>CM035622.1:53772939-63772939 GCA_020496765.1 Gossypium stocksii
CTCAATGCATCTGCCACCATATTGACCTTGCTAGGATGGTACTCAATGGTAAAGTCGTAATCTTTAAGTTGCTCAATCTATTTACACTGCCTAAGATTCAGCTCCTTTTGAGTAAAGAGATACTTGAGGCTTTTGTGATCAGTATAGATAATACACTTATCATCGTATAGATAGTGCCTCCAGATTTGCAGTGCGAATACTACATCGGTCAATTTCAAATCGTGCGTCGGATAGTTCACCTCATGTGTCTTAAGCTGACGAGACGCATATGCTACCACTTTACCATCCTGTATAAACACACATCCCAAACTGACATGTGACGCATCATTATAAACCGTGAACTCCTTTTCAGGTTTAGGCTGTATCAAAATAGGAGCCTCAGTCAGTATAGTTTTGAGCTTCTCGAAGCTTCTTGCTGTGTATTAGTCCAGACAAATGGTACACCCTTACGTAGCAGTTTAGTTAAGGGGGCTACAATCAGTGAGAAACCTTCCACAAATCACCGATAATAACCCGTCAGTCCCAGAAAACTGCAGATCTCATACACATTCCTAGGCTGCTTCCAATCCAACACAGCTTCAATCTTTCGAGGATCAACTCGAATCCCCTTAACAGAAACCACGTGACCCAGAAATGTTACCTCATGTAACCAGAATTCACACTTGCTGAACTTAGCATAGAACTATTTTTCCCTCAAAGTCTGAAGAACAACTCTGAGGTGCTCATCATACTCATCCTTAATCCTCGAATAAACCAATAAGTCGTTGATGAACACCACTACAAACAAAGACAGATAGGGTTGAAACACTCAGTTCATCAGATCCATGAAAAATGCCGGTGCATTAGTTAGTCCAAATGGCATCACTAGGAACTCGTAATGACCATAGTAAGTTCTAAACACCGTTTTATGCATATCAGCTTCCTTAACCCTCAATTGATGATACCCAAAATGCAAGTCAATTTTCTTCCTTAACCCTCAATTGATGATACCCAAAATGCAAGTCAATTTTGGAGATCATAGAAGCCCCTTGGAACTGGTCAAACAAATCATCGATTCTCGAAAGTGGATACTTGTTCTTAATGGTCATCTTATTTAGTTTCCAGTAGTCAATACACATCCTCATAAATCTATCTTTCTTCTTAACAAAAAGCATAGGTGCTCCCCATGGAGACATACTAGGGCGGATGAACCCGCGATCCAAAAACTCCTGAATCTGAGCCTTAAGCTTCGTAAGCTCCTTGGTGCCATTCGATAGGGGGCGATAGATACCAGAGCTGTACCCAAAAGAAGATCAATCTCAAATTCCACTTCTTGATTCGAAGGTAAACCCGGTAGCTCCTTAGGAAAGACGCCCAAAAAATTCCTTATAGTTCTGATGTCCTTAACAGTAGAGTCCTCCGAAGGGGAAACACCGATATAGACTAAGTATGTCTCACATCTATTACGAACCAGTCTCTCAGCCACCCGTGCAGAGATCACGTTAGACAAATAGTTCCGACCTCCAATTATGACTACCTCATTATCCTCCTCAGTTCTCAAAACGACCCTCTTAGTCGCACAGTCCAAACTTACTCGGTGTTTGACCAACTAGTCCATTCCTAGAATTAGGTCGAACCCCCCCAACGGAAGCTCCATTAAGTCAGCCAAGAAGATCGCCCCTTGAACCTCTAACGGTACATCTCTACATAACTTATTAACCCGTATAGACTGCCCTAATGGACTCAGTACAGTAACCTCATTCGTAGTGTTCTCAATCGAAATCCCTAACTTTTCAGACACAGTGCTAGCTATATAGGAATAGGTGGAACCTATGTCTATTAACACAAAGTAAAGTACATCATAAATTAAGAACGTACCTGTAATGACGTATGGAGCATCTCCATCCTCTCGATGACGGTAGCATATACAAGTGTAGGTTGCCTCGTCTTCATCTGACCAGCACCTCTACCCGATGCTCTCTGTCTACGACCCATACCATTACTACCCCTAGCTTGACCATGGCCTCTCGGTGGCTGGTGAACTTCCCTCTGAGGCTGTGCAGTACCAGTACCCGTAGTTGGCATCAAATTAGGCCTTAGTAGACACTCCCGAATGCTGTGCTCTAGTGACCTACACCTCAAACATGCCCCAATCCTCTTCTAACACTCGCCCTGATGGCGTCTATCACAATCTACACATGGCTGCAGTCCAGTAGCAATAGTAGGGGGCCCAACTCTAACTGGCCCATTAGATCTGGCCTTTTTCTTAGGCCTCTATACAGAACTTGAGAGATCCAAATCCCTCTTGTTCTTACTCCTCTCTTGATCTCTATTTTGACGCTCAGTGTGCTTAACCTCCTCGGTGATCTTTACCTTCTCTACTAGAATCGAGAACTCTCGCTCCCTCTGCGGAGCTATTAGAGCTATCAAATTATCTTTAAGGCCATCCTTAAAGCGGACACACCTCTTATACTCAGATGCTACCATACCTCGCGCATAGTGGCTCAGTCTTAGAAACTCGGCCTCATACTTGGCCACAAATCGGTCACCTTGCGTGAGATTCAGAAACTCATGCCTCTTAGCATCAATATAACTCACCCTCACATATTTCACTTGGAAGATAGACTTAAAGAAATCCCAAGTTAATCGATTTGGTTGAGTCTCCTTCTTAACAGTCAGCCACCATTGATACGTTTCATCGCGAAGCAAGGAAATAGCACATTTCAGTTTCTGTTCAGGGGTAAAATCCAAATCATCCATAATTCTTTCAGTGGCCTCCATCCAGTACTTAACCACGTTAGGGGCGACTCCAGTGACACCCCTAAATAGCTCAGACCATTAGACCAGAGTCGTTCCGTAACCGACCTTTGAACCCCAGATCTAGTATTGGGCCCAACGACCCCCTCCAATATCCTTAGCATAGCCTGGGACAATACGTCGTCCCCAGCTATGTGATCACATGGGCCCATCTTAATAGTAGGCGACACAAGTGTCTCACTAGTGTCTAAGTTTGGCATGCCGCCAGAAAAAGAAGATACGGCGCGAGCCCCTCTACAGCCTCTACCACGACCTCGAGTACTACATCCACGGATACCTCGTGTACTCATATCTATTTGGATTTGTCTGTATTACGAGTTTTATGAATCAGTTACAGTTTAATATTTATTAGCAGATGTTTTATGCAAATAGTTTCAGCAATTCAGAGTTTGTTTTCGTAAGTCGCAATCTCCATCGGTTTTACTATAGTTTTAGTTTTACTATAGTTGCAGTGTACCCTAACTAGAGTGTTTTCACAGTATACTACGTACAGTTGTTTCAAAATGTACTATCTATAGTATTTCCAACTTAAACATATAAAGGTTTCAGAATACTTACAGGATCGACATCGGAGACTCGGTGTACCACATACTCAGTCTAATTATTTTAAATCACTTGGGAATCAGTTCTTCAAAAACCAATTTTAAAACCCAAAAACCACAGCCGAGTTTTGTAACCTGGCTCTGATACCACTAAATGTAACACCTCAAATCCAGCCTAGACGTTAGGGCCGAATCTAGTGATGTCACATGATAGAGTGTTCGAAAGCTAAGTTGTTACGATAAAACCATTCCCATTTAACTACTTTTCTTTATCTCTTATTATCCTAAAAAACTATTTGTCAGTTAACTCGATTTATGAAAAATATAATCTGTTGCAAAAGCTTTAAAAACCATTAATTTTAGGAAAATCTAGATAATTACATAAAATCATTCATTCTAGGAAAATCCATTTGTTTAAATAAAAACCGTTTGTTTTGTTGAGTTATCACAGTTATAAAAACCATAAAAATAAATAAAATCCAAAATTACTAAAATAGTCTAAAAAGTCCTAAAATTACGCAAAAATACCCCCAAAGGCAATTAAGCAAAAATGGCATTAAAACATATTGAATTAAAAACAGTCTTTAACAAATGTGTGGCCACTACTGAGTCCTCTACCGCATCGATCCGTCTATGTTTGGGGATTACCTGTACAGATTAAGCAGAAGAGGTGAGTTTACGTAAACTTAGTGTGTAATCCCCACAGAAAACAAACATACAGTTAATCGCAGTCTGGGCCTAAACCCATTTCTGTTTCAGTAGAAGTTCGGGCCGTAGCCTATTTCAGTTTCAGTATCAGATATGCATTAGGGCCTTAGCCCATCATAGTAACAGTCATGCATGCAGTGATAAAAAAACCACCAACCTCTAATACATCATCTTCGTCCATCCTTACACTTTTTGTGGGGTTTAAAACACCCACCCAACCCTACACTCTGAGCTGTACCGAATACGGCACATAACAGTATATTGCAGCTAAGCTGCCAGTCAATAGGCTTAAGAGCCTTTCTGTATATATATTGCTGTTGTGTTGCTAGTTAATAGGCTTAAAAGCCTTTCAGTAAATTTCCTCCAAATATCATCATCTCAACCCAATGTAATGCAAACATATAGTAAATGACATGCTATCACATGGTTATCAGTTACATATACAGTTCAGTATACATGCATATAATCATCATGCTGAGTACATATATCATGCATCCAATTCACACATTTAAAGTTCTAAGTAATGCTTACTGACCCAACAGTAGGTTCACAGTCAACTTGGGCGACTCGTGCAACCTTAGAAAGCATTTTAGTTACATGGGCTCACACGCTATGTGGCTTGCCCGTGTGCACCCACAAACCTGTGTGGCCCACAGGGCCCAATTTGGCTTTGGCCTTATGGATCACACGGCCTGGCTTAGAATCCCACACGCTCGTATGGACTACCCCTGTGAACTCACATGCCTGTGTGGCCCATACTGCTCAAAACAGTCTAGCTCGTGTGTTGCACACGGCCTACTTGGTCATCACACGGCTGTGTCTTATGCGCACGGCCTAGCCTCATCGATCACACGCCCGTGTCCTAGCACACGGCCTACCACACGGGTGACCACACGCTTGTGTGGCGTCGACAGTGGGGTTTTTAGCTTTCGTTAAGACCCCGTTTTCTTTGTTTTCGGGTACACACCTGATACGTTTATGCTACGAAACCGTTCCTGAAGCCTTTGAAACCTATAATGTAACATCCAAAACTGATTTAGCAGACTAATTAACAAGTTTTGACTAAAACAAATTACAGGAACTAGACTTAACACCGACGAAAAACCTTTGAAAGCACTGCTGAAATTTAAAGAAGCGAAAGAACACCGTTCAAAAGGCTTCTCCTACACCACCAGCAAAAGAGCACCGTTCAAAAGGCTTCTTCTACACCGCTAATCACAATAAATCAAATTTTTGTTTCTTCATTACACACATATGGCAAAAAAGGGCTGAGAACTTACCGAACCCGTCAGAACGCAATTAACTTTGCAGGAAGGAATGAAAAAGATGGATTGGGAAAAAAAAGAAAAGGGAGAGGAGGAAAACAAAAAGAATTTCGGCAGGTAGATGGGGAAGAATCAACAGAAGAGGAAGAATTTTCGAAAAAACACAATGAAAATTTCCATCAGATATTTTCCCCAACCCCCATATCCCATAATTTCCTCCACTAACCCTACTAACATCCAACTACTCAGAATCCCGGTTAATTCAAACTCCTACCCTACGTCGGCAGCAAAAAAATAATCTCTCTTACCTACATAAAGTTTCAAACACCAAACCTCTAACATATTAACACTCCACCTAATCACTAGACCAACAAGCCTATTATAATATATCCTTACAAATATTTAAACTTAAGCCCTTTGAGTAAGGTTAAGACTTTATTCAAAAAAATTCCAAAATTTGCTAAAAGCATGGCTTGAACTTGGGACCTCACACACACATCTAGAATACTTAACCACTGAAACAGACAAATATTTGTGTCACAATTTAACAAAAACAAAAATAAAAAAATTTTGGGGCGTTACAAGTTTTTCATCAACCACATTCAAAATTACAAACACCACAATTATTTGAACAAAAAATTAACAAGGAATTTAATTTAACATATTAAATATGGTACGAACTTACATGTACCAAAATGGTGCCCTAACATGATCCAATGACTAACCCACTATTTTGGCTTTTCTGCGATTATTGTTCGTTTGAGTCGTTTCTTGATCTAAATAGTAATTTAATTCAATTAAATAGTTCAAATAACTCAAAGATTTAATTTAAAATTATAATCCATATTATTATTGTGAAATTATAAAATTACCCCAAATATTTTAACTCTTATGCAATTTAGTCCCTAATCCCGAAACTTGAAATTTACCATTTTTTAACCATCAACCAAGCTAGCTGAATTTCTCTTATTCACATATCAGCCCATAATCATCAAAATTTTACATTAAATCCCATAAATTTTACTTTTTAATAAATTAATCCTTTAACATTAAAATTACTTAACAACCAAGCTTAACAATCTATCATAAAACTTCAAAAAAGATATCAAATTCACCCATGACATAATCTATAATATTTAACAGTTTTATAAATTAATCCCTGGGTTAGCTAGATTAAGCTAATAGGAGCTCAAAAACATAAAAATTACTAAAAACGAGATAAAATTACTCACCATGCTTGATGAAAAGTCAAGCATGGCCGAATGATTTGGTTTCTTATTAATGCAGAATTCAGCTACTCATTCCATTTGGGAAAGATGACATCGTTTTCATCTTTGTTTAAACTTAATTTATTATTTTCATTATAAAATTAACTTATAAAACGAAAAAATCATGCACATAATTGTCCACTATCAATATACCTGATATAATTACCCTCTAAGTCTTTTAATTTAAGATTTCATAGCTATTTAACCTTTTTAACATATAAAATTCAACTTTTACATCTTTTACAATTTAGTCATTTTCGCTTAATTAACTATTTAAATGTCAAAATTTCTTAACCAAATTTTAATATAACTCTAATAATACTCCGTAAATATTATATTTAATAAAATATTTACAGACTCGATTTATAGAAACGAGGTCTCGAAACTTTATTTTCTAAAACCACTTGACTTTAATGATTTACCACTTGAACTTAATTATTCGTTCAAATAACATAAATGATCAAATTAAAATTTATTATAATACTATATGTGACTCGTAAATATTAAATAATAATATTTACGAATTCACTCGTTGGTTTTGTGACCTTGAAACCACTGTTTCTAACATCGCTGAAAAACGAACTGTTATAACAACAATTTCAAAATTATAAAACTAATAAAAAATAAAATAAAAATGTACTTACATGCAACGACTTTGTTTGACCGAACTCAAAGCTTCATCAATGGAGGTTTTTAGGTTGGTTTTCGGTGGAAGCTCAAACAAAAAGATGATATGCACTTCACTTTGTTTTATTTTACTTATTTTACTTTTAATTTAATGAATAAAATGTAATAAAATGTTTATCAACAGTCCACACTAAATAAATAATGTTCTATTTGCCTTATAAATCCTTAAACATATCTTAATTATGCATTTAAGTTAAAATAAATAGTGATGAAGTTTTATGTCTTTTATAATTTAATCCTTTTTCTTTAATTAATTAACCAAACATTAAAATTCCCGAACTGAACCTTCACATGCTGATATAATAGCTCCGTAAATATTTAATAAAAATATCTATGGGCTCAATTTAAAAAAATAATGCCCCAATACTTCATTTTCCAAAAACACTTAACTTTAAAGACAACCTACTAATACTTAACTATTTGTTCAATTAACAAAAAAATATCAAATCAAAATTCAATGAATAAAATGTAATAAAATGTTTATCAACAGTCCACACTAAATAAATAATGTTCTATTTGCCTTATAAATCCTTAAACATATCTTAATTATGCATTTAAGTTAAAATAAATAGTGATGAAGTTTTATGTCTTTTATAATTTAATCATTTTTCTTTAATTAATTAACCAAACATTAAAATTCCCGAACTGAACCTTCACATGCTGATATAATAGCTCCGTAAATATTTAATAAAAATATCTATGGGCTCAATTTACAAAAATAATGCCCCAATATCTCATTTTCCAAAAACACTTAACTTTAAAGACAACCTACTAATACTTAACTATTTGTTCAATTAACAAAAAAATATCAAATCAAAATTCAATATAAAACTATATTTGATTCGCATGAATTAAATAATAATTACAAATTCATTGGTCGGATTTGTGGTCCCGAAACCACTATTTCTGACATGACTGAAAATGGGTTGTTACATGAACCTTTTCACACGGCTAGACCACACAACCGTGTGAACCACACGAGTGTGTTGTTGGCCGTGTTGATTTCATGGAATTGTACATTGAAAAGCAAAAAATGACAGTTTTTAGGTTTTTTAGGCATGCTAAGACGTATATATAACAAAAATAAGAAGATAGGAGGGAGCCATCAGAGAATATTCAAGAAAACAACTCGAAAAACACCATTGAATCAAATTTGAAGTAGATTTCTGTCAAGATTAAAAGATTCCCAGTTGATTTCTTAGGAAGTTAGCATAAGTTTCTTTATTTCTTTCGGTTATATTGTATCTTGGATTTTTTCTATTTTTGAGTATGAACTAATTTTCTAAATACCTAGGGAGATGAACCCTATGATGGATTCTGTCATTTGATTTTTATTTTACACAATAAATACTTAGTTCCTTATTTATAATTTTGTGTGCTTAATTCTTGGTTTGATATTTCTAGAGTATTAATCCATGTCCGATGTGCTTAAGTAGGTGGTTGAATAAACATTGCTTAAGATTAGATCTTGAGTAATTGAGTGGAGTTGCATGCAATTGTAGAAATAGGATGATATAAATCTATCCGATTACAGTAAAATCAAATAAGGGAATTCATAGCATGAATTAATGCGATAATAAGGGTTTTAATTAGAAAAATTTTCAATTAATCAACCTAGAGTCAACTGCTCTTATGCTCGAAAGAGATATTAGCATAATTTAGAAATCAATATGCTAAGTAAAGAAATTGCGTAATTTAGATTGATAGTGATAGATGAAATATAAATAGATTCTTTCCTAGTTATTGTTTGTTTCTTGGTTGTTATTCAATTATTTTCGTGATTTGTTCTTTGTTGCATTAGTTAGTAGTTAAATTAGTTAATTTTAGTTTTTAACCTATCACTCAAATTAATCGATTAAATAATAGAAAGACAAAAATTACTAGTACTTGTAGTACTTGTAGGAATGATATCTTTGCTCATTGTAGCTATACTATTAATTGATTTGTGCAATTGTCTTATTCAAATTTTTAGTTAGTTTCATGACTATCAAATTTTTGACGTCGTTGTCGAGGACTAGAATATTAAGAAAACTTTATTTCTATTAGTTTAGTCATTTTTTTATTTTAATACTTTTTTTAATTTAATTTTTAAATTTTGATTCTTCTTTTATTTGATTATTTTAGGTTCCCTTGGTCTATGACTAGAGGCAACCTGTTGAAACCATTAGTTTTTTTATAGTGAAATTGAAAAGATTTTTCATAGAAATTGAAAAGAGGTTAGAGAAACAATGCAAGGACAATGAAAAAATGTCATAAACAATCAAGAGCAAAAGGAAATTCTTGTGGAGATAGTTATTAATCCTGGTAATCCGTAACTTCCTGCACATCTTGCTCCTTGGACTATTTATGACTATGCTAAGCCCACTCTGATTGGGGCTAAATCGAGTACTATTAGACCGACTATTGCTGCAATAATTTTGAAATTAAGCCGAACACAATTTAGATGGTGCAATAGTATATTCAGTTTGGTGGGTTACAAGATGAAGATCCGAATGTTTATTTAGCTAACTTTTTGGAGATCTACGATACATTTCATATCAATGGCATTACTGATGATGTTATATGCTTATGGTTGTTCCCATTCTCTTTGAGGAACAATGCAAAACAGTGGTTGAATTCACTTCCATGAGGTTCCATCACTACTTGGGCTTAGATGAGTGAAAAATTTCTGTTGAAGTATTTTCCACTAGCCAAAATAGCCAAGTTGAGGGATAATATATCTTCTTTTTCTCAATTTGAGCTTGAGACACTATATAATGCATGGGAGAGAGTTAAGGATCTTTCGAAAAGGTGTCCTCATCATGGGTTACCTTTGTGGCTACAAATTGAAACTTTTTATAACGGTTTAAATCCCTTAGCTAGATAGATAATTGATGTAACAACTGGCAAAACACTGAATAATAAAACATTTAAAGTAGCTTAAGAATTTATTGAGGAGACGACACTAAATAATTATCCGTGATAAGTTATGAGAACAAAGCTTACCAAGGCAATTAGTGTTTTTATATTGGCAAGTCAAGTTGAAGCTCTTAGTAAAAAAATTGACGGTTTGAGTTTCAGTAAACATGTGAATCCGGTAATGCAGTGTGATGTGATTGGATTGGGGATGATCAATCTAGAATATTTTCCCTTCAAGTATAACATGGAGCATTAGCAAGTGGACTTTATGGGTAATAATTCTAGACCTTCAAACAATCCCTATAGTAATAATTATAACTCAGGATAGAGGAATCATCTGAATTTTTCTTAGGCTGGTCAAGGAAATCAAAGGTCACAACCCCTCTGGGCTTTTAACAACCTTATCAGCAAGAAAAGAAGTCAGATCTAGAAGAGATGTTGACTACATTTATTTCAGTGTCAGAAACTAGATTTCAGAACACTTAAACACCTTTGAGGAATCAATAGATATCTATTCAGGGTCTCGAGAATCAGATTAGCCAGCTTATTAAATTGGTTCAGAGAGACAACAAGATAGTTTACCTAGTAACACTGAAACCAACCCAAAAGTTCAAGTCCAAGAAATCACTTTACGAAGTGGAAAAATGTTAGTCGAGCTTGAAAAGAACCTAAATCCAGAACCTATTGAGAAAAATTGTAACACCCCTTACCCGTATTCGACGCTGGGACAGGGTACGAGAAATTACCTTACTAGAACATATACAAAGATACATTCTCGAGTCAACAGTTTCTGATCCAATTTAAAACATGCTTTATAAACAATTTGGGACTAAATTGAGCACTAAAATAAACACTATAAAATTTCATTAAGAACAGGGCACACGTCCGTGTGGAAGGGTAACATGCCTGTGTGACCTCTGAACATGGTCGTGTTGAAGGCCAGTGTGGATTTATTTTCTAACATTGAACCTACAGGGGTTTTCACATGGCCTAACACACACCCATGTCCCTAGCCCGTGTCTCTCACACGGCCATGACACGCTCGTGTTTTAGCCCGTGTGTGAAAACCTTGACATTCTGTTTTTGACATCAGCAACAATTTAAGGTCACATGGCTATGACACACGCCAGTGTGCTAAGTCATATCTTTTACACGTTTGAGATACACGGCCGTGTCTCAGCCTGTGTGGTTACTACTGGGCATTTAATTTTGCCAACTTAAGGTGCAGGGGACGCACAACCTGACTATACGCTTGTGGGGTGGACCGTGTGTCACACGTAGCCTAGACACACGCCCATGTGTCTACTCGTATGGACAAATATAAGACCAAGCCTTTTGCCACTCTGAAACATGATCAAACACATACCAATCTTACCAATACATAACATGACATAAATACACGACCAAACAACTATAATTAGACATCAACACATCAACACATGACCCATCCAACCATACATTAATGCTACTAAATCATCCATACCAATTGGTACATTCGTGAAAGACATCATCACTTGTATAGATCAATAATGAATATTAGCGATTAACCATGGCCTTATACAAAATGAGTCAATTCTATGACAAGCCAACACTTTTGGCTCCAAAACAATATGACACTTAACAAAAGAATAAGTCCCTATACATGCCATTATTCAAAATATTAAAACTAACTATACCAAGTGCTTCAGTTGATAATGTGATCGATGCCTCCGACATTCTTTGATCCACGAGCTAATTAGGTGGCACTATAAGGAAATGGAAAGGAAAAGGAGTAAGCACAAAGCTTAGTAAGTTGCAGGTAAATAAATAACAACAACTTACCATGCATCCACATAATCACAACATATTATAAATTACACATGAACCACAAATGGTTATAAACATAACTTACTCATTTTCATGCCTTACTAATCATACAATATAAGTTTAGCTCACATCTTATACATTTTATGTAGGCACCTATACCACTTACAATATCATCATAATATTTCTCATTCTTGACACAAACTTTAAATTTCCTATTGAACCATTTAGAATATGAAAGGATATTCAATAAGCCTCAAACATAGGGTATTATGCTGATATCATGTCCCAGACATGGTCTTACAGTGGCTCACATGCCAAGCCGATGCCATGTCCCAAACATGGTCTTACACTGACTCTCATATATCGAGGCCGATGCCATGTCCCAGACATGGTCTTACACTGGCTCTCATCTATCTATGTTGATGCCATGTCCTAGACATGGTCTTACACTGACACATATCAAATTCGATGCCATGTCTCAGACATGGTCTTACACTAGCTCACATATCGAGGCCAATGCCATGTCCCAGACATGGTCTTACACTAGCACTCGTATCAATGCTGATGCCATGTCTCAAACATGGTCTTACACTGGCTCACACATATCGGTGTTGACGTCATGTCCCAGAAATGGTCTTACACAGACACATAATGAGGTCGATGCCATGTCCCGGACATGGTCTTACACTAGCTCTTGTATGACCCTAGTTTCGTGGTATGAATATCTGATCTATTCCTACGATTCAACCAGGAGTTTACTACATTAAATTTCACCATACATAACTCATAAGCATAGTCAAACATATTATGCAAAATCAATCATTCAATACATAATAACAATAAGTTTGTATTATTTACGTACAACTTACCTCGGTATACAAAATGTAGGCGGCTAATTCAGTTTAATCCGCTAGCTTGACTTACCCTTGGTCCATATTCGGATTTTGTATTTCTTGATTTGCAAGGGTGAAGAGTGGATGAAATTTTGAAGCTTCAAAATTCTTAAAATGGCTGGTATTTTTGGTGAAGAAGAAGATAAAAAGATGAAGCCTATTTCTTTTTGTTTTATTTTATTTCTAGTCAAAATAAGTCACCAACTTCACCTAATTTTTGACCAAATTGATTTTCTTGTCTCCATGGCCAGCCACCCCTATAAAATGGGCCTATTTACTCTTTAAAGACCCCTAATTATGATTCTCTAACTATTTAACACCATTTCCTAGTAAAACAAAACTTTTGCCCTTTATGCGATTTAGTCCTTTTTCGCGATTAAGCATGCAATCGCTAAAATTAATTCACCAAAATTTTCATGTACTCATATAATCATGCTAAAACACATAGAATAATATTAGAAATAATTTCTTTGACCTTGGATTTGTGGTTCTGAATCCACTGTTCCGACTAGGCCCAAAATCGGGCTGTTACAAAAATGATGGGGTTGGGGAATGCAAGAAAGAACATAAATCGGTGATCAAAGATTACAAACCACCAATTCCATATTTGAAAAAGTTGAAGAAAAACCGCATGGATGAACAATTTGGTAAATTTCTTAAACTTGTTAAACAATTACATATTAACTTACCTTTTATTGAAGCTCTCTCGCAGATGCCAAAATATACAAAATTTTAAAGGAGATGTTAACAAATAAAAGGAAGTTAGAAGAGTTATCCATTGTGGAGTTGAATGAGGAGTGCTCAACCGTTCTTCAAAACAAAGTACCCATCAAGCTTAATGATCCAGAAAGTTTTACTATCCCTTGTTTTATTAGTAGCTTAATTGTTGAAAAAGCTTTGGCTAATTTTGGGTGCTAGTATAAATCTAATGCCTTATAAAATGTTCAAACAACTTGGTCTAGGGGAACCAAAACCCACTAGGATGAGTATTCAATTAGATGAAAGATCAATTAAGTGTCCTAGGGGTATTATTGAATATGTGCTTGTTAAAGTAGATAAATTCATATTCCCTATTGATTTCATTATACAGGACATGAATGAGGATATTGAGGTACCCATAATTTTAAGTTGACCCTTTTTAGCCATTGCTAGAACTATTATTAATGTGGGTAATGGTGAACTTGTGTTGAGGGTAGGTGATGAAGAGGTCACTTTTCAAGCATGTGATGTTGTGAGTGTTTCTAGTAAGCGAGATAATACTCGTTATTTTGTTGATGTTAGTAATCATGCGGCTCAACATTCATTGCAGGAAATTACTCATGAAGACGTGTTAGAACCGTATCTTGTTCAAGGTGATAGAAATTAAGAGACAAGTAAAGAAAGAATGGTGTAGCTCGGTGAACTATATGAATGGCGAATAGAGGCTTATGAGAACCCAAGAACGTACAAAGAAGTAACAAAACAATGCTGTGGTAAGAAATTAAAGAGGACACACTAGTTCGAAGTTGGAGACAAAGTGCTACTAGACGATTTAGATCCACAAATGTTCCCTAAAGAGCTTAAGTCAAGATGGTTGAATCCATTTATGGTAAAACACGTATTTCCTTATGGCCTAATAGAGGTAACACATCCTGAATATAGAATGTTTAAGGTAAACAATCATCGACTCAAACTTTGTCTTGGTGATGATTTGATAACAAAAGAGAGGAGCTCCGACTCCAAAATCCGAATTAATTTTATGCTTGAAAAAGGACGTCAAGCTTAGACTCTAAAAAAGCTCTTCTCAAGAGGCAACTCGAGTGTTTTATGTTTTCTTTTATTTCATTTATTTGTGTTGCATGCTTAGTATGTTAATTTCTTACATGTTATTTTTATTACTTAAAAAAGTAAAAAAGTGGACCACACAGCCTAGTGACACGATTGTGCGGCCTACATAGCATGGGAACATGCCTATATGCACATGGGGAACAGAAAAACTTAGGAGCCATACGACCCAAAGAGTTACACAGCCTGGCGACACGGCTATGTAAACCATAACTCTATAAACACGACCATGAGAGAAGCAAATGACAAGCCCATACGGTCTGAGTGAAGACACATGTCCTAGACATACGGGCGTGTTACGAACCCTATACATACTGGAATAATTTTTAAAATTTTCTTAGGATACACACGGGCTCAGAGAGGTACACGACCGAGTGACGCGGTAGTGTGATCCACATGGCCTGGATACACGACCATGTGACGACTAGAATAAAAAATGAAAACCACAAAGGCTAAGTGAGATACACGGTTGAACTAAATGATCTCTTTTTTTTATTAGTGTGCACTGAACCATGTACTTAATTTAGGATCTCCTATGTTTCTAGATTTCACTATTCTGACACAATCATCCAAATTCAGGACAGTTTCCATTATCTTCCTTCATTTCTTATGATACTTTGCTTATTATGACTAATTTTGTTTGTACATTGAAGGCAACGTACATCTTAAGTATGGGGAGGGCTTTATATGTTTATGCGATATAGTCCCTGAATTGTTGTTTTGTTTAAGTAATTTACTAAAACCTTAAATTAGAGTTAATTTTTCTAAATTTGGAGTCTTTATTGATTTTGTTTGGGATTAATTTGTGGATTTTTATGCATGGTGTTATTTATACTTTGAGACACGAGAGAGTAAAACATAATAAAATATTTTTTGAAAATTAATAGTTTAGAATGCCTCCTTGAATTGAAACATTACCTTTAAATTTTAAATTTACGAGTTTGACATCAAACCATAATTTTTGTGAGTTTTTAAGCCTATAGAGCATCTATTGTTCCGTGCTCATTTTATTTTCGGGTGTGAGTATGTTAACTAAATTTGTTATTCTAGAACTTGCTTCAATTATACATAACGAGACCACATTATGGATTTGATATTTTGAAATGATAAAGACACGTAGGATTTAACTCGTTTAGCCTTTAAATAGCTTACCCGTTAAATTAGCTCTAGTAAACCCCATTTATTCTAATCCATTTTTTGTTCACTTATCACTCGAATATGCTAACCCAAAAGCCAAATCAATTTTGTAAATCACATTTTTATTGTCTCCCCTTTTTTTCAAGATTTGATTTGGGTAGTTGCCTGACTATGTTTTATCATTTGCATTGTTGAAAAAAATGAGAAAAACTAAAAAAAAAAAATTGAGTTTGAATCGTTTGTCTCATCTTCTATATAAAAGCTCACATCCACTCTTTATTTATTGTTGATGTTAAATTATTGTAATTCTTTTAGTTTGGTAGCCTATCAATTCGTCTCTGGGTTGGAACCACCTTTTATGACCTTCTTCGAACCCTTAACCTAAGCCTTGTTCCAACCTTGTAATTACCTATTGATTGGTGTGTCATATCATTTTATAATGGTGAAGATTTGATTTTCTAGCAAGCCTATGGTAATAGAATTTCTTGTTTGACTATTGAGTGCACAGCACTTGAACTTTAAACACCTTAAGTGCTTGAGTGACCCTTCGTGAGGGTGTTAATTCTTGTTGAGTTTGAATATCAAGTAATTATTGACCTAGGGGAGACGCCTATGTTTTTAAGCCTTAAAATATTCTGCTTAGATTGCTTGTATTCTTTAGTGTCATGTTAGTTTGAATTTTCAATGCATGATTATCTGTAGGTTATCCTAAGACATTGTCATTGAGAACAATTATAATGCCCCAAAAGTTCTTATTTTATTTTGTGAATTTTTGACACAACTGTCTGTCTGCTTCAGTGGTTAAGTGTTCTGGGTGTGTGTGAGAGGTCCCAAGTTCAAGCCTTGTATTGGGAAAATTTTGGTATTTTTCTGAATAAAGCCTTAACCTTGTTTAGTAAGCTTTTATTTAATTGTTTGTAAGCATATATCAGAATGGGCCTACTGGTCTGGTGGTGAAGTTAAAGGTTGGTGTGTTAGAGGTCTTAGGTTTGATTCTCTGTGACGGCAAGGGATAGTATTTTTACTTTAAAATTTGGCTAGAGTTGTGCAAAACTAGGTTTCTGAGTAGTTGGATGTTGATAAACGCTAATTTATACATATTTTTACCTCATGTTTAGCCTATATTTTGGATGAATTATTGTCAATTTAGTGAGAATTGGTGCTCTTAATCCTTATTTTTCATATCTTATACTCAGGAGAGCATAGGGAAGAGAAAAGAATAGGAAATAGACTGAAAATGAGGAAAATGGGCCAAAAATGACATAACACACGGCCCAAGGAATTACCACACGGCCGTGCCACAAGGCCGTGCCACATGAAGATCACACGGTCCAGCTCTCGACAAGCACGGGCATGCCACACGGCCGTGCCAAATCACACGGCCTTTGTCGAAGTCACACGGGCGTGGCACACGGGCGTGTTCTAGTCGTGAGGAAGAGGAATTTCACTCGAATTGGGATACTTGGAGGCTAAGAAAGGCTCCCCAAAGCTCTATATAAAGACCCTAGGAGGCAACTCTTAGGGTGTGCTTATTTCCCCACAAAGGGAAGTATTCTTTGCTGCCAACACAGAGAGTGGAAGTAGGGATTACTCGCAGGGAAGCTGATTGATTCATCCCAGAAGCCGGAATTCTGCAGCAATATAGAGGATCTCCCTAAATTCCTTCAGGGGTTTTCGGGTTCTTTTATGTTTTGTTATTCTATTTCTTCTGAGATGTTTTCTTTCTTTATTATGAACTAAACCCCTCAAATACTTGAGGGGGATGAAACCTAAGACAGATCTTGTTATTATTTATTCTTGAGTTATATGATAAATACTTGAGTTGTTCTTAATTATGTGTTCTTCATTCTTGATTTAATAAACCTAGGTATTACTTCAAGAATTAGATGTGCTTAGAGCAGAGGAGCAAAAGCCCCTGTGATAAGAGTAGATCTACCATAATTAAGCGGAGTTGCATGCAACCCTAGACATAGGGCGACATAAATCTGCCGGATTAGGGTCAAACCTAATATGGGGAACCATTGATCGAATTAATGCAACCTAAGAAGTTAATTGATAAAGGAACTTTAATTAACAACTTAGGCCTAGTTGCTCTTCACCTCGACGGAGGGTTTAGCATAAATTAGGGATCTCTACGGATCAAGTTAAGTGAATAAATCGTCTAGCTCAAGAACCAGTACAAGTGAAGTTTAGGTGGATTCTCCCTTAAGTATTGTCCATATCAATCAGTTTTTCCCTTAAAAGTTTTCTCAATTTACTCTTTGTGTCTTCTTAGTTTAGTTTTAGAATTAGTTTAAACAAACCCCTCTTTTATTCTTAGGCTAGATAATAGAAAGAAAGAAAGTAATAGTACTTTTGGTTCCCTTGGGTACGATAACTCGGTCTTGCCACTAAGCTATACTACTGTTCAATAGGTGCGCTTGCCTTAAAGCGTCGCGATATTAGTTAGTTTTGGTGTGATCAAGTTCTTTATAAATTTTATTACTTAGTATCGCGAACGCGGATATCAAGTTTTTGGCGCCGTTACCGGGGAACTAAAATATTACGAAAGCTCGATTTCTATTACTTTAGCCATATATTTATATTTATTTATTTTTCTTTTATTTTTATTTTTATTTTTCTTTTCTTTTAAATTTTTGAGTTTTCTTTGCTTTTTCTTTTTAGGTATTTTTAGTTTATGACTAGAAACAATCCAACAGGACCACTACTTTTCGACGAAGATCTAGAAGCAACAGTTCGCAGAAATCGCAGAGAAATTAGACGCAGTCTACATTATCCTGAACAAGAACCTGATCTAGAGCCAGAACCTACAGAAGAGATGGAAGCAAATCAAGATATTCTACCACCTCCCGCAATAGTCGCGCCACCAGCAATTCAAGAAGAAGCTCCGCGCACTATGTATGATTATGCTAAACCTAGTTTGGCTGGTACCCAAACTAGCATTCTTAGACCAACTATTGCTGCTAATAATTTTGAGTTAAAACCTAACACCATTCAGATGATACAGCAATTGGTACAGTTTGATGGTTTACAGGATGAAGATCCAAACTCACACATAGCCAATTTTTTAGAACTTTGTGATACCTTCAAAATAAATGGCGTTTCTGATGATGCCATTCGATTGAGGCTCTTTCCATTCTCTTTGAGAAATAAAGCCAAACAGTGGTTAAATTCTCTACCACGAGGCTCAATTACCACATGGGAGCAGATGACCGAAAAATTTTTACTCAAATATTTTCCTCCAGCTAAAACAACCAAATTACGAAACGATATTTCTTCTTTTGTGCAGATGGATTTAGAAACACTTTACGATGCATGGGAGAGATACAAAGATCTTTTGAGAAGGTGTCCTCATCATGGATTACCTTTGTAGCTACAAGTTCAAACCTTCCACAACGGTTTAAATCCGTCAACCAGACAAATGATCGATGCAGCCGTAGGCGGTACCATCAATAATAAAACACCTGACGTAGCTTACGAATTTATTGAGGAGATATCATTGAATAACTATCAGTGGCAAGTCATGAGGACAAAGCCGACGAAAGCTGCAGGAGTTTATAATATTGATGCTGTTACTATGCTCACTAACCAAGTAGAACTTTTAAATAAGAAATTTGATAATTTTGTTGGTTCTACGCAGGCTCAACCAGTGATGCAATGTGATGCAGCTCCAGGAAATACGTTTAATTCAGACCATCTACACAACATAGAAGCCGAACATGCCAATTATCTGGGTAATAATTCTCGACCTCAAAATAATCCTTATAGTAACACTTATAATGCAGGTTGGAGAAATCACCCAAATTTTTCATGGGGAGGACAAGGAAATCAAAGACAACAGCCTCCGGTATTTCAGCAGCCACCACCACAACAGGAGAGAAAGCCGAACTTGGAAGAGATGTTCACCAAATTTATTGCCATATCAGAAACTCGTTTCCAAAATACCGAAACGACACTAAGGAACCAGCAAGCATCTATTCAAGGACTTGAAACTCAAATAGGCCAGCTTGCTAAGCTAATTTCGGAAAGACCACAAGGTGGATTTCCAAGTAACACTGAGACCAATCCAAAAGAACAAATTCATGCCGTGAGCACAATAGATGAGGAGGTTTTAATCAAAGACAACTCAAACAAGGAGCTTGAGGTGAATAAAGGTAAAGTAGAGGTAAGCAGGAACAAGCCAGACATCAACGAACACAAGCCTCGTATCCCATACCCAAGAGCGCTTCAGAAAGACCGCACAGATGAACAATTCGGTTAAACTCTTAAAAAAATTACATATTAACTTACCATTTGTTGAAGCAATTTTGCAGATGCCAGACGCGGTTAAATTCTTAAAAGAACTCTTGACAAACAAGCGGAAGCTAGAGGAGAAATCTCATGTGGAATTAAATGCAATCTGCTCAGCTATTCTCCAAAATAGACTGCCAACCAAACTGAAAGATCCAAGGAGTTTTACTATTCCTTGTTTATTTGGTAGCCTAGACACCAAAAATGCTTTAGCTGAATTAGGAGCTAGGATAAATGTCATGCCTTTTAAACTGTTTAAACAACTAGGTCTTGGAAAGCCTAAGCAAACTAAGATGAGCATTCAACTAGCTGATAAAACTATTAGGTCTCCCAAGGGAATAATTGAAGATGTGCTCGTCAAGATTGATAAATTTATATTCCCAATTGACTTTGTTGTTTTAGACATTGATGAAGATAGCGATATACCCTTAATTCTAGGGCGACCCTTTTTAGCAACTGCAAGAACAATAATTGATTTAGGAACAGGTAAACTTACACTACGTGTGGGTGATGACCAAGTTACCTTACAAGCTCGAAACTTGATTACGATTGTTGATAATAATATAGTTACGAGTCCTTGTAAAAAGAATAATCTCACCATCCAACCTTCTGTGCAGGATACACTCTACATAAAGGCAACCCAATCACAAACAAGTCCATCCAAGGGAGATGCACTTGAAAAGTGAACGCTTCAGATCGAGGAACTAGATGAGTGGCTGAACTATCATGAAAAACCCAAAACAGGTCACACCAACCCAGAGCATCACCAAGACGACCCCCAGGTACAAACGAATCAACTCAAGGTAGGGGATAAGGTAATCTTAGGGGAAGACGATCCTCGAATCTTGAATTCAAAAGAGCATACAAGTGACACACCTTACTTCACGGTAATGAAAATCTTTCCCTATGGTACAGTCGAGATAAAACATGAGTCACTCGGCACTTTTAAGGTAAATCACACTCGACTCAAATCTTACGTTGATAATGAAATTGTAAGCAGGATAGAAGAGTATCAACTCTTCAAACCACCGTGAACGTACAAGCTCGAGCAAAGTCGAGCTTAGACTATAAATAAGCGCTTCTCGGGAGGCAACCCAAGCACTAACATAGTAACTTTTCTTCTATTTTGTTTTCAGTCTTTTTATACAGCAACTAACACCTTTGATGCAGGAATTAGGACCACACGGCCTGGAACACGGGCGTGCCTAAGGCAGTGTGACATCTTAAAACAGAGACACGGTCATGCACTCAGACCGTGTACAAACAGAGTAAATTTTTCCCAAAAGCACGGGAGGTCGACAAATCCCCACGGTCGTGCAACATGGCCGTGGCAACCATGCAGTATCAACACGGGCTCGCACAATGCCACACGCCCGTGTCCTCAAGCCGTGGCCAACACTGTCAAATCAGACACGGCCGTGTGACTACCTACACGACCGTGCGAAAAAGCGAACAAGTTCTCCACGGCCGTGCAATATGGCCAACACGGGCTAACCCCGAGCCACACGGGCGTGTGCCTCTATTTTCCCATACGGTTTTATTTTTCTCATTTTTTTCTTTTTTTAGTCTTTTTTTATTTCAGATTTTATTTTTATTATACTTAATCCTTTTAATTCATTACAGTATTAGTTCTAGAACTTAGTTTATTATTTTTCTGTTATTTAAATTTCGATCTTTCATATCGGCCAAGCCCTAACGAGTAATCTCTATCAATCGAAAATTCCCATGACTAATTAATATTTTCGCAGTTTCAAAAAGGAGCTCTGCAGCTCATATTCAAACGGAAATGGGAACACCCTGCCACAATTGCCGACTCTTCCTCATAAATTCATCCTAAATTCAGGAAGTTTCAATTCTCTCCCTATCTTATGATATTATACTTCTCTTGCTATTTATGTATCTTTGTACATGGAGGGCAATGTACATCTTAAGTGTGGGGGGAAGCTTACTTGAAATCTTTACACTATCTGTGAAAATCCCTGAAATTGTACTTCATGCATTGTTCTTAACTAATTCTCAATCTCCTATTAGGAATTTATTCTGATTGATTTATGATTTCTATTGATATGTTGAGAATTAAGATATAGGTACTTGTACTTTGATTATTCAAACTTTAAAACATTAGGGAATCAAGCATGATAAGTTGAAATTTTTGAGAACCCCCAATTTTTGCATAAGTTATTTTCCCTAAATCTAAGTATTATCTTGATATTTGAAATTCACAGGATTGACATCAAAAGCCATAATTGTGGTGAGATCTTGAGCCCTTTTTGAGCATACATTCTTTCGTGCTCACTTTTATTATTGCTTTGAGTGAGTCAATACTGAATTGTTATTCTAGAACTTGTTCGATTATACATGTCGAGACCACATCATTGATTTGATATACCGAAATGATAAAGGCACTTAGGATTTAACCCACTTACTCCACAAAAAGCCTACCTCCATGAATTAACCCCTAGTAAACCCCATTGAGCCTAAACAACCTTTTCCTTGACTTACCCTCTAATTATTAACCAATAACCCATTTTTGTTGAATTTTATTCAATTATTTTGACCCCTATTTTTGTCGAGATTTGAAGTGATTTTTTATCTAACTTTACTCTCTTCTCCATTTTTAAATTTTCAAGTTATTTAACTTGAGTTGTTCTTAAAAAAAAAAAAGAAAAGAAAAGAAAAGAGTACATACAGTAAAATTCGATTGTAAATTGTAAATAGTTCGATAAATTTTTGCATATTTCTATTTTTCAAAGCTATGAAGCCAGAAACGATATTATCATAAGAATTAGCCCTAGAAATATGTTTCAAAGTGATAGAGATTTGTCTAGCTAGATAATTTTTCAAGTTCAGTCTTGATTCTAACCCTCTTTTGTAGCCTGTGACAACACCCCTAACCAAGCCCCGTTACAACCATTAAAAGACCTTTTGATCAATGTATCATATCAAACTATAGTGGTGGAGATTTGATTTTCTTGCAAGCTTATGGTAATAACTTTTCATGTTGATTAAGGAGTGCTTAAATTTTGAACCCTAAACACTTCGAGTGGATAGAGTGAACCTTTAGTGAGGATGTCAACTCCTATTAATTAAGATGGAGAGATAACTACTTAGAAGGAAGGAAAAGACTTATGTTTTCAATGATAAAATTCTCAACTTAGAGTGATTGAGTCTTTAATGTTCTTCTGATTGAATTACTCATTGTATGATTACCTGTGGACTAGTTTGAAACATTATTGATAAAGATTGTAGGTTGAGAGGAATAATTCTTATTTAGGGATTGAGATTTTGCTTGAGGACAAGCAAAGGTTTAAGTGTGGGGGTATTTGATAAACGCTAATTTATACATATTTTTACCTCATGTTTAGCCTATATTTTGGATGAATTATTATCAATTTAGTGAGAATTGGTGCTCTTAATCCTTATTTTTCATATCTTATACTCAGGAGAGCATAGGGAAGAGAAAAGAATAGGAAATGGACTGAAAATGAGGAAAATGGGCCAAAAATGACATAACACACGGCCCAAGGAATTACCACACGGCCGTTCCACACGGCCGTGCCACATGAGGATCACACGGTCCAGCTCTCGACAAGCACGGGCATGCCACACGGTCGTGCCAAATCACACGGCCTTTGTCGAAGTCACACGGGCGTGGCACACGGGCGTGTTCTAGTCGTGAGGAAGAGGAATTTCACTCGAATTGGGATACTTGGGGGCTAAGAAAGGCTCCCCAAAGCTCTATATAAAGACCCTAGGAGGCAACTCTTAGGGTGTGCTTATTTCCCCACAAAGGGAAGTATTCTTTGCTGCCAACACAGAGAGTGGAAGTAGGGATTACTCGCAGGGAAGCTGATTGATTCATCCCAGAAGCTGGAATTCTGCAGCAATATAGAGGATCTCCCTAAATTCCTTCAGGGGTTTTCGGGTTCTTTTATGTTTTGTTATTCTATTTCTTCTGAGATGTTTTCTTTCTTTATTATGAACTAAACCCCTCAAATACTTGAGGGGGATGAAACCTAAGACAGATCTTGTTATTATTTATTCTTGAGTTATATGATAAATACTTGAGTTGTTCTTAATTATGTGTTCTTCATTCTTGATTTAATAAACCTAGGTATTACTTCAAGAATTAGATGTGCTTAGAGCAGAGGAGCAAAAGTCCCTGTGATAAGAGTAGATCTACCATAATTAAGCGGAGTTGCATGCAACCCTAGACATAGGGCGACATAAATCTGCCGGATTAGGGTCAAACCTAATATGGGGAACCATTGATCGAATTAATGCAACCTAAGAAGTTAATTGATAAAGGAACTTTAATTAACAACTTAGGCCTAGTTGCTCTTCACCTCGACAGAGGGTTTAGCATAAATTAGGGATCTCTACGGATCAAGTCAAGTGAATAAATCGTCTAGCTCAAGAACCAGTACAAGTGAAGTCTAGGTGGATTCTCCCTTAAGTATTGTCCATATCAATCAGTTTTTCCCCTAAAAATTTTCTCAATTTACTCTTTGTGTCTTCTTAGTTTAGTTTTAGAATTAGTTTAAATAAACCCCTCTTTTATTCTTAGGCTAGATAATAGAAAGAAAGTAAGTAATAGTACTTTTGGTTCCCTTGGGTACGATAACTCGGTCTTGCCACTAAGCTATACTACTGTTCGATCGGTGCGCTTGCCTTAAAGCGTCGCGATATTAGTTAGTTTTGGTGTGATCAAGTTCTTTATAAATTTTATTACTTAGTATCGCGAACGCGGATATCAGATGTTAGTGGGGTTAGTGGAGAGATTTGGGGGAGTAAATTAATGGATTAGGGGGTGATCAAAATAGATTTCTATTTTTTTTCAAAATTTTAGTTTTTTCTTTTCCTCCAAAATTCTGACGTAGGTTTCCTTGCCATCTTCTCCTCCTTTTTTGTTTTGTTCTTCAATTCTTCGTGATTTTCCCTGCTTGTTGTTGGACTGTTCGGTTAATTAACCCTTTTTTTGCTTGTGGGCTCTTTCAACTAGTAAGTGGTCTCTTTCCACACTTTTTCCTTTGGGTTGAGGTTTGGTAATGATATTTTAGGGGATTAATTGATTGATGTTGTGTTTAAAAGAAGATTAAGGTGCTGGATTTCCAATCGGTGCGGTAGACGTACGAGTTTTCGTTGCTAGTCCTAAGGTAAAGTTCTTAGTCAGTTTAAGGGCATTGTTCGTCACTTTGGGTTCAACATAATGTCATTCTAAATAATTATCTTGGGGTTTGTTTGATCAATTTTAGGTTTTGGAGTGCCCGAGATCCTTTTAGCATCAACTGTTAACAGGTGTGTACCCGAAACGTAAAAAAGGGGTTCGGTGAAAAGCTAAAAAACTGAACTGTCGATGCCACACGGGTGTGTGGTTGCCCATGTCATAGGTCGTGTGCTAAGACTCGACCATGTGTTTGACGAGGCCAGGCCTTGCGTGCAAGTCACGGCCGTGTAATCGCCTGGTGTGGCCATGTGCGAGACACGGGCTAGACCAATTGGGACGTGTGGGCCATATGGGCGTGTGAGTCTACACGGGCGTGTGGGATTCTTGGCCAGACTGTGTGATCCACATAGCCAAGGCCAAATTGGGCCGTGTGGGCCACATGGGCGTGTGGGCCCACATAGGCAAGCCACATGGGCGTATGGGCCCATTTAACTGAAATGTTTCCTAGGGTTGCACGTGTCGCCCAAGTCAACTGTGAACCTACTATAGGGTTGGTAAGCCTTACTTAGACCCTGAATTGTGTGATCTGAATATATATGATATAGGTATTGAGCATGTTAGGTTTATGCATGTTCATTGATCTGTAGGTATGACTGATAACTGTACATTAGCATGTAAGCATGTATTACTGTATGATTGCACTGAGCATGTTCATTATCATCTACATTGGGGTAGGATGATTGATTTTTGAAGGAAGTGTACTGAAAGGCTTTTAAGCCTATTATCTAGCAGCTCAGCTGCAATATTACTGACATGTGTTGCATTTCGTATAGCCTGGTGTGTAGGGATGGGTGAGTGTTTTAAACCCCACATGGTGTGTAGGGATGGTCGGAGATGGTGTGTAGAGGCTGGGGGTAAGATCTGATTACTGTATTGATTATCTAACTGTATCTATATCTGGCATGGGCTAAGGCCCGAATATGCATTTATAACTGAAACTGTAAATAGGCTAAGGCCCAAATTGTATTTGCATCTGTAATGGGCTTAGGCCCAGACTGCTTTGATCGATAACTGTTGTCTTGATTGTATGCATGTTTTCTGTGATGCTTACAAACTAAGTTTATGAAAACTCACCCCTATCTGTTTAATCTATACAGGTAATCGTTAGACATAGACGGATCGGTGTAAGAAAGGACTCGACGGTGACCACCATCATTTGCTTTATTTCTGCCTTTGGTTTGGTTTTATTATCTTTCTATTATTTATGGGGTATTTTGATGTAATTTAGGACTTTTAGTCTGTTTGTTTTTATTTGCATTTTAATTGTTTTATAGACTATTAAAATGCAAAACTCAACAAAAACTCGATTTTTCTAAAAAATAATGTTTTCCTAAATGCGAACGGTTTTCCTTAAATATCATGGTTTCTAAAAGCTTCTGCTACAGAATATGTTTTTAAACGAGTAAAGTTAACGAGAAAGTGATTTTGAAATTGACGAGAGATAAATAGAGGCTAATGAATGGAAACAGTTTTAACTTGACAAATTCGATTTCAAATCCCATTCCATGTGACATCGTCGGATTCGACCATAACGTCTAGGCTGGGTTTGGTGTGTTGCAACAATAAATTAAGGGAAATTAACTTGAATATGAGTTGAGAATTTTGCTTGAGGATAATCAAATGCTTAAGTTAATTTGATAAGTGCTAAAAGTAACATATTTTAACCTCATTCTTAACATGTTTTTAGGTGATTATCCGGTGTTAATTATGAATATTATACTCCTAATATTTTAAATTCATGTTTAATGCTTAACAGAGCACTTGGGAGCAAAAGGAACGAAAAATGAGTGAAATTCGGAATGTTGAAGCAAATTGAAGGAGCCACACGGGCTAAACCTTTTCACAAGGCCAAACCACACGACTGTGTGAATCACACAGATGTGTTGTAAGCCGTTTCAATTTCATGGGAGTATGCATTGAAAAGCGAAAAATCATGATTTTTAGGTTTTTCGAGCATGCTAAGACGTATATATGACAAAAATAAGAAGATAGGAGGGAGCTGTTAGAGAATACTCAGGAAAACAACTTGAAAAACACCATTGAAGTAGACTTTGAAGCAGATTTTCGTCAAGATTGAAGATTCGCAATTGATTTATTACGAAGTTATCAAGAGTTTCTTTATTTCTTTCAGTTATATTGTATCTTGGATTTTTTATTTATTTTTGAGCATGAACTAATTTTCTAAATACTTAGAGAGATGAACCCTATGATTGATTCTGTCGTTTGATTTTTATTTTATGTAATAAATACTTAGTTTCTTGTTCTCAATTATGTGTGCTTAATTTTTAGTTTGATATTTCTAAAGTATTAATCCATATTCGATGTGCTTAAATTGGAGGTTAACTAGTCTT
Source organism: Gossypium stocksii (assembly GCA_020496765.1). Taxonomy (NCBI): domain Eukaryota; kingdom Viridiplantae; phylum Streptophyta; class Magnoliopsida; order Malvales; family Malvaceae; genus Gossypium; species Gossypium stocksii. Next base: position 53,800,632 of record CM035622.1, read on the forward strand.
TATTTAAGATTAGATATTGCGTAATCGAGTGAAGGTGCATGCAATCCTAGAAATAGGACGATATAAATCTGTCAAATTAGAGTCAAATCTAATAGGGGAATTCAAAGCACGAATTAATGTGATAATAGGAGTTTTAATTAGAAAGAAATTTCAATTAATTAACCTGGAGTTTGTTGCTCTTTTGCTCGAAATAGATATTAGCATAATTTAGGGATTTCTACATATCAAAATGCTAAGTAAAGAAATTGCATAATTTAGATTAACAGTGACAGATGAAATCTAGGTGGATTCTTTCTTAGCTATTGTTTTGTTTCTTGATTGTTATTTTATTATTTTCATGATTTGTTCTTTGTCGCATTCATTTGTAATTATATAGTTAATTTTAGTTTTTAATCTATCACTCGAATTATTCGGTTAAATAATAGAAAGAAGGTAATTACTAGTACTTGTAGTCCTCGTGGGAATGATATATTTGTTCATCGTAACTATACTATTAATTACTAGTAGCACTGGCCTTAGTCAAAATTTTAGTTAGTTCTGTGACCATCAATTTTGGTATTTTTTTACTTTGATTGAGGTTGTGGTGATATTTAATTGTTGGTTCAGGGAAAGGATATATGAATAATTTGATTGTGGATTTTCTTGGGTTATGGTTTTGTCAAATAGGAAATTGTGAGCGGGTTAAGAATGAAAGGTTGTTGAGTTAGTTTGGTTAAATGTAACGATTCGATTTTCAGTGGTATCAAAAAATGCAGTTTCAAAATCTCATTTTTGTAAATTGAGTCCATAAATATAAAATAGAAATATTTACGAAGTTAATATAGAAATATATTAAAGAATGGTTGAATAATTTCTCTGATTAAATAATTAATTAAGGCTGAGAGACTACATTGTAAAAGTCCAATCACTTTAGAATTTTAATTGACAAAAGGCTTTAGGACCTAGAAGGCAATTTACAATGGACCAAAATGGAAATAAACCAATAATAAATATGAGTTAGTGGAAAACATTAAAAAAGATTAGTTGTTAATTAAGGAATAATAAAGTTTAATTAAACAAATCAACCAAAGTTAATTAACCTATAATCTAAATATAAAAATGAATAATTGGAGAAACCATAATCTTTTTCTATCATCCCACTCTCCACCATTGTTGAAACCAAAGAAAAACCTCCCAAGCTTTTAAAGCATTCAGCCAAGCCAAATTTAAGGTAATTAAGTCCTTTTTCATGTAATTTTTATAAATTTATGATCATAGGAGCTTGATTTAGCTACTCATGTATCAATGTGATCAATTGTTAAAATTTTAGCAAGTTTCCATTGTTGATTAATTGATGAATTTGGCTTGAAATTGATAGATATTGAGTTTATATTATAAAAGGACTAAGTTGTAAATCTAGTTAAGCTTGTTTGTTAACTTCATTTTTAGTGAAATAGGAATAGAGGTTTCGAGACCATAAATTCGATGAGTAAATTTTTATTTTATTATTATTTTAATTTCTATGGGATGTTAGTAAGGTCGTACTAAAATTTCGTTAAGAAATTTTGATGCTTGCATGATTAATTAAGTGAAATGGACTAAATCGTAAACCATGCAAAAGTAGAGTTCTATTTGTTAAAAGGGCCAAATGGCTATAAAAATTTAAAGTGAGTGGGCTTAAATGGTAATTATACCATTCATAATATTAGTGGACAAAGATGGGCATGAATTTGGTGTTTTGTTTAGTTAATAACAAAGGATAAAATAGTAATTGAATAAATTAATGAAATTAAAATAATGTAAAATGAGGTATCATCTTCCTAAAGGGTTAGTTCCACTGAAATAAAAGAAATAAAACCTCCATTTTTACACCTTGAAGGTTTCACTAGCTTAATGGTTGCATGATCTGTGATTTCAAGCTTATTTTTAATAATTTTTATGTTTTTTGAGGTTGTTTTAGCTTAATCTAGCTACTTAGGGATCAATTTGTAAAACTGTTAAAGATTGAGGGTTATGCCATGCATGATTTTGTATGATTATTGATGTTTAATGATATATTATGAGTCCTTATTGATAAATAAACAAGTTTTGTAAAGTGAATTTTGATAAAAATTGCATTTAGGGACCTGTTAGCAGAAATAGTAAAATTTTATGGAAAATTAATGAAATGCTGGTTTGTATGGGTTGGTTTAAGTCCCTAGAGAAATTGGGTAGCTTGAAAAGAGGATTAAAATGTTTAGATTTCATTTTATGAGCTTAAGGACTAAATGTGAAAAGTTAAAATGTTATGGGAAAAAAGATAATTTTGCATAAATATGAATTATGGACTGAATTGAATAATAGAAGTATTAAATATATTGAAATTGTCTATCTAGATCAAGATAGACCATGTACAGATTTTGATCTAGAAAAAGCTAAGGCCTTTTGTTTTTATGCCCTAGTTGTTGAGGTAAGTTCGTATGTACAGATTACTATATTCATGTTATTCAATTGTATGTTATTATGTATTTATAATGGTATTGAATGATGTATATCCAAATTAATGCTATGACGATTATCGAGTCCCTGTTGAATCTTAAGAATTCGTAGGATACAAATGACATGTCATTAGGGATTTCATGTTTCGGGTGTTGGTTTTGAATGTCCTACCGATGGTTGAAGTGTTGCATTTGTTGCAGATATTCCACAACTTGTATGAGCAACATCATGTAGCTTACATTCCAACCCACAGCTCGTGTGAGCAGGCCCGTTTCACAGTTCGTGTGAGCAACGATGTAAAGGAAAGGTTACAGTTATATGTTTAAGCACATTTCGTGTGAGCTTTCCCAAGTATCCGATGATATTCTAGATGGTTCAACAGGAAAGGAAAGGGATTGAAATGGTAAGTTTCCAAATGGTATTATGCATATGTTCATGGAAAGGATGAATGATTCAAATGATGTATTTCATACGGAAATGACTTATCATGTGATTAATCCAAATTAGTTATGTATAAATGCACTAACTTGTGTATTGATGATGATGTTTAGGCTTGTGCCAAGCTTGTGGGTTGGGTTACATTATGTTTATATGTAATACCCCAAAATTTACTACAATAAGAAAGTAAGATATTATCCTTGATATAGTAAAATAAGGAAATAAAATGATAAAAAAACGAAATTTTGAGTTATGTCAAAATTGGGAAGTATATTATGATATGTTAATTTAAGAAAGGACTAAATCGCAAACGTGAGAAAAGTTTTGTAGCCCAAGAGTAGATACTCAAAATTTGAGGGGTTAAAGTGTAAATATGAAAAAAGTTGAAGGACCAATAGTGCAAATATTTTAAGGGTGGAATGATCTAGGAACTAAGGAGAATGGATGAATTAGGACCAAATTGAATAAGTGGAAAAAGTATGAGGGGTTAAATCACAATTTTACCAAAATAAGTGATGAGCCAGTGGAGGAACTTTGAAGAATCATAAGGGGCAAAATGGTCATTTAGCAAGGAAGATAATTTTGAAGAGTAATGATGATGTTGGTGATATTTTAGATTAATTAAATAAATATTAGTTTATTAATATTTTGATTTGATTTTTAATTATATTATATTATTATTTTATTTAGTATATAAGGAAAGAAAGATGGAGAATTCTCTTCATTTTTCCATGCTACCAACATGAGAAGAGAAAAGAAAGAATTTTTTTTCTTTAAAATTTAGTCCTTTTACCAAAAATTCACCATTTTCACTTAGAAATCAAAAAGCTACGAAGAGAGAAAAATAATAAGGAGACTATGGGTAGCTAGAATATCAAGTTAGATTCAAGAAATAGAAGCTGGAGGAGAGAGAAAATCAAGTTAAAGATTGAAATCAATAGGATAAGGTAAGAACAACAAGATTTTAATATATTTTTAAGTTTGATATTATTGAAAAAGCATGAAAATGATGTTAAAATAGAGTTTTCTTATATAAGGTTCTATGTTCTTGATATGTTAGTGAAGGGAAATAAGAGGAAGTGATGAGAAATATTGTAGAGAAAGGAAAGGAGGGTGTTATAAACTTGATTATCAACGTTTTGCACCAAAATAGTTTTGGACAGCAACAGTAGTCTGAATTTGAAAATTCACGAAAAATTTTAGAAATTGAATTAGAGGTTAATTAAAGTATTAAATTAAATCTTATTGAGTATAGTTTTAAATAGAAGAAATTTTGTAAGCAAAAGAATTTCATATTATGAGATATATGAATTTTTGTGAGACAAGGTCAGATTGATTTTGGGTTCCCCTGTTTTGACTTTGAAAAATCATCAAAAATTGTAAAAAAATAATTAGGGGTTTAAATTTATATTTTTAAATTCTTAATGAGTCTATTTTCAAGAGAAACAAATGGAAACATCATCCAAAACCTGTACTAAGAGATAATTAGTTTTTAGTAAAGATAGGTCGAAGCTGTCAAACAACAGAATAGGGATAAATTTGAAGATTTTAATGTACATATTGGCTAAATTATAAATTCTGAAATTTTTATGGTAGAAAGATATTTGAGTTTAGTTTCAAAAACATCAAGCGGGTCTTAATTTAGAATTTTTTAGCTAAAGATATAAATAATTTAGTGACTATGACTCAAGTAGACAGCTTTGGTATGAATATATAAGCATGTTATATACTAAAAGCTAAAGATTCTAACAAATATATATACATTAAGGATGTGGAACGGAGAGGAGGAGGAGGAGGAAAATATATATGAATATTCAGCTAGCATGGGTTTACATTAAAAATGGTTAATTTGCATGTTTTAAGCTTAGAGACTAAATTAAATAAAAGTAAAATTTTAAGGGTAATTTTATAAAAATGTCAAAAATGACTAAATTGCATGAAATGAATTGTTTTATTGTCTAAATTAATATATTGAAAGAAATGATTAATATTAAGTGGGTTTAGTGTATTAATTTTGTTGTATGATGATATTATAAAATGATTTTGTTAAATATTGATGTTAGTATCAAATTCTGAAAATAGTTAAAATATTCAGGTTTGGTCTTAAATTTCTATTTTATTAAGGGCTGTATGATAGCCTAGAACATTTGGATAAATTATTAATTGAGAAAAAATAGTTGATTTGATAGATTAACTAGTTAAGGGACTAAATTGTAAAAGTTGTAAAAGCTGGGGTAATTGTATAAATTCAAAAAAATGAAGGGTATAAACTGTGAAATGAATTGGAACTGAAATATATGCTAATGAATGAGTAATTTTATATGTTAGATCAAGATTCTATAGATACTCGTGAAAAAAGAAAAATAGCGGAATAGTCCTTAAACTCCTGCAATTTTTACAATTCAATTCAAGTAAGTTCGTATGGTTAAACTTTAATGTTTATTTATTAACTTGATGAATGTTATTATGTATTTATTCATATTTATTGTTGAAAGTAAAATAATTGTTAAATTATGAAATTGAATGAAATGATCAAAACAAGTGGAACGCGGGATTGAGTACAATCGTTCTGTGGCAAAAGATGAATTGACGGTAAATGCAAAGGATGAATTGAAGATAATTGCAAAGGATGAATTGACGGTAAATGCAAAGGATGAATTTACGGTAAATTACCCAAGTAAATTGAGGTTCATCATTTGTTGCGAACTTTCGTGTTTACTTTCTGTTTAGCTCTCACGAGCTTCTGTTTAATTCATATGAGTTTTTATTGAACCCTTATGGGTTTCCGTTCAGCTCTATTGAGCTTCTGTTTAACCCTTATAGGTTTTTGTTCAACTCTTGTGAGCTTCCATTTAACCCTTACAGATTTCTGTTTAGCACCTATATGCTTCTGTGCAGCCTTCGGGCTTTTGACAACGATGTACTTATATCCTTAAGTCATTATGAATGGTAAGTTATCGGGAGTTGTCTTATATGACATATGTATATGAAGAAATAGTAAAAGAATGATATGCATCATGAAATGTATATATATATATATATATATATCAATATCTTGATATGTTGATACATAGAAATTATGTAAGTTGAGACAAGTAATAAATTCAAGTGTGACATGTTGAGATAATAAGGTTATTGATGTTGAAATTATAAGAAATATGTAGCGTCCCGAAATTTCTATTTTTTTGTAGATGTGTGATAAATGTGTATATATTTCAGTGGTTAAGTATTCTGGGTTTGTTTGGGAGGTCCCAAGTTCAAGTCATGACTTGGGAAAATTTTGGTATTTTTATGAATAAAGCCCTATCTCTGGTTAGTAGGCTTTTAAGTAAAAGTTGGTAAATAATTGACAGAATGGGCTTGCTGGTCTGGTGGTCAAGTGGAGTGTTAATATGTTAGAGGTCCTGAGTTCGAATCCCAATTGTGGTAAAGGATAATATTTTTGTTCTAAACTATGGCTAGAGTTGTGCTAAAATGGGAATCTGAGTGATGGTTTGTTAGTAGAATTGGTGTGAGGAAAGTTAGGAAATTATCAGATTTCTAAGTAGTTTCTTTTTCCAAAAACTTCTCTCTACCGAAAATACGGCTGTTCTTCTCCTCCCCTAGTAGAATTTTTGCTTCTCCATTCCCCATCCTTTCGTTTTCTCTTTTTGTTTCCAATCGTTTCTTTGTGTGCAACCTTCGCCCTCGTTAGGTCAATTTTTGCCACACATTCTGGTAAGTAGGGTTTTTGCTCTCTGTAACTTACTATTTTCCAACTCTGATTTGGGGGTTTTTGACTTTTGGAAACAGCACCTCGCGTGGTTTAGGGACTTCATCGTGCTATTACAAAATCCACTATTTCGAGGTGTTGGGTAAGCTTTCCGTCACGTAAGAGATGCGTTCTCGTTTCAGAATTAGTTTCAATTTTTTGATTAAGTGATTAATTGAGTTGTGTTTGGGACAAATATAGGTTTTGGAGTGCTCAGAGTTGCTTAGGCATAAAAAACGATACAAGTGTGAACCTGAAAATGCAAAAAATGAGGTTTTGATGAAAGCCCAAAACCACACTGTTGACGCCACATGGGCGTGTGGTAGGCTGTAACACCCCAAACCTGGCCCAGACGTTACGGCCAAGCTCGGTGTGTCACATTACCTATACCTAACCTCGTTTCCTGGTTACTAATATGAAGGTGAATTTGGCAAAACGGATATTGAAATTTTTAAGAGAAATTCCCGGTTTATTACGTGATCGTCCTATTCATTTTATTATAAAAAAATTAACTCGTTGCTTATATACTTGAGTGACCGATTAAAAACGTTTGATTGATTTTAGGAAAACTCGCGCAAATAATTTCAAATTAATTTTAAGTAATGTGAAAATAAAAAATCCCATAAGAATAAATTTAGCGGCCTTATTACAAACCCAAATAAAAATATTAATGAATAAAATAAGTAGTAAATTAAATAAAACTAGTTAAACCAGTGTTTTTGATTCTCATGGCCACTCTGAATCCCTCCCAGCTTCAAGTCCACTGTCTAGGGCTCACCTGCAAGGATGAAAAGAAGAGAGGGTGAGTTTGAAAACTTAGTGTGTAACGAGTAACGAATCCCATCCAGAGCCCAAATCAGCTCAGGCCCACTGGGCCTAAGCCTTATCCAATCTCAACATTAACTGGGCCGAAGCCTTTCACATATCGACACTGGGCCTTAGCCCTTTTTAGATACAGTATCACTAGGCCGAAGCCTTTCATATAACAGTAAATGGTATGGCCCAAAGGCCCATTTCAATAACAAATCAAATATGCATGCATGAACCCATATCAATCTGTGGGGAAGCTACTCAACCCACCCAACCGCTACTCTCCACCTGCACCAACCAACACACCATGTGGGGAGAACTACTCAACCCACCCAATCGCTACTCTCCACTGGCAGCATAGCTGCTTTATTATATAACATGAGGCCTAGCCTCTTTCGGTAAACTGGGGCAAAAGCCCTTTAATACTTCCTCCATTCATATAAATCCCAAATCCCATGCAACAGATATCATGATATGGCATACAATAATCAGAAACAGTGAATCATGCAAATCAGTCCAATTTAACCCTAGGGGTATAACAGTCATTTTACACCTAGGGGTAAAATAGTAATTCCTCACTTTTTAGGGCATTTTAGTAATTAATCCACTTTTTAGGGTTTTATCCCTATTTTATGCCACTAATAACTCTACTTCTGTCATTGTAGCTTATTTACCACGTTTTACCAATTTTAGTCACTAGGCCCTAAAACCCCTAATGGCCCTACTGTGTCCTTTAGCGATTTAAGCCCATTAAGTACAGAACTTATAAATTAATTATTAATTTAACCCATTTTAAGCCTACAGTCTACAAGGATACATTTATTACACATTTTCACCCCTATGGGCCCGTAGGCCCATTGGGCCCATATTCAGCCCATCGAGGCATAACTATCGAATTGCACGAAATTAAACACGTAACTAGCTTACCGCTTGTGATTTCCAAACCAATGATTTCTAACCGTTTTGTGAGCATTCGCATACTCACCTGCCCACGAAATGCCCGAATTTCGGCATTTCGGCTTTTGCCGATTAAGACTATAGAGGGGTGTTCGATATACACCTGTTTGACAATTTCACCGGTAAGATCTCCTCCCAAAACAATCCTACAATCGATTAAACCACATTAATATCTAAAACCCAAATTGAATACTTACCCCCTAAGCAATACACACATTCGGCCACCCTTCTACAGTGGCTCCTTAACACTTACCTTTGTCGAAGTAGGAACTAGATCTAGATCTCGCTGTTCCCCCTTGCTCAAGTCTTCAATCAACCGCCTCTAGAACATAATAATACCAAAAGAAATCATTCGTTAATGACTCTCAGAGTCCCATGCCCAAATCGACAGCCTCTCTAGACTTTAGGGACTTCGGCTTTTACTAAATTGCAAAACATACATAGATCTGAGTTGATAAGCACTTACCACTGTTTTCTCTTCGGTTTCTACACAGATCTGAGGTAGATCTATCCTCTAAATGCTAACAGAACCCTTATCTTTGAGATCTAAGAAATTGGCTAAGAACCCCCAAAAGAATGACGTTTTCTGGTTTTGGCTGACGAAGAAGATGATGATTTGATGGTATAGTTTGGAGTGGTGTTGCCAAAAAGTAGTAAGGGTTTAAAGAAGGTAGAAATTGGTCAAAAATAGATGAAAAGAAAAGGGAAAATTTGGCTAAAAGAAATCGGCAGGAAAAGGAAGTTTTCGGGATTTCGGCTCTTTTGACAAATGGCTATGGTGGTTTTTAGAAGGTTGGAGTTGAGCAAAAAGATAAATAGGGTGGTAGGGAGGTTTTGGCTAGAGGAGATAACAACAATAAAAGAAAAAGAATGGAGAAGAAAGAAGCAAAAGAGATTTCAGCACAAAGAAGAAGAAAGCTGCGTTTTCGGTCACTTTTGTGAAGAGGTTTCGGTCACTGTGGATTATGGGCTTTTAAATTTGGTTTTTAAAGAATTGATCATTAATGATATGAAATATTTTTACTTAGTATGTGGTACACTGAGTCTCCGGCGCCGATCCTGTAAGTATTCTGAACTGATTTGTGCTTAAATTGAAAATGCTACGATATTTTGAAGCTACTATAGGTAGTATATTATGAAATACTCTAGTTAGAATATACTGAAAGCTGTAGATAAACTGAAACTATAGTAAACTGTTAAGAGACTGCGACATACGAGAACGAACTTTGAATTTCTAAAACTGTTTACATAAAATATCTGCTAAACATAAAACTTTTAATACAGATAAGATCGATTAGATATGAGCACATGTGGTATCCGCGGATGGGGTACTAGAGGCCGTAGTGGAGGCTGTAGAGGGGCTTGAACTGAGTCCTTATCATCTGGTAACATACCAGATTTGGACACGAGTGAGACGCTAGTGTCGCCTGCTACTGAGATTGGGTCTCGAGATCACATAGCTGGGGACGACGTACTGTCCCAGACTATGCTGAGGATTTTGGAGAGGGTTGTATTGAGGACTGAGGAGGATAATAAGGTAGTTTTGATTAGGGAATGCCGAAATTATTTGTCGAATATGATCTCTGCATTGGTGGTGGAAAAGTTGGTTTGTAAGGGATATGGGGCATTCTTGGTCTATGTGAGTATTTTTGATACTAGGGACTCTACTGTTAAGGACATCAGAATGGTAAAGGATTTTCTAGACGTCTTTCTTAAGGAGCTACCGAGTTTACCTTTGAATTACGAGTTGAAGTTTAGGATTGAGCTACTGCTAGGTACAGCTCTGGTGTCCATCGCTTCCTATCGAATGACACCGAAGGAGCTTGTGGATCTTAAGGCTTAGATTCAGGAGTTATTGGATCGTGGATTCATTCGCCCTAGTGTGTCTCCGTGGGGAGCACCGGTACTATTTGTAAAAAAGAAGGATGAATCTATGAGGATATGCATCGACTATCGGCAACTGAACAAGTTGACCATTAAGAATAAGTACCCCCTACCGAGAATAGATGATCTGTTTGACCAGTTTTAAGGAGCTTCGGTGTTCTCTAAGATTGACCTCCGATCTGGGTATCATCAGTTGAGGGTTAAGGAGGCTGATGTACATAAAACGGCGTTTAAGACTCGTTATGGTCACTACGAGTTCCTAGTAATGCCATTTGGACTGACTAATACACCAACAACTTTCATGGATTTGATGAACCGAGTATTTCAACCTTTTCTGGATTAGTTTGTGGTGGTGTTCATCGATGACATATTAGATTACTCGAGGACTGAGGATGAGCATGACAAGCACCTTAGAGTTATTCTACAGACTTTAAGGGAGAAGCAGCTCTATGCTAAGTTTGGCAAGTGTGAATTCTGGCTATATGAGGTGACATTTCTGGGTCACGTGGTTTCTGCTGAAGGGACTTGAGTTGATCTTCGAAAGATTGAGGCTGTGTTGGAGTGGAAGTAGCCTAGGAACATGTCTGAGATCCACTGTTTACTAGGATTGATAGGTTATTATCAGAGATTTGTGGAAGGCTTTTCACTGATTGCAGCACCCTTAGCTAAGCTGCTACGTAAGGGTGTACCATTTGACTGGACAGATGCGCAGCAAGAGAGCTTTGAGAAGCTCAAGACTGTATTGACTGAGTTTCCTTTTCTGATACAACCAAAACCTGGAAAGGAGTTCATAGTTTATAGTGATGCGTTACACATCTGTTTGGGATGTGTGTTGATGCAGGATGGTAAGGTGGTTTCATATGCATTTCGTCAGCTTAAGACTCATGAGGTGAATTATTCGATACACGACTTGGATTTGGTCGCTGTGGTATTCGCACTGAAAATCTAGAGGCATTATCGTATAGTGAGAAGTGTATCATCTACACTGATCACAAGAGCCTCAAGTATCTCCTCACTCAGAAGGAGCTTAATCTTAGGTAGCGTAGATGGATTAAGCTGCTTAAGGATTATGAATGTATTATTGAGTACCACCCTGGTAAGGCCAATGTGGTGGTCGATGCACTAAGCTGTAGAGCTATGATGGATTTAAGGCAATGTTTACTCGCCTAAGCTTATTTGATGATGGTAGCTTATTAGCTGAGCTTCAGGTTAAGCCAACATTGATTGAGCAGATTAAGGGTAAGTAGTTGGAGGATGAGTCTTTATGTCTTCGGATCTGACAGATTGAGAGTGGTGGCACTACAAATTTTGGGTTGAACTCTGACGGTGTGTTGTGTTTCTGTGGACAGATAAATGTATTGAATAACACTGATCTGAGGCAGTCTATAGAGAGAGGTGCATAGTAGCTCTTATGCTATGCGTCCTGGTGGAAATAAGATGTACCAAGACCTTCGTGAGTTATACTAGTGGCCAAGACTGAAACAAGAGGTTACAGATTTTGTGGGAAGATGTTTTGACTTGCCAGCAGGTTAAAGCTGAGCATCAATTACCTTCGGGTTTGTTGCAGCTGGTTAAGATTCCCTTATAAAAATAGGAGCGAGTTACTATGGACTTTGTTAGTGGGTTACCCCTAACACCCATTAAGAAGGGTTCTGTATGGGTCATCGTGGATCGATTGACCAAGTCTGTGCACTTCATACCGGTTAGGGTGGATTATTCTTTACAGAAGTTGGTAAAGCTTTATATTTCTAAAATAGTGAGACTACATGGAGTACCAGTTTCAATCATCTCTGATAGGGAACCTCATTTCATGTCTCAGTTTTAGAGAAAGTTGCATGAGGCTTTGGGTTCTAGGTTGGACTTTAGATTGTGTTCCATCCTCAGACCAATGGTCAACCTAAGAGGGTGGTTCAGATACTGGAGGATATGTTGAGGAGCTGTGTCATTGATTTCTGAGGCAGCTAAGAGGATTATCTGCTATTAGCGGAGTTGCGTATAATAATAGCTACCAGTCTAACATTCAGATGGCACCTTACGAGGTACTATATGGTCGTAAGTATCGCACTCCCTTATGTTACTGAGTTTGGCGAGCCATATGCTCTGGGTCTTGAGTTGGTTTCTGAGACGAAGGATAAGGTTAAATTGATTTAGGATCGACTGAAAGTAGCTTTTGACAGGAAAAAGTCTTATGTAGATCTGAAGAGGCGTGAGATTGAGTATTCTATGGGGGACTTCATATTTCGTAAGGTCTCGCCATGGAAGAAGGTAATGAGGTTTGGTCGTAAGAGCAAGTTGAGCCCTAGGTTTATTGGACCTTACCATATTCTAAAGCGAGTAGGACCAGTTGCTTGTTAGTTGGAGCTACCTTCAGAGTTAGATCTTATTCATGACGTGTTCTACGTCTCTATGTTGAGGCGCTATCACTCTGATCCTACACACATTGTTCCTGCTGAGGAGATTAAGGTTAGGCCAGACTTAACCTTTGAGGAGGAGCCGATTCAGATTCTGGATCGTGATGTAAAAGTCCTAAGGAAGAAATTTATTCTTTTGGTTAAGGTTCTTTCGCATAATCATAGCACTGAGGAGGCTACATAGGAGCCTGAGGATACGATGTGTCAGTAATATCCTCATTTATTTTGACCAGGTAAATTTTGAGGACGAAATTTTCTTTTAGTTGGTAGAATTGTAACGCCCCAAAATTTCTATTTTTTGTTTTGTGGATGTATGACAAATGTGTCTTTATTTCAGTGGTTAAGTGTTCTGGGTGTGTTTGGGAGGTCCCAAGTTCAAGCAATGACTTGGGAAAATTTTGGTATTTTTATTAATAAAGCTTTATCTCTGGTTAGTAGGCTTTTAAGTAAAAGTTGGTAAATAATTGACAGAATGGGCTTGCTGGTCTGGTGGTTAAGTGGAGTGTTAATATGTTTGAGGTCCTCAGTTCGAATCCTGATTGTGGTAAAGGATAATATTTTTGTTCTAAACTATGGCTAGAGTTGTGCTAAAATGAGAAACTGAGTGGTTGTTGGTTAGTAGAATTGGTGTGAGGAAAATTAGGAAATTATCAGATTTCTGAGTAGTTTCTTTTTTCAAAAACTTCTCTCTGCCAAAAATACGGTTGTTCTTCTCTTCCCCTAGCTGAATTTTTGCTTCTCCATTCCCAATCCTTTCATTTTCTCTTTTTGTTTCCAATCATTCCTTTGTGTGCAACCTTCGCCCCCATTAGGTCAATTTTCGCCACACATTCTGGTAAGAAGGGTTTTTGCTCTCTGTAACTTACTATTTTCCAACTTTGATTTGGGGAGTTTTTGACTTTTGGCAGCAGCACCTTGCGTGGTTTAGGGACTTTATCGTGATATTACGAAATCCACTGTTTCGAGGTGTTAGGGTAAGCTTTCCGTCACGTAAGAGATGCTTTCTCGTTTCAGAATTGGTTTCAATTCTTTGATTAGGTGATTAATTGAGTAGTGTTTTGGGAAAATATAGGTTCTGGAGTGCTTAGAGTTGCTTAGGCATAAAAAAAATGATACCTGTGTGTACTCGAAAATGCAGAAAACGGGGTTTTGATAAAAGCTGAAAACATCACTATCGACGCCACACTAGCGTGAGGTAGGCGTGTGGTAGGCCGTGTGTCCTGAAACAACCGTGTGATCGACGAGGCCAAGTCGTGCGCAAAGGATGAGGCCAGGTCGTGCGTGAAGGATACGGCCGTGTGTGAGACACTGGCAAGACTGTATCGGGCAGTGTTGGCCACACGGGCGTGTAGGCCTTGGGCCAGGCCTTGTGATCTCTTTGACACTGTCTCTTCTTCATCTTTTGTATTTCTTTTTTCTTTTTTTCCTTTCTTTCTTTTTCCGCCATTGCTGCTGAAACTTTCTTTGCTCTCCCTCAAATCCATCATTTTTCCTTTGTTTTGTAACGTCGATAGCAATAGTGCGATATCGATAAGTTTCCCTTTATTTTTTCTGTAAAGAAATTCTTATTGATTGGTTATTAATGTGTTCCCTACAAATTAATGGCGTAAGAGAAGGCTCTAATCAGTGAGTTCTATATTTCTTGGCTTAATGGTGTTATCAGAGGATATTTCATTTGCGGTAAGTCGAGTCTCTATTCATTCTTGATTATCAAATTCGCTCATAAATCTGCTAAACTAATGTTGAGTATCTTGATTTTAGGTTTTGGAAGTGTTCGGGAGTGTTTAGGCATAATTGACAGAATAGGCCCATTGGTTTAGTAGTTAAGTTGAGTGTTGGTGTGGAGGAGGTCCTGTGTTTGAATCTTGGCATGGGCATTATTTTTGCTTGTCCGTCCTGGAGAGTTTGAGATGGACTAAAAATTTGAGTAGTGGATTTAGTGGGGAGTTTGGTAGAGAGAATTAAGGGGAAAAGATTTAGGGGTTATTAGTTTCTGTTCATAATTGTTTCTTTTTGGCAAAATTCAGTTTCCTCTTTTCTCTCAAATCCCTTTGACGTCGTCTCTTCTTCATCTTTTCTGTTTCTTTTTTCTTTCTTTCTTTTTCCTCCATTGCTACTGAAACTTTCTTTGTTCTCCCTCAAATCCATCCTTTTTCCTTTATTTTGTAACGTCGATAGTAATCGTGTGATACCGGTAAGTTCCCCCTTATTTTTTCTGTAAAGAAATTCTTATCGATTGGTTATTAATGTGTTCCCCTACAAATTAATGGTGTAAGAGAAGGCTCTAATCAGTGAGTTCTATATTTCTTGGCTTAACGGTGTTATCAGAGGATATTTTATTGGTGGTAAGTTGAGTCTCTATTCATTCTCGATTATCAAATTCACTCATAAATCTGCTAAACTGATGTTGAGTATCTTGATTTTAGGTTTTGGAAGTGCTCGGGAGTGTTTAGGCATAAAAATGACATAGGTGTGTACCTGAAACGCAGAAAACGGGGGTCGGCGAAAAGCTAAAAATCCCCACTGTCGATGCCACACGGGCGTGTGGTCGCCTATGTGGTAGGCCATGTGCTAGGACATGGGCGTGTGATCGATGAGGCTAGGTCGTGCGTGCAGGATACGACCGTGTGATGGCCAGGTAGGCCGTGTGCGACACACGGGCTAGACTACTTTGGGCAGTGTGGGCCACACAGGCGTGTCGGTCTATACGGGTAGTCCACACGGGCATGTGGGATTCTGGGCCAGGCCATGTGATCCACAAGGCCAAGGGCAAATTGGGCCATGTGGCTACATGGGCGTGTGGGCCCACACGGGCAGGCCATATAGGCGTGTGAGCCCATTTTTTTTGAAATGTTTCCTAAGGTTGCACGGGTAGCGTAAGTCGATTGTGAAACTATTGTAGGGCCGGTAATCATTATTTAGACCCTTAAATGTGTGGACTGATTGTCTGATTTATGTACTGAGCATGTTATTATTATGCATGTATATTGATTTGAATATATGTACTGATAATCACGTAATAGCATGCCATTTATTGTACGTTTGCATTACATTTGGTTGGGGTGATGAAATTTGGAAGAAGGGTACTGAAAGGCTTTGAGCCTATTGACTGGCAGCTCAGTTGCAATATATATATACTGAAAGGCTCTTAAGCCTATTGACTGGCAGCTCAGCTGCATTGTACTGATTTGTGCCACATTCAGTACAACTAGGAGTGTAGGGCTGGGTAGGTGTTTTAAACCCCATAAGAAGTGTAGGGGTGGACAGAGATGGTGTATTAGAGGCTGGTGGGTAGGATTTTGTTTTCTGATTACTACATGCATGACTATTATTGTGATGGGCTTGGGCCCTAATGCAAATATGATACTGAAACGGAAATGGGCTAAGGCACAAAAATGGTGTTATAGGGGATTTATGTCTCATCTCAGTGCCGACATCATGTCCCAGACATGGTCTTATATGAGACCTCATATGGATAGATGCGAATGCCATGTCCTAGACATGGTCTTACATGGAATCCCTGTTCGGTGCTGATGCCATGTCCCAAACATGGTCTTACACAGGACCTACAATGCTCATGACATGATTACGGTATCCTTCATATCCTTTAATACTTGCATGAAATTTTCCTTTCATGTTTCCATCATTTCTTAGTAAAAGTTCATATCAATAGCTTTCATGGAATTTTACATAACTCATACATTGGCTTAACAATAAGCCTCATGAAATTTCATAAATTCATAGAAGATCTTTACATTAAAACTTCTATAAAATATAAGGCTTTCGTATTTCTTGATTTAAAATGACAAATTAAGCTAATTTAATACACACATTGGCTAAACAGCCTATAATTTACACTTTGAAAAAATTAATAATTTTTCCCCTACACTTTTGCATATTTGCAAAATGGTCCTTAGGCTCATAAAATGAAATGCACTTAATTTCTTAATTACCCGAGCCTAGCCAAACCTTTTATGCTCTCATATCAACCCCTATTTTTCATCAATTCACACTTTTACTACACATTTTATACCTTTTGCAATTTAGTCCCTATCAGGGTTTCCCATAAAAATCACTTAGAGAAAGATGTTTATTACACTTTAAACTTTCATTTTCTACCACTAGGCATCAATTTGCTTGCATGTCATGCATGGGTAAAATTTTGAATGTGAACCCTAGCTCAAATTAGTGGTAGAAATAGCTTAATCATGTTGCAAGGATTTAAAAAATACGAAGAAAATTAAAAATGGGACCAAATTGCACTTACTTGAAGCTTGAAAATGAAGGAAACCCTAGCTATGGAGAACCACTTAAATTCAGCACCCTTGGGAAGAAGATGACAACATTTTTTCTTTCCTTTTCCCTTTTTATTACTTAACTTTACTAAATGACCAAAATGCCCTTATGACCTTTCTTTGATATTTTTCCCTTCCATGGGCGTTTTTGTCCATCATGCCAAAAATTGGTCTAATTGCTAAATAAGGAGTCCTAATAATTTTTCAATTTCTAATTCATCCTTAAAGCTTTTAGAAACGTACTTTTGCAACTTTTGCAATTTAGTCCTTAAGGACAAATTAATCACATTTTCTCAAAATTTCCTTCATGATAGTTCCTCACTATCATGCGATCATGTCATAAACCTAATAATAATCATAAAATATACTTTTTTAGTTTGAATTGGTGGTCTCGAAACCATTATTCTGACTAAGCCCTAGTTCGGGCTGTTACAATTCTCCCCCTTAGGGATTTTCATCCCCAAAAATCTTACCAGTGAATAAGTTGGGATATTGGTTTCTCATGTTTTCCTTAAGCTCCCATGTTGCCTCTTTTACCCCATTTCTTTGCCATAGTACTTTCACAAGGGCTATACTCTTATTCCTCAACCGTTTGACTTTCCGAGTCAAAATCTTAACCGGTGCTTCACTATAAGTCATGTCCGGTTGTATCTCAATTTTTGTCGGGGTAATCACATGTGAAGGGTCTGATTGGTAGCGTCGTAACATAGACATGTGAAATACACATGGATCCTTTCCAATTTAGACGGCGAAGCTAGTCGATAAGCTACCGACCCTATCCTCTCGATGATCTCGTATGGTCCGATAAACCGCGGACTTAACTTGCCCTTTCGGCCAAATCTAAGAACTTTTCTCCATAGAGAAACTTTCAAGAAAACTTTATCCCTGACTTGGAACTCCATTTCCTTCCTTTTTAAATTGGTATACGACTTTTGTCTATCAGAGGCAGCTTTCAAGCAGTCTCGAATTACTTTTACTCTCTCTTCTGTTTCCTTGACTAGATCAACCCCGTGAATTTGTTTCTCATTGAGCTCAGTCCAATATAAAGGCGTTCGACATTTACGCCCATATAAGGCCTCACACGGCGCCATTCTCAAGCTCGACTGAAAACTGTTGTTATACTCAAATTCGACCAAAGGTAGGTACTTTTCCCAACTACCTTGAAATTCCTATACACAGCATCTAAGCATATCTTCAAGCACTTGTATTACTCTTTCCGACTGACTGTCTTTCTGTGGGTGGAAAGCTGTACTAAAGTTTAGCTTTGTACCCAAAGCTTCTTGTAGCTTCTTCTAAAATCATGATGTGAATCTCGAATCTCTATCCGTAATAATCGATAGTGGCATTCTGTGTAGCCTCACAATCTCTGAAATATACAAGTCAGCCAACTTATCAAGGGAATAATCCATACGTACTGGTATGAAATAGGCTGACTTTGTAAGCTTATCAATTACAATCCAAAAGGTATCTTTCTTTTTCAGTGTTGTCAGCAAACCTGGCACGAAGTCCATGGTAACACAATCCCATTTCCACTTGGGAACCATGATAGGCTGTAGCAAACCGAAGGGTACTTGGTGTTCTACTTTTACTTGCTGACAAATCAAACATTTCGAAACATACTCAGATATATCTCTTTTCATATTCGGCCACCAATACCATTTCTTCAAATCATTATACATCTTGGTACTACTAGGGTGAATAGACATTCTGCTACTATAAGCCTCATGTAGAATTCTCCAAACGAGTTCATCATCCTTTGGTACACAAATTCAACCTCGGAACTTTACACAATTATCTGAGTCAATCTGAAAGCCTGAATTGGTACTTGACTCTCACTGGGCCTTCTTAGCTTGTAATTCCTTATCATTAGACTGTGCTTTCTGAATCTCTTGGAGGAACATTGGTCTGGCTCTCATCTTTGCTAAAACTAAACCATCATCGGTTAGAGACAATTATGTGTCCATGGCTTTTAAGGCAAATAGCGATTTCTGGCTAAAAGCATCGATTACTACATTCACCTTTCCTGGGTGGTAATCGATGACCAATTCATAATCCTTTAATAACTCAATACATCGTTGTTGCCGTAGATTCAAATCTTTTTGTGTCATCAAGTACTGACTCTTGTGGTCGGTGAACACTCGGCATTGTTCACCATATAAATAGTGCCTCCATATCTTTAGTGCAAACACTATTGCACCCAACTCCAAATCATGAGTCGGATAATTCTTTTCGTGACATTTCAACTGTCTTGAGGCATAAGCAATCACCTTGCCTTCTTGTATAAGTACGCAGCCCAATCCGTTTAAGGATGCATCAATGTAAACTACAAACTCCTTTCTGGGTTCAGGTTGCACTAAAATGGGAGCTTCAGTCAGTAGGGTCTTCAATTTCTCGAAACTTTGTTGACATTTATCAGTCCACTCAAATCTAACATCTTTTTGCAAAAGTCTCGTCATTGGAGTGGTGATCATGGAAAATCCCTTAACAAATCTCCAGTAATAACTAGCCAAACCTAAGAAGCTTCTGACTTTAGATACATTCCTCGGCAGTTTCCATTATACAATTGTCGAGATTTTATTTGGATGAACTCTAATGCCATCACCTGAAACGATGTGGCCCAAAAATCCAACTTCTTTAAGCCAAAATTCACTTTTGCTGAACTTGGCATAAAGTTGTTTATCTCGCAGAGTTTGCAGGATTGTCCTCAAATGCATAGCATGCTGGTCCTTGTCTCGTGAATAAACTAGGATTTCGTCAATAAAAACCACAATGAACTTTTCTAGGTATGGCCGAAAGATACAGTTTATTAAATCCATGAAGATTGCATGAGCATTTGTTAAATCGAATGGCATGACTAGAAATTCATAATGGCCATACCTCATCCGAAAAGCCATCTTAGGCACATCAGCCTCCTTAACTGTAACACTCCAAACCCAGCCTAGAAGTTAGGCCCGAATCTGGCGTGTCACATTGAAGTGTTTTTCGAAAACCAAGTTTTCATTGAAAACCCTTCTTGTTTAAAAAATTTATGTAAAACCCCATTTTGCATTTGATCAATTTTCAATGTGGTTTATTAAACAGATTATTCCCTATTTAAGACGTTATCACTTATAAAATCTTAATCGTTGTGGAAGCTTAATTTAAAACAGTTGTTGTTTTGGAAAAACCTGTTCTAGCAATTATAAAATTACAAATAAAATCCCAAATTTGTAATATGAAAATTTAAAGGCCTTATTACAACCCAATAAATAAATAATAAAATAAAATAACTTTTGTTAAAATGAATGAATCTACTAATTTACTAATCAACTTGTAGTGTGGCCGCCTCCGAGTCCTCCTGTACGTTGAACCGCCTATTGAGGGTCACCTGAAAAATTAAAAGAGGGAGTGAGTTTCGAAACTTAGTGTGTACAACCCTCGACAAACAAATAATCATGCAACAATCAGATTGGGCCTAAACCCTATTCAATATCGGTGGCCTTTGGGCCTTAGCCCATAGTGGCCTCAGTTGGGCCTGAGCCCATATCACAATACACAGTGGCCTTTGGGCCTAAGCCCATAGTGGCCTCGGTTGGGCCCGAGCCCATATAAAAAAATCAATATGATTATGCAATGTGCAATTACCCATAACCAACCCTGTACACCCCCTTCCAACCTTACACTCCTGTGGGGAGATACTCGACCCACCCATCCTTATACAACCGTTGTGACATTGGTTGAGGCACCACTCGTCGTTGCAGCAGAGCTGGTCGTGGCTTAAAAGCTTTCGTTGTAGCACCGGTTGCAGCACTACTCATCACTGCAGCAGAGCTGGTCGTGGCTTAAAAGCCTTCGTTGGATCCACAATTGTCAAGCGATTGTGCGACCCTCATATACACTTCCTCCAATCATAACCCAACCCATATGCAACATATAATCTCATGAGTGCATCATAATACACACATGTCATACAAATCGTACTTATATCAAATAGGGGTATTTTAGTAATTCTACCCTATAGGGGTATTTTGGTCATTTCTTAACATCATGGGTCTTAATTATGAACTTTGGCCAGTTAACAAGTCCTCGTTGGCTAAAGTGAATGGACATTATGGACCAGGTATGATTCCAGAGAAGAGGAGGTGGGTCATTAAGACCGCTTAAGTACCAAGCTCTCCCTAGATCCAATCCTAGAAATGTATATGCCCATTGCCACACTCTAACCTTATGACTTGTCTATAGACGCACTTGATAAATTAATTAAATTTTATGCCACTTAAGGATTCATTAGAAACTTATGCCTAAAAGTCCATTATAACACCCTAGCAAGTCTGCATGCTTTCATACATTCATATAGCCCTTCAGGCCCAATCACATTTATATGGCCCATTAAGCCCAGTCACAATTATACGGCCCATCAGGCCCAAATCTATTCCAAGCCATACAACCTACTTAATCAGCTCATCACTGATTACCAATCTACCAATTTTCGCTTATCTGGGCCCACGAGCCCGTCGAGCCCATTTGGCCCATTTGTCTCATTCTGGCCCAGTTGGCCAAAACGTGACCCAAGTCTATGAGATCACTCATGGGGGTCTCTAATAACGTATCTCTTACCCTCATACGAGTGTTCGCGCACTCGCACGACCACCGTAGCCAAACTTTTGAATTTTCGACATTTCGGGATTTTGGCATTTCTGGATTTGCCGATCTATTATGTGTGTGAAGTGTATGTACACACCTTTGGCTCTATATCGATTATTAAAAAAGGGTTAGAAGTACACACCTTATCATCTGGAGCACTAAATACTCATAATCGCCAGAACCTATATTCAAATATTATTCTTCATTAGTCACTACCCATTAATATAAAATAATTCCACTACACTCACTTACTGATGGACAAACTATACTTGCCTTGATCTACTACGGTTTGCCTCTGTAATCCGAGGTCCGTTGTAGCCCCTCTTCCTCGTCCAGGTGAAAAGTCTCAAACCGTCGACACCTTACGTCGCTTAAACTTGGGAATGGTGGTTACATGCTCAAACCCTGTCGTCACCGTCACCATCTCTTTACCATTATAGTTCCCTTTTCCATCTAAAATACGGTTATCTTTTCTAAAACAAGGAAAAATAAAAAACAACACCAAAAAGAGAGGGATGGAGAGTTGGTTCAACAATTGCCAAAAATAAAATAAAATAGCATAAAATAGAAAGAAAGAGTTCGGCTTTAGAGAACAAAAGAAGAATCAAAGTGAGTGGACAGAAAAAAAATCAATAGCTGACCAACAATAGAAAGAAAAGAGAAGAGGTAAAGAACAGGAGGTTTCGATCTTGATATCTCGAGGAAGAAGAAACTAATGACAGCACAACAAAGAATTGAGGAGAGATGAAAGAAAGAAACTAGAAATTTCCCTAAGACTATGCGACTAACTACTAATACCTGCTCCTTGTTCATTCAGCACCTAAATCTTTTGCCCGAATTGCACCTACCAAAAACATTCAATTTAGCTAAAACACTATCCCTTATCTCCAATTCCATGCCTATCCCTTGATTTTAGCCCACATCACAATTTGAACTCCATTCAAATTGCTTGCACTGACAGTAGGCACCCCCAACTCCATCACTTGGCCACTTCATCCTGCTGCTGAGAGGAGTTTCATTCCTACACGGCTTCCTCCCCATGTGAGCAACAAAAATCAACCACCCATGCACGTAGAGTGTAGCTCAAACTCCTGCCTTCCCACTTTTCCCACAGGCTGCTGACCACTGCACCGTAACTCACCTTGTGCTATATTTCGGTCACAACCACTTATAACAC
Organism: Gossypium stocksii; assembly: GCA_020496765.1. Lineage (NCBI taxonomy): Eukaryota > Viridiplantae > Streptophyta > Magnoliopsida > Malvales > Malvaceae > Gossypium > Gossypium stocksii. Next base: position 53,823,435 of record CM035622.1, read on the forward strand.
TTAGCTGCTGAAGCCACGATTTCCTTAAAATAAAAATCAACACGTTGCCTGACATGCGATTTGAACCCGCGCCCCTTCAGCGCCCACAGTACACTCCTGCCACTGCAACACCATTTGTGATATATTCCATCCTCAACTCCTTTTAAAGCCTATTAACACGCAACCAAGTTATTCTAAAAAATTCTCGAAACATTGCTGCTAACCAGATTCGAACCTCTATTCTCATGACTGCTCTAAACGTCCCTTACCACCACACCACCTACCATATTTGTGTTGTTTTTCTTCCCCAATTAATTATAAGGCTTATCTACCATAGCCCAGGTTGCCTTAAAAAAATCCAACAATTTTACGCATGTTATGACTTGAACCCTGCACCTCTCCTTACTCCTAGTGCCATCATAACACTGGGCTAAGCACACCCTTGTGTCGTGAATCAGCCTTAACTAATTATAAGGCCTAAACACTAGCCTTCATACTAACATATGCGCAACAAAATTTTTACCAAGGCCAGGACTTGAACCCTTGACCACAAGCTTGCTACCAACGCCCCTGGCCACCAGACCACCTACTTCCTTGTGCTATCTTTTAACCAAAAATATTTTTAAAGCCTTCCAACTAAATCCTACCTCACTTAAGAGTAAAAACCAAAATTTTCGCTAAAGTCCTAGTTTGAACCTCGGACTTTTCCAACACTCCCAACTCTCCTTAAATCACTTAACCACTAAACTAAACATGTAATTTATAATAATTTTATTTTTTATATTTTTATTTTTTTCAAACAAAAAAAATCCAATTTTCCGACACACGAAGCCCATCTCTTCTAGGCCTAAAATCTGGGGCGTTATATTAACTCTTAGCTGATAGTACCCAAACCTCAAATCTATCTTGGAGAACACTATGACTCCTCTTAACTGATCAAATAAATCATCAATCCTTGGCAAATGGCACTTGTTCTTTACAGTCACTTTAGTAAGTTGTCGCTAATCTATGCACAACCTCATAGAGCCATCTTTCTTTCTCACAAATAGCACGGGAGCACCCCATAGAGAATGACTCGGTCTTGCAAAACCTTTGTTTGTCAAATCTTGTAGTTGAGCCTTCAATTCCCTTAACTCGGTTGGAGCCATTCTATAAGGAGTAATAGAAATAGGTGTGGTGCTGGGAGCCAATTCTATACCAAACTATACCTCTCTAATTGGAGGCAATCCGTGCAACTCTTCCAGAAATACATCTTGATACTCACACACCATTGGCACTGATTCTATTTTCAACTCTGACTCCTTTGTATTCATTACAAAAGCAAGGCAAGCCTCTAATGTGCGTGATAAGTTTTAATATTTTTATGATCATACCTAGACACTAACTATTACCATGAATAAGGCAAGTGCACCTATCGGAAAGTAGTATAGCTTATGGCAAGATTGGAATGTCGAACCCAAAGGAACCAAAAGTACTAGTAATAACTTCCTTTCTATTATCTAGCCTAGAAAATAAAAGAGAGTTGGTTTAAATTAAAAACTAACTAAACTAAAGACGTGACAAAGAATAAATTGGGGAAATACTTTGGGAAAACTAATCGATTAAGGCAATACCCAAGGAAGAATCCACCTAGACTTCACTTGTTATCTAACTCTGAACTAGACGATTTATTCATTCGATTTGATCCGTAGAGATCCCTAAATTATGTTAATATCTCTTTCGAGACTAAGAACAACTAACCCTAGGTTGATTAATTAAAGTTTCTTTCTAATTAAAACTCCAAGTGTTGTATTAACTCGATCTATGGATCCCCTATTAGATTTGACTCTAATCCGGTAGATTTTCGTCGTCCTATCTCTAAGATTGCAAGCAACTCCGCTTAATTGTGTTGGATCTACTCTTAAATGGGGAATTTTGCTCCACTGAATAAACACATTCGACTTGAATCAATATCCTGAAATATTAACTCAAGAATTAAAAACACAATTAAGAAAAAATCGAATATTTATCACATAGTTTAGATAACAATAACAAGATCCGTCTTAGGTTTCATCTCCCTCAGGTATTTAGGGGATTTAGTTCATAAAAGAGAGCATCTCAAAATAAGGAAAATAACAAAACATAAAGAACACCCAAAACTCCTAGGAGAAATTTAGGAAGATCTTTAGTCTTTGATGTAGATCCTTGATTCTGGGATGGACCGATTGGCTTTCCTTGAGTAATTCCTTACTCTCTACTCTCCGTCTCCCTTTAGTCCTCTCCTAGGGTGTTTATATAGACTTCAGAATACGTTTATTAGTCCCTAAGTAGCTTTTTTTCGTGTGAAATTGAAACTTGTCACGACAGGGACACGCCTGTATGAATCATGCCCAGGTAGTATTCAGGTCTGCTAATTTGGCACGGGCGTGTGGTGTATCCGTGTGAGGAACTTTAGGCCGTGTTGATTTCTCACTTTGGCCTATTTTCTCCGTTTTTGACCCGTTCCTTGCTCTTTTCTCTTCCTTATACTCTCCTAAGTATAAAACATGAAATTAAATGATTAGGAGCATCAAATTCCACAAATTTAATGATAATTTACCGATAATTGTGCCAAATGTCGGATAAAAATATGTATATATTATAGTTTATCAAATACCCCCACACTTAAGCATTTTCTTGTCCTCAAGCAAAATCTCAACTCCCAATTAAAATTCATTTTTCTCAATTTATAATTCCTATCGATAATGTTTAGAAATAATCCACAAGTAATCATACCTTGAGAGTTCAACTAAAAGAACATCAAAGTTTCAAACAATCTAAGTTAAGTATTTTAGCATGAAAACATAGGTATTTCCCTTTATCTAAGTGATTACCTTTGATTCAAAATATCACAGAGTTAACATCCTCACTAAAGATTCACTCAAATCACTTAGGGTGTTTAGGGACAAAAAATTATGCACTCAAGAGTTAATATGAAAATTTATTACCATAGGCTTGCATGAAAATCAAATCTCCACCACTATGTATTAAAATGATATATTAATCAAAAGGTCTTTAGAGGGTTGTAACGTGGCTTTGGTTAGGGGGTGTGGTCACAAGCTGAAAACAAAGGTTAGAATAGAAATTGAACTGAAAATTTACCTAACTAGAAAAAATTATAATACTGAATAAATAGTCCTATAATTGAGCTTTTCCTTATAAATATCCTCGTTCAGGTTCAAGCGTTACATATGTTCGTAATAATATGTCTAATGATGATTTAACAATTGAAATAACTTTGTAAATGTTTTTTTAAAGAACAAATCAAATAATGAAACTTTGCTAACTAAGGGGGAGGGCATAGCTAGGTAATTATTCAACTCAAATCTCGATAAAAATGGGGATCAAATTAGAGTGAAGGAAATTCTCAAAGAATCAAAAGCAGATATATGGGTTAATATTGAGGTACATCAATAAATGGTTTGTTAAGCTCAACGGGGTTTACTAAGGGTTAATTATGAAGGTAGGCTTTTATGGAGTAAGTGGGTTAAAGCTAAGTGCCTTTATCATCTCGACATATCAAATCAATGGTGTGGTCTCGACATGCATAATTGAAGCAAGTTCTAGAGTAACATATCAATATTGACACACTCATAGCAATAATAAAAGTCAGCATGAAAGGATATATGCCCTAAAGGCTTAAAATCTCACAAGAATTATGGCTTTTGATGTCAACCCTATAAATTTCAAACTTCAAGATAAACCTAGACTTGGGGAGACAACCTAGAAAGATTTAATTCTCAAAAATCAACTTATCTTGCTTGGTCCTCTAATAACTTAAAGTTTAAACAATCAAAGCATAGCTCCTTATGTTTTAATTCAAGACATATCAATAAAAATCATAAATCAATCCAAATTCATTCTAATAGTGAAAGTCAAGATTCAGGGATTTGAGAACAATGTAAAAAGGGATTTTCTGTAATGTAATTAATATCCCCCCACACTTAAGATGTACATTGTCCTCAATGTATAAAGATAAATAGTAAGAATAAAGGCATAATATCATAAGATAGGGAGAGAAGTGAAACTCCCTGAATTTTAGATGAAATCCTCGAAAGAGTGAGAGTGGAATTGAAGAAAGAGTTACTCGAAGTGCATGATTCTGAGCTTACTTAAGAAAATAAACACAACTGTGGAGAGAATAAAAGCATTATTCGATAAGAACCATAAGGATAAATAAGTCTTTAAAAGAAAAAGGGAAACCTAAGAGAAAAAAAGAATAACAATAAAAATAAAAAAATAAAAAGTAGGGTTGTGGGAGTTAAAAAGGGGCACGGTCGTGTGAGGCTCAGGAGTAGGGTTTTTGGGTGCTCCTGATTCGTAGCCCGCGCCCGTGTATTAGGTCACACGCCTGTGCTAATTTACCAGGTTCAACCACGGGCCTCAGGCACGGGTGTGTCTCACACCCGTGCAAATTTCTCAGTTTTATCTACGGTCTGGGGACACGGGCGTGTCGCACGCCCATGTTAATTTAGCAGGTTTGCCCACGGCCACATCATATGATCATGGCAATTTTTCGAAAGTTGTGTCGTGGGAAAATTTTTTGCCCTAGTTTCACACGGTAGTGTCGCACGACCGTGTCTCCACCCATGGTGTGTCCACGGGCTTAGGCACACCTGTGTGCCTGGCCGTGTGGTTCTAAAAAACCTGCATTCAAGGACTCAGTTAATGATGTAGATGTTAAAAACTAAAATTAAAGAGATTAACAATGTTAGTGCTCGGGTTGCCTCCCGAGAAGCCTTATTTAGAGTTTAAGCTTGACTTACCATGTGTGTACGTTTACAGGGGTTTGTGGAGCCTAAGCTCCTCTCTTTCATTCCTAAAATCCTCACCTTTATAATGTTTAAGTCGATGATCGTTTACCTTGAAAGTGTTATAGTTTGGATGTGTTATCTCAAATGTGCCGTAGGGAAAGACAGTTTAAACAAGGAATGGTCCTGACCATCTTGATTTAAGCTTTTGAGGGAACAACTTGAGCCTCGAGTTGTAGAGTAAGACAAGATCACCTTCTATAAACTGCTTGGGTTGCTTTAAACGAGCGTCATGGCATCGCTTTGTGGCTTCCTTATGTAATCATGAGTTTTTGTATGCGTTATTGCACCATTCATCCAACTCATTCAACTGCATTAACCTTTTTTCACCAGAAAGGTTAGAATCAAGATTTAGAAATTTGATAGCCCAAAATGCCTTATGTTCAAGTTCAAATGGTAGGTGACAACTTTTCCCATAAACAAGTCTATAAGGGGATGTCCCTATGGGGTTTTGAATGCAATTCTATAGGCCCATAAGGCATCATTTACTTTATTCGACCAATCTTTCCTATCTGACTCTACCATTTTTCTAAGATGCGTTTTAGTTCTCTATTTGCTACTTTAACTTGTCCACTAGTTTAAGGATGGTAAGGGGTAGCCGTTCTGTGGTGCACTATATATTTCTTTAGAACTCTATCGAACTGAGCATTACAAAAATGAGTACCCCTATCACTGATAATTACCCTAGGTGTTCCAAATCAAGAGAAAAGCTTTTTAAGAAATCTTACCACCATTCTAGCATCATTAGTCTGTAAGGCTTGGGCTTTCACCCATTTTGACTTATAACCGACTGCTACTAAGATATATTTATTTCTAAACAAATTCGGGAATGGGCCCATGAAATCAATACCCCATATATCAAATATTTCACATAAGAGTATATATGTTTGAGGCATTTCATTACATTAAGAGATATTACCTATTCTCTGACATTTATCACAAGAAGCAACATACCTGTTAGCGTCTTTGAACAGTGTGGGCCAATAAAAACCTGATTCGAGTATTTTATGGGCGGTCTTAGTCCCACTGTAATGTCCTCCTTTAGTCCTGGGTGGTAGTGTTCCATGATTTTGTGTGCTTCTATCTTAGTAATGCATCTTCGAATGACTTGATCTATACATGTACGAAAAAGAAAAGGATCTTCCCAAAAGTAGTTTTTTGCCTCAGCGAAGAATCGCTTCTTTTGTTGATGCATCAACCCTTTCGGGGTTATGTTAGCCGTAAATATGCAATATCGACAAACCAAGGTACCTCAGATTCTGATACGACTAGTAGTTGTTCTTCAGGAAACGAGTCATTTATTTTGGTTTTGTCGAGTTCCTTTAGGTGTGGGTTTTCAAGTCTTGACAAATGATCTGCCGCCAAATTTTTAGCCCCTTTCTTGTCTTGTATCTCTAAGTCAAATTCCTGTAAGAGTAAAATCCATCTTATTAATCAAGGTTTCGCATCAGTCTTAGTTAAAAGATAACGAAGAGCGGAATGATTAGAAAAAATGATGACTTTAGAAAATATCAGATATTGTCTAAATTTGTCAAACGCAAAAACCATAGCTAGCAATTCTTTTTCCGTGGTAGTGTAATTCTTTTGCACTGCTATCAAAGTCTTGCTAGCATAATAAATAGGCTGAAAATGTTTGTCTCTTCACTCGCATCACACATTAGTTTAAAACGCAAATTCCAATCATGAGTAATTATAATCGAAGCGTTAGTTAACTTTTCTTTGAAAGTGTTAAATGCTTCTAAACATTCTTGATCAAAATTGAAAGGCATATCTTTTTCTAGTAATTTTGTTAAAGGCTTAGTAATTTTAGAAAAATCTTTAATAAATCTTCTATAAAAATCAGCATGTCCTAAAAAGCTTCTAGCCTTAACCGAATTAGGGGGAGGTAACTTTTCAATGGTTTCAATCTTTGCTTTATCAACCTCTATTCCTTTACTAGAAATGTTATGTCCTAACAAAATACCTTCACAAACCATAAAATGACATTTTTCCCAGTTGAGAACAAGATTTGTTTCCTCTCATCTTATTAAAACTTGTTCTAAATTCTTAAGGCAAAGATGGAAAGAATTACCGAATACCAAGAAGTCATCCATAAATACCTCAATGATATCTTCCACGAGTTCGTCAAAGATAGCTAACATACAACGCTGAAAAGTAGCAAGGGCATTACATAATCCAAAAGGCATTCTATGATAAGCAAACGTACCATATGGGCATGTGAATTTGTCTTCTCTTGATCTTCTAGAGCTATCGGGATCTAGAAGTAGCCAGGGAGTCCATCCAAAAAATAGTAGTACATATGTCCTGATAGTCTTTCCAACATTTGATCAATAAAGGGCAACGGAAAGTGATCCTTTCTAGTGGCGTCATTCAATTTTCTATAGTTAATGCAAACTCTCCAACCTGTGATTGTTTTTGTAGGGATTAGCTCATTCTTTTCATTGGTCACAACAATCATGCCTCCTTTCTTAGGAACAAGCTACACAGGACTTACCCAAGAACTGTCAAAAATAGGATAAATAACTCCAGCGTCTAGAAGTTTAATTACCTCAGCCTTGACAACTTCCTTCATGTTGGGGTTTAGTCATCTTTGAGCTTGCACACATGGTTTGTATTCGTCTTCCATCAAAATTTTGTGGGTGCAAAAAGAAGGGCTAATCCCTTTAATGTTAGAAAATTTCCAAGCTATGGCCTTTTTGTGTTCTCGTAGAACTTGGAGTAGTTCATCCTTCTCTTTGGTTGTAACTTCGAAGAGATAATTACTGGATAATTGCATATTCCAAGTGATTGGGTAATTGCTTTAGCTCCACTTTAGGTGGTTCAACAATAGAGGGTTTTTGTCTTATTTCATCATTTATCTCAATACCCTCATAATCTATATGTCTTGAAGAAGGTTCATTAGAGTTCAAATCATTCATTACCTTTCTTACCACAGTGGTGACTTCATCCTCCTCCCTACTTTGGGCGAGACACAGTTCTAACGTGTCTTTAAGAGCGATTGCCTAAAACGAATCTTGAATAGAATGGTCAATAGAATCAATAAAATAATAGGAATTGTCTTGTTCCCCAAAAAATCTCATGGCATCATATATTTTAAACACAATTTCTTCATATCCTACCCTAAGCACAAGTTTACCATCCCCTACATCAATAACAGCTCTAGCAGTGGCTAAAAATGGGCATCCTAAGATTAAAGGTACCTCAACATCCTCATCCATGTCAAGCACAACAAAATCAACAGGGAATATAAATTTATCCACTTTAACTAAAACATATTCAATGATACCCCTAGGATATTTAATAGATCTATCAGCTAGTTGAATACTCATCCTAGTGGCTTTTAGTTCCCCCAGACCTAGTTGCTTGAACATTTTATAAGGCATTAAGTTAATACTTTCACCTAAATCAGCTAACGTCTTTTTAATGTTTAAACTACCAATTAAACAGGGAATAGTAAAACTTCTTGGATCTTCAATTTGGTTGGCAGTTTGTTTTGGAGGATAGCTGAACACTCCTTATTGAGTTCCACTATGGACAACTCTTCAAGTTTCCTTTTGCTCGTTAGAAGCTCCTTTAAGAATTTTGCATACGTGGGCATCTGCGAAATAGCTTTAACAAAAGGTAAGTTAATATGTAACTATTTAAAAAGTTCAAGAAATTTACCAAATTGTGCATCCATGCGGTCTTTCCTCAACTTTGTTCGATATGGGATGGGTGGTTTGTATTCTTTAAGTACTGGAGCAGCATTCTCTTTGGGTTCAGCCTCCTCAACCTTCTCTTTGTCAGGTTCTTGAACAGACTTCTTTTCAGGCTCAACTAGTGTTTTTCCATTCCTTAGTGTGACTGTTTTAACATGCTCCCTAGGACTGGGTTCAGTATTATGCGACAAACTACCTTGTGGTCTATCAGATATCATCTTAGCAAGTTGACCAATTTGGTTTTTGAGGCTTTGAATTGATGCTTGCTAATTTTTAAGTGCCATCTCTGTATTTTGAAAATGGGTTTCTGATACTAAGATAAATTTTATGAGCATCTCCTCAAGGTTCAGTTTTTTCTCTTGTTGGTAAGGTGGTTGTTGGAAGCATAGAGGGGGTGGTGGTCTCTGATTTCCTTGACCACCCCACGAGAAATTGGCATGGTTCCTCCAACCCGCATTATAAGTGTTACTATCAGGGTTATTTTGAGATCTAGAATTATTACCCATATAGTTGGCTTGTTCACTTTCTGTGCTAGGATCATGGGATGAATAATCTGTGTTGTACATTCTTCCTCCATTTGAATTGCACCTCATCACTGGCTATACCTACGTAGTACCAACTAAACCATCAATCTTTTTATTTAAGAGTTCTACCTGATTTGACAGCATGGTGACTGCCTCAACGTTAAAAACACCGTCAGCTTTTTATGGCTTTGTTCTCATGACTTGCCACTGATAATTATTCAATGACATCTCCTCAATAAACTCATAAGCCTCTTCAGGTGTTTTATTATTTATGGTTCCACCGGCAGCTGCATCGATCATCTATCTTGTTGAGGGGTTTAAACCATTGTGGAAAGTTTGAACCTATAACCATAAAGGTAGCCCATGGTAAGGGCACCTTTTCAATAAATCCTTGTATCTCTCCCAAGCATCCTAGAGTGTCTCTAAATCCATTTGCACAAAAGAAGAGATATCATTCCTCAACTTTTCCATTTTAGCCAGCGAAAAATATTTAAGTAAAAACTTTTCGGTCATTTGTTCCCAAGTTGTGATTGACCCTCTGGGTAGAGAATTTAACCACTGTTTTGCCTTATTTCTCAAAGAAAAGGGAAATAACCGAAGGCAAATGGCATTATCAGAAACGCCATTAATTTTAAATGTGTCGCAGAATTCCAAAAAATTAGCTAAATGTGCGTTAAGATCCTCATCCTGCTAACCATCAAACTAAACAAACTGTTGAATCATTTGAGTAGTGTTAGGTTTCAGTTCAAAATTATTTGTAGCAATAGCAGGCTTAACAATACTAGATTCAGTACCAGCTAAATTAGGCTTAGCATAATCATACATAGTACGAGAGGTAGGATTTTGATTCATAGGATCTGCGGCTACCACAAGAGGTAGCTAATTATTTTGATTTGCTTCCATCTCTTCAGTAGATTCGGTTTCATCTTCTTGTCCTTGTTCTGTGTACTGTAGGCTTCGCCTTATTTCTCTTTAGTTTCTACAAATTGTAGCTTCTAAATCGTTATCAAACAATAGTAGTCCTGACAGGCTTCTTCTAGTCATAAACCAGAGATACCTATCAGAGAAAAATAAAAAGAAATAAAAATTTAGTAAATAGAACCTAAAATAAAAATAGAAAATAACTTGCAATAAAAGTAAAATAGCTAAAGTAATAGAAATCGAGTGTTCCTAATATTTTAGTTCCCCGGCAACGGCGCTAAAAACTTGATGTGCGTGATAAGTTTTAATATTTTTATGATCGTACCTAAACACTAACTATTATCACGAATAAGGCAAGCGCACCTCTCAGACAGTAGTATAGCTTATGGCAAGATCGGAATGTCGAACCCAAAGGAACCAAAAGTACTAGTAATAACTTCCTTTTTATTATCTAGCCTAGAAAATAAAAGAGAGTTGGTTTAGATTAAAAACTAACTAAACTAAAGACGCGACAAAGAATAAATTGGGGAAATACTTTGGGAAAACTAATCGATTAAGGCAATACCCAAGGAAGAATCCACCTAGACTTCACTTGTTATCTAACTCTGAACTAGTCGATTTATTCATTCGATTCGATCCATAGAGATCTCTAAATTATGTTAATATCTCTTTCGAGACTAAGAACAACTAACCCTAGGTTGATTAATTAAATTTTCTTTCTAATTAAAACCCCTAGTGTTGTATTAACTCGATTTATGGATCCCCTATTATATTTGACTCTAATCCGGTAGATTTTCGTTGTCCTATGTCTAGGATTACGAGCAACTCTGCTTAATTGTGTTGGATCTACTCTTAAACAGGGACTTTTACTCCACTAAATAAGCACATTCGACTTGAATCAATATCCTGAAATATTAACTCAAGAATTAGAAACACAATTAAGAACAAATCGAATATTTATCATATAGTTCAGATAACAATAACAAGATCCGTCTTAGGTTTCACCCCCCTCAGGTATTTAGAGGATTTAGTTCATAAAAGGGAACATCTCAACATAAGGAAACCAGCAAAACATAAAGAACACCCAAAACTCCAGGGAGAAATTTAGGAAGATCTTTAGTCTTGATGTAGATCCTTACTTCTAGGATGGATCGATTGGCTTTCCTTGAGTAATTCCTTACTCTCTACTCTTCGTCTCCTTTTAATCCTCTCCTAGGCTGTTTATATAGACTTCGGAATACCTTTCTTAGTCCCTAAGTAGCTTTTTTTCTTGTGAAATTGAAACTCGTCACGACAGGGACACGCCCGTGTGGCATGCCCGTGTGAATCGGGCCCAGGACGGGTTCAGGTCTGCTAATTTGGCACGGGCGTGTGGTGTACCCATGTGAGGAACTTCAGGCTGTGTTAATTTCTCACTTTGGCCCATTTTCTCCATTTTTGGCCCGTTTTTACTTTTTTCTCTTCCTTATGCTCTCCTAAGTATAAAACATGAAATTAAAGGATTAGGAGCATCAAATTCCACAAATTTAATGATAATTCATCCATAAATGTGCCAAATGTGGGATAAAAATATGTATATATTATAGTTTATCAGCTTCATACCCTTTTCTAAAATACTTCCGAGCAACCATAGAAGATATCACCGGAGGCAAGTTCTCAGATCCATCTGATTCAACTCGAAGAGTTTCACCATTCTCACATTTCAGTTCAATAAATTTCTTATTGCAGTTCACTACCACATTATGGGTGGTTAACCAGTCCATGCCAAGAATTACATCGAATTCATCGAATGGTAAAAGCATAAGATTAGCTGTGAAGAAATGACTTCTAATCATCAAAGGGTAACCTCTACATACTTTGTCTACCAACGCACATTTGCCTAGCGAATTGGAGACTTTTATCACAAATTCCGTAGACTTTACGGGCATGCTCATGCTAGAAACTAATGTCATGCAAATATAAAGAGTAGGTAGGACTTGGGTCTATTAAAGCAATAATAGAAGTTTCATGAAGAGAAAATGTACCCGTTATAACATCAAGTGATGATGCCTCTTCGCGGGCACGAATGGCGTATGTCCTCACTACGGCTCTACCCTCGGGACTCGCAGTCTCTTCCTTTGGTGCACCTTTACTACTTACTCCGGTACCTAGTTTTCTTTGAGGTCTACCTCTAGTGGGAATGTTACCTGACCTTGCACTCAGATCATTATCTTTTTCAATCATCTCGGGGCACTCTCTAATGAAATGGTATTGAGAGCCACACTTGAAGTAAGCCCTCTCATGTGTCCGGCATTTGTCGAGGTGGCATCTACCGCATTGGGGACACTCAGGCCTACTGGATCGAGTATTACCTACACTCGCAACTGAGGTGGTATGAGCTTCGGAGACTAATACTCTTTACTGTTGCCTTTACTTGAAAACCCTACTGAAGTAGCTGTCCAAGTAGAGAATTCTTTTGACTTCTTGTGAGAGGGTTGGAACGACTTACTAAATGGTCTCTTTCTCGAGTCACGAGACTCCATATCAACTTTCCTCTTCTCTTTAGCCAATTCTTCGGCCTTACAGGCTCTATCCACGAGCACTACAAACTCTTTTATCTCTAGTGTACCAACAAACATCTTAATATCTTTATTCAATCCATCTTTTAACCTCTTGCACATGATGGCCTCGATGGAAACACATTCTCAAGCGTACTTACTGAGTCTCACAAACTCACGCTCATACTCTGTCACGGTCATCTGACCTTGCTTCAACTCTAGAAATTTCTTACGCTTTTGATCAATGAACTGAGGACTGATATACTTATTACGAAACTCATCTTGAAAGAATTCCCAATTAACTTTCTCCTTTGGTACCACCGACATAAGGGTATTCCACCACTGATAGGCAGAATCTCGCAAGAGAGATATGACACACTTCATGCACTCTTCTGGTGTGCAGGATAACTAATCCAATACCCTGATGTTATTTTCTAGCCAAAATTTGGCTCTTTCGGGTTCATCATCTTTCGTAGCTTGAAATTCCTCTACCCCTTGCTTCCAGATTCTATCAATTGGGGGCTTTTTTCGCCTTACTACCTCTACTGTCTGAGGAGCTGCTAGGGTAGATTGAGGAAATTGATGGGGTGGAGCTTGGTGTTGAGTGGCCAGGTTTGTTCAGACGAACTCAGTGAACCACTCGTTCATTATTTGGAAGAAGGCCTCCTGGGCCTCTCCCCCTAACTTATAGTAGCCGGCCTATTCTTGGTTCAGGCTAGCATCGTCCCTTCAGCAGGAGCTGGTGTGTTACTTTCTACATCATCTACCGTAGCTCGTTTTGGATCCATTTGCTATAATAAAACATATTCAGATTGTTAGGAGTCGTCACACTATCATATCACATATATACATATGGCATGTATAGCTAGACTCGTACATGTGCTAGGTTAGTTCTAGAATTGACTAAACACTAGCTCTGATACCACTAAATGTGACGCCCCTCACCTGAGTCCGACGCTGGGATAAGGTATGAGGCGTTATCGTACTTGAACATGCTTGAATACACCAAAATCGAGCCTTACTTTTCACTCTAATTTAAAACTTTTTCAAATGAACTGTTAATAACTTTATTACGAGCCTACGAGGTCCAAAACATACATCGAAAGTGGTTTGGAACTAATCCGGGAACTTTAGAACTCATTGAAGAATTCTACTTGAAACAGGGCCACATGCCCGTGTGAGGTGGAACACATCCGTGTGGGCTGGTCGTGTGGCAACACACGCCTATGTCCCTCGCTCGTGCTAAATTTATTTCTTATTTCAAACCTATAGGTTTGGCCACGGTTTGGGAACAAGCTTGTGTCTGTGGCCTCTATCCCTCACACGGCTTAAACACGCCCGTGTCTATAACCTGTGGAACACTCTGACTTAAATACTATAAACATGAGGGGTTCACACGGCTAAGGCACACGCCCGTGTGCTCAGCCCGTGCGCAATTCTAACTTACCTACTTAGGATGCAGGGGACACATGGTCCACTAACATCCCCATAGGGGCCAACTGTGTGTCACACATGGCCTAGGCACACACCCATGCGCTCATCTGTATGGACAATTATAGGCTATTTTCCAGGCCTTTTTGCCACCCTGAAATACATCCAACTCACACTAGCTTCAAACTCACAAATCAAGGTATAACATACATTAAAAACATTCATCATTGAGGCATTCACTTGCCATCATGCTTATCATGAATTTCATCCTCATTGCATAAAATATAACTTAGACAATATTAGCCAATTTCAAAAACCATTACAACTTGACTCAAGTGATAACAATAGCCAACGCTTTTGGCTACTCAAAATAACACATACCAAGGTAACTAAACTTCCTATACATGCCATACAACAAAAAGACTGACTTTACTATACCAAAATGGATTCCTTGATAGTGTGACTTCGAGCTCCGACTTCAAGTGATCCCCAAGCTAATTCGGAAAATCTACATGAAAAGGGAAATAAAGGAGTAAACATAAAAGGCTTAGTAAGTTGAATGAAATAAGATAACAATAAACATAAATTTTCAAGGATAGATTCTTAAGCCGGAATCTATCGAGTCTAGGGCTAAGGCTTATTTCCTTTTATTACAAAAATCCAAAGTTAATTTCTAATTTATTTAATTATTTATTTTTGCTATTTCAATTATTTAGTTTCTAATCATTTTTAAAAACCCCTAATTTATTTGCTTATTTTTCAGCTGGTACGTTTAGAGTCGTGGGTACGATTCTAACCACGACCCTTGACACGACATTCTATTCATAAGTCAAACGTGAAAATTTATTATAGTTCCAATCCTTATGGAGTCGACCCAACTACCACTCTTATTACAATTTAGAGTTATTTAGTAGGAATTATTTTTGGTGGATTCGACGCCAATCACCCAATAAATGATAAAGCCTGATAAATGATAAATGATGAAAATGTTACTGTAACACCCCTTACCCGTATCCAACGCCAGAACAGGGTACGAGGCATTACCCTATAAAACACAAGCAAACACACACTTCTGATTCATAAAACTTCGTTCAAATTAAAACTTTTTCAAACATCATCTTACGGTCTTTAATATGGACCCACGAGGCCCAAAACATGGTTTAGAAACAATTCGGGACCATTTCGAGTACTTAAGAAAATTTTATCAAAAACTACTAAAAACAGGGCACACGCCCGTGTGGAAGGGCAACACGCCCGTGTGGCCTCTAGACATGGCCATGCTGATGGCCTATATGGTTCACACGGCCTAAGCACCTAGGGACACACTTGTGCCCCTCATCCGTGTGGATTTATTTTTTAACATCAAACCTACAGGGGTTTTCACACGGTTTGACACACGCCTGTGTTCATGGCCCATGTCTCTCACACAGCCATGACACTCCTATGTCTTCCACCTGTGCAACTTCTTGACTTGTGCCTTATGAACAAATAGGGTTCAACGGGCTAAGGCACACGCCCGTATGCTCAACCCGTGTCCCTTACATGGCCATGACACGCCTGTGTCTCGGGCTGTGTGTGAAAACCTTAGCATTCTGTTTCTGACGTCAGCAACTCTTAAGGGTCACACGGTTGAGACACACGACCGTGTCTCAGCCCGTGTATTTAATACTGGGCATTTAATTCTACTAATCCAAGGTGAAGGGGACACACGGCCTAGACACACGACTGTGTGTCTACCCGTGTGGACAATATAAGGCTATCTACCAAGCCTTTTTCTATCCTGAAACAACATCAAACATCTACCAAACTTCCCAATACATAACATGGTACAAAATAATCACTCAAATAGCCACAATTTTGAAGTCTCATACTCAACTAAGTATAGTGCACATTCATGAAAATATTAACACTTGCATTCATCAACCAATAGTGAATATTAGCCAATACCTTTGGCCTTATACAAAATGTGGTACTTCAAAAATCAAGCCAATACAATTGGCCCAAAATAAAATGACATTAAACTAAGACTAGTCTCTATACATGCCATTTCTCAAAATACTTAAATCTAACTATACTGAGTGCTTATGCCGATAGTGTGAAGGAAATCTCTGACGTTCGATGATCCACGAGCTATTTGGGCGGCACTATAAGAAAATGGAAAGGAGAGGGAGTAAGCATAAAGCTTAGTAAGTTGCAAGTACATATATAACAACAATTTACTATGCTATAACATATTCTCAACTCATCACAATTTGTGCATGATATGAAGGAATGGCTATAGGCATCACTTACTCATTTTCATCTTTTACTAATCAAACAACATAATATTTAGCTCAAATATCATACATTTCATATAGGTGTACCTGCACCACTCACAAGGTCATCATAACATCTCTTGATCTAGATACAAACTTAAATTTTCTTGTTGAACTATTTAGAATACGAAAGGATATTCAATGAGCCTCAAACATAGGGTATCAAGCTGATGCCATGTCCCAGACATGGTCTTACACTGACTCTCATATCTCAAGGCAGATGCCATGTCCTAGACATGGTCTTACACTAGCTCTCCTTTATCCGTGCCAATTTCATGTCCCATACATGGTCTTACACTGACACATCTCCAAGCTAATGCCATGTCCCAAACATGGTCTTACACTAGCACTCGTATCAACGCCGATGCCATGTCCCAGACTTGGTCTTATACTGGCTAGCACATATCCGTGTCAATGCCATGTCTAGACATGGTCTTACACTAACACGTAACGAGGCCGCTGTCATGTCCTAGACATGGTCTTACACTAGCACTCATATCGACCCTAGTATCATGGCAAAGAATAACCAATCTATTCTTACAGTTCAACTAGGCTTTACCACATCATTTCTCATCAATGCACTATTCATAATCTTAATTAATTAATAATTTCATGCATAATTATAGAAAAGTTGCATTATTTACCTACAACTTACCTCGGTACACAAAATGTGAATAACTACTCAGTTTAGTCTATCTGCTTGGCCTTCCCCCGATCTAAGTTTGAATTTTGTAATTCTTGATCTATAACAATAAAAATTCACTAATTTACTTACCGTTTTTATTGAATTTCCTTATTAACCAAGCCTAACCAAATTCTTTTCACTCTTATGGCAGCCCAAAATTTTCACTATTCCATGCATTTACTACACAATTTACTCACTTTACAATTAAGTCCAATTTAGGTATTTTCCATGAACACCCTTTCACAAAAGTTATTTACTTGACAACTATGACTCATTTTCTTCCATAAAAACCCAAAAAAAACATTTATACATTCATGGTAAAACTCTAAACTTTCAACCATTTTGCAAATTAGTCCCTTCAATAGGTAGCCCATGCTTAAAAGGTTCCAAAAATGTAAAAATTATCAAGAAAGACCATCAAATTGACTTACTTGTAAGGGTGATAAATTGCTAAAATTTTGAAGCTTTCAAAAAAAATGAAGCTGCCATTTGTTTATTCTATTTCTAGTCAAATAGGTTACCTAAACCTACCAAAAGTTTGACTTTTCTATTTCTTTGTCTCACCATGGCCTACCAAGGCTAATTTATTGGCCTATTTGCACTTTAAAGACCTCCACATTAAGACTCATAGCTATTTAACACCCTTTTCAAGTAAATCACAACTTTTACTCTTTATGTGATTTAGTCCTTTTTCGTAATTAAGCCCCCCAATCGCGTAAATTAATCCACCAAATTTTTCATGCACTCTAATAAAAATACTATAACACATAAAATAATGCTAAAATAAGTTTTCCAACCTTGGATTAGTGATTTTGAAATCACTATTCTGATTAAGCCCAAATTCAGGTTGTTACAGTTACTTTATGCTTGAAATGAACGTGAAATGTGTTTGTTTGAATTATATAAATATTGAAAATGTATGAAGTAATCACATGCCTGATAATGCTTGAAAAATTTTAAATCCCGTTTAAATAAATGAAAGTCGGTAGATAGGTGATTACTTATATTGAAAGAGGTTCTGCATATGTTGCAGATAGGATTTAGCTCAAACGAGTAATCCTAATATTGCCCTCTCGAGCATCCTGTTATATACTTCCTGCGAACATCTTGATCGGTAGTGATTTAGCATGTGTTGCACACTATCGTAGCTCTATGTGAGCATTCTAATATAAGCTCTTATGAGCTTCTTGACATGGATCGCTTGAACTCTCTGTTACTTTATCTGGTGCTCCCTGATATTATCTCTTCGGAGATATCTGATAATCTCCATGAGCTTCCTAAGTAAAACTCTTATGAGTTCCCTAATTTGCCTAGATAAGTGTCATGTTACATGGTAACATGGCTCATTTGAGCATCCTGATATGTGGCTTAAGAGTGTGCTCTCTGGTTATGTGCCCTTATAGGTACCCTTGGACATGAACTGACGGTTTCTGATTTGTACACTTCGAGTGTACTACCTGTGTATCCATCGATATTTTTAATAATTCAACGGGTAAAATCCTGACATTAGAAGTTATGAATACGAAATGAATTATTACAAGTTTCTGCCTGAAATACATGAAAATGATAATACATGATACATGGAAATATAAGATGATGACATATGAACATGGAAGTTGTTTAATAATTATGTTTATTCATGATTAAAGAATTGTACACCTCGAGTGTACTACTCAGATGACAATGATATTTCTAATGAATTAATGAGAAAATTTCTGATATGAAATAATCTGAACTTGAAATGAAATGTTATAGAAATGTACTTGAAATACACGTGTAACAGCCCGAATTAGGGCTTAAACGAAACAATGATTTTGAAATCCACAAATCTGAAATAGAAAAATTTATTGCGATTAAGTTTTGTTGTTTATTATGTGACTAGATGCTTGTGTGAAAATTTCGTTAAGAAATTTTATCGATTGGGTGTCCAATTTGATAATTAGGACTAAATTGAAATAAGTGAAAAATGTGAGTTCTAGAAGCTAAGGTACTTATTTGAAATGGGTTTTTCAAGTGGAGGTCCTTAAATGGCAATTAGACCATTATATAAAGAGATGGACAAAAATGGACATGGAAGGATAAAATACCAAAGGTTTTTAATTAAGGGCATTTTGGTCATTTCATATTTAAAAGAAATAAAAAGGGAAAATGAGTCAAAAACCTTGTCCATCTTCTTCAAGCATGGCTGAATGTTGCTATGGACACCATGGCTGGGGTTTTGGCTACTTTCAAGCTCGATTGTAAGTGCATCCAAGCCTCGTTTTTAATGTTCTTTACATTTTTGAGATCCTCGTAACTCGGCTTAGCTATTTCTACCATTATTTTGAGCTAGGGTTTGAGTTTAAAATTTTACCCATGGATGAAATGCTTATGTTTTGATGTCTAATGGTAGAATATGAATGTTGGGTATGTAGTAAACGACTTTTACTAAGCTATTTTCGATGAAATCGTATAAAAGGATTAATTTGTAAAAAGTTGTAAAATGTGTGTAAATGTGTGAATAAGTGCAAATTGTGGGCTGCTATAGTTATGAAAATGGTTCGGCTAGGCCAAAAATACAAGAAAATTGAATAAAAATCATTTTATGAGCCTAGGGGCAAAAGTGTAATTATGACAAAGTCTAGGGGTAAAATATAATGTTGCAAAAAATATGATTTTTGGATTGATTTGAATAGTATAATAATTTAAATGAGCTAAATGTGATATTATAGATCGTGAAAATGAGGTTTGGAACTAAAACGAGGGGAAAAATGAGTAATTGGATGATTTAGTCCTTTTCGCCATTTCTACGTCAAGGTAAGTTTGTATGTTAATCATATTAGCGAATAATAATAAAAATGCATTATAATTATGTATGTTTATTAATTTGTGAAATTAAAGTTAAATGTTCGAAGTAAATAAAAATGTAAGATCGATTACGATCCTTTTATAGTTACATATGAATTGACAGATAAGTCCATGGTTTCACCATGGCATAGTAAGGATGTAAGTCCATAGTTTGGCTATGGCAATCTAAAGTGATGAATTGATGGAAAAGACCATGGTTGGACCATGGCATTAAGTGATAAGTGATTCCTATATAAGACCATAGCTGGGCTATGGCATCGGAGTTAAGTGAATCGGATGCTGGTCTCGTACATCTACCAGTGGCTAGGTAATCTAGTATATGTTGCGGATACCTATCAGCTTGTGACAGCAGCACTGTGTAGCTATGTCTTGACCGTTAGCTTGTGTGAGCAGGCCCGTGAAATAGCTTGAGAATGAGCCTATGTGTGAAAAGTGATTTTATGATCCGGGTGTTGGTCTGGTACATCCTACCAGTGGCTAGGTAATACGGCATATGTTGCGGATACCTATCAGCTTGTGTGAGCGACACTGTGTAGCTATATCCGACCGTCAGCTTGTGTGAGCAGACCCATGATTAGCTCGAAAATGAGCATTAAAGTAAAAAGTGTTAAGTGGTAGCTTCGGCTACAATTGTTAAGTGGTAGCTTCGGCTACAATTATTAAGTGGTAGCTTCGGCTACAAGAGACAAGTGATAGTTCAATTACAAATAAGTGTGGCACTTATGTGCACTTTATTGGGTATCTTTAATGATTATAAATGATTTAATGAGCAAAGTCATATTGATAGTGTAAGTATTACCGAATTAAGTAAGACAGGCATGTAATCAGTCTATGTGAAATTGAATGATAGCAAATTGATGAGCTTATAGCGTATTATGTGTATGAAATGAGAAAGATTGTGTATAAGTGTGTTTTATACTATAATATATTTACTCGAATATGTGGGAATGTAAAGTGAATGACGTAAGAGAATGTGAAAGAGGAAATTTGCAATAAAACAATTTTGAACAACAACAGTTATGTGATTTGAAAAATCACCAAAAATGGTGGAAACTGAATTAGAGATTGAATGAGGTACGAAATTAAAGATAATTGAGTCTATTTTCATATAAAAGAAACGATTCAAGTAATAGATTTCTATATTCTGATATATTTGAATTTTAGTGAAACAGAGTTAGAACCATTTCAAAATCCCCTGTTATGACTTTGGAAAATTATTAAAAATTGTACAAAAATAATTATGAGCTATGATTTATATGCTTAGCTTCCTTAATGAGTCTACTCTCAAAAGAAACAAATGATAACATTATATAAATTTTTTATGAGGAGATAATTGATTTTTAGTGAAGAAGGGTCAAAACAGTCAGATAACGAATTAGGGGAGAATTTAATGAATAAACTGTACTAATTGGCTAAACCAAAAATTCTAGAAATTTTATGGTAAAAATATATGTGAGTTTAATTTTACAAAAAATTAGCGGATCTAAGTTTGGAGTTCCGTAGCTTTGGATAAAAATAATTTAGTGACTGTGACTTGAGTAAATAGCTCGATATGAACATAAGTGAGTAGTGAAATTTTATGCAATAATGATAGAATTACCTTGAGAACATGATTGGAGGATTGTTAAAAGCATGTAAATGAATTGTTTAAATATTTATACATACAAACTTACTAAGCTTTATAGCTTACTCGTGATATCTTTTCTATGCTTATAGGATTTTGAAGATTTGCTCGGGTTGGAAGCCGTCAGAGATTTCGTCACACTATCCAGTCAATGTAATGGTATGAGGAAGAATGTAAACTTGGTGTATGGAATGTATTAGCTAGTTAGTTATTGTAACACCCTTTATCCGAGACCGTCGCTGGAGTCGAGCACGAGGCGTTACTAGACTTACCTTACTAGTTTGGGGCATAAAAATTTGCTTTGAAAATTAATTCATTCACATTCATCCAATATATCCATAAAATGGGCCCTCGAGGCCCTAAACATGCAATTGGAACGGTTCGGGACCAAACCAGGGGCATTTAAAAATTTTCCAATTTCTTACACAAATTAAAACAATTTATTAGCACTATTCATAATAAAACTATCCACCTACGTAATAGTCACTAAATTAATTATAACTCGAGTTACGAAACTAAAAATTTAAATTTGTAAAATTTTCTTGAAACTAGACTCACATATCTTCTTACCATAATTTTTCCAAAATTTTTGGTGTGGCCAATTAGTACAGTTTATTAGTTAAAAGTTCCCCTATTTCACAGTCCCATTGTTCTGACCTCTCCTTACTAAAAATCAATTATCTCTTAGTACAGTTTTCATTTAATGTTTCCACT
Source organism: Gossypium stocksii (assembly GCA_020496765.1). Lineage (NCBI taxonomy): Eukaryota > Viridiplantae > Streptophyta > Magnoliopsida > Malvales > Malvaceae > Gossypium > Gossypium stocksii. Next base: position 53,845,539 of record CM035622.1, read on the forward strand.
TGTTTCTAATAAAAATAAACTCACTAAGGAATCTATAAATATAAATTATGACTCATAATTCTTTTTATAGAATTTTTAGTTAATTTCTAAAATTAGAATAGGGGATCACGAAATCCCTCTGAACCAGTCTCACAAGAATTTAAGTATCTCACAATACAGACTTCCTTTACTTTCTCTGTTTCTTTCCTATGAAAATAGACTCAATAAGATTTAATTCTATGTCTCATTCACCATTTAATTCCATTTCTACAATATTTAGTGATTTTTCAAATTCACGTCACTGTTGCTGTTAGAAAACTGTTTCATGGCCAACTTTTCCTCCTTCATCATTTCTTTGCATAAACTATCATTTAAACATACATAACATCAAAACATGTTCTTATTTAGCCATTTCAATAGCTAATCATCATCAAGCATTCACATATCATACTTAAATCATATCATAAAGACATACACACCAATTGCCAAGTCCCTATACATGCCATAACTCAAAACATTTCAAACTACAAAATACTGAGATAGCCTTTGATAGTGTGAGACGAACTCCAACGTCCTTTTGATCCCAAAATTAGCTTGGCTACACTATAAAAGAGAGAAAAGAAAAGAAGTAAGCTACAATGCTTAGTAAGTTTGCAAATAAATAAATGACAACATTCACCAAATATAAATATACTCATTACACCATCAACTAAAAAAATCTTTATTTCACTTCTCCACTTACTCTTTAACTTTCCTGTTTATCATTCATTTACTGAACTTTCTTATAACATAGCATGTATATTAGCCCAATGAACCGTTTGGAATACTCAGGATACTTGGGTTTTCCTGCCTGATAATAGCCTGCCAATGCCATGCTCTAGGCATGGTCTTACATGGGATGTTCCCTGTCCTGCCAAAGCCATATATCTAATATGGACTTACATGAGATGTTCCTAAACTGTCTCAACCTGCCAATGCCATATGTCTGATATGGACTTACATGGGATGCTCCTCAACTGTCTCAACCCAAAATGTCATGACATTCCGTATCTTATACATTCCTAAGGTTCAAACGGGCTTCCTGATACTTTTTCTCTGTTACCTCATCTTTGATTCAACTTGGAATACTCTCATAAAATAAGTGTATATATGCTGGAAATTAACAACATTTATATAAAATATTGAAAAATTGCATTTATTTACCATAAACTTACCTCGGTGCAAAATACGATCAACTTTGTAACTTAATCTTCTGCCTTTTTCTTTCCTCGGTCTATCCCCAAATTTCATCCTTCTTGATCTATAATTAGCAAATTTAGCTTATTTAATACCCACATTTATCAAAACAGTCCTTAACTCTAACTTTGACAAAATTACAATTTTGCCCCTAAACTTTTGCATATTTACACTTTTACCCCAAAGCTCAGAAATTAAAAATTTTCCCTAATTCTTATGTTTTAGGACATGCTGATCATTTTCCCTTAATGGAAACGTCAAATTCTCACTCTAACATGTACTTATGAACATTAGGTATTTTTACCGATTATGCCGTTTTACTCGTTTTCACTTAAAACCGAGCAGCACAAGTTGTTCAACATAATTTAAAACCTCATGTTCTATCATAAAAAATCAAAATAAACACATTTCACCTATGAGTATTTTTCCAAATATGAACCCTAGGTTAAATTATTGCTAGAATAAGCTAAATCAAGTTAGCGGGACTCCAAAAACGTAAAGAATATTAAAAACGGGGCTTGGAATCACTTACTATGGAGCTTGGAAGCTTGACAAAACCCTAGCTATGGAGAACCCTTTGAAATTTCGGCCAAATGAAGAAGATGGATACATTTTTCCATCTTTTTCCCTTTTTAATTTATTTTAATTACCAAATGACTAAAATGCCCTTCACTAAAAACTTTGGTTATTTCTACCTATGTATGTCCATTTGTGTTCATGAAAACCTAATGGTATAATTACCATTTAAGGACCTCTACTTCAATTAAATCCTTTAACATATAGAACTCATATTTATTAACTTTTGCAATTAAGCCCCAAAAGGCAAATTAAACATGCAATTCATAAATATTTCTATCAATACTTTAACACATGCATCTAATCACTCGGTAAATCATAAAAATTTATCGGAATAAACTTTTCTATCTCGGATTCATGGTTTCATAACCACCATTCTGTTTAGGCCGTATTTTGGGATGTTACAGTTATATAGTGTATGGGCCTTCATTATTGAAGCCTAAGTGAGTTGAATAGAGGTAGTCAAGTGACTTGATTTAATTGAATAATATGTGTTTAACCTTTTAAGTTGGCTTATTTTAAGACTGTGTATATGCATGCGAGTGTCAAGTTATAGTGTTGATTGTGGCTGAATTGAGTGTATGTATATACTTAATTGGTACTATGTTATGTGGTGTGAAGGTATGTATGTGAAGGGTGACAACATGGCTTGGAAAATAGCCTTGTTGTTGTCCACATGTGTAGACACACGGGCGTGTGTCTAGGCTGTCTGTGACACACAGTCAGCCCCATGGGCGTGTGACTTGGCCGTGTGACCCTAAATTGCTGATGACATCAAAAATAGAGAGTTACACAGGTTGAGGACACGAGCGTGTGAGATCACACAGCCTACCCACACGGGCGTGTAACTCTCCAAAGCTTGAAATTTTTCTAAGTGTCCCAAAAGTTCTGAAAGTTTCTGGTATAGTCCCTAACCACCCCCAACATACATTGTGGGCCTCGTAAGCCCGTAATAGGGACAATGTGATTACAAATGAAAAGTTTTAAATTTGAATGAAAATTTGTGACTTCGAAACGATCGATTATGTATGATTAAGTCCAGTAATGCCTCGTACCTTAGTCCGGCGACGAATACAGGTAAGGATGTTACATGATTTGTATATGTTATTTGAATTCATGATGTGGAAAGTCTATGTATATGGAAATTTGGTTATTATTAAGCGCATACATGTTTCTTGACGGTTATATGAGATAGTATGAATTAGAAATGAACTATCACCCGTATATACATGAAATACATGGAAATGACATTACCTGATTTAATGACGCATAAATTGGTGATACATGAATGTGGATCATGCTTGATGATTGTGTTCATTCATGATTAATGGCTATTATACATGTTTACTTGGCTAACATGAAGAGGATATGTGTATAGGGCTTGTGACAAAATTGGTTGATAGTGCATTGCATGTTTATTTTGAAGATACATATATGGTAAGTTATTTACCATATTATACGAACTTACTAAGCATTATATGCTTACTCCATTTCAATTTCCCTGTTCTATAGTAATTCAGAAGCTCGTTAAATTGGAAGCTCGGTAGAGATCACTCACACTATCCATTGGCTTATTTCGGTATATATGGTAAATCAATTACGGTTATAATGGCATGTATAGGATAATTAGCCAATGTTGGCATATAAATGTTTTGGTTACAATTAGCCATTGGAATAGCTTGTGATGAATATATTCTAATATGTATAAATGAAGCTATAACACATTGTTATAGTTTAAATGGTTGGTTAATAGATCTCATGTTGGAATATTGATAATTTAAGCATTTTAGGTGAAATATGCATATAAGTGAAATTAATAAGTTAAGCAAGATTGCATATTTATTTAAAAGATAAGTAGTCATAAAAATGTATAGTCACTTGAGGTGCCTAAAGGCACATTGGTTGTAACACACCTTACCCTATTCGATGCCGGGACAGGGTACGAGGCGTTACCTTACCAAAACACCTGCAAACACTCGTTTCCCAATCATAGAAGTTCGTTCCAAATTAAAAATTTTTCAAGCATTGTCTTACGGTCCTTAATATGGACCTACGAAGTCCAAAACATGGTTTAGAAACAATTCGGGACCATTTCGAGCACTTAGAAAAATTTCAAGAAAATCTACTAAAAACAGAGCACACGCCTGTGTAGAAGGGCAACACGCCCATGTGGCCTCTAGACATGGTCGTGCTGATGTTCTGTGTGGTTCACACGGCCTAAGCTCCTAGGGATACGCCCGTGCCCCTCCTCTGTGTGGATTAATTTTCTAACATCGAACCTATAGGGGTTTTCACACGGCCTGACACATGGCCGTGTTCATGGCCCGTGTCCTTCACAGGGCCATGACACACTCGTCTCTTCCACCCATGTAATTCCCTGAATTGTGGCCTATGAACAAATTGGGTTCACACAACTAAGGCACACGCTCGTGTTCTCAACCCATGTCCCTTACACGGCCAACACACGCCTATGTCACGACCCCTGTGTGAAAACCTTGGCATTCTGTTTTTTACGTCAGCAGCCCTTAAGGGTCACAAGGCCATGGCACATGCCCATGTGCCAGGCCGTGTCCTCCACATGGTTGAGACACACAGCTGTGTCTTAGCCTGTGTGTTTACTACTGGGCATTTAATTCCACCAATTCAAGGTACAGGTGACACACAGCCTAACCATATGCCCGTGGGGCTGACCGTGTGTCACACACAGCCTACAGACACGCCCATGTGTCTACTCATGTGGACAAAAGAAGGCTATCTACCAAGCCTTTTTGCCACCCTGAAACAAGGACAAACACATACCAAAACATACCTAGTCCCCAATACTTAACCAATAAACAAAAATTGGCATCCACACATATTCACATAAAACCAATCCAACCAAACATGCATATTACTACTCCTAGTTCACATATTTATGTACCATATTTTGCACATTATAAAAGCCTCATTCGTATTTATCAAAGATGAATATCAGCCATTGTCCATGGCCTTATACAAAATGTAGACGGCTAGTTCGATCTAATCTACAATCTTGGTTTTCCCCTGGTCAAGGTTTGGGTTTCGCACTTCTTAATCTATAATAATAATAATTCACTAATTTATTCATCGTATTACTAAAGACAATTCAAAATTCATAAATTTGGCAAAATGACCATTTTGCCTCTCGACTTTAGCAAAATGACCATTTTACCTCTAGGCTCAGAAATTGATTTTTATCAAATTTCCTTATTAACCAAGCCCAACCGAATCTCTTTCACTCTTATGATAGCCCACAATTCCCATTATTTCATGCGTTTACTACATAATTTATCAACTTTCACAACTAAGTCCAATCTAAGTGTTTCCATGCAAACTCTTTCACAAAAGTTGTTTATTTAACAACTATGATTCATTTTCTTCCATAAAATTTTAGCAAACCACAAGAACACTTTCATGGAAAAACCCTAGACTTCCTATCATTTTGCAAATTAGTCCCCTCAATAGGTAGCCCATGCTACAAGGGTTTCAAAAGTACAAAAATTATCAAGAAAGACCATCAAATTGACTTACTTATAAGGGTTGTAAGTTGCCGAAAATTTTCAAGCTTCCATGGGGTTTTTCCTTTCAAAAATTTTGGTGAAGAAAAGAGGGAGAAGAAGATGGTCATTTGTTTTTATTTCTTTATTAAATAAGCTACCAAATTTTTATCTAACCTGTGACTTTTCAATTTTTTTCACCACTATGGCCGGCCATCACTTCTTGGAGGGCTTATTTGCTCTTTAAGGGCCCTTAATTAAGGTTCTCTGGCTATTTAACACCTTTTTCCAGTAAATCACAACTTTTGCCCTTTATGCGATTTAGTCCTTTTTCGCAATTGAGCCCTCAATCGCTTAAATTAATTTGCCAAAATTTTCATGCTCTCTAATAAAAATACTATAACACATAAAAAAATGCTAAAATAATTTCTCTAACCTTGGATTAGTGATTTCAGAATCACCATTACGATTAAGCCCAAATTTGTGCTGTTACAATTCTCTCCCTTAGTGATTTTCGTCTTCGAAAATCTTACCGTTAAAGAGGTTCGGGTACTGATTTCTCATAGTCTCCTCGGGTTCCCATGTGGCTTCCTCAACTCTATGTCTATGCCATAAGACCTTTACAAGTGCTATGCTTTTCTTCCTCAATATCTTGACCTCTCGATCCAAAATCTTAATCGGTTCCTCACGATAGGTCATATTCGGACTTATTCCAATCTCTGTCGGTGAAATTACGTGTGAAGGGTCAGAGTGATAACTACGTAAGATAGATACGTGAAGCACATCATGGATTTTCTCTAACTTCCAAGGCAATGCTAATCGGTATGCTATCGGTCTGATTCTCTCGGTCACCTCATAAGGTCCAATAAACTGTGGTCTTAACTTGCCTTTCCTACCGAATCGAAGGACTTTCTTCCACATGGAAACTTTCAAGAACACTTTATTCCCGACTTGAAACTCAATCTCTTTTTGTTTCAAATCTACGTAGGATTTTTGTCTATCCGAGGTGGCTTTCAAGCAATCACAAATTATCTTAACTTTCTCTTCAGTCTCTTTGACTAAATCGACCCCGTGTATCTGATTCTCTTTAAGTTCTGTCCAATACAAGGGCGTTTGACACTTACGTCCATAGAAAGCCTCATAAGGTGCCATTTTCAGACTCGACTGATAACTGTTGTTGTAGGCAAATTCAACTAGCGGTAAATACTTTTCCCAACTGCCTTGAAACTCGAGAACACAACATGTCAACATGTCCTCAAGAATCTAAATCATTCTTTCCGACTGACCATCGGTCTGTGGGTGAAAAGCCGTGCTAAAATTCAGTTTAGTTCCCAAAGCTTCTTGCAGCTTCTTCCAAAACCGTGACGTAAACCTCAGATCTCTGTCTGAAATGATCGATATGGGCACTTCATGCAGTCTCACTATCTCGGAAATGTAAAACTCAGCTAGTTTCTCAAGCGAGAAATCAGTATGAACTGGTATAGAATAAGCCGACTTTGTTAGCCTATCTACAATAACCCATACAAAATCTCTCTTCTTTGGTGACAAATGAAGCCCTGATATGAAATCCATGGTAACCTGGTCCCATTTCCACTCGGGAACCATCACCGGCTGAAGTAAACCTGAAAGAACTTGGTCTTCGGCTTTTACTTGCTGAAAGATTAGGCACTTGAGACAAACTCTGAAATGTCTCTTTTCATTCCCGACCACTAATACATTTTCTTCAAGTCATTATACATTTTCACGCTGCCCGGGTGAATAGATAAATGATTACTATGTGCCTCTCACATAATTCTCTAAATAAGCTCATTATCTTTAGATACATAGATTTTGTCTTGGTACACCCAGCAACCATCAGTGCCAACCTGAAAATCGGATCCATTACTTGTCTCACACTAAGCCATCTTGGCTTGCAAATCCTCATCATTTTTCTGAGCTTCGACAATCTCTTACAGAAACATTGGTCTAGCTCTCATCTCGCTAAGATCTATCCATCACCGTTTATAGTCAACTGGGTATTCATGGCCCTTAAGGCGAATAATGACTTCCTACTCAAAGCATCAGCGACTACATTCGCCTTTCTAGGATGATAGTCAATTATTAGTTTGTAGTTTTTTATCAACTCCAACCATCTTCATTGCCGCAAGTTTAAATCCTTTTGAGTCATCAAATACTTAAGGCTTTTATGGTCGATGAATATCTGGCATTTCTCGCTATACAGGTTGTGTCTCTAAATTTTCAATGCAAAAACTATAGTGACCAGCTCCAAATCTTAACTCGGGTAGTTTTTCTCGTGTGGCTTTAGTTGCCTCAAGGAATAGGCTATTACCTTGCCTTCTTGCATGAGCACACACCCCAATCCATTTAAGGATGCATCGCTATACACTACGAATTCCTTTCTCGATTCTGGTTGCACTAACACTAGGGCTTCAGTCAACAAAGCCTTTAATTTCTCAAAGCTCTATTGGCACTTTTCTGTCCGCTCAAACTTAACATCCTTTTGAAGTAGTCTCGTCATCGGAGTAGCGATCATTGAAAACCCTTTAACAAATCGTTGGTAGTATCCTGCTAGGCCCAAGAAACTCCTAATCTCTTATACATTTCTCGGTGGTTTCCACTCAATAATAGCCGAGATTTTGCTCGGGTCAACTCTGATCCCATCTTTTGACACAATGTGTCCTAAGAATCCGGCCTCTCATAGCCAAAATTCGCTCTTACTGAACTTGGCATACAACTGCTTACCCTTCAGGGTTTACAACATAGTTCTCAAATGCTCCGCAAGCTCACTTTCGTCACGAGAATAAATGAGGATATCATCAATAAAGACGATGACGAACTTGTCCAAGTATGGCCAGAAATTGCGGTTCATTAAGTCTATAAATACAGCAGGGCATTCGTTAAGCGAAAAGGCATGACAAGGAACTCATAATAGTCGTACCTCGTCCGAAAGGCAGTTTTTTGCACATCCTATTCCTTAACTCTTAGCTGGTAGTAACCGGACCTCAAGTCTATTTTGAAAAACACAATGGCTCCCTTCAATTGGTCAAACAAGTCGTCGATCCTTGGCAAAGGATACTTGTTCTTCACTGTAACCTTGTTAAGTTGACGATAGTCTATGCATAATCTCATTGAGCTATTCTTTTTCTTAACAAATAATACCAGTGCTCCCCACAGAGAATAGCTCGATCTCGTAAAACCCTTATCCGTTAACTCTTGCAACTGAGCCTTCAACTCCTTATGTTCCGTCGGAGCCATCCTATACGGGGCAATCGAGATAGGTGCTGTACTAGGGACCAACTCAATACCAAACTCAACTTTCTTAGTTGGAGGTAATCCGAGTAACTCTTCCAGAAACATATCTTTGTACTCACATACCATCGGCACTATCTCAATCTTTGCCTTCGACACTTGGGTATTCAACACAAAAGCGAGATATGACTCATACTCTTTTCTTTAATACCTCTGAGCTGTCATAGAAGAAATTACTACCGGTAGGCCATTTGATTCACCTGATTCAACCCGAAGAACATCCCCTTTTTCATATTTCAACTCAATCAACTTTCTCCCACAATTTACTACTACATCGTGAGTAGTCAACCAATCCATACCAAGGATTATGTCAAATTCATCAAATGGCAATAACATTAAGTTAGCTGGAAAGTAATGACCTCTAATTGTCAAGGGGCAACTCCGACACACTTGGTTAACTAGCACATGCTTGCCTAGTGGGTTAGACATCTTTACCACAAATTCGATAGACTCAACTAGCACTTTCATTCTAGGCACCAATTTCATGCAAATATATGAATGGGTAGACCCTGGATCAATCAAAGCTATCACAGAAATATCATAGATAGAAAAGGTACCTGTAATCACATCGGGAGACGAAGCTTCTTCACGAGCACGGATAGCGTAGGTCCTCGCAGGCGCTCTGCCCTCGAACCTCATAGCAGAATCTCTAAGGGCACCCCTTCTACTAGTCCTACTACCCGGGTTCTTCTACGGTTTACCTATCGAAGGAGCACTACTCGCTCTCACCTCTTGTCTTTTGTCGTTTTCATCCATCTCAGGACAGTTTCAGATGAAATGATCTAATTAACCACACTTAAAACAACATCTTTTGTTTCCTCGGCACTCGTCAAAGTGTCGTCTACCACACTGCGAACACTCCGGCCTATTTGGTCGAGCACTACCAACACTCGTAACAAAAATGGTCTGAGCTTTGGGTGTCATATGCTACTTATTCTTATTTCTGCCCAAGAAACCCACTGACGCATTCGACCAAGTAGTGATCTCTCTCGATCTCTTAGACGATGACTGATGAGATTTGCCCATCTGTCTTTTCTTCGAGTCACGAGACTCAATATCTGCCCTCCTTTTCTCTTTGGCCAACACTTCGGCCTTACATGCTCTATCAACGAGTACTACAAATTATTTTAACTCTAGAATGTCCACAAGAAGCTGAATGTCTTCATTTAATCCATCTTCAAACCTCTTACACATTATGGCTTCCGTAGAGACGCACTCACGTGCATACTTGCTTAGCCTTACGAACTCGCGCTCATATTCCGTCACTGTCATTCAGCCCTGCTTTAGTTCCAAAAACTCCTTCCTCTTCTGGTTGACAAACCTCTGATTGATATACTTTTTACGGAACTCCTCCAGAAAGAATTCCCAAGTCACTCTCTCTCTCGGTAAAATCGACACGATAGTATTCCACCACTGGTAGGCTGCATCTCGTAGAAATGACACTACACATTTCATGCACTCTTCAAGCGTGCATGATAGCTCATCAAATAACCTAATTGTATTCTCTAACCAGAACTCTGCCCTCTCTGGGTCATCATCCTTGTTTGCTTGAAACTCCTTGGCCCCATGCTTTATAATTCTGTCAATCGGGGGTTTCTCTCTTTTACTCATCTCTGCTCCTTGAGGAGCTACAGGGGCAGGCTGAGGAATCAGAGGAGGTGGGGGAGGAGGAGTATTTGGACTAGCATAAATATACTCCGTATACCAAGTGCTCATCATCTGGAGGTAGGCTTCTGTAGCCCCTCTACACTAACTCATCGTCACGGGCCCAGTCTCAACTACCGCGGTCCTCTCAGCGGGAGCCAACGCGTTACTTTCCACATCATCTGTCACAGCACCTTCAGGATCCATTTACTATATGAAAAATACAATTTATAATCGTCAGGAGTCATCACACTATCATTTTACAATTATGGCATGCATAGCTAGACTCGTACACAAGCTAGGTTAGTCCTAGAATTGACTAAACCATATCTCTGGTACCACTAAATGTAACACCCTTTACTCGTATCCGACGCCAGGATAGGGTACGAGGCTTTACTTTACTAAAATACATGCAAACACTAGTTTCCCAATCATAGAAGTTCGTTCCAAATTAAAAATTTTTCAAACATTATTTTACGGTCCTTAATATGAACCTACGAAGTCCAAAACATGGTTTGGAAACAATTCGGGACCATTTCAAGCAGTTAGAAAACTTTCAAGAAAATCCACTAAAAATAGGACCCACACCCATGTGGAAGGGCAACACACTCATGTGGCCCCTAGATATGGCCGTGCTGATGGCCCGTGTGGTTCACACGGCCTAAGCACCTAGGGACACGCCTGACACACGCTCTTGTTCATGGCCCGTATCCCCCACATGGCCATGATATGCCTGTGTCTTCCACTCGTGTACCTCTCTAACTTGTGCCCTATGAACAAATTAGGTCCACACGGCTATGGCACACGCCGTGTGCTCAGCTCTTGTCCTTTACACGGCCATGACACACCCGTGTCGTGACCCGTCTGTAAAGACCTTAGCATTTTGTTTCTGATGTCAGCAACCCTTAAGGGTCACACAGCCGTGGCACACGCCGTATGCTAGGCTGTGTCCTCCACATAGTTGAGACACATGGCCGTGTCTCAGCTCGTGTGTTTACTACTACGCATTTAATTCCACCAATTAAAGGTGCAGGGGACACACGGCCTAACCACACGTCTGTGGGGCTGACCGTGTATCACACACGGTCTAGACACACGCCCGTCTGTCTACTCGTGTGGACAAAAGATGGCTATCTACCAAGACTTTTTTCGACCTTGAAACAAGGACAAACACATACCAAAACATAACTAGTCCCCAATACTCAACCAATGGCCAAAATTTGGCATCCACACATATTCACATAAAACTAATCCAACCAAGTATGCATATTACTACTCCTAGTTCACATATTCATCCACCATACTTTGCACATTATAAAAGCCTCATTTGCATTTATCAAAGATGAATATCAGCCACTGTCCATGGCCTTATACAAAATGTAGATGGCTAGTTCGATCTAATTTACAATTTTGGTTTCCCCCTGGTCAATGTTCGGGTTTCGTACTTCTTGATCTATAATAATAAAAATTCACTAATTTATTCATCATATTAATAAAGACAATTCAAAATTCATAAATTTGGCAAAATAACCATTTTGCCCCTCGACTTTAGCAAAATGATCATTTTACCCCTAGGCTCGAAAATTGATTTTTATTGAATTTTCTTATTAACCAAGCCCAACCGAATCTCTTTCACTCTTATGACAGCCCACAATTCCCATTATTTCATGCGTTTACTACACAATTTATCAACTTTCACAACTAAGTCCAATCTAAGTGTTTTCATGCAAATTCTTTCACATAAGTTGTTTATTTAACAACTATGATTCATTTTCTTCCATAAAATTTCAGCAAACCACAAGAACACTTTCATGGAAAAACCCTAGACTTCCTATCATTTTGCAAATTAGTCCCCTCAATAGGTAGCCTATGTTACAAGGGTCTCAAAAGTATAAAAGTTATCAAGAAAAACCATCAAATTGACTTACTTGCAAGGGTTGTAAGTTGATAAAAATTTTCAAGCTTCCATGGGGTTTTTTCCTTTCAAAAATTTCGGTGAAGAAAAGAGGGAGAAGAAGATGGCCATTTGTTTTTATTTCTTTATCAAATAAACCACCAAATTTTTACCTAACCTTTGACATTTCTATTTTTTTTCACCACTATGGCCGGCCATCACTTCTTGAAAGGCTTATTTGCTCTTTAAGGGCCCTTAATTAAGGTTCTTAGCTATTTAACACCTTTTTTCTAGTAAATCACAACTTTTTCCCTTTATGCGGGTTAGTCCTTTTTCGCAATTGAGCCCTCAATCGCTTAAATTAATTCGCCAAAATTTTCATGCACTCTTATAAAAATACTATAACACATAAAATAATGCTAAAATAATTTCTCCGACCTTGGATTAGTGATTTCAAAATCACTATTCCGATTAATCCCAAATTCGGGCTGTTACATTAGTTGAAAGTGGAAATACGACATGTTTATGACATGATTTTGGTATGTTTAAGTACCTTGATAAGGTTTAAAAATGTGCTTAAATGTTAATGTAGGTGGAAGAAAAATTAGAGTGAGGAATAAGGCTTGCAAATAGCCTTATTCTGCCCATACGTGCAGAGACACGGGTGTGTGTCTCAGCCGTGTGTGACAAACGGCCTAGTATATGGGCGCGTATTCTAGCCATGTGTCCCTTACATCTTAAAATTTCGAAATAGAGTGTTTAGATTTGATCACACGGCCTGGCACACGGGTATGTGACTTGGCCGTGCAACCCCTGCACTTACATAAAATGTAAAACAGAGAGTTACACGGGCGTGTGCCTTACTTCAATACCACACGGCCTAGGACACGGGCGTGTCACGCTCACACGGCCTGACCACACGGGCGTGTGTCCGCTACACATAGGAAAAATTTCAGAATTTCGCGAAAAATTTTCTAAGCTCCCGATCTAGTCCCAACTCATTTCCAATGTATGTTTTGAGCCTCAAGGGATCATACAAGGGACGATAGGATTAATTTATGATTTATATCTTAGTTGAATGTAAAGTGACATGAAATGTCTGAGTTTGATCTGTAAATTCCTGTAATACTCCTAAACTCTGTTCCAGTGACGGATACGGGTTACGGGTGTTACGAAAAGCTTGGCACAATTTCAAAACATCCAAAGTTACCAAAATAACATACAACCCTATACATGTCAAAACACATATCACACACACATACTCCATATAGTTACTTCATTTTTAATTTATGCCACCTAGCCATACTTCTTTACAAGACACACATAAAAAATCAAATTTGTTTAGCAACACAAACATGTACCAACTAATTTCAAAACAGAAATATGCACAAGTAAGTTAAGCATAGGCTCGAAACATATCAAATTAACAAAAAGTTAAACATAGGCTCGAAACATATCAAATTAACAAACAACCCTATACATGCCATTTATAACTATTAGCCCAACTTATTCAAAAGCTACAAAAATAGTCAATGGATAGTGTGATTGTGCTCTAACAAAGACTCTAACTGATCGAACTTTCCAATGACCTATAGAAACGGAGAACAACTAGGTAAGCAACTAATGCTTAGTAAGTTCGTATAACAAAACTTAAACTTGCCAAGTGCAATAATTAAATAGCTATAAATGATTCCATTTAGCTGTAGTCCAAATTTCCTTTTCCTATACACAACACCTCACCAGATTAGTAGGTGAAACAATGCACATATAAATTTAACCAAATAAGGAATATAACCTCTCAAGCTTTTCAAATCATCAATTAATTTCATCATATTCCATGTACTTTCATTTTCATTACCTTTCATACCTCAAATTTCATATATTATACATAATATAGCATAGTAAATCATGACAATTACCTAATAAGCATTTAGGTTTTATATATCATCCATCACACACATATATATATCCATTTCACATTCTACATATTTGAGTCCACATAGTTAGTAGATAATAAGTAAACATAATATATATTAAGAAATAAATTTCATGCTTATTTCATCTGTCACATGATAAATTCTCATTATTTTCATTGCATATGTGAGAATCCATCTTTCCATTTCTTATGAACATTAGTACATTAAATTTTTATATATGTCTTTCCATTAACCTTTATTTACTCGTTGAATCAAATGAAATAACATTGAATACTAGGAAAATACTCATATAACCATTTAATTCTCTAAACACACCACAACATCACGATTTAACATATTTATAGACATATAAAGTATATATAATCACACCAAGGCATTAACATTCATTATCAAACTATACTAGTCAAATGTTCAACTCGTATTCATACTTACGATACATGCCTCACTTGAAATGTGTTATCTGAATAGAAAATGATTGGAGGGTGCCATGGTGTCTTTCAACCATGGTCTTACTTATTCTTGTCTTGATGTCATAGTGTCTTTCAACCATGGTCTTATTCATTTCCCACCGTGTTGCCATAGTGTCTTTCAACTATGGTCTTATTTCTTTGATTCATGATGCCATAGCATCTTTCAGCTATGGTCTTACTCAATAGAATCGTGATGCCATAACGTTTTTTAGCTATGGTCTTACCCGATAAAATTGTGATGCCATAACGTCTTTTAGCTATGGTCTTACTCGATAGAATTGTGATGCCATAATGTCTTTTAGCTATGATCTTACTCATTTTTGATATGGTGCCATGGTGTCTTTCAACTATGGTATTATTTATTTTTAGTATAATGCCATAATATCTTTCAACTATAGTCTTAATCATTTCCTTCAAGCCAACGAACTCGTTTCATATATAAAAAATTAGATATTAAACAACCGAAACAACAACTAATTGATTTAATCAAGTTACGAACTTACCTGGACTGAATTGTAATAGTTACAAAAGTTTAGGGACTATTCAATAATTTTTCCTTTTCCACGTAAGTCAACAGGGTCTTGACTAAAATGTAAAATTTTCCCTTTATTAGCTTATATTCATATGCCAATTAGTTTTGCATTTTACACCCTTTTATTTTTTAAAATAACATAATTGCCCCTAACATTTCAACTTTTGCAATTTAGTCCCTTAAATAAAAAATCATCAAATTAACTATTTTATCAAGTTCAAAATTTATAGGCTAATAATCTAGTCCTTTAAACAGTCCCAATTATACCTTAAGTTCACCATCAAACCTTGAAATTTTGACATTTTAACAATTTAATCCTTAAATCAAAAACTAATAAAAATTACTTCACATAATAACCAAATACCACAATCAAAGCTTCAAACACATAATTATCATAAAAAAAAAACCAAGATTAATCAATGAAAACTTCTAAAATTTTTAACAGATTCAAAAACAAATGTACAAATTAGCTAGACCTAATTGTAACGATCTCAAAAACATAAAATTCATTAAAAACGGGACTCAAAGCTTACCCATACAAGGCTCAAACCAGCCGAATGTTTAAGTTTCTCTCTTATGGTGTTTTCGACCAACCATGACAACAAATGGAGAGGAAGATGCTATCTTTTTCTAATTATTTTGTTTTAATTTTATGCTAATTACCATTTTACCATTAAAACATGTGTTATTTTATTATTTTTATTCCAATTGCCATCCAACAATGTAACTAGGGTTTAATTGCTACATAGGTCCTCCCTCCTGTGATATTTAAGCTATTAAATCATCTAAATGCAATAATTATCAAGTTTTGCATCTTTTACAATTTAGTCTGTTTTCTTTAATTAGTTACCTAAACGTTAAAATTTCTTAACCAAATTTTAATACGATCCTAATGACACTCCATAAATATTTAATAAAATATTTTTGGACTCGGTTTATAGAAACGAGGTCCCAATACCTCCTTTTTAAAACTACTTGACTTTAAGGATTTACCACTTGAACCTAAATATTTGTTCAAATAACATAAATTTTCAAATAAAAATTTAATAATACTATATTTGACTCGTAAATATTAAATAATAATATTTACAGACTCACTCGTTGGGTTTGTGGCACTGAAACCACTGTTTCTGATAGCACTGAAAAACGGGCTGTTACATCTAAAGCAAGGTAAGTACATATTTTCCATTTGAACATGCTAAGCACTTATATGCTTACTCTAATTATTTTTCCTACTTGTAGATATTCATTTGCGGAACTCTCGAATTTGGATCTTTAAGGGCATCACACTATTACCGAAATGGTAAAAATGTATTCATTTTGGTTTTTAAAGTTGTGGCATGTATATACGATCCTTATGTCATATAAATGGTCAACTTAATGTGTGTTGAAGATGTAATTGTGGCTAAACTTGTGTTTGCATTTTAAGCTTAATATATGCCCAAATTGATGCTTAGTTTGATCAAGCCAAATGCCAGTTGAATTCATGATCTCAAGCTTACTTAAGTTTTATATGTCATAATTGGCTAAATGAGGTATCTTGGCATCTTAATGTGGGAGTATGACTTGAAATGTTTAAATTGAGTATGTAATTGTGATTTGCTATCCATGAATGCATAAGTGTTGTAAATGTGATTTGACATAGTTGGTATAATGTTATGCATTGGTAAAATTGGTTAATTGATGTTTATTTGAATTTCGTATGTTCATATGGATGCATAAACATGTTTGGTAGGGAGCTTGAATAAGTAACAATGAGAGTTTTTGCCAAAACAGGGGCAATGTCCTGACCTTGTGACCCCAATGTTGCGACATAGTTCGACAGTGAGTGGCTTCGCGACATCGAGATTCCTGAAGTCACAACGTAACTCACTAACTAGCAATGTCGTGACGTGGATACTATGATGTCGCAATGTCAGCCCGTAAGTTTAAAATCTTTTCAATTAAGTCCTTATTCGACCTTGGCACTACAGCAAAACAGGCCTTTCGCGGTGTTTTTAGTGGCGTTTTGACAAAAAACGCCGCAAATATTATACATTAGCCGCGTTTATAAAAAATACCGTAAAAAATCGAGCAATAGCGGCGTTTTTACAAAAATGCCGCTAAAAGTCTGATAAATAGCGGCATTTTTACAAAAACGCCGCTAAAAGTCTGATAAATAGCAGCGTTTTTGTAAAAATGCAGCGAAAAATCTAATAAATAGCAGCGTTTTTGTAAAAACGCCGCTAAAAGTCTGATAAATAGCGGCGTTTTTACAAAAACACCGCTAAAAGTCTGTGCAATAGCGGCGTTTTTACAAAAACACCGCGAAAAGTCTGTGCATTACTAGTGTTTTTACAAAAACGCCACTAAAAGTCTGGTCATTAGCGGCGTTTTTAAAAAAAGCCACTAAAAATATTGGCAATAGCGCGTTTCTACAAAAACACGGCTAAAAGTCTTGGCATTAGCAGCGTTTGTACAAAAACGCCACTAAAAGTCCGGTCATTAGCAGCGTTTTTAAAAAAACACCACTAAAAATCTTGGCAATAGCGGCGTTTCTACAAAAACGCGGCTAAAAGTCTTGGCATTAGCGGCGTTTCTACAAAAACACCGCGAAATGTCTGAGCAATAGCGGCGTTTTTATACAAACGCTGCTAAAAGTATCTAGTTTGAATTATATTTTCATAGTCCTTATTTTAGGGTTTAGGCTTTAATGTTTAAGGTTTAAGGTATATGGTTTAGGGTAAAATATTTAGAATGTTAATTTTATGATTTAGGGTTTAGGGTTTAGTGTTTAGTATTTAAGATCTTAATGTTTAGGGTTTTAAAGGTTTAAGGGCTGGGGTACGGGCCTTAGTGTTTAGCTTTAGGGTTTATTTTTAATATAAACAAAATATATATTTTATATACCTTAGAGTTCAGTGTTAAAGGTTTGGGGTTTATGATTTATACATATGGTTCAGGGTTTAATGTTTAGGGGTTAATGGTTAGGGCCAGGTTAGGGAATAAAGGTTATGGGTTTAAGGGTTAAGGGGATAGGGGTTTAGGGGTTAAGAGGATAGAGGTTATTAGTTGTTTAGGGGTACTTAAAGTTAGGATAGGGGTTAAGGTTTAGGGTTTATGATTTATATATGGTTCAGAGTTTACTGTTTAGGGGTTAATGGTTAGGGCCAGGTTAGGGAATAAGGGTTATGGGTTTAAGGGTTAAGGGGATAGGGGTTTTGGGGTTAAGAGGATAGAGGTTATTAGTGGTTTAAAGGTACTTAAGGTTAGGATAGGGGTTAAGGTTTAGGGTTTATGATTTATATATGGTTCAGGGTTTAATGTTTAGGGGTTAATGGTTAGGGCCAGGTTAGGGAATAAGGGTTATGGGTTTAAGGGTTAAGGGGATAGGGGTTTATGGGTTAAGAGGATAGAGGTTATTAGTGGTTTAGGGGTACTTAAGGTCAGGATAGAGGTTAAGGTTTAGGGTTTATGATTTATATATGGTTCAGGGTTTAATGTTTAGGGGTTAATGGTTAGGGCTAGGTTAGGGAATAAGGGTTATGGGTTTAAGGGTTAAGGGGATAGGGGTTTAAGGGTTAAGAGGATAGAGGTTATTAGTGGTTTAGGGATACTTAAGGTCAGGATAGGGGTTAAGGTTTAGGGTTTATGATTTATATATGGTTCAGGATTTAATGTTTAGGGGTTAGTTGTTAGGGGTTAGGGAATAATGGTTATGGGTTTAAGGGTTAAGGGGATAGGGGTTTAGGGGTTAAGAGGATAGAGCTTATTAGTGGTTTAGGGGTTAGTGCTTAAGGGTTAAGAAATAAGGGTTATGGGTTTAAGGGTTAAGGGGATAGGGGTTTAAAGGTTAAAAGGATAGAGGTTGTTAGTGGTTTAAGAGTTAAGGTCGGGATAGGGGTTAAGGTTTAGGGTTAAAGGGTTTAGGTTGGGAAAAAGGGTGATTAAACTATTATTAAAATAATTTTAAAGTTTTTTGGGTATATGATTGATTTTTTTAATTTATATATTAAATAATTTCAAATTTAAAAGATTTCAAATTTTAAATATTTTTCAAGATTTCAAATTTTATCTAATTCTTTTAAATAGTATTTAAATTTTTAAAAATTATTTATTTAAATTAAAAAATTAAAATACTATTATTTAAAATGATTTTAAAGTTTTTTGGGTATATAAGTGATTGTTTTTTAATTTATATATTAAATAGTATTAATTTTAAAAGGCATTAGCGGCGCTTATTTAGAAAACGCCACAAAAGGTTGGCATTAGCGGCGGTTTCGTTAAAAACGCCACAAAATATCATTATGTGTTTAACAAAACGGCACCGTTTTATTGGATTTGTTAGTGGCGTTTTGTATAAAACGCCGCAATAGGTGCGTTTTTGGAGGCGCTATGGTATAAACGCCGCGAAAGTTGATTTCGTTTAAAACAAAACGGCATCGTTTGTTCGATTATTAGTGGCGTTTTTATGGACAAACGCCGCAATAGGTTTGTTTATAGCGGCGCTAGTTTATAAACGCCGCTAATGTTAAATTATTTTGTTCAAAACTCCGTCGTTTAGCTGTCTTATTTTCTTCGACGTAATATGCTCTAGGTTATACACTTAAACATTTTACCCGTTTTTCCTCATTTCTATTTTCCCCTTTTTCATCATCCTAAATCCCTAACCTATTATCACCCATTCTCGAATTGGAAATCCCAAATCCCTAAAGATTTTTCCCCAATTTGAAATCCCCAAGATTCACCCCTCCCATCGGCCTTCTAGTCAATACCCCGTAATCCCATCTATAGAAAATCGAATTAAGAAAGGCAAGGGTTTCAGAAGTTAGGTTTCGGTTGAAGAAAATAGTTGAAGTTAAGTATTTACTGATATTTGTGTATTAGTATTAGTTTTTGTTATTGATTTAGCTATATTTTTGTTGCCTTTGTTAATTTGTTTTTATCTTTTTACAGAGAAAAGTCTCGCAGATGTTACAAGAGTTAGGGTAAAAAGCCGTATAGAATTCCATTACTATTGGACGACGGTAAGCTTCAAGTTTTTGTGTGGTTTGATTGGGTTCTATTAATTTGCATTTGCGTATAATGGTTTGATTGGGTTCGATTTTTTGTGTGGTTTGATTGGTTCGATTTTTTGCAAGGTATAAGTTTGGTTTTTGGTAGCCTAGGATATTGCACCATTATTTGTTGCTCTGCAATATTTAAAATTTTCCTATTTCACCCATTTATGGACCTGTCTAAACTAGCTCTGAATCTTATTATGATATTATTATGCAAACAGAGAAATTAAACCATATATTCGCATTTGATGCTGAAATTATAACTTCCATTGTGATCTCTAGTATTAGAGCAGCAGTGAGCATTCTAGAAGCTGTGATACCCTAATTGATTTGGTGTGAAATCTTTCTTTCAAATATATTTTAGTCATGTATAGTGTAATTCAAGATGCATGTTTCAATAACCTTAACATATTTCTTTCAGGTCTGATGTCTTAGGCCAGTTTATGCCTTTAGTTGGAAGGGATTAGACACAATCTGGTGTAGCTAATCTTTTTTCAGCTATTAAGGTATGTTTTTCTCAATTGTTTCTTTGTTTCGGCTTGACTTGACTGAGAAGTTGTTCTTTTGTGGACTATCATGTAAAACTAGATCTAGGAAATTGCTCCATCGTTATTTTAGTTTCACCATAACTGAAATCAAAACTTATCTCATGTTTCCCTTGCGCTTTACTTTTACTAGTTCTTTATAAAATTCCCCATTGATGTAAGTGATGATAAATTTTTTAATGCAAGTTTATAGAGTAACTTTATTATTTTAATTTTTACTTTGTGATGAGCAGTGCTATTATCTGTCATGTTTAAAGTCTGAACTAGACTTGCCATATGCATCTTCTATTATATTATATTGGCACTTGTTTTGTTTACAGTCAAATATGCTGCCGGTCCTTGTACTATTGTAATGTTTGATATTTAGCCCCTTTGCATTAAAATTTTTAAAATTTAATCTTCTTATTTTTTTATTTAAAAATTTTTTATGAAATCGTGGACATCGTTTCATTTAGTTCATAATGATTTACCTCTGAAGTCCGTTGAATAAACTGACCCATACATATCTTGTTCTTCATCAGTTGAATGTTTGTCCACCTTTAAGACAACCACGTCTTAAAGAATAATTGGAACCACCATTAATCTATATCGAAAAGGAATGATGTTTATGATAAGTGTTTAATGTTTTAGTAATGGTTAATGATTTTGATTGAATGTAGGGTTGATATGGCTAGGTATACAAGGTTTACTCAGTTGTTATTTGTTATTTGTTATAAGTTAGGGCCTAACATTTACTCAGTTGGTCAATGCAATAGGTTTCTTCTTTGCATTTTTGATAGAAATTTTGATAGAATTTAGAATTTTTAGTGATTATTCAGTTTTCTTTTAATTAAATTTTTGGTTTTCTTTTGCCTGGTGATGTATAAATATATACCTCACCATTTCACGTATTGCTTTTTCTTCTAAATCACATTTCATTACATTTTTTGGGTCAGTTCGTAGAAGTTTTAGTGAACTAATGTTATTTGTATTTCAGTTTCTGCTTCCTGGTCCTGTTGCAACTGAAGGCTGCCATTCGATCTTGGAATTAATATTTGGTACTGATATTGATAATTTTTTTTTATTTCCTTCAACTGAATAAATATTTAATTTGCTTAATTTAAATTGCACATAATATAATCCAATTTACAATCATATATTCCTTACTAATTTTACTGTATTGGGTTTTATTTTTGAGAAATTGTTCTAAGGAATGAACGCTAAAATTTTGGATCAACTCTGCTGTATCTCCATCGGTAGACCTCTGCTACTTGTCCAGTAGGTTGCCATTCACTTTTCTGTTATACTGCACTCATACTGTAAGTTACTTGTTAATTTGTTTTTCAATATGTTTTGTCGTACATAATTGCTTGTATATTGACTTAACTGTTGTTGATGTTTTCTCCCGCATCATGCATACTTAGGTTCTAAATCAATATGTTTTGTCGTACATAACTGCTTGTTTATTAACTTAACTGCTGTTGACGTTTTCTCCCGCATCATGCCATTCACTACTTGTTAAATGCTGTTGTTTATTGACTTAACTGCGAAATGTTATTTGCATTTGATGACTGCGAAATGCTTTGGTTCTATGAGATTTGGAAATGATTTTTGTATCATATGAGTGCAGTACTGTTATTTGATGTAAACAGCCCCTTAGAGCTTTAATTGATAAAAGTACGGGGATACCTTTTTTCCATTATTCCCATTCAAATAAGCCTTTCAATTTTGTTATTTGATGTAAACAGCCCCTTAAAGCTTTAATTGGTGCCAAAATAATCATTAATTTTTGACTTATATCTAATTAAGCCATTATGGTGTAAAAGTAAGTTATATCAAGCTTATAAATAATTCTATTGAGCTTAAAAAAAGATTTAAAAATTTCAACGACCGAAGTTTAATCTAATAAATTACGTAACTTACATAAATCACAAAATTTACATAATTTACATAACAACTTACATAACTCACATAACGTACATAACTTAAGTAATACATGTAGTGTAATCTAATAATTTCCTTAAAAGCATATAGTTTAAAGTTCAAATTTTATAACTTACATAATGTACATAACTTACATAAAACATAAATATATATCATATCAAAACTTACATAATAAACAACTTACCCGTGTAACTTATTGCCAGCTTTAGACTTCAACAACTACGAAATGGATAGGAATTGGATGAATTTGTCAAGGGCAAGCGACCGGTATCAAAATGGAGTACAAACATTTTTAGATTTTGCATTTCACAATTCAAGCCAAGAGAATATAATTCTTTGTCTGTGTAAGAAGTGTGGCAATATCAATTGGCATTATTGTGAAGTTGTCTACGAACATCTAATTGTTGATGGCTTCATTCGGGGGTATAAAAATGGATTTTCCATGGTGAGTGTACACCTAGTGGAGCCTCTTCGACAATTAATCCGTGTTATCCTTGTAGTGGTTACCGACAGTATGTTAGAGAAGATGACATGGAAGGTAGGCTGCGGGATGCATTTAATATACGGAGTGAAGGTTTCCAATCATTTCCACCAAACAATGTTGCATCTGATGATTATAATATCGGTAGGAATACTTTTATGGAAACAGAAAGAAGTGTACTGGATGAACAGCCGAATGAAGAAGCGGCGAAGTTCTACACGTTACTTGGTGAAATGAATGAAGAACTTTATGAGGGATCAAAATTTTCGAAAATGTCATTTTGTATTCGCCTTTTTCACTTAAAATGTTTGGGAGGGTGGACCGGAAACTCTTTGACAATGCTGTTAGAGTTTTTGAGAGAAATGTTCCCGTTTGCAAAAATCCCCCAATCATGCAAAGACATGAAGAAAGTGATAAAAGATTTGGGCCTTGGGTACAACAAAATTCATAGTTGCCCAAATGACTGCATGTTGTGTTGGGTTGATCAGAGAAATCAACAGTCTTATCATGTTTGCGGTAAATCTCGTTGAATGAATGCAGATGCAGAAGATGTTAATGAGGATGAATATAAGCCACAATCAAGAAGGAAGCCGATCAAGATTTTGCAATATTTTTTGCTAATTCCAAGGCTTCAAAAAGCTATTCATGTCATCAAAGACAGCCGAGTTCATGACGTGGCATCATGATCAACGAATGGATGATGGATTACTAAGGCATCCTGTAGATTCTTTAGCATGGAAATCATTTAACAATAAGTTTCCAAGCTTTGCAAGTGATCCTCGGAGTGTGAGGCTCGGCCTAGCATCAGACGGATTTAATCCTTTTAAGATCATGAGCACCTCATACAGTACTTGGCCTGTAGTGCTTGTTCCTTATAATTTGCCTCCATGGCTCTGCATGAAACAATCTTTTTTGATTTTATCTATGATTATCCCCAGAGAGAAAGGTCTCGAAAATGATATTGACATATATTTGCAGCCACTTATTGATGAGTTAAAACAATTATGGGCGGGCGTTGAGACGTATGATGTTGTGAGAAAGGAGAACTTTTACTTACGTGCTGCTTTGATGTGGACAATTAATGATTTTCCCGCATATGCGAATTTATCTGGTTGGAGTACCAGAGGACGTTATGCTTGTCCTTGTTGTGCTGTGCAAACGTGTTCATAGTGGTTGCATAATGGGAAGAAGTTCTGCTATATGGGGCATCGATGGTGGTTAGATGCGGATCATAAATTTAGATTTCAGAGGGCTTTATTTGACGGTACTGAAGAGTTCAGAGAAGCTCCTGAGCAGACCGTTGGATCTGAAATATTGTTCATGTTAAAAGATATTGATTTCAGTTACGGAAAGCTCAATCAACCATCCAACAGGCAAACAAATAGACGACCGAGGGATGAATCTGATTTGGAGGATGACCCTAATGAGGCGGACTTGTAGAAAAAAAGAAGTATTTTTTTTTAGTTGCCTTATTGGGAGCATCACATATTACGTCACAATCTTGATGTGATGCATATTGAGAAGAATGTCTGCGAGAACATCATCGCGACAATTTTGAACGTCGATGGTAAATCCAAAGATAATCTTCAGAGTCGAATTGATTTAGTTGACATGGGAATTCGACGTGATCTTCATCCCCAAGTACTTCAGAATGGAAGATATCGGTTGCCTCCTCCAATTTTTTCAATGTCGAAGGAAGAGAAAGAAATGTTCTGCACAGTGTTGAAGGATATAAAGGTCCCAGATATATATGCATCAAATATATCTCGATGTGTAAGTCTTAAAGATCGAAGACTGTATTCATTAAAATCACATGACTATCACATCTTGATGCAAGATCTACTTCCAGTTGCTTTACGGTGTTGTATGTCAAAAAAGGTAATGTCTTGTATGATTGAACTGTCGAATATAATGAAAGCAATTTGTGGCAAAGTTTTGAACGTTGAAGAACTTGAAAAAATACAAAATCGAGCCGCTTTGACATAATGCAATTTGGAGAAGATCTTTCCACCTTCCTTCTTCACTATTATGGTGCACCTGGTAATTCATCTCCCTCGTGAAGCAATAATTGGTGGAACGGTGTTCTATCGTTGGATGTATCCCATAGAAAGGTGCTAATTTATTTCAAGCTCTTTCATTCATTCAACTCTATACCTATAGTTACAACCTTTGATAATGTAGTATATCGTGTTTAGGTTCTTGAGCAAATTGAAGTCTTATTGCCGTAATAAGCGTTATCCGGAAGGATCAATTGCTGAAGGCTACTTGGCAGAGGAATGTATGACATTCTGTTCTAGATATTTAGAAGATGTTGAAACAAGATTGAATAGACGAAGTAGAAATGCTGGGCTCAATGATCCTAACTTGGCGGAAACTTATTTATTTCAAAGTTATGGAGAACCAATCGGCAAAGTTGAAGTTGCGGAATTAGATGACAGATCTTGGATACAAGTACATAGATATGTTCTTTTCCACCACGATGCAATTCAACCATTATGCAAGTAAGTTCTAGAATATGATAAATATGATAAATATTCATCTTCTTGATTTATTTATTTTCTAACCAATTAAACCTGTTTTCAACATAGTGAGTACAAACAAATATTGAGATCTCGTTCACGCTCACGAAGATTACCACATCGAGAGATTAATAAGTTATTCACTGAATCTTTTCATGAATGGTTAAGCCAAATGGTATGCAACGTGTTCTTTTATTATTATTCAAATCATATTTCGATTCAAATCATAAAGTTTCTCGTAACATTTATAATTATTACTCAAATCATATTTTGATTCAATAGGTTTGGAGTGGGAAGGCCATTAGTGACGAAGTTAAATGGCTTTCCCAGGGTCCGAATCGATTAGTGAAAAGATACAGTGGCTTCATCATCAATGGATTCAGATTTCATACCAAATATCAGGAGAGATTGAGGAGAACCAAAAATTGCGGACTAGTTGTTAATTCTTCTATTACGAGTTATGCTAGTGCTAGGGATAGTAATCCTGTTAAGGGAAATGTGGATTTTTACGGACTTCTTACAGACATTATTGAATTGGATTACTATGGAAAATGGAAAGTTGTCTTATTTTGAGGTGATTGGGCTGATGTGAATACTGCTCGCAGTATTAAAAACGATCAATTCGGGTTTACAATGGTGAATTTCTCTCGATTGATTCACACCGGAGAACAATTAATAGACGAGCCGTACGTATTTTCTTCTCAAGTGAAACAAGTTTTTTACTCGAAATATCCAATTGATGAGGGTTGGTACGTTGTACTCCGAAACAGCCCTAGAGACTTGTTTGACATGGGCAATGAAAGTAGAGATGATATCATTGAAAGATCAGAAACTTTGCCTTTTCCACAACAAAACTTAAATGAAAATATCCCTAGTACTAGTACGCAATTTCAATGGGTTCGTCGGGATGTGGATGAAGATATTTACGAATTATAATGTAGTAAGAATTTACAATTTTTTTACTTATATGTAATGTTATTATTTTAATCTTACTCATGTTATATAATTTAACTATTTTATGTGTACTGTTGTTGTTCTAATTTGTTACTAAAATTTACACCGTTTTATGTTTATTGCAGGAAAAATGCGTAGAAGAAAGTTACGACATTTAAATATTGTTCAAAATAATCCAAATTCAGAAGAAGGCAATAGTGAACAGCAAACAGTTGTTGGATCTTCAAATGTGCCGGAGACAGTTCACGATACTGCAGAAGTTCAGAGTAATGTTTAGTTTGTTTTACATGCGTGTTCACTTTTATTATTAATTTATTTTTTATTTTTAATATAATAATATGTCATTTTTCAGTTGAGAGTACCGGGACGAGCAGAGGTCGAGGTCGTACTCTACTTACAGGTTTGTACGACTTAGCTCCTACCGAGCGTGTCAAAGTTCGTAGAAATAATCATGGTCAGCCTGTCGGAACTGAAGCTCAAGTTTTAGCTGGCTATTTGGGCATTCTTGCACGAAATTCAAATATGTTGCCCATCAACTACGAATCATGGCATCACATGCCTGACAGCAACAAAAATCAAGCTCTCGACAATATTAAGGTAAGAAAACGTGAAATTAATCTATAATGCTTTGGTTTAAGTTTAATTTTTATTTACTTTTTAACCTTGTGTTTTTTTAGGAGAGATTTATTTTAGAGGTCTCTGATGACTATATCAAGAAGACCTTGGGCAAAAAATGGAGAGACAATAAAAGTACTTTAAAAAAGCAATATTTTAAGAAAGACATAAGCCTCGAGGAAAAATTGTGCAATGTCCTGCCTGGAATGCTAAGGTACCAGTGGGAAGATACGGTTAGATTTTGGAATTTAAAAAAAGGAGAGGTATTACGTACTTTCAAACTCTTCTCAATTGTTCGGTTTCTAGTATTTACTATATACGTAATAATAATTACTCAATGTAGGACCGTGAGCGTATTGGAACAAGTAGCAGACAGAAACAAAAATTCACGCACACGGTAGGGTCGAGAAGTTTTGCTCACGTAGCTGAGGACGAGGTATTATAAATTTATTAATTTTATCAACTTACAATGAGTCTCTACTATTAAATAATATTTTTATTACTATATTGTAGGAAGTCTCGTCTAGTCAAAAAGTTGGACGCCTTCAACTTTTTGACATTACGCATAGGAAGAAAGATGGATCCCCAATGACATCCGAAGCCGGAGAAATTATGGTATATTAACTTAATAAAATTTGATTTGTTCTAAATTATGTTGCATTCTTTTTTAAATAATGTTATGTTATTTTCTGTTCTTTTTCATTATATATTTCGTTTCTAACTCTTTCATTTATTTTTTAGGGGAGACTAAAGGAAAAGAAGGCAGAGTACGAAGCGACTGCTTCGACTGATAGTTCTGTTAATCATGAGGACATTAATAACAGAATTATTACTGAAGTTTTGGGTCCTGAGAGGTATGGTCGAGTTCGATTTCAAGGATCTAGTGTTACCCCGACCCAATATTTTGGATCCAACTCCCAACAATACATGCCTTCCGAAAGTCAAGCTCAAGCTGAAGTTCAGAGGTTAAGAGATCAGCTAGCTCAGATGCAAGCGAGCACAGTTGAGCAAATTGCAGAGGTTCAAAGAAAATATGAAGAACTCCAGCAACAACTTCTAGCCGATGCAGCAGCGAGGGAGGCAGCGGCAGCAGCGAGGGAGGCGGAGCAGAGCAGAAAGTATGATGAGCTGCAGCTACAGCTTCAGCAAATGATGAAGATGTTTCAGCAGTCGCAGCAGCCGCCTTCTTAGATATTTATTTTCCTGCTGTGACGATATTTTTAACATTTTTACATTGAATATTATTGTAACAATATACTTAGTTATACTTTATTTATTAATGTAAATCATATATCTTTTATTGAATTTGAAGTATTATTTAGGTTTAATGTTATTGGCTGGATTTGTATGTCATGTTTGCTGTTATTGGTTGAATTTGTAATGCAAGAGGGTTGGATATTGGTTAAAACAAACCGTTTTGAATTTGTAAAATTAACGGCGTTTGTGGGGAAAGTGCCGTTAAAGGTCTGTACTTCTACAAACGCCGCTAAAGGTCTGTACTTTTAGCGGCGTTTTTCGGTAAAGCGCCGCTAACGGTCTGTACTTTTAGCGGCATTTTTTGGTAAAGCGCCGCTAAAGGCCTGTACTTTTAGCGGCGTTTTTAGGTAAAGCGCCGCTAAAGGTCTATACTTTTAGCGGCGTTTGTGGGTAAAGCGCCGCTAAAGGTTTGTACTTTTAACGGCGTTTTTTCACATAAACGCCACAAAACTTTGCGACGCCGCTTATAGCGGCTTTTTTGCGGCGCTTCTGGAAGTACCGCTAAATGTATTAGCGGCGCTTATAAACACTGCTAAAAGCAAAAAAAAAAACGCCGCTAAAAATCTGTTTTGCTGTAGTGTGGGTTAACAAAGGAGTTTTCATAAGCTCGTATAAGACCCCAAAATATTTTTATATCATATTAAAAAGTGGTTTATACTAATGAACATGTTGGAATGGTTGAATTACATTGAAGTTTATTGTAGTTGCTCCGACAACGAATATAGCATCTTGTAGATTGGACCTGACGATTTGGTCGGGTTAGGGGTGTTATATTAAAGTTTAGGCATGGAGTTGATATGGACTTTGCTAAGGTTTGGGGCTTAAGTTGTTGTTGTTACTATTTAGATTATCGAGTTAAGGGGTAATGGTGCAAAGGTTGAGTGACCAAAGCGTAAACTTGTAAACTCAGTAATAGTTTAATGAACAATTTGTATCTTTTTGAAAATGCGTGACTAAATTGTAAATTTACACATCTCACAGCTAACGTTCGTTACCAAGTTAAAAGGCTAGTGACCAGCTTGTAACCTTTTGAAATTGAGTGACCAAATTGTAAATTTACCCATCACACACCTAACATCTGTTACAAAGCTAATGGGCGAGTGACCAACTTTTAACTTTTGAACTTTCGAAGAGTTCAATGACTAACTTGTAACCTTTTAAAATTTAGCTAAAATATTTTTTTATTCTAATTTTTTGCATAAATATAAAAAATAAAATATAAAAAAATTAAAGAAAGTAATGAAAAAGTTGAATTACAACATCGACCCTAGAAAGAATTGGACACATGATGTTTAGGCGCGACACAACAGGGGTAAAAAGGTCCAATAAAAAGATTAATATTGTTAATTCCGTTTTCCTTCCCTCTATAAAAAGAGAAGCCTCATTTTTCTCTGCTTTCATGCTAAAGAACAAGAAGAAGAAGCAGAGACCTTGCTACAAGGAGGCACTTCATCACTTTAACGTTCTTTAATCTGCTTCTTCTTTAAGTTTTTTACGCAAAACCCATATACAATATTCGCCTTTCTTCTTCCTTTTTGCCTTCCATTTCTATTTCTCTATTGTTTTTTTCGAAGGAAAAGGAAAAGGTAGATACTTGAGTTAAAGAAAGATAATGAGAGATGGGCAATTGCTTCCCATCATTATTCCATGCTCGACCGAGAAGACCTATCCAGTTCAGTGCTGCAGCTTTAGGTAATGTTTTAATGGGGGTCTTTTCCTTTCATGCAGTCGTTTCTTTCCTTCTTGAAAGCTTTCATTTAATTACTTCAGATAATGTTTTAGTGGTTTCTTTTCATTTCATGCAGTCGTTTCTTTTCTTTTCTTTTTTCTTGCTTTCTTGAACGGTTTCCGTTTACTTTAGATAATGTTTTAATGGGGTCTTCTTATTTCATGCAATTTCTTTCTTTTTAAGAATCATGGATGGCTACCTTTATCCTTTATATCTTTCAGGTTTCTTGTGTATGCTTTAAATTAATGGCTTTATCTAATAATTGTTACCGATTTATATTCAATTCATTAATGGTATTCTTTTTGGTTTTTATACAGGATTTGTTGTTTTCTCTTTGTGGATTTCTTGATTTCAGGTTGACATAGAGTCTTTAACCTAAACCCTCTACCCTTAAATTGTGTATTTGTTAATCACTTCAAGTGGTCTTAAAAACAAGTAGACAGTTTTGGTTTGGTATTGTTTTAAAATGTAAGCAAAGATATATGCTTGCACTGGTAAATTGCCACTTGGAAGGTAGTAATCGATGGTGGCATGTTATAGTATAGAAATATGGAATTGTTTCCCTTCTTTGAACGTAAATTCCTTGAATGAATTCAATTATGATAATCTAGCAATGTATTTAGTTCATGTAGAAAGGTCCTTTTTTATGGTTAGAATTGTATGGTGGCATACATCACTGGGCTGTATTTTCAGTATTTAGTTCATAAATGCATCATTGTGAACTACTTTTAGAGTTTAGCATAAAACTGTTATGTAGATGAACTGATATTGATAAGATTACTAAAATTTATAATTTATGTTCTTTGCTCAAGTTTCCCACCACTAATTCATAATTAATTACATCTTATGTGCTTGAAACTTTCTTTCTTGGCCTGCTCCTATGCTAATCTGGTTTTTTTTTTTTATTGAAAATGATATTTGAAGGTATGCAATTAAATAACCTTTTTTTTTTGTTACTTTTGGACCATCACACAATGTACCATTCATCCAGCATTGTTCTAGCTCATAGCAGGGAACCTCTTTTTTTTCTCTTTCAGTTTCAGGACTTCCAAACCTTCGCCCGAATGAAACAACTGGAAGTGGTTGTATATTGTCACCCCCTCTTCTGAAATCATTCACATATTCTGAGCTAGAACAGGCTACCATGAACTTTAGTTCCCAGAATCTCATAGGGGAAGGTGGGTTCGGTTATGTTTACATGGGGTTCGTTGATGAGCAGACCCTTAGTGCTGCAAGCCCTGAAAGTGGAATGGCTGTTGCTGTGAAGAAGCTTAGTCCCACTGGCACTCAGGGTCATGAGCAGTGGCTGGTTGGTTTCTTCATTCTATCATATTCACTTTCTTTGAAAAATGTTCTTGGCTCATGTATCGATTATGTTGACTGTAGACTGAACTTGGTAACCTTGGGCGACTTCGTCATCGGAACCTGGTCAAGCTTTTTGGATATTGCTCGGAAGGGGAGGATAGGCTTTTGGTCTATGAATATCTATCTAAAGGCAGCTTGCAGGATCTTCTTTTCAAAGGTGAATTAATTCCTTTTTCAACGTATGCTTTATTGCTTATGATTGCCTTTCGTATTATGCTAAAAGATGTGTGTTTGTTCATTAATTTTGATGCTGTCTTAATTTCAGATTGTTCTCCACCATTGTCATGGGAAACAAGGGTTGGAATTGCCATAGATACTGCTAGAGTCCTTTCTTTCTTACATGAACTAGGGCTTATATTACGAGATATAAAGTCAGCGAATATCCTACTAGATTCGGTATGTTGCCTAAAAACCAAGTTGCGGTATGCTGTAGTGCTGAACTGAAGTTATATTCTACTAACTATAAATGATACTAATTAAAACCCATCTTATATCATTGTTGCAGGATTTCAATGCAAAACTTTCGGATTTGGGCTATGCAATAGAAGGCCCTACTGGTGATCAATCTCATGTTTTAACTCGAGTCTTTGGTACCGAAGGATATACTGACCCTCAATATCTTGCTACAGGTTACTATGGTTGCCCTCTTATGCAGTCTTTGTTTACCATAGTCTTTGGTAAAGCTCTTGGCCATCTTATTGTACGAATGAGCTATTCCAATGTTGTGCAGGTATGCTAAATACAAAGTGTGATGTCTATAGCTTCGGGGTCGTGTTACTTGAACTGCTTTCCGGACGCCAGGCTGTTTGTGAAACAGCAGCTGGTGTAATGGAATTTCTAGTGGATTGGGCTAAACCATATTTAGGCGATAAAAGCCTGTTATCCCGAATCATGGATACCAAGTTAAATGACAACTACTCCAAGAGAGAAGCTTATGGTGTTGCAGTTATTGCATTGCAGTGTGTAAGTGAAGACAAGGTCCGGCCCTCAATGGCTGAGGTTTTATCAGCACTCAGACGTCTTCGTCTTCTCCCAGGTTCGCATGCATTCCCAAGTGGTGTTCCTTCGTCCTCCGTTCGGTTCAAAGTCGACAGGCCTTGGCTTCACTCACCTCCACTAGACAGCGTTTCATCTCAAAGATCAATTTCCCCTCTTTGCTCGTCTGACTTTTCGTCCCCAAGATATGTTCCTTCGTCCCAAAGCGATGGACCTACCTTTAGCTTAAGAGAGTTACGTAGGCAACTCTTCCCTCGCCAAGACAGAGGTTCATCTGAACGATCAATTTCCCCACCCTTGGCTTCCACTTTATCCCCAAGCGATCTTCCTTTGTCCTTCCTTGTGTCCCCAAGCAATGTATCCGGGCCCGTCTCTCCCTCAAGTGATGTACCTCAAGTGAAGAGTTCCAAATACAATAACAAGTACCCTTTGAAGGGGGCTTTATGGAATTCATATTAGTGTTTAATGCAAGGTGCCAAAAACAAAGAAGTGGGGTAAATTTGGTTAGGTAGAGGATTATTTGGATTTTGTATACAACATAATACCATTTGCAGAAGCTTTTATGCAACAAATTTCATGAATGGTTTCGTATAAGAAAATGGAAATCTTCAGTTGCTTGATATGTGGATAAGGAAGGTTTAATATTTTACATACTGAATCAATTAAGTCAAAATCGTATTCCATTTATTTGGTGGTTTTTATTACTAATTCTGCTGAAAGTTGGATGATTTAGAGAATTCCCACATATTCAATTTAAATCAAATGAAGCATTCTTAGAATACTTTTTAAAGAAATATAATGATTTAGGCTTTCAAAATTAATATTTGATTGGCATTACTATTTGAAATATGGATACTCCACCCTTAAAATTTTGATTTTTTTTTTAAATTATTTTACTATACTTTTATATCAACTCTTACTTCACTTGTCGAGTTTTAAAAACTCTACTCAACACATGAAATATTTTACCTTTTCTAAAACTTAAGTTTCATTTGGTTTTATATTTTCGTACATAATTATGAGAGTACAATTCTTCAAATATATAGAAAAATATAATTAAATTTTTGTACTTTTATTTTCAAGAATTTAGTCCATTTATGTTTTAGATTTTAAAAATTCAAATCCAATTGTTAACACCATTAAATTTTTTTCGTTAAATTTGTTGGTGACATTTTGAAATTAAAAAATACTCACTTGGTAGCCATGTAACTAAAAAATAACGTTGTAATGTACTACATGCTTCTTTTTGCTATAACTCCTTAGTGTTCAATTAATTGTTTTCATTAGGACAAAATGTAAATAGTCATTAAGTTTCATTGTATCTATTGGTGATCGACCTGATTAAATAACAAACAAGTAAAAATAATAGTGGAAGAAATTGAGAAATTGAACACACAAATTTAGCGTGGAAAATCTCTCCAAAGAGGATAAAAAACCAATAGTAAAGATAATTTTACTATAATGGCAAAAAAACGAATAGTACAAAAATGGAGATAAAAACTAAACCCCAAAACTCGAAAAATAAAAAACCCTCAAAACGTAAACTCAAAATTCTCCAAAAGTATTATAAGTTCTAATCTCTAACGGGTATATTTTCTAAGGTTGTAAAATAGCCTATTTATAGGTTAAATTCATAACTCAAATAAAAAAAATCTAGACTAATTAGAGTTTGATTGAAACAAATAAAAAATGTTTAATTGGAAGATTATTTCTCAAATTTGACTGAAATAGAAGTCATACTCAACAAATCTCCACCTTGACTCATATTTCCATGATGTCATCTTTTCCAAAGCCAACCACCAGCCTATCTTGAACTATGCAGGGAATTAACTAAGTCAAATATGTGCTTAGAAATTGGAAGACTTTTAGCCTTTGACTTGTACACTACCAAATCAAAATTAACCCGGATATGATTTTCACGAACACAGTGCGCTAACTTTTCAGAATCTACATCCAAAAGAGAATCTCACTTCAATGAAACGGTTATACATTTTTTCCTCCTATGACCAAGTTGCCTCCACTCCGAACGAGTTGGCTTCGACTCCGTAACGGACGAGGGACGTCCGATTTCACCGGTCATTGTAAAACCTTCTAGAATATAAAGGCTGCTAGTTCTTTTATCTTTTAACAAAACAAGAGCCCTATGAGACACCTTAATGCTGCTCGAGTCGATGTTAATTTTGCAACCTTTCAAGTCTAAAATACTCAAGGAGATGGGATTCTTTCGTAAATCAGGTACATACTTGACATCTGAGAGTGTCCTAATTATTCCATCATACATCCTAATTTTAACAATACCAATACCAATTACCTTACTGGATGAATCATTTCTCATGCGCAAAACTTCACATTCAAACAAACTATATGTGGAGAACCATTCTCTATTGGGACACATGTGGAAAGAACATCCTGAATCTAAGATCCACTCGAACGTAAGGTCGAAGCTTTCACTAGTTGACACTAATAAGAAATCATCACTGCTTTCGTCAGCCAATTTAACACCAGCTACATCTTCCTTGTTACTCTCAACAACACTTTTATTTCACAGTTTATAACAATCTGCTTTGACGTGACCTAACTTCTTAAAATACCGACACCTTTTGTCTCACTTCTTTAATGCTACCAAAATAAAAGCTTGCCTATCTGCCTTACTATCCGAACCAAACTCATTTTTGAGTTTGTCTTTACTCAACAAATGACCCTTCACATCCTCAAACAAGAGTTTATCTCTTTTATAAATCAGGGTCTCCCTTAAAGACTTGTATGAAGGGGGTAAATAACACAATAATAGCATAGCTTGATCTTCATTGTCAATTTAAACCTCAATGTTATTTAAATCATTTAAAAGGGTAATGAATTGACTTATGTGATCTCTAAGAAGCTCACATTCGTTCATGCGAAACGTAAATAGACGTTGTTTTAACACTAATCGGTTAGCCAGAGACTTAGTCGCATAAAGAGTTTCTAACCTTTTCCGTAAGGCGGATAAAGTATTCTCCATCAATAACTCTTGCAATACCCTATTGGCGAGGCACAACTGAATTGCAAGTAAGGCATTTTCATCAAGCTCTTCCCATTCTGACTTATTTAGATTCTCGAGTTTTTTCCTAGTAACAACCTTTTTTAAGCTAATTTGAACTAAAATTGTCATCATTCAAACTTACCACAGATTGAAATTTGTAACACCATTGAACTTCTTAATGTCAAATCTTGTTGTTGTCATATTTGAACGGGTTGATCTACAAAAATTAAACTAGCTCTGATACTACTTATTGAAGATCGACCCGATTAAGCAACGAACAAGTAAAAAATTAGTGGAAGAAATTGAGAAATGGAACACACAAATTTAATTGGAAAAACCTCTCCAAGGAGAATAAAAAATCACAGACAAAAATAATATTATTATAATGAAAAAAGAATGAAAAGTGTAAAGATGGAGATAAAAATAAACCCCAAAGCCCGAAAAATAAAGAACCCTCAAAACGTAAACACAAAATTCTCCGAAAGTGTTATGAGTTATAATTTTTAATAAGTGCATTTTCTAAGTTTATAAAAGAGCCTATTTATAGGCTAAATTTATTGGTCAAATAATAATAAAATAGTCTAGACTAATCAGAATTTAATTGAAACAAATAAAAAGAATTTAACTGAAAGATTATTTTTTTTTAAATTTGACTGAAATAAGAGTTATACTCAGCAATATCATTGATATTTTATTGTATCAACATGCAAAATAGAAACGAATAAAAATTTAAAAGAAAAGCAAACCATTTTACAAACTTTGAAACCTCGTTTAATTTTTCCTAATATTTAAACAGTTGCATTCAACCTAAAGTAAGCTTTCATGACGTTGATGTTGCATCAATTTCTCCGATGTGCAAACGAAGCTTTAAAAGTTGTGATTGCTAGGGTCCTAAAGTCACAACATTCACTGTGGTGGACAACCAATTTCAGGTTTGGTACAAAATGAGCATGAAATCTCAGAAAATATGTGTTTCCGGCCACTATTAAGTTGTTCTCATATGTGACCTTTGTTTTATATTATTTTTCAATTGCTGAGAAAGAAATAGTATAAAACTTATGTTTGGACTTTATTATAGTGTAACGGGTAATTAATATTATTTGTGTTAAAATAATTTTATAAAATAAAAAAGATAAATCTCAAAATTATACATCAAGTTGGATTAAAACATAATATATTTGAAATTTAATTTTATCTATTTCAGTGTTAATATTTTTTAATAAAATAAAATTTTAAAGAAGATGTTAAATATGAATGAATGTATAATACTTTTAAATATTTAAAAATTGATGTTATAAATTTCAATTTTTTTCTAGTATTTTTTTTTTAACTTTAATTGTTGGTTTTAGTTTTTCGATTTCATTTTTTCTCCTATGATTTTTTATCAATTTTAAAAAATTTTAATTTTTGATTAACATTTTCAAATTTCATTTTTTTTACGTTTTTTCCTACACATGGTTGTAAACATGTTTTTTTTCTTTAAAATTTTAATATTTTTAAAATGATATAATTAAAGTTAAATAAAGCTAAAGAAGACATCGTACATGAATGAACATACATTAATATATCATATAATAAATATTTGATGATATAATACAATTTTATTAGTACTTGAAAATTATATATTTTAAGATGATATTAATATAAATTATTTACATAAAATAAATAATTAAAGATGTTACAATCATTATCCAACTACATAAAACAAAATGCATTTTCCCTTCCTAACATCATTGGTGGATGAATTCACAAATAGTCATAATATATATTATAGGATAATCAGTGACAAAGTTAGGGGGTTGACAGGTCCTGGTCCACCTTAAAATAAAATTTTTTTCATTTAGATCTTTTATAATTTATATCATTTTAAATTAGTAATGATAAAATTATATTTTGACATCCCAAAAATAATAACAATTGATTTACTCCTTTAAAAACTACAAAAATATAAGCTATTAAAATGGTGAAATTGTGTTTTTACTATCATAAAATATAAAATTTAATTCTCGCACTGAAAAAAAAATTTTGGCTTCACCCTTAAAAATAATTATTTGATATATAGCCGTAAATTCTTCAATTTATTTAATATAATAAGAAAATAACATCGAAAAAACTTTGATCTCTGTTTATCAATCCGACTCAACTTGATTTTAAATTTCTTAGAAACTTAATAAAGTTACCGGAAACTACTTTTTTTTTTTAAAAGGAAAACACTGGATTTGTAACAGTGGTTTTTGATTCCTGGAATATATCCCTTCCACAATTAGTTTATTTGTTTATGGAAAAAAAAGATATCAAATATTTCAACTAGAAAAATTATGATTATGCACGTCAACCTAGGGTTTATCTATGCTTTGAAAAATGTATAGTCAAAACTAAGATACAATTCCAGCATTGACTCCAACGAAAAGCATTAAACATTGACATACAAGGAGATATAACATAAGGAATACATGAAATATATATATATATCCTAATCATATATATTAGTATTTTTAATGTTTATTTTACTATTTATATTTAAAGTTTATGACTGCACTTCTCAATCATATTATCTTTGAAATTCAAATTTATATTCTCTTCTTAAAAACATAATATACCTTAACACTACATCTAACACTTATCAATAAAATATATATTACTTTAAAAACATTAGTTACATAACGAAATATGGGAGATAATGGAAGACCGGCTAAAATCTAAGGCTAAATTAGTTAAATATATTGAAAAAAAATTAATTGGCTTAATAGTTTTATTTTTTTTTAAATTTAAGGAAATAAATGTTATTAGATAGAGTGTGTGTGAAAGTGCACCCAGTTGAATGAGCTTTTCTGTTAACATGTTAGGGAACACACGTTCAACTAGATGCGTTTTCCGATAATTATAAAGAAAGCACGTCCAACTAGGCGTGTTTCCCTTGAAATGTCAACAAGAATGCTCATCTAGCTGGATGCGTTTTCACCAACTTTTTCTTTCTTCAAAAATAACATATTTCCTTAAATTTTTTTTTAAAAAAACTACCTATTTGACCAATTAATTTTTTTTACCGACATATTTAGCTAATTTAGTCAAATTCTAATTCAATGTCTAATTATTTTTAACAAGTTGTACACAATCTTGACAGCCTACTCAAGGAAAAATATTCCTCTAATGGAGAAAGTGAGAGCCCTTTCTTAATCTCAATAGTCTAAGCTTCTTGTTTAAAATACCCTACCCTCCTCTTCGAACACGGACCGTATTTGACACTTATATTCAACATGTTCAAATATTCTAAATATATGGATATACCTTATTATGATATTTTAGGTAGATAAATGTAAATTATCAGAGAAAATTGTGCATTCCGATAAAACTCTTTTCTTATTGAAAAATTTAAAAATTTAAATTTCAAAATGTACACATTCCATCTATATATATATATATATATAAGCTAAAGTTTTTTTATATATCCTTTTTAAATTTTCTTTTAGATTTTTAAAAATTTTATACATTTTTAATATAATTATTTTAAAATTTAGTATAAATTAATAACATAAGTAAACATTAAAGGTTTTATTTATTATTAATAATATTAATTAAAATTATATACAATAGACGAAAATTATTAATTTTTGTTTTTAGTTATTTTTAATTTTTACACTTTCAAAATTGAAAGGATTAAATTGTTGCTATGTTTTTTTTATGAGATTTACAAATTAGAAATTGAGAGATTGGAAAGAGATGTTTTAACTAAAGGAAATATATTTTATAGGAGTTAAAAATGGGTATTGAAATATGCATTTGCAATGGAATTATTTTAGATTCTAATTCTCTATCCATGCAACATTATTGAGGTTTAAGCATCTCTATCCTCAATTATAAGCTCCATTTACTCTTCTATTATTGCAGCATAATTCTTTTTTTTTTCCCCCTTTAAAACCAGCTTCCATACACATCCACCCCCAAGCTCAATTCTTGTAGTAATTCATAATTTTCCGGGAAACCTAATCAGAAAATTCAACTAAAAAACCAGCTCAACAATACCAAGAACTTGAAGCAAAGTTAATTACTTGATTGGAGAATGAATGGGAAGAGGGGTAGTGTGGAAATCAACATTCAACAACTTCTAAAGCTAAAAATCCACAAGAAAGCAAGGGGTTTTCCTGCAAATCATGGATATTCAATTTATGGAATTTTGCAAAGAAGATAGTAACAGGGTAACATTTTCATTCAAAGTTGGACTTGCTGTTCTACTGCTAGTACAAGGACCTTATGAAATTTTTGGCACCGATGTCATTTGGTCCATCCTCACTGTTGCCATGATGTTTGAATACACTGTTGGTATGTATGTATCACATTCATAATGTGAAATTTCTAACACCTGTTTTGAAATTTGCCAAGGTTCAACTTTTAATAGAGGATTCAACCGAGCACTTGGAAGCTTGCTTGCAGGAATATTAGCTATTGGAGTTGCTCAGTTAGCTCTACGTACCGGCCGAGTTGTGGAGCCTATAATCGTTGGAATTAGCACTTTCTTCATTGGTAGTATATCTTCGATTTCATCATCCACAGAAGAAATGTATATATGCTAATGTCGAACAATTATGTGCGGGGGCTATTACATCATTCATGAAACTATGGCCATCATTTGTTCCTTAAGAATACGGTTTCCGGGTCGAACTTTACACCTATTGCTTGATAATTGTCTCCGGATACAGAATGGGGAACCCGATTAGAACTGCCATGGATAGGCTCTACTCCATTGCCATCGGAGGCTTCGTGGCAGTCTTCGTGAACGTGCTTGTTTTTCCTATATAGTCCGGGGAGCAATTACTCAAAGAGCTTGTCGACAACTTTAACTTGCTGGCTGCCGCTCTTGAAGGTAAATAAATCTCTCTTTAATGGAAGTTTTTAAGCACGATGTTAATCCGATCCAATGATAAAGAACTCAATTATAATGGAAATTCAGAATGTGTGAAGAAATATTTAGAAGATGAGGGATTAGATCATCAAGAATTCACCAAGGCAATGTTGTTGGATGAGTTCCCTGATGAACCTGCCTACCGAAAATGCCAAGCCATCAGCCACGTTGAATTCATCGGCCAAATTCAAGTCCTTGGTAAATTTTCATTTTGTGCATTTGCATGTTTCCTTATCACCATTTGAGTGATTGAAACAATCTTCAAGTTCCAAAATTTCATCAGGCTAATGCAGCAAAATGGGAGCCACCACATGGTCCAACACTTCTTTTATCCATGGTCAGAGTATGTTAAAGTTGGAGCAGTCCTGAGATACTGTGCTTATGAGGTTATGGCATTCCATGGTGTTCTTCACTCCAAGATTCAGGTATTCGATCTCGGCATTCATGGGAAGCTAGTTTTCGAAGTCGGGTTCAAGTTTCTTTTAACTATGTGTATTGCATTACCATTACAAAGGAAAGCAGCCTAGGAATAATACCTTATGCCTAAGATTATGCAACTAAAACACTTACATCAAGGGTCTAGATTTGTTGTAATAAAGGAACACTAAAAAGTTGAAAAGGACAAGGAATCCAAATTGTTCAGGAATTATATGCTATGCATTTGTTCTGGTACCACAATTATGGGCATACAAAATAGATTCCTATGACCTGGTTGAAAAGGATTTTGTGATATATAAACATTAGTAAATGGGAATTACTGTTGTATTAAGCTCCTCTTCCATGGTTTTTCAGGCACCTTACAACCTGCGAATCATGTTCCGGTAGGATATCTTAGATGCATTGAAAAGAGCTTGAATCAATTAACGCAATTGAAATTGTACCACAAAATGATGAGGAAACAATCGCGAATTGCATTCTTGGCCATCTAGAGAAGTAAATGCACGTGGTTTTAGCACAAACATTGTGCTGCCGCGGATGAGAGCACTCGAAAGCACTGCTGCATTATCACTCATCACCTTTACTTCATTACTCTCTAAATTTGTAGTTAGGATTGACAACTTGGTGGAAGAAGATGATGAACTTTCAAAGATGACAAAGTTCAAAGCATGAAGGTCTATATAACTTGATATTGTAATAAAAGTTAAAGAGATGATGAAACCAAAATAACACTCCAATGAAAGCCTTATTAAAATCATGATGTTTGACAGACAGACCATACAGGCACTACCTGTATTCACAACCTGCTGGACATATCTAAATATTTACAATAAATAACAAAGACCTGATTAATTGCTAACTATATCCCCTTCCTACATTTTCCACCATATTTGTCATATCACTATCTAGACCAATGAATGACGACGACTTTCTAACACTTGGGGACTAACGCAAAGGACACAAACAAGCAAGAAAAGGTGGCCAACTTCCAACACCACTTCGACAATTGTTGTTAACTTGTAGTTACATCCACTTTTGGGGCGCCATATGAGATTTATTTGGCTCTGATGGGTTACCAGCCAAACCCTCGCAGTTGCCTGAACCAAGACCAGAACCACCTGCAAGCATTGCCATCAAACTCCCACCATGCACCCTACCTTCAGGAACAAATGGAGAGAAGCCTCCTTCCACGGAAGAGTTGCAGGTATTTGGAACTCTATGTTGATTCAAACCCGAACAAGTTGCTTCTGTGCCACTTCCCATGATGTCAACATTCATATCCTCAGGGGTAACAATCTCTTTCATCTTCTCAGACTTGCTAAGTTTAGGGTCATGGACAATAGGCCCAATTGTATCACCACCATGAACCCTCTTATCCTGAACCAGCCCACTGTGGAGTGCACAGAGACCCGTCTTGCCCCTTGAAAAAGAGTTACAGGGACCAGAATGTTGGTTGCCATATTCTGACCCAGGATGGCCCCAGGAGCATCTCTTCCCTCCACCATGTGCCTTGCAGAAATCTGTGCTACCTTGTGCACTTTTGCCACACCCTTCAACCTTGCACCTTTTGCCCCCACCATGGCGAACACAATAATCAGTGCGTCCCCTAGCACTCTTTGTGCATTGAGGCACAGCACACCTCTTACCTCCTCCATGTGCTACACAAAAGTTTGTTCCCCCATGCACACTCTTAGTACAAACCCCACCACCTTCGAATGCACATCTTTTCCCCCCTCCATGACCCTTACAGAAAGGGGTACTCCCTTCAGCACCCTTGGTACACCCTAGAAATGTGCATCGCTTTCCACCACCATGTGCCTTGCAGAACATTGTGCTCCCTTGTGCCCCTTTTGTGCATCCTATAAATTGGCATCTGCGGCCACCTCCATGTGAAATGCAGAGTCCTGAGAGGCCTTCAGCACTCCTCGTGCAATTTTCTTTTTGACATCTCTTCCCACCACCATGACGTATACATAGTCCAGATTTACCTCTGGCAGCTCGAGCGCAACCCTCATGATTACATCTCCGACCACCACCATGGGCAATACAGAAATCAGTCCGACCTTCTGCACTCTTAGTGCAACCAAGAAATTCACATCGCCGACCGCCACCATGGGCCTTGCAGTACACAGTCCGGCCCTCTGCCCCCTTATGGCAGCCAGGTTTCTGACACCTCCTGCCACCACCATGAGATATGCAACGACCAGAAGCACCTCTGGCCCCCTTTCCACATCCTTCAACCTGGCATACCTTTGAACTAGAGCTGCGTTGTTGTGGCTGTTGTTGCCGTGTTATCCCAGAAGTGCAGGTGACTGAGCTTTTTGTTGGGATGATCATACTTGAAGAAAGGTCTGGAACAATGGAAGAAAGATCAATGTTTCTTGGAACCTCCTTGAAGAGGATGCTAGTTGCTTTTGTTGGTAAATTCTGCAATCGTGGCAAGCCAATCTCAGATTTCGAGCAACATGAGGTAGATCCTTCATCAGAATTTGGGGGGCCGTCAACAGCTATGAGCATCTCCATACCCGACTGATTAGGAGAAGTGCTAAGATGGACACCGGTGATTTCAGATTCAGAAGGCCCAGTGGAGAGACTTAACTCCAGGTCAACTTTTGGCTGCAATTCCAGTCCATTGAGATTTGAACTAGCAGATTTCTTGGGGTGGATTACCTTTTCATTCCCAAGATGGAGGGTAAAGTCCAATTCAATATCCATTGCGGACTCTGCATCTGCTTCTTTTGCTGAAGATGTGGTAGTGCAAGCAGTTGTTGAACTCCCCTTGCTGTCTGAGGAACTTGTGGAGACACCTAGCCCAAGAGACAACAATGACCCAACTTGCTCACCGATAGAGCCATCCATCAAACTCCACTTCCTCTTGATTCCTTTTGCAGTGGACCTGCAAGGGATTGAAGAACCAGGGGAATCAAGACGAAGATCAGTATCTGTGCTGTATGCAGCCCCATTTCCTCCAACTTGTATTGAACTACCCAAAATCTTGAAGGCATTGGCAGAATAATTAGCAGCAAAACCCAAGTGTGAGAACCTGGTGTCCATCTAGCAAATAGCAAAAACCAAATAATTATATGCAGACCAAATCCCAATTGCAATATGCAGTCAACCTGACTTCCGGGTGAAGACAATTAGCCACAAAACTAAGGTTAGAAGTCGTTGAGTGAGCAAATCCCACCCCCACTAACAAATCCTGAAGTGTCGCAACGGTCCATTAGCTTAAAAGTGTTTTAACCCTTTAGCCAATCAGTTGAAGCAGAAAAAGGCAAACCCGTGCGATCTGAGAAGTTTAGAACAGCATCATGGTGCTCCACCATCCTGTTACAGAAAAGAAATAAGAAAGTTGACGCTTGATAAATAAACTGCAACTAGACTTAAGATAAGCAAAGACAAAAACTTTGGAAAAACAAAATTAGCTTCTAATCAAGCTAACTTCAGCCCATTTATAAAAAGGGTTAGACCTCTAATGTCTAAAACATACTGTTAGTATTTAATGAAGTGAATAAATATGCTAACCAGGATGGAAATATAATCTTATTACTCCAGGAACAAAGTGAGAACAAACTTCATCAGCCAGCCAAAGCAAACAGTAGTCCTGTCAGAGGTAGGATACCCAAAGTATCAGAAGGGGAGCTAAACACAAGTTAGTTTGTGCAGGAAGGTGATAGATTTTCATTGAAATAATATATTCAAATGCAGGAGAACTGAAGAAAAAATTTAAAGCTGGCTATAGACATGAATTGTTCTTCTTTTTAGGACATTTCAAGGAATGCAAAATATGAAAAAAACAATTAGATCCTTTCGTTTTCTCTCCTTTATAAGCAGC
Organism: Gossypium stocksii; assembly: GCA_020496765.1. NCBI lineage: Eukaryota > Viridiplantae > Streptophyta > Magnoliopsida > Malvales > Malvaceae > Gossypium > Gossypium stocksii. The sequence goes on from CM035622.1 coordinate 53,890,249, forward strand.
CAAATACAGCATCAATAATGGGGTTAGAAGCCAAGCTGATGAATCAAACATAACATTGAAATCACATAACATAATAGTAGTAAAAGTTTCATTATTGACATGGTAAGTAGTTCCCACATGATGAAAGATGATCACTGTCTTTAATACCATATTTGATCTACTTAAACTCCTTCAAGCTAAGGAATTTTTCAATACCAACTCAACATGAAAAATATATTTATTTATATAATTTAGCAAAAAAAATTCAAAAATGGACTTAAATTATGAAAAGATAACTATATGAGTTCCAATATTTATCCACAAATCTTACAAAAAGTATATATCAGTAACAAATCATAACTGAAGCAATCACTAAAAAAAATATAGAATATCAAGAACAACAATTTGAGTCAAGATCTATGAAACAGTTGAGGCTAGATTCCTGGTGATAAAATTAATCACCAAAAAGAAATGGTTTCATTTTAAGAGAAAAAAGATGTACCTCATTTTTATCGCAAATAATTTAAAACTAAACAGATTTCCCTGAGAAAAGTATATGAAAGGAATAATAATTGATAATAACACCGGTTTCTTCCTCGGTGATTCCCTTTTTTTTTTTAAATTAAACTAAACGTATGGATTCAGCTCAATTGAGGTTTTCTAAGAATTCACGTCTCTTGGATCAAAACATAAAATAAAAAGGAACGAACTTTTTCTAACTGAATTTTCAACACGGGTTTGAGTCTCTTGGCAACCAAACAGACCCAGGTAACAACATGCTTATGTGTGTATGTGTGTGTGGGTGTGGGTGTGGGTGTGGGTGTGTGTGTGGGTGTATAAGTCGGGAAAAGAAGACTCAGCTAGTCTGCAACTGGACGGGATTTAAGAATATTAAGCATTTGTAAAGGGGAAAAATAAAAGGAGTTGTTGAAATGAATAACAAGTTTCTTTTTTTTTTAAAAAAAAGGAAGAGGAAAGAATTACCTTGAAATTGGATTGAAGGATATGATCAGAGAAAAGGGCGTGTACGGATGGGGGGATTTCTAGGGCTTTGGCGCGTCGGCAACACAGAGAGAGATGGAAATGAATGGCGAAAATACCAAGCGAGTGACAGACAAGAGTGGCTAAAAAGGACGTGAAATCGTAGAATTTCATATGTTGTTGGCACGTGTCCTGTATAGCTTCACGTGCTACTTTTAGGGTTTTAAAATTTTCAGATATTAATCTATATTTTATACCGCTAAGGCAGTCCACAATAGTATGTTTCGGTGTTTTCTTACGGGTTTATCGGTGTTTAAAAATTTTTTCAGATATATGTGAGTCAACCAGCGTAGGTAATTCTAAGTTTTTAAATTTTGAAAATATTTAATTTGTTTTTAATATTTTTGAGTTTTGGTTTGATTATATTATTTTTATTAAGTATTGATACACAGTTCAATTAATTATAAGTTAAGTATGTGAAAGATAAAGTATTCATGTAAGCAACTATAGTAATTCAAAAATATTAATAGTAGAACTCTTTTATAGAAAATAAGAAAATAAAGATGTTTCCCTTCCTTAGGAGAACTAATTCTTTTGTAAACTTTACTCCCAATCGATCTTAAAAATCTAACCAAACCTCAAATAACACCGTTAATAAACAAGAAAAACATTATAAAAATATTCCCCAAAGATTTGATAATTGGACTCTCCCAATAGTTCCAACAAACCAAGTTTACAAGAAAACAACTTTTGAAAATTTAAATTTTTTTATACTTAAGTTATAAAAACAAAAGAAATGAGTTTATCTATTAAAAAAAAATATGAAACAATCCAATTATTATATAAAGTCATCATTAATAAACTCAAAGAACAAAAATATAAATATGTCCATTTTGGATTAGTCCAAGTTGGTGTCAAACCTCTTACTATTGAAACCACTAAAAAACCTTCAATTTTAATTGTATTTAAGAGACCAAAGACACATTATGTTTAATGACTCATTATTAGGAACTATAGAAACAAGCCTATGTACTGGCCTCATACATTTTAATTGTTACCCAAATTTTATGGTTTCTTTAACTGATAAAAATATTTTATAATCTTTGACCCTTCAAAGTATTACTTATAATTACAAAATGCTTCCTAGATCTGAAGTACTAGCTTTAGTCTATTGGATCCACTTCAAAGCTATGTATTCTATAGTCAATATCAAGGCTTTACTTCAAAATCCAAAAGGAGAAACCCTCTTAATAGAAACAAATACGTCAAGATCTCAAACCACAATCTCAATAACAATACAATGGCATGAAATCAACCTTACTGATAGTTGGAAACTTGAAGGCGCTACAGATCCTGTGGCATCAACTCCAATTAGAAACACTTCACTAAGTGAAATTTACTAACACCAAGATGACACAGTTGAATTGATGTTCAACAGGCCATAGAGAATGCCTCTAAGTTGTTCCTTTGAAATAGGAAGTACCAGCATAGCTTTTAAGAGGTTAAATTTAGAAGAAGAATCAAATCCAGAAACACAAACGACATATTTTAGGATAGCTAGAGCCTCTGTCTCTTCTATCTTAACAACATTTAGAACCAATTTACAAGGAATAGATAATTCTTCAAATATAGGTCAACCTATCTATGCCAGACAAGAAGAGAGTCCCCAAAATTCACCTAATATGTCATCGACATACTCATCAATGACTAATTATGTAAGACAAGGAGAAAATTCAGAAATATTTGTTCAAGAAAAATCTTTTGAGATCAATAAGGAATGGTATAGAAAACACTTTTATTCCAATAAAAATAAATAAAAAAGAGACGGTTACTATAAAAATTATAATGATAGAAAAGAAAGCATTCTTTGGGAATATTATGAATTCATGAATATCCATAAAATTCATAAAAAACTCTTTGAATGGTTTGAAAAATATTATTCAAAATCTATTAATACAATAAAACATAATACTAGATGGCAGACCAATAAAGGAGAAGTTGAATCACAATATCCTCCTTTAATGAAGGTTCAATATCTTCACAAAAAAACTCGAATAAAAGCAAATCCTTTCAGAATGAAAGCTCATGATGTACAAGAACAAATCTCATAAAAAAATATTAAAATGATAGTAGAACAAAACAACTATACAAATATCAATCTTCATATAATAGAAAAACAATTAGATTATTGTAACGCCTCAAGTTATTTATTTCAGCTTTTGTAAAATTTAACACAAATATATGTCTGCTTCAGTTGTTAAGTGTTTTGGGTGTGTGTGTGAGGTCCCAAGTTCAAGCCCTACCTTTAGCAAATTTTGTTATTTTTTTGGTCTAAGCCTTACACTTAGGGAATGGGCTTATATTAACTTATTTATGGAACCAGATCAGAATAGGCCTACTGGTCTGGTAGTTAAGTTGAATGTTAGTTGGCTGAAGGTCTTGTGTTTGAATCCCTAAGCAAGTAAGTGGGTAATCTTTTTTACTTTAAGGCGTCTGGCGTGTAGAGGAGTTCGAGTGGAACTCAAATTCTGAGCAAGTGGTCTATTAGTGGGTTAGTGAGGGAGAGATTTGAGGGATTTTGGGGAGTACTCTAAATTATCTTTTATTTTTTCTTTTTTTCAAAATTTTCCCCTCTTTCTAGAAAAGAAACTGACGGCAGTCTCCTCCTTCTTTCCTTTTGCTTTTTTTGATTTCAATTGTTGCTTCCTCCTGTTTTGCTTCGTTTATTTGTTTCGTGCCGAAATTCATTTCTCTATTTCTATCGATTACTGGTAAGTAAAGTAAGTGTAATTTTTTTTTATTTATTTTGGATTGATGAATCATTGTTAATGGGATTTGTTGGTGTTTAGGGGATAGTAAAGAGACTAAAGGTCTTCAATCAACGTTTTAAACGAGCAAAATCCTTACTAATCAATCAAAGGTAGGGATTTTTTTATGGTTAAGGGTTGTCTGTCTTGTTATGTTTTCAATTAAGTATCGGTTTAAATGATTAATTGGGTGATATATTGGTCAATGTTATGTGCTGAGTGGCTTGGGATTGCTTTTGCTGTAAAAATGAACCAGGTATGTACCTGAAAACACAAAAAACAAGGTTTTAACAAAAGCTGAAAACCATTCTGTCGACGCCACACGGGCATGTGGTCACTCGTATGGTAGGGCATGTGCGATGACATGGCCGTGTGAACGACGAACTTGGGTAAGGGGTGTTACAATGTTGATATGAAGTTGTTTAAGTACGTCTAGAAACTTCTTGAACTGGACTTACTACTTCTACTTTTGAAGTCTTTGAGGGTAGGGTGGTGGAGGATTCTTTACTGGAACTGGTTGATTCATCTTCTGTGGCAATTCTGCATCTAACAAAGTTGTTAGTTTATCAGAATTGACTGGTTTAGAAGTTACCTCATCAGGTTTTGTAGATTGTGGTTTTGGTGAAGCTGGAATTTCAACACTTGGTTAAACTTCCACTAAATCTTGAGCATCAGCTAGCTCCTCTTCAACTTTGATAGTGTTGGGCTCTAATGTCTTTCCACTCCTTAATGTTAATGATTTGCAATACTCTTTCCCTGGATTTCTTGGGTTCTCCATATCACTAGGTAAAGCACCTTGTGGTCAGTTCCTAAGTTTAGTTGCAAGCTGACCCATTTGGGTTTTCTAGTTTTTTTCAATGTGGTTACTTGGCTTTGGATTAAGGCATCATTTTTTGCTATGTATGCCTTCAACAGGTTTTCTAAGCTATTGGAAGTTTCAGCTTGGGGTTATTTTTGAACTTGTTGGGTAAATACAAGTGGTTGGGTCGGTCTAGGTTAGGTGTAAGTGTTACTGGGTTCAACCTCTTGGTTACTCCAAAAGATATTAGGGTGGTTTCGCCAAGATGGGTTATAAAAATTGGATTGTAGTCCTTGCCTTCCTCAATTCTAGTTCTAGTTACCCGTATAATACGTAGATTCTGGGTTTGATAGACAATCTTCAAACAAGTGTCCTTCTCTACAATAAGCACAGGCTACATTTTCAAATTGATTCAGTGGATGAGTTGCACAATTATTAAACCTATTATCAGTAAATTTTTTTAGCATTGAGGATATCAAGGACACCTAAGATGCAAGTGAAGTGAGAGTGTCCACTTCATGTGCTCCAACGACTCGTTTTCTTGATGCTACTCGATTGGTTGGCCATTGATAATTGTTGTTGGCAATCCTCTCAATGATTTCATAATCCTCATGATATGACTTAGAAAGGAGAGCACTGTTAGCAGAAGCATCTACTACTATTCTCGAGTGAGCCTTAAGACCATTATACAATGTCTCAAGTTAGATGCAATACGAGATTCCATGATGAGGGAACTTCCGTAATAATTCTTTGTACCTTTCTCATGCCTCATACAAGGACTCGTCAACCATTTGTTAGAAAGTAGTGATCTTGTTTTTCAACTTAACATTCTTGCTAGGCGAGAAATACTTAATGAGGAATCTTTTTGCTAAGTCTTGCCATGTGGCAATGAAAAATGGTGACAATGAGTTCAACCAGGCTTGAGCTTTGTCCCTCAGTGAATATGCAAACATCTTTAATCGTAGTGCATCTTCGGGTACTACGACTAGCTTGAAAGAATTGCTCACATTTATAAACAGTCTTAAATGGAGATGAGGATCTTTGGTAGGCATTCCACTGAATTGGCCTACTGTTTGAAGCATCTAGAATAACCGACTTCAGCTCGAATTTTTTTACCTCAATTTTGAGTCTCCTAATACCTAGATTAAACTCATGAAACACTGGCACGACATACTGTCTTAGAGCTCTATCTCTATTATTAAGAATAAGGATAGGATTTTGAGTAGGGTTTGCTCCATCTCCTTGATTCTGGTTTTTGAAGTTCATCTCTTCGGTCCTTCTTTGAGCTACTTGTTTTCTTCGTTGTTGAAAAGTTCTTTCAATCTCAGGGTCTACGGGGAGTAAATTAATAATTCAATCAATACTCATAAACACCTTAAACAAACACAGAAAAATTAACTAAGTTAAAATTGAACAAAAAAAATAAACCAAAATGAAAAAAATAACAAATTAAAAAATAATGACTCTTAAAACAGTCCTCGGCAACGGTGCCAAAAACTTGGAACGATAGAATTGTACAAGTGTACACAATCGCAACAAGTAATAAAGTGACAAGTAAATATCGAGTTATCGTACCTACAAGGATTGTGTAAGAAAATATTTATGAAATATAACTAAAAACATTTTGGTAAAGGAAAAATCTTTTGTTTTGAAATAGGGTTTAATAAAACTAGATTTTAAATAAGTAAATTAACTAAGAAAATTAAAAGGTAAAAATTCCAATGCACGGTTTTTAAAAAACAGGTTTAATCAATATGACATATGTAACGCCCCAAAATTATAGGGCTTGTAATTTTTCTTGTTTTTACATAAAATGCATATTGGGCTTGTTGGCTAGATGATTTGGGTGTGTTTGAGAGTGTTAGGGAAGCTTGGGTTCAAGTCTGGGCTTTTACAGAATTTTTAGTTTTTGGGTTTAAGTCTGAGCTTTTACAGAATTTTTAGTTTTTCTCTTAAATAAATCTAGACACTGGGACATAAGCCTTTTAAATAATAGTGGTTGTTTTAAGTCACAAAAAGCCTAGTGGTGCAGTGGGTTTGGCGTTACAAGTGTGAAAAGGGGTCTGAGGTTTACGTTGAGGCATGTGCAATAGTATGTTTATTTTGCTGCTTAAGTTGGGGAGGTGTTGGAACTGCATTGGAACTCTATGGTTGAATTGGTCATAAGAGTTTGAATTGAATTTGAATTGGAGGTTGGAGTAAATCAAAGAGAAATCGGTGGAAATTTTCAAGGAATTTGGAGTGTGAGGGGAGTGTAGCCGAAATTGGGAGTGTTGGCTACCTATTTGGTCAAGGCCACTTAGTGCCGAATGGGATTTAGTTTTTGGTTTCGACAATTGCTTTTTTTTTTCCTCTTTTGGTTTTGTACAAAAAGGGTTTAGGAGTTTTTTCGAATTTGTCACCAATTGAGTATAAGACTTTTTGTTCATGTTCTTTCACTTTATTTCTTAGTCAATGGGTGTTTGCTTTTAACACATTTTGTGATTCAATTCTCTTATTCTTTCTAGTGGCTGAACCCTTTTCCTCTTGTCACCTATCGTTCTTTTCTTCTTTATCTACATATTGAGACCGAGCACGGATATTCTTTTCTCAATCTCTATCTTTGAATCAGTTGAATCTCTGTACTTCTTTTCTCTTCCAATTTTCATCCATTACGCTTTTCTTCTCCCTCTCTATTACTCTTTCGAATTTACTTTAATAGCCAAATCTCTCATCTTGCTCTCTTTATTTTCTATTCTTCTTCTTCTTCTTCTTCTCTCTCCTTCTCCTTTTCGGTTCTACAAGGGGTATTGACAAAATCGGTAGGTGTGGTTTTTCCTCTGTCTATTATTGAATTATTCTTTATCATCCTTTCTTTAAGAACCGAATGCCCAACCCTTGATTCATGGTCTGTTACTGATTGGATTTATAGGTGTCCTCGAGAGGTGAAATAGCGCAAGGGTATTCAGCTGTTTAAGCCCTTTCTCCTACTCTCCAGTTAAGGTAAATGCACTACCTTGTTTTGAAAGGCCAAATATTCTTTTGTTTTTGGAAGTCGAATGTTTGTGATTTTAAACCACATTTGTATTCAATTCAGGCTGATGTGATTTGTTGTTAAGTAGTGAATCGATTAGTGGTGTTTGATCGTTTCTAATCAGCAGTCTTAGAGGAGCAAATTGCATATCAATCTAGGTATGCAGTATTGTCGATTTGGGTAAAGTGTTTTTCTAAACGCTAGTAAGTGAAAGACTAATTGTATGTTGGAACGGTTATAGGTTAGGTGTTTGTAGAGTTTGAAGCAGTTTCATGAGAAGGGTGTGTGTAACTGATCACAATGGAATCCATTTCTGTTAGGAAACCGATAAGGTGTGTATTCACACCCCTGTTTAACTATGATTCGGCAAAAGCCAGAAAGCCGAAACTTCAGCATTCAAGGCCTCACAAACGTGCGAACTCTCGTGTAGTGAATCGAGCCCACAAAGCGTGGGCGATAGGTTGTAGAGGCCTCCATGAGCGTTCTTGTGGACTTGGGCCATTATTGGCCACAATGAGCCGAAAGGGGCTGTGTTGGCCTAATAGGCTCGTGGGCCCTACAAGGATGAAATCCACGGTAAGTGAAAAAAAGGATGGAATGGGCTGTATAAATCACAAGGCCGTGACTAAATTTGGGCAAAAAGGGCCACACGAGCGTATGGGCCCACTCGGGCCAAATATTGGGCCTTAGGGCCATTTACACTGCTTTGGCCATTAGGTTATCTGAGTCGCTTGAAGCGACGGAAGACCTTCTGAAAGGTTGTTAGCTATACTGAAACCCCAAAACTAGTAAAATGACCAAAATATCCCTAGAGGGGTAAAATTACTATTTTACCACTAATGGACGGAAATGACCATTATACCCTAGAGGTAGGTTGATTGATGTGTTTATGATATTTATGTGACTGATACTAGGTATGACATACTGCATACACGTTATATTTATGACACGACATACTACATGGGGTTTGGATTCTGTTATGGAGGAAGTACTATACTAGTGGCTCTGCTACGTATTTTCTGTGACTAGTGGCTTTGCCACGTATTTTGATTCTAGTGGCTTTGCCACGTTTACTGTTATTAGCAGCTTTGTTGCGTTACTGTTAGCAGCTTCGCTGCGATATTGGTGTATTGGTTGGGTGGGTCGATTTAATCCCCATATTGTGTGTTGGTTGGTACGGGTTGTTTGTTGGCTAGATTGGGATGGGTTGCATATTTGCACTGTACTGATTTCTGTAATGGGCTTAAGCCCACACTGTTATTGTATAGGGCTAAAGCCCAGACTGTTTTAATACTGAATAGGGCTTAGGCCTAGACTGTTCTACATATATTATTTACTGTTTGACTGATAAGGGATTACACACTGAGTTGGTGCAAACTCACCCTTTCTTTTAACTATACAGGTAATCTCCAACCTTAGACGATTTGGAGCCGCAAGGGACTCAGAGGTGGCCACACGATCGTAAATGATTTACTTATGACTTTATTTATTTAAAGATTTTATATTTGGGTTTTAACTTTGTAATTAGGCCATTTTGGGGTTTTTAAGTTTTAATTGGGCTTTGATTTCGCTTTAACCTTCTAGAGTAGTAAAACGAGTTTTCAAAATAATAACTATTTTTTTAAATGATCAACTTGAATTTCAAACTTCATGGTTTCAATTGGAAAAGCTTCCGCGGTTTTGATTGATCTAAGAAATCAGCGTTAACAAGTATGATAATCGTTTTGCTAGGATATTTTCAACTTTTAATAACGTAATTTGTAAACTTTTCTCATGCAATAAAAACTAGATGGGTTTAAATTAGATTCAGATTTTTATCAACACGTCTAAGTTTTGGAAATCTTTTTGATGGGATGATTTTCTAAACACAAACATTTGAACATTCAATGAACTTTTAATGATGATTCCGTTTCTTTTACGATGCTTTTGTGTGACACGCCAGATTCGGCCATAACGTCTAGGCCGAGTTTGGGGTGTTACATTTAGTGGTACCAAAGCCAAGTTGCAAAACTCGACTTGGAATGGGTTTTTGAAATTTTTTTTAAAAATCTGGTTTTGGAAGAGATGATTTCAAAGAAATTGAGTTGTTTAAAAATGTTGTTACTGGAAGTGTGGCACACCGAGTCTCCGGCGCCAAATCTGTAAGTTCTTTTATATTGTTAACTGTTAGACTAAAACTACTGTAGGTAGTAGGACTGTACTGAAACTCTTAGGTTAGAGTAAACTGAAAACTGTAGAGGGATCTAGATCTGTGAAAACAAACTACAACTATTGCCTTCTTATAAAATATATGTTAATAATTACTAGAATAAAGAACTAATTCATAAAACTTCTAACATAGATTAAGCGTATATCAATATGAGCATAAGGGGTACTCGCGGAAGGGGTACACGAGGCCGCGGTAGAGGCCGAGGAAGTGCTAGAGTTGGGTTTTCAGCATCAGGTCCTGCTAGGGAGGCACCAGCTTCACCAGTGACTGAAATGGGGTCTTTTGACCGAGTGGTTGGGGATAATGCTCTATCCCAAGTAATGCTCCACATTCGAGAGAGGGTTGCTAGAACGAGTACTAGATTAGTGGGCCGAGGGTCAATTTCTGAGTGACTCCAGTCGAATAGAGTGAACATCTTCAGGGGTATGTCTAGTGTAGCCCCAAATGTAGCAAAGTACTGGTTGGAGGCTACTAGGTGGATAATGGATGACCTTGACTGTACTATGGAGCAAAAATTAAAAGGAGTAGTGTCCTTGCTATAAGACAAGGCTTACCAGTGGTGGCTCACCGTGAGAGAGGGTACGCCGACTGACCATTTGACATGGGATTTCTTTAAGGCAGCCTTCTAAGGAAAATACGTAGGGGCGAGTTATGTGGATGCCCGAAGGAAGGAATTTCTGAGGCTGACCCAGAGGAATAAGACTGTGGTAGAGTACAAGGCAGAGTTTTTACGGCTGAGTCGCTATGCTCGGGGAATAGTAGTGACTGAGTATGAACGCTGTGTGCGTTTCGAAGATGGCCTCCGGGATGAGTTGTGAGTACTGATAGCTCCGCAGAGGGACTGAGATTTTGCTGCTCTGGTGAAAAAGGAAAAAATTGGTGAGGATGTGAAGCACTCTGAGCACTAGAATCGTGAGAAAGATAAGGGCAGATTTAAGAGGGATTCAGGGCCCTTGGGTTCTTCTAGAAGACCTGTCAAGAAGGGCAGATTTGATGGGCCAATTCGAATAGTCCTTGTTACTGTTGTTAGACCGCAGCCTTGCACAAATTATAAGAGATCTCACCTGGGTGAGTGCTGGAAAAGGACTGGGGTGTGCTTCAGATATGGATCGATGGATCATCATGTTAAGAATTGTTCTCAAAGGCCGGGTCAGATGCAAGCTACAGAACAGAGGTTTGTTTAGATAGTGAGAGGTGGTCAGCAGCCACCGAAAGGCCATGGGTAGGCCAGAGGTGGAAACGATATTGGACGAGGTCGTGGAGCACCAGGTAGAGGTGCTAGTAACACTGAGGCGAGGTAGCCAGCTCTGGTTTATACCGTTCATTGTCGAGAGAATAGTGATGCCCTTGACGTCATAACTGGTACGTTCCTAATTTATAATGTACCATACACTGCTTTAATTGATATTAGGTCTACGTACTCGTATGCTACTTGCACTGTGTTTGGGACATTGGGTCTTTAGTTTGAAATGACTGTGATAAGTCTGTTGGGATAGTCGGTTAGGGTATATAAGTTATTCTGAAATATACCTCTAAAGGTTCAAGGAGTAATCTTCCCAGCGGATTTGATGGAACTGCCATTTGGTGAATTTGACCTTATATTGGGTATGGATTGGCTAGTGAAGCACCATGTGGGTTTAGATTATGTTGCCAAGCGTATGGTGTTGAAGTCTACTGAAGATAAGGAGGTGGTCATGATAGGGGAGCGAAGAGATTATTTGTCTAACTTAATCCCAGCATTAAGGGCTGAGAAGCTGGTTCACAAAGGTTTGAGGCGTTGCTAGCCTACGTTGGTACTTCTGACTCTGTAGGTCCTTCTGTTGGAGATGTCTAAACTGTTAAGGAGTTTTCGGACGTATTTACTAATGAGCTTCTTGGGTTGCCTCTGAACTGTGAGGTCGAATTCGGTATTGAGCTTTTGTCGAGAATAGTTCTGGTGTTCATCGCCCCTTATAGGATGGCACCGAAAGAGCTAGTGGAATTAAAAGCCCAAATTTAAGAATTGTTGGATTGAGGATTCATCCGACTGAGTGTGTCTCCATGAGGAGCATCGGTATTGTTCGTCAAGAAGAAGGATGGGACTATACGCATGTGCATCGACTATCAGTAATTAAACAAACTGACTATAAAAAACAAGTACCTTCTGTCAAGGATTGATGATCTTTTTGATCAGCTTAGAGGAGCTTTAGTTTTCTCGAAAATCGACCTCCGTTCTGGGTACCATCAGCTAAGAGTTAAAGAGGCTGACATGTATAAGACTGCATTTAGGACTCGGTACGGTCACTATGAATTTCTGGTAATGCCCTTTTGGGCTTAGGAATGCACTAGCAGCTTTTATGAACCTCATAAACCGAGTGTTCCAACCCTATCTAGACTGGTTCATAGTAGTGTTTATAGATGATAAATTGGTGTATTCGAGAACCAAAGAGGATCATGATGAGCATCTTCGAATTATTCTGTAAATTCTGAGGGAAAAGCAGCTGTACCCAAAATTCAGCAAGTGCGAGTTCTGGCTACAAGAAGTGACGTTTCTAGGTCACGTAATGTCTACTGAGGGGATTAGAATTTGTCCTCGTAAAATTGAAACCATATTGGATTGGAAACCACCGAAGACCGTGTCTAAAATTCGAAGCTTTTTGGGTCTGGCTGGGTATTACATATGTTTTGTTGAAGGGTTTTCACTGATTGTTACACTTTTGACAAAGTTACTGTATAAAGGGGTACCGTTTAATTAGACTGATTAGCAGCAAGATAGTTTTGAAAAACTGAAAAAGATTCTGACTGAGGCCCCTGTTTTAATACAGCCAGAGCCTAGGAAAGAATTCACTATTTATAGTGATGTGTCATACATTGGATTGGGTTGTGTGGTAATGCAGGATGGTAAGGTGGTGGCTTACGTGTCTCGTCAGCTTAAGCCTCACAAGGTGAATTACCCTACTCACGACTTGGAGTTAATAGTGGTGGTATTCGCGCTAAAAATCTGGAGGCATTACTTATATAGTGAGAAGTGTATTATTTACACGGATCACAAGAGCCTCAAATACCTCCTTACCCAAAAGGAGTTGAATCTTAGGCAGTGAAGATGGATAGAGCTGCTTAAGGACTATGACTGTTTGATTAAGTACCACCCGGGTAAGGCTAACGTGGTAGCTAAGGCATTGAGTCGTAGGGCTGTATCTAATTTAAGAGTAATGTTTGCTCATCTCAGCCTGTTTGATGACGGTACCTTGTTGGCTGAGCTTCAAGTGAGACCGACCTAGACTAATCAAATTAAGGAGAAGCAATTGTTAGATGAATCACTGGTCGCTTAATTCTGACAAGTTGAGAATGGAGAGACTATAGATTTTGGGCAGAACAGCGAAGAGGTATTGTGTTTTCGTGGGAGAGTTTGTGTTCTGAAGGATGCTGACTTGAGACTGTCTATACTGCAAGAGTCGTATAGTAGTCCCTATGCTATGCATCTTGGCGGAAACAAAATGTATCGTGACCTGCGTAAACTGTATTGGTGGCCAAGACTGAAGCTTAAAGTTACCGATTATGTGAGTAAGTGTCTGACATGCTAGCAAGTTAAGGCTGAGCATCAACTACCTTCAAGGTTACTGCAGCCAGTTAAGATTCCACTGTGGAAGTAGGAGAGGATGAGTGGGCTACCCTTGACGCCTTCTAAGAAGGATTTGGTATGGGTTATTGTAGATCGATTGACCAAATCTGTCTATTTTATACCGGTCTGTACGAATTACTCGTTGCAGAAGTTGGCTAAGTTGTATGTGGTTGAGATTGTGAGATTACATGGGGTACTAGTTTCTATCATATTTGACAGAGATCCTTGATTCACATCTCAATTCTGGAAGAAGTTACATGAGGCTTTGGGTACTAGACTGGACTTCAGTACTGCATTCCACCCTCAGACAGATGGTCAGTCAGAGAGGGTAATTCAGGTACTAGAAGATATGTTAAGAAGCTGTGTAACTGATTTTTGAGGTAGTTAGGAAGACTATTTGCCATTAGCGGAGTTTACGTATAATAATAGCTATCAGTCTAATATTCAGATGGCATCGTACGAGGCATTATATGGTTATAGGTGCCGTACTCCTACTTGTTAGACTGAGTTGGGGGACGGCGAGTTCTGGGGCCAAAGTTAGTTTCTGATACTGAAGAAAAGGTAAAGTCGATTCGAGACCAGTTAAAGGAAGCATCTGATAGACATAAGTCATATACAGACTTGAAGCGGAAGGAGATTGAGTACTCTGTGGGAGATTATGTCTTTCTAAAGGTCTCTCCCTGGAAGAAAATCCTGAGATTTAGATGGAAGGGCAAGCTGAACCCTAGATCTATTGGGCCTTACCGAGTACTGAGGTGTGTTGGACCTGTTGCCTATCAGCTGCAGTTGCCTCCAGAGTTGGATAGAATTCATGACATGTTTCATGTTTCAATGTTGAGGCGGTACCACTCTAATCCTTCACACATAATGCCGATTGAGGAGATCGAAGTCAGGCCTAATCTAACTTTCGAGGAAGAACCAATGCAGATATTAGATCGTGACGTTAAGGTGTTGAGAAGGAAATCTGTCGCACTGGTTAATATGCTTTGGCGTAATCACGGTTCAGAAGAAGCCACGTAGGAACCTGAAGAGGCGATGTGACAGCAATACCCTCACCTTTTCTGACTAGGTAAATTTCGAGGCCGAAGTTTCCTTAAGGGGGTAGAGTTGTAATGCCCCAAAATTATAAGGGTTGTAATTTTTCTTGTTTTGACATAAAATGCATACTTGGCTTGTTGGCTAGATGATTTGGGTGTGTTTGAGAGTGTTAGGGAAGCCTGGGTTCAAGTCTGGGCTTTTACAGAATTTTTAGTTTTTCTCTTAAATGAATCTAGACATTGGGACATAAGCCTTTTAAATAATAGTGGTTGTTGTAAGTCACAAAAAGCCTAGTGGTGCAGTGGGTGTGGCGCTACTAGTGTGACAAGCGGTCTGAGGTTCAAGTCGAGGCATGTGCAATAGTATATTTATTTTGCTGCTTGAGTTGGAGAGGTGTTAGAACTGGACTAGAACTCTATGGTTGAACTGGTCATAAGAGTTTGAATTGAATTTGAATGGGAGGTTGGAGTAAATCAAGGATAAATTGGTGTAGATTTTCAAGGAATTTGGAGTGTGAGGGTAGTATAGCTGAAATTGGAAGTGTTGGGTACCTTTTCGGTCAAGGCCACTTAGTGCCGAATGGGATTTAGTTTTTGGTTTCGGCAATTGTTTTTTTTCCCTCTTTTGGTTTTGTGCAAAAAAGGTTTAGGAGTTTTTTCGAGTTTGTCACCAATTGAGTACAAGACTTCTTGTTCAGGTTCTTTCACTTTGTTTCTTAGTCGATGGGTGTTTACTTTTAACACATTTTGTAATTCAATTCTGTTATTCTTTCTAGTGGCCGAACCCTTGTCCTCTTGTCATCTATCATTCTCTTCTTCTTTATCTACATATTGGAGACTGAACCGCACATTCTCTTCTCAATCTCTTCTCTTTGAGTTAGCTGAATCTCTGCACTTCTTTTTTCTTCCAATTTTGATCCATTACGCTTTTCTTCTCCCTCTTTACTACTCTTTCGAAGTTACTCTTACAGCCGAATCTCCCATCTTACTCTCTTTATTTTCTATTCTTCTTCTTCTTCTTATTCTTCTTCTTCTTCTCTCTCCTTCTCCTTTTTGATTCTGTAAGGGGTATTGACAAAATCAGTAGGTGTAGTTTTTCCTCGTCTATTATTGAATTATTCTTTATCATCCTTTCTTTAAGAACCGAATGCCCAACCCTTGATTCATGGTCTGTTATCGATTGGATTTATAGGTGTCCTCGAGAGGTGAAATAGCGCAAGGGTATTCAGCTGTTCAAGCCCTTTCTCCTACTCTCCAGTTAAGGTAAATGCACTACCTTGTTTTGAAAGGCCAAATATTCTTTTGTTTTCGAAAGTCAAATGTTTGTGGTTTTAAACCACATTTGTATTCAATTCAGGCTGATGTGATTTGTTGTTATGTAGTGAATCGGTTAGTGGTGTTTGATCGTTTCTAATCAGCAGTCTTAGAAGAGCAAATCGCATATCAATCTAGGTATGCAGTATTGTCGATTTGGGTAAAGTGTTTTTCTAAACGCTAGTAAGTGAAAGACTGATTGTATGTTGGAACGGTTGTAGGTTGGGTGTTTGTGGAGTTTGAAGCAGTTTCATGAGAAGGGTGTGTGTAACTGATCACAACGGAAACCATTTCTATTGGGAAACTGATAATGTGTGTATTCACACCCCTGTTTAACTATGATTCGGCAAAAGCCAGAAAGCCGAAACTTCGGCATTCGAGGCCTCACGAATGTACGAACTCTTGTGTAGTGAATCGAGCCCACAAAGCGTGGGCAATAGGCTGTAGAGGCCTCCACGAGCGTTCTCATGGACTTGGGCCATTATTGGCCACAATGAGCCGAAAGGGGCCGTGTAGGCCCAATGGGCTCGTGGGCCCCACACGGATGAAATCCACGGTAAGTGACAAAAGGGTGGAATGGGCTGCATAAATCCAGGGCCGTGACTAAATTTGAGCAAAAAGGGCCACACGAGCGTGTGGGCCCACTCGGGCCAAGTATTGGGCCTCAGGGCCATTTACACTACTTTGGCCATATAGGTTATCTGAGTTGCTTGAAGCGACGGAAGACCTTCTGAAAGGTTGTTAGCCGTACTGAAACCCCAAAACTAGTAAAATGACCAAAATATCCCTATAGGGGTAAAATTACTATTTTACCACTAATGGACGGAAATGACCATTATACCATAGAGGTAGGTTGATTGATGTGTTTATGATATTTATGTGACTGATACTAGGTATGACATACTGCATACACGTTATATTTATGACACGACATACTACATGGGGTTTGGATTCTGTTATGGAGGAAGTACTATACTAGTGGCTTTGCCACGTATTCTGATTCTAGTGGCTTTGCCACGTTTACTGTTATTAGCAGCTTTGCTGCGTTACTGTTAGCAGCTTCGCTACGATATTGGTGTGTTGGTTGGGTGGGTCGATTTAATCCCCATATAGTGTGTTGGTTGGTACGAGTTGTTTATTGGCTAGATTGGGATGGGTTGCATATCTGCACTGTACTGATTTCTGAAATGGGCTTAAGCCCACACCGTTACTATATAGGGCTAAAGCCCAGACTGTTTTAATACTGAATAGGGCTTAGGCCTAGACTGGTCTACATATATTGTTTACTGTTTGACTGATAAGGGATTACACACTGAGTTTTCGCAAACTCACCCTTTCTTTTAACTGTACAGGTAATCCCCAACCTTAGACGATTTGGAGCCGTGAGGGACTCAGAGGTGGCCACACGATCGCAAATGATTTACTTATGACTTTATTTATTTAAAGATTTTATATTTGGGTTTTAACTTTGTAATAATCTTTTAATTGGGCTTTGATTTCTTGCTTTAACATGCTAGAGTAGTAAAACGAGTGTTCAAAATAATAACTGTTTTTTTAAATGATCAACTTGCGTTTCAAACTTCATGGTTTCAATTGGAAAAGCTTCTGCGGTTTTGATTGATCTAAGAAATCAGCGTTAACAAGTATGATAATTGTTTTGCTAGGATGTTTTCAACTCTTAATAACATAATTTGCTGAATTTTTCTCATGCAATAAAAACTAGATGGTTTAAATTAAATTCGGATTTTTATCAACACGTCTAAGTTTTGGAAATCTTTTTGATGGGATGATTTTCTAAACACAAACATTTGAACATTCAATGAACTTTTAACGACGATTCTGTTTCTTTTACGATGCTTTGATGTGACACGCTAGATTCAGCCATAATGTCTGGGTTGGGTTTGGGGTGTTACAACATAATTGTGTTAGATCAATTACATTTCTTAACTTAATATTACTAAAACAATGTTCATGTTGTGACGAATAAATTCACGGCAACTTGGCAATTTGTTAACTTCGAGCACATACAAACTTACCAAATTAACTAATCTCTTGTACATATTACTATACCAATTCAAAAAATTAATCAATTTAATAATCAAGTAAAAGATTAAGTGAAGTAACAATATCTACCTTCATTGAAACAATTTAATCACAATAATCTTGCAAGTTATGCAAGGTTATTGTACCGTTTAATGCTGTCGCTAATTTAACCCTCAGCTACCTTAGAAAATTAAACATGCATTGATTAAGTATTATGTCAATTAATTACAATTTCAATACAATTAATAATTAATTCATTAGTTACCTTACAATCGTTATGCAAGAATAACATAATCATGGTTTTACTTAATTAAACAATTTACCAAGACCTATAACAACATAAACATGATTTTAATAACTTAAGTAGACGAAATGCAATCAACTTAACACAGATTAAATTTAAGCCATGTTAATTAAATTTAGAGTAACAACATAACAAATATTCGTAGACATGTTCAGAACAACAACAATAAAAGTTAAAGGATAGGAAACTAGAATCAAATCTGATGTTTCTCCGAAGCTTGACTAGTTTGCTCTGCTCCTTCTTTGCTCGTTCTTGTTGAACCGAGGCTTTTACAAGCACTTGAATGTTACTACTCAAGGCGATTGAAGGGATCTTTTCCAAGAGGGAAATTGACAAAGGGAATGGAAAGGAAAAATGGGAAACAACGAGAGGTTTGAAAGAGAAAAAGTGAGTGATAGGGAGAGAGATGTGTGAAATGAATAGGTGAAGGGGTATTTATAGGTGGGATTGGCTGCTAAAAATAGAAAAAAAATAGTAGCCATATACCCCCTTGGCTGGCCACACATATGGTAAGTTTGAATATTTCAAACTTGCTAAAGTTAACTTGGGGTGAATCTTTAAAAACACAGAAAGTGGAGGGGTTTGAATGCAATTTCAAGGAGACTTCAAAGGCCGATTTGCAAGTCAATAGATTAGCTATTTTAAGCTGATTGGGTAAGGATGTTGGACGGTTTTGGGCAGCTCGATTGCTCGATTAGATCAGTCTCTCGTATTAGCACAACTGGGCCTCCTTTCATAATATAATTAATAATAATTATTAAACCCAAAATAAGTTAGATAAAAATTAAAATTAATTATATTATGTATTAATATTCATAATTTGGACCGTCTTAGGCTGAAAAATTAATTCACCTTGATGCTTCAAAAATTGCTTCACGATTGTGCTTCTAGTAGTGTTTGTTGAGTCATTTTTCACGCTTTGTGCAAATCTGTCGAAAATTAATCAAAATTTATGAAAATTTATTATAAAATTTAATATTTTAACAATTTAAGTACAATAAATTATTATATAATTATATTATATTTTTCAATAAGAATTACTACAAAACTGCATGAATTTGAGTTAAAAAAGGGCATGAAAAAGTCTATATATTTTCGTGTTTCCATCTTTGCATCATTTTTTCTTGGTTCTAATAATAGTTATTGAGGTGGTATCATTTGCCAAATCCACTATTTTGATTGAAAACGTTGAAGATTTCTTGTCTTCTGATCCAAAATCCATTGAGTTGTGCATTTCAGCCATTATTTTTTGTATTCCTTTCTTTATCTTGGGTTGAGCTAACATTGCACTAGCTGTAGATTTTGCTTGAAGGAATTTTACTGTGGTTTGATCTGGGGCTGTGAACTTACATAATACTAGATTCTTGTTGAAAAAATTATCCAAATATTTTGAATCATATTTTTTATCATTAAATTTGTCCCACCATTTAGTTCTGAAGCTTTGAACTAATAATGGAATTCCAACACATGGATCCTGTTCATAAGAGTAATTCTAGGAAACAATCTAAGAAATGCACAATTTTGAGAAAAAATGGATTGTTCTGTAGATGTGTTTTTGGTTTAGTTTGGGTTAAAATTTGTCAAAGAATTTTGGCCATAAGTTTTGAATCTTTTCTGGTAAGATATCGAAAGATAATGGTCCATACCAATTCCACCATTCTTGTAACCAATTTGGAAATTTGAATTGGGTACCATATTTAAAATATATGAGCCAAGAATGTCTCATATGTTGATTGTTTATTAGGAAGGCATTATACCATGCCATTTGGTAATCCCAATATGTAAAATATGGGTGGTGGTCTATTTTTATGGTAAATTTTGTTGGAAATTTCTTTGGATAATTTGGGTTTTCACCCGAATCTCTTGGTTGAAGAATTTTTTGTATTTAGGCTATTGAAGGGGTGATAAAATTTGGGTCTTTTGGGTTTGTGCAGTATTTGAATAATACTGGTCCAGTTTAAACTAGTATATTTTCATAATACTATCGAGGTTTTTGAAAATTTAGTGGCTTAAAATACCATCCATTGAAAAGTTCTTTTACAAGTATATATGGAGGTTTTTCTGAAAATTCTTCCTCCATAATAATTTTTTTCCAAAACATTTGTTTAGAAAATATTATGAGGATTTTTATGTAGCAGCCTATGAAGATACTACTACTTCTTTTGGAAAACCATCCTGAAAAGATGTTTCTTTTAAAACATTTTTGAGAGATGTTGGTTTGTGTAAAACAATCTCTCTATTTTTTGAAATCTTTGCTGCTTCACCAACAATTTGTTTGAGAGGAGTTTCCCCTTTCATTTGAGAAAAGGCCTATGCCACTTCTGGAGATTGAGAAAGGGACTCAATCCATTTTTTGATTTGTGAATAAATTTTATTTGGATCCTGTGCATCCTAAAGGGATGCATTTTTGGAGGATTTTGATAAGGATGACGATCTCTCATTTTTTCTGTCAAGGCAAATTTCATACCATGGCTTAATTGGTTTTGAGGAAATTTGGGTTTTGGATGGTTCTCTTATTTTTCCTTTTCCTTTGTCTTAGAGTTTGGGTAGCATTTTTGAAGAAATTCTCTGGTGAGAAAATTGGGCCAAAGAATTAGTTTTTCCTTTAATGTATTCAATATCAAAATCAAATATGCTCAAAATTGCCTACCATCTTGCAAAAATTTGTTTTGAGGCAATATTTTGAACATATTTTTATAAAACTTCTTTTTTAACAGTACTATAATTTTGTTGAGTTGGATTCCAGTATTTGGAGGTAAAATCCTTCTTTAACTTGTTTTAGGAACCCATTGTACCTTATTTTAGAAGCATCTGTTTCTGCTGTCTTGAGGGCATTAGGATCAGCTAAATATAAACAAGAAAGTTTAATAATTTGTTTTTTTAATTTGGGTGATAATATTGTTGTGGTCATTTGTCCAAGGTTGTGGATTCTCTTTAAGCCTATCATATAAGGGCTTACATAATTTGTTAAGACCTGGATAAAAGTCTATGACATAGTTAAGGCTTCCTAAGAATCTTTGTAATTGGATTTTATCAAGGATTAGATTTGGGAATTTGCTGGCGAATTCTATGGACCTTTCTATTAGGGGTAATAGGTCATTGTGTAATGTAATGACCTAGAAACCTTACTTTGGTTTGGAAAAAAAACTTATCTTGGATTTAGAAACTACTAAACCATTATTTTTATGACTTTTACAAAGATGGATAAATGTTTAAAATATTTTTCTAAATTTTCGGAACACACTAATACATCATCAATGTATAGTATTGTGAATTGAGAATATTGGTTAAAAATATCATTCATTATTCTTTGAAATTTAGATGAAGCATTTTTTAATCCAAAAGGCATGACATTCCATTCATGTTGTCTAAATGGTACAATAAATGCCATTTTGTATCTTTCTTCTTCTTTTATTTGGATTTGCCAAAATCCTAATTTCATGTTAAATTTTGAGAAAATATTTGCATTGCAGAGTTTTTGTCACAAATCTTTTTTATTAGGTATTGGGTACACAATCCATTTTAAGGCTTGATTGAGAGGTTTATAATTAACTAATAATCTTGGTGTTCCTCTTTCGAGTTCATTACATAAAATGCTAAACAACTTCGAGGAGAACTACTTTTCCTAATTAATTTTTTATTAAGAAGATCTTGTATTTCTTCTTCTACAAAATTGTTCCATTTCTTTGTTCATTTGTATTGGCCTTGCTTTTGTTGGTATTTGTCTTTCATCAAAATTATTTTCAGATGGTAATGATACTTCATGTTTTTTCCTATTCCAAAAAGCATTAGGAATGTCAAAACAAATTATTGATTCTATTTCTTCTTTGATTTGATTTATCCCTTTTTGGAATTCTCTTTTTTCTAATTGTTTAGTCAATTTTTCAAACATATTTCTTCTTTCAAAAAAGAGATATGTTTCCATTTATGATTAATTAAATTATTAATTTTCCCATTATGGATGGATAAAGATCTTAATAAGTTGAGATTTCTTATTTTGGGTTTTTCTACAAAAGGAAATTCTACTTTAGTATTTAAAACTTTGGTAGAGATTGAATTATTTGTTACTTTATATGGTTTGAGTAAGGATATAATAGGATTCCTAATATGATATCTTGGGTAATATCTTTTACCGTTAGAAAACATGTTTGATATTTTATACATTTGTTACAGATTTCTGCATTGGGAATAGTGTAAGTGATTTTTAGTTTTTTACAATTTGTAGCTTTAAGAGATTTTAATGTTTTGTCATAATTGTAACGACCCAATTTTCTACTTATTTTTGTTTCTGTAAAATTTGGCACAAATATCTGTCCGCTTCAGTGGTTAAGTGTTCTAGGTGTGCTTGAGAGGTCTTCGGTTCAAGCCTTACCCTTGGAAAAATTTTGATTTTTCTGAATTAAGCCTAACCCTTGGCGGGTATGCTTATATTTATTTGTGTGCTTGTTAACATCAGAATAGGCCTGCTGGTCTAGTGGCTAAGTTGAGTGTCAGGCTGTTAGAGGTCTTGTGTTTGAATTCCTGCTTAAGCAAGAGGATTAGTTTTTTTTTTTTTTTTTTTTTTTTGCTATTGGCGTCAGTTAGAAGTTGGGAGTAACCAGTATTCTGTAAGTGGTTGAGATGGTGGAGTAAGTGGGAGTAATTTGAGGGAAGTGGGAGTTATCAGTTTAGTTTTGATTTCTTTTTGGAATTTTCAGCTTTCTCTCCCCTCCCAAGGAGATTTTGAATGTTTACTTCTATGTTCTTCCTCTACCGAATTCTGCTACTCCTTCATCCTCCCTTTTCCATTTTGTTTTTCGATTTGTCTATTTCTTATGCAACGTTGGGTTGCGAGCATTTGGTAAGTTTTGTTTATGTTATATCTTAATGTTTTCCTGGTTAAACGGTTAAAGAGGGTGTAACACCTCTTACCCGTGTTGAATGCCAGAACAGGGTACGAGGCATCACTGGATTTTTACACTTACAAATACACAAAATTGGCTATAAAATTTCTTTCAATTTAGAATCTAATCACATTCTTATAATATATACATTAATTCATTTACTAACATGCAAGCACACTCGTTCATGTATTGTATCATTGCGACTCATAACATAGCAACTTTTAGTCATATCACATGGTCTTATACAACAATAAAATTTCCATTAATTTAGGCCAACATTCTAGGCCAACTCAGTAACATATATACATATATTCAAGTCCTTATACGAGCCATAAACTTAAAAATATTTCAGAATCTTTTAATACTAACCTCAGCCTGATAGTGTGATAGTATATCCGGTGACCTCCAACTCGAGCTAGCATCTAAAACTCTATAAGAAAAGGAAGGGAAGGGAGTAAGCATTATAGCTTACTAAGTACATATGTAAATAATAATCAATTTATTTCAAGCTTTTATAAAACTTCATAACATGTTCTCATAATAGTATAATTACAAATACACATATCCCACCATTTACTTAAGCCCTTTTTAAGCTGTTTACTCGAGTAATAGTCACTAAATTATTTTTATCCAGAGCTACAAAACTACAAATTAAGATCCCTTAATTTTCCCAAAAACTAGACTCATATATATTCTTACCATAAAAATTTTAAAATTTTTGGTTGGGCTAATTAATACATTTTATTCATTAAAGCTTCCCATGTTTCGCTACTCGACAGTCCTGACCACTCTTCACTAATATTTCAATTTCTCTTTATACAGAATTCAAAAGATAATCTCGTTTGTTTCTTCTAAAAATAAACTCAATAAGGAATCTAACCATATAAATTATGTTCCATAATTTTTTTTTACAATTTTTAATGATTTTTCCAAATCAAAACAGGGGATCACGAAATCAATCTGAACCAGTCTTACAAAAATTTAAATAACTCAGAATATAGAATTCTTTTGCTTTACCTGTTTATTTTATATGAAAATAGACTCAATAATATTTAATTGCATATCTTATTCAACTTCTAATTCAATTTCTACCATTTTTTTTTGATTTTTCAAATTCACTCCTCTGCTACTGTTTTAAGCTGTTTATCCAAAATTTTACCTCTTTCACTAAAATTCCTTATTATCAACTTGCAAAATAACACTTTTCCATATTTATCTTATCAAAGTTCAATCACTTATCTAACTCATGGTTCAAAACTCATATATTCATATCCCGGTATGTATTTCCACATTTTTCGCATAAATTTCCATTTAACAAACTTGTTTCTCCCATTGAACACTTCGGAATGTAACAATATCTGGTGGTTTTAGCATATAACTCCACCCTCTATAATTGATGCCCAACTTCATGGTATACGCACATAGCACCACATTATTGGGCTAACATATGTATTCGTGGCATATGCACTTAGTGCCACTTTTCGAATCAACATGTATAACCATGGCATATCCAGTTAGCACCACATTATATGTATAACCGTGGCATATCCACTTAGCACCACATTAATGAATCAATATGTGTAACTGTGGCATATTCACTTAGCACCACGTTACACGTATAACCATGGGATATTCACTTAGCACCACGTTTTTCCATTCCGAAGGTTCAACCGAGATTTCCTCATTTAATCCCAATTCATCAACCACAATTCACCGTTTATATCCATTAATTGTACAATAATAAAACTTATTTCACATGTCACAAAATAAAATATCATAACATAATAAAAACAATACATTATTTACACATAAACTTACCTCGGTGCAAAATATAGAAATTTTGCAATTTAGTCCACAATCTTTTCCTTTCCCTGATCAAGGTTGATTCCACATCTTTCTTGATCTAAAATAACACATTTAGTTTATTTAATACTCACATTTATCAAAACAGTCCTTAACTCTAACTTTGGCAAAATTATGATTTTGCCCCTAAACTTTTACATATTTACACTTTTGACCTAAGGCTCGGAAATTAAACTTTATCCCTAATTCTTATGTTTTAGAACATGCTGATCATTTATTTACCAATGGCAACATCAAATTCCCACTCTAACATATACTTATGAACATTAGGTATTTTTACTGATTATGCTGTTTTACTCATTTTTACTGAAAACTGAGTAGCATAAGTTGTTTAGCATAATTTAAAACCTCATATTCTATCATAAGACATCAAAATAAATACATTTCACCTCTGGGTATTTTTCCAAATATGAACCCTAGGTTAAATTATTGCTAGAATAAGCTAAATCAAGTTATTGAGACTCCAAAAACGTAAAAATCATTAAAAACGAGGCTAGAACGGACTAACAGTTGAGCTTGGAAGCTTGAAAAACCCTAGCCATTGTTTCTCCATGCTATATTCGGCCTTAAGGAAGAAGATGAGCAAAAATTGGCTTTTAATTTGATTTTAATTCATTTAATCACTAAATGACCAAAATGCCCCTAACTTAAAAATATTCTTTTTCACCCATTTCATATCCACTTTTGTCCAATAAATTAATCAATGGTATGATTACCATTTAAGGACATCCAATTTATAATTTCATAACACTAACTGTAGAACTCAACTTTTGTACTTTTTACAATTTAGTCCTTTTAACTAAATTGAGTGCCCAAATGTCAAAATTTGCGTACAAAATTTTTACAAAATAATTTCACAAAAATGTAAGCCATAAAAATATAAATAAAACACATTTCAATTAAACACCTTTACCTTCTAGAATGCACATTTTACTACTTTTGCAATTTAGTCCAATTTATCAAATTGGACACACAAACAATAAAATTTTGTAACGAAAATTTCACAAAATATTGAAAACACAACATAAATTTTAAAACTCAATTGGAATAAATATTTTGACCTCGAATTTGTGGTTTCATAACCACTATTTCGTTTAGGCCGTGTATCGGGCTATTATTGTTCTCCCCCTTCAGGGATTTTCGTCCCCGAAAATCTTATTGGTAAAGTGATTCAATATCTTTTCTCAAAATTTCTTGAACATCGACAACCAATCCTCTTCAAAATAATACTTTCAGAAACACTCTATCATCAAACTGAAATCCAGTATAACTAAGTGTTAATTCTGTATACTTCTATGTCAGTCGAAAACTATTTCCAATTTTCACAATTGCTTTCACTTTTTATCATAATCACAATTCGATTCAGTCTCATACATAAAGTTTCTTGTAGCTATTTCCATAATCAATAATATAACCCTCTAATTCTGAAATAATCATAAGGATTTTCATCATCGATCAATCACAATCCAAATAACAGCTTTCATTTTCCAGGAATAAGAGAAATTCCGATACGGAACTCATATTATCTTTGTTTCTATATCACACCCGACTCATCATTTATTATAACAGTCCTGATTGCATTTTGTCATTCAACTTAACTCTGATAACAAAATTACATCTGAACTCAAAAATAAGAAATATCGAATTTCATATCTGTATACCCGAACATTTACTTCAAATCACTCTACTTTTTATTTCTTTTTAAATGAATAGATAAAATACTACGGTGAGCTCTAAACGAAAACTCTCTACATACCCTGTGTTTCTCAATACACCAATTCTGTCTCGGAATAATGGTATTAGTAATCATATCTAATTTAAAATTTAGAATCAAAAGTCAGCTCACATTGCGTTCATTTAACTTAACACTTGCCAATCCAATTCTGAGCTTCTCCAATTTATAACAGAAATGTCGGTTTAATTAGAATCAAGACTCTATCAACAAGGTAAATCATTGAAACCAATACTCACAAGGTAAACAAAAATTTTCATTCAAGCACCTACAATATTTTAACCTTTCCCATAGATTTGTTGGTATTCACACACATTCTTTCAGTTAAGGAAAAACCCAATCGATATGTCTTTGTGTCATACTTTCAGGAATATAAATTCTTCCTTCAGACTGTTTGTCTATAAATTTATGTATGCACATAAATACACATAGTTTAATTTATCTTCTAACTAAACAGCTCACTCTGATTGAAATTACTGAGTTGATCCTAACTATTTATTAGCATTCCACAGTGATCACTTCTTCATATCGTTAGCACAGATCAAACATACAATTTCTCATATTTCTTTCAACATACCAGTCACAAATACTTACTAACTGTATTAACTCAGATTAAACATAACATCTTGTTTGAAGTCACTGATAATAGCCAAGATTACCTAGGGAAAGGAAATCAATATACAATCTGAACTTGAACTATCATAATCCTCACCTTTGTCAATATTTACCTTAAAGATATGCCATACATGATAAATTAACCCATAAGAATGATAAGAAAACCGAGATAAGGAAATTCAAGATACAAAACCATACAGTATATTCAGAAACACCACTCGTACGAAATAATAAGGAACCTGACGACTCTTTAGAAAAACCAGAAGAAAATATGCACTGTTCATTCATTCTATAGTCAATTGTAACAAAGATAACACATTTTCCATGTAGATGTAAACAGGACAACAACTAGAAGAAACAGAAGAGTAATTTCATATGAATTCATTGTTAGCTTCTTATCTCTGACGTAACAGAATAGAATACCAATGGAAAATAAAAGAACAATGATCATAAATCAATCAAATCAATGATACTTTCATTAGAAAACAAGCAACCACATTTACTTTTGATAATGTCTAGATACATAAAATGCCCCGAAAAATTTTCATAGATTACTCAACTGTAATTGTCATGTTTAAACATCTTTCTGTAATAACTGTATCATCAGTATAGCTATCAATTATCAATACCAAAGCTTTAAAATTTTCAAAATTATAACCATCATACTAATTGAAACCATAGTACCATAATAAGATCAACGTCTCAACCTTATAAATAAAATAATACTTCAATATCGATAATACTTCCCAAACAGAAGAGAAAAGACTGAAAATAGTCCCAATAACAACCAGTCTAATAACGTGATATTCACCATCTATGATTCATATTACTAAACTCCCATATTCGAATCAGGAGTTATAACAGTAAATATAATGGTCTCTAACTAATGAATATCTTTCTCAAATATATATTATATTATATTATGTTTATAGTTCAGAGCTTCAACCAATAAAAGTAGAAAACCACATCATATGAATCTTTTTATCAAATTTTCACTCAAGCATAATTGATTAGAAAACTAGAAAAGAGATAAAGTAGTACCGCTCATATTTAATCAGACTTTCAACAATTCTATTTACCATCATGATTAGCCAACTTTTCTATAAAATAGTAATCACATTTGAAAATGAATAATTGCATATATTTCTATATATAACAAATCATGTAAAATACCCCAAAAAAATATTACTGTAAGATATATAATCATAATAGCTGCAGTCATATATCTTTTCCATTTTACCACTGTGCAACTACCTACTAAAGTCACTAATAATTCCACATTATTCAGTTCACTAAAAGAACTAATTTAGAAGAAATATCCAATAAATTAGTTTTGTAGATATCATACCTGAATAAATCGATTACTCATGAATAGCTTCTTCTTTTTTTTAACAGTAACATTGCGTATTCTGAATAATCTTCAGAAAAATCATCTGATATCTCAGTCATAATCATCTTTACTTACTAAGCCGTTTCCCCTCTCTAATCACATTATTAACTATTCCACCACTAAACTCTTTATTTCTCACTTACGAGCTTATTCAATGTAAATCTGATGAACTTCGTCATATGACACTATACCGACAAGGGGGAGTGAATATTATAAAGCCTTTAAAAATTTTAACTTTCATACATACACATATATAGTATAGCATTTCATATCAACATAATATCAGACATTTGATTTATAGATATCAAATTTTCAACTCATCATGAACATACTTTCAAGCTTTTTGGTAAAACATTCATCATTATCGTGTATAAGTATCTACCATTTATAATAAGCCCATCACATTTATCCACTACAAAGATTCAATGTTATTGATCGATTTATAATATCAATTGGAACAGTAGCATCTTATCCATATTCCACCACCATTAATTAATCCATTACACACCATTAACACACATGTATATCAACTCGAACCATAAAGGTCCATCTCAATAAATCTATATATTCACTAAGTTATACATAATTACTTATTCCCTTTCCAAATTATCGATGGTAGCTCAGTTGGAAAACATCTCTACTTAACAAAACAATCGCATCGGGGTCGAGACTTGGTTAAGTGGGCCTTTAAGAAAAAGTTAGTAAGTTGGACACAAAGAGGGCCTTGGTAAAGTGGCAAGGTGGCACCACTAAGTTCCTAAAAAAGTGGCGTGTGGACTGAGTTTAAGGGCCAGAGTTCAAGTCGCAAGGTAAGCAGATGGTACTTTTATTTTTGTGCATATGCCGGGCATGTGATAGAGCTTAAGTGGAAATTCGGCTAGGGCTTTAAAAAGGTTGGGCCATGGGTCTGAATGGCCATTAGGGCAAGCTTTATTTTCTTTTTGTCTTGTCGAATTAGGGTTAGCCACCTAGAGTCTTCACTTTCATTCTATTCTCTTCTCAGTGTTGCAAAAAGCCGAAAACGCAAAGTTAGATCTCCTAAGTGCCGAATTCTTCCTTCTCTTCTCCTCTCTTCCATTCTTTCTTTTTCTTTTCCTCTCTAGCCGAAATCACCTCTTCTCTCCCTCATCTTTCATTTTCTTCTCTTTAGAAACTGAAATTGCCACTCTTTTCTTCTCAAACTCATCAACTACCAAAAGCCGAAATCCTGAAGGGTTGCTTCTTGTGCCAATTTTCCTATAGTCGAACACCCTTTGTTTTTCCTCACTTGTAGCCGAATTTCATACTCTCCAAACCCTTAAGCTCTATCGATAAACACCCCTCCAATCATAGTCTCAAATCATATCTTCTTTCACCACTTAAAAAGCCGAAAACAGCATAGTTTTTAAGGATATATAGCTGAATCCTTAGATCTCTAAGATTCAAATTCTGCTAGTGTTTAGGGGCTAGTTCTGCATCAGATCTGAGTAGAAGAATCGCTTTGATTAAGGAAAACCTGTGGTAAGTACTCGACATCTCAGATTTACTCGTTACCTTTGAATTTAAGAAAAGCCGAAATCCCTAAACACTTTAGGGAGGCTATCGAATGTGATGATAGGTAAAGATAGTTCTTTTAATTGGTTTTATGTGTACTTGTTGTGGAAGGGGCGATCTAGCAAGGAGCATAAGAGGCTTGGACCTTTGGAACGACTAGATCTAGATCTTGTCACTAGTTTCGGCAAAGGTAAGATTTAAGGGCCTTAGGTGGTGATGGCCGATTATGGTAAGTATAATTATGGAGATTGTCATTGAATTTGGATCTAATGTGTCTAGTAATCAATTGTAGGATATCGTGGGAGATCTCGTTAGCAGTCGTTGCAAATGAGGTGTGTATCGAACACCCTCTTGCAGTTCAATTCGGCAAAAGCTGAAATGCCGAAATTTTGACATTTCGTGGGCTTGTGAGCATGCGAACGCTTATAAGTTGTTTGGGAATCATTGGATCCATAATCGTGAGTGGTAAGTTAGTTGAATGTGCAATTTCGTGCACTTCGAAAAATTAGGCCTTGATGGGCTGAAACTGGGCCCAACGGGCTTACGGGCCCATATGGGTAAAAACAGGCAATAAATGCATACTGGTAGACTGTAGGTCTAGAACTGCTAAAACTGGTAAATTGATCGTAAAATTTGGATTAGATGGGCTAAATTAGCTAATTAGCACTGTAGGGTTCATTAGGGGTTTTAGGGCCTAATGATTGTAATTTGCTAAAATGGGCTAAATAAACTACTGAGGTAAAAGTTAGTCTATTATTGATTAAAATGTGCATGAAAACCCTAAAAAATGGTATAATTACTGAAATACCCCTTAAGGGTGCGAAATTACTATTTTACCCCTACGTGCAAAATGACTGTTATACCCCTAGGGCTAAATTTGACTGAATGCATGATTTGCTGTTTCTGTTTACTGTATGCCATGTCATGTTTATCTGTTGCATGGGACTTGGGATTATTGATGGAGGAAGTGCAAGTGGCATTGCCATGATTACTGAAAGATGCTTTGCCTCGTACTTATTATTAAAAAGGGCTTTGCCCACACTGTTTACTAAAAGAGGCCTTGCCTCGTATTACTGTTAGTGGCCACATTATTTGAGCAGTGATGCTGCAACTGTGGAGTGTAAGGCTGGATGGGTCGAGTTGTCTCCCACATGGTGTGTAGGGCTGGTACGGGTGGAGTGTAGCGGTTGGACTTAGGATGGGCTTTGGGCTTTGCATTCATACATGCATATCTACTGATCTGTTACTGTAATGGACCTATGGGCTGTACTGTTGACTGAGAAGGGCTAAGGCCTAGTTTACTGTATCTGAATAGGGCTTCGGCCTAGTTATTACTGAGACTGGATAGGGCTTAGGCCAGTGGGCTTGAGCTGATTTGGGCTCTGGATGGGTTTCTTTACACACTGAGTTTCCAAACTCACCCCTCTTTCTTCAATCCATGCAGGTGAGCCCTAGATTGGTAGACTTGGAGCTGGGAGGGATTCAGAGTGGCCACGAAGACTGTATTTCTGGTTAAATTAAGTTATTTATTTTATTAGTTATTTTAATCATTTTATTTTTAATTTGGGTTTGTAATAAGGCCGCTCTAATTATTTTTATTTTGGGTTCTTAATTACTTATTCATACCCTACTTTAATTATTTTGAATATAGCTGCGCAAGTTTTTCTTAAAAATTAATCAAATGTTTTCAAAATCACATCACACATTTCAAATGAGTAACAAAGTTAAGTTTTAATATTATCCTCTTAATAACTAGTAATGTTTAGGACATTCTCTAAAAATCAGAAATTTCTCTTAAACCCACAATATCAGTTTGCAAAGCTTACCCTAATCTTAGTAAGTAGGTAACATGGTTAGTTATAGGTGATGTGACACACCAGATTTGGCCGTAACGTCTAGGCTGGGTTTGGGGTGTTACATTTAGTGGTATCAGA
The DNA here is from genome assembly GCA_020496765.1 of Gossypium stocksii. Lineage (NCBI taxonomy): Eukaryota > Viridiplantae > Streptophyta > Magnoliopsida > Malvales > Malvaceae > Gossypium > Gossypium stocksii. Next base: position 53,922,286 of record CM035622.1, read on the forward strand.
GCCCGGTTGCAACAACTCGACTATTGATCGGGTCCAAAAATGTTTTAAAAAATTCTTAAAATTTAGGCCCAAGAAGGGTATTTTGGAAATCGGTTTCTGAAAAATTTAGGAAAAACCCTTTTCAAACTTGTTTTCTTTAAAATATACATGTTTTAAAGGTTTGATTTTGAAAAGTTTAAATCTTTCCGAGTTTTCTGAAATCTGGTATCTGAAGAAGTGGCACACTGAATCCCTGGCACCAAGTCTGTAAGTGTTTCTACGCTGATATTGTATTGTACTGTAATGTTACCGTAGATAGAATTGAGACCATACTATGATACTGTAGTTAGGGTAGTACTGAAAACTGTAGAGACTGAGACTGTAGGGAAACTAAACCCTAGAAAAAATTGAGACTGTAGCTAGGCTATGAGTCTGTAAAAACAAAAACCTTGAAATACTATCTCAGCATAAGATATATGAATAAAACACTAAAATACTTGAATCGAGATCTTTGTAGTTATTTGATATGTATGCTGGTAATGTAGAGTATTGATATAGATTCTGAGGGTAAGCAAAGTCTGCCAACTTCGGGTAGCGGTAACTCGGAGCTTGGTACTGAGGCACTGGCCAAGTTAGTAAGGAAAGTGGTAGAAGAAGTATTGGAGACCAAAGTTAAGGAAATTAGGGAAACGCTTCAAGCAGGGTGCTTGGAGTGTAAGAAGAGGAAGGATCCTAGTTCGCAGAGGATAGAGTCTCATTCTATGAAACATGTTAGGGCACGACCAAACTTTCCGACCTGCAAGAACTGCAACAGACGTCATCCGGGTGAATACCATAGAGAGAAAAGAGCATGCTTTAGATACGGGTCCTTAGAACATCGAGCTTTGGATTGCCAAGCTTATTCTAGTTAGGTGTGTGTGATGTTTGGATATGAATTGTATGCGCACGTGAAAAATGTTTTTTTACTTTGGTAATTAGGTGTTCTGGGTCGTATTAAAAATTATTTAGATCAGAGTGCGCAGCGGTAGCGTAGTAGAGTAGTGATGCAACGACTATCTTATTATTTAGAAATTTCGAGGACAAAATTTTTTTTAGGAGGGTTGAATTGTAACACCCTAAATTTGGGCCTAGAAGTATTGGGCTTGTGTAACGCCCTGATTTTCAGGATTTTTCGAGATTTTTATGATTTTGGTGAAAATTTGAAATTTTGGTATTTTGGTTATTGAAATTATGTTTAAGTATGGTAGTAGGCCTTTAGAAGGCCCAAGCCTAAGTTAAAACCCGACAGAAAAATCAACTTGGATTTTAAGTGAAAGGGACTTGGTTAAGTGGGCCTTTAAGAAAAAGTTAGTAAGTTGAGACACAAAGAGGGCCTTGGTAAAGTGGCAAGGTGGTGCCACTAAGTTCCTAAAAAAATGGTGTGTGAACTGAGTTTAAGGGCCAGAGTTCAATTCGTAAGGTAAGCAGATGGTACTTTTAATTTTGTGTATGTGCCAGGCATGTGATACAGCTTAAGTGAAAATTCGACTAGGGCTTTAGGAAGGTTGGGCCGCGGGTCTGAATGGCTATTAGGGCAAGCTTTATTTTTTTTTCTGTCTTGTCGAATTAGGGTTAGCCACCTAGAGCCTTCACTTTCATTCTATTCTCTTCTCAGTGTTGCAAAAAGCCGAAAACGCAAAGTTAGATCTCCTAAGTGCCGAATTCTTCCTTCTATTCTCCTCTCTTCCATTCTTTCTTTTTCTTTTCCTCTCTAGCTAAAATCACCTCTTCTCCTCCCTCATCTTTCATTTTCTTCTCTTTAGAAACTGAAATTGCCACTCTTTTCTTCTCAAACTCATCAACTACTAAAAGCTGAAATCTCGAAGGGTTGCTTCCTGTGCCAATTTGCCTATAGCCGAACCCCCTTTGTTTTTCCTCACTTGTAGCCAATTTTCATACTCTCCAAACCCTTAGGCTCTGTCGAAAAACACCCCTCCAACCATAGTCTCAAATCATATCTTCTTTCACCACTTAAAAAGCCGAAAACACCATAATTTTTAGGGATATATAGCCGAATCCTTAGATCTTTTAGATTCAAATTTTGCTAGTGTTTAGGGGCTAGATCTGCATCAGATCTGAGTAGAAGAATCACTTTGATTAAGGAAAACCTGTGGTAAGTACTCGACATCTCAGATTTACTCATTACCTTTGAATTTAAGAAAAGCTGAAATCCTTGAACTCTTTAGGGAGGCTGTCGAATGTGATGATAGGTAAAGACAGTTCTTTTAATTGGTTTTATGTGTACTTGTTGTGGAAAGGGCGATCTAGCAAGGAGCATAAGAGGCTTGGACCTTTGGAACGACTAGATCTAGATCTAGTCACTAGTTTCGGCAAAGGTAAGATCTCGAGGGACTTAGGTGGTGATGGCCGATTATGGTAAGTAGAATATGGAGCTTGTCATTGTATTTTGGATCTGATGTGTCTAGTAATCGATTGTAGGATATCGTAGGAGATCTCGTTAGCAGTCGTCGCAAATCAGGTGTGTATCGAACACCCTATTGTAGTTCAATTCGACAAAAGCTGAAATGCCGAAATTTTGACATTTCCTGGGCTTGTGAGCGTGCGAATGCTCATAAGTCGTTTGGGAATCATTGGATCCGTAATCGCGAGCGGTAAGTCATTTGAATGTGCAATTTCGTGCACTTCGAAAAATTGGGCCTTGATGGGCTGAAATTGGGCCCAACGGGCTTACGGGCCCATATGGGTAAAAATAGGCAATCAATGCGTACTGGTAGACTGTAGGTCTAGAACTGCTAAAACTAGTAAATTGATCGTAAAATTTGGGCTAGAAGGGCTAAATTAGCTAATTGGCACTGTAGGGTCCATGGTTTTAGGGCCTAATGACTGTAATCTGCTAAAATGGGCTAAATAAACTACTGAGGTAAAAGTTAGTCTATTATTGATTAAAATGTGCATGAAAACCCTAAAAACTGGTATAATTACTGAAATACCCCTTAAGGGTGCGAAATTACTATTTTACCCCTAGGTGCAAAATGACTGTTATACCCCTAGGGCTAAATTTGACTGAATGCATGATTTGCTGTTTCTATTCACTGTATGCCATGTCATGTTTATCTGTTGGATGGGACTTGGGATTATTGATGGAGGAAGTGCAAGTGGCATTGCCACGATTACTTAAAGAGGCTTTGCCTTGTACTGATTACTGAAAAGGGCTTTGCCCATACTGTTTACTAAAAGAGGCCTTGCCTCGTATTACTGTTAGTGGCCACATTATTTGAGCAGCGATGCTGCAACTGTGGAGTGTAGTGGCTAGGTGGGTCGAGTTGTCTCCCCACATGGTGTGTAGGGCTGGCACGGGTGGAGTGTAGCAGTTGGACTTAGGATGGGCTTTAGGCTTTGCATTCATACATGCATATCTACTGATCTGTTATTGTAATGGGCCTATGGGCCGTACTATTGACTTAGAAGGGCTAAGGCCTAGTTTACTGTATCTGAATAGGGCTTCGACCTAGTTATTACTGAGACTGGATAGGGCTTAGGCTAGTGGGCTTGAGCTGATTTGGGCTTTAGATGGGTTTCTTTACACACTGAGTTTCCAAACTCACCCATTTTTCTTCTATCCATGCAGGTGAGCCCTAGATTGGTGGACTTGGAGCTGGGAGGGATTCAGAGTGGCCACGAAGACTGTATTTCTGGTTAAATTAAGTTATTTATTTTATTAATTATTTTAATCGTTTTATTTTTAATTTGGGTTTGTAATAAGGCCGCTCTAATTATTTTTATTTTGGGTTCTTAATTACTTATTAATACCCTACTTTAATTATTTTGAATATAGCTATGCAAGTTTTTCTTAAAAATTAATCAAATGTTTTCAAAATCACATCACACGTTTCAAACGAGTAACAAAGTTAAGTTTTAATATTATCCTCTTAATAACTAGTAATGTTTAGGACGTTCTCCAAAAACTAGGAATTTCTCTTAAACCCACAATATCGGTTTGCAAAGCTCACCCTGATCTTAGTAACTAGGTAACATGGTTAGTTGTAGGTGATGTGACACACCAGATTTGGCCGTAACGTCTGGGCCGGGTTTGGGGTGTTACAACAGTCCTGACCACTCTTCGCTAGTATTTTGATTTCTCATTATACAAAATTCAAAAGATATTCTCGTTTGTTTCTTCTAAAAATAAACTTAATAAGGAATCTAACCATATAAATTGTGTTCCATAAAATTTTTTTTTACAATTTTTAATGAGTTTCCAAACTCACCCCTTTTTCTTCCATCCATGCAGGTGAGCCCTAGATTGGTGGACTTGGAGCTGGGAGGGATTCAGAGTGGCCACGAAGACTGTATTTCTGGTTAAATTAAGTTATTTATTTTATTAGTTATTTTAATCGTTTTATTTTTAATTTGGGTTTGTAATAAGGCCGCTCTAATTATTTTTATTTTGGGTTCTTAATTACTTATTAATACCCTACTTTAATTATTTTGAATATAGCTATGCAAGTTTTTCTTAAAAATTAATCAAATGTTTTCAAAATCACATCACACGTTTCAAACGAGTAACAAAGTTAAGTTTTAATATTATCCTCTTAATAACTAGTAATGTTTAGGACGTTCTCCAAAAACTGGGAATTTCTCTTAAACCCACAATATCGGTTTGCAAAGCTCACCCTGATCTTAGTAACTAGGTAACATGGTTAGTTGTAGGTGATGTGACACACCAGATTTGGCCGTAACGTCTGGGCCAAGTTTGGGGTGTTACAACAGTCCTGACCACTCTTCATTAGTATTTTGATTTCTCATTATACAAAATTCAAAAGATATTCTCGTTTGTTTCTTCTAAAAATAAACTTAATAAGGAATCTAACCATATAAATTGTGTTCCATAAAATTTTTTTTACAATTTTTAATGATTTTTCCAAATCAAAACAGGGGATCATGAAATCAATCTAAACCAGTCTTACAAAAATTTAAATAACTTAGAATATAGAATTCTTTTGCTAGCCCTATTTATTTTATATGAAAATAGACTCAATAAGCTTTAATTCCATATCTAATTCAACTTCTAATTTAATTTCTACCATTTTTTGTGATTTTTCAAATTCACTCATCTGCTGCTGTTTTAAGCTATTTATCCCAAAATTTACCTCTTTCATTAAAATTACTTATTATCAACTTGCAAAATAACACTTTTCTATATTTATCTTATCAAAGTTAAATCACTTATCTAACTCATGGTTCAAAACTCATATATTCATATCCCGATATGTATTTCCACATTTTTCGCATAAATTTCCATTTAACAAACTTGTTTCTTCCGTTGAACACTTCGGAATGTAACAATATTCGGCATTTTTAGCATATAAATCTGCCCTCTGTAATTGAAGCCGAACTTCGTGGTATAAGCACATATCACCACACTATTGGGCTAACATATGTATTCGTGGCATACGCACTTAGCGCCACTTTTCGAATCAACATGTATAACCGTGGCATATCCACTTAGCACCACGTTATATGTATAACAGTGGCATATCCACTTAGCACCACGTTAATGCATCAATATGTTTAACCATGGCATATTCACTTAGCACCACGTTACACGTATAACCGTGGGATATCCACTTAGCACCACGTTTTTCCATTTCGAAGGTTCAACCGAGATTTCCTCATTTAATCCCAATTTATCAACCTCAATTCACCGTTTATATCCATTAATTGTACAATACTAAAACTTATTTCACATGTCACAAAATAAAATATCATAACATAATAAAAACAGCACATTATTTACACATAAACTTACCTCGGTGCAAAATATAGAAATTTTGCAATTTAGTCCACAATCTTTTCCTTTCCCCAATCAAGGTTGATTTCACATCTTTCTTGATCTAAAAGAACACATTTAGCTTATTTAATACTCAAATTTATCAAAACAGTCCTTAACTATAACTTTGGCAAAATTATGATTTTGCCCCTAAACTTTTGCATATTTACACTTTTGCCCCAAGGCTCGGAAATTAAAATTTATCCCAAATTCGTATGTTTTAGAACATGCTGATCATTTATTTACCAATGGCAACATCAAATTCCCACTCTAACATATACTTATGAACATTAGGTATTTTTACCGATTATTCTGTTTTACTCGTTTTTACTGAAAACCGAGTAGTACAAGTTGTTTAGCATAATTTAAAATCTCATATTCTATCATAAAACATCAAAATAAACACATTTCACTTATGGGTATTTTTCCAAATATGAACCCTAGGTTAAATTATTGCTACAATAAGCTAAAGCAAGTTACTGGGACTCAAAAAACGTAAAAATCATTAAAAACGAGGCTAGAACAGACTTACAATCGAGCTTGGAAGCTTGAAAAACCCTAGCCATGGTTTCTCCATGCTATATTTGGCCTTGAGGAAGAAGATGAGCAAAAATTAGCTTTTAATTTGGTTTTTAATTCATTTAATCACTAAATGACCAAAATGCCCCTAACTTAAAAATATTCTTTTTCACCCATTTCATGTCCATTTTTGTCGAATAAATTAACCAATGCTATAATTACCATTTAATGACCTCCAATTTATAATTTCATAATAATTGGACACCTCTAACATGTAGAACTCAACTTTTGCACTTTTTATAATTTAGTCCTTTTGGCTAAATTGAGTGCCCAAACGTTGAAATTTTCGTTCGAAATTTTTAAAAAATAATTTTATGAAAATTTAAACCATAAATATATATAAATAAAACACATTTTGATTAAACACCTTTACCTTCTAGAATGCACATTTTACTACTTTTACAATTTAGTCCAATTTATTAAATTGGACAGACAAACAAAAAAAATTTGTAACGAAAATTTCACAAAATATTGTAAACACAATAAATTTTAAAACTCAATTGGAATAAATATTTTGAGCTCAGATTTGTGGTTTCGTAACCACTATTTCGTTTGGGCCTTTATTGGGCTATTACAGAGGGGTTTCGTTTAGTGTTTAGAAGTCAATCAAGGGGCTGGAGATCAGCCATTGACATTTTAAGTTTGTGAAATTCCTGTTATTTGATTGGAGGTAAGGCTTTTTGTAACGCCCCAAAATTCTTTTTTTTTTTTTGTTTTTGTGAATATGTGACACAATTGTTTGTCTGCTTCAGTGGTTAAGTGTTCGGGTGTGTGTGAGAGGTTCCAAGTTCAAGTCATGCCTTTGGAAAATTTTGGTATTTTTCTAAATAAAGCCTTAACCTTGCTTAATGGGCTTAAGTTTAATTATGGGTAAGTTTATATCAGAATGGGCCTGCTGGTCTAGTTGTTAAGTTGTGCGTTGGAGTGTTGGAGGTCTTATGTTCGAGTCCTTACACGAGTGAAGGAATTATTTTTACTCGGGGCATGTGGCGTGTGGTGGAGTTAGAGTTATATTAAAATTCTGAGTAGTGGGGACGTGGTGGGAGTATTTTTGGGATTAGTGGAGCGAAATTAGGAATTTGGTCATTATCTAAGATAGTTTCAGATTTTTGGAATTATTTTTCCCAAAAATTTTCTGACATTTCTTCCTATTTTGCCTTCTTCCACTCTGTTGTCCCTTCTTTTCCTTTTTGGGGCTCTTTCATTCGATTTCTTTTAGCTTACGATTTACCGTCATACTCTTGTTTTCCTTATTCTCGATTTTACCGCATGTTTCTAGTAAGCGAGACTATATCATCCTTCAATTCTGGTTTTCCAAAAGATTAATTGTGGTTTAACTGTTATTCTGGCATCAGCAAATTGGGAGGATCAGTACTCTCCTAGTTTTATTCGTAATCAAAACTGCTAAGAATGTCAGTGGTAAGTGAAGTTTTGGTTAGTGTGTTGTTGTCGAATTCGTTAGCTAAATCTCTAAAACGACATTGGTTATTGTGTTTTTAGGTTCCAGAGTGCTCATAGATCGTTTTAGCTTCAATCAAAACCAGGTGTGTACCCAAAAACACAGAAAGTGGGGTTTCAGTGAAAGCCAAAAACCTACTATCAATGCCACACGGGTTGGTAGGCCATGTACCATAACACGGGTGTGTGATCGACGAGGCTAGGCAGTACGCATAAGACACAACCGTGTGGTGGCCAGTTAGGCCGTGTGCGACACACGGGCTAGATTAATTTGGCCCGTGTGGGCCACACAGGAGTGTGGGTCCACACAGGTAGTCCACACAAGCGTGTGGGGTTCTGGGCCAGGCTGTGTGATCCATACGGCCAAGGGCAAATTGGGCCGTGTGGGCCCACACGCCCACATACCACATGGGTGTGTGAGCCCATTTAACTGAAATGTTTTTCTAAGGTTGCACGGGTCGCCCAAGTCGACTGTGAACCTAATGTAGGGTTGGTAAGCACTACTTAGAGTCCTAAATGTATGAACTGATTGTATGATATATTGTGACAACTTGATTTTTGACCCTAATCGAAATGGTGGTTTCGAAACCATGAATCCGAGTCAGAAAAATATTTAAATATTATTTTCTATAATTAGAATGTGTGAATTAACATCTGTGAAATTTTTGTGATTTAATTTTATTGTTTGGGTATCTGATTAAATGAAAGGACTTAATCGCATAAATTGGAAATTTTCTAGTTTTAATTGTAAGGATTGAATTGGTAATGGCTTCTTAGTTGAAATCATTCATGATGCAAAAAGCCCAATTTTTATATGTTAGTGGGCGGCATTATGTAGGATAAATATGTTTTTATATTAAATATGTACATTTATGTATATATATGTGTTATAATAATAAAATGCATATTAAATGTATATAATATAATAAATGAGTTAGAAACCATGTGCTTGTGACATGGATGATTATGTCCTTGGCCTATAAGTTTTAGTTATTATTTTTAAAAAGGGCAAATTAGTAAATTAAGAATTATTATATGATTAATAAAACATAAACATGAAATCACTTTGCATGTTACTCATCTTGGTGGCCGAAACTTGATAGGAAGGGAAGAAAAAAATAGTTTTGCATTCGGCACCTTGTGTTCTTCACTTAGGTAAGTTTTTGACATAATTTTTGATTGATATTTCATTTTTGAAGTTGTTGTTAAGTTACCTAGCTAGCCCATAGTTCAATTTTTTTTTAAATAGTGGAAGAATATGTTTCGGCCATGGATGAGTTTTGTGAGGTTTTTGTGTTTGATGTTAGGAAATGAAAGATGGATATTAGATAAGTACAAATTTCTTTTAATTATGTGTTTTAGTGAATTTTAGCAATTTTGGCTAAATTGATTGAAGTAGATTTTGGAGGTTTGAATAGCTAAAATTATGAATTTAGGAGTTTGGATTAAGCTTTGTGAGCATTCGGCCTTATTAAGTTGTAAGAAAATTTGATTAATTTGAGTGTATGAATTTTGAATCGAATTGCTAAAGTTATTTTCTTTAAGGGGTGATTTTGGTGAATTTTATAATCATGAGGGTTTGAATAATAATTATATGGTTAAATGATTTAAATAAATTCAACTTGTTTTCAATTAGTTTAAGAGCAAAAGAGGAAGGATTTGGAGTGGGGAAAGTCGAAGTTAGCCGAGTAGTCGACATAATCGTACAAAGTTGTCGAGGTAAGTCTTTAAGCTAATTCATGTATTAAATTTGGACAAATATTGAATTCAAGAGCTGAATTGAAAATTTAAATTTGATTTATGCTGATACCGAATGTGGTTAAAGTAGCGTATGGTTTGGTTTGATGTATAGTTGGAGATGCCGAATATAAATTAAAATGTTGAAAGGTTTATTTGTTGTATATTGAAGTGTTTAAAGGTAAATTATAATGTGGATAAGATATGTGCTATGTTTACCATGTGAAGGATGAATGTTAATGAAGTTAATTGTTGTGTTCTAGCTATGGTACTTAAATGTGCCATATTTGATTTGGTATAGTTGAAATGTGGTAACTATGGTATTATAGAAATTACCGATTGATTATGAGGTGGAAAATTATCAAATTGATATATAGATGGAATGTGTTGAATGTGAACTGTTTGGGAAGTGAATTACCCAAGTGTTTTAGTTAAAATAGACTTTACGTCTAGCAGGCATAGTGCCGGTGTTATGATTCAGGTTATAAGCATAGTAGGCCTAGTGCTGGTGTGGGATTTCAGGCTAAAAGCCTAGCAGGCAATGTGCCGTTGTATTTAAATCGGGTTGACACCTAGCAGGCTATATGCCAGTGCGATATTTCGAGACTTTGGATTGATGTACTATTACACAAGTTAAAACGAGTCAAAAGCCAATTTTGAGCTAAATTATTGTTAACTCGTAATAAGGTATGTATGTGATTTGTTATGAGATTTATAGTATGTGTTAGGTATTTGAATGATGGTTATGTATTCAAATGAGATTGAACAGGTTTGAAATTCAAGAAGATATATTATGAACAAATGAGTACATGGCATAGTATTCGGCCATTTATGGCATAAGTATATATTTATGTAATGTTAAATTGAACTTGTATCTTCAATGGAATGAGAACATATATTGATTTGATATATATTCGATTGAAGGTGAACATATAATGAGTTGGTATATTTGATTGAATGTGAGCCTATATTGATTTGGTTTATTCGGTTGAGTATGAGATTATAAGGAAATTTGTATATTCGGCCAAGATGGCTTAATTGACTCAAAGTAGAACTTAAATGGTACATTTCAGTTTATATGGAACAAATTGATTATTTGGTTGAATTGTTTAATTGCTTAAGTCTTACTAAGCTTATGAAAGCTTACTTTGAATGTTATGTCTCTTTGTTTTATAGATTGTTGAATCCCGCTACAAGCTCAGGGATCGTCAGTCGACTCATCACACTATCTACAGTTTTGGTATTTTGATGTTCTAAACTTGGCTTATGGAATGTATAGGTTAGACATTGTAAAAAGGTGGCATTTTGTATATGTGTTTATATAAGCCATGCGAATATGGCTAATTATGATACTAAGTTTGGTGTTTATACTTTTGGTTTAGTAGATGAATAGATAAGCCTATGTTGAATCAATTATAAATCGTAAAAGATAAATGCTTGGCTGTGTTTATAAATGCTTGAGGTGAATGAGTTTTAAACGTGGTTAGATTGTTTTAGTAACTTTTATCATGACATGTATCATTCTAGCTATATATATTTTTTAAGTTGATTTAAATATAATGTATATTGATTTTATATGCAATTGATTTTATATGCAATTTACCGTAAGCCTTTAATATTTCTGTATGCAAAGATATAGTGGTTTAAAAGATGGAAATCATTTGGAAATGAAATGGTGAGAGACTTGCTTATATGCGGTTTAACAAATACAAAATTTACCAAATGAATAGTAACACTTAACACGATGTATATTTGGTTTAAGGTTTAGCTACTCATCCATGCGTATAAACATGTCCTGAATGTTGATGATTGGTTTGTCTTATTTTAGTATAAAAACATGACTACCAATTATAGATATGGTAAATTCGGGATAATTGATACTTTTGTGTTGAAAATTTGGTAATTTTGTTCATGGTTAATATTCGATATGTTTTGAGTTGAAAAAGGGACTAGTTTATTTATATGTTTAAAAATTTCTTGTTCTAAGAGATTCGTTCATATGTATGTGAAATATCCAAATGTGACATTGGTCTCATAATGCCTCATAACCCATTCCAGTGATGGATACGGGTTAAGGGTGTTACATGTATGTACTGAGCTTGATATTTATATGCATGTATACTGAACTGTATATGTAAATGATAATCTTGTAATAGCATGTCATATATTGTATGTTGCATTGCATTGGTTTGGGATGATGTTATTTGGAGGAAGTGTACTGAAAGGCTCTCAAGCATATTATCTGGCAACTGATGGTGTGTAGAGGCTGGTTGAGTAGGACTCTGTTTACTGATTAATGCATATCTGGTACTGAAACTGAAATGGGCTAATGCCCGAACTACTACTGAAACTGAAATGGGCTTAGGCCAGACTGCAATTGACTATTTATTGTGATTGACTCTATGCTTATTTTCTATGGGGATTACACACTGAGTTTACTTATTTTCTATGGGGATTACACACTGAGTTTACGTAAACTCACCCCTTCTATTTAATGTGTATAGGTAATCCCCAGACTTAGACAGATCAGTGCGACGAATGACTCGACGGTGACTACGGTTGTTAGACTTTTATTTATGATTTAAGGTTATATTATATTTGGTTAATTTTGATGTAATTTGGGGACTTTTTGGACTTTTTCCTTAATTGTGGGTTTTTAACGGTTTCTCATGGCTTTTATAAATTGTACAAACTCAACGATTAAACGGTTTTTACTAAAACAAATGGGTTTTCCTAAACTGAACAGATTTATTTAGTTATCACGGTTATTCTTAAAAAAATGGTTTCTAAAGCTTCTACAATGAGTTATGTTTTTCACAATTTGAATTAACTAGCAAATGGCTTTTGAGATTATTAAGAGTTATCTAAAAATAGACAAATCAGAAATGTTTTGATGCGACGACTTAGTTTTCAAACACCCTATCATGTGACATCGGCAGATTCGACCATAACGTCTAGCCGGGTTTGGGGCGTTACACTTTTGATGGTTGAAAGTTTAATGTCTTGTTGTAATTTCATTGAAGTTTCGTTATTATCACTGTAATTGGGCTTCCAATTATCAGTTTTAGGTTTTGGAGTGCCTGAGATTGCGTTTGCTATGAAAATGAAACAGGTGTGTACCTAGAAACGCAAAAATTGAGGTTTTGGCAAAAGCTAAAAACCTTACTGTCGACGCCACACGGGCGTGTGGTCACCCGTGTGGTAGGCCGTGCATAAATGACATGGCCAGGTGTTTGACGAAGGCCAAGTCATCTGCTAGAAGCGACTGTGTGGTAGCCGGGGTGGCTGTGTGTGACGCACGGGCTAGACCAAATTAGGCCGTGTAGGCCACATGGGCATGGGAGTCCACACGTGTAGTCCACACGGGCATATGGGTTTCTGGGCCAGGCCGTGTGATCCATACAGGCCAAGGCCAATTTGGGCGTATGGGCCACACGGGCGTGTGTGCCCACACGTGCAAGCCACATGAGTGTGTGGGCCCATTTATCTAAAATGTTACCTATGGTTGCATGGGTCGTCCCAAATGACTGTGAGCCTTCCATAGGATCGGTAAGGTGTAAATAGACCCTAAGTTGTATGATTTGTTTGACTGATACTATATTCTGAGCTTGATTATTACCTTGCATATATGACTGATCTGATTCATATAACTGTATTGTAATTAGCATGTAAGCATGTGAGCATAATATTATGATTATCTACATTTGCATTTACTGTATATGTTTTGGGGGTTGGGGATGATATATATATTAGAGGAAGTATTCTAAAAGGCTTTTACGCCTATTATTTGGCAGCTTAGTTGCAATATATCTGACATGTGCCGCTTTCGGTACAACTTGGTGTGTAGGGCTGGGTGGGTGTTTTAAACCCCACATGGTGTTTAGGTATGGTTGGAGATGGTGTGTAGAGGTTGGGGGTAAGACTCTGATTCTGTTTTGACTGTATTTCAGTTTCTGATTCTGATATGGGCTAAGGCCCAAATATGCATATGTATCTGAAACTGTTATGGGCTAAGGCCCAAATTCGCATCTGATTCTATAATGGGCCTAGGCCCAAATCTGTATCTGCAATGGCTCAGGACGAAATTTGAGACTGTTTGATTCTGATTTTCTGATTATTTGTGCATGCTATTTCTACAGGAATTACACACCGAGTTTATGTAAACTCACCCTTTTCTATTTAATCTGTATAGGTAATCCCCAGACTTAGATGGTTCAGTGTAGTGGAGGACTCAACGATGACCACACACTTATTAAACTGTTTTATTTTATTATTGGGTATTTTGATGTAACTTTGGACTATCAGACTGTTTGGTTTGAGTTGGGTTTAACTGTGGTTACTATGGTTTTATAACTGTTAAACATGACAAAAACTCAGTTTTTACAAAGAGCAAAAGTTTTCCCAAAATTAAACGATTTCTAAAAATAACACTTTTACGTGCTTCCTCTACCAAAGTGTTTTTACCTCTAATTGTTTAAAAAGTACAATAGTTTTGAAATTGATAATAACGATAAGGGCTAATAAACAAGATTGGTTTCAACTTGACGATGCTGTTTTAAAACCTTATGATGTGACATTGCCAGGTTTGGCCATAACGTCCAAAGCCGAGTTTGGAGTGTTATATTTAGTGGTATCAGTGCCAGGTTGTAAAATTTGGCTGTGAATTTTGGGTTCCAAAATTTGGTCTTTAAAGAATTGATTTTCAAATGGTTTTAAATATTCTGATGGAGTATGTGGTACATCGAGTCTCTGGCGCTGATCCAGTAAGTTTTTTGTACTCTGATAAACTGTTTTGACATTGTAGATATTTTATTCTGGAAACATGGTAGATAGCCTACTTTGGAAAAACACTATATCTAGTGTGCACTGAAACTGTAGTGAAACTAATAGAGACTGAAACCTTCAAAAACAAATTCTGAACTTCTAAAACTGTTTGCATAAAACATATGTTAATAAAAACTGAAACTGTAACTGATGCATAAAGTTGTTAATGTAGATATAACTCTGAAGTTACGATGAGTGCACGAGGTATCTGTGGACGTGGTACTTGAGGCTGTGGTAGAGGTCGTAGGGGGCTCGAGCTGAGTCTTCCTCATCTCTAGGTAGTATGTCAAATTTGAACACTAGTGAGACACTTGTGTCGCCTGCTCTGAGACTGGATCTCAAGATCGCATAGCTGGGGACGATGTATTGTCCCAGGCCATGCTAAGGATATTAGAGAGGGTCGCTGGGGCCAACACTAGATCTGGGGGCCAAGGGTCGATTACGGAACAACTCTGCTGGAGTTGCCCCTAATGTGGCTGAGTACTAATAGAGGCCACTGAGTGGATTATGGACGATTTCGATTGCACCCCTAAGTAGAAACTGAAGGTTGCAGTTTTCTTGCTTCACGATGAGGCATACTAGTGGTGGTTGATTGTTAAGGAGGGCACTCAGCCGGAACGTTTAACTTGGGAGTTCTTTCAAACTTCATTCTAAGGAAAATATGTAAGAGCTAGCTATATTGATGCTCGTAGGCGTGAATTCCTAAATCTCACACAGGGAGACCGATCTGTGGCCGAGTATAAGGCCAAACTTCTGATACTGAGCTACTATGCTCGAGTTATGGTGGCATTTGAATATGAAAGGTGTGTCCGTTTTAAGGATAGCCTTAGGGATAATCTGAGGGTATTGATAGCTCCGTAGGGGGAGCACGAGCTCTTTGTGTTGGTTGAGAAGGTGAAGATCGCTGAGGACGTCAAGCGCGCTGAGCACCAAAATAAAGACCGTGAGAGGGGTAAACACAAGAGGGATTTGGAGCCTTCGAGTTCAGTACAGAGGCCTAAGAAAACGGCCAGATCTGATGGGCTAGTTAGAGTTGGGCCCCTGTTACTCCTACCGAGTTACAGCCTTGTGGGGACTACGGTAGACGCCATCCGGGTGAGTGCTTGAGGAGGACTGGGGTATGTTAGAGATGTGGGTCTTTAGAGCACCACATTCAAGAGTGTCCATTGAGGGTTGATCAGGTGCAAGCTTCAGGTTCTGGTAATGTATAGCTACAGAGAGTAGTTTACCAACCACACGGTAAGGCTAGGGATGATAATGGTTTGGGTTGAGGATAGGGAGCACCGGATAGAAGTGCTGGACAGACAGAGGCGAGGTAGCTTGCTTTGGTTTATGCTGCACATCGCCAAGAGGACAGAGATGCTCCGGACATCATCATCGATATGTTCTTAATCTTTGATGTACCATTTACTGCTTTGATAGACATAGGGTCTACTCACTCTTACGTAGCTAGTTCTATATCTGAAAACTTGGGGATTTTGATTGAGAGTACTACGAGTGAGATTATGGTATTGAGTCTGTTAGGGTAGTCTGTCTGGGTTAGTAAAATCTATAGAGACGTGCCGTTAGAGGTTCAAGGGATAGTTTTCCTGGCTGATTTAATGGAGCTACCTTTTGGGGAGTTTGATCTGATATTGGGTATGGACTGGTTGGTTAAGCACCGTGTCAGTTTAGACCGTGCGACTAAGAGGGTTGTCTTGAGAACCGAGGAGGATAATGAGGTAGTTATGATTGGGGAATGTTGAAATTATCTAGCTAATGTAATCTTTGCACTTGTGGCCGAGAAATTGGTTCGAAAAGGATGTGAGGCGTTCCTAGCCTACGTTAGTGTTTTTGCTTCTAGGGACTCTGCAATTGCGAATATTAGAACGGTGAGGGATTTTTCAGATGTCTTTCCTGAGGAGCTATCGGGATTACCTCTGAATCAGGAAGTGGAGTTTGGGATTCAACTTCTTCCAGGTACAGCTTCAGTGTCTATTGCTCCCTACCATATGGCACCGAAGGAGCTTACAAAGCTTAAGGCTCAAATTCAAGAATTGTTGGATTGTGGTTTCCTTCATCCTAGTGTGTCTCCATGGGGAGCACCAGTGCTGTTCGTTAAGAAGAAGGATGGGACCATAAGGATGTGTATAGATTACCAGCAATTGAATAAGATAATGATTAAGAAAAAGTATCCACTTCCAAGGATTGATGACTTATTCGATCAGTTCTGAGGGGCTTCTATGTGCTCGAAGATAGATCTCCGTTTTAGGTATCATCAGTTGAGGGTTAAGGAGGCTGATGTGCATAAGACGACATTTAGGACTCGTTATGACACGAGTTCCTAGTGATGCCTTTTGGTCTGACAAACGCTCCGGTGGCAGTTATGGATCTAATGAACTGTGTGTTTTAGCCCTATCTAGATAAATTCATCTTGGTCTTTATCGACGATATTTTAGTATACTCTAATACTAAGGATGATCATGACAAGCATCTTAGAGCAGTACTTCAGACATTGCGTGAAAAATAGCTGTATACTAAATTCAGTAAATGCGAATTCAGGTTACGAGAGGTGACTTTTGTAGGGCAAGTAGTTTTTGCTGAGGGATTCGAGTTTATCCTCGAAAGATTGAGGCTGTACTGGATATGAAACAACCGAGGAATGTGTTTAAAATTCAAATCTTTTTGGGTTTGGCATGTAACAGCTCATTTTTAGCCAAATTGAAATAGTGGTTTCGGGACCATGAACCTGACGTTGAAAAAAATATTTTATTATTATTTTAATGTCTATAGTATAATATTAGAGTTGTGTGAAATATTTGTAAAGAAATTTTATCATTTGAGTGTTTAATTTGATAAAAAGGACTAAATTGCGTAAAGTAAAAAAGTTGCTTTCTATAAGCTAAAGGTGTCAAATAGCTATAGAACTTAAAAGTAAAGGTCTCTATATGGCAAATAGCCCATTATTGAGTTAGTGGATGATAGTGGAGTGGCATTTGGTGTAATTACTAATGTTTTTAAAGGTTAAATTAGTAACTAGTTAATAAAGGTTATTAAGTAAAGAAAATAAAAGACAAACATGCAAGTTCATCTTTCTTCAACCGATTGTAGCAAAGGAGAAAGCCATTTTTTTTTCATGCTTAACTTTCGACAATCTAATCTTCTTCAATTAGGTATGATTTTTTATTCCATTTTTTAATGATTTTTTTACGTTTTTGAGATCTTTGCTTCGTAATCTAGTTAGCCTGTATCTCCTATTTCGAAACCGTTTAAGTATGTGAGAGTTGCCATTGATGAGCTATTGTGTTCTTTGATGTTTGATGGTGAAATATGAATATTTGATGTTAGATTTTCATATTTTATAAATTAATTTTTGATGAAAATGTAAAATAGGGATTAAATTGTGAAATATTGAAATTATGTGGTTAAAAGTGTGATTATATGGAAAATGTGGGCTGCTAAGGCTATAAGAAGAATTCGACTAAGCATGGGTAGGATGAAATTGCATGAAATTGTGATTTTATGTGATAAGGACTAAATTGCAAAAATATGAAATAATAGGGGCAAAAGTGTAATTTTGCCAAAATGTGTAAATTGTGTTAAATTGGATGAACTAATGATTAAATAATTAAATTTTGATATTATATAGATTGAGAAAAATGAGAATTGGACCTAGAATGGGGGAAAACAAAGTTTCAGATTAGTCGACCTAATTCGTTGGTACAGCAAACGAGGTAAGTTCGTATGTTAAGAAACATTATTGAATTTTGTTATTTATGCAAACGAGTGAAAGTCCCGTACGAATCTTAGGAATAGTATAGGATACAAATGTCATGACATTAGGGTTACTGAGATGAGATTATGTGTAAGACCATGTCTGGAACATGGCATCGATACAAGATTTCATGTAAGGATCGATATAAGACTTCGTGTAAGACCATAGCTAGGCAATGGCATTGATATGTGATTACATGTAAGACCATATCTGGGATATGGCATTGTACTATGCATACGTGATTCCCAAGTATCCTTTAGTAATTTCAAATGGTTAAACGGGCAAAGTCAAGACAAGAATGAAAGTATGATTGAATTAAGTAAAACAGGTATGTATAGAACCTATGTGAGAATCGAATGAAGGTAACTTGGTGAGTTCATAGTGCATGTTTATGAAATGAGAAAGATTTGTGAATAAGTATGTCTCCTGCCAAAATGTGTTTATTTGACTATCTTAAGGTATGAATTGGATGATATATGTGATATGAACTACAGCTGTTTTAATTATAAATAAATGGCGCATTGTGAGCGAAATACTGTTATTTGATGATATTTTACATAATTCATTTGTAAAAGAAATGTGATGGATAAGGGATCGAATAATGTTTTTATATATTTACTTATGCATAAGTAAATGTGAATGAATTGATAAGAAGTATTCGAACCATATGAGATTTAAAATGAATAAACTTGTGAAAATCTTGGTTAGCTAGGTGATTGAATATGTAATAGAATGGTCAAATCATATGAGTGGTATTATGATATGTATAGATGCTTAAAATGTGTTTATTTGATGAAGTGAGTTTATTATCATACAGACGTACTAAGCTTTATAGCTTACTTTATTTTCTTTCTCTATATTTTATAGTGATTCGAAGAGTTGCTCGGGTTGGAGGTTGTCAGAGATCTCATCGCACTATCCAACTATCGTTTCAATACTTAAAAGCTTTGAGATTTTGGTTATATGGCATGTATAGGCTAGTTGGTTTATGAACTATATAAGTCCTTTTGGATATTGAAGCCTAAATGAGATTGATATGTATAGCCAAGTGATTTGGCTTATTTTTGATATAGTTATTGGAGGAGTTCTTGGTCATTTAAGATGACTTGATGTTGATTTTGGTTGAATGTATATATGTGGTTATGGAATATGGCATATTTAGGTAAACGTGATCATGGCTAAATAGCTTAAATTTGTCATGAGTTTGGCTTGTAAATGTTGGTATGTATTCGGTCATTTTGGTTGGTTTACCTTATGGATTTGGTATTGTTAATGTGATACAAATGTAGTTGTCAATTAGTTAATTATTTGGTGAACACTTACTTGAGAAATGCCATGTTGTGGCATGGTTCTAAGTTGATGATCTGGTTGGCCATTTAGCTTGAATTTGAAGTATGTAATGTATGCATAATATGGTTAATGAAACGTATTGAAATGGTATGTTTTTGGTTAGGCAAAAAGGTTATGTAGGAGTATTGATATGGTTTGGTTTGATATGATATGAATTGTGCATGAAATGGTAAGGTTTGATTGCCCAATTGAGTTTGGATTTGATGCAAATTTGAGCTTGTATAGATGTTGGTGTTTTGGGTGAGAAATGTGGCTTATAACTAGCCTATTTTCATCCACACAGGTAGAGCACACGACTGTATGGCTCAACCGTGTGTGACACATGGCCTTGGTACATGGCCGTGTGTCCCCTGATGATGTAATTAAAAACCAAGTCAGTGAGTTACACGGCCTAGACACACGGGCGTGTCGTCGACCGTGTGACCCAAGTCAGTATGTATGCCCTGTTTTCACACGACATGTGGCACGCGTGTGTCTGTAGCCATGTGAGGCATACGGCCTGTTCACACGGACGTGTGACCTTTGTATGCTGAAAAATTTTCTAAGTTTCCCAAAGTTTTTGTATATGATCGGTTTAGTCCCAAATCTTCTCTAAAGCATGTTTAAGGCTTCGTAGAGTCGTTTAAGGGACATTGTGATATGATTGAATGGTATTTGATTATGAATGCTTAATGAATG
Source organism: Gossypium stocksii (assembly GCA_020496765.1). Lineage (NCBI taxonomy): Eukaryota > Viridiplantae > Streptophyta > Magnoliopsida > Malvales > Malvaceae > Gossypium > Gossypium stocksii. Next base: position 53,942,475 of record CM035622.1, read on the forward strand.
TGATATGTTTATTTAAAGACTTGATTTGATTGGTAATACCTTGTAACCCTATTCCAGCGACAGATACAGGTTAGGGGTGTTACATTTTATTGGTATCAAAGCTCAAGTTTAGTCGATTCTCAGACTAACGTAGCATATGTGAGTCTAGCTATACATGCCATATTTAACATGTGATAGTGTGATATCTCCTGACTCTGATGAAATTTATTTGTTTAGATAGATATGCTTTCCAATCGAGCTAATTTCGATAGTTTAGAATGTGGTATTCAAATATTTGAGTGAAAATGTGCTTATAATGAGTTGAAACTCATAAAGGTATGAATGAGAGTGCATGATATTTGTTATTGTTAAATGTTATGTTATGTGCATGTATATGTGAGAATTAAATTGTAATATCCCGAATTAGGGCCTAATCAGAATAGTGGTTTCGTGACCACAAATCCGAGGTAGAAATAATTATTTTATAATTATTTTGATGTTTAAGATATGATTTTATGATGGTGTGAAAATTTCGTGAAGAAATTCTAAGCGTAAAGTGCTTAATTTAAAATTAGGGACTAAATCGAATAAGTTGCAAAACTTGCATTCTAGAAGTTTCTAGTATGAAATTGCTTTGGAATATTAATTAGGAGGTCTTAAATAGCAATTTGACCAATTTTAAGTTCATGGACAAAATTTGGACATGGATGGAATTTTTGAAAGTTTAGTAAGGAGGGGCATTTTGGTCATTTGGATATTAACATGAAATAAAAAGGGAAAAATAACACAAAATTGGTCATCTTCTTCATTACCATGAAATTTCAAAGGTTCTCCATAGCTAGGGTTTGTTTCAAGCTTCCAAGCTTCATAGTAAGTGATTCCAAGCCCCGTTTTTAATGTTCTTTATGTTTTCGTAGTCCCGGTAACTCGATAAAGCTTATGTTAGCAATAATTTAAGTTAGGGTTCATATTTGGAAAAAAAACCATAGGTGAAATTTGTGTATTTTGATGTTTTATGATAGAATATGAGGTTTTAAATTATGTTAGACAACTTGTGCTACTCGGTTTTAAGTAAAAACGAGTAAAACAGCTTAATCAGTAAAAGTACATATTGTTCATAAGTATGTGTTTTAGTGGGAATTTGAGCTTGCTAATGGTAAATAAATGATCAGCATGTCCTAAAACATAAGAATTTGTGATAAAATTTAATTTCCGAACTTTGGGGCAAAAGTGTAAATATGCAAAAGTTTAGGGGCAAAATTGTAATTTTGCCAAAATTTGAATTTAGGACTATTTTGATAATGTGAGTATTAAATAAGCTAAATGTGTTATTTTAGATCAAGAAAGACGTAGAATCAACCTTGATCGAGGAAAAGAAAAGATTTTGGACTAAATCGCAAAATTGCTATATTTTGTACCAAGGTAAGTTCATGTGTAAATAATGTAACATGATTGCTATTTTAAATGATTTAATGCTATTTATACGATATGATACTTGTTATTATGAATATTATGCTTTGTGAAATATTATGTATTGGTATGAAAAGTATGTGATTAAATTGATAAGTATGAGATGCAAGCAACGTATTGGTTCCAATATTCCGAGGAGAACGACTTGGAAATGTGTGACTGAGGAAAATCCCGTTTGAACCTTGGGAATAGATTAGGATACAAGTGACATGTCACTAGGATGGTTGGGCATCCAAGCTCGTTGAGTTGAGTCCAAGTTCACTTATGGATGCAAATGTCCGAACTCGTTGAGTTGAGTCCGAGTTCGTGAGATGTAACTAGACATCCGAGCTCGTTGAGTTGAGTCTGAGTTCACTTATGGATGCGAACGCCCGAGCTCGTTGAGTTGAGTCTGAGTTCGCTTATGGGCGGGTTACATGATTGATTGATTACATATGTGGCACTTATGTGCAAATGATCCGTGTATCCGAGTTATATTCCGATGTGTTCAACGGGTAAAATTCTAGCGGAATGGAAGAATACTCAAGATGAAAATGATATTTTGGTAAGTGTTGTGAAATGGACAATTTGGACAGGTATGTACTTAACCCTCGGGTTGAAACTTGATACAACAGAAATAAGGTGGTAAGATGATACACGATAGCTAGAAATGTGGTTTGTATCTTGGTGATATCATGCTATTGTTGTTGATATAATTACTTTTTTATGTTACTTGTTATTTGCATGTGAACTTACTAAGCATTTATGCTTACTCCCTCCTTTACATTCATTATAGTTTTTAGCTAGCCAACTTGGATATCGGAAAGGTCGAAGAAACGCTCACACTATCCGAGGAAGAATTGGTATATTGGTTTGTATGTTTTGATGTATGGCATGTATAGCAATATGCTTGTTTTGTGTAAATAATCTTGTGATATGGTTGTGGTTTGGTTGAGGAATTAGTCATTGGTATGGCTAGCCTAGATAATGTTGGATGCCTTGTGAGTTTAATATGTTATATAGTTCATGAGAATTCATAAAAAGATGAAACTTGCCATAAAACAGAACACTACAGCAACAATGACGTGAGTTTGAAAAATCACAAAAAATAGTAGAAAACGAATTAGGTGAAGAATTAACTATGAAATTGAAGCTTATTGTGTCTACTTTCAAATGGAAAAAGCGAAATAGGTAAAGGAGTTATATGTTATAAGATATTTGAGTTTTAGTGAAACAGGGCCAGAGCGATTTCTGGATCCCCTGTTCCAAATTTGAAAATTCATTATAAATTGTAAAAAAATAATTAGGAGATGTAATTTATATGCTCAGAATTCTTATTGAATCTAATTTTAATAGAAATAAACGTTATAGTTATATGAATTTTTTATAGGGAGAAAAGTGGTTCTTCGTAGTAAGTAGATGTCAGTGCAGTCAAGTCCTGAAACAGGGGTAACTTTAACTAATAAACTGCACCAATTGGTCAAATCAAAAATTTTAGAAAAAAATTAGTAGATAGATATGTGAGTATAGATTCAGGTAAAATTTACGGATCTTGATTTCGAGTTTTGCAACTCGAGATATGATTTTTTTAGCGACCATGACGCAGAAAAACTGCTTATTCCAAAAATCAAAATAAATGATGCAAAGTTGTTTAAATGATAAATTATGTTTGGTAACACCTCAAGCTCGACTCCGGCGACAGTCTCGGGCGTGGGGGTGTTACATAAATTTAAGGCTTTACGACCCTCACCCCCCTCATCAGTAAAGTGTGACAATGAAATCTATAAGATTTAGATTGAATAAGCTCACAAGTGTAGAATTACAGAGTTCCGTAATTGAAAGATTAATATTGTGGTCAGATAAGAGAATGAGTCAGCAGTAAAGATAGTTCTTGAAGAGATGTTGGATCATTCTGAAAGCCATTCAGATTATGCAAAGTCACTGTTAAAGAAGAAGTTGACTTTGATTAAACAAAATATTCAGGTATGATATCTAAAGAATGTATTAATTGAAAGTTCTACTGAATTGATTTCTGTTAGTGATGGGATAATGAGAAACCAGTAATGACAGAATTAGACAGTGGGATAATGTTTGAATTGTAAAGATATCTGAGTATAGCAGTATAGTCGAATAGCTTATGATGATCTCTTCTGGGTATTCTATGTATTCATCCGTTCTTAGAGGTATATATTTATAACTGTATATTTTCAGATGAAATTCTTATCATATGGGAACGCTAGCTAAACATACTGTTAGACGAAAGCATTGTCGGTCTGTTTGATTTATGATCGGCGTTGCTCTATTTTTCTCTAGTATTCTATTCCATTGTGTTGATAGAAAAGTCGACAGTAAAATCCGTATGATGCTAGTATTCTGCTTCTACTGGTTATTGTTTTGTTGAATATACATGAAGATTATATTGCTTCTGTTATAGTTGATCTCAGTGCTATGAGTGATGTTTATTTCTGGAATTTCTCTAGTATATCATTGAGATCTTTATCATTCTATATAAGTTGTAATTTCTAGTTTGATAACGGGAGCACAGTGGTACCGATTTCAGATTTACAAAGATTGTGTTTTTGCACTGGTTATTAGTGGAATTATATTCGATTTTCTCTTTTCAAACTGCATTATTGATAGTTGGGATATTAACTATCTATATGGTTGAGATGTTGGTCTTATTATGGCACTATGATTTTTATTTGATGGAGGTGGCTTCAGTATAGTACAATGCTTCAATGATTAATAGTTGAGATAGCTTTATATATAATCTTTCTAGTTTTCTTGAAAAGGAATTGACATCGGCAAAAACATAGACGATAGAAGATCAAGTTCAAATCTATATAATAGTTACCACTTCCAGGTAAATCTTGATATATGTAAATGAGTAAAGACGAAATGTGGTGTTATATATTCGAGTTATGCAACTTTTAAAAAGATCTTTGACTAGTATCCTGAAGAAATTGCTATAAATTGTATGTCTGAATTATCTTGATAAAAAAAAGAAAGGTTTTCTTTGAAAATCTATTGTTTGACAGCTAAGATTGATTCAGTTGTTTAGTCTGATGGGATTATTTTCTTGAAGGGATAATTGAGTTACATATGTTTGAGTTTATTATCGAGTTCGGAAATAAATTTGGTACGTTCATGGGTAAATAGATAGATGGTTTGAATGAAGAATTCATACTCCAGAAGACATGATACAAAATTATATCTACCGGAACGATTCTATTTGAGAAATGTTATTATAAAATAAACTTGTTTAGATTGTTGAAGTTTTCCTTTGTGTGAAGTTTGATTTGGTTTAATACATGTTAATAAAGTTATGAACAGTTGAAGACATTGTTAACTGAAGCATCAGTTCTAGTTCAGCCTGAGTTGGGTAAAGAGTTTATGATTTTCAGTCATGCGTCATTGAATGGTTTGAAGTGTGTTCTAGTACATTCTTATAGAGTGACAACTTATGCTTCTTTACAGTTAAAGCTACATGAAAAGAGTTTTTTGACATGCAAATTAGAGATGATTGACATTGTATTTGTGCTGAATAGTTAGTGACATTAATTGTTTGGTGAGTAATATAACCTGTTTGATGATTGCAAGAGTTTAAAATATTTGATGTTACAGAGAGATCTAAATTTAGGACATCAAAGATGGCTTCAACTGTTGAAAGATTTTAAGTTAGTAATTGATTATCATCTTGGGCAAGCGATTATCGTCACATATGTTCTGAATAGTAAATCTTTGTGTGCTTTGTAGGCGATGAATACGCAATTGATCTTATTTGATGACGGTGCGTTATTAGCTGAGTTTAAAGCTAAATTGATGTTTATTCAACGAATTTGTGAAGCTCTGAAATGTGTCAGTGAATTGCAAGTTAAAAAGAGTTCAATGTGAGTCGAATTCTGATTTAGAGTTTCAGATTGGAATCAATGATTGTTTGTTGTTCCAAGATAGGGTTTATGTACCGAGAAATCCAGAGATTTTATAGTGAATATGAAGTTTATAGTGGTAGCTCATTTATTCGTCTAAGAAGTATAATAAATTGAAACGGTCATTTTAGTGGGCAGATATGAAAAAAAAAGAATGAAAGATATTTCTGACTTTGTGTCTAGATGTTTCATTTCTTAGCAGGTTAAAGCTGATCACCAAGTGACTTTAGGACTATTACAACATCTGTTGATATTTGAGCAGAAGTGGGATAGAATTACGATAGATTCTATATTGAAATTAATCTTATCACGAAAAAGAAAGGTGAGATCTGGATTATTGTTGATCATTTGAAGAAGTCTACACATTCTATCCTGGTACGTACAGATTACTCTCTTGATAGATTAGCTAAGTTATATATTTCTAAATTGTCAGTTTACACAGGGTGTCAGTCTTCATTGTTTTGGATAGAGATCTGAAATTTATTTTGTGATATGATGTGACGATATAGATAAACCCTTTGTCTATAATATCTCTTTCAGAAATTGAAATTTAGCTTGATATGATGTATAGTGAAGAACAGATCAAAATCTTAGCTCGTGAGATTAAACAGTTCAGAAATCTGAGGCTATCTGAGAATTTGATAGGGCTATGAGAAAGCAAATCTTAAATCTATTTTCTGAAAGATTCTTTTGGGATGAAAATCCCTAAGGGGGAGAGTTGTAAGAACCCGTTTTTAGCTAAATTAGAACAGTGGTTTTGGGACCATGAATTTGACATAGAAAAATTTATTTTATTATTATTTTATTGTCTATAGTATAATATTAGAGTTGTGTGAAATTTTCTTAAAAAAAATTTATCATTTGAGTGTTTAATTTGATAAAAAGGACTAAATCACGTAAAGTAAAAAAGTTGCATTCTATAAGCTAAAGGTGTCAAATAGCTATAGAACTTAAAAGTAAAGGTCCTTATGTGGCAATAGCCCATTATTGAGTTAGTGGATGATAGTGGAGTGGCATTTGGTGTAATTACTAATGTTTTTAAAGGTTAAATTAATAATTAGTTAATAAAGGTTATTAAGTAAAGAAAATAAAAGACAAACATGCATGTTCATCTTTCTTCAACCGATTGTAGCAAAGGAGAAAGCCATTTTTTCATGCATAACTTTCGGCATTCTAATATTCTCAATTAGGTATTATTTTTGATTCCGTATTTAATGATTTTTTATGTTTTTGAGATCGTTGCTTCGTAATCTAGCAAGCCCGTATCTTTGATTTCTAAATTGTTTAAGTATGTGAGAGTTGCCATTGATGAGCTATTGTATTCTTTGATGTTTGCTGGTGAAATATGAATATTTGATATTAGATTTTCATATTTTATAAAGTGATTTTTGATGAAAATGCAAAATAGGGATTAAATTGTGAAATATTGAAATTATCTGGTTAAAAGTGTGATTATATGGAAAATGTGGGCTGCTAAGGCAATAAGAAAAACTTGGCTAAGCATGGATAGGATGAAATTGCATGAAATTATGATTTTATGTGATAAGGACTAAATTGCAAAAATGTGAAATAATGAGGGTAAAAGTGTAATTTTACCAAAATGTGTAAATTGTGTTAAATTAAATGAATTAATGATTAAATAAGTAAAATTTGTTATTATATGGATTAAGAAAAATGAGAACTGGATCTAGAATGGGGGAAAATAAAGTTTCAGATTAGTCGACCTAATTCATCGATACAGCGAATGATGTAAGTTCGTATGTTAATAAACATTATTGAATTGTGTTATTTATGCATTACTATCATTGAATTGAATTGAAATGATTATGTATACGTCTTTGAGACATGAACGACAGAGAATCGACTAGTGAAAGTCCCGTACAAACCTTAGGAATAGTATAGGATACAATTGCCATGACATTAAGGTTATTGAGATGAGATTACGTGTAAGGCCATGTCTGGGACATGACACCGATATGAGATTTCGTGTAAGATCATATCTGGGATATGACATCGATATGAGACTTCGTGTAAGACCATAGCTAGGCTATGACATCGATATGTGATTACATGTAAGACCATATCTAGGATATGGCATTGTACGATACATACGTGATTCCTGAGTATCCTTTAGTAATCCTGAATGGTTTAACTGGCAAAGTCAGGATGAGAACGAAAGTACGACTGAATTAAGTAAAACAGATACATACAAAATCGATGTGAGAATCGAATGAAGGTAACTTGGTGAGTTCATAGTGTATCATGTATATGAAATGAGAAAGATTTGTGAATAAGTATGTCTCATGCCAAAATGGGTCTATTTGACTATATTGAGGTACGAATTGAATGATATATGTTATATGAACTATAGTTGTTTTAATTATAAATAAATGGCGCATTGTGAACGAAATACCGTTATTTGATGATATTTTACATAATTCATTTGGCAAAAGAAATGTGATGGATAAGGGATCAAATAAAGTTTTTATATATTTCTTATGCATAAGTAAATGTGAATGAATTGATAAGAAGTATTCGAACCATACTAGCTTTAAAATGAATAAACTTGTGAAAATCTTGGTTAACTATGTGTATGAATTTGTAATAGAATGGTGAAATCATATGAGTGGTATTATGATATGTATAGATGCTTAAAATGTGTTTATTTGATGAAATGAATTTATTATCATATGAACTTACTAAGCTTTATAGCTTCCTTTGTTTTCTTTCTCTATGTTTTGTAGTGATTCGAAAACTTGCTTGGGTTGGAAGTTGTCAAAGATCTCATCGCACTATCCGGCTATCGTTTCGGTACTTAAAAGCTTTGAGATTTTGGTTATATGGCATGTATAGGCTAGTAGGTTTATCAAGTGTATAGGTCTTTTTGGCTATTGAAGCGTAAATGAAATTGGTATGTATAGCCAAGTGATTTGGCTTATTTTTTATATAGTTATTGGAGGAGTTCTTGGTCATTTAAGATGACTTGATGTTGATTTTGGTTGAATGTATATGTGGTTATGGAATATGGCATATTTAGGTAAACTTGATCATGGTTGAATAGCTTAAATTTGTCGTGAGTTTGGCTTGTAAATGTTGGTATGTATTCGGTCATTTTGGTTGGTTTACCTTATGAATTTGGTATTGTTAATGTGATACAAATGTAGTCGTCAATTAGTTAATTATATGGTGAACACTTACTTGAGAAATGCCATGTTGTGGCATGGTTCTAAGTTGATGATTTGGTTAGCCATTTAGCTTGAATTTGAAGTATGTAATGTATGAATAGTATGGTTAATGAAACGTATTGAAATGGTATGTTTTTGGTTAGGAAAAAAGGTTATGTATGAGCATTGATATGGTTTGGTTTGATATGATTTGAATTGTGTATGAAATGGTAAGGTTTGATTGCCCAATTGAGTTTGGATTTGATGCAAATTTGAGTTTGTATAGATGTTGGTGTTTTGGGTGAGAAATGTGGCTTGTAGCTAGCCTATTTTCGTCGACATGGGTAGAGCACACGGGCATGTCGCTCAACCGTGTATGACACATGGCCTTGGTGCACAGCCATGTGTCCCCTGATGATGCAATTAAAAACTAAGTCAGTGAGTTACACGGTCTAAACACACGGGCGTGTGGTTGACTGTGTGACCCAAGTCAGTATGTATGCCTTATTTTCACACGGCCTATGACACAGGCGTGTCCGGAGCCGTGTGAGGCACATCACCTGTTCACACGGGCGTGTGACCTTTGTATACTTAAAAAGAATTTGAGTTTCCTAAAGTTTTTGTATATGATCAGTTTAGTCTCGAACCTTCTCTAAAGCATGTTTAAGGCTTCAAAGGACCGTTTAAGGGACATTGTGATTTGATTGAATGGTATTTGATTATGAATGCTTAGTGAATGTGATATGTTTGTTTAAAGACTTGATTTGATTGGTAATACCTTGTAACCCTATTCCGGCGATGGATATGGGTTAGGGGTGTTACATGGTAGGGTATTATCGACAGTTTGTGGAGGGTTTCTCAGTGATTGCAGTGCCCTTAACTAAACTTCTACGTAAGGGTATTCCATTCGTCTAGACCAATGCACAGCAATCAAGCTCTGAAAAGATCAAGTCTATTTTGACTCAAGCTCCTATTTTGATACAGCCTGAACTTGGAAAGGAATTTATGGTTTTTAGTGATGTGCCTCATGTGGGTCTAGGTTGCATTCTGATACAGGATGGTAAGGTTGTGGCATATGCATCTCATCAGCTTAAGGCACACAAGGCAAACTATCTGACGCATGACCTTGAGCTGGTTGCTGTGATCTTTGCACTGAAAATCTGGAGGCACTATTTGTATGGTGAGAGGTGTATCATCTACACTGATCACAAGAGCCTCAAGTACCTCTTTACTTAGAAGGAATTGAATCTTAGGCAGTGTATATGGATTGAGCTACTTAAGGACTATGACTGTACCATTGAGTACCATCTTGGTAAGGCCAATGTGGTGGCCGATGCATTGAGCCGTAGGGCGATGGCTGATCTGAGGGCAATGTTTGCTCACCTTAGTCTATTTGATGATGGGAGTTTGTTAGCTGAGTTGCATGTCAAATCGACTTGGATTGAGCAAATTTGAGTTAAGCAATTGGAGGATGAGTCTTTGGGTTTGTGGTTCCGTTAGGTTAGAGTTGCTGCACTTTTGATTTTGGACTGAATAGTGATAGGGTACTCTATTTCCATAGTCAAATATGTGTACTGAGTAATGTGGATTTGAGGCAGTTTATTACGAGAGAGGCACATAGTAGCCTTAATGCTATGCATCCCGGCAAGAATAAGATGTACCGAGATCTTTGAGAGTTGTATTGGTGGCTAGGGTTGAAGCATGAGGTTACTGGTTTCATTGTTTGTTGTCTGACATGTTAGCAGGTTAAAGCTGAGCATCAGTTACCTTTAGATTTGCTGCAACAGGTTAAGATTCCCTTATGGAAATGGGAACGAGTGACGATGGACTTTGTTAGTGAGTTGCCTTGACACGCACCAAGGATTTTGTTTGGGTAATCGTGGATTGATTGACCAAGTCTGCCCACTTCATTCCGGTTAGGACTGATTATTCACTGTAGAAGTTGGCAAAGTTATACATTTATAAGATAGTAAGATTGCATGGGGTACCTGTCTCGATTATTTCTGATAGGGATCCTCATATCACATCTCGATTCTGGAAGAAACTACACAAGGCTCTGGGTTCGAGATTGGACTTTAGTACTGCGTTCCATCCTCAACCGATGGTTAATCAGAGAGAGTGATTCAGATACTGGAGGATATGTTATGGAGTTGAAGGTAGTTTGGAGGATTATTTACAACTAGCGGAGTCCGCCTACAATAATAGCTTCCAGTCTAGTATTCAGATGGCACCTTATGAAGCTCTGTATGGACGTAAGTGTCGCACTCCCCTATGTTGGACTGAGTTGTATGTTGGACTGAGTTGGGTGAACATCGGATTATGGGTCCTGAGTTAGTTTTCTAAGACTGAGGATAAGGTTAAGCTGATTCGGGATCGTCTAAAAGCGGCATCTGATAGACAAAAATCCTATGCAGATCTGAAGAGACGTGAGATTGAGTATTTTGTGGGGGGACTTTGTGTTTCTTAAGGTTTTTCCATGGAAGAAGATTCTGAGGTTTGGTTGTAAGGGCAAGTTGAGCCCTAGGTTCATTTGGCCATACCGGATTCTAAAATGGATTGGACCGGTTGCTTATTAGTTGGAGCTATCTCCTGAGTTAGATTGTATTCATGATGTGTTCCACGTCTCGATGTTGAGGCGCTACCGCTCTGATCCTTCCCACATAGTATATGTTGAGGAAATTGAGGTTAGATCGGATTTGACCTTTAAGGAGGAGCCAATTCAGATTCTGTAGTGAGACGTTAAAGTTTTGAAGAAGAAATCTGTTCCATTAGTGAAGGTGTTGTGGTGGAACCATAGCATTGAGGAGGCTATGAGAGAACTTGAGGATTCAATGCGTCAGTAATATCCTCATCTATTCTAATAAGGTAAATTTTGAGGTCGAAATTTCTTTTAGGGGGTACAGTTCTAACGCCCCAATTTTTTATTTATTTCTCTTTCTGTAAAATTTGACATAAATATCTGTCTGCTTCAGTGATTAAGTGTTCTGGGTGTGCTTGAGAGGTTTTGGGTTCAAGCCTTAACCTTGGGAAAATTTTGATTTTTTTTAATTAAGCCTGACCCTTGGTGGGTATGTTTATATTTATTTGTGTGCTTGTTGACATCAGAATGGGCCTGCAGGTCTGGTGGTTAAGTTAAGTGTTAGGCTGCTAGAGGTCTTGTGTTCGAATCCCTACATAAGCAAGTGGATTATTTTTTTTACTATTAGCGTCAGTTAGAAGTTGGGAGTAACCGGGATTTTGTAAGTGGTTGAGATGGTGGGGTAAGTGGGAGTAATTTGAGGGAAGTGGGAGTTATAAGTTTAGTTTTGGTTTCTTTTTGGAATTTTTAGTTTTGGTTTCTTTTTGGAATTTTTGGCTTTCTCTCCCCTCCTAAAGAGATTTTGAATGTTTTCTTTGCTGTTCTTCCTCTGCCAAATTCTGATACTCTTTCATCCTCCTTTTTTCATTTTCTTTTTCGATTTGTCTATTTCTTGTGCAACGTTGGGTTACGTACGTTTGGTAAGTTTTGTTTTTGTTATATCTTAATGTTTTCCTGGTTAAGTGGTTAAAGAGGGGTTTCGTTTGGTGTTTAGGAGTTAATCAAGGGGTTGGAGATAGAGGTGCTCATGGGCCGGGCCGGGTCAGGTTCGGGCCGGGCTCAACTAAAAATCTGGGCCCATTCATCGGGCTCAGGCCAGGCCGGGCCTAAAAAATGGGTCTAAAATTTTGCCCAAGCCCAACCCATATAAAAATGCTAAAACCCGGGCCCGGCCCGACCCGCCCGTATTAATTTTTTATATTATTTTATATAATTTTTAAATATATATAATACATCAAAAATACTAAAAAAAATCAAAATAAAAATTTCCCAACAAATTGAAAATTAATTTTAAAAAATATGTAGACTTAAATAATACTAAGATAGATGCAACTTAACAAGTAAATACCTCAAAAATAATAACAAAATTAACAAATGCCTTTAAAATAATAACAAAATTAACAATAAAATAAGTTTTATACAATATCCAGATAATAACAACAAATTAGTAGCAACATAATAGTAATATTGTATCAAAATAGGGAGAAAACATCAAGAAAATAAAATTCAAAAACAAAAAAAAAAAGCATATTTTTTTGTCATTTAGTAAATTTGGGTCGGGCCGGGCCGGGCTAGGGCCAAAAAGACTCTACCCGAGGCCCGACCCATTTTTTAAACGGGCCTAATTTTTTTGCCCAAACCCTCCCACATTTCGGGCGGGCCTTTGGGCTGGGCTGGGCCGCCCAACCCATGAGCAGGTCTAGTTGGAGATCAGCCATTGACATTTTAAGTGTGCAGAATTCCTGTTATTCGATCGGAGGTAAGGCTTTTGATGGTTGAAAGTTTAATGTCTCGTTGTAATTTCGTTGAAGTTTCATTAGTATCACTGAAATTGGGCTTTGGATTATCGGTTTTAGGTTCTCGAGTCCTCGAGATTGCATTTTCTGAGAAAATAAAATAGGTGTGTACCTAGAAACGTAGAAATTGAGGTTTCGGCAAAAGCTGAAAACCTCACTGTCGACACCACATCGATGTGTGGTCGCCCGTGTATAGGCCATGCGCAAATGACACAGCTGTGTGTTTGACGAAGGCCAGGTCATGCGCTAGACATGGTCTTGTAGTGGCCGCGGGTGGCCATGTGCAACACATAGGTTAGACCAAATTGGGCCGTGTGGGCCACACATGCCTGTGAGTCCACACGGGTAGTCCACACGGGCGTGTGGGTTTCTGGGCTAGGCCGTGTGATCCACGCGGGCCAAGGCAAATCTGGTCTTGTAGGCCACATGGACGTGTGAGCCCATTTATCTAAAATGTTCCCTAGGGTTCCATGGGTCGTCCCAAACAACTGTGAGCCTACTGTAGGATCGGTATAGGGTAAATAGACCCTAAGTTGTATGATTTGTATGACTGATATTGTATTCTGATCATGATTATTACCTTGCAGATCTGACTGATCTGATTCATATAACTGTATCTGTAATTAGCACGTAAGCATGTGAGCATGATATTCTGATTATCTACATTTGCATTTACTGTATCTGTTTTGGGGGTTGAGGATGATATATATATTGCAGGAAGTGTTTTGAAAGACGTTTACGCCTATTATTTGGCAGCTCAGCTGCAATATATCTAATATGTGCCGCATTCGGTACAGCATGGTATGTAGGGTTGGATGGGTGTTTTAAACCCCACATGGTGTGTAGGGATGGTTGGAGATGGTATGTAGATGCTGTATTTGGGTATTTGATTCTTATATGGGTTAAGGCCTGAGTATGCATATGTATCTGAAATTGTTATGAGCTAAGGCCCAAATCCGCATCTGATTCTGTAATGGGCCTAGGCCCAAATCTGTATCTGTAATGGGCTCAGGCCCAAATTTGAGACTATTTGATTCTAATTTTCTGATTGTTTGTGCATGCTATTTTTGCGGGGATTACACACTGAGTTTACGTAAACTCACCCTTTTCTGTTTAATTTGTACAAGTAATCCCCAGACTTAGACAGTGTAACAACTCAAATTGGGGCCTAGTCGGAATAGTGGTTTTGAGACCACAAATCCAAAGTAGAAAATTTTATTTCATGATTATTTTTGAGATTATGACATGCTTGAATGATATTAAGAAAATTTCATGAAGGAAATCTTATGAGTTGGTGACTAATTTGTCCTTTAGTACTAAATTGTAGAAGTTGCAAAAATTGAGTTTCTAGAAGGTTTAAGTATGAAATAGCATAAGAAAAATTATTCGAAGTCCTTATTTGGCAATTAGACCAATTTTAAGCATTTTGGACAAAAATACCCATGGAAGGGTAAAATTTCAAAGAAAGGGTGTAAGGGTATTTTGGTTATTTGGTTAATTAATGAAATAAAATGGGAAAATAAGCCAAAAATAGGCTCATCTTCTCCATGTACCACCCGAATTCTCTAAGGACTCCATAACTAGGGTTTTCTTCATTTTCAAGCTCCAAGTAAGTGACTCCAAGCCCCGTTTTTCATGCTCTTCGTATTTTTGAAATCCTCATAGCCTAATCTAGTTATTTCTTCCACTAATTGGAGCAAGGGTTTATATTCAAAAATATACCCATGCATGACATGCAAGTAAATTGATGTCTAGTGGTAGAAAATGAAAGATTAAAGTGTAGTAAACACTTTTCTCTAGGTGATTTTTCATGAAAGTCCCTAATAGGGACCAAATTGTAAAGCTAGTAAAATGTGTAGTAAAAGTATAAAATTGTGAGCAATGTGGGCTTTTATGGACACTAGTGAGTGCCAGCTAGGCTTGGGTAGCCAAGAGAATAGATACATTTCATTATACGAGCCTAGGGACTATTTTGCAAAACATGCAAAAGTTTAGGGGCAAAATTATAAATTTTTCCAAAGTGTCAATTATGAGTTATTTAGTCAATATGGGTACTAAATAAGTGAAATTTATCATTTTAGATCAAGAAACATGAAGCCCGGACCGAAACAGGGGAAAAAGTAAAATGGTGAACTAAACTAAGTGTTTGCCCACATTTTGGACTCAAGGTAAGTTGTATGTAATAATTTAGCTCTTATGTTATGTAAGTTCATTAATATGACTTCTATTGAAATTGTGGTATTTCATGAAGACATGTATATGATTTTGTTTGAGTTATGATATATTCAATAATATTGAATTGTTGAGGAAGTGTATGAGATTCATGAGATTGTAGATGTGAAATTTTTACCAAGAAATGATGATAACCTGAAAAGAGAAGTTACATGTAAGTTAAATAATACGAAGGATACGATAACCATGTCATGAGTATTTGTAGGTTCCGTATAAGACCATGTCTAGGGCATGGCATCAGCACCGAACTGAGATCCCATGTAAGACCATGTCTGGGACATGGCATTGGCATCGACATGAGGTCCCGTATAAGACCATGTTTGGGACATGGCTTCGGCACCAGGATGAGATATGGATCCCCTGGAAGATCATGTTTGGGACATGACGTGGACATCCTATATGAGATCTCGTGTAAGACCATGTCCGGGACATGGCATCGGCATCAGAGTACGATCTCGTGGAAGACCATGTCTAGGACATGACATCAACATCGATGCGTGATCCAATGTAAGACCATGTTTGGGACATGGCATTGGCATCATTTCATGAAATTGATAGCATTGGCATCATTTCATGAAATTGACTTACGGGTATCCTTCAGTATTTCTAAAGAAAATTAAATGAGAAAAGTATTCAAGTTGATAAGTTTCAAGAGAAAGGCTAAAGTTTCATGTTGAGTGTTGCAGATTCATATAGTAAGTATGAGTAATTGAAAGTATGTAGTTATGAGAAATACATCATGAGAAGCACGAGTAAGTATATGATTGAGTAAGCCATGAGAATGAGTAAGAAACCACATGAAAATCCATGATATTTATTTGAGTGATACTTCATGATTTTATTGCTATTTTATTCATGCAACTTACTAAGCATGTAACACCCCTTACCCAAGACCGTCGTCGGAGTCGAGCACGAGGCGTTACTAAACTTATCCTACTAATTAGAGGCATAAAATTTGCTTTTAAAATTAATTCATTGACATTCATCCAATATATCCCTAAAATGGGCCCTTGAGGCCCTAAACATGCAATTGGAACGGTTCGGGACCAAACTGGGAACATTTAAAAATTTTTCGATTACTTACCCAAGTCAAAACAATTTATTTCACTGTTCATAATAAAACTATCCACCTGCATAATAGTCACTAAATTAATTATAACTCGAGTTACAAAACTCAAAATTTAAATCAGTAAATTTTCCCTGAAACTAGACTCATAATCTTCTTACCATAAGTTTTCCAGAATTTTTGGTGTGGTAAATTAGTACAGTTTATTAGTTAACCTGACCTCTCTTCACTAAAAATCAATTATCTCATAGTACAGAATTCAGATAATGTTTTTGTTTGTTTTTAATGAAAATAGACTCTCTAAGGAATCTATACATATAAATTATGACTCATGATTATTTTTGTACAATTTTTAGTAAATTTATAAAATCAGAATAGGGGATCACAAAATCCCTCTGAACCAGTCTCACAAGAATCTAAACATCTTAGAATACAGACTTCCTTTGCTTGTTCTATTTCTTTCCTATGAAAATAGACTTAATAAGATTTAATTATATATCTCATTAACCACTTAATTCCATTTCTACAATTTTTAGTGATTTTTCAAATTCACGTCACTGCTGTTGTTACAAAATTGTTTCATGGCCAACTTTTACTCCTTCATCATTTCTTTGCATAAACTATCATTTAGGCATACATAACATCAAAACATGTTCTTAATTAGCCATTTCAATAGCTAATTGTTATCAAATATTCCCATGTCATTCTTTATCATATCATAAGAACATACACACAAAATAGCCAAGTCCCTATACATGCCATAACTCAAAAATTACAAAATACTGAGATAGCCTTTGATAGTGTGAGATGAACTCCAATGTCCTTTTGGTTCCCGAATTGACTTGGCTACACTATAAAAGAGAGAAAGGAAGAGGAGTAAGCTACAATGCTTAGTAAGTTTACAAGTAAATAAATGACAACATTCACCAAGTATAAATATACTTATATTATACCATCAACTAACAAAATCTTTATTTTACTTCTCCACTTACTCTTTAACTTTCCTGTTTATCATTTCTTTACCTGACCTTTCTTGTAACATAGCCTGTATATTAGCCCAATGAACCGTTTGGAATACTCAGGATACTTGGGTTTTCCTGCCTGATAATAGCCTGCCAATGCCATGCTCTAGGCATGGTCTTACATGGGATGTTCCCTGTCCTGGCAAAGCCATATATCTGATATGGACTTACATGGGATGTTCCTCAACTATCTCATCCTGCCAATGCCATATGTCTGATATGGACCTACATGGGATGTTCCTCAACTGTCTCAACCCAAAATGTCATGACATTCCGTATCGTATACATTCCTAAGGTTCAAACGAGCTTTCTGATACTTTTTCTCTGTTACCTCATCTTTGATTCAACTTGGAATATTCTCATAAAATAAATGTATATATGCTGGAAATTAACAACATTAATATAAAATATCGAAATATTGTATTTATTTACCGTAAACTTATCTCGGTGCAAAATACGATCAACTTTGACAACTTAATCTTCTACCTTTTTCTTTCCTCGGTCTATCCCCAAATTTTGTTCTTCTTGATCTATAATTAGCACATTTAGCTTATTTTATACTCACATTTATCAAAACAGTCCTTAACTCTAACTTTGAAAAAATTACGATTTTGCCAATAAACTTTTACATATTTACGCTTTTTCCCCAAAGCTCAGAAATTAAAATTTTTCCCTAATTCTTATGTTTTAGGACATGCTGGTCATTTTCGCTTAATGGCAACATCAAATTCTCACTCTAACATGTACTTATGAACATTAGGTACTTTTACCGATTATGTCGTTTTACTCGGTTTTACTTAAAACTGAGTAGCACAAGTTGTTTAACATAATTTAAAACCTCATATTCTATCATAAAACATCAAAATAAACACATTTCACCTATGGGTATTTTTCCAAATATGAACCCTAGGTTAAATTATTGCTAGAATAAGCTAAATCAAGTTACCAGGACTCCAAAAACGTAAAGAACATTAAAAACGAGGCTTGGAATCACTTACTATGGAGCTTGGAAGCTTGAAACAAACCCTAGCCATGGTGATACATGAGGTTAGGCCACTTGAAAAAGATGATAGCAATTTTTCCATCTTTTTCCCTTTTAGTTCCTTTTAATTACCAAATGACTAAAATGCCCTTATTAAAACTTTGGTTATTTCTACCTATGTATGTCCATTTTTGTCCATAAAAACCTAATGGTATAATTACCATTTAAGGACCTCTACTTCAATTATGCTCTTCAATTTAATCCTTTCCTATCTAGAACTTATATTTATCAACTTTTGCAATTAAGCCCTAATAGGAAATTTAAACATGCAATTCATGAAATTTTCTATCAATATTCTAACACATGCATCTAATCACTCGGTTGTGGTTTCGCAACCACTGTTCCATTTGGGCCCTATTTCAGGATGTTACAAAGCATTTTATGTGCTTACTCTATCTCCTTTCCCTCTTCCATGTAGGGTTGTCGTACTAGTTCAGGGATCGCTAAGGTCAGAGCTCGAAGTCTCATTATCAAGCTTTTCATTTGGGTATAGTAAAGTTAGTCATTTTGATGAATGGCATGTATAGGTAGAATGATCTTTTTACTAAGTGTCATTTTGTGTAGCCATGGGTGTTGGCTTGATAATACTCTAATAGTGTTGTAATGACCTTGGGAAATGGCATAATATTGCCTAGCTTATATCTATTTCAATATGGATGAAATTCATGAGTATGCATATTGCAAGTTCAAGTAAAGTATTCTTGGATGAGTATGATGTGTATAATGGCATGTGGATGCCTTAATTATGAGTATTTAAAGAATATTTTATGCCTTGTTATGCATTATGGAATTGGCTTGTGTTTGGTTATGTTTCAGGGTGGCATAAGGCTTGGAAAATAGCCTATTACTGTCCATACGGTTGAGCACACTGGCGTGTGTCTAGGCCGTGTGTGACACACGGTCAGCCTCAAGGGCGTGTTAATAGGCCGTGTGTCCCTTGCATCCAATTTAGTTAAGTCAGTATAGAACACGGGCTAAGCACACGGGCGTGTGCCTTGGTCGTGTGCACCTCTAATGATTATAGTGTTTAAGCCAGAATGCTCCACGGGATAATGACACGGGCGTGTCTAGGCCGTGTAAGGGACACGGGCCATAGACAGGAGCGTGTGCTGAAGCCGTGTCAAAACCCCTATAGGTTGAAAATAAAAAAATAAATTAGACACGGGCTAGGAACATGGGCGTGTGAGGCCTGCCCACACAGGCGTGTCCCATCTCACACGAGCGTAAGGCCTTATTTTAGGTAAAAATTTTCTAAGCGCCCAGAAGTTCTTGGATCGGTTTCGAAACTCAACCGATATATGTTTTGGGCCTTGTAAGCCCATGATAAGGTTATGAAGAGAATGAATGAAAAGTTTTAAAAAGGAAAGAACTTTTATACCCCGAGTTTACATGTTTAAGCATGATTAAGTACGGTAATACGTCGTACCTCGTCCCAGCGTCGGACTTAGGTAAGGGGTGTTACAGACAGTTCGGTGTAGTGGAGGACTCAACGGTGACCACGCACTTATTAAACTGCTTTATTTTTGTTTATGGTTTTATGTTATTATCAGGTATTTTGATGTAACTTTGGACTATTGGACTGTTTTGTTTGAGTTGGGTTTAACTGTGGTTACTATGGTTTTATAACTATTAAACGTGACAAAAACTCGGTTTTTACGAAAAGAAAAAGTTGTCCCAAAACTAAATGATTTCTAAAACCAACGCTTTTATATGCTTCTGCTACAAAAATGTTTTTACCTTTAATTTTTTAAAAAGGACAAGAGTTTTGAAATTGATAATAACGATAAGGGCTAATGAACAAGATTAGTTTTAACTTGACGACGTTGTTTTAAAACCTTATGATGTGACACTGTCAGATTCGGCCATAATGTCCAGGCCGGGTTTAGGGTGTTACAATAATATTTTATTGGAATTATCCTTCTGTAATACAGTTTTGATATGCTCCTGTATCAAAAACGACTATTATTTCTAATTAAAATTGATTATTTATAATAATATTTATTTTATTAAATATCTTTGGATAAATACTTCATTGAGAACCATCATACATTCCTGTGTATTTTCCTTAGGCTCAAGTTTAGTTTCCAACGAAGTGTTTTATGGGATTTCATGTTTTAAAGTTTGCATTTGTTTTTTCATTTCTTGTTGTTCCATTTTAAGCTAAGAAAGTTACAATTTAATTTGTTTTATTTCTAATTGTAATTTAGAATTTGTAATTTGTCTGAGTCTTATTTTTTCATATTTATTAAATATTATATCTTGTATATTGTACATTTGTGATGGGCTAGAGATAATTTCTTTCTCTTTTTCTAGTTTATCTTTTAACGAGGATTTTAATTTCAAAAGATATTCTTTTTTAAGTTCTGGGTCTTGAATTTTATTAATAAATTCAATCATAAACTCTTGGTCTTTGGTTAACAAATTAATTGAAGGTTCATTTTCATCAGAGGATTGAGATGTTGTGTATAATTTATCTATTTGTAATTCATCTGATTCAGTAGATGTATCATTTTCAGATGAAGTTGTTTCTAAAAGAATTTCATTAATTTTTTGTTCTATTTTTTTATCTAGATTTAAAGTATTTATCTCTCTTTTAATCTTGCAATATTTTGAAACGTGCCAGGGTTTTCCACATTTGTAAAAATTTATTGTTTTGTTTATTTTATTTTTTGTTTTTTTGTTGTTTCTTTTCTTTTCTATATTTTTGGTACTTGAGCTTTTTATAATATTCTGAAGTATGATTTCTTTAAGATGAAAAGGATATCCTATAAAGTGTTTAGAGATTGAGGAAATCAAAGTTGCTACTACATCTTGGATTTCTCTTCCTTGTTCTTCCAAAATAATTCTTCCTTGATCATCTTTTTTTATTCCTTTCAAGATTTCTTCTTGTTAGGTCTTAGTGAGTGCATGGTCCCACCATTCTTTTAATTGACCAGTAAATCCAACAACTAAAAGATTGGCTATATCATGATCACTAATTAATCTATTTTGGTTTTGGGTTTTATAAACATTTGAAACTATTGTTGTAACATCCCAAATTTAGCTCCATAAAATTTAGAAATATATCAAAAATAGGGAATTGACCCAATGGTTAGTCATTAAATGTGAAAGCTTGAAGGTTAGTCGGAGGTCCCAAGTTCAAGTCTCAACTCTTACAAAAATAAATTAATTTTTTTTGCAAATTTCCTTGTGTTTTTATGTGTTGGCATCCAAGTTCAGTAAACCTAGGTATAAATAAAATTTTTTATCAAAATAATCAACCTTTTACTCCATTTTCTACCTTAGCCGTCCCTAACCCCCCCTCCTTCTCTCCATCTCTATTTTTTTCTTTTCCCTTTTTCCTCCATTGTTGTCGTTGCCTACACTTCCCCTTTTATCATCATCATCTTTTTCTTTTTGCATCAAGATTGTGAACCATCTCATTTGCTATATTGCTGCAATTTTCCATCAATTAAATTAGCCCAAAATCTTAAATTTTTAACTCCAAGATCTATCCCAAATGTCACCTAGAAGTGCTATTGCCGTTTCTCTTGACTAGCTTGTGTAAGGTCTTTTCTCTCTTCAATTTCTTAATTAATCTTGTAACAGCCCGATTTTGACCCAAATCGAAATGGTGGTTTCAGGACCACGAATTCGAATCAGAAAATATTTATTTATTATTTATTGGTGTTGTGAATGCAGGAATTTGGTTGGTGTAAAATTTCGTTTTAAAATTTTATCATTTGCATGTCGATTTATTAAATAGGGCTTAAAAGCATAAAATGAAGACTTTGTAAGTTATTATGTAATAACCGAATTATAATAATAATTAGTGTGGAGGGATTAATGATGAAATTATGCCTTTTAACATATATAGTGGATGGCATGTGATTGTTTATAGCATGTGTATATATGTTATAATAATGATTGTTTTTATTAAATTAATAATAATATATGTTATGTAATAAGTTAATAAATAAGAGAAAAAAAAAATATAGTAACAAAAGACCATTCACCTTGTTTTTACCGAAAAACAATAAGAAGAAGTAAAAGGGAAAGAAACAATCCATTCGGCCATGGTAGCTTAAAATTAAGGTATCTGTTAAGTTTAATTTATGAAAATCTTTGTATTTTTTTTTGGTGTTGGTTAACTATATTATCTAGCCCATGAGTTGACTTTTCAAATTAGTGTATATTTTGTGTTTGGTTGAGAAACAATGTTTGAGTTCTTTGTTGAATGTGCTAGAAAATAAAAGTTGGCGTTTGATTTTTTTTTTAGTTTAAATCTAGATGTTAGATGATTTTGTGTTTATGGGATGAAATTGAAATAAATTGTTAAATGGGAAGTTAATTTGTGAAATGAAGATGTAAGAACTCACATAGGCATATGGGGCATTCGGTTATGGTGCATTGAAATAAAATTTGATTTTTGATTTGGAAATTAGAAATTAATTATATGTGTTAGATGAATGTCTTTTATGTTATGATTTTAGTTGATTTTGAGATTTTTGGGCTAACTCGTGATTATAGTGATTTGAGTGGTTAAATTCTAAAATGAATGATTTAGAAGGACTTGTATGAGAGAGTAAAAGATTCGGCCTTGGGGCAAAATGTGAAGATTTTGAGTATTTTTTTTAATGTTTTATGTGTTTGGGTTTTAAATGTAAAGATGTGTAGTATGGAAGGGGCTAATGCACAAATTTCCTAGTTATGTGATTTTATTTGTTTAGCAAATTAAATTGATTAGTGAATTAAATAAGTTCAATTTATCTTTAATTAGCTCAAGACCAAAAGAGGCCTGACTCGGATCGGGGAAAAGTGAAGCTAGCTGAGTAGCCAAAACAATCGTACGAAATTAACCAGGTAAGTCCTTAAGCTATGTTTTGTACTAAAATTGAATAAATGTTAGATATAAGAGCTGAATTGAATTATTAGAAATTATTATGTCATTGCCGAATGAAATGTTTGAATGGTTAAATTATAATAGCTATGATATTTTATGATTGCCGATTTGGATATGAAGCGATGAATTGGTTGAATTATTGAGTAGTGAAATCGTCGAGTGAAATTTTGATAGGAAAGTGATAAACCAAAGGCATTCGGTTATCGATATGAAGTACAATTTAAGTAATTGAATTATTCAAGCTAAAAGCCTAGCAGGCATTGTGCTGTTGTAATTTTAAATCGGGTTAATAACTAGCAGGCTTAGTGCCGGTGTGTGATTTCAGGCTAAAATCCTAGCAGGCATTGATAAAAGAATTGAATAATTATTAGCTACTGATTTTCCAGTATGTTATAGAATTAGGTGTTGATCCAAGCGCCTCGAATCAATCGTAAAGTCAAAGAACGATCGTACGTACGGTTCACATTGATAAAAGGTAAGGAATCGAACTAGTTGAATTCGTAAAATAGTTATCAATTTGAAATTAGTTTGAACCCATAAGTGGGTAATTGGGAGTTGGTTAAGTGGTAAATTGATTTAATTTATACTGAATTTTGGTTTAGGATCGTATAAAAGTTTATTAAGGAAAATTGGAAGATTCACTAAGGTGCTGCGAGAAAGCGAAAAATAAGGTGTGGTTCCTAAACTTGTAAAATTTGTTTGATAATGATAAATGATAGGTTATATTTTATAATTAGCTTGCTGATTGGTTTGGCATAGTAGCCAAAATATTAGTTTTGCGAGTGGCTAAACCAGGTACGTTTTGAGCCTTAAAAGATTGATGTGTTGGTAATATTGCTAGTTTGACTGTATGAATGTGCAATTGGGATTGCTATGCATAGTTATATTATGTGGTATGAGAATGTTTGATGGAATGGTATGAAATGTGGAGATATTAGTTAATATATTATTTAGATGCATGAAATATTTACTATGATATATATATACGTGAGGTAGCTATTGGTGCACAATGAAATTCGTAAAGTGTGTGAATTGAACGATACTGATAGATACCATATTAATGGTAATTTGAAAATTGGAACATTGTTTCCTTTCTCTGAGAGTATGTAATTATTGAGAACATGTTGAGCATGTCGAGTAAATGTGAAAAGTACTAAAATGTGATTGAGTAGGAATTTGTATGACATATTGCTTGTGCATTGGGATGGGATTTTATGGTTGATGGAGGAGTTTCGTGGAGTACCAGCGGTGTATTAAGTTCGCATATATTTTTAGTCAATGCACTGCATTTGGAGTACTAAGGGGATTGGCAATTATATTGCAATATATATTTGGCAGTTTCACTGCATTATTGATTATTGGTGGTTTTACCATATCAAGCATTGCTCACATACATTGGAGTTTGGCAGACGGGTTCTGGGGAACTCGTGGTGTGTACATGTGCATCTTTCACGATCATGTGCATTTGAAAATTATTATTGTTGATGTTTGATTGTGCTATTGGTACCTCTATGAAATTGCCTGTATGAATGCTTAATACTTGTTTACACTCATACGGAGCTTATTAAGCTCACCCCATTATCTCAACTTATCAGGTAATGATCGTACTTAAGATCAGAATTGGCATGCGGATGTACGGCGGACTTCGGACTTTACTTCATCATATTATTTTAACTAAGTTATATTTTTAGGTTATTTTATTTTTATTTGGTTTTGGATTGTAAAGTTTGCTTATACTGTGGTCTGGAACTGTTTGAGATTTTGGGATTTTTCATGCATGCATGACACACATATTTGGTATAGGTACATTGTTTTTATAATATGTTACTATGCATGACATATGATTAAATTAATAATTTGACTAGTAATGGTACATTTTTACAGTTAAAAAGATAACAAAATGATTTTTAAAAGGCAACGCTGTTAGTAAGGTTTTACAAAAACTCACCTAATTCGCTAATTTGATTTAAGTATGGTTGGACTAAGTAAATGGATGTTTTCCAAAGTTAATAATAGAAACCATGGTTTTATAAAAAGAAGTACTTGAAGGTTTTTAACTGTCATTAGGGTAAGTTCGACACTGAGGTGTCTGGTGTGGCCTTCCTGATTTGACCATAATGTTTAGGCCGAGTTTAAAAGGTTACAATTGTTATTTGTTGTAATAAACTAAGAATATTATATTTAGACATTCCGTCTATATTCCATTCATAAATTGTATTAGCATTGTATTTATTTTAGAAAACAAGTTTTTCTTTTATATTAAGATCAGGGGCAGTGATTTTTGGATAATATAATCTCTTTGGTTCTTTCCAAGCTATTTTGTTAATTTGTTGTTCATCTGACTGGTCAGAGTTAGATTGGTAAGATTGGTGTAATGTGTTTACTGAATGTTGGGCTTGCATTGGGGTTTCAGGTACAACTAATTCAGACTTGTAACTTTCCAAAGCATCAAGTCTATTTTGGATTTCTATTATAAAATCATTTTGAGATTTTTGGAAAGGTTTTGGAATTTCATAAGTTGTAAATATTGGTTCTTTATAACTTTTTTCTGTTACCTCTTTTACTAGTTCTTTCTAAATTGGTTGACTTTCTACCAAATTCTCAATATAATCTAATTATTTTCCTATTGTATGAAGACTGATATTTTTATAGTTGTTTTGTTCTACTATCATTTTAATGTATTTTGATGAGATTTGTTCTCTTTCATCAAGAGCTCTCATTCTTAAAGGATGTTGGGATTCAACTTCTCATTTATTGGTCTGCCATTTAGTATTATATTTTAATGTATTAATAGATTTTGAATAATATTTTTCAAACCATTCAATGATTTTTTTATGAATTTTATGGGTATTCACGAATTCATAATATTCCTGAAGAATGTTTTCTTTTTTATCATTAAAAATTTTAAAGTAATAATATCTTTTTTGTTTATTTTTGTTGGAATAAAAGTGTTTTCTACACCATTCCTTATTGATCTTAAAAGATTTTTCTAGAACAGTATTTCTAAATTTTCTCCTTGTCTTGTATTATTACTCATTGATAAGTATGTCGGTGACATATTAGGTGAATTTTGTAGACTCTCTTCCTGTTTGACATAGATAGGTTGAGCTATATTTAAGGAATTATCTATTCCTTGTAAAGTGGTTCTAAATGTTGTTGGGATAGAAGAGATAAAGGCTCTAGTTGTCCTAAAATCTATTGTTTGAGTAACACCCGTAGCCCGTATCCTTTGCCGAAACAGGGTTTTGGAGCATTACCAGAGATTATAGATCATATTCAGATATTTCATGTTATTTCACAATTGTATCAGGAATTAATTATAAATTAACCATATCGTCTCATATATGAGCCCTTGAGGCCCAAAACATACATTAGAAGCAAGTCGGGACTAAATCGAGAACTCAAAGAATTTTTCACAAAATTTCAAAAATTTTGTTAGATTCAGAGGTCACACGTCCGTGTGGGTAGGCCGTGTGGCTCACACGGCCAAGGGACATGCCCAAGTCTCAGGCCATGTGGCATATGAGGTAGGGCACATGCCCGTGTCCCTAACCTGTGTAACTCTCTGTCATGTAACTTAATTATGTACAGGGGTCACACGACCAACCACAAGCCCATGTGCTAGGCCGTGTGGACAATTTAATTTTCAAAAATTAAGTGCAGGATTCACAAGGCTAAGAGACACTCCTATGTGTGACACACGACTGAGATACACGCCCGTTTCTCTACCCGTGTGAGTAATTTGGAGCATTCTGTTTCTCAATTTTAAGATGCAGGGGGCACACGGCCAAACCACACGCCCATGTGCATGGCCGTGTGTCACACACGGTTGAGACACACGCTCGTGTGTCTACTTGTGTGGGGGAAAATAAGCCATTTTCATGGCCACTTTTCTCACCCATTTTTCCTTCCACCTATAATAACATTTAAACACATCCACCAACCATTTCAGGACATTTAAATCTAGCCAAATACAAGTATTATGCATTACATAATTATGTCACATATTGATATATTCAAACTTACCTAATTGAGTGATCATGTAAGTTTACCAAAATTTAAGTCAACCATACTAAATATGCATATATTATCATGGTATATCCTCTTTCATATACATCAACCATAACAACATTAGCCATTCCAGTGGCTAGATACAACCAACCATTCATATACCTTATTAACCAACATTAGCCTATACATGCCATTGTCCCAAAACAAGTTTGCAATTTATACCAAAATGAGCTAAAGGATAGTGTGATGTTGCTTTGACCCGCGTCCAAACTTTACGAGCTTCCAATTATTATAAAACAGAGGAAGGAAAAACAGGGTAAGCATTTAATGCTTAGTAAGTTCGTATAATGAAACATTATCTTACCATTCATTTACTTATATAAATAACATGCATAATACACCCAAAGCAATTTGGCAATTGGCCTAACACATATAACTTCAGCAAACATGTTAGTCATGTATTTCATGTGAATAACAAGAACAAAGATGAGCTTATTAGGTATCGAGTTTCCAAGTATTTCATACATATACAGATAATAGTTTCATTTTGATTTCACATCTTCTCATTTCATAATTTCACCCGTTGAATCATTTGAAATCTCGATAGATACTTGGGTATTACACCTGAAGTGTACAATACTATAAATATGTCAATTCATATCCGAGAGTGCTTTTATGAGCACTTAAACAGAAAGCTCTCTCTCAAGTACTATAATAGGAAGCTCATTGAGCCTTGTAACGGGAAGCTTATCCGGGCAATACAACGGGAAGCTCACAAAGAGCCTTTAACGGGTACCTTTGAAGAGCACTAAACAGGAAGCTCTGGAGAGCACTTATTAGGAAGCACCGGATAGCTTATAACGTGAAGTTCAAGCGAGCACTAATGGGAAGCTCACAAAGAGCCTTTAATTGGGAAGCTCACGAAGAGCCTATCGGGAAGCTCTTAATAGCTAAGGTATGTCTACAACACATGTAGGATCACAACCTATCAGGACGCTCCGAAGAGCTATAATGAACACTATAATGGGAAGCTTGAGAGGGCTTATAACAAGATGCTCTTTCGAGCTATGGTATGTTTGCAACATATGCAGGAACACTACCATTTCGGGAAACAGAACCCTGTGTCCAATCGAATTTCTTTCATTCAAATGTGATTTGACATTAATTTGGTATTTTTCGGATATGTAATTAGATTCCATATACATGGCCAAAACAAAATTCACAAACAAAACATTCAGATTAATTTAAACATATAATTGCACAATTAAATTACACGAACTTACCTCGATATTTGTTCGTATACAAGAATCTACTAATCTGATACTTTTTGTTTTCCTCGATCCAATTCCATATTTGGTCTTTCTAGATTTAAATAAATAAATTTAATCATTGATAAACGATAAATTATACATATTTTTACCTCATGTTTAGCCTATATTTTGGATGAATTATTATCAATTTTGTGAGAATTAGTGCTCTTAATCTTTCTTTTTCATATCTTATACTCTGGAGAGCATAGGGAAGAGAAAAGAACAGAAAATGGACAAAAAACGAGGAAAATGGGCCAAAGTATGAAAACAACACGGCCCAAGAAGTCACCACATGGCCGTGGCACACGGTCGTGCCACATAAGGTCCAACACGGCGCAACCCCGACAAGCACGGCCAGGCTACACGGCCTTGCCACCCTCAATAGGCCCACACGGCCTCTTGTCGAAACCACAAGGGCGTGGCACACGGGCGTGTCCCTATTGTGAGGAAGTTTAATTCTACTCGAAAAAGGATACTTAGGGGCTAAGAAAGCCATTCTAAACTCTATAAAAAGACCTTAAGAGGCAACTTTAAGGGTGTGCTTATTTCCCGCTAAGGGAACACCTTTTTTCTCCCAAAAGGAGTGCCATATTTCTGCCACCACAATGAGTGAAAACAAGGGATTACTCCAAGGGAAGCCGATTGATTCATCCCAGAAGCTAGGAATTCTACATCAAGACAGAGGATCTCCCTAAATTCCTTCAGGGGTTTTTGGGTTCTTTATGTTTTGTTATTTTATATCTTCTGAGATGTTTTCTTTCTTAATTATGAACTAAACCTCTCAAATACTTGAGGGGGATGAAACCTAAGACATGTCTCGTTATTATTTATTCTTGAATTATATGATAAATACTTGAATTGTTCTTAATTATGTGTTCTTAATTATGTGTTCTTCATTCTTGATTTAATAGTCCTAGGTATTACTTCAAGAAACTGATGTGCTTAGGCAGAGGAGCAAAAGTCCCTGTTTTAAGAGTAGATCTACCATAATTAAGCGGAGTTACATGCAACCCTAGACATAGGGCGACATAAATCTGCCGGATTAGGGTCAAACCTAACAGGGGGATCCATAGATCGAATTAATGCAACCTAGGGGTGTTAATTAATAAAGAAATTTTAGTTAACCACCTAGGATTAGTTGTTCTTATCCTCGACGGAGGTATTAACATAAGTTAGGGATCTCTACGGATCAAGTCAAGTGAATAAATCGTCTAGTTCAAGAAACCAATAACAAGTGAAGTCTAGGTGGATTCTCCCTTGACTATTGCCTATATCAATTAGTTTTCCCGAGAGTTTTTTCCCACTTTACTTTTTGTGCACTTTTAGTTAGTTTTAGAATTAGTTTCAAACAACCCTCTTTTATTTTTAGGCTAGATAATAGAAAGGAAGTAAGTACTAGTACTTTTGGTTCCCTTGTGTACGATAACTCGGTCTTGCCGCTAAACTATAGTACTGTTCAATAGGTGCGCTTGCCTTAAAATCGTGATATTAGTTAGTTTTTGGTGTGATCAGTTTTTATATATTGTATTACTATATATCACACGATATAAAGTTTTTGGCGCCGTTGCCGGGGAACTAAAATATTAAGAAAACTCGATTTCTATTACTTTAGCCATTACTATATTTATTTTCGATTTTTATTTATTTATTTATTTATTTTAATTTTATTCGCTTTTTCCTTCTTGGTATTTCTAGTTTATGACTAGAAACAACCCAGTAGGCCCACTACTTTTTGACGAGGATTTAGAAGCGACAGTCTGCAAAACTCGCAGAGAAATCAGAAGAAGCTTACATTATCCAGAGTAAGATCAAAACCAAGAATCAAAACCAGAACAAGAACCAACTGAAGAGATGGATGCAAATCAAAACATTCAACCACCTCCAGCATTACCCGCAGAACCAGATGAAGCGCCTCGTACTATGTATGATTATGCTAAACCTAGTTTGGCTGGTACTCAAACTAGCATTATTAGATCTGCTATTGCTGCTAATAATTTTGAACTAAAACCTAACACTATTCAGATGATTTAGTAATTTGTGCAATTTGATGGTTTACATGATGAAGATCCCAACTCACATTTAGTCAAATTTTTGGAATTATGCGATACCTTTAAAATAAATGGAGTTTCTGATGATGCCATTCGTCTTAGACTATTCCCATTCTCATTGAGAAACAAGGATAAACAATGGTTGAATTCTCTACCACGAGGCTCAATCACTACTTGGGACCAAATGACTAAGAAATTTTTGCTAAAATATTTTCCTCCAGCCAAAGCAGCTAAATTACGAAATGATATCTCTTCTTTTGTGCAAATGGATTTAGAAACACTTTACGATGCCTAGGAAAGATACAAAGATCTTTTGAGAAGATGCCATCATCATGGCCTACCTTTATGGCTAAAAGTTCAAACCTTTCACAACGGTTTGAACCCATCGACGAGACAGATGACTGATGTAGCCGCAGGAGGAACAATCAATAAGAAAACACCAAAAGCAGCTTATGAACTTATTGAAGAGATGTCACTGAATAACTATCAGTGGCATGTCATGAGGACAAAACCGATGAAAGCTGCCGAAGTTTATAATATTGATGTTGTCACCATGCTTACTAACCAAGTAGAACTTTTAAATAAAAAGTTTGATAATTTTGTTAGTTATACGCAGGCACAGCCAGTGATGTAGTGTGACACAACTCAGGGAAATATGTTCACTCCAGACTACTCATCTTATGACAATGGCATTGAAACCGAGCAAGCCAATTATATGGGTAACAATTTTAGATATCAAAATAATCCCTATAGTAACACATATAATGTAGGTTGGCAGAACCACCCCAATTTTTCTTGGGGAGGACAAGGAAATCAAAGACAACAACCCCCTTAGGGATTTTAGCAGCCACCGCCGCAATAGGAGAAAAAGCCCAATCTTGAATAGATGTTTACCAAATTCATGGCCATGTGAGAAACTTGTTTTCAGAACACTGAAACGGCATTAAAGAACCAACAAGCATCAATCAAAGGCCTTGAGAATCAAATTGGTCAACTCGCCAAGTTAATATCAGAAAGACCACAAGGTGGACTTCCAAGTAACACTGAGACCAATCCTAAAGAGCAACTTCATGCCGTAAATACAACATATAAGGAGAAGTTAACCAAAGACGACCCAAAGTTATGCGAGGAACCTAAGGTGAGTAAAGGTAAGGAAGAGGTAAGCAACAACAAGCCAGACATCAACGAACACAAGCCTCGTATACCATACCCAAGAGCGCTACAGAAAGACCGCACAGATGAGCAATTCGGTAAGTTTCTTAAACTCTTAAAGAAATTACATATTAACTTACCATTTGTTGAAGCAATCTTGCAGATGCCAAAAGCTGTTAAATTCTTAAAAGAGCTCTTGACAAACAAGTGGAAGCTAGACGAGAAACCTCATGTGGAATTAAATGCAGTCTGCTCAGCTATTCTACAAAATAAACTGCCGACTAAACCAAAGGATCCAGGGAGTTTCACTATCCCTTGTTTACTTGGTAGCTTAGATGAAAAAAATGCTTTAGCTGATTTAGGGGCTAGCATAAATGTCATGCCTTATAAATTGTTTAAACAACTAGGTCTTGGGAACCCTAAGAAAACTAAGATGAGCATTCAACTAGCTGACAAAACTATTAGGGCACCTAAGGGAATAATTGAAGATGTACTTGTCAAAATCGATAAATTTATATTCCCAGTTGACTTTGTTGTTTTAGAAATTGATGAGGATAGCAATGTACCCTTGATCTTAGGGCAACCCATTTTAGCAAATGCTAGAACTAAAATTGATTTCGAAACAAGTGAACTCACATTACGAGTAGGTGATGATAAAATCACCTTACGAGCTCACAACTCAATTAAAACTACAGATAGGAATAAAGTTTTGAGTCCCTGCAAAAACAATGAATTCACCATTCAACCTTCTGTGCAGGATACCCTCTACATGGAGGCAGCCGACCAACAGGTATGTCCATCCAAAGGAGATGCACCTAAAAAGCGAATGCTTCAGATCGAGGAACTTGATGAGTGGCTGATCTATCATGAGAAACCCAAAATTTGCCACATCAACCCAGAGTTTCACCAAGACAACCCTCAGAAACAAATAAATTAGTTCAAGATAGGAGATAAGGTAACTTTAAGGGACGACGATCCTCGAACCTTAAATTCAAAAGAGCACACAAGTGACACACCTTACTTCACGGTAATGAATAAATTTCTTTACGGAATAGTCAAGAAAAATCATGAGTCACTCGGCACTTTCAAGGTAAATCAAACCCGATTCATACATTATTTTGATATTGCAATTGAAAATAGGATGGAAGAGTATCATCTCTTCAAGCCACCGTGAACATACAAAGCTCAAACATAGTCGAGCTTAGACTATAAATAAGCGCTTCTCGGGAGGCAACCCGAGCACTAACTTAGTAACTTTTCTTTTATTTTTGATTTTAGTATTTTTATTCATCAACTAACCCTTTTTAATGCAGAAATTTAGGACCACACGGCCAAGCACACGGACGTGCCTAAGGCCGTGTGCACTTTAATCAGTGACACGGTCGTGCACTCAGGCCGTGTATAAACAGAGCACAATATTTCCCAAAGCACGGGCTATTGATAAATTGCCACGGTCGTGCGACATGGCCGTGGCAACCCTTCAGTTTAGACACGGGCTTGCACAACTCCAGACGCCCGTGTCCCGAAACCGTGGCCAACGCTGTCAATTTAGACACGGCTGTGTGGCTTCCTACACGACCATGTACTTAGCGAAACCTCATCACACATGGCCGTGTGACTTCCTATCTCTATTTTCACCTCCTAACTTCTTCTCATTTATTTTCCTTTTTACATTTCTTTTTATTTTTAGTTCATTTTATCTTTTTGTTTTTTATTATTTGAATATTAGTATTTTTAGAACTTTATTTTATTTTATTTTATTTCCTTTTCATATCGGCCAATCCTTAACGAGTAATCTCTATTAATCCAAAATTCCCACGACTAATTAATATTTTCGCAGTTTCAAAAAGGAGCTCTACAGCTCATATTCAAATGGAAATGGGAACACCCCGCCACAACTGCCGACTCTTCCAATTTCTGTCTCACAAATTCACCCTAAATTCAGGGAGTTTCAATTCTTTCCCTATCTTATGATATTATGCTTCTCTTGCTATTTATGTATCTTTGTACATTGAGGGCAATGTACATCTTAACTGTGGGGGGAAACTTACTTTAAATCTTTACATTATCTATGAAATCCCTGAAATTTTGTTTCTTTATGCATTGTTCTCAAATCTGCACTATCTTCAGCCTCCTATTAGAAATTAATTTTGATTGATTTATGATTTTTATTGATATGTTGAGAATTAAGATATAGGTGCTTGTACTTTGATTATTCAAACTTTAAAACATTAGGGAATCAAGCATGATAAGTTGAAATTTTGGAGAACCCCATTTTTTTTTGCATAAGTAATTTTCCTTGATTTTAAGTATTATCTTGAGATTTGAAATTCACAGGATTGACATCAAAAGCCATAATTCTGGTGAGCTTTTGAGCCTTTTGAGCATACATTCTTTCGTGCTCACTTTTGTTATTGCTTTGAGTGAGTTAACGCTGATTTGTTATTCTAGAACTTGCTTTGATTATACACGTCAAGACCACATCATTGATTTGATATACCGAGATGATAAAGGCACTTAGGATTTAACCCACTTACTCTACGAAGGCATACCTCTATAAATTAACCCCTAGTGAACCCCGTTGAGCGTAACAACCCATTTTTTAACTTACCTTCAAATTATTAACCAATAACCCATTTTTTGTTAAATTTTATTCAATTACTTTGACCCTTATTTTTGTCGAGATTTGAGTCGAATTATTATCTAGCTTTATTCTCTTTTCCAGTTTGTAAAAGCTGTAAATATTCAAGTTATTTGATTTGAATTGTTCTTAAAAAAAATTGTGTATGTATATACAGTTAAATTCAGTTGTAATATGTAATACTTCAAAAGTTTCTGCATATTTCTATTTTAAGACTACCAGGGCATAAACGATATTATCATAGGAATTAGCCATAGAAATATGTTCCAAGTGATAAAGATTTTTCTAGCTAGATAATTTTTTAGTTCAATCTCGATTCTAACCCTCTTTTGCAGCCTCTGACAACACCCCTAACCAAGCCCCGTTACAACCATTACAAGACATTTTGATCGATATGTCATATCAATCTATAGTGGTGGAGGTGTGATTTTCTTACAAGCCTATGGTAATAGCTTTTCAGGTTGACTAAAGAGTGCTTAATTCTTGAACCCTAAACACTTCGAGTGGATAGAGTGAATCTTTAGTGAGGATGTCAACTTCTGTTAATTAAGATGGAGAGATAATTACTTAGGAAAAGGGGGGAAACTTATGTTTCAATGATAAAATTCTCAACTTAGAATGTTTGAGGCTTTAATGTTCTTTTGATTGAATTCTCATTGTATGATTACCTGTGGATTAGTTTGAAACATTATTAATAAAGATTGTAAGTTGAGAAGAATGATTCTTTATTAGAGATTGAGATTTTGCTTGAGGACAAGCAAAGATTTAAGTGTGGGCGTATTTGATAAACGATAAGTTATACATATTTTTACCTCATGTTTAGCCTATATTTTGGATGAATTATTATCAATTTTGTGAGAATTGGTGCTCTTAATCTTTCTTTTTCATATCTTATACTCAGGAGAGCATAGGGAAGAGAAAAGAATGGAAAATGGACCAAAAACGAGGAAAATGGGCCAAAGTATGAAAACAACACGGCCCAAGAAGTCACCACACGGCTGTGGCACACGCTCGTGCCATATAAGGTCCAACACGGCCCAGCCCCGACAAGCACGGCCAGGCTACACGATCGTGCCACCCTCAACAGGCCCACACGGCCTCTTGTCGAAACCACACGGGCGTGGCACGTGGGCATGTCCCTATTGTGAGGAAGTTCAATTCTACTCGAAAAAGGATACTTAGGGGCTAAGAAAGCCATTCTAAACTCTATATAAAGACCCTAGGAGTCAACTTCAAGGGTGTGCTTATTTCCCACTAAGGGAACACCTATTTTCTCCCAAAAGGAGCGCCATATTTCTGCCACCGCAAGGAGTGAAATCAAGGGATTACTCCAAGGGAAGCCGATTGATTCATCCCAGAAGCCAGGAATTCTACATTAAGACAGAGGATCTCCCTAAATTCCTTCAGGGGTTTTTGGGTTCTTTATGTTTTGTTATTTTATATCTTCTGAGATGTTTTCTTTCTTAATTATGAACTAAACCTCTCAAATCTTGAGGGGGATGAAACCTAAGACAGATCTTGTTATTATTTATTCTTGAATTATATGATTAATACTTGAATTGTTCTTAATTATGTGTTCTTCATTCTTGATTTAATAGTCCTAGGTATTACTTCAAGAAACCGATGTGCTTAGGCAGAGGAGCAAAAGTCCTTGTTTTAAGAGTAGATCTACCATAATTAAGCGGAGTTGCATGCAACCCTAGACATAGGGCGACATAAATCTACCGGATTAGGGTCAAACCTAATAGGGGGATCCATAGATCGAATTAATGCAACCTAGGGGTGTTAATTAATAAAGAAATTTTAGTTAACCACCTAGGATTAGTTGTTCTTATCCTCGACGTAGGTATTAACATAGGTTAGGGATCTCTACAGATCAAGTCAAGTGAATAAATCGTCTAGTTCAGGAAACCAATAACAAGTGAAGTCTAGGTGGATTCTCCCTTGACTATTGCCTATATCAATTAGTTTTCCCGAGAGTTTTTTCCCACTTTACTTTTGTGCACTTTTAGTTAGTTTTAGAATTAGTTTCAAATAACCCTCTTTTATTTTTAGGCTAGATAATAGAAAGAAAGTAAGTACTAGTACTTTTGGTTCCCTTGGGTACGATAACTCGGTCTTGCCGCTAAACTATACTACTGTTCGATAGGTGCGCTTGCCTTAAATCGTTATATTAGTTAGTTTTTGGTGTGATCAGTTTTTATAAATTTTATTACTATATATCACGTGATGTCAATCATCAATTTATTACATTTCATATCCAATTTACTCAATTTCACATTTTAAGCAAAAGTACCATTTTGCCCCTATACTTTTGATTAATTCCAATTTCGTCCCTAAGCTCGGAAAATGAAATTCATGCAATTTAATCCTTATTCCAAGCCTAGCCAAATTTTCCATATAATAATAACAATACTTATATTTCACAAAAATAAAATATTTTCCATGAATTTTACATCTTTACAACTTAGTCCCTAACTTACAATTTCATCAAAATTCACTTTATAAAAGTTGTTTATCCATCAACAATCTTTCATTTTCTATCATAAATTTCAAAATTTCAGCATACTCATCCATGACAAAATTTCTATACTTTGATATCTTTGCAATTTAATCCCCAAAATAGATAAATTAAGCTATTCCATTTTCAGAAATATAAAAATTACTAAAAATGGGACAAGAATACTTACCTAATTAAGCCAAGAATGCTTGCTTTCTCTTTCCTACGATTTCCATAGAAATTTTGGGGAAGATAATGAAAATAATATAATATTATCTATTTAATTTAATTATCATCTTTTAGTTTTCCATTTTCCAATTTAGTCATTTTCTTTTTCTAATTTTCTATGGATGATTCATAATAAATATCTACTAACTTTTTCTTAATGGTCTAATTACCATATAATGACCTCAAATTTTGAATTCCATAGCTATTCAAGCTACTAGAATTCAAGTTTTGCACTTTATGCAATTTGATCCTTTCATAATTAAACATGTAATTGGTAAAATTTTCTTATTATAATTTTCATATAACATTCCTATCATACTGTTGACCATGCAATAATTTTAAAATAAATTTTCTTTATGACTCGGATTTGTGGTGTCGAAACCACTATTCTGATTTTACTGAAAACGGGCTGTTACAACTCTCTCCCTCTTAAAGAATTTTCGTCATAAAAAATCTTACTAGTAAAGAGGTTCGGATATTGCTTTCTTATTGTTTCTTCTAGTTCTCAGGTAGCCTCTTCTATTTCGTTTCGTTGCCAAAGAACTTTTATCGAAGCTACCTTTTTATTTCTCAAATTTTTCATCTTACGTGCTAGGATTTTTATCGGTTCCTCACTAAAAGTCATATCAGGTTGAATCTCAACCTCTGTCGAGGAGATAACGTGTGAAGGGTCTGACCGATACTGTCGTAACATAGACACATTGAAAACATTATGAATTCTGTTGAGTTCTAGTGGTAGTGCCAATCAGTAAGTAACAGGTCCGATTCTTTCAATAACTTCATACGGCCTAATAAACTGCAGACTCAATTTGGCTTTAGGGCCAAATAGAAGAAATTTCTTCCAAGTGAAAACTTTCAAAAATACTTTACCGCTGACTTGGAATTCTATTTCTTTTCATTTAAGATCCAAGTAGGATTTCTGTCGATCGGAAGCTGCTTCTAAGCTATCTTGAATCACTTTCACTTTTCTTTGGTTTCTTAGACCAAATAAACTCCATGTATCTTTTCTCACTAAGCTCGATCCAATACAATGGAGTTCTAAATTTACAACCATATAAAGCCTCGTACGGTGCCATTTTAATGCTAGACTGATAACTATTATTGTAGGCAAATTCAACTAGAGGCAAATACTTTTCCCAGTTACCTTCGAATTTCAGCACACAACATCGGAGCATATCTTCTAAAATCTTATCACATGTTCAGATTGTCCATCAATCTGAGGATGGAAAGCGGTGCTGAAATGTAACTGTGTACCCAGAGCTTCTTACAACTTGTTCCAGAATTGAGATATAAATCGAGGATCCCTGTCTGAAATAATGGAGACCGACATTTCATGTAGTCCGACAATCTCAAAAACATATAATGCAGCTAATCTGTCCAAGGAGAAATCCATACATACTGGAATAAAGTGTGTAGACTTCGTTAGAAGGTCAACGATTACCCAAATAGCATCTTTCTTTTTCAGAGATAAGGGTAATCCCAACACAAAGTCCATAGTAATTCTTTCCTATTTCCGTTTCAGTATCGTAACTGGCTGCAATATTCTCGAAGGCACCTGATGTTTAGCTTTAACTTGCTGACATATCAAGCATTTAGATACAACTGTAGAAATATCCTGTTTCATTCTTGGCCACTAGTACATCTTCTTCAAACCATTGTACATTTTGTTACTCCCCGGATGAACAAACATAATACCACTATGAGCTTCGTGTAGAATCTTCTGTACTAGCTCTAAATTCCTCGGTACACATACTCTACCTCTGAATAACAGACAATCATCAGACCCAATCTGAAATTCTAAATCAGAATTTGGCTCACATTGTATCCGTTTAGCTTGTAATTCATCATCATTTTTCTGAGCTTTGCAAACTTGTTCTAGAAATATTGGTTTAGCTTTTAACTTAGTTATGATTGAACCATCATCAGATAAATTCAGTCGAGTATTCATTGCTCACAAAGAAAATAGTGACTTTCTGCTTAAAGCATCTGCCACCATATTGGTTTTTCCCGAATGATAGTCGATAACTAAATCATAATCTTTCAACAATTCAAGCCACTTGCACTATCTCAAATTCAAATCTTTTTGCGACATCAAATATTTTAAACTTTTATGATCAGTGAATATGACATTTTTCACCAAACAAGTAGTGTCGTTAAATTTTCAACGCAAATACAATAGCGGCTAATTCTAAATCATGTAATGGGTAATTCCTTTTCATGTGGCTTAAGCAGTCTAGAAGCATAGGCTACTACTTTACCTTCTTGCATTAAGACACAGCCTAAACCATTCAATGATGCATCACTTTATATCACAATTTTCATACCCGATTCAGGTTGAACTAACACTGGTGCTTCAGTCAACAAGGTCTTCAATCTATCAAAACTCTGTTGACATTTATCAGTCCATTCAAACTTTACATCTTTCTACAACAACCGTGTCATCGAAGAAGCTATCATTGAAAATACTTTTACAAATCTCCAATAGTAACCGGCTAATCCTAAAAAACTTCTAACTTTTGACACATTTTACGGTGGCTTCCAATTAACAATAGTTGAAATTTTACTTAGATCCACTCTGATACCTTCAACAGATACTATATGTCCAAGGAAACCAACTTCTTGAAGCCAAAATTCACATTTACTGAATTTAGCATACAGTTGTTTCTCACACAAATTTTGCAGCACAATTCTCAAATGGACAGCATGTTCATTTTCATCTTGGGAATATATCAGGATATCATCAATAAATACCACCACAAATATATATATAAATACAATCTAAAAATTTTTTTTATTAGATCCATAAATATTGCAGGCTCATTAGTCAAGCCAAACGTTAGCACAAGAAATTCGTAGTGTCCATACCTGGTTCTGAAGGCTATCTTTGGTATATCTGAGTCTTTTACTCGTAACTGATAGTAGCCAGAATGGAGATCAATCTTTGAAAATACAGTGGCACCTTTCAACTAATTAAACAGGTCAAAGGATACTTGTTCTTTATTGTGACTTTGTTGAGCTACTAGTAGTCAGTACACAGTCTCAAAGACCTATCTTTCTTCTTAACAAACAAAATCGGTACACCCCACGGTGAAGAACTAGGTCGGGCAAATCCTCTCTTAGTTAATTCTTGCAATTGTGCTTTCAACTCTTTTAGCTCTATAAGGGCCATTCTGTAAGGTTCTATGGATATAGGACTTGTCCCCAAAACAAGATCTATAGAACTTTCCACCTCTCTAATAAGCGGTAATCCAGGTAATTCCTCTGGAAATACATTAGGAAACCCACATACTACTGGCACTGACTTAATATTTGACTCAAATACTTTAGTGTCCAACACATAGGCAAGGTAAGCATTATACCCTTTTCTGATATATCTCTGTGCTTTCACGGCTGATATTACATTAGAAAACCCATCTGGTTTATCAGATTCAATATGGAACAACTCACCATTTTGACACTTTAACACAATATATTTCTGTTCACAATTTACCACTGCATCATACTGAGTCAGCCAGTCCATTCCCAAAATTACATCAAATTCATCAAAGGGTAACAACATCAGATCAGCCAAGAAACAGAAACCCTGTACCATTAATGAACAATTTTTACAAACTTTATCCACCATCACATACTGGCCTAAGAGGTTTGAAACTTTAAACAGAAATTTAGTGGACTCAATAGGTAAATTTTTAATAGACACTAAATTTGTACATATGTATGAATGTGTTGAACCAGGATCAATCAAAGTAGTAATATAAGTATCAAGAAGAGAAAAAAGTACCAGTAATAATGTCTGGTGTAGAGGCATCCTCTCTTGCATGAATAGTATATGTCCTAGCCAGTGCTTGTGCTTCAGGTTTAACGGTTAAATCTTTCATTGCACCTCAGCTACCACTGATAGTGCTGGGGTGACGAGGTGGTCTACCTCTAGAGGCAGCGTTGTAACACCCCAAACCCAGTCTAGACGTTACGGCCAAGTTTGGTGTGTCACATTGAAGTGTTTTTTGAAAACCATGTTTTCATTGAAAACCCTTCGTAATGTTTAGGAACTTTTACTGGTAAACTTGTATAAAACCTTTATTTTTTTTCCAAAATGTGATTCATTGTAATAATCGAAACAACATTGTAAAATCTTATGAAAAAATTGCGAAAGCTTGTAAACCTTTGTAGTTGCGGAAACATGTTATTATAAAAATAGTTTAAGCATTGAAAAATCAGACTTTCTTTGTTATGGCTTAAAGTGAATGGATACCACGCACCAGGTAGGATTCAAGAGAAGAGAAGGTGAGTCATTTAGACTGTTTTAGTACTAAGCTCTTCCTAGATCCAATCCTAGACATGCACACATCCATTGCCACACTTTACCCTTATGACTTGTCCACGAACAACAAATTAAGTTTAAACGTATTTAAGATATTTATTTATGAAAACATTTATGTTGCGAAAGCTTTTCTCTGTTTTTGAAATATTTTGAAAACAAGTAACTTTTATAAAAACGCGCCGTAGAGCTAACCGATTTCAAAACGATTTAAACGATGTCTTACTTAAGCTAAAAACAA
This sequence comes from Gossypium stocksii, assembly GCA_020496765.1. Classification (NCBI taxonomy): domain Eukaryota; kingdom Viridiplantae; phylum Streptophyta; class Magnoliopsida; order Malvales; family Malvaceae; genus Gossypium; species Gossypium stocksii. Next base: position 53,984,063 of record CM035622.1, read on the forward strand.
TTAAAGAATTAAAGAATTAAAAACCCAAAATAAAATAAATAGAGCGGCCTTATTACAACCCAGAAACCAAAATTAAGTAATCTAAATAAATAATAAAATGAAATAATTAAAAACCAGAAATTTAAATCTTCGTGGCCACTCTGAATCCCTCCCAGCTCCAAGTCCACCAACTAGGGCTCACCTGCATGGATGGAAAGAAAAGGGGTGAGTTTGGAAAACTCAGTGTGTATAGAATGCCCATCCAGAGCCCAAGTCAGCTCAAGCCCACTGGGCCGAAGCCCTATCTAGATATAGTAAACTAGGCCTTCGTTCTTTCAGTTAATAGTATGGCCCATAGGCCTATTTCAGAACAGAACAGATAATATCATGTATGCAAGCCCGACCCAGCCTAAATCCATCCACTACACTCCACCCGTACCAGCCCTACACACCATGTGGGGAATAACTCAACCCACCCAGCCCTACACTCCACAGTTGTAGCATGGCTGCTCAGATAACAGTAAATTGAGGCAAGGCCTCCAGTACATGGTCAAGCCACTTTGAGTACTTCCTCCATCATGTCCTAGTCCCATGCAACAAATAATAATGGCATGCAATAAACAGTAATAGTAAAACATGCATTTTGGGTCAAACTTAACCCTAGGGGTATAACAGTCATTTTACTCCTAGGGGTAAAATCGTAATTTTCCACCTATAAGAGTATTTCAGTAATTTTATCAGTTTTTAGGGTCTTCAGGCATAATACAGTCACTACTAATCCATTTGTCTTCACGGTAGTCTATTTAGCTTAGTTTAACAATTTTAGCTATTGGGCCCTAAAACCCCTAATAGGCCCTATGGTGTCTATCAGCAAATTAAGCCCATTTAGTCCAAGTTTCATAACCCACTTTCTATTTTTAGCAGTTTCGATCCTTTAGTCTAACAGAACATACTTATTGCCTATTTTTTTTTACCCATATGGGCCCGTAAGCCCATTGGGCCCATTTGTAGCCCATCGACGCCCAATTACCGAAGTATACGAAATTCCACACGCGACTCGTTTACCACATTGTGATTTTAGATCTAACGATTTCTAACATCTTGTGAGCATTCGCACACTCACAAGCCCACAAAATGCCAGAATTTTGGCATTTCGACTTTTGCCGAATTAGACTAAAGAAGGGGTTCGATACACACCTGTTTCGCGACGACTGCTAGAGAGATCCCCCACGATGTCAACAATTGATTACCACAATTCTTAGATTGCAAAACTACAACAAACAATCCCAATATTCACTTACCCATATTTGGCCAATGCCCCTAAGGCCCTCAAAATCTTACCTTTGCCGAAATTGATGACTAGATCTAGATCTAGATCTGGTCATTCCAAAGATCCAAGCTTTTGATCAATCACCTCTAGAACACACTAATCACCAAAAGAAATCCTTGGTTAATGACCCTTAGAGCCCTAAGCCCCAATCAACAGCCCCCCTAGATTTTAGGGACTTCGGCTTTTTCTAAATCGTAAAATAACTTATAGATCTGGGTTAATGAGCACTTACCACTAATTTCCTTTCTGTTTCTACTCAGATCTGATGTAGATCTAGCCCCTAAACTATAATAGAACTCGAATCTAGGAGATCTGAAGTTTCGGCTATGAGCTCCTATGGTTATGGCAGTTTTAGCTTTTTGACTGGTGAAGAAGATGGTGATTTGGGGTTATAATCTTAAGTAGTGTTGCCGACAGGTACTAAGGGTTTAGAGAAGATGAAATTCGGTCAAAAGGAATGAAAAGAATAGGGGGAATTGGCTTGGAGAAATCGGCACAAGCAGTAAGTTTTCGGGATTTTGGCTTTTATGGCAATCGGTTATGGTGGTTTTAGGGAGGATGGATTTGAAAAAGAAGATGGATTTAAGTAATAGGGGTGTTCGAATGAGGTAGAAAGCAAAAAGGAAAGGAAAGCAATGGAGGAGAAGAAGAGGAAGAAGAAATCGGCACAGTGGAGAAGGAATCTGCGTTTTCGGGTTTTGTGAAAACTTAGAGAAGGATAAATGAAAGTGAAAGCTTTTAGGTGGCTAACCCTAATTTGTCATGACAGAAAAAAAAAAGAACCTAACCCTAATATCAACTAAAACATTCGGCCCAACCTCCCTAAGGCCCTTGCCGAAATTCATTTAAGTGATCACATGCCCGCTACATGCTTAAAAACTAAAAAGTAACAATACGCTTACCTTGCAACTTGAACCCTGGACCTTTAATTCCTTCCGAGGCGCCACTTTTTTAGGAACTTAGTGGCGCCACCTTGCCACTTTTCCAAATCTCTTCTTGCATCATAATTTACGAAGTTTTTCTTAAAAGCCCACTTAACCAAGTCTCCTATTCACTTAAAATCCAAACTTGATATTTTACCGGGTTTTAACTTAGGCTTGGGCCTTCTAAAGGCCCACTAACACACTTAAACACAATTCCAATATTCAGAACACCAAAATTTCAAAATTTCACCAAAATCTCATAAATCCCGAAAAATCTCGAAAATCAAGACGTTACACAAGCCCGACACTTCTAGGCCCAAATTTAGTGTGTTACAAGGGTTGCTTGGTCTTGAAGTCTGAACTGTATCTTTTTCAGGTCTTTTCGGGTAATCTCTGACATAGTGGTCAAAAGAGCCACACCTAAAACAAGCCCCGGTCATCATGCGACATTCACTGAAATGCAATTTATTACAATGTTTACATCTTGGTTTAGGACTTCCACCACTTTCGACCCTTGTCACGGATAGAGACGGAGATCTCGTATTAGAGCATTGACTACTTCAATCTTTACCCGAATACTCTGTAGATGTGACAGAATGATCATGATATTTCTTTGATGTCTTTAAAGCTGATGATTGTAACCTTCCCATGAATCTTTTACTCGAAGTTCAGGCTTCCATTTCTGCCTGTCTCTTTTCTTTATTTAGTTCTTCAGCTTTATGTGCTCAGTCAGCCAATATAACAAATACTTTTAATTCCAAGATCCCAACTAACAGCTTGATGTCTTCATTTAATCTCTCTTCAAATCACTTACACATGGCAACTTTAGTCGGGATACATTCTCTGGCATACTTGCTTAACCGAACGAATTCCCGCTTGTATTCAGATACTGTCATATTTCCTTGTTTAAGCTTTAAAAATTCTTTCTTTTTCTAATCCAGGAATCTCTGGCTAATATACTTCTTTCTGAATTCTGTTTGAAAAACTCTCATGTAACATTTTCCCTTGGCACAATAGAAATCAAAGTATTCCACCATTGATAAGCCAAATCTTTTAACAATGATACGGTACATTTTAGACACTCAGCTGGTGTACATGATAATTCATCCAAAACCCTGATTGTATTCTCTAACCAAAATTCAGCCCTTTCTGGATCATCTTCAGCGGTAGCCCTAAATTCTTCTGCCCCGTATTTATGGATTTTATCTACCAGAAGCTTAACAGTTCAAACAAGTTTAGTACCTCGTGATATATCAGGTACCGGCTGAAAAACAAGAGGGGGTAGTTGTTGTACAGCAGTATTTGTTCTCAAGTATTCAGTAAACTATTCATTCACCATTTGAAAGAAGGTTTCTTTAGCTTCCTCATCTCGGCCCTCATATACAGGCCTTCTACTACTGAAAGCAGCTATTTGTACTGAAGGCTGAGCATTGTCTCGATTCCTCGGATTCAACTCAGTTGGACGACATTACTATATGAAAAACATGTGTAAAATGGTCAGGAGATATCACGCTATCACAATTTATATAATGCCATGTATAGCAAGACTCATACTTGCTACGTTAGTTTGAGAATTTACTAAATCGTAGCTCTGATACCAACAAATGTAACACCCTTAACCCGTATCCGTCGCCGAAATAAGGTTTTGGAGCATTACCAGATATTATAGACCATATTCAGATATTTCATGTTATTTCACAATTGTATCGGGAATTAATTATAAATTAACCATATCATCGCATATATGAGCCCTCGAGACCCAAAACATACATTAGAAATAAGTCGGGACTAAATCGAGAACTCAGAGAAATTTTCACAAAATTTCAAAAATTTTCTTAGATTCAGAGGTCACACGCCTATGTGGGTAGGCCGTGTGGCTCACATGGCTAAGGGACATGCCCATGTCTCAAGCCTTGTGGCATATGAGGTAGGGTACAGACCTCTATCCCTAACCCGTGTAACTCTCTGACTTGAAACTTAATTATGTACAAGGTCACATGGCCACCCACATGCCTATATGTTAGGCTGTGTGGACAATTTAATTTTTGAAAATTAGTGCAGGATTGCCACGGCCAAGACACATGCCAGTGTCTCTGCCTGTGTGAATAATTTGGAGCATTCTATTTCTTAATTTTAAGATGCAAAGGACACACAGCCAAACCACAAGCCCATGCGCATGGTCGTGAATCACACATTGTAATACCCCTAACCTGTAACCATCACGGGAATAGGGTTAAGAGGCGTTACTAAACTTATTACACAATAATGCATAGATTTCTCATACTTTCACATACATAAGCATATTTTATTCAATCACAATCACATTGTCCCTTAATAGGGCCTACGAGGCCTTAAACATGCAACAAAGATGGTTCAGGACTAAACCGATAACTTAGGATCACTTCAGAAAAACTTAGAAAATTTCTTAAAACAGGGGACACGCACCTGTGTGAATAGGCCGTGTGTCTCACACGACCACTAGACATGCCCATGTCACAGGTTGTGTGGAAATTCGAAATGGGAGGACATGGCCATGTCACAGACCGTGTCCTACCCCGTGTAACTCTCTTACTTGGGTCACACAGCCAGCCACATGCCCATGTGTCTAGGCCATGTTACTTACTGACTTGTTTCTATTAATTGCTTCAGGGGACACATAGCCGTGTTACTTGACGGTGTGTTGTACATGGTTGAGACACACGCCTGTGTCTCTGCCCGTGTGGACAAGAATAGGCTATTTACTAAGCCATTTTGCCACCCAATTCGCACACACCTACGCAAGCTCAAATAGTACCATTTCAATACACAAATAGGCAACTAAACAATATCATTTCATGCACAAATCGTGCCATTTCAACACCAACCATTATAATACTCAATTCATAACCATTTACCTAATCAAATTTCATACAAAAATAACATACTTTACTAGCTAGAATTCAATTATAAAACATGTCCTATAAATCAACCATATCATCATCCAAACCAAATCACAACCAAGCATTCCTTAAGTAATTCAACTATCCATTACTTACCAAATAACCACATGAACACTCAATTCATAACCATTTACCTATTGAAATTTCATGCAAAAATAACATACTTTACTAGCCAGAATTCACTTATAAAACATGTCCTATAAATCAACCATATCATCATCCAAACCAAATCAAAACCAAGCATTCCTTAGGTAATTCAACTATCCATTACTTACCAAATAACCACATGAACAACACAACTCATTATCACGAAATTACCAACTCATAAAATAAGCTAACTTATAGGGCTATATACACATCAAACTTTACATCATTTACAAGCCAAATCACATGGCTATAATTCATAATTCAAAAGCATTCCAAAAGACCACATAGCTTAGACATGCCATATATCAGATATATACAATTTCAAAAGTACCAAAATAGATGTTTGATAGTGTGGTGAAGTCTCTGACAATCCCCGAATCTGAGGTAGCTCAATTTCACTATAAAACATGGAAAGTAAAATAGAGTAAGCTTTGCAGCTTAGTAAGCTCATATGATAATAAACTTAGCATATCAAATAAACACAATTCAACCATCAGAACATAGCAAGTATTAACTATATGGAATCACAAACCTTTCACATATTTGATACATGAATAAGCATGAATTCATCAAGTTACCTCCATTTGATACTCATATAGTTTCCATACATACCTGTATCACTTAAGTCGATCTTACATTCATCCTCGTGTCGATTATGCATGTTGAACCATTCAGAATCAGTAAATGATACACAGGAATCACACATTCATAGTACAATGGCATATCCTAGACATGATCTTAAATGTAATCTCATATCGATGCCATAGTCCAACTATGGTCTTACATGAAATCTCATATCAATGCCATATCCCATATATGGTCTTACACGTAATCTCAGTAACCCTAATGTCATGAAATTTGTATCCTATCTATCCCTAAGGTTCAACCAGGATTTTCAGCTGTCAAAATTCTATCGATCTTGTCTCGTAGCTCATATTTAACCATTTTCAATTCAACTCAGTAATAATAAAGCATATATAACACAACATATTTATTAACATACGAACTTACCTCATGTATGAAATTGACGAAATGGACCGAGTGTTCTATAACTTATTGACCTTGGATTTGTGGTTCCGAAACCACTGTTCCAATTTAGGTAAAAATGGGTTGTTATAACTTTCCCCCTTAGGGATTTTCATCCCCAAAAATCTTACCAGCGAATAGGCTAGAATACTACTTTCTCATAGCTTCTTCAACCCCGTGTCAATGCTAGAAGACTTTCACTAACGCTATTCTTTTATTTCTCAGTTCTTTGTTTCTTTAGCTAGAATTTGGATTGGTTCTTCATTGTATGAAAAATCTAACTGAATTTCTACTTTGGTCAGAGAAATAATATGCGAGGGGTTTGATCGGTATCGTCGTAACATCAATACATAGAACACATTATGTATTTTCTCTAACTTAGACGATAAAGATAACCGATATGCCACTGGCCCAATTCGCTTGATAATCTTGTATGGTCCGATGAATTGCAGACTCAATTTCCATTTTCGCCCAAATAAGAGTATCTTTCTTCACGATGACACTTTCAAGAAAACTTTATCTCTGATCTGAAACTCAATGATATTTCTTTTTAAATTTACGTACGACTTTTGTCTATCTAAAGCTACTTTCAAACTGTCACAAATTACTTTCACTTTTTCTTCTATTTCTCTCATCAAATCAACCCCGTGAATCTTTTTCTCACTAAGCTTAGTCCAGTATAATGGTGTTTGACATTTACGACTGTATAAAGCTTCGTACGGTGCCATTTTAATACTTGATTGAAAGCTGTTGTTATAATCAAATTCAATCAACGGTAGATATTTCTCCCAATTACCATCAAACTCTAAAATGCAACAACACAACATGTCTTTGAGTATCCGAATAACTCTCTCAAATTGACCATCAATCTTGGGATGAAATGTTGTACTGAGATGCAACTTTGTACCCAAAGCTTCTTGCAATTTCTTCCAAAATTGCAAAGTGAACCTCAGATCTCTATCTAAAACAATAGAAATAGGTACTCCATGTAATCTAACAATCTCGGTAATATACAACTCAACGAGTCTATCAAGTGAGAAATCTGTACGTACAGGAATAAAATGTGTAGATTTCATTAATCTATCAACAAAAACCCAAACAACATCTTTCTTTTTCGGAGATAGGGGCAATCCCTATACAAAATCCATTGTAACTCTATCCCATTACCATTCTGGTCTCATCACAGGCTGTAGCAATCCTGAAGGCACTTGATGTTCAGCTTTGACTTGCTGATAGATCAAACATTTTGATACAAACTCCGATATGTCTCGTTTCATAACCGACCACCAGTATAATTGTTTCAAATCATTATACATTTTAGTGCTTCCCGGATGTACGGATAAACAACCACTGTATGATTCATTTAGAATCTTCTAAATAAACTCAGGATTTCTCAGTTTGGCTTGCAATTCGCTATCAATTTTCCAAGCTTCATAAATCTACTAAAGAAATAACGGTCAGCTACAATCGAGCCATCATTAGAAAAAGCTAACTAGGTATTCATCACTCTCAAAGTAAATAGGGACTTTCTGCTCAAAGCATCAGCAACTAAGTTCGCTTTCCTCGGATGATAGTCAATTACTAATTCATAGTCTTTTAGCAATTCTAACCATCTTTGTTGCTGCAAATTCAAGTCTTTCTGAGTCATTAAATACTTTAAACTTTTGTGATCATTATAGATGTGGCATTTCTTACCAAACAAGTAATGACGCCAAATTTTAAATGCAAATACAATCATAGCCAACTCTAAATCATGCGTCAAATAATCCTTTCCATGCTACTTCAACTGTCTCGAGGCATATGCTACTACTTTTCCTTCCTGCATCAAAGCGCAACCCAGACCATTCAATGATGCATCACTGAAAATTATGAATTCTTTACCCGACTTAGGCTGAACTAAAACTGATGCCTCTGTCAATAATATTTTCAACTATTCACAACTCTACTGACATTTCTCTGACCACTCAAACTTGACATCTTTCTGAAGTAATCATGTCATCGGAGCTGCAATCATAGAAAATCATTTCACAAAATGTCTATAATAACCTACTAGTCCCAGAAAAATACGGACTTCAGATACATTTCTCAGAGGTTTCCAATTTATAATTGCAAAAATTTTGCTCGGGTCGACTCGAATACCTTCGGCTGAAACTATATGCCCTAGAAATCCAACCTCTCGGAGCCAAAATTCACATTTACTAAATTTTGCAAATAATTGTTTGTCTCTCAAGGTTTGCACCCAAGGGCGAGAAACTCAGTCTAGCAAATCCTCTATCGGTTAACTGTTGCAACTGAGCTTTCAATTCTTTTAACTCTTTCAGAGCCATTCTATACGGAGCTATCAATATGGGTGAAGTCCCGGCACAAAATCAATAGAAAATTCAACCTCTCTGATAGGTGGCAAACCCAGTAACTCTTCTTGAAACACATCTGAATACTCGTAAAGAACTGGTACTGATTCAATCTTTGATTTGGATACTTTCGTATCAAGTATGTAAGCAAGATAAGCACCGTAGCCTTTTCTCACATATCTCTGAGCTAACATAGACAAAATCACAACTGGCAAACCACTCAAATTATTTGATTCAATTTGGATAGTCTCATTATTCTGACATTTCAATTTAATTGTCTTTCATCTACAATTCACTACTGCATCATGCAATGTCAACCAGTCCATACCCATGATTACATTGAACTCATCAAATGGTAACAACATCAAATCGGTCGGGAAGTAGTAACCTCTAATCATCAACGGACAGTTCTTGAAAACTTTGTCAACTAGGACATATTTGCCCAAGGAGTTTGATACTTTAATTACAAACTCAGTAGACTCAACAGGCAAAGTCTTATTAGACACTAAATTCACACATATATATGAATAAGTTGATCTAGGGTCTATCTATGCATTTAGATTAATGTCATAAAGAGAGAATATACCAGTGATAACATCTGGGGATGATGTTTCTTCACGAGCACGAATAGCGTAGGCTCTAGTAGGTGCTTAGACTCAGATCTCATAGTAGTATCTCGTGTTGCACCTCTATTGCCACTCACATTCCCAACATTACGGGGTGGTCTCCCTCTCACAGCTGTGTTGCTCGATTTTGTATTCTGAGATCTATCTTTTTCAGCTAGTTTTGGACAATATCTAATAAAATGATCTTCTGCACCACATTTAAAATAGGCCCAATCATTCATTCTACAATCACTGGGATGTCGTTTCCCACACTGTCTACATTTAGATCTAATAGGTCTTACACTACCGACGCTTGCTATCGATGTGGCTTGAGCTTTAGAACTCGGATGTTGCTTTTCATAGTCTCTACTGTAATACCCCACTTCATTCAATCCATCTTCGAATCTTTTACACATGATAGCCTCTACTGAAACATATTCTTAGGCATATTTACTGAGCCTCAAAAATTCTTGCTCATATTCCGTCACAGACATACGACCCTACTTCAATTTAAGAAACTCTTTGCATTTCTAATCAATGAATCTCTGGCTGGTGTATTTCTTTCTAAAGTTAAATTGGAAGAATTCCCGCATCACCCATTCTTTTGGTAACACTAATGTCAAAGTATTCCACCACTGATACGTAGAGTCTCTCAAAAGTGATACAGCACATTTAATGCATTTCTCGAGCGTACACGATAATTCATCGAATACTCTAATCGTATTTTCAAGTAATAATTTAGCTTTCCCAGGATCATTGTCAACGATAACCCTGAACTCTTCAGCCCTATATTTTTTAATTTTATCAACTAGCGGCTTGTTCAACCGCATAGGATCAGAAACTCGAGTAGCTACGGGGATTGGTTGAGGAATTGGCAGGGGTGAAGGTTGTTGAGCAGCCGGGTATGTTCGAACAAACTCTGTGAACTACTCACTCATCATTTTGAAGGAGGCTTCTTTAGCCTCTCCTCCCTGACTACTGATATGACCTCAATTTAGATTGCGCGGCTCCATGAATAGAAGTTGGTGCATTACTTTCAACATCGTCAGCTACAGCTCTATCGGGATCCATTTACTATACGAAAACACATTTTAAATTGTCAGGGAACATCACACTATCGCAGGTTATATATGGCATGTATAGCTAGACTCTTACACATGTTACGTTCGTCCGAGAATCAACTAAACCGTAGCTCTAATACTAATAAAATGTAACACCCTTAACCTGCAACCGTCGTCGGAATAGGGTTAAGAGGCGTTACAAACTTATTACACAGTAATGCATACATTTCTTATACATTCACATACATAAGCATATTTTATTCAATCACAATCACATTGTCCCTTAATAAGGCCTCCAAGGCCTTAAATATGCAACAAAGATGGTTCGGGACTAAACTGATAACTTAGGATCACTTTAGAAAAACTTAGAAAATTTCTCAAAACAGGGGACACACGCTCGTGTGAATAGGTCGTGTGTCTCACACGACCACTAGACACGCTCGTGTCACAGGCCATGTGGACATCTGAAATGGGAGCACATGGCCGTGTCCCAGACTGTGTCCTACCCCGTGTAACTCTCTAACTTTGGTCACACGGCCAACCATATGCCCGTGTGTCTAGGCCGTGTAACTCATTGACTTGTTCCTATTAATTGCTTCAAGGGACACACGGCTGTGTTACTTTACTATGTGTCACACACGGTTGATACACATGCCCATTTCTATACTCGTGTGGACAAAAATAGGCTATTTACCAAGCCATTTTGCCACCCAATTTGCACACACCTACACAAGCTCAAATGTTACCATTTTAATAAACAAATAGGTAGCCAAACAATATCATTTCATGCACAAATCATGCCATTTCAACTCCAACCATTATATTACTTAATTCATAACCATTTACCTATTCAAATTTCATACCAAAATAACATACTTTACTAGCCAAAATTCACTTACAAAACATGTCCTATAAATCAACCATATCATCATCCAAACCAAATCACAACCAAGCATTCCTCAAGCAATTCAATTATCCACTACTTACAAAATAACCACATGAACAACATAACTCATTATCACCACATTACCAACTCATAAAATAAGCTAACTTATAGGGCCATAGACACATCAAATTTTACATCATTTACAAGCCAAATCACATGGCTATAATTCATAATTCAAAAGCATCCCAAAAGACCACATAGCCTAGACATGCCATATACCATATATATAAAATTTCATAGCCTAGACATGCCATATACCATATATATAAAATTTCAAAAGGACCAAAATAGATGTCCGATAGTGCGATGAAGTCTCTGACAATCCCCGAATCTGAGCTAGCTCAATTTCACTATAAAACATAGAAAGTAAAACAGAGTAAGCTTTGCAGCTTAGTAAGATAAACTTAACATATCAAATAAACACAATTCAACCATAAGAACATAGCAAGTATTAAATATATCGAATCACAAACCTTTCACATATTTGATACATGAATAAGCATGAATTCATCAAGTTACCGCCATTTGATACTCATATAGTTTCCATACATACCTGTATCATTTAAGTCGATCTTACATACATCCTCGTCTCGATTATGCCCGTTGAACCATTTGGAATCACTAAAGGATACACGAGAATCACATATTCATAGTACAATGTCATATCCCAAACATGGTCTTACATGTAATCTCATATCGATGCAATAGCCCAGCCATGGTCTTACACAAAATCTCATATCGATGTCATATCCCAACTATGGTCTTACATGAAATCTCATATCAATTCCATATCCCATATATGGTCTTACACGTAATCTCAGTAACCCTAACGTCATGACATTTGTTCCTATCTATCCCTAAGGTTCAACCGAGATTTTTGGCTATCATAATTCTGTCGATCTTGTCTCGTAGCTCATATTTAACCATTTTCAATTCAATGAAATAATAATAAAGCATATATAACACAATTTAACATATTTATTAACATACGAACTTACCTCGTGTATGGAATTGATGAAATGGAGCGACTATTCGATAATATTACTTGTAATATCCCGAATTAGGGCCTAACCAGAATAGTAGTTTCGTGACCACAAATCCAAGATAGAAATAATTATTTTATAATTATTTTGAGGTTTATGATATGATTGCATGATTGTGTGAAAATTTCGTGAAGAAATTCTGTGCATAAAGTGCTTAATTTGAAATAAGGGACTAAATCGAATAAGTTGCAAAACTTGCATTCTAGAAGCTTTTAGTATGAAATTGCTTTGGAATATTAATAAGGAGGTCTTAAATAGAAATTTGACCAATTTCTAAAATTTTGGACAAATATGGGCTTGTACATGAAAATTTTCAAAGAAAGGCATTAAGGGTATTTTGGTCATTTGGTAATTAAAAGATTAAAAAAGGGAAAAGGATGGCAAAATATGTCCATCTTCTTCATTAGCATGAAATTTCAAGGGTTCTCCATAGCTAGGGTTTGTTTCAAGCTTCCAAGCTCCATAGTAAGTGATTCCAAGCCCCGTTTTTAATGTTCTTTACGTTTTCAAAGTCCCGGTAACTTGATTTAGATTATGCTAGCAATAATTCAACCTAGGGTTCATATTTGGAAAAATACCCATAGGTAAAATTTTTTTATTTTGGTGTTTTATGATAGAATATAAGGTTTTAAATTATGCTAGACAACTTGTGCTACTCGGTTTTAAGTAAAAATGAGTAAAACGGCTTAATCGGTAAAAATACTTATTGTTCATAAGTACATGTTATAGTGGGAATTTGAGGTTGCCGTTAGTAAATAAATGATCAGCATGTCCTAAAACATAAGAATTTGGGATAAATTTTAATTTCCGAGCTTTGGGGCAAAGTGTAAATAAGCAAAAGTTTAGGGGCAAATTTGTAATTTTGACAAAGTTAGGGTCAAGGACCGTTTTGATAAATGTGAGTATTAAATAAGCTAAATGTGTTATTTTAGATCAAGAGAAATGAGATTCGAGTCGTGATCAAGGGAAAAACAAAGTTTACGAGGAATAGGCTTGATTCCTAACATTTTGTACCGAGGTAAGTTCATGTGTAAATAAGGTAACATAATTGTTATTTTAAATGATTTAATGTTATTTATATGATATGATACTTATTATCATGAATTATTATGCTTTGTGAATTATTATTTAGTAATATACAAATTATGTGAGCTACTTGATAAATATGAAATGCTACCAAGTATCGGTTCTGACATTTCGAGGAAGACGACCAAGAGGTGCGATTGAAGAGAATCCCGTTTGAACCTTGGGAATAGATAGGATACAAGTGACATGTCACTAGGATGATTAAGTTCCGAACTCGTTGAGTTGAGTCTGAGTTCACTTATGGATGTGAACGCCTAAGCTCATTGAGTTGAGTCCGAGTTCACTTATGGATGCGAACGCCCGAGCTCGTTGAGTTGAGTCCGAGTTCGCTTATGGGCGGGTTACATGGTATCTTGGCTACATAAATTCCATAGGCTATTGAGTTGTCTAGCTATGGATATGACACTTATGTATGTGAAATCCGTGTATCCGAGTTATATTCTGATGAGTTCAACGTGTAGATTTTTAAATGAACAATGAGAACGCCTAAACGAAAGAGGTATGTTGGAAAGTATGGTGAAAGAGGAAGAAAGACAGGTATGAGCCTAAATCTCGAGTTGAGAACTTGGTAAGACAAGAATGTGGCAAAATAGCAAGTATTATTGTGTCAAGAATGTTTTAATGATATTATGTAATTGGTGGTTATGTTGATTTGCATAGTTATGTTACTTGTTATTTACATGTGAATTTACTAAGCATTTATGCTTTTGTTATTTACATGTGAATTTACTAAGCATTTATGCTTACTCCCTCCTTTTCATTCATTGTAGTTTTGACAAGCCAGCTTGGAAATCGGGAAGGGTCGAAGGAACGTTCACACTATCCGGGACAAATTGGTATAATAGCTTGTATTTTGAATATGGCATGTATAGCATTATAATCATTTTGTGTAAATAATCTTATGAAATGGTGATAGCATGGCAAGGAAATGCTTGGAAATGATTAGCCATTGGAATGGCCAATCCAGATTACATTTGGTGTCATGTATGTTTAATGTGTTACTTAGTCCATGAAAAGCCATAGAAAGATGAATTTTGTTATAAAACAGAATTTTTCAGCAACAATGATGTGAGTTTGAAAACTCACTCAAAATAGTAGAGACAAGATTAGGTAGTGAATAAAATATTAAATTGAAGCTTATTGTGTCTGTTTTCATATGGAAGAAACAAAACAGGTAAAAGAGTTGTATTTTATGAGATATTTGGGTTTTGGTGGAACAGGGTCAGAGCAATTTCTGAATCCCCTGTTCTAACTTTAGAAATTCGCTAAAAATTGTACAAAAATAATTAGGAGTCATACTATATATGTATAGATTTCTTAATGAGTCTAGTTTTAGAATAAATAAATGGCATAGTCATTTGAGTTTTGTATAGGGAAAAAAGTGATTCGTAGTGAATAGAGGTTAGAGCAGTCGAACACTAAAATAGGGAAAACTTTAACTAATAAACTATACTAATTGGCCCATCCAAAAATTCTAGAAAAACATTATAGATAGATATATGAATCTAGTTTTAAGGAAAATTTACGGATCTTAATTTCAAGTTTTTTAACTTGAGATATAATTTTTTAGCGACTGTGACGCAGATGAACAGCTTATTACAAATGCTGAAATAAATGGTTTAAATTCGTTTAAGTGATAAATTAAGTTTAGTAACACCTCAAGCTCAACTCCGTCGACGGTCTTGGGTAAGAGGGCGTTACATTTGGTGGTATCAGAGCAGGTTTAGTCGATTCTCAAACTAATGTGTTGAATGTACAAGTTTTGCTAAACATGCCATATATATATATTGTGATAGTGTGATGACTTTTGACCTTTTAAATGATTTTTTTTATAGTAAATGGATCCCGATCCAGCTGTGGCTGATGATGTAGAGAGTAATGCACCAGCTCTGGCTGAAGGGGCGGTGCCGACTGAAAACCCACCTCCTACTGTTGGTCAAAGAGGAGAAGAAGAGGCTCGGGAAGCCTTTCTCAAGATGATGAGTGCTTGGTATACTGAGTTCGTTCGTATGAACCCGAATGCACAACCTCTCCCACCTCCCCCAATTCCTCAACTTGTACCCCTAATGCCTCAAGGTATGGATCTGATGAAATTACATAGAACTCCAGTTGACAGAATTTGCAAGCAAAGGGCTCAAGAATTCAGGGCAAATGTTGATGACGATGTTGAGAAAGCAGATTTTTGGCTCGAGAATTCTATTTGGGTATTTGATGAATTGTCTTGTACACCTGAAGAATGCTTGAAATGTGCTATATCTTTTCTGAAGGATTCAGCTTGTTATTGGTGGAAGACATTGGTTTCTGTGGTACCGAAAGAGAAGGTGACTTGGGAGTTCTTTCAAGAAGAATTTCAGAAGAAGTACATCAGTGAAAGATTTATTGATCAGAAGCGTAAGGAGTTTCTTGAATTGAAACAAGACAACATGACAGTAACCGATTACGAAAGGGAGTTCGTTCGGTTGAGTAAGTACGCTAGAGAATGTGTTCCTTCTAAGGCTAAAATGTGTAGACGATTTGAAGATGGACTTAATGAAGACATAAAAGTATTTGTTGGAATTCTTGAATTAAAAGAAATGGTAGTACTTTTTGATCAGGCTTGTAAGGCTGAAGAACTACTTAAAGAGAAGAAAAAGATAGAGGCTGAGACTCGAAATTGGAAGAAAAGACTGATGAGCAGTTCATTCTCACAACAATCTGGAAAATCTAGAAATATGAATCCTCGTTCTCAAGTTTTGGTTAGACAAATCATATGGAAATTCTAAGAAGCAAAATGTGAGTTCTAAGTCTCAAACTACTTTTGTGGCTAGTGTGGGAAACTCGAGATTTGTTAAGCCCGAGTGCCAGCGGTGTGGTAGAAATCATTTTGGTCTATGTAGAGCAAATGAATGTTTTCGATGTGGTTTTTTGGATCATTTTATTAGAGACTGCCGAGAGAAAATTGAAAAAGAAAAATTTCAGAGTGCAAAACTAGTGGTGCAGACATGAGAGGAAGGTATTCGAGAAAAGCTGGGAATGAAACAAGCAGCAAGAATATAGTCAGAGATTCAGCAGGTAAACCTGAAGCAAGAGCTTCAGCTAGAACTTATGCCATAAAAGCACGCGAAGATGTTTCCTCACCTGACGTGATTACTGGTATATTTTCTCTTTATGATGTTAATATTACTGCTTTGATTGATCCCGGTTCTACTCATTCATATGTGTGCATGAAATTGGTGTCTAGTATGAATATAACTGTTAAGAACATAGAATTTATGATTAAAGTGTCAAACCTGTTAGGCAAATGTGTCATAGTTGATAAAGTATGCAAGAAATGTCATTTAATGATTCGGGGTTATTATTTTCCGGTTGACTTGATGTTGTTGCCGTTTGATAAATTTGATGTTATCTTGGGTATGGATTGGTTGACATTGCATGATGCTATAGTAAATTGTAAATAAAAAGTTATTGAATTAAAGTGTGAAAATGGTGAAATCCTGCGGGTTGAATCAGACAAATCAGAGGCATTATCTAGTGTGATTTCTTCGATGTCGGCTCAGAGATATTTGAGAAAGGGTTATGAAGCTTTTTTGGCGTATGTGCTGAATACAAAAGAAATTGAAAATAAAGTTGAATCAGTGCCGATTGTGTAGTTGGCGGATGTGTTTCCAGAGGAGTTGCCGGGTTTGCCTCCAGTCAGAGAAGTAGAATTTGGTATTGATTTGATACTGGGAATAGCTCCAATCTCGATTGCTCCATATAGAATGGCACCAATAGAGTTGAAAGAATTAAAGTCGCAGTTGCAAGAGTTGAGTGACAAAGGCTTTGTGAGATTGAATTTTTCGCCTTAGGGTGCTCTTGTATTGTTTGTGAAAAAGAATGATGGTTCTATGAGATTGTGTGTAGACTATCGGCAATTAAACAAGGTGACAATCAAGAACAAGTATCTGTTGCCGAGAATTGATGATTTGTTTGATCAGTTTAAAGGACCGACATGGTTTTCAAAGATTGACTTGAGGTCTGGATACTACCAGCTGCGAGTAAAAGAGTCAGATGTGCCTAAAACTGCTTTTAGAACAAGGTATGGTCATTATGAATTTTTAGTGATGCCATTCGGATTAACAAATGCTCTTGCTGTGTTTATGGATTTGATGAATCGCATATTTCGACCATACTTGGACAAATTTGTTGTAGTATTTATAGATGATATCCTGATTTATTCGAAAGATGAGACAGAGCATGCCGAGCACTTGAGGATAGTTTTGCAAACTTTAAGAGATAAGCAGTTGTATGCCAAGTTTAGTAAGAGTGAATTCTGGCTTCGAGAAGTGGGATTTTTAGGTCATATTGTTTCAGGTGATGGTATACGGGTTGATCCTAGTAAAATTTTAGCTATTGTTGATTGGAAACCACCAAAGAATGTAACTGAAGTTAGAAGTTTCTTAGGGCTAGCTGGATATTATCAACGATTTGTGAATGGATTTTCTATAATTGCTGGTGCTATGACCAGACTACTCTGAAAGGATGTCAAATTTGAGTGGACAGAAGAGTGTCAACAGAGTTTTGAGAAATTGAAAAAGTTATTGACTGAAGCACCAGTGTTGGTACAACCTAAATCATGTAAAGAATTTGTGGTGTATAGTGATGCTTCTCGAAATGGTTTAGGATGTGTACTTATGCAAGAAGGAAAGGTTGTGGCTTATGCTTCGAGGCAGTTAAAATCTCACGAAAGGAATTATCCGACTCATGACCTGGAACTGGCTGCTATAGTGTTTGCTTTGAAGATTTGGCGACATTATCTGTATGGGGAAAAGTGCCAAGTATATACCGACCACAAAAGTCTTAAATACTTGATATCACAGAAAGACTTGAATTTGAGACAACAGAGATGGTTAGAATTGTTGAAAGATTACGAGCTTGTGATTGATTACCATCCAAGAAAAGCGAATGTGGTTGCCGATGCCTTAAGTAGAAAATTGTTGTTTGCTTTGAGAACTATGAATACTCAGTTGATGGTGTTAGATGATGGTTCAATTCTAGCGGAATTGAGAGCAAGACCTATGTTTTTACAAGAGATTTGTGAAGTTCAGAAAAATGACAAAGAACTGCAAGCTAAAAGGAAGCAATGTGAGATTGATACAGGATCAGATTTCAGAATTGATTCTGATGGTTGCTTGATGTTTAAAAATTGGGTTTGTGTATCGAAAAATGATGAGTTAATTCAAAAGATCTTGCAGGAAGCACATAATGGTTGTTTGCCAATTCATCCAGGCAGTACGAAAATGTATAATGACTTGAAGAAAATGCATTCGTGGAATGGAATGAAAAGAGATATATCGGAGTTTGTATCGAAATGCCTAATTTGTCAACAAGTGAAAGCTGAACACCAAGTGCCTTTAGGACTACTTCAGCCTATCATGGTTCCCGAATGGAAATGGGATCGAATTACCATGGATTTTGTATTGGGGTTGCCGTTGACTCTGGGAAAGAGAGATGCCATCTGGGTAATAGTTGACAGACTGACTAAATCAGCTCATTTTATTCCGGTACGTACCGATTATTCTCTTAATAAGTTGGCTGAATTGTATATCAGTGAGATTGTTAGACTTCATGGGGCACCTTTGTAAATCATTTCGGATAGAGATCCAAGATTTATCTCGCAGTTTTGGCAAAAGTTACAAGAGGCATTAGGTACGAAGTTAAATTTCAGCACTGCTTTTCATCCACAAACTGATAGACAATCAGAGAGAGTAATTCAGATTCTTGAAGACATGCTCAGATGTTGTGTATTGGAATTTCAAGGAAGTTGGGAAAGATACTCCGTTGGTGGAATTTGCTTACAATAACAATTATCAGACGAGCTTGAAGATGGCACCTTATGAAGCATTGTACGGTCGCAAGTGTCGGATGCCGTTGTATTAGACTGAACTCAAAGAAAATTAGATTTATGGAGTTGATCTAATAAAAGAAACTGAAAACAAAGTGAAGGTGATTCAAGATTGTTTGTAAGCTGCTTCGGATAGGTAGAAATCTTATGCGGATTTGAAATGAAAGGAAATCGAGTTTCAAGTCGGTGATAAGTATTTTTAAAAGTGTCTCCATGGAAGAAAGTTCTTAGATTTGGACGGAAAGGCAAGTTGAGTCCCTGTTTTATCGGACCGTATGAAATAATTGAAAGAATTGGACCGATAGCTTATCGGTTAGCATTGTCATCTGAATTAGAGAAGATTCATGATGTGTTTCACGTATCTATGTTACGTCGGTATCGTTCAGATCCTTCACATGTAATTTCACCGACATAAATTGAGCTACGACTGGATATGACTTATGAAGAAGAACTGATTAAGATTTTAGCTCGGGAAGTCAAGCAACTAAGAAATAAAAGTATCGCTCTTGTGAAAGTATTGTGGAAAAAGCACGGGGTAGAAGAGACTACATGGGAACCCGAGGAAACTATGAGGAATCAATACCCACATCTATTTACCGGTAAGATTTTCGAGGACAAAAATCCCTAAAGGGGGGAGAGTTGTAATATCCCGAATTAGGGCCTAACCGGAATAGTGGTTTCGTGACCACAAATCCAAGATAGAAATAATTATTTTATAATTATTTTGAGGTTTATGATATGATTGCATGATTGTGTGAAAATTTCGTGAAGAAATTCTGTGCATAAAGTGCTTAATTTGAAATTAGGGACTAAATTGAATAAGTTGCAAAACTTACATTCTAGAAGCTTTTAGTATGAAATTGCTTTGGAATATTGATTAGGAGGTCTTAAATAGCAATTTGACCAATTTCTAAAATTTTGGACAAATATGGGCTTGTACATGAAAATTTTCAAAGAAAGGCATTAAGGGTATTTTGGTCATTTGGTAATTAAAAGATTAAAAAAGGGAAAAAGATGGCAAAATATGTCCATCTTCTTCATTAGCACGAAATTTCAAGGGTTCTCCATAGCTAGGGTTTGTTTCAAGCTTCCAAGCTCCATAGTAAGTGATCCCAAGCCCTGTTTTTAATATTCTTTATGTTTTCGGAGTCCCGGTAACTTGATTTAGCTTATGCTAGCAATAATTCAACCTAGGGTTCATATTGGAAAAATACCCATAGGTTAAATTTGTTTATTTTGGTGTTTTATGATAGAATATGAGGTTTTAAATTATGCTAGATGATAAACGATAAATTATACATATTTTTACCCCATGTTTAGCCTAATTTATGGATGGATTATCATTAATTTTGTGAGAATTAGTACTCTTAATCCTTCTTTTTCATGTCTTATACTCAGGAGAGCACAGGGAAGAGAAAAGAACGGAAAACGGGCCAAAAACAAGGAAAATGGGTAAAAGTGTGAAAATGACACGGCCCAAGGAGTCACCACACAGCCGTGGCACACGGCCGTACCACATAAAGTCCACACGGCCCAACCTCGACAAGCACAGCTAGGCCACACGGCCGTGCCACCATCAACAGGCCTGCACACGGCCCTTATCGAAACCACACAAGCGTGGCACACGGGCATGTCCCTGTCGTGAGGAAGTGCAATTTCACTCGGATTTGGATACTTAGGGGCTAAGAAAGCCATTCTAAACTCTATATAAAGACCCTAGGAGGCAACTCTAAAGGTACACTCTTTTCTCCCAAAAAGAAGCGCCATATTTCTGCCAGCACAAGGAGTGAAAGCAAGGAATTACTCCAAGGGAAGCTGATTGATTCATCCCAAAAGCCAGAATTCTACATCAAGACAGAGGATCTCCCTAAATTCCTTTAGGGGTTTTTAGGTTCTTATGTTTTGTTATCTTATTTCTTCTGATATGTTTTCTTTATTAATTATGAACTAAACCTCTCAAATACTTGAGGGGGATGAAACCTAAGACAGATCTTGTTATTATTTATTCTTGAATTATATGATAAATACTTGAATTGTTCTTAATTATGTGTTCTTCATTCTTGATTTAATAATCCTAGGTATTACTTCAAGAAATTGATGTGCTTAGGCAGAGGAGAAAAAGTCCCTGTTTTAAGAGTAAATCTACCATAATTAAGTGGAGTTGCATGCAACCCTAGACATAGGGCGACATAAATTTGCCGGATTAGGGTCAAACCTAATAAGGGGATCCATATATAGAATTAATGCAACTAGGGGTGTTAATTGATAAAGAAACTTTAATTAACCACCTAGGATTAGTTGGTCTTATCCTCGACGGAGGTATTAACATAGGTTAGGAATCTCTACAGATCAAGTCAAGTGAAGAAATCATCTAGTTCAAGAAGTTAATAACAAGTGAAGTCTAGGTGGATTCTCCCTTAAGTATTGCTCATATCAATCAGCTTTTCCCTAAAGTTTTCCCTAACTTACTTTTTGCGCACTTTTAGTTAGTTTTAGAATTAGTTTCAACCAATTCTCATTTATTTTCAGGCTAGATAATAGAAAGGAAGTAAGTATTAGTACTCCCTTGGGTACGATAACTCGGTCTTGCCACTAAACTATACTACTGCTCGATAGGTGCGCTTGCTTTTAAAATCGTGATATTAGTTAGTTTTAGGTGTGATCAATTTTTATAAATTTTATTACTTAATATCGCGAGTATCAAGTTTTTAGCGCCGTTGTCGGGGAACTAAAATATTAAGAAAACTCGATTTCTATTACTTTAGCCATTACTATATTTATTTATTTTTAGTTTTTATTTTTATTTTTATTTTATTTTTTATTTATTTTTATTTTATTGTATTTTTCTTTGCTTTTTCCTTCTAGGTATTTCTAGTTTATGACTAGAAACAACCCAGCAGGACCATTGCTTTTTGACGAAGATTTAGAAGCGACAGTTTGCAGAACTCGCAGAGTGATCAGATGAAGCCTACATTATCCAGAACAAGGACAAGAACAAAGGCCAGAACCTACAGAAGAGATGGAAGCAAACCAAAAAATTCCACCACCTCCCGCAATAGTAGCGCCACCAGCAAATCAAGAAGAAGCTCCTCGCACTATGTATGATTATGCTAAACCTAGTTTGGCTGGTACCCAAACTAGCATTATTAGACCTACTATTGCTGCTAATAATTTTGAATTAAAACCTAACACTATTCAAATGATACAGCAATTGGTGTAGTTTGATGGTTTACAGGATGAAGATCCAAATTCACACATAGCCAATTTTTTAAAACTTTGTGATACCTTTAAAATTAATGACATTTCTGACGATGCCATTCGTCTAAGGCTATTTCCATTCTCTTTGAGAAATAAAGCCAAGCAGTGGTTAAACTCTTTACCACGAGGCTCAATCACTACATGGGAACAGATGACCGAAAATTTTTTACTTAAATACTTTCCTCCAACTAAAACAGCTAAATTTCGAAATGATATCTCTTCTTTTGTGCAGATGGATTTAGAAACACTTTACGATGCTTGGGAGAGATACAAGGATCTCTTGAGAAGATGCCCTCATCATGGTTTACCTTTGTGGCTACAAGTTCAAACCTTTCACAACAGTTTGAACCCTTTAACAAGGCAAATGATCGATGCAGCTGCAAGAGGAACAATCAATAATAAAACACCCAAAGTAGCTTATGAATTTATAGAAGAGATGTCACTGAATAATTATCAGTGGCAAGTCATGAAGACAAAGCCGACAAAAGCTGCAGGAGTTTATAATATTGATGCTGTCACTATGCTTACTAACCAAGTAGAACTTTTAAATAAAAAGTTTGATAATTTTGTTGGTTCTACATAGGCACAGCCAGTGATGCAGTGTGACACAACTCCAGTAAATATGTTCAATCCAGACTACTCATCCTATGGACACAGCATGGAAACTGAGCAAGCCAACTATATGGGTAACAATTCTAGACCTCAAAATAACCCTTATAGTAATACTTACAATGCAGGTTGGAGAAATCACCCCAATTTTTCATGGGGAGGACAAGGAAATCAAAGACAACAGCCTCCTCCGGGATTTTAGCAGCCACCACCACAACAAGAGAAAAAGCCGAATCTTGAAGAGATGTTCACCAAATTTATGGCCACATCAGAAACTCGCTTCCAAAACACTAAAACGGCACTAAAAAACCAGCAAACATCAATTCAAGGGCTTGAGAATCAAATCGGTCAACTTGAAAAATTAATTTCAGAGAGACCACAAGGTGGACTACCAAGTAATACTGAGCCAAATCCCAGAGAACATGTCAAAGCAATTACTCTAAGAGATGGGAAAGTACTAGCTGAACCAGAAAAGAAATATGCTCCAGAATCTTTAGGAGACAAGGTAGAGGAACCCAAAGAAAACACTCCACCAACACTCAAGGAATACAAACCACCCATTCCATATCCGGCAAAGTTGAAGAAAGACCATACAGACGCTCAATTTGGTAAATTTCTTGAACTTTTTAAACAATTACACATTAACTTACCTTTTGTTGAAGCAATTTCGCAGATGCCGAAGTATGCGAAGTTCCTTAAAGAAATTCTGACAAATAAAAGGAAGTTGGAAGAATTAGCCACAGTGGAACTCAACGAATAATGCTCAGCTATTCTCCAAAATAAATTACCAGTAAAACTGAAAGATCCAGGAAGTTTTACTATTCCTTGTTTAATTGTAGTTTACTTATTGATAAAGCCTTAGCTGATTTAGGTGCTAGCATTAATCTCATGCCTTACAAAATGTTCAAGCAACTAGGTCTAAGGGAACCAAAGCCCACTAGGATGAGTATTCAACTAGCTGATAGATCTTTTAAATATCCTAGGGGAACCATCGAAGATGTGCTAGTAAAGGTAGATAAATTTATATTCCTTGTTGATTTTGTTGTGCTTGATATGGATGAGGATATTGAGGTACCTTTAATTTTGGGACGTCCATTCTTAGCCACTGCTAGAGCTGTTATTGATGTAGGGAATGGTAAATTAATACTTAGAGTTGATGAGGAAGAAGTCGTTTTTAAAATCTATGATGCTATGAAATTTTCTAAAGAACAAGATGATTCCTGTTATTTTGTTGATATTATTGATTACTTTGTTCAAGATAATTTTTAGGAACTTTCTATCGCAGACACGTTGGAACTATGTCTTGTTCAAGGTGGGGGGAAAGATGAAGCCACCACTAAAATTGAGGAAGTAAGAAAGGAGTTAGATTCTAATGAAATCATCACAAGACATATAAGTTATGAAAGTATAAAGATAAAGGATGAATTGAGACAGAAACCTTCCATTGATGAACCCCCTAAATTAGAGTTAAAGCAACTACCAGATCATTTAGAATATGCCTTTTTAGGGGAAGATTCAACTTTACCAGTTATTATCGCATCAGATTTGAGCATTGCAGAAAAAGAGGAACTACTCCATGTGTTAAGGGAACACAAGCATGCTATAGCTTGGAAAATTTTAGATATTAAGGGAATTAATCCTTCCTTCTGCACCCACAAAATTTTAATGGAAGATGAATTTAAACCATTGGTGCAAGCTCAAAGACGATTGAATCCCAACATGAAGGAAGTTGTAAAAGCCGAGGTAATTAAACTTCTAGATGCAGGCATTATTTATCCTAATTTTGACAGCTCTTGGGTAAGTCCTGTGCAGGTTGTTCCTAAAAAGGGAGGCTTGACCGTGGTGTCTAATGACAAAAAAGAGTCAATACCTATAAGAACAGTCACTGGATGGAGAGTTTGCATTGATTATAGAAAGATAAATGACGCCACTCGAAAAGATCATTTTCCTTTACCTTTTATTAATCAGATGTTGGAAAGATTATCAGGTCACATGTATTATTATTTCCTAGATGGCCTCTCTGGTTACTTCCAAATCCCGATAGCTCTAGAAGATCAGGAGAAAATGACATTCACATGTCCATACATGCTTTTCAACTTTGACCAAGAATGCTTAGAATCTTTTAACACTCTTAAAGAAAAGTTAGTCAATGCCCCGATTATGATTTCACCTGATTGGAATCTACCTTTTGAACTAATGTGCGATGCAAGTGATTTTGCAGTAGGTGCAGTTTTGGGACAGTGAAGAGACAAGCACTTTCAGCTGATCTATTATGCTAGCAGAACTCTGACAGCTGCTCAAGCAAATTATACTACCACAGAAAAAGAATTGCTAGCTGTTATTTTTGCATTTGACAAATTCAGATCTTATTTGATTTTGTCAAAAGTCATTGTTTATACTGACCATTCTGCTCTTCGCTACCTTTTAACTAAAACTGATGCAAAACCTCGACTAATAAGATGGATTCTATTGTTACAGGAATTCGATTTAGAAATAAAGGACAAGAAGGGAGTTGAAAACTTGGCAACAGATCACCTTTCAAGATTAGAAAACACGCAACCCAAGTACCTCGATAAAATAAACGACTTATTTCCTGAAGAATAACTCCTAGCCTTAGTAGATGCAGCAGTTCCTTGGTTTGCTGATTTTGCAAATTATTTAGTAGTTAACATCACCCCAAAAGGGCTTACTCATCAGTAAAAGAAGCGATTCTTCGCTGATGTGAAAAAATACTTTTGGGAGGATCCTTTTCTTTTTCGAATTTGTGCAGATCAGGTTATTCGAAGATGCGTTACTGAAACAGAAGCATACCAGATTTTAAATCACTGCCATTCAATACCCACAGGAGGACATCACAATGGAGCTAGAACTGCTCATAAGGTACTCGAATCAGGCTTTTATTGGCCTACACTTTTCAGGGATGCCAACAGGTATGTGACCTCTTGTGATAAATGTCAGCGAACAGGTAATATTTCTCAACATAATGAAATGCCTAAGAGCTATATACTTTCATGTGAAATATTTGATGTATGGGCTATTGATTTCATGGGTCCATTCCCTACTTCATTTGGGAATAAGCACATCCTAGTAGCGGTAGATTATATGTCAAAATGGGTGAAAGCCCAAGCCTTACCTACTAATGATGCTAGAATGGTAGTATGATTTTTGAAGAAACTTTTCTCTCGATTTGGAACACCCAGGATAATTATCAGTGATAGGGGTACTCATTTTTGCAATGCCTAATTTGAAAAAAATTTTAAAAAGGTATGGAGTACACCATAGAACAGCTACCCCTTATCATCCACAAACCAGTGGCCAAGTCGAAGTAACAAATAGGGAACTAAAACGCATTCTAGAGAAAATAATTGAAACAAATAGAAAAGATTGGTCAAGAAAAATAGACGATGATTTATGGGCTTATAGAACTGCTTTTAAAACACCTATAGGTACATCTCCCTATAAGCTTGTCTACAGAAAAAGTTGTCATCTGCCATTTGAACTTGAACATAAAGCATATTGGGCTATCAAATTTTTAAACCTTGATTTCAAGCTTGCAGGTGAGAAGAGATTAATGCAGTTAAATGAACTTGATGAATGGCGTTGCAATGCCTATGAGAGCTCACGACTATATAAGGAAGCCATGAAGCAACGTCATGACAAACGACTGAAACAACCTAAGCAGTTTAAAACAGGTGATCTTGTCTTACTCTACAACCCAAGGCTGAGACTATTTCCTAGAAAACACAAGTCAAGATGGTCAGGTCCATTCACTGTTCAAACTGTCTTTCCATACGGCACAATTGAGGTAGCTCACCTCAACCACGGTACGTTCAAGGTAAACGGCCATAGGCTTAAACATTATAGAGATGAGAATTTTAAAGATATCAGGGAGGAGCTTCAACTCCACGAAATCCCTTCGTGATACATCTAGGTAGAGTTGAGCTTAGACTCTAAATAAGCGCTTCTCGGGAGGCAACCCGAGCACTAACTTAGTAACTTTTCTTTCTTTAAAATTTTAGTATTTTTCATGCATCAACTAACCCTTTTTAAATGTAGAAATTTAGGACAACACGGCCTGGCACACGGGCGTGCCTCAGGCCGTGTGAACATTTAAAGTAGAGACACGGTCGTGCACTTAGGCCGTGTACAAATAGAGTGAAAATTTTTCCCAAAACACGGGCTGTCGATAAATCCCCACGGCCATGCGACATGGCCGTGGCAACCCTTCAACTTAAACACGGGCTTGCACAAATCCCCATGCCCGTGTCCCCAGACCGTGGCCAACACTGCTAATTTGGACACGGCCGTGTGCCCTTCTACACGGTCATGTGAAGAACGAAACCTATATCGCAAACGGCCGTGTGACCTAACCCACGCCCGTGGGAAAAGCAAACCCAATCGCACATGGCCGTGTGAGATGGCTAACACGGGCGTGCTTTTCAACCCAGGCATGCCAATTACGAAACACACAGGCAAAACCTGAGTCACACAGGCGTGTGACATGCCCGTGTGACCCAAAAACTATAAATAGGAAGCCACTATTCATTCTTTTTTTTACTCAAACCCTAAAATCTCCTCTCCACAACCACCATAAACACCGCTGTCGACCTTAAAACCACCACCACGCTCACACATAGCCAACATACACTCGTGTAACCTTACCCCACGACCGTTTGACCTTAACCCACGAACGTGCAACCCTATATTTGGTTTTATTTTCTCATTTTTCTCATTTTATTTATGTATATTTCATTTTTATTATCTATTTAGTTAAATTTTACTTTATTCTGGATATTAATTCAAGCCTAGAATTAGTCACACTAGGATGAATAATCTAGAATAGTATAGAACATTTCATGATTGCATGCCACTTAACATCACACTTGATTGCCATTTTTCTCATGCATTTAGTATAAATACATACTCATGTTGCCTATTTTTAATATCACATTAGGATGAATAATCTATATTATTTAGGTCAATCCCCATTTTATGTTTTTAGGAACATCATTATTTTAATCTTCCTTGTATTTCATTTATAGTCATTTTCATTTTAATTTTAGGACTAATGCTTGCTATTTTATTTTTTAGGCATCATGTCATCATCGCGCGGTAAAAAAGCTGCCATTCCCGATTCAAAGAAACACAAGGGACCCGGTGGCTCATCCTCCAGACCCACAGCCGACATCCGCCATCCGTTCCTCACATTTCAACAAGAAACCCAAGAGGAGTTATTCCAACTCCTACGAGCCCGACCTCTAGGAACTGGGAGATGTATTGACTGGGCTGCTCTCGAACGACTC
Source organism: Gossypium stocksii (assembly GCA_020496765.1). Classification (NCBI taxonomy): domain Eukaryota; kingdom Viridiplantae; phylum Streptophyta; class Magnoliopsida; order Malvales; family Malvaceae; genus Gossypium; species Gossypium stocksii. Next base: position 54,012,532 of record CM035622.1, read on the forward strand.
TAACTCGCAGATGCTGTTCGAGCCCTCTTAAATACAAAGCCCTGAGAGTAATTTTTCTGCATCGTCGAACCCACTTACCTTGAACTAACATTAGAGCTTTGCTCGACTTTTCATTTACAGGTCACGATGAATCCAAATGACCCGGGCACCATCCAATTTTGTCTTGGTGATTTGGTGTGACGAATGAGTATATCCGAATTTGGTATTGCGCTAGGACTTTATACAGATGAATTCATTGCCGATGAAGGCTTCCCCGATCTCCCCCGCCGTATCCATATCTCACCAGTCAAATGTTGGCAAGCCCTATTCCCGGGAGGAGCTACATCAACCCCAATCGCACCAAGGCAACCGCCCTTGCCCCATCCATGAGGTACCTTCACGCTATCCTCACACATACATTGACGGGCCGACGTGAGAGCACCAGTGTCATTAGCACACACGATGCCTACTGCTTATGAAGTATGGTAAAGACGTACACCATTGACCTCGCCCATTTTATCGCCCAAGCCATTCAGCACCAGACAGAGAGGCACCGTAAAGGCGTCATATCCATTGGGCCATATATCACACGCTTGGCTCACCACTTCGGGCTCCTCAACACATCGACCCAGACATCCTCCTATACACTTGTTGGTCAGATGTCTCCTCAAGGCATCCAGACTATGCTTCACATGAGGATGATCGAGCGGAGGCCAGAAGGCAGCCCCTTCTAGTATCGCCTCATCCAGGAGGCCGAGGATCCTGAGGACATTCCTAATGATGTCCCACCACCACCACAGGAGGAGGATGCACCAGTTGAGCCACCACCACCTCGCCGCCCATCGTGCAGCAGCCACCAATGCTGACATATCTGAGCACTTATCTAGATTCGAGCAGCAATGCTTCCAGCGCCTCGATCACATCGACGCCACACTACAGCAGATATGCCAGCACCTTCACATCACTTCCCCACCGCCACCGCGTGATCCACCTGAGGATTAGAGATTTCTATTCCTCCTAACTTTATTTTTATCTTAACTTTTTTTTTAACACTGATCCCTATTTTTACCTTTTCCTTTCTTCTAACTTTAGTTTCCATTTTTTTTAATTTTTAATTCATTTTATCTTTTTCATTATTTGAATATTGGTATTTTTAGAACGTAGTTTATTAGTTTTTTATTTTTCTATTTTTCATATTGGCCAACCCCTTACGAGTAATCTCTCTTAATCCAAATTTCCCACGACTAATAAATACTTTCGCAGTTTCAAAGGAGCTTTACAGCTCAAATCTCTACGAAAATGGGAACACCCTGCCACAACTGCCAACTCTTCTGATCTCCATCTCACTAGTCCATCCAAAGCAGGGAGTTTCATACCTTTCCCTATCTTATAATCTTGTGCTTTTATTGCTACTAATGTTATCTTTGTACATTGAGGGCAATGTACATCTTAAGTGTGGGGGGGGGAATCTATTTTCAGTCTTTACACTCTCTTTGAAATCCCTGAACTTTTTTACTAACATTTTGCATTGTTCTCAAATTCTCACTTTCACTCTTTACATTATCTTCAATCTCCTATTAGGAATATATTCTGATTGAATTATGATTTTTATTGATATGTGAGAATTAAGACATAGGTGCTTGTACTTTGATTATTCAAACTTTAAAACACTAAGGAGTCAAGCATGATAAGTTGAAATTTTTGAGAATCCCAATTTTTGTATAAGTTAATTTTTTGAATTTTAAATATTATCTTGAGATTTGAAATTCGCAGGATTGACATCAAAAACAGTAATTCTGATGAGATTTTTAAGCGTTTTGAGCATACATTCCTTCGTGCTCACTTTATTATTACTTTGAGTGAGTCAATACTGATTTGTTATACTAGAACTTGCTTTGATTATACATGTCAAGACCACATCATTGATCTGATATACCGAGATGATAATGGCACTTAGGGTTTAACCCACTTACTCCATAAAAGCCTACCTCCATAAATTAACCCCTAGTGAACCATATTGAGCCTAACAACCTTTTCTTTGACTTACCTCTAATATTAACCTTTCCATTTTTTTGTTGAATTCCATTCAATTATTTTGACCCCTATTTTTGTCGAGATTTGAGTTGAAATTTTCATCTAGCTTTATTCTCTTTTCCAGATTGTAAAATTTTATCCAATTTATTGTATTGTACTTGAATTGTTCTTAAAAAAAACGTATGTATTAATTCAGTTGTAATCTGTAATAGTTAATAATTTTTGCGTGTTTCTATTTTAAGACTACCAGGGCAGAAAGTATGTTATTATAAGAATTAGCTCGAGAAATATGTTCCAGTGATAGAGATTTTTCTAGCTAAATAATTTTTCAGTTCAATCTCGATTCTAACCCTTTTTTACAGCCTGTGACAACATCCCTAAACAAGCCCCATTCCAACCATGTAAAGACATTTTGATCGATGTATCATATCAACCTACAGTGGTGGAGATTTGATTTTCTTGCAAGCCTATGGTAATAACTTTTCAGGTTGACTAGAGAGTGCTTAAATCTTGAACCCTAAAACTTTGAGTGGATAGAGTGAATCCTTAGTAAGGATGTCAACTTCTGTTAATTAAGATGAAGAGATAATTACTTAGGAGGAGGGAAGAAACTTACGTTTCAATGATAAAATTCTCAACTTAGAGTGATTGAATCTTTAATGTTCTTCTGATTGAATTATCATTGTATGATTACCTGTGGATTAGTTTGAAACATTATTGATAAAGATTGTAAGTTGAGAAGAATGGTTCTTAATTAAGGATTGAGATTTTGCTTGAGGACAATCAAAGGCTTAAGTGTGGGGGTATTTGATAAACGATAAATTATACATATTTTTACCCCATGTTTAGCCTAATTTCTGGATGGATTATCATTAATTTTGTGAGAATTGGTACTCTTAATCCTTCTTTTTCATGTCTTATACTCAGGAGAGCATAGGAAAGAGAAAAGAACAGAAAACGGGCCAAAAACGAGGAAAATGGGCCAAAGTATGGAAACGACATGGCCCAAGGAGTCACCACACCACGGCCGTGCCACATGAAGTCCACACGGCCCAGTCCCGACAAGCACGGCCAGGCCATACGGCCGTGCCACCATAACAGGCCCGCATACAGCCCTTATCGAAACCATACAGGCGTGGCACACGGGCATGTCCCTGTCGTGAGGAAGTGCAATTTCACTCAGATTTGGATACTTAGGGGCTAAGAAAGCCATTCTAAACTCTATATAAAGACCCCAGGAGGCAACTCTAAAGGTACACTCTTTTCTCCCAAAAAGGAGCGCCATATTTCTGCCAACACAAGGAGTGAAAGCAAGGAATTACTCCAAGGGAAGTGTATTGATTCATCCCAGAAGCCAGAATTCTACATCAAGACAGAGGATCTCCCTAAATTCCTTCAGGGGTTTTTGGGTTCTTATGTTTTGTTATCTTATTTCTTCTGAGATGTTTTCTTTATTAATTATGAGCTAAACCTCTCAAATACTAGAGGGGGATGAAACCTAAGACAGATCTTGTTATTATTTATTCTTGAATTATATGATAAATACTTGAATTGCTCTTAATTATGTGTTCTTCATTCTTGATTTAATAATCCTAGGTATTACTTCAAGAAACTGATATGCTTAGGTAGAGGAGCAAAAGTCCTTGTTTTAAGAGTAGATCTACCATAATTAAGTGGAGTTGCATGCAACCCTAGACATAGGGCGACATAAATCTGCCGGATTAGGGTCAAACCTAATAAGGGGATCCATAGATCGAATTAATGCAACCTAGGGGTGTTAATTGATAAAGAAACTTTAATTAACCACCTAGGATTAGTTGTTCTTATCCTCGACGGAGGTATTAACATAGGTTAGGGATCTCTACGGATCAAGTCAAGTGAAGAAATCATCTAGTTCGAGAAGTTAATAACAAGTGAAGTCTAGGTGGATTCTCCCTTAAGTATTGCTCATATCAATCAGCTTTTCCCTAAAGTTTTCCCTAATTTACTTTTTGTGCACTTTTAGTTAGTTTTAGAATTAGTTTCAACCAATCCTCTTTTATTTTCAGGCTAGATAATAGAAAGGAAGTAAGTATTAGTACTTTTGGTTCCCTTGGGTACGATAACTCGGTCTTGCCACTAAACTATACTACTGTTTGACAGGTGCACTTGCATTTAAAATCGTGATATTAGTTAGTTTTTGGTGTGATTAGTTTTTATAAATTTTATTACTTAGTATCGCGAGTATCACTAGACAACTTGTGCTACTCGGTTTTAAGTGAAAATGAGTAAAACGGCTTAATCGGTAAAAATACTTATTGTTCATAAGTACATGTTATAGTGGGAATTTGAGGTTTCCGTTAGTAAATAAATGATTAGCATGTCCTAAAACATAAGAATTTGGGATAAAGTTTAATTTCCGAGCTTTGGGGCAAAAGTGTAAATATGCAAAAGTTTAGGGGCAAATTCGTAATTTTGACAAAGTTAGGGTCAAGGAACGTTTTGATAAATGTGTGTATTAAATAAGCTAAATGTGTTATTTTAGATCAAGAGAAATGAGATTCGAGTCGTGATTGAAGGAAAAACAAAGTTTACGAGGAATAGGCTCAATTCTTAACATTTTGTACCGAGGTAAGTTCATGTGAAAATAAGGTAACATAATTGTTATTTTAAATGATTTATTGTTATTTATATGATATGATACTTATTATCATGAAATATTATGCTTTGTGAATTATTATTTAGTAATATACAAATTATGTGAGCTACTTGATAAATATGAAATGCTACCAAGTATCGATTCTGACATTTCGAGGAAGACGACCAAGAGGTGCGATTGAAGAGAATCCCGTTTGAACCTTGGGAATAGATTAGGATACAAGTGACATGTCACTAGGATGATTGAGTTCTGAACTCGTTGAGTTGAGTTTGAGTTCACTTATGGATGCGAACGCCCGAGCTCATTGAGTTGAGTCCGGGTTCACTTATGGATGCGAACGCCTGAGCTCGTTGAGTTGAGTCCGAGTTCGCTTATGGGCGGGTTACATGGTATCTTGGCTACGTAAATTCCGTAGGCTATTGAGTTGTCTCGCTATGGATATGACACTTATGTATTTGAAATCCGTGTATCTGAGTTATATTCCGATGAGTTCAATGGGTAGATTTTTAAATGAACAATAAGAACACCTAAATGAAAGAGGTATGTTGGAAAGTATGGTGAAACAGGAAGTTGGACAGGTATGAGCCTAAATCTCGAGTTGAGAACTTGGTAAGACAAGAATGTGGTAAAATAGCAAGTATTCTTGTGTCATGAATGTTTTAATGATATTATGTAATTGGTGGTTATGTTGATTTGCATAGTTATGCTACTTGTTATTTACATGTGAATTTACTAAAAATTTATGCTTACTCCCTCCTTTTCATTCATTGTAGTTTTGACAAGCCAGCTTGGAAATCGGGAAGGGTCGAAAACGTTCACACTATCCGAGACAAATTGGTATAATGGCTTGTATTTTGAATATGACATGTATAGCATTATAATCATTTTGTGTAAATAATCTTATGACATGGTGATGGCATGGCAAGAAAATGCTTGGAAATGATTAGCCATTGGAATGGCCAATCTAGATTACATTTGGTGTCATGTATGTTTAATGTGTTACTTAGTCCATGAAAAGCCATAGAAAGATGAATTTTGTTATAAAACAGAATTTTTCAGCAACAATGACGTGAGTTTGAAAAATCACTAAAAATAGTAGAGACAAGATTAGGTAGTGAATAAAATATTAAATTGAAGCTTATTGTGTCTATTTTCATATGAAAAAAATGAAACAGGTAAAAGAGTTGTATTTTATGAGATATTTTGGTTTTCATGGAACAGTGTCAAAGCAATTTCTGAATCCCCCGTTTTGACTTTAGAAATTCGCTAAAAATTGTACAAAACTAATTAGGAGTCATACTATATATGTATAGATTCCTTAATGAGTTTAGTTTTAGTAGAAATAAATGGCATAGTCATTTGAGTTTTGTATGGGGAGAAAAGTGATTCGTAGTGAACAGAGGTCAGGGCAGTCGAACACTAAAATAGGGGAAACTTTAACTAATAAACTGTACTAATTGGCCCATCCAAAAATTTTAGAAAAAAATTAATAGATAGATATATGAATATAGTTTTAAGGAAAATTTACGAATATTAATTTCGAGTTTCGTAACTTGAGATATGATTTTTTAGCGACTATGACGCAGATGGACAGCTTATTACAAATGCTGAAATAAATGGTTTAAATTCGTTTAGGTGATAAATTAAGTTTAGTAACACCTCAAGCTCGACTCCGGCGAAGGTTTCGGGTAAGAGGGCGTTACATTACTTTTTCCTCGATCTAAGTCTGAATTCTTCCTTTCTTGATAATTGAATCATGTAAAAGCCGAACCCTAAAATACTTCAATGGCTTCTTATTCTCTTATGAATCGGTGAAGAAGATGAAAATAATGAAATAAAAAAATTGTTTTGTTTTATTTTATAAACATTTAAAACATAATTTACTATTTTAACCTTAATGTCCAAAAGTGTCCACTAACACTATCCATGGTATAATTTCATCATTAGGAGTTCCAATTTAATAATTCATAGCTATTAATCACTTTAAACTATGAGAATATCAATTTTGCATTTTATGTGATTTAGTCTCTTTATCGAATTAAGCATTCAATCAATAAAATTAATTCACAAAACTTTCACACATACATGCTATCATGCTGTAAACACTTAAAATAATAATAAAATAATTTCTGACCTCGGAGTTGTGGTTTTGAAATCACTGTTCCAAGTTACCTAAAAACAGGCTGTTACATACACGGTTGAGACACACACCCGTGTGTCTACCCATGTAGAGGAAAATTGGCCCTTTTAAAGGCCACTCTTCTCACCCATTTTGCCTTCCACCTACAATAACATGTAAACACATCCACCAACCATTTCAAGACATTTAAATCTAGCCAAATACAAGTATTATGCATGACATAATTATTTCACATATTAATTGTAACAACACAATTTTCAGTAGTGTCGAAAATAGTGATTCGAGATCACTAAATCCAATGAGTAAGTTTGAAAATTTAATAAATTAATATTTATGAGTCAAGTGTGATTTTAGAAATATTTTTCAACTAGTGAATTTTGTGATTTAGAAGAATTTATTAGGTAAATTAGGTTAAAAACAAGGTATCGGGACCTCAATTTTATAAACCGAGCCGTAAATATTTTTAGAAATATTTGCATAGTGTTATTGAGTTAGTATTAAAGTTTCGTTAGAAAATTTTAACGTTTTCATAGTTAATTAATTAAAAAGGACTAAATTGAAAAAGGTGCAAAACTTGCTAAAATGATTAAATAGCTCAAGTATTAAATAAAAGAGAACTTAAAAGGCAAATTAGCCTAAAAATGGTAGCTTGGGCGGCATGGGCTCAGAAAAATCAGGAAATTGAGTGAAATAAGGGCAAATTTGGAAATTTTGCAAATTAAATAACTAAAAAAAGACTAAATTGAAAATATAGATATTTCTTATCATTATTTAGACAAAAACACATAGAAGAGTTCCTCTAAGCTGTTTTTTCATATTTTTGCACTATGTAAGTTCAATTCTTGCCTTTTTCTTCAAATTTTCTTGTTTTTGAGACTTTTACAACTAGGTCTAACTATTGAATTCATTAGTTTTTGATCCTATGAGTGATTTTATCAAGTGATTTTACTAGAAATTGATTTTTAGGACCTAATTGTGAAAAGTTAAGAATTAGGGTTTAGTGTTGAAATTCTAATTTTCAAAGGTTGTGTAGTATTTTAAAATGATGGAATAAAGTGTTAATTGAGAAAAATAAGCTCAATTGATAGGTTAATTGATTAGCGACTAAAGTGTAAAAACTTTAAAATTTAGGGTAAATGTGTAATTTTAAAAATTGAAGGGTATAAATTGTGAAGTGGAATGAGGCTTAAATATATGTGCTAATGAATGAATAATTTTATATTATAGATCAAGAGTCCAAAGGAAATCGAGGAAAAGAGAAATTATCCGAATAGTTCCTAAGCTACAACAAATTTTATAAACTAGTTCAAGTAAGTTCGTATGGTTAAATTTTAATGCTATTTATTTAACTGATAATTGGTATTTATGTTTATTGTTAAAAATAAAATTATTGATAAAGTATGTATATTAAAGTGAAAGTACAAAACGGTCGGAATGCAGGATTGAGTACATTCGTTCAGTGTAAGAAAAGAATTGATAGCAAATTACCCAAGTAAACCGAGGTTCAGCATTTGTTGCAAACTTCTGTGTTTGCTTTTCGTGTAGCTCACATGAGCTTCATTTAACTCATATGAGTTTCAGTTTAACCCTATTGGGTTTCCATTTAGCTCTATGGAGCTTCAGTTTAACCCTTATGGGTTTTCGTTCAGCTCTTACGAGCTTCTGTTTAACCCTTACGGGTTTCCGTTTAGCGCTTATGTGTTCGGGTTTTCGTATACGATGTACTCATATCTGTAAGAAATTCTCTAATTTGACAAGGTTGGTAAGTGACATATGGAATTAATGTCTAAAGATTTAAAGTTATTTTGTTATCGATCTGAAATAAGTGAATTCATTGATTAAAGTTCTGTTGGCAAGAATAATGTATTGAATGATTTACTTAAATGAACTGTATTAGTATGTTCGGTAAGAATTATGTTTATAGCCAACGAACTTACTAAGCTTCATTTTTGCTGTTCAATGTTCTTTGTAGATTTTCAAGAAGTTCGGAGGATCGGATCAACATATCGAGTCACACTATCCAAATTGCTCTGGTAGATTTTGTTAAACATCTTTTGGTTTATATGGCATGTATAGGGTTGGTTTCATAATGAATTAGTTTGAATTGGGGTTATAAGACTTAAATGAGTAAGTATATAATAGAAAATTGATGTGTCTGTGATGTTATATGATATTTAATGCCTTTTGGCTTAAATTGGTTGTTTGGTTGAGCTGTATTGGTATATGTGAGTGTTGTGTGTAGGTTGACTGTGTAAAGGGTGAGAAAAGTGGTCTTCAAATGGCCTATTTTCATCCACATGGGTAGACACACAGGCGTGTGTCTTGACCATGTGTGATGCATGGCCTGGTACATGGGTATGTGGCATGGTCGTGTGTCCCCTGCATCCTAAAATTTAGAACCAGAATGCTCAAAATTGAGCACACAGGCAAAGACATAGGTGTATGTCTTAGCCATGTGAGGTACACGGCTTAGAACACGGGTGTGTCACATGGCTGTGTGAAGCCTACACCTAATTTTCGAAAATTGAATTAACCACATGGCCTAGCACACAGGCGTGTGGCTTGGCCATGTGACTTCTATTACTTCATGTTTTACAAGTCAGAGAGTTACACGGTTTGGAGACATGTGCATGTCACCTGGCCATGTGAGCCACACGGCTTGACCACACTGGCGTGTGCCTCTTAACCTAGGAAAAATTTTGAAATTTCGTGAAAAATTTCCTGAGTTTTCGGTTTAGTCCCAACTCGATTCTATTGCATTTTTGGACCTCGAGGGTCCAATCAAGGGATAATATGATTAATCTCATATATGATTAGTAAAATGACTCGGTTCATCTGTATATGTTTTGTAAACTCTGGTAATACCTTGTAACCCTGTTTCGATGATGGATACGAGTTAGGGGTGTTACATTAATATATTCAAACTTACCTAATTGAGTGGTCATGTAAGTTTACCAAAATTTAACTCAACCATACTAAATATGCATATATTATCATGATATATCCTCTTTTATATACATCAACCATAACAACATTAGCCATTCCAATGGCTAGATACAACCAAACATTCATATACCTTATTAACCAACATTAGCCTATACATGCCATTATCCCAAAACAAGTTTGTTATTTATACCAAAATGAGCTGATGGATGGTATGATGTTGCTCTAACCCGCGTCCAAACTTTACGAGCTTCCAAGTACTATAAAACAGAGGAAGGAAAAACAAGGTAAGCATTTAATGCTTAGTAAGTTCGTATAACAAAGCATTAACTTACCATTCATTTACTTATATAAATAACATGCATAATACACCCAAATCAATTTGGCAATTGGCTTAACAAATTAACCTCAGCAAACACGTTAGTCATGTATTTCATGTGAATAACAAGAACAAGGACGAGCTTATCAGGTATCAAGTTTCCAAGTATTTCAGGCATATATAGATAATAGTTTCATGCCAACACCAATACTTGTAATAATATACTAACCAATTCAAGTCATATAAATCAAGTTTAATAAGAGCACTATGTAAGTTATATTAATGTGTATATTTAAATGATTAAAACTTACAAAATTTTCATTTGTGTACTAAGGTAAATTTGTATCATTTATACTAATTCAATTTCATTTACCATTTGATCCATATTTCATATACTACTTAACCATTTCAAACATATCAAACATCATATGGTTTTATAGTCATATACCAAAACATATCATTCTAACCATTCCAATGGCTAGTTTATAAACAACCATTTACAAACCAACAATTGGCCAATTTAACCTATACATGCCATTACACCAAAATAAGATTACTTTTTATACCCAAACGAGCTGGTTGATAATGTGATGAAGCTCTGACTGATTTTCAACCTTAATGAGCTTCCAAGCACTATAAAATAGAAGTAAGCATTCAATGCTTAGTAAGTTTGTATAACAAGAATTCAACTTACCATATTTTTACATTTAAGATATGCATGTAATAATACATCCAAGCAATTTGGCTTATAGCCTAAAACACAACTTCAATAATCATGTTAATCAAATAAATCACATAATACTAAGAATAAGGATGAGCTCATCTTTTCATGTCTTTCATATACATATGCTTTCCTTATCATTATTCCATATTACATGTACATTTCAATGACAATACATATCAAGTTCAGTTTAGCCATGTCAGAACTTTACCCGTTGTGTAACACCCCAAACCCAACCTAGAAGTTATACCCGAGTCCAGCGTGTCACATTGAAGTGTTTTTCGAAAACCATGTTTCCATTGAAAACCCTTCTTCAATATTTATAAACTCCTTGCCATTTTAAGCTAGTGTAAAGCCTCAGTTTGTGTTTGTTTATTTAAAAATGTGGTTTATTAAAAGTCATTCTCTTGTAAAATGTTATTACCATTAAAATCTTATTTGTTACGAAAGCTTATTTTAAAAGAAACTGATTTACGAAAACGTGAAATTTAAAAACAATTATCATTTTGGAAAATCGTGTCCTATTTCTAGCAATTATAAGCAATGAATAACAACCCAAATGGAAAACCAAAAAGTTTAAAAGGCCTTATTACAAACAAGCCCAAATTGAAGTACTTATGATTAATTTAATAGGAAAACAGAAACAGATGTGTGGCTATCACCGAGTCTCTCGCAGCACCGATACTCCTAAAGCTGGGGATTACCTACACAGTTAACAAACGGGGTGAGTTTATGAAAAAAACAGTGTGTAATCCCCTTACTAGAGTAACCGTCAGTGTACAGAAACATAAATAGAAATAGTTTGGGCTAAAGCCCTTCAACGGTATCAGTAGCAGATGGGCCTAGCCCATTACAGTTCTAGAATCTATTGGGCTTTAGCCCAATTCAATAATAGAATTAGAATCAGGATCAGAATCAGAACCAGAATGAGAATTAGAATCAGAATCAGAATCAGAATCAGAATATGCATGAAAGCCCAACCCAGTCCAACCATCACACCACCCGTACCAACCTAACACACCATGTGGGGAATAACTCGACCCACCCAGCCCATACACCAATACACAGCCATGCTGCTAATAACAGATAACGTGGCAGTGCCACCAAAATCAGAATATGTGGCAAAGCCCCTAGCACAGAACTTCCTCCAAATCAAGCCCAACCCTATGCAATGCAATGCACTATGTCAAGCTCAATATTACACGTGTATGCAAAATCGCCATGCTCAGAAACAGTCATTTAAGCACATGTTAGAAACATATCAATCACACCACCACAGTCACGTTAGTCAAAACACTGTCATACGATCACTGTCAAATCAGTCAAATACATAGTCCAAGTCAGTCACTTGCCCACAATGGCAAAATAGTCATTTTACACTCTAGGGGCAGAATGATCGTTTTACCTTACAGTGGTGTTTCGGTATTTCTACCCTACGAGGGTATTTTGGTAATTCTACCCTACAGGGGTATTTCGGTAATTTTTAAACTAGGGGTATTTTGGTAATTTTGCAAATCGAGGGCATTTCAGTAACTTTACAAATCGAGGGTATTTATGTAATTTTGAAATTCGAGGGTATTTCTGTAACTTTGTAAACTGGGATATTTCTATAATTTTGTAAACTGGGGATATTTCTGTAATTTTACTAACTAGGGGTAAATCGATTTCAGGGTAAAATGGTAATTTTATAAATCAGGGGTAAAACGATAATTTTACAAATCAGGGTAAAAAGGTAGTTTTACAAATTAGGGGTAAAACAGTAATTTTACAAATCAGGGTAAGATGGTAATTTTACAAATCAGGGTAAAATGGTAATTTTACAAATCAGGGGTAAAACGATAATTTTACAAATCAGGGTAAAACAGTAATTTTACAAATCAAGGGTCTTAACGACCCCACCAAAAGTCCATTGTCGCCTCGAGCGACTAACGTAACCTAAACAGACAAAATGGGGTAATTGGGCCTAAGGCCCACTATACGGCCCAAGAGGGCCCACACGCTCGTGTGACCCAATTATCCCAAAAATAACCTCAACTATACGAACTATACACTCCAAACCAACAGTAGCCATATAACATACATTTCAACCGTGTAGGGCCCACAAGGGCCCACACGACCCATTTCAACCTAGGGAGGACTAGAACGGCCTATGCCATGTACAAGACATGACAAGCCTCACTATTTCTCACCTAACAGTCAAATTTACACCAACAGGCCCACGGGCCCATCAGCCTATTCGGCCTATTCCGTGTAATGCCCTGATTTTTGGGATTTTTCAGGTTTCGTGAATTCTTGGTAAAATTTTGAAAATTTGGTGTTCTGAATGTTGAAAATATGTTTAAGGGTGTTAGTGGGCCTTTAGAAGGCCCAAGCCTAAGTTAAAACCCGGTAAAATATCAAGGTTGGATTTTAAGAGAGAGGGGACTTGGTTAAGTGGGCTTTTAAGAAAAACTTCGTAAATTATGACACAAGAAGAGCTTTGGCAAAGTGGCAAGGTGGCGCCACTAAGTTCCTAAAAAAGTGGAGCCTGGGAAGGAGTTAAAGGTCCAGGGTTCAAGTTGTAAGGTAAGTGTATAGTTATTTTTAATTTTTAGGCATGTGCTGGGCATGTGATCACTTAAATGAACTTCGGCTAGAGCTTTAGGAAGTTGGGCCGATTGCTTTAATAGTGACTAGGGTTAGATTTATTTCTTTTCTGTCTTGGAGAATTAGGGTTAGCCACCTAAAACTTTAATCTCTTCTCAAGTCTCAAAGTGACCGAAAACACAAGTAAGCTTCCTCCTGTGCCGATTTCTCTTTTGCCTCCTTCTCCTCCATTCTTTTCTTTTCCTTTTTGCTTTCTCTTCTAGTTGAAACCTTCTTATCACCTTATTCATCTTCTCTTTCACTTTTATCCTCCTAAAAACCCCCATAGCCGATTGCCATAAAAGCTGAAATCCCAAAAACTACCTTTTGTTGTCGATTTATTTAAGCCAAATTTCCCCTATTTTCTTCATCTATGGTGGCCGATTCTCTCACCCTTGGAACCCTTAAAACTTGTCAGCAACATTACTTCTGAACCCCAACATCAAATCATCATCTTCTTCATCACTCAAAAGCTGAAAACACCATAGATTTAGGAGCTTATAGCCGAAACTTGATATCTCTAGGATTTGATCTCTGTGAGTGTTTAAGGGCTAGATCTACATCAGATCTGAGTAGAAATAGAAGGGAAATCAGTGGTAAGTGCTCATTAACCCAGATCTATAAGTCATTTTGCAATTTAGAAAAAGTCGAAGTCCCTAAAATCTAGGGAGGCTGTCGATTGGGGCATAGGGCTCTAAGGGCCATTAATCAATGATTTCTTTTGGTGTATAGTGTGTTCTAGAAGCAGTTGATCGAAGGCTTGGACAAGTGGATAAACTAGATTTTGATCTAGTCTCTAACTTCGAAGAAGGTGAGTTCTCAAGGGCCTTTAATGGTTATGGCCGATTATGGTAAGGGTATATTAGGATTAGATATTAATTGACTTGTAAACTGAAAGTTGTTGTAATCGATTGTAGGTTAATCATGAGGGGGATCTCGTTAGCGTTCGTCATAAAATAGGTGTGTATCGAACACCCTCTCATAGTCTAATTCGACAAAAGCCGAAATGTCAAAATTCTAGCATTTTGTGGGCTTGTGAGTGTGCGAATGCTCACAAGGCGTTTAGAAATCATTAGATCTGAAATCGCAAAGTGGTAAGCTAGTCGCGTGTGGAATTTCATATACTTTGGTAATTGGGCCTCAATGGGCTGTAAATGGTCCCAATAGGCTTACGGGCCCATATGGGTGAAAACGGGCAATTAAGGTGTACTGATAGATTGTAGGTTCAAAACTACCTAAACTGATAAATTGATCTAAAAATCTGGACTAAATGGGCTTAAATATCTAATAGAAACTGTAGGGCCCATTAGGGGTTTTAGGGCCCGATGGCTAAAAATTGATAGAACGAGTTAAATAAACAGCTGAGATGAAAACTGGGTTAATAATGACTAAAATGAGTATAAAACCCTAGGAAACTGATAAATTACTAAAAAACCCTTATTGGTGGAAAATTACTATTTTACCCCTAAGAGCAAAATGACTATTATACCCCTAGGGCTAAGTGTGACCAAAATACATGTTTTACTGTTACTGTTTATTGCATGCCATGTTATTATTATCTGTTGCATGGGACTGGGAAATTGATGGAGGAAGTACTGAAAGTGGCTTGACCATGTACTGGAGGCTTTGCCTCAACTTACTGATATCTGAGCAGCTATGCTGCAATTGTGGAGCGTAGGGCTGGGTGGGTTGAGTTATTCCCCACATGGTGTGTAAGGCTAGTACGGGTGGAGTGTAGCAGTTGGATTTAGGCTGGGTTGGGCTTGCATACATGTTAATATCTGTTCTGTTCTAAAAAGGGCCTTTGGGCTTTACTGTTATCTGAAAAGGGCTAAGGCCTAGTTTACTGTATCTGGATAGGGCTTCGGCCCAGTTAACACTGTGACTGGATAGGGCTCCGGCCCAGTGGGCTTAAGCTGACTTGGGCTCTAGATGGGCATTCTATACACACTGAGTTTTCCAAACTCACCCCCTTTCTTTCCATCCATGCAGGTGAGCCCTAGTTGGTGGACTTGGAGTTGGGAGGGATTCAGAGTGGCCACGAAGATTAAATTTCTGGTTTTCAATTATTTTATTTCATTATTTATTTGGATTATTTTTATTTTGGTTTCTGGGTTGTAATAAGGCCACTCTATTTATCTTATTTTGGGTTTTTTTTATTCTTACATATTTAATTTGTTTTAATGTAAGAATAATATTGTTTAAATTGTTTTTGAAATCGGATTTACTTGTTTTCAACATAACTCGATAAACGAACGTTTTCCAAACCATATGCACTTTCCAAAGAGTTTCAAAAGTCACGTTTTTAAATAAACCTTTCACGATCAGTAGTAAACAGGACATTTATTGAGTAAATCGGGGATTTCTCTTAAAATAACAAACACAGTTTTGGCAAAGCTCACCCTGATCTTAGTAACTAGGTAACATGGTTAGATGTAGGTGATGTGACACACCAGATTTGGCCATAACGTTTGGGCCGGGTTTGGGGTATTACATTCCGACCCAAATCAACCACAGCCATGTGATTAACGAGGCCTAGTTCAATATTTGTCACCTATTAAGAATTTCGTCTGTGGGGCCAACGAGCCCATTGGGCCCACATGGCCCATTCCGGCCCAAAGCGGACCAATGTGGCCTGAATCATCCGACGCCCATGTTCGTGAGCTCAATTCACCACAAGTGCAATCACACACTTGTGTGGCATCATTTGCCGATATTCTGGCTTTATTGGCATTTTTTCAATCCGTAGTCATAGCAGGGTGTGAAGAACACACTTCCAGCTTTTCAGCCGATTATCAAAGATGACACTACTACACATACTTCTGGCTTATGCTGATCCACAGAAATAGGATATATGGTTACACACTTGGTTTCGAGACGCGCGATTTACTACCCTAATTGAACCTTGATGAACGAATAGCTCCTTAATCACCAAGATCTTGGAACACAATTGGTTTTATGATTTCTACAACAATCTGTAAAGTAACAAATCCTATTAAACCCAAGATGCTCGTAAGTGTGGCTTAAATCCATATATTCCACAACTCACACATATGTAACACATTCAGCCAAAACCATGTTAATAATAATCCTTCCTTACCTTGGTTGCACGATGCCAATAATAAAGGTTGATTGCTCCACCATTCGCTATCCTTCACGCTTCCTAAAAACCTTAAGCCCCTTCATGGCCATAATACGGAGAAGAACGAGTTTTATAGTCAGAAAACAAAAGGAGACAAACATTCTGTTATAGGAGAATAACCAATCGAAAGAAGAATTATTGACAAACAAAATCATAAGGAACAACCACATAAAATCTGTCAACTCCTTACAGAACAATAGTAGAAAGGTTAAAACATTGCTTCAGCAGAGATTCAAAGAAGAGGATTTCAGAAAAAAAGAAAAAGAAGAGTTGGTCAAGGTGAAATCAACCCACACTTTGAAGAGATGGAAACTGAATACAAGACAGTACTATTTGGCCCATTTAGAAGAAGGCATTTAGTTTTTGTTATGAGAGAAGAAAACTTCGACAGAGTGAGAACAGAGGTGGGGCTTAAAGATAGAGGGGTCAAAGAACAGAAAAGAAGAGAATTTAAGAGAAGAGAAAAGGGAGAGTAATCGGCCACCGATTGACACCAATAGATTCGGCAAACAACAAAGCCAAGAGGAGAGGTACTTTGAATACAAACCCAATAGAGTGGTTGCTATGTTCCACTTTTGAAAGGAAAGAAACAGGTCACGGTTTAGAAAAGAAAGCACAATACCTAACTGTACAAAAAAGAACCGAAACTATGCAAAGAAAATGACAAAATGGAAGTGGGAATTTGGCAACACCCCTTAGAATGACCAAAATCGGCACTCCTTCCCTACCTAAGCCGAATTTGAATAATCAACCACCCCAAAATCAGTTACAGCATCCCCCATTTCAAATCCCTTGATTATCTCCTTAATTTCCTCCATGAATCATTCCTTAAATCTCTCATTGGACTCATTCAAATTCTCTTTCACGGAGTTTAATTCCAACACCAACCCTTGCCTTTCCATGAGCAAAATAAATAACCCCATTTGCATGCAGTGGGACTCGAACCTCTAACTTCCTTGCCCCTTGTGACGCCACCTCCTTGCCACACTTGTGTCGCCACCTTGCCACTACACCACAAATCTCTTTTTTGTCAGATTTTATCCTCGACTAATTATAAGGTCTATAGACTAATGTCCAAGTTCATTTAAAAGAAAAACCAAAATAAATTGCAAGAGCCAAGACTTGAACCTTTGCTCCGTTGCAACCCTAATGACGCCACAACCACTAGACCACATGCTTTCTTGTGTCATTTTTTAACACAATAATTTATAAGGCCTACATCCAAGCATCCAGGGTTTTATTACTTAAAACCAAAAATTTTACTAAAACCCAGGTTTAAACCCAAGACTTATCCAACACTTCCAAACACCCCCAAATCATCTAGCCAAACAACTAAACATGCAATTTGTGATATTTCCATGCACAACAAAATATTATAAGCCGCCTTCTAACCGATCCCCAGTTCAAGGCCCAGTACTTCTAGGCCCAAAATTTAGGGCGTTACACATTGAATTTAGTTGAAATATCGATGGATATGCTCATGTAGTACACTTTAGTGTATAAAACTAGAAATCTATCAATTCATATCCGAGGGTACCCAATTAGGGCACATAATCGGGAAGTACACCCTCGAGCCTTATAACGAGAAGCTCACATAGAGCTGTTTCGTGAAGCTCGAAAAGAGCCTATTGGGAAGCAAATCTAGGCTATATAACGAGAAGCTCATAAGAGCCATAATCGGGAAGTTCACAAAGAACCATATCGAGAAGTTCACAAAGAACCAAATCGGGAAGCTCACGAAGAGCCATGTAACGGTAAGCTCTGAATAGCCAAATATCGGGAAGTTCAAGTGAGCACTATCGGGAAGTCTACAAAGAGCCAATTTAATAGGAAGCTCATGAAGAGACCATAATTGGGATGTTCATAAGAGCTAAGGTGTGTCCACAACAAATTTAGGATCACAACCTATCAGGATGCTCCAAAGAGCTATTACGGGAAGCTCGTTGAACCATATAACGAGAAGCTCGAGAGGGCTTATAACGAGACACTCTTTCAAGCTACAGTATGTTTGCAACATATGCAAGATCAGTTCTAATCGAGAAATCCAGTATCCATCGACTTTCATTCATTCAAACGGGACTTGACATTTTTCAGGCATTGTGATCATTTCGTATATTTATGACATTTATAAAATTCACGTAAACATATACATAAAGAATTCAATCAATTTCATATACATGAAAATTCTATAACTCACATATACAACATTCACATACAAATCATTCAAATCAATTCAAACATATATTTATATAATTAAGTTACGTGAACTTACCTTGATAGTTGTTTGTATACGGAATCTACTAATCCGGCACTTTTTCTTTTCCTCGATCTAACTTCATATTTGAGTTTTTCGGATCTATATAAATGAATTTTAACATCAATTTAACCCATTTCATACTCAATTTAATTTGCTTACATCCTAGGCAAAATTACCATTTTGCCCCTATACTTTTCATAAATGACAATTTCGTCCCTAGGCTCTGAATTTCAGCATATTCATCCATCAAAAAATTTCTATACTTTGATATCTTTTCAAATTAATCCCCAAAATAGACAGATTAAACTATTCTGATATCAAAAATATAAAATTACTAAAAACGAGACAAGAAAACATACCTAATTAAGCCAAGAAAGTTTCCTTTCTATCTCCTAAGGTTTCCATAGAATGTTGGGAATGAAGATGATATAAAATGATTTATTTGATATTTGTTTTACTTCTCATATTTAATTTTGCAACTTTCCAATTTCATCATTTTCTTTTTCTAATTTTCCACAGATGATTCATCAAAAATATCTACAAACTTTTCTTTAATGGTCTAATTACCATATAATGACCTCTTATTTTGAATTCTATAGCTATTTAATCCCTTTAGCTATTAGAACTCAACTTTTCCACTTTGTGTAATTTGGTCTTTTATCAAATTAAACATTGATTGGTAAAATTTCTTTACGAAATTTTTATACAACATTACTATCGTACTATAGACCATAACATAATTTTTAAATAAATTTTCTTTCCGAAATCGGATTTGTGGTCCCAAAACTATTGTTCCGATTTCACTGAAAATGGGCTGTTACAACTCTCCCCCTTAAGAATTTTTGTCCTCGAAAATCTTACTAGTAAAAAGATTTGGGTATTGCTTTTTCATGGTATCCTCTGGTTCCCAGGTGGCCTCTTCAACACCATGTCGTTGCCAGAGAACTTTTACTAAATCTATCTTTTTATTTCTTAACTCTTTTATTTCATGTGCAAGAATTTTGATTGGTTCTTCACTGTAAGTCATATTAGGCTGAATCTCAACTTCTGTTGGAGAAATTACATGTGAAGGACCTGATCTATACCGTCGTAACATGGACACATGAAAAACATTGTAAATTCTATCAAGTTCTGGTGGTAATACCAATCGATAAGCACCAGGTACGATTCTTTCAATAATCTCATATGGCCCGATGAATCGTGGACTCAGTTTTCCTTTACGGCCAAACCAGAGAACTTTCTTCCAAGGCAATACTCTCAGAAATACTTTGTCGTCAGCCTAAAATTCTATTTCCTTTCGTTTAAAGTCGGCATAAGACTTTTGATGATTAGAGGCTGCTTTCAAGCTATCCCAAATCACTTTCACCTTTTCTTCAATCTCACGAATCAAATCAACTCATTGTATCTTTTTCTCACTGAGCTCAGTCCAATACAATGGAGTTCTACATTGACGACCATACAGAGCCTCGTACGGTGCCATTTTAATACTAGATTAATAGCTATTATTGTAGGCAAATTCAACTAAAGGTAAATATTTTTCCCAATTACTTTCAAATTCTAAAATACAACACCGGAGCATATCTTCAAGAACCTGAATCATACGTTCTGACTGACCATCAGTTTGAGGATGAAATGTAGTACTAATGTGCAATTGAGTACCCAAAGCTTCTTGTAATTTACTCCAAAATTGAGATGTAAATCATGGATCTCTATCTGAAATAATGGAGACTGGCACTCTATGTAATCTAACAATCTCAAACACATATAATTCAGCCAACCTATCTAAAGAGAAATTCATACGTACCGGAATAAAGTGTGTAGACTTTGTTAACCGGTCGAAGATTACCCAAATGGTATCTTTCTTTTTCAGAGATAAGGGAAATCTCGACACAAATTCTATAATAATTCTTTCCAATTTCTATTCTGTTATTGTAACTAGCTGTAATAATCGTGAAGGCACCTGATGTTTCGCTTTAACTTACTGACATATCAAACATTTAGATACATATTCAAAAATATCCTGTTTCATTCCCGGCCACCAGTACATCTTTTTCAAATCATTGTACATTTTATTACTCCCCTGGTGAATAGACATAGTACCATTATGAACTTCGTTCAAAATTTTCTGTACAAGTTCTGAATTCTTCGGTACACATATTCTACTTCTGAACAACAAACAACCATTAGACCTAATCTTAAATTTTGAATCAGGATTTGACTCACATTGTACTCGTTTAGCTTGTAATTCATCATCATTTTTCTGAGCTTCGCAAATTTGCTGCAGAAATACCGATTTAGCTTTTAACTCATCTATGATTGAACCATCATTCGATATTAACAACCAGGTATTCATTGCTCTCAAGGAAAATAAAGACATCCTGCTCAGAGCATTAACAACCACATTAGCTTTTCCCGGATGATAGTCAATAACCAGGTTATAGTCTTTTAACAATTCAAGCCATCTGCATTGTCTCAGGTTCAAGTCTTTCTATGACAACAAATACTTCAAGTTCTTATGGTCAATAAAGATGTGACATTTTTCACTAAATAGATAACGTCACCATATTTTTAGTGCAAAAACAATGGCTGTCAACTCTAAATCATGTATCGATAATTCTTTTTATGCAGCTTTAGCTGTCTAGAAGTATAAGCTATTACTTTACCAAGACCATGTCTGGGACATTAGCATTGTATTATGATTTTGTGTAAGACCCTGTCTAGGACAGTGGCATCGATATGTGATAACATGTAAGACCATATTTGGGATATGGCATTGTACGAGCTTATGTGATTTTCGAGTATCCTTAACAATTCTGAATGGTTCAATGGGCAAAGTCAAGTTGAGAAAGAATAAGTGAATGAGCTAAGTGACTTAGGTACGTATTAGATTCATAAAAGTATTGAAAAGGGGAAGTATTTGATGAACTCGATTAAGATATTGAATATATGTTTAATGAGAGAGGTTTATGAATTTAAATGTGATTAGCTATGTTTAGCATATTTGAATTGATATGCAAATATTCATCTGATGACTTTATTTGTATATGGCTTACTAAGCTTTTAAAGCTTACTTGTGTGTTCTTTCCATGTTTTATAGATTATCAAAGCTAGCTCGGACATCAGAGATCATCGGGAACCATCATCACACTCTGACTACTTGTTGATATTTTTGAATGTTTGTAAATATGGTATATGGCATGTATAGGCTATTGTGTTGATGATATGTTTTGAGATATGGTATAGCCATGAGATTTGGCTTGCTTTTGTTTTACATATTGGTATGTATTTGGCCATTTAGGTTGGCCTAAATTATGTGTTGGATAAGTTTTATATGTGATGTACATAATGTCTTATGTTTTGGCATTGTTTGCCATAGTTGTTGATATGACTAAATGGTTGCTCATTTGGTTAATTATTAATGCTTGAGGAATGGCATATTATGGTATGATTTATAGATAATGAATTGATATGTTTGAGAGGCATGATTTATTTGATGGAAAAGTGATGAAAATACAATTAAAAGTTATGTGAGTTTGATGATTGTGGCATGTTGATTTGGTATGTTTTTGGCTATGGATTGTGTATTTAAGAGGATAGTTTCTAAATGGCATAATATGTGTTTGGAATAGCATGTTTTGGTTGCTTATATATGTGTTGAAATGGTACCAATTTGGTTGCTTTGTGTGCATGAGAAAAGGGTGGCAAATTGGCTTTGCAAATGGCCTATTTTTGTCTACACAAGCAGAGACACAGGCGTGTGTCTCAGCCGTGTGCAACACACGGTCATGTTACGCTGCCATGTGTCCCCTGGCATACCCTTTCAAATTAAGTCATTATACCCTACAGGTCTGACACGGCCTAGACACACGGGTGTGTCTACTAGCCGTGTGTAATACACGAGTTGACACATAGGCATGTGGCTGGCCGTGTGACCCAAGTCAGTAACCCCTCTAATTTTCCCACGGCCATAGCATATGGACATGTCCTCGACCGTGTGGTACAAGTCAGAATGTATGCCCTGTTTTCACATGACCTATGACACGGGCGTGTTTAGTGGCCGTGTAAGGCACACAGCCTGTTCACACGGGCATGTGACCTTTAAATGTTGGAAAATTTTATAAGTTTCTCAAAGTTTGCATATGTTATTGGTTTAGTCCCTAACCACTTCTAAGCATGTTTTGAGGTCTCTTAGAGCCTTATAAGGGACATTTTGAATGTTTTGAATGAATTTTGATTATGAATGCATAAATGTATGTGAATAAGATGTATTATCCGGTAATGCCTCATAACCATATTCTAGCAATGGATACGGGTTAGTGGTGCTACATTTAATTAGTATCAGAGCTACAGTTTAGTCAATTCTAGGACTAACGTAGCGAGTGAGAGTCTACCTATACATGCTGTATATATAAACTATGATAGTGTGATGAATCCTGGCAGCTAAAATGTGTTTTTCATATTGTAATGGATCCCGAATGAGCCATAGCTGATGATGTTCAGAGCAATGCACCTGTTCCCGCTTAAGGAGCAACGTCGACTGAATCTAGGCCGTTTTGTAGTGACCATGAGGGAGAGGCAAAGCAAGCCTTTTTCCAAATGATGAACGAGTGGTTCACAGAATTCATTCGAATGAATCTGTTTGCTTAACAACCTCCACCCCCACCTAATTCTACACAAGTCCCTATTGTGCCACAAGTAATAGATCTGATTCGATTGAATAAGTCACCTGTGGATAAAATTAGAAAATATGGGGCTGAAGAATGCAGAGCCACTATTGATGATGATACTGAGAGAGCTGATTTCTGGCTTGATAATATAATCCGAGTGTTTGATGAAATGTTGTGTACTTCTGATGAATGTCTTAAATATGTTGTTTCACTGTTGAGGGATACGGCGTATCAATAGTGGAAAACTTTGACATCTGTGGTTCCAAGAGAACGAGTCACCTGGGATTTTTTCCAAACTAAGTTTTGAAAGAAATATATGCACCACCCCTCGCCCACGTCCGTCTCTGGATTAGGGTACGAGACATTACCGTACTTGCACTCACACAATCATTCGATCTCGACATACAGTTTTCATGTAAAATTTAAAACTTTTTCATTCTAATTCATAACATTCTTATTATGGGCCTACAAGGCCCTAAAGAGCTGTTGAGTATAATCCGGGACCAAACCGAAACTTTTCAAACACTTAGAAAAGTTTTACTCAAAACAGGGCACACGCCCATATGGGACAGGGACATGACCGTGTGGTCAGGTCGTGTGGTCACACACGCCCATGTCCCCAGCCCATGTAGAATTATTTTTCAATTCGAACCTATAGGGGTTTTCACATGGCTAAGCATACGCCTGTGTCCTAAGCCGTGTCCTTCACACGGCTGGGCACACGTCCGTGTCTAAGCCTATGTGAAAAGTCCCAGGTATTTTGTTTATGACGTCATCACGAAATTTTTGTCACACGGCTAAGCCAAATGCCCGTGGGCTAGGCTGTGGCAAGCACACAGTCGAGACACATGGCCGTGTCTCCGTCCGTGTGTTTATTACTGGGCATTTAATTTTTATAAATTCAGGTGCAGGGGACACACGACATATCAACATGCCCATGGGGCTGGCCGTGTGTCACATACGGGCTAGACACACACTCATGTGTCTACCTGTGTGGACAATTGTAGGCTATTTTCAAAGCCAATTGCCACCATAAAACACAAATCAATACCAACCAATTTACCATTACACAACATAGCATGAAAACTCATCCAAACGTACACATTATGCCATTCACACACTAACTTTTATCTACCATCATCAAGCATGCACATCCACTCCCCATTTCACATATACTTAACAGCATACACTAATATAATACATCACTTTAACAAAATATAACTTGACCATTTATAGCTCATTTCAAATGGCCAAAATACCAAAATATCACTAACAACAATGGACCCAAAGGAACTATGATATATAACAAAAACATTAATCCACCTATACATGCCATAATTTCCAAGTTCAAATTCAAAATACTAAGTGATTGTTGATAGTGTTATGGAATCCAACTTGATCACCAGACCTCGGGTTAGCTTGACGAACCTATAAGGGGTGGGAAAAGAGAAGGGGTAAGCTATAAAGCTTAGTAAGTCTATATGCAAAATAATGAACATTTAAAAACAATGACACATATCTAATGAAAATGAATTTCCCTCTTATCACATTGAGTTTGAGGTTATCACTTATTCATATGGTCTTACCACATGATTCAATACATATATTAAGCACTTAGCACACATGATGTATTTCACATAACATACATGTACACATTCTTAACACACGGTCAAATCTTTTTACATACAATCACATTTTATCATATCGATTCAAATACCTGTTGAACCATGTGGAATACTAAAGGATACACAGAAAAAGGCACAAGTGCCACACATAATGTAGCCGAAGCTACCATTGGTATGTAGCCGAAGCTACCGTTGGTTTGTAGCCGAGGCTACCACTTATCACACATCACACGAAGGCTCAATACTGAGCTATTCACGTGTAACAACCCAGTTTAGACCCTAGTCAAAATAGTGGTTTCAAGACCACATATCCGAGTCAATAATATTTTAATATTATTTTTTTCATGTTTATAATATGTGAATTAGTATGTGTGAAAGTCTAGTACGAAAATTCGATCGTTCGTGTGATTAATTATGAAAAAAAAAATTAGATTGCATAATTGGTAAAAGTGGCATTCTAATTGTTGATGTATTATATTGCCATAATTTGAAATGATTAGAGTCCTTAAAAGGCTATTAAGCCATTATTAAGTTATTGGACAAATATGTCCATGGTTTATATAGTTTTAAATGATGATTCATTAAGGGTAATATGGGAAATTGTTAATAAAATGATTTTTAATAAAACAAATTGATTAATAAGGCCATATTCATGTTCATTTGGCCGAATATTCAAAGGAAAAAGAAAAGAAAATTTAATCTAGGGTTCGGCTCTTTATTTCTTTGATTAAGGTATGTTTTGACTTCAGTTTTTGATGATTTTTATGTTTTTGAGACTATTACTTAGTCAACTATCAAGCCCATATTGTAATTTGAAAATTTTTTGATGTTTATGAGATGTGCCATTGATGAAATGGTGGGTTTTATGATGATAGTTCATGAAAAATGAAAGATATGTAAATGATAAACATATTCTATTCTTGGATTTTTTTATGAATTTAGCTAATTTGGGCTAAAATGAGAAAATGGTATTTTAAGGGATTAAAATGTGAAATTTATGAAATATGTGGGCTTGAATGGACTAGGGAGAAATTCAGTTATGATTGGGTAAAATGAAATTTTGTGAAATTTGGTGATTTTATGAAATAAGGACTTAAATGTAAAAATGTGAAAATGTGAGGGCTATTTTGTAAAATACCCTAATTGTGTGTTTTTGGATTGAATTGATTGAGTGTGTGATTGAATGAGTTATTTTTAATACGTATAGAGCAAGATAAGCGAAATGCAGACTTGGATCGCGGAAAATCAAAAGTCGACAGGTAATCTACTTATTTCAACGAATCACACTCGAGGTAAGTTCATAAGTAGTAATTTCATTATAAGTGCAATTAATTGCCTTGATATCAAATGGAATGTAGTAATTGGAATCTCGGATGAGATGGGATTATGAAATGAATGTACTGATACGAAAGGAAATGGTATGAAAAAGATATGATACGGAGCTCAGTTGAATCGTAGGATTAGCTTCGAAGTGTAATGACATATCACTAGGATTTGATTTGGCTTCGGGCCATGATATCGACACTACAGGTGTGAGGGATACCTTGATTTGGCTATGGGCCATGGTATAGATATCGTGAGGGAGTGAACTTGATTTGGTTATGGGCCATGGTATAGGTGCTCCGGGATAAGTTACTCTGATTTGGCTTCGGGCCATGGTATGGGTACTTATCAGATGAAACATTTGTATATTCGGCTCTTAATCCTAATGGTTCAACAAATGAGCTTCGATTATGAAAAATGAGTGAGTTTGTGCAGAATGAACAGGTACTTAAGATGTACATATTGGTTATGGATAAGTATGTGATGAAATCTTTCGAATTTATAAATGGAGTTCATGAATATGAATAAGCCACATAGTTAAGCATGGATAAAGGTTTTTGAATGGTTTGATTTGAGTAAATGGTTATTTTATTATTGAATTGGTTGTTGAATTACTTGCTTATGACTTACTAAGCTTTTAAAGCTTACTTGGAGTATTTATTCCTATTTTATAGATTATTAAAGCTACTGAAGGCTCGGGAATCATCGTGGATCTTCATCGCACTATCTGAACTCATTTTGGTACCTTTTATGGTTGTAAATATTAAGTATGGCATGTATAGGCTAGTGATAGTTGATTATACTTTGAGTTGTGTATAAGTTATTCCAAGTGATTTGGCTAGCTAAGTTTATGAATGGTTTGGTTTTGGTATATGGTTTTTATGCATATTTGGTGTGATTTATAATGCTTATATAGCCAATATGGTAATGGTTATTTTGGTATGAACCAAATGGTGGATTTTTGGTAAGTTATGATCATGAATTAAAATGATATATATGAATGAATTATAAAGTAAATGTTTGACTATATTTATGTCTTGTAAATAGGTATGTTTGAGAGGGATTTTGTGCATGAATTGGTTGATGATGATTTGGTCATATTGATGTATAACTTGGACATGATATTGGCTGAGATTGAGTTGTAAATGATGCATATTGTGGTTTGTAGGTACTTGGCAAATTTGGGTGTGAATTATGGCTTAAACCCAGCCTATTTCGTACCACACGGCTTGAGCACACAAGCGTGTGACTCGACTGTGTGACTCTTGCACCTTAAGTAAATTGGTTAGGATGTCACACAAGCTAGGCACACAGGAGTGTCTTATGGTCGTGTCTGCAAGTTAATAGCTTCCCTAATTTCACACGACCAAGACACATGGGCGTGTCTTGTGGTCGTGTGGACAAGTCAGAATGTATGCCCTGTTTTGCACGGCCTGGACACATGGGCGTGTCTAGTAGCCGTGTGAGGCACACGGCCCGACCACATGGGTGTGTGATCCCTGTAGTGTTGAAAAATGTTTAAGTTTTGAAAAAGTTTCTAAGTGTTCGGTTTAGTCCCGACCTTCTTCTAATGCATGTTTAAGGTCTCAAAGACCTTCTAAAGGGACTCCATGTATGGAATTGATGATGGAATGATGTTGTATGATTAATAAATGTGTAAATGATGTAAATTGTTTCGGTTGTTAGTAATACCTCATAACCCTAATCAGGCAACAAATTACGGGTTAGGGGTGTTATATTTTATTGGTATCAAAGCTACGGTTTAGTCGATTCTAGGACTAACGTAGCGTGTTCAAGTCTAGCTATACATGCCATATTTATAAATTAAGATAGTGTATGAACCCTGACAATAGAAATGTGTTTTCGTATAGTAAATGGATCTCGAAAGAGCCATAGTTGACGATGTAGAAAGTAACGCATCAGCTCCTGCTCAGGGGGCAGTGCCACCTGAATCTAGAGGTGCTACGAGTAGCCATGAGGGAGAGGCCAAGCAAGCCTTCTTCCAGATGATGAATGAACGGTTCACAGAATTCATTCGTACGAATCCGGCTGTACAACAACCTCCACCCCCACCTGTTGCTCAACAAATTCATGTGATCCCACAAGTTATTAATCCATTGAGATCGAGTAAGCCACACGTTGATAAAATTTAGAAATTTGGGGCCAAAGAGTTCCAGGCTACTGTTGATTATGGCACGGAGAGAGCTGAGTTTTGGCTCAAAAATACAATGAAAGTGTTTGATGAACTATCTTGCACACCGGAAGAATGTATCAAATCTGTGGTATCCCTGCTTCGGGATAATGCTTACCATTGGTGGAAAACTTTGATATCTATAGTTTCAAGGGAACGAGTCACTTGAGAGTTCTTTCAAACAGAATTTTGAAAGAAATATATCAGCCAGTGCTTTCCTGATCAGAAACATAAAGAATTTCTCGAGCATAAACAGGGCCGAATAACGGTGATTGAATATGAATAGGAATTTGTGCAATTGAACAAGTATGTTCGAGAATATATTGCTATCGAAGAAATTATGTGTAAACGGTTCATCGAGGAATTGAATGAAGATATAAAGCTTTTGGTTGGAATTCTTGGCTACAAGAATTCGTTGTGCTAGTTTAGAGCGCTTGTAGTGCCGAGGATCTCAGTAAAGAAAAGAAGAAAGCCGATTCTGAGATGAATAAGACGAGAAAGAGATCAATGAGTAAACAGCATCAGTCATCTTCAAAGAAATTCAGAGATTCATATGCTCGATCTAATGCTTTAATGGGATTTTCGAACAGAGATCGAATAAAACAACATTCTGATCTTAAAGCTCGAACTACTCTAGTATCGAGTGTTAGTACTGTTCGGGATAATAAACCCAAGTGTCAGTAGTGCGGTAGATGATATTTCGGTGAATGCAAGAATAAATGTAATAAAGCTTACTATAACTATGGATCGCTAGATCATTTTAAGCGAGATTGCCCTGTAACACCCCTTACACATATCCGACGTCGGGATAGGGTACGACGTGTTACCGGACTTAAATGTACAAGAACATGTAAAACCAAGTCATGACTTTTCCTTCTAATTTAAAACTTCTCAATTTCCATTTCAAGTCCCTTATACGGGCCTACGAGGCCCAAAAAATACACTGGTAATGTTTCGGGACTAAACTGAGAACTTTTGAAACTTTTGAAACACAATTAAAATTTTGACATTTTAGAGAGTCACACGCCTGTGCGGGCAGGCCGTGTGGTCTCACACGCCCATGTGGTTCAGGACATGCCCGTGTCCTCCACCAGTGTAACTCTCTATTTATGACATCAGCACATATTTAAGGTCACATGGCCAAGTCACACGCCCGTGTGCTAAGCCATGTCCTTCACATGGTCGTGTCTCTACCCGTGTAGCCAACACTTAGGCTATTTTCCAAGCCTTTTCATACTCTTGACTCTTCACACTCATAAACAGTTCATAAACATACATCACACCTTTGATTATTGCGGATTTAACCATCAAACATATGTAATATGCCTAACTACACCAAGGCTTTTCCATACACGTATAAACCAGGCTTACATACCCATAACCATAATAAGCCACATCCCATGGCTGTATATGATATCGCGTGATATGAAGTAATAAAATTTATAAAGAACTTGTTCAGACCAAAACCAAATAATATCACGACGTTAAGGCAAGCGCACCTATCAAATAGTAGTATAGCTTAGTGGCAAGACCGAGTTATCGTACCCAAGGGAACCAAAAGTACTAGTACTCACTTCTTTCCTATTATCTAGCCTAAAAATGAAAGAGGATTGTTTAAACTAATTTAAAACTAACTAAGAAAGTGTAAAAGTAAATTGGGAAAACTTTTAGGGAAAAGCTGATTTATATGGACAATACTCAAGGGGGAATCTACCTAGACTTCACTTGTTACTATTTTCTTGAACTATATGATTTCTTTACTTGACTTGATCCATAGAGATCCCTAGCTTATACTAAACCCTCCGTCGAGGCGTAGAGCAACTAGGCCTAAGTTGTTAATTAAAGTTCCTTTATTAATTAACTCTCTAGGTTGCATTAATTCGATCTATGGTTCCCCATATTAGGTTTGACCCTAATCCAGTAGATTTATGTCGCCCTATGTCTAGGGTTGCATGCAACTCTACTTAATTATGATAGATCTACTCTTATCATAGGGACTTTTGCTCCTCTGCTCTAAGCACATCTAACTCTTGAAATAATACCTAGGATTATTAAATCAAATTTCAAGAATGAAGAACGCATAATTAAGAACAATTCAAGTATTTATCAAATAAATCAAGAATAAATAACAAGATCTGTCTTAGGTTTCATCCCCCTCAAGTATTTGAGGGGTTTAGTTCATAATAAAAAAAGAAAACATCTCAGAAGATATAAAATAATAAAACATAAAAGAAACCAAAACACCTGAAGGAATTTAGGGAGATCCTCTATGTTGCTGCAGAATTCCAGCTTCTGAGATGAATTAATCGGCTTTCTCCCTTGGAGTAATCCCTTGCTTCTACCCTTAATGCGGCAGAAAAACGAGAAGAAAGATATCTAAAAACATATATCTGCCTCTGCCTCATGAGGTCTTTATATAGAGAGCTTGTGGGGAGCCTTTCTTAGGCTCTAAGCATCCCAATTTGAGTGAAATTCTCCCTCCTCACGACTAGAACACGCCCGTGTACCATGCCAGTGTGACTTCAACAGAGGCCGTGTGATATTCTATTTATGGGGCACGGCCGTGTGGCCTGGCCGTGCTTGTCGGGGTTGGACCGTGTGATCTTTATGTTACACGGTCGTGTGCCATGGCCGTGCGGTAAATCCTTGGGCCGTGCGTTAAGCTATTTTTTTGCCCATTTTCCTCATTTTTGGTCTATTTTTGGTTCTTTTCTCTTCCCTATGCTCTTCTGAGTATAAGATATGAAAAAGAAAGGTTAAGAGCACCAATTCTCACTAAATCATTAATAATCCATCCAAAATATAGGCAAAATATAAGATAAAAATATGTATAATTTAGCGTTTATCAAATACCCCCACACTTAAGCCTTTGCTTGTCCTTAAGCAAAATCTCAATCCCTAATAAGAATCAATCTTCTCAACCTATAATCTTTATCAATAATGTTTCAAACTAATCCACAGGTAATCATACAATGAAAAATTCAATCAGAAGAACATTAAAGATTCAATCAATTTAAGTTGAGAATTTTGTCATTGAAAAAATAAGTCTCTTCTTTCTTTCTAAGTAGTTATCTCTCCATCTTAATTAACAAGAGTTGACATCCTCACTAAAGGTTCACTCTATCCACTCAAAGTGTTTAGGGTTCAAAATTTAAGCACTCTCTAGTCAACCTGGAAAGTTATTACCATAAGCTTGCAAGAAAATCAAATCTCCACCATTATAGTTTGATATGATACATCAATCAAAAGGTCTTTTTATGGTTGTAACGGGGCTTGGTTAGAGATGTTGTCACAGGCTACAAAAAGAGGGTTAGAATCGAGATTGAACTAAAAATTATCTAGCTAGAAAAATCTCTATTACTGGAACATAATTTCAAAGCTTAATAACATCATTTTGGTAGCTTTAAGAGAGAAATATGCAAAAACTTAATTTGAACTATTAGACATTACAACTGAATTTGACTGTATATACACATGGTTTTTTTTTTTTTAAGAATAATTCAAGTGATACAATAAATTTAGTAAAGATTTACATATGGGAAAAGAGAATAAAGCTTAAATAAATTCAACTCAAATCTCGACAAAAATAGGGATCAAAAGTAATTGAATGGGAAATTCAACAAAAATGGGTTATTGGTTAATAATTAGAGGGTGAGTCAAGGAAAAGGTTGTTAGGCTCAATGGGGTTTACTAGGGGTTAGATTATGGAGGTAGGCTTTTGTGGAGTAAGTGAGTTAAATCCTAGGTGCCTTTATCATCTCGGTATATCAAATCAATGATGTGGTCTTGACATGTATAATCAAAGCAAGTTCTAGAATAACAATTCAGTATTGACTTACTCAAAGCAATAATAAAAGTGAGCATGAAAGAATGTATGCTCAAAAGGTTCAAAAGTCTCACAAAAATTATGGCTTTTGATG
Source organism: Gossypium stocksii (assembly GCA_020496765.1). Lineage (NCBI taxonomy): Eukaryota > Viridiplantae > Streptophyta > Magnoliopsida > Malvales > Malvaceae > Gossypium > Gossypium stocksii. The sequence goes on from CM035622.1 coordinate 54,045,056, forward strand.
TCAATCCTGTGAATTTCAAATCTCAAGATAATACTTAAAATTAGGGAAGATAACTTATGCAAAAATGGGGTTCTCAAAAATTTCAACTTATCATGCTTGATTCCCTAATGTTTTTAAAGTTTGAATTATCATAGTACAATTGCCTATTTCTTGATTATCAACATATCAATAAAAATCATAAATCAATCAGAATTAATTCCTAATAGGAAACAGAGGAAAATGCAGAGAACAATGCATGAAGTACAAATTCAGGGGTTTTCATGAAAGGTATACTGAATTAAAGTATGTTCCCCCCCTCACACTTAAGATGTACATTGCCCTCAATGTACAAAGACATATATCTAGCAATAAAAGCATAATATCAAAAGAGAGGGAGAGAATTGAAAACTCCCTGAATTTAGGATGATTTGTGAGATAGGAAGAGCCGGTAGGTGTAGCACTGTGTTCCCATTTTCGTAGAGATTTGAGCTGTGAGGCTCCTTTGAAACTACAAATGGATTTAGTAGTTGTGTGGAGTTTTGGGTCAATGGAATTTACTTCCGTGGGATTAGCCGTTAAGAACGTAAAATAAAATAAACAAGTAAAATAAAATACTAAAATGTAAAAAAGAAATAAAATAAATTATACTGGAAAAGGAAAACAAAGTTAGAATAAAAAAAAACTAAATATTAGTGGGTAAGTCTGAAAATTAAGAAAAATAAAATAAAGAAAAATAAAAGTAGAAAAAAAATAACATAAAAAGCAGAGGAACTAGTCCTCGGATGGATCACGTGGCGGCAGTGTGATGTTTAGTTGCTGACATATCTGCACGATAATGGCGTCGATGTAATCGAAGCGCTGAAAGCATTATTGCTCAAATCGATCCAGGCGCTCGGATGTGTCGACACGTGAGGCTGCAGTCTGAGTGGGTCGTCTGGGGTGCCGTGGGTCAGTGGGCTCATCTTCCTCTGGTGATAGTGGTGGGACATCATCAGCAATGTCCTCTAGGTCTACGGCATCCTGGACAAGGTGGAAATGGAAATGACTTCCACCTAGTCGTTGCTCCACCATCATCATGTGTAGCATACTCTGGATGCCTTGTGAGGACATCTGGCCTATGAAAGTGTAGGAGGATGTCTGGGCCGTGGTGTTGAACAGGCCAAAGTAGCGGCCTAGCCTCGTAATGTAGGGGCCCATGGAGATCACGCCGTTCCGGTACCTCTCAGTCTGGTGTTTCATGGCCAACGCTATGAAGTAAGCAAGGTTGATAGTGTGGCCATTGGCCATGCACCAGAGGAAGTATGCGTCATGAGTGTTGACGACGTTTGTACTCTCCCTTCTACCTGTAAGAGTGTGAGCGATGAGAGCATGAATGTACCTTAAAGAATGAGGGAGGGCGGTCGCCTTACTGACGCTGGGGTTGTAGACTTGCTGCCCCGGAGCGATCTCATACCAACACTCGACTAGCCTGATATGTATGCAACGGGAGAGGATGGGAAAGTCCTCTTTGGCCATGAACTGTTTGGAATAAAGTCCGAGGGCTGTACCGAACTCTGGGATGCTCAGTTGTCGCACTAGTCCTCCTAAGCGAAATTGGACCGTACCTGGATCGTCGAATTTGTTCATGATGGTTTGGAGGTGCAATGTGGAACAAAACTCGAGGGTGAGTTCTAAGTAAGTTGGTTCCACGATTCTGAAGAACTGGTCCCATGGGTCGGTACTCAACAGGGCTCAGACGTCGCTTACTAGATTAATTTTCTCAAGGGCCTCCCAGTCGATACATCGGCCCACAGAAATAGTGTGAGCCCGGAGTAACTGATAGCATTCCTCCTGAGAATCCTGCGAGAATGTAAGGAATGGGTGGCATGCCTCGGAGGTGGGCCTTGATGAACTTCTTGGTCCTTTGTGCTTTTTGGATACGAGAACGGTAGTCTTCTTAGCATGTGATGACATCTTACCTATAATAACAAGATCATTAGTCCTAAAAAAATTAACAAGATAAAATGGAAAGTGACAATGCTTAAAAGTAAAACAAAATGGATGATTAACCTAAATAGTAGGAGCGAATCATTTTGAAGACTTGCAATAGAACTAAGAACTATGGTTGTATATATATATTGGAATTATGGCCAAATGGCATGCAAATAGAAGTTTAAATGGCAAATGAATGGAATTCTAAATGGCAAGCAAAAGTACAATCCTAGTTGATTCTATATTGTTCTAGAGTATTCATCTTATATTTCCTAATTCCATGCTTTAAATCAACAAAATGGAAGAAAAATGTCATAAAAAATAAAGAAATGAAATAAAACAAGAATAATTAAGGAAAATGAGAAAATAAAACCAATTTTTGGGCTTGCACGATCGTGGGTTGAAGGTTGCACGGGCGTGGGTTGTCGGAAATGAAGAGTGGTGGCGTTTTTAGGGCTGGGGCGACGTTTGTGGTGGTTAGGGAGGGAGTTTTCTAGGGTTTGAGTGGAAGGGGAGATGAATAGTGGTTCCCTATTTATAGCTTTAGTGTCACACAGGTATGTCACATGCCCGTGTGAATCGTGTTTAGCACGTGTTTTTCAAAATTTAGCCATTATGGCGCGCCTGATACGATGAGCACGCCCGTGTGACTGGTTCGCACGGCTGTGTGCTATGTTCCACGATCGTGGGAGATCGGTTCTTCATGTTTGACACGAACGTGTGCTAGGATCCACGGCTGTGTGAAATTTGGCAGTGTCTCCCACGGGCTGTAGGCACAGGCGTGTGTTTGTGTGTGTGCCCGTGTTGATGCTACAGGATTGCCACGGCCATATAGCACGGCCGTGGGCATGTTGTTAGTAGCCTGTGTGAAATTCGAAAGGTCGCCACGGTCATTTACACGTCCGTAGAATGTATCGATGGCCCGTGTTTTGGGAAAATTTTGCTCTGTTTGTACACGGCCTGGGTACACAACTGTGTCCCTATTTTTAAAGTTCACACTGTCTTAGGCACGCCCGTGTGCCTGGCCGTGTGGTCCTAAATTTCTACATTCAAAAGTTAGTTTATGCATGAAAAAAATACTAAAAATCGTAAAGAAAAGAAAAGTTACTAAGTTAGTGCTCAGGTTGCCTCCTGAGAAGCACTTATTTAGAGTCTAAGCTCGACTCTTCCTGGATATATCATGAAGGGATTTCATGGAGCCGAAGCTCCTTCCTATTATCTATGAAATTCTCACCTCTATAGTGTTTAAGTCTATGACCATTTACCCTGAAAGTACCGTGACTAGGGTGAGTTACCTCAATTGTGCCATATGGAAAGACAGTTTGTACAGTGAATGGACCTGACCATCTTGACTTGAGTTTCCCAGGGAATAATTTCAGCCTTGAGTTGTAGAGTAAGACGAGATCACCTGTTTTGAATTGCTTTGGTTGTTTCAGCCTTTTGTCATGGCGTCGCTTCATGGCTTCCTTATATAGTCGCTAGTTCTCGTAAGCATTGAAGCGCCATTCATCAAGCTCATTCAACTACATTAATCTCTTCTCTCATGCACTTTTAAAATCAAAGTTTAAAAATTTTATAGCCCAGAATGCTTTATGTTCAAGTTCAAATGGTAGCTGGCAGTTATTTCCATAAACAAGTTTATAGGGAGATGTTCCTATGGGTGTTTTGAAAGCAGTTCTATAAGCCCATAATGCATCATCTAATTTTCTTAACCACTCTTTCCTATTTGTTTCTATTGTTTTCTCTAGGATGCGTTTCAACTCTCTATTTGTCACTTCGACTTGGCCACTGGTTTGTGGGTGGTAAGTGGTAGCTGTTCTATGGTGTACTCCATACCTTTTCAAAACCTTTTCAAATTAAGTATTGCAAAAATGTGTACCCTATCACTAATGATTGTCTTAGGTGTTCCAAATCGAGAAAAAAGTCTTTTCAAGAAGCGTACTACCACTCTAGCATCATTTGTCAGTAAAGATTGGGCTTCTACCCATTTTGACATGTAATCTACTGCTACTAGTATGTATTTATTCCCAAATGAATTAGGAAATGGACCCATGAAATCAATACCCCATACATCAAATATTTCACATGAAAGTATATAGTTCTGAGGCATTTCATTATGCTGAGAGATATTACCTGTTTGTTGGCATTTATCACAAGAGGTCACATACCTGTTGGCATCTCTGAAAAGTTTAGGCTAGTAAAAACCTAATTCGAGTACCTTATGAGCAATTCTAGTTCCACTTTGATGTCCACTTGTGGGTCCTGAGTGGCAGTGATTCAGAATTTGGTATGCTTCTGTGTCATCAACGCATCTTTGTATAACCTGATCTGCACAAATTCGAAAAAGGAAAGGATCTTCCCAAAAGTAGTTTTTCACATTAGTGAAGAATCGCTTCTTTTGCTGATGGTTTAGCCCTTTTAGGGTTATGTTAGCTGCTAAATAATTCGTAAAATCAGCAAACCAAGGAAGTGTCGTATCTACTAAGGCTAGGAGTTGTTCCTCAGGGAACAAATCGTTCATCTTGTCTAGATATTTGGGCTGTGCGGTCTTTAGCCTTGAGAGGTGATCTGCTGCTAAGTTTTTAGCTCCTTTTCTTATCCTTTATTTCCAAATAAAATTCCTGTAACAATAGAATCCATCTTATCAATTGAGGTTTTGCATCAGTTTTAGTTAAGAGGTAGCGAAGAGCTGAATGATCAGTATAAACAATGACCTTTGACAAAATCAAATAAGATCTAAATTTGTCAAATGCAAAAATAACAGTTAGCAATTCTTTTTCTGTGGTCGTGTAATTTGCTTAAGTAGTTGTCAAGGTCCTGGTAGCATAATAGATAGGCTGGAAGTGTTTGTCCCTTTGCTGTCCCAAAACTGCATCTACTGTAAAATCACTTGCATCGCACCTTAGTTCAAAAGGTAGATTCCAATCAGGTGAAATCATAACCGGGGCGTTAACTAACTTTTCCTTGAGGTTGTTGAAAGATTCCAGACATTCTTGGTCAAAGTTGAAGGGTACATCTTTTTCTAGTAATTTAGTTAAAGGTTTAGCTATTTTAGAAAATTCTTTAATGAATCTTTCGATAAAAATCGGCGTGTCCTAAAAAGCTTCTTATAGCCTTAACTGAATTAGGAGGAGGTAGTTTTTCAATAGTTTCAATTTTTGCTTTATCTACCTCTATCCCTTTATTAGAAATTTTATGTCCTAAAACAATACCCTCTTGAACCATAAAATGGCATTTTTCCCAGTTTAGCACTAAATTTGTCTCTTCACATCTGATCAAAACATGTTCTAGATTATTAAGACAAAGTTGGAAAGAATTATCGAAAATTGAGAAATCATCCATAAATACCTCCATGGTGTCTTCCACGAATTCATTGAAAATAGCTAGCATGCATCGCTGAAAAGTAGCAGGAGCGTTACATAAACCAAAAGGCATTCTGCGATAAGCAAACGTACCGTATGGGCATGTGAACGTTGTTTTCTCCTGATCTTCTAAAGCTATCGGGATCTGGAAGTAACCAGAGAGGCCATCTAGGAAACAATAATACATATGACCTGATAATATTTCCAACATCTGATCAATAAAAGGAAATGGGAAATGATCTTTCTGAGTGGCGTCATTTAGCTTCCTATAATCAATGCAAACTCTCCATTCTGTGACTGTTCTTGTAGGTATTAACTCTTCCTTGTCATTAGACACCACGGTCAATCCACCTTTCTTAGGAACAACCTGCACAGGGCTTACCCAAGAACTGTCAGAAATAGGATAGATAATACCTACATCTAGGAGTTTAATTACCTCGGCTTTTACAACTTCTTTCATGTTGGGATTCAATCGTCTCTAGGCTTGCACTGATGGTTTGAATTCGTCCTCCATTAAAATTTTGTGGGTGCAGAAAGAAGGATTAATTCCCTTGATATCTGAAATTTTCCAAGCTATAGCACGTCTATGTTCTCTTAATACATGGAGTAGTTTCTCTTTCTCTGTAAAGCTTAAATTGGATGCGATAATAACTGGTAAAGTTGATTCTTCCCCTAAAAAGGCATATTCTAAATGATCTGGCAGTCGTTTTAGTTCTAATTTAGGGGGTTCAGTGATGGAAGGTTTCTGTCTCAATTCATCACTCATCTTTAAATTCTCATAACTTATGTGCCTAGCGATGATTTCATTAGAATCCAATTCTTTCCTTACTTCCTCGATTTCGGGGGTGGTTTCATCTTTCCCCCCACCTTGAACAAGATACAGTTCCAACGTGTCTATGAGAGAAAGTTCCTGGAGATTATCTTGAACAAAATAATCAATAATATCAACAAAATAACACGAATCATCTTGTTCTTTAGAGAATCTCATGGCATCATAAATTTTAAAGACAACTTCTTCCTCGCCAACTCTAAGTACTAATTTGCCATCCTCTACATCAATAACAGCTTTAGCAGTGGCTAAAAATGGTCGTCCCAAAATCAAAGGTACTTCAATATCCTCATCCATGTCAAGCACAACAAAATCAACAGGGAATATAAATTTATCTACCTTTACTAGCACATCTTCAATGATTCCCCTAGGATATTTAACAGATCTATCGGCTAATTGAATACTCATCCTAGTAGGCTTGGGTTCCCCGAGACCTAGTTGTTTGAATATTTTGTAAGGCATGAGATTAATGCTAGCACCTAAATCAGCTAAAGCTTTATTAATAAGTAAACTACCAATCAGACAAGGGATAGTAAAACTCCCTGGATCTTTCAGTTTTGCTGGCAATTTATTTTGGAGAATAGCTGAGCATTCCTTGTTGAGTTCTACCGTGGCCAATTCTTCCAACTTCCTTTTATTTGTCAGAAGTTCTTTAAGGAACTTCGCATACTTCAGCATCTGTGAAATTGCTTCAACAAAAGGTAAGTTAATGTGTAATTGCTTGAAAAGTTCAAGGAACTTACCGAATTGAGCGTCTGTATGGTCTTTCTTCAATTTTGTCGGATATGGGATACGCGGTTTGTATTCCTTGAGTGGCGGTTGAGTGTTATCCTCAGGTTCTGCTGCCTTTTCTTCTGAAATTTCTGGGATAGTCTTCTTTTCGGGTTCGGCTAAGACCTTTCCATCTCTTAAAGTAATCACTTTGACATGTTCTCTGGGATTTGGCTCAGTATTACTTGGTAATCCTCCCTGTGGTCTTTTTGAAATTAATTTTGCAAGTTGACCAATTTGGTTTTCAAGCCCTTGAATTGATGCTTGCTGATTTTTCAGTGCAGTTTCAGTGCTTTGAAAACGGGTTTCCGACGCGGCCATGAATTTGGTAAACATCTCTTCAAGATTCGGCTTCTTCTCATGTTGCGGTGGTGGTTGCTGAAATCCTAGAGGAGGCTGTTGTCTTTGATTTCCTTGTCCTTCCCATGAAAAATTTGGGTGATTTCTCCAACCTGCATTATAAGTATTACTATAAGGGTTGTTTTGAGATCTAGAATTGTTACCTATATAGTTGGCTTGTTCAGTTTCCATGCTGTGTCTATAAGATGTGAAATCTGGATTAAACGTGTTTCCTTGAGTCGTGTCGCATTGCATCACTGGTTGTGCCTACGTAGAACTAACAAAATTATCAAACTTTTTATTCAAAAGTTCTACTTGGTTAATAAGCATGGCGACAGATCAATATTATAAACTCCTGCGACTTTTGTTGGCTTTGTCCTCATGACTTGCCACTGATAATTATCCAATGACATCTCTTCAATAAATTCATAAGCTGCTTCAGGCGTTTTATTATTGATTGTCCCTCCTGCGGCTGCATCGATCATTTGTCTAGTTGACGGGTTTAAACTGTTGTGGAAGGTTTGAACTTGTAGCCACAAAGGTAGACCATGATGAGGGCACCTTCTCAGAAGATCTTTATATCTCTCCCATGCATCGTATAGTGTTTCTAAATCCATCTGCACAAAAGAAGAAATATCTTTTCGTAATTTGGCTGTTTTAGTTGGAGGAAAATATTTGAGTAAAAATTTTTCGGTCATCTGCTCCTATGTGGTAATTGAGCCTCGTGGTAAAGAATTTAACCACTGTTTGGCTTTATTTCTCAAAGAGAATGGAAATAGCCTCAATCGAATGGCATCATCAGTAACGCCATTTATTTTGAAGGTATCACAAAGTTCCAAAAAATTGGCTATGTGTGAGTTTGGATCTTCGTCCTGTAAACCATCAAACTGAACCAATTGTTGTATCATCTGAATAGTGTTAGGGTTTAACTCGAAATTATTAGCAGCAATAGTAGGTCTAAGAATGCTAGTTTGGGTACCAGCCAAACTAGGTTTAGCATAATCATACATAGTGCGAGAAGGTTCTTCTTGATTTGCTTGTGGCGCGACTATTGCGGGAGGTAGTGGAACGTTTTGATTTGCTTCCATCATTTCTGTAGGTTCTAGCTCTTGCTCAGGTTCTTGTTCTGGATAATGTAGACTGCGTCTAATTTCCCTGCGATTTCTGTGAACTGTTGCTTTTAGATCTTCATCGAAAAGTAGTGGTCTTGTTAGGTTGTTTCTAGTCATAAACTAAAAATACCTAAAAGGAGAAAGCAAAGAAAACTCAAAAATATAAAAGAAAATAAAAATAAAAATAAATAAAAACTGAAAATAAAAATAAAAGAAAAAAATAAATAAATAAATATATATTAATGGCTAAAGTAATAGAAATCGAGTTTTCGTAATATTTTAGTTCCCCGGCAACGGCGCCAAAAACTTGATATCGCGTGATATGAAGTAATAAAATTTATAAAGAACTTGTCCAGACCAAAACCAACTAATATCACGACGTTGAGGCAAGCGCACCTGTCGAACAGTAGTATAGCTTAGTGGCAAGACCGAGTTATTGTACCCAAGGGAACCAAAAGTACTAGTACTCACTTCTTTCCTATTATCTAGCCTAAAAATAAAAGAGGATTGTTTAAACTAATTTAAAACTAACTAAGAAAGTGTAAAAGTAAATTGGGAAAACTTTTAGGGAAAAGCTGATTTATATGGACAATACTCAAGGGGGAATCCACCTAGACTTCACTTGTTACTATTTTCTTGAACTATATGATTTCTTTACTTGACTTGATCCGTAGAGATCCCTAACTTATGCTAAACCCTCCGTCGAGGCGTAGAGCAACTAGGCCTAAGTTGTTAATTAAAGTTCCTTTATTAATTAACTCCCTAGGTTGCATTGATTCGATCTATGGTTCCCCATATTAGGTTTGACCCTAATCCGGTAGATTTATGTCGCCCTATGTCTAGGGTTACATGCAACTCCGCTTAATTATGGTAGATCTACTCTTATCATAGGGACTTTTGCTCCTCTGCTCTAAGCACATCTAATTCTTGAAATAATACCTAGGATTATTAAATCAAGAATGAAGAACGCATAATTAAGAACAATTCAAGTATTTATCAAATAAATCAAGAATAAATAACAAGATCTGTCTTAGGTTTCATCCCCCTCAAGTATTTGAGGGGTTTAGTTCATAATAAAAAAAGAAAACATCTCAGAAGATATAAAATAATAAAACATAAAAGAAACCAAAAACCCCTGAAGGAATTTAGGGAGATCCTCTATGTTGCTGGAGAATTCCGGCTTCTAAGATTAATTAATCGGCTTTTTCCCTTGGAGTAATCCCTTGCTTCTACCCTTAATACGGCAGAAAAATGAGAAGAAAGATATCTAAAAACATATATCTTCCTCTGCCTCATGAGGTCTTTACATAGAGAGCTTGTGGGGAGCCTTTCTTAGCCTCTAAGCATCCCAATTTGAGTGAAATTCCCCCTCATCATGACTAGAACACGCCCGTGTGCCACGCCCGTGTGACTTCGACAGAGGCCGTGTGATATTCTGTTTATGGGGCATGGCCGTGTGGCCTGGCCGTGTGGCCTGGCCGTGTGGCCTGGCCGTGTTTGTCGAGGTTGGACCGTGTGATCTTTATGTTACACGGTCGTGTGCCACGGCCGTGCGGTAAATCCTTGGGCCGTGCGTTAAGCCATTTTTTGCCCATTTTCTTCAATTTTTGGTCCATTTTTGGTTCTTTTCTCTTCCCTATTCTCTTCTAAGTATAAGATATGAAAAAGAAAGGTTAAGAGCACCAATTCTCACTAAATCATTAATAATTCATCCAAAATATAGGCAAAATATGAGGTAAAAATATGTATAATTTCACATTTATTAGTATACAATGATGTATCATCAGCTAATACATTTAGCAAATTCACAATAATCATACTACCAACAATTAAATCTCTATACATGCCACTCACTTGTATACTAATAAGAATTGTCATTACTTCAACTGGACAAATGGATAGTGTGATGCTGCCTCCAACGATCTCCAACCCCGAGCTAACCTGAAGACACTAAAAGAAAAAGGACAGAAGGGGTAAGCTTTATAGCTTAGTAAGTTGGCATCTAATAATAATAATCAAATCAATTAACAAAATATTTCACATAATTTCAACTTTGCTCATGTTTAGCTAATGCTATCTTCTGAAGTCACCATCATTAAATTAAATATATCTGGAGCTAAAAAACTCCAAATTTAGATCCACTAATTTTTCTTGAAACTAGACTCACATACCTTCTTACCAAAAAATTTCTAGAATTTTTAGTTTATCCAATCAATACAGTTTATTCATTAAAGATTCCCCTATTTTGTTGGTCAACAGCTCTGACTCCTCTTCACTAAAAATAAAATTTCCCATTATATAGTGTTTGGATAGCCTTTCTGTTTATTTGTCTTAAAAGTAGACTCATCAAGGATTCTAAGAATATAAATTACACACCATAACCATTTTTATACAATTTTTAGTGATTTTCCAAATTTGGAATAGGGGATTTCCGAAACCAGTCATACCCTGTCTCACCAAAATTTAAATATATCATAATATAAAATTCATTTACTCACACCGTTTCTTTTATGTGAAAATAGACTCAATTAGATTTGATTTCATTCATTCAGCGCCTAAATCAATTTCCACTATTTATGGTGATTTTTCAAAATCACGTAACTGCTGCTGTCCAATCTATTTTATTTTTAAGTTACAATCTTTCATGCTTTGATTGTAGTAATTTTAGTGGTAACACTTACCTCTTGTCATCCTTACCAAAATTCGATCATTTGTCAAGCACATTGCTCATAAACTCATGCATACATACCTACACATTTACTCAAACACATCCTTGCTCACATATACATTTTCCCAAATATATACACCTACTGTAACGCCTTGATTTTCGGGATTTTTGTGATTTTGGTGAAATCTAGAAATTTTGGTGTTTTGGTTATTGAAATTGTGTTTAAGTGTGTTAGTGGGCCTTTAGAAGGCCCAAGCCTAAGTTAAAACTCGACAAAAATATCAACTTTTGGATTTAACGAGAAAGGGGACTTGGTTAGTGGGCATTTAAGGAAAAGTTAGTAAATTAAGACACAAAGAGGCCCTTGGTAAAGTGGCAATGTGGGACCACTAAGCTCCTAAAAAAGTGGTGTGTGGACTGAGTGCTAGGGCCAGGGTTCTATTTGCTAGGTAAACAGATAGTACTTTTATTTTTTGGTCATGTGATAGGGGCATTCCGCTAGGGCTTTAGGAGTTGCAATTTTGGCAAATAAAGGAAGGTTGTGCCGTTTGTTTAAATAGTCTTTAGGGTAAGTCCTAATTTCTTTTTCTGTCTTGCTGAATTAGATTTTTGCCACTTAAGGTTTTCTACTTTTGTGCTATTCTCCTCTTAGTGTACCAAAAAGCCGAAACGCAAGAAAAGTTCTCCTCTTATGCCCATTTGCCATAGACGAACCTATTCTTCTCCTGTCCTTATTCATTCTTTTTCTTCTTCTTTTCTTCTCAAGCCGAAACATCCTCATCACTCTACTTATCTCTTCTTTCATTCTCTTTTTGTTTCATTCCCATTCTCTTCTAATTCTCCATAGCCGAATACACATAGAAGCTGAAATCTTGAAAGCTTGTTTTTGTGTCGATTTTTCTGTAGCCAAATCCTCCTACTTTCTTATTCTCTTTTGGCCGAAGTTCACATCCTCAAAACCCCTAATCTCTGTCGGCATCACCACTTGAAATCATCATCTTCTTCATCGCAATAAAAGCCGAAATCACCATACTCATAGGGAGTTAGGAGCCGAACCTTTAGATCTTTAGATTCACTCTCTACTCATGTTTAGAGGCTAGATCTATGCCAAATCTGAGTTAGAAACGAGATTGGAATGATTCTGGAGTATTAAATCATTGGTAAGCTATCAGAATCTCCTGTTCATATGTTATTTCGGGATTTAGGAAAGCTGAAACCCCTATGTGCATAGGGAGGCTGTTGATTTAGGGGCTTAAGGCTCTATGGGTATTAACAATCGATTTATTTCATTTTAGTGCGATTTAGAGGCTACTGACTGAGAGCTTGGACAAGTGGAACGACTAGATCTAGATCTATTCACTAAATTTGACAAAGGTAATATCTCAAGGGCCTTAGGTAATGATGGCCGAATGTGGTAAGAGGTGTTTAGGCTGGTTATTTTTGGAATTGTAACCTAATATTGTAATCACCGATTGTAGGGAAATTGTGTGGGAGATCTCACTGTGGTAATCGCAAATCAGGTGTGTATCGAATACCCTCTTGTAGTTCAAATTAGCAAAAGCCGAAATACCGAAATTCTGGCATTTTGTGGGCTTGTGAGCGTGTGAGCACTCGTAAGTCAGTTGGAAATAGTGAGATTTTTAATTGCAAATGGTAAGATGGGTGAGTGCGTAATTTCGTGCACTTCGATAGATTTGGGCCTCGATGGGCTAGAATCAGGCCTAATGGGCTTACGGGACCATATGGGAAAAAAGGTAAGCGGTAAGTGTGTTATGGTATACTGTAGGTTAAAATTGCTAAACTAGACTTAGAATTTGGGCTAAACGGGCTTAAAATAGCTAGATGACACTATAGGGCCCAATAGGGGTTTTAGGGCCTAATGACTATAATCTGTTAAAATCGGTTAAATAAGCTACTGAGATAAAAGTTAGACTATTATTGAATAAAATATGCATGAAACCCTAGAAACTGGCTTAATTATTGAAATGCCCCTTATAGGTGGAAATTACTATTTTACCCCTAGGTGCAAAATGACCATTATACCCCTAAGGCTAAATCTGACTGAAATGCATGTTTTACTGTTTCTGTTCACTACATGATTATCTGTTGCATGGGACTGGGTTATTCATGGAGGAAGTGCTGATAGTGGCTTGACCACGTACTGAAGGGGCTTTGCCTCGTTATACTGTTATCTAAGCAGCTATTCTGCAACTGTGGAGTGTAGGGCTGGGTGGGTTGAGTTATTCCCCACATGGAGTGTAGGGCTGGTATGGGTGGAGTGTAGCAATTGGATTTAGGTTGAGTTTGGGCTTGCATTCATAATTGATATCTGATCTGTAATAGAAATGGGCCTATGGGCCGTACTGTTATCTGTAAATAGCTAAGGCCCAGTAACTGTTTACTGAATAACGCTTTGGCCCAGTGTATACTAAGACTGGTTAGGGCTTAGGCCCAGTGGGCTTGAGCTGATTTGGGCTCTGGATGGGCTTTCTTTACACACTGAGTTTCCAAACTCACCCCTTTTCCTTCCATCCATGCAGGTGAGCCCTAGATTGGTGTACTTGGAGCTAGAGGGATTCGGAGTGGCCACGTAGACTGCATTTTGGGTTAATTAAGTTAATTATTTTAATATTTATTTTAATAATTTCTATTTTTAATTTGGGTTTTGTAATAAGGCCGCTCTAATTATTTTACTATAGGTTATGTATTTATTTATTTATTTTTACAGAACTCTAATTATTTTGAATATAGCTGCGCGAGTTCTCTCAAAATTAATCAAACATTTTCAAAACCAGTCACACAATTCAATCGAGTAACAAAGTTAAATTTTATAATAAATCTTTTAATAATTGGTAATGGATAGAACGATCACCAATAAGCCAGGAATTTCTCTTAAAACTTTATTCTCAGTTCTGCAAGCTCGCCCTAATCTTAGTAGCTAGGTCACATGATTAGTTGTAGGTGATGTGACTCACCAGACTAGGCCGTAACGTCTGGGCCAGGTTTGGGTTGTTACATTTATTGGTATCAAAGCCCGGTTGCAACAACTAGACTGTAGATCAGGTCCGAAAATTTTTCTTTAAATTTTAAAATTTAAAGAAGGGTATTTGTGGAAATCAATTTTTGTGAAATTTAGGAAACCCGTTTCAAACTCATTTTCTTCAAATATACATGTTTCAAGGTTTGATTTAAAAAGGTTTAAGTTTTTCTGGGTTTCTGAAATCTGATAACTGAAGAGGTGGCACATTGAATCCCCGGTACCAATTCTGTAAGTATTTCTATTTCTTATACTGCACTGTACTGAGACATCACTGTAGATAGAACTGAGACTCTATTATGAAACTGTAGATAGGGTAGTACTGAAAACTGTAAGACTGAGGCTATAGGGAAACTAAAAATCCTAGAACACTGAGACTGTAGCTAGGCTACGAAATCGCAAAACCCACTCTGAAACTCTATTTGTACATAAGACATTCTGTAATAAACAACTGAAATATTAAACTAATGTCATAAGATTCGTAATTAGATAATACGTTATGGGTATGAGGGCTGCTCCTGGACGAGGCTGTAGACGTGGCCGAGGCAGTGTTCAAGCTAGGTCTTTATATTCGGAACACTTGCCAGCTGAGGGGGTACGACCGCCACCGGTAGCTGAAAATGGGCCATATGATCGGGCCGCAGGAGATGATGCCTTGTCACAAGCAATGTTAAGAGTACTAGAAAGGGTTATTGGAGCTAATGTCGGACCAGTGAATAGGGGATCCATCTCTTTGTGACTCCCGGCTAACGGAGCAGAGGTTTTCAGGGGCATATCTAGAGTAGCCCCAAATGTAGCTGAGCATTGGTTGGAAGCTACGGAACGGATTATGGGTGACCTGGATTGCTCGGTGGAGTAAAAGATGAAGGGAGCGGTGTCTCTGTTGCGAGACGAGGCATATCAATGGTGGATCACTATGAGGGAGAGTACCCCAGCTGAGCAGGTGACTTGGGAACTATTTAAGACGTCTTTCAAGGGAAAGTATGTCAGAGCGAGTTATGTAGATGTGCGTAGGAAGGAATTTCTGAACCTGACCCAGGTCAATAAGTCCGTTGCTGAGTACGAGGCAAAATTTCTGAGGTTGAGTCGGTATGCCAGCGGGATAGTTTCTACTTAGTACGAGCGTAGTGTTTGTTTCGAGAATAGCCTTAGGAATGAGCTAAGGGTGTTGATAGCTCCGCAGAGGGAGCGCGATTTTGCTGCATTAGTTGAGAAGGCTAAGATAGTCGAGGAGGTAAAGCGAACTGAATGGCAGAACCATGATAAGGATTGAAACCAATTTAGGAGGGATTCTGGACCGTTTGGTACTGCAAACTGAAATGTCAAGAGAGCGAGAGTGGAGGAACCGGTCCGAGCAGTTCCGGTAAATATAGTTAGACCGCAGTCTTGCGAGGATTGTGGTAGAGTGCATCTGGGAGAGTGCTGGAAGCGTACTGGGGCATGTCTGTGATGTGGGTCCAAGGAGCATAGGATCAAAGACTGTCCTCGGAGGCCGGCTCAGACCCAACTTGCTGAACAGAGGGTTGTTCAACCAGTGGGAGGTGGACTGCTACCGTCAAGAGGTCGTGGACAAGGTAGAGGTGGCAATGGAAATGGACGTGGACGTGGAGCACCTGGCAGGGGTGTCGGTAATGTTGAGGCTCGTCAGCCAGCATTGGTGTATGCTGCTTGTCACCGAGAAGAGGGTGATGCACCTGACGTCATAACTAGTATGTTTTTAATCTCTAGCATGCCATGCACTGCTCTGATAGATGTGGGTTCTACTCATTCGTATGTAGCATGTGACATTTCTGGGTCATTGGGTGTGCACTCTGAGGAAACTGTGAGTGGGGTAACTGTGATAAGTCTATTAAGTCACTCGGTTAGGGTAGATAAACTCTTTAGGAAGGTGCCTTTAGAGACTCAAGGTAGAATATTTACTGGAGACTTAATGGAGCTACCATTCGGAAAGTTCGATCTGATCTTGGGTATAGACTGGTTGACTTAGCATAAGGCGACTCTGGATTGTGCGGCTAAGAGAATGGTGTTAAGGACTGCCGAGGATGAGGAGGTAATGGTTATTGGGGAGTGAAGGGACTACTTGTCCAATGTGGTTTCGGCCTTAAGAGCTGAGAAGCTAATTCGTAAAAGTTGCGAGGCGTACTTGTCTTTTATAAGTCAGACGGAGACTGAGGACTTGCCTGTAAAGATTGTTAGAACTATTAAGGAGTTCCAAGATGTTTTTCTGGAGGAGCTTCCTGGATTACCTCCGAATCGAGAAGTCGAGTTTGGAATCAACTTGCTGCCTGGAATGACTCCAGTGTCCATCACGCCCTATAGGATGGCACCAAAGGAGTTAGTAGAACTGAAGGCACAAATCCAAGAGTTGTTGGATAGAGGTTTCATAAGACTGAGTGTGTCTCCGTGGGGAGCACCCGTACTGTTCGTGAAGAAGAAGGATAGGACGATGCGTATGTGCATCGATTATCGCCAGTTGAACAAACTGACGATAATGAACAAGTATCATCTGCCAAGAATCGACGATCTGTTTGACCAGCTTAGAGGAGCTTCAGTGTTTTCCAAGATTGATCTACGATCTGGATACCATCAGTTAAGGGTAAAGGAAATGGATATTCATAAGACAGCATTAAGAACTCGGTATGGTCATTACGAGTTTCTGGTTATGCTGTTTGGACTGATGAATGCACCTGCAGCTTTCATGGATCTGATGAATCGAGTGTTCCAACGTTACTTGGACCGATTCGTAGTCGTCTTTATCGATGATATTCTAGTATATTCGAAAACTGAGGAGAAGCATGATGAGCATCTCCGTATAGTGCTGCAAGTGCTGAGAGAGAAGCAACTCTATGCAAAATTCAGTAAGTGTAAATTTTGGCTTCGAGAGGTGACTTTTCTGGGTCACGTTGTTTCTGTTGAGGGGATAAGGGTAGACCCTCAGAAAATTGAGGCAGTTCTGGAATGGAAGCCATCGAGGTCGGTACTGAAAATTCAGAGTTTTTTGGGTCTGGCAAGCTACTATAGAAGATTTGTAGAAGGATTCTCCCTAATTGCTGCACCATTGATGAAACTGTTGAGGAAGGGAGTAGCGTTTGTATGGATTGAGAAACAACAAGAGGCTTTTGACAAGTTGAAAAAGGTATTAACTGAGGCGCTAGTGCTGATACAGCCAGAGTCTGGAAAGGACTTTACTGTGTACAGTGATGCTTCGCATGTGGGATTAGGTTGTGTACTGATACAAGAGGGTAAAGTGGTCGCTTATGCTTCGCGATAGCTAAAGCCTCACAAAGCAAATTACCCTACGCATTATCTAGAGTTGGCAGCGGTGATCTTCGCGTTGAAAATCTGGAGACATTATCTATATGGGGAAAAGTGTATTATATACACAGACCATAAAAGTCTCAAATATCTGCTGACTCAGAAGGAGTTGAATCTTAGGCAATGAAGATGGATTGAGTTGCTTAAGGATTATGATTGTTCGATTGAGTACCACCTAGGCAAGGCAAATGTGGTGGCTGATGCACTAAGTCGAAGGGTTGCTGCTGAGTTGGGAGCTATGTTTGCTCGTGTGAGTCTATATGACAATGGAAGTCTGTTGGCAGAGTTACAAGTGAGACCAACTTGGACTTAGCAAATTAAGGAAATGCAGTTAGAGGATGATTCATTGGTTCTTCGGTTTCAGCAAGCTGGGCATGATAAGAATTCAGATTTTAGACTGAATACTGATGGAGTTCTCTGCTTTCATGGAAGAGTTTGTATTCCGAAGGATTCTGACTTGAGGCAATCGATTTTAAAAGAGGCTCATGGTAAACCTTGTGCCATGCATCCTAGAGGGAATAAGTTGTATCGAGACTTGAGAGAGGTGTATTGGTGGCCTGGACTTAAGCAATAGGTGACTGAATTTGTGGGAAAATGTCTGACATACCAGCAAGTAAAGGCTGAGCATCAACTGCCTTCTGGACTGTTGCAACCAGTGAAGATTCCACTTTGACGTGGGAGAGAGTAACCATGGATTTTGTAAGTGGGCTACCTTTGACACCCTCCAAGAAGGACTCTGTGTGGGTAGTGGTGGATAAGTTAACAAAATTTGCTCATTTCATACCTGTCTAAACAGACTACTCACTTCAAAAGTTGGCCAAACTGTATGTGGCGGAGATAGTGCGACTGCATGGGGTGCCAGTTTTGATTATTCCTAATCAAGACCCTAGGTTTACATCTCGATTCTGGTAAAAGTTTCATGAGGCGTTGGGTACGCGATTGGACTTCAGCACTGCTTTTCACCCTCAGACAGATGGGCAGTCAGAAAGGGTTATTCAGGTTCTGGAGGATATGTTAAGGGGTTGTGTCATCGATTTTCGAGGTAGTTGTGAGGACTACTTACCATTGGCGGAGTTTGCGTACAACAACAGTTACCAGGCAAGTATTCAGATGGCTCCATATGAGGCACTTTATGGGAAAATGTGTCGTACGCTGACGTGTTGGATAGAATTGGGAGAACGACAGGTTCTTGGACCAGAGTTAGTGGCTGATACTTAGACTAAGGATAAGTTGATCAGAGATCAGTTAAAAGAGGCATCTGATAGGCAAAAGTCGTATACTAATCTGAAGTGTAAGGAAATCGAGTTCTCTGTTGGGGATATGGTATTTCTAAAAGTTTCACCTTGGAAGAAGATCTTGAGGTTTGGTAAGAAAGGCAAGTTGAGTTCGCGATTTATTAGGCCTTATCGGGTTCTTAAACGGGTAGGGCCGGTAGCGTATCAGTTGGAGTTGCCATTGGAGTTGGATTGTATCCATGACGTCTTTCATGTGTCCATGCTAATGCGGTATTGATCGGATCCATCGCATGTTGTACCAATGGAGGAGATTGAGGTAAAAACCGATTTGACCTTTGAGGAGAAGCCTGTGCAAATACTAGATCACGAGGTCAAAGTGCTGCAAAGAAAGCCAGTTCCGTTGGTGAAAGTACTTTGGTGCAACCATGGTAGAGAAGAGGCTACTTGGGAGCCAGAAGAGGTGATACGTCAACAATACCCTCAACTATTTGGATCAGGTAAATTTCGAGGCCGAAATTTCTTTAACGGGGTAGAGTTGTAACGCCCTGATTTTTGAGATTTTTTTGATTTTAGTGAAATCTAGAAATTTTGGTGTTTTGGTTATTAAAATTGTGTTTAAGTGTGCTAGTGGGCCTTTGAAGGCCAAAGCCTAAGTTAAAACCCGACAGAAATATCAACTTTTGGATTTAAAGAGAAGGGGGACTTGGTTAAGTGGGCCTTTAAGGAAAAGTTAGTAAATTAAGACACAAAGAGGCCCTTGGTAAAGTGGCAATGTGGCGGCACTAAGCTCCTAAAAAAGTGGCGTGTGGACTGAGTGCTAGGGCCAGGTTTCTAGTTGCAAGGTAAGTAGATAATACTTTTAATTTTTTGTCATGTGGATAGGGGCATTCGGCTAGGGCTTTAGGGGTTTCAATTTTGGCAAATAAAGGGAGGTTGTGCCATTTGTTTGAATAGCCTTTAGGGTAAGTTCTAATTTCTTTTTCTGTCTTGCCGAATTAGGGTTTTGCCACTTAGGGTTTTCTACTTTTGTGCTATTCTCCTCTTACTATACCAAAAAGCCGAAACGCAAGAAACGTTTTCCTCTTGTGCCGATTTGCCATAGCCGACCTATTCTTCTCCTCTCCTCATTCAATCTTTTTCTTCTTCTTTTCTTCTCAAGCTGAAACATCCTCATCACTCTACTCATCTCTTTTTTCATTCTCTTTTTGTTTCATTCCCATTCTCTTCTAATTCTCCATAGCCGAATACACATAGAAGCCGAAATCCCGAAAGCTTATTTTTGTGTCGATTTGTCTTTAGCCAAATCCTCCTACTTTCTTCTTCTCTTTTGGCTGAAGTTCACATCCTCAAAACCCCCAATCTCTGTCGGCATCACCACTTGAAATTATCTTCTTCTTCATCGCAATAAAAGCCAAAATCACCATACTTATAGGGAGTTAGGAGCCGAACCTTTAGATCTTTAGATTCACTCTCTACTCATGTTTAGAGGCTAGATCTATGCCAAATCTGAGTTAGAAACGAGATTGGAATGATTCTGGAGTATTAAATCATTGGTAAGCTATCGGAATCTCCTGTTCATATGTTATTTCAGGATTTAGAAAAGCCGAAACCCCTATGTGCATAGGGAGGCTGTCGATTTAAGGGCTTAAGGCTCTATGGGTAATAACAATCAATTTATTTAGTGTTAGTGTGATTTAGAGGCTACTGACAGAGGGATTGGACAAGTGGAACGACTAGATCTAGATCTAGTCACTAAATTTGACAAAGGTAAGATCTCAAGGGCCTTAGGTAATGATGGCCGAATGTGGTAAGAGGTGTTTAGGCTAGTTATTTTTAGAATTGTAACCTAATATTGTAGTCACCGATTGTAGGGAAATTGTGTGGGAGATCTCACTGTGGTAATCGCAAATCATGTGTGTATCGAACACCCTCTTGTAGTTCAAATCGGCAAAAGCTGAAAAGCTGAAATGCCAAAATTCTGGCATTTTGTGGGCTTGTGAGCGTGCGAGCACTCGTAAGTCAGTTGGAAATAGTGAGATCTGTAATTGCAAATGGTAAGATGGATGAGTGCGCAATTTCATGCACTTCGATAGATTTGGGCCTCGATGGGCTAGAATTAGGCCTAATGGGCTTACGGGCCCATATGGGAAGAAGGTAAGCGGTAAGTGTGTTTTGGTATACTGTAAGTTAAAACTGCTAAACCAGACTTAGAATTTGGGCTAAACTGGCTTAAAATAGCTAGATAACACTGTAGGGCCCAATAGAGGTTTTAGGGCCCAATGACTGTAATCTGTTAAAATGGGTTAAATAAGCTACTGAGATAAAAGTTAGACTATTACTGAATAAAATGTACATGAAACCCTAGAAACTGGCTTAATTACTGAAATACCCCTTATAGGTGGAAATTACTATTTTACCCCTAGGTGCGAAATGACCGTTATACCCTTAGGGCTAAATCTGACTAAAATGCATGTTTTACTATTTCTGTTCACTACATGATTATCTATTGCATGGGACTGGGTTATTGAAGGAGGAAGTATTGATAGTGGCTTGACCACGTACTGAAGGGGCTTTGCCTCGTTATACTGTTATCTGAGCAGCTATGCTGCAACTGTGGAGTGTAAGGCTGGGTGGGTTGAGTTATTCCCCACATGGAGTGTAGAGCTGGTACGGGTGGAGTGTAGCGGTTAGATTTAGGTTGGGTTTGGGCTTGCATTCATAATAGATATCTAATCTGTTACTGAAATGGGCCTATGGGCCGTACTGTTATCTATAAAGGGCTAAGGCCCAGTAACTATTTACTGAATAGGGCTTCGGTCCAGTGTATACTGAGACTGCTTAGGGCTTAAGCCCAGTGGGCTTGAGCTGATTTGGGCTCTGGATGGGCTTTCTTTACACACTGAGTTTCCAAACTCACCCCTTTTCCTTCCATCCATGCAGGTGAGCCCTAGATTGGTGGACTTAGAGCTAGAGGGATTCGGAGTGGCCACATAGACTGCATTTCAGGTTTAATTAAGTTAATTATTTTAATATTTATTTTAATCGTTTCTATTTTTAATTTGGGTTTTGTAATAAGGCTGCTCTAATTATTTTACTATGGGTTATTTATTTATTTATTTAGTTTTACTGAACTTTAATTTTTTTGAATATAGCTGCACGGGTTCTCTCAATATTAATCAAACGTTTTCAAAACTAGTCACACGATTCAATCGAGTAACAAAGTTAAATTTTATAATAAATCTTTTAATAATTGGTAATGGATAGAACGATCACCAATAAGCCGGGAATTTCTCTTAAAACTTTATTATCAGTTTTGCAAGCTCGCCCTAATCTCAGTAGCTAGGTCACATGGTTAGTTGTAGGTGATGAGACTCACCAGACTCAACCGTAACGTCTGGGCCGATTTTAGGGTGTTACACCTATGCTTATACATCACATAATCACACAAACATTATTTAGTAAACTTTCTCGTTGAAACCTTCGGAATAACATCTGATACTCAATGCTTTCAGCACATAGCTCCACCAACACATAATCCGGCTCTCGTGTACACATGGTGAAGTTCACTTTATCACACATGTGACCTAACTACATATGTAAGAATATCTCGTAGCTTTCTTATACACTTGGTATACACCTTGTATTACACATGTGACCGAACTACCACATACCATCCCGTAGCTCTCTTGTACACATGGTGTCCTACCCTCAGAAACACACATGTAACCTAGCTACACATTCTCCATATCTTTCGTTTTTTCGAAGGTTCAATCAAGAACTCCCAATTTCCATAATTCTCAATATCATAAAAATCATCCAACTTTATCCATAATACACATTAAATTATTATTATGGAATTAAAAATTGATGTATTACTAACAATTTCACATAATCACCATAGTCATAGAAAACACTTGTAAACAAAACCTTGATCTAAGCCCAAATCTCGTTTTCCATAATCTATAATATCACAATTATCTCATTTATTAGTCACATTATTCAATCTGACCCAAAAATCATATTATGGCAAATTTACGTTTTTCCCCCAAACTTTCACATATTTACACTTTTTCCCCTGGCTCGTAAAATAATTTTTACTCAATTTCCTTGTATAATGTACTTAACTAAACCATTATCTCCCTATAGCAACCCCTAATTTCCACTAAATCACACACTTATGCACAAATTTACAACTTTTCTATTTAAGTCCTTTTTACGGTTTTTCCCGAAAATCACCTAGCAAAAGACGTTTACCACACTTTAAGTATTCATTTTCTACCATTAGACATCAAAATACATGCATATTATTCATGGGTAAATTTTTAAACTCAAACCCTAGCTCAAATTAATCGTAGAAATAGCTAAATCGAGCTACCGAAATCTCAAAAATGTAACGAGCATTAAAAACAGGGCTTAGATGCACTTACTATTGAGCTTGGAAGCTTGAAAACCCTAGCCATGGTGTCTCCCCCCCATAGTTTCGACCACATGAAGAAGATGGACACTAATTTGGCTTGATTTTCCCTTTTTAATTCTTCTTATATATATAACTGTTTGGTTTATAAAAGGCATAATGTCAAATTTAGCTGTCAATGTTTACATCTATTCTCAATTTGGCCATTATTCTTTTCTGAACTAGATTTGACTATTAACTTATCAAAAAGTGTCAAATTGTTTTTTTTTCTAAAAAAATTGTTGATTAAAAGGTTAATTTTTAAAAATGGTGTAGGCATTGTGTAAAACCCTTTACCTAACCCGATTGTTGGGTCTGGGTACCAAATGCCACACTAACCCGAAGGGCTTAATAAACTTTTGATTTCCAATTTAAATGCATAATCAACGACTTATATTTTACAATTTAATTGCTAATGAAACTCGTACAGAGTTAATTATAGACTCTTAGGAGCTCTGTTTCCAACAATTTGTTTACAACCCTAGGATGGAAATTCGAAACTATAAACAACAAAATTATACCTTGAGGCGGAACCTCTATGGGTGCCCCTCTAAATACGTGAACACCTACCATGCACCCCTTACTTTGTTGAGTTTGGCTTGGTCCCTCTTGGTCGATTCGAGTAATTAGTTAACCTGCATTCAAGCAAAAATTCTTATAAGTTCGAAAGAACATAATGAAAGTTGTACGTCCATGCATACGAAATCCTTTAGAAATTGCCTATGAAATTTAGTTTTCTTATTCAGAAATAAACTCCATGGGCTTCTTAGAAGATCTTGCAAACTTAGTTGCCGTAACCCATGACTTGGCGCTCTAAGTCACTTATTTGTTGACTTAGATCCCTAATCACACTGAAATCGTAATTTCTTATCGAGGTCCCACCTCTCATATGTCCGACCCACTTCCCGCATTCCCGTATTTAATTCTCTTGTCTAGCAATACATTATGTAAACCTCTTTACCTAAGGAGTTTATCCCTATTTTTCCGTAATTGGGTATAAACTTACCCCTAGTCTCACTCATTACCGTCCTAGGCAAATCCTCTCCTAATCCATGAACTTTTCTAATGTGATTCCCCATGTTTTTACATTTTGGTGGCTTCCCCGTTTACTATTCGATAGACTACCCCATGTTTACTATCCCAATGGACTATCCCAATTGCAATAGCCGAGATACGGTCTTACTCATTTAACCTCATAAAAGTATACGATCTTACTATCTCGATGGACTATCCCAATTCGCAATGATACTCGATAGAACCTAAATATCGTCATCACAGTGTCGTCCCAAAGAACTTGTTTCATGTATCACCTTGATTCTTGAACACTGAAGTGTCCCCCTTAAAAGGCCCACAGCTTCACTCATCATGGTTTGCTCCCAGCAATCACGGATGACAATATATTTTTGGAATTCCACTTTACTTTTCCTTATTCCTCTGCTTATTCCTCCATTCGCCATCCTAACCTTAAAGCTAGAATGTCACAGTTTCCCCTTTGCAAGGCTCGAGGCTTCGGACAACACGATTTGCATACAAAAATATCGTATAGCAGTATCTAATAAAATCATCCCTTCCCAAACCTAACTTCATCTAACCATCAACATTTCCCATTGTTATAATCATACGATATAGGCATTTCACATAAAGCATGAAAAATATATCGAATTATTTTGGCAGATACCTATTCATCAAGCAACTTTCATACATGCTTATCATTTTATCATCACAAAAATTGTCACAGAGTTAAACTAGCTAATAATCATTCCAGGAATGGAATGCATAAACTCACTTGAATTTCCTTATCCTTAGCAACTTAGCTTGTCCAAATACCAGAGCCTTCTTTGTCTTGGCAACTTAGCATGACAACTATTTATTGGTTAAACTGAAGGTGTTCAACCCATTTAAAACCAAAAATCCAAAATTATGTAGAAGCTTTTAAGAATTAATGCTTTACCCTTCCTTTCTTCCATAAGCACAAAGAGGTAAGGAAACTTACAAGTTTCTAAATTTCTATATCAGCAGACTTTATTTCTTTCGTTTGTTGCGACATGTAAAGCTTCTTTCTACTGCATACTTTTCTTCTCCAGTACGTTTGAAGAAGATGATGTTATGGGAAGAATAAGTTTGTAAGCAAACTTGAGAGAATGTAACCCCCAATTTTTAGGGTTTTTGAATTTCTGCTTGGATTTATTTTTGCATGTCTTGATATAGTGAAATACTGAATTGAGTGTGTTTAGTGGACATTTAGGAGGCTTAAGTTTAAGTTTGAAGCCTGCCAGAATTTTAAATTTTAGCTTCATGTGAGAATGGACTTGGGCAAAGTGGGCTTTTAAATTATTGTTTGGGTTTTATGGCACAAGTAAGCCTATGGTAAAGTGGCAAGGTAGTGCCACTTAAAACACAGGGAGGTGGCGTATGGTTGCATGTGAAGAAGCTAAGGTTCGAATCCCTTTGTGAGCAAGGGATATTCATTTTATTTTGCTACATGTGCATGGTAAGAGGTGGAATCCAAGTTGAACTCTGAGGGAAGGTGTTTGAGTTGCTCATGGGATTAGATTAAGGAGTGATAAGGGGGAGATTATCAAGGAGAAAATTGAGGAGTTGAGTGAGGAGCAAGAGTTGACCGAATAGGGGACTTTGTAGTTGTAATTTTGGCTATGGACCTTAGGTGATAGCATTTTCGGCATTATGGGAAAGGAGTGTGTCTATTTCTTTTGGGCATTCTTTTGGGATTTGGGGTCTTTTGAGTTCGGCATTTTGGTAGGTAGGAGCTGACTTCTGCCTTGAGTATCAAGATTTGCATTTGTGTTTGAGTGCCGAATAGGTAATGCATTCCTTCTTCTTTCTTTTCTCTCCTCTATTCATTTTTCAAAAGCCGAAAGTCTCTAAACCCCAAATCTTCTCTTGGCTGACTACACAAGGGTCAAACCTATCTTCTTCTCCTTCCCTTTCTTTTTTTCTCCATTGCTTGAATTGACTCACTTAGAACCCTTCTTGGCCGATTACTTTAAAAGCCGAAAACCCAAAACCTTAAATCTTTTCTTGCCAATTTCTTCTTTGGCTGAACCCTGCTCATCAATCTTCTAAAAAGCCAAAACCTTCAAAGTCTTCCATCTTTCTGTCGCCATCTCCTTCCTTCCGTAACTTCTTCTTCTTCTTTTGTTTCTCTAAAGATCACCCTAGTCCAGTAAACACCTTTAAACTGATTATCCCTTCTTCATTCGGCTACTCTTTTTGTGTGGCCTTCATAGCTGTATCCTAGATCTCTCATTCTCTTGCGTTTTGATTAGATCTACAATAGATCTAGGTTTAGGCTAGTGATTGGTGGTTCTCTCTTCTGTCAAGGCAAGCAAGCAAACTTTTGGGTAAGTGATCTCCTTCCTTATTCTTTTCTTTCAAGTGGTTGATAAAAAGCCGAAACCCCCTAACCTTTTACACTTATCGGCCTTCATCTTTGGAAACTGATTCAAAGTTTTCTCTTTTTGTCTGCTTGTGGCTCGTAGCACCGATCTTAAAGGTTGATCTCGTGAAGGTGTTGGTGGATAAGTGATCGCAAGGCGATCTAGATCTAGTGGTTGAAGCTAGATTTCGGCAAAGGTAAGTGATGGTGATATTTTAGTGGTTGTCGAATAAGTAAGTTAAGGTGATTTTGATTGATTCAATTGGATTGTGGTTTGACATGTGGTTAAACGGTTGTAGGTTAATCGTTCACGGGATCTCGACGTAGCTCACAAAACAGGTGTGTAACGACACCCTTTAGTAGTTTAGATTGGCAAAAGCTAAAAAGCTAAAATACCGAAATACCAGCATTTCGAGGACTAGCGAGAGTGCGAATGCTCGTGGGTTAATCTGAAATCATGAATCTGGAATAATGGACGGTAAGGGCTGTTGTACGCGTTTTCGTGCACTTATGCTGTTTTGGGCCTCGATGGGCCAAAATTGGGCCAACGGGCTTACTGGCCCATATGGTTAAAAGTATACGGTAAGTAATTTTTGGTAAACTAAATATTAAATCTACGAGAATATGAGTAAGATTAGACTGAGCGAGCCATTGTAGCAAGTGGGCTCCCTTAGGCCCATTAGGGGTTTTTGGGCCCGATTAAACTATATGTATGTATGAGCTATCTGAGTCGCTTGAGGCGACGTTAGACCTGCCAGAAGGTCGTATTTAGTATGAAACTTAAAGACGTAGCTAAATGACCAAAATACCCCTGAAGGGTGCAAATTACCATTTTACCCCTAGATGCTAAATGATTGTTTTACCCCTAAAAATAGTTGACTGATTTGCATATTATTGTATCTGATATTCAGTATGCCATGTCATGTTGTACTCTAGTTTGCATGGGGTTCGATTATGGATATGGAGGAAGTGCTATAAAGTGGCATTGCCACGTAATCTGTTTAGAAGCTCCGCCTCGTATTTCTGTTCTGGTGGCTCTGCCACGATTTTTATATTAGCAGCTCTACTGCGTCTGTGGTATGTAGGGCTGGGTGGGTTGAGTTATTCCCCACATAGTGTGTAGGGCTGGTACGAGTGGTATATTGGGCTGGACTGGGCTTGGCCTTTGCATACATACATTTTTATATATATTTTCTGTTCTATATTTGAAATGGGCCCAAGGCCTACTCTGTTTCTGAAAAGGGCCAAGGCCCAATTTGATCTGTATCTGAATAGGGCTTCAGCCCAGACTGAGTTTTATCTGATCTTTGACACTGGTTGGGTTACATTACATACTGAGTTTTCACAAACTCACCCTATTATTTCCATCTATGCAGGTAACCCCCAACCATAAAGGACTTAGAGCTACGAGGGATTCGGGGTGGCCACATGATTCATGCTTCCGGTTTTAATGGTTTCTTAAATTTTGTTTATTTATAGTTCATTTTTAAATTTTAGATTTAAGTTGTAATAAGGTCGCTCGGGTATTTTGTTTTGGGTTTTCTTTATTGCTTGTTTCTATAACAGTAGACTAGCCTATGTGGGTTTTTCCAAACTTAATCAAATGTTTTCAAAACATGCATTACGTAACGATTAGATAACTTATCAACAATAGCACATCAATGAGATCTTTTAAAAAAATGAATTTTACTTGGTAATAGATACGGTTTTTAAAACTGATGATGTTTCTTAATTACAAGCTAATAACCATGGTTTTACTACGAACAACATAACATTTTGTCAAAAGAAGATCATAGATAAATCAAACGTTCATGTGACACACCAGATCTGGCCATAATGTCTGGGCTAGGTTTGGGGTGTTACAAAGAATCCTATCTTCTTACACATAAATATACTCCTGAGGTGCAGTCTTCATCGACCATCTCAACCCTCCATCCTTAATCATTTTGTCTCCTACCATGGAACCAACCAATTCCATCTTAACTAAACCAGAACTAAGATCCAACCAAATCAAAATTTGGCCACTAAAATTTCTAAATTCCTCGGTGGAGTCCGATAATTTTCTAATTCTTTCAATTAAGTCCTAATTTTTCTTAAATTTCGGGTCAATAGAGATACTCGGGTGTTACAACTCCCTACCCTCAAGAAAAATTTCGTCCTTAAAATTTCCTCTTAAAGTAAACTCTAAAGGTAGATTCTGGTTATATTCCTTTCACAACTTAAAAGAGGTCACTTCCACTAGTCCTGGTTGCTTTGACACTATCCTAGCAGTACCCTCTGATCTATCCCGCTTGAGAAGTGGGTTCGCCCATACTCTTTCGATACGAGCAATGAGTTTAAAGACAATACAATGGTGTCTTAGTGGGGCTTATGGTGTCCTTCTAATGTTAGATGTTTCCCCCGAGATAGGTTACTTAACCGATTTTATGCGAGCATATCCTTTCTGGTGGATGCTAACAATTACTCTTTCTATAGTGGGGTTTCCCATTCTTTGATTTAGGAGGGTTTTAGGAATGACCCTTCCCTTTGTCAACAAATCTCAGATACAGGTCATTGGACCCAAGTAATGAGATGCTACGAACAATAACCAAACAATTTCATACAATTCATTAATGAAAATCTTAAATAATCACATACAAGTATGTATAAATCATTGTTCAACCTATTTCATATAAATATTGAATATACAAAAGCTTAAAAACAATTCGGTAATAAACAAGGATCAAATTGAATCAAAAACAAAAAGTTGAGAAAAATCTGAAAATAGGGATCACACGATTGTGTCTACTGGCCATGTGTGAAAGTTAGCTTGTTGTGATAAACCACAGGGTCGTGTGTAACAACCCTTACCCGACCTAATCATCAAATCCAAATAATGAGATGTTACATTCATTGACGGGGCAAATTTTGTGTTCAACTTGTATACAATTTATATAATTACAGTTCACATGTCTTACAAATATAGTAAAATTGAGATCTATTTGGACCTAAATTTGAAATCCAAGCATGAATTGGATTTGATTGTAAAATTTCAATATCTTAGAGTTGGTATTGATATTTATTTACTAGGAATCAATACGTAATGAAAAGTATCAATACTCACATATATATATATATATATATATTGATACCATTTTGGCATTTTGTTTGTTCTAAAACTATTCATATGGTCAAAAATTGACACCATATGCCAAAATATTGATACTTAAGCCCAAAACTGGTAAAATTCCATCTTTAAAATATTCATTTCATGCCAAAATCACCTAAGCTCAAAGGGTACCTCTTAAACACAATTATAAACATAAGAATCATCAACTTAAGACTTACCTATTCATTTCCAACATGTCAAAAATATCACTTTAATAATCAACCTAATACCTAACCAATATGCCTTTATGGCGCCTCAACAAGTTCAACCCTTTTACGAATAAGCAAAAGAGCACTTATATATGTATACCACTACAATAAACCTTAAATGACACTTTCACTATCATCTAATCAAACATCAAATGACCATTCAAACAATCTAATGTTTAATCACTAAGCTTACCAAATCATCATTCCATAATTAAGCATTTGTCAATGCATATCACATAACATACCAGTTTCTCCATCATTAAATATTAAACATATAATCCAAGTTACCTAACAAGATAACAACAACATAACTATTTCCAACACATACATATACATTTATATACATAAATTCCAAAATGCCAACCAAAATACTCCATATTCATTATAACCATTAGACATCCTAGGAACAAGCTAAGACCAAAATGAATACATCACCAACTCTTGAGTCCGGGATTGTCGTTGGATGCTGAAGTTGACGACCAAATCAAAGAGTACCTAAACTATGAATGGAAAATAAAATCGTACGCTGAGTATAACTAGTTGTATTTCTATAATCCAAACACGATAACGTAACATAAGATATTTGAGTAACATAAGTTCAAAATGCATGATGTTATGCAATTTAATGTCATTTAACTGTTTCTCATATTCTTGAATCAAAAAATTTAAAACTTAGTAATATCTAAACATTCCAACAACTTCTTGTAGTTAATAAACATGTCTAACATTGTATCAACGCATACTACAAATATTCATCCCTTTTCACATATCACTTCCATTTACTAACCATTTGTCATTTCAATATCAATTTCACATCTCTTATAGATCTTTCAATCACTTGAATTTTTGAGAACTTACCCAACATCAACATTCCAAATATAACCCTTCTGTTTCCATCATTTATTCAAACATATGACAGCATTGATCAACTCAAAATATATTCAATTTCATATTTATATAAATATACATATTTTCCACATCTGTTCAATTTAGTCCACATGGACATAAATCAATTCAAATAAATCCAATACATCTCATAAGCACAAAGTGTCTCACTTTATGTTCTTACCATACTTAAACATATCAATATGCAGCAATTTACTAGTTCGGGTTATAGAAACACAAACTGCAAACTCCGAGCTATTTGTCGATGACTTTATCTTTTTCTTTCTGTTTTGAGGAATTCAGGTTACATTAGTTACAGATTAACATAAATACACCAAAAGATCAATACACAGTCATTTCCACATTCAATTTCTAATTTATGTGACTTTTTCATTTTATTCAATTTAGTCTCTAAAATCAGGACTAACATAACTTTCAAATTAACCCTCAAATTTTTATTTTCATTTCACTCTAGGCCTAATTGAGCTTCATATTTTTCATTTCTACCAAAAATTTCAAAATTTACGCAATTTAATCCCTATTGCACAAAATCACCAATTGACTTAAAATATATCAAAATAACACCTCCAACTTCAATTATTCAATAATGGTCACATCTTCAAACTTAAACAGTACCAAAAATTACAACATAGATCAGCTAGCTTAAACTTCCAAGATTCGAAAAATATAAAAATTACAAAAAAAAAATGACTAAATCAAATTAAGATTTGAAAATGAAGAACCCTATGTACCTAGCTTTTTCTTGTCCACATTCATTTAGCATGAAGAAAGATGGAACAATTATTTGTTTTCTTCCCCTATCTTTATTTTATTATTAAATTTATGTTTTATTTTCTTTATTAATATAACTTATAACATTTTGTTGTTAATTATTTTGGTTTCTTCCACTAACTTTATTTTATTATTAAAGTTATATTTTATTTTGTTTATTAATATAATTTATAACATTTTTCAAACAACAACCATTATGCTACCGTTCACTAAAATTTTATAGTGGTTTAATTGCTTCGTAAATCCCTTAGTCTTTTTCTAACTAAAGAATCTTTAAAAATTGCATTTTTTACATTTTTACAATTTAGTCTCAGTACATTAATTTATCTCTAATTAAACAAAAATATTCAACAAAAATTCAATTCACTTCTAATATAAATCTATAAATATTTAATAAAATATTTACGAGTCTAGTTTATGAAAACAAGGTCCCGATACCTCAATTTCTGAAATCATAGACTTTAGAACTGATACACTTATGCCTTGTCTAACTTTCCAAATAATCAAAATTATTAGACCAAACTTCAGTATAATAATGTAGTACCCTTGTAAATATTAATGAATAATTTTTACTGACTTTATCAATAGATAATAGAATTCTAAAACTACGGACTTTCGAGTCGTTACACCGTATCACTACACTATGTGCAAGAGCAATGCTGGTGTGAGATAGGCCACTTGGCCGTATGAGTAGGTCTCTGATAAACCATAATTGTAACATATTTTTATCTCATGCTTGGCATATTTTTGGACGATTTAGATAGGCCACTTGGTCGTATGAGTGGGTCACTAATAAACCATAATTGTAACATATTTTTATCCCATGATTGGCATATTTTTGGACGATTTATCTCATAATTTAATGAATTTGATGCTCCTAATCATTTAATTTCATGTTTTATACTTAGGTGAGCATAGGAAAGTGAAAGGAGCAAGAAACAAGCCAAAAACGGATAAAATGGGCTAACTTCAGTGTTTCACATGGCCTAGGCACTTCCACACAGGTAGATCACACGCCCGTGTGAGATACACGAGTAGGCCATACACCCGTGTGTCAAGGCCGTGTCTACTTAGAACCACGCCAGTATTGCACACGGCCTAAACCCCTTCAGACGAGATGGTTACACGCCTATGTCCCTGTCGAGCCCTGTTTCAATTTCACGCGAAAAAGGCTAATTTTTAGGTATTTTGGGCATTCCAAAGCCTATTTAAACACACTAGGAGAGGATCAAAGTGGGACACACAGAGCAGAAAGCAGAGAATTACTCGAAGAAAGTTGTTGGATTCATCTTGGAAGCAGGAATCTCCTTCAAGACTGAAGATCTCCTTTCAATTTCCTCGAATTTTATGGGTTTCTTTATGTTTTGTTATTTTCCAAATTTTGAGATGTTTTCACTTATAAGCATGAACTAAATCTCCTAAATACCTAAGGGGATGAAACCTAAGATGAATCATATTATTTTCTGAATTATATGATAAATACTTGATTTGTTCTTAATTATGTTTATTAATTCTTGTTTTAATATTTTAGAATATTAATTCAAGTTGAATGTGCTTATTCAGTGGAGCAAAAGTCCCTGTTTAGGAGTAGATCCAACATAATTAAGTGGAGTTGATTGCAATCCTAGTGATAGGACAACATAAATCTACCAGATTAGAGTCAAATTTAATAAGGAAATCCATAGATCGAGTTAATGCAACAATAGGGGTTTTAATTAGAAAGAAATTTCAATTAATCAACCTAAAGTTAGTTGTTTTTTGTCTCGAAAAAGATAATAACATAAATTAGGGATTTCTACGGATCAAGTCAAGTGAATAGATCGTCTAATTCAGAGTTGAATAATAAGTGAAGTCTAGGTGGATTCTTCCTTGGGTATTGTCTCTCTCAATCGTTTTCTAAAAGTAATTTCCCAATTCGCTCTCTGTGCATTCTTAGTTAATTAATTAGTTTCGATTAAAAACAATTCCCCTTACTTTTAGGTTAGATAATAAAATGATAGTTAATACTAGTACTTTTAGTCCTTGTGGATATAATATTCCGGTCTTACCATAGTTATACTACTGTTCGATAGGTGTGCTTGCCTTTATCGTGATCATAGTTAGTTTTGGGATCACCAAGCTTAAATCCTAGTTATTCCTTAAAATTCATACTAACTTTTAAATGTCATAACTCAATCGAATTAAACTTGAACACATTATTTCTATGCATAATCACATTTGGGCATCTCAATTATAAATCCAAAATATTCAAAATCAGCATATCAAGTTAATTTATATTCAAAATTAAAGACGTTTATTTGCTTATAAACTTACCTTGGATATCGACGAATGATGTAAATCGACTATTTGACTATTTTTGCTTTTCCCCAATCCAAGTCTGATTTCTTTTGTTCTTGATCTATTCAATTTCAAATTAATCTCATTCAAACACAATTTCATTCAATTTAATCCAACAACACATAAATGGGAAAATTACCATTTTACCCTCGATATTTCACACTTTTACAAATTAGTCCTAATTGCATAAAACACAAAATACACAAAATCTCCATACAACATGCTTAGGCCGAATGTTCCTCCTATTCATATAAATCCATACATTTCATTTATTTCACAATTTAGTCCCTCAACTTATCATTTTTTTTTTGCAATTAAGCCCTAATTACTCAAATTCATCAAAATTTCCAATACAAAACATATTAATCCAAAACATATGTTTCATAATTCATTATCAAACATCACAAAACACAATTATTCATCAATGGTATAACTCAAAATATTCATCAAAATCAAAAATTCGAGCATGGGTCAGATAGTATTCGAAGCAACGATCTCAAAAACGTAAAAATTATCGAAAACCGAAACCAAACTAACCTTGAATTTGAATCAACAATGGTCGAATATCGCTTGGTTTTTCTTTTTCTTTTCTTTTACTAGTTTCGGTCAAAATATGATAACACATGCATGTTTTCTTTAATGTTTTATTATAATATAACTTATATTATTTATTAAAATACCTAAATAACATTTATATAATAATTTGAAATCATTATAAAACAAGGTTAGTGCGTCCATACTAAACTTTCATGGTATTATTGCAACATAAATACTCCACATTAAAAAGACATATTCAATTTAGCCCTTTTTTATTAAACCATCTAATTTTCATTTTACGCGATTAAGCCCTTTTATTAAATTATGTATCCAAATGACAAAATTCAAACACGAAAATTTCACACATGCAAATTCACACAAATTAAACACAGAAAATAATATTAAAATATTTTTCTGACTCGAATTCGTGGTCCCGAAACTACCGTTCCAAATAGGGCCAAAATCGGGCTGTCACATATTTAACCATGAAGTTATTT
The DNA here is from genome assembly GCA_020496765.1 of Gossypium stocksii. Lineage (NCBI taxonomy): Eukaryota > Viridiplantae > Streptophyta > Magnoliopsida > Malvales > Malvaceae > Gossypium > Gossypium stocksii. The sequence continues at coordinate 54,079,929 of CM035622.1, forward strand.
CACTATAGTATCATGATTGATCTTTCCTCAACAACATAACATTATGAAAGTAGCTACTCAGTACTTATCCAATGACCTTGTCCTAAGTGTGTTACCCTTGATCTCTTTGGGATAATATCCATTCTCCCAATATGATCCTATTATATCTCATGGTAACCATTACATTCCTTCATGAAAAGTCAATCATTATCAAATAGTGATCAAGTTATCCATCAAAAAGATGGATACCTGTGGCCATGTTTGCTTTTCATCAACCATGTAATGCCAATGAGAAGATATCATTTACCCATGTTTTGGGCTATGAATTCCACTATTTTAAATGACACTACATACTACAGAAGTCATACACCCAACGTACCAACTTTCGGTTCCTTATCTATTTGAACTCAGGCTTTTGCTTAAATCAAAGTGTACGAGTCATGTACAGATAGTCCGCCATCTACTTAGGATTTAGGTATGCCACACTATAAATGTCACAAGTGAATAAATCTATAAACGGATTCAGAATCTATTCTACTTGGGTCTTATTTGATGTACTTTCAGTCCAATCAATCATATCTATGTTTCTATCTTTTAGGAGCCATATGCTCCAATGCCCAAGACAAGGCATCTCTCCAATTAAACTTGATAGACAACATATTAGTCTTTCAATCGGTTTTCTCATTTCCAATTAGACTAAGAACATTTTTGGGTTTGTCTATTAATACAAGCTATTTTTTTGTTTGATCTGACCACATAATACTATCTAGTATTAGTAGTTAAACATTCTGCAACCAATAAGCAACATTTGCTTTCATTTTACTTTACGTGTAAAAACCATGTGAGACCAATAATACAAAGTATATTAATTTAATTCATGAATAATTTTATTTATCAATTTGTTTGGAAAAATTAAAAGTGTACTTAGAAGAAAATATTATACTCAAGGTACTAGATCCAACATAACGTCCAAACCCAAAGCCACAGAGATAGAGGCCTTATTTGAAAGCGCACAACAAACTATGAATGTTACTAATTCGAGGGTGCGTACTAGTAGTAATAGTCGCAAGAGGTTGAGACTCGAAGAGTGGTCCCCTAAAATTGGGGAGAGCAACAAAAATAGGTTGTCCCACTACAATCCGAGCAGACAACCTATTCTCCCAGAGAAAGAATCCACATTTCCCTTTCTAGTGCTCAAGGGAACATTTCTAGTGGTAGACTTCCCAACATGTCTTCATGTTAAGTCCACCATTGTTGCGGACCCCTCTACTACTACCTCAGCTCCCCTCCCTTCACCTCTCGACACTTTTGTTCATGATATAACACCTTCAACTCGACTCGAATAACTGAGCCAGGATACTAGGTGTTACAACATAAACACACTTAGCATTAAATTTAACCAAACTGTTTATACTCATTTTAGAAACATATTTCATATTATTTTAATAAAGATTTCTGAATAAAAGAAATAAATAAAACATTCAGAAATACAACACTCTTAAGAACAAAATATTATAATACATTACAATACAAAAGTTTGTTAAAGACAGACTCTTCTTAGTGTAATGTACTATACATCATATTCCTAACATGTCCTCTGTATGCATAATAACCCAACTCGTGTACTCATTCTTACAACAACACCTAAAATATGAACAAAACACTTGTAAGTTCATGAAAACTTAGTGAGCTTAAATACAAAATACCTTGGAGCCTTTCTAGTTGAATTCATTATCTTAAAAGTTTGGATTAACACTCTATCTTTGGCAGATTCTTTCATAACATTAGATCTATACCTATATGCCAACTTTCATACTTAATGTCACTCTCACTTCATTCTTTAACTAATTCTAGATCTTACCAATCAATCCAGATCTTAATCCTTCTTAGATCACAAGATATTTCTCAAAAGAATATCTACACAGAATCCAATTTCAATGGATTTTCTATTCAAAACAGTGTTTTACATCTTTCACAGAATGGTTATTCCCAGATACTATTCTTTGGCAAATAGTTATGAACTGATCTTACATTTGGTGGATTCTCTTATTGGGTTTAACAACTATCAGACCTCCAATCAGATCGTATCCTTAATCAAACCCCAAAATAAATTCTTACTAATAATGAAACATTCCAGATCATTCAAAAGAATTCCATACATCTATGTTACATAACACAAGAACACCCAAATTGACAAATGGTTTAGATTCCAAAAAATCTCAGAACATGACATGATACTATTTAGATATGGTAGATACTAGATTACGCATATTTCAACCCTACATAGCATAGACGAGCTCAAACCAATAAACACTTATACCTTTCATAATTACAAATATGGCTATATCGTATACTGGCAGTCTACTATGGCAGATTCCCTCTTTAGAAATACAAACACATACTTTCTTTCAGGAAACATTCTTTAAGACTCATTCAATTTCATAACAAGACTAACCAAACCAAGTTAACTTCGGACGTATCAAATCTTCATCATAGAATTATCCTTCAAAGAAATCTCAGAACTTACCCAGATCTTACTATAAAGGCAGACAACTAGATTATGCCATGTAAACATCCCCGAACGCGCCACATAAGAATTTCAAAATTCCTTATAAAGGCTACAGAGAGTATGCCACTAAGGCTTAGCAGATCATACCATACATGCAACACATAGAATCACGTGTTTACTATCCCGATAGACTTTCATTAAAGGTGTCATGGGTTTCTTCCTCATGGACTTATACATATCTTCATGCCTAGATCAACTAGTCTAATTTACATATCACCGAAGGCATCACCATGAGTATTCTTATTACCGTATTATGCCATAGGTCTCAACAACATGGACTTACATATTCTCATGTCATGATCTGTCAATCCAGTCTTCATCTCACTGGAGGCAACACCATGAGTGCATTCGTTGTCATATAATGTCACGGGTCTCCACCACATAGACTTACGTATGTCTTCATATCGTGATATGCCAGTCTGGTTAGGAATATAACTATACTACTAGAGGCATCATAAAGTAATGTTTTACTCAAAAGTTACTTACCCAAATTCATTTACATATATGAATGATTTTTACTTTCTCATATCAGATATCATAGATAGACTTACAATTTAACTTTTTACTCAAAAGTACCTTACACATATCGTCCTTACTCATGCAAAATCTTTGCATTACTTTACATGCACACTTACCAGTTGTCCGAAATATTATCATCATGTGTATTTCTAATAGAATAGTCCACCTGCAATAGCCAAGATGGAGACTCACCTAATACTCACCTAGAATGCAGCTTGTAGTTCTTAACTTGAACATTTCTCTCAAACCAACAGTAGCAATAGAAGGTGGAACATCCACTAATTAATTCAAAAACCTTAACTTCCAGCTTAACAAAGGAGAAGAAAACATATAATTTTAAGAAGAAGAACTAAAAAGTAATATTGAAGGAAGAAAAAACCCTTCAGACAAACCCTTCTCACCATATATAAATATCCAATTTCCCTTAGTAGAACTTAACAAGTGTTTATTGTATCCAGAATTTGTCCTAATAAATAGCCTAAAAAATTCAAGAGAAATATAAATGAGAATCTTGTACAAATATTATTTGACCATTCAATTTAATTGACTCCTAACTAGATCACGTTACAAAACCCAATTAGTACAATGCTCAGGTAAATGGGGCGTACTATACTTTGGGCGGTAACTCATATCATGCTTATTATTAGCTTGCCATTTCTTTTCTTAAATAGCAAAATAACCCAATATAAAATATTTAATTACTTCTAAGATAGATATTTTACACCAAACTCTAATACGCTAGAAACTATCAATTGGCATATTATACTCTGCCAAATAGATAACTTCACATCTACATGTTTTCGTCTCAGATCCGCCAAATTTGGGGTGTGACACATGCTCCCCTTTCAAGAGAAGTCCAAAATTTCTTATCCTGGCATTGTCATATCAGCGTAGGCCAGTATCCCTTCTCTCACTTTGCCATCTAGAAACATCAGGGCAGGGTACTGTCCCCAAAAGTAGGAGAGATCACTTATCCTTCTTCCCATTCTTTTGGCATTCACAAGTTCATTCCCTTTAAGCTACCAATTTTTGTTGCCATGTTATCCATGAAATGTAGCCTTGCGAATTGGGCCCTCCAAAGGGCCTGTGCTAAAGTAAAGACCAAACAAGCTAACTCTAAAAGGGCCATTCTTTTTAGTGAATAGTCTCTTACCTAGCTTCGGCTGTCATATGAAACTTCTATTCAACAAACTGTTAAATTCTAAGAGTCTGCCTCCTTATGGGGGTTTTAATGTTAATCCTTGAAAACTTGAGTAAAGGAGTTATAGGAGAGCGTTTGCCAGTTAGAGACCCTTGAGCAACGACACCTCGCCAATATGGAGCGTGAATGAGGAAGCATTGGAAAAGTACAAAGTGAATACCCAAAAAGGCATTCAAGATTTTTTGTCTAGGTTAAGGGCTAATCTGGTACTACACGCACAGGTTACTATAAGTCTCTTTGACATAAGTCAAGTAAAATTCAGTTGCCTTCACCAGTTTACCAATGCTGACCTTGTCTTCAATGTTCACAGCCCTTCGGGAGTGAGCTGAGGGAATTTTAGAGGGAATGGAGAGAATCTGGAGAACTTTTCCATGCTCAAAACTAAGAAGCATCCAACCTTAAGTCTCTCAGAGAATCCGTTCAAGAGGAAGGTTAATTATTCATGTATATATTGTAAAAACCTCTAATTTTGTTCTAAATGAATGTTTTTTCTATTCTATTTCCTCATCTTTCATACAGTGCCTCTTTATTTTACCCACAACTGAAGTACGTCCAATTTTGGCTTGATAATTTGCACATCTGCATACACCTCTAAAATTCATATTAGTCATATAAAATAGTCTGAGGGACTAAGTTAGAGCTACTGTGACATGTATATAGGGCCTATTTCACAAATTCTTATGTCCAAAGGATTGACTAGATCGACGCTCTGATACCACTTAGTTTGAAACACCCTTTACCTGACCAGATCACCGAGTCCGAGTACCAAATGATAGACTAACCCAAAAGGCTTAATAAACTTTCAATTTCCACTTTAAATGCATAATCAATGACTCAGATTTTATGATTTAATTGCTAATGCAACTTGTACATAACTGATGATAAACTCTAATGAGTTCTGTTTCCAACAATTTATTTACAAATCCATGGTGGAAATTTGAAAACATATACAACCAACCAATACCTTGAGGCAAAGCCTCTACGGGGGCCCATCTATATACATGAACAACTATTGTTCACCCCTTAACTTTGCTACGTCTGGCTTAGTCCCTCTCGGTTGGTCTAGGTAATTAGTAACCTACATTTAAGCATAAATTGTTATAAGTTTGAAAAAAGCTTAATGAGATATGTACGTACATGCATACAAAGTCCTTTAGAAATTGTCTATGAAACTTAGTTTTCTAATTCAAAAATAAACTCATTGGGTTTCTTAGAAGATCCCATGAACTTAGTTGTTGTAACCCATGACTTGGCGCTCTAAGTCACTCATTTGTGGCACTTTCTGAATTTGTGTATTTTATTTTTCCATTTGGCAATACTCCGTATAGCCCATAATATTGTCGTAATTGCAAGTCCTTACCAGGATACATTCTCTGTTCTTTTGGGGGCAAATTCTCATAATGTGGCCTCCATAGCACTCGCCTCTTTCGTGCATCCATTAAGATACTCCCGCACACGTGGTATTTTTTAATAAGTTGAACATCAAGATTAATATTATTTTCTCATGGTTATGAAGCACCCTTGTTTCCATTACCTTTCATCGAGCTTTACTAGCTATTCAACCTTGAACAACCTTTTTTTCTCCCATAATATTCTTATCAGCCTACTCAGCCTTCTTGACGGACTCTATGTCAATTCATAATTTTTTTTATTGTATTCTATTGCAGCCTGTTTTGGGTCTGCTTAACTATGTGGGGTTCTTAGTTTCCCTGGCAGAACTGTCTTGTCATACATTATGTAGACCTCCTTACCTAAGGAGTTTCTCTCTTTTTTCCCATAATTGAGTATAAACTTACCCTTAGCATCACTCATTATCGTCTTAGGCAAATTCTCTCCCGATCTATGAACTTTCTTAATGTGATTCCCCATGTTTTTACATTTCAATGGCTTCCTCATGTTTACTATCTCGGTGGACTACTCCTTGTTAACTATCCTGGTAGACTACCCCGATTGCCATAGCCAAGCTATGGTCTTACTCATTTAACCTCTTTCAAGATGTCACCTAGTAGGACCTTACCGTCATCTTAATGTCGCCCCATAGAGCCTACTAACCGTCACTGCAATGATACTCTATGGAACCTAAATATCGTCATCACAGTGTTGTCCAAAAGACTTGTTTCATAAATCAACTTGATGCTCCAACACCGAAGTGTCCCCCCTATAAGGCCTGGAGCTTCGTTCATCGTGGTTTGCTCCTAACAATCTCGGATGGAGAAATCTTATCAAAATTCCACTTTCCTTTTTCCCTATTCCTCTTTCTATTCCTCCATTCACTGTCCTAACCTTAATCCTTGAACACTGCAATGTCCCCTCTGCAAGGCCCAAAGCTTCGCACATTACAGTTTGCATAAAGTAATATCGTATTGTGGTATCTAACAGAATCACCCTTTCCCAAACCTAACTTTATTTAACCCATCGATATTTCCCACCATTATAATCATATGATACATGCATTTAACTTAAAACATGATACGTATATCGAACTATTTTGGCAGATACCCATTAATCAAGTAAATTTAATACAAGCTTATTATTTATCATCACAACACTTATCATAGATTTAAACTAGCTATTAAGCATTCCAGAATGGAGTGTAAAAACTCACATAAATTCCCTTATCCTTAATAGATTAGCTTGCCCAAATGCTAGAGTCTTCATTGTCCTAGTAGCTAAGTATGACAACTATTTATTGGTTAAATTGAACGTGTTCAATCCATTAGTACAGAGAGGTAAGGAAACTTACCAGTTTCTAAATTTCTCTATTAGAAGATTTTAATTCTTTCATCTGCTGCGACATGCAAAGTTCCCTTCAACTACATCCTCTTCTTCTCCATTACATTTGAAGAAGATGATGCTATGGAAAGAATAAGATTTGTAAATAAAATTGAGAGAATTTTGTCTGTTTACACATATATATACTCCTAAGGCACGATCTTCACCGACCATCTCAACCATCCATCCTTAATCATTTTGTCTCCAACCATGGAATCAACCAGTTCCATCTTAACTGAACTAGAATTGAGATCCAACCAAATTAAAATTTGGCCACTAAAATTTCTAAATTCCTCAGTGGAGTCTATCAACTTGCTAATTCTTTCAATTTAGTCCTAATTTTTCTTATATTTCGGATCAATAGAGATACCCGAGTGTTACACGTTGCAACTCCCGTGACAATCTTCGTGTACTTTATGTTGGTATGAAACTATTTGTCTTATATGTCATGTTAACAAATAATTCAAAACATAAAAACCAAACTTATAAAAAGTTCATAATAATTCAAAGAAATTAGCATGAAGTGCACGTGGACTTTCATGTAACTGCCATATTTAAAATTTAATACTTCAGTTAGTATTTCCTTTAAAAAAATCAATTCGACTCATTTTGAAAGGTTAATGGTTAAATTCGATATTTTTAAAGATTTTAACTAAAAATAATATAAGGACCAAATGGATAAAAATATAAATGTTAATGAATAAATTTATCATTATACATTTATAAAATAACAAAGTTTTTAATGAATTCAACGAGACAATATATTAAATAGTATAGATAAATAAGACTTTTATGAAAAAATAAAATATAAACAAAATATAAAACCCCTTATACAAAAAAAAAAAAAAAAAAAAGTGATGATGTGGTGCCTAAATAAGACAAAATTTCAATACCCCACATTCCAAGTATAGATGGAAGCGAAATCTTTAGTCTTACCCTTAGGATAACATATAGTAGTTATCTTTATATATTTAAGGTAAATGGAGTTTGGACCATTGGATTGAATTAATAGTAGGGGGAATATCTTAGGTTTATTCTTCATTAATGTTTGTTTTGGGAGTGGTGGACGACAAAAGCCAACTTAAGATGCACGTCACGTGCTGTTCATGTGACTGCCAAATCCAACAAATAAATTAATAAATTATCTGTGTTAAGATTGCTGCATGGTTTTGTTTGTTTTGTGAGCGTCAAAGTCGCATGAAAAAGAAATAATAATAAAGAAAAATAAAGAAACACTTCATTGCCTGTATAGCACCCGCCACCAAATAAAAGTCCCCACTAGATCTCCCATTTTAACTTTTTTTAATAATTAAAACTACGCCTCATTTAAAAAAAAATATAAAGCAATAGATTTGAATTTAATTTGCTTTATCTAATTCTCATTTTTGTTATTCATATATTATAAAATATTTTGATAAAAGAATATATTATAAATTTAAATCTATTTTACTAATAATTGGGTCAACTAAAATCCAAACCCATAAAAAATTGAATTTTTAAAAACAATTTTCAGTGGATGTTTACATAAATACTAAATTATGACATATATTATGTAAGTAAAAAATAAAATTATGAAAAAATATATAAATATTTAATGAGGTTTTAGTTAAATAATAAAGTATATATTGAAAGGTTAAATTATTATTTGGGATTTGAGTTTGGAAATTATTCTTATATTGGGGTGTGATTTTTTTTAGTTTAAGTTAGGCTTTAAACTTAACAATTGTTTTCACGACTTGAAATAGGCAACTATTCTCGTACTAGAGCTTGAATTTGACAACTATTTTCATATTAGGACCTAAATATTTTTTTGGTCTGAGTTAGAACTTAAACTTGACAATTATTTTCACATTGAGGTTTGAATATTTTTTTTTGTCCAAGTTAGGCTCTAAACTTGGCAATTGTTCTCACATTAGAACCTTAAGCAGGCAACTATTCCCTCATTAGAGCTTGAACATTTTTTTGTCCAAGTTAGTCCCTCAACTTGGCAATAGTTTCGATATTGAAGCTTGAACTTGATAATGTTTCCCACATTGGAACCTAAACTTTAAGGTTTTCAGGGACTAACTTGTATAAAAAAATTCAATCACTAATGTAGAAATAGTTGCCAAGTTTAGGTCCTAAAAAGTGATTTAACCCTATATTGAAAACTTAAAAACTTGGGTTGAAATATGATAATATGTATATTTTATATAAAAGATATAAAATGACAAAAATACCCTCAAAAATCAAAATAATATAATTTACTTTATAAAGTAATATATTTTTTGTTATTATCTAATTGAATTAGTGTTTAGTTCATCGATGATAAAACTTTAATATTAGTAGAGATTTTTATTAAATAGTTTTCATATAAAATTAAGGAAGAAAGTGGAGTAGCATATTAGAGAGGGGGAAAGTAAAAAAGTGGGCAACAGAAGTGGAGGAAAAAGGAGAGACTTGGCAAAGGAAAGGAAGAAGTGGGATTTGTAATTGTGGACAAATTCATCTTTTTTATAAGGCTGCCTGCCTGACCTTTTTGATTCTTTGAGTTTAAAAAGGTTTGATGGATGGGCATGGGTCTTCCACGTCTGCCAATTTCTTTATCACCCAGTCTCCACTCTCCTCCACCCCTGTTTGTGTACTATAAACATGAAAAAAGGCCACTCATTTTCTGCCAACTTGCCCTTTAAACTTCCCTTTCCCATATATGTATTAGCCACCATTTTACATATCTTCAGCAGCAAGATGCAATTTCCCCACCCCTGATTTGATTCAATGTTTTTTAGCAAATCTGGCATTGGTAGATTTCGATTTCATTTATTCTCAATACAATGAGTTTTTTTCTAAAAATAAATTAAGGGTTGAATTAGATGGTAAATGTGTATTGTTTTTTGAAAATGTATAGAACAATTATGATAATTGTTTGTCTCATCTATATGAAATATTTATTTTACATTATGCTTATAACTATAAAAGGGTAAATATGACCAAATTTAAAAAAAAAAGAGTTATATTTAAATATTTTAGGTTTAAAACGATTGGAAATGTTAGAAGTAATTAGCCAAAAATTCAATTGAGGTAAGGTGAGGTGAGATGGGATAAATATATCCAATATCTCCAGAGATTGATAATAGTGCATAAAGAAAGCCAAAAAAATTTTTAGGAGACTAGAGATGAATAATGAATTTTTGGGAGCCAAAATGTAATTTTACTATTATATTAACTTATAATTTCATAAATTTTGAAGGGGGCTAAATTGGTCCGTTTTTGACATTTTTAAGCCCTAGGTAAAATAATAATTTGAGACCTTTTTTTTTAATTATAAATGTAATATAATAAAATAAAAACATTGGGGCCCCTTTTTTTATTTTTACTTGCAATGAAGTGTCGATAAAAAATTTTAAAAAGTTGAAGTTTTTTTCTACTTTAAAAGTTAGAGATTTTTTATTTTTTTAGCCCCTTTCAACCTCGAGTCTTGGGTGGCTTCATTCCCAAACTACCCCAAAGCTAGGCCTAGGGCTAAAGGATATATTTATTATTTTTAGAGGGTTAAAACCACTATTAGGTTCTTGTCTACACCTTTGGTGGAACACATAGTAGCGCAAAGTATAACAAATATAAAGTAATGGTAGATTTAATAACATCTACTCTCATTCCACTCAACTATCATCCATAAATAAATCTATACGATAAATTCATACTAGCTAGAATACCTTATACTAAATACATATTTAGATAGTGAGTATGGATATATGATTTGAGTTTATGAAATCTCTCAATCACGGGTAACAAGAAATATGCTTCATTTGCATAAAGTCAGCAATTGGCATCGACTAGGCAAGGAAGAAAATTGTCCCAATAGCAGACAATACAGGCAGCTCCACTGTCTATAGATATTCCAAACTGGGTTCTTAGTGAAATGGGATAAAACAGTATATGGTGGCCCTGGAAATGTTGGTCCAACCAATGCAGTCTTCTTTTGTTTTTGAAGGTACAAATACCATGATGGTGATGACGCCTTCCTTTTGGTTCTTGGACTAGATAGTTTATACCAAACGAATAATAATAAATCTGTCGGCTAAGATAAATATAGTGATCAGCTGTCTCAAACCAAACTAAAATACATTTCCAATGAAAATAAAGATCAATTATTGAGCTACAGTCTACGTCCATATGGATAATTATGCCACCAAAGTGTTTCTAACAAATGAAGTGAGGTCCACTTAGAAGGAGTGTTTTAGATTCATTGCCTGGGCTTCTTTTTGCTTTGAGAATCACTGAACCAACAGCCATGGGCTTTTCTTTAATATCTATGGGTTCTAGAGAGAAGACAAGCATTTCTTTTTCAATGGGGATTCCAATAATCATGTATTTATTTAGAGCTAAAATGTCTCAACTTTACATATTTATATTAAGTTAATTGCGCTTTCGTAGCTAAAATGTCTCAACTTTACATATTTATATTAAGTTAATTGCGCTTTCGTAGTGTAACAGTAAAGGACTTTGAGTTGAAATGAAAATTTGGTTAACATTAAAGTTTTGGGTTGAAATTTTTTTAGTACTGAAATTAAATTTTATAATTTTACGATAATAAAAATATAATTTTATCATTTTAATAGTTTATATTTTTTTTTATTTTTAAAAAGAATTAAATTAAAAGTTTACCCTTTTATAAGGCCATGGCCCGCCTAAGTCTTCATTACACTCTACTACTGCTCTTAAACATCCCTACTTCTTCCTTTATTTAAAAACAAAAAACAAAAAATTTATTTGGTACCGGCTTAAACAATTTATTTTACAAATACAATTATAAAATAGACTTGTTCATGGGTCGAGATATCTTTCAGGTTCAAGGATCCGTCCGAAGTTTGGGAGGGTTTAAGAAAAAATATTAGACCCAAAAAAGAGGTTTAGACAAAAAAATTAAGCATGTTTAAGATATGGGTCAAGCTCGGACGTATACTAAATATATAATAGTACTCTAATGTAAATATTAAAATAATGTTCAGATGATTATATAAAAATATATAAAATAATTAAATATTAAATAAAAATAATATACATATTTTTAAAAATTTTAAAAATAATATGGTGGGCCTAAAATGAGCTTAGTTAATCTTTTACAAATATGGACAAATTTAGGTAAAACTTTAAGCACATATTTCGGGCCAGGCTTTAACAAATATGAAGTATTTTAATACCATGTTTACCCTATTAAAACCTAACCTGACTCAGACCATGAACAACTCTAACACAAACCCAAATTTTAATATTAAATTCAAATATATTATGAGTTAATATTTAATCAATTGGTCATATATCATTTCTATACCCAATCACTTACGTGACACTTCATTAATGAGATGAATAATAATTTATGAATTTAATTTGTTAATAAAATAACATATCATAATTATTTTAATCGATATTATATAACTTTTATACGCTTTCAATGTAAATAATAAATATTAATTCGTATATTATTATTTGGTATTAATTAGAATAGTGAATGTATTTTAATTCCAGGTTTACGGTAATAAGAAGCTTCCCATGAGTTAAGAAATTTTTATTGGCTTTAACAATTTCTATTTTGAAGGAATTCCACATGCATGTGAAAAAATTATCATTTTTGTCATAGAGATAACAACCATGTGCAAGTCCAACTTGGGTGGAATGTAGATTGTTGTCCAAGGTATGGGACCATAAAATATAACTTACTTAATGGTCCTCTTTTACCACAAGTTGGTGTAACAACCTGATTTTAGTGGTGTTGGAAACTATTATTTTAGGATCACAATTTCGATAAAAGAGTCAGTAAATATTATTAATTTAATATTTACTAACATTTAGTAAAATTATATTAAAATTTAGTTAGAAAATTTAAATGTTCGAACAGCTAATTAAACAAAAAAATTAAATCTTAAAGTTATAAAAGTCAAATTCTATTAGTGAAATGTGCCAAATAGCTATAAAAAGGGAAATAGGTAGACTTAAATGGTAAACATACCATGTCATAAGATAGTGGACAGTGGTTTACCAACTTTTGATATTTCATGATGACGTTTTATGAAATATATATAATAATATTAATTAAATGGTTAAGTATGAGGTGACTGGGGGAAACAAGGAAGTGAAAAACATATTAGATTTTATTTCTTCTTTCGGGCAAGGGAGGTTCGGCCAAGTTCTTTCCTTTGATTGAATGAGTTTTTGAAGTGCGTTTCCATCGATTTTTATGATTTTGAGTTAATTTTAGCTCAATCTAGTAAATCCGGGGGGTTAATTTATGAAATCGTTAGAAGTTTAGGAACTTATCATGAATGAGAGAAATATATTTGTGAACTTAGCTATTAAATCCTTAAGTTTGAAGGTTAAATATAAGTATTTTATGAAATGATTTTTGATGATTTTGAGTTTAAGAACCTATTTGAGAGTATAGTAAAATGCAATGTGAATAATGTGAAATGATGGAAACTTTGGGCTGAAATGAAAGCATAGAAAAATTGGCTAGTTTGGTTTTGCATGGATTGTGGTTAAATTGTGAATTTCAGGTTAAGGACTTAATTGTACAAATGTTAAAGTGTTGAGGGTAATTTTGTAAAATCACCTTAAAAAGAATTATGAGTTTGAATTAGTTATATTAAGTTGATTTTAAATGATTTAATTGAATAAAACTATTATTTATATCAAGATATGATAATACTCTAGAATGACATATTTTTATGTATTAATTATGTGTTTATTCTGAGTATGATCCTATTAAATTGAGTTATTTATGGTTTTTTATCTTGTAGGGAGTAAATTGAAGACAAAAGTAAATTTAAGGGTAAAAAGTGTGAATTTGGAGATAAAGTGGGCCAACATGCAACATTGGGAAAAAGGTAGGGCGAAAAATGCAAGCATGGACAATATAAGGGCTAAAGTGCAAAAACAGAGATTTTATATCACAAGACTCTATTTTAATTCCAATTATATTAGGATAATTATTAAGGATTATTATTTAGATTTAATTTTAGGATTTATTTTTATTTATCTTTATTTATCTTTAAGTATTTGTATTTATCTTTTGGAATTTAAGTAGGACTAGACTATCTTTCCTAGCACTATAAATAGGGGATGTAGTGACTCAAATTTATATCATCTTTTCTATAATCACTCCCTCTCCCAAAAAGCCTAGTCTTTGTTATTTTCTTATTTCAATAAAATTCCATTTTTTAATTAAGTCTATTTCTTTTCCCAAGAGCATGAGCCACTAAATCCATCTAGTCAAAGGTTGTCAAAAATCCCCAAAAAAGGTTCTTAAGGCTTAGAATTCGTACTTAGCCTTCTCGACGAGTATTCATTATTTCTTCACATTACGGGGCTGACGCTTCTGTCCATGTCCCTTAAAAGGTGATCTTTTCAACGTGTGCAAAGGCGGTCGCTTTGTATGTTTTGGGAAGGTTGTACAGTCGGTGCGTTAGCTTACTACGTCATAGGTTGGCGAGCCCAAGAGACAAAATGGCATAGGATTCGCCATTGGGAGGTGATGATCTAGCATAAGATGATCCCATAGAAGCAATTGTTGGCTAGAGTCAGGTTCCGTTAAATCGTAAGTCTAAATTCTTGGATTTGGTGGTCATAGGTGTCCTCTTCCACTATAACTGGCTTATTCTGTTTGAGAAGAATCATCTAAAAGCCAAGGATTGAACCCAAGGCGGATCGAGACAACCGGAGGATGGAATCTCTCCATAAGAATTTCTTTTCTCTCAAACTCTTTTTATTTTTCTCTATTTTAACTTTTTGCAATTTATTCAATTTCACAATTTCAATCAACTTTGAATTTTGTTTTCTTTTAATTCTGTCTTTTTGTTTTTCCTAGGTACGAAGGATTTATTGGGCACGATTTTGTCCAGGACTTCGAGGAACAAGCATTGTGCAAATCCAGTCCCTGAGGAGTTGACCCTGCTTCCCTTATACTATTCTTTTTGATTATTTATTAGGGATAGGATATTTTTGGTGCTCTCAACGATAGTATCAAATTTTGGCACTGTTGCTGGGGACTGGCAACGTACTAATCTTGTTTTTTTGTTTCTTATGAACTGATCTGCTCCAGGTACTCTTGCGTTTGATTCTTAAATAGAGAAGACTACGAGAGCTAATCGCAAGGAAACAAAGCTAAGGAAAAAGCAGTCAGCGGTGGTTGGAACTCAAAGTAACCCACCACTCGAAATCGAAGTCGACGATGAAGCTGAGTCTAGGGTTAATGAAAACCCTACTCGAACACTTGAAAGCAAAAAAATAAAAGTCAACTCACCTGAAGAAGTGCTTGACGCCAAGGCTAACGAAAACCCAAATCTAGCACATCGACCAATGGCTCAAACAATTCAACAACTGGTCGAAGCTCCAACAGAACAACCGCTGTTGTGCATTGCGTATCCTAATATGGATATTGATTTTGAATTAAAGTAAAGTTTAATTCAATTACTGCTAACTTTTCGTGGGTTGCAAAATGAAAACCCCCACAAACATTTGAAAGAGTTTCATATGGTTTGTCTTAGTATGAAACCTCAAGGCGTAATTGAGGATCAAATCAAATTGCGTGCTTTCCCTTTTTCCTTAGTAGATTCTACAAGAATGGTTATTTTATTTACCCCTAGATCTATTACAACTTAGGCTGATCTATCTTGTTTATTTCTCAACAGGTTCTTTCCAGCATCGCAAGCAGCTGAGCTAAGAACAGAGATCATAGGAATAAGGCAGAAAGAAGCAGAGTCTCTTTACAATTATTGAGAGCAGTTTAAGAAATTGTCTGTAAGTTGCCCATAACATGGTATAACGGAACAATCTCTTCTCTAGTACTTTTATGAAAGCTTGAAACCCATGGAGATGAATATGGTAGACACCGCTAGTGGAGGAGCGTTGGTCAACATGACTCCCCAACAAGCAAGAGACTTGATATCCACGATGGCTGCAAATACTTAAAAATTCCGAGCAAATCTTGAACCCATTAGGAGGGTTCACCAGCTAAGTAATTCGACCTTAGAAGATAAAGTTGATAGAATTACTAATATTTTGAATTATCTTGTTGCAGAAAAAGCAAAACTAGCCCGGCTATGCGGAATATGTGCTACACCTGAACATACGACTAATGCATGCCCTAGTCTGTATGATGATACTATGGCTCATTTGGATGTTGTGGAAACTTTCCTAGGCCACCACAGAGGCAATATGACCCCTATGCTAATACTTACAATCTAGGATGGAAAGACCCCTACGCTAACCCACGATATAACCAGCCATACCAAAATCAATTTCCACAACAGCCTTGAGATTCAGGTAATTCTTTAGAAACTATGGTCAATAAATTAGCAGCTAACATGCTTGTTTTTCAACAGAAGACCGAGGAATCTATAAGAGAATTGACCATATCAGTGGAGAAATTAAACTCTCAAGGGAAACTACTGTCACAAACCGAACTTAATCCAAGACAACATGCAAATGAAGTGACATTATGAAGTGGAAAGGTACTGGAACCAATTCTTGGCAGAAATCTTGGCCAAGATTCTGCTCAAGAAAAACCCGAGAACGATGAACAGGTCCAAATGAAACCTTCATTGCCCATAATTTAACCCCCATTTCCACGAAGGTTATACCAATATTGAAAAGGTAAAGAGGACAAAGAGATCCTCGAAACATTCAGAAATGTCGAGATCAACATACCACTATTGGATGCCATCAAAAAAATTCTGTGATATGCCAAGTTCCTTAAAGAGCTCTGCACCAGCAAGCGAAAATCAATAGGTAATGAAAGGGCAAACGTTGGTGAGAATGTATCCGCAGTGTTACAGTGGAAGATCCCAACGAAATGCAAAGATAGGGGCATGTTCATAATACCATGCAAAATAGGCCACCTGGGAATAAAAAAAGGCTATGTGTGATTTAGGGGCCTCCTTAAATGTAATGCCTTTTTCTATTTATGAATTACTTAACGCGGGTTTTTTAACGAAAATAGGTGTTATCATATAGTTGGCGAACAGGTCTGTTGTGCATCCCGTAGGACTCTTCGAAGATGTATTAGTGAAAGTTAACGAGCTTATTTTCCCTACAGATTTTTATGTGATAAAAATAGAGGAGGATAAAGCTCTTAAGTCTTCAGACATCTTGTTGGGGTGACATTTTCCTTAGTACTGCAAATACTAAGATTGACGTGCATAGCGGAACCCTCACGATGAAGTTTGACGATGAGATCGTGAAGTTTAATGTTTACATTGCTATTAGTCATTCAAGTGAAATCTTGAATGTAAACCCTGTCGACATAATGGACCCATTAGTAGAAGAAACTTTTGAGTCATCTTATGGAGATAAATGTAAAATGATGTTTGATGATTTTTCTGTTAATAAATTATTGGCCCTTATAGATACTAAACTTCTACCTTCTGTTGTGCAGGCACTAGATCTAGAATTAAAACTACTTCCTGAGCATCTCAAATGCATATTTTTGGAAAATGATGAGACTATAGCCGACTTAAAAGGGATTAACCCCTTGATGGGCACACATAAGATCTTCTTGGAGAAAAAAACGAAACCAAAGAAAGAGGCACAAGGACGATTGAACCCAAGTATGGTGGATATGGTAGAAAATGAGAATTTCCAAGCCCGTACAAACGAAAGAATTCAGTTGGAACAACTCCAATACTAGTTGAGGTGTCAAGCTAGCAACGTTAAACAAGCGCTTGTTGAGAGGTAACCCAATTTTTATTTTTATTATTATATTATATTATTTTATTATTTATTACTTTATTTTCTTTTATTATTTATTACTTTATTTTCTTTTATTATTTATTACGTTATTTAGATATTAATAAATTTCTCTTCTTTTGTCTAAGTAAACTGAAAAAAAAAAAAAGAAGAAAAAGGAGAAAAATTGACTTGGAACAAGCCTAATCCTATCCCTATTCCAATAAGGAATAGCACTATCCTACCCATGACTATCCAAAACTTGCAGCCAAACACCACACTTTTCAGCCAAATAACCCCCAAACCTTAAAATTTTGTCCCATTTTTATTTTTATTTTCAACCCAATCCTCTCTAGCCGCCGAAACCTCTCTATCATCCCACCCACAGCTGATTTTCTAACCACCATGGTCCGGACACGTAGCCGAGCCACACCCAAGCCGTCCTCATCCTCTCCGCCGCCGCATAACGCTGAGCCTATCTTCTCCTCTCCTATGTATGCACCTCGTAACGCCACCCTATTTCCTTTTCCACCGAGTGTGCCGACTTCTCCCTTGCACAAAATTGCTACTCCGTCTTCCTCTCCCTAATTGCCACTCTACGTGAACAACAGTAATTACACGAGGAGTTCTAAAATTTTTCCACCTATTTGTTTATTATTCTTTTTTTTCCACATCGGGGACAATGTGCTTTAAGTAGGGGGAGACATTCCTCGTTATTACTGTCATTCTATCTGTTGTTTTTTTCTATTATATGGTTGTTGCTACTGCTTTGTGCTCAATTCTGCCCAAATTTATTTTTTTTAATATTTTACCTTTTTTCATGCCTAAGAATTTGACCACGACTTGCTCACTGTTTGACCTACATGCATGATTCTTGTCTACTGAGTTAGTTATGATTTTGCTTGTTTGATTTCATCTCCACTGTTTTATTTCTATTGGGATAAAATAATTATGATTAATAAATTTAACTTTATCTTGCTTTTCATAAAATTGATCAAGTTTAATGCAAAACAGACACTTAATTACATGCTAAAATTAAGTTTATGACTATTTGGTGGTTACTGAAACTCATTTTTGACACTTGATTGTTTTTCCAAAGTCCTCTAAAATTAAAATTTCGTTTAATTATAATAAATATTTCCATGGTTATGAGTGCAGCTTAAAACGTGACTGACTGAGTAACTGAGGTAGAGTGCTTGGGTTGCCATTCTACTTCGCGTCAAAAGGTTGTGTGACGTGATAGGTAAAACTCCGCTAACTCGAGGTTATGAGTACAACTCAGAACGTGATTGGCTGAGTAGCCGGGGTAGGGTGTTTGGGTTGTCATTCTACTTCGCGTCAAAAGGTTGTGTGACGTGATAGGTAAAACTCCGCTAACCAAAAATAAATAATTTTTTTAGGAGTATGTTGGGCTAAGTAACTGGGGTGGGGTGCTTGGTTGTCATCTCTCTTCGCGTCAAAAGGTTTAATATATTCCTAAGTAAATAAATAATAATAAAAAAAATAAAATAATAATAATAATTTAAAAAAGGGAAAAAAGAAGAAAAAGAAAAAAAATAATTACCAATAAAATTGCATTTGGCGACTAAAGGAGGAAACAAATAGGGTGTCTTGGTAGGTTTGGTAAGTTACCTAATTGGCATGAAAAAATTCAAGTCGATTTTAATTTTTTTGTGTATTAATTGGAGTATTTTTTCAGTTTTACTTAAAGCAAGCTTAGGGTTCTCTCTACTTTTCATATGCATTTTTGACTAATTTTTATAAAATTTTAGAGTGGTATTTCTTTCATGACTACTTTACTTAGAATCCATACTTAGCCTTCTCGACGAGTATTCATTATTTTTCCACATTGCCTCGGTCCATGTCCTTTAAAAGGTGATCTTTTCAACATGTGCAAAGGCGGTCGCTTTGTATGTTTTGGGAAGGTTGCACAATCGGTTCGTTAGCTTATTGCGTCAGAGGTTGGCGAGCCCAAGAGACAAAATGGCGTGAGATTCACCATTGAGAAGTGATGATCTAGCATAAGATGATCTCACAGAAGCGATTGTTGGTTAGAGTTAGGTTCCGTTAAATCGTAAGTCTAAATTCTTGGAACTGGTGGTCGTAGGCATCCTCTTCCACTATAACTAACTTATTCTATTTGAGAAAGATCATCTAAAAGCCGATGATTGAACCCAAGGTGGATCGAGACAACAGAAGGCTGGAATCTCTCCATAAGAATTTCTTTTCTCTCAAACTCTTTTCATTTTTCTCTATTTTAATTTTCGCAATTTATTCAATTTCACAATTTCAATCAACTTTGAATTCTGTTTTCTTTTAATTCTGTCTTTTTGTTTTTCCTAGGTACGCAGGATTTCTTAGGCACGATTTTGTCCAAGATTTCGAGGAACAAGCATTGTGCAAATCAAGTCCCTGAGAATTTGACCCTACTTCCCTTATACTATTCTTTTTCATTATTTATTAGGGATAGGATATTTTTGGTGCTTTCAATGACCGCATCAAGGTAAGCAACAATCGGACTTGAATTGTGGAAAGGCCAAAGTTTCAGATTAGTTTTCGATACCTTTTAATGTAGTCGTGTAGTCGAGGTAAGTTCATTTGATGGTAAACAAACTAATTTTGTAATTTGATATAAAATTTATTTTGTTGTAATTTGTATAATTTCCTTGTATATAAATCGTTAATTTGTTACGTAGACGATAGTGTAAGTTTATGTAAATTAAGATAATGTGTGTAAAATGTTGAGAATTATGGAATGATATGGAAAAATGCCCT
Organism: Gossypium stocksii; assembly: GCA_020496765.1. Taxonomy (NCBI): domain Eukaryota; kingdom Viridiplantae; phylum Streptophyta; class Magnoliopsida; order Malvales; family Malvaceae; genus Gossypium; species Gossypium stocksii. Next base: position 54,100,445 of record CM035622.1, read on the forward strand.
GTTTGAGCCTTATGAATACTTAAGATACAAATGACATGTCATTAGGGATTATACGTTTTCGAGTGTTGGTCCTGCATGTCTTATCGATAGTTGAGGTCTTGCATTTGTTGCAGATTCTCTACAGCTTGTGTAAGCAGCATCGTGTAGTATAACATACCGACCCATAACTTGTGTGATCAAGCCCAATTCACGGTTCGTATGAGCATTTTATGTAACACTCCTTACCTGTGTTTGACTCCGGAATAGGGTACGAGGCATTACTGGACTTAAACTCAAACAAACACACAAAATCAAGCCATAAAATTTCAACCAAATTAAAACTTTTTGCATTTAGTCATAAAGTCACTAATACGAGCCTTAGTGACCTTAAAACGTGCTTTGGAAGTGAGTTGGGACTAAATTGAGAAGATTAGAAACTTTTACAAAACTTAGAAAATTTTCCACCATACAGGGGTCACACCCTCGTGTGGACATAGGATATGCTCGTGTGAGTAGGCCATGTGGTCACACATGCCCGTGCCCTTACCTCGTGTAACTCTCTAACTTGTAACTTACAAAAAAATTTACGTCACATGGTCAAGCCACACGCCTGTGTGCTCAGCCCGTGTTGATTTATTTTTCATTTCGAAGCTAAAGTAGTTTTCACATGGCCTAGTACACGCTTGTATTCAAGGTTGTGCCCTTCACACGGCTAAGACACACGCTCGTGTCTCCGCCCGTGTGCTCCATACTGGGCACTGCGTTTCTCAAAATTAAGTTGCAAGGGACACACGGCCTATTCACATGCCCATGAGGCTGACCGTGTGTCACACACGGCCTAGACACATGCCTATGTGTCTACCCGTGTGGACTATATATAGGCTATTTACCAAACCAATTGCCACCCTAAAACTCATACACACAAACACCAATTCATAGGTGCAAATCATAGCATTCTTAGGCAACCATAATGTCCACAACCAAGACATCAACATAACATCTTCAAGCCATTTCAATCACACTCAAACAAACACATGCTTATCAAACCAAATCATACAAATTACTACATCTATGCAATGCATCATCATGTGATTAAACATATAAGCAACATTAGCCAATTTTCAATGGCCTTATACAAAATATTCACTTAACCAACATAAGCCAACATCATTGGCCCAATCGACTATCACACATATACAAAATAACCAAGTCCCTATACATGTCATACTTTCAAACTATCAAAATCATCTATACCCTAAAATAATATTTTTGATAGTGTGATGCAAGGCTCTTACGATTCCCGATCCCCGAGCTAGCTTGGTGACATTATAAGACAATGGAAAGAAAAGAGGGGTAAGCTATATAGCTTAGTAAGTTTATATGCAAATAATAAACATCTTAGCCACGTAAGTTATCATGCAATTCTTATAACGAAAGATAGAATAGTCATCATTAAATTCACATAACAATAACTTACTCATCTACGATCTTACCAGAAATTCATCACTTATAGCATTCATACTTATGAATTTAACATACATTCCTGCACCATATCATCACATAAACACATATTTTCACATCTTTTTTATTTTTCCCCGTTGAACATTCGAAATATTAACAGATACTCAGAAAGCTAGCACATAAGTGCCACATATGTAGCTAAAGCTACCTCATATCTCCTTTCACATATATGCTTGTTCTTTAGCTAGTCATGGGTCTGCTTACACAAGCTGACCGTCAGAACGTAGCTACTTAGTGCTACTCACAAGCTGACAGGTATCCGTAACATATGCAAGATCACCTAGCCACTGGTAGGACGTACTAGACCAGCACTCGGATCGCATACACATTGACATACACATAGGTTCCTCGTGACATGTCACTCGTATCCTATTCTATTCCTAAGGTTTAACCGGGATTTCTCACTTATCGGACTTTGTCAAATACACCTACTGGGTTAATTACACAATTCATACAATATTAAAGTATTTAAATATAAATTAACGATGCATTGTTTACATGCAAACTTACCTCGATTCAAAAATAACTATAATTGCAATTTAGTCCACAATCTTGTTCTTTCCCCAATCTAGGTCAAAAAATCGTCTTTCTTGATCTATAATAACAAATTTAGCTCATTTAATTATCACATTATTCAATTTAGTCCAAAAATCACATTATGACAAAATTACATTTTTTCTCCTAACTTTTCACTTATTTACACTTTAGTCCTTAGGCTCGTAAAATGAAACATGTTCATTTTTCTCAAGACCCAAGCCTAGTCGAACCCTATGCATGCTTATAGCAGCCCACATTTCTCATTTATTCACATATTTTTACACACATTTTACAACTTTTGCATTTAGGTCCTTTTTTACGTTTTCACCGAAAATCACCTAGCAAAAGTTGTTTATCACATAACTAACATTCATATTCTACCATTAGACATCAAAATACATGCATGTCTAACATGGGTTAAATTTTAAACATGAACCCTACTTCAAAATAATGGTAGAAATTAGTAAATCGGGTGATAACGACTTCAAAAACATAAAGAGCATTAAAAACGGGGCTAGGATGCACTTACTATCAAGCTTGAAAGTTGAAGAAACCCTAGCTATAGAGAGCTTGAAATTTTCAACCAAGGTGGAAGAAGATGGACAATTTTTTTACTTTATTTTCCCTTTTTATTCTTTTATTAACCAAATGACCGAAATACTCTTTTAGCCTTTCTTTGAAATTTTACCCTTCCATGTCCATTTTTGTCCATCATGATATATAATGGTCAAATTACTAAATAAAGACCTCTAATTTACAAATTCATTTCAATTAAGCACCCAAAGCTTCTAGAACACATATTTTTCACTTTTTGCAATTCAGTCCTACTTCTCAAATTGGACCCTCTATTGATAAAATTTCTTAATGAAACTTTCACACATGCATTCAATCACACTATAAACCTTAAAAATTTATTCTGATAAATTTATCAGAATAAATTTTTCTACTTCAGATTCATGGTCCCAAAACCACTATTCTGACTTGGCCCTAAATCGGGCTGTTACATTTTAGGATATAATTATACTTACATGTACAAGAACACTTTGCGTAAGCATGGTCCCATGTATCCTAAGTAGATTTGTTTGGTTCAATGGGTATTAAAGTTTTAAGAAAAAGTTTGAGATGTATAAATTTTACATTGGATAAATGTTGAATGTGTTATGTACAAGTTCACTAACTTGTGAGAATGGTGATTGAAAATAGTAATCAGAGATACACATTAGCATGATAATAGATTAATGTATTAACTTTATAAATAGAGCCTTTTTGGTAATTCTTAATAACATTTTATATGAGCTTACTAAGCATTATGTGCTTAGGTATTTGTCTTTCTTTTCTTGTAGATCATTGGAAAGCTCGATCGGTTGGAATTTCATTAGAGCACAACCACACTATCCAATCATCATTTTGATAGCTTTCAGTTACTTTTGTTAAGGTTATAAATGGCATGTAATAGGGCTTAAATATTATCTTGGTTTGTTTTGATTAGGTGTCAGGCCTATTTGTGTTTTATTGCCTTTTTTGAGGATGTTTTGTAAACATGGTGTAGATATGTAATGTTAAATTCTTATGCATGCCCTTTTGAAAGTGAGTAGTATTGGTTGTTTTGGCATGTTTTAGGCTTGTTTAAATGTTTTTTTAAGTTTGGAAATGGTTGATTTTGATTTGGCTTGGAACTTAGGTGTTGGATGAAAGTTTATCTTGTTTTAGAAGCTTTTTTTGGTGCACACGGCCTAGGCTATTCCACACGGTCGTGTAACACACATGACCCTATGTCTTATTAATCTTTAGGTGCAGGATTTTTCACACGGTCACACTACACGGCCATGTTTGAAGTCACACGACAATGTGTGATACCGTACAGCCGTGTGACCATGTTTCCAAAATTTTTAATTTTTTTCATATTTTTCTGTTTTGATTCAAATTAGTTTCGTATTATTTCCAAACTATTTTTAAGGCCCCATAAGCTCAATTTAAAGCCCATAAGTGTATTTTATCCTGATTTTTATAAGCTATTGAGTGTTATCATTTATTTTATATTTTTGTTTCTATTTGATGATAAATGTCTTGACTTGTACTGTAATGCTCTGTAACCCCAATCCAACGGCGGAGACAGGTTAAGGGTGTTACATTTAGTGGTATCGGAGCTACAGTTTAGTCTATTCTCAAATTGAATGTAACATGTATAGAGTTTAGAAATACATGTCATTTTATAACCTGTGATAGTGTGATGTCTCATGACTTAAATTAATTCTAATTTTCATTTTGATGAAAGATGTCATCCAACCGAATTGATTTTGATAAAGTTAAGAGCAATGCTCAAGCCCCTGCTCAATGGGTAGCTATTAGTAAACCCGTTTCTGAGGGCTGGGGAGGTGAAGCGTAGGAAGTCTTCTTCCATATGATGTCTAAATGGTTTATTGAATTCATGAGGACAAATCTGATGGCTCAACAACATTTACCCCCTCTCGTACCCTAACCGGTTCCCCCCATTCCTCAATGTTCAGAGCAGATACATGTGAACAGGCCTCTGGTTGATAAAATTCATAAATATGGGGTAGAAGAACTTCATGGTATAGCTGAAGACGAATCAGAAAAAGCTGAGTTTTGGTTAGAGAATACCATTAGAGTTTTTGATGAGTTGTTTTGTTCATCAGTGACTATTTAAAATGTTTGATATCTCTATTAAAAGACTTAGCAAATTAGTGGTGGAACACTCTAATAGTCGTGGTACCGAAGGATTGTGTAACTTGTGATTTCTTTCAAATGTAGGTAAAAAAGAAATATGTCTGTCAAAGGTATCTTGATAGGAAGAGGAAAGAGTTTTTAGAATTGAAGCAAGGTCGTAAAACTGTAGCTAAATACAAAAGAGAATTCATACGACTTAGTAAATATGCCCGTGAATGTATTCCAAATGAAGTTGTTATGTGTACCTGGTTTGAAGATGGTCTGAATGAAGATAACAGATTGCTTGTCGAGATACCAGAGTTGAAAGAGTTTGTGATTTTAGTTGATCGAACATATAAAGCTAAAGAACTTAGTAAAGTAAAAAACAAAATAGATTCGGAAGTTTAAGACTCAGGTAAGGGGAAAATCTTTTTCTTCTCCAACGAAGAAAGTGAAGGAATCTTATAGTCGTATTTAGCTCCATTTGGACTTTTATGGAAAGACCAAGGAAAACAAGTTAGTTTAAGGCCTCAGGCTACCTCTGTAGCTAGTGAGGGTAATGTTTGCAATGTTAACAAGCTGAATTCTAACTTTGCAATAGAAGACATTTCGGGGAGTGCCGATTGAAAATGGAATTGTACTTTAGATGTAGTTCATTTGATCATTTCCTTTAAGATTGCCCTGATATATCTGATAGAGAAAAAGCCCAAAGTGTTCAATCTGGGAGTACGCCATCTAAAGGTAGACTGTTGAAGAATAGTGGAAATGTAGGAAATAGTAGAAGCAGGACGAAAGACTCTGTGGTTTGGTATGAGGCACGGGCACCAACTAGGGCTTACGCAATTCGAGCCCGTGAAGATACTTTAGCACCTGATGTGATTGCCGATATAGTTTCTCTCTTTAATGTCAATGTTTATGCTGTAATTGACTCTGGGTTAACACATTTGTATATATTCACTACACTTCTATCAGATAAGAATATAGTGGTGGAGTCAACTGAGTTTGTAGTCAAAGTAACTAATCTATTAAGCCAGTATGTATTAGTTGATAAATTGTGTAAGAATTGTCCACTAAAAATTTGGGATTATGACTTTTCAGCTGATTTGATGTTATTACCATTCAACGATTTTGATGTAATTCTTGGCATGGATTGGTTGACTTTGCATGATGCCGTTGTGACTGTAGACAAAAGAAGATTATATTGAAATGTCAGAGTGGTGAAACATTAGTGTTGAATTAGATGGATTTAACAACACCGCCAATATTATTTCTACTTTATCAACTTAGAAATGTGTTCAAAATGAGTGTGAGGCGTATCTAGCATATATTTTAGATATCAAAACTTCAGAACCAAAGTTGGAATTAGTTTTGAACATTTTTTATTTTGTGGATATATTTCCAAAAGAGTTGTCAAGGTTACCTATAACAGCCCAAATTAGGGCTTGTACGGAACAGTGGTTTCGAAACCATAAATCTGAAATAGAAAATTGTATTGCGATTAATTTTTATGGTCTACAATATGATTGAATGCATGTGTGAAAATGTCAATAAATTTTATTTATAAACTGTCTGATTGAGTTATTAGGACTAAATTGCAAAAACTGTAAAATGTGTGGTCGAGAAGCATTAAGTGCTTAATTGAAATGAAATTATAAACTAGAGGTCCTTATTTAGTAACTATATCGTTATATGTTAATATGGACAAAAATAGACATGGAAGGGTAAAATTTTTAAAGAAAAGCCTTAGGGGCATTTTGGTCATTTGGTTATTTAATGAATTAAAAAGGGAAAATAAGTTAAAATTTTGTCCATCCTCTACCTACCACAGCTGAAACTTGGGGAAAACACCATAGCTAGGGTTTCATTCATTTTCAAGCTCCAAGTAAGTGCCTCCAAGCCTCGTTTTTAATGTGCTTTGCATTTTTGAGATCATTGAAGCATAGTCTAGCTATTTCTACCATTATCTTAAGCTAGAGTTCATGTTTAAAAATTTACCCATGTGTGACATACATGTATTTTGATGCGTAATGGTAGAAAATGAAAGCTTGATGTGTGATAAACAACTTTTACTAAGTGATTTTGATAAGATTTCATGAAAATGACCTAATTGTAAAAGTTTTAAAATATGTGTAAAGATGAGATTTAGTGAGAATTGTGGGCTGTTATAGTTAGGAATATGAATCACCTAGGCTTGTATGTCAAGGAAATTAAGTACATTTCATTTTACGAGCCTAAGGGCAAAAACGTAAATATGCTAAAGTTTAGGGGCAAAAGTGTAAAATTTGTTATAGTGTAAATTTTGGATCGAAATGAGTAATGTGGTAATTAAATGAATTAAATTTGATATTATAGATCAAGAAAGACAGGATCTTGACCTTGACCGGGGAAAAGGCAAGGTAATGGACTAAATCGCAAAACTTAACGTTTTGGACCGAGTAAGTTTGTATGTAAATAAATGTTTGCTATAATTATGTTTTGAATATTATAATAGTTGCATAAATTGTGAATACTTATTTGAAAGTGTATATTGACTAAGCTTCGATAAGTGTGAAAAGTCCCGATTGAACCTTAGGAATCGAATAGGATACGAGTGACATGTGACTAGGAAACCAAGTGTGAATAAGTGTTTATGTGATTCCGGGTGCTGGTCTTGTATGACTACTAGTGGCTAGGCAATCCTGCATTTGTTGCGGGTACCTGCCAGCTTGTGTGAGCAGCACTGAGTAGCATCATCTCGACCGTCAAGTTGTGTGAGCAGGCCCGTGAATAGCTCACGAGTGAGCTTTTAAGTGATAAGTGATAAGTGGTAGCTTCGGCTACAAATAAGTGTGGTAGTAATGTGCAAACTTCTGAGTATCCTTTAGCGTTCCAAGTGGTTCAACGGGTGAATCGACGTAATAGTTAAGTGTAAGTGCATGCGATATTATTGTGATGTGGCACAGGCAAGTATATGAAACTTATAGAAAATGAGATCGATATGTGATAGACTATCGGTAAGTGATGAATGAGTAAGTGTGGACATAAGATCTAATTGAAATTCTAAAATTGCTATAATTCTATTATTATGATTAAAATGTATTATGAATGGTCATTTATTTACCTATAAACTTATTAAGCTGTTCGACTTACTCCTCTGTCTTTCCTTTTTCTTATAATGTTGCTTCGCGAACTCGGATTGGAAGATTGTCGGAGATCCACTTCACACTATCACATCATCATCTTTAGGTATATTAAGTAAATTATTTTGAGTTATGGCAAGCATAGGAGACTTGTTTATTTTGTCATATGTGTCATAATTGAGTAAGCCAAGAATGTTGGTTTAGTTTGATAATTGTTCATTTTGTGTATGGCCATTGAAATTGGCCAGTATTGGTATTTGGTATATGCATATGATGATGTTGTTTATGAATGTGGTGTTGTATGTTTTGGTTGACATTGTGTGATGTTTATGTGTGATAAATGAGGTATGTAAAGGTTAATGTAATGGTTTAGATATGAATAATTTGGCTATATGAGAACATCATAATATGTGTTATTGGATTGGTATAAGTGTGCTGGTGTTTCAGGGTGGCAAATGGCTTGATAAATAGCCTTATTTTTGTTGACACGGGTAGACACATGGGAGTGTGTGACACGCAGTCAGCCCCACGTGTAACACCCCAAACTTGGCCTAAAAGTTAGGCCCAAATCTAGTGTATCACATTGAAGTGTTTTTTCCAAAAACCAAGTTTTCATTGAAAACCTTTCTTGTTTAAAAATTTATGTAAAACCGTAGTTTGCATTTAATCAACACCCAACGTGGTTTATTAAAAAGATTATTCCCTATTTAAGACGTTATTACTTATAAAATCTTAATCGTTGCGGAAGCTTAATTTAAAACAGACATTGCTTTGGAAAGATCCGTTTCTACCTCTAGCAATCATAAAACCACAAATAAAATCCCAAATTTGTAATCCAGAAATTTAAAGGCCTTATTACAATGAAAAATCATAAGAAAATAAAAATAAAGATAAAATAAAAGAAGATACTAAATCGGTGTATAGCTTGCAGTGTGGCCACCTCCGAGCCCTCTCCTATGTTAAGCCGCCTATTAAGGGTTACCTGAAATATTAAAAAGAGGGGGTGAGTTTACGAAAACTCAGTGTGTAACCTTCCCAACCAATAACAGAGATCAGACATATAAATCAAACTGGGCCGAAGCCCTATTCAGAAACATAGTGGGCCTTGGGCCCATTACAGATACAGAACAGAACAGATGCACATCCCAACCTAGTCCAGCCCATCACACCACCTGTACAGCCCATCACACCATGTGAGGAATAACTTAACCCACCCAGCCCACACACCAGTTCGCAGTCATGCTCCTAAAATCAGAAGTCGTTGCAGAGCCACCAGAATAGAATTATGTGGCAGAGCCACTAAACAAAATACGTGGCAGTGCCATTATATAGAACTTCCTCCGAATCCAAACATAACCCCATACAAACTAACAGCACTACTTATCACATGCATACAAATTAACAGATACAGATAAAACATGCATGAATAAGACAATCTATCTTAGGGGTAAAACAGTCATTCGGTAACTAGGGGTAAAATGGTAATTTTACCCTTCAGGGGTAATTTGGTCATTATACTAAGTCTCGATGTCTCATCACCTAATATGACCTTCTAACAGGTCTAATGTCGCTTCAAGCAACTCAGAAAGTCCATATAGTCAAATAGTGTATTCAGGCCTAAAACCCCTAATGGGCCAGGGTGAGCCCACATGCTCGTGTGGCCCGTTTAGTCCAATTCCACATACAGTATCATAGATCTCAACATCTAACATACTAGATGTCACTTTACTGTATAACTTACCCATATGGGTCCATAAGCCCATTGGGCCCATTTCAGCCCATCGAAGCCCAAATCAGCCCAAGTGCACGAAAATGCGCACAAAAGCTCTTACAGTCAATCGCCCATAATTTGTGGGTTCGAGTCGACCCACGAGCGTTCGTACACCCAAAAAACCTCAAAATACCGGTATTTTGGTATTTCAACTTTTCAGCTTTTGCCGATCTATGCTATTAAGGGTGTCGTTACACACCTTCGGCTTTATATCAGACAATCATATCATATGGTAGAAGTACGCACCTTCTTGTAAATACCATGAATGACCCTCGAGTACCCAACCTAATCAATGAATCATAAACTTGATTAATCGTATATCACAATTACACAACCAGCCTTACTAGATTTCACAACTCACCTTGATTATACGAGATATAACTTCATCCTCTTAGAACGCTGGTTAAAGATCGATCTCACGTCCCGATCTACTAACTGCACCATCGATAACCCTTAATAGAAATCATTGATTAAAGAAGTGACTTAACATCAAGGACTACTTTAAAGAAATATAGGCACATTCGGCCTATGCCCAATCAAGAAGAAGATGACATGTTTACCTTAATCGGAATTCAAGATGAAGAGGTCTTGATTGATTCCACAACACTTGTACTCTTTTACCCTATTGAAACCCCTTACCGATTGCAAGAAGGCAGTGAATCGACCAATGATCAAAACTCAAGGTAACACAAAATAATCAACAAGAAAACGATTGGGTAATCGGCCAAAGAAGGATAGAAAAAGTTGAACAAATAAACAAATAGAGAAGCTAGAAAAGAAAGTGGGATGACATAGTAACAAAGTCATTGAGAGGAAGAGAATTAGAAAAGAAAAGAAAGTCTAGAAGAGGAGAATGAGGAAAGTATGAAAGTGGAAAGAATATGTATGATACGGCTAAGAGAAACAAAAAGAAAAATAAGGACGAGGTTGAAACCAAAAGTAACCCCAAATAGTCAAAAACAATCTACGACCAAAAGAAAATAACCACTCAAGAGACAAAGGAAAAAACACCAAACAAATTCAGCTCCTAAAGCACCCAATGCCGAATGTCTTTCCACTAAGTCTAATTCCGAATTGGCACTAGCAAAGACACCCAATTTGGCTAAAACACTATCCCCATCCCAAATTCTATGCTTATCTCCTTAATTTTAGCCCACATCACAATTTGAATTCCATTCAAATTGCTTGCACTAACAACAACCACCCAATTCCACCGCTTGACCGTTTCATCCTGCTTCTGAGAGGAGTTTCAGTCCAACACAACTTCCTTCCCACGTGAGCAGCAAAAATCAACCTCCCATGCGTAGGGTGTAGCTTGAACTCCTGCCTTCCAACTTCTCCATCACGCTGCTGGCCATTGCACCGCAACTTATCTTGTGCTATATCTCAGTCACAACTAATTATAACACTTACCTGCTGAAGCCACGGTTATTTAAGAATAAGAAAACCAAAACTTCACCTACTTAGGGGTTCAAACTTGCGCCCCCTTGAACCTCCTAACACGCTACTGCCACTACAACCCAGGCGCTCTTTGTGTCATACTCCCTCCTCAACTTCCTTTAAAGCCTACTTCGCGGCGACCGCTGCTTCCAAAGAAATTTAAAAAAATTCGCTGACACCCAGCTTCGAACCTCCGACCTCTTCACTATGTTAAACGCCCCTTGCCATAGCGCTGCCCGCTTTATTTGTGTCATTTTTCTTCCCTGATTAATTATAAAGCATATCTGCCACAACCCAGCTTGCTTAAAAAAAACCAACATCTTTGCGCATGCTGCGGCTTGAACCCTAGCTTCCCTTCCTGCTTCCTAACGCCTCTTGTCACTGGGCCAGGCGCGTTCCTTATGTCAAATTTTAACCCAATATACTTATAAGATCTAATGCCAGAGTCTCCCTAAAGAAGCAAAAATTAAAATTTTTGCTAGAGCCCTAGATCGAGCCCAGGACTTTTCCTACACCACCAACCCTTCCTAATTCACTTAAATATTAAACTAAATATGAAATTGTAATTTTTTTAACATATTTAAATTATTCAAGCTGTCTTCTAATCGATCCCAAACTCAAGGCCCAATACTTCTTGGCCCAAAATTTGGGGTGTTATACCACAGGTGTGTTGATTGGCCGTGTCCCCTGTACCTAAATTTTGCAAAACAAAATGTCCAGTAGTAAACATACGGGTAGAGACACGGCTGTGTTTCTCAGTCGTGTGAAGGACACAGCCTCAGGACATAGGCGTGTGCCCAGGCCGTGTGAAGTCTGCACCTTAATTTTAAAAAATTAAATTCGCCACACGACCTAGCACATGGGCGTGTGACTTGGCTGTGTATCCTTAAATGTTTGCTGACGTCATAAACAGAATACCCCATGTTTTTCACATGGGTAAGGACACAGGCGTGTGTGATCACACGGTTTGCCTACACGGGCGTGTCTCAATGTTACACGGACGTGTGACCCTAATTTGATGAAAAATTTTCTAATAGTTTTAAGGTTCTCGGTTTAGTCCCGAACCGCTTCCAAAGATGTTTTGGGCCTAGTAGGCCTATAATAAGGACATTATGAGTATGTATGGGAAGTTTAAATTAGAATGGAGCTTTATGATTCAGAAATGATCCTTTCTATGTGATTAAGTCCGGTAATGCCTCATACCCTATTCTGGCGACGGATATTGGTAAGGGGTGTTACATTACCACTAATCAAAGAGATTGAATGTGCTATTGATTTAGTACCAGGAACTTCTCCAATATCAATTACTCTGTATAGAATGGCACTGACTGAGTTAAAGGAGTTGAAAGCACAGTTACAAGAGTTATCAGATAGAGGATTTGTTCAACTTAGTTTTTCTTCCAGTGGTGCACGTGTTTTATTTGTTAAGAAAAAGGACAGGCCAATGCAGTTGTGTATTGATTACCGACAGTGAAATAAAGTCATAATTAAGAACCAGTATTCATTGCCTCATACTGATGATTTATTTGACCAGATGAAAGGTGCGACAGTGTTTTCGAAAATTGACCTTCGCTTGAGATATTATCAACTTTGAGTTAAAGATTTGGATGTGCTAAAAATAACTTTTAGAACAAGGTACGAGCATTATGAATTTTTGTTTATGCTGTTTGGTTTAACAACGCCCCTGCTATGTTTATGGATTTGATGAATAAAATATTTTGACTGTATTTGGATAGATTTGTGGTAGTTTTCATCGATGATATACTGATTTACTTGAATGATAAGGTTGAACATGTCCAGCATTTGAGTATTATTTTACAGACTTTATGTGATAAGCAGTTATTTGAAAAATTCAATAAATGTGAGTTTTGACTGTGAGAAGTTGAGTTTTTAGGTCACGTGGTGTCTGCAGAGGGCATTACAATGGACCCAAGTAAAATATCAGCTATTTTGGACTAGAAGCCTTCTAGAAATGTCACCAAGATCAAAATTTTTCTAGGTTTTGCTAGATATTATCAATGTTTCATAAAAGGGTTTTCGATAATTGCTTCACTATTGACAAAGCTACTTCAAAAATATGTGAATTTTGTTTGGTCCAATAAATGTCAACAAAGCTTCAATCGGTTAAAAAGCAATTTTAACTGAAGCCTCTATGTTAATTCAGCCACAGACTGATAAAGAATTTGTGATTTACAATGATGCTTCACTTAGCAGTTTGGGCTATGTTTTGATGCAGGAGGGTAAGTTTTACATTATGCCTCTCAGCAATTTAAAATCGCACGAGAAAAATTACTCGACATATGACTTGGAGCTTGCAGCTATTGTGTTTACCTTAAAAATTTGGCGACACTGCTTATACGGGGAAAAAATCCATATTTTCACTCATCACAAGAGTTTAAAATACTCGATGTCTCAAAAAGAATTGAATTTGCAACAACATAGATGGTTGGAGCAGTTAAAAGATTATTATGTGATTATCGACTATCACCAAGAAAAAGTAAATGTTGTTACGAATGCTTTGAGTCAAAAATCATTATTTGCTTTGAGAGCTTTAAAAAATCATCTGATGCTTGTTGATAATGGATTTATTTTAGCTGAATTAAAAACTAAACTGATGTTTCTACAACAGATCTGTGAAGCCTAGAAAAAGATCCCAAGTCAATTACTAAATGAGACCAGATTGAAAATTCATCAAATTCAATATTTCACGTTGGTACAAAGGGTAGCTTGTATTACCAAAACAGATTGTGCATTCTGAAGAATTTGAAGTTAAGCAGAGTATTCTACAGGAAGCTCACAGCAATAGTTACTCGGTTCGTCCTGGTAGTAATAAAATGTATAATAATTTGAAGTAGATGTATTGGTGGCCAAGTATGAAATGTGAGATCTCAGTATTTGATCGAAATGTTTAGTTTGCCAGCAAGTTAAAGCCAAACATCAGTTACCTTCGGGATTGTTACAGCCGGTTATGATTCCAAAATGGAAATGGGAACGAGTTACCATAGGTTTCATGTCAGGATTATCGTTATCTCCAAGGAATAAGGATGTCATTTGGGTTATTGTTAATCGTTTCACTAAATCCACACATTTTATTCCCATGCATATGGATTATTCACTAGAGAAATTGACAAAGTTATATGTTGCAGAGATTGTAAGACTACATAGGCTGCCGTTGTCGATTATTTCTAATCGAGATCCACGATTTACTTCTAGATTCTGGAGTAAATTACAGGAAGCTTTGGGCACCAAATTGCATTTTAGTACCGGATTTCATTCACAGACAGACGGCCAATGTAAACGAGTGATTCAAATACTTGAAGATATGCTCCGTTGTTGTATATTAGAATTTGAAGGTACTTGGGAAAAATTTCTTCCGTTGGTTGAGTTTGCATATAATAACAGTTACCAATCAAGTATTAAAATGGCCTTGTATGAAGCTTTGTATGGTCGAAAGTGTAGAACTTCTTTTTACTAAACTAAATTTAGTGAGAGAAAGCTTTTCAGAACTGATGTGATCTGTGAAACTGAGGAAAAATTTAAGGTGATACAAGAATGTTTGAAAGCTACTTCTGATCATTAGAAGTCTTATGCAGATTTGAAAGGAAAGGAAATCGAGTTTCAAGTTGGCAAGAGAGTATTCTTGAAAGTATCACCCTGAAAGAAAGTTCTCTTTTTTGGCTAAAAAGGAAAACTTAGTTCGCGTTTCATGGGGCCGTATGAGATTGTCGAGAGAATTGGGCTGGTTGCTTGTCGTTTAGATTTGTCGTCAGAGTTGGAGAAACTTCACAAATTTTTCCATGTATTCATGTTGTGACGTTATAGATTTGATCCCTCACATGTGATTTCACTAGTAGATGTGGAAATACAGCTTGATGTATCATATAGTGAGGAACTAGTTAAAATTTTGGCTCGGAAAGTCAAAGAGTTGAGAAATAAATGCATAGCTTTAGTAAATGTTCTTTGGCACCGTCATGGGATTGAGGAAGTTACATGGCAACCGAAAGAAGCTATAATATTGCAATATCCGAACCTGTTCTGTGGTAAGATATTCGACGACGAACCTTTTTTAAGGGAGGGAGAGTTGTAACAACCCGATTTTAGTGGTGTCGGAAACTGTGGTTTTGGGACCACAATTCCGACAAGAGAGTCAATAAATATTACTAATTTAATATTTATGAACATTTAGTAAATTCATATTAAACTTTAGTCAAGAAATTTAAATGTTTGAACCGCTAATTTAGCAGAAATGATTAAATCGTAAAAGTTACAAAAGTTGAATTCTATTAGTGAAATGTACCAAATAGCCATAAAAATGGAAATAGGTGGATTTAAATGGTAAATATACAATGTTATAGGATAGTGGATGGTGGTTTACCAACTTTTCAAATTTAATGATGACATTTAATAATATATATAATAATATAGAATAAAAGGTTAAGTATTAGGTGATTAGGCGAACAAGGATGAGAAAAACGTATTAGATTTTATTTCTTCATTCACCAACTGTGAAACCCAATTGTTGGAGCAAGGGAGCTTCGACCAAGTTATTTTCTTTGCTTGGGTAAGTTTTTGAAGTTCGTTTCTATCTATTTTTATGATTTTGAGTTAGTTTTAGCTCAATCTAGCTAACCCAAAGCTTGATTTGTGAAATTGTTAGAAGTTTAGGAACTTACCATGAATGAGATAAGTATATTTGTGAACTTAGCTATTAAATCCTTGAGTTTGAAGGTTAAGTATAAGTATTTTATTAAATGATTTTTGATGATTTTGAGTTTAAAGACCTATTTGAGAGTATAGTAAAATGCAATGTGAATAATGTGAAATGATGGAAACTTTGGGTTGAAACGAAAACATAGAAAAATTGGCTAGTTTATTTTTGCATGGATTGTGGTTAAATTATGAATTTCGGGTTAAGGACTTAATTGTACAAATGTTAGAGTGTTAAAGGGTAATTTTGTAAAATCACCTTCAAAAGAATTATGAGTTTGAATTAGCTATATTGAGTTGATTTTGAATGATTTAATTGAATAAAACTATTATTTAAATCAAGATACGTAAAAATCGAACTTAAATCGTGGAAAGGACAAAAGTTTCAAATTAGTCGTCCATACCTCTTGTGCAATCATGTAGTCGAGGTAAGTTCGTTTGATGGTAAACTAACTAATTTTGTAATTTGATAGAAAATTTATCTGTGTTGTGTCTTGTATAGTTTCTTTGTATATAAATTGTTGATTTGTTATTTAGACAATAGTGTAAGTTATGTAAATTAAGATAATGTGTGCAAAATGTTGAGAATTATGGAACGATATGGAAACATGCCCTGTTTGAGCCTTATGAATACTTAGGATGCAAATGACACATCATTTTGTATTATACATTTTTGGGTGCTAGTCTTGATGTCCTACCAATGGCTAAGGTCTTACATTTGTTGTGGATTCTCCACAGCTCATGTGAGCCGCATCGTGTAGTCTAACATCCTGACCCACATCTCGTGTGATTGGGCCCAATTCACTGCTCCTATGAGCATTTCAGGATACAGTTATACTTACATGTACAGGCACACTTTGCATAATTATTGTCCCATGTATCCTAAGTAGATTTTTTTGGTTCAATGAGTATTAAAGTTTTAAGAAAAAGTTTGAAATGTATAAATGTTACATTGGATAGATGTTGAATGTGTTATGTACAAGTTCACCAACTTGTAAGAATGGTGATTGAAAATATGAATCGGAGATACACATGAGCATGATTATGGAATAATGTATTAACTTTATAGATAGAGCCTTTTTGGTAAGTTCTTGTTTACGTTTTATACAAGTTTACTAAGCATTATATGGTTATGTATTTGTCTTTCTTTTCTTGTAGACCATCAAAAAGCTCGATCGATTGGAATTTCGTTGGAGTACAATCACACTATCCAATCATCATTTTGGTAGCTTTTGGTTACTTTAGTTAAGGTTTTAAATGGCATATAATAGGGTTTAAATAGTATCTTGGTTTGTTTTGATTAAGAGCCAGGTCTATTTGTGTTTTATTGCCCTTTTTGAGGATGTTTTGTAAATATGGTATAGATATGTGATGTTAAATTCTTATGCATGCCCTTTTCAGAGTGAGTAGTATTGGTTGTTCTGGCATGTTTTAAACTTGTTTAAATGTGTTTTTAAAGTGTGGAAATGGTTGATATTTATTTGGCTTGGAACCTAGGTGTTGGATGAAAGTTTATCTTGTTTTAGAAGCTTTTTTAGGTGCACACAACCATGCCACACGACCGTATGACACACAGGACCATGTGTCTTATTATTTTTTAGGTATAGGATTCTTCACACTGTCACAGTTAGTTACACGATTTGGCCACACGGCCATGTTTGAAGTCACATGGCCATGTGGGATGCCATACGGTCGTGTGACCCCTGTTTCTAAAATTTTCAAATTTTTGCATTTTTTTGTTTTGAGTTAAATTAGTCTCAGATTGTTCCCAAACTATTTTTAGGGCTCTGTAAGCTCGATTTAAGGTCTGAAAGTGTATTTTTACCTTGATTTTTATAAGGTATTGAATGTTATCATTTATTTTATTTTATTGTTTCTATTTGATGATAAATGTCCTAATTTGTAATGTAATGCTTCATAACCCCAATCTGACAACAAAGACGGGTTAGGGGTGTTACAGCTGGTGCACCTATTATGGTTGATGTTGCATTCTTCCCTTTCTTACCATTATAAAGATTTTCATGTAAGTAAGAGATGTTTGGTTTATAGGGTCGGTGATCCTCCAATTTTCTTTCATCTGAGTGTTGTTAGAGCAATTGATAAGGAGGGGAAAGAGGAGGAAAGAAAACACAATAGTTGAAGTGAGTTTTGTGGTTACCATTTATTGCATTTAAAAGCTCTTCCAAGACCTAACATATATAGAATTTCTTAGGGTGACATTTGGGAACTAATATTTTAAATATTTAGATTTAGATTTCAAAAATAGTATAAATTGAATATTAACTTATTTAGAAATATAATGTTCATAATGATTTCTCAAATTTATGAATTTTCTAAGAGCCTATATAGCAATGAATTTAAAAATTTAAAAATTATTTTGAATTTGGTAAATCCATGTTTTTATATTTTTTAATATATATTACATTCTATATACAATTAGTAAAAATGAACAAGGATTTGCTCTCAACAAGTGATGGCGGAGGAGGCGACAGTGACGTAGATATGGTTATGGAATCTAACACGATTTCGACGTCTCGAACCTCTTGGAAGGAAAAACTATTTCGAAAGAAAGTCATTAAGCCTACTAATTTAGATATTCTGGGAAGTAAAGATCTTGTGTTCTCGAAGGACGATATATTACAATCTACCACTAATGGCATACTAGCGATTGATTTTTCAGAATGAATTCAAAAACTCCTAGTAAAAGGCATTAAGGCCACTGTTGTAGTCAAATTATTGGGGCGTAACATAGGGTATAGTGCTCTCCACGACTGAATTTCAGCCCTTCGAAAACCTTCACAACCTTTTTACTTTATGGATGTGGAGAATGGTTATATTTTGGTCAGATTCTAGAACAAAGAGGACTATGAACTAGTTCTTACCCAAGGTCTGTTGGTGGTGTTCGATTATTACCTCAAGGTGTAGCCATGGACAACTGATTTCAACCTCTTAAAACCCATCACAAGTGTTGTCTTGGCCTGGATCTATTTCTTGGTCTACTCAATTTCTTGTACTAGTAGAGGGTTTTAAAGGAGATTGGTAGTTTGGTTGGCACGGTGGCCTGACTAGATATCAAGACCGATAGTTGCACAAGGGGTAGATTTGTAAGAACGATAGTATATGTTGATTTGGAAAAACAACTTACAGCTTAAGTTATGGTTAATTGAAGGATTGAAAGAGTGACTAAACTGCTTGAGCTATAGATGGTAGTGGAGTGCAAATCCAAGAAAAATCATAATCCTTTGCACAATCAACAAGAAAATCTCAAGGCTGGAAATAAAGAGGATTCTCATTTTGATATTCTTTCATTAATGGGAAAGGATAATGCATTTGGAGATGAAATGACAACAAACATGCTAGGGCTAGGTTTAGAAATGAATAATTTTTAAAATCCATAGAAGCCAAAAGTAGCATGCTAGGTGTTGGGCTTGTGAGCAAAATAGGCAGTCTCCTAGATTTTAGCACGTGTCTGCGACTTATTCTGGCACTAATAAAACGGACTTTAGTTAAAACTCTCTTGGGTCTGAAAAGGTTGTCCCAAGTCATGCTTTGTAAACTATTGCTAGAATGACGGGTCACACCCTTGGGCTAGGGAAATCGTGCAAAGGTATTATGGGGCAAGAGCCCACATGGGATTTTGGAACTCGAGTCTGTGAAGTGGACTAATCCTAGGCCGTTTCCCAACATCAATCCAGCTGAAGGTAAGTTCAAATTGATTTAAAACAACTATTGATTTAAATTCTAATCTGCTTAGTTCAAATTGACATACAATAGTAGTTTTCAAGGAGAATTTAACCCCCATTTCTCTTGAAAATCCTAACTTTGAAGAAGCGAACAAAGCTGTGAAGCCTCATTTGAATCCCAATGGGTGGAATACAAAAGTAAAGGGTGGTAGTGGTAGATTTGGGAAGAACCTTAATAAGTCATTGTGTGGTTGTGGAGGCTGATTTAAAGCAGCTGCTAGCCTTCGTGTGCCACTACAACATGTTATGCTTTCTATGGCCAATCTCATTAGCTTGCGAGTAGCGTGTGAGGTGGATAAAACTATTCAAGAAAATGGAAATTAGGATGATGGCGTCGACTCGCCTTTGGCGCAATAGAGGTTTGTCATCTTCTCTTTAATTTATGGTTATGAACATTAACATTTTTTGGTGGAACTGATAAGGGGCACTAGCTCTAAGTTTCCTCGCTTATTCGGTGAATATAACAGAGAATACAAGCCAAATTTGGTTGGGCTTTTGGAAAAAAGAGTCAGTGGTGATAAAGTGGATTCGATTATTGCTAAGTTATGTTTCTAGTTTTCTCACTGTCTAGAGGCAATTGATTATTCAGGTGGGATTTCGATTAGTTGGAGACACACATTTCAAGTTGAGGTCAAGAACCACCCTCAATTCATTTTTATTTGGGTTTTGGATAGTATTCACAAGCGTCCGTTCTTGATCACAATGGTCCATTGTAGTCTAGATAGTCGAAAAAGAAGGCTTCTTTGGGGAGCTTTAGAAAACATTATTCCTATTGATGAGACCCCATAGCTAGCAATTAGAGACTTCAATTCCATTTTTTCCTTTAGTGAAGAGAGAGGGGGATGAACCCTAGGAAAATGGTGTACACTGCTTGGTGACTTTATGTATTCTAATGAGCTATATGATTTGGGTTTTTTAGGGCCACAATTTACATGATAGCGAGGCGAGGGTTTTGAAATATTAGACAGGGCCATTTGCAATGAGGCTTGGAATGTTGCTTTTCCCACAGAGCACAGTTTCCCACTTGCTAAGACTCAAATTAGATCACAGTCCACTATACGTCTCCCTTAGGTCTAAGCTCCAACCACCTAGAGGATGCCCTTTTCGTTTCCTTGCAGGTTGGGTTGAACATCCTACTTTTTCTGATTTTGTCAAGTAAAATTGGTTTGTTTTTGAAAATATGTCAAAGACCTATTCTGACTTTACAAATCAGGTTAGACTCTGGAGCAAAACTGCGCATGGTCACATTTTTTCTCAAAAAAGACAATTGATTGGGGAACTCAATAGTATCCAAAAAGCCTTGGACTATGCGAATTCTGTCTACCTTTATCAAGTTGAAATGGAGGTCAAGAAAAAAAGTAAGAAAATGTGTTGTATCACGAAGAACTCTTATGGTGTCAAAAGTAAAGATGCAACATTGTCCCTTGGAAACCGCAACGCCAAATTCTTTAATATGTGAACTTTGCAAAGGAGAAAATAGAATAGACTTGGAGCCCTTAAAAATGACTTGGGGGAATGGATTTTTGAAGGACATGAGCTAAAATTTGAAGCAGTTAAATTTTACAAGAAGTTATATATAACACCACAAACCCAGCTTAGACATTATAGTCGAATTTGAGAGGTCACATGATAGTGCCTTTACAATAATATTTGTAGAGTAAAAACCATACCAGTTAACTAATCTTTGTTATGCTTAAAAACATGTCCCTTTTACGCAGAAGCTTTAAAAAACATTTTATTTTTTAGAAAACCCCATTTATTACTTTCAAAATCCTTAGTTTTAGGAAAAGTCGTTCATTTTAAGTGAAAATCGAATTTTGGTCATACTTGTCTAAAATATAATAAATTATTGACAATTTAAAAACCCAAATAAAAATCGAAAGTCCATAGTCCTTAAATTACATCAAAATCCCCAAAAATAATAATAATCCATATAATAAAAGCATAGAGAAAACGTAAAACTGAAATGAGAGTGGCAATGGTCACCGTCAAGTCCTCCGCTATACTGATTCATCTACTACTGGGGATTACCAGGACAGACTAAACAAATAAGGGGTGAGTTTTTGCAAACTCAGTGTGTAAGTTCCCACAGACAGCATGCATACAATCATACATCAAATAACAAATAATACAGGCTTGAGCCCATTACAGAAACGGTGTGGACCTTAGCCCACTCAGAAACAGAATCAGATACTGTTAGGCCCTAGCCCGTACAGATAAAGCATGCGTAACATATCAGAATAGCATAATCATGCCCACTAACCTTGCACACCATCTCCGTTCAACCCTACACACCATGTGGGGATAAAACCGACCCACCCAGCCCTACACACCAAATATGGGGATAAAATCAACCCATCTAACCCAACACACCAAGTGGTACTATAATGCGGCACAACTCAGAAATATGCAGCATAGCTGCTAGATATCAGGCTTTGAAGCCTTTAAAATACTTCTTTCACTTCATCAATCGCACCCCAACGGAATGCAACATACATAAATGGCATGCTATAATGCAGATAAACAGATCATACATCAATATTCAGAACAGTACAGATTACACATGCTAGAGATAACATAGTAACACATACATCACAATATCATGTCACAGAATAGGGGTCTAAGTCATGCTTACCGACACTATGATAGGTCACAATCAACTTGGGTGACCAGTGTAACCTTGTAGAACATTTCGAAAAAATGGGCTCATATGCCCATGTGGTCTGCCCGTGTGCGCCCACACTGCCCAAATTGGCCTTGGCCGTGTAGATCAGACGACCTGGCCCAGAATCCCACATGCCCGTGTGGTTCACTCGTGTGGGTCTACACACCTGTGTAGCCCACACGGCCTAATTGGCCGTGCCCTTTCCTCGCACACAACCTCGTCGACCATCACACGGCCGTGTCGTGTGCCTGCGTCACATACGCACGGCCTGGTTCGTCAATCACACAGTCGTGTCTCGCCACATGACCTCCACACGGACAGTCCACACGCCCATGTGGCGTAGACAGTAAGCTTTTCAGCTTTCGTCAAATCCCATTTTCTGTGCAATCGGAGTACACACCTGGTTTCGATTTGCTGTAAAAACACTTCCGAGCCTCTCGAGACCTAAAATCAGTATATTCCATCATTTGAAAACATAAAAATGAGTCTAAATCGTATATTCGTAGTTATGAAGAGTTGGCTTACCACTACAGACGAACACTCCTCCGATTCAGATCGTCAAATACTTGATCCCAGCCTCCTGATTTCCTCCTAAACAACAGTAAAACGAACTTCTATTAATATCTTACACAACTAACGATAGCACCAAGAGAAGAAAATCACTTACCAAACCGGAAAAACCACCGTAATAAACGAAAAAGGTTTGATCACAAAACAATGAAAAGAAGGGTTAACAAGGAAGATTTCGATGGCAGAAATGGGTGAGAAGAGAAAAAAAAATCGGTAGAGAGTAACTCACGTTGGAGAGCAAAAAGAACAAAAATATTTTGGTAAAAAGAGAATATCCTTTGGTAACTTCCTGATTACCCTACTCCCCTTGAATTACTCCATCAATCACTCCACTACAGGATTGCAATCCTAGTCAAACTCGTCTACCCCACATGCCACTTTCAAAAAGGAAAACTCCCTCGCTCGCATAAGGATTTGAACTCAAGACCTCTAACCTCCTTACGCTCCACTTAATCACTAGGCCAGCAGGCCAATTTTGATATACTTTTATAAACAAATACTTATAAGCCTATTAACAAAAGATAAGGCTTTAATCAAATAAAAACCAAATTTTAACCCAAGTTTTGACTTGAACTTGGGACCTCTCCAACACACACAGAGCTCATACCCACTAAAGCAATGAGTTATTTAAATCATAAAGACACGAAAACAAATATATGAATTTTGAGGCATTACAACTCTACCCCCTTAAAGAAAATTTCAGCCTCAAAATTTTACCTGATCAAAAAAGATGAGGATACTACTGTCGGATCGAATCCTCTAGCTCTCAAATGGCCTCCTTAGTGCTATGATTCCACCACAGCACATTCACTAAGGGGATAGACTTCTTGCGCAAAAACTTAACGTCGCGATCTAGGATCTGAACTGACTCCTCCTCATATGTTAGATCTGGCCTTACCTTAATGTCCTCCATAGAAAAAATATGTGTAGGATCAGAGCGGTAACGTCTCAACATCGAGACGTGGAACACAGTATGTATGAGATCTAACTTTAGAGGTAGCTCCAACTGATATGCGACTGGTCCCACTCGCTTCAAAACCTAGTACGGCCCAATAAACTGAGGGCTCAGCTTGCCCTTACGATCGAACCTTAGAACCTTCTTCCATGGCAAGACCTTAAGGAAAACCAAGTCCCCCACAAAATACTCGATGTCCTTCCTCTTCAAATCAGCATAGGACTTCTATCTATCAGAAGCCGCTTTCAGTTGATCTCGTATCAAGCAGACCTTATCCTCAGTCTCAGAAACCAACTCTGGACCCAGAACACGTCGCTCACCCAACTCAGTCTAGAACAAGGAAGTGCAACACTTACGGCCATATAGTGCCTCGTAAGGTGCCATCTGTATACTAGACTGATAGCTATTGTTGTAGGTGAATTCTGCTAAAGGCAAGTACTCCTCTCAACTGCCTCGAAAATCAATCACACAGCTTCTCAATATGTCCTCTAGTATCTGAATCACCCTCTTTGACTGACCGTCTGTCTGAGGATAGAAAGTAGTACTAAAGTCAAATCTCAAACTCAAAGCCTCGTGAAGCTTCTAACAGAACTGTAACGTGAATCAAGGATCCCTATCAGAGATGATCAAGACAGGAACCCCAAGTAACCTCACTATCTCAGAAATGTAGAGCTTAGACAACTTTTGCATGGAGAAGTCTGTCCTGACCAGAATAAAATGCGTAGACTTGGTCAATCGATCCACAATAACCCATATAGAATCCTTCTTAGTGGGTATTAGAGACAACCCACTAACAAAGTCCATCGTTACTCGCTTTCATTTCCACATCGGTATCTTAACCGACTGTAGCAAACTCGAAGGTAACTGACGCTCAGCCTTAACCTGCTGACAAGTCGAACAGCAAGCAACGAAGTCAGTCACCTCACGTTTCAACCCTGGCCACTAGTACAACTCTTGTAAATCTGGGTACATTTTGTTCCCACCGAGATGCATAACATAAGGGCTACTATGTGCTTCTCTCAGAATCGACAATCTCAAATCCTCATCATTCGATACGCAGATCTGACCTCGAAAACACAATACGCAGATCTGACAGAATCGCATCTCGAGAGACTTATCCCCTATCTATTTACCTCTAATCTGCTCAATCCATGTCAGCTTCACTTGCAGCTCAGCCAACAGACTACTATTGTCGAAAAGACTCAGTCGACCAAACATCACTCTCAAACTAGTCACAACCTTACGGCTCAATGCATCGGCCACCACATTGGCCTTACCAAGATGATACTCAATATTGTATTCACAGTCCTTAAGCAGTTCAACCCATCGACGTTGCTTAAGGTTTAACTTCTTCTAAGTGAGGAAATACTTGAGGCTCTTATGATCAGTGTAAATAGTACGCGTCTCACCGTATAGATTATGCCTCCAAATCTTAAGATCAAAGACTACTACTGCCAACTCCAAATCATACGTCAGATAATTAGCCTCATGAGTCTTGAGCTGTCGTGACGCATAAGCAACCACTTTACCATCTTACATCAGAATACAAACTAGACCCACATGTGACGTATCGCTGTATACCACGAAGTCCTTACAAGGCTCAGGCTATATCAGAATAGGAGCCTGAGTCAAAACGGTCTTGAGCTTCTCAAAGCTCTCCTGCTATGCATCAGTCCAAATGAAAGGAACTCCCTTCCGCAACAGCTTAGTCAATGGAGTTGTGATCAAAGAGAACCCTTCTACGAATCGTCAATAATATCCTGCCAGCCCCAGAAAGTTATGAATCTCAGACACACTCTTCGGCTATTTCCAATCCAACACAGCCTCAATCTTACGAGGATCAACATGAATCCCTTCAACAGATATCATATGCCCCAAAAAGGTTACCTCTCGAAGCCAGAACTCACACTTACTGAACTTCTCAAACAAATGTTTCTCTCGAAGAGTCTGCAGTACAATTCTGAGATGCTTATCATGCTCATCTTTAGACTTAGAATATACCAGAATGTCGTCGGTGAACACTACCATGAATTGATCCAAGTAGGGCTGGAATACTCGATTCATGAAGTCCATAAACACCGCTGGTACATTAGTCAAACCAAAAGGCATAACTAGAAACTCGTAATGACCATAACGAGTCCTAAATGCTGTCTTATGCACATCGACAACCTTTACTCTCAACTGATGATACCCTGATCGTAGATCAATCTTGGAGAACACAGAAGCCATTCTAAACTAATCGAACAAGTCATCTATCCTCGGAAGTGGGTACTTGTTCTTGATCGTTAATTTATTCAACTAACGATAGTCGATACATATCCTCATCGTATCGTCCTTTTTCTTTACGAACAGAACAGGTGCTCCCCATGGAGACACACTAGGACAAATAATCCATGATCTAACAGCTCTTGTATTTGAGCCTTAAGCTCTGTAAGCTCCTTTGATACCATTCGGTAAGGGGTGATAGACACCGGAACTATACCAGGGATCAACTCAATACCAAACTCCACCTCTCGACTTGGAGGCAATCCCGATAGTTCTTCTAGAAAAACATTTAAAAAGTTTCTCACAGTTCGGATGTCCTTAACTGAAGAGTCCACAGAATCCAAAAAAATGATGTAGGCCAAGAATGCCTCACATCCCTTCTTTACTAACTTTTCTGCCACCAATGCAGATATCACATTAGTCAGATAATCTCGTCATTCCCCAATCACAACTATTTCACTGTCCTCTACGATCCTCCAGACAACCCTCTTTGTAGCACAATACAGACTCACTCGATGCTTAACCAGCCAGTCCATGCCCAGAATTAAATCGAACTCCCTAAATGGAAGCTCCATCAGATCAGCTAAGAATACAGTCCCTTGGACCTCTAATAGTACATCTCTGAATAATTTATTCACTCGAATAGATTTCCCCAACAGATTCACCGCAATCAACACATTATCAGTAACTTCAATCGGAATTCCCAATGTCTCAGACACAGTACTAGCTATGTCAGAGTGAGTAGAGCCTATGTCTATCAGTGCAAAGTAAGGTACATTAAATATGAGAAACGTACTCGTGATAACATTTGGAGCATCTCGATCCTCACAGCGATGTGCAGCATAAACCAGTACAGGTTGTCTCCCCTCAGTCAGTCCAGCACCTCTACCTAGTGTTCTCTGCCCTCGGCCCATGCCATTACCACCCCTGGCCTAACCTCGGCCCCTAGGTGGCTGCTGTACCACTCTCGGCAGCTGTGCTGTCTCAGTAGCCAGAGCTTGCATCTGATAAACCCTCAGCGGACAATCCTTAACTCGATGCTCAGTAGACCCACATCTAAGACAAGCCCCAGTAGTCCTCCACACTCACCCGGATGGCGTCTATTACAAAGCTGATAAGTCGTCACCCCAACAGGTGCAATAGTAGGCCCAACTCTCATAGGCTCATCAGTCTTGGCATTTTTCTTAGGCCTTACTCCAGAATTCGAAGGCTTTGGATCCCTCTTAGCTTTCCCTCTATCTTGATTTTGAAGCTTAGTGCGCTTAACCTTCTCGGCGATTTTCGCCTTCTCAACCAGTGTAGCAAACTCATGCTCCCTCTGTGGAGCTGCCAAAACTCGTAGGCTATCCTAGAGACCATCCTCAAATACGAAGCAGCGCTTATACTCGGTTGCCACCATGCCTCCAGCATAACGGCTTAGCCTAAAAAATTTGGCCTCATACTCGACCATTGTACGGTCTCTCTAGTGAGATTAAAAAACTCATATCTCCTAGCATCAACATAACTAACCCCCACATATTTACTCTGGAAGGCTGTCTTAAACATATCCCATGACAGACGTTTAGGCTGAGTGCCCTCCGTAACAGTGAGCCACCACTGGTATGCCTCGTCGCGAGTAGTGAAACGGCCCCCTTCAACTTCTACTCATCAATGAAATGTAAATCATCCACAATATGTTCCATGGCCTTCGTCTAGTCCTTGGCCATATTAGGAGCAACTCCAGTAATGCCTTTGAATAGCTTAGCCCATTGGACTTGAGTCGTTCTGTAATTGACCCACGGCTTCCAGATCTAGTGCTGGGCCCAGCGACCCTCTCTAGTATCCGTAGCATGGATTAGGACAGTGCGTCATCCCCAATCGCACTATCGTAAGACCTAGACCCAGTCTCAGTAACAGGTGACACCGGCGTCTCGCTAGTATCCAGATTCAAAATCATATCCAATGCAAAGGACTCAGCTCGAGCCTCTCTACGGCCTCTACCTTGACCTCTAGTATCCCGTCCACAAGTACTGTGTGTGCTCATCGTAATTTCAAAATTATATGTATTAACAGTTTTATGCAAATTGGTTTACAGTTCCAATATGTCATTAACGGATATTTTATGCAAACAGTATCAGAAGTTTAAAGTTTGTTATCGCAAGTAATGGTCTCACTACAGTCTTTAGTTTAAACTACCTAGAGTGTTTTTAGTACAAAATACTACCTATAGTAGTTTCATAGCATGCTAGCAGTATTCTTCAAATAGATCTAAATAGAATTTTAGTATATTCTAAGCATGCTTCCACACAGTACTCATCAGAGTTTCAAAAACTTATAGGATCGGCGCCGAAGACTCGGTATACTACATATTTATTCCAACACATATTTCAAATCGTTTACAAATCATTTCTTAAAACCAATCTTTAAAAACCCCTTTCAAACCCAAATCCGTAGCTGAGTTTTGCAACCTAACTCTGATACCACTAAATGTAACACCCTAAATCTGGCCTAGACGTTATGGCTGAATTTGAGAGGTCACATGATAGTGCCTTTGCAATTGTGTTTTTCGAGTGAAAACCATACTAGTTAACCAATCTTTTTTATGCTTAAAAACATGTCCTTTTTATGCGGAAGCTTTAAAAAACATTCTATTTTTTTAGAAAACCCCATTTATTACTTTCAAAATCCTTAGTTTTAGGAAAAGCCGTTCATTTTTTGTGAAAATTGAATTTTGGTCATACTTGTCTAAAATATAATAAATTATCAACAATTTAAAAACCTAAATAAGAACTGAAAGTCCATAGTCCTTAAATTACATCAAAATCCCCCAAAATAATAATAATCCATATAATAAAAGCATAGAGAAAATGCAAAATCGAAACGAGAGTGGCAGTGGTCACTGTCGAGTCCTCCGTTGCATCGATCCATCAACTGTTGGGATTACCTGGACAGAGTAAACAAATAAGGGGTGAGTTTTGGCAAACTCAGTGTGTAAGTCCCCATAGACAACATGCATACAGTCATACATCAAATAAAAGATAATACGGGCCTGAGCCCTTTACAAAAATTGTGTGGACCTTAGCTCACTTAGAAACAAAATCAAATACAGTTGGGCCTTAGCCGGTACAGATAAAACATGCGTAACAGGTCAGAATAGCATAATCATGACCACCAACCCTGTACACCATCTCCGTCCAACCCTACACACCATGTGGGGATAAAATCAACTCACCCAACCCTACATACCAAATATGGGGATAAAATCAACCCATCCAACCCTACACACTAAGTGGTACCGTAATGTGGCACAAGTCAAAAATATGTAGCATAGCTGCCAGATATCAGGCTTTGAAGCCTTTCAGATACTTCCTTCACTTTATTAATCCCACCCAATGCAATGCAACATACATAAATGGCATGTTATAATGCAGATAAACAAATCATACGTCAATATTCAGAACAGTACAGATTACACATGCTAGAGATAACATGTTAACACATACATCACAATATCATATCACAAAATAGGGGTCTAAGTCATGCTTACCGACCCTACGATAGGTCACAGTCAACTTGGGCGACCCGTGCAACCTTACAGAACATTTCAGAAAAATGGGCTCACACGCCCATGTGGCCTACCCGTGTGGGCCTATACGCCCCAAATTGGCCCTGGCCGTGTGGATTACACGGCTTGGCCCAAAATCCTACATGCCCGTGTGGTTCACCAGTGTGGGTCCACATGCCCGTGTGGCCCATACGGCCTAATTCGTTGTACCCGTGTCTCACACACGGTCTTGTTGGCCATCACGCGGCCATGTCATACGCCTATGTCACGCGCACACAGCCTGGTTCGTCAATCACACGGTCGTGTCTCGCCACACGGCCTCCACACGGGTAGTCCACACGTCGGTGTGGCATCAACAGTAAACTTTTTAGCTTTCACTGAATCTCGTTTTTTGTGCAATCAGAGTACACAACTAGTTTTGATTTGTTGTAAGAACACTTCTGAGCCTCTCGAGACCTAAAATCGGTATATTCCATCATTTAGAAACCCAAAAATGAGTTTAAATCATATATTCGTAGTTACAAGGAGTTAGCTTACCACTATAGACGAACATTACTCCGATTCAAATCGTTGAATACTTGATCCCAGCCTCCTGATTTCCTCCTAAACAACAGTAAAATGAACCTTTATTAATATCCTACTCAACTAACGATAGCACCAAGAGAAGAAAATCACTTACCAAACCGGAAAAGCCACCGTAGCAAACGAAAATGGTTTGATCACGAAATAATAAAAAGAAGGGTTAACAAGGCAGATTTCGGCGGCAAAAAAGGGTGAGAAGAGAAAAGAAAATCAGCAGAGACTAACTCACGTTGGAGAGCAAAAAGAAAGGAAATATTTTGGGAAAAAGAGAATATATTTGGTAACTTTCTGATTACCCCACTCCCCTTGAATTACTCCATCAATCACTCCACTACAGGATTGCAATCCTAGTCAAACTCGTCTACCCCACACACCACTGTCAAAAAGGAAAACTCTATTGTTTGCATAAGGATTCGAACTCAAGACCTCTAACCTCCTTACGCTCCACTTAACCACTAGACCAGCAGGCCCATTCTGATATGTTTTTATAAACAAATACTTATAAGCCTATTAACAAAAGATAAGGCTTTAATCAAATAAAAACCAAAATTTTGCCCAAGTCTTGACTTGAACTTGGGACCTCCCCAGCACACCCATAGCTCATATCCATTAAAGCAATGAGTTATTTAAGTCATAAATACACGGAAACAAATATATGAATTTTGGGGCGTTACATTATATGGAGAACATCCATGTCCATGAGAAATTTACCTCCTAATGCCTTTCCGTGCCTATGTGAGGAAGACGACTGTTTCTTAAATAAACCAGTTTCTGATGAGGAAAATAAGATTGCACTTTTCGATATGGCTCCCCTAAAGGCCCCAGGTAGTGATGGCTTTTATGCCTTATTCTATGAAAGTCAATGGGAGAATGTCAGTCCTTCAGTTTGTGACTGGGTTAAAAGTGTTTTTTCTAGTGACCAGATTGACTCAGACTTAAACAATACACTCATTGTGCTTATCCCCAAGATTTAAAATCCAAACCATTTCTTTCATTTTCTTCCTATCAGTCTTTGTTTGGTCCTCTACAAACTGGTTATGAAAGTTATAGCAAACCGCTTCAAAGTCTTTTTTTTGAAGATTATCGCACTAGAACAAGCCAGCTTCATAGGAGGCAAAAACATCACAGATAACATTATCATTGGGTAGGAGGTATGTCACATCCCAAAATTGGGTTAAGAGAATCAGGTGAGTAAATTGGCGGTTAGTGAACTGAAAACCAAAAATATATTTTTAATTAAATAATTAGAAATTGATTAAATAAAATATTAGAATAATTAGATCTAATAATTTTGGGTTAGGAATTAAAATTAGGTTTCTGGGAATTAATTTGATGAAAAAGGATTTATAAAAACGAGGTTTGATTTGAAAATAGTTTTGAAATTGGTTTTAATTGAAAAGTAAGGACCTATTTGAAAAAGAGAAGAAACTGAAGGTGGTTAAATAGGCAATGGCCAAATTTTTAAAAACGAGTTGCCTATTTAACAACCCCCACATCTCCTTCATTCCCGTTCTTCATCTTCAAAAATTTGCCAAACACCAAATCAAAGCTTTTCTCCCAAAATTAGTTCATTTTTTATTCCTAGGCTCTCTAAACACAAATCTCTTTTCAATTTTGAAGAACACTCATGTTTTCATCCTTAAAATCCTCAAGAGATCTTCACATATTTTAGCTTAAATTAACTCTATAGCTCATCAATTTTGCAACATTGAGGTGAGATTCTAACTTTTTATGATTAAGCTAAGCGAGTTGTTATTTCAATTCGAGATTTAAATGATTTAATCAAGATCTCAATATATCACTTGATTTTTGGCTTGAAAATGGTAGATCTCATATTTCTTGGCTAAGCTTTGGTTTTAAAGTGATTTCTAACTCATTTTGATCTAATTAAAAGGTTTTTCTATCAATTTAACAAATCCTTAATGAATTTAAGCAAATTTAATGTTTCCCATTTTTAAAAGATCACAAAAGCTTGATTTTTTTGGAAAATTTAAATCGGTGAATTTGGGTAAAATTTATGGTTTAGATATGTAATTAAATTATATTTAGGATGTATGAAGTTGAAATCTAAGCTTAAAAGTGATATTTGAGTGGTTAAACACATATTTTGATAAAACTAGTTAAATTTTTTTGTATAGAGGTATATAGGCTTTGATATAGGATTTTGGAATGATTTAATGGTGTTTGTTGATGTTAGTAATGCCTTTCTAATGTGTTTGATGTGTGTAAAAAGTGTCAATTCATTTGGGAGTCTCTAAAACCATGGAAAAAGGCAAATAGAAGCTTACTTGAGTATGGTAGTTGAAGTAACGGTTGCTAAGGTGAGTGGTTTGATATACTACATTTAAACTCCAGTACATATGCGAACCTTGACTTCTTCCTTATGCAAATCCTTACAATTTTGGTTGAATCATTGAATATATACACTGTACTATTTTAATGGTGTAAAAATTAAATGAACTTATGATATATATACATGGGCTTTATTTTATATATAGTATATATATTAATGTGTTTTGATAATATACATATATATAAGAGTGTGGGGTTGTATATATATTATATGCATGGGTTTTATTATACAATATATATATATATATATATATATATATATGTTTATAGGTTTTATTTTATCTATTATATATAAAGATAAATGAGACTTTTAATGTATGCTAAAATTTAATGTGAAAGGTCACTAAATAGGTATGTATATATATGTAATATATATTCATATATGGTTATGTAATGCTTGCGAACAGATATAAAAAAATTATAATATGAATTTTTATAACATATGGATTTTATTGATAATACATATTTATGCATGTACAATCCCATAAGTGAATTATGAGTTTTACGATATTGCGACCTTTGGTTAGTGCAAAATTATATTATCATGAAATGCTAAGTGCGAGATCAACTGTAGGGCGAGCCAATTATTGTTGTGTACTGTATTATATTTAATTCAATTTGGTCAAGTTGAAAAGCATCAGGCAAAAGTCATCAAAGAAGTCCTAAATACCTTTTGCGATTTCTCAGGTCATATGATTAATCTGAAAAAAAACCAACATCTTCTTCTCAAGAGGTGTTGACGATAATTTAAGGAGAAGCATTAGTAACTTTTTAAGTTATCAAATGGTGCATAATTTGGGATGCTATCTAGGAGTGCCCCTTTTCCATGACAAGGTAATGAACAATACCCTGTGTTTCGTTGTTGATAGAATGCGCAACAAACTTTCAAGTTAGGATGCTCGAAATCTTTTTCTGCCTAGAAGGATCGCTTTGGCTCAGTCAGTGTTACTAGAAGTCCCAAGTTTTTTCATGCAATCTATGATGATCCCTAAGGGCTTGTGTGACGAGATTGAACAGATGGTCAGGAAATTCATATGGGGTCTTATAACGAAACTTGTAAGCTGGCTTTGGTGAATTGGGATTCAGTTTGTCAACCTAGGCACATTGTGGGTTTGGAATAGCATTTTTTCTACAGCAACTTGTTATAGCTCCTGTATCTAATAAAGCATGTAAAGAATATGTTTTATATTCTCTAAATTGGAATATAATTTCAATATAAGTATAATATTTTCTTGGTTAAAAATTTGAAAAAGTAATAATATCATTTTTCCAAGTTTCATTGTTGAATGATTATTGAATTTTTTGTCTTTTTTATTCTAGCATTTCTAGAATTTTTAGCCAAAGTATATTCCTTTTTTATTTCATATTTTGCTATTGTTTTAAAAATTCTAGTCGTTTGTTCAACTTGTTAATTATCTTTATTAAAAGATCTCAGATAATCATCTTTTTGAATATCTTGTTCTATTTTTCTTTTACCATAAAGATCTTTTTTATCCTTTTCTTTAGGTTTTGGAATATAAGGATCTGTGTTGTTAGTATCCATAGGTTCTGGTATTTCTATATTTTCATCCTCTTCTGTTGAAGTGTTTTCTTCATCAGAATTATCACTAGTAACATTTATATCTTCTGAAATTATAGAGTTATTATCATCTGATTTAGTAGAATTATTAGAACTACTACCACTATCTGTAATATTGTTATTTAACATATAATGATAATTAAATATTTTTAACTTGTTTAGCAGCTTTACTTTGTAAACAATGTAAAGTTATCCTTTCTCTAGCAAAATTAATTCTATTTCATATAGTATCTATATTTTCTATATCTAAAATAGTTGTTTTACTGTGTTTTTCTAAATAAGAGGTGTATTTTTTTATACAAATTTCATCCTATAGTGGTGGTAATTTATGAAAATATTGGTTTTTCTAAAATTCTATATTATTATTTTTTAACTTTTGATATTCATGAAGAAATTTTTTAGAAAATTCTTTTAAATATCTAATGTCGCATAATTTTATTTTTGATAAAATATAACTAGATTGACTATCCTGATCTTTTTTATCAGTATAACCACATAATTCTGTTCTTAGAATTAAAGTTAAACCTTTTAATAGATCTTTAGGAGTACCTATTTGGTTAATAAGTTGCTCCTTTTGTTGTTTACCTTTTTTAGATTCTTCCCATCTTCTGAGAAATTATAAAACATCTCCTTGAAATGTTCCTACAAAATAATTTAGAAAATTTACTTTTGACCAAACATTGTTGTTATTGTTAACAACAATAGCCATTGATTGTGCCCAGTCATTTATGGTTTTTTCATAGTCTGACAAAGGTATTTTAGTTAAATCTAAATATATTCCCCCCTGAGCAACATTTCTTTTATTTAAATCATTAATCCTATATGGTATAGGTTGACTAGATGACTCGCTTGGATTTTCAGGTTTTACATTATTAGTAGCTATTGATCCTATGGATACTGACAACACAGATCCTTATATTCCAAAGCCTGAAGAAAATGATAAAAAAGATCCTTACGGAAAAAGGAAAATAGAACCAGATATTCAAAAAGATGATTATCTGAGATCTTTTAATAAAGATAATGAACAAGTCGAAGAAACAACTAGAATTTTTGAAACAATAGCTACTAATGATGTAAAACCTGAAAATCCAGGTGAGTCATCTAGTCAACCTATACCATATAGGATTGATGATTTAAATAAAAGAAATGTTGCTCAGGGTGGAATATATTTAGATTTAACTAAAACACCTTTGTCAGACTATGAAAAAACCATAGATGACTGGGCACAATCAATGACTATTGTTGTTAACAATAACAACAATGTTTGGTCAAAAGAAAAATTTCTAAATTATTTTGTAGGAACATTTCAAGGAGATGTTTTATAATTTCTCATAAGATGGGAAGAATCTAAAAAAGGTAAACAACAAAAGGAGCAACTTATTAACCAAATAGGTACTCCTAAAGATCTATTAAAAGGTTTAACTTTAATTCTAAAAATAGAATTTTGTGGTTATACTGATAAAAAAGATTAGGATAGTCAATCTAGTTATATTTTATAAAAAATAAATTATGCAACATTAGATGTTTAGAAGAATTTTCTAAAAAATTTCTTCATGAATATTAATAGTTAAAAATAATAATATAAAATTTTAGAAAAACCAATATTTTCATAAATTACCACCACTATGGGATGAAATTTGTATAAACAAATACACCTCTTATTTAGAAAAACACAGTACAACAACTGGTTTAGATATAGAAAATATAGATACTATAGGAAATAGATTTAATTTTGCTAGAGAAAAGATAACTTTACATTGTTTACAAAGTAAAGCTGCTAAACAAGTTAAAAATAAATTAAGTCATAAATATTGTACAAAATTACTAGAAGGAGAATGGGAGTAGATACTGGGCCTTGATCATTAAATTAATTCCGGCTTGGACTTGATAATGAGAAAAATTATTATAACACATGTCAATGATTTTTGAAAAGTGTTATTTATCTTCATTTACTGATGAGAGGTTTCTTCCTCCAAACATGGTTTGTATAATCTAGATTTGATAAGGCTGATAACATTTTTCTTTTTCAACTATGCCTATAAGACTACTTATCTCAATATGAAAATAATAAAAGAAATCCATATTAGGAAAACTTGATAATCTGGATTTTACAATAGCGGGAAATTCTTTTAATAGATCAAAAGAAAGATTTTGGTCTGTTATTTCTTCAAGAAATCCCCATTCAATACTGGTTATATCAAATGGTTTGTGATTAAGCCTAAATTTTATAGTAGGAAATTTTTCTCCTATATCATTTATAAAAACATAGGCTTGTAGAAAATATTCAGAAAAGGCTTTTTTAAATTAAACTTGCTGGTTGCAAATTATACTATTTATTTTTGTAAAGATTTTAATAGGTAAAATCCTTCTTGATTTATTAAAGAAACATATTCTAAATCTAAATATATTCCACCCTGAGCAACATTTCTTTTATTTAAATCATCAATCCTATATGGTATAGGTTGACTAGATGACTCGCCTGGGTTTTTAGGTTTTACATCATTAGTAGCTATTGTTTCAAAAATTCTAGTTGTTTCTTCGACTTGTTCATTATCTTTATTAAAAGATCTCAGATAATCATCTTTTTGAATAGCTGGTTCTATTTTCCTTTTTCCATAAGGATCTTTTTTATCCTTTTCTTTAGGTTTTGGAATATAAGGATCTGTGTTGTCAGTATCCATAGGTTCTGGTATTTCTATATTTTCATCCTCTTCTATTGAAGTGCTTTCTTCATCAGAATTATAACTAGTAACATTTATTTCTTCTGAAATTTATAGAGTTATTATCATCTGATTTAGTAGAATTATTAGAACTACTACTACTATCTGTAATACCGTTATTTAACAAATAATGATAATTAAATTTTTTAAACAAGCCTTTATGTTTTTCATGTAGTTCTTCTATTAATTTTAAATATTCTACTCTTTCATATTGATCTTCTATGTTAGAAAATCTATCTTTTCAATGTTCTATAAGTTCTTTATAACACTAGAAATCATATTTTTGTTGTTTTGAATATTAGATAATAGGAGATACGCATAATGCAAGTACTTCAAAACCAGTAAGTACTATAGAATATATGGCATTAGCAGATAAGTTATATTTTAAAAATAATCTGTTAACAAATACAGAAGATAATTTACTTTTATCCTCAAATTCTCAAATAGAAGAAGAAGAGGATAACATAAGTACAACATCTTATGCTCCAATAGGAATGAAAACAGTTCATATTCCTATTTTTCCTACTGAACCAAGTAGAAATTCTAGAAATACTAGAATAAAAGATATACAAACTTCGGTAGAAGATATTAAAAACTTTGTATTATAAATAGGCATTGTTGTAGCCTAAAGGAGGTATCGAGTTTTAGAATACTTTTCTTTCATTTTCCTTTTTGTAAAGTTCTCTAAAAATTTCCTTTACTAATAATAAAACTCTCTTTGTATATTATCTTCCGCTGTATTGAGCCACATAGCCTCCCCTGTAATTGGTATTAGAGGGCCGGAGTAACGATACTTGGAAGCAATAATATCGTAGTATTATTGTAAGTTTTTATCTTTTGTTTACAGTTCTGTTTATTTCATAGTTATTTATCTTAAAACCCATATATCTGTTGTTGTGTCTTTGTTGCCTGTTAAAGTCCAGAGAGGACGTGTTTAGGCCTTTAGAAAAGACATACTAAGATAACAGACGGTTTTAGGTACCAAAGATAAATATGATGGAAGAAATGGATTGTTTATATAAAACTTGTAATCATACTATGCATATTGAACCTAAATATGAAAATAATATTTCGGCTCTTAGTAAAGGTATCAATAGTCTTGTAGATATAACTTCTATATATTTTAATAAGTTATATAATAAGGTTACCAATATAGAATATAAAGTTGAAAATATGAGTAAAGTAACTGAATTAGACTTGAACAATGAGTCTAAAGAACTTTTATCAGACATTAATAATAAATTAGATAATGTTCTATCAAATAAATGTGAAGAACAAGAAATGGATTTAGGTCCTTTATTCTATGGTAATAGTAATGTAATATTAACTTTATCTGAGGAAGAAGAAACTTCCTCGAACGATTCAAATACTAATAATAGTATTAAAAAAGAAAAACAAAAAAGAGAATATTCAAAACAACAAAAATATGATTTCCAGTGTTATAAAGAACTTATAGAACATTGGAAAGATAGATTTTCTAACATAGAAGATCAATATGAAAGAGTAGAATATTTAAAATTAATAGAAGAACTATATGAAAAACATAAAGGTTTGTTTAAAATATTTAATTATCTTTATATGTTAAAAAACGATATTACAGATAGTAGTAGTAGTTCTAATAATTCTACTAAATCAGATGATAATAACTCTATAATTTCAGAAGAAATAAATGTTACTAGTTATAATTCTGATAAAGAAAACACTTCAACAGAAGAAGATGAAAATATAGAAATACCAGGACCTATGGATATTGACAACATAGATCCTTATATTCCAAAACCTAAAGAAAAGGATAAAAAAATAAAATTATAATATTCTAATGGTAATCCTGGATTATAAAAATCGTTTGCTTCAGGAAACGTTTGTTGTTTTAAAAAGTTTTCTACTCCTTGAATAACTTCAGCATAACTGGCTTGAAATGCTGAGTTTGGATCTTGGGACCATTGGGATTGACTTATCGTTTTTGATGTCAATGAGAGCTGTGTTCCAATTGGTTGTCTTACCATTGGATATTGTACATAATATCCTTGATTAGGATAAAATGGTACTTGTGTAGGTATAGGAACAAATCCTTGATTGGATTTTGTTATCTTCCCTTTGTTGGGCTTTTTATGAACCGTAGTTCATTCTCCCATTATTAGAGGTTTTTTACCTCTATCCATAAGGCCTACTAAGAAAATCAGTAATAATTAGTACAAATAAATTTAGGATTTTTAACTATTGGTATTTCTATAGAAGTTTTTTCTATACAAAACATAATTGACTTTTTATTAATAGAAAATGGTAAATATTGTTTTATAAAATTATTTCCTAATAATACATCTCTATTCATATTAGGAAGGCATAAGATTTTAAACAAATTGAAATAAATCATTGGTTATTTAAAATACTTGAGAATAATTTTAGTGAAGAACGATTAAAATTATGGAAAAATAGCCCTAGATATTGTGAAATTAAATTAGAAAATTATAATAAAATTATTAGAGTAAAACCAATGATCTATACTAAACAAGATATAGATGAATTTGATATTCAAATAAAAAAATTATTGGATGATTAATAGAAGAAACTAGTAGTCCGCATTCTAATCCTGCATTTATAATAAGAAACCATGCAGAAATAAAAAGAGGAAAAGCAAGAATAGTCATAATTATAAAATATTAAACCAAAATATAACTTTTGATGGATATTTTATTCCAAGAAAGGAAGTATTAATAAATTAAGCCAAACAGACTAAATATTTTAGTAAATTTGACTGTAAGTTAGGATTTTAGCAAATCATGCTAATAAAAGAACCCAAACCTTTAACAGCTTTTAGTGCACCCAATGGTCATTATTAATGGAATGTAATGCCATTTGGACTATGTAATGCTCCACAAATTTTTCAAAGATGGATGGATTCTATATTTAAAAAATATAGGAAATTTTGCGATCAAAAACAGCTTCAACAATTTATAGGAATAGTTAATTATGGAAGAACTTTCTTTCCTAACTTATCTAAAAAATTAGATAGGTTATATGAAAAACTAAAAAAAGGAAAATATTTTGATTGGTCTAAAGAAGACTCAGAAGTAGTAAGAAAAATAAAAGCGGAAATAAATTATATTCCTAAAGTTTATCTGCCTAAACAAGGTGATAAATTAATTTTAGAAACGGATGCTTCAGATAATCATTGGGGATGTATATTGAAAGCAAAAACAAAAAATGAAGAGTTAATTTGTGGATATAGTTCGGGGAAATTTAAACCAAATAAAATCAATAATGTTATATATGAAAAAGAATTATTAGCAATAAAAAAAGGAATAAAAAAATTCTTGATATATTTAGCATCTGAAAATTTTATTATAAAAACTGATAATCAAGCTGTCAAACAATTCATTACTAATAAAAGTTTAGAAATAGTACCAAGAAGGATACGATGGTATAATGATTTATGTAGTTTTAAATTTGAAGTATATATATAAAAAGTGTTGATAATATTCTTGCTGATTTTCTTAGCAGGCCTTATGGATGGAGGTAAAAAACCTCTAATGATAGGAGAATGGACTACGATTCATAAAAAGCCCAACAAAGGGAAGATAACAAAATCCAATCAAGGATTTGTTCCTATACCTACACAAGTATCATTTTATCAAGGATATTATAAAATCTGGATTATAAAAACAATGTTTGGAGGAAGAAACCAAAAGATCATGGGTTTTATTTACTTTAGTTGTTTTTTCAACTAGAATTTGAGAAAAATTAGTAAGAGCTCATCTAAAATTTGCTCTTTGTTCTAAAATATGGGTTTTCCATATTTTGTTAATAAAATTATAGTATTCCAGTGGTAATCTTAGATTATAAAAATCGTTTACTTCAGGAAACGTTTATTGTTTTAAAAAGTTTTCTGCTCCCTGAATAACTTCAGCATAACTGGCTTGAAATGTCGAGTTTGGATCTTGGGACCATTGGGATTGACTTACCATTTTTGGTGTCAATGAGAACTGTGTTCCAATAGGTTGACTAGATGACTCGCCTAGATTTTCAGGTTTTACATCATTAGTAGCTATTGTTTCAAAAATTCTAGTTGTATCTTCGACTTGTTCATTATCTTTATTAAAAGATCTCAGATAATCATCTTTTTGAATATCTGGTTCTATTTTTCTTTTACCATAAGGATCTTTTTTATCATTTTCTTTAGGTTTTGGAATATAAGGATATGTGTTGTCAGTATCCATATTTTCCATATATCTGTTGTTGTATCTTTGTTGCCTGTTAAAGTCCAGGGAGGACATGTTTAGGCCTTTGGAAAAGACATACTAAGATAACAGACGATTTTAGGTACCAAAGATAAATAATATGGAAGAAATGGATTGTTTATATAAAGATAAATCCAAAGAATTCGATTTCAGTTTTTCCTAATTCGATTTTCTTAGGGCTTAATATTATTCCATGTTTTATAAATTCTCTAGAAATAATATTTAAATGCTTTTTATGACTTTCTAAAGTTTATGAGAATATTAAAATATCATCTATATAAACAACGCAAAATTGGACTAGAATGCGGACTACTAGTTTCTTCTATTAATCCTTTTTCCAATAATTCTTTTATTTGAATATCAAATTCATCTATATCTTGTTTAGTATAGATCATTGGTTTTACTCTAATAATTTTATTAGGATTTTCTAATTTAATTTCACAATATCTAGGGCTATTTTTCCATAATTTTAATGGTTCTTCACTAAAATTATTCTCAAGTATTTTAAATAACCAATGATTTGTTTCGATTTGTTTAATATGTTATTTTCTTGGTGGAGTAAAATCTTTGTCACAAATAAATTTATGATTTTCTACTAATGGTATTTTTATAGAGGTATTTTCTGTAGATAATGTAATTATATTTTTATCAATAGAAAAAGGTAAATGTTGATATATAAAATTATTACCTAATAGTATGTCTCCATGCATTTTAGGGAACCATAATATTTTAGGAATTACAAATCTTACATTGTTTATGTAAATTGTATATTTCTAGCTTTATAAGCAATTAAAGTTTCTTTACCATCTACTCCAACTGCCATTATTGAATTATTCATTAGTTCTCATTTTTCTAAAAATATTAGTAAGAGCTCGTCTAAAATTTGCTTGTTGTTCTAAAATATAGGTTTTTCATATTTTGTTAATAAAATTATAATATTCCAATGGTAATCCTAGATTACAAAAATCGTTTACTTCAGGAAACATTTATTGTTTTAAAAAGTTTTCTGATCCCTGAATAACTTCAGCATAACTGGCTTGAAATGCCGAGTTTGGATCTTGGGACCATTGGGATTAACTTACCGTTTTTGGTGTCAATGAGAACTGTGTTCCAATTGGTTGTCTTACCAGAAAAATTTTATCAGCCATATCAAATCTGGATTATACAAACAATGTTTGGAGAAAGAAACCTCTCATTTACCATTTTCTATTAATAAAAAGTCAATTATGTTGTCTATAGAAAAAACTTCTATAGAAATACCAATAGTTAAAAATCCTAAATTTATTTGTACTAATTATTGCTGATTTTCTTAGCAAGCCTTATGGATAGAGGTAAAAAACCTCTAATAATGGAAGAATGGACTACGGTTCATAAAAAGCCCAACAAAGGGAAGATAACAAAATCTAATCAATGATTTGTTCCTATACCTACACATGTACCATTTTATCCTAATCAATGATATTATGTACAATATCCAATGGTAAGATAACCAATTGGAACACAGTTCTCATTGACACCAAAAACGGTAAGTCAATTCCAATGGTCCCAAGATCCAAACTCGGCATTTTAAGCCAGTTATGCTGAAGTTATTTAGGGAGCAGAAAACTTTTTCAAACAACAAAAGTTTCCTAAAGTAAACAATTTTTATAATCCAGGATTACCATTGGAATATTATAATTTTATTAACAAAATATGGAAAACCCATATTTTAGAACAACAAGCAAATTTTAGAAGAGCTCTTACTAATTTTTCTCAATTTCTAGTTGAAAAAACAACTAAAGTAAATAAAGCCCATGATATTTTACTAAAATCTATTTTATATAGAGAATAGGAGGAATGTTATATAGAATATATGGATATTAAGGAGATAAATAATATTCTTGATATATTTCAATATTTTATTGATAATGGGATAAACAGTCCTATTATAAATAAAATATTTAGAATATATTTACTTAATAAATCAAGAAAGATTTTACCTATTGAAATCTTTACAAAAATAAATACTATAATTTGCAACCAGCAAGTTCAATTTAAAAAAAAAGCCTTTTCTGAAAATTTTCTCAATCTTTTTGAAAATTTTTAATATCTTCTA
The DNA here is from genome assembly GCA_020496765.1 of Gossypium stocksii. Classification (NCBI taxonomy): domain Eukaryota; kingdom Viridiplantae; phylum Streptophyta; class Magnoliopsida; order Malvales; family Malvaceae; genus Gossypium; species Gossypium stocksii. The sequence goes on from CM035622.1 coordinate 54,143,494, forward strand.
CCGAAGTTTGTATATCTTCTATTCTAGTGTTTCTAGAATTTCTACTTGGTTCAGTAGGAAAAATAGGAATATAAACTATTTTCATTCCTATTGGTGTAGAAGATGTTGTACTTATGTTATCCTCTTCTTCTTCTATTTGAGAATTTGAGGGTAAAAGTAAATTATCTTCTGTATTTGTTAACAGATTATTTTTAAAATATAACTTATCTCCTGATGCCATATATTCTATAGTATTTGACTCTGGCCCTCTGATACTTGGAAGCAATAATATCATAGTATTATTGTAAGTTTTTATCTTTTGTTTACAGTTCTGTTTATTTCATAGTTATTTATCTTAAAACCCATATATATGTTGTTGTGTCTTTGTTGTCTGTTAAAGTCCAGGGAGGACGTGTTTAGGCTTTTGGAAAAGACATACTAAGATAACAGATGGTTTTAGGTACCAAAGATAAATAATATGGAAGAAATGGATTGTTTATATAAAGATAAAACTTGTAATCATACTATGCATATTGAACCTAAAAATGAAAATAATATTTCGGTTCTTAGTAAATGTATCAATAGTCTTATAGATATAACTTCTGTATATTTTAATAAGTTATATAATAAAGTTACAAATATAGAAAATAAAGTTGAAAATATGAGTAAAGTAACTGAATTAGACTTGAACAACAAGTCTAAAGAATTTTTATCAGACATTAATAATAAATTAGATAATGTTCTAACTAATAAATGTGAAGAACAAGAAATGAATTTAGGTCCTTTATACTATGATAATAGTAATGTAATATTATCTTTATCTGAGGAAGAAGAAACTTCTTCGGACGAGTTAAATACTAATAATAGTATTAAAAAAGAAAAACAAAAAAGAGAATATTCAAAACAACAAAAATATGATTTCCAGTGTTATAAAGAACTTATAGAATATTGGAAAGATAGATTTTCTAACACAGAAGATCAATATGAAAGAGTAGAATATTTAAAATTAATAGAAGAACTATATGAAAAACATAAAGGCTTGTTTAAAATATTTAATTATCATTATATGTTAAATAACGATATTACAGATAGTAGTAGTAGTTCTAATAATTCTACTAAATCAGATGATAATAACTCTATAATTTCAGAAGAAATAAATGTTACTAGTCATAATTCTGATAAAGAAAACACTTCAACAGAAGAAGATGAAAATATAGAAATACCAGAACCTATGGATACTGACAACACAGATCATTGTATTCCAAAACCTAAAAAAAAGGATAAAAAAGATCCTTACGGAAAAAGGAAAATAGAACCAGATATTCAAAAAGATGATTATCTGAGATCTTTTAATAAAGATAATGAACAAGTCGAAGAAACAACTAGAATTTTTGAAACAACAGCTACTAATAATGTAAAACCTGAAAATCCAGGTGAGTCATCTAGTCAACCTATACCATATAGGATTGATGATTTAAATAAAAAAAATGTTGCTCAGGGTGGAATATATTTAGATTTAACTAAAATACCTTTGTCAGACTATGAAAAAACAATAGATGACTAGGCACAATCAATGACTATTGTTGTTAACAATAACAACAATGTTTGGTCAAAAGAAAAATTTCTAAATTATTTTGTAGGAACATTTCAAGGAGATGTTTTACAATTTCTCAGAAGATGGAAAGAATCTGAAAAAGGTAAACAACAAAAGGAGCAACTTATTAACCAAATAGGTACTCCTAAAGATCTATTAAAAGGTTTAACTTTAATTCTAAAAATAGAATTTTGTGGTTTTACTGATAAAAAAGATCAAGATAGTCAATCTAGTTATATTTTATCAAAAATAAAATTATGCGACATTAGATATTTAGAAGAATTTTCTAAAAAATTTCTTCATGAATATCAAAAGTTAAAAAATAATAATATAGAATTTTGGAAAAACTAATATTTTCATAAATTACCACCACCATGGGATGCAATTTATATAAACAAATACACCTCTTATTTAGAAAAACACAGTAAAACAACTGGTTTAGATATATAAAATATAGATACTATAGGACATAGAATTAATTTTGCTAGAGAAAGGATAACTTTACATTGTTTACAAAGTAAAGCTGCTAAACAAGTTAAAAATAAATTAAGTCATAAATATTGTACAAAATTACTAGAAGGAGAATGGGAGTTTGGTTGTAAACCTATACGACCTAAGACTTATAAAAATAAGAGATCACAAGACCTCTTTCATGATGAAGATTGGTTTCAACATTGTAACAAACTCCAATGCTCTATGGGTTCAAATTCTTAGATCGAACTATAGTGTGCAAGATGGTTTATCGGAGTCTCTTTCGAGAGTGTAGGGCTTATTTCTATGGCGCTCTCTTGTCAAGGTATGGCCCTTAATTCGCAAAAATCTACTATGGTTAGTCAGTAATGGAAAAGATATAAATTGTTAGAGGGATCCTTGGATTCCAAAGATTGGTCCTTTGGTCAAACATATCTCATCTGCTTCGAAACTTAGACATGAATTGTTCCCTCAACAAGATGGTTACAGGTGATGGTTCTTGGAATCTTGATTTCTTTCGTGTTAATTGTTCTGTTATTGTTTTGATGATATTGTTGCTAAAATTTGGTTAACATCAAGTTTTGGGTTTGATTCTTAAACAGTGGCGGAGTCTGAAATTTATTTTTGGGGGACCGAAATTAAATTGTATATTTTTACGATAGTAAAAATGCAATTTCATCATTTTAGTAGCCTATATTTTTATAATTTTAAAGATTTAAATCAATTTTTTATCATTTTTGGGAGGCAAAGTGTAATTTTACGATTACTAATTTAAAATTTTATAAATTACAAATGGCCTAAATTAAAATTTTACCATTTTATGGGGATCACGGCCCCCTTGAGCCTCCAGTACGTCTCCATTACGCTCTGCCACTGCTCTTAAACATCTTTACTTTTTCCTTTATTAAAAACAAGAAACAAAAAAAATTATTTGGTAATGTCTTAAACAATTTATTTTACAAATACAAACAATATAAGCTAGACTTGTTCATGAGTCGAGATACCTATTAGGCTCAAAGAGCCGTTTGAAATTTAGGAGGGTTTGGGAAAAAAAGTAGACCCAAAAAAGAGGTTTGGACAAAAAATTAGGCATGTTTAAGATATGGGTCAATCTCAGACTTGAATATTTAAGGCCTGAGCTTGGCTTACTCGGACTAGTTTTTAAGTTTATAACATTTTATATTATATTATTTTTATATATGATGTAATTTATAACACATTAAAAAAATAAACTTATACTAAATATATAATACAACAATCTAAACGTTAAAAATAATATTAAGATGATTATATAAAAAATTCAATAAATAAAAATATATAATAATTAAATATTATATAAAAATAATATAAATATTTTTTAAAAAAATTAAAAATAATATGATGGGCCTAAAATGGGCTTAGTTAATTTTTTGCAAATATGGACAGGTTTTGGTAAAACTTTAGGCCCATATTTCGGGCCAAGCTTGAACAAATATAAAGTATATTAATACCATGCTTAGATCCTGTCTGAACCTAACCCGACCTAACCCATAAACAATTCTGGCACAAACCCAAATTTTAATATTAAATTCAAATATATTATAAGTTAATATTTAATATATTGATCGTGTATTATTTTTATACCCAATCACTTACGTGACACTTCATTAATGAGATTAATAATTTTTTAATTTAATTCATTAATAAAATAACATATCGTAATTATTTTAATTGATAATATATAACTTTTATACGCTTTCAATGTATTAAATAATGAATATTAATTCATATTTTATTATTTAATACTAATTAGAATAGAGAATATATATTTAATTCTAGGGTAATAAGAAGCTTCCCATGAGTTAAGAAATTTTCATTGGCTTTAACAGTTTCTTTCTTGAAGGAATTCCACATCCATGTGAAAAAAAATTATATTGTCATAGAGATAACAACCACGTGCAAGTCCAACTTGGGTAGAATGTCGATTGTTGTCTAAGGTATGGGACCATAAAATATAACCTACTTAATGGTCCCCTCTGACCACAAGCTGATGCCCTCAGTATGGTTGAAGTTGCATTCTTCCCTTTGAAGTTGCATTCTTACCTTTGTAAAGATCATGTAAGTAAGACACGTTTGGTTTATAGGGCCGATGATGCTCCAATTTTCTTTCGTCTGAGATTCTTGAGTGTTGTTAGAACTGTTAATGAGGAGGGGAAAGAGGAGGAAAGAGAACACAATGATTGCAGCGAGTTTTGTGGCTACCATTTATTGCATTTAAAAACTCTTTCAAGACCTAACATATATAGAATTTCTTAAGTTGACATTTGAGAACTAATATTTTAAATTTTAGATTTAGATTTAAAAAGTAGTACAAATTAAATAATAACTTAAGTGAAAAATAACATTTAAATTTTTGATTGCTAATAGCCTATATAGCAATGAATTTGAAAATTATTTTAAATTTGATAAATTTGTATTTTTATATTTTTTTAATATATATTAAATTAAATCTTTATTAACTTATCCATAATATATAATATTTATTCTTACCATTTATATAATAAATCAAATTCAAGTTTTTAAGAAACACATGATAGTAAAATCTCAATTCATGTTGTTTGAAGAAAAACAATAATTGCGTGTATAAAAGTAAAACTTTCCTTCCAATAATTTTAAAAATTTTCTATTGAATTGATATCGGGCGGGGATATATAAAAAAGATTTAACTTTTTTAAAACAAAGTTATTTTCATATATAAGGATGATTATGTAGACCTGCTCATGGGTCGGGCGGTCCGGCTCGGCCTGAAGGCCTGCCCGAAATGTGGGAGGGTTTGGGCAAAAATATAGGCTCGAAAAATGGGCTTGGGTAAAAAAATTAGGCCCGTTTAAAAAATGGGTCGGGCCTCGGTTAGAGTCTTTTTGGCCCGAGCCCGGCCCGAATTTACTAAATGACAAAAAAAATATGCTATTTTTTTTTGTTTTTAAATTTTATTTTCTTGATGTTTTCTCCCTATTTTGATACCATATTACTATTATATTGCTACTAATTTGTTGTTATTATTTGGATATTGTATAAAACTTATTTTATTGTTAATTTTGTTATTATTTTAAAGGCATTTGTTAATTTTGTTATTATTTTAGAGGTATTTACTTGTTAAGTTGCATCTATCTTAGTATTATTTAAGTCTACATATTTTTTAAAATTAATTTTTAATTTGTTGGGAAATATTTATTTTGATTTTTTTAGTATTTTTGATGTATTATATATATTTAAAAATTATATAAAATAATATAAAAAAATTAATACGGGCGGGCTGGGCCGGGCCCAGATTTTAGCATTTTTATATGGGTCGGGCTTGGGCAAAATTTTAGGCCCATTTTTTAGGCCCGGCCCGGCCCAGCCCAAGCCCGATGAATGGGCCTAGATTTTTAGTTGAGCCAGGCCAGAACCCGGCCCGGCCCGGCCCATAAGCACCTCTATGATTATGGCAGTACTTTTAATAATATCTTTGAGAAAATATCTTCAACTATATGAAAATAACTTCCACTTCACATATATATATATATATATATATATGTTGGGTTAATTAACTTTTAGCTTGAATTAGATCGTGTTTGGACTAAGTTATACAGGATATTAATATTGATTATAACTTCAGGTTGACTTAATTTAAATTCATTCTTATTTGTAAATAGTTAATTTAAATTTATTAAGTTTGTCAATATTATTATTATTTTTAAAAATAATTATTTTACATTTAAAAATATAATTATTTTGTCTAATATTTATTAATTATATGTATTACTATCACTATATATCTCCTTTTTTTTAATTAAATTTCTAAACACAAACAATTTAATAATTTTAAAAAAATTATTTAATATATATTTCAATATTTATATTCTAGTATAATATATTTATTTTTACATGATATAAATTACATCTATATAAAATAATAAAAATGAATACATTATAAATTTAAAAATGATTTAAGCTTAACTTTGAATATTAAAATTCGAGTTAAGCTCTCACACACATTATATTCCATTTTAGTTCATATATAAATTTGTTCATTTTGAATTTGTCAAGCATCAATATTATTTTTAATAATTTTTGTTTTCTCGTATCTTTAATAATTTTTATTATTTCCATATTTAATTATTTTTAACCTTACAATTTTTAATCTTAATTATTTATACCATATGTTAAAAAAAATCTATTAATATATATTCAGTATAATGGTAAAACATATTATATTTTCAATGACAATTCAATTCTTAAAGGTGCCATTATACATTATAAAAAGCTAAAAGTTATTCCTAAATTATTCTTTTAATTTTTAAATTAAATGTTTTATTTTTATTTTAAGTTTTACTTGGACTTATTTAAAAGATGAATTCACACATTAATTTACAAATTGGTTGGGATTCATGCCCAATCTGTTTGAAAGAAAAAATATTTTTAAAATTTGAAAATTGATTATTGAGAGATTGATTCGAAGAATTTAGTTTCCATACTGAAAGAAAAATTTTAAAAATAAATTTATTATTAATCGTTTTGTTTTATCTTTAGATATATATTTAAAGTTGCTGGTGCACATCTCAAGTCATATAAGTCGATTAAGATGTGATACCTAGCGGAAAATATTTTTCAATTTATTATTATTATTACCTATTATATATATAAATTCACATTTATAATACATAAAATATGAATAAACTATTATCATAAATTTAAAATTTACTTTCTTTAGTAAAACTCAATTTAAATTCATTTACTATTGATTAATTAAAATATTAAAAGGATAGAGTGGCCTAACGAAGTGGGGGCTAATAATAATTTCCCACCTTTCGTTAAGACCCTGCAACCAACGTACCAAAGTAAACAAAACGTGAAGCCATCATTATGGCATCAAATCTTGAAGGATCATGATTCATGAACCTATATTACAGAAAATGAATCAATAACAGAAAAACAAAACATACAATTCATCTTTACATAATTATTATCTCTTATCTCTTCTAATATATATTAATAATAATTAAATTATGTCATGTTCACCATACAAGTGAAAGAAAATTTTTATGTAAAAATAATTTTATTAAAATTTATTCAACAATTATTATAGATAGAGTGCTAAATAATTTGTATACAAAATTTATTAAATATGCGTGTAATTCTTAAATATATTTTATTTAAAAATTATATTAAAATGTAAAAAAAATAAAATTACTATTATTTAAAATAAAGTGTATATTACTTTTTTCTAACTAATTTGGTAACCTCCAATTAACTCATTACATCAATAAGTGTGGATAATTAACCTTTCATAAATGTTACTTATGATGAAATTAATACTTTCCTTTAACCCTCGTTTCAATATATACAAAACTGTAAAAACCTATTAAAAGTCATCCTTCTCATTAGCAATTGAGAGTTGCACCCCTTTACTTCGTAACATACTATTTTTATTTTATTTTTAGACTTTAAGTTAAGAATGTTCATTTTTATATTATGTTTTTATGTTTAAAGTATTATAAATTTATGTATTAATAATATTTTTATATCATGTTTATGTTATTTTTTTATCTGGTTATATCCTGTGTAGTTATAGTAATTTAATTTAAAATTTACTTTTTATGTTTGTAATGTGTTATACTTGTATTATATCTTAATTCATTATATATATTTTATAGAGAAAAGATGATATGAAACTGCGATACCATGTCATTTGCATCCCTTTTTAATAATTTAATGTCATTCCAGCATTTTCATCCTAAATTTCAACATATTATGCTGGATTTGATTTTTTTTTAGGATAAAAATACTGAAATGACATTAAATTATTAGAAAGAGATATAAATGACACGGTACCCTTGTTTCATATAATCATTTCTCATATTTTATATAATTGGTCAATCAAATTAAAATTAGAGAAAAAAAATTTCATATTATGTTTAAATTTAAAAAAAATTTCATATTATGTTTAAATTTATTTTTATGTAAGGAGTATCATTAATTTATATATGTAACGCCCCAAATTTTGAACATTTGTCTGATAAATTCTATTAATAATTAAGCCTCTATATATGTGGTTAAATGTTTTGTTTATGTGCTTGAGATTGGGGGTTCGAGTCTTCCTTCATAAATTTTACTGTTTATTTTGGTTTTACCGGCCTTATCCTTGAACTCTCAACTTAAATTTATTTCTACGTTAATCTATATCAAGAATGAGCTTGTTGGTTCAATGGTTCAACTTCTATATACTTTTTGGTTTTGTGTTCAAGTTTTTGCGTATACAATAAGGAAAAATTTTCCTTCTTTTCTTCTTATTTTTTTTCTTTCTTCCTTATTTTCCTTGCCTATTGTTCTTTTTCCCGCTTTTGCCTTCTTTTTTATTTCTTGTTGCCATTTTTGCTACTGTTACGATAGGGAAACTTCGTATTTCATTGTCTTTGATTATTCGGATAATTGCGTAGGTTTGATATGAATTTCTATTAGTATTGTTTGTTCATCTTGTCGAAGTGGGTTTCGCTTAGTTGCTTGAATTCTTTGATTTAGTGTTCGTTTGGTTTCTCGTAGGCAAAGATCATGAGAACAACGTTCCCTAAACATTTTAGTTCTATAAATTGCTGTTTGGTGCGAAGGTAATGGGTGGAATCTTTGAGTACGGGGTTCATCGAAACTTATCGACGCAACTCGGTTTTGTACTCCAATTCTAGCATTTCGTTGTGATTAATTGTGTAATTGGCCTTTGGATTGTTGTTTTTAGGCTCTAGATTCACCTTGGTCGCTTCTATGTCGAAACTGTGTCAGGAAAACCCGAATTCTTACGAATGAAAGAGGCCGAAAAACATGGTTGTCGATGCCACACGACCGTGTGGTAGGTTGTGTGTTAGGTCATGTAGCTGATTGTTTTGGAATTAGAGACATACGGGCTAAAGACACAGGCATGTGTGCAAGTTGTATAACTCACTATTTTGGAATTAGAGGCACAAGGGCTAGAGACATAGGCGTGTGTCCAAACCATGTAACTCACTATTTTGAGCCACACTACCGTGTGTTAAGTCGTGTAGACCATACGGGTATGTGGCCCAAAAATTAGGATTTTTCCCTAGGGCCGTAAACATCGTTAAAATCAAACGTAGGCCTACCGTAGGGTCTATATGATCTAAATTAGACAATGTAACCATTATTTGATGATTTGTTACTGAATAATCTATTATTTTCATGTAAATACTTTATATGAAATCTCATAAGTAAGCGTGATAGCATAATATGAGCATGACCTGAATATGTACTACTATATACACATATCTGATATCTGTTAAATCTACATTTGCATTGGGTTGAGATTGTGAAAAGGAGAAAGTGTGGGCAGTTTAATAATCTGCTGAATGTGGTGGCTAAGCCACAAACATGTATCTAACTTTGGTGATTTATCGCATTCTGACCTGATAGCTAGACTGCAATTATTTTGGAACGTGACACATAATCACTATGTGGTGTGTAGGGATGGATGGGTACTTGATACTCTATATGGTGTGTAGGGATGGACGAAGATAGTGTGTAGCGGTTGGGGTTAGGAATATGTATCTGAATCTGAAATGTTTGCAAATGTATGTGCTTTTTTTGTTTCTATTTCTGTATCTGATTCCGAGAATTGACTAGTTAATAAAAAACCGAAATCACATATGTTATATTATTGATTAATTATAAATGTAAGTTATACATTGAGTTGAAACTCATTTAGTGTGTTTATTGGATTACAGGTAACCCACAAACTTAGGGGGTTGATGTGGAAGGAGCTCGATCATTTCTCTTCTAATTATCTATTGTTTTATCTAGACTTATTCTATCATGTGTTTTATTTCGAATGACTAGTTATAAGCTTAGATTTTTATGTTAATTTTAACTACTTTATTAATCTTCGGCTGTTAAACTTTTAATAGCTAGAGGTTTGGATTTGTCTGAAATTATTTGATGGAACTCTCCAAATTTAATCTTAATGTTTAGACCGAATATAGGGTGTTACAATATATGTTTACACGTTAATAATATTATTTTTGATGACATCTTCATTGTAATTATTATATTTGGTATGATGTTTCAATTCATTTATATTTTACCTAATTCTTAATTCGCATCCTAATTCAATTTTAACTTTTAATAATTTATTTGATAAATTAATATAAATATTATAATCAAAACTATTCACAATAACCAATGACTAGCCTACTACTGATATAAACAAAATTAAAGCAATCAAAACATTTGTTTTTCAACCAATAAATTTTAATATCAACCATAAAATAAAGATGTAAAATATATAAAACTTGTTTTCGAAATACAACAAATGAATTTAACAAATCAATGGGAAGCCAAACATTAAGGGTCCCTTATTAACCACAAATTACAGTCTCATACGTTGCTTCTTCATTGATGAAACTCTTCAAGATGCAAACAACTAAAAAAAGTTTCAAATCGAAAATTAAAAACTCAATGGTTTACCAACATTCATACAAATTAATATCAGTTCGAAGACGAAAATATACTTCCCCTTCAAAGGCATCAGTCATCAAAGTAGCTACTCCTCTAGCCATGAAGAAATCACCTGTTCCACCAATCACTGATATATCCCTCGTCTTGTTCATCAACGGATCAGCACCGGCGAAGTTTATACTTCCTTTATGTTGGGTAGAATTGAAAACGAAGGAGAAACCCAACCAAGCTGTGAATATGTCTTTCTTGTCGTAGATATAAAACCCTTGGGCTCGACCCACTGGTTTCGAATGCAAGTTGTTGTCTAAGGTAATGGGGTCGTCGAACACGACCAGGTCTCCGAAATGGTTTTGTCCTGTTAAAATGGTCTTGTTCCCCCATTGTGGTGAACCTACAATGGCCGATGTTGCGTTCTTTGCGTTATGGCCGTTGTAGATTATGTCGTGGAAATAAAACACCATGCTCTTGCATGGTTTTCGGGTTCGGGTTTTTCGAGTTGGTGCCGCGGTTGATATGGAGAGGAAGGAAAGGAGGAGGAAGATGGCTAATAGGGATCTCTTAGCTTCCATTTTTGTATGTAATGTGGTGTTTATAGAACTTGAGTTGCTTTGTTATATACGTGAGAATTTCATACTGTACGAATTTCTGGTTAATTAGTTAATTTACTTGGGACTAAAACTTGGCTTTAAAGGAATGACTGCGTAGCTGTGACACCGACAAAACAAACTATTTTATCCATTCAATTATCAACTAACTTATTCAAGTTTAGCTACAATTTTAACTTCCATTCCTTTAATTTGGAAAGAGGAAAGCATTTTATTCAAAAGTGAAGAAGAAATCAAAATTCAAAATGACTTTTAACTCACAACACAACTAGTAACTTAATTTAAAAAATTCAAATCATCCAAATAAAAATAAATAAATTCAAAATGACTTCAAATTTTCTAAAATTGAAATTGACCTATTCAACTGATTATCTTTAATTTATGGTAGCTTCAGTTCAAAGTTTAAGACAATCATTGGACGTTGAAGGGAGATTTGTTAGTGCGAAGTTAATGGTTTTCCTTTTCTCAATGAAATAAAGGAAGAATTCTATAACTTAATAAGCTAAGGGATTGTTTTCACGTTATGGCAGATTACGCAATCAGCAAATGCATTTATTGAGGTTTACTGTTCTGTTTGAAAATGGGGGAAACCTTCTTTGACTTCAGGTTTCCTAGAAATTTAAAATAAAATCACCTTTTGTTAAGTTCTTGATTTGTTTCTGTTTTAAAGTATTTTTTCACAAATGATATGGCAGCAACCAAAGGAACAACTGGTTAATATTATTTGTTAACAACTTAAGGTCTAAGTTTCAAACCTGATGTTAATATCTACTCTCTTAAATTGTAAACTTTGATTCAACTAAAAAAATTTATATAGAGTTTTAATAAATAGAGTTTTGAACTTTTTTTATTAATTTAGATACAAATGGAGGATTGAACAATCAAACCTTTGATTAAAATGTTTGGTAAATGGAAATTTGTAAGAGTGCTAAAACCTCGAAAACAAAAAAATGGTAGGATAGACAGCATTTTTCATAATTGATTAGGAATGAGATATGTGGAATGGCATATCTGACTATGCTTACTAAAAAATTACTCATTTTACCACATGTATCTATTTCTTGAATATTTATGTACTCTTAATTTATTTTTAATTTACTTGTGTAAAATAATTTCTTATGCAACTTTATATTAATTGAAATATGCTACTTGACAAATTTATTCATAGTGTGATATAATTATCACTAATTTACATTCTAAGATTATGACATAATTATCACTAAGAATATAGTTTACAATTATATTAATACACTATTAATATTTATCAATTCCCACAAGGTTAATATTTACAAATAAAGAACTTAAGAAATTTATTTATTTAAATTTTTAAAAATATTCACTAATTAATTTCTATAACGGATGTTTTAATTCCTTGGTAATAGTGTTTTATTTCAAGAATTTCATCTAATAAAGACTAAAATATTATAAACAAATAAATACTTAACAATAAAATGTGTCATACCATTATTTGTCATTTTACACATATCAACTTTTAGTTATAAGCTAAGTTTTACCAACCATTTTTAAATAAAAATTTAATAGAATTAATTGGTCAAATCAATTAATAGAATTAATTAGTCAAACCAACTACTATAATTAGCAATCTGCTATCAAATATCAACCGATTATCAAACAGGGTCTGTATAATTATTTTCTTACTTGTAAAATAAGTGGGTTGAATATGTAAATTTGTAGCGTATATTCTAACCCAAAAAGTAAAATTAATAAAATTGTGATTATATTTTGATATTAAAAGACAGTTTTAGACATTTATTAACTTACGGAGTATTAATTAAAATTTTTAGTAAAATAATATAGGAAATATTTAATAATTGAAGTGTAAACTATATCAAAGCTCAATAGTAAATTTATGTTTTGATTGGCTATTTTATATAAATGATCTAAAAAATAATTAATTATATAAATGACCCTGATTAAAAAATAATCACCTAAATAACTTAAAATGAACAGGGCACAAGGGTAATGGATACTAGATGGCCGACATCCACATAATTTTTGACACAATTATTGCCTCATGATTGTGTCAGGGGGTAAAAAATTAATTTTTGAGGTTTTTGACCTCAGATGGATGGCTGGCACCCATGTATTTTTTTTGTCAATCATATCATACTGGTATACATGTTATACCAGTATTTTAAAAAATATGATATTGAAGGTTGACACCCCTTTATTCGATTAAAAAAGTTTTTTAAGGTGTTGGGACACTAATGGCCGGCACCCTTTTATCTAATTAAAAAAAGTTTTTTTTGTGGTGTTGGGGCACTGATGGCTAGCACCATTTTATCTGATTAATTTTTTTTGGATGTTGGGACAATGATGGCCGACACCTTTTTTTCAGAATTAAAAAAAATTAGGGTGTTGGAACATTGATAACCGACACCCTTTTTCCAAATTAAAAAAAATGGGGTGCTGGGACATTAATGATCGACACCTTTTTTATTAGTTCAAAAAAATATTTTTCAGGTGTTGTGTATGACATGGTAGGTACCCCAATTGTATTTAAAAAAAATATATATTTTTTAGGTTCTAGACTTCCATTACTCAGCACTGAAGCCAGGTATATATAGATTTTTTTTGTCTTCCATTTGAGTTTTTTGTTTGCTTTATCAGTTGAAAACAAAAATTAAGCATATTAGTGTTTTGTTTGTTGAGAAGGGAGCAGATATTGTTGAAAATGAGTTCCCAAATTTTGTTAATGTATGTTCATTTTGATAGAGAAATGATAAATACAACTGAAGAAGGTTGTGTCTTTTAAAGTCGTCGAAAAATTAGAATGAGATTCAACAAGCGTGTTTTGTTGGCGGATTTGAAACAGAAGATCTATACAAAGATAGCTACCCGTTGTGGAAAGTAAATGTTAATATTGTTTTATAAATTTTTGATTTCAAAAGATCCCCTCAAGTTCTCAAAAATGGAGCTTGAAGATGATAATGATCTAAGGACAATGATAGCAATTTATTGCCCCTTGATATAGAGAATCCCAGCCCAGTTGAGTTGTTCGTAGAGATAGTTGATCTAAAACCCGTTCAAGTTGTAATTCTAGTAAGTTAGCATTTTGAATTTGATTTTGATCTTAATGTTTACTGGGAAGATCAGTCGGGCTATGGAGGGTCACTACAAACTCCTAAAAATTCAAACTACGGTAGATGTTTGTATAACATGTAACAACCTATTTTTAGTCAAATCGGAACAGTGGTTTCGGGACCACAAATTCGAGGTCAAAAAATTTATTTTATTATTATTTTAATGTCTACAACATGATATTAGAGTTGTGTGAAATTTTCGTTGAAAATTTTATTGTTTGAGTGCTTAATTTGATAAAAAAGACTAAATCGTATAAAACGTAAAAGTTGTGTTCTACTAGTTAAATGCACTAAATAGATATGAAATTGAAAAGTGGAGGTCCTCAAGTAGCAATTAGACCATTAGTATGTTAGTGGACATTTATTTGATTGGTATTGTTGAAATTTGATGGAAATTAAAAGATTAATTAAGTAAATTAGTAAATTACCGTTAAAATAAGTAAAAACAAGTCAAATTTCTTCTTCATTTCATCTTCTTCCACCGTAAAGAAGAAATAAAAAATAAAAATATCCATGGAAGCTATTTAGGGTTCAGTCATTGCATTGCTTATTTGGTAAGTAATTTTGACTCGATTTTTAATGATTTTTATGTTTTTGTGATCGTTGCAACTAGGTCTTGCTAGCCCAGGGACTATTTTGCAAAATCGTTAAAGGTTTAAGATGTTGTCATTGATGAATATGTATGAGCTGGAATGGTTGATGTTAGATTATGGATGTTTGATGATAGATATACAAGTTTTATTAAGTGATTTTTAGTGAAAATACAAATTAGGGATTAAATTGTGAAATGTAGAAACTTTGTAGTTAATATGTGAAATAAATGAAAAAATGGGCTGCTAGGGACCTAATTGAAATTCGGCTAACATGGGTTTAGGCGGAATTGCATGAATTTATGTTTTTATGAGATAATGACTAAATTGTAAAAATGTGAAATATTAGGGGTAAAAGTGTAAAGTTTTGTTAATGTGTATTTTGGACTAAATTGAATAGAGTGATGATTAAGTAAGCTAATTTTGATTACATATAGATCAAGAAAAGCAAAGTTCAAATTTGGACCGGGAAAAGAATAAAGTTTCGGAATAGTTGATCAATTTCATCGTTTTTGCATATGAGGTAAGTTCGTATGTTAATGAGCTTTGATATAATTGTGTTTATATGCTTTAATATCGTATAATGTGTGAATACAACATTATGGAGATGTTCAAGGATGATTCCACTATGTGAAATCCCGTTTGAACCCTGGGAATAGATTAGGATACGAATGTCATGACATTAAGGATTATAGTGATGATGTGATTAGGGTGCTAGTCTCGTACATCCTACCGGTGGCTGGGTTTTTGGCATGTGTTGTGGTACCTGGCAGCTTGTGTGAGCAGCACCGTGTAGTTATGTTTTGACTGACAACTTGTGTGAGTAGACCCTATGATGGATAAAGATTAAGCATTATATGTGATATGAAATTGGGATAGCTTTGGCTATATATGTAGCACTTAGGGTGCTATGTGTTCCCGAGTATCCTTTAGTATTTCGAATGGTTCAACGGGTATAACCGAGATATGGATGATAATGAGATCGACACAAGTTGGTATAGGTTTGTACAGAAACTATACAAGCATTGAAGTGAAGAGATTGGTGAATTTCATGTCTAATATTGAATTGAACAAGGGAAAGGTCTGTAGATCAATATGAATTATACTATATTATGCTTATTTGATTGAATTGTGTATATATGATAAGTCAAGTTTATTGTCATACGAGCTTACTAAGCTTTATAGCTTACTCTGTGTATTTTTCTGTGTTTTATAGTGTTATCAAAACTAGCTCTGATTTGGGAATCGTCAGAGACATTATCACACTATCAAGCTATCACTTTGGTACTTTTGAGCTTATAAATTTGGTATATGGCATGTATAAGAGTATGGTCATTTTGATACATGGTAATAATTATTTTAGCCATATGTTTTGGCTTATAAATGTTGAATGTTTAGGTATGTGTATAGCCATAGGAGTTGGCTTATTTTGGTATATTTGATCATGTATATATATGTGTGTTTATGGCTTGAATGATATGCTAAATGATGGATATATGATGCTTGTTGATAATAAGTATTATGGATAGCAAATGGTTGAGTTATGAATATTGGTATGCTAATGAATCTCTGCATATTTAAGATTAGTTATTTTGAGGTATAGTGAAAATGAGTTTTTGGTATGAATTTGAATGGTATATTGTGGTATTATATGTCTTGTAGTTGTTGATATTGAAATGGTATGAATTATGCTTGGTTGAGGTTGATTGAATGCAAATTTATGCCATGTTTGTATGCCAATTGGGTTGATGTAGATTTAGGCAAATTTGAGTGGCAAAATGACTTGGTAAATAGCCTATTTTTGTCCACACGGGTAGAGACACAGGCGTGTGTCTCAGCCATGTGAGACACACGGTCAAGTGACATGGCAGTGTGTCCCCTTTAGCATTTAATGAAAACAAGTCAGTGAGTTACACAGGTTGATCACATGGGTGTGTGGTTGGCCATGTAACACAAGTCAGAGAGTTACATAGGATCGGACACAGTCTGGGACACGGCCATTTGCTCCCATTTCGAATGTCCACACGGCCTGTGACACGGGGGTATCTTTTGGCTGTGTGAGACACATGACCTAGCCACACGGGCGTGTGTCCCTTGTACTTAAAATTTTTTAAAGTTTTTTTAAAATTTCATATGTTATCAGTTTAGTCCCGAACCTTTTTTAAAGCATATTTTGGGCCTTGTAGGCTCGTAATAGGGACAATATGAATGTATTTGATTAGTTATTATTTGAAAATGAATAATGTATGTGATGGGTGTTACATAACATCCCAATCTCTTATCTTTGTCTAGAGATTTATCTAGAGATTTTGGGCACCATAGCAGATGATGATGAAGGGTCTGATAATAAAGATCAATCCCACCAGGATAATGAAGATTTTAGTGACCTCAATTTAGATAAGATCCTAAAAGACAGACAATGAAGGCATAGTGGAGGGTAAAGATGTGCATCTCCATTCAATCAGGAACATGAGATCCGATATAATTTTTCGTAATAATCCAAGATCCTTCATGTCTGACGTAGATCCTAATACGACACATGCACGCAAGTTCCCTGGATATCAAGATATTTTGCATGTTCACTACTAGATAGAGAATTGGACGCTGAAGAGTTGTTCGTAAGATAATAATTTGGTAACAAGAAAAACTGTGTAAATGCAATAAAGCAATACAGCTTGAAATTGTCTATCAACTACCAAGTCACAGAGTCTACACATTCTTTATATGTTGGAGAATGTTGGAAAGCCTCAAGTGGCTATAACTGGCATGTTCGCGCCGCATTAATATAGTAGACTCATATGTGGACAATCAGGAAAATAGAAGGTCCTCATAGATGCACGGTCGTTCGTATATCGCAAGGCCACCTAAAATTGGATGCAAAAATCATATACAACTGCATCATGCCATTGGTGAAAGAGATGCCCACCATCCTTGTATCGGTCCTTATTGCGGACATGCAAGCTCGATTTAAATACAAGGTTTCCTATAGGAAGGCATGGTGAGTGAAGCAAATGGAAATAGAGAAGTTGATGGTACCCTAGTCTCAAATCTAACAAATGAGAAATGGGTTGTTACGCATAGTGCATTACACAAGCTATCTTTGGCTCGTCCCTTTGGCTATTTGATCGTGATTTCGATGAAGTAATAAATTGATCGTACCTAAAAGACTAACTGTTATCACGATAAAAGACAAGCGCACCTATCGAATAGTAGTATAGCTAGTGGCAAGACCAGAATATCGAATCCAATGAACTAAAAGTACTAATAATGACTTCCTTCCTATTATCTAGCCTAAGAAATAAAAGGGGGTTTGGTTGTAAACTATTCTAAATTAAACTAAAGAAACAACAAAGAGTAAATTGAGAAAATTACTTTGTGAAAACGGATTGATAAGGACAATACCTAAGGAAGAATCCACCTAGACTTCACTTGTTATCTAACTCTGAACTAGACGATTTCTTCATTCGACTTGATCTGTAGAGATCCCTAAATTATGTTAATAACTCCGTCTAGGATAAGAACAACTAATCCTAGGATGATTAATTGAAATCTCTTTCTAATTAAAACCCCTAGTCTTGCATTAACTCGATCTATAGATCCTCATATTAGATTTGACTTTGATCCGACAAATTTTCGTCGTCCTATGTCTAGAATTGCGATCAACTCCACTTAATTATGTTGGATCTACTTTTAAATAGGGACTTTTGCTCCTCTACCTAAGCACATTCGACTTAAATTAATATCTCGGAAATATCAATTCAAGAATTAAAAACACAATTAAGAACAAGTCAAATATTTATCATATAGTTCAGATAACAATAACAAGATCCGTCGTAGGTTTCATCCCCCTTAAATATTTAGGGTTTTAGTTCATAATTATAAAAAGAAACATCTCAGAATAAATAAAATAATAAAACATAAGAAAATCCAAAACTCCTGAAAGGATAGAAGGGAAATCCTCTATCTTGATGTAGATCTTAGCTTCTGAGATAGATCAATCGGCTTTCCTTCGAGTAATTCCCTACCTTTAGCTCTCCGTCTTGGCGGAAAGACTGTATCCTTGGCGGGAATGATGCACCTTTGTGGTTGCCTCCTAGGGTCTTTATATAGAGTTTGGAGAGTCTTTCTTAGCCCCTAAAGAGCTTTTTCCTCGTGAAATTGAACTTCCTCACAATAAGGACACGCCCGTGTGCCACGCCCATGTGATTCGATGCTAGGCCGTGTTCGATCCTGTTAACGTGGCACGACCATGTGGGTTACCCGTGTGAATCGAGTCTAGGCCGTGCTTGAGCCTATTTATGTGGTACGGCTGTGTGACACGCTCGTGTGGTGAATTCCAGGCCGTATTGATTCCTTGCTTTGGCCCATTTTCTCCATTTTCAGCCTGTTTCTTGTTCTTTTCACTCCCCTAAGCTCACCTGAGTATAAAACAACATACTCAAGGAATAAGTCATCCATATTTTAAAAGAAGCACTGCAAGAAATTAGCACTTGAGTATAAATTATACATATTTTATACATACTTGTTCTTCACAGTGATTTTGGTCAAGGCCTGGTAATCGATGCACATCCTTAATAATCCATCTTGCTTCTTTTAAAACAAAATTAGCACATCGAATGGAGACTTAGATGGCCTAATGAATCCCGCAACTAAAAGCTCCTTCAAATATTTCTGCAACTCTTCTAAATCTAGTAGAGACATACGATATGGGGCCCTCGCCAGTGGCTCCACGTTGGGCACTAACTCAATCCTATGATCTATCTCCCTCTTTGGTGGCAATTTCATAAGCCACTCGGTAGGCATCACATCCTAAAAAGACTACAATAACTGGTCTACTTCTTTCGGAATCTCTCCAACGGACTTAACAGCTTCATTAACCTTCAAGGTGGCTAAATAGGAGACTTCATCTCTACGTACGCCTTTAGCAAATTGGATCGTCTATAACATTTTTCCTTGCATGCTTCCTTTCCTTTTCATTCTTACGATGCATTGATGGTTCGAATCCGAAATCACCATGTAATTGCCAGAAGGAAAAATAGACACATTAACTCGATCGAGGAAACTTAATTTAACAACAAAATCATAGTCATCAAGTAGTATTACCTTAATGGTCACCTTACCGGTCCAATCGCCAAGTTAGAGATTCACTCCCTTTGCAACCCCTTTAATTGGAACACTTTCTAAGTTAACTGTCTTGATCCAACCCGATTCGTTTTGGATCTTGAGACCAACTTTACGAGTAGTCTCTTTGGACATGAACAAATTAGATGCTCCTATGTCAACAAGTGCATTCAATCCTCTATCAGCTACCATAATGTCCACAAGCATCAGTCTATGACTCATCTTGTCTTTGACACCCCCAGTATTGAACCAAGATTTTTGGTCACCTTGTCTGTCTCATCCTTTGCTTTAATGGCAGAAAGTGCGACTTTTTTCGAACAATCATTGATTATATGCAGACCGTCACAATAGAAACAACTTAAAGGCTCATTTTTCCTCTTACCCCACGGCTTTTGAGCCTTACTATTGTCATTCCTAGTGGGCTTGTCTTTATCTCCAACCTTAATTTGAATTTGGGCTAGGAAGACTCAGGTTTGCCTTTCTTTCCACCAAGCTTGACAAATAATTTTGCTATAATCATTGTCTCGTAAGCTCTTGGACTCCTCGGTATTGCAACTCTTACTTTGCCTATGGTTTCAATCCATCCACAAAGGAAAAAAATCTCTTTCTTGCTCATATCTGAGATCTGAAGCATGAGTTCGTTGATCTCCTACACATACTCCCTTACAGTGCTTTGTTTCGTAAGTTGGTGCAAATTTTCTCGTGCCTCATCCTCAGTATACTCCGGGTAAAACTGTGCTTTGAACTCTCTTTGGAACTCTTCCCAAGTTCCAATTTCAATCCCACCATGGCTCACATCTGTGGACCTATGTCGCCACTACAACAAAGCAACGTCAGTAAAATACATAGCAACAATATTTACCTTAGTGGCATCGTCCATGATGCATTAGGATAAAAGTATTGCTCCTTTCCCCGCAGGAAACTATCCACATCTCTCTTGGACTCCTTGGGCTTGGGAACATCCACACTGGGCTTGGGTGTAGCAGCAGCTAACCCTCCATTGCCCAAAGTAGCCTTGTAGATTTTGATTTCACCCCTGAGCTCTACAATATTCTCTTTCAAGGTCGCCATCATAGCCTCGAGGGCATCATCCTACCAATTAGCTTTTTCTTAACGGAACAGAGAAAATCCCACACATACTCTCTGAGCTACACCATCATTGATTGTAGCCCATCGATGATTCTATCATTGACATCATCAATCCTCTCCTTGACGTCACCTATAGACTCCTCGAGAGTAACGATCTGTCCTTCTAAAGCCAACAATATGTCACTTGAATGACTAGCTTTCCTAGCCCTTCCAATGGTCACCATTGGCTCAACATACTTGACAATTTCTTTTGACATCTTTCAATGGTGCCTTCAAAACTCTGGCTTTGATACCAACTGTCACGTGGCTAAAATTTTAGTCTTGTAATCCAACGGTATTAGGTAGTTTCTTCGCTCTAAAAATGCTTAAGTCAACCTTACTCCCAACAATTAAGGATTCAACAGAATTCCTCTGAGGAAACAACGAAGAACAAAGTGGAAGCAACAAAAATTGAAAGAACTCAAAAGATGAATAAAGCCACAGAAAAGCAAGAACACAAGAGAGAAAGTTTTGAATGAGTGCTCTCAAGGATTCTATTACTAAATGAATGATTTAAAATGAGGAAAAGCCTCTATTTATAGTTGAGCCTCTCCAAAATCAATGGTACAAATCAAAGTACATCAATAGCTAGGATTAAAAATTACTTACAAATAAAATCTTTAAGATTATAAAATCATATCTTCTAAAATTACATCTCATATCTTAAGATTACATATCTTCAAAGATCACGTCTATATTTGCCAAGCTTTATAGATGGGTCTTCAATCTCTCCAAGCAACGGGCTAGTCTGGTTAGGCCAAATGACCTCTCTTGAACATGATGGTTCACACAAGTGCACCATGGTTGCAGGCTCCCATGCACAACCCATGACAATAGCATAGCGTCTCAAGTTGCAACACTTTACTTGAACCTGTCATAGCAAAATCGTCAACAAGGAGCCCAAGTTGTAGTGCAACATCTTCGAATGTGATGGTGCACTCCCCGCACGACAAATAAAATGTGTGTCTCTCCAGGCGCCACGCTCAACCAAGGCAGATATTAAGTTCGCCTTCAGCACACACATTCAGATTAGTGCCACTATACAAAGCTGACGACATCCAAATATGACATAATCCGTTTATCTGGTTGATAGCTCGCATCATGGACACGTGTCCTTAAAATGCGATACTCATCTGACTATATTAAATTATCGCATTAGTTAAAATTCAAATTAAAAAAATGACGTGTCACTTTAAAAATAACAAATAACAAATATACCAGCACATTAATCATCATGGATGTGTGGTTGTTGGCTCTAATAAAAACTTATTTTGATATCTGCACAAATAAACAAATTTTAATAACTAACTAAACATAACTTTCATGTTAAAAGTTATATCTAAAAATAAACAATAATTAAAAAAATATAAAATTACATTTTTTAAACAATTATTATAAAAAAACAACATACCTTAATAATAATCTTCAACACAAAATTTCTTCCAACAAAAAAAAAATCATACAAACAAACTTCTTTCTTTCCTTTCTACTTTCTATTTTGATAAAAATGGGGACCAAACCCTCCTTTTATATACTAGTTGCCAAAACCTTTTTTTTTTTTTTGAAAAAACGGGAGTTGACTTTAAAAAAATGAAAATGAAGTCGCCACCAATCTTTTTTGCTTAGGTGTGATCGGATCACCTTATAAAACGTTTTGTTTTAAAATATTGATTTTGGCCTACGAAATTGAAGAAAACGGGTTCGGGAGTCGGTTACGTATGAGGAAGGGTTAGCACCCTCGTAACGCCCAAAAATTGGTACCTAATTGATTAATTAATGTCCTAACGTCGAAAATTTGAAAAGATTTTAAAACATGATTTCTTTAAAAAACTTGAACAATTTGAGTTGGAACGTAATATTCTCTTGTTCCGAAAGAATAAAAATATCACATCCAGCACGTTAGGACATGACATTTTAAACCTTCGTAACCAAAATCATCTCACGATTTATAAAATTCATTAAAAGGATATTTAGTTATTTAGTCAAACGGAAAATCGAAACCCAGCACGTTAGGGCACTATTTCCCGAATTTCCAAACACAAAATATTGCCTTATTTAAGAAAAATTTTTGGATAAAATGTGACAATTGAATGAAATATATTTCTTAAAACAATGATTTGAGTGAAATGTGGTATATATAAAAATAAAGATAAGTAAGGATAAATAAAGATAAAAATAAAGATAAAACAATTACACTAAGATAAATAAAGATTACAAATCTAAAAATATGAATGATCAAATAAAAGCTAGAAAGCAAACAATAAAAAAAAAGTCTATTTAAAAAAAAAAGAAATTAAGGAATAAACATGAAAATTTTACACATGATTAAATGCATATATAAAAATAAGGTGAATAATGTATATAAAATAATAAATAAATACTATAATAATAATAAAAAACAATATGGCAAATTCTAAAATATATATATATATATATTCATGAGAAAATAAGTAATATATATTTTTAAATAAACAAATAATATATAACTTTAAATAAAATATATTTATAATATAATAATCTAATACATGTATGCATAAAAACTACAAATTTAAAAATAAACAATATAAATAATATATGTTATACAATATACAAATTTTTACATAATATTAAGGATAAAACAATTTAAATGTTATATATAATATAATACAATAATATATAGTATACAAAATTTAAAACAATATATAATATAATAACTAATATACAATTTTTAAAATGATATGTAATATATAAATAATATTAAATTTAATAAAATAACCTAATATAAATAATAAATAGTAATAATTTAATACATATATAATACTAAAATAATTAAAAATATGAATAAAAATAAAAATAAAAAGAACTAAAAATTAAAGAAACAAGGATCAAATCAAAATAAAAGAAAATCTGGAATAGAAGTGTAAAATGATCCGATTGGAACGCACACCACACTATAGGGTCTTATTGGGCAATTATGCCTTTTTCCTAAAACGGCGTCGTTCCAATCGTCCACGGTTAAATGGCCCGAGGATCAGATTAAAACAAAAAAAAATTACCTGGCCGAATTAACAATAAAAGGAAAAGTATAAATTGGACGCGATTGAAAAAATGCCAAAATGCGGAAGGGCCTATTGAAGAATTAGACCTTTTAACAAAGACACGCAGATCCTTTCCGGGTATCAGGTCAATGCGTTGATCCTGGCCCTTAAACGATGCCGTTTTGGTCATTAATTAACCACATCAAAACAACGTCGTTCCACTAGCCTATATAAACAAAAAAAAAAAAAAACAACTCTAAAATCATTTTTAAACCTTCCTCTTTTAAAAAAACAAATCAGAGCTTAAAATGCTCTCTCCCTTTCAGTCTCCGGTCAGGGCACTGGTGACGGACCACCGCACGCGCCGCCACACGCGCCACCTCAGATGGCGGTCGGAAAGCCAAATTTCTCCATTTTCAAGCCGAATCAAAGGTAGTCTTCTCACTTATTTTTTTTTTTAAAATAATATTTTGTATAAAAATTAGTTTTAAAAAATTATGGACTGTTTCCCTCTGTTTTTTTTTTAAATCTATTTTCGATTGTATATTGTATATGTGTAAGAAAGAAAAAATGAAAATAACAATAATAAATACAAATATTAAACAAAATAAAAACGGAAAAAAATCACCTCTGTTTTCTTTAACCCCTTTTTTTTGTATTGTATTCGGAAAAATCGTAGTCCCCTTTACATATTACATTAGGGATTTTATAACCCAAAATAATCAAAAAATACAATATATGCATAGATTATAGTTTGCTATTTTTGCTGTTTCTGCTGTGTTCTTCTTTCCTTTTGCAAGTGAACGGCGAAAATCACGGTGGTGAGGAACGCGATTCGCGCGTCGATTGCGGCACGACATGGGGCCTGTATTAGGCACTTGCGGCGCCTAGGGTTTCAGAAACCCTAGGTTTCTGACTTGGCTAATCACTTGGGCCATTCGGGCTTATTTTGGTTTGGGTTAGACTTGGTGTTGTAATCGGGTTTAGGGTTGTAATGGGTTTAAATTTTGGGCCGTTTAAAATCTGGTATTTGGGTCTGGGTAGTGTTTGGCTTGTAATGTTAATTGGGCTGCTGTAATAGATTAGTGATTTGTGTTTGGGTTTTAAGCCCGTTTATTTGTAAGAAATATGGACTTTTATTATTTTGATTTTTAAAATTCTTTTTTTGGTTTTGTATGGGCCCGGGTTAAATTGGGTTCTTACACTAGTTACAATAAATAATAAAAGAAAGTTAAAAAAAACTTAGACGTAAAAAAAAAAAACTAAACAGATAAAGAAAAAAACAGCCTGAAACAAGGCTAAAAAATATATAAAAAAAAAGGAAGCTGATACAACTTAAAAGAATAAAAAGCCTAAAGCAAGGCTGAAAATAAAAAATAAGGCTGAAATAACTTAAAAAAAAACGTGTAAAAAGCACTCAAGTTTTTATTTTTAAAATTTAAATTTTTGTTTTTTCACCCAATTATATACTTGAACTTTTAAAATATATAAAAAAATTCCTCAAACTTTAAAAAAAAAAAAAAACAATTAAGCCCTTACTTTTTTTTAGCTCTCAATTATCAAAATACATCAAAAAAAGCCCTTTAATCTTTAACTTTAACGGTTGATGATTAAAATCAATCGCCCGTAATTTTTTCTGTTCAAGTCACTACGTGTCGCAACGACGGCGTGACATGTAACAAAAAAATGATAAAAAAATAAAAATCAATAAAATTTTTTAATTTTTAATAAAAATATAAGAATATTTAATTTTTATAAAAAAATTATAAAAATTATAAAAATCTTAAAAAATATAAAATATATAGAAATATAGAAAAATATATAAAATTTTATAAAGTCGTAAGAAAATGATAAAAAACGTAAAGAAATATAAAATTCGTAAAAGAATTATAAAAATTATGATGCCAAAAGAAATATTTTATAAATTTTCTATAACTTTTATTGATTTTTATTTTTTTATCATTTTTCGCCAAATGTCACACTGTATTACGACAAGTGATGACTTTCACTGAAAATATTTGAGGATCGTTAAGTGTAACGGTCAACAATGAAATTTAATGGTTAAAATGCCTTTTTGATGCATTTTATAATTTATATATATATTTTTTACAATTTATATATAACTTTTTCTAATTTTTAGTAAAATTTAAATATTTTTTATATTTTTATTAAAGTTTAATCATTTTTATAATTTTTATTTTTTATAATTTTTTGTCACATGTGATGCAGTGGCTGTGACACGGGGTGCCTGTAACTGAAAAAAATTAAAAACAATTAACTTTAATGGTCAACTGTTAAAATTTATGATCATAGGGCCTTTTTGGTGCATTTTGACAATTGAGTGCAAAAAAAGAAGGGGCTTAATTGTTTTTTAAAAAAATTTGAGGGTATTTTTTTTATACATTTTGTCAGTTTAAGTATCCAATTGAGTGCAAAAAAAAGCATGGGTTTAATTGTTTTTTTTTTTTTTAAAGTTTGAGCCTTTTTTATACATGTTGAAAGTTCAAATATCAAATTTAGTGAAAAAAAGTAGGGAATTGTTTTTTTTTTTTAAAGTTTGAGGGTTTTTTATATCCTTAAGCCTAAAAAAAAAAAAAGCTGAATGTGATGGGGGTGTCATGGGCTCCCACGCCATGTCATTTTGCAAACATTTTTTTAATTTGATTCTTGGTTTATTTTTTCATTTTTCCCTTTTGACTAGGTAAAAGTTTAAACTAATTTTTCGGTGCCGCTTGACAACTATGCTGCACTATTAAGATTCTTTTTCTTTTTCTTTGTATCCGATATATTCGTATCTTTTCAGGCATTTTGAAAAAAATACACATTGGTGTCGTCTGACATAGTGGTGAAACAAAAAAAATATATTTTTTAAAAGATAATGATGGCCGAATGATGAGTGGTAGATTTTGGGGGTGCTGCTTGACACCTAGACGGCACCGACTGGGTACTATAGATTTTTTCTATTTTCGTAAATAATTGGTGTCAAAGCAGTTTTTTTTTTAAAGGGATTTTGAAAAATAGGGTCAACTTTTTTTTTAAAACGAAAATGGGAGTCGCCACCAACCTTTTTAGGTGTGATTGGATCACCTTATAAAACATTTTGGTCTACGAAGAATCGAAAAAATAGGTTCGGGAGTCGGTTACGTACGGGGAAGGATTAGCAACCCCGCAATGCCCAAAATTGGTACCAAATTGAGTAGTTTTCTGTCTTAGGTAAAAAATTTGGAAAGATTTAAAAATAGGATCCCCTTTTTAAAAACTGAAATAATTTGAGTTGAAAAATCAAGATTCCTTTGCTCCGAAAGAATTCAAACATCACATCCAGCACGATTGGACACGAGGTTCTTAAACTCTTTGAAACTAAAGTCATCTTGTGATTTGCAAAATTTATTTAGAAGGATATCTTAGGTATTTAGACTAACGGGAAATTGCAACCCAGCACGTTAGGGCACTATTTCCCGAATCCCTAAACACAAAAAATATTGCCTCGTTTTCTTTTTAAAACATTTTTTGATTATATGAAATATATACCTTTTTAAGAATGATGATGCGATCAAATTATAATATTAGCAGATTACAAGATATCAATACTACGTAATTTATAAAATACTAACAATGCATATGATATTTAACATGATAATAATAGTATTAAACACAAAATAAAACAATGAATAAACATATAATAATAAGTGAGGTGACGGAAACATGCAAAAAAAAAATCATACTATATATACGACATATAATACTAGTATTAAAAATATATACATAATATAAAAAAGGATATAGTATTAAAAGATATATACATAGTATATAAAAAATGTACACATACTATAATATTAGAGTATTTGCATGATATAATATAAAAAGTATATAACTAATAAAATGAAAAATACGTGTATAATATATATATATATATATATATATATATATATATATAAAGATATAATATTGAAAAAATATACATACGTAATATACAAAAATATACTTACATAATAGTATCAAAAATATATACATAAAATAGTATAAAATAATATATAACTATATCATTAAAATATATATATATATATATATATATAATATACATAATATATGTAAAAAATATTGAAAACATATGTACATAATAAGTACATAAAAAATATTTATATATATAGGTAAATAATAATAACATGATAATAATAATGAAAATAACAAGTAAAATAAATATAATATGTTAATAATAATAATATATATATACAATAGTAAAAATGATGAAAAAAGAAAATAATAATGTGCATAAATATTAATAATAGTAAATATAATCATAATAACAATAATAATAATATATAATATGACTAATATTAAAATTAAAGGAAAATAATGAAAAAAAGGTGAAAAGGACGAAATTGAATTGAAAATCGAAGTCTTGGGGCAAATTTAAAGAGAAATAAAGAGTGAGGGACCAAATTGCAATGTGCGCGCAACCTGGAAGGACCAAGAGCGCAATATTCCCAAGCCTTTAAAACGCAACGCATCAGGGGGGACTAAATTGAAAAGCGCGACAAATTTCGGGGGCAATTTGAAAATAAATAAAAACCTGATTGCATAGGCTTAAAAAAGCAGAAGGGCCAAATGCACAATTAGCCCTTCCGCTCAAAAACACGCAGATCTTGAGTAGGTAGGGTCGGGTCGACCCGATCCAGGGCAAAAAAAAACGACGTCGTTTTATGCCCTGGATCCTAAGGTCAAAACGACGTCGTTTTATAATATTACAAAAGTAAAAAAATTTGCAAAAATTTCATTTTTTCTTTCTTTTTCTTCAAAAACTCTCTCTCCCTCTCTCATTTCTCTCTGGAGTAGTTCCAGCTCCGGTGGGATTCCGGCCAGGCGTCCGGCTGTTTGCCGCCGTCGTCGCCGGAAAAGGTAAAATTTTATTTTTTTATTTTATATATATATATATATATATATATATGTACGTATGTATAAGTAGAGAGAAAAGAAAAAAAAGGAAAAGAAGGAAAGAAAATAAAACCGATTGCAAAACTAAAAAATCACCTTGGGTTTCTGATTTTGATTTTGGTATTTTGGTTGCCTAATTTGGTGCTATTCTTGTGTTCTGATATTGCTAGAGTTACTGATTTTATGTTTGAAATTTTGGTTTGTATTCATAAACTGCCGACCCCTTTTACAACGAGTTTAGATCGACTTTTATAGCCGTTTTTACGTGATTTCTTTATTTTTTCTGTCTTGTCTTCGTTAATGCTTGCAGAGGGTGGTTGAACGGCACTGCAGGCGAAGGATGGCGGTGGCAGAGGGCAGGTGGTGCAAGTGGGGAGCAGGTGGCGACAGAGAGGTGGTTGGTGGTGATTGCGGCTGGTGGCTAGGGTTTCAGCTTTTCTGAAACCCTAGTTTGACTAATGGATTTGGTTTAGGCTTAGTGGGCCCTTGTATTGGGCCTTTGGGTCTGTTTGGGTCAAAAGGGTAATTGGTTTGAGTTTAAATTGGGTTTTGGAAATGGGCCGGGCAAAATTGGGTGTGTACAGCTGCCCCTCTTTTCTCATTGTCGTGTAACGAGAAGAGAACCGTTATCGTGTAACGAGAATAGAGTAAAGACTTTCAAGAAAGCCCAATTTTGTCCGGTCTCGTCGAGTCTTGACTTCTTTTGGTGCTTCTTTTCTTCAAGTAGCTTCATTTCAGTCCACCGCATCTCGTTGCTTCGATCCACTCCACTGTTGCTTCAGAGAAATAGGACTTATAGCTTCAATCTGCTCCATTGTAATTTCAGGGAGAAGAAATTTGTAACCTCAATCTTCTATGCTGAACTTTAAAGAAATATTGATCTACTATTTTCGATCTGCTCCCTGCCTAGTACAGAGACGCCAAATCTACTTTCTTCGATCTACTCCCTGTCTAATACAGAGACGCCAAATCTGCTTTTCTTCAATCTGCTCCCTATCTAATATAAAGACGCCCAAATCTACTGTCTTCGATCTGGTTCCTGTCAATACCGAGATTGCCAAATCTGCTTTCTTCGATCTGGTTCCTGCCAATACAGAGATTGCCAAATCTGCTTTTTCAATCTGCTCTCTGCCAATACAGAGAGATAAGATCTGTAATCTTTAGCCTGTTACCCTACTGCTTAGGGGATTAAGGCGTGTGGCCGAAATCTGCTCTATGGAGATAAGATTTGCCAAAATTTGATCTGTTACCCTACTGCTTAGGGAGTTAAGATCTACTGGAATTTGATTTGCTCCGCTCCTGCTTAGTGAAGATAAGATCTACTGTATTTTGCCTATTACCCTACTGCTTAGGGGATTAAAGCGAGAGGCCGAAATCTGCTCCATTGTTGATATATGGAGATAAGATTTGCCAAAATTTGATCTGTTACCCTACTGTTTAGGGAGTTAAGATCTGCTGGAATTTGATCTGCTCCACTCCTGCTCAGCGAAGATAAGATCTGCTATATTTTGCCTATTACCCTACTGCTTAGGGGATTAAGGCGAGTGGCCGAAATCTGCTCCATTGCTGATATATGGAGATAAGATTTGCCAAAATTTGATCTGTTAGCCTACTGCCTAAGGGGTTAAGATCTGCTGGAATTTGTGGTTTCAATCAATCTTGCTACATTGTCCACTGGGGAATCCATCTTAGAATTGATTTCCTAAGATTTATGCTTATGCCAAATAATTAGGATGTCATGATCGAAATGAGTCAAATGCCTCCTAATTAAACATATTATGATGCAAAAATGTCATGAGAATGGTCCCTATTTCGGCTGTCATTACTCATTCATCAAAGTTTAACTCAAATTATCATTCATACTCTGCTCGTATGCCTTGAATCAATTTGGTTCTGTTACGACTTGCTAGAAAATGATCTTCTCTTAGGATCGAACCGTTTGAATTGCCTAATCATTATTTGGATTGAAGAGGAAATTTTCCTTGAGTATCTCTAACCCTTACACATGAGGATTCTTTAAACAATTGTTCTGTTTTAGTTTCTTGTATTATCAAGAGATTTCCAGAGTAATATACAAAACTTCGTTTGTAAAGATATTTTAGTTCATCAATCATTATTTCAATGTAACACACTTTGTCGATACCATTTTTGTGAAAACAGAACGGACATCGACTTAAGAAAAAAAAATGAATTGGAGTCGCCACCAATCTTTTTTAGGGTGCGATCGGCCACCTCAAAAGGGGTTTGTTTTTGATAAACCATTTGATTTATGAAAACAACGATTTTGGTCCGCATACCAGAAAAATAGGTTCGGGAGTCAGTTACGCACGGGGAAGGATTAGCACCCCCGATACGCCCGGAAACCGGTACCTTGTTGATTAATTGATGTCTTTGAAGCCAATAATTCGAAAACTTGAAAAAATTTTAAAATACGATCCTTATTTGTTTTAAAAAAATCATTTGGAAAATGTCAAAATGTATAAAAGGCCGATTCGCCTTAAGGTAAAACATCTTATCCAATACGTTAGGACATGACATTTTGACCTTTAAGGCTAAGCTTGCCTTTTATTGAAAATTTGGGTATTTATTATTGAAAGGATATTCGAATATTTGGAATAACGAAGAAAATCGGAGCCCAACACGTTAGGGAACGATTTCTCGAATTCTTAAGTACCGAACATTGCCTTGATTTTAGAAAGTCTTATCTCGAGATCACGAAATATCACGCCTAGTGCCTTAGGACGCAATATCTCGAACTCTTGAGAACAAGTTTTGAAAAATTACGTAGTTATTTTGATAAGCTATTCGGTTGTTTAGATTTAAACGAGAAATCACGGCCCAATACGTTAGGGTATGATTCCCGAGTATCTAGATACGGAATATTGCCTTTATAAAGCATCAT
The DNA here is from genome assembly GCA_020496765.1 of Gossypium stocksii. Lineage (NCBI taxonomy): Eukaryota > Viridiplantae > Streptophyta > Magnoliopsida > Malvales > Malvaceae > Gossypium > Gossypium stocksii. The sequence goes on from CM035622.1 coordinate 54,175,424, forward strand.
TTTTGTTATCGGTAAAGAGATTTGATATGAAACATTGGATGAACAATAGTGGGAGCATGTGTAAATAAATAAAAATGTGATAATAAGGGGTGATATAAACAAGAGAGATAATAAGGTAAAAAGTAATGATATATGATCTTGTGGTTTAAAATTTGTTTTGAGAAGGATACTCGAGCATTTAGATTCAGACGAGAAAATCGAAACCCAATACGTTAGGGCACGGTTTCTCGAATTTCTAAACATCGAACATTGCCTATATAAAAACATTTTATATCGAGGAAGGTAAGTTTTATAAAGTACGTGATGGAGGACAATGAGAGTATGGATAAAAGGAGGAAATATGATGATAAAGGACAATACGAACAAATACTTATGGAAAAGAAACTTAGGGTTACAAGAATTCAAATAAAAGTTTTAAACAAGCAACATATTATATAATAAAAAAGGTTTTTTAAAGAAAAGAAATCATATACCTAGAAAATGCGTATATACATGCATGATATAATTTTTAAAGTATTTACATGGTATGATATAAAGATATGTAAAAGAATGTTTAATACATAATGTGTAATATATAGTACAAAAAATATTAAAATGCACACGCAATACACTAAATATTCCTATACATAAATGACATTAAAATATATATATGAAGTGATATGAGAATATATAAAACAATTAGAATAAAAAAACATATATATAACATATATAAGAATGTAATATATACAAAATATAACTTTAAAATATATAAACGTATTATACAAATCATATACCATAATATTGAAAAAATATATATAGAATAATATAAAAAAATATATATATACCTATAATATTGAGAAACATATATAAATATAATACGTACGTAATGGATAGTAAAATAATATATACAAGGTACATATATAATAATAATAATAATAATAATAATAATTTAGTTAAGTGTAATTTAATTATTACGGTAACAAATGATGAAAAGAGAACCAAATTGAAAACAGAATTACAACTCAGGGTCAGATTAAAAACTAAAAGCCGTTAAGGACCTAAGCGAAACACGGGTGTAAGGTTTAGGGACCGAGTCTGGAAATAAGCCAGTCCTCTAAACACTGCGTTTAGGTGCGGACTGAATTGCAATGGCGCGCAGATTCCAGGGCCAAATTAAGAAAGGAAAAAAAAGATAAAAGGACTCAATCAGATGCGGGTGTGTGAATGAGGGGCTTAACGTGCAAATAACCCAAACCGCCAGAACACGCGGGTTTACCCTGGGTACGGGTCGGGTCACGCACGGGTCGGCACCTAAACGGTGCCGTTTCATGCGTTAGGGTAAAGCCCTGATTTCTCCTTTTTTCATCAGCCGTTTACCCTTTTTTTCAAAACAGCAGCCACCCTATTTTTCAAGAAAACAGAGAGGCTCCCTGCACTCTCTCCCTCTTATCCTCTCTGCCCTCTATTCGGCACACCACCGCGCCACACTGGTGACCCATAGCGAGCAACACAGGCTACGGGCACTTTAGCCCCACCTTGACGCACCGTTAAAGGCTCCAACCTTCAAGGCGCGAGAACGGGAGGAAGAAGGCCTTCGACATCACTCACGGACCCGACTCTGACGACGGAGATGGGTCCTCCGGTGCCTCGACCGCGAGCGTTCAGGTCATGTTCTCCTTTTCTTCTTCTTCTTTAAACTTTTGTATCAAAAATGTAAAAATAAAAAAGGGGAAAAATAAAGAGTAAAAAAAAAATAAAAATAAAAATGAAAACCTTTTCAAAAATCCTTTGTTTGATTTCTGATATTCGTATATATGAAAGTGGGGATTCCCCTCTTACAAAGGTTTTAGCCTTTTTTTTAGCCAAAATCCGTAAGAAAATCTGAGAAAATCCCCCCTTATTACAATCGGTTCTCCCCCCTTTTATATCTGAATACAATGACACCTATATACTATTGTTTGATCTTATTTGCCACTGTTGTTGATTGCCATTCTTTGCTGCCATTTCTGTCTTTGGTTCTGTTTCCATTTATTGCATGTCTTGCTTCTGTTTGCAGGTCTAAGAGGCTACGAGTGATGGGACTAAGGCAAGTGGTGGCCACGATGGGAGCAGGTTCGGCGCTAGAAGGAGCAGGTGGCTAGGGTTTCAGAAAGTCTGAAACCCTAGTCAGATTTGGACTTGAGTTGGTCCACCGGGTTAGGGTGTTGGGCCGATGGGTTTTGGGCCAATGTTGGGCTCTGGGTTTGGGTTTGTAATGGGCATAGGAAGTGGGTCTGGTAGGTAGTTTGGGCCACTTTAGGTTGGGTTTTAGGCCTGGTTGTAAATGAGTATTGGGCTGCTGTTAGTTTAGTTTAGGTGGGCTCAATCGGGTTTTGTGCTTGGGTTAAAGGGTTTGGGTTTTTGTTTTGTTTTGTAATTTTGGACTTTGGAATTGTAATATGGACTTTTTGGTTTACATATTTTTTGTTTATTTTGGTCTTGGTTTATTTGGTTTATGAAGTTTAGTGGTTTGGGCCCGGGCAAATTTAGGCCCGTACACACTTTATGAATAATGGAGGACAAAAAATCTTAAGGATAGTTAGACTTGAATAAATCATCAAAAATACAAGGGAAATTAATCTGGCAACATATCTTTGAGAGGAATCCAAAGATAGTAGACAGGACAGAAATCAGATGCCCTAGATATCGCAGCTTGAGCTTCTATATACAAACTCCGTGAATGCTACTTTGGGTTTAACATGTGTTTTGTAACACCCCCACGCCCGAGACCGTCGCCGGAGTCGAGCTTGAGGTGTTACCGAACATAATTTATCATTTAAACAACTTTACATCATTTATTTTGACTTTCGGAATAAGCAGTTTTTTTTGCATCATGGTTGCTAAAAAAATCATATCTCGAGTTACGAAACTCAAAATCAAGATCTGTAAATTTTCCCTGAATCTAGACTCACATATCTATCTACTAATTTTTTTCTAAAATTTTTGGTTGGGCCAATTAGTACAGTTTATTAGTTAAAGTTATCCCTGTTTCAGGACTTGACTGCACTGACCTCTACTTACTTTGAACCACTTTTCTCCATGTAAAAAATTCATATAACTATACCGTTTATTTCTATTAAAATTAGATTCAATAAGGATTATGAGAATATAAATTACACCTCCTAATTATTTTTTTACAATTTATAGTGAATTTTCAAAGTTGGAACAGGGGATCCAGAAATTGCTCTAGCCCTGTTTCACTAAAACTCAAATATCTTATAACATATAACTCGTTTACCTATTTCGGTTTTTCCATTTGAAAGTAGACACAATAAGCTTCAATTTCATAGTTAATTCTTCACCTAATTCGTTTTCTACTATTTTTGGTGATTTTTCAAACTCACGTCGTTGTTGCTGTAGTGTTCTGTTTTATGGCAAGTTTCATCTTTTTATGAATTCTCATGAACTATATAACATATTAAACTCACAAGGCATCCAACATTATCTAGGCTAGCCATACCAATTACTAAGAATGATCAAGCATTTTCTCAACCAAACCACAATCATATCACAAGATTATTTACACAAAACAAGTATATTGCTATACATGCCATGCATCAAAACATACAAACCAATATACCAATTCTTCCTCGGATAGTGTGAGCGTTTCTTCGACCTTCCCGATATCCAAGTTGGCTCGCTAAAAACTACAATGAATGAAAAGGAGGGAGTAAGCATAAATGCTTAGTAAGTTCACATGCAAATAACAAGTAACATAACAAAGCAATTATATCAACAACAATAGCATGATATCACCAAGATACAAACCACATTTCTAGCTATTGTGTATCATCTTACCACCTTATTTCTGTTATATCAAGTTTCAACCCGAGGGTTAAGTACATACCTGTCCAAATTGTCCATTTTACAACACTTACCAAAATATCATTTTCATCTTGAGTATTCTTCCATTCCGCTAGAATTTTACCCGTTGAACACATCGGAATATAACTCGGATACACGGATCATTTGCACATAAGTGCCACATATGTAATCAATCAATCATGTAACCCGCCCATAAGCAAACTCGGACTCAACTCAACGAGCTCGGGCGTTCGCATCCATAAGTGAACTCGGACTCAACTCAACGAGCTCGGATGCCTAGTTACATCTCACGAACTCGGACTCAACTCAACGAGTTCGAACATTTGCATCCATAAGTGAACTCGGACTCAACTCAACCAGTTCGGATGCTCAACCATCCTAGTGACATGTCACTTGTATCCTAATCTATTCCCAAGGTTCAAACGGGATTTTCCTCAGTCACACATTTCCCAGTCGTTCTCCTCGGAATATTGGAACCAATACGTTGCTTGCATCTCATACTTATCAATTTAATCACATACTTTTCATACCAATATATAATATTTCACAAAGCATAATATTCATAATAACAAGTATCATATCGTATAAATAGCATTAAATCACTTAAAATAGCAATCATGTTACATTATTTACACATGAACTTACCTCGGTACAAAATATAGCAATTTTGCAATTTAGTCCAAAATCTTTTCTTTTCCTCGATCAAGGTTGATTCCACGTCTTTCTTGATCTAAAATAACACATTTAGCTTATTTAATACTCTCATTATCAAAATAGTCCTAAATTCAAATTTTGACAAAATTACAATTTTGCCCCTAAACTTTTGCATATTTACACTTTTGCCCCAAAGTTCGGAAATTAAATTTTATCAAAAATTATTATGTTTTAGGACATGCTGATCATTTATTTACCATTAGCAAGCTCAAATTCCCACTAAAACACATACTTATGAACAATATGTACTTTTACCGATTAAGCCGTTTTACTCGGTTTTACTCGTTTTTACTTAAAACCGAGTAGCACAAGTTGTTTAACATACTTTAAAACCTCATATTCTATCATTAAACATCAAAATACACAAATTTCACCTATGGTTATTTTTCCAAATATGAACCCTAACTTAAATTATTACTAACATAAGCTTTATCGAGTTACCGGGACTACAAAAACGTAAAGAACATTAAAAACGGGGCTTGGAATCACTTACTATGAAGCTTGGAAGCTTGAAACAAACCCTAGCTATGGAGAACCCTTGAAATTTCGTGGTAATGAAGAAGATGACCAATTTTGTGTTATTTTTCCCTTTTTATTTCATGTTAATATCCAAAAGACCAAAATGCCCCTCCTTACTAAACTTTCAAAAATTCCATCCATGTCCAAATTTTGTCCATGAACTTAAAATTGGTCAAATTGCTATTTAAGACCTCCTAATTAATATTCCAAAGCAATTTCATACTAGAAACTTCTAGAATGCAAGTTTTGCAACTTATTCGATTTAGTCCCTAATTTCAAATTAAGCACTTTACGCTTAGAATTTCTTCACGAAATTTTCACACCATCATAAAATCATATCATAAACATCAAAATAATTATAAAATAATTATTTCTACCTCAGATTTGTGGTCACAAAACCACTATTCCGATTAGACCCTAATTCGGGATATTACATGTTTAGAAGATCCATAATACTTTGTTGATGCCCCGGTATGTAACATACTCCACTTCTTATCGAATCAGGTATAGCGAGATGCGTGCCTTTCAAAATTTGAGCTGCCCTTTCAGGTTTTCAACTCAAAACCCCTTTAGTCTCAAGGCGCCCTTTGCGGGTTTTCACCTTAACTTCTCTATTTTTTTCTTTTTTTTTGTTTTTTTGAAATAGAAGTCTCAAAGTGCCTTTTGCGGGTTTTCACCTTGGCTTCCCTTCTCTTTTTAGACAAAGTACTTCTTGACTGAGTCCAAATTCATTGGATTGGGTAAACTCTTCCCGTCCATTTCTGTCATAATCAACGCACCACCAGAAAAAGCCTTCTTCACAACATACGGCCCTTCCCAATTTGGCATCCACTTTCCTCTAAAGTCCTTCTGTATGGGAAGGATCTTTTTCAGTACAAGGTCGCCCTCGTAAAATTCTCTTGGACGAACTTTTTTATCATAAGCTCACATCATTCGCTTCTGATACATTTGACCATGATGAATTGCCTTTAACCTCTTTTCTTCAATCAAGTTCAGTTGATCATATCACGATTGAATCCATTCTGCTTCATCCAACTTTATCTCTGACAAAATTCTAAGGGAAGGTATTTCCACTTCAATGGGTAACACTGCCTCCATCCCATAAACCAACGAGAATGGAGTTGCCCCAGTAGAGGTTCTAACAGACGTTCGATAGGCAAATAGTGCAAACGGTAGTTTCTCGTGCCAATCTCTGTAGGTCTCAGTCATTTTCCCAACTATTTTCTTAATGTTTTTGTTGGCCGCTTCCACTGCCCCATTCATTTTTGGGTGATATGGAGATGAATTATGATGCTTAATCTTGAACTGACTGCAAACTTCTGCTATCGTGTTGTTATTCAAGTTCAGTGCATTGTCTGATATGATTCTCTCAGGCATTTCATACCGACAGATGATTTCTTTCTTCAAAAATCGACTCACTGCCAACTTGGTAACATTAGCATAAGAAGCAGCCTCTACCCATTTCGTGAAGTAATCGATGACCACAAAGATGAAACGATGCTCGTTCGAAGCTTTTGGTGAAATTGGACCAATATCATCCATGCCCCACATGAAAAAGGGCCATGGAGAAGTCATAACATGTAGAGGTGAATACGGTACATGAATCTTATCCCCATAGATCTGGCATTTATGACACTTTTTGGTGTAGCTGATACATTCTCCTTCTATAGTAGACCAATAGTATCCAAATCTCATGATTTGTCTTGCCATCGTGAAGCCATTAGCATGTGTCCCACAAATACCTTCATGCACTTCTTCCAAGATTTTCCTAGCTTCCACAACGTCAACACATCTCAAAAGTACCTGATCTTTCCTTCTTTTATACAAGATATCCCTATCCAATACATAGTCGCAAGCTAACCTCCTAAAGGTTCTTTTGTCATTCTTCGTTGCCTGTTCAGGGTATTCACGATTTCTCACATATCGTAATATATCCTGATACCAAGGGTGGTCATCCCTTTCTTCTCTTTTGATGTTACAACAATGAGCCGGAACCTCAAAAATACTCATTTGAATAGGTTTCATATCCTCCTCTCTATTTACTTTAATCATGGACGCCAGGGTTCTGGTTTTCATCCCGTGGGAGATAATTGAAAGTGATGTCGTCAAACTCCTCAAGTAGCCCCAAAACTACCCTTTGATAGTTAATCAATTTGGGGTCCCTTGTCTCTCCTTCTCCCTTAAGTTGGTAAATCACCAACGCGGAGTCTCCATACACTTCCAGTGTTTTAATTTTTCGCTCTATGGCCGCTCGAATCCCTATGATGCATGCTTCATACTCCGCCATATTGTTTGTACAGTCAAAATCTAATTTGCATGTGAATGGATAATGATCTCCATCTGGGGATATTAAGACTGCCCCGATTCCATTTCCTACTACATTGGATGGTCTATCAAAGTTCAACTTCCATGGATATTTTTCAGTAGTTGCCACATACATCAACTTCTCGTTGGGAAAATCAAAGCTCAATGGTTCGTACTCTTCCAGAGCCCTGCTAGCCAGAAATTCTGCTATTGCACTTCCTTTTATGGCTTTTTGACTCACATATACTATATCAAACTCAGAAAGCAGTATCTGCCACCTTGCCATTCTTCTATTTAGGGCTGTTGACTCCATCATATACTTTAATGGATCCATTTTCGAAATTAGCCAAGTTGTATGATATAGCATATATTGTCTCAACCTTCGGGTCGTCCAAATCAAGACACAACATAACTTCTCAATTGGCGAATATCTCATTTCACACTCAGTGAATTTCTTATTAAGGTAATATATCGCTCTCTCTTTCCTTCCTGACTCATCATGTTGACCAAGCACACATCCCATAGAGTTACTAAACACAGACAAGTACAATATCAACGGTCTATCTGGACTAGGCAGAGATAGTACTGGAGCGTTTGACAAGTATTGCTTGACTTTATCAAAGGCATTCTGGCATTCCTCATCCCAGGTACCCTGGTTGTGTTTCCTAAGAAGGCGAAATATGGGATCACATTTCTCCGTCAGTTGTGAAATAAACCGAGCAATATAATTCAACCTTCCAAGAAAACCTCGAACTTCTTTCTGAGTATGTGGTGGAGGCAGCTCTTGTATGGCTCTGACTTTGTTTGAGTCAACTTCTATTCCCTTTTCACTGACTACAAAGCCTAATAATTTCCCCGACCTGACTCTAAAGGTGCACTTTGCTGGATTGAGCTTCAACTGAAACTTTCTTAATCTTAGGAACAATTTCCTCAAGACTTCAATGTGTTCCTTCTCTGTTCGAGATTTGGCAATCATGTCGTCTACGTACACCTCAATCTCCTTGTGCATCATATCGTAGAATAAAGTCACCATAGCCCTTTGGTATGTTGCACCTGCATTCTTTAGCCCGAAGGGCATTACCTTGTAACAAAAGATGCCCCATAATGTTATGAAATTAGTTTTATCCATGTCTTCAGGATGCATCTTTATTTGATTGTACCCTGAGAAGGCATCCATAAAGGAAAACAACGAGTAACCCACTGTATTGCCCACTAGAGTGTCAATGTATGGTAAGGAAAAGTTGTCTTTTGGGCTAGCTTTGTTCAAATCTCTATAATCGACACACATTCGTACCTTCCCATCCTTCTTAGGGACAGGCACAATGTTAGCTACCCATTCTGAGTACTTAACCTCTTGTAGGAATCCAGCATCAAACTGCTTCTTGACTTCCTCTTTTATTTTTAGCACAATATCAGGCCTCATCCTTTGCAATTTTTGTTGGACCGGCTTGCAATCTTGTTTTATGGGAAGGCGATGTACTACGATATCAGTAGTTAGCCCCGGCATGTCCTGATATGACCATGCAAAGACATCTTTAAATTCACTCAGTAGCTCGACAAGATCGTGTATTGTTTCCTTAGTAATGTGTGTCCCTATTTTTACTTCTTTCCCTTTCTCCAAGGTTATGTTTTCTATTGCCTCTTTCTCATGGGGCAGAATTTGCTTCTCCTCTTGTTTCACCATTCTCAACAGATCTGGAGACACATCACAATCCCTGTCATCTTCAAAATCCTGAGGTTCCTCTAAACACATGTCTTGCTCAAAAGAGAATTTAGGATTTGTAGTATCATTGCTCATGTCATTGATATCTAGGGACCTACGGGGTACGAAAGAATGTACAAAGAATAAATGAATTTAAGAATGACTGTCTACATGTTATGAATGAATTAAAAACTTTGAATGGAACTAGAAGGTCAAAAGAATATTTATCGATGAAAGAACATTTGCTCGATTTGACAAAAGTGTACTTTATTGAAACCAAATATCCGAACATAAGCCTATTTCACAAATGAAATCTTATTACTCCTAGGCTTTAGAGCAACAAGAGTGTTCTGGAAAATTACTCTGTAAAATTCTTAAAGGTTACAGGAAGTTCTTCAACAGTCCAATTATTTAAAGAGCTTCCCAGTTCGTAGGGACGGATGTCCTCCAAATCCCTTTGTTCAGTCTCTCCATCATGTATGACGTTAACGTGATAGCTTCTCTTTTCGAGCAACCCCACTTCAGGGTGAATTATCCCTCCTGATACAAAAGTCTAGGATATGTGAGGGAACATCATTGATTCCCACTCAACTTCTCTTCCGCTCAAACGTGCCCTTCTTCTTTCTTGACGCCTCTCTATCTCTTTCCTTCTCTGTCCGTGATCTGGCCTAAAACCTAGGCCAAAACGATCTCTTTTCTCACTTAGTTCAGGGACTCAGATTCCACCTTGGAGGTATCTGCCTAACCCTTTTCCAGGCAAAGCTCCTTTTCCTACTGTCATCCGCAAGCCCATTCTTATGGTTTTGGATATCTTGGGTAATGGTATCTTATTTCCCTTTAAAACGAAGGTTGCATTGACAAATTCCAAGGAGTAAAAAGAACATTCAATGGACTCTTCATTTGCCTCCGCATAGGGTGCATCACTGGTAACTGCTGCTATGATGTATTCTTCGCATTTATGGTTACTAGCCGTCTGTCCGTTACTAACTTCAATTTTTGATGCAAAGATGAGGGCACCGCTCCTGCCGAATGTATCCAAGCCCTCCCCAACAAGTAATTATAAGAGGGCTTGATGTCCATCACTAGAAAATCCACCTCATATGTGTTTGGCCCAATCATTAAAGGAATGTCAATTCTTCCCATCACCTTTCTCTCCATACCATCAAATGCTCTCACTATATTGTGACATGTTTTCATGTGAGAACTATCTCTTGGCAACCTGTTAATATGGATAATGGCAGGACATTTAGGGCTAACCCATTATCGATAAGCACACTTGGCAGTGTATATCCTTTGCAATGAGTGGTAATGTGCAAAGCCTTAGTCGATCCCATGCCACCAGGTGGGATTTCATCGTCATTGAAATAGAGGAAATTGTCGGTACTTATGTTACTAACAAGACGATCTAACTTATTGACGGATATATCCTTAGTAACATAGGTTTCATTAAGCACTTTCATCAATGCCTCGTGATGTACTTCTGAACTTAGGAGCAATGCTAACACTGATATGCGGGCCGGTTGTTTACGCAACTACTCAACCATGTTATACTCGCTGTGTTTCAGGAATTTTAGAAACTCTTTAGCCTCTTCCTCCTTCACTGGTTCATTAATAAGTGCTTCAGCCCCTTTCTCTTTCTCGAAATCTAAGGTTTTTGCTTTCATGGGCTCAACCCTGATGCCTCCTGCGTCATAACGCTTCCCACTACGCGTGTAGGAACCTTTAGTTTAGGTCTCTTTGAAAGCACTAGTTATTTCTTCTCCCTCCGGCATCGTTACATTGCAGTCATAATTCTAGGGTACCTTTTTATTATCCGTATAAGGAAAAGAAACAGGTTTGTGAATAATGACTTTCGGCGTTATTTGTGTCCCAACCTCATTATTCTTCAGTAGAGAAATAATGATCCTTGGCTGGTTGGTTCCTTGATTCGTCAATTCTCCTTCCAACGCGTATATGTGTCCCTCATCTGAGCCACTTTCATAAAATTCCAGCTCCTTATTATCCATGAGGCTTTGTACCAAAACCCTAAACTCGATACATTCCTGAATCTCGTGCCCCTCTTCTTGATAGAACTCATAGTAGTCTCTCACTTTTTTACTTCTTTCTTCAGAAATCAACATTCCTCTCTTCGTCATCTCTTTCCAAATTACCTTTAACGGCATCCTTACCTCAGCAATATCTTCTTTGAACCTTCTCATACAAGTTTCCCTGATTGCATTCACCCCTTAATCAACATGGTTTGGCAGTGGGTTTTCTGTATTAGGGGTATCGTCAAATTTTACGACCCCCATCTTAATGAGTCTTTCCACTGCTTTCTTAAAGCTTATGCAATTTTCGATTGAATGCCCCTGTATTCCCACATGGTATTCACATTTGGCGTTTGCATCGTACCACTTAGGATATGGGGGTTGCAGTGGTTTCAAGTGAAAGGGAGCTATCACGTGTGTATTAAATAAACTCTGATAAAGTTCCCTATACGTCACCAGAATGGGTGTGAACTGGATCTTTTCAGAGTTCTGTCTCGTACCAGATACATGCCTTTGGGAACCCTGTTGCCCAACCGTAGCTGCTCTTGGCTGGCTAACTGTAATCGACTTCGAGTTATAACTACTCGCATTGTTCACCTCATTATCCTTCCTTCTTTGGGCTGATCTTTTAGTAGTTTCCCCTTCTATTTTACCACCTTTTATGGCGTTTTCAATCATTTCCCCTGCCATAACTATGTCAGCAAAGCTCTTAGTGGTACTTCCAATCATGTGAGTAAGGAATGGGGCTTTCAAGGTATTAATAAATAGCATGGTAGTTTCCTTTTCTAAGAGCGGTGGTTGAACTTGCATGGCAACCTCCCTTCATCTCTGTGCGTATTGTCTGAAGCTTTCATTAGGCTTCCTTTCCATGTTCTGTAGAGTGATTCGATCAGATGTCAAGTCAGTCACATGACTATATTGCTGCATGAAGGCCTGCAATCTCTCCATGAACCGATCCTAGCGCGGCTTAATTGATTTTACCACCTAGCTATAGCCCCAACCAAACTATCCTGGAAACAATGAATTAAAAGTTGATTATTGTTTACATAACTGGTCATCCACCTACAAAACATGGTGATGTGGGCCTAAGGACAACTAGTCCCATTGTATTTCTCAAACTCTGGCATTTTAAACTTATGAGGAAGGACTACATCTAGGACCAAGCTAAATTCTTTGGCATCCATTCCATGACGACTATCAGTACCTTCCAAAGCTTTGAACTTTTCCTCCAACCATCTACAATGTTCCTCTAATTGCCTCGAGGATTCAATTCTTGTCCTCTCTCTTTCGGCCAGGTCTAGATCAGGGATGACTGGATTGGTAGGGTTATCTCTCGGGTTGGATCCCAAGCCATCTTGAAAGTTAACGGGTACTCCAGTATCAACTTGCCCCTGTTGAGGCCTCATTGTAACAGACGGTCTTCGCAGAGGCACCTCAGTTTGTGTTTGCGTATGGGGTGGGGTAAAACCCAGAAGATAATCCTCACTATCCTCTCCAGTGATATCCATAGGGGCCTTTTCTTTATCCATTGCCCCCTTCAGTAGTTGAGCCATTTCAGCCATCATACTTCTTTGGGCTTCTATCATTTACTCTTTCATATCATGTTGCATTTTTGCCAACTGCTCTTGCAACTGGTCTTGCATGTTCTTTTAGAGTTGTTCAAACCTCTGATCCATATTCTTTGTCTTGGCGCGTGTACCGTAAGGGTTTGTAGTTTCCAAATTCTCTCTTCTACAATAACTTCCACTAATTAGGGTTTTTCTACGGGTTTAAATGTATGTGATGCGATGTAATACAAATGCATGAATGCAAAAGATATCGATTCTGATTCAATTTATTTTTAGAAAATGTTGTTTAAGAAACAAAAATCTTTATACAAAACGGATTACAGATATGCTTTCGCCCTTAGGCCTAGAGTTTTAACCTTCCTAAACAACGTAGCCAATTCTCGACCTCTATCCGATTCTAGCTCATACTTTATACTTAACATATCAGCCTGTACCGCCAAGTCTTGCAGGTAATCAGCGACTTCTCGAATCTGGACTATGGCTTCTCCCATGAGGTAATCCCTATCTCTGACTTGATTTTGATAATGGTAAAGCTCTCCCTCCCAATGTCTTTCTTTTGCCTCGAGCTGTTTAATCCGGAGCCCGCAGTTCTACAATGCTGCTTCTAACCCCTCAATCTTGTGCTTCATTTCCTCGATCTTGTTCTGACTTGCCTTTAACTCGACCGTAGAGTTACGACTTCGGTGAAGATGAAAGGACCGTGCGAGTTCAGTCACTTTAGCTTTCAATCCTTGATTCTCCTTCTGATTCTCTGCCAAGCTCCTTTCTAGGGTCTGATTCTGTACCTGCATTTCTTGAAATTTCTTCTCCCAATGATCGGCTTTAGCTCTTTCTTCTCGAACCTCTTGTTGCCACTGTTCTGAAGTCTTCCTCAATCCAGCTCTCTTCATCGACAGTTGCATCTTCTTATATTGTGTCTTCAAGTCATTTCGGCCTTCCTCCACCTTCCTCTTTTCTTTTCTTACTTTCTCGACCTTAATTTTCTAAACATTAACCTCTAAGCTTAGGTACATCTTCTCTTTTTTTCAACTTCTCTATCTTTTTCCCAAGCTCCAAACTTTTCCTTTCAAACTCTTGCTTTATGAGTTCTAACTCTGATGGAACCACTCGTAAGCTCTCCTCCATTGATCGAGTAGCCCCCAAACTCGGCCTAGGGATGTTATCATTGGTACTCTTACTAAACCACTCTTTGTATTCAAGGGTCGTCATTCAACCGTCAGTCAAAATCTTCACACAGCAAATCTTCTTCCAAGCTTCAAAAATCTCTCGCATATGAGAAATCACTTTGAGCTAAACCTTGTGTTGCTGGTATAAACTGCCCCGCTTTTTACTGCCTTAGGACGAGTAACGGTGCATAACCAATAACTCCCTAAATTTCAGGAAGAGGTACCCAATCAAAACTTCCACAACGATAAAGGATTTCACTAGGAGTCATCCAAGGGGCTTTCCACACAACGTCTTCCTCTCGGAGATTCAAAGTATTACTATCCACCTTTCTTCTGTAATATCGTCCCTTCTTAGCGTAGTTGCTGCTTCCTTTAAGGGAGAATAGTCCTCCAATAACACTCGGTAATGACCCTTATCAACCTTCCAAAAGTGACTGTGGAACCATACTAACAACAACTGTACGCATCTAATGAATCTACCTTTACCAGCTCTCCGACATGCACTCAAGGATCTGAATGTCTTAGCTAGGATTGCAGGTACAGGTGTGACCTATTTACCGAGTCGATCGAATAAATTCGTGACTGCCTTATCTATGTGCCCCATAGCTTTGGGGAAGATCACCAACCCATAAATACTTAAGGCCAAGACATCAACCTTCTTCTTCGCATCTGGGTGCGCCAATATCAGACCCCTTAGACTTGCCCATGGAATGCATTTACCATCACCCTTTTGTTGGATTCGAGCTGCGGCCCACTGTTCACTCATCCCCGTGATAATCATTAATTTCTTCACGAAAGTTGAGAGATTAGCAGCCCTAACATAAGCTTTGTTACCTTGAATTCTTGGATAGCGAAGCAAGGTCGTATACTCCTCCAAAGTAGGTGCTAAGTCTACCTCTCCAAATGCAAAACAACTAAAAGCGGGGTTCCAAAACTGTATCATAGCTCGAAACAGATGCTTATCCACCTTAAAGTCTAGCAAATAGGGAAGATCTCCATAATTCTGGTAGAACAACTGCTTAGCCTCATCATCTCATTGGGCCCAAATATCCTTTAACTCCTGAAACTCATTCTGTGTCGAACTGATATGAGTGAAGTCCCAGAACTCCGACGTATACCCCTCGGTGACACTATCTCCCTTCTCTAACTGGGTTTTCTCTGACCATGCACGGACGGTAGCGTTGTCCTCCACTTTATCAAGATATTCATTCCTCATTACAAAACTTTCTAATTTAAAAATCGAACCGTAAATCGATACCTTTAAATGTTGAATGACATGTAATGATAACAAAATAAAATGGGTCAGTGTCACATATATAACAGATATAATTCAACAAAAATAAACAAGCACCTATATAGGTAGCCACTAAAGGTTATCACCGTACTACCTAGG
Organism: Gossypium stocksii; assembly: GCA_020496765.1. Lineage (NCBI taxonomy): Eukaryota > Viridiplantae > Streptophyta > Magnoliopsida > Malvales > Malvaceae > Gossypium > Gossypium stocksii. The sequence continues at coordinate 54,190,660 of CM035622.1, forward strand.
GCGGGCACTTAAGGTTCACTATATGTGTTTTAGTTCTAAAGGAAAGGGTACCTGAACCAACAGATTCCTTGATCCTCACCCATTATAGGCTCATACTGACCAAGTTCAGTTCAGGGGGACACATTTCCCTATGGCCATGCGGAGATGAAAATCTCACGAAGACATAGGTACGGATGTATCCCAGAAGCAATCCACTAGCCCATACGGAGGTGAAAACCTTACAAAAGCGTAGCTTCTCACTCCCACTTAAGGGTGCGACCACAACAGTCATGCAAATGCAATGTGTACGAGGAAAAAATAACAAACATATGTAACAACACATGAAAAAAGATCGTATTTTAAAAATTTTCCAAATTTTGACATTAAGACAGAAAATAATCAACTTTTGGCTTGACTCTCTTATTTGTCCCCAGTGGAGTCGCCAAGCTGTCGAAACCATTTTTTTTAAAGGGATTTTGAAAAATAGGGTCGACTTTTTTTTTTAAACGAAAATAGGAGTCACCACCAACCTTTTTAGGTGTGATTGGATCACTTTATAAAACATTTTGGTCTACGAAGAATCGAGAAAACAGGTTCGGGAGTCGGTTACTTACGGGGAAGGATTAGCACCCTCGCAACGCCCAAAATTGGTACCAAATTGAGTAGTTTTCTATCTTAGGTCAAAAATTTGGAAAGATTTAAAAATAGGATCCCCTTTTTTAAAAACTGAAATAATTTGAGTTGAAAAATCAAGATTCCTTTGCTCCGAAAGAATTCAAACATCACATCCAGCACGATTGGACACGAGGGTCTTAAACTCTTCGAAACTAAAGTCATCTCGTGATTTGCAAAATTTATTTAGAAGGATATCTTAGGTATTTAGACAAATGGGAAATTGCAACCCAGCACGTTAGGGCACTGTTTTTCGAATCCCTAAACACAAAAAATATTGCCTCGTTTTCTTTTTAAAACATTTTTTGATTATATGAAATATATACCTTTTTAAGAACGATGATGCGATCAAAATATAATATTAGCAGATTACAAGATATCAATACTACGTAATTTATAAAATACTAACAATTCATATGATATTTAACATGATAATAATAGTATTAAACACAAAATAAAACAATGAATAAACATTTAATAATAAGTGAGGTGACGGAAACATGCAAAAAAAAAAAAAAAAGATCATACTATATATACGACATATAATACTAGTATTAAAAATATATACATAATATAAAAAAGGATATGGTATTAAAAGATATATACATAGTATATAAAAAATGTACACATACTATAATATTAGAGTATTTACATGATATAATGTAAAAAGTATATAACTAATAAAATGAAAAATAAGTGTATAATATATATATATATATATATATATAATATATACATAATATATAAAGATATAATATTAAAAAAATATACATATGTAATATACAAAAATATTCATACATAATAGTATCAAAAATATATACATAAGATAGTATAAAATAATATATAACTATAAGATTAAATATATATATATATATATATATATAATATATACATAATATATGTAAAAAATATTGAAAACATATGTACATAATAAGTACATAAAAAATATTTATATATATATATATATAGGTAAATAATAATAACATGATAATAATAATGAAAATAACAAGTAAAATAAATATAATATGTTAATAATAATAATAATATATATACAATAGTAAAAATGATGAAAAAAGAAAATAATAATGTGCATAAATACTAATAATAGTAAATATAACCATAATAACAACAACAACAACAACAATAATAATAATAATAATGATAATAATAATAATAACAATAATAATAATAATAATAATAATAATATATATAATATGACTAATATTAAAATTAAAGGAAAATAATGAAAAAAAGGTGAAAAAGGACGAAATTGAATTGAAAATCGAAGTCTTGGGGCAAATTTAAAGAGAAATAAAGAGTGAGGGACCAAATTGCAACGCGCGCGCAACCTGGAAGGACCGAGAGTGCAATATTCCCAAGCCTTTAAAACGCAACGCATCAGAGGGGACTAAATTGAAAAGCGCGACAAATTTCGGGGTCAATTTGAAAATAAATAAAAACCTGATTGCATAGGCTTGAAAAAGCGGAAGGGCCAAACTCGCAATTAGCCCTTCCGCTCAAAAACACGCGGATCTTGAGTGGGTAGGGTCGGGTCGACCCGATCCAGGGCAAAACGACGTCGTTTTATGCCCTTGATGCTAAGGTCAAAATGACGTCGTTTTATACTATTATAAAAGTAAAAAATTTTGCAAAAATTTCATTTTTTCTTTCTTTTTCTTCAAAAACTCTCTCTCCCTCTCTCATTTCTCTCTGGAGCAGTTCCAGCTCCGGTGGGATTCCGGCCAGTCGTCCGGCCGTTCGCCGCCGTCGCCGCCGCCGCTAGCCACCATGCACGATGGCAGAAAATGGTAAAATTTTATTTTATTTTTATTTTTTTAAGATATATATATATATATATATATATATATGTACGTATGTATAAGTAGAGAGAAAAGAAAAAAAGGAAAAGAAGGAAAGAAAATAAAACCGATTGCAAAACTAAAAAATCACCTTGGGTTTCTGATTCTGATTTTGGTATTTTGGTTGCCTGATTTGGTGCTATTCTCTTGTTTTGATATTGCTAGAGTTACTGATTTTATGTTTGAAATTTTGGTTTGTATTCATGAACTGCCGACCCCTTTTACAACGAGTTTAGATCGACTTTTATAGCCGTTTTTACATGATTTCTTTATTTTTCTGTCTTGTCTTCGTTAATGCTTGCAGAGGGTGGTTGAACGGCGCTGCAGGCGAAGGAGTGGCAGGGGCAGAGGGCAGGTGGTGCAAGTGGGGAGCAAGTGGCGAAGAGAGGTGGTTGGTGGTGGTTGCGGCTGGTGGCTAGGGTTTCAGCTTTTTTGAAACCCTAGTTTGACTAATGGATTTGGTTTGGGCTTAGTGGGCCCTTGTATTGGGTCTTTGGGTCTGTTTGGGTCAAAAGGGTAATTGGTTTAAGTTTTAATTGGGCTTTGGAAATGGGCCGGACAAAATTGGGTGTGTACAATTGGTATGGTGCCTATTTTGGTAATTAATTATTTTTTCACGTTATTTTAGATAAAAAGCCTTGTTACATCCAATAAATAATTAAATTATTTTTAAATATAATTATTTGATACATAGGCAGTAGAAATTTTTAATTCCAATAAAAGAATTAAAATTTTTAATTTCACTATTAATATATCAAATAATTATCTATTTTTAGATAAAATATAACGAGTTTAAGGCATGTAAAACACTTTACTTAAAGTTCCTTAAATTGTAAAACCCTACACATTCGAAGCAAAATTGTAAAATAACTAATAAAAAATTCGTTAAATAGATGCCAAATAGATGTATCTTTCATGTAATACATATATATATATATATATATATATATATCTTTTTTTACTTTAGATAACACTCTTTTATAAAATTGTGTTGTTTTACAAGACAACTCTAAATAAAATTATGCCTATTATAAAAGTTTGTGATGTAAGAAAAAAAATTAAGAAAAAAAATCAAAATAGAATTTAAAGCGTGACATATTTTTTATGCCTCCGAATACAATAAAGTCCTAAAATGTTTAAATGGAATCATCAAATGGCTGATAATGAAAAGTTGTCAAAATAAAGCCATATATAGCTATTGCTAATAGATTCCTAACAATTATCACGAATTTTGTCTTCAAAACAAAATTATCAGCATAAATTATGTATTTCTACGCAACTATTCTAATATAAAAATATATTCTAAAAAATATAAATAAAACATTAATTAAAATAAAATAATTACACTAGAAATATCAAGTCCAAATGCTCATCTTTTGACTTGACATAATATATGAAAGCTTATTAAATAGGCTTAATTCAATCGACTTAGCACTTATTTATTTGTATAGAGTAATTTACTTTATATTATTTATTTTAAACATTGCGAATATAAATTTTAATATTAGAGACAAATCATAATTTTTTAATATAAATCATAAAATTGGATATGTATAATATAAAAAAAGTTTACAATAAAATTATTCATTAATATTAAATAATTATAATTTATTGAACTTTTCAAATAATAAAATATTAAATATTATAAACCCTTGAAATGATGATGCTATCTATCCTCCACATTTGGGAGTGTCACACCGTCTCTCCGGTACCTGCCTAACATTAGTGACCCTCACTAATTGTACCTTTTTCTTTATGTTATAAAAGCAGTTGAAAAAAATATATTGACAATTTTCATATATTAAGCTCCCTTTACCAGAAATTAGCTCCGTCACCACCATTGTATTGAATTTTTCTAATGCAAGTAAAATATTGACAAATATAGACGCTTTGCTGGAATCATGTTTTTTTTTTTTGCTAGCTAAATAAATATGAAAGCAACTAATTTAGAAACTGGGTTTACGATGGAATTTTACTTGTAAAGTGAGACAGATATAAAGTGGGTCTCTTTTTTCGATAATGATTATAACAAGCCACATTTGCCACCTTCTTACCACTTACCAGACTAAACTATTATATAAATTTTATTTAAAATTTTAGATTTAAATGATTTTTTTTTATAATTATAGGTGCTCCTTATTTTGAGATATTTTTATAATTGGTAAATAAATTATTCCTAAAAATTAGAGATTATTAAATATGATTGATGATTTTTCTCGTATTTTGTTTTGCTAATTTTAGTTTTGAGCTTACTAATTTTAATTATTATAAAGCCTATAAAAGGCTAGAACCATTTGGAGTTATTCATCAATTCAATAAAAAATAATTTTTCTCATTTAAGTTGAGAGCTTGTTTTTCTCTTTCTCTACTTGTAAGTGCAACAGTAGTATTCGAACCAGGTTTGTTCTTGTTAGCCTAGAAAAAGTTTCACCTATGGCCTCAGAAAGTAGTTTTGTTCAAGTAGTCATTCCCCATTTTGATGGTCACTATGACCATTGGAGTATGCTAATGGAGAATTTCCTACAATCAAAGGAGTGTTGGCCATGCTGAGCCAAGTATCAAAAAGCCTGTAGAAGGAGAAACTATGACGAATGCCCAGAAAGCATATTTCAAAGCAAGAAAGTTAAAAGATTTGGAGGCAAAAAACCATCTCTTTTAGGCTATTGATCGTCCCATCTTGAAAACTATTCTTTGCAAAGAAACTTTCAAGGATATATGGGATTCTATGAAGAAAAAGTATCAAGCTCTGTCAGAGTAAAGCAAACACAACTTCAAGCATTGATAAGGGACTTCGAGACTCTACAGATGAAGGAAAGGGAATTTGTCACTAGCTATTATGCTAAAACCAAAGAGATTTGTAATAGGATTTGATTCCATGGTGAGAAGATGGAGGATGTCACCATAGTGGAGAAGATTTTGCACTCCAGAATATCGAAGTTTGATTATGTCGTTTGCGCCATTGAAGAGTCAAAAGACATAGATGAATTGTCTCTTAATGAGTTGCAAAACCGTTTGCTGCTGCATAAGCAGAAGATGAATCGTAATTCAGCCTCTGAGGAGCAAGCTTTGAAGGCTTCTACTATTATTTCTTCTTCTAGTTTTAGAGGAAGGGGTAAAGGTAGAGGTATATGTATAGGTAGAGGAAGATGAGATTGAGGTAGTAGAGATGGTGGCAATAGAAATGACAACAGGAATTATAGAATCAATGATAACCAAAGTAAATATAAAGGATGAGATTTTGATAAATTCAATATAAAATGCTTTAGATGTCAAAATTTTGGTCATTATCGTTTTGAATGTTATGCTAGGCTATCGAGTGTCAAGGATGAACAATCACATTTTGTTGAGAACAAGGAATGAAGGACCTTATTGATGGCGGTTCAAGTTGAAAAGCAACTTGAACCAGATGTTTGGTATGTGTGTAGAGGTTGCATTAACCACATGTGTGGAGGTAAATAATCTTTTTCATATTAATAATCTTTTTCATATTTAAATGATGATTTTCGTTCTACAGTCAACTTTAGTGATTATTGTACTGTGAATGTCATGGGAAAAGGTAACATCAATATTAGAACCTAAAAATGGTTTTGTGGAACCATATCTAATGTGTTATGTGTTCCTGCTTTAAATATAATTTGTTGAGTGTTGGACAATTGTTGGAAAAGAGGTATGTTGCCACTGTAAAAAAATGGTGCTTGTGAGATTTCTGGTCTATCTAGAAGAGTTGTTGCTATTGTGAAAATAAGTTAGAACAGGTTGTTTCCATTAAAGATTGAGGTTGTTCAATCTTGTTTGATGGTGGAAGTTAAAGATCCTTCATGGCTGTGGCATTTTGCTATGGTCATTTAAACTTTGGTGATTTGAAGATACCTGAAAAGAAAAATATAGTGACTGGTCTTCCTCCAATTATCTTCTCTCTAGTTTGTGAAGAATGTATTGTTGGTAAATAATGTCGATCTCAATTTTCTGAAGGCAAGTCATGGAAAGCAAAAAAGGTAATGGAATTGGTGCACTCAGACATTTGTGGGCCAATAAATCCAATTTCTAATAGAAGTAAAAGGTATTTTATTACCTTTATTGATGATTATTCTCGTAAAACTTAGGTTTACCTTCTAAAAGAAAAATCAAAGGCTTTTAATGTATTTAAAAGCTTCAAGGCTCGTGTAGAAAATGAGAAGGAAAAAACCATTTAGGTTTTCTAAACTGATTATGGCAGTGAATATTGCTCTAAGGCGTTTGAAGATTTTTGTAATGTTCATGGAATCCAAAGAAAGCTCACAGCTACTTATACACGACAAAAAAATGGTGTATCAAAGAGGAAAAATATAGCCATTCTCAACATGGTTCGAATCCTGCTACAAAAGGGAAAATTCCAAAAGTGTTTTAGCCAAAAGCTATAAATTGGGGCATCCACATCCTGAATGAAAGTCCTACTCATGCTCTTCGAGATGTGATTCTGAAGAAGGCTTGGAGTGGAAATAGATCAGCGATAGATTACTTTAAAATTTTTGGGTGCATTGCCTATGCACATGTCCTAGAGGAGAAAATGAAGAAGCTTGATGATAGAGGTGAGAAGTGCGTCTTTCTTGGTCTTAGAAAAACATCAAAGGCATACAAATTGTTCAATCTTGTGACAAAGAATGTCATGATTAGCTGAGATGTTATGTTTGATAAAGAGAACACTTAGGATTACGATGAAGTGCAACCTACTCAAGTCTTTTATGATAATAAAATTGAAGAAATGCTCGAGAATACTTCTCCACCAGCCATTGAAGTATTCCCTGCACTTGTTAAAGAAACTATTGCAGCAGCTGAAGCACTTTGTAGTGTTTAAAGAAGGCTCACATGGATGCAAGATTATGAGGTAACCAAAATTAGAGAAAATGATTATGCAATTTCTCATTTTTATTATTTGCAGATTCTGACCTAACAAGTTTTGAAAGTGTTGTCAATGAGGTAAAATAGAAAAAGACAATGGATACTAAAATCGAAGCCATTGAAAGGGATGATACTTGGGAGTGGATTAATCTTTCTAAGCGGCACAAAACCATTAGATCCAAGTGGGTCTACGAGATGAAGTTCAAGGATAATAGAGATGTTGATAAGTGCAAGGCGCGATTAGTAGCTAAGAGGTACAAACAAGAGTATGGTGTGGACTACACAGAAGTTTTTGCCCCGGTTGCAAGACATGACACCATTAGATTGGTGATTGCTTTAGTAGTGTAGAACTCTTGGCCTATCTTCCAGTTAGATATCAAATCAACATTCTTACATGGATACTTGAAGGAAGAGGTATTTGTTGAATAACCCCCTGGTTATATTAAAGTTGGAGATGAGCATAAATTTACCAATTGAAGAAAGCTTTTTATGGACTAAAATAAGCTCCACGTGCTTGGTATGGTCTCATTGAGGGTTATTTTTTAAGAGTGGGGGTTTTAAAAGTGTCCATATGAACATACACTTTTTGTTAAAATTGGAGATAATGGGAAAATATTCTTTGTGTGCTTATATGTTGATAATATTATTTTTACTGGGAATGATAATGCCTTGTTTGATGATTTCAAGAAATTTATGATGGATGAGTTTGGGATGTCTAATCTTGGGAAGATGTACTATTTCTTTGGCCAAGAAGTGATGCAATCTGATGATAAAATTTTTGTCTCCTAAAAAAAATATGTGAGAGAAAGTTTGGACAAATTTAAGATGACGAATTGCAACTCTACCAAAGTTCCAACTAAGTTTAGCTTAAAGCTAATTAAAGAAGGAGATGAGAAGAAGGTGAACAACATACTTTACAGACAAATTGTAGGCAGTTTGATGTATCTAACTGCTATGATGCCAGACATTATATATTCTGTGAGTCTTACTAGTAGGTACATAGAGAGCCCGAATAAAAATCATGCATTAGTTGTCAAGAGAATCATTTGTTACCTACAATAAACCAAGGATTTTGAGATTTTCTACAATAACGATGAAAAGTCAAACATGATTGGCTTCACCAATAGTGATTATACAAGAGATCAAGATGGAAGCACTTTAGACTATGTTGTTATGCTTGGCACAAGGGCTATTTCAAGGTCATCTAAGAAGCAATCCATTGTCACATTATCAAGCATAATAGCTTAATTTTTTGTTGCTACAACTTATGCTTGTCAAGCTATTTCACTTAGGAGAATCCTTGAACAACTACAATTCAAGCTAGAAAGAGCCATTACAATTTTCTATGATAACAACATAGCCATCAAGTTGTCAAAGAATCTTATGTTGCATGGAAGAAGCTAGCATGCCAAATATTACTTTCACAAGATCTTAGCAATAAAGGAGCAATTGAGCTAGAGTATTGCAGAAGTGATGATCAAGTAATTGATGTATTTAACAAGCCTTTTGATTCACGATGGAGTGTACAAGTATACATATCCATTATCATGTAATAAGTAAGTATAAGAGTTATCGCCTCCATAGGGACTGTGTTTAAATCGATAGTTGTAAAATTACTATTCATAAGTTGGTTAAAAAAACACAATAATTTTGGGTTATAGGTGTCAAATTAAGTTAATTAACTAAATGCAAGCTAACCGAATGCAAATGAAATAAAATGCAAGGTGATGGTTTAGAAGTAATTTCACAAGTTAACAATAATAACATGAATAGGCTAGAATAATTACAACATTTGACTTAATTTATTTTTCATCATGTTTAACAATGTTCCAAAAAATTCTATGGCAACTCAGTCATTCATTAACTTGGAATCTAATATAAGTTCTTTCGAAATCTTATACTTAGAAAACATGCATATTTCTATGTCCATATTTAACTAAAGATTCCTTAGAATTTATGTGAAGTATCAAGGACGGGTTAGGTTTGAAACAATTTAATCACACCAATCTAAAAGTTATACAAGGTAATAGAGGTCTTCTGAGTTGTTACAAATCTTTAATTTAATCAAGTTAGGATCTAAATTAAGCATGCACCTTCTAATTATTGCATCCATTAATCGCCATCTAGTTAGGATCAATCAACTAATTCTAATGCATTCAAACATATTTTAATGCATGAAATACATAAATGATTTTAATTAGAAGCATAAACAACTAAGGCACAAAACACCATAAACATGAATTAAATGAACTTCGTCAAATTAATGCAATCATTCTAGCCAAAACAAAATTAAGTCATCATCTTTAATGAAAAAACATTAAAACAATTTGCAAACATGTTGAATAACTAAGAACAAAATTAAAGAATATGGAAAAAAAACTCTTGAAGATTTTAGCGATTCTCTGAAGATCAATCGTGGTGGCTTCTTCCAATTCTCATGATTGCTCCTTTGCAAACTGCTCCTTAAGATAGTCGTCCCAAAGAGTTTTTCTCAAGGGAAATGCTAGCTAAAGGGAAGTGGGGAAATGGATGGCTTATACTTGGAAGAGAGGAAAGAAAGATAATAGAAATGTGAGTTGATGGATGAATGAGGAATGTATGAATGATGATTAGAATGAAAGATGAGAGGTGGTATTTATAGTTGAAGAGTATCATGAAAGTTTACTAAAAATAACTTGGAGATCCCTTGAATTACTCCCTTGCTTGGCTGACCATGAAATGTGGGATGGGAGGTTGGGTGGTTGCTTGATTCATGCATGTCAAGCATGAATCATGCAAGTGAGTGGACGGTAATCAAGGTGGAAGTCAGGGGTTGGTTTGCGATTTCATTGCACATGTAGGGACCATCAAATTAATTATCCCAAAGCTAATTTGGGCTGCTCTCATGCCTTTGCTGATTTTGGGCCATTCTCCCCCTTATTAGATGGTTTTGACAGCCCAATTGAGAGCAGACTTCATTCTTTTCAGCAATCATCTTCCAAGTTGGATTGAATTGAATTTATAAGTCCCATTGGTGAGCTTGCCATCCATATGAAGTAGAAATTAACTTGTGTTCATGTGTGATATTACTGACTCCCACATGAATTAATTTAGTGGTCTATGATCGTGATTTTGAAGAAGTAATAAATTGATCGTACCTAAAAAACTAACTATTATCACGATAAAAGACAAGTGCACCTATCGAATAGGAGTATAGCTAGTGGCAAGACCGGAATATCCAATCCAATGAACTAAAAGTACTAGCAATGACTTCCTTCCTATTATCTAGCTTAAGAAACAAAATGGGGTTTGGTTGTAAACTATTCCAAATTAAACTAAAGAAACGACAAAGAGTAAATTGGGAGAGATTACTTTGGGAAAACTGATTGATACGGACAATACCTAAGGAAGAATCCACCTAGACTTCACTTGTTATCTAACTCTGAACCAAACGATTTCTTCAATCGACTTGATCCGTAGAGATCCCTAAATTATGTTAATACCTCCGTTGAGGACAAGAACAACTAATCCTAAGTTGATTAATTGAAATCTCTTTCTAATTAAAACCCCTAGTCTTGCATTAACTCGATCTATGGATCCCCATATTAGATTTGACTCTAATCCGGCAGATTTTCGTCATCCTATGTCTAGGATTGTGATCAACTCCACTTAATTATGTTGGATCTACTCTTAAATAGGGACTTTTGCTCCTCTGCCTAAGTACATTCGACTTAAATTAATATCAAGGAAATATCAATTCAAGAATTAAAAACACAATTAAGAACAAGTCAAATATTTATCATATAGTTCAGATAACAATAGCAAGATCCGTCTTAGGTTTCATCCCCCTTAGATATGTGGGGTTTTAGTTCATAATTATAAAAAGAAACATCTCAGAATAAATAAAATAACAAAACATAAGAAAACCCAAAACTCCTAAAAGGATTGAAGGGAAATCCTCTATCTTGATGTAGATCCTGGCTTCTGAGATGGATTAATCGGCTTTCCTTCACGTGATTCCCTGTTTTTAGCTCTCTGTCTTGGCGGGAAGACTGTACCCTTAGCGGGAATAATGCACCTTTTGTAGTTGCCTCCTGAGGTCTTTATATAGAGTTTGGAGAGTGTTTTTTAGCCCCTAAGTAGCTTTTTTCTCGTGAAATTGAACTTTCTCACGACAGGGACATGCCCATGTGCCACACCCGTGTGAGTCGATGCTAGGCCGTGTTCAAGCCTGTTAAAGTGGCACGACCGTGTGGGTCGCCCGTTTGAATCAAGTCTAGGCCGTGCTCGAGCCTGTTTATGTGGCACGGCCGTGTGACACGCCTGTGTGGTGAACTCCAGGCCATGTTGATTCCTTGCTTTGGCCCATTTTCTCTTTTTTCTGCCCGTTTCTTGTTCTTTTCACTCCCCTAAGCTCACCTGAGTATAAAACATGAAATTAAAGGTTTAGGAGCATCAAATTCCACAAATAAAAGAATAATTCATCCATAAATGTGCTAAGCACGAGGTAAAAATATGTATAATTTATGGTTTATCAAAAACCCCCACACTTAAGCCTTTGCTTGTCCTCAAGCAAAATCTCAATTCACAATTAAAAATCATTCCTCTCAACTTATAATCCTTATCAATAAAGTTTCAAACTAATCCATAAGTAATCATACCTTGAGAATTCAACCAAAAGAAAATTAAAGTCTTAAACAGTCTAAGTTGAGAATTTTATCATAGAAACATAGGTTTCTTCCCTTCTTCTAGGTAGTTACCTTGAACTCAAAATTAACAAGAGTTGACATCCTCACTAAAGATTCACTCTATCCACTTGAAGTGTTTAGGGTTCAAAAATTAAGCACTCATTAGTCAACCTTAAAAGTTATTACCATAAGCTTGTAGGAAAATCAAATCTCCACCACTATGTATTGACATGATACATCAATCAAAAGGTCTTTCAAGGGTTGTAACGTGGCCTTGGTTAGGGGTGTGGTCATAAGCTGAAAAAGATGGTTAGAATCGAGATTGAATTGAAAAATCATCTAACTAGAAAAATCTCTATCACTGAAACATATTCCTAGAATAAAGCCTTTTGGATGACATTGTTTAAGAACAAGAGCTCAAAAACTGCATGGAAATATGCAAAATATTGAATTACAACTGAAATATACATTCATTTTTTTAAACAAATTGAATAATTATAAACTTTACAAACTGAAAAGGAGAACAAAGCTAGATAATTATTCAACTCAAATCTCGACAAAAATAGGGATCAAAATAATTGAAGGGAATTCAACAAAAAATGGGTTATAGGTTAATATTGAAGGTAAGTCAATGAAGGGTTTATTAGGCTCAATGGGGTTTACCAGGGGTTAATTTATAAAGGCAGGCTTTTATGGAGTAAGTGGGTTAAAACCTAAGTGCCTTTATCATTTCGGTATATCAAATCAAAGATGTGGTGTCGACATGTATAATCAAAGCAAGTTCTAGAATAACAAATCAGTATCGACTCACTCAAAGCAACAATAAAAGTGAGCACGAAAGGATGTATGGTCAAAAGGCTCAAAAATCTCACCAGAATTATGGCTTTTGATGTCAATCCTGCAAATTTCACATTTCAAGATAACACTTAAAATTGGGGAAAAACAACCTAGAAAAATTTAAGTTCTCAAAAATTTCAACTTATCATGCTTGATTCTCTAATATCTTAAAGTTTGAATAATCAAAGCATAAGTACTTGTGTCTTAATTCTCAACATATAAAAAAAATCATAAATCAATCAGAATTCATTTTAATAGGGGATTGAGAATAATGCAAAGAGTGAAAGTGAGAATTCGAAATTTGAGAACAATGTAACAAGTTAGTGGCAAAAATTTTTAGGGTTTCAAAGATAATATAAAGAATGAAAGCGAACTCCCCCCACACTTAAGATGTACATTGCCCTCAATGTACAAAGATAAAGCTAGTAGTAATAGGAGCATTAAATCATAAGATAGGGAGAGAAGTGAAACTCCCTGAATATTAGATGAATTCCTTAAGTTGGAGGTGTGACGATCTGTAGGGAAGGGTGTTTATCCATAATTTCTGTGCCACAAGGATATGATGATGGGGTCGTGGTGGCGAGGGTCGTATAGGAACCAGTAGTCATGGCAGGGTTTTCCCATTAGATATGAATTTGAGCTGTAAAGCTCTTTTGAAACTGCGATAGCATTTATCAATCTTAGGGAATTTGGATTAGCATAATGTACTCGTTAGGAAATAGCCAATATTAAACAATTGAAATAAAATAAACTAAGTTCTTAAAATACTGAAATTCAAATAATGAAAAAGATAAAATAAAAGAAAAAGGAAAAAGAAAAATGAAAATAAAGGAGAAGATAAGAAGACTCGTGAGTCCTAATCTTCAGATGGTTCGTGAGGTGGAGGTGATGCTGAAATGTAGAGATGCTGGCATATCTGCTGAAGAGTAGTGTCAATATGGTCGAAGCGTTGAAAGCACTGCTGCTCAAATCGTGTAAGGCGCTCAGATATGTCAGCATATGAAGTTGTCACATGAACTAGATGGCGAGTGGGTGGTGGCTCAGTCGGTGGTTCCTCGTAGGATGGGGGGACATCATCAGTAATGTCCTCTAGGTCTTCCTGCTTGGTGGATTGAGCTAGCTAGTACTAAGGAGGATCAATCCCACGTTGGCGCTGAATCATCCTCATATGGAGCATACTTTGGATGCCCTACGGGGACATCTAGCCAATGATAGTGTAGGAGGATATCTGGGCCTCTGTATTGAGGAGGCTGAAGTAACGGGCCAAGCGAGTCACGTACGGGCCAATCGATATTACACCCCTTCAGTGCCACTCGGTTTGATGCTGAATGGCATGGGTGATGAAGTAGGGGAGGTCGAGCACATGTGCGTGTGCCATGCTCCACAAAAAGTAGGCGTCATGGGTGTTGACGACGCCAGTGCTCTCACATCTACCCGCCAATATGTGTGCAAGTAAAGAATGTAAGTACCTCAAAGATGGGGCGAGAGCCGTCGTCTTGGAGTGAGTAGGGTCGTATGTGGCCGGATTAGGGACCAGGGCTTGCCAACACTTAGACAGTGAGAAGTGGATGTGGTGGTGAAGCTTTAAAAGGTTCTCCTCCTCTAAAAACTGCTTAGTGTATAGACCTAGTGCAGTACCGAACTCTGGTGCATTAAGCTGTCGAACAATGCCTTCGAGGTAGAATTGGATCGTTCTTGGATCGTCGTGTCAGGCCATGACAGTTTGGAGGTGGAATGTGGAGCATAACTCTAAGGTAAGCTCGAGATAGGTGAGCTCAACAATCTGGAAAAATTGGTCCCACGGGACTGTCGTCGCACTTCGTTTGCTAGTTGGACCCGTTCTAATGCTGCCCAATTGATGTACCTTCCTACTCCGAGTGGTCTTGCCCTTAAAATTTGAAATAGTTCCTCTTGGGAACTTTGCAGAAATTGGAGGAAAGGGTGTCTGATTTTAGTTGTGGCTTTGGAAGAGGAACCACTGGGCCCCTTTCATTTTTTGGAAGCGGGGACGACATCTTTCTTTCCTCATGAGGACGACATGATTCCAAATGAGTGAGATTAAGAGCAGAACACGGTCATGGTGATGCTTGCACAGGTGTGGTGGCGTGGCCTAGGTCAGCAGCGGCGCTAGGAAAGGCTGGTGTGGGCTGTGGGTGAAGGGGTTTTAGGGTTTTGAATGAAGAAGATGATGAATAGTGAAGGATTTTTATAGAAATTAGAGTACACAGGCGTGTCACATGCCCGTGTGAATCATTTTTAGCCCGTGTGGTTCGAATTTCAAGGGTTTTGGCGGGCTTGAGTTGTGGCAAATGGCCGTGTTCCTTGGGTATGTTAGGGCACACGGCCGTGTCACATGGTTGTGTCCTTCGATGTTCACTTGTCTCACGCCCATGTTCAATTGGCAGATTCGACCATGGGGTTAGGACACGGGTGTGTCGCACGCCCGTGTTGATTTAACAGGATTGGCTACGACCATCTCGCACAACCGTGGCTCGTTATTGCAGCCCGTGTCGATTTGTCAGGTTTGGCCATTGCCACCTCGCACGGCTGTGGCGAATTGTCGCAGCCCGTGTGTTGGAAAATTATTGTCCTGTTGGTGCACGGCCGTATCACACTATCGTGTCTTTGCCCATGGTGTCCACACGGCCTTAGGCACGCCCGTGGGCATGGCCATGTAGCTTGAAAAACCTACATTCAGTAGGTTAGTTGATGAATTAGAGAGATTAAACAAAAGTACTTAACTATGTTAGTGCTCGGGTTACCTCCTGAGAAGCGCTTGTTTATAGTCTAAGCTCGACTTCTTTCAAGCTTACATGTTCACGGTGGTTTGAGGAGTTTGAACTCCTCTATCTTAGTTTCTCTATCAAAATAAGGTTTGAGTCGAGTATGACTTACCTTGAAAGTGCTAAACATCTTATGTGTTATCTCTACTGTACCATAGGGGAAAATTTTCATCATCGTGAAAGGAGGCATATCACCTGTATGAACTTTCGAGTTTGAAATCTAAGGATCTTCCTCCTTTAAGTACACCTTATCCCCTACCTTAAATTGATTCGTTTTTACCTTAGGGTCATCATGGTGATGCTCTGGTGTGTGGTGGCATACTTTAGGTTTCTCTTGTCGATAGTTCAGCCACTCGTCTAATTCTTCAAGCTGTAGCATTTTTTTCATGCGTGGTCCTCTTGGATGGATTCGTCTGTTGTTTGATCTTACTTATGTGAAGAGTATCCTGCAAAGAAGGTGGTGTAGTGAGATCATTCTTATTACAAGGACTCGTAATAATATCTTTGTCATTGACAGTCTTATTAGAGTTACGAGCCTGCAAAGTAATTTTGTCATCACCTACATGAAGTGTGAGCTTGTATATGCCTACATCAATTATGGTTCTAGCAGTTGCTAAGAATGGTCGCCCTAGAATTAGGGGCACATTGCTATCCTCATCTATGTTTAGAACAACAAAGTCGACTGGGAATATAAATTTATCAATTTTGACAAGCATATATTCAATTATGCCCTTAGGAAATCTAATGGTTTTATCAGCCAATTGGATGCTCATCTTAGTTTGTTTAGGTTTCCCAAGACCTAGTTGCTTAAATAATTTGTAAGGCATTACAATAATACTTACTCCTAAATCAGCTAAAGCATTCTTAACATCTAAACTACCAAGTAAACAAGGAATTATAAAACTCCCTGGATCTTTTAGTTTGTCGGGTAGCTTATTCTGCAAACTTGCTGAGCACACTGCATTTAGTTCCACATGAGATGTCTGATCTAGCTTCCGTTTGTTTGTCAAGAGTTCTCTTAAAAACTTAACAGCGTTTGGCATCTGCGACAGAGCTTCAATAAATGGTAAGTTGATATGTAATTTCTTTAAGAGTTTAAGGAATTTACCGAATTACTTGTTTGTACGGTCTTTCCTTAGCGCATTAGGATATGGGACATGAGGTTTCTATTCTTTAACGACCGGTTCTTTGTGACTTACCTCATCCTTACTTCTACTTACCACAGTCTCCTTACTTGGCTCTGCTGTGGTTTTGGCTAATCCTTCTTCATGAACTATGTCGATGGCATGGAGTTACTACTTAAGGTTGGTCTCGGTGTTGCTCGGTAGCCCACATTATGGTCTTTCAGAGATTAACTTAGCTAGCTAGCCTATTTGAGTTTTGAGTCCTTGAATGGATGCTTGCTGGTTCTTAAGTGCCATCTCGGTGTTCTGGAAACGGGTTTCTGACACGGCGATAAATTTTGTGAGCATCTCTTCAAGGTTTGATTTTTTTTCTTGCTGGTATGGTGGTTGCTGAAATCCCGGAGGAGGTGGTGGTCTCTGGTTTCCTTGGTTACCTTGTCCTTACTATGAGAAATTGGGGTGATTCCTCAAACTTGCATTGTAAGTGTTACTATAAGGGTTATTTTGAGATCTAAGATTATTACCTATATAGTTGGCTTGCTTGTTTTCCATGCCATATCCATAAGTGGGGTACTCAGAATTGCTCATGTTTCCTTGGACTAAGTCACATTACATTACTGGGTATACCTGCGTAGAACCAACTAAATCGTCAATCTTTTTATTTAGAAGTTCTACCTGATTAGAAAGCATGGTGACCGCATCAACATTAAAAACCCCTGCAGCTTTTTGTGGCTTTGTTCTCATAACTTGCCACTGATAGTTATTCAGTGACATCTCTTCTATAAACTCGTAAGCTGCTTCTGGCATTTTGTTATTGATTGTTCCACCGGCGGCTGCATCGATCATCTGTCTCATTTAAGGGTTCATACCATTGTGAAAAGTTTGAACTTGTAACCATAAGGGTAACCCATAATGAGGGCACCTTCTCAATAAATCCTTGTATCTCTCTCAAGCATCGTAAAGTGTTTCTAAATCCATCTACACAAAAGAAGAGATATCATTCCTTAATTTAACCATTTTAGCCGGCGGAAAATATTTGAGTAAAAATTTTTCGATCATTTGTTCCCATGTAGTGATAGACCCTCGTGGTAAATAATTTAACCATTGTTTAGCTTTATTCTTTAAGGAGAATGGAAATAGTCGAAGACGAATAGCATCATCAGAAACACCACTTATTTTAAATGTGTCGCATAACTCCAAAAAGTTGGCTAAATGAGCGTTAAGATCTTCATCCTGCAAACCATCAAACTGAACAAACTGTTGTATCATCTGAATAGTGTTAGGTTTCAGTTCAAAATTATTTGCAGCAATAGTAGGCCTAACAATACTAGATTCGGTACCAGCCAAATTTGGTTTAGCATAATCATACATAGTACAAGGAACAGGATTTTGCTCGACAGGATTTACAGCTACTACAGGAGGTAGCTGATTATCTTGATTTCCCTCCATCTCTTCAGTAGGTTGAGGCTCTTCTTCTTGTCCTTGTTTTGGATATCGCAAGCTTTTTCTTATTTCTCTGCGAGTTCTACGAGCTGTGGCTTCTAAATCATCGTCAAACATATTGGTCCTCCTGGGTTTTTTCTAGTCATAAACTAGAGACACCTGGAAGAGAAAAATAAAAAGAAAATTTTAGTAAATAAAAACCTAAAATAAAAATTAAAAAATAAATTGCAATAAAAGTAAAAATAGCTAAAGTAATAGGAATAGAGTGTTTCTAATATCTTCGTTCCCCGGCAACGGTGCCAAAAACTTAATTGTGATTTCGAAGAAGTAATAAATTGATTGTACCTAAAAGACTAACTATTATCACGATAAAAGGCAAACGCATCTATCGAATAGTAGTATAGCTAGTGGCAAGACCGGAATATCGAATCCAATGAATTAAAAGTACTAGTAATGGCTTCCTTCCTATTATCTAGCCTAAGAAATAAAAGGGGGTTTGGTTGTAAACTATTCTAAATTAAACTAAAGAAACGACAAAGAGTAAATTGGGAGAGATTACTTTGGGAAAACTGATTGATAAGGACAATACCTAAGGGAGAATCTACCTAGACTTCACTTGTTATCTAACTCTGAGCCATACGATTTCTTCATTCGACTTGATCTGTAGAGATCCCTAAATTATGTTAATACCTCCGTTGAGGATAAGAATAACTAATCCTAGGTTGATTAATTGAAATCTCTTTCTAATTAAAACCCCTAGTCTTGCATTAACTCAATCTATGGATCCTCATATTAGATTTGACTCTAATCCGACATATTTTCGTCGTTCTATGTTTAGGATTGCGGTCAACTCCGCTTAATTGTGTTGGATCTACTCCTAAACAGGGACTTTTGCTCCTCTGCCTAAGTACATTCGACTTAAATTAATATCCCAAAAATATCAATTCAAGAATTAAAAACACAATTAAGAATAAGTCAAATATTTATCATATAGTTCAGATAACAATAACAAGATCCGTCTTAGGTTTCATCCGCCTTAGATATGTGGGGTTTTAGTTCATAATTATAAAAAGAAACATCTCAGAATAAATAAAATAACAAAACATAAGAAAACCCAAAACTCCTAAAAAGATTGAAGGGAAATCCTCTATCTTGATGTAGATCCTAGCTTCGGAGATGGATCAGTTGGCTTTCCTTCGAGTAATTCCCTACTTTTAGCTCTCCGTCTTGACGGGAATGATGCACCCTTTGTAGTTGCCTCCTAGGGTTTTTATATAGAGTTTGGAGAGTCTTTCTTAACCCCTAAGTAGCTTTTTCCTCGTGAAATTGAACTTCCTCATGACAGGGACACGCCCGTGTGCCATGCCCGTATGAGTCGATGCTAGGCCGTGTTCAAGCCTGTTAAAGTGGCACGGCCGTGTGACACGCCCGTGTGGTAAACTCCAGGCCGTGTTGATTCCTTGCTTTGGCTATTTTTCTCCGTTTCTGGCCCTTTTCTTGTTCTTTTCACTCCCTTAAGCTCACCTGAGTGTAAAACATGAAATTAAAGGTTTAGGAGTATCAAATTCCACAAATCAAGGGATAATTCATCCATAAATGTGCTAAGCATGAGGTAAAAATATGTATAATTTACGGTTTATTAGTCTAACTGCAACAAATTACGTAAAAATTAACATGTAGCATAAAATAGAAAAATTATGTAAAATTAATACTAAATTGTATAAAATTGCAAACTTCACTCAAATTATGTCTAATGTCTTAATATGAATTAAAATGACTCAATTGGCTACCCATATGCTCGAAATTTGCATAAGTTATAAGTAAAAGATGCTAATTAAATCTATATAATTTAAACGTATCACCTTTCAAGTTTTTCTGAGAAACAATCAGCAGAAATTGTAAACTTCTAGAGTGCTTACCTGCATAATAAAAGCAAAATGAAAAATTAATATAATTCTAGAATAAGAAACAAGCCAACTGTGAAATTTTTACAGATTAAGAAGATATACAAAAAAAAAAAAAATAAAATGAAGCAACCATTGAAGGGAAGCAAACAATAAAGCAAAACCAGATTTAAATTGCCAAATTCAGAAACATATACGAAAAATTCAGTGGGAAACAAAAAATAAATCTTGAAACAAATCAATTTTTTTCTAGAAATCTTGAAAAAAAAATTTAAAATTGGGGAAAAATAGCATTGCTGGATTAACGAAAACTCAGGGGGAAACAAAAAGAAAAAGACCTGATAAAAGCATTTTTTTTTATTTCTACAAATTTTTTGTTCATTTGGGAAACAAAAAAAAAATGTTGGCAGAGTAATAGTCAGGGGAAAAGGAAAGTCCAAAAAAGAAGCAAATTTATTTTTTAAATCTACACAATTCTTGTTAATTTGGGAAAAAAAGATCATACCCAGATTAAGCCAAATTTGGGGAAACAAAAAGTCCTCCAAAAAAAGAAAAATCTTTTGAAGAAAGATGAACATGGGGAACGAATAATATGACACTTTTAATATAACTTACCTTTCAATTAGGATGAACAACTGTAAACGAGCGAATGGAGCCTCTGCAAGTCGTCGATTTCAAACATAGGTTTCAATTTTGGGAAAGCAATTGGGGAAAACGAGTGAGCGAAAGAGATGAAGGGATATTTTAGCCTAGCCATGATTACATTTTCATTCCATCCAGAATGGAATCTCTATTCTTAGCCCATGTCACGAAATGGCTATTACGGGTTGTCTCGTAGTAGCGTCCGTTTCTATTACGGGCCGATTTGCCAACTCTTTCAACCAAACAAAGTAATAACCTAGGCCCACTAAATCGACAAGTAATAGTTATGGGATTACATCCAACCAAACATGGTGTTAGTTGTGCAGGATCAAATTAAAGTATTTCAATACAATCCAAGTTCCCTTAGTAAACGAGATCGAACCATGTTGACTTTGAAATATCTTTAAGATCTCAATTTTTATTTAGTTTTTACGAGGATGGTTGAAGACCTTTTTGTATAACTATTTATGGGAGAATATGATTGTAATTGATTTGTATCTTAGCATATCAAAACTCTTATATATAATCGGCTTGTACTAGATTGAAAAATATAAAGAGAGCACTTAACATTGTTCTTGTAGGAACTAGTGTTCGAGTTGCATTCTTGTATGTTAAATCAAGTGAATCACTTAGCTTACAATTAACCTTTCAAGAAGAAAATCTTAATGGAGAGTGATCCATATTAGATTATATATGTAAAGTTGCTACATAATAAATGTGTAAGAATAGCTTCTACTTATTAAATTATAATGAAAACACATGCCTACGTAGAAAAATATAACTTGCGTAACCAAGTTTTTTGTCCAACTTTGTTCTTATTTCTACTTGTTTGTTATTCCAGTTTCAACTTACCCTATATTTTGACTTGTGCTTGCCAACAAAAATAAAATTTTCTCATTTTCTCCTTGCATTTAATGTGATTTATGTTGGGAACCACAAATAAATTGTCAAAAGCTCAATTAAAATGTTTCCCTAATATAAGTAAACAATTTTTTTTTTGAGTTTTATATAATGGAATATATTGAAATTAATTTTTAAAGATCATACGTGGATTCTTTGTTTAGTATTCAAAATTAAGCAATGAATTATTCAAAAAAGAAAAAGAGACCCAATGATAAAGGAATTATCAATTTATCACATACACAAGATATCAGGAAAATTTTAAAATGAATATGACCTTTGAATACTCTTACTTTAGAAGTCTTGTATTTTTTTGTAGAAAATGCTAATAATAAAACAAAATTTGATTTAATATTTATGATAAAGTAATTAATTAGAAGACTAAAAATATATGTAGAATTTTTGGAGTACCAAGTCCCACTGCTCCAGATTCTAACACTTGCAAACTCACATAATAAATATACGTAAAATTATTATTATCGAAGTACTTGTATATTTTTTTATTTATATTTTTAGTACTTGTAAATTAAATTAAAGAGTAAATTGGTTCATTTTGTAAAAAAACTATATTTATTTGTACTATTACAAATTGCAAAGTTGACAAAACAACCAAACAATGACATATAGCGTGCTATGTGCACCTCATGCTGACGTATAAGAATCAATTTTTTAACTATAGAAATGGATGATTTTTTAACAAAAGAACTCGTTTGTTTTTAAATTTAACGTACAAGGACTAGTATGCCTATTTTTTAAGTAGAGGAGACAAAATATAATTTGTCTTTAAATATAAGGGCTTCATGGTACTTTAAGAAAAAAAATGCAATAGTAAAACACATTCATTCTCAAAAGAAAGGCTCAAATTAGAATTTTGAAAACGATATTATTGAAAGGGATAATAATAAATTTTGAAAGGATTAATCTCTATAAACCGTATGCTTTAATTTTAAAAAATAAATTTGGACTATTGAGAGTGTGGAGTGTAATTTAGTGCATGAGACAGGAATTTTCATTCATAACAGATAATTAAGAGGCAAAGATAACAGATAATTAAGAGGCAAAGATAATCATTTTTTATGCAGGACTGAGTTTACAAACACAATCACAGTCGGTTCCAATTCACTTATTCTCCCCATCCATCCCCCCCGCCCCTTTTGAATTTTCCTTTTTCACCAGCATTCATAGAACTTGATATCAACTTTGAGCCTGAAATACACCTCACCTTCAAAGGAATCAGTCATCAAAGTTGCAACACCCCTATGCATGAAAAAGTCACCAGTGCCACCGACAATAGAGATATCTCTAGTCTTATTCATCAATGGATCAGCTCCAATGAAATTAATGGTACCTTGGTAATAATCAGTGCTGTTGAAAACAAATGAAAACCCTAACCAAGCAGTGTAAGTGTTTTTGGTATCATAAAGATACATGCCTTGAGCCCTACCAACAGGCTTTGAATGAAGGTTATTATCCAAGGTAATGGGATCATCGAATACCGCTATGTTCCCAAAATGGAACTGACTTGCCAAGATGGTCAAGTTAGCTCCTTGTGGTGCTGCAACAATGGCGGATGTAGCATTCTCTTTGTTCATCCCATTGTAAATAATGTCATGGAAGTAAAGAACCAAGTGTTTGCATGGTTTATATTGCTTGGTTTTGATTGGATAGGCTGAGGTTACAACGAGAACCATGAAAAATGAAAGGAAACCCCAAGTATTTGATGCCATTAGCAGAAAGAAAAATAGAAATGAAGAAGATATGAAGGAATGTTGAGGTGACTCTCTCACTGTCTTTTGATACCCTTTATATAGAGCTTTGCTTATATGGATTTTATATAAGTGGAAGTGGTTGGTTAAAGAGAAAGTATCTCATTTCAAAGTGACATAGCATCTTTTACCTGCCATGGAAGTATGATGCTATCAGTCATTTATTTGGACTTTTCTACTTAAAACTTCTCTCCCTAGTTGCTACCTAATACTGTCTGAAGATTTACTTGCATCCTATTATATCGAGTACGAATATATGTAATAATATGAATGTAATTTAATAAACTTTTTATTCATATATGATATGTCATACATATAATTTTGAAAAAAAAATTAAATTACCCCATTAAAATAAAATAAATTGTTGTCAACTAATCGTATTTCATTGGTTTCCTTAATCTTGAGAAAACTCAAATTAATAAAGTGAGATTTAGAATTTAAATATTTAGTATTGTTATTAAAAATATTATATAAAGAAGTTAAAATATTTATTTTAGACATGATATTATAATGTGAAAATTACGTTAATTTTTTAATATTATGATTTATGAAATATAAATTTTAAGTAATTTTTTAAGCAACTAATATAAATTTTTAACATGATGAGAAGTAAATTTATATTTTAGCACACAAATGGACTTTTCAAAAACTAAAAATTTGAATTTTTTTTTTTTTAAAGTTTGGCTTGAAAAGGATGTTTCAACCTAAATTATTGTTTACAAGTGCTTATGAATAAATAAGCTAATTTAATTGGGAAAAATCCCAATTTAAGAAGTAGTTAATTTTGCTAACTTTTTATCGCTATTGCCTTGAAATTCTCTCATGTCATGAAAGTTGTCTTTGCTCCCAAAGGCAACAATCAAAGGGGAAAAAACTTGGAATATCTTGAGTATAAAAGAGAATTGATTTTCTTTATTGAATGAAAATAACTAGAACTCAAGTGATTCGTTTTCAAATAATCTCATTTTTTTAAAAAAAAAATGAAGAAAAGAAATAATCTGAAATAAGTAAATGATTATGAAAGTTAAATTTGGGATTGCGTGAACATGCAATGTGGTCCATCAATTATTGTGAGAGTCAAACTTTCTTTTTTTCCAATACAAGTTTCGGGGAAATATGGATGGAGTAGGTGCATTGAATTTTGATCTTTGTTGACAAATGACAAAATTGGTTTGGTTTGTTAGGTTGGTAGGTCAAATACTTCGCTTGGGTAAATAGTGGAAATCATGAAAGGCAATTTTCTTTTT
This sequence comes from Gossypium stocksii, assembly GCA_020496765.1. NCBI lineage: Eukaryota > Viridiplantae > Streptophyta > Magnoliopsida > Malvales > Malvaceae > Gossypium > Gossypium stocksii. The sequence continues at coordinate 54,215,361 of CM035622.1, forward strand.
CTTTTCTTCTTTTAGCAACTCATTAATGACCGATTGCTTTGCTTTCGGAATGATGAACTCTCTTTTCATCTTAAGTCCGGAACTGAAATAAAGTCGGTCGGCAGTCGGCGGCAAAATACTTTTGCAATCGGTGGTAGATGATGTCGTAAGAATTAAATTAGAGGTGGAACTCATTGGATCTTTAGTTTCATGGCAACCACTTGAAAAGATTAATAATATTTAAAATTATTAAAAAAAAAAATCAAAGATACATCATGGAAAAAAACCTAAACTTTTTTGTTTAATAAAAAAAATCATATTTTAGCTTTTTAATAAGTTTCTCAATTCTTGATTTCCGGTTGGAAACTTTTTTTTATTATATTTCATAAATTGAATCGGTTGAATATTTGTTTTCAATTTAAATATCGATTAAATCTACTGATTAACTCTAATAACCTTGATAATTGAATTAAATTGAATAAGTGATAAATTAATTACGATAATGTGATTGCAGATAAATGAACATATTGCAATATTATTAATTTGGTTGTTGTACCCATAAATTTAGAGTCAACAATATTGACCTAAAAAATTAGAATAAATAAAAAATATATTTATAATATTAAGTTACAATCTTTTTTTTTAATGGAACTTTGATACAAAAGTTTTTTAAATTTGATTTTGGATGCATTTAATCTATTTCAAGAATCGTCACACTTGATCTTAAAAACGGGTTTGAAAAGATGTTTCCTTCAAAATTTGATTTGAATTTAAGGATCTGTTTAATCTTTGAGTTAATGAAGTTCACTTCAAGGGTCACGAAGACTTAATTTTGAAATGTGTTTTAACGATCATCGTAAAGTTTGTCAAAATCGCAGATTTGACTTAAGGCTCTAAACGATTGGAAGGAACTCAAATTAAAAGCCCAGAATTTGTAATTCTTGTCAAAATCCCGTTTAGAAATTTTGCTCGTCTAATCTTCACTAAAACAATCATAACTTGAGCTCCCGAACTCAAAATCGAGTGATTCAAAATGCGTTTCGAATCTAAGAGATAAATCTTCAAACGCCATGAGACATCTTAACCTAGAAATGTCAGGATCCATCCAAAAAGTCATCATAAGTCTGCTGATTTCCTAAGCTTGAAAATTGTCAACTTTGGTGATTGGAATTTAATAAATTTCACACAATCTGTGCATGTGTCATTCTCTCTTTCCTCAAAAAGATTTGTCCTCGAATCTTGTCTTTGATCGAATCTTAATTTGATTTGCTTATCCTTTGACACTGTTGTTTGGTCTTGTGGTAGTGTGAGTTCATCAAATTCATGGGTTTGAAATTATTCCTTGAGACTCACATCATTCCCCCCTTCCTCAAGAAGATTCGTCCCTGAATCTTTAGCTATACAGAAAGAAAAAAGATTAAAATAAATAACAATAAAATGAATAAAATACTTACCTAAGCTTTCTTGTGTGCCAAAACTATCTCCAAGATCAAATATATAATTTTGATACCCAAATCAGTATGGATCAAATATCTCTTCTTTAAAAACAAACCATCAACACTAGATAAAGAAATATCGAGCACATGAGTGTTCAAGTAAAAAATAACTTGTAACTTTCTTTAAATATGCATGGTCATCCATAAGAATTTTCAATGATGAGTCAAGAATTTCACATAATTATAAAAATTAAGTAGTTTAATATTCTTATGCAAAAATTCATATTTAGAGTTTAAGGTAGAAAATTTTGTTGCAAGATCAAATGCATGAGGATCATTAATAAACATGTCAAATGCAACAAACATAAACTTTAAATAAGTAGATAAACCCATAAAATCAATTGAACTTTCATACCATTTTTTATTGAAACTTGACCAATAAGAATGCATGTCATAAAGAAAAATAAAATCAGTAGCATACTCATCAAAAACATTCAAGGGATGCCTACATATTTCAATTTTTGATGTATCATTACTTTTCTTACCTTTTAGCACTTGTGGAGAATTATCAATGTTCAACTTACCACTTTTCCACAAGTAAAATCGTCTATCGATGGTAGAGTAATATAATTGAGTGTCCGTCAATGGATCCTTGAAATCTTATAATAAAGAAACACCACCAAACAAATTTAAGTTAGAGTTAGTTAAAACATAATCATTCCTCACTTTTGTATGGGTATTTTCTTGCATTTCATTTTCTTTTTCCACTTGAGAACTCTCCAATTTTACCTCATATGGATTTTCACTCACCAAATTTGGACCATTAAGTAGACTTTTATCACTAAAGGTCTCTTTTCTCTCTATCTTTTTACATGATTTTTCCTCACTTCCCATGTCCCCATCACAAGTATTATGAATATTCAATTTAGTATAATCTATCTCAATAGGAGAACATGGCATTCTATCTCATCTAACTCCATAGATTTGAGGAAGAAATTCTCATTATCATCTTTTTCTGGTTCACAGAGCTCATCATCACAAATCTCTTTTCTACTAAAGTAAGAGTCAACAAAAGGTACAAATTCATACTTCTTTCTTCTCTAGTTAGATATTGAATTCGATATTGGAAACCCTTAAGATCTTTTTTATCAACAAAAATCTCGTGTTGACACAATTACGACTATAATGCCTACACCCTTTGCAAGTAAAACATTCAATATCACGAGCTCTTTTTTGTTTTGGTGAAAATTTAGTAGAAGTGGGCTGCTTAAAAGATGTAAAAGAATTGTTTATAGGAACATCATTTTTCCACTCGGAAGGTTTAGTCTCATCACATTTTGGTAGCCACTTATTAGTAGCATAAGAAGATTTCGAATTCTTGAAAGTAGAATTAGAACTTGTACCTCGGTAATAGTATGATATGCCAAATGGACAAGATTGATGTTGCTGAAATTGTTGCTCAATCTCAATTGCCTTGTTTATCATCTCCTCAAGATCAATATAGGTTTGATGATTAAGAGCATTAGCTATCGAAACGTTTAAGCCATCTACAAATCGCACCATGGTAGTTTCTTTATCCTCTCATATATATGCTATTTACATAAGCATCTCCATCTCCTTAAAGTACTCATCAACTGATCGACTACCTTGAACAAGACATTGAAGTCTCCTTGAGACCTCTCTATAATAATGAGAAAGAACGTAACGCTTTTGCATCACTTGCTTCAACTCGTCCCATGTTTTAATTACCCTTTCACGATTTTTTTGACGATCAATTCCAAGTTGAATCCACCAACTCAATGCATGATCTGAAAATCCAAGGGTCGCCAATTGGACTTTTTCCTCTTCTCAGTATTTATAGTAACGAAACATAAGTTCAATTTTTGATTCCCACTCACAATATGCTTCGGGATCATACTTCCCTCGAAATGGTGGAATGTTGAACTTTGGTTTGGCTAAACAATGTTGTCTGCAGTCATTATTAACAAAAGTATCATTATTTGCACGAGAGACACGTCGAGCATTATTTGCATAAAGACAAGGCTGATCAATCTTATCTCCTCAATTACAATTCTGACGCTCAATTTTTGTACTTAAACATTCTAAATTTTTGTTGATCGTGTCTAGAATAGTGTCACATTGCTGATCTCGAGCATTTCGAACCTCTTGATCCCTTCTCAACTTCCCAATCATAGTATTGTGAATCATTATGAAAGCTTGACAAGAACACGCCACTCAAGAAAAGAAAAATTAAAGAAACCCTACTGTTATGCACTCAAAAATAAAAATCAAATTCTCAATGAGGTAAGAATTAATCTTGTGAGTCTTTTAGAAAGTGTCGATATCATCAATCTAAATGTATTAGAATCAAACTAAAAAAGGAAACCTAAGAGCATTATAAGTCCAAAATGGGCTAGACATCAAAGAATTCTGTTGCACAGAGGAAGGAATGTGCAACGTACTTTAACCTACTAACACAAGAAACAATAAAGTGTTATAATGCATAAAGGAGCAATAAAAAGAAAAAACCAAATGAAAACCTAAGGCTAAGAGTCAATAAATATTGCTAAAACCCGAAAACCCAAAAATATTGCAAAGCAACTTGACAAACTTCATTTGAGGTGTTCTCGATTTCCAAAAATCACAAAATTTAAGCTGGAGCCTCCACAAATAATGTAGATCTAAACTGGAAAGTTTCGGCACAAAATTCAATCCACATAATATTTTCTTATTTTTTTTCCTTTTATTCATTTTTTATACTTTTTTGATCACTTTTTTTTGTGGGAAATATATTTTACTCTAAAATAGTGCCAAGAAATAGTATGTAAAATTTTAGATCGTTTAAAAAATGTTTACCCACTAAAAAATATATTTTTTTGAAAGCTGTTAGGGTAAAAAAAATTATTTTCAGGCTGTTTGCTAGAACTCAGTTTATAAAAACAAAAAGAACACCAAAAATGCCAAAATTTGATACCAAATGATAAAGAAATATGGCACGGGTGAACATGGAAGCGGATCATAAAGTTTTTCAAAGTCGCGGATTTAACTTAGGGCTCTAGATGTTTGGAAGGAAACTTTAATTTTTGACACAACCTAAAACAAAATTGAATCCAAGTCAAATAAAATAATTAAAAATAAATAACTAAAAATAAAATAATAAACCAAAGGTTGGAATAATAAGGAAGCGAATCAAGAAGATAAATGGAAAGATAAAATATGGCGTGTAGAAGTCCTAAGAAGCCTTGGAAACACAAAAAATCTACAACCCTCTTCAAGTGGCTCTAATTTTCCCTCCAAGATAGAAACCTTGGCAAGAAAAAGTTTGAAGATGATCCCCACAATCTAAAAAGATAGTTAAAACTCTTCTAAAAGAAATTCAAGAGAAATTTTTGAAAAGAAAAATTAACTTAGAGAGAATTTATTAACTCAAAAGAGAAATAGAATATTAATAAATTGTGTATAATGCAAAGGCCTATATATAAGCTAGCTAAATAAATCTAAATAAAACTCTTAAGTATACTAGAACTTTAATTTAATCTAAACAAGAAATAGTTTTAAACTAAACTTTCTTGCTAACATAAAACTCTTAAATAACTTAAAATATTAAATAATTATAAAAAATTTTGAATAAAATAATAATAAAATAATAAGAGCTGATAAATATAATATTGGCCTCATATATAATAAAAATTAAGTCTAAAATCCGAACCCAATATGATTTAAACTCGAATTAAAAGCCTGAAATTCATAATTCCCGTCATAATCCCGTTTAGAAATTTTGCTCGCGTAGTCTTCACTAAAATGGTCATAACTTAAGCTCCCGAACTCAGAATCGAGTGATTCAAAATGCGTTTCGAAACTAAGAGATAGATCTTCAAAAGCCATGGGACATCTCAACCTAGAAATTCTAGGATCCCATCTAAAAAGTTGTCACAAGTCTACTGATTTCCCAAGATTAAAAATTGGCAGCTTTGGTGATTGGAATTTAATGTGCATGTATCAGGAGAGCTTTGATCTAAGTATCTTCTAAAATTGATCTTGAATGGAAATTATGCTTCAAGGTACTTCCAGGTTTGATCTCAAAGAACGAGTTTGGCTACCTATTTATTGGTTGGACAAGATTTATTTGGATTTTGAAAAGAATTTTTAGTCTTAAAGAATTTTCTCTTAAAGTTTTATATTTTGTACTTCTGGACTTCTGAATTTATGAAGTTGTGTTAAATGGCTTGGAGGTAATCCCCTTCCACAGTGTTACTCAATCAAGTAGAAGAGAGTTATTATTTCTATAACTTCTTTATTTCAATTATCTACATTAATTAAACTCTTTTATTGATTATTTATGTCAGCCCGATTTTGACCCTATTCAGAACGGTGGTTTCGGGACCACGAATCCGAGTCAGAAAAATATTTTAAAATTATTTTTGGTGTTTATAATGTGTGAATTTGTGTGTGCCAAAATTTCGTTCAAAAATTTTATCATTTATATGCCCAATTAATTAAAAGGACTAAGTTGCATTAAATAAAAAAATAAGCATACTATTTAGTAAATTGTCTAATTGCTATGTTTTTATTATGTGAAGGTCTTATGTTGCAATTAAACCATATGAAATAGGGGTGGACGGTTATAACCATGCATGATAATGGTTGTATATTTTAATTATAAGGTTAAATTAGTAAAGTAATATTTAAGTTATTATAATATAAAACATCTACTAAAAGAAACCATATTGTTATCATCTTTAAAGAACCAAATATAACAAAAAAATAAAAAGAAAAGAAAAGGGTTAGGCATTCGTCTACTTCTTTAGCTAAATCAAGGTATGCTTTTACTTCGGTTTTTGTCAATTTTTACGTTTTTGAGATCGTTGCTTCGAATACTACCCGACCCATGCTCGAATTTCTAAATTTGATGAATATTTTGAGTTATGCCATTGTTGACTAATTGTGTTTTGTGATGTTTGATGATGAATTATGAAATATATGTTTTGGATTAATATGTTTTATATTGGAACTTTTTATGAATTTGAGTAATTAGGGATTAATTGCAAAAATGAAAAATTGAGGGACTAAATTGCAAAATAAATGAAATGTATGGATTTATATGCATAAGAGGAACATTCGGCCTAAGCATGTTATATGGAGATTTTGTGTATTTTGTGTTTTATGCAATTCGAACTAATTTGTAAAAGTGTGAAATATCAGGGGTAAAATGGTAATTTTCCAATTAATGTGTTTTTGGATTAAATTGAATGAAATTGTATTTGAATGAGTTTAATTTGAAATTGTATAGATCAAGAACAAAAGAAATCGGACTTGGATTGGGGAAAACAAAAATAGTTGAATAGTCGATACACATTGTTCGTCGATATCCGAGGTAAGTCTATAAGCAAATAAACTTTGTTAAATTTGAATGTATATGAATTTTACATGCTGAATTTAATGGTATGAATTTCTATTAGTAATAGCCGAGTGTATAAATGCTAGCGAGATTTTGGGTACAAGTTTGATTTAATTGAGATACGACATCCGAAAAGCTTCGTATGTACTTTAAGAAGTAATTAGGTTTCTGATATATAAATAATGTGTAAGACCGACTTTGTATTAGTGATAATTAGGCTTTATGCCTAGCAGGCTTCGTGCCGGTGTATTATATCAGACTTTATGCCTAGCAGGATTCGTGCCAGTGTATTACATCAGGCTTTGCGCCTAGCAAGCTTTATGCCGGTGTATTATAATAGGTTTTATACCTGGCAGGCTTTATGCCAATGAGGTATCGAATGAAATTAATGAGTTAAAAAGACCAGGTATGTGATTTTTAGTTACCTATTTGATAATTAGGTAAGTAAGTTGTTTGATATATAACAAAAATGATACATAATGCTATTATAAGTATATATGTGTATATGAAAGGTATGTTCAGTCTTATGTTAAGTACAGGTATATGATTTGGAAGCTTGATCTATGTGTATATAAAGATGAAAGCTTGTGTATAAACGATTGGTTATGACAAAAATGATTTGAGATTTGAAAATGTATTAGTAATGTTTATATATGTGTGTATTTGGCCTTGACAAATTGCTTATGAAAGTGTATGTTATATATATTTGCTATTTACTTACTAAGCTATGATAGCTTACTGTGTGTCTGTTTATTCTTTGTTTTTTTTAAATATATTTTGGAGGTCATTATGTGCTCGAGGATCGTCAGTGAAGTCAATCACACTATCGTCTACTTTCGGTATTTTAAAAAAAGTTTTAAACTCGAACATATGGCATGTATAGGATAATATGTGTATGTTTGCTTTTGGAACATGTATATATTTAAAAGCCATGCGAAAATGGCTTGTTCATTTGCTAAGAATGGGTTCATGGTTTGATTAAGTGATGTGGTTGATATATTGATTATGGTTGGCATATTTGGCTATGGTATATACTTAGATGCGGATTATGCTTGAAGTGGTTGGTTAAAAGTGAATAATTTATTGAATTTTGATTATGAGATATAGGTTAAAATGTAGTTATGTTTGATAGGCATTTGAGATTTGATAATTATGTATACTTGGTCATGGTATAGAGTTAAATGATGCTAAAATGGTTTATTAATGTTTGAAATTAATATGTTTTCTTTTGAAATGATGTATGTATTCGGTAATGAATATTGAAATTGAGTCTTTATGTGATTTATTTGTTTTGGTAATATAGACAAGGTTTGAATTTGGATAATTGATAATTCGGCCATATGTATTTATATATGGACCTTGTTAATGATTTATTCCATATGTCCAAGGTATATTTGTAATTGTGGGTGTATATATATTTGATTAATAAATGAAAAGTTGAATTTGTGACAACCCGAATAAGGGGCTAGTCAGAATAGTGGTTTCGTAACCACAAATCTAAAGTGAAAATTTTTAATTATGTGAATTTTTAATGATATCTGTTTGATTGAATAGTAGAGTTAAAATACTGTTTGGAAATTTTACTGTATTGATGCTTAATTGCCCGATAAGGACTAAATTGAGAAAAGTGCAAAATGAGCCTATTAGTTGATAATTGGATTTGATTGAATTGTCACATGAAATATGAAGCTTTTATGTGGTGATAGGACCATTAGTGAGTGTTATGGACCAAAATAGCCTTACATGGGAAAATATCTATGAAATGGCATGAAGGGCATTTTTGTCAAAAGTGAGTAAAAGACAAAATAGATGAAATAAAACATCATCTTCTCCATGAAACACCCCATGTTCAGCCGAAAATCCCTAACTCCATAGCCAAGGGTTTCAAAAATTTTCAAGCTTCCTTGTAAGTGCAATTTGGTCCCTTTTTCAATTATTTTTGCATTTTTGGACTCTTTGAAACTTGTATTTCATTATTCCACCATTTATTTAAAGAAAAATTGAGGTTTAAAATTTTACCCATTTGTGGAATGAGTGTCTTTGGCTCACTAATGGTAGATAATGGAGGTTTTAAATGTTATATGCATGTTTTATGGGATGAAATTGAATGAAAGCACTTGTGAAGGGACTAAATTGTAGAGGTTATAAATTTGTTCCTAAGTGTGTGAAATAATGAGAATATGAGTGTTATAATTGTGAAAATGGGTTATATAAGCCCATGGAATAAAGAAAATGAGATTTTGAGCCTATGGGACTAAATTGTAATTATTGTAAAGTTGAGGGGTAAATTTAAAAATTTGCCCCAAATGTGAACTGTGACCGTATTGAAATAAATAATTGATATCTGTGCTATATGTGTTAATTTAGATCAAGAACGGTCTGATAAGGCCCGAGATCGGGGAAAAGAGAAAGCCCTCGACTAATTTCAAAAATTAGTCCTTTTTAGCAATCCAGGTAAGTTATATGTAATTCTAGCGAATTCAATTAGTTCTGTTTAAATATTTGCGTCTATGATGATACATTGATAATTACTCTGTGAGGTGATTGAATAGTGGATACTACCAGTGAATATATGGAAAATAGTATTGACTGTAAAGTCTGATTGATCGTTGTATGTGTTTCTGAAACTGCTGAATTATGTATTGTCTGTAAATCCCGATTGAGCAAGTAGGAATAGACATAGATATAGGTGACATGTCACTAAAGGGCCCCACTGTTCTGACTGTTATAGTTACCCGGTGCTAGGTAGTCTTGCATGTGTTGCAGACACCTATCAGCTTGTGTGAGTAGGCTGTGGTTAACTTCTGTACTATTACTAATCGTAGCTTCGGCTACCGTACTGATTTTAGCTTCGGCTACCCTACTGTTAGTAGCTTCGGCACTTATGTGCCAACTTTTGTATATCTGTTTATATTCCGAAATTGCTTAATGGGATTGGATTAACTATACTGTGATGAAGTGGTTGTACAGGTGAACTGAAAATGGTACAGTATACTGAGAATGTTATTGCTAAGCATATTCATGGTTGGTATGTGGAATGTGCACAAAGAGTAAGTTAATCATACAATGATATGTGTTAGCATTTATAGTGTTAAAGCAAATGATATATTGAATTGTGCATTGCTATGGATTTCATATGGCTTACTAAGCTATTGTAGCTGTGACAGCCCTATTTTGGCCCTAATCGAGGAAGTGGTTTCGGAACCACGAAACCGAGTCAGAAAATTTTTAAAATATTATTTTCTGTATTTATACTATGTGAATTATCATGTGTGAAAATTTGTGCTTTAATTTTGTCAATTGGATGTCAAATTATTAATTTATGGCTCAATTGCATAAAAGGAAAATTAGTGGGTCAATGTGTAAATACCGAATTGTAAGTGTTCTCTTAATATCATGGGCTTATGATGCAATTAGACCATGCATAAATTGCATGGACACTTTCGGCCATGTGATAGTGGAGAAGCAAGGATAATAATAAGGCTAAGTTGGTAATTTAAATATTAAATCATTTGCATGTAATAGTAAAACAAATGGTTGCTCATTTTCACTCATGTTTGGCCGAAACTAAAGAAGAGAAAATAGAAAAAGGAACAAGAAGCATTCGGCTAGCTAAGGGTTCAATTAAGGTATGATTTCATGTGTTTTCTTTTGGATTTTTGTGAAATTGAGCTGGTCTTGAAGCTCTTAACATGACTCATATGTTAATTATTGTGTTTGTGATGCATGAAGCATTCGGTCATGGGTTCAAAGTGTTAAATTGTTGATGTTTTGATGTTATGTGATGAGAAATGATTATAGAGGAATATGGACTAATTAAATTGCTATGAATGACTAATTTGAGCAAATTGCATTCGGCTATCATGGTAAAATATGAAATTTGTGCTTAATTTTGGAAATTTATAATTAAATTGCTAGAATGTGTTTATATGCTTGCCGAATGTGAACCAAAGTGAGAAAGGAGGTGAAGGATAAGTTTGAGTTTGTAAATTGATATATGTGACTAAATTGATAATTAATAATCGGCTAAAGTGAGTAATGTGCACATAGATATATCTTTATAGTGGCCGAATGTGGGTATGAATAAGGATGTGAATAAATTGTTTTTTTTGAGTGTTTAGATGATAAAAATTTCCTAATGATGGCCGAATGAGCTTAAATCAATGCAAGGTTTGAGTTGTTAGTAAATTGAGATGAATAAGATAAAATTACCGTTTGTGATTTGTTAAAATGAAACTATTTTGTTTGGATCGGAAAATGTTCTTGTGCTATAATGTATAAGTGGATAGAAAGGTTGTCGAATATGAACTTAGATAATAAATTTGAATTGAAGCTTGAAAATTTAGTAAACGTGAAATCAATAGTTATATGACATTCGGTCATAGTAGAAATTAAGTTGAACTAGATATAGAGATATGTAGTGCCGAATATGTCCATGAAGGAATGGTTTATGTCGATGGCTTTTAAATGAAAAAAAATGGTTAAATTAATGTGTAATTGAGTATTCGAATGTGACTTACAAGTACATGATTTTGAAAATGAAATTGTGATAAACTTAAGTGGCCAAACAATATGCATGACTTGATTTTTGAATTATATATATGGTTACCGAATGCATTGTTAAGTGATAGTTGAAATTCTTGTTGTGAATGAAATATGATACAAACGAATAAGATGTATGATTCATGAATTAGATGATAAATAGTAATTGGTTATTATGTCTATGTGAATATAAATGCCGAATATGATACTAAATGGGAATTTTGTGTATTACATAAGAAGATGCATATAATTGGTCATAGGAAGGTTTTGGTAACCTTGGAAAAGAATGATAGTTTGATATAAAAAATATATGAGAACTTCAGCTTAATAAGTGTATAATGAAGTGGCCAAAAATGAGTCTTGGTTGTGTATATGTACTTATATCCTTAAGTAAATATTTGCTTCATGTCTTGAATGAATAAGGCTAAAGCCGATTATGATGTTTGAATTATTGTTTTGTGAGAAGTTAAATTATTGATTAAAATGAATCAATTTGTTTAAATTAAGCTCAAGAGCAAAGAGAGCCAAATTCGGATAGGGGGAAGGCGAAACTAGTCGATTAGCCGAACAGTAGTCGTTTAACGATATTCGAGGTAAGTTCTTAAGTATTTGAGCTTGATTCTTTTGTATGTTTAAGATTGTATGAATATGATAAGTGAATGTTTAATTTTATACATTCAATGTGCCAAAAATGTAGTGAAGTTTATGCTATAAGCCGAATGTGACTAGTGTATCTAAGTCGAATTTGATAAACTATGTGTTATGAAGTGTAAACTATGCCTATGTGTTTTGTTGAATTATGAAAACCTTTGTACAAGATGTATATGCCTCAGCTATACGTAAATTGAAGCATAGTTTACTAAAATATAAAAGAACGCGTGAATCATTAATCCGAATGTGATATGCGGGCATTGGCCCAGCAAGCTTAAAGCTAGTGAATATTATCGGGCTTTGAGCCTAGCAGGCGTAATGCCGGTGGAATGATATCGGGCCTTGAGACTAGCAGGCGTAATGCCGGTGAAACAATTTCAGACTTAGAAGTCTAGCAGGCTTTGTGCCGGTGATATACTCGGGTTTATACCTAGCAAGCTGACTTGTCGGTGAATTTAATAAGTGTGTAAGACAACGAGGCTTTGTGCTAAAACGACAAGTGTATTCGTATAATACCTTAAGTTATCTAGGTATGTACTACTTACTTCCTGATATGTGAGATTGATCTCAATAGAATTTTTGGATATGGAATTGGGAAGTAATTCTGAGATTGATGTATGTATAAATATATACATATATTCGGCCATTTTGGAAATTATCAAGAAGTAGATGTATTTGATATGTGATTATGATCAATGAAATTATATGTGAATGTGGTGCTTTGAATTAACCGTATTAAGTTGAATCAAAGAATTGCTTCGAGGCAATTAGATGTTGTGATTATGTGACTTCGAGATTTAAGGAAATGATGTGTCAATGAAGTGGATATAATGTGGTTATACATATTCGGCCAACTAGTGTTTTATTTCGAATAAGTTATATGTGAATAATGGGCATAAATAAGTTTTGTTGTTTAATACTTAAGACTTACTAAGCTTAATTGCTTACTGTGAATATTCGTATTCTTCTCTGTTTTATAGATCTTGGTTGGAAAGCTACAATCTCGGGGATTCAAGTGCAAAGTCATCCACACTATCGTCACTGTTTTGGTACTTTTGTTAGTCTATGCTTTGAAAGATGGCATGTATAGACTTAACTCCTTTTTGAAGTAAATTATATTTTGGCTATGTATATATTAAAGCCATGCGAAGATGGCTTATTCATTTTGTTTAGTAAAGTCACATAGTTAAATTAATGCTTGTGAAATGTTTTGGTTATGATGGTATATTCGGCTATGGCATATACATGTATACACATACATGCGTTTTCGGTGGTTGCATAATTATTCAATTATCAAGTATGACAAGTGGTTCTTTCATCATGGAATTTTTGTATAATATTGTAAGTTACCATTTTCCATAAGCTTACGAGAAAACTTGATTCGTTTATGCTTATATTATTGTTAAAAGTATAAGTTAGGTTGAATTGTATGTTCGGAGGTTGTATTCGTTAGGTAATACCTAGTAACCTTATTCCGGCAACGGATGAAGGTTATAGGGTGCTACAGTAGCTTACCCCCTTCCTTTCCCTTTTTCTGTAGACATTGATCTTGTCATATCGGGATCGTAAAGTCAGAGCCACGTGACATACTATCAAGTTTCTTTTGGTATATTTTACATTTTCAAGTGTAATTTATGGCATGTATAGAACACTTGTGGTTGTGAATGGCTATTTTGTATGCATAAGTTATGTTACTCATGGGCTATTTTGTAAATGATCACTTATGAATGTAGTTATTTCAAGTATTTGCCCTTGAATTGGCTGGTTTGGTTGTGTTTATACTTGCTTGTGTTTCAGGAAGGTCAAGGCTTAGTATATAGCCTAATATGGCCTGCACAACAGGGCATACGGGCGTGTGTCATGGCATGTGGGATTTGGCAGAATGCTCTACGGGTACAGGGCACGGGCGTGCCTAGGTCGTGGGCAACACACGGCCTGACCCTACGGGCGTGCACCTGGACCGTGCCTTCCCTGCACCTTAATTTAAATTTTAATGTACCACACGGGCAAGGGACACGACCGTGTGTCTCAACCGTGTGGGGTACACGGCCTCCAAATGGTCGTGTAGAGCGGCCGTGGCATAATGGACAGTTTTGTCCACGGTTGTTGAGCATGTGCGTGTATAGACCACACGGTCTCACAACATGGCCGTGCCATTGGTAACACGGGCGTATGACGGGGTTTTAAAAGCGAAAATTTTTCTGAGAGTCCGATATGATAGGATTCGAATCCTAACCGTTTGAAATGTTTGAAATGTGTTTGAAACCCCTAATAAGGGTGATTATGATTTGAATTCCGTGTGAATCTATAACTTTCTTGGAGTAAACTCTGTAAAGGTTATTCTGAATCTGGTAACGCTCATTACCCGACTCCGGTGACAGTTCCGGGTAAGGGGTGTTACAGAATTAGTATATGACATGAAGAAATTGATGTTTGATCTTTCATGCCTTGTGGTTTATAGAATTGGGTGCATACAAATTGATTTAGTGACTTGTTTGTGATGCTATGAAATGTTATATGTATGAAGTTTGAGTTAGTAATGAATTGGTTAGTAAATGGATCATATGGACTAAGCATATATGTATTTGGCCAAAGTTTTATAAATTGACCATATGAATAGTAACTTTTACTATTTGTTGATAATATGTTTATATGCAAATTTGATAAAATGATTTGAGCATTTGTGTAATAATGATGTAAGTATACTATGAAGGTGTATTAATGCTCATAACATATTCGGCCTAAAATAAGTAGTTGTTTGTTTTCATAAAAAGGTTTTATATGAGCATGTGTTATAATATGATGATTATTAATTTAGGCTTAAGCCATCTTGGTTATGAAATACATATTGAGATGCCGTTTATAATATGGTCATATGATGAGTGCATGAATTGTCCGTTTATATTTTTGTTAAGTATTAAATTGATTCTTTTGACTTATTATTTTATTATAATGACTTAGATAATAACTTGCAAAATGGTCCATGTTTTATTCATATGCTAATTTCATAAAACCTTTGTAATAGAACTATTACTAATTTCTTTGGAAACATATTAATAAAGTTTATTTTATAAGTTTTTAAACCATTATTTGTGATTGGTTATACTGAGGTTAAATGTATGCCTTTGAATATGACTTAATTATATTTTTGAATGTTTAATAGTTGTATATGTTCTGGTAGTACCTCGTAACTCCTTTCGATGACAGATACGGGTTAGGGGTGTTACATTTGATTGGTATCAGAGCTACAGTTTAGTCGATTCTAGGACTAGCGTAGTGCATGTGAGTTTAGCTATACTTGCCATATTTTATATTATGATAGTGTGATGACTCCTGACATTTGAAAATGTGTTTTTGTATAGTAAATGGATCCCAATCGAGCTGTAGCTAATGATGTTGAGAGTATAGCTTCTGCTCCCGCGCAAGGGACAGCGCCAGGTGATTCTCAGCCGATCTCGAGTAGCTATGAGGGGGAGGCTAAATAAGCCTTCTATCAAATGATGAATGCTTTGTTTACTTGGTATATTCAGACTAATCCGACTGTTCAATAACCTCCACCCCCGAATAATCCACCTCCGATACCTGTGGTGCCTCTAATGATTGATCCGATGAAATTTAGTAAGCCCCTTGTTGATAAAATTAAAAAATATGGGGCCGAAGAGTTCAGGGCCACAGTCAATGATGATGCTGAGTAGGTTGAATTTTGGCTCGATAACACTATTCGTGTATTCGATGAACTATCATGTACACCCAACGATTATGTTTGAAATGTGCCATATCTTTGTTACGCGATTCTACCTATCATTGGTGGAACACTTTAGTTTTGGTTGTACTGAAAGAGCGGGTCACCTGGGAATTCTTTTAGACTGAGTTCTGCAAGAAATATATTAGTCAGAGATTCATTGATAAAAAACCTAAAGAATTTCTTGAGCTTAAACAGGGTCGTTTGACTGTCACTGAATATGAGCGGGAATTTGTGAGACTCAGCAATATGCTTGAGAGTTTGTATCGATTGAAGCTATAATGTGTAAAAGATTCGAAGACGGATTGAATGAAGATATCAAACTGCTGGTTGGCATACTTGAAATCAAGGAGTTCGTGGTACTTGTTGAGCGAGCTTGTAAAGTCGAAGAACTCAGGAAATAGAAAAGAAAAGCTGATGTTGAAGCCAGAGATTTCCGTAAAAAATCTTCGGGTAAAAATTTTTAGTCTACATCAAAGAAGTTTCGAGATGATTTTGATCGATCTAAAACTACTACGGGCTTTTCTAGACGAGATTGAGACTGACCTCCTATGAGTTCACGAGCCACTTTCATTGCTAGTGTTGGCAATGTTCAGCAAAAGAGACTCAAGTGCAAGCATTATGGTAAATGGCATTCCAGACATTGCAAATTGCATGATCGGTCTTGTTTTAAATGTGGATCGATGGATCATTTTATCTGGGATTGCCTGATGTTAACTGAGTAAAACACTATTTAGAACGCGAGACCGAGTAATATGTCAGTGAGAGGCAGACCACCCAGGCATACGGGTAATGTTAGTGGCAGTCAGAGAGGGACGAAAGATACATTAGTTCAAAATGAGGCTCGTTCACCAGCCAGAGCATATGCTATACACGTTCATGAGGAGGCTTCTTCCCTAGATGTTATTATTGGTACTTTCACTCTTTATGATACTAGTGTTATTGCATTGATTGATCCTAATTCGACTCATTCTTATGTGTGTGAAACATTAGTATCCAGTAAGACTTTGCCTGTTGAGTCTACTGAGTTTGTGATCCGAGTATCAAACCCCCTGGGCTGGTGTGTTCTGGTTGACAAAGTGTGTAAAAATTGCCTACTGATAATTTGAGATTCATGCTTTCCGACTAATTTGATGTTGTTACCATTCGATGAATTCAATATAATTCTGGGTATGAATTGGCTGACTTTGCATGATGCTGTTGCTAATTGTAAACGAAAGACTATTGATTTGAGATGCCAGAACGACGAGATTATTCGGATCAAATCTAATGATGTGAATGGGTTACCAGCAATAATATCCTTGATGTTGGCTTAGAAATATATAAGAAAGGGTTGCGAAGCTTACTTTGCATATGTGTTTGATAGTAAAGTGACCGAAAAGAAAATTGAATCTATACCAGTTGTGTGCGAGTATCCAAATGTGTTTCCTGAAGAATTGCCCGGTTTGCCACTTATTCGAGAGGTAGAGTTTGGTATTGAATTAGTACCAGGGACGACTCTAATTTTGATAGCTCCATATCGAATGGCATCTACTGAATTAAAAGAGTTGGAAGCACAGTTGCAAGAGTTGACAAATAGAGGTTTTGCGTGACTAAATTTTTCTCCTTGGGGTGCGCCAGTTCTATTTATGAAAAAGAAAGATGGAACTATGAGAATGTGCATTGATTACCGACAGCTCAATAAGGTGACTATAAAGAATAAATATCTGTTACCACAGATTGACGACTTGTTCGATCAGTTGAAAGGGGCTTTAGTGTTTTCAAAGATAGATTTGAGATCGGGTTATTATCAGTTACAAGTTAGAGACTCCGATGCGCCTAAAACTGCTTTTCGAATGAGGTATGAACATTATGAGTTTCTGGTTATGCCTTTTGGACTTACTAATGCACCTACTATTTTCATGGATTTGATGAATCAGATCTTTAGATAGTATTTGGATCGGTTTGTGGTAGTATTCATAAATGACATTATGATCTACTCCCGTGATGAAACTGAACATGCTGAGCATTTGAAACTTGTGTTACAAACTTTGCGAGATAAACAGTTGTATGAAAAGTTTAGTAAATGTGAGTTCTGGTTACGCGAAGTTAGTTTTCTGGGACATGTTGTATCAGCAGCGGGTATTCGGGTTGATCCGAGTAAGATTTCAGCTATCCTTGATTAGAAACCTCCGAGAAATGTTTCTAAAGTTTGAAGCTTTTTGGGACTAGCTAGTTACTATAGACAGTTTGTGAAAGGTATTTCTAAGATTGCGACACCAATGATAAAGCTGCTACAGAAAGACGTTAAGTTCGAGTGGTCAGAAAAGTGTCAGAAAAGCTTTGATCAGTTGAAAGCCCTTTTGACAAAAGCTCTGGTATTAGTTCAGCCAGAATCGAGTAAAGACTTTGTTATTTATAGTGATGCATCTTTAAATGGTTTGGGCTATGTTTTGATGTAGGAAGGCAAAGTTATAGCTTATGCCTTGAGACAGTTAATGCCGCATGAAAAGAACTACCTGACACATGATCTAGAATTGGCAGCTATTATGTTTGTGTTGAAGATATGACGTCACTATCTATTTGGTGAGAAATATCATGTTTATTCTGATCACAAAAGCCTAAGATACTTAATAACTCAGAAAGATCTGAATCTAAGACAGCAACGGTGGTTAGAATTGTTAAAAGATTATGATCTTGTGATTGAATATCATCTGGGACAGGCTAATGTTGTTGCTGATGCCTTAAGTCGAAAATCACTGTTTGCTTTGTGTGCAATGAATACGCATATAGCTATGTCTGATGACGGTATGATAATAGCTGATTTAAAGGCAAAACCATTATTTATTCAGTAGATTTGCGAAGCTCAGAAAGCCGACAATGATATAGTTGCAAAACGGGCTCAATGTGACTTGAATGCTGATTTAGAGTTTATAGTTGATGCTGAAGGTTGTTTGAGATTCAGAAACCGAATATGTGTTTTGAGAGATTCAGAGTTGATTCAGATGATTTTGAATGAAGCTCATAATAGTCGGTTGTCTGTTCACCCGAGTAGCACGAAAATGTACAATGATCTGAAATAGCACTATTAGTGGCACGGTATCAAACGAGACATTTCTGATTTTGTTTCGAAATGTTTAATATGTCAGCAAGTAAACACTGAGCATCAGGTACATTCTGGATTGCTTCAGCCAACCATGATACTTGAATAGAAATGAGACCGAATCATGATGGATTGTGTATCCGGTTTACCGTTGACATTGAGCAAGAAAGATGCAATCTGAGTTGTTGTTGATAGATTGACAAAATCAGCTCATTTTATTCCAGTTCTACTGATTATTCACTTGATAAGCTTGCTGAGTTATATGTTTCTCAGATCGTGAGATTGCACAGGGTACCTATTTCTATTGTTTCGGATAGAGATCTGAGGTTTACATCTCGATTCTAGAAGAAACTGTAAGATGCACTAGGTACTAAACTGCATTTTAGCATTGCTTTCCATCCCCAGATAGATGGTTAGTCCAAACAAATCATTCAGATACTTGAGAATATGTTAAGATGTTGCATTCTCAAGTTCAAAGGTACATGGGATTGATACTTGCCTCTGATTGAATTTGCATATAATAATAGCTTTCAATTGAGTATCAAAATGGCACCTTACGAGGCTTTATATGGTCGTAAATGTCGCACACCTTTGTACTAGACTGAGCTTAGTGAAATAAGATACATGGGATTGATTTGATTAAAGAGACTGAACAGAAAGTCAAAGTGATCTGTGAAAGTTTGAAAGCAGCGTCAAATCATCAGAAATCATATGCGAATTTGAAACGTAAAGAAATAGAGTTTCAGATAGGAGTCAAAGTGTTTTTGAAAGTCTCGCTGTGGAAGAATATACTCAGATTCAGTCGTAAAGGCAAATTGAGTCTGAGATTTATTGGGCCGTATGAGATTATAGAGCAGATTGGGCAAGTTGTGTACAGACTGTTGTTGCCACCTGTGTAACACCCCTAACCCAAATTCGTCGTCGGAATAGGGTTACGAGGTATTACCTAACAGAACACAACTTCAGTACATTTAATAATACTCATATAAAATAAGTATTTTATTCACTAAGTATGAACATATACAAGACTAATTCAAAATTGTACAGATTACACATTTCACAAACATATTATCATGAATCATTATTAAGTAGCCGAATATGAACCTAGAAATAATACAATTCATAGCTTAACAATCAACACCAAATATGCATGCTATCTTATAAATATTGACTAATCAATTTCACTTATAATTTGACGTATTTAAGCAACCTAATATGTCATATAACTTATGATTAATAGTTAAAGCACAAATTATAAAGTCACTTACTAACTTATAGCATTTCATCTTATCTAAAATAAATGTTTAGTACTATTCATATGGTCACTTTCTAAACCTTAGCCGAATGCAACTTTCTATGGTTTCCAAAACATAAAACATACACAATATACATTTTAATACAATCCACTATACAAATAAAACTTAATCAAATATTAATAAAATACATTTCCCAAACATACACAATATGCGTTCAACCATACGTATCTAATATTCAACTATGCAATTATCAAAACATTAATGAGTATACTAAGCTCAAACATAGTTTAAAGTCTAGAACAATAGAAAGAACTTAAAGAAGCCATATTCACATGGCTCACATATATATACATAACCAAAATATCATTCATTCAAAGGATGACCAAATTATACACTTTCGGAACTTGATTTGTGATAAACGATAAATTATACATATTATTACCTCATGTTTAGCCTATATTTTGGATGAATTATCATTAGATTTGTGAGAATTGGTGCTCTTAATCTTTCTTTTTCATATCTTACACTCAGGAGAGCATAGGGAAGAGAAACGAATGGAAAATGGACCAAAAACTGGAGAAAATAGGCCAAAATGTGAAAACGCACGGCCCAAGAAGTCACCACACACGGCCATGCCACCTAAATAGTCTAAAACACGGCCTCTTGTCATAATCACACGGGCATGGCACACGGGCGTATTCTAGTCGTGAGGAAGAGGAATTTCACTCGGATTTGGATGCTTAGGGGCTAAGAAAGCCATTCTAAACTCTCTATAAAGACCCCAGGAGGCAACTTGAAGGGTGTGCTTATTTCCCGCTAAGGGAATACTCTTTTCTCTCAGGAAAGAGTGCCATATTTCTGCCAACACAAAGAGTGAAAGCAAGGGATTACTCCAAGGGAAGCCGATTGATTCATCCCAGAAGCTAGAACTCTACATCAAGACAGAGGATCTCCCTAAATTCCTTCAGTGGTTTTCGGGTTCTTTATGTTTTGTTATTTTAATTCTTCTGAGATGTTTTCTTTCTTTATTATGAACTAAACCCCTCAAATACTTGAGGGGGATGAAACCTATGACGAATCTTGTTATTATTTATTCTTGAGTTATATGATAAATACTTGAGTTGTTCTTAATTATGTGTGCTTAATTCTTGTGTTAATAAGCCTAGGTATTAATTCAAGAAACGGATGTGCTTAAAGCAGAGGAGCAAAAGTCCCTGTGATAAGATTAGATCTACCATAATTAAGCGGAGTTGCATGCAACCCTGGACATAGGGCGACATAAATCTGCCGGATTAGGGTCAAACCTAATATGGGAAACCATAGATCAAATTAATGCAACCTAGGGTGTTAATTAATAAAGAAACTTTAGTTAACAACCTAGGCCTAGTTGCTTTTCGCCTCGACGAAGGGTTTAGCATAAATTAGGGATCTCTACGGATCAAGTCAAGTGAATAAATCGTCTAGCTCAAGAACCAATAACAAGTGAAGTCTAGGTGGATTCTCCCTTAAGTATTGTTTATAACAATCAGCTTTTCCTTAAATTTTTCCCCAATTTACTTTTTGTGCACTTTTAGTTAGTTTTAGAATTAGTTTCAAACAAACCTCTTTTATTTTTAGGCTAGATAATAGAAAGGAAGTAAGTATTAGTACTGTTAGTTCCCTTAGGTACGATAACTCGGTCTTGCTGCTAAACTATACTACTGCTCGATAGGTGCGCTTGCCTTTAACATCGTGATATTAGTTAGTTTTGGTGTGATCAGTTTTATAAATTTTATTACTTAATATCGCGAGTCGTTATCAAGTTTTTAGCGTCGTTACTGCGGAACTAAATATTAAGAAAACTCGATTTCTATTACTTTAGCTATAACTATATTTATTTTCAGTTTTTGTATTTTTATTTTATTTATTTATTTATTTTTCTTTTCTTTTCTTTTGTTTATTTTATTTTTCTTGCTTTCTTTTTCCTTTCTAGGTATATCTAGTTTATGACTAGAAGAAACTCAGGAAGACCATTACTTTTCAACGATGATTTAGAAGCAACAGTTCGTCGAACTCGCCAAGAGATAAGAAGAAGGTTGCAATATCCAGAAGAAGGACAAGAAGAAGAACCTGAACCTACTGAAGAGATGGAAGCAAATCAGGCTAATCAGCTACTTCCTGTAGTAGCCGCCAATCCTGTTAAGCAAAATCCTGCTCCGCGTACTATGTATGATTATGCTAGACCTAATTTAGCAGGCACTGAATCTAGTATTGTTAGGCCTACTATTGCTACAAATAATTTTGAAATGAAACCTAACACTATTCAAATGATACAGTAATTTGTTCAATTTGATGGTTTGCAGGATGAGGATCCTAACTCGCATCTAGCCAATTTCTTGGAAATATGTGATACATTCAAAATAAATAGTGTTTCTGATGATGCCATTCGTCTTAGGCTATTCCCATTCTCCTTGAGAAACAAGGCTAAACAGTGGTTAAATTCTTTACCACAAGGCTCAATCATCGCATGGGAACAGATGACCGAAAAATTTTTACTTAAATATTTTCCTCCAGCTAAAACAGCTAAATTACAAAACGATATCTCTTCTTTTGTGCAGATGGATTTAGAAACACTATATCATGCCTGGGAGAGATACAAAGATCTTTTGAGAAGATGCCCTTATCACGACCTACCTTTATGGTTACAAGTTCAAACCTTTCACAATGGTTTGAACCCATCGACGAGACAAATGATCGATGCGGCCGCTGGAGGAACAATCAACAATAAAACACCAGAAGCAGCTTATAAGTTTATAGAAGAGATGTCACTGAATAACTATCAGTGGCAAGTCATGAGGACAAAGCCGACAAAAGCTACAGGAGTTTATAATATTGATGCTGTCACCATGCTTACTAACCAGGCAGAACTTTTAAATAAAAAGTTTGATAATTTTGTTGGTTCTACGCAGGCACATCCAGTGATGCAGTGTGACGCAATCCAAGGAAATATGTTCAATCCAGATTACTCCTCTTATGGACATGGCATGGAAATTGAGCAAACCAACTATATGGGTAACAATTCTAGACCTCAAAATAACCCTTATAGTAATACTTATAATGCAGGTTGGCGGAGTCACCCCAATTTTTCATGGGAAGGGGAAGGAAATCAAAGACAACCGCCTCCTCTAGGATTTCAACAACCACCATTCCAACAAGAGAAAAAGCTGAACCTTGAAGAGATGTTCACAAAATTTATTGCCGTATAAGAAACATGTTTCCAAAACACCGAAACGGCACTAAGGAACCAGCAAGCATCCATTCAAGGACTTGAAACTCAAATAGGCCACCTCGCCAAGCTAATCTCTAAAAGACCGCAAGATGGGTTACCAAGCAACATTGAGACTAACCATAAGGAACAACTCAATGCCATGGATACGATAGATGATGAGTGGTTAAACAAAACCAACCCAGAGCCATGCAAGGAGCCTGTGGTAAGTAATAGAAAGAATGAGGTAAGTTACAAAGATAAAATTGTCAAAGAATATAAACCTCATATCCCATACCCAAATGCACTAAAGAAGGACCGTACGAATGAGCAATTCGGTAAGTTTCTTGAACTCTTAAAGAAATTACATATCAACTTACCATTTGTTGAAGCAATTACGCAGAAGTTGGAGTATGCAAAATTTTTAAAGGAACTTCTCACAAATAAAAGGAAGTTGGAAGAACTATCCACAGTGGAACTCAACAAGGAATGCTCAGCTATTCTCTAAAATAAACTGCCAACCAAACTGAAAGATCCAGGGAGTTTTACTATTCCTTGTTTATTTGGTAGCTTAGACACCAAAAATGCTTTAGTTGACTTAGGGGCTAGTATAAATGTCATGCCTTATAAATTGTTTAAACAACTAGGTCTTAGAAAACCTAAGCAAACTAAGATGAGCATTCAACTGGCTGATAAAACTATTAGGTCTCCTAAGGGAATAATTAAAGATGTGCTTGTCAAAATTGATAGATTCATATTCCCAGTTGACTTTGTTGTTTTAGACATTGATGAAGATAGCAATGTACCCCTAATTCTAGGGCGACCCTTTTTAGCAACTGCTAGAACAATAATTGATTTAGGAACAGGTGAACTTACACTACGTGTAGGTGATGACAAAGTTACTTTACAAGCTCGAAACTCGAATAAGACTATTGATAATAATATAGTCACGAGTCCTTGTAAAAAGAATAATCTCACCATCCAACCTTCTGTACAGGATACACTCCACATAAAGACAACTCAATCATAGACAAGTCCATCCAAGGGAGACGCACCTGGAAAGTGAATGCTTCAGATTGAGGAACTGGATAAGTGGCTGAACTATCACGAAAAGCCCAAAATATGCCACACCAACCCAGAGCATCACCAAGACGACCCTCAGGTACAAATGAATCAACTCAAGGTAGGGGATAAGGTAATTTTAGGGGAAGACGATCCTCGAATCTTGAATTCAAAAGAGCATACAAGTGATACACCTTACTTCACGGTAATGAAAATCTTCCCCTATGGTACAGTAGAGATAAAACATGAGTCACTCGACACTTTCAAGGTAAACCACACTCGACTCAAATCTTACATTGAAAATAAAGTTTTAAACAGGATAAAGGAGTATCAACTCTTCAAACCGCTGTGACCAACCAAGCTTGAGCATAGTCAAGCTTAGACTCTAAATAAGCGCTTCTCGGGAGGCAACCCAAGCACTAACTTAGTAACTTTTCTTTTATTTTTTATTTTATTTTAGTTTTTTTAATACATCAACTAATCCTTTTTTTGCAGAAATTTAGGACCACACGCCCATGCCTACGGGCGTGTCCGAGGCCGTGTGAACACTTCAAGCTGAGACACGATCGTGTAGTGCAGCCGTGTACAAACAGAGGAAAATTTTTCGCAAAGCACGTGTTACCGATAAATAGCCATGGCAGTGCGACATGGCTATGGCAACCCTGCAGTATCAACACGGGCTTGCACAAACCCCCACGCCCGTGTCCTCAGACCCTGGCCAACACTGTCTATTAAGACACGGCCGTGGAACATATCACATGACCGTGTGACAAACGAACACGATCGCACACAGCTATGTAAACCATCACACGACTGTATGAGTGATGAAGAACCAATTGCACATGGCCGTGGGACCTCCTACACGACCGTGTGAAGAGCGAACAAGTTCGCAAACGGCCGTGCAATATATCCGACACGGGCTAAACCCGATGAACACGGCCGTGCGCCTCTATTCTCCAAATCGGTTCTATTTTTCTCATTTTTCATTTTTTATTTTTCCTTTATTAGTCTTTTTTTTATTTCGAATTTTATTTTTATCCTTTTAATCATTACAATATTAGTATTTTTAGAACTTAGTTTATTATTTTTCTGTTATTTATTTTTATATCTTTCATATCAGCTAATCCCTAACGAGTAATCTCTATTAATCCAAAATTCCCACGACTAATTAATATTTTCGCAGTTTCAATAGCTAATATTCAACCAAAAATGGGAACACCCTGCCACATTTGCCGACTCTTCCTCACAAGTTCATCCTACATTCAGGGAGTTTCAATCCTCTCCCTATCTTATGATATTATACTTCTCTTGCTATTTATATCTTTGTACATTGAGGGCAATGTACATCTTAAGTGTGGCGGGGAAGTTTACTTTAAATCTTTACATTATCGGTGAAATCCCTGAAATTTTTTTCTTTATGCTTTATTCTCGAATAATTCTCAGTTTCCTATTTAGAATTAATTCTTATTGATTTATGATTTTTATTGATATGTGAGAATTAAGACATAGGTGCTTGTACTTTGATTATTCAAACTTTAAAACATTAGGGAATCAAGCATGATAGGTTGAAATTTTTGAGAACCCCAAAATTTTTTCATAAGTTCTTTTCCTTAATTCTAAGTGTTATCTTGAGAATTGAAATTTGCAGGATTGACATCAAAAGCCATAATTCTGGTGAGATTTTTGAGCCCTTTGAGCATATATTCTTTCATGCTCACTTTTATTATTGCTTTGAGTGAGTCAACACTGATTTGTTATTCTAGAAGTTGCTTTGATTATACATGTCAAGACCACATCATTGATTTGATATACTGAGATGATAAAGGCACTTAGGATGTAACCCACTTACTCCACAAAGGCCTACCTCCATAAATTAACCCCTAGTAAACCCTGTTGAGCCTAACAACCCATTCTTTGACTTACCTTTTAATTATTAACCAAAAACCCATTTTTTGTTGAATCTCATTCAATTACTTTGACCCCTATTTTTGTCGAGATTCGAGTCGAATTATTATCTAGCTTTGTTCTCTTTTTCAGTTGTAAAGTTTGTCAATATTCAAAGTATTGTACTTGAATTTTTCTAAAAAAAAATTTGTGTATATACAGTTAATTCAGTTGTAATCTGTAATAGTTCAATAATTTTTGTATAGTTCTACAAGCTCCCAAATCCAGAACAGTGTCATCATTAGAATTAGTCCCAGAAATATGTTCCAAGTGATAGAGATTTTTCTAGCTAGATAATTTTTCAGTTCAATCTCGATTCTAACCCTCTTTTGCAGCCTGTGACAACACTTCTAACCAAGCCCCATTACAACCATTGAAGGACCTTTTGATCGATGTATCATATCAATCTATAGTAGTGGAGATGTGATTTTCTTGCAAGCCTATGGTAATAACTTTTCAGGTTGACTAGAGAGTGCTTAATTTTTGAACCTTAAACACTTCGAGTGGATAGAGTGAATCTTTAGTGAGGATGTCAACTTCTGTTAATTAAGATAGAGAGATAATTACTTAAGAGAAGGGAGAAAACTTATGTTTCAATGATAATATTCTCAACTTAAAGTGGTTGAGTCTTTAATGTTCTTTTGATTGAATTTTCATTGTATGATTACCTGTAGATTAGTTTGAAACATTATTAATAAAGATTGTAAGTTGAGAGGAATGATTCTTAATTAGGGATTGAGATTTTGCTTGAGGACAAGCAAAGGCTTAAGTGTGGGGGTATTTGATAAACGATAAATTATACATATTATTACCTCATGTTTAGCCTATATTTTGGATGAATTATCATTAGATTTGTGAGAATTGGTGCTCTTAATCTTTCTTTTTCATATCTTACACTCAGGAGAGTATAGGGAAGAGAAAAGAACAGAAAATGGACTAAAAACCAGAGAAAATGGGCCAAAATGTGAAAATGCACGGCCCAAAAAGTCACCACATGGTCGTGGCACACGGCCGTGCCACACGAAGACCACATGACCGTGCCACCTAAATAGTCCAAAACATGGCCTCTTGTCGCGATCACACGGGCCTGGCACACGGGCGTGTTCTAGTCGTGAGGAAGAGGAATTTCAGTCGGATTTGGATGCTTAGGGGCTAAGAAAGCCATTCTAAACTCTATATAAAGACCCTAGGAGGCAACTTGAAGGGTGTGCTTATTTCCCGCTAAGGGAATACTCTTTTCTCTCGTGAAAGAGCGCCATATTTCTGCCAACACAAAGAGTGAAAGCAAGGGATTACTCCAAGGGAAGCCGATTGATTCATCCCAGAAGCCAGAATTCTACATCAAGACAGAAGATCTCCCTAAATTCCTTCAAGGGTTTTCGGGTTCTTTATGTTTTGTTATTTTAATTCTTCTGAGATGTTTTCTTTCTTTATTATGAACTAAACCCCTCAAATACTTGAGGGGGATGAAACCTATGACGAATCTTGTTATTATTTATTCTTGAGTTATATGATAAATACTTGAGTTGTTCTTAATTATGTGTGCTTAATTCTTATGTTAATAAGCCTAGGTATTAATTCAAGAAACGGATGTGCTTAAAGCAGAGGAGCAAAAGTCCCTGTGATAAGAGTAGATTTACCATAATGAAGCGGAGTTGCATGCAACCCTAGACATAGGGCGACATAAATCTGCCGGATTAGGGTCAAACCTAATATGGGGAACCATAGATCGAATTAATGCAACCTAGGGTGTTAATTAATAAAGAAACTTTAGTTAACAACCTAGGCCTAGTTGCTCTTCACCTCGACGAAGGGTTTAGCATAAATTAGGGATCTCTACGGATCAAGTCAAGTGAATAAATCGTCTAGCTCAAGAACCAATACAAGTGAAGTCTAGGTGGATTCTCCCTTAAGTATTGTTTATATCAATCAGCTTTTCCCTAAAGTTTTCGCCAATTTACTTTTTGTGCACTTTTAGTTAGTTTTAGAATTAGTTTCAAACAAACCTCTTTTATTTTTAGGATAGATAATAGAAAGAAAATAAGTATTAGTACTTTTAGTTCCCTTGGGTATGATAATTCAGTCTTGCCGCTAAACTATACTACTATTCGATAGGTACGCTTGCCTTTAACATCGTGATATTAGTTAGTTTTGGTGTGATCAGTTTTTTAAATTTTATTACTTAATATCGCAAGTCATTGTCAATTTGCTCTCAAAAGAGTTAAGCCTATACATGCCATCATTGAAATATAAAATTCTTTAAAGTTCCGAAATATAGAGAAGATAGTGTGGATGACTTTGAACTTGAATCCCCGAGCTCGTAGCTTTTAACCAAGATCTAGAAAAAATGGAACAAAACACAAATATTCACAGTAAGCAATTAAGCTTAGTAAGTCTTAAGTTTTTAAACAACTAAACTTATTTATAAACATTATTCACATACGCTTTTAACTCTTTATACAAGCTCACAAATCAAAGTTTCACTTTATAAACAATACTGCTTAATAAGCCAAATATCCAAAGCTACATATATCATTAGCTATGTATACTATCATTTGGCCGAATAAGCATAGCCACATAATTCACATCTTGACATATCATTTCATTCGAATTTGAAATCTTTAAGTCATGTGCATTTAAACATTTCAATGCCATCTTTAATTCAATCTAGTTGAACTAGTTAATAACACCATAACCACATTAAATTTTATGTTTGTAATCACATATATGTGTAACATCTACTTTCATAGCAAATTCCAAAATGGCCGAATATATGCGTATATATGTATATGCAACAACTTCACAAGTACTTCCCGTTACACGTTCATAATTCAATCCAGGTCATTTTCTCGTATATAAATAAATAACACATACCTAGACAGCTTATTTCATTGAACAAATCTAATTGCCATTTAAGCACAATGTCTCATGGTCTTAAACTTTTTATTAATTCACCGGCAATTAGCCTGCTAGGTACAATCCCAAGCTCATCACTGGCACAAAGCCTGCTAGGTATAAACCTCAATTCATCATCGGTACAAAGCCTGCTAGACTTTATAAGTCCGATATTTTTTCACCGGCATTACGCCTACTAGGCTCGTAGCCTGATAATAACACCAGCTTATAGCTTGCTAGGCCAAATGGCCCGAATAACATATTACAATATCCAAGTCACAAAGTTTCACATACTACATAACATATTTCACTAATTTTCCATATAGTACAAACACACATATATATGTAGGATTTAACATCTTTCGAACATAGCACTTGTCACACATATCAAAATTCCATTTAATCTCAATACATACCCAAGTCTTATTTCCAATTCCAAGTATATATTCGATTTACGCATATCAAAATTCCATTTCCCTATAGCATTTCCATTTGATGATAATACATATACAAAGGACATTAAATTTCAAGATTTAACACATGTTTAATTACTTAAAACTTACCTCGGATGTCGTCGAGCAACTACAAATCAGTTATTCGACTATTTTCGTCTTCCCCTTATCCAAATTCAACTCCCTTTGTTCTTGAGCTAAATTAAAACAAATCAACTTACGAAATTACTTAATCGATTTTATTTTCATTCGAACTTCACACATTTAAATTCATTAATAAATCTCAAAACACAAACAAACACTTATCAAAATAATGTACTTATGCATTTCACATAACACAACCACACTAATCAAATTTTAATTTCATTCGGCAATATAATAGATAGCTCAAAAATCAAGTTATACACATCATAAGCCTCAATTGGCCATTTTAATATACATCAATTAAATTCAAACAAAAATAATTTCTTTTCCTACTATCACATATACGGCAACCTCAATTCCATTCATCTCAAAATGCATTCAAACTAAACCATTCCTTAACATTAAACACATTCGGCTATTGATATAAGCTAATTTAGCATTCAAACATTAACTTCTATCAACTAACATGGAGTTTCACAATTAACATCCATATTCGAATGACATTTCAAACATTTAAGCACTCTTTTCTCTTATCTATCAAAACTCCCCATTATACCACATTAGCTGAGTATAATTAATCATTTTAGCCACATAAATCAAAGTTTAACTAGCTCAAATACACCTATAATCATCCTTCATTACACAACATCAAAACGTCAACCATTTAACACATAGTAACCATGACTGAATGCATCCTTTACCACAAACTCAAAAATTAACACATGGGCTATGTCAAGAATTTAACAATCAACTTAAATTCACAAAATTTAAAGGAACTAACATGAAAATCATACCTTAATCACCCTAAATCAATGGCCGAATGCCCTACTCTCTTCCATTTCTTTTCTTTTAATGGTTTTGGCAAAAACAAGAAAATAATGAAGCAAACTTTTAAGTTTTTGGTTATAATATAACTTATAATTGTTTTACACAAATAACCTTGACACTTAACAATAAACTATATAATATGCATGGCTATTACCATCCATATACATGCAACCACTTTGTTTTTATTACCCCTTTTATGCATTATTTTATTCATGTTTTCATATTATGACAAAAACTCAACTTTCATATCATTATTATATTAACATGCATTTAACAACACATACTTACTCCCACTACCGTACATCAATTCAACAAATGGCTTATTTGCCATTTAAAACCCTTATATTAAAGAAACATAACACTTAAGCATTTTCATAATAGCATACATATAATTTATTTGATGCAATTTAACCCTTTCTTAATAATTAAGCACCCAAACCTCAAAATTAAATCATGATACTTTAACAAATCAAAGTTCACACAATCAAAACACAGAAAATAATATTTGAATATTTTTCGACTTAGATTCGTGGTCCCAAAACCACTGTCCTGACTAGGGCCAAAATAGGGCTGTCACAACCTGAATTAGAAAAGATTCATAATTTATTTCATATTTCGATGCTTCGACAGTACAGATCCGACCCTACTCATGTGATTAGTCCGTCAGAGATTGAGATATAGTCTGGTATGACTTATGAGGAAGAACCGATTCATATTCTAGCTCACAAAGTTAAAGAATTACGAAATAAGAAAATTTTGTCAGTGAAAGTGTTGTGGCATAAACATGGGTTGAGGAAGCAACTTTGGAGCTAGAGGATTCAATGAAAGAACGTTATCTTAACCTATTTACCGTTAAGATTTTCGGGGACAAAAATCCCTAAGGGGCGAGAGTTGTAACAGCCCGATTTTGACCCTATTCAGAACGGTGGTTTTTGGACCATGAATCTGAGCCAGAAAAATATTTTAAAATTATTTTTGGTGTTTATAATGTTTGAATTGGTGTGTGCTAAAATTTCGTTCGAAAATTTTATCGTTTATATGCCCGATTAATTAAAAGGACTAAGTTGCATTAAATGAAAAATAAGCATACTATTTAGTAAATTATCTAATTGCTATGTTTTTATTATGTGAAGGTTTTAAACCATATGAAGTAGGGGTGGACGGTTATAACCATGCATGATAATGGTTGTATATTTTAATTATAAGGTTAAATTAGTAAAGTAATATTTAAGTTATTATAATATAAAACATATACTAAAAGAAACCATATTGTTATCATCTTTAAAGAACCGAATATAACAAAAAAAAAAGAAAAGAAAAAGGTTCGGCATTCAACTACTTCTCTAGCTAAATAATGTATGCTTTTACTTCTGTTTTTGTTAATTTTTTACGTTTTTGAGATCGTTGCTTCGAATACTACCCGACCCATGCTTGAATTTCTAAATTTGATGAATATTTTGAGTTATGCCATTGTTGAATAATTGTGGTTTGTGATGTTTGATGATGAATTATGAAATATATGTTTTGGATTAATATGTTTTGTATTAGAATTTTTGATGAATTTGAGTAATTAGGGATTAATTGTAAAAATGATAAATTGAAGGACTAAATTGTGAAATAAATGAAATATATGGATTTATATACATAAGAGGAACATTCGGTCTAAGCATGTTGTATGGAGATTTTGTGTATTTTGTGTTTTATGCAATTCGGACTAATTTGTAAAAGTGTGAAATATCAGGGGTAAAATGGTAATTTTCCCATTAATATGTTTTTGGATTAAATTGAATGAAATTGTATTTGAATGAGTTTAATTTGAAATTGTATAGATCAAGAACAAAAGAAATTGGACTTGGATCGGGGAAAAACAAAAATAGTTGAATAGTCGATATACATTGTTCGTCGATATCCGAGGTAAGTCTATAAGCAAATAAACATTGTTAAATTTGAATATATATGAATTTTACATGCTGAATTTAATGGTATGAATTTCTATTAGTAATAGTCGAATGTATAAATGCTTGTGAGATTTTGGGTACAAGTTTGATTCAATTGAGATACGACATTCGAAAAGCTTCGTATGTACTTTAAGAAGTAATTAGGATTTATGGTATATGAATAATGTGTAAGACCGACTTTGTATTAGTGATAATCAGGCTTTATGCGTAGCAGGCTTCGTGCCGGTGTATTATATCATGCTTTATGCCTAGCAGGCTTCGTGCCGGTGTATTATATCAGGCTTTGCGCCTAGCAGGCTTTACGCCGATGTATTATAATAGGTTTTACACCTGGCAAGTTTTATGCCAATGAGGTATTGAATGCCTCATTGAAATTAATGAGTTAAAAAGATCAAGTATGTGATGTTTAGTTACCTATTTGATAATTAGTTAAGTAAGTTGTTTGATATATAACAAAAATGATACATAGTGCTATTATAAGTATATATGTGTATATGAAAGGTATGTTCAGTCTTATGTTAAGTACAGGTATATGATTTGGAAGCTTGATCTATGTGTATATAAAGATGAAAGCTTGTGTATAAACGATTGGTTATGACAAAAATGATTTGAGATTTGAAAATTTATTAGTAATGTTTATATATGTGTATATTCGGCCTTGACAAATTGCTTATGAAAGTGTATGTTATATATATTTGCTATTTACTTACTAAGCTATGATAGCTTACTGTGTGTCTGTTTATTCTTTGTTTTTTTATAGATTTTGGAGGTTGTTACGTGCTCGGGGATCATCAGTGAAGTCAATCACACTATTGTCTACTTTTGGTATTTTAAAAAAAGTTTTAAACTTGAACATATGGCATGTATAGGATAATATGTGTATGTTTGCTTTTGGCACATGTATATATTTAAAAGCCATGCGAATATGACTTGTTCATTTGCTAAGAATAGGTTCATGGTTTGATTAAGTGATATGGTTGATATATTAATTATGGTTGGCATATTTGGCTATGGTATATACTTAGATGCGGATTATGCTTGAAGTGGTTGGTTAAAAGTGAATGATTTATTGAATTTTGATAGTTATGTTTGATAGGCATTTGAGATTTGATAATTATGTATACTTGGTTATGGTATAGAGTTAAATGATGCTAAAATGGTTTATTATTGTCTGAAATTAATATGTTTGTTTTTTTTAAATGATGTATGTATTCGGTAATGAAGATTGAAATTGAGTCTTTATGTGATTTATTTGTTTTGGTAATATAGACAAGGTTTGAATTTGGATAATTGATAATTCGACCATAAGTATTTATATATGGACCTTGTTAATGATTTATGCCATATGCCTAAGGTCTATTTGTAATTGTGGGTGTATATATATTTGATTAATAAATGAAAAGTTGAATTAGTATATGACATGAAGAAATCGACGTTTGATCTTTCATGCCTTGTGGTTTATCGAATTGGGTGCATGCAAATTGATTTAGTGACTTGTTTGTGATGCTATGAAATGTTATATGTATGAAGTTTGAGTTAGTAATGAATTGGTTAGTAGATGGATCATATGGACTAAGCATATATGTATTTGGCCAAAGTTTTATAAATTGACCATATGAATAGTAACTTTTACTATTTGTTGATAATATGTTTATATGCGAATTTGATAAAATGATTTGAACATTTGTGTAATAATGATGTAAGTATACTATAAAGGTGCATTAATGCTCATGACATATTCGGCCTAAAATAGGTAGTTGTTTGTTTTCATAAAAAGGTTTTATTTGAGCATGTGTTATAATATGATGATTATTAATTTAGGCTTAAGTCATCTTGGTTATGAAATACATATTGAGATGCCGTTTATAATATGGTCATATGATGAGTGCATGAATTGTCCGTTTATATTTTTGTTAAGTATTAAATTGATTCTTTTGACTTATTATTTTATTATAATGACTTAGATAATAACTTGCAAAATGGTCCATGTTTTATTCATATGCTAATTTCATAAAACCTTTGTAATAGAACTATTACTAATTTCTTTGGAAACATATTAATAAAGTTTATTTTATAAGTTTTTAAACCATGATTTGTGATTGGTTATACTGAGGTTAAATGTATGCCTTTGAATATGACTTAATTATATTTTTGAATGTTTAATAGTTGTATCTTTTCTGGTAATACCTCGTAACTCCTTCCGGCGACGGATATGGGTTAGGGGTGTTACAATTTATCTTGTATTAATTTAAATTAATTAGAGATAAATTAATCCTTAAGGAATATGATTTCTTTATAAAAGAGTTCTAAAATGATTTGATCTCTTTATTTATGGCTTAATTTATTTAATTTAATTTTGTTAGATATAATAAATAATGAAACCTAACAAAATTTTAATTAGTTTCAAAATTTATCTTCTACAAATGCCCATTCAAGATTTGGTCATATGAGAAAGGATTGGATGAAACGGTTATGCCACGTCATCCATATCCCTTCCCAATCAATTAATGACATGTCAGTTATTTTTTACATGTCATTTACACCTCATTTAATTAAATTTTTAATCATTTAATGACATGTCAATTAATTTTTACATCTCATTTACACATCATTTAATTGGATTTTTTAATCATAAATCCCTAAAATTCCAATTACAATTTACTCAACCCTAAATCCCTAATAAAAGTTATATCTTCACCACTATCTTCACCACGTCTGCTCTTTTTTTCAGCATTTTTTTTCGGCAACTGCTGCTTTTTTTTCCAGCAACAATTTGCTTTGGTTTTTCTGCGTGGTTGCTTTGGTCATGTTTATATGTTCGGAGACAACCATAATAACAACTACGACTCGCATTACTGGTATATCCACTCTTTTTCCTATTCTTTTGTATTCAGTTCTATTTTCTTTTGTTCTTTATGATTATTGATAACATAGATATGGTTTAAAACATACTTCACCCTTGAAAAGGCTCATTAAGAGCTTAATGTTCCATGAGAGTATCTTCTTGAATGTTTTGTTTTGGCTATATATATATAGATATATAATACAGTGCATTCCTCTTATTGTACTTCATCATTTGAAACGTGATTCATCATGTGATATGTCATCAATGTTGATTGATAATTAAATAGTTTTAGATAAAATTAGTGAATTCTAACATTATGCTCAATTGGATCCACATGTTAGGTTATTCAAGGTTGGTTGGGTGATTTAGTTTGGGATGTTAAATATTTTCACTTTGTTTTTATTTGTTTGAAATATAGTTCTATTTAGATTCTTTAAAATAATTGTGATTTTTAATAATAATGACTTAGTGTATTGAAAAAAAATTATATGATTTTTGAGCCGTGTTTTTATTAGATTTTGATTTTTCTTTTAAGTCTTTTAACGATTTCTTGTTTTATCATGATTTTTTATTATATATTAAAATTTATTCTCAGGTTTTGTTAATTTATAATTTTCATTTATGGAGACAAATCAAGATGAAATAGTTCATCTTGTAGGGAAACAAGATAATTCTATTGAAGAAATAAAAGTGGGACTGAAAGTGCATTCTGAAGAAGAGGCTTATAATCTTTATAATCGGTTTGCTTTGAGTAAAGGATTTAGTATTCGAAGAGGAAATAAGAGACGAAGTATGACTGAACCTATAAGACAATGTGAATTTTTATGCTCGAAATCTGGGTATCATGAACACGAAGATATTGGCAAAGTGATAAAATTTAATCGTCTAGATACAAGGACAGGTTGGCAAGCTAAAATTCGTTTTACAATAGAAAAAGGTGTTTGGGTTGGCAAAAGAATTTCGCCAGATAGAGTTAAATCAAGATTTTCGATGTAAAAACGGAGCACCAAACAAAGTTAATGGACGTGGGATTTTGAAGCATGCATCCAATGTTTACACTCTTGCTATGTTTTAAAGGTTTGAAGAGGAGTTGATGGATTGCATAGGCTTGAATTGTGTTGAATTTAGTAACATCGAAAATATTTCTTTATATCATGTGACTGGAGATGGATGTGAAAGAATTTACTGTGTGGAGTTTGATGTTCCAAATAGCATTGTCTCATGTAGTTGTAAACTGTTTGAAAGTCTTGGATTACTTTGTCGTCATGCTTTACTGGTTTTTCTTATGAATAACATTAATGAGATACTCGAAAAATATATACTTAGGAGATGGACAAATAAAGTAAAGTCGTTGCTGGCAAGTGATTTTAGAGCCTCATCAGCACATGAAGAAAAATCTAGTTGTTTATTGCGCCTCAGTGAGTTGAATCATATCGGTTACAACCTTTTTGAGAAAGTTTTATTGACTTCTAAGTGTACTTAAATTGTCAAAGAAAAACTATTTGAGGCATTGCACTTAGTTGAAAAGGAGATGGCAACTATGCAAGAAGCTAATGATTCAGAAATTTCAAAGCATACATCTTTTCAAGATGCTATCAATGATGGCAATGAGACATCAAGTGAAAAATTAATGTTTGATCTTGTATGTGTCAAAACAAAGGGTTCAAGATATTCTCGAATGAAAAGCCAATTTGAGAAAAATCAAAAGAAAAAAACAAAGGCAATGCTTTCTCAAGTTTTAAAAGATAAGGAGAAAATATCAAGTGAGTATGCTTTCCTTTATTATTATATTTGCATCTATTTGTTATGTTATTTAATTAATTTATGTCTTGAATTTAACAAATAATTTTTATTTTGACCAAGGGAAATAAAACAAATCACTTATGCACGAAGGTTCTCCAGTAGTGCCTCTCCCAATGGAGTCTCAAACTCATGGTTATTCTTCCTATCATCAAATTCCAATGTTAATGACTCCAAACTACCATAATCACTTTTTTCATCCTCTATAGGTATTGATTGGATGTATTATTCTTTTTAAATGTCAAAAGTCGTAAATATTTAAGTACATGTATTGTAAAATTGTTTTTATGTAGGATTTTCCTTCAAATTGGAGGTTCAATTCTTCATCTAACATGAGTTATACTAAATTGCTAGAAGAGAATGATCCATCGCTATTCAAGACTCAAGTAATAAGTTTTTACTTATATTTTTACAAATTATTATATATATAATTCAATGGTTTATCTAACAATATAATACTTTTAATGCAGGAACATTTCTCAAATGGTTTAGAATCTCAAAAAGACTGATGATAATTTATGAGAAAGACTTCAATTTTATTATTATTTGTAATTCTTTTATAATGTTTTGAGAATAATACTATTATATGGTTTTTATAGTGTTATATTGTATTTTGTTTTAGTTATTATTTAATATGGAAAAAGTTCAATCAATAATTTTGTAAGTATATTGTTTTGGTAATTCGATGTTAGTTTTGGAAATGACACAACTAGAAACTTTAATATTTTTTCATACTTTGCAAAAAAAAAAAAAAAAAAATTCTCAAAAACCAAAGCAAATTGTTGCTGGAAAAAAAGCAGCAGTTGCAGGAAAAAATGCCGAAAAAAAAGAGCAGACGTGGTGAAGATAGTGGTGAAGATATAACTGTTATTAGGGATTTAGGGTTGAGTAATTTGTAATTGAAATTTTAGAGATTTATGATTAAAAATCTAATTAAATGATGTGTAAATGAGGTGTAAAAATTAATTGACATGTTATTAAATGATTAAAAATTTAATTAAATGATGTGTAAATGACATGTAAAAAATAGCTGACATGTCATTAATTGATTGGGAAGGGATATGGATGACGTGGCGTAACCGTTTCATCCAATCATTTCTCCACTAAGAGAAATACGTAACTTTTGTTAAGCATAGAAAGTAGGCAACTCGTGAAATTTGATTTGTTTCTAAAAATTATTTGATGATACGGTGAAGAATTTTTTTTTTCTTCATTTAAATTGAAATTGGCAATAAAACAAGATTAATATATCTTTGTATATTGAAGGATCGAGTTATATTGACTTGACATAGTTTTAAATCTTTTTAAACATGTAGTTTAATCTCGTGCTCAAGAACATCATTTTTTGGAGGAACAAGATTTTCCTTAAGATTAACAATTTAAACTCAACTGTAGGAGTGATATGATAGTTTAAACTCGTGCCTAAAAACAATTTTTTTATTGGCTTTATTGATATGTTACTGGAACCCAATCATTGATCACTCAATTATCTTGAAAATACACCATCTTACTTATATTTAGAATTGGTATAATAGAATCAAAAGGGTCTGATTTTATGGTTCTATCTATTATACTAATTAGATTGTGGAACCATAATGACCGAGGTCAAGTTTAAGTGAATTATCAAGATTAATTTTTTTATTTGTAAATGAGTTTTAAAAGTATTTAACTTCTGTATTTATTTCTGAATTTAATTTAGCCCGAAAATCAATTGTAAAGAGTTAAGAGTCAAGTCATCGTTCCATACACTAATAGTTGATATAAGTGATTAATAATTTCATTTATCATGTTGGATGTATTGGATGAAAATGATACTATGAATTGTCCTGTTAATAGAATTCCTACACAAGCCTGAAAGCAGGGACTGGAGAGAGACCTTTGGACAATGTATGTGTATTAATCTTGACCACATGCAATGTTTACTTACACGATGGCTCCTGCAATTTTTTATTTATAAATTGAATAAGTGGTAGTCTTCATTTCATCATTTATAGTTGATAATTTATTTGAACGGTATAGGTGAAATTTAAAAAAACATAAAATAACAAATTTGTAGGCAAGTGTTTACTTAAGTGTTTGGGACGAATCCCAACACAACGAAAAACCGTGCAAGCATAATCGGTATTATTTCCTTTTCAAAACATTAATTTAATAATTATAGCAAATTTAATAATACAATATATATTAACAATGGGTCCAAATAAATCATAATATGACAAGCAGAAATAATAAATCGAAACACACAATTTTTATATGAAAAATCCCTTTAAAGTAAAGGTTAAAAATCACGGGACTTTGAAAGTCTATAAAAAATTTCACTATAATCAAAGTCTTGTTACAAAATCACAACCAAACCACAATAAAGGGCATACAACTTAAATAAGACTATCAACAAATAATCTCAAGCAAGCTTTAAGAGAAAAGTTGAGAACATCACCAAAAAGGGCCTGATTTTGATAGCAAAAAATCTGAAGCAACAGTACCCCAAACGAAAGTCGGGCCGTACACATTAAAGATCTTGAGTCTACTAGCTATTGTAAAAGAAAATTAGTTCCAATGGACACCAAATGGACCTCAGATTCAAGGAAATACAAAAGTTGATCTGTGTGAAAAAAAAAAAAAAACTCGTTTTCTCTCCCACTTTTATCCTTTTCTTTTCATTAACTTGTAGCACACACAAACTTGTTTTTTCTTCAGCAACCCCACAAATTATATATATATGGGGCACATATAGAAGATGGTGTGCACATAGTGGGACCACCCATAGCCCAACAAATCTCCCATTCTTATTATGTGGGAATGTTTGTCATACCGACAATCGAGCAACAAACTTCAAACTTCCCTCTTGGTAAGGTCTTGGTCAACATATCCGCACCATTATCATCGATGTAAATTTTCTCAAGCTCTAACAACTTAGCCTCAAGAACTTTCTTGTTCAATGAAGGGATCTATTGTTGCCACCATGGACTTTTGCTGCTACCATGGTTGACGTCATCGTTGTTGAGTCCTCGTCGTTGCATTTTCCACCGTTGACCTGCCTCATTCGGCCACCATAGACCACTCTGTCGGACCATTGGTAGCCTTCACAATCGGTCTTTTTCTGGTTGGCTGGGTCGGGTTTGTGTCGTCTCGATCAGTCTTGGATGCATCTCAATTTTTTTGGATTCGTCAAAAAATTTGGTTACACAATACTTATGTTAGTTTCCGACTCACATGGATTCTTCTAAAAAATAAAACAATTCCTACATGGAGATGATAGTCTATGATCTAATTACATGTCCCAAAAAATTTTATAATAATTACAACCAAATTTCTAGGAATCACAACTTTGAAAATTTTAATTTATCATGTAAATAATAAAATAATAAACATACATTAATTCACATACATAATCCAAAACATACTAATAAATATAAGAATGTCACAGTTTACAAAAAATCAACCAAACATCAAGAAAAGAGAAAATTTTGGTATTGTTTATACTATAAACATACCACAATTTGGATCTGATGCCAATTATTGAAAAAAATTTAGTTTGAAAATGATTTTCCTGCACAACAAAAAAAATAAAAATTTTGAAAACCGAGTCGATTTGTGATATTTAAAGCAATAATTTTTTCTCATAATAATACATGTGCTTTGAGCTAGACAAATCCTTGATGTTCCTCTCTTTCAACAGAATGATCTCTACTACTTTTGTTGTGACACCCCAAACCTGACCAGGATGGATTGGCTTGAATTCGAAGCATTGATTAACCACCTAAGTGAGTCTCCAGCTAACGACCTCCCAAGACGAACCCCGACCTTATAACACCTCAATCTTATCCATTTGATTAGTTATTTATTAATGTGGAAGCAATTTGCGAACCAATTTTTAACTTTTTATAAGTAATTTAACTTAAGGGCATTTTTGTTATTTTACTACCTACAGTTAAACCAACTTGAATTTAGATCTATACATTCACCAACCTTCTTTTAGTCAATTTATGTAAGCCTTAAAAAGTTCAGCTTAACCCGAGTTTATTTTCTATGTCTGTAACACCTCTTACCCGTATCTGACACCGGGATAGGATATGAGGCGTTACCTTACAATATCACATGCAATCCGTTCAACTCTAACTCATTGAAATGTGCCCCAAATTAACACTTTTTCAAACATTGTCCTATGGGCCTTCATATGGGCCTACAAGGCCTAAAACACGATTTAGAAATAGCCCGGGACCATTTCAGATGCTTAGGAAACATCCAAGAAAATCTACTAAAAATAGGACACACGTCCGTGTAGAGGGGCAACAAGCCTGTGCCCTTCGTCCGTGTGAATTTATTTTTTTAACTCCGAACCTACAGGGGCTTTCACACTGCCTAGCACACGCCCGTTTGCTCAGCCCGTGTCCCTCACATGGCCATGACACACCCGTGTCGTGGCTCGTGAGTAAAAACTTTGACATTCTATTTCTGAAGTCAGCAGACACATGGCTGTGGCACACGCCTGTGTGTTTAGCCTGTGTCTCTTACACGGCCATTATATGCCCGTGTCACAGCCCGTGTGCAGAAACCTGGGTATTTTGTTTCTGACATCAGCAATCACACGGCCGTGGCACATGCCCGTGTGCTTGGTCGTGCCCTTCGCACGGTTGAAACACAAGGCCATGTCTCAGCTCGTGTGTTTACTGCTGGGCATTTAATTCTTCCCATGCAAGGTGCAGGGGACACACGACCTAACCACACGCTCGTGGGGTTAACTGTGTGTCATGCACGACCTAGACACATGCCCATGTGTCTACCCATGTGGACAAAAATAGGCCATCTACCAAGCCTCTTTGCCTCCCTGAAACAAGATCAAATACAACCCCATACTTTCATATCATGAATCAACCTCGATATGCATCTAAATGTCCATAATTATACATTCATCCAACAACCACAATTCACATAATGTGCATACACGATTAATCTAAGCAATCATCCACAATTTCCATGAACTCATTTCATAAAGAAAAACTTGAATAATTTTGGCCAATTCCATTGACCATTTACAAAATGAATTTTATAAAATAAATGACCAACACAATTGGCTAACTAGTGTAACTTATACCAAAATGACCCAATAACCTATAAATGCCATTACTCAAAACACAAAAACTAACTATACCGAATGCTTCAGTCGATAGTGTGAGCGATGCCTCCAACGTCCCTGGATCCATAAGTTACTTTGGCAGCACTAAAAGAAAATGGAAAGGAAAAAGGGTAAGCATAAAGCTTATTAAGTCTATATGCAAACATTTAATACCATGCCCATGCACTGAACAATTAAAATGTAGCTCAACTATACCAATATTTCCAAACCATACATTCACTTACTTGTCCCACACCTTACCCAACATCCTCAACACAATTTTATGCACAAAGCTCATCTTATTAACACATACATTCCCTGCACTTATTTATCACCACAACATTCATAAATTTCATTTAAATAATTCCACAATAAACACACTCATGCAATAAACCATACAATATAAATTTGCACTTAGCCATTCATAGTGACGATAATAATAAGGTGGTTTCACACATAGCCCACCATCATGAATAATTTAAGGTGGTTTCGTAAATAACTCACCTTTATCAATAATTTATGGTGGGTTTGCACTTAGCCCACCTTATTCAATAATTTACGATAGTTTCGCACTTGGCCCACCTTTATCATTATTATATGAAATTTTACCCATACTCTCATATCTCACGTTTTTATTCAAAGTCAATAACATTTAACCACATACCATATAAGGCATTTATGAGTAAAAACATTAATGAAAGAGGTATCGTTTACATATAAACTTACTTCGGTACGAAATATGAGAAACGTGGAATTGAATTCGGGACCTTGCCTTTGCCTTGGTCAAGGTTGACTGCACACTCTTCTTGATCTATATGAATGCAATTTTACTAGTTTAGTCACTAATTTCATCTAAACAATTCAAAAATCATAATTTGGCAAAATGACCATTTTACCCCTAGACTTTATCAAAATGACCATTTTACCCCTAGGCTCGAAAATTAATTTTTATCAAATTTCCTCATTAAACAAGCCTAACCAAATTCTTTTCACTCTTATAGTAGCCCACAGTTTCCATTATTTCATGCAATTACCACACTATTTATTAACTTCACAAATAAATCGAATTTAGGTGTTTTCTATGAACACCTCTTTACAAAAGTTGTTTATTTAACAACTAGGACTCATTTCATTTCATAAAAATCCAGCCAACAACACTTATTCATTCATGGAAAATCTCTAAACTTTCAACCATTTTGTAAAATAGTCCCCTCATTATGTAGCCCAAGCTATAAGGGTCCCAAAAGTACAAAAATTATCAAAGAAAGTTATCAAAGCCATTTACTTGAAGAAGGAATAGGAGGGTGCA
This sequence comes from Gossypium stocksii, assembly GCA_020496765.1. Classification (NCBI taxonomy): domain Eukaryota; kingdom Viridiplantae; phylum Streptophyta; class Magnoliopsida; order Malvales; family Malvaceae; genus Gossypium; species Gossypium stocksii. The sequence continues at coordinate 54,259,044 of CM035622.1, forward strand.
AATTTGAGCTTTCAAAAACCCCAAAAATGGCTGAAATTTCGGTGAAGAAGAAAGTAAAATGAAGAAAATAGAAGGCTAGGCTATTAGGTACTATTTTATCAATTAAATCACCAAATATCTTACCTAACATTTGACTTTTCTATTTTTCTTTTCTCTTGGCCGGCCATGACTTTAGAAATGGCCTAATCCCACATTTTGGTTCTCAAGCTATTTAATACCTTTAACTAATAAAACAAAACTTTTGGCCTTTATGCAATTTAGTCCTTTTTCACAATTAAGTCATCAATCACGCAAATTAATTCACCAAAACTTTCATACACGCTTATAAAAATACCATAACACATATAATGATGCTAAAATAATTTTCTCTAACCTTGGATAAGTGATTTCGAAATCATTATTCTGACTAAGCCCAAATTTGGGCTGTTACAATGTCTAATTCAAGTTTTATCATTAAGGACTAAATCTTAACAATTTCAAACTATCAGCACTATACCCGAATATTAAATTGAGTACGTTTCTAACAAATTTTATCATTTACAAGTCTAATCCTAAACTTTTATCAAGTTTCCTTATCATTTAAGGCTCTATATCAAGTTACAAGACTAATTTGTAATTTAAACGGACTAGACAACCAATTTAAAAAGACTAGAATTTAAATCGCCAACAGTCCACTATAGTTCTTTTTTGTGCAAAAATTCAATTTTAAACTCGATTTTGAGTATTTTAATAGCCAGTTAAACTTGATTTAGCTACAATTAAATAACATACATATTCATACACCTTCAATTGAATTTATTAACAGCAATTAAGCCTCAATTAAATAGAATTAAACATTCAATTTCTTGCATATCACCCACCGGTTAATTCAAACAAATGGCGTACCTTAGTCACTAGTAAACCACTCTATGGAAGCTTCATTTTAACAATGGTTAGTGTAAACATCATGCCTCACACACCGTGTTATCAGGCAGCAATACACTATAAATTATTCAATAATCAAACTCAAACATGCATATATGATATTATAAAACCAGCCAAAATTAAAAATGTCTAATGTCCAAGTCCAATTACAACCAAAATTAAACTAAGTCCCAGAAGTTCCACTGCCCGATTAAGATCTCTAAAACATGTAACTAAATTCTATCGAGCCTTAATCTCTTGGAACTCTTTTGCTCGGCTCCTCAGCTCCTCAATCTCGTCAGTTAACTGCATGATTGTGAGACTGTGAGCTTAAAAAGCTTAGTGAATGTTAATAAAACGACGAGTAAATTAGCACCCAAATCATGCTGAAATCAAAACCAATCAAATAGTTCAATGTTATATGCTCAACAATGTATCAAAAATCATAATTAATCATGGCATATAATCATCAATTTAGCATATAACATTTCATACATTTATATTGGCATATACAATCATGGCTTAATCGAGTGATCATACATCGGATAAACGGATCTCCTTACTCCCAATTAGAATTAGAATCAGTCTCAGATTGAGTGGGCCGAGGCCACAGACTCCCTTATATTGCCTCAAATCAGTCCCGCTGAGTGAAGACACAAGCTAAACACTCCCTTATCTACTCCAAATCAGTCCACCTAGAGCCTTATTGCTCACAATCCTATGGCATGCCAACTATATCCAATAGATCCACCATGCTATAATTCCAATATAATCAACCGATCATAACATAATTTCAGTCAATAATATGCTCAATTTAAAGTGCCAAAATGCATATGTGAATCATGTAACATAGTGGTCGTGATGAGATGAAGTAATAAAATCGATTGTACTTGGAAACTAACTATTGTCACGATAAAAAGGTAAGCTCACCTATCGAATAGTAGTATAACTAGTTGCAAGATTGGAATATCGAATCCAAGGAACTAAAAGTACTAGTAATGACTTCCTTCCTATTATCTAGCCTAAGAAATAAAAAGGGTTTGGTTGTAAACTATTCTAAACTAAACTAAAGAAACGACAAAGAGTAAATTGGGAGATTGCTTTTGGGGAAAAACTAATTGATGAGGGCAATACCTAAGGAATAATCCACCTAGACTTCACTTGTTATCTAACTCTAAACCAGATGATTTCTTCATTTGATTTGATCCGTAGAGATCCCTAAATTATGTTAATACCTCCGTCGAAGATAAGAACGACTAATCCTAGGTTGACTAATTGAAATCTCTTTCTAATTAAAGCCCCTAGTCTTGCATTAACTCGACCTATAGCTCCCCATATTAGATTTGACTCTAATTCGGTAGATTTTTATCGTCCTATGTCTAGGATTGCGATCAACTCTGCTTAATTGTGTTGGATCTACTCCTATGCAGGGACTTTTACTCCTCTACATAAGGACATTCGACTTAAATCAATATCCCAAAAATATCAATTTAAGAATTAAAAACACAATTAAGAACAAATCAAATATTTATCACATAGTTCAGATAACAATAACAAGATCTGTCTTAGATTTCATCCCCCTTAGATATTTGGGGTTTAGTTCATGTTTATAAAAAGAAACATCTCAGAATAAAGAAAATAGCAAAACATAAGAAAACCCAAAACTCCTGAAAGGATAGAAAGGAGATCCTCTGTCTTAATGTAGATCCTGGCTTCTGAGATGGATCAATCGACTTTCCTTCTAGTAATCCTCTACCTTTAACTCCCCGTCTTGGCGGGAATAATGTCCCTTCTACTGTACTCCCTTGTAGTTGCCTCATAGGGTCTTTATATAGAGTTTAGAATGTCTTTCTTAGCCTCTAAGTAGCCTTTTCCTAGTGAAATTGAACTTCCTTACGACAAGGACATGCCCGTGTGCCACGCCTGTGTGAGTTGATGTGGAGGCCGTGCTCGAGCCTGTTAAAGTGGTACGACCGTGTGATACGCCCGTGTGATGAACCTTCAGGCCGTGTTGATTATTGATTTGGGCCTAATTTGCCTGTTTTTGGCCCGTTCCTTGCTTTTCTCTTCCTTATGCTCACCTAAGTATAAAACATGAAATAAAATGATTAGGAGCACCAAATTCCACAAATCCAATGATAATTCATCCAGAATTTAGGCTAAGCATGAGGTAAAAATATGTATAATTTATGGTTTATCAAATACCCCCACACTTAAGCCTTTGCTTGTCCTCAAGCAAAATCTCAACTCACAATTAAAGATAATTCTTCTCAAATTATAATTCTTATCAATAATGTTTCAAACTAATCCATAAGTAATCATACAATTCAAATTCAACCAGAAGAAAATTAAAGTCTCAAACACTCTAAGTTGAGAATTTTATCATAGAAACATAGGGTTTCTCCCTTCTCCTCAGTAGTTACCTTTTAATTCAAAATCAATAAGAGTTGACATCCTCACTAAAGATTCACTCCATCCACTCAAAATGTTTATGGTTCAAAAATTTAAGCACTCATTAGTCAATCTAAAAAGTTATTACCATAAGCTTGCAGGAAAATCAAATCTCCACCACTATAGATTGATATGACACATCGATCAAAAGGTCTTTCAATGGTTGTAATGGGGCTTTGGTTAGGGTGTTGTCACAAGCTGAAAAATAAGGTTAGAATCAAGATTGAACTGAAAAATCATTTAGCTAGAAAAATCTCTATCACTGAAACATATTTCTAGAGCTAAGCATCTTCTTTCATTGTTTTGGATTCGGAAGCTTATAATAGAAATATGCAAAAATATTGAATTACAACTGAAATATGAATTACAACTGAATTAACTGTATATACACTTTTTTTTAAGAACAAATCAAATAATAACAAATTGAATATTTATAAACTTTACAGACTGAAAAAGAGAATAAAGTTAGACAATTATTCAACTCAAATATTGACAAAAATAGGGATCAAAATAATTGAAGGAAATCCAATCAAAAAATGGGTTATAGGTTAATATTAAGGGTAAATCAAGGAATGGGTTGTTAGGCTCAATGGGGTTCACTAGGGGTTAATTTATGGAGGTAGGCTTTTATGGAGTAAGTAGGTTAAACCTAGTTTCCTTTATCATTTTGGTATATCAAATCAATGATGTGGTTTTGACATGTATAATCGAAGCAAGTTCTAGAATAACAAATCAATATTGACTCACTCAAAGCAACAATAAAAGTGAGCATGAAAGGATGTATGCTCAAAAGGCTCAAAAGTCTCACCAGAATTATGACTTTTGATGTCAATCCTGCGAATTTCAAATTTCAAGATAATACTTAAAATTAGGGAAAAAAAAACCTAGAAAAATTGTAAATTCTCAAAAATTTTAACTTATCATGCTTAATTCCCTAATGTCTTAAAGTTTGAATAATCAAAGCATAAGTACCTATGTCTTAATTCTCAATAAAAATCATAAATCAATCAGAATTCATCTTAATAAGGAATTGAGAATAGTGCAGAGAATTCGAAATTTGAAAACAATGCAACAAGTTAGTGGCATGAAATTTAGGGATTTGAAGAGAATGCAACGACTAAAAGTGAATTCCCCCCATACTTAAGATGTACATTGCCCTCAATGTACAAAGATACATTAATAGCAATAGAAGCATAAAATCATAAGATAGGGAGAGAAGTGAAACTCTTTGAAAATTGGATGAATTCCTTGAGCTGGTTGTGAAGATTTGTAGGGAAGGATGTTTATCCACAATTTCTATGCCAAAGATTAGTGTTATGGTGGCTAGATTTTATGGTCGAGCAGGACATGGCAGTCGTGGTAAGGTTTTCCCATTAGAGTTGGATTTAAGATGTAAAGCTCCGTTGAAACTGCGATAGCATAGATGAGTGTTTAGGGATTTAAGTGAAGCATAATTTGCTTGTTAGGAAATAGCCAATATGAAAATAAAATTGAAATCTAAAATAAAATATTCAATAGACATAAATCAAATATTTATCACACAGTTCAGATAACAATAACAAGATCTGTCTTAGGTTTCATCCCCCTTAGATATTTGGGGTTTAGTTCATGTTTATAAAAAGAAACATCTCAGAATAAAGAAAATAGCAAAACATAAGAAAACACAAAACTCCTAAAAGGATAGAAAGGAGATCCTCTGTCTTGATGTAGATCTTGGCTTCTGAGATGGATCAATCGACTTTCCTTCAAGTAATCCCCTGCCTTTAACTCCCCATATTGGCGGGAATAATGTCCCTTCTACTGTACTCCCTTGTAGTTGCCTCCTAGGGTATTTATATAGAGTTTAGAATGTCTTTCTTAGTCCCTAAGTAGCCTTTTCTGAGTGAAATTAAAATTCCTCACGAAAGGGACACACCCGTGTGCCATGCCCGTGTGAGTCGATGTGGAGGCCGTGCTCGAGCCTGTTAAAGTGGCACGACCTTGTGACACGCCCGTGTGATGAAACTCCAGGCCGTGTTGATTATTGATTTGGGCTTAATTTGCCCATTTTTGGCCCGTTCCTTGCTCTTTTCTCTTCCTTATGCTCACCTAAGTATAAAACATGAAATAAAATGATTAGGAGCACCAAATTCCACAAATCCAATGATAATTCATCCAGAATTTAGGCTAAGCATGAGGTAAAAATATGTATAATTTACGGTTTATCACAAAGCCATTTTAACATCAAATTAAATCTAGCATACCAATTACCTATTATCAATGTTCATTTATCAATTGAAATATCAAGATACCATGAACCAAAAACTCCAGCATACTTGCTTAGTTCACCATTATAATCAACCAAATCAAGCACATAAAATCACTAGATGCTCACTTACTAACACTTAACAAAAATTTCATCACTCAAACATATATCAATAATCTTGCAAAATTAACCAACCAAAACTAAATTAAATATTTGCAGTCAGTAATTAATCATCTAATTAAGCATAAGTGATGGTCAATTTTCCAAATCGTCCTTTAATAACACTTACCACACAACTAACTCAACCACAACTAAGTGATCAACCAAGTAAATCCAAGCTTCAATTTTGATTAGTTCAATCCTCTTCAAAATTCGGAGCTTCAATAGAGATAAAATAGATAGTACCACCTTTCAAAAGATATAATAAACACAAATTTTCATCAATTAGGCTACATGAAATTCTCACTCAAATTTACTTTACCGGATTTGTATCATCAAGTTGAGAACTTGATTCCTCAAAAAATCGATCACTCCAGCCCTCCTAATCACTTCCAAACATCAATACTAGACCAAATAAACATATACTGAGCATCAATTTCACATGTAAATCAATTTCACAAAAATCCAGAAAATTGGTTCATGAAGATGATGAAGTTCGAATTTCTTTAAATTACCTTACAAAACATGTTTAATCTTGATAAATAAGATCAAAAACCTTCTAATAGATCCATTTTGAGTTGGAACATCCATTGATTTGTGGATTTCGTCTCAAAATTTAATATCCACCATTAAAGCACCTTAAGCTTTTGAAGAAAATGACTTCAATAAAAAGTCATGTAATTATCACTCTTATCGTGTAAATATGCTTCTAATCATCATAAAAATAAGTTTAGAAATAATAATTACCTTTTATTCATTCTAAATCCTTTAATTGAAAATCTTGATTCAAGAATCTTGAGAAATTTCAGAATATTTTTTTGCTACTTTTGTGAATAATTTCGGGTGAAAAGAGAGAGTATTTTGGAGAAGGAAATTTGTTGAATCTATTCTCTAATGATAGATCTTTAAAACAATGCAAAGAAAACAAATTTGATAGCTTTCTAATCTGATGTAAATGGTGTGAAAAGTAGGCTAGATGCATTGTGTTTAAGACTGAAACAACCCACCAAAAATTTAAAAATTGGGAAATTTCCCAATGGCCACTCCCACATTTCCCTTGCTTTATCAATTGATTCTTTCCCTCCAAAATTCTAAATTTAAAGGTTTATTTGTCTAATAAATACTCCAAAATTTCCCTTATTTTACAATTAAATCCAATTTAATTAATATTTAAATTTAACTCAAATTAACCCCAATAAAGATTATTTTAAAATTCTTTTTCGACCCAAATTAATTATTTTCACTATTAATTATTTAATTAATTTGAAATTAATTTTTGGAAAAAATATTATTATTTTTCTGGATTATTGTTTAATCGATTTTAGATGAAATTGATCTCCAAAATTAAATTAAAAATTACTATTAACTCGATAAATTCTTAAATTAACGCTCAGAACCCGAAAAATATACCCGAAACTACTAGGCTCGGTTTAGGGATATTACACTTGTACCACGAATTGCTTCAAGTTTGGGCTCGAACAATTTCAAATCAAATATAGAACTAGGAATAATTTTCTTACTTTCAATAAGAAAGTAAATCTCTCTTATAAAATTTGGTAGAATTGTTATTCCCAAAAAAATAGAATTTATAATTAGAAATAAATTTTGACTATTTTTGGGCAAAAAATAACAATATTGCAAACTTGTGTATAACTTATTTTATTTTTAGCCCTACCGGTGCTATCTATTTATAAGGAGAGGAAGTGAAACCCTAGTTTAATTAGTAGAATATAAATAATACTTATCTTATAGAAAAATAATCTTCTAGTTGAATTAGGAGAGAGAGAGGAGGCTAACCCTAGTTATTTTACTAGGTTTCTGCCCCTCAAACTTGTTATAAGGGGGTTTTGGGCCTCTCCTATATCGGGTCTAATTATATGTGCTTATTGAACTTTTCACCTAGCACTTTATAATTTAATCCAACCCAATACCTGTTTTTCTATTTCCAAAATAAATATTATTATATTAATTTAAATAATTTAATTTTCCAATTAAATAATTTTCTCAACCCAATTCTAATTTTGTTAAAATCATGACAGCTTTACCATAAAAGAATCTTTGAGAAAATATATTTAATTTTTACATTCAACAGATTCACAATGATCAATTAATTTAGTTCCATTTTCAAAGTTCAATTATTTAATTAAATAATAATTTGAAAAACTTAAATTAATTCTCAGATCATTTCCATATTTAGTGAAAAACCATATTCATTTCTGAATATAACTGATTTCTCTAACTTTATCATTTCTATTTATTTTTGTTCGTTTGATTCAACATGCAATTCACGTCTAGTTTCAACGAGCTAGCGGAGATACCGATTGAAAATATGTGATTGGAGCTGAAATGATTAATAATTAAGTTTCATCTTTTTACCCATTAATTATAAACTTATTTAGTCATGAAGTCATTCCATTATAGTATCATGGCTGAGCTGTCCCCAATTACATGCTATTACAAAAGCTACTCGAACAACGCTTGTCCAATGACCTTGTCATTAGTGTGTTACCCTCATAGGACATCTTTAATCTCTTTGGGGTAAATTCATTCTCCTAATATGATCTTATTTAATCTCATGGTAATCATTGCATCTTCTTTCACAAAAAGTCAATTACTATCAAATAGTAATTAAGCCATTCATCATAGAGACAAACGATTCATTGCCACATTTACTTTTCATCTATCATGTAATGCCAATGAGTGGATATATTTACCCATGTCTTGGGCTATGAATTCTACTAATGTGAGTGATGCTACATAATGCAAAAGTCGTATACCCGATGCATCAGCTTTCGGTTCCTTATCTATTTGAACTCAAGTTTTTACTTATATCAAAGTATATAAGTCACACATACATAGTCCATCATCCATTCAGTATTAAGGTAAGCCACACTATGAACATCACAAGTGAATAAATTCATAAACGAGTTCAAAATCTATTCTACTTGGGTTCTGACACCCTATACGTGGCCTAGTCACCAAGCTCGAATATTAGGATGCTATATCACTGTCTTACATCGATTTCATTGTAATTATCAGAATTGAAATACATGTAGTTTTGTTTTACTTTAATTACTCTAGCATTTATGAGAATATCAAGTCATGAAAACTTAGTTTAGCATTTAATCATACTAACATACGACAAATAGACATAAAATGTACATAACTCGAGCATTGGGACCACTTAGAAAAAAATTCCAAAAAATGTTACGTAGGTATCGGTACTGCCCCTATGGTATCGATATTTTCCTTAATTGGTATCGATATCACTAGGAAAATCGATACCAAACTAGCATTTTGTTTTGAATCAAATTTCAAAGTGCCGAAAACTATTGGTACCTTTCATAAGGTATCGATAAACTTACCTCGAGTATCAATACTCTGGCCAAGGTATCGATACCAATTCTCTATCCTGTCTTCTTGCACTTTTGAAAAATACAAAGGTATCATTTTAAAAGCCCTAATATCGATACCTCTACTTCAGGTTACAAAAATTCAACATATAAAAGCATTTAGATCATTCAAACTTAATCCCTCACGTTTCATTCACCTAGTCATATAAGCATTAAAATGTCTAAATTAATAGTCCAAATACCATATCCATCCAAGTCCACATGCTTCCAAACATACATAATATGCAAGCAATCCCAAAACATCTTAACAATCCGATATAAATGTCTACCACATTGTCTTTTTATTCCCTAGAACTAGAATAACCAAAACTATAATGAATAAAGAATGGCTTGGATCAATCCTTCGACAGCCACATCACTCACACCGGGAATGCAACTACTCTACAAAGGATAAAATGGAGTGGGTGAGCTTAACAAGTTCAGTGAATGCCTAGAACAACCACTATGCAAATAAGTCGTCATGAATCAACCAAACAACATACAACATGTTCCCAAAACGTCATTAACTAAGTGCCATAATTCATATATTTAGTCATATTCCATGCATACCTTTACACATTATTTATAAAAATGTTTAGGCATGTATATATATTCTGACACATATCAATCACATATAAGCACATATAATTACATACAATCATGTTTAGTCACAGCGTATGATAATTTGGATCTTAAGTTTATGAAATGTAAAGTGGACTCTATCACCATTAATTGGATACACTGATCTCCATCACACTACACATAGACTTGTAGAGTCAATCATATCTCGTAAGTGAAGCATATAGCTAACGCTCTCCAACACTCCATCCTGTATATCCTGATGAATGGAGCTCAACTCACATTCCCTTATCGGTCCAACACTGTCCCTGGCCCTCAGCGCCCATACATCACAACACACATAGGTGAGTACTCATAATCCTATGGCATGCCAAATATATCCAATGGTTTCATTAAGTCACAATGTTAGAATATCCATATTAATATCACACATTTACTTACCGATTTTTCGCATATATTCACTGCATATTCACATTATTAACACAATGTAATCTCTATCATAAAGCATGAGAACATACCCTCGTATTTAGCATCACATGGCATGAATAATATACTCTCATATTCACTTCCATAACATTCAACATAAACTCATAGCACATATCATAGCATCTCATATGTTCATGATTTCACAATTTCACAAATAAACATATCACATTTAATCATAGGTGTGAAAACACTTACATTCAAAATTTAGAGTATGGGATTCTGCTACCTCTAAATTCCCAAATACACAATGAATCATCTATGAGCAACGATTCTAAAACACTCACCAAAATATTCGCTTTCGCCAAAAAATCGAAAGCTTACACAAGCTTTTCTTTGCCTTTATCTCTATTTGTTGAAGGTCCTATCGACTCTGACACTTCAAAAAGACCAACCACACATATATTTAGTCAACAATCAGTCAATAACTCACCTCAAACAACCACAAACACAAGCCTAAGCTACACTCTTTTCTAACCAAAACCTTTAGCGCATCAAACTTAAAGTTTGAATAACTCAGTCTATGTTTAATCTTTTCGCATGAAACAAATTCACCATTAAACTACACGTTTTAAGGTATCAAAACTTTTCAACAAGTTTTTGGCCATTAAAACCAAAAATCATTAAAACCTGAGAAATCCTTGTCAAAACTTCAAAGTTACTTTATAAAACTTCTAACTAGGTTAAAAATAATTGAAAAAAACCTTGAAACCCCAATTTTCTCCACAAACTAAAAATTCACCATTAAAGAGCCAATTTTTGACTTCTATTTAAAACATGCATTTCAATGGCTACAAAATTTAGTATAAGAGACTAGATATCATTTAAAACTCATAGAAAGTCTAATGGTTACCTTCAATGGAAGAAAAATGAGCTTTGACGCAAATCCGGATGTTGAAACCCTTTTGAAATTGACTTTTTATTTTTAAAATGAAGATGGAGTCGCCACTAATCTTTTTTAGTAGATGTGATCAGATCACCTTGAAACTTAATCATCTTAAAAAAGGTTAAATTTACTAAAATGATAATTTTTGGTCTACAAAACCCAAGAAGTTGGTTTGGGAGTTGGTTACATATGAGGAAGGACTAGCACCCTCAAAATGCCCAAAATTGGTACCTAGTTGATTACTTGACGTCTTAGTGTCTAGAATTAAAAATTCAAAGAAGATTTAAAATACAATCCCATTTTTGCATGATTGTATTAACATTTTGTAAACTAAATTGAATTTTATGGAAATAGCTTTTTTATTTCGAGTCAATCGAGAAAAAGGTCATGTCTCATAAGTTAGGGTACGATATCTCATATCCTCAAAAATAAGGATTCTCATCATTTGATAATTGCCTAAGTCCTATGTATTTTGAGTTTTAAATAGGATATTTAGTTATTTTGGTTCTAGGAAAAGACCATACTTCGTAAGTTAGGAGCATGACTCCTCGAATTCCTAAAAATAACGAACATTGTCTCAGTTTAATTATTTCTTATGAATTTTCGCTGAAAAACAGATGAATGTATGTAGCAATATTTACAATGTACGATGATGGTGAAAATATGATATTTACAAAATAACCACATAAATAATGAAATGAAATGACAATATATAATGAATACAATAATAAGAAATAATAATAGTAAAATATTCAATTAATAATACTATATGATAATAATGATAATAATAATGAAATAATATAAAAAAACTATGATAATAGTCTAACTACATTCAATAAAGATTGATATTTGAGCAAATTTTAAAAAAAAAATATTAATTACCAACAATAATCACTTAATAGTATTAATTGTAACAATAATTAAAAACAAAGGACCAAAATAAAATAATTATGAAGTTTTTGAGAAAAAAATATAAATTTTATAACTTAAAGGGCGAAAATATAAATAATGAAATTAATGAGTTGGAAATTAAATAATAGTAAATAAAGGGGTTGAACTTTAAAAAGGTAAAGGATTAAATTAAAATTTTAAAAAATAAAATCTGAATTGCAAAAAACAAAGAAAAGTAAATAAAGAACTAAATTATAATATGCGAAAATGAATAAGGACCGGAAGGGGTATTATCCCACCCATATTACACGTGTCCTTCCCTCAGAGGGTCAACAGTGGGTCAAGGGCTACATTGTACAAGAATAAAATAAAAAGGGTAAAAATAAAACAACTAAAAATAAAATAGGACAAAATTAAAAAGAAGCAAAAAGCGGAAGGACCAAAATACAAATTATCTCGTCCATGCGAAAACAAGTGAATCCTAGGGGGGATTCAGGTCGGGCATTCAGGTCATACTTCAAAATGACACTATTTTGGGGCTTCTAAAGCTAGGCCCAAATGACCTCGTACCAAGGCCCTATATAAGTAAAAAAATTCTGAAAAATTTCATTTCTCTCCGGCGAGCTTCCACGGCGGCCACTAGTCGTTGGTGACAAGGTCTGATGTCCCTAATGGCTAAGATTCATGAAGCGACGTCCTTTTCGACCCCCAAAACCCAAATATGGGTTCGATATTTCCTGAAACTCAGTAAAAAATAAGAAAATCTGAGAAGCCTTTCAATTTCTTTGTATTTTTTTATGGATATCCCCACACCCTAGCAGCCTCAGACGAACTAGGGACGATTCAAAGGTCTTTCACACGTCCTTCATCGGAGATGGTGTCCTCAATCACTCACATAGTGGAATACGAAGCAGTGTTCAGGTAAAAAAAATCTTATCTTTTATTTTTTTATTTTTCGAGAAAAAAATGAAATTGATAAAATGAACTACCTTTAAAACTTATCATTTTTTTTGTATTTGATTTCTTCTATAAAAAATTACATAGGGTTTTCTTTGTTCTCATTTTTTTCCTTGTTCCTTGTTTCTATTTCCCTGTCTTATGCTATTTTGTCTTCTTTCACTTTTGTAGGTGGTGGTGGCAGAGGGTAAAGTCAACGGTGGTGGTGGTAGAAGAGGTGTCAGACGACACACCTGCTGACGTGGCAAGGTTGTTGCGCGAGAGGAAGCTAGCGTTTCTTCTTTTTTTGTTTAGGTTATGGGCTATTGGGCTGGTGTATTTGGGCTTTAGGGTTTTTTATTTATTTGTTTGTTGTTTGGGCCAATCTATTGTTTTTGTAAGTGGACTTTAATATATATTTTTTGGTTTTATTTGAGGCCGGATGAATTTGGGCTAGTACAGCTGCCCTTCTTTGCTCATTGTCGTGTAATAGAAAGGGAGCAAAAACCTTTAAAGAGGACCAATTATGTCTGGTCTCACTGAATTTCGACTTCTTTGGTGCTTCTCTTTTTCAAGTAGCCTACTTTGCAGTCCATTGGTTTCTCTACTATACTATATCTGCTTCGCTACAACTCTAGGAAGGAAGGGTTTAGTATCACGACTTCGTCTCGCTCTATTGCAACTTTAAGGAGTTAAGACTTGTTGTTGTAGTTTCATTCCAAACTACTGCAACTTTAGGGGTATATGAATTGTAGCTTTAATCTGATCCACTACAACTTCAGGGATATAGGATTTGTAGCTCCATCCTACTCCACTACAACTTCAGAGAGATAAGATTCACTATGGCAGATTCAATTTGACCCATTGCAGCTTGAGGGGTATAGGAATTATAGCTTGAATCTGATCCACTACAACTTTAGGGATATTGGATTTGTAGCTTCATCTTGCTCCACTGCAACTTTAGGTAGATAAGATTCGCTATGGTAGATTTGACACGACCCACTATAACTTTAGGGGTATAGGATTTGTAGTTGTAGCTTCATTCCAACCTACTGCAACTTCAGGGGTATAGGAATTGTAGCTTCAATGCGATACACTGCAACTTTAGGGAAATAGTTTTTGTAGCTTCATCCTCCTCTACTGTAACTTCAAGGAGATAAGATTTGCTATGGTAACTTCAATACGACCTACTGCAACTTCAGGGGTATAGAATTTGTATTGTTTCATTGGTTTGTTACACCACTTTTCTAGGGAACAAGACCTGTAAAATCTATATGCTTATATTTTACCTAGAAATTAGGATGTTACAATTACAACGAATCAAATGCTCCTAACTAGATGTATCTGAATGATGAATGCGACGTGTCATTTTTTAGAATGGTTTTTTTTTCTTTTAATGTTTGGGATGTGGCTCATGGTTCGTTTAGGTTTTACCATGCCTTCTACTCAGGTTTGGTATCTTTGATAGGGAACCTGAAAAGATGATCACAATTTGAGCTACTCATTCCAAGATCTTTCCAATTTTCAAAATTTGGTTACTTCCAAGTAGTGGTCTTGTTTCAAGTCCCTGTACTATTTAGAAAGTTTTCAGAGTGATATGCAAAAATCCTTTTACTTGAATATTGTTAGTAGAGGTGTGCATGGGCCAGGAGGCCTGGCAAGACCCGAAGGGCCGCCCGAAATGTGGGAGGGTTTGGGCAAAAATATAGGCCCAAAAAATGGGCGTGGACAAAAAAATAAGGCCCGTTTAAAAAATGGGCCGGGCTCAAGTAAGGCATTTTTGGCCCTAGCCCGGCTTGGCCCGGCTCGAATTCACTAAAGACAAAAAAATCTATTTTTTAATATTATTTTCTTATTATTTTCTCCCTATTCTGCTACCATTTTACTATTATGTTGCTACTATTTTATTGTTATAGTTTAGATATTGTATAAAACTTATTTTATTGTTAATTTGTTATTATTTTAAAGACATTTGTTAATTTTGTTATTATTTTAGAGGCATTTGCTTGTTAAGTTGCATCTATTTTATTGTTATTTAAATATACATATTTTTTAAAATTTATTTTTTTATTTGTTGAGAAATATTTATTTTGATGTTTTTAGTATTTTTGATAGTATATATATATTTTAAAATTCTATAAAAATTAATATAAAAATTAATATGGGCGGTTCGGGCTGGGTCGGGCTCAGGTTTTAACATTTTTATTCAGGTTGGGCTTGGGCAAAATTCTAGGCCCATATTTCGGGCTCGGCTTGGCCTGGGCCCGACAAATGGGCCTAAATTTTTAGTTGGGCCTAGCCCGAGCCCGGCCCGGCCCGGCCCATGCACACCTCTAATTGTTAGTCCAATAATTGTTATTTCAATGCAAAAATACTTGAAAAGGGTCATAACAATGGATAAGACTGAAATTTATTGGGAGTAAAGCTCTAAATGAAAAGATTAATGAAAATAGAAAACATTGCTAAAACACAAAGTTGGTAAAAATGAGACTGGGTGCCCTAGATATCGCAACATGAGTTTATCCGTACAAACTTTTTAAGGACCATTTGGTGCCTGATATGTGTCTAGGAAGTCTAAAGTACTTCGTTGATGCTATAAGATGCAAAGTTTCTCCTCCCTGTTACTTCTGAGGGGACAAGACTACCGCATGCCCAATATTCGATCAGAATTTGAGCCGCCCTTTTCTGGGTTTTCAACTCAAAACCTCTTTGATCTCAAGTCATTCTTTGCGAGTTTTCGCCTTGGTCTCTCCCCACTTTTTTTTTAGGTGAAGTTTTTCTTGACTGAATTTGAATTCACAGGATTGGGAAGGTTTTTACCATCCATCTCAATCAAAATTAGCGCTCCTCTAGAAAATGCATTCTTTACTACATAAGGTCCTTTACAATTTGACATCCATTTTCCTTTGAAGTCCTTTTATATGAGAATGATCTTTTTCAATACCAGGTCCCCCCATGAAATTCTCTAGGGCGAATCTTTTTGTTATAAGCTCGCATCATTTGTTTTTGGTACATCTGATCGTGACGGATAGCTTTTAGCCTATTCTCATCAATCAAATTCAACTGATCATGTTGAGATTGAATCCATTCCACTTCATCTAACTTTAACTCTGATAATGTAACAGTTTGATTTAGACCCTAATCAGAACGGTGGTTCGAGACCACGAATCTGAGTCAGAAAAATATTAAAATATTAATTTTCGTGTTTATTATATGTGGACTTGCATGTGTGAAAGTTTCATATGAAAATTTGATTGTTTATGTGCTTAATTTAATAATAGGACTTAATCGCGTAAAATGAAAATTTAGTGGTTAATTGTGAAAGGGCCAAATAGTGGTTGTTCTTTTAATATGGAGGCTTTAAGTTGCAAATTTCCCATGATATATTGATATGGACGGTAGTGACCTTGTGTATAATAGTTTCATAAATTTAAGTTAAAGGTTAAAAATGTAAAATAGTTAATAATGTTATAAAACATAAAACATAAAATAATAAAAAACCATGGTTCATAATGTTTGCATGACCGAATATAAAGAAAAGAAAAAGAAACAAGAGTTCCTTAGGTTCGACCATTGTTGGAGCTTGATTAAAGGTAAGTTTTAGCTCAGTTTTTTGATAATTTTTACGTTTTTGAAATCATTGCTTTGAGTACTACTCAACCCATGTCTGAATTTTTAATTTTGATGATATATTCTTGAGTTGCCATTATTGATAATTTGGTGAAATTTGAGTTTGAAATTCTTAAATAAAATATATCTGTTAGATTATTAAGTTTGTATTGGAAATTTTCATGAAAATTAAGTAAATAGGGATTAATTACAAAAAATGATAAGTAGAGGGACTAAATTGTGAAATAAATTAATTGTTAGGACTTATAGGGACAAGGTGAATATCTGGCCATAGTTTAGTGTAAGCAAATTATGTTTATTTGGTGTTTTGTGAATTTTGGACTAAATTGCTAAATGTGTAAAATGTATAGGACAAAAGTGTAATTTGCCCATTTATGTGTCTTTTGAGTGAATTGGATTGAATATTTGATTAAATAAGTTTAATTTGTATCAATTTAGATCAAGAAAAGAGAAAATCATATTTGGATCGGGGAAAAGCCAAAATAGTCGAATAGTCGATCAATACTGTTCGTAGATATCCGAGGTAAGTCTTTATGCAATTAAACATTGTTTATTTCAAATATAAAATAGTTTACTATGATAATTTGAACTATATGGTCGTATAGTATAGTAGCCGAATGTGATGTAGCATTGTGTTAATGTGGTTGAGTTTATTCGAATGAGTTAAAAACCTTTGAAAGTTTGTATGAATTACATTGAATATTTGGATGATTCGGTATATGAATTGTTAATGGAATGGCTTGATAATAGCTATGTTCAGGATTTGAGCTTAGCAAGCCTTGTGCTGGTGAATTTGTTGGTGAATTTGATTGGGCTTTGTGCCTAGTAGGCTTATTACTGGTGAATATAATTCGGGCTATATGCCTAGCAGGCTTATTGTTGGTGATCATAATTTGGGCTATATAATTAGTAGGCTTTGTGCCGGTGTAAATTCAGGTCTATACCTAGCAGGCTTATTGCCGATGAGTTATTAAGAATTTAAGCTTATGAAACTTTGTGCGAATGAAGTAAGTGAATTTGGTAAACGAATTAAAATGTTCAAGTACGTGATGGTTGGTTGTTTATTTGAGAGCAAGGTTAGATGATATTTTTTTTATATAGATGATGAAAAAGACTTATGTGAAGTTGATTTAGTATATGAGTTTGAATGAGACATATATTTAGTCTTATTGATGTATATGAATAATATGTTAATATTTGAGTGATGATTATATGTTTATAAATATATGTGAATTCAGATATAAGAACTAATTTGATTATGAAATTGAACATGTGATGGTGATTATGAATATTTATATTCAGTTTTAATGATGTGAGCTTATTAATGTATTTTTTTTATATGTATAGATTTAAAAGTTTAAATTATATGTATTTAAACATACCTTAGTAAACTTAGTTTATTGTTTAATTAGCTTAAGACTTACTAAGCTAAATTAGCTTACTTGTGGGATTGTTACTATAATTGTTTTATAGATTTTTGGAGGCCGTATGTGCTCGGGGATCGTCGGTGAAGTCATCGACAATATCATCTAATTATCGGTATTTTAGAAACTAAACTTATGAAATCTTATGGCATGTATAGGCTAAACTTTCTTGTGAATATTTGGAACTTGTTATGTATAAATGTATAAGCCATGCGAATGTGGCTTGCTCAATGTGTTAAGTATGTTTATATGTTTTGATTAAAGGATGTGGTTGATGTAGTTGATATGGTTTGCTTGTTCGGTTATGGTATATAAAAAGATGGGAAATATGCTTGAAGTGGTTAGTTATAATTTGATATTGTATTTGGTGCACAATTAAAATAGAAGTGATGCTAAAATGGTTTATTAAGGTTTGAGGTTGGTAAGTCTAAATTTGAATGATGTATGTATTCGGTAATGGGAATTGAAACTAGATCTTTATGTGATTTATGTGTAATGGTAATAAGACGAGGTTTGGGATTTGTGTAATTGAAAATTTGTATATATATGGACCTTGTTAAAATTATGTCATATGTGTGAGATGTATTTGAATTTATGGATGTTTATATTCTGCTAATGTACGAAAAGTTGAACTATTATAGGATATGATGTAGTTGAGGTTTATTCTATCATGCATATGTGGTTTGCCAAATTGGGCACATGTAAAATGAGTTAGTGACTTGTACATAATGCTAGTTAATGTTATATTTTTGAAGTTTGGGTTAGTAATGAAATTTTATTAAATGAAACTTATGAATTTAGCACAAATGTATTCGACCAAAACTTTATAAAATGACCAAAACTTTGCCCTTTCCCCGGTTTAGGTCAATTCCTCGTCTTTTTTTATCTATAATGACAAATTTAGCTTGTTTAATACTCACATTATTCAATTTGACCAAAAAATCATATTAAGGAAAATTTACATTTTTGCCCTTAATATTTCACTTATTTACACTTTACTCCCTAGGCTCGTAAAATGAAAAGCATTTATTTTTCTCAAAACCCAAGCCTACCCGAACCTCTTACACACTTATGGCAGTCCACATTTTTCATTCATTCACATATCTCTACATATATTTTCCAACTTTTGCAAAAAGGTCCTTTTATGCAATTTCATCAAAAATCACTAAGTAAAAGCTGTTAAGCACACATCAAACTTTCAAAATCTACCATGAAACATTGAAAAACATGCATACCACACATGGGTAAATTTTTGAACATAAACCCTAACTCAAATTAATGGTAGAAATAGGTAAATCAGATGATTAAGACTTTAAAAACGTAAAGAGCATTAAAAACGGGGCTAGGATGCACTTACGATCAAGCTTGGAAGTTGAAGAAACCCGAGCTATGGCTCCCTTTGATTTTCTGCCAATTTAGGAGAAAATGGACACAATTTTTGACTTATTTTACCCTTTTTATTCTTTTATTAACCAAATAACCAAAATGCCCTTAAGGCCTTTCTTTAAAATTTTACCCTTCCATGTCCATTTTTGTCCATCATGATATATAATGGTCTAATTACTAAATAAGGACCTCTAATTTATAAATTCATTCCAATTAAGCACCCAATGCTTTTAGAACACCTATTTTGCACTTTTTGTAATTTAGTCCTAATAGCAAAATTGGACCTTCTATTGATAAAATTTCTTTACGATATTTTCACACATGTATTCAATCATACTATATGTAATGCCCCTTACCTGAGTCCGACGCTGGGACAGAGTATAAGGCATTACCATACTTAACTCACTTGAACATGTAATGACAAACCATAAAATTTCATTTCCATTTAAAAACATTTCATACATTTTTATAAAATCCTTATCGTGGGCCTATGGGACCCAAAACGTACATTGGAAAATGGTCCGGGAACAAACCGAAAACTTTCGAGCACTTAGAAAATTTTTCCTCAAAACAGAGCCACACATCTGTGTGAGGTGGGACACGCCTGTATGGGCAGGCCGTGTGGTCGTACACACCCATGTCCCTAGCCCGTGTTGAATTTATTTTTCATTTCGAACCTACAGGGGTTTCTATACGGCCTGGGACAGGCTCGTGTCCTTGGCTTGTGTCCTTCACACGGCCTCGACACGCCCGTGCCTTAGCTCGTGTGTGTAAACTCGGGTATTCAGTTTATGACGTTAGCATGCAATTTAGGTCACACGGCCAAGCCACACACCCGTGTGCTAGGTCGTGCCCTTCACATGGCTGAGACACACGGCCGTGTCTCCCCCGTGTGAAAATTACTGGGCATTCTATTTTGCATAAATGAGGTGCACATGACACATGACCTATCAACACGCCCGTGGGGCTGATGATGTGTCACACACGGCCTAGACACACACTCGTGTGCCTACTTGTATGGACAAATATAGGCTATTTTACAAGCCCTTTTGCCACCCTGAAACTTATAGAAACACAAGATCAATTCCAATATAAAATATCATTGCATTTATAAACAATAAATACCCAAAATTTTAAGGCACTCATATGCCACAAAAATACCACATTAACCATGCAATCTCATCATTCATTTTCCTACTTAGATATGCAATTTTAGGCTATCATGAATGGCATTCACTTTGCATAATTAAAACTTAAACAGTATTAGCCCATTTCCAAAGGCTATTACGACTTGACTTAAGTAACATCAATAGCCAATACATACGGCTACCCAAAATTAAAAATATCAAAATGACCAAGTTTTCTATACATGCCATACACAAAATAATTAGACTTTACTATACCAAAATGAAAGGCTTGATAGTGTGACTTCGAGCTCTGACTTTCAACGATTCCTGAGCTAGCTTGGTAAGACTACAAGGAAAAGGGAAAAGAAATGGGATAAGCATAAATGCTTAGTAAGTTGCATGAAATAAAATAGCAACATAAATCATGACTTAACAACCAAATAAGGCATCATGATTATCACATAAAATTCTTTACTCATGAATATGACTTACTCATACCATAAAATTCTTTACTCATGAATATGACTTACTCATACTCTTTCTTACCGACATATGCATATCATTTATTTTCATTTTTCTCGTGAATTACTCATGAGCACCTATATCACTCATCACATAGCTTTAGTCTTTCTCGTTAAATTCATCCACTTAAATACTTTTCCCGTTAGATTACTTAGACTATTGAAGGATACCCGTAAGTCATTCTCATGGCAAAATGCCAATGCCATATCCCATATATGGTCTTGCAAGGGATCACATGTTGATGCCGAAGCCATATCCCAGATATGGTCTTACACGGGATCTCATATCGATGTCGACGCCATATCCCAAACATGGTCTTACACGAGGTTGTAAACTAATGCCGATGCCATGTCCCAGACATGGTCTTATATGGGATCACTCTTAGATGCCAACGCCATGTCCCAGACATGGTTTTACATAAGATCTAAATCTCATCTCGGTGCCGACGCCATGTCCCAGACATGGTCTTACACAGGACCTCATGTCGATGCTAATGTCATGTTCCAGACATAGTCTTACATGGGATCTCAATTCGATGCCGAAGCCATGTCCTAGACATGGTCTTACACGGGACCTACAAATACTCATGTCTTGACTATGGTACCCTTCGTATTCTTTAAAATTTATCCGGGGTTTCTCTTTTATAACTTCATCATTTCTTAAGAAATCATATCAATAAATTTCATGAAAATATCATGAATATCATAGAATATCATCACAATAAATTTTCATAATGCATAAGGCTAATTTATTGTATACAACTTACCTCAAATCCAAAATAAGGGTGAATATTCAATTTAATCCACCACCTTGCTTTTTCCCCGATTTCGGTTCGGGCTTCGTGTTTCTTGATCTAAAATGAATAATTACACTCATTTAATATTCACATTGGCTAAATAGCCCATAAATTATACTTTAGAAAAATTAATAATTTTTGCCTAAACTTTTGCATATTTGCAAAATGGTCCCTAGGCTCGTAAAATGAAATGTACTTATTTTCTTGATTACCCAAGCCTAGCCGAACCTTTTATGTGCTTATAAAAGCCCCTATTTTTCATAAATTTTCACTTTCATTACACATTTTACTACCTTTACAATTTGGTCCCTATTAGGGATTTTCATGAAAAATCACCTAATAAAAGATGTTTACCACACTTTAAACTTTCATATTCTACTGATAGGCGTCAAAATACATGCATTTCATGCATGAGTATATTTTTAAACATAAACCCTAGCTAAAATTAGTGGTAGAAATAGCTAAATTTTAAGTTATGAGGATTTCAAAAATACAAAGAGAATTAAAAACGGGGCTAAATTGCACTTACTGGTGAGCTTGAAAATGTCAAAACCCTAGCTATGGAGTCCCTTGGAGTTTTGGCTAGTTCATGGAGAAGATGAGCACATTTTGGCTTATTTTCCCCTTTTTATTTCATTAATTATCCAAATGACCAAAATACCCTTAGACCTTTTGTTTGGAAGATTTTCCTTCTTTGGGCATTTTTGTACATAATGCTAAAAATTGGTCTAATTTCTAAATAAGGACCTATAATAATTTTTCTAATGCCAATTCATCCTTAAAACTTCTAGACACTCATATTTTGTAACTTTTTCAATTTAGTCCTAAAGGATAAATTAATCACTATCTCATAAAAATTCCTTTATGAAATTTTCTCACTATTATGCAATCGTCTCATAAACTTAGAAATAATCATGAAATGTTTAATTCTACCTCAGATTTGTGGTCTCGAAACCACTATTCTGACTAGGCCCTAATCAGCCTGTTACAATTCTCTCCCCTTAGGGATTTTTGTCCCCGAAAATCTTACTATTAAATAAGTTGGGGTATTGGTTTCTCATGTTTTCCTCAAGCTTCCATGTTGCCTCTTCTACCCCATGTCTTTGCCACAATACTTTCACAAGGGCTATACCTTTTTTCTTAACAGCTTGACTTTCGGAGCCAAAATCATAACCTGTTCTTCACCATAAGTCATGTCCAGTTGAATCCCAATTTCTGTTGAGGTATTACATATGAAGGGTCCAATTGGTAGCGTCACAATGGACACTTGAAATATATCATGTATCTTTTCCAACTCAAATGGCAACGCTAGCCGATAAGATACCGGTCTTATCCTTTCGGTGATCTTATATGGTCCGATAAAGCGCGAACTTAATTTACCTTTCTGGCCAAATCTAAGAACTTTTCTCCATGGAGAAACTTTCAAGAATACTTTATCCCCGACAAGAATACTTTACCCTATTTCAAAAATTTTCATGAGTTTTTCTACAACTTTTATATGACATCAAATTAGTCCCTCTGATATGATTAGAGTTTTATAAGTCTATCTATAGCATGATCTGATTATGAATGTTTGAAAAGCTATTGGATTATGATATTATGTGTTATATGTTATATGTTTGATGTTACATTGTACTGATCTGAGTTACAAGTCTGGTAATGCCCCTTACCTATTCTGGAGACGGTTACAGGATAGGGGTGTTACATTTTATCAGTATCAGAGCTATGGTTTAGTTGATTTTAGGACTACCGTAGTGTGTATGCGTCTAGCTATATATGCTATATATGTAACTGTGATAGTGCGATATCTCCTGACATCTTCTGAATTATGTTTTATATTGTAAATGGATACAAATTGAACAATAGCCAACGATGTTGAAAGTAAGGTACCAGCTCTCACTCAAGGGAATGCGCCTACTAAATCGACCCTTGCTACAGGCAGTCACGGAGAAGCCAAACAAGCTTTCTTCCAAATGATGTCTGAATGGTTTTCCGAATTTGTGTGAGCAAACCCGGCTACTTCACAACCTCCGCCCCCTCCAGTTCCCAACCAAACCCTAATGTTATTCGAGGTACGGATCCTTTAAGATTAAATAGACCTCCTGTTGGTAAAATACGTAAATATGGGGCCAAAAAATTTCGAGCTACAACTAGTGATGATGCTAAGAGGGCCAAATTCTAGCTTGAAAATACGATCAGGGTCTTTGATGAATTAGCCTACACATCGGAAGAATTCTTGAAATGTGCTATTTCATTGTTGCGAGATACCACATATTAGTGGTGGAATACCATAATATCGGTTGTTCCACGAGAACAAGTTAATTGGGATTTCTTTCAGACTGAATTCTAGAAGAATTATATTAGCCAACGATTCATCGATTAGAAAAGAAAGGAAATCCTTGAGCTGAAATAGGGTTGAATGACTATAACTGAATATGAAAGAGAGTTCGTACAACTCAGTAAATACGCTAGTGAATGTGTCTCCACTAAAGCCAAAATGTGTAAAAGATCTGAGGATGGATTGAATGAAGATATTAGATTGTTAGTTGGGATTCTCGAGTTGAAAGAATTTGTTACTCCAGTTGAGAGGGCTTGTAAAGCCGAAGAACTTGCAAAAGAAAAATGAAAAGATGATTTTGAATCGAGAGAGTCTAGAAAGAGATTTGCGAGTAAGTCGCATCAGTCTAGATCAAAGAAATTGAAAGACTATCATCCTCGTTCCACTACTTATGCGAGTGTAACAATCAGAGATAGAGATGCAAGATCATTTAATTTGAAGCCCTAGATGACATTTGTTGCTAGTGCGGGTAGTGTGAGAAATTTGGGACCTAATTGTAAGCATTGTAACAGAAAGCACTTTGGTGAATGCCAATTGAAAAGTGAAGCATGTTTCAGATGTGGGTCACTAGATTATTACCTCTGAGACTGTCCAGAGATATCTACTACTGTTAGAGAGCAATCCTTAAAAGTTAGCAATACTGTTACCTGAGGTAAACCACCCCGGAATGCTGGGAATCAGAATGGAAATTGCAGTGCTACACGAGATTCAAATGTTAGATCTAAGACACGCGCTCTTGCTCGAGCCTACGATATACGTGCACACGAGGAAGCCTCGTCGCCTGATGTTATTACCAGTACTTTTTCTCTTTTTTACACTGATATTGTTGCATTGATAGATCCTGGATCAACTCATTCATATATTTATATGGAATTAGTGTTAAAAAGAGTCTACATGTTGAGTCTACAGAACCTAGAGTTAAAGTATCAAATCCGTTAGGCAAGTCTATATTAGTTGATAAAATATGTAAGAAATGTTCATTGATGACTCGTGGATACTGTTTTCTAGCTAACTTGATGCTCCTAGCATTTGACGAGTTTAATGTGACACTGGGCATGGATTGGCTGAATATGCACGAAGCGGTTGTTAATTATAGACAGAAGAGTATAGAGTTGAAATGTCAGAACAATGAAATTCTTCGGATTGAATCAAATGATTCGAATGAATTACTGATTGTGATATCTGCTATTCAAGCTCCAAAATGTGTGAAAAAGGGTTGTGATGCGTATAAAGCATATGTACTAGATACTAAAGAATCAAAATCGAAGTTTGAGGCTATACCGGTTGTTTGTAAATTTTTAGATGTATTTTTAGAAGAAGTACTAGGTTTACCACCTATCAGAGTGTTTGAATTTGGTATTGAGTTGTTACCGGGTACTACATTGATATCAATAGCTCCACACAGAATGGCACCGACCAAATTGAAAGAGTTAAAAGCATAATTAACCGATAAAGGTTTTGCACGACCAAGCTTCTCATCTTGGAGTGCTCCAATGTTATTCGTGAAAAAGAAAGACGGGTCGATGAGAATGTGTATTGATTGCCGGTAATTGAATAAAGAATTGTAAAGAATAAGTATCCTCTACAGCGTATAGATGACTTATTTGATCAGTTGAAAGGGGCTACAGTATTTTCGAAGATTGACCTGAGATCGGGTTATTACCAGTTACGGGTTAAAGATTCTGATATACTGAAAACTGCTTTTAGAACACAGTACGGTCACTATGAATTCTTAGTTATGCCTTTTGGTTTAACTAACGCTCCTGTGGTATTTATGGATCTAATGAATCATATATTCAGACTATATTTAGACAGATTCGTCATTGTATTTATTGACGATATTCTGATCTATTCTTGTGATGAGACTGAGCATACTGAACACTTGAGAATTGTGCTACAGACCTTGAGAGATATGCAGTTATATGCTAAATTCAGGAAATGAGAATTCTGGCTTCGGGAATTCAGATTTTTGGGTCATTTTATGTCAGCGAAAGGCCTCAGAGTTGATTCGAGCAAAATATCTACAATTTTAGACTGGAAACCACCGAAGAATGTATCCGAGATTAGAAGTTTCCTGGGTTTAGCAGGTTAATATTGGAGATTTGCTAAATGTTTTTCAAAGATTGCAGTACCGTTAACCCGATTACTTCAAAAAGATGTGAAATTTGAATGGAATGATAAGTGTCAACAGAGTTTTGAGTAGTTGAAAGCACTATTAATAGAAGCACCAATTTTAGTACAACTTGAATCGGGTAAAGAGTTCATAATTTATAGTGATGCATCGTTAAATGGAGCATGTTGTGTATTAACGCAATACGGAAAGGTTATAGCATATGCTTTCTGATAGTTGAAACCACATGAGAAGAACTACCCAACACATAATCTTGAACTAGCTGCAATAGTATTTGTATTAAAGATTTGGCGTCACTATCTATACGGTGAGAAATGTCGAATCTTCACAGATCATAAAAGTCTGAAGTACTTGATGTCACAAAGATATTTGAATCTGCGACAACAGAGATGGCACGAGTTACTGAAAGATTATGAGTTTGTTATCGATTATCATCCGGGAAAAGCTAATGTTGTAGTTGATGATTTGAGCCGAAAGTCCCTGTTTGCTTTGTGGGCTATGAACACTCAAATGATGCATCTATTTTAACTGAGTTAAAAGCTAAACCGATATGTCTGCAACAAATCTGCAAAGTTTAGAAAAATGACCGAGAGTATCAAGCTAAACGGCTTCAATGTGAGTTTAATTCTGATTTTGAATTTTCTATTGGAACTGATGATTGTTTAATGTTCCAGACTAGATTTTGTATATCAAAAGATACCAAGCTCATTCAGAAAGTTTTACACGAAGCGCATGATAGTCGCTTTTCAGTTTATCCGGGTAGCACTAAGATGTATAACGATTTGAAACGGTTATATTGGCGGTCAGGTATGAAACGGGATATATCAGAGTTTGTAACTAAATGTCTGATTTGTCAGCAAGTAAAGGCAAAATGTCAGGTACCGTTAGGTTTATTACAGCCAGTGATGATTCTGAAATGGAAATAGGACAGAGTTACAATGGATTTTGTATCGAGATTTCCATTGACTCCGAAAAAGAAAGATGCAATCTGGGTTATAGTAGATTGATTAACGAAATTTGCTCATTTTATTTCGGTACGTATAGACTATTCTCTAGATAAACTAGCTAAATTGTACTTTTCTGAGATTGTATGATTACATGGTGTACCGTTATGCATTATCTCCGATCGAGATCCAAGATTCACATCGAGATTCTGGAAGAAACTACAAGAAGCTCTAGGAACAAAATTGAATTTCAGTACAGCTTTTCATCCTCAGACTGACGGGCAGTCCAAAAAAGTTATACAGATTTTAGAGGATATGTTACGTTGTTGCATCCTTGAATTTGAAGGTAGCTGGGATACGCGCTTACCTCTGACTGAATTTGCATATAATAACACCTTCCAAATGAGTTTAAAAATGACTCTGTACGAAGCTTTATCCGGTCATAAATGCCGAACACCGTTATACTGGACAGAATTAAGTGAGAAAAAAATACATGGGATTGAATTGATCAGAGAAACCGAAAAAAAGTGAAAGTGATACGTGACAGTTTAAAAGCAGCTTCGGATAGACAGAAATCATACACGGATTTGAAACATAAAGAAATATAATTTCAAGTCAGAGACTGAGTATTCTTGAAAGTATCACCATGAAAGAAAATTCTTCGTTTCTACCGTAAAGGAAAGTTAAGTCCGCGATTTATCGGGTCGTATGAAATTGTTGAAAGAATAGGGCTTGTAGCCTATCGACTATCGTTACCGTCTAAATTTGAAAAGATACATAATGTTTTTCACGTTTCAATGGTACGCTGTTATCGATCTGATCCGTCACATGTGATCTCTCCCATTGATGTGGAAATACAGTCAGATTTATCGTACAATGAGGAACTGATCAGGATTCTGGCCCGAGAAATCAAAGAGTTGAGAAATAAATGTATAGCACTTGTGAAAGTTCTTTGGTGTAAACATGGAATAGAGGAAGCTACGTGGGAACCTGAGGAAGCTACGCGAAAACAGTACCCTAACCTGTTTACCAGTAAGATTTTCGGGGACGAAAATCCCTAAAAGGGGGAGAGTTGTAATAACCCGATTTTGAATAGTTTTACAACATGACAGAATTACCGTATGAAAATTTCGTAAAGAATTTTTACTGTTTGATTGGTTAATTCGGTAAAAAGGACTAAATCACGTAAAGCGATAAATATGAGTTATATTAGTTAGGTGGGTTAATTTAATATGGCTTTAGCATTAGAAGTCCTTACATTGAAATTTTACCTTCACTAATATGCATGGACATTAAATGACATTAATTGATATGTTTTATATGTTTATAAATAAGGTTATATAAGTAAAATACAAATTATATGATTTATTAATTATACAAACATGAAATAAGGCCACTATCATTTTTATCTTCCAAAGAATGTACAAAGGAAAACAAGGGTTTTAAATCATTTATCATTTCAGCATTGCTCAAGCTAAATTGGATCATGACAAACAAATATCAGAACTTGATCAGGGGAAACGAAAGGTAAACGAGTAGATATCGAATTTACGTGCTAATAAAAGGTAAGTTTGTATAATTAGAATTGAATTATGTTTATAATTGAAATAATTAAATTGCATATTGTATGAAAGTATATATGGAATAATGGATTGAAATGCCTATTGGTTACATGCTCTGATTAAGTATTGAGTCCCGTTTAAACCGTAGAAAGTCGTAGGCTACAAGTGACATGTCATTAGGTGTGACAGCTTGTTTTTGACCCTATTCAGAATAGTGGTTTCGGGACCACGAATTTGAGTCGAAAAATATTCGAATATTATTTTTCTATGTTTTAATTGTGTGAATTTTATGTGTTAAAGTTTCATGATTTATTTTGGGGATTTTGTGCTTAATTACTAAGAAAGGATTAATTTGCATCAAATAACTTATGTGTATGCTATCATGAAAATGTTTAGGTGACATGTTTCTTTAATATAAAGGACTTGAATGGCAAATAAGCCATTTAAGAAATGGGTGTATGGTAGTAGGAGTTAGTAAATGGTTAATATTTATAATATAAAAGGTGAATAAAATAAACCAAAGAAAATAGGTGATAAAAACAAAGTAAGTGTATATATATATCTATGGATGAAATTGGCCTTTAGATAGTGGAAAGGGAATGAATTTATAAAGGCTAATTTGGTACTTTAATAATTAAAGACTTATGCATGAAATAGTAAAGCAAGCAAATGGTTGTTTATTTTTCTTTGGTTGTGCCGAAAATAAGGAAAAGAAAAAGAAGGAAGAACAAGAGCATTCGGTCACTTTGAAGTTTGAATTAAGGAATGCTTTCCATGAATTTTTCCTTGAAAATTTGTGTTTTTGAGTTCTTTAGGCGATTTCATCCTAAACCCATGAATTAAATCTTTGATTTGGTGTTAGTAGGATGTTCGGTTATGAGTGGAGCAATTATGGATTTTTATTGAATTTGATGTTAGCAATTGATGAATGAATACTATATGGACATTATGATGTTAAAATTCATATGATTATAAGCTTAGAAGTTAATTTGTGAAATTCATGCTTTGTGTGGCTTAAATGTATAAAAGAGTATTCGGCTATGGCTTTTATGCATGAAGAATTGATGTTGGATGATTTTAATTGAAAGATGAATAGAATTTGAGTTGAAGCTTGATAATTTAGTTGAAGGTGAAATTCAATAGCTATATGACATTCGGTCATGGATGAAATGTACGATGTTTTATTTTGGGTGTTTGATGTTTAAAATGCAAGTTGAGTATGAGCTTAGTAATTTTGATAATTTAGGCTTAAATGACTACTTGGTGTTCGGTTATGGTTGTAAGTTGAGAAATTTTCATGTTAGATGTAAGGTTTAAATGTTAAATACGGGAGTGGAATGAATTTTTCATGATTTTTTTATTTTATATGTTTAATTAAAAGACAAATTAGGAATATGAGGGACTAAGTGTATATGTTAAATTATATATTATATGTTCGGTTAAATTATATGTTTCATTATATGTTAAGTGAATTAAGTGTATAAGGTTAATATATGAATTGTAATGAATTAAGTGAGAAATGAAAGTATTGAAGAGGTTGTATGCGGCTACGCTTATAATTTAAGGGACTTTGCGTTTTGATGTGATTTTTAGGTATTGAATGGTAAGTTTAATGTGTATTAAGGTGATGGAAAGTGAGATTTTCCATAGATGATGTATCCTTGTTATGAATGTGGATGCATTGCCGAATATAGTTATTGAGTAGTCAAACTTATTTGAATTAGCTCAAGAGCTTAAGAGGGCAAACTTGAATCGAAGAAAAACGGAAGTGGCCGAGTAGTCGAAATTGCCGTACGATAACAG
This sequence comes from Gossypium stocksii, assembly GCA_020496765.1. Classification (NCBI taxonomy): domain Eukaryota; kingdom Viridiplantae; phylum Streptophyta; class Magnoliopsida; order Malvales; family Malvaceae; genus Gossypium; species Gossypium stocksii. Next base: position 54,289,632 of record CM035622.1, read on the forward strand.
TCGAGGTAAGTTCTTAAGTGTTTAAGCTTGATTATTTTTTATAAGCTTAAGAGTTAAATTAATATGGTAAAGGGAATGTTAATTTTATTTAGTTAATGTGCTGAATATGTATTGATTTAAGGCTATAAGCCGATTGTGGCTAGTATGCTTAAGTTGAATTGGATTTGGAAATTTGATGCACTAAATGAGTGTTACAATGAATGAACTATGCTGTATATGTGTTGGAAGAGATATCACGATTTGTGATTATTGGATATCTAAAGGAAACTAGGATATGTATAAAATTATTATTAGTCATATGTGGTAGCCGAATGTGGCTTAATACTAAAGTGATTAAATGTGAACTTCGATGAGGTAAATGTTAGTGATCGATGATATAAGTTATACATTATAATATATATTCGGGTTTAAACCTAGTAGGCCTTGTGCCGGTGATGAATTTTGGGCTTTAAGCCTAGCAGGCATTGTGCCGTTGTATTCGAATCAAATTGGTACTTAGCGAGCAATATGCTCGAACGTTATTACGAGACTTTGGATTGATTATGTTATTACGTGAGTTAATATACATGGAAAAGTTAAACATGAGTTAAAATTTAGTTAGCTCGTAATAAAGTACGTATGTGTTTTATTATGCAATTAAATTATATAAAATGTGTTAGTATGATGGTTATGTATCCGAATGTGAACGAGTAAGTTGTATCTCATGAAATTAAGTTATGAATAGATTAATATAGGGTATAACTTTTGGCCATTTATGGCATAAGTAAATATACATGCTAAATGGAACTTGACTATTCGGTTGAGCGTAAGCTTATACTTTGCTATGTGTTAAGGCCAGTTGGCAAGTTATGAAATTAAATAATGTGAATATTATGTGCTTATGATCGGTTGATGCTAAATTTTTGTTAATGTGTTTGTGCTATGTGGAAACTGGAAGTATATTATTTGATATGTTCGAAAATTTATGGATTGATTATAGTACTGTATTATTCGGGCCTTTGGCCTAGCAAGCTTTAAGCTGGTGATTATTATCGGGCTTCGAGCCTAGCAGGCGTAAAGCCGATGAATGAATATCAGACTTAAAAGTCTAGCAGGCTTTGTGCCGGTGACAAATTCAGGTTATTACCTAGCAGGCTTTGTGTCGGTGAAATAATAAAGTCTAAGACTATGAGGCTTTGTGCTAATACGACATTTGAATTCGTTCAATAAATTAAGTGGTCTAGGTATGTATAATGTATTTATGTACTGATTGTAGTTTCGGCTACTCTACTGTTAGTAGCTTTGACCATTTCATGGCTTTTCCATGTCTGTACAGCACTATGTGCTAACCTCTGTATATCTGTTCATATTCCGAAATTGCTCAATGAGATTAAATTGACTGTATCATGATGAAGTGATTGTACAGGCAAACTGAAAATGGTATGGTATACTGAGAATGTTACTGCTAAGTATATTTATGACTGGTATGTGGGTTGTACACAAAGAGTAAGCTAATTGTTTAACGATATGTGACAATCTATGATGTACAAATAGTATTTGATGAATATTATGAGAACAACATGATTTAGAATAAGTCTTTGATTCTTGATGACATTGAAATTATCGGTCTATGCTTATGTTGCATAGCTATGTGTTCTTACCATGATGAATGAAATGATATGGTATTGATTTAATAAGCAATAACTGTAAATGAGTAAATTTAGCCTGAACAGCTTTGGGTTACTATAGTGGTGTAAATTTGAAAATACACTACAAATAGTGGGAGATGAGTTATAGGCTGGATAAAATATGGAATTAAAGTCTAATGAATCTAGTTTCACATAAAAGAAACTGTGAAAGCAAAAGAATTGCCTATAATGAGATATTTGAAGTTGGGTGAGATAGAGTCAGAATGACTCCGAAATCCCCTATTTTGTTTTGAGAAAATTATTATAAATTGTAAAAAAATATCCATGAAATATAATTTATATGCTAAGAATCCTTAATGAGTCTATTTTCAATAGAAATAGACGAGAACATTATCTGAGTCCTGAGTTATGAGATAATTGAACTTTAGTACAGAAGGGTTGGAACTATCAGACAGTGAATCAGGGGTAACTTTGAGGAATAAACTGTATTAATTGGAAGAATAAAAAATTCTTTAAATTTTATGGTAGAAAGGTAAATGAGTCTAGTTTCAAGGAAAATTAATGAAACTTGATTTGAAGTTTCATAGCTCCAGATATAAATAATTTAGTGACTATTGCTCAGGAAGACAGCTTGTAGTGAACTTGTGATTATGTTGTAAACATTGATAAAACTTGTTAATGAGTTGCTTATTGTTTTCATATGAACTTACTAAGCGTGAAGCTTACTCCCCCTTTCTTTCCTATATTCCCTAGGGTTACTAGGTTAGCTCGGGTTAGAGGCCATCAGAGATATTATCACACTGTCAAGTTCACGCTATCGGCGTAAGTAAATCCAACTGTTTCCGAGTCTATAGCATGTATAGGGCTGTAAAGTTGAGTAGGTAATATTATGATTTAGCCAAAGGCATTGGCTTGTGGTTAAGGTAGTATGTATTCTTGTAAATTGGCCTATGTCAGCTAATAATGTTATGGACCTATATAATTATTCTTATGATTGTATGTTATTATCTATTGTGATGTGGTTCATAGCATGATTGTTAGCAATTTTTTTTAAGATAGCTTTTTGAGTGCTTGGGTGTCCCCGATTTGGTCCCGGACCACCTTGAATGTATGTTTTAGGCCTCATAAGCCCGTTTAGGGGATAGTATGTGTGTAAAGTGAAAAGTTTTAAATTGATCAAAAAATATTTTATGGCCCTATTTTACACGATTGTTTGAGTTTAAGTCCGGTAACACCTCGAACCCTGTTTCGGCGTTGAATATGGGCGAGGGGTGTTACATTAGGGCTATTGTTTGGTTGAGCTCCTGCATTTGTTACAGACTTACCACAGCTCATGAGCTTACATGTTCAGCCTTCGGGCTTACCGTTCAGCCTTTAGGCTTACCTTCAGCCTTCGGGCTTACCGTTCAGTCTTCGAGCTTACTGTTACCAGCTCAGGAGGAGCATATAGTACATGGCTCGAAAGAGCATATATGATGAATTGACGAATTTACAGGTTTACATATACACACTGTGTGTGTATCACTCGAGTATCCCTCGATGTTTTCAAAGGTTCAACAGGCAATTTACCGATATGTATTATATGAAATACATGTTATGAGAGACATAAGAAGTACATGATTGCATGATATATGGTACATGATTCATATAAGATTATATGTTAAATGTGGCATAAGTTACATGGATTATATGTTACAAGTATATGCTTACAAGATATATGTTACATGATTTATATGTTATATGAGATATATGATATGTATAGATAAATTGTTAAATGGTTATATGATTATATGTTATATGAGTATATGATAAATGAATGAATCGATACATGAATTATGGTTATATGGATGTTATATGTTTGTTTCCTCTTTGCAATGGATGAATATATTGTTGTTATATGACTAACATGTGTACGATGGTTGAATAGGATTGAGGACATATGACTTGGTTTGTGTAACGTCCCGAAATTTTGGGCCTGGAAGTATTAGGGTTTGAGGATGGGAACTATTAGGAGACTGCACATAAATTTTTAGTTATGTAGGAAAGTGACATAAATGAACTTCTGCCTTAGTGGTTAAGTGATTTAGGAGTGTTTGAGAGTGTCTGAGAAGTCTAGGGTTCAAGTTGTAGCCTGGACAAAAATTTTGTCTTTATTGAGTAAACCCCTAGCTTTGGGCCAATAGGCTTATAAAGAGCCTATTGGTATTGGTGGTAATTGGTGTGTGGAGTGTACATGGGGTCTGAGGTTCGAGTGGTGGTGCTTCAAAAAGGGAGTGTTTATTTTGCAAGTAATCCTGTGAGTGGTTATAGGGTAGTAGGACTTTGAGACTTGGATGGTTAGAGAGTTTGTGGGGTGAAGGGAATGTGTAGCCGAATGCTAGGAAGAGAAAGGGGGATATGGATAAGGGATTAGTTTGAGGTTGTTGTGGAGAAATTGTAGGAGTAAGTCAAGGGACGGTGAGGTTGAGTGTTGGAGCCAAATTGGACTTTAGGCACTATGGAATTCGGCTTTGGGGTAAATTCTAGGGGCTGTGCACTTTTCGGGGTTTTGGTTTTCTCTCCATATCGGTTTTGTCAAGCACATTTTGTTACCCTTTTGCTTTTGTGTCGAATTCTTACTAGGGACTAGGGCTACTTCTCAGTTTTGTTTGCCTTTTGTATTGTGTTTGTCGAAACCTTTTTTTAGGGGTTTTGGAAAACAGGGTTTCGACTTTAAAATTGAAAACGGGAGTCGCCACCAATCAGTTTAAGTGTGATTGAACCACTTTCAAACCATTTTGTTTGAAAATCATTTGTTTTGGTCTACGAAATCAAGAAAACAGGTTCGGGAGTCGGTTACGTACGAGGAAGGGTTAGCACCCTCGTAACGCCCAAAATTGGTACCAAATTGAATAACTTTCTGTCTTTAATGCTAAAATTTGAAAATATTTAAAGATATGATCCCTTTTGAATATAGAATAATTCGAGTTTAAAACTGAGATTCCTTCGTTCAAAAGAATATGAATATCACATCCAGCATGATAGGACACGATATTCTAAAACTTTTGTAACTAAAATCATCTCGTATTTTATAAAATCATTTAGAAGGGTATTTTAGGCATTTAGGTAAACAAGAAATCGCAACCCAGCATGATAGGGCACTATCTCCCAAATTCCTAAATACGAAAAATATTGCCTTTATTTAAAACATTTTTTGTATTTATATTTTAATATAATGCAATTAAGATAATACATTTCAAGATAGCAAAATTTGAACAATTATAACACATGCTTTAATACAAATATAATATAACAACATTTCATGTAACATACGATACGGAAATAATAACATAAATAATTAATTTCATGCAAATACGTACAACAAATAACATAAAGAGAATAAGATAAATAAAAATGTATACTAAAATTATCAAATTTAAAAAGAATAAAAATTGAAAAGTAAAACATAAAGCACTTTAAAAAGATCAATTAAAAAAATTAAAGATATATATATAATAGGAGCAAAATTTTGTAAGAATTTTTATAACATAGAAAAAATTTACAAATTTACAAACTATACAAAATAATATAAAATATATATAATGAGGTATATGATATAAAGTATAATATAATATAATAAATAATAAACCAAATTTATTTTCATAATAAACTATTTTAGAATATAGTATAATATACAAAATAATAATAATGATAATGTACAAAAAATGATATATAATTTAAATAATAATGAAAATTTTAAAATATACGATAATAAATAATAATTCAAAATAAAATGAATAATCAAATTAAAAATATAAATATAAAATATAAGGTAAATAATATATAATTATTAGTGATAAAAATATTCATATATGTGAAAATAATAGAATAATAGATAATAAATTTTTATAAAAATAAATATGTTATATAAAAAGGATCAAAATTAAAGTTAAATAAAACTACGAGGCTAATTTTAGAATAATAAAAAAACTTGGGCTTAATAGAAACGCGCGCTGAACTTCGAGGGACTCATCAGGTAATTAGCCCTAATCCTAAAACGACGTCGTTCCAGAAATAAGCCTTAAAACAGCAGTTAGGACTAAATTGGAATAAAAATAAAACATTAGGGCCAATTTAAAATAAAATAAAAATTAATTTACAAATTTTGAAAATACGGAAGGACCATCTGGGAAATTAGCCCTTTAAACAAAAACACGCGGATCCTCCCCGGGTTTTCGGGTCAACGCACGGATCTTACTTAAAACGGTGACGTTTTAAGGCTTATTAGTTTAAGCCAAAACGACAGCGTTTTGTTAAGGCTATATAAGCCATTTCTGCCAAAAATTTTCATTTTGTCTCTGCCCCTTAAAAAAAAACCAGAGAAAAAATCTCTGAAGTGAGGGGAGAGAGAGAGCTCCGAGCATTCGGGCCTCCGATCGATCGGACCACCGTCATCAGACCCACGCGCCCACGTGCCACCGTCGGCTCCACCGTGTAGGGTGGCCGGCATTTGGAAAACTTCGTTTTCCCAGGCGAAATGAGTGGTAAACTCCTTCCCTTTTATATTTCAGCAATATTTATTTAAAACACGTATAGATTCATATGTATAAGTCTGAAACTAAAACGAAATAGTAAAGAAATAAAATATCACCTTTAAAAATATGTGTTTGCTTTATTACTGTTCCAGTATCCGTAAACTTTACATCGTTTGGTATTTGGCTTTTATAGCCTCTGATTATTACAAGTTTTGGAAAGAAATCAGAGATTTCTTTTCTAGATTTGCTTTATATATTTGCTTTCCTTTTTGCTTGTTGTGATTTCTGCGTATCTGCTGCGATTCTCTTTGCCTTTTCTTGCAGATCTACTCCGATTTTATTTCCTTTTCTGGCTTCATTCGATCGTTTCCATTTCCTTGCTTTGCTCTACTGCTTGTTTCCATTTCTTGCAGGTGGCTCGCGCAGATCTCGGTGACCGAATTGGAAGGCTGTGGTGCGCCGAAAGGTCCGAGACAGAGCATTGATGGCCCGAGATATTGCATTGAAGGTCGCATTGATTTTGGGGACCTGGACAGACACGTAGCACAGCTTCCAGACCCTCGTTGTGGCGCTGAGAAAGAAATGAAACCCTAGGGTTTCACAGCAGCTAAAGAGCAATTGGGCCATCGGGTTAAGTGGGTGTAATTGGCATTTGGTTGGGGTTAAATGTTAATTAGGTTTTGTTATTGGACCCCTGATGCTTAGGCCTTGTAACCTGGACTGTTTAAAAATAAATATTTATTTATTTCATTTTGGTTTTAAAGCCCGGTTAAATTTGGGCTATTACAGCTGCCCCTCTTTGCTCATTGCTGTGTAACGGGAATTGAACAAAGATGAAAAGACCAAATTTGACCGGTCTTCTCAACTCCTAGTCCTCAACCGACGTCGGTATGCCAAATTATCTTGGACCTGCTTTAGTATAAACATCTGCTATGTCTCTATTCTCTGTCAAATATAGAGACGCTAGACTTCAATTTGTTCTCCACCAGTGCAGAGATGCCAAATCATCTTAGACCTGCTTCAGTACAAACATCTGAATGCCAGATCTGCTATGCGTCTGCCCTCCAGCGAATATGGAGATGCCAAACTTCGATTTGCTCTCTGATAAAACAGAGATGCCAAATCATCATAGACTTGCTTCAACATAAACACGTGAAAGCCAAATCATCTATATCTTCAATTTGCTCCTTGTGAACGCAAGGATGCCAAATCATCTTGGACCTGCTTCAGTATAAACATCTGAACGCCAGATCTGCTATGCGTCTGCCCTCCAACGAAAATGGAGATGCCAAACTTCGATCTGCTCTCTGAGAAAACAGAGATGCCAAATCATCTTAGACTTGCTTCAACGTAAACACGTGAAAGCCAAATCAGCTATATCTTCGATTTACTCCTTGTGAATGCAAGGATGCTAAACCATCTTGGACCTGCTTCAGTATAAACATCTGAACACCAGATCTGCTATGTGGTGGCCTGTTACCCTACTGCTTAGGGAATTTAGGTACATCATCTTACATAACCTGTAAAGTGTGTATGCAATCATGTTTGATGCTATGAGTCAAATGCTCATGTTATGATGTTATGAATATGACCCCTATTCCTTTATCCATTTTCTATAGGCTCATATTAATTTTGAATGCTATCGTCCACTAAAGATGTCTATAGGATGATCCTTCCTTTGAGTTGCTAATTCTATCCCCCTTATCCTTTTGGATTGGAAGAAAGAAATTCCTCGAGTTCTTTCATCCCTTATTTGCATGAATTTCTCAAACACTTGTCCTATTTTAGTTTCTGGTAGTGTCTAGAAATTCCAGAATAATGCGCGAAACTTCATTTGTGAAAATATTTAGTTCATCTATCATTATTTCAATTGTAACATACATAAAATAATGGGATATAAAAGAACAATTGGATTCGGATGAGTTATCAACAAGATACAAATTAATCTGATAGCCTGTCTTTAAGAAGAAAAAGAGCTTAAAGACCGCGAGCAAGCAAAAAGTTAGATGCCTTAGATATCGCCGCTCGAGTACTTATACATCAAGTTCGTGAAGACATGTATTTAGAAGATTCAAAGTACTTTGTTGATACCCCAGTATGCGACGCGCTTCATTCATTGTTGAGCAAGATTACCGTGTGCTTCAAAATTTGAGTCGCCCTTGTGGGTTTTCAACTCAAAACCCCTTTGGTCACAAGGCGCCCTTTTCGGGTTTTCACCTTGGCCTCTCCTCTTTTTTTTTTAGGCGCCCTTTTCGGGTTTTCGCCTTGGATTTTTCTCCTTTAGACAAAGTACTTTTTAACTGAGTCTGAGTTTACTGGGTTGGGTAAACTTTTCCCATCCATTTCTGTTAAGATTAATGCACCACCAAAGAAAGCCTTCTTCACAACATATGGTCCCTCCCAATTCGGTATCCATTTTCCCCTGAAGTCCTTTTGAATGGGAAGAATCTTTTTCAGTACAAGATCTCCCTCGCAAAACTCTCTTGGTCGAACCTTCTTATCGTAAGCTCGCATCATTCGCTTTGGATACATCTGGCCATGTCGGATAGCTCTCAGCCTCTTTTCCTCAATCAAGTTCAACTGATCATATTGGGATTGAACCCATTCAGCTCATCTAACTTTACCTCCGTCAAGATTCGAAGAGAAGCTATCTCTACTTCAATAGGCAATACTGCTTCCATCCCATAAACTAATGAGAAAGGGGTTGCCCCGGTAGAAGTTCTTACAGATGTTCGATAGGCCAAGAGTGCAAACAGTAATTTCTCGTGCCAGTCTTTGTAAGTCTCAGTCATTTTCCCCACTATTTTCTTAATATTCTTGTTAGCAGCTTCCACTGCCCCATTCATCTTTGGGCGATAAGGAGAAGAATTGTGATGTTTGATCTTGAACTGGTCGCAAACCTCTGCTATTGTTTTATTGTTCAAGTTCAATGCATTGTCGGATATGATCCTCTCAGGCATTTCGTACCGACAAATAATCTCTTTTTTCAAGAATCGACTTACAGCTGACTTAGTGACATTCGCATAAGAGGTAGCCTCCACCTATTTCGTGAAATAGTCAATGACCACAAAGATGAACTGATGTCCATTTGAAGCTTTCGGCGATATGGGCCCAATGACATCCATGCCCCATATGGAAAAAGGCCATGGAGATGTCATAACATGCAAAGGTGAGGGTGATACATGGATTTTGTCCCCATAAATCTGACATTTATGGCATTTCTTGGCATACTTGATACAGTCGCCCTCCATAGTGGCCCAATAGTAACCAAACCTCATGATCTGTCTTGCTATTGTGAAACCATTTGCGTGTGTCCCACATACCCCTTCATGAACTTCTTCTAAAATTAGTTTGGCTTCTACAGCATCAACACACCTCAAAAGCACTTGGTCTTTCCTTCTTTTGTATAAGATTTCTCCGTCTAGAACGTAATCACAAGCCAGCCTTCTCAAAGTTCATTTATCATTTTCATTTGCTTGTTCAGGGTATTTACGATCTCGCACATATCGTAATATATCTTGAAACCATGGGTTGTCGTCCTTTTCCTCTTCCTCAATGTTACCACACTGAGCCAGAGATTCATAGACACTTATTTGGATTGGTCTCATCTCTTCCTCTTTGTTCGCCTTAATCATCGAGGCTAAGGTGGCCAAAGCATCTGCCATTTGGTTCTCGTCTCGTGGAAGATAATTGAAAGTGATATCTTCAAACTCCTCAAGTAATCCCAACATTATCTTTTGATAATTGAGTAACTTTGGGTCTCTTGTTTCCCATTCACCTCTAAGCTGGTAGATTACCAACGCAGAATCTCCATATACCTCGAGAGTTCTTATTCCCCGCTCTATAGCTGCTCGAAGACCCATGATGCATGCTTCATATTCAGCCATATTGTTTGTGCAATCAAAATCCAATTTGCATGTGAATGGGTAATAATCCCCATTTGGGGATACTAAGACTGCCCCAATTCCATTTCCAACAGCATTAGATGCCCCATCAAAATTTAGCTTCCAAGGAGAATCTTCAATTACTGCTATACACATCAACTCCTCATTTGGAAAATCGAAGTCCAACGGTTCATAGTCCCCTAGAGCCCTACTAGCCAAAAAGTCTGCTATCGCACTTCCTTTTATAGCTTTCTGACTTACATAGACTATATCAAACTCTGAGAGTAATATTTGCCATCTCGCCATTCTCCCATTTAAAGCCGTTGATTCCATCATGTATTTCAATGGATCTAGCTTTGAAATGAGCCAAGTGGTATGGTATAACATGTACTGTCTTAACCTCCGGGTAGTCCAAATCAGTGCACAGCATAACTTTTCAATCGGCGAATATCTTATCTTACAGTCAGTAAACTTCTTACTGAGGTAATAAATTGCCCTTTCCTTTTTTCCCAACTCGTCATACTGACCCAACACACATCCCATGGAATTACTAAACACTAATAAGTACAGTATCAATGGCCTGTCCAGATTAGGTGGAGATAATACCGGAGCAGTCAACAAATATTGCTTGACCTTCTCAAAAGCATTTTGGCATTCCTCATCCCAAGTACTTTGATTATGCTTTCTAAGGAGGCAGAAGATAGGATCACATTTTTCGGTCAGTTGAGAAATGAACCGAGCAATATAATTCAACCTTCCTAGGAATCCTCGCACTTCTTTCTGAGTTTGTGGTGGGGGTAATTCTCGTATGGCCTTGACTTTGTCTGAGTCAACCTCTATTCCTTTTCACTAACCACGAAACCCAACAACTTTCCCGATCTAACTCCAAAGGTGCACTTTGCTGGATTGAGTTTTAATTGAAACTTCCTCAACTCAGAAATAGTCTCCTTAAAACTTCAATGTGCTCTTTCTCTGTTCGAGACTTAGCAATCATGTCATCAACATATACTTCAATATCTCTATGCATCATGTCGTGGAACAAGTTCACCATGGCTCGTTGGTAAGTTGCCCCTGCATTCTGCAGCCCAAACGGCATTACCTTATAGCAGAAAGTACCCCATAGGGTTATAAAGGTAGTTTTATCCATGTCTTCTGGATGCATCTTTATTTGATTGTATCCCGAGAAACCATCCATGAAGGAGAACAACGAGTACCCTACCGTGTTGTCCACCAAAGTATCGATGTGTAGTAGAGGAAAGTTGTCTTTTGGACTAGCTTTGTTCAGATCTCTGTAGACAACACACATTCGTACCTTTCCATCCTTCTTAGGAACCGGCACAATATTAGCTACCCATTCAGAGTACTTGACTTCTTGCAAGAATCCCGCATCAAATTGTTTCTTAACCTCATCCTTTATTTTCAGAACAATATCTGGCCTCATTCGCCGTAATTTCTGCTGGACTGGCTTGCAATCCTTTCTAATCGGCAAACGATGTACTACTATGTCAGTACTCAAATCGGGCATATCTTGATATGACCATGCAAAAACATCCCTGAATTTTTGAAGCAACTCAATCAATCTTTGCTTTGTGTTCTCAGCGATTAGTGTCCCAATTTTTACCTCCTTCCCTTCCTCTAGGGCAACATTCCCCACTGCCTCTTTCTCATGAGGCATAATTTGTTTCTCCTTTTGTTTTACCATTCTTAGCAAATCTGGAGATACATCACGTTCTAGGCCATCTTCAAAATCCCAAGATTCTTCTAAACACATGTCTTGCTCACGAGAAAAATCAGGACTTGCAGTATCAGTACTCATGTCATTGATATCTAGGGACCTGTAAGGGTATGAAAGAATATATGGATCTAAGAATGTTTATTTATGTACCATGAATGAAAGAATAAAGATTGCAAAAATTTAACGAAATATTAGTCAATAAAATGGGACAATACTCGTTTGAATTGATAATAACATTATGTTTTATTTGAAAGAATAATAGATGATCATAAGCCTATTTCACAAATGTAATCCCATTATTCCTAGGCTCTAGAATAATAAGAATGTTTTGAAAATTACTCTGAGAAATTCTAAAGACTACAGGAAGTTCCTCCACAGTCCAATTATTTAGAGAACGTCCTGGTTCATAGGGGCAAATGTCCTCGAGACTTCCTTGCTCCAATCCTTCTTCATGCATAGCATTAATCTGATGGCCTCCCTTTACGAGCAATCCTCCCGATCAAAAGGTTTTGGATATTGAAGGGAATGTCATCGGCTCACACTCTACTTCCTTCCCGTCTAAACGTGCCTTTCTTCTCTCTTGGTGTTTCTTAATTTCCCTTATCATCTGCCTATAATCTGGCTTAAAGCCCAAGCCAAAACAGTCCATCTTTTCCGTCAATTTAGGGATTTGAATCCTCCCCTGCAAATATCTCCCTAATCCTCTTCCTGGCAACGCACCCTGCCCCATCATCATTTGCAGGGCCATCCTTGTAGCTCTAGACCTCCTGGGCGCTGGCATCTCACTTCCTTCCCCGATGAAAGTCGCATTGATGATCTCCAAAGAGCGGAAAGAGCATTCAACAGCCTCTTCATTCGCCTCAACATAAGGGACCTTGCTAGTAACGGATGCTATAATGTCTTCCTCAGCGTTAATAGTTATTAATCGCCCATCATTCACAAGCTTTAATTTTTGGTGCAATGAGGAGGGCACTGCACCTGCCGAATGTATCCATGGTCTACCCAACAAGCAATTGTAGGATGGCTTGATATCCATGACCAAGAAATCAACCTCGTATGTATTTGGCCCAATCTCTAAAGGAATATCAATTCGTCCCATAACCTTCCTTTCGGTTCCATCGAAAGCTCTCACCACATTATGACATGCTTTCATATGTGAACTGTCAACAGGTAATCTATTCAATGTGGATAATGGAAGAACATTCAAAGCCGACCCGTTATCCATTAGTACGCTGGGAAACGTATATCCCTTGCACCGAGTCGTGATGTGCAAGGCTTTAGTCGACCCTATGCCTCCTTGCGGGATTTCATTGTCGTTGAAGTAGATGAAATTGTCCATACCGATGTTATTTACCAACCGGTCCAGCTTATCAACAGATATATCATGGGTGACATATGTTTCATTGAGTACCTTCAACAATGCGTCTCGATGCACCTCAGAACTCAGAAGTAGGGCCAATACCGATATACGAGCTGGTTGTCTTTGTAGCTGCTCGACCACACTATACTCACTATGTTTAAGGAACTTCAGAAATTCCTTAGCCTTCTCTTCCTTTACCGGTTCCTTGACAGGTGTTTTTACCTTCTCAACCTCAGCATCTCTTGTTTCTGTAGATTCCACTCTAATGCCTCCCATATCGTAACGTTTGCCACTCCGAGTGTGTGACCCCTCATTTTGTACACCTTTAGATGCACTGGCTATGCTCTCTTCCTCTGGCACTGTCACATTACAGTTATAACTCCATGGCACCCTTTTGCTGTCCTTGTAAGAGAAAGGAGTGGGTTTGTGAATCACGATTTTGGGCACTGTTTGTGTCCTCACTTCACTGTTTCCTGGTAAGGAAATAATAATCTTCATCCGACTGGTTCCTTTTTGTTCATCTTCCAACGCACAAATTCGTCTTTCGCACGGACTACCCTTAGAAATCTGCAACTCTTTGCTATCCATAAAGCCCTGTACTAAGACTTTAAATTCCTCACAACTTTGAATCTCATGACCTACTTCCTCATGAAACTCGCAATAATTTCCTGCTCTTTCTCTTCCCTTTTCAGAGGTCACCAAACCTCTCTTTACCATCTCCTCCCATATTACTTTCATGGGCGTCTTTATGTCAGTAATATCATCTTTCATTCTTCTTTCACAAATTTCGCCGATAGCATTTACTCCTTGGTCGCCATGATTTGGCAATGGATTTTTAGCTTTAGGGGTACTATCAAACTTCACAACCCCCATCTTGATAAGTCTTTCAACAACTTTCTTAAATCCGGTGCAATTTTCAATCGAGTGCCCCGGTATTCCTGCGTGATATTCGCATTTAGCGTTGGCATCATACCACTTAGGGTATGGTGGCTGTAAGGGCTTCAAGTGGAAAGGAGCTATGGCATGCGCATCATATAGGCTTTGATAAAGCTCATGGTATGTTACAGGGATAGGTGTAAATTGCATCCTCTCAGAATTTTGCCTCAGGCCAGATTCTTGTTTTTGCTTGACCGCAGCTGTTTTGGGCTGCCCCACTGTAATCGTCTTCGAGCTGTAACCACTCGCATTGTTTACCTCATTATCTTTTCTTCTCGGAGCTGATCTTTTGATAGCCTCTCCCTCTATTTTTCCACCTCTTATGGCGTTCTCAATCATTTCCCCAGCCATAACAATATCGGCGAAACTTTTAGTAGTGCTCCCAATCATGTGAGTGATGAATGGAGCCTTTAAAGTATTAATAAACAACATAGTGATCTCTTTTTCCAACAGTGGTGGTTGAACTTGCATGGCCACCTCCCTCTATCTTTGGGCATATTGCCTAAAATTCTCGTTAGGCTTCTTTTCCATGTTTTGAAGCGTAATCCTATCTGGAGTCATATCAGCTACGTGATTATACTGTTGCATGAAGGCCTGTGCCAAATCTCTCCAGGAGCTAATTCTGGAGCGGCTCAACTGATTGTACCACTTAGCCACTACTTCAACCAAACTGTCTTGGAAACAATGAATCAACAGTTGATCATTGTTTATATTGCCCGTCATCCTTTTACAGAACATAGTGATATGGGCTTCTGGACAAGTGGTTCCACTATATTTCTCAAACTCCGGCATCTTAAATTTGTGGGGAAGCACCAAATTTGGGACCAAGCTCAAATCTTTGGCATCAATTCCATGATACCCCTCAGCATTCTCCAAAGCCTTGAATCTTTCCTCAAGCCATTTACATTGTTCCTCCAACTGTTTCGTGGTCTCAACTCTCGAGTCTTACTTCTCAATCGCATCCAAATCAGGAATATTGACCAGATTGGCTGAATTATCACCCAAATTAAGTCCTGAACTGGTTGGAATTCCAGCATTCATTGACCCCTGTTGAGGCCTTATAGTAACTGACGGCCTTATAGGGGGTGCCTCAGTTTGTGCTTGGACATGGGGTGGGGTAAAACCTGGAGGATAATCCTCATTGTCTTCATTAGTAATGGCCATAGGAGCTTTTCCCTTATCAGTGGCCCTCAGGAGCTGGGCCATTTCAGCCATCATGTTCCTTTGAGATTCTAGCATCTGTTCTCTCATGTCATTCTGCATCTTCACCAACTGCTCTTGCAATTGGTCTTGCATTTCCTTCTGGAGTTGCTCAAATCTTTGATCCATGTTCTTGGTCTTGGTGCGAGTACCGTAAGGGTGAGTGGGTTCCAGATTTTCTCTCTCTCACTGTAATAATTTTAACTAATTAGGGTCTCTCTTTAACCTTTAAATGCACATGATGTAATGAGATGCTATGCACATGTATGAATGTAAAAGGATATCGATTCTGATTCAACTTCATTTTAGAAAACGTTACTTAAGGAACAAAAATCTTTTCATAAAATAGATTACAAATACGCTTTCGCTCGTAGGCCTAAAGTCTTAACCAGATCTAACAATGAAGCGGGTTCTCGACCCCTATCTGATACAGACTCATAGACTATACTTAACACACTAGCTCGTGCCGCTAAATCCTGCAAATGTTCAGCAACCCCACGGATTTGGTTTATGGCTTCCTCCATGAGGTGGTCTCTTCCTTGGACTTGTTCCTGCGAATGGTAAAGTTCTTCTTTCCAATGCTTCTCTCGTGCTTCAGCCTGTTCGATTCGATGCTCACAATTATGCAAAGCTATCTCCAACTCCTCTACCTTGCTTTCTAGCTCCTCAATTCTACCTAAGCTTGCCTTCAACTCGACTGCAGTGTTACGACTTCGGTAGTGATGTATAGTACGCCCCAGTTCGGTCACCTTAGTTTTTAACCCTTGGTTTTCCTCTTTCAAGTTCTGGCTTTGAGTTTGCATTTCTCGAAACCTCCTTTCCCAATGCTCAGCTTTGGCCTTTTTTTCTTGAATTTCTTGCTGCCATTGATCTGAAGATTTCCCCAATCCAGCCCTTTTTAACAATGATTGCGCCTTCTTGTAATGCATCTTTAAATCATCTCTATCCTCCTCGATTTTCCTCTTTTCCTTTCTTACTTTCTCAGTCTCCATCTTTTGGACATCAACGTCTAAGCTCAAATGCAACTTCTCCTCCTCAAGCTTCTCGATCTTCTTCTCAAGCTCCAAATTCTTCCTCTCGAACTCTTGCTTTATAAGCTCCAACTCCGATGGAATTACTCGTAGGCTTTCCTCCAACGATCTAGCAACCCCTAACATTGGCCTAGGGATGTTATCATTAATTCTCTGGCTAAACCATCTTTTATACTCTAAAGTCGACATCAAACCCTCAGCCAAAATCTTCATATAACAAGGCTTCTTCCAAGCCTCAAAGATATCTCGCATCCTTTTCTTATAGTGATCTCCTTTATAAGAAAAATCGCTCTGAGCCAAACCTTGCGTAATCGGTATGAATTGGCTTGCTCGGTATTGTCTTAAAACAAGCAATGGCGTATATCCAACAACTCCCCAAATCCCAGGAAGAGGTACCCAATCAAAGCTGCCACAACGATAGAGAATTTCATTAGGAATCATCCAAGGTGCCTCCCACATAATATCTTCCTCTAGAAGATTTTGAAGAATATCAATCCACCTTTCTTCCGAAATGTCATCTCTCTTAGGCCTAGTAGCTGCCTCCTTCAAGGGAGAATAACCCTCAAAGAATACTTGAAAAGGAGGTTTATCAAGTTTCCAGAAATGGCCATGGAACCAAACAAGTAACAACTGTGCACATCCAATGAATCTACCATCACCGGCTCTCCGACATGTGCTCAAAGATCTAAAAGTTTCTGCCAAAATGGCCAGTACTGGTGTATTTTGCTTGCCAATGCTATCAAACAAATCTGCAACCGCCTCATCTATATGCCCCAACGCCTTTGGGAAAATTACCAAACCGTAAATACCTAAAGCAAAGACATCAACCTTTTTCTTCATGTCTAGGTGCACCAATATCAAATCTCTCAAAACGGCCCATGGAACACACTTACTATCACCCTTTTGCTGTACACGAGCTACAACCCACTGCTCACTCATCCCAGTAATCATCATCAACCTTTTTGTAAAAGTCGGAAGGCTAACAGGTCTCACATAAGCCTTATGGCCCTGAATGCTCGGACAACGCAATAAAGTCGTATACTCCTCCAAAGTAGGTACTAGATCAACATTACCAAACGAAAAACAACTATAAGCAGGGTTCAAGAACTGTATTATAGCTCGAAATAAGTGTCTATCTACTTTGATGTCTAGCAAGTAAGAAAGATCTCCATAAGTCTGGAAGAAAAGCTGCCTAGCCTCATCATCCAACTGAGCCCAAATGTTCCTCAACTCCTAGAAATCAAACTGAGTCGAACTAACACGAGTAAAATCCCGCAACTCCGATGCATATCCCTCAATGACACTATCTCCTTTCTCTAACTGGGTTTTCTCTGACCATGTACAGACGAAAGAGTTGTCCTCTACTTTATTAAGATATTCGTTCCTCATTATAAAACTTCCTAACTCAGAAATCGAACCTTGAATCGACACTTTTTGATGATGAATGACATGCAATAATGACAAAATAAAAAAAACGAGTTAGTATCATAAACATATATAACAAACAAACACTTATAAAGGTAGGTACTAGAGGGCATCACCAGATTACCTAGGGCAAGCACTTAAAGTTCATTATATGAAGTTCGGTTCTAAAGTAAAGGGTACCCAAACCAGCGGATTCCTCGATCCTCACCCATTATAGGCTCATATGGACCAAGTTCGGTTTAGGGGGATACATTTCCCTACGACCATACGGAGATGAAAATCTCACGAAGTCTATAGGTACATATGTTTCCTGGAAGTAATCCACTAACTCATACGAAGGTGAGAACCTCAAGAAAGCTTAGTTTCTTACTCCCACTTAAAGGTGTGACCAACGGTCATGCAAATGCAATGTGTGCAGATAAAATAACAAAACATATGCAACAAACACATGAAAAAGGGATCTTTATTTTTAAATCCTTTCAAATTTTTAGCATTAAGACAGAAAGTAATCAATTTTCGGCTTGACTCTCTTAAAATCCCCAGTGGAGTCGCCAAGCTGTCGAAACCATTTTTTTAGGGGTTTTGGAAAACGGGGTTTCGACTTTAAAATTGAAAACGGGAGTCGCCACCAATCAGTTTAAGTGTGATTGAACCACTTTCAAACCATTTTGTTTGAAAATCATTTGTTTTGGTCTACGAAATAAAGAAAACAGGTTCGGGAGTCGGTTACGTACGAGGAAGGGTTAGCACCCTCGTAACGCCCAAAATTGGTACCAAATTGAATAACTCTCTATCTTTAATGCTAAAATTTGAAAATATTTAAAGATATGATCCTTTTTGAATATAGAATAATTTGAGTTTAAAACTGAGATTCCTTCGTTCAAAAGAATATGAATATCACATCCAGCATGATAGAACACGATATTCTAAAACTTTTGTAACTAAAATCATCTCGTATTTTATAAAATCATTTAGAAGGGTATTTTAGGCATTTAGGTAAACAGGAAATCGCAACCCAGCATGATAGGGCACTATCTCCCAAATTCCTAAATACGAAAAACATTGCCTTTATTTTAAAACATTTTTTGTATTTATATTTTAATATAATGCAATTAAGATAATACATTTCAAGATAGCAAAATTTGAACAATTATAACACATGCTTTAATACAAATATAATATAACAACATTTCATGTAACATACGATACGGAAATAATAACATAAATAATTAATTTCATGCAAATACATACAACAAATAACATAAAGAGAATAAGATAAATAAAAATGTATACTAAAATTATCAAATTTAAAAAGAATAAAAATTGAAAAGTAAAACATAAAGCACTTTAAAAAGATCAATTAAAAAAATTAAAGATATATATATAATAGGAGCAAAATTTTGTAAGAATTTTTATAACATAGAAAAAATTTACAAATTTACAAACTATACAAAATAATATAAAATATATATAATGAGGTATATGATATAAAGTATAATATAATATAATAAATAATAAACCAAATTTATTTTCATAATAAACTATTTTAGAATATAGTATAATATACAAAATAATAATAATGATAATGTACAAAAAATAATATATAATTTAAATAATAATGAAAATTTTAAAATATACAATAATAAATAATAATTCAAATTAAAATGAATAATCAAATTAAAAATATATATATAAAATATAAGGTAAATAATATATAATTATTAGTGATAAAAATATTCATATATGTGAAAATAATAGAATAATAGATAATAAATTTTTATAAAAATAAATATGTTATATAAAAAGGATCAAAATTAAAGTTAAATAAAACTACGGGGCTAATTTTAGAATAATAAAAAAACTTGGGCTTAATAGAAACGCGCGCTGAACTTCGAGGGACTCATCAGGTAATTAGCCCTAATCCTAAAACGACGTCGTTCCGGAAATAAGCCTTAAAACAGCAGTTAGGACTAAATTGGAATAAAAATAAAACATTAGGGCCAATTTAAAATAAAATAAAAATTAATTTAAAATTTTGAAAATACGGAAGGACCATCTGGGAAATTAGCCCTTTAAACAAAAACATGCGGATCCTCCCCGGGTCTTCGGGTCAACGCGCGGATCTTACTTAAAACAGTGACGTTTTAAGGCTTATTAGTTTAAGCCAAAACGACGGTGTTTTGTTAAGGCTATATAAGCCATTTCTGCCAAAAATTTTCATTTTGTCTCTGCCCCTTAAAAAAAAACCAGAGAAAAATTCTCTGAAGTGAGGGGAGAGAGAGAGCTCCGAGCATTCAGGCCTCCGATCGGTCAGACCACCGTCATCAGACCCACACGCCCACGCGCCACCGTTGGCTCCACCGTGTAGGGTGGTCGGCGTTTGGAAAACTTCGTTTTCCCAGGCGAAATGAGTGGTAAACTCCTTCCCTTTTATATTTCAGCAATATTTATTTAAAACACGTATAGATTCGTATGCATAAGTCTGAAACTAAAACGAAATAGTAAAGAAATAAAATATCACCTTTAAAAATATGTGTTTGCTTTATTACTGTTCCAGTATCCGTAAACTTTACATCGTTTGGTATTTGGCTTTTATAGCCTCTGATTATTACAAGTTTTGGAAAGAAATCAGAGATTTCTTTTCCAGATTTGCTTTATATATTTGCTTTCCTTTTTGCTTGTTGTGATTTCTGTGTATCTGCTGCGATTTTCTTTGCCTTTTCTTGCAGATCTACTCCGATTTTATTTCCTTTTCTGGCTTCGTTCGATCGTTTCCATTTCCTTGCTTTGCTCTGCTGCTTGTTTCCATTTCTTGCAGGTGGCTCGCGCAGATCTCGGTGACCGAATTGGAAGGCTGTGGTGCGTCAAAAGGTCCGAGACAGCGCATTGATGGCCCGAGACATTGCATTGAAGGTCGCATTGATTTTGGGGACCTGGACAGACACGTAGCACAGCTTCCAAACCCTCGTTGCGGCGCTGAGAAAGAAATGAAACCCTAGGGTTTCACAGCAGCTAAAGAGCAATTGGGCCATCGGGTTAAGTGGGTGTAATGGGCATTTGGTTGGGGTTAAATGTTAATTGGGTTTTGTTATTGGACCCCTGATGCTTGGGCCTTGTAACCTGGACTGTTTAAAAATAAATATTTATTTATTTCATTTTGGTTTTAAAGCCCGGTTAAATTTGGGCTATTACAGTGTTCTCTTCAAATCCCCTGTCTACCGATTCTTTCCTCTACTCTCTCCCCCAATTCTCAAGCCTTTCTGTGTTAACACCTTTTCTCTCTTCCTCTCAACATTTCTCTCTTTCACTTTGAACTGTTGCCGAATACCCTCCTCTTCCTTCTCACTCAAGCTTGTTTGATTTCAGCCTTGGTTTTGGCTGATTCTCTTTTGATTTATTCTTTATTCCTTCTTTATTATTCTAGGCTTGATGACATCTCTCTGGCAGTCGGTGAGTATACTGGACTCTTTCTGCTTTCTATTAAGTTTTGTTTCTATACACCCCTTCCTTATACTGTTTGTAACCGAGTGCTCCCTTCTCCTCTTCTTTCTTATTGTCGATACTTGTTCTCTTCCCTTAGATGTGATGTTTTTCGGATTCTAGGGAAGTGAAGGAGTTTACTAGAGATATTAAAGCGTTCAAAATCTATCTATTGTCTTTCGATAGAAGGTAATTCTATTTACAATTATTTTGTTCGACCGAAGGTAGGTTGGTTTGTGTTGTGGTGTGGTCGAATACTGCTTTCTCTAATCTAGGGGTTGTGTTTTCTATAGTTTTGGGCATGTTCAACCCTTGGGTTAGGCAGTAATTACTAATAGATTACTCTTCTATCGCAGATTTTCGACAAGGAAAGTGTTATCAGTCCTAGCCAGTAGTCTAAGAAGTCTAAGCCATATTGTTCAATCAAGGTAGGTAATTATGATCAATTTAGGAACATGTGTTAATAAGAGGGCGTGAACCTTAGTGACAGGAAAACTAATTGAACACCTTGAATGAATGTAGGATTGGTACTCGAGGACTTCTCACACGTTTTCGTAAATAGGTGTGTACTCATATTATTTTAACCATAAGACGAAAAAGCTGAAAAGCTGAAAAACATGGCAATTGATGCCACACGGGCGTGAAAATGCACATGTGGTGATTCGAGCCCACGAAACATGGGTGTATGACTGTAGAGGCCACCATGAGCGATCTCATAGGCTTAGGCCGTTTTGGGCTTGTGAGCCCCACACGGGCTTGTGAGCCCCACATGAGAAAACCATACGGATGTGTGGAAGATATTAGACTCGACTGTGTCATTCCCATGGCAAAGGTCATTTCTAGAATTCGTGGACTACATGGGTGTGTGGGCCCACTTGGGCCACATAATGGGCTTTGGGCCTATTTACACTGTTTAACGGTTAAGGGTTGCAGGGGTCGTACAAGATGACTGTGGACCTACTGATGGGTTGGTAAGCGTACCTAGACCCCAAACTGAGAAATGACTATTATGCCCCTATAGGGTAAAATGTCTATTATGCCTTTATGTGATGTATGGTTGGTTAAGCATGCCATCTGATATTTATGATTTGCATACATGCATGATATGTAATGCCCTAAAAATGTGAATTTTTAATTTTGTTCATTAAGGCTTTGAATGCATGATTGACCTAGTAATTGTGTGATTTTGGTGTGTTTGGAGGGTACTATGAAGTCCTGGGTTCAAGTTAGGCCATAGGAAAAATTTTGATTTTTGGTTTTAGTGGAACCCTGACCTCAAGTGGTATACCTTTTAATTAATTGAGGTAGTTTTGTAACACAAAAAGCCTACTGGTAAAGTGGAGGTGGCGTCACATGCATGGCAAGGAGGTTTGGGGTTCAAATCCCTCCTTGCTCAAAAAAGGTGATTTATTTTACATCTTGCTGGGCCAGATGTTGAGTTTGATTTGAACTCTACATGGAGGAGGTTTGAATTGGTCTTCAAATTTGAATGGGTGATGGGGAGTAAATTAAGGAGGAAAGCAAGGAGATAATCAAGGGATTGGGTTGTAGGAAGAGTTATGGCCGAATGGGGAGTGTGGGGAAGCCAATTTCGGTAAAAAGGGTGTTGAGTGAGTGTGCATTCAGTTTTAGTGTTCTTCTTTTGGTGCTTAGTGCCGAATTTTTTTCTTTTTTTTGCCAGAAAATCGAAGCCCCTTTCTTTGGTTTGAGTAGTGCCGAAATTTCAATACCATTTAGGTCACTTTTTAGTCAAATTCGCATATTCTAGTTCACTCCTCTCAATTCTATTTGTGCCGTTTTCCTATCTCTCTTCCATTTTTTCTACTTTCATCACTATAGCCGAAACCTATTGATCCTTCTTCTTCTCTTTTCTACTCTATTGTTTTTTTCTCTCAAGGCCTTGGTTGATTATTTCTTTTCTTGCAGCCATCTTATATGTTTAAAGACCTCTTCTTCGTTAAACCTCACATAGCCGATTTCTTCTCCCTTTCTGCTCAACATTCATCAATTTCGAGTGTTTTTCCTTGATTCTTGAGAAGGCCAAATTTTAGACATCTTCTCTTTTCTCTTCTGTACTTGATCGGTTTTCTTCACTCCATCTACTTCTTCTCATATTGATAAGTCTCTGAAGTGCCAAACCATTTTTCTCTTAAGGGCTGACGGAGTTTGATTTATCTGTGAGCTGATTGATTAGAAATAACCTATAAAGAAGGAGATTGGTTCTTAGTCAATCGATTCAAAGGATATAGGGCCAACTGGATCAAGGTTCAGTGTGAGGGGGTTAAACGCACAGTTGGTTTACAAACAGGTGTGTACGCACACTACACACACTATAGATCGAAAAATCCCGAAAAGCCAAAAAGCCGAAATGCCAAAAGGTCAAAGAGCTGAATGGTTGGCATCAGCAACCACACGAGTGTCCGAACGCTTGTGTGGAGAGATCAATATGACAACAGAGGCCCCATGAGCGATCTCATGGTCTTGGGCCACTTTTTGGCAAACTGGGCCGAAATGGGCCAAATGGGCCCGATTGGCTCGTCAGCCCATCGCGAGTGAAATTGATGGATTGGTAAGATTTGATGAGTCAGTCGGGCTAATTACATGGCTTATGGTAGTTTTGGGCCGAATGGGTCGTATGAGTGTGTGGGCCTCGCTTGGGCTACGTATTGGGCTTTTGGTCCCTAGTGTATTTGTAACTCTTATGAAATTGTCTCAAAATGCATTGAATAATTGTGAAAATGTTAATGGGCCGAATTTTGTATTTAGGCCCACGATAAGATATGATCGATATGCCCCTAAGGGCAAAATGACTAAAATGCCCCTACGTGTTTTATCACTGATTTTGCATGCCATATTTGATATGATATGTTGCATTCATGCTTGCATGGGGGATGGGTTTATATTGGAGGAAGTGTTATATGAGGATCACATAGTCGCTTGACGACCGTGGATCCACCGAAGGCTTTCAAGCCCATATTATGATTAGCAGCTCTACTGCAACGTTGAGTAGTACCGCAACCGGTGCTGCAAAGGGTGTGTAGGGATGGGTGGTTCAAGTAATTCCCCACAGGAGTGTAGGGTTGGAAGGGGGTGTGTAGAGTTGGATAGGGTAATCGTGCATTGCATGTTCAAATTGATATTTGTGATATGGGCTCGGGCCGAACCGAGGCTGTTATGGGCTAAGGCCCCAAAGACCACTGATATTGAATTGGGCTTAGGCCCAAATTATTTATTGCATGTTATTTGTTTAACAAGGGTCGTACACACTGAGTTTTTTAAAACTCACTCCCTCTTTTAATTTTTTCAAGTAATCCTCAGTAGGCGGCTCGATGTAGGAGAGGACTCGGAGGTGGCCACACTGCAAATGGATTAATAATTTTTAGTAGTTTCCTTTACTTTATCTTTAATTTTCATTGGGTTGTAATAAGGCCTTTTATCTCCGGTATGATTTTATATTTAGGTTTTTTTTTTGTTTATCATAACTGCGGGATTTCCAAACTTAAACTCAAATTGTAAATTAAAATATCACTTTGAAATCAACCGAAAAACCTAAACGATTTTTAGAGGATTGAACTTCCTTTTTTAACTAAACCTAGAAATCTATTTAAGGAATGCATAAATACGAACTATGGTTTTCACATAATTTAAACTTGGATTTTCAAATAACCACCTAAGGTTTAATCGGTATTTGTTATCAAACTGAAGCATTTTTCTAATGAGGCTAGTTTTGAAAATAGACACACATAGTGCATGCACTATTTTAAACTATAACCTGACGCATGTTTTCAAAATCTTCCAACGTCTTCTATTTGTACGAGTCATTGGTTCAATGTGACACTGCTAGATCTGGCCATAACGTCCAGGCCGGGTTTGGAGTGTTACATGATATTATGCTACATGGGGATGGGTTATTATAATTGGAGGAAGTGTACTGATCTGTTAAGGTTGCACGGGTCGCACGAGACGACTGTGGACCTATCAACGGCTTAAAGCCACTTATATTTCTGGTAGTTTTGCTGCGATTTTATTTAGTGCCACAACTAGTGCTAACTCTGTAAGTGTAGGGATGGGTGGGTGATTTATTTCCCACAGGAGTGTAGGGTTAGACAGGAGATGGTGTGCAGGGTTGGTTGGGTTAACATGCATCATGCTTACTATTGTTGTTACTGTTATGGGCTAAGGCCCAATTGATACTGTTATTGTAAAAGGCTCAGGCTCAGTCTGTTCTATTGCATATTGTTTTCTTATTTGGGGAATTACACACTAAGTTTTCGTAAACTCACCCCCTCTGTTTTAACTGTACAGGTAATCCCTAGTGTTAGACGGTTTGGTGCAATAGAGGTCTCAGAGGTGGCCGCACTATTGATAACTAAAATTTTTAGTACTTTATACTATTTATGTTTTCAGTATTTAGGTTTTTGGCCATAATAAGGCCTCTCTGGATTTTATTTTTAATTCTAGGATTTTACTTCGCTTTGGTTATAACTGCTAGTATTAAGTCTCGAGTTTTTAAAAATAAACAACACTTTACAAAACAAATGCAAATACGCAACTATTTTAAAAGAAAAGCTTCTACCATAAACGAGATTTTAAAGTTTACTAACATTTTAAAGAAGGCAACTTTCGATAATAACGTGAGGTTTTTAAATCAACCTTTAATGCACATAAAGAGGTTAAACCAAGTTTGGGTTTTCAAATGAAATTACGTTTTAAAAGCAAATAACTCAATAAACGATAGAAGTTTTGAAAATGAATAACCCGTTTTGAAGTCACCGTTTAATCACAAATTGATTAGTTGATTTTGAGGTTTCCAATGACAACGAGTTTTACGTTTCACAGTTCAATGTGACACCATCAGATTCGGCCATAACATTTGGGCCGGATTTGGGGTGTTACAGTTTGATAATGTTGTTTACGCTTTAAATGTTGTTTCGATAAGTTAAATTTTATATTATACGAGCTTACTAAGCTTTAAGCTTACTCTTTGTTTTTTTTCCGTGTTTTATAGATTTCGAAAGATAGCTCGATTTTGGACGAAGTCAGAGATTTCAATCGCACTATCCAAGAAGCTTTTTGGTACTTTTGGAACTTTGTAAATGATATAAATATGGTATGTATAGGCAAGTTTATAAGTTGAATATTTTACTCACATATGCTGTTGAATATGGTATGACTTTTGGTTTATGTCCAAGCTATGTGATATGGCTTGGTTTGAAAATGGTTTATTTGGCATGAAAGTTTCATTTGGTAAGTTCATTTTGTGATGGATGAGGTTTGTAACGCCCTGATTTCTAGGATTTTTCGGGTTTCTGTGATTTTTGGTGAATTTTTAAAATTTTGGTGTTCTGGATATTGGAATTGAGTTTAAATGTGTTAGTGGGCCTCTAGAAGGCCCAAGCCTAAGTTAAAAACCGGTAAAATATCAAGTTTGGATTTTAAGTGAAAAGGAGACTTGGTTAAGTGGGCTTTTAAGAAAAACTTCGTAAATTATGACACAAGAAGAGCTTTGGCAAAGTGGCAAGGTGGCACCACTAAGTTCCTAAAAAAGTGGCGCCTGGGAAGGAATTAAAGGTCTAGGGTTCAAGTTGCAAGGTAAGCGTATTGTTACTTTTTAGTTTTTAGGCATGTGCTGGGCATGTGATCACTTAAATGAATTTCGGCAAGGGCCTTAGGGAGGTTGGGCCAATTGTTTTAGTTGATATTAGGGTTAGGTTCTTTTCTTTTTCTGTCTTGGAGAATTAGGGTTAGCCACCTGAAAGCTTTCACTTTCATTCATCCTATTCTAAGTTTTCACAAAAGCCGAAAACGCAAATTCCTTCTCCATTGTGCTGATTTTTTCTTCCTCTTCTTCTCCTCCATTGTTTTCTTTTCCTTTTTGCTTCCTACCTCAGCCGAACACCCCTATTACTCAAATGCATCTTCTCTTTCAAATCCATCCTCCCTAAAACCACCATAGTCGATTGCCATAAAAGCCGAAATCCTGAAAACTTACTTCTTGTGCCGATTTCTCCAAACCAATTCCTTCTTTTCTTTTCATTCCCTTTTGACCGATTTTCATCTTCTTTAAACCCTTAGTATCTGTCGGCAACACTACTCCAAAGTTATAGCCTCAAATCATCATCTTCTTCATCACTCAAAAGCCGAAACCACCATAGATTTAGGAGCTTGTAGCCGAAACTTTAGATCTCCTGGATTCGAGTTCTACTATCATTTAGGGGCTAGATCCACATCAGATCTGAGTAGAAACAGAAGGGAAATCAGTGGTAAGTGCTCATTAACCCTGGTCTATAAGTTATTTTACAATTTAAAAAAAGCCGAAGTCCCTAAAATCTAGGGAGGCTATCGATTGGGGCATAGGGCCCTAAGGGTCATTAACCAATGATTTCTTTTGGTGATTAGTGTATACTAGAGGTTATTGATCGAAGGCTTGGATCTTTGGAACAACTAAACTTAGATCTAGTTATCGGTTTTCGGCAAAGATAAGATTTTGAAGGCTTTAGGGGCATTGGCCAAATATGGGTAAGTGAATATTAGGATTGTTTGTTGTAGATTTGCAATCTAAGAATTGTGGTAATCAATTGTAGGACATCATGGGGAATCTCAATAGCAGTCGTCGCGAAACAGGTGTGTATCGAACACCCTCTCTAATTCCATTCGGTATAAGCCAAAATGCCCAAATTTCGGCATTTCGTGGGCTTATGAGTGTGCGAGTGCTAACAAGACGTTTAGGAAACGTTAGATCTAAAATTGCAAAGTGGTAAGTTAGTCACATGTGAAATTTCATGCACGTCGGTAATTGGGCCTCGATGGGCTAAAAATGGGCCTAATAGGCTTACGGGCCCGTATGGGTGAAAATAGGTAAACAATGTGTATTGATAGACTATAGGTTCAAAATTGTTTAAACTAATAAATTGATCATAAAATTTGAACTAAATGGGCTTAATTTGTTAATAGACGCTGTAGGGCCTATTAAGGGTTTAGGGCCCAATAGCTAAAACTGATAAACTAAGTTAAATAAACTTTTGCAATGACGGATGGATTATTAGTGAGTGTAATATGCATGAAAACCCTAAAAACTGATAGAATTACTGAAATACCCTTAGAGGTGGAAAATTACTATTTTACCCCTAGGAGCAAAATGACTGTTATACCCCTAGGGCTAAGTTTGAGCAAAAAGCATGATTATACTGTTACTGTATACTGCATGCCATGTCATTATTATCTGTTGCATGGGACTGGGATATTGATGGAGGAAGTACTGAAAGTGGCTTGACCACGTACTGGAGGCTTTGCCTCAATTTACTATTATCTGAGCATCCATGCTGCAACTGTGGAATGTAGGGCTGGGTGGGTTGAGTTATCCCCACATGGTGTGTAGGGCTGGTACGGGTGGAGTGTAGTGGCTGGATTTAGGTTGGGTTTGGGCTTGCATTCATGTTATTATCTGTTCTGTTCTGAAATGGGCCTATGGGCCATACTGTTATCTAAAAAGGGCTAAGGCCCAATTTACTGTAACTAAATAGGGCTTTGGCCCAGTTAAAACTGAGACTGATTTGGGCTTAGGCCAATGGGCTTGAGCTGACTTGGGCTCTGGATGGGCATTCTTTACACACTGAGTTTTCCAAACTCACCCCCTTTCTTTCCATCCATGCAGGTGAGCCCTAGATGGTGGACTTGGAGCTGGAAGGGATTCAGAGTGGTCACGAAGATTAAATTTCTGGTTTTCAATTATTTTATTTTATTATTTATTTAAATTATTTTTATTATGGTTTTTGGGTTGTAATAAGGCCGCTCTATTTATTTTATTTTGGGTTTTTAATTCTTTACATATTTAATTTATTTTAACTTAAGAATAATATTGTTTAAATTATTTTTGAAATCGGATTTACTTGCTTTCAAAATCACACGATAAACAAACGATTTCCAAACCAAATGCACTCCCCAAAGAGTTTCACAAGTCACGTTTTTAAATAAACCTTTCACGATCAGTAGTAAAGAGGACTTTTTTTAAGTATCGGGAATTTCTCTTAAAATAACAAACACAGTTTTGGCAAAGCTCACCCTAATCTTAGTAACTAGGTAACATGGTTAGATGTAGGTGATGTGACACACCAGATTTGGCGATAACATCTGGGCTGGGTTTGGGGTGTTACAAGGTTTGTGCTTTGATTTGAATTGGCTTAAATGATATTGAGTAGAAATGGTAAGTTTCCTAATTGAATTAGTAGGAGAATGCCAAGTTTTAGTTGAATGGAAATGAGTTATAAATGATAGATATTTGGCTTGAAATGGATATGAGATAGTTGGTACATGTTTGTGATATATATATCATTGAATTGCTTGATTATGAAATGGTCCATTTGATGGCTTGTGATGGCTAATTGGGTTGTTCATTTATGCTAGTATAAGGTTGTGCAAATGATGCTTATAGGTACTTGGCCAATTGTAGTGTGAAAATGGCTTAAACCAAGCGTATTTTGTGCCACAGAGCCTGAGCACACAGGCATGTGTCTCGACCATGTGACCCCTATTTTTGGATAGTTAAGTCAGTGTAGTACACGAGTTGGACACACAGACGTGTTTGGTGGCCGTGTAGTTGAATCAGTTTAGTGCACGGGTTGGACACACAGGTGTGTTTGGTACCCATGTACCCTAGTCAGGATGACAAACGGTCTAGACACATGGGCGTGTCTGGTAACCGTGTGGTAAAGTCAGTATTATGCCCTATTTTCACACGTCCTGGAGACATGGGCATGTCTGGTGCCCGTGTGAGGCACACGGCTTGTGCACACGACCATGTGACCCTATTTCAAAAATTTTCATGAGTTTTCCTACAACTTTTATATGATATCAAATTAGTCTATATGATATGACTAGAATTTTATAAGTTTGTTTATAATATGATCTGATTATGAATGTTTGAAAAGATATTGGATTCTGATGTTATGTGTTATTTTTTATATGTTTGATGTTACATTGTACTGATCTGAGTTACAAGTCCGGTAATACCCTTTACCTATTCCGGTGATGGTTACGGGATAGGGGTGTTACAATTAATTAAACTGAATGGCATGACAAGAAATTCATAATGGCCATACCTCATCCGAAATGCAGTCTTTGGCATGTCAGACTCCTAAACTCTTAACTGATAGTACTCGGATCTTAAGTCTATTTTGGAGAACGCTATGGCTCCGCCCAACTAGTCAAATAGATCATTAATCCTTGGCAAAAGATACTTGTTCTTTATGGTCACCTTGTTAAGTTGTCGATAATCTATGCACAACCTCATAGAACCATCTTTCTTCTTCATGAATAATATAGGAGCACCCTACGGAGAATGATTTGGTCTTGCAAAACCTTTATCTGTCAATTCTTGTAGCCGAGACTTCAATTCCTTTAACTCGATCGGAGCCATTCTGTAAGGAGTAATAGAAATAGGTGTAGTACTAGGAGCCAACTCAATGCCAAACTTAACCTCTCTAACTTGAGGTAATCCAAACAATTCTTTCGGAAATACATCTTGATACTTGCATACTACTGGTACTGACACAATTTTCAACTCCGACTTTTTTGTATTCCTGACAAAAGAAAGGTAAGCTTCATACCTTTTTCTTATACATTTCTGAGCAACCATAGAAGAAATACTGTGGGCAAACCCTCTGATTCATCTGGTTTAACTCAAAGAGTATCACCATTCTCACATTTCAATTTAATAAATTTTCTACCACAATTGACTATTACATCATGGGTGGTTAACCAATCCATACCAAGGATTACATTAAATTCATTGGATGGCAAAAGCATGAGGTTAGCTGGGAAACAATGACCCCTAATCATCAAAGGACAATCTCTACATATTTTGTCTACTAACATACATTTGCCTAGGGGATTGGATACTTTTATCACAAATTTCGCAGACTCTACGGGTATATTCATACTAGAGACTAGTTTCATACAAACATATGAGTGGGTAGATCCTGGATCAATCAAAGCAATAATAGAAGTTTCATGGAGAGAAAATGTACCCGTAATTACATCGGGTAATGACGCCTCTTCGCGAGCGCAAATGGCGTACGTCCTTACTGGTGCTCTACCCTCAGGTCTCGCAGTCTATTCTTTCTGTGTGCCTTTACTACTTTCTCCCATACCCAGGTTTCTCTAGGGTCTGCCTTTAGAGGGAGCATTACCCGATCTTGCACTCTGGTCTCTGTCTCTTCCAATCATCTCAGGGCATTCTCTAATGAAGTGGTCTTGAGAACCACACTTGAAACAAGCCTGCTCATGTGCCTAACATTCACCAAGGTGGCGTCTACCACATTGGGGACATTCAGGCCTACTGGGCCGAGTATTACCCACACTCACAACTGAGGTAGTCAGAGCTTTGGAAATTGAATATTGTTTGCCTTTGCCCTTGCCTGAAAACCCTATTGAAGTAGCTGATCAAGTAGTAAATTCTTTTGATTTCTTGGAAGAGGATTGGACGATTTACCTAACAGTCTCTTTCTTGAGTCATGAGACTCTATCTTAGCTTTCTTTTTCTCTTTGGCCAATTCCTCGGCCTTACAAGTTCTGTCCACTAGCACCACAAACTCTTTCAATTCTAGAATTCCAACCAACAGCCGAATATCTTCGTTCAATCCATCTACGAACCTTTTACACATGATGGCTTCGGTGGATACACATTCTCGAGCGTATTTACTGAGCCTTACAAACTCACGCTCGTATTCTTTCACGGTCATCCGACCTTGCTTCAATTCCAGAAATTCCTTGCGCTTCTGATCAAGAAACCTTGGACTGATGTACGTTTTACGAAATTCTTCTTAGAAAAATTCCCAATTAACTCTTTCCCTTGGTACCACTACAGAAGAGCGTTCCACCACTGATAGGTGGAATCTTATAGGAGGGATATGACACACTTCATGCACTCTTCAGGTGTGCAAGACAATTTATTGAATACCCTGATGGTATTCTCTAGCCAAAATTTCACTCTTTCTGGATCATAATCTTTAGTAGACCGAAACTCTTATGCGCCATGTTTCCAGATTCTATCAACCGGGGGCTTTTCTCGTCTTACTACCTCTACGATTTGGGGAGCTACTGGGGTAGGTTGAGGATTTGGAGGGGCTATAGCTTGTTGTTGAGCGACAAGGTTCGTTCGAACGACCTATGTGAATCACTCATTCATCATTTGGAAGAAGGCCTTTCAGGCCTTTTTCCTTGACCTACAGTAGCAAGTCTATTTTCTGTTCCAGCTAGCACTATCCCTTCAGTAGGACTTGGCACATTGCTTTCTACATCATCTGCCTCAGCTCTATCGGGATCCATTTACTATAAGAAAACACATTTAAATCGTTAGGAGTCATCACACTATCATTTCACATTTATACATAAGTATGGCATGTATAGCTAAACTTTTGTATATGCTAGGTTAGTCTTAGAATCGACTAAACACTAGCTCTGATACCACTAAATGTAACACCCCTTACTCGAGTCCGACGTCGGGATGGAGTATGAGGTATTACCATACTTAACTCACCTTAACATGTAATGATGAACCATAAAATTTCATATCCATTTAAAAACATTTCATACATTCTTATAAAATCCTTATCATGGGCCTATGGGACCCAAAACGTACATCGGGAAATAGTCCGGGATCAAACCAAAAACTTTCAGGCACTTAGAAAATTTTTGCTTAAAACAAGGCCACACGCCCGTGTGAGGTGGGACACGCCCGTGTGGGCAGGCCGTGTGGTCGTACACGCCCATGTCCTTAGCCCATGTCGAGTTTATTTTTCATTTCACACTTACAGGGGTTTTCACACGACCTGGCACACACCTGTGTGTGAAAACCCGGGTATTCTGTTTATGACGTCAGAATGCAATTTAGGTCACACGGTTAAGCCACACGCCCGTGTGCTAGGTTGTGCACTTCACATGGCTGAGACACACGGCCGTGTCTCCCCCGTGT
The DNA here is from genome assembly GCA_020496765.1 of Gossypium stocksii. Taxonomy (NCBI): domain Eukaryota; kingdom Viridiplantae; phylum Streptophyta; class Magnoliopsida; order Malvales; family Malvaceae; genus Gossypium; species Gossypium stocksii. The sequence continues at coordinate 54,322,796 of CM035622.1, forward strand.
GAAAATTACTGGGCATTCTGTTTTGCATAAATGAGTTATAGGGGACACACGGCCTATCAACATGCCTGTGGGGCTGACCGTGTGTCACACACGGCCTAGACACATGCCCATGTGCCTACCCGTGTGGACAAATATAGGCTACTTTCCAAGCCCTTTTGCCACCCTGAAACTTATGCAAACACAAGGCCAATTGCAATATAAAATATCATGGCATTTATAAACAATCAATACCCAAAATTTTAATGCACTCATATGGCACAAAAATAAAACATTAACCATGCAATCTCATCATTCATTTTCCTAATTAGATATGCAATTTTAGGCTATCATGAATGACATTCAATTTGCATGATTAAAACTTAAACAATATTAGCCCATTTCCAAAGGCCATTACGACTTGACTTAAGTAACATCAATAGCCAACACATATGGCCACCCACAATGACAAATATCAAAATGACCAAGTTTTCTATACATGCCATACACAAAATAATTAGACTTTACTATACCAAAATGAAAGGCTTGATAGTGTGACTTCGAGCTCCGACTTTCAACGATTCCCGAGCTAGCTTGGCAAGACTACAAGGAAAAGGGAAAAGAAATGGGGTAAGCATAAATGCTTAGTAAGTTGCATGAAATAAAATAGCAACATAAATCATGACTTAGCAACCAAATAAGGCATCATGGTTATCACATAAAATTCTTTACTCATGAATATGACTTACTCATGTTCTTTCTTACCGACATACACATATCATTCGTTTTTATTTTCTCGTGAATTACTCATGAGCACCTATATCACTCATTACATAGCTTTAGTCTTTCTCCTTAAATTCATCCACTTGAATACTTTTTTTGTTAGATTACTTAGAATACCGAAGGATACCCGGAAGTCATTCTCATCGTAAAATGCCAATGCCATATCCCAGATATGGTCTTACATGGGATCACTTGTTGATCCCAAAGCCATATCCCAGATATGGTCTTACACGGGATTTCATATCGATGTTGATGCCATGTCCCAGACATGGTCTTACACGAGATCGTAAATTGATGCCGATGCCATGTCCCGGGCATGGTCTTTTACGAGATCACTTTTAGATGCCAACGCCATGTCCCAAACATGGTTTTACATGGGGTCTAAATCTCATCTCGGTGCCGACGCCATGTCCTAGAAATGGTCTTACACGGGACTTCATGTCGATGCCAATGCCATGTCCCAGACATGGTCTTACATGGGATCTCAATTCGGTGCTGAAGCCATGTCCTAGACATGTTCTGACACTGGACTTTTAGATACTCATGTCATGACTATGGTACCCTTCATATTCTTTAAAATTTATCCAGGATTTCTCTTTTATAACTTCATCATTTCTTAATAAATCACATCAATAAATTTCATGAATATCATGAATATCATAGAACATCATCACAATAAATTTTCATAATGCATAAGGCTAATTTATTGCATACAACTTACCTCATATCCAAAATACGAGTGAATATTAGATTTAATCCACCACCTTGCTTTTTCCCTGGTTTCGGTCCAAGCTTCGTGTTTCTTGATCTAAAATGAAAAATTACACTCATTTAATAACCACATTGGCTAAATAGCCCATAATTTATGCTTTGGAAAATTTTATAATTTTACCCCCAAACTTTTACATATTTGCAAAATGGTCCCTAGGCTCGTAAAATGAAATGCACTTATTTTCTTGATTACCCAAGCCTAGCTGAACCTTTTATGTGCTTATAAAAGCCCCTATTTTTTTTTTGTAAATTTTCACTTTTACTACACATTTTACTACCTTTACAACTTGGTCCCTATTAGGGATTTTAATGAAAAATGACCTAGTAAAAGATGTTTACTACACTTTAAACTTTCATATTCTACCACTAGGCATCAAAATACATGCATGTCATGCATGGGTATATTTTTAAACATAAACCCTAGCTCAAATTAGTGGTAGAAATAGCTAAACTAAGCTACGAGGATTTGAAAAATACAAAGAGAATTAAAAATACTTCCTAGTGAGCTTGAAAATGTCAAAACCCTAGCTATGGAGTCCCTTGGAGGTTCGGCTAGTTCAATGAGAAGATGAACACATTTTGGCTTATTTTTCCCTTTTTATTTCATTAATTATCCAAATGACCAAAATGCCCTTAGACCCTTTGTTTGGAAAATTTTCATTCCTTGGGCATTTTTGTCCATAATTCTAAAAATTGGTTTAATTGCTAAATAAGGACCTCTAATAATTTTTCTAATGCCAATTCATCCGTAAAACTTCTAGAAACTCATATTTTACAACTTTTGCAATTTAGTCCCAAAGGATAAATTAATCACTATCTCATAAAAATTCCTTCATGAAAATTTCTCACTATCATGCAATCATCTTATAAACTTAGAAATAATCATGAAATATTTAATTCTGCCTCGAATTTGTGGTCTCGAAACCACTATTCTGACTAGGCACTAATTCGGGCTGTTACACTATAAGCCTTAAAACTTTATCATAATAAAATTTTCTACTCCGAATTTGTGGTCCCGAAACCACTATTCCGACTTGGCCCTAAATCGGGCTATTACAACTCTCCCCCTTTAGGGATTTTTGTCCTAAAAAATCTTACCGTAAAAGAGGTTTGGGTACTGTTTTCTCATGGTTTCCTCAGGTTCCCACGTAGCCTCTTCAACCCCATGTCTTTGCCACAACACTTTTCACTAATGCTATACTTTTATTCCTCAATTGTTTGACTTCCCGAGCCAAAATCTTAATATGTTCTTTATCATATGTCATATCTGGTTAAATCTCAACTTCTATCGGAGAAATCACATGCGAAGGGGTAGAATGATATCATCGCAACATCGACACATAAAACACATTGTGAATCCTTTCCAATTCTATCGATAAAGCTAACTGATATGCCACTGGCCCTATTCTTTCAATAACCTCATACGGCCCAATAAAGTGCAGACTCAATTTGCCTTTCCGACCAAATCTCAGAATCTTCTTCCATGGAGATGCTTTCAAAAACACTTTATCACCAATCTAAAATTCGATCTCTTTTCTTTTTAAATCCGTGTACAACTTTTTTCTATCAGAAACGGCTTTCAAATAGTCATGGATCACCTGCACTTTCTCGTCGGTTTCTTTAACCAAATCGACCCCATGAATCTGTCTCTCACTAAGTTTAGTCCAATACAAAGGGGTTCGACAATTGCAGCCATACAATGCCTCATACGGTGCCATTTTAATGCTCTACTAAAAACTGTTGTTGTAAGCAAATTCGACCCAAGGTATATATTTTTCCCAACTACCCTTGAATTCTAGAACACAACATCAAAGAATATCCTCAAGAATCTGAATTACCCTTTCGGATTGACCGTCGATTTGTGGATGAAACGCAGCACTGAAATTCAATTTTGTACCCAAGGCTTCTTGCAACTTTTTCCAAAACATTGAGCTAAACCTTGGATCTCTGTCCGAAATGATAGAAATAGGCAATCCGTACAATCTCATAATTTCAGCAATATACAATTCTGCCAGCTTATCAAGTGAATAGTTAGAATGTAACAGAATAAAATGAGCCGATTTTTTCAATCTATCAACAACAACCCAAAAACATCTTTCTTTTTAGGAGTCGCAGGCAAACCCATTACAAAATCTATCGTAATCTTATCACATTTCCACTCGAGTACCATCACTGGTTGAAGTAAACCCAAAGTGATGCTCGACTTTTACTTGTTGACAAATCAAACATTTTGATACTAATTCAGAAATGTCTCGTTTCATGCCTGGCCACCAATACAATTTCTTTAAATCATTGTACATTTTAGTACTACCCGAATGAACTGATAAGCAACCACTATGTGCCTCGTGCAAAATTTTCTGAATCAATTTCGCATCTTTTAGAACACAAACTCTGTCTCGGAACATCAAATAGTCATCAGTCCCGATTTGAAAATTTGACTCACTCGTCGATTCACACTAAGCTCTTTTGACTCACAAGTCATTATCACCTTTCTGAGCTTAACATATTTGCTGAAGAAACATTGGTCTAACTTTCATCTCAACCAAGACTGAACCATCACTAGACAAGGTCAAACTCATATTCATAGCTCTCAAAGCAAATAATGATTTTCTGCTTAAAGCATCTGCGACTACATTCGTTTTTCTCGGATGATAGTCAATCACTAGCTCGTAATCTTTTGACAACTCTAGTCATCTCCACTATCGTAAGTTCAGGTCTTTTTGAATCATCAAGTACTTCAAACTCTTACCTCTCACCAAACAAATGATGTCGCCAAATCTTTAAGGCAAACACAATAGCTACCAATCCTAGGTCGTGTGTTAGACAGTTCTTCTCATGTGGCTTCAATTGTCTCGAGGCATAAGCTATCACTTGGCCTTCTTGCATCAAGAATAGCCGAGACCATTCAAAGATGCATCACTATAAATTACTAATTCCTTTCCAGGCTCAAGTTGTACCAACACCAGTGCCTCGGTCAATAAAGCTTTCAACTGTTCAAAACTCTTTTGGCATTTCTCTGACCATTCGAACTTAACATCTTTCTATAGTAACCTTGTCATCAGAGTAGCAATTATTGAAATCCTTTAACAAAATGTCTATAATACCCGACTAAGCCCAAAAGACTTCTAACTTTGGATACATTTCTTGGCGGTTTCCAAAAAAAATGTGTCCCAAAAATCTAACTTCTCGAAGCCAAAACTTACTTTTACTAAATTTAGCAAGAAATTTCTTATCTCTCAAAGTTTGCAATACAATTCTTAGATGTTCAGCATGCATGAACTCATCTCGAGAATAAATCAAAATATCGTCTATAAACACAACCACAAATTTTTCCATGTATGGTCGAAAAATTCGATTCATCAAATCCATAAATACAGCCGGAGCATTAGTAAGTCCAAATGGCATAACGAGAAACTCATAATCTCCATACCTCATTATGAATGCGATTTTTGGCACATCCGAGTCTTTAACCCTCAATTGGTAGTAGCCAGATCTCAAATCTATCTTTGAAAACACTTTTGCTCCTTTCAACTAGTCGAACATGTCGTCAATCCTCGGCAAAGGATACTTATTCCTTATGGTTACCTTGTTGAGTTGTCGGTAGTCGATGCAAAGTCTCATGGATCCGTCATTCTTTTTAACGAATAATACGGGAGCACCCCAAGGATAAAAACTCAATCTTGCAAATCCCTTATCGGTCAGAGCCATTCTATACAGAGCAATCGATATTGGGGCAGTCCCCAGTAACAAATCAATAGCAAACTCCACCTCTCTATTCGGTGCCAATACTGGCAATTCTTCTGGGAACACATCCAGAAATTCAAAAACTACTAGTACCGATTCAATCTTCATTTCAAACACTTTAGTATTCAACACATACGCAATAAATGCTTCACAACCCTTTCTTATATATCTCTGAGCAAACATCGATGAAATTACAATAGGCAATTCACTCGTTTCATCTGTTTCAACCCGAAGAACCTCATCATTTTCACATTTCAATTCAAAAATTTTCTCACTACAATTTACCTTGGCATCATGCAATGTTAACCAATCCATACCCAAGATATTATCAAGCTCATCAAATGGCAACAACATTAAGTTAGCCGGGAAACAGTGACCTCGAATCATCAAAGGGCAATTCTCGCAAACTTTATCCATTAGCACATACTTGCCTAAAAGGTTTAACACTTTAATCACAAACTCAATAGACTCAACAGGCAAATTTATAGTGACAAATTCATGCAAATATAAGAATGAGTAGATCTGGGATCAATTAATGCAACAACAGTAGTATCATAGAGAGAAAATGTACCAGTGATCACATCAGGAGAGGACACATCTTTCCAAGCATGGATTGCATAAGTTCTCGCGGGTGCTCTAACTTCTTATCTCATAGCTGAACCTTCGGATACACCTTTGCTACCGGCCCCATCTCTAATATTTCTCACTGGTCTCCTTCTAGCAGTAGTGTTACTCGATCTAACATTTTGGGAGTTATCTTTTTTAATTATCTCAGGACAATACTTAATGAAATGGTCTTGGGAGCTACATTTAAAACAAGCCCAATTGATCATCCAACATTCACCGGGATGTGTCCTACCACAGTGTTGACATTCGAGCCTTTTAGATCTGACATTACTGACACTCGCTACAGATGTAGTTCGGGCCTTAGATCCCGAATAATGCTTCCCACGATTTCTACTAAGATTCCCACCTGAAACATTCGAACGAAGGTGCATATCTCTTGACTTTTTAGATGAGGATTGAAATGACTTACTCATTGGTCTCTTCCTTGAATCTCTAGCATCAAGCTCAGCTTTTCTCTTTTCTTTACACAACTCTTCCGCCTTACAAGCTCGTTCGACTAACACCACGAATTCTTTCAGTTCTAAAATTCAACAAACATTCTAATATTTTCATTTAACACATTTTCAAACCTCTTACACATAATGGCTTCTGTAGACATACATTCCTGAGTGTACATACTAATTCTGACGAACTCTCACTCGTATTTAGATACAATCATTTGACCTTGTTTCAATTCCAAAAACTCTTTACATTTCTAGTCGATAAACCACTGACTTATATATTTCTTTCAGAATTCCTCTTGGAAGAAATTCCAAGTGACTCTCTCTCTCGTAACCACAAGTACTAATGTCTTCCACTAGTGATATGCTGCGTCCTTTAGCAAAGATATAGCACATTTTAAACATTCTTTGGGTGTACACAAAAGCTCATCAAACACCCTGATAGTATTCTCTAGCCAGAACTCTGCCCTCTCAGGGTCATCATCTACATTAGCCCTTAATTCTTTGGTCCTGTACTTACGAATTTTATCGATTGGAGGTTTATTAAATCTTACTATCTCCACATCTTGGGGAGCTACGGGAACTGGTTGAGGAATAGGAAGGGTTGGGGGAGGTTGAGCATTCGCATTCGCCCGAATAAACTTTGTATACCACTCGTTCATCATATAGAGAAAGGCTTTCTAAGCCTCTCTTCCCCAACTAGTTGTCACATGTCTACATCTGGTGGTGCGGTCCCTTGGGCAGGAGTCAACGCATTACTTTCAACCTCATCAGCTATGGCTCGATCGAGATTCATTTACTATATAAAAACACAATTTAAGTTGTCAGGAGTCGTCACACTATCACAATTCATATATGGCATGTATAACTAGGCTCATACACAAGATAGGTTAGTCCTAGAATCGACTAAACCGTAGCTTTGATACCACTAAATGTAACACCCCTTACCCTATCCATCGCCAAAATAGGGTACAAGGCATTACCGAACTCAAACATACATAAATATACAAAACTGAGTTATAAATTTTCATCCAAATTTAAAACTTTTCATACATACTCATAACATCCCTATTACGGGCCTACGAGACCCTAAACATACATTGAAGTGGTTAGGGACTAAATTGAAAACTTTCAAAACTTTGTCAACACTTAGGAAATTTTCATGTTTTGGAGAGTCACACGCCCGTGTGGGTAGGCCGTGTGGTCACACACGCTCGTGTGGCTCAGGACATGCCTGTGTCCTCATCCTGTGTAACTCTTTGTTTATGACATCATCAACAATTTAGGGTCACACGGCCAAGTTACACGCCTGTGTGCTAGGTTGTGTGGCAAATTTAATTTTCACATTTACAGTGCAGACTTCCCAGGACCTAGGCACACACCCATGTCCTGAGGCCGTGTCCTTCACACGGCTGAGACACACGGCCATGTCTCTGCCCGTGTGTTTACTACTAGGCATTCTATTTTGCCTAATCAGGGTGCATGGGACACACGACCTATCAACACGCCCATGGGGTTGACCGTGTGTCACACACGGCCCAGACACACGCCCGTGTGGACAATATATAGGCTATTTGCCAAGCCATTTGCCACCCTGAAACACAATAGCACATATACCCATACAACAACACTTATCATGACACAATTAAGCAACTAAACTTTCACAATCAAGGCATCCACTCATCATTCACATAAAATCACCATGCATGGACGTTACACAATTATCAACTCACTCATTCATTTAACCACATTCATGAAAGACATCATTAATTGATTATGCAAGTAACCCACTTTTACCAATTTCAAATGGCCATTTACAAAATGAACTTTCAACTAATTTAGGCCCCCATCTATGGCTAAATCAAATATGACACTAAAAAAAATAACCAAGTTCCTATACATGCCATACTTTAAATTATATCACAATTATCAAATACCCAAAATAACAATTCTGATAGTGTGATGCGAGCCTCTGACAAGTCTCAAACCCGAGCTAGCTTGGTGACACTATAAAACAAAGGAAAAAAAAGGAGGGGTCGTTATATTGCTTAGTAAGTTTATATGCAAATAAATAGCATCTTAACCATTAAAATTCACATAAGGAGAGTTAATACATTTACCCTTGAGCTCATATATGTTAAGCTTACTCAAGCACAACTTACCATGATAACATCACTTATAACATTCGTACTTACGAATTTCTCGTGCCCCGTTGAACATATCAGAATACTAATGGATACTCAAAAAACTTGCAGAATAGTGCCACATATATGTAGCCAAAGCTACCACTTATCAAATTTCACATATATGCTCGTTCACAAGCTAGTCACGAGTTTACTCACACAAGCTAATGGTGAAGACGTAGCTACTCAGTGCTACTTACACAAGCTGACAGGTATCCGCAACACACGCAGGATTACCTAGCCACTAGTAGTCGTACAAGACCAGCACCCAGACATCACATAATCACACTTAAGGTCCTAGTGACATGTCACTTGTATCCTATTTTATTCTTAAGGTTCAACCAGGATATCACTTTCATACTTATAACTTATCAAAACTTTGTCGATTATGTCACATATCATCATTCACACATTTTGTACAACATTAAAACATCAAAATATAATAAAATGAAGCATTATTTACATACAAACTTAACTCTATACAAATTTTGCAATTTAGGTCACAACTTTGCCCTTTCCCTAAGCAAATTTTATGTCACATATCATGCATTATTTTATTCCTAAGCAAATTTTGCGATTTAGTTCACAAGTTTGCCCTTCCCCTGATCTAGGTCAATTCCTCGTCTTTCTTGATCTATAATGACACATTTAGCTTGTTTAATGCTCACATTATTCAATTTGACCCAAAAATCATATTAAGGAAAATTTACATTTTTGCCCTTTACACTTTAGTCCCTGGGTTCGTAAAATGAAAAGTATTCATTTTTCTCAAAACCCAAGACTAGTCGAACCTCTTATACACTTATGGCAGTCCATATTTTTCATTCATTCACATATCTCTACATATATTTTACAACTTTTGCAAAAAGGTCATTTTATGTAATTTCATCAAAAGACATTTAGTAAAAGTTGTTAAACACACATCAAACTTTCAAAATCTACCATGAAACATTAAAACACATGCATATCACACATAGGTAAATTTTTGAACATGAACCCTAGCTCAAATTAACGGTAGAAATAGGTAAATCGGATGATTACGACTTTAAAAACGTAAAGAACATTAAAAACGGGGCTAGGATGCACTTACTATCAAGCTTGGAAGTAGAAGAAACTCGAGCTATGGCTCCATTATGATATATAATGATCTAATTACTAAATAAGGACCTATAATTTACAAATTCATTTCAATTAAGCACCCAATGCTTTTTGAACATCTATTTTGCACTTTTTGTAATTTAGTCCTAATAGCTAAATTAGACTATCTATCGATAAAATTTCTTTACGATATTTTTACACATGTATTCAATCATACTATAAGCCTTAAAACTTTATCACAATAAATTTTTATACTCCAAATTTATGGTCCCAAAACTACTATTCTAACTTGGCCATAAATCGAGTTGTTACATTACTAGTGCATAGTCCCTATATACCTTCAGTACCTTGATATTGTGTTCTATAGATGCATGGATACTTATGATGCATGCCTCGATTCTGCCATGTTATTTGTACAATGAAAATCAAGTTTACTAGTGAAAAGATAATGATCTCTGTGTGGGGATACTAGGACTGCCCCAATTTTGTTACCTTTGGCATTTGAGGCTCCCTCAAAAATTATTTTCCAGGGATATTCTCTTGGAGCACCTTCTTCAGTGGTTGCAACATATATCAGATCCTCATTTGGAAAATTGAAATTTAAAAGGCTCGTAATCCTTAAGAGCTCTACTAGCTAGGAAATCCACTATTGCACTCCCCTTTACCGCCTTCTAATTTACATAGATTATATCAAATTAGGAGAGCAAAATTTACCACCAGGCCATTCTTCCATTTAATGCAATTGACTTCATCATGTACTTTAAAGGGTTTATTTTCAAGATGAGCCAAGTCGTATGGTATAACATGTATTATTTCAGCTTCTGGGTTGTCCAGATTAAGGTGCAACACAACTTCTCAGTTAGTGAATATCTTATCTCACATTCAGTGAACTTCTTATTGAGGTAATATATTACTCTTTCTTTCTTCCCTGACTCATCATGTTGGCAGAGTATGCATCCCACAGAATTTCCAAATACTACTAAGTACAGTATCAATGGCTTATTTGGGCTAGGTGGCATCAGCACTAGGGCATTGGACAAGTAATGTTTAACCTTGTTGAAGGTTTTCTGGCACTCCTCATCCCATACACCTGGATCATGTTTCCCAGGCAGATGGAATATGGGGTCATATTTCTTGGTTAGTTGTGAAATGAACCGGACAATGTAATTTAATCTTCCTAGGAAACCTCGGACCTCCTTTTGGGTACGCGGCCAAGGTAACTCCTGTATAGCCTTGACTTTATCCTGGTCGATCTCAATCCCTTTCTTATTGACTACAAATCCGAGCAATTTACCCAACATAGCCCCGAAAGTGCATTTTGCTGGATTCAACTTTAGCTAGTGTAATACCCCAAAAATTTCCATTCTTGATATAGTAAAAGAAGGAAATAAAGAAATAAAAAGAGAAATTTTGAACTATGTCAACAAAATCTATGTAGGAAGCATATTATGATGTATTAATCCAAGAAAGGATTAAATCGTAAAAGTGAGAAAAGTCTTGTGGCCCAAGAGTAAATACTTAAAATTTAAGGGGTTAAAGTGTAAATATGGAAAAGTTGAAGGACCAATAGTGCAAATATTTTAAGGATGGAATAATCTAGAAACTAGGAAAAATGGATGAATTAGGACCAAATTGAATAGGTGAAGAATTATGAGGGACTAAATTGTAATTTTACCAAATTAAGTGATGACTCAAGAATGGAATTTTGAAAGATCACAAAGGGCAAAATGGTCAATTGGAGGAGAGAGAAATCTAGAAAGTAATGATGATGTTGGTGATATTTTATAATTATTTAATTAGATTATTATTATTTATATGATATTTAATAAGATATTTTATTATTTTATTATTTTATTTAGTCTATATATATGTATGTGTGTGGAAAAAAAAAAGGAGAGAACATACCATCCATTCCATGCACTCAACGTATGGAGAAAAAAAAGGAAGAAAGAAACTTTCATTTCTTTACAATTTGGTCCTTCCACCAAAAATTCACCATTTTCACCTAGAAATCAAAAGAATTTCCATAGCTACCGAAGGAGAAAAATGTTAAGGAGGCTATGAGGAGTTAGAATATCAAGTTGGATTCAAGAAATAGAAGCTAGAGGAGAGAGAAAGTGAAGTTAAAGTTTGGAAACAATAAAACAAGGTAAGAACATCAAGATTTCCATGTATTTTTAAGTTTAATATTATTGAAAAAGCATGTAAATGATGTTAATGTAGAGTTTCCTTATATATGATTCTATGTTCTTGATGTGGTAGTGAAGAGAAAATAAGATAAAGTGATGGGAAATGGTGTAGAGAAAGAAAATAAGGGTGATATAAACTTAATAATTAATATCTTGCACTAAAACAGTTTTGGACAGCAGCAGTAAGCTAAATTTGAAAAATCACCAAAAATGGTAGAAACTGAATTAGAAGTTGAATAAGATATGGAATTAAATCTTGTTGAGTCTATTTTCATATAAAAGAAACATAACAAGTAAATGAATTCTGTATTCTGAGATATTTATATTTTTGTGAGACTGGTTCCGAATGATTTCGGGATCCTCTGTTTTGACTTTGAAAAATCACCAAAAATTGTATAAAAATAATTAGGGACTTAAATTTATGTTTTTGAAATCCTTAATGAGTATATTTTCAAGAGAAATAAGCAGGAACATCATCCGAGTCCCGTACGAGGAGATAATTAAATTTTAATGAAGAAAGGTCGGAACAGTTATACAGCAGAACAAGGGTAACTTTAAAGAATAAAATGTACTTATTGGCTAAGCCAAAAATTCTGAAAATTTTATGGTAAGAAGATATGTGAGTCTAGTTTCAGGGAAAATTAGTGGAGCTTAATTTGGAGTTCTGTAGCTCAAGATATAATTAATTTAGTGACTATGACTCAAATGGACAGTTTTGAAAATACATATAAGTAAATAGTGAAAGTTTTGATAATGTTACTTATAAGCATGTTATATAAATTAAGGATGTGGAATGGAGTGGAAGAGGATGAAAATATGTATGAATATTCAGTTAGCATGGCTAATTTGTATGTTTTAGGCTTAGGGACTAAATTGAATAAAGTAAAACTTTATGGGCAAGTTTGTAAAAATGTTAGAAATGACCAAATTGCATGAAATGGATTATTTCATTATTTAAATTGAAAAAAATTTAAATGAAATTATTTGTTTAGTTCAAGATTGGGAAAAAACATGTTTTAGGGATTAAATTGAAAAGTGTTGAAATTATGGAAAAATTCTGATAATTATAGAATTTATGGGCTGTGATGAAAATATATGATGATAACGGTTGGAAATAAGGATTAAATTGCAAGAATTTTATTTTCTGAGCCTAAGGATGAAATCGTCATTAATTAAAAGTTTAGGGGCAAAATGGTAATTTTGCCTAGAGCATTAATTGAATGTATTAGAATATCGAATGAATGGAAACAATGGTCAAATTTATTTATAAAGTTCCGAACGACTCAAATACAAGACTTGAAAGTGGAAAAGAAAAGATATCGGATTAATGAATTTATAAACACGAACAAGCAACGAGGTAAGTTCGTGTAACTTGAATTATATTCTTAAATGCTTGAAATGTATGTTATTGATGTGAACATGAATTGAATGTTCATTATATGAAAATTGATGAAACATTGATATATTTGATAAAAATGGGAAGAAATCCCAGTTGAATGAAAGGAAAATTCGATGGATCTCTGAAAAGGAATTGACGGTAAAAAGGGATCTAGCTCGGACGGGTGATCCTATTATTAGCCCTCCCGAAGAATACAGGAAAAAGGATTAAGCCCGAAAGGGTAATCCTAATATCAGCCCTCCCGAAGAATATATGGTAAATGAGGTTCGCGGGACTGTGCTGGTGGCTCTCCCGAAGAATACATGTGTATAGGCCCTTCCAAAGAATACATGGGAGCTGAGGTTCACGGAAGTGTGCCAAGAATTGAGGTTCGCGGGAGAGTGAGGTTCGCGGGAGTGTGCTTACTGAAATGAAATGTGTAAGACCATGGTTGAAAGATACCATGGCAATGAATAAGACCATGGTTGAAAGATACCATGGCAACAAATTGAGAAAATGAATAAGACCATGGTTGAAAGATACCATGGCAATGAATAAGACCATGGTTGAAAGATACCATGGCAACACATGTATATGAATTGACGGACCCGGAATTGTACACTAAAAGTGTACCCCTGTGTGAATTGACGGTTAATGAGATTGTACACCAAGAGTGTACTATTGGGAATCCATCGAAATTCTGAGAAATTCAACGGGATAAATATAGAAGATGGTAAACACATAGCTAAAAAGGGTAAATGTGAATTAATGGATTATGGATTTGCTATATTAAGTATACTATATGATCTTAACTATTGATATTCCGATAAATTCAGTAGGTAAAAGTCCCAACCAGAAAAGGGAATATGTATATAAAAAGATTCGTACATATATATTCCTAAAGTACATGAAAAATGATAGTGATACTGGAAATATGGAAATATAAAATGATGATATTTGTACATGGAATTTATTGATGAATATATGGATCCATGATTATAGATTCGTATACCTTAAAAACATTAATTGTATGACGATGATATTTCGAATGACTTGATGAATAAAGTCCCGACATGGAATAATTCAAGCACGAAACAATAACCATGAAATTGAACTTGAAATACACGAAAATAATATTTATTCGATATTTTAAAATATGACATGGAAAATACATGTATATGAAACTTACTTGATAATTATGCATATTCAATATTAAGAATTGTCCTGAAATAAATATATGCAAAATTCATGAAAACAATGATACATGAACATGTGACTATCTTTAATATGCTGATACATGGAAACTAGGTAAGCCATGATGAGTGATAATCTCGAGTATGGTATGTTGATAAAATGAGTTTATCAATTCTAAAATTATATGAAATATGCTCAAGTATGCTAACAACTGTTATTGTTGAAGCTTAGACAAGTGCCCAGTTATTGGTTAAATGGTAATACGATTATTATATGATATGTCGAAAGGGTAAATGATCAAATGAAAATATACTTGTGCTTATGGAAGAGTGGTAAAATTTAAGTTATACAATTTCTTATAAAATGAGTTATTATGTGATTAATGGAAAAAAAAATTCTATAAACTCTGGTAATACCTCGTGACCCTATTCCGACAATGGATACGGGTTGGGGGTGTTATAGCTAGAATTTTCTCAACCTCAAAAATAGTTTCCTCAAGACTTTCACATGTTCTTTTTCTGTTTGTGATTTTGCGATCATATCATCAACATAAACCTTAATTTCCTTGTGCATCATACCATGAAAAAATTTTACCATGGCTCTTTGATATGTCACTCCCACATTTTTTAGTCTGAATGGCATTACTTTATAACAAAACGTTCCCCAGATTGTCATTTTTCAGGATGCATCTTTATCTGGTTGTATCTAGAGAAACCATCCATGAAGGAAAACAGTGAATGACCTACCGTGTTGTCCACTAGGGCATCGATCTGAGGCAACGGGAAATTGTCCTTTAGGCTGGCCTTGTTTAAATCCCTATAGTCTACACACATTCGCACTTTCCCAACTTTCTTAGAGATAGGGACTATATTGGCTACCTACTCCTAATATTTGACCACTTGTAGGAAACCGGCGTCAACTTGTTTCTTCACCTCTTCTTTTATTTTCAATAGTATGTCTAGCCCCATCCTTCGAAGTTTCTACTAAACTGGCTTACATTATTCCTTTATGAGAAGCTTGTGTACCATGATATCAGTACTTAGACCAGGCATATCGTGATATGACCATGCGAAGACATCTTTGAATTATTGGAGTAATTTAATGAGGCCTTGCCTTGTCTCTACAATGATGTAAGTTTCGATTTTCACTTCTTTCTTTTCTTGTTCATCTCCTAAGCTCATAATTTCCTCTGACTCTGTGTAAGGTAGGATCTGTTTCTCATCTTGTTCTACCATCCTTAACAAATTAGGAGGTAAGTTACAATCTCGATCATCTTTAAAGTCTTGAGGTTCTTCTAGACACATATCCTACTCAAAAGGAGACTTTGAGTCAGTAGTAGCATCGCTCGTATCATTGATTTCTGGAGACTTGTTATAGGAATAAAAGAAAACCTAAAGAACAAATAAGTCTAAGAATAATTATATGTGTGGATGGGTATGGATGAAATGAAAAAATAGAAGAATATTTGTCAAATGGGACACAAAGATGCATTATCTTATTGAAATAAAATAGTGGACATGTGCATTTTTTCACAAAAGGATTCCTATTGCTCCCAAGCTTAGAGTAATAAGTGTGCTTTGAACATTACTCTAAAATAGTTTCAAAAATTACAGGGATCTCTTCCGTAGTCCAATTTTTTAGAACTCTTCTAGGGATATAAGGACAAATTCTTGATAGGTTTTTTTCCCTAATTCTTTCTTCGGATATGACATTGATGCTCAAGTTTCCAAACATTCCTTCCACAGTTTTGATTAACAGGTTCTTTTTTTCTATCATTTTCATTCAAGATAAATGATTTCTCCTGAAATGAATGTTTCAAATATATGGGGACAGATCATCGGTTCCCATTTGATCTCTCTCCCACTTAGTCGTGCTCTCCTTTTCTCTTACTTCTTTTCCAGTTTTTTCTCCTTCTGTCTCGCACCTGGCTTGTACCGTAAGCCAAAATGGTCTTTTTTGTCCATCAGTATTGGTGTATCGACCCTTCCTTGGAGATATTTTTTGAGTCCTCTTCTAGGCAAGGCTTCTTTCTCGACTGTCAACTGCAGACTCATCATTGTGGTTTTGGATATTTTTGGCACTGGAATCTTGTTTCCTTCAACAATGAAAGTTGCATTAACAAATTCTAGTGATCAAAAGAAACATTCTATTTCCTCTTCGTCTGCTCCTATGTATGGCATGTCACTAGTTACGGATGCAATGATGTCCTCTTCAGCATTTATGGTTCCTAGTCGACCCTCTATTTCCAACTTCAGTTTTTTGTGCAGTGACGACGACACTGCCTTGGTTGAATGAATCCAAGGCCTACCCAACAAGCAGTTATAGGAGGGTTTGATATCCATTACCAAAAAATCTACATCATATGTGTTCAGACCAATTAAGAGCGATATTTCAATCCTCACTATTACCTTCCTTTCTATACCATCAAATGCTCTTACTATATTATGGCACACATTCATGTAAGAGCTATCAACTGGCAACCTATTCAATGTAGATATATGCAAGACGTTCAGCGCAGATCCATTGTCAATTAACACTTCCGGTAATGTATATCCTTTGTAGTGGGTAGTGATGTGTAGAGCCTTCATGGATCCTATGCCCCTTGGAGGTATTTCATCATCATTGAAGAAGATGAAATTGTTGACACTTATATTATTGACCAAACAGTCTAGCTTGTTCACAGAGATGTTATCAGCGACATAAGTCTCATTTAACACCTTCATCAATGCGTTACGATATGTCTCTGAGCTCAGAAGGAAGACTAATACTGATATGCGAGCTGGTTGTTTGTGTATCTATTCTACTACACTGTACTCGCTATGTTTCAAGAACTTCAAGAATTTCTTAACCTTATTCTCAGTAACTGGCTTATTGACAGGTGACTCAAGTCTAGCTGTTTTTCCTTTCTTAGGTTCAACTATTAGGGTTTTTTCCTTAAGGGACTCGGTTCTCGTATTTACAGGGTCATAGCGTTTCCCACTACGTGTGAAGAAATCGATATCTTGAACCCCTTTTGAAGTGCCAATTGAGTTCTCTCCTCTTGGAATCATCACTTTGCAATCATAATTCCATAGAGAAAAGCCATGGGTTTTTGAATCATGATTCTTGGCGTAGCTTGTGCTCCCACTTTATTGCCTCTCGGTCAAGAAATAATCACTACTGGGTGGTTGACCTTGTAAACTCTCTCCGTCGATCCCTCCTCTGAGGTACAAACATCTTCTCCCTCTGAGCCCTTGATATCTACAAAGAATTCCTATTATTTGTTATCCATCAGACTTTGCACTAGATCCCAGAATCCAACACACTCTTGGTTCTCATTACCTGCTGTAACGTGGAACTCACAGTAGCTCCTCACTCCTTTGGGTACTGTAAACTAAAAAATATATAGTATTTTCCTATGTAATACATCACCTTTTTACTTAAATTCGTTGTTAAAACTAAGTAATTGTTTAATAAATTAATGAAATATGTGAAAATATGAAATTAGGACATAAAATTTATTAAAATGTGATTTTATGCTTTATTATATAGTTTTCATGCATAAAATGACTTATTTTATATTTATTTGAACATATTATATTTTTAAGACAAAAATGGGTCATGCATGATTAAATTAAATAATAAAATATGAAATTATATTTAATAATTCATTTTAAAATATTTCATTAATAATTTGGGTTTTAATTAATTATTTAAATTGGATAAATTATATTCTTTGGTCCTTTAATTTATTGATTTATTTTGGATAGGTCTGATAGCTTTGAGGATTACAAAAACTGTCTAAATTGGAGACCAAGTCAACCCAATTTCGACTACACATGGTTGTCCACACAAACCACTTCTTGGTTTAATTGCACAAGGTCCTTACAATGTTAAAGAAATTAGATATTTGCCTAAAGATTTACACTTGACCGAGTCTCAGTGCTGAGTTGTTATGGCATTTGAATTACTTAAAAACAAAGCCAAAATCCACTAATCATGGCCGGCCGCTCATTGAGAAAGCTTGAAGAGACTAAACCTAGCTATTTTTGGCAAACTACTCTCCTCTCTTCACCTACAAATAAGACCCTATTTCACCATGCATCCCTCATCCCTCATCAATCTCATTTCTCTCAATTCTTTTTAGCATTTTCCATTTTCCATGCCTAGCATCATATCTTCATAGAGATTTTAGCAATTAAGCCTCTTAAAGAGCCCTTCGTCGGCCACCTTGGAAAGCCATCAGCAAAGGAGCAAAGCAAAGGAGCGAAGGAGCCCTTGTTGGTCAGAGTCTTGGGTGATAGCCACTTTGATTTGGGTTTAATCTTTCATTTCTTTGATTTAATCTATAAATGTTTTCAATTAAAATCAAGTCTGTATTTCATTAATACGTGATTGGAATGCACCTAAATTACCTGAGCTATCCTAACCAGACGACAGCTAGTGGACACATAATTGAAATGTGCATACTCAATTTAAGTCCTAACCCAATTAAATTGCATGTTTCATAACTACTCTAACCTAGCTCTATTATCTGCATAGTTTTTAGATTTGTGTGATCAAACTATTTCAAACCTAACATATCCCTATTACCTCGCACGAATGCTAAGAAACCCCTAGTAAATAAAGATTAGTAAAATGTATATTTACTAAGTAAAGGATTCTGAAAGGACCTAATGTGGTTTCCAAACTCATGAAAGATCGAGTTGCCATGGAATGTTTTTCTGAATGTTATTAAGCATGTTGATAATAAATTGAGTTTAATTAAAGTAATTGTCCTAGTTTATTTATGTCACAATTGTTGCATATTGTGTTTAATTTTGCTAAAATCTATTTCATTTATATTGTTTGCATATTTAGGATAATTTGCATTAGGGATCATTGCATCTAGTTTAATATATTTAATTTTAATCATCACTACTCAATCATATTGTGGTTTTAAATTTACCAAGTTATTAATATAACTTTACAATTAAGTGATTTAACACAAATACAATCCATGTGGAGACGATAACTGAATACTTACTTATTACTTGGTAACGATTGTGTAAACTTGCAAAATCCTATGCATTACACGTTTTTGGTGCCGTTGCCGGGGATTATTAACTATTGCCATAGTCAAAATTTTTGGTGAAATTATTTACTTTTAATTTGGGTTGTTTCTAACATTACTAACTTATTCTTTTTAATTTTGTGATTTTCTTTTCAAGGTGTTCCGAGCATAGATCGGATTATCGATTTACTCCTTATAAACCCTAAAATTGAGCAAACTTTCAGACAAAGAAGACGTGAATGAACAACTCAAAGACAAGTCGAGATAGACCTTGGAATTTAGAGTCAAGATCAAGGTATTAAAACTGATCATGTACGAAACCCATCTTCATTGCCGATGATAGGGAACGATGCATCACACAATAGGTTGTGCCACTTTTTAGTGAGTTAAATCCAAGAATTAGAAGGTCAGATATTGAGGCAACCCAATTTGAATTGAAACCAGTGATGTTTCAAATGCTCCAAATGGTGGGCCAGTTTAGTTGTATGCTTATAAAAGATCCACATCTCCACCTTCAATTGTTTATGGAGGTGAGTGATTCATTCAAGATAGCCGGTGTGACTGAAGACACACTGAGGTTGAAGTTGTTTCCATACACATTGCAAGATTGAGCACGAGCATGGCTCAATTCATTGCCACCAAGTTTCATATCTACATGGTAAGAATTAGCAGAGAGATTTTTGGTTAAGTATTTCTTGCCTAGAAAAAATGCTAAGTTGAGGAACGAGATCAGAACTTTCCAACAATTGGATGATGAGTCTTTGTATGAGGCTTAGAAGTAATTCAAGGAGTTACTTCATAAGTTTCTTCATCATGGGATTCCTCATTGTATCTAGTTGGAGACATTCTATAATGGTCTCAATGCACATACAAGATTGATGGTAGATGCTTCTACGAATGGTGCAATTTTGTCTAAGTCTTATAATGAGGCTTATGAGATCATCAAGAGGATTGCAAGCAATAACTATCAATGGCCAACAAATCGAGCAGCTTCAAGAAGACATGTAGCTGAAATTCACGAAGTTGATGCCCTCACTTCGTTATCAGCTTAGGTGTTGTCTATTTCCTCTATGTTAAAACAATTTACCACTAATACTGCTAATAATTTCACAGTTTAACCAGCAAGTTCATTTGAAGTAATTTCCTGTGTGTACTTTGGGGAAGGTCATTCTTTTGAAAATTGTCTATCAAATCCCAAGTTAGTGTACTATGTGGGGAATCAAAATAAGAGTGGACAAGGACCCCAGTCCAACTTCTACAATCCTTGATAGCGTAATCATCCTGACTTTTCTTGTAAAAATGATAAATGTTAAATTATACATATTTTTACCTCATGTTTAGCCTATATTTTGGATGAATTATTATCAATTTAGTGAGAATTGGTGCTCTTAATCTTTCTTTTTCATATCTTACACTCAGGAGAGCATAAGGAAGAGAAAATAACAGAAAATGGACCAAAAACAGAGAAAATGGGCCAAAATGTGTAATCGACATGGCCTAAGAAGTCACCACACGACCGTGCCACACGAAGATCACACGGTCCAGCCCTTAACAAGCACAGCCAGGCCACACGGCCGTGCCACCTCAACAGTCCCGAACACGGCCTCTTGTAGAAATCACATGGGCATGGCACACGGGCGTGTTCTAGTCGTGAGGAAGAGGAATTTCACTCGAATTTGGATACTTAATGGCTAAGAAAGCCATTCTAAACTCTATATAAAGACCCCAAGAGGCAACTCTACCTCTTTTCTCTCAAGAAAGAGCGCCATAATTCTACCAACACAAGGAGTGAAAGCAAGGAATTACTCCAAGGGAAGCCGATTGATTCATCCCAGAAGCCAGAATTCTACATCAAGGCAGAGGATCTCCCTAAATTCCTTCAGGGGTTTTTGGGTTCTTTATGTTTTGTTATCTTAATTCTTCTGGGATGTTTTCTTTCTTTATTATGAACTAAACCCCTCAAATACTTGAAGGGGATGAAACCTAAGACAGATCTTGTTATTATTTATTCTTAAATTATTTGATAAATACTTGAATTGTTCTTAATTATGTGTTCTTCATTCTTGATTTAATAATCCTAGGTATTACTTCAAGAACTTGATGTGCTTAGGCAGAGGAGCAAAAGTCCCTGTTTTAAGAGTAGATCTACCATAATTAAGCGGAGTTGCATGCAACCCTAGACATAGGGTGACATAAATCTGCCGGATTAGGGTCAAACCTAATAGGGGGATCCATAGATCGAATTAATGCAACCTAGGGGTGTTAATTAATAAGAAAACTTTAGTTAACAGCCTAGGCTTAGTTGTTCTTATCCTCGAAAGAGGTATTAACATAAGTTAGGGATCTCTACGGATCAAGTCAAGTAAAGAAATCATCTAGTTCAAGAAATTATTAATAAGTGAAGTCTAGGTGGATTCTCCCTTAAGTATTGCTTATATCAATCAGCTTTTCCCTAAAGTTTTCCCCAAATTTACTTTTTGTGCACTTTTAGTTAGTTTTAGAATTAGTTTCAATCAATCCTCTTTTATTTTTAGGCTAGATAATAGAAAGGAAGTAAGTATTAGTACTTTTCGTTCCCTTGGGTACGATAACTCGGTCTTGCCACTAAACTATACTACTGTTCGATAGGTGGGCTTGCCTTTAAAATCGTGATATTAGTTAGTTTTTAGTGTGATCAGTTTTTATAAATTTTATTACTTATATCACGAGCATATCAAACAACCAAGGAAATGGACCGAACAACAACTTATTTTAGCATAGACTCAACCAATCATAAGGGTTTAATTAGCAAGCTCCAAAACCACCCCAAGCTGAGTCATCAAATAGTTTAGAGAACTTGTTGAAGGCGTACATGGCAAAGAATGACGCTTTGATCCAAAGCAAAGCATCAATATTGAAACATTTAGAAAACCAAATGGGTCAGTTAGCTACGGAGCTTCGTAATAGACCACAAGGAACCTTGCTGAGCAATATTGAGAATCCAAGAAATTTGGGTAAAGAACATATCAAGGTAGTGGCATTGCGAAGTGGTGAAATTCTGGAACCCCGATTGACTGATGTCGAAGATAAGCCTGTTAAGATGGAGCAAAGTCAACCAGCTGTTAAAATTCCTACACCAAAAGAGTCAAAATCTGCAAAGACTGACAAGGTAAATCCTAACTTAGTGAATTCAGATGCTTTAACATATTTTTTGGATACAGGTTTACCTACTCAGAAGAGTTATCTGAATCAATTGACAGTTCCATCACCTCCATATCCGCAAAGATTGTAGCGACACAAGTAGAAACAAGAGGTGCAATTCAAGAAGTTCTTAGATGTTCTGAAGTAGTTACACATCAATTTTCAGTTGGAGGAGGCTTTAGAACAAATGTCAAATTATATGAAGTTTATGAAGGATATACTGTCTAAGAAGAAACGACTGAGTGAGTATGAGACTGTTGCCTTGACTAAGGAGTGCAGTGCATTCTAGCAGAACAAATTGTCGCCGAATTGAAAGACCCAGGAAGCTTTACTATACCTTGTAACATTGGTCGAACTCACTGTGGTAAAGCTTTATGTGACTTAGGAGTGAGCATCAACTTGATCCCTAAGTATATTTTCAAGAAGCTAGAGATAGGTGAAGTAAGACCTACTATAACAGTCCAATTTAGACCCTAGTCAGAACAGTGGTTTCGGGACCACGAATCTAAGGTTGAAATAATATTTTATTATTATTTTTTGTGTTTTAAATATGTGAATTAGTATGTGTGGAAGTTTTGTACGAAAATTTGATCGTTCGTGCGATTAATTATGAAAAATGATTAAATTGCATAGTTGGTAAAAGTAGCATTTTAATTGTTGATGTATTATATTGCCATGATTTAAAATGTTTTAAGTCCTTAAAAGACTGTTAAACCATTATAAGGATAGTGGACGTTTATGTCCATGGTTTAAAATGGTTTTACTAATATTTCATTAAGGGCAAACTAGTAAATGGTTTATTAAATGTTATATTAATAAAACAAACAAAGAAATAGCTATTATTTTTGCTTTGTTCTTGCTGAAATTCATGAAAGAAAACAAGGGTTCTTAGTTTTTAAAACATTTGGCCATATTGAAGCATAAATTAAGTTATGTTTTGTTTCGATTTTTTATGATTTTTACATTTTTGATATCGTTGCTTAGTTTACTATCAAGCCCATGTTGTAATTTGAGAAATTGATAATGTTTATGAAATATGCCGTTGATGAAATGGTGGGTTTTGTGATGTTAGTGCATGAAAAATGAAAGATATGTATTTGATTGATATGTTTGTTGTTGGATTTTTAATGAATTTAGCTAAATTGGGCTAAATTGTGAAATTGTTAATTTAGAGGACTAAAATGTGAAATTCATGAAATATGTGGGCTTGACTAGACTAAGGGAGAATTTGGCTATGCTTGATCAAAATGGAATTTGGTGTATTTGATGATTTTATGAAATAGGAACTTAAATTTCACAAGGTGAAAATGTGAGGGCTATTTTGTAAAATGCTTTAATTATGTGTCCTTGGATTGAATTGATTGAGTGTGTGATTGAATGAGTTATTTTTAATACATATAGATAAAGAAAAGCGAAACCCAAACTTGGATCGCGGGAAAACAAAAGTCGACAAATAATCGACTTGTTTTAACGAATCTTCATAAGTAGTAATTTCATTATAATGCTGTTAATTACATTGTTATTGAATGAATTGAAATGAATGGAACCTCGGAGGAGGTGGAATTAGTGTTGTGGATGAGTTAGTAATAGAAACGAGATTGAGAAAGATCAGTTGAATCGTAGGATTAGTTTCGGAAGGTAGTGACATGTCACTAGGATTGATTTAGCTTCGAGCCATGATATCGGCACTACGGGTGTGAGAGATACCTTGATTTGGCTACGGGCCATGGTATAGGTGCTCTGGAATAAGCTACTCTGATTTGGCTTCGGGCCATAGTATGAGTACTTATTGAACGAGGTATTTATGTGTTTGACTCGTATTTCAGATGGGTCAATGAATGAGTTTCGATTATGAAAATGAGTGAGGTCGTACGGAATGAACAGGTACGTATGATATACATATTTGTTATGAAAGAGTGTATGATGAGATCTTGTGAATCTATGGATGATTTACTACTGAATTGGGTTATTAAATTATTTGCTTATGACTTACTAAGCTTCTAGAGCTTACTTAGTGTGTTTATTCCTATTTTATAGATTATCGAAGCTACTAAAGGCTTAGGAATTATCGAGGATCTTCATCTCACTATCCAAGCTCTTTTGGTACCTTTTTGTAATTACATATATAGATAAGTATGGCATGTATAAGCTAGGGAGTTTTGAATATATTTTGAATGGTTTATGTTACGCCAAGTGATTTGGCTAACCAAATATGTGTAAATGCTTGTGATTATATGTGATAAATGTTGAAATTTTGCTCAATGTGGAAATGGCCACTTTGGGATGAACCAAATGGTAGATTATGAGCATAAGATGATTTACGACATGGATGGTTTTTGAAGCAATTGTTTGAATATGAATGTGCCTTGTAAATTGGTAAGTTTGAAAGGGATTTTATGCATGAATTGGTTGTCATTGATTTGGTTATATTAGTGATAGTGTTGAAGCATGAAATTGGCTGAAATTGGGTTATAAATGTTGTATAATTTGTGAATGTTGGTACTAGCATTTTGGGGTGCGAAAGTGGCTTAAACCAAGACTATTTTGTACCACATGACCAGAGCACATGGGCGTGTGACTCGACCGTGTGACCCCTATTTTCTGGGTATTTTGGTCAGTTTTGCACACAGGCTAGACACACGGTCGTGTCTGGTGAACGTGTGAACCCTGTTTTATAGTCATTTATATCAGTATAGCACATGAGTCGGACACACGGACATGTCTAGAGATCATGTAACCGTAGTCAGTGTTGTACACGGACTGAGGTAAGGTGTAAGGCACGGCCGTGCAAGGTACACAGCCTAGCCACACGGCGTATACCCTGTTTCAAAGGCAAAATTTTTATATGACTTGTAAAGTTTTGCAAACATTTTCAATTTGGTCCCGACCCCTTTTTAAGGCATGATTAAGAACTCGTAGACCTCCTAAAGGGACGTATTGTATGGGATTATTGATGGAATGATGATGTAGGATTTATAATTGTGTTAATGATGTGAATTATTTCAATTGTTCGTAATACCTCATAACCCTAATTAGGCGATGGATTACGAGTTAGGGTGTTGTAGATAGATTGACTAAATAGACTCATTTTATTCCGATTCGCACAGATTACTCATTTGATAAACTTGCGGAGTTGTACATTTCTCAGATTATGAGATTGCACGGGGTACCTATTTCTATTATATTGGATAGAAATTTGTGGTTTACATCGTGGTTTTGGAAGAAACTACAGGATGTTTTAGGTACGAAACTTCATTTTAGTACAGCTTTCCATCCGCAGATGGATAGTCAACCTGAGCGGATTATTCAAGTCCTTGAGGATATGTTGAGATTGCTGAGATTTTGTATCATTGCCATTCATCTCCAAGTGGGGGACACTTTGGTGGTTCACGTACTGCAGCAAAGATTTTGCAAGTAGGTTTCTTTTGGCCTACACTATTTAAAGATGCTTATGCTTATGTGAAGAACCGTGATAAATGCCAAAGGACCAAAAATTTATCAAGGAGGAATAAGAAGCCCTTGACAAACATTTTGGAGATTGAATTATTCGACGCATGGGGCATTGACTTCATAGGCCCGTTTCTTTATTTGTATGGGAACAAATACATCTTAGTTGCTGTGGACTATGCATCCAAGTGGGTTGAAGTTGAAGCATACCCTACAAACAATGCTAAGGTAGTCATGCGATTCCTACATAAGCATGTGTTTACACGATTTGGGACACCAAGAGCTATTATTAGTGATAAAGGTTCTCACTTTGTAAACAAATAGCTTAAGTGGTTGCTTGAAAAATATGAAATGAAGCACAAGATTGCTACTGCTTATCACCCCCAGTCTAATGGGCAAGTTGAAAGAGTGAATCATGAAATCAAAGGTATCCTTGAAAGGGTAGTATGCCCTAGAAGAAAAGATTGGTCTCGAAGGCTCGATGATGCATTATGGGCCTATCGAACAACATTTAAGACACCGTTAGGAATGACTCCATATTAGTTAGTTTTTGGAAAGGTATGTCATTTGCCATTAGAGTTGGAGAATACAGCTCACTAGGCTTTAAAGCAGTTGAACTTTGATCTTAAGCAAGCCGGTGAGAGAAGGATGTTACAACTTGATGAGTCGGAAGAGCTAAGGTTGTTTTCCTATGAGAATGCCAAAATGTGTAAAGAAAGATCAAAGAGATGGCATGATAGTCATATACAACCTTGCGAGTTCAAAGAAGGCCAGAAGGTTTTGTTGTTTAATTCAAGGTTGAAGTTATTTCCTAGGAAGCTTAAATCCCAATGGAAAGGACCTTATACCATCTAACGAGTTCATCCTTATGAAGCTATTGAATTAAACGACAATTACGGAGGTACGTTTAAAGTTAATGGTCAACGTCTCAAACACTACTGGGATGGTGAAGTTGAGCGAGCTGAATCCTCATTCATATTAATAGACCCTTGATTTTTTATGAACTCATTTTGTAAATAAATAAATAATTAAAACTTATTTTCTTAACTTAGTACATTTAATTAATTCTGTCAAAGGAGATTGGAAATTAAGTGGGACTGCTATAACCCCTCCAACCTTTCTTAGGATTTAATTTAATGCAATTTGTTAAGAAAAAAATTTCTAATTAAGATTTAAAATTTTTAAGTTTCATTTGTTTTGATTAAATTTTAAATTTTATGTTAATAAAGGGGGTCAAATTTGGCCCAAGTACTAATTAGTCTTTTTTCTTGAGTAATTCTATAAATACAGTTTGACTTTGAGGCCCATGACAGCAAAAAGGAGGGAAATTTTCCATATTTTGCCACCACTCCCATTACTTTCCACCCAAGTAACCCTAATGTAGCTAAATTTTTGCTACATGTTGCACTAATTCCTCCCTATATAAACCCATCTTCATTCTCCTCAAAGCAATTTGCTTAACCCTAAAAATCCCTAAATCTCCCCCTTGTGCCGCTAGCTTCAAATCCCGAAAGAAACCTTAGTTTCTCTTCCTTTGTGGCTAAAATCACCTATTGCCGCTGCAAGAAGATTACCGAAGCACCAACGTTGCTGCCACACATCACCGTTGTCACTGCTGCATACCACCGTTGCTGTCGTACATTGTAATTACCTCTCCACCATCCTTGCCGTCACAAGGTTTTCGCCATAACAAGTCCTTACCCACCTTGCCAGTTTCTCTTTTCCCTCTTGTGTAGAAACTTTGCCAAATTTTCAAGAAAAGATACCATGTCCCGTAAAAGAACTAGATCTTCAAAAACTACTACTGAAAACCTGATTTTGATTGATGAAGAAGTGAAAGAGAGATTAGATTCAATCTTTAAGCACCAACCTATGAAGCCAGAAAATGGTTTTAACTTGAAGAGTCATGATTTGATGGTTGTTCCTATAACGATTAGAAAGAAAAATCAATGCTCTCAAGTGGGAACAATTTTGTGATGCTCGTCCACTTTCCGATGATGAACTAGCCAGAGAGTTCTATGCTAGTTTGACTATCCAAGATGCTACTGAGGTCATCGTTTGAAAGAAAAAGGTACCTCTTACTTCTAAGTCCATCAATGATTTGTTTAACTTGCCTGATGTTGAAGAAGATAAGTACTACCCTATGATGAACAAAATCCATTAGGATTTTCTGCAACAAGTGCGTGATGTTGTGACAAATCTGGGATCCCAATGGATTATAAGAAAGTTTGGGAGCCATTCTTGCCAAAGGGAATACCTAAAACTAGTAGCAGAGGTATTGTTTTATTTCGTTCGCTATAGTTTTCTACCTATCTCACGTAGTTCCACCATCTCGATGGAACGAATGCTCTTGCTATATGCAATTTTGATAGAAATATCCATTAATGTTGAAAAAATTATTCTCAAGGAGATTCATGATTGTGCTAAAAAGAAGACAGGAAGTGTTTATTTCCCATCATTAATTACTTCACTTTGCATAAGGGCTCATGTTAAAACACAAGCAAATCTGAAAGGGCAATATGTTTAAGGGTGCATTACAAATCATAATCTTAAAAGGTTAGTAGAGAAGGTACATGAGCTAAATCAAGGTGAGCAAGAAGAGCCAACTGAGCCAGATACCAATAAATCAACAAATGAAACTGAATTTGAAGCTAATTTAATTATAGACACTGAAGAAGAAGAATCTGATAAGGAACCGAACAATCCTAATCCAGTTGAAGGATCTGCAAACCTTAAACCAAAGGTTGAGCTAGAAGAAGAAACTATCAAGCTAAGTGTTGAACCTAAATTTACAACACCAATGCCGACTTCTGAAGTACTTCAAAGAAATCAGAGTTGTCAATTATGATGGATATGTGCAAGTTCATGCACAAACAACAAAAAACTTACTGGAAATATGAAAAAATTAGAGATGATTCAATTTGAAATACTTTTATGAATATCTCTAACACTTTTGTTCCTGAGTTCCCAGATGCTATCTTTGAGACATGGACAGAAGATATTGACTATGCAAGTGAAGATGGTGCTGAAGAAGACAAGGGGAATGAGTTAGAAAAATAAAAGCGGGGATTCTTGTCTTGTTTTTTATTTAATTATTTTTAGGTCTTTAGGAATTTATTTCATTCATTATTAGGATTTAATTCCTATAGAATGAAACATAACAAGCATGAATAAACTTAACACTTCTTTAGACAGAAAAAGACTAAGTGATGTGGTAATGAGAATGAACATGTCTAGGATTGGGTTATGAGGAAAGATTTGGTATTTAAGCAGTCTTAATGACTCATATCGCTTTCTTTACAACCCTACCTGGTGTTCAGTTTTCATTCATTAATTTGTTCTTGAAATGAGGACATTGCTTCTTTTGAAAAGTGGTAAGACAAATAATTGCTCAAATTTTTAAAATTTTCAAGTATGTTTCAATCATTTCTTTCATAAGAGTGTTTTAATAAATGAATGTTTAGAGAAATTTTTTGTTAATGAGATAGTTTATATGCAAGCATGAATGATGATTCTATCTGAGTGAATGTATGTTATCATGAAGAATGGAATGCTTGTATGATCTTAGTCTTAGGTAATGTTTGCCATGGAAAACTTAGTTTCTCTTGAGATTAGACATGCATGAAGGTTTATATCTTTAGAATTGACTTAGTAACTTTCTTGAGGCAAAATCCTAGGAGACATAAAAATCTAAAATGATATAGGCACTATTTATTTAGATCGTTTGAGCCTTTTCGAACCAACCTTATGATATTAGACCCTTGATGTAGCACCACAAACCTAGTTTGGACGTTATGGCCGAATCTGGCGGTGTCATATTGAAGTGTCTTTTTGAACACTCGTTCTTGTTGATAAAAACCCATTTGAAGGTTAACGCCTCTTTGTTAAAAATCAACTCGTTTAAGGTGTTTTGCGAAAACATGATTTTGTTTGAAAACCTACTTCATGTTAAAACCTTATTACAACTTAATCAAAAATTTGTTAATCAACTTCAAATGTTGTTGCACTTTAAAATCAATGTTTGTTACAGAAGCTTAAAAGAAAGAATTGTGTTCAGAAATGTAATATTTTGAAAATCGTTAATATTTTGGAAAACTGCATCTTACTTCTAGCCGATATAAATTGTGATAAAAAAAAGCCAAATTAAATCTAGAAATTTAGAGAGAGGCCTTATTACAGCAAAACCAAAACGAAATTTAAATGTAAATAAAAGCTCAATACAATAAAATGGAAGCAGTAGTGTGGCCACCCTCGAGTTCCTCACAGCACCGATCCACCTAACGCTGGGGATTACCTACACAGTTAAAAGCGGGGTAAGTTTACAAAAACTCAATGTGTAATCCTCTAATACAAAAATAGTCAGTCAGATAAATAGAATACAAAGCCATACTGGGCTTGAGCCCTTTTCTGTAACAGTTCAGTGTAGCCCAAATGCAGTATCAGTATCGTGCAAAAATGCAACCCATCCCAAACCAGCCAACACACCAATATCGTAGCAAAGCTGCTAGAATTATACCCAGCTTACAGCCATCAGTAGGTCTACAGTCGTCTTGTGCGACCCGTGCAACCCTGCAAGTATGGGTCCACAATCGTCTTGTGCAACCTGCGCAACCCTACCAGTACAGTACACTTCCTCCAAATATATCTACCTATCCCCATGCAATGGATTATGTCAGGCCATAAAAAATACGTAATGCAGAATGTCATATTCAGTCATGTAAATGTAATAACTCATCAGTCAACCTACCTCGAGGCGTATAACGGTCATTTTGCCCTACAGGGGTATTACGGTTATGTTGCCCTATAGGGGTAATTCGGTCATTTTACCCTACGGGGGTATATCGATCATTCTACCCTACGGGGGTATTTCAGTCATTTTATCCTTCTAGGGTAATTTGGTCATTTTACCTTATAGGGGTAATTCGATCATTTTACCCTTCGAGGGTAATTCATTCATTTTACCCTATAGGGGTATTACGGTCATTTTACCCTACAAGGGTATTACGGTCATTTTACCCTACAAGAGTATTACTGTCATTTTACCCTTCGCAGGTAATTCGCTCATTTTACCCTACAGGGGTATTACGATCAGTTTACCCTATAGGGGTATTACGGTCATTCTACCCTACAGGGGTATTACGGTCATTTTACCCTATAAGGGTATTATGGTCATTTTACCCTTCGCAGGTAATTCGTTCATTTTACCCTATAGAGATATTACGGTCATTTTACCCTACAGGGGTATTACGATTATTTACCCTACAGGGGTATTACGGTTATTTTACCCTTCGCGGGTAATTCGGTCATTTTATCCTATAGGGGTATTACGGTCATTTTACTCTTTTGGGGTATTACGGTCATTTCACCCTTCACGGGTAATTCGGTCATTTTACCCTTCGAGGGTAATTCGGTCATTTTACCCTTCGAGGGTAATTCGATCATTTCTCAGCTCGGGGTCTAGATGCACTTTCCGACATATCAGTAGGTCCACATTCGTCTCGTGCGACCCTTGCAACCTTTTTGCAATCAAACAGTGTAATTAGGCCTAAGGCCCATCAAGTGGCCTAAGTGGGGCCCACACGCTCGTTTGGCCCGCTAAGCCCAAAATTGACCTTGGCCATACGAACGACATGGCCGGGTCTACCAATCCCATAAGTCCGTGATAAATACCCATGTGGGGCCCACAAGCCCCTTAGGCCTACACGGCCCATTTCGGCCCAACATGGCCCAAAATGGCTAACGCCCATGAGGTCGCCATAGTGGCCTCTACCATCATATCGAATGTTTCTGCACGTACATTCGTGTGCTCGAAGTGACAACCGTTGTCGTATTTCTAGCATTTTGACTTTTCGGCTTTTCGCCGTTCTACGATCTAAAACAGTGTGAGTACACACTCTTTTGGCTTTTCTACTGCCTAACAGATACAGGGTATTGTTACACACTTGTTTACAAAACCGCTCCAAGTTCTCCAACCTACAATCATTCCAAAGTGTTCCGTTAGACATCCGACGAATGGGACACCAACCTTCTCAATAGTTAAATCGAAACTGATCCACATCCTTACCTTATTTGAATGAAAGCCCTTAATCCTCTTAAGATCACTGATCAGGTTTGATCACACGCCTTTGATGAATATCTATATTACAGTAGATTTTATTAGATGAAGTCGTTCATAAGTGTGGCTTAAAACCGTAAATACTAACCTACAGACATACAGGGCATATTCGGCCTATACCCAAAGGTAAGGTAACATATTACCTTATTTGAACGATGAAAGAAAGGATCTTGACAGCTTGAATAACACTTGCACACCTTCACCTCTCGAGAGCACCTAGGAACCCAACGGATAACACATAATAAGGAAGGGACCACCATTCGGCAACCCAAAATCAAAAAGGAAAGGCATTCGATTTAGAAACAGATAGAAGGAAATAGATTGGAACACATATAGAAATATCCGGGAATCAAAGGAGAGAACTTAAGAGTACCTACTAATTCGTTGGAACTCTTGCAAGACCCCAATCACCATACCACAGCAGAGCACAGAAACAGTCGGCTAAATACCCAAACAAGGAAACACCGCAGAAAAAATAGAGAGGAAAAAGAGACACTATATTCGGCTCGAGAAAAGAAAATAAGAAAAGAACAATTTGAGAAAGAAAGAAATAGATGGAAGAATGGAAAGTATACTCAGCTTAAGAAGCAACAATGAGAAGGGATTTGGGAAGGAGAGAAAAGAGTAAGAAAGGAAGCCACCAATTGCCAATTCAATAGAGAAGCAAAACCCTGAGAATTCTTTGTTATAATCTACCTTTAACAGAGACAAATGAAAGAAGCCAATAGCAAACGAATAAAACTCCACCACAATTCGGCACCCAAAAGAACATAAAGAAATGGTAACTCAAATGACCAAAAACATTTAAAGAACCCCCTCTCAAAACTGATTCCCTGAAGTACCTAGAGTTCCCAATCGGCACAACTTTCCCTCAACTAGAATTCCTTGATTTTCTCTCCTTATCCCTCCTAAAATCCCTCTATGATTTGCTCCTTAACCTACTCTCACATCCCATTCAAATTCATCAAGACCTGATCAAACTTAGTGTCCTCATCGAACTCCAACACCAGCCATCCCATGTAGCAAAATAAATATCCTTTTTACCTTGCCATGACTTGAACCTTAGACCTTAAGAGAACTCCACACGCCACCTACCACTACACTATAAGCTCTTTTGTGTCACATTCTATCCTCAATCAATTATAAGGCCTACTTTCAAGCACCAAGGGTTTTATTCACTTAAAACCAAAAATTTTGCTAAAGCCTAGGTTTGAACCCAGGACTTCTCCAACACTTCTCAAGACCCTTAACCACTGAAGCAGACATTAATTGTGTTATATCCTTGCACAATTAAATACTTATGCACAGCCTCCCTATTGATCCATACCCAAGGCCCAATACTTCTAAGCCCGAAATTGGGGGCGTTACACTTGAAACTGTAAATTTGAGCTCAAAGGCATGTTTATTATAATGAACCTACATTATAAGCCACATTACCATCTTTTTAAGTTATCCTAATTTTGTGCACCCATCATAACTAAAGTTGTCTTGGTAATCAACATTTGAGGAAATTTTCAAAAAGATGTATGTGCTCATGCTTAAAAAAAAGGACGAAGAAAGAGCGAAGAAAAGTTTGCTCAATCTCTAAAAAGAAAAATATATGAGCATGAGTTCAAAATAAGTTTGGGGGTGTTCCAAAGGATCACTTAAAGAAAACGGTTGTATTTCGAGAAATCCAAGACAAACTTAAAGGTTAAGATTTTGAAACCGAAATGACTCATCTTTAAAAATCCCTACCTTTAACCGAGCTCCATTACAACCTTATAAAATACCTATTGATTTGATGATTATGTCACCTACATTAATGGAGAGGAAGTACTAAGTTCAACATATTCAGATCATAAATAAGCTTTATGATTGTTTTGCTTGATTGATGAGAAATTATGATGAATGAAGAATATTATCTGTGGCTGTGACATACATACAAACTATGATTCATGTTGGCATATTTTGAAACTTAGTATAAAATTCTAAAAATGTTTGCATATGAATTACTTGTTAATAAAGAAGGTCTATGAACATGAAGTTTTTAATGCATGATTATGGGACAAAGATTGATGCTGCTTACACAGTTAACAATTTTGCCTTAGCAAGACCTTTTAATAAAATTGGGAGTGTGTAAAGTGAAAAATATATAAGATTTTTCCTATATAATTTATCACCTTTTTACCTAAATTCGTTGTTAAAACTAAGCAATTGTTTAATAAATTAATGAAATATGTGAAAATATGAAATTAGGACATTTAAATTATTAAAATGGCTTATTTTATATTTATTTGAACTTGTTATACTTTGAAGACATAAAGTGGGCCGTGCATGATTAAATTAAATACTAAAATATAAAATTATATTTAATAATTCATTTTAAAATATTTCATTAATAATTTGGGTTTTAATTAATTATTTAAATTGGATAAATTATATTCTTTGGTCCTTTAATTTATTGATTTATTTTGGATAGGTCTGATAACTTTGTTAGATTACAAAAATTGTCCAAATTGGAGACCAAGTCAACCCAATTTTGGCTAGACATGGCTGTCTATACAAACCACTTCTTGGTTTAATTGCACAAGGTCCTTGCAATGTTGAAGAAATTAAAGATTTGCCCAAAGATTTACACTTCACCGAGTTTCAGTCCTGAGTTGTTGTGGCATTTGAATTGCTTAAAAATCAAGCCAAAATCCACTAATCATGGCCGACCACTCATTGAAAAAGCATGAAGAGACTACACCTAGCTATTTTTAGCAAACTACTCTCCTCTCTTCACCTATAAATAAGACCTCATTTCACCATGCATCCCTCATCCATCATCCCTCATCATTCTCTCTTCTCTCAATTCTCTTTAGCATTTTCCATTTCCCACGCCTAGCATCATCTCTTCATAGAGACTTTAGCAATTAAGCCTCTTAAAGAGCCCTTGGTCGGCCATGTTGGGGAGCCATCAGTAAAGGAGCAAAGCAAAGGAACGAAGGACCCTTCGTCTATCAGAGTCTTGGGTGACAATCACTTTGATTTGGGTTTAATCTTTTTTTCTTTGATTTAATCTGAAAATGTTTGCTATGTGTTCTTTGTTCTTATTTACAATAATGTTAGCTTAATTTTATTTAAGCTAAGATGATTGCTTTGATTAAATAATATTTATTTGATTCATGCTTATGATGTTTGTGCCTCAATCGATCATGTTTTTAATTAGAATCAAGTCTGTATTTCATTCATACGTCATTGGAATGCACTTGAATTAGCTGAGCGATCCTAACTAGACGACAGCTAGCAGACACATAATTGAAATGTGCATGCCCAATTTAGATCCTAACCCGATTAAATTGCAGGCTGCATAACAACTCTAACCCAGCTCTGTTATCTGCATAGTTTTTAGATTTGTGTAATTAAACTGTTTCAAACATAACACGTCCCTATTACCTCACACGAATGCTAAGAAACCCTTAGTAAATGAGGATTAGTAAAATGCCCATTTACTAAGTAAAGGATTTCGAAAGGACCTAATGTGGTTTCCAAACTCATGAAAGATCAAGTTGCCATGGAATGTTTTTTCGAATGTTATTAAGCATGTTGATAATAAATTGAGTTTAATTAAAGTAATTGTCCTAGTTTATATATGTTATAATTGTTGCATATTGTGTTTGATTTTGCTAAAATCTATTTCATTTATATAGTTTGCAAATTTAGGATAATTTGCATTAGGGATCATTGCATTTAGTTTAATATATTTAATTTACCAAGACGTTACAGGTACCTCCTCTAAATCTTGAATGATCAATCCCACGTCTATCATTTTTTACCAAACCAATTTTAAAGGGGATTTCATCTCCACAATATTAGTTTTGTCCTGCTGCCCCCACTCTCGATTATCGCATTTACCCCTTGGTCAGGATGACTGGGTAATGAATTTCCTGCCACATTAGGCCCTGAAGGATCATCGATCCTTACAATCCCCATCTTGATAAACCTCTTGATCAACTTCTTGAATGTAGTGCAGTTCTCAATCAAATGTCCTATTATTCTTACATGGTACTCGCATTGAGCATTAGCATCATACCACTTTGGGAATGGAGGTTGCATGGGCTTTAAGTAAAACGGTGATACTACATGCACGTTGAAAAAATTT
This sequence comes from Gossypium stocksii, assembly GCA_020496765.1. Taxonomy (NCBI): domain Eukaryota; kingdom Viridiplantae; phylum Streptophyta; class Magnoliopsida; order Malvales; family Malvaceae; genus Gossypium; species Gossypium stocksii. The sequence goes on from CM035622.1 coordinate 54,359,079, forward strand.
TGATATAATTCTCCATATGTCATTGGGTTAGGCATGAATTAGAGGTTTTTTTTTTTTTGTGTTTGGCCTTGAATTTGATTCTTGCCTCGAAGGGCCTTGATGGCTGGTCGTCATGGTCCTTAGTTGGGCCACTGTAACTGGTTTTGAATAGTTATTATTGTCTACACCGGCGGGTATTTACTTCCTTTTCTTTCTTTCTCGGGGAAAACCTTTTAGGAGTCTCCTCTGTATTTATTTTTCCATTCCTTATTGCATTCTCAATCATTCCTCTGGACATAACTATATCTAAGAAGCTCTTGGTAGCACTACCCAGCATATTGTTAATGAACAGGGCTTTCAAAGTGTTTATAAAAAGCAATGTTGTCTCCTTTTCCAGAAGAGGTGGATGAACTTGTGTTACCACCTTCTTCCATCTTTGATCATATTGCCTAAAGCTTTCCTTTTGCTTCTGCTCCATGTTTTATAGCCTAATTCTATCAGGTATCATATCAATCACATGGCTGTATTATTTCAAGAAAGCCCGTGCCATGAATTGATCTTGGCACAGCTCAGCTGATTGTACCATTTAGCAACCGACCCAATCAAACTATCCTAGAAGCAATAGATTAACAATTGGTCGTTATTAATGTATCCCATCATTCTTCGGTAGAACATTGTGATTTGGGCTTTAGGGCAACTAGTCGTATTGTATTTTTTGAATTCTGGAGTTTTGAATTTTGGTGGGAGTATTAGATCTAGGACTAAACTCAATTCCTTGACATCGACCTCACAAAGGTAGTCAGCACTCTCAATAGCTCTGAATTTCTCCTCCAACAACTTACACCGATCTTCCACCTATTTTGACAATTCTACTATTGCCCTCTCTATTTCCATCATGTCATCCAAATCTGGAACAACAAGGTTGGATAGACTATCTATGGGGTTGGAACCTAAACTCATTGGGTAATTCACCAGTCTTGAGGTGCCGACCTGGTATTGTTGTGGTCTTATGGTAATAGGTAATCTTCGTGGATATGTATCTAGCTCGCCTAGGAAGTTCACTAGGGTAAAGGCTGGGGTGTGTAGGGTCTTCGTTATCATCGTTAAAGTTTATAGCACTCTTCCCTTTTTTCAAGTCTGTCGGCCAACAACTGGGTCAACTGGCTTGTTATGCTTTTTTGGACTCCTATATTTGGTCCTTCATGTCTTGTTGCACCTTAGCTAATTGGTCCTGCAGCTGCGCTTTTAACTAATCTTGCATGTCTTTCTGCATTTGTTCTAGTCTCTCTAACATTTGATCCATGGCTTTGGTTTTACCGCAGGTATCGTAATGATATTCAGTTGGCAGATTCTTGGTGTTTTCCAAGGTAACTGTCTTAATTGTTATTAATTAAGGTTTTTTTTATGAGATTTAATGCATGTTGTAACGCCCTGAATTTTAGGCCTGAAAGTGTTGGGCCTTGGGTATGGATCAGTAAGGAGGCTGTATATAAGTATTTAATTGTACAAGAAAATGACACAATTAAATGCCTGCTTCAGTGGTTAAGGGTTCTGTGAAGTGTTGGAGAAGTCCTAGGATCAAATCTAGGCGCTAGGAAACTTTTAGTTTTTCCTCTTAAGTAAACATTGCCTTTAGCATGTGGGCTTTATAAATTATTATGGTTAAAATATGACACGAGGAGAGCTTGTGGTCTAGTGGCAAGGTGGTGTGATGTGTAACTGTAAGGTCTGAGGTTCAAGTCTTTGCGTGTGCAAAATTTTTGTTTTACTTATTTAAGTGAACTCTGACTTTGGCTTATAGACTTTTAAATTGTTGCGAATAATATAGGACACAAAAAAAAGCCTGTGGTTGAGTGGTAAATGGCATGTCAATGGTTCCAAGGGGGCTTGTGTTCGAGGCACGCCTTGAGCAAAGAAATAATTATTTTGCTGCCTAAATTGTGTAGGAGGTGGAGTTAGACTGAGACTCTAAGGTTGAAGTGGTCAAGAGTGTTTGAATTGAATTTGATTGTGGAGTGATACGAGGAGTAAATCAAGGAGGATATTTAGGAGGTGATAGGGGAGAAAATCATGGAGTGGTAGTGTGTGGGGGTGTTATGCCGAATTGGGGAGTAGGGAGTTTAGGAATTCGGCTAAGGGTGTTATTCCCTCATTTCTTTATTCAGTTTTGGATTTTGGTAGCCTTGAAAGCCGAGTGTGGTATAGGTTTGTACAGGATTTGTGTTTTGGGTCTTTCTTAGGGCTGCAAAAAAATTTGTTCTCTCTCTTTTCTTTTGGTTTTGATTTCTGCCAATTTACTCTCTCTCCTTGGTTCTATTCCTTTATTTCAACCTTTGTCAAAATCATTCTTCTACTTTTGTCTCCTCTCTGTTCTTCCAAGTGTTAGCCGAATATCTTGTTCATCTCAGTTCAATTGATTTTTCCTTTTGGCCGAACCTCTCTCTTCTCTCTTCTCTATACGTTCTTTTCTTCTTTTCCTCTTGGCCTCTCTTGTTTGGTAAACTGACTCATTGCCTTTTCTTCTTAGTTCCTCCTCTAGTCGATAATTCATTTCTCTTTCTTTACTCTATTTTCTTCGATATTCTCTATTATTTGATCTGTGGCCATTTGTTTCTATGCTCTGTTGTCGGTGTTGTTTCGTTCTTGCAAGGGTTTTGAGTAATTGATAGGTACTCATAAGTTCTCTCTGTTGTTTCTTTATTAATGCAATATGTGTTCAAATCCGTTTCTTCTACTTTTTCTAAAAGCTGGATACTTCTTCTCTTTATGTTCTTTGATTGCCGAGTTATGACTTCTTCCTCACGATGGGTGTTCATTGGAGTTCTAGGATTTCCAGAGAAGTGAGAAGTGCAGGGGTTCTTAAGCCATCAAAACCCTCTCTTCCATTATTCAATTAAGGTAGAACGCTACCTTGTTTTTGGATTTTGGCCACATATTTGATTAATCTTGGTTAATAAGATCTGTGTGTGTAATATAGATTTTCAGCAAGCTGTGTAATCAATGCTGGTTAATGAACTTAGAGGACTAAGTTGCCCTCAGTCAATCAAGGTAAGTAGAAGTGTTAAGTTAGGTTCGTAATAAGAAAGGTTGAGGCCCTGTTGCCAAACGATTGATTAAGTACCTTGACTAAATGTAGGCTTTGGGGCTTGTGGATTGTCCACCCAACTTCACAAACAGGTGTGTATCAATACCCTGTAACTGTTGACCAGCTAAAAAGCCGAAAGTGTGTGTATAGCATTACCTTGTAGTTGTTAGTCGGCTGAAAAGTCGAAAGATTGTGTACTAACACTGATTTGACTGTAAATCGAAAAAAGTCAAAAAGCTGGGAAACTAGTGTTGATGCCACTGAGCATGCGATCGCACGTGTGGTGAACCAAGCCCACAAAACATGGGCGTAAGACTGTAAAATGACCAAATTACCCTTGAAGGGTAAAATGACCAAATTACCCTCAAAGGATAAAATGACCGAATTACCCTTAAAGGGTAAAATGACCGAATTACCCCTTGAGGGTAAAATGATTGAATTACCCCTGCAGGGTAAAATGAGCGGAATACTCCTAGAGGGTAAATTGACCGAATTACCCCTAGAAGGTAAAATGATCGAATTACCCTTTGATGGTAAAATGACCGAATTACCTCAGAGGGTAAAATGATCGAATTACCCACGGAGGGTAAAATGATCGAATTACCCCGTAGGGTAAAATGACTATAATAACCCTATAGGGTAAAATGATTGTAATACCCTTGTAGGGTAAAATGACCGTAATACCCCTATAGGGTAGAATGACTTATGATGTTTAATTGATTGAGTATGTTATGTGATATTTATCTGTTTTGCATACATGCATAACATGCTGCATGGGTTGGGTTATTGTTATAGAGGAAGTACTGATCGGTTAGGGTCACACGGGTCGCACAAGACGGCTGTGAACCGACTGATGGCTTTGTGCCATTCATACTATCGATGGCTTAGTACTGTCCATATGACCAATGGCTTTGTGCCGTTCATACGATTGATGGCGTAGTGCTTTCCATTTGACCGATGGCTTAGTGCTGTCCATTATACCGATGGATTGGTGCCATGCATATTATCGATTGCTTAGTGCTGTCCATTTTATCGATGGCTTTGTGCCATTCATATTACCGAAAGCTCGTGTCGTTACTAAAGGCTTTGTGCCATTTTGATGTCTTTGTGCTGCTATTGATGGCTTTAAGCCACTTCTCTTACTAGCAGCTATGCTGCAATTCTGATTACTAGCAGCTAAGTTACGATTCTATTATCTGGCAGCCTTACTGCAATATTGGTGTGTCGACTGGGTGGGTCGAGTTTATCCCTACATGGTGTGTTGGTGGTACGGAGTGGTGTGTTGGCTGGATTGGGGTGGGTTGCACTGTTGCATTATTTGTTCTAAACTGATACTGTATTGGGCTTAGGCCCACATATGTTCTACTTCTGATTCTGCAACTGTAATGGGCTAAAGCCCATCTGATACTATCTGCTATAATGGGCTTAGGCCCAAATTGTTCTGTGTCTTGTTTGTTTAACTAACTGTTTCTTAGTAGCGGATTACACACTGAGTTTTTGTAACTCACCCCGCTTTTAATTGTGTAGGTAATCCCCAGCGTTATGTGGATCGGTGCAGCGAGGGACTCAAGGGTGGCCACACAACTGCATCTGCTTTACATCGATTATTTATTTTTCAAAAATTTAAATTTGGGTTTTTGATGTAATAAGGCGTCTCTAATTTTCTAGCTTTCAATTTGGGATTTTATTTATTATTTAAGTTTTATATCTGTTAGAAGTAGAGCGTAGTTTTCCAAGGCATTAACTATTTTTAAAATAACACGTTTCCGCAAAACAACTTTTAAGCTTCTGTGTCAAGCAATGTTTTAAAATTAATGACAATTTAAAATGGTTAACAAATGACAAAGATGATTTAAGAATTAACAAAGAGGCTTTAACCTTCAAACAGGTTTTTTTCAGTAAGAACAAGCTTTCGAAAAACAATTCAATGTGACACCACCAGATTCGGCCATAACGTCTAGGCCGGGTTTGGGGTGTTACACATGTAATGAAATGTAATGCTAGTGAATGAAAAATGAATGAAAAAAATGCATTGATTCTGGTTCAACTCCTTTAGAACAACTTTACTAGAAAACAAAATTCTTTAAATAAAATGGCTACATTACACATATACAGCCTTACCCTAATACTCAAAGCCTTAACTTTCCTAAGAAGCCAAGCTAATTCTCGGCCCCGATATGATTTTGATTCGTATTTCAGGCTCAGCATGTTAGCTTGAGCTGCTAGGGTTTGCAAATGGTTAGGTACTTTCCGTACTTAAGTCAAAGCTTCACTCATGATGTGGTCTCTATCTCTGATCTGACCTTGAGAGCATTGGAGTTGATCCTTCCAATGTTCATTATTCATTTCAAGAAGCCTAACTTTCCTAAGAAGCCAAGCTAATTCTCGACCCCAATATGATTTTGATTCATATTTTAGGCTCAATATGTCAGCTTGAACCGCTAGGGTTTGCAAATGGTTGGCTACTTTCCGTACTTGAGTCAAAGCTTCACTCATGATGTGGTCTCTATAACAACCTGATTTTGGGCTTAGTTGAAATAGTGGTTTTAGAACCACAAATCTGAGGTCAGAGAAATTATTTTAATATTATTTTATGTGTTATAGCATGATTACATTAGTGCATGAAAATTTTGGTGAATTAATTGTAGCGATTGCATGCTTAATTTTTTTCTTAATAGCTAAAGGTGTCAAATAGCTATAGAACATTAAATTAGTGGCCCTTATTGCATAAATATGCTGATATTTAAGTGATGGCTGGTTATGGAGACAAGAAATTAAAAAGTCAAAATTTGGTGGTATTAGGTGGCTTAATAGGTAAAAAAATAAAACAAAAAGAAAGGCATTGTCATCTTTTTCATTTTCTTGTCCATACCACCGAAAATATCACAAAAATAAGGGATTTGAAGCTTGAAAGCTCAGCCACATAGTTCCTTTGCGAGCAAGTGATTTAGATGGTTATTTTTTATAAAATTTATACTTTTAGGACCCTTGTAGCATAAGCTAACTAATGGAGGACTATTTTGCAAAATTATTGAGAGTCTAGGGTTTTACCATGAGAGTGTCCATGTTATTTGTTGAATTTTCATGGAAGAAAATAAGTCATGGTTTTAAATAAACAACTTTTATGAAAGAATTTTCATGAAAAACACCTAAAGAGGACCTTCCTGTAATGGTTGTGAAATAGGTGAAAATGTGTAAAATAATTAAAATTTTGGGCTACTATAAGTATAAAAAGAATTCAGCTAGTCTTGGTTAGTGAGAAAATTTGATAAAAATTGATTTACAAGCCTAGGGGTAAAATCATAATTTTGTGAAAGTCTAGGGGAAAAATGGTCATTTTTCCAAAATATGAATTATGGAATGTATTGGTTAATGTGATGATTAAATGAGTGAATTTTATCATTATAGATCAAGAAATACGGAATCCAAACCTAGACTGGGGAAAAGCCAAGCTAGCGGACTAAATCCAATTAGTCGCCGATACTTTGAATATCAAGGTAAGTTGTGTGTAAATAATGCAACTATATTGTTATTTGGCATTGATTAATTTATATAGCATAAAATGTTTGAATGTGGATTATGAATATGCATGATGAAATTGATGTGGTAAAATCCAGGTAACCTTAAGAATAGATTAGATATTCATGCCATGACATTAGAGTGTTACGAGAGCCAGTGTAAGACCATGTCTGGGGCATGGCATCGACCTCGACATATGAACCAGTGTGAGACCATGTCTGGGACATGGCATTGGCCTTGATATGTGTCAGTGTAAGACCATGTTTGGGACATGGCGTCGGCCTCGACATATAGCCAATGTAAGACCATGTCTGGGACAAGGCATCGGCCTTGATATGTGTTAGTGTAAGACCATGTCTGGGACATGGCATCTACACCGAGAGATGAGAGCCAGTGTAAGACCATGTCTGGGACATGGCAGCAACTTGATGTGTGAGACAGTGTAAGACAGTGTAAGACCATGTCTGGGACATGGCATCGGCGTCTTACCCTATGTTTAAGGCTCATCGAATATCTTAATATTCCAAATGGTTCAACGGGAAGTTTATAGTTTACATTAAAATAAGAGTGGGTATGACCACGTTGTGAGTGGTACAGGTACCTATATGAAATTCATAAGTTGTGAGCTCAATTTATGTTGTGTGATTAGTAAGGGATGAAAATGAGTAACTTTTGCTTATAACCATTTATGTATTATGTGCAATTTATGATATGTTGTGAGCATGTTAATGCATGATAAATCGGTTGTTAATTATTTACATGCAACTTACTAAGCTTTATGCTTACTCCCTTTTCTCTTCATTTTCTTATAGTGCCGCCTAATTAACTTGGGAATCAAGAGACATCGAAGGCATCGATCACACTATCACTTGAAGCTCTTGGTATAGTTGGTTTTAATATTTTTAATATGGCATGTATAGGGATTCAGTCTTTTGTGTTTTATGTCTTTGATAATTCAAATGTGTTGGCTTGGTAGGAAATACTCCATTTTGTATAAGGCCATGGTTAATGGCCAATATTTGTTGTTGACATATACAAATGATGATGCTTTCATGAATGGGCAAATGGTATGGATGAATAAGTGCATGATTGGGTTGTTTAAGTATGTGATAAGTGTTGCTTGTGGATGAAGTGCAATGGCCTTGATGTGTGGTTGAATTGGTCATGTAATTATGCGTGAATTGGTTTTGCTTGGTAAGGTTTAGGTTGGTGCAAGTAAGAGTGGCAATAAAGCTCGGTTAATAACCTTATATTGTCTACACGGGTAGACACACGAGCATGTGTCTAGGCCGTGTGTGACATACGGTCCACCCCATGGGCGTTTGGTTAGGCCGTCTGTCCCCTACACCTTAAGTTGGCTAAGTCAGAATGCCCAGTAGTAACCAAACGGGTTGAGACATGGCTGTGGGTCTGAACCATGTGGAAGACACGGCCATAGGACATAGGCATGTGCCCAGGCCGTGTGAAGTCTGCACCTTGCATGTGAAGTTCAAAATCTCCACACGGCATAGCACATGGGCGTGTGCCTTGGCCGTGTGACCCTTAAGAGTTGATGACGTCAGAAATAGAATACGAAGGTTTTTGCACATGGACTGAGACACGGGCGTGTCGTGGCCGTGTGGGGAACACGGGCCATGGACACGGGCGTGTGCCAGGCCATGTGAAAACCCCTGTAGGTTTGATATGAAAAATAAATCCACATGGGCAAGGGACACGGGCATGTCCTTATAGGTCTAGGCCGTGTGAGTTACATAGGCCTTCAACATGGCCATGTTAAGTAATCACACGAGCGTGTGCCCTTTTTTAATGAAACTTTCTAATGTTTTTGATAGTGCTCGGTTAAATCCCGAATTGCTCCGAAAGTGTGTTTTGGGCCTCGTAGGCCTATATTAGGGACTGTAAGACATAATTTGAAAAGTTGCAAATTATAATAAAGTTTTATGACCTGCAATTGTGTGCTTGTATGCGTTTAAGCAAGGTAACGCCTCATACCCTATCCCAAAGTCGGATGCGAGTAAGGGGTGTTACAGTTTCTATCCCTGATCTAACCCTGAGAGTGTTGGAGTTGATCTTTCCAATGTTCATTGTTTGTCTCAAGAAGCTCAACTCGAAGTTCACAATTTTGCAATGCAACCTCGAGCTCTTCTATCTTTCTCTTCAACTCTTCAATCTTAGTCAGGCTTGCTTTCAACTCAATCACATACTTGCAATTACGATGTTAATGCAGAGACCTTTTTAATTTCGCTACCCGGGCTCTCAATCCAACTTTTTCATCTCAGCTTTCTAATAATTCCCTTTTTAGAGCATCTTTTCAGACTCGAACATCTAGGAATTTCTTTTCCCACTAATCAGCTCTAATATTTTCTTTTTGTATTTCCTGCCGCCATTTTCCCTACGTTTTGCCCAACCTGGCGGTCCTTATCAACAAGTGGAGTTTCTTATGATCCGTTTTTAAGCTGGTCAAGTCTTCCTCAGCTTTGTTCTTTCCCATTTTCATTTTCTCGGCTTCTAACTTTTGGATATCGACGTCTAATCCTAGCTAAATCTTTTCCTCTTCTAAGTTCTCTATCCTTTTCCCCAGCTCCAAACTCTTTTTTTTTGAAGTCTTGATTTACAATCTCTAATTCCGATGGGATCACTTGCAAGTGTTCTTTTATCAGCTGGATACTTTCTGAACTTGACAAAGGGACATTGTCATTGATTCTTTCTCCCCACCACCAATCTTATTATGGGGTCGTCAAGGGATTTGTGGCAAATCTTTTCATTTTTTGAGTTTGGTTTCATGCGTTTGAAATTTCACGAACCTTCTTTTCGTAATTGTAACCTTTGTATGCAAACTCACATTGAGCTAACCCTTGCATTGCCAGAATAAACTGTCTCAACCTATACTATCTCAATACAAGTAGAGGGGCATATCCAACAGCTCCCTATATCTCGAGTAGAGGTATCTAGTCAAAGTCTCCATATCGATAAAAAATTTCATCAGGGATCATCCAAGGGGCCCTCCATTTAACATCTTCGTCTTCGAGACTCTAGAGAATTGCCATCCACTTTTATTCAGAAATGTTGTCTTGTCTTTGGATAGCCACAAATTCTTTCAACGGAGAATAGTCTTTGAAGAACACTCAATAAGAGACTTTTTCTACCTTTCAAAAGGGGCTATGGAACCAAACCAGTAAGAGCTGTGCACATCCGGTAATTCTTTCTTCACATGCTCTCCAACATGCATTTAAGGATTTGAAAGTTTCGGCCAAAATCGCCGAGATGGGAATGACCTTTTTGTTAAGTCTATCAAATAGATCTAAAATTGCATCGTCTACATGCCCTAGTACTTTGGGGAAGATGACCAACACATAAATACTCAAGGCGAAGATGTCGACCCTTTTCCTCATATTCGGATATGCCAAGATCAAATCCCGTAGACATTTCCAAGGGATGCATTTACTATCTTCCTTTTGTTTAATCCATATTGCGACCCATTACTTGTTCATCCTAGTTATGTTCATTAGCCTCTTTAAAAAAGTCAAGATGTTGGCGGCTCTAGAGTAGGCTTTGTTGACTTAGATTTTTGGGCAGCAGAGCAAAGTGGTGTACTCTTCTACGGTAGGCATAAGTCTACTTTCCCAAAACTAAAGTAGTTGTAGACAGGATTCCAATACCAAGCAAGAGGTCAAAATAGGTACTTATCCACTTTGACATTGAGTAGATAAGACAAATCACCAAATTCACGATAGAATAACTTCTTGATTTCATCATCCCATTGATCCCATATTTCTTTTAGCTCTTACAGATTATTCTGGGTCACACTAATCCGGGTGAAACCCCACAATTCTGACATATACCCCTTCGACAAACTATCACATTTCTCTTGTTGTCTTTTCTTGAACCATATCTGCACGGCCGCATTGTCCTCCACTTTATCAAGAAACCCATTTTCCATTACAAGCTCTCTATTTAACAATCGAACACGAATCAACACCTTTTTTTAGATGAAAATGCAATGCAACCACAACCAAAACAAAACGAAAGAAGTCAGTACATATTGCATAAAGGGTGAATAGAAAAGAAAAAGATAATAAATAGAGCATCTCTTCTTTGTAATCTATTCGTGTGACCTCTGAAGGTTCGATATGGTATTACCTAGGGTAGGCTCTTAGGGCCTATTACATGCAGTTTGGTTGTAAAGTAAGGGTACCTGAACTAGCAAATTCCTTAACTCACCTATTATAAGCTCATATGGACCAAGTTCAGTTTAGGAGAATACATTTCCCTATGTCTGTACGAAGGTGAAGACCTCATAAAAACATTGGTAAGAATGTATCCCAAATGCGATCCACTATCCTATATGGAGGTGAAGACCTCACGAAGGAATAACTTCCCATTTCTGCTTAAAAAAGGGTAAAATGGAACAATTATGCAATGCAATATACATGAAAACATACAAAGAGAAACTCTCAAACCAATAAAATAGACATTAGATTTCTATGTAACCCGACATAACAAAGTCAAAACATGAAGGGTGAAATGCAAGGAAGGGATCGTTAATTTAAATCAAATTATCCATTTTCGACAAAAAGACCAAAAAGTAATCAACTCGCGGCTTGACTCTCTTTTTTCATCCCCAGTGGAGTCGCCAAACTGTTGAAACCCTTTTGAAATTGACTTTTTATTTTTAAAATGAAGATGGAGTCGCCACTAATCCTTTTTATTAGGTGTGATCAGATCACATTGAAACTTAATCATCTTAATAAAAGGTTAAATTTACTAAAATGATAATTTTCGGTCTACAAAACCCAAGAATTTGGTTTGGGAGTCGGTTATATATGAGGAAGGATTAACACCCTCAAAATGCCCAAAATGGGTACCTAGTTGATTACTTGACGTCTTAGTTCTAGAATTAAAAATTCAAAGAAGATTTAAGATACGGTCTCCTTTTTGCATGATTTTATTAAAATGTCGCAAACTAAATTGAGTCTTATGGAAAAAGCTTTCTTATTTTGAATCAATCGAGAAAAGGATCATGTCTCATAAGTTAGGACATGATATATCGAATCCTCGAAAATAAAGATTCTCGTCATTTGATTATTGCTTAAGTCCTATGTATTTTCAGTTTTAAATAGGATATTTAGTTATTTTGGTTCTAGGAAAAGACCATACTTCGTAAGTTAGGAGCATGACTCCTCGAATTCCCAAAAATAACAAACATTGCCTCGATTTTAATTATTTTTTATCTATTTTTACCGAAAAATGGATGAATGTATGTAGCAATATTTACAATATATAATGATGGCGAAAATATGATATTAACAAAATAGCCACATAAATAATGAAATGAAATGGAAATATTATAATGAATACAATAATAAGAAATATTAATGATAGTAAAATATTCAATTAATAATACTATATGATAATAATGATAATAATAATGAAATAATATAAAAAAGTATGATAATAGTCTAACTACATTCAATAAATACTGATATTTGAGCAAATTTTAAGAAAAAATAATATTAAATACCAACAATAATCACTTAATAGTATTAATAGTAACAATAATTAAAAACAAAGGACCAAAATAAAATAATCAGGAAATTTTTAAGAAAAAACATAAATTATATAACTTAAAGGGCGAAATATAAATAATGAAATTAATGTGTTGGTAGTTAAATAATAGGAAATAAAAGGGTTGAATTTTAGGAAGGTAAAGGACTAAATTAAAATTAAAAAAATTTGAATTGCAAAAAAACAATGAAAAGCAAATAAAGGACTAATTATAATATGTGAAAATGAACAGGGACCAAAAGGGGTATTACCCCACCCATATTACACGTGTCCTTCCTTCAGAGGGTCAACAGTGGGTCCAGGGACTAAACTGCACAACTGATCGTGATCTGATGAAGTAATAAAATTGATCGTACCTAGAAACTAACTATTATCACGATAAAAGGCAAACGCATCTATCGAATAGTAGTATAGTTAGTGGCAAGACCGGAATATCGAATCCAAGGAACTAAAAGTACTAGTAAATACTTTCTCCCTATTATCTAGCCTAAAAGTAAAGAGGGGGTTTATGTAAACTAATTAACTCTAAACTAAACTAAAGATACGACAAAAAGTAAATTGGGGAATGGCTTTGGGAAAACTGAATGATAAAGACAATACCTAAGGAAGAATCCACCTAGACTTCACTTGTTATCTAACTCTGAACTAGACAATTTCTTCATTCGACTTGATCCATAGAGATCCCTAAATTATGTTAATATCTCCATCGAGAATAAGAACAACTAATCCTAGGTTGATTAATTGAAATTTCTTTCTAATTAAAACCCCTAGTCTTGCATTAACTCGATCTATGGATCCCCATATTAGATTTAACTCTAATCCGGCAGATTTTCATCGTCCTATGCCTAGGATTGCAATCAACTCCACTTAATTGTGTTGGATCCACTCTTAAACAGGGACTTTTGCTCCTCTACCTAAGCACATTCGACTTAAATTAATATCCCGGAAATATTTATTTAAGAATTAAAAACACAATTAAGAACAAATCGAATATTTATCATATAGTTCAGATAACAATAACAAGATTCATCTTAGGTTTCATCCCCCTCAAGTATTTAGGGGTTTAGTTCATAATTATAAAAGAAGAACATCTTAGAAGAAAGAGAACAACAAAACATAAAGAAAACCCAAAACTCTTGAAAGGATTGAAGGGCGATCTTCAGCCTTGATGTAGATCCTGGCTTCTGAGATGGATCAATTGACTTCCTTCGAGTAATTCCTTGTCTTCTACTCTTAGTCTTGGCGGGGACAGAGTACACCCTGGTAGTTGCCTCCTAGGGTCTTTATATAGAGTTTGAAATGTCTTTCTTAGCCCCTATGTAGCCTTTTCCGCATGAAATTGAACTTCTTCACGATAGGGACACGCCCATGTGGCATTCCTATATGAGTCGAGTTTAGGCCGTGTTCAAGCCTGTTGATGTGGCATGGCCGTGTGGGTTACCCATGTGCTGAACTCTAGGCCGTGTTCATTATTGATTTGGGCCTATTTTGCCTGTTTTTGACCCGTTCCTTGTTCTTTTCACTCTCCTATGCTCTCCTAAGTATAAAATAAGAAATTAAAGGATTAGGAGCATCAAATTCCACAAATTCAATGATAATTCATCCATATATGTGGTAAATGTGGGATAAAAATATGTATAATTCATAGTTTATCAAATACCCCCACACTTAAGCCTTTGCTTGTCCTCAAGCAAAATATCAACTCACAAGTAAAAATCATTCTTCTCAACTTATAACCCTTATCAACAATGTTTAAAACTAATCCACAAGTAATCATACATTGAGAATTTAATCAAAAGAAAATTAAAGTCTCAAACAATCTAAGTTGAGAATTTTATCACAGAAACATAAGTTTTTGCCCCTCTTCTAGGTAATTACCTTGAACTCAAAATCAACAAGAGTTGACATCCACACTAAAGATTCACTCTATCCACTCAAAGTGTTTAGGGTTCAGAAATAAAGCACTCATTAGTCAACGTGAAAAGTTGTTACCATAAGCTTGCAGGAAAATCAAATCTCTACAATTATGTATTAACATGATACATCGATCAAAAGGTCTTACAAGGGTTGTAACGTGGCCTTGGTTAGGGGTGTGGTCACAAGCTGAAAAAGAGGGTTAGAATCGAGATTTAATTGAAAAATCATCTAACTAGAAAAATCTCCTTCACTGAAACATATTCCTAGATTAAAGCCTTTTACTTTTGGATAACATCGTTTAAGAACAGAAGCTCAAAAATTACATGGAAATATGCGAAACATTGAATTACAACTGAAATATACATTTTTTTAAGAACAAATCGAATTTTACAAGCTGAAAAGGAGATCATTGCTAGATAATTATTCAACTCAAATCTCGAAAAAAAATAGGGATCAAAATAATTGAAGGGATTTCAACAAAAAATGGGTTATAGGTTAATATTGAGGATAAGTAAATGAATGGTTTGTTAGGCTCAATGGGGTTCACTAGGGGTTAATTATAAAGGTAGGCTTTTATGGAATAAGTGGGTTGAAACCTAGGTGCCTTTATCACCTCTATATATCAAATCAATGATGTGGTCTCGACATGTATAATCGAAGCAAGTTCTAGAATAACAGATCAATATTGACTCACTCAAAACAACAATAAAAGTGAGCACGAAAGGATGTATGCTCAAAAGGCTCAAAAGTCTCACAAGAATTATGGCTTTTGATGTCAATCCTGCGAATTTCAAATCTCAAGATAACACTTAAAATTGGGGACAACAACCTAGAAAAATTTAAATTCTCAAAAAATTCAACTCATAATGCTTGATTCTCTAATGTTTTAAAGTTTGAATAATCAAAGCATAAGTACCTATGTCTTAATCCTTAACATATCAATAAAAATCATAAATCAATCAGAATTCATTCTAATTATTAAGGCCAAGATTCAAGGATTTGAGAATAATGCAAAAAGTTAGTGACACAAATTTTTAGGGGTTCAAGGATAATGCAAAAAAATGAAAGTGAATCCCCCCCACACTTAAGATGTACATTGCCCTCAATGTACAAAATCAAATTTTCTAACCATATAAGCATAAATCTTAAGATAGGGAGAGAAATGAAAATCCCTAAATATTGGATGAATTTCTTGAGTAGTGAAAGCTGAATTGGAGAAATGACTACTTGAAGTTCATGATTCTGGGTGACTAAAGAGAATAAGCACAACTGTGTGGAGAATTCAAGTATTACTCGATAAGAAATGAAGTGCAAATTAAAAGGAGAAGGAAAAATATAAAGTAAAGAAAATTAAAACTAAAAATAAAGTAATATGGGATTGGGCACATAGCCGTCGCACACGTCCGTGTGCCCTGGGTCTAGCCATGTGTTTCATGGGCTTATGGTGTGACCACGGGTGATAGGCATGGACATGTCCCACGCCCGTGCTAATCTCTCAGTTTCAACCATGGCTTATGGGCATGGGCGTGTTCCACGACCCTGTTGATTCGACAAGTTCGCCCACGGCCATGTCGCATGGCCATGGTGATTTGTTGCAACCCGTGTTTTGGGGAAAATTTTTGCTCTATTTTTACATGGCCATGTTGCACGGCCATGTCTCCACCCACGGCCTTAGGCACACCCGTGTGCCTGGCCGTGTGGCTCTAGAAAATCTGCATTCAGGAAGTTAGTTGATGAATTAGAGTTTGAGAGCTTAAATAAAAGAAATTTACTATGTTAGTGCTCTTGTTGCCTCTCGAGAAGTGCTTGTTTAGAGTCTAAGTTCGACTTACCTTGCTTGCATCTTTACGAGGGTTCGTGGAGCTTAAGCTCTTCCCTATCATTCTTAAAATCGTCTCCATTATATAATTTAAGCCGATCACCGTTTACCTTGAAAGTGCCATGAGTTGGATGTGTTACCTTAATTGTGTCGTAGGGAAGAACACTTTGAACTATGAATGGGCCTGACCATCTCGATTTTAGCTTTCTAGGGGATAATTTAAGCCTTGAGTTGTAAAACAAAATGAGATCGCTAGATTTAAACTTTTTGTGTTACTTTAGATGAGTGTCATGGCGCCGTTTTGTGGCTTTTTTATATAAGCATGAGTTTTCATATGCATTATAGCACCATTCGTCCAACTTGTTTAACTGCATGAGTCTCTTTTCACCTGCAAGATCAGGGTCAAGGTTTAGAAATTTGATAGCCTAAAACGCCTTATATTCTAGTTCAAAGGGTAAATGACAACTTTTCCCATAAACAAGCCTGTAAGGAGATGTTCCTGTGGTAGTTTTGAACGCAGTTCTATATGCCCATAAAGCGTCATCTACTTTCATTGCCCAATATTTTGTATTTGCTTGTACAGTTTTCTCTAATATACGTTTTAGCTCTCTATTAGCTACTTCAACTTGTCCACCGGTTTAAGGGTGGTAAGGGGTAGTTGTTCTACGGTACACTCCATATTTCTGTAAAACTTTCTCAAACTGAGCATTGCAGAAATGAGTTCCCTATCACTTATAATTGGTCTTGGTGTTCAAATCGAGAAAAAAGTTTTTTAAGGAATCTCACTACCATTCTAGCATCATTAGTAGGTAAGGCTTGGGCTTCTACCTATTTAGACACGTAATCGACTGCTACTAAAATGTATTTATTTCTAAATGAACTAGGGAATGGACCTATAAAATAGATGCCCCACACATTGAATATTTCATATTCAAGCATATATGTTTGAAACATTTCATCACGTTGAGAGATATTACCTGTTCGTTGACATTTATCACAAGAAGTAACGTACCTGCTGGCATCTTTAAATAATGTGGGCCAATAAAAACCTGATTCGAGTATTTTATGGGCGGTCTTAGTTCCACTGTAGTGCCTTCCTGTTGGTCCTAAATGACAGTGTTCCAAGATCTTGTTTGCTTTAGTCGTTGTAACACATCTTCGAATGACTTGGTCTGCACAAATACGAAAAACAAAAGGGTCTTCCCAAAAGTAGTTTTTCACATTAGAAAAGAACCGCTTCTTTTGCTAATGTGTCAACCCTTTTGGGGTTATGTTAGCAGCTAAGTAATTTGCAATGTCATCAAACCAATGTACCTCAGAATTAGATATGACTAAGAGTTGTTCTTCAAGAAACGAGTCATTTATTTTAGCCTCATCAAGTTCTTTGATATGTGGCTTCTCAAGCCTGGAAAGGTGATCTGCTACCAAGTTTTCAGCTCCTTTTTTGTCTTGTATTTCCAGATGGAATTCCTGCAACAATAAAATCCATCTTATTAATCGAGGTTTTGCATCGAACTTAGTTAAAAGGTAACAAAGAGCGAAATGATTAGTATAAATGACGACTTAAGACAATATTAGATATGGTCTAAATTTGTCGAATGCAAAAACCACTACTAGCAATTCTTTTTCTCCGGTAGTGTAGTTCTCTTGTGCGGCTGTTAGAGTTTTGCTAGCATAGTAGATTGGCTGAAAATGCTTGTCTCTTCACTATCCAAGAACTACACTTACTGCAAAATCACTCGCATCACACATTAGCTTAGAAGGTAAATTCCAATCAGGTGCAATTATAATTGGAGCATTAGTGAGTTTCTCTTTGATAGTGTCAAATGCCTCTAAACATTCCTGATCAAAATTGAAGGGTACGTCTTTTTCTAGTAATTTTGTTAATGGCTTAGCTATTCTAGAAAAGTCTTTAATGAATCTTCTATAAAAACTAGCATGTCCTAAAAAGCTTCTAATCACTTTAACTGAACTAGGGGGAGGTGGTTTTTCGATGGTCTCAACTTTTGCTTTATCTACTTTTATCCCTTTACTAGAAATTTTCTATCCTAGTACAATACCTTCTCGTACCATAAAATGGCATTTTTCCAAATTGAGAACAAGATTTGTTTCTTCACATCTTATTAAGACTCGTTCTAAATTATGAAGGCAACGATGGAAAGAGTTACCGAATATCGAGAAGTCATCCATGAATACCTCCATGATATCCTCCACGAGCTCGTTAAAGATCGCTAGCATTCAACACTGAAAAGTAGTAAGAGCATTACATAATCCAAAAGGCATTCTACGATAAGCAAACGTACCTTATGGACAAGTGAATGTCTTCTTCTCTTGATCTTCAAGAGCTATCAGGATTTGGAAATAGCCAGAAAGTCCATCCAAAAAACAGTAGTACATATGTCCTGATAGTCTTTCTAACATCTGATCAATGAAGGGTAAGGGGAAGTGATCCTTTCTAGTGGCGTCGTTTAATTTCCTGTAATCAATATAAACTCTCCAACCTGTGACAGTTCTTGTAGGAATTAATTCATTCTTTTCATTGGCAACAACAGTCATGCCACCTTTCTTAGCAACAACCTGTATAGGGCTCACCCAAGCACTATCAGAAATAGGATAAATAATTCCAGTATCTAGAATTTTAATTACCTCGGTTTTGACCACTTCCTTCATGTTGGGGTTCAGTCTTCTTTGAGTTTGCACACATGGTTTATATTTATCCTCCATCAAAATTTTGTGGGTGTAAAAAGAAGGACTGATTCCTTTGATGTCAGAAATTTTCCAAGCTATGGCTCTTTTATGTTTTCTTAACACTTGAATTAATTCTTCCTTCTCCTTGTATTGTAAGTTTGAAGCAATAATGACTGGTAGTGTAGAATTGTCTCCTAAAAATGTATATTCTAAGTGTTTAGGTAATTGTTTGAGATCTAGTTCGGGAGGTTCATCAACAGAGGGTTTTTGTCTTAGTTCATCTTTAATCTCAATGCCCTTGTAATCTATTTGTCTTGGGGAAGGTTCGTTGGAGTTTAACTCAGTTATTACCTTTTTCATCTCAGTGGTGACTTTGTCCTCTCCCCTACCTTGAACGAGACATAGTTCCAACGTGTCTTTAAGAGTGATTTCCTGAAAAGAATCTTCAACAGAATGATCAATGGAATCAATAAAATAACAGGAATCATCCTGTTCCCTGGAAAACTGCATGGCATCATAAATTTTAAACACAATTTCTTCATGACCTACTCTAAGCACAAGTTTACCATCTCCTACATCAATAACAGCTCTGGCAGTAGCTAAAAATGGTCGTCCTAAGATTAAGGGTACCTCAACATCCTCATCCATGTCTAACACAACAAAATCAACAGGGAATATAAATTTATCCACCTTAATTAATACATCTTCAATGATACCCGTAGGATATTTAACAGATCTATCAGTTAATTGTATACTCATCCTAGTGGGTTTTGGTTTCCCTAAACCTAGTTGTTTGAACATTTTATAGGGCATTAAGTTAATGCTGGCACCTAAATCTACTAATGCCTTTTCAATATTTAAATTACCAATTAAACAGGGAATAGTAAAGCTTCTAGGATCTTTCAATTTGGTTGGGAGTTTATTCTGGAGGATCGTTAAACACTCTTCGTTAAGTTCCACTGTGGACAGTTCTTCAAACTTCCTTTTGTTTGTTAGAAGTTCTTTCAAAAATTTTGCATATGTTGGCATCTATGAAATAGCTTCAACAAAAGGTAAGTTAATATGCAATTGTTTAGAAAGTTCAAGTAATTTACCGAATTGAGCGTTCATGCGGTCTTTCTTCAATTTTGCTGGGTATGGGATGGGTGGTTCGTATTCCTTAACTACTGGTGGAGCGTTTTCTTTGGGTTCAGCTTCCTCAAAGTTTTCCTTGCCAGGCTCTTGTAATACCCTCTTTTCAGGTTCGGCTAGCGTTTTCCCACTCCTTAATGTAACTACTATAACGTGCTCCTTAGGATTAGTCTCGGTGTTGCTCGGTAAACCACCTTGTGGTCTTTTAGAGGTTAGCTTAGCAAGGTGGCCTATTTGAGTTTCGAGTCCTTGCATGGATGCTTGCTGGTTCTTAAGTGTCATCTCGGTGTTCTGGAAACGGGTTTCTGACACTGAGATAAATTTCGTGAGCATCTCCTCAAGGTTCAGCTTTTTCTCTTGCTAGTAAGGTGGTTGCTGAAATCTCGGAGGAGGTAGTGGTCTCTAATTTCCTTGGTTACCTTGTCCTCCACATGAAAAAATAGAGTGGTTCCTCTAACCTGCATTGTAAGTGTTACTGTAAAGGTTATTTTGAGATTTAGAATTATTACCCATATAGTTGGTTTGCTCGTTTTCCATGCCATATCCATAGGTCGAGTACTCAGAATTGCTTGAGTCACACTACATCACTGGATGTACCTACATAGAATGAACGAAACTATCAATCTTTTTATTAAAAAGTTCTACCTGATTAGAAAGCATGGTGACCGTATCAATATTAAAAACTCCGACAGCTTTTTGCGGCTTTGTTCTCATGACTTGCCACTAATAGTTATCCAGTGACATCTCCTCTATAAACTTGTAAGCTGTTTCTAGTGTTTAGTTATTAATTGTTCCATCGACGGCTGCATCAATCATCTATCTCGTTGAGGGGTTCAAACCATTGTGAAAAGTTTGAACTTATAACCAAAGAAGTAACCCATGGTGAGGCACCTTCTCAATAAGTCTTTGTATCTCTCCTAAACATCGTAAAGTGTTTCTAAATCCATCTGCACAAAAGTAGAGATATAATTCCTTAATTTTACCGTTTTAGCCGGCGGGAAATACTTGAGTAAGAATTTTTCAGTCATTTGTTCCTATGTAGTGATAGACCCTCGTGGTAGAGAGTTTAACCACAGTTTTAGCTTTATTCCTCAAGGAAAATAGGAATAACCGAAGACGAATGGCATCATCAGAAACACCATTTATTTTGAATGTGTCACAGAATTCCAAAAAGTTGGCTAAATGGGCGTTAGGATCTTCATCTTGCAAACCATCAAACTGAACAAACTGTTGTATCATTTGAATAATGTTAGGCTTCAGTTCAAAATTATTCGCAGCAATAGTAGGCTTAACAATACTAGATTCAGTACCAGCCAAATAAGGTTTAGTATAATCATACATAGTACAAGGAACAGGATTTTGCTCGACAGGGTTTATGGCTACTACAAGAGGTAGCTGATTATCTTGATTTGCCTCCATCTCTTTAGTTGATTCAAGTTCTTCTTCTTGTCCTTGTTCTGGGTACCGTAGGCTTCTTCTTATATCTCTACGATTTCTGCAAACTGTGGCTTCTAAGTCATCGTCAAAAAACAAAGGTCCTGACGGGTTTCTTCTAGTCATAAACTAGAGATACCTACCAGTGAAAAACAAAGAAAGAAGAAAGAAACATTTAGTAAATAAAACCTAATATAAAAACCGAAAATAAATAAAAGTAGTAATGGCCAAAGTAATAGAAATAGAGTGTTCATAATATTTCAGTTCCCCGGCAGCGGCGCCAAAAACTTGATCGTGATCTGATGAAGTAATAAAATTGATCGTAACTAGAAACTAACTATTATCATGATAAAAGGCAAGCGCACCTATCGAATAGTAGTATAGTTAGTGGCAATACTGGAATATTGAATTCAAAGAACTAAAAGTACTAGTAATAACTTTCTCCTTATTATCTAGCCTAAAAGTAAAGAGGGGGTTTGTGTAAACTAATTAACTCTAAACTAAACTAAAGCCACAACAAAAAGTAAATTGGGGAATGGCTTTGGGAAAACTGAATGATAAAGACAATACCTAAGGAAGAATCCACCTAGACTTCACTTGTTATCTAACTCTGAACTAGACGATTTCTTCATTCGACTTAATCCGTAGAGATCCCTAAATTATGTTAATATCTCTGTCGAGAATAAGAACAACTAATCCTAGGTTGATTAAAACCCCTAGTCTTGCATTAATTCGGTCTATGGATTCCCATATTAGATTTGACTCTAATCCGGCATATTTTCATCGTCCTATGTCTAGGATTGCAATCAACTCCGCTTAATTGTGTTAGATCTACTCTTAAATAGGGACTTTTACTCCACTACCTAAGCACATTCGACTTAAATTAATGTCCCGAAAATATAAATTCAAGAATTAAAAACACAATTAAGAACAAATCGAATACTTATCATATAGTTCAGATAATAATAACAAGATTCATCTTAGGTTTCATCCCCCTCAGGTATTTAGGGGTTTAGTTCATAATTATAAAACAGAACATTTTAGAAGAAAGTGAACAACAAAACATAAAGAAAACCCAAAACTCCTGAAAGGATTGAAGGGCGATCTTCAGTCTTGATGTAGATCCTGGCTTCTGAGATGGATCAATCGGCTTCCTTCGAGTAATTCCCTGTCTTCTACTCTCAGTCTTGGCAGGGACACAGTACACCCTTGTAGTTGCCTCCTAGGGTCTTTATATAGAGTTTGAAATGTCTTTCTTAGCCCCCTAAGTAGCCTTTTCCGCGTGAAATTGAACTTCATCACGACAGGGACACGCCCATGTGGCACACCCGTGTGAGTTGAGTTTAGGCCGTGTTCAAGCCTGTTAATGTGGCACGGTCTTGTGGGTTACTCGTGTGCTGAACTCCAGGCCGTGTTTATTATTGATCTGGGCCTATTTTGCCCTTTTTTGGCATGTTCCTTGTTCTTTTCACTCTCCTATGCTCTATTAAGTATAAAACATGAAATTAAAGGATTAGGAGCATCAAATTCCATAAATTCATTGATAATTCATCCATAAATGTGCTAAATGTGGGATAGAAATATGTATAATTCATAGTTTATCAACAACAATAAAATAAAAGGGTAAAAATAAAATAACTAAAAATGAAATAGGATAAAATTAAAAAGAAGCAAAAAAGCAGAAAGATTAGAATGGAAATTATCCCCTCCATGCAAAAACACTAGATCTTAGGGGGGATTCAGGTCATACTTCAAAATGACGTTGTACCAAGGCCCTATATAAGTCAAAAAATTTTGAACAATTTCATTTCTATTCTGCGTCAAAAAAAATTTCCTTCTCTCCTTTTCTCTCAAAACAGCCTTTAGGCCAGCCATGAGGTCTGTCGAGCTTCCACGGCAGCCACTGGTCGTTGGTGACGGGGTCCGCCATCCCCGGTGGCCGGGATTCATGAAGCGACATTCTTTTTATCCCCTAAAACCCAAATTTGGGGTCGATATTTCCTAAAACTCAGTAGAAAATAAGAAAATCTAAGAAGCCATTTGGTTTCTCTCTATTTTTTATGGGTAACCCCACACCTAGCGGCCTCAGACGAACTAAAGACTATTCAGAAATCTTTGACGCTAGGAGGGAGCAGTCTTTCATCGGTTACAGTGTCCTCATGCACTCATGACGGTGGAAAATGAAGCGGTGTTCAGGTAAAAAAAATCTTATCTTTTATTTATTTTTTTTTTGAGAAAAAAAAAGAAATTGGTAAAATGAACTACCTTTAAAACTTGTCTCTTTTTTTTGTATTTGATTTCTTGTGTAAAAAATTACATAGGGTTTTTGCTTGCCTTTTATAGCCGAATCAAAATATAAACATATTGTTTTTTCTTTGTTTTTGTTTTTTTTTTCTTTTTGCTTGTTCGCTGTTTTTGGTTCCCTGTCTTATGCTTTTTTGTTTTCTTTCTCTTTTGCATGTGGTAATGGCAAAGGGCGAAGTCAATGGCAGTGGTGGTAGAGGAGGTGTCAGACGGCACGCATGTCGACATGGCAAGGCTGCGGCGCGAGAGGGAGTTAGGGTTTCTTCTTTTTTGTTTAGGTTATGGGCTATTGGGCTGGTGTATTTAGGCTTTAAGGTTTATTTATTTATTTATTTGCTGTTTGGGCCAATCTATTTTTTTTGTAAGTGGACTTTAATATATTTATTTATTTGGTTTTATTTTGGGCCAAATGAATTTGGGCCACTATAAAATAGCCCAGTTTAGACCCTAGTCGAAATAGTGGTTTCGGGACCACACATCCGAGGTCAGTTTGATCCGTTTTTGATAATTTCTATGTTTTTGTAATCGTTGCTATGTGTTCTAGCTAGCCCATGTCATGATTTTTGAAATTGTTAGTGATTTTAAAAAGTGCCATTGATGAATATTCAAGCTTTATGTTGATTGTTGATGAAAAATGAAAGATATATGTTTGATATATATGTTTTGTTAAGTGATTTTGGAAGAAAATGATATTAAAGTACTAAATTGTGAAATTTGCAAAATGTGGGGTCAAAATGTAAAATAAATGAAAGCTATTGGCTACTAGAGGCTATATGAAAATTCGGCTAAGCTATGAATTTGATGAATTATGTATATTTTGTGTATTTGTGAATTAGGGACTAAATTGTTAAAATGTGAAATTATAGGTGCTAATGTGTAAAAATGCCTAAATTGTGTGTTTTGGATTGAATTGAGTGAAATATGTGATTGAATTAGCCATGTTTGAATTTATTTAGATCAAGAACTAAAGAAAACAAAATTAGATCGGGGGAAATTAAAAGTGGTCAAATAGTCTATTCAATTTATTCGTATCCGTACGAGGTAAGTTCATATGCAAATAAATGTGCTTTATGTGAATTTATATGCTCATTTGATATTGAAATGATATAAATGTTGAATGTTTAGAAATGTGAAAGTATCAACAGAGTTGAGATATCCGAAAGCCCCATACGAACCATAGGAATATTATAGGATACATATGTCATGACATAGGATTTTGAGATGTGATATCGTCTAAGACCACGTTTGGGACGTTGGAATCGATTTGAGATTACATGTCTGGGACATTGGCATCGTATATGATTTCTTGTAAGACCCTATATGGGATAGTGGCATCGATATTTGATAACATGTAAGACCATATCTGGGATATGGAATTGTACGAGCTTTATGAGCTATCTGAGTAACCTTTTTGATTCCAAACGGCTCAATGGGCATTATCGAGGGATGAACAAGTATGTAAATGAACATCCTATTCAGGTATGTATGTATTGTATATGAAATGCAAGAATGAAAGGTGAGTATGAATATGAATGTTGATATATGAATTATTGGGAAGTTATGATGATTATATGCAAATGAATTGAGAACAATAAATATAGTTGTGAGTTAAAGCTTGTGTATGTGTTTAGCTATAGATGCCATGGTTAATATGGTTTATAATTACTTTGGTGTGAAGTTTATTTGTATATGGCTTACTAAGCTTTGAAAGCTCACTTGTGTGCATTTTCCCTTATTTTATAGATTAACTAAGCTACTGAGATCTCAGGGATTATCGAGGAACGTCATCACACTATCAACCGATATTTTGGTACTTCGATGTTGTACATAATAATGTATGGCATCTATAGGCTAGTGATGTTGTGGGATGTTTTAAGTTATGAAAATCTTGCCATGTGATATGGCTTGGTTATGGTTTAGACTATGAATTGATTTTTGGCATAAGTTATGTGATGAATTATGGTGTTATAATGTGTTCATTTATGGCCTAGTAAAGTGGTCATTTTTGGTAAGCTTGATATGAGCTTGAGTTACGAATATGGTAATTAAAAATGTTGAATAAATGGCATGTTTTGAAATGGATTAAAATGAGATATGAATCATATGCGTTTGGTATGAATTTGGTACATGAATTAGATATGTTTGAGTTGGAATTATGTATGGAAATAAATGATGATGTTGTAGCATGAATGATGCTTGATTTAGTATTATGTTGGCTACATTTTGGTTGTGAAATATGTGTCATTGGGTGCTTGTAGGGATGACCCAAAATGGGTGGCATTATGGTCTTGCAAATGGCCTATTTTTGCCCACACAGGCAGGGACACGGGCGTGTGTCTCTACCGTGTTGCTCGAAGGCCAATTCGAGCCTAGGTGTTCCACACAGCCTCACACACGGGTGTGTGGTAGGGTGTGTGGCCAAATCAATAGAGCCTACAGGTTTTGACACGACCGAGCACACGGGTCAAACACGAGCTTGTGAGGCTATTTTGAATAGCCACATGGGCTAGACACACAGGCGTGTGACTAGTCGTTTGAGCAACTCAGTATGTATGCCCTGTTTTGCCACTGCCTAGACACACGGGCATGTCTAATGCCATGTAAGGCACACGGCCTGTTCACATGGGTGCGTGACCTTTGTAACTTAGAAAAATTGTTAAGTTTCAAAAAATTTTATACGAGATCGTTTTAGTTCCGAACCTTCTCCAAAACATGTTTAAGGTCTTGTAGATCTATTTAAGCGACATTATGTTTATGATGGAATGTGTTATAATGATGTGTTGTATAATGTATGTGAAAGGTTTGATTATGATATGAAATGTTTGGTAATGCCTCTTAACCCTAGTCTGGCAGCGGATATGCATTAGGGGTGTTACACACTACATTGGCCTTTGAAATACTTTCATATACATTATACAACACATCA
This sequence comes from Gossypium stocksii, assembly GCA_020496765.1. Lineage (NCBI taxonomy): Eukaryota > Viridiplantae > Streptophyta > Magnoliopsida > Malvales > Malvaceae > Gossypium > Gossypium stocksii. Next base: position 54,385,446 of record CM035622.1, read on the forward strand.
TTATAATCGTAACCTTGAAATACTTTCTCGATGTACCTCTCTTATGATAACCATAACTTCTTGGCCTTTTTATCATGTGTTAACTAAATGTCAAGAATTTTCTTTGCTAGCCCCAAATCCTTTATCATAAAGGACTTACTTAACTCTTGCTTTAATATGGCGATTTTAGAAGCATTGTGACCAACAATAAGTATATCATCAACATAGAGCAATAGTATAACACCCCAAACCCAGCCTAGAAGTGAGGCCTAAATTTGGCGTGTCACATTGAAGTGTTTTTCAAAAACCTTGTTTTCAGTGAAAACACTTCTTAATATTTAAAACTCCTTGCCATTTAAAACTAGTGTAAAGCCTCAGTTTATTTTAAAACGTGATTTATTAAAGGCCATTCTCTTGTAAAATATTAAATCCTTATTAGTTACGGTAGCTTAATTTAAAATAGTTACGAAAACGTGATATTTTGAAAAGCAGTCGTTGTTTTGGAAAATTCGTGTCCTACTTTTAGCAATTATAAAACAATAAATAAAATATCAAATGTAAAAACCAGGAATTATAAGAGGCCTTACTACAAACAAAGCCCAAATTAAAGTACTTATGAATAATTTAATAGAAAAACAGAAACAGATGTTAGCCATCTCCGAGTCTCTCGCAGCACCAATCCTCCTAAAGAAGGGGATTACCTACACAGTTAAATAACGGGGTGAGTTTATGAAAACTCAATCCCCTTACTAAAGAGCAGTCAGTAAACAGAAGCAGATACGGGAACAAATACAAAAATAATCTGGGCCAGAGCCCTTTAACAGTAACAAAAACTATTAGGCTTTAGCCCAATTCAGTATCAGAATCAGGATTAGAATCAGGAAAAATATAAAATAGATATGAAGAACAGAATGGGTTGAAACCTTATATAGAATAGAATAGAATATGAATGTAACCATCACACCATCCGTACCAACCCAACACACATGTGGGGAATAACTCGACCCACCCGGCCCACACACCAATACGAAGTCATGCTGCTAAAATAGATTTCGTGACAGAGCCACTAGAATCAGATTACGAGGCAACGCCACTAGTACAGAACTTCCTCCAAAACAAGCCCAACCCCATGCAGGATATCGTGTATGTCATGCTCAATCATCACATGTGTATGCATAATGGCCATGCTCAGTAACAGACATTTAAACACCCGTTAATAGAATATCAGTCATACAACCACAGTCAAATCAATGAAAACATAGACATACAATCACAATTGAATCAGTTATAACACAATCATACCCTCACAGTCAGATCAGTCGAATTTATATTTCAAGTCCGTTGCTTGCCCACAAGGGCAAAACATTCATTTTACACCCTAAGGGAAAAATGGTCATTTATCCCTACAAGGGTACTTCGGTAATTCTACCCTAAAAGGGTATTTTGGGAATTCTACCCTATAGGGGTAATTTGGGAATTCTACCCTACAGGGGTATTTCGAGAATTCTACCCTATAGGGGTTTTTCAATAATTTTGTAAACCAGGGGTATTCTAGTAATTTTGTAAACTAGGGGTATTCTAGTAATTTTGTAAACCAGGGGTATTTCGATCATTATCCAACATGGGCCCAATTTCATAACTTGGATCATTAACAAACCCACAATCATTTAGTACATTTTATGTCCTTATTAGCAATTACAAATATACCCAGGTTCAAAAGCCCATTACGTAGCCCAAACGAGGCCCACGCTCTCATACGGCCTATTAGGCCCAAATCTACCATGATCGTGTTGTCCACATGATCGGCTCATCATTTCTTACCACAATATGCGTATTTAACCCGTGTAGGGCCAACACGGCCCAAAACGACCTAAGCCCATGAAAACGCTCATGGTGGCCTCAACCATCTTACGCCCATGTTCGTGGGCTCGAATCACCACACGTGCGATCGCAGGCTCGTGTGGCATCATTCGCCGGGATATCAGCTTTTCGACATAATGCACATCAATAGTCTATTTAGTAAACAACACATACTTCCGGCTTTTCAGCCGATAATCAAGCATAGCATATATATAGGCACAAGATTACGGCTTTTACACCTACTACCTTTTATAAGGTACAGATACACACCTGATGCAATTGCAATAAATCCTCGAGAGCCCAACCTATACAATCAATCATAAACTTGATTAATCGCACAATCTCAAATACATAACCAGCTTTAATAAATTTCACCTCTTACCTTGATTATACGAGATATAACTTAATCCCCTTAGATCGCTGGTTAAAGATCGATCTCACGTCCCAATCTACTAACTGCACTATCGATAGCCATTAATAGAAATCGTGGATTAAATTGTGACTCAATGCCAAAGATTACTTTAAAGAAATATAGGCATAATCAGCCTATGCCCAAAAAGAAGAAAGGTAATGCATTTACCTTAACCGGAATTTGAGAGGAAGAGGTCTTGATCAATTCTACCACTTGTACTCTTTTACTATATTGAAACCCCTAAACCCCACAATTGCCACATCAAAAGAAGAACTAAGTATTATAGTCGGAGGGTATTCAGAGAAAAGCATTCGGCTTTTAGAGAAAGAGACAAGAAGAACAGAGTTGCCAATATAAAGAAAGATTAAAGGGAAATACCTACTGATCGTCAAACACCTTTGCAGAACCCAACAAGAGGGTAGTGAATCAGTCTAATGATCAAAACTCAGGGTAACAAAAAAATAATCAACAAGACAACAATGAGGTATTCGGCCAAACAAGGGTAGAAGATTTAAGAGAAAACATGAAAAACATGAATAGAAACACAAATAGAGATGCAAGTAGAGAAAGTGGGACGGCACAGTAATGAAGTAATTGAGAGGAAGAGAATTAGAAAAGAAAGTCTAGAAGAGGAAATATGAGAGAGGGAATTTGGTCAATAATTGAAAATGAATTCAGCACAAAAATGGCCTAAATGGTCATACCGTTTTGGTAAAAGAAATAAAGCCGAAATAAGAAGTCTTGAGAACAAAAGACGACTGAACAAACAAGCGAAGAAAGAAGGAACAAACAAAAAAAAAAAAAAAACCAAAAACCTTTAGTAAGATTCGACTAACACAAGAAAACTCCCCAAAACCAAAAGCAAAAAGGGAATTTGGCACTAATAGCTATCATAACCCGAATTTGCCATGCACACTAACACCTAAATTGGTCACAACCTCCCAATTCAAATCCTACAATCTACTCCACCCAAATCTCTCATTTATTCTAGCCAACAACACAATTTGAATTTCATTCAAATTGCTTGCATCGAATAACAGCCACCCTAACTCAAATTCCTTCCACCGTTTGACCGAGTCAACCCTCATCCAATAGGAGTTTCGGTCAAACTCCAATTCTGCCTTGGCGTGAGCAGAAAAAATAACTCCTTTTGCACATGGGCTAGCTCGAACTCCAGCCCTCCGAGCTCTTTACACGCTGCTTGCCACTTTGCCGTCCAGCTTTTTATGTCATGAATCCATCACAACTAAACATAAACCTTACCTGCTAGCATCAATCCCTTTTAAAAAAACAAACCAAAACTTTGCATGGCCTGGGATTTGAACTTACGCTCCCCTAACAGTCCTAACCCGCTTATGACCATTATGCCATAAGCTCTCTTGTGTCGTAAATCACTCCTAAATAATTATAAGTTTTAAATGCCAGCTTCCATGCCCACATATACGAAATAAAAAAAATTTTGCCATGGCCTGGACTTGAACCCTGGACCACATGCTTGTTACTAACACCCCTTGCCACCAGACCACCTACTTCTATACACCAAATTTTAGCTCAAAATATTAATAAAGCCTTCCAACTGACGCCTAATCCACTTAAGGGAAAAATTAAATTTTCGCTAAAGTCTTGGTTTGAACCCAGGACTTCTCAGACATCCCCAAGCACTCCAAATCACTTAACCAACAAACCAAACATGAAATTGTGAATTCTTTTTCCCCAACAAAAATCCAAATTTCTCCGGTACTCGAAGCCCATTTCCCCTAGGCCCAAAATTCAGGATGTTACAAATAGGATAATGATATCATCACTAGAGAATCTCTTAACAAAAACACAATGATCAGAAGTAGTTTTCTTGTAGCTATGCTCCCCTATAAATACTCAAACTTCTTATACCATTTCCTGAGAGTTTACTTCAAACCATACAAACTCTTCCTCAATTTGTGCACATAGTCCTTTTTCCCTGGTGCAACAAAACACTCTAGCTATTTCATATAAAGATCTTCCTCTAAATCATCATTAAAGAAAATAGTTTTCACATTCATCTATTCCATCTCTAAGTCATAATAAGTTGTCAAACACAATATAGTTCTGATAGAGGATATCTTCACAACTAGAGAAAATATTTCCTCAATGTCAATCCATTTTTTTCTAATTGTAACCCTTAACAACCAATCTAGCTTTGTATTGTGGAGTTAAATTCTCTTCTTGCTTCAACCTGTAAACTTATCGGTATTTCAAATCTCTCTTACCCATTAGCAATTTCACTAACTTAAAGATATGATTGTCATGCAGTGATTCAAATTCATCTTTCATAGCCTTAACCCACTAACCTTTGCATTCACTTTCAATAGCCTCCTCATCGCACTCGGGTTCTTCCCCATCAGTCAAAAGAACATACTCATCGATAGAATACCTCAAGAAAAATCATCAATCTCTATTTGATCTTCGAGGTGGAACTATTGGTGGAGCTATATGTGTTTGGTGTTGATTATTCTCAACCTCATATATGGAAGCATCAAAATCAAATATACCCTACTGGTCACCAATGTTGTCTTCTTGTATATCAGCTCGAATAAGATTCGGTGGAGGAGCTAGAGGAACTGGATCTGTGTCAATCAAGTCAGCTCTACTTTGTGGATCCATTTTATTGGTCTTATCAATGTCTTCGATTGTCTGATTCTCAAAGAAAACCACATCTATGCTTTTCACAAGTTTCTTTTCAATCAAATTATATAGTCTGTACCCAAACTCATCGTGACTGAAACTAGTGAAGATACATTGCTGAGTCTTGGCATCCAACTTAAATCTCTCATATTTTGGAATGTGAAAAAATACCTCACAATGGAACACATGCATGTGATCATATGACACGAATTTACCAACAAAATCCTATCTTGTACATCACCCTACAAAAGAACAATAGGAGACAGATTAATCACATGTGAAACTGTATAAAAAGCTTCAACCAAAAAAGATCTACGCAACTTTGCATCTAAAAGAAAACATATGAAGCTCTTAATCAATGTTTGGTTTATTCTATCAGCTAACCCATTCAAGTGTAGAGTCTTTGACGGTGTCTTTTGATGTCTGATTCCTTGTAATCAACAATAAACATCAAACAAGCCTCTATACTTGCAACCATTATTAGTATGGAAGCACTTCAACTTTTTCCCAGTCTCTCTCTCTCTCAACTAAAGATTGAAATTGCTTAAACACATCAAGGACATGGTCTTTTCTTTTCAAAGCATAGACCTAAAGCTTGCTCGAATAGTCATTAATAAAAGTACGAAGTAAAGTGCACCACTATGTGACCTAACCTTCAACGGACCACATACATTGGAATGAACCAACTCTAGCAAATCTAACTTTTTCTGTAACACCCCTTACCCGTATTTACACCGAAACAGGTTACGAGGCATTACCGAACTTAAATACAAACACACATACATTTTCGAGGCATTACCGAAACACGCTTGTGTGGATATAGGACACTCCTATGTGGGTAAGCAATGTGGTAACACAAACCCGTGTCCATACCCTATGTAACTCTCTATTTATGACGTCATCATCCAAATGAAACCACACGGCCAAGCCACACGCCCTTGTGTTAGGCCATGTGACGAATTAAATTCTCGCAAAATTAGGTACAGACTTCATACGACCTTGGCACACGCCCATGTTCAAGGCCGTGCCATCCACACTACTAAGACACACACCCGTGTCTCTGTCTATGTGCTCCATACTAGGCATTTTGTTTCTTAAAATTAACGTGCAAGGGACACACGGGCTGTTCACACGCCCATGGGGCTGATCGTGTGTCACACACGGCCTAGACACATGGCCGTATGTTTACCCGTGTAGACAATTTTAAGGCTATTTTCCAAGCCATTTGCCACCCTGAAACACAATCACACTTGCACCAATTCAACAACACATAACTTGACATAATTACGCCATCAAACATTCCACAACCAAGACATTAACACACCATTCACATGCTACATCAATCATACATAATTGTCACATACTTATCCACTCAAACCATGCAAACTTACACATCCAAGAAAGGCATCATCACATGCTCATAAATATAACCAAGGTTAGCCAACTTAAATGGCCAAATATACCAACCTTTACGAGCCATTTCAAGGTCAAACACATTACTAAAATGATCCAAAATACTTGGCTAGTTCTATCAAACTCCTTCAGGCTTTAATAATAAAAAAAGACTTATACACTTCCTAACCAACTAGCGTATACATGCCATATAACAAAATTCACAAGTCTTTCAATACCTATATGATAGTTGGATAGTGTGATGAGATCTCCAACAGCTTCCAACCTGAGCAAGTCTTCGAAATCCTATAAGCATAAGAGAAATAACACAAGTAAGCTATAAAGCTTAGTAAGCTCATATGAAAATAAACACAACTTATCGAATAAGCACTTATTAAGAAATTTCATTACTATGGTGTAAACTCATTTGATTTCTTCTTTATACCATAATTCCAATCACATAATTAACCAAAGGTTTCACGAGCTTATTCAATTCCATTTCGTATGGATCAAATACCTTATATCAATTTGTCCACATTTATACATACATAATTAAACATTAATATAATTTCATTCAATCCAATATCCATCACAAATACTTTAGCCAAGATAAACCATGTAAAATCTCATCATATAATGGTACTTTGCACACTATGCGCCATACTTGCATATAATTAAAAACAATTATAACTCATATCTCATATATCATTCGATTCATATTTTAATATAACCAAATATACATATTATGACATGAAGCATACTCATACACAAATCTTTTTTCACATTTCATGTACACGATACATTATAAGCTCACTATTTTACCTTCATTCAATTTTTGCATAGATTTGATACATACCTGGTTTACTTAATTCAATCTCACTTACGTTCTCGTCTTGTCTTTACCTGTTGGACACTTGGAATATTAACATTTATTCAAAATCTTGCTCACAAGTGCCACATATGTAGCCAAAGCTACCTCATATCCCATAACACATATATGCTCGCTCTCGAGCTAACCATGAGTCTGCTCACACAAGCTGACGATCGAGACGTAGCTACCCAGTGCTACTTACACAAGCTGTCGGGCATTTGTAACACATGCCGGAGTATCTAGCCACTGGTAGGACGTACAAAACCAGCACCCGAATCACATATGCATAGCATAATGCCATATCCCAAATATGGTCTTACATGTAATAACACACTGATGCCATTGTAACACCCCAAACCCAGCCTAGACATTATGGTCGAATCTGGCGGTGTCACATTAGAGTGTTTTTCAAAAACTTGTTCTTGTTGATAAAATCTCATTTGAAGGTTAAAGCCTCATTATTAATTCCTAAATCATCTTCGTTAGTTATTAACCATTTTAAATCATCATTACTTTTAAAACATTGTTTGCTGCGGAAGCTTAAAAATTGTGTTGCAAAAACGTGATGTTTTGAAAACAGTTAATGTTTTGGAAAACCGCGCTCTACTCTAGCCGTTATAAACCATAATAATTAAAAACCTCAAATTGAAAGCTAGAAAATTAAGGAGAGGCCTTATTACATCAAAACTCAAATAAAAGAAAATGTACTTAAAGTAACATGATTAAAAATATGAAAATCCAAATCTATAGCGTGGCCACCTCCGAGTTCTCCAATACGTCGAACCGCTTACCAAGGGTTACCTGAAAATTAGAAAAAGAGGGTGAGTTTATGAAAACTCAGTGTGTATAACCTTCATTGATCAAAAGTATACAGCATATCAATCCAGGCCTAAGCCTATCACAGTAAGGGTGGCAAATTTTGCCCATAGCAGCCTCAGTTGGGCCTGAGCCTATATCAGTAACAGAAATCGGAGTATGAGATGTGCATGATACCCAACCCAGCACTTCACTTTCCGTCTAACCCTGCACATACTGTGGGGATTAAATCGACCTACCTTCCCCTACACTCCTGATGTAGCACTAGCTGCGGCACTAACTAATGTCGCAGCAGAGCTGCCAATCACATAATGGGCTTAACGCCATCATGGGTCCACAGTCATCTCGGGTGACCTATGCGACCTCCCCCGAAGAGATCCACAGTCGTCTGGGGCAACCCGTGTGATCAGGTCCATAGTCGTCTCGGGCGACCTGTGTGACCATAACAAAGCAATCACTTCCTTCAACAATGTTCCCATCCCCATGTAGCATAAAATCACATGAATGTAAACAAATCATAACATGGCATACAGAATCAGTCATATAGCATATAGGGGCATTTTAGTCATTTTGCCCTTTAGGGGTACAACAATCATTTATCAATATGGGTCTAAGTACACAAATTGGCCCATTACTAAGACCACAATCATTTAGCGTGACCAATGTCACTTTTAGTAATCAATTTTACATTAGGGCCCAAAAGCCCAATATATGGCCCAAGTGGGGCCCACCCTTTCTTGTGGCCCATTGAGCCCAAATCTGCCTTTGGTCATGTGAACATCATGATTGGCTCGCTAAATCCTACCCGTCCATTGTTTCTGCTCAAGTCGGGCCCACGGCCCGTTGGGCCCATATTGCCCATTTTGGCCCAGTTGGCCAAAAAGCAGCCTAAGTTCACAAGACTGCCTATGCAGCCTCAGACGTCACATTGATCCCTCCACATGAGCGTTCACACACTTATATGGTTTTTGTTGCCAAACTTTCGACATTCTGGCATTTCGGCTTTTGCCGATCTATGTTATCATGGTGTGGGTACACACCTTGTTAAAAAGCCGCAACATAAACCCCTAGCACCGAAACCTTAATGATGGAGCCTTGCTAACCCTTCCTACTAGATCACGAGGATTATACCCCTTGACAAATCCTGTGTTTACAAAAGAAACCTTATTAGAAAGGTAAAGTTTAACCCTAAGGTTAAGTCCACCTTCGGCAATCAATAAAGCCATCCAATAAAGTATTCAGCCTACAATTGTAACAAGGTCAGAACCTTTACTTACTCAAAACTAGAAGCAGGATAACAATTGCTTCACGTCAATTGCTCCCTTATTAATTCTCAAGCGAACGTAAGTACTAATGACATTAATCTAAGCAAAGAGAGGGGAGATTCGGTAGATAGAAAAGAAATATCATCAGTAATGAAACCCAATAAAAGAATCACCAATACTTACACCCAATTTTGATAAAAGAACGATGAAACCAAAACTTTATGACAGGAGAAGAAAGTGAAAACAGGTTTGGCACCAGTTGATAACGAGGGAGTAAAGAGAGAGAGAGCAAAACAGAGATTCGGCCACAAGTGTTTTGAAGTTAAAGAGGAGAAAAGAGCTATTCAGTTTAAGACTTAAAAGAATTTGGCTTAAGAGTGGGTAGGGAAATGGAGTACAAAAGATGAACAGCACCTCAGTTACACAGAGAAAAGGGAGAGAAGATGATAAAGGAATCAGCTTGGTCAAGTTGGTATATTCAGCCAAAGAATATCAGTGAAGAGAAATAGAGGAGACGAATTCAGAGGAGAGGAGGAAGAAGAAATTCAGCTCCAACGATAGACCGAAAAGAGGAAGAACAAACAAAAGAAAGAAATGCCCGAATGGTAACCCGCCAATTGACTAACGTAAAATCGAGAACTAAAAGAGAGAAAGGCTTGGAAAGAAGGCAAATCGAAAGTAAAAGAATTTCCCCACAAAGCACTTACAAGTTCAGCTATTAGAAAAATAAAAATGCCAAAATGAGAAAAAGAATGCCATAAGGAAATTTGGCACTATACCTATTACCCCCACAAAAAACAAAATCACACCTACACAAAGACCCCATTCGGGTCAAATTTCCCAACACCCAAAATCCCTTGATTTTCTCCTTAACTTCCTCCATGATCCCCTCCTTAAATCTCTTATTTGACTCATTCAAATTCTCCCATCACAGAGTTCAATTCCAACACCAACTCTTACCTTCTCAAGAGTAAAATAAATAACCCCATATGCATGCTATGAGACTTGAACCCTGGACCTCCTTGTCATGCCTATGACACCATTTCCTTGCCTTCCATGTGGCGCCATTTTGCCACCAGACTACTAGGCTCTTTATGTTATTTCTTTCCCACAATTATTTAAAAGAAATACCACTTGAAGTCAAAGCTCCTTTAAGACTAAAAACAAAAATTTTTCCTATACCAAAGCTTGAACCTGGGATTTCATAGGAGCCCCCTACATTCCAAATTCACTAACCCAACTATACCAAAATGCAATTTGTATCATTGTCTTACCTTCAAAAATTTTAAATGCACCCAAGCTCAAGGCCCAATTCTTCTAGGCCCAAAATTTAGGGCGTTACAGCAATAGCCCAGCTATGATCTTACACGAAAATCACATATCTCATTGATGCCATATCCCAGATATGGTCTTACACGGAATCACATATCACATACTGATGCCATATCCCAGATATGGTTTTACACGGAATCATATATCGATGCCATAGCCCAGCTATGGTCTTATATGAAATCATAACTTGCCATGATCCAACCATGGTCTTTACCGTCAATTCATCTTTCCTTACAAGACAATTTCGATAGATTCTGTGTTCTTATTTGTCTTGAACATTTAAATTAAGTTCTACAATTCAATCAATTATATATGATCATAATGCATAATCAACACAATCTAATAACATTTATTAACATACGAACTTACCTCGTCTATTATATATGGTAAGTTTAATTTCTTGTTACATGAGCTTACTAAGCACTATCGGCTTACCCCGTCTCTTTTTCTTTTGTTCTATAGTGCTCAGAAGGTCAGAGATAAGTCGGAGCTATATCACACTATCAACCTTCACATTTTGGTATAAAAGAATATGTTTTGAATCGGTAGAAATGGCATGTATAGGCTACTTTTATTAAATTTGGCATAGGAATGAATGGATTTAAAATTGGTATGGCTAATGGTAACTTAGTTTTGAAATTGTTATTAGGATAACTATGGCTATGCATGAATATGACATGTTTCATGTTTAAAATGGTACTAAATCTATACTTGTATCAGTTGGTTGGTATTGGAATGATTTGGTGCAGGTACTGGATAAAAACAGATGAGAAACGAGGCTTGGATATAGCCTTGTTTTTGTCCACACGAGTAGACACACGAGCGTCTGTCTAGGCTGTGTGTGACACACGGGCTGCTCCACAGGCGTGTAGCCAGGCTGTATGTCCCCTGCATCCAATACTTACAAAACAGAATGCTCAAAATTGAGCACACAGGCGTGTGTCTCAGCCATGTGAGGCACACAGCCTAGAACACAGTCGTGTCTCCTGGCCATGTGAATCCTACACCTATTTTTTGAAAATTCGAATTAACCACACGACCTAGCACACGGGTGTGTGACTTAGCCATGTGAAATCAATTTGTACATGAATTTTAAGTCAGAATGCTCCTAAAATCCACACGGGTAAGGGACATAGGCGTGTGCAACCACACGGCCTGGAGCGAGGTAAGGTACATGGGCGTGTTGGCCACATAGCCTGAACCACACAGGCGTGTCCCGCAGTCACATGGGCGTGTAAGCCCTGAAATTGAGAAAAATTTTGGGATTTTATGAAAAATTTCCTATGATTTTGATTTAGTCCCAATTTGATTCCAACACATATTTTGGGTTTCGAGAACCCATCTAAGGGACGTAATAGTATAATTTGAAAAATGAATAGTACTAGACTTGGTTTAATGGTAAATGGTTCAGTAAACTTCGGTAATACCTCGTACTCTGTTCCAGCAATGGATACGGGTAAGGGTGTTACAATGAAAGTAAATTTTTATTAATTTTGTTAGTAAGTCTTGTGATTAGGTTAATTATTTGTTTAGGGTTTATTGTTATTTTTTAGGTTATGAATGTAATCTTTAATATTTTTTAAATTATTTGAAAGTTATTTTGTTAGTAACTATTATAAATTAATTATTAGTTAGTGGTGAGATGAGAGGAAAATAGATAAAAACTAAAAAATGAGAAAAAATTTATTTTTTGTCATAGATATTGGTAGAAATGGCAATAAATCTGATATTGCCTGATGAGATAACAACTTCAGCACAAAGGGAGAAAGTTGATAAGATGATGAGAGAATTGCAAGATTACAGAATGAAACCAGAAGAAGACATCGTTCAACACCTTATTACTGTAAATCAAAAGATGCAAGAAGCGTTATGGACGGGTCATGAACTGATTAGAAATAATAAAGTGCAATACTTGACCCTTAGAGGGACATTAATAAAATGAGAGCATCAAATCATTTTAGACCAACTTTTGAAGACATTGGTACTATGAACCTATTGGAATATAGTTACATACTTCGTGAAGTTTATAATCACTGATGGAGTAAGGAAAATAGCGAGACAAAGTGTAGGTTCGTGAAATTTGACTTGCAAGCAATATGCCTTTGACATGCCATGGATGGATAAATCAGCAATTAAGAAATTACCAAGAGAATTTATAAATTCAAAATTCATTATAAAGATTGAAGAGGAAGAAGATCCTAAGGAATTTCCAATTGGATTGTAGAAGATGAATTTGAAGAGAATTCAAAATTTAATATAGAGAATTTCCTGGATGAAGATACAGAATTAGAGATGAAGAAAACGTAGAAATGAGTTTAAGTGGTTAAATGTAAGGATAAATGTTAGAGAGTAGAGAACGTGAAAAAAAAAGAGAGTAAATATGGTTGTACATGTATGAAATGAGAATTGAAAAAGTCTAAGCTTATGAATGAAAAATTTTTCATATTGTTATAATTTTGGTCTAATTTTATTCATTAAATTTTTTATGTAAGTATTTTTTTTTTTTTGCTGTTTGAAATTGTTTTGAGAATTTTTATTTGGTTTTTAACAGATTTAGTATTGAAGATGGATAATCAGTTTTTCGTATACGTTTATTTTGATGGAGTAATGTTGACAACAATCGTAGGATGTATATTTGATTGTTGCAAACAAATAGCAATGAGATTTAATAGAAATGTCTTGTTTGATGATATGAAGGAAAGGATTAGTGCAAAAATTGTTAGACATTATGGGAGAAGGATCTCGAAACTTTTCTACAAGTTTCTAGTTTTGACAAATCCCATAAAGTTCACCAAAATAGAACTTGTAGATGATGAAGACGTGGAGACAATGGTCGCTCTTTATTGTGCGAATCAGAACGACCAAAATGCACCTATTCAGTTATTTGCTAAGTTAGCTGGTGTGGAGCCAACTGAAGATCCCACTCCATTAGGTAAAGAACATGAAGCTCAAGAGCTGTGTATAACGGTTCCGATATCGTACGTTGATAGTCAATTGACTATATGAAGGACCGACATCGATCTTAATGCTGCAACCAAGATTGATTTCGTTGGTGATGATGTATACAATAGTTGTGATCTTTCTGATCACGAGGTCGATAGTGATAGTGATCCCGATGTGGACGAGGTCCCGGATGATATTGACGATGAAGGCGTAAATGACGATAGAAATGTTAACGCGTCTATAGTCAAGAACTAGATTCGACATATTGTGATACAGAATAATCCTGGGGCACACATGTCACTCATAGTCCCCGATGCAGTGCATGTAGCCAAGTTGCCAGAGTACCTTGAAATACTACCTGCTTACTAGCTAGCTGTAGATTCTGATCCTGAGGAGTTGTTTGTGGGTTAGAGATTCGAAAGTAAGGAAAAGTGTATATTTGTCATTAATTGATATAGCATGAATATATCAGTGGACTACAAAGTTTTCGTGTCTAAACTGACATTATATATTGGGGAGTGTTGGAGGTTAGTGAAAGGCTGCAATTGGCGAGTACAAGCCATATTTATCCAGAAGTCGTAGATGTGAGAGATATGAAAATTTGATAGGCCTCGCACATGCAATTCAACACGTATGACAGAAGATCATCAAAAACTTGATTCCAAAACTATTTGTACGTGCATCATGCGAATTATGAAGAACATGTCAACCATTAAAGTTTTAGTACTGATTGCTGAAATGCAAGCACAATTCCAGTATTGAGTATCATACCAGAAGGCATGGATAGCTAAATAGATGGCAATGGAGCAATTGTACGAAAATTTCGATGCACCGTATAATGAGTTACAGGGATGGATAGTTGATATGTAGGCGTACATGTCAGGGACTATCATTGAGTTGCAGACACGACCTTATTATAGCCTGGATGACCAATTAGAACTGGGAAAAAAAGAGAATTTTCCAACCGATGTTCTGGACGTTTGATCGCACATTTCCTCACTGCAAGCCTTTTGTATAAATAGATAGAACCTGGCTCTATGGAAAATATACACAGATCCTACTTCTTGTGGTTGCTTAAGATCGAAACAAGAACGTGATCTTGATAACATTTCTCATTATAGATAATGAGAACATAAAATTGTGGGAATTCTTCCTTACGAACCTACAGAGGTATGTTATTAGTAATGATAATATTTGTATCATCTCCGATAAAAGGAAAGGATTAATTATTGCCATTACGCATTCCAGTGTACCATGGAGATCTGTTTACTACATCTGGCACATCGCGGCTAACTTCCACCGAGATTATAAGAATGTTAACTAGCAGAGACAAGTTATGAGAATGGGTAAAGGATAACCTTATCTTTTCAATATATAACCTAATGTTTTAGGGCGATATTGTAACTTATATTTTCTTAATACATACATAGCGTACGAGCTAAAGCCACACATTTTCCAGCAAAGGATGACTCAACTTGAGAGTGACATGAAGGGTCAAACGAACACACCTTTTTGACAATGGTTAGGTACCATGGAGCTGTGGCAATGGGCTCAAAGTTTCAACAAGGGCGTTTGCTATGGTCATATGACCACTAACTTGGTGGAAGGGGTTAACTTCATGTTGATGAAAACACGACATCTTTTGATTTCATCTATCTTCTTAACTATGTTCTACAGGTTGGATACTTTGCTGCCAAGAATGGGGCAACAACCAGTCAACTAGATGGAGGCAAGACACATGTTTGTCGCAGATGTTAGTGATGCAATGGTTGTAAACCATCGGATGGCAAGGTCGATGAATGTAGAAGTATATTCACAAAATAATCAAACATTTCAAGTTACAGAGACCATCGAGCGTTGACCCGGTATACCACCTAGGTTCACGGAGTTGATCTCTGAAATAGACAGTGCGACTGTAGGAGGTTCTAGACACTTTATTATCCATGTGCACATATTGTGGCAACTTATGCTACAGTCTTGCTCAATGTTGAACAATTTATCGATGAGGTTACACCTTCAAGTGCACGTTGCATGTCTAGGAGAAAGAATTCCCAGTCCTGCCTGACTTGTCTACATAGGAGGTGCCTTCGATAACTTTCGAGCTTGTCCCAGACAAAGAGTTGCATAGGAATTTGAAAGGTCGTCCGCAATCATCCAAAATCCATAATGAAATAGACATTAGAGAGAAATCAGACGGGAAGCTGTGTGGCGTATGCAGATTAGCTGGTCATAATAGGAATAAATGTCCTTACCGAAACTAACATATTAGACAATCATCCGGATCGGGTAGGAATTGAATGTTGATCAACCCTTATTAATCAGAGTAAATGCTCGCATTAATTGCATTCACTACATGTAGAGAGGATTGGATCTAAAATTTGTTAAAATTTGTTGCAATTAATCTAATTTGATTTGTAAATTTAATCTAAAGTTTGTTGCGTTTATATTTTTATAGAATTAAATAAGGTATTTTTACGTAAAAATATAAAAATAAAATTAATAACTGAAATGGCATGCCCATAAGATTAATAACTAAAATTTTCCATTTTGAGTTTAAACAAACCTTAAATGTGGCTAATTACTTTGTAAGCCCTCATTATTTATTATTTTCTTTTTATTCCCCTTCAACTCGCATTTTATGTTGATGTAAATTTGATGAGAATAGTTTATTAAATAAAAAATAAAATTTTAAAATTTCTTGAGAATAATTTATGTGAATTTACCTTATTTAGGCAAAAAAGTCATTAAATAAATACAAAATCGACTATTTAAATTGCAAAAATCCCTAAAATTAATGGTTTGATGGTGTGGTCCTAGGGGTATTATTTTGTAGAGGTCGACATTCACGTTACGGGTGATTGCAACGATCAACGTTCTCTTCACCCGCACCTGGGGGTGTGTGAAACATGAATGAAAAATCATATGTCTCAAATGCCATTGATGAACTTGAGCCGAGAGGAGTGGAGTACTGCAGTGGATACAGGCTAAGAGGAGTGGAGTACTGAAGTAGTAGGCTGAAGATATCATACTCTGAATGATTTTCGTGGCCTAACGAGCCCGGGAAATAATCATCACCCCCAAGTCTGGATGACAAGAACTATCTCAGAGTATAGCTTTGACTCTAGCTCTAGCTCGGGTGCAAGAGGTGGATGTGGAAGGGGATGGGAGGGTTGCCCAAGTTGTGTCATGTGTTGAGGGACTATCATTGACCACCCACCAAACAAAAATGGTTTCCCCATCTCAAAGTACCACTGTATGTACTCTAACGAGGTTTACAGATCCAAAGCATGACCCATCTGAGGTACCTGCCCCAACTGATTGTTCCACATTGCGATATATTCTTCGTGAACTTTTGCCCAATCATTTCCATGTTTCCCCCTCTTGTTAATCCCATGGATGTCCCCCAACTGTACTAGCAGTGTCGGGACATACTGTATGCAACCGAACTACTAGAGTACTCGATCACCATGATACCACTCCACTATCTTGAAATTGATAATGGGTGCATTAATGCACCATAGGTTTGAGTGGACA
The DNA here is from genome assembly GCA_020496765.1 of Gossypium stocksii. Taxonomy (NCBI): domain Eukaryota; kingdom Viridiplantae; phylum Streptophyta; class Magnoliopsida; order Malvales; family Malvaceae; genus Gossypium; species Gossypium stocksii. Next base: position 54,402,511 of record CM035622.1, read on the forward strand.
TGGGCAGACGAGGGAATAACTGTGATAATTTCTAGGACAGCATATGACATCCAAATGAACTATACAATTAGTGACATGGTTATATTAACATGGGTCGAGTGAGATAAAATAATAAAATGTCATGAATATTGGAAAAACCTACCCCCTCTCCAGCATGATTCTCAATCATCAGACGATATCGGAACCATGTATGACCTCCCGATACTGATACTTGCGATATTAAGTAATAAAATTTTAAAAACTGATCACACCAAAAACTAACTAATATCACGATTTTAAAGGCAAGCGCACCTATCGAACAGTAGTATAGTTTAGCGGTAAAATCGAGTTATCGTACCCAACGGAACCAAAAGTACTAGTACTTACTTCCTTTCTATTATCTAGCCTAAAAATAAAATAGGGTTGTTTGAAACTAATTCTAAAACTAACTAAAAGTGCACAAAAAGTAAAGTGGGGAAAGACTCTTTGGGAAAACTGATTGATATAAGCAATACTCAAGGGAGAATCCACCTAGACTTCACTTGTTATTGGCTTCTTGGACTAGACAATTTCTTCACTTGACTTGATCCGTAGAGATCCCTAACCTATGTTAATACCTCTGTCGAGGATAAGAACAAATAATCCTAAATGCTTAATTAAAGTTTCTTTATTAATTAACACCCCTAAGTTGCATTAATTCGATCTATGGATCCCCCTACTAGGTTTGACCCTAATCCGGCAGATTTATGTTGCCCTATTATAGGGATGCCTTTCTTAGCCTTTAAGTATCCAAATCCGAGTGAAATTGAATTTCCTCAAGACAGGGACACGCCCGTGCTTATCGGGGCTGGGCCGTGTTGTACCTTGTGTGCCACAGCCGTGTGCCACGGCCGTGTGGTGACTCCTTGGGCCGTGTCGTTTTCACATTTTGGCCCATTTTCCTCGTTTTTGGTCCGTTTTTCGTTCTTTTCTCTTCCCTATGCTCTCCTGAGTATAAGATATGAAAAGGAAAGATTAAAGGCACCAATTCTCACAAAATTGATAATAATTCATCAAAAATATAAGCTAAACATGAGGTAAAAATATGTATAATTTATCGTTTATCAAATACCCCCACACTCAAGCCTTTGCTTGTCCTCAAGCAAAATCTCAATCCCTAATAAAGAATCATTCTTCTCAACTTACAATCGTTATCAATAATGTTTCAAACTAATCCACAGGTAATCATACAATGATAATTCAATCAAAAGAACATTAAAGACTTAATCACTTTAAGTTGAGAATTTTATCATTGAAACATAAGTTTTCTCCCTTCTTCTAAGTAATTATCTCTCCATCTTAATTAATAGGAGTTGACATCCTCACTAAAGATTCACTCTATCCACTCGAAGTGTTTAGGGTTCAAGATTAAGCACTCTCTAGTCAAACTGAAAAGCTATTACCATAGGCTTGCAAGAAAATGACATCTCCACCACTATAGATTGACATGACACGTCGATCAAAAGGTCTTGTAATGGTTGTAACGGGGCTTGGTTAGGGGTGTTGTCACAGGCTACAAAAGAAGGTTAGAATCAAGACTGAACTTGAAAAATTATCTAGCTAGAAATATCTCTATCACTTATAACATACTTCTCGGGCTAATTCTTATGCCTTAGTAGCCTTAAAATTGAAATATGCAAAAAACATTGAACTATTACATGTTACAACTGAATTTAACTGAATATACATTTTTTAAGAACAATTCAAATCAAAATACAATAACTAGAATATTCACAATTTTACATTTTGGAAAAGAGAATAAAGCTAGATAATAATTTCAATTCAAATCTCGACAAAAATAGGGATCAAAGTAATTGAATGAGATTCAACAAAAATGGGTTATTGGTTAATAATTAGAAGGTAAGTAAAAAAAATAGGTTGTTAGGCTCAACGGGGTTTACTAGGGGTTAATTTATGGAGGTAGGCTTTTTGTGGAGTAAGTGGGTTAAATCTTAAGTGCCTCTATCATCTCAATATATCAAATCAATGATGTGGCCTTGACGTGTATAATCAAAGCAAGTTCTAGAATAACAAATCAGCATTGACTCACTCAAAGCAATAATAAAAGTGAGCACGAAAGAATGTATGCTCAAAAAAGCTCAAAATCTCACCAGAATTATGGCTTTTGATGTCAATTCTGTTAATTTCAAATCTCAAGATAATACTTAGAATTAAGGAAAATTACTTATGCAAAAAAAAAAAAAATGGGGTTCTCCAAAATTTCAACTTATCATGCTTGATTCCCTAATGTTTTAAAGTTTGAATAATCAAAGTACAGGCACCTATATCTTAATTCTCAACATATCAATAAAACTCATAAATCAATTAGAATTAATTCCTAATAGGAGACTGAAGATAGTGCAAATTTGAGAACAATGCATAAAGAAACAAAATTTCTGGGATTTCATAGATAATATAAAGATTTAAAGTAAGTTCCCCCCCACACTTAAGATGTACATTGCCCTCAATGTACAAAGATACATAAATAGCAAGAGAAGCATAATATCATAAGATAGGGAGAGAATTGAAACTCCCTAAATTTAGGATGAATTTGTGAGATAGAAATTGGAAGAGTCGGCAGTTGTGGCAGGGTGTTCCCATTTCCATTTGAATATGAGTTGTAGAGCTCCTTTTTTGAAACTGCAAAAATATTAATTAGTCGTGGGAATTTTAGGTTAATAGAGATTACTCGTTAGGGATTGGCCGATATGAAAAGGAAATAAAATAAAATAAAATAAAGTTCTAAAAATACTAATATTCAAATAATGAAAAAACAAAAAGATAAAATGAACTAAAAATAAAAAGAAATGTAAAAAGGAAAATAAAGGAGAAGAAGTTAGAAGGTGAAAATAGAGATAGGAAGTCACACAGTCGTGTGTGATGAGGTTTCGCTACGTACACGGTCGTGTAGGAAGTCACACGGTCGTGTCTAAATTGACAGTGTTGGCCATGGTTTGGGGACACAGACGTGTGGAGTTGTGTAAGCCTGTGTCTAAACTGAAGGGTTGCCACGGCCATGTCACACGACCGTGGCGATTTGTCAATAGCCCGTGCTTTGGGAAAAATTGTACTTTGTTTGTACACAGCCTAAGTGCACGACCGTGTCACTACATTAAAATGTCACACGGCATTAGGCACGCCCGTGTGGGTGGCCGTGTGGTCCTAAATTTCTGCATTAAAAAGGGTTAGTTGATGCATAAAAATACTAAAATAAAAAATAAAAGAAAAGTTACTAAGTTAGTGCTCGGGTTGCCTCTCGAGAAGTGCTTATTTATATTCTAAGCTCGACTATGTTCGAGCTTTGTCTGTTCACGGTGGCTTGAAGAGCTGATACTCTTCCATCCTATTTTCAATTGCAATATCAAAATAATGTATGAGTCAGGTTTGATTTACCTTGAAAGTGCCGAGTGACTCATGATTTATCTCGACTGTTCCGTAAGGAAATTTTTTCATTACCGTGAAGTAAGGTGTGTCACTTGTGTGCTCTTTTGAATTTAAGGTTCGAGGATCATCTTCCCTTAAAGTTACCTTATCTCCTATCTTAAACTGATTTATTTGTTTCTGAGGGTTGTCTTGGTGAAACTCTGGGTTGGTGTGGCATATTTTGGGTTTCTCATGATAGATCAGCCACTCATCAAGTTCCTCGATCTGAAGCATTCGCTTTTCAGGTGCATCTTCTTTGGATGGACTTACCTATTGGTCGGTTGCCTCCATGTAGAGGGTATCCTGCACAGAAGGTTGAATGGTGAATTCATTGTTTTTGTAGGGGCTCAAAACTTTATTCTCGTCTATAGTTTTAATTGATTTGTGAGCTTGTAGAAGGCATGACATTTATGCTTGCCCCTAAATCAGCTAAAGCATTTTTTTCCTCTAAGCTGCCAAGTAAACAAGGGATAGTGAAACTCCTTGGATCCTTTAGTTTAGTCGGCAGTTTATTCTGTAGAATAGTTGAGCAAACTGTATTTAATTCCACATGAAGTTTCTCATCTAATTTCCGCTTGTTTGTCAAGAGCTCTTTTAAGAATTTAATAGCGTTTGGAATCTACAAAATTGCTTCAACAAATGGTAAGTTAATGTGTAATTTCTTTAAAAGTTTAAGAAACTCACCGAACTACTCATTTGTGCAGTCTTTCTTTAGTGCGTTTGGGTATGGGATACGAGGTTTGTGTTCTTTAATGTCTGGTTTGTTATTGCTTACCTCTACTTTACCTTTACTCACCTTAGGTTCCTTGCATAATTTTGGATCGTCCTTGGTTAATACCTCCTCATTTGTTATATTTACGGCATGTAGTTGCTCTTTAGGATTGGTCTCAGTGTTACTTGGGAGTCCCCCTTGTGGTCTCTCTGATATTAACTTGGCAAGTTGACCAATTTGATTCTCAAGGCCTTTGATTGATGCTTGCTGGTTCTTTAATGCTGTTTCAGTGTTGTGAAAGCAAGTTTCTGACATGGCCATGAATTTGGTAAACATCTCTTCAAGGTTGGGCTTTTTCTCCTGTTGCGGTGGTGGCTGCTGAAATCCCTGAGGGGGTTGTTGTTTTTGATTCCCTTGTCCTCCCCAAGAAAAATTGGGGTGGTTTCGCCAACCTGCATTATATGTGTTACTATATGGATTATTTTGAGATCTAAAATTGTTACCCTTATAATTGGCTTGCTCAGCTTCTGTGCCATTATCGTAAGATGAGTAGTCTAGAGTGAACATATTTGCCTGAGTTGTGTCACACTACATCACTACTTGTGCCTGCGTAGAACCAACAAAATTATCAAACTTTTTATTTAAAAGTTCTACTTGGTTAGAAAGCATGGTGACAGCATCAATATTATAAACTCCGGCAACTTTCATCGGTTTTGTCCTCATGACCTGCCACTGATAGTTATTCAGTGACATCTCTTCAATAAATTCATAAGCTACTTCTGGTGTTTTGTTATTGATTGTTCCTCCTGTGGCTGCATCAATCATCTGTCTCGTCGATGGGTTTAAACCGTTGTGAAAGGTTTGAACTTGTAGCCATAAATGCCATGATGAGGGCATCTTCTCAAAAGATCTTTGTATCTCTCCCAGGCATCGCAAAGTGTTTCTAAATCCATCTGCACAAAAGAAGAGATATCGTTTCGTAATTTAGCTATTTTAACTGGAGGAAAATATTTAAGTAAAAATTTTTCGGTCATTTGGTCCCAAGTAGTGATTAAGCCTCGTAGTAGAGAATTCAACCATTGTTTAGCCTTGTTTCTCAATGAGAATGGAAATAGCCTAAGACGAATGGCATCATCAGAAACGCCATTTATTTTAAAGGTATTGCATAATTCTAAAAAGTTGGCTAAATGTGAGTTGGGATCTTCATCTTGTAAACCATCAAACTACACAAATTACTGAATCATCTGAATAGTGTTAGGTTTTAGTTCAAAATTATTAGCAGCAATAGCAGGTCTAATAATGCTAGTTTGAGTACCAGCCAAACTAGGTTTAGAATAATCATACATAGTACGAGGCGCTTCATCTGGTTCTGTGGGTAATGCTGGAGGTGGTTGAATGTTTTGATTTGCGTCCATCTCTTCAGTAGCTTCTTGTTCCTGTTCTGATTCTTGGTTTTGATCTTGCTCTGGTTATTGTAAGCTTCTTCTGATTTCTCTAGGAGTTCTGCGGACTGTAGCTTCTAGATCTTCGTCAAAAAGTAATGGTCCTACTGGGTTGTTTCTAGTCATAAACTAGAAATACCTAGAAGGAAAAAGCAAAGAAAATTAAAATAAAATAAAAAATAAATAAATAAAAATTAAAAATAAATAAATATAGTAATGGCTAAAGTAATAGAAATCGAGTTTTCTTAATATTTAGTTCCCCGGCAACGGCGCCAAAAACTTGATACTCGCAATATTAAGTAATAAAATTTATAAAAACTGATCACACCAAAAACTAACTAATATCACGATTTTAAAGGCAAGCGCACCTATCGAACAGTAGTATAGTTTAGCGGTAAGACCGAGTTATCGTACCCAATGGAACCAAAAGTATTAGTACTTACTTCCTTTCTATTATCTAGCCTAAAAATAAAAGAGGATTGTTTGAAACTAAGTCTAAAACTAACTAAAAGTGCACAAAAAGTAAAGTGGGGAAGACTTTTTGGGAAAACTGATTGATATAAGCAATACTCAAGGAAGAATCCACCTAGACTTCACTTGTTATTGGCTTCTTGAACTAGACGATTTCTTCACTTGACTTGATCCGTCGAGATCCCTAACCTATGTTAATACCTCCGTCGACGATAAGAACAACTAATCCTGGGTGCTTAATTAAAGTTTCTTTATTAATTAACACCCCTAGGTTGCATTAATTCGATCTATGGATCCCCTATTAGGTTAGACCCTAATCCGGCAGATTTATGTCGCCCTATGTCTAGGGTTGCATGCAACTCCGGTTAACTATGGTAGATCTACTCTTAAAATAGGGACTTTTGCTCCTCTGCCTAAGCACATTCATTTTTGAGTTAATACCTATGATTATTAATTCAAGAATGAAGAACACATAATTAAGAACAATTCAAGTCTTTATCATATAATTCAAGAATAAATACTAACAATATCTGTCTTAGGTTTCATCCCCCTCAAGTATTTGAGAGGTTTAGTTCATAATTAAGAAAGAAAGCATCTCAGAAGATATAAAATAACAAAACATAAAGAACCCAAAAACCACTGAAGGAATTTAGGGAGATCCTCTGTTTTGAAGTAGAATTCCTGGCTTCTGGGATGAATCAATCGGCTTCCCTTGGAGTAATCCCTTGCCTCCACTCTTTGTGTTGGAAAAAATATAGCGCTCCTTTTGGGAGAAAAGAAGTACGTCCCAAGAGTTTCCTCCTAGGGTCTTTATATAGAGCTTTGGGATGCCTTTCTTAGCCTCTAAGTATCCAAATCCGAGTGAAATTGAACTTTCTCATGACAGGGACACGCCCATGTGCCATGCCCGTGTGGTTTCAATAGGGGTCGTGTTCGGGCCTGTTGAGGTGGCATGGCTGTGTAACTTGGCTGTGCTTGTCAGGGCTAGGCCGTGTTGTACCTTGTGTGGCACGACCGTGTGGTGACTCCTTGGGCCATGTCGTTTTCACATTTTGCCTATTTTTCTCGTTTTTAGTCCATTTTCCAATTTTTTCTCTTTCCTATGCCCTCCTAAGTATAAGATATGAAAAAGAAAGATTAAGGGCACCAATTCTCACAAAATTGATAATAATTCATCAAAAATATAGGCTAAACATGAGGTAAAAATATGTATAATTTATCGTTTATCAGATACCTAGATTAGTGCTCCATCTACAAAAAAAATTGTTAGAATAATATCATTCGAAAACGAAAGGCAACTAATTATTATAATGAGTAAAACTTCATCACCTATTCACGAATGGAAATATATATGATTGGTGACTAATTGATGCCAAGAATAGCATCCGGTAAAGCACCCAAGACTATAGTAATATGAGGCATCTGCCTATGTCCACTGCAGAATGATTTGTCGTCCAACAAAGTTCGTGATATAATGTAGCTAACACTACGGACCCCCAACTGTATGAACAGATGTTATGCAAATTAGATAATAGAGGTAAGTACATCAAGTGGACCTTGTTACTGTTTATATCTGACATGAGTACACCACCTATAATGTGCATAATGTAAGCTCGAACGACGTGCATCATCTCCCATTCACTAGCAATACTCGGTAAATGCTCGAAATTGACCTTTAGCCATGAAAACCTTAAACCCGTAAATTTTCTCTAACTAAGCGAGCGTCCAAGTAAGATATAGAAAAGGGCGCCATCCGAGAGATCGAACTTACGCCCGTGACCATAATCCCATCGATAGGGAGCCCAAGCTGTGGCGCAAAATCCTGTAGAATATGGTGCACTCCCCACACAACAAATGAAATGTGTGACAGTCCTATTTTGGCCCTAGTTGGGACAGTGGTTTCGAGACCACGAATTCAAGTCGAAAAATATTCAAATATTATTTTCTTTGGTTTGGTTGTGTGAACTTTGATGTGTTAAAGTTTCATGATTTAATTTTGAGGTTTGGGTGCTTAATTACTAAGAAAGGGTTAAATTGCATCAAATAAATTATATGTATGCTATTATGAAAATGCTTAAGTGTCATGTTTCTTTAATATAAGGGTTTTAAATGGCAAATAAGCCATTTTTTGAATTGATGTACGGTAGTGGGAGTAAGTATGTGTTGTTAAATGCATTTTAATATAATGATGATATGAAATTTGAGTTTTTGTCATAATATGAAAACATGGATAAAATAATGCATAAAAGGGGTGATAAAAACAAAGTGGTTGCATGTATATGGACGGTAATAGCCATGCATATTATATAGTTTATTGTTAAGTGTCAAGGTTATTTGTGTAAAACAATTATAAGTTATATTATAACCAAAAACATAAAAGTTTGCTTCATTATTTTCTTGTTTTTGCCGAAACCATTAAAAGAAAAGAAATGGAAGAGAGTAGGGCATTCGGCCATTGATTTAGGGTGATTAAGGTATGATTTTCATGTTAGTTCCTTTAAATTTTGTTAATTGAAGTTGATTGTTAAATTCTTGACATAGCCCATGTGTTAATTTTTGAGTTTGTGGTAAAGGATGCATTCGGTAATGGTTACTATGTGTTAAATGGTTGACGTTTTGATGTTGTGCAATGAAGGATGATTATAGGTGTATTTGAGCTAGTTAAACTTTGATTTATGTGGCTAAAATGATTAATTGTACTCGGCTAATGTGGTATAATGGGGAGTTTTGATAGATAAGAGAAAATAGTGCTTAAATGTTTGAAATGTCTTTCGGGTATGGATGTTAATTGTGAAACTCCATGTTAGTTGATAGAAGTTAATGTTTGAATGCTAAATTAGCTTATATCAATAGCCAAATGTGCTTAATGTTAAGGAATTGTTTAGTTTGAATTCATTTTGAGATGAATGGAATTAAGGTTGCCGTATATGTGATAGTAGGAAAGGAAATTGTTTTTGTTTGAATTTAATTGATGTATATTGAAATGGCCAATTGAGGCTTATGATGTGTATGACTTGATTTTTGTGCTATATATTATATTGCCGAATGAAATTAAAATTTGATTAATGTGGCTGTTATGTGAAATGCATAAGTACATGATTTCGATAAGTGTTTGTTTGTGTTTTGAGATTTATTTATGAATTTAAATGTGTGAAGTTCGAATGAAAACAAAATCGATTAAGAGATTTCGTAAGTTGATTTGTTTTAATTTAGCTCAAGAACAAAGGGAGCTGAATTCAGATAAGGGGAAGACGAAAATAGTCGAATAACCGATTTGTAGTTGCTCGACGACATCCAAGGTAAGTTTTAAGTAATTAAACATGTGTTAAATCTTGAAATTTAATGTCCCTTGTATGTGTATTATCACCGAATGGAAATGCTATAGAGAAATGGAATTTTGATATACGTAAATTGAATATATACTTGGAATTAGAAATAAGACTTGGGCATGTATTGAGATTAAATGGTAAGTAGTGGAATGAAGTTTAATGTGTGACAAGTGCTATGTTCGGAAGATGTTAAATTATATATATGTGTGTGTGTGTGTGTGTGTGTATGTGTACTATATGGAAAATTAGTGAAATATGTTATGTAGTATGTGAAACTTTGTGATTTGGATATTGTAATATGTTATTCGGGCCATTTGGCCTAGCAAGCTATAAGCTGTTGTTATTATCGGGCTACGAGCCTAGCAAGCGTAATGCCAGTAAAGAAATATCGGTCTTATAAAGTCTAGCAAGCTTTGTGCCGGTGATGAATTCAGGTTTATACCTAGCAGGCTTTGTGCCAGTGATGAGCTCGGGATTGTACCTAGCAGGCTAATTGCCGGTGAATTAATAAAAAGTCTAAGACCATGAGACATTGTGCTTAAATGGCAATTAGATTTGTTCAATGAAATAAGCTGTCCAGGTATATGTTATTTATTTATATACGAGAAAATAACCTGGATTGAATTATGAACGTGTAATGGGAAGTACTTGTGAAGTTGTTGCATATACATATATACGCATATATTCGGCCATTATGGAATTTTGCTATGAAAGTAGATGTTACACATATATGTGATTACAAACATAAAAATTTAATGTGGTTATGGTGTTATTAGCTAGTTCAACTAGATTGAATTAAAGATGGCATTGAAATGTTTAAATGCACATGACTTAAAGATTTCGAATTGGAATGAAATGATATGTCAAGATGTGAATTATGTGGCTATGCTTATTCTGCCAAATGATAGTATACATAGCTAATGATATATGTGGCTTTGGATATTTGGCTTATTAAGCAGTATTGTTTATAAAGTGAAACTTTGATTTGTGAGCTTGTATAAAGAGTTAAAAGCATATGTGAATAATGTGCATAAGTAAGTTTAGTTGTTTAAATTACTTAAGACTTACTAAGCTTATTGTGAATATTTGTGTTTTGCTCCATTTTTTTAGATCTTGGTTGAAAGCTACGAGCTCGGGAATTCAAGTTCAAAGTCATCCACACTATCTTCTCTATATTTCGGTACTTTAAAGGATTTTAGATTTCAATGATGGCATGTATAGGCTTAACTCTTTTGAGAGCTAATTAAGTTTCGAAAGTGTATAATTTGGTCATCTTTTGAATGAATGATATTTTGGTTATATATATATGTGAGCCATGCGAATATGGCTTCTTTAAGTTCTTTCTATCATTCTAGACTTTAAACTATGTTTGAGTATAGTACACTCATTAAGTTTTGATAATTGCATAGTTGAATATTAGATGAGTATGGTTGAACACATATTGTGTATGTTTAGGATATGTATTTTATTAATATTTGATTAAGTTTTATTCGTATAGTGGATTGTATTAAAATGTATATTGTGTATGTTTTATGTTTTGGAAACCATGGAAAGTTGCATTTGACTAAGGTTTAGAAAATGACCATATGAATAGTACTAAACATTTATTTTAAATAAGATGAAATGTTGTAAGTTAGTAAGTGACTTTATAATTTGTGCTTTAACTATTAATCATCAGTTATATGACATATTAGGTTGCTTAAATACGTCAAATTATAAGTGAAATTGATTAGTCAATATTTATAAGATAGCATGCATATTTGGTGTTGATTGTTAAGCTATGAATTGTATTATTTCTAAGTTCATATTCGGCTAATTAATAATGATTCATGATAATATGTTTGTGAATTGCGTAATTTGTACAATTTTGAATTAGTCTTGTATATGCTCATACTTAGTGAATAAAATACTTATTTTATATGTGTATCATTAAATGTACGGAAGTTGTGTTCTGATAGGTAATACTTCGTAACCCTATTTCGGCGACGGGTGTGGGTTAGGGGTGTTACATTTTTTTTGTATCAGAGCTACGGTTTAATCAATTCTAGGACTAACGTAGCGCGTATGAGTCTGGCCATACATGCCATTATGTGATAATACAGTAGTGTGATGACTTCTGAGAGTTGAAATGTGTTTTTCGTATAGTAAATGAATCCCGATCCCGATCGAGCCGTAGCAGACGATGTCGAGAGTGTAGCGCCTACTCCCGCGCAAGGGACAGCGTCGATTGACTCTCAGCCAAATACGAGTATCGAGATGAGGAGGCTAAACAAGCCTTCTATGCTATGATGAGTGATTGGTTCACTCAATATATTCGAACTAATCCGGCTGTTCCACAACCCCCAGCCCCGAGTAATCCACTTCCGATACCTGTGGTGCCTCCTGTGGTCGATCCGTTGAGATCGAGTAAGCCCCCTGTTGATAAAATTAGAAAATACGGAGCTAAAGAGTTCAGGGCCACAGCTACTGATGATGCCGAGCGGGCAGAGTTTTGGCTCGATAATATCATTCGTGTTTTCGATGAATTATCCTGTTCCCCCGATGAGTGCTTGAAGTGTGCTATATCTTTGTTACGGGATTCAGCCTACTATTGGTGGAACACTCTAGTTTCGGTTGTTCCGAGAGAACGGGTTACCTGGGAATTCTTTCTGACAGAGTTCCGTAAAAAATATATCAGCCAGAGATTTATCGACCAAAAGAGCAAAGAGTTTCTTGAGCTTAAACAGGGTCGAATGTCAGTTACAGAATATGAACGGGAATTTGTAAGACTCAGCAGATATGCCCGTGAGTGTATCACGTCCGAAGCTATCATGTATAAACGCTTTGAGGATGGATTGAATGAAGACATCAAATTGTTAGTAGGCAATTTGGAAATTAAAGAGTTTGTGATATTTGTTAAACGAGCTTGTAAAGCTGAAGAGCTCAAAAAAGAGAAAAGAAAAGCCGAAGCTGGAGCTAGAGAGTTTCGTAAAAGATCTTCGGGGAAAACCTTCCAACAGTCATCGAAGAAATTTTGAGATGAATCGGGCTGATCCAAGACTACTTCAGGTTTTTCCAGACGAGATCGCAATCGACCTTCTGTGAGTACACGAGCTACCTCAGTTGCTAGTGTAGGCAATGATCGTCAGGACAAATCCGACTACAAGCATTGTGGTAAATGGCATTCGGGAAGCTACAGATTGCATGATCACTCATGTTTTAAGTGTGGATCACCAGATCATTTTATCTGGGATTGTCCGAAATTAGCTGAGCGGAATACTGATCCGAGTGGGAGACCTAGTAACACTACAGCACGAGGTAGACCACCTAGACATGCGGGTAATGCTAGTAGCAGTCAGAGAGGGACTAAAGATACTGCTGTTCGATCTGAGGTTTGTGCACCTGCCAAAGCTTATGCCATACGTGCTCGTGAGGAGGCTTCTTCCCCAGACGTTATCACTGGTGCCTTCACTCTTTATGATACCGATGTTATTGCTTTAATTGATCCCAGTTCGACTCATTCCTATGTGTGTGAAAATTTGTCATCTAGTAAGACTCTACCTGTTGAGTCTACTTAATTTGTGATTCGAGTGTTAAACCCTCTGGGCCGGTATGTGTTAGTTGACAAAGTATGCAAGAACTGTCCCCTAATGATTTGAGATTTTTGTTTTCGGGCAGATTTAATGCTATTGCCAATTGACGAGTTTGATATCATTCTCAGTATGGATTGGTTAACTATGCACGATGCCGTAGTGAATTGCAAAAGAAAAACAATTGACTTGCAATGTCCGAATGATGAAATAATTTGAGTTGAGTCCACTGATGTGAACGGGTTACCGGCAGTAATATCTTCGATGTTGGCACAGAAATATATGAAAAATGGGTGTGAAGTTTATCTTGCATATATACTAGATAGTAAAGTATCAGAAAAGAAGCTCGAGACTGTGCCAATTGTATGTGAGTATCCGGATGTACTTCCCAAAGAATTACCTGGGTTGCCACCTGTTCGGGAAGTGGAGTTTGGTATAGAACTAGTACTAGGAGTGACTCCGATTTCAATAGCTCCGTATCGTATGGCACCAACTGAGTTGAAAGAATTGAAATCTTAGTTGCAAGAGTTGACAGATAGAGGTTTTGCTCGACCGAGTTTCTCACCCTGGGGTGCACCAGTGCTATTTGTGAAAAAGAAAGACGAAACAATGAGAATGTGCATCGATTATCGTCAGCTTAATAAAATAACGATAAAGAATAAATATCCGTTATCGCAAATTGACAATTTATTTGACCAACTAAAGGGAGCTTTAGTATTTTTGAAGATAGACTTGAGATCGGGCTATTATCAGTTGCGAGTTAAAGACTTCGACGTGCCTAAAACTCTTTCAAAATGAGGTACGGACACTACGAGTTTTTGGTGATGCCATTTGGGCTCACTAATGCCCTTGCGGTTTTCATGGATTTAATGAATCGAATTTTCAGACAGTATTTGGATCGGTTTGTAGTCGTTTTTATAGATGATATTCTAATCTATTCACGCGATGAAACTGAGCATGCCAAACACTTGAGACTGGTGTTACAAATTTTGCGAGACAAGCAGCTATACGCAAAGTTCAGTAAATGTGAATTCTGGTTGAGAGAGGTTAGTTTTCTGGGACATGTTGTTTCGGCATCAGGTATCCGGGTTAATACGAGTAAAGTTTCAGCTATACTTGATTGGAAGCCTCCGAGGAATGTTTCAGAAGTTAGGAGCTTTTTGGGACTTGCCGGGTATTACAGACGGTTTGTGAAAGGCTTCTCGATGATAGCAACACCGTTGACAAAGTTGTTACAGAAAGATGTCAAATTTGAGTGGTCGGAAAGATGTCAGAAAAGCTTTGATCAATTGAAAGCTCTTTTGACCGAAGCTCCAGTGCTAATTCAGCCAGAATCCAGTAAAGAATTTGTGGTATATAGTGATGCCTCTTTAAACGGTTTAGGCTGTGTTTTGATGCAAGAGGTAAGAGTTGTGGCGTATGCTTCAAGACAGTAAAACCTCACGAGAAAAACTATCCGACTCATGATCTCAAATTAGCTGCTATTGTTTTTGCCTTAAAATTTGGCGTTACTACTTATTCGGAGAGAAATGTCACGTTTATTCCGATCATAAAAGCCTCAAATACTTGATGACTCAGAAAGACTTGAATTTGAGACAATGATGGTGGCTAGAATTACTGAAAGATTACAAGCTTGTCATTGATTATCATCCGGGAAAGGCTAATATGGTTGCTGATGCTCTAAGTCAAAAATCACTGTTTGCTCTACGAGCAATTAATGTGCATTTGTCTATGTCTGCTGATGATGTGTTAGTAGCAGAATTAAAAGCAAAACCAATGTTGATGCAACAAATCCGTGAAGCTCAGAAAGTTGATGATGATTTGATCGCTAAACGGGCTCAATGTCATTCAAAAGATGATTTAGAATTTCAAATTGATGCAAATGATTGTTTGAGATTCAAGAATCGATTGTGTGTTCCGAAAAATTCAGAGTTTGTTCTGATGATTTTAAATGAAGCTCATAGCAGCCGAATGTCAATTCATCCTGGTAGCACGAAAATGTACAATGATTTGAAACTTCAGTACTGGTGCATGGTATGAAATGAGACATTTCTGACTTTGTTTTGAAATGTTTGATATGTCAACAAGTGAAAGCGAAACATCAGGTACCTTCAAGATTGCTTCAACCGATTTTGATACCTGAGTGGAAATAGGATGGAGTCACGATGGATTTTGTATCTGGGTTGCCATTGACACCGAGCAAAAAAGATGCTATCTGGGTTATTGTCGATAGATTGACAAACTCGGCTCATTTTATTTCAGTCCGTATGGATTACTCACTTGATAAGTTGGCTGAATTGTACATTTCTCAGATTGTGAGATTACACGGAGTACCTACTTCTATTGTTTCGGATAGAGATCCCAGATTGCGATTTTGGAAGAAATTGCAAGATGCATTGGGTACCAAGTTGCATTTTAGCACCGTTTTCCATCCCCAGACAGATGGTCAATCTGAGCGAGTTATTCAGATACTTGAGGATATGTTGAGATGTTGCATCCTTGAGTTTAATGGCTCGTGGGAACGATACTTGCCTTTAATTGAATTCGCATACAATAATAGTTTTCAATCGAGTATCAAGATGGCACCTTACGAGGCTTTGTATGGTCGCAAATGTCGTACACCGTTGTTTTGGACTGAGCTCAGTAAGAATAAGATTTACGGAGTTGATTTGATTAAAGAGGCCGAACAAAAAGTAAAAGTGATCCGTGAAAGTTTGAAAGCAGCATCAGATCGTCAGAAATCGTATGCAGACTTGAAACTTAAAGATATAGAGTATCAAGTCGGAGACAAAGTGTTTCTTAAAGTTTCACCTTGGAAAAAGGTACTCAGATTCGATCGTAAAGGCAAATTGAGCCTGAGATTTATCAGACCATATAAAATTTCAGAACGGATTAGGCCGGTTGCATATAGATTACTATTGCCTCCTGAACTTGAAAAGATTCACGATGTTTTTCATGTTTTGATGCTTCATTGATACCGATCCGATCCATCACATGTGATTAATCCGTCAGAGATTGAAATTCAATCTGATTTGAGTTTTGAGGAAGAACAGGTTCGTATTCTGGCTCACGAGGTGAAAGAACTGCGGAATAAGAAAACCCCGTTAGTGAAAGTATTATGGCTCAAACACGGAATCGAAGAAGCAACTTGGGAGCTTAAGGACTCAATGAAAGAGAGTTACCCTAACCTATTCGTCGGTAAGATTTTCGGGGACGAAAATCCCTAAAGGGGGAGAGTTGTGACAGCCCTATTTTGGCCCTAATAGGGACAGTGGTTTCGGTACCACGAATCCGAGTCGAAAAATATTCGAATATTATTTTCTGTGTTTTGATTGTGTGAACTTTGAGGTGTTAAAGTTTCATGATTTAATTTTGAGGTTTGGGTGCTTAATTACTAAGAAAGGGTTATATTGCATCAAATAAATTATATGTATGCTATTATGAAAATGCTTAAGTGTCATGTTTCTTTAATATAAGGGTTTTAAATGGCAAATAAGCCATTTTTTGAATTGATGTACGGTAGTGGGAGTAAGTATGTGTTGTTAGATGCATGTTAATACAATGATAATATGAAAATTGAGTTTTTGTCATAATATGAAAACATGAATAAAATAATGCATAAAAGGGGTGACAAAAACAAAGTGGTTGCATGTATATGGACGGTAATAGCCATGCATATTATATAGTTTATTGTTAAGTGTCAAGGTTATTTGTGCAAAATAATTATAAGTTATATTATAACCAAAAACATAAAAGTTTGCTTCATTATTTTTCTTGTTTTTGTCGAAACCATTAAAAGAAAAGAAATGGAAGAGAGTAGGGCATTCGGCCATTGATTTAGGGTGATTAAGGTATGATTTTTCTTGACATAGCCCATGTGTTAATTGTTGAGTTTGTGGTAAAGGATGCATTCGGTAATGGTTACTATGTGTTAAATGGTTGACATTTTGATGTTGTGTAATGAAGGATGATTATAAGTGTATTTGAGCTAGTTAAACTTTGATTTATGTGGCTAAAATGATTAATTGTACTCGGCTAATGTGGTATAATGGGGAGTTTTGATAGATAAGAGAAAATAGTGCTTAAATGTTTGAAATGTCTTTCGGGTATAGATGTTAATTGTGAAACTCCATGTTAGTTGATAGAAGTTAATGTTTGAATGCTAAATTAGCTTATATCAATAGCCGAATATGTTTAATGTTAAGGAATGGTTTAGTTTGAATGCATTTTGAGATGAATGGAATAGGTTGCCGTATATGTGATAGTAGGAAAGGAAATTGTTTTTGTTTGAATTTAATTGATGTATATTCAAATGGCCGATTGAGGCTTATGATGTCTATGACTTTATTTTTGAGCTATATATTATATTGTCGAATGAAATTAAAATTTGATTAATGTGGTTATGTTATGTGAAATGCATAAGTACATGATTTCGATAAGTGTTTGTTTGTGTTTTGAGATTTATTTATGAATTTAAATGTGTGAAGTTCGAATGAAAACAAAATCGATTAAGAGATTTTGTAAGTTGATTTGTTTTATTTTAGCTCAAGAACAAAGGGAGTTGGATTCGGATAAGGGGAAGACGAAAATAATCGAATAATCGATTTGTAGTTGCTCGACGACATCTGAGGTAAGTTTTAAGTAATTAAACATGTGTTAAATCTTGAAATTTAATGTCCCTTGTATGTGTATTATCATCGAATGGAAATGCTATAGAGAAATGGAATTTTGATATGCGTAAATCGAATATATACTTGGAATTGGAAATAAGACTTGGGTATGTATTGAGATTAAATGGTAAGTAGTGGAATGAAGTTTAACATGTGACAAGTGCTATGTTCGAAAGATGTTAAATTATATATGTGTGTGTGTGTGTGTGTGTGTGTTTGTACTATATGGAAAATTAGTGAAATATGTTATGTAGTATGTGAAACTTTGTGACTTGGATATTGTAATATGTTATTCGAGCCATTTGGCCTAGAAAGCTATAAGCAGGTGTTATTATCGGGCTACAAGCCTAGCAGGCGTGATGCCGATGAAGAAATATCGGACTTATAAAGTCTAGCAGGCTTTGTGCCGGTGATGAATTCAGGTTTATACATAGCAGGCTTTGTGCTGGTGATAAGCTCGGGATTGTACCTAGCAGGCTAATTGCCGGTGAATTAATAAAAAGTCTAAGACCATGAGACATTGTGCTTAAATGGCAATTGGATTTGTTCAATGAAATAAGCTGTCCAGGTATGTGTTATTTATTTATATACGAGAAAATGACCTGGATTGAATTATGAACGTGTAATGGGAAGTACTTGTGAAGTTGTTACATATACATATATACGCATATATTCGGCCATTATGGAATTTTGCTATGAAAGTAGATGTTACACATATATGTGATTACAAACATAAAAATTTAATGTGGTTATGGTGTTATTAACTAGTTCAACTAGATTGAATTAAAGATGGCATTGAAATGTTTAAATGCACATGACTTAAAGATTTCAAATTGGAATGAAATGATATGTCAAGATGTGAATTATGTGGCTATGCGTATTCTGCCAAATGATAGTATACATAGCTAATGGTATATGTGGCTTTGGATATTTGGCTTATTAAGCAGTATTGTTTATAAAGTGAAACTTTGATTTGTGAGCTTGTATAAAGAGTTAAAAGCATATGTGAATAATGTGCATAAATAAGTTTAGTTGTTTAAATTACTTAAGACTTACTAAGCTTAATTGCTTACTGTGAATATTTGTGTTTTGTTCCATTTTTTTAGATCTTGGTTGAAAGCTACGAGCTCGGGGATTCAAGTTCAAAGTCATCCACACTATCTTCTCTATATTTTGGTACTTTAAAGGATTTTAGATTTCAATGATGGCATGTATAGGCTTAACTCTTTTGAGAGCAAATTAAGTTTTAAAAGTGTATAATTTGGTCATCTTTTGAATGAATGATATTTTGGTTATGTATATATATGTGAGCCATGCGAATATGGCTTCTTTAAGTTCTTTCCATCGTTCTAGACTTTAAACTATGTTTGAGCTTAGTACACTCATTAATATTTTGATAATTGCATAGTTGAATATTAGATGAGTATGGTTGAACGCATATTGTGTATGTTTGGGAAATGTATTTTATTAATATTTGATTAAGTTTTATTCGTATAGTGGATTGTATTAAAATGTATATTATGTATGTTTTATGTTTTGGAAACCATGGAAAGTTGCATTCGGCTAAGGTTTAGAAAGTGACCATATGAATAGTACTAAACATTTATTTTAGATAAGATGAAATATTGTAAGTTAGTAAGTGACTTTATAATTGGTGCTTTAACTATTAATCATCAGTTATATGACATATTAGGTTGCTTAAATATGTCAAATTATAAGTGAAATTGATTAGTCAATATTTATAAGATAGCATGCATATTTGGTGTTGATTGTTAAGCTATGAATTGCATTATTTCTAAGTTTATATTCGGCTAATTAATAATGATTCATGATAATATGTTTGTGAATTGCGTAATATGTACAATTTTGAATTAGTCTTGTATATGTTCATACTTAGTGAAAAAAATACTTTTTTTATATGTGTATCATTAAATGTACGGAAGTTGTGTTCTGATAGGTAATACCTCGTAACCCTATTCCGGCGACGGATTTGGGTTAAGGGTGTTACAAAATGTGTGGGTCTCCGGACGCCATCGCTCGACCAAAGCAGATTTTAAGTCATATCGCAGTTCAAAGTTCCAGATCAATGTCGCTGATCTGAATCCGGATGACTCCAATTATGGCATTAGGCGTTCATCTGGCAGAAAGTCTACACTATTAACACGACCCCTTCAATGCGCGGTAATAAATAACAATTTTATTACCATCTCATTAATAGTACTTGATATGTGATCATCATTATTAATCAAAGAACTCATTTGTTGCAAATCTGCAATTAAAAAAAGGAATTTATTTAGTTTGTTGCAAAAAAACATAGTAAATAATTTAGAATTTGAGAAACAAAAAAATAAAATAAAAAACACAATAATAATATAATTAAATTTATGTTAGTTTACAATTTCTCATATTTTACCTACATAAAAAAAATTATGTTAGTTTATATATAAACTATCTAAACATAAAAAACATATGAATTAACAAAAAATAAAATAGAAACATACATGTTTAGTTTCTTTCAAACAACCTATAAAATTATATACAAAAAATTAATCAACATTTCAATAAATCAATAACAAATAAAATTATATTATAACAAATCACAATACACATTAAACTAAACAAATAATTTATAACCTAATCATAAATTACTAACAAAATAACTTTAAACTAATTTAAAAAACACAAAAAATTTTACATTTATAACAAGTCACAATAAACACTAAACTAAACACAAACAATTTATAACCTAATTATAAATTACTAACAAAATAACTTTAAAATAATTAAAAAAAACAAAAAAATTACGTTCATAAAAAATCACAATAAACATTAAACTTAACACACACAAACAATTTATAACCTAACCATAAATTACTAACAAAATGACTTTAAAATAATTTAAAATATACAAAAAAATTACATTCATAAAAAATCACAAAACTATAAACTAAACACAAATAATTTATAACCTAATCAGAAATTACTAACAAAATAACTATAAAATAATGTTTAAAAAACAAAAAATTTACATTAATAAAAATTCACAAAACACTAAACTAAACACAAACTATTTATAACCTAATCATAAATTACTAACAAAAAAAATTTACATTCATAATAAATCACAAAACACTAAACTAAATACAAAAAAAATAACTAATCCCTTCAAATTAAGAAAAGTTAATTACTAAAATAATACATACATTTTTTCTTTCTTTCTTTCTTTCTTCTTCTTTCCCTTTCTTTCTTCTCCTTCCTCTCCTTCCTTTCCCTTTTCTTTTTCTCAGTATCGACCCTTCTTCTACAAGGGGGACCATGCTTATAAGGTCCTTCATCCTTCTTCTTTTTTTCCCCCTTTGAAGGGACTAATCACTGCAAAATGCAGTGTCCAGGCCAGGCATGACAGAGGGGACTGCTTTGGCACCAATGCCGCCTGTCAAAGAGGAGTGACTGGTGCCGCCAGTCCAAAATGAGTCACTTAAGCGGACCGGTCACTGGTCAAAAGTTTACCCGTATTTTGAACATATTTTAACCATATAAAAATGTACCGCCTATGTAAATGGTACCACTAATAAAATAATATTTTTAAAAAATAAAATTTATTAAAAAAAATTGATAGTGCCACTTATAAGAAAGACACTACCACCTAAATATATCATTTTGGTATTTAATTATATTGGCAGACTATTTTGATATTAATTTTTTATAATATACACTTAAAAAAGCCGACGTTCGAGGATGTCTAATCAATAGATAAAGTCTTTTGAATGTAATTGACCTTTAAAATCCAAAATACTTGCTTTAAAGTCAAGAAGAAACTCTCCCAATAGATAAATCATATTTCATTTAAAAAAGGCTAGCCGGGTTAGTCTTTTCCTCTTCCTACTCGTTTTGACATTCATGGTGTGCAGCTGGCAGGCTTAGTACACGTTTACAAAAATATAACAAATTTTAAAGTCTATTCTCCCCAAGCATAAACCGTTTTCTTTCATAATCAATGGTTGAATTGAGTATAAGAAATTAATTGATTTTTTTATCAAAAGATTTTTAGATTTTTTTTATCCTCAAACCACTAAATATCGATATTGAAATATCCCATGGTAATGAGTATGCACGTGACTTAAAGATAAAGTAATATTGTTTATTCTATCTATATAAGATAAAAAAAAATCACTTTGAAACTCCTAATTGAGATATAAATACACTACACCAATTACATTAAAAAAAAAAAAAGATTTTGCACCAAAATAAATAAAGTCTGAAAAAAGGTTTTATAAGATTAAAAAGGTTTGTTGAGCTCCTTTTAGATATGTTATAATAGATCCGAACACTTACCCCGGATTGATTTATAGAATATTATAATTGTTCTAGTGAATAACTAAAGAAAAAATAAATAGATAAAAAATTCGATAGATACATAGAAGAGAAAGAAACCAATCATAAACGTCAATTATAAATAAGATATGTGATAAAATCTCAATTTTGCTTGTGAAATAATAAAAAAATTCAACTACTGCGTACCAAATAAATATTTTAATTATTATATTATTTTTAAAGAAAATATTTGATATATTGTCAGTGAAGTTTTTAAACTCCACAAGCAGGTCAGGGGTTGACAAAGATATAATAAATTATTAAAAATATATTTTTTAAAAAGAAACGCATGTCAATTTTCTAAGGCTCCTAAAATAAAAAAAAAATGTTGTGTCAAATACACACTTATTTTTAAGTTAAGAATAAAGATAAATATAAAACTAAAAAGAAGTTTATAAATTATTTAAGTACTTATAGAAATTTATTTATTTTTTTGCATGTACATGTATTAATTAAATAAATAAACTATACACAATATCATTAAACTATTAGTTAATTTTAATTTTGGTTGTTCAATTTTAAAAAGTTACAAAATAGTTATTAAATTATTTGAAAATTTTATTTGGCTAAACTATCAAAATAGTCACTTTTGTTTGCCTCAAATTACATTTTAGTCACTTATGTTTAAAATGTTACCTTCTAGTCACTTTCTTTTTCGTATTGTAACATTTTAGTCACTAAGCCGTTAATTGCCGTTAACGGTGTAATGGTAAGCTGAAGTGGTACGTTAAATCATCATTTCAAATGAAAATTTTAGATTAAATTATATAATTGGTCCCTATATTTTTTTTGTTTTGAGCAATTTATTTTTTTATATTTTTTAACTTTCTTTTTTCTTTATTTTCTATTTTCTTTTGCTTATCCTTCTGTTTTCCTACCTTCTCTATTTCTCTTAACGTAGTTTTTCTATGTTTTCCATTTGTTAAAACTAGTCCCTATACTTTTATTTTTTGAACAATTTATTTTTTTTATTTATATGATATGTATATAAACACTTAATGACAGTGAGTTTTAACATCATTTTCTTCTTCATTGTTGTTTTTCCATCGATACTAGTATCCACCCTCACTATAAAACTACTCTGAAAGCACCCATTACAACCACTTACCAACTTCAAAATCAAAACAAACTGACTAAGAGAAATTTATTTTGCATCAACTAGAAAAAGTAAACATAAAAAGTAAACCATGCGACAATAACGAAACCCACAAAAACAATAGCGAAAAAGGAAAAAACGATGGATTTGAGAAATGTGAATGACACATTTAAACCCCTCATCAAAATTAGCGACCATTGTTAGGACACTCCCTAACGAAAAACCCAAAGCCTCAACAGTTGTAATAAGCATCGCCGCCGTCGCCACCTCCACCCTACCCACAGTCATGTGCTAAATGGCCCATTTCACCACACTTATAGCATCTACCACCATCGCTACCTCTACGATAACTGCCTCTCATTCCCCCTCCACCAAAACCACCGGATCCACTGCCATAACTACCACCACCATCGTCGCTACATTTAGATCTAGAGGAGCCACAAAAAATGCTGCCGTTGGGGCCAATAACCTCAACAACCTTGGGACAACCTTCAGAAGACTCGACAACGTACTTGACCTCTTCACCATTAGCAAGGCTACGGAAGCCTTTGGAATTGGTGTTTTTATAAATAGAAAACATAGAAAAACTACATTAAAAGAAATGGAGAAGGGAGGAAAACAGAGAGAGAAGTAGAAGAGAATGGAAAATAAAGAAAAAAAATAAGCTAAAAGAAGAAAAAAGAAAAAAAATTAAATTACACAAAATGAAAAATATAGGGACCAATTGTATAATTTAATCTAAAATTTTTATTTGAAATAATAATTTAACATGTCATGTCAGCTTAATATTATATCGTTAACAACAATTAACAGTTCAGTGACTAAATATTATAACACGATAACGTAAGTGACTAAAACATAACATTTCAAATATAAATGACTAAAATATAACCTAAAGAAAATAAAAATAACTATTTTAATAATTTATTTTTCATTTAAGTTACTAAAATATTAAATATTTAATAGACAACTGAAGTAACTGATAAATTACTATTTATCATATATAATACAATACATATTAGTTAAGTAATGTAGATTAAAAAAAAAAGTAATTTCCACGTATCTTTAAAGAAACAAAGATTGAGTGGCACTTACATGGACACAAAAGTCAAAATTTTAGCCTTTACTAGTTAATGATGAATGGTGAAAGGTTTTAGTTTTAAAACATGAAAAAATTTAGCTTCTACTAAGGATTCATTTATTTGTTAGTAAAATATTTTTTAAAAAATAAATTTTAGAAAATGATTTACATTTTTAAAAATGATTTATTTTTTTGGTGTTTGGATAAATCTGTGTAAAATATTTTCTATTATCTAAAAGATTTCCTAAAAATATTTCATAAAAACTGTTTTAAATTAAACAAATATATATTTAAGAATTAATTATCTTTTTTTTCTATATTTATCATGTATTTGAAAGATGATATCTTTTATATCTATATTTGAGAATGTGTTTAAAAAATCCAGCCACTCTGTGTTTTCTCTTCCAACTTTTGTTTCAACCATTAACATTATCATTATCATTATCATTATCATTATCATGGCAAGTAAGTTAAGAAATGGTCCATTGTTGGAAACAAGCAAAGCTGAAATGATAAAAAAAAAACATTAACAAAAATGACAAAATCAAAATCTCTTTGGAAAGTCTCATTAACAAGAACTTACACTCAAATATCATTACCAAATTTTCATAAATTGCATGACATTCATAATTTCTTAAGAACTATGACAAAAATGATGGGTTTAATATCTACTTTAACCATTTCCTAAATCTATCCCATCTCCAAAATGGTCGCAAAGCATGGATTCTTGAACAGCCCTCACAGTCATAGCCACTGCGGTGCTATAGCTCTCCCCATTTTTCACTTCCCTCTCTATCTCAACATCTCAAGCTTGTCTACTTCGAATGACCCTTCTCTTCTCACTTCATCTTCTAGTTTATTTCTTGATGCTACATAAAAATGCACTTTGTAGGGATCAACCTTTTCCTTTTCAATCGCTGCCTGCAAAACATAAGGGGAAGAAGATGTCAACAAGAAGAAATGAAATATTTATGCATGTTAAATATGACTCCTATTTTTAGTCTAATTTGAAGAAATAATCTTCTAGTTAAACTTTGTTTATTTGTTTCAATCAAATACTGATTAGTTT
Source organism: Gossypium stocksii (assembly GCA_020496765.1). Classification (NCBI taxonomy): domain Eukaryota; kingdom Viridiplantae; phylum Streptophyta; class Magnoliopsida; order Malvales; family Malvaceae; genus Gossypium; species Gossypium stocksii. Next base: position 54,427,765 of record CM035622.1, read on the forward strand.
AGATTATTTTATTATTATTTGACCTTTGAATTTAGCCTATAAATAGGCTCTTTTACAACTTTAGAAAAAACAACCATTAGAGATTAGAACTCATAACACATTTAGAGAATTTTGTGTTTACGTTTTAAGGGTTCTTTATTTTTTGGGGTTTAGTTATTATCTCTATCTTTTGTACTCTTCGTTCTTTTGCCATTATAGTAAAATTATCTTTACCCGTGATTTTTTATCCTCTTTGGAGGGGTTTTTCCATGTTAAATTTGTGTGTTTAATTTCTCAATTTCTTCTACTAATTTTACTTGTTTGTTGCTTAGTCGGGTCGATTCCTAACAAGTGGTATCAGAGCTAGTTCAAATTTCATAATCAGCCCATTCAGATATGGCAGCAACAAGGTTTGAAATTAAGAAGTTCGATGGTGAGACAAATTTCAATCTGTGGCAAGTTCGGATGATGGTAATTCTAGTTCAATCTAGTTTGAAAAAGGTTGTTATCAGGAAAAAACCTGACAATCTAAATAAAACAGAATGGGAAGAGTTTGATGAAAAGGCTTTATCTGCAATCCAGTTGTGCCTCACAGATATGGTATTGCAGAAGGTATTGATGAAGAAGACCTCATCTGCCTTATGGAAAAGGTTAGAAACTCTTTATGCGATTAAGTCTTTGGCTAACCGTTTAGTGTTGAAGTAACGTCTATTTACGTTTCGCATGAATGAATGTGAGCTTTTTAGAGATCATATCAGTCAATTTTTACTCTTTTAAATGAATTAAAGAACGTTGAGGTTCATATTGATGATGAAGATCAAGCTATGCTATTATTGTGCTCTTTACCCCCTTCATACAAGTCTTTCAGAGAGACCCTGATTTATGGAAGAGATAAATTCTCGTTCGAAGATGTGAAGGGTCATTTGTTGAGTAGAGACAAACTCAACAATGAGCTTCATTTGGATAGCAAGGCAGATAGGCAAACTTCCGTTTTGGTAGCATCAAAGAAACAAGACAAAATGTGTCGCTATTATAAAAAGTTGGGTCATGTCAAAGCAGATTGTTATAAACTGCGAAATAAAAGAGCTGCTGAGAGTAACAAGGAAGATGTAGCTGGTGTTAATTTTACCGATGAAAGCAGTGATGATTTCTTGTTAGTGTCAACGAGTGAAAACTCCAAGCTTACGTCCGAGTGGATCCTAGATTCTAGATGTTCTTTCCACATGTGTCCAAAAAGAGAATGGTTCTCCACATACAGTTTGATTGAAATTGGAGTTGTGCGTATGGGAAACGATTCATCTAGTAAGGTAATTGGTATTGGTACTGTTAAAATTAGGATACACGATGGGATGATTAGGACACTCTCAGATGTCAAGTATGTACCTGATTTACAAAAGAATCTCATCTACTTGAGTATTTTAGACTTGAAAGGATGGAAAATCAGCATCGAGTCGAGCGGCATTAAAGTATCTTGTGGATCTCTCATTTTGTTAAAAGGTAAAAAAACTGACAGTCTTTATATTCTAGAAGGTTCTACAGTGACCAGTGAAATCTGACGTCCATCATCCATTACAGAGTCAAAGTCAACTTGTTTAGAGAGGAGACAGCTTGGTCATAGGAGGAAAAAATGTATGACCATTTTGTTGAAGAGAGGTTCTCTGTAACGCCCTGATTTTTGGGTTTTTGTGTGATTTTTATGAATTTGGTAAAAATTTAAATTTTGGCATTTGGCTATGCAATTCATGTTTGGAGTGTGTAAATGGGCCAATGGAAGGCCCATGTGTTGGTTAAAACCCGGTAGAATTTTTAATTTTTAAACTTAAAGAAGAGAGGGCTTGAGTTGAAGGTCTTATAAAGAAATGTAGGTAAAATGTGACACAAGTGAGCTCTTGGTAACGTGGCAAGGTGGAGCCACTAAGCTCCTATAAAAGTGGCGTGTGGAGGAGTGTACAAGGGCCAAGGTTCAAGTTGCAAGGTAAGCAAATGAGGGTATTTATTTTTATGTGCAGGAAGAGTAAGTGTTGGAACCCAAGTGGACTTTGATGGAGGAGTTTGAACTCGGCATGAGCATGTATTAAGGAGTGATAAGGGGGAGGATAATTAGGAGGGATTTTAGGAGATTCGAATAGGTGATGGCCAGCCAAGGGACTTGTGTAGTGCAAATTCGGCATTTGAGCTAAGTCAAGCATATTTCGGCATTTTATTTTTGTACCGATTAGCCATAACCAAAATTCCTCTCTTCTTCTTCCATTCTCTTCTCCCATACTCTCTTCTTCTCTCATTCTCTTCCTCTTTAATCTCTAGAAAAGCCAAACTTACTTCCCTCTTTTTTCTCTTTTAGCCGAATACTCTAAACAAAGCCAAAATCCTGAAGGTTTCAAGAAGTGCCGATTTCTTTTAATGGTACACCTTTATTCTTTTCTTCTTTTAAGCCTAATCTTACTCTCTCAAAAGCCTCTACTCTCTATCGTCAACACCCCTTCAGTCCATAAATGCTTTCTTCTTCTTTGATCCAAAAGCCGAAAACGTAACACTTTTGGGGACTTAGTGGCTGAATCCTGAAGTCTCTAGGATTCGTTTTCTACTGATACTTTGTGGGCAAGTTTCGTCTCGAATTTGAGACAGTACGAGTTGGAATCGTTAGAAGAGAACGGTTGGTAAGTGTTCGAAACCTTGGTTCAATTCATTGTTATGGAAGTTAAGAAAAAGCCAAAACCCCTAAATCTTTAGGGAGGTTGTCATTTTAGGCTTAGGGCCTTATTGGCCTCTTTCATTCGGTTTTATGGTTTTATGTAGAGAAACAGGTGATTTTTAAAGGAGCATCGAAGGCTTGGAATATTGGTGTGGCTAGTCTTGGATCTAAACAATCAGATTCGGCTAAGGTAAGGGAGATATGGATTGCTTGTATAGTAGCCGAATATGGAAATAGTCTGGTAAGCAGGCTTCATCGGTTTGTAGTTAATAACCTAGTAATTAACTGTAGGTTCATCGCGTGGGAGGTCTCGTGGTGGAAGTCGCAAATCAGGTGTGTAACAAACCTTCTTTAGTAGCTTAACACGATATATGCCGAAATGCCGAAATGTCAAAATTCTGGCATTTCGAGGACTCGTGAGCATGCGAATGCTCATAGGTTAGTTAGATACACTAAGTTTGATGATCGAGATCGTTAGAACAGGAAGGGCACGATTTTGTGCATCACGGTAAGTTGGGCCTTAGGGGGCTGAAATCGGGCCCAATAGGCTTTCGGGCCCATTTGGGTAAATTTTGTAGAAAATGGAATTTGGATAAAATTACACATTAGGACAGTGAATACCATTATGGAATATAGGCTAAATGGGCCTAGATGACTAAATCGGCTATGTAGGGCCCATTAGGGGTTTTGGGCCCAATAGCTCGGATTTGCTAAAAGGGGCTAGAATCGCTGTTTAAACACTTGGAAATTGTTGATAATTGATAATGAGCATATAAATCCTAATAGTTGATAAAATTACTGAAATACCCTTAAAATGCAAAAATTACTATTTTTCCCTAGGTGAAAATGACTTTTATACCCCTAGGGATTTATTTCTGCTTGAGATGCATGTGTTATTATTATTGTACATGATATGCTATGATATGATCATTTATGCATGGGGATGAGTTATATTGATGGAGGAAGTGTAAGTGGCAATGCCACAGATACCAAAAAGGGGCTTTGCCCTGGTTACTGAAAGAGGCTAGGCCTCATGTTATATGATAAAGCAGCTATGCTGCCAGTGGAGAGTATTGGTTGGGTGGGTTGAGTTATTCCTTACATGGAGAGCTTGGTTGGTACGGGTGGAGAGTAGCAGTTGGGTGGGTCGATAGTTTCCCCACATATTGATATGGGTTTGCATACATGCATTGAGATTTACATGTGTTGTTGAAATGGGCCAGTGGGCCATACCGTTTACAGAATAAGGCTTCGGCCCAATGAGATTATATATGAAAAAGGGCTAAGGCCCAGTAACCGATGTATGAAAAGGCTTTAGCCCAGTAATAGATGAGATTGAATCAGGGCTTAGGCCCAGTATGCTTGTGTGATTTGGGCTCTAAAAGGGCATTGTTGCACACTGAGTTTTCCAAACTCACCCCTTTCTTTAACCTTGCAAGTGAGCCTTGATTTGGAGACTTGGAGCCGGAGGGGATTCAGAGTAGCCATAAAGATCGCATTTGACGTTTTTCTTAAGTATTTGATTTTTCCAATAACTTTTGCTTAAATTATTTTTATTCAGTTTTTGGGTTGTAATAAGGCCGCTATTAATTATTTTTTCTTAAATTATTTTATTTTTCCTTGATAGGATATTATATTGGAATAGACTTAGGTCGTGGTTTAAAAATAACATTTGTTTTCAAAATAACGAAACGTCTACAACAAATCCATTTTATAAAATTTATAAAATCCTCAAATGAATTCTAAATTGACTTGTTTTCCAAAACAATCGCTAAATTAAAGTGTGGCAATGGTTGTGTGCATGTCTAGGATTAGATCCATTAAAGAGCTTGGTACTTAAGCAGCCTACTTGGCTCACCTCCTCTTTTTCTGGTATCCTACCTGGTGCACAGCTTCCATTCACTTTAATCTTTAACAAAGCTATTCCTTTTAAGAAAGACTTTAAATAAATCTTGACTTTTTCAAGTAACGCTTCAATGTGACACGTCGGATTCGGCCATAACGTTTGGGTCGGGTTTGGGGTGTTACATTCTCTTTTAGATGCAGGTTTTGAAAAGTTGGGGCATTGTGTTCGTGAAAATCAAACCCGAGTTAATTTGGCAGTGTACAAGTCGAAGGCTAGAATTCTTCCAGTTTCTAAGCACAAATTCGACTCAGTTAATTCCCTGCATAGTTCAAGATAGGCTCGTGGTGAGCTTTGGCAAAGATGGCGTTGTGGAAATATGAGTCAAGGTGGAGATTTGTTAAATATGACTCCTATTTTTATCAAATTTGAAGAAATAATCTTCTAGTTAAGCTCTGTTTATTTGTTTCAATCAAATACTAATTAGTTTAGATTATTTTATTGTTATTTAACCTTTGAATTTAGCCTATAAATAGGCTTATAATCTTAGAAAAAACACCCATTAGAGATTAGAACTCATAACACATTTAGAGAATTTTGTGTTTACGTTTTGAAGGTTCTTTGTTTTTCGGGGTTTACTTATTATCTCCATCTTTTGTACTCTTTATTCTTTTGCCATTATAGTAAAATTATCTTTACCCGTAGTTTTTTATCCTCTTTGGAGGGGTTTTTCCATGTTAAATTTGTGTGTTCAATTTCTCAATTTCTTCTGCTAATTTTATTTGTTCATTGCTTAATCGGGTCGATTCCTAACAATGCATGCATGAAAAACAATGGGTACTTGAGAAACAGATAGAGCAAGGGATCTTGAGAGGATTTCCGAGAAGAAAGAATTGCCTCTGTCAGCATGATCTTGACCTATTCTTCCTAAGAGAATCAGCACCGTTCTCCCACCTGTGACTAGCTCTTCTGATAATGATTTAAGAAGCAGTGAGAAGTCCTCTTGGAACTGCTTGTAGTATGCTTGGGACACACTTTGAGGGCTTAATTCAGAAACGTAAATGTTTCCTTTGTTGATGGACTTACCATGCTCATCATAAAGAGCTGGAGGAACCTGCATGGATAACAGTGATCATTAACTGAAATTCTTGTCATTGCATGGAATTCAAATCTAAAAACAATGGAAAAGAGACAATTTTATACCTTGGAGAGCTAGTGCAAACTGTAAGACGAATAGATGAAGTGCAAGCAATTGCATGGGAACAGCATTTGAAAAAATGATGTTACACTCAACATGTGCATCAATATCATGTGCATCAATATCACAACATAGCTTATCCCTGACTTTCGAGGATTCCCAATTGGCTAATTCAACAACAGCATCTGAAAAAATGATGTTACACTTAACATGTAGTCAGTCAACCTTATCAAGCAAAAATACTCTCATTGACAAGCATCTATGGCACCAAACTTATTAAATGCAACAAAGATAAACAGGTAATCCAACATGGAAGAAACTCTAATTCTAGCTGCTAGTTTATCCATATTCGAAGGCACTTATCCATAAGATATCATGTTTAAGTCACCTGCATTTTCAGTTAATTAAGATTCTTTATTTCATCAGATTTGTGAGAAAAATATTGACTCTTCTCTATGATTTAGTCTACATTACTGTGAGCAAAATATTGAATCTTCTCCATGTAGTTTAGTATCGTGTAAATGTCATTCTTGTGGATAAATAAATATATTTTATGTTTGATATATGAAGGCAATTATAAAATAGATCACAAGCATTCATAAAAATTATGTTAAAATCTCACAAAAACAGGAAAATGTTTTGATATGTTAACTTTAGAAGTCCATATTAAAGCTATTTTGCCATTTTTTGGGGGGGGAATCTTTAGCTAATTTAATCTTGCTTTTATCCCTTGATCAAACTAGAGCTTTGGTTTATATACATATAAGAAGACATACATCCATCATCCATTCAATGAACCAAAAGTAACTGGTTCAATTAGCCAAAAAGAGAAGTCTTTTTTTTTTGTTATCATCTATTAGAAATAATTTCAATCAATTCAACTCATTTTGACTAATTTCATTGAATCAACAGTAGAAAAATCTAATAGAAATTCGATTCGAAAATACAAGAATTACCTAAAACAACAACAGAATCTTGAGGAACTGCAACAAGAAGATGAATCTAAAGTGTAACAGCCCGATTTTGACCCTATTCAGAATGGTGGTTTCAGGACCACGAATCCAAGTCAGAAAAATATCTTAAAATTATTTTTGGTGTATATAATGTGTGATTTTGTGTGTGCTAAAATTTCGTTCGAAAATTTTATCGTTTGGATGCCCGATTTAATAAAAGGGCTTAATCGCGTAAAATGAAAATTTAGTAGTTTAATGTGCAATGGCTAAATTTCATTTGTCTTTTTAATATGGAGTGTTTATGTTGTAATTAAGCCATTATTAAGTGAGTTGGACGGTTGTAGCCTTAATGAATAAGTTTTGGTTATATTATTATTAAGGTTAAAATAGTAAAATATGTAATAACTTATATTAAATAAAACTAAAATGTAACGGCCCAAAATCGGGCCTAGTCAGAGCAGTGATTTCGAAATCACTTCCCAAGGTTTAAGAAATTTATTTTGGCAATAAATTATGTGGTTTAGTGATTTTAGAATTATGTATGAAAATTTTGGCGATTTAATTTACACGATTGAAGGCTTAATCGCAAAAAAGGACTAAATCGCATAAAGAGTAAAAGTTGCAAATTACTAGAAAATTGAGTTAAATAGTTAGAGAAATAAAATGTGGAGGCTTTAAAATGCAATTAGTCCTATAAAAGAGAGCATGGCCGGCCAATGGGAGAAGTAAGAGACAAAATTGAAGAAAAGTCAAAGGCTTAGTTGGATTAGGTGATTAAAATGATGAAATAGTACCTAGTTGCCTAGCCTTCTTTTCTTCCTCATTTTGAGTCTCCTTCTTGCTAAAAATTTTAGCCAAACTTTGGGGTTTTAAGAGCTTAAATTTGCAGCAACTTTGAGCACACAATAGTAAGTGATTTCTAAGATTTTCTTGAATGTTTTTACATCTTTGGAACCCTTGTAGCATGAGCTACATTTTGAGGGGTAAATCTTGCATTTTGGTGGAAGGTTTAGGATTTTACCTTGAATGAATAAGTATTGATTTCTGAAATTTTTGGAAGGAAAATGAGCTATTGAGGTTAAATAAACAACCTATGAAAGAGTTTGCATGAGAATACATAGAATAGGACTTAGTTGTAAAAGTTGCAAAATAAAGAGGCAAGTGCTGGAAATAATGAGAAATTTGGATAGTAATGGGAATAAAAATAGTTGTCTAGGCATGAGATTTGAGGAAATTCGATAACAATCGATTTCCGGGCCTAGGGGGTAAAATGGTCAATTTGTCATAATCTAGGGGCAAAATGGTCATTTTATCAATTTGGTGAATTTTAGTTTGTTTGTATTAAATTAGTGGCTAAACTGGCAAATTTTTTATTGCCTTAGATTAAGAATTGTCGAATCCGATCCTAGACCGGGGGAAGGCCAAGCAAGTGGAGTGAACCGAATCATCACCTTTTTTTTTGTATACCGAGGTAAGTTGTAGGTAATAATACAAAATTTTTAATCCTTATGTTTGGAATCAATACATTGTAATGAAATCTAGAGTTGTGATATGAGAAAAGGGTATAATAAATAATCGAGCAAAAATTGTGGTATTGATGACTGGTATTTATAAAGTATTGAGAACTTGCGTAATAGAGCCTGTTTGAATACTTAGGATGGGATTGGATAGTCATGCCGAGACATTGGCCGATGTGTGTGCTAGCGTAAGACATGTCTAGGACATGCATCGGCCACACTACGGAGCTAGTGTAAGACATGTCTGAGACATGCATCGGCCTCAAGATTTATAAGCTGGTGTAAGACATGTCTCGGACGTGCATCGGCTTGAGACAAGTGCTAGTGTAAGGCATGTCTGGGACATGCATCAACCTCAAGTTATACAAGCTAGTGTAAGAACTATCTAGGACATGGCGTCAGCTTATTGTGAGCCAGTGTAAGACCTGTCTGGGACATGGCATCGGCTCGATACCCTACAAAAAGGCTCATTGAATATCCTCTAGTATTCTAAGTAGTTCAACAAAAAAGTTTCAGTTATTACTAAGTTGATAGATGATATGACGATTTTCGAGTGGTGCACGTGCCCAAATGAATTGTATGTATTATGAGCTTACTAACATGTTGTATAATTAGTAAAGGATGGAATTGAGTAAGTTATGTGGTAACTTTTCTTGATATATGCATGATTGTGACACAAGTGCAAGTTTATCATGACTTGATATATTGTTGTTATTTATTTACTTGCGACTTACTAAGCTTCATGCTTACCCCTCTCCTTTCCATTTTCTTTTAGAGCTGTTTAATTAATTCGAAGATCCAAGAGCATCGGAGGTAGCGTACACACTATCCACCAAAATACTCGGTATAGTTGTATTTTGTGTTTTGAGTAATGGCATGTATAGGATAAATGGTCATTTTATTGTAAGGTACATTAGTGAGTCAATTGTGTTGGCCATTTATAACATTAAGCTCATTTTGTAAATGGTCTTTGGAATTGGCTAAGTTCTAGTTATTATTAATGAAGTGAGCATGAGTTCGTGCAAAGGTTGATGATACTCATCAATGTTTTAGATGCCAATTTATGGCTATTGGCTGAGCATAGTAGACTTAGTATATTTGGACTTGTGTTAGTTTTGTTTCAAGGTGGCAAAAAGGCTTGGTAAATAGCCTATTTTTGCCCACACGGGTAGGCACACAGGCTTGTGCCTAGAACGTGTGCGACACAGGGCCAGCCCATGGGCGTGTGTATGGTCGTGTGGTTACTGACGTCAGAAACAGAATACCCAGGTTCTCTCACACGGGCTGAGACACGGGCGTGTCCTGCCTCTGTGATAGACATGGGTAGAGACCATGGGCGTGTGCCATGGGCGTATGTCTGTTGACGTCAGAAATAGAATGTCAAGGTTGTCACACACGGGCTCCAACACAGGCATGTCATGGTCGTGTGAGGGGACACGGGCTAGGCACACAGACGTGTGCTCAGCCATGTGAAAACCTAGAAACACAAAAATTTATATACTTTTTCATGCCTTTTTTGACTTAAAATCATGCTATTCCGGTTAAATTCTTGTCGAAAAATAATTAAATATTATAAAATAATTAAATTGTGTTAAAATTATGAACATTATGAATTTTAATTAATTTTATAGTTAATTTTAATTAAATTTGGTTATTTTTGACAGAATTGCACAAAGGGCGAAAAATGGCCCGGCGAACATTGCGAGAAGAACAATCTGAGAAGCAATTTGAAGTATCGAGGCCAATTAATTTCCAGCCTAAAACGGTCCAAAAATGTGTTTTTATTCATAATTTAATTAATTTTAATTTATTCCCCATTTAATTTGGGTTAAATAAATTATTTTTAATTAATCACGGAGAAAGGGTCTAGCTGAACCGTACTAGTCGAACCGTATGGAGTGAACTGAACCAGCCACTAATTGGGCTGACCAGAACCGTCCATAGGCTGACCCAAATAAGCATTTTAGCTGATTAAATATGCTTGCAAAAATGCCCTTGAAAGACATCCAATTTGCATTCAAACCCCACCTAAATTTATGGCTTTGTATATTTGCCCCAGCCTATTTTTAGCAAAGTTGAAAGCTTCAACCTTTGCCATGTGTGTGGCCATAGGGGGCTCTTTTGCTGCTGGAATTTGCTATTTTTATCAGCCACAATCAGCTATAAAAGCCACCCCTTGCTGATCATTTTAACCATCCCTCATTCCACAACATTCTCTCATACTCTCTTCTCTTCTCTCAAATTTTCTCTCTTCCTTTTTCCATTCCATTCCCCCTTTCCCTTGTGCCAATTTCCTCTCTTGAAAAAGAGGTATTCTTCATCCATCTTGGGCAGAAATCAAGGATTCATAGAAGCCTTGCTCGATGAAGACAACAGAGACAAAGAACGGAGCAATCAGTCAAGCCACAGAGAAACACCGGATTTGCCTCTTGTTCCCTATCTTTTTAATTTCTATTGTTTTTATGATGAACAAATCTATGAATATTATTGTTGTTGAAATGGTTATTTTAATCAAATTAGCTTGAATTTAATTCATGTTGGGTTGATTATATTTTGCCTACTTGAATTATTAAAATAGTATTTATGCTGTTTTAGGTCTCGGTAAAAATGCTTGATTAAGTAAAATCATGCCTAAGTTATTCTTGCATTATATTTGTTAGATAAATAATGAATTAATTATTAAACGCATTGAAATTATAATTAATGGACTCAGTACTTAATCAGTGCATGTTCATTCTTCTAAGGTAGCTGAAGCTTGAATTAGCATTGTATTTGGCAATACATATGCATTGAATAACTTGTAAGATTGTTGTGATTAAATTGTTTCAAGGTATGGCTACTTTGTTACCTCACATAATCTTTTATATGTTTATTAAATTGAGTTAATTGTTTGAATTGACATGGGAACATGCAAGAGATTAGTTGAATTTAATAAGTATGTATAAGTAATAGTTAGCAATTTTTTCAAGTTGCCATGAATTTATTCGTAACAGCATAAGCATGAATTTAATAATTCTAAGTTAAAAAGATGTAATTAATCCAACGCAATTATATCATCTTGATTAAATCTTTTCGAAATCGTGCATTAGAACTCTTTTATTTTATTTAAATTGTTTACTTAGTTTTAAAATCTTAGTTTATAAATCACTCTTTTCAAACCAAAATTATTTTTCTCACCAAAGTGTTTTTAAATTAATTTCATAAATATTCCTTTTTATAGTCCCCGTAGGTACGATAACTCGACATTTACTTGTCACTTTATTACTTGTTACGCTTGTGTACACTTACACATTTTCACCATTCCAAAACCCCTGTAGGTTGAATGTTGGAAATTAATTCCGCACGGGTGAGGGGCACAGGCATGTCCCTAATATGCTTAGGCCGTGTGGGGTACACGGGCCATTAGCACGGCCATGTTTAGAGACCACATGGGTGTGTTGCCCTTCCCCACAGGTGTGTTGCCCTTCCCCATGGGTGTGTGCCCTGTTTATGCTAGTTTTTGAAGAAATTTTCCCAAGTGCACGAAATGGTTTTGGGTCACCTCCGATCCATGATTTAGGCCTTGTAGGCCCATTAAAAGGTTTGTAGACTAATGTTTGAAAAAATTTAAGTTTGGGACGTATTTTTGAAGGTTCGAGATCGATCAATTGTGTGTGTTTTAGAAAGGTAACGCCTCATACACTGTCTTGGCGTTGGATACGGGTAAGGGGTGTTACATAAAATATTTAATAAACCATATTCATCCATGCATAGCCGAAAGTGTGAAGAAAACGAAAGAAATAAAAGCTTTAAGAAGTTTGACCCTTGCATGTTTAATTACATAAGTGATTTGAGCTCGATTTTTGTTAATTTTTACGTTTTTGAGATCGTTGCTTCGAATACTATCAGACCCATGCTTGAATTTTTTATTTTGATGAATATTTTGAGTTGTGCCATTGATGAATAATTGTGTTTTGTGATGTTTGATGATGAATTATGAAAGATATGTTTTGGATTAATGATAAACGATAAATTATACATATTTTTACCTCATGTTTAACCTATATTTTGGATGAATTATTATCAATTTTGTGAGAATTGGTGCTCTTAATCTTTCTTTTTCATATCTTATACTCAGGAGAGCATAGGGAAGAGAAAAGAACGAAAAATGGACCAAAAACGACGAAAATGGGCCAAAAAGTGAAAACGACACTGCCCAAGGAGTCACCACACGCCACACAAGGTCCAACACGACCCAGCCCCGACAAGTACGGCCAGGCTACACGGCCGTGCCACCCTCAACAGGCCCACACGGCCTCTTGTCGAAACCACACAGACGTGGGACACGGGCGTGTCCCTGTCGTGAGGAAGTTCAATTTCACTTGGATTTGGATACTTAGAGGCTAAAAAAGGCATCCCAAAGCTCTATATAAAGACCCTAGGAGGCACCTCTAGGGGACGTACTCTTTTCTCCCACAAAGGAGCGCCATATTTCTACCAACACAAGGAGTGAAAGCAAGGAATTACTCCAAGGGAAGCCGATTGGTTCATCCTAGAAGCCAGAATTCTACATCAAGATAGAGGATCTCCCTAAATTCCTTCAGGGGTTTTTTGGTTCTATATGTTTTGTTATCTTATTTCTTTTGAGATGTTTTCTTTATTAATTATGAACTAAACCCCTCAAATACTTGAGGGGGATGAAACCTAAGACAGATCTTGTTATTATTCATTCTTGAATTATATGATAAATACTTAAATTGTTCTTAATTATGTGTTCTTAATTCTTGGTTTAATAATCCTAGGTATTAAGTCAAGAAGTTGATCTGCTTAGGCAGAGGAGCAAAAGTCCCTGTTTTAAGAGTAGATCTACCATAATAAAGCAGAGTTGCATGCAACCCTAGACATAGGGCGACATAAATCTACCGGATTAGGGTCAAACCTAATAGGGGGATCCATAGATCGAATTAATGCAACCTAGGGGTGTTAATTAATAAAGAAACTTTAGTTAACCACCTAGGATTAGTTGTTCTTATCCTCGACGGAGGTATTAACATAGGTTAGGGATCTCTACGGATCAAGTCAAGTGAAAAAATCATCTAGTTCAAGAAACCAATAACGAGTGAAGTCTAGTAGGTGGATTCTCCCTTGATTATTGCTTGTATCAATCAGCTTTTCCCAAAGAGTCTTTCCCCACTTTACTTTTTTTGCACTTTTAGTTAGTTTTAGAATTAGTTTCAAACAACCCTCTTTTATTTTTAGGCTAGACAATAGAAAGAAAGTAAGTACTAGTACTTTTGGTTCCCTTGTGTACGATAACTCGATCTTGCCACTAAACTATACTACTATTCGATAGGTGCGCTTGCCTTAAAATCATGATATTAGTTAGTTTTTGGTGTGTTCAGTTTTTATAAATTTTATTACTACATATCACGGGATATCAAGTTTTTGGCATCGTTGCCGGGGAACTAAAATATTAAGAAAACTCGATTTCTATTACTTTAGCCATTACTATATTTATTTATTTTCGGTTTTTATTTATTTATTTATTTATTTATTTTAATTTTCTTTGCTTTTTCCTTCTAGGTATTTCTAGTTTATAACTAGAAACAACCCAGCAGGACTATTGCTTTTTGACGAAGATTTAGAAGCTATAGTCCGCAGAACTCGTAGAGAAATCAGAAGAAGCTTACATTATCCAGAGCATGATCAAAACCAAGAATCAGAACAGGAACAAGAACCTACTGAAGAGATGGACGCAAATCAAAATATTCAACCACCTCTAGCATTACCCGCAGAACCAGATGAAGCGCCTCGTACTATGTATTATTATGCTAAACCTAGTTTGGCTGGTACTCAAACTAGCATTATTAGACCTGCTATTGCTGCTAATAATTTTGAACTGAAACCAAACACTATTCAGATTATTCAGCAATTTGTGCAATTTGATGGTTTACAGGATGAAGATCCCAACTCACGTTTAGCCAACTTTTTGGAATTATGCGATACCTTTAAAATAAATGGCATTTCTGATGATGCCATTCGTCTTAGACTATTCCCATTCTCATTGAGAAATAAAGCCAAACAGTGGTTAAATTCTTTACCACGAGGCTCAATCACTACATGGGAACAGATGACCGAAAAATTTTTACTTAAATATTTTCCTCCAGCTAAAACAGCTAAATTATGAAACAATATCTCTTCTTTTGTGCAGATGGATTTAGAAAACTTTACGATGCCTAGGAGAGATACAAAGATCTTTTGAGAAGGTGCCCTCATCATGGATTACCTTTGTGGCTACAAGTTCAAAACTTTCACAACGGTTTGAATCCTTCAACAAGGAAAATGACCGATGCAGCCGCAGGAGGAACAATCAACAATAAAACACCCGAAGCAGCTTATGAATTTATTGAAGAGATATCATTGAATAACTATCAGTGGCAAGTCATGAGGACAAAGCCGACAAAAGCCATAGGAGTTTATAATATTGATGCTATCACTATGCTTACTAACCAAGTAGAACTTCTAAATAAAAAGTTTGATAATTTTGTTGGTTCTACGAGGCACAGCAAGTGATGTAGTGCGATGCAACCCCAGGAAATATGTTCAATCCAGACTACTCATCTTATGGACACAGCATAGAAACTGAGCAAGCCAACTATATGGGTAACAATTCTAGACCTCAAAATAACCCTTATAGTAATACTTACAATGCAGGTTGGAGAAATCACCCCAATTTTTCATGGGGAGGACAAGGAAATCAAAGACAACAGCCTCCTCCGGGATTTCAGCAGCCACCACCACAACAAGAGAAAAAGCCGAATCTTGAAGAGATGTTCACCAAATTTATGGCCGCATCAGAAACCCATTTTCAAAACACTGAAACGGCACTAAAAAACCAACAAGCATCAATTCAAGGGCTTGAGAATCAAATCGGTCAACTTGCAAAATTAATTTCAGAGAGACCACAAGGTGGACTACCAAGTAACACTGAGCCAAATCCTAGAGAACATGTCAAAGCAATTACTTTAAGAGATGGGAAAGTACTAGCTGAACCAGAAAAGAACTCTGTTCAAGAATCTCCAAGAGACAAGGTAGAGGAACCCAAGGAAACACTCTACCAACACTCACGGAATACAAACCGCCGATTCCATATCCGGCAAAGTTGAAGAAAGACAGTACATACGCTCAATTCGGTAAATTTCTTGAACTTTTTAAACAATTACACATTAATTACCTTGTATTGAAGCAATTTCGTAGATGCCGAAGTACGCGAAGTTCCTTAAAGAACTTCTGACAAATAAAAGGAAGTTGGAAGAATTAGCCACAGTGGAACTCAACGAGGTATGCTCAGTTATTCTCCAAAATAAAATGCCGACAAAACTGAAAGATCCAGGGAGTTTTACTATTCCTTGTTTAATTGGTAGTTTAATTATTGATAAAGCCTTAGCTGATTTAGGTGCTAGCATTAATCTAATGCCTTACAAAATGTTGAAGCAACTAGGTCTAGGGGAACCAAAGCCCACTAGGATGAGTATTCAACTAGCTGATAGGTCTGTTAAATATCCTAGGGGAATCATCGAAGATGTGATAGTAAAGGTAGATAAATTTATATTCCCTGTTGATTTTGTTGTGCTTGACATGGATGAGGATATTGAGGTGCCTTTAATTTTGGGACGTCCATTCTTAGCCACTATTAGAGCTGTTATCGATGTAGGGGATGGTAAATTGGTACTTAGAGTTGGTGAGGAAGAAGTTGTTTTTAAAATCTATGATGCTATGAAATTTTCTAAAGAACAAGATGATTCCTGTTATTTTGTTGATATTATTGATTACTTTGTTCAAGATAATTTTCAGGAACTTTCTCTCGCAGACACGTTGGAACTGTGTCTTATTCAAGTGGGGGGAAGATGAAGCCACCACTGAAATTGAAGAAGTAAGAAAGGAGTTAGATTCTAATGAAATTATCACGAGACACATAAGTTATGAAAGTATAAAGATGAATGATGAGTTGAGACAGAAACCTTCCATTGATGAACCCCTTAAATTAGAGTTAAAGCAACTGCCAGATCATTTAGAATATGCCTTTTTAGGGGAAGATTCAACTTTACCAGTTATTATCGCATCAAATTGAGCATTATAGAAAAAGAAGAACTACTCCATGTGTTAAGGAGCACAAGCAGGCTATAGCTTGGAAAATTTCAGATATTAAGGGAATTAATCCTTCTTTTTGCACCCACAAAATTTTAATGGAAGATGAATATAAACCATCGGTGCAAGCTTAGAGACAATTGAATACAAACATGAAGGAAGTCGTAAAAGCCGAGGTAATTAAACTTCTAGATGCAGGCATTATTTATCCTATTTCTGACAGTTCTTGGGTAAGTCCTGTATAGGTTGTTCCTAAAAAAAGAGGCATAACCGTGGTGTCTAATGACAAAAAAGAGTCAATACCTACAAGATCAGTCACTGGATGGAGAGTTTACATTGATTATAGAAAGCTGAATGACACAACTCGAAAAAATCATTTTCCCTTACCTTTTATTGATCAAATGTTGGAAAGATTATTAGGTGACATGTATTTTTGTTTCCTAGATGGCCTCTCTGGTTACTTCCAAATCCCGATAGCTCCAAAAGATCAGGAGAAAATGACATTCACATGTCCATACGGTACGTTTGCTTATCGTAGAATGCCTTTTGGTTTATGTAACGCTCCTACTACTTTTCAGCGATACATGCTAGCTATCTTCAACGAATTCGTGGAAGACATTATGGAGGTATTTATGGATGATTTTTTAGTTTTCCGTAATTCTTTCCAGCTTTGTCTTAATAATTTAAAACGTGTTTTGATAAGATGTGAAGAGACAAATTTAGTGCTAAACTGGGAAAAAAGCCACTTTATGGTTCAAGAGGGTATTGTATTAGGACATAAAATTTCTAATAAAGGGATAGGGGTAGATAAAGCAAAAATTGAAACCATTGAAAAATTACCTCCCCCTAATTCAGTTAAGGCTATAAGAAGCTTTTTAGGATATGCCGGTTTTTATCATAGATTTATTAAAGATTTTTCTAAAATAGCTAAGCCTTTAACAAAATTACTAGAAAAAGATGTGCTTTTCAATTTCGACCAAGAATGTTTAGAATCTTTTAACACTCTTAAGGAAAAGTTAGTCAATGCCCCAATTATGATTTCACCTGATTGGAATCTACCTTTTGAACTAATGTGCGATGCAAGTGATTTTGCAGTAGGTGCAGTTTTGGGACAGCGAAGAGACAAGCACTTTCAACCGATTTATTATGCTAGCACAGCTGCTCAAGCAAATTATACTACCACAGAAAAAGAATTGCTAGCCGTTATTTTTGCATTTGACAAATTCAAATCTTATTTAATTTTGTCAAAAGTCATTGTTTATACTGACCATTCTGCTCTTCGCTATCTTTTAACTAAAACTGATGCAAAACCTCGATTAATAAGATGGATTCTATTGTTATAGGAATTCAATTTAGAAATAAAGGACAAGAAAGGAGCTGAAAACTTGGCAGCAGATCACCTTTCAAGACTAGAAAACACACAACCCAAGTACCTCGATAAAATAAATGACTTGTTTCCTGAAGAACAACTCTTAGCCTTAGTAGATGCAGCAATTCCTTGGTTTGCTGATTTTGCAAATTATTTAGCAGCTAACATAACCCCAAAAGGGCTGACCCATCAACAAAAGAAGCGATTCTTCGCTGATGTGAAAAACTACTTTTGGGAAGATCCTTTTCTTTTTCGAATTTGTGCAGATCAGGTTATTCGAAGATGCGTTGCTGAAACAGAAGCATATCAGATTTTAAATCACTGTCATTCGGGACCCACAGGAGGACATCACAGTGGAGCTAGAACTGCTCATAAGGTACTTAAATTAGGCTTTTACTGGCCTACACTTTTCAGGGATGCCAATAGGTATGTGACCTCTTGTGATAAATGCCAGAGAATAGGTAATATTTCTCAACATAATGAAATGCCTCAGAGCTATATACTTTCATGCAAAATATTTGATGTATGGGGTATTGATTTCATGGGTCCATTCCCTACTTCATTTGGGAATAAGTACATCCTAGTAGCAGTAGATTATATGTCAAAATGGGTGGAAGCCCAAGCCTTACCTACTAATAATGCTAGAATGGTAGTACGATTTTTGAAGAAACTTTTCTCACGATTTGGAACACCTAGGATAATTATTAGTGATAGGGGCACCCATTTTTGCAATGCCCAATTTGAAAAAGTTTTAAAAAGGTATGGAGTACACCATAGAACAGCTACCCTTTATCATCCACAAACCAGTGGCCAAGTCGAAGTGACAAATAGGGAACTAAAACACATCTTAGAGAAAACAATAGAAACAAATAGAAAAGATTGGTCAAGAAAGATAGACAATGCTTTATGGGCCTATAGAACTACTTTTAAAACACCCATAGGTACATCTCCCTATAAACTTGTCTACGAAAAAAGTTGTCATCTGCCATTTGAACTTGAACATAAAGCATTCTGGGCTATTAAATTTTTAAACCGTGATTTTAAGCTTGCAGGTGAGAAAAGATTAATGCAGTTAAATAAGCTAGATGAATGGAGTTGCAATGCCTACGAGAGCTCACGACTATATAAGGAAGCCATGAAGCAACGTCATGACAAATGACTGAAACAACCTAAGCAGTTCAAAACAGGTGATCTTGTCTTGCTCTACAACTCAAGGCTGAAACTATTTCCTGGAAAACTCAAGTCAAGGTGGTCAGGTCCATTCACTGTTCAAACTGTCTTTCCATACGGTGCAATTGAGGTAAATCACCCTAACCACGATACATTCAAGGTAAATGGCCATAGGCTTAAACACTATAGCGGTGAGAATTTTAAAGATAACAGGGAGGAGCTTCAGCTTCACGAAATCCCTTCATGATACATCCAGATAGGTCAAGCTTAGACTCTAAATAAGCGCTTCTCAAGAGGTAACCCAAGCACTAACTTAGTAACTTTTCCTTTATTTTTGACTTTAGTATTTTTATGCATCAACTAACCCTTTTTAAATGCAGAAATTTAGGACCACACGGCCATGCCCACGGGCGTCCCTAAGGCTGTGTGAACATTTAAAGTAGAGACACAGTCGTGCACCCAGGCCGTGTGTAAACAGAGCATAATTTTCCCAAAAACACGGGCTACTGACAAATCGACACAGCCGTGCGACATGGCCGTGGCAACCTTTCAACTTAGACACGGGCTTACACAAAGCCACACGTTCGTGTCCCCAGACCGTGGCTAACACTATCGATTTAGACACGGCCGTGTAACTACCTGCATGACCGTGTGAATAATGAAAACCTCATCGCAAACAGCCGTGTGACCTATCACACGACTGTGTAAAAAACGAACGAGAATGCAAACGACCGTGCGAGATGGCCAGCACGGGCGTGTGCCCCGATTCAAATGCGCCAAAACCACCAAAATTCGAAAAACACGGGCAAAATTCGAGTCATACGGGCATGTGTCCTACCCGTGTGACCCAAAAGCTATAAATAAAATGCCACTATTCACTTTCTTCTTCACTCAAACCCTAAATCCTCCCACCCAAACTCTTCCCCAACCACCATAAACACCGCCGCTGACCCCCAAAACACCACCATGCTCGTAAAGGACCATCCCACGCCCATGCAAAGCACCCCACGACTGTTTAAACCTTCTCCCATGACCGTGCATCTCTCCTATTTGGTTCTATTTCCTTATTTTCATTTTAAATTTTCACTATTTTATTTATTAGTTTTATTTTATTATGAATTTATTTAGATTCAAGCATAAAATTAGTTGCACTAGGATAGAGAATTTAGAATGATATATGCCATTTTATGATTTCATTTGATTGCCATTTTCTCATGAATTTAGTATAATACATACCCATATTGCTTAATTTTGATGTCATATTAGAATGAATAATTAGGTTAATCCCCATTTTATTTTTAGCCACAATGTTATGTTTCTTACCCTCATAGTTTTTAATTAAATTTAATTTCAATTTTAGGACTAATGTTTGGTTTTTTTTTAGGTATCATGTCATCATCACGCGGCAAAAGAGCTGCTGCTCCACCTTCCAAAAAACAAAGGGGCGAGGTAGTTCATCATCGAGGCCCACTTCCAAAACTTGCCATCCGTTCATAACATTCACCCAGACCTTAGAAGAGGAGTTGTTTTAGATTCTACGGGAACATACCTTGAGCGCCAGCTGATGCATCGATTGGGATGCGCTAGAGCAAGTCGACTTTGCCGACTCAGTTCGAGGCCTACTGATGACGGATCCGTGGGAGCAATTCTTCTGAATCATTGAGCCCACTTACCTTGAACTCATTCTAGAGTTCTGCTCCACCTTCCATCTTCAGACAGTCATGAGCCAGTTCGACGATCCCGGCACGATACAGTTTCGATTAGGAGGTTGTGTACGCCACTTCAGCATACCAGAGTTCGGCTCAGCTCTCGGCCTCTACACGGAGTAATTTATGACGGAGGAAGACTTTCCTATGCTTTCCCGATGCATCCACCTCAAACCCGTAGATTGTTGGCGCAACATCGCCCCTGGCTATACCTCCTACAACCCTAGTCACACGAAGGCGACCGCTCTTCCCCCGCCATTGAGGTACCTTCATGCTCTTCTCACATATACTTTGATAGGGAAACGGGAGAGCACCAGCGTCGTCAACACTCATGACGCTTATTTTTTATGGAGCATGGTGAACGCACATGCCATCGACCTCGCCTACTTTATCGCACACGCCATGTAGCACCAGACCGAGCGTCATCGCAGAGGTGTCATATCCATGGGCCCATACATCACACGCCTTGCTCGTCACTTTGGGCTCCTCAACACCGCAGCCCAGACATCATCATACACACTCATCGGCCAGATGTCCCCTCAGGGCATCCAGATCATGCACCACATGAGGATGATCGAGCGGAGACCAAGAGGCAACCCCTTCCAGTATCGCCTCATCCAGGAGGGCGAGGATCCTGAGGACATTCTTGATGATGTCCCACCACCACCACAGAAGGAGGATGCGCCAGCCGAGCCACCACCCCCTCGCTGCCCATCTCGTGTAGCAGCCACCTATGCTGACATATCTGAGCGCTTATCCAGATTCGAGCAGCAATGCTTCCAGCGCTTCGATCACATCGACGCGACTTTACAGCAGATATGCCAGCATCTACACATCACGCCACCACCACCACCGCGTGATCCATCCGAGGATTAGATATTTCTATTCCTCTTATGTTTATTTTTATCTTAGTTTTTATTTTCCACTTTGATTTTTATTTTTCCTTTATTTCTAACGTTAGTTTTCTTTTTATTTTGAATTTTAATCCTTTTAATCATTTGAGTATTAGTATTTTTAGAACTTAGTTTATTATTTTTCTGTTATTTATTTTTCTATCTTTCATATCGGATAATCCCTAACGAGTAATTTCTATTCATCCAAAATTCCCACGACTAATTAATATTTTCACAGTTTCAAAAAGGAGCTCTACAGCTCATATTCAAATGGAAATGGGAACATCCCGCCACAGCTGCCGACTCTTCCAATTTCTGTCTCACAAATTCATCCTAAATTCAAGGAGTTTCAATTCTCTCCCTATCTTATGATATTATGCTTCTCTTGCTATTTATGTATCTTTGAACATTGAGGGCAATGTACCTCTTAAGTGTGGGGGGGAAACTTACTTTAAATCTTTACATTATCTATGAAATCCCTAAAATTTTGTTTCTTTATGCATTGTTCTCAAATCTGCACTATCTTCAGTCTCCTATTAGGAATTAATTCTTATTGATAATTGAGTTTTATTGATATGTTGAGAATTAAGATATAGGTGCTTGTACTTTGATTATTCAAACTTTAAAACATTAGAGAATCAAGCATGATAAGTTGAAATTTTGGAGAACCCCATTTTTTTGCATAAGTAATTTTCCTTGATTTTAAGTGTTATCTTGAGATTTGAAATTCACAGGATTGACATCAAAAGCCATAATTTTGGTGAGATTTTGAGCCTTTTGAGCATACATTCTTTCGTGCTCACTTTTATTATTGCTTTGAGTGAGTTAATGCTGATTTGTTATTCTAGAACTTGCTTTGATTATAAACGTCAAGACCACATCATTGATTTGATATACTGAGATGATAAAGGCACTTAGGATTTAACCCACTTACTCCGCAAAGGCCTACCTCCATAAATTAACCCCTAGTGAACCCCGTTGAGCCTAACAACCCATTTTTTGACTTACCTTCTAATTATTAACCAATAACCTATTTTTTGTTGAATCTCATTCAATTACTTTGACCCTTATTTTTGTCGAGATTTGAGTCGAATTATTATCTAGCTTTATTCTCTTTTCTAGTTTGTAAAAGTTGTAAATATTCAAGTTATTTGATTTGAATTATTCTTAAAAAAAATTGTGTGTGTATATACAGTTAAATTCAGTTGTCATATGTAATAGTTCAAAAGTTTTTGCATATTTCTATTTTAAGACTACCAGGGCATAAACGATATTATCATAGGAATTAGCCCTAGAAATATGTTCCAAGTGATAAAGATTTTTCTAGCTAGATAATTTTTCAGTTCAATCTCGATTCTAACCCTCTTTTGCAGCCTGTGACAACACCCCTAACCAAGCCCTGTTACAACTATTACAAGACCTTTTGATCGATGTGTCATATCAATCTATAGTGGTGGAGATGTGATTTTCTTGCAAGCATATAGTAATAGCTTTTCAGGTTGATTAAAGAGTGCTTAATTCTTCAACCCTAAACACTTTGAGTGGATAGAGTGAATCTTTAGTGAGGATGTCAACTTCTGTTAATTAAGATGGAGAGATAATTACTTAGGAAAAGGGGGAAAACTTATGTTTCAATGATAAAATTCTCAACTTAGAATGTTTGAGGCTTTAATGTTCTTTTGATTAAATTCTCATTGTATGATTACCTGTGGATTAGTTTGAAACATTATTAATAAAGATTGTAAGTTGAGAAGAATGATTCTTTATTAGGGATTGAGATTTTTCTTGAGGACAAGCAAAGGCTTAAGTGTGGGGGTATTTGATAAACGATAAATTATACATATTTTTACCTCATATTTAGCCTATATTTTGGATGAATTATTATCAATTTTGTGAGAATTGGTGCTCTTAATCTTTCTTTTTCATATCTTATACTCAGGAGAGCATAGGGAAGAGAAAAGAACTGAAAATGCACCAAAAACGAGGAAAATGGGCCAAAATGTGAAAACGACACGGCCCAAGGAGTCACCACACGGCTGTGGCACACGATCGTGCCACACAAAGTCCAACACGGCCCAGCCTCGACAGGCACTGCCAGGCTACACAACCGTGCCACCCTCAATAGGCCCACACGGCCTCTTGTCGAAACCACACGGGCTTGGCACACGGGTGTGACCCTGTCGTGAGGAAGTTCAATTTTACTCGGATTTGGATACTTAGAGGCTAAGAAAGGCATCCCAAAGCTTTATACAAAGACCCTAGGAGGCAACTCTAGGGAACGTACTCTTTTCTCCCACAAAGGAGCGCCATATTTCTGCCAACATAAGGAGTGAAAGCAAGGAATTACTCTAAGGAAAGCCGATTGATTCATCCCAAAAGCCGGAATTCTACATCAAGACAGAGGATCGCCCTAAATTCCTTCAGGGGTTTTTTGGTTCTTTATGTTTTGTTATCTTATTTCTTCTAAGATGTTTTCTTTATTAATTATGAACTAAACCCCTCAAATACTTGAGAGGGATGAAACCTAAGATAGATCTTGTTATTATTCATTCTTGAATTATATGATAAATACTTGAATTGTTCTTAATTATGTGTTCTTAATTCTTGGTTTAATAATCCTAGGTATTAAGTTAAGAAGCTGATGTACTTAGGCAGAGGAGCAAAAGTCCCTATTTTAAGAGTAGATCTACCATAATTAAGCGGAGTTGCATGCAACCCTAGACATAGGGCGACATAAATCTGCCGGATTAGGGTCAAACCTAATAGGGGGATCCATAGATCAAATTAATGCAACCTAGGGGTGTTAATTAATAAAGAAACTTTAGTTAACCACCTAGGATTAGTTGTTCTTATCCTTGACGGAGGTATTAACATAGGTTAGGGATCTCTACGGATCAAGTCAAGTGAAAAAATCGTCTAGTTCAAGAAACCAATAACAAGTGAAGTCTAGGTGGATTCTCCCTTGATTATTGCTTATATCAATCAGCTTTTCCCAAAGAGTCTTTCCCCACTTTAGTTTTTATGCACTTTTAGTTAGTTTTAGAATTAGTTTCAAACAACCCTATGTTATTTTTAGGCTAGACAATAGAAAGGAAGTAAGTACTAGTACTTTTGGTTCCCTTGGGTACGATAACTCAGTCTTGCAGCTAAACTATACTACTGTTCAATAGGTGCGCTTGCCTTAAAATCGTGATATTAGTTAGTTTTTGGTGTGATCAGTTTTTATAAATTTTATTACTTCATATCACGCGATATCAATTAATATGTTTTGTATTGGAATTTTTGACGAATTTGAGTAATTAGGGCTAAATTGCAAAAATAATAAATTGAGGGACTAAAATGTGAAATAAATGAATTATATGGACTTGTATGAGCATGGGTGAAATTTAGCCTAAGCATGATGTGTGCAAATTTTGCATGTTTTGTGTTTTATGCAATAAGGACTGAATTGTAAAAAGTGTAAAATGTCAAGGGTAAAATGGTAATTTTCCTATTTATGTGTTTTTGGACTAAATTGAATGGAATTATGTTTGAATTAGTTTATTTTGAATACATTTAGATCAAGAATTAAAGAAATCAGATTTGGACAGGGAGAAAACTAAAGTCGTCGACAAATCATCTCGTACCGATTCCTGTTGCCCGAGGTAAGTCTATAAGCAAATAAACATTGTTAATTTTAAATATGAGTTTTATATGCTGTAATGTATAATGTGAAAATATAATTGTGGAAGCCGAATATGTTTTTACTTTGGAACAATGTATACGAGTTAGATTCGACCGAGTTACTACGTCTGAAAGTCCCGTACGAACCTTAGGAATAGCTAGGATACATATGTCATGACATAGGATTTCCAATATGTGTTCTCGTGTAAGGCCACATCTGGGACGTTGGCATCGATATGTGATTGCGTGTAAGACCATGTCTGGGACATCGACATCGTATATGTGACTCGTGTAAGACCCTGTCTAGGACAGTGACATCAATATTGGATTACATGTAAGACCACGTCTGGGACGTTGGCATTGTACGATATGTGTATCTGAGTATCCTATTCAATTTCGAATGGTTCAACGGGCAATGTGAAATCGAGACCAAATGTGGAAATAAAATAAAAGGTAGAGGTATGTGTTAGTTATATGCTTATGTGATTTAAGGTAAGCTAGTTAATTGAGTTATGAAATAGTTATAAATGAGATAAAAGAATCATGATGTTTATATATAAATGAATTATCATATTCAGTTTAAAGTTATATATATACATCAATTATTGGAATGTAAGTTATATGTTATTCAAAAGATTACTTGTGTATTCGGCCAATTGGTATTTGAATGTTAAAATATGTATAAGGAAATGAGAAATGTATGAATGTATATATATGATAGTGAACATTCGGCTAAGTAAAGTATTAGTAATATAAGTATGAAGACTATGTGCGCTAAGAAATATATGCATATTCGGTTAACTTAGTTCATGGATAGTTATATGCTTGTTATATGAATTTTGTAAGTATATTTCAGTTGTATTTGTTGGAACTATATATATATATATGCTTGAGATGTTTATTTGTTTATAACTTATTAAACTATGATAGCTTACTCTTTGAGTGTTTGTTTGTCTCTGTTTTATAGATTTTGGTGACTAGTTACAAGCTCAGGGATCGTCAGCGAAGTCTATCACACTATCGACTATTTTTTATTCTTTTAAAAATTTGAATTTGAACCTATGGCATGTATAGACTAGTTAATAAGTTTGAATTTGGGGCATGTATATATCTAAGCATGCAAAAATGGCTTGTTTATAATGTTAAGTTCGATTCATGCTTTGATCATATGATGGAAATATTTGCTTGATGAATCGGCTATGGTGTGTATTTATTATATATGAAACATGTTTGTTATGTTTTGCTTAAGTGTTGCCATTTATTTTGAGTAACTTTTGCTAGGTAAGTTCGATCATGATGTGTGATAGTAGTGAGTTTGAAATGTGTGCGTTAATGGAGGGTATAATATGTTTGAATTATGCTTGATTATAAGTGTTTGATATTTGCCATAGCTATTTTGCATTGGCTTGCAAATAAATATATTCATAGGTAAATCGGTTTGCGTAATGGGAAATATTATGTGCATTTGATAATCGGTTATGTGGTGAAATAGATAAGGATGACAATTGTGAGCTGTTCATGATTTGGATTTATACTTATGTTCATAATAGGTTGGTTTAAAAGTTGTTATAATGCACTATTGTATTTCGGCTTGGTGAATGAATATATGTATTGATTTTTGCATGTTTTAATCAGCAAAGCATTATTTGTATGTCATGGTTAGTTAATGACCATTAGGTTTGGCCAAAACGGAGGCAAGAAATGAAAAATGATTAGTCAATACTTTGGGTTGATAGTTTTACATTATTTTGTGACTTGAATAAATATGTATATCATGTTTGGTCATGATGTTGTATTAATAATGCCGCATAACATTTTGGTCATAAATTTTTATATATGATTTTGTTTGGTTTAGCAATGGAATAAAGTTGAAATCGAATTAGTAATAAGCAAGAGTTTATTTTGATAATGCAATGATAATTGACCAAATGAATAGTAACTTTTACTATTTGATGATATAATGCTTATATGTGAATTTACTAAAGTGATTTAAGCTTTGTGCATTAATATTAAAGTATATTATGAAAGTACAATATTGCTCATGATATATTCAGCCTATTTTATGTACTTGATTAATTATGTATATATTTAAAAGCATATTATACATGACTTTGTAGTATGATTTACATTTGTTATACAATTCGCATTATATTTTAAGGTTTGGTCTTTCATGAGTTTTATGATATACGAATATGACATGTATGCTTTTATAAGTGCATAAAAGTTGCGTCTTGTTAAGTAATGCCTCGTAACCCCATTCTAGTGACAGATACGGGTTAGGGGTGTTTCATGAAGAGAGATCAACAATGAAAAGAACAAAAATCGAAGATTTTTGAAACTGATCGGTTTCAATTTCAAGCTTGTTTCTGGTATTTCACTTTTCTAAAAATTTGAGCTCAAGAATCCCAAAATCATTCAAGTTTCTTGCCTAGCTAAAGAAACAAAAAAGGGCATAAAATTCTAGGCACAAAATCGGTTAAAATGTGGACAAGTAAAGAACAAGAAGAAAAAAAAGAGCTTTATGCCATACCTTAAGCCAAGACCCAGCGAAGAGGAATAAGATTTGCCTGAGAAAGAGAGAAAGAGAGGAAACAAAACAGTAACCTAAGAAGAGAAGATATGCGACAGACTAAGGACACAACAGCCTGAGAAAAGAAGAACGGAAAAAGGAAAAGGAATGAATAACGAAAGAAGGAGAAAGACTTTTACCTGGATGAAGAAGGAGATGGAAAATGTCTTACAGAAATGAAATCTATAAGACATTTTCCCTAAAACACATTCAATTTTACCCGTGTCTTGGAAAACATTTTCCAAATGTAAAATATTTTTAGTCAAACAAACACTAGAAAACCAGAAAATGTTTTCCTGACAAACAAACGAACCTGATTTTTTTAATCAATAAATTAGCTTACTTATACTAACTTCTTTTTAAGCAATTCTAGTTAAAAAGTAGATTCAATATGATTACAACTAATTAATGTTGAATAATTTGTCTAAGTTTAAAATTCTGTCTAAAAAGTAGAAGGATTCGAGTAAATATATATATATATATATATATATAAAATAGGTTTAAACAAAAAATAATGTCCATTTTTTAAACGGGTCAGGTCTCAAGTAAGATCTTTTTGTCTTAGTCTAGCCCGACTCAACCTGAATTTGTCTAAATTTTTTCCACTACTGTTTTATTGTTATGTTGTTATTATATTACTACTATTTTTTGTTTTTATTTTGATGTTTTATAACTCTTATTTTATTGTTATTTTTATTACTATTTTAGAGGCATTTATTTACTAAGTTGCAACTATATTAAAGTTATTTAATTATAAAAACTTGTTAATATATTTTTAATTTGTTGAAAAATATTTATTTTAACATTTTTAGTGTATTTAATGTATTGTATTTTAATATAAAAATTTAATACAAGCAAATCAGGCCATTTTACCAATAAAGGCCTATTTCTAACTTTATTTACAGAAATGGACGACTTTTTTCATTATTTATCGGAATGGGCCAAAAACTCCAAAACCATCCACGTAGGAGTGTTTTAGGGGAAAATTCCAGCAAAATGCGTCCCTGAGGGAGCGATTTTGCCATGTCAGCACAAAACACAGTGACGTGGACGCGCTTTGCTGACGTGGTGAAATCTCTCCCTCAAGGACGCGTTTTAGCCCATGTTTTTTAGGGTTAAGGCTATTTGCATGTTTAGTGTCTAGGGTTTGTAGGTTTAGGGTTTTAGGGTTGTAGTGTTAGTGTTTTGTTAAAATAATTTAAGGTTTTATTCATTTAGGGTTTAAGAATTTTTAAAAAATAAATCAAGGTTTAGAGTTTTTTTAAAAATTAATTAAATTAGGTTTTAGTGGTTTTAAATAAATTAATTAAATTAGGGTTTAGTTTTTTAAATAAATTTTGTGTTTAGCTTTTAGGGTTTTTGTAAAAGGGTTTAGGTTAAGGGTTTAAAAGCGTTTGTAATAACACCAGGAGAGTCAGGTAATGACTGGAATTTCTTTCTTTCTAGGTTAAGGAGGCATGTCTACCTCCAACCTGATATTTGCATTATATCGGATTGGGGCACTGGAATACTAGCCGCAATTGAGCAACAGGGAATCCTATGGGATCGCACACACCATCGGTATTGTCTAAGGCACGTTGCGTCCAACTACTACTGGCAATATCTGTCTACTGCTGAATGACAACAAGTGACCAACATGGGTATTTTATCTCTATTAATATAATTTCGCTTGTAATATTCAATTTATTCTGAATGGAAGAATGGTATGTAATTTTCGCTATCAACTTATATTGATAGGGTACAAGATCAATAAAAACCGTTATCACGAGATCTTGGCGATTTTGCGGTCAGTTAACGATCAATGCGCAAACTACCTCTGTAACATACCTTTTGATCAGTGGACACAAGCATACAACGGTATCCTATGATATGGTCATATGACCTCAAACCTGGCTAAATGCATAAATTCTTCTCTAAAAGGAACGCGTCATTTATTGATAACCTCAGTTGTACAAGAGACATATTTCCATTTGGCGACTATAACACCCCTTCCCGTGTTCAATGCTGGAACAGGATACGAGGTATTACCGGACAATAACACAACCAACCCTACATTATCAAGCCATAAAATTTTGCTCCAATTTAAAACTTTTCAAACTATATCATTAAGTCCCTAAAATGGGCCCACGAGGCCCAAAACATACTTTGGGAACCATTCGGGACTAAACCGAAAATTTCCTTGTTTTGGATGGTTACACGCCCTTGTAGGTAGGCCGTGTGGTGACACACGTCCGTGTGGCTCAGGACACGCCTACGTCCTCCATTCGTTTAACTCTCTATTTATGACGTCAGCACACATTTAAGGTCACACAGCCAAGACACACGCCCGTTTCCTAAGCCGTGTGGATGCATTTAAGTCTACTTACCAAGCCTTTTTGCCACCTAAAATCACTTATACACTTATTCCAATTTCATCAATACACAACATGTCATATTTAGGTCTTCAAGTAGCCATTATCAAGGCATAAACTCATTACTCAATGACACAAATCTAATGCACCACATCACATTTGCCTTGTTATTAACCGCATACAATTTACACTACCACCCTTACACTTAACCATGCAACATACACTTGCATAACCGTTCACCTAACACATTTATCATATACTAATTCATTCACCCACTTGCAAACATACTCATTCATGTATTGCATCATTATGACTTATAACATAGCTATTATAATTAGCCATATTAAGTGGCCTTATACAACAATAAAATTTCCATTAACTTAAGTCAACTCAATAACATATACACATATATTCAAGTCCCTATACATTCCATAAACTTATAATTACTTGAAAACCTTTTTAATACCGAGCTTAGCTTGATAGTGTGATTGACTCTCCGGCGACCTCCAACTCGAGCTAGCATCTGCGACATTATAGGAAAAAGGAAAGGAAGTAAGTAAGCATTATAGCTTAGAAGCAAGTATGTAAATATTAAGAAATTCATTAACATGCGTCAATAAAACTTCCCAATATGTTCTCAAAACAATATGGTCATAATTGCACATAATTTCCACTTTTTACTTATGTTCACCCTAAATTGTTTACTCGCACCATAGTCACTAAATTATTTTTATTCGGAGCTACGGAACTCCAAATTTAGATCCGCTAATTTTCCTAAAACTAGACTCATATATCTCTTTACCATAAAATTTCTAGAATTTTTGGTTTAGCCAATAAGTACAGTTTATTCATTAAAGTCTCCCTTATTTCACTATCTGACAGTTCAGACCCTTCTTCACTAAAAATCAATTATCTCCTCATATAGAATTTAGATAATGTTTTTGTTTGTTTCTTTTAAAAGTAGACTCATTAAGGAATTCAAGAATATAAACTACACCCCACAATTATTTTTCTGAAATTTTTAATGATTTTCTAAATTTGGAACAGGGGATTTTCGAAACCATTCTGACCCTATCTCACTAGAATTTAAATATCTCATAATATGAAATTTATTTTCTCACACCGTTTCTTTTATGTGAAAATAGACTTAATAAGATCTAATTTCATATCTCATTCAACCTATAATTCAATTTCCACCATTTTTAGTGATTTTTCAAAATCACGTAACTGCTGCTATTGAAAACTATCTGATTTTTAATTCACTTTCTCATGCTTTCCTTGTTTTAGCTTTCTTTTATGCACATATATGACCAATCAAATGCACCACATTTTCATACATCATAAGTATAGACCTATAATCACAAGGTCATCATAAAGTCATTCTCATATGTGTAACTTACTCGTTTTCACCTTACCAATATTCTCATGCATAACATGCACAATTCTCACATATACACATGCTGACATATTCATAGGCTTACATCCCTGAATTTATCACTACACTTTTACATGAACTTTACTTTGTAATTTTCCCATTGAATGCTTCAGAAGGTTAACAGATACATGGTGGTTTCGCACATAGCCCACCAATAATAATAAATACTTGGGGTCTACGCAAATAGCTCCACCCTATATATGATCCAGCTCTCGTGTACACATGGTGTACCCTCAGTACCACGCAAGTGACCTAGCCACTTTATCCCGTAGCTTTCGTGTACACATGGTGTCCTTCACTCGAAACCACACATACGACCTAGCTACATATAATATAGCTCTCATGTACACATGATGTACTCTTGGTATCATACATGTGACCTAGCTATCTTGGAAGCATAGCTTTCTTGTACACATGGTGGCTTACACACACTACCACACATGTGACCTAGCTCTCTTTAACTCGTAGCTCTCTTGTGCACATGGTATGCACATCGTATTACACATGTGACCTAGCTACCACATAGTATCTTGTAGCTCTCTTGTACACATGGTGTCCTAACCTCAGAACCACACATGTGACCTAGCTACATGTTATTCGTATCTTTCGATTCCAAAGGTTCAACCGGGAATTCTCTCTTTCCAACATTTTGCCAATCACAAATATTATACAGTCACATTTCATAATATGCATTAAAATATTATAACACAAATGAAAACAATGAATTATTTACATACAGACTTACCTCGGTCCACGGTATCGAATTTTTGCACTTTAATCCAAAACCTTTTTCCTTCTCTCGTTCTAAGTCCAAATCTCGTTTTTCTTAATCTATAACAACACATTTAACCCATTTATTCAATATACAACTCAAATTAACCCAAATTCATATTTTAGCAAAATTCATATTTTTGCCCTAAACTTTGTCAAATTTACACTTTTACCCCTAGGCTCGTAAAATGATTTTTATTCAATTTCCTTGTGCTTTAGGCCTAGACGAACCATTTTCATAACTATAGCACTCCACAATTCTCACTAAAACACACTTTATTTCACATTTTATCACTTTTACAATTTAGTCCTTTTTAGACGTTTTCACCGAAAACCACCTAGTAAAACTTGTTTCTCTCATCATAGACATGCATAATCTACCATTAATAACCAAGATATACAATTATTCAACATGGGTAATTTTTTAAACATAAGCCCTAGCTCAAAATAGTGGTAGAAATAGCTAAAGCAAGTTATGAGGATTTCAAAAATACAAAGAACATTAAAAACGAGGCTAGGAATCACTAACTATCGAGCTTGGAAGCTTGAAAAGCCCTAGCCATGGTTTCTCTATGCTAGATTCGGCCTTGAGGAAGAAGATGGACAAAAATTAGGCTTGTTTTGTCTTTTTAATTTCTTTTTATTACTAAATGACCAAAATTCCCTTAGTTTAAAAATATCTTATTTCACCTATATCATGTCCATTTTTGTCCAACAATTTAAAAAATGGGCTAATTACCATTTAAGGACCCCTCCTTTAAAAACCCATTCCAATTAAGTACCTTTATAAATTAGAACACACATTTTTCACATTTTACAATTAGTCCAACCTATCAAATTGGACATGCAAATAATGAAATTTATCCACCAAACTTTCACATAAACATTCAATCACCAAATAAATATCAAAACTCAATCGAAAAAAATATTTTAAACCTCAGATTTATGGTTTCGAACCCATTGTTCTGTTTAACCCCTAATTCAGGCTGTTACAACTACACTATTTCCAAAGCGAGCAGCGAGTTATAAAGGCCAAGACAAACTGAACCAAGGTATTAACGATAGATAATATCGTGTACACCTTAGAAATAGGACTTGTGACTATGGGACGTTTGATGCACTTCGTTATCCATGTGCTCATGCAATTTCAGCTTGTCAGAATCTCCGTTTAGATCTAATGAGCTATGTCAATGAAGTGTACAAAATAGAATACATGTACAATGTGTGGAGACACGTACTCTCACTGGTCCCAGATGAACGTAAGTGGCCGTCTATACCGCTTGCTCCGTTTAAGTTGTTACCGGATAGAGAATTGTGTCACAAACCAAAAGGTCGATCTTGCTCGAGTAGAATACGTGATAATATGGATATCCAGGAAAGAACGAACCAACATTAGTTGTGCATAGGGTGTAGGAATCTAGGTTATACAATTTGTAACCTCCCAAATCCAACCTAGATTGAGAAGGCTGCATTAGCCACCGAAATGGCTAAGCTAACTTACGTTACTTTTGAAGACTTTAAATAAACTCATTTTAGAGAAAACCATAGTTGTACTTTGAGTTATCTTGAATTCATTTGTTAGGTCGTTTATGCTTAGAATTCATTCTATTGTTGATAGTGTTGTTTTAGAAAAACCGTTTGCTTGTCACTTTTCTTTAAAAAAAACTTGATGTTAAACTAATCTAGTGGAAAAACCATTTTTCAAGTCATTTTGGAAAATTAGTTGCCTTATTGATTTGTTTTTCAAAAACAGTTCCTTTGCAATGTAATGGAAACTAAGGAACAGTATCAAATTTTCCTTAAGCTCCATATCATACATTATCCGATTACAATGCTTAAGTAATCCATGCATGCAAAAATTCCTAAAAGAAAAGTTACCCAGCCACAGACCAGAAATAATTAAAAATTACAAGCCAAAACCAATAAAGACTTAATAATACTTAATTAAAAATAATAATAATTCGAGGTCCAAGTTGATTCTTCGAATGCCGAGTCCGGTCCTAATTTTGAGGTTCACCTGAAAAGTTAAACACTATTAGGGGTTGAGCTTATGAAAAGCTCAGTGTGAGTCGAATAATTATTTATATAGGCAAAAACATCAAATACAGTGAAACATATTAGCATTAACAAAAGAAAACAGAACCATCATAGGAATTTCATGTCATTACATAGCCATTATCAAATTGATGTCAAATGGTGTATGAGCATAGGTCATCATTCATTCGAGTAACAATCATTAATTTCGATACCATTCAATACATTAAAATACAATGCGTAGCATAAATCAATAGCATTCAAATATGTCGTGCACATGATGCAATGCAAAAAGGTTCCTACCCATACCGTCTGCTACACACCACGAGTTCCTCAGAACCTGTCTGCCAAACTCCAAAATATTATGAGCATAGCTCAATGTAGTAAAACCACCAAAAAATCAATACTGCAGAAAATCTACCATATATCAAATAGTACGATACAATCGTTAATAACATATAATATGCGATAAAATCGCCAATCCCCTTGGTACTTCAGGTGCAGTGCATTAACTACAAATAATGTGGACTTAATATGCCGTCGGTACTCCACAGAACTCCTCCGTCAACGACAAAATCCCATCCCAATACATATGCAATATGCTACACAACCTCATACATAATCATATCTCAATACTTTTCACATTCAATTGACATGCTCAGCATGTCCTCAATAATCACATGCTTTCAGTAAATGGAAAAAATGTTCCAATCTTTCAAATTATCATTGTGTTGGTATCAATCAATACTGTTCAATTTCACATACTTTACAATTTTTTATTGAACATAAATAGCACCCTTTTTAGTACACAATATAACAAATATCTCATGCGTTTAAATCATACATAAGCTTAATATCTCAACACATTATATCATTCAGTCAAACATTCTCATATCTCATAATTCAAATATGCAATTAGAAACTCAATCAAACATCCATACTATTAAACTAGCAATTTTGCCAACATGTCAATCTTTTAAAGCTCGAAACATACCTGGTTCAGCCACTCACAAAATCAATAATTTGGCTATTAATACAATACAATGAGCAAGCTAATTTATCATATATAACATGATATTTAACATTTTCAAACAATTTTATGAGTTTAGGACCCACACCTTATTTTTCGGTCCTCGCAGCACACTAGCTAATCTTCCAATTTCACTTACTAATTACTTAAATGAACCTAAACCAAAATTTAGTATGAATTCAATCAATTTACCATTAAACTAGACCCCAAATACCCACTTATGAGTTCAAACCAATCTTTTAAATTATAACTATTTTATGAATTCAAACTAATTAGATTTTTTACACTGTATCGATGCAAACAGTACGTACAATCATTCTTCGCCTTTACGAATGGTTTAGGGCATTTGGATCAGCACCTAATTCAATAACATACTGAAAAATCAATAGCTAATTAATGATTAAATCTCTTCATTTAATCAATTCATAAGCTTTACCCAACAACTGTGTCAAACTAACAAACTAGTTACCCTTAATTGAACTTACACTTCACGATTTGTGAGATCTGAATGGCCAATCCATCAAGAAAAATTTTCCCTAATTGAAATGGTTTTAAAAGCTGATTAGGAGGGCTCAAGAACTCAAATTAATGCTGGAAAAATATACACAAGAACCAATAAATAAAACAGCCCCTTTTCTTGCCCATAAGTGCACGCACCACCACTCTCAGTGGCCAAAATTAGGCTAAATTTTTAAAATGGTTTGAGATCTCATTAAATTTTGGAAAATACCTTTGAAATCATTTAAAATCACCAAAATTCCAGATCTATAAGTTTAGGTTTTAATAGACAAGATTAATTAAGAAATTGAAGAGAGAAGAGACCTTACCCAAGCTAGTCGAGAGAAACAGCAATGGCACTTTCTTGGCAATGTTTGGAATCGATCTTGGAGTTCAAGATTTCAGATTTGGGGCTGATATTAATGAGGAAAAAATAACAGAAATATGGTGGCGAATATGTTAACAAATCTTGTGGCAAAAAGAAAAAGAAGAAAGAGATGGTAATACTAGGTGTAGGTGACGACAACAATGGGAGAAAGAAAGAAAATTGAAGAGAAAAGAGGAGACGAAGAGGGTGAATGGATAAGGTAGGTAAATTTTGAATTAAAGGCTGAAAAATACAATAGAAGGCTATATTTATACTTAGGGTTCAAGGGTATGGATGGCACACACATTAAAAAAACAAGGGGTTTTGCAAAATTTAATTATTTCGCAAGGGAAGGGATTCGAACTTAGGACCTCATTTAATTTTCATGCTTTCTCATATTTGTTTTAACCATTAGGCGTTTTCCTAATTCTTGAAATAATTTTGCAATATTTATTTTAAAACAAGGCATGTCACATACTAAAGTTTAAGGCAAAATTTGCACAATAATAAAAATGGTGAGAGAGAAATGATTTGAACTTGTATTTCAAGGAACATTTCACTAACACTTAACCAAAAACCAATACCTCATTTATTTCTTAGAAATGCATAGATAATTTAAAAAATTAAGGCATGACCACTCTCTCTTGATGTAATAGCCCCATTTAGACCTTATTTGGAATGGTGGTTTTGGGACCACGAATCCGAGTTAGAAAAATATTTAAAAATAATTTTCTGTGTTTACTATGTGTGAATTTGTGTGTGTGAAAATTTCATTCGGAAATTTTATTATTTGAGTGCCCGATTTAATAAAACGGCTTAATCGTGTAAAATGAAAATTTGATGGTTAAATGTGTAGTGGCTGAATTGTGGTTGTTCTTATAATATGGGGTGTTTATGTTGTAATTATACCAAGGGATTTTTGCATGGACATATTCGGTCATATATTAGTGGAATTGGAATAATTTTATTAAGGCTAGTTTAGTAATTTAGAAATAATTATGTTATAATAAAACATAAATAAAACAACCATGCATTCATATTTCTTTGTTTCATCACCAAATATTAAAAAAAAAGAAAAGAAAGAAGCTTTAAGATATTCAGCCATTTACAAGCTTGAATCAAGATCAAGAAAGGAAAAAAAAATCGGATTTGGATTGGAGAAAGACCAAAATAGTCGAATAGTCGATTAATACTGATCGTCGATATCCAAGGTAAGTCTATAGGCAATTTAAACATCTTTATTTGAATGAAAATTTGTTAAATGTTAATTTTGAATATTTAAATATAGATAAATGTGTTGTAGGCCGAATATGATATTACAGATTTGTATATTAAATTGAATTGAATTATGGTATGATATTGAAATGTTGAATAAAGAATGAGTTACCATTAAAGTTATTATAAAATAGTTATGAATGAGATGATTGTGTGATATAAATACTCGGGCTTCAAGCCTAGCAAGCATTATGTTGGTGAAGTTAAATCGGGCTATATGCCTAGCAGGCTTAGTGCCGATGAATAGAAATCGGGCTTAATACCTAGCAGGCTTATTGCCGGTGAATATAATTCAGGCTATATGCCTAGCAGGCTTTGTGTCGGTGTGAATACAGGTTTATACCTAGCAGGCTTATTGCTAGTGAATTATTAAAAGCTTAAGCTTTCGAGATTTTATGATGATGTGGCAATTGAATACATTAATCGAGTTAAGATGCTCAGGTACGTAATAAGTATTTATCTATTTGAAATGAGATAAATTGTTACCATGATGCTGGATGAGAAGGAATAAGTGAAGTTGTTGTGGTATATATGTTAATGTGAGGAATATATGTTTTCGGTCTTAATTATGTATATAGGTGAAATGTTAAAGTTTGAGTGATGAAATTATGTTTATGATTGCACATGTGGGTTCGAATGTATAAGACAAGTTGGCTATGAAATTGAAAATATAATAATAAGGTAAATATGCATTTTTGGCCAAAATGAAGTTGCTTATTGAAAGTATATGTTTTATATGTATGTGATTGAAAGTTTGGGGTTATATGTAAATTACATGATAATGAATAATGTGTTATCAATGCTTGTTATATGAAACTGTGGTCCTGTGTTTTGGACATGAAAATTATGACACATGAAACATGATTTTGATGTGTGATATGCTATGGTTATTCGGGTTTGGAAGTGCATATAAAGAGATTGTATTAATTTTATACATGAAATGTAATAAATAACTATGTTTCAGTTGGTTATGTAATGAAATTGTGCAAGCTTGATTTATATGTATGAATTAACGATAGTTATTTGAATTTGAAAGCATGGTGTATATATTCATTGATAAATGAGACTAGTGAAATTACTTAATATGGGAATGATGGATTATATGAGAAAAGTGATTTAATATTTGAATGAAATTAACTAAATTTGGCTTATTCAAGTTGAATGATATAAATATATATTTGATCTTGTGATGATTTATTTGCTTATGGCTTACTAAGCTTTCAAAGCTTACTTTATGTGTTTTTCCTATGGTTATTGAGTTACAGAGACTTACTCGGGTTGGAAGTCGTTGGAGACATCATCACACTATCTGGTTATTATTTCGGTAAATAAAAGTTTTGATATTTGGTTATGTGGCATGTATAGGCTAGCATTTGTTTCGGTTGGTTTTGAAATTGTATATATAAAGCCATGCGAAAATGACTAGTAACGATGCTTAAGTGTATGCATTTTTTGTCGTGGTATTAGCTAATGTTGGAAATTATGTTTCATGGTATAGGTTTGTGGTGTGCTTGGTATATGATTTGGCATGAAGTAATGATATGTATGGTCTATAATTAGCTCCTCTTGGTAAGCTTGATAATTGGTATGTTATGCATTTGTGGATTGTTATAATTCGACTCAAGTGAATTAAGTATGGTTGATGGATGTGTTTTGATGGTGGTTTATTATTGATTTATATTTTGACCATATTATGTTTATGTATTAGTTTGGGAAAAATGACAATTGTTGAGCGATTATATTCGGATAATGATAGGTAAATGAATATATGTGTTTGTGTCATGAATTATGGTAATGAGGCATGTAAGGGTCAAATTGTTATATATATATATATATATATATATATATATATGTAATTGTATGTTTGGTTATGATGTTTGAATATTTAGGTTCAGTTTATAATGGCAAGAATGTATATGTTTTAACTGTTATATGGAAGTTTTATTAAATGATCGATTATAAAATAAATTAATTTGGTTGTGTGTATGAAATTTTAACATGATTTATAGCGTATGGAATTGACACATTTTGAATCGGCTAAAGTACTTGGAAAATGGCTAATGTTAGTCAAGTGAGTAATGTATGAATTGGTTTTATAAGCATTTTTGGCTTAATAATTAGCATACGAATTTGGTTTAATTTGTATGGATTAACTTGCTAGCTGAATAAGAGATAGGATGAATGGAAAAGTAGACACATGTTTTGTACTTGAATGGTGAACTAGGCATAAATGTCTTATTAGTTGAGTTCAAAAAAAAAAAATGGTGCATATTTGATAGGGTTAAAAACGCATATGGCTAAGATGTTATTATGCCAAACTTGACTATTTGGTGGAATTGATTATGCTGCATTTTCTAATGAACAATAGGCCGCGTGATATGGATTGTTTGGTTTTATTCTCATGTATAGAAGTATGAAGTGATATGTTTGAAATTTGGCTTATGAAATAAAATATGCCAGGGTGTCTTAATGTATGCGCATGGAATTTTTAATGGGATAAGTTGAATAATATTGATATGATTGAATTTATGAAGCATGATTCATATATGTATTATAAGTAATACAGTTTTAATAATTTTATTTGTTATGTGTTTCATATGTGATAAATAGACTTATATATTGGAGTTAATGATCGCTATTTAACTTAAAAGTTTTATATATGCGATTGAATATGAGATGAGTTTTATGACTGTGCTAAACTGTGGGTTGTCTGGTAATACCTCATAACTATATTCTAGCGACGGATACGGGTTAGGGGTATTACACTTGATCTCAAAACCTGATTCTACTAACCCCCGATTTTCGGGATGTTACACCATTCGAGTATGTCCAAATCAAAATAGTTGATAATTGCTTAAGTGAAACTATGTTGCATTATTTCTATTGCCTTATTGAAAAGAACTTCTATTTTATTAAATAAGACAAAATATAAAAATAATTTACTCTTAAAATATTCAAAACAACTTTTATTTTATTAACTGAAACAATATAAAAATAGTTTGTACAAATATACTAAAAAATTAAGTATGTACCGGTAGGAATCAGTGCTACATAGGGGTGGTTGACAGTTACGTGCTGAATTCCTTCTTGGTTCAGCTTCCAGTGGGAGTTGTGGTTGCTCTGGCGAGGGTTGTGGTTACTCAAGCGGGGGTTGTGGGTGTTGGGATGATGACCCACCTTGATAGAATGAAGAATGCGGAGGTGTTTGCATAACCCACGACGAAGGTGTTTGAATCTCATAAAGCAATGGGGATTGGAAATGAGATGAGCTCCCCGACGGTGCCTCGTACGATCCTTCTTATGACGATGGCATATATATCATCGGTTGAGTCAGAGTCATCGAGAAAGGAGATGCACCAGGTCGTGCATTCCAACCTGGCATAGGATTGGGAAAAGGAAACATATAAGGGTTAGGATACATATAAGGGCTAGGATACGCACATGGTGTAACACCCCTTACCTGTATTCGACTCTGAAACAGGGTACGAGGTGTTACCTCACTAAAGCATGTGTAAATTTTCAATCTTAAACCACTAAAATATGTCCTAATTTAAAACTTTTTCAAACGTTGCTCTATGGTCCTTCTTACGGGCCTACGAGGCCTAAAACATGATCTTGAAATAATCCGAAACCGTTTCGAGCCCTTAGAAAACTTTCAAGAAATTCTACTAAAAATAGGGCACACGCCCTTGTGGAAGGGCAACATGCCCATGTGGCCCCAAGACATGGCCGTGCTAATGGCCCGTGTATCTCACACGGCCTAAGCAATCTCAAGACACGCACGTGCCCCACGTCTGTGCGAATTTATTTGCTAACATTGAACCTACAGGGGATTTCACATGGCCTGGCATACGCCCGTGTGCCCGGCCCGTGTCCCTCACACGACCATAACATACCTGTGTCACAGCCTATGTATAAAAACCTTCACATTCTGTTTCTAACGTCAGCAGACACACGGCCATGGCGCATGCCTGTGTGCCCAGCCCGTGTCACTCATACGGCCATGACACGCCCGTGTCTCGGCTCATGTGCTAAAACCTGGGTATTCTATTTCAGACGTCAGCGAACACGCGGCCATGACACACGCTCGTGTCTCAGTTGTGTCCCTCACATGGTTGAGACACACGGCCTTGTCTCATGTCCATGTTGAACACTGATGGGCATTTAATTCTATCTATGCAAGGTGCAGGGGACATACGACCTAGTCACAAGCCCGTGGGCTGGCCGTGTGTGAGGCACATACCCGTGTGGACTAAAAGTAAGCTATTTACCAAGCCTCTTTGCCACCCTGAATCAAGACCAATTGTAACCCAACATTTTCATATCAGAATTCCACATTCGTATGCATCTAAATGACCACAACTATGCCTTTATCCAACAACCTCAAATTTCCATGAACTTATTCTCACTTCATTAAAAATGACTATAACAATTTTGGCCAATTCCAATGGCCATTTACCAAATGAACTTCATAAATAAATGTCCAACACAATTAGCTAACTAGAGTATCTTACACAAACATGACCAAACAACCTATACATTTCATTACTCAAAAACACAAAACATAACTATATCAAGAGCTTCAGTTGATGGTGTGTACGATGCCTCCGACGTCCTTAGATCGTCGAATTTACTTAGGCGGCTATATATGAAAATGGAAATGAGAGGGGTAAGCAAGAAGCTTAGTAAGTTATAGGCAAATAACTAACAATAATATTACCATTAACAATATTACCATTCTAAGTCATATTCTTAACACATCATGACTCATGTATGATACAAAGAGTGACCATAACAAGACTTACTCGTTTCCAACCTTTACTAATTATACAACATAATAGTGAGCCCACAATTCATACAATTCACTTAAGTACCTGCAACACTCATAAAAATCATTATAACACCTCTCAAACTTAACATTTACTAAGATTTCCCTTTGAACTATTCAGGATATGAAAGGATATTCAATGAGCCTTCTACGTAGGGTATCGAGCTGATGCCATTTCCTAAACATGATCTTACACTAGCTCACATATCAAGTCAAAGCCATATCCCAGACATGGTCTTACACTGACTTTCAATGTATCGAGGCCGATATCGTATCCCGAACAAGTCTTACACTGGCCCCCATCTATCGTGTCGATGCTGTGTCCAGACAGGTCTTACACTGACACATAACAAGCTGACGCCATGTCCCAGACAGGTCTTACACTAGCTTGTACATTTTGAGGCTGATGCATGTCCCAGACATGTCTTACACTAGCTCTCGTCTTAAAGTTGATGCATGTCCTAGACATGTCTTACACTGGCTCTCGTAATGTGACCGATGCATGTCCCAGACATGTCTTACACTAGCACACATATTACCTAATGTCATAGCATGAGTATCCAATTCTATCTCAATTGTTCAACCGAGCTCTATTACACATGTTCTAATAAATTCATGAATATGAATCATTATTCAACAATTCATGCTTGAATAAACATTCTCATACATAGCTCAATTCACAATGCATTATCTTATAACCAACAATGTTTTCATACATAGTATTTAGTAATGTCGCATTGTTTACCTATAACTTACCCCGGTATAAAAAATGAAGATGACGATTTGTTTTAATCAATTTGCTTGGCCTTTCTCTGGTCTAGGTTTGGATTTGGTAAATCTTGATCTATAGCAATAAAAATTTACTAATTTAATCACCAATTAAAACTAAGAAATCCAAAATTCACAATTTGGCAAAATGACCATTTTGCCCCTATACTTTGGCAAAATGACCATTTTACCCCTAGGCTCAGAAATCTATTTTTATCAAATTTCCTTATTAGTCATGCCTAACCAAACTCTTTTCATTCTTATGGTAGCCCAAAATTCTCATTATTTCACACGCTTACCCTTTATTTTACAACTTTACAACTAAGTCCAATTTAGGTGTTTTCCATGAACACCCTTTTACAAAAGTTGTTTATTTAACAACTAGGACTCATTTTCTTCCATAAAAACCCAGAAAACAACTCTTATTCAATCGTGGAAACAATTCTAACTTTCAACTATTTTGCATAATACACCCCTCAAAATGTAGCTCATGCTATAAGGGTTCCAAAAGTGTAAAAATTAT
The DNA here is from genome assembly GCA_020496765.1 of Gossypium stocksii. Lineage (NCBI taxonomy): Eukaryota > Viridiplantae > Streptophyta > Magnoliopsida > Malvales > Malvaceae > Gossypium > Gossypium stocksii. Next base: position 54,471,324 of record CM035622.1, read on the forward strand.
AAATAAAAGCCTTAGGAATCACTTACTTGCAAGGATGAAAGATGGCTGAAATTTTGAAAACTTTAAAACCCTTATTTGCTGGTATATTTTAGCAATGAAGAAGGAAGAAAAATTAGGCTAGGCAAATTTTTTTGTATTAATTTATCAATTTAGTCACCAACTACCTAACCCTTTAACTTTTCAATTCTTTTTGTCCCCTTTGCTTCTCATGGCCGGCCATCATGAATTTTAAGGGCCTAATTACCCTTTAAAACCCCCAAACTTTTATTATCAATATATCTAACACCTTTAACTAATAAAATACAACTTTTGGCTTTTACGCGATTTAGTCCTTTTTCACGATTAAGCCCTCAATCGCGTAAATTAAGTCACCAAAATTTTCATGCATACTTATAAAATTACTATAACACCTAGTTTAATGCTAAAATAATTTTTATAAAACCTCAAGAAGTGATTTCGAAATCACTATTCTGACTAAGCCCAATTTCGGGCTGTTACACTTGGCATAATCTAAAAGGGCTATGGTGTGGGTGTCGTTACTTGAGGCATTGGGCCCGATGGTTGTGTGGGCACTGTTGATGGGCCCATGCGGTCATCCTTTCTCCTTGGATTTAAAGGGCCCCGTTGTTCCCTTTCGATACGGATTTATCGATGCCTCTACTCTTCTGAGAGCAAATATGGTTTGTCATGGATCCTAAACTATGGCATGTAATCCAGCGCACATGCTAACTCTAGAACGATGATCAGTTCGCGAGTAGGTATATGATCATACCAATTTTCCCAAATTTTGATATATTCTAAGAAGAGTACCGGCCAATTCGTATTCGATTTCCATAAGTCGATTTTGTGCTCATAATCAATCACCTCAGGTGTCACGGGAATTAGTCGTTGAAATCCAAATTACCGCAACACTCTATTCATCTGGTGCATCTCGATAGTAGCATAGTTGACCGATGGGACCTTAACATGCCAAATGTTCGAATTTTGAAAAAATTCATCCGAAATTACTACCCAAATTACCAGATCCTTGTATGGTGTCCATTGAAACTATATGAGCGTGATAAAAATATTAGTTATATACATAATATTAAATACTAAATATGAAACGACTATGTTATGTATATATATATTATTTAATACTTACATACGCTTCTGACCGTTGGTCTAATAGAAGCTGTATATATTCAAGAGCGGTAGGTATTCTAACATAACTTGCCAAATGGTTCCACCTAATTTTACCATAAAATTATATTTTAAATCTATGTAATAATTGTAAAATATAATATAAATTTTACCTCATTATGAGTGAGAATGTATATGGGTGGTTCACTTGAGGACGTAAAAATAGAAAGCAAAATCGAGCCCATGATTGTAGTAGTGATAGCCAACCTCTGATTTTGGCTTTATTTGGTGGCGTTGCCTCGCACATCTCCCAGTACAATGTTGCCAACACGACAAACCCCCAACTAAGTTCGTCAGTTGCTTTAAAATCAATGAGTTTCAGCAACCACCTCAGATGTACGAGGTTTTCTAACAAGTCTAGCATCAGATAACCTCCAATGATCTCAAGGGTGTATGCCCAAGCATATCATATTCTTTCTACTTCAGTCGTGTAACAACCTGATTTTTGGGCCTAGTCGAAACAGTGCTTTCTAAACCACAAATCTGAGGTAAGAGAAATTATTTTTTAATATTATTTTATGAGTTATAGCATGATTATATGAGTGTTTGAAAATTTTGATGAATTAATTTTAGCGATTACTTGCTTAATTTCGAAAAACGACTAAATTGCATAAAGGGCAAAAGTTTTGTTTTATTAGCTAAAGGTGTTAATTAGCCATAGAATATTAAATTAGAGGTCTTTATTGGGAAAATTGACCAATAATAATGTTGGTGGCTGGACATGGAGACAAAATTTTTATAATAGTCAAAGGTTAGGTAACATTTGGTGATTTAATTGATAAATAAATAAAACAAAAAGGGAAAGCTATCATCTTTCTTCTCCCTACCAAAATTTTCAGCAAGAATAAGGGTTTTGAGAGCTCAAACTTTCAGCAACTTAGTTCTCTTACAAGTAAGTGTTTTTTATGGTCATTTTTGATGATTTTTGTATTTTTGGAACCCTTGTAGCTTAATCTAGCTAATGAGGGGACTATTTTGCAAAATGGTTGAGAGTCTAGGGTTTTGCCATGACAGTATCCATGTTGTTTGCTGAAATTTTATGGAAGAAAATGAATCTTAGTTGTTAAATAAACAACTTTTGTGAAAGGATTTTCATGAAAACACCTAAAAAGAACCATTTTGTAAAGGTTGTAAATAGGTGGAAAATGTGTGAAATAATTGAAATTTGTGAGTTGCTATAGGCTAAAAATAGATTCAGCTAGGCTTGGTTAATGAAGAAATTTGAAGGAAATCGTTTTACGAGCATAAGGTCAAAATCGTAATTATGTAAAAGTCTAAGGGCAAAACGATAATTTTGCCAAAGTAGGAATTTTGGAATGTCTTGATTAATGTGGTGATTAAATAAGTAATTTTTTTCATTATGGATCAAGAAAAACGAAATCCAGACCTAGACTGGGGGAAACCAAGCTTTCGGACTACATTTGGACTAGTCGCCCATATTTTGTATACCAAGGTAAGTTCACATTTAAACAATGTAACTTAATGTTATTATGCAATTAATGATTTACTTTGCATGAAGTGTTAATTATTATTATGTATATGTTTGATGAGATTTAATGTGGTAAAATTCCCAATTTAACCTTTGGGATAGTCAGGATATTGAGGTCATGACATTGGGGTATATGTGAGCCAATGTAAGACCATGTCTGGGACATGGCATCGGCATTGTTATCTGAGCCAGTGTAAGACCCATGTCTGGGACATGGCATCAGCATTGTTATATGAGCTAGTGTAAGACCATGTCTGGGACATGGCATCGGCATTGTTATGTAAGCCAGTGTAAGACTATGTCTAGGACATGATTGATATCGATATGTGAGCTAGTGTAAGACCATGTCTGGGACATGGCATCGACAAGCATTTTCATGTAAGACCATGTCTAGGACATGGCATCGGTATGAAACATCGTTAAATACCATAGTTGGGCTATCGGCATCGATGTATGGTCCCATGTAAAACCATATCTGGGATATGGCTTTGGCATCATACCCTTTTGTGTGAGGCTCGTCAGGTATCCTTTACTATTCGAAATGGTTCAACAGGTAATTTAAATGTTATATTAAAATGAGAAAAATTATGATTATGTTGTAAGTGGTACAAGTACCTACACGAAACTCATGAAAAATGAGCTTGGTTTATATTTTATGAATAGTAAGGACGAAAATGAGTAAGTTATGCCTATAACCATATGAGAATTTTGTGTAAGTTTATAACGTATTGTGCGTGTGATAATGTATGATTGATGTTATTAATTGTTTACGTGTAAACTTATTAAGCCTTATGCTTACTCCCTTTCCTTTCCATTTTTTTATAGTATCGCCAAGCTAGCTCAGGGCTCAAAGGACATCAAAGGCTCGATCACACTATCAATCTGAACATTTGGTATAGTTAGATTTATCATTTGAGTATGGCATGTATAAGGACTTGGTCTTTTTGTCAAGTGTCATATTGTTTTGGCCAAATGTGTTGGCTTGTCTTGAAGATTGATTCATTTTGTATAAGGTCATGGATGATGGCTAATACTTGTTATTGATATATGTGAATAATGATGTTTTTCATGAATATGCAATTTGCATGGTTGAGTTTATGGTGTGTTAATGCATGAATGAGTAAGTTGCATGATTTGCTTAATAAAGTATGTGATAAGTTTTACATGTGAATGGAGTGTAATGGCCTTGATGTGTGGATTTCTTGATTGTGGCAAATTTTGGTCATGTATTTATAAGTGGAATGGTGTTACTTAATGATGTGTAGGTTGGTGCAAGTAAGGGTGGCAAAAAGACTTGGTAAAGAGTCTTGTTTTTGTCCACACGGGTAGACACACAGGCGTATGTCTAGGTCGTGTGTGACACCCTGTCTGCCCTATGGGTGTGTAGTCCGGCCGTGTGTCCCCTGCACCCTAATTTGGCAAAACAGAATACCCAGTAGTAACCACACGGGACGAGACAAGGCCTTGTGTCTCAACTGTGTGGAAGGCACGACCATTACACTTAGGCATGTGCCCAGGCCGTGTGAAGTCTGCACCTTAAATGTGAAATTAAATTTGCCACACGGCCTAGCACACGGGCGTGTGACTTGGCTGTGTGACCCTAAATTATTGATGAAGTCAGAAATAGAATGCTAAGGTTTTGGCACACGGGCTAAGACACGGGCGTGTGCCAGGCCGTTTGAAAACCCCTGTAGGTTCGAAATGAAAATAAATTTACCCGGGCTAGGGACATGAGCATGTGTAACCACACGGCCTACCCATACGGACGTGTCCCTTGCCACACAGGCGTGTGCCCCTATTTTCAGTGAAATTTTTCAAAGTTTTCTAAAGTGCCTGGTTTAGTACAAAACCATTTCTAAAGTATATTTTAGGCCTTCTAGGCCCATATTAGGGACTTTAAGATGAAGTTTGAAAAGTTTTAAATTTGAACGAAGTTTCATGACTCGAAAATGTTTGTATGCATGTGTTTATGTCCGGTAACGCCTCGTATCCTGTTTCGGTGACAGACATGGGTAAGGGGTGTTACAAGTCGAATCATTCCCCGGCTCTAGGAATGTGTCTCGTAACCAGCCCATCTCGATCCGACCTCCGTAAATATTATCCAGAATCGCACCCAAAAGATCGTAGCATATAGATCCCAATTATAACTGCACATCCTCCAAAGTGATGGTACATTCTCCGCATGAAGAAAGAATGTGTGCGTCTCGGGTCTCCACCTCTCTATAAACGCGCTAATGAGTTTTGGGTCCAACTTGCACTCTCGGCCTATATTGGCCACGTGCCAAAAACCCGCTTCCCTCAAGTAATTTTCTATCAACGGTGATAGAGGACCAGACATAATACGAATATAACATTGTAACACTCGATCTACAGGCTGTTATAAAAAATTATAAAATAAAAATTAATTAAAATTATATAAATGAAAAAATATTAAATAATATTCAAAAATTGAAATTAACCCTTACCATTTTCATTTGTTCGACATATATATGTTTATAATTAAGACGAATTGCTAACACAATAAAATATTTTTGAAATTATAAAAAATACTAATTTAGAAAAAAAAATTAAAGGAAATAATTAATTAAAAAGAGCTTTAAAAAATTTAAGGAGAAATTTGAGAGCCTTTTTGAGAAATTTGGAAGAAATACTGTATGAAAAAGATAGGAGGAAGTTTTTATTTTTTATTTTTTTACCTTTGAACCCCTCAACAGTCAAAATTTTAAATAACTGTTGGTAAAAAACACGGGCTAAGACGCATCTTTGGGGGAGCGATTTTACCATGTCAACAAAGTACGTTCACGTCAGTGCATTTTGTGCTGACATGGCAAAATCGCTCCCTCAAGGATGCGTTTTGCTAGAATTTCTCCCTAAAACGCTCCTACATGGACACATTTTAGAGTTTTCGACCCATTCTAGTAAATAATGAAAAAATTGCCACATTTTCATAAATAAAATTGAAAATGAACCTTTATTGATAAAATGGACAACAAACCAAGCATGACTCTAGTTTAACATTTAGACCGAATTTAGATAAAACTTTAGATTATTTTTTTTAAATTAAACTTGAACCTAAAAAATATACCTTAAAATTTGCATCAGCCCAACCTGGCTCATGAGATATATGCCATATAATACTAAACATAAATTTCCACAATTCATTTTGTTTAAGAAAAATAAGCCAACTTTTGCATTGCCATTATTTAATAAAAGACTTAATTCGTTAATTATAAAAATTAATATTAAATTCAGAATGAATACCATTTTTTTTTGGGTGATTTTTAGTATCAACTAGATTAAACTCAAGTCAAATAAAATTAAAAAATCAAACATTCATTTCTTTAACATGGCAAAATGGGCACTCCCAAGTCTGCTTATTACTGCCAAAATTTGCAGCAACCATATATGCAGATACCATGGCTAGATCACAGTTACAGATTGGAATACCATTTAAATCTCTTAAAAGTGCCTACTGAAAACAGAGCTCCTTGGCAGTATCATCCAGCTTTCAGCTTATTGAAAACAGGGTTTCATTTTATGTTTATCCAGTTTATGAGAAAGCTTATCACGAATTGCCCTGGAAATATGTACCCTGGTATGGTGCCATCCACTTGTTGCTAAGCCTATAAACTATACGTCCCTTGGTTGAATCATAATGATTCAATTCAACTCAAACTCTATCTCCAGCCTATAAATATACGAAATTCTTACATATCTTCAAAGGTAACCTAGAATTAGATCTTATTGTCTAAAACAGCTCGAAACATACCATTGGGAAGTGACTCGGTGATTAAACCTTCATGTGTCACGAAAAACATGAAGAAGATGTTTTTAGCTGGATTCTGAATCCTTGTCAGGTGATTCTTCTTCCATGTATGGGTCCAAATTCGGACATGTGTAGCCGTTGTACTGTTGAATGACCAAGACTGATGCTGTCACTGAGAAATCTGGTGCAATCAGCAAACTACCAACAGCTCCTAGTTCAGGGCATTCACTTCTCCTCCTTAAAGCTAAGGCACCTTCAGTCATTCGCCCCACGAGGAAAAGATTGGAGCGGTCTGCCCCACGGATTGCAGCAATGATTTCGGTGACATTTCGGACAGCTCTTTCTTCGTATCTAACAGAATCATCCTTTTGTAGATTCCTAAACCGAGATAGAAATTCTTCAGCTGATGACTTTGTTTCGATGCCAGCGTTTTCTTGCATATTAATTGTAGAAATTTCTCCAATGGTCTCAGGTTCCACTACAAAGCGAATGATATTTAAACTGATACCAGGGTGCTCGGCCATTCGAGCTCCGTAAGCAAGTGCTTCGCAATCATCAGGACCCCCGAAGAAGAGCACTGTTATCAAGTAAGAAACATTGCTTGCAGATACATGGGTGGTTCCACCGAGGCCACGATCAACTAGAATTCCAACAGAACAAGGTGCATGTTCAAGGACCCTCCGGTTCACCCACCTGAAGTCTGTCCGAGTTGTTTCAAAAGAGCCATCTACTCGCTGGTGCTTATGGAATGGAAGGATTATGATTGCAGCTCTCTTGCTCTCAGCAGTTGAACATATATCCTCATGCATGTCAGCCATTGAAGAGATTGAAGTCATTGATCGGACAGTTACTTGACTCAGTTGTTGGAAAGCCTCGAATGCCACAACCACATGGTCAGAATCTGAACGCCGACCCTTACTCCAGAAGGGTAGCCCGTTTTTCCTTGCCTTGTGTACCATTAGTATAGCCGATGATCTCTCCGACAGCTCCATGAGATGCAGAGCATACACGGACAGTCCTTCACGCTTCGCAACTCCTCGTGAAGCCTCAAAGAGATTGATCATTGATGGTATATTTCTTGCACTGTGAAAACAGGTCAATATTCTTAGTTGAGCATCTGAATTTTTTCTTTCAATGGTCCTATATTTGTAGTCCATTTTTCGCCTCGCAGGCTTATATACCGCCATAACAACTGGTGTGGTAATGAATGTAGTGAAGAGAGCCATTAGAACCATAATAGCAAATGTTTGATCATTCAAAACCTGAAAGTTCAAACACCTAAAAATGCATCATTTATTTCATAAAAAAAACATAATGAACAATGACCTTAATGATGACCACTAAAGAAAGAAAACTTAATTCACCTTTCTATCCTTCCCAATGTTGAGAACAATCAGTTCCACCAACCCTTTTGTGTTCATAAGGAACCCGAGTGCGAGAGCTCCACGAAGAGGCACTTTGCAACAAAGGGACACCATAACAGTCCCAATGATCTTCCCGAAACATGCTGTAAAAATCACCAAAGCCAGAAGACCCCAGGATTGGAGCCCTTGAATTGTTGCAATATTTGTCTTCAGTCCACTTGACACAAAGTACAATGGCAAGAACAGACCAGATACAAGATCCTCGACTTTTTCCACAAGAGCATGGGCAAATGGCCCTTCCTTTGGAAAAAGAACTCCAACCACAAAAGCGCCAAACATGGCATGAATTCCAATGGCATCAGTTACAAACCCAGCTGCAAGAACAACAGCTAATGTAGCACATATGTATATCTCTTCTACCGGTTCGCCTTCATGGCATCGACTAGCCATCCATTTGAAAATTGGTGGTACAATGAGAGCCAAACAAATGACAAAAACACAACCAGACAAGAAGACCCAAAGTGATACAACAGGAGAAGTGTTGGAGCCAGATAGGGCAACAGCAAGAGCGAGTAGAATCCATGCAGCTACATCATTAACAGCTGCAGCTGACATGGCCATTCTTCCAACATCTGTGGTTAAAAGCTTCAACTCTGCTAGAATGCGAGCTAAGACAGGAAAGGCAGTGATAGAAAGAGCAACACCCATGAATATAAGAAAAGCCGAAGCATTTACACCTTTCGATATAGTTGCTCTGAGTAAAAATGAAGAACCGATTCCTAATGCAAAAGGAAGCCCTATACCAGCAAGGGCAATTGCAAAGGCGGTTTTCCCAGTTTGCCGCAGGGCTTTGGGATCTATCTCCAGGCCAGCAAGGAATAAAAAGAAAATGAGACCAAGGTTTGCTAAGGTATCCAATACAGTGAGACTCTTGGGAGGAAATATAGCTTCTAAGTAGCTCTTGCTTCTACCCAGAACAGATGGCCCAAGCAAAATTCCTCCCTGATACATGAGCAAAAAAATATAAATGATGTCACTATCAAATTAACCATAAATTCTAATGAATGAAAACATGTTTATCCGATCAACACATCCACTGGGAAGCCAAAAAAAAAAAAATGAAGCCTGTTTCAGATCAACTAGTTCCTACCGCATGACATGTATATAGCTGTTCTAAACTTCGCATAAGCTTGTTGGTCGCTTGACCATCTTACACTTGACAAGAATATCTTAATTCAAAGTGAACAAGGAGGAGAAGGGAGAAGAACTAAAGCAACAGAACCTCATACTTTCTCCATAGTTCTACATCAGTCAGCAGGTATGCTAATAACCATACATAAATAACACTAAGGTGGGAACTAATAAATGATTATTGCAGAAGTATGAACATTGAAGAAAGAAAGGGACTCACGATGATCTCTGCAACCACACGTGGCTGCCTTATCGGCCTTAAAAGAACAGCGAGACCCCTTGTGAGTACAACCACCAAACATATCTGCAGAATGGCAAGAGGAAGTGCATAATCAAGGGGGTTATCACCCTGGAAGAAACCATTCGATGTAGCCTTCATCGGCGATAGACATTTCTGTCCTACACTAGTATTAGAAGCCATATTCCACTGAGACAACACCAACACAGACCAACACTTTACGCTTCAGTCCCTGCAATGACAGATAGCTTGTCAAACTTCAAAATCTTATAAAAGAACCTACACATCCACTGAGACTGTCCAAATAAGACATGATAAGCTGGTAACAATATAAAAACTCCCCCTTCTCTCCTTAAAGAACGGTCAGATTTTGTCATTCTCTTTTATCCATTGAAGTTGCAAGAAGTGAGGTCAGCACTAAATTATCTTTCTCATATTTTAAGGTTACTACCCTAGCTTTAGTAGCTGCTTTAAAACAAGAATGTCCTACTTATGGAACTTAAAGAAATCACACTACAACTTTAAATCATATCAAAAGGCTTAATATGGATTTTAGTTGATGCATGCGTCCACAAAGCCACCATATAAAATAAACTCCTAAGACAAAATACCCAAACAACTCAACATCAAACAGTGTAGGATCAAAATATCGCTGGCCCACCAGATGCCCATAACATAGATGACTCTCCGCAACAGCTTCATTTATTATCAAATTCAATTGTTTAATGTCAACCCACAACATGCAAATTAAAATACATTTGAATTCTCTGGGGAAGGTCATATTTTTGCCTCGAAAAGCTGTAAATGAAAAAGAATAGATATGAAACCACTGATTTAAAGGGGTTACTAAAAGTGCAGGCAGGACCCAAAAAAGTAACTAAAGACCAAAAAGCAATAGAAGGGAATCCATTTACCCCAAAATTCAATCGCCATTTTCCATGAAAACAGAGAAACAGGACAGAGTCCCCCCCACCCGGGAAAAAAAGTTGGGAAAATGAAGAAAAGAAAAAAAAAACATAGCAAAAAAAAAATAATGGGAAATACCTGTTTATCATGAAAGAATAAAAATGTATCGAACTTTGGGCTTCAACTTCTTCAATGGAATCGGAGGTTTCCAGAGAATGGTTCCTTTCTATATATTTATTTTTGCTTCCAAGTGGGGAAAAATGATGACGATATTTGAGATTTAGACGAACTCCTTTTAAAGAAGAAAAAAAAATCGAATCTTCTACTTTGGGATCAGTCATTGACATACGAATTTGTATGGAATATAACGAAGCAAAATTGTTGACTTTGAGAGAATAAATTGAACTTTTTCTAATAGGTCCTTGTATTTTTTATATTTGAAATTAGACTTCCCTATTTTTATTTTAAGGAATTCAATCTCTTTATTTCTAAATTTAAAAATGTAAATTTAATTGCGAATAAATTTAATTTTTTTAATTCAAGTTTATAACAGTGAATTCATAAGTCTTTTAGTGAGAGTTGGAATTAAATTATAAAATTTTGGAAAGTTAAAATATAATTTTATTATTTTTAAAAAATTAAATATATTCTTTTTTTTATTTTTTGAGGGGGTTAGTAAACAATTTTATCATATATTAACTTAAATTTTTATTATTTAAAAGAAAGGACTAAATGGAATATTTTTCTTTTTGGGAGGCAAGGCTCTTGATTGCCCCCTTTTAAATTTGCATGTGATCAACATCATTATTTCTTTTGTTACTCAATTATTAAGTGAGTTTTTTTTTTATTTTAAAATATTAAATTAATGAATTTAACTGAAGAATTTTAATAGTGTTAACAATTGGAGTTAATTTTAAAATATGAAAAGTAAAGGGACAAAATTTCTGAAATAGAAGGATAAAGACTAAATTATAAAATCATGAAGAATATATGGACCTAGAGCAAATTTTAACCTTTTTAAATATATACAGTTGCCTTTAGTTAGACGTAGACGTATCAGGTTCATTGAGGTTGGCTGGATTTTTCTTATTACTATGTTTACATTTTCCTATTTTTGGAATATGGATTAAAAATTGAATTTTAATTTTCTAATTATTTTTTTATGTTTTAATTTTAAATTCCACCGCCATATCAAATATTTTCTCTAAATATAATTAAAGACGTATAATAATTTTCTAATTGTGCTTGTGGATTTTATTTTCTGGGAATAATTATCATTGAAATTTTATAATAGATTTTCATTTATATAGTAAAAAATTATCTAGTGGGTCATGATTTCTGTAAACTTTGATATTAAATAAATTATTTGATTAAAAAATAATTTAATTTTATTAATTTTGAAAGTGAGTAATTAAAAATAATTTATTATAATAATTAATGATTTTTATCAATTATATATAATTTAAAAATTAAACTTAATGTTTATAAAATGTGTAAATTTTAAGAATTAAATTTATTATTTTATTAATAAAATTATTTAAAATTGATAAATTGTAATTCATTATTCTTAAATGCTGACTTTAGCTAATTTTTTATCCATTTATTTTTGGATAATAAAGGAGGTGGTTCAGATTTGCATAGACCATAAAGATTATTAATAGCAAGATTAGGCATGAAATCTGCAAAACAGCTAGCTTCTCGAAAAGAATTGTAAAAGTCGATTTTCTTCATAAATGTATCACCATATTTGGTTGGAGTATTAGTCATTATTTATTATTTATTTAATGATGATATTATATTTTGCTAATAAAAATTCACATATCATAATTTGATTTTGATGAGCACAATTTGCTTAATGGATCGGCTTGTATTTATTTATCTTCGATAAAAAAAACATATAATTTTTTTTATTGGCTTTTATGTTAGTTGGCTTCTTTAAAAGGTTTATGTTTATCATGAATGCAATTACATGTAGGGTTTCATGAGAATGTAGTGTTGGTATGATAGAATGAAAATAATATTTCTTTGTCATTTTCCTTAGATTAGAAATATGACGTGTGGTCTGTCTTTCCCATGCAAGGCACATCAGTGTCTAAATTTGAACCAATTTTCAAGGCTAGTGCATTATAATGCTTATTTTGATATTTTTTTTAAATGTGTATTTACTATTCAATTTTGGATTTCATTTTTGTTGGACTCACATTATTCGTTTTTGAAAATATAAAAAAATGCTTTCAAACATTTTAAAAATAAATAAATAAACAAACATTTTTAAATTATGATGAAAAGTAAAATCTTTCGTACCAAAATACAGGTGAGGTTTTATTGATCATCGTTAATGAAAGGGTATTCTTCTCGTATTTCAGCAATTCACTTGATTTATATCAAGTTTTACTATAAAGACATCGGTTTACTCATTTAATAAATTTACTTATTTATTTATAAATAAGGAGATCATAAATAAATATTAATATTGTAATTTTAATTTTTTTTATAGCACATATTTAACAAGGTGTTGATTTTAAACGTCACGGTGGTGATAGAACTTTCTTCGTGCATAACTGAATCCCGAATCTAAAAATTTTTCTTTGAATTTTAATATAGACCCAAAATTATCTTTTAAATAAACTTTCAATATTTTCCTTTTTAAAGATGATTTTATAGGTGTCTAATTACACCTAGCCAAAAAGTTCAGTGGCGACTCCATGTTTTAAAATAAAACATTTTATTTTTCTTACACCTAAAATTCACATATTCTTTAAGATATCATCAAGATGATATTTAATCAGAATTGAAAATTAGTTATAACAACTATTTACTAATATTACTTGAACCGAACCGACCAATTAAATTTGTTGAATCGAGAATCGATTAGGTTATCAATTTAAAGAAAGGCTTTAAATTGGTTGAGTCGAGAACCGATACAAATCGGTTGAATTGAGCTAAAAATTGATTAAACTGACTGTTGAATCAATTTTTAATTTTTTAATGATATATTTAATCAAATCATTTAAATTGATTAATCTAATGAACTAACCGATTTGACCAGTAATCTAATTCTAAAAAACTTATTAGTTAGATAAGTTGTTTTTACCAAAATTATTTTTTATGTATTGTGTTTAACTAAATCAACACAAATTTTATCATGTCATTTTACCATATTAATCTCTACATCAAATAACTTTTTTAAGTGTTAGTAAAATTTAAATTGATGTACCTTAAATCAGACTTTAAAAGCTTCATTTCATTTATTAAAAAAACACTTCATTCCATTGAATTTTTTTATTGTAGGAAAACCTTTTTTTAGTTTAATTAAGAGTGAAATTACAATGTTTTTCTTTTTACAAAAATTATTAGGCTTAAGAAGAATTGAAAAGAAAATACGATAGTTAAAGATTGGATTTCAGGCTCACAAAAATCTAACTTGTTTAATAAATTGTTTTCATAGCTTTTTTCTCCCTAAAAAATCAAATGAATATTAAGCACTTCACTGAATAATGACACTTTACAAAATATTTTATGTTATTTTAAGGAAATTTTTATAATTTTACATTTTTTATATAGAAAAATAGAATTTAAGGGTGGCAAAATCCAAATTGCATGATGGATTCTGATTCAATTAGTTCAAAATGGAGTGAACTTTTAAAAAAAAAATAGATGCGAGACAAAGCGAGATGTTTTTTTTTCTTTTGGATAGTAGGTATGAAGTGTTTATAGTAATTAATTACTTCTCTTGTCTCATCCAGCTCCACTATATGAAATTACTATTTTATTCTTATATATATAAACTATTAAAAGGATAAAAATGTAAAAATGTAATATAGAAAAGGCATAATGACAAAATTAGCCCCTAACGTTTGAGTGTTGGGTCACTTTGGCCCTTAAGGTTTTTTTTTTTTTTGGAGCACTTTCATACATAACCTTTGTTTTTTGAGTCAAATTGGTTATTTTTTAACAGTTTTACTAATGTGGTCATTAAGGGACTAACGGAGCTGACGTGAAAATAAAATTTTTCCACCTAAGCGCCACACGTATGTGGATGCTGACTTGGCATATAAGACAAAATAATGTTACGTTAGCAAAAGAATTTAAACTTAAAACATAATTAAAATTAAAAAAATTAAAACCCCTAACTAACACACATGGGGAAAAATTAAAAGAAATTAGTAGCTCCTAAATGAAGAACCCTAAATCTCAGATGCTCTCCCTCTCAATTGAAATTCTTTAGAAATTGAAACTTGAAATTTAGTGGGTTTGTAAAAGAATCAAACATATTGTTTGAAAAAAGTGATTGGAAGCCATCAATAGAGAAGTTGCTTTATTCGAAGTTGGTTTCATCATCATGATGGGAGTTCGTTTATAATTAAGAGAAAAGAATATGTTTTTGTAACAAGTTAGCTTCGAGAGAGACATTGTGGAGCGATTTAAACCTAGGCAGAAGGTATTATGGTTGCTCAGATTTTCGGGTAAGCATATATTTAGCTGATTTATTTTAGGGTTCATAAGAAATTGAGGAATTTTTTTATTTTTTTTATTATTGTGTCGACTGGACTAAATTGGTGCTACAATTCATCGTAGCATTAGAATTAGGATTAGGGTAGTCACTGTATATTTAGCCTATTTGTTTTAGGGTTCATAAGAAATTGTGTGATTTTTTTTATTTTTTTAAATTGGATATTGATGAAACATTTCTTTCCCATGCATGAAATGTATTCGGGTAAGCATATTTAGCCGATTTGTTTTAAGGTTCATAAGAAATTGGGGATTTTTTTTAATTTTTTTAATTGGATATTGATAAAACATTTCTTTTCCATGCGTGCATATTAGAGTAGTCACTGTATATGAACTCAGTTGTGGATATTCTATTTTTCTTTAATGGCGTTACCAGATTACGGAGTTGACAAGTATGACATTGGAACTGCATTTGGTCATTTTGGGATAGGTGTTGAGAATGTAAACTCAAACATTGGCCTCCATGAATTGTGTTAGGTTTTCCATTTTTAACAAAATGATTGTTCTTGTATTTTGGAAGTTTTGGGTAAATCTGAATTGGGGATGTAGAAATTGTGTCATCTTACAATTTTGTATGTAGAAAGATGAATGAATTTCTCATGGAATTATGATATGTGTAAAAGAGTAATTGAGCTTTTCTACATATATAAATTGTATATGGGTAAATTTTATTTTTCTTCATTATTGTGTCAGCTGGACTGAATTGGAGAATTGTAGAGTTTATATAATAAAAAGTCAATTTTTTATGTGTGAAATGTAGGTTGGTGGATGCGGATTTTTTAAGTGGTATGATGATAAGCTATGTTACAAGGAGAATGAAGTAATATGTGAATTATACGATAGCGAAAGAAAACTTTCAAAAGAGAATACAAGACTTAGGAAGCAAATAATGAAGTGTGGAAGTGGTGAGACGTTTGAGAGTGGCAATAGAAACTATAATGTTGAGATCTCTATGAGTGACAGTGTACAAAATGTGGGCAAGGACAACCAAACAAAAGAGGTGAATTATAATGTTGTGGATAACATTGAATTAAACACAGAGATTAAGAGCTTGAAGCAAAAATGTAAATTACTCAAGAAACAGAAAAAGTTTTGTAAGTGTCGAAACCTTTTTGGAAATTGAGTTTTTATCTTAAAAAATGAAAATGGAGTCGCCACCAATCCTTTTTAATTAGGTGTGATTGGATCACCTCAAAACTTAGTCATTTTAATAAAATGTTAGTTTTACTAAAATGATGATTTTCGGTCTACAAACTTCAAGAAATGAGTTTGGGAGCCGGTTACATATGAGGAAGGATTAACACCCTTATAATGCCCAAAATTGGTACCTAGTTGATTACTTAATGTCTTGACGTCAAAAATTGAGAATCCGAAGAGAATTTAAAATGTGATCCCTTTCGCGCGATGTTATTTGATGGTATTAAAAAAGTCTCTATCTAAATTGAATTTTTAACGAGGAGATATTCTCATTTTGAGTCGATCAAGACGAAAAATCATGTCCCGTAAGTTGCGGAACAAAATCTCGAATTCTCGAAAATAAGAACACTCACCTTTTAATTATTGTCCAAATTTTATTTTTTTTTATTTTTTTTTAAAAAGAGAGAAGGGACGTTCGATTATTTTGGTTCAAGGAAAAAAATCATACCTCGTAAGTTAGGGGCACAATTTTTTGAATCTCGAAAATAACGAACATTACCTCATTTTTAATTATTTTTTATGCGCTAGTGTCGAAAAACAAATGAATATATGTAGCAATATTTACAATGCACAATGATGGCAAAATTATTAACAAAATAACAACATAAATAATAAAATAAAATGAAAATAATATAATGAGTACAATAAAAAAGCAAAAAAAAAAAATTCAATTAATAACACTATATAATAATGATACTAATAGTGAAATAATATAAAAATGTACAATAATAATATAATTACGTTCATAAAATACTGATTTTTGAGTGAATTTTAACAAATTTTATATTAATTAACAACGATGATCACTTAATAATATTAATAATATCAATAATTAAAAATAAAGAACCAAAATAAAATAATCGGGAAATTCGACGGAAAAAAATTGAAAAAACAAGCAAGTATAGAGACTCAATTAAATGACTAGGGGACTAGGGGTGTTCAGTCAGTTAACAGACTCGAAATACCATTAACCAAATTAATCGACCCTTCAAAACTTTTAAACGTTAACTGAACCGAAATTTTTTTTAAAAAAATTAATCGAATCAAAATTTTTTTGGTTAATTCAGTTGGTTAACCAAATTAACAGAAAATTATATGTTTTTTATTTTTGGTTAAAATAAGTATAAAATTAACCGAATTAACCGAATCAACCGAATTAACCAAATTAAAGTATTGAATCACTAAATAATTAAAAACATTACATAAGTCTTGAAATTAACATATAATTGAAATGTAAGTCTTTAATATTCTCCATTTGTATCCATTTCTTCTCTCCAAAAGATCTCCATATGCATTAAACCTACAAAAAAACATGTGCAAAAAATTAGCATATAATAGAAATATACGTATTTAAAAAAAAATCAAATAATATAATCAAATGAATAGATTGTAAGTTAACAAGAATATGATAGTCAACATACCTTTCAACTCATGACAGCATATGAATTTAGGGTAGGCTCTGATGTATTCCAAGAAAAGTCTAAACATTAAATCAATTAAATAAGTAGGAGTGATATGGTAAAAAAAATTGAAACTATTAAAACAAAACAATAAATATACCATTTTCAATCTTGTCAAGCTCTTGGATTTGTTCTTCAATCTTTTTGATGTCTTCTTGTGATGATGATTTTCGAATCCAATCTTGAGTACACACTAGAGCTTGTACAATTTTAGGAGTTAAAGAACTCCTATATTGATCAAGCACATGTCCCTCGGTGCTAAATGTAGACTCTGAAGCAACCGTAGAAACCGATATAGCTAACACATCTCTGGCCATTTTTGAAAGAGTAGGAAATCTAGGGCTGTTCACTTTCCACCACAATAAAATATCAAAATCTTCAACAAATTCCTCTTTAACCTCAACTAGACATTTATCCAACTCAGATGTTTTATCCTCACCACCATTTTCCAACTCACGCTTTTTATACAAAGCTTGCATTTGCCTTTTCATTTTTTGTTGTCGTTCACCGAGAGAAACATGTGTTGGCACACTCGATTGGCTATAAGTACTATGAAGTGGAGGCTTATACTCATCAAACAATTCATATAAAGATTCCTTCAATTTTTCATCATTTCACAAGCTTTTTTAGAACTTAACATTTCACTAAGTGCAAATTCAAGAGACTTTAGTTTTTGTCTAGGATCTAAAACACAAGCAACAAACATAAGCAAATTCATCTTATCAATCTCACCCCAATACTCATCATACTTTTCTTTGATCTTGATTGCCATAACATTGAAATCAGCATTACTATTTAACTGAGCATCTCGTAAAAGAATATTAATTTCAGAAAGCTCATCAAAGAAGTTATTGGACGTGACATATGAATGCCAAATATACGCAAAGTGACTTCATAAAAGTGTTCCAAGAAATCCCTCAAGTTTCTAACATTAGCCCAATCATCCACACTAGGCCAACCCTTTCCCCTTTCAAGTTCAGCCCTAAAGTTTGTATCTTGCTCCTCAAATCTCTCAAAAGCTCTCTCAAAGTTCTGAGCAGTATCTAACATTAAGTAGGCCAAGTTCCACCTAATACAAACATCAACACTCTATCTTTTCCACCACAACACACTCTTTAAATTTTTGTAACCTAGCTGGAGATTGTCCCACATATCTAACAGCCCCCTAGCACATTCAATAGATTTATTCCTTTCATTTAAACCTTCAACAAAAATCCAATTCACAATGTGTACCATGCATCTCATACGAAGATATTTACCATTTTTAACTAAACCCCCTCGAGGGTTAAATTTCTTTCTCAAATAACCAATAGCAACATCATTTGAACTTGCATTATCAACAGTAACAGTAAACAACTTATCAATCCCCCAATTCAATAAACATTTCTCAATCACCATCCCAATGGACTCACCTTTATGACTAGAAATTAGAAAACAGTTTAAAATCTTTTTTATTCAATTTCCAATCGTTATCAATAAAGTGAGTAGTGATACACTATAATAGCCCAAATTAGGGCTTAAACAGAACGGTGGTTTCGAAATCACGAATCTAAGATAGAAAAATTTATTCCGATTAAGTTTTAAGGTCTATTGTGTGATTGAATGCATGAGTGAAAATTTAGTAAATAAATTTTACCGATAGAGTACCCGATTGAGCGATAGGTCTAAATTGCAAAAAATTCAAAATATGTGTTCTAGAAGCTTTTAGTGTGAAATTGAAATGAAATTTTAAATTAGAGGTCCTTATTTACCAATTAGACCATTTTTGGGCATTATGGACAAAAATACCCTTAGAAGGAAAAATTTGCAAAGAAGGTCATTAGGGGCATTTTGGTCATTTGTTTATTAAAAGAAATAAAAAGGGAAAATAAGGCAAAAAAGTGTCCATCGTTCTCCTACCTTGGCCAAATTTCAAAAGCACCATAGCTAGGGTTTCTTTCAACTTTCAAGCTTAAAGTAAGTGACTCCTAACCCCATTTTTCATGTTCTTCGTATTTTTGAAATCTTCGTACCTAGACTTAGCTTTCTATACCACTATTTTAAGCTAGGGTTCATGTTTAAAAATTTACCCATATATGACATGGAAGCATTTTGATGTTTATTGGTAGAAAATGGAAGCTTGAAGTGTAGTAGACAACTTTTGCTAAGTGATTTTTCATGAAAATGTATTTAGGGACTAAAATGCAAAAGTTGTATAATATGTGCATAATTTGTGAAACATTGAAAATTGTGGGCTACTATAGAAGAGAAATATGTTCAACTAGGCTTGGGAATGTAGAAAAATTGATACATTTCACTTTACGAGCCTAGGGACTAAATTGTAAAAATTGACAAAGTTAGGGGTAAAATGGTAAAAATTACCGTAGGATAATTTGTGCGCAATTGAGTAATGTTTGTATTGAATGAGTGAAATTTGAAGTTATAGATCAAGAACAACGAGAAAACGACCTTGACCAGGGAAAAAGTAAGGTCTCAGATTAAATCGAAAAGGGTTGAATTTTGTATCGAGGTAATTCCTATATGTAGATAATGAGTTATTTTAAATTATTATGTTCAATTAGTTTAATTATTTTGAAATTCTTAAATTTTTATATCGAAACATTGATTTTGGAATGTGATAAATCGATAAGTAAAAAGAAGTCCTGGTTGAATCTTAGGAATCATTAGGATACGAGTGACATGTCACTAGGAAACCATCAATCGTTATTGATTGTTTATATGATACTGGGTGCTGGTCTAGTTCGACTACCAGTGGCTAGGTAATCCTGCATTTGTTGCAAATACCTGTCAGCTTGTGTGAGCAGCACTGAGTAGAATAAACTGCATCGTCAGCTTGTGTGAGCATACTCGATAATGGCTCATTATTGAGCATTATGTGATAAGTGGTAGCTTCGGCTACATATTAGTGGTAGCTTCGGCTACATTATGTGTATGGCACTTGTGCCTTAATTCCGTGTATGCTCTAGTATTCCATGTAGTTCATCAGGCTATCCAAACTGATATGATAATGTGATTGCATGAGAAAAGATTTAACCATGTGTTCGAGATTGTGTATGTACAGGTTATGTGAAAAATATTGTGTGTGATAAATGCTTAATGTATGTATTGAGCATGTGGTAAGATCACATGAGTAAGTGATAAATCTCCAACTCAGTTGTATGATTGAGAAATTTTCTATAAGCTAAGTTATTTAGTTTAAATGCTCATTTTCTTTACATATTGACTTACTAAGATTTATAGCTTACCACTTCTCTTTTCCCTTCCCAAATAGGTTCGTCAAGCTAATCCGAGGCTCGGTGATCGACGGGATTCCATCAACACTATCAACCATCTCTTTTGGTACTTTGAATACAAACTTTGAAAGTTATGGCATGTATAGGTGGTCTATTGTTTTGGTTATGTGTCATAACTCTTTTGGGTCCATTTGTTAGTAGTGGTATTTTTATACTTGGCCATGAGAAATGAGCCATGAATGGTTAAGTCCTATTTTGTCAAAATGTTGTAATTTACTAATGAGTAAGCTTGCATAGTTTGGGTAAAATGTGGATGAATATGCATATTTGTGTATGATTGGTAAAATCTAATGTGTGGATGCCGAAATGTGGTAAATTGGATGTGTTTTGGAGTTATTTTGTATATTGGTAATATTGGTATGTGTTGGTTTGCGTTTTAGGATGGCAATTGGCTTGGAAAATAGCCTATAATTGTCTACACGGGTAGACACACAGGTGTGTGTCGAGGCCGTGTGTGACACACGGCTAGCCCACGGGCGTGTTGATAGGCCGTGTGTCCCCTGCACCTGAAATTATGGGAATTTAAATGTTTTTGTAGTAAACACACGGGTTGGAGACATGACCGTGCATCTGGACTGTGTGATAGACACGGCCTAGCTCATGGGCGTGTGGCTTGACCGTGTGACGAAGTTTTTGCGATGACGTCATAAACAGATGACCAAGTTTTTCACACGGGGAGAGGACACCGGCGTGTTGAGGCCATGTGAAGAACACGGGCTAGAGACATAGACGTATGCTCGGCTATGGGAAAACCCCTGTAGGTTTGAAATGAAAATTTATTCCACACGAGCTAGGGACATGAGCGTGTGCAACCAGATGGCTTGCCCACACGGGCATGTCCCAGTTCCACATGGGCGTGTGCCATGTTTTAAACAGAATTTTTCTAAGTGTTCGAAAAGTTCTGGTTTGGTTTCGGATTGTACCCAATGAGCCTCTTAGGCCTTTTAAGCCCATAATAAGAGTGTTTTGAAAAAGATTGAAAATTTTTTTAAATTTTCGTTAAATTTGTGAGTTGAGATTGAGTGATCGAGTGTTCATAAGTCCGATAATACCTCGTACTTGATCCCGGCATTGGACTTGGGTGAGGGGTGTTACATTTAGTAGTATCAGAGCTATGGTTTAGTCGGTCTTTGGCCTACCATAGTAAGTTTGAGAGTCTAGCTATACATGCCATAACTATAAATATTGATAGTATGATGGTTCCTAATCTTTTTAAATTGTGTTTTCATATAGTAAATGGATCCCGACTCGAAAATAGCTGACGACACTGAAAGTAATGCGCCGGCTTCCACTCAAGAGACCACGCCACTCGGAACTAGAAATGTAGGAACTAGCCAAGGAGAAGAGGCTAGGGAAGCTTTTCTCCGTAGAATGAGCGAGTGGTATACAGATTTCATTTGGGTGAATCTGAATGCCCAACCTCCCTTACCTTTTCCCATTCCTCAACCGATCCCAGTCGCCCTACAAGGTATGGAGATGATAAGACAGAGTAAGCCCCTTGTTGACAAGATTCCAAGTATGGGGCCGAAGAATTTAGAGCCTGTGTTGATGATGAACTCGAGAGGGTAGAATTTTGGTTGGAAAACACTATTCGAGTATTTGATAAACTCTCATGCACACTTGAGGAGTACTTAAAAGTGTGTCGTCTCATTTTTTAGAGACTCAGCGTATCAGTGGTGGAAACGCTAGTCTTGGTTGGGCCCTCTGAAAGAGTTACTTAGGACTTCTTGAGTTTTGAAAGAAGTACATAAGTCAGTGCTTTATTGATCAGAAGACAAAAGAGTTTTTAGAGCTGAAATAATGCTGTATGGCAGTGTCTGAGTATGAGAGAGACTTTGTTCGACTTAGTAAGTATGCTCAGGAATGTGTTTCCACTGAAGAAATAATGTATAAAAGGTTTAAGGATGGCTTAAATGAGAATATCAAGTTGTATGTAGGGATTTTAGAGTTGAAAGAATTCGTTGTACTTGTTGATCGGGCATGCAAAGTAGAGGAATTGTTTAAGGAAAAGAGAAAAGCTGAATCAGATGCTAGGGATATAAAGAAAAGATCAATGAGTAAGTCCTTCCAATTGTCATAAAAAAAGTGAGGAATGTGCCAAACCATTCGACTGTTTTAGCTGGAAATTCGAGTGGGACTCGTGGGAGGCAAAATACGGGTTCGAAGGCTCAGACTACTTTAATAGCTAGTGTTGGCAATGTCAAGGCAAGTAACTCAGAATGCCAACACTACGATAAGAGACATCCCGGTGAGTGTTGGATGGTCACCGGGGCTTGCTTTAAATGTGGCTCCCAAGACCACTTCATTAAGGACTATCCAAAAGTGGTAACGAAAGAAACTACCCAAAGTACTAAACCAAGCAATATACCCATTAGAGGGCGACCTACCAGAAATGTGAAAGAGGGAGCTAGTAGCAGAGGCATAGCTAGAGATTGAGCTGCAAGATCTGAGGCCAGAGTGCCTGCAAGAACTTATGCTATTCATGCCCGGGAAGAAGCATCATCCCCTGATGTGATCACTGGTATTTTCTCTCTTTATTATGTTAATATAGTTGCACTGATTGATCCTGGGTCCATACATTCTTACATTTGCATGAAATTAGTGAATGATATGAAATTGCCTAGAGAGTCAACCAAATTTATGATTAAGGTGTCAAACCCTCTAGGCAAGAGTGTGTTAGTTGACAAAATTTGCAAGAATTGTCCCTTAGTGATCCGAGGTCACTGTTTCCTAGCTGATCTAATGTTATTGCCATTTCATGAGTTCGATGCTATTTTGGGCATGGATTGGCTATCAATGCATGATGCTCAAGTGTATTGTAGACAGAAGGTTATCAAATTAAAGTGTGAAAATGATGAAAGTCTTCGGGTTGAAACAAATGTGTCCAGCGGGTTGCCTACTTTGATTTCGTCTATGACTGCTCAGAAGTGTTTGAGGAAGGGGTATGAAGCATATTTGACTTATGTATTAAATACGAAAGAGTCTGAACTAAAAGTGGATTTGGTACCAGTGGTTTGTGAGTTACCAGATGTATTTCCTGAGAAGTTGTCGGGTATACCTCCTGCTAGGGAGATAGAGTTCGCCATCGACTTGTTACTGGGGACTGCCCCGATATCGATAGCCCCGTATAGAATGGCTCCAATAGAGCTAAGGGAATTGAAAGTACAGTTGCAAGAGTTAACGGATAAAGGGTTTGTGAGACCTATTTTTTCTCCCTAGGGGGCCCCTGTGTTATTTGTAAAAAAAAAAGGATAGATCGATGAGACTTTGTAGCGACTATAGGCAACTCAACAAAGTGACAATAAAGAACAAGTATCCTTTGCCAAGAATTGATGACTTATTTGATTAGCTAAAGGGAGCTATTGTGTTCTCTAAAATAGACTTGAGACCGGGATACTACCAGTTAAGGGTGAAAAAGTCTGATGTGCCGAAAACTTCTTTCAAAATAAGGTACAGACACTATGAGTTTCTCGTAATGCCTTTTGGCTTGACTAACGCCCCAGCAGTGTTCATGGACTTAATGAATTAGATTTTTAGACCGTACTTGGATAAGTTTGTAGTGGTCTTCATTGACAACATCTTGATCTATTCTCATGATGATAATGAGCATGTCGAGCATCTGAGAACGATTTTACAAATCTTGTGAGATGAAAAGTTGTATGCAAAATTTAGTAAAAGTGAGTTTTGGCTTAGTGAAGTTGTATTTTTGGGTCACATGGTCTCGAAAGATGGCGTTCGAGTTGATCTAAGTAAGATTTCGGAGATAGTAGATTGGAAACCATCGAAAAATATATCAGAAGTTAGAAGTTTTCTGGGCTTGGCTGGTTACTATCGATGTTTTGTAAAAATATTTTCGATGATTGCTTCTCCGATGACTAAGTTACTGCAAAAAGATGTTAAGTTTGAGTGGACAGGGAAGTGTCAGCAAAGTTTTGAGAAACCAAAGACAATATTAACCGAGGCACAGTACTAGTGCAATCGGAATCTGGTAAAGAATTTGTAATTTACAGTGATGCGTCTCTAAATGGTCTAGGATGCGTGTTGATGCAAGAAGATAAAGTGGTAGTGTATGCCTCAAGACAATTGAAGCCACACGAGAGGAACTACCCAACACATGATTTGGAGTTAGCCGCCATTGTTTTCGCCTTGAAGATTTGGCGCCATTATCTTTATGAAAAGAAATGTCACATCTTCACCGATCATAAAAGCTTGAAGTACTTGATGTCATAAAAGGATTTGAACTTATGACAGCAAAGGTGGCTTGAGCTATTGAAAGACTACAAGTTGGTGATTGACTACCATTCAGGAAAGGTAAATGTAGTAGCTGATGCATTGAGTAGAAGATCTCTATTTGCTTTGAGAGCCTTGAGCACAAGAATGACCTTATCCAATGATGGACCGAGTTGCGAGCTAGGCCATTGTTTATTCAACAAATTTATTAAGCTCAAAAGGGTGATAATGAGCTGCAAGTGAAAAGAGTTCAGTGCAAAAAGAATGATGAGACAGATTTTTGAATTGGTGAGAATGGTTGTTTGATGCTTCGAGATAGAATATATGTATCGAAAGATGCTGAGTTGATTCGGGAAATTCTATTCGAAGCTTACAATGGTTTCCTATCTGTTCATCTGGGTAGTGCAAAGACGTATAGTGATTTGAAGAAATCGTATTGGTGGCCGAAATGAAAAGAGACGTCTCCGAGTTTATTTCAAAGTGCTTGGTTTGTCAACAAGTAAAAGCTGAACATCAGGTACCTTTCGGTCTATTACAGCCAATAATGGAAATGTGATCATATTACTATGGATTTTGTGATGGGTTTGCCATTAACCTTGAAAAAGAAAGATGTCATTTGGGTCATTGTTGATCGGTTAACGAAATCGGCTCATTTCATCCCGGTACATACGGATTTTTCATTGGATAAGCTAGCTAAATTGTATATTGCCGAGATTGCAAGATTATAAGGGGTGTCGATTTCTATTATATCGGATAGAGACCTAAGATTTACCTCAAAACTTTGGAGGAAGTTACAAGAAGCCTTGGGTACCAAGTTGAATTTTAATACCGCATTTCACCCACAGACAGACAGTCAATCCGAGAGAGTGATTCAGGTACTCGAAGTTATGCTTTATTATTATGGTCTCGAGTTCAAAGGTAGTTGGGAGAAGTACCTACCTTTGGTGGAATTCGCTTATAACAATAATTTTCAATCGAGTATCAAAATCGCACCTTATAAGGCATTATATGGTTGCAAATGTCAAACTCTCTTGTATTGGACAGAGCTTAGTGAAAAGCGAATCCATGGGATTGATTTGATTAGAGAGACTGAAGAGAAGGTAAAAGATATCTGTGATTGCTTAAAAACCACTTTGGATCGATAGAAGTCTTATGCAGATATGAAGAGAAAAGAAATCGAATTTCAAGTAGGTGATAATGTGTTCCTCAAAGTATCTCCGAGAAGAAGGTTCTAAGATTTGGATGGAAAGGCAAATTGAGTCCACGTTTCATCGGACCATATGAGGTTGTAGAAAGAGTTGGACCAGTGGCTTATCGATTGGCTTTACCGATAGAGTTAGATAAGATTCATATGTGTTTCATGTATCGATGCTATGACGATACCGTTCTGATCTGTCACATGTGATCTGGCCAACCGAAGTGGAAATTCAACCGGATATGACTTATAGCGAAGAGCCAATCAAAATTTTAGCATGGGAAGTGAAACAGTTAAGGAACAAAAGTGTGGCTTTGGTAAAAGTGCTTTGGCAAAAGCATGGCGTAGAAGAAGCTACATGGTAATCGGAGGAGACCATGAGGAAAAAGTACCCACATCTTTTCACTGGTAAGATTTTTGGGGACAAAAATCCCTTAAGGGGGATAGTTGTAACAGCACGAATTAGGGCCTAAACAGAACGGTGGATTCGAGACCACTAATCCAACATAGAAAAATTTATGCCAATTAAGTTTTAAGGTTTATTGTGTGATTGAATGCATGAGTGAAAATTTAGTAAATAAATTTTACCGATAGAGTACTCGATTGAGAGATAGGACTAAATTGCAAAAAATTCAAAATATGTGTTCTAGAAGCTTTTAGTGTGAAATTGAAATGAAATTTTAAATTAGAGGTCCTTATTTACCAATTAGACCATTTTTGGGCATTATGGACAAAAATACCCTTGGAAGGAAAAATTTGCAAAGAAGGCCATTAGGGGCATTTTGGTCATTTAGTTATTAAAAGAAATAAAAAGGGAAAATAAGGCCAAAAAAGCGTCGATCTTTCTCCTATCTTGGCAGAATTTCACAAGCACCATACCTAGGGTTTCTTTCAACTTTTCAAGCTCAAAGTAAGTGACTCCTAGCCCCGTTTTTAAAGTTCTTCGTATTTTTGAGATCCTCATACCTAGACCTAGCTTTCTATAACACTATTTTAAGCTAGGGTTGATGTTTAAAAATTTGTCCATATATGACATGGAAGCATTTTGATGTTTATTGGTAGAAAATGGAAGCTTGAAGTGTAGTAAACAACTTTTGCTAAGTGATTTTTCATGAAAATGCATTTAGGGACTAAAATGCAAAAGTTGTATAATATGTGCATAATTTGTGAAACATTAAAAATTGTGGGCTGCTATAGAAGAGAAATATGTTTGGCTAGGCTTGGGAATGTAGAAAAATTGATACATTTCACTTTACGAGCTTAGGGACTAAATTGTAAAAATTGACAAAGTTAGGGGTAAATGGTAAAAATTACCATAGGATAATTTTGTGTCTAATTGAGTAATGTGTGTATTGAATGAGTGAAATTTGATGTTATAGATAAAAAATGATGAGAAAATGACCTTGACCGTGGAAAAGTCAAGGTCTCGGATTATATAAAAAAGGGTTGCATTTGGTATCGAGGTAAGTCCTATATGTAGATAATGAGTTATTTTAAATTATTATGTTCAATTATTTTAATTATTTTGAAATTCTAAAATTTTTATATCGAAACATTGATTTTGGAATGTGATAAATCAATAAGTAAAAAGAAGTCCCGGTTGAACCTTAGGAATTATTAGGATACGAGTGATATGTCAGCAGGAAACTATCAATCGTTATTGATTGTTTATGTGATATTGGGTGCTAGCCTAGTTCGACTACCGATGGCTATGTAATCCTGTATTTGTTGTAGATACCTATCAGCTTGTGTGAGTAGCACTGAGTAGAATCGACTACACCGTCAGCTTGTGTGAGCAGACCTGATAATGGCTCATTATTAAGCATTATGTGATAAGTGGTAGCTTCGGCTACATATTAGTGGTAGCTTCGGCTACATTATGTGTGTGGCACTTGTGCCTTAATTCCGTGTATCCTCTAGTATTCCACGTGGTTCATCGGGCCATCCGAACTGATGTGATAATGTGATTGCATGAGAAAAGATTTAACCATGTGTTCGAGATTTTGTATGTTTAGGTTATGTGAAAAATATTGTGTGTGCTAAGTACTTAATGTATGTATTGAGCATGCGGTAAGATCATGTGAGTAAGTGATAAATCCCCAACTCAGTTGTATGATTGAGAAACTTATTTTCCATTAGATAAGCTATTTAGTTTAAATGCTCATTTTCTTTACATATAGACTTATTAAGCTTTATAGCTTACCCCTTCTCTTTTCCTTTCCCAATTAGGTTCCCCAAGCTAATCCGAGGCTCGGTGATCGACGGGATTCCATCAACACTATCAACCATCTCTTTTGGCACTTTGAATATAAACTTTGAAAGTTATGGCATGTATAGGTGGTCTATTGTTTTGGTTATGTGTCATAACTCTTTTTGGTCCATTTGTTAGTAGTGGTATTTTTATATTTGGCCTTGAGAAATAAGCCATGAGTGGTTAAGTCCTATTTTGTCAAAATGTTGTAATTTACTAATGAGAAAGCTTGCATAGTTTGGGTAAAATGTGGATGAATGTGCATATTTGTGTATGATTGGTAAAATGTAGTGTGTGGATGCCGAAATGTGGTAGATTGGATGTGTTTTAGAGTTATTTTGTATATTGGCAATATTGGTATGTGTTGGTTTGTGTTTCTGGGTGGCAATTGGCTTGGAAAATAGCCTATAATTGTCCACACGGGTAGACACTGTGTCCAGGCCATGTGTGACATACGGTGAACCGACAGGTGTGTTGATAGGCCGTGTGTCCCCTGCACTTGAAATTATGGGAATTAAATGTTTTTGTAGTAAACACACAGGTTGGAGACACGGCCGCGTGTCTGGACCGTGTGATAGACACGGCCTGACCCACGGGCATGTGGCTTGGCCGTGTGACGAAGTTTTTGCAATTACGTCATCAACAAAATGTCTCAATTTTTTGCACGGGGAGAGGAGATGAGCGTGTTGAGACTGTGTGAAGGGTACGAGCTAGAGACACGGACGTGTGCCTGGCCGTGTGAAAACCCTTGTAGGTTCAAGATTAAAATTAATTCCACACGGACTAGGGACATGGGCATGTGCGACTAGACGACCTGCCCACAGGGGCATGTCCTTGTTCCACACAGGTGTGTCCCTGTTCCACATGGGCGTGTGCCCTGTTTTAAGTAGAATTTTTCTAAGTGTTCAAAAATTTTTGGTTTGGTTCCAGGTTGTACCCAATGAGACTCTTAGGCCTCGTAAGCCCATAATAAGAGTGTTTTGAAAAATATTGAAAATGTTTTTAAATTTTTGTTAAATTTGTGAGTTGAGATTGAGTGATCAAGTGTTACTAAGTCCGGTAATGCCTCGTACCCAGTCTCTACATCGGACTTGGGTGAGTGGTGTTACATACACAAATAATTAACTCTTTGCAAACAATTCCATGTGTCAGTAGTTAAGCAAACTCTAGAACAAGAACTTCGCAAAAGTGGTTTTATCTTGACCCTTTCATCTAAATACATTTGATAAACATCCCTATTCATAGTCATTCATGAAGGAATATGAAACCTAGGACATGCGACAAACATAAATTTCTTAAAGCCTTCACTTTCAACAAACTTGAAAGGTAATTTATCTATCACAATCATTTGTACTAATCCTTTCCTACATGCTTCTTGATCAAATCTCCAAGTTGAAAGTTGCCCTTCCCCCCCTTCAACTCTCTTTCTAGGTAAAACTAGTTGTCCTTGACTAGTGTCAACAACATTACTAGGATTTTTCTTACATGAACCAATATGATATTTCAATGACCCTGTACCATTTTTTTTCATATCACAACAAAATTCTTTTTGACAATAATTACATTTAGCCTTACTTTTACCTTCATTATTAATAATCTTAGTGAAGTCAGACCAAACTTCTGACCTTTGAGGAGAGGCTTTTCTTTTCCCAGTAGTCCCCTTTGTTTTGCTTGAAGCTCTAACTCCCGAATTTTTAGAATCTATCGAAGTAGGAGGTGTAACACTACCATCAATAGATGTTGGTTTGGTGGAAATTCTGCAAGAAAAAAATTGTATAATAAATTAAAATACTTTATAATATTAAACATATTTTGATGTTGAGTTTTAGAGAAATAAATTCTGCTTTTATCCAACCGCTACACTCCATCTAACCTTTCTAGGCCTTGTATGTAAGTTGTAACAGTGACATTTCAAATGGTGCAGAAAGAATTAAAAGACGCAAGAAAAAAAGATGTGAACTTTATTATTAGAATTTTGACTAGCTTCGAACATTCAAAACAAGGAATTAATTATCATTAATGTAGGTTGATTGAATGAAAATGTGGCTTATGATTCTCTTGTGTTCTAATGCAATTTTTCATAAAATAAGTTACGACAATTAAAAGAATTTATGCACGGAAGATTTTTTCTTCTCCATCTAATTTAGTTATTTAAGACCAGTTACAGCAGGCTCCACTCTTGAACTGTAGTGGAATATTATTGCATTGATGTAACAAAGCAATAGACATTTTTGTGACATATTTGGATTGATTGAAAGGTTTAATGTGGCACATTTTTATTGACACTTTGTAAGAGTTGATTTTTTAAACACCGTTCAAAAAAAGGTGAATGGGATAACATAATGATAGTTTAAGTATTAATATAAGATAAAAAAAATTAGTTACCAAAGTGAGAGAACATACATAGTTCAGGGTCAAAATGAGTATTAAACCTAAAAAGAAAGTCTAAAATAGAGGAGAAGCATACAAACCAAGAGAGTAGCAACATCAAGCCAAACAACCATAACCACTGTCAAAAGCAGACCACACAAAACCAGGAAAACCAACAATAACAGATAATAAATCAACCATAAAGATTGTTTAATTATTTATGATTTCCACTAGGGAACCTTCAACATTTAGCAATCAAGCGATAATTCCACTACCCATTAATTTAAAATTTGAAAGCTTGCAATTACCATTAATCAATGGAGTTTCAACAAAATAATCATAAGACAAAGGTCTTTACACTATAATTTGTCAACCAAAAGAGTTGAAAGCTAGCACAATAGCCATTGGTCTATAATACTTTTACTTATATAAGTATTTGCAAGTGAAGAGGTACATGAGAATCCCTTAACCTTTTCAGTGCATTATAATCATGCTACATGCAAATGGACAAAATAAATGTGGAACACCCTAAGAAGATTTCTCATAGCATTATAAAGAATCACATCCATTCTCTATTAAGTTCAGAGTTCTAAGTTTGGAACTAAATGTGTAACAGCCCATTTTTAGCTAAATCAGAATAATTATTTCGAAACCACAAATTTGAGGTCAAAAAATTATTTTATTATTATTATAAGTGTTTACAGCATGAAAGCATGATTATGTGAAAGTCTCGTGAAATAATTTTATCGTTTGAATACGTAATTCGGTAAAAAAGACTAAATTGCATAAAATGTAAAAGTAGTGTTCTAATAGTTTAAAATACTTAATGGCTATTAAATTAAATAGTGGAGGTCCTTATGTGGTAAATATACCATTGTCTATATAAGTGGACAAATATGGACATTAATTATATGATTTTAATGTTTTATAAATTATGAAATAAGTTATAATTAAATAAAACAAATGCCATATTTTGTCCATATTCTTCCTCATGAACCGAAAATGAGAAAGGAAGCACCATTTTTGTGCATTCAAATGTTCAGCCATGTAACACCCCAAATCTTTTTAATTTCGGCTTTTATGATTTGTTGTGCACAAAACTATCTGAATATATTTCTGTAATAATTTTGACATAAATATATGCTTGCTTCAGTGGTTAAGTGTTCTAAGAAGTGTCTGAGAAGTCTTGGGTTCAAGCCTTAGCTTGGGAAAATTTTTGGTTTTTATTGAATAAAGCTCAACCTTTGGATATTAAATTTATAAGAAAAAGTTGGTTAAATTATAACAGAATGGGCCTGCTGGTCTGATGGATAAGTGGAGAGTTATTATGCTTGAGGTTCTGTGTTCGAATCCCTACGCGAACGAGGGATTTCTTTTATGGTGCTTGTGCCGAGTAAGAATTTGAAATAATTGGGTTGCTGAGTGGTAGAGTTGTGTGGGCAAGTGGGGGAGTGATTTGGGGGATTGGGTAGTTATCAAGATTCTGTTTTCCATTATCAAAAATTCTTTCTTCCTCAAACTCTCTGCTGAAATTCTCGCTCTCCATATTCTTTCTCTCTTTCTTTTTCATCCAGTTAAATCTCCCTTTATGTTACCGTTTTCCTTTATTTTATTATCAATTTTTGGGTTCTTTTCCATCGTCATTGCTTATTTCTGAGTTGGCGCGAATCTGATAAGTGTAGGGGTGCGTTTGGTTTCAATTTTATGAATGTTGGGTTACTTAGTGATTGTTTTTTGTTTAGGAGTCAATCGAGGTTCTATGGATCACTAACCAGAGTTTGGAATTAGCGAGGAACTACCGTTTTTCACTAGAGGTAGAGTTATCGTTAGTTTCAGGATTTATTCGTTCTTAACAACTCGAATCAAGTGACTGAAAAATGGATTTACAATTGTCAAATATAGGTTTGGAAGGGCTCAAGAATGGTTAGGCATCAAAATCAAATCAGGTGTGTACTCTGATTGCACTGAAATCGCATTTCAGCAAAAGCCAAAAAGCTTACTATCGACGCCACACGGACGTGTGGACTGCCCGTGTAGAGGCCGTGTGGCGATACACAGCCGCGTGATCAACGAGCCAGGCCGTGTGCATGCGACACGGGCGCGACAGACACAGCTATGTGAGGTTGGTGAGGCTGTATGAGAGATACGGGCTCGACCAATTGGCCGTGTAGGCCACATGAGTGTGTTGTTTAATACGGGTATGTGGGATTCTGGGCCAGGCTGTGTGATCCACACGACCAAGGCCAATTTGGGCCATGTAGGCCACATGGGCATGTGGGCCCACATGGGCATGTGAGCCCTTTTTTTCGATATGAACTATAAGGTTGCATGGGTCACCCAAGTCGACTGTAACCTATCGTAAGGTCGGTAAGTATTACTTAGGCTTGATTTCTGTAATCTGGTTATATGATGCATGAATTAAGCATATGATATATGTAATAACATGTTATCCTTAGCATGTACATCTGTTCTGTTCTGTTATGATATGTATGATCTATTATTCTGTAATACAGCATGCCATATATGTATGTTATACTGTATTGAGATGGGTTTATTGACGAAGAGAAGGAAGTTCTGAAAGGCTTTTAGCCTGTTATCTGACAGCTATGCTGCATATATCTGTTAGGTGCCGTCTTCGGTACCATATTTGGTGTGTAGGGTTGGATGCGTTGATTTTATCCCCATACTTGGTGTGCAGGGCTGGGTGGGTTGATTTTATCCCCACATGGTGTGTAAGGTTGGACGGAGATGGTGTGCAGAGTTGGTGGGCATGTTCTATTTCTAATATGATATGCATATGTTTTTGTATGGGCTAAGGCTCGAATATATCTGATTCTGTTCTGAGTAGGTCAATGCCCACACCGTTTCTGTTAAGGGCTCAGGCCCAATTTATGATTGTTTTCTGATATCTGATACATGCATGCTTTACTGTAGGGATGTACACACTGAGTTTGTGAAAACTCACCCCTTTATTTGTTTATCTGTTAGGTAATCCCCAGCAGTAGATGGGTCGGTGAGCGGAGGGCTCGATGGTGACCACTACTAGTTACTTTTTAGATTTCACAATTTCTCTGGTTATTTACTGTTTTACTGTTTTTAATTAATTTGAGATTATGATTGTAATATGAACTTGGAAATTTGATTTTAAGTTGGGTTTTTAATTGTTCATTAGGAATTTTAAATTGCAAACGCCACAAAAGCATTGATTTTCTAAAAATTAACTAAGAGCTTCCTTGTAAAAGAAATAGGTTTAAGCAAATAAGTTAATTCATGATTTTCTGACTTAAGTAAAGATAATAACCGAAATAAGTTTTAACTTGTCAAGACATTTTTCAAAACACTCACATGTGACGCCTCCAGATTTGGCCATAACGTCTAGGCCGGGTTTTGGGTGTTACATTTAGTGGTATCAGAGCCAGATTGCAAAACTCAGCTGTGGTTTTGGGTTTTAAAGTTGATTTTGAGAAGTGATTTATTAATGATCTTGAGATATGATTGATAATAAGTAAGTGGTACACCATGTAACAGCCCGAATTAGGGCCTAAACAGAATGGTAGTTTCGAGACCACGAATCCAACATAGAAAAATTTATTCCAATTAAGTTTTAAGGTTTATAGTATGATTGAATGCATGAGTGAAAATTTAGTAAATAAATTTTATCGAGAAGGTGCCCAATTGAGCGATAAGACTAAATTGCAAGAAATTCAAAATATGTGTTCTAGAAGGTTTTAGTGTGAAATTCAAATGAAATGATAAATTGGAGGTCCTTATTTAGAAATTAAACCATTTTTGGGCATTATGGACAAAAATACCCTTGGAAGGAAATATTTGCAAAGAAGGCCATTACGAGCGTTTTGGTCATTTGGTTATTAAAAGAACTAAAAAGGGAAAATAAGGCCAAAACGTGCTCATCTTTCTCCTACCTTGGCTGAAACTTAGAGAGAGCACCATAGCTAGGATTTTTCATCTTTCCAAGCTTCAAGTACGTGATTCCTAGCCTTATTTTTCATGTTCTTCGTATTTTTGAGATCCTTGTACCTTGACCTAGCTTTCTATACCATTATTTTAAGCTAGGGGTCATGTTTAAAAATTTATCCATATGTGACATGGAAGCATTTTGATGTTTATTAGTAGAAAATGGAAGCTTGAACTGTAGTAAACAACTTTTGCTAGGTGATTTTCATTGAAAATTGTGCTTAAATTGTACTTAATTTGTGAAACATTGAAAATTGTGGGCTTTTATAAAAGAGAAATATGTTTGGCTAGCTTGGGAATGTAGAAAAATTAATACATTTCATTTTACGAGCGCAGCGACTAAATTGTAAAAATTAACAAATTTATGAGTAAAATGGTAAAAATTACCATAGGATGATTTTGTACCCAATTGAGTAATGTGTGTATTGAATGAGTTAAATTTGATGTTATAGATCAAGAACGATGTGAGAATGACCTTGACCGAGGGAAAGGCAATGTATCGGATTAAAATCGAAAAGATTAGCATATTTGTAGCGAGGTAAGTCCTATATGTAAATAATAAGTTATTTTTAATCATTATGTTTAATTAGTTTAATTAATTTGAAATTCTGAAATAGTATATCGAATTATTGTTTATTGGATGTGATAAACCGATAAGAGATGAAGAGTCCCAGTTGAACCTTTGGAATCATTGGGATACGAGTGACATGTCACTAGAAAACCATCGACTGTTATCGATTATTTAAGTGGTTTCAGGTGCTGGTCTAGCTCGACTACCAGTGGCTAGGTAATCCTGCATTTGTTGCGGATACTTGTCAGCTTGTGTGAGCAGCACTGAGTAGGATCGGCTACACCGTCAGCTTGTGTGAGCAGACCCAATAATAGCTCATTATTGAGCCTCATGTGATAAGTGGTAGCTTCAGCTACATATTAGTGGTAGCTTCGGCTACATTATAAGTGTGGCACTTGTGCCTTATTTTCGTGTATCATTTAGTATTCCACGTGGTTCATCGGGCTATCCAATTTAATATTATAATGTGATTACATGTGAAAAGATTTAACCGTGTGTTTAAGATTGTGCATGTATAGGTTATATGAAAAATATTTTGTGTGCTAAGTGCTTAATGTATGTATTGAGCATGTGGTAAGATCACATGAGTAAGTGATAAATTTCCAAACTTAATTGTATGATTGGAAGATATATTTTCCATTAGCTATGTCTATTTAGTTTAAATGCTCATTTTCTTTACATATAGACTTACTAAGCTTTATAGCTTACCCCTTTCCTTTTTCCCTTCCCTTATAGGTTCGTCAAGCTAATTTGAGGCTCGGCGATCAACGGGATTCCATTTGTTTGGGATGTATAGGCATGTATATGTGGTCTATTGTTTTGGTTATGTGTCATAACTATTTTAGGTCCATTTTTTTGGTATTGGTATTTTTATACTTGGCCATGAGAAAGGGGCCACGAATGGTTATGTCTTATTTTGTCAAAATATTGTAATTTACTAATGCGTAAGCCTAAATAGTATGAGTAAAATGTGTATGGATGTGCATGCTTGGGTGTGATTGGTAAAATGTAATGTGTAGATGCCAAAATGTGGTTGTTTGGATGTATTTTTGTGTTATTTTGTGTATTGGCAAAATTGGTTTGTGTTAGTTTGGCTTTTAGGGTGGCAATTGGCTTGGAAAATAGCCTATAATTGTCCACACAGGTAAACACACGGGCATGTGTCTAGGCCGTGTGTCAGCCTACGGGTGTGTTGATAGGTCGTGCGTCCCTTACACCTGAAATTATGAAAATTTAATGTTTTGTAGTAAACACATTTGTTGGAGACACGGTCATGTGTCCCGACCATGTGATAGACATGGCCTAGCCCACGGGCGTGTGGCTTGGCTGTGTGATGAAGTTTTTGCAGTGATGTCATAAATAGAATACCCCAGTTTTTCACACGGGGTGAGGACACTGGCATGTTGAGGCCGTGTAAAGGACACGGGCTAGAGACACGGGCGTGTGCTTGGTCGTGTGAAAACCCCTATAGGTTCGAAATGAAAATTAATTTCATACGGGCTAGGGACATGAGCATGTACGACCACACGGTCTGCCTACACAGGCGTGTCCTTGTCTCACACGGACGTGTGCCCTTTTTTAAGTAGAATTTTTCTAAGTGCTCGAAAAGTTCCGGTTTGGTTCCGGATCATACCCAATGAGCCTTTTAGGCGTTGTAAGCCAATAATAAGAGTGTTTTGAATAAGATTGAAAAAGTTTTAAATTTTCGTGAAATTTGTGAGTCGAGATTGAGTGATCGAGTGTTCGTAAGTCTAGTAATGCCTCGTACCCGGTCCCGGCATCGGACTTGGGTGAGGGGTGTTACACACCGAGTCTTCAGCGTCAATCCTGTAAGTATTCTGAAATTCTGAATTTTGATATGTATTGATTGAAAGCATGCTTAGTTACACCGTTACTGTTTGATTTGTCTGAAAAATACTGATAGTATGTTATGAGACTACTTAGGTAGGACTCTACTAAAACACTTTAGGTAGTGTAGATTGAAAACTGAAATAAGATTATTACTCGTGAAAACTGACTCTGAAACTCTTATACGATTCTACATAAAATATTTGTTAATAATTATCAAAACTGTAAATTGATTTGTATAAAACTTTTAATACGGATTAATTCGATATCTATAATGAGCACTAAAGGTACTCGTGGATGGGGTACTAGAGGCTGAGGTAGAGGTCGTAGAAGGGCTTGAGCTGAGTTATTCGCTTCTGATACGTTCCAAATGTGGACATTAGCGAGACGCCGATGTCACCTATTACGGATACTGGGTCAAGGTCATATGATCGTGTGGCTAGGGACGACGCACTGTCCCAAGCCATGCTACAAATTTTAAAGTGGGTTATTGGGCCCAACACTGGATCTGGAGGCTGTGGGTCGATTATAGAACGACTCCGGTCCAATGGGGCTGAGTTATTCAGCGGAATCGTTGGGGTTGCTCCTAATGTGGCCGAGTATTGAATGGAGGTCACGGAGAGAATAATGGACGATTTGGATTTCATGGATGAGCAAAAGCTCAAGGGGGCTATCTTACTACTTCGTGACGAGGCATATCAGTGGTGGCTCATGGTTAAGGAGGGCACTCAGCCAGATCGTCTATCATGGGATTTGTTTAAGACGGCCTTCAAGAGTAAGCATGTGGGAGCCAACCATACTGATGCTAGAAGACATGAGTTTCTTAATCTCACATAGGGTGACCGATCTGTGGTCGAGTATGAGGTCAAATTTGTGAGGCTGAGTCGTTATGCGAGGGGCATGGTGGCAACTGAGTATGAGAGCTGTGTTTGATTTGAAGATGGTCTTCGAGACATTCTGCGGGTTTTGATAGCTCCTCAAAGGGAGCGGGATTTCTCTTTATTAGTGGAAAATGTGAAGATCGCCGAAGAGGTGAAGTTCTCGGAGCGCTAAAACTGAGATAAGAGGAAGGCTAAGAGGGATCTGAGCCTTCGAACACTGGGATTAGGCCTAAGAAAAAGGCCATGACTGATGGGCTTGTGAGAGTTAGGCCTACTGTTGCACCTAGTGGGGTGGCGATCTGCCAGTACTGTGATAGACGCCATCCGGGCGAGTGTTGGAGGACTATTAGAGCTAGTTTGAGGTGTGGGTCTACTGAGCACCGTGTTAAGGATTGTCCACTGAGGGGTAATCAAATGCAAGCTTCAGTTAATGAGACTGCACAGCCGTTGAGGATAGTTTAGCAACCACCTAGGGGCCGAGGTTAGGTTAGGGGTGGTATTGGCGTAGGCCAAGGGCAGAGAGCACCAGGCAGAGGTGTGAGACCGACTGAGGCGAGGCAGCCTACACTAGTTTATGCTGCACATTGCCGTAAGGATGGAGATGCTCCGGATGTTATGACGAGTACGTTCCTAATCTTTAATGTACCTTACTATGCATTAATAGACATAGGCTCTACACACTCTTACGTAGCTAGCACTGTGCCTGAGACTTTGGGGATTCTGTCCGAGAGCACTTCTAGTGAGATATCTGTGGTGAGTTCATTGGGGCAGTCTATTAGAGTTAGTAAACTATTTAGAAATGTACCGTTAGTGGTCCAGGGGATTGTATTTCTGGCTAATTTGATGGAGCTCCCATTTAGGGAGTTTGACTTAATTATGGGCATGGATTGGTTAGTGGAACACCGAGTGAGTCTGGATTTTGCTGAAAAGAGGGTAGTTCTGAGGACTGAGGAGGATAATGAGATAGTCGTGATTGGGGGACAACAAAATTATCTAACTAATGTAATATCTGTATTGGTAGCTGAGAAGCTAGTTAGGAAAGGATGTGAGGTATTCTTAGCCTACATTAGTGTTTTGGATTCTATGGACTCTTCAGTTAAAGACATCCGCACTGTGAGGGACTTTTCAGATGTTTTTCTAGAGGAATTACTGGGATTGCCTCTGAGCCAAAAGGTGGAGTTTGGGATCGAGCTGATTCCTGGTATAGCTCCGGTGTCTATTGCCCCTTACCGAATGGCACCGAAGGAGCTTACAGAGCTTAAGGCCCAGATACAGGAGTTGTTGGATCGTGGGTTTATTCGTCCTAGTGTGTCTCCATGGGGAGCACCTGTTCTATTCGTAAAGAAGAATGATGGTATGATAAGGATGTGTATCGACTACCGTCAGTTGAATAAGTTGACCATTAAGAACAAATACCCACTTCCAAGGATAGTCGACTTGTTCGATCAATTTAGAGGGGCTTCTGTGTTCTTTAAGATTGATCTACGGTAAGTTATCATCAGTTGAGAGTTAACGAGGCTGATGTGCAGAAGACGACATTCAGGACTCGTTATAGACATTACGAGTTCCTAGTTATGCCTTTTGGTTTGATTAATGCACCAGCGGCATTTATGGACTTGATGAACCATGTGTTCCAGCCCTACTTGGATCAGTTCGTGGTAGTGTTCATCAACGAAATTCCGGTGTATTCTAAGTCAGAGGATGAACATGATGAGCATCTCAGGGTTGTTCGACAGATGCTTTTCGAGAAACAGCTATATGCGAAATTCTCTAAATGTAAGTTCTAGCTTCGAGAGGTTACCTTCTTGGGTCATGTGGTGTCTGTTGAGGGGATTCATGTGGATCCTCGTAAGATTGAGGCTATGTTGGATTGGAAACAGCCGAAGAATGTGTCTGAGATTCGTAGCTTTCTAGGGCTGGCAGGGTATTATCGTTGTTTTGTGGAAGGGTTCTTCTTGATCGCAGCTCTATTGACTAAACTATTGCGTAAGAGAGTTCCTTTCATTTGGACTAATGCATAACAGGAGAGCTTCGAGAAACTTAAGACTATTTTGACACAGGCTCTAGTTTTGATACAGCCTGAGCCTAGGAAGGACTTTGTGGTTTACAGTGATACGTCACATGTGGGTCTGGGTTGTGTTCTGATGTAAGACGGTAAGGTAGTGGCTTATGCGTCTCGACAGCTTAAGACTCATGAGGTTAATTATTCGACGCACGATTTGGATTAGTTACAGTAGTCTTTTCTTTAAAGATTTGGAGGCATCATCTATATGGTGAGAAGTGTACTATCTACACTAATCATAAGAGCCTCAAATATCTCCTCACTCAAAAAGAGTTAAATCTTAGGCAGGTTCAATCGGTTAAGTTGCTTAAGGATTATGACTGCAGTATCGAGTACTATCCTGGTAAGGCCAATGTGGTGGCTGATGCGTTAAGCCGCAGGGCTGTGACCGATTTGAGAGTGTTGTTCGATCAACTGAGTCTATATGATGATGGTAGTTTGTTGGCAGAACTTCAAGTGAAACCTACGTGGGTTGATCAAATTAGAGATAAACAGTTAAGGGATAAGTCCCTTGAGTTGAGGTTCTGTCAGATTGAGAGTGGGGTTACTTCTGATTTTATGATTAATGGTGATGGAGTGTTATGCTTTCAAGGTAGGATCTGTGTACCGAATGATGAGGATTTGAGACAGTTGATTCTGAAGAAAGCGCATAGTAGCTCTTATGCTATACATCCTGGTGGGAACAAGATGTACAGAGATCTCCGAGAGTTGTACTGGTGGCCTGGGTTGAAGCGTGAAGTAACTGACTTCGTTGCTTGCTACTTGACTTGTTAGTAGATTAAGGCTGAGCATCAGTTGCCTTCGGGTTTGCTATAGCCAATTAAGATACCAATGTGGAAATAGGAGCGAGTAACGATAGACTTCGTTAGTGGGTTTCCCTTAACACCCACTAAGAAGGATTCAGTATGGGTCATCATGGATCGATTGACCAAGTCAGCTCAATTCATTCCTGTTAGGACAAATTTCTCTTTGCAGAAATTGGCTAAGCTCTACATCTCAAAGATTGTGAGGTTACATAGGGTTCCTGTATCGATCATCTCTGATAGGGATCCTCGTTTTACATCTTGATTTTGGTAGAAGCTTCATAAGGCTTTGGGTTCTAGGCTTGACCTCAACACTGCTTTTCATCCTCAGACAGACGGTAAGTGAGAGAGGGTGATTCAGATATTGAAGGACATGTTAAGGAGCTGTGTCATTGATTTTCGAGGTAGTTGGAGGAGTACTTGCCTTTAGGAGAGTTCGCCTACAACAACAGCTACTAGTCTAGTATATAGATGGCACCTTACGAGGCACTATATGGTCGTAAGTATCGCACTCCCTTGTGTTGGACTGAGTTGGGTGAGCGACGTGTTCCGGTTGATTCGAGAGCGTCTGAAAGTGGCTTCTAATATACAAAAGTCCTATGTTGATTTGAAGAGGAAGGACATTGAGTATTTTATGGGGGACTCAATTTTCCTTAAGGTCTCACCATGGAAGAAGGTTTTGAGGTTTAGTCGTAAGGTAAGCTAAGTCCTCGATTTATTGGGTCATACAATATTCTGAGACAAGTGGGGCCAGTCGCGTATCAGTTGGAGCTACCTCTAGAGTTAGATCATATACATGATGTGTTCTATGTCTCGATATTGAGATGTTATCGTTCTAATCCCACACACATTATGCCTGCAGAGGAGATTGAGATTAGACCAGATCTGACGTTCGAGAAGGCACCGGTTCAGATTTTAAATCACGAAGTTAAGGTTCTACGAGAGAAGTCTATTCCTTTAGTGAAGGTGCTGTAGTAGAATCATAGCACTGAGGAGGCTACTTAGGAGCTAGAAGATTCAATGCGACAACAATATCCTCACCTCTTTTGATCAGGTAAAATTTCGAGGACGAAATTTTCTTTTAGAGGGTAGAGTTGTAACGCCCCAAATCTTTGTAATTTTGGCTTTTGTGATTTGTTGTGCACAAAACTATCTGAATATGTTTCTACAATAATTTTGACACAAATATATGCCTGCTTTAGTGGTTAAGTGTTCTAGGAAGTGTCTGAGAAGTCTTGGGTTCAAGCCTTAGCTTGGGAAAATTTTTGGTTTTTATTTAATAAAGCTCAAACTTTGCATATTAGACTTATAAGCAAAAGTTGGTTAAATTATAACAGAATGGGCCTGCTGGTCTGGTGGATAAGTGGAGAGTTATTATGCTTGAGGTTCTGTATTCGAATCACTGTGCGAATGA
Organism: Gossypium stocksii; assembly: GCA_020496765.1. Lineage (NCBI taxonomy): Eukaryota > Viridiplantae > Streptophyta > Magnoliopsida > Malvales > Malvaceae > Gossypium > Gossypium stocksii. Next base: position 54,513,522 of record CM035622.1, read on the forward strand.
GGGATTTATTTTTTTGGTGCTTGTACCAAGTAAGAGTTTGAAATAATTGGGTTGCTGAGTGGTGGAGTTGTGTGGGTAAATGGGGGAGTGGTTTGGAGGATTGGGTAGTTATCGAGATTCTATTTTCCATTACCGAAAATTCTTTCTTTCTTAAACTCTCTACTAAAATTCCACTGCAAAATTTCCCCTCTCTACATTCTTTTTTTTCGTCCAGTCGAATTTAACTTTTTGCTACCGTTTTCCTTCATTTTATTATCGATTTTTAGGTTCTTTTCCATCGTCATTGCTTATTTCTGCGTTGGCACAAATCCAGTAAGTGTAGGGGTACGTTTGGTTTCGATTTTATGAATGTGGAATCAGCGAGGAACCGCCGTTTTTCATTAGAGGTAGAGTTTTCATTAGTTTTAGGATTTATTCGTTCTTAACAACTCGAATCAAGTGACTGAAAAATGGATTTACAATTGTCGAATATAGGTTTGGAAGAGGCTGGTGAGGCCGCGTACGAGACTTGAGCTCGACCAATTAAGCCATGTGGGCCACACTGGCGTGTGGGTCCACATGGGCGTTTGGGATTCTAGGCCAAGTCTTGTGGTCTACATGACAAAGGCCAATTTGGGCCGTGCGGGCCACATGAGTGTGTGAGCCCACATGGGCAGGCCACATAGGCGTGTGGGCCCATTTTTTCGATATGAACTGTAAGGTTGCACGGGTCACCCATGTCGACTGTGACTTATCGTAGGGTCGGTAAGAATTACTGAAACACGATTTTTGTGATTTGTTTATACGATGCATGAATTAAGCATGTGATGTATGTAATAACATGTTATCTCTAGCATGTACATCTGTTCTGTTCTATTCTGTTATGATATGTATAATCTATTGTTCTGTAATAAAGCATGCCATATATGTATGTTGCACTGCATTGAGCTGGGTTTATTGATGAAGAGAAGGAAGTTCTGAAAGGCTTTTAGCCTGTTTATGCTGCATATATCTGTTAGATGTCGTCTTCGGTACCATATTGGTGTGTAGGGTTGGATGGGTTGATTTTATCCTCATACTTGGTGTGCAGGGTGGTGGGTTGATTTTATCCCCACATGATGTGTAAGGTTTGATGGAGATGGTGTGCAGGGTTGGTGGGCATATTATGTTTTTGATCTGATATGCATATGTTTCTATATGGGCTAAGGCCCGAATATATCTGATTCTGTTCTGAGTGGGCCAATGCCCACACCGCTTTTGTTAAGGGCTCAGGCCTAATTTATGACTGTTTTCTGATATCTGATACATGCATGCTTTACTGTGGGGATGTACACACTGAGTTTGCGAAAACTCACCCCTTTATTTGTTTATCTGTTAGGTAATCCCCAGGAATAGATGGGTCGGTACAGCGGAGGGCTCGATAGTGACAACTGCTAGTTACTTTTTGGATTTCACGATTTATCTGGTTATTTACTATTTTACTATTTTTAATTAATTTGGGATTATGATTGTAATATGGATTTGGACATTTGATTTTAACTTGGGTTTTAATTGTTCATTAGGAATTTTAAACTGTAATCGCCACAAAAGCATCGATTTTCTAAAAATTAACTAAGAGCTTCCTTGTAAAAGAAATAGGTTTAAGCAAATAAATTAGTTCGTGATTTTCTGACTTAAGTAAAGATAATAACCGGAACGAGTTCTAACTTGTCAAGATATTTTTCAAAACACTCACATGTGACACGGCCAGATTCGACCATAACGTCTAGGCCAGGTTTTGGGTGTTACAAGCCATTTATCCTTGGTGCATGTAAGTCTGTTTTTGATGATTTCTATGTTTTTGTGACCGTTGCAAATAGGTCTAGCTAGCCCAAGGACTATTTTGAAAAATGGTTAAATGTTTTGAGAGTTACCATTGATGAATATATGTGTTCTTTGATGTTTGATGATGAAATATGAAACTTTTTTGTTAGATCTACAAGTTTTGTAAAGTGATTTTGAGTAAAAATGCAAAATAGGGGTTTAATTGTGAAAATGTGAAAATATGTGGTTAAATGCGTGAAAAAATGATAAATATGGGCTAGTAGGGGTATAATGGTAATTTGGCTAAGTATGGGTGCTTTGAAATTTGCATGAATTTGTGATTTTGTAAAATAAAGATTAAATTATAAAAATATGAACTTTTAGGGGCAAATGTGTAAAAGTTCTTAAATGTATATTTTGGATTAAATTGAAAAAGTAGATGAATAAATAAGCTGAATTTGATTTATATAGATCAAGAAAGGAAGAATTCAGACTTAGATTAGGGAAAAAACAAAATATCTAACTAGTCAATCCGTTTTATCATTTCCAAATACGAGGTAAGTTTGTATGCTAATAAATATTGTTAAATTGTGTTATAAATGTATTATTATTGAATTGAGCTATGATAATGGTTGGAAATGAGGTTACAGACATGATCGGCAGAGATTCGACAGTGGAAAGTCTCATTCAAACCTTAGGAATAGTTTAGGATACAAATGTCATGACATTAGGGTTTACCGATGATGATGTGATCCGGGTGCTGGTCTTGTACGTCTTACCGGTGGCTGGGTTCTAGCATGTGTTGCGGTTCCTAACAACTTGTGTGAGCAACACCGTGTAGCTACATCTTGACTAACAGCTTGTGTGAGGAGCACCGTGTAGCTACGTCTTGACTAACAACTTGTGTAAGCAAACCCGTTGTTAGCTCGAGAGTGAGCATATATGTGATATGAGATAGCTTCTGCTATAGGTGTGACACTTAGGTGCGATGTGTTCTCGAGTATCCTAGAGTAATTCTAAATGGTTCTACGGGCATAATTGAGACATGAATGAAAGTAAGACTGATTTAAGTGGTACAGGAACATATGGAACCTATACGGGCATTGAATTGAGATAGCTTATGAAATTCATGCTTAATCATGTATTAAACATGTGAAATAATTCAATATTAGTAATGTTTGCTATGCTCATTTGGTTGAATTGTGTTTAGTTAACATGTTAAGTTTATTATCATACGAGCTTACTAAGCTATAAAGCTTACTTCGTTTTTATTTCCTATGTTTTATAGTAAAATCGAAACTAGCTCGAATCCGGGGATCGTCAGAGACTTCATCACACTATCGAACATCTATTTTGGTATTTTTGAATTTGTGAATATAGTAATATGGCATGAATTTTTTCTATGTGATTTGGCTTGTAAATGATATAAGGTTTGATATGTATATAGCCTTATAAGTTGGCTTATTTTATGTGCTTGGTAATGTGGTTATAATGAGCAATTGACCATTTTGATATGTGGTATGTAGTCTGGTTTGGAAATGCTTGATTGTGGTTTGGTACTTGGATGTTAATTTGGTTGGCTATATGGTTAGAATATGGGATATGTGATGTATATGATTTATCGTTAGTAAAGCATGTTAGCTTGGTATGTGTTTTGAATAGGTAAATGGTATTGAATTGAATGTTGAAATGGATAAATAAGATATGGCATGATTTGTGCATTAGATGATGATATTTGGCTCCCTATTGTGTCTTGAATTGGTGCAAATTGAGCTTGTGTAGGTATGTGCAAATTGGGTGGCAAATTGGCTATGTAAATAGCCTCTTTTTTTCCACACGTACAGAGACATAGGTGTGTGTCTCAGTTGTTGTGACACAGGGTCATGGTAGACGGCTGTGTGTCCCCTAGTGTTGCATTTGGAAGCAAGTTAGTATGCTCCACACGGCCTCACACACGGGTGTGTGACTGGCCATGTGGCATAAGTCAGTATACCCTACAGGTTGGGCACGGCCTAGCACACGGCTTGGCACACGAGCCTGTGTGGCCATGTTGAATAGGCACACGAACTAGACACACGGGTGTGTGGTCAGCTGTGTGGCCTAAGTCAGACAGTTACACAGGGTAGGACATGGGCCGAGACACGGCCATGTGGTCTCATTTCGAATATCCACACAGCCTGTGACACGGGCAGATCCGCTAGCCATGTGAGACACACGGCCTATTCACACAGGCGTGTATCCCTTATTTTGAGAAATTTTCCAAATTTTTCCAAAGTTATTTTCAAGTTATAGGTTTAGTTCTGAACCATCTTTATTGCATGTTTAGGGCCTTATAGGCCCGTTTAAGGGACAATGTGATTGTGTTTGAATGAGATGTGCTTATAAATAAAAATGTATGAAAAATGAATGCATTATTCTGTAATAAGTTTAGTAATGCCTTTTAACCCTATTTTGACAACGGATACGGATTAGGGGTGTTACATTTTATTAGGTATTGAGCTACGGTTTAATCAATTCTTGGACTAACGTAGCGTGTGTGAGAGTCTAGCTATACATGCCATATATAACTTATGATAGTGTGATGTCTCCTGACAGTTTAAAATATGTTTTCGTATAGTAAATGGATCCAGATCGAGCTGCAGCTGACGATGTCAAAAGTAATGTGCCAGCCTTCGTTCATGAAGCCGTGCTATATGAGTCGAGGCCTGTTACGGGTAGTCAGTGAGAAGAGGCCAAAGAAGCCTTCTTCCAAATGATGAGTGAGTGGTTCACGGAGTTCATTTGAACAAATTCGACTGCTCAACAACCTCTACCCTGCCAATTCCTCAATCAATCCCCGTAGCTCCTCAAGTTACTGAACCTATACATTTGAACAAGCCTCATGTTGATAAGATTCATAAGTACATGGGTGAAGAGTTCAGGGCTACAGTTGACGATGATCCCGAGAGAGCTGAATTTTGGCTTGAAAATACAATCGGAGTATTCAATGAATTATCGTATACACCCGAAGAATGCATTAAATGTACTGTGCTCCTGAGAGACTCTGCGTATCAATGGTGGAATACTTTGACATCAGTGGTACCGAAAAAATAGGTTACGTGGGAATTCTTCCAATCTGAATTCAGAAAGAAATACATCAGTCAGAGGTTTATTGATCAAAAACGTAAAAAGTTTCTTAAATTGAAATAGGGTCGTATGTTTGTGACGGAATATAAACAAGAATTCGTGAGACTAAATAAATATGCTCAAGGATATGTTTCAACAGCAGCTATTATGTGTAAAAGATTTGAAGATGGATTGGATGAAGATATCAAATTGCTAGTCGGGATTCTAGAGTTCGTAGTACTAGTTGATCGTGCTTATAAAGCTGAAGAATTGAGTAAAGAAAAGAGAAAAGCTAATTCTAAAGTTAGAGACTTCAGAAAGTGATCCACGAGTAAATCTCATGATTCTGCATCAAAGAAATTGTGAGACTCGTATAGCCATTCGAATGTATCAATGGGATATTCTAACAGAGATCGTGAAAAACAACATTCGAGTTCTAAAGCTCAAGACATATTGATAGCGAGCATCGGTAGTGCAAGACCTAATAGACCTAAATGTAGACAGTGTGGGAGAAGACATCCTGGTGAATGTAGAATAAATGATCGGGCATGTTTTAAATGCGGTTCGCTGGATCATTTTATCAGAGATTTTCTAGAGATGGCTGAGAAAGACAGACCTCAGAATACAAGACCGAGTAACACGTCGACTAGAGGAAGAACACCTAGAAATGCTGGAAATGTGAGTGGTAGTCGAGGGGTGACAAAGGACTCCGCTGTGAGATCTGAAGCTAGAGCACCTGCTAGAGCTTATGCTATTCATGCTCGCAAAGAAGCGTTATCCCAGATGTTATCACGCAAAGGACTAATGTGATTGCATTGTTAGATCCCAGATCAACTCATTCATATATATATGTGAATTTAGTGTCTAGTAAGAATTTGTTTGTTGAGCCTACTGAATTCATGATTAAAGTATCGAAACCCTTTAGGAAAATATGTCTTGGTTAATAAAGTTTGCAAAAACTGTCCTTTAATGACTCGGGGTTACTATTTTTTGGCTGATTTGACGTTGTTACCATTTGATAAATTCGATGTAATTCTGGGAATGGATTGGTTGACGTTGTATGATGCAGCAGTGAATTGTAGATGAAAGGTAATTGAATTGAAATGTCAAAATAATGAGACTCTCCGAATTGAATTAGATGATCTGAGTGGTTTACCAGCTGTGATTTTGTCAATGTCAGCTCAGAGATATATGAGAAATGGATGTGATGCTTATCTTATGTACGTACTTGATACAAAAGCATCTGAATCAAAGATTGAATCTATTCTAGTTGTTTGCGAGTATCCATATGTGTTTCCTAAAGAATTACGGGGATTGCCACCAATCAGAGAGGTTGAATTTGCTATTTATTTAGTGCTAGAAACTTCACCGATAGTGATAGCTCTGTACAGAACGGCTCCGACAGAGTTGAAAGAGCCAAGAGCTCAGTTGCAAGAGTTAACTGATAGAGGATTTGCACGGCTGAGTTCCTCACCCTGGGATGCACCAGTATTATTTGTAAAGAAGAAAGATGGCACTATGAGAATGTCTATAGACTATCGACAGCTCAATAAAGTGACAATCAAGAATAAATACCATCTGCCTCGAATAGATGATTTATTTGATCAGCTGAAAGGAGCAATAATATTTTTGAAGATTGATTTGAGATCAGGCTATTACCAGTTACGAGTGAAAGATTAATATGTGCCAAAGACTGCGTTCAGAACTAGGTATGGACACTATGAATTTCTTGTTATGCCTTTCAGATTACTTAACGCTCCTGCAATTTTTATGGATTTGATGAACTGGATTTTCAAACCATATTTAGACAGATTTTTTGTCGTATTTATTGACGATATTCTGACCTATTACTAAGACAAATTTGAACATGCCGAGCATTTCAGAATAGTGTTGTAAACCTTAAGAGAGAAGCAATTGTTTGCTAAATTTAGCACATGTGAATTTTGGCTTCGAGAGATTGGATTTCTGGGACATATCTCTACAATTATAAATTGAAAACCGCCTAGAAATGTATCTAAAGTCAATAGTTTTCTGGGAGTAGCTGGCTATTATCAACGTTCGTGAAAGGATGTTTAATGATTAAGACACTGATGACACGATTGCTTCAGAAAGATGTAAAGTTTGAATGGTCTAACAAATGTCAGCAGAGCTTCGATCAGTTGATAGCAGTTAACTGAAGCACCAGTCTTTGTACAGCCTGAATTAGGTAAAGAATTCATAATTTTCAATGATGCGTCATTGAACGGTTTGGGTTGCATTTTGATGCAAGAAGGCAAAGTGATAGCTTATGCCTCTAGACAGTTGAAGGCGCATGAGAAGAATTATCTGACACACGATTTAGAGTTGGCCAAGATTGTGTTTACTTTGAAAATTTGGCGACATCACTTGTTTGGTGAGAAGTGCGACATCTATATAGATCACAAGACCTTAAAGTATTTAATGACTCAGAAAGAATTGAACTTGCGACAGTGAAGATGACTCGAATTGTTAAAAGACTATGAATGTAACAACCCAATTTTGAGTTTGATTAGGATGGGTGATTTCGAGACCACTTAACCGAGTCAAAATATTTATGTTATTACTTTTATAAGTTTTAAAGCATGATAGTATTACAGTGTGAAAGTTTCGTAGTTAATTTGGTAAAAATGACTAAATCACGTAAAACAATAAACATGAGTTTTATTAGTGAATTGGTTAAATTGACTTTGTGTTATATTGTGGAAGCCTTTAAATTGTTATTTTACCTTTAATTATGTTAGTGGACATTCATGTCCATATATTATATGAATTTTAGATATATTTATAAAGGTTAAATTAGTCTTTTGATAATAAAATATATGTTTAATAAAATAAACATGAAATTATGGCTTCATGTCATCATCTTCACTGATTAGTAAAGGAAAGAAAAGCCATTTTTACTAGGTCACATTCGGCCACGCTTTAAGCTACAATTAATGTATGGTTTTTGATCTGTTTTTAATGATTTTTATGCTTTTGAGCTCGTTGCAACTCGATATAGCTAGCCCGTACGTCAATTTCTGAAATTGTTGATATTTTTGAAAAATTCCATTGTTGAATACTTATGTGTTTTGAAGTTTTAAGCTAAATTATTGATGGTTTTTAGTGATGTACAAGTTTTATAAAGTGATTTTTGACAAAAATGTGAATTAAGGGTTAAATTGAAAAAGATAGAATTTTTATGGTTAGAAATATGAATAATTGAAAGATATGTGCTTGTATGAGTATTTGGCTACGATGAATTATGGTTATTATTGAGTAATTTGCTATTTTGTGTATTAATGACTAAATTGTCAAAGTATAAAAATAGAAGGGGTATTTTGCAAAATGGCTAAAATGCATGTGTTTGGACTAAATTGAATGTGATAGTGAATAATTGAGTTAAATTTGAATTAATATAGATCAAGATAAACAAATCCCGAAACTTGATCAGGGGAAACAAAAGGTAGACGAGTAGATATCGAGTATATGAGCTAAATCGAGGTAAGTTCGTATAATTGTAATTTAATTATGTTTATGATTGAAATTATTGTTTTGAATATCGAACGGTTGTATAAATGAAATAAAGGATAGAAATGCCTATTGATTATGTGTAAAGTGATTATAGAGTCCCGTTTCAACCGTAGAAAGTCGTAGGATACAAGTGACATGTCACTAGGGCTACAGGTTGGTTGATCTCCTGCATTCGTTGCAGACACACCATAGCTCATCAGCTTACATGTTCAGCCTTCGGGCTTACAGTTATCGGCTCAGGAGCAGCATACTGTACATGGCTCGAAAGAGCATATATGATGAATTGACAGATATACAGGTTTACATATATACACTGTGTGTGTATCAAACGAGTATCCCTTGATGTTTCCAAAGGTTCAACGGGCATTATACCGATGTGTAGTATAAGAAACACATGTTACATGATTCGTATGACACTATATGATAAATGAGGTATAAGTTACTTGGATTATAAGTACAAGTATATGTTTACATGTATTACATGTTACAAGAATATGCTTACAAGATATATGTTACATGACTTATATGTTATATGAGATATATGATATGTATAGATGAATTGTTACATGATTACATGATTGTATGCTATATGAGTATAAGGTAAATGAATGGATTGATATATGATTGTGGTTACATGGATGTTGTATATTTATTTCATCTTTGGAATGGATAAATGCATGGTTGTTACATGACTAACATGTGTATAATGGTTGAATAGGCATTGGGGATATATGACTTGATATGGTAATGTTGTTTATGTTTTAAATGCTGATTCGGTAAGTTAAAATTCTATATTGTAGGAGCTTACTAAGCTTTAAAAGCTTACTCTGTTTATTTCCCGTGTTTTATAGATTTTAGAAGCTAGCTCGATTTAGACAAAGTTGGAGATTGCCATCACACTATCCAAACAAGCTTTCGGCACTTTTGGATCTTTGTAAATGTTGTAAATATGGCATGTATAGGCTAGTTTATAAGTTGATGTATATGGTTATCTATGTGGATGAATTTGGTATAATCTTTGGCACATGTTCAAGCTATGTGATATGGCTTGATTTTGAAAAGGATGTTTTGGTATGAGACTTTTATATGATATGTCTTTTACATTATATGTGAATGTATTGGTATGATAAGTTAGTAAATGCTTGTGGTAAATGACCTTATTTTGACGAATGTGGGAATGGTATGTTTTATGGCCTTGAATGAAATGCTATATGGTATGTTTTGGAGAAGTTGAAATGGTCATTTTGGTATAAGAATTCTTGTGTAATAAGATGAGATTATGCTATGTATGAAATTGATAAAATTGAGTTATGAAATATAGGTATTGACTTGAAATGGATACTTAAAATGTATTTATGTTTGTGTTAATTATATGATATTGAATTGGTTGTTAGGAAATGGTCTATTTGATGTTTTGAATTGGCTGAATTGGTTGCTCATTTGGTATATGAAATTATTGTAGTTTGATACTTGTAGGTACATGATCAAGTGGGATATAAAAATGGCTTATACTAAACCTATTTCGTGCCACACGGCCAGAGCACATGGGTGTGTGTCTCGACCTTGTGACCCCTGTTTTGTAGCTTATTATGTCAGTTTAGCACACGGGCTAGACACACGTGCATGTCTTGTGGCCGTGTGCACAAGTTAGTATGTATGCCCTATTTCCACACGGCCTAGACACATGGGCGTGTCTAGCAACCGTGTGAGGCACATGGCCTGGGCACACGGCCGTGTGACCCTATTCCGAAAATTTTCTTATGTTTTCTTACATCTTTTATATGTTTTCAAATTGGTCCCTTTTGTATTAATAAATCTTTATATGTTTGATTAAAGTATGATTTGATTATGAATGTTTGAAAACTATTGGTTTAAGATGGTACATGTTATATGTTTGATATCATACTGTTCTGATCTGAGTTACAAGTCCGGCAATGCCACTTACCTATTCCAGCGACGGTTACGGGATATGGATGTTACAATAAATTAGTAATTGACTATCATCGAGGGAAAGAGAACGTAGTTGCTAAATATAGTAAATGTGAGTTTTGGCTCAAAAAAGTTGGATTTTTGGGACACATTGTATCGACAGATGGCATCAGAGTTGATACGAGTAAGATTTCAGCAATTATTGACTGGAAACCGCCAAGAAACATATCCGAAGTCAGAAGTTTTCTGGGATTAGTTGGCTATTACCGGAGATTTGTAAAAGGGCACCAATGACTTGGTTGTTACAAAAAGAGGTAAAATTTGAGTGGTCTGAGAAATGTTAACAGAGTTTTGATCAGTTGAAAGCACTGTTAACTGAAGCACCAGTATTGGTTCAGCCTGAGTCGGGTAAAGAGTTTGTGATTTCCAGTGATGCGCCATTAAATGATTTGGGATGTGTTTTAATGCAAGAAGGAAAAGTGATAGCTTATGCTTCTAGATAGTTGAAGTCGCACGAAAAGAATTATCCAACACACGACTTAGGATTTGCCACTATTGTATTCGCATTGAAAATTTGGCGACATTATTTATTCGGTGAAAAATGCCACATCTTTACTGATCACAAGAGTTTGAAGATTTGATGTCATAGAAAGATCTAAATTTGAGACAGCGAAGATGACTTGAACTGTTGAAAGATTATGAGTTAGTCATTGATTATCATCTGGGGAAAGCAAATGTAGTCGTAGATGCTTTGAGTAGAAAATACTTATTTACTTTGAGAGCATTGAATGCACGATTGACTTTTTCTGATGATGGTTTGATTTTAGTTGAGTTAAAAGCTAGATCAGTGTTTCTCCAACAAATTTGTGAAGCTAAAAAATATGACAATGAATTGAAAGGAAAACGATTACATGTGAGCCAACTCCTGATTCAGAGTTTCAAATTGGAACTGATGATTGTTTGATGTTCCAAGGTAGAATGTGTACCGGGAGATCCAGAGCTTATACAGAAAATCTTGCAAGAGGCACACAGTGGTAATTTGTCTATTTATCCGGAGAGAAACAAAATGTACCATGACTTGAAACAGTTGTATTGGTGGTCAGGTATGAAATGAGATATTTCTGACTTTGTAACTAAATGTTTGATCTGTCAGCAAGTTAAAACTAAACATCAAGTACCTTCAGGACTATTACAGCCTATGATGAAACTTGAATGGAAATGGGATAGAGTTACGATGGATTTTCTATCAAGATTACCTCTATCTCCAAAGAAGAAAGATGTTATCTGGGTTATTGTTGATCGTTTAACGAGGTCTGCACATTTCATTCCAGTGCTATAGATTTCTCTTTTGACAGACTAGCTGAGTTGTATATTTCCAAAATCATCAAATTGCATAAAGTTCCTGTCTCTATTATTTTGGATAGGGATCCGAGATTTACATCACGATTTTGGAAGAAATTGCTAGAGGCTTTGAGTACACGGTTGCATTTTAGTACTGCATTTCATCTTCAAACTGATGGTCAGTCTGAGAAAGTGATTTAGATTCTCGAAGATATGCTTTGTTGCTAAGTTTTAGAGTTTGAAGGTAGCTGGAAAAAATATTTACTGTTAGTTGAGTTTGTGTATAATAATAGTTACCAGACGAGCATAAAGATGGCACTGTATGAAGCTCTATATGATCATAAATGACGAACTCCATTATATTGGACCGAGCTTGGTGAGAACGTAACACCCCAAATCCGGCCTAGACTTTATAGTCAAATCTGGCGATGTCACATGGATTCGATTTTGAAAACTAAGTCGTCACGAGAAAATGTTTCAGTTCATTTACTCTTATTTATCTTTTATTAATTTCAAACATGCTTATTCATTAATTCGATTTGATTAAAACTCATTTTCATCGTGGAAGCTTTTGAAACCGTTGAATTTAGGTAAAAATCGTTCATGATTAGGAAAATCGTTATTTTGTGAAATCGTGATTTTGTTGAGTTTCACAGTTATAAAATCCATAAAAGAAAATAAAAACTAAAATTAAAGCAAAATAGTCCATGATTCCAAATTACAGAAATTACCCAACAAATTAAATTAAACCATAAAACAAAAGTAACACAATTTTTAAAAGCGTGATTACCGTTGAGTCCGCTGCACCGAATCGTTTAAGTCTGGGGATCACCTGTACAAATTAAACAGAATGGGTGAGTTTTCGTAAACTCAGTGTGTAATCCCCAAAGAAATAAATAAGCACACGCAATTAGAACATCAGATTCAGTCAATCACAGACTTGGGCCAAGCCCATTACAGATGCAGATTCAAATTTGGGCCTTAGCCCATTACAGATACAGATAAAGATGTAAATTAGGGTCTTAACCCATCTCAGATACAGATATGCATACAGAACAGAAAAAGGAATCCTACCACCAGCCTCTACACACCATCTTCGACCATCCCTACACACCATGTAGGGTTTAAAACACCCACCCACCCCTACACACCATGCTGTACTGAATGCGGCACATATCAGATATGTTGCAGCTGAGCTGCCAAATAATAGGCGTAAACGCCTTTTAGAACACTTCCTCTAATAATCATCATCCCAACCCCAAATGTAATTACAGATAAATATACTCAGTACATATAAACAGAATAAACGTGCTTACATGTTAATAATCAATTATCAGATATACAAATAGAACAATAATCAGATATGCGTATAACTATCACGCTCGGAACATATCATCAGTCAATCAGATCATACAATTTAAGGTCTAGTTAGCCCTTACCGATCCTACAGTAGGCCCATAATATTTGGGACAACCCTTGCAATCAAATCATACACGCTCGTGTGGCCTACACGCCTAGATTGGCCTTGGCCCGTGTGGATCACAGGGCTTGGCCCAGAAACCCACACACTCGTGTGGACTCACACGCCCATGTGGCCCACTCTATGCAATTTGGTCTAGCCCGTATGTCACACACGGCCACACCCGGCCACAACACGACTGTGTCTAGCGCACGGCCTGGCCTTCGTCAAACACACGGTCGTGTCATCACACACGGCCTACCACACAGGCAACCACATGCCCATGTGGCATTGACAGAATAGTTTTTTAGCTTTTTGTCGAATCTCGTTTCTTGCGTTTTGGGTACACACCTGGTATCGATTCAATGCGAAAACACTATCGAGCCTTACGAAACCTAACAGTCGAAACCAAACACCCAAATTCAGTAAATGGTTATGAGACTAGAACACCAATTACCCAAAATAGGATTTTACAAAAACCCTTAACGCAACCACGCACTTACCAATCCCGAATATGTCAAACAATTCTCAAATATCAGCAGAAGCTCTAATCGATTCTTGACCTTCACCCAATCCAAATGAACCAAAATAATCCCCTTTAGAAACTAACCTCAAAACGATAAAATAGAGTTAAAACAAACTCTTACAAAATGAGTAAATTCAACCGCTGAACAGAAAGGAGACTAAATGAAAAATGGAAAAGAGAGGGGGAGGTAAAAAAACAAAAATTTGGCAGAGAGGGGGAGGAGAGAATGTCAGCAAAAATTGGGAAAGAAAAAAAGAGATGGATTGCCGAAATTTTGAGGATAAAAATCAAAACATAATAATTGAGAACCCCTTATCCCAACTCCCCTTAATTTTCTCCATTAAACTCCCTACTACTCAGAATCTGACCTCAATGCAACCCTCTCTCTCAGAACTGAAAAAAATTATTGCCTACGCAGGGATTCGAACACAAGACCTTCAGCAAACTACCACTCTACTTAACCACCAAACCAGCTCCCATTTGATATGGTTTTACAATCAATCAAATATAACTCTACTCCTCAAATGCCAAGCTTATATTAGAAAAATCTCAAAATTTACCCAAGGTAAGGCTTGAACTTGGGACCTCCCACACACATCCAAAACACTTAACCACCAAAGCAGACAAATATTTTGAGTTAAATTACTACAAAAACAAAAACAAAAATTTTGGGGTGTTACAAAGAAAAAGATTCACAGGATTGATTTGATCAAAGAGATTGAAGAAAAAGTGAAAGTAATTCGTGGCAGTTTAAAAGCAGTTTCAAACTGACAGAAGTCATATGCGGATTTGAAACATAAAGACATTGAATTCCAGATTGGAGACAAAGTGTTTCTGAAAGTATCACTGTGGAAGAAGATTCTTAGATTCGGTCGCAAAGGAAAGTTGAGTCCGCGATTCATTAGGCCGTATGAGTTTATTGAGAGACTAGGGCTAGTGGCATATCGACTATCTTTACCTTTGGAACTTGAAAAGATCCATAACGTGCTTCATGTATCTATGCTACGATGGTACCGATTAGATCCTTCACATATAATTTCACCAGCAGAGGTTGAGATTCAGCCCGACATGTCATATAACGAAGAACCAATTAGAATTTTAGCTCGAGAAATCAAAGAGTTAAAAAATAAAAGCATAGCTTTATTGAAAGTTCTTTGGCAACGTCATGACATTGAAGAGACTACGTGGGAAATCGAGGAAGCTATGAGAAAGCAATATCATAACCTATTTTCTAGTAAGATTTTCGGGGACGAAAATCCCTAAGGGGGAGAGTTGTAATAGCCCATTTTCAGTGAAATCAGAACAACAGTTTAGGGACCACAAATTTTAGGTCAAAATAATTATTTTAATATTATTTAGAGGTCTACAATATGATAGTATGTTTGCATAAAAATTTCGTTAAGAAATGTTATCATTTGTATGCTTAATTTGTGAAAAAGGACTAAATCGCGTAAAGTGTAAAACTTATGTTCTATTAGCTAAAGGTGTCTAATAGCTATGAAACTTAACAGTAGAGGTCCTTATGTGTTAATTATACCATTGTTAATGTGATTTTACTTTTATGGTAATTAAAATGATATTTTTTAAGGTTAATTATAAGGTTATTTAAGTAATTTGTTAATTAAAGTATAGTAAAATAAGTAAAATAAAAGATATCATCTTTTATGTTCATCTTCTTCACCGAAAATAAGGAAAAAAAACTCCATTGTTGTACTTTGAAGGTTCGGCTATAGTCTCCTTGCATGTAAGTGAAATTTTGCTCGGTTTTTAATGATTTTTATGTTTTTGAGGTCGTTGTAACTTAATCTAGCTAGCCTAGGGACTAATTTGCAAAAATGTCAAAGATTTAGGGTTTTTCCATTGTTGAATATGTATGTGATTTGATATTTGATGATAAGAAATGAATTTTTGTTGTTAGATAAACAACATTTGTTAAGTTATTTTTGATGAATTTGTCAAAAAAGGATTAAACTGACAAAAGTGAAAATTATGTGGTAAAGTGTGAGAATAAATGAAATATATGGGCTGTTATAAGCATAGCAGAAATTTGGCATGGGTTAAGGTTAAATTGCATAAATTTTTATTTTTATGAGATAAGGATTAAATTTTAAAAAGGTCAAATGTTTAGGGGTAAAATTGTAATTTTACCATAACGTGAAATTAGATTAAATTGAATAGAGTGATGCTTAAAATAGTTAAATTTCATTATACTAATCAAGAAAAACAAAGTACGGAATTAGATCGAGGAAAGGACAAAGTAACCGAGTAGACGATCGTTTTCCATCGTTCGAATTCGTGGTAAGTTCGTGTAATTAGAATTAAGCATTTATATAAATATACTTATTTGAAATGCATGTATGTGAATTATGAAATTAAAATACATGTCTATTAAATGCCTAATAATGGAAGTATAGAGAATATCGAGTCCCGTTTGAACCTTAGGAATTCGTAGGATACGAATGACATGTCATTAGGGTTACCAATTTGGTTGAGATCCTGCATGTGTTGCGGACTCACCACAGCTCATAAGAGCTTACCGATTTTTAGCCCGTGTGAGCTTACCGTTATTTCAGCTTAGAAGAGCTTACTGTTTATAGCTCGTAAGAGCATACATGTACAGGAATTGATGGATTACCGTTTAGTACACCTCGTGTGTACTACCCGTGTATCTAATGATATTCTAAGTGGTTCAGCAAGTACAGTCTTGTTTCAAATCATATGAGTTCGATATAAATTACAAAAATGATACATGCCATTATGTGATACATATGTTGAGTTGTGAAATAGAAGATACATGTATATGAAGCTTACTTGATTGTGATGCTCATCCATATTATTTGATTATTATATATGCTTTATATGACTAACCTATTGGTGAATGTATGTTTTTAGGCATTTGAACAAATTGAATGGGATATACTATGTTTATTTATCTAAATTATGATTAAATGGTAAGTTAAATTCTAAGTTATACGAACTTACTAAGCATAATTGCTTACTCTGTTTATTTTTTCGTGTCTTATAGTGTTTCAGAAGCTCGTTCAGAGTAGAAGTCGTCGGAGATCTCATCACACTATCCAGTAGTTGTTTTAGTACTTTTAGACTCAATGTATTTTGGTTATGTGACATGTATAGGTCTATTGGCTAATGAAGTCTAAATGTTTTGATTAAGTATTAGCCACGTGATTTGGCTTGACTTGGTATATGTTGGTATGTATATATATGTAGTTGGTTGGCCTTATTTTGTATGATGTTTGATTGCCTAGAGTATGCCTAATGGTTGTCAGGGAAATGCCTTGTTTGTGAATTAGTAATTTGGTATCTATTGGATGAATTATTGAAGTGATTTTTATTCATGTTTTGGTCATTAAGGTGCATAAATGTCTTAGATCATTTAGGTAAGTTTTGGAAGTAATTGGTATACTTTTGAATGGCTAATTGTGATGCTTATGAGTGTTGTGATTGTTAGTATTGAAATGGCATGTTTTAGGCTTAATTTTGGTTGGTTTAAAGGCCTATTTAGATCATGGTTATATGCTTTCAAAATGTGTAGGTTGGTACCAAAATTGGGTGAGAAATGTGGCTTTGAACCTAGCCTATCTTCGTCCACACGGGCAGAGACACGGGCACGTGTCTCAGCCATGTGTGACACATAGTCAAGTGAGATGGCCGAGTATCCCATGTAGTTTTTAATGGAAGCAAGCCTGTGAGTTACACGGGCTAGTCACACGGGCGTGTGGTTGGCCGTGTGACACAAGTCAGAGAGTTACACAGGGTTGGACACGGTTTGGGACACGGCCATGTGATCCCATTTCGAATGTCCACACGGCCTGTGACACAGGTGTGTCTTTTGACTATGTGAGACACACGGCCTGGCCACACGGGCATGTGTCCCCTATATATGAAAATTTTCAATGTTTACCTAAAATTTCTATGAGTTATTGATTTTGTCCCGAAATGATTTTGATGCTTGTTTTGGCCCTCGAAAATATCGTATTAGGAACTATATGAATGTATGTGAATGAATTATTTTTGGATATATGAATTTAATATGAAATGTATGATTAATTATGTGATAAGTTTGGTAATGCTCCATAACCCTATTCCGGCGATGAATACGAGTTAGGGGTGTTACACTAAGTTTGGATTGTATGTAGGGAATCTACTTCTTCTACAAATATTATTATTGTCATGATCTTCTGCCCAAGTATGTTCCCATGATCATCACTATCAAAATATTCAGTCTTATTTCCATATTCTTCCTTACCAACACTATCATTTGGTCCTTTACCATCAACTTCTTCAGGGACCTCAGCCTTAAACTACTATCCAAAGCTTTCACTTTCACTCTCATCAAGTAATGTTTCCTAACCTTTCTTACTGGTTTTCCCCTCTACTTCCCTTACCTTTTGCCTAACTTCTTAAAGCTCATCATCATCATCACCATCTGATAAGTACATAACCTTCATCAAATAAGTATTCTCATCCTCTAAATCACTGTCACTTTCATCCCTATTCCCCTCCTCACCATCTCCATCTGTAATATCCCGAATTAGGGCCTAATCGGAATAGTGGTTTCGTGACCACAAATCCGAGGTAGAAATAATTATATTATAATTATTTTGATGTTTATGATATGATTTTATGATGGTGTGAAAATTTCGTGAAGAAATTCTAAGCGTAAAGTGCTTAATTTGGAGTTAGGGATTAAATCGAATAAGTTGCAAAACTTGCATTCTAGAAGTTTTTAGTATGAAATTGCTTTGAAATATTAATTAGGAGGTCTTAAATGGTAATTAGACCAATTTTAAGTTCATGGACAAATTAGGACATGGGAGGAATTTTTGAAAGTTTAGTAAGGAGGGGTATTTTGGTCATTTGGTTATTAACATGAATTAAAAGGGAAAAATAACACAAAATTGTTATCATCTTCATTTGGTTGCTGCCGAAACTTTCTCTCTCCATAGCTAGGGTTTCTTCAACTTTCAAGCTTCATAGTAAGTGCATCTAAGCCCCGTTTTTAAAGATTTTTACGTTTTTGAGATCCCGGTAGCTTGATAAAGCTTATGTTAGCATTATTTTAAGTTAGGGTTCACATTTGGAAAAATACCCATAGGTGAAATTTGTGTATTTTGATGTTTTATGATAGAATATGAGGTTTTAAGTTATGTTAGACAACTTGTGCTACTCGGTTTTGAGCAAAAACGAGTAAAACGGCTTAATCGGTAAAAATACATATTGTTCATAAGTATGTGTTTTAGTGGGAATTTGAGAATTCCAATGGTAAATAAATGATCAGCATGTCTTAAAACATAAGAATTTGTGATAAAGTAAATTTCCGAGCTTTGGGGCAAAAGTGTAAATATGCAAAAGTTTAGGGGCAAAATTGTAATTTTTCCAAAATTTGAATTAAGGTCTAATTTTAAAATGTGAATATTAAACAAGCTAAATGTGTTATTTTAGATCAAGAAAGACGTGGAATCGACCTCAATCGGGGAAAAGAAAAGATTACGGACTAAATTGCAAAATCGTTGTATTTTGGTACTAAGGTAAGTTCACGTGTAAATAATGTAACATAATTGTTATTTTTAAGTTAATTGATGTTATTTATATGATATGCTGATTTTTATCATGAAATATATGCTTTGAGGTTATTATCGAATAATATGCAAATTGTGTATGCTACTTGTTAAATATAAATTGCTACCGAGTATTGGTTTCGGCATTCTGTGGAAGACGGCAAGGATATGTGACTGAGGAAAATCCCGTTTGAACCTTAGGAATAGATTAGGATACAAGTGACATGTCACTAGGATGGTTGGGCATCCGAACTCGTTGAGTTGAGTCCGAGTTCACTTATGGATGCGAACATCCGAACTCGTTGAGTTGAGTCCGAGTTCGTGAAATGTAACTAGGCATCCGAGCTCGTTGAGTTGAGTCCGAGTTCACTTATGGATGCGAACGCCTGAGCTCGTTGAGTTGAGTCCGAGTTCGCTTATGGGCGGGTTACATAATTGATTGATTTCATATATAGCACTTATGTGCAAATGATCCGTGTATCCGAGTTGTATTCCAATGTGTTCAACGGGTAAAATTCAAGTGAAATGGAAAAGCACTCAAGATGTAAGTGACGATTCGGTAATATTGAGAAATGGCCATATTGGACAGGTATGTACTTAACCCTCGGGTTGAAACTCGACACAACAACAAAATGTGGTAAGATGAAGTATGATGAATAAAATTGTGACATATGTTTTGGTGATGCTATGTTAATGTTGTTTGGCATAATGACTTTGTTATGTTACTTGTTATTTGCATATGAACTTACTAAGCATTTATGCTTACTCCCTCCTTTTTATTCATTGTAGTTTTGGACAAGCCGGCTCGAGAATCGGGATAGGTCGAAGACTCGATCACACTATCCGAAGGACTTTTTGGTAAACGGCTTATAGAACTTAGAATGGCATGTATAGCAATATACCTACTATGTGTAAATAATCTTGTGATATGGTGGTGTTTGGTTGAGGAAATGCTTGATAATGATGAGTCATTGAAATGGCCAATATAGGTTATGTTTGATGTCATGAAAGAATAATAGATTAATTAGTACATGGAAGCTTTTATGAAAATGGAACTAGCCATAAAACAGAACATTGCAGCAACCCTGACGTGAGTTTGAAAATTCACCAAAAATCATAGAAATCGAATTTGGTAATGTATTAGTTATGAAATTGAAGCTTATTGTGTCTACTTTCATATGGAAGAAGCAAAATAGGTAAAGGAGTTACACGTTAGGAGATATTTGAGTTTTAGTGAGACAGGGCCAGAACGATTTCTGGATCCCCTGTTCTAATTTTGAAAATTCACCATAAATTGTACAAAAATAATTAGGAGGTGTATTTTATATGCTTAGAATCCTTATTGAATCTAGTTTTAAGAGAGATAAACGGCACAATTATATGAGTTTTTTACAGAGAGGAAAGTGGTCCGTAGTAAACAGAGGTCAGTACAGTCAAGTTCTGAAACAGGGGCAACTTTAACTAATAAACTGTACTAATCGGCCCAGCCAAAAATTCTAGAAAAAAATTAGTGAATAGATATATGAGTCTAAATTCAGGGAAAATTTACGGATCTTGATTTCGAGTTTCGTAACTCGAGATATGATTTTTCGAGCGACCATGATGCAGGAGATAGTTTATTCCGAAAATGAAAATAGTTTTTGTAAAGTTGTTTAAAATGATAAATTACGTTTAGTGACGCCTCAAGCTCGACTCCGGTGACGGTTTTGGGCGTGGGGACGTTACATTTGGTGGTATCAGAGCAGGTTTAGTCGGTTCTCGGACTAACGTGTTTTATGTACGGATTTTGCTATACATGCCATATGTGTAGATTGTGATAGTGTGACGACTTCTGACCTTTTAAATGATTTTTTTTATAGTAAATGGATCCCGATCCAGCTGTGGCTGATGAAGTAGAGAGTAATGCGCCAGCTCCGGCTGAAGGGGCAGCGCCGACTGAAAACCCACCACCTACTGTTGGTCAGGGAGGAGAAAGGGATCGAGAAGCCTTTCTCCAAATGATGAGTGCATGGTACACGGAGTTCGTTCGTACGAACCCGAATGTACGACCTCCCCCACCTCCCCCAATTCCTCAACCTGTGCCCCTGATGTCTCTAGATGTGGGTACGATGAAATTCCAAAGAACTCCAGTTGATAAAATTCGTAAGCTCGGGGCCGAAGAATTCAGAGCTAATGTAGATGATGATGCGGAAAAAGCAGAGTTCTGGCTTGAGAATTCTACCCGGGTATTTGATGAATTGTCCTGCACACCTGAGGAATGTTTGAAATGTGCTATATCTTTGTTGAGAGATTCAGCATATAATTGGTGGAAGACACTGATTTCCGTGGTACCGAAAGAGAGGGTAACTTGGGAATTCTTTCAAGATGAGTTCCGGAAGAAATACATTAGTGAAAGATTTATTGATCAGAAGCGTAAAGAGTTTCTTGAGCTAAAGCAAGGTAGTATGACAGTCACTGAATATGAAAGAGAGTTCGTCAGACTGAGTATGTATGCTAGAGAATATGTTCCTACCGAGGCCAAGATGTGTAGGCGCTTTGAAGACGGGCTCAATGAAGAAATTAAAGTATTTGTTGGGATTCTTGAATTAAAGGAAATGGTGGTACTTGTCGATCGAGCTTGCAAGGCTGAAGAATTACTTAAAGAGAAGAAAAAGGCAGAATCTGAAACACGAAATTGGAAGAAAAGACCAATGACAAATGCACCCTCACAGCAATCCGGAAAGTCAAGAAATATGAATCCTCGTTCCCAAGTTTCAGCTGGACAATCCTATGGGAATTTTAAGAAGCAAAATGTGGGTCCAAAGTCCCAAACTACTTCGACAGCCAGTGTAGGGAACACGAGATTTGTTAAACCCGAATGTCAGCGGTGTGGCAGAAATCATTTTGGTCCGTGCAGAGCAAACGAATGTTTCCGGTGTGGTTCTCCGGATCATTTTATTAGAGACTGCCCAGAGAGAATTGAAAAAGAAAAATTTCAGAATACAAAAGCTAGTGGTGCAGATTCGCGAGGAAGGTATCCAAGAAAAGCTGGGAGCGAGGCAAGTAGCAAGAATGTAGCCAGAGATGCAGCAGTTAAATCTGAAGGAAGGGCTCCGGCTAGAACTTATGCTATTAAAGCTCGTGAAGATGCTTCCTCACCCGATGTGATCACCGGTATATTTTCTCTCTATGATGTTAATGTTACTGCTTTAATTGATCCCGGTTCTACTCACTCATATGTATGCATGAAATTGGTGTCTAGCATGAATATACCTGTTGAGAATACAGAATTTATGATTAAAGTGTCAAACCCGTTAGGCAAATGTGTTATAGTTGATAAAGTATGCAAGAAATGTCCTTTAATGATTCGGGGTTATTACTTTCCGGCCAACTTGATGTTGTTGCCGTTTGATGAGTTTGATGTTATTTTGGGTATGGACTGGCTGACATTGCATGATGCCATAGTAAATTGTAAACAGAAAGTTATTGAGCTAAAGTGTGAAAGTGGCGAAACTCTGCGGGTTGAATCAGATAAATCAGAGGCATTGTCTAGTGTAATTTCTTCAATGGCAGCTCAGAGATATTTGAGAAAAGGTTATGAAGCCTATTTAGCATATGTGTTGAATACAAAGGAAATTGAAAAGAAAGTGGAATCAGTGCCGATTGTATGTGAATTCCCAGATGTATTTCCTGAAGAATTGCCGGGTTTGCCCCCAGTTAGAGAAGTAGAGTTTGGTATTGATTTGATGCCGGGAACAGCTCCGATCTCGATTGCTCCGTATAGAATGGCACCAACAGAGTTGAAAGAATTAAAGTCGCAGTTGCAAGAGTTGACAGACAAAGGCTTTGTGAGACCGAGTTTTTCGCCTTGGGGTGCTCCGGTGTTGTTTGTGAGAAAGAAAGATGGTTCGATGAGATTGTGTGTAGACTATCGGCAATTAAACAAAGTGACAATTAAAAACAAGTATCCGTTGCCAAGAATTGATGATTTGTTTGATCAGCTGAAAGGAGCAACATGGTTTTCAAAAATTGATTTGAGATCTGGGTATTATCAGCTGCGGGTAAAAGAGTCGGATGTGCCTAAAACTGCTTTTAGAACAAGGTACGGTCATTATGAATTTTTAGTTATGCCGTTTGGATTAACAAATGCTCCTGCCGTGTTTATGGATTTGATGAATCGAATATTTCGGCCATACTTGGACAAGTTTGTTGTGGTATTTATAGATGATATCTTGATTTATTCGAAAGATGAGACAGAGCATGCTGAACACTTGAGGATAGTTTTGCAAACTTTGCGAGACAAGCAGTTATATGCCAAGTTTAGTAAAAGTGAATTTTGGCTTCGGGAAGTAGGATTTTTGGGTCATATTGTTTCGGGTGATGGTATACGGGTTGATCCCAGTAAAATTTCAGCTATTGTTGATTGGAAGCCACCGAAGAATATAACCGAAGTTAGAAGTTTCTTGGGGCTAGCCGGATATTATCGACGGTTTGTGAATGGATTTTCTATAATTGCCGCTCCTATGACTAGATTACTTCGAAAAGATGTTAAATTTGAGTGGACGGAAGAATGTCAACAAAGTTTCGAAGAATTGAAAAAGTTACTAACAGAGGCACCAGTGTTAATACAGCCCGAGTCAGGTAAAGAATTTGTAGTATATAGCGATGCTTCTCTAAATGGTTTGGGATGTGTATTGATGCAAGAAGGAAAGGTTGTGGCTTATGCTTCGAGGCAGTTAAAACCTCACGAGAGGAATTATCCTACTCATGATTTAGAGTTGGCTGCAGTGGTGTTTGCTTTGAAGATTTGGCGACATTACTTGTATGGTGAGAAATGTCGAGTATATACCGATCACAAAAGTCTTAAATACTTGATGTCACAAAAGGACTTGAATTTGAGACAGCGAAGATGGTTGGAGTTATTAAAAGATTACGAGCTTGTGATTGATTACCATCCAGGAAAAGCAAATGTAGTTGCTGATGCTTTGAGTAGAAAACTGTTGTTTGCTTTAAAAGTTATGAACGCTCAATTAGAAATGTCAGATGATGGTTCCATTCTGGCCGAACTAAAAGTAAGACCGATGTTTTTACAAGAGATTTGTGAAGCTCAGAAAAGTGATGAAGACTTACAAGCCAAAAGAAAGCAATGTGAGGTTGATACAGAGTCAGACTTCAGAATCGGTCCTGATGGTTGCTTGATGTTTAAAGATCGGATTTGTGTACCGAGGAACGGAGAATTAATTCAAAAGATTTTGCAGGAAGCACATGGTAGTTATTTGACAGTTCATCCAGGTAGTACGAAAATGTATAATGATTTGAAGAAAATGTATTGGTGGAATGGAATGAAAAGAGATATATCAGAATTTGTGTCCAAATGCTTAATTTGTCAACAGGTGAAAGCTGAACACCAAGTGCCTTCAGGATTACTTCAACCTATTATGGTTCCTGAATGGAAATGGGATCGGATTACTATGGATTTTGTTTCAGGGTTGCCGTTGACTCCAGGAAAGAAGGATGCCATTTGGGTAATAGTTGACAGATTAACTAAATCGGCTCATTTCATTCCGGTACGTACGGATTATTCTCTTAACAAGTTAGCTGAATTGTATGTTAGAGAAATTGTTAGACTACATGGAATACCATTGTCAATCATTTCAGATAGAGACCCGAGATTTACTTCGCGGTTTTGGCAAAAGTTACAAGAGGCGTTAGGTACAAGGTTAAATTTCAGTACTGCTTTTCATCCACAAACTGATGGGCAATCAGAAAGAGTAATTCAGATTCTTGAAGACATGCTTCGATGTTGTGTATTAGAATTCCAAGGAAGTTGGGAGAGATATTTACCGTTGGTGGAATTTGCTTACAATAACAGTTATCAGACGAGTTTGAAAATGGCACCTTATGAAGCATTGTATGGTCGTAAGTGTCGGACGCCTTTGTATTGGACCGAACTCAAGGAAAATCAGATCTATGGGGTTGATTTAATAAAAGAAACCGAAGAAAAAGTGAAGGTAATTCGAGATTGTTTGAAAGCTGCTTCGGATAGACAGAAATCTTATGCAGATTTGAAACGAAAAGAAATCGAGTTTCAAGTTGGTGATAAGGTAATTTTAAAGGTGTCTCCGTGGAAGAAAGTCCTCAGATTTGGACAGAAGGGTAAGTTAAGTCCGCGTTTTATCGGGCCGTATGAAATAACTGAAAGAGTTGGACCGGTAGCTTATCGGTTAGCATTACCATCTGAGTTAGATAAAATTCATGACGTGTTCCATGTATCTATGTTACGTCGGTATCGCTCGGATCCTTCGCATATAATTTCACCAACAGAAATTGAATTACGACCAGATATGACCTATGAAGAAGAACCGATAAAAGTTTTAGCTCGAGAGGTCAAACAACTAAGAAACAAAAGTATTGCTCTTGTGAAAGTGTTGTGGCAAAAGCATGGGATAGAAGAGGCTACATGGGAACCCGAGGAAACTATGAGAAAACAATACCCACATCTGTTTACCGGTAAGATTTTCGAGGACGAAAATCCTTAAAAGGGGGGGAGAGTTGTAATATCCCGAATTAGGGCCTAATCGGAATAGTGGTTTCGTGACCACAAATCCGAGGTAGAAATAATTATATTATAATTATTTTGATGTTTATGATATGATTTTATGATGGTGTGAAAATTTCGTGAAGAAATTCTAAGCGTAAAGTGCTTAATTTGGAGTTAGGGATTAAATCGAATAAGTTGCAAAACTTGCATTCTAGAAGTTTTTAGTATGAAATTGCTTTGAAATATTAATTAGGAGGTCTTAAATGGTAATTAGACCAATTTTAAGTTCATGGACAAATTAGGACATGGGAGGAATTTTTGAAAGTTTAGTAAGGAGGGGTATTTTGGTCATTTGGTTATTAACATGAATTAAAAGGGAAAAATAACACAAAATTGTTATCATCTTCATTTGGTTGCTGCCGAAACTTTCTCTCTCCATAGCTAGGGTTTCTTCAACTTTCAAGCTTCATAGTAAGTGCATCTAAGCCCCGTTTTTAAAGATTTTTACGTTTTTGAGATCCCGGTAGCTTGATAAAGCTTATGTTAGCATTATTTTAAGTTAGGGTTCACATTTGGAAAAATACCCATAGGTGAAATTTGTGTATTTTGATGTTTTATGATAGAATATGAGGTTTTAAGTTATGTTAGACAACTTGTGCTACTCGGTTTTGAGCAAAAACGAGTAAAACGGCTTAATCGGTAAAAATACATATTGTTCATAAGTATGTGTTTTAGTGGGAATTTGAGAATTCCAATGGTAAATAAATGATCAGCATGTCTTAAAACATAAGAATTTGTGATAAAGTAAATTTCCGAGCTTTGGGGCAAAAGTGTAAATATGCAAAAGTTTAGGGGCAAAATTGTAATTTTTCCAAAATTTGAATTAAGGTCTAATTTTAAAATGTGAATATTAAACAAGCTAAATGTGTTATTTTAGATCAAGAAAGACGTGGAATCGACCTCAATCGGGGAAAAGAAAAGATTACGGACTAAATTGCAAAATCGTTGTATTTTGGTACTAAGGTAAGTTCACGTGTAAATAATGTAACATAATTGTTATTTTTAAGTTAATTGATGTTATTTATATGATATGCTGATTTTTATCATGAAATATATGCTTTGAGGTTATTATCGAATAATATGCAAATTGTGTATGCTACTTGTTAAATATAAATTGCTACCGAGTATTGGTTTCGGCATTCTGTGGAAGACGGCAAGGATATGTGACTGAGGAAAATCCCGTTTGAACCTTAGGAATAGATTAGGATACAAGTGACATGTCACTAGGATGGTTGGGCATCCGAACTCGTTGAGTTGAGTCCGAGTTCACTTATGGATGCGAACATCCGAACTCGTTGAGTTGAGTCCGAGTTCGTGAAATGTAACTAGGCATCCGAGCTCGTTGAGTTGAGTCCGAGTTCACTTATGGATGCGAACGCCTGAGCTCGTTGAGTTGAGTCCGAGTTCGCTTATGGGCGGGTTACATAATTGATTGATTTCATATATAGCACTTATGTGCAAATGATCCGTGTATCCGAGTTGTATTCCAATGTGTTCAACGGGTAAAATTCAAGTGAAATGGAAAAGCACTCAAGATGTAAGTGACGATTCGGTAATATTGAGAAATGGCCATATTGGACAGGTATGTACTTAACCCTCGGGTTGAAACTCGACACAACAACAAAATGTGGTAAGATGAAGTATGATGAATAAAATTGTGACATATGTTTTGGTGATGCTATGTTAATGTTGTTTGGCATAATGACTTTGTTATGTTACTTGTTATTTGCATATGAACTTACTAAGCATTTATGCTTACTCCCTCCTTTTTATTCATTGTAGTTTTGGACAAGCCGGCTCGAGAATCGGGATAGGTCGAAGACTCGATCACACTATCCGAAGGACTTTTTGGTAAACGGCTTATAGAACTTAGAATGGCATGTATAGCAATATACCTACTATGTGTAAATAATCTTGTGATATGATGGTGTTTGGTTGAGGAAATGCTTGATAATGATGAGTCATTGAAATGGCCAATATAGGTTATGTTTGATGTCATGAAAGAATAATAGATTAATTAGTACATGGAAGCTTTTATGAAAATGGAACTAGCCATAAAACAGAACATTGCAGCAACCCTGACGTGAGTTTGAAAATTCACCAAAAATCATAGAAATCGAATTTGGTAATGTATTAGTTATGAAATTGAAGCTTATTGTGTCTACTTTCATATGGAAGAAGCAAAATAGGTAAAGGAGTTACACGTTAGGAGATATTTGAGTTTTAGTGAGACAGGGCCAGAACGATTTCTGGATCCCCTGTTCTAATTTTGAAAATTCACCATAAATTGTACAAAAATAATTAGGAGGTGTATTTTATATGCTTAGAATCCTTATTGAATCTAGTTTTAAGAGAGATAAACGTCACAATTATATGAGTTTTGTACAGAGAGGAAAGTGGTCCGTAGTAAACAGAGGTCAGTACAGTCAAGTTCTGAAACAGGGGCAACTTTAACTAATAAACTGTACTAATCGGCCCAGCCAAAAATTCTAGAAAAAAATTAGTGAATAGATATATGAGTCTAAATTCAGGGAAAATTTACGGATCTTGATTTCGAGTTTCGTAACTCGAGATATGATTTTTCGAGCGACCATGACGCAGGAGATAGTTTATTCCGAAAATGAAAATAGTTTTTGTAAAGTTGTTTAAAATGATAAATTACGTTTAGTGACGCCTCAAGCTCGACTCCGGTGACGGTTTTGGGCGTGGGGACGTTACACCATCACTCTTGCCACCTTTACTGCCAGCAACCTTACCACTCTCACCCTCACTCTCACCCTCACCCTCACCCTCACCACCTTTACTGCCAACAACCTTACCACCTTCATTACCATCACCACCAAATTGCAAACATGCTACAACTAACATTGATTCATCATTAAAAAAATAACAATGTCAATCTCATGCTCTACAAATAAGTCTATCTCCTTAAGCTTAACCCAGTAGTTTATCATGTCAATAATGCTACTGTCATTCCACACAACCCTAAGGCTATCCTGCAAAGTCCTACTGCCAGGTACATGGAAATAAATTAGTTGCACTATATTAAATCCTAACCCATCTTTAACTACTTTACACAACTCAAAATAAAACATCGCATCTGGATCCTCTTTAAGCCTCACCATCTCGCAGCCTAAATAGCTAACATGGGGATCACGTATAAATTTACCCCCAACATGCAAGTTGATGTAGTATTCCTCCTCTACAAACATCTTGTAACAGCCCGATTTAGACCCTAATCAGAACGGTGGTTTAGGGACCACGAATCCGAGTCAGAAAAATATTTTTAAAATTATTTTCTGTGTTTATTATGTGTGAATTTACATCTGTGAAATTTTTGTGATTTAATTTTGTCGTTTAGGTGTCCGATTAAATAAAAGGGCTTAATCGCATAAAAATAAAAATTTGGTAGTTTAATGTATAAAGGGCCAAATTGCTATTGACTTTATAAATGAAAGCCTTTAAGTTGTAAATAGCCCATTAAAAGGAAGGGTGGATGGCAATGGACATAATATATATGAAAGTATAATTTTATAATAAAGGTTAAAAAGGTAAATTGAAAAACATGTTATAATATATCATATTATAACATAATTAAAACCATTTGTTCACTATCTTTCTTCATTGCCGAATATAACATAAAGAGAAAGAAATAATAAAAGCCAGGGTTCGGTCATCTCTTAAGATCAATCAAGGTATGTGTTTAGCCCGGTTTTTGATAATTTTTACGTTATTGAGATCGTTGTTAAGTTATATTCAAGACCCAAGCTTAAATTCTTGATTTTGATGAATATTTTGAGTTATGCCATTGATAAGAACTTGTGATTTTTGTTGTTTGATGATGAAACATGAAAGATATGTTTTGGGTTAACATATTTTGTATTGGAATTTTTGATGATTTTGAGTAATTAGGACTAAATTACAAAAATAATAATTTGAGGGACTAAAATGTGAAATAAATTAAATATATGGACTTGTATGGACACTAGGAACATTCGGCCTAATATGGGTATGTGAAATTTTGTCTATTTTGTGTTTTGTGCAATAGGGACTAAATTGTAAAGATTGTAAATGTTAGGGGTAAAATGGTAATTTTTCCATTTATGTGTTTTTGGATTAAATTGAATGAAAATATGTTTGAATGAGCTTAATTTGAATATGTTTAGATCAAGAACCAAAGAAATCAGGATTGGATAGTGGAAACGAAAGTTGTCGACTAGTTGTCCCGTTATGTTTTATATCATCCAAGGTAAGTTTATAAGCAAATAGACATACTTAATTTTAATTAAATGCAAAGTATATATGCTGAAATGAAATATATGATTTTATTTATACTATAGCCGAATGTAAGTAAGCTGGATTACCATGTTTCTGAATTTGTTTCGACCGAGTTGCGACGTCCGAAAGCCCTATATGAATCTTAGGAATAGTTAGGATACATAATTCATGATGTGACTCTGATATATGTGTACGAGTAAGACCATGGCATCGATATATGACTCCGATATATGTGTGCGAGTAAGACTCTATCTGGGACGTTGGCATTGTACGATATATGTGTGATTATCCGAGTATCCTATCCAATTCTGAATGGTTCATCAGGCATCAATAAGTTGTGATCGAAAATGTAAAATGAGTGGAAACGACCAGGTATGAAATGGTTGGCTACCTAGCTAAAATAAGGTAAGTAAGCAATTTGGTTATTTGTGTAAATCATGCGTGAGTTGCTAATAAAGGACTTATGTAACCATGATATATGTGTTTGGTCTTGGGAATGATATGAATATTATGGAATTGGTTTTGAATAGGTGCATACAAGACCATGTATATTTGGCCATATAGATTTGTATATATACACATGAGGTTATATTATGATTTTGAGTTCAAGTATATAAGTGTATGTATATTCGATATATATATAAATATGTTGACATTTTGGCTTGAAGGTTGAATGGTAATTAATTATTTGGATTATGTTAGCATTTGGCCAAGGTGGTGTTTGAGTATGAAAACGCATTATTTATGGAACATGGCAGTTGCAATTAAATATAATAATTATATTATGATATGGTTTAGTTAAATTAAGCTGACAATATCAATGGGTGTTTATTTTCTTGTGACTTACTAAGCTATAATAGCTTACCGTGTGTATACTTGCTTCTGTTTTATAGATTTTGGAGTCAAGCTACGAGCTCGGGGACTGTTAGCAAAGTTCATCACACTATCAGCTATTTTGGTACCTTTATAAGTTAAACTTGAATTATGGCATGTATAGGCTAAAATGTGTTTTGAAAAGTAGAACTTTGGTTTGTATAATTTGAGCCATGCGAAAATGGCTAATCTCTTATATTGAGTTCGGTTATGCTTGGTTGTGGCTTAAATTTATTTTGAGTATAATGTTAAGTGCTATGAAGGAACGATGTTCATGATAAGTCTTTTATGTTTTGAAAATGGTTAATGGTTTGGATGAATAAATGGCTGATACTGTTAAGATATATGCGAATGTGGTGGCGGTATTTAGATAATATATTATATGTAATTTGACATTACAAGTTGTTGGCTAATTCCAGACATAATATAGGCTTGTTAAAATATGGTTATTACATGGTATGATATAGTCAAGTTTTAATTATATGTCTAAATATGGTTAATATCTTATTCTTGTGACGTATAAATTGTAATATGCATTGGTCTGGAAATTTTATAGTAATGCATTATAAATTTGTTCATAGGATAAAAGTAGGTAAGTTGGTTATGACTAACTTGTAACTCGGCAAATGCTATTATAATTAGTAATGCATGTGATGAATGGGCTTAATATGTTTGGTTAATGATTAAAATGGTTAAGTGGGTTTAAATTGTTTGATATGCTAGTTAAGATATGAAACTATGTTTTGGAACTGATTAAAAATTAGATTATATGATTAATATGATATTTAACCGAATATATGGTTATTGAAGTAAAAATTGAAATGGCGTGAGTAGTAGGCATGAATATATATATTCGATTAAGGGTTGTAGAATTACCAAATGACTAATAGTCATGAATAATATTCAATTTCATGTGTTTTACTCATGTTATGGGTAGCATGTTTTAATATGTATAATTTGGTTTATAAGTTCGGCTAAGGTATTTATTCATGTATAATTTTTAAATTTATGATGGTAATTGGAGTAGTAACCGAATATACATATGCATATATTTGTATAATGTGCTGAATGGAAATCATTTTGTTTTAAATGATTCGTATCTTGAAATGTTTACTTTATACGAAACATGTTTGAATAATGGAATGATATATTTATATTAACTTTGGTATGTGTGTATCACATGTATATTTTTGATATACTGAATATCTTTGCTTATGAGATATGTGGCTATATATAATAAATATATATATTCGTGAAATAATATGAAATGAGATGTGCTTAATTATATTAATTGCATCTTTTAAATATTTGATTGATTAAAGACATGCATATGTGTATATATATTTACAATTCTTCGGATAATGTGTATTTTTCTGGTAATACCTCGTAACCCTAATCCGACGACAGATACGGGTGTTACACCTCTATAGTTTAAAAAAAAAACATAAACATAATGACAAACAATGTGCAGTCAAAAAAGATATATACAAACAAATTATTAAATAATATAAATCATAAACAATTCATATAAATTTAAATGATTTAATAATTATATATATGTCATAACAACACAACAATAAAACATGGAGGGACCACTTCCATTCTTCGTGCAGTGAAGAATCTAAAATTATTGCCCCCAACAAAGTTATCAGCAACAGCAAACAGAAACTGCAACCAGAAGACATATTAAACATAAAGCTTCTTCTTCGAAAAAGACATGTTGAAGGCTACATACTGGAGGTTATGGTTTATAATAGAGGCTCTTGAACATAGAGTTACAAATGATGGTAGAGAAATAATTGGTGAAGGAATAAGACATATTTTCCAAATATATTAGCAAAGTCTTTGGAAAATTATCTGTACCAAGGATGCAGAACTCAATGAAACTACGTGTTAACATTGCAAATGCTGAACCTGCAAAAGATGGGATCTCTAGTTTGGCACAGCTGACAAAAACTTTTGTAGAATTCAATTTAAATTAAAAAATAAAAATATTTACTAAACATAAAAAATATTCTTAAACCAAATAAGAAGCAGTAGTCTTTTTTATTAGCTCAATAAAACTGTAGTTATATTGGTAAAGTGAGTATAAATTGACAGCAATTGTGAAGGCTCAAATACTCTTCAATTAATTACCTCTCCAAATTTGTAGTAATAATAGGAAAAAAGAACATGATATAATATAGTTTCTTAAATTATTAAAATTATTGGAGAACATTTTACATGGCTAAGCCATTCAATTATATACAATTATAATAACTAAATTTTAGAAAAAAAAAATTAATAATTCAACTCCTCCAATTGTCAGTTAATGATAATTAAAAACCATGGAAAGACAGATAATATTTGAACAAATAAAGAAACAAGTATAGCACTACGTTTTCATTTATTTAATTTTTCTCAGGACATTAGGCCATTCCCCACTGGATCTATCCTTAAAGTTCTACCGAGAGTGTAGACAAAACTGCCTTTATGCACCAAGCTCAGGCCGCAGTACCTAAACATGAAGAGACCTATAATTTAAGCTTAATTTAAATTCTCAGAATCTTTTCAAGTAATAAATAAAATTATTTTTAGTGATATTATTTTTACATTCCATGACAATGTCAACCAGCAACATAAAGCAAAATGATAGAATTCAAAATTTGGCAAAAAAGATATATCTATGTTCAAACCTAAAGGCTTCAAATATTTTCAAACTTCAAATTTTTATTGCTTTTCCTTCTCTCTCTCACTTCAAAGATGTTTTATTGTTTCATATTAAACATATTAGCTCAAGGGGAATCTTTCCTTTAGACATTTATTTAACTCTAAATACATGAAAAAGTTGCCGTAAATAAAAACCAAAAGTAAATCCCAACAAATGCAAAAAGAAACAATCACTTCCCAACAAATACAAAAAGAAACAATCATACAAAACAAAGCATTAAAATAAAAACCAGTTTGTTTGTTTGTCCCTTTTCTTCTTGGTGATTTGGAGTATGAATCTTCACCAATCTTCACTGCAAAAGAGCCAAGAGAAAACACGTTATAAATGAACCCTAAATCCGAAATTCCCCAAAATCAACAATCCCATAACCCAAAAATCCTTGAAAATCCCCAAAATTTTAAAACCTAAACCAAAATCCCTAAACCAAGAACCCTAAACATTAACCGAAATAATATATATAATAATTTGAAAGTGAAAATTATAAAAACATACCCCAATTTTTTCCTTTCTCAAGTTAGGGTTCTAATATTTTGTTTTGATTAACTGATTCAAAAGTTAGGGTTCAGTTTTTTGTTGTGATCGATCAGACTTCTCTTTTCTAGTTAGTGTTTAACTTATTTTAATTTTTTTTAATTGTTTTAATTGTGGGTAAACCCTAAAAAATTTTTAATTTTTTTAATTTTAATTATTTTTTAAGTTTAAATTCATTTGCTAATGAGACATTATTTTGTCTTATATGCCACGTTAGCATCAACATGCGTATGGTGCCTAGGTGGAAAAAAATTTCCACGTCAGCATCGTTAGTCCCTTAACGGCCACGTTAGTGAGACCGTTAAAAAATGACTAATTTGACCAAAAAACAAAGGTTATGTATGAAAGTGCTCCAAAAAAAAAAACCTTAAGGGCCAAAGTGACCCAACACCCAAACGTTGGGGCTCATTTCGTCATTATGCCTATAGAAAAAAATCCATATATCTTATGTTTAAATATTTCTTGAAGAAATATGTTTAAATATTTACTTGACTTAAAAATATTGAAAATATTATATATAGTAACAAAAATTAAATTGAGATGGAGTGAGGTGGGTGGATATGGATGCATCCAACATTTATGGAGGTAATAGTGGTTTTTAAGATTATATATCCATAATGGAGCAGGACGAGTGGTAAAGCAAGACATGCATTGTGGAGTGGCGATGGATTTAGCAATATCTATCCTCGCGCTACTCTATTACTATCCCTATAGCAACCCACCACAAATAAAAAGGGTTAAGTTTTGCTACTAGTTCTTGTATTTTTTTTGATCAATTTAATCCTTATATTTTTTGAAGTTTGAAATTTTAATCCTAACCCAAATATTAGTTGTTAAATCCGTTTAGTTAAATTCAATTATTAGTCTTGTAGTATACGTATAGTTGTAGGTTTAGTCCATATTCTTTAATTAGATCATCTTAAGTCCTTAATGCTTTTTGAATTTCAAAATTTCTATTTTGACACAAATATTATTTATTAATCCATTAATTAAATTTTAGTGAGCAATACGTGAGAATAACAAATTGGCATGGCATTATATATAATAATATATTTGTCACCTTAGATTTTAAAAATAACAAAATTTAATAAATTTAACAATTTTTAGAGAGCTAAAATTTAATATTTAAAAAATATAAATACTAAAAATACTTTCATTATATAAATATATACTTTCATAAAATACAAGAAGTAATAAATGAAATATGACTCCGACGATCTTAAAAGCCATATATATAAGCTACAAAATTGTGTCTTCACTTGCATAACAGTTGACCGAATGAAGTCATTAATGAATAATAAAAAATTATTTAAATGAAAAGTTGCACACATTCTAACAAGATATTATTCAACGATATTGGCATAGTTTATATTCCCAACATAAAGTAAAAAAGCAATTTATTATTCAATTTAATTTTCATGATCATGGTTGGAATGAGATCATCATCATGATGATGTTGTACTTCGAACAATATGTACAAAGCAACGTTTGGTCAACGGTTCATGGACTTTCTACATCCCCTTCTGGAATCTCAGCGACCTTTGTGGAAGACAGTGATGGAGGAGGTGATTTCTTTGTGGTTCTATATTGTTGCACTACCAAAACAGATGCTGATGTTGAGAATTCTGGGGAAGTCAATAGGCTGCCTATTGCCCCTAATTCAAGGCACTCGGTCTTGGCAGCATTTAGTTTGGCTGTCGCAGTGACATGATTTTCAGGCATTTGGCCCACCACAAAAAGGTTGCATCGGCTGAATTCTCGAATCGCTTCAATGGTTTCCCTGGAGTTTCTTACTACTCTTTCTTCGTAACTTATTGAGTTTTCATTTGAGGCTTTCTTCTTGAATTCCATCAGGACTCGATCGTCACTTGTGTTTATATCAGCTGTGACGATCTCACCCAAAACTTCGGGGCCTGGTACTAAGCGAACAACGGTTAGACTGATGCCTGGGTGCTCGGCCATACGTATGCCATAAGCGAGTGCTTCGCGATCGTCGTGTCCACCGAAGAACAAGACTGTTATGATGGAATCAACGTTGCTAGCTGATATATGCGTCGTTCCACCTAGACCACGATCAACTAATATGCCAACCGAGCATGGTGCTTGTTCAAGAACTCGCTTGTTGACCAATTGGTAGTCAGTTCGGGTTGTCTCGAATGTTCCGTCTACCCTCTGGTGCTTATGGAATGGGAGAATTATCATGGCTGCCCTTTTTCTTTCCGCACTTTCACAGATATCCACATGCAAGCTAGAAATGGATGAGATCGCAGTCATCGGGCGGACCACCACTCGGCTTAGTTGCCTGAAAGTCTCAAAAGCAACCACGATTTGATCACCACCAGACTGTTTCACTTTATTCCAAAACGGTAACCCATTCTTTCTTGCCTTATGGACCATAAGCATGGCGGATGGCCTTTCTGAGAGCTCCATGAGATGCAATGCATAAACACATAGTCCTTCCTTTTTCTCAGTACCACGTGAAGCCTCAATGAGATTAATCATAGTGGGAATGTTTCTATAACTGTGGAAGCAGACCAATATACGAAGCTGAGAATTGCTCTCTTTCCTTTCAATTGTCTTGTGTTTGTAGTCTCCTTTACCCTGTCGTTTAGCTGGCTTATATACCGCCATCACAAGGGGAGTAGTTATAAAAGTTGTAAAGACGGCCATCAAAACCATGATTGCAAATGTTTGATCGTTTAAAACCTGCAAAATATCAATTTTAAAACATTGATTAACTGAGTTTATACATATATAAGGAAATGAAAATAGAGGCCAATCCAATCTCAAATAAGTAATCAAGTTTCACCTTTCTGTCTCTACCGATGTTGAGAACGATGAGCTCCACCAAGCCTTTTGTATTCATAAGGAACCCGAGGGCTAAAGCCTCACTGAAAGGCACCTTGCATAGAAGGGAAACGGAGACAGTACCGGCTATCTTTCCGAAACATGCGGTAATGATGACTAGAACAAGGAGGCCCCAAGACTGAGACCCTTGAATTGTGGCAATATTTGTTTTCAATCCACTTGACACAAAATACAGAGGGAGAAAGAGGCCGGAAACAAGGTCTTCAACTTTTTCCACTAAGGCACCAGCAAATGGACCTTCTTTGGGGACAAGAACTCCAATTACAAAGGCACCAAACAAGGCATGGATTCCAATAAGGTCAGTAACAAAGCCTGCTGCCAAAACCGCCGTCAAAGTTGCACATACATACAATTCATTCACCGGTTCACCCTCAGGGCAACGTTGAACCATCCATTTGAATATAGGAGGGACAATGAATGTACATCCGACGATAAAACCAGTACCACACAAGAAAACCCACAATGATACAAGAGGAGAATTTCCGGTTCCTGATAAGGCAATGGCAAGAGCTAGTAAAATCCATGCAGCCACATCATTTACTGCGGCAGCTGACATTGCCATTCGGCCTATATCAGTGGTTAAAAGCTTCAGTTCAGCCAAAATACGGGCTAAGACAGGAAAGGCAGTGATGGATAGAGCAACCCCCATGAAGACGAGAAACGGAGCTTCATCGACACCCTTTGAGATAGTTGCGCGAAGGGCGTATGATGTTCCTATTCCTAGCATAAAAGGTAGGCTAATCCCTGCAACTGCTATAGAAAGAGCTTTCTTTCCTGTGCGGCGAATTGATTTCGGATCCAACTCAAGACCGACGAGAAATAGAAAGAAAAGGAGACCAAGGTTAGCTAAAGTATCCAACACTGTATGGCTCTTAGCTGGGAAGATTGCATTCAAATACTTTTCGTTTCTACCAAGAACTGATGGACCAAGTAATATTCCACCCTACACAAAAGATACCAAGCCGTTAATTCTGCCCCTATTGTTAATAAAAAAATCCTGAAGAGAGGAACTTACGACAATCTCGGCGATGACACGAGGCTGCCGTAGAGGCCTAAGAAGAAAAGCGAGAATACGAGTGAGTGCAACCACAAGGCATATCTGAAGGATGGCGAGAGGGAGTGCAAAATCCAAAGGGTTATCACCCTGGAACACCCCATTCGATGTGGCTTTCATTGGAGAAGGACAATGGCTTGAACTTGAAGTATTCGTAGCCATATTGCACCACTATCAGTACCGATAACGCTAACGAATCTGGTATTGATAAAATTCAGTCCACCTGATTACTGTATATACAACGGAAAACAATTAATTCAGGAAAGAAAGATTAAACTAGTAACATCAATAGTGCCATTTAAATCGAAATTATCATCTAAATCTTAAACTAATTATACTTGAGGAATCTCAGGTTATCACCTTCGAAAAATATCAAGCTCAAATCACAGAAAAAGCGGAGTTCAAGATAAATAAAATAAAATAAAGATAAAGAATCTCCAGTTTCTGTAGAGTTCTTCTAAAAGGGTATACAATAAATATTTACTAAATTAGAGCCTGCTACATTTATTATTAAATAATAAAATATACGAAACGTGTCAAGATTGTGGGCTAACAAACAATAAGATAAATTGAGTAATAATATAACTCGGTAAAAAATAAACTAGAAATTTACATTAAATTTTAAAATATTGAAGTTTTCGGATTTTAAGCGTTCAATTTAAACTTGTCTTTCATAATATCTATGTTTAAGTCTAGCTATAAATTTTATTTAAATTTAAATCTAAATATATTTTTAATCTTGTGTTTATCTTTAAAGAAAAAAAACAAACTAAAATACATCCATGATGTGTAACGGTGATTTTCTTAGTTCCCCATACATTGAACTATATTAATTATAATAATAAATGTAAACAAATCTAAGAGTTTAAAAGTTCATAAATTTAAAAGCTTATTTCCATCTTTGGAAAAATTGTAGATATTTTCTTAATTACCAAATTGTTGATATTAATTACGGTAACCCATTTCAGATATATTAATGAAAATATAAGGAAATTTACAAAAAATATATGAATAATAGTAATTGAAATAAATTAAAAAAATGACAGTATTAATTTGATTGGCAAGTACATTGTTGTCAATGTGGGAGGACGTGCTGTTTAAGTGCGCTGAAACACATTATTCTTTTATTTATGGACTGGGAAGGAACTATAGGAAATTTTAAGCATTGTGTCAAAAAAAGCAGATATGATCAAAATCTATCACGACGAAATTGTTAAATTTTTTTTTTTAAATCACTCAAAAAAATCAGTCTAATGATTGAATAATATATGTTATTTAATTCTTTTCCCTTACTAAACAGATAAAATAAAATATAAATATGTTATATAAAAAATATTTGGTATATTGCCAATTAAATTTTTAAATTTTATAAATGGAGTTAAGAGTTAACAAATGTTCAATAAAATATTTAAAAAATAGGTATAACAAAATTTTAATACGGTAAATAAGAAATACACTATCAATATATCAAATATTAATTGTGTAAATAAAATTATAATAATTGATAAAAAATATTTATATTAGTATCATCTTAAAACTAGGCACATGTTTGGGGCATTAGGGTCTTTTCGAAGCAATTTACATACTTTTTCAACGTAGTTGACGCTAAATCAAAATATTTTGAGTTTTCGGCAAATGTCCTAAGCCAATTGCCTGCATTTGCTATGAATGTGTTTCCCAGAAAGCAATGATCTGAAAGCAAGATCTGTAATTCAAAATTTTGAGTCCTAGTTCCATCCATTCCCTCAAACTCGCCACAAACTTACGATCTCAACCACTCAAACAAGCTAGAATCTCAACTATTATGAAAACACATGAACGATCCGTTTCAGTCTCACAATAGGTATGAAACCATACTATCTTATAACTCTTTAAGAAGAAGATATGTTTGCTTTTTCTTTCCCCATATTGTTATCTGATGATTTTCTTAGTAACCAAACAGAAAACTTTACTTAAGAGAAACGAGAAGAAAAATGAAAGAGAAAAAGAGAGTACTACTTACCTGAAAAACTTGAGAGCACTGCTGCACTGTGAGAATCTCTTAATACACTGGTCTTTTTTCTTTTCATATATGTGATGAGAAAAACCTCTCCTTTATAATCTGTGAAGAAATGAAGCAATACAATTATGAAAGAATGAGAGCAGCCTGGCAAACCCAGCTTCCTTATATAGACCGTAGGGTGATCATTTAAATTCCAGTTTTGCCCTTTCATTATCAACAAGGCAATATTTAATTTAGTGAAGCAACAACCCTCGGCATACATAATTTTAGCAAAAGTTTATATAAGAATTAGATAAATTAAGATTAACTCATTTAGTTAGAAATTTTAAGATTTGGATTGATTTTAAGTTTTTAATTTACATAATCAATAAACTTCTTTCACTCTTTTAATAAAAAATTAGTATGGTTACATGCTTTGTATTGGATTAATTATTTATTTGTGTCAAATTATAGAATGAAAAGTTGAAGGTTAAGATATACTCTAAATCCTTGTACACTTTATACATTTGCAATTTAGTTTCCTTACTTTTATTTTCAAGAACTTATTCATGGTTTAATTAGGCAAATATGTCTATTTTAAAACGAAATGAGCGGTTTAGACCTTTTTCTCGGAATTTAGGGAAATAAAATGTTTTTGGAGAGAGAAACGAAAAACGAACCATGGGAAAAACGTTTTTTGAAAAATGCATTTTCTTTTAATAAATTAGCTCCTCTAGTTAGATGGTTGATTTTATCTTTTGAGTCTCAAGTCTAATTCCTCTTCTAAGCACATTTGTATTTTTTTTTTTCATGTTGTTTCAAGCTTTATTTTATTTTATTTTATTTTATTTTTAATTCATCTTTTTTAACTAGTAACTCTTTTATCTATAAAAATAAAATAATAAATATGTAATTATATAATAAAAATATATTTTTATATATGTCATTATGTTAAAAATATTTTTAATTAATAACTCCTTTATTTAGATAAATAAATTAATAAATATATAATAAAAATTTTGAAAAGAAACTGGGCTTTATTGATGAAAAAACAAAACGAAACATAAATCAATCCAAAACAAAGAAAAACAATCCAACAAAGAAACCAAAGCCCCAAAAAACAAGCCTAGAAAACAGCTCCCGAAGTGAACCAAAATCAACAAAAGAAACCCTAGTGAGCTGTCAATCAAACCCTATAGAGAAAGAATCCAAATGCTGAAGGGACGTCACAGTGAATAAGACAAATTAGGGAAATCAACAATCGCAAAACACAGAGAAGCAGCTACCAAATCCAAGAAGAGAGGAAACATGCAAACCGAAGCCTGCGTTCCAACAGAAAGAGTCCATGCTCCCCCAATCATGTGAACCACGAAAATAGTGAGCTCCTACCATCAGCCAAAACCCCTCGAAACCCGAAGTCAGGAAAAGATGTTTCAACTGCCACAGACATCCGATCTTGAGACAGCCCTATCAAAGGCCACCGCTGTAGAAAGAAAGGTAGGCTCCACACCCACTCTGTAAATAGAACCCCCGTCCCGTAACCCCATTGATGCTAATAGATGGGCCACCCGATTTGCAACACAAGGTACATGTACAAAGCGAGAGACACGAAGGTTCACCGTCATAGCAGCAATATCACTTATGTAAGGCCCTAGAACTAATGTATCCGTTTGAAGAAAGAGGAGCTTCTAAATCACCATCAAAGAATCGCCCTTGGAAATGACCGG
Source organism: Gossypium stocksii (assembly GCA_020496765.1). NCBI lineage: Eukaryota > Viridiplantae > Streptophyta > Magnoliopsida > Malvales > Malvaceae > Gossypium > Gossypium stocksii. The sequence goes on from CM035622.1 coordinate 54,555,376, forward strand.
ATGGAACCCCAAATCCAAGACCAATCAAATTGCATAATGACAAACCAATGCCTCAGCAGCAAAAGGTGAAGGTACGTGTGAATTGAGTACTATTTGAGAACCCAGCACCTTACCTGTGTGGTCTCTAATCGTAATCTTGCACATGAATAGTGTTCAGAAGCACGGAATGCGACATCGAAATTTACCTTTACAAAAAAGGGATTTAGAGGTCGTCACCTTTTAACATGTAACACACCAAACCCGGCCCAGACGTTATGGCCGAATCTGGTGATGTCACATTAAAAGGACTATTTTTCAAAACTACTTTATTCATTTAAGAACATGTTAAGTCCAAAATGAAAGCCCATATTTAAACAAAAACGTCCACATAATAATGTTATTTCAAAACCATGTTTAATTTGAGAAATTTATCTAAGTGAAAATAAAATTGGGCAGTCGAAACATTAATAAATCCTAAATACAGTCGTATCGGAGACACAAGGCCTTATTACATCAATTGAAAATAAAGTAATAAAACTAAGTAATTAAAAGGAAACAATTTATTTAAATCTATATTGAAAATTCCTACGTAACTTGTAGTGTGGCTATCTCCGAGTCCTCTCCCGCGTCGAGCCGTCTATTGTGGATCACCTGAAATATTAATAATAAGGGTGTGAGTTTCGCAACTCAGTGTGTACGACCCTTGCCAATCAAATCAATTCAGTATGCACATATCACATTGGGCCTAAGCCCTAATCAATATCAGTGGTCTAGGCCTCAGCCCACAATGACCTTATATCATATCAGAATTTCATGAATGCAAATGTTTCCATCCCAAATCCAACCGCTACACACCACCCGTACCAGCCCAACACACCTGTGGGATGTCTACATCAACCCACCCATCCTCTACACTCCAAAGGTAGCACCAGTTGCGGCACTACTCAAACGTTGTAGCGAGCTGCTCGTGGCTCAAAAGCCTTCGTTGGGTCCACAATCGTTAAGCGACCATGCGACCCTCATATACACTTCATCCAATAAAAACTCAGCCCACATGCAACATAATATCTCATGAATACATCATCGTCACATACAACATACACCAGTCACACTCATAACACATAGCGGTATTTTAGTCATTTCACCATCCAGGGGTGTTTTAGTAATTTCTACCCTACAAGGGTGTCTCGGTAACTCTACCCTTCGAGGCGTTATAATAATTCTACTCTACAGGGGTATTTTAGTAATTCTACCCTAGAGGGTATTTTCGTAATTCTACCCTAGATGGGTATTTTCGTAATTTCCTAGAGGTACAGATTTTAATTACAGTTTTGGCCCATCAACAAGTCCTCACGACTAAAGTGAACAGACACTATGCACCAAGTAGGATTCAAGAGAAGAGGAGGTGGGTCACTCGGACCGCTTAAGTACCAAGCTCTTCCTAGATCCAATCCTAGACATGCACGCATCCATTGCCACACCTTAGTCTAGCTTATCCACGGACATGTTTAATTATTTAATTAAGTCTTATGTAAAACTTGAGAGATCAGAACTAGGCCTATAGTCCATTAAAAACCGTAGCATGCATTTCTACAATCCCATAAGGCCCACTAGGCCCAATCATATTCATAAAACCCATTAAGTCCCAAACATGCTTATATAGCCCATTAGGCCCGATCACAATCTATTCATACATTCATGCATGTCAATTCATCATACAATTTCATATCACAACTTTGCCACTTTGGGCCCACAAGTTCGTCAGGCCCATTCGGGATTTCGAGATTTCGGCTTTTGCCAATTTTCATGTGTGTAGTGTATGTACACACCTGATTGACGACTCGCACTAATCTATTCTCGGCCTCGACCTACAACCAAAACCATTGTCGAATCAATTCCAAACCCTACTAAAACTTTATCAAATCACGAAGCCTTACCGTAGCCTTATCGTGAACCTTCGGCTTTTCTAGCCTTTCCTTAGCGAATAGTCTCGAATATTCCTAGATTTGCATCAACACACATATTTTATCAACATTAGGTGACTTGTCTTCCACACGAGTCACCCTTATGGCGACACATATATTCGGCCACCCCCCTAAGAAACCGAAATTGAGAATGAGACACTTACCGAAACTCGCCTTCAAACTAACGGCCTAGATATCTGCTGAGTGTGATTAGCTTTTAAAATCTTGATTAAAGGTTGTAAATAACAAAAACAAATTTGTAATGGAGGAAAGCAAAAGAAATCGGCAAAGGGGATATATGGGTATTCGGCTTTTAAGAGATTAAGGAAAGAAATCGGCAAAGGAGATATAAGTATTCGGCTTTTGCAAAAGAGGAAAAAGAACTAGAAAGAAGGAGAAGAATGAAGCATTTGGTTTGGCAAAGCAAGGGAAACTCTTCAAAAAGAATTCGGCACCCCCTATAAATACCCAAAGCTGAACCCCTAAAGTCCCAATTGGCTCCACTTCATCCACATCCCATCTCCTAATTTTTCTCTACGATAAGCTTTTCTAACCTCTTCCTATATTTTCTCTTCTGATCACTCTCTTTAGAGTCCATTTTCATGCCACTTCTAACCTTCTAGAAGGCCAAAATTAAACTCCTAAAAATACTAAGCTAGGATCCAAAACTTAACCAAGGCCTAATACTTCTAGGCCCAAAATTGAGGCGTTACACAACACCAACCAAGTGACCAGGTAACCTCTGATTCACCACATCTTATTCTAAAAGGTAGGCCCAAACTCTACGCACAAGGACATGTATTTTTATTGTAACACCCCTTACCCGGATTCGATGCCAAAATTGAGTACAAGGCATTACCGGACAATATCACAATCAATCATACAAAATCGAGCCATAAAATTTTGTTCTAATTTAAAACTTTTACATAATATATCATACGATCCTTAAAATAGGCCTACGAGGCCCAAAACATGATTTGAGAGTGGTCCGAGACCAACCGAGAACTTAGAAAATTTTTTGGAAAATTAGGTCAAAATAAGGCACACACCTGTGTGAGATAGGGGCATGCTCGTGTGGGCAAGCTGTATAGAACACACGCTCGTGTCCCCAACCCGTGTTAAATTTTTGGAAAAATATTTTTCATTTAGAACCTACAGGGGTTTTTGCACGGCCGAGTACACGTTAATGTCCTTGGCCCATGTCCTTCACACGGTCTAGACACGCCCGTGTGGCCTCCCGATGTGAAAAACTAGGACATTCTATTTATGATGTCAGCATGCAATTTTGGTCACACGGCCACGGGAAACGCCCGTGTGACCAGGCCGTGTGACGTCCTTAGTCTCCGAAAATCCCATGCAAAATTCACACGCCTTACACACATAGTCATGGGGGCTGGCCGTGTGGCCCTAAGTTAGGCTATTTTCTAAACCATCCTTTGCCCCAAAACACATGCTAACTTTACCACTTTTAATATCACACAACTTGCACATTTTTAGGCATCTAAAAGGCTTCATTTATCCTTCAATCATCCATTTCAACTTAACTACGCACAAACACACCAATCATTCTATGAAATACCTCATAAAGATATATAAGTAAAACAACATTATCATTGGCCATATCACACGGCCTTAATTACAAAATGATTTATCCCATAATAATTACCATAATATAGCCAAACCAACTTAACACTTACAACACCACTAAGTCACTATACATGCCATAGTTCCAAAAGAATACATATTACAATACCAAAAGAACTTTGTGGATAGTGTGGATGATCCGCTAACATTTCCCGATCCTCGAGCTGGCTTGACTAATCTATAAAACAAGGGAAAAGAGAAAGAAGTAAGCTTTAAGAAGCTTAGTAAGTATATATACAAATAATTAACATCATATCAACTTTCTTAATAACCATAGATCATGCCACCTCATAACAACTTACCAGCTATTCTTACCATGTTTCATACATATATATATACACCAAGCACAATATACACCTAGACTTATGTTCATAACCACCATTGCATACTCATGTATTTGCCCACATATTCTATGTCCCATAAGTACCTGCATTTACACACCACATAACCACACAAATATTATTTGAAAACTTTCCCGTTAAACCCTTTAGAATAACATTTAATACTCGGTGGTTTCAGTACATAGCTCCACCAACACGTAATCTGGCTCTCGTGTACACATGGTGAACTCTCATCATCACCCATATGACCTAGCCGTTAAATCCCGTAGCTCTCGTGTCTACATGGTGTCCAACACTTAGAATCGCATATGCGACCTAGCTACATATAACATAGCTCTCGTGTCTACATGATGTAACCTTGGTAACATACATGTGACCTAGCTATTTTTAGTCTGTAGCTCTTGTGTCTACATGGTATACACACAGTATTACGAGTGTGACCTAGCTATTTATGTAAGAATATCCCAAGGCTTTCTTGTACATATGGTATACACTTCGTATTACACATGTGACCTAGCTACCACATAGCATCCCATAGCTCTCTTGTACACATGGTGTCCTACCCTTGGAAACACACATATGACCTAGCTACACATTCTTCGTATCTTTCATTTTTTCGAAGGTTCAATCAAGAACACCAATTTTCCATAATTCACCAACTCATAGAATCCATCCAACATCATCCATATCATACAATAAATATAATTTATGGAATTAACATCAATGTATTCCTTACATATAAACTTACCTCGATAACAAAAAATGATAATTTGCTATTTAGTCCATAACCTTGCCCTTGCCTCGGTCAAGGTTGATTCATCGATCTTCTTGATCTATAATAACACATCCAACTCCTTTAATATACACATTACTCGATTTAGTCCAAAATCATCCAATGACTATTTTTACAATTTATCCCCTAACTTTCTCAATTTTACACTTTAGTCTCTAGGCTCGGTTTATGATTTTCATGCAACTTTCAAGCATTTTAAACCTAATTGAACCATTTTTTTTCCTACTACAGCCCACAATTTCTACCATATCACCACTTATAGACACCACATTTTATCTTTTACAAATAAGTCATTTCTACAATTTCTATAAAAAATCACCTAGTGCAAATTGTTCTCCACACTTTAAACTTTCATATTTCACTATTAGACATTAAAATACATCCATGACATCTATGGGTAAAATTTTAAAAATAAACCCTAGCTCAAAATAATGGTATAATTAGCTAAAGCAATTTACTAGGATTCTAAAAATATGAAGAACATTAAAAATGGGGCTTGATTGCACTTACTTGTGAGCTTGAAAATTAACAAAACCCTAGCTATGGAGAGCTTGCTACATTCGACCAAGGAGGAAGAAAAGATGGACAAATTTTACTTATTTTCCCTTTTTATTTCTTTTATTAACTAATGACCAAAATGTCCTTCATTAATAACCTTTAGTATTCCACCCTTCTTTGGGCATTTTTGTCCAAACAAGGTTAAAATGGTTTAATTACCATATAAAGACCTTTAATTTAAAATTCCAATTCAATCAAGTACCTTTATGGATTAAAACTCATATTTTTCACCTATTACAATTTAGTCTAACCTACCAAATTGGACATTCAAACATTAAAATTCAGGCACTAAAATTTCACATAATTATTTAAACACTAAACAAACATCAAAACTCAATCGAAATAATACTTTAGACCTCGGATTCATGGTTTCAAAACCACTATTCCATTTAGCCCCTAATTCGGGCTGTTACATTTATAACATCATTATTATGAACCCATCTATTTCTCACATGCCAAATGAACCACAATGCATACGCTACTTTCTAGATAACTTCACTAGCGGACACTGTGAAAATGGATAGTAGCCAATCCTTTAATGAGATAGTCGATACTTCATTTGGCCATGTAATGTGCAAGGATCCCCAAATAGCAAAGACCGACTGGAAATCCCAAAAGATATGTTCCAAAGTCTCAGCAGAAACCAGGCACCAAGGATATAAGGCAGAGGCTCGCAAACGTTTGTGATAGAGATTAGAGTAGCTAGGAACATAATTATGAAAAATTCTTCAAAATGTAATTTTGACCTTTGCTGGAAGTTGCAACTTCATAAAGTAGTGTAGACCAATCTGTAAGAGTTTGTAATCCTTGTTGAGCCCAAAGAAAAAAGAAGTCTGTAGCCACTGCGAACCGAGAAACGACCCAAAACGCTGGTGAATCTGGCTTCATCTCATTGCCTTGAAAGAGGGTTAATGGAATCCGAAACAAGTAAGGCAGAAGCACTAATATCAATCTGATGCAAATGTCTGGTAGGTAAATCTGGGACCCAAGCATCATTCCCAACCTTGATATTCATCCCCATACCCACGCATCAGCAAAGCTTCATCTAAAGTAACCCCTTCACAGACCAAATATTCTTCCATAGGTAAGAAGGGTAAGTTCCCAAATTTGCATGCATGAAATCACAACGTGGATAATATTTAGCTTTTAGAACATGCGTTAACAAAGAATCAGGGTTGGTTATCAAACGACAACCTTGTTTTACCAACAAAACAATGTTAAATTTTGCCAATTCTCGAAAACCCAAACCACTGTCGAACTTCGAAACACACAAAGTATGCCAATCACACTAGTGCATAACCCCGCCCTTTTATCGTTTCCATCAAAACCGCTTAATGGTTTTCTCCAAATCGGCATAGAAAATTACTAGTAAAAGAAAACACGACATAGTAAAAGTGGGAATAGCCTGTAAAACACTCTTAATGAACATTTCCTTCCCACCTTGAGACAATGTTCGAACACACCAACTTTTGATCTAGAAGCTCATGCTATCCTTCAAAACCTAAAAAGCTTGCTTTCTTTAATGCCCCACCATATTTGGCAACCCTAGATACCGCTCAGGTTCACTCAATACGCAGACACCCAAACAATCCAAGATTAACGTGGCTAGGGAATCCTCAACGTTTGAACTAAAATAAATTACAGATTTATCAAAGCTAACACACTATCCTCAAGAGCGCTCATAATCAGTAAAAATAGGTTTTAACACCAAAATACCTCCAATCGTGGCCTCCTCAAAAAGTAAACAGTCATCTACAGACAACAAGTGGGAGATAGATGAGCCTCCGCAGCTAATATGAGCCCCATGAATTAGATTAGCACGAAGTGTTTGTCGTAAAAGGGAAGACAACCCCATACAGCATATAAGAAAAAGATATGGACTAAGAAGGTCACCCTATTGAAGACCCCAACCCAGAGAAAAATGATTACTAACCTCCCTATTCATGGTCACCGAGTAAGAAATAGATCAAACGCAATAAAGAAGGAACACACCCATCATTTCTAAAATCCTATTTTCAATAACATTTGCTAAAAAAAATCTCACTCCACTCGATCGTTTGCCTTGCTCATATCCAACTTTAAGGAAAAATTCCCTTTCTTCCCCCGCTGCTAGCGCTAAAACACATCAAGGATCTCATAGGCTAAAATAATATTGTCCACAACCAGCCTCCTAAGAACAAAAGCACTCTGAGCCTCATCCACACATTACTGAAGAATTGACTGAAACCTATTCACCAGAGTCTTCGAAATATATTTTTTATATTTATTGAAGGTTTAAACAAAGAAGATGAGGGGAAAAGTAGAATTACTGGAGATAAGAAAGTTTTAATTTTTCTAAAAAGAAAAGATTGCAAGAATAAATACACACCTTTATTCAATATTTAGCTCTTTAAATAGCTTAAATACAAGCTAAATTTAGATAGTAACTGCTTTCTAAACATTAGCAAAACTAATTAACAATTCCCTTTAGAATAAGGATATGCTTTGATTACCCAAAAATTTATTGAATTTCAAAACAATGAACTAACGTTCCTTAAAGCAAACATTTAACACCTCCTTGCTTAAAGAACTGCAAACTCTAATTCTTTGACTTAGAATCTCAAACTTGCTGACTAGAAGTGGTTTTGTAAATAAATCTGCAACTTGTTCTTCAGACTTGTAGTAAACTAAAGTGACTTCTCTTTATTGTTGTACTTCCCTCAAGAAGTAGAGCTTAATGTTGAAATGTTTAGTCTTCCCATGAAACACTGGGTTGTTTGAGATTACAATAGCTACCTATTGTCAACAAAAATCTCAGTGTTATTTTCCTACTCCATATGTAGGTCACGCATCATCTTTTTCAGCCATAAGGTTTGATTTGCTACTACAGTTACTGCTATGAACTCTGCTTCTGCAGGCTACAATCTCTTGCTTCTTAGAGGACCATGAGAAGATTCTGGAGCCTAAACTGAAACAATATCCTAACGTACTTTTCATATCATCAATAGATCCAGCCTAGTCATTATCTAAAAAACTGTACAACCTTAAGTTTTGGCATATCTCAAACTTAACACCGTAATCAACAATACCTTTGATGTACTTTAATATTCTTTTTATCGCTCTCAAATACATTTCATTAGCACAGTGCATAAATCGAGATAAAAGACTTACAGCAAACAGATGTCAAGCTTTGTTGTTGTAAGGTACATTAAACACCCAATCAAACTTCTATAATAACCCTCGTCAACTTTATCAATTCCATCTTCTTTACTCAGCTTCTCCTTTTGATTCATGGGTATACTAGTCACTTTACATTCATCCATCTAAAATTTCTTCAATATCTCCTTTGCATATTTCTTCTAGGAGATGAGCACTTTGTTCTTGCTTTGCTTGATCTCCATTCCCCAAAAAAAAGTCATAAGACCAAGATCTGTCATTTCAAAGACTTGCATCATTTCTTGTTTAAATTCTTTAACCAGCATTGTATTATTTCTTGTCACCAAAAGATCATCAACATAGAGTGACACAATGAGAGTATCATTATTTTTATGTTTCACATAAAGAGTGGATTCTGAAAGACTTTTAACAAATCCAAGGCTTAACAAATAGGTATCTATCTTGCTGTACCAAGCTCGTGGTGCTTGCTTTATACCATAGAGAGCCTTTTTAAACAGGTAGACTTTTCTTTCTTCGCCTTACTTTACAAATCCCTCAGGTTGCTTCACATATATCTCCTCTTGCAATTCTCCATTTAAAAAAGCTAATTTCACATCTAACTTAAACACTTTCCTGCACCTTCTTGTAAAATTATCAACAAAAATGATATAATAAATGCTACCTTGTAACGATGGCATTCTTTGAGGTTCGGCTACATCTGTGTGAATTAGATGTAATTTTTAGGTAGCTCTTCAAGTTAAATTTGGAAATGGCAGACTTTTTTATTTACCAAAGTGACAGGCAACACAATTTGAAAGATGAACGTCAAGCTCTGGCATTCCTCTTATCATGTCTATTTTCTTCATTTTCAGCATTCTTTGAAGATGACAATGGCCAAGCCTTTATGTGCCAAATTTCTGTGGTGCAAGCTATGTTAAAGAAGGCTATTTGCTCCTCATCCGTTGAATCATATGAGCAACTTTTGCCTCTCATTTTAGCTCATAAAGTCTCTTTTCTAATAGCGTCATAAATGAGGCAATAGAAATCTTCAAAGGTTACTTTAAATCCCTTTTCTAACAATTGACCAACACTTAATAAATTTTGATCAATTTTAAATACATAAAGAACATCTGAGATTATTTTTGTACTTGAACTTGTTGTAATTGCCACCATTTCTGATCATTTTGTGGAGATATAATCACCATTCCCTATTTTGACCTTTGTGACTTTAGATGTCCAAGTTGATTGCACTTACTACATTTTGCATCTGGCCTCTTCCAACATTTGAATGGTGGATGACCTATTTTACCAAAGTGCTGACAAGGTGGATAGTTTTTCTTTGGATTTCTACCCTTACCTTGAGTGTGGTAGTTTACAGAATTTGCTACAGATGTCACCTGTACTTTTCTGTCAGTCTTCTTCTTATGCTTTCCAACTTCATGGTGCTTGGTTGGCAAAGCTCCTTCAACGACTCGCTCTTGCCTCATAAGGCTTTGCTGCTCTTGAGCTTGCAATGCATTTATCAATTCTACCAAATTGATTTTAGACAAATCTTTTATGCTTTCCAAAGTGGTTATTGAAGCTTCATATCTTTCAGGCACTGTTACAAGAATCTTTTCAACAATTCTAGACTCTAAAAATTTAGTGCCAAGTAACCTTACCTTGTTGACAATTTCAAATAATCTATTAGAATATTCTTTGATTGTTTCTGATTCTTTCATCCTCCGCAACTTAAATTCTCTTATTAAATTTAGCACCTGCATACCTTGTATCCTTCTATCTCCTTTGTAATCTTCTTTGAGATAGTCTCGTACTTCTTTTGTTAATCAGAGAGACATAATTTTCGTGAAAATTGTTGTTGAAACAGTAGCTAACAGAGTTGCTTTATCCTTGGCCTTCCAGGTTTTCTTTTCCTTGTGAGTTTTGTGTTGGGCCATGGTAGGATTAGTTGGCAGCAGAGGAACTTCATAATCCTCTTCCATGGCCTCCCAAAGATCCAAAGCTTCAAGGTAAGTCTCCATTCTCGCTGCCCCAAGTTGATAATTCTCACCATCAAAGTTAGGAGGGGATATTTGAGAAAAATTGGTTTCAATCTCCATTACACTCACAGATCCCTTAAGAACAAAATAGCTTTGATACCAATTAAAGGTTTAAACAAAAAAGATGAGGAAAAAATAGAATTACTGGAGATAAGAAAATTTTAATTTTTCTAAAGAGAAAAGATTGCAAGAAAAAGTACACACCTTTATTCAATATTCAGCTCTTTAAATAGTTGAAATACAAGCTAAATTTAGATAGTAACAGCTTCCTAAACATTAGCAAAACTAATTAACAATTCCCTTTAGAATAGGGATATGCTTTGACTACCCAAAAATTTATTGAATTTCAAAACAATGAACTAACGTTCCTTAAAGCAAACATTTAACATTTATCATTATGTTAAATATATTTTATTTTTTAAAAACATAAACTATTTTTTTATATATTTTTCTTTATATATAATATTTATATGTTAAATATTTATTTTCTCCACCTACACTTTGGGTGTGTCGATTTCTAATATTATAAAATCAAATAATTATTTCAAATATCATTATTATTTTTATATGTAAAATATTTCAAATATCATTGTTTTTTCATCTGCATTGTGAGTATGGTAAATTCTAATATTATAAAATTAATTAATTATTTAAAATATCATTATTTTTAGTAAATATAATTTTTATATGTTAAATATTTATTTTCCAATCCATATCATGAGAGTAGTAAATTTTAATATTATATATTTTGTATGTGTATTTGAAATATTTCACATATAAACATTATGATATTTGAAATAATTATTTGAATTTATAATATTAGAAATCACCATACTCACAATGTAGGTGAAAAAATAAATATTTGACATATAAATATCATATATAAAGAAAAATATATAAAAAAATTAGTTGATGTTTTTAAAAATAAAATATATTTAACATAATGATAAATATAAAAAAATATTTTTTATATAATTATATAATTATTAATTTATTTATATAAATAAAGGAGTTATTAATTAAAAATATTTTTAACATACTAATATATTTAAAATAGATATTTTATTATATAATGATATTTAATTATTTTAATTATATAAATAAAAAATTTATTAATTAAAAAGATGAATTAAAAGTAAAAAAAAACTTGAAAACGATATATTTATTACTTACAAAACATTAATTAGAAATAATAATGAAAAATCTTGAAACAACATAAAATAAAAGAGTACAAATGTGCTTAAAAAAGGAATTAAATTTGAGACTCAAAGATGAAATTACTATTAATTGATCGTCTAACCAGAAGAAATAATGTGTCAAAAGAAAACATGTTTTATAAAAAGCATTTTTCAAAAAGTGCTTTTCCAGGACATGTTTTCATTTTCTCTATCCAAAGATGGCCAATTTTCCTAAATTTTAGAAAAAAAAGGCCCCAAACCCTCATTTCGTTTTAAAATCAGCATATTTGCCTAATTAAACCCTTATTCCCTCTATTTTTCAAATTTAAAAATTCAGCTTCAATTGTTACCATCATTCAAATTATTTTATTAAATTTATTAGCATGACATTTTGAAATTAAAAAAAAAATCACTTGACAATGATGTAACAAAAAAATAAATAAATGTTGAATTGTAATTTCTTCTTAAAACTTCCATTTGAACTGGTTATGATAAAAAAAAAAATGTTAGAATAGTGTTCTTAAGAAAAAGTGATGTTGACATTGTAATTGAAATAATTAACAATATTAGTTATTTAGACTAATTGATGACATTATAAAAGTAGAGAGACCAAATTATATCAAAATTAAAAGATATAGATTCAATCCAAATTTCAACATAGAATAAGGGTCAAAACTAAAATTTGACCATTGCCTTATAATCTCAAAAAAGGCAAACCCAAAAAATTGTCGGCCTCTAGGACCCTTAAGGCATAAATTATATAAAAATAGGTAACATTTTAATCGAAAAATTAACTATATTAACTATTTGGCCTAACTAGTATCATTATAAAAATATAATGACCAAATTATATTAGAAATTATAGTACAATCAACTCTCTATAAGAATCCCATTTGTTTGCCAAGATTTTACCTACTATAGAAAGGTGATTATTGTATACCTATAACAACATACTGTTGTAGAGAGAATTATTATAAGCCCACCATAAAATTTATATAGTGAATTTTCATAAAACAAAGAAAATGAAAAATTGTAACACCTCAAACCTGGCTTGGACATTATGGCTAAATCTGGAGATGCTACGTAAAAAGTAGTAAATCCAGTTCCCGTATATTTAAAAAAAATAATAAACTTTTGTTACATAAAAACCCATTTTATTAGAAAACGTATTTGATATAACTATTTAATTGAAAACATTGTTTATTTACATCTTCAAAATAAAACGAATACTTTACAATGGAAATTCCTAGGTCATTATATTTTGGAAAACCAAGTTTGTTTTCTCAAAACCGATTGTTTATAGGAAAACAATCATTTTCGTTAAATTGTTTATCAGTATCATACAAAAATCGAAAATAAAATCCAAAACTAAGACCGTCCCAAAATGTCCAAAACAGTCCAAATTTTACAAAACGTTAAAACCCAACTTTAAATAGTTGAAAAGAACGAATTATTAATATAAACGAGCTCCCTTCACACCAACCGGCCTAAGTTTGTGAATTACCTGAAAGTGACAGACAAACAGAGAATAAGTTTTTGAAACTCAGTGTGTATCAAATAACTTAAAGTAGTTAGATGCATATTAGACAAATTTATTAGAAATATATTTATAACAAAACAGAACAAATATGACATATAATCCTACCCCCAACCACTACACACTATATTCGGCCATCCCAACACACCATATGGGTATAAAACACCCATCTATCCCTACACACCACTTAGTGTCAATAGGATCCTTTACAAAATAAGTGCAATTGAGCTGTCAGATCAGTAGACGGTTTATCACCTTTTTATAGAATCACTTCCTCCACATGTTATTTCCAACTCAACCCAGATGCAGATACATAATATAATAAATATTATACATATTCAGAATAGGAATTATACATGTTATAGTAGAAACTTTACTAACAAATGTCCAGATTTCATGTTTTACAGTACATTTACTCGCATACCAACCCTACGGAAGACCCACAACTGATCAAGACCTTGCGTGCAACCCTAGGAAATATTTTAGAATTTTAGACCCACACGGCCTAAATAGCCCAGCCCGTGTGTCACACACTGTCCTTCAAACGATCTGACACACGGCCTACAATAAGGTCTAACACACGGCCGTGTGGCGTCAATAGTGAACTTTTTCAGCTTTCGCCAATCGTCATTTTTCATGTTTTCCGATACACACTTGATTCGATTTCAATACCACCACACTCATGAAGAAAATAGTACCTAAAATCGACAATAAATCACCCAAAATCAGTCCTTAATTCCTCAATTTTTATCAAGCTTCTCACTTGACTAAAACACAAATGTGAGCAATTCCGACTAAAATTGAACATATAAATGTTCAAATACTTACCCACGTTCACAGCAGCCCATAAAATAACTAAATCGTAAGAGGGGATTTTCGATTCTCACCTTCGTCACCTACAAACAAAACAATCAATTAATATTGGTACATCCCACCAACTTCCCTCAACGCAATTGCAAACTAACGACGGATAAATCCGCAATGAAAAAGAGAGTCAAGACTTACACACGAGTCACGTTGGAACCTACTTGATTAACACCACTACCGATCTTTGAATAGTAAAATAATGAGGCTTTGGCATTAAAAATCAAGAAACCAAAAGAACGATTTGTTACCCCCTTTTCCAAACCCACGTGAAAACAAAGAAAAGGAATAATAATAAAAAAGAGTTTGTGAACAGAATAGGAAAAACTAAAGTGACCTGAAACTAGAGAGAATATTTTCCCTCGAAATATCATCTATTATCTTTTTTTTTAATAACTAAATAAAACAAACTAACGAGTCAATTCCTATCCATCCACCAACCCACTAACACATACCTATCCAACAACTTCCAAGATTTTTAACTATCCCAACTTAACTCCAACAACCTGTTATGTGGCCCAAGCAAAACACTAACAAAAATTAACTCCTAATTGCACAGACAAGAGCTCAAACGCAAGACCTGCAACCACCTAACAAAGCCCTTAACCCTTGAAACATACATTAATTCATGGCAAAAATAACAAAACACATACTAAGGTTTTTGGAACATTATAGAAATTATGTTTAAAAAAGAGAAAATAAGAATCAAATCAACAAAATTAAAATACGTATAACAAGTGCATACATGATTTCTTTTATGCATATTTTATTTTACATTCATCACATGATTCAGTTAATAAATCTAACAAGTTCAATTAATCAATATGAGTTATCAAATTAAGTTAATTAATTTATCATGAGTTATTAATTCAAGTAATCAATTTATAAGTTTATGATGTTCTAAATTCATAGTAGAATATTTAATTAAAGAACTTAATAATTTATTGAATTGATATATTTAATGCTGCTCATTAACGATTATTTTCATTTAATAAAATATGATTAATAGATTTTTATGTGAAATTTAAGAATTTTATTAAAAAACATTTTAATTTCAGAACATTTTTATTTAATAAATTATAATTAATAGGCTTGTTTATATGAAATAGTTATAATTTTACATAAAACTTTAAATAATATGTTGTTATAGAGAACTAGTTTAATAAATAATGTACTTTATAATTATAGATGTTGCTATTAGTGAAAATAAAACATAAAAAAAATCAATTCTAATAGAAACTTAGCTGTTATAGTGATAAGTACTAAAAGTAACATGTTTTAATCTAGTCCTTAATGCGTTTTTGGGTAATTATTCGATGTTAATTGTGAATTTTATGCTCCTAATCCTTTAAATTCATATTTTTTATACGTAGGAGAGCATTTGGGAATAAAAGGAGCAAAAAGACCAAAAATCGGAGCAAGGTACAAGAGCCCTTCCACACGGCTATGTGAGCCACACGAGTTGCCACATAGCCATGTGGCTGTATGGTAGGCCATGTCGATTTCGCGTATTGACACATTGAACTGTGGGAAAATGTGGTTTTTAGGTTTTTCGAGCATTCTAAGATGTATATATGCAAAAATAAGAAGATAAAACAGAGCCGTCATAGAATACTAAAAAAAAACCTACTCGAAAAACACCATTGAAGCTGATTTTGAAGTAGATTTCCATCATGATTGAAGATTCCCAATTGATTTCTTATGAGATTATCATGAGTTTCTTTATTTCTTTCGGTTATACTATCTTTGGGATATTTTTATTTGCAAACATTAACTAATTTTCTAAATACCCAGGGAGATGAACATTATGATGGATTTTGCCATTTGATTTTTATTATACGCAATAAAGATTTAGATCTTGTTCTCAATTATGTGCATGCAATCTTATAAATAGGATAACATAAATCTATTGGATTAGAGTCAAATCTAATAGCGGAATCTATAAATTGAGTTAATGCAATAATAGGGGTTTTAATTAGAAAGAAATTTTAACTAATCAGCCTAGAGTCAATTGCTCTTACTCTTGAAAGAGATGTTAGCATAATTTAGGGATTTCTATGGATCAAGATACTAAGTAAAGAAATTCTTTCCTAAGTATTGTTATGCTTCTTGGTTGTTAATCGGTTATTTCGTGATTTGTTCTTTGCTGTGTTTGTTAGTTAATCAATTTAGTTAATTTTAGTTTTCAATCAATCACTCGAATTTATCGGTTAAATAATAGAAAGGCAGTAATTACTAGTATTTTTAGTCTTTGTAGGAACGATATCTTTAGTCACCATAGTTATACTATTAATTGATAAGTATACTTGCCTTAGTAAAATTCTTAGGTAATTCATAACGTATCATATAGCAAAATGATGTTATAACATGTGAATATTATAAAGAGGATTTATTATATAAAAATTAAATCTTAAATGCATGTGTAATAGGCCCATTTCGCCCGGGCCCAAAACCAAAAATAAAGTGTCCAAAAATAACAGTCCAGATTACAAAACGAAGCCCAAATTAATAAAAACCTAGCTCAACTAAACCCATTACACTAGACCCAAACATTAAACCAAATACAGGCCCAAATTTCTAGCCTAAAAAACAATAACAAATTAGGCCCGAATGGCCAAAGTGATTAACCCAAATCAGAAACCCTAGGGTTTCAAAAACCCTAGGGCGCCACAGCCTCCACACCAACCTTCACTGCCAAACATCACGCCGCCATCAGCAAGCGAATCGCACCCCTATTGACGTAGTTCACACATGCAAAAAAAGGCAATTAACAGCAGTAATAAAAATCTTGCATTTATTTATTTTTTGATTTGTTTTCGGTTATAAAAACCGCATGTAATGGATGTAAGAACTTACGAACAAAGGCTAATACAATAATAAAAAGAAAATAGAGAAGTTTTTTTTTTTTTCTGAAGGTATTCTTTATTTTTATTTATTTTGAATATTAGATATACACAAAAGGATATATAAAAATATAAGCTTTTTTTTTTTACCTTTTTGCGATGAACTGGAGAGTCGAAACCGAAGGGTTTCTATGACCTCTATTGATTTTAACGAGGTTTTTAGACCAATTTGTGCTTCGATCTGGGTCGGAGGGAGTGAGATGGTTGAAAAGGCATCTTTCAATCTTCTCTAGCCACCGTTGACGGTGGCGCCGTCGCTGGCAACCGATGACCGCCACGGTGGCCCTACGGCCAAAGATTGGAACGCCTAAGAGAGAAACTCCTTCCCTTTTCGAGTTTTTTTAAAAGGGACAACAAATGAATTTTTTTTGTTTAAAACTGACTTTTATAGACGCTGTGAACGGCATCATTTAGGGCTGACTTTAATAGCCCTAAAACGATGTCATTTCAAGAGGGGATCCACGCACGTAACCTGACCTGGGGAGGATCTGCGTGTTATTATTAAAAGGGTTATTTACCCTTGTAGTCCTTTCACCTTTTCACTGCTATGCAATTTTTCCCCACCTATATTTTCCTTTATTTTTTAATTTGGCCTTGAAACTTGGCTTTTGTTTTGATCTAGTCCTTGGGGTCATTTAAATGCGAATATTGGAACGGTGCCGTTTTGGTGATCGAGCATAATTGCCCTGCTGGTCCCTATCATGTGGCGCGCGTTTTGATTTGATCCTTTTGCACTTATTTCTTTGTTTTTTTACCTTTGATTTATTTTTGTTTTGATTTAGTCCCTGTATTGTCAAATTTTAACCTTGTTTATTTTGTTGTTTATTTTAATATTTTATATTAAATCATTTTGTTTTATTTATTTTTTACATTAGGTTATTTTATTATATATATTTTTACTTATTATATACATTATCTTTTATATATATTATTTAGTTTTAACTTCTATTAAATGTAATTTTAAAATTTCTTGTGTCTTTTATTTTTTTATTTAAAATTTGTCATAATTTGTTTTGGTTTTTTTATATATATCATTTATTATTTATAAATTTTTTTTTGATTTTTTTATATAAAGTTTTATTTAATTTCTTAGTCTTATTTTATATATATATATATATATATATTGAATTGTCATTATTTGCTTTATATTTTTTGTATTTATTTGTCCACTTTTTTTGTATTTATTTGTCCACTTCCTCAAAATTTAGATTTTGTTACCCTTTTTTATTATTATTTTCATGTTAGCCTTAGCATCAATATTGTATTATTTGTGCTATTAACTATGTTCTACTATTATCTTGTTTTTTGATTGCCTATATTAGCTTTAAAATTAGTCCATCGTGTAATTTTCGTGAATTGTTCTTTAGTATTTTTGTTTTGTAATTTATTAGCATAATGATTTATTTCACTTAATTGCTACAGTTTATTCTAAAGTTTTCAAAATAAAGCAATACTCAGTATTTGGGAGCTTTGAGAAAATTGTGCCCTGACTTACTGGGTTTCGATTTTTCTTGTCGAATCTAAATAATCAAGTACCCTTTTGAAATCAAAACATAATAATTTCTAAAAATAAAAGTAATATTCTGTATTTGGAATTTTGAGAAATTGTAACTTAACTTATTGGGTTTCAATTTCTCTTTTAACCCAAATATCGAATATCCTTTTAAAATTTAAATGCATGAGTTTTGAAAAAGACAAGCTTAGTTTCGAGGGTTTAAAATGTTGTATCCTAACGTACTGGATGTGATATTTTATTACTTCGGGACAAGAGGGTCTTGACATCTATTTCGATTTACTCAAACATTTTTAAATAAAAAGGATCGTATTTTAAAATCTTTTCAAATTTTCAACATCAAGACATTAATTAATCAATTAGGTACCAATTTTGGGCGTTATGAGGGTGCTAATCCTTCCTCGAGCGTAAACGATTCCCGAACTTATTTTCTCAAATTTTGTAGACCAAAATAATTATTTTAATAAATCAAAATGTTTTATTAAAATGATCAATCTCAAGGTGACCCGATCACACCTCGAAAAAAGATTGGTGGCAACTCCATTTTCATTTTTCAAGTTGACCCCGTTTTTCAAAATAAAAATAGTTTCGACAGCTTGGCGACTCCATTGGGGACAATAAGAGTCAAGCCGTAAATTGATTATTTTCTGTCTTTTTATCAAAAATTGAAATTTGGTTTTAATATACGATCTTTTCACGACATCTCATCCATTTTTTTATTCATATTTTTGTTTTATTGTCGAGTTTTTTATCCCCACACATTGCATTGCATGACTGTTTGGTTACACCCTTTTAAGTGGAAGTAATAAGCTACTCCTTCGTAAGGTTTTCACCTCCGTGCAGGATAGTGGATCGCTTTCAGGATACATCTATACCTATGTCTTCGTGAGATTTTCATCTCCATACAACCATAGGGAAATGTATTCCCCTGAACTGAACTCGGTCCGTATGAGCTTATAATGGGTGAGGATTGAGGAATCTGCTGGTTCAGGTACCTCAACTTTAGAGCTAAACTACATGTAGAAAACCCTAAGAGCTCACCTTAGGTAGAAGTATGCCAAAACCTAGCAGTCACCCAGATAGGTGCTTGATTATTATTTTTATCTACTTTGAGTTTTATTTTTGGTACATGATACTAACTTGTGTGTTTTGTTTTGGTTATGATTGCATGTCATTTCATATTTAAAAGGTGTCGGTTCACGTTTAATAAATTAGAAAGCTGGTTATGGAGAACGAATTTCTTGATAAAGTGGAAGATAATGCGGTTGTCCATATATGGTCAGAGAAAACGTAATTAGAGAAAGGGGATAATCTAGCTGAGGAATACACGTCAGAATTATGGGACTACACTCGCATCAGCGTGACGCAAAACAATCTCTAGGAATTAAAGGAGATATAGGACTAGTGGAATGAAGAGACTAAGCAGTTATTTTACTGTAGCTATGGGGATCTACCTTACTTACTCGACATCAAGATAGATGAGCATTTATTCCGGGCCCTCGCCCAGTATTGGAACCTTGCATATAGTTGATTTACCTTTAAGAGGGTCGATTTAGTACCCACAGTGGAAGAATATACAGCTCTACTGATTTTTCTAAAGATTCAAGTTGATAAAGCTTATTCGAGAGCCGCTAGCGTCCCGACCTTTTAGAAGAAATTGATGAATATTACAGGGATGAGCGAATAGTGGATTGTAGCCAGGATCAAACAAATGGGAGAATGTAAGTGCAACCCTTGGAAAAATTTTAGAAATTTGATTCTAGCACATCCTGATACAAAGAAGAGAGTTGATGTTTTTGCTTTAAGTATATATAGATTAATGATCTTCCCTAGGGCATTAGGGTTTGTAGATGAGGCAGTCTCGGATCTCTTCGATCGACTTGACAAGCGAGTCACACATCTTCCTGCTATCTTGGCCTAGACATTTAGATCATTGAATCCACGTAGAAGAGTAGGCGAGGGCAGATTTATTAGATGTGTGTAGTTGTTGTTAACTTATTTCCACAGTAATTTTTGGAAGGTGGATAAAGTTTATTATCGGGTTTTCTCTGATAATTACTCCCCATTAAAAGAATTAGCAGCTACACCAATGAGGGATGACATATCAGAGGAAAACTAGATGGCGATACTCCAAAATCTCTAGGAAGAAGATGTCGAATGGAGAGCTCATTGGATGGTTCCTAATGAAATCCTCTACCAGTGTGGATGTTTTGACTGGGTCCCTCTATTGGAAATTTGAGGAGTCATCGGATATACTTACTTACTTGTACTGATGCAATATAGGTCAAGAGAGTTCATACCGGCAATATATGGGCTAGCTCAATGTGAATTTTCATACAAGGGAGATAACTACAAGAAAAGGGTTAAGGAGATTTTTAACGCTTGGAATCAGACTTGTCGGATGAAAAGATTGGCTGTAGGTCCAATAACAACCCCTGAGTACAACGGATGATGGAGTAAAAGAGTTAACGATAATATCCCTGAGCCGAGTTTAGAAGGCGCTCGACCAATAAAAGAGTACTTACAAGTGGTCTTGTCAGAACTTGAGATAATAAAGTAAGATTTTGAAAGGAGAAATTCGAAGCTCGAAAAGAAGATAAAACAATTAGAGGAAGAGAAAATGCATTTGAGGTTAGATGCTGATGTTCAAAAGCTAGAGGCTGAGAAATTAAGGAAAAGGAAAAATAAAGTTGAGGAAGACTTGGATAATTTGAAGACAGATTATAAGAAGTTGCGTCTATCAATGAAAACTGCTAGATTGGGAAAAACATTAAAGCAATGGCGACAAGAGGTTTAGGAGGAAAGCACTAAAGTTGATCAGCGGGAAAGAAAATTTCAGGAGGCTCAGGTATAGAAAGAGGCCCTAGAAAGGAGTTTGTTAGAAACTCAATGTGAAAAAGGAGAATTAAATGTTAGAGTGGCAGAACTTGAAAAGTTACTTCATCAGTATAGAAGTCGTAATTCTACGATTGAGTTGAAGTCGAGTCTAAACAAGATCAAAGAAATGAATGGAATGATAGAAGAACTAGAGTCTACGTTACAAAACTATGAACTCAGGTTTGAGCTTCTTGAAATAAGTGAAGAACGTTGGAAGGAACAACTACATTACTCTCAGAATCAAGTTAGAAGTAGAGATTACATTATGGGTGAAGCTGTGGCTCAGATCTGGGAGGTAGCAAATCATTTACAGGCTTTGGCAGTTCAGGTTGATATGCTAAGTGTGAAATATGAGCTAGAATTAGATCGAGGTCAAGAGCTAGCTTCGTTGTTTGGAAAAGTTAAAACTTTGGGCATTAGGGCAAAAGCATACTTGTAATCCGTTTTATGTAAAGAATTTTATTTTCTAATAAAGTTTTCTAAATGAAATTGAATCAGAATCGATACCTTTTTGCATTCATGCATTTGCATTGCATTGCATTGCATCATATGCATTAAAATCCACTAAAGGACCTAATTAGTTGGAGTTATTTCAAAGTTAATCTGGAAACTAAGCATCGCTACGGTACTCGCACTAAGATAAAGGATATGGATCAAAGATTAGAAAGACTTGAACAACTCCAAAGAGAGATGTAAGACCATCTACAAATGCAAATGTAGGAGCAACTGGCCAAGATCCAGCAAGATATGAGGGACCACATGTTGGAATTCCAAAGAAATATGATGTCTCAGATGACCCAACTACTGACTAGGGTGATGGATAAAGGAAAATGCCCCATGGCCAATACTGAGGAGGATAATGAGGATTATCCTTGGGTTTTACCCCAACACATGAACAGACATAACCTGAGGTGTACCCGCGAAGACCATCTATCACGATTAGGCCTCAACAGGTTCAGGTCGGTGCTTTAATAACAATGAACTTCCAAGTTGGCTTAGGTTCTAACCCAGGGGATAACTCAACTAATCCTGTTATCCTGATTTGGATGATATAGCAAAAAGGGAAGGAGCAAGAATAGAACTACCAAAGCAGTTAGAGGACTAGTGTAAATGGTTGGAGGAAAAATTCAAGGCCATGGAAAATGCTGATAATCATGGTGGAATCAATGTTAAGGATCTGAGTTTGGTTCCGAACTTGGTGCTTCCTTCCAAGTTAAAAATGCCAAAATTTGAGAAGTATAATGGGACTAGCTACCTTGAAGCTCAAATCACTATGTTCTGCAGACAGATGACTGGTATGTTAACAATGATCAACTGCTGATCCATTGCTTCCAAGATAGTTTGGTGGGGTAGCATCCAAATGGTACAATCAACTGAGTCGTGCTAGGATTAGTTCGTGGAAAGACCTAGCGCAAGCATTTATGAAGTAGTATAGTCATGTGACAGACATGACTCCTGATAGAATTACCTTGCAGAACATGAAGAAGAAATCAAATGAAAGTTTTAGGTAGTATGCACAAAGATAGAGGGAAGTTGCCATACAAGTTCAGCCACCGCTCTTAGAAAAAGAAACTACGATGCTCTTTATCAACACTTTAAAGGCCTCGTTCATCACTTACATGCTAGGAAACGCCACAAAAAGTTTTTCAGACATAGTAATGACTGGAAAAATAATCGAAAATGCAGTAAGAAGTGGAAATATTGATGTGGGAGAAAGTATCAAAAGGTTAACCCCGAGGAAAAAGGAAAATAAGGTGAACAATACAAGCACATATAACAAATGGTACTTAAAACCGATTACTAGTAGTCAGCCAAGAATAGTGATCACTGGTGATCAGGGTTCGCTAAGGTAGGAATCTGACACAAAGCAAAACACTGAGAAACTCCAATTTACGCCAATCCCAATGACGTATAGGGAGTTGTATCAAAGTTTATTTGATGCACACGTGGTATCCCCTTTTTACTTAAAACCATTGCAACCCCCATACCCCAAATGGTATGGTATAAACGCTCAATGCGAATACCATGCAAGGATCATGGGACATTCAATTGAAAACTGCACTATATTTAAGAAGTTAGTGGAAAGACTTATTAAAATGGCCATTGTGAAATTTGATGACACATCTAGTGCAAAAAATCCACTACCCAATCATACTGATAATGGGGTGAACGCGATAGGTGAGAACATGGGGAAAAGAATTAAGATCAATGTAGCAGAAGTAAAAACCCTGCTAAGGTGGCTCTGGAAAGAGATGGCAAAAAGGGGATTAATCATGTTAGATTCAAAGGGAGCTGTGAAAAGATGAGGAACTATTGTAAGTTCCATCATAAAGAGGGGCATGAGATCCAAGAATGGGTCAAATTCAGGGCCTTGATGCAAGGTCTAATGGACAATAAAGATATAGAATTTTGTGAAAAAGTTAAAGAAGAAGGAAGCATATGCGCGTCCGAGGGAGAATCAACAATGAAGGTCCCGAAAGTCAATTACCTGGTGGTCATCATTTCACGACCAAAAATAAATGAAGTTGGAGTACAGATGATACCAAAGATCATAATCTAGAAACCTGTAGTCTTTTCTTACAAAGATAGCAAGAGAGTCCCTTAGAATTATGATTGCAATGTGACAATACCGAGAAAGGAGAATTCAGTCAGCACTTCAATGGTGGATCAAGATGATGGTTCTTATACACGTAGTAGAAGGCGTTATGATTCGATAAATGTGCGAGCAGAACCCGTAAAAGGAAAAGCCTTGGTGATGGAACAAAAGTAGTAAAAAGTAGCCAGACTTGAGCCACCTGTTAATGAGCCAGTAAAAGAAAATGAAGAAAAGGAATTCTTAAAGTTTTTGAAACACAGCGAGTATAGTGTTGTAAAACAATTGCATAAAAAAACCAGCTCGCATATCTGTACTCACTTTACTCTTGAGTTCAGAGGTGTATCGTCGTGCATTAATGAAAGTGCTAAACAAAATGTACGTAGTCGATATCTCTGTCAACAAACTAGATCATCTAGTTAATAATATAAGTGCTAACAACTTCATTCTTTTTAACTACGATGAAATACCACCAGGGGGCATGGGATCCACCAAAGCTTTGTACGTAATCACTAGATGCAAAAGGTACATGTTGCAAGGGGTTCTGATAGATAATGGATCAGTACTAAATGTATTGCCCCTATCCACAATTAATAGGTTGCCCATGGATAGTTCTCACATGAAGACGTGCTAAAATATAGTGAGGGCGTTTGATGGCACGAAAAGAAGAGTTATGGGAAGAATCAAAATACCCTTGTTGATTGGCTCAACTACATATGAAGTGGACTTCCTGGTAATGGATATCAAGCCTTTGTACAGTTGCTTATTGGTAAAACCTTGGATACATTCGGCAGAGGCAGTGCCTATGTCACTACATCAAAAGTTGAAGCTAGTAACAGAAGGTCGGCTGGTGACTATAAATGCTGAAGAAGATATTATTACAGCCATGACTAGTGACACGCCATATTTAGAAACAAATGATGAAGTAATCGAGTGTTCTTTTTGATTTTTGAAATTTGTGAATGCAACATTTATCATTGAAAGAAGCAGGATCCTGGTCCCAAAAATATCCTAGACCACAAGAATGGGCTTACAGTTGATGGTAGGGAAAGGAGTTTTACTAGAGAAGGGACTTGAGAGACATCTCCAAAGAATAATTGAGGCTCCAATATTGAGGGACAAGTGTGACCGCTTTGGCTCAGGATTCAAGCCAGATACGAGACAAATGAAGAATGAGTTACAAAAGAGGCAGGAAAGAAGGAGAGCACACTTGAGTGGGGAAGAAATCAACTGGGAACCAATGATGTTCCCCCACATATCTAAAACTTTCATGTCAGGAGGGATTATTTATCCTAAGTGAAGGAAAGAAACCATTGAAGAAATGTTTGGAAATGTATACATCAACGCCATATCTGAAGAAGCAACTAAAGAAGGGAACTTGTCAGGCATCCGTCCTTATGAACCTGGAAGTGTACTGAACAACTGGACTGCAGAAGAGATTCATGTAGTTTTTAGAGCTTACTCAGAGTAATGTTTAGAATACACTTGTTGCTTTAAGTCTAGAAGAAATAAGAATTCATTTGTAAAATAGGCTTACGTTCAGACATTCTTTATTTCAACAAAATACATCTTTGTTATCATTTCGAGCAAATATTCTTTCATTCTTTCTATACAAACAATTATTCCTTCATTCTTTGAATATTCTTTCAAATCATTCTTTCATTTCATTCCTATCATATGAATAGTTATTCTTAAATTCATTTGTTCTTTGTGTATGCTCTTGTGCCTACAACAGGTCCCTGGATATTAACGACATAGCGACGCTATTACAGACTTAGATCTCCTTTTGAGCGAGACATGTGTTTAGAGGGGTTTTAGGATTTTGAAGATGACAGAGACTGTGACTTGTTTTTGGACTTGTTAAGGATAGTAGAACAAGAAGAGAACCTCATAAGTAGACAATAGAGATTGTAACCTTAGAAAAAGGAAAGATAGTGAAAATTGGAACATGCATAACCAAAAAAACAAAGCAAGATCTCATTGAGTTACTTCTAGAATTTCAAGATGTCTTCGCATGGTCATACCAAGATATGCCTGGGTTAAGCACTGATATTGTAGTACATCACTTTCCCATAAAAGAAGAATGCAAGCCAGTTCAGCAGAAGCTCCGAAGGATGAGGCCTAATATTGTGCTAATAAAAGAAGAAGTCAAAAAACAATTTGATGTCGACTTCCTACAGGTGGTTAAATACTCAGAATGGGTAGCCAATATTGTCCTCATCCCTAAGAAATACTGAAAGGTAGAATGTGTGTAGATTACAGAGACTTAAATAAGGCCAGCCCAAAGGACAATTTCCCCTTGCCTCATTTTGACACTTTAGTAGATAATATGATAGGCTGCTCATTGTTTTCCTTCATGGATGGTTTCTCTGGATACAATCAGATAAAGATGCATTCTGAAAACACAGAAAAAAACCACTTTCATAACTTTATGGGGTACATTTTGTTATAAGGTGATGCTGTTTGGGCTAAAAAATGTAGGAGCGACATATCAAAGGGCCATGGTGACCTTGTTCCATGATATGATGCACAAAGAAATTGAAGTTTATGTCAATGATATGATCGCAAAATCCAAAACAGAAAACGAGCACGTCCAGGTTTTAAGGAAGTTGTTTTTGAGGTTGAGAAAATTTCAACTAAAGCTCAATCCAACAAAATGTACCTTTGGAGCTAGGTCGGGAAAACTGCTGGCTTCATAGTCAGTGAAAGGGGAATTGAGGTTGGCTCAGACAAGGTCAGAGCTATACAAGAGTTGCCTCTGCCACGCACTCAAAAAGAAGTTCAAGGTTTTCTTGGAAGGCTAAATTATATTGCTCGGTTCATTTTACAATTAACTAAAAAACACAACTAAGGTGTATAAAATGATGAATGCTAGAAAGCTTTTGACAAGGTTAAACAATATTTGTCAAATGCCCTTGTGTTGTCTCCACCTAATCCAGATAGGCCATTAATATTGTATTTAACAGTGTTTAACAACTCCATGGGATGTGTGCTTGGTCAGCACGATGAGTCAGGAAGGAGAGAAAAGGCGCTATATTACCTCGGTAAGAAGTTCACTGAGTGTGAAATGAGATATTCGCCAATTGAGAAATTGTGTTGTGCCCTGATTTAGACAACTCGGAGATTGAGACAATATATGCTATATCATACGACCTGGCTAATCTTGAAACTAGACTAGTTAAAATATATGATGGAGTTAACTCCTTTGAATGGAAGGATGGCCAGATGGCAAATTCTACTTTATAAATTTAACATAGTCTATGTAAACCAAAAGGCTGTAAAAGGGAGTGCAATAGTAGATTTTCTTGCTAGTAGAGCTCTTGAAGATTATGAACCTTTGAACTTTGATTTCCCCAATGAAGAATTAATGTATGTGGCAACTACTAAAGGAGATGCTACAAAATATCACTTTTGGAAACTAAACTTTGACGAAGCATCGAACGCTGTAGGTAACGGAATTGGGGCAGTCTTGGTATCCCTAAATGGAGATCATTATCCATTCACATGTAAATTAGATTTTGATTGTACAAATAATATGATAGAGCAGGAAACATGTACCATGGGAATCCGTGTAGCCATAGAATGCAAAATCAGAATAGTAAAAGTATATGGAGATTCCGTATTAGTGATCTATCAGCTTCAAGGTGAATGGGAGACAAAAGACTCTAAATTGAACAATTATCGAAGGATAGTTATGGGCTAATTGATGAGTTTGATGACATCACTTTCAGTTGCCTCTCGCAAGATGAAAACCAGATGGCAGATGCCTTGGCTACTTTGGCTTCCATGATTAAAGTAAACAAACAAGAGGATGTAAAACCAATTCAGATGAGTATTTATGAGACCCTAGCTCATTGTTACAACATGGAAGAAGAGGAAAGGAATGATCACCTATGGTATCTAGATATATTGCGATATGTAAGAGATCGTGAATACCCTGACCAGGCAACTTAGAATGACAAAAGGATGTTAAGAAGACTAACTTGTGACTATGTCTTAGATGGGGAAATCCTATACAAAAGAAAAAAGGATCAGGTGCTATTGAGATGTGTGAACGTTGTCGAAGTTAAAAAAAATTTGGAAGAAGTTGATGAGGGTGTTTGTGGAGCACATGCTAACTATTTTACAATGGCTAGACAAATTATGAGATTCAAATACTATTGGTCCACCATGGAGGGAGATTGTATCAACTATGCCAAGAGATGTCATAAATGCCGAATTTATGGAGACAAAATTCATATACCTCCTTCACCTTTGCATGTTATGACTTCTCCATGGCGTTTCTTCATGTGGGGCATGGATGTCATTGGGCCGATCTCACCAAAAGCTTCAAATAGGCATCGATTTATCTTCGTGGTCATCGATTATTTCACCAAGTGGGTAGAGGCTGCTTCATATGCCAGCGTCACCAAGTCGGCAGTCAGTAAATTCCTAAAAAAGGAAATCATATGCCGATATGGAATGCCTGAGAGGATCATACCTGACAATGCACTAAACTTGAACAACAGCACGATAGCGGAGGTTTGCAGTCAATTCAAGATCAGACACCACAGCTCGTCACCGTATCGCCTAAAAATGAATGGTGTAGTGGAAGCAGCCAATAAAAATATTAAAAAAATCGTGGGGAAAATGATTGAGACTTATAGAGATTGGCATGGGAAGTTACTTTTCACTCTCTATGCTTATCGAACGTCTATTAGAACTTCCACCGGGGCAACACCTTTTTCATTTGTCTATGAGATGAAGGCAGTTTTACCCATTGAAGTAGAGATACCCTCTCTTTGAGTTCTATCTGAGCTAAAGTTAGATGAAGCAGAATAGACCTAATCTCGATATGATAAGTTGAACTTGATTGAAGAAAAGAGACTAAGGGTTATTCTTCATAGTCAGATGTACCAAAAACGAATGATGCGAGCTTATGACAAAAAGGTCAGCCCAAGAGAATTTCACGAGGGGGACCTAGTATTGAAAAAAATCCTTCACATACAAAAGGATTTTAGAGAAAAATGGATGCCAAATTGGGAATGACCTTATGTGGTAAAGAAGGCTTTTCTGGAAGAGCGCTGATTTTATCTGAAATGGATGAGAGAAACTTACCCAATCCCGTAAATTTGGATTCAGTCAAGAAGTACTTTACTTAAAAAAAGGAAAAAACCAAGGTGAAAACCCAGAAGGGCACTTTGAGACCTCAAAAAAAAAAAAGAGGCCAAGGTGAAAACCTGCAAAAGGTGCATTAAGACCAAAGGGGTTTTGAGTTGAAAACCTAAAAAGGGCAGCTCAAATTTTGATCAAAGATGGGGCATGCAGTGATTTTACTATACCTAAATTAACAAGGAGGAAGTATGTTACATATTGGGGTATCAACAAAGTACTCTAGATCTCCTAAACGCATGTCAAGCTCAAAGTAGTCTCAAAGGAGTTCGTACAAAGAAGATCAAGCTACGATATCTGGGGCACCTAGTCTTCTTCCTACTCATATTGAATTCACTATCTTTGAATACTTTATGCTTTTCAAGATGCATTTCCAATCAATTTCTTTTTATCTTTGATAATTTATTCATTTCAAGCTATGCTCCAAATCAATTCTATTCTTGTTCATTGTTATAATCTTTTCCAAAGCATGTTGCATTGAAATAATGATTAATGGACTAATAATACTTTTACAAAACAAGTTATGCATATTACTCTAGAAGCTTCTAAATAATACAAAAACCTAAAATAAGGCTATTGTTTAGAACTTACCAAGCTTAAGGGTTGGAAACATCTGAGAAGGAAGAGTCTAAATTGAGACTATCTCTTTAGATTTCCTGTTAAAAAATAGTGATTGAACAAAAAGACAAGACATTGCGTCAGTAATACAATCTCGATGAGCAAAGAGTAATGTTAAAAGGGGATTATTCTCGGAAAAAAATGATATTCTACATTCATGCACATACACCTAGTCATGTCACCCAAAAAATGGTAACAGATCAATTGATTGAAGTTCATACAAATCCTATACCCTTGAGTTACAGTGGGATGGATAGAAGAAACTAAATTTTATCTCCTTGAAGTTGCAGTGGAGCAAACCAGCTAAGTAGTGTGTTTGATTCCTCGGGTTTTCTATCAAAATACCAGTCGAACAAGATGGCAACGTAATACGTCAGTGATAAAACCCTGACGAACAACAAGGGATGATACCCTAAGCATTAAAAAGGGATCATTCTCATGACATTTTGCATCCATATAACATATCTAATTAGAAGCATTTGATTCATTCTGATCATAACATCCTAATCATTTGGCATAAGCATAGGCTGATGAAACCGATTCTATAGGTCATGTCCTCCAAAGGACGGTATAGCAATGTCAGTGAATCCACAAATCTCATCTCCCTAAAGTAGCAGTGGAGTAGATTGAAGTCGTAGATCTTATCTCGTTAAAGTTGTAATGGAGCAGATAAAAAATGGCAGATTTTATCTTCCTAAAGTTGCAGTGAAGTAGATTAAAGCCACCAGCCTTATCTCCCTGAAGTTGCAGCGGAGCAAACTGAAGAAAGCAAATCTTATTTCCCTAGAGCCGCAGTGGAACAGATTGAAGCTACAAATTATGGTAGATCTTATCTTCTTGAAGTTACAGTGAAGCAGTGATTGAAGCCACTAACCTTATCTCCCTGAAGTTGCAACGGAGCAGGTCGAAGATAGCGAATCTTATTTCCCTGAAGTTGTAGTGGAATAGATTGAAGCTACGAATTATGGCAAATCTTATCTTCCTGAAGTTGCAGAGAAGTATATTGAAGTCACAAGCCACCAGCCTTATCTCCCTAAAGTAGCAGCAGAGCAGACGGAAGATTGTAGATCTTATCTCCCTGAAGTAACAAGTGGAGTAGATCGAAGACGGTGAATCTTATCTCCCTAAAGTAGCAGTGGAACGATTCAAGGCCATAACCCTTATCCCCCTGAAGTTGCAGTGGAGCAGGATAAAAATACAAACCTTATTCCCCTAAAGTTGAAGTGGGACGGATTGAAATTATGGTGACAGGCCTTATCTCCTTGAGGTTGCAGTGGAGCAGGTCAAAAAGTTACAAATCTCAACTCCCTGAAGTTACAGTGGAGCAGATTAAAGCCACAAGTCCTTCTGAAGTTACAGTGGGCTGGAATGAGGCTACCTGAAGAAGAAACCCCAGAGAAATTGAGGCTTAGTGAGACCGAGCAAAATTGGCCCTTTTATAGTCTTTGCTCCATTCTCGTTACACGACAACGGGCAAAGAGAGGCAGCTGTGATAGGCCCATTTCACCCGGTCCCAAAACCAAAAATAAAGTATCCAAAAATAACAATCCAGATTACAAAACGAGGCCCAAATTAATAAAAACCTAGCCCAACTAAACCCATTACACTAGACCTAAACATTAAACCAAATACAGGCCCAAATCTCTAGCCTAAAAAAAAAACAAATTAGGCCCGAATGGCCCAAAGTGATTAACCTAAATCAGAAACCCTAGGGCATCGCAGCCTCCATACCAACCTTCACCGCCGAATATCACGCCGCCATTAGCGCGCAAATCGCGCCCCTATCGATGCCGTTCACACCTGCAAAAAAGGCAATTTTTGTATTTATTTATTTTTATTTGTTTTCGGCTATAAAAACCGCATGTAATGGATGTAAGAACTTACAAACAAAGGCTAATACAATAATAAAAAGAAAACAGAGAAGTTTTTTTTTGAAGGTATACTTTATTTTTATTTATTTTGAATATTAGATATACACAAAAGGATAGATAAAAATATAAGCTTTTTTTACCTTCTTGCGATGAACTGGAGAGTCGAAACCGAAGGGTTTCTGTGACCTCTATCGATTTTAACGAGGTTTTTAGACTGATTTGTGCTCAGATCTAGGTCGGAGGGAGTGAGATGGTTGAAAAGGCATCTTTCAATCTTCTCCAGCCACTGTGGACGATGGCGCCGTCGCTAGCGACCTATAATCACCACGGTAGCCCTATGGCCGGAGATTGAAACGCCCGAGAGAGAAATTGCTTCCCTTTTCGAGTTTTTTTTAAAAAGGGCAACAAATGATTTTTTTTGTTTAAAACTGACTTTTATAGATGCTGTGAACGGCGTCGTTTAGGGCTGACTTTAATAACCCTAAAACAGCGTCGTTTCAAGAGGGGATCTACATACGTGACCCAACCCAGGGAGGATCCGCGTGTTTTTACTAAAAGGGCTATTTACCCTCGTAGTCCTTTCACCTTTTCACTGCTATGCAATTTTTCCCCACCTATATTTTCCTTTATTTTTTGATTTGGCCTTGAAACTTGGCTTTTGCTTTGATCTGGTCCTTGGGGTCATTTAAATGCGGATATTGGAACGGTGCCATTTTGGTGATTGGGCATAATTGCCCTGCTGGTCCCTATGATGTGGCGTGCATTGTGATTTGATCCTTTTGCACTTATTTCTTTGTTTTTCTTTTTACCTCTGATTTATTTTTGTTTTAATTTAGTCCCTGTTTTGTCAAGTTTTAACCTTGTTTATTTTGTTGTTTATTTTAATATTTTATATTAAATCATTTTGTTTTATTTATTATTTACATTAGGTTATTTTATTATATATTTTTTACTTATTATATACATATCTTTTATATATATTATTTAGTTTTAACTTCTTTTAAATGAAATTTTAAAATTCGCTGTGTCTTTTATTTTTTATTTAAAATTTACCGTAATTTGTTTTGTTTTTTTATATCATTTATTATTTATAAATTTTTATATTCGATTTCTTTTATATAAAGTTTTATAAAGTTTTATTTAGTTTCTTAGTCTTATTTTTTTTTTATATATGTATATTTTCTGAATTGTCATTTTTTATTTTATATTTTTTTATATATTTGTCCACTTCCTCAAAATTTAGATTTTGTTACCTTTTATTATTATTATTATTATTTCATGTTAGCCTTAGCATCGATATTGTATTATTTGTGCTATTAACTATGTTCTACTATTATCTTGTCTTTTGATTGCCTATATTAGCTTTAAAATTAGTCCATCGTGTAATTTTCGTGAATTGTTCTTTAGTATTTGTGTTTTGTAATTTATTAGCATAATGATTTATTTCACTTAATTGCTACAGTTTATTCTAAAGTTTTTAAAATAAGGCAATACTCGGTATTTGGGAGCTTTGAGAAAATTGTGCCCTAACTTACCGGGTTTCAATTTTTCTCGTCGAATCTAAATGATCGAGTACCCTTTTGAAATCAAAACATTATAGTTTCTAAAAATAAAGGCAATATTCTGTATTTGGAATTTTGAGAAATTGTGCCCTAACTTACTGGGTTCTGATTTCTCTTTTAACCCAAATAATCAAATATCCTTTTAAAATTTAAATGCATGAGTTTTGAAAAGACAGGCTTAGTTTCGAGGGTTTAAAATGTTGTATCCTAACGTACTGGATGTGATATTTTATTACTTCGGGACAAGAGGGTCTTGACATCTATTTTGATTTACCCAAACATTTTTAAATAAAAAGGATCGTATTTTAAAATCTTTTCAAATTTTCAACATGAAGACATTAATTAATCAATTAGGTACCAATTTTGGGCATTATGAGGGTGCTAATCCTTCCTCGAGCGTAACCGATTCCCGAATCTGTTTTCTCGAATTTTGTAGACCAAAATAATTGTTTTAATAACTCAAAATATTTTATTAAAATGATCAATCTCAAGGTGACCCGATCACACCTCAAAAAAAGATTGTTGGCGACTCTATTTTCGTTTCTCAAGTCGACCCCGTTTTTCAAAATAAAAATGGTTTCGACAGCATACATAATAAGAAGATTAAAAGTGAAATTTAATTTTTTTCCTATGTAAAGAAAAAAGAAAAAAATAGTGTCAACAAACTTCCTTTCATATTTAGTTATATAAATAGCTTCCTTTTATGTATAATTATAGATAAGAAATTATCTACAAATTAAAAAAAAAATAGATTAAATTAACATTTTAATTTTTTTGGTAAGTAGTGAAATCTAATGCTTTAAATGATACTAATATCGGGACATCGCATTTCTTTGAATATTTACTATAGTTAAATACCATATTTATATTGCTTTTATGTATAATTGAATAGATAAGAAATTATCTACAAATTAAAAAAATAGATTAAATTAACATTTTAATTCTTTTTTGGTAAGTAGTGAAATTTAATCCTTTAAAAGATATTTAGTATAATAAAATCACATTTCTTTGAATATTTACTATAATTAAATACCATATTTATAATATTTAATATTTATTTTAATAAGTTGAACCAAGTCAAAAAATTTTTAATGGATATACAAGGCCTTCTGGTAAATCAAGATGAACATGTAGTCATAGATAGAAAATTCCCATAAATATTTATTATGAAAAAAGAAAAGGAAATAGTTAAATATTGGAAACTGTGATATCCATTTTAATGGAGAAAAATTTACTAAAAATATGAGAAGAGGAAGTTAATAAAAAAAAGTTAAAGTTGATTAATTGAATGGAGAGAAAATAAAATAATTGAAAACACTGAAATTAGAGAAAATAAGATAGTTGAAAACATTGAAATGAAAATTACATTATTTTTCTGAATTATAATTTGTTTTCTTTTTTCCATTCATGTTATGGTTTGAGTGTAATTTTATTTATATCGAGGGTGATATTCAAGTAAAACTACTGACTCAAGTTTTATTTGATAAAACCATTTTGATATAACAAACCCTATGTTTTGAATAAAAACTATCTTAAACAACACTTGAAAAAATTGTACTTCAAAATTATTTCTAAAATACAAAAAAGTCAAATTTATATTTAGAAAATTTTTCTAGGCCAAGTAAATTAAAAACAACACTTCAAAACATTTTTCAAATAAGTCAAAAATGCTCCAAGCCAAAAAGTATAAATCCACTATCGATACTTTTTGTCAGGTATCTATAAATTTATGGAAATCGATACCAAAATAGGCCACCGACTTGCAAATGAGTTACCATGTACCGATACCATATCAATACCTTTTTGTTAGGTATCGATAA
Source organism: Gossypium stocksii (assembly GCA_020496765.1). Taxonomy (NCBI): domain Eukaryota; kingdom Viridiplantae; phylum Streptophyta; class Magnoliopsida; order Malvales; family Malvaceae; genus Gossypium; species Gossypium stocksii. The sequence goes on from CM035622.1 coordinate 54,590,316, forward strand.
ATTTTAAATGGTATCAATTTTGATACATTTTTTCGATACATTTTTTCAATACATATTTTAATATCGATACGAAATTAGCATTCTACCATTTTGAGGTATTCATTAAGTATCGATACCTTTTTTTTGGTATCGATAATTTTATCCTAGTATCGATTTTATCGATTTTAACAGTCATTGAATCAATGCATTAAATGCTAAAATTATCGATACTTTTTCAAATAGTATTGATACATTTTGTTGTAGGTGAATTAAATGCATTGGTATTTTCATTCCAACAGCTCTATTAACTTCCACAACAACCTCAACGGTTGGAAATGAATTAGAGGGTATAAATACCATCTTCTAGATGTCCTACAACAAGAAGAAAACATACCCAAGCAAAAAGACCAATAAGTAACCTTTGTGCCAAATATTCTCATACTTTTCTTTCATACGCATTTGAGCTTTATTACTATTCTATTAGCTCAAGTGTTTTTTCTTGTAATCGAGCTTAATTTGCAAACACTTTGATCTTATAAGGATTCTTTCTTTGTTTGCTTCTTTATATCTCTTTGAGAGAGTTTATGTCTTAAGGTTTTGGGTAGAAACCTTAAGGTAGTTTGTAAGGTTAAACATTGTCCTCAAAGCAGAGGCGAAGGCAGGGGGGTTGGCATGGGCCTCGGCCCCCCTAAAACGTAAAATTACTATTTAGACCCTTAAATTTGTTTAAAATTTTAAATTAGTAAAGGTAAAATTGCACTTTGGCCCCCATAAAATTATAAAAATTCAATTTAATCCTTTACAAATTATAAAGATATAAACTATAAAAAATTAAAATTTCATCCGCCCCCCTAAAAATGGTTCTGGCTTCGCCCTTGCCTCAAAGGTTATCAAAATTAGTAAATTTGAGAAAATCTTTAATGGTGGAAAGCTAAGTTAGTGGAGTAGGCAATTGGGACCAAACCACTCTACATTCTTGTGTTCAATTCTCTGTTCTTTCTCTTTAGCTTTCACAAAATTTTTTAAAAGCCAATTTACCTCTTCTTAGCAATTTCGATTTGATTATTTGAGCTGACAAAAACCCTTCCATCAATGATTTCTTTAAGATTCAAACTCAATTCAAATACTTAAAGAGAAATCCACTGCCGCTTCTTCTAATTACCTGTTAATTATAATATATTATTAATTTTATATATTTTACTTAATTGAGCTAATATGACTTATGACATCAAACTCACTAAGAATAATGTCATGTGCAAAATATTTTATATGTGCAAAATATTGATGTAATTGTATAAAAAAGATGATCTGTATAAACTCGACCACCATGTGTTAAAAAACTCAGGTAAATATTTTGATGAAACTAACTGAAATAGTTGACCTCAAAATTTAAAATACACATCTCAAAAAATAGAAAAACTAGAAATGATTCAATTATAATTCAAAAATTAAATTCATCCTAAAAAAGTATAGGGAGCTTCTATACATTTTGACCAAAAATATATAGGGTAAATTATATAGACAATCACCTAATAATGAGAGTGTTTTTATTCTGGTCACCTAACTATAAAATTTTTTTATTTAGTTACTAACATTTTCAAAATTTGATTTTCTTTTTGTCACTCTACCTTTAAATCATTAATAGTAGGTTAACTTGACATTTTTTTCTCTTGGCATAATAAAAAATTTAACCCTCCAATATTTACACACTATACGATTTAGTTCTAATTCTAAGTAATTCAATAATTCTAACCTTCAACATTTGAACATTTCATTCTATCAATTTAGTCCCAATTCAAAAAATTAATAATAATTGTTAAAAATTAAATTTTGATAAAATTGTAAAAGTTTATAAAAAAATTATAAAAATTCAAAAAATTAAAATATTTAAATTGTTTAAAATATTCAAAAAAATTCAACAATCGTTCTTTTGGGGCTGGCTTCAAGCTATGCTTCTTTCTTCCTTCTTCTCTTCTTTCTCTATAAAGTTTCATTTCAAAAGCCTCTCTACAAGTGTCTTAAACCACCAAACACAAGGAGAGAGAAAATGTAACACCCCTCGCCCGAATCAATGTGTCGGGTTTGAGTTACAAGACGTTACATTCGTTGCCAGAGAAACTACAGTTAATTATGCAATAAATAATCATTCACACATGTGTATGTTTTGGGTGATAATAGGTGCACACGACCATAGTCTGTTACACGGCTTGGCGAAACGGTTGTGTGACATCTTTTAATAAATTTCACTTTTGACACACACAGCATCAGTGAGTTAAAAGGTTTGTTCGCACGATCGTGACACTCCAACTCCACATGGCATTAGGCTATTACACGGCTTGCCCACACTGCTATGTGTCCCATCCCACATGGCTTCAGCCTTTCACAAGGTTTGGGACATGGTTGTGTGACCCCTGTTTACAATATTTTCCTATCCTTTTGTACTTGTTTCAATTTGATCCCTGAATGATACTGGATTAATTTTAATGCTTTCATAAGCTCAATTTAATCCCAAAATTGGTTGTATTGCATGATATATGTGTTATATGTGATTTGTTAATATTGAATTGAGATTTTGGACTATGAATTGTATGTAGTGTTCCATATTTGTCTATAGCATCCTATTACTCAGGTTCAGCGATCGGACTGGGTAAGAGGACAGAAGAAGTACTCATACTATGTAAATACCAGGTTTTCTGGGTCTGATCAACCATATGCGACATTGCATGCATTGTCTCTTTGCATATTTTTCCTTATACATGAACACCAAAGATAAAGGTCAAAGCCACTTACCTGGTCATATATTGCCAAAGATTAAACAATTTAACGCAAATACTAGACATAAGGTACATAGGAACTCACCGAAATGCTTTACTTAGAGCTTGCCTACTTTATTGGTTCATTCCCTTTAATATTAGGACCTTTTTTTCTTTTCTTTAGCTAAAACAACAAAGCAACTCCTTTAAACATAAAAAATGACCAAAATTTTACAATATAGCAAGAATCTATAGACATGCAAATAGTTTCTGGATAGTAGTTTCCTCCTAACCCAGTATTTAAAGAAATCCTACCAAACCTATCTTACATTAGCTTCTATCTATCTGGCAAAGCTTAAAGGAATATTAAGAATTTACTAGTAAACAACTAGTATAGAAGCTCTCCTAAGCTTAACAGTCAACATATTCATTAGCAAATAAGAACTCTTCAAGCTTCTTCGATAATAACAAAGTTTAGTGGAGAAGATGAATCAGAATTTTTCTCTCCACTATCACACTTTCCTATTTATAGATACCTGACATCCAAATCTCAATCAGGAATATCTCTAATCATTATATGTTCTCACATGCTTCCACTAATTAATCACATCCTACGAGGTCTCCAAGTATCCTAACTACTGACACGTCGCCTCCACTAGGACACTAGGTGTCTTAAACGTGTCCCATAAGCTATTTCACTTACTTTAGTAGCAATACAAAAAAACGGGTGGCGATCTTATTAGTGGGAAAGTTCACCTAATAAGGGCTTTGCCCTAACTATGATCTAGCCATCACAAGGAATAGTACTCTTCAGTATTAACGAAATTTTACGAAGTACTCCGCCACGAAGTTATCAACATTATCCGGTTTAAGTCTCGCAACTTAGGCGTTCTTCATCATCATAGTCTCCCAAACCAATCTAGCTTGCCAAACCAGGGTGTGACACTTAGGCATTAATTGGCCTAATAGGTCATAAAACACCCTGGTTTGGCAAGCTAGATTGGTTTGGGACCAATCTAAAGCTTTGCATTAAAATTTGATTCCATAATTATTCATTAGGGACCTCATACTTTCTATTCCTACTAAAATTTCATGATATTTTTTTATTTTATTCAATGTGACCCCTAATGTATGAAACTAACAATTAAACTTTACAAATTAGTCCTTTTTATTAAACTAGGCTTCATTTTAATTAATTTCACACCTAAATCATTCACTTCTAAACAATGACAACTTACCAAAATTTCACCACTTGATCAAATTGATTCACGGGTTAGCAAAAATCAAGCTCCCATGATAAAAAATCTATAAAACTTAAAAAAAAAAAAAAGCTAAAGATTTACATGTAATTAAGGACGAAGCTTCAAGCTTAAAAAATGGTGTTTTTGGTTTTCCCTTCTAACCTAGGACGATGAAAGCATGAGAAAGATGATGAGTTTTCTCATCTTTCTCCACTAACTTCTCTTATATATATAAATTAGTAGTTAATTAAGCTTAGTTAATTAATTTAATCAAAGTTTAATTACATTAATCAATCTATACTTAATCTTAATGTTAATCTTAATCTTAATGTTAATCACCATAAACATCCAACAACTTTTACTTAATATATTTTGGATAATTGTTATCAAAGTCCTCAAGCCTTATTCTAATTAAAAATCTATAAAAATTAAAATTTTATGATTTAGTCCCTGAAACTTAATTAGACACAATTTCGGCTATATCACTTAGCCATTTTTCAATTTGGCAATATATTAACTTCGTAAATATCCCTATCTAATATTTACGAACTCGATTTATGAAAAAAAGATCTCAAAACCGTACTTGCCAACACCATTGAAAACCAGGTTGTTATAGAATCAAACTAAAAAATTGGTTGAACTAACAGTTGAACGAATTTTCTCTATTTTTAAATAAATTTATTTTTTATTTTTATGATTTTTTAAATAATTTATTTCGTTTGGATGAACCTATCAGATCAATCAAATCAAAATCGGTAGCCTAATTGATTTGATTATCGATTCGGTTCTAAAAATCTTAGAATATATGCATAATTGTTGGAATCAACAGTCGATAATTGATAAGTAAAAAATAAAGTATTTGAGTGGAAGTGGGCACTTTAGTTTCCCGTGTGGTGAGCACAATAGAAAACCTGAATACACAATATTGTTTATGTAGTTTGATTTTCCTATGTTTGCGGAGCCTAGCTCAGTGAGTAAATTCCATTATCTTTAGTCTCAATACAAAGAAGTGACTTAAGTCATATTACACCTCGATATAATAACCTCATATTTGTACTAAAAATCTAGTTCACACACCCTAAGAACTTATGTTGTAAAACCAAGCAATAAACTTGTTTGACACTCTCCATTGACTCTCAAATACAAGTTACTCAATGGACATATAAGTGCTAATTCATTAAATTCAAAACCTATACAAGTCTCTAAATATAAAAAATTTGATACTTGCTGACATACTAGATCAGTTACAATCAATTTCTCTATTAAACATCAATTAATATAGCATTCTAATGAAGTCTGATATAAATAAAGTATTTATTTAATTATCTTTTAAAAAATATAAACATTAGATAAAAAAAAAAAAGAGATGCCCCACTTGTCGTAATATAGATGCTTATGTACTTGTTATATTATATATGCTAGAAATATTATCACACATGCATTCATACAGAAATCATGCATTTAGAACATAGAAGTGTGTTTAAAAATAACATAGAATAATTTATGACAAGTATGGTTTGGAATTAATTAATAGTAACACATGAAATATATTTATTAAAGACGTTTTACATATAATAAAAAAAGTTTTAGTTCAAATGGTAAAATATTTTATATGTAAGGTGTCCCTAGTTCAATCTCATTATTGATAATTTTTTGTTGATTTATAATTCTTCATTGACTATTAAATAGGAGGATGAATGTACTTCAATACACTCGAATCCACGTCCTTTTATATTGGTAATAATATTAATACAAATTAAGTTAAGATTCAATTGACAATAATTTATTTTTTTTTCACATTAGATAAATAAGATTAATTTTATTATTCTATAGAGCTAACTAAGACTTTGCTTAGCCTAGATCTCTAGAAATTCTTGCCTAAAAACCACAAGTCCTCGCCACCAAACTTGTCCTTCATTTCTTTTTCTCTACCGTAAGCCTTAATCTCCCTAACTTTCAACTCCATAAATTATCGCTATACTCCACCTTCCAATTGCTTCCAATGTTGCTCTTCAAATCCTCCACTAACTAGCTGCCATCTCTCTCAAACTGATATGCGTTCTTTTGCTTCAATTGTTGCTGCCATTGTACCGCGCCTTGTTGTCCAATAGGTGCATTTGCCTCTTCAATTTGCTGCTACCTTCGCGGATCATAACGGCTATTTGCCGCTGCCTTCACCGACCATAATTGCTGCTTCGTGGCTACATATTATTGCAGTCAATTATTGCACCGATTCATCCGAAAGACTGCACCACACCAGCTGCATCATTATATGTGTAATATTACTATATTTATATATTATTTATTAAAAAATTAGTTAATAGATTAACAATTTTTATTTGTGTCAAAATTGAAATTTCAAAATTTGAAAGATATAAAAATTTAGAATAATCAAATTTGAAAATATGAACTAAATTTACAACTATACACTTAATACAAGAATAATATATTTGAATTTAACCAAACGAATTTAACGGTTACCAATTAAGTCAGGACTAAAATTTTAAAATTAGAAAAATACAATAATAAATTTGACCAACTCGAAAATTACAAAAACTAAAATTAATTAAATTAAAATCTAAAAATTAAATACACTCAGATTCATCTATATCCATTTTGGATCTAACAAGTGATTCTTCAATAATACCACATCATTAACCTATGGCTCATTCCAAAATTTTGTAGACTCACCATTTTCAGTAGACCAAATATGTTCGCCCTTAACGATGACCAAATTCTAGCCGGTGACCAAATATCACCCGGACATCCATCCTCCATTTTATTGATATTAAAGCCAAATTTCAAAAGGAAAGAGTTATTGGGCTCACCTAGCTTCTTTTAAACCCAGGTGCCCCTTAGTAGGAGATGAACAACCTCGGTCTCAAAAAACCAGAGCAGGCTTCTTCGCCCCATTTACAAAACCTCAAATAAAGCTTCGAGCTATTTTCTCCATCTCTTTATCGGAATGAATGTTAACTGCATAAAGTAGTTTAGGGTGGTTAAAAGAATAAACTTAGGCTGTGATTACCATTCAAGTTAAAAAAGAATTTTTATTGGTTAAATCTTAATTTGGTTGGTATTGTTATTATTATTAGTGTAGAAGGACGTATGTTGAAGCGAATTTATCTTCTTATTTAAGAATTGGAGGGATTATGGATAATTCTAAGTATTGTATTAAAAAATGAACTTTTTAATTTTAAACTTTGATTTTAAACAAAAAATTTGATAAACAAACAACTTTTCAAACCAAACATTGATTTTAAATTAGAATTTTAATTCAAGTAAAAAAGTAAAAAATTTGAACTTTTAACTTTCGAAAAAGTGTTTTTTAATGAACTTACATTTTTATCCTCCCATTAAATCTTCTATTTTACAATATAGTGTCTAAAATTAAAATTTTATCTTCTTAAAATCACTTTTTAATAATAAACTATTAAATTTTTAATAATTTTTTACAGCACTTTTTAAAAATAATTTTCAATCTTAATAATAAATTAACCGTTAACTAATGTGATCTAACTCGCTAAAAATAATAATTTTACATTCCACCCATAGAGCTTATTTTGAACCTTTTCAATGACCAACTGTTAAAACTTTCACTAACTCTATTTTGGAACAAATGTACTCCTAAAGAAATACCAATCATCTACTCTTCGACGGTTGAACCCAAATTCTTTGGGTTCTCTAAAGAAATACTATGTTCAAAATTATAGCATAAAAGATTCTGATTAATATAAATATGGTTAAAATATGTCAAAGCCTCTTATACTTTTCATAGATTTGAAATTTAGTCTGTGTAGTTAGCCCATTTTGCTCGGGCTCAATTTAAAGACTAAAAAACAGAACAAAAATCAAAATCACAAAAACCCAAAAATAAAATAAAAGTCCAAAAAATAAAAGTCCATTTACACATTAAACCCAACCCAATTACATTAACCCAATTACATGCCAAACCCAACATAGCCCAAAACTTAGAAACCTTAAAGCCCACTACCTAAACTATTTTCAGCAGAACAAAGAACCCTAGCCTTCAGCGCCGTTTGCCCCTCCACGTGCCTAGACCATTTCTCACACCTCGTCCCGAGGTCCTTCGTCCCGAGACTTAGTCCCCTCGGCACACACCACGATCGAGGAAGGCACCGTCGACGAGGATTACACCAAAATAAGCCCCCTCCTCCCGTTGACATTCCTCAGCCCTGCAAAACCACACGAAAGAGGCAAAAGAACACAGCAGACACGCAAAGGCATAATAGAGGCAAAAATAGCAGAGAATGCAGAATAAAAATTGTATTTTTATCTTTTAGTTATTCTCGGCTATAAAAAAGAGCCAAATGACCCATTGTAAGAGGGGACGATTCTTTTGAAATACAAAAAAAAGAAGAACAGAGGTATTTACTAGTCATTTTCCTCGTCTTTAATCTGTTGCACATACATAGAGTAAAAAAAACTTACCTTACTTTGTTTTTGGTCGCTGTCGAAGCCCTCCAGTGACCCCGAAAGATCGCGAAACCCTTTTGTTTCCGATATGGGTAGGAGGCGTTGAGATCTGCCTCACTCACCCTCTCCGTTCGTGACCCCTTTACCTGCATTGGTGCACCATTTGGTGTTAGTTTTTTTAAAAAAAAAAAGGGAAGTAAAGAAAAGGGTACCTTTGTGCGCTACAAATAAGGACCGAAACTCCCTCCATGCGACTGAAACCACCGTTCACGGTGGCGTCGCATTGTTTGGCAACGAGGATGGGTCGAAAACCCTAGTTGAACGGCACAGGAAGCAAAAAGGGGGGAGGTTCGTGGGTTTTCTCTGAAATGCAAAAAGAAGGCTAGGTTTTTTTTTATTTTGTAAAGAAGAGTAGCAGAAACAAAGAAGGGTTTTGGTCCTATAACAAATAAGCAAACGGTGTCGTTCAAGCTTTATGCTTCTGACCCGTTAGACCCGACCCGAGAAGGCTCACGACCCGCGTGTTTCTGCGTTAAAAGGGGAATTTATGTGATTAGTCCCTCTTTTTGCAATACCCATCAATTAAGTCATTTTTGGTTCTTGTGATTTGGCCCCAAAATTTATTCTGTTCATCAATGCGATCCCTATGCTGCTGTGTATTTTGAGACGGAGGGTTATTGCCCGGTTCGGTCCTCCCCATGTCTATGCGCATTCGGATTGCCCTTTTTTTTGTCTTCCCTTGTTTCAAATTTGACCCAGATGTTTTTTGGTTTTCTAAATTAGCCCCTTTTCCATTATCTTAGAATTTTATTAAACATTTTTTACCCCATTATTATTATTATATTACATGATTGTTATTGCTATTATTCATATTTTTCTCATATACTATTTCTAATATTATTAATATAACCTGTATCTTTTTATATACTTTATTATTATTAGTTTTATTATTACTATTATTGTTTTATATTAGTATTATTTCTATTATCATTATTATTATAGTTACAGCATATTATTATATTATTAATTTAGCTTTGTATTATTATTATTCTAGTGTTACCTTTTATCTATATTATGTACATATCTTTCAATATTATATTTCATATATGTTATGTATATATTTTGAATGCCATGTTTCATATTTTTAATACCATTATCATCTATATATATTTTAAAGTTATATTTTGTATATTATGTATACGCTATATGTATCATATATGTATTTTCTTTATTCTAATAGTAATACATATTTTTATACCACCTCATATATATAAGTATTTTAGTATATTATATATGTATGTTTAAATATTATCTCTTAAATATTATGTACATTACTTTTTTTTACCATATACATATTTACCATTATTTCACCTACTTTTTATGTTAATACTTTAAATATTATATGTGTGTGTATATATATATTTTTAGGTATATAATTTCCTTATTCTAAAAAAACTTTATCTTTTATTAAATAATATATTGGTTATTTAAGATTTAAATTCTCATAACCTTAAACTTTTTATGTAATCATCAATTATTATTTGTTAAAAGCTTTTAATTTCATTTTGTCTTATATTTCTTTTAAATTTACTCTTAGTTTGTGGGGGTTAATTTTATCGCTTGTATAAATTGATATGTCATAATTATTACCATTACATGCGTATCAATTTGTATTGATTCATAGATATGACATGATGTTTATAAGTCGTTTCTTTATTTTGTATGTTCTTATCCTATGTTCAGATTTTACAAAAAAGGGGGTAATCATACATCATTTTGTTAAATTCGTTTTCTCATACTCGAAGTCTTCCGAAAGCATAGCTCGTGTTTGGATGTATCGGGAAATCGAGCCTTAACTCACTAGGTTCCGATTTTTCTCTTTAAATCCTAACTATCGAGTCTCGATTTCAAAACTAAAACCCATGAGTTTTCAAATAAAACCTATCTTCGAAGCTTCGAAATGCTACATTCTAACTTACTGAATATGGCGTTAAGTGTCCCGAGATAGGAATTTCAAAACTAAGGTAATATTCTATGTTTTGGAAGTTCGATAAATCGAGCCCTAACTTACTGGGTTCCGAGTCTTCATTCGATCCGAAGTAATAAAATATTCCTTTTTTGATTTAAATATGATTCTCTTTAAAACCAAAATGGCAAGTTTAATTTCGGGAACTGAGATGTTGCATCCTAACTTACTGGGTACAGTATTCCTACTCCCTTGAAATAAGCGAACCTCGATTTTACATTAATTCATTCCAACATTTTTAATAAAAAGGGATCGTATTTTAAAATTTATCCAAGTTTTCAAATATTCGACACCAAGACACTAATTAATCAATTAGGTACCAATTCTGGGCGTTACGAGGGTGCTAACCCTTCCTCGTACGTAACCGACTCCCGAGCCCGCTCTTTGATTTTCGTAGACCAAAATTAATTGTTTTAATAACTCAAAATGTTTTATTAAAATAATTTAAGGTGACCCGATCGCACCTCGAAAAAAAGGTCGGTGGCGACTCTATTTTCAAATTTTAATGTCGATTCCTCTATTTTTCAAAACATAGAAAAAAATGGTTTCGACAGCTTGGCGACTCCGCTGGGGATTCGAGTTTGTGAGTCAAGCCGTTAAATTGATTATTTGTTGTCCTTTCATTGAAAATTGAAAATTGATTTGAAAAAATTACGATCCTTTCATCACAATTGGTTTGCAAAATCTCATGTGATTGCTATAGATTAAATTTCGTGAAATAATTCTGAGCATCATATTGCATGACCGCCGGGTCACACCTTTAAGTGGGAGTGAGAAGCTACTCCTTCGTGAGGTTTTCACCTCCGTGCAGGATAGTGAAACACTTCCGGGATACATCCGTACTTATGTCTTCGTGAGATTTTCATCTCCGTGTAGCCATAGGGAAATGTATCCCCCTGAATCGAACTCGGTCCGTATGAGCCTATAATGGGTGAGGGTCGAGGAATCTGCTGGTTCAGGTACCCCAACTTTATAGCTAAACTGCATATAGAGAGCCCTAAGAGCCTACCCTAGATAAAGCCGCGCCTAAAACCCTAGTGGTTACCTTGATAGGTGTTTGATTGTTTCCTTTTCTCTATACATGTTCTGAATTTCATTGTATACACTGTACTAACCTTGTGTTTGTCTTTGCCATGTTTTGCATGCACTTTCACATTAAAGGGGTGTCGATTCGGGTTCGATTGCTAAATTGGAGAGCTTAGTCATGGAAAACAAACTTCTTGATAAAGTGGAATGCAATGCGGCAGTCCAAAATTGGTCCGAGACAACACAATTGGAGAAAGGGGACAGCTTAGCTATGGGGCATGTGTCGGAGTTGTGGGACTACACCCGTATTAATGTTACGCAGAATAGCCTTCAGGAATTAAAAGAAATTTGGAGTCAGTGGGATGATAAAACCAAGAGTTTGTTCTACAATAGTTATGGGGATTTACCGTACCTGCTGGATGTTAACATAGACGAGCATCTGTTTCGAGCTCTCACCCAGTATTGGAATTCAGCATATAGTTGCTTTACTTTTGGGAGGATAGATTTGGTACCCACTGTGGAGGAATATACAGCCCTGCTGAATTGCCCGAAGGTTCAAGTGGACAAGATTTACTCGAGAGCCGCTTATGTTCCAGCCTTTTGGAAAAAGTTAATGAACATAACGGGGATGAGTGAACAATGGATAATGGCCAGAATTAAGCAAAAAGGCGAGTGTAAATGCATCCCTTGGAAAAATTTGAAGGATTTGATTCTAGCTCACCCCGATACATCTAAGAGAATCGATGTCTTTGCACTCAGTATCTATGGGTTAGTATTATTCCCTAGAGCTTTGGGACATGTGGACGAAGGAGTCACGGATCTCTTCAATCGGCTTGACCAAGGGGTCACACCTGTTCTTGCAATCTTAGCCGAAACTTTCAGATCACTAAACGCGTGTAGAAGGTCCGGAGAGGGCAGGTTCATAGGTTGCGCACAATTGCTGCTAGTATGGTTCCACGGCCACTTTTGGAAAGTAGACAAGCCTTCTTATGGAGTCTTCTTAAGCGGATATTCTCCGTTGAAAGAAACTGTCGCAAAGTCGAAGAGAAATGACGTATCAGAGGAAAATTGGATAGCACTTTTGCAAAACCTACGAGAAGAGGATATTGAATGGAGAGCTCCTTGGTTCGTGCCTGGTGATATTCTTTTTCGATGCGGAGATTTTGATTGGGTTCCTTTGTTTGGAGTTTGGGGAGCCATTGGTTATGCCCCTTTGATGGTATTAAGGCAATATGGAACAAGGCAATTTGTACCAGCGACGCATGGTTTAGCCCAGTGTGAATTCCCGTACAAAGGAGACAGTTACAAGAAAAAGATCAAGGAGATTTCCACCGCTTGGAATCAAATTCATAGGGCGAAAAACCTGCACACAGGATCTGTGACGCCCGAATACAACGACTGGTTCAGTAGAAGGATTAATGATAACATCGCGAGACCCAACTTGGAGGGTGTCCAAACAATAGAAGAGTATTTGAGGGTGGTCCCATCGGAGCTAGAAATAATAAAACAAGATTATGAGAAGAGGAATTTGGAGCTTCAAAAGAAAATTGAGTAATTGGAGGAAGAAAAAGTACATTTAAAGTGGGACGTAGACGTTTAAAAGTTAGAAGCTGAGAAATTGAAGAAAGGAAAGAACAAAGCCGAAGAAGACTTAGATGGTTTGAAGATATTTTATAAGAAATATCGTCAATCAGTGAAGACAGCGGGATTGGGAAAAACGTCAGAACAGTGGCGGCAAGAGATCCAAGTGGAAAGAACCAATGCGGAAAAATGGGAGAGAAGATTCCGAGAGGGGTTGGCTCAGAGGGAAGCCCTAGAGAAGAGTCTATTGGAAGCCCAGAACGATAAAGGGGAATTAAAGATCCGGGTGGCCGAGCTTGAAAAGGTGCTGCATCAATACAGAAATCGTAATACCGTGGTTGAATTGAAGGCTAGCTTGAGTAAGATTGAAGAGATGAAGGGAAGAATAAAGGAGTTGGAGGCTGCTTTACAAAATTGTGAACTTCAAATAGAGCTTCTCGAAACAAATGAGGAACGTTAGAAAGAGCAACTTCATCACGCTCAAAGCCAAGTTGATAGCAGAGATTATCTCATGAGTGAAACCATCGCACAGATTCGAGAGGTGGCTGACCACTTACAGGTTTTGGCAGTCCAAGCAGATATGCTAAGTTTGAAGTATGAGCTGAATTCGGATAAGGGTCAAGAGTTAGCATCGTTACTTAGGAAGGTCAAGAATATAGGCATTAGAGCAAGGCCGTATCTGTAATCCATTTTATGTAAAGATATTTGCTTTCTAGTAAAGTTTTCTAAATGGAACTGAATCAGAATTGACGCCTTCTTTGCATTCATTTCATGCATGTGCATCGCATCACATTATATACGTTGAAACTTATAAAAAAGGGATTCTAATAAATGGAAATTATTTCAGTGATAAAGAAAGTTAATCTGGAAAATACAAAAAACCAACCAACCACACATCGCTACGGTACTCGAAGAAAAACCAAGGACATGGACCAAAGATTGGAAAGGCTCGAACAGCTACAAAAAGAAATGCAAGAACAGTTGCAAGCGCAAATGCAGGAACAGTTAGCCAAAATTCAACAAGATATGAGGGATCAAATGTTAGAATCCCAGCGAAGCATGATGAGTCAACTGGCTCAGCTATTAGCCGGAGGGTCTGATAAAGGAAAAGGCCCTGCGATCCACCCTGGTGATGACAATGAAGAACCCGCCTATCCTCCGGGCTTTACCCCACCAGCGCAAACAAATGTATACACGCAAAGAGTGCCGGTTACAATTAGACCTCAATATCAGGCTGGCACATCAGTACCAATGAATCTTCCAACTAGTTCGGGTTCTAACCCAGGGGACAACCCTACCAACCCTATTGTTACCGATCTCGATGACATGGCTGAGATAGAGAAGACTAGAGCCGAACCCCCGAAACAGCCGGATGATCGATACAAGTGGTTAGAAGAAAAGCTCAGAGCAATGGAGAATGCTGATTTCCGCTGCGGAATGGATGCCAAGGACCTAAGCTTGGTCCCAGACTTGGTACTCCCACATAAGTTCAAGATGCCGGAGTTCGATAAATACAATGGGACCAGCTGCCCTGAAGCCCATATTACCATGTTCTGCAGGAGAATGACCGGCTACGTTAGCAATGACCAATTACTAATACATTGTTTCCAAGATAGCCTGACAGGAGCAGCATCTAGGTGGTATAATCAACTAACCCGTGATAGGATCAATTCATGGAGGGACCTAGCACAGGCGTTCCTAAAGTAATACAGCCACGTAACAGATATGATCCCGGATAGGATTACACTACAAAACATGGAAAAGAAACCAAATGAGAGTTTTAGGCAGTATGCACATAGGTGGAGAGAGGTAGCCACCAAGTCCAACCAACGCTCCTAGAAAAAGAGACCGTTATGCTCTTCATCAATACCCTAAAAGCTCCATTTATCATCCATATGATAGGCAGTGCAACAAAGAGCTTCTCGGATATAGTAATGACGGGAGAAATGATTGAGAATGCGATAAGAAGCGGAAAGATAGAGGCAGGGGAAAGTAATAAAAGGTCGGCTCCAAGGAAGAAAGAAAATGAAGTGAACAGCGCGAGTATGGGGCACTCAAAGGCAGTCACCGTCAATCAACCAAGAACAGTGATTACGGGGCATCCGGGGTCATCAAAAAAGGAGTCTGGCCTGAGGCAAAACAATGAAAAATTCTGTTTTACGCCAATCCCGATAACATACAAGGAGATGTATTAGAATTTACTAAATGCGCGCGTCGTATCTCCCCACTATCTAAAACCGATGGAGCCTCCATATCCCAAATGGTATGACTCAAATGCCCAGTGCGAGTACCACGCAGGGATCACTGGACACTCAATTGAAAACTGTATAGCCTTTAAGAAGTTAGTAGAAAGATTTATTGATATGGGTATTGTAAAGTTGGATGATACACCTAATGCTGAGAACCCGTTACCCAACCATGCAGATAACCGGGTAAACGCGGTAGAGGAAAGTAGAGGAAGGAAAGTCAAAGCAAATATCTCAGAAGTCAAGACCCCTCTTAAATGTATCTGGAAAGAGATGGTGAAAAAGAAGTTGACTGTCTCCGATATTGAGGGAGATTGTGAGGAGATGGAGGGACACTGTGAGTTTCATCATAATAAAGAACACAAGATTCAGGACTGCATAGAATTCAAGGCCTTGGTCCAAAATTTGATGGACAACAAGGAAATAGAATTTTATGAAGAAATTGAGGATGAAATAGACATATGCGCGACGGAGTCAATGATGAAGACCCCGAAGGTAAATTATCCCGTAATCGTCATTTCACGGGCCAAGAGTAGTGAAGCTGGAGTACAAAATGCACCAAGGGTGATAATACAGAAACCAGTTTCCTTTTCTTATGATGATAGCAAGAGAGTGCCTTGGAACTACGAGTGTAATGTGACGGTTCCGGGGAAAAAGAATTTAGATGGTGCCTCAAAGGAAAACCAAGACGTAGGCTTTCACACACGTAGTGGGAAGCGTTATGATTTGGTAAAAGGGAAAGCTCCTATGATCGAACAAGAGAAGAAAAAATGAGGGGAGCTAGAGTTACCCATCAATAAACCCGTGAAAGAGGAAGAAGCCAAAGAATTCTTGAAGTTTTTAAGGCACAGTGAGTACAGTGTCGTAGAACAGCTACACAAACAGCCGGCGCGTATATCTGTACTGGCCTTACTTCAAAACTCGGAGGTGCACAGAAATGCACTAATGAAGGTATTGAATGAGACATATGTGGCCAACAATATTTCTGTCAGCAAGCTGGACCGGTTGGTTAACAATATAAGTGCGGATAACTACATCTACTTCAACAATGACGAAATCCCACCAGGTGGTAGAGGGTCCACTAAGGCTTTGCACATTACCACTAGGTGTAAAGGGTACACATTGCCAGGGGTCTTAGTAGACAATGGATCGGCACTAAATGTATTGCCACTATCCACACTAAACAGATTACTTGTGGATAGCTCATACATGAAAGAGTGCCAAAGCATAGTAAAGGCGTTTGATGGTACGCAAAGGAAAGTTATGAGGAGAATTGAAATACCTTTGCTAATTGGCCCGGCTACTTACGAAGTGGACTTCCTAGTCATGGAAATCAAGCCTTCTTACAACTGTTTATTAGGAAGACCATGGATTCATTCGGCAGGGGCAGTACCTTCGTCTCTACACCAGAAGTTGAAGCTAGTATCAAAAGGGCGGCTAGTGACTGTAAATGCTGAAGAAGATATCATCGCAGCGGTGACTAGCGATACGCCGTATCTAGAAATGAGAGATGAAGCCAGTGAGTGTTCATTTCGGTCTTTGGAGTTTGTAAATGCAACCTTCATCACAGAAGGAAATAGAATCCTAGTGCCAAGAATCTCCACAACCACAAGAATGGGATTACGCCTGACGGTGGGAAAAGGAGCTGTGTCAGGAAGGGGACTTGGAAAGCACCTCCAGGGTAGGACCACGTCCCCAGTGCTGAAAGAAAAACAAGATCGTTTTGGTTTAGGATTCAAGCCGGATCCGAAACAGAAAAAGAAAGATTTAGAAAAAAGGCAAGAGAGAATAAGGGCTCGTTTAAACGGCGAAGAAATCAAATGGGAGCCCATGATAATCCCGCATATATCTAAAACCTTTGTGTCAGGAGGGTTCATTCATGAAGCACTAAAAAGTGAGGACATAGCGATAACGCTAGAGGATACCGGTGTTAACGCCATATCCGATGCAAGCGAAGAAGGAACCCTATCAGATATCCGACCTTATGAGCCAGGGAGCATGTTGAACAATTGGACTGCAGAAGAGATTCCTGTAGTATTTAAAGCTTATTCAGAGTAATGTTCAAAACGCACTTGTTGCTTTGAGCCTAGAAGCGACAAGATCTCTTTTGTTGAAATAGGCTCATGTTTAAACATCGTTATTTTAATGAAACACATCTTTCTCATTATTCAAAGCAAATATTCTTTTGTTCTTTAATTTTCTTCAAATAATTCATTCATAATCATACCGTACAAATATTCACTCCCAAATTCATTTATTCTTTATATGTTCTTTTGGAATCATAATAGGTCCCTAAATATCAACGATATGAGTGACGCTGGTAATAGCTCTGAGTCCCCTTTTGAACAAGATATGTGTTTAGAGGGATCTGAGGACTTTGAAAATGACATAGACTATGGCTTACCACCGGATTTGTTAAGGATGGTAGAGCAGGAGTAGAAACAAATCTTACCTCATAAGGAGACAGTAGAGACCGTGGTGCTAGAAGAGGGAAAAGTGGTAAATATCGGAACATGCATAACTGAAGGAACGAAGAGGGGTCTCATAGAGCTGCTACAAGAATTCAAAGACGTTTTCGCATGGTCATATCAAGATATGCCCATTTAAGCACCGATATCGTAGTACATCGCCTTCCTATAAAAGAAGATTGTAGGCCAGGTCAGCAAAAGCTCCGAAGGATGAGGCCGGATATTGTGTTGAAAATAAAAGAAGAAGTCAAGAAACAGTTTGATGCTAGGTTCTTGCAGGAGATCAAATATTCAGAGTGGGTAGCCAACATTGTGCCCGTCCCTAAGAAAGATGGGAAAGTGAGAATGTGTGTAGATTATAGGGATCTAAATAAATCCAGCTCGAAGGATAATTTTCCCTTACCACACATTGATACGCTGGTGGATAATACAGCGGGCTGCTCGTTGTTTTTATTCATGGATGGATTCTCAGGTTACAACCAGATAAAAATGCATCCTCAAGATATAGAGAAGACAACCTTCATAACATTATGGGGTACGTTCTGCTATAAGGTGATGCCATTTGGGTTGAAAAATGCGGGAGCTACATATCAAAGAGCCATGGTGACTTTGTTCCACGATATGATGCATAAAGAAATTGAGGTTTATGTGGATGACATGATTGCCAAATTCAGAACAGAGGAAGAACACATACAAGTTTTGAAGAAGCTATTCTTAAGACTAAGAAAATTCCAATTGAGACTCAATCCAGCAAAATGCACTTTTGGAGCTAGATCTGGAAAATTACTAGGGTTTATCGTCAGTAAAAAGGGAATTGAGATCGACTCGGATAAGGTCAGGGCCATACAGGAGCTACCTCCACCTCGCACCCAAAAAGAAGTTCGAGGTTTCCTCGGAAGACTAAATTACATTGCTCGATTCATCTCACAATTAACTGAGAAATGTGACCCTATATTTCGTCTTCTGAAGAAACATAATCCAGGAGTATGGGACGATGAATGCCAAGTAGCTTTTGACAAAGTTAAGCAATACTTGTCTAGCCCCCCAGTATTATCACCTCCGCGCCCAGATAGGCCGTTGATATTATATTTAACAGTGTTCGATAACTCCATGGGGTGTGTGTTGGGTCAGCACGACGAGTCAGGACGAAAGGAAAAAGCGATATATTATCTCAGTAAGAAGTTCACTGAGTGTGAGATGAGATACTCGCCAGTTGAAAAGCTATGTTGCGCCTTAATTTGGACAACCCGGAGATTAAGGCAGTACATGCTATACCACACGACTTGGTTGATATCAAAGCTCGACCCGTTAAAATATATGATGGAGTCAAATGCTTTAAACGGAAGGATGGCCAGATGGCAAATCTTACTTTCAGAATTTGACATCGTTTATGTGAGTCAAAAAGCCGTTAAAGGAAGTGCAATAGTAGAATTTCTAGCCAGCAGAGCTCTAGAAGATTATGAGTCTTTAAGTTTCGATTTCCCAAACGAGGATTTAATGTATATTGCAACCACTGAAGAAGATCCGCAAGAAGGTTCTCATTGGAAATTGAACTTTGATGGAGCCTCAAATGCTGTTGGCAATGGGATTGGGGCAGTCCTAGTATCCCCAAGTGGATATCATTATCCATTCACTTGCAAATTGGATTTTGATTGCACAAATAACATGGCAGAATACGAAGCATGTATCATGGGGCTTAGAGCAGCCATAGAACATAGGATTAGAGTGCTGGAAGTATTCGGAGACTCTACGTTGGTAATCTACCAATTGAAAGGTGAATGGGGAACAAGAGATCCCAAACTAGTCAATTATCGAAAAGTAATCATGGGGCTAATTGAATATTTTGATGATGTCACCTTTAGCTATCTCCCACGAGAGGAAAACCAAATGGCGGATGCTTTGGCTACCTTGGCCTCCATGATCCGGGTAAGCAGACAAGAGGATGTGAAGCCTATACGAATGAGTATCTACGAAGCCCCAGCCCATTGTTACAATGTGGAAGAAGAAGAAAGAGATGATCACCCTTGGTATCAAGATATAATGAGATACGTGAGAAGTCGTGAATATCCTAATCAGGCAACTGAGAATGACAAAAGGACATTGAGAAGACTAGCCTGCGACTATGTTTTAGATGGGGAGATCCTATACAAAAGAAGAAAAGATCAGGTTTTGTTGAGATGTGTGGACGCTATCGAAGACAAGAAAATCCTAGAAGAAGTTCATGAAGGTATTTGTGGAACCCATGCCAATGGCTTCACAATGGCTAGACAAATTATGAGGTTTGGATACTACTGGTCCACCATGGAAGGAGACTGTGTCAGCTACGCCAAAAGATGTCACAAATGCCAGATCTACGGGGACAAAATTCACGTGCCTCCTTCTCCCTTGCATGTTATGACCTCCCCATGGCCTTTCTCTATGTGGGGCATGGATGTCATCGGGCCGATCTCACCAAAAGCTTCGAATGGACATCTATTCATCTTCATGGTCATCGATTATTTTACCAAATGGGTAGAGGCTACTTCGTATGCCAATGTCACTAAGTCGACAGTTAGCAGATTCTTAAAGAAAGAAATCATATGCCGATATGGGATGCCTGTAAGGATTATATCGGATAACGCACTTAACTTGAACAACAGTACGATAGTAGAGGTCTGTGATCAGTTCAAGATCAGACATCATAACTCGTCACCGTATCGCCCGAAAATGAATGATGCAGTAGAAGCAGCCAATAAAAACATTAAAAAGATCATAGGAAAGATGACAGAGACTTATAAGGATTGGCATGAAAAGTTACCTTTCGCTCTCTACGCTTATCGGACGTCTGTTAGGACCTCTACTGGGGCAACGCCTTTCTCATTGGTCTACGGAATGGAAGCAGTTCTACCCATTGAAGTAGAGATACCTTCTCTTCGGATCCTATCAGAATTACAGTTAGACGAGGCAGAGTGGAGTCAATCCCGATATGATCAATTAAACTTAATTGAGGAAAAGAGGCTGAGGGCTATCCAGCATGGCAAGATGTATCAGAAGCGAATGATGCGGGCTTATGATAAGAAGGTTCACCCAAGGGAATTTTACGAGGGGGATTTAGTACTGAAGAAAATCCTCCCCATACAGAAGGATTTTAGAGGAAAATGGATGCCAAATTGGGAGGGACCATACGTGGTAAGGAAGGCTTTCTCCGGAGGAGCACTGATCTTAGCTGAGATGGATGGAAAGAGCTTGCCCAATCCTGTAAATTCGGATTCGGTTAAGAAATACTACGCATAAAGGAGAAAAGGTCCAGGGTGAAAACCCGCATAGGGCGCTTTGAAACCCTAAAAAAAAAAATAGGGGAGAGGCCGAGGCGAAAACCCTGATAGGGCGCTTTGAGACCAAAGGGGATTTGAGTTGAAAACCCAAAAAAAGGGCGGCTCAAATTTCGACTGGAAGTGGGGCATATGACAGTCTCGCTTTGCTTAAGCTAACAATGAGGAGGTACACTGTGTCTTGGAGCATCGACAAAGGGCTCAAGATCCCCTAATCATGTATAGACTTAAAGAGGATTCTCAAGAGCCTAGTGCAGAAAAACTCAGGCTGCGATATTTAGGGCATCTAATACTCATCCTTATTCATATTGTATTGGCTATCTTCGAATACTTTGTTCTTTTCAAGATATGCAATTTCAATCAACTTCTTCTATCTCTGTTTTCTTGAATAGATCAACTCGAGTTTCACCTCACACCGTTTTTATTCTTGTCTATTGATGTCATCTTTCACAAACATGTTGCATTAAAGTAACGATTGATGAACTAACAATGTTTCCATAAAAGAAGTTTTCGCATATTACTTTGGACGCTTCTAAATAATACTAGAATCCCAAGCAGAACTATTGTTCAAGACCCACCAGATATGAAGTTTGGAGGTACATGCTTGGCGGAGCAAACCCTAGGATTTCAGCGGGACAAAACGGTAGAGCAAAAGGCGATTGTTCCTTTAAGTTTGGACAAAATACCCGGCAAACAAGAAAACAAGTGACGAGCTCTCAAGTATTAAAGATCATTCTCATGACATTTTGCATCCATACATATATTACCCATAATGCATTCAGTTAAGAGCATTTGATTCATTCTGATCATAGCTTCCCAATCATTTTGCATAAGCATAGGCATATAAATGGATTCGACATGACAGATTCCCTAGAGAACGGTGTAACAACATTGGTGAATTCACAAATCTTGCCTCCCTGAAGCGGTATAGAAGCAGATCAAAACTCCAGATTTCGCTCCCTCGAGATAGCAATAGAGCAAATCGAAAATAGTGAAGTTTATTTCTTGAAAGCTTCAGCAGAGAAGATTGAAGCTTCAAGTCTCTTCTCCCTGAAATTCTTGAAGTCCCAGCAAAATTACGACAGTCCCAGGGAATCATAGTGGACGAGGATCAGTTTCCAATCCTTATCCCCTTAAAGTCTCAGTGAAATCGCAGTGGATCAGGATAAATTTCTAATCCTTATCCCCTTTGAGGCCCGGCGGTACTACATTAGATCAGGATCAATTTCCAATCCTTATCTAGGGGAATTGCAGTAGATCAGGATCAATATCTGATCTTCATCTTCTGGAAACCTTAGTCCCAGGTATCACCGTGGATCAGGATCAATTTCTAATCCTTACTCCCTACAAGTCTCAGTGGAATCGTAGTGGACGAGGATCAATTTCTAATCCTTATCCCCTCAAAGTCTCAGGGGAATCATAGTGGACAAGGATACATTTCCAATCCTTATCCCCTTAAAGTCTCAGTGAAATCGCAGTGGATCAGGATCAATTTCTAATCCTTATCCCCTTTGAGGCCCAGCGGTACTACATTAGATCAGGATCAATTTCCAATCCCTATCTTCTTGAAGGTCCGGTGAAGTAGGTCAAAGTCACGAATCTTTTCTCTTTAAAATCATGTTAAGGCAAAGCGATTTCAATTCCTACGCCTTTGAAGGTGCAGTCCATCAGAATGGAGCTGGTAGAGAAAGAAATGCACCAAAGAGATCAAGACTCAGCAAGCCCGAGCAAAATTGGTCTTCCTTGGAAGTCTTTGCTCTATTTTCGTTACACGACAATGAGCAAAGAGGGGCAGCTGTAACTAGCCCATTTTGCCCGGGCCCAATTTAAAGACTAAAAAACAGAACAAAAATCAAAATCACAAAAACCCAAAAATAAAATAAAAGTCCAAAAAATAAAAGTCCATTTACACATTAAACCCAACCCAATTACATTAACCCAATTACATGCCAAACCCAACATAGCCTAAAACTTAGAAACCCTAAAGCCCACTACCTAAACTATTTTCAGCAGAACAAAGAACCCTAGCCTTCAGCGCCGTTTGCCCCTCCACGTGCCTAGACCATTTCTCACACCTCGTCCCGAGGTCCTTCGTCCCGAGACTCAGTCCCCTCGGCACACACCACGATCGAGGAAGGCAGCGTCGACGAGGATTACACCAAAATAAGCCCCCTCCTCCCGTTGACCTTCCTCAGCCCTGCAAAACCACACGAAAGAGGCAAAAGAACACAGCAGACACGCAAAGGCATAATAGAGGCAAAAATAGCAGAGAATGCAGAATAAAAATTGTATTTTTATCTTTTAGTTATTCTCGGCTATAAAAAAGAGCCGAATGACCCATTGTAAGAGGGGATGATTCTTTTGAAATACAAAAAAAAAGAAGAACAGAGGTATTTACTAGTCATTTTCCTCGTCTTTAATCTGTTGCACATGCATAGAGTAAAAAAAACTTACCTTACTTTGTTTTTGGTCGCTATCGAAGCCCTCCAGTGACCCCGAAAGATCGCGAAACCCTTTTGTTTCCGATATGGGTAGGAGGCGTTGAGATCTGCCTCACTCACCCTCTCCGTTCGTGACCCCTTTACCTGCATTGGTGCACTATTTGGTGTTAGTTTTTTTTTAAAAAAAAAAGGGAAGTAAAAAAAAGGGTACCTTTGTGCGCTACAAATAAGGGCCGAAACTCCCTCCATGCGACTGAAACCACCGTTCACGGTGGCGTCGCGTTGTTTGGCAACGAGGATGGGTCGAGAACCCTAGTTGAACGGCACAGGAAGCAAAAAGGAGGGAGGTTCGTGGATTTTCTCTCTGAAATGCAAAAAGAAGGCTAGGTTTTTTTTTTATTTTGTAAAGAAGAGTAGCAGAAACAAAGAAGGGTTTTGGTCCTATAACAAATAAGCAAACGGTGTCGTTCAAGCTTTATGCTTCTGACCCGTTAGACCCGACCCGAGAAGGCTCAAGACCCGCGTGTTTCTGCGTTAAAAGGGGAATTTATGTGATTAGTCCCTCTTTTTGCAATACCCATCAATTAAGTCATTTTTGGTTCTTGTGATTTGGCCCCAAAATTTATTCTGTTCATCAATGCGATCCCTATGCTGCTGTGTATTTTGAGACGGAGGGTTATTGCCCGGTTCGGTCCTCCCCATGTCTATGCGCATTCGGATTGCCCTTTTTTTTGTCTTCCCTTGTTTCAAATTTGACCCAGATGTTTTTTGGTTTTCTAAATTAGCCCCTTTTCCATTATCTTAGAATTTTATTAAACATTTTTTACGCCATTATTATTATTATATTACATGATTGTTATTGCTATTATTCATATTTTTCTCATATACTATTTCTAATATTATTAATATAACCTGTATCTTTTTATATACTTTATTATTATTAGTTTTATTATTACTATTATTGTTTTATATTAGTATTATTTCTATTATCATTATTATTATAGTTACAGCATATTATTATATTATTAATTTAGCTTTGTATTATTATTATTCTAGTGTTACCTTTTATCTATATTATGTACATATCTTTCAATATTATATTTCATATATGTTATGTATATATTTTGAATGCCATGTTTCATATTTTTAATACCATTATCATCTATATATATTTTAAAGTTATATTTTGTATATTATGTATACGCTATATGTATCATATATGTATTTTCTTTATTCTAATAGTCATACATATTTTTATACCACCTCATATATATAAGTATTTTAGTATATTATATATGTATGTTTAAATATTATCTCTTAAATATTATGTACATTACTTTTTTTTACCATATACATATTTACCATTATTTCACCTACTTTTTATGTTAATACTTTAAATATTATATGTGTGTGTATATATATATTTTTAGGTATATAATTTCCTTATTCTAAAAAAACTTTATCTTTTATTAAATAATATATTGGTTATTTAAGATTTAAATTCTCATAACCTTAAACTTTTTATGTAATCATCAATTATTATTTGTTAAAAGCTTTTAATTTCATTTTGTCTTATATTTCTTTTAAATTTACTCTTAGTTTGTGGGGGTTAATTTTATCGCTTGTATAAATTGATATGTCATAATTATTACCATTACATGCGTATCAATTTGTATTGATTCATAGATATGACATGATGTTTATAAGTCGTTTCTTTATTTTGTATGTTCTTATCCTATGTTCAGATTTTACAAAAAAGGGGGTAATCATACATCATTTTGTTAAATTCGTTTTCTCATACTTGAAGTCTTCCGAAAGCATAGCTCGTGTTTGGATGTATCGAGGAAATCGAGCCTTAACTCACTAGGTTCCGATTTTTCCCTTTAAATCCTAACTATCGAGTCTCGATTTCAAAACTAAAACCTACGAGTTTTCAAATAAAACCTATCTTCGAAGCTTCGAAATGCTACATTCTAACTTACTGAATATGGCGTTAAGTGTCCCGAGATAGGAATTTCAAAACTAAGGTGATATTCTATGTTTTGGAAGTTCGATAAATCGAGCCCTAACTTACGGGTTCCGAGTCTTCATTCAATCCGAAGTAATAAAATATTCCTTTTTTGATTTAAATATGATTCTCTTTAAAACCAAAATGGCAAGTTTAATTTCGGGAACTGAGATGTTGCATCCTAACTTACTGGGTACAGTATTCCTACTCCCTTGAAATAAGCGAGCCTCGATTTTACATTAATTCATTCCAACATTTTTAATAAAAAGGGATCGTATTTTAAAATTTATCCAAGTTTTCAAATATTCGACACCAAGACACTAATTAATCAATTAGGTACCAATTTTGGGCGTTACGAGGGTGCTAACCCTTCCTCGTACGTAACCGACTCCCGAGCCCGCTCTTTGATTTTCGTAGACCAAAATTAATTGTTTTAATAACTCAAAATGTTTTATTAAAATAATTTAAGGTGACCCGATCGCACCTCGAAAAAAAGGTCGGTGGCGACTCCATTTTCAAATTTTAATGTCGATTCCCCTATTTTTCAAAACTTAGAAAAAAATGGTTTCGACAGCTTGGCGACTCCGCTGGGGATTCGAGTTTGTGAGTCAAGCCGTTAAATTGATTATTTGTTGTCCTTTCATTGAAAATTGAAAATTGATTTGAAAAAATTACGATCCTTTCATCACAATTGGTTTGCAAAATCTCATGTGATTGCTATAGATTAAATTTCGTGAAATAATTCTGAGCATCATATTGCATGACCGCCGGGTCACACCTTTAAGTGGGAGTGAGAAGCTACTCCTTCGTGAGGTTTTCACCTCCGTGCAGGATAGTGAAACACTTCCGGGATACATCCGTATTTATGTCTTCGTGAGATTTTTATCTCCGTGTAGCCATAGGGAAATGTATCCCCCTGAATCGAACTCGGTCCATATGAGCCTATAATGGGTGAGGGTCGAGGAGTCTGCTGGTTCAGGTACCCCAACTTTATAGCTAAACTGCATATAGAGAGCCCTAAGAGCCTACCCTAGATAAAGCCGCGCCTAAAACCCTAGTGGTTACCTTGATAGGTGTTTGATTGTTTCCTTTTCTCTATACATGTTCTGAATTTCATTGTATACACTGTACTAACCTTGTGTTTGTCTTTGCCATGTTTTGCATGCACTTTCACATTAAAGGGGTGTCGATTCGGGTTCAATTGCTAAATTAGAGAGCTCGGTCATGGAAAACAAACTTCTTGATAAAGTGGAATGCAATGCGGCAGTCCAAAATTGGTCCGAGACAACACAATTGGAGAAAGGGGACAGCTTAGCTATGGGGCATGTGTCGGAGTTGTGGGACTACACCCGTATTAATGTTACGCAGAATAGCCTTCAGGAATTAAAAGAAATTTGGAGTCAGTGGGATGATAAAACCAAGAGTTTGTTCTACAATAGTTATGGGGATTTACCGTACCTGCTGGATGTTAACATAGACGAGCATCTGTTTCGAGCTCTCACCCAGTATTGGAATTCAGCATATAGTTGCTTTACTTTTGGGAGGATAGATTTGGTACCCACTGTGGAGGAATATACAGCCCTGCTGAATTGCCCGAAGGTTCAAGTGGACAAGATTTACTCGAGAGTCGCTTATGTTCCAGCCTTTTGGAAAAAGTTAATGAACATAACGGGGATGAGTGAACAATGGATAATGGCCAGAATTAAGCAAAAAGGCGAGTGTAAATGCATCCCTTGGAAAAATTTGAAGGATTTGATTCTAGCTCACCCCGATACATCTAAGAGAATCGATGTCTTTGCACTCAGTATCTATGGGTTAGTATTATTCCCTAGAGCTTTGGGACATGTGGACGAAGGAGTCACGGATCTCTTCAATCGGCTTGACCAAGGGGTCACACCTGTTCTTGCAATTTTAGCCGAAACTTTCAGATCACTAAACGCGTGTAGAAGGTCCGGAGAGGGCAGGTTCATAGGTTGCGCACAATTGCTGCTAGTATGGTTCCACGGCCACTTTTGGAAAGTAGACAAGCCTTCTTATGGAGTCTTCTGAAGCGGATATTCTCCGTTGAAAGAAACTGTCGCGAAGTCGAAGAGAAACGACGTATCAGAGGAAAATTGGATAGCACTTTTGCAAAACCTACGAGAAGAGGATATTGAATGGAGAGCTCCTTGGTTCGTGCCTGGTGATATTCTTTTTCGATGCGGAGATTTTGATTGGGTTCCTTTGCTTGGAGTTTGGGAAGCCATTGGTTATGCCCCTTTGATGGTATTAAGGCAATATGGAACAAGGCAATTTGTACCAGCGACGCATGGTTTAGCCCAGTGTGAATTTCCGTACAAAAGAGACAGTTACAAGAAAAAGATCAAGGAGATTTCCACCGCTTGGAATCAAATTCATAGGGCGAAAAACCTGCACGCAGGATCTGTGACGCCCGAATACAACGACTGGTTCAGTAGAAGGATTAATGATAACATCGCGAGACCCAACTTGGAGGGTGTCCAAACAATAGAAGAGTATTTGAGGGTGGTCCCATCGGAGCTAGAAATAATAAAACAAGATTATGAGAAGAGGAATTTGGAGCTTCAAAAGAAAATTGAGCAATTGGAGGAAGAAAAAGTACATTTAAAGTGGGACGTAGACGTTCAAAAGTTAGAAGCTGAGAAATTGAAGAAAGGAAAGAACAAAGCCGAAGAGGACTTAGATGGTTTGAAGACATTTTATAAGAAATATCGTCAATCAGTGAAGACAGCGGGATTGGGAAAAACGTCAGAACAGTGGCGGTAAGAGATCCAAGTGGAAAGAACCAATGCGGAAAAATGGGAGGGAAGATTCCGAGAAGGGTTGGCTTAGAGGGAAGCCCTAGAGAAGAGTCTATTGGAAGCCCAGAACGATAAAGGGGAATTAAAGACCCGGGTGGCCGAGCTTGAAAAGGTGCTGCATCAATACAGAAATCGTAATACCGTGGTTAAATTGAGGGCTAGCTTTAGTAAGATTGAAGAGATGAAGGGAAGAATAGAGGAGTTGGAGGCTGCTTTACAAAATTATGAACTTCAAATAGAGCTTCTCGAAACAAATGAGGAACGTTAGAAAGAGCAACTTCATCACGCTCAAAGCCAAGTTGATAGCAGAGATTATCTCATGAGTGAAGCCATCGCACAGATTCGAGAGGTGGCTGACCACTTACAGGTTTTGGCAGTCCAAACAGATATGCTAAGTTTGAAGTATGAGCTGAATTCGGATAAGGGTCAAGAGTTAGCATCGTTACTTAGGAAGGTCAAGAATTTAGGCATTAGAGCAAGGCCATATCTGTAATCCATTTTATGTAAAGATATTTGCTTTCTAGTAAAGTTTTCTAAATGGAACTGAATCAGAATTGACGCCTTCTTTGCATTCATTTCATGCATGTGCATCGCATCACATTATATACGTTGAAACTTATAAAAAAGGGATTCTAATAAATGGAAATTATTTCAGTGATAAAGAAAGTTAATCTGGAAAATACAAAAAACCAACCAACCACACATCGCTACGGTACTCGAAGAAAAACCAAGGACATGGACCAAAGATTGGAAAGGCTCGAACAGCTACAAAAAGAAATGCAAGAACAGTTGCAAGCGCAAATGCAGGAACAGTTAGCCAAAATTCAACAAGATATGAGGGATCAAATGTTAGAATCCCAGCGAAGCATGATGAGTCAACTGGCTCAGCTATTAGCCGGAGGGTCTGATAAAGGAAAAGGCCCTGCGATCCACCCTGGTGATGACAATGAAGAACCCGCCTATCCTCCGGGCTTTACCCCACCAGCACAAACAAATGTATACACGCAAAGAGTGCCGGTTACAATTAGACCTCAATATCAGGCTGGCACATCAGTACCAATGAATCTTCCAACTGGTTCGGGTTCTAACCCAGGGGACAACCCTACCAACCCTATTGTTACCGATCTCGATGACATGGCTGAGATGGAGAAGACTAGAGCCGAACCCCCGAAACAGCCGGATGATCGATACAAGTGGTTAGAAGAAAAGCTCAGAGCAATGGAGAATGCTGATTTCCGCTGCGGAATGGATGCCAAGGACCTAAGCTTGGTCCCAGACTTGGTACTCCCACATAAGTTCAAGATGCCGGAGTTCGATAAATACAATGGGACCAGCTGCCCTGAAGCCCATATTACCATGTTCTGCAGGAGAATGACCGGCTACGTTAGCAATGACCAATTACTAATACATTGTTTCCAAGATAGCCTGACAGGAGCAGCATTTAGGTGGTATAATCAACTAACCCGTGATAGGATCAATTCATGGAGGGACCTAGCACAGGCATTCCTAAAGCAATACAGCTACGTAACAGATATGATCCCGGATAGGATTACCCTACAAAACATGGAAAAGAAACCAAATGAGAGTTTTAGGGAGTATGCACATAGGTGGAGAGAGGTAGCCATCCAAGTCCAACAAACGCTCCTAGAAAAAGAGACCGTTATGCTCTTCATCAATACCCTAAAAGCTCCGTTTATCATCCATATGATAGGCAGTGCAACAAAGAGCTTCTCGGATATAGTAATGACGGGAGAAATGATCAAGAATGTGATAAGAAGCGGAAAGATAGAGGCAGGGGAAAGTAATAAAAGGTCAGCTCTAAGGAAGAAAGAAAATGAAGTGAACAGCGCGAGTATGGGGCACTCAAAGGCAGTCACCGTCAATCAACCAAGAACAGTGATTACGGGGCATCCGGGGTCATCAAAAAAGGAGTCTGGCCCGAGGCAAAATAATGAAAAATTCTGTTTTACGCCAATCCCGATAACATACAAGGAGATGTATCAGAATTTACTAAATGCGCGCGTCGTATCTCCCCACTATCTGAAACCGATGGAGCCTCCATATCCCAAATGGTATGACTCAAATGCCCAGTGCGAGTACCACGCAGGGATCACTGGACACTCAATTGAAAACTGTATAGCCTTTAAGAAGTTAGTAGAAAGATTTATTGATATGGGTATTGTAAAGTTGGATGATACACCTAATGCTGAGAACCCGTTACCCAACCATGCAGATAACCGGGTAAACGCGATAGAGGAAAGTAGAGGAAGGAAAGTCAAAGCAAATATCTCAGAAGTCAAGACCCCTCTTAAATGTATCTGGGAAGAGATGGTGAAAAAGAAGTTGACTGTCTCCAATATTGAGGGAGATTGTGAGGAGATGGAGGGACACTGTGAGTTTCATCATAATAAAGAACACAAGATTCAGGACTGCATAGAATTCAAGGCCTTGGTCCAAAATTTGATGGACAACAAGGAAATAGAATTTTATGAAGAAATTGAGGATGAAATAGACATATGCGCGACGGAGTCAATGATGAAGACCTCGAAGGTAAATTATCCCGTAATCGTCATTTCACGGGCCAAGAGTAGTGAAGCTGGAGTACAAAATGCACCAAGGGTGATAATACAGAAACTAGTTTCCTTTTCTTATGATGATAGCAAGAGAGTGCCTTGGAACTACGAGTGTAATGTGACGGTTCTGGGGAAAAAGAATTTAGATGGTGCCTCAAAGGAAAACCAAGACGTAGGCTTTCACACACGTAGTGGGAAGCGTTATGATTTGGTAAAAGGGAAAGCTCCTATGATCGAACAAGAGAAGAAAAAAGGAGGGGAGCCGGAGTTACCCATCAATAAACCCGTGAAAGAGGAAGAAGCCAAAGAATTCTTGAAGTTTTTAAGGCACAGTGAGTACAGTGTCGTAGAACAGCTACACAAACAGCCGGCGCGTATATCTGTGCTGGCCTTACTTCAAAACTCGGAGGTGCACAGAAATGCACTAATGAAGGTATTGAATGAGACATATGTGGCCAACAATATTTCTGTCAGCAAGCTGGACCGGTTGGTTAACAATATAAGTGCGGATAACTACATCTACTTCAACAATGACGAAATCCCACCAGGTGGTAGAGGGTCCACTAAGGCTTTGCACATTACCACTAGGTGTAAAGGGTACACATTGCCAGGGGTCTTAATAGACAATGGATCGGCACTAAATGTATTGCCACTATCCACACTAAACAGATTACCTGTGGATAGCTCATACATGAAAGAGTGCCAAAGCATAGTAAAGGCGTTTGATGGTACGCAAAGGAAAGTTATGGGGAGAATTGAAATACCTTTGCTAATTGGCCCGGCTACTTACGAAGTGGACTTCCTAGTCATGGACATCAAGCCTTCTTACAACTGTTTATTAGGAAGACCATGGATTCATTCGGCAGGGGCAGTACCTTCGTCTCTACACCAGAAGTTGAAGCTAGTATCAAAAGGGAGGCTAGTCACTGTAAATGCTGAAGAAGACATCATCGCAGCGGTGACTAGCGATACGCCGTATCTAGAAACGAGAGATGAAGCCAGTGAGTGTTCATTTCGGTCTTTGAAGTTTGTAAATGCAACCTTCATCACAGAAGGAAATAGAATCCTAGTGCCAAGAATCTCCACAACCACAAGAATGGGATTACGCCTGACGGTGGGAAAAGGAGCTGTGTCAGGAAGGGGACTTGGAAAGCACCTCCAGGGTAGGACCACGTCCCCAGTGCTGAAAGAAAAACAAGATCGTTTTGGTTTAGGATTCAAGCCGGATCCGAAACAGAAAAAGAAAGATTTAGAAAAAAAGGCAAGAGAGAAGAAGGGCTCGTTTAAACGGCGAAGAAATCAAATGGGAGCCCATGATAATCCCGCATATATTTAAAACCTTTGTGTCAGGAGGGTTCATTCATGAAGCACTAAAACGTGAGGACATAGCGATAACGCTAGAGGATACCAGTGTTAACGCCATATCCGACGCAAGCAAAGAAGGAACTCTATCAGATATCCGACCTTATGAGCCAGGGAGCATGTTGAACAATTGGACTGCAGAAGAGATTCCTGTAGTATTTAAAGCTTATTCAGAGTAATGTTCAAAACGCACTTGTTGCTTTGAGCCTAGAAGCGACAAGATCTCTTTTGTTGAAATAGGCTCATGTTTAAACATCGTTATTTTAATGAAACACATCTTTCTCATTATTCAAAGCAAATATTCTTTTGTTCTTTAATTTTCTTCAAATAATTCGTTCATAATCATACCGTACAAATATTCACTCCCAAATTCATTTATTCTTTATATGTTCTTTTGAAATCATAATAGGTCCCTAAATATCAACGATATGAGTGACGCTGGTAATAGCTCTGAGTCCCCTTTTGAACAAGATGTGTGTTTAGAGGGATCTGAGGACTTTGAAAATGACATAGACTATGGCTTACCACCGGATTTGTTAAGGATGGTAGAGCAGGAGGAGAAACAAATCTTACCTCATAAGGAGACAGTAGAGACCGTGGTGCTAGAAGAGGGAAAAGTGGTAAATATCGGAACATGCATAACTGAAGGAACGAAGAGGGGTCTCATAGAGTTGCTACAAGAATTCAAAGACGTTTTCGCATGGTCATATCAAGATATGCCCGTTTAAGCACCGATATCGTAGTACATCGCCTTCCTATAAAAGAAGATTGTAGGCCAGTTCCGCAAAAGCTCCGAAGGATGAGGCCGGATATTGTGTTGAAAATAAAAGAAGGAGTCAAGAAACAGTTTGATGCTGGGTTCTTGCAGGAGATCAAATATTCAGAGTGGGTAGCCAACATTGTGCCCGTCCCTAAGAAAGATGGGAAAGTGAGAATGTGTGTAGATTATAGGGATCTAAATAAAGCCAGCCCGAAGGATAATTTTCCCTTACCACACATTGATACGCTGGTGGATAATACAACGGGCTGCTCGTTGTTTTCATTCATGGATGGATTCTCAGGTTACAACCAGATAAAAATGCATCCTCAAGACATAGAGAAGACAACCTTCATAACATTATGGGGTACGTTCTGCTATAAGGTGATGCCATTTGGGTTGAAAAATGCGGGAGCTACATATCAAAGAGCCATGGTGACTTTGTTCCACGATATGATGCATAAATAAATTGAGGTTTATGTGGATGACATGATTGCCAAATCCAGAACAGAGGAAGAACACATACAAGTTTTGAAGAAGCTATTCTTAAGACTAAGAAAATTCCAATTGAGACTCAATCCAGCAAAATGCACTTTTGGAGCTAGATCTGGAAAATTACTAGGGTTTATCGTCAGTAAAAAGGGAATTGAGATCGACTCGGATAAGGTCAGGGCCATACAGGAGCTACCTCCACCTCGCACCCAAAAAGAAGTTCGAGGTTTCCTCGGAAGACTAAATTACATTGCTCGATTCATCTCACAATTAACTGAGAAATGTGACCCTATATTTCGTCTTCTGAAGAAACATAATCCAGGAGTATGGGACGATGAATGCCAAGTAGCTTTTTACAAAGTTAAGCAATACTTGTCTAGCCCCCCAGTATTATCACCTCCGCGTCCAGATAGGCCGTTGATATTATATTTAACAGTGTTCGATAACTCCATGGGGTGTGTGTTGGGTCAGAACGACGAGTCAGGACGAAAGGAAAAAGCGATATATTATCTCAGTAAGAAGTTCACTGAGTGTGAGATGAGATACTCGCCAGTTGAAAAGCTATGCTGCGCCTTAATTTGGACAACCCGGAGATTAAGGCAGTACATGCTGTACCACACGACTTGGTTGATATCAAAGCTCGACCCGTTAAAATATATGATGGAGTCAAATGCTTTAAACGGAAGGATGGCCAGATGGCAAATCTTACTTTCAGAATTTGACATCGTTTATGTGAGTCAAAAAGCCGTTAAAGGAAGTGCAATAGTAGAATTTCTAGCCAGCAGAGCTCTAGAAGATTATGAGTCTTTAAGTTTCGATTTCCCAAACGAGGATTTAATGTATGTTGCAACCACTGAAGAAGATCCGCAAGAAGGTACTCATTGGAAATTGAACTTTGATGGAGCCTCAAATGCTGTTGGCAATGGGATTGGGGCAGTCCTAGTATCCCCAAGTGGATATCATTATCCATTCACTTGCAAATTGGATTTTGATTGCACAAATAACATGGCAGAATACGAAGCATGTATCATGGGGCTTAGAGCGGCCATAGAACATAGGATTAGAGTGCTGGAAGTATTCGGAGACTCTGCGTTGGTAATCTACCAATTGAAAGGTGAATGGGAAACAAGAGATCCCAAACTAGTCAATTATCGAAAAGTAATCATGGGGCTAATTGAATATTTTGATGATGTCACCTTTAGCTATCTCCCACGAGAGGAAAACCAAATGGCGGATGCTTTGGCTACCTTGGCCTCCATGATCCGGGTAAGCAGACAAGAGGATCTGAAGCCTATACGAATGAGTATCTACGAAGCCCCAGCCCATTGTTACAATGTGGAAGAAGAAGAGAGAGATGATCACCCTTGGTATCAAGATATAATGAGATACGTGAGAAGTCGTGAATATCCTAATCAGGCAACTGAGAATGACAAAAGGACATTGAGAAGACTAGCCTGCGACTATGTTTTAGATGGAGAGATCCTATACAAAAGAAGAAAAGATCAGGTTTTGTTGAGATGTGTGGACGCTATCGAAGATAAGAAAATCTTAGAAGAAGTCCATGAAGGTATTTGTGGAACCCATGCCAATGGCTTCACAATGGCTAGACATGAGGTTTGGATACTACTGGTCCACCATAGAAGGAGACTGTGTCAGCTACGCCAAAAGATGTCACAAATGCCAGATCTACGGGGACAAAATTCACGTGCCTCCTTCTCCCTTGCATGTTATGACCTCCCCATGGCCTTTCTCTATGTGGGGCATGGATGTCATCGGGCCGATCTCACCAAAAGCTTCGAATGGACATCGATTCATCTTCGTGGTCATCGATTATTTTACCAAATGGGTAGAGGCTACTTCGTATGCCAATGTCACTAAGTTGGCAGTTAGCAGATTCTTAAAGAAAAAAATCATATGCCGATATGGGATGCCTGTAAGGATTATATCGGATAACGCACTTAACTTGAACAACAGTATGATAGTAGAGGTCTGTGATCAGTTCAAGATCAGACATCATAACTCGTCGCCGTATCGCCCGAAAATGAATGGTGCAGTAGAAGCAGCCAATAAAAACATTAAAAAGATCATAGGAAAGATGACAGAGACTTATAAGGATTGGCATGAAAAGTTACCTTTCGCTCTTTACGCTTATCGGACGTCTGTTAGGACCTCTACTGGGGCAACGCCTTTCTCATTGGTCTACAGAATGGAAGCAGTTCTACCCATTGAAGTAGAGATACCTTCTCTTCGAATCCTATCAGAATTACAGTAAGACGAGGCAGAGTGGAGTCAATCCCGATATGATCAATTAAACTTAATTGAGGAAAAGAGGCTGAGGGCTATCCAGCATGGCAAGATGTATCAGAAGTGAATGATGCGGGCTTATGATAAGAAGGTTCGCCCAAGGGAATTTTACGAGGGGGATTTAGTACTGAAGAAAATCCTCCCCATACAGAAGGATTTCAGAGGAAAATGGATGCCAAATTGGGAGGGACTATATGTGGTAAGGAAGGCTTTCTCCGGAGGAGCACTGATCTTAGCTGAGATGGATGGAAAGAGCTT
Organism: Gossypium stocksii; assembly: GCA_020496765.1. Lineage (NCBI taxonomy): Eukaryota > Viridiplantae > Streptophyta > Magnoliopsida > Malvales > Malvaceae > Gossypium > Gossypium stocksii. The sequence goes on from CM035622.1 coordinate 54,626,398, forward strand.
GCCCAATCCTGTAAATTCGGATTCGGTTAAGAAATACTACGCATAAAGGAGAAAAGGTCCAGGGTGAAAACCCGCATAGGGCGCTTTGAAACCCTAAAAAAAATGGGGGAGAGGCCGAGGCGAAAACCCTGATAGGGCGCTTTGAGACCAAAGGGGATTTGAGTTGAAAACCCAAAAAAAGGGCGGATCGAATTTCGACTGGAAGTGGGGCATATGACAGTCTCGCTTTGCTTAAGCTAACAATGAGGAGGTACACTGTGTCTTGGAGCATCGAAAAAGGGCTCAAGATCCCCTAATCATGTATAGACTTAAAGAGGATTCTCAAGAGCCTAGTGCAGAAAAACTCAGGCTGCGATATTTAGGGCATCTAATGCTCATCCTTATTCATATTGTATTGGCTATCTTCGAATACTTTGTTCTTTTCAAGATATGCAATTTCAATCAACTTCTTCTATCTCTATTTTCTTGAATAGATCAACTCGAGTTTCACCTCACACCGTTTTTATTCTTGTCTATTGATGTCATCTTTCACAAACATGTTGCATTAAAGTAACGATTGATGAACTAACAATGTTTCCATAAAAGAAGTTTTCGCATATTACTTTGGACGCTTCTAAATAATACTAGAATCCCAAGCAGAACTATTGTTCAAGACCCACCAGATATGAAGTTCGAAGGTACATGCTTAGCGGAGCAAACCCTAGGATTTCAGTGGGACAAAACGGTAGAGCAAAAGGCGATTGTTCCTTTAAGTTTGGACAAAATACCCGGCAAACAAGAAAATAAGTGACGAGCTCTCAAGTATTAAAGATCATTCTCATGACATTTTGCATCCATACATATATTACCCATAATGCATTCAGTTAAGAGCATTTGATTCATTCTGATCATAGCTTCCCAATCATTTTGCATAAGCATAGGCATATAAATGGATTCGACATGACAGATTCCCTAGACAACGGTGTAACAACATTGGTGAATTCACAAATCTTGCCTCCCTGAAGCGGTATAGAAGTAGATCAAAACTCCGGATTTCTCTCCCTCGAGATAGCAATAGAGCAAATCGAAAATAGTGAAGTTTATTTCTTGAAAGCTTCAGCAGAGAAGATTGAAGCTTCAAGTCTCTTCTCCCTGAAATTCTTGAAGTCCCAGCAAAATTACGACAGATCAGGATCAATTTCCAATCCTTATCTAGGGGAATTGCAGTAGATCAGGATCAATCTCTGATCTTCATCTTCTGGAAACCTCAGTCCCAGGTATCACAGTGGATCAGGATCAATTTCTAATCCTTACTCCCTCAAAGTCTCAGTGGAATCGTAGTGGACGAGGATCAATTTCTAATCCTTATCCCCTCAAAGTCTCAGGGGAATCATAGTGGACGAGGATCAATTTCCAATCCTTATCCCCTTAAAGTCTCAGTGAAATCGCAGTGGATCAGGATCAATTTCTAATCCTTATCCCCTTTGAGGCTCGGCGGTACTACATTAGATCAGGATCAATTTCCAATCCCTATCTTCTTGAAGGCCCGGTGAAGTAGGTCAAAGTCACGAATCTTTTCTCTTTAAAATCATGTTAAGGCAAAGCGATTTCAATTCCTACGCCTTTGAAGGTGCAGTCCATCAGAATGGAGCTGGTAGAGAAAGAAATGCACCAAAGAGATCAAGACTCAGCAAGCCCGAGCAAAATTGGTCTTCCTTGGAAGTCTTTGCTCTATTTTCGTTACACGACAATGAGCAAAGAGGGGCAGCTGTAGTTAGCCCATTTTGCCCGGGCCAAATTTAAAGACTAAAAAACAGAACAAAAATCAAAATCACAAAAACCCAAAAATAAAATAAAAGTCCAAAAAATAAAAGTCCATTTACACATTAAACCCAACCCAATTACATTAACCCAATTACATGCCAAACCCAACATAGCCCAAAACTTAGAAACCCTAAAGCCCACTACCTAAACTATTTTCAGCAGAACAAAGAACCCTAGCCTTCAGCGCCGTTTGCCCCTCCACGTGCCTAGACCATTTCTCACACCTCGTCCCGAGGTCCTTCGTCCCGAGACTCAGTCCCCTCAGCACACACCACGATCGAGGAAGGCACCGTCGACGAGGATTACATCAAAATAAGCCCCCTCCTCCCGTTGACCTTCCTCAGCCCTGCAAAACCACACGAAAGAGGCAAAAGAACACAGCAGACACGCAAAGGCATAATAGAGGCAAAAATAGCAGAGAATGCAGAATAAAAATTGTATTTTTATCTTTTAGTTATTCTCGGCTATAAAAAAGAGCCGAATGACCCATTGTAAGAGGGGACGATTCTTTTGAAATACAAAAAAAAGAAGAACAGAGGTATTTACTAGTCATTTTCCTCGTCTTTAATCTGTTGCACATACATAGAGTAAAAAAAAACTTACCTTACTTTGTTTTTGGTCGCTGTCGAAGCCCTCCAGTGACCCCGAAAGATCGCGAAACCCTTTTGTTTCCGATATGGGTAGGAGGCGTTGAGATCTGCCTCACTCACCCTCTCCGTTCGTGACCCCTTTACCTGCATTGGTGCACCATTTGGTGTTAGTTTTTTTTAAAAAAAAAAGGGAAGTAAAGAAAAGGGTACCTTTGTGCGCTACAAATAAGGGCCGAAACTCCCTCCATGCGACTGAAACCACCGTTCACGGTGGCGTCGCGTTGTTTGGCAACGAGGATGGGTCGAGAACCCTAGTTGAACGGCACAGGAAGCAAAAAAGGGGAAGGTTCGTGGGTTTTCTCTCTGAAATGCCAAAAGAAGGCTAGTTTTTTTTTTTTTTTTTTTTTGTAAAGAAGAGTAGTAGAAACAAAGAAGGGTTTTGGTCCTATAACAAATAAGCAAACAGTGTCGTTCAAGCTTTATGCTTCTGACCCGTTAGACCCGACCCGAGAAGGCTCACGACCCGCGTGTTTCTGCGTTAAAAGGGGAATTTATGTGATTAGTCCCTCTTTTTGCAATACCCATCAATTAAGTCATTTTTGGTTCTTGTGATTTGGCCCCAAAATTTATTCTGTTCATCAATGCGATCCCTATGCTGCTGTGTATTTTGAGACGGAGGGTTATTGCCCGGTTCGGTCCTCCCCATGTCTATGCGCATTCGGATTGCCCTTTTTTTTTGTCTTCCCTTGTTTCAAATTTGACCCAGATGTTTTTTGGTTTTCTAAATTAGCCCCTTTTCCATTATCTTAGAATTTTATTAAACATTTTTTACGCCATTATTATTATTATATTACATGATTGTTATTGCTATTATTCATATTTTTCTCATATACTATTTCTAATATTATTAATATAACCTGTATCTTTTTATATACTTTATTATTATTAGTTTTATTATTACTATTATTGTTTTATATTAGTATTATTTCTATTATCATTATTATTATAGTTACAGCATATTATTATATTATTAATTTAGCTTTGTATTATTATTATTCTAGTGTTACCTTTTATCTATATTATGTACATATCTTTCAATATTATATTTCATATATGTTATGTATATATTTTGAATGCCATGTTTCATATTTTTAATACCATTATCATCTATATATATTTTAAAGTTATATTTTGTATATTATGTATACGCTATATGTATCATATATGTATTTTCTTTATTCTAATAGTCATACATATTTTTATACCACCTCATATATATAAGTATTTTAGTATATTATATATGTATGTTTAAATATTATCTCTTAAATATTATGTACATTACTTTTTTTTACCATATAAATATTTACCATTATTTCACCTACTTTTTATGTTAATACTTTAAATATTATATGTGTGTGTATATATATATTTTTAGGTATATAATTTCCTTATTCTAAAAAAACTTTATCTTTTATTAAATAATATATTGGTTATTTAAGATTTAAATTCTCATAACCTTAAACTTTTTATGTAATCATCAATTATTATTTGTTAAAAGCTTTTAATTTCATTTTGTCTTATATTTCTTTTAAATTTACTCTTAGTTTGTGGGGGTTAATTTTATCGCTTGTATAAATTGATATGTCATAATTATTACCATTACATGCGTATCAATTTGTATTGATTCATAGATATGACATGATGTTTATAAGTCGTTTCTTTATTTTGTATGTTCTTATCCTATGTTCAGATTTTACAAAAAAGGGGGTAATCATACATCATTTTGTTAAATTCGTTTTCTCATACTCGAAGTCTTCCGAAAGCATAGCTCGTGTTTGGATGTATCGAGGAAATCGAGCCTTAACTCACTAGGTTCCGATTTTTCTCTTTAAATCCTAACTATTGAGTCTCGATTTTAAAACTAAAACCCACGAGTTTTCAAATAAAACCTATCTTCGAAGCTTCGAAATGCTACATTCTAACTTACTGAATATGGCGTTAAGTGTCCCGAGATAGGAATTTCAAAACTAAGGTAATATTCTATGTTTTGGAAGTTCGATAAATCGAGCCCTAACTTACTGGGTTCCGAGTCTTCATTCGATCCGAAGTAATAAAATATTCCTTTTTTGATTTAAATATGATTCTCTTTAAAACCAAAATGGCAAGTTTAATTTCGGGAACTGAGATGTTGCATCCTAACTTACTGGGTACAGTATTCCTACTCCCTTGAAATAAACGAGCCTCGATTTTACATTAATTCATTCCAACATTTTTAATAAAAAGGGATCGTATTTTAAAATTTATCCAAGTTTTCAAATATTCGACACCAAGACACTAATTAATCAATTAGGTACCAATTTTGGGCGTTACGAGGGTGCTAACCCTTCCTCGTACGTAACCGACTCCCGAGCCCGCTCTTTGATTTTCGTAGACCAAAATTAATTGTTTTAATAACTCAAAATATTTTATTAAAATAATTTAAGGTGACCCGATCGCACCTCGAAAAAAAGGTCGATGGCGACTCCATTTTCAAATTTTAATGTCGATTCCCCTATTTTTCAAAACTTAGAAAAAAATGGTTTCGACAGTCTGCATATTTTTTCTTTTCAAAAATTTAGTTTTTTTACTTTTTAGATTTCAAAATTTAGGTCCAATTATTAACACTGTTAATTTTTTTTGCTAAATTTGTTGACTCAACTTTTTGAAATTAAAAAAAAAATTTGACTTAGTAACAATGCAAAAAAAAAAAAAATTAATGAACCCAATTTAACAAAATAATTTTAACAATGTTAACAGTTAAAACTGATTTTTGAAATTAAAACAAAAACTTAAAAATTAAATTATAAAAATTAAATTTCAAATCTACGAAAAATATAAAAACTTATGACATATTTTAACCTATAAATATTCTTCAACATTACTCTTTTTATTTCCGTAAATATGTCACATTTTGACTTTCAAAGGTGAAAATTTTCATCTTTGACCTAAATCTATTATTGATAAAAATTTGAAAAAAAATATATTATAACAAGTTCCAATGAGGAAGTTTTTAAATTCATTTTTATAAAATTTAATTAATTAAAATATGTAAAATAAACGAAGTTAAATTTTTAAAATTTTGATATAAAAATATCAACCGTGAACAGAGGGAGTAGTATCATTTCTTTGAAATTCCTTTCAATTTAGTACAGTAATTTGGGATATGTGCGCCTAAATTATTTTGAATAAAGGACAATAATTGACAAAACCAACCAATATGGAATAACAATATAACTCAATAATAATAGTGTGAGACATAACATATACATAACAAAACCAACCAATATAGAATAACAAGATAACTCAAAAAAAAAAAAAAGCAGTTAACAAAAGAAATTTATATTGGTTTCCCCTTATTCACTTCATACAAATCACTCCAGATAATTCCTTTTTTATTACTTAAATAAGTTTAAAATAATTACAATATATCCCAAATACCCATATTTACTTTTGGAAATTATAATTTATGGATATAGATATAGAATAATTACTTATAACATACGGAAAAGAATAGCTAAATATAGAAAAAGTAGAAAATTAAATATTGTTTTTAAAATAAAAAAAAGGATTGGTAATAAATGGATATATTTTTATAAAAAACAAATTAGTAATATAATCTTATATATTATAAGGTTAAATATAAAATTAGTACCCGAACTTATCCACTTCCCTCAGATTGATACTCGAATTTTTTTCCATCCACTATATTGGTACTTGAGCCTAACACAATTAGTTTTTTTGCTGACATGGCAACACTAGGCAATCATGCACCACCACGTGGCATCCTCTTCTACCTCTTTTTCTTTTTTTTTCTTTTTTTTCATTTTCCTTTCTTTTCTTCCCTTTTTCTTTTTTTTTTCCTTTTTCTTTTTCCTTACCCATTCCCAAAACATCCCTGACGGCTGACACCAATTTCCTAAAACCGTAAAATATCATTGTTGTTCGTTGTCGTTCACTATTCACTGTCGTTCATTGTGTTCAACAGGAGCTTCATCGCCATTCAACTTGGGTACGTCTTTTTCTTTTTCTTTTACCTACCTTTTCCTTCTTCATTTTTCTTCTTCACTCTTCTTCATCTCCTAGTTTCAGGGCCAACTGCAAGAAAGAGCTGACGCTAGATTCTTCAATTTTTTCTTGGCTTTTAAATGATTAAAAATAAATTCATATATAAAATTACAATAGTTGATAAAATATAAGTTAATAAAAAATATAATTACTTTGTTGTGTTATTGGGTGAAGAAAGAAACCCTTTGGATCCTTTTAAAACATGTCTGAAATAGGTAGAATCTTGTAAATAATTAGTTTCTAACTTAAAAACCTGCAACAAAAATATGAATTAGATTAAGAAATTTAATTTTAATTGCAAAATTCATCGAATTTGTAGCTTCTTTAGCAATATATATACACATAAAAGAGGGAAAAGAAAGAGAAAAATTTTCCATGGGGAAGCAGGAAAACTATTACTTGCTCTTCGATATTGCAAAGCTTCTCTTAAAGCTTTTTCTCTTTTGTTCATGAGAGAAGAAAGGATGGTGGCTGGATTCCCTAAACTTTTGTGCCTTAACGAGATTTTCATTAGGAAAAGTGGTAGATAATAGATCTATGATGGGTGTCGAAACCACAAAAAATAATTCCTACAATTAAAATAAGTCTAAATAGTAGTAAAGAGTGGTAATAGGGTTGAGTCCACAAGGGATTGATATTATAATCAACTTTCGTATTTAACTTGTGATAAGAATTTCTGTTGTGTCGATAATCATGGCAATAGTCATGCCCACTATAACACCCCAAACCTGGCCTAGAAGTTAGGCCCAAATCTGGCGTGTCACATTGAAGTGTTTTTCGAAAACCTTGTTTCTATTGAAAACCCTTCTTATTAAAGCTTGTTGCCATTTAAAACTTGTGTAAAATCTCAAATTATGTATGCATATTTTTAAAACATGGTTTATTAAAAGGCGTTCTCTTGTGAAATGTTATTACTTTTAAAACCTTAACTGTTATGGAAGCCTAATTTAAACCAGTTGCGAAAACGTGATATTTTGAAAAGTAGTTGTTGTTTTGGAAAAATCGTGTTTGACTTCTAGCAATTATAAAACAACAAATAAAATCCAAATGTAAAAACCAAAAAGTTTTAAAAAAAAAAAGCCTTATTACAACCCAAACCAGAATAAAGTACTTAAAAGTAAATCAAGACAGAGCATAAGCAATGTGTGGCCTTCCTAGAGTCCCTTGCAGCACCGATCCTTCTAAAGCTAGGGATTACCTGCACAGTTATTAAACGGGGTGAGTTTTATGAAAACTCAGTGTATAATCCCCTACTATATAAAAGGAATAATTAGTCATATAAAAGAATTAAAAGTCTGGGCCCAAGCCCAACTACAGTTTCAATATCAATTGGGCCTTAGCTAACTATAATAGATAGTACCAGATGGACCTTAGCCCATTACAGAATCAAAAATATTGTCAGAACTAGAATCAAAATTAGAATCAGAATCAGAATCAGAATCAGGTAACAGAATCAGAATCAGAATTAGAATCAGTATTAGTATCAGTTAACAGAATCATAATTAGAATCAGGTAACAAAATCAAAATCAGAATGTGAATGCAATGCCCAAGCCCAGCCTCAATCCAACCGCTACACTCCACCCGTACCAACCATATACGCACCATGTGAGGAAACAACTCGACCCACCCAGCCGCTACACTCCACGGACGTAGCAAAGCTGCAAATACAGATATCATGGCAGAGCCACCAGAATTAGATAACGTGGCAAAGCCACTTAACAGAATACGTGGCATAAGCCATCGATAACGGGTCTATAGTCGGCACAAAGCCTTCGGTAATGGCACAAAGCCCATAATAACGGCACGCAGCCCACAATATCGATACGAAGCCCACAATAACGGCACACAGCCTTGGGTAACATGATCAGCACTTAGCCATCGATCGGTCCACAGTCGTCTCGGGTGACCCGTGCGACCTTATCAAATCAGTACGAAAATATGGTTCTTAAGCCTTCAGTGGATCCACAATCGTCAAGCAACCATACGATCCTAACAGATCAGATCTTCTTCCGTACAAAATCCCAACCCATGCAACATGTCATGTATGCAGAATGTCATGCCCATATTTGAATCAAACAATCACTGTCAAGTCATTCATATCACCAACATATATTCACAATCAAATCCGTCAAACACACAGTCCAAGTCAGTCACTTACCCACAAAGGCAAAACAGTCATTTAACATCCTAGGGGCAAAATGGTAATTTTACCCATAGGGGTATCTCAGTAATTCTACCCTACAGGGGTATTTCGATAATTCTACCCTACAGGGGTATTTCGGTAATTTTACCCTACAGGGGTATTTCAGTAATTCTACCCTACAGGGGTATTTCAGTAATTATACCTTATAAGGATATTTCAATAATTCTACCCTACAAGGGTATTTCGGTAATTCAACCCTACACGGGTATTTCGGTAATTCAACCCTACACGGGTATTTCAGTAATTCTACCCTACAGGGGTATTTCGGTAATTCTACCCTACAGGGGTATTTTGGTAATTCTACCCTACAGGGGTGTTTCAGTAATTTCACAAATCAATGGTAAAACAGTAATTCTGTAAATCGAAGGTACTTTGGTAATTTTACAAGTCGAGGGTATTTCAGTAATTTGGTAAACTAAAGTATTCTAAACAGAGATAACAATGCGAATGGGCCTAGGGCCCATTCTCGCCCAAATGGGCCCATATGCTCGTGTGGCCCTTTTAGCCCAAATCTAGCCACAGATATGCGATTCACCTAGTCTAGTCCAATATTTACTACACAATCAAACAACTTATCCAATTGGGCCCGTAGGCCCATTGGGCCACATGGCCCCTTTTGGCCCATCGCGGCCCGAAATAGCCATCCTACAGCTAGAGTAGTGAGAAATACACACATGATAGGAATCTAGAGTTAATCCGCGCTTCGAACACTCCTATGCCCAAACGCCAACCAAGGTATGCTTACTCTCCTCATGGTTTGCTTTATTTAAAGCCAGCTCCTCACCTATTCCCATGCTAGCTTCCCGATGTGGGATCCCTCCATCAATCCTCCAAAATAAACTCATTAGCAAAATAACCAACCTTTGCGTGTAAAGTGATTCAAACCATAGTCCTCCCAATAGCCATGCCATGCCACCACCACTGGGACACAATCTCCTTTGTGTCATAAGTCCACCATATTTAACTTTAAAGCCCACCTACTCGCTTCCAGATTTATTTAAAAGAAAAACCAAAATAAATTGCAAGAGCCAAGACTTGAACCTTGGACCCCTTGCTTCCTTGTCCCCTAAGTGGCGCTACTTTGCCACTACATCACACTCCTTTTTGTGTCATGCTTTCACCAAAAATATTCTTAAAGCCTATCCACTAACGTCAAGGCTTCCATAAGAGAAAAACATAAATTTTTGCTAAGGCCCAAGTTTGAACCCAAGACTTCTCCAACACTTCCAAACCTCTTAGCCATCACACTAACACGTCATTCAGTGAATATAGGCCCGGGGCCCATTACACAACCCAAGTAGGGCCCACATGCTTGCATGCTCCGCTAAGCCAGATTTGCCCATAGCCACGTGTACGACACAGTCGGTCTACTAATTCCTGTAAGTCCAAAAACAATGACCTGTGTGGGCCCACAAGCCCATTGGGCCACACGGCCCATTCTTACAGGCCCAATATCAGGGCGTTACACCCACGACCTTGAATGGACCTGCTGAAAAGTAAACAAATAAATCAAGGGTGTTTTGAAATGTTTAGAAATTAAATAATAGAGACAACATAAATAAACAATTAAATAAATTGGAAATAAAATTAAATTGGGAAATAAATTTAGATTTTGTAAATAGAGATAATAAGCCTTAGCCCTAGACTCGGTGGATTCTGGATGTAACGTCCTAAAATTTTAGAATTTAAATGTGAGAATCTGCAGTAATTAAATCCTTGTATCTCTAGTTCTATGCTCTGCTTATGTGTTCAAGGTATGGAGTTCGAATGGCATCGTTCAGAGTTTTATCATTTTAGAATAACCCTTATTCATGCATCACATTGCTAAGTGTAAATCTGTAAAATCCTATGTCAAGAATGAGCCTACTGGTTCACTAGTTAAGCATCTGTTTGAATTCTGTTTGGTTCCGAGTTTGAATCCCGGAATATGCGAGAGCAAATATTTTTGCTAAGTTTGGGAAGTTGATTGGAAGTTAATAGAATTTTAAAGTATCATTTTCTTATTCGTTATTTCTTTTTGTGTTCCATTCATCTCTTTTTCTTCTTCTTTCCAATACTTTTACTTTTCTTTTCCTTCATTTTGGTTATGGTCGTAAGTGGATACGGTCTAGTCGAGATTATACACAGTAAATCGCATCAATCGAAAAGCTATCGAGTAAGTCTCAGTCAGTCAGTTGTCTGCACAGTTTTCCTTTTTTTCTTCATAAGTTACTCTAAGTTAAGTATTATGAGTTCCATGCGAATCGTTGATAGAGGATTATTGATTTTTCTATTTAGGTAAAAATATCGGAAGTGGTGAACAGCAACACACCAATTTGAATGATTGTTGTTGATTTTTTGGTAGGTATTGAGTTAATTGAAAATTTCTTGGCGAAACTTTCGACTTGGGTTTTGAGAGTGTAATCAGGAATAACTGTTGATAAAATGACTTAATTGTGTAATTGGATGCTTATTTTAGGCTTGGGAGATCCTCCTCGTTGTTGTTACTTCGAAATCTCTTCAGGTGCATGCTGAAAACCTTAATTTTTCGTATGTTTCAGTCACCAGAAATGGTGGCTGTCAACACCATATGGCCATGTGTCAAGCCATGTGGTTGGCCATGTAACTCACTATTCATCGATTTGAGGCTATATGAGTAAGGCACACGGGCGTGTTACGGGTCTATGTGGCCATATTAGTGCAAGGTTCACACGAATAAGGACATAGGCTTGTGTCTAGGCCGTGTAACTTACTGTTCATTATCTTGGTGCCACACGGGCAATGACACGGGCGTGTGTCCAATATGTGCAATTCTCTGTTTGTGACATAGGACCATACGGCCAGGGACATGGGCATGTGCTCAAGCCGTGTGAGGCACACGGGCACAGATACAGGTGTGTGTCCAGGCCGTGTAACTTATTGTTTAGGTTTCGAAACCACACGAGTAGGGACACGGGTGTGTGGCATATAAGTCGGGTTTGCATCTTGATTTTCTAAGGCTATGTGTGTGGCTCAATGTGTGAATGATCTAAGTTCAATTGTATGAGGGCTCTTTGATGCTCTATGATGTATGGCATAACTGTATGTGTATGTGATAGCTAATCCTGATACTGAACCACACTATGTAATTGTGGATATTTGTACACTACATATGCATGGGTTGGGATATTATGAAGAAGGAAGTACTCTGTTCTGAACTAGTGGCTAGGCCATATTGTGAACTCTGAATCTGATGATTTCTTGCATTTTGATTTAGCGGCTAAGCTACGTATCTGTAAACGTGTCAAACAAACACTCTGTGGTTTATAGGGTTGGACAGGCATTGAACACCCTTAATGGTGTGTTGGGATGGTCGAAGATTGTGTGTAGCGGTTGGGGTAGGAAAAAACTTGCATACAAAACTGATTTGTTCTGTAACTAAAATTGAAGCTACTTCTACTTCTGTAATTGAATTGTTCGTTATCTAAATTGGAATGACTTCTACTGCTTAATCGAATATTGGGATTTGAGAATAGTCTTGTAATTGTATTTCACTTGAATGAACATCTTTTTAGCACTGAGTTTACAACTCATTTATTAATTGATTGGATTTCAGGTGGTTCACAAACTTAAATTGGTTGGCGCTACAGTAGCTTAGTCAAGCTTTTATCTTCCCTGTAAATACTACTTTAGGAATTTCGATAAACTATGATAATATGACTTTTGGAAGATTATATACTTAACTAATATTTGTGATGGATATTATGCGACGTATGGTTTAGTTTTATTATGTTATATATATGTGGTATTTTAGTATCGATGATGCAACTTTTTAGACTTGGGCTGGACGTCTGGGCTAGGTTTAGGGTGTTGCATCGAATTTTGAATCGATCCTCGAAAATTAATTTTCTCCTCCAAACAATAAGTTGGATATAGCGGTTAAGAACGTCTTAACCGCCAATTCTTCCTCTCGTAACTGGTCTCGGTACGACTTGCAAATCAACCCTTACCGATTATCTAATTGAGATACATGAGTTCCCGGTTCAAGATTTCGACAGCCTTACACTCTAAAGAACCCAACTCGGATTAACGTCCTCAACCGTGTGAGACGTTTAAATCCGATCACTTATCCCTTGATTTGTTCTCAAAAATCCAAATAGAAAACTACTGTCACATTTCCCCAACTGTCCACAAATATGATTCCAACCCAACGTGCTTTTTTATTTGAAATCAAGTTAACTTTAAGGGATGAATTTGTCAATCCCGATACTTAGGAAAAATAGTGAATACCGATTGGAATGATTTTAGTACAAATACATATCTAATAATTCCTGACCGGAAAGAATACTGGCCTTAACCTAAGTTAGTATTTAGTGAAGCATGAATTTAATCATGCTTTGGTTGGCTATAGAATGGATTTGAACAAAAATGGTGGATGTTGGGAAGTGAAGGGACTTGGAAAGGAATTAAACAAATTTTGCAAGAAACAAGGAAATAAAAATGTAGTAGTATGCTATTGACGCATGGAATTGAAAGGAAAATAATAATTCTAATTTAATTCCAAGTGAAATCAAGTGTGTCCTCCAAGCTACCATAAATACCCTATTTATATACATATAACTTATTAAATTTGGCCAAACTACCCACTACATAATTAAAATTAAATAAAAAATAAAATCATATTTTCTTCTAATTTTAACCTTTACAAAGTCAAAAGAAATCTGATGAGTCCTTGACTATTTCCACGTTTCTAATTCGGCCCCACTTTATTGACTGTGCTATAAATTGGTCCTTTTCTGCTCGTTTTTAACTCATAGCATCCCAATTGCATTCCTGATAGGATTAAAACAAAAAATCACTAATTTAGCAGGGATTAATTCAAGAATTAACCATTTAAACACAACAAATCATGCAAATTTAACATGTTATCAAATCCCCCTACTTAGCTCATGCTTGCCCTCAAGCATATTGTACTTTCATACATTAGAAATTATTCAACAATTTATTAAAAATCAAGCCTCTTTTCCGCATCCATAATCAATGTAAACAATATAGGCAAAAACTAAATAAATGCTCAAAGTACCTAGTTTGATCAATAAGTGTCATAAAACTGAAATATGTGAACTAAATTATTTCACTAAATTGTGATTGGACCAAAATTTGCAAGGTATTAACCTCAATTAATTATGCAGTAATAATTTATTTTTTATTTTTATTTTTTTATATATAGATGTGGTCAAACCTTTTTATCCGAACTAGGATGACAATCCAAGCACTCTACCCCAGTTACTTAGTTAAAACAATATTTTGTTTGTTTGTTTGAAAAGCTCAGTTAGCAGAATGTTTGTAATTTTTTAGTTTGCCACTTGAACCTTTTTACACGAGATGAGATGACAACCAAAACACCTTATTCCAGTTACTAAATGCAGTCACTTTTTCAAACCCTTCACTCATAACTTGAGCCTTTTTTTATTTATTTATGTACAAGCAAATATTTTTTCCAAACAATCAATTTTTTTTTTTTATGAAAAATCTAGTTACATATATCAACTTTAAGACACACATATCGATTATTCTAGATACTTGAACACTTTAATTCAAAAATTACCCAATTGTCCAAATTGACTAAGTAATGAAATTAAAGGCTCAATGACAAATAAACTATCGAATAAATCTAGCATAAGATTGAACATATGCAAAAGAGAAACTTGTAGCAAAAATTGATCAATCATGCATACTTACTATTTCAACCCCCACTTAATCTATGCTTGTCCTCAAGCATGTTTTATATGCAATAAAGTACAGTAACACAAATAACAAGTAAAGAGAATTGTTAAGAATACTCCCCATGTGTTTTTTAACAATGTTGTCGGTGTTGGGGGTAACGACTTTACAGGATGTTGAGGATTTGGAGTCTTGGGTTTCCACTATTTCAATTCGAGCTTTGATCTGACTTAAATGTGCCTCTACAGATGAAGGAGGCTGCTCCTCTTTCTCTCTAGTAGTAAAGTGTGGACGTCGGCGAAAGACCTTATTTTTGCGAGTAGTTCGTGTACCTGGAGGAACAAAATAATACGCAATAGGGGTGCCGACAAGCAAACCCATAGAATCCAAACAATATTCATCTAGACTATCCATAGCATATGCACATATTAAGAACGAGAAATCGACTTTCAGAGGGAAAAAGTTGAGAGGTTAAGTTTGTAATATATGGGTCAAGTATTAGTAGACGATTAGATCACAAAACAACATGAAAGTTTTGTGCAAACTACTATCCTAAATTAACTTTAAATCCATAATACATACACCATAAAAAAATAATTTAGTTTTAGTTAAAATAGATGATGAATCATTTCGACCTAAAAAAATAAAAGCTAAAAATCGATGAATATATCTTAAAGCGGGTTCAAGCACCAATAAGTTCTTAGAGGTATTTGGATTATAAAGTTGATTTTTAGAATGAGTTAAAGCTCAATAAACATCTTGAGCATCAAAGTTAGTTGAAATATCTAACAGAGCAGTATGATAGGAATCGATTTGAATATTGTCATGGTCACAAAACCCATGGCAATGTTAAATTCAAAAATTGACATCCTAAAATCCTTACCAAGTAATCAAAAATTGACAACGCCTTACATTTCAACAGTTCGTAACGTATTAATATTGAAGCTAAATATGGTGTAGAATTCATAAATCAATTCATGATATGCATTACATGAAATTTTTGCAAATGAACTCCAACTAATAGTATTAAAATAGCTCATCACAACATCACGAATATTTAACATATCAAGAGTGTAATGGCCAATTTGCTTATAGACTGAGAGCAGACATTGTCGAATGTTGTCATATCTTGCGAGATGCTCCAATGTTAAAAAGTTTAGAAGCCCTCATAATCATCATTCAGTGGGAGCAGTGTAGGCACAACGTCGATGGCTCATGTATTGGTGGTTAATGGGCTTGAATGCTAGACGACTATGTTCGACGCTAGGAAACACGTTCATTTCTAGTCGAGAGACCTTCAACATAGTCGTTAGAAGTCCCGACCTCATCCGAGTAACTTGCATAATACGTTAGTAAAGGTAAAACATGTTGTGGGTCAGGAATTGACTTTTCAGGAGTAACAGAGCTGCTAGTCAAATGTTTTGACTCGATCAGAGTTGGGCTTCTTCGATGACGAGTTCTCATTGGTGCAGTCGTTCATTTTGTAGGAGGTGGAAAAGGTTCTGAGTCGTCGTTGTCTAAATCGATGATTGAAGGCACTGAAAATTGGTTATTTACGATTCAATAAAGCCGGAATATTGTCAGTCATTTGGTTCCAAGTTCAAACCGTGGTTTTCGTATTGGGTTTTAAAAATAAACGGATTTGGTTGATTACAGTGGTTATGTACGATGGCGATAGATGGCATGGGTTGGGACGATTTTTGAAGGGTGGTAGTGGGGGTTCAAATATGGCATCGGTTAATAAGGTTGAAGAGGGTCGATTGACATTTGGGGGTTTAGGGGTTATGGTAGAATAAAAGAATTAAAAATAGATGAGATGGTATTTGGGGAAGGATAGAGCGATAGCTTGTGGGTGAGGGTATAGATCGATGAGAATGCGACGTTGATGTAGTGGAGAGGGGCTATCAAATGGTGGTTGATGCGTCAGACGGCAGTGGTGTGCAGTTTCGGGTTAGTTTTAAAGGACGATGGTGATTGAAGAGTTAGATTGGCATTGGGAGAAACGATGAAACAACGACAAAGTGGTGGCATCCAAGTTCGATGATGGCAAATGGAGGAAGGGTAAGAATGACAGTGCTTCGTGAAGTGGCGTTCGGTGATGGTAGAAATGGCGAGACCACGGTGACTCGTGAGGTTCATGCTTGACGATGATGACTGTCGGTGATGGTGGCGACAATACACAGCGACGGCGGCATGGTGAGGCAACGACGGTGCGGTGTTTTAAAGAGTTAGGGTTTTTTTATTTAGAAGAGAAAAAGAAAGGTGAGGAAGAAGAAAGGTAACTGTTTGGGGGGTTTGGGTGTTTTTCTTTTTTTTTTTGACCAGTTGGGCCTTCTTTCCCCTTTTTTCTTTTCTTTTTTTCTTTGGGCTAGTGCTGGTTGTTCGGCCTAATTTCCTTCCCCTTTTCTTTTTTTTTTTGTCTTTTTTTTGGTTGGGCTTGTGGGGTTTTAGATATTAGGTTTATTTTAGGCTTTGGATATTGGGTTTATTGTGTGGATTTTTTTTCGTTTGGTTTAGTATTTCAGTATAGGGTAAGTAGGTTAAGTGGATTTGGTTTTGGGATTATTATTTAGGTTAAAGGTGTTGGGTTTTGTTTGTAGGTAAATAATTGTCAACATTTAGCATGTCATGCCCACACCACCATCAGTACTTGATTTTCGGAAAATTCACTACCTCTATTACGTTTCTGAAAATATCACATTATTTGGATTAAATAAAAAATTATTTATTTTGTTTTCAACCTAAATCCTGCTAAAGCTTAAAATTAAATAAATGAAAATAAATTTAGTTTTTTATTTTATTTTCAACTTAAATCCTTAACGACATTTTCATTAGGAAAAAGTGGTAGATAATAGATCTATGATAGGCGTTAAAACCACAAAAAATAATTCTTACAATTAAAATAACTCTAAATAGTAGTAAATAGTGGTAGTAGGGTCGAGTCTACAGAGATTGGTATTATTATCAACTTTCGCGTTTGACTTGTGATCAGAATGTCTGTCGTGTCGATAATCGTGGCAATAGTTGTGCCCACGACTCCAAACAGACTTGCTGAGAAATAAACAAATAAATCAGGGGAGTTTTGAAATGTTTAGAAATTAAATAATAGAGACAACAGAAATAAATAATTAAATAAATTAAAAGTAAAATTAAATTGGGAAATAAATTCAAATTTTGTAAATAAAGATAATAAGCCTTAGCCCTAGACTTAATGGATTCTGGATTTTGAATTGATCCTTGAAAATTAATTTTCTCCTCCAAACAATAAGCTGGTTATAACGGTTAATAACGTCCTAACTGTCAATTCTTCTTCTCATAGCTGGTCCTTGTACGACTTGCAAACGAACCCTTATTGATTATCTAATCGAGATACATGCGTTCCCAATTCAAGATTCCGATAGCCTTGCGCTCTAAAGAACCCAACTTGGATTAAAGACCTCAACTGTGTGGGACATTTAAAACCAATCCCTTCTCACTTGATTTGTTCTTGGAGATATGAATATAGCACGAGCAACTCGTTTCCCCACCTGTTCGCAAACACGACTCCAACCTAACGTGCTTTTTAATTTGAAATCAAGTTAACTTTAATGGATAAATTTGTCAAATAAATTTGTCAATCCAGATACTTATGAAAAATAGTGAATGCAGATTGGAAGGATTTTAGTATGGATACATATCTCACAATTCCCGATCGGAAAGAATAGCAGCCTAAAGCTAAGTTGGTATTTAGTGAAGCATGAATTTAATCATGCTTTAGTTGGCTATGAAATGGATTTGAATGAAAATGGTGAAAGTTGGGAAGGGAAGTGACTTAGAAATCAATTAAATAATTTTTGCAAGAAACATGGAAATGAAAATGGAGTAGCAATATGCTACTGACGCGTAAAATTGAAAGGAAAAGAATAATTCTTATTTAATTCCAAATGAAATCAAGTGTGTCCTCCAAGCTACCATAAAGGCCCTATTTATATACATATGACTTACTAAATTTGGCCAAATTACCCACTACATAATTAAAATTAGATACAAAATAAAATTAGATTTTCTTCTAATTTTAGTTTTTACAAAGTCAAAAGAAATCTGATGAGTCATTGATTATTTTCATGTTTTTTATTTAGCCCCATTTTATTGACTATGCTACAAATTGGTCCTTTTCTGCTCGTTTTTAACTCATAGCATCCCAATTGTATTCCTGACAAGATTAAAACATAAAAACACTAATTAGCATGGATCAATTCAAGAATTAACCAATTTAAACACAAAAAAATAAAAATTTAACATGTTATTAATCTAAAATTATTGATTTACAGTAAGAAAAAGTAGAAGATTCGGATAATAGGAATAATGGAAGCAAGAATAAGAAGAGATGACAGTAGTATTCAATTCACAATTTTGTTTCTACATGTATTTCCTACTCATTCCATGTTGTTATAATTGAGGAAGAGAGAAAATGTGGTACAAAAGATCTGTTACGCCAGTTGTACCCTCACAGGACAAAAAAACATGTCGTTTTTGTCCACCCTCCCTTTGAAAAACACCGTCTCATTAAACCACAGTACTAAACACATCGTTTTCTTACAAAATAAAATATAAACAATAAAAATACAAAATAACAACCAAATAAACAGAAATTTAAAGTTTCTAATTCAACTTTGCATCCCTTAACAACCACTCCCTTGCCGAAGAAAATCTTTCCCCTCAAGGATCAAAGTTAGGGTATCGATTGTGCAACTTCGACCATGACTCCTAGGTGGCATCTTCTGGAATACTATTGGCCCATTCTACGAACACCTCTATCTGTTCTTGGTTGTGCCTCTTCACCATGTGACGATCCAGGATATGTATTTATTATTAAAGCAACAGTCTTGTAGGTTCTATTAATGGTAATGTGGGTTGAATGGGTTGTTGTCCAACGTGTCACTTGAGTTAAGAGAAGTGACAGATGGACTGAATCCTCGAATTTGTGGTAACAGTGTAATAGCTTGATTTTCAGTGATGTCAGAAAATAGTGGTTTGAGGCCACTAAATTTGCAAATGAGCTCGTAAATTATATTATTTAATATTTACAAGTTAAACATAGTTTTTAAAAGATTTTTGAAATAGTAAATTGTGTTTTATAAAGATTTATTAGACCAAGTAATTGAGAAAAAGAGGTATTGAGACCTTGGTGTTATAAAATGAACCGTAAATATTTTTATAAATATTTACGAAGTGTCAATATGGTAGTATTAAAGTTTTGTCAGAAAATTTTAACGTTTCGGTAGTCAATTAATTAAAAAGGACTAAATTGAAAATGGTGTAAAACTTGCTAAAGTGATTAAATAGCCTAATAGTAAATAAAGGAGGACTAAAATAACAAATAGACCATTTTGAAAGGCTGAGGCGGTATAACGTGAAAAAAAATCAAGGATATTTATGTGATTAGGGACAAAATTGGAATAAAAATAAAGTTTATATGGCCAAATGTTATTTTAATAGTTTCTACACGTTTTCTTCCTGAAGTTTCTATCAAAAAATAGCCATTGAAGAAGGTTTGAGCTGGTCTTTCATATTTTAGCTTCACGTAAGTTCAATTCTTGCTTTTTCCTTGAAATGTTTATATTTTTGGACTTTTACAAATAGGTCCAACTTGCAAATTCATTAGGTTTTTATTTTGTGGAAAGTTTTGGAAGATACCATTGATAAGTTCATATGATTTTAATTATTTTATGATGAAGTTGAGATGTTAATGGATGTTTAAAGGTATTTTATTAAAGAATTTTGGATAAAATCATGTTTAAAGGATTAATTTGTAAAGTTGTTGAATTTATGGAAAATTCTAAAATTTCATGGAATCCATGGGCTGTTAATTATATGTATGAAAATAATTAGGCTGGAATATCGATTAAATTGCTTAAACTTTATTTTCTGAGACTAGGGACGAAATCATCATTAAGTAAAAAGTTAGGGGCAAAATGGTAATTTTGCCAAAAATGAAAATTGGACTGAATTATGTTCAAATAGTATTAAATTGATATAAAATTTACTCGTATGGATCCGGATAGACCAACTTTGGAGTCAAAATGAGAAAAAGAGGAAAATGTCAGATTAGTAGATTTTACATATACGAATATTTGTCGAGGTAAGTTCGTATAACTAAATTGTATATGTTTATATGCTTGAATTGAATGTTGTCTATGTAAATTGTATAAATTCTATAAATATGTGAAATGATTACATATTTGTTAAAGCCCTATAAATGAAAGTGCCTAAAATAGATGATAATACCTGATAAGTGATAAATGACAAATATTATTTTTATGCCTGAGTTGAGTGTGAACATTTTGAATTGCATAAATGCATAAATATATGAGATTGATCACATACAAGACAATTGCCTGATAAATTTTTGATATTATTAAGAAGATGAGAAGGTGGCTTTAGCCCGGACGGGTAATCCTGATATAAGTTCTCCCGTTGTATATGTTATATAATGGATTTATCCCGAACGGGTAATCCTTGAGCCTAAGTCTGGATTTAGCTAGGATTGGTAATCAAGATCAAGCTCTATAGAGTATTTGTCACTAAAAGGATTTAGCCTGGACTGGTAATCCTGACAAAACTCTTTGAGTATATGTCATAGAGGTTTAGCCTGTACTGGTAATCTTGCTATGTGAGATGAGGCTCGAGAGTGTGCTCTCTGATAAATATGAATATGAATTGACAGATTATGAATTTGTACACTTTAAGCTATAGGGTATCCATCGAAATTCTGGTAAATTCAATAGGTAAATATTTGAAATTGGATAGTGAATTTTAGAATAATTTATTCTTGAAAAGGTACATATGATAAGTGGCTTGAAAGAGTGTTCTTTCTGATTATGTGCCCTAATGGGTACCCCTGAATGTGAATTGACGATTTTACTAATTTATGCATTTTTAGTGTACTATTCATGTGACATTGATGTTTCAAATGATTAAACGAGTAAAGTTCTAACATGAAATCGTTTGAACTCGATATGAATTGTTATGAAAATGTACCAACAAATACATGAAAATGATTTTGTATACGAGTTATAAGTATACATGGTGTGGAAAGCATATGACTATGGAAATCTTGCTATTGTTGAGCCCATGTATGTTTCTTGGTGTTATTATGGAATATATTACTAACAAGGGCAATGAGCATATGTGTAGGGCTTGAGATCAAAATGATTTAACATGCCTTACATGTTTACCTTGAAATAGAATAAATGGTAAGTTAAGTACCATGCTATACGAACTTACTAAGCATTATACGCTTACTCTATTTTATTTTTCCCTGTCCATTAGTGATTCAGAAGCTTGTTGGATTGGAAGCTCGACGGAGGTTACTCACACTATCCATTGGTCTGTTTCTGTATATATGGTAAATTAATTAAGGTTACAATGGCATGTATAGGCTAGAAAGGTTAATGCATATATTGAAATGGATGAATGTAACTTAGCCATTGGAATGGCTAGTAATGATTTAATTTTTGGTATGTTATAAAGCAAATTAGAGTTTATATTATGCTTGATAATGATTGAATTGGTCGGTTGCTATTGGAAATGTTTGGTGCAGGTGCCGGATGAAAATGGTGAGAAATAGGGCTTGGAAAGTAGCCTTATTTTGTCCACACGGGTAGACACACGGGCGTGTGTCTAAGCCGTGTGTGACACACGGGCTGATAAATGGGCGTGTGTCAAGATCATGTGTCCATTGCATCTTGAAATTTGAGAAATAGAATGCCTTGCACTGAGCATACGGGCTAAACACAGGCGTGTACCTCAGCAATGTGAGGTACATAGCTGAAAGCACAAGCGTGTGATACGGCCGTGTGAAACTTGCACCTATTTTTTGAAAATTCGAATTAACCACACGGCCTAGCACACGGGTGTGTGAACCCATACGGCCTGACCATATGGACGTGTCCAATACCACATGTGCGTTTGACTTTCATATGTGAGAAAAATTTTGAAATTTCATGAAAAATTTCTCGAGTCTCGATTTGGTCCCGAATTGATTCTAATGCATGTTTCGGGCCTCAATGGTCCATTTTAAGGGACGATATGATTAATCTCAAGATATAAATAGTGTTTGACTTAATTTATCTGAAATGGTTCTATAAACTCCGATAGTGCTTTGTGACCCTATTCTGGCGATGGATACTGGTTAGAGGTGTTACAAACTGTAAAGTGTAAGCAACCGTGCCCACCTTAGCTGTCACTTGAAATGGGCCAAAATAACGAGGGGGAAGTTTTTGATTGGGAAACTTCCATAATGAATGTGATAGTAGGGTTGTAGTTTGAGGTAAACCTAATATCCTTCCTTGAACACAAGCTTACTTCGATACTTATCACATAATGCTTCATGTGGTCCTGGGCCTTTTTGAGATGATAATGAATGAGGTTTCGATCAACCTCTCGGTGCGCTAAACTGCGATCGACGCACTCTACCATTGAAGAACCCGCTAGATAGGGAAGATGTTGAGGTGGGGATTGACCATAAAAGGCCTCATCCGACGTCTTTTGAATGGCAATATGGAAGGTGGAATTATAACACCATTTTGCTAGAAGTAGCCAAACAGCCCAGTCCCCAAGGCATTCTCTTATCATGCAATGCAAATATCTCTCCAAACATCTATGTAAAACCTTTTTTGGCCTTCAATTTTTGGATAATAGGCGTGTTGGAAAAAACCTGGTTTGAAAATGGTCTTCTTGCACAGCAAAAAAATTAAAGTTTTGAAAATTGACTTGGTTTGTGATACTTATAGCAATAAACCTTAACCAAATTTGTACCTGTATTTTTGGATAAGCGAATCCTTGAGGTTTTTTGACTTTCAACCAAACAATCTTCTCTACTATTCTTGTACCACGAACTGCTTCAAGTGTGGATTTGAACCAATTAAATCAAAACACAAAAATAGAAAAAGTTTTCCTTTTAGGGTGAAAATGAAAATTCTCTCTTCTTTAATAAAAATCGATAAAATTGTTATTCTGAAAAATATGTTTATAAGATGAGAATAAATTTTCTCTATTTTTCGATAGAATAACAATCTCTTAAAAGTTATTTAAAGAGCTCTACTGGTGTCATCTATTTATAAGAAGAGAAAGTAGAACCCTTGTAGAGTTGTAGAAGTTTATTTCCACTAGAAAATAATATCTTAGTTTATCTAGGATATAGGGGGCGGCAGCCCTAGTTAATGAAACAAGGGTGTTGTTATCCCACCTCTTTACATAAGGGGTTTTGGGCCTCTCTCACATCGGGTCCAATTACAAGTACTTTCTAGGCCTTTTTGACCTAGTATTTCATAATATGATCCAACTCAATTCATTTTTTCTATTTTCCAAAATAAACTTTAATATTTACATATTAAATAATTTTCTTATCTCAATTTTACCACTGGTAAAGTTTTGACGATTTTACACCTGATAAAATTTTGAGGAAATTTGTTCAATGTCACAACTCAACATGTTCACTATGATTGAATTTTTATTTTTATTTTCAGGCTTCAGAACAGTCCAAAACATAAACTCATTATTCCATCATTTTTATTTTTATTTTTATTTTTTAAGTTATTTATAATTACAAAAATAACTTGATCTCTTTGGGATAATATCTGCTCTCCCAATATGATACTATTTCATCTCATGGTAACCGTTATATCTTCCTTAATGAAAAATCAACCACTATCAAATAGTGATAAAGTCATCCATCACAAAGACGAACGACCCGTGGCCATATTTACTTTTCATCAACCATGTTATGCCAGTGAGAGGATATCATTTACCCATGTTTTGGGCTATGAATTTCACTGTTGTGAATGACACTACATACTATAGAAGTCATACACCCAACGCGCAAGCTTTCGATTCCTTATCTATTTGGACTCAAGCTTTTACTTACATTAAAGTGTACAAGTCACACATACATAGCCCGCCATCCTCTCACGATTTATGTATGCCACACTATAAACATCACAAGTGAATAAATCCATAAATAGGTTTAGGATCTATTGTGCTTGGGCCCTATCTAATATACTGTCAATCCAGTCACATCTATGTCTGCATCTTCTGTAAGTCATCTGCTCTGATGCCCAAGATAAGACATCTCTCCAATTGGACTTGATAGATAACATATTAGTCTTTCAATTGGTTTGCTCATTTTTTTATTAGACTAAAAACATGTTTAGGTTCGTCTACTAATATAAGCTGTCTTTATGTACTTCAATCTGACCACGTAATATCGCTTAGCATTAATTAAACATTTAGACAACCAATGAGCAACATTTGCTTCTATTTTGCTTTGTGTACAAAAATAATGTAAGGAAAATAATACAAAGTATATTAATTTAATCAATTAATTTGTTTTATTAACCAATCTATTCAAAAAAATTACAAGTGTATATTGACAAAAATACTACACTTAGAGCACTAGATCCAACAAGGTAGTGGATAAATGTAGTTTAGCTCTCAGCTTTGTAAACATTTCCTACCAAAAATAATTGATAAAGATTTAGTCTCGATCAGACACAATTTTCTCGGGCAACCAATGTAGTTTATAAATATGGTTAAGGTATGCTTGAGCCACCACTAAGGTCATAAAGGGATGAGTAAGGGTCAAGAAGTGTGCATATTTAGTAAGTCAATCCACAACCATGGGGATCAAATTATTTCCCTTGGAAGGAAGAAGGCCCTCGACGAAATCCATACTAATGGAAGACCATATATGTGTAGGAATAGGGATAAGTTGAAGTAACCCTGGGTGGGTCGAGGTGTGGTACTTACACCATTGGCAAATGAGGCATTTATTTACCCACTATTTGATGGCCACATGCATTCCCTTCCAATAAACCAAGTTGGCAAGCCTTTATCTAATGGGGTGGATGTTAGAATGACCACCTACTAGGCTCTTATGAAAGTAAGAAACTAAGGTTTTTTGAAGTTTTTTGTCATTGCCAACTACTAACCTGCCATTCTATATTAGAAAATGGCCATCCCAAGTATACTTTTGATGAAGAAAAGGGTGAGTTTAAAGCTCCATACATAACTTGCTGAGTCAAGTGTCATGTTGCCAAGATTTCTGTACTCAAGCTAATAAGTTTGATATCATTGTGCTACTTGTGAGTTGTAGGCATTGTCCATCACTTTCCAATGACTTCCTAGAAAGGGCATTGATCACCAAGTTGGTGCTCTATTTTCTATAAACAACCTGAAGTTGTAGCCTAACATTTTGGCGACCCATTCTGTTGAAACAGAGTGATAGCCTGTTGGTCAGCAACAAACCTTAAACTTTGATGGTCTGTTCAAATGCAAAACTGTCGACCCACTAGATAATTATGCCACTTCTTCACGGCTAACAGAGCGACCAACATCTTTTTTTTCAAAAATTGATAAATACTAGTGTTTAATCTTTTAAACTTTGCTAGAAAATGCAATGGGGGTGCCCTTGCTGCTATAAAACCACACTCCTAAGCTACTCGCATTTGTATCCAAGTTAAAAGGTAGCTAAAAATTGGGTAGTCCAAAGAGAAGAACCAAAATAAGACTTTTCTTTTTATGTTAAGAAAGCATCATTAGCTTGTGAGACCAATTTCATTCTCTTTTTTAAGAAGTTTAGTTAAGGGTTTGACATTAGTAACATAATCCTTGATAAATCTTCTATAGTATCCCGAGAGACCAAGGAACCCTCGAAGCTTTTTACCACATTTAGGAGTCAGCTAATCCATAATACTAGCAATTTTAGACTAGTCTATGGCTACCTTCCCTTGAGATATAACGTGTCCCAAATACTCAATTCGTGTGGCACCAAATCGGCACTTACTTTGCTTGGCATAAAGCTATTGACCTCTCAAGATGTTAGAAACTATTTAGAGATGTAGCAAGTGATCCTACCAAGAAGATTGAGTAAACAAGGATGTCGTAAAAAAAAGGCACAAATTTCCTCAACGAAGGCTTAAAAACAGATTTAATCAAATCATGAAAGCTCGAGGGTGTATTGGTCAAGCCAAAGGGCATGACCAAAAATTCGTAGTGGCCTTCATGAGTTTGAAAAGCCATTTTGTGGATGTCGGTCTCCCACATTCTGATTTGGTGGTAGTTGAACCTAAGATCCAGCTTAGAGAAGAATCGTTCTTGGCCAAGTTCATCAAAAAGCTCCTCTATTATTAGAATAAGAAACTTATCCTTGATAGTTAGTTGATTTAGTTGTTTGTAATCCGTACATAACCTCCAACTATTGTCTTTCTTTTTCACCATTACTATCGATGACGCAAAGGAGCTATTGGAGTATCTAATTATCCCTTCTTGGAGCATTTCATGTATCAACCTCTCCATATCTATTTTTTGAACTGTAAGGTATTTGTAAGGGTGAATTTTGAGCACTGCATTTTCATCTTTCAAGGGTATTTTATGGTCATGAAGCCTAAGCGGGGGAAGGCTACTAGGTTCTTGGAAAATATATTCATAGGCTTGCAACAACCCTTGAAGTTCTTGGTTGACACTAGCATCAGTTGTCCAAAATTTGGCTTGCATTGGCTTAGTGAGAACCACTGTGTATAACTCCAAGCATTTGCCAAACATAAATAAAAATTTAGTAAACTATTTTTCCTTCAACAATTGAAGATGACCTGGTTGTGTTCCTTCAAGCATATAGCTCTAACCTTTGTAGGTGAAGTTCATAGTCAAAGAGCTAAATTTCAAAGTGATGTAACCTAAACATTGAAGCCACTATACCCCCAACACCACATCACATCACGTCAAAGAAAATACTAAGAAATCAATAAAAAATATAACTGTTGAAGTAACCCAATTCACTTTTTTATAAAGATCATTAATTGACAAGACACCTCCATCATCTATAGTTACCTTTAACTTAGTCGTAGAGATGGCTGGCAGATTCAAAAGTTTGACAAGCTTAGCATTTATGAAATTGTGAGTGCTTTGCAAACCAATAAGTAGGATGACCTTGGTTCCCCCAATCTCAGCAGTCACTCCCATCATTTGTAATCCCTGCGACCCCTGTATTGCATGTAAAAAAAACAAAGATTTTGATAGCTTTTCTTTTTCAAGTGAACCTTCCTTAGATGCCTCGATCTTGGCCTATTCCTACGGGACTTCTTAAATGCCTGGATCTAAGAGAAGCTGATAAAGCGAGATTTAACACATTGGTAACCCGCGCTATACTTGGCGTCACACCAAAAGCATAGACCCGTCCTTTTTCGCTCCTCAATTTTTGATAAAGATAAGGATATCTTATTTCCCCTTTGATTGCCTTCTAAACCCCAAAGCTGCTATTATGATTTCCCGTATTGGTTGTGATGTCACCCTTGGTAGAACCTGTACTCGCTGCTAGTAAAGGTAAAGCTCTAGAAGATGGCGACCACCTTGACAAGAGCCCTTTTCTAGAAGCATTATTGAGAATATGTTCAACTTGTCTGGCTAGGAGAAAGCCTTCTACTAAGTATTTGGGTTTGAAAAGTTGAAGGTATTGGTTGATTTCAATCTTCAAAACGCTTGTGGAGATACTTAGAGCATAGGACTCTACTAGATGCATTTAGATTAGCTATCTAACAAATGTATCGCGGTACTGATCAATTGTTCCCACCTACCTTGAGGAAACTAAATTTGACATTGGGTCCTGAAAAGAACTAAAGTAGAATCTATTTTTTTGCATAATTTTCAAAACTAAGCATGTAAAATCCACTTTGTTCTTTAACAGAAAAATGGTTCCAATCAAGGGCATTACCATCCAAATAAAGCATCATTGTCCTCACCCTAGCATTCGATGGAATCCTCTCAGCCTCAAAATACAGTTCAAGTTTAGTCTACCAACCCCTAAAGTCGATACTGTCAAAACGTAGGCATTCCAACTTGTATGGGGAGTAATGGTTTCTACTATCATAGGTCCTAGAAAAGCTATTAATCCCATTGAGATTGAGTCCTTGACAAGGAACCCTAGTGGAGGTCCTCCCAAAACATCTTTTTTTTTATGGGCTCAATTGCTAAGTAGGAAAAAAAGGAGTTAAAAATCTATTAAGAGTGGTTAGTGCAACGGTTAGTTTTTTTAAATGAAACGATGAGTTTTAATATTGATAGGATCATTTAAAAATGAGGCGTATTATTGAGTGATTTGGTACGTTTTTTAACTAAGAATGCCACGTACTTGTTCTTGTTATTTTCCTTTTAAAGTGTGAGCTGTAGGAGGAGGTGGTTATGAAATTACATAAGTAAAAATCTAGAATTCTCTCTTCTTTCACGTTCTTCCTGTTTTCTCTCAAATCTCTTCTACTTTAATTTTCTGAACGTATCAAAGGTATCAGAGCTTTTCTAATCCCTACGATGACTGGTGATGGTCTTTTGACACGGTTGCAAAAGGAAGTGAGCAGTATGCAGTAGGATATCTCTAAAATACAAGAAGAGATGGTACGTCTAGAGGCTTGGGTAGATTCCAAGTTCCAGGAGTTTAAAGAGAAATTTCGAAGTGATTTGAAAGCCCTTTTGGGTCAATAATTTGGTCCTCCAATGACTAGACCACCAACAGGCATAAGCAAGGATAAAGGGAAAGGGGTTTTAGGAGTACCGCCTGGGTTTCCTCATAAGAAAGGCAAAGCTCCCAACATTCCTGTTGGACCTAATGTGGCTGATCTGAGCAGTGTATACGTGAGGGACCAGTCTCTTGCGGTTGGGGTGTCTGAGAAGGTCAGTAAGCTTGACTGTCTTAAGTTTGATGGTAATCACTTTCGAGGTTGAGCAGTATTTTGAGGCGGAAGGGATACCAGAGTCTAGTAAGGTTTGTATGGTGATGTTGAGTTTGGAAGGAAGGGCGTTGGAATGGCATCAATTTTATTCTCAGCGGAATGGGGGCCTACCGATGCTGTCCTGGCTGGCTTACATTAAAAGTCTACAGGATCGTTTTGGTTTTGGTCAATTCGGTAACCCTATGAAAGAACTGGTGAGGTTGAAACAACAAGGTACAGTGGAGCAATATCAGGATATATTTGTTGGACTGTTGATTCAATTACATCTTCCTAAACCATATGCCCTTAGTATTTTCCTTAGCAATTTGAAAACTGAAATTGGCCACTCTTTAGATTTGTTTGAGCCTGTTACATTAATGGAAGCTTTTCAGTTAGTTAGAAAAATTGAGGTGCTTCTAAATTGTTTAGTCAAGAAGTCCCAAACACCAATGAGTAGTTCACCTAGATCTATAAGTAACCCCTCTATTATATCAGGCTACTCTTCATCGCCTACCAGAACTTCCTCTGCTTCACAATCTGTAAGTACTACTTTGGCCAACAAGTTAGGTAATCGATCCATTCCACCAAAGTGATGGCGGAGCGTAAACAGAAAGGGTTATGTTTTTGTGTAGGGTCAAGTACCATCCGGGACACAAGTGTGTTAAATCACAGCTCCATTAGTTCCTATGCGAACCTTTATCTGACAATAAAGCGGAGGAATTCCAAGAGTGCTCTGATAAGCTTAGGAGGGAAATTTCGAAGAGGAGCCATCAAAATCTCCTATACTTTCATTGCCTGCTCTCAATGGATTACAGGGCCACAACACCATGAGAGTAACTGCTCGAGTAAGATCTGCTTTGACTATTATTCTGGTCGACTCTGGTAGCATGCATAATTTCATTGATGCGAAATTGGTAAGCAAGTTGTCCTTGCCAATGATGAATCGAGAACAATTGAGGGTAATTGTAGCGAATGAGAGTTCTCTCTTTACTAGGGAATGTGCAAGGGAGTTTCATAGGAGGTCCAAAATCATCATTTTGAAACAGACTTCATGGTTTTTCCGTTAAAAGGGTGTGACATGGTCTTTGGAGTTCAGTGGCTATTGACATTGTGGGGTATTGTTTGGCATTTCAATTTGTTAACCATGCAGTTTATGGTTAAGGGACAACCATGTGTTATTCATGGCATTGTTCTTGGTTCTTTGGTAGTACGGAACATAATTTGAATGCTAAGTGTTTTATGGCTTTAGGGAAAACTTTGAGGCTTTACACTATGGTAATATGCACACCTAAACAAGTAACACTCTCAGCTATAGCAGCTACTAAATTTGAGGAAACCCTTCAAGCTTTGTTGGAAGAATTTGTTGATGTTTTTCAAACGCCTAAGGAGTTACCACCCTCTCAATTGCATGATCATAAGATTCCCCTACTGGATGAGAAAACGGTGATTAAGATCCGACCCTATAGGTACCCGACTATTCAAAAAAATGAGATAGAAAAGTTAATTAGTGAAATGTTACAAGTTGGGATTATTAGGGATAGCAATAGTTCTTTTGCCTCTCCTATAGTAATGGTTAAGAAAAAATATGGGAGTTGGAGGTTGTGTGTGGACTATAGGCAACTAAATCAATAGACAATTAAGGATAAATTTCTGATACTTCTAATTGAAGAGCTGTTGGATGAGTTAGGGAAAGCTCGAGTGTTTTCCAAACTGGATTTAAGGTCAGGATATCATCAAATTAGGATGTGGGAGCCTGATAAACATAAAGTAGTATTTTGAACACATGAAGGGCACTACGAATTTCTCATAATGCCTTTTGGCCTCACTAATGCCCCTTTCAGCTTCTAGGCCCTTATGAATTCGGTCTTTAAGCCATTTCTGAGGAAGTTTGTTCTTATCTTTTTGACAATATCTTAGTATATTCAAGCTCTTAGCCTGAACATCTGCAGCATGTAAGGGAAGTCTTGCTTCTCTTGAGGACACACTAACTGTTTGCTAAGAGGAGTAAATGTAGTTTTGGCACTCCTTAAATTAAGTACCTAGGCCATGTGTTACATGCTGGAGCAGTTTCCACGGACAGATCGAAAGTTGAGTGTGTTTCATCTTGGCTAGTTCCTAAATCGGTCAAAGAATTAAGAAGCTTCCTTGGTCTTTCGGGTTACTATAGGAGATTTATCCGACATTATGGAATCCTTGCCAAACCTCTTACTGATTTGTTGAAGAAGAATGGGTGGCAATGGTCTGAGCAGGCTACAAATGCTTTTTAATCACTAAAAGAGGCCCTATGTACAGCTCCTGTTTTGGTGTTACCTGATTTCCAACTTGAGTTCATTGTAGATACAGATGCATGTGGAGTTGGCATTGGGGGTATGTTGCAATAGCAAGGGAGACCGATAGCATATTTCAGTAAGGCTTTAGGGACTCGACATCAGACACTATCTATTTATGAAAAGGAAATAATGGTTGTTCTGTTAGCTGTAAGGAAATGGCACTCCTACCTAGTGGGGAGACACTTAAAGATACATACGGATCATCAAAGTTTGTGGTTTTTGTCTGACCAGGTAGCAGTCACTCCGTTCCAACAATGGTTGGTTGCTAAGATGTTGGGCTACGATTATGAGGTTTTTTTTATCGAAAGGGGGTTGACAATAGAGCAGCGAATGCGTTATCTCGACAACCCCAGCTAGACCAAGGTTAACTCTTTCAATTGTCCACAAGTTCGATCATCTCTGACTAGTCCAGGTGAAACATTCGTATGAGAAGGATGATAAGCTTCAAAAGATCATACGAGAAGTTCATCAGCTTGGAATTCTGAACCAGAAGTATTCTTAGGATAGTCATTTTTTTACGCAGGAAAGGGAAAATTATGGTCGAGAAGAACCTCCAGCTGTGAAGGGAATTGTTTAATCATTTTCATGCTGGGGCGGTGGGTGGACATTCGAGGATGCATGCTACACAAAAAAGGTTGGCTAGTCTATTGTATTGGAAGGGTCTTACCACTAATGTCAAAAATTGGACTCGAGAATGCTTGGTTTATCAAAGGTGCAAAAGTGAAACGGTGGCTTATCTGGGACAACTACAGCCATTACTTGCACCCAACAGAGCTTGGCCTATTGTAAGTTTGGATTTTATTAAGGGTTTACCATATTCAAAGAGGAAAAACTCCATATTGGTTGTGGTAGACCATTTGACTAAATATGGTCATTTTTTGGCCTTATCATACCCATTTACAGTCAAGGAAGTAGCCAAAGAATATCTAAACCATGTCTATAAATTGCATGGCATACCAGACTCAGTTATATCTGACAGGGATAGAATTTTTGTTAGTCAATTATGGCAGGAGTTATTTCGCCAAGCGAGGACTAGACTCTTATTGTCCATAGCGTACCACCCGCAAAAAGATGGTCAGACAGAGGTTTTAAATAGGTGTCTTGAAAATTAATTGCGATGTATGACTGGTGAAACACTTGGCCGATGGTCACAATGGCTACCCCTTGCTGAATGGTGGTGTAATTCATCATTTCATTCTGCCATTCAACTAACTCCATATGAAGCGCTGTATGGACAACCACAGCCCATACACATGCCTTATTTAGCTAGAGCTTCCTCGGTAGAAGTGGCCTACAAAAGCATACAGGCGAGGGAGGCTGCTGGGAGACTACTACAATTTTACCTTAAAAGGGCTTAGTCTCGTATGAAACAGTTCGCAGACAAGCATCGTTCGAAGAGGAGTTTTCAAATGGGAGATCTAGTTTATTTATGATTACAACCTTACAGACAACAAACAATTCAGAAGGTGATCAACTAGAAGTTATCCCCTAAGTATTATGGACCTTTTGCAGTGCTTAGGAAAGTTGGCGCTGTAGCATATACTTTGCAGCTACCACCAGGCTCGCAGATTCATCCTACCTTCCATGTATCTCAACTGAAAAAGCATGTTGGTCTCATTCCTGCTCATGTCGATTTACCTTTAGTTGATGCTAATGGTGCAATGCCGAAAGAGCCTGTGAGAATTATGGATAGACGGATAGTAAAAAAGGGGGAATCAAGCTGTTATGGAGGTCTTGGTGGAATGGATTGACTCTTTTCCTGAAGATGCAACTTGGGAGTCTCTAACAACGCTTCGGGAAAAATTTCCACACTTTCATCTTTAAGGACAAGGATTTCCTTCTAGGAGGCAGTATTTGTTATGGGCTCAATTGCTAAGTAGGAAAAAAAGGAGTTAAAAATCTATTAAGAATGGTTAGTGCAACGGTTAGTTCTTTAAATTAAATGATGAGTTTTAATGTTGATAGGATTAGTCAAAAACAGGAAATATCATTGAGTGATTCGGTGCGCTTTATTTTAACTGAAAATGCCACGTACTTTTTCTTGTTATTTTCCTTTTAAAGTGTGAGTTGTAGGAGTAGGTGGTTATGAAATTACACAAGTAAAAATCCAGAATTCTCTCTTCTTCCCCGTTCTTCCTGTTTTCTCTCAAATCTCTTCTACTTCAATTTTCTGAACGTATCACCTTCCCTTTGTCTACAGACGAACCAGTCCCGAAGGAGAGAGATAATCTCCCCAAATACTGTTCGAATAAGGACTGAACTCTCCTCGCAACTCGTCTTTGAACTGTTGCAATCTACCTTCCAAATTATTGTCCCATTAAACCCTAGTACTAAACGCATCATTTTGTTACAAAATAAAATGTGGAACAATAAAAATAGAAAACAACAACCAAATAAACATAAATTTAAAGTTTCCGATTCATCTTTTCATCCCTTAATAATAAAAAATAAAAAAGTTTATTTGGTGAAAAAAAATTAAAATGGAGATTTTTCACAAGGAAAAACCAAGAAAAATGAAGAAGTGTGAAGAAAAAGATGAAGCCAGAAGTAGTAAAAGAAAAAGAAGATGAAGAAAAATGGAAGAAAAGAAAGGAAAACAAAAAAGGAAAAGAGATACAAGAGGACGCCACATGATAGCACGCAATTGGCCAGTACTACCATGTCAACAAAAAACTAACGATATTAAGCTTAGGTACCAAAATAATAGACGAAAAAAATTTTGGGTATTAATTTAAAATAAAAAAATTATAAATACCAATATGAGATAAGTAAACAATTCAAATATTAATTTTATATTTAACCTTATATTATATTATTTATTTTATAATATCTTCTACTTGTGACATTAATGGGATCATAAACAATATTATAAATAATATAGGTGTAAGCTGAAAGAATATTCATGGAGATTAAATAAATAGTAATAGAACGTGATAAAAAGTTTTGTCAAAAGCTTATGAATAAATTATAATTGATTTAGAGAGTCTTAATTTGTCATGTCGACAAGTTATCTGCATTGAAATTAACAAAGTCAAATGAACTAAAAGATACGTTACGAATTTGAATTATTGAGAAATTTTAGAATATGATATCAAAGTCTAAAGGGAAATTTTCTTTTGGTGAAAAAGTCTAAAGGGAAATTATATAACACTAGTACTTGCCACATTATTGGATCTTACATATCCACTTGTCATTCAAATTATATTCGCAGCCCACTTTGCAACAAATTATGTGCGGGAATAATCAGATGTTAAAGGAAATAGCATTACCTCATCCATCCACTAATTCAGAATGTAAATAATGTAATAACACTGGAAAAAAAAATATGTATTAAAATAGTTTGTCATAAATGTAAGTATCTCACATTTAAATTCAAATTTAGAAATTAGAAGGATGAGTCATAATTACGGTAAAATTTTTTTTTTCAAAATTTTTGCCACAAATAAGTCATGTGAGTGATTAAAAATTACTAATTACGAATAATTTATATTTAATTTATGACTAAACATGTGAAAAATAAGACTCCTACCAAATATAACATAGATATTATAACTTGGCTACACCTAGGGCATAAGCAAAGGGGTAGGCAGGGTTTTGGCTCTCGATTCAATGGAAAAATTATTTTATAGCCCTTTCCTTTAAATTAAAAGATTTATTTTAGTCATTTGGTTAAATGAAAAAAATTATAATTTTAACCCTTTTGAAAAATTAATAATTTAATTTAAACATTTTTAATACAAAAATTTTAGCTTTGCTCCCCAAATTTTATAATCTTATCTCGACCCCCTAAACAAAATTTTTTATTTTGTCCCTGCCTGGAACTAAAAAATTAATTATAAAAAATTTAATTATATTTAATAAGTATTATTTAAGCATCTATATCTTATATAAACAAGTTTAAGATTGCATTCTAGTAATTATAATAAATAATAAAAAATATGAGACAAATTGAAATGCAATCAAAATAAAACACAAATTTTTTTTTTAAACATGATCATCCTACAAATGAATGTATAGACTAACGTGTTTAAATATATCATTTAAAATAAAAAATTAAAAATGTAATACCCCTTACCCGTATTCGACGCCAGGACAGGGTCTGAGGCATTATCTTACTAAATCTCATGCAAACATTCAACTTCAACTCAATGAAATGCATCCCGATTTAAAACTTTTTCAAACACTGGCTTACAGTCCTTCATATGGGCCTACGAGGCCTAAAATGTAGTTTAGAAATAATCTGGGACCATTTCAAGTACTTAAGAAAATTTCGTCAAAAACTACTAAAAATAGGGCACACGCCCGTGTGGAAGGGCAACACGCCCGTGTGGCCTCTAGACATGACCGTGTTGATGGCCCGTGTGGTTCACACGGCCTAAGCACCTACGGACACTCCCGTGCCCCTCATCCGTGTGGATTTATTTTCTAACATCGAACCTACAGGGGTTTTCACACGGCCTGGCACATGCCCGTGTGCTCAGCCCGTGTCCCTCATACGGCCATGACACGCTCGTGTTCCGGCCTGTGTGTGAAAACCTTAACATTCTGTTTCTAACGTCAGTAATCACACGGCCGTGGCACACGCGCGTGTGCTAGGCCGTGTCCTTCACACGATTGAGACACACGGCTATGTATCAGCCCGTGTGTTTACTACTGGGCATTTAATTCTACCAATTCAAGGTACAGGGGACACTCGGCCTAACTACACTCCCGTGGGGCTGACCGTGTGTCACACACAGCTTAGACATACGCCCGTGTGTCTACCTGTGTGGACAAAAATAGGCTATCTACCAAGCCTCTTCGCCACCCTGAAGCAAAATCAAACACATACCAAAGCCTAACAAGACTCCAATACTCAACCAATAGCCATAATTTGACATTCACACAACTAAACAAAACCAATCCAAACAACTTGCATTTTCATTTAAAACAACAACATTTGCATTTAAGAACCATTAGCAAATATTAGCCAATATCTTTGGCCTTATACAAAATGAAGTATTTCAAATTCAAGCCAACATATTTAGCTCGAAAATAATATGACACTAAACAAAAAAATAAAATAAAATCCTATACATGCCATATTCTCAAAATGCTAGAACTAACTATACCGAGAGCTTTGGATGATAGTGTGAATGAAGCCTTCGAGGTACTTTGATCTACGAGCTAACTAGGCGGCATTATAAGAAAATGGAAAGGAGAGGGATAAGCATAAAGCTTAGTAAGTTATAAGTAAATAAATAATAACAGTTTACTATGTTATATCATGTTCTCAATACAACACAATTTATGCGTAATACAAGAAACGACCACAACATAACTTACTCATTTCCATCCTTTACTAATCATACAACATACTAGTGAGCTCACATTTCATACAATTCATTTAGGTACCTGCACCACTTGCAAAAATCATCATAATATCTCTCAAGTTTAATACTAACTGAAATTTTCTGTTGAACTATTCAGAATATGAAAGGATATTCAACGAGCCTCCAACGTAGGGTATCAAGCCGATGCCATGTCCCAGAATGGTCTTACACTAGCTCACAAGTGAAGTAGACACCATGTCTCAGACATGGTCTTACACTAACTCTCAATGTTTCAAGGTCGATGCCATGTCCTAGACATGGTCTTACACTAACTCTCCTCTATCTGTGCAGATACCATGTCCTAAACATGGTCTTACACTGACACATCTCCCAGCCGATGCCATGTCCCAGACATGGTCTTACAGTAGCTTGCCTGACGAGGCCGATGCCATGTCCCAAACATGGTCTTACACTGGCTAGCACATATCCGTGTCAATGCCATGTCCCAGACATGGTCTTACACTAACATGTGAGGAGGCCGATGTCATGTCCCAGACATGGTCTTCCACTAGCTCTTGTGTCAACCCTAGTATTACAACATGAATATCCAATCTATTCTTAAAGTTCAACCGGGCTCTATTACATATTTTCTCATCATTTCATGACTAAAAATCATCATTCAACAATACATGCTCAAATAAATATTCTCATACATAGGTCATTTCATAATGCATTATCTTATGACGAAACAATGATTTCATGCATAAAAATTAGTAATGTTGTATTAATTACCTACAACTTACCTCGGTATACAAAATGTAGACAACTAGTTCGAATCAATCTACAAGCTTGGTTTTCCCTCAGTCAAGGTTCGAGTCTCGTACTTCTTGATCTATAATTACAAAAGTTCACTAATTTAATCACTATTTTAATCTAAACAATTCAAAATTGTAATTTGGCAAAATGACCATTTTACCCCCAGACCTTGGCAAAATGACCATTTTACCCTTAGGCTTGAAAATTGAGTTTTATCGAATTTCCTTATTAACCAAGCCTAACCAAATTCTTTTCACTCTTATGGCAGCCCAAGATTCCCATTATTTCATGCTTTTACTCCTTATTTTACAACTTCTACAACTAGGTCCTATCTAAGTGTTTCTATGCAAACTCTTTCATAAAAGTTGTTTATTAGCCAACTAAGATTCATTTTCTTCCATAAAAATCCAGCAAACAATATAGACACTCTCATGGTAGAACCCTAGACTTTCAACCATTTTGCAAAATGGTCTCCTCATTAGAAAGCCCATGCTCCAAGGGTCTCAAAAATGTAAAAATATTCAAGAAAGATCATGAGAATCACTTACTAGAGAAAGAAATAAGTGGCTACAAATTTTGAGCTTCCAAACCCCAACAATGGCTGAAATTTTCGGTGGTAGGGATGAAGAGATGAAAAAGATGATGTCTAGTTCTTAGGATATTATTTTTACCAAATTAAGTCACCTAACTTTGACTTTTCTTCTTTTCTTGTCTCATATCCCACCTTGGCCGGCCATGCTACATAAAATGGGCCTATTTGCTCATTAAAGACCCCCCAATTTTAGTTCAATGACTAATTAACACCATTTGCTAATAAAATCAAACTTTTTCCCTTTATGCGATTTAGTCTTTTTTCTCAATTAAGCCTTCAATCGCGTATATTAATTCACCAAAATTTCATGCACTTTTATAAAAATACTATAACACATAAAATAATGCTAAAATATTTTTCTCTAACCTCGAGTAAGTGATTTCGAAATCACTATTCTAACTAAGCCCAATTTCGGGCTATTACAAAAAAATAAATATAAATCCTAAATGATTATTTTTAATATTTTACTTTTTATTTTATTTGTCAATTGCAATTTTTTTAAGGAAACTAGGCCATATATTAAAGAAAGCAAATCAGACAAAGAAAAGTCTGAACAACAGATAAAACAAACCAACCAAAAAAACCCAAAACAAGGAAATAAGCCCAGAGCAAAGAAACAAAAAAGAAGAAAGCCCAGTCTGATCAATTCCCAAACCAAACAAGAAATGCATCTCGAAACCCTAAGAGGAGCTGACTTCCAAAAAAATGCTTCAATATTCAGCAACCAAAGACAAGTGAAATAGCCCCAAGCTTGACAGACAACAAGAAGGGTGTAACACCCTTTACCCGGGTTCGACGCCAGAGCCGAATACGAGGCATTACGGGCCAATTTCATAACCGATCACTCAAGTCGAACTATAAAATTTCATTTCAATTTAAAACTTATTCATGATATGTCTTACAATTTTTAAAATGGGCCTACGGGGCCTAAAACATAATTTGGGAGTGGTCCGGGACCAAATCGAGAACTTAGAAAAATTTTGGAAAATTTGGGTAAAAATAGGGCACACGCCCGTGTGAGACAAGGACATGCCTGTGTCCCCAACCTATATGGAATTATTGCAAATTTATTTTTCTTTCAAACCTACAAGGTTTTCACACGGCCGAGCACATGCCCGTGTCCTTCACACGGCCTCAACACGCCCGTGTTCTCACCCCGTGTGAAAAAGTGGGGTATTCTATTTAGGACATCAGCATGCAATTTTGGCCACACGGCCACTGAACACGCCCGTGTGGCCAGACTGTGTGACGTACTTACTTTCTGAAAAATCCATGCAGCTTCACACGCCCTTCTCACATGGCCGTGGTGGCTAATCGTGTGGCCCTAAGTTAGGTTATTTTCCAAGCCATTTCATACCCCAAAACACATATAATCTTACTCTAAAACACATATAATCTTACTCCATTTTATCACAATAGATCTTAACACTCTTAGACATCCATTGTAGCCACATTTAACCATTAATCATCCATATCAACTCATCCACACACAAGCAACCCAACCATATCATGAATTACCTCATATGGATAAACAAACCAATAACATTATTGGCCATATCACATGGCCTTAATACATAATGGTCTATCAAAATACATGCACCCACATAATAGCCAAGTACTTGACACTTATAGAACAATAAAGTCCCTATACATGCCATAATTTAAAAAAAAAATACAGTTTGATATACCAAAACGAGTCTTGATAGTGTGGGTGATCCTCCGACACTTCCTGAACTCCGAGCTGATTTGGCGACACTATAAAACAAGGGAAAAGGAAAAAGAGTAAGCTTTAAACTTAGTAAGTCTATATGCAAATAATTACCATTATGATAACATTCTAAATTCAAGCTCAAAATTTAACATAGCACAATCTCAATGCTCATCATGATTTCACTTAGTCATTTTAAC
This sequence comes from Gossypium stocksii, assembly GCA_020496765.1. Taxonomy (NCBI): domain Eukaryota; kingdom Viridiplantae; phylum Streptophyta; class Magnoliopsida; order Malvales; family Malvaceae; genus Gossypium; species Gossypium stocksii. The sequence continues at coordinate 54,666,477 of CM035622.1, forward strand.
CTTACCAATGTTCACATACACCACATGCAATTTGCCTACCCAAGCACATGCTCACATACATCCATGCTCACATATACACTTGCTCACATCCCTGCACTTAGACATTCATGTTCACACCAATCATCTTTTAGTAAATGTTTTCCTATTAAGCCCTTTTAATTATCAATCGATCCTCGGTGGTTTCAGCACTAAGCTCCACCTTATTAAATCGATACCTTGTAGTCGTGGTAATAGCACATAGCTCCACGCTTTCAAGTCTACAATGCATTTTAATCATGATAACAACACATAGCTCCACGATATCAATACAATATATTTTGGTTCGTGGTCACAGCACATAGCTCCACGATATTTAGCCAATTGCACTTACGAGTGGTTTCAGCACATAGCTCCACTTTTTCAAGCCAATCTCATTTCCGAGTGGTTTCACTCGGGGATTTCTCGTTTAATCTTACTATTTTCCCAAAATTCACAATTTGTATCATACAACCATTCAATACCCAATTTCATCCCATATAATATAACAAGATATTCTAACATAATTAAATAAGGGTTTATCTACATATAAACTTACTTCGATACAAAATATGTCAAATTTGCGGTTTAGTCCGAAACCTTGCCTTTACCTCGGTTAAGGTCGATTCCACGTTCTTCTCGATCTATAATGACACAATTAACCCATTCAATATTCAAATTACTCAAATCAGTCCAAAATCTTTGTATAGTAAATTTTACAATTTGACCCCTAACTTTCTTAATTTTACAATTTAGTCCCTAGGCTCGATAATTCACTTTCATCCTATTTTCTTGTGTTTCAAGCCTAGCTGAACCATTTTTCCTCTTACAGAAGCCCACAATTTCCATAATTTCACAATTTATGTACACAATATTGCACCTTCTACAATTAAGTCCTTTTTAAAATTTTATCAAAAATTCACCTAGTAAAAGTTGTTTAGCATACTTTAAACTAGAGGTGATCATGGGTTGGGTAGCCTGGCCCGGCCCGAAGGCCCGCCCAAAAAATAGGAGGGTTCGGGTAAAAATATAGGCTCGAAATATGGGTTTGGGCAAAAATACGAGGCCCGTTTAGAAAATGGGCTGGGCCTTGGGCCAACCTTTTTTGGCCCGGGCCTGGCCCGACCTGAATTATATAAATATATATTTTTATTTTTTAACCATATTTTTAGTTCTAACTTGTTTCAATTTTAATATAACCACTTTTTATTATATTTTTAATTTGTGTATTGTTTTAAGAATTATTTATCTCATCTTTATTTTGTTTCTTATTTTAATATTTTTTATGTTTTTAAATGTATTTAATTTATTATAATTTTAAATTTTTTAATTAAATAATCAAAAAATTAATATGGGCTAGGCGGGCTCGGGCCTAGCATTTTTATTCTGGGTCAAGCCTGGACAAATTTTCAGGCCCATATTTCGGGCCAGGCCGGGCCCGAGCCTAGAAAACGAGCCAAAATTATTTTGGGCCGGCTTAAACTCAGCCTGGCCCGACCCATGATCACTTCTACTTTAAACCTTCATTTTCTAGCACTAGACATCAAAATACATGTATGTCATTCATGGGTAAAATTTTAAACATCAACCCTAGCTCAAAATCGTGGTAGAAAAGGCTAAATCAAGTTACGAGAATCTCAAAAATACAAAGAGCAATAAAAACGAGGCTAGGAGGTACTTACAATTAAGCTTGAAAGTGAACAAAACCCTATCTATGGAGAGCAAGAGACATTCGGCCAATGGGAAGAAGATGGACATCAATTTTGACTTGTTTTCCCTTTTTATTTCTTTAATTATCCAAATGACCAAAATGCCCCTCATGCCCTTCTTTAAAATTTTTCCCTTCCATGGGTATTTTTGTCCAAACTCAAATAACATGGTCTAATTACTATAAAAGGACCTTAGATTTAAGACCCCATTCCCATCAAGTACTTTTATGAATTAAAGCACATACTTTTCACCTATTGCAATTTAGTCCAACCAATCAAATTGGACATGCAAACAATGAAATTTATCTACCAAACTTTCACACAAACATTCAGTCACCAAATAAATATTAAAACTCAATCGGAAAAAATATTTTAGACCTCGGATTCATGGTTTCAAAACCACTATTCTATTTAGCCCCTAATTCGGTCTGTTACAAAGGGAGAGTAGGAACCAAGAAACTCCAAAAGTGGCTGAGCTAACATTTCTCTTACCCGTAACTGAGCCAGGAAACCCCCGAAGCTCCCCTAACCAAAAACCCACCCCAAAGAACCATATCTACATGAAATCCTCTAGCCGCTTGGCACGTTTGCCATGATAGCCCCACGATCCCTCTCCACTGCTAATAAAGCATACTTGGGCATGCCACTACTCATATAAGAATAACCCCTATGTCGTAACCCACTTTTAGCCAACAGATGAGCCATAATGTTACAGTATTGAGAGGCATTAACTAAGAGGCAGCAGTGAAACAAACGAGCCATCACTTTCACATTTCAGATGTATGCCCCTATGGCCGGTGCATCTTACAGAGGGGACCAGACCTTCTGAATCATAGTGAGTGAATCACCCTCAATAGTCACCTCCTGCAGATCGATATCCAAAGCCAAACAAACAACGTGAAAGCATGCCAAAGCCTCCGCTGCAAAAGTTGTAGGTAGATGCGAGGTGAGCACCGATTATGATCCAAAAACCTATCCCAAATTATCCTTATTACCATTCCCGCAAAAGACATGAAATTCACACTGAAGGAAGCATCAAAATTATTTTATTTTATTATCTTATTTAAAAGTACAATAAAATAATTATTTGGATAATTTTGTTTTTCAAATTCTAGACACCCATTTTTGTCCAAACTATTTGGGGGCCCATTCAAATTTTGTTCTCTATTGGGACGTTCGAAGCCCACCCAATTTTAGTTTATTTGAGACATTTATTTTTCTTTTCTTTTTTTCTTATTTCCTTTTTGAACCTATCAAAGCCCAAATTATTACAATTATAATCACTACTACTATTATTAAATATTATTATTATCATTTTTTACAAATAAGTAAGATTAAAAAAACAATATATAAACATGAAAGGAAAAGAACAAAAATTGGAAGAGGCTTTTTATTATTTTGCTCTTAAATAAAAAGGTAAAAAAAGAAACACAACAACTACAAGCATTCTATTTCTTTTTTTTTTTAATCTTTTTTTTGGCCATAGGCATGTCATAAGGGATCAGATTTTGGGTTTCAATGAAGGGGATGTCACCAGACCATCTGTCCTCCGTGTAACACCCCAAACCTGGCCTAGATGTTATGGCTGAATTCGAAGGTGTCACAAGAAATGGGGTTTGAAAATGGTGTCGTCAAGTTAAAACCATACTAGTTTGTTAGCTCTTATCGCTATTATCAATTTCAAAGCTCTTATTTATGTAATCGCTTAGAGGTAAAACATATTTGTAGCGGAAGCTTATAAAATCATTTTATTTAGGAAAACCGTTCCAGATTTTGGGAAACTATTACTTTTGGTAAAATTCGAGTTTTTTCGAGTATTGCAGTTATAAAATAAAAAATTACAGTCAAACCCAAATTAAGTAAAATAGTCCGTAAAGTCCGAGTTACATAAAAACCAAAATAAATCAGAATTTAAAAATTAAACCGCATATAAAATTAGTTTAAAAATATGGTCACCGTGGGGCTCCGCAACACCGATCTGCCTAAGACTGTGGATTACCTGTACAGAATAAACAAAAAATGAGTGAGTTTACGTAAACTCAATGTGTAACCTAGCAGAATTAGGCATGCAAACATACATAATATCACAAATCAGACAAATACAAATTCGGGCCTAAGCCCATTTCAGATACAGATGCAGATTCGGCCTAAGCCCATTCCAAATACAGATGCAGATATACAGATCAGAAATTGGAAATCAGAATCCTACCCTCATCCTCTACACACCATCTTCGACCATTCCTACAGACTATGTGGGGTTTAAAACACCCACTCAGCCCTACACACCATATAGTACATATGCGGCACATAACAGATTAAGTTGCAGCAATGCTGCCAGAATTTAGGCGAATGTTGCCTTTCAGAACACTTCCTCCATATATAATATCATCTCACCCCAATAACAGAAATAGAAACAGAAGTAGATATGCAATTTAACATGCTCAACATACTATTAATTAAATAGCAGATAGGCATACAGAACATAAATCAAACGTGCATAGTACTATCATGCTCAGTACACAATATTAGTTTGTCAAATATTCATATCATATAGAATAGGGATTATTTAGCCCACACCGACCCTACAGTAGTCCCATAGTTGTTTGGGATGACCCATGCAACCCTAGGAAAAATTTCAGATAGACGGGCCCACATGTCCGTGTGGCTTGCCCAAACGTCCTGGCCTAGAATCCACACGCCAGTGTGGCATTCCCGTGTGGGCCCACACGCCCAATTTGGCCTAGCCTGTGTGGCTCACACGGCCACACTTTAGCCATTGCATGGCCGTGTCTTACGTACGGCCTGGCCTTCATCGATCACATGACCGTGTCATAGCACACGGCCTACCGCACGGGCGACCACACACCAATGTGGCATCTACAGAATGGTCTTCAACTTTCACCGAAACCTCATTTTCTGCATTTCGGGTACACACCTGGTTCGTTTTTTAGCAAATGAAATCCCAAGATCACCAGGACCTACAGTTGGCCAATTGTTTACTCATTTAGCCACTGAAAACGAGATTCAACCAACCATTATCGGATGGAACACTCCTTAAAGTCTAATGAAACCCTTACTTTCGAGTAATCAACAATGATTTTACACCACAAGAGTGCTCATTGGATAACCTCAGCCCCTTAATCTTTACCTAAATACAGAAACGAGCCCTCTGTTAACCTATGATTCATAACCCAAAACAAAACCTCATTTACCAAGCTTACTAAAAAAGCAAAAAGATCACCAAAAGCCGAAATCCGAAGAATAGGAATATGATAGTAGACTAAGAAGAAGACATAAACATAGGAAGGGGAGGAAAAAGAAAATGGTAGAATAATAGAAATCCAACATCAGATTTTCGGGAAAGAAGATCGAATTTTGGAAGAAAAAAGAGAAAAGAAAAAGAAAATAAAATTTAAATCACACCCAAATCCCTTAATTTACTCTCTATTAACCTATCAACTGCCAACTGCTCAGAATCTATCTTTAGCACAACTCTTTTAGAAAATCAAACAAAAATTAATACCCATACTCATGCAGGGATTTGAACATAGGACCTTCATACAACATACACAAACTCCCTTACCATTTAAACCAGCAGATTCATTCTGATATGATTTTACAAATAATTTAATATAAGCTACAGAGCAAGAATAAGGCTTAAGTCAGAAAAAATACCAAAATTTACCAAATGTAAGGCTTGAACTTGGGACCTCTCTCACATACCCAGAACACTTAAAAACTGAAGCAGACATATATTTGTCAATAAATTACAGAAATAGGAATAAATTATTTGGGCGGTTACAACTCTACCCCTAAAAGAAATTTTGACCTCAAATTTACCTATCAGAACAAATGAGGATACTGCTGATGTATCAAGTCCTGAGGTTCCCACCTGACTACCTCAGTGTCATGATTCTGCCACAGAACCTTCATTAATGGTATGGACTTCTTCCTTAGAACTTTAACATCTCGTTGAAGAATATGAACCGGCTCTTCCTCAAAAGTCAAATCTGGACTAACCTTGATCTCCTCAATCGAGACAACATAAGATGCATCAGACTGGTAACACCTCAACATCGAGACACGAGACACATCATGAATACAGTTTAACTCCGAGGGTAGCTCCAACTGATAAGCAACCAGTCCCACTTGTTACAAAATTCGATACGGACCAATAAAATTAGGGCTCAGCTTGCCCTTACGATCGAACCTCAGAATCTTCTTCTATGGAGTGGCCTTAAAAAATACAAAGTCCCCCACTGAATACTCCATCTCACACCTCTTCAGATCTACATAGGATTTCTATCTATCAAAAGATGCTTTTAGATAATCCCGAATCAGTCTAACTTTATCCTCGGTCTCAGAAATTAACACAGGACCTAAAACCCGACGTTCACTCAACTCTGTCCAACACAGTGGAGTGCGACACTTGCGACCATATAGAGCCTCATAAGGTGCCTTCTGAATGCTAGAATGGAAGTTGTTATTGTAGGCGAACTCAGCTAACGGCAGGTAATCCTCCCAACTACCTCAAAAATCAATCGCACAACTCCGGAGCATGTCCTCTAGTATCTGAATCACTCTTTCAGATTGATCATCGATCTAAGGATGGAAAGCAGTACTAAAGTCTAACCTTGAACCCAGAGCCTCGTGTAATTTCTTCCAAAATCGAGACAAGAACCCCATGCAGTCTTATTATCTCAGAGACATATAGCTTTGCCAGCTTTTGTAGAGAATTTATCAGTTCGAGCCGGAATAAAGTGAGTAGACTTGGTCAATTGATCCACGACGACCCAAACAGAATCCTTCTTAGTGGGCTTCAAGGTAACCCATTAACAAAGTCCATCGTTACTCATTCCCATTTCATAAGAGAATCTTAACCTGCTGTAATAAACTTTAAGGTAACTGATGCTCAACCTTAACTTGCTGACACGTCAAACATCGAACAATAAAATTCGTTACCTCAGGCTTCAACCCCAGCCACCAGTTATCTCACAAAGATTGCGATACATCTTGTTACTGCCAGGATGCATAGGATAAGGGCTACTATGTGCCTCCCTCAAAATTGACTGTCACAAATCAGTATCATTCGGCACACAAATCTAACCTCGAAAACATAGTACCCCTTCATTATTCAGGCCAAAATCTGAAGTGCTACCATTCTCAACCTGACAAAATCATAGTCCTAGAGATTCATCCCCAACTACTTTTATCGAATCTGATCAATCCAAGTCCGCTTGACTTGTAACTCAGCCAACAAACTCCCATCATCAAACAGACTAAGGCGAGCAAACATCACCCTCAAATCAATCATTCCCTTTGACTTAGTGCATCGGCCACCACATTGGCCTTCCCAGGATGGTACTCAATTGTACAGTCATAGTCCTTGAACAGCTTAATCCAGCGACGCTGTCTAAGGTTCAACTCTTTTTGGGTAAGGAGATACTTGAGGCTTTTGTGATCAGTGTAGATGATACACCTCGCGCCATACAAACAGTGCATCTAGATTTTCAATGCAAAGACCACTGCAGACAACTTAAGATCATGCGTCGGATAGTTTGCCTTGTATGTCTTAAGCTGACTGGACGCATAGGCCACAAATTTTTCATCTTGCATCAAAACACATCCTAAATGAAAGTGTGATGCATTACTGTATACCACAAATTCCTTGCCAAATTTAGGCTGTATCAGAACAGAAGCCTGAGTCAGAATAGATTTGAGCTTCTCGAAGCTTAATTGCTGTGCATCAGTCCAGACAAAAGGAATTCCCTTACGTAGAAGCTTAATCCACAAAGCTTCGATCAAAGAGAATCCCTCCACAAAACGCCGATAATAGCCCGCCAGACCTAGAAAACTATGAATTTCAGACACATTCTTGGGCTGTTTCCAATCCAACACAGCTCAATCTTTCTAGGGTCAACTCGAATCCCCTCAGCAAAAACTACATGTCCCAAAAAAGTCAATTTATGTAGCCAGAACTCACACTTGCTAAATTTAGCGTAGAGCTATTTTTCTCGCAAAGTCTGAAGTACCACCCTAAGATGTTTATCATGATCATCCTCAGTCTTAGAATATACCAAAATATTGTCGATGAAAACCATCATAAACTGATCAAAAAATGGCTGAAACACTTAGTTCATTAGATCTATAAACACCGCCAAAGCGTTTGTCAGTCCAAAAAGGCATAACTAGGAAATCATAATCTCCATAACATAATGCAGTCTTATGCACATCAGTTTCCTTAACCCTCAACTGATGATACCCAGATCGAAGATCAATTTTTGAAAACATTGAAGCCCCATGGAATTGATCAAACAGATTGTCGATCCTCGGAAGTGAATACTTATTCTTAATAGTCAGCTTATTCAATTGCTGATAATCTATATACATCCTTATAGTTCCATTCTTCTTCTTAACAAACAGAACCAGTGCTCCCCATGGAGACACACTGGGACGGATGAAACCACAATCCAACACTACCAAAGTTGAGCTTTAAGTTCTGCAAGCTCCTTTGGTGCCATTCGATAAGGAACGATAGACACCAGAGCTATAACCGGAAGAAGCTCAATCCTAAATTCTACTTTCCGATTCAGTGGTAATCTCGGTAACTCTTCAAGAAAAACGTTTGAAGAATCCCTTATAGTTCCCCAAAGAAGAGTCTCTAGAAATCGATACACTGACGTAGGCCAGAAACGCCTCACATCCTTTCCGCACCAGTTTCTCAGCCAAAAGCATAGAGATCACATTAGACAGATAATCTCGTTGCTCTCTGATCACAACTACCTCAGCCTCCTCTTCAGTTCTCAGAACGACCCTCTTAATCATACAATCCAAACTAACTCGGTGCTTGACCAACTAGTTCGTTCCAAGAATTAAGTTGAACTCCCCAAATGGAAGTTCCATCAGATCTACCAGAAAAACCGCCCTTCTACCACTAGAGGAACGTCCCTATATATTTTGCTAACCTGAATCAATTGTCCCAATGAACTTATCACTGTAACCTCGCTAGAAGTACTCTCAACCAATATCCCTAGATTTTTAGACACAGAGCTAGCTATATACGAGTGAGTAGACCCTATGTCTATCAGAGCAACGTAAGGGACATCAAATATAAAGAACGTACCGGTGATGACGTCAGGAGCATATCTTTCCTCACGGCGTCGAGTAGCATAAACCAAACTAGGCTGCCTCGCCTCTGTCTGCTAGCACCTTTGCTCGGTGCTCTCTGCCCTCGGCCCTTACCATTACCACCTCTAGCCTGACCATGACCCTTAGGTGGCTGCTGAACTACTTCTTACGACTGCGTAAAATCTGATCTCGAAGCTTGCACCTAATCAACCCTCAGTGGATACTCTAGAATGCGGTGCTCTAAATTAAAATTTTCTTAATCTATAACATCACATTTAAGTTATTTAATCATTATACTATTCAAAATAGCCCAAAATCATATTATGGAAAAAATTATATTTTTACCCCTAAAGTTTCACATTTTTACAATTTAGATCCTAGGCTCGTAAAATGAAATGTACTCAATTTCTTCGATACCCGAGCCTAGCCAAACCTTATACATGCTCATAGCAACTCACGTTTCTCATTTATTTACATTTTCTACACATATTTTACAACTTTTACAAATAGGTCCTTTTTGACGTTTTTACCGAAAATCACTTAGCATAAGTCGTTTGTCTTACGACTAACATGCACTTTCTACCCTTAGACATCAAAATATATGCATGTCTAACATGGGTAAAATTTTAAACTTTGATAACAGTTCACATGTAGAAATAAAATTCAATTTCACACTCAAAACTCACTGTAGCTTCCTTCAGAATCTCAACATAACTTCAGATTTTTATTCAAATCAATGAAGACTGATACTTTGTGTAAACTAACAATCTCATAAATTTATAACTTATCTAGTCTCTCAATAGTGATATTTGTACTTACAGAGGTAAAATATATAACTTTTTTGAATAATCAACAATAATTCATTTAGCATCTCTCTTTTTCACTGATAAGAAAAATTTTGATACAAATTCATTGAATTTCTATCCGATTTCCATCACAGATATCAACACATGCTATGACAGTCCCAAAGATACTTGATAATTAGCCTTAGTTTGCTGACAAAGGAAACATCTAAGCATAAAGTTATAATATCTCTAGATTCTTAGTACACAAACTCTGTCTTGGAACAACAAACAATCATTGATTTCAAATCTGAAACTCTAATTTAGAAATCATCTTACATTAAACTCTTTTTGACTTACGATACACTGACACATTTCAGAGCTTTACAAATCATCGAATAAACATCAATTTGGTTTTTAACTCAGTTAATACCTAATCATCATTAGATAATATTAATCACTTATTTATCACCTGCAATGCACATAAAAACTTCTTACTTAGAACGTTCTCGATCATAATACCCTTCCTTGGATGAAAAATTATTTACTAACTCATAAACTTGCAACAATTCAAGACACCTTTGCTGTCTCATTTTAGGTAGAACCCAAAACTAGTGATTCGGTTAATGAAACTTTCGACCATTTTTAGCTTGGCTATCATGTAACATATCGTTCAAACTTTCACCAATGTGATAACTTTATTAATCGGAACAGTTTTAACTCACAATAACATCATTTGATTAGAACAAATCTAAAAGGTATTTTTTTGTATCATACTTTCTAGGATATGAATTCTTCTTTCAAATTGTCTGTCTATTCATTCATGAATGTACAAGATTTTGTTTTCTTACTTGAGGATAATCTTAAATGCTTATAACTCAAATTACCTTTCAACTGACCAGCTCACTCAAATAAAACAACTGAGTCGGTCTCAACTATCAAATAATAACATAACCAAAGATCTTCACAACTACATTAACTCAAAAGAACAAAGTGTCCTAATTGAACTCACTAACCTTAATCGAACTTACCTGAGAAAAGAAAACCATTATACAATTCAAGCTTATGCTTCCACTATTTATATATTTGTCAATGTCAATTCCTTTCATAAAAATTAGAGAAATCCAAAAGAAAAACAATGCTTACACACTCTGAAATCAATTGTAACAGAGATAATATATTTTCTAAATATTCATAGAGCAAAAAAAATCCAATAAAAATAGAAGAATAGCCTCACATAAATTTTCACCATCAACTTTTATTCCAAACATAGTAGAATAAAACCTCAAAAAGAGAGATAAGTTACGCTGATCATCAACCAACCAGACCAACAGTGCTTTCTTTTAACATTATAATTAGCTAACATTCTCATATTATAAGAATTTTCATCAGAAAATGAACAATCACATATATCTCTGAGGATAACTGAATATATAAAATACCTAGGAGAGATCATCATAATATGTTCAATTACAACTATTGTACTCAAACATCTTTGCAATTCAAATATCATTTCTCTGACTAATTCTGCCATCACTAACCCTGTATTATTCTATTCACTAACAAAAATCAATTCGGAAGAAATTTCAACAAATACATACTTTAGACATATACCTGAATGAGTCGGTTAGTAGAGATTAACTTTTTCTTTAACTATGACATTTCAAAATTTGAATGGTCTTTAAAAAAACCCAACTTCTTTTTCAGAACTGTGTTCACTTGCTAAACTATTCTTCATCCTGACCACATTATTAGTTATTCCACTACTGAACTCTTTAGTCTCTCTCTTGTAAGCTCATTCAACATAAATTTTGTGAAATTTCGTTACAAAATACCACATTGGTAAGGGGGAGAGGTTGCAAACCCTCTAGTTTAACTCTCATCTAAACACACATATGACTTAACATTTATCATCATCACAATATCATCACAGTTATATAATTCAAATTAGGCAAATTAACACACATATTTATGTTACACGAACTTTTCGATTATCTTATTCAAACAAGTGCACTCATACAAACATTCCTCAAATTTTGAGTGATTCTACTTATCGCACTCACTTATTTAAACAAATTAGACATATAACATCATATGAATACCAAAAAACATGGATGCTTATCACAATATGAACTTTCATTTCGTTCCACTTTTCCATATTTCAAGAATAACTCTCATTAAATTGTTGTAGTTTTGATGGATATTCAGGCATTATACTCAAGATATGCATGTCAACAATCCATTGATTCATATTCAAAAGTGTTCCTTATTGCACATATTCATATGGCATGTTCCCGAGTCACATATGGTGTAACAAGATTGTTGATTCAGGCTAAATCCCTTCGGTAACATATGCTTTAAAGGCTTACTCTAGATCACCCATCCGGGCTAGCTTCATTCTTAACATTTTTAACATTTTATCCATTTCATAAAATCACTGATATCCATCAAAATACAATGTTCAACCAGAACAATGACATTTTACCCATATTTCTCAAATTATGGTTTTTTCATTTTGTACATCATCACATACATATCATGAACTATTATTTATACCTTTCCAAGTTTCAACTCATCACAAACACATTTTCCAATATCTTAGTATCACTTTCAGCATTTTCAAAAATAGCTCGATTGGAAAGTATCTCTGTCTTAACAAAACAATCTCATTAAAGTTCAGAGACATCACACTATCATAGGTAGTAATATGGCATGTATTGCTAGACTCACATATACTAAGTTAGTCCTAGAATCAACTAAACCATAACTCTGATACTACTTAATGTAACACCCCTTACCCATATTCAATGCCAGAACAAGGTACGAGGCATTACTGGACTTACCACATGAACAAACATACAATTACGAGACATAAATTTGTGTTCAAATTAAAACAATTCGTATGCCATTATAAAGTCCCTAAAATGAGCCTATGAGGCCCAAATCATACATCAGAAGTGTTTCGAGACTAAACCTAGAATGTTAGAAAATTTTTCAAAAACTTAGAAAATTTCCACTACACATGGGTCACACGCCCGTGTGGTTATGGGACATGCTCGTGTGGGCAGGCCATGTGGTCACACATGCCCGTGTCCCTAACCCGTGTAACTCTCTGTTTATGATGTCATCAACATTTGAAGGTCACACGCCATGCTACACACCTGTGTGGTCAATTTAAATTTCATAATTTTTCATAAAATAGGTGCAGACTTCACATGCTCCGGGCACACGCCTATGTTCAAGGCCGTGCCGTCCACATGGCTGAGAGACACGCCTATGTCTCTGCCCATGTGCTTAATTTTGAACATTTTGTTTCTCAAAATTAAGGTACAAGAGACACATAGCCTATACACACGCTCATAGGGTTGACCGTGTATAACATACAGCCTAGGCACACGCCCCTATGTCTACCTGTATGGACAAAACAAAGGCTATTTACCTAGCCCTTTGTCACCCTTGTTTACACATACACTTACATCATTTCAAAGTTACCAAATACAATATACTTAAGAGGCCATAACATCCACACGTTATCACCTTATAGGTTATTTCAATATGACCACCACTATACTCAACATTTGTAACATTCTAAAAAAATGTATATTTTTGTTTTTGTAAAAGTATGACACAAATATATGTCTGCTTTAGTGGTTAAATGTTCTGGGTATGTGTATGAGGTCCCAAGTTCAAGCCATACATTTGCCAAAATTTTGGAATTTTTCTGAATAAAGCCTCACTCTTGTTCAGTAGGTTTGTATTTGTTTGGTTGTAAGAATATAACAGAATGGGCCTACTAGTCTGGTGGTTAGGTGGAGTGCTTATATGCAGGTGGTTTTGAGTTCGAATCCCTGTGCGTGCAAGGGAGTTATTTTTTTTATCTGTGTCGTGTGGGAGTTTGAAAGGAAGTAAAATACTGAAGTGTTTGAGTGAAGTTTGAATTTGGCTATTGAAGGAATGTGATGGACGATTTTTGGAGAGTTTGAGGGATAGTAGGAGTGTGGTGGACAGTTTTTAGGAGAAAACTAAGGGATTAATGGTGGTTACCAGATATTCTGTCAATCCTTTCTTTTTTTCCCAAAAGAAATCTACATATTTTCCCTTCCATTCTCTCTACCGAATTCTCCTCTACTGTTTTTCTTTCTTTTTGTGTTAGCAAATCCCTTTTATCTTCCTTTTATCATTTTGACCAAGACGTGTCTCCTTGTTCAGGATTCTATTTAATCGCTGCGTTTTCCATCGTTTGGTAAGTGGCTTAAGTTATTGTAGTTTTCGTATTCGATTACCGGTTGAAGGTTGTGATTTTCTATTTTAGACAGCAGACCATCGAGAAGAACAGAGTCTTTCTCGTGTCACCTCGTAATTATAATCACTAAGGGTATTGGGGTAAGCATTGGTCACTTGATTAGCGCAATGGGCATTCGTATTTTCATTTTAAAAACTCATTTAAAATTTGACTCTGTATTTGGGAAAGTCAATTTTAGGTTCTGAGGGTCTGAGGAGTCTTTACATGTCAAACCAAAACCAGGTGTGTACCCGAAACGCAAAAAATGGGATTCAACAAAAAGCCAAAATTGCTTACTGTCGAGAAATAAGAGAAATAAGAGAAAATGATGCGAAAAATTGTAGAGAAAGGAAATAAGGGTGTTATAAACTTGGAAATCAACATTTTGCACTAAAATAGTTTTAGACATCAGTAGTAGTCTAATTTTGAAAAATCATAAAAAATAGTGGAAATTGAGTTAGAGGTTGAATAAAATATGAAATTAAATTTTATTGAGTCTAGTTTTTCACGGAAGAAATAGTGCAAGCAATAGAATTGTAAATTATGAGAAATAATGAATTTTGTGATACAATGTTAGAATGGTTTTGGATTCCCCTGTTCTGACTTTGGAAAATCATCAAAAATTGTAAAAAAAAAATTAAGGGCTTAAATTTATATATTTAAATTCTTAATGAGTTTATCTCCAAGAGAAACAAACGAAAACATCATCAAAACTCTTTACTAAGGGACAAATAATTTTTAGTAAGGAAAGGTTGAAGTTGTCAAACAACAGAATCATGATAAATTTGAAGATTTTACTATACTTATTTGATGAACTATTGTAACAGCCCGAGTTAGGGCCTAGTCAGAATAGTGGTTTTCAGACGACAAATCCAAAGTAGAAAAGTATATTTCACGATCATTATTAAGTGTTGGGCATGCTTACATGATAGTGAGAAAATTTGATGAAGGAAATTTTATGAGTTAATGATTAATTTGTCCTTTAGGAATAAATTGCAAAAGTTGCAAAATTGAGTTTATAGTAGGTTTAAGAATGAAATAGCATTAGAAAAATTATTAGGAGTCCTTATTTGGCAATTAGACCAATTTTTGGCACTATAGACAAAAATGCCCATGGAAGGGTAAAATTTTAAAGAAAGGCCATAAGGACATTTTGGTCATTCGGTAAATTAAAGAAATAAAAAGGGAAAAAGAAAGAAAAAAGTTTCCATCATATCCATGCTTGTGCCCAATTTGAAGAGTCCTCCATAGCTAGGATTTCTTTCATTTTCAAGCTCCAAGTAAGTGACTCCAAGCCCCGTTTTTCATGCTCTTCGTATTTTTGAAATCCTCATAGCTTAATCTAACTATTTCTACCACTAAGCTAGGGTTTATGCTAAAAAATATACCCATGCATGACATGCAAGTATTTTGAAGTTTAGTGGCAGATTATGAAAGTTTAAAGTGTAGTAAACACCTTTCTCTAAGTGACTTTTTCATGAAAGTCCCTAATAGGGACCAAATTGCAAAGTTAGTAAAATGTGTAGTAATTGTACAAATTGATGAGAAATGTGGGCTGATTTGAGAACATAAAAGGTTCGGCTAGGCTTGAGTAGTCAAGAAATTGAGTGCATTTCATTTTACGAGCCTAGGAACCATTTTGTAAATATGCAAAAGTTTAGGGGCAAAATTATAAATTTTTTCAAATTGTAAACTATAGGCTACTTAGCCAATGTGTGTATTAAACGAGCTTAATTTGTCATTTTAGATCAAGAAACATGAAGCCTGGATCGAAACCAGTGAAAAACCAAGATAGTGGATTGAATCGAACATTTACCCTGGTATTGAACATTTACCCTACTTGAATGATTTTACATGACATTTATTGTTATTTTATTTCATGCAACTTACTAAGCACTTTATGCTTACTCCTTTATTTTTTCCCTTTCTATTTAGATTTGCTGAGTTAGCTCGGGGATCGTCAAAGTCGAAGCTCGAAGTCATAGTATCAAGCCATCCATTTTGGGTATTTTATAGTTTGTTATTTTGTGTATGGCATGTATAGGAAACACTGTCATTTTGAGATGTGTCATTTTGTTAGCCTAATGTGTTGGCTATTAGTAGTGCTCAAGTCATTTTGTAATAACCCTTGAAAAGAGGCTAATATTGATAAAGTTAATTGCTAAGCGAATATGATGGTTTGAATGTTATAGTTGTGAATGTTGGGATGTTCTATTGTGCCATGATATGTGATATGAATTGACATTGTTCTGGTTTAGTTTCAGGGTGGCAGAAGGCTTGGAAAATAGCCTACAGTTGTCCACATGATTGGCCACATGGGCGTGTGCCTAGACCGTGTGTGACACACGGTCAGCCCCCATGGGCATGTTAATAGACTGTGTGTCCACTGCATCGAAATTAGCCAAGTCAGTATTGCTCACGGAAAGAGCACACGGGCGTGTGCTCTGGTCGTGTGGATTTTGAAATTATTCTTTGGGTAAGATTAGATTAAAGCACGGGTTATAGACACGGGTGTGTCTAGGCCGTGTGAGGGACACAGGCATGTGCCTATGCCGTGTTCAAGTCTGTAGGTTTGAAATAAGAAATAAATTCAACATGGGCCAGGGATACAGGCATGTGTGACCATACAGCCTGCCCACACGAGCGTGTCTCATCCCACATGGGCATGTGCCCTGTTTTAGGCAAAAATTTTCTAAGTGCTCGAAAGTTCTCGGATCAGTCCCGAAATACACCCAATATATGTTCTTGGCCTCGTAGGCCCATAATAAGGATAGTAAGAGTATGCATGAAGGGTTTTGATATGGAACGAATTTTCATAGCTCGAGTCTACATATTCAAGTATGTTTTAGTACGGTAATGCCTCGTATCCTGTCTCGATATTGGACTCAGGTAAGGGGTGTTAAATTTAGTGGTGTCAGAACTAGTGTTTAGTCAATTCTAGGACTAACTTAGCACATGCATGTGTTTAGCTATACATGCCGTAGCTAAGTATATATAAGATATAATAGTGTGACGACTCCTAACAATCTAAATGTGTTTTCTTATAGTAAATGGATCCCGAACGACCTACGACAGATGATGTAGAAAGTAACACACCAGCTCCCCTTAAAAGGACGTGCCAACCGAAACTAAGAACTGGCCGGCTACTGTAAGTCAAGGGGGAGAGGCCCGAAAGGCCTTTTTCTAAATGATGAATGACTAGTTCACTGAGTTCATCCGAACAAACCCGGCCACTCAACACCAAGCTCCACCCCCTCAATTTCCTCAATCTGCCCCAACAACTCTTTAAATAGTGGAGGTAGTAAGGGAGAAAAGCCCCCAGTTGATAAAATTCGGAAATAAGAGGCAGAAGAGTTTCGGGCTACTAAAGACGATGACCTAGAGAGAGCTAAATTTTGGCTAGAGAATACCATCAGGGTATTCGATGAATTATCCTCCACACCTGAGGAATGCATGAAGTTTGTCGTATCTCTCCTACGAGATTTCACCTATCAGTGGTGGAATACCCTTGTGTCGGTTGTACCAAGGGAAAGAGTTAATTGGGAGTTCTTTCAAGAGGAGTTCTGCATGAAGTTCATCAGTCCGAGGTTTATCGATCAGAAACGCAAGGAGTTCTTGGAGTTCAAATAAGGTCGGATGATCGTA
Organism: Gossypium stocksii; assembly: GCA_020496765.1. Taxonomy (NCBI): domain Eukaryota; kingdom Viridiplantae; phylum Streptophyta; class Magnoliopsida; order Malvales; family Malvaceae; genus Gossypium; species Gossypium stocksii. The sequence continues at coordinate 54,684,038 of CM035622.1, forward strand.
ATCGAATACAAGCGTGAGTTCGTGAGGCTCAGTAAATACGCTCGGGAATGTGTATCTACCAAAGCCTTCATGTGTAAAAGATTCGAAGATGGTTTAGATGAGGATATTAAAATGTTTATCGGTATCCTTGAGATAAAAAAGTTCATGGTGCTCGTGGACAGAGCTTGTAAGGCCGAGGAATTGGCTAAAGAAAAGAGGAAAGCTAAGATGGAGTCTCGTGACTCAAGAAAGCAACGAATGGGTAAATTATTTCAATCCTCTTCTAAGAGATCGAAGGAATTTTCTACGCGATCAGCTACTTTAGTAGGATTTTCAAGTAAAGGCAAGAGTATTCCAAAGCTCAGACCACCTCCGTTGCGAGTGTGGGCAACACTCGACCCAGTAGACCTGAGTGCCTCCAATGCGGTAGAAGCCACCTTGGCGAATGCAGGGCACATGAAAGGGCTTGCTTCAAGTGTGGTTCTCAAGACCATTTCATTAGAGAGTGCCCCGAGATGATTGAAAAAGATAAAGATAAGAGTATAAGGTCGGGTAATGCTCCCTCTAGAGGTAGATCTTAGAGAAACCCAGGAACGGGAGCGAGTAGTAAGAGCACACCAAAGGAATAGAATGCGAGACCTGAGGGTAGAGCTCCAGCGAGGAAATAAGCTATTCGTTCTCGTGAAGAGGCGTCATCACTCGATGTTATAACGGGTACATTTTCTCTCCATGAAATTTTTGTTATTACTTTGATAGACCCTGGATCTATCCACTTGTATATTTGCATGAAACTAGTATTTAATATGAGCATGCCCGTAGAGTCCATAGAGTTTGTAATAAAAGTCTCCAATCCCCTAGGCAAATGTGTGTTGGTAGACAAAGTATGTAGAGGTTGCCCTTTAATGATTAGGGGTCATTGCTTCCTAGCTAATCTTATGCTTTTACCATTCAATGAATTCGATGTAATTCTTGGCATGGACAGGTTAACCACTCATGATGTGGTAATGAACTGTAGTAGAAAATCTATTAAACTAAAATGTGAGAATGGTGAAACTCTTCGAGTTGAATCAGATGAATTCGAGAGGTTGCCTACAGTGATTTCATCCTTATTTGCTCAGAGATGTATAAGAAAAGGGTATAAAACTTACCTTGCTTTTGTGATTATTACAAAAGAGTCAGAGTTGAAAATGGAATCAGTACCAGTAGTGTGTGAGTATCAAGACGTATTCCTAGAAAAGTTGCCCGAATTGCCTCCAGTTAGAGAAGTAGAATTTGGTATAGAGTTGACTCCAGAGACCACACCCATTTCTATCGCTCCTTATAGAATGGCTCCAACCAAACTAAAGGAATTAAAGACTCAGCTACAAGAACTGACAGACAAGGGTTTTGGAAGACCAAGTCATTCCTCGTGGGGTGCTCCCGTATTATTTGTGAAAAAAAAAGATGGTTCAATGAGGTTGTGCATTAATTATCGGTAGCTTAATAAAGTAACCATAAAGAACAAGTATCCTTTACCAAGGATCGATGAATTATTTGACCAGTTGCAAGGAGCCATAGTGTTCTCCAAGATAGACTCGAGGTCTGGGTATTATCAGCTAAAAGTTAAGGAGTCTGACGTGCCGAAGACTGCATTTCAGACGAGGTATGGCCATTACGAGTTTCTTGTCATGCCATTTGACTTGACCAATGCCCCCGCAGTATTCATGGATTTAATGAACCGTATCTTCTGGCCATACTTGGATAGATTCGTTGTAGTCATTATCGATGATATCCTAATCTATTCACGTGATGAATATGAACATGCCAAACACTTGAGGATAGTTTTACAAACTTTACGAGACAAGCAACTTTATGCCAAATTTAGTAAAAGCGAATCTTGGCTTAAAGAAGTCAAATTTCTTGGCCACGTCGTCTCTATTGATGGCATCAGAGTAGATCCAAATAAGATCTCGGCAATTGTTGATTGGAAATTGCCAAGAAATGTATCTGAGGTTAGAAGCTTTCTAGGCTTGGCCGGTTATTACTGAAGGTTTGTTAAGGGATTTTCTATGATTGCTACTCCTATGACAAGATTGTTACAAAAGGATGTTAAATTTTAATGGACTGAAAAGTGTCAACGGAGTTTCGAGAAATTGAAGACTTTACTGACCGAGGCCCTTATCTTAGTACAACTAGAACCCGGAAAGGAGTTCCTAGTTTACAGTGATGCATCCTTAAACGGATTGGGCTGCGTACTTATGCAAGAAGGTAAGGTGATTGCTTATGCCTCGAGACATCATTTATATGGTGAGCAGTGCTGAGTTATCTGACTCATGATATGGAGTTGGCCGCAGTAGTGTTTGCACTAAAGATATAGAGGCATCATTTATACGGTGAGCAGTGCCGAGTTTTCATTGATCACAAAAGTCTTAAGTACTTGATGACTCAAAAGGATTTGAACTTACGACAGCGAAGATGGCTCGAATTACTAAAAGACTATGAGTTGGTCATTAACTACCACCCGGGTAAAGCGAATGTTGTGGCCAATGCTTTAAGCCAGAAATCGCTATTTGCTTTGAGAGCCATGAACACACAGTTGTCCGTAACAGATGATGGTTCGGTTGTAGCAGAAGTGAGAGCTAGACCGATGTTCATTCAAGATATTTGTAAAGTACAATCTAATGACAAAGAATTGCAAGATAGGAAAGCTCGATGTGAATCGGGTACCGATATAGACTTTCAGATTAATTTGGATGGTTATTTAAGGTTCCGAGATTGACTTTGTGTACCAAGCGATGATGAGCTCATTTAGAGAATTTTACATGAGGCACATAGCAGTCGTATGTCTATTCACCCCGATAGTACCAAGACGTATAATGAATTAAAGAAATGGTATTGGTGGCCGAATATGAAAAGAAATATCTCCGAGTCTATTTTCAAATGCTTAATATGTTAGCAACTAAAAGAAGAACACCAAGTACCCTCTGGTTTACTGCAGCCTATCATGGTTCCCTAGTGGAAATGGGACTATGTTACCATGGACTTCGTGACGGGTTTGCCGACAACGCCGAAAAAGAAAGATGTCGTTTGGGTTGTAATTGATAAGCTTACAAAGTCGACCCATTTTATACCAAAATGTATGGACTATTCACTTGATAAGCTAGCTGACTTGTATATTTCAGAGATCGTGAGGCTACACAGAGTGCCACTATTGATCATTTCGGATAGAGATCCAAGATTCACGTCACGATTTTGGAAGAAATTACAAGAAGGTTTGGGTACAAAGCTAAACTTTAGTACCGCTTTCTACCTACAGACCGACGGTCAATCAGAAAGAGTAATACAAGTGCTTGAAGATATGCTCAGATGCTGTGTATTGGAATTTCAAGGTAGTTAGGAAAAGTACCTACCATTGGTGGAATTGTCTACAACAACAGTTTCCAATCAAGTTTGAAAATGGCGCCTAGTGAAGCATTATATGGGCGTAAGTGTCGAACGCCTCTATATTGGACTGAACTCAAGGAAAGTAAGATTCACGGAGTTGACTTAGTCAAGGAAACGAAAGAGAAAGTAAAAGTGATTCAAGATTACTTGAAAGTTGCTTTCGATAGACAAAAGTCATATACCGATTTAAAAAGGAAGGAAATAGAGTTCCAAGTCGAGGATAAAGTGTTCTTAAAAGTATCTCCATGGAGAAAAGTTCTAAGATTTGGCCGAAAAGGCAAATTGAGTCCGTGTTTTATCGGGCCCTATGAGATTATCGAAAGGATAGGACCGGTAGCTTATCGGCGAGCTTTACCGTCTGAAGTGGAAAAGATTCATGATGTATTCTATATGTCCATGCTATGACGCTACCGATTAGATCATTTACATGTGATTATCCCGATGGAGATTGAGATACAACTGGACATGACTTATGGTGAAGAACCGATTAAGATCCTAGCTCGAGAAGTCAAACAGTTGAGAAACAAAAGTATTGCCCTAGTGAAAGTACCATGGTAAAGACATGGGGTAGAAGAGGCAACATGGGAGCTTGAGGAAAACATGAGAAACCAATATCCCAACTTATTAACTGGTAAGATTTTTGAGGACGAAAATCTCGAAGGGGGATAATTGTAACAGCTCGAGTTAGGGCCTAGTTGGAATAGTGGTTTTGAGACAATAAATCCGAAGTAAAAAAGTATATTTCATGGCCATTATTAAGTTTATGGCATGCTTGCATGATAGTGAGAAAATTTGATGAAGGAAATTTTATGAATTAATAATTAATTTGTCATTTAGGAATAAATTACAAAAGTTGTAAAATTGAGTTTCTAGTAGGTTTAAGTATGAAATAGCATTAGAAAAATTATTAGGAGTCCTTATTTGGCAATTAGACCATTTTTTGGCACTATGGACAAAAATGCCCATGGAAGGGTAAAATTTTAAAGAAAGACCATAAAGGCATTTTGGTCATTTGGTAAATTAAAGAAATAAAAAGGGAAAAAGAAAGCAAAAAGTGTCCATCTTCTCCATGCTTGTGCCCAATTTGAAGAGTCCTCTATAGCTAGGGTTTCTTTCATTTTCAAGCTCCAAGTAAGTGACTTCAAGCCCCTTTTTCATGTTCTTCGTATTTTTGAAATCCTCGTAGCTTAATCTAGCTATTTCTACAACTAATTTGAGCTAGGGTTTATGCTAAAAAATATACCCATGCAAGACATGCAAGTATTTTGAAGTCTAGTGGCAGATTATAAAAGTTTAAAGTCTAGTAAACACCTTTCTCTAGGTGATTTTTCATGAAAGTCCCTAATAGGGACCAAATTGCAAAGTTAGTAAAATGTGTAGTAATTGTACAAATTGATGAGAAATGTGGGTTGATTTGAGAACATAAATGATTCATCTAGGCTTGAGTAGTCAAGAAATTAAGTGCATTTCATTTTACGAGCCTAGGGACCATTTTGCAAATATGCAAAAGTTTAGGGGCAAAATTATAAATTTTGCAAAGTGTAAATTATGGGCTATTTAGCCAATGTGTTTATTAAACGAGCTTAATTTGTCATTTTAGATTAAGAAACACGAAGCCTGGATTGAAAATGGGGAAAAAGTAAGATAGTGGATTGAATTGAACATTTACCCTTGTCTTGGACTCGAGGTAAGTTGTATGTAATAATCTAGCCATATATTTTTATGAATGTTCTAATGTATTGAATTTCTATGAATCCATGAAATTTCATAAGACTTGTTGTTAAGTCAATGTATGAGTTATGTCAATTCCATGAAATTTAATTATATGAATTTTTACCAAAAGATGATGGAAATACGAAAGGAAAATTTCATGTAAGTATTAAAAGATATGAAGGATACTGTAATCACATCATGCGCATTGTAGGTCCTGTATAAGACCATATCCAGAACATGGAATCGGCACAAAATAGGGATCCCATGTAAGACCATGTCTGGGACATGGCATTGGCATCGACATGAGGGCCCGTATAAGACCATGTTTTGGACATGGCGTCGGCACCGAGATGAGACATAGATCCCCTGTAAGACCATGTTTGGGACATGGCTTGGGCATCTAAGAGATAGATCCCGTATAAGACCATGTTTGGGACATGGCATCAGCATCGTTTTATGATCTCATATAAGACCATGTCTGGGACATGGTATCAATATCGATATGAGACCCTGTGTAAGACCATATCTAGGATATGGCTTTGGCACCTTGCTATGAGAATGAAATTACGAGTATCCCTTGATATTCTAAGTATGTTAATAGAGAATGTATCTAAGTTGTTTAGCTAACAAGAGAGACTAAAGTTTCATGATGAGTGTTACAAGTACACTTGAGTAAGTCATAAGAAAAATATGAAAATGTAAGGCACGAGAATGAGCAAAACATGTGAATGAGTAAGTCATGGGAAAGAGCAAGTCACAAGAGTAAGTATATCATGAGAATAATTATGTTATAAGAATGAGTAAGATATGAGAAAGACTAAAAATTTGTACGAATTTCATGATGCCCTACTTGAATAATTTTCCATGACATTTATTGCTATTTTATTTCATGCAACTTACTAAGCACTTTATGCTTACTCCTTTATTTTCCCTTTCCATTTAGATTTGTCGAATTAGCTCGGGAATCGTCAAAGTCGGAGCTCGAAGTCACACTATCAAGCCATCCATTTTGGGTATTGTATAGTTTGTTATTTTGTGTATGGAATGTATAGGAAACCTTGTCATTTTGAGATGTGTCATTTTGTTAGCCTAATGTGTTGGCTATTAGTAGTGCTCAAGTCATTTTGTAATAGCCCTTGAAAAGAGGCTAATATTAATCAAGTTAATTGCTAAGCGAATATGATGGTTTGAATGTTATAGTTGTGCATGTTGGGATATTCTATTGTGCCATGATATGTGATATGAATTGGCATTGTTCTGGTTTAGTTTCAGGGTGGCAAAAAGGCTTGGAAAATAGCCTATACTTGTCCACACGGTTAGCCCCCATAGGCATGTTAATAGACTGCGTGTCCTTTACATCCAAATTAGCTAAGTGGGGATTGCACACGGGAAGTGCACACGGGCGTGTGCTCTGGCCGTGTAGATTTTAAAATTATTCTTTGATTAAGATCAAATTAGAGCACGGGTTATAGACACAGGCATGTCTAGGCTGTGTGAGGGACACGGGCCATAAACACGGGCATGTGCCCATGCCATGTTCAAGTCTATAGGTTTGAAATAAGAAATAAATACAACATGGGCCAGTGACACGGGAGTGTGTGACCACACCATCCCACACGGGTGTGTGGCCTTATTTTAGGCAAAAATTTTCTAAGTGCCTGAAAGTTCCTAGATCAGTCTCGGAACACACTTGATATACGTTCTGAGCCTTATAGGCCCATAATAAGGATAGTAAGAGAATGCATGAAGGGTTTTGATATGGAATGAATTTTCATAGCTCAAGTCTACGTATTCAAGTCTGTTTAAGTAAGGTAAAGCCTCGTACCCCGTCCCGATGTTTGGCTTAGGTAAGGGGTGTTACAACTATAAGTTCTGAAAATTTTATGGTAGAAAGATATTTGAGTCTAGTTTCAAAAACATCAAGTGGATTTTAATTTGGAATTCTGTAGCTCAAGATATAAATAATTTAGTAATAATAACTCAAGCAGACAGCTTTGAAGAAACATATAAGTAAATAGTAAAAGCATATATGAAGATTTGGCTAGCATGGGTTACATGAAAAATGGATCACGCGACCTAGGTCAATTTGGACCGAGTGGACCATACGAGTGTGTGGGCCCACACGGGTAGGACATATGCGAGTGTGAGCCCATTTTTCTAAAAAGCTCTGTAAGGTTGCACAGGTAGCCCAAGTCGACTGTGGACCTACTGTAGGGTCGATAAGCTTTACTTAGACCCCTATATGTGTGATCTATCTATCTAATTTCTATACCGAGCATGACTTATTATATCTGAATGTATGTACTATTAATTGCATAATGGCATGACATATTTTGTATGTTGCATTGCATCGGGGTGGGTTGATGATATTTGGAAGAAGTGTCTGAAAGGCTATTAAGCCTGTTATCTGGTAGCTTAGCTGCAACCTTCATATTATGTGCCTTATTTTGGTATGGCATGGTGTGTAGGGATGAATGGATTGATTTAATCTCCACATGGTGTGTAAGGTTGGACGGAGATGGTGTGTAGAGGCTAGTGGGTAGGATTCTGATTTACTGTATCTGTACTCTGTATCTGATATGGGCCAAGGCCCTAATGTATTTCTGAGATTGTATCTCAACGAGCTAAGGCCCAAACTGATTCCGTGATAGGCCTAGGCCCTAGACTGTATCTAACTAAATTCTGTTGAATATCTATATGCATGTTTTCTGCGGGGATTATACATTGAGTTTGGGAAAGCTGACCCTTTTTCTGTTTAATCTGTATAGGTAATCCCCAGACTTGACGAGTCGGTGCAGTGGAGGACTCGACGATGGCCACATGTAAATTTTAGACTGTTTTCCATTAATTTCTAAAATTTATTACTTATTTGGGGTTTTTTATGTAACTTTTGGACTATGGACTGGTTGGCTTTAAATTTGGGACTTTATACTATTTTATGGATTTTTTTTTTAAACTGCAACTCAACAAAACACAGTTTTTTCTAAAAACTAATGTTTTCATAAATAGAAACAATTTTTCCTAAATTAATTTGTTACAAAAGCTTTTGCTAAGAGACAAGTTTTAAATCAAATCAACTAGTACTTGTTTTTTCGAATTAAATAAAAGCTAACTAATTGTAACGATTTTAACTCGACAATCTCATCTTTAAATCTCACTACTTGTGACATCGCCAGATTCGGTCATAATGTCTAAGCCTGGTTTAGATGTTCCATTTAGTGGTATCAGAGCCAAATTATAAAAATTGGCTGTGAATTTTGGGTTTTTAAAAGTTTGGTTTCAAATCAACTAGTACTTGTTTTTTCGAATTAAATAAAAGTTAATTAATAGTAATGGTTTTAACTCGACAATCTCGTCTTTAAATCTCACTACTTGTGACATTGCCAGATTCAGCCATAACGTCTAAGCCTGGTTTAGGTGTTCCATTTAGTGGTATCAGAGCCAAATTATAAAACTTGGCTCTGAATTTTGGGTTTTTAAAAGTTTGGTTTCAAAAAACCGATTTGTAAATGATTTGAATGAATATGTGGTACACCGAGTCTTCGGCGCCCATCTAGCAAGTGTTCTAAAAATTCTGATAAGTTTTATCTGAAAATATGATTAGCATATTCTGAAACTACTATAGGTAATAGACTGTATTGAAAACACTGTAGATAGAATATATTAAAAATAATAGCGAAACTGAAAATTGTAGTAAGACTACGATTCGCGATAACAAACTCTAAACTTCTTATAGTGTACTGTATAAAATATCTGCTAGTAAATATCAAAACTGTAACTGATTCATAAAACTATTAATACAGATAAGCTTCAAATTTGACAATGAGTGTACGAGGTATCTGTAGACGGGGTACAAGAGGCCGTGGTAGAGGCCGTAGAAGGGCTCGAGCTGGGTCCTCATCATCTGGCAATTTGCCTAATTTGGATACTAGTGAGACGCCAGTTTTACCTACGACAAAGACTGAGTCTCGAGATTGCGTGGCTAGGGACGATGCACTGTCCTAGGCTATGCTGAGGATATTAGAGAGGGTCGCTAGGCCCAATACTGGATCTGGGGGCCAAGGTTCAGTTACGAAACGACTCCGGTCCAATGGGGCTGAACTATTCAGGGGTGTCACTAGAGTCGCCCCTAACGTGGCCGAGTACTGGATGGAGGCCACTGAGAGAATTATGGACGATTTGGATTTTACCCCTGAGCTGAAGCTGAAGGATGCTGTGTCTTTACTTTGCGATGAAGCGTATCAACGATGGCTAACTGTTAAGGAGGGCACTCAACCCGAACGTCTGACTTGGGATTTCTACAAGTTAGCATTCCAAGGCAAATAAGTGGGGGCAAGCTACATCGACGTTAGGAGGCGTGAATTTTTGAACCTCACATAGGGTGACCGATTAGTGGCCGAATATGAGGCTGAGTTTCTGCGTTTGAGTTGCTATGCTGAGGTATGGTGGCGTCTGAAAATGAGCGTTGTGTCCGCTTCGAAGATGGACTCAAGGACAGTTTGAGAGTTTTGATAGATTCATAAAGGGAGCGTGACTTTCCAGCATTGGTAGAGAAGGCGAATATCACCAAGGAGGTGAAGCGCGCTGAGCGCCAAAACTAGGATAAGGAGAAAGGAGAGAATAAGAGGGATTCGGAGCTTTCAAGTTCTGTGATGAGGCCTGTAATAGCCTGAATTTAGGCTTAGTTGGAAAAGTGGTTTCAGAACCACTAACTTGAGGTCAGAGAAATTATTTCTAATATTATTTTATGAATTATAGCATGATATTATGAGTACATGAACATTTTGGTGAATTAATTTTAGCGATTGAAAGCTTAGTTGTGAAAATGGACTAAATCGCATAAAAGGCAAAATTGGTGATTTACTATAAAAAGTTGTCAAATAGCCAGAGAACCAAAATTGGGGGTCTTTAATGGGCAAATAGACCCATTCTATTAGTGTTCCGGCCATGAGACAAGGAATTGAAGAAAAAAAAATTTAGTCAAAGTTAGGTGAGATATTTGGCATTAAAATAATGGCCTAAGACTAGCTATCATCTTTTTCATTATCTTCTTCATTTCTACTGAAAATTTTAGCCATTGTTGGGCTTTTGAAGCTTAAAAATTTTAGCCACTTATTCCTCTCTCAAGTAAGTCAATTTGATGGTCCTTCTTGATAATTTTTATATTTTTAGAACCCTTGTAGCATGGGCTACCTATTGAAAGGACTATTTTGCAAAATGGTTGAGATTTTATGGTTTTTCCATGAAAGTGTTTATGTTTTTGGCTGAAGTTTTATGGAAGAAAATGAATCTTAGTTGTTAAATAAACAACTTTTGTGAAAGGGTGTTCATGGAAAACACCTAAAATGGACTTAGTTGTAAAGTTGATAAATTGTGTAGTAAACGCATGAAATAGTGGAAACTGTGGGCTGCCATAAGAGTGAAAAGAATTTGGTTAGGCTTGGTTAATAAGGAAATTCCATAAAATCAATTTCTGAGCCTAGGGGTAAAATGGTCATTTTGTGAAAGTCTAGGGGCAAAATGGTCATTTTGCAAAATTATGAATTTTGATTTATTATAGTTAATATAGTGATTAAATTAGTGAATTTTTATTCATTTTAGATCAAGAAGTATGAAACTCGAACCTAGATCGGGGGAAGGCCAAACAAATAGACTAAACCGAGAAGTCATTCACATTTTGTATACCGAGGTAAGTTGTAGGTAAATAATACAACTTTACTATAATTATGCATGAAATCATTGATGTGGCATAAATTGATTAATTGTCATTATAAGTAGTGCATTAATGAGAATTTATGTGATAAAACACGGTTGAACCGTAGGAATAGATTGGATATTCAGTGCCATGATACTAGGGTTATACGAGAGCTAGTGTAAGACCATGTCTAAGACATGGCATCGGCCTCGTTACTTGTCAGTGTAAGACCATGTCTGAGACATGGCATCAACACCGATATGTACTAGCCAGTGTAAGACCATGTCTGGGACATGGCATCGGCGTTGATACGAGTGCTAGTATAAGACCATGTCTGGGACATGGCAGCGACCTCGACATGCAAGCTAGTGTAAAACCATGTCTGGAACATGGCATCAACTTGGAGATGTGTCAGTGTAAGACCATGTCTGGGACATGGCATCGGCACGGATAGAGGAAAGCCAGTGTAAGACCATGTCTGGGACATGGCATCGGCCTCGATATATAAGAGTCAGTGTAAGACCATGTTTGGGACATGGCATCGACTTGACATGTAAGCTAGTGTAAGACCATGTTTGGGACATGGCATCGGCTTGATACTATATGTTTGGGGCTTATTGAATATCCTCTTGTATTCTAAATGGTTCAACGAGAAATTTAAAGCTTGTATCAAGATCGAGATATATTATGATGACCTTATGAGTGGTGTAGGTACCTATATGAAATGTATGAAATGTGAGCTCAATATTATGTTGTATGACTAGTAAAAGATGAAAATAAGTAAGTTATACCTATAACCATTCTTTCATATCATGCAAAATTTGTGATGTGTTGAGAGCATTTTATAGCATAGTAAATTGTTGTTATTTATTTACTTGCAACTTACTAAGCTTTGTGCTTACTCCTTCTCCTTTCTATTTTCTTATAATGCCACCAAATTAGCTCGTGGATCAATAGACGTCGGAGGCTTCGTTCACACTATCAACTAAAGCATTCGGTATAGTTAGTTTCTAGCATTTTGAGAAATGGCATGTATAGGGACTAGTCATTGTTAAGTGTCATTTTATTTTGGGCCAAGTGTATTGGCTTGATTTTGAAACACCTCATTTTGTATAAGGCCAAGATGTTGGCTAATATTTGCTATTGGTTTATAAATGCAAATGTTGATGTTTTCATGAATGTGAAGTTCTGTGGATGCCAATTTATGGTCATTGGTTGAGTTTTGGTACCTTGTGTGGTTTTGGTTTGTGTTTGATATTGTTTCAAGGTAGCAACAGGCTTGGTAGATGGCCTTATTTTGTCCACATGTCTAGGTCGTATATGACACACTGTCTGCCCCACGGGCATGTGGTTAGGCCGTGTGTCCCCTGCACCTTAGGTTGACAAAAATTAAATGTCCAGTAGTAAACACACGGGCTGAGACACAGTCTTATGTCTCAACCGTGTGAAAGACACGGCCTTGCACATAGGCATGTGCCACGGCCGTGTGACCCTTAAGAGTTGCTGACGTCAGAAACAGAATGTCAAGGTTTTCGCACACGGGTGTGTCATGGCCGTGTAAGGGACACGGGTGTTTGCTAGGCCGTTTGAAAAGCCTTGTAGGTTCAATGTTAGAAAATAAATCCACACGAGTGAGGGGCACGAGCGTGTCCCTAGGTGCTTAGGCCGTGTAAACCACACAGGCCTTCAGAATGGCCATGTCTAGAGGCCACATAGACGTGTTGCCCTTCCATACGGGCGTGTACCCTATTTTTAGTAGATTTTCTTGAAAGGTTTCTAAGTAGTCAGATTGGTTCCAAATGGTTTTCTAAACAAGTTTTGGGCCTCGTAGGTCCATATTAAGGGTTGTTAAACAAAGTTTGAAAAGTTTGAAATTGGGACAAATTTTGTTGACTCGAGATTGTATGTTTGCATGTGTTTTAGCAAGGTAACTCCTCGTACCCTGTCCTGGCGTCGGATACAAGTAAGGAGTGTTACAAGGCCTAAGAAAAAGGCCAGATCTGATGGGCACATACTAGGGTTTTACCTTGTGGGCATTGTGGTAGACGCCATATAGGCGAATGTTGAAGGATGACTGTGGCGTGTTTGAGATGTAGGTCTACTGAGCATCGTGTCTGAGATTTTTCGCTGAGAATTGATCAAATGCAAGCTACGGGTTCTGGTACTACACATCACCGAAGGTAGTTCAGTAGCCACCTAGGGGCTGAGGTCAGGCCAGGGGCAATAATGGCATAGGCCGAGGACAGAAAGGAGTGGGTAGAGGTGCTGGACATACTGAGGTGAGGCAACCTGCACTGGTTTATGCTACTCGTCGCCGAGGGGATTGAGATGCTCCGGACGTCATTACGGGTACATTTTTAATTTATAATGCACCTTATATTGCACTGATAGACATAGATTCTACACACTCATATGTAGCTAGTATTGTGTTTGAAATCTTAGGGATTCTGGTTGAAAATACTTCTAGTGAGGTGACGGTTTTGAGTCCTTTGGGCAATCTGTCCGGGTTAGTAGATTATTTAGAGATGTTCCGTTAGAGGTTCATGGGATAGTGTTTTCTAATAGAGCTTCCGTTTGGGGAACTTGACCTGATTTTGGGAATGGACTGGTTAGTCAAGCACCGAGTGAGTCTAGATTGTGTGACCAAAAGGGTTGTTTTGAGAACTAAGGAGGACAACGAGGTAGTTATGATTGGTGAACGTCGGGATTACCTGACTAATATGATTTATGTATTGGTGCCAAAAAAGTTGGTGCGGAAAGGGTGTGAGGCATTCTTAGCCTATATAAGTGTTTCTGATTTTGGGGAATCTTCGGTTAAGGACATCAGAACTATAAGAGATTTTTCAAATGTCTTTCTTGAGGAACTACCAGGTTTGCCTCCGAGCCAAGAGGTGGAGTTTGGGATTGAACTTATTTCGGGTACAGCTCTGGTGTCTATTGCCCCCTACCGAATGACATCGAATGAGCTTTCAGAGCTTAAGGCTCAGATTCAGGAGCTATTAGATCGTGGGTTTATTCATCCCAGTGTGTCTCCGTGAGGAGCACCTATTTTGTTTATAAAGAAAAAAAGATGGGACAATGAGGATGTGTATCGATTACTGACAGGTGAACAAGCTAACGATCAAGAATAAGTACCCACTACCGAGAATCGATGACTTATTCGACCAGTTTTGAGGGGCTTCTGTGTACTCCAAGATCGATCTACATTTGGGATATCATCAGTTGAGAGTTAAGGAGGCTGATGTGCATAAAATGACATTTAGAACTCGATATAGACATTACGAGTTCCTAGTTATGCCTTTTGGGTTGGCTAATGCACCTGCAACATTCATAGACTTAATGAACCGAGCGTTCTAGCCTTACCTGGACCAATTGTAGTGGTATTCATCGACAACATCTCGGTGTATTCTAAGACTAAAAACGAGCACGATGAGCATCCTAAAGTGGTTTTACAGACTCTTCCTGAGAAAGAGCTATATGTGAAGCTTAGTAAGTGCGAGTTTTGGCTCCATGAAGTAACCTTTTTGAGACATGTAGTTTCTGTTAAGGGGATTTAAGTTGTTCCTCATAAGATTGAAGCTATGTTGGATTGGAAACAGCTGAAGAGTATGTCTAAAATTCGTAGCTTTCTGGGGTTGGCAGGTTACTATTGGCAATTTGTAGAAAGATTCTCCTTAATCGCAGCTTCGTTGACTAAGCTTCTGCGTAAGGGAGTTCCCTTTATCTGAACTGATGCACAACAAGAGAGCTTCGAGAAGCTCAAGTCTGTTTTGACTCAGGCTCCTATTCTGATACAGCTTGAATCTGAGAAAGAGTTCGTAATGTACAGTGATGCATCAACAATATCCACATCTGTTCTGATCAGGTAAAATTTCGAGGATGAAGTTTTATTTTAGGGGAGTAGAGTTGTAAAACCCTCAAAAAAATGTATATATTTGTTTTTGTAAAAATATGACACAAATATCTATCTGCTTCAGTGGTTAAGTGTTTTGGGTGTGTATATGAAGTCTTAAGTTCAAGCCATGCCTTTGGCGAAATTTTAGAATTTTTCTGAATAAAGCCTCACTCTTGTTCAATAGGCTTGTATTTGTTTGGTTGTAAGAATATAACGAATGTGCCAGCTGGTCTAGTGGCTAGGTAGAGTGTAATATGCTTGTGGTCTTGAGTTCGAATCTCTGTGCATGCAAGGGAGTTCTTTTCTGTTATCTGTGCAGTATGGGAGTTTGAAAGGAAGTAAAATACTAAAGTGTTTGAGTGAAGTTTAAATTCGGTTGTTGAGGGAATGTGGTGGACGATTTTTGGGGAGTTTGAGGGATAATGGGAGTGTGGTGGACGGTTTTTAGGAGAAAACTAAGGGATTATGGGTGGTTATCGAATATTCTATTAGTCTTTTCTTTTTTTCCCCAAAAAACTGAACGTTTTCCCTTCCATTCTCTCTGTCGAATTCTTCTGTACTGTTTTTCTTCTTTGTATGTTAGCAAATCCCTTTTATCTTCCTTTTATCGTTTTGACCAAGACGTGTCTCCTTGTTCGGGATTCTATTTGATCGATGTGTTTCCCCCCATTTTGTAAGTGGCTTAAGTTATTTTAGTTTTCGTATTCGATTACCGACTAAAGGTTGTGATTTTCTGTTTTGGATAGTAAACAATCGAGAAGAACGGAGTCTTTCGCGTGTCACCTCGTAATTGAAATCACTAAGGGTGTTCAAGTGAGCATTGGTCGCTTGATTAGTGCTATGGTCGTTCGTTTTCGCGTTTTAAAAACTCGTTTAAAATCTGACTCTGTGTTTGGGAATGACAACTCTAGGTTTTGAGTGTCTGGAGAGTGTCTACACATCAAATCAAAACCAGGTGTGTACTCGAAATGCAAAAATGGGATTCAGTGAAAAGCTGAAATTACTTGCTGTCGAGATGTAACACCCCTATCCCATAACCATTGCCGGAACAGGAAAGGAGCGTTACCAAACATGTAATCAGACTGAATCAGAAAAATTTTGAACTTTTTAATCATTAATCATTATGTATTTTCAAACATCAAAGCATGCTTCAAATGATCATAAAATGATGCATATAACTATTGAGGATCAAATTGAAATCATAGTAAAAGATATGAAAATAATCATAAATTTTCAAGTTAGGGACACACGGCCGTGCTCCTTTGCCCGTGTCCTCTCGCACGGTCGTGGCTATCCAACACGCCCAAATCGCATGACCTGTGGTTGAAACTGACCTGTGGTTGAAACTGACTTACCTCACACGGCCACTAGACACGCCCGTGTACAAAATAGAGCACACCGTGTGACTATACTACCAAATTTCACACGGCTACAAGTTACCAGACACGCCCATGTGTCTAGGCCGTGTACCAAAACTGACCAAAACATTTAAGGTGCAGATGATACACGGTCGAAATACACGCCCATGTTCCCTGGTCGTGTGGCACAATATAGGCTCGGTTTAAGCCAAATTGCCACCTAAAAACATACCAATTCAAGCATATAATAGACCCAAAATCATCATAAATCTTGCACCAACTAAGCATAACAATTCAATAACTAAAATAGCCACATTCATGACTCATCCACATAAAAATATACATAATCATTTCTTACCATTTCAGCTCATAAACACATCTTGATCATATAATTTACCATAAGCACATATAATCAAAAAGCCATTCTCAAAATACCTGATTACAAAAGTATAAGCCAAGCCACATCTCATAGCTTGGTCATCTATCAAAATATACCATATTCATTAAAAACTAGCCTATACATGCCATGACCATTTCAATTACAAAAGGTTCAAAAATACCAAAGCTTGATAGATAATGTGATGGTGATCTCCGACGCGTCCGATTATCGAGCTAGCTTCCGAATCTAAAAGGCAGTGTAAGAAATAAACGGAGTAAGCTACTAAAGCTTAGTGAGTTCGTAAAACTTAGAATTTAACTTACCGATTCATTTAGGTAATCCCTACATATACAAGTAAGGCCAATTCTATTCATATGCTCTTGTAATCTATTTCACAAGCTCACACATGTTAGTCTATATGATTTCATATACAATCTTATACAAGAGTTTAACATATAATTCATATGACATATAATGCATTCACTATCATGTATCTCATGGAACATATAAATCCTATGTATTGGATCATACCTTTTCATGTAGTTCATATATATGCATATATCCATTCCATCTTATAATTCATGTACTTATATTGGTATTGCCCGTTGAACCTATAAGAATATCGAGGATACCCGGGTGATACACACACAGTGTATATACATATAACTTGAAAACCGTCAATACGTCATGTATGCTCTTACGAGTCTATACGGTACGCCTCAAAGGTTGAACATGTAATCTCGAAGGATGAACGGTGAGCCCGTAGGCTAAGCGGTAAGTCCGAAGACTAAGCATGTGATCCCAAAGGATAAAAGTGTAGCTCATGAGCACGTGGTAAGTCCGTAACAAATCCAGGAACTCAAACCACCCTGTAACCCTAGTGACATGTCACTTGTATCCTTATGACTTATACGGTTCTAACGGGAACTCGGTATTCATGTATTACTTGAAACATTTAACATTTCCATTCCAAAACTCATGTATATACTTAATAGGCAATCCATTCAGCAACTTTATACATACACATGATCATTAAACAACATTTATAAGCATTTATAAGATAAATTCCAAATTCAACGAACTTACCTCGTAATCCCGATATCTACTCATCTATTTTTCGTTTTCCCCAATCAAGTTTCGGGATTCATTTTTCTTTATTTAAATTAATGCAAAATTAAGCTATTTACTAACTTACATATTCAATTCAATCCAAAAACATATATTTTGACATATTTGCAATTTAACCCCTTTATTTTCAGTATTTTTCAATGTAGCCCTTTTATCACAAAATGACAAATTACACATCAAGGACCTCAATACACCTAGCCGAATATCCATATAATCCCTATAAGTACATATCTTTCATTTAATCACAATTTTAACCACAAAAATTCTACCTTTTTGCATTCAAATCCTCAAAACCCATTTTCTTAAAAAATCACTTTAAAATTCTTGTATAGTTCCACATAATATTCTATAATTCATCAAAATCCATCAAAATAACATGAATTCATCAATGGAACTTTTCAAAGACATGTTAAAAATCAGAAATTGAGGTATGGGTCAACTAATATACGAAGCAACGATCTTAAAAACATAAAAATTATCGAAAACGAGACAAAAACGAACCTCCAATTGAAGCTCAAAGTAGCCGAATGAAGGAAAGCTTTAAAACCCTTCTTTTATTTTAAGAATCGTTGGAAGAGGAGATAAATTTTAAACCATTTTCTTATTTTATTTAACTAATATAACATATAATAATTAAAGGACAATTTTAACCTTTGTAAAAACAATTATAAAACCTTATAAAATATGGATATAATTGTCCATTTCCAACCACTCCAACTAAAAATGGCATAATTGCCATGCAAGTACCTCCATTTATAAAGCCATCATCAAATAAGCCATTTATAAAATAGAACTCTAATTCATCACTTTACGCGATTTAGTCCTTTTTACCGAATTAACTATTCAAACAGTAAAATTCCCGAACAAAACTTGCATATCATATAAACAATCATGCTGTTAACATATATTAAAGCAGTAAAAATAATATTTTGACTCGGTTGAGGGGTCCTGAAACCACCCGTTCCGACTAGGGTATAAAGTAGGCTGTTACAGTTCTGGGTATGTGTGGGAGGTCCTAAGTTCAAGCCTTAGTTTGGTTAAAATTTTGGTTTTTATTGAACAAAGCTTACCTTCGGTTAATAGGCTTATAAGAATTTATTTGTAACAGCTTATCAGAATGGGCCTGTTGGTCTAGTAGATGAGAGGATGGTTTGTTTACTGAAGGTTTTGGGTTCGATACTTCGCGTTGACAAGGGATGTTATTTTTGCTGTGTGTTTTGACAAGAGTTACCTTTAGCTAGGGTTCTGAGTAGTAGTGGTGTGGTGGGGGAGTGCGGGAGTAATTTTAGGAGGAAAATAAGGAATTTAGGATATCTCAATCTTGGTGTAGCAAATTTTGGTTTCCCTTCCACTCTCTGATTCTTGTTTTATGTTTTTCTTTCTTTCTGCTTATCTGTTTCTCTACCAAATTCTCTTCCCATTTGTCAAAATTCAGTTCTTCTTTTGTCGTTTCTACATTGAAGTTTTTCTTACTACAACGTTCTCTCCATCACGTTTTCCTTCCTTTCTATTCAACAGTTTTTGGTACAAAAGTGTGCGCGTGTTTGGTAAGTATCCTTCATAATTCCTGACATTGTGTAGTAACGTGTTCTTCTACTATTGAAGGCGTAGGGAGAGGTTCTATCAGTGATCTGTGTATTTTGGGAATTAATAGTGTTTACGAAGGACCCTTGTCGATGGTAAGTCGAGTCTCTGTTTAATCTTATTATTCGAATTCGCTAAGATAATCCATTAAACTAATGTAAGATACCTCATTTTTAGGCTTAGAAGTGCTCAAAACAATTTTTGAGTAAATTAAATTTAGGTGTGTACTTTGATTGCACAGAAAACAAGATTCGGTGAAAGCCAAAAACCAATCTGTCGATGCCACACGGGCGTATGGGTTGCCCGTGTAGTAGGTCGTGTGGCGATACACGACTGTGTAAACGATGAACCAGGCCGTGCGCGCATGACACGGGTGCACGACACGGCCGTGTAAAGGCCGGCGAGGTCGTGTGTGAGACACAAGCTCGACCAATTGAGCCGTGTGTGGCACACGGGCATGTGGGCCCACACGGGTGAACCATACGGGCATGTGGGATTTTGAGCTAGGCCATGTGGGCCACACAGGCATGTGGGCCTACACGGGTAGGCCAAATGGGCATGTGAGCCCATTATTCTGAAATGTACTCTAAGGTTACACGGGTTGCGCAAGTCCAATTGTCTTATCGTAAGGTCAATAAGGATATCTTAGACCCCTATTCTTGAGATCTGATATTGTGATGTATGCACTTAGCATGTATATCTGCTCTATTCTCAATATGAATATATGTCTTTTAATTTGCACTATAGCATGCCATACTTATATGATGCATTGCATTGGGGTGGGTTTGATGGAGTTGAAGGAAGTATCTGGCAGTTAAACTGCATATTTATGACATGTACCGCATTACGGTACTATACGGTGCATAGGGATGGATGGGTCGATTTTATCCCCTATTTGGTGTGTTGGGTTGGGTGGGTTGATTTTATCCCCACATGTTGTGTTGGACTGGACGGAGTTGGTGTGCAAGGTTAGTGGGCATGTTACTATTATTCTGATTTGTTATGCATGCTATATCTATGATAGGCTAAGGCCCTAAGTCTATATCTGATATTGTTTTTGAGTGGGTTGAGTCCCATACCGATTTTGTAAAGGGCTTAAGCCCGAATTATATATTATTTTTTTATATGTATGTATGCATGCTGTCTGTGGAGATTTACACATTGAGTTTATGAAAACTCACCCCTTATTTGTTTAATCTATTTAGGTAACCCCTAACAGTAGGCGGATTAGCGCAGCAAAGAGCTCGACGGTGACTACTGCTACATAAGCTTTAGACTTTATAGGTTGATTGCTTTTATTACTTTAACTGTTATTTTTGGGGAATTTTTATGTAAATTTATGGACTTGGACTTTTAGTTTAAAATTGGGATTTTAAATTGTTGATTACGAATTTACAAACTGCATCGCAACAAATTAAAGTTTTTCCAAAATTTTATGGTTTCAAAAGCTTCCGTGTAAAAGAAATATTTTCAAGGAAGTCAATCAATACACATGTTTCAAAACTAAGTAAAAGATAATAATAATTTGAACAATTTTATGTATCAAAATGGTTTTCAAAAACACTCCCGTGTGACATTGTCAGATCCGACCATAACGCCCAGGCCGGGTTTAGAGTGTTACAAGATAAATGTGTTTTAGCACGCTCGAATCCACATCCTCTAGTATAGACAACAATGTCAATATTAATTGACTTAAGACTCAGTCGACTAAACAAAAATTCTTTATAAACACATTTCATCCTCAAACTATTAATTTTTGTTATGAATATCTTATTAAGTAGATGTCCATCAAGATTAAGATAAGTTTTCATCTACTTTAAATTCTAATAGTTATTAGAATTAGCTCCCTACTTCATTTATACTTCTTATGCTTATAAGTAGAGACTTTAAATAAGCATTGTAATTATTCTATTGATTAATAAAACACATTCTCTATTGCTTCCCATTTTTTTATTCTGTATTCTCTCTATCTCTCTTTATTTTATAACTAATTATTAGCACGATTCTCAAATTTTTTTTCTAAACCCACCTCGTTCTTCTTTTTTTTTAATTTGATAACCCCTCTTAAAATTTTTTTTTGAAACCCAGACCTCAATTGCTTTCTATCTCTTTCTAATCCCCCATTGTAATAGCCCGAGTTAAGGCCTAGTCAGAATAGTGATTTTGAGACCACAAATCCGAAGTGAAAAAGTATATTTCATGATCATCATTAAGTTTATGGCAAATTTGCATGATAATGAGAAAATTTCATGAAGGAAATTTTATGAATTAGTGATTAATTTGTCCTTTAGGACTAAATTGCAAAAGTGAGTTTCTACAAGGTTTAAGTATGAAATAGCATTAGAAAAATTATTAGGAGTCTTTATTTGGCAATTAAACCAATTTTTGGCACCATGGACAAAAATGCCCATGGAAGGGTAAAATTTTAAAGAAAGGTCATAAGGGTATTTTGGTTATTTGGTAAATTAAAGAAATAAAAAGGGAAAAAGAAATAAAAAGTGTCCATCTTCTCCATGCTTGTGCCAAATTTGAAGAGTCCTCCATAGCTAGGGTTTCTTTCATTTTCAAGCTCCAAGTAAGTGACTCCAAGCCCCGTTTTTCATGTTCTTCATATTTTTGAAATCCTCGTAGCTTAATTTAGCTATTTCTACCATTAATTTGAGCTAGGGTTTATGCTCAAAAATATACCCATGCATGAAATGCAAGTAAATTGATGTCTAGTGGTAGAAAATAAAAGTTTACAGTGTAGTAAACACCTTTCTCTAGGTGATTTTTCATGAAGGTCCCTAATAGGGACTAAATTACAAAGTTAGTAAAATGTCTAGTAAATGTATGAATTGATGAGAAATGTGGGCTGCTATGAGCACATGAAAGGTTCGGCTAGGCTTAGGTAACCTAGAAAATAAATGCATTTCATTTTACGAGCCTAGGGACCATTTTGAAAATATGCAAAAGTTTAGGGGCAAAATTATAAATTTTTCCAAAGTGTAAATTATGGGCTATTTGGCCAATGTGTTCATCAAACGAGCTTAATTTGTCATTTTAGATCAAGAAATATGAAGCTCGGACCGAAACCAGGAAAAAAGCAAGATAGTGGATTAAATTGAACATTTACCCTCGTCTTGGACCCGAGGTAAGTTGTATGTAATAATCTAGCCTTCTATTTTATGAAATTTCTAATGTAATGATCTTCTATGAATCCATGAAATTTTATGAGGCTTATTGTTAAGTCAATGTACGAGCTATTAATAATTCCATGAAATCTATTGATATGAATTTTTACTAAGAAAAGATGGAAACATGAAAGAAAAATTACATGTGAGTATTAAAAGATATGAAGGATACCGTAATCATGTTATGAGCATTGTAGGTCTCGTGTAAGACCATGTTTGGGACATGGCATTGGCACCGAACAGAGATCCCATGTAAGACCATGTCTGGAACATGGCATTGGTATCCACTTGAGGTCTCGTATAAGACCATGTCTAGGACATGGCTTCGGCACCGAGATGAGATAAGGATCCCCTAAAAGACTACGTCTAGGACATGGCATGGGCATCCAAGATGAGATCCCCTATAAGACCATGTTTGGGACATGACATTGGCATCAGAAAATGATCTCGTGTAAGACAATGTTTGGGACATGGCATCGATATCGATATAAGATCCTGTGTAAGACCATATCTGGGATATGGCTTCGGTATCGACTCATGATCCTATGTAAGACCATGTCTAGGACATGGCATTGGCATCATGTCATGAGATGGACTTACGAGTATCCTTCGGTATCCCAATAGAATTTTAAAGGAGAAAGTATTCAAGTTGATTAGTTTCATGAGAAAGACTAAAGCTTCACAATGAGTTTTACAGGTGCATTTGAGTAAGTTACGAGAAAACGAGAATGTAAGTCATGAGGACGAGTAAGTCATGGGAACAAATAGTAATGTGAATGTGTAAATGATGTGATTGAGTAAGTTATAAGAGTAAGCATAAAAGTATGTGACATGTTATGATATCTTGGTTGAATAATTTTCCATGATCTTTATTGCTATTTTATTTCATGCAACTTAGTCAGGCTTACTCCTTTCTTTTCTCTTCCCATATAGATTTTTCAAATTAGCTCGGGGATTGATTGAAGTCGGAGCTCGAAGTCACACTATCAAGGAATTTATTTTAGTATAGTAAAGTTAGTCTTTTGTTGTATGGCATGTTTAGGAAGTTGCTTATTTTGATAAATGTCATTTTGTGAAGCCAAAAGTATTGGCTAGTAATATTACTCATGTGGTGTTGTAATAGCCTTGTAAATGGGCTAATGTTGATTAAGTATGTTTTATGCAATAAGGATGAAATTCATGATATGCATGGTGGCATGTGAGTGCCTCAATCATGAATGTTTTAATGTATGTCATACCTTGATTTGTGAGGTTGAAATTGGTATGAGTTGGATGTGTTTTCATGGTAGGAAAAAGGCTTGGAAAATAGCTATAATTGTCCACACGGATGGGCACACAGGCTTATGCCTAGGCCATGTCTATGTGTGACACATGGTCGGCCCCCATGGGCATAGACCGTGTGTCCCCTGCATCTTAAGTAGTTAAATCAGAATTGCACATGGGCTGAGCACACAGGCCTATGCCTTGGCTATGTGAACTCCTAATATTTATAGTGTTTAAGTCAAAGTGCTCCACGGGTTATAGACACAGGTGTGTCTAGGCTGTGTGAGGGACACGGGCAATAGACATGGGCGTATGCCCAAACTGTGTCTAAACCTGTAGGTTTGGAATAAGAAATAAATTTAGCACGAGCTAGGGACATGGGTATTTGTGACCACACGGTCAGCCCATATGGGCATGTCCCATCTCACACGGGCGTGTGGCCCTATTTCAAGCAAAATTTTTCAAAGGGCTCTAAAGTTTCTGGATTGGTTCCTAACCACTTTCGGTGTATGTTTTGGGCCTCGTAGGCTCGTAATAAGATTATTAAGAATGTGCTCATAAAAGTTTCAATTTTGAGCGAGAACTAAGTTTTGAATCCAAAATTTTGAGTAAGTTTTAGTACGGTAACGCCTCGTACCCCGACCAGGCGTCGAACTCGGGTAAGGGGTGTTACACCCATTGAATTACTTTTATTAATTTTCTAACCTAGCATTCAAATTGGTTGCTTGGCTATCCTAAAATTGACAAAAAAGGGTTTCAAACTTGTGCAACAATTTGCTTAAAGTTCTTAGGAAGAATCGAATTTAATTGACTTAATAATATGAATTATTACCAAAATTTTGTTGGATCCAAAATAATGGAGACATGTGTCTTATTGATAGTGGTACAACATATACGATACTCAAAGATAAAAAATATTTTTTTCTCATTTAACAATAAGTGATGCTTATATTAATACAATATCAGGTAGTTCAAAACTTATTGAGGACTTCGGAAGAGCTATTATATTATTACCTAAAGATACAAAATTTGTCATTGATAATGCTTTATTTTCCACTAAGTCTCAAATAAATTTATTGAGTTTTAAAGATATTCGTATTAATAGATATCATATTGAGACTATAAATGAGAAAAATATTGAATATCTATATATTACAAATGTTGAATGTGGAAGAAAATATGTTTTGGAAAGACTACTTGCTTTTTCATCTATTTATATTATACACATATTAGTGCAATTGAGGCACATGTTTTTGGCATTACCGATTAGGCCATCTCGAATCTATTATGTTGCCAATAATAATTGAGAATTCAATTGGGCACCCATTAAAGAACTAGAAGATTCTTGAATTAAAATATTTCTTTTGCGATGCTTGTTCTCAAGGTAAACTGATTATTAGACCATCACCAGCTAAAGTTGGGATTGAATCTCTTACATTTCTAGAATGTATTCAAGGTGATATATGTGGGCCTATTCATCCATCAAGTGGACCATTTAGATATTTTATAGTCTTGATAGATGCATCTAATAGATGATCACATATACATTTATTATCGGTTCAAAACCTGGTGTTTGAGAGAGTACTGGCTTAAATATTTCGATTAAAAGCACAATTTCTAGATTATGTAATAAAAACTATCTATCTTGATAATGCTGGTGAGTTTACATCTCAAGCTTTCAATGATTATTGCACGTCAATTGGGATAAACGTTGAACATCCTGTAGCTCATGTTTACACACAAATGGTTTAGCTAAATCGTTTATTAAACACCTCTAACTAATAGCTAGATTATTGCTTATGAAAACAAAACTCCCTATTTCAGCTTGAGGATATGTTATTTTGCATATAGCTACACTTATGTACATCAAGCCAACAAGTTATAATAAATACTCCCGATTGCAATTGCTTGTGGTCAGGAGCCAAATATTTCCCATCTTAGAATTTTTGGATGTGTAGTATATGTTCCAATTGCTCCACCACAACGAACAAAGATAGGTCCTTAAAAGAGGTTGGGAATATATGTTGGTTACAAATCCCCTTCTATAATTAAGTATGTTGAATCATTAACTAGAGATTTATTTACTGCACGATTTGTTGATTGTCACTTTAATGAAACAATATTTCCAACATTAGGGGCAGAGAAAATACAACTGGTAAAAGAAATTACTTCGAATGGATCATCAATATCTCAATTAGATCATCGTACAAGTCAATATGAACAAGAATTTCAAAGGATCATACATTTGCAAAACATCACCAATCAACTGCCAGATTCATTTTCTAACCTAAAGAGATTACAAAATCTCACATACTAGCTAAAAATGCTCCAATATGAATTGATATCCCAATAGGGCAAACTGTTAGTGCAAAAGAAAGTAATCCATACCTGAAGCATGGAAGACCAGTTGGTTCTAAAGATTAAAATCCCCGTAAAAGGAAATGAGCAAATACTCAGGTGAATACATTATGGAGACAAGTTCCCAAGAAAATGCCAAAGATATAACTAACCATAACCATAAAACCCCAGAAGGGATTCAGGTACTTGAAAATGATGATAATGAAGAGATCTAGATAAGTTACATTACTTCGGGGAAAAGATAAAACTGAAAAAATATAGTTGTCGACAAAAATTTTGCATATAATGTTTCTATTGAAGTAGAAAAAGAGAATGATGATCCTAAACCTAAATCTATTAGGAATGTAAAAATAGAAAAGATTGGCCAAAATGGAAAGATGCAATTGAAGTGGAATTGAATCCACTTTTCAAACACCTAAATGTGAAAAGCCGGTAGGATATAAATGGGTATTTGTTTAAAAACGAAATGAAAAAAATGAAGTCGTAAGATATAAAGCACGACTTGTAGCACAAGGATTTTCATAAAGGCCCAGCATTGATTATCAATAGACATATTCTCCTATGATTGATGCAATCACGTATAGATATCTTATTAGTTTGGCAGTACGTGAAAAGCTTAACATGCATCTAATAGATGTTGTTACAGTCTATTTGTACAGTCCACTTGATAGTGAAATTTATATGAAAATCCCAGAAGTATTTAAAATCCTAGAAGGATATAGAGTTTCTCGGAAAAATTGCTTGATCAGATTAAAGAAAAGTCTATATGGATTAAAACAATCTAGACGTATGTGGTACAATCATCTTAGTGAATACTTGTTAAAAGAAGGTTACCAAAATAATCCAATTTGTCCATGTGTCTTTATAAAAAGGTTTGGATAAGGTTTGGTGATAATTGATGTTTATGTTGATGATCTAAATATTATTAGAACTCTTGAAAAGCTCCAAAATAAAATAAATTGTTTAAAGAAAGAATTTGAGATGAAAGATCTTGGAAAAATAACTTTTTTCTTGGTTTATAGATCGAGCATTTAAAAGATGGAATTCATGTTCATCAATCAACTTATAAGGAAAAGATATTAAAGAAATTTTACATGGATAAAACACACCTATTAAGTATTTCTATAGTTGTATGATCGTTAGATGTGAATAAAAATCAATTTCATCCTTGTGAGAATGATGAAGAGTTTTTTGGTCTTGAAGTACCATATTTAAGTGTCATAAGGGCATTGAAGTATCTTGCAAACAACACAAGACCTGGTATGGCTTTCACTGTAAACTTGTTAGTAAGATTTAGTTCTTCTCCAATACGTAGATATTGGAATGGAATTAAACATGTATTTAGATATTCAGAGGGACCATTGATATGGGATTATTTTATTTAAATGATTCAAAATCTCTATTAGTTGGCTATGTTGATGCTTGATACTTGTCGAATCCACATAAAGGTCGATTTCAAATAGGACATTAGAGGTACTGCCATATCATGGCATTCAACAAAGCAAACATTAGTTGCTGCTTCTTCAAATCATGCAGAAATAATTGCAATGCATGAGGCAAGTCAAGAGTGTGTTTGGCTAAGTTTATTGACCCAACATATCTAGAAAATATGTAATTTGCCTTTACAAGAAAAGATACCAACTATCTTATATGAAGATAATGCAGTATGTATAGCTCAATTGAATGGAGGTTACATTAAAGGTGACAGAACGAAACATATTTAACCAAAATTATTCTTCACCCATGATCTTGAGAAACGAGGTGATAAAATGTTCAACAAATTTGTTCTAGTGATAATTTAGCAAATCTTTTTACTAAAGCATTGCCAACTTTAACATTTGAAAAACTACTACTCAAGATTGGAATGCGTCGACTCAAAGATGTAATGTAATGTTGTCATTAGAGGAGTCTAAAAACAAGTTGTACTATCTTCTTTTGACTAAGGTTTTGCCCTATTGTGTTTTCCTAGTAAAGGTTTTTAACTAGGTAGCTTGTAATAGAAGATTATATACTCTTTTTCATTCATTAGGTTTTTTATCCCACAGGGTTTTTGATAAACGATAAATTATACATATTTTTACCTCATGTTTAGCCTATATTTTGGATGAATTATTATCAATTTTGTGAGAATTGGTGCTCTTAATCCCTCTATTTCATGTCTTATACTCAGGAGAGCATAGGGAAGAGAAAAGAACAAGAAACGGGCCAAAAATGGAGAAAATGGGCTAAAATGAGAAAACAACTGAGCCCAGGGATTCACCACACGGCCATGTCCCACGGCCATGCCGCATAAAGTCCAACATGGCTCAGCCCCGACAAGCACGGCCAGACCACACGGCCGTGCCACCATCAACAGACCCAAACATGGCCTCTTGCCGATCCATACGGACGTGGCTTACGGGCATGTCCCTATCGTGAAAAAGTTCAATTCTACTCGAAAAAGGATACTTAGGGACTAAGAAAGCCATTCTAAACTCTATATAAAGACCTTAGGAGGCAACTTCAAGGGGGTGCTTATTTCCCGCTAAGGGAGTACTCTTTCTCCCAAAAGGAGCGCCATATTTCTGCCACCACAAGGAGTGAAAGCAAGGAATTACTCCAAGGGAAGCCGATTGATTCATCCCAGAAGCCAGAATTCTACATCAAGATAGAAGATCTCCCTAAATTCCTTTAGGGGTTTTTGGGTTCTTTATGTTTTGTTATCTTATTTCTTCTGAGATGTTTTCTTTATTAATTATTAACTAAACCTCTCAAATACTTGAGGGGGATGAAACCTAAGACAGATCTTGTTATTATTTATTCTTGAACTATATGATAAATACTTGAATTGTTCTTAATTATGTGTTCTTCATTCTTGATTTAATAATCCTAGGTATTACTTCAAGAAACCGATGTGCTTAGGCAGAGAAGCAAAAGTCCTTGTTTTAAGAGTAGATCTACCATAATTAAGCGGAGTTGCATGTAACCCTAGACATAGGGCGATATAAATCTGCCAGATTAGGGTCAAACCTAATAGGGGGATCCATAGATCGAATTAATGCAACCTAGGGGTGTTAATTAATAAAGAAACTTTAGTTAACCACTTAGGATTAGTTGTTCTTATCCTCGACGGAGGTATTAACATAGGTTAGGGATCTCTACGGATCAAGTCAAGTGAAGAAATCGTCTAGTTCAAGAAGTTAAATAACAAGTGAAGTCTAGGTGGATTCTCCCTTGAGTATTGCCCATATCAATTAGCTTTTCCGAAAGTTTTTCCCACTTTACTTTTTGTGCACTTTTAGCTAGTTTTAGAGTTAATTTCAAACAACCCTCTTTTATTTTTAAGCTAGATAATAGAAAGGAAGTAAGTACTAGTACCTTTGGTTCCTTTGGGTATGATAACTCGGTCTTGCCGCTAAACTATACTACTGTTCGATAAGTGCGCTTGCCTTTAATTCGTGATATTAGTTAGTTTTTGGTGTGATCAGTTTTTATAACTTTTATTACTTAATATCGCGAGTATCAAGTTTTTGGCGCCATTGTTGGGGAACGAAAATATTAAGAAAACTCGATTTCTATTACTTTAGCCATTACTATATTTATTTATTTTCAATTTTTATTTATTTTTATTTTTTATTTTTCTTTTATTTTATTTTATTCTATTTTAATTTTCTTTGTTTTTTCCTTTCTAGGTATCTCTAGTTTATGACTAGAAGAAACCCAAGAGGACCATTACTTTTCGACGATGATTTAGAAGCAACAGTTCGTCGAACTCGCCAAGAGATAAGAAGAAGTTTGCAATATCCAGAAGAAGGACAAGAAGAAGAACCTGAACCTACTGAAGAGATCAAAGCAAATCAGGATAATCAGCTACTTTCTGTAGTAGCCGCAAATCCTGTTGAGCAAAATCCTGCTCCGCGTACTATGTATGATTATGCTAGGCGTAATTTAGCAGGCACTGAATCTAGCATTGTTAGGCCTACTATTGCTGCAAATAATTTTGAACTAAAACCTAACACTATTCAAATGATACAGCAATTTGTTCAGTTTGATGGTTTGGAGGATGAGGATCCTAACTTGCATTGAGCCAACTTTCTGGAATTATGCGATACATTCAAAATAAATGGCGTTTCTGATGATGCCATTCGTCTTAGGCTATTCCCATTCTCCTTGAGAAACAAGGCTAAACAGTGGTTAAATTCTTTACCACGTGGATCAATCACTACATGGGAACAGATGACTTGAAAATTCTTACTCAAATATTTTCCACCGGCTAAAACAAAAAAATTAAGAAACGATATCTCTTCTTTTGTGCAGATGGATCTAGAGACACTTTACGATACCTGAGAGAGATACAAAGATCTTTTAAGAAGGTACCGTCACCATGGGTTGCCTTTGTGGTTACAAGTTCAAACCTTTCACAGTGGTTTGAATCCATCAACATGGCAGATGATCGATGCAGCCGCCGGAGGAACAATCAACAACAAAACACCCAAAGCAGCCTATGAGTTTATAGAAGAAATGTCACTGAATAACTATCAATGGCAAGTCATGAGGACAAAGCTGACAAAAGCTGCAGGAGTTTTTAATATTGATACTGTCACTATATTTACTAATCAGGTAGAACTTTTAAATAAAAAGTTTGATAATTTTGTTGGTTCTACACAGGCACACCCAGTGATGCAGTATGACGCAAACCAGGGAAATATGTTCAATTCAGATTACTCCTCTTATGGACATGGCATGGGACCTGAGCAAGCCAACTATATGGGTAACAATTCTAGACCTCAAAATAACCCTTATAGTAACACTTACAATACAGGTTGGCAGAACCTCCCCAATTTTTCATGGGGAGGACAAGGAAATCAAAGACAACCACCTCCTTCGGGATTTCAACAACCACCTCCACAACAAGAGAAAAAGCTGAACCATGAAGAGATATTCACAAAATTTATGGCTGTATCAGAAACCCATTTTCAAAACACCGAAACAGCACTAAGGAACCAACAGGCATCCATTCAAGGACTTGAAACTCAAATAGGCCAGCTCGCCAAGCTAATCTCTGAAAGACTGCAAGGTGGGTTACCAAGCAACACTGAGACTAACCCTAAGGAGCAACTCAATGCCGTAGATACAATAGATGATGGGAGGGTTAACCAAAACCAACCCAAAGCCATGCAAGGAGCCTGTGGTAAGTAAATGAAAGGATAAGGTAAGTTCCACAGATGAAATTGTCAAAGAATATAAACCTCATATCCCATACCCAAATGCGCTAAAGAAGGACCGTACGGATGAGCAATTCAGTAAGTTTCTTGAACTCTTAAAAAAATTACATATCAACTTACCATTTGTTGAAGCAATTACACAGAAGCCGGAGTACGTAAAATTTTTAAAGGAACTTCTCACAAATAAAAGGAAGTTGGAAGAACTGTCCACAGTGGAACTCAACGAGGAATGCTCAACTATTCTCTAAAATAAACTGCCAACCAAACTGAAAGATCCAAGGAGTTTTACTATTCCTTGTTTATTTGGTAGCCTAGACACCAAAAATGCTTTAGCTGATTTAGGGGCTAGTATAAATGTCATGCCTTATAAACTGTTTAAACAACTAGGTCTTGGAAAACCTAAGCAAGCTAAGATGAGCATTCAACTGGCTGATAAAACTATTAGGTCTCCTAAGGGAATAATTGAAGATGTGCTTGTCAAAATTGATAAATTTATATTCCTAGTTGACTTTGTTGTTTTAGACATTGATGAGGATAGCAATGTACCCTTAATTCTAAGGTGACCCTTTTTAGCAACTGCCAGAACAATAATTGATTTAGGAACAAGTGAACTTACACTACGTGTAGGTGATGACAAAGTTACTTTACAAGCTCGAAACTTGATTAAGACTGTCGATAATAATATAATCACGAGTCCTTGTAAAAACTCTGAACTTACCACCCAACCTTCTTTGCAGGATACACTCCACATAAAGGCAACCCAATCACAGACAAGTCCATCCAAAGGAAATGCACCTAAAAAGCGAATGCTTCAGATCGAGGAACTGGATGAGTGGCTAAACTATCATAAAAAGCCCAAAATATGCCACACCAACCCAAAGCATCACCAAGATAACCCCCAGGTAACAACGAATCAAATCAAGGTAGGGGATAAGGTAATCTTAGGGGAAGACGATCCTCAAATCTTGAATTGAAAAGAGCATACAAGTGATACACCTTACTTCACGGTAATGAAAATTTTTCCCTATGGTACAGTCGAGATAAAACATGAGTCACTCGGCACTTTCAAGGTAAATCACACTCGACTCAAATCTTACGTTGATAATGAAATTGTAAGCAGGATAGAAGAGTATCAACTCTTCAAGCCGCCGTGACCGAACAAACTTGAGAAAAGTCGAGCTTAGACTATAAACAAGCGCTTCTCGAGAGGTAACCCGAGCACTAACTTAGTAAATTCTTTTAAAATTAAGCTTTCTAATGCATCAACTAACCCTTGAATACAGGTTTTTTGAGCCATACGGCCATGCCCACGGGCGTGCCTCAGGCGTGTGTACACTTTGAGCAGAGACACGGTCGTGCAACTTGGCCGTGTACAAGCAAGGTAAAATTTTCCCTAAGGCGCGGGCTACGAACTGTCAATTCCAACATGGGCGTGTGACCCCATACACGACCGTGGGAGAAGCGAACATCGACGGACACGGCCGTGCGACACGGCCGTGTGCCTCAACATGCCCTCGTAACACGGGCGTGTGTCTCGAGCCAGGTGCGCCAAAATCCCTGGGATTTTTGTTTTTCCATTTTATTTTATTTTATCTTTTTCTTTATTTGAATTTTAGTATTCTCAGAACTAGTTTATGTTATTTCAGTTATTTTATATCGGTTATTTCCTAACGAGTAATTGTTCTAATCCTAAAATACCTAAAATCCCTTAAGTGCTATCGTAGTTTCAAAACTATGAACTTCAAGTATTCCTTCCTCCAAGACAACTTTCACAATTCAAAGGTTCCATCCAATATTCAGGGAGTTTTACTTCTCTCCCTAACTTATGATCTTGTGCTTCTATTACTATTAATGTTATCTTTGTACATTGAGGGCAATGTACATCTTAAGTGTATGGGGGGGAACTCACTTTCATTCTTTATATTATCTTTGAAATCCCTAAAAATTGCTCTTAAATTTCGAATTCTCTACATTATCTTCAAACCTCTTGTTAGGAATTAATTCTAATTGATTTATGATTTTTATTGATGTGTTGAGAATTAAGACATAGGTGCTTATGCTTTGATTTTTCAAACTTTAAAACACTAGGGAATCAAACATGATAAGTTGAAATTTTTGAGAATTTAAATTTTTTCTAGGTTATTTTCCCTAATTTTAAGTGCTATCTTGAGATTTGAAATTCACAGGATTGACATCAAAAGCCATAATTCTGGTGAGATTTTTGAGCCTTTTGAGCATTCATTCTTTCGTGCTCACTTTTATTATTGCTTTGAGTGAGTCAATACTGATTTGTTATTCTAGAGCTTGCTTCGATTATACATGTCAAGACCACATCATTGATTTGATACACCGAAATGATAAAGGCACCTAGGTTTAACCCACTTACTCTATAAAGAAAAAAGCCTACCTCCATAAATTAAACCCCAGTAAACCCCATTGAGCCTAACAACCTATTCCTTGACTTACCTCTAATATTAACCCATAACCCGTTTTTGTTGAAATCCATTCAATTACTTTGATCCCTATTTTTGTCGAGATTTGAGTTGAATTATTATCTAGCTTTACTCTCTTTTCCAGTTTGTAAAGTTGTAAATATTCAATTTATTGTATTCGATTTGAATTGTTCTTAAAAAAAAACATATATACAATTAATTCAGTGTAATTCATGTTATAGTTAATATTTTTGCATATTTCTATTAGAAGCTATCAAATCCAGAATGATATCAGCATAAGGCTTAGCTCGAGGAATATGTTCTAGTTATAAAGATTTTTATAGCTAGATGATTTTTCAATTCAATCTCGATTCTAACCCTTTCTTTTCAGCTTGTGACAACACCCCTAACCAAGCCCCATTACAACCATTACAAGACCTTTTGATCGATGTGTCATGTCAATATATAGTGGTGGAGATGTGATTTTCTTGTAAGCCTATGGTAATAGCTTTTCAGATTGACTAGAGAGTGCTTAATTCTTGAACCCTAAACACTTCAAGTGGATAAAGTGAATCTTTAGTGAGGATGTCAACTCCTGTTAATTAAGATGGAGAGATAATTACTTAGGAGAAGGGAGAAAACTTATGTTTCAATAATAAAACTCTCAACTTAGAGTGATTGAGTCTCCAATATTCTTTTGATTGAAATTTCATTGTATGATTACCTATGGATTAGTTTGAAACATTATTGATAAAGATTATAAGTTGAGAAGAATGATTCTTTATTAGGGATTGAGATTTTGCTTGAGGGCAAGCAAAGGCTTAAGTGTGGGGGTATTTGATAAACGATAAATTATACATATTTTTTCTCATGTTTAGCCTATATTTTGGATGAATTATTATCAATTTTGTGAGAATTGGTGCTTTTAATCCCTCTATTTCATGTCTTAAACTCAGGAGAGCATAGGGAAGAGAAAAGAACGAGAAATGGGCCAAAAATCGAGAAAATGGGCCAAAATGAGAAAACGACACGGCCCAAAGATTCACCACACGGCCGTGTCCCACGGCCGTGCCACATAAAGTCCAACACGGCTCAGCTCCGACAAGCACGGCCAGACCACAAGGCCGTGCCACCATCAACAAGCCTACACACGGCCTCTTGTCGATCCACACGGGCGTGGCCCACGGGCGTGTCCATATCGTGAGGAAGTTTAATTCTACTCGAAAAAGGATACTTAGGGGCTAAGAAAGCCATTCTAAACTCTATATAAAGACCCTAGGAGGCAACTTCAAGGGGGTGCTTATTTCCCGCTAAGGGAGTACTCTTTCTCCCAAAATGAGCGCCATATTTCTGCCACCATAAGGAGTGAAAGCAAGGAATTACTCCAAGAGAAGCCGATTGATTCATCCCAGAAGCCAGAATTCTACATCAAGACAGAAGATCTCCCTAAATTCCTTCAGGGGTTTTTGGGTTCTTTATGTTTTGTTATCTTATTTCTTCTGAGATGTTTTCTTTATTAATTATGAACTAAACCTCTCAAATACTTGAGGAGGATGAAACCTAAGATAGATCTTGTTATTATTTATTCTTGAATTATATGATAACTATTTAAATTATTCTTAATTATGTGTTCTTCATTCTTGATTTAATAATCCTAGGTATTACCTCAAGAAACCAAAGTGCTTAGGCAGAGGAGCAAAAGTCCCTATTTTAAGAGTAGATCTACCATAATTAAGCGGAGTTGCATGCAACCCTAGACATAGGGCGACATAAATATGCCGGATTAGGGTCAAACCTAATAAGGGGATCCATAGATCGAATTAATGCAACCTAGGGGTGTTAATTAATAAAGAAACTTTAGTTAACCACCTAGGATTAGTTGTTCTTATCCTCGACGGAGGTATTAACATAGGTTAGGGATCTCTACGGATCAAGTCAAGTAAAGAAATCGTCTAGTTCAAGAAGTTAAATAACAAGTGAAGTCTAGGTGGATTCTCCCTTGAGTATTGCCCATATCAATTAGCTTTTCCGAAAGTTTTTCCCACTTTACTTTTTATGCACTTGTAGCTAGTTTTATAGTTAGTTTCAAACAACCCTCTTTTATTTTTAGGCTAGATAATAGAAAGGAAGTAAGTACTAGTACTTTTGGTTCCCTTGGGTACGATAACTCGGTCTTGCCGCTAAACTATACTACTGTTTGATAGGTGCGCTTGCTTTTAATTCGTGATATTAGTTAGTTTTTGGTGTGATTAGTTTTTATAAATTTTATTACTTAATATCGCAGTATCAGTTTTTTCCAATAAAGTTTTAACGAGGCACATTATCCACCAATGGACATCCAAGTGAGAGTGCTATGAATATCTTATTAAGTGGATGTCCATCAAGATCAAGATAAGTTTTGATGTGCTTTAAATTCTAATTCTAATAGTTATTAGAATTAGATCTCTACTTCATTTATACTTCTTATGCTTATAAATAGAGACTTTGAAGAAGCATTATAATCATCCCATTGATCAATAAAATACATTATCTTTTCTTCCCATATTTTCTTTGTTCTTTATTCTCTCTATCTCTCTTTATTTTATAACAATTTTTATTTAGTAATTGTATTATTATAAATTTAAATATAATAATACAAATTCTTCAAAAACAATTATCTACATTAAAAATAAAAATAATAAACATAAAATAAAATCGATAAAATTTAATATTTTAAATTTTATTAAAATTTAAAATATTGCTACAATTATACATAATAATGTTTAGAATCCCATCAATTTATAACAAAATAAAACTTTGTACACTTCACCAAGTAGAAATTGCTAAAAAAGTTTTAATTAATTAAAACAATGGTTCTGATGTTCATAACAAGTTTGATTATTATTAAGATAAACTACAGAGCTGCATTATTCAGCTTGCATAGGACCATTTTTTTCAGCAGCATTATTATTAATATAAACTAAATTGAATTAAATTATGGGATATGTTGGTGGGTAAAACTTGATTCGACTTAAAAAATTTAAATTTGTTTTGAATTCTGAGTTAACGAATCGAGTTGTTTGATTTTTTCAAGTAAATTTGAATAAGTAATTCGAGTTTCGAGTTCGAGTCCAGTTGAACTTTACAACTCTAATAACTCAAATGATTAGAAAAAATCAAATAAAAGATGGTGTAAATAACCCTTTGATCCCTGCTCACTTTGAAAAATGAGTAAATTGGTCTCACCCTAAAAAAAAATTAAAAAATTTCCAAGAAATCAATTTTAAAAAAATAAAAATATTTATAAAAATTCCAAAATATATATTTAAAATTATAAAAATAAAAATTTTAAAGAATATATAAAAAAGGTTAAAAAAAATTATAAAACAATAATTCTGGGGTCTTAAATAAGTAAATTAACATTCAAGTTTATTATACTAAATTATCTTCTTCTTCTTTTTTTCTTATTTTACTTTGAAATAGCTTTCAAATATATATGGTTTTAAATTTATATGCTCTAAAATAATATCAATTATATGGTAATAAGATGTTAATTTGATATGTTTAAATTTTTTTAATTTAACTCGAACAATTTTCCTCAATTTAACTGGATTAGAATTTCATTTCACTCGACTCCATTTGAAAAAATTGCAAATGAGTTAAAATGATAAAACAGGACTCGTAAACTCAA
Source organism: Gossypium stocksii (assembly GCA_020496765.1). Classification (NCBI taxonomy): domain Eukaryota; kingdom Viridiplantae; phylum Streptophyta; class Magnoliopsida; order Malvales; family Malvaceae; genus Gossypium; species Gossypium stocksii. The sequence goes on from CM035622.1 coordinate 54,721,292, forward strand.
TTAACTAAAAAATTTTCACTTAATTCAATCGAACATTCACTTGTAGTCGGAACACACTAAAATTGTCAACATCAAAGTGGTGAATCTTCTATTGATGAGAAGTCAGAGCCGTCAAACATTGATAGTGATACACACTCATCAAAATAGGCAAGCACATCATCTATCAGACATTTTTATGTTGTGTCAAATTGACATATTTATGTGCTTTATTTTAATAAATCTTTTGACAAGGTACTATTAATTTTTATGTTTATTGTTTAATTTCTATGTAGGTGCACTGTAAGTTCAAAATGTGGACAACAAATGAAAACATAAAATCACATGGAAGATTTGTACATAGGAATAATAATTTGACATACAACTTTTTAAATTTTAGGATTATTTTATTTTAATTTATTTTAATTATTTTTATTTAAACATTATTTTTAAAGACATTTATTAGAAGTTGAATTAAGATAAATTTTATCTCTTATATTTTATTTAAATAAATATTTAGTTTTATCTTGAAAATTTTGGGTAGAAATAGAATACTAAAGTACAAATTTTCAGCTTGAAAACTGAAAATTAAAACAAGAAGGGATGGCTGGAGCTTCTTTTCAATATTTCCTTTTTCTTCCTTTCTAATTTTGGCTTTGACGCCAGCAGCTTGTGCTATTTTCTTTTCTTTTTTTCTTTCATTAAATTTTCTTTCTTTTCCTTTTTTTTAGATTGCTTTGTTTGGTTAATAATTACAAGTAACTAAATTATATTCTAGCAAAGGTGGATCAAATCTTAGATATTGAGTTGTGAGATTTGAAATTGCACTTAACTTTTTCTTTTTTCTTTTTTACATTTCAAGAGATAAGATCATCTTATAATATTGTTTTTAGCTTCATTTTATGAAGGATCTCTTGTATAGTGTTAGGAACAATACACGGTACAATTAATTTGGCGTCGAATTATTTTACCCAAGAACAAATTGGCATGGTTAGATTGGGAGTGCAGTTGAGTAACGCTATGAGATTAAGTGATCTAATTTAAATGATTCACGCAGTTGATATCGTTAATTAGAGTTGAGTTTTTCTAGTTCACAAAGCTACTGATAGATTAAATCATGGAAGCGGCTTTTAAGGTTATTCCTTTGGTAAGGGTTAATTGTCAAGTGATCCTGCAATAAATTTACGATTAAGGAAGAATTGGTGGTTGAGGCATCCTCAATCACTATAACTAGCTTACCAATGAGCGAGGAAACATCCATAGTCCATGATCAATTCTGAAATCGAGACTGAAGTCATACTCAAGTTATTTTATTTAATTTTGAATTCAATTATTTATTTATTGTTTTTATGTTTTCAATTTTCATTTATTTAATTTCATAATACTTTAATCCCCTCTATTTATTTTACACAGGACTACAAGTTCCGTGGCACGAAACTACCCACGAAGTGCCTGATTGTGAAAACACTATCCAACCAATCTCTATAGGGTTTATTTTTTTGTGTATTTGGTATCTATCAATTATTCATAATTCTTATTAAAAACTCATGAAAATTAGTTTAAGAGAACAAAATTTTCATTTGATATTACATGACCCTTAAGAATGTCGAAAGGCAAGGTGTTATAAAAAATAATTGAAAATATTTTTGATGGTTCTATAAAAAATAAATAAATTTTAAATATGTAAATTGACAAAAAAATTTGAATATTGTTGATTTAAAGTACATCAAAGGGGAAGATCAATGTGGTACAACTGAGGCCAATTGACTTAAAGAGACCAAGAGCCAGAACAAGGATAAGAGGATAGGCTGATCAATTGGACAATTGCACAAAGTAACTCTAGGTGCTAAAAGATTGATCCCTTTTTCATCGTTCTTCAATATTCACAGGGAAGGTCCTCTTGTTCATTTATATGACATATATCATGGGATCTTATCAATATGATGTCATTGTGCCTAAATGGACTCCTTATTATATCAAGAGTATGTTTACACTAGGACAATGTTCATACTTAAGAGCGGGTGAGTAATTCCTTTTAGTAAGAACGAGCGGTTTTACCAAAAGATGTTGGAAACTGGAGGCCTTCCGAGGCATTACTTTAGATAGAGCCAATGTGGAAGTTAATGATGTGTCTAGTGCAGACATGTGTACGAGTAGCAAAACAGTATAACAGTACCTCCACCTGAGTCGAATAGAAGGTTATAAAGTGGCCTTCCATTAGATAAAACCTAGATCTTGATTAAGGTTTGTATTGGCAAAGAATGTGGAAAAGTGTTAAACTCTTTTTAGAATATTTAAGATAAATGCAACGTTTTTTGTGGAGAAGAGTGACCATGATGAGGAGTATCTGACACAGTGTTGGTGGTTAGATGTTATTGGTTATGGTTTTCAAACCCAAAACAATGTGTTTGTAAAGGAGCCTTGAAAAATCTATGAACCTAGGCTTATGTCTTCCCTGAAACAACTTTTTCATTTCAAAGTTCTCATGTACTTGCTACTTGAAATTTGTTTTCGGTGGTTGCAGTTCAAGATTTTCTTTATTTCATTGTCTTTTTTATGATCTCACAAAAGAAATGGTTAGACTTGCAATGAGATGAGGAAGAACTGGTAGGTCTTTGTCGCAAAGGGGTAGAAGTATGTCATCTATCTTTGACAACAAGGCGATGACGACCAATCCTAGGGGAACTACGACGACTAGGGGTGATACGGGGCAAATCCCTAAACACCTAAGAGATGTAGATGAGTCGGTGGTTTGTGGTGAATGTAGGTGCACTATAATGAAAAAAAGAGATGTGGAGGGTGCTGAGGTGCACAAATCTTCTCACAAGGCATCCCAAGTATAAATTTAGTATTCTGGAGAGGAAGCATTATCTAAGCTCCTTGTTTGGTCCAAGCTATGGTGGGGGGAGGCTGTGGTTCTACTTGTCGCTGTACTTATTGGAGGCAGGGTTCTACTTGCCACCTCATTATTTTGTTATGGTTTTATGCCCATGAATATCCTTTATGCATTTAATGGGATTAAATGTTTATTTGGCCACTCCACATCAATGGACAAGAAGACCTATAAATACTTTGAGGGACGATGAAGAAGAGATCAATCTTTTAGCATTCTAGAGTTACTTTGAGGAATTGTCTTTTTAATCAGTCTGTCCTCTTGTCCTTTTTTTTTTTTTTTACTCTTAACCTATTTAAATGAACTGACTTCTGTTGCACCACCTTGACCTCTTTTTTCTTCTCCCTTTTAATATATTGTATCAACAAATATGAAATTTTAATAACGACTGTAAACTCTTAAAAAGTTGTTAATATAAAAATACTACGAAATGATGAGGAGCAAAAACATTAGTTAATATCATGTGATTTTGGGTTGAAAAATATTGTTAAATGAGTCAATAATAATTAGAAAAGTCCAATTTAAATATAAAATTCGTGAAATTATCAATGTGAGATAATATCATTTTAACAAATATATAGTTCTTTTAATGCAAAAATTAGCCAAAAAAATTAATACAAAATATAATGATTGAGTGGATAAAAATTTTAATTTAACCTTTTTTATATGTAATTTTGATACTTAGTAAAATTTTAATTTTGTTTAAACTTATAGTGAGTGAAGCGTGAACACTTTATTTGCTTCAAATCTTCAAACATCATAGAGAAACACGTATTGTATGATGAATGCTTAACTTATTTATCATTTAAGTAAATAGAAAATTGTTGATGTTGGATCAGGTTGCAATTGAGGCAAGGCATTAGCTCAACCTAATAGGGTTGGGAACTGCTAAGAAGAGAGGAGAGAGAAGTTGAAGAGAGAAAAAAATCATATTCTCTTAGTCATTCTCCTTTAATATTTATATGGAGAGTTGAAGTGCCATGTGAAAACATTATATTAGTAGATGAATCATGACCTTATAAGCTTGTGATGTGACGCCATAGAATAGGCTATAGATAAAAGATGATTGTCCTATTCGTTACACAGCCTGTGAGAGACGGCCGGCGGATCATGCCTTTAATGAGGGTGTGTAGAATATTGGAAGTACAATCTGGCGATGGGTTAAATCCATAGAGATGCTTACTAGTAGAGGTATAAGAAAAATAGTAATATTGTTGGTGAAAATTTTTAATTTCCTAAGTAAAATTGACAAATTAATATGTGTTAAAAAATTTAAAAAAAAAATACATTAATAAAACATATGGTAAGTTCTCAATTCCGATTTGTGGAGTTAATTTTTTTACCTTCACACCAAATTATAATAATGTTTAAATTGGTAAGGGTACATATTATTTGAAAATGAACAAATAAGAATAGTTGAATACACTGCATGCCTCCATTAGTTGAATTTTTAAAAATAAAAAAAATAAAAGAAACCTTCGAAACATTATATAATATAAAAAAATTGTAAAAAAAATTCTAAAAAATAAAAAAATTAAAAAAAGAAATCCAAAAAGGGAAAAGAGAAAACTAAAATTTCTGAAGTTTAGGATTTTATTTTATTCATTATTATATGAAAAGTTTAAGATTATTTTTTAATATTATATAATTTACTGATGAAATCATACATGGAGAAGTTTCATGTATTGACGCCTCCTTTATTACGTCTTAGATGACTTTCTCATTTCTGTATATGGACGCAATAACATCCGCATACAACACTATCTAATACAATTCAAAGGAAGTTCTTATTCTTACATTTTATTTTAAAAGTTTTGAAGTCAAATGAAAGAGCAATTAAATAGATTAGAATGAATGTATGATTGAAATTAAGCATCGTTTTATTGGTGGCGATACGTAAGATAACCACTTAAAAAGGAAATATTTTTTATGACATGCTTTAAGTAGAATCTCTTATGATAGCAGACAATTAATTTATTGTTTAAGATTCCTAATTATATTCATTAATAACAGCTTGACTTTTTAAACCATACTTAATATTTGTTAATTGTTATGCGAATAGGGACCGGGTCAAAATAAAACATGGAACCATAGCGTGTCGTTGTGTTCTTGGTCTTGGGCACCAAATATTTGATGGTTAAACCCCGCAAGTTGAATAAAAAATCATTGGTAAACTATTAAAATAGTCATTTTTATTTATTTTAAGTTATATTTTAGTCACTTATATTTGAAATGTTACATTTTAGTCACTTATATTATCGTGTTATAACATTTTAGTCATTGAGCCGTTAACGGTGTAATGGTAAGTTGACCTGACACGTTAAATTATCTTTTCAAACGAAAATTTTAGGTTAAATTCTACAATTAGTCCCTACATTTTTTTTCATTTTGAGCAACTTAATTTTTTTCTTTTATGCTCTTTTGACTTTTTTTTTTTTAATTTTTCATTCTATTTTGCTTCTCCCTCTGTTTTCCTCCTTTCTACATTTATTTTAACATGGTTTTTCTATGTTTTTCATTTGTTAAAACTAGTCTATAAGCTCACCTCACTCGAAAAACTTAATTTGTTCAAAAAAATAAAAGTATAGGGACTAGTTTTAACAAAGGGAAAACATAAAAAAAACTACGTTAAAAGAAATGGAGAAAAGAGGAAAACAGAGAGAGGAGCAGAAGAGAATGGAAAATAAAGAAAAAAAGAAAATGTTAAAAAAATAAAAAATTAAATTGCTCAAAATGAAAAAATATGGGGAGCAATTGTATACATTAACATAAATTTTTTGTTTCAAATGATGATTTAACGTGCCACATTAGCTTAATCTTACACTGTTAACGACAATTAACGACTCAATAACTTTAATGTTACAACGAGATAACGTAAGTGACTAAAACGTAACCTTTTAAACATAAGTGATTAAAATGTAATCTGAGGTAAACAAAAATGACTATTTTAATAGTTTACTCAGAAAACAATAATTTAATCTGTTTAATTAGTATTATGAAATGGGATAAGGATTATTTTAATACAAAATAAATTGAATTAGTAAAAAATAAATAAATATCATTTAATTGAATTTAAGTTAATTTAAATATATATTTTTTATAGTTTATAAAATGAATGCTTATGCTTTTATATTATTGTTTAGTAGTTTCATTTTTGTGTTATTTTATTTAATAATTAAAACACTTTATATTAAGTTTTTTTTAAAAAGAATTTAAAAATAATACAAGTAAAAAAATTGAAAATTAATATATTAGAAAAGTGAAAAAAAATAAAAAAAATAAAGTCACATAAATAATTGTAAGAGATAGGTTTTATTTGAATGAAAAAAGTACATAAAACTTCAATTATAAACGCTTCTTTTTCAACAATGATTTAATATTATAATAAAAGAAGTGTTGAAGGTATTCACTTGTGAATGTGACATATGATTATTTCTTAAGATATTTGTGTACTTTATTTTGTATAATATATATTAATGGAAGGGGCGAGTGAATATAGATAGTAAAATAAAATACACAGAAGTGATGAAAATAGCAAATGTAATAATATTAGGTATTGGTATGGTTGTAATATGAAAAGTTAGCAACATGCTAACAGGATGTATATTCGACGAAAGGTATTGGCATGGTTTGTAATCCCATGATACTGTAAAAGCCAATTTATTGCTCCATTTAATTATCACAATCATGATTGTTTATCTTCCTCACGATACTGTACATCGTACGTTATTAACAAGACAGAGCAAACGTTTTTCATCGATCAAGCACTTTCTAGATCTTCGTCGGAAATCGCTGCAACTGCAACCTTTGTAGAAGATATTGACGGACGAGGCGATTTCTTAGCGATTTTATATTGTTGCACCACCAAAACAGATGCCGTTGTTGAGAATTCTGGGGAAGTCAATAGGCTGCCTATTGGCCCTAATTCAGAGCATTCGCTCTTTGCGTTCAGTTTGGCAGCTACATGAGTTTCAGGCATTTGGCCCACCACGAATAGGTTGCATCGGTTGAATTCTCCAATTGCTTCAATGGTTTCCGTGGAATTTCTTACCACTCTTTCTTCGAAACTTATTGACTTGTCATTTGAGATCTTGTTCTTGAATTCCATCAGATATTGTTCGTCGCTTGTGTTTATATCAGTTGTGACAATCTCACCCGAAACTTCGGGGCCTGCTAAAAAGCGAACAATGGTTAGGCTGATGCCGGGGTGCTCGGCCATACGTGCACCGTAAGCGAGTGCTTCACGATCATCGTTTCCGCCAAAGAACAAGACGGTTATGATGGAATCAACGTTGCTTGCCGATATATGCGTGCTTCCACCTAGACCACGGTCGACTAAGATGCCGACCGAGCACGGTGCGTTTTCGAGAACTCGCTTATTGATAAATTGATAATCAGTTCGAGTCGTCTCGAATGTTCCGTCCACCCTCTGGTGCTTATGGAAGGGGAGAATTATCATGGCTGCCCTTTTTCTTTCTGCACTTTCGCAGATATCCTCATGCAAGCTAGATAAGGATGAGATTGCCGTCATCGGGCGGATCGACACTCGGCTTAGTTGCCTAAAAGTCTCGAAAACCACCACAATTTGATCACCATCTGACTGTGTGCCTTTATTCCAAAACGGTAACCCATTCTTTCTTGCCCTATGGACCATAAGTATGGCGGATGGCCTTTCTGAGAGCTCCATGAGATGCAACGCATAAACACATAGTCCTTCCTTTTTCTCAGTACCACGTGAAGCCTCAATTAGATTAATCATAGCGGGAATGTTTCTATAACTGTGGAAGCAGGCCAGTATTCGAAGCTGAGAATTACTCTCTTTCCTTTCAATTGTCTTGTGTTTGTATTCTCCTTTACCCTGTCGTTTAGCTGGCTTATATACCGCCATCACAAGGGGAGTAGTTAAAAAAGTTGTAAAGACGGCCATCAAAACCATGATTGCAAATGTTTCATCGTTCAAAACCTGCAAAGTATCAATTTGAAAACATTGATTAACTAAGTTTTTATATATAAACGAAATGAACATAGAGACCAATCCAATCTCAAATAAGTAATCAATTTTAATCAAGTTTTACCTTTCTGTCTTTACCGATGTTGAGAACGATGAGCTCCACCAAACCTTTTGTATTCATAAGGAACCCGAGGGCTAAAGCCTCACTGAAAGGCAACTTGCATAGAAGGGAAACGGAGACGGTGCCGACTATCTTTCCAAAACATGCGGTAATGATGACTAGAACAAGGAGGCCCCAGGACTGAGCCCCTTGAATTGTGGCAATATTTGTTTTCAGTCCACTTGACACAAAATACAGAGGAAGAAAGAGGCCGGAAACAAGGTCTTCAACTTTCTCCACTAGAGCAGCAGCAAATGGACCTTCTTTGGGAACAAGAACTCCAATTACAAATGCACCAAACAAGGCATGGATTCCAATAAGATCTGTAATAAAGCCTGCTGCCAAAACTGCTGTTAAAGTTGCACATACATACAATTCATTCACCGGTTCACCCTCAGGGCAACGTTGAATCATCCATTTGAATATAGGAGGGACAATGAATATACATCCAACGATAAAACCAGTGCCAGACAAGAAAACCCACAATGATACAAGGGGAGATTTGTCTGTCGCTGATAGGGCAATGGCAAGAGCTAGTAAAATCCATGCAGCCACATCATTGACTGCAGCAGCTGACATTGCCATTCGGCCTAAATCAGTGGTTAAAAGCTTTAGTTCAGCCAAAATACGGGCCAATACAGGGAAGGCAGTGATGGAAAGAGCAACCCCCATGAAGACGAGAAACGGAGCTTCATCGACACCCTTTGAGATAGTTGCACGAAGGGCATATGATGTTCCTACTCCTAGGATAAAAGGAAGGCTAATTCCTGCAACTGCTATGGAAAAAGCCTTTTTTCCGGTGCGGCGAACTGATTTCATATCCAACTCTAGGCCAACTAGAAATAGAAAGAAAAGGAGACCAAGATTGGCTACAGTATCCAACACTGTAAGGCTCTTAGATGGGAAGATCGTATTCAGGTAGTTTTTGTTTCTTCCAAGAGCTGATGGACCAAGTAATATTCCACCCTGCAAGAAAAAGATTCCAAGCCATTAAATTCTCCCCCTATTGTTATTTGCATAGGTGGAAAATAAAACCTGAAAAGAGGAACTTACCACAATCTCGGCGATGACACGAGGCTGCCGTAGAGGCTTAAGAAGAAAAGCAAGAATACGAGTGAGTGCAACCACAATACATATCTGAAGGATGGCGAGAGGGAGTGCAAAATCCAAAGGGTTATCACCCTGGAACACCCCGTTCGATGTAGCTTTCATTGGATGACATTGGCTTGATGTTGTAGCATTCGTCGCCATATTGCACCACTACCAGTACCGATAACACCAACCAATTTGCTATTGATAAAATTCAGTTCACCTGTATACGGTACCAATTAGTTTAGGAAGTAATTCTATACAGAAATTCAAGTTTTCCTTATCCTAGCAAAAATCTAATTCCAACTTCAAATTTTAATCTAATTCTAATACTACTCGCTAAATATTATAAAATGAAAGACTTTAACTGATTCAAACGTTATTTCTTTTATATAAAAAAAATACATGCATTATTTCAATAAAAAGAAAATGGAGTTGGTATATAGTAAAAATATATGAAACGCGTAAAGATTGTGAGGGTTAATAACAATATCATAATTTGAGTAATAAGATAGCTTAATTGGTCAAAGAAAGATCATTAAAATTTTAAAGTTCAGCCATGCTCATACGTAGAAACTATATTAACTATGATAATAAAATAATATAATGAATCTACAAAAAAATATTTTCTTTGAAAAATGAATCTAATTTTGATGTGCAATACAACACGTTGGATAAATTGTAAATATTTTTCTTAATTAATATTAGTGTAAGTACCAAATATATTTAATTATAAGGTGAATGAAACCTTATTCCGTTGATAAAGACAAAGACTTTAAATCTATATATTCCAATCTCTTAATTACATTATGACTCTATATATTTAAAAACGAATATTTATCACTCTTCAAAAAATAAACCCTTCCATTCCTATAAACAAAAATCTCACCTCCTGCTTTATTTCACCATCATTCTATTAACGGATTGCATTGCATATCTCAAAAAGAGAGAAGTTGGCAGAGGTTGCGGCCATTAGGGTCTTTTTGAAATAATTTACTCTACTTTTTCAACGCACTTGAACTAAGTAAATTGTCTCAACGTTCCTCCCTACAGGAGTAACTGAAAGCAAGATGCAAACTTTTTTGGGTCTAGTTCCATCCCTGCCCTCAAACTCCCCTCAAATTTACGGTCTCAACCACTCAGAAAAGCTTAGAATCAATTATCTTCGAAACGCATGGATGAATATCCGTTTCAGTCTCATAATTACTATGAAAACCTTACTTTCTTAAAACGAAAGGAAATTATACGTTTTTTTTTTTTTTTTTTGCTATCTGGTGATTTTCTTAGTAACCAAACTGAAAACTTTACTTCAGAGAAAAAAACGAAGAAAAAGATAGAAAGAAGAGAGTAGTATTCACCTGAAACTTGAAAGCTCTGTTACCGTAAGAATCTGTCACTCAATGCACATCGATTTTCACTTCATTCTTTGAAATCAGTGAAGAAATGAGGAAATACAATTATGAAAGACTGATAACCCAATGGTTTTGAATGGTATACTGGTGAGCAGCTTGGCAAACCCAGTTTCCATATATAGACCCTCGGGTGATAATTTAAGTTCCGATTTTGCCATCTTATGACCACTATGGTTATATTTTATTTATGCTAAATTATTAAAATAGAGAGCTTAAATTACATTTTAATGATTTATATTTGAAATGTTATGTTTTAATCATTTATATTATAATTTTGTTACAAAATGGTTACTTTACCGTTAATGTCAACGTGATGTTTAACTAGGATGAAAAAAATTAAATTTTCAATATAAATATAGAATACAAATTTTACTCTATAATCTAATTTTCTCCAATTTAAAAAGAAGCAACATTTGAATTTTTTTTATTACCATCATAGAAAAGAAGAGGAGCAGAACGACATAGAAGAAGAAGAAGAAAAGGGCACACCAACCTCTATACTTACTATTGTGGTTGCCCACAATACACAATCAAAGAAAGATGAAACGCCTTTTTGTTTGTACATATACAGAAAAATATGAAAAGATAGACCATCTTTTTGCAAAAAAAAAAAAAATCTATATATATAATATTTAAACCCAAATTCGGATAAAGAACAAAAAATCTATTACTTATTGTAATTCATGCCTGGACCCTCCATTGAATTAATCATTTGTTCTTCTATTTTGAATAAAAAATTCAACCGATTGATGGAGCACTCAATTTGATTTCTACTATTTCGATTCAACAAATAGGACTATGAAAAATAGATAGTTTTTTCAGTCAAAATAGAAACGAAAACTAAAATAAAAAGGAGACTAAGGGTTCTTTTTTTCCGGTTAAAGAATTAATCTGATGCATTAGTTTGATTATTTCAGAAAACAAAATTAATATTTTCCAGTAATTAATTTAAAAATTTTAATTAATTAAATTTATTTAATTAAAAATTAATTAATTTACTTGGTTGGACATCCACGTTGGCATTTTAAACCCATTTTAACTGCCACGTCAGATTGTTGTTTGGAAGGTATCAGATAATAACATAAGTGATTAAATCGTAACATTTCAAATATAAATGACTAAAATATAACTTGAAACAAACAAAAACTACTATTTTAATAGTTTATCCTTTATTTAATGACACAACTACCGTACATGATTCTACCCTCTTTTTTTATGGATAATTCTAGCTTAAATTATTAAGATGTTACAGAATACGAATAGAGGAGATTATTCATAGAATTAAAGAAAGTTAAATTAATAGTAGATTTTGTTATAAGTATTTAATGTTAAAAATATATTTTTTAATTTTTATTTTAATATTATTAAAGGTGATCTATCTAGTTAATCATTAAAACGCTTTCATTTTAGTTATTTAAAATAAAATTCTTACAATTTTGTTAATTAACTTTTAAGGTGCTTTTATTTCAATCATCTAAGCGTTAAATCTTTAATGGTTAGCTATACAAATAACATCATGTTTATACTTTTATTTTGATTACTAAAAAATATATATTTTTAAGTATTGATTTGGATAAAAAAAATTAAGAATTAAAGTAAAAAAAGGCAGAAATTAAAATAATGGATTAAAAATTGTTAAATTTTGCTTGTTTACCTCCTTGTCATAAGTTTTATTTTTTTTTTTTCAAAATTGAAATTTTAAACTTCAAAACATCAACCTCAATTAAATGAAAGTGAATTATTTTAAATATTGGTAATTGGGTGACCAACTAGGTAGTTTACCCTGTTTTAATGTTATTAAAAATATATTCAATAAGGAACATTGGTGGAGTAGTAATAAACTTTTGTTTTAATACTATTAAACACATGTTTGATCCTTGAATTTGTAATTCTTTTTATTTAAATACAATATAAAAATATGAAAGGATAAAAGTGATACTATAATAATATTATTTATAATTAAAAATAAATGATCTTTCTATAACTTCATAATTAAGTTGGTGTCCCGGGTAAAGGTGGCACCTACTTAATAAATTGCTTGAATATAAATATTAAATATTAAATTATTTTTTAAGCTTTTTATACTTAATTTGGGTTATTAATATTTTTTTAGAGATAAATAAGTTTATTTGTAGCAAATTTTAATCCTTAGCATAGTAGCAAAGTTAACTTGGAAGAAGCATTCAAAATGTTTTACTTAATATCCCTTTTGGAACAAAATATGATTACAACTATTGCTCAAGATAACTATGTTTATGGCAACTTCTACCAAAAATAGCTTTACCAAGAACAATTATCTTCAGGCCTTGACTTGTATAAGATTGTAGTTAAAACTCTTTTCAGACATTCGTTTGGTACAAATTCAAACCGTGTTATCCCCATCCCCAACCCATATTATTGTGTGTATATATATATATATACACATATATATATAAGAACAATTATCTTTAAAGCAATTGTTATTCAAGAATAGCTATTAATTGTTCAGGATTGCCTCTTCCAAGAACATCATACTAGAATAGTACTTTTATAAAACAACTCACTTATAAAACAAAATTATCATGGGAAGTTTCTTCTTCAATAAGTATTCCTTAAAAGATGTTTCCCTATGTATTATTTCATTGAGACATACAAAATTTAGATAAGCTAAAAATATGACAAATTTCTTGGGTTAGCTTCACTGTTAGCATGTTTTATGGATCTTAACTTGGTGTATTAAATATGGAAGTAATTAAGGGGTTTTATTTTAACCTTTTTATGTGGTATTGTGTGTTTCTCCCTCTCTTTCTTTTCTAAAACATAATAAACTCTTATTCACTATTCACTATTGTCAACAACTCAAACTCTTATCAAAACAAAGCATTTACTCCCTAAATAATTGACAATATTCTTCATTAATTCATATTTAATGATTAAGTCACTACACCTATAAATAAGAGTTCTTACAACTTACTTAGGGACTTTTAGCTATTTTAGTAGGGAAAGCTTTCTAACTCTTTTTGTATTCTTTTCATTTTAATTATCTTCTTAGCCTTGTTCTCCCCCTTACCAAGTCTTTCTATACCAGTCTAATCACCACCTACAACCGTGCTAAATACTTTAAGGTCATTTCTACTCTTCTCCTTTGTTGCTTACCAACAATATCATAATGTGCCAAATATGAATTTGACATGGTAGATGCATAATAGCAAGAATTGTGAATGAGTTATATATTCTCATAGCTAGATCATTGCCATGTTACAAGGTGGTTGCAACCTATTTTGGATTTATTCTCAAATCTGTAAAAAAAAAGAGGACATTTTATGGATCTATTTAAAAGTCACCCATTCATTGCTGTAGAGACATGGTTTTCCTAAATAATAATCATTTGCCTTTATTTTTCATGTTTATTTGTGTATCGCTAATATAGTATTTGAGCCAGTTTGGATCATGACCGCCATCCCCCTCCCTTGTTCATCATGACTGATATTACTGATGAATCTACTCCCTTTCCTCATTTTTTGTGATAAAAATGAGTCTTTCTTCTCCACTAAGCGTGTCAACGTCAGATTGGATGGAAAAAATTATCTTCTCTGGAAACATGTTCTATTTACCATTCATGGCCATAGCTTGGAGCATTTTCTTGATAGTTCAACCCTTCCACTCTTAAAATTTACTATCACTGAGTTTGGCAATTTTTTCCCAAATGAAGCTTATACTCTCGTTGTTAAACAAGACTATGCACTTGCCTCATGGCTTTTGTCCACGATGAGCCTCAATATCCTATCTCAACTTGTTGGAACAAAAACTTTGGCTTGTACCTGGTCCACCTTAACTTAACTATTTTTAGCTATTTCCACAACCAAGGTGATGCATCTCCATTGCAAGCTTTGCTCCCTCCAAAAAGGTGCCCTTTCCATGTGAGATTATCTTTCCCAGTTTAAAGAAGTTTGTGGCACTCTCGCTACGTGTAGCAATCCTATCTCGGTTATTAAGCACAATTCAACAATCTTAAATGGCTTACCCCATGACCATGACTCTTTAGTAGTTGTTATCACCTCTAGCCACGAACCATATACCATCAATCGTGTAGCATCTATCGTCATGGATGTTGAATCTTGATTTCAAGAACCTCTCTATTTCCCTATGTCTATTAACACAACATAAGTTACGGCTCCCTCCTCTATAAATATTGACTCTACTTTACGCCATAAGCTCCCTTCCTTTAGCTCATCAGGTTTCTCTTCTATCGTTTCTGGTCAAGCCCACTTCTTAAGGTCAGTAAACCCCACCCACTTTATAATATCCCGAAATAGGGCCTAGTCGGAATAGTGGTCTCAAGACCACAAAATCCGAAGTAGAAAATTTTATTCCTATGATTTATTATGAGATATGACATGCTTGCATGATATTGAGAAAATTTCCATGAAGGAAGTTTCATGAAATAATGAATAAATTGTCCTTTAGGACTAAATCGCAAAAGATACAAATTATGAGTTTCTAGAAGGTTTAAGTATGAAATAGCATAAAAGAAATTATTAGAAGTCCTTATTTGGCAATTAGACCAATTTTTGGCACTATGGACAAAAATGCCCATGGAGGGGAAAATTTTCAAAGAAAGGACAAAAGGGCATTTTGGTCATTTGGTAAATTAACGAAATAAAAAGGGAAAAAGAAGCCAAATTTTGTCCATCTTATTCTCTATTGTGCCGAAACTCCAATGGTCTCCATAGCTAGGGTTTTCTTCAATTTCAAGCTTCAAGTAAGTGACCCTAAGCCCCTTTTTTTCATACTCTTCGTATTTTTGAAATCCTCGTAGCTTAATCTAGCTATTTCTACCACTAAATTGAGCTAGGCTTCATGTTCAAAAATATACCTATGCATGACATGCAAGTAATTTGATGTCTAGTGGTGAAAAATGAAGGGTTAAAGTGTAGTAAACACCTTTCTCTAGTTGATTTTGCATGAAAGTCCCTAATAGTGACCAAATTGCAAAGCTAGTAAAATGAGTATTAATGTGTAAATTAATGAGCAATGTGGGCTGCTATGAGTCCATATGAGGTTTGGCTAGGCTTGGGTACCAAAACTAAGTGCATTTTATTTTACGAGTCTAGGGACCATTTTACAATTATGTAAAAGTTTAGGGGCAAAATTATAATTTTTGCCAAAGTATGATTTAGGCACTATTTAGTCAGTGTGGGTACTAAATAAGCTAAATTTGTCATTTTAGATCAAGAAACATGAAGCCCGGACCGAAACCGAGGCAAAGGTAAAATTGTGGATTAAACTGAGTATCCACACGTATTTTGGATTCGAGGTAAGTTGTATGTAATAATTTGGCTTGTATGCCATATAAATTCATTATGAATATATTTTATAAAATTTAAATGTTTCATGAAGTCTTGGTATGATATGTATATGAAACATGTATAAGTGCTATGATGTTGAATTGATGACGCAATGTGCAAAATGTATGAGATTCAAGAAATTGTTGATGTGAGATTTTACCAAAGAGTGATGAAATCATGAAAAGAGTAATTCCATACGAGTTAAATTGCTACGAGGATACCGTAGTCATGTCTTGAATATTGTAAGTCCCATGTAAGACCATGTTTGGGACATGGCATTGGCATCGAACCGAGATCTCATGTAAGACTATGTCTAGGATATGGCATTGGCATTGAGATGTGATCCCCTGTAAGACCATGTCTGGGACATGGCATGGGTATCCGAGATGAGGTCCCGTATAAGACCATATCTGAGACATGGCTTCGGCACCGATATGAGATACAGATCACCTGTAAGACCATGTATGGGATATGGCTTGGGCATCTTATATAAGATCCCGTATAAGACCATGTCTGGGACATGGCATTGGCATCAAAGTAAGAGCTCCTGTAAGACCATGTCTGGGATATGGCATCGACATCGATGATGATCCCATTTAAGACCATGTCTGGGACATGGCATTGGCATCATTACATGATATTGACTTACGGGTATCCTTTGGTATTCTAAAGATTTTAAAGGAAAGTTCACAAGTTAATAAATTATATGAGAAAGACTAAAATTTCATGTAGAGTGTTGCATGTTCAAGAATGAATAAGTTATGGGTAATTGAAATGCATGGCTATGAGAAATACTACTTGTTGAAAATGAGTAAGATATGAGAATGATCAATTCAAGAGAATGAGTAAGAAGTCCATGATACTTTTCAATACCCATTTAGGAAAATATTCTATGAAATTGTGGCTAACTTATTCATGCAACTTACTACGCATTTTATGTACTTATTCCCTTTCATTTCCTTTTTCCATGTAGGTTTACCGATCTAGCTTGAGGATCACTTGAAGTCGGAGCTCATAGTCACACTATCAAGCCAACTATTTTGGTATAGTTAGTAGACCTTTTTGTTGTATGGCATGTATAGGAAGTTAGTCATTTTGTAAATTGCCACTTTAATGGCTATATGTGTTGGCCATTGTTGTGCTTGAGTCAAGTTGTAATGGCCCTTAGATATGGCCTAAATTTTCCTAATTTAATTTTATACAATGGTGGATGTTTTCATGTTTGCTAAGTTCTAAATTGCAAAATGATGTTGGTATGGATTGGTACTATATTTAGTCATGTCTTAGGGTAGCTCAAGGCTTGGAAAATAGCTTATTAATTTTCACACGGTTGGGCACACGGACGTGTGTCTAGGCCGTGTGTCCCTTGTATCTAAATTACCTAAGTCAGTATAGTACACGGGCTAAGCACACGGGCGTGTGCTCTGGCCATGCTAGAAAAACAGAATACCCAGGTTCTTGCACATGGGCTATAGACACAGGCGCGTGTCTAGGCCGTGTCAAAACCCCTATAAGTGGAAATTAAAATAAATTCAGCACGAGCTAGGGACATGGGCATGTGAGACTACACGGCCTGCCCACACGGGCGTGTGGCCCTATTTTAGATAAAAATCTTCTAAGTGTTCAGAAGTTCTAGGATCGGTTCTGAAACACCTTTGATGTATGTTTAGGGTCTTAAGGGCCCATGTTAGAGTTAATAAGAGATTAAAAGAGAAGTTTTAAAGGAAAAGAAATTTTATAGCTGAACTCATGAGATTAAGGATGTTCAAGTCTAGTAACGCCTCATGCTCGTTTCGGTGTCGGACTCGAGTAAGGGTTGTTACACACTTTGTTCCAAGACCACGTTCTTCTTATCTCAATCGTGGTAGAGGTAGAACTACTTATTACCTGCAATGCTAACTTTGTGGTAGTATGAGACATCTTGTAGACCATTGCTACTATTACTTTAACTAATCGTTTTTAGGCATCAAATCATCTGCTCCAAATAAACCAGCAATTGTCAACCCTATTGCAAATACCTACATCTACAGTACCAGTCCCCTAAACTATGAATTTGCCTCATATAGTTTCACCCCATCTGACGGGTATTATCCGTTTGTTTAACATTCCACTTCTGACTCAACAAGCTCTAGCATTATTGTTTCTACCTTTGTTACCTCTAATGATGCGTTCAACTTTCAAGTCCCAACTGCTCTCTCTACTACCACTACTCTACCCATAACACAAACTTGGGTCCTAGGCTCTAGAGCCTCTCACCACATCACCAATAATATTGCTAATCTCTCGATTAATAGTCCCTACACTGTGTAACATCTCGATTTTGGGCCTAATCGAAATAGTGGTTTCGAGGCCACAAATCTGAAAAAGAAAACATTATTTTTATTATATTTTTATGATCTGTGATTTCACGGAAAGATTTCGTGAAAATTTCATTTGAAAATTTCGACGTTAGGGCACTCAATTTAGTCAAAAGGACTAAATTGTAAATAGTGAAAAAGTTGAGTTCCATATGTTAGAAGTGTCCAATTGTTATGAAGTTTTAAATTGAAGGTCCTTAAATAGTAATTAGACCATTGGTTAAATTTTTGGACAAAAATGGGCATGAATAAGATAAATTTGAAAGAAAATTCTTTAAGGGCATTTTGGTCATTTAGTAATTTAAAAGAATTAAAAAGGGAAAATGAAGCAAAAATTTGCTCATCTTCTTTCTCAAGGCCGAATATAGCATGGAGAAACCATGGTTAGGGTTTTTCAAGCTTCCAAGCTCAATTGTAAGTCCGTTCTAGCCCCGTTTTTAATGATTTTTACGTTTTTGAAATCCCGATAACATGATTTCTCTATTCCTACCATTTATTTGAGCTAAGGTTTGATTTCAAAAATTGACCCATGTTGAATAATTGTGCATTTTGATGAATTATAGTAGATTATGCATGTTTATGGTTAGAGAAACGATTTTTGCCGAGTGATTTTCGACGAAAATGTTCGAAAGGACTAAATCGTAAAAGTTATAAAATTGGTCATAAGTGTGAGTTTTAATGAGAATTGTGGGCTTCTATATTTATCAAATGGTTCAGTTAGGCCTAAAATGCAAAGAAATTGAATAAAAATTTATTTTCGAGTTTTGGGGCAAAAATGTAACTATGCAAAAGTTTAGGGGCAAAAATGTAAATTTTGTAAAAATATGTTTTAGGTCCGAAATGATTAGTACATTGATTAAATAAGTGAAATATGATGTTTTAGATCCCCGAAAATTGAGATTTGGACCTAGAATGGGAGAAAAACTGAAAATCGAGAAAGTTGGTCAAAATGGCCGTATTGGTATCGAGGTAAGTTCATGTGTTTAATAAGCATTTAATTAAGCATGTTTGAATGCTAAATTTATAGATTAGTTATAAATGTTTTACTATTGATTTTTCAATATAATGATAATAATTGAGAAATGTTTGATAATAATTCGACATTAAAAATGAGAATTCGAATAAGTTTACATATAAGACCATAGTGGTAATGTTGCTTTGTATAAGATAAAGAAAGTATCGAATAGCATAATTTGAGGAAAGTAAGATAAATTGAGGATATGATGAGATTAAGAATGTAAGTATGTAAGTTGAGTAGCATTTTATTATTATGCAATTGTTGCTATTATTATTAATGAGTTATGTGACTGACCTTGAGAATTTGAGCAAGTCTGTTTTAGCTATGAATTGCCTAGACATTAATATTTCAAAGTCCATGTTTATAACATGGTAATTAAGGAAGAATTGACGGAAAAAGACCATGGTTGACCCATGGCAACATAAGATAAGGATACCAAGTAAGACCATGCCAAGGCATGGGATTGGTGAATTTTACAAGGCAAGGAAATCATGTAAGACCATGTCAAGACATGGCATTAATAAGCTACTATAAGGCAAAGATCCCATGTAAGACCATGCCAAGGCATGGCATTGGTAAATTTTACAAGGCAAGGAAATCATGTAAGACTATGCCAAGACATGGCATTGATAAGTTACTATAAGGCAAAGATCCCATGTAAGACCATGCCAAGGCATGACGTTGGTGAGTATATAAGGCAAGGATCCTGTGTAAAACCATGCCAAGGCATGGCATTGAGTACATAAGGCAAGGATACCACGTAAGACCATGTCAAGACATGGCAATGGTAAATTTCAAAAGGAAAGCTATTTGAGTAATCCAAAGAGTGAGTCAAAGAGATGACAAGGTAAGATCACGAGGAAAGAGCACAGGGATGTACATAAGGCTTATTGATATTGAGGTTATAAGTTGATGATATTAAAAGTATTTTAATGAGTATATTCAAGTATTAAGTAAGTGATAAGTTTTCAATTATAATTTTGACGCTTTGTGATATGATTAGCAATATGCCTATATATTATGAGAGAGTATTAATGTGTTAAGTGAGATGTTGCAGGTACATAAGCAAGGTATTAAGTAATGTATTTTTTTTATTCCGAGCCTTTGGTAAGGTTACCAATGAGTAATATAGGAAAGTAAGAGCTTAACATTATTTATGCAAATTATGAAAGCTTAATAATAAGCTAAATTCATTACTAATGCCTATTATTTTACATGTGAACTTACTAAGCTTTATAAGTTTACCTCTTTCCTTTCCTCTGTTCTAGAGTTTTATCAAACAAGCTCGGGTTGGAGGTCGTCAGAGATCGCTTCACACTTTCAACTATCAAGTTACCAATTGGGTATTTTCATTGAAATGTTATCAGTTATGGCATGTATAGGGACTTGGCCATTTTGTGTGTATGTCCTTATGATATGGCTAAATAATAACATTTGTTGATGTTATGTATGCCTAAATGAGGTTTAATGCAAAGAAATTATGAAAGAGTAAAAGTTGATTATGAAACAGTTTTGGGACAGCAGTAGTGATGTGATTTTCAAAAATCACTAAAAATTGTAGAAATTGAATTGAATGGTGAATAAGATATAGAATTAAAACCTATTGAGTCTATTTTCATAGGAAAGAAAAAAGTATGCAAAGGAAGTTTGTCTTTTGAGATATTTAAACTCTTACAAGACTGGTTCAGAGTGACTTTGTGATCCCCTATTCAGATTTTAGAATTTCACTAAAAATTGTACAAAAATAATTATGATGTATAATTTATATTTCTAGATTCCTTAGTGAGTCTATTTTCATTAGAAACAAACAGAAATATTATTCAAATTCTGTAAAATGAGATAATCTATTTTTAGTGAAGAGAGGTCAGGCCTGTTGGACTGCAAAATAGGGGAAACTTTTATGAATAAACTGTACTAATTGGCCAAACCAAGAATTCTGGAAAATTTATGGTAAGAAGATATATGAGTCTATTTTCAGGAAAAATTTATGGATTTAAATTTTAAGTTTCATAACTTGAGTTATAATTAATTTAGTGACTATTACGCAGGTGGAGTTTTATTATGAATAGCGAAATAAATTATTTTGATTTGTGTAAGTAATCAGAAAAATTTTAATGTTCCCGGTTTGGTCCCGAACCGTTTCAATTGCATGTTTTACGGCCTCGAGTGCCCTTTTTAGGGATATATTGGATGAATGTGAGTGAATTAATTTTAAAAGTAAATTTTTATGCCCTGAATTAGTAAGATAAGTCTAGTAACGCCTCGTGCTCGACTCCGGCGACGGTCTCAGGTAAGCGATGTTACACACTGGGTCTGGTAAGGTTACTGTAGGTGATGGCTTTTCTCTCCAATTAACCATATTGGCACTTCTATTATACCTTCTACTTCTCGGTTACTATTGTTAAATGACTTATTACATTTGCCCACTATCTCTCACAACTTGCAATTTTTTCAAAGTCTGCCAAATACAACTTGGTTTATTTTGAATTCCATTTTGGCTATTGTCTTGTCAAGGATGAATCCAGAAATGAGGCCGTCTTGCATGGCGTGAAGCAAAATGGTCTATATCGCTTTCTTGCTACACTAACTACTCCACAGCTGCTACAAACTACTGTTATGGATGTTTCTAGTATTTTTTTATCTGTTTTGTCTCCTAAATTTTGGTTATGGCACAAATGTCTTGGCCATCATTCAATTGAGGTGCAAAATAAAGTCATGAAGCAGTGCAACAAATCTCAATTTGTACATTAACACACTTTTTTGTACGAAGCATGCTGCATAAGGAAGAGTCATCATTTACCTTTCACTAACTCTACTACTACCTACACCAAGCCCTTTGAGTTAGTTGAGCTCAACTTATAGAGACCAGCTCATGAATCTTCATCTGGCTACTGTTATTACTTATCCTGTATTGATGCCTTTTCAAGGAATTGTTGGTTGTGTTTACTAAAAGTGAAAGATCAAACCATTGTTACCTTTGACCTCTTTTTGTTAATAATCAATTTTCTACTCACATTGTTATTGTTCAAACTAATTGGGGAAGTGAATTTAAAAACTTTACCTCATACTTGTCAAATTGTGGAATCCAACATCGTATCACTTGCCCTCATACTTCTCAACAAAATAGCATTGTTGAGTGAAAACATAGACACATTATTAAGACATGTAACACCTCTAACCCGTATCCGTCGCCGGACTAGGATTAAGAGGCATTACTAAACAAATCACATCATTATACAAACATTTCACATACATTAATCACATTCATCATATCACATCCAATCATAATCATAAAATCCCTTATATAGGTCTACGAGACCGTAAACATGCTTTAGAGAGGGTTCAGGACTAAACTGATCTCGTATAAAAATTTACAAAACTTTAAAATTTTTCTAAGCTACAGAGGTCACATGCTTGTGTGAACAAGCCGTGTGCCTCACACGGCATTAGACACATATGTGTCTCTAGGCCGTGAGGAAATAGGAAATATATACTGACTTATCCACACGGCTAAGGATACGCCCGTGTGCCAAACCGTGTGAAAATTAGGGAGCATACTGACTTGGTCACATCGCTAGTCACACGCCCGTGTATCTAGCCCGTGTGCCTATTCGAAATGGCCTCACAAGCCCATGTCTGGGCCGTGTGCTCGGCCGTGTCAAACTTATAGGGTATATTGACTTGGCCACACAGCCTGTCACACACTCGTGTGTGAGGTCGTGGAGCGTCCAGGCTCAATTCGAATTGAACCTTTGAACAACACGACAGAGACACACGCCCGTGTGGGCAAAAATAAGCCATTTACAAGGCCAATTTGCCACCCTTAAAGGGTCTACCCTACAAGCTCAAACAAGGCATCATTCAATATGTTATTTCCAACCAAAATCAAACTAATTCATGCACATTTCATACCATATCTATGTCCATCATCTTTAAACATAATTACCTAGACAAAGTATACCAAAATCATTAAATCATCATATATCCAATCAAACATTTTCTCATCCATTCAACCACTTAAACAACCTCAACATTCATACCAATTTCACATATCAATCTCATACCCAAAACCTATCATAACAAATACCATAACAAGCTTACCAAA
The DNA here is from genome assembly GCA_020496765.1 of Gossypium stocksii. Classification (NCBI taxonomy): domain Eukaryota; kingdom Viridiplantae; phylum Streptophyta; class Magnoliopsida; order Malvales; family Malvaceae; genus Gossypium; species Gossypium stocksii. The sequence goes on from CM035622.1 coordinate 54,744,580, forward strand.
ATGCTAAATTCACAAGACTCCACAAATTTATCATTTAACATATTTGAACATATAACACAAACACATATACAAAGTCATATCATATGCTAAATTCACATTCATCATTGCCATTCTTTACAAGCCAACTCACATGGCTATATTCACAATTCAAATATACCATATCAACACTAGCCTATACATGCCATATACCATAATTACAAGCTTCAAAAGTACCGAAATAGTGATAGATAGTGTGGCGATGATTATTGACGATCTCCGAGCTCGAGCTAGCTTCGTTTATCTATAAAATAGGGAAATAACACACAAGTAAGCTTTCCAAAAGCTTAGTAAGCCATATACAAATAAACTTAACACATGAAGCAAATATAAATCAATTCATCTATGGGAATCATGGTTAGTCTCTTATAAAAAAATATCACAATTCTCATCTAATTCACTTGTTCATATTCATTATGCATCACTTACCTTTTCTTTTCAATATTCATATAACTTCATACATACCTGGATCAGTTAACTCATTTATATATTCATCCTCTTCTTGACTTTGCTTGTTAAACTGTTCGAAATTGTTAAAGATACTTGGATAGCACATAAAGCTCGTACAATGCCATATCCCAGATATGGTCTTTCATGTTATTATGTATCGATGCCACTGCCCCATACAGGGTCTTGCACAAAACCATATAATGATGCCAATGTCCCAAACATGATCTTACACGTAATCTCATATTGATGCCAATGTCCCAGACATGGTCTTACATGTAATCTCATATCGATGCCAATGTCCCAGACATGGTCTTACACGAAATCACACCTCAGTAATCTTAATGTCATGACATTAGTATCCTATACTTTTCCTAGGGTTTGTACAGGATTTTCGGACGTCATACCATTGTCGATTCTTGCTCGTACACGATCATTTGTCATCCAATTCAATTCAATAATATACAAACATGTATAATTCAAATATAAGACATTTATTTACGTATGAACTTGCCTCAAAGACAAGAGGAACGTATCAGATCTACTAATCGACAACCTTCGATTTTCCCCGATCTAAATCCAATTTCTTTCTTTCTTGATCTATATATGTAACACCTTTTACCCATAACCGATGCTGGAGAAGAGTATGAGTCATTACTGTACTAAAATTCATGTAAACTTTTGACTTAAACTCATAAAAATGTATCCCAATTAAAACTTTTCAAACATTGTCCTATGAGCCTTCTTATGAGCCTACGAGGCCTAATTTATGGATAGGAAATGATTCAGGACCATGTCGTGCACTTGAGAAAATTTTTTCAAAAACTAGTAAAAATAGGGCATACGCCCGTGTTGGAAGGGCGGCACACCCGTGTAGTCTCTAAACATGGCCATGCTGATAGCCCGTGTACCTCACACGGCCTAAACTATCGAGGGACACGCTCGTGCCCCTCACCTATGCGGATTTATTTCCAACATCAACCTACAGGGGTTTTCACACGGACTAGCGCACATTCGTGTGCCCAACCCGTGTCCGCACAGCCATGACACGCCTGTGTCGCGACCCGTGCACATTCTGTTTCTTACGTCATCATTCACACAGCCATGGCACACACCCGTGTGGTGGCTGTGTCGTCCACATGATTGAGACACACGGCTGTGTCTCATGCCCATGGAAGATCCTGATGGCATTTAATGCTATCCATGCAAGGTACATGGGACACACGGTCGAGCCACACGCCTGTGTACTGCCCGCGTGTCTCACATGGCCTAGACACATGCCCGTGTATCTACCCGTGTAGGTAATATAGGACTATTTACCAAGCCATTAGCTGCCCTGAAACACATACAAACAAAACTCCAATCTACATACGTCAACCAATTCAAGTCCACAATACAAGCATAACTACTAAGCAACTTTGCACAAATTCCATGTAAATTCATCTCAATTCAAGTCTCATGTCATTTCATATCCCAAAAATGGTCTTACATAAGATATCATAGGATACCGATGCCATTTCCTAGACATGGTCTTATATGGGATCCCTCTTAGATGCCCATGTCATGTCCTAGACATGGTCTTACAGGGGATCTATGTCTCCTTTTGATACCGATGTCATATCCCAAACATGGTCTTATACGGGACCATATATCGATGCCAATGCCATATCCCAGACATGGTCTTACATGGGATCTCAGTTCGGTGCCGATGCCATGTCCCAGACATGGTCTTATACGGGACCTACTATTCTTTGATATGGCAACAGTATCCTTCGTATACATTAACATTTACGTAGAATTTCTATTTTATTCCTTAGTTATTTCTTGAGATTATAAGTCAAAATTGTATAGGATTGATATAGAATTTATAGAATTTCATTATAGTCATTTCATAACACTTAATGCTAAATTGATTCATATAACTTACCTCAGGTTCAAAATATGATGAGTGCTCGGTTTAGTCCACCACTTTACCCTTTCCCTTGTTTTGGTTCAGGCTTCTAGTTTCTTGATCTATAATTAATAGAATTCAATAATTAACTCATCAAATTACTAATAACGACCCTAAATTCACAATTTTGACAATTTGACCATTTTGCCCCTAGATTTTGGCAAAATGACCATTTTGCCCTTATGCTTGGAAATTAATTTTTATCAAATTTCCTTATTTCTCATACTTATCTAAGCCCTTTCATACAAATAACAACTTCAAATAACCATTATCGAAACATTTAACAAAACAACTCATTCTCTTTCAAACAAGTCTTATTTAGGTGTTGTCTATGAACACCCATTTCCAAAATTTGTTTATTAAGTATCCTACATTCATTATCTTTCATAAAACCCTAACAAATGACACCTACCCTTTCATGGCAAAGATTTAAACTTTAAAACAAAAATGCTTAATACACCCCTCAATAAGAAACTTATGCCATGATGGTCTTAAATATGTAAAAAGTTTAAAGAGAGGCCATAGAAATCACTTCCTATCAAGAGGAATAGCTTGGCTGAATTTTTTGTTTTCAAAAACCCCCCCAAGAACTGATATTTTCGGTGCATAAGGAGAAGGAGAATGAAGAAGATGAAGGCCTAGGCAATAGGTTACTATTTTATGACTTAAGTCACCTAATGCCCATACTTTCTTGACTTTTCCTACCCCAATTGCTTCCTATGGCCGGCCAAGCTAGCAAGAAGGGGCATATTTTCCCAATAAAACCTTCAAAAATTAATTTTCTAAATATTTAATTCACTTCACTATTCATGTACAACTTTTACCCTTTATTCGATGTAGTCCATTTTTTTGCGATTAAGCCTTCAATCGCATAAATTAACTTACCAAAACTTTCCTACATTTTCATCAAAATATTATAACACATAAAATAATACCAAATAAATTTTCTCTAATACTATTTCATACTTAACCTTCCAAATTTCATAATTTGCAATTTATCCCTCAAAAGGTAAATTGATCCTTAATTCATAAAATTTCCTTCATGGAAAATTCTCAATATCATGCAAACATACCATAAGTTCAAAAATAATCATGAAATAAATTTTCTACTTCAAATTTGTGGTCTCGAAACCATTATTCCGACTAAGCCCTAATTCGGGCTGTTACAATTCTCCCCTTTAGGGATTTTTATCCTCGAAAATCTTACCGGTGAACAAGTCTGGGTACTGAGTCCTTATTTTTGCCTCAAGTTCCCATGTCGCTTCTTCTCCCCATGTCTTTGCCACAGTACTTTCACAAGGGCTATACTCTTGTTTCTTAACTACTTGACCTCCCGAGCTAAAATTTTAATTGGTTCCTCACCATAAGTCATATCCGGTTGGATCTCAATCTCTGCCAGGGTGATCACATGCGAAGGGTCCGATCGATAACATCGTAGCATGGAAACATGGAAGACATTATGAATCTTTTCTAGTTCGGGCAGTAAAGCTAGCCGATAGGCTATCGGCCCGAACCTCAGTGATCTCGTAAGGTCCGATGAAATGTGGACTTAACTTGCCTTTTCGGCCAAATCTAAGTACTTTCTTCCATGGAGAAACTTTCAAGAACACTTTTTCACCGACCCGGAACTCTATTTCTTTTCATTTCAAATCGGCATATGATTTTTGTCTATCAGTCGCAGTTTTCAAATAGTTTCTAATCACTTTCACCTTCTCCTCTGTCTCCTTAACTAGATCAACCCCATGTATCTGATTTTCCTTAAGCTCTAACCAATATAGAGGCATTCTACACTTACGCCCATATCAAGCCTCATAAGGCGCCATTTTCAAACTCGACTGGTGGTTGTTGTTGTATACAAATTCAACCAAAGGTAGTTACTTTTCCCAACTACCTTGGAACTCTAACACATAACATCTAAGCATATCTTCGAGCACCTATATTACTCTCTCTGAGTAACCGTCAGTCTGGGGGTGAAAAGCAGTGCTAAAATTTAGCTTTGTGCCCAAGACTTCCTGTAATCTCTTCCAAAATCGTGACATAAACCTTAGGTCTCGATCTGAAATAATCGATAATGGTACTCCATGAAGTCACACAATCTCGAAAATGTACAAGTCAGCCAACTTATCTAACGAGTAGTCTGTGCCTACTGGTATAAAATGAGCTGATTTTGTAAGCTTATCAACCACAACCCAAACAGCGTCTTTCTTTTTCAGTGACAATGACAATCCCGTTACAAAATCCATGGTGATACGGTCCCACTTCCATTCGGGAACCATGATGGGTTGTAATAGACCAAAGGGCACTTGGTGCTTCGCTTTTACTTGCTGACAAATTAAACAATTTGCTACATACTCAATAATCTCCCTTTTCATGCTCGGCCACCAAAACCATCTCTTTTAATCATTGTACATTTTGGTGCTACCAGGGTGAAAGAACATTCAACTACCATGTGCCTCATGTAAAATTCTCTGAATAAGTTTATCGTCTTTTGGTACACAAAGTTAATCCTGGAACCTTATACAACCATCTAGGTCAATCTGGAAATCTGAATCTGTACCCAATTTGGATCGAGCTTTCTTAGTTTGTAAATTTTTGTCTCTTAAATGAGCTTCACAAATCTTTTGGATGAACATTGGTGTAACTCTCAATTCTGCCAAAACTGACCCATCAGCATCTACTGTCAGTTGTGCATTCATAGCTCTCAAGGCAAATAGCGATTTCTGACTAAGAGCATCAGCTACTACGTTTGCTTTCCCTAGGTGGTAGTCAATAACTAGCTCATAATCCTTCAACAACTCAAGCCATCACCGCTGCCCCAAATTCAAATCTTTTTGGGTCATTGAGTACTTAAGACTTTTATGGTCATAAAGACTCGGCACTGTTCACCATATAAATGATGTCTCCAAATCTTTAGCACAAACACTATTGCGGCCAATTCTAAGTCATGAGTCGGATAATTCTTTTCGTGGGGCTTTAACACTTTACCTTATTGCATAAGTACACAACCCAATCCATGGAAGGACACATCACTAAAGATGACAAATTTCCTCCCTGGTTCTAGTTGCACTAAAATAGGAGCTTCGGTCAACAACGTATTTAACTTCTCAAAACTTTGTTAGCACTTTTCATTCCATTCGAACTTAGCATCTTTTTGTAACAATCTCATCATTGGGGTAGCGATCATAGAAAATCCTTTAATAAACCTCCAGTAATAACCGGCCAAACCCAAGAAACTTCTAACCTTAGATACATTTTTGGGCAACTTCCATTCAACAATTGCCAAGATCTTGCTTGGGTTGACTCGGATGCCATCACCCAAAATGATGTGGCCTAAAAATTCAACTTCTTTCAGCCAAAATTCGCTCTTGCTGAATTTAGCATAAAGTTGCTTATCTCACAGAGTCTGTAGTACTATTCTCAAATGCCCGACATGCTCGTCTTCATCGCGAGAATAAATTAAAATATTGTCAATAAAAACCACAACGAACTTATCTAGGTATGGCAGAAAAATATGGTTCATTAGATCCATGAACACTGCTGGGGCGTTAGTCAAACCGAATGGCATGACAAGAAATTCATAGTGGCCATACCTTGTCCGAAATGTAATCTTAGACACATCAGACTTCTTAACCCTTAACTCATAGTACCCAGATCTCAAATCTATCTTGGAAAACACTGTGGCTCCTCTCAATTAATCGAATAAATCATCGATCCTTGGCAGAGGGTACTTGCTATTTATGATAACCTTGTTCAATTGTCTATAATCTATGCACAACCTCATAGAACCGTCTTTCCTTTTCACAAATAACACGGGAGCACCCCACAAAGAATGACTCAGTCTTGTAAAACCTCTGTCGGTCAAATCTTGTAACTGAGCCTTCAATTCTTTCAACTCATTCGGAGCCATTCTATAAGGAGCAATAAAGATAGGTGTGGTACCCGGAGCCAACTCTATACCAAATTCTACCTCTCTAACTGGAGGTAATCCAGGCAACTCTTTCGAAAAGACATCTAGATACTCGCAAACTACTGGTACCAATTCAATTTTCAATTTCGACTCTTTTGTGTTAATCACAAAGGTAAGGTAAGCTTCAAACCCTTTTCTAATACATTTCTGAGCAACCATAGAAGAAATCACTACAGGAAACCTTTCAAATTTCTCTTACTCTACTCGAAGAGTCTCACCATTTTCGCATTTCAGCTCAATAAACTTCTTACCACAATTTACTATCACCTCATATGTGGTTAACCAATCCATGCCCAGGATTACATCAAATTTATCAAATGGTAGGAGCATGAGGTTAGCATGAAAACAATAATCCTTAATCTTCAAGGGACAATCGCGTCATACTTTGCTACTAATACACATTTGCCTAAGGGATTGGAGACTCTTATCACAAGTTCTGTAGACTCTACTGGTATGCTCATACTAGAGACTAGTTTCATGCAAATGTATGAGTGGGTAGATCCCGGATCTTTTAAAGCAATAATAAAAGTTTCATGAAGAGAAAAAGTACTCGTTATTACGTCGGGTGATGATGCTTGCTCATGAGCGAGAATGCGATACGTCCTTACTGATGCTCTACCCTCGAGTCTCGCACTTTGTTCATTTGGTGCATTCTTACTACTCGTTCCTGAACTCATGTTTCTCTGAGGTCTGCCTCTAGAGGAAGCATTACTCGATCTTGCGCTTTGATCTCCAACCTTCTCGACTATATCAGGGCACTCTCTAATAAAGTGGTCTTGAGCACCGCACTTGAAAAAAGCCCTCTCATGTGCTTGCATTCGCCTGGATGACGCCTACCACACTAGGGGCACTCGGGTCTACTAAGCCAAGTATTACCCACGCCCGCAACTAAGGTAGTCTAAGCTTTGGGGATTGGATTCTTCTTACCCTTGCGTTTACCCGAAAATCCTTTTGAAGCAACTGACTGTGAAGTAAACTCTCTAGATCTCTTTAAAGAAGATTGAAATGACTTACCAAACGATCTCTTTCTTGAATCACGAGATTTCATCTCGGCCTTCCTCTTTTCCTTGGCCAACTCTTCGACCTTGTAAGCCTTGTCTATTAATGCCATAAACTCCTTCAGCTCGAGGATACCAACAAACATATTGATGTCTTCATTCAATTTGTCCTCGAACCTCTTGCACATAATAGCCTCGGTGGATACGCATTCCCGAGCATACTTACTAAGTCTCACGAACTCCCGCTCGTATTCAATTACGGTCATCCGACCTTGCTGTAACTTTAAAAACTCCTTACACTTCTGATCAATAAACCGTGGACTGATGTACTTCTTACAGAATTCTTCTTGGAAAAATTCCCAATTAACCTTCTCTCTTAGTACCACTGACACAAGGGTGTTCCACCACTGATAGGCGGAATCTCATAGGAGGGACAAGACCCACTTTATACATTCTTCCGGGGTACAAGATAGTTCGTTGAATACACTGATGGTATTCTCTAGCTAAAATTTAGCTCTTTCAGGATAATCATCTTTCGTAGCCCTAAACTCTCCTGCCCCTTACTTCCGGATTCTATCCACTAGGGGCTTCTCACGCAATACTACTTCTACAATTTGAAGGATTATTGGGGTAGCTTGCATATTTGGAGGGGGTGGAGCTTGTTGTTGAGCGACCGGGTTTGTTCAAACGAACTCAGTGAACCACTTGCTCATCATTTAGAAGAAGGCCTCTCGAGCTTGTCCTACCTGACTCATAGTGGCTGGTCTATCCTCGGTCCCAGCTGGCACCATCCCTTCAGTGGGAGTGAGTGCATTACTTTTTACATCGTCTATCGTAGCTCGATTAGGATCCATTTGCTATAAGAAAACATATTTAGATTGTCAAGAGTCGTCACACTATTATGTCACTTATATACTTAGGTATGGCATGTATAGCTAGACTCATGCATGTGCTAGGTTAGTCCCAGAATCGACTAAACACTACCTCTGATACCACTAAATGTACCACCCCTTACCTATAACCAATGCAGGAGTAGAGTATGAGGCGTTACTATACTAAAATTCACGTAAACTTTTGACTTAAACTCATAACAATGTATCCCAATTAAAACTGTTCAAACATTGTTCTGTGAGCCTTCTTATAGGCCTACAAGCCTAATTTATGGATCAGAAATAATTTGGGGCCATGTCATGCACTTGAGAAAATTTCTTCAAAAAAACTAGTAAAAACAAGGCACACACCTGTGTGGGAAGGGCGGCACGCCCATGTAGTCTTTAAACATGGGCGTGTTGATAGCCCGTGTACCTCACACGGCATGCACTATCAAGGGACACGCCTGTGCCCCTCACCCGTGCGGATTTATTTCCAACATCAACCTACAGGGGTTTTCACATGGCCTAGCGTACGCCTATGTGCCCAACCCGTGTCCACACGGCCATGACACGCCCGTGTCGTAGCCCGTGTGCAACAACCTGGACATTTTATTTCTGACATCATCATTCACACGGTCGTGGCACACGCCAGTCTGCTGGCCGTGTCCTCCACACGATTGAGACACACAGCCATGTCTCTTACTCGTGGGAGATCCTGATAGCATTTAATGCTATCCATGCAAGGTACAGGGACACACTGTCGAGCCACACGCCCGTGTGCTGCCCGTGTGTCTCACACGACCTAGACACACGCCCGTGTGTCTACCTGTGTTGGCAATATAAGACTATTTACGAAGCCCTTAGCCACCCTGAAACACATACAAACAAAACCCCAATCTACATACATCAGCCAATTCAAGTCCAAAATACAAGCATAACTATTAAGCAACTTTGCACAAATTCCATGTAAATTCATCTCATTTCATTAACCAACTTGAATAGATTTAGGCCAATTCCAAAGATCATTTACAAAATGAAACTTATAAGTATAAATGGCCAACACAATTGGCTAACTAACATGAATTGTGCAACAAAATTACTAAAGACGTATACATGCCATATTCAAAATGACTAAAATAACTATACCAAAATGAAGATCTTAATAGTGTGACTTCAAGCTCCCACTAATGACGATCCCCGAGCTATATGAAAAATCTACATGGAGAGGGAAATTGAGTGAGTAAGCACAATTTGCTTAGTAAGTTGCATAAAATAAATGTAGCAATCATAACCAATAAAACATAAGTAAACTTTAAGCCATTTGATACTTCATCTAATATCATACTCAATCTTATAACTTTCTTATTTTCGAGACTTACTCAATAATGTGACTTACTCGTTTTCAAGACTTATTTAATCTCGTAACTTACTCGTTCTCATGGGTCACTCAGTCTCATACTTTACATTATCATTTTTTTATAACTATATTCAAGTAAACCTATAAAACTCTTCATAGACTTTATTCTTTATCAAATAATTGAATCAACTTGAATACTTTCTCTATTAATATACTTAGAACATCGAAGAATAACTGTAATGCCATTCTCTTGCTAGAACGCCAAAGCCATATCCCAGATATGATCTTAGATGGGATCTCCAACTGATGCCAAAGCCATATCCCAAATATGGTCTTACACGGGATCTCATAGGATGCCGATGCCACTTCCTAGACATGGTCTTATATGGGATCCCTCTTAGATGCCCATGCCATGTCCCGGACATGGTCTTACAGGGTATCTATGTCTCCTTTTGGTACCGATGCCATGTCCCGGACATGGTCTTATACGGGACCATATATCGATACCAATGCCATGTTCCAGACATGGTCTTACATGGGATCCCAGTTCGGTACCGATGCCATGTCCCAAACATGGTCTTATATGGGACCTACAATTCTTTGATATGGCAACGGTATCCTTCGTATACATTAACATTTACGTAGGATTTCTCTTTTATTCCTTAGTCATTTCTTGAGCATTATAAGTCAAAATTGTATAGAATTGATTTAGAATTTATAGAATTTCATTATAGTCATTTCATAACACTTAATGCTAAATTGATTCATACAACTTACCTCGGGTTCAAAATATGATGAGTGCTCAGATTAGTCCACCACTTTACCCTTTCACTTGTTTTGATTTGCGCTTCTAGTTTCTTGATCTATAATGAATAGAATTCAATAATTAACTCATCAAATTACTAATAACAACCCTAAATTCTCAATTTTCACAATTTGACCATTTTGCCCCTAGACTTTGGCAAAATGGCCATTTTGCCCTTATGCTTGGAAATTGATTTTTATCAAATTTCCTCATTTCTCATGCTTATCTAAGCCCTTTCATGCATATGAAAACTTCAAATAATTATTATCCAAGCATTTAACAAAACAACTCATTCTCTTTCAAACAAGTCCTATTTAGGTGTTGTCTATGAACACCCATTTCCAAAATTTGTTTATTTAGCATCCTACATTTATTATCTTTCATAAAATCCTAACAAATGACACCTACCCTTTCATGGAAACACTTTAAACTTCAAACCAAAATGCTTATACACCCCTCAATAAGAAGCTTATGCCATGAGGGTCTCAAATATGTAAAAATTTTAAAGAGAGGCCATGGAAATCAATTATTATCAAGAGGAATAGCTTGGCTGAATTTTTTGCATTCAAAAACCCCCCCAAGAACTAATATTTTCAGTGCATAAGGAGAAGGAGAATGAAGAAGATGAAGGCCTAGGCAATAGGTTACTATTTTATGACTTAAGTCATCTAATGCCCATACTTTCTTGACTTTTCCTACCCCAATTGCTTCCTATAGCCGGCCAAGCTAGCAAGAAGGGGCATATTTTCCCAATAAAACCTTCAAAAATTAATTATCTAAATATTTAACTCACTTCACTATTAATCTACAACTTTTACCCTTTATTCGATTTAGTCCCCTTTTGCGATTAAGCCTTCAATCGCATAAATTAACTTACCAAAACTTCCCTACATTTTCATCAAAATATTATAACACATAAAATAATACCAAATAAATTTTCTCTAATACTATTTCATATTTAACCCTTCCAATTTTTTAATTTGCAATTTAGCCCTCAAAGGTAAATTGATCCCTAATTCATAAAATTTCCTTCATGGAAAATTCTCAATATCATGCAAACATATCATAAGCTCAAAAATAATCATGAAATAAAATTTTATACTTTGGATTTGTGGTCTCAAAACCACTATTTTGACTAGGCCCTAATTCGGGCTGTTACAATATAAATCTAATTTTAACTAATTTAATCACACTTTTATTCAATTTAATCCAAATCATACTTTAAAACACATTTACACTTTTATCCCACATATTTCATATTTTTCACAATTTAATCCTTATTTCATAAAATCGCAAATTACACTAAATCTTACAAGACCCATGCTTAGCCGAATTACCTTTATGCCCCTAGCAGCCCATATCTTTCATTTATATCACATTTTAACCACATAATTTCCCATTTTCACAATTTAACCGCTAATATGCAATTTCACTAAAAATCACTTTACAAAACATAGATATCTAACAAAACATGGATATCTATCACTTATCTAACATTTTTCATCATCAAACATCACAAAGCTCATAGATTTATCAATGGCACTTTGTAAAATCATCAAAAAATTCAAAAATTGAGGCATGGGCTAGCTAGAATACGAAACAACAATATCAAAAACATAAAAATCATCAACAATTAAGCAAAATACATACCTTAATCAAGCCACACAAGGGCCGAATTGTTTAAAGACCTCAAACCATATTTTTATTTCTCTTATTCGGTTAAGAACACAAAGATGACAACCAATTTTAGCTTTGGTTTTGTTTAATAAACTTATTTACACATTTACTATTATAACCTTAATTAGTCAACTTATAAATCACATAATGGATGGTCATAAATGTCCATTAACCTTAATCATGGTCTAGTCACATCATAAGGACCTCACCTTTAATTAATCAAAGTAATTTAGCACTTTAATAATTAGAATGCAACTTTTTCATATTATGCGATTTAGTCCTTTTTTTTCAAATTAATCACTTAAATGATAAAATTAGCTTACAAAACTTTCACACACATATAATCACATGCTGTAAACATAAAAAAATAATATTAAAATAATTTTATGACTTCAAATTTGTGGTTTCAAAACCACTATTCTGATTTAGCTAAAACCGGGCTATTATAAGACGGGTATCACTTTATTAGCTTAAGAAAATATTCTTTTTAGGTTCTAGCTCAAGCAAATATTCCTTTTAGGTTCTAGACTGATGCTTTTATCAATGTTGTCTAGATTATAATCCGGCTCCCAACCAAAGTTCCTGGTGAAATCTCACCTCATGAAAAACTCTATGGTAGGTAACCGGACTATGACTTCCTGTGGGCATTTAGATCTTAATGATTTCCTCATCTTCTCCCATTTAAGTCCCAAAAGTTGGATTTCTACTCAAAAGATACAAGTGTCTGGATAAAGACTCAGGTAAAATTTATATTTCCCAACATGTTCTATTCAATGAGCATGTTTTTCCCTTTGCAACTATTCAATCATATCAGGAGGCTAATTATTCCATCAAGTTTTAGTCACCTCATCTTCTTATGGCTTCTTCATCTTCATCGACTCTTCATACTATTCAGTTTGGCACCTTACCACCGTCTCGTTTACTATCATCCTCTGCTTCTCACTCAATTGATGCAAGGCACTCTAACACTCTTATAGACTTGCATGATCTTCACACAAATGGTGAAACTTCTTATCAAGAGCCACCACCCAATCTCCTTATCACTCATAATGACTCTCTTGAAGGTACTTGTCCTAGTAACAATCGTCCAACCTATTGGGAAATGTGTCTATATTGTAGTAAACATGTAACTATTTTCTATTTATTTAAACGAGGAATAAATAAAGTTAATTTCACATTTCCCTATTATGTATTTTGTATTTCTGTCTTTCATATTTTACATTAATAGTAAAATTGTGACAATCAAATATTAGCTATTCGATTGTCTAAGTTCAAACTGATGATAAGTGGCACTGTAAAAATGTTTACATTGCGAGAAAAAGAACTTACTTCAAAAGATAATCTAAACGAGTTTGTAATCTCGTAAACGACATGACAGGAAAATAGACTTTTAGAGGCATTTTTTTCCTATAGCGATGCTTTTAAGCGCCGCTAAAACTATTTGCAGCGTCTTCAAAAGCGCTGCAAAAAACACCACTATAGACAATGCCGCTAAAATTTACGGCGTTTATTTGAAAAAACGCCGCTAAAAGTCATGATCTTTAGCGGCATTTGTAACAAAAGTGCCGCTAAAAGTAATGACTTTTAGCACCATTTGTGACAAAAGCGCCACTACAGATCATGACTTTTAACGGCGCTTTCATCACAAATGCAGCTAAAAGTCATGATATTTAGCGGCGTTTGTAATAAAAGTGTCGCTAAAAGTCATGACTTTTAGCAGTGTTTTTGATAAAAGCGCCACCAAAGATCATGACTATTAGTGGTGTTTTTATCCCAAAAACGCCGCTAAAAGTTATGATCTTTAGTGGCGCTTTTGTCAAAAACACCGCTAACTTTGGTAGATTTGCAATATACATTTTTCACCAATATAAAACCCTGTCTGCATGAAATCCAACCAAAAACAACAAATCTAAAAGATACAAAATCATACGAAAGATATATGATATAAATTATAAATGAAGTATAATTCAAAATATTCTTACAATAATGTTAAAAGTTACAAGAAAAAAAATGTCTAAGATGGTGGCTTTTGCGACTGCTAGAATATCTTCATCATACTCTGAAGCTGTAGTTGGAGTTCATCGTACTTTCTGCTCTGCTCTGCCGCCCTCACTGCTACCTCTGCCTCCCTCACTACTGCCTCTGCCCTAAGTTATAGCTGAAGTTCTTCATACTTTCTTTGAACCTCAGCTTCTCTTGATGATGCCTCCTCTTTAAGTTGAGAAATTTGCTTAACTGTGCTCGCTTGCATCTGAGTTATCTAGTCTCTTAACCTCTGAATTTAACTTGAGCTTGACTCTCAGAAGGCATGTATTGTAGGGAGCTGGATCCAAAATATTGGGTCTAGTTAACACCAGATCCTTGAAATCGAACCCGACCATACCCTTCAGGACCCAAAACCTCAGTAATAATTCTGTTATCAATGTTCTTAAGATTAACAGAACTATCAGTCGAAGCAATCGCTTCATACTCTGCCTTCTTATCCTTTAGTTTCTTCTAATAAATCAATCAAAGAGTTAGAAACGAAATATATAATAAAAAGGAATGCAACATAACTTAACATTATTTAAAACTACTAACGAAGAATTAAACCATTATAATTAAACATTATAAATATTTATAATAAATCAAATTTTATTAAGTAAATATACCATAATTTCTCTAGCTTCAGATGTTATTGGAGATCCATCTTTCTTCTTGTGCGTAATGTTAAAAAGCTGAGGGCGTCCAACTTTTTGACCAGATGAGACTTCATACAACATAGTAGTACAAATATTATTTAATAGAAAGTCATTAATATTTGACAGAATTAATAAATTCAAAATATAGTAGTAAAAATTTAGCTACACAAGCAAAACTTTTCGACCCTGCTGTGTGCGTGAATTTTTGTTTTTGCCTGTTGCTTGTTCCAACTCGCTCACGGTCCTACATTATGAAATTATTATCACGTATATAGTAAATACTATAAACATAAATAATTATAAGAGTTTGGAAGTACGTAATACATCTCCCTTCTTTGAATTTTAGAATCTAACTGCATCTTCCCATAGTTACCTCAGCATTCCCGGCGGGACATTTCTCAATTTTTCTTCGAGGCTAATATCTTTCTTAAAATATTCTTCTTTAAAGTGCTTTTATGGTCTCTCCATTTTTTCCCAATGCCTTTTTGATATAGGCACCCGAGACCTCTAAAGCAAATCTCTCCTAAAAAAACACAAGTTTAGAAAGTAAATATAAATAAAACTTAAACCAAATTATTATAAATTACATTCACATTTTGTTACCTTAATATATCGAGAGCTTGATTTTTGTTGCTATCAGGCATTTGATGCCATGATTCGTAGTTGATGGGCAACATATTGGCATTTCGTGCTATAATGCCCAAATAGCCTACTAAAAGTCAAGCTTCTAATCCAACAGGCTGACCATAACTGTTTCTACTTACTTTGACACGCTCGACAGGATTTAAGTCGTATAAATCTTTAAGTAGTGTACGTCCTCGACCTCTGCGCGTCCCATCACTTTCAGCTGAAAAATGATATATTATTATATTGAAATTGAAAAATAAATAAATAATAAAAGTCAACACGCATGTAAAATAAATTTAACATTACTTTGAAATTCTGCAGGCTCGTCAAGTGTCTCCGGAACATTCGAAGATCCAATAGTTGTCTGCTGTTCACTATTTGCTTCTTCTGAATTTGGAGTATTCTGGACAATACTTAGATCTCATAATCTTCTTCTACACATTTTTCTGCAATACACATAAAATAGTTGAAATTTTAGTAACAAATTACAACAATAATAGTACATATAAAATAATTAAAATATATAACAAGACTAAGATTTAAATTATAATATTACATATAATTAAAAAATAGTAAAATCTTACTACATCATAATTCGTAAATATCTTCATCCACATCCTGACGAACCCATTGAAATTGTGTACTAGCACTAGGGATATCTTCATTTAAGTTTTGTTCTGGAAAAGGCAAAGTTTTTGATCTTTTGACAATGTCATCTCTACTTCCATTGCCCATGTCAAACAAGTCTTTAGTGGTGTTTCAGAGTACAACGTACCAACCCTCATCAGTTGGATCTTTCGAGTAACAAACTTGTTTCACTTGAGAAGAAAATACATATGGCTCGTCTATCAATTGTTCTCCAGTGTGAATTAATCGAAAGAAATTCACCATTGTAAAACTAGATTAATCCTTTTTAATTCCGTGAGCAGTATTAACATCAGCCTAATCACATTGAAATAAGATAACTTTCTATTTTTCATAGTAATCCAACTCAATAATGTCAATAAGAAGTCTATAATACTCTATATTTCCCTCAACAGGATTATTGTCCCTAGCACTAGCATAACTTGTAATTGAAGAATTAACAACTATTCCACAATTTTAAGTTCTCCTTAATCTCTCGCGATATTTTGTATGAAATCTGACTCCATTGATGATGATGGCACTATATCTTTTTACTACTCTATTCAGACTTTGAGAAAGCCATTTAACTTCATCATTAATGTCCTTCCCACTCCAAACCTATTGAATCGAAAGTAAATTGAGTAATTATAAATGTTATGAGAAAACATTATTATTTGTCAATAAAAGGTTCAATTGCATATCATTTGGCTTAACCATTCATGAAAAGATTCTATGAATAACTTATTAATCTTTCGATGTTGTAATCTTCGGGAGCGTGAACAAAATCTCAAGATTTGTTTGTACTCACTAAGATAAAAAAAGGTTTAATTGGTTAGGAAATAAACAAATCAAAAAGATGAATATTTATCATATTCTAGAACTTACTTACGTCATGGTTCTGTAACACCCTAAACCCGACCTAGAAGTTAGGCCCGAGTCCGGCGTGTCATATTGAAATGTTTTTTGAAAACCTTGTTTCCATTGAAAACCTTTCTTATTATTTAGAACTTAAGTCTCGGTTTGTGTTTGTTAATTTCAAAACATGGTTCATAAGAAGAATTATTTAATTTTAAAACCTTGAATTCGTAGTTTGCGGAAACGTGTTAATTTGTAAACAGTTAATGTTTTTGGAAAACCGAGTTCTACTTAGAGCAGATAATAAACGTAATGACTAAAATCCCAAAATAAAATCCAGAATTTAGGAGAAGCCTTATTACAAAAATTAAAACCCAAATCGGTAGTTAAAACATAATTAAAGTCCAAAGTAGTCGTGTGGCCATCTTCGAGTCCCTCGCAGCACCAATCCACTAACGTTGGGGGTTTCTGAAAAGATAAAAGACGGGGTGAGTTTACAAAAACTCAGTGTGTACTCCCCTATATAGGTAACAGTAGTAAGACAGGCAAAAACAGAATCAAACTGGGCTTAAGCCCTTTAACAGAATCAGGTTGGGCCCGAGCCCTAGTTAGAAAAATCTGGGTTAAGCCCATCGCAGTATTAATTTACAATATTAGAACATACTGGGCCTAGCCCATATCAGTTTCAACCTGGGCCGTAGCCCATTACAGAATTGGAATATATTCTCATATTAAACGGTTGGGCTTATTTTAGTCCAATTGGCCCATAATAGAATTGTCTCATATGAATAATGCATGTTAACCCTATCCAACCCTGCACTTGTCTCTGTCCAACCCTAAACTTCCTGTAGGGAATAAATCACCCACGCCATCCCTACACTTACAGTGCTAGCATCGGTTACAACACTAACCAGAACGTTGCAGCAAAGCTGCTAATCATATAATGGGCTTAAAAGCCTTCGTTGGATCCACAATCGTCAAGCGACTATGCGACCCTCACATATTCTTCATCCAACATAATCCCAACACATATGCAATATGACATGTATGCAACGCACATAAATATATCAATCACAAGGCATGCTTCAAAACGACAGTCAGATCATAGCATAAAAATAAATATTTACCCTCGGGGGTTTAATTGTAAATTTACCCTGTAGGGGTATTTCGGTAATTCTACCTTACAGGGGTATTTTGGTCATTTCTTAACATTATGGGTCTAATTACGTACCTTGGCCCATCAACAAGTCCTCGCTGGCTAAAGTGAACAGATACTATGCATCAGATAGGATTCTAGAGAAGAGGAGGTGGGTCATTAAGACCGCTTAAGTACCAAGTTCTCCCTAGATCCAATCTTGGACATGCATATACCCATTGCCACACTTTAACCCTATGACTTGTCCACAGTCGCACTTAATTGATTAATTAAGTTTTATGTCTACTTAAGCAATTATTAGATACTAGGCCCAAAAGTCCATTACAAAACCCTAAGGAGTCTGTAACACCCTATACCCCTGTCCGTCGCCGAAATAGGGTATTAAGGTATTACATACTAAATACAACCTACTGAGGTTCATAGATACGTACAAGACATAGACTCGGTTGTACATCGAATTTTGATTAGGGATCAAATTTAAATTCTAAATCTGAACAATCTAACATTCAAGGTAATTCGACTAAGGCAACCATCTCACGTATATTTACTATAAGAGTACTATCAAGGTTGTCAAACGACTACCGACCAATAGGTGTAATCAAATTTCTGGGTATTAAGCATACCAACATCACATCATATAACCCATGCATCGAAGTAACAAGGCACATAAAATTTCCAACAAAACATATACATTAACTTAGGGATTAAGCAAGCCATTTTCGCATGGCTAGAACAAATACAACTCAAAATGTAATTCGGATTCACAAAAGGAGATTAGCCTATACATGCCGTTGTTCTCAAAATATCTATCGAATGTACCAAAATAACGACGATAGTGTAGGTGATTAAAGCTTCAATCCTCGAGTCCGTAGCTTCCAAAATGAGATCTATAAAACAGAGGAAACAAAGTAAACGGAGTAAGCATTACAATGCTTAGTAAGTTTTAAGCAATGACCACGGATAAAAATCAAATTATAACATAGTTGTTCGTATTTTTGTTTCCCTCTTCTTTAGGTATGTCACCCCTTAACCGAATATACACATTCTCATCATATACAATAGGCAGATAACTTTCACTTAATAATGAGCTCATGTAAACATAGACATATCACATAATTTCATATAACATTTCACATTGACCAATTGTACTTTGACCATATTAATAGTCTCATTTCATACACACATATGTAATCGTATAATGACCTTATGATTTGGTCCAAAACAAGCTTGCATAAAAGCTTAGGGTACATACCTGTATAACTTAACGCTTTAAGCGCATTCATTAGCAATCGTTACCATAAAGTCTTTTAGTCTTAGACTTACTCGCATCATCATCGAGACCTTTAGCTCGGATAAAATCTCCACACAAAGCCAGCGGATCTTAATCCCGGATATAATCTCCGCACAAAGCCATCGGGTCTTTACCCGGACCTGATCTCCGCATATAGCCTTCGAGTCTTAACCCGGACATAGTCTCCGCGTATAGCCTTCGGGTCTTTAATCCCGGATTCACATCACAGAGTCTCATGCATATGTATTCACATGTTGCCATATTTCACATAGCAAGATCACATTTGTAATTCAAACATTTCATTCGCATACAAACATATAACATGCTCCTTAACTTTATGTCATAGATATCATTCAAAACTCATACATGTATACTCCTTTTTCTAGACTTTCGGCCCAATAAACAAACATACATAAGCAATACATTTCAAATCCCAAATTCAGTTTCTTTCTCTATGAGCCATTCGGCTATATAGCAAACATGTATAAGGTTTCTTTCTCAATGGGACATCGTTCAACTATCATGCATGTATATCATGGCATTTTAAATTAAATACCAAATTCAATTACTCAAAACTTACCTCGAACTTTTCTGAGCAACAATAAGTTAGCTATTCAACCACTTTAGCTTTCCCTTTATCCGAACTTGTCCCTCTATGCTCTTGAGCTAAATTAAATAATTCAATTTTATTAATCCTTATTCAAATATCTCACTTGATCTTTTCACTTACAATCAAAATAAGAAACACATATATACATCCTTTGCCACCCACACACACACATTCGGCCAATCACATATATATTACAAGTCATTACAAGCTGACTTCCTGAGCAACATTCACTAAATTATTCATAACTGGAGCTACGAAACTCCAAATCAAGTTCCGTAAATTTTCTCTGAAACCAGACTCATGTAACTTTCTACCATAAAATTTCCAGAATTTTGAATTGACCAATTGATATAGTTTAATCCTCAAAGTTACCCCTGATTCACTATCAGACAGTCCCGACCCTTCTGTACTAAAGTTCAATTATCTCTTAGTTCAGGTCTCAGAAAATTTTCTTGTATATCTCTCTTGAAAATAGACTCATTAAGGATTCTAAGCATACAAATTACATCTTATGGATATTTTTTTACAATTTATAATGATTTTCTAAAAATAGAATAGAGGATTTCGGAGTCAATCTGACACTATCTCACACTACTTTAAAAATATCTTTATCGGCAATTCCTTTGCTTATAAGGTTTCTTTTATAAGAAACTAGACTCATTAAGCTTTAATTACATAATTTATTCAGCCTCTAATTCAGCTCCCACAATTTATGGTGATTTTTCCAAAACACGTTACTGCTGCTGTACCAAGCAGATTTATACAAATTCACTCTTTAAAGTTCTTATTCACATATTTAAAACATAACATCATATATGGCATCATTTAGAGAAGTCATTGACCTTAACATATATATACATAATTCATATTCATTCCATCTACAATCAAATTTCTCCATATAACACAAACCAAACCACTTATCAAATTGACACACAAAAACATCAAAAACAACATCAAAGGCACATTCGGCCATTGCACAAACATACATTATAACTTATCCTTAAATCTTATCAATTAGCAAGCTCAATTATTCTTTTATTTACTAAGGCCGCATATAGCATTTGCTTCATTCGGGTACAAAAATCAAAACATTATTCCATACCCAAAACACCATGGCCGAATGCTCATCCCTCAATAAACAACCATTAATTATACCTACTAGCTCACAATTTGCAAACTCAATTCTTTTCATGTTACTAGCATTTAACCAAACCATGCTTGATATCAAATACATTTGACAATGGTATAAATAAACCATTTTAAGCATTCATTTCAACTCTTAACAATTATCTTACTCCATGACCGAATATTCAAATACTTTGACTCAATTTCATAATTTCAAACACCAACTTAAATTTCACTATTTTTCCATCAAAATTCCATCAATTCAAAGCTCAATTAACAATGACATGTTTGATTTTAAACAAATCAAATTTCCTTTTCACTAGCACTCATACGGCAATTTCATTTAAATTCTCAAATGATATATTCAACATTTAAACATTCACCTACAATGAGCTTATTCGGCCATCTTGAACTCAATTTCAAAATCAAAGCATCATTTTCCTTGTCACATTACTAATTACCCGAAATTAACATGCTTCACTAATTTCAATTTACAATTAGGTTTCGATAAACAATTTAAGGAGCTCACCTCATCCAAATTAACCTTTATTCACCCCAAATCATTTTCATTAAACTAAATATCATGCTAAAAATCAATTTGCTAATAAAAAACAAAACAAATCCTATACTCAAAGAACAGAATGCCCTTAGGTTTGGTATTCTCCCACAAAACCAAAATTTCTAAGTTCAACTTAAAATTCCATGCATATAACACCATAAGGTTCATTAACAAGCTTTAATAAGTTCAAAGCTTCAACTTAACAATTCCTTAGCCGAATTTGACATGGCCGAATGCCTACATCTTCCAAAGCTCAAAGAGTTTCATAATGGGCAAAGAAGAGACCTTCATGACTAGCTACATTTCATAAAAACCAAAGAATTTCATCAAAGGAACATACCTAATTAGAACACATGCCCAACCGATTGCTTTTGTTCCCAAGTTCTTTTCTTCCCTTAGTGTTCGGCAATGAGAGAAAACCAAGAAGAAGCACTTTGTTTTTTTCACCCAATTTACTATTATTATAATTCATCTTTTATTTTATGATAAGTAATTACAAATTTCTTTTATTATTAATATATAACTAAATAACAATTCACAAAATGCCAAAACTTCATCATTACCATCCACTATCATAAAAGTGGGCAATTTGACATGCAAATCCATTTTTTTCTCATGCATGCATTAATAGGTCATCACAGATTTGTCTAGCACATTTTCAAAGTTCATAATTTAGCCCTTTTAGGTGCAATTCATAATTATAATACTAAATTGAAGCACCTAAGATGTCACACATAAATTGGCACATACAATAGGCATCAAATTAAATATTAAATTATTTTTGTGCCTCGATTTTGTGGTCCTGAAACCACATTCCGACTAGGGTCGATTTAAGGCTGTCATAGAGTCCACATACATTCATACAGCTTATTAAGCCCAATCACATTTATATGACCCATCAGGCCCAATCTACCATAAGTAATGTAGTTAACCTATCCGGCTCATCAAAACCTACTAATCCATCAATTCTACTTGTGATGGGCCTACAAGACCATCAGGCCCATTTAGCCCATTTCGGCCTAGTTGGTCAAAATGTGATCCAATCCATGAGATCGCTCATGGGGCCTCTAGTATCGTATCGATTACCCTCATACGAGTGTTCGCACACTCGCAAGACTACCATAGCCAAACCTTCAGCTTTTTGGCATTTCATCTTTTCGGTATTTCGGCATTTATCGATCTATTGTGTGTGTGAAGTGTGTGTACACACCTTAATAGAGAGAGACATAGCAGCCCATGAATGTAGAACCTTGATCCAATCGGCTTATGTATCCTAAATCGATTGTTTAGGAATTGATCACTTCTCCTTCTATTTTAACTGTGCCATAACCCTTATTAATTAATAACATCTAATAACAACACTAAGCAAATACCACTCCAGAAAACACATAGTTGTCCCAAGAACCCACTATTCGGCCATACTTGAAAACACATCATCACTTCCCTCATTCTATCGGCTAATAGATCAGTTGAAAAAATCATCAACCCTTAAGAAAAGAATAGGTTCGGCACTAGAGAAACAGATGAATAAGAGACTAGATTAGCCTTCGGCTTTTTCGAAAGTGTAAAAGAAAAGAACTTAGACATGTTTAACAAGATTCAAAGAAGATCTAATCCACTTACCTATCACGAGATCGTTTGTCAACAAAAACAAATTGAATTCCCAAAGAGTATGAATCACTTGTAGAAGGGAAGAGTATTCGGTCAACACCTAAAAGGAATGACAAGACCCGTTTGGGAAAGGCAAAAAGGGATGTATTCGGCTTTTGAGAGAAGAAGAATAACTCGGCTCTTATCAAAGCTAATTAAGGGAGTGTAGATTCTGCCCATTTAGAAATGAAGGTAAATAACTTAGGTTATGAGAGAAAAAGAATAAAATGCTTGAAAGGCCACTTCCCCAAAATGCCAAAACTCCGAAACAAATATGAACATAAAGGCAATATTATCTTTTTTTTTCCTATTCGGCTCAACCTCATCTCCAAGTAAATTCCATCCAAATCCTTGATTTAAGCTAACTATCAAATTTGATTTGCATTCAAATTCCTTCCACCGAACAGTAGTTGCTAGCTTCATCCTTATCCCATCCGGAAGTCTGCTCTCGGTAGAATTTTACTCCAATTCAAATGCTGGACGTTTCAGCAGCAAAATAGCAATTTATTACGCACAAAGTAGCTTGAAACCAAGACCTTCAGTCACCACCACACGCTACTTGCCACTGTACCGCAACTCTTCTTGTGTTATATTTCGATCATTACTAATTATAAGGCTTACATGTTAAAGCCACAGTTTACTTAAAAGTAAAAAATTAAAACTTTGCTTGACTTGGGATTCGAACCTGCACCCTCTCAGACCCCTAGCACACTCCTCACCACTACACCCCAAGCACTCTTGTGTCATATTCCATTCTTAACTTCCTTTAAAGCCTACTTTCCAACGATTGAATCATCCAAAGAAATCTAAAAATATTCGCCAACACCCAGCTTCGAACCTTCAACCACTTCACTAGGTTACACGCCCCTTGCCACTGTGCCGCCCGCTTTATTCACGTCATGACTCCTTAATTATTTGTAAAGCCTTTGGGCCGCTTTCCAGGTTGTTTAAAAAAAACCTAACATTTTTGCACAGGCCGTGACTTGAACCCTGCTCCTCCATGCTCCTAACGCCTTTTGACACTAGGCCAGGCGCTAACTTTTGTTATCTTTTAACCGAAAATATTTTTAAAGCCTTCCTACTAACGCCAACCTTACTTAAGGGTAAAAACTAAAATTTTCGCTAAAGTCCTGGTTTGAACCCAGGATTTTTCTGACACTCCCAACTCTTCCTAAACCACTTAAATATTAAACTAAACAAGCAATTCTAATTTTTTTTAACAAAATAACCGCCTTCTACCTATCCAAAACTTAAGGCCCAATACTCCTAGGCCCAAAATTCAGGGTGTCACAGGTTCAATTAAATCATGGTGAAAAAGAACATATTTATGTGCTTGTACCCAAGATCTTTCATCTCATTCTGCAATTTCAACTTTACTGATTGGTTCTCCATAACTTTGAAATAAATAAGTTTCGGCCAAGTTAGGATCATTGAGCCCATCATTTCTACTTGGTCTATTTAATCTTGTTTCAACATCTTTTAAATATCTAGAACAAAAAGTCATACACTCGTCTGCCAAGTAACCTTCAGCAATTGATCCTTCCGAATAACGCTTATTACGATAATAAGACTTCAATTTGCATAGGAACCTAAACATGATATACAACATTATCAAAAGTTGTAACTAAAGGTATAGAGGTGAATAAATGAATACCTTTGAAATAAATTAACAACTTTCTATAGGATACATCTATCGATAGAAAACCGGTCCACCAATTATTGCTTCATAAGGGAGATGGATTACCAAGTGCACCATAATAGTGAAGAAGGTGGAAATATCTTCTCTAAATTGCATAAAGTCAAAGTGGCTCGATCTTGTACTTTCTCAAGTTCCTCAACGTTGAAAACTTTGCCATAAATAGCTTTCATTATATTGGATAGTTCAATTATACAGGACGTCACCTTTTTTGACATACATCACCGTCAAGCAACTAGCAGTAAATCTTGCATCAAGATGTGATAATCATGTGATTTTAAGGAATATAATCTTCAATCTTTAAGACTCACACATCGAGATATATTTGATGTATACGCATCTAGGACCTTTATATCCTTTAACACCATGCAGAACACTTCTTTTTCTTCCTTCGGCATTGCAAAAATTGCAGGCAGCAACCGATCTTTCCCATTCAGAAGTACTTGGGGATGAAGATCACACCGAATTCCCATGTCAACTAAATCAAGTCGACTCTGAAGATTGTCTTTTAATTTTCCATCGACATTCAAAATTGTCCCAATGATGTTCTCGCAAACATTTTTCTCAATATGCATGACATCAAGATTGTGTCGTAAAATGTGATGCTCCCAATAAGGCAACTAAAAAAATACTTCTTTTTTCTACCAGTCTGCCTCATTAGGATCATCCTCTTCATTAGATTCATCATCAGATTCATCCCTCGATCTTCTCTTTGTTTGCATGTTGGATGGTTTATTCATCTTCCCATAACTGAAATCTATATCTTTTAACATGAACAAGATTTCAGATCCAATGGTCTGCTCAGGAGCTTCTCTGAACTCTTCAGTACCGTCAAATAAAGTCCTCTGAAATCTAAATCTATGATTTCCATCTAACCATCGACGATGCCCCATATAAGAGAACTTCTTCCCATTATATAACCACTTCGAACATGTTTACGCAGCACAATAAGGACAAGCATAACGTCCTTTGGTACTCCAACCGGATAAATTGGCATAAGCCGGGAAATCATTAATAGTATACAATAAAGTAGCATGTAGGTAAAAGTTCTCCTTTCTCAATACATCATATGTCTCAACACCCACTCATAATTGTTTTAACTCTTCAATAAGTGGCTGCAAATAAATGTTAATATCATTTTCAGGACCTTTCTCTCTAGGGATAATCATAGATAAGATAAAAGAAGATTGCTTCATGCTAAGCCATGGAGGAAAATTATAAGGAACAAGCACTATAGGCCAAGTATTGTACGAAGTGCTCATGATTTTATAAGGATTAAATCCATCAGATGCTAGCCCAAGCCTCACACTCCGAGGATCACTTGCAAAGCTTGGAAATTTATTGTTAAATGATTTCCATGCTAAAAAATCCGCAGGATACCTTAATAATCCATCACCGGTTCGTTGATCATGATGCCACGTCATAGACTCAGCTGTCTTTGACGACATGAAAAGCCTTTAAAGCCTTGGTATTAGCCGAAAATATCGCAAAATCTTGTTTGGCTTCCTTCTTGACTATGCGTCATATTCATCCTCATTAACATCTTATGTATTTTTATTCATCCAATGAGATTTATCGCAAACATGACAAGACTGTTGGTTTTTCTGGTCACCCCAATACAACATGCAATCATTTGGGCAACTATAAATTTTGTTGTACCCAAGGCCCAAATCTTTTATCAGTTTCTTCATATCTTTGCATGAATGAGGGATTTTGGCAAAGGGGAACATATCTCTCAAAAACTCTAACAGTATTGTCAAGGAGTTTCTAATCCACCCTCCCAAACATTTTAAGTGAAAAAGACGAATGCATGAATCTCAGTAAATTCCAAATGCTTTAGTTTTCAATAGTATACCTTAAACCTTAAACCTCAAACCATAAACCTACACTCTAAACACTCAGTATAGTTGCAACTTTAATTTTGATTTAATACAAATTTTAAAAAAATACATAAATATATTTTTATATTGAATAAATATAAATTAAATAAAAAATGATGTTAATTATATCAATAATTGTGTTAATAATTTACAAGATCTGGATCAAATTACAGTTCATGTATACAATTGCACACTAAACCATTATTCATGTATGCTTTTGGGATTTAACTCATTTTGATATATATTTTTTTAAAATAATAATTTATATTTATCTTATTTCAATTTATATTTTAAAAAATCCAAAATTAAGCACTAAACCCTAAACCCTAAACCAAAAACACCAAACCCCAAATTCCAAACCCTAAAACCATACACCATAAACCCTAAACCATAAATCCTAGACCATAAAACCCAAACCCTAAACTCTAAACCGTAAATCCTAGACCATAATCCTAGACCATATTTTTGGGAACTCATGTGGCCAATGTTAGTGTAGTACAAAACATATATTTTATATTCTTATATTAAATAATACGAGTATAGTACTAAATGGCATGAATCTCAGTAAAATCCAAATGTTCTTCAGTTCCAACAGTATCATTTCCCTGAACATTAAATTAAACTTACACCCTAGCTAAACTCTAAATGTATATATTACAAGGGACAAAAGTAATTAAAATAGAATTTTAATGCTTACCTAAACCCTAAAATAAATTAACTTTTTATCAATAACCCTAACCCTAAAGCTTAATAGCCTAACCCCTAAAACCATGAACAATATTATGACTCGAAACCTTAAAACAATAAACCCCAAACCCAAACTCTAAAACATAAACCCTTAACCCAAAATAATAAACAATATATCATAACCTAAAACTCTAAATTAACCGTAGATATTAAACCTTAAATTCAAAACCCTAAACCTTAAAATAAAATATTTTTTACGGTGTTTTAACAAAAAACGACGCTAATGCGTGACATTTTGCGGCGTTTTATAACAAATGCCGTTAATTCTCGATATATAGCGGCGTTTTCCAGAAAATGCTGCTAATTCCTCCATAGCTCAACAATAGACGTCGTTGTCTTACTTAACATTTTTGCAGTATTTTTCGAAAAGCGCCGCTAATACTCGACCTATAGCAGCGTTTTTCAGAAAACGCCGCAAGTGCTTGATAGGTCAACAATAGACATCATTGTTTTACTCAACATTTTTGCGGCGTTTTTCGAAAAGTGCCACTAATACTCAACCTATAATGGCGTTTTTCACAAAGCACCGCAAATGCTCGATAGCTCATTAATAGACGTCATCGTTTTACTTTATATTTTTGCAGCATTTTTCGAAAAGCGCCGCTAATACTCAACCTATAATGGCGTTTTTCAGAAAGCGCCGCGATGCTCAATCTTTTGTGGTGTTTGTTACATAAGTGCCACTAATTGTGATCTTTTGTGGCGTTTTTTTCACAAACGCCACTGTAGCTCTAACCTTTTGCGGCGTTTTTCTTTTAGTGCAACCAATGTACAACTTTTGCGGCATTTTTAGTCCAAACGCCGCTAAAAACACTGCTAATAGTCTGTTTTGTTGTAGTGAGAATTAAAGTGAGCATTTGATTCAAATATTGAGAAGCATTATTATATCGTCTACAATTCCAATTGAAGGGATGGGTAGTCTTGGCTACTGGAGTAGTTGACTCCATGGGTAGACACATGAATGTATTCATTGAAAGAATGATACATTAGACTGGACTCAAGATGAATTAATTTTGAATCCGTTTGTAAATTAATTCACTTGTGATGTTCATGGTGTGATTTACCTTAATCCTGAGTTAGTCACTAACCATGCATATGTAACTCATGTGTTTCGATATAAGTGGAGGCTTATGCTCTAAAGATGATAGAACCGATAGTTGGTATGTTAGGTACATGACTTGTGTATGGCATGATTTTACTAGCAATAGTGGAATTCATAGCTCAATTAAAGAGTTAATAATATCCTTTCATTGGCATTGTATGGATTGATAAATATAGAACGTGACCACGAGTTGCTCATTCTTGAACAAACAATTTATCACAATCATTTGTTGACAGTGATCATATTAATATTAAGAAGACACAGTAGTGACAATAAGATAAAATAAGATTGTATTAAGTGAATGGATTTAACTCAAATGAATCAAGGATATCATATGAGCGTAACACACTCATGACGAGATCATTGGATAAAACAGTTGGATGAATTGCCTTTGTAAAGAGTATACGATAAGGAGTTTACAATCATGGTACTTTTTGTGGACTGACTTCATAATTAAGTAACTGCAAATTACGGGAATAATGCTTCTGGACATAATTGTAATTAATAGAGTCTAATTGTATTTATCCGATTGGTCCTTCCGCTAGCTCAACAAGAGCTCGATTGGATTGCATTTGAATCAGAAAAAAATCTACGACTTTGGAAATAATTTAATTGAGTCGATTTGTTCGATGTGGAATCAAATTGGGCGATCATAAGAATTGTTTAACTAGAGAATTTGATAAAGAATTTTCTTGGAAAATTAATTTGGAAAATCTAAGTGATTTTTGGGAAAATTTATTTTGATAAAGTAAAATTAAATTAATCAAATTAATTAAAATATATTGTATTTTTGGAAAATAATTTCAAGTCAGACAATTGGCCCAATGGGTAATTGCACCTAAAATTCTAAATTGGGCTGGGGAGAAAAAATAGAGACCAAGACCCAAAAACTGATTGAACCAGGCCTAGTATGTGAAACTGGTTCCACGATCCAGTACTGGATCGGTTGGGCTGTCATTGGTTCGGACTGAACCTACAGCAATTGAACCAACTCGAGGTGTCGGTGGCTGCGACAATGGCATTCTGGTGGCTAGAAACTGGTCGGCGACGGTGGGTCTTCGGTGGTTGAGCGGTGGAAGAATTGCACTCGTACTAGGACTCTATCAAAGAATTTGATTTCAGATTAATTATTCCAAAAATAATATTATTTTAATAGATTTAATATTAAATTTAATTTAATACTTATCTTAATAGCATTTTGTTAGTTTAATATTAAAGTGATTATCTTAATATTAAATTTAATTTAATGTTTATCTTGTAGATAAATATTTTATTAATTTAATAAGATTTAACATTAAGATAATTAAGTTTAATCATAGTTGATCTCTCTAAACGCTTCTTATACAAAGAGAGTATTGAGTTATTATTTTACACACACTTAAATTCAAGAGAAAATTCTCTGAAGAAATGATTTCAAAAATTTTCTAAAGATATTTTTCTTATTAACAACTTAGCCCAAAATTTCAGAGAAATTATGTAATTACCCCATGGTAATTTTTATGAAAATTTTCTGATTCGAAGTGAGCCTACACTCAACAAACGTGAGCTTGAGGATAGCAAATAATACTACTCGGTCAAAGCATTCATCCTAGATGAATCAAAAAGGTACAATTTTGATTAAGTGTTTATTATTTTAGATATCACAACCAAGTTCTTGTTTTGAAAATTTTTTTTAAAACTCTATTTTTTCCCTAAATATATTTTTCGTTGTGTTTTCCAAACCTAATTTTCTAACTGTAACACCTATATTCAGCCTAGTCGTTGAGCCCAAGTTCTAGGATGCTACACCAATGTCTCGCATTGATTTCATCATAATCATCACGTTTAGTATACAAGCACTTTTATTTTCTTTTGTTACTATAGCAATCATACGAATATTAAGATATGCAAACTCAAATTAACGTTTAACTATGCTAATACACAATAAACAAACATAAAATGGACATACATCGAGCATTGGGACCACTTAGCCAATTTTCCCAAAAATTTTACATAGGTATCGATACTAAATGAGTGGTATCAATATTTTCTTTAAGTGGTATCGATACCACTTAAAAGAAAATATCGATACCAAACTTGCATTGTGTTTCTCACAAGAATTTAAAAATGTTGAAAACTATCGATACCTTTCACAAGGTATCGATAAATTTACCTCGAGTATCGACACTCAGGCCAGTGTATCGATACTAAATCTATATTCTATTTCCCTGTACTTTTGAAAATATAGAGGTACCATTTTTAAAAACCAAATATCAGTACCTTTGCTCCAGACTATAAAATCTCAGCATACAACAGCATTAAAACCATACAAACTTAATCCTAAACAACATGCTTTATTCACCTAGTTAAATAAACATCAAAATGTTTGAAATAGTAGTCCTAATATCATGTTCAAGTCCACAAACTTCCTAACATAAACAGCATGCAAACAACCAAAAAATTGACTTAGCATAACTGATATAAAATCTACCACATTGGCATATGGCATTGCCTTTATTCCCCAAACATAAATAAGCATATAACACCTACTAGTAGAAGCTAAATAATCAGCGTGGATCACCCCTCAAGACTACACCGTTCACACAGCACTATGTATCTGCAATGGTCAAAAAGGAGTGGGTGAGCTTAACAAGCTCAGTGAATGCTTAGAATAACTAGTACGTAAACAAGTCATCATGCATCAACGAAACAGACATACATCATATTCATATCATCTTTTACTCTTATGACATATTTTACACATTAATCATATTTTTTGAATTCATTCACACATTAGTCACATGAATATTTAAGCATATATTAATAACATTTAATCACATTCAATCACTTTTTATGATAATTTGACTCTTGAGATTATGAAACATAAAGTGGACTCTATCACCACACGTCGGATACCCAAATCTCCATCACACCATAATACCTCAAAGAGTCGAACATGTCCCACAAGTGAAGCGTATAGCTAACACTTTCCAACACACCACACATACAGATCTCGAGGAATGGAGCTTAGCTCACATTTTCTTTTCTCTTCGAAACTGTCCTTGGGACTCAACGCCCTATATATATCACAACAAAAAGGTGAGTACTCACAATCCTATGATATACCAACTATATCTTACGGTCTCATAAGGTCATAAGGCCAATATCCACATTATTATCACATATTTACTTATTGCTTTTCCGCACATATTCACTGCATATTCACATTAGTAGCACAATATAATCTCTATCATTTGGTATGAAAACCTATCCATATATTTACTGTCACATGGAATGAATAAAATACCCTTATATTCACTTTCACAATAATCATCACAAGCTTATAGCATATATCATAGCATCTCATATATGTTCATGATTTCACAAATTCATAAACAAACATATTTTACAGTTAATCATTAGTGTGAGAACACTTACACTCGAAATTTAGAGTAGGAGATTAGGCTACCTCTAAATTCTTAATTACACAATGAATTATCTATGAGTAGTGATCCCAAAACACTCACCAGAAATATGCTTTTGCTGAAAAGCCGAAAGCTTAGGCAAGCTTTTCTTTGCCTTTATCTCTACTCGTTGAAGGTCCTATTAACTCTAACACTTCAACAAGACAAACCACACAAGTATACAATCAACAATTAGTCATTGACTCACCTTAAACAATAAAAAAACAATAGCCTAACCTACGTTCACTATTAGCCGAAACCTTCAACATGGAGAACTTTAAATTCAAATATCTCAGCTTACACTTAATATTTTCACATGAAATGAATTTTTTTTCATCTACATATTCATCTACGACTAATTCGCAACCTTTAAATTACACAAAACTACATGTTTTAAGGTATCGACATTTTTCGACAAGTTTTGGCCATTATGACAAAAATTTATAAAATCTCGAGAATTTCTTAACAAAACTTTAAAGTAACTTTAGAAACCTTCTAATCATATTAAAACAGGTTGAAAAACAGTTTAAAACTAAATTTAATCCACAAACCCGAAATCCATCAGTAATGACCAAAATTTTGGCTTTTATCTAAAACTTGTGTTTTAATGGCTAGAAATTCGATTTAAAAGTCTATATAACATTTTAAACTAATAGGAAGATGTTTGGTTACCGTGAATTCAAGAAAAATGTCCTTCGATGAAATTTAAAAAAATCCGCTCTTGAAGAAGATGATGAAATTAATGAAGTTTTTAGGTGTTTTCTTGGTTTCAATGGAGATTTATAGTTTAAGGGATGTTGGGAATCAAGAGGGATTACGAGTAGGAGTTCAATAGCAGTTGGAAGAACAAGAGGAGAGCAAGGGATGACACAACTAGCAAAGAAAAAAGAAATAACGTGAAACATGCTGTAGATAGAGGGTTTTTAGGTTGATTTTAAAATTCTGGGTAAATTACTTCATAAAAACTCTCAGTTTTGACTCTTTTACAAATTATTCCTATTTTCAAAATTAAAGATATTTAAAACTCATTTCTAAAAATTAGTTTAATATCCTAAGAGCCTTTGTCGAAAACATTATCAGTTACCAAACTTATGAAATTCCAAGTACATATAGGCTAAAATTTCTAAAATACCCTTAAAACTTCTAGGCTCAATTTTGGGGTATGACACTAACACAACCACTAATATACATCCCATGATAACTTGTTGCAAAAACAAGACCTACAAGCCTAAGCTCTATTTTGCCATACTTGAATAACGTGAACTAGTTAATATTCAAGAAGCCTTGGTTGATCCAAAATGGCGAGAAGCTATCATGTTAGAGTATGATGTGTTCATTGCAAACAATACATGGGCATTGGTTGATTTACCGCCTAATCGCAAACCAATTGGGTTCAAATGGCTCTTCAAGGTAAAGAAAAACCCAAATGGTACAATGGCGAGGCATAAGTTAAGACTTGTTGGCAAATATTTTTTGCAAGTCCCGAGACATAACTTTTGTGAAACTTACAACTCAGTATTAAAGTTTGCTACTATCAACATGTTTCTAACCCTAACAGTTTATCATGGTTGGATCCTACTATAGATAGACATCAATAATGCCTTTCCAAAAGGAGATTTATCCAAATACATCTACATGGATTAACCTTCAAGTTTTAAGTAATATTGTAATGATGGCAAGTTCATTGTTTGCAAGCTTCACAAAGCTTTATATGGCTTTCGCAATTCCTTCATACCATTGGCTTCACCTCCTCTAAGTTAGACCCTTCATTGTTCATTCTTGAAAATGAAAAAAGTGTCACCTATATAATTGTTTATGTCAATGATATATTGTTAACAAGTTCACGAGAGGCCATCGAAAATGTGGTTGTTCAACTACACAAACAATTCACCTTGAAGGATCTTGGTAGTCTTGAATATTTCTTTGGCATTGAAGTTCAAAATATTGGTAATGGCTTTTTTATCTACTAAAAGAAATATATCTTGGACTTACTCAAGCTAACATGATGAGTTCTCAACCCATGCCAACACTTATGGCAGTAGGGAAAAATTAATTAAAGATGATGGTAGTACATTCATAACCTTCAACACTATAGGAGCATAGTTGGGTCACTTCAGTATCTCTGCCATAAAAAACCATCAACAAGGTTGCACAATATATACACAAACCTAGAGAATCTCATTGGGCTACTGTCAAGCAAATCCTTCGCTATTTGATAGGCACTATTGATTATGGACTGGTATTCTTTTTAGTACAGTGATGAACCTGATTGCGTACTCTAATGTTGCCTTGAGAAGTGATGCTGATGATCGAAGGTCCACATTTGGCCACCGTGTTTTTCTAGGAACCAGTATTGTCTCATGGAACTCCAAGAAAAAAAGGTTTGTTTCTCGCTCAACTGTTGAAGTAGAGTACAGAAGCTTCACTGATACAACATTTAATATCATCTAGTTATAGTCCCTGCTATCAGAATTTCGCATCAATTTGGCTGAACCTCTCAGGATATGGTGTGACAACTCAAGCACAGTTGTCATGGCTGCTAATCCTGTTCTTCATTCAAAAATCGAGCATGTGGGTTTAGATATTGATTTTGTTCATGAAAAGGTGTTCAACAATCAACTACAAGTTGTATATGTTCCTTCCAAGCACCAAGTTACAGATATTTTTACAAAGCCCCTCTTATTCAAGTCATTCCAAGATTTACGAGAAAAATTGTGTGTCATCTCCTACAA
Organism: Gossypium stocksii; assembly: GCA_020496765.1. Classification (NCBI taxonomy): domain Eukaryota; kingdom Viridiplantae; phylum Streptophyta; class Magnoliopsida; order Malvales; family Malvaceae; genus Gossypium; species Gossypium stocksii. The sequence continues at coordinate 54,779,468 of CM035622.1, forward strand.
TGATGCATTTTATTTACTAAACAAAAGGCCAAAAAATATGGTGAATATCAGCAAGAATTATGAATGAGCTGTATATTCTCATAGCTAGACCATTCCCACGTTACAAGGCGGTTGCAACATATTTTGGATTTATTCTCAAATTTGCCAAAAAAAAAAAAACTTTTTATGAATCTATTTTAGAGGCACCCACTCAATGCTATAAAGACATGGTTTTCCTAAATAATAATCCATTTGCCTTTATTTCTACTGTTTATCTATGTATCACTCATAATGTGAAATCTTAAAAACAAGAAGTAGCCACTAATCATTTTTAGTTAAGTATGATTAAGTATCTATTGAACCTACTCAATGTAGAATTATCCTAAACTTAACTAAGGGATCCTTCCCTTTAAAAAACTAAGAAATCTTTAAAAATATCTTAATATATGTAATCAAAAGATTAGCACTTCTAAAATGCTTGTCTCTAAGAAAAGTACCACATTAGTCTTATAACACTTAATTTGGTCTCAATTTCAAATTTTTTTCTATCAACACATTAGTCTTATAACAGTAAAAGTATTTGAACAGTACCTCTAATATTAAGATGTGAGCAAATAAGCCCTATTAAAAGAATAAACCAATTAATTCTCAGTACTTTTATAATGGAAGCAAGTTGATAAAATTAATAAAACGCTAACAAAAACCATCCATGGATGTGAGTGCGAATCTAATGTGACACTAATGACAATGACTAAAATATAAAAAAATAATATTTAATATGATGTGGATTTTTTTGGTAGGTAAAACAAACAAAATAAACTAACTACATAATGTTTCTCTGTGTAAGACTATCACTAGATTGAATAATAGGAGAAAGTGCTAGTACCTCCTTTGGAATCTCCTCAAATGTCTTTAAACCTTTGTTTGTATCCAAAGCCATTTTGGCCAAGCAATCAGCAATCTTGTTGCAGTCTCTAGGAAAATGTTGAATGACCCAAGATTTTGCATTTACCAACAGGTGACGAATACGTCTAATGATGGCAGAGTTTGAACTTGTCAGAGAAAAATGCTGAATGGCCTTAACCACCTCCATACTATCATATTGAATCCTCACACCATCATAGTTCCTGTTTTGGATGAGCATTAGCCCATCAAGAATACCCCACAATTCAACATCGAAAACTGAGCACTTGCCCAAATTTCTGTTGTATCCTATAATCCACGCCCCATTTCCATTTCTTATAACTCCCCTACTATAACATTCTCAGAACCTTACAACATGTGTTTTAAAAAAATACTTTCCTTTAATAAACTTCAATATATAAATATTAGAATATAATTAACTCTAATTAATAAAAGCGCCGGTGTATTTCATATCTATGTATTTGTGGGTTTAGTTGCAAGAAGGTTTTGAATCTTCAATTCTTACCTTTTTTTTATTCTATTAATTAGAATTTATTACATTTTACTTATAATTTTATTAGTCCCTGAATTTGTTTAAAATATTTAGTTGGTATTTGAATTTGTATTTCGTCACTTAGGTTGGTACCTCTGCACTAACATTATTAGCTTGTGCTGACGTACCACTTATGGTAGATTCAATGGTGATACATGGCAATATCTTAATATGACATGTGATGGACATAAATTAAAAAATTAAGAAAAATTAAAAAAATATATGAATTATTTAAAAAGTATACTTTTTCACATTAAGAATAAATTTGGTCAAATGGTTGTCTAGGTATATTTGAATTTGAACATTCATTTGTCTAGATTTATTCTAAATGTATTTTTTAATAAGTAGAAATATATATGTATCAATTTTTCGGTTCTTGTTATTTTACAAATATATAAATGTATAAATTTATAAAAATATATAAAAGCTTATACTATTTTGAAAAATATATAAAATTTTACTGTATATAATATATAAATAAAAAATTTAAAATTTTATAAATTTATAAAAATACAAAAATTATAAAAAACTAAAAAGTTATAAAAATATATATATATAAATCTATGAAAGGACTAAAACCACATTGACAATGTCGTGAGAAATGGTTGTTTAGATGCATCTAGTAAAAACTTTTTAATACTTTTTTTAAATTTATATATTTTATAATTCTTTATTTTCAAAATAATAATAACTTATATTTTATTTAAAAGATTAAAAAATATATGGACACCCATTTGCTCAACTTCTTTCTTGATGTGAAAAAAATTTACACTTTTTTATTAGTTATATATTTTTAAAAATATTTTAAATTTTTAATTTATATCCATCACGTATCATTATTAAATAGACTATCAATATCATATTATTACAAATTAACTTAATGCGGAAGAACTAACAAATTTAAATATCAATTAAATATAAAAAATCAAGTGTCCAACAAATTTAAAACAACAAACTACATGTAAACTCTTCCATGGCGTCAAACAGATAAATAGATGAGGCTACTAACTGTTGCCACGTCATCACCCTATTGTTTTTCTATTTTTAAGGGATTAAAAGAAATAAGTTTTGCAAATAATTTTTAATAACCAAAATTAAAAGAATAATATATTGAAATCCATTTTGATTCAAAGAACATGGTAATAGAATTAGAAGTAGATACAAGAAGAGAAGTGTTTACATAATCTTTGATTTTTCAACTGGAAAATCAGATCCAAAGGTTGAAATAAAATATATAAGATATCACATCACTAACCGTATTTTACTCCACCAAATAACACTTCAAATATATAAAGCTTCAAAAGCCATTCGTAGAATTAGTACCTTCAATTCCTAATAAAATATTAGCTCGCTTCTTTTGCGTACAACTTGGAATCTTCTTTTATGATGCCATCATCGTATACCTTTATATATTGGGGACGCCCTATGCTGACACCTGCCCTTTTCTTTTTATTCATGGTCAAATCTCTTTTTTAATCCTTTTACTATACTTTATAATTTAATTTCTAACATAATTTCATCTTTACCGATTAATCTAAATAGTTAACATTCTTTATTTTTTAAGAAAACACTATTCTAGCAAAAAAAAATATTTTTGCATGATGAGTTAAAGTTAGTATTTAATTTTTAAAAGATACATGATAGCTACAGAAATTATTAAAAGTAGAAATTATTTGGACCAATTAACGACATGATTCATTTTTTGTCATTATAAGATAATAATAAGATTGTAGTTTCGATCTCTCTATTATGCTCACATTTGGGGTTTAGTCTTAAAAATCACATTTTTAATACAAATGTATATATTTGCATGAAGTTGGAACGAGTACTTTTAAGAAAAAAAATTTGACCTCAACATTTTAACTGAAGTAAATAAGGATACAAACTATTTTGACTAGCAAATGGTATTATGTAAAGGAACTAACTTATATCATATTAAGGTATAAAAAATCAAATCCTAAATTTAAACATAGGAAGGAAATCATAACAATAGTATACACCTACGATAATTATTTGCGATTTGATTTTAGAAAACAGTTTGAAATTAAAAAAAATTATTTTAATTTATTTAGTAAAAATTATTATATGTTTAACTGAGACAGAAAACTAGTTAACTATGTTATTTTGAAGGACAAAAATACCCTAATGGGTTATTTGATAAAAAAAATATTTTAAAAGTGCATTTGATTCATCCAACCTAATTACCGCCCAGATTGTTATTAGCAGTAACTAACTGATGTAAATTAGTTAAGAACACTGTTAGTTAAGTGGTTCAGAGTAATTTTCTATTCTGTTAGTGATTAGTTTTTGTGTATAAGTACTGAAGAAGAGATTGTAATTATATGATAAGATAAAATGAATTTCCTCATTTCTCACATTCCTATTAATTGTAATATAAAATTTTAGAATTAGTTTAAGCATGAAAGTTTATATACCCAACAATGTTAAGATTTGTTGATATATCACATAATCTTATTACCACAAAATTTTTAGGTAATGTAATATTCTTAAATTAATGTTTACTTAAAAGATATTTTTATCCTTCCTTTTTATAAGGTTAAGACTTATTTATTTTATTAATAGTGGATCTCTAAATTTTATCTTATCCACTAAATTAGTTCTACACATGACAAATATGCAAGATGAAGTTGGAGAGCTACATATGGTAATTGCTTGTCGTAAAATTCAAACTTAAACACTTTAAGATCACCTTTATCAATTAGAGTTTCATTAACATAATAAAATATACTTCAAACATAAATAATAGATTTTTTTTTTATAAAAAGAATCCTGAATAACATAAATTTTATCCTCCATATAGGTTTGTTAATAAAATTTATCTGAATATTGTTAAAGTAAAATATCAATTGAGTGTTTATAAAAATTTATTTAACTATTTAACTATATAAAAAAATAGTCATTTTAGCTCTCCGTTTAATTTTCGTCTCTTCTAGCATTTGATCTTGTACTATTTATCAAATCACTCCCAAAATGGATAGAAATATTAACATTAACAATTAATTATTTTAAAAATTAAAAAAATATTTTATATTTTTATACTTTTTCAATAATGTTAATACTTTTTTTGAATTTGCAAATATTCAAAAAAAACATAATTAATTGTTGAGGTGGCATCCACAAGGTAATCTAGGAATATACCACTTTAACAAAGTAAACAGATGTAAACTTTTATATTCATTTTGAGGTGATTTGATAAACAATACAAATTTAATAACTAAAAGAATAAAAAAAATTAAATGCAAAACTAAAATGAGTTAATTTGCGACCAGATTTTTGTTTTTCTATTTAAGGTAACATCCAACAAAATGTGTAATGTGGATGTTAAGATGACTCCATCTTTGTTATCTGATAACCACATCAAAATATTGTTACCTTATTTAATTGAATCAGAAAAATGACACTTAAATATTGTACTCCTCTTGGCAATTCAAACCAACATACAATAAATATTATTTTATAAGTGGAATAAATAAAATGACTACCGATTCAATTTAAATTTTATTTAGAAAGAAAAAAAAAAAGAGTTTTTCTTGTTTATCCCCTGCTATTATTTCATAGTTTATCACAGCACCTGCTAAGTGATGTTATTTATTTACATTTAATATTAAACTTTAAGCATCGATAATTCAAATTAACTGCTCATTATTTAATATTTATCAAATTCTCCCAGTCTTTATAAATTTTATGTTGAAGATAAAAGATTTCAGCCACAAATTCTAACATTTAATACAAAAATAAAGAGAAATATCCTTTTCCATGTGGTTGAAGACGGCTACTTTAATTGATAAATTATTTTAAATGATTATTTAAATTAAATTTCTGGTCGTTATTTATTTATGTTATCCAAGTGGGTATGTAGGAAAGTAAGATCCAATAACGTAGCCAGTAGTGTTAAAAAATTGGCCTGTCAACGTTTGGAGTCATGTACTAGAATCCACAATAATTAAGGTTCCACACGTATCATTTAGTTTATTAAATAAATTAATATTTGGTATGCAAATAAATTCACGCTGATAACATACCGACGTGGCAACTTATGACTCTTTCATATATTATAATTTATAGTTACGTTCAGCTTTGACAATATATCTCATGCTCTTATTACCGCTATATATTCAAGTTTAACTTTTATCATTTATGTTTTTCTATTTATGGATTAAATTTGAATATATTTCACTTTAGTTCAATTGTACTTTGTATCAACTTAATCCTTAATTATAGTTTGTTACGATGTAAAGTATTGTGTAGATGCAATATTATATAATACAATATATCATAAATATGTAGTAATTAGATTGGTCTTGAGTCATAAAGATACAAACTGAAAAGTTGCATTACTCGTAGTTAATTCATGCCTTTCATTTCCTTTTTGATGGTCTTGCATCATTTTTAACTATAAATAATAATTCAACAATAATATAATATCAAATTCCGTCAAAATTCCATTCAATTACAAAGTCATATATTTTGCAATTTATTCAATTTAGTCCCTGAATTCAGGAAAAGCATAACTTTCGACTTAGATTTCCGGATTGAAATACAATTTCAAAAGTACTCATTATGGACCTCATATTTCCTATTTCCTATTTCTATTGTTAATTTTACATTTTATTCAATTTAGTCTCTAGCATACAAAACTATCAACTTAGCTTTACAATTTAGTCTTTTTTTACATCTAAACTTAGAATTCATCAATTTAACACCTAAAACTTCAAAAAAAAAATCAACAATGAAAACTTCCCAAAACTTTAACATTTTTATAGATTGGTATATGAGTTAGCTAAATCAAGCTTCTATAACCTCAAAAACATAAAAATTACAAGAAAAGAGTCATATTAGCATAAGGAAACTACACCAAAAAGACTTGTCAAAACTCCAAAAATTGCAATGATACGCCCAAACTTGTTGGCCACCACACGTCAACAAAAAGCCAATGGATTCACTCCATACTAAAACGACCCTTGTACCCCTCGTATTGGAACCCTATTTACCTCTATGCCGAAGTCATTTGTGGCCTTTTGAACCATGCTATAACACCCCTTACTCGTATCCATCACCGTAACAGGGTACGAGGCATTACCGGTCCCAAACATACTTAAACATACAAACTGAATCATAAATTTTCATTCAAATTAAAAACTTTTCATACATGCTCATTATGTCCCTGACATGGGCCTACGAGGCCTTAAACATACATTGGAAGTGCTTTGGGACATAACCGAGAACTTTGGAACACTTAGAAAAATTTTGCTCAAAACAAGGTCACATGCCTGTGTGACTTGGGACACGTCCGTGTGACTTGAGACACGCCCGTGTGGTCATACATACTCGTGTCCCAACCCATGTGAAAAATATTGAGCTTTCTGTTTATAACGTCATCAACCATTTAGGGTCACATGGCCACGTCACACGCCCAAATGTTAGGCCGTGTGGCGAATTTAATTTTCATACATGTCCTGTGGTCGTGTCCTTCACACGGCTAAGACACGTGCCCGTGTCTTTGTCTGTGTGTTTACTACTGGACATTCTGTTTTGCAAAATGAGGGTGCGGGGGACACACAGTCGAACTACACACCTATGGGGCAGACCGTGTGTCTTACACAGCCTAGACACACGCCTATGTGTCTACCTATGTGGAAAAATATAAAGCTATTTACCAAGCCATTTGCCACCCTAAAACACTAACTCACTTACACCAATTCAAAGGCACATAACATAACATATTTAAGTTATCAGACATCTCAAAATCAAGTCATCCACACATCATTCACATACCACACCTATCATGCCTATACATCATATACTTAGCAACTTAAACATGCAAACTATCCCTTCCAAGAATAACATCATCATATGCATATACCAATAACCAATATTGGCCAATTTCAAATGGCCTTATACAAAAGGATCATTCATCAAAATAAGCCAACATTTTGGTCAAATCAATTATGACTTATATATCAAAATGACCAAGTCCTCTATACATGCAATAACTCAAAATATTTAACCAAATATACCCAAAAGATGGTTTGATAATGTGAAGCGATCCTCCGACGATCTCCCAATCCGAATTAGCTTGGTGATACTATAACGCAAAGGAAAGAAATGGGTAAGTTAAATAGCTTAGTAAGTTTATATGCAAATAATGAGCATTAATAACATATATTAAACACACAAGAAAAATCATACTACTTTAGGGATACTACCAAAACCTTACAATCACATCTACTCATTCACAACCTTACCAATAGTTCATCACATATCGAACTCATCCTTTAAGAGTTTCACACACGTACCTGTGCCAACCCATAACATAATCACATGCACCCACACTTCGTTATTTCACTAGATCACCCATTGAACCACTTAGAATTCTAAAGGATACTTAGAAGTTTTGCAGATAAGTGCCACACTTATTTGTAGTCGAAGCTACCACTTATCACTTATCACTTAAACCATTGGTTTCCTAGTGACATGTCACTTGTATCTTATTTGATTCCTAAGGTTCAATCGAGATTTTTCTCACTTGTCAAAGCTTGGTCGATATACACATCCAAATGGTTATTTAGAATGCATACAATTATTAAAGTAATCAATACATAAATATAGTAATGCATTATTTACATACAAACTTACCTCGTCTAGAATGAAAATTTTTACGATTGAGTCCATAACCTTGCCTTTCCCTCGGTCAAGGTCGATTTCCCGTCTTTGTTGATCTATAAATACCAAATTTAACTCATTTAATTATCACACTACTCAATTTAGTCCAAAAATCACATTGTGGTAAAATTACATTTTTGCCCCTAAAGTTTAACATATTTACACTTTAGTCTCTAGGCTTGTATAACGAAATGTACTTTTTTTTTTGTTACCCAAGCCTAGCTGACCACACACATGCTCAGATTAGCCCACATTTTACACTAAATCACATTTTATTCAAATATTTTACAACTTTTACAAACAAGTCCTTTTATACATTTTCATCAAAAATCACCTAGTAAAAGCTGTTTATCACACATCAAACTTTCATTTTCTACTTAACATCAAAATACATGTATGTCACACATGGGTAAATTTTTGAATGTGAACCCTAGCTCAAGGTAATGGTAGAAATAGGTAAATTGGTTGATAACGACTTTAAAAATACATAGAGCATTAAAAACAGGGGCTAGGATGCACTTACTATCAAGCATGAAAGTTGAAGAAACCCTAGCTATGGTTTCCTTGAGAAATTCAACCAAGGTAGAAGAAGATGGACACAATTTTGACTTGATTTTCCCTTTTTATTCATTAAATAACCAAATGACCAAAATGCCCTTTCTTTAAACCTTTGATATTTTATCCTTCCATGTCTATTTTTGTCCAAACTAAAATATAATGGTCTAATTACCATCTAATTACCTCTAATTTAAGAATTCATCATAGTTAAATCCCTTTATCAATTAAAACACACATTTTTCACCTTTTGCAATTTAGTCCTAAAAATCAAATTGGGCACTTATCAATAAAATTTTCTAACCAAATTTTCACACATGCACTCAATCATATAATAAACTACAAAACTTTATTGAAATAATTTTTTTACTTTGGATTCGTGGTTCCGTGTAACATCCCAAGTTAGGGCCTAGTAGGAATAATGGTTTCGAGACCACAAATCTAAAATAGAAAGTTTTATTTATATGATTTATTATGAGTTATGGCATGTTAGCTTAAAATTAAGGAAGTCTCATGAAGGGAATTTTGTGAAAAAAGTGGCTAATTTGTCCTTCAGGATTAAATTGTGAAAGATGTAAATTATGAGCTTGTAGAAGGTTTTAGTATGAAATAGCATAAAGGAAATTATTAGGAGTCCTGATAAATCAATTTTAGGCATGGTGGACAAAAATGCCCATAGAAGGGAAAAATATCAAAGAAATGACAAAAGGGCATTTTGGTCATTAGGTAAAATTAAGTAATAAAAAGGGAAAATAAGACAAAATTGTTGTCATCTTCTTCATGTAAGTGCCGAAAATTGGGAGGACTCCATAGCTAGGGTTTCTTTCATTTTCAAGCTCCAAGCAAGTGTCTCCAAGCCCCGTTTTTAATTCTGTTCGTATTTTTGAAGTTCTTGCAACATGAGCAAGCTAATTCTACCATTAATTTAAGCTAGGGTTTATATTCAAAAATATACCCATGCTTGATAAGTAAGTAAAATGATGTCTAGTGGTAGAAAACAAAGGTTTAAGGTGTAGTAAACACTTATTTCCTAGTGATTTTGCATGAAAGTCCCTAATAGGGACTAAATTGTAAAGTATAGGAATTAGTAAAAGTAAGAAATTATGAGCAATGTGGGCTTGTATGGATACTAGTAAGTGTTGTCTAGGCTTGGGTAACTAAGAGGATAGATACATTTCATTTTACGAGCCTAGGGACTATTTTGTAAATATATAAAAGTTTAGGGGCAAAATTATAAATTTTTCCAAAGTGTTAATTATGGGATATTTATCCAATGTGAATATTAAATAAGCTTAATTTATCATTTTAGATCAAAAAACACGAAGCCCAGACCGAAACTAGGGAAAGAATAAAATCGATGACTAAACCAAGCAATTTCCCACATTTCGGACTCGAGGTAAGTTGTATGTGATAATTTAGCTTCCTTACTTTATAAATTCATTTAATGATGTTTTAGGAAAATATTGATATGAATTTCTATATAGAAATGATGAAAAACATGAAAGAGAAATTACATGCAAAATTAAATGATACGAAAGATACCGTAATCATGTCATGAGTATTGTAGGTCTCGTATAAGACCATGTTTAGGACATGACATCGGCACCAAATAGAAATCCCATGTAAGACCATGTCTGGGACATGGCGTTGGCATCAAGATGTGACCCCCTATAAGACTATGTCTAGAACATGGCTTGGGCATCCGAGATGAGGACCCATATAAGACTATGTCTGGGACATGGCATCGGCCTCGATATATGAGAGTCAGTGTAAGAACATGTCTGGGACCTGGCATCTACTTTACATTTGAGCCAGTGTAAGAGCATGTCTGGGATATGGCATCAACATCGCTATAAGACCAGTATAATACCATATCTGGGGTATGGCTTCAGTTTTGATTTGAGATCCCATATAAGACCATGTTTGGGACATGGCATTCGCATCATTCTATGAGGCTTGAATTATGGGTATTCTTTGGTATGTTAAAAGAGAACACTAGTTGAAAGGTATTTGAGTTGATAAATTCAAGAAAAAGGCTAAAGCTTTATATTGAGTGTTGCAAGTTCATAAATAAGAAAGTTTGAGTATTCGAAAGTACATGGCTATGAGAAATTCTACAAAATAAATACGAGTAAGATATGAGAATGGGCAAAGTATAAGAGTGAGTAAGATATATGCATGTTATAAGCTAGAGAATGAGTAGTAATGCAAATAAGTAAAGAAGTACATGGTATCCTTTCCTTTGCCTATTTAGGCATATAATCCTTGAGTTATGGCTTTATTATCCATGCAACTTACTAAGCATTTTATATGCTTACTCTCTTTCATTTCCCTTTTTGTGTAGGTTTTCCAAATTAGCTCAAGGATCACTTGAAGTCAGAGTTCGCATTCACACTATCAAGCCAATTATTTTGGTATAGCAAGAAACTTCTCTTTTGTATGGCATGTATAGAATGATGTCTATTTTGTTAAGTGTCATCTATATGGCTATATGTATTGGTCATTATTACGCTTGGGTCAAGTTGTAATGGCCTTTGGATGTGGCCTAATGTTTCCTATCTATTATATATAAAATGGTGAATGTGTTCTCATGTTCAATAAAATTTAATGTATGAAAAGTTATGCATGGATCGGTGTGATATTTATCTTGTTTTAGGGTGGAAATAAGGTTTGGAAAATAGCCTAGTATTGTCCACATGGTTGGGAACACGGACGTGTGTCTAAGCCGTGTGTGACACACGACCAGCCCACGGGCATGTTAGTAGGCTGTGTGTCCCCTACATTCTTGATGCACAAAAACCTTAGATTTTGAAAATCTAGCACAGGCAGAGCACACGGGCATGTGCCATGGCCGTGGGAAAATAATAGAATAGGCAAGTTCATGGCCAAGGATCGTGACACGGGCGTGTCCTATCTTGTATGGGTGTGTGACCCGATTTAGGGCAAAAATTTTATGAGTGCCCGGAAGTTCCCGGATTGGTCCCAAAATTCCTTCTATGAATGTTTTGGGCCTCGTAGGCCCATGTTGAGTTTTTTTTAGTATGAATGATAAGTTTTGAAAGAAAAAGAAAATTCATAACCCAAGTTTACGAGTTAAAGTTTAGTAACGCCTCGTACCCCGTATCGACTTCAGGCTCAGGTAAAGGGTGTTACATTCCTAAACCACAGTTCTGTTTAGGCCCTAAATTAGGTTGTTACACATGCACTATTGCCCTTTGCGCATCTGTCTGCACTCTCACCCCAAACAAACTACACCCTTTTTGCACTCTCACTACAAAAATCCAACAGTAACCACTCGCTTGCTCCTTTTGTAAATCTCCCCCAACCAATATCTTTCCTCCACTAGAAATCATGGAGGAGAATTTCAGAACATGCTTACCAAGGGGTGTAACACAAATTAAACAATAAAATCAAACTAGGTACTAAATATTATATTAACCTATTAAAAACTTCTTATCTAAACTCAAACCGAATTAAGTCTACTTAGGTAAACACATTGCTTGGCCCTCCAAAAGTTTTAGTAAATCAAGAAAAATATTATACCATAGAATTAATATAGTACCAATCCTATTCAAAACCATTGTGCAAGTAAAATTAAAGAATAACCAACATGGTTTGTAATGTTTCATATTGGTTAATTATTTGTTTGTATCGAATGTCTCTATACATTTGAAATTTAATCTCCCTGCTTTTATTTTTAGAAATTTAGTTAGTCTACTTTTCACAATTACAAATATCAAGTTCAGTTATTACCATTGTTAAAATTCTTCTGCTAAATTTATTGACCTGACATTTTAAAATTTTAAAAGAATTTACTTGGTTGTGATGTAACAAAAAAATATAGGTAAATTATACCAACAGTCACTCAACTTTTGGTTAGCTAACAATGTAACACCCCTAACCCGTATCTGTTACCGGAATATGTTTACTAAACATTACGGGGATTTATAGAACATTTACAGATAGATTAAGTCGACTGCTATTCATTTTCCGAGATTTGTCATAGCGTCCCTTATATGAACCCTCAAGGCACAAAACATACATCAGAATCGATTCAGGATTTACTCGGGATCTCAGGGAATTTTTATGAAATTCCAAAAATTTTCTTATATCAAGGAGTCACACGCCCGTGTGGTAAGGGACACGCCTATGTGGTCAGGCCGTGTGGTTTCACACGCCCATTTCCCCAACCCGTGTAACTTTCTGACTTGTAACTCATGTAGAAATTGAATTCACATGACCAAGTCACACGCCCATGTACTAGGCAGTGTGGTTAAATTATTTTTCAAAAATTAGGTGCAGGTTTCACACGGCAATGACAAACTCCCGTGTACTAGGCCATGTCTTTCACACGGTTGAGACACACGCCCATGTCTCTACCTGTGTGCCAAATTTTAAGCATTCTAGTTCTAAATTTTGAGATGCAGGGGACACACGACCAAACTACCTGCCCATGTACCAGGCCGTGTGTCACACGGTTAAGATACACGCCCATTTGTTTACCTATGTAGACAAAATAAGGCTATTATTTCCAAGCCTTATTTCTCACCCAAATTCACTATTCACCTGCACTAAAATTCACCAATATCAACCAACCAATTCAAGCATCATAATCAAGTTAATTTTAACACCTAACATAGTACATCCTTACATACATTCATGTCCATAATCTCACGCTTTTGTGAACATACATGTTTGTCGAAACCATTTTTGAAAACGGGGTCGACTTGGATTTTGAAAATGAAAATTAAAATGGGAGTCGCCACCGATCTTTATTAGGTGTGATCGGATCACCTTTGTTTTAATAAAACGTTTTGGTTTACTAAAACGATGTTTTGGTCTACAAAATTTGAGAAAATGGGTTCGGGAATCGGTTACGCACGAGGAAGGATTAGCACCCTCAATACGCCCAAAATTGGTACCTAATTGATTATTTGACGTCTTAATATCGAAAGTTGAAAAATCTGTGAGGAATTTAAAAAAAACACAATCTTCTCTTTTATTAATGCTAATTTTAATAAGATGCTTTGGTAAATCGAATGTTTGAACAAATCAAAGCGAACATTAAAAACTTTCTTATCTCGAGATAAATTGCCACATCCAGTACGTAGGACACAACATTTTAGGCCCTCGAGAATAAGTTTGCCTTTATATTTTCAAAACTCATGCATTTTAATATTGAAAGGTTATTCGATCGTTTGAATTAATTGAGAAAAATCGAAACCCAGTACGTAGGGCACGATCTCTCGAATTTCCAAACGCAGAATATTACCTTTTAACTTTGAAAATTTCCTTTTTATAAATTTGGGTGAAATGAATAACATTTGTAATGATGTACAATATTACGATAAAATATTACAATAACAATGGTATAATTACAAAGATGAATACAATATTAGTATGCAAGCCTTGATAAATAAAGCAATAAAACAGAAATGCACAATATAAAAACAAACAAACATAACATAGGAATGTTTAAGAATGGATGAAATAATGAAACCATATGTAAAAAGAAAACAAATAATGAATAAATGGATAAACAAGCAAATTTTTGATAGTAAGAAAATATAAGGATCGACAAATATTTAAATAAAGAAAATATTAAAACAACAAATTTTAAGATATATGTAAAGAAATATAAAATTATAAATAAACAAAACATCAAACATAACGTATAAAATATAAAAAGGGTAATTTTAATATATACGTAAAGAAATATAAAATAATAAATAAATAAATAAATAAAAGCATGATGCATAAAATATAAAAAGGAAATTTTAATATATATGTAATGAAATATAAAGTAATAAATAAATAATAAAGCATGACGTATAGATTATATATAAAAAAAAGGAGTAATTTTGATGTGCATATGTAGGGAAATATAAAATAATAAATAAAACATCAAACATGGTATATACAATAATATAAAAAGGTAATTTAGATATATATGTAAAAAAATAGAGCATGACATATATAGAATAATATAAAAGGGTAATTTAGATATATATGTAAAGAAATATAAGCATGACATATATAGAATAATACAAAAAGGTAATTGAGATATATATGTAAAGAAATATAAAATGATAAATGAAATAAAAAATAGTTAAAATAAATAAAAGAATTAAATAGATTAAGGACGTGTTTGAAATCAAACTAAAGTTCAGGGTACAAATCAGAAATAAAAGTAAGAGGAGAGATCCCTTTGAAGTGCACGAATAACATGGGGGACTAAAAAGGGAAATAATCCCTTCCTCCCAAAGCGCGCAGTAACATGGGGGCAAATTGAAATCTGCAACAAATTCATGGGGTAAATTTTAAAATACTGAAAGATGTAATTGCAAAAAAATGAGAAAGTGGAAGGACCCAGCCAGAAAATAACCCACTAAAAGTGAAACACGGGGATCCTGGCTTTAAAAACGGGTCGGGTTCGGGTTCCACTGTAAAACGGCACCATTTTACATGTAAAACGGTTTAAGTGAAACAACACCGTTTCACTATTATTACTTAAACCAAATTCTTCTCAAAATTTCATTTTAACAATGTTTCTAAAAAAAAAAAAAAAACTCTAAAAGGCTCTCCCTTCTTTCTCTCAAAGGGCAGATGGCCGGCCAAAGCTTTGTCGCCGGACCATCGTGGCGGCCGCCGGTCACCGGTGACTACTCCGCCGTCCACGGTGGCTGGAAAGAGCAAAAAGGGCCCTTTTTACACCCGCTTCACACGAATCTCAAAGGTATTGACTTCTAAGCCCACAAAACCGAAAGAAAAAGAAGAAAACGACCCTCGACCATGTTTTAGTCTGAATCTGACGACGGAGAAGGACTCCGACGCCATGACCACATTGGTAAACCCTTTTTCTCCTTCCTTTTCTTAGTACTTTAAACAATAACTTAAAGGAAAATAAAATGCAAAGTAAATAAATCTAGAAAACAGTAAATCACCTCCTCCAAATTTCTTTTATTGACTTAAAATCTCTGTTCTTTTTGTATTTCGAAAGTTTTTTTTTGTATTCAATAATCTCTCTTTTACAATGATGGATTCTTTTAGTTTTATAGCCAAATACATATAATATTTCTTTGAATTTTGCTACTGTTGCTCCTGCCATATTTCGTGCTTCCTTGTTCTGTCTCTGTCTCTGTCTTGTTTGCAGGTTTAGAGGCATGGTGGAGCAGGTGGAGGCGTCAGGCCTCGGGCGCGGTGCATGCTGAGGCGTACATAAAGGCTGCGGCGCAAGGGGAAGGGGGAACCCTAGGGTTCCCAAAATTTTTAAAGTTTTGGGCCGTTTGGGCCCCTTGTATTTTGGGCTTTTGGTTGTTATTATCATTTGGTTTTGGCTTTGTTAATGTAGGCCTAGGCCCGGGCAAATTTAGGCCTGTACAGCTGCCTCTCTTTGCTCATTGTAGTGTAACGAGAATAGAGCAAAGACTTTAAAAGGGCCAAATTTGCCTAGGCCTGCCGAGTCTCAACTTCTTTTCATGCTTCTCTTCTTTCAATATCTTTAATATGCTCCACCGTAACTTTTAAGGATATGAGATTCACTATCATCGATCTACTTCACTACAACTTCAGGAAGATAAGATCTGATGTCTTCGATCTGCTTCGCCGCAACTTCAGGAAGGCAAGATCTAGTGTCTTTAATCTGCTTCACTGCAACTTCAGGAAGGCGAGATCTACTATATTCGATTTGCTCTAATGCAACTTCAAGAAGGCAACATCTGGTGTCTTCGATTTGCTTCACTGCAACTTTAGGAAGCAAGATCTGATGTCTCCGATCTGCTTCACTGCAACTTCATGAAGGCAAGATCTGCTGTTTTTAATCTACTCCACTGTAACTTCAGAGATATGAGATTCACTATCATCGATCTGCTTCACTGTAACTTCAGGAAGATAAAATCTGATGTTTTCAATCTGCTTCGCCACAACTTCAGGAAGGCAAGATCTAGTGTCTTTAATCTACTTCACTGCAACTTCAGGAAGGCAAGATCTTCTATCTTCGATTTGCTCCAATGCAACTTCAAGGAGGTAAGATCTGGTGTCTTCGATTTGCTTCACTGCAACTTTAGGAAGCAAGATCTGATGTTTTCGATCTGCTTCACTACAACTTCAGGAAGGCAAGATCTACTATCTTCAATTTGCTCCAATGCAACTTCAAGGAGGCAAGATCTGGTGTTTTTTAACCTGCTCCACTGTAACTTCAGAGAGATAAGGTTAGTAATTTCAATCTGCTCCGCTACTGCTTAGGGAGGTAAGATTTAATATCTTCGACTAGTTCCACTACTGCTTCGGGAACAATATTTGCTTTCGATCTTGCTCCACTACTGTCTAGGGTGACAAGATCTGTAATCTTCAACCTATTCCACTACTGATTAGGGGGATAGGGCTATGGCTTAAATCATGTTCCACTACTAGTTAGGGAGACAAGATTTGCCTTCGATCTTGGTCCACTATTGCCTAGGGTGACAAGATCTACAATCTTCAGCCTATTCCACTGCTGGTCAGGGAGATAGGGTTGTGGCTTAAATCATGTTCCACTACTGGTTAGGGAGACAAGATTTGCCTTCGATCTTGGTCCATTATTGCTTAGGGTGACAAGATCTACAATCTTCCGCCTATTCCACTGCTGGTCAGGGAGATAGTGTTATGGCTTAAATCATGTTCCATTACTGGTTAGGGAGACAAGATTTTCCTTCGATATTTGTCCACTACTATTTAGGGTGACAAGATCTACAATCTTCAACCTATTCCACTGCTGGTTAGGGAGATAGGTTTGTGGCTTAAATCATGTTCCACTACTGGTTAGGGAGACAAGATTTGCCTTCGATCTTGGTCCATTATTGCTTAGGGTGACAAGATCTACAATCTTCAGCCTATTCCACTGCTGGTCAGGGAGATAGGATAATGAATTCACCGATATTGCTACATTGTCCTCTAGGGAACCTGTCTTGTAGAATCGGTTTTATGGCCTATGTTTATGCCAAATAATTAGGATGCCATGATCAGAATGGGTCAAATGCTCCTAACCAAATGTGTTATGAATGATATGAAAGCGGAAATGTCATGAGAATGATTCTTTCTTAAGTGTCATCGCTCATTGTTCATCAAGGTCACTTCACTGACGAAATATCTTATTTTCTTGTGTAACTGATATCTTTAACAGTGAATCTGGAGAGATAGTCTCAATTTTAGATTTCTCTCTCAAATATTTCCAATCCTTAGGCTTGGTAAGTTCTAAATAATGGTCCTGTTTCAGGTCCCTGCATTATTTAGACTTCCAGAGTAATATGTAAGACTTATTTTGTGAAAGCATTGTTGGTCCATTAATCGTTATTTCAACGCAAAATGCTTGAGAAAGGTTAAAACAATGACAACACAAGAAGGAGATTATTTAGGAGCATAGCTCGAAACAATTAAATTGATCAAAGATAGCCAAGGTACTAAAAGGAAATTGATTAGAGCATATCTTCAAAAAGAATAAGGTAATCATGTGACAGCCTTAAAATGACCCTAGTCGGAATGTGGTTTCGGGACCACAAAATCGAGGCATAAAAATAATTAAATATTCACTTTGATGCCTATTATATGTGCAAATTCATGTGTGACCTCTTAGGTGCTTCAATTTAGTATTATAATTATGAATTGCACCTAAAAGGGCTAAATTAAGAACTTTGGGAATATGCTAGACAAATGTGAGATGACTAGTTAATGCATGCATGCAAATTGAGGGAGTTGCATGTCAAATTTACCATTTTTATGTGAGTGGATGGTGATGATGAGTGTGTTTGGCATTTTGTGCTTTGTATGTTAGTAAATAATGATGAAAATAAATTTGTTTATATCAAATAAAATTTGTTGACATAAAATAGAAATATTATGATTAATAAAATAAGAAAAGGGTGTAAAAACAATGTTTTGTTCATCTTTCTTCTCCCCATTGCCGAAATTAACTAAGGAAGAAGAGAGCTAGGGCTCAAGCTATCGGTTGGGAGAAACTTTGATTAAGGTACACTTTCTAGGTGATTTTCTTTGAATCTCATGAAATTTTATTGGTCTTGAAGCTCTCTTCTTTGTCCATGTTTGAATTTCATGAAATCTTTGTGTGATAAGCATTCGGCCATGGATGCATGCTCTCTTTGGTGATGTTTTGAAGGTTTTGTTAAGAGATTTGAGCTTGAGAACATGAAATCTTTGTGTGATAAGCAAGATAGGTGTTCGGCCATACCAAGTTTTGGTTAAGGGACTTGTTTTGAATTTATGAGCTTATTAAAGCTTGTTAGTTTTTCTTTGTGATTATTTTTGAAGAAGCATTCCGTTATGGGTTCAAGTATTGAGTTGTTGATGTCTTGATGATATATGTTAATAAGTGAATTTGAGCTTGCTAAATGCACATTTGTGAATTGATTGTTAATAGGGATCAATTAAAGAGCTTAAATATGCCCATGATTGCCGAATATGAAGTTGAAAATAACTATGAAGTAATTGAGTTTCAAGTTGTTAGAAGAGGGTTTGAGATGTGCAATAATGCATATGTTTAATAGTATGTTATTGGGTGATTCAAAGGGGTATTCGGCCATTGTAAATTTTGATGGTTGAGGTTGTGATTCATATGTTAGATAGCATTCGGCTAGTGTATTTTTGTGCCAATGATTGTCAATTTTGGACTTAAGCATTTAGTTGTAAATTTGTTAAATGAACTAAGGTAAATGAAGATGCTAAATGCATTATGTGTATATGCATGCATTCGGCTAACTTGGTGATATTGGTTTGATTGGTAACTTTAAAAAGGTTCTATTAGGGGATATATGTGCATGATTAATAAAATGATTGGAGTGACATAACTTGCAAAGGTGAATATTCGGCCATGGGAAAATTGCAAGAGGGGTTGATGTTTGATGTTTAAATTGTTGTAATGTATGTTTGTGCAATGGCCGAATGTGCCTTTGATGTTACTCTTGGATGTTTTTGGGTGTCAAATTGATAAGTGGCTTGGTTTGTGTTATAAGGAGAAATCTGATTATGGATGTAATGAATATGAAATATGTATATGGTGTTAAGAGCAATGACTACTCTAAATGGTGCCTTAGGAAATGCTATGTTTTAAGTATGTGCATAAGGACATTAAAGAATGGATTTTGTATAAAAATCTGCTTGGTACAGTAGCAGTAATGTGTTTTGGAAAAATCACCATAAATTGTACGAGTTGAATTAGAGGCTGAATAAATTGTGTGATTGAATCTTAATGAGTCTAGTTTCTTATAAAAGAAACCTTGCAAGCAAAGGAATTTCCGATAAATAGATTTTTAGAGTAGAGTGAGACAGTGTCAGATTAACTTCGAAGTCCCCTGCTCTGTTTTTGGAAAATCACTATAAATTGTATAAAAATTGTTATGAGACAAAATTTATATGCTTAGACTCCTTAATGAGTCCAGTTTCAAAAAAAATAGGTGAGGACATATTTGGAATTTTGTACAAGGAGAAATTCGGTTCGTGGTATAGAGTGGTCAGTCCAATCAAGCAGTGAAATAGGGAAACTTTAAGAAAATTCTGGTATTGATTGACCAAACCAAAAATTATGAAAATTTTATGGATTAAAGATAAATGAGTCTATTTTCATGCAAAATTGACAGCACTACATTTGGAGTTTTGTAGCTCCAGTCATGAGTAAATTATTGAATGCTGCTTAGAAAATCAGCTTGTTGAGACTTATGATATGTATGTGAAATGATCGAATGAGTGTATGTGTTTGCAATGAGAAGAATATGCATGTATTATTTGACTATAAGTGAAAATGATCCATTGAGATGCTTGAATAAGGATTAATAAAAAAATTTTAATGTTTTATTTAGCTCAAGAGCATAGAGGGACGAGTTTGGATAAAGGGAAGGCCAAAGTGGTCGAATAGCCAACTCGTAAATTATCGGGAAAGTTCAAGGTAAGTTTTGAGTAATCGAATTTGGTAATTAAGTTAAAATGCCATGACATACATGCTGATATTTGATGATGTACCATTGAAAAAGAAACCTTATTCATGTTGCTATATAGCCGAATGGCTCGTAGAGAAAAAGGACCAAAAATTTAAATTTGAAATGCGTTGCTTATGTATGTTGATCATTGGGCCGAAAGTCTAGAAAAGAAGAGCATATGTGTATAAGTTTTGAATTATATGTACATTGGTGATATGAAGTCGAGAAGCATGTTATATGTTTGTATGCACATGCGTGGATTGAATTGCAAGTGAAATCTTGCTATGTGAAATTTGGTTACATGTGAATATATATATATGTGTGTGTATGAGAATTTGTGATGTGAATCCGGGATTAAAGTCCCGATGACTATATGTGGAGACTATATCCGAGTTAAGACCCGAAGGCTATATGCAGAGATGATGTCTGGGTTCAGACCCGAAGGCTATATGCGGAGATTATATCCGGGGTAGAGACCCGATGGCTATGTATAGAAATTATCCGAGTTAAAGATCTCGATGATGATGAGAATAAAGCCTAAGACTAATGGTCTTTAAGGTAACGATCGCTAATGAATTTCGCTGAAAGTGTTAAACTATACAGGTATGTACCCTTGGCTTATAAACAAGATGGATTTTGGACCGAATACTAAAGTCATTATGTGATTTCATATGAGTACTTGAAATGAGATTATTAATATGATCAAAGCACAATTGGCCTATGTGAAATGTTATGTGACTTTTGTGACATGTATATGTTATGTGAACTTACTATGAGTGGATGCTATCCATTTTCGTATGTGATGTGAATGTCTTTGTTTGGAAAAAGGGTGACATACCCGAAAAGGAGAGGGAAACAAAGATATGATCAAATATGCTATAATTTGATGATCTATTTAATGTCATTGCTTAAAACTTACTAAGCATTGTATTGCTTATTCCGTTTCCCTTGGTTCCTCTGTTTTATAGATCTCTTTTGGAAGCTACGGACTCAGGGATTGAAGCCTTAATCACCTGCACTATTGCTGTCATTTTGGTACTGTTGATGGTTATTTTGGGTCAATGGCATGTATAGGCTATTTTCCTTCGATTAAACCAAACTTCATTTTGAATTGTAATTATTCTAGCCATGCGAAAATGGCTTGCTTAGTCTCCAAGTTGAATATTTATGTGAATGATACTTGTATGGTTTAACGTTGTGGCATGTTGTTTAGTTAGTAACCAATATGCGATGAATTTCTAACATGATGATCGGTCATTGAATGTTCGGTTTAGCTCAATTATTAGTAGCCTCAAGGTATAGTTTTGCTAGCATGCTTGTAGAACTCAATGAATTCACGTCTAACTTGTAACTAAGAACCTCGATAGGCTGTATCTAGATATGTAATGCCTTAATACCCTATTCCGGCGACGGACGGGGGTGTAGGGTGTTACAAATCAAATATAACAAATTCAAATATGGGTAAGATGGAAACTAGGTGCCCCAGATATCACAGCCTGAGCTTCTCTGTTCAAACTTCTCGAGGACCATTTTAAGCTTAATATGTGTTTAGGGGATCCGAAGTACTTTGTCGATGCCCCAAGACGTAGCATACCTCTTCATTATCAATTTAGGCATAGCAAGGCTACCGCATGCCCTGCTTTTAATCAAAAATTGAGCTGCCCTTTTCGGGTTTTCAACTCAAAACCTTTTTGGTCTCAAGGTGCCCTTTGCGGGTTTTCACCTTGGCCTCTCCTTTGTTTTTTCTTTTCTTCTTCGTTTTGTTTTGTTTTTGCTTTTCTTTTCTTTTCTTTTTCTTTTTCTTTTTCTTTTTTTTAAACATTTCTTGACTTAATCGAAGTTTACCAAATTGGGTAGGTCCTCGCCATCCATCTTGGTCGATATTAATGCTCTTTCAGAATAAGCCTTCTTTACCACATAGGGTCCTTCCCAATTTGGCATACACCTTCTTCTGAAGTCCTTTCGTATAAGAAGGATCTTTTCAACATCAAGTGCTTCTTGTGGAATCCTTTAGAACGAATAGCTCTCAATCTCTTCTATTCAGCTGACCATATTGGAACTGGATCTATCCTGCCTTATCTAGCTTCAGCTCTGATAAAACTCGGAAGAAAGAATCTCAACTTCAATGGGCAAGACCAATGAGAAATGTGTTGCCCCGATAAAGGTCTTAGCCAAAGTTTAATAAGCATAGAGGGTAAATGGTAACTTCTCTATGCCAACCTTTACAAGTATCAGTCATCTTTCAAAAAAATTTTTATTGGATTTTGGTTGCCTTTGCTACACTGATATGGTGTCTAATCTTTGAACAGACTGTAAATTGCCATTTTTGGATTCGAATTTGAATTTGAACTTTGAATTTTGAATTTTGAATTTGAATTTAAAATTTGAACTTGGATTTGGATTTGGATTTGGATCTGAATTTGAATTTGATGACTGCTAACTTTGTTTGGCATATGAAGTGACCTTCACCCTCTTAGTAAAGTAAATGACGACCACGAAGGTGAATTGATGTCGGCGATATTGACCTTATAACATTCATGCCCCACATAGAGGGTCCATGAAGAAACCAAGGAGACACATAAGTCTTGTCTTATTTCTGTGGTGAGCTAGGTTTCGATCTTCGTCCCTTTCCCAAGCTCGCAATGTCAACTGACCCTTTGTAAGTTTGGATCTTTCCTCTTTCTCGTTCTACCATCCTTAACAAATCGGAAGATAGGTACAATCTCTACCATCTTTGAAGTCCTGAGATCCCTCTAGACACATATCTTACTCAAAAGGGAGTCAGTAACAGCGTCGCTCATGACATTGATACATGGGTACCTATTATAGGTACGAAGACAAATTTCAAAGAATAAATGAATCTAAGAATGATTATTTGTATGATCATGAATAAAATAATATTTGAAAGAAAGTCCCAGGAACAAAAGAATGAAATAATATTTGCTAAAAAAAATGCATTTTATTGAAATAAAGATTCTGGACACAAGCCTATTTCACAAAAGGATTCTTATTACCTCTAGGCATAAGGCAACAAGCCTGTTCCGAGTATTACTCTAAATTAGTTCTAAGAACACAGGGATCTCTTCCATAGCCCCATTGTTCAAAACATTCCTATATGTGCAAGGGCTTAGAAACTTTTATTCCCCTGTTCCATCTTCGGTACACCATTGATGTTCTGATTTTCAGATTTCTAGGCTTTGCAACTCTCCCGCCTGCTCCTTCAATTATCACATTTTACTTCTTCATTAGGCTCTAATGAATCATTGAATTTCACAACCCCTATTTTAACAAGCCTTTTGACTAACTTTTTAAACGTAATGCAATTTTCGATCGAATAACCTGTTATTCTCGCGTGGTACTCGCATTGAGCATCTGAATCATACCACTTGGGGTACGGGGGTTTCATTGGTTCCATGTAATGAGGAGCCACCACATGTGCATTAAATAAGTTCTGATATAAATCCCTATATGACATTGGGATTGGAGTAAACTGGGGTTTCTCCTTTTGCTTTTCATTGGGTTCTTGTCTTACCGAGCCCTGATGACCCCGGTGCATGCTCGAATTGTTCACCTCATTGTCCCTATTTTTCAGGGTTGATCTTTTAGCACTTTTTCCCGTGTCTATCTTTCCATTTCTTATGGCGTTCTCGATCATTTCGCCACTCATCACTATATCTGAAAAACTTTTAGTGGCACTCCCTAGCATGTGAGTGATGAACGGAGCCTTTAGGGTGTTAATAAAAAGCATTGTAGTTTCTTTCTCCAAGAGCGATGGTTGAACTTGGATGGCCAATTCCCTCCATCTCTGTGCATATTTTCTGAAACTCTCATTTGGTTTCTTCTCCATATTTTGTAGAGTAATCCTGTCTGGGATCATATCTGTCACATGACTGTACTGCTTCATAAATGCTTGTGCTAGGTCCTCCATGAACTGATCCTATCACGGCTTAATTGATTGTACCACCTAGATGCTGCCCCCACCAAGCTATCCTGGAAGCAGTGTATTAGCAATTGATCATTGCTAATGTAGCCAGTCATCCGTCTACAAAACATGGTAATATGAGCCTCGGGGCAACTAGTCCCGTTATACTTATCAAATTCTGGCATTTTGAACTTATACGGAAGTACCAGATCTGGGACCAAAATTAGATCGTTGGCATCAATCCCATAGTAGCTATCAATGCTTTCCATCGCCTTGAATTTTTTCTCTAGCCATTTACACCTGTCCTCAAACTGTTTTGGCAAGTCCATCTTTGACCTTTCTCTTTCAGTTATCTCATCTAAATAAGGGACATTAAGGTTGATTGGGTTATTTCCTGAACCCGAGCCAGTTTGGTGATTCTTCGGTATTGACGTACCCGCTTGAAGTTGTTGTGGTCTAATAATAATGAGGGTCCACGCGGGTATGCTTTATGCTGTGTCTGTGCATTAGTTGAGGTAAATCCCAGAGGATAGAGTGGATCATCATTTTCTTCCGTATTTACCGCAGGACTTTTTCCCTTATCTAATCCCCCAGCCAACAACTGAGTCAGCTGATTCATCATGTTGCTCTGTGATTCCAACATTTGATCTATCATGTTCTGCTGGATCTTGACCAGCTGCTCTTGCATTTGATCTTGCATTTCCTTCTGGAGTTGTTCCAACCTTTCTATCCTTTGATCCATGTTTCTTGACTTAATGCGAGTACCGTAACAATGTTTGGTCAATTGAATTTTATCGGTTCCTAGGTTAACTGAAATAAATTCACCTAGTTAGGATCCTTTTGTGAAAATCTAATGTAAATGATGCAATACAAATAATGTAATGCAAATGATGCAATGCAAATGTATGAAGTGCAAATGCATGAAATGAATACAAGAAAGAGAGGCGTTGATTTTGAATTCAATTCCTTTAGAACAACTTTTCTAGAAAACAAATTTCTTTACATAAAATAGATTACATATACGGTATTGTCTCATATTCTAGACGCCGATCTTTTTCTTCATATCCGAATGTTATGGTCAAATCTCGCGAACTTTCTAATGGATGCCTCTACTAGCTCCTTTTTGCTTGATCTGGGTTGTGACCTATTATTCACTTATCTCGCGATGTCTGTTAGCTTCTTCAAGAAAATTTTTGAATCATCTTTGTTGATTTGAATCCTCGAGCAAAGTAGTGTTGCGTATTCCTCCACGGATTTCTCTTATTATGTTCCCTTGTGCTGCACACGAACGACCGTGTTATAATCCACTTTATCAAAAAATCCATTTTCTTATGACAAGCTTTTCTATTTAGTAACCGAATTTAAATCAACACCTTCTTTCTATGATGAGAATGCAATGCAGTCAAGATAAAAGAAAGCACGTTAGCCCAGGAAAAAATAGATAACAAGAAAATGTACCTATCCGGGTGACCACTAGGGTTTGGTGTGGCTCTATCTAGGGTAAGCTCTTAGGGTTCGCTATAAGAGACTCGATTCTAAAGAAATGGTACCTGAACCAGCTGATTCCTCAATCCTCACCCATTGTAGGCTCATACAGACCGAGTTCAGTTCAGGGGAATACATTTCCCTATGGCCATGCGGAGATGAAAATCTCACGAAGCACATAGGTACGAATGTATCCCGAAAGCAGTCCACTAGCCCACGCGGAGGTGAAAACCTCACGAAGGCATAGTTTCTTGTTCCCACTTAAAGGTGTGACCACTCGGTCATGCAATGCAATGCTAAAGTATTCTAGAAGATTCAAACCATAACAATAACACAAACAAAGGCAACAAAGAAATCATGATTTTTTTAAAATTGATTTTCAATTATCGATAATAGGACAAAAATTAACCAATTTGTAGCTTGACTCTCAAAATCTCCCCGGTGGAGTCGCCAAGCTATCGAAACTATTTTTTGGAAACGGGGTCGACCTGGATTTTGAAAATGAAAATTAAAATGGGAGTCGCCACCGATCTTTATTAGGTGTGATCGGATCACCTTTATTTTAATAAAAAAATTTTGGTTTACTAAAACGGTGTTTTGGTCTACGAAATTTGAGAAAATGGGTTTGGGAATCGGTTACGCACGAGGAAGGATTAGCACCCTCGATACGCCCAAAATTGATACCTAATTGATTAATTGACGTCTTAATATCGAAAGTTGAAAAATCTTTGAGGAATTAAAAAAAATACAATCTTCTCTTTTATTAATGCTAATTTTAATAGGATGCTTTGGTAAATCGAATGTTTGAACAAATCAAAGCGAACATTAAAGACTTTCTTATCTCGAGATAAAATGCCACATCCAGTACATAGGACACAACATTTTAGGCCCTCGAGAATAAGTTTGCCTTTATATTTTCAAAACTCATGCATTTTAATATTAAAAGGTTATTCGATCGTTTGAATCAATTGAGAAAAATCGAAACCCAGTACGTAGGGCACGATCTCTCGAATTTCCAAACGTAGAATATTACCTTTTAACTTTGAAAATTTCCTTTTTATAAATTTGGGTGAAATGAATAACATTTGTAATGATGTACAATATTACGATAAAATATTACAATAACAATGGTATAATTACAAATATGAATACAATATTAGTATGCAAGCCTTGATAAATAAAGCAATAAAACAGAAATGCACGATATAAAAACAAACAAACATAACATATGAATGTTTAAGAATGGATGAAATAATGAAACCATATGTAAAAAGAAAACAAATAATGAATAAATGGATAAACAAGCAAATTTTTGATAGTAAGAAAATATAAGGATCGACAAATATTTAAATAAAGAAAATATTAAAACAACAAATTTTAAGATATATGTAAAGAAATATAAAATTATAAATAAACAAAACATAAAACATAACGTATAAAATATAAAAAGGGTAATTTTAATATATACGTAAAGAAATATAAAATAATAAATAAATAAATAAAAGTATGATGCATAAAATATAAAAAGGAAATTTTAATATATATGTAATGAAATATAAAGTAATAAATAAAAAATAATAAAGTGTGACGTATAGATTATATATAAAAAAAAAGGAGTAATTTTGATGTACATATGTAGGGAAATATAAAATAATAAATAAAACATCAAACATGGTATATACAATAATATAAAAAGGTAATTTAGATATATATGTAAAGAAATATAAAATAATAAATAAGATATAAAGAATGACTTATATAGAATAATACAAAAAGGTAATTGCGATATATATGTAATGAAATATAAAATGATAAATAAAATATAAAGCATGATGTATATAGAATAATACAAAAAGGTAATTGAGATATATATGTAAAGAAATATAAAATGATAAATGAAATAAAAAATAGTTAAAATAAATAAAAGAATTAAATAGATTAAGGACGTGTTTGAAATCAAATTAAAGTTCAGGGTACAAATCAGAAATAAAAGTAAGAGGAGAGATCCCTTTGAAGTGCACGAATAACATGGGGGACTAAAAAGGGAAATAATTCCTTCCTCCCAAAGCGCGCAGTAACATGGGGGCAAATTGAAATCCGCAACAAATTCATGCGGTAAATTTTAAAATACTGAAAGATGTAATTGCAAAAAACATGAGAAAGCGGAAGGACCCAGCCTAAAAATAACCCACTAAAGGTGAAACACGGGGACCTGGCTTTAAAAATTGGTCGGGTTCGGGTTCCACTGTAAAACGGCACCGTTTTACATGTAAAATGGTTTAAGTGAAACGACACCGTTTCACTATTATTACTTAAACCAAATTTTTCTCAAAATTTCATTTTAACAATGTTTCTAAAAAAAAAAAAAACTCTAAAAAGCTCTCCCTTCTTTCTCTCAAAGGGCAGATGGCCGGCCAAAGCTTTGTCGTCGGACCACCATGGTGGCCGCTGGTCACCGGCGACGACTCCGCCGTCCACGGTGGCCAGAAAGATAAAAAAAAGGGCCCTTTTTACACCCGCTTCCCACGAATCTCAAAGGTATTGACTTCTAAGCCCACAAAACCGAAAGAAAAGGAAGAAAACGGCCCTCGACCACGTTTCAGTCTGAATCTAACGACGGAGAAGGACTCTGACGCCGTGACCACATTGGTAAACACTTTTTCTCCTTCCTTTTCTTAGTACTTTAAACAATAACTTAAAGGAAAATAAAATGCAAAGTAAATAGATCTAGAAAACAGTAAATCACCTCCTCCAAATTTCTTTTTTTGATTTAAAATCTCTATTCTTTTTGTATTTCGAAAGTTTTTTTTTTTGTATTCAATAATCTCTGTTTTACAATGATGGATTCTTTTAGTTTTATAGCCGAATACATATAATATTTCTTTGAATTTTGCTACTGTTGCTCCTTCCATATTTCGTGCTTCCTTGTTCTGTCTCTGTCTTTGTCTTGTTTGCATGTTTAGAGGCATGGTGGAGCAGGTGGAGAAGTCAGGCCTAGGGTGCAGTGTATGCTGAGGCGCACATGGAGGCTGCGGCGCAAGGGGAAGGAGGGGAACCCTAGGGTTCCCAAAATTTTTAAAGTTTTGGGCCGTTTGGGCCCCTTGTATTTTGGGCTTTTGGTTGTTATTATCATTTGGTTTTGGCTTTGTTAATGTAGGCCTAGGCCTGGGCAAATTTAAGCTTGTATAATGTTAATATAATTTAATCAACCATACTAATACATGGATATTCATCATGATATAACCTTATAACTTTATCAAAACAAATCTTTACTAGCCATTTGAAATGGCTAGATTACAATCAACCATTTACATGCTAATATGGCCAATTAACCTATACATGCTATTATAACCATAACTAACTTACCATATGTACCAAAATGAGCTGATGGATAGTGTGAGTGATCTCCGCCAAGCTTCCTATCCAACGAGCTTTCGATTTACTATAAAACAGGGAAATAAAACTATGTAAGCATATAATGCTTAGTAAGTTCGTATAACATGGTACTTAACTTACCATTTATTCTATTTCAAGATAAACATTTAAGGCATATTCAATCAATTTGAGCTTAAGCCCTACACATATCCTCATTGTCCTTGTTAGTAATATATTCCATAATAACATCAAGAAACATATATGGCTCAATAATAATCAGGTTTCCAAGCACATATGTGATATTCGTGATATGAAGTAATAAAATTTATAAACTATGATCGTAGACTAACTATTATCAAGCTTTAAGGCAAGCGCACCTATCGAACAGTAGTATAGCTTAGTGGCAAGACCGAGATTTCGTACCCAAGGGAACTAAAAGTACTAGTACTAACTTTCTTTCTATTATTTAACCTAAAAATAAAAGGGGATTTTATTAAACTAAACTAACTATTGGACTAAGCTAAGAATGCACAAAAAGTAAATTGGGGAAACACTCTTAGGAAAACTGAATGATTTGGACAATACTCAAGGGAGAATCCACCTAGACTTCACTTGTTATCAACTCTTGAACTAGACGATTTATTCACTTGACTTGATCTGTAGAAATCCCTAACTTATGTTAATATCTCTCTCAAGACTAAAAACAACTAACCCTAGGTTGATTAATTGAAATCTCTTTCTAATTAAAACCCCTAAAGTCGCATTAACTTGATCTATGGATTCCCTTATTAGGTTTGACCCTAATCCGGCAGATTTTCGTCGTCCTATCTCTAGGATTGCGATCAACTCCGCTTAATTGTGTTGGATCTACTCCTATGCAGAGACTTTTGCTCCTATACATAAGCACATTTGACTTAAATCCATATCTCAAAAATATCAATTTAAGAGTTAAAAACACAATTAAGAACAAATCAAATATTTATCATATAATTCAAGAGAAAATAATAACAAGATCTGTCTTAGGTTTCATCCCCCTCAAGTATTTGGGGGATTTAGTTCATGATTATAAAAGAAAACATCTTAGAAGAAATAAAATAACAAAACATAAGAAAACCCAAAACTCCTGAAAGGATTGAAGGGAGATCCTCTGTCTTGATGTAGATCCTGACTTCTGAGATGGATCAATCGGCTTCCCTTCGAGTAATTCCCTGCCTTTAACTCCCCGTCTTGGCAGGAAAATAATGTGTGTCCTTGAGGTTGCCTCCTAGGGTCTTTATATAGAGTTTAGAATGGATTTCTTAGCCCCTAAGCAACCTTTTCTGAGTGAAATTGAACTTCGTCACGATAGGGACACGCCCGTGTGCCACGCCCGTGTGGATCAAGGCCCAGGCCGTGCTCGGGCCTGTTAAGGTGGCACGGCCATGTGGTCTGGCCGTGTGAGTCGGGGTTGGGCCGTGTTTGAGCCCAAGGTGGCATGGCCATGTGACACGTCCATGTGGCTAATTCCCAGGCCGTGTTGATTATTGAATTGGGCCTAATTTGCCCCTTTTTGGCCTGTTCCTTACTCTTTTCTCTTTCCTAAGCTCACCTGAGTATACAACATGAAATTAAAAGTTTAAGAGCATCAATTTACACAAATCAAGGGTTAATTCATCCAGAAATTGGGCTAAGCATGGGATAAAAATATGTATAATTTATCGCTTATCAATATGCTTTCCACATCATGTATTCATTTGACATATATAAATCATATCTTTATATTACAAGTATATATTATCATAATAAATCATCTCAAGTTCAGATTATTTCATGTCAGAACTTTACTCATGTTATTCGAAATATCAATGCCACACGAGTAGTACACTCAAGGTGTACAAATCTATAATCAAGGATAGACATATTCATCAAATAAATTCCATGTAGAAATATCATTATCTCATATTTCTGTGTATCAATTATCATATATCATCATTTTCATGTATTTCAAGTAGATACATGTAAATATTTATTTCTTTTCAAGTCAGGATTTTATTCGTTGAATTATTGAAAGTATCAATGAGTACTCAGGTAGTACACACAAAGTGTACAAATCAATAAATCCGTCAATTCATATTCAGGAGTACCCATTTAGACACTTAATCAGGAAACACACTCTCGAGCCACATATCATATAATAGGATTACTAGTCTAGGCTAAATCCTGTCTCCAACATATGCTCGCATGAGCTTAATCAAGATTGCCTGTAACACCCCTTGCCCGTATTCTACGCCGGAACCGAGTACGAGGCATTACTAGAGCTAACATGCTTTATCATACAAAACCATACCATAAATTTTCATTCTAACTTACAACTTTTCATCTGTATTCATAACGTCCTTATTATGGGCCTATGAGACCCAAAACATACATATAGAGTGGTTCGGGATTGAACCGAAAGCTTTCGAACACTTAAAAAATTTTTTGCTCAAAACAGGGCCACACGCCTATGCAGAAAGGAACAAGCCCATGTGGGCAGGCCATGTGGTCACACACACCCATGTCCCTAGTCTGTGTGGATTTTATTTTTCATTTCAAACTTACAGGGGTTTTCACACGACCTAGCACATACCCGTATCTATGGCCCGTGTCCCTCACATAGCATGACACGCTTGGGTCTTAACCTATGTGTGAAAACCTTGACATTCTGTTTATGAAGTCAGCAAACATTTAGGGTTACACGGCCAAGTTACATGCTCTTGTGCTAGGTCGAGTGGCAAATTTAATTCTTGCAATTAATGTACAAACTTCATACGGCCTGGGCACACGCCCATCTACTGAGGCCGTGTCCTTCACATGGCTGAGACACACGGCCGTGTTTCTACCCGTGTATTTACTACTGGGCATTTTGTTTTGCTAAATTTGGATGTAGGGGACACATGACCTATTAACAAGCCCATGGGGTTGACTGTGTGTCACACACAGCCTAGACATAGGCCCGTGTGTATATCCGTGTAGACAAATATAAGGCTATTAACCTAGGCATTTGCCACCCTGAAAAGCAACCACACTTATACCATTTCCAACAACACATGGCATTACAATAATACACATCCAATGTCCACAATCAAGAGATCCACACCTCAATTTCATACTACATTCATCATGCATATACTTCACACATTACTCATTCAAATGTGCAAGCTTGCACTTTCATGAATTTCATCATCATTGAATAGATATAACTAGTATTAGCCAATTCCAATGGCCATTTACAAAATGAAATAAGTAACATCACTAGCCAACACATTGGCTAACCAATATGGCATATAACAACATGACCGAATTCCTATACATGCCATACCTTAAACAATCAAACTTTACTATACCCAAAAGAATAGCTTAATAGTGTGAATCGAGCTCCGACGTCCTTCTCTTCCCACGCTAGCTTGGCGATACTACAAGAAAAGGGAAAAGAAAGGGAGTAAATATAAAGCTTAGTAAGTTTGCATGTAACAGATAATAACATAAAATCTTGTAATAACATCCACGTATTACATTATGAATTAACACAAAATTTTCAAGTGAACATTGATATGGCTTACTCATGCTCATTCTTACCGACCACATAACATACACCAGACTCATTTCTCATGAGTTTCGTATATGTACCTATATCATTCCATCACATAACTTTAGCCTTTTTCATCTTTAACATAAACTTTAATTCTTTTCCCCGTTGAACCACTTGGAATATCAAAGGATACTTGAAAAATGTCATACACGTGGTAAGATGCCAATGTCATATCCTAGATATGGTCTTACATGGGATCACATGTCGATGCTGATGCCATATCCCAGATATGGTCTTATACGGGATCTCATATCGATGTCGACACCATATCCCAAATATGGTCCTACACGAGATCGTATATCGATGCCATGTCCCAGACATGGTCTTACATGATTTCATACCAAAGCCAGGTCCCAGACGTGGTCTTACACTGAATTACTATTCAAGCCGATGCCATATCCCAGTATGGTCTTATACAGGATCTCAATTCGGTGCCTATGTCATATCCCAAATATGGTCTTACACGGGACCTTATTTATCTAATGTCGTGACAAGGTATCCTTTCTATTCCTAATATTCAACTAGGACTTCGATATAGTATAACTTCATCATTTTTTCATCGAGACCTTATCAACCAAGTTCATAAAAAGAATGTACATTTCATGCAATATCAAGCATTTACATGCTTAGTCACATAATGCTGATTTATTACACACAAACTTACCTCGGAACCAAAATATAGATAGTTGTTCAATTTAGTCCACCACATTGTTCTTTCCTCGATTTAGGTCTAGACTTCGTGTTTCTTAATCTATAATGACAATTTCACTTATTTAATTATCACATTGACTAAAACAGCCCATGAATCATACTTTGGCAAAAATTATAATTTTTCCCCTAAGCTTTCACATATTTGCAAAATGGTCCCTAGGCTTGTATGATGAAATATACTCATTTTCTTGGTTACTCAAGCCTACCCGAACCTATCTTAAGCTTATAATAGCTCACATTTTCCTTCAAATCAGATTTTACTACACATTTTATCACTTTTACAAATAGGTCCTTTTTAGGTGTTTCCATGAAAAATCACCTAAAGAAAGATGCCCATCGCACATCAAACTTCCATATTCCCCCATTAAACATAAAAATACATGCATTTCATACATGGGTAAGTTTTTTAACATGAACCCTAGCTTAAGATATGGTTAGAAATAGCTAAATCGAGCTACGAGGATCTCAAAAATGTAAAGAACATTAAAAACGGGGCTAGGATACACTTACTATCAAGTTTGAAAATGAAAGAAACCCTAGCTATAGCTTCTTGATAATTTCGACACAAGGGGAAGAAGATGGACACCAATTTTGACTTCTTTTTCCCTTTTTATTAATTTATTAACTAAATTACCAAAATGACCTTAAGGCCATTCCTTGAGATTTTTCTCTTCCATGTCCATTTTTGTCCATTATAAAGTATAATGGTCTAATTACTAAATAAGACCCTCTAATAAATTTTCTAATGCTATTTCATATTTAAAACTTCTAGAATCTTATATTTTTACAATTTTTGCAATTTAGTCCTAAAAGACAAATTGATCACTTAATCATAAAATTTTTCATGAAATTCTCACACAACCATGCAATCATATCATAGACCTCATAAAAACCATAAAACATATATTTATACTTCAAATTTGTGGTCTCGCAACCACTATTCTGACAAGGCCCTAAATTAGGCTGTTACATTGCCAGTCCAATCTAAATCCTTTCTATAACATATGCTCTAAAGAGCTTAATCTAGATTGCCCGTCCGAGGTAAATCCAATTTGTATCATATACTCGAGATGGTTTATATCAAGATTACTTATCCGGTCTAAATCCTATTTGTAATGAGGTTAATAGGATTACTCGTCCGAGCTAAATCCCGTCAGCAACAAATGCAGGACCTCATTCATTTTGGGAAATCACATATCCACCGATTTTTCATTTATTTAAACGAAAGTTGACATTTATCAAGCAATTTTCGGGTATGTGATCAAACTCATATATTTATGCAATTATCCAATTCAAATGTTTACATTCAACTCAAGCATAAAAATAACATTTTTATCATTTATAACTTATCGGGTATTATCATTTATTTAAGGCACTTTCATTTATTGGGTTTTAACGAATATGTGATCATTTTACATATTTATGGCATTTATACAATTTACATACACAACATTCAATTCAAGTATATAAACATATACAATTTAGTTATATGAACTTACCCCGATAAATGTTCGTACACGTAAAATCTACTAATCTGATATTTTCCTCTTTTTCTCGTTCTAGCTCTGAATTTGGTCTATCCGAATCTATACAAGTAAATTTAACATCAATTTAGTGTAATTTATACTCAATTTAGTCCAATTTACACTTTAGGCCAAATTATCATTTGCCCCTAAACTTCTAATTAATGACGATTTCGTCCCTAGATTCGGAAAATGAAACTCATGCAATTTAATCCTTGTTCCGAGCCTAACCGAATTTTTCATGTAATATTTACAGCCCATATATTTCATAAAAATTAGATTCTTTTCATGGATTTTTCATTTTTTACAATTTAGTCCTTAAATCAAGTTTTCATCAAAATTCACTTTGTAAAAGTTGTTTATCTATCAACAACCTTTCATTTTTCTACCATAAATTTCATAATTTCAGCATATTCATCCATTATAAAAATTCTATACTTTGATATCTTTTCAAATTGATCTCCAAAAAAAATAGATTAAGTTTCCCCGATCTCAAAAATATAAAAATTACTAAAAACGTGGCTTGAATACTTACCTAATTTGACCAAGAAAAGATACTTACCTAATTTGACCAAGAAAAGCTTGCTTTCTCTTTCCTAGGTTTCCATGCAAAATATTTAGGGAAGATGATGATAAATGATAATATTTTCATCTTTTATTATTTATCACCTTTATTTTTTTATTCTTCCAATTTTATCATTTTCTTTAATTTTAATTTCCATGGATGAATTATCACCCTTAATGACTACGCATTTTTAATGATCTAATTACCATATAAGGACCTCCAATTTAAAGTTCTATAGTTATTTAATTCCTTTAGCTATTAGAACTCAACTTTTGCACATTGTGCAATTTAGTCCTTTATCAATTTAAGCATGTATTCAATAAAATTTCTTTACAAAATTTTCACACATTATTATCATACTGTAGATCATAAAATAGTATTAAAATAATTTTTTCTTTCCAGACTCGGATCTGTGGTCCCAAGATCACTGTTCTGATTTTATCAAAAATTGGGCTGTTACAAACAAAATAGTTACTCAAGTTTCAATTCAGTCACTCAACTTTCGAGAAATAACAAAACAGCTGTGACAGCCCGTTTAAACCATAATCGGAACGGTGGTTTCGGGACCACGAATCCGAGTCAAGAAAATGTTTTAATATTATTTTATGTGTTTATTTGATGTGATTTGCATGTGTAAAAATTTTGTAACTTAATATTGTCGTTTAGACGTTCGATTTAGAAAAAGGGTTAAATTGAATAAATTGGAAAAATTGGTGGATGAAAGCATTGAGGGTCAAATTGCTAATGGCTTTATTAGTAGAGGCTTTTAAATGGAAATTTACCCATTAATAAGGAAAGTGGATGATAAGTGGAGCTTTATAATAAGCTTTGTGTTATAATTATTATTATAATGATTAAATTTAATTTTAGTTTAATAAATAAAGTATAATAAAAGACAAAAGCATAATATAATAAAAAGAAAACAAAATGGACATGCAAAGTATGTCTTTTTTGGCCGAATGTGAAAGAAAAAGAGGAAGCCATTTTCTTAGTTGAGTTTCGACACTTTAAGATCCAAATTGAAGGTATGTTTGATTTTCATTTTTGATAATTTTTGTGTTTTTAGTTTTGTTGTACCGTATAGTATAAGACCCATGTTAAAATTTTTGTATTTGATAAGTATTTTGAATGTTACCATGGTTGAGAGATTTGGAAAATTGGTGTGTCAAATGGATAAATTGAAGATGTGTTTAAAATCTAAGCCTTATATTAGAAATTTTGATGAATTTGAAGTAGTAGGACCAATATGTTAAAATAATTGCTAAAAGGGATTAATTTGCTAAATTGATGAAATGTGAGGGATTGTATGAGAAATGGGAGTATTCGGCTAAGATTGGCATGAGGAATTATTTTAATGTAATGTATTTTGATTTTGGGATTAAAATGTCGAATGTGAAAATTTTAGGGGTTAAATCGGCAAATTGTCCAAATATTTATATAGTATTGAATTGTTAAAAATTTATTATATTAATGCCGAATGTGTTATAAGAAAATGAATGGCTTTAATTGTTGTTTAATGAGAGTTGCCGTGTGTCTCATGTTGTATGAAATTATTTGTGCCTTGAATAAAAATAAATTTGGTTAAGTGATTTAGTAAGTGATTTGTTTAATCTAGCTCAAGAACAAAGAGAGCCGAATTCGGATAGGGGGAAGGCGAAAATAATTGAATAGTCAATCCATAGTTGTTCGACAACATCTGAGGTAAGTTTTAAGTGACTGAAACATAGGTTATATTTGTTTATTTACATGGTATATTATAAATATTAAAGTGAGATGTTAATTTATGTTAAGGCCGAATGGCAATGTATGAAATGAAATAAGGTATTGATAAGTGCTATGTTTGAATGGTATTAAGCTCTTACTATATGTTCGTATTATATGGGAATTGGAAGTAGATGTTTAAATGTGAGCGTGGATTTGTAATTTATAAGTTGTGTTCGGGCATTTAGCCTAGCAAGCTTCAAGCTGGTGTCATTTTTGGGTTACGAGCCTAGCAGGCGTAATGCCGGTGAATTGGTATCAGACTAAAAGTCTAGCTGGCCTTGTGCCGGTGATGAATTTCAGGCTATAAGCCTAGCAGGCATTGTGCCGTTGTGTTCAAATCAGCTTGGTACTTAGCAAGCAATATGCCGGAATGTGATTTCGAGACTTTAAATTGATGTGTTATTAAATAAGTTAAAACGAATGGAAAAGCTAAATATGAGCTACAATGTTGATTAGCTCGTAATAAGTACGTATGTGTTTTATTATGAGATTTAAGACATGTAAAATGTATTTGAATGAGGGTTGTGTATCCGAATGTGATCGAGCAAGTTTGTGCCACTTGGAACTAATTTATGAATAGATGATTATATGGTATAGTGTTCGGCCATTTTTGGCATAAGTAAATATACATGTTAAATGGAACTTGTACATTCGGTTGAATGTAAGTTTATATTGATGTGGTATATCTGATTAAATGTGAAGTTATATGTGAGATTATATAGAATTTGCATTTTCGGTCAAGTTGTATTTTGTTTTTGAATTAAAGTATATCTTTATTGGTACATTTCAGATTTTATAAAATGAATTGATTATTTTGTTGAAATGTTTAATTGCTTAAGACTTACTAAGCTAGTTAGCTTACTTCGAGTGTTTTTGTTATTCTATTTTTATAGATTCTAACTGAAAGTTACGAGCTCGGGGATCAATATTGAAGTCATCCACATTATTGTTACTATTTTGGTACTTTTAAAAGTCTATATTTCAAATGATGGCATGTATAGGCTAAACTCTTTTGAAAACAAGTTTATATTTTGAATTTGTATATAAAATCGAGCTGTGCGAGAATGGCTTGTTATTCCTTTTAGGTATGTTCTTATGCTTTTAGTTGGTGTTTAAATGTTACAATTTCATGGATGAATGATTTATCTATGAATTAGCAAATGTGATTAACGTTTTATGTGAAGTGGTACAATGTGCACTAGGAAATACAGTATAGCTAAATTCGGTTTATTAAGTTAAATGCTAGATGTATATGGTGTCATGCATATTCGGCTTAAGGGTAAAATAACATTTTATTTTACTTTGAGTGTTGTAAAATTTTGAGTTGTGCAATATGACATTGAGGAGTATAGTTATAAATGTGAGAAATGAAATTCTTACCAAATGAATAGTGACTCCTTTATATGATACATAAATTGTTCAAGGTATATTGGCCATGCATGCGCATATACATATTAATAGTGATGATATATTGTTTTAGTTTTAATACCAATTCACGTTATAGTTAAGCATACTCATATGTATAAATAGTTAATTACCGATTATGTTAGTATTAAATAGTAATTATCGATTTACTTATTTAATGAATCATATGTAATGGTTTATTTTGTTGATCTTAGTATGCGCATATATTTATGTAATTTTACAAGTTGGATAATTGTGCAATTGAGATAAGTGATTAGTTATACATATTGGTTATATGACTTGAAATTAAATGCACGTGACTATTTGAATTAATGATATTACGATTTGTTTTGATTGAATGGTCGTGAATTATTGAACTTGTGTAAGTATGAAAATAGAGAAATTTTCGGTAACGCCTCGTAACCCTTCCGGCGACGGATATGGGTTAAGGGTGTTACAACAGCCACTAACATTATTGAAAAGTTACACATCAGTCACTCATTAACATTTTCCATCACAGACTTAACGAGATTGCTGACGTGGCCAGTTAACTAGCTGATGTGGCCAGTTAACTTACCATGTTGGACAAGTAGTCAAAATGTCAAAAAGAAAAGAAAATATGATTGGTTAAGGGTAAAAAGAATAATAAGAGAAATTGAGAAGAATAAGAAAAAAAGAAGAAGGGAAAATGGAAAATTACCCGTCTGGTATAACCGTCAGTGGTGGTGATCGATCGAAAATGAGGTAGTATTTGAGGGATTGATTGGGAAATTTGTTTTGGTTTTCAGTCCATGCAGTGTCATCACCGCAATATCGTAAGCTCAAGCCACTTCTTTGGCAAAATTGAAAGTACCTAACCAAACCCAGATTTTTTTTAATCTCACAAAAAAGTTATCCAAAATCAAGTGTATAAGCTCAAAATATTAAATAAATGGTAATAATTGTTATAGAAATACAAAGGGGATTGATGATGAAAAAACCACAAGAACCAAAACCTCAAGCAATGCAAGAGCCAAAAGTACCTAGGCATCTCTGCAAAAGCTGTGAAAAAAGTTGTATCCGAGAACCCACCAGAGGTAATTAGCTTCTTTTGGTTCAAGTTCCCAAAAAAGGAACACTTCATTTTAGCATGGACAAGGTTAAGGTACTTGGTTCTGATGAATCTAGTTAAAGAAAAGCTTGGTTTTGAGTTAAGAATGATTTAGGGTGTGTAGATTTTAGGGTCTTGAATGTGTTAAAATGCTGCTCGGGGTCAAGTCTTTTTGAGGTAGAATCTTTTGCGACCCTAAAGCTAGGGGAGTCGAAGCCTTCTAACATCGTTTTGCCCACAAAAGATTCAAATGCAAAGCACTTATGGCTTTCTCTTGCAAAAATAGCTCTAGATGCAATGGTTATAGCAACTACATCAATATGGATATGGTGGGAACCTCGACGATCATGATGCGGCAGAGGGTGTTGGCCATAGAGGCGTTAGTGTTGTGGAAGCATAGTTGTCTTTGAGTTCCCGAACTTTGACCCTTAGGAATAACTGGTACAAAGTCCTTCCATGTTTTCTTGTTTTCTTCTTCTTCTCCATTTCTTTTCTTATTCTTTATTTTCTCTTGTTCTTTTACTACCCAGACTTCTTAAATGGGGCTGCTTAAATGACAGCTAGCCCACCATTAAATGTCATGTCACTTTTACGTAACAGAAAATTGTTAAAAGGACTGTTTTGTTATTTTTTAAAAGTTGAGTGACTGAATTGAAACTTGAGTGACTGTTTTGTCAACTACCCTAAAGTTGAGTGCCTGTTGGTGTAATTTATCCAAAAAAATGTTAAAAATGCTAATATAATTTTTTGTTCTTAAAAATACCCATTTGAACTCATCATGATAAAATAAATTTTTTTTTGTAGGGATAATGTTCTTAAGAAAAAAATAAAGTCAACATTGTAATTGAAATACTTAAAAATATTAATTATTTAGAATAATTAATGACACTATAAAGGTATAGGAATGAAATTATGTCAAAAGTTAAAGTATATGGATTCAATCCAAGTTTCAACATAATATAGGGGCTAAATTTGAAATTTGACCATTTTCTTTTAATGTAAAAAAAGAGAGAGCAAAACAAATCCAAAAAATATGTCATTCTCCAATATCCTTAAGGCATTCAAATTATATATAATCACGTAACTTTATAATAAAAAAAGTTAATAATATTTACTATTTGGAATAATTAAAATCATTATTAAAATATACAGACCAAACCATTTTTCAAATTAAAGCATAGAAATTATATTTCAAATTTAAGCATAATAGAAAGATTAAAATTAAAATTAAAATTAAAAATTTTGTAAAGAAAAAAAAAAACAAATACATATAACAAAATGACCTTCTTTTTATATATAGTTATAAAAATTAATAATACTAATTATTTGAATTAACTAATAACATTATAACAATATAAAAATTATATTATATTACAAATTAAATATAGAGTTTAAATTTCAAATTTAAATATAATAAAAAGACTAATACTGAAATTAAACAATTTTTTTGAAGAAAAAAAAGTAGTAACACATGTAAACAAAAAGGAAGGTCATGCGTACCACCCTTTCATATATAGCTATATAGATTTATTACCAGTTATATATGATAAAAGGAAAATGAAATAGGTAAATACATCATATTTGATATGTATGATCTATATGAATAGATCATGAAATATATCAGTTTTATTGTTAAAATATTAACCATATAAACAACCATGGAAGTGTATAAAATTACTTTAGTTTTTATACTGTATAAGTGGATCCCTCCGTATAAAAATAATACACTTAATATTTTAAGTAAGAAAAAATTAAATAATTATTGAATAATCTAAACTTGTACTTTGTAATATATTTATCCATGAGTTGGGACCTAACATAAATTTGAGTTAATTTTAAATTAATTTAATTTAATAGAAACAATTATGATGTAAATTGAATTAAAATTAATTGATATGTATTGAGAGATTCATAATTAAGTTATGTGCACGAAACAAATTCAAATAAAGTGGAGGAACATAAAATACTTTATTTATAAACTAAAAGATGGGTGTGGATAAATATGTAGAAATTTCAAATATCTAAAAGGTTGACAAATCTTATAACACAACTACTTGCCGTATTATTGGATCTTACTTGCCTACACATCCACTTGGATTATATGATTCCAAAATCATGAAAAGTTGAGTAGTATACACTAGTATTGACATTATCTAGAGTTGACATTTTGCATTTTTTAAAATGCAAGATTAAATATATCATTTTAATTAATTTGAAATAAAATTTTAATTTAAATTTGGGCATAATAAAACAAATTCGGAATTTTTTAAAAAAATTATTCAAAACAGATTGTGTGTAGGCATGAATAGATTTACGTTCTAACACCGCCTTCAACGGTGTTGAAAACTATGTTCCTCATACAATGTTTATAAAGAATATGCAATGGTTTATTTAAATAACTTTTATTTGTTGAA
Source organism: Gossypium stocksii (assembly GCA_020496765.1). Lineage (NCBI taxonomy): Eukaryota > Viridiplantae > Streptophyta > Magnoliopsida > Malvales > Malvaceae > Gossypium > Gossypium stocksii. Next base: position 54,821,968 of record CM035622.1, read on the forward strand.
TCTTAAAATTGGTTGATGATAGAAAGAAAAAAAAAAAAAAAAAGTAAGCATATTTTGACGTCATGATAAACTAAAATGATGGAATTATCTATTCTATCCATAGGACATTTGTGTTGGATAACTTTAAAAATAAAAGGTCAAATTTTTAATTAATTTTTTTAATAGAATCAGTCCCTACAATTGTATAACTAATGCAATAATTTACTCAACTCTAACAAATAAACTAAAATACTTGGGATCTCAATTTTGCATCATTTATCATGTCGAAACCAATTTAATTAAAAATATATATAAATAAATCAAAATTATATAATAAAAGTGATATATTCAAATACTGACCCGTTTGAATATGTAAGATAAAATCATCCGTATTGGAATTTCTTTGCAAGGTCAGAAATAATATAACTAAGGTTACATAAGTACAATTTGACTAAAAGGATACCTGTCCTTTAAATTACATAATTTAAGACATGAAATGCATTATGAAGGAAGATACCAGCGTACTTCACAAGCAAGGATCCTGAAATTCTGCTAATGTTTTATTAAGACTAATTTTTAAGAGAGAATTAGTTATGATTAATAGCCACATCAAACTCAATTAATGAGATATTTGGTTCATAGAATATAGTTTATGGTACTAATTTTACATTTAAAATAACATTATCAGAGTCTTGGTTAAAAAAAATGAAAAAGGTTTTTATATATATTATTTTTATAATTTAACACCTAAATTTAGTCTAGACACTATGGCCGAATTAGAAAAGTTACATTGGTCACCGAAATAGTTTAGAAAATCTATCGTAGTTTTCAAACGTAGTTTTTTAAATTATTTACATAAATTATTTCAAACCAGTGAAATCGGGAAATTTTTTAAATCGACGACTTCAGTATTTTATTTGTAAAGGTTTGATCATTGTTCAATTTTTTTATAATTTCAATTATATTTCAAAATCATTTATTTAAAACTAAAGAACTTCACAATTCGTCACTATTTAAAAAAACATGTTGAATTCATAAAATCAAATATTTTTAGAAGTCTAATTTGTAAACATTATAAATTTTTGAAACTAAGTCTAATTTTATTAAGAACTTATTTCTTAGATTTGTAGCGAAAAAAATGTAATATTGATGCATTTTTATGAAAATTGTAATGAACCATTTTGCTAAAATCATATTTTGCTAAAAATCAATATTTCATGTAAATTTCATAAAAACATCAATAGATAATTTAAAACCTAAAAAAAACTAATGTCTAAAATTCATTTTCATTATCATAGCAAAAAAGAGTGATTTTGTCAAGTTTTAATAAAAATCAAGTTTAATGTATAATATTAATCAAATACTAATTTATGCAGTTTTAAAACTTAATGTCATGCAAGCAATTCATGCAAATCAAAATGAAAAATCCCCAAAGTAAAGTCTCATGACACAGTCCATAATCAAACTTATTACAAACCCAAAATAACAAAATATCAAAATAAAATTTAATTACTTTAATTTAAAAATAATTTTAAGAAGCTCCTCCAAATGTCGTCATCGTATCCTAACCTGGAGGTTATTTGTAAAATGAAAAAAACTAAAGGGGGTGAACTATCAGCGTGAGTCTTATTACAAGTTAAATAACAATAAGCACATACATATCGTACAACATAATCAATATCATGCATATGATCATGATAGTACAATTTTTGGAAAACAATTATGCAAATTTTACAAAACATCCTATCCATAACTGTTACACTCCAAAAAAGTTCCCCAGAACTCATCCATCCAAACACTCCAATATGTGGATGAAGTCACCAATATTCATAGACAAGCTGCAATGTAGATTGTGGATAAACCACCATTTAGGTTGTGAATGAAGCCACCAATATTTGCAGACAAGTTGCCATGTAGGTTGTGGACGAAGCCACCAATTCTTCCTCCTATCCCACCCATGCATGTGATATAGCCATAATGAATATATATATATATATATATATATATTAATTCAAAACATCATTTATCACCTTGGGTGTGTTGAAACATACAAATCAAATCATATAATATCATGTAGGGCATGTTTAACATGCATTTCATGTATTGTTTTAAGAAATCCAAATATCACCATTTATTTGTCATGTAAAATCAATTATACCATAATATCACATAACATAAGAATGAAAATAACATACTTTTCAAACAGTGAAAATCATAACCACACAACATACTTTTTACAAAGTTAGTTGGTTCAAAATCACTTACTTGTATAATCTGTTTCGACAGATTTAGTCTCATGTTTTAGAATACTTAAAGTATTCATATAAACCACAAATAAAATAAAAATATGGGTTATTGGGTTTCCCTTGACACCTACTAAGAAGGATTTAGTATGAGTTATTGTGGATAGATTGACGAAGTCAGCTCACTTCCTACTAGTTTGCATTGACTATTCTTTACATAAGCTAGCTAAGTTTTACATCTCCAGAGTAGTAAGACTGCAAAGGGTGCCTATGTCAATTATTTTAGATCGGGATCCACGTTTCACATCTTGATTTTAGAAGAAACTTCATGAGGACACTGGGTACTCATTTGGATTTCAGTATGAGATTTCAGTACGAGATTTCATCCGCAGACAGATGGACAGATTGAGCATGTTATCTAGGTTTTTGAGGATATGTTAAGAAGTTGTGTAACACCCTAAACTCGGCCCAGATGTTATGGCCGAATCCAGCGATGTCACATTGAAAGGATTATTACCAAAACGATTTTATTCATTTGAGAATATATTTGATAGGAAATTTACTTGGTTAAAATTTAAGTTTGAGATTTAGAAATTCAAGTTCATGTTAAGCCCAAAATGAAAGCCCATGTTTAAACAAAAACGCCCAAATAATAAAGCTATAAAAAACACATTTAATTTGAGAAATTTATCTAAGTAAAAATAAAAACTAGGCAGTCAAAACATTGATAAACCCTAAATACAGTCACATCTGAGACACAAGGCCTTATTACTTCAAATGAACGCAAAATAACAAAACTAAAGTAATGGAAAGAAATAATTTATTTAAAATCCCTAAGTAACTTGCAGTGTGGCCACCTCCGAGTCCTCTCCCACGTCGAGCCGCTTATTGAAGGTTACCTGAAACATTTAATTTGAGGGTGTGAGTTTCACAACTCAGTGTGTACGACCCTTGGCAATCAAATCAATTCAGTATACACATATCACATTGGGCTTAAGCCCTAACAATATCGGTGGTCAGGGCCCTAGCCCACATTGACCTCATTTCATATCAGGATTACATGTATGCAAATGTTCCCATCCCAAATCCAGCCGCTACACACCATTTCCCTTCCAACCCTACAAACATGTGGGGATATCTATGTCAACCCACCCATCCTCTACACACCAATGGTAGCATACACAGTGGTACTACCCACGTTGCAGCAAGGCTGCTATATATATATACAATGTAGCAAAGCTACTCGATGGCTTAAATAGCCTACGGTGGATCCACGATCGTCAAGCGACTATGCGATCCTTAAAACACTTCCTCCGTATCATCAAAACTGTAACACCCTATACCCCTGTCCGTCGCTGGAATAGGGTATTAAGGTATTACATAACTAAATACAACTTACTGAGGTTCATAGATACGTACAAGACATGGATTCGGTTGTACATCGATTAAGATTAGAGATCAATTTTAATTTCTAGATCCGAACAATCCAACTTTCATGGTAATTTGACTAATGCAACCATATCACGTATATTTACTATGTGAATACTATCAAGGTTGTCAAACGACTACCAACCAATAGGTGTAATCGAATTTCTGGGTATTAAGCATACCAACATCACATCATATAACCCATGCATCGAAGTAACAAGGCACATAAAATTTCCAACAAAGCATATACATCAACTTAGAGATTAAGCAAGCCATTTTCACATGGCTAGAATAAATACAACTCAAAATGTAATTTGGTTTCACGAAAGGAGATTAGCCTATACATGCCATTGTTCTCAAAATAACTATCGAATGTACCAAAATAACGACGATAGTGTAGGTGATTAAAGCTTCAATCCCCAAATCCGTAGCTTTAAAATGAGATTTATAAAACAGAAGAAACAAAGTAAATGGAGTAAGCACTACAAGGCTTAGTAAATTTTAAGCAATGACAACAGATAAAAAAAATCAAAAATAAGCACTTATAATCATTAAAATACAAAACACAAACAACCAAAACATCATCATGAGGTGAGTTGGCCAGCCACTTAAAAGAAAAAGGGAAATTTGACATACAAGCCCATGTTTTTAAATTATGCTATTATTTAGTCATAACACATTCAACTAGCATATTTTCAAAGTTCATAATTAAGCCCTTTTAAGTGAAATTCATAATTATAAGGCTAAATTAAAGCACCCAAGATGTCACACATGAATTGGCACATGCAATGGGCATCAAAATAATTATTAAATTATTTTTGTGCCTCGGTTTTGTGGTCTCGAAACCACATTCCGACTAGGGTCGTTTTAAGGCTGTCACAAAAACCCACCCAAGTGCAACATACAATTCATGAATGCATCATACACATTTTCACACATTTTCACACATTAAGCACTTAGGGGTATTTTAGTCATTTAACTATCCAGGGGTATTTCGGTAATTTTCTACCCTACAAGGGTGTTTCAGTACTTCTATCCTATGAGGGTGTTTTGGTAATTCTACCCTACAGGGACATTTTAGTAATTCTACCCTACAGGGTATTATAGTAATTCTACCTTAGAGGGTATTTCCGTAATTCTCCCCTAGAGGGGTATTGCCGTAATTCTCCTAAAGGTACAGATTTTAATTATGGGTTTGCGCCCATTAGCAAGTCCTCGCGACTAAAGTGAACGGACACTATGCACCAGGTAAGATTCAAGAGAAGAGAATGTGGGTTACTCAGACCACTTAAGTACCAAGCTCTTCCTAGATCCAATCCTAGACATGCACACATCCATTGCCACACCTTAGTCTAGCAACTTGTCCACGGACATGTTTAATTATTTAATTAAGTCTTATGTAAAATTTGAGAGATCAGAACTAGGCCTAAAGTCCATAAAAACCTTAACATGCATTTCTACAGCCCCATAAGGCCCACTAGGCCCAATCATACTCATAAAACTCATTATGCCCCAAACATGCTTATGTAGCCCATTAGGCCCGATCATAATCCAATCATGCAATCATACAATCATGCATGTCAATCCATCATACAGTTTCATATAACAAATTTGCCTCTTTGGGCCCACAAGTTCGTCAGGCCCATTCAGGGTTTCAGGATTTCAGCTTTTGCCGATTTTCGTGTGTGTAGTGTATGTACACATCTGATTGACGACCTGCACTACTCTATTCTTAGCCTCGACCTACAACCAAAACCACCTTCGAATCAATTCTATACTTAGACTACAACTTATCAAATCCCAAAGCCTTACCGTAACCTTACCGTGTGCCACCAGTTCTAATAGCCCCTCCTTAGCTACTATTCCCGAATATCCTTAGATCTGCATTAATCTTAATTGTTAAAGACAAAATAATAGGTGACTTCTATCCACTTAAGTCACCCTTACACTTACTGTAGACCATTCGGCCACATATCCCCAAAATCAAAACACTTATCCAAAAGCTGAAACGAAAGAATAACTTTTCGGTAGAGACTTGTAGATCCCTATTACGCTTGCGATTTATGAATCCTACCCCTGTTAAAATAAGGTTAATCGACAAGAAGGGTTAGATAGCCCACCGGCTTTTACCAAAACATACTAAATGATGTTTGACGAATCACTTACCGAATCTAACCTTTGATTTTGTGGCCTAGATAGCTACTGAACGAGATCTGGCTTTTAAAACTTGATTAAGAGAAGATAACAACAACCAATTTGTGATGGAGGAGAACAAAGAGAAATCTGCTATTTGATGTATCTATTTCGGCATTCAAGAGGTTAAGAATAGATTCGGCTTTTGAGAAAAAGAAGACTACCACGCTAATAGAAATTTTGACAAAAAAGATGGTAGGTTATTTGACAATGGAAGAATGAGAGGGAGAAGAGAATTCGACAATGGAATGAACAAGAAAAGGGTTTTCTAAATGATAACCTCAATAGCTGAATTGCTTAAAGAATTCAACACTACTACACCTAGCCCCCTTTTAAAGCCGATTCTATGCCTCTAAAGTCCCATTCGGTTCCACTTCATCCAACTTCTGATCACATCCTATTATTTCTCCTTATTATCCACCTAAATTCTCTCTTTAATATCCATCCAAAAGAGTTTTAAGTCATCACCACTACTTGCATAGCATGAGTTCAAAAATAATATTCCTAATGCCAAAGCCGTTCCTTGAGCCTTGGACCTCTCTACTCCCCACATGGCATCACCCATTACTCCACAAGGTGGCGCTACCTTGCCACTGAGCCATAGGCCCAATTGCATCATATTTTCCCCTTAATTTGTTTAAGAGGCCTAATACCTGAGACTAGGGTTCCACTAAGGCAAAAATGAAATTTTTCCTATGGTCTACCCTAAACCCGAGACTTCATAGAATCCCCCCAACAATTCTAACTTGTAATTTCATGCCATTGTCTTACTCTTAAAAATTTTAAATGCACCTAAGGCCAAAGCCCAATTTTTCTAGGCCCAAAATCAGGGCGTTACAAGTTGTGTAATTAAGTTTTGAGGTAATTGAAATGAGCATTTACCGTTAGCTGAATTCGCTTACAATAATAGTTTTCAGTCCAATTAACAGATGGCACCTTACGAGGCTTTGTATGGTCGTAAGTGTCATAGTCCTTTATGTTGGACTAAGTTGGGAGAGAGAAAGGTTTGGAGTCCAGAGTTAGTTCAAAAGACTGAAGGTACAGTCAAACTGATTCAGGAAAGATTGAAAGTAGCTTCGCATAGGATGAAGTCTTATGCATATATGAAGCGAAGGGAAGTTGAGTTTAGTGTCGGCAATCGGGTTTTCTTAAGAGTGCCTCCATGGGAAAATGTATTAAGGTTTGGAAGAAAGGGCAAGTTGAGCCTTGGATTCATTAGACCCTATCAAATTTTTACTAGAATTGGATTAGTGGCTTATCAGCTTGAGTTGCCTCCCAAGCTGGACCACATTCATGATTTGTTACACGTATAAAGGTTGAAATGGTACCAATCAGGCCTTTTTCATATTATCTTAATTGAAGAGATTTAGGTTAGACTGGACTAGTCCTTTGAGGAAGAGCCTGTACAGATTTTGAACAAAGAAGTAAAGGTTCTTAGAAGAAAATAGATACCATTGGTCAAAGTTCTTTGGAGGAACCACGCCACTAAAGAAGCCACTTGGGAGCCGAAGGACTCAATTCGTCAATAGTATCTTCATCCGTTGAATCAGGTACATTTAGAGGCTAAAATTTTTTTAAGGGGGAGAGTTGTAACACCTCGAATTTTTAATTAAAAATCTTGTAAAATTATAATAAGATTGAGTAATTGACCTGATGGTTAAGATTTAGTAAAGTTTTCTTTGAGACCCAAGTTTAATTCCCTCTCCCAAATAATTTTTATTTATTGGATGTTTGCCTAGAAACCCTAGTAGTACTGCCGATTGCTGTTAACCTAAGTATAAATGCTATTTTATTTTTGTTGTTTCAATTTTTCCCTTATTTTTCCCACAACTTTGTCATCCCCTCATCCTCCACCCTATCTTCTCTCAATTTTTCCTTCTTTTACACCACTATTGTCGCCCCTAAACCTAGTTTTTCTTCCTATTTTTGTGTCGCCTCCTTTCTCCTTTTCTAATTGTTGGTGGCTGTCATTTTCACCATTGTTTCCTTTTCTTTTGTTTTGATTTTTACTTTTTCCAGTTTAAACATCATTGTCGTCCCATTATTGTTTTTTTCCCCTTCCATTACCGCACATTGAAGCTTTGGATGCTATCATATTCTTTCTTACATTGTCGCCTTTCTAAGTCTTTTTTTCATCAAATTTCTTTCATTTTTACTTTTAGTGTTTGCACCATCCTTTACTGAACCCTTCTTGATATTTGTTAGGGTTTTTCAACTCCGTGATCACCAAACATTACATATCTAGCAAACAGGTAAAGTGTGAGTTTGATTATAGCGAGATCTTGCAATACTCCAAACTCGACCTAAATGTTACGGCCAAATTTGAAGAAATTACATTAGTTTATTTAAAATCCCAAGTGTAACACCCCAAATTTTGGGCCTAGAATTATTGGGCATTGGTTAAGTTTTGGATCCTAGCTTAATATTTTTAGGAGTTTAATTTTGGCCTTTTAGAAGGTTGGAAGTGGCATGAAGATAGACTCTAAGGAGAGTGATCAGAAGAGAAAATATAGGAAGAGATTAGGAGAGCTTATCGTGGAGAAAAATTAGGAGATGGGATATGGATGAAGTGGAGCCAATTGGGACTTTAAGGGTTCGACTTTGGGTATTTATAGGGGGTGCCGAATTGTTTTTGAAGAGTTCTCTTGCTTTGCCAAACCGAATGCTTCATTCTTCCCCTTCTTTCTAGTTCTTTTTCCTCTTTTGCAAAAGCTGAATACCTATATCCCCTTTGCTGATTTCTTTCCCTAATCTCTTAAAAGCCGAATACCCATATCTCATTTGCCGATTTCTTTTGATTTCCTTTATCACAGATTTGTTTTGTTATTTGCAACCCTTAATTGAGTTGTTAAAAGCCGAGGGCACACTCAGTAGATATCTAGGCCACGAGATCGAAGACTAGTTTCAGTAAGTACTTAGTTAACTATCGTTTGGTATGTTTTGATAAAAGTCGAAGGGCTATCTAATCTTGTTCTTGTCATTAACCCTGTATTAACAAGGGGTAGGGTTTAAAGATTTCAAGCGGTGTAAGGATTCTTAGCAAATGGTAAGTGTACTCACTCTAAATTTCGGTTTCATAGGTGGCCGAATATAAATATGGTTGATAAGGGTGACTCGTGTGGAAGACGAGTCACCTGATGTTGATAAAATATGTGTGTTGATGCAGATCTAGGAATATTCGAGACTATTCGCTAAGGAAAGGCTAGAAAAGCCGAAGGTTCACGGTAAGGCTTCGGGATTTGATAAAGTTTTAGTAAGGTTTGGAGTTGATTTGGAAGTGGTTTTGATTGTAGGTCAAGACTGAGGGTAGTGTAGGTACGAGTCGTCAATCAGGTGTGTACATACACTACACACACACACACACGACAAAGCGACAAAAGCCAAAAATCCTAAAATCCCAAATGGGCCTGCCGAATTTGTGGGCCAAATTGGCAAAATTGTGATATGAGATATTATGTTGAAATGATATGCATGAATTGTATGATTGGATTTTGATTGGGCTTAATGGGCTTTATAAGCATGATTTGGCTTAATGGGCTTTATAAGCATGTTTGGGCTTTGTGGGGTTGTAGGAATGCATGTTAGGGTTTAATGGAATTTAGGCCTAGTTAAATGGACGCTCAAATTTTCATAAAACTTAAATAAGTAAAAAACATGTCTGTGAACAAGTCAATAGACTAAGGTGTGGCAACCGACATATGCATGTCTAAGATTGGATCATGGAAGAGCCTAGTACTTAAGCGGTCTGAGTGACCCACCTCCTCTTCTCTTGAATCCTACTTGGTGCATAGTATCCGTTCATCTTAGCCACGAGGACTTGTTGATGGGCCAAAATTCATAACTAAAATCTGTTTCATTAAGAAATTACGAAAATACTCTTCTAGGATAAAATTACGAAAATACCCTTCTAAGGTAGAATTATGAAAATGCCCTGTAAGGTAGAGTTACTAAAACACCCTCGTAGGGTGGAAATACTGAAATACCCCTGTAGGGTAGGTTTACGAAAATACCTCTGGGTAGTGAAATGACCAAAATATCCCTAAGTGTTTAATATGTGAAAATGTGTGAAAATGTGTATATTGCATTCATGAATTGTATGTTACAATTGGGTGGGTTTGATGATATGGAGGAAGTGTTCTGAGGATTGTATAGTCGCTTGACGACCGTGGATCCACCGTAGGCTTTCAAGCCACCAAGTAGCTTTGCTACACCGTACATATACAGCAGCCTTACTGCAACGTGAGTAGTGCCGCAACTGGTGCTACCTTTGGAGTGTAGAGGATGGGTGGGTTGATGTAGACATCCCCACAGGTGTGTTGGGTTGGTACAGGTGGTGTGTAGCGGTTGTATTTGGGATGGGAACATTTGCATACATGTAATTCTGGTATGATATGAGGTCAATATGGGCTAAGGCCCAGACCACTAATATTGTTCGGGCTTAGGCCCAATGTGAAATGTGTATAATGAATTAATTTGATTGCCAAGGGTCGTACACACTGAGTTGCGAAACTCACACTCTTATTATTAATATTTCAGGTGATCCACAATAGACGGCTCAATGTAGAAGAGGACTCGGAGATAGCCACACTACAAGTTACTTAGGAATTTTCAATATAGATTTATTAAGTGTTTTATGATAATTACTTTTAAATCTCCACTGTGATTTAATAAGGCTATATATTTTCGATTTCATTATTTACTTAGGATTTTATTAGTTACTGCTATAGTTAATAAACATATTTTTTTTCTAATTATTCATTTAATTTAATTCTTCGAATTTTTAACTAAGTAAATTCCTATCAAGCATATTTCGTTTCGAACTAAGTTTTTTAACTAAACCATTTTTTGAAAGCAACCTTTCAATGTGACATCGCCATATTCGGGCCTAACTTCTAGGCCAGGTTTGGGGTGTTACACCAAGAGTCTTAATCCCACTTTAGAAAGTATAAGTTCTGAAAATATTAACTTCAAGTAAAACACATATACATTATTTTTGGAAAATTACGCACAAAACATATTTATTTTACAAAAAACTCCTAACTTGATCTCGTTTGAAAACTTCTAATTTCAGTGTGTGTTTTGAAATTATAAATATGACAAAGCTCTTACATATTTTAGAAAAAACTTATACTTTTATACTTTTATATCACAGTAAATGTAACACCCCAAACCCGGCCCAGATGTTACGGCTAAGTCTAGTGTGTTACATTGAAGTGTTTTTTGAAAATCATGTTTTCATTGAAAACCCTTCTTAGCGTTTAGAAACTTCTACCGGTAAACTTATATAAAACCTCAACTTGTGTTTTCAAAACGTGGTTCATTGAAATAATAATTCTCCTTTCAAACATTGTTAACAACTTTGTAAAATTTTATGGAAAATTGTGAAAGCTTGTAAACCTTTGTAGTTTGCAGAAACATGTTATTTTTAAAACAGTTTAAGTATCAGAAAATCAGACCTTCTTCATTATGGCTTAAAGTGAATGGATACTATGCACCAGGTAAGATTCTAAAAAGAGAAGGTGAGTCAATTAGACTGCTTAAGTAGCAAGCTCTCTCTAGATCCAATCCTAGACATGCACACACCCATTGCCACACTTTAACCTTCTAACTTGTCCACGAACAACAAATTAGGTTTAAGTCTATTTAAAATATTTATTTATGAAAATGTTTACGTTGCGGAAGCTTTGCTCTGTTATCGTGTTATTTTGAAAACAAGTAACTTTTATAAAAGCGCACCTTAGAGCTATCCGATTTCGAAATGATTTAAATAATATCATACTTAAGCTAAAAACAAATTAAATAGAGGCCTTATTACAGATTAAAACCCAAAAGAAGATAAATTAAGAAAATACTAAAATAAAAAAATTTAAGAAAATATAACCAAAGGCAGTTCACGTGGCCACTCCGAATCCCTCCAGCTCCAAGTCCACCAATCTAGGGCTCACCTGCATGGATAGAGAGGAAGGGGTGAGTTTGGAAACTCAGTGTGCAAAGAAACCCATCCAAAGCCCAATTCAGCTCGAGCCCACTGGGCCAAGCCCTAACTAGTCACAGTAATAACTGGGCCGAAGCCCTATCTAGATACAGTAAACTGGGCCTTAGCCCTTTTCAGATAATAGTACGGCCCATATGCCCATTACAGTAACAAAACAGATATCATGCATGAATGTAAAGCCCATCACATGTGGGGAGACTACTCAACCCACCCAACCGATACACTCCACCCGTACCAACCAGACACTCCATGTGGGGAAACTACTCAACCCATCCAACCGCTACACTCCACGGTGGCAGCATAGCTGCATAATCAGATAAGGTGGCCAAGCCACTAACAGAAATATGAGGCAAAGCCTCTTTCAAAAAACAAAATGGGCAAAGCCCTTTTCAGATATCAGTACAAGGCAAAGCCTCCTTCAGAAAACGTGGCAATGCCACTTGCACTTCCTCCATCAACAATCCCAAATCCCATGCAACAGATAATCATGATATGGCATACAGTAAACAGAAGCAGTAAATCATGCATTTCATTCAAAATTAGCCCTAGGGGTATAATGGTCATTTTGCACCTAGGGGTAACATAGTAATTTTACACCCTTAAGGGGTATTTCAATAATTATTCCAATTTTTAGGGTTTCATGCACATTTTAATCAGTAATATTCTAACTTTTATCCCAGTAGCTTGTTTAGCCCATTTTACCAGATTACAGTCATTGGGCCCTAAAACCCCTAATGGGCCTACAGTGTCTACTAGCTACTTAAGCCCATTTAGTCCAAGTTTAATGATTGATTTACCAGTCTTAGCAGTTTTGGACCTACAGTCTATTAGAACATGTTTATCTCTTATTTTACCCATGTGGGCCTATAAGCCTATTGGGCCCACATTCGGCCTATCGAGGCCCAAATTTACCGAAGTGCATGAAATTGCACACTTAACCATCTTACCCCTTGCGAATACAGATCCAGTGATTTCCAACCAACTTATGAGCGCTCGCACGCTCACAAGCCCACAAAATGCCAGAATTTCAGTATTTCGACTTTTCTGCTTTTGCCGATTTAGACTACAGAAGGGTGTTTGATACACACCTGATTTGTGACGAACGCTACCACGATATCCCACAGAGTGTCCTACAATCGGTTACTACATTATTAGATTACAAATCAAAAAAATAACCAACCTAAACCCCTCTTACCACATTCGGCCATAACACGGTATCTTTAACCACTTACCTTTGTCGATCTTAACTACTAGATCTAGATCTAGTTTGCTTCCACGTCTCCAACTTTATTCCTCCTTGCTTAAATCACCTTTCCTTGCAAACTAGAACACATAAACTGATTAGAACGACTAGCCCTACCTATCACCACAATCGACAGCCTCCCTAAAGAGTTTAGGGATTTCGGCTTTTCTTAAATCCCGAAATAAAGAATGGAATAGAGATCTGAGCACTTATAGAAGTTTCACTTAATCAGAATGCTTTTAATCTTTTTTTTAATCCCGATCCAACATAGATCAATCCTCAACCATAAGCAAAGAGTGAATCCAAACGATTTCGGCTTTTGGATCTATCCTAGAGTGTCAATTTCGGTTTTTAAGAAGAATAGTTAAAAAGGAGTTCACATGTGCAAAAACTAATCAACAAAGAATGAAATAGGAGATTAGAGGTTCGACTTTGAAAGAAGAGATGAAAGAAGAAGAATAAATTGTGTAAAGAAAAGTGAAGGTGGTTGGTAAACAATCTTGAGAAGAAAATGTTGTTTCAATAGAATTTGGCTTTGAGAAGAAAAAATAAAAAATAGAAAAGAGAGAGTTGATTCGGCTTTGGGTGAAAATAGAAAAGAAGATGAGCAAAAGAAAATAAATAAAATAAAATGAAAAAACAAAAACCCGATAGAAAGGAAAAGCACAATCGGCTAAGAACCATCGCAATTTAATCTCGTGCTTATCCCTTATTTTTTTTAACCAATAGCATAGTTTGAATTTCATTCAAACTGCTGTACCATCAGCAGTAGTCCACCTCTTGGCCGACTCCACCTGCTGCTAAGGAGAGTTTCGGTCCACTTGAAATACTCTCCCCTCACGTGCAGCAAAAACACAGCTCTTCGTGTACACAGCAGCTCGAAGCCGGGACCTCTAAGCACCCACACACGCTGCTGGCCACTGCGACGCGACCTTGCTTTCAATATATTACGGTCGCATTTAATTTTAAGGCTTATCCGCTGAAGCCTCTGCTGTTTAAAAATAAAACTAAAATTTCGCCTGCGCCTGGACTCGAACTCGCGTCCCCTCAGCGTTCCTAGCGCGCTGCTGCTACTACGCTCTTGTGGCATACTCCAGTCGTAACTTCTTTTAAGGCCTATTATTGCGAAACCAAATTACTTAAAAAAATAGACGCTTTGTGCGTACCGTATCTTGAACCTGGCACCTCCCACGTCCTCCTAGCATGCTTAGCCACTGGGCCAGGTGCTTGCTTGCGCTTAAACCTAGCTCAACTTGTTTATTAGGCCTCCTACCCAAATTCCCTAAGGTAGCATAAAATAAAAATTTTTGCTAAAGCCCTAGGCCGAGCCCATGACTTTTCCCACACTATAAGTCCCTCTTAATTTATTTAATTACTAAACTAAACACCAATTTAATAACAACAATAATATATTTTTTTCCATAGAAATTTAAAATATCCAAATAAATTCAGGCCGTCTTTTACCCGGACCCAGACTCCAGGCCCAATTCTTCTAAGCCCAAATTCAGGGTGTTACAGTAAAACCATTAAGTCATGTAGTAGCGGATTTTAATTTTGAAAACTGATTTTGAATATGATAAATCATACGTTATCATCGTTTTACATTAAAAATACCAAAATTTGGTGGAAATGAATAGAAACCATAAAAAAATTTACAAACCAAAAGATTAGAAATAAACTAATCATAAATTGATTTATTTACTTAACTAGAAAATCAATCCAAGCTCACACACGCCGTCTGGTCCTAAGTCTGAAGACCACCTAAAACGTATTAAACAAACGAGTGAGCTAGAAGCCCAATGTGTAACACATCCAAGCAACAAATTAGAAACACATACACTACCAGAATCATATATATATATGTGTGTGTGTGTGTGTCAAGCCACTATAATTGTAGTCAAGCTGGCAGAACAAGTATTGCGGATACACCACCAGAAGGTGAAATACTATTGCCAGAACCACACTTCCTCCATCACATATCATATCCCACCCCAATGCACAAGCAAATACTAACAGACATCAGATGCATATATGTCATATATATTTTTCACATTAGAACATATTAACAAAATTATCAGATCACATACCATATATGAATTTCACATTTTAGACATTCTTGTAATTGAAACACAAATAATATCCTTATCACAAACATAGAAAAATATCAGATTTCACATTTTAGAGTCATTTTTAAGCCAAACAGACCCCACGGGAGGTTTAATTATGAATTTCAAACTCAAACGGGCCTAGGTGAAAACTTTTAGAAAGTGGGCCATACAGCCCAACTGGCCTAGCCCGTGTAGTCCACACGGTCTAGTACATGCTCATGTGAGCCACACGACCTAAATAACCCAAATCGTGTGACTCACATGCCCTGGCACATGGCCGTGTGGCATCGATAGTCCCAATTTTGGCTTTCATCGATTGCTATTTTCTCGAGTTTTCGTTACACACCTGGTCAATTCCGATGCTAAAACCATATATGTAAATCCAACACACTTAACGGTAGAGAATTAACCACACTTATGAAGCCGAAGGAGTATTCATCTCATGATTCACACCTAACCAAATCCAAATTCAATTAAATAAAAATCTCCACAATGAGCCCACACTTATTTCATATAAAATATTTAAGGAAATTAAATAGGGAATACTTATAATTCGAGCGTTGAACTAAACTGAAACGCTTAATCACACATAATCCACACGAAAAGAAAATGAAGTGAATCGTTAGCAAGAGTAACCCAAAGTCAAAATGACGGTAAAGTGACAGAACAATGGTTGTTATCCAAATGAGAATAGAGACTTACAAAAGCACAAATGAAGGAAAATTGAAAAGGATACCAAGAATTTTTGTCAAAAAAAAAGATACGTGAAATTATAAAATGGAAAAAAATAGAACGTGAGAGAAAATGGAAAATGTGGATGGTTGTAGAAGAAGAGTTTTTTTAGGGAAAATAATTTTAATAACTTTTTTGAAAACACCCATATCCCCACTAACTCCCACTAAGCCATCTATATCCCTATTAGCTCCCACTAAATCTGATTAGTTATCTTTATCAGATTTTCCCCAAAGTTTAAAACAAAAAATTTATGCACAATAAGATTCGAACTTAAGACCCTTAGGTAAGATGAAGCCTTACGACTAAACCAGTAGGCTCATTCTTAACACCACTTGAGCAAAAATAATATATAAGCTACAAGATCAAAGATAGGGGTTTAGGCAAAAATAACAAAAATTCAAGAGAAATGATTTGAACCTTGAACCTCTCACACACTACTCACATCTCTTAACCACTGAACTAAACTAAATCACTTGATAAAATTTTCACAATCTTAACTCAAAAATTAGGGTGTGACCACTTTTGGTTTTACAAACTCAATTTCTTCTAACCCGGTTTTTGGGATGTGACAGATCTAACATTGTTTCCATTTCTTTTTTTTTTGTTTTGGCCGATTGTATTTAATGCCATTGCAACACCCCAGATCTGGCAGGTCAAAAGTTTTGATGTATAGCTGTAAATAGTTATTTGGTGTAGTGTTATCCACCCAAATAATTGCTTTGGTGTATACATGTAGGTGTATAGTATCTGCTACAACATAAAAAAGTAAGGACTTGAATTTATGATATTCTGCTATATTAATGACAAGTCCATGTTAAAAGATAAAGGGTAAGTATGGAATAAGTATTCGTCAAAGACATATTACACATGATTCATCTAGAATACCGTGCTAATTAGATTTTAAGTAACTTGGTTAGAAATCAACGAGTTAGCTAAGCTATGTAATGGTGATTCCATGGTATTTATTAATATTTATCTCAGAAACGGTAGGCCATTAAGAAGGCAAGTTCTAAAACATATAACACTTGTTAAACTCCACTAAGTAAGTTAAGTTATATATATATGTGAGAGATGAGTTCTAAAAAGATTCTTCTTTTTTCTTCCTCTTCCTTAAGTGTTATTTATTGATAGTTTCCTTAAGTCTGAATGTATCTTACATCAATGATTTAGAAGCTATAGTTTTTTTTGTTATCAGTGGTTATTTTGCATCAGGGTAAGTATTTCAGCTATGTAAGTTAAGTCTTGAATGAGTAAATCTATAATTAGGATTTGAATAGTGAGACTATAAGTCTAAAGTTTCTCCATGGGATTGTTAATAATGGAAATTATAAGTAATTTGTTTGTACAAGGGTAGTAATACTGAAATTATGTTATTTAGTAGTGGTTGTTGCTGGTTCAAAATGAATATCTAGATCTTTGAACTGCAGAAGGTAAGGATTAGGTGAGTGCCTATTCTGACTATTGTATGTATATTGTTTATACTGAAGCTTATCTATAGGAAAATGATCAACCTATGAATTTAAAACCATGAAAAGTATAGTATGAAAATGATATGTATGTGACTATATGAATGATTATTAAAGAAAATATATGAGTGTATGAATGTTTGCTGAGAATTATATGTATGTGTGGTATATAATCTTATAAATTCAAGTATGTGATGAGTTGTTTATGACTACTATGATGTTGAAGTATGCTTGTATATGTCTATCTAGAATGTATGCTATGAGATATGTGATCTTTATCGTGTATGTTAGGGTATTATAGTGTTGGGCTTATACTGTGTCAGTGCATGAAGAGTTTGTAAAGTGAGTCTGTGTCTGGTCACTGTGGTGCTATCCAACAAAGCTTGTTGGGACAGAAAATATGAACTCCAATATAAAACTCTGAAGGAAAATTCCATGGCCATGGCATACTCTGAAAAAGAATTAATGAATGGTAAAACCTCACATAATATGGGTTTAGGTAAACCCATATCGTAAACATAATAGTTAAAGAACTGCCTTCGTGGCGTACTTTAAAAGAATTATTTTCGTGAGAAATTTTGAATGAATTGTATATGTGGAGTACGTTAATGGATGTCCTCTGTGGAGAGTTTTGTATTAAACTGAATAGCGTATTCAGTATGGCTCTTAAATGTATTCAATAGAATCAGCATGGCATAGGGTATCTATTGATTATATGATATAACACCATGTAAGGCTGAAGGTAAGGAATTGAAGAGATGTAGAAAGGTAAAAAATAATTTGACAATTAGAATTATTTTGAATAAAGGTTAAATTTCGAATGTTTGAAGAAGGTACTCACCAACTACGCATATGTTGATAAGAATATTGATGTTATGTTCATCCTAGTGTTGGAATGTACATGACGCGATAGTTTGGATGCACTAGTTATTGAAAGGAAATTAGTATGGTTATGTTAACAGTAAGATTGAAAGATATGAATGAAGAATTTGAGTCGTCAATGGGAAATAGAAATGGGTTCAAAATAAAGTATGATAGTTAGTGTTTACAAAAATATTAGATTGTGGGAAGTATTCACCAAAAACAAGTCAGACATCAAAGGATGGTAAGATAGACATCATGAATCACTAGCTACATTGTGCTTGCACTAGCTAAGGTAAAATGTGTTTTTGTCACTAAGTTCTTAGGAACTTACCTATGTGTATGTTTGTTTCAAGTTAGTATGTTGAGAAACTACATCAAGAGGGACGATGCCAGGACCACGCTAATGAGGTGGCGATTGGGTTATTATGCATACATAACATGTTTGGTGGTGTATAAAAATAAATAGTATTGTATAGGAGTCTATATTTAGGATAATTGTAATTAGATATGATATAAGATGATAATTGTGGTAATTAAATTCCTTTACTTAACATTGTATATGTATATATATCTTTAATGTTTATGTGGTCATAACAATTTGTAAGTTATTCAGAGTTGTAAATTTATGTCTGTTCTAGTATGGTAACTCCCGAGATTCGGATCCAATGAATCGAATCGAGTTAAGGGCATTACAACCATAGTCGATCTTTTTATGCTGATTTTGAGTATCATTTTTGTTGAAGGAATGAATCTAAACATCCTGGATCAACAATGACAATAGAAGTTTTTCGTATCTCCAGTGTTAGCCAGAACAATATCTAAGTGAGATCTGTTTAAATATAAGTTGTAAAAGTTGTGGTTTACGTTAGTGCATTG
This sequence comes from Gossypium stocksii, assembly GCA_020496765.1. NCBI lineage: Eukaryota > Viridiplantae > Streptophyta > Magnoliopsida > Malvales > Malvaceae > Gossypium > Gossypium stocksii. The sequence continues at coordinate 54,841,098 of CM035622.1, forward strand.
GATTTCTGTAAATCAGGCGTGGGTTTGACCTTTGTGTGTATTAGTATTTAAAAATGATATATTATACACATGTGGTAAATATTGTATGTTGATTTTGGGTATGGCCGTAAGGCCAATGACAGTTTAGAGGTATATCAAGATTGGTAAGTAGTAAGATGTAATAGCCGAATGTTAGGGACTAAAATTGTGATTGATTGTGTGATATTTGAGTTGTATGATGTGTAATATTAAAGTATGCTGATGATTGATATTGTTTATTATTTGCTTGTAAAAGCATGTCATTAATTGAGATTGTTAATATGGAAAGCATTAAAACATGTCACTGTTATCAATAAATTTAATGCATATAAGCATACCATCGAATTGAGATTGGTATTGAAAATCATGATTTGTCTCATTGAAAGTATGCCATATTGCATTGCATAAGGTTGGGTTTGTTAGATGACGAAGGAGTTCCATGGAATACCTGCGTTTTGTTCACAACATTGGTTAGTCAATATACTGCACCTCGGAGTATTGTGAAGTATTGGCAACTTGTTTGCAAAATTGTTATTGGTGAATTATTCGCAAACCAAATTGGTAGTTTTTCTACAAGATTGATATTGATATTGGTGGTTGAACTACACTGAGTTTCGGCTCCTAATATTTTGGCGTTTGGATGACGAGTTCTAGGAACTTGTGGTGTCCAGCGGAGGAATGGGTAAGGCTTTGAATTGGTGCATAAGCATGCCATGTATATGAAATTGGAGAATTGAATGCTATGATGTCATGTTTTATAGTAAGATTGTTACTAAAATGACTGAATGTTAAATTGACTAATTATCTTGTTATTCAATGTTGTAATGTTTAGACTCGCACTGAGCTTTTTTTTTTTTAAGCTCGCCCCTAGTTTACTCTTTACAGATAACACTTAGGACTAGGGTTGGACTTAGCATTCGGAGGTCTCATCACATATTTTCAAACAATAAAGTATTTTAACTTTTACTTAATTTATTTGGTTTATTTTGGGACTATAATTTTTATTAAGTATGAATTGTGGTATGCATTATGTTTGGTTGAGATTTTTGCATGCATGAGATTTTTGGATGGAAATTTAGCAAAACTAATAATCGGCCTAATATGATTTAAAATATGGGATTTCAAACAAAAACCAAAAGCAACACTCTTGCTGTAGCAAAATGGTTGAACGCAGTTTTCAAAAGGTTTACCAACATAAACAAGTGAGGGTTTTTATTTTCAAACAACACATCTTTTGAATGAAATTGGATTTAAATTACAAATAACTTAACAACTGGATGTTTTTAATAAACCTTACGTAACCACGCTAAGTTTTCCTGAAAATTGAATAATAATAGCAATTTTCAACCGAACGTTTTTACTTAGCCATTTCGGTGGCTAATATACCTTTTAGGATTTGGTTATAATGTTTAGGCCAAAATTGAGAGGTTACAAAAAAATCTAGAAATTAGAAGAGAAATAATTCTCTTCTTTAAATACCCAACGTGGGGTGCATAGGAGGAGAAAAGAGAATAGAGTTTTAACATTTTTCATAATAATCCTACTTGAATTCTTTTGAAATTTTCATGAAATTTAGTTAGTTTAGATTTACGAAATTCATCCAATAGCGATTTCTTTACAAGAATTAGAGAAAGGAGGAAATGAAGGAGAATCATGGAGAAGATTAGAAGCTTAGGAAAGACGTAGGTGAAAGTTAAGTAATTTAAATTATTATGTTCTAATTTTTAGTATAGAAATCATTATTCAAGTTTGTATATTTATATGATTATTTTTTATATGTCATGAATAAATTAGAATGAAATTTGTATGATATTAGGGATATGTTAAGGGCTTAATGACAAAATATGTGAAAATTAAAATATATGTCTAAAGTTGAGATACATTTAAGTAATTAAAATGAATATTTGGAGAGTTTAATTAATTATGGGCATTGATTTAACAATTGTTATGATGATTAAGGTGATAGTTTTTTTTGTGTTGAATTAAGGTGATAGTTGAATAATAAAATTAGAATATAAGTTTAAACAAAAGAAATTATTTGTGTGACATTATTGAAATAGTGTCTAAAATGTTAAATAAGTAAAAAAAAAAAAAGAATAAATTAGAGTTTAATATTTATATTGTTGAATGAATATGTTAACAAATTGATGAATTATGAAATTGCTAAAATATTACATGAGAAATGTGAAAAGTGATTGAATATGGTAAAAATGAGAAATTTTAGAATAAGGATTGAATCATAAAAATTGTGTAATTTGAAATTAAGGATTAAATTGTAAAATAGAAAAAAAAATATGTAATTTAGGGATCAAACTGTAAAATTATATAAAGTTAGATTTCAAAGACTAATTTGTAAAAACTGTAAAATATAAATTTCAAGGATTGTTTTGTAAAATCTGTAAAATTCAAGGTACAGGGACTGTTTTACGAATTATGGAAAATTTGTATATTAACTAAGTATATTAAAATAATAGATTTTGTTTAAACTTGAACAGTAGAAAATGTAATCAGTTGAAAGTTGTTTATCTATTATTGATCAGCATTACATATATGCATGCTATGCTTGAAGTTAAAAGTCGTTTTATATGTACCTATTGGATGTGAAATGGAGTGAAGGAAGAAAAATAAATAAAAAATAAAATAAAATAAAAGTTGTAAAAGAATAATATTGTCATTTCTTATCAATATCACGAATATTTCTCTTGATTTAAATAGATTTTATAAATAAAATTATTATATGTACAGGTTTACTTTCAAAATTAATATCATAGCTAAGAAATTGATACAAGTTAAAAGTAAAAATTTAACGTGGAGTCCTCGATACTTGGCGATGCCAGGCTGCCAACGTCTTGACAAGGGAAGTCAATTGAGTTGCTTTGCGACTTGAAACTTGCAATGTCAACCCAATAATTTAAAATAAAATAATTGATTTATTTTTTAATTAAATATAAAAAGATTAATTTTTTTATTTTTTGAGTAAAAGGAACAAAATTTAATTTGACTTTTAATGATATATATATATATATATATATTCATATAGATATTCTATTATATTATTTATATATTAATATTTTTATCTAGAAATATATACGTTAATCAACATCTCAATAATTTACATTTCTCTTCTATTGAATAATTAAGATTTACTTTCCCCTCATTTTGTTAACCATTTTTGTCTTTGCAATCCATGCAACCAATTAAATGGATAAGATTGTTGATCTAAACTACACTCTTTAATGATTTTTTCATGTTTTTAACCTTTTTTTTAATTCACATTGTTAGGAGGAAAAACTAAATAACATATTATGCCATTCTATAGATTACCCTAAACAATAATCAATCATCCTTTTTTTATTATTATTCTAATGGGAAAATTTTAATTTCTATGCCAATAATTGCAACAAAAATCAGCCAAGACAATGATGCAAAAAATAATCTAGATATATGTATATATATCTGAGTGCTATAAATATGAGTAAGACTATATGCGAGTTTTGAGGTCCACTAACCCAAATGTTTTGCTTCAAAATTTCGTATTTATTAAATAATTAATTGAATATAATTTTGAAACATATTTAATATATATAACATTCTAAATTTAAATTTATCTGCATGTTATATCAATTAGGTCATTCTATTATTGAAATGTTAATTTAATCATTAAGTGACACGTAAAATATTATGTTACATAATTCAGAATGAAATTTTTAAAGAGAAGTAAAATGTTGCTGAGTGAATTTTGGTTTCTATAAAAGCTTCAAAAACCTCAAAATCATGATTGTTACAGCATCTATTTTTTTTAAAATATTCATTTTAAATTATGTCACATAAGATCTGACGTCTCATTTAATAGTTAAATTAACGATTTTAGTAATGGAAGGACATTACTGATATAATATTGATAATTTAAGGATGTTATTAAAAATTTTTAAAGTATAAGGACCAATTTAGAATAAGAGTCATAATTTGAAGATGTTTTGTGCAATTGAATCTATAAATAAATAAAATAATGTAGACCAAGAAATAATTTAAATAAGTAATTGAGTGAAATTAAAATTTGGAATTATCATTAAGAGCCCGGTCCATGAAGTTGAATGCCAACAACAAGAGTCTAAAAAAGCATATGGTTTTGGGTTGGGCTCTATACTATAAATTGGCCTACACCTTCACTTTGAAATTTAAAACATAGTCTTCTCACTATTAGGTTTACCTGACCAAAGTTTAAATAAGACCCCGCAGCAATCAAAATTATAAAAAATTTGTGCCCAATGATCCATCCGAGTAAGGGATTATACTTGCCGCGGAAAAAAAAAAAAAGGGTTATATTGATATGAAAAAACATGTTAAAAAATTAACCTTTTAAATTTAGTTTTTTTTTTTTTAAACATAGTTTCTAGAATCATAAAATAATAAGATATGATATAAAACTTAATAAATCATAAATCAAGACCTGTCATTTCAAATCATTAAAAATAAATTAAGAACAAAACTAGATGCTAAAACGTACCTAATTCCATTGATTTCTTGAAATCCTAAGATCTTATGTTTTGATCTTCTAAATTAGCACACAAGTATTTTCTCTCTCTTTTCTAAAGATGAGATATTAAAAAGTTACCTATGTGTAATTTGGGGACCATAACCTTAATATATAACTTTTGCACATTAACCTTAATTTCTAATCAGCCCATCATTAATTAGAAATTAGTTACTAGAATATCTATACATATTTGACTCATGTTTTATTTAATAATTAAAGCCCAATAAACCTTAATCAATTAAATCACTTTTAATTTGGGTTAACCTATTATGATAGTAAATAATAACATGCAATTACCCTTATTATATATGTCATGTCCATATTTTCCAACCATCTGCCACTTGGACCACATATATATACTAATTACTCTACAATTACATATCACTATATAACCTTATAAGCTCAATACTTTACTATCATATCCAAAAGGTATTTTGAACAATCTCGTCCATTAATTATGTTAAAATAGAACCTATGTGACTTTCGTTACATATATTGTAACTAAATCCATCGCTGATCCCATATATTAACACAACCAAATAACATTGATTAATTAAGTATGAATGTGTAGCATGAAAATTACATGCAATATAATCCAATCATGCCTATTTCCAACTGGTCATCCTTAACTTTAGTGAGATCAAACTTTACCAAAATCAGAGTGTGAATAAACCAAATAAACTTTATTTTTATAGAAAAAAACTTAATTTTCGTAAACTGAAATGACTGAAAATGTGTCTATAACATAAAAGCATTTAAAAATATAAACTCCCACTAAAACAAGATATCATTAAATGACATTATACCCATATGAGCAGTGTGCTCATGAAAAACCTTGGGTGGTAATCTGCAACACCCAAAATCCGGCCTAGAAGTTAGGCCCGAATCTGGTGTGTCACATTAAAGGGTTGCTTTCAAAAAATGGTTTAGTTAAAAACTTAGTTCGAAACAAAATATGCTTGATAGGAATTTACTTAGTTAAAAATTTGAAGAATTAAATTAAATGAATAATTAGAAAAAAAAACATGTTTATTAAATATAACAGTAACTAAATAAATCCCAAGTAAATAGTGAAATTGGAGATACATAGCCTTATTACATCACAGTGAAGATTTGAAAATAATTATTTCAAAACACTTATTAAAACTTTATTTAAAATTCCTAAGTAACTTGTAGTGTGGCTATCTCCAAGTCCTCTCTCGCGTCAAGCCGTCTATTGTGGATCACCTGAAATATTAATAATAAGGGTGTGGTTTCGAAACTCAGTGTGTATGACCCTTAGCAATCAAATCAATTCATTATACACATATCACATTGGGCCTAAGCCCTAACAATATCGGTTGTCTGGGCCTTAGCCCACATTGACCTCATATCATACCAGAATTACATGTATGCAAATGTTCCCATCCCAAATCCAACCGCTACACACCACCCGTACCAGCCCAACATGCCTGTGGGGATGTCTACATCAACCCACCCATCCTTTACACTTCAAAGGTAGCACCGGTTGCGGCACTACTCATGTTGCAGCAAGGCTACTATATATGTGCGGTGTAGCAAAGCTACTCGGTGGCTTAAAAGCCTACGGTGGATCCACGATCGTCAAGCAACTATGCGATCCTCAAAACACTTCCTCTGTATCATCAAAACCCACCCAAGTGCAACATACAATTCATGAATGCAACATACACATTTTCACACATTTTCACATATTAAGCACTTAGGGTTATTTTGGTCATTTCACTACCCAGGGGTATTTTCGTAAACCTACCCTATAGGGGTATTTCGGTATTCCTAGTCTACGAAGGTGTCATAGTAGCTCTACCTTACAGGGCACTTTCGTAATTCTACCTTAGGAGGGTATTTCCATAATTCTACCTTAGGAGGGTATTTTCGTAATTTCCTAATGATACAGATTTTAATTATATAGATTTTAATTATATATTTTGGCCCATCAACAAGTCCTCGCGACTAAAGTGAACGAACACTATGCACTAGGTAGGATTCAATAGAAAAGGAGGTGGGTCACTCGGACCACTTAAGTACCAGGCTCTTCCATGATCCAATCCTAAACATGCATATGTCGGTTGCCACACCTTAGTCTATTGACTTGTCCACAGACATGTTTATTACTTAGTTAAGTTTTATGAAAATTTGAGAGTCTATTTAACTAGGCCTAAAGTCCATTAAACCCTAACATGCATTCCTAAAACCCACAAAGCCCAAACATGTTTATAAAGCCCATTAAGCCCAATCATGCTTATAAAGCCCATTAAGCCCAATCACAACCCAATCATATAATTCATGCATATCATTTCAACATAATATCTCATATCACAATTTTGCCAATTTGGGCCCACAAATTCGGCAGGCCCATTCAGGATTTCGGGATTTTCGGCTTTTTCCATTTTACCGTGTGTGTGTAGTGTATGTACACAACTGATTGACGACTCACACTCACACTATCCTCAGCCTTGACCTACAATCAACGTTGTTTTTGAATCAATTCCATACTTTACTATAACTTAATTAATCCCGAAGCCTTACCGTAACCTTACTGTGAACCTTCGGCTTTTCTAGCCTTTCCTTAGCGAATAGTCTCGAATATTCTTAGATCTGCATCAACACTCATATTTTATCAACATCAAGTGACTCGTCTTCCACACGAGTCACCCTTATAGGCTACACATATAATCGGCCACCCCCTTAAGAAACCGAAATTGAAAATGACACTAACCGAAACTTACCTTCAAACTAACGACCTAGATATCTGCTGATTAAGCAATTGGCTTTTCAACACTAGCTTAAGGATGGTAATCAAAGGCGGATAGTGATGAAGGAAAAGAAATCGACAAGGAACCACAGGTATTCGACTTTTAAGAAAAAGAAGGGAACTACTAAGGGTTTCGGCAAACAATAGATGGCTATATGGCAAAGGAAAAATTCGGCAAAGATGGAACAAAGAGGAGAAGAAGAATTGGGCAAGAGGAGAGGAGAAAAGAAACTATAGGAAAGTAAGGAAAACCCTACTCTGAAATTTGGTACTCCTTATATAGCCAATAGCCAAACCTAGCCTTCTCTAAAGTCCGATTCGGCACTATCTCTTCCTCTCTCCCAATCTCCTACTTTTTCTCCTTTATTCATACCTTAAAATTCTCTCCTGATCACTCCCTATCAGAGTCCATACCAACGCCACTACCTTGCCTTCCCAATGCAAAAATAAAACCTTTAAAAAAACCTCTCCTAGCCTCGAACCTTAGACCTCTTCTACTGCTTGTGACACCACCCTTGCACCCTAAGTGGCGCCTCCTTGCCACTAAGCCACAGCCCCAACTGTGAACCATTTTCCTCATTTTTGTCATAAAAGGCCTACCTCCAACCTCTAGGGTTTTTTTCAAGCAAAAATTAAAATTTTTACTAGAGCCTTAGGTCGAGCCCAGGACTTTTCCCACATTACCAATCCTTCCTAATTTATTTAAATACTAAACTAAACATGAAATTAATAATAATAATAATAATAATAATAATATTTTTTTATTAAAACATTTAAATTATTCAAGTCGTCTTCTACCCGAACCCAAACTCAAGGCCCAATACTTCTAGGCCCAAAATTCGGGGCGTTACATAATCCCTTAGTAAGCGTATCCGTAATCATGGAGTTTGTCCCAATATATTTTTATAGACACCTGATCACTTTGAACTCTTACTTTAACAACTAAGAATTTAAAGTCTATGTGCTTTGACTTTGATATGCTCCTATTTTTATTGTAATAAAATAATGCAATTTATTTTAACAATTTGCACCTTAGTGACAAAATCTTGTACCCATATTCCATCAAAATCGGAGTCTATATACCTGACGATCTTTAACTTATCAGACTTTTGATATGTGAGTATGTAATCTTTTATTCTTTGAAAATACCTCATAACTCTTTTGGTTGTTATCTATGGTCTATACCAAGATTGCTTAAATATCTGCCTATCCTAACAATTTACACAATATATGGATGTGTACATACTTGAGTATACATTAGACTTCCAACAACTAATGCATAGGGAATCTTTTACTTTTCTTGAATTTTAAGGTTACTTTTAGGGCATTGAGAAAGATTAAATTTGTCTCTTTTAGGAGTAGGGATGTCATCTGGTTTACAACCTTGCATGCCAAATCTTTGAGTACTTTATCGATATAGCTCTTTTGTGACAATCCAAGAATACCCTAAGATCGGTCTCATTGTATCTGAATTCCTAAAACAAAAGAGGCATCCCCAAGATCTTTCATCTCAAAATGTTTACATAAAAAGCTCTTGGTTTTATGGAATAAGCCTATATCATTAGTAGTATGCAAAATGCCATCGACATATAGAACCAAGAATATATACTTACTCCCACTGAATTTGTGATACACACAATCATCAACAATATTCATATTAAAATTGAGCGAGACAATTACTTGATAAAATTTGTGGTACCATTGACCGGAAGCTTATTTAAGTCCATAGATGAATTTTGTTAATTTTCAAATCATATATTTATTTGGCTCTCCAAACTCAAAGTTTTCTAGTTGCACCATATAAATTGTTTCTTTAATGTTGCCATTGAAAACAGTAGTCTTAACATCCATCTGATGTAACTCAAGATCAGGATGAGCAACAAGTGTCATGATAGTCTTGAAAGAGACTTTTGATGATACTAGAGAGAAAGTCTTTGTAAAATCAATGAATTCTTTCTAAGTATATCCTTTAGTTGCAATATGCACCTTATACCTCTCTATATTATCATTTGCATCCCTCTTAGTTTTAAATATCCATTTACAACCAATTGATTTTGCACCTTCAGGTAATGGGACAAGTTCCTAAACTTTATTGCCTTGGATAGACTTATACTCTTCTTGCATGACATCAATCCACTTTTGAGAATTAGAACTTTTCATGTTCTGACGAAAGTTGATTGGATCATCTTCTTGAAAATATGCAGAGTACGAACAGATGACAACATTGCTAATCTACTGATGAAGCCTCTGACACAACAAAAGCATTATCGTCACACTAAGTCACTTGGTATTAGATATATGATTGATTGGTCTTAATGCTAGTAGGAGATTGTTAGAGTATACCCAAATACCAATCACGAGATGATTGTAATTACATACCCGTTTTACCCTATTTATTAATATAAGACATTGATATTACTATTTCAGTTTCTTTCTCTCTGTGTGTAAATAAACTAATTAATAATAAAGTCTTGAGAATAATATGATTATTCTTAAAAGGTTCTTAGTTTAGTATTATTGTGAGCTTAGACAATAGCAATGCACTGAGACTAATGTGTAGTTGATTAATAACTGTACAAAGCCTAATTTGCCCAGCCCATTTACATTTAAACCCGAATCCAAAAACTAAACTAAAACCCTTCCAAAACCAACAGACCCAAACTACCCAATAGAACTAACTAGGCCAATAACACCCAAATGCCTAGCCCAATACACAAAACTTATCAGAAAAAACAAATGGAAACCCTAACCCTAGCCTCTCCTACGTTCGGCGCCGCCCCTTTTTGACCTTATCTTTTGACGCCGTCACCTGCTCCACTGCCACTGTCGCGTCAAGGCCACCCCGCAAGTTGTACTTGCACACATTAAAAGAAGAAAAGACATACAAGTTGCAAAAGAATGGCTATAAAAGCCATCAAGAAACCGAATGTAATTTTTTGGATCATGAAAATAAAAGAAGCAATTTTCCTTTTCCAAATACAATCACTCACAAATAGAGTTTAAACATCAGAGATTAAATACAAAAGAACGCAAAATCGAAATCGGAAAAACCAAGAGGTGATTTCATTTTATTTTTTGTTTTATTTTTCTAATCCTTTTTTATGATTATATACATATATATATATATACTAAATATATATTAGAAATAAAAAAAAAAAGAAAAAAATACCTTTTATATTTCCGGCCACCATGTACGGTGGCCGGCGGTGGTGATCGGCAACGGACGGCGACCGAGGTAGTGGCTGGAAATCGCCTAGGCTAAGAGAGGGGAGAGAGCATTGGAGAACTTTTTTTCAGTTTTTTTTTAAAAGTAGGGGTTAAATGATTTTTTTTCCAAAAAAACTAACTTATATAGGCTCCCAAAACGACATCGTTTTGGGGCTTGCCTTAAACCCCCAAAACGACGTCGTTTTGTCCCTTACTCGCACACTGACACGACTCGCTGCCAGGATCCGCGTGTTTTTATTGAATGAGTTATTTACCCCATTGGTCCTTCCGCTTTTTCATGGCTTTGTAATTAAGTTTTTTACATTTTTCAATTCTGCCCCATTATTTTGTTGCGCAATTACTTGGGTCCCTCTGCTGCTGCGCGTTTTGGAGAGGAAGGGATTATTACCATTTTAGTCCCTCCATATTATTCGCGCGTTCTAATAGACCCTCCCTCTCTATTTTTTATTTTAATTTCACCCCAAAATTTTTTTGTTTTTAGTTCAATTTAATCCTTTTTTTAGTTATTTTGTTATTTTTATTAAAGTTAATTAATTTAATATTATTATAATTATTATTATTACTATTACTATTATTTTTACTATTATTTTTTATCGTTCTTTTATGTTATTATTATTATTATTATTACTAGTATTATTATTATTTTTACTATTATTATTTCTAACATATTGTTTATATTAATGTATTTTTTTTACTTAACTATTACTGTATTATTACTATAGTTTATTATTTTTATTTTTATTTTCTATTATTTTCATTTTTATTGTTTTCTATTATTATATTATTATTTTCTACCTTATTATCTTTTTTTATTTTGTTTTATTTAATATTTTTCTCTTATTTACTATTAATTTTTCTTTTTAACTTATTATTCAATTTTTATTAATTTTCATTTATTTATTTAGTATTTCTTATTGGCTTTTGCTTTATATTTTTATTTGCCTATTTTATTAATTATTCTTTTTGCTTTTTTATCATTGTTTACGTTATCGCATTTATTTCTATTATGTATCATAATACCGCGATTCATTTCACATTTTATTATAAAATCGTGTTACATTTTGCTCAACACATATAGTTGTGTTTTATTTAAAAGCACTGCTTGTATTTTTAAAACTCGAGAATTCGTACCCTAACTTACGGGGTTTCGACTTTCTCGATAATTCCAAATACCCGAACATTTTCAAAACATTTTTAAAATAACCTCAGGAATTACGAAAATATCGTGTTCTAACTTACGGGATACGATTTCTTTCTAAAACCGAGATAATCAAATACCTTTCAAAATAAATTTTTCGGTGATTAATCTCGTTTTTCGAGATTTAAGGCATTGTGTCCTAACTTACAGGACGTGACTCTTTACCTTGATTTACGAGAAGTACGCCATTTTCTCAAATAATTCTCAATTAGGCGAAATTTCGATGAAGGATCGTATTTTTCAAAATAATTTTCAGTGTTTACTTTCGTTTCCAAGATTTAAGAGATTGTGTCCTAACTTACAGGATATAATTCTTTTTTCGGTAAACGTGAAGTTGTTCTTGAAAATTTTCAAATATTTCAATTAAGGATCATATATTTAAATTTCTTTAAAATTTCAATTTTTGACATTAAGACACCAATTAATCGACTAGATACCAATTTTGGGTGTATCAATGTGCTAATCCTTCCTCGTGCGTAATCAACTCCCGAACCCGTTTTCTTGGTTTTCGTAGACCAAAATTGTTGTTTTGATAAATGAAATTGTTTATTAAAAACAACTACTTTTCAAGGTGACCCGCTCACACCTCAATAAAAAAAGATTGGCGGCGACTCCCATTTTTCGTTTTCATTTTCAAATTAAAGTCGGCCCCGTTTCTTTCACAAAAAAATGGTTTCAACAACTTGGCGACTCCACTGGGGATCAAAAAAGAGAGTTAAGTCACGAGTTGATTACTTTTTATCTTTTTGTCGAAAATTGAAAATTTTTCAAAATAATCGATCCTTCTTTTGTATTTCATCCGTTTTGTATTACGATTTTTATTGTCTCGTTCCAATTTTCTTTATCTGCTTTTTGTATATACTTTTGCATTGTATTGTATGACCGTTGTGGTCACACCTTTTAAGTGGGAGTGAGAAGCTATACCTTCGTGAGGTTTTCACCTCCGCATGGGCTAGTGGATTGCTTTCGAGATATATCCGTACCTATGTCTTCGTGAGATTTTCATCTCCGCATAGCTATAGGGAAATGTATCCCCCTGAACTGAACTCGGTCCATATAAGCCTATAATGGGTAAGGATCGAGGAATCTACTGGTTCGGGTACCTTTGCTTTAGAACCAAACCGCATATAGTGAACTTAGGAGCCCACCTTAGGTACAGCCACTCCAAACCCTAGTAGTTACCCAAGTAGGTGCTATATTATTTCTTGCTTGCTTTAATTTGTGTATAAAGTACTGACTCGTTTTATTTTTTTTATTGTAATTGCATGGAATTTTTATTACAAATAGGTGTTGGTTCACATTCGGTGTTTAAATAGATAGCTTATCATGTAAAAGGGGTTTTTTGATAAAGTGGAAGACAATGCGACTGTCCAAATTTGGGCCGAGACAACTCAAAAAGAGAAAGAGGATAGCCTTATAAAAGGATACATATCAGAGTTGTGGGATTTGACTCATATCAGCGTAACCCAAAATAACCTTCAAGAGATGAAAAAAATTTAGGATCAATGGGATGACGAGATCAAGCAATTATTCTACTATAATTACGGTGATTTGCCCTATCTACTTGATGTCAATGTAGACAAGCATTTATTCAGAGCCCTCGCCCAGTTTTGGAACCCTACTTATAGTTGTTTTACCTTTGGAAAAGTAGATTTGGTACCCTCTATAGAAGAATACATGACCTTGCTCCGTTGCCCGAAGTTTCAAATCGACAAGGCATATTCTAGAGCTGCCAGTGTCCCAACGTTCTTAAAAAAGCTGATGAACATCACGGGGATGAGCAAACGGTGGGTTGCAGCCCGAATCCAACAGAAAGGTGATAGTAAGTGCATCCCTTGAAAAAACTTGAGGGACTTGATCCTGGCACATCCTGATGTCAGAAAAAGGTTTGATGTCTTCGCTTTAAGCATTTATGGATTGGTAATCTTCCCTAAGACTCTAAGGCATATAGATGAAGTAGTCTCCGACTTATTTGACAGACTTAATAAAAAGGTTACACCCGTGCACGCAATTCTAGCCAAGACTTTCAGGTCCCTGAACACATGTCCAAGAGTGGGCGAAGGTAGATTCATCGGATGCGCACAACTCTTACGAGTATGGTTTCACAGCCATTTCTGGAAGGTGGGAAAGGTCTCAAACTGAATTTTCTTAAAAAATTACTCTCTGCTAAAGGAGTTAGTGTCTACACCAAGACGGGATGATATTACTGAAGAAAAATGGATGATAATTCTCCAAAATCTACAAGAAAAAGATGTTGAATGGAAAGCCCCTTGGATGGTTCCTGATGAAATTCTATATCGGTGTGGCAATTTTGATTGGATTCCCTTATTAGGTATATGGGGAGCGATTGGGTATGCTCCTTTACTGGTGTTAAGACAGTACAGATCGAGACAATTTACGCCAGCAACACACGGTTTAGCCCAGTACAATTTGTATATAAAGGAGATAATTACAAAAAGAAAGTTCGAGAGATCTCAAATGCCTGGAACAAAGCTCACAGAATGAAGAGTTTCACTGCTAATCCGATGACCACTCCTGAGTATGACCGATGGTGGAGTCAGAGAATCAATGACAACATCCCTACGCTAGACCAAGGAAACACTCGATCAACGGAAGAACACTTGTAGGTGATCCCCTCCGAGCTAGAGATCATCAAATAGGATTTTGAGAAAAGGGGCTTAGAGATAGAAAAGAGGATCAAGCAATTGGAGGAAAAAAAATACAGCTGGGGTTAGATGTCGATGTTCAAAAACTAGAAGCCGAGAAGCTGAGAAAAGGAAAGCATAAGGCTAAAGAGGATTTAGACAGTTTGAAAACATACTACAAGAAGCTGCGGAGGTCGATGAGAAAGGTTGGTCTGGGAAAAACGTCAGAACAATGGCGGGAAGAAATTAAAAGAGAAAAAAATAAAGCCAGTCAATGGGAAAAAAATTTTAGGATGTACGAGTTCGAGAATATGCCTTGGAAAGAAGTCTACTAAAAAGTCAAAATGAGAATAAAAAATTGAAAACTCGGGTGTTAGAATTATAAAGATCCCTGCACCAGTACCGTAATCATAACTCAGCAATCGAGTTGAAAGCCAGCCTAAGCAAAATTGAAGAGCTAAAAGGAAGAATAGAGGAACTCAAAACCGCACTACAAAATTACGAACTTCGAGTTGAACTCCTTGAGGCAAATAATGAGCAGTGGAAGGAGCAACTTCGTTAATCCCAAGATCAAGTCAGAGATAGGGATTATGTTATAGACGTAGCTTTAACTCAAGTGCGAGAAGTAGCTGATCATCTACAAACCTTAGGAGTGCAAGCTGATATACTGAGTCTGAAATACGAGTCTGAGTCGGCTAGAGACCAAGAGTTAGCTTGGCCCCCTAGACAGGTCAATGCCTTAAGTATCAAGGCAAAGCCTTATATGTAATCTATTTTATATAAAAAAACTCGTTTTCTAGAAAAGTTACTCTAATGAAATTGAATCAAAATTAATGCATTTTTTGCATTTCATGTATTTCATACATTCATGCATTAGCATTGCATTGTATCACGTGCATTCAAACTCACATAAGGACCTTAAAATCATTGCAGTTACCCTAGGACATCATTACGAAATGCGTAGAAAAACTAAAGCGATGGATCAAAGGTTGGAAAAATTAGAACAAATGCAAAAGGAGATGTAGGATCAATTGCAAATATAGATGCAAGAACAGCTAGCCAAAATTCAGCAAGATATGAGGGACCAATTGTTAGAGTCCCAAAGCAACATGATGAATCAATTGAGTCAACTGTTGACCAGAGGATTAGACAAAGGAAAAAACCCTATGGTCAATGTGGGAGATAATAACGAGGAACTTCCTTATCCTACGGGTTTTACCCTGGCAAAGGTTCAGGCACAACCCAAAATATACTCACAAAAACCATTCGTTACGATCAGGCCACAGCAATATCAGGCCATTGCTTCGGTACCAATGAATCCTCAAACAGGCTTAGGATCTAACTCGGGGGATAACCACATTAATCCGTCTGTCCCTGACCTGGATCATGAAGCAGAAGTAGAAAAGGCAAGAATAGAACTGCTGAAACAATTAGAGGACTGATGTAAATGGCTGGAGAAAAAATTTAGGGCAATAGAGGGCGCCGATAATCGTCGAGGAGTCGATGCTAAAGATCTGAGTTTGGTTCCAGACCTAGTACTTCCTCCCAAGTTCAAAATGCTAGAATTTGAAAAATAAAATGGTACTAGCTGCCTCGAAGCTCATATTACTATGTTCTATAGACGGATGACAGGATATGTCAATAACGACCAGTTGTTAATTCACTGCTTTCAAGATAGCCTGTGTAACAGCCCACTTTTGACCTTAATCGGAACGAGTGGTTTCGGGACCACTTGACCTAGTCAAATTATTATTTTTATTTCTTTGATATGTTTTACAGTATGATAGTTATATGGAGTGAAAGTTTTGTTTAGAAATTTCATCGTTAAAATAGTTAATTCAGTAAAAAGGATTAAATCGCATAAAGTGACAAATAAGAGTTCTATTTCATAAATAACTTATTTGATCATGGCTTTATAAAAGGAAGAACTTGCATGACAATTATGCCATTTATATTGTGAGTGGTTAATGGTGGACATTTATGTCTATAATAACATGAAATAACATGAAAGTGCTTTAGTTCATGGTTCTTCCATCGATTCTTCAAACAAAAACAAAGGGTTTAAAGCTTTCTTTCATTCGGCCAGCATTTTGCAAAATCAAGGTATGTTTTGGCTCCGATTTTTATTGATTTTTACGTTTTTGAGATCGTTGCTTCGTATACTAGTTGACCCGTACCTCATATTCTAAATTTGGTTCTATTTTTGAAAAATGCCATTGATGAATCCATGTTATTTTAAAGGTTTTTGATGAATTATTGAATGTTATATGGAAATATACAAGTTTTATAAAGTAATTTTTAATGAAAATGAGTTTTAAGGATTTAATTGAAAATAAATAGAATTTATGCGGCTAGAAATGTGATTTTACGAAAGATATGTGCTTGTATAAGGTATAGGGATATTTGGCTATGGTAAATTGAGGGATTTATTATGTAATTTGCTATTTTGTGTTAAAAAGGGCTAAATTGCAAAGTGTTGAAAGTATAGGGGCTAATTGGTAAATATGCCAAAATACATGTCTTTGGATTAAATTGAATGTGTTGGTAATTAAATAGCTAAATTTGTATTAATATATATAAAGATGATTAAATCCCAGAACTTGATCGGGGAAAACGAAAAGTAAACGAGTAGAGATCGGGAAGTCGAGGTAAGTTCGTATAATTAGAATCAAATTGTAAATGCTCATAATTGTGGTTAAATTGTCATGTGAATGTATAATACTATATAAAAATGAAATTTCCTATTGATTTTATTTATATATGAATGGATATGGAAATGTTTAAAGAATACAAGTACAAACTGATTACTGAGCCCCGTTAGAACTATAGAAGTCGTAGGATACAAGTGGCATGTCACTAGGGCTACAGGGTGGTTTGAGCTCCTGCATTTGTTGCGGACTCACCACAGCTCATGAGCTATATGTTCATCCTTTGGGATTATATGTTCAGTCTTTGGACTTACCGTTCAGCCTACGGGCTTACCGTTCATCCTTCGGGATCACATGTTCAACCTTCAGGCTTACCGTACAGGCTTGAAAGAGCATATATGATGCATTGACGGGTTACAGGTTATATGTATATACACTGTGTGTGTATCACCCGAGTATCCCTTGATGTTCTTTAAGGTTCAACTAGCAATTTCACCGATACATGTTACATGAGAAATAAGGAAGTAAATGAATTATATGCTATATGAGTTATAAGGTTTACATGAAATATATGTGATGAATTACATAAGTCATATGTTGCAAGTTCTACATAACTAACAAGTGTATACTTGTGAAATAAGCAACTTGAGCACATAAATTGACTTGACATTAGTTATGTGTTTATATTATTGATTCGGTAAGTTTAATTCTTTGTTATACGAGTTTACTAAGCTTTTAAAGCTTACTCTGTTTACTTTTCCCTTGTTTTATAGATTCGGAAGCTAGCTCGACATTCGGAGGTGTCGGAGATCGCCAACACACTATCCAAATAGCTTTTTGGTACTTTTGGATCTTTGTTTTGAAATGGTCATGGCATGTATAGGCTAGTTAATAAATTTATATCTATGGTTAGTTTGTTAATGAAAATGGAATGTTTTGATACCTATCAAGCTATGAGATATGGCTTGCTTTGTAAATGTTTTGATCAATCTTGAATACCTTATATGATGAATTCTATGTGCTTGAAGTTGATGATGAATGTGATATTATTGATAGAAATGGTAAGTGCAATGATGTGGTTTAATTGGCATTGTTAGCTAACGAATGTGAATATGTTTTGGTATGGAATGTTGTGTATTGTTATATACTTACATGGTGTTGAATGGTTGTTTTGGTTGCCAATTGTTGATGAAATGATATGGTTGTGAAATGCTTATAGGGATGACCCATTTGGGTGGCAAGAATGGCTTAAACCAAGCATACCTTGTGCCACACGGGCAGAGAACACGAGCGTGTGTCTCGACCGTGTGAACCCTGCATCTTGAATGCTTTGAACAAATTTTACACACGGCCTAGACACGGGCGTGTGTGGTAGCCGTGTGGTAGTTGACAGTGTTGGTCACAGCCTAGACACACGGGCGTATCTGGTGACCGTGTGAGGTTAGTCAGTTTCAATCACAGGCTGAGTGTTTTGGGCGTGTCTAGTGGGCACGACCGTGTGTGTGTACACGGGCTAGGGGCACGGCCGTGTGTCCCTAACTTGGAAGATTTCTAAATGTTTCCCTTATCTTTCACATGTTTGCAATTTGATCCTAAATGAATGTATGTATCATTACATGAGCTTTAAAGCATGATTTGTGAATGATTATAGAACTATGTTATTGATATTAAAGTTCAAAATTTGTCTGTTCTGATATGTGTTACAAGTCCGGTAATGCCCCTTACCTATTCCGGCGATGATTACGGGATAGGGGTGTTACATTTTGTTGGTATCAGAGCTACAATTTAGTCAATTCTAAGAATACCGTAGTGGTACGAGTCTAGCTATACATGCCATGTACACGAAATGTGATTTTGTGATATCTCCTGATATCCTCTGAAATCTATTTTATATAGTAATAGATCTGAATCGAGCAATAACCGACGATGTTGAAAGTATTGCGCCAGCACCTGCTCAAGGGGCTGTGCCTTCTGAATCGAACCCTGTTACGGGTAATCAGGAAAAAGCTAAGCAAGCTTTCTTCCAAATAATGTCTGAATGGTTTAGCGAGTTTATGCGAGCAAACCCGACTGCTCCACAACCTCCACCCCCTTAAGTTCTATAACCTAACCCTAAAAATGTACGAGTTATAGATCCTCTAAGATTGAATAGACCTCCTGTTGACAAGATACGGAAGTATGGGGCCGAAGAATTTAGAGCTTCAGTGAGTGATGATGCTGAGAGAGCCGAGTTCTGGCTTGAGAATACAATTTGAGTTTTTAATGAATTAGCTTGCACGCCTGATGAGTGTTTGAGATGTGTTATTTCTTTCCTACGGGATTCTGCATACCAGTGGTGGAATACTTTGACATCGGTTGTACCACGAGAACGAGTTAACTGGGACTTTTTCCAGACAGAATTTAGAAAGAAGTATATTAGTCAACGATTCATCGACCAGAAAAGGAAGGAGTTTCTGAAACTGAAACAGGGCCGAATGTCAGTAACCGAGTACGAGAGAGAGTTTGTACGACTCAGTAAATATGCTCGTGAATGTGTCTCTACTGAAGCGATAATGTGTAAATGGTTCGAAGATGGGCTAAATGAAGAAATTTGATTGTTAGTCGGGATACTGAAACTGAAAGAGTTTGTAGTTCTAGTTGGTCGGGCTTGTAAAGCTGAAGAACTTGCTAAAAAAATGAAAAGCTGATTTTGAGTCCCGAGAATTCAAAAAGAGAATTGCAAGTAAATCGCACCAGTCCGGATCCAAGAGATCAAAAGACTTTCATCCTCGATCTACTACTTCTACAGGAATAACCATCAGAGAAAGAAATGTTAAATCTTTTCATTCGAGAGCTCAAGCAACCTTTGTGGCTAGTGCTGATAGTGTGAGAACTCCCAGGCCTGATTGCAAATATTGTAATTGGAAGCATTTTGGTGAATGTCGATTGAAGAACGAAGCTTGTTTCAGATGCAGATCACTGATCACTATTTGTGAGATTGTCCTGAAAGATCAATAGCTAGCAAAGAGCAGTCGACAAAGATAAATAATATTGTGACCCGAGGTAGACCGCTCCAGAATATCGGGAATAGGAGCGGATCCCGCAATACTTCCTGAGATGTTAACATGAGATCTGAGTCACGCACTCTCGCTAGAGCATATGCAATATGTGCACGAGAGGAAGCCTCATCGCCTGATGTTATTACTGGTACTTTTTCTCTTTATAACACTGATATAGTTGCGTTGATAGATCCTGGATCAACTCATTCATATATCTGTGTGGAACTAGTGTTTAAAAAGAGTCTATATGTTAAGTCTATCGAATTTGTAGTTAAAGTATCGAATCCATTAGGCAGGTCTGTGTTAATTAATAAAATATGTAAGAATTGTCCATTGATGACTCGAGGATATTGTTTTCCGGCTGACTTGATGCTCCTCCCATTTAATGAGTTTGATGTGATACTGGGTATGGATTGGTTAAATGTACATGAGGCAGTTGTGAATTGTAGACGAAAGAGTATAGAGTTGAAATGTCAGAATGGTGGAATTCTTCAGATTGAGTCAAATGATTTGAATGAATTACCGATAATTATATCTACGATACGAGCCCAGAAATATGTAAGAAAGGGTTGTGATGCTTATTTAGCGTATGTGTTGGATACTAAAGTGTCAGAATCGAAAGTGGAATCTATACCAGTTGTTTGTGAGTTCCTAGATGTCTTTCCAGAAGAATTATCGGTTTACCACCGATCAGAGAAGTTGAATTTGGTATTGAGTTACTACCGGGTACCATACCAATATCGATAGCTCTGTACAGAATGGCACCGACTGAATTGAAAGAGTTGAAAGCACAGTTACAAGAATTAACGGATAGAGGTTTCACGAGACCGAGTTTTTCACCTTGGGGTGCTCCCGTATTGTTTGTGAAAAAGAAAGACCGGTCAATGAGAATGTGTATTAATTATTGACAGTTGAATAAAGTAACCGTGAAGAATAAATATCCTCTTCCGCAAATTGATGATTTGTTTGATCAGTTAAAAGGAGCTACTGTATTTTCGAAGATTGATTTGAGATCGAGTTATTACCAATTATGAGTCAGAGAGTCAGACATACCCAAGACTGCTTTCAGAACACGGTACGGTCATTATGAATTTTTAGTTATGCCTTTTCGGTTAACTAACGCTCCTGCAGTGTTTATGGATTTGATGAACCGTATTTTCAGACTGTATCTAGATAGATTTGTAGTTGTATTTATTGACGACATTTTGATCTATTCACGTGATGAGACAGAGCATACGGAACATCTGAGATTCATGTTACAGACTTTGAAAGATAAATGGTTATTCGCTAAATTCAGCAAATGTGAATTCTGGCTACGGGGAGTCTGATTTCTGGGTCTCATTGTTTCTGCGGAAGGTATCAGAGTTGATCCGAGCAAAATATCTGCAATTATAGACTGGAAGCCACTGAGAAATGTCTCTGAGATTAGAAGTTTTCTGGGATTAGCGGGTTATTACCGAAGATTTGTGAAAGGATTTTCGATGATTGCAAAACTGTTAACTCGAATGCTACAAAAAGATGTGAAATTTGAGTGGACAGATAAATGTCAGTAGAGTTTCGAACAGTTGAAAGCCTTGTTAACTAAAGCACCGGTTTTCGTTCAACCTGAATTGGGTAAAGAATTCGTGATTTATAGTGATGCGTCAATAACTGGACTGGGTTGTGTATTGATGCAAAATGGGAAAGTTATAGCATATACCTCCCGACAGTTAAAATCGCATGAAAAGAATTATCCGACGCATGATCTTAAATTAGCTGCTATAGTCTTTGCATTAAAGATTTGGCGACATTATCTATATGGTGAGAAATGTCAAATCTTTACAGATCATAAGAGTCTGAAATACTTGATGTCCCAAAAAGATTTGAATATGCGACAACAGAGATGGCTCGAGTTATTAAAAGACTATGAGTTTGTGATTGACTATCATCCGGGAAAAGCTAATGTTGTAGCTGACGCTTTGAGCCGGAAATCTCTGTTTGCTTTGCGGGCATTAAATACTTATATGAAGCTTTGTGATGACGGATCTATTGTAGCCGAGTTAAAGGCTAGGCCAATGATTCTGCAACAAATCTGTGAGGCTCAGAAAAATGATCGTGAACTACAAGCTAAGCGACTTCACTGTGAATTAAATTCTGATTCTAAATTTTCTATCAAGGATAATGATTGTTTAATGTTACAAAATAGAATTTGCATACCGAAAGATCGTAAACTCAGTCAGGAAGTTTTACATGAAGCACATGATAGTCGTTTTTCAGTTTATCTGGGTAGCACTAAAATGTATAATGATTGGAAATAGTTATACTGGTGGTCGGGAATGAAATGGTATATCTTTGAATTTGTATCTAAATGCCTGATCTGTCAACAACTTAAGGCCGAACATCAAGTACCGTCGGGTTTATTACAGCCTATTCTGATTCCGAAATGGAAATGGCACATAGTTACAATGGATTTTGTATCAGGATTACCCCTGACTCCGAAGAAGAAAAATGCAATCTGGGTCATTATTGATAGATTGACCAAATCTGCTCATTTTATACCGGTACGTATAGACTATTCTCTAGATAGGTTAGCTGAATTGTATTTATTAGAGATTGTATGACTACATAGTGTACCGTTGTCTATTATTTCTGATCGAGACCCGAGATTTGCTTCGAGATTTTGAAAGAAATTGCAAGAAGCTTTGGGAAAAAAATTAAATTTCATCACAGCATTTCATCCCCAGACCGACGGTCAGTCTAAAAGAGTTATACAGATTTTAGAAGATATGTTGCGATGTTGTATTCTTGAATTTGAAAGTAGCTGGGAGAAATATTTACCTCTGATTGAGTTTGTATATAACAACAGTTTCCAAACGAGTTTGAAAATGGCTCTGTACGAAGCACTATACGGTCGTAAATGTCGAACACCGTTATACTGGACTGAATTGAGTGAGAAAAAGTTACACGGGGTTAATTTGATTCAAGAAATCGAAGAAAAAGTAAAAGTGATTTGCGACAATTTAAAGGCAGCATCTGATAGACAAAAATCATATACAGATTTGAAACGGAAAGAAATAGAGTTTCAGGTCGGAGATAAAGTCTTTCTGAAAGTGTCACCGTGGAAGAAAATCCTTCGTTTTGGTCAGAAAAGAAAGTTAAGTCCTTGTTTTATCGGGCCGTATGAAATTGTGGAAAGAATTGGACCTGTAGCTTATCGACTATCGTTACTGATTGAACTCGAGAAGATTCATAATGTATTTCATGTTTCGATGCTTCGTCGATACAGATCTGATCCATCTCATGTCATATCTCCTACCGATGTAGAAATATAGTCTGATTTATCGTATACTGAGGAACCAATCAGAATTCTGGCTCGAGAAATCAAAGAATTGAGAAATAAACATATAGCACTTGTAAAAGTTCTTTGGCGTAAATATGGAATAGAGGAAGCTATGTGGGAAACCGAGGAAGCTATGCGAAAACAATACCCTAACCTGTTTACCGGTAAGATTTTCGGGGACAAAAATCCCTAAAAGGGGGGAGAGTTGTAACAACCCACTTTTGACCCTAATCAGAATGAGTGGTTTTGATACCACTTGACCAAGTCAAATTATTATTTTTATTTCTTTGATATGTTTTACAGCATGATAGTTATATGGAGTGAAAGTTTCGTTTAGAAATTTCATCGTTAAAATAGTTAATTCGGTAAAAAGGATTAAATCGCATAAATTGATAAATAAGAGTTCTATTTCATAAATAACTTATTTGATCATGGCTTCATAAAAGGAAGTACTTGCATGGCAATTATGCCATTTATATTGTGAGTGGTTAATGGTGGACATTTATGTCCATAATAACATGAAATAAAAATGGTTTTAGTAAAGGGTAAAATGGTCTTTTGGTTTATTATATGTTTTATATTAAAAATAAACATGAAAGTGCTTTATTTCATGGTTCTTCCACCGATTCTTCAAACAAAAATAAAGGGTTTAAAGCTTTCTTTCATTCAGCTAGCATTTTGCAAAATCAAGGTATGTTTTGGCTCCGGTTTTTATTGATTTTTACGTTTTTGAGATCGTTGCTTCGTATACTAGCCGACCCGTACCTCAATTTCTGAATTTAGTTGTGTTTTTGAAAAATGCCATTGATGAATCCATGTTATTTTAAAGGTTTTTGATGAATTATTGAATGTTATATGGAAATATACAAGTTTTATAAAGTAATTTTTGATGAAAATGAGTTTTAAGGATTTAATTGAAAATAATAGAATTTATACGGCTAGAAATGTGATTTTACGAAAGATATGTGCTTGTATACGGCTAGAAATGTGAGTTTTAAGGATTGTGTAATTTGCTATTTTGTGTTAAAAAGGGCTAAATTGCAAAGTGTTGAAAGTATAGGGGCTAATTGGTAAATATGCCAAAATACATGTAATTTGGATTAAATTGAATGTGTTGGTTATTAAATAGCTAAATTTGTATTAATATAGATAAAGACGATCAAATCCCAGAACTTGATCGGGGAAAATGAAAGGTAGACGAGTAGAGATCGGGAAGTCGAGGTAAGTTCGTATAATTAGAATCAAATTGTAAATGCTCATAATTGTAGTTAAATTGTCATGTGAATGTATAATACTATATAGAAATGAAATTTCCTATTGATTTTATTTATATATGAATGGATATGGAAATGTTTAAAGAGTACAAGTACAAACTGATTACCGAACCCTGTTAGAACTGTAGAAGTCGTAGGATACAAGTGACATGTCACTAGGGCTACAGGGTGGTTGAGCTCCTGCATTTGTTGCGGACTCACCACAGCTCATGAGCTATATGTTCATCCTTTGGGATTACATGTTCAGTTTTCGGACTTACCGTTCAGCCTATGGGCTTACCGTTCATCCTTCGAGATCACATGTTCAGCCTTCGGGCTTACCGTACAGGCTCGGAAGAGCTTATATGATGCATTGACGAGTTATAGGTGATATGCATATACACTGTGTGTGTATCACCCGAGTATCCCTCGATGTTCTTTAAGGTTCAATGGGCAATTTCACCGATACATGTTACATGAGAAACAAGGAAGTAAGTGAATTATATGCTATATGAGTTATAAGGTTTACATGAAATATATGTGATGAATTACATAAGTCATATGTTGCAAGTTCTACATAAGTTGAGTATTTGATAAATGCTTTATGATATGTGAATGTCTCAAATGGTACATGAATGATTTATGGATTACATGGTCT
Source organism: Gossypium stocksii (assembly GCA_020496765.1). Taxonomy (NCBI): domain Eukaryota; kingdom Viridiplantae; phylum Streptophyta; class Magnoliopsida; order Malvales; family Malvaceae; genus Gossypium; species Gossypium stocksii. Next base: position 54,866,413 of record CM035622.1, read on the forward strand.
AACAAGTGTATACTTGTGAAATAGGCAACTTGAGAACATAAATTGACTTGACATTAGTTATGTGTTTATCTTATTGATTCGGTAAGTTTAATTCTTTGTTATACGAGCTTACTAAGCTTTTAAAGCTTACTCCGTTTGCTTTTCCATTGTTTTATGGATTCTAAAGCTAGCTCGACGTTCGGACGTGTCGGAGATTGCCAACACACTATCCAAATAGCTTTTTGGTACTTTTGGATCTTTGTTTTGAAATGGTCATGGCATGTATAGGCTAGTTAATAAGTTTATGTCTATGGTTAGTTTGTTAATGAAAATGGAATGTCTTGATACCTATCAAGCTATGAGATATGGCTTGCTTTGTAAATGTTTTGATCAATCTTGAATGCCTTATATGATGAATTCCATGTGCTTGAAGTTGATGATGAATGTGATATTATTGATAGAAATGGTAAGTGCAATGATGTGGTTTAATTGGCATTGTTAGCTAACGAATTGTGAATATGTTTTGGTATGGAATGTTGTGTATTATTATATACTTACATGGTGTTGAATGGTTTTTTTGGTTGCCAATTATTGATGAAATGATATGGTTGTGAAATGCTTATAGGGATGACCCATTTGGGCGGCAAGAATGGCTTAAACCAAGCCTACCTTGTGCCACACGGGCAGAGCACACGGGCGTGTGACTCGACCGTGTGAACCCTGTATCTTGAATGCTTTGAACAAATTTTACACATAGCCTAGACACGGGCGTGTCTGGTAGCCTTGTGGTAGTTGACAGTGTTGGTTACGGCCTAGAGACATGGGCGAGTCTGGTGACCGTGTGAGGCTAGTCTGTTTCAACCACGGGCTGAGTGTTTTGGGCGTGTCTAGTGGGCACGACCGTGTGTGTGTACACGGGCTAGGGGCACGGCCGTGTGTCTCTAACTTGGAAGATTTCTAAATGTTTCCCTTATCTTTTACATGTTTGCAATTTGATCCTAAATGAATGTATGTATCGTTACATGAGCTTTAAAGCATGATTTGTGAATGATTATAGAACTATGTTATTAATATTAAAGTTCAAAATTTGTCTGTTCTGATATGTGTTACAAGTCTGGTAATGCCCCTTACCTATTCAGGCGATGGTTACGGGATAGGGGTGTTACAACCTGACTTGGGCTGCAGCTAAATGGTATAACCAACTAAGGTGTACCCAAATTAAAATGTGGAAAGACCTGGCACAGGCCTTCATGAAGCAATATGGCCACGTGACAGAAATAGCACCTGACAGAATTACATTGCAAAATATGGAGAAAAATCCAAGCGAAAGCTTCAGGCAATATGCTTAATGGTGGAGGGAAATCGCCACTCAAGTCTAACTACCTCTCACAGAAAAAGAAACTACAGTGATCTTCATTAACACTTTAAAAGCACCGTCCATCACTCACATGCTAGGAAGCGCTACAAAGAGTTTTTCAAACATAGTGATGGCCGGTGAAATGATTGAAAATGCAGTAAAGAACGGAAAAATAGATGCGGGAGAGAGTATTAAAAAGTCAGCCCTGAGAAAAAATGAGAATGAGGTCATCAGGGTTCATCAAGGCAGGAATCTGGTACAAAGCAGAATGTAGAAAAACTCCAGTTTACGCCAATTTCAATGACGTATATGGAGTTATAGTAGAATTTATTTGATGCACACGTTGTTGCTCCTCATTATCTAAAGCCCATGCAGCCCCTATACCCTAAATGGTATGATACAAATGCACAATGCGAATACCATGCAAGGATTGTAGGGCATTCGATAGAGAATTGCACTGTTTTTAAAAAAGTAGTTGAAAAACTCATCCAAATGGGTATAGTGAAATTTGATGATGCCCCTAGTGCAGAACATCCGCTACCTAACCATGGGGAAAATATGATTGGAAAAAATATAGGGAAAAGAATCAAGATGAATGTGGCAGAAGTGAAAACCCCACTAAGAGAGGTTTGGAAGGAAATGGTAGACAGAAGGTTAATCACGCAAGATTTAAAGAAGAAATTTGTAGAAGCAAGGAACTATTGTGAGTTTCATGAAGAAGAGGATCATGAGATTCAGAATTGCAATGAATTCAGAGCCTTAGTACAGGGCCTGATGGATAATAAGGAGGTAGAATTCTTTAAATACATAGATGGCCTAGAAGAAGAAAATGTGTGCTCCTTAGAAGAAAGGTCGATAAAGAAGGTTTGTAGGGCCAATCACCCAATAGTAATCATATCCCAACCAAGAGTCAATGAAGCCGGAGCTCAAGTTGCACCAAGAGTCATAATCCAGAAAGCTATTGCTTTTCTTTACAAAGATAGCAAAAGGGTGCCTTGGAACTTTGACTGCAATATAACAATCCCAAGAGACGATAGCCCGATTAGCAATGCAGAAGAAAGACAAGACATAGGTTTCTATACACGAAGTGGAAGGCGCTATACCCCAAGCACAAAAGATGAACTTGTTAAAGGAAAGTCCTTGGCTATTGAACAAAAGAAGGAAAAGTCGGCCGGACTAGAATCACCTATTAATAAGTCGGTAACTGAGAAAGAAGCAAAAGAATTCTAGAAATTTCTAAAACACAGCGAGTGTAGTGTTGTTGAACAACTACACAAGCAGTCGGCTCACATATCCGTGCTGTCTTTACTCTTAAGCTCTAAAACACATTGTAACGCACTGATGAAAGTGTTAAATGAAACCTACGTTGCTAATGATATCTCCGTAAATAAGCTGGACCGCCTGGTCAACAACATAAGCGCTGATAATTTCATCTTTTTTAACGATGACGAGATACCGCCAGGAGGAATGGGTCTACGAAGGCTCTCCACATTACCACTCACTGTAAGGGATATACATTACCAGGGGTACTGATTGACAATGGATCTGCACTGAATGTCCTGCCCTTGTCCACACTAAATAGATTGCCTATGGATAGCTCTCACATGAAAACATGTCAAAACATAGTGAGAGCATTCGACGATACTGAAACATATCGTAACGCACTGATGAAAGTGTTAAATGAAACCTATGTTGCTAATGATATCTCCGTAAATAAGCTGGACCATCTGGTCAACAACATAAGCGCTGATAATTTCATCTTTTTTAACGATGACGAGATACCAGCAGGAGGAATGGGGTCTACGAAGGCTATCCACATTACCACTCGCTGTAAGGGATATACATTACCAGGGGTATTGATTGGCAATAGATCCGCACTGAATGTCCTGCCCTTGTCCACACTAAACAGATTGCATGTGGATAGCTCTCACATGAAAACACATCAAAACATAGTGAGAGCTTCGACAGTACTGAAAGAAAGGTAACGGGAAGGATTAGTATACCTCTTTTGATCGGTCCAAATACGTATGAGGTAGACTTCCTAGTAATGGATATTAAGCCTTCGTACAATTGCCTATTAGGGAGGCCTTGGATTCACTCAGCGGGGGCAATACCATCATCACTGCACCAAAAGTTAAAGTTGATAATGGAGGGACGACTGATAATGATAAATGCAGAAGAAGACATTATTGCATCCGTTGCAAGTAATGTACCATACATAGAGGCAGAGGATGAAACAATAGAATATTCCTTTCAATCACTGGAATTTGTAAATGCAACTTTCACCGACGAGGGAAACAAAGTCCCAATGCCTAAAATATCCACGGCTACGAGGATGAGCTTATGGTTGACCGTTGGAAAAAGAACCTTACCTGGAAAGGGACTCGGGAAACACCTACATGGAAAGATAGAGGTACCAATCTTGATTGAAAAATGAGATCGCTTTGGCTTAGTGTATAAGCCAGATGCAAAGCAAAGGAAGAAAGAGTTGGAGAAGAAGTAAGAGAGGAGAAGAGCAAGATTGAGCGGGACCGAGGTCGAATGAGAACCAATGACCTTTCCCCACATATCCAAAACATTTATGTCAGGGGGGATTATTTACCCTGAACAAAAGATGTCAAGAAAAGAAATTGCTAAAGAAGTGATGGGAAGTTTGGACATCAACGCCATATTTGAAGAAGAAAGTATGGAAGAAAACTTATCTGACATTTGCCCATACAAGCCTGGAAGTGTTCTAAGTAATTGGACTGCTAAAGAGATTCCTGTAGTTTTTAGAGCTGATTCAGAGTAATATCCAGAACACGCTTATTGTTTTAAGCCTAGGAACAACAAGAATCCTTTTGTGAAATAGGTTTATGTCCTATATCTTTATATCAATGAAAATGTATATTTTGTGTCTCATTCTAAGCCAATATTATTTCATTCATTCATATCTTATACCACGTAAATAATTATTCCTTGATTCATTTGTTCCTTAAATGTTTCCTTCGTGCTTATAACAGGTCTCTAGATATCAACAACATGAGTGATGCTATTATTGACTCAGAATCCCTTTTTGAGCGAGACATGTGTCTAGAGGGATCTCAGGACTTTGAAGATGACATAGATTATAATGTATCTCCAAATTTGTTAAAGATGGTAGAACAGGAAGAAAAATAGATTCTACCCCACAAAGAGCCAGTAGAGACGGTGATCTTAGAAGAACGAAAAGAGGTGAAAATTGGAGTTCGTATTGCTAAGAAAATAAAACGAGACCTCATTGAATTACTTCAAGAATTCAAAGATGTTTTTGCATGGTCATATCAAGATATGCCTGGGTTAAGCACTGATATCGTGGTACACCATCTCCCCATAAAGGAGAAGTGTAAGCCAGTTCAACAGAAGCTGCAAAGGATGAGGCCCGATGTTCTGCTAAAAATAAAGGAAGAGGTTAAAAAGCAATTCCATGCTGGTTTCTTACAAGTGGTCAAATACTTAGAATGGGTAGCCAATATCGTTCCCGTCCCTAAGAAAGATGGGAAAGTATGAATGTGTGTAGATTACAGGAACCTGAATAAAGCCAGCCCGAAGGACAATTTCTCATTGCCTCATATTGATACTTTAGTGGATAATACGACAGGATACTCACTATTCTTCTTTATGGATGGTTTTTTCGAATTCAATAAGATAAAGATGCATCCCGAAGACATGGATAAGACCACATTCGTAACTTTGTGGGGAACATTTTGCTATAAGGTAATGCCATTTGGACTGAAAAACGCGGGAGCAACCTATCAGAGAGCCATGGTAACCCTGTTCCATGATATGATGCACAAAGAAATTGAAGTTTATATCGATGATATGATCACCAAATCTCGAACAGAAGAGGAGCATGTGCAAGTCCTGAAGAAATTATTCTTGAGATTGAGAAAATTTCAGCTAGAGCTCAATCCGGCAAAATGTACCTTTGGAGCTAGATCGGGGAAATTGCTGGGATTTGTTGTTAGTGAAAAAAGGATTGCGATTGACCCAGATAAAGTCAAGGCTATACAAGAATTGCCTCCTCCATGCACTCAAAAAGAAGTTTGAGCTTTCTTAGGAAGGTTAAATTACATTGCCCGGTTCATTTCACAACTAACTGAGAAATGTGACCCCATATTTCGCCTTCTCAAAAAATACAATCCAGGTGTTTGGGATGACGAATGCCAGAAAACTTTTGACAAGGTTAAAGAATACTTGCCCAATCCTCCAGTGCTGATGCCACCTAGTCTAGATAGGCAATTGATACTGTATCTGACAGTATTCAATAATTCTATGGGATGTGTGCTTGGCCAACATGACGAGTTAGAAAAAAAGAAAGGGTGATATACTACCTTAGTAAGAAATTCATTGAGTGTGAGACAAGGTATGCGCCAATTGAAAAGTTGTGTTGCGCCTTAATATAGACAACTTAGAGACTGAGATAGTACATGTTGTACCATACGACTTGGCTGATCTCGAAACTAGACCCTCTAAAGTACTTGATGGAGTCTACTGCCTTGAATGGAAGGATGGCCCGGTGGCAAATTTTGCTTTCCGAGTTTGACATAGTCTATGTGAATCAGAAGGCTGTGAAAGGGGGTGCAATAGCAGATTTTCTAGCCAGTAGAGCCCTAGAGGACTACGAGCCGTTGGACTTTGATTTCTCAAACAAAAATTCAATGTATGTGGCGACCATTGAAGAAAATGCTTCAAAAGATCGTCATTGGAAGCTAAACTTTAACGGAGCATCAAATGCTATTGGTAACGGAATTGGGGCAATCCTGATATCCCCAAACGGAGGTCATTATCCTTTTACTTGCAAATTGGATTTTGACTGTACCAATAATATGGCCGAGTATGAAGCAAGTATCATGGGAATTCGTGCAGCCATAGAACGCAAGATCAAAGTACTGGAGGTATATGGAGATTCTGCGTTGGTAATTTATCAACTCAAGGGAGAATGGGAGACAAGAGACCCTAAGCTAATTGACTATAAAAGATTGGTCCTGGATTTGATCGAGGAGTTCGACAGTATCACTTTCTGTTACTTCCCGTAAGAAGAAAATCAAATGGCTGATGCCCTGGCTACTTTGGCTTTCATGGTTAAACAAACAGGAAGATATAAAGCCCATCTAAATGAGTATTTATGAGACTCCGGCTCATTGCTACAACATCGACGAAGAAGAAGAAAGAGATGATCACCCTTGGTATCAGGATATACTGCGATATGTGAAGAATTGTGAATACTTTCACCAAGCTACAGAAAATGACAAAAGGACCTTGAGAAGATTAGCTAGTGACTACGTCCTAGACGGAGAGATCCTATATAAAAGAAGAAAGGATCAGGTGCTACTAAGATGTGTAGACGCTGCTGAGGCTAAGAAAATCTTAGAGGAAGTTTATGAGGGCATTTGCGAGACACACGCCAATGGTTTCACAATGGCCAGGCAAATCATGAGATTCGGTTATTATTGGTCTACAATAGAAGGAGATTGCATCAATTATGCCAAGAAGTGCCATAAGTGCCAAATTTATGGGGGCAAAATTCATGTACCTCCTTCACCTCTTCATGTTATGACTTCTCCATGGCCTTTCTCTATGTGGGGCATGTATGTCATTAGGCCAATCTCGCCAAAAGCTTCTAATGGACACTGATTCATTTTTGTGGTCATTGACTACTTCACCAAGTGGGTAGAGGTTGCTTCATATGCTAATGTCACAAAGTTGGCAGTTGGCAAGTTCTTAAAGAAAGAAATTATATGTCACTATGGAATGCCAAAAAGGATTATATCAGATAACGCATTGAATTTGAACAACAGCACAATAGTAGAGGTCTGCAGTCAGTTCAAAATTAAACACCACAACTCGTCACCATATCGTCCAAAAATGAATGGTGCAGTTGAGGCGGCCAATAAGAATATCAAGAAGATCGTGGAAAAAATAACTAAGACTTATAGAGATTGGCATGAGAAGTTACCATTTGCTCTTTTCGCTTATCGAACATCGGTTAGAACATCTACAGAGGCAACTCCTTTCTCCTTGGTTTATGGAATGGAGGCAATTTTACCCATCAAAGTTGAAATACCTCCCCTTTGAGTCTTGTCCGAGTTGAAATTGAACGAAGCAGAATGGATCCAATCTCGGTATGATTAATTAAATTTGATCGAAGAAAAGAGGTTGAGAGCTATTGTCATGGTCAAATGTACCAAAAACGAATGATGCGGGCTTACAACAAAAAAGTTCGCCCCAGAGAATTCCATGAGAGGGACTTGGTATTGAAAAAGATCCTTCCCATACAAAAGGATTTCAGAGGAAAATGGATGCCGAACTGGGAAGGACCTTATGTAGTATGGGAGGAGCGTTGATATTAACTGAAATGGATGGTAAGACTCTGCCTAATCCAATGAACTCAGACTCAGTCAAGAAATACTTCACTTAAAAAAAAAAAAAAGAAGAAGAAGAAAAAGAAGGAGAGGCCAAAGCGAAAACCCACAAAGGGCACCTTGAGACCAAAGGGACTTTGAATTGAAAACTCGTAAAGGGCAATTCAAATTTTGATCAAAATGGGGGCATGCAGTAGTCTCTCTTTCTCCAAATTAACGAAAAATGAGAGATGTTACGTCTTGGGGAATTAACAGAGTACTCTAGATCCCCTAAACACATGTTAAACTCAAAATAGTCCTTAAAAAGTTCGTGCAGAGAAGCTCATGCTGCAATATCTGGGGCATCTATTTTCTTCACTTATTTTGTATTCCAGCTTTCTTTGATTAATCCACTCTTTCAGATTTTATTCTTGAACAATTTCAGTTTTGTCTGTCATTATGATTTGTTTTTTCAAGCATTTTGCATTGAAATAATGATTCATGGACCAATAATACTTTCATAAAAAGAGTTTTGCATATTACTCTGGAAGCTTCCAAATATTACAAGAACTCAAAACAAGACTATTGTTTAGAACGCACCAAACCTAAGGATGGGAAATTTTAAATAGTCTAATTTTGACTATCTCTTCAGACTTTCTGTCAAAGATACCAGCTGAACAAGAAAGCATGGTAACACTTCAGTAAGAGAACCTTAATGAACAGCGAGTAATGACAACCTGAAAAAGGGATCATTCTCATGATATTATGTATTCATGCATTCATATGCATCTAGTTATGAGCATTTGATTTATTTTGATAATGACATCCTAACTTCTTGGCATAAATTGGCCCATGAAATGAATTTCACAGGTCATGTTACCTAGAATGGTGTGACAAACCAATGAACTTACATTTACACAAGTATCATTCATCTAAATAGGAGCATATGAATCATTCTGATCATGACATCCTGATCATTTGGCATAAGCATGTGCCCAAAAACCGTTCCTACAGGTCATGTCCTCTAGAGGATGATGTAGTAAGATAGACTAAAAATTGCAGATCTTGTCTTCCTGAAGTTGCAGTGAAGCAGATCAAAGCCACCAACCTTGTTTCCCTGAAGATACAGTGGAGTAGGTTAAAGATTGTAGATCATGTCTTCCTAAGAATAGGGAGCAGGATCGAAGATGGCGAAACTTGTCTCACTAAGCAATAGTGGAGCAGGTTTAATTCACTGACCAGCAGTGGAGTAGGTTGAAGATTGTAGATCTTATCTTCCTAAGCAATATGGAGCAAGATCGAAGATGGCGAAACTTGTCTCCCTAAGCCATAGTGGAACAGGTTTAATTCACTGACCAGTAGTGGAGTAAGTTGAAGATTGTAGTTCTTATCTCCCTAAGCAATAGGGAGCAAGATAGAAGATGGCGAAACTTGTCTCCCTGAACAATAGTGGAGCAGGTTTAATTCATTGACCAACAATAGAGTAGGTCGAAGATTGCAGATCTTATCTCCCTAAGCAATAGGGAGCAGATCAAAGATGACAAGCCTTATAACCTCGAAGTTCCAGCAGAGCAGGTCGAAGCTACAAATCTTTTCTCCTTGAGATTACATCGAAGCCATGATTTTTATCTCCTTGAAATTCCAGTAGAGAAGGTCGAAGCTACAAATCTCTTCTCCCTGAAATGGCATTGGAGTGAATCGAAGCTATAGGTCTCATCTTTCTGAAGTTACGATGGAGTGGATCAAAGCAACAAGATGCAGTGGAGTAGAACGAGTCTACCTGAAAAGAAAAGCACCAAAAGAGGTCAAGACTCAACGAGACCGGGCAAAATTGGTCTTTCTTGAAGGTCTTTGATCTGTTCTTGTTACATGACAACAAGTAAAGAAGGGTAGTTGTACAATGTCCAATTTGCCCGGCCCATTTACATTTAAACCCCAATCCAAAAACTAAACTAAAACCCAACCAAAACCAACAGACCCAAAATACCCAACTGACCCAACTAGCCCAATAACACCCAAATGCCTAGCCCAATACCCAAAACTTATTAGAAAAAACAAATGGAAACCCTAACCCTAGCCTCCCCTAGGTTCGGCGCTGCCCCTTTTTGACATTATCTTCTAGCGCCGTCACCTGCTCCACCGCCACCGTCGCGTCAAGGCCACCCCGCAAGTTGTACCTGTAAACATTAAAAGAAGAAAAGACAGACAAGTTGCAAAAGAATGGCTATAAAAGCCATCAAGAAACTGAATGTAATTTTTTGGATCATGAAAATACAAGAAGCAATTTTCCTTTTCCAAATACAATCACTCACAAATAGAGTTTAAACATCAGAGATTAAACACAAAAGAACGCAAAATCGAAATCAGAAAAACCAAGAGGTGATTTCATTTTATTTTTTTCTTTTATTTTTCTAATCTTTTTTTATGATTATATACATATATATACTAAATATATATTAGAAATAAAAAAAAAGAAAAAAATACCTTTTATATTTACACGGTGGCCGGCAGTGGTGATCGGCAACAGACGGCAACCGGGGTAGTGGCCGGAAATCGCCTAGGCCGAGAGAGGGGAGAGAGCATTAGAGAATTTTTTTTCAGATTTTTTTTAAAAGTGGGGGCTAAATGATTTTTTTTCCAAACAAACTAACTTATATAGGCCTTCCAAAGCGACATCGTTTTGGGGCTTGCCTTAAACCCCCCCAAAACGACGTCATTTTGTCCCTTACCCGCGCACTGACCCGACTCGCTGCCAAGATCCGCGTGTTTTTATTGAATGGATTATTTACCCCTTTGGTCCTTCCGCTTTTTCATGGCTTTGTAATTAAGTTTTTTACATTTTTCAATTCTGCCCCATTGTTTTGTCGCGCATTCATTTGGGTACCTCTGCTACTGCACGTTTTGGAGAGGAAGGGATTATTACCATTTTAGTCCCTCCATGTTATTCCCGCGTTCTAATAGACCCTACCTCTCTCTTTTTTATTTTAAATTCACCCTAAATTTTTTTGTTTTTAGTTCAATTTAATCCATTTTTTAGTTATTTTGTTATTTTTATTAAAGTTAATTAATTTAATATTATTATAATTATTATTATTACTATTACTATTATTTTTACTATTATTTTTTATCGTTCCTTTTATGTTATTATTACTATTACTAGTATTATTATTATTTTTTTACTATTATTATTTCTAACATATTGTTTATATTAATGTATTATTATTATTTTTTACTTAACTATTATTTTTTTTTACTTAACTATTAGTGTATTATTACTATAGTTTATTATTTTTATTTTTATTTTCTATTATTTTCATTATTATTGTTTTCTATTATTATATTATTATTTTCTACCTTATTATCTTTTTTTATTTTGTTTTATTTAATATTTTTCTCTTATTTACTATTAATTTTTCTTTTTAACTTGTTATTCAATTTTTATTAATTTTCATTTATTTATTTAGTATTTCTTATTGGCTTTTGCTTTATATTTTTATTTGCCTATTTTATTAATTATTCTTTTTGCTTTTATTATCATTGTTTACGTTATCGCATTTATTTCTGTTATGTATCATAATACCGCGATTCATTTCACATTTTATTATAAAATCGTGTTACATTTTACTCAACACATATAGTTGTGTTTTATTTAAAAGCACTGCTTGTATTTTTAAAACTCGAGAATTCGTACCCTAACTTACAGGGTTTCGACTTTCTTGATAATTCCAAATACCCTAACATTTTCAAAACATTTTTAAAATAATCTCAGGAATTACGAAAAGATCGTGTTCTAACTTACGGGATACGATTTCTTTCTAAAACCGAGATAATCAAATACCTTTCAAAATAAATTTTTTGACGATTAATCTCGTTTTTTGAGATTTAAGGCATTGTGTCCTAACTTACGGGACGTGACTCCTTACCTCGATTTACGAGAAGTACGCCATTTTCTCAAATAATTCTCAATTAGGCAAAATTTCGATGAAGGATCGTATTTTTCAAAATAATTTTTAGTGTTTACTTTTGTTTTCGAGATTTAAGATATTCTGTCCTAACTTACAAGATATAATTCTTTTTTTGGTAAACGTGAAGTATACCCTGTTCTTGAAAATTTTTCAAACATTTCAATTAAGGATCGTATATTTAAATTTCTTTAAAATTTTAATTTTCGACATTAAGACACCAATTAATCGACTAGGTACCAATTTTGAGCGTATCAAGGATGCTAATCTTTCCTCGTGCGTAATCAACTCCCGAACCCGTGTTCTTGGTTTTCGTAGACCAAAATTGTTGTTTTGATAAATCAAATTGTTTATTAAAAACAACTACTTTTCAAGGTGAGCCGATCACACCTCAATAAAAAGGATTGGTGGCGACTCCCATTTTTCGTTTTCTTTTTTAAATTAAAGTCAACCCCGTTTCTTTCACCAAAAAAAATGGTTTCGACAATAACAAAGTGTTGTCATTGACATAAGAATGTCAAAATCAATACATGAGTATGTGTTAGAGAATAACATATTGGACTGACCCGCTTTGAGTATGTTTCTTGTATTATTATATAATAGTTACAACATTACTCATAGTGATAACTATGTATACGATCCTCAAACTTGATATCATCATTGTCCCAACATCGTGAGTCATATATTTTGATGCAATCAAATGTCTACTGTAACAGATTCTACTATAAAAACTGATGTTGGGTATGCCACAATCTATGTAGTGAGATATGATTGATCAAGATAAGATTTGTCCCTTCTACATAATGGGAGTAATATTTTAGGTCATTTGGTAGAGTGAGACTAGAAATGCATAGTCATGGTCAAATAAGTTGATATGAGATATCACACTTATTTGTTTATTGTAGTCTACTTAGAATATTAAGAAATATGATATTGGACCATATAAGTGTAACTATTCCATGAATTGTCTCCAATCTAGATATAAAGGATAAAAAGATATAATACATGAAAAATTTATCACAGAAAGGTTATGTCGAATCACGACTTCTTGTAACTTGGGTAGCAATGATGCATTGCTAGATGCCACTTATTGCTTGTAACATTAAAAATGTTCTAGTATCACTACTAACGTTACAAAGAGCCTACAAGGTCACACCTTATGGTTGAAGCAAATAGAATCCAAACACAGTTGGTATTGTGTTTAACTCTCACATGAATTAATTTAATTTGATAGTTAAATATTGAATGAATTATATGTACATATTTGTTGTACACAAATACAGAACATAGCTAAAATTAATATATGAATTTGATTTATATAAAAATATTAACTGAATATAATTTATTGAGATTATTAAAATAAATAATTGTAATAATAATTTCACTCAAAAATAAAAAAAATGAAAGTTAATATTCTTTTGGAAAGAATTTAATATTTAATTATTTTCATATGTTTCTCTAAAAAGGAAAATGAATAAATCATTTTTTTATGATGTGATATTAAAGAAAAAGGAATAGAATCCCTTATAGTGTGTATGTTACCAAGTAAAAAATAAATAAAAAGAGGGGTCTAGCAGCCAATTTTAATTATTCTCTCTTAAAAGTTCAAGGAGGATTTTTACTATTCGTTCTTTAATTGGGTGGACTTCGTAGAGGCCAAGACAATTTTTTTTGTGGCTTGGGACCAACGTTGCACAAGGGAATCAGATCGAAAAGGTATATCTTCAACCTTATTTTAACCTGATCCGTTCCTCGTACTTAGATGCATGGTTGTTGATGGCCAAAATAATTTTTCCGCTGTGTCACAGGGTGTACCAGCAATCCAGCACTTCCATCGTTTCATTTTCATCCTTATGTTCTTGAAGAAATACAACATAATTATCTAAAATAGCATTTCTCCTCTCTCTCATGGACGTCTTTAATGACACTTGTTCTTGATGTTGTTGAGTTTGTTCTTCTAGAACAATTACCTCATCTTGAATAGGGAGTTGTTTAACATTGTTTTGTTGAGGTTCTGGATTCACTTCTTGATCAATAATATGTATGAGAACTAAAACATCGTCAAAAGTGATAGCAGGAATTGAGTTAGAATCCAATTCTTCCCCAAAAGCACTGTCTTTAACCTTATTTCTGTTGGAAAATCGAGTTTGGAAAACGCAAAAAAAAAATTTAGGAAAAAACTAAAGTTTTAATTTTTTTCCGAAATAAGAACTTGGTTATGATATCTAAAGTAATAAACACTTAATCAAAATTGTACCTTTTTTATTTTTCTAGAATGAACGCTTCGACTGAGTAGTCTTCTCCGCTATCTTCAAGCTTACGTCTGCCGAGTGTGGGCTCATTTCGAATAAAAAATTTCACAAAAATTACCAGTGAGGTAATTTCACAATTTCTCTAAACTTTTGGGCCAAGTTATAAATAAGAAAAATATCTTTAAAATTTTTTTGAAATAATTTCTTCAGAGAATTTTGTCTTGAATTCAAGTGTGTTTTAAATATTGACCCAATGCTCTCTTTATTTAGGGAGAGTTTAGAGAGTTTAACTATCATTAAACTTAATTATTTTAATATTAAATCTTATTAAATTAATAGAATATTTATATACAAGATAAATATTAAATTTAATTTAATATTAAGATAATCACTTTAATATTAAATTAATAAAATACTATTAAGTTAAGTATTATATTAAGTTTAATATTAAATCTATTAAAATTATATTATTTTTGAAATAGTAAATTTTAAATCAAATTCTCTGGTAGAGTCCCAGTAGGAGTGTAATTCTTTCGCTGCTCAACCACCTAAGACCCATCGCCACCGACCATTTTTCGACTATCGGAATACCAATGACACCCTGAGCTGGTTCAATTTTTGCCGGGTTCAGTCTGGCTACTGATGCCCTGACTGATCTGGTTCAACCACCAGTTGGTCCGCCAGCCCTATTTCACATACCAGGCTCGGTTTGACAAGTTTTTTGGTTTTAGTCTCGGTTTTGGGCTCCAAAGCTATATTTACAATCTCAGGTCTAATTTTCAAGTTCAATTACCCATTGGGTCAATTGTTTGACTTGAAAATTACTTTCCAAAAATATCATATTAATTTTAATGAATTTGATTAATTTAATTTTACTTTACCAAAAATAATTTTCTAAAACATTAATTAGATTTTTCAAATTAATTTTTCAAGAAAATTCTTTAATAAAATTCTCTAGTTGAATAATTCTTACGACTACCCAATTTAATTCCACATAGAATAAATCGACTTAATTAAATTATTTTCAAAGTCGTAGAATTTTCTTCTAATTCAAAAGTAGTCCGATTGAGCTTTTGTTGAGCTGGCGAAGGGACCAATAAGACATATAAAATTAAGCTCTAGTAATTGCAATTATGTCTAGAAGCATTATTCCTATAATTCGCAATTACTTAATCATGGAGTCAGTACACAAGAAGTACCATGATTAAAAACTCCTTATTGTATGCTCTTTATGAAAACAATTCATCCAACTACTTTGTCCAATGGCCTCGTCATGTGTGTTACCCACATATTATATCATTGATTGATTTGAGTTAAATCCGTTTTGTGTAAAGTAACTGTAGGTAATGGTAGGTTAGTTGTGCCACTTAAACACAAGATAGAGGTTCTTAAGCCAAAATAGTTCAAGGCGACTAGGGCTACCAGAGATATAGACAACTTTTTGTAGGGAACGAATCAATACTTCTGAGCTATTAGCGTTAAGAATGATGTTGCTAAGGCAAATATTTTTTCTCTATAATTTATTGATGTTTCCCTTTTGTGGTGGTGGTGCACGAATGCAAAACGTGGTGGCACTACTATTAGGACTTGGGTAGAATTCGAAACAGAATTTAATTAGTAGTTTTACCCAAAGCAAGCCAAAGATAAGGTCCATGCCAATTTGCGATAGCTTATGCAATGAGGCAATATCCATGGGTATGTGTGGGAATTTAATGAATTGATACTCTAAATTATTGAATTTGGTGAAATAGAGGCCTTTTTCTCTTTAATGAATGTACTTAAACCCTAAGCTAAGCTAAAGTTGCAATGGAAAGGTTGATGAAAACCCCTTAGAAGTACTTCTTATGTAAGGGTTTGTTGTGACAAAAACATTGACTTGGCAATTCAAGACATTGATGATACCCTCTTAGAGGTGCTAGAGGTACAACAATCTTTTACTAATATAGAGCTTGTTGAGTTACCATTGGGATTACCACCTATGAGATAGGTGGCTTGTGCATCAAACTTTTTGGGTAAAGAAGTGTTGATACAACATGGGCAGTCAGATAGAGTAAATACATCGAAAGAGGTACATCTGAAACACTATTCTAGTGTTATACATTGTGATTTGGAAAAATTGTTGGATGTAGGTTATGCACAATTAAGTCTAACAACTTGTGGGTTTACTAAGGCTTGGCAGAGACACAAGGGTCCTTTTAGAGTTCTAAGATGAATACGCAAAGTGACCTACAAACCAGAGTTGTCATCAATACTCAAAGTACACCTAATGTTCAATGTAAGTGTGCCTAAGGTTTTTCATATGGATTAGGAGGATCCAAACCAAGGCAAGTCACAACAAGTGCTAATAGGAGTGAGGGACTCTTACAATCGAGATGTACATTGTGGCATGACAAATCGAATAAATGGTGACAAAATTATAAGCCAAGGCAAATTGTCCAGAGGAAGGGATTACCCGACAATGAGGCTAGTTGGGGATCAACCAAGGCATTGTGGCAGTTTGAAGACAAGATAAACTAGTTTCATTTTGTGGACATAATGAAATCGTTGCTAGAACAAATAAGGGGGGAGAATGTCACAGTTTGTGTACAAAGGCCCGTGACCAATGCGACAATTATAGCCCAAGGAGATCATTTGAGTAAATAGGCTTACTTAACCCACCAATGTTGGCCCAATACTTGGAACATTCAAGAAAGCCTATTTGCTTGAAGCTTGAAGCTTGGTGACTTAGTAAATAGTTCAGTAACTTGTAAATTTACCACATATATTTGGATTATAAGGATAAGATAATAACGAGTTAAATTCCTTGGGACACTATATTCTAGATAAGTTTGAATGAGAGCCATTGATCTAAATTAATTTGTACCCTTGATGTAAAAAGAGCTCTATTATAAATAGAAACATTCCCCACCTCGTTTGTATCATTCATCTTTTAGTATTAAGTAATCAAATTGAGAGCATTTGCTCTAAAAGCTTTCTTGAGTTTTCTTATTTTCTTACTTAGTTTCACTTGATAGCTTTCTAGCTTCATTATCTTAAGAAATTCTCTTAATTTCGAGAGTTCAAGTTAACTTAAGTAATTTGAACTGAGATCACCACCTAAGGTTGCATAGTATGCTCAGTTAAAGTCCAAGCCTGGGACACTAAGCATGAAGTTAAAGAATATTAGAAGACTGAAATATATATATAAACACACAAAACAACTTAAATAAAAAACGAAGTTATTAAATTAAATTATTAGTTTAATTTGCAAACTTCGTCTAAATGTTTTTAATAAAATTTGATTAAATTTAAAAATATTTTATTTTAATTAAAAGATACTTTACGTGTCAGATAAGAAAGATTTGTTGAGTAACAAAATTATTTGCTATTTGAATTGTTCTAACCTGATTTATGACTTATTTTATTAGGAAAACGCAATATTTAAATATTATTTAATATTTAAATTATCAATTATATATATAAATTTTTAAAATTCTTGTAATGAAACATTTTTAAAATTTTTAAATATTATAAATTATGTTTACGGTTGCATATTGACAGATGTCAAATAGTATAAAAACTTCAGTTAAAAATAATATTCAATTAAAGCTTTAAGATAATGTTTATTATTTGCTCGATAACTATAAATGCATAATATCGTTGTTAAGTAATAATTATAACTGAATAAATTCATAAGAAAATATTGCAAAGACTGGACCATCGAAATTGTATGCGGTTAGCTTTAACTAATTAACTTGCACTCATTAACTAATTTATTAATATATAAATAATGCATAAAATAAATGCAATAAAGTAAATAAAACAAAAAAAAAATACTATTTTGATTATTCAACCTAAATTCACGAATTTAATAATTAAGAATTATTTTTAATTAATGACAATTAGTAATCTATGTCAGTTTAATCTTAATATAGAAAAATATATCTTTAAATTTAGGCGAAGTGTTAAAATAGCATGTGTCATTGTCGCACATTTCCCAACACCTTTAAGTGGTATACTACAGTTACTAGCCTCGTAATTGGATATGTAGTCATTAACCGAAAGTTTTTACTTGAAACAAATCTTGGGTAATTGACTAGATCGCTAGTGTACAGTAAGTGGCGAACTCTCAACCCACTTTCTCCTAGAACTTTCATTCAGTAATCGTGTGTAATTGCACAGTGATGTCATATTTGAATAACCATTGTATTTAAGGGTCTCAGTAAATTTGGTGTTATTAGAACAACCTAAATACAGTTTCGAATTCTTAGGGGGAATTGTGAGAATAGGAGTAATTATGTTCATAACTATATACAAATCCAATTACACTATAGCTTTTCAAACACTCATAATGATTGAACTTTAAGAAAATATTTTTTATTCAAGTTTAAATTATAAAAATTATATTATAAGGTTATAATAAAAAGGTTATATTGTAAATCTCAAAAAATTATATCATAAAAAAGTAATTTTGTTTATTTTATATAGTTATAATAAAAAAATATATTATTTAAATTTTAAAAAATTTAAATTTATGACCAAAAAGTATATTATAAAAAATAATTTATGTGTTATAAAAAACTAAAAGTGTTACAATATACTTATTTACAAAAAAAATTGACAAAAAAGTAATGAGCATAACTTATTTATATGTCTATGCTATATGTAGCAGGCCCTATCTACCCAGGCCCATACATAAACCAAAATATAAAAATTATTTAAAAGTCCATGTCTTTTACAATAAGCAGGCCCAATTACCTAGCCCATTTACAAACAAATACATAACCCAAACCCAAATCAACCTACCCAATTGCACTAAACCCAAACCAAAACTAAACCTAATGGCCCAAACCCAAAATGGCCCAAAACACAAAGACTTTTTAGCAAACCCTAGGGGTTGCATAAGGTGCTGCCACCGTTCCCTTCCATGAGCACCATTATCGCGCCACGTCAGTGTAACACCCCAAACCCGGCCCAGACGTTACGGCCAAGTCCGGTGTGTCACATCAACAAAAGACTAATCACGTGTAACAGCCCACTTTATACCCTAGTCGGAACGAGTGGTTTCGGGACCACTTAACCGAGTCAAAATATTATTTTAAATGCTTTAATATGTTTTACTGTATGATAGATATATGGTGTGGAAGTTTCGTATTGAAATTTTACTGTCTGATCGGTTAATTTGATAAAAAGGATTAAATCGCATAAAGCGATAAATTAGAGTTCTATTTTATAAATGGCTTATTTGAGCATGGCTTTATAAAAGGAGGTACTTGCATGGCAATTATGCCATTTTTAATTGGAGTGGTTGGTAATGGACCATTATGTCCATGTTTTATAATGTTTTATAATTATTTTACAAAGGTTAAAATAGTCATTTAGCTATATTATATGTTTTAATTAAGAAAAACATGAAAATGCTTTAATAAATTCATGTTCTTCACCGATTATACAAAAGCAAAAGAAGGGTTTTAAAGCTTTCCAACATTCGGTTATTTCAAGCTTAATTCAAGGTTAGTTTTTGTTCCGTTTTCGATAATTTTTACGTTTTTGAGATCGTTGCTTCGTATATTAACCGACCCGTACCTCAATTTTTGATTTTGATTATGTTTTTGAAAAATGCCATTGATGAATCCTTGATATATTGATAGATTTTGATGAATTATTGTATATTATGTGAGAAAATACAAGAATTTTAAAGTAAATTTTGATGAAAATGAGTTTAAGGATTTATTTGCAAAAAGGTAGAATTTTTTAGGTTAAATTTGTGATTAATTAAAAGATATATGCTTGTATAAGTCCCTTGAATATTCGGCCAAGGGAAATTTAGGGATTAATTGTGTAATTTGCTATTTTGTGTTAAAAGGGCTAAATTGCAAAGTGTTAAAAGTATAGGGCTAAATTGCAAATATGTCAAAATATATGTTTTTGGATTGAATTGAATATGTGAGTTAGTAAATAGCTAAATTTTGCATTAATTTAGATAAAGACGATCGAATCCCGAAACTTGATCGGGGAAAACGGAAAATAGACGAGTAAATACGGGATTTCGAGGTAAGTTCGTATAACGAATTTAATGTATTTATATATATTCATACGTATTGTTATTTGAAAATATGAAATGCTAGATGATTAAATAGCCTAATGGAACGAGTATATATGAGATTGAAATAGAAATGTTAAATTGTTACAAGTGATAAATTGAATACCAAGCGCCGTTAGAACCGTAGAAGTCGATAGGATACGAGTGACATGTCACTAGGGCTACAGGGTGGTTCGAGCTCCTGCATTTGTTGCAGACTCACCACGTGCTCATGAGCTACAGGTTTATCCTTCGGGATTATATGTTCAGCCTACGGGCTTACCGATTATCCTTCGGGATTATATGTTCAGCCTCCGGGCTTACCGTACAGGCTCGAAAGAGCATATATGACGCATTGACGGATTACAGGTTATATGTATATACACTGTGTGTGTATCACCCGAGTATCTTTCGATGTTCTTATAGCGTTCAACGGGCAATTACCGATACATGTTACATGAAGATTAAATGATATATGTATTACATGTTATATGAGACATGAGAATTACATGGATTATATGGTATAAGTTATATGAAATACATGCACAAGTATTTGAGCAATGATATGATACATGAATGTAGTAGTTGGTACATGAATGAATTTATATGTTACATGAACTAACAAGTGTATACTTGTGAAATAGGCAACTTGAGTATATGAATTGAATTGGCATTGTTGTTGTAACTATCGCATTGATTCGGTAAGGTTTAATTTCTATATTATACGGACTTACTAAGCTTTAGAAGCTTACTCTGTTCATTTCTTTCTCTGTCTTAATCGGACGAGTCGGAGATCGCCATCACACTATCTATCAAACTTTGGTACTTTTAAACTTTTTGTAAATGAAATGGTCATGGCATGTATAGGCTAGTACTTTTGTGAACATGATATGTTTTGGTAAATGATCAAGCTATGAAATGTGGCTTGGGTCATATGTGTTTATAATCATGTATTAGAGTTGTTCTTTGACTATATGTGCTTATGGAAAGATAGGTGGTTTTGATGAGACTATGAGCTCACATAATTGATATGTATATATGTGTGGATGAGTGCATGGAAATGGTTATTTAGGCCTTTGAGTTGGTGTGCTTGATTTGTGAATAAATTGAGATGATTTTGGGTCCATTTTGTGCTTGAAATTGGTATGTTTTAGGTTGGTAGAATGGCATGAAATGTTGTTCGTTAATGGCTAGTAGAAATGACCCATATTGGGTGGCAAATTTGGCTTAAACCGAGCCTATAACGTGCCACACGGCCAGGGAACACGGGCGTGCGCTTCGACCGTGTGTCCCCTGCACTTTAATGTTTTGGTCAGTTTTGGTACACGGCCTAGACACACGGGCGTGTCTGGTAAATTGAAGCCGTGTGAAATTTGGCAGTATAGTCACACGGTCTGCTCTGTTTTGTACACGGGCGTGTCTGGCAGCAGTGTGATATTTGACAGTTTCGACCACGGGGTAAGGGCACGGACGTACCTAGGTCGTGGGCGACACACAACCTAACCCCATGGGCGTGTTGGACAGCCGTGTGGGATAAGTCAGATTCGACCACGGGCTAAAAGGTTTGGGCATGTCTGGAGGGACACGGCCGTGTGTGAAGAACACGGGCAAGGGACACGGCCGTGTGTCCCTAACTTTGAAATTTTGCAAATGATCTCCTTTCTTTTAGCATGTTTCCAATTAGACTTTCAATAGTTATACGCATCCTTTTATGATCAATTGAAGCATGCTCTAATGATAGATGATACATGATGGTTCTTGATTAAAAAGTTTTAAATTTTTACTGTTCCGATAAATGTTACAAGTCTGGTAATGCCCCTTACCTACTCCGGCGACGGTTACGGGATAGGGGTGTTACATCACGCTTCCTAGCTACTATGATTAAGGTGAGCTTTGTAAAACCGTTTCTGTAATTTGGGAAGAAAATCCAGGTTTAATTAGTGTTTGTCCTATCCACTAACCGTTTAAAAGTTATCTTGTTACCATATCTTGATCGTTGATTTGTTATTCATTTGTTACGAGGGTTTTGTTTTGAAAACGTTGATTAATTTTAAGAAAAACTTGCGCAGCCTTATTCAAATCATTGAAAATACATTATAATTAAAGAATTGAAAACCCAAAATAAAACAATTAAAGCGGCCTTACTACAACCAAAAACCAATATGAAAATAATTAAAAACAAATAAGGAAGTAAATAACTTAATTAAAAACCAACTTTGCAGTCCACGTGGCCACTCTGAATCCTTCCCAGCTCCAAGTCCACCAGTCTAAGGCTCACCTGCATGGATGGAAGAAAAGGGGTGAGTTTGGAAACTCAATGTGTAAAGAAAGCCCATCCAAAGCCTAAATCAGCTCAAGCTTACTAGGCCTAAGGCCAATCCAGTCTCAGTAAATACTGGGCCGAAGCCTTATCCAGTAATCAGTTAATCTGGGCCTTAGCCCTATTCAGTAAATAGTGCGGCCCATAGGCCCATCACAGTAACAGCAAAGAATAATGCATGTATGTAAAGCCCAAAACCATCCTATGTCCATCCGCTACACTCCACCCGTACCAGCCCTACACACCATGTGGGGAAAACTCAACCCATCCAGCCGCTACACTCTACAGTCGCAGCATAGCTACTCAGATAATATGGCTAAGCCACTAAAAGTAAATCCGAGGCAAAGCCCCTTTTTAATAATACGAGGCAAAGCCCCTTTCAATAATACGAAGCAAAGCCCCTTTCAGTAAACGTGGCAATGCCACTTGCACTTCCTCTATCAATAAACTCAGTCCCATGCAACAGTAAAATATGTCATGGCATACAGTGAACAGACAAAATAAAACATGCATTTCAGTAAAATTTAGCCCTAGGGGTATAATGGTCATTTTGCACCTAAGGGTAAAATAGTAATTTCTCACCTTTAAGGGGTATTACAGTAATTATACCAGTTTCTAGGGTTTTATGCATGTTTTAGTTATTAACAGTCTCATTTTCATCTCAGTAACTTATCTAGCCCATTTTAGCAGTTTAAAGTTATTGGGCCCTAAAACCCCTAATGGGCCATACAGTGTCCTTTAGCTAATTTAGCCCGTTTAGCCCAAATTCTATGCCTAGATTAACAGTTTTAACATACGAATCACTAGAACCCATTTACCACTAGTTTTCACCCAAATGGGCCCGAAAGCCCATTGGACCCAAAATCAGCCCATCGAGGCCCAATTTACCCAGATGCACGAAATCATGCACTTACCATCTTTTCTGATTTCGATTATAGAATCTTACTGCTTCCAACTGACCCACGAGTACTCGCACGCTCGCAAGCCCACGAAATGCCAGAATTTCGGCATTTTGGCTTTTCGACTTTTGCCGATTTAGTCTACTAGAGGGTGTTCGTTTACACACGTGATTTGCAACAAACGTTAGCGAGATCTCCCACGAGTATCCTACAATCAGTCACTAACATATTAGACTTATGAATCAGCAATAACTAACGTAACTATGCTTACCATATTCGGCTAATCTCCTTAAAGGCCTTAGAACACTTACCTTTGTCGAAAGTAGGGACTAGATCTAGATCTAGTCGTTCCAATGATCCAAGCCTTCACCACTCCTCGTTTGACAACCTTTAATCCACCTATCACATAACAAACCGAGTAATAAGATCTATAGAGCTTGTAGCCCCAATCGAGAGTAACCCTACATAGGGGTTTTCGGCTTTTCCTTAAATCCCGAAATAATGAATAGAGAGGAGATCTAAGCACTTACCAAAGATTCACTAATCCCGAATGCTTCCAACCCTTCTCTATCTCAGATCTAACGTAGATCTAGCCTTTAAACACAAGCAGAGGAAGATGGTAGGGTTCGGTTTCCAAATCACTTTGAGTATGGTGATTTCGGCTTTTGGTCTAATGAAGGAGAAGGAAAAATGAAAGCTTTGTAATGAGAAGAGGAAGATGTCGACAAGGCTATGGAAGTTGTGAGATTCGGCTAAAAGAGAAGAGAAAGTAAGGGTATTCAACCAAGGAAAAATTGACACAATGCTAAAACCTTTCGGGATTTCGGCTTTTAGGAGTATTCGGCTAAGTGGAGTTTGGCTAAAGAAAAGATTCGGGTTTTTTATTGGAACAATTGGCTAAATGGGATCTAAGGGAGTCAATGAAGAAGATGAAGAAAAGAAGAAAAGGTAAAAGGGATAGGGAGTATAGATTCGGCTAGAGGAGAGAAATCAGTAAAGTAACTTAAGGTGTAAGGTTTCGGCTTTGTGAAAAATGAAAGAGATAAGAGATGAGAGAAAAAAAGAGGGAAGAGGAGAAAAGAATGAGGATCAAAGAAGAGAGGAGAGAAAAGAGAATTTGATTATGGACAAATCGACACAAGCAATGGTGTTTAGGGTGTTAGCTTATAGAACAAAAAGGAGGAGAATAGTAGTAATAGAGAACCCTAAAATTTACCTAGTCGGCACATCAACCTACACAATTTGTCGAATTAAGATCCCAAGAAAACCCTAAGAGTGTTCGGCTAGCAGCCTAGACAACCCTTAGCCGATTGTGTCCCAAAACTGATAAGCCAAAACCGATTATGCTCCCTCAAGAGTCCCTTGTTCGGCCACCACCTGCTCCCATTCAAATTTCCTATAATTTCTCCCTCTTATCCTACTTGATCACATCCCATGAGCATCTCAAATTCTTCCATCAGAGTTTCACTTAACATCCATCACATGACTGGCACATGCATAAAAATTAAAAACACACACCATGCTTACCTTGTGACTTGAACTCTGGCCCTTGCACCCATCCACACGCCATTTTTTTAGGAACTACGTGGCGCCACCTTGCCACTTTACCAAAGGCTTCCTTGTGTCTCAATTCCCTCACTTTTTCTTAAAAGCCCATATAATCAAGTCCCCTTCTCTTTAAATTCAAAATTCTGAAATTCTACCGGGTTTTAACTTAAGCTAGGGCCTTCTAAAGGCCCACTAACATACTTAAAACATAAATTCCATAATCTAACAACAAAATTTCAAAATTTCACCAAAATCGCAAAAATCCAAAAAAATCCCGAAAATCAGGCATTACAATTAGCCCTCCAGCTGGCCTCTGTACCTGCAAAACTAACAGGCAACAAACTATACAGCAATTTGATAGCCAATAATGCAACAAAAATGAAAGAAAAAAGGAATTTTTTTGTATTTTTTATTTTTCATTTCGGCTACAAAAGCCGAATATATTTTCTGTAAAGGGGGTAGACACACGGACATTCAATAGAGAAAAGAATAGAAAACAATTTTTGATAAGGTGATTTCCATGGTTTTTACTATTTAATCTAGTTTTTATTTTGCCTTTCTTTCATTTTTTAGATCCGAAAACAAAAGAAAAGAAAAATGGAGAAGGAAGCTTACCTGAACTCATCTTGAAACGAGGTTAAAGGGCTCATTCTTGTGCATCACTGGCCACCAAGTGGTGGTGGTATGGTGGTGCGACAGAGCTTTCTCCAACGGAGAAGGAAAGGGGAAAGGATTGAAGCCTTTAGGTTCGGGTTAATCGTTGAAAAGGGGAAGAAAACCTTTGTTTTTTTAATAGCAATAGTAGAAATGTGTTTTTAATCCAAAAATTTTGTTTTAAACACTTAATAAAATGGCACCGTTTAATTACTCAGCCCGCGCGCCCGACCCGATCCAAAAGAAAGATCCGCGCGTTTTTAAGCTTTGGGATATTTGCACAGCGGATCCCTTCATTTTTTTTGGCCCATTTCTAATGCAATCCTTCTTCCTTTCTTCTGTTTTTTAATTTTACCCATGGTTTTTGAATTTGTTCCATTTCAATCCTGCGTGAAACAGTGCACATGAAAACTTGGGGATAATTTCTTAATTAGTCCCTTTTCTTTGTCGCGCGTTATTTTTTAATCCCATTCGAAAATCAGTGCATAGGGACAGGGGGTTATTTTCCTGTTTAGCCCCTATTACTTTTCAGCATGTAGCGATTTAGTCCTTTTAAAAATTTATTTGTTTATTTATGAATTACACCCCTAAATTTCATTCTGATTTCAATTCAATCCCCGTTTATTTTGTTTTTTTTTTTAAATTGTTTCATTTGTTGTTTTTGTTATTCGATTATTTATTTAGTCTTAGTTTTTTAAATCAAATATTTTGTTAATATTCAATTATTTATTTATTGTGTTTATAGCATATCCCCTTTATTTCATTCTTTTACATTTTTTTTATATATTTTCTTTTATTTTATCTTTGTGTTGTTTTCTATTTTTTTAATGTATTTCAAAATCTAAATATTATTATTATTATTATTATTATTATTATTTTCTTGATTTATTTAACATTTATTTATCATTTTATATATATATACTTATTTTATTTTCACTTTTTTTTTTTTTGCAAATTCAGATTTTATTTATTTCAAGTTTTGCATAATATTTATTCATTTCATGTTGCTTTATATAATGTTTATTCTAAATTGTTTTATTTTATATTATTTTAACCTATTTCATATATTATCTATTTTAAG
This sequence comes from Gossypium stocksii, assembly GCA_020496765.1. NCBI lineage: Eukaryota > Viridiplantae > Streptophyta > Magnoliopsida > Malvales > Malvaceae > Gossypium > Gossypium stocksii. Next base: position 54,892,888 of record CM035622.1, read on the forward strand.
TCTTTATATATTGTTTATTTTAAATTTGCATATATTATTTATTTTAAATTGTTTTATGTTTGACTTCAATTTGCTTTATATTATTTATTTTTAAATTGTCATGTATGTTATTCACTTGTTTTCGATTATTATGTTAGTTTGTAAATATTGTATATTATGTGACCATCACGAATTGTTTTATTAGTGCGTTCGATCTTGTTTGCATGGTAATTTCATTCGCATATCATGGTTTTAAAATAGAAAAATACACCTCATTTAAGCAAAACACTTGATATTATTCAAAAGTTTTCAAAATAAGGCAATATTCAGTATTTGGGAGCTTCAAGAAAATTGTACCCTAACTTACTAGGTTTTAATTTTTCTCGTTGAGTCTAAATAACTGAATACCCTTTTTTAAAATTAAAACAAATAAGTTTCAAATAAAAAAACTTATTCTCGGGGACTTAAAATGTTGTGTCCTAACTTATTGGATGTAACATTTTATTACTTCGAGATAAGAGAGTTTTAACATCCATTTTGATTTATTCAAGCATTTTTTTAAAAAAATAAAAAGGATCGTATTTTAAAATCTTCTCAAATTTTCGACATTAAGACATTAATTAATCAATTAGGTACCAATTTTGGGCGTTACGAAGATGCTAATCCTTCTTCGTGCGTAACCGACTCCCGAACCCGTTTTCTCAAATTTCGTGGACCAAAATCATTTTTTAATAAATCAAAATATTTTATTAAAATGATCAATCTCAAGGTGACCCAATCACACCTAAAAAAAAGCTTGGTGACGACTCCATTTTATTTTTTTTTTAAAAAGTCGATTCCCATTTGTTTTGCCTATAAAAATGGTTTCGACAGCTTGGCGACTCCACTAGGGACACTAGAGAGTCAAGCCACAAATTGGTTAATTTTGTCCTTTTGTTTAAAATTGAAAATCTAATTTAAAAATCTACGATCCTTTTATTGCATTTGTTTTTGTCATTTTATATGTTTGCTGTAGTTCGAGTCTCGTAGAATACTCTTGCATCATATTGCATAAAAGGCTGCTTGGTTTTTCCCCTCTTAAGTGGAACTGAGAGACTACGCCTTCGTGAGGTTTTCACCTCCGGATGGGCTAGTGGACCGCTTTCGGGATACATCTGTACCTATGTCTTCGTAAGATTTTTATCTCCGTGCAACCATAGAGAAATCTATTCCCCTGAACTGAACTCCATCCATATGAGCCTATAATGGGTGAGGATTGAGGAATTTGCAAGTTCAAGTACCCTTGCTTTAGAGCCGAGTCGCATATAGAGAGCCCTAAGAGCCTACCTTAGGTAGAGTTATGCCAAACCCTAGTAGTCACCCAGATAGGTGCTCTATTTTGTTATTTATTTCTCCTGTGCTAACGTGTTTTCTTTTGTTTTGATTGCATTGTATTTTTATCAGAGAAATGAGGTGTTGATTCAAATTCGATTACTAAATAGGAGAGCTTGTCATGGAAAATAGATTTCTTGATAAATTAGAATAGAATGCAACCATCCAAGTATGATCTGAGCAAACACAACATGAGAAGGCTGATCGCCTATGGAGGAATATATGACTTTGCTTTGTTGCCTGAGGATGAAAGCTGAAAAAGATTATTCGGAAGCTGTCACGTCTCGACTTTCTTAAAGAAGCTAACGAGCATAGCGGGGATAAGTGAGCAATAGGCCACGACCCGGATCAAGCAAAAAGGAGCTAGTGGAGGTATTTATTAGAGGTTTGTAAGTTTGACCTTAACATCCAGATACGAAGAAAGGAATCGGTGTCTTCACTTAGAATATGAGGGCAAGGCCGCATATGTAATTCGTTTTATGTAAAGAAATTTGTCTTCTAGAAAAGTTATTCTAATGGAATTGAATTCAGAATCAACGCCTCTATTTCTTTTTGCATTCATTACATGCATTTGCAATGCATTTTATCATATGCATTAGATTTTCACAAAAGGACCCTAATTAAGTAAAATTATTTCAGCTAACCTGGAAACTGGTAAAAGCCTATCGACCAAGCATTGTTACGGTGCCCGCGAAGAAAAACAAAAGCCATGGTACAAAGGATAAAGAGATTAGAGCAAAGGCAAATACAAATGCAGGAGCAATTGGCCAAAATTTAACAGGATATGCGAGATTAAATGAATGTGATGAGCTAATAACCCAGTTACTAGCCGGAGGGCTTGAAAAAAGGAAAATCCTGGTGGTCAACAATGGGAATGATAATGCAGACCTCATCTATCCCCCAAGTTTTACCTCAATAAGTGTCCCGACCCAACCAGATGCGTACCCGCAAGGGGTACTTGTCATTATCGGACCCCAATATTAAGCTGATACCTCTGCATTGTTGAACTTCCCGATGGGTTTAGGTTTTAACCGAGAGGATGATTGAGCCAATCCTGTTGTTCTTAGCTTAACAGAAATAAAGAAAAAGGGAGAGTAGACTTTAAGGGCCCTGAAGAGGAAGGAAAAGGAAGTGAGTAATACGAGTAGGTATAACAAGGGCCATGTGAAATCGATCACAGTAAGCCAGCCAAGGACGACAACTACCAATTGTCAGGTCCCCCCAAGACAAGAACCCAATCCAAAATCAAAAGCAGAAAAACCCCAGTTTGCACCCATCCCAATCACGTATAGGGAGTTGTACCAAATTTTGTTTGACGCACATGTTATATCCCCTTTTTATGTGGAACCAATACAACCTCCATACCCTAAATGGTACAATGTAAATATTCAATGCGAATACCATGAGGGAATCATAGGACATTCGATCGAGAACTGCGCCACTTTCAAAAAGATAATTGAAAGACTCATCAAAATAGGTATTGTAAAATTCGATGATCCCTCTAGTGCAGAAAATCCGTGACCCAACCATTCTGTTAAAGGGGTAAATATGGTGAGTTCCATGATGGATAGGGGCATGAGATCCAAGAGTACATCGAGTTCAGGGCTCTAGTGCAAGACCTGATTTTGGGGAATCTGAACATTAATGACGTATCCAAGTTTTCCAAGCATCTGCCCTTACATACTTGGGAGTGTTTTGAACAATGGGACTGTGGAAGAGATCCCTGTATTTTTTAGAGCTAATTTAGAGTAATATTCAAAACACACTTGTTGCTTTAAGCCTAGAAGCAATAAGAATCCTTTTGTGAAATAGGCTTGTGTCCAAAATCTTTATTTCAATAAAATACATCTTTTTTGAGCAAATATTCTTTTATTCTTTCCATTTTTATATTCTTTTGTTCTTTGGACTTTTTTTCAAATATTCTTTTATTCTTTATGATCATAACATACAAATAATTATTCTTTTATTCTTCATGATTATACCATACAAATAATTATTCTTAAAATCATTTATTCTTTGGAATCTTCCTTCGAACCTACAATAGGTCCTTAGATATCAATAACATGAGCAACACTGTTATTGACCCTAAGTCTCCTTTCGATTAAGATGTGTGTCTAGAGGGATCTCGGACTTTGAAGATGACAGGGATTGTAACCTATCTTGTGATTTGTTAAGAATGGTTGAACAAGATGAAAAACAGATCCTACCTCACAAAGGGTCAGTGGACTTTGTAAGCGTAGGAAGAAGGTGAAGATCGAAGCCTATCTCACAACGGAAATAAGGTGAGACATCATTGAGTTATTTCCAAGAATTCAAAGATGTTTTTGCACGATCATATCAAGACACGCCTGAGCTACTGAGATGTGGGCATGCTGTTAAGGTTAAGGAAATCTTAAAAAAAGTCCATAAGGTGTCTGAAGAATACATGTTCATGGTTTTATAATCAAGAGGTTAGGGTACTGCTAGTCCACTATGGAAGGGGATTGCGTCAGTATGTCGTAAATGCCGAATTGAAGAAGATAAGACTTATGTGCCTCCTCCATTTTCTTTAGAGATTTTCTATATGTAGGCATAGATGTTATAGGGCTAATCTCGTCAAAAGCTTCTAGCTAACACCGATTCATCTTTGTGGTCGTCGATTACTTCACTAAAAAGGTGAAAGTGGCTTCATATGTCAATGTTACAAAGTCGACAATCATCAAACCCAAAAAAAATACTGATAAAGAATGCCAAAAAAGATCATATCTAGCAATGTATAACTGTACAATGTCAAAAGTTTATAGTCTGTTCAAAGATCAGATGCTATATCAGGGTAGCAAAGGTAGCTAAAAAGAAAAAACAAAAGTAAAAAAGAGAAAAAAAAACAAAAACAAAAAAAAAAGATAGGGGAAGATGACTGAGACTTGTAAAGATTGGCATAAAGAAATTACCATTTACCCTCTATGCTTATCAAACATCGGCCAAGATTTTCACCTGGGCAACACATTTCTCATTGGTTTATGGAATAGAAATGGTTTTGCCCATTGAAGTCGAGATTTATTTTCTCTGAATCTTGTCAGAGCTGAAGTGGGATGAGGCAAAATGGATCCAATCCCGATATGATTAGTTGAATTTGAAGAAGAAGAGGTTGAAAGCTATGCGTTATGGTCCAATGCACCAGAAATGAATGACGCGAGCTTACAATAAAAGGTTTGCCCTAGAGAATTTCATGAGGGAACATTGAAGAATATCTTTCCATAAAAAGGCCTATTCTAGAGGAGCATTTATATTGACTAAGATGGATGGCGAGAACCTGCCCAATCCAGAGATTTCAAATTTAGTCAAGAAATATTTTACCTAAAAGGGGGAGAGGCCAATGGGAAAATCCGTAAAGGGTGCGTTGAGAAAACTAAAAATAAAAAAAATCAAAAAGTTAAAAAAAACCAGTCAAAAAAAGAAGAAAGAAAAATGAGAGGCCAAGGCGAAAACTTTCAAAGGGCGCCTTGAGACCAAAGAGACTTGAGTTGAAAACCCGAAAAGGGCGGCTGAAATTTTGATCAAAAGTGGGGCATACGGTAGTCTTACTATGCCTAAATTAACAATGATGAAGTATGCTATGTCTTAGGGCATTGACAAAGTACTTCAGATCTCCTAAACACATATCGAGCTCAAAATGGTCCTCATGAAATTTGTATAGTGAAGCTCAGGAGGCGATATCTGGGGCACCTTGTTGTTATCTTACTCATTTTGAATTTTCTATCCTTGATTACCTTATTCGTCTCAAAATACATTTCCAATAAATTTCTTTCCTAATTGCATTTACTATCATTGATTAACTTATTTACTTTGAGTTATGCTCGTAATTAATTTCCTTCTTGTCCATTGTTATGATCTTTTTCAAGCATTTTGTATTGAAATAACGATTAATGGACTAATAATACTTTCACAAAAGGAATTTCGCATATTACTCTTGAAGCTTCTAAATAATACAAGAACCTGAAACAAGACAATTATTTAGAACTCATCAAGCTTAAAGGTTAGAAATATTTGAGAATGAAGAGTCTAAATTGAGACTATCTCTTCAGATTTTCTGTCAAAAATATTGGTTGAACAAAAAGACAAGAAATTACATCAGTGTTATAATCCTGACAAAAAAGAGCAATGTCAACCCAAGTATAAAAGTGGATCATTCTCGGAAAAAAATGATATGCTACATTCATTCAAATATCAGGTATACACATCTGGTCATGGCACCCAGGGAATGGTGTAACATATTAAATTGAGGGGAAAAGATTCAGATCCTATACCCTTGAGTCGCAATGTAATGGTTTGAAAATGGTATAAACTTTATGTCTCAAAAGGTACAGTGGAAGGGACTCTAAAATTACAGCAGGGCAAGCTTGTTGAGTGTAATGTGATTGTTCCTTCGGGTTTTCTGTCAAGAATACTAGCTAAACAAGATGGCAGTGTACTACGTTAATGATAAAGCCCTGATGAACAACGAGCAATGACACCTTAAGCATCAAAAAAGGAATAATTCTCATGACATTTTTGCATTCATATACCATTCATAATACATTTAATTAGGTGCATTTGATTTATTTTGATCATAGCATCTTAATCATTAGGCACAAGCATATGCCCATGAAACCGGTTCTACAGGTCATGTCTCCTAAAGGACGATGTAGCGATATCAGTGAATCCACAGGTCTTATCTCCCTGAAGTAGCAAGTGGAGTAGATCAAAGATGGAAAATCTTATCTTCTTGAGGTAGTAGGGAAGTAGATTTAAGCCAACAGTCTTATCTTCCTAAAGTAACAAGGGAGCAGACTGAAGATTGCAGATCTTGTTTCCCTAAAGCAGCAGTGGAGCAAATTGAGGACGACGAATCTTATCTTCCCGAGGTAGTAGGGGAGCAGATTTAAGCCACCAATTTTATCTTCCTAAGGTAGCAAGGAGGTAGACTGAAGATTGCAGATCCTATTTCCATGAAGCAACAGTGGAGCAAATCGAAGACGGCAAATCTTATCTTCCTGAGGTAGTAGGGGAGTAGATTTAAGCCACCTGTCTTATCTTTTTGAAGTAGCAAGTGAGCAGACTAAAGATTACAGATCTTGTTTCCTAGAAGCAGTAGTGGAGTAGATTGAAGACGGTGAATCTTATCTCCTTGAAGTAGCAGGGAGCAGATTTAAACAACTAGTTTTATCTTTCTAAGCTAGCAAGGAAGTAGGCTAAAGATTGCAAATCTTGTTTCCCTGAAGTAGCAGTGGAGCAGATAGTGTGACAGCCTAAATTTGACCCTAGTCAGGAAGTGGTTTCGGGACCACAAAACTGAGACACAAAAATAATTAAATACTATATTCTATGTCTAATATATGTGAAAATGCATGTGTGAATTTTGAATGCCTTGATTTTATCGACGAGATATTAAATTATAAGAAAGGACTCATGTGATAAAATTTGAAAATGTGATAGGTGAATTTTAAAGAGGCTAAATAATGCAGGATCATTGACATGGGGGACTTGCATGTCAAAGAGACCATTTTTTTTTATAGTGGACGGCATGATGATTGTAACATGACATTTATACACCTTTTATTTTATTAATGAAATATAGTAATGGCTTTATATTAGTAAATGGTTATAAAACATGAAAAAAAAAGGAAGATGTTTCTTCATTCTCACTTAGCTGAAACTAAAGAAAAGAAAGAAGGGGAAAAGAGATAGCATTTGGCATTTGCATATCTTGAGTTTAGGTATGTTTTTCTTGAAATTTTCCTTGCATTTTATGAATATTGAGGTTGTTGATAGGTCCATGGCATAGCCCATGTATTAAATTTTAAGACCTTGCTTAGTTGAACTTTCGGCCATGGATGTGAGAACGGGATTTGGTCATGTTTTGATTTTTTTTTATGGGAAACGGTTGAATTATATGAATGAGCTAATAAAATTTGGTTTTGTGTTTTAAAATGAGTGTTCCATTCAGTTTTGCTATGTTTCATGAAGGATTGGTAAATTGTGTTAAAATGGTACATAATTTTTATGTTAAGAGATTTAATTTTGGTTTAAAAGTACTAAGGGCAAATTTGTTATGTGAATTGGGTACTCTTGGTTTGAATCGAAATAAATTAGCGTTGTTGGGGGAGTAGTGGGCTTAATTGTTTTTAGAGAGTTGTTAAATATTATTTGTGATAGAGGATAGGACCGAATTGTGTAACATTGGCTTTGTGTGGGTTGTTATGTGACTTATGTTTTAGTTTTTATTGAGAATGAAAGATTTGGGTGAAAAGTATGCCTAGTGTCGTTTGATGTTATTAAAAGTATTTGGCCATTGTATTTTAAGAGGGAAGACTTTTATTAATGATGGATGTTTATAGGTGAAATTGAGCTAGTTGAATTTTGTTAATGTGGATTCTATGATTTGCTAGAATCGGCTTAAGTGTTTAAGTATTTAAAACCCTTTTTCCCTTGATTATGATATGTCATATTACAATGTTAATTGTTCGTTGTAAGGTTTACATTTATTCGAAAAGATTATTATGAAATTGATGTAAGATATTTATTTATATTATGGTCTCATGAATTTGAATATTGACAATGTGATTTGTGTTAAGCTTATGTGACCAAGTGATGTGTATAAAAAGGAAACGAAGTGTTTATTAGGTGGTTGTATTCAAAAGATGATAAAGATAATTTAGCCTATTCTATAACCGAATGTGGTATTTTAGTCAAGGAATAATTTAATTGAATTATTATAAAAGCCATGAGCATTTGGTCAATTAGTATATATGTTATATATATATATATACACTAAGATTTGGTTATGTGAATACATTCAGTCATGATAGAAATGTATTGGATGATTGGTGTTTTGATGTAGCAATTGGCTAATGTGTCTACATGAGTTAGATGTTGAATGTGGATTTAAGATTGGAGCAGTGGTTAATTGTTAAATTGCTTAATTTAATGGCCGAATGATATTAAAATCGATGCATGACTTAATTTGGTTGTAATAATGATTGGATGAGTTGATTTTTAAGGTTATTGTAGTTTGTATGAATAATTGCGATGAATGGTATTTATAAATAAAGGTATGGCAATGAAATACCATTTTTCCTTATAGACTTTGGTTATTGAAGATGAAATTGGGACTTGCCGTGATTGAGTGGATGCCGAGTGTGAATTTAAGTAAAGGTTAAGTTAATGTTGTGTTTTGAATTGTTGATATGAAATTCGAATTGTGCATGGGTAGTAATTATTAATGAGATAACTTGTTAATTTTAAGTGTTAATCGGCCAAGGTTAATTGGTGAAGTTAAGTTAGATACCGAATGTGATAGTGACTAAATAATCGAGTATTGATTGTAATGTTAAAATGTTTAATGCTTGAATATGTGTGATCAAAGGTCTAAAGGTTCAGCCCTATGCATGTTGATAAGGTTCTACAATTATAAGGCACTTTGGTTTAGGCATATATACATATGGTTATTTAGAACATCTTGAGATGGCCGAATAAGGCTAAGGATGGGTATGTTTTGATTTTCTAAAGTTACATAGTAAATTGTTTAATGTGATTAAAGATGTGTATGATTATTTTATAATTGAGCTAAAAGTAGCTATATGGCCTACTAAATTTCTTGTTATATTCGACTATAAGCAAACACATTGGGATTTTAATAAATTTAATTTATTTAAGTTTAGCTCAAGAGCTTACGGGACCAAAGTTGGATAAGGGAAAGGAAAAAGTGGTTGAATAACTGATCTGAGACTGTTGAAAATAACCGAGGTAAGTTTTAAGTATTTAAATATAAATAGTTGTGAAAGTGTCATAATATACCTTATTACTAAATATTTTGCATTATATAAGTGCCTTGCCAAATTATAATCTATATTGAGTGAAGGATGCATATTAGATATATGTATAAGTTTGAATGAGATGGTGAACAAGAATAGAATCTATATAATGTGATTTGCCAAATAAGTTATAAGATAAAATAAGATGAAGTATATTCGGACTTTTGTGATGTGTATGTATGAGATGTTATAATTTGATTCATGATTTCATAAATATGAGCAAAATATATACGTAATCTATTAAAGATGGATTTAATGTGCAGTAGATGCTTTAATAATGTTATATATGTACGATGTTTTATAGATTTGGTTAAGTCATTTCAATGTGTAATATCAAATGAAAAGACGCACTATGTGTGCGAGTTATTTAACCGAGCACTATGTGTGCGAGATCGGTTGTTGGGCACTAAGTTTGTGAAATGAGATTGTGTAAGACCTCGTCTGGGACGAAGGCATTGATTTGTGATAGTGTGTAAGACCGTGTCTAGGACACTGGCATTAATTGTGTTTCATGTAAGACCTCGTCTGGGACGAAGGCATTGATTTGTGATAGTGTGTAAGACCATGTCTAGGACACTAGCATCACTTGTGTTTCATGTAAGACCTCGTCTGGGACGAAGGCGTTGGTTTGTGATAGTGTGTAAGATCGTGTCTAGGACACTGGCATCACTTGTGTTTCATGTAAGACCTCGTTTGGGATGAAGGCATTGATTTGTGATAGTGTGTAAGACCGTGTCTAGGACACTGGCATCACTTGTGTTTCATGTAAGACCTCGTCTGGGACGAAGGCATTGATTTGTGATACTGTGTAAGACCATTTCTAGGACACTGGCATCACTTGTGTTTCATGTAAGACCTCGTCTGGGACGAAGGCATTGATTTGTGATAGTGTGTAAGACCGTGTCTGGGACACTGGCATCACCTGTGTTTCATGTAAGACCTCGTTTGGGATGAAGGCATTGATAACGTTGGCATTGTATAAGGACTATCTGAAAGCTGTACACTTCTGAACGATTTCAAGAGAAAGTCTATTAAAAGGACTAAAGGCCGGTGAACTAATTTAAGTTAAAGAGTATGCAACCTTGTGCTAAATTGTTAATAAAACGAGTTCGAAACGATAAGTTGGCCAGGTATGTGATATGTGTATATATATATTATATATGTGAGATTAAGCTTACGGGAATTAAGAATGTGTAATGGAAAGCATATGTAATGATGCTGTAAATTCATATGTATATGTGTATATGTGTGCATTTCAGTCAGTATACAGAGTAACTTGAAAGTATTCGATATGCCATTCAACTATGAATGTTGGAAGCAAAATGATACACTAATTGAATTTGATAGAATTAAAGTTAATCTTGAAGCAAATAAATGCTAATGTCTATATGAGTCTGAAAATAATCGGAATAAATGATATATGTGATTGTGCATAATCGGCCAAATGGTATTATACTCGGAAAATGTTATATGATTACGATTATTTGGTTTGTTTTTTTTTTTTAAGTTCAACTGTTTAAATTGCTTAAGACTTAGTAAGCTTATGAAAGCTTACTTTGAATGTTATGTTTCTTTGTTTTGTAGATCGTTGACTCTTACTATCAGCTTGGGGATCGTCAGCAGTCGTCACACTATCCACTGTTTGGTACTGTTATGTTTTGGATTAACTTATGGCATGTATAGAATAGACTAATAGTGGAAGGATATTATGGTCAATAAGCCATGGGAATATGGCATCTTTTGGATATCTACTTTTATAAATTTTAAATTCGATCTCTGGTTGGGTCTAGCATTACATAAATAAATGATCTTTATTTCAAGAGAATGTTCAAAAATTTTACTATTCTGATATGTTTTTCTGATTTCCGGTAACGCCTTGTCCTATTCCGGCGACGGTTATGGGATAGGGGTGTTACATTTTATTGGTATCAGAGCTACAGTTTAGTCGATTTTAGGAGTAACGTAGCGCGTGTGAGTTTAGCTATACATGCCAGAAAGTGATAAAATGATAGTGTGATGATTTCTGATGTTTAAATGTGTTTTTCGTATAACAATGAATCCTGATCCCGATCGAGCTATAGTAGATGATGTTGAGAGTGTTGCGCCTGCTCTTGCGCAAAGGGCAGCGCCGGATGACACTCATCCGAATTTGAACAATCAAAATGATGAGATGAAACAAACCATTTATGCTATGATGAATGAATGGATCTCTGAATTTGTGAGAAATAATCTGGCTATACAACCTCCTCTACCCCCGAATAATCCCCTTTCGATACCTGCTGTACGTCCTGTGAACGATCCATTGAGATCGAGTAAGCCTCTGGTTGACAAAACTAGAAAACACGGAACCGAAGAACTGGGTAAAAGAAATAGGAAAGTCATTTCCGAGGTTAGAGACTCTCACAAATGATCAACGAGTGAAACCTTTCAGTCATCTACAAATATGCTCAGAGAAGATAGTAGCCGATTTAAAGCTAGTGCAGGTTATTCGAGACGAGATCGAGATCGACCTTCTGTAAAGTCGCAAGATGCATCAGTTGCCAGCATGAATAATATTCGACCACAAAGAATGAAATGTAGGCATTGCAGTAAATGGCATTCGGGGAGCTGTAGACTACACGACCGCACTTGTTTTAAATGTGGATCTGCTGATCACTTTGTAAAAGATTGTCCGATGCGAGTTGAGTGTAATACTAATTCGAGCGAGAGACCTGGTAGCACGGCAGCACGAGGTAGACCACCGAGATGTGGGGGTAATACTGGTGGCAGTCAGAGGGGGACCAGAAACACTATGGTTACATCTGAGGCTCGTGCACCTGCCGAAGCATATGCTATCCGCACCCGTGAGGAAGCTCCTTCTCCGGATGTTATTACTGGTACTTTTACTCTCTCTGACTCTGATGTTATTGCTCTGATTAATTCCGGTTCAACTCATTCATATGTATGTGAAACATTGGCATCCAGTGATACTCTATCTGTTGAATTTACTGAATTTGTGATTTGAGTGTTGAAATTTGGGGTGGGTACTTGTTAAATAATATGTTATTACCATTCGGTGTGTGACAGCCTTAAAATGACCCTAGTCGGAATGTGGTTTTGGGACCACAAAATCGAGGCATAAAAATAATTAAATATTCATTTTGATGCATATTGTATGTGCCAATTCATGTGTGACATCTTAGGTGCTTCAATTTAGTATTATAATTATGAATTGCACCTAAAATGGCTAAGTTATGAACTTTGAAAATATGCTAGACAAATGTGTGATGACTTATTAATGCATGCATGAGAAATAGTGGATTTGCATGTCAATTTACCCACTTTTATGATAGTGGATGGTAATGATGAGGTTTTGGCACTTTGTGAATTGTTGTTTAGTCATATATTAATATAATAAAAGAAATTTTTATTTAGTTATCATAAAATAAAAGTTAAAATAATATTATGAAATGAAAAGATAAAATTTAATTAAGGAAATTGGGTGACAAAAACAATGTTTTTGTTCATTCTTCCTCCTTCATTGCCGTAGCTAGTTAAAGAAGAAGAAAATTTGTTTTTGGGGTTTGGCCATGAGTGAAGCTAATCTAAGGTATGTTTGATGCATCAATTGAAACTATCCTATGCTTTGAGTTGTTTAGAAAGCCTTTTCCTTGGTTCATGTTAAAATCTTTGATTTGGTAAAGGAAGGAGCTTTCGGCCATGGAAGAAATTCATGAGATTTTTAAATGCTTTAGGTGTTAAGAATTTCTTTGATGGCTGAGTGAACCTTGGGCAATGTAGGTATGATATAATAGCATGCTTGGATATTTTTGTTGTGTGTGTGGTGCCGAATGTGAATTGAAGGTATGTGGTGTGAAATTTGTCCAATTTGCTTGTGAGGTTAGCATGGTTCATGCATTTCTAAACTAACCCATGGCCAAAAATTTTGAATTATGAAACATACATGAATTCGGCAAATTGGAATTAAGTTGTAAAATGTTGATATACGTTGGAAAATGATGCCTTGATGTTGGAATTGAATTTAGGATGGCCGAATGAACTTGTTGTTAAGGAATAGTTGAATTTGAACCATTTGAGTTAAATTAAATTAGGAAATGAGAGTTTTAAAATGGATATGTTTCGATTTAGTTCACTATAGCATCCCGTATTGGGGTCTTGCAAATTGGTTAAAAATGAGTTCAAAAGTAGTAAATTAAATGATAGTAAAGAGTAGAGTTGAGAAACAAATGTCTAAAAATGCCTCATATGATGTTCGGTCTTAAGAAAATTTAGAAATAGAAGCTTAATGTTCAATACTTAATACATGCTTATACAATTGCTTAATGTGGTCTTGAAGACTTAGCGTTTTTGAATCTTGCATTGTTAAATTGATTTTTTTTTTTCGAATAAAAGGGCCGAATGTGTACAAGGGCTATCTCATGACCATTTGATTAAGTGTGTTAGAAAACATGATTAAATAGCTTTTTGATGAGACATTTGCATATTCGGCTATAAGGTTAGATTTTATATAGAGGAGTATGAAATTAACGTATGGTGCAAATTGAGTTGTGAGTTGATTATTACTGACTTGTGTGATTCATCTAGTTAAATGGAATGAATATGAATTATGTATATATATGTTAAGGTCAATGACTTCTCTAAATGATGCCATATATGATGTAATGTTTTAATTATGTGAATAAGGACTTTAAAGAGTGAATTTTGTATAAATCTGCTTGGTACAGCAGCAGTAACATGTTTTGGAAAAATCACCATAAATTGTGGGAGTTGAATTAGAGGCTGAATAAATTATGTAATTAAAGCTTAATGAGTCTAGTTTCTTATAAAAGAAACCTTACAAGCAACGGAATTGCCGATAAAGAGATTTTTAAAGTTGTATGAGACAGTATCAGAATGACTCCGAAATCCCCTGTTTTGTATTTAGAAAATCACTATAAATTGTATAAAAATAGTTATAAGATAAAATTTATATTCTTAGACTCCTTAATGAGTCTAGTTTCGAATAAAATAGTCTAGGACATATTTTGAATTCTGTACAAGGAGAAATTCAATTCGAAGTAAAGAGTGGTCAGTTTAGTCAAACAGTGAAATAGGGGAAACTGTAAGAAAATTCTGGTATTGATTGGCCAAACCAAAAATTCTGAAAATTTTATGGATGGAAGATATATGAGTCTATTTTCAGGGAAAATTAACGGTACTTCATTTCGAGTTTCGTAGCTCCAGTTATGAGTACTTTATTGAATGTTGCTCAGAAAATCAGCTTGTTGCGACTTGTAATATGTATGTGAGTGGCCGAATGTGTGTGTGTGTGTGTGTTTGCTATGAGAAGTATATGCATTTATTATTTGACTATAAGTGAAAATGATCAATTGAGATGTTTGAATAAGGATTAATAAAATTAAATATTTTATTTAGCTCAAGAGCATAGAGGGACAAGTTCGGATAAAGGGAAGGCTAAAGTGGTCGAATAGCCAATTCATAGTCGGTCGTGAAAGTTTAAGGTAAGTTTTGAGTAATTGAATTTGGTATTTAATTTAAAATTCCATGATATACATGCATGATAGTTGAACGATGTTCCATTGAGAAAGAAACCTTATTCATGTTTGCTATATAGCCGAATGGCTCATAGAGAAAGAAACTGAAATTGGGATTTGAAATGTATAGCTTATGTATGTTTGCTCATTGGGCCGAAGGTCTAGAAAGGAAGAGTATACATGTATAAGTTTTGATTTACATTTACGATATAAAGTCAAGGAGCATGTTATGTGTTTGTATGCGAATGAATGGATTGGATTACAAGTGTGATCTTGCTATGTGAAATGTGGCAACATGTGAATACATATGTATAAGACTCTGTGATGTGAATCCGGGATTAAAGTCCCGATGACTATATGTGGAGACTATGTCCGGGTTAAGACCCGAAGGCTATATGCAGAGATGATGTCTGGGTTAAAACCCGAAGGCTATATGCGGAGATTATATCCGGGGTAGAGGCCCGATGGCTATGTATGGAGATTTTACCCGAGCTAAAGGTCTCGATGATGATGCGAGTAAAGTCTAAGACTAAAAGTCTTCATGGTAACGATTGCTAATGAATGCGCTTAAAGTGTTAAGTTATACATGTATGTACCCTAAGCTTATATGCAAGCTGGTTTTTGGACCAAATACTAAGGTCATTATGCGATTACATATGTGTGCATGAAATGAGACTATTAATATGGTCAAAATACAATTGGTCAATGCGAAATGTTATGTGAAATTATACGACATGTCTATGTTTGCATGAGCTTACTATAAGTGAAAGTTATCTACTTTCGTATATGATGAGAATGTGTATGTTCGGTTAAAGGGTGACGTACCTAAAAGAAGAGGGAAACAAAAATACGAACAACTATGTTATAATTTGAGTTTTATCTATTGTCATTGCTTAAAACTTACTAAGCATTGTAATGCTTACTCTGTTTACTTTGTTTCTTCTGTTTTATAGATCTTATTTTGGAAGCTACGGACTCGGAGATTGGAGCCTTAATCACCTACACTATCGCCGTTATTTTGGTACATTTGATAGTTATTTTGGATCAATGGCATGTATAGGCTAATCTCCTTTTTGTTGAACCAAATTACATTTTGAGTTGTAATTATTCTAGCCATGCGAAAATGGCTTGCCTAGTCTTCTAGTTTGATTATATGTTTGGATGATACTCATATGGTTCGATGTTTGTGGCATGATATTTAGTTAGTACCCAATATGCAATGAGTTTCTAATATGGTGTTCGGTTATAGAACTCAATGAATCTATGTCTAGTGTGTAACTATGAACCTCGGTAGGTTGTATTTAGATATGTAATACCTTAATACCCTATTCCGGCGACGGACAGGGGTGTAGGGTGTTACACGGTGAGTTCGATATTATTATTATTAGTATGGATTGGTTAATCGAGCATATTGTTGAAGTGAATTGCAAAAGAAAGAAAGTTGAATTGTGATGATTCGAGTTAAGTTACTTATTTGAACGGGTTACCATCAGTGGTAATTTCGATGCTGGCACATAGTTATGTGAAAAAGAATTGTAAAGCTTATCATACGTATGAGCTAGATGATAAATTATCAGAAAGAATATTTCCTGAACCTATTCATTGGTAAGATTTTCGGGGACGAAAATCCTTAAATGGGGGGAGAGTTGTGACAGCCCTAATTTGACCCTAGTCGGGAAGTGGTTTCGGGACCACAAAACCGAGATACAAAAATAATTAAATACTATATTCTATGTCTAATATATGTGAAAATGCATGTGTGAATTTTGAATGCCTTGATTTTATCGACTAGATATTAAATTATAAGAAAGGACTCATGTGATAAAATTTGAAAATGTGATAGGTGAATTTTAAAGAGGCTAAATAATGCAGGATTATTGACATGGGGGACTTGCATGTCAAAGGGACCATTTTTTTTTTTTTATAGTGGACGGCATGATGATTGTAACATGACATTTATACACCTTTTATTTTATTAATGAAATAATAGTAATGGCTTTATATTAGTAAATGGTTATAAAACATGAAAAAAAAAAAGGAAGATGTTTCTTCATTCTCACTTAGCCGAAACTAAAGAAAAGAAAGAAGGGGAAAAGAGATAGCATTCGGCATTTGCATATCTTGAGTTTAGGTATGTTTTTCTTGAAATTTTCCTTGCATTTTATGAATATTGAAGTTGTTGATAGGTCCATGGCATAGCCCATGTATTAAATTTTAAGACCTTGCTTAGTTGAACTTTCGGCCATGGATGTGAGAACAGGATTTGGTCATGTTTTGATGTTTTTTTATGGGAAATGGTTGAATTATATGAATGAGCTAATAAAATTTGGTTTTGTGTTTTAAAATGAGTGTTACATTCGGTTTTGCTATGTTTCATGAAGGATTGGTAAATTGTGTTAAAATGGTACATAATTTTTATGTTAAGAGATTTAATTTTGGTTTAAAAGTACTAAGGGCAAATTTGTTATGTGAATTGGGTACTCTTGGTTTGAATCGAAATAAATTAGTGTTGTTGGGGGAGTAGTGGGCTTAATTGTTTTTAAAGAGTTGTTAAATATTATTTGTGATAGAGGATAGGACCGAATTGTGTAACATTGGCTTTGTGTGGGTTGTTATGTGACTTATGTTTTAGTTTTTATTGAGAATGAAAGATTTGGGTGAAAAGTATGCCTAGTGTCGTTTGATGTTATTAAAAGTATTTGGCCATTGTATTTTAAGAGGGAAGACTTGTATTAATGATGGATGTTTATAGGTGAAATTGAGCTAGTTGAATTTTGTTAATGTGGATTCTATGATATGCTAGAATCGGCTTAAGTGTTTAAGTATTTAAACCCCTTTTTCCCTTGATTATGATATGTCATATTACAATGTTAATTGTTCGTTGTAAGGTTTACATTTATTCGAAAAGATTATTATGAAATTGAGATAAGATATTTATTTATATTATGGTCTCATGAATTTGAATATTGACAATGTGATTTTTTGTTAAGCTTATGTGACTGAGTGATGTGTATAAAAAGGAAACAAAGTGTTTATTAGGTGGTTGTATTCGAAAGATGATAAAGATAATTTATTCTATTCTATAACCGAATGTGGTATTTTAGTCAAGGAATAATTTAATTGAATTATTATAAAAGCCATGAGCATTTGGTCAATTAGTATATATGTTTTATATATATATATATATATACACACACTAAGATTTGGTTATGTGAATACATTCAGTCATGATAGAAATGTATTGGATGATTGATGTTTTGATGTAGTAATTGGCTAATGCGTCTACATGAGTTAGATGTTGAATGTGGATTTAAGATTGGAGCAATGGTTAATTGTTAAATTGCTTAATTTAATGGCTGAATGATATTAAAATCGATGCATGACTTAATTTGGTTGTAATAATGATTGGATGAGTTGATTTTTAAGGTTATTGTAGTTTGTATGAATAATTGCGATGAATGGTATTTATAAATAAAACCATTTTTCCTTATAGACTTTGGTTATTGAAGATGAAATTGGGACTTGCCGTGATTGAGTGGATACCGAGTGTGAATTTAAGTAAAGGTTAAGTTAATGTTGTGTTTTGAATTGTTGATATGAAATTCGAATTATGAATGGGTAGTAATTATTAATGAGATAACTTGTTAATTTTAAGTGTTAATCGGCCAAGGTTAATTGGTGAAGTTAAGTTAGATACCGAATGTGATAGTGACTAAATAATTGAGTATTGATTGTAATGTTAAAATGTTTAATGCTTGAATATGTGTGATCAAAGGTCCAAAGGTTCGGCCCTATGCATGTTGATAAGGTTCTATAATTATAAGGCATTTTAGTTTGGGCATATATACATATGGTTATTTAGAACATCTTGAGATGGCCGAATAAGGCTAAGGATGGGTATGTTTTGATTTTCTAAAGTTACATAGTAAATTGTTTAATGTGATTAAAGATGTGTATGATTATTTTATAATTGAGCTAAAAGTAGCTATATGACCTACTAAATTTCTTGTTATATTCGACCATAAGCAAACACATTGGGATTTTAATAAATTTAATTTATTTGAGTTTAGCTCAAGAGCTTACGGGACCAAAGTTGGATAAGGGAAAGGAAAAAGTGGTTGGATAACCGATCTGAGACTGTTGAAAATAACCGAGGTAAGTTTTAAGTATTTAAATATAAGTAGTTGTGAAAGTGTCATAATATACCTTATTACTAAATATTTTGCATTATATAAGTGCCTTGCCGAATTATAATCTCGTATTGAGTGGAGGATACATATTAGATATGTGTATAAGTTTGAATGAGATGGTGAACAAGAATAGAATCTATATAATGTGATTTGCCAAATAAGTTATAAGATAAAATAAGATGAAGTATATTTGGACTTTTGTGATGTGTATGTATGAGATGTTATAATTTGATTCATGATTTCATAAATATGAGCGAAATATATACGTAATCTATTAAAGATGGATTTAATGTACAGTAGATGCTTTAATAATGTTATATATGTATGATGTTTTATAGATTTGGTTAAGTCATTTCAATGTGTAATATCAAATGAAAAGACGCACTATGTGTGCGAGTTATTTAACCGAGCACTATGTGTGTGAGATCGGTTGTTGGGCACTAAGTGTGTGAAATAAGATTGTGTAAGACCTCGTCTGGGACAAAGGCATTGATTTGTGATAGTGTGTAAAACCGTGTCTAGGACACTGGCATCACTTGTGTTTCATGTAAGACCTCGTCTGGGACGAAGGCATTGATTTGTGATAGTGTGTAAGACCGTATCTAGGACACTGGCATCACTTGTGTTTCATGTAAGACCTCGTCTGGGACGAAGGCATTGATTTGTGATAGTGTGTAAGACCGTGTCTAGGACACTGGCATCACTTGTGTTTCATGTAAGACCTTGTCTGGGACGAAGGCATTGATTTGTGATAGTGTGTAAGACCGTGTCTAGGACACTAGCATCACTTGTGTTTCATGTAAGACCTCGTCTGGGACGAAGGCATTGATTTGTGATAGTGTGTAAGACCGTGTCTGGGACACTGGCATCACTTGTGTTTCATGTAAGACCTCGTCTGGGACGAAGGCATTGATAACGTTGGCATTGTATAAGGACTATCTGAAAGCTGTACACTTCTGAACGGTTTGAAGAGAAAGTCTATTAAATGGACTAAAGGCTGGTGAACTAATTTAAGTCAAAGAGTATGCAACCTTGTGCTAAATTGTTAATAAAACGAGTTCTAAACGATAAGTTGGCCAGGTATGTGATATATGTATATATATATATAGATTATATATGTGAGATTAAGCTTACGGGAATTAAGAATGTGTAATGGGAAGCATATGTAATGATGCTGTAAATTCATATGTATATGTGTGTATGTGTGCATTTCAGTCAGTATACAGAGTAACTTGAAAGTATTCGATATGCCATTCAACTATGAATGTTGGAAGCAAAATGATACACTAATTGAATTTGACAGAATTAAAGTTAATCTTGAAGCATATAAATGCTAATGTCTATATGAGTCTGAAAATAATCGGAATGAATGATATATGTGATTGTGCATAATCGGCCAAATGGTATTATACTTGGAAAATGTTATATGATTACGATTATTTGGTTTGTTTTTTTTAAGTTCAACTGTTTAAATTTCTTAAGACTTACTAAGCTTATGAAAGCTTACTTTGAATGTTATTTTTCTCTGTTTTGTAGATCGTTGACTCTTACTATCAGCTTGGGGATCGTCAGCAGTCGTCACACTATCCACTGTTTGGTACTGTTATGTTTTGGATTAACTTATGGCATGTATAGAATAGAATAATAGTGGAAGGATATTATGGTCAATAAGCCATGGGAATATGGCATCTTTTGGATATCTACTTTTATAAATTTTAAATTCGATCTCTGGTTGGGTCTAGCATTACATAAATAAATGATCTTTATTTCAAGAGAATGTTCAAAAATTTTACTATTCTGATATGTTTTTCTAATTTCCGGTAACGCCTTGTCCTATTCTGGCGACGGTTATGGGATAGGGGTGTTAAAGATAGAAGACGGCGAATCTTATCTTTCCGAGGTAGTAGGGGAGCAGATTTAAGCCACCAGTCTTATCTTCCTAAACTAGCAAGGGAGTAGACTGAATATTGCAGATCTTGTTTCCCAGAAGCAGCAGTGGAGCAGATTGAAGATGGCGAATCTTATCTTCCCGAGGTAGTAGGGGAGCAGATTTAAGCTACCAGTCTTATATTCCTGAAGTAGCAAGGGAGCAGACTGAAGATTGCAGATCTTGTTTCCCTGAAGCAGTAGTGGAGTAGATCAAAGACAGCGAATCTTATCTTCCCGAGGTAACAGGGGAGATTTAAGTCACCAGTTTTATCTTCCTAAGGTAGCAAGCAAGTAGACTGAAGATTGCAAATCTTGTTTCTCTGAAGCAGTAGTGGAGCAGATTGAAGACGGTGAATCTTGTCTTCCCGAGGTAGCAGGGGAACAGATTTAAGCCATCAACCTTATCTCCTTGAAGTAGTAGTGGAGCAGGTTAAAATCATCAATTTGTATCTCCTTGAAATTCCAGCGAAGTAGATCGAAGTTACAAATCTCTTCTCCCTGAAATTACATTGGAGCAGATTGAAACCACAATCCTAATCTCCCTAAAGTTGCAGTGGAGCAAGTTAAAATTACCAGTTCTTATCTCCTTGAAGTTTTAGTAGAGTAGATCGAAGCTACAAATCTCTTCTCCCTGAAATTTTATTAGAGTGGAGCGAAGCACCAATTCCTATACATTTGAAGATGCAATGGGATGGAACAAAGTTACTGAAAGAAGAGAAGCATCAAAGAAGTCAAGATTGACCCTTTTTAGAAGTCTTTCCTCCATTCTTGTTACACGACAACAAGCAAAGAGGGGCAACTGTAGCAGGCCCAATCTACCCGGGCCCATACATAAACCAAAATATAAAAATTATTTAAAAGTTCATGTCTTTTACAATAAGCAGGACCAATTACTTAGCCCATTTACAAACAAATACATAATCCAAACCCAAATCAACCTACCCAATTGGACTAAACCCAAACCAAAACTAAACCTAATGGCCCAAACCCAAAATGGCCTAAAACACAAAGACTTTTCAGCAAACCCTAGGGGTTGCATGAGTTGCTGCCGCCGTTCCCTTCCATGAGCACCATCACCACACCACGTCGGCCCTTCAACTGGCCCTTGTACTTGCAAAACTAACAAGCAACAAACTATACAGCAATTTAACAGCTAATAACGCAACAAGAATGAAAGAAAAAAGGAATTTTTTTGTATTTTTTATTTTTCATTTCGGTTATAATAGTCGAATATATTTTTTGTAAAATGGGTGGACACATGCACATTCAATAGATAAAAGAATAGAAAACAGTTTTTGATAAAGGTGATTTCCATGGTTTTTACTATTTAATCTAGTTTTTATTTTGCCTTTCTTTCAGTTTTTAGATCCGAAAACAAAAGAGAAGAAAAGAGAGAAGGAAGCTTACCCGAACTCATCTTGAAACGGGTCAAAGGGCCCATTCTTGTGCATCGCTGGCCACCAAGTGGTGGTGGTATGGTGGTGCGACGGAGTTTTCTTCACTGGAGAAAGAAAGGGGAAAGGATTAAAGCCTTTAGGTTTGGGTTAATCGTTGAAAATGGGAAGAAAACCTTTGTTTTTTTTTTTGTTTTTTTAAATAGCAATAGCAGAAATGTGTTTTTAATCAAAAAATTTTGTTTTAAACACTTAATAAAACGACGACGTTTAATTACTCAGCCCGCGCGCCCGACCCGATCTAGAAGAAGGATCCGCGCGTTTTTAAATTTTGGGATATTTGCACAGCGAATCCCTTCATTTTTTGGCCCCTTTCTAATTCGATCTTTCTTCCTTTCTTCTGTTTTTTAATTTTACCCATGATTTTTGAATTTGTTCCATTTTAATCCTGCGTGAAACGGTGCACATGGAAACTTGGAGATAATTTCTTGATTAGTCGCCTTTCTTTGTTGCGCGTTATTTTTGATCCCATTCGAAAATCAGCGCATAGGGACAGGGGGTTATTTTCCTGTTTAGCCCCTATTACTTTTCAGCATGTCGCGATTTAGTCCTTTTAAAAATTTATTTGTTTATTTATGGATTACACCCCTAAATTTCATTTTGATTTCAATTCAATCCCCGTTTATTTAGTTTTTTTTTTTTTAAATTGTTTCATTTGTTGTTTTTGTTATTTGATTATTTATTTAGTCTTAGTTTTTTTAATCAAATATTTTGTTAATATTCAATTATTTATTTATTGTGTTTATTGCATATCCCCCTTATTTCATTCTTTTACATTTGTTTTTATATTTTTTCTTTTATTCTATCTTTGTGTTGTTTTCTATTTTTTAAATGTATTTTAAAATCTAGATCTTATTATTATTATTATTATTATTATTATTATTATTATTATTATTTTCTTAATTTATTTAACATTTATTTATTTTTTTATTTGTTTATTATTATTTTATATATATATAGACTTATTTTATTTTCATTTTTTTTTTTGCAAATTCGCATTTTATTTATTTCAAGTTTGACATAATATTTATTCATTTCATGTTGCTTTATATAATGTTTATTCTAAATTGTTTTATTTTATATTATTTTAACCTATTTCTTATATTATCTATTTTAAGTCTTTATATATTGTTTATTTTAAATTTGAATATATTATTTATTTTAAATTTGAATATATTATTTATTTTAAATTTTATCATATATATTTTTTAATCATCGTGTATATTACTAATTTTCAGATTCTTTTTTCACATTATTATTTTGAACTCATTTGCTATCATTTTAAATTGTTTTATGTTTAATTTCAATTTGCTTTATATTATTTATTTTTAAATTGTCATGTATGTTATTCACTTGTTTTTTTATTATTATGTTAGTTTGTAAATAATGTATATTATGTGACCATCACGAATTGTTTTACTAGTGCATTTGATCTTGTTTGCGTGGTACTTTTATTCGCATATCATGGTTTCAAAATAGAAAAAGACATCTCGTTTAAGCAAAACACATGATATTATTCAAAAGTTTTCAAAATAAGGCAATATTCGGTAGTTGGGAGCTTTGAGAAAATTGTGCCCTAACTTACTGGGTTTCGATTTTTCTCATTGAGTCTAAATAACTGAATACCTTTTTTAAAATTAAAACATATGAGTTTCAAATAAAAAACTTATTCTTGGGGACTTAAAATGTCGTTTCCTAACTTATTAGATGTAACGTTTTATTACTTCGAGATAAGAGAGTTTTAACAGTCATTTCGATTTATTCAAGCATTTTTTAAAAAAAATAAAAAGGGTCGTATTTTAAAATCTTCTCAAAATTTTGACATTAAGATATTAATTAATCAATTAGGTACCAATTTTGGGTGTTATGAGGGTGCTAATCCTTCTTCATGCGTAACCGACTCCCGAACCCGTTTTCTCGAATTTCGTGGACCAAAATCATTGTTTTAATAAATCAAAATATTTTATTAAAATGATCAATCTCAAGGTGACCCAATCACACCTCAAAAAAAGGTTGGTGGCAACTCTATTTTAGTTTTTTTTTTTAAAGTCGATCCCCATTTTTTTGCCTATAAAAATGGTTTCGACACTATATATTATAAAATATATATACTTATTTACAAAAAAAAAGTTTTATAAGAAAATTATTCAACTTGCAAACTCTTTAATTTGAGACATTCAAAACTTTGTAATGTGGTTGAAAGGGTATTTGCTATTTTATAAAATATTTTCATATTAACAACACCAACTCAATAAAACATAAAAATACATGGTTGAATCGTACTAGTATATTGCATTCGTCATAACCTTGTTTGTTAGCCGAATTGGGATGGTCCATTGAAAAGTACATAAAAGAAGGAGGTTGGGATAATTTTAATGACACATATACAAATTCATATTTAGATGATAATAAACTCGGTCAACGACTAACATATGATGACAAAGAATAGCAAAGGATGTGTTAAATGTTGAAGAAGAAATAACCCAACAATATGGAATGATAGAGAAATTATATAAAATTATATATGACATTTATTTTCTTTTTGTTAGTTTTACTAGTAATTGTATTATCAACTACTTTCTTGTGCTAATATATTACATATGATTTTATTTTTTTACTCATTTAGATATTATTTATTGTACAAATAATTTTTTATAGTAAATAATTTTTTAAAATATAAATTATTTAATTGTGTAATTACAATTTGTACTACCAAATATAGCATATGGGATTATAATATAATTACACTTTATCAACTAAATATGTCTAAAATATTACGATTCTTTATAATTAAAAAAGAATATATCTAATTACTTTATAGTGTACAAACACGTAATATTAAATAAATCTCCAACAAATTGTTGCAATACAATAAACTCAATAGCACTTTTCTTTTGAATATTTAATTTTTTTTTCTCTAAGTGCTTTTTTTTACTTGTTATTCTCTCTCTTTCTCTTTTTTTTTTCTTTTACTTTTCTGAAAATTTCACCGAAGTACAAAAAATAAAAACCTCTTCCACCTTTAATGTATTTGCCTAACCCCATAATATTTATGCTATGAAGGTCCATTAAGCATCGAATACCTAAAACAAATAAGGATAAGGTTGGAGATTTAAGCTCAAATGGTGAGGAATTACAAACAAAACAATAAGGGTGACCAAGAAAAAGGCTCTAAGCTCGAACTATTGTATTCAACCAAAAATAATATCAGGTTAGCTTCAAAGGCTCAAATAGCGGAATAAAAATTAACAAAAGAAAAATTCATTATATATTTGAAATTACTTATGTTGGAAAAAAAAATAACGTTCATCATTCATTTATCGTTCTCAAAACATCTACATTTACTGTCTAAATTCAAAATATAAAATCAGATATGATAGTATTACGAATATGTACATTGACTGTCACAACAATCAATGTTCCAACATTTCATCCAAAGTTAGAGCGTGAAAGTTATACCAATAAGAATGTAATTACCTTTGAAGAGAGAAGCAGCTCTACATTAATGTCCTTTAGTTTATACTGACCTCTTACTTAGATGGGGTACTTTATGTCTTGTGTATCTCCTACAAAAGACATGAAATCAGTTTTTGATCCTTGAGGTTGAACAGAACAGAACATAACAACTCTTTTTTGTTTGGTTTTTGAGTTTTCATCATATACCATTTTATTGCAAACATTGGTTTCAATTTCAAAATTGCAGTCAAAGAGATCAGTCCTAAATGATAAGAATATGTTATAATGCATCTGAGTTTGTATGCTTTTCAAGTCAACAAGATCATATATAAAAGGAGCAGATGAATCACACATGATTGGTTGGGTGGTGGAGAGAGATTGGTTTGGGGAAAAGAAGAGCCGTAAATAATATGGAACAGAGTGCATTCGCCACTTGGCTTACTACGAAGAAGTAAACCCAATAATACATAAATCACAATTAAACCCTTAGCTACTTTTATGTATAAAGGAAGGCTCCCAATTTTTCAAGAAAGAATAATATTTTAAAATAAATTACTCTATCTTTTACTTTTGACCCATATTCATTCATTCTAACCCTCTTTTTTTTTCATGTTTATTTTGCTTTTATTCTTTATTTTTAGTAGGAAGGTAGAACATTCTTTTTTATTAATGTTGTTTTAATAAAATAGAACGAAAATGAAATGTATCATACAGTAGTTAGATAGTTGACCTCTTCATTGCTTTTTCAGCGCTGGAGAGAGGATCCTCTCCTCCACAAATATATAAAAATGACGATTGGTTAGAATGAAAGGTAATTTTTTAATGAGAGTAGGTTTTCTCTATAGTGCAGGTTTAAGTTGTGGTATTTGAAGATCTAATATAATAAATATTAAAAGATAAAAAAGTATTTTTATAGTAACATTTGTTATTTTTTTTATGTTAAATTAGGGTTTTTTCAAGGAGTTTTATTAATACAATTATAAGTATAATCATAAATACAATTATAATACAATCATGTTTGTGTAACCTAGAATGAAACTAATACAAAGTTAATTAAATTGAACTAAAATTCAGAATATACAATAAATGGATATCTTAGGTAATTACACATGAACTGGAGAGACATCTCTCTAGGAACTTGTGGCTGTACAAGAGCACTACCCAAGATGTTTTTGTCCTTTCCCATGCTTTGCCATTTTAGGTTGCTTTAAGCAATAAATTGCAACTTCTCCTTCACAATCATAAACCCTAAAACTTGTTTGTGGCAAAGATTCGAAAGCTGCCCGTTCAAGTTGTAAAAACCAACAGTTTATCAGTAATTAACCCCAGCCAGCCATTACAACCTAAATATGTAAACAAAATAAAATAAAAATTGGTGAGAACAAGATCAGCCCTGCTTTCTTGTCTAAAATATAAAATGTTGATAAAGAACAAAAGAATAAGTTCACTATTCCAACATTACCTCAGCACCATAATACTTTTTGTCGTTATAATTATAAATAAACAAGAAACATGCATGAGCAGACATAAAAGGAAAAAAAAAGTTAATGAATAATGAGAAACCTTTTTGTGACATGAACAAGAAATAAAGAAAGGATAAAAGAAGAGCAGAGGGAGCTCCCTTCAGTCCAAGCATAGGAAGTTTAAGATTCAATTTGTCTCCCGCATCATTCACTCATTTACAGAGCATATATTTGCTGAGATATAGCGTCCTTTTTATAACACCGTATTTGGATGAATGAGTCGGCAGCTAATTGAAATCCCATCTCGCCACCCATGAGTGGACTGAAGAAAGCTCCCTTTTTACCTGCTTTTATATTACAAAACCAGCAACAAAAGTATGTATGTATGTATGCATGTATGTATGTATGTATGAATGGAATAATAACCCTAAAGGAACCCCAAAGAACTGATGAGAGAAAGAATATTGTGAGAGGGTAAAGAAAGCGAGTGTTGAAAAGGGAAGAAGATGGAGACTTGGAGGACGAAGAAAAGATGTTGAAATACATTTTACTATGGATGTATTTGTGGAAGGATATGACTTTATATAAGCTAAAAAAGGAAGTGCAGTGCTCAAACAAGTATAATTTCGTTTAAATATTGTAATGGAGGAGAGACTTATTCGTATTCGTTTCCTTTTGCATTTTCTCGTTTTCTATTTTATTTTATTTTTGGTTTGTAGAACCCTTTCCAAGCAGGTTTCTAATGGATTGTTAAAATTTGAATGCCCATCTCATTTGATTTTTATTAAATATTTTCAATAAATTTTAATTTAGATTTCACATATAAACATGAAAGCATCACTTAAATAGTTTTGGTTCATAAAAAGGTACTATTATTTAAGTTGACACTAATTTAATAAAAAAATTATTTAAAGGTAATTTAATTTTTTATTTTAAAATTTTTAATTTATTATTAATTAATTTCAAATTATATATTTTATTATTTATTATATATTATTTTTAAACACATATTTGAACTCTATATATGTGACTTTCACACGCATATATATATATATATAAGATTTCTAGTATGTGTTATTACATTTCTATCCTTTCAAAAGCTGAACAGCAGTTTTAAAATATTGGACAGAAGGGACAAAAACAAGAAAATACTGAAACTATTTCATACCCATCAAAAAAGAACTGCCCATCCTGTTCACTTTTGTTGTTAAAAAAAAATCTTTTATTCGGAAAAAACGGATTCAATTATTTGAATTTTGTCAGCTCTCATCAATCTTTGCATAATAATTTTATGAATGGCCATAGCTTCCCTCCTTTTTTGCTATATGACCTACATTCTTTATTAGTGCATAGCTTTAAACATTTTTTTTGTCATATGACCTACATTCTTTACTAGTGCTATAACTATTATAATTTTAATAAACTACATGTTATCTAGAATTTTATGTGTTTATACAACCCCCTTGATAAGCACATAACTTTCTTAGTCATTTTCATACATATTTCTACAATAGGCACTTATAATTAACTTTTATGTTTTTGCATCAACTTGAAAAAAATAATTTTAATTTCATAAGCTGACTTTAAATACAAGATGTGCCTATCTTTAAATTTTACTTATAAAATCTAAAAGTTTTATTTGATAATTTCATCCTAAATTTATTAGATTTAATTTTTTATCGAATTTTCATGTTGTAATTGAAATTTCCAAATCTAATTTGAAGCCACTGATTTTGGTTCCAAATAAGATAAGCAAAGCCAAGATTCATCATCTTCCCACATCTCAGATTGAAAACTAAAACGGTGATGTATTTTCAGTTGAAAAATTAAGTAAAATGCATATTCTTATCCAAAATTGAAGATGCCGTTTCAATTTGCTCTAGAAAACAAAAGGTTAAGGTAGACACAGTACACTGTATAGGTTTTCCATTTTTTTTTCCTTTTATAGGAAACACAAACACTAAAAGATTCCTGGAAAAACCTACACTTCTAACTTCGAAGAGTATTCTTTTTAAACTCCCACTAATACTAAGTTTATCTAAAGTAACCCCTTCTAATTGGCATATTTTTAATGCATGGAATTTACTTTTTTTTTTATACAATATTAGAGGTGGGGAATGAGATAATATGATTTGAATCTATGTTAAATATGTGTCTAACAAAAATGTTAATCACTATTCTATTTAAGATAAGACGAATTTACTGTTAATTAATATTAATCTCTTTTAGCACAAGCCTACTTAAATTATTTTATGATTAATATATTTTTTATGTTCATTTTACGATCTATAAACACTAATTCTTTTGATTTGAACTTGAATTTTTTCTTTAAGAATGTAATATGATTTATTACTACACTTAGTACTTCTTAATAATTATACATATATTCAATTATTCAAAACCAGAACAAGAATTGATTGTTTTAGTTGTTATTGACATTAAACAGTATTACCCACATTTTTCTTTATCAAAAAACAATTCTAATATTAGAAGGAATTTTGAACTCTCATAATTGGTGGTTAAAAGTTATTCATCTCTAGAATTTATTCAGATTTGAACTTTCGATGAACCAAGTAGCAAGTTTATATTTGAGAAGCTCCTTTTAGAATAAATGTGTGTGGGGTTTGGGTGTATTTTTCTTGTGAATATTGACCCTTTAATTGTATATTAAGAATTTATTAAAAGAATTATGAAAATTTAAAAATAAACCATATAATTTTCTTGAATTAAAAAATTGTTTATTTATTTTTAAGGAGGGTGTATAGCAATTTTTTTTTTTTTTGTTATTACTTATTACCTTCTTTTAATAAAAGTCACACCAAATATGATATAGAAATTGTTCAGTTTAATTTCAGAGGTAGGGCAAGGCGTGTGAAAATTTGTCAACAGAGAGTGAAGAGTTTGCAGAACCAAAAAAGGGTCAAATAGAGTATGATGGCAACGAGGAAATTAAATAATATAATATTAATAAACAAATAGTAAAAAGTAAATATAAATTTGTTGGGAAAGAACACAGCAGATTCAGATTCTCAGTCATTTCCTGGAAAATCACTGTCTTGTCAAACTAAAAGTTTTGTAATTTTATTTTATTTTAATATTTTTACATCTTGCTAAAAGGCAGTCAAAAATCGTTACAAGGATTAACCATACATGCAGTTCCGTTTGTCTTCTTTATGACCCCCCAAAAAATAGCATGCAGTTCATGGCCTCATAAACGTATATGCTTTTTTTTCTTTTTTTGGTTTAGAGTTGCTTCAGTCAGCCCCTTACCCCACAAAATATGATGAAACGCAAGAAAATATTCTTGGAATCCAACTTTGGCCGTATGATTCAACTTTCACAGTACACATTTGCGGATTTTGGTTTAACTTTTTTGAAACTCCCTTACGTTTCGTAGCGGAACCCAAAACATGTACCACAACTGATAGCAATTTGGATTTACCAAGGCTTTAAGTTTCCCTAAACTATCGGTTTTGATTTGGTTTACCTCAAAAGATAATATCAACCAATAAAAATATGATACTTGGCATATTTTTATTCGACATCACATTTTTTGAGATAAAATGGTAGTTTAGGTAGCACTCTTGATAATAAATTTTTTTAAGTACCAAATTAGAAATTAGGTTATAATTTAGGGATTTAAGTCGCTAATAAATCCTAACTACAACTTTAACTTTAAAATAACGCTTATGTTAAAAACTTTAGTTCACTCCTTTCTCAAATTTGGTCCTTAGATAATCTCTATCCCTACCCTCTTGTTAACAAAAACTTTAACTTAGAAAAGTATATATGTATTTGACTTCTACGGTTGTCTTCTACTGTTACTATCGAGCGTCTGTGCAACACTAGTAGGAAATACACGTCACTGTTATGGTACATGCGACTAATTTTAATGGTTTTTATTTGTTGTGTATACTAGCCTTAGGTTAAGGGAACATTGACAACTTTGGGAAATTTTGAGGTCTACTATGGATTTACATAAGTTGTCTTGGCTCGTGATTGGAGACTTCAATTATATCTTAAGTAATTAGATAGAAAAAAGAAAAAGGTGGGCTCTCTATGGATTGATATAGGCTTAATGGTTTCATGAATGTTTGAATTACTATTTGATTTAGGTTTCAATGGCCCTAGATTCACTTGGTCTAATCTTAGAAACTTATCGGGTCTTATTTAAGAAAGGATTGGTTATGCTTTTGCAAATCCGGAATGGAGGCTCCTTTATCCAAAAGCTGTTGTTAATCACCTTCCTAGGACTCATTGAAATCATTGCCTTAGTATTAAACTTATTAGTGTGGACAGGAGATCTAAGCGTACCCCTTTTAGATTTCAACATACGTGGCTTAAACATCCTGATTTCAGCCACATTCTTGATAGTTTTTTAGCTAACTCTGATAATACTCTAATTGATATGATCAACTCCTTTACTACTTTCTTGACAGAATGAAACAAATATACATTTGGAAATTTGTTTCGTAAAAAGAAACGTTTGTTAACTAGGATTGCATGGACAGAAAAGCTTTGGTGGACTCTTCTTGTGAGTTCTTGTTATCTCTTCATAAATCTTTGGTAGGGGAATACAATGAATTGTTGGAGCAAGAAGAATTTTTTTTGTGATTTCAAATCTAGAGTTCAATGAATTATAGAAGGCGAATGTAATACTTTATTTTTTCACCTTTCCTGTAACAGCCTAGAATAGGGCCTAGTCGAAATAATAGTTTCGAGACCACAAATTTGAAGTAGAAAAAGTATATTTCGTGATTATTAGTAAGTTTATAGCATGCTTGCATGATGGTGAGAAAATTTCCATGAAGGAAATTTTATGAAATGGTGATTAATTTGCCCCTTAGGACTAAATTGCAAAAGTTGCAAAATTGAGTTTCTAAAAGCTTTAAGGATGAATTGGCATTTGAAAAATTATTAGGAGTCCTTATTTGGAAATTAGACCAATTTTTGACACTATGGACAAAAATGCCCATGGAAGGGTAAAATTTTAAAGAAAGGTCATAAGGGCATTTTGGTCATTTGGTAAATTAATAAAATAAAAGGGGAAAAAGAAAGCAAAAAAGTATCCATCTTCTTCTTCTTATGTGCCGAAATTTCCAATCCCTCCATAGCTAGGGTTTCTTTCATTTTCAAGCTCCAAGTAAATGACTCCAAGGCCCGTTTTTAATTTTCTTCGTATTTTTGAAATCCTCGTAGCGTAATCTAGCTAATTCGACCACTAATTTGAGGTAGAGTTTATGTTTAAAAATATACCCATGCATGACATGTAAGTATTTTGATGTTTAGTGGTAGAATAAGAAAGTTTAAACTGTAGTAAACATCTTTCTCTAAGTGATTTTTCATGAAATTCCTTAATAGGGACTAAATTGTAAAAGTATGAAAATGTGTAGTAAAAGTGTGAATTGATGAGAAATAGGGGCTGTTATGAACATAAATAAAGTTTAGCTAGGCTTGGGTAACCAAGAAAATAAGTGCATTTCATTATACGAGCCTAGGGACCATTTTGTAAATATGTAAAAGTTTAGGGGAAAATTATAAAATTTTCCAAAGTGTCAATTATGGGCTAATTAGCCAATGTGTGTATTAAATGAGCTTAATTTGTCATTTTAGATCAAGAAACACGAAGCCCAGAACGAAACCGGGGAAAAAGTAAGGTGGTGGACTAAATCGCATGTTCATCCACATTTTGGACCCGAGGTAAGTTATATGTAATAATTTAACCTTTTGCATGATGAAAATTATTATGATGATATTTCATGAAATCCACAAAGAAATGATGATAAAATAAATGAGAAAGCTCGATTAAATGTAAAAAAAAATACGAAGGGTACCGTGGTCATGACATGAGCAATTGTAGGTCCCGTATAAGACCATGTCTGGGACATGGCATCGGCACCGACCTGAGATCCCATGTAAGACCATGTCTAGGACATGGCATTAGCATCGATAAGAGATCCCATGTAAAACCATGTTTGGGACATGGCATTGGCATCGACATGAGGTCCCGTACAAGACCATGTCTGGGACATGGCGTCAACACCAAGATGAGACATAGATTCCCTTATAAGACCATGTTTGGGACATGGCATGGGCATCCAATAGAGACTCCGTATAAGACCATGTCTGGGACATGGCATCGATATTAGCTTACGATCTTGTGTAAGACCATGCTGGGACATGACATCGACATCGATATGAGATCCCGTGTAAGACCATATCTGGGATATGGCTTCGGCATTGACTCGAGATCCCAAGTAAAGCCATATTTGGGATATGGCTTTGGCATCTTTCCATGAGAATGACTTTACGGGTATCCTTCGATATTCTAAGTACATTAATAGAGAAAGTATTTAAGTTGATTAGTTAACAAGAAAGACTAAAGTTTCATGATGAGTGTTATAAGTACACTTGAGTAAGTTACGAGAAAATGAAAAGTAAGTTATGAGAACAAGTAAGTCATGATATTGAGTAAGTTATGAGATTGAACTAGTTATGAGAAGACGTAGAAAGGCAAATGACATTTCATGATATATTACTTGAATGGTGTTTTATGACTTATGTTGCTATCTTATTCTATGCAACTTACTAAGCATTTTATGCTTACCTCTTCACTTTCCATTCTTCCTTATTGATTTGCTGAATTAGCTCAGGGATCGATCAAAGTCAGAGCTTGAAGTCACACTATCAAGCCATTCATTTTGGTATAATTAAGTTAGTTATTTTGATGTATGGCATGTATAGGAAGTTTGGTTATTTTGTTATATGTTATTTTGAGTAGCCAAATATGTTGGCTATTGTTATCACTTGAGTCAAGTTGTAACGACCTTTGGAAATGGGCTAATATTGATTAAGTTATATTTTATGCATTGTGGATGAAATTCATGATTGTGCAAGTTGCAAGTTTAAGTAGAGTAATGATGGATGAGAATGATATGTATGGTGGCATGCGAGTGCCTTAAATGGTGAATGTTTAGAAAGTATAATTATGTTTGAAATTGGTATGAGTTGGTTGTGTTTTAGGGTGGCAAAAAAGCTTGGAAAATCGCCTATTTTTGTCTACACGGGTTAGGAACACGGGCGTGTGTCTAGGCCGTGTGTGACACACGATATGCACCAAGGATGTGTAGCTTGACTGTGTGTCCCCTGCATCTTAAGTAGTTAAGTCAGTATTGCATACGGGTTGAGCACACAGGCATGTGTCTTGGCCGTGTGAAGTCAAGTAATTCATAGTGTTCTAACAGAATGGTCTACGGGTTAATGGCATGGGCATGTCTGGGCCGTGTGAGGGACATGGGCCATAGGCATGGGCGTGTGCTAAGCTGTGTTCAATCTTGTAGGTTGAAATAAGAAATAAATTTAGCACAGGCTAGGGACATGGGCGTGTGTGACCATATAGCCAGCCCACATGAGCGTGTCCCACCTCACACGGGCGTGTGGCCCTGTTGTAAGCAAAATTTTTTCTAAGATGCCTGAAAGTTCCCGGATTGGTTTTAAACCACTCCCGATGTATATTTTGGGCCTCATAGGCCCATGATAGGAATATTAAGAGCATGTTTGTAAAAGTTTTAAATTGGAGCAAGAATTAAGGCCTGATTTAGTAAGTTTGAGCAAGATTAAGTACGGTAACGCCTCGTACCCCGTCCCGACGTCGGACTTGGGTAATGGGTGTTACATTCCACTTTAATTCGAAGGAGTTCAAATAGAATTGTAGGTCTTTTTTATGCTTATAAGAATTAGGTCAAGTCTAGAAATAGTATTGAGAGTTTCATTTAGGGCCGTTTTGCTAGTCTCTTCACCATGTTTGAGATCTCTTCTTTGGATGTCTTGAGGGGTTCTGTGTTTCACTGGTTGCAATTACTAAAATCAGATATTACTTTTTTGAGGTAAGATATTCCCAGGTTAAAGTGGAAGAAGTAGTTTGGTCCTTTATGTAACAACCTAATTTTTAGTGGTTCCAGAAAATGTAGTTTTGAAACCCTATTTATGTAAACCAAGCCCGTAAATATTAAATATGAATATTTATAGGGTTAATATAAAGGTATATTGATGTTTGGTCCATCAGTTTTTTCAATTAAATAGTTAATTTAGATAGAGGGACTAAATTGTAAAAGTCCAATCGCTATAGGTTTTTAATTAGCGAAAGGCTTAGGAACTTAAATTACAATTAGCCGAAGGTCCAAAATAATAATTAAATAATTTGTATTTGAGTATTAGTGGAAAATGACGACATGCTCATTAAGCTTTTTAATGATTAATTTAGTTAAACTAAACATGATTATTAAGATTAATTAAGTTTTAATTATATTAAATATACTCAAATAATTTGGAAGAAAGAGAGTGTTGTCATTTACCTTATCTCTTCAACCCAATTCAACCAAGGGAAAGAACAATGAAGAAAACCATTTTTGAAGCTAAGTCATTTGGCCATTTATTGGTAAGCAAATTTAAGTCATTTTCTTGTAATTTTTATAAATTTGAGATCATAAGAGCTTGATTTAGGTAGCCCATGAACTAAATGATTTATTCCCATTGGTAAAGAATTGGAGCGGAGGAAGTAAAAGAAGGATCATATTCAAGTTGTTTGACTCGAGAAATAAAGATTTGGATGTGACTTGAAAGGTATAAACCAAATAGATTTAGGAAAAAAAAAAGAGAAAATAACAAAAACAAGAAATTTAAAAATAAAGAATAAATATTCAAAATAATATATATATATATATATATATATATATATATAAACAAAATTTAAAAGTTGAAGATGGAATGAGTAAACCAACGGATAAAAGGATAAGTGTCCAATTGAACCATTTGAGATATAAATCCCAACAAACTCAATTAATGACCCTAATTAACCCTCCAAGAAATAATCATTTGCAAATTGAAGGATGAATAATGAATTCCCACGACTCTTTAAAGAAAATCAAGAAGAAAACTACTTCTAAAAAAATCACAATAAAGAAATCTTACACAAAGAAACTAACTTACACAAAGAAACTAACTCATGGAGTTGAAAACTTTATTAATGAAAACAATTGTCTGTTTAATGAATAATGAATAAGCCTTTATATAGGCTAGACATGTACATCCAATAAAACTCAAAAGTATACTAAAACTCTAATTAATCTAAACAAGAAGTAGTTTTGAACTAAACTTTCCATCTTGTTTGACTAAGAAATAAAAACTCCTAAACAACTTAAAATACTTAAACAATATCCAAAATTCGAAATAGATATATAATAAAATAATAAAACCTAATAAATACAATATTGACCTCATATAATAAAAATTAAGCCTAAAAACTAAACCCAATATGATTTAAACTTGAATTACAAGCATGAAACTTGTAATTCCCGTCATAATCCTGTCCAAAAATTTTACTCGTGCAATCTTAACTAAAAAGATCATAACTTGATTTTCTGAACTCGAAATTGAGTGATTCAAATTGTGTTTCAAAGGTAAGAGATATATATTCGAATGCTATGAAGACATCTAAACCCAAAATGCTTGGATCTCATCCAAAAAGTCATCGCAAGTCAATTGATTTTTCAAACTTGAAAATTGGTGGCGTCGGTGAATAGAATTTAATAAAATTTATCCACTCCGTGCATGTATCATTCCCCCTTTTCTCAAAAAGACTTATCCTAGAATCTTGTCTTTGTTTGAATAATAAAGAATCTTTATCATAGGTGGAATGGTTTAATAAAGCTCCTCGCAAAGGATCAACAAATTCTGAAAAGAATGAAACAAGTACACTAGACAAATTCAAGTTAAGGTTAGTGAAAACATAACAGTTCCTCTCTTTTGGATACGTTCTCTCTTTCTTTTCATTCTCTTTTTCAATATGAATTGAACTATCTAATTTTACCTCAGAGAAATTTTCACTCACCAAAGTTGGACCATCAAATTGACTTTTATTGGTCAAGGTCCTTTTTCTCTCAATCATTTTCCATGAATCATCCTCATTTCCCTTTAACCCTTCACAAAAATTTTGAATATTGAATTCATCATAATACAATGCTGTATGAGGAGAATAGATGTCTAACCTGTCCAATTTCATACATTCTAGAAAGTAATTCTCACTATTAACTTTTTTTGGTTCACAAAATTCACTATCACTATCATCATAATTTGCATTATTACTATCATCATAGTTTGCACATCAACTTTGAAACAAGGTGAAATGTTAGATCTAGACCCAACAATAGGCACAAAATCACACTTACTATCTTTACAAATGGTGTCACTTGAAGTTTCTTGCTCATTTATATTATCATCGTCAATGGTAAAAGTAAACGAAGACTCCTCAATAGGCTCTGTGTCATATTTATGTTCCTCGGGTTGCAATGATGTGTTCTTAAATGAATATGTTGGACATTCAGAGGTTTTGTGATCCTTCACATTACACCACATGCACTAGTTAACTTGTCATATTTGTTCCGGCATAAGTCGTTTAAGCTCGCAGAAGATGCTGTAACACCTCTCACCCATATCCGTAGCCAGAATAGGGTACGAGGCATTACCGAACTTAATTTCACATTACCGATAAATTTCAAGACACAAATATTCATTCACATTTAAAACTTTCTCATTCATATCCAGAACATTCCTATTATGGGCCTACGAGGCCTA
Organism: Gossypium stocksii; assembly: GCA_020496765.1. Classification (NCBI taxonomy): domain Eukaryota; kingdom Viridiplantae; phylum Streptophyta; class Magnoliopsida; order Malvales; family Malvaceae; genus Gossypium; species Gossypium stocksii. The sequence goes on from CM035622.1 coordinate 54,930,728, forward strand.
AAACATACTTTGGGTGTGGGTCGGAACTAAACTGGGAACTTTTGAATACTTAGAAAAATTTCACTCAAAACAGGGCACACGCCCGTGTGATATAGGGACACGCCCGTGTGGGCAGGTCGTGTGGTCCCACACACCTATGTCCCTAGTCGTGTAGAATTTATTTTCATTTTGAACCTACAGGAGTTTTTACACGACCGAGCACACGCCCGTGTCCATGGCCCGTGCTCTCACACGGCCATGACACGCCCATGTTCTCCACCCGTGTAAGTCTCCGTTTATGACATCATCACACATTTTAGGTCATAAGAACATGCCCGTGTGTTAGCTTGTGTGACGTACTCAATTTTTCACAAATTGCATGCAGGGGACACACGACCAGTATACACGCCTATGGGGCGGACCGTGTGTTACACACGGCCTAGACATACGCTTGTGTGTCTACCCATGTGGGCAAATATAAGGCTATTTACCAAGTCTTTTGCCACCCTAAAACACAAGAAAACATATACCAATTTTGCCAATACACAACATGGCCTAAATACTCTTCCAAACATCTACAACATGACATCCATACATCAAATTCATTCCACATTCACCATACATACACATTACATCATATTTCACATAAATGTGCAAGCTTGCACTTTGATTAATTTCATCACATTGATCAAATATAACTTAATCATTATTGGCTCATTTCCAATGGCCAAATACAAAACAATTACCAACAATATTTAACCAACATTTTTTTTGTGAAAATGACTATGACATATAACCAAAAAATAGACCACCTATACATGTCATAATTTCAATGTTAAAATCAAAATACCAAAATAGTTGTTGATAGTGTGGATGGATTCCCGTTGATCACCAAACCTCGAGCTAGCTTGACGAACCTATATGGGGAGGGAAAAGAAAAGGGGTAAGCTACGTAGCTTGGTAAGTCTATATGCAAATAATGAATATCTTAATCTTATAATACAAAATTAGCATAAATAAATTTATATAACCACATTTGAGAGTATATAATCATCACTTACTCATATAGCTTTACCAAATGATTTATCACACATATTGAGCACATAGCACACATATTATTCACTTAAACTTGCACATACATCGTCTCAACACACGGTCATTTTCACTTTCTATCACACTTTATCATATCATTTCGCTACCCATTGAACTATATGAAATTCTAAAGGATACACGAAAAATTGCACAAAGGTGCCACACATTATTTGTAGCCGAAGCTACCACTTATCACATTTCACTTAGATGCTCACTATCGAGCTATTCACGGGCCTGCTCACACAAGCTAATGATCGAGTCGAAACTACTCAATGCTGCTCACACAACCTGATAGGTATCCACAATAAATGCAGGATTACCTAGCCACTGGTAGTTGAACTAGACCAACACCTAGAATCACTTTTACACTTATGCACGTATACGATGGGCTTCCTAGTGACATGTCACTAGTATCCTAGTCGATTCCTAAGGTTTAATCGGAGTTCTCACACTTATCGATTTCTATAAATATACACATTGGGTAATTTATTACAATGTTGCAAATATTGAAAATAAATAATCATAAGTTCAATATAACTTACCTCGGTACAAAATGCTAAACTTTACGATTTAGTCCGAAACCTTGCCTTTCCCCCATTCAAGGTCAATTTCTTGATCTATAATACCAAATTTAACTCATTTAATAGATACATTACTCAATTTAGCACAAAATCATCCTATGGAAAAATTTAATATTTTACCCTTAATTTGTCAAATTTTACACTTTAGTCCCTCAACTTGAAAATTGAAATGCATCCATTTTTCTCAATATCCAAGCCTAGCCGACTCTTTTTCTCTCTTATAGCAGCCCACATTTTACACTATTTCACATTTTATGCACAAGTTTTACAACCTTTACAATTTGGTCCTTTTATGCATTTTCATGAAAAATGACCTAGTAAAAGTTGTTTATTACACATCAAACTCTCATTTTCTACCATAAACATCAAAATACTTTCATGTCACACATGGGTAAAATTTTAAACATAAACCCTAACTTAAATTAGTGGTAGAAATAGCTAAATCAAGCTACAAGGGTTTCAAAAATACGAAGAGCATTAAAAATGGGGCTAGGAGTCACTTACTTTGAGCTTAAAAATGAATGAAACCCTAGCTACGGTGACCCTTCAAATTTCGGCACAAGAAGGAAGAAGATGGACATAATTTTGACTTATTTTCCCTTTTTATTTCTTTAATTATCCAAATGACCAAAATGCCCTTCATTCATAACTTGGATATTTTGTCCCTTCCATGGGCATTTTTGTCCAAAACAAAATAAAATGGTCTAATTGCCAAATAAAGACCTCTAATTTAAAAACCCATTTAAAACAAGTACCTTTATGGGTTAAAACATACGTTTTTCTCCTTTTGCAATTTAGTCCAACTTACCAAATTGGACATTAAATCAATAAAATTTCTCAACTAAAATTCTATATAGACATTCAATCACTTAATAATTATTAAAACTCAGTCCGGATAAATATTTTAACCTCAAATTTATGATTTTGAAACCACTTTTCTGTTTAAGCCATATTTCGGGCTGTTATAGATGCTATATTTTTTGTACCAATGTCTTTATTGACAAGTTCATGAACAGTAGAAGGTTGAACGAAATTAGAAACAACATGTCCCTGCGGGCTTTTTACAAATATGACATCTATGCTTTGTGTAACACCCGTAACCCGTATCCGTCGTCGGAATAGGGTTTCGGAGCATTACCAGACTCATTACATAAATAATCATGCATTTCACATACATTTTTCCATTTACAATAATCATCAATCAAATACATTCACTTTGTCCTTAATACAAGCTTACGAGGCCCAAATCTTGCAATGGGAGTGGTTTGGAACTAAACTAATATCTCAAGAAACTTTTTCAAAAACATAGAAAATTTTTAAAATACAGGGGACACACGCTCGTGTGGCCAGACACACGGCCGAAGACACGCCCGTATCACAAGCCGTGTGGACATTTGAAATGAGATCACATGGTCGTGTCCCAGACAGTGCCTTACCACGTGTAACTCTCTGACTTGTGTCACACGGCCAACCACAGGCCCATGTGATTAATCCGTGTAACTCACTGACTTGTTTTCATTAAAATCTACAGAGGACACACGACCGTATGTCATACACAGTTGAGACACACGTCCATGTCTCTGTCTGTGTGGATGAAAATAAGCTAGTTTAAAGCCACATTTCTCACCCCAAACTTTTATTCACCTACACAAACCAATTAGCATATGACCATGTCTTTAAATGGCATTTAAACTCATATAAATCAAACTCAATCCATGCTATATAAATACCATCAATCACAAGACACTCCAGTGTCACAATAAGCTATTCAAACCATACCAAATTCAAATTCACAAATCAATTAACTAATTAACTTCATATATACACTTTCTTACTTAACATCACATGTATATCAAATCTCCAATTTTCAACCATAAGATACTTAATTTACCAATTCATAATAAACATCACATAACCAATACCAACCAAATGACACAAAGTCATTTGAGCCTATATATGCACAACCAAACATGCAAAAAATTAGCCAAGTTACCTGGCTATACACATAACCAAGCGTTCATCATTCACAAGCCAATTCAAATGGCTAAATCCATTACCAAACTATAAACCAAAATGACCATTGGTCCTGTACATGCCATATAGCCAAATGCACAAGTTCAAAATACCAAAATGATTGCTGGATAATGTGATGCGATCTCCGATGACTTCCGAATCTAGCGAACTTTTAAAACACTATAAAACATACAAAAGAAAACAGACTAAGCTATAAAGCTTAGTAAGCTCGTATAATATAGAATTAAACTTACCCTTTATTCATAATTTAGGCAAATAAATAAAATATAACTTAATCATTTCGTCAAATACCAAAACAAATATAATCATCAATAGGTTAGTCTGGTAAAGTGCATATAATCATCTGATCATATGGTTGAAAACACAATCATTCAAAGTTCATATACATTTATCATCTATTTCATATCTCAATATGGCATGAAATAATTTTTCCATGTAATTCATTTAAAACATTATGCAAGTTTTTATCAATTCATTTAACTCGTAACAAAAGCATAGCCGTTGAACCACTTAGAATGCCGTTAGATACACAAGTGGTACACATGAAGTGTACAAATCAGTAATCCATCAATTCTTGTACATATATGCTCTTACGAGCTATAAACGGTAAGCTCTTCCTGAGCTATGGTAACAGCAAGCTCTAATGAGCTGGGAAACGGTAAGCTCTTACGAGCTAAAATATTAGTAAGCTCATACGAACTGTGGTGAGTCCACAACACATGCTGGAATCTCGACCAAACGGTAACCCTAATGACATGTCACTCGTATCCTACGAATTCTTAAGGTTCAAACGGGGCTCGGTATTATACAAACTCCAACATTCAGGTATTCAATATCATATAATTTAATTATCTCAATTCATATAAATACATTTCAATTAAGTACATATTTAAATACTCAATTCTAAATATACGAACTTACCTCGATATAGGTCGGATGAAAACGATCGTTTATTCGACAACTTTGCCATTTCCCTGATCTAATTCTGATATTTGCTTTTCTTGATCTATATAATATCAAATTTAACTCATTCAATTATCATTCTATTCAATTTAACTCAAATTACACATTTTGGAAAAATTACACTTTTGCCCTAATATTTTAACTTCTTTACAATTTAGTCCTTATCACATAAAAATGAAAATTCATACAATTAGGTCTTTACCCATGCTAGCTGAATTCCTCCTATTAGAATATCAACCCATATTTTTCATTTATTTAACATTTCAACCACAAAATTTTCGTATTTCTTGATTTAATCCCTAATTTGCAATTTTACCAAAATCACTTTACAAATGTTGTTTATCTAACAACAACCATACATTTTCTATCATCAATGTAACAACCCGTTTTTCATTAAATTGGAACAATGGCTTTGGAACCACAAATCTGAGGTCAAAAAATTATTTTAATATTATTTTGTGTTTACAGCATATTAGTATGATGGTGTGAAAATTCCATGATTTAATTTTATCGTTTGGATGTTTAATTTGATAAAAGGACTAAATCGCATAAAATACAAAAGTTGCATTCTATATGTTAAAAGTTCTTATTGACTATGAATTATTAAATTGGAAGTCCTTATGTGATATTAGACTATTTCATTAATGGATGGACAATTATGTTCATAGTTAGTGGAATTTCAATGTTTTAATTAAAGGGTATTAAGGTAAATTGTTAATTAAAGTTAATTTAATAAAACAAAATCAACATTTAGTTCATTTCTTCATCTTTTTCACTGAAAAACATAAGGGAAAGAAACAATTAAAGCTCATCTAGGGTTCAAACTTCTCCTACCTCAATTGTAAGTCCGTTTTTGTCCCGTTTTTTATGATTTCTATGTTTTTATGATTGTTGCAACTAGTACTAGCTAGCCCATGGACTATTTTGCAAAGCAGTTAAATGTTTTGAAAGATGCCATTGATGAATACATGAGTTTTTGAATGTTTGATGATGAAAAATGAGTATTTGTTGATAGATTATTATGTTTTGTAAAGTGATTTTTAGTGAAATTGCATAATAAAGATTAAATTGTGAAAAGTATGAACTGTGGTTAAATGTGTGAAATATTGATAAATATGGGTTGATATGGAGCTTATAGAAATTCAGCTACCTTGGGTTAAAATGAAATTGTTGTAAATTGTGTTTTTAGGAATTAAAGACTAAAGTGCAAAAATGCAAAAGTTTAGGGGTTAATGTGCAAATATACTTAAGTGTGTATTTTGAACTAAATTAAATAATTAGATGAATAAATAGCTGATTTTGATTACATATAGATCAAGAAAGAAAGAATTCGGATTTAGATCGGGGGAAAAGTAAGGTTATCGAATAGTCGACCCGATTCGTCAATTCTGTACACGAGGTAATATCGTATGTTAAATAATGTCTTTAAATTGTATTATAAATGTTTATTTATCATTGCATTGAATTGAATGCTAAATGGTTGAGTATGAGCAAGAATCTACAAAGTTAAGACGTTCGAAAGTCCTATACGAACCTTAGGAATAGTATAGGATACAAATGTCATGACATTAGGATTACTAAGATGAGATTACATGTAAGAGGATGTCTGGGACATGGTATCTATACGAGGTTTGTGTAAGATCATAGCTAGGCTATTGACATCAATATGTGATAACATGTAAGACCATATTTGGGATATGACATTGTATGAGTTATACAAGATTCCTGAGTATCCTTAATGATTCTGAATGGTTCAACGGGCATAGTCTATACGAGAATGAAGGTACAATTGAATTGAGTAGCATAGGTATGTATGAAACATAAATGAGCAACGAATAAAGGTAAATTGATGAATTTAAAATTGATCATGTGTGTGACATGAGAAAGGTTTGTGCCATTATATGTGTTTTGCCATACATAATGCTTATGTGGTTGAATCGTATTTATTTGATATGTTAAATTTATTTCCATATGAGCTTCCTAAGGTATAAAGCTTACTTCGTTTACCTTTTCATGTTTTATAGTGAATCAAAGCTAGCTCGGATCCGGGGATCATCATAGATTCTATCAACTATCAGATATCTATTTGGTACCTTTTGAAATTGTATATTTAGTATATGGCATATATAGGCTTGAGTCATTTTGATAAGTGTTTTGGTAATGTATTTGGCCTTATGAAATGATCCAAAGCTTGATGTATATATATTGCTTTATGAAATGGCATATTTTGGTATGGTGTTATGGCTGCCCAAATGGTTATTGATAGGGGAAATATATTTACTTGTGATATGCTTGTTGTGGTTTAGAACATGACTGCCAAGTTGGTTGGTTAAATGTTTGATTATGGTATGTGCTATATATGTGGGTTAAGGTTAATATAGATGATGAATTTGGTTGATCATAGGTTAAGCATTATATGTGAATTATGGTCAATGAATCATGATGATTTGGTATGTATTTGATTATGCAAATGGTTGTGCTATGATAGGTGAATTTGGTAATTGTTGAGTAGGTTGGTTTTTGTATTGAAATGGTTTATAATGTGATAATTTGAGGATGAATTGGATGCATATTTGTGTATGGAAATGGTACCATTCATGTTGTTTGTACCTAGCCTATTTTCGTCTACACAAGCGTGTGGCTCGACTGTGTGTGACACATGGCCTTGGTACACAGTCTTGTGTCCCCTGAAGTTGAATTAAAATTCAAGTCAGTGAGTTACACGGCCTAGACACACAGGCGTGTGGTCAGCCGTGTGACCTAAATTAGTATGTATGGCCTATTTTCATATGGCTTATGACGTGGGCGTGTCCATAGCGGTGTGAGGCACACGGCCTGTTCACACGGGTGTGTGGCCCTCTATGTATGAAAATTTTTTAAGTTTTCTAAAATATATATATATATATATATATGTGATCAGTTTAGTCCCGAACCTTCTCTAAAGCATATTTAAGATCTCGTACACCTTTATAAGGGACAATGTGAATATGTTTGAATCATATTTGATAATGTTTGTTTAATGATGTGATTTAATTTGTAATACCTCGTAACCCTATTCCGACAATGGATACGGGTTAGGGATGTTACATTTTATTAGTATCAGAGGTACGATTTAGTCGATTCTAGGACTAAGGTAGCGTGTGAGAGTCTAGCTATACATGCTATATATATATAACTTGAGATAGTGTGATCATTCCTGACAGTTTAAATTGTGTTTTCGTATAGCGAATGGATCCCAATCGAGCTGTAGTTGATGATGTAGAAAGTAATGCACCTGCTCCTACTTAAGGGGCAGTGCCATCTGATTCTAGAATCGTAACGAGTAGGTACGAGGGAGAGGTTAAGCAAACCTTCTTCCAAATGATGAATGAGTGGTTCACGGAGTTCGTTTGAATGAATTCGGCTGCTCAACAGCCTCCACCCCTGTATATTCCTCAACAAATCCCTATTATGCCACAAATTATAGATTTGATTCGATTGAGTAAGCCACTTGTTAATAAGATTCGTAAGTATGGGGCTGAAGAGTTTTGGGCTACCATTGATGATGATGCTGAGAAAACGAAGTTCTGGCTCAACAATACAATCAGAGTCTTTGATGAATTATCTTGTACTCCCGATGAATGCATTAAATGTGTTGTATCTTTGCTACGAGATACTGCATACCAATGGTGGAATACATTAGTATCTGTGGTTGCAAAATAACGGGTTACTTGGGAGTTCTTCTAAACTGAATTTCGAAAGAAATACATCAGTCAGCGTTCATTGATCAGAAAAGTAAAGAATTTCTCGAGTTAAAGCTAGGCTGCATGACTGTGACAGAATATGAAAAAGAATTTGTAAGATTGAGTAGATATGCACGAGAATATGTCTCGACTGAAGCTATTATGTGCAAGAGATTTGAAGATGGTTTGAATGAGGACATTTTATTGTTAGTTGGGATTCTAAAGCTGAAAGAGTTTGTTGTGCTTATTGATCAAGCCTGTAAAGTTGAAGAATTGTGTAAAGAGAAAAGAAAAAGTTGATTCTGAAGCTAGAGATTCGAGAAAAAGATCAAAGAATAAGTCATTTTATTCTGCATCAAAGAAGCTTCAATATAATTATAGCCATTCAAACGAAACTGCGGGTTATTCTAGTCGAGATCTTGAATAACAACATTTGAGTTCTAAAGCTCAAGCTACATCGATTTCTAGTGTTGGTAGTGTAAGACATAGCCAACCTGAGTGTAGACAGTGTGGTAAACGGCATCCTGGTGATTATAGAATGAATGATCGGGCCTGTTCTGTAACAGTTCGGTTTAGACCCTAATCAAAATAGTGGTTTTGAAACCACAAATTCAAGGTCAAAAAATATTTTTATATTATTTTTAGTGTTTACAGTATGTGAATAGGTATATGTGAAAGTTTCGTGTAGAAATTTTATCATTTGTGTGTTCAATTTTACAAAAGGATCTAATCGCATAAAATGCAAAAAATTGTGTTTTAATTATATAAGTGCCGCATTGACATGGCTTTTTAAATGAAAGGTCCTTATCTTGTTATTAGACCATGTGGTTATTGGATGGACATAAATGCCTAAGGTTAGTGGAATTTTAATGTTATATCTAAGGGTATTTTAGTAAATGTGAATTTAAGTTAATTAAAACATAAAATAAATCAAATTCTTTCATCATTCTTGTTCATCTATCACTGATTATTGAAAGAGAAAGAAAGAAATAAAGCTTTCTAGGGTTCGGCCTTGTTCAAGCTTGATTAAATGTTTGTTTTTGATCCGTTTTAGATAATTTTTATGTTTTTGTGATCGTTGCTTTGTGTTCTAGCTAGCCCATGTCCTAATTTTGGAATTTATTGATGATTTCATGAAATGTCATTGTTAAACTCATTATTTTTGTGATGTTTGATGATGAGAAATAAGTGTTGGATAATAGATGAATATGTTTTGATGAATTAGCTTGTTAAGGATTAAATTGTTAAGTGTTGAAAATGTGAGGCTAAAATGAGAAATAAATGAAAATTATGGGTTGTTAGAGAATATATAAAAATTGGGCTAAGCTATGGATTTCATAAATTATGTGTATTTTGTGTATTTGTGAATTAGGGACTAAAATGTCAAAAATGTGAAATTATAGGAGTCAATGTGTAAAAAGGTCAAATTTTGTGTTTGTGGATTTATTTGAATGAATGTAAGTTTGAATAAGTGAAATTTGAATTTATATAGATCAGAAACGAAGGAAAACAGAATTAGATCGGGGGCAATTGAAAGTGGTCGAATAGTCAGTTCAGTCCATTCATTTCCGTACGAGGTAAGTTCATATGCAAATAAATGTATTTGAATTGATTTAGTCATTCTTATATGATATTGAAATGTATTGAATGGTTATGGAAGATGAATATGTGAAACTGAGAAAGTATCGACAGTATTACGAAGTCCGAAAGCCTCATACGAACCATAGGAATAGTATAGAATACATGCCATGACATAGAATTTCGAGATGTGATATCGTATAAGAGCACGTTTGGGACGTTGGCATCGATTTTAGATTTACATGTAATACCATGTTTGGGACATTAGCATCGTATATAATTTTGTGTAAGACCCTTTTTGGGACAGTGGCATCGATATTTGATAACATGTAAGACCATATCTGGGATATGGCATTGTACAAGCTTTACGAGCTATCCGAGTATCCTTATCAATTTCGAACGGTTGAACGGACAATATCGAGAAATGAATGAATATATAATGAATATCCGATTCAGGTACATATGAAATGTATATGTAATTTGAGAATGAAAAGTGAGTATGTTTACAAAAGATGACATGTAAGTTATATGAAAATGAGATGTGCTTATATGCAAGAGAACTATGAACAAATGAGCTATATGAGAAATATGAACTTGTAATTGTGTTTTGCTATGATTTACATGAATGAATTGGTCTATATTTGTTGTATGTGATAAGTTTATTTGTATATGGCTTACTAAGCTTTAGAAAGCTTACTTTGTGTGTGTTTTCATTGTTTTATAGATTATTGAAGCTAGCGTGACTCAGGGATCGTCGAGGATTGTCACCACACTATCAAACAATATTTTGGTACCTTTTGAAGTTGTATATGTTAATGTATGGCATGTATAGGCTATGATTAATTTGATATGTTTGAATTGTAAATATCATGCCATGTGATATGACTTGATTATATTTGAGTCTATGGTTGAATTTGGTATAAGTTATGAGATGATTATGGTGTTTATAATGTGTTCATATATGGCCTAGTGAAATGGTCATTTTGAGTAAGTTTGATATGAGACTTAGTTGTGGATTTAGTATGATTTTCGTATGAGATTGGATGTGGAATTGGAAATGTTGATTATAGATGAATGAATGGATTTAGTATGTGAATTTGGTAAGTTTTTGTAATAGCCCACTTTATACCCTAGTCGGAACGAGTGGTTTCGGGACCACTTAACCGAGTCAAAATATTATTTTAAATGCTTTAATATGTTTTACTGTATGATAGATATATGGTGTGAAAGTTTCGTATTGAAATTTTACTGTCTGATCAGTTAATTTGATAAAAAGGATTAAATCGCATAAAGCGATAAATTAGAGTTCTATTTTATAAATGGCTTATTTGAGCATGGCTTTATAAAAGGAGGTACTTGCATGGCAATTATGCCATTTTTAATTGGAGTGGTTGGTAATGGACCATTATGTCCATGTTTTATAATGTTTTATAATTATTTTACAAAGGTTAAAAATGTCATTTGGCTTTATTATATGTTTTAATTAATAAAACATGAAAATTCTTTCATATTTTCTTCTCTTCCACCGATTCTTCAAACAAAACAAGGGTTTTAAAGCCTTCAAACATTTGGCTACTATTTTGCTAAATTGAGGTATGTTTTAACTTCGGTTTTTAGTGATTTTTACGTTTTTGTAATCGTTGCTGTGTATATTAACCGACCCGTACCTCAATTTTTGATTTTGATTATGTTTTTGAAAAATGCCATTGATGAATCCTTGATATATTGATAGATTTTGATGAATTATTGTATATTATGTGAGAAAATACAAGAATTTTAAAGTAAATTTTGATGAAAATGAGTTTAAGGATTTATTTGTAAAAAGGTAGAATTTTTGAGGTTAAATTTGTGATTAATTAAAAGATATGTGCTTGTATAAGTCCCATGAATATTCGGCTATAGTGAATTGGGGGATTGATTGTGTAATTTGTCGTTTTTGTGATGAGAGGACTAAATTGCAAGTATTGAAAATATAGGGGCTAAATTGAAAATATGTCAAATTATATGTTTTTGGATTGAATTGAATATGTGAGTTAGTAAATATTTGCATTAATATAGATAAAGATGATCGAATCCCGAAACTTGATCGGGGAAAACGAAAAATAGACGAGTAGATACAGGATTACTAGGTAAGTTCATATAACAAATTTAATGTATATATATATGTTCATACGTATTGTTATTTGAAAATATGAAATGCTAGATGATTAAATAGCCTAATGGAACGAGTATATATGAGATTGAAATAGAAATGTTAAATTGTTACAAGTGATAAATTGAATACCGAGCCCCGTTAGAACCCTAGAAGTCGATAGGATACAAGTGACATGTCACTAGGGCTACAGGGTGGTTCAAGCTCCTGCATTTGTTGCGGACTCACCACGTGCTCATGAGCTACAGGTTTATCCTTCGGGATTACATGTTCAGCCTACGGGCTTACCGATTATCCTTCGGGATTATATGTTCAGCCTCCGGGCTTACCGTACAGGCTCGAAAGAGCATATATGACGCATTGACGGATTACAAGTTATATGTATATACACTGTGTGTGTATCACCCGAGCCTATATTTGTGCCACACGGCCAGGGAACACGGGCGTGTGCTTCGACCGTGTGTACCCTTGCACCTTAATGTTTTGGTCAGTTTTGGTACACGGCCTAGACACACGGGCGTGTCTGGTAACTTGTGGCCATGTGAAATTTGGCAGTATAGTCACACGGTCTGCTCTGTTTTGTACACGGGCGTGTCTGGTAGCTGTGTGATATTTGACAGTTTCGACCATGGGGTAAGGGCACGGGCGTGCCTAGGCCGTGGGCGATACACGGCCTAACCCCACGGGCGTGTTGGACAGCAGTGGGAGGTAAGTCAGATTCGACCACGGGCTGAAAGTTTGGGCGTGTCTGGAGGGACACGGCCGTGTGAGAAGAACACGGGCAAGGGGCACGGCCGTGTGTCCCTAACTTTGAAAATTTTGTAAATTTTCTCCTATCTTTTAGCATGTTTCCAATTAAACTTCCAATAGTTATATGCATCCTTTTATGATCAATTGAAGCATGCTCTGATGATTGATGATACGTGATGAATCTTGATTAAAAAGTTTAAAATTTTTACTGTTCCGATAAATGTTACAAGTCTGGTAATGCCCCTTACCTACTCCGACAACGGTTACGGAATAGGGGTGTTACAGTTTTGATATGGAAATTGAGTATGAGATTGATTGGTTATATTATGGCATGATTGGTGTATATTTTGGTGATGTTTTGGTTGCAAATTGGTGGTGAATTATGTGTCATTTGTGCTTGTAGGGATGACCACTAAAGGGTGGTAAATTTGGCCTTGCAAATGGTCTATTTTTGCCCACATGGGCAGGGACACGGGCATGTGTCTCTGCCGTGTTGCTCGAAGGCAATTTTGAATTGAGCCTGGGCACTCCACTCAGCCTCACACACGGGTGTGTGACTGACCGTATGGCTTAAGTCAGTATACCCTACAGGTTTTGACATGGCCTAGCACAAGACCTGATGCACGCGTGTGTGGGCCATTTCGAAAGGGCGCACAGGCTAACACACGAGTGTGTGGTTGGCTGTGTGACCAAGTCAGTAACCCCTCCGATTTTTCCCACGGCCAAGGTAATCGGGCGTGTCTCTGACCGTGTGGTGCAAGTTAGAATGTATGCATTGTTTTCACACGGCCTGTGACACTAGCGTGTCCATTGGCCTGTGAGGCACACTTCTTGTTCACATGGGCGTGTGACCTCTGTTACTTTGAAAATTTTTAAGTTTTTCAAAAAATTTTATATGAGATTGGTTTAGTCTCGAACCTTCTTTAAAGCATGTTTAAGGTCTCGTAGACCTATTTAAGGGACATTGTGATTAAGATTTAATGTGATTTGATGATGTGTAAATAATGTATATGAAATGTTTGTATTATGTTATAAAATGTCCAGTAATGCATCGTACCTGTCCTGGCGTTGGACTTGGGTAAGGGGTGTTACTTGTTTTAAATGTGGATCATTAGATCATTTTATCTGAGACTGCCCTGAATTAGCTGAAAAAGGTAAAGATCATAACATGAGGCCAAGTAACACTGCAGCTAGAGGTAGACCACCCAGAAACACATGAAATGTGAGTGGTAGCCAAAGAGCAACTAAAGATTCAACTGTGAGGTCTGAGGCCAGAGCACTTGCTAGAGCCTACGCTATTCGCGCTCGTAAAGAAGCGTCATCTCCAGATGTTATCACTGGTATTTTTACTCTCTATGACGCTAATGTTATTTCATTGATAGATCCAAGATCAACTCATTCGTACATATGTGTGAACTTAGAGTCTGATAAGAATTTGCCTATTGAGTTTACTGATTTTGTGATTAAAGTCTCGAACCCCTTAGGCAAATATGTTTTAGTTAATAAAATTTGCAAGAATTGTCTATTGATGATTCAAGATTTCTATTTTCTGGCTAATTTGATGTTGTTGCCATTTGACGAGTTTGACGTAATTTTGGGTATGGATTGGTTAACAGAGCATGATGTCGTTGTAAATTGTAGACGAAAGACAATTGAATTGAAATATCAGAATAATGAGATTATTTGGATTGAATCAGATAATTTGAATGAGTTACCTAATGTGATATAGTCTATGTTAGCTCAGAGATATGTGAGAAAGGGATGTGAAGCTTATCTTACGTATGTACTTAATACAAAAGTATCCGAATCAAAGATTGAGTCAATGCCAGTTGTGTGTGAGTATCCAAATGTATTTCTCGAAGAGTTACTGGGATTACCACCGATAAGAGAATTTGAGTTTGGTATTGAGTTAGTGCCTGGAACAACTCTTATATCGATAGCTCGTACAAAATGGCTCCGGCTATATTAAAAGAATTAAAAGATAAGTTAACCAATAGAGGGTTTGCTAGACTGAGTTTGTTTCCCTCAGGTGCACCGATATTATTTATGAAAAAGAAAGACGACACTATGAGAATGTGTATAGATTACAGAAAGCTCAACAAAGTGACGATCGAGAATAAATACCCTCTGCCACATATTGATGATTTATTTGATCAGTTGAAAGGGGCAAATGTGATTTCAAAGATAGATTTGAGGTCGGGTTATTATCAGTTGTGATTTAAAGATTTTGATGTGCTGAAAACTGCTTTTCGAACGAGGTATGGACATTATGAATTTTTGGCTATGCTTTTCGGACTAACTAATGCTCCTGCAGTCTTTATGGACTTGATGAACCAGATTTTTAGACCATATCTAGATCGATTCATCATTGTGTTTATTGATGATATTTTGATTTATTCTCGTGATGAAATTGAACATGTTGAACATCTGAGAATTGTACTACAAACTCTATGAGATAAGCAGTTGTCTGCTAAGTTTAGCAAATGCGAGTTCTAGTTACGAGTTGTTAGATTTTTAGGACATATAGTGCCAACCGCGGGTATCCGAGTCGACCCAAGCAAAATTTCTGTGATTTTAGATTGGAAGCCTCTGAGAAATGTATTTGAAGTTTGTAGCTTTCTGGGACTAGTAGGCTATTATAGATGATTCATAAAGGGTTTTTCGATGATGGCAAATCCGATGACGAGAGTGCTCCAAAAAGATGTTAAGTTCAAGTAGTCCGATAAATGTTAGCAAAGTTTTGAACAATTAAAAGCTTTATTGATTGAAGTTTTGGTGTTAGTTCAGCCTGAATCTGGGAAAGAATTTGTAATTTTCAGTGATGCGTCATTAAATGGTCGGGGTTGTGTTCTGATGCAGGAAGGCAAGGTTATAACTTATGCCTCGAGACAGTTAAAGCCGCATGAAAAGATTTACCTGGTGCATGATTTAGAATTAGTAGCAATTGTGTTCGCATTGAAAAACTAGCATCATTACTTGTTCGATGAAAAATGTCACATCTACACTGATCATAAAAGTTTGAAATACTTAATGACTCAGAAAGATTTGAACTTGTGTAAGCGGAAATGGTTAGAATTACTAAAAGACTATGAGTTAGTGATTGACTATCATCTGGGTCAAAAATTACTTACATGCTGGGTTAAAACATGGTCAAACCTTTAAGCTACTTCAATGGCTTTCTTCCTTTTAATTTCGGTTGATGATGATGAATGGAAGATGATAGCATATTTTATTCTTTTTGTTTTTATCATTATTTACCAAATTACAATTATAACCTTTTAAAACATTAAAATTTTCACTTATATCAAGCCATCATATTCCACTATCAACATTTATGGTCTAATTACCACATAAGGACCTCCATTTTAAAGTTCTATAGCTATTTGACACTTTAGCTTATAGAACACAACTTTTATGTTTTATGCGATTTAGTCATTTTTATTAAATTGAGCATTCAAATAGTAAAATTTTCCAACGAAATTTTCACAAAATCATATTATCATGTTGCATACATTAAAATAATAATAAAATAAATATTTTGACTTTAAATTTGTGGTTCCGAAACCATTATTCTGATTTGACTAAAAACGGGCTGCTACACTTGCCCAAGGTTTATCATTGTTAGTTTCCATTCAAGCTAAAGTTTGGCTGAAATTGTAACAGCCCGGTTTATACCTTAGTCAAAACTGTGGTTTTAGAACCATAAATCTGAGATTGGAAAAAATATTTTAATATTATTTTTAAAGTTTACAGTATGTAATAAGGTATGTGTGAAAGTTTCGTGTGAAAATTTTTTCGTTTGTGTGTTCGATTTGACAAAAAGGACCTAACCGCAGAAAATGCAAAAGATGCGTTCGATTGGATTAAGTGCTGAATTGCTATGTCTTAATAAATGTGAGGCCCTTATGTTGATATTTGACCATTAGAATAATGGATGGACACAAATGCCTAAGGTTAGTGGAATTTTAATGTTATGAAACAAGGTAAATTTAGTAAATGTGTAAATTAGTTAATGATTAAAGAAAACAGGGTAAAAAATTCCATTCATTCATATTTTTACAACCGAAATTAAGAAAATAAAGATAGGGTTTGAGCTTTGAAGCATTCGGCTATTGTACAAGCTTGATTAAGGTCTGTTTTTAATCCCCTTTTTTTATGATTTTTACGTTTTTGTGATCCTTGTTATGTGTTCTAACTAGCCCATGTCATGATTTTTGAAATTTTTAGTGATCTTGAAAAGTGCCATTGATGAATATTCAAGCTTTATGTTGATTGTTGATGAAAAATGAAAGATATATGTTTGATTTATATGTTTTGTTAAGTGATTTTGGAAGAAAATGCCATTAAGGTACTAAATTGTGAAATTTGCAAAATGTGGGGTTAAATTGTGAAATAAATGAAAGTTATGGGCTGCTAGAGGCTATATGAAAATTTGGCCAAGCTTGTGATTAATAAGATTATGTGAATTTTGTGTATTTGTGAAATAGGGACTAAAATGTAAAAATGTGAAAATTTAGGGGCTAAAGTGCAAAGTGTCCAAATTATGTATTTGTGGATTGAATTGAATAAATTTGTGATTAAAGAAAACAAAATTAGATCAGGGGAAATCGAAAGTGGTCAAATAGTCAGTTCAATCCGTTCATTTTCATACGAGGTAAGTTCATATGCAAATAAACATATTTTATGTGAATTATATATGTTTCTTTGATATTGAAATGCTATGAATGTTGAACGTTCGGAGATGTGAAACTATCAACAGAGTTGAGATATCCGAAAGCCCCGTACGAACCATAGGAATAGTATAGGATACATATGTCATGACATAGGATTTTTGAGATATGATATCGTATAAGACCACGTCTAGGACGTTGGCATCAATTAGAGATTACATGTAAGACCATATTTGGGACATTGGCATCATATATGATTTCGTGTAAGACCCTGTCTGGGATAGTGACATCGATATTTGATAACATGAAAACTATATCTGGGATATGGCATAGTATAAGCTTTACGAGCTATCCAAGTATCCTTGTCAATTCCAAATGGTTCAACGGGCATTATTGTGAAGGGAACGAGAATATGAATGAGTATCTGATTTAGGTACATATGAAATGTATATGTTAATTAAGAATGAAAGGTGAGTATGTCTCAAAGGATAATAGGTAAATTACTTGGGAATGAAATGTGAATATATGCAAGTGAACTATGAACAAGTGAGCTAGATGTGATTATTGAAGTTGCATATGCGATATGTCCTGATCTTTATATGGATGTTGATGCGGTCGTTGAAAGCACCAAATTATCCTATTCCCTGTAAAATAGTAAAAATAACAGTAAATGGGAAGTAGGGTCGAATCCTCAGGGACCGGATTATATGAATGCTTGTTTTTTCGAAATCCTAGGCAAAATCGTGCCCAAGAAACCTCGTTCCTGGAAAAATAAAAATGACAGAATTAAAGATTTGATTTCGAAAAAAATAAAATAAAAGACAGAATTAAGAAATTGAATTGAAATCGTGAATATTAAAAATAGTAAATAAAGTTGAGTAAGAAATTCTTATGGGAGATTCCAACCTCCAGTTGTCTCATTCCGCCTTGGGCTCAATCCTTGGCTTGTAAATGACCCTTCTCAACCCAAGTAAGTCAGTTATAGTGGAAGAGGATGACTACGACCACCAGCTCCAAGAATTTGGACTTACAATTTAAGGGAACCTAACTCTAGCCAGCATCCTATGCTAGATCAACGCCTCTCAATGGTGAATCCCACACCATTTTGTCTCTTTGACTCGCCAACCTCTGACGCAGTAAGCTGATAAACCAACGGTGCAACCCTTCCAAAACACACAAAGCAGCCGCCTTTGTATACGTTGAAAAGTTTACTTCTTAAGGGACATGGACAGAAGCGTCAGCCCCGTAGTGCGGAGAAACGATGAATACTTGGTGAAAAGGGCTAAGTTCGGATCCTAAGCCTCAAGAACCCTTTTTGGGAAATATCGACAACTTTTGGCTAGATGGGTTTAGTGGCTCATGGTTGTGGTATAAACGAAAAGAATTATAAACATGGAAAAGGGAATTTTATTGAAAGAAAATATGGAGAGAATACAAGCCTAGACTTTTGGGGGAGAGTGTTTATAGAAAAAGATGCATCAATTAGAGTCACTTCACCCCCTATTTATAGTGCTAAGGAGATAGTCTAACTTAACTTAAATTCTCTAAAGGTAAATACATTTAATTAAAGATAAATAAAGATAATTAAAATAAAATCCTAAAATTAAATAATCCTAACAATTATCTTAATATTAATTATCCTAATATAAATAAAATGGAGTCTTATAAAATAAAATCTCTTCTTTTTGCTTTTTAGTCTTTGTGTCTTCCACGCTCGCAGTTTTGGCACCATATTTTTTCCACGTTGCATGTTGGCCCATTTAATCTCCAAATTGATGCTTTTTCCCTTGAATTTACTTTTCGCCTCCAATTTAGTCCCTAAAAGATAAAAAGACATAAATAGCTCAAATTAGTAGGATCAAGCTCAGAATAAACACATGATTAATACATAAAAACACGTCACTCTAGAGTGTTATCAAATTCCCCCTACTTAGCCCATGCTTGCCCTCAAGTATGGTTCCTATCCACTGTCAAAGTTAGATTCTGCCATAAAAGAAATACCACTCCGAAGTTTCATAAAGATTAGTTAAAAATGCATATGAAAAATAAAGAGAACCTAAGCTTGCTTTAAGTAAAACAGAAAAAGTATTCCAATTAATTCACACAAAAATTAAAATCGTCTTGAATTATTTCATGCTATTTATGTAAATTACTAAACCTATCAAGACGCCCTCTTTGTTTCTTCTTTTGGTTCCAAATTTATTTATTTACGTATATGTTTTTTCTTTTTCTTTTTTTTGCTCTTTTTTTTATAATGGAATACATTGTTATTTCCGGTTAGCGGAGTTTTACTTGTCACATCACACAACCTTTTGACGCGAAGTAGAATGACAACCCAAGCACCCTACCCCGGTTACTCAGTCGGTCACGTTCTAAGCTGTACTCATAACCATGGAAAATATTTATTAAAAATTAAATGAAATTTAATGATTTTGAGAACTCAAGAAAAACAGTTTAAGTGTCAAGAATAAGTTTCAATAATCACTTAATAGCCATGAACATAAATTAAGAATGCAATCATTTTAAGTGTTGTTCACTTTATATTAAACTTGATCAATTTTACGAAAAGCAAGATAGAGTTAACTCTATTGATCATAATTATTTTTAGCCTAATAAAAATAAAACAGTGGAGATGGCATCAACTATGGGAAAAATCATAACTTCCTTAGAAGGTAAGAATCATGCTTGTGGGGTAAACAATAGGCAATTTCTGGTCAAAAATCTTGGGCATGACAAAAGGCAGGATATTCTAAAAAAATAAATATGGACAAAATGGAGCCTCAAGCAGCAAACACAAATAAACACAGCAGCAACAATAATAACCAAAATCACATCAGAAGACAATAGTATTACGAAGAGTACCTCCCCCTACTTAAAACACATTATCCTCAATGTTAACGCAAAAGAAATAAATAGGTAGAAAAGTTTAGAAAAACTCCCCGTGTAACTACTGTCGATTGCGGAGGATGGCAATGAAAGACGAACGGCGCAAAGGGGATGGCATGGGTGTCAATGGCGCATCCGTCGGCGCGGTGGTTGCGCGCAAAGAAGAGGACGACGCGGTGTTCGGAGGGCTTGCACATGAAGGGGACAATGTGGAGGGCTCGACGGCTTATGGCGTGGTCATGGAAGAAGAGGAGGAAAGGGAGGATACGTCAGCCAAATCAATTTTTTGAGGCGCGGAGAGGCAGCAATGGCACGAGTTGATGATGAAGGGAGGCTCGGTGGCAGCGCGGCTTCGGGTACGGACCATGGTCGGCAACAAAATGGCAGTGGGTGGTGGAGGAGAAAGGAGTCGGCGTCTATGGTGTATGGAAAGGAAATTTGGGAAAAAAATGTAAGGTTGGGGGTTTTATTTGCTGAAAAAGGGTGTTTGGCTGCAGGTTTTGGGGATTCTAGGGCTGGAATAGGACTGTTTGGCTGCAGGGATATGGCATTTTGGGCTGAAATAGATTCTGGAATAGAGGCTATTTGGTACCATGGATAGGGTTGTTTTGGTGCACACTTTCTGTCTCTTTTTCTTCGTATTTTCGCTCCATTTTACCTAGATGGAAGAAGAGAAATTTATTAATATTTAAATAAAATAAAAATAAATTAAATTAAAAAGAAAAGAAAAGAAAAGATAATAATAAATAATAAATAATAATAATAATGAAAATAAAAAATAAAGATTGGGTTGCCTCTCAACAAGCGCTTGTTTAATGTCGCTAGCTTAACGCCTCAACTAGAATTGGAGTTGTTCCAACTGAATTTTTTCGTTTGTATGGGCTTGGAAATTCTCCTTTTCTATCACATCCACCATATTTGGGCTCAATCGTCCTTGTGCCTCTTTCTTTGGTTTCGTTTTTTCCTAAAAGAAAATCTTACGTGTGCCCGTTAAGGGGTTGATCCCTTTTAAGTCGACAATGGTCTCATCATTCTCCAAAAATTTGTGTTTGAGCTTTAGATCTGGTGCCTTCATAACAGAAGGTAAAAGTTTAGTATTCAGAGATAATAACTCATTCACAGATTCAAGTTTATCAAGTTCAGAATTATCTCCAATAATTGACTCAAAATTCTCTTCCACTAAAGAGTCAATTATGTCGATACGATTTACGCTTAAAATTTCGCTTGGAAGGCTAATGGCATCGTAGACATTAAACTTCACGATTTCCCTATCAAACTCCATCATGAGAGTTCCACTTCAAACGTCAATTTTAGTACTAGCCGTACTAAGGAAAGGTCGTCCCAACAAGAGATCTGAGGATCCAAGGGTGCTATCCTCCTCCATTTTAACCACATAAAAATCTGTCGGGAAAATGAGCTCGTTAACTTTTACCAAAACGTCCTCAAGGACTCCTTTTGGATGCACAACAGACCTGTCCACCAATTGAATAATAACACCTGTTTTTGTAAAAAAACCTACGTTAAGTGATTCATAAATAGAATATGGCATTACATTTATGGAGGCCCCTAGATCACACATAGCCTTCTTAATTCCCAAATGGCCTATTTTGCATGGTATTGCAAACATGCCCCTATCCTTCCATTTTACCGGCATTTTCTGCTGTAATACTACAAATACATTCTCACCAACATTCACCCTTTCATTACCTGTTAACTTCCGTTTGTTGGTGCAAAGTTCTTTAAGAAATTTAGCATACCGCAGAATTTGCTTGATGGCGTCTAACAGGGGTATGTTGATCTCGACATTCCTAAATGTTTCGAGGATTTCCTTGTCCTCTTTACCTCTTCAACATTGGTTGAATCGTTAAGGGAATGGAGGTTGAATTCTAGGCAATGGAGGTTTCGGTCGGACCTGTTCGTCTTTCTCTGGTTTTTCCTAGGCATTTTCCTAGCCAAGATATCCGTCAGGAATCGGTTCCAGTACCTTTCCGCTTCGTAACGTCACTGTATTCATATTTTGTCTCGGGTTCAGTTCTATTTGTGATGGCAGCTTCCCTTAAGAGTTTAATTTTTCAATTCATGTGGTCAACTCCCTTATGGAATCCTTCGTCTCTCTTTGGAAATTAAGAGTTTGCTGTTGAAATTCAAGGACATTAGCTGCAAATTTATTGATCAAAGTTTCTAGGGAATTACCTGAATCTTGTGGCTGTTGTGGAAGCTGATTTTGATATGGCTGATTATACCGTAGGTTGGCCCTATAACTTAAGTTAGGATGGTTCCTCCATCTTGGGTTGTAGGTATTAGCGTAGGGGTCATATTGCCTTTGTGGTGGCCTAGGGAAATTTTCCACAGCATATAAATGAGCCATAGTATCATCATGCAAGCTAGGGCATGTATCAGTGGTATGCTTAGGTGTAGCACATATTCTGCACAATCGAGCTGGTTTGGCTTTTTCTGCAACAAGAGAGCTCACAATATTAGTAAGTCTATCAAGTTTATCTTCTATGGTAGAATTACTTAGCTGGTGAACCCTTTTGGAAGGTTCATGATTGACTCGAAATTGCTGAGAGTTTGCAGCCATTGTGGAGATCAACTCTCTCGCTTGTTGGGGAGTCATGTTGACCAATGCCCCTCCACTAGCGACATCTACCATATTCATCTCCATAGTCTTCAAGCCTTCATAAAAGTATTGGAGGAGAGATTGCTCTGTTACACCGTGTTGTGGGCAGCTTGCACAGAACTTTTTAAACCACTCCCAATAGTCGTAAAGAGACTCAGCTTCTTTTTGCCTTATTCCAACGATCTCTCTTCTTAGCTAAGCTACTCGAGATGCTGGAAAAAACCTGTTGAGAAATAAACGAGATAAATCAGCCCATGAAGTAATAGATCTAGGGGTAAATAAAATAACCATTCTCTTGCTAATCTGCTAGGGAAAAAGTGAAAGCAAGCAATTTAATTTGATCCTCAGTTATGCCCTGAGGTTTCACACTCAAACAAACTGTAACACCCCAAACCCGGCCTAGACGTTACGACCAAGTCCGATGTGTCACATCAATGAAAGACTAATCACGCATCCTAGCTACTATGATTAGGGTGAGCTTTGTAAAACCGTTTCTATAATTTGGAAAGAAAATGCAAGTTTAATTAGTGTTTGTCCTATCAACTAACCGTTTAAAAGTTATTCTGTTACCATATCTTGATCGTTGCTTTGTTATTCATTTGTTACGAGGGTTTTGTTTTGAAAACGTTGATTAATTCTAGGAAAACTCGCGCAGCTTTATTAAAATCATTAAAGGTATAATATAAATACATAATTGAGAACCCAAAACAAAATAATTAAAGCAGCCTTATTACAAACCCAAAACCAAAATAAAAACAATTAAATTAAAAAAATAAATAAGAAAATAAATAACTTAAGTCTACGTGGCCACTCTGAATCCCTCCCAGCTCCAAGTCCACCAGTCTAGGGCTCACCTACATGGATGGAAGAAAAAGGGTGAGTTTGGAAACTCAGTGTGTAAAGAAAGCCCATCCGAAGCCCAAATCAGCTCAAGCCCACTGGCCTAAGCCCTAACCAGTCTCAGTAATAACTGGCTGAAGCCCTATTCAGATACAGTAAGTCTGGGCCGAAGCCCTATTCAGATATCAGTTTAACTGGGCCTTAGCCCTTTTCAGATAACAATACGGCCCATAGGCCCATTATAGTAAAAGAACTGATATCATGCATTTATGCAAAGTGTGAAAGCCCATCCTATGTCCAACCGCTACACACCACTCGTACCAGCCCTACACACCATGTGGGGAATAACTCAACCCACCCAGCCCTACACTCCACAGTTGCAGCATAGCTGCTCAGATAACGTGGCCAAGCTACTAACAGTATAACGACGCAAAGCCTCTTTTAGTAATACGAGGCATAGCCCCTTTTAGTAATACGAGGCAAAGCCCCTTTCAGTAATCGTGGCAATGCCACTTAGCACTCCTCCATCAATAAACCTAGTCCCATGCAACATATAATTATGTCATGGCATACAGTGAACAGAAACAGTAAAGCATGCATTTCAGTCAAATTTAGCCCTAGGGGTATAACGATTATTTTGCACCTAGGGGTAAAATAATAATTTCTCACCCTTAAGGGATATTTCAATAATTATACCAGTTTTTAGGGTTTTATGCATAATTCAGTTATTAATAGTCCAAATTTTCCATCTAAGTAATTTATCTAGCCCATTTTAGCAGTTTAGAGTTATTGGGCCCTAAAACCCCTAATGGACCCTACAATGTCATTTACCAACTTTACCGATTTTGGTTACCAAATCTTACCGCTTCCAACTGACCCACGAGCGCTCGTACGCTCGCAAGCCTATGAAATGCCAAAATTTTAGCATGTTGACTTTTCGGCTTTTGCTGATTTAGACAACAAGAGGGTGTTCGTTTACACACCTGATGTGCGAAATACTACGATGAGATCCCCCACATGATTAATCCTACAATCGTTCATTACGGGATTAGACCATGAACCAAATGATAACTAATCGAAATAACCACTACCACATTGGGCCAACCCCTCTAAGGCCCTTGAATACTTACCTTTTTGCTGAAACTATGACTAGATCTAGATCTAGTCACCTAAATGGTCCTAGCCTTCCAAAACTCCTTGATCGGCAGCCTTTAATCTACACTAACACATAACAATACGAATAATAAGATCTATAGAGCTTGTAGCCCCAAACGACAGTCCCCTTACATAGGGGTTTTCTGCTTTTCCTTAAATTCCAAAATAATGAATAGAGAAGAGATCTGAGCACTTACCAAAGATTTACTAAATCTGAATGATTTCAACCCTTTTCTTTCTCAGATCTAATGCAGATCTAGCCTCAAGACACAAGCAGAAAATGAGTCTAACTATTTCGATTTTTGAATCTGACTTAGAGTATGCCTATTCGGTTTAAGAAGTGAATGGGGGAAGAAAGTGACAAAAAATGTTTTACGAACTAACAAGAATGATCGACCGAGGGAGGAGAAGTTTGGGATTCAGTTTTTGAAAGGTTTGAGTAGAAAGAAGAAGTGATCTTATTCAATAAGGTAATCGGCTATGGTAGATTGGTTTCGACTTTTAGTAGTAATCGACTAGGCTTGAGAAGAAAAAAAAGAAGTAGGTTCGGCTTTGTGGAAATTAAAAAGGAAGGGGATGAGAAAAAGAAAGAGAGGAGAGGAGATGAGAATGAAAGAAGAGAGGGGAGATTCAGTTATGGTCAAATGGCACAAAGAGAACCAAAGGCTGCATTTTCGGCTTTTTGGAACCAAGGAAGGAGAACAAAATGAAAGCAAAGAAACCCTAGTAGATACTACCCTAATTTGGGAAAAGAAAAGAGGCCATACAAAGAATAAATGCCGAATTTGATACCTAAACTGCCCTAGCCGAATGCACTCTAACACCAAATGACCAAATTGGCAATGCTTACCCAAGAGCCCCTTGTTCGGCCACCACATGTTCCCATTCAAAAATCCTAAAATCTCTCTCCCTTATCCTACCTGATCTAATCTCATGAATAACTCAAACTCTCCCTAGCAGAGTTCTACTTGGAAACCATCACATGTCTGGCACATGTACAAAAATAATTAAAACGCACAATGCTTACCTTGTGACTTGAACTCTGGCCCTTGCACACCTGTCAACACGCCACTTTTTTAGGCACTTAAGTGACTCCACATTGCCACTTTACCAAGGGCTTACTTGAGTTTTATTTCACTCACTTTTTCTTAAAAGCCCACTTAACCAAGTCCTTTTCACTTTAAATCCAAAATTTGATATTTTTGCCAGTTTTTTTTATTAGGCTTGGGCCTTCTAAAGGCCCACTAACACACTGAAAACATAAATTCCATAATTTAATAACCAAATTTCAAAATTTCCTCAAAATTGCAAAAATCTCAAAAAATCCCGAAAATCATGGCGTTATAACTCTACCCTCCTTAAAGAATTTTCAGCCTCGAAATTTACCTGATCCAAATAAGTGAGGGTATTGTTGACGCATCGGTTCTTCTAGCTCCTAAGTAGCCTCTTCTCTACGATGATTGCGCCAAAGCACCTTCACTAACGGAACTGACTTCTTTCTCAACACTTTGACCTCTCGATCCAGAATTTGCACAGGCTCCTCTTCAAAAGTCAAATCAGCCTTTACCTCAATCTCTTCCACTGGTATGACATGTGAAGGATCCGATCGATACCGTCTTAGCATGGACACATGAAAGACGTCAAGAATACGGTCCAACTCCGGTGGTAACTCCAGTTGGTACGTTACTGGCCCTACCCGTTTAAGAACCCGATAAGGCCCAATAAATTGTGGACTCAACTTGACCTTCTTGCCAAACCTCAAGATCTTCTTCCAAGGCGAGACCTTTAAAAATACCATATCCCTTACAGAGAACTTAATTCCCTTACGCTTTAGATCAACATACGATTTTGCCTATCAGATGCCTCCTTTAACCGATCTCTGATCAACTTAACCTTATTCTTAGTATCTGCCACTAACTCTGGTCCAAGAACCTATCGTTCTCCCAACTCTGTCCAATACGTAAGCGTACGACACCTTCGCCCATAAAGTGCCTCATATGGAGCCATCTGAATACTTGTCTGATAACTGTTGTTGTAAGCAAATTCTATCAATGGCAAGTAGTCCTCCCAACTACCACGAAAGTCGATAACACAACCCCTTAACATGTCCTCTAGAACCTGAATAACCATTTTCGACTGTCTATCGGTCTGAGGGTGGAAAGCAGTGCTGAAATCCAATCTCGCACCCAATGCCTCATGCAACTTTTACTAGAATTGAGATGTAAACCTAGGATCCCAATCAAAAATAATCAAAACTGGTACCCCACGCAGTCGTACTATCTCCGCCACATACAGTTTGGCCAACTTTTGAAGTAAGTAATCAGTTCAGACATGTATGAAATGAGCAGATTTCGTTAACCTATCCACAATTACCCATACAGAGTCCTTCTTGGAGGGTGTCAAAGGTAGCCCTCTCACAAAATCCATGGTTACTCTCTCCCACTTCCAAAGTCGAATTTTTACTGGCTACAACAGTCCAGAAGGCAGTTGATGCTCGGCTTTTACTTGCTGGCACGTCAGACATTTCCCCACAAATTCAGTCACCTCTCGCTTAAGTCCAGGCCATCAGTACACCTCTCGCAAGTCTCGATATAGATTATTCCCTCCAGGATGCATGGCACAAGGTTCACCATGAGCCTCTTTCAAGATTAACTGCCTCAAATCAGAGTCCTTCGAAATACAAAATCTTCCACGAAAGCACAAAACTCCATCAGTATTCAGTCCAAAATCCGAATTCTCCTCATTCTCAGCTTGCTGAAACCGAGGAACCAACGAATCATCCTCTAACTGCTTCTCTTTAATCTGCTCAGTCCAAGTTGGTCTCACTTGCAACTCCGCTAACAAGCTCCCATCGTCATATAGACTCAAACGAGCAAGCATTGCTTTCAACTTATCGACAGCCCTTCGGCTCAATGCATCAGCCACCACATTTGTAACAAAACCCGGCCTAGAAGTTAGGCCTGGATCTGGCGATGTCACATTGAAGGGTTGCTTTCAAAAAAATAGTTTAGTTAAAAACTTAGTTCGAAACGAAATATGCTTGATAGGAATTTACTTAGTTAAAAATTTAGAGAATTAAATTAAATGAATAATTAGAAAAAAAAAACATGTTTATTAAATATAGCAGTAACTAAATAAAATCCCAAGTAAATAATGAAATTGAAGATACATAGCCTTAATACGTCACAACGGAGATTTAAAAGTAATTATCATAAAACACTTAATAAATCTATATTGAAAATTCCTAAGTAACTTGTAGTGTGGCTATCTCTGAGTCCTCTCCTGCGTCGAGCCGTCTATTGTGGATCACCTGAAATATTAATAATAAGGGTGTGAGTTTCAAAACTCAGTGTGTACGACCCTTGTCAATCAAATCAATTCAATATACACATATCACATTAGGCCCAAGCCCTAACAATATCGGTGGTCTGGGCCCTAGCCCACAATGACCTTATATCATATCAGAATTTCATGAATGCAAATGTTCCCATCCCAAATCCAACCCTGCACTCCACCCGTACCAACCCTGCACTCCTGTGGGGATGTCTACATCAACCCACCCATCCTCTACACTCCAAAGGTAGCACCGGTTGCGGAACTACTCACATTGTAGCAAGGCTACTATATATGTACGGTGTAGCAAAACTACTTGGTGGCTTGAAAGCCTACGGTGGATCCACGGTTGTCAAGCGACTATGCGATCCTCAAAACACTTCCTCTATATTATCAAACCCACCCAAGTGCAACGTACAATTCATGAATGCAACATACACATTTTCACACATTTTCACATATTTTCACATATTAAGCACTTAGGGGTATTTTGGTCATTTCACTATCCAGGGGTATTTTCTTAAACCTACCCTACATCGGTATTTCAGTATTCCCACCCTACGAGGGTGTTTTAGTAGCTCTACCTTACAGGGCATTTTCGTAATTCTACATTGGAAGGGTATTTTCGTAATTTTATCCTAGAAGGGTATTTTCGTAATTTCCTAATGATACATATTTTAATTATGGATTTTGGCCCATCAACAAGTCCTCGCGGCTAAGATGAACAGACACTATGCACCAGGTAGGATTCAAGAGAAGAGGAGGTGGGTCACTCGGACCGCTTAAGTACTAGGCTCTTTCTAGATCCAATCCTAGACATGCATACATCCATTGCCACACCTTAGCCTATCGACTTGTCCACAGAAATGTTAATTACTTAGTTAAGTTTTTTGAAAATTTGAGAGTCCATATAACTAGGCCTAAAGTCCATTAAACCCTAGCATGCATTCCTACAACCCCACAAAGTCCAAACATGCTTATAAAGCCCATTAAACCTAATCATGCTTATAAAGCCCATTAAGCTCAAACATACTTATGTAACCCATTAGGCCCGTTCATAATTCAATCATACAATTATACATGTCAATTCAAAATAATATCTCATATCAAAATTTTGCCAATTTGGGCCCACAAATTCTGCAGGCCCATTCGGGATTTCGGGATTTTCGGCTTTTGCTGTTTTAACGTGTGTGTAGTGTATGTACACACCTGGTTGATGACTCGTACCTACACTATCCTCAGCCTTGACCTAAAATCAAAACCACGTCCAAATCAACTCCAAACCTTACTAAAACTTTATCAAATCCCGAATCCTTACCGTAACCTTACCATGAACCTTCGGCTTTTCTAGCCTTTCCTTAGCGAATCGTCTCGAATATTCCTAGATCTGCATTAACACACATATTCTATCAACATTAGGTGACTTGTCTTCCACACGAGTCACCCTTATAGGCTATATATATACTCAGCCACCCCCTTAAGAAACCAAAATTGAGAATGAGACACTTACCGAAACTCGCCTTCAAACTAACAGCCTAGATATCTAATGTTTAAACAATCGGCTTTTCAACACTAACTTAAGGATGGTAATTAAAGACAAATAGTGATGAAGGAAAAGAAATTGGCAAGGGAGATATGAGTATTCGGCTTTCAAGAAATCAATGGTGATATTCGGTTTTTTGAGAAACAAAGAAACTTAATGGAATTTGGTAAAAGAATGAAAAGGGAGAAGAGAGGTTGGCAATAGAATGAATTTGGCAAAATAAACCAAAACTATCATGCACATTTGAATAGGCACAAGCCGATTCAAGCCTCCCTTGCAGTCCCATTCTGTACCAACTCCCTCTCTCTTAATCTTCTATTTTCTCTCCGTTATCTCCACTTTAAAAATCTCTCCTGAACACTCCCCTTAGAGTCCATCTTCACGCCACTTCCAACCTTCTGGAAGGCCAAAATTAAACTCCTAAAAATACTAAGCTAGGATCCAAAACTCAAGGCCCAATATTTCTAGGCCCAAAATTCGGGGTGTTACAAAATTTCCCTTGCCTGGGTGATACTCAATCGAACAGTCGTAGTCTTTAAGCAACTCTATCCATCTTTATTGCCTAAGATTCAATTCCTTCTAAATCAACAAATACTTAAGACTCTTATGATCTGCGTATATAATACACTTTTCCTCATACAGATAGTGTCTCCAGATTTTTAACGCGAAAATCATTGCTACCAACTCTAGATCATGCGTAGGGTAATTCGCTTCCTGAGGCTTAAGCTGTCGCGAAGCATAAGCGACCACCTTACCCTCCTGCATCAGTACACAACCTAGTCCCACATACGACGCATCACTGTACATAGTGAAATCCTTCTCAGACTCTGGCTGTATCAACACTGGCGCCTCAGTCAATACTTTCTTCAACTTATCAAAGGCTTCTTGCTATTTCTCAGTCCATACAAATGATACTCCTTTTCTTAGCAGTTTTGTTTAATGGTGCAGCAATCAAAGAAAATCCTTCTACAAACCTTCTATAGTATCCTGCCAAACCCAAAAAACTCTGAATTTCCAATACTGACCTCAGCGGCTTCCAATCTAGAACTGCCTCAATTTTCCAAGGATCCACCCTAATCCCTTCAGCAGAGACAACATGACCTAGGAAAGTCACTTCTCGTAACTAAAATTCACACTTACTGAATTTTGTATAGAGTTGCTTCTCTTTCAACACTTGTAGAATAGTACGAAGATGCTCATCATGCCTCTCCTCAGTTTTCGAATATACCAGAATGTCGTGGATAAAGACAACGATGAATCGATCCAAATACGGCTGGAATACTCGATTCATCAAATTCATAAAAGCTGCAGGTGCATTCATTAGTCCAAACGGCATAACCAGAAACTCGTAATGACCATACCGAGTTCTAAATGCTGTCTTATGAATATCCACCTCCTTGACCTTTAACAGGTGATATCGAGACCGAAGGTCGATCTTAGAAAATACCGAAGCTCCTCTAAGCTGGTCAAATAGATCGTCGACTCTTAGCAGAGGGTACTTGTTCTTCATCGTCAATTTGTTCAACTGGCGATAATCGATGCACATACGCATCGTCTCATCCTTCTTCTTCACGAACAGTACTGGTGCCCCCATGGAGACACACTCGGTCTGATAAAACCTCTATCCAACAATTCTTGGAGTTGTGCCTTTAGTTCCACTAACTCCTTCAGTGTTATTCTATAGGGTGCGATGGACACTGGAGCCGCTCCAGGCAGCAAATCAATTCCAAACTCGACTTCTCAATTCAGAGCTAATCTAGGAAGCTCCTCAGGAAAGACATCTTGAAATTCCTTAACAGTTCTAGCTGTCTCCATAGTCAAATTCTCAGTCTCAGTCTGACTTACAAAGGCCAAGTACGCCTCGCAACCTTTGCGAATTAGCTTTTCAGCCCTTAAGGCCGAAATAACATTAGACAAGTAGTCTCTTCGCTCTCCAATAACCATTACCTCCTCATCCTCGGTAGTCCTTAACACCATCCTCTTAGCCGCACAATCCAAAGTCGCTTTATGCTTAGTTAACTAGTTTATTCCCAAGATAAGATCAAACTCTCTGAATGGTAGTTCCATTAAGTCTCCATCAAAAATCCTACCTTGAGTCTCTAAAGGCACCTCCCTAAAGAGTTTATCTACCCTAACCGAGTGACCTAGTAGACTTATCACAGTTACCCAGTCACAGTTCCTCAGAGTGCACACCCAATGACTCAGAAATATTACATGCAACAAACGAATGGGTTGAACCCAGATCAATCAAAGCAGTGTAGGTTATCCTAGAGATCAAAAAACGTACCAGTTATGACGTCAGGTGTGTCACCCTCCTCTCGAAATCGAGCAACATATACCAGTGCTGGCTGGCGAGCCTCAGCATTTCCAACACGCCTGCCAGGTGCTCCATATCCACTACCATTTCCATTGCTGCCTCTACCCTGACCACGGCCTCTCGGCGGTAAAGTTCCACCTCGCACTGGTTGAGCAACCCTCTATTCAGCTACTTGAGTCTGAGCTAGCCTCCGGGGACAATCCTTGATCCTGTACTCCTTGGACCCACATCGGAGACATGCCCCAGTATGCTTCTAGCATTCTCCCAGATGCACTCTACCACAGTCCTCGTAAGCCTATGGTCTAACTGTATTTACCGGAACTGCCCGAATCGATTCTTCCACTCTAGCTCTCTTGGTATTGTTGTTTGCAGCACCAAAGGGTCCAAAATCCCTTCTAAATTAGTTTCGATCCTTATCACGGTTCTGCCGTTCAGTTCACTTCACCTCCTTGGCTATCTTAGCCTTCTCCACCAATGCAGCAAAATCGCGCTCCCTCTGCGGAGCTATCAGCACCCTTAGCTCATCTCTGAGGCCATACTCAAAATGAATGCTACGCTTGTACTCAGTAGCGACTATACCGCTAGCATACCGACTCAACCTCAGAAATTCAACCTCATATTCAGCTACAGACTTACTGCCCTGGGTTAGGTTCAGAAATTCTTTCCAACGCGCATCCACATAACTTGCTTCCACGTACTTTCCCTTGAAAGCCATCTTAAATAGTTCCTAGGTTACCCGCTCAGCTGGGGTACCCTCCCTCATAGTGATCCACCCCTGATATGCCTCATCTCGCAGCAGAGACACTGCTCTTTTCAGCTTTTGCTCCACCGAGAAATCCAGGTCGTCCATAAACCATTCCGTAGCTTCCAGCCAATACTCAGCCACATTTGGGGCTACTCTAGATATGCCCCTGAAGACCTCCGCTCTGTTAGCCCGGAGTCGCTCAGAAATGGATCCCCTATTCACAGTTCCAGTGCTCGCCCCAGCGACCCTCTCCAAAACCCTTACATTGCTTGGGACAGAGCGTCGTCCCCTACAGCCCTATCATACGATCCAGTCTCAGTCGTTGGCAGAGCTCGCACCTCCTCAGCTGGCATATGTCCAGAAGACGAAAATCCAGCTTGCACACTACCTTGGCCACGTCCACGAGCAGCCCTCGTACTCATATCGACTTATCTGATTACAAATTTTATGACATTAGTTTAATATTTCAGTTATTTATTACAAAATGTTTTATGTACAGATAGAGTTTCAGAGTTTGTTTTCGCAAAATCGTTGCCTAGCTAGAGTCTCAGTCTTCTAGGGTTTAGTTTCCCTACAGTCTTAGTCTTATAGTTTTCAGTACTACCTTATCTACAGTATCATAATAGGGTCTTAGTTCTATCTACAGTAATGTCTCAGTACAGTATGGTATAAGAGAAAAACATTTACAGACTTGGTGCCGGGGATTCAGTATGCCACTTCTTCAGATACCCAATTTCAGTAAGCCCAATTTAGAAAAAACTTTTGAAGTAACGCCTTTAATAAATATATTCAAAGGAAAATGAGTTTGAAAAGGGTTTTCTTAGAAATTTCGAAAACTATTTTTAAAATACCCTTCTTGGGCCTTGATTTTAAAATTTTTAAAAACTTTTTGGACCCTATTCCACAGCTGAGTTGTTGCAACCTGGCTCTGATACCACTAAATGTAACACCCCAAACCCAGCCCAAATGTTACAGCCAAGTTCGGTGTGTCACATCAACGAAAGACTAATCACACATCCTAGCTACTATGATTAGGGTGAGCTTTGGAAAACCGTTTTTATAATTTGGAAAGAAAATCTAGGTTTAATTAGTGTTTGTCCTATCCATTAACCGCTTAAAAGTTATCCTGTTACCATATCTTGATCATTGATTTGTTATTTATTTGTTACGAGGGTTTTGTTTTGAAAACGTTAATTAATTCGAGGAAAACCCGCGCAACTTTATTCAAATCATTAAAGGTATAATATAAATAAATAATTGAGAACCCAAAATAAAATAATTAAAGCGGCCTTATTACAAACCTAAAACCGAAATAGAAATAATTAAATTAAAAAAATAAATAAGAAAATAAATAACCTAAGTCTACGTGGCTACTCTAAATCCCTCCCAGCTCCAAATCCACTAGTCTAGGGCTCACCTGCATGGATGGAAGAAAAAGGGTGAGTTTGGAAACTCAGTGTGTAAAGAAAGCCCATCCGGGGCCCAAATCAGTTTAAGCCTACTGGCCTAAGCCTTAACCAATCTTAGTAATAATTGGGCCGAAGCCCTATTCAGATACAGTAAGTCTGGGCCGAAGCCCTATTCAGATATCAGTTTAACTGGGCCTTAGCCCTTTTTAGATAACATTACGGCCCATAGGCCCATTACAGTAATAGAACTGATATCATGCATGTATGTAAAGCCCCAACTGCTACACACCACTCGTACCAGCCCTACACACCATGTGGGGAATAACTCAATCCACCCAGCCCTACACTCCATAGTTGCAGCATAGCTACTCAGATAATGTGGCCAAGCCACTAACAGTATAACGAGGCAAAGCCTCTTTCAGTAATACGAGGCATAGCCCCTTTTAGTAATACGAGGCAAAGCCTCTTTTAGTAATCGTGGCAATGCCACTTAGCACTTCCCCATTAATAAACCCAGTCCCATGCAATAGATAAATATGTCATGGCATACAATAAGCAGAAACAGTAAAGCATGCATTTCAGTAACGCTCATTTTGCACCTAGGGGTAAAATAGTAATTTCTCACCCTTAAGGGGTATTTCAGTAATGATACCAATTTTTAGGGTTTTATACACAATTCAGTTATTAACAGTCCAAATTTTCCATCTAAGTAATTTATCTAGCCCATTTTAGTAGTTTAGAGTTCTTGGGCCCTAAAACCCCTGATGGGCCCTACAGTGTCATTTAGCTATTTTGGCCCATCTAGTCCAAATTTCATAAATGTCTTAACAGTTTTAACTTACAGTATACCAGAATACGCTTACTACTTATTGTCAGCCATATGGGCCTGTAAGCCCATTGGGCCCATATTTAGCCCATCAGGCCCATATTTACTAAGGTGTACGAAATCGCACACTTACCAACTTTACCGATTTCAGTTACCAAATGTTACCGCTTCCAACCGACCCACGAGCGCTCGTACGCTCGCAAGCCCACAAAATGCTGAAATTTTGGCATTTCAGCTTTTCGGCTTTTGCTTATTTAGACTACAAGAGGGTGTTCGTTTACACACCTGATTTGCGAAATACTACGATGAGATCCCCCGCATGTTTAATCCTACAATCGTTCATTACAAGATTAGACCATGAACTAAATGATAACTAAGCGAAATAACCACTACCACATTCGGCCAACCCCTCTAAGGCCCTTGAATACTTACCTCTTCGCCGAAACTATGACTAGATCTAGATCTAGTCACCTAAATGGTTCTAGCCTTCCAAAGCTCCTTGATCGGCAGCCTTTAATCTACACTAACACATAACAATACGAATAATAAGATCTATAGAGCTTGTAGCCCCAAACGACAGTCCTCTTATATAGGGGTTTTTGACTTTTCCTTAAATCCTGAAATAATGAATAGAAAAGAGATCTGAGCACTTACCAAAGATTCACTAAATCCGAATGATTCCAACCATTTTCTTTCTTAGATCTAACGCAGATCTAGCCTCAAGATACGAGCAGAGAACGAGTCTAACTATTTTGGCTTTTGAATCTGACTTAGAGTATGCCTATTCTGTTTAAGAAGTAAATGGGGGAAAAAAGTGACAAAAAATGTTTTACGAACTAACAAGAATGATCGACCGAGGGAGGAGAAGTTTAAGATTTGGTTTTTTAAAGGTTTAAGTAGAAAGAAGAAGTGATCTTATTCAATAAGGTAATCGGCTATGCTAGATTGGTTTCGGCTTTTAGTAGTAATCGACTAGGCTTGAGAAGAAGGAAAAGAAGTAGGTTCGGCTTTGTGGAAATTAAAGAGGAAGGGGATGAGAAAAAGAAAGAGAGGAGAGGAGATGAGAATAAAAGAAGAGAGGGGAGATTCGGTTATGGTCAAACAGTACAGAGAGAACCAAAGGCTACATTTTCGGCTTTTTGGAACTAAGGAGAACAAAATGAATGCAATTGAACCCTAGCAGATACTACCCTAATTCTGCAAAAGAAAAGAGGCCACACAAAAAACAAATGCCGAATTTGATACCTAAACTCCCCTAGCCGAATGCACTCTAACACCAAATGACCAAATCGACAATGCTTCCCTAAGAGCCCCTTGTTCGGCCACCACATGTTCCCATTCAAAAATCCTAAAATCTCTCTCCCTTATCCTACCTGATCTAATCTCATGAATAACTCAAACTCTCCCCAGCAAAGTTCTACTTGGAAACCATCACATGTTTGGCACATGCACAAAAATAATTAAAACACACAA
Organism: Gossypium stocksii; assembly: GCA_020496765.1. NCBI lineage: Eukaryota > Viridiplantae > Streptophyta > Magnoliopsida > Malvales > Malvaceae > Gossypium > Gossypium stocksii. The sequence goes on from CM035622.1 coordinate 54,967,396, forward strand.
TGCTTACCTTGTGACTTGAACTTTGGCCCTTGCACACTTGTCCACATGCCACTTTTTTAGGCACTTAAGTGATGCCACATTACCACTTTACCAAGGGCTTACTTGAGTATTATTTCACTCACTTTTTCTTAAAAGCCCACTTAACCAAGTCCCCTTCACTTTAAATCAAAAATTTGATATTTTTGCCGGGTTTTACCTTAGGCTTGGGCCTTCTAAAGGCCCACTAACACACTGAAAACATAAATTACATAATTTAACAACCAAATTTCAAAATTTCCTCAAAATCGCAAAAATCCCAAAAAATCCCGAAAATTAGGGCGTTACACAAACCATATGAAACTCCTTCAAATGTTTATAGGGGTTTTCATTTTGTAACCCTCGAAAAGTTGGTAGCAATTGAATTAACCCTGACTTTAATTCAAAATCAGTATCCATATTAGGATATGTAATACGCAGCAGTGGTTGTTCTGTCGAAGCTTCGGTAAGTTGCCGAATTGTTTAAGCCATTGGTCGATGTGATGGATTTGGGTTTTCGTTAATCCTGGCATCAAGCACTTCTTCAGGTGAATCGACTTCTTCTATTTTACTTTCAAATGTTTGAGTAGGGTTTTCATTAACCCTAGACTCTACTTCATCGTCGATTCTGATTTTTGGCGATGGATTGCTTTGAGTCCCTACCACCACTGACTGCTTTTTCCTTAGCTTTGTTTCCTTGCGATTAGCTCTCGCAGTCTTTTCAATTTTTGAGTCAAATGCAAGAGTGCCTGGAGCAGATCTGGTCATAGAAAACAAAAAACAAGATTATTACATTGCCAGTCCCCCGCAACGGTGCCAAAATTTGATGCGGTCGTTGAAAGCACCAAATTATCCTATTCCCTGTAAAATAGTAAAAATAACAGTAAAGGGGAAGTAAGGTTGAATCCTCAGGGACCAGATTATACGAATGCTTGTTTTTTTGAAATCCTAAGCAAAATCGTGCCCAAGAAACCTGCGTTCCTGGAAAAATAAAAATAACAAAATTAAATATTTGATTTGGGAAAAAATAAAATAAAAGACAGAATTAAGAAATTGAATTGAAATCGTGAATATTAAAAATAGTAAATAAAGTTGAGTAAGAAATTCTTATGGGAGATTCCAGTCTCCAGTTGTCTCGTTCCGCCTTGGGCTCAATCCTTGGCTTGTAAATGACCCTTCTCAATCCAAGTAAGTCAGTTATAGTGGAAGAGGACGCATACGACCACCAGCTCCAAGAATTTGGACTTACAATTTAAGGGAACCTGACTCTAGCCAGCATCTTATGCTAGACCAATGCCTCTCAATGGCGAATCCCACGCCATTTTGTCTCTTTGGCTCGCCAACTCTGACGCAGTAAGTTGATGAACTAAAGGTACAACCATTCCAAAACACACAAAGCGGTAGCATTTGCATACGTTGAAAAGTTTACTTCTTAAGGGACATGGACAGAAGCGTCAGCCCCGTAGTACGGAGAAACGATGAATAGTTGGTGAAAAGGGCTAAGTTTGGATCCTAAGCCTCAAGAACCCTTTTTGGGAAATATCGATAACTTTTGGCTAGACGGGTTTAGTGGCTCATGGTTGTGGTATAAAAGAAAAGAATTATAAAAATGGAAAAGGGAATTTTATTAAAAGAAAATATGAAGAGAATAAAAGCCTAGACTTTTGGGGAAGAGTATTTACAGAAAAAGATGCATCAATTAGAGTCACTTCACCCCTTATTTATAGTGTTAAGGAGATAGTCTAACTTAACTTAAATTCTCTAAAGATAAATACATTTAATTAAAGATAAATAAAGATAATTAAAATAAAATCCTAAAATTAAATAATCCTAATAATTATCTTAATATTAATTATCCTAATATGAATAAAATTGAGTCTTATAAAATAAAATCTCTTATTTTGCTTTTTACCCCTTGTGTCTTCTATGCTCGCACTTTTGGCACAATATTTTTCCCACGTTGCATGTTGGCCCATTTAATCTCTAAATTGACACTTTTTCCCTTAAATTTACTTTTCGCCTCCAATTTAGTCCTTAAAAGATAAAAAGACATAAATAGCTCAAATTAGTAGGATCAAGCTCAGAATAAACACATGATTAATACATGAAAACACGTCATTCTAGAGTGTTATCAATGATTTGGTTTAAATGTATCTCATGTATTATGTTTATTTGTATATGGCTTACTAAGCTCTTAAAGCTTAGTTTATGTATTTTCACTTGTTTTATAGATTATCGAAGCTACTGAGAGCTCAGGGATCGTCGGGGATCATCATCACACTATTAAATGATAATTTGGTACCTTTTGAAGTTGTATATGTTAATGTATAGCATGTATAGCTTAGAGAGGTTATAATATGTTTTGAGATGTGAAAATCTTGCCGGTGATATGGCTTGAATATGGTTTAGACTATGAACTTATTTTGGCTCATGCTATGTGATAAAATATGATGTTTATAATGTGTTCATATATGGCATATTGAAATGGTCATTTTGCTAAGTTTTGTTGTTGATTTGGTAGTTAAAATGATGAGTAAATCGCATGTTTTGAAATGGTTTATAATGAGGTATGAGATATGTAGTTTTGGTATGAATATGGTACATGGAATTGGTATTTTTGAGTTGGAATTGTGTATGGAATTGAATGGTGATGTTGTTGCATAAATGCAGCATGTTTTGGGATTGAATTTGGCTGAAAATGTTGTGTAAATGGTATTTGGATTTGGACTTGTAGGAATGACCCTTAAGGGTGGAAATTTGGCCTTGCAAATGACCTATTTTTGCTCACACGAGTAGGGATACGAGCTTGTGTCTCTGCCATATTGCTCGAAGGCCAATTCGAATTAAGCTTGGACGTTTCACATGGCCTCACACACGGGCTATTTAGGACATAAATGGAACGGTGGCTTTAAGACCACGAATCTGATATAAAAAAATTATTCTGATTAGGTTTTGAGGTTTATTGTTTGACTGAATGCATAAGTAAAAATTTTGTAAAAAAATTTTACCGATAGGGTACCCGATTGAGCGATAGGACTAAATTGTAAGAAATTCAAAATATGTGTTCTAGAAGCTTTTAGTGTGAAATTGAAATGAAATTTCAAATTAGAGGTCCTTATTTAGAATTAGACCATTTTTGGGAATTATGGACAAAAAAGGCCATTAGGGGCATTTTGGTCATTTGGTTATTAAAAGAAATAAAAAGGGAAAATAAGGCAAAAAAGTGTTCATCTTTCTCCTACCTTGGTCTAATTTCACAAGCACCATAGCTAGGGTTTATTTCAACTTTTCAAGCTCAAAGTAAGTGACTCCTAGCCTCGTTTTCATGTTCTTCGTATTTTTGAGATCCTCGTACCTAGACCTAGCTTTCTATACCCCTATTTTAAGCTAGGGTTCATGTTTAAAATTTTACCCATATGTGACATGGAAGCATTTTGATGTTTAATGGTAGAAAATGAAAGCTTGAAGTGTAGTAAACAACTTTTGCTAAGTGATTTTTCATGACAATGCATTTAAGGACTAAAATGTAAAAGTTGTAAAACATGTGCATAATTTGTGAAACATTGAAAATTGTGGGCTTTTATAGAAGAGAAATATGTTTGGCTTGGCTTGGGAATGTAGAAAAATTGATACATTTCACTTTACGAGCCTAGGGACTAAATTATAAAAATAAACAAAGTTAAGGGTAAAATGGTAAAAATTACCATAGGATGATTTTGTGCCCAATTGAGTAATGTGTGTATTGAATGAGTGAAATTTGATGTTATAGATCAAGAGCGATGAGAAAACGACCTTGACCAGGGAAAGGGTAAGGTCTCGAATTAAATCGAAAATGGTTACATTTTGTACTGAGGTAAGTCATATATGTAAATAATGAGTTATTTTTAATTACTATGTTTAATTAGTTTAATTATTTTGAAATTATGAAATTTTTATACCGAAATAGTGATATTGGATGTGATAAACTGATAAGAGATGAAAAGTCCCTATTGAACCTTAGGAATCATTAAGATACGAGTGGCATGTAACTAGGAACCCATCGACTACTATCGATTGTTATGTGTATTCGGGTGCTGGTCTAGTTTGACTTCCAGTGGCTAGGTAATCCTACATTTATTGCAGATATCTGTCAGCTTGTGTGAGCAGCACTAAGTAGAATCGACTACACCATCAGCTTGTAAGAGCAGACCCTAAAATAGCTCATTATTGAGCCTTATGTGATAAGTGGTAGCTTCGGCTACATATTAGTGGCAGCTTTGGCTACATTTATGTGTATGGCGCTTGTGCCATATTTTTGTGTATCCTTTAGTATTCCATGTGGTTTATCGGGGTATCCGAATTAAGGTTATAACATATGATTGCATGGAAAAGATTTAACCTTGTGTTTGAGATTGTATATGTACAGGTTATATGAAATATTGTATGTGCTAATTGCTTAGTGTATGTATTGAGCATGTGGTAAGATTACATGAGTAAGTGATAAATCCCTAACTCATTTATATGATTGGAAAACATATTTTCCATTAGTTAAGTCTATTTAGTTTAAATGCTCATTTTCTTTACATATAGACTTACGAAGCTCTATAGCTTACCCTTTTTCCTTTTTCCCTTCCCATTTAGGTTCGTCAAGCTAATCTGAGGCTCGGTGATTGTTGGGATTCCATCAACACTATCAACTATCTCTTTTGGTACTCTAAATACAAACTTTGGAAGCTATGGCATGTGTAGGTAGTCTATGGTTTTAGTCATGTGTCATAACTCTTTCGGGGTCCATTTGTTGGTAGTGGTATTTTGATACTTGGTCATGAGAACTGAGCCATGAATGATTAAGTCTTATTTTGTCAACATATTTTAATTTACTAATGTGTAAGTTTGCATAGTATAAGTAAATTGAGTATGGATGTGTATGCTTGTGTGTGATTGGTAAAAATATAGTGCATGGATGCCGAAATGTGGTTATTTGGATGTGTAATTGTGTTACTTTACGTATTGGCAATATTCATTTGAGTTGGTTTGTGTTTCAGGGTGACAATTGGCTTGGAAAATAGCCTAAAATTGTCCACACGGGTAGACAAATGGGCGTGTGTGATACACAACCACCCACGGGCGTGTTGATAGGTCGGGTGTCCCCTGCACCTGAAATTATGAAAAATAAATGTTTTTTAGTAAACACACGAGTTGGAGACACGGCCGTATGTCCCGACCGTGTAAAAGACATGGCCTAGCCACGGGCATGTGGCTTGGCCATGTGATGAAGTTTTCGCGATGACATCATAAACAGAATGTCCCAGTTTGTCGCACGAGGAGAGGACACGGGCGTGTTGAGGCCATATGAAGGACACGGGCTAGAGACACGGGTGTGTGCTCGACCATGTGAAAACCCTTGTAGGTTCGAAATGAAAATTAATTTTGTACGGGCTAGGGACATGGGCGTGTGCAACCACATGGCCTGCCCACATGGACGTGTCCCTGTCCCACACGGGCATGTGCCCTATTTTTGGTAAAATTTTTCTAAGTGTTTGAAAAGTTCTGGTTTGATTCCGGATCGTACCCAATGAGCCTCTTGGGCCTCGTAAGCCCATAATAAAAATGTTTTGACTAAGATTGAAAAAGTTTCAAATTTTTGTGAAATTTGTGATTCAAGACTGAGTGTTCGAGTGTTCGTAAGTTCGGTAATGCCTTGTACCTGATCTCGGCATCGGACTTGGGTGAGGGGCATTACATGAGCGCGTGGCAGGTTGTGTGGCGTAAGACAGCATACCTTACAGGTTTTGACATGGCCGAGCACATAACCTGATGCACGTGCATGTGGGCCACTTCGAAAGGGCATACAGGCTGACACACGGGCATGTGGTTGGCCGTGTGACCCAAGTCAGTATACCCTCCAGGTTTGCACACAGCCTGGCACACGGGCATGTCCTTAATCATGTGACCTAAGTCAAGTATGTATGCCCTGTTTCACCACAATCTAGACACACGGGTGGTCTAATGCCATTTGAGGCACACGGCCTGTTCACACGGGCTTGTGACCTCTGTTACTTTGAAAAAAATTTGATGATTTTAGGAATTTTTTTGTATGTGTTCGATTTAGCCCTGACCCCTTCCTAAAGCATGTTTAAGGTCTCGTAGACCTTCTAAATGGACTATATGTGTGTATTGCTATGCTTTGATGATGTATATTTTATGTTTGTGCAATGATCGTAAAATGTTTTGAAATGTCCGGTAATACCTCTTAACCTTAGTCCGACGATAGATACAGGTTAGGATTGTTATAGAAATTTTGTTGAATTTCTTCGTGATGAAGGACTTGAGCTTGCAATGTGTCGAACTTATTTTCCAAATGCTCTTGCACCTCTTTGAAATCTTTCCAAATTTCATCGAACAATGCTGTAAGTTGGTCCATGGTAACCATAGATGAATCATGCTCCTCGTCCTTACTACGTGTACGTATCATTATTTGAGTTTGGAATAAAAAACACTCAAATAAAAAGAGAAAATTGATCAAAGAAAATTAAACATCATTATTATACACTCACAATAAAAATAAATAACTTTAAAAGGAAACGAAAAAAAGTTAAGATTTTCTCGTTTGTAACTTTTAAAGAGTAATCAAATTCAATAATATTAAAAAATATGTGGGATCACTCTCTAACAAAGTTGACCTAAGGCTTTAAGAAGTCAAAGAAAAACTCGACTCCAAAGGAAGTAAGCTGCAGGGAGATAGGAGATGTAGCTGTGTTCGTACCTATTAACACAAGAAGCGAAAATGTGTTAGAATGCGTAATAGAATAAGAAAAATAAAAAGCAAAAGAAAACCTAGTGCTAGAATCAAATAAAACAAACTACCCAACCGAAAACTCGAAACAATGGAAAATAACTTTAACTTTTTTCGTTCGAGGTGTTCCCGATTTTCAAAAATCACGTATTTGAAATTGGAGTCTCCTCAAATAATGTAGATCTAATTTGGAAAATTTTAGTGTGAAATTTAGCTCATATAATATTTTTATTTTTTTCATATTTTTCTGTTTTTCCACTATAGTATTGTGATTGAGCTCTCCTTAACGACATACCATTACGTAAGCAACTACTTAGTGCTCGTCCAATGACCTTTTCATAAGTGTGTTACCCTCATAGTATATCCTTAATCTCTTTGAAATACTATTTGTTCTCCCAATATGATCTTATTTTATCTCATGGTAAGCATTAAATCTTCTTTCATGAAAAGTCAATTACTGTCAAGTAGTAATCAAGTAATTCATTACAAAGATGAATGACTCGTGGCCACATTTGCTTTTCGTCAACCATGTACTGATAATGAAAGGATATCATTTTACCATCTCTCTGGCTATGAATTTCACTGTTGTGAATGAAGCTACATACTGCAGAAGTCGTACATCCAACGCACTAGCTTTCGGTTACTTCGCTATTTGAACTGAGGCTTTTTGTAACACCCCAAACCCAGCCTAGACGTTATAGCCGAACTAGAAGTGTTACGAAGAAAGGTTTTGAAACTGATGATACTTCGATAAAATGTCCAAGTTATAAAACGTATTCATTTGGATATTTTTTACTGAAACTGTTACATTTTATCCTTTAAGGTTAACCAAATCATTTCGTAGTGGAAGTTTGAAAAATCGTTAAAATCAAAACCATGATTGTGTTTTCAAAAATAATATTTGTTCGCGTGAAATCGAAATTTTATCGAATCGTCACAGTTTAGAAATCATAACGCAACCAAACCCAAAAATTTAAACCAAACAGTCAAAAAGTCCGAAGAGTCCAAAAATTACAGAACTCTCTCAAAAGTTAGAAATTTAAGTAGAAACCATGAAATAATAATAAATAAAAATAGTTTCTCGTCGATTGGTCACTGCTGAGCCTCCATCACACCGACCCATCTATGTTTGTGGATTACCTGAACATAATAGACAATCATTTGTGAGTTTAAGTAAACTCAGAGTGTAACCCAACAGAGATAGACATACGACATATACAGAGTTTCATATACAGCCAGATTCAGATCCAGACCTAAGTCTATCATAGAAACAGATATCACAATAAGATGTACAGAACAGATAAATAGAATCCTACGTCCATCCTCTACACACCATCTCCGTCCATCCCATCACACCATGTGGGGTTAAGAAATCTCACTCATCCCTACGCACCATATAGTGTCGTTGCGACACATAACAGATAATATACTGACAAACTACCAGATATAGGCGAAGAGTCACCAAACAGATCACTTCCTTCATATAAATATTCCCACCCCAAACACAGATACAAAATATAGATTCAAAAATATCAAAATTAACATGCTTAACATGCTCGTATATAGATACATACATACTTAAATAGTACAGTCAGACATACATACTAGCATCCTATTCAGATCAGTCTATCAGAATATCGTATCACATGAAATAGGATCTGGATAGCCCTTACTGACCCTTCAGTAGGCCTACAATTGATCAAAACGACCCGAGTGACTCTAGGGAAAATTTTAGAATTTGGGTCCACTTGCCCATGTATGCCCACATGCTTAGAATAGTCTTGCCCGTGTGACCCACACGGCTTGGCCCAAAACCCACACGCCCGTGTAGCCCACACACCCAATCTAGCCTAGCCTGTGTGGCCCACACAGCCACACACACAGTGTCACACAGTCATGTCTCACACATGGTCAACCATACGACCAACCACACGCCCGTGTAGCGTCGACAGACTCTATTTTTGGCTTTCGTTGAATCTTAGTTTTTTGTGTTAGGAGTATACACATGATACGATTTTGATACGAAAATATTTTTGAGACCACCAAACCCTAAACTTAACAAATCACATCCCAAAATTAGTCTTACATACCCAGTTAAATCAAAATAAGAAATTGACCATAGCGAAACCCAAGTGTATCACTTACCCAACTTCCCGAACGATCTCCAATACTACGATTCCATAAGAGAAGAGCTCTGATCTTCACAATTTGCTGTTACCAATAACCCAAAAATTAGAATTAACGAAAAAGACAACATCATTTAAAATGGCTTTAAAAGAATTCCCTCTAACTCGAGCAAAACCTTACTACCACCACTTACCAAAATGTACGAAAATAGGGAACCGAAACACTGCAATTTAACAGGGAGATGAAGATAGAAATTGATAAGAAGAAAAAGAAAGAAAATTGATAGTAGGAAACAATAAATAAGTCAGAAAGGGGGAGAGGTTTTTGGGAAAAGATAAAATTAAAAAGAAAATAAAATAAATCAAAATTAACAAAAATCCTAACTCCCCCTACTACCCACTAACATCATTTCCCACCAAAACTGACATCAGATTCTCATCCAACAACCTCAGAGTTCTAGTTCTACTGAACCTCTAACAGCCAGTCGGAACCAAAAATATCACCTTTGCTCACGTAAGGATTCGAACATAAGAGCTCCGGCAAGCTAACTCCTTACCACTCAAACCAGCAGACTCATTCTAATATGGGTTAACAAACAATATTATAAAAGTCTACCCAACAGGGATAAGGCTTGGATAAAAAATAACCAAAATTTACTAAAAGTAGGACTTGAACCCAAGACCTCTCAAATACACCTAGAACAATTAACCATTAAAACAGATACACATTTTTCAAGATTTCACAAAACAAACTTAAATTATTTAGGGTGTTACAGTTTTACTTTACATCAAATTCTACGAGTCACACATAGATAGTTCGTCATCCACTTAGGATTTGGGTATGCCACACTATGAACATCACAAGTGAATAAATCCATAAACGGATTCATGATTTATTCTTCCTGGGTCCAACCCAATGTACTGCCAATCTAGCCAGTCACATATATGTCTTTATCTTTTAAGAGTCATCATCTCTAACGCCCAAGACAAAGCATTTCCCCAATTGGACTTGATAGATGACATATTAGTCTTTCAACCAGTTTGCTCATTTTTTATTAAACTAAAGACAAGTTTAGGTTTGTCTACTAATATAAGCTATCTTTTCGTATTACGATCCAAGCACATAATACCGATTAATATTAGTTTAAACACTAGACAACCAATTAGCCAATATTTGCTTCTATTTTTCTTTTCATGCAAAAACCACATGAGGACAATTATACAAAGTATATTAATGTAATCTATGAAATTTTTTTAACCAATCTGTTCAAAAAAATTACAAGTTTACGAACGAATATACTACACTCAGGGCACCAGGTCCAACAATTGTCATTATCTCTAAAAAAGAAAGACTCAAATTGGGTGACAGTTGATAAGTTGAAAAAATCAACTCATTTCATTTTGGTAAGAACTGACTATTCACTTGAAAAATTGGTTTATTTATATATATTTGACATTGTGAGATTACGTAGTGTGCCATTATCTTTTATTTCGGACTGGGTTCTAAGATTCACCTTTAGATTCTAGGGTAAAGTAAATGAAACTCTAGGCATTAAAGTGAGTTTCAGTACAAATTTCACCCTTAGAGTGATGGACAATTGGAGCGAGTAATCCAAATACTCAAAAATATGTTGGGTTCTTGTGTAATTGAATTTGAGGGAAGCTAGGAAAGATTTTTACCATTAGTTGAATTTGCCAATAACAATAGCTATCAAGCGAGCATTAAAATGACACCTTATGAAGCTTTATATAGCTGTAAATGTCGAACCTCTCTATACTAGTGAGAGTTGAGTGAAAGAAAGGTAGCAAGAAAAAATTTGATGTGAGAGACCAAAAATAAAGTTAGGTTATTCAATATTTCTTGAAGCTTACTTCCGACAGACAAAAGTCCTATGCCAGTTTGAAAAGAAAAGACATCAAGTTTAAGAGTGGTAATAAATTCTTCCTAAAAGTTCCACCTTGGAAAAAGGTTCTACGATTTGGTAAAAAATGGAAGCTCAGTTCGAGATTCATTGTACCATATGAAATTCTCGAGAAATTTAGACCTGTGGCATACCAACTAGCTCTGCCTCTAGAATTGGATAAGGTTCACAATGCTTTCCATGTATCGATGCTAAGAATATATAGATTCAACCCCTCTCATGTCTTAACTCCTGATGGAATCGAGTTGCAACCTAATTTAACATATAGTGAAGAGTCAGTTAAATATTAGCTTAGGAAGTGAATGAGTTGAGGAATAAGCACGTGGTATTGGTGAAAGTAATGTGGCTTCATCATGGCACAGAAAAGGCTACTTGGGAGCCAGAAGAAATTATGAAATCTCAATACCCCCATCTTTTCTCAAGTAAATTTCGATGAGAAAATTTCTTAAGAGGGAGAATTATAACAGCTCAATCTTTAGTGGTACTAAAAATGCAATTTTGGAACCCCATTTCCATAAAATGAGTCCATAAATATTAAATATGAATATTTATGAGGTTAATATAAAGGTATTTTGATGTTTGGTTCATTAATTTTGTTAATTAAATTGTTAATTTAAGTACAATGACTAAATTGTAAAAGTCTAATCAGTATAGGTTTTTAATTGGCCAAAGGTTTAGGGACTTAAATTGCTTAGCCAAAGGTCCAAAATGGTAATTAAACCATTTTTAATTGAGTGTTAGTGGAAGATGATTGCATGTTCATTAAGCTTTTTAATGATTAATGTAGTTAAACTAAACATGATTATTAAGATTAATGAAGTTTTAATTATACTATATATTTTGAAATAAGTGGAAAGAAAGAGAGAGTTGTCATCTTCCTCATCTCTTCTATCAGATTCAACCTACGAAAAGAATGAAGAAAACCATTTTTGAAGCTAAGTGTAACACCCCAAACCCAGCCTAGACATTACGGCCAAGTCTGATGTGTCACATTGAAGTGTTTTTCGAAAACCGTGTTTTCGTTGAAAACCCTTCTTTAATGTTAAAAAAACTCTTACCGTTAAACTTGTATAAAACCTTAGTTTGTGTTTATTTTCTTTCCAAAACGAGATTTATTGAAATAATCATCCCTTTTCAAATTATCGTTAAAACCTTTGTAAAAGTTTTATGAAAGCTTATAAACCCTTGTAGTTTGCAAAAACATGTTATTTTAAAAAAAAAATAGACTAAATATCGAAAAATCAGATTTGTAACCTTTATAAAACATGTTATCTTGAAAACGGTTTAAGTATCAAATAAATTTGACCTTTTTCGTTAAGACTTAAAGTGAATGGAAGCTGGGCACCAGGTAGGATTCCAGAAAAGAGGAGGTGAGTCGAATAGACTGCTTAAGTACCAAGCTCTTCTTGGATCCACTCCTAGACATGCACACTACCATTGCCACACTTTAACTATTTGAAATATTTATCTACAAGATCATTTAAAAATTACGGAAGCTTTGCTTGGTTATCGTGTTATTTTGAAAACAAGTAACTTTTATAAAAATCACGTCTTAAAATCATTTATTTTCAACTCAATTTAAATAATATCCTACGTAAGCTAAAACCAATTTAAATAAGTAAAGAATAAAAGCCCAAAATAAAAATAATTAAAGAGGCCCTTTTTACAACCCAAAACCAGAAATAAATAATTAAATCTAACTTCAAATAGGTAACTTAATTAGAAATCCAATAGTCCAGTCTATCTGGCCACTTTGAATCCCTCCCAGCTCCAAGTCCACCAATCTAAGGCTCACCTGCAAGGATGGAAGGAAAAAGGGGTGAGTTTGGAAAACTCAGTGTACAACAAGCCACCTACAGAGCCCAAATCAATATCAGCATACTAGGCCTAAGCCCCCAAATCAGTCTCAACATATAACTGGGCCGAAGCCTTTCCATTTAACAGTTACTGGGCCAAAGCCTTTCATAAATCATATCACTGGGCCGAAGCCTTTTTTTGTAAACAGTATGGCCCATAGGCCCATTTCAGTAACACATGTAAACGTCAATGCATGTATGCAAAGGCCATTTGGGGAGACTACTCAACCCACCATCCGCTACTCTCCACCCGTACCAACCAACACACCATGTGGGGATGCTACTCAACCCACCCCGCCGCTACTCTCCACTGGCAGCATAGCTACTTTATCATATAACTGGAGGCCTAGCCTCTTTTAATAACTAGGGCAGAAGCCCTTTCGGTAAACTGGGGCAAAAGCCCTTTTCGATATACTGGGGCAAAGCCCTTTAACACTTCCTCCAATCATATAAACCCAACCCATGCTTGTAATGATTATAACATGGCATATCGTATACATATCGTAGCATATCATGTGCATATCATATCATTTCATGAAAAATATCAATATCACAATCAACATAATCATTTTACAACCCTAGGGGTATAATGGTCATTTCTACCTAGGGGTAAAATAGTAATTTTCACACTGAAGGGTAATTCAGTAATTTTATCAACTATTAGGGTTTTCATGCTCATTAACTATTATCAATAATTTCCAAACGTTTAAACAGTATTTCCAGCCCATTTTAGCAATTCCGAGTTATTGGGCCCAAAACCCCTAATGGGCCCTATGTAGCTAGTTCAGTCGTCTAAGCCCACTTAGTCCAAATCCTACAATTAACTACTAATTTAACCAGTTTTAAGCCTATAGTCTATTAAGAAATGTCTATTGCCCATTTTTACCTATATGGGCCCGTAAGCCCATTGGGCCCAATTTCAGCCCATCGAGGCCCAACTTACCATCGTGCACAAAATCGTGCCCTTACCTGTTCTATCGATCCAATCACCGATCTTATCGTATGTATTACGGCTCAACCCATTCACAAAACCACAAGTTCGAAATACCGAAGTTTAGGCATTTTGGCTTTTCAGCAAATATTAATTTAAGCTACTGTGAGGTTCATTACACACCTGCTTGCAACGAATGATGACTATATCCGATCCAAGTCAATCCTACATTCGATTACTAAAACATTAGACCACGAATCAATGATAACTAAATTTAACATACTCTTACCATATCCGGGCATCCATGAACAAGGCCCTAAATCCTTACCTTTGCTGAAGTTGATATCTAAATCTGGATCCAAACGCTCCACTGATCTAAGCCTTTAGTCAGCAGCCTTTAACCCTTACAAGCACAGAGTAAAATAATTGGTAACAGCCCCTTAAAGCCTTAGGCACTATTTTGACAGCCTCCCTAAACACATAGGGATTCCAACTTTTCCAAATCCCAAAAATAAGAATAAATCACAGTCAAGTCATTCGTATCACCAACTTATATCCACGGTCAAACTAGCTCAATCATCACACAAGTTTGTCATTTACCCACGAGGGGCAAAACAGTCATTTAACACCCTAGGGGCAAAACGGTAATTTTACCCCATAGGAGTGTCTCGGTAATTCTACCCTACAGGGGTATTTCGGTAAATTTGCAAATCGAGGGTAAAATAGTAATTTTTACAAATCAGGGGTAAAATAGTAATTTTACAAATTAAGGGTAAAACGGTAATTTTACAAATCATGGGTAAAATGGTAATTTTACAAATTAGGGGTAAAACGGTAATTTTACAAATCATGGGTAAAATGGTAATTTTACAAATTAGGGGTAAAACGGTAATTTTACAAATCAGGGGTAAAATAGTAATTTTACAAATTAGGGGTAAAACGGTAATTTTGTAAACCAAGGTATTTCAGCAATTTTGTAAACCAAGGGTATTTTAGTAACTTTGTAAACTAAAGCATTTCTAAACAGAGATAACAATGCAAATGGGCCCAGGGCCCATTCTCGGCCCAAATGGGCCCACACGCTCGTGTAGCCCTTTTAGCCCAAATTTAGCTACAGATATGAGATTCACCTAATCTAGCCCAATACTTACTATACAATCAAACAACTTATCCAATTGGGCCCACAGGCCCATTGGGCCCACATGGCCTCTTCGGCTCATCGCAGCCCGAAGTAGCTGTCCTACTGCTAGAGCAGTGAGAAATACACACCTGATAGGAGACTGAAGTTAATCCGCGCTCCAAACACTCTTAGCCGATGCCCAACCCAAACGGGTACGCCATAAAGCGAAAGGGATCAGCCAAGAAGGCTGTGCCTACTCTCCTCCTGGTTGCTCTATTTAAAGCTAGCTCCTCACCTGCTCTCATGTTAGCTTTCTGATGTGGGATTCTCCATCAATCCTCCCAAAATTAAAGCGTTAGCAAAATAATCAACCTTTGCGTGCAACGGGATTCGAACCAAAGTCCTCTCAGTAACCCTGTCATGCCATCACCACTCAGACACAAGCTCCTTTGTGTCATAAGTCCAACACATTTAACTTTAAAGCTCACCTACTTGCTTCCAGATTTATTTAAAAGAAAAACCAAAATAAATTGCAAGAGCCAAGACTTGAACCTTGGACCCTTTGCTTCCTTGTCCCCTAAGTAGCGCCACTTTGCCACCACACCACACTCTTTTTTGTGTCTTATTACACACATAATTCCTTACAACTCCTCTTTTCCAAGTCCTCTATTCCTTAAGTCCAAAAATCCATGAATTCTCCGGGTTTTTAACCAACACTTGGGCCTTCTATAGGCCCAACAACACACTCCAAACACGAATTACACATCCATATATCAAAATTTCAACATTACACCAAATATCACAAAAATCCTGGAATCCCAGAAATTAGCCCAAGACTTTTCCCCATACTATGAATCCTTCGCAGATTACTAAAATACCACATTAACCCATTAATAATAACCTTTCATAACATAATTCAACACATCAATAATTTTATTTCGAACTATCTCACACCCGCACCCAGGCCCAAGGCCCAATACTTCTAGGCCCAAATTCAGGGTGTTACACTAAGTCATTTAACCATTGATTGATAAGTAAATTCAAGTCTTTTTCTTGTATTTTTTTTATGAATTTGAGATCATAAGAGCTTGATTTGGCTAGTCCATGTATTAAATTTTGAAATTCTTGAAGTTTTAGAAAGTTTCCATTTGTTAAGAATTAGATGAAATTGGTGTGAAATTGTTAGAAATTAAGCTTAGTTAAGAAAATGACTAAATTGTAAGGTTTAATTGTTAGTTTCGTACATTAGGGACCAAATTGAATAACATGTAAAATTTTTTATGAAATTTTAATAGGAATAGGAAGTAGAGGGTCTCTAATGAATATATGTGAAATCTAATTGTAATCCAAAACTCGAAGTTGGAAGTTATGACTATTTCGAATTTAAGAACTAAATGAAATAAAATGTGAAATTTAGGGATATAAAAAATAATTTCATATAGGTTCGTTCATATCATGACATAATATGAAAATGTTTCATATTGATTAATTGTATAAACTAATTGTACATATCAAGATTTTGATTCAAGTGGAGCTAATAGGGGAAAAGCAAAAATTGTAGACTAGTCTTTAAAAAAATCAATTGTTTTGCATTTTGAGCAGGTAAGTTCATATGGAACTTACTATTTTATGTTTATTATGTATGATTTTATGTTTGATTTCTTATGTGTGTGTGTGTGTGTGTGTGTTTGTGTTTGAATATAAATTGATTATTTGTGAATTGGCATGAAAGGCTTGAAATGAACCGAATTAAAATGTTATGTATAGTTCCAATGGAACCTTCTCTTCTACCAGGGATCGATCATTATCTACGAGCCAAGGCATTACTTTTTATTTATTATTCTCTTTGTTAGTATTAACAAATTAACAAATCAAATGACCACAACAAATTATCTTAAGAATAATTAAATTCTATACTTATAAAAGAGTTACATGACGTATCATGTAAATTGTTTGAAAGCTTGATTTTTTACAGGTATGTACATATAAAATATGTGATACGTATAGGGTACAGTATGAAAAATGGATAATTATAGGGATATGTGATATTTATATGTGTAAAAGATGCCTATATGAACTTAGTAAATGGTTAGGATACGATTGATATGCCAATAAAGTCTTATGCACTCTTGTACGGGTTTTGTTGTTATACGAATATTATCTCAGGTTATGTTGAAATCCAACATTTGTTGAGGATCTTCGAGTTCATAGATATGTATAAATAGATGTATGCTCACCTTGTGAATGTTGTAAAGTGCTATGATCTAGCCAACATTATGCCAAAGTAAAGTAGCTATCATGCTTAGATATAAATAAGGTTAATATTTTTTAGTTTAAAGTTATGGTATGTATATAAATGACTTAGTGACCTTGACATTTTGAAATTGTTTATTACTTGGCAAATAGGGCATAGCCCAATCTTATGTAATATGTTTCCTTCTGACTTGGTAAATCTATGGTATTAGTCATGTTTCCTACTAGAATAAGTGATGATATATGCTTATATATTTGGTATGTGGAATGATATAAAATTAAGTACAAAATGTAGCTAAGTTGATGAATTGTTGAAATTGACATATTTGAAAGTGATGCTTAGAAATATGCTTGAAATATGTAGTTGATACTTGATTTTTGTTGTTCATGCTAAAGTCCTATGAGTCATTTATGCATACAATATATAGACATGTATTTACTAAAGTTGAATGAAATGTCTTAATGTGCTTTGGCATAGGTAGATTTGGCATTTGAATGAATGTAATGACATAAATTGATTTGGAATAAGTTGAGCCCATTTTTTAGTTGGTTTGATTGGAATTGGTTAGGTGATATGTCTAGCATGAAATAGTATGAATTTGAATTGGTTTTGCTGGTATAAGGTTGTAGGGTTCATTAGGTAGTATTGCACTTGGTAGAATAGCAGCCAAAATGATGTTTTTTTTCCTTTACAAAAAACAGGGGCCTCGTCACAACCACCAACGTCCAATGTCACAACGTGGTGCCGACAATGAGTAACGTCGCGGTGTCAGTATGCCTGAAATCGTGAATGACATTGTGACTTGACTTATTAAGTTGGCAACTTTACGTCGTGGAGATTGTGAGGTCGTGACATAGGTTTGAGAATTTTCAAAACTTTGCAATTTGATCCTAGTTCCTATTTGGGTTAACAAAAGAGCTTTCTTAAGCTCAGGTGAGACCCATAATTGATTTTGATGCATATCTAAAATGTGAATGATACTTATTATATAGATGTGATTGGTTGAAAGGTGTATAATAATTTGAAGTTGCTCTGGCAATGGTTATAGCATCTCATAACTTAGACTTAGCAATCGAGTCAGGTACGGGGTGTTACACTTTACACCTAACAAGGCTCATGACCTGAATGGACTTCACGCCCTTCTTAGTTTTCCAATCCCACAAAAAGTGGGCCAGAAAGAGTAGTTTCGAATCCGAACTTTCAGAAGTGGTCTTTGGTTTTCACATCTCCTATTTGAGGATGACATTATTTTGTTTGCTAAGATAGATGAAAAATCTATTGAAGCCATAAATAGAAATCTTATTAAATTTATGGAGGAATTTGGATTAATTTTGCCAAGTTTAGAGTAGATTTTTGTAATACCCCAAATTCAGCCTAGAAGTTAAGCCCGAATCTGGTGTGTCACATTGAAGTGTTTTTGCGAAAATCTTGTTTTCATTGAAAACCCTCCTAAAGAAAATTAACTAAAATTCAATTTGTAAATAAATTTGGAATAAGATGTATTCAAAAAAAATTTTTTTTATTACCTCGTAAAAATCCCCTTTAATTATGGAAGCTTGATTTTAAAATAACTATTTTCAAAAACTTGAAATATGTTCAAAAGAAATAAATCCAGGTTCCGTTGCAAAAATTCAAAGCGTAGCAATAACAATGAAATAAGATCTAGAGGATAGGACTTATTACAATTTGAAATAAAATGTCTTAAAATTCTAGATCTATATATATAAATAAACAAGTCTAAATCGTCTTGCTAATTGGCCACCTCTAAGTCCCTCCATCCGTCTAATCACCTACTGAGGATCACCTGAGAAAAATAAAAGAGGGAGTGAGTTTCAAAACTCAATGTGTACAACCCTCAACAAACAAATAGCATATAACATTCAATTGGCCTAAGCCCATATCATATTAATAACATAGCAATTGCATACATGCAATATTGTGAAACCCTCCCCAAATAATAATCCATCCGCTACACAACATCTTCGTCCTCCGTTACACATCATGTGGGGATGTCTACATCAACCCACCCATTCGATACATACCAATGGTAGACCTGTTGCGGTACTACCTAACATTGCAGTAGAGCTGCCAATCATATAATAGGCTTAAAAAGCCATCAGTGGATCCATAGTCGTCAAGCGGCCATGCGACCCTCATATACTTCCTCTGTTCCATAATTCCCAACCCATATGCAACCTAAACAGAATATCATATAAATGTAGCAATCATACATGTAACATAAATCCTACATTTAACACATAGGGGTATTCTCGTCATTTCTTACCCAGGGGTATTTCAGTAATTCTACCTTGCAGGGGTATTTCAGTAATTCTATCCTACAGGGGTATTTCAATAATTCTACCATACAGGGGTATTTCAGTAATTCTACCCTACAGGGGTATTTCAGTAATTTACTAACGTATGGGTCTTAATTATGAACTTTGGCCCGTCAACAAGTCCTCATTGGCTAGAGTGAACAGACACTATGCACCAGGTAAGATTTTAGAGAAGAGGAGGTGGGTCATTAAGACTGCTTAAGTACCAAGCTCTCCCTAGATCCAATCTTAGGCATGCATATGCTCATTGCCACACTCTAACCTTACGACTTGTCCACAAACATGCTTGATAAATTAATTAAGTTTTATGCGCTTGAGAATTCATTAGAAACTAGGCCTACAAGTCCATTACAAAACCCTAGCAAGTCTATAGGTTTTCATACATTCATATGGCCTATCAGGCCCTATCACACTTATATGGCCCATCTGGCCCAATCCCACTTATATGGCCCATCAGGCCCAATCACATTCATATTCATGCAATCATATGCGTATTCCATCACTTAGTATCAAATTGTCAATTTTGCCTATTATGGACCCTATGGCCCATTGCGCCCATTTAGCCCATTCTAGCCCAGTTGGCCAATACATGGCTTAGGTCTATGAGGTCGCTCATGGGGCCTCTACTAACGTATCGATTACCCTCGTTCGAGTGTTCGTGCACTCGCGAGACTGTCGTAGCCAAACTTTCGACTTTTCGGCATTTCAGCATTTCGACATTTCGGCTTTTGCCAATCTACTGTGTGTGTAGCGTATGTACACACCTGGTAAATGAGACGTGTTACACTATCCTCAGCCTTGAACCTTGTACCCCAAGTCCTAATAGCCCTTCCTTAGCTACTAATCATGAATATTCCCTCGATCTGCATCAATCTTAATCGTTAAAAACAAAATAATAGGTGACTTGTATCCAA
Source organism: Gossypium stocksii (assembly GCA_020496765.1). Taxonomy (NCBI): domain Eukaryota; kingdom Viridiplantae; phylum Streptophyta; class Magnoliopsida; order Malvales; family Malvaceae; genus Gossypium; species Gossypium stocksii. The sequence continues at coordinate 54,987,645 of CM035622.1, forward strand.
CTCAAGTCACCCTTTTCCTTACCATAGACCATTCAGCCAACTTAACCCAAAATAAGGAACACTTACCCAAAATCCAAAACGTATAGATAGCTTTTCGACAGAGATCTGGAGATCCAAGCTTGATTCCAACTCTCCAAGATCCGATCTACCAAAACCGAAGGAGTGATGACAGCCCGACAGAGATTCGGTCACTAGAGTATTCGACACAAGGTTTTGGGATAATGAAGAAATCGGCTCCAAGAGCAAAGGTTTTCAGCTTTTGAAGTCATGAATATTCGGTCCCCCACAATTGAGATGAAGGTGGGACGGCACAAGCAATAGAGAAAGAAGAGAATGATATTCAATTTAAAGCTTTACGAGAGAAGAAAAGAAAACACAAAAGAAAGAGGCGAGGTTTAGAACAGAAAAAGTGAAGGAGAATTCGGCAGAGCACTATAGTTGCCGAAATAGCACAAAGGGAATTCCAATTGCCGAAATAGCACAGAGGGAATTCGGCACCCCCTATTTATACACAAAACTGGAACTCTGCCTACCCCCAAAGTCCCAATCGGCTCCAACTCTTCCCTATCTCATCTCCTCGTTTTTCTCCCTGATAACTCCCTAATCCTTTTCCTAAATTTTTTTCTTCTGATCACTCTCCTTAGAGTCCATCATCACACCACTTCCAACCTTTTAGAAGGTCAAAATTAAACTCTTAAAAAAAAAAAAAGATAGGATCTAAAACTCAAGGCCCAGTACTTCTAGGCCCAAAATTCGGGGTGTTACATTTTCTCCCTTAATTGCACATCTGATACTATGAAACATACCTGTAACTCTTTAAGCATCAAGAAAAACCTAATTTGGGTAAACATTTTGGATTCCCCATTCACTCAAGTCGAGTGTCTCACGAGGATTATGAATTTATTATTGAGAAAGTGAGAAATAAATTAAATGCTTGGAAAGCTAACCTCTTTTCTCCAATAGGTTGGTTAGTACTCATTCAGTCCACTATGGCTACCATCCCGAACTATTTCATGCAATATTGGTTGCTTTCGTCTTCTATTCTAAATAGTCTCGATCGTATTAACAAAAATTTCCTATAGGGAAGGACTGAGTTTACTTCAGAACTACACTTAGTTAATTGGGATACTATTACTTACCCTCAAAGATAAAAGAGGCTTAGGAATACCTTGTGCCAAACAAAAAAACAAAATCTAGTCCTCTTTTTTAAATTGGGTTGGAGATTGATTCATGAGAATACAAGTATTTGGGTTCAAAAATTTAAAGCTAAATACCTTCAAGCCTTAAGGAACCCACATACTATGAAGAAAACTTCTACAATATAAAGCTCTCTGCGAAAGATCAACCTAATTCTTACCTTAGGATTAAATGGTTGTTCAGAATGAAAGAACGATTAACTTTTGGTATGATAATTGATTAGGATTAAGACCAATGCAAGAACTAATTGAAGGCCCACTTAACAAGAAAGAAGGTAACAGAAAGTTTAGCCAAGTCAAATAGAGATGGAATGAGTCTAGGTCCCAATATTTTTCCATGCATGTCCCTCGAGATCTTATTGACTTTTTCTTAAGTACCCCAATACCAGATGTAGCCAGTGGTAGTGATATTGTTTGTTGGGGACCATTGAAAAATTGTTGTTTTATTAGTAGTTGTATTATCAACTACTTTTTTAGAGTAATGTATTATAAATGATAATTTGATTTAAATTTTTGGTACTCATTTAGAAACTCTTTTATCATACCAATTATTTTATAGTAATTAATATTTTTTAAAAAATATAAATTATGTAACTGTATAATTACAATTTTTACTGCTAAACATAACATATGAGACTATGATATAATTACTCTGTTAGTAAAATGTCTAAAAAATTATATTTTTTTTATAAATAATTACTATTTTAATAATTACATTTTAATCGAATTATTATGTGTAAATACTCAAAACAACCTTTATTATTTTTAATTAAATTTTAATTTAATATTGAAAAAAAATAAAACCTCATTTTGAAAACCAAACCTAACCATGACCACTTTTAAATTATTATCCAAAACCAAATATTAATGTACTATAGTGTTATTATTATATTTATTAGATCCTCATTGTTAAAGGAATCCTTGATTTGATTGATGAAATATTTGATGTGACTGTAAGCCTTTGTTGATGCCCAAGGTTGATGGGGCATTTATTCTTACGATATTTTAAGCCTTTAAACAATCAAAAGTTATTATTATTATCACCCATTTGAATAAATTCTTCTTGTCGGAGGCGTCGACAAATCTAAAATTTATTTGTAGGTAAATTTTCAAAAAAAAATTATTTTAAATATTAAAAATTCCAAACTTAATCTAAATAGTTAGATTTTAAAAATTAGATTGATAATCAAATCAATTAAATTATCACTTTCGATTTGATTGTTAATTTAATTTTAATTAAATTATTAAAAAATATAAAATCGATTTAATAAATTTAATTAGTTTTGAGTAATTCACTGAAAAATTTATTCAACCTCTTTATTTGGATCTATATATTAACTTATTTTCTATCGGATTCTAATAATCATACCAAAAGAAAATAATAAAATTTATGCAAGTTCTGTTATCAATCTTTTATTATGCTTTCATTATGCAACTAGTCATTGTTTTTAAATTTAATAATTTAGTTTTTTTTTAATTTTAAAATTTTAATTTTAATTTAAAATGATAGTTATTAAATTAATTAATTAAAATGAAGTGATTTTTTTAATATTATCTAAAATAGTAAGTTGACAAAATATTATACATGATAATATATTTGCTGCATAAAATTTTGAAAATAGAATTCAACTTAAGATAAATGATTGAAATTTAAAAAATTTTAAAATTTAAAAAAAAAATTAAATTGGAAAAGAAAAATTAAGGGTAAATTTTATTAATAGTCACTTAACTGTTAGTGTATTTTTGTTTTGGTCACCCATGTCTAAAAATTTTCATTTTAGTCACTAACATTGTTGAAATTTAATATTTTGGTCAATTCTTCGTTAAATCATTAACAAAATGTTGGCGTGACCTTTTTTATTGACATAATATCAAATTTAGCCCTTTAATTTTTACAAATTCTATCAATTTAGTTCTAATTCTAAAAATGTTAAAGAAATTTAACCCTCAACTTTACACATTCAATTAATTTAATCTTAATTCATAAAAATTTAAATTTTAGAAAAAAATTTAAAAATAAAAAAGTATTTGAAAGTTCATTTTTCAATAAAAATAGATAAGATTTTACAAAAATATATACAAAACTAGAAAATATTAATAAATGAATGAATATCTATTTTTCCTATTTTCTAACATGACATTTATTTAGTAAAATAATAATTTAAAAAATAAGATAATTTAAGGAGAAAAAATATGAAGAAGACTTAAGTAAATTCAACTTTTTCCCTTTTTTTTTTTTTTTACAAGATTAGCGACCATCATGTTCAAATTGGGTAAAAAATTATGGTCTAAGATCAAAAATGGTAAGAATTGATATTTTTAGATTGTTGCATAAAACAAATTTGTTGTATTTGAGGTTGTGCTTAAAGGATGAGATTGTTTGAAGATATTAGTGGTGGCGGTTGTAGGTGAAGGTATCTAACATTTAGACAAATTTGGTGAAGACTAAGAAACAATGCAAAACGTATAACAAATAAATAAATAAATTATTATTTATAAAACAAAACTAGAAAAAAAAGAGATGCGAGTTCGAATCTAGTTTAAGTCTAGTTAATTTGAAATTTTTCTAAAAAAATATTTTATTTTAATAAATAAATGTCATGTTATAAAAGAAAAACGATTATTTATTTCTATATATTTATGTATTTTTATCAAAAAATGATTTTTAAATTTAAAAAAAGTTAATTTTGAATTTTTAAGAACCGAGACGAATTCAACAAAATGTGTAAAGTTGAGAGTTGAATTTATTAAAAATTTTAAAATTAAAATCAAAATAATAAAATCTGTAAACATTAAAAGGCTAAATTTATTATTTTACCAATAAAAAACAATTTTAATATTTCATTAATAATTTAACAAATAAGTGATCAAAATATTAAATTTTAATAACATTAATAATTAATAATAACTTTTAAATATAGATTACCAAAATACAAACATGAGTTATATATTTTATCCAAAAGTTAAATCCACGGCATACACTAATAGCAAAATTTATGGAAAATTTTGCAATACCACTTGTTATGACCCTGAAACGGGATTTAATACTTTATTTATAAGATTTTTATTTCTGTTTTTATTTGATGAAATAATCATTTATAAATTTAATGCTATGATTCTGAAATGAAAAATCAGTCTCATTTAGGTTAACTTTTATGCAAGGTGAAATGTTATATATTAATTTTGATTTTATGTAATTATATATATAATTTTAATTTAATTAAAATTTCACAGATTATTAATAATATTATTGAATTAGCATTGTTTTATAATGATATATTGTATATACAAATAATTATATTAGTTTAATACAAAAATAAATGTATATATTTATTTCTTTAAATACGTATAATTGAATCAAAATTAAAATTTCATGTATAATCACAATTCAAATTTCATATTCATGTATATAATTATACCAAATTAAATTTATGTATTAAATTATACATTAAATTAAAATTCAAGTATTTATGTTTGTTGTTTTGTTATGATAATGGATTTAGAAGTAAAGGAGATAGAATATTAGGTTTTTGGGACTGTTGAACCACTGATAACAAATTAAATGAGAAAGGGAAAAATGGTACTGATTTATTTGATAACGGAATGAATCACCAATAAATAAAAAGGGGTTTATAAATTAATAATGAAGTTTATCATCATCAATTAGCAAATAATTAAAGAAAGAAGAATGTACACAGGCTGTACTTTGATGATAGAGGAATAATGGAGAACATAATCTCCTTTCAACTTGTAGCTTTATCTCTTTGTTAGATTAACTCGAATACAAAGTTTAATATATAGCTCATTACCCATGAACTTTTTTTTTTTTTGGGGGGGGGGGGGGCGGGGTATTTAATGATTTGAGAAGCGTATTTGTTCTTCTTTATTTTACTATCACCATATTTCACTCATGCTAGTGAGAAAGAATACTAGAAATATTTGCTGTTGGGCTTTTATTTTCTTTTGTCTATAATGGCTAGTTTTATTTTATTTTCATACCCATTTTGTGGGCCACTCGAATCACTAATTATTTATTATTTAAAATTAAAAATGATTTCCTTTAAATTTTTTTAAAAATATTTTGTTGTAATATTTGTCTAAGGTGAATCTCACCTCTTAAACTTGGGAAATTAAGAAATGACTCGGGCATTATGTTTATTATTATACTCCTTACTAAAAATGCAAATAAGATATTAGTGTTTCTAATAAGTTATCCGAATTGGAAAATAGTTAGACTCAAGCTATCAAGGGAACAAAGTTCAAATACTTTGTTGGTCTAACTTATCAACTTAATTAAACTTTTCATTTATAATATTAAATTATTACTTTACATTAAATCTATACAAACTTAAAACTTTAAATCCTAAAATTTGTTATTCAAATTTAAAAATTGTATATTTGAAATGAATTTAAACTTGAGCTCTAATATATAAATAATATAAATAAATTTAATCAAACTGAACTCAAATAGTTTGATTTTAATTTGAACTAAGTTGAAACTAAATTTTGAGCAAAAAATATTGAGGAAAGTTTTTAAAGTGGTTGGCTAAGGGCCAAACAAACATGACCACTTCCACCATCATTCACGACAGACTATTTCTTGTCATATTTGGAGTTAGAAATTCATTGAAACAAAATTTATGGGCTTTGAATGGTGTTGATATTCTAGAGATATGTAAGATCAACTTTGAAGACTAATCCATATGAGCAAACTTATCTTGAAGATTGAATTGGATCAGATCAAGCAATTGAATCCTTTGAATTGTGGAGAAATGATTAAGATAGCATTAAAGATACCATAGAAGAATGTATATTTAACAATCCACTTTACATTGGTTGTTTATTGGTATATTGTATTTTAATATTTTATAACTATTGTAATTAAAGGGATTAGATTGTAATTGATCTTTAGTATGTTAGGATGTCACATCCCACATTTGATGGATATGAGAGAAAGACAAATAAATGTGAAGATTATCTATTTTGATGCACTTTGGTAGTTAGTCCGTCAATTTATAAGCTTCCGGCGAACTAATGTTTGGCGCATAGTGAATCTACCCATAAAAGTTTGTTAGGATTTAATTCTCATAATATTTTTCAATTGAAGAAGGATTACGACAAGCTAAGAGTAAGCCTTGAAAGTTTTGGCTAGGTATAACATGCTTATTAAGCATATGAGGAAGTTGTAGAGAATTAAAGTGCCTTTAAGGCCACGCCAATATGAGTTATCACCAAGTACGCCAAGTTTACTTAAACGATGTGCAAATGGGTTCTGTAATGTGATTGGTTGGGAGTCAACTGAAGGGATTGACTGGTCAAATAGCATTGATATAAGATTTTCTTTTATATTTTCTCCAATTTTTGTAGGACATTAAAGGGACAACTTTTGTATGCATTTGACACTAAAGAGGTACTCGGGGATATATATATGTTGAGAAGGGAACGTCTTGAGAGTTTTTCCTTCTTTCAATATTACTCTTTAGTTCTTGTTCTTAAACTTAAATGTTCTCCTTTTCTTTTTAAGTTGGAAGTTAAGGTTTTGAGTTAATTAGTGGATATTCCACCTCCTGGTAAGTTTGATAGCTCTGCATGTTAAGTTTTTGAAAGAGTAAGGATGTGAAGAAGCTTATAACAGTAAGTTATGAATGGAAGGCCCTGCATAAGGGTCTTCTGTATTGGAGGTAATAGCAAATTTTCTGTAAATGGATTTTTAATGGTGGTTGCATGTTAAGTAGTTGCTGCTGCAAGTTTGAGATGGTCGTTCAAGTTTGGAACTCCGAGCTATAGTATAGGTGAGTGTCAGGTGAGTTTTTACCCTAACTCATGAAAGTTAATTTAAATTGTAAATATGCATGTTGATATCATCATGGATAATTGGTAAGTGAGTGAAGCGCCGTAACATTGTTGCATGTTCACAAGTAAGGTAAATGAGTTACCGTAAGAATATTATGATATGTGATATAAATGCATGAAAAATCAGGTATGGAAAGGAAATTTTTTTAAAGAGAATACGAATTAGTCAGGTATGTGAATGAATCTGGGTAAGTATATTTTGTATGGGATGAGCAAACATCCATTTGTGATGCCTCTGGTGGGGCAGGTATATTACTAAGTCGGACGAGCAGATTTAGAAATACAAAAATATATAGACTTTTTAGCACCTTTGGAGCTCTAATTCATGCAGTTTCATAGTAATTTTTGTTGAAATTCATAATTTAATTATAAAATAATTAATTTTCACTTAAATTATTAACATATTAAATTTTAATTATTTTTATAATAAATTTTCACAAATTTGGTTTATTTTCAACAGTTTTGTACAAAAGATAAAAATTGGCTCGGCAGACACCTCGAAAGGCTTGAACCATTGGGGTAATTTTTGAATCAAGTGCACCAAAAGCAAAGATGATTAATTTTTTCAGCCAAGGAAGGTCCAAATAATTATTATTTTATTTACTTTATATTTAATTTTTATCCAAATTTAATTGGGTTAAAAATTAATATAAAGTCTGAAGGAGAAAATGGCCCGATATGCTGAGTATAGAAGCCTGATCCACCAAGCAAATTGGTAGCCCAAAACCATCCCTATGGCTGATCTAATCAGTTTATCTTTGCTGATTTTCCTACTTGCAAAATAGTCCTTGAGGTACTCCTAAGTGCTATTCAAACCCCTCAACTTTCTATGCCTTTATCTTTTTGCCACAAGCTAAATATAGCAAAGTTGAAACATTTAAACTTTGCACCATGTGTGGTCGGCCAAGTGAGAGTGAATGACTGAAATTTATTTGCTATTTTTATCAGCCATTCACACCTATAAATACCCCTTTCCCTTCTCATTCAACACACCATTTATTCCCACATTTCTCTCCCTCTTTTACTCACTTCATCTCTTCCTTTCCCTTTTTTGTTTTCCCTTGTTCTTGTTCATTCCCCTGCCGATTTCCCTCATGAAAAAGAGCTTTCATCCAAATTGTAATAGAAACATTCAATCGTTCGTGGAGGCATCGATTCAACAAAACGAGCAGAAAAGAAGAGCAGCGTACTAGTCTAACTTTAAAGAAATCCTGGATTTGCTTCCTAGTTCCCTCATCTTTAAATTTATTTTTTATGTTGTGATTATGAATATGAATAATTGTTGTGTTGTTGTTCTTGTTCTAATTAAAATGGCTTCAATTAATTCATGTTAGATTGATTGCATTCTATCCACTTAAATGATTAAAATCATGTTAGGGTTCTATAGGCATTGGTAAGTTGTTCAATTAAATAAAATCATGCTTATGTTATATTTGCATTATAAGATGTAAGGTAACAAATGAATTAGTTATTAAATGTATGAAATTGTAATTAATTTACATAGTATTTAATTAGTGCATGTTTAATCTTCTAACGTAGTTGAAGGTTAAATTAGTGTCGGTATTAAATGATACATTAGCTTTGCATAACTTGCAAGATTATTACAGTTAAATTATTTCAATATAAAAATATATTGTTACCTCACCTAATCTTATATGTGCTTATAAAGATTGATTAATTGTTTAAATTGACATTGAGAAATGTTCGAGAGATTGGTTAATTTAGTAAGTATATATGTACAGTAGTTAACAAATTACCAAGTTGTCGTGAAATATTCATAACAACATGAACATGGGTTTAGTAATTCTAAGTTAAGGAATGTAATCGATCTAACCCAATTATGTCATATTAATTAAAACTCATCTTTTTGAAATCGTGCATTGGAATTTTAGTTTTTATTTTTATTACTTAATTAGTTTTTAGTTTTTAAATCACTTATTCAAAACAACATAATTTTCTCATCACCAAAGTGTTTGATTTATATTTCATAAATATTTTTCTTTCACAGTTTATGTGGATACGATAACTCGACATTTACTTGTTATTTTATTACTTGCTGTGATTGTGCACACTTGCACATTTTCGTCATTCCAAGTTTTTGGCGTCGTTGCTGGGGACTGTTTTAAAAGTCACTATTTGTTAAATCGTTAATTTTGCATTTTGGTTTATTTTTCTATTTAATTCTAAATTAATTATTTTTCTGTGATTGTTTCAGGTATTTATGAGTATTGATCGAATTATCGACTTACTCCCCATAGACCTTAAAATTGAAAGGACTTTTTAACAAAGAATAAGACAAGCAGTTTAGAGAATAACCGAAGAGATGAACTTTGAAAATAAGAATCAAGGAAACAAAAAAATCATGCTCAAAATCCTATCCTTATTGCTGATGATAGGGATAGAGCTCTAAGACAGTATGTTGTGCAAATGTTTCATAAGCTTAATTCAGGTATTAGGAGACCTGAAATTGGGGCATAACAATTCGAGCTAAAGCTAGTCATGTTTTAGATGCTTTAGACAGTGGGCCAATTCAGTGGAATACTGACTGAAGATCTTCACCTTCACTTAAGATTGTTTATGGAGGTGAGTGATTCTTTCAAATTAGCTGGAGTACCCGAAGATGCACTACGATTAAAACTATTCTCATTTCACTAAGGGACAGAGCTCAAGCTTGGTTGAACTAATTGCCACCAAATTTTATTATCACATGGCAAGAGTTATCAGAACGATTCCTTATGAAGTGCTTCCCACCTCTAAGTTGAGGAACGAGATCATTACCTTCCAAAAAATGGATGATGAGTCATTTTTTGAGGCATGGAAAAGGTTCAAAAAACTATTATGAAGATGCCCTCATCACGAAATCCCTCATGCAATTAAAGGCATTTTATAATGATTTTAACGCTCACACGAAGATGGTAGTAGACGCTTCTGCTAATGGTGATCTCCTTTTTAAGTCTTATAATGAGGCTTATGAAATCATCGAGAGGATTGCCAACAACAATTACCAATGGCCAACCAATCGAGCAACGTCAAGAAGACAAGTCGTTGGAGTACATGAAGTGGATGCTTGGAAACACGAAAATTTACACACTTTTTCATGCCTGTTTTCAACTCAAATTCATGTAGTTTCAATAAAATTCTTGTTGAAAAATATATATTATTTATAAAATAATTGAAATTTACTTAAATTACAAACATTTTTAATTTTACTTAATTATGATTAATTTTGGTCATTTTTGACAGATTTGCGCAAAGGGCGAAAAATGGCTTGGCATACACTATTAGAAGCGCAAAACCAAGAAGCAATTTTGAAGCCTCAAGGTGAATTAATCTTTCAGTCTAAGACAGTCAAATTATGTGTAATAATTCATAATATAATTAATTTTCATTTTGATCAAATTTGATTTTGATTAAATAAATTATTATTAATTAATTATGAAAAGTGGCCCAGTTGAGCTGAACAAAGAGAATCGATCCAATCGAGCACTAGGTAGCCCAAAACTGTCCCACATGCTGACCCAATTAGCTTGCTTGGCTGATTATTTGGCTTGCAAAATGGCCCTTGAAGTCCCCTTCAAATTGCATTCAAACCCCTCCACTATTTATGCCTTTCTGGGTTTGCCCGTTCCTTAAAATAGCATGTTTGAAATCGTCAAACATGCCACATGTGTGGCCGGCCATGGGGGGAGTCTTTGGCTGCTGATTTTGGCTATTTTTAGCAGCCTTCTCAACCTATAAATACCCCCTTGGCTGCTCACTTCAATATCACGTCAACCCTTTTGATCTCTTCACTTCTCTCTCATTTTTCTCTCTTGTTTCCCTTCCATCTCCCTTCATTTTCTTCACCTATTCCCTTACCGATTTCACCTCTTGAAAAAGATTCCTTCAACCACCATTTAGAGAAACATTTAAGTGTTCATAGAAGCCTCGATTCAATAAGAACAAGCGGAGAAGGAGGAGTGGAGCAAACTAGTCAAGCCACGGAGAAACACTGGATTTGATTCTTGTTCCCTATCCTTTTAATTTTGTTGCTGTTATGATGAAAATGTCTATGAATATTTGTGAGGTTGATATCTTTAATTTAATTAATATAAATTAAATTCAATTCATGTTCGATTGATTGCATTTCGTCTACTTAGTTTCTTAGAGTTGTGTTTGTGTTGTTATAGACCTCGGTAAGATGTTTGATTAAGCAAAACCATGACTAAGTTATTCTTGCATTACAATTGTAAGGTAATTAATGAATTAATTATTTAAACGGATTGAAATTGTAATACTTAATCAGTTATGTTTAATCATCTAAGGTAGCTAAAGGTTAAATTAGCAACAGTATCTAGCGATACATTAGCCTTGTATAACTTGCAAGATTATTGTGATTAAACTGTTTCAAGGTAGAAATACATTGTTACCTCATGTAATCTTTTATGTGCTTATGAGGTTGAATTAATTGTTTGAATTGACATAGAGATATGTACAAGAGATTACTTTAATTTCATAAGTATGTATGTGCATTAACACATTTGCTTATTAAAATTTGTTTAATCAGTTGAATTGACATAGAGATAAAGTTAAGAGATAAATGGATTTTGGTAGGTGAGTATGTTCGTAAGTTAGCAAATTACCGAGTTGTAGTGAATTTCTTCGTAACAACATAAACATGAGTTTTATAATTCTAAGTTAAGAAATGTAATTGATCTAACACAATTATGTCATGTTGTAACACCTCTAACTCGTATCTGTAGCCAAAATAGGGTTATAAAGCATTACCGATCAAATTCACAACACATAACATACATTTTTTTCTTACATGATTCAAATTCACATAAATTTTAATGAAATATAACCATATTGTCCCTTATAAGGCTCTATGAGGCCTTAGAACATGCTTAGAAGAGGTTAGGGACTAAACCAATCACATTTAAAAAATTTTGAAACTTATAAAATTTTCTAAGTTATAAATGTCATATGCCCGTGTGAATAGGCCGTGTGACTCACACGGCTTTAAGCATGCCCGTTTCTCAGGTCGTGTGAAAATAGGACATACATACTGACTTGTACCACATGACACATTCGTGTGCCTGGCTGTGTGAAAACTGGAGGGTATACTGACTTAGGTCACACACCAGTCACAAGCCCGTGTGTCCAGCCCATGTGCTTATTCAAAATGGCCTCAGACGCCTATGTCCAAGCCGTGTGCTAGGCTGTGCCAAACCTGTAGGGTATATTGACTTAAGCCACACTGCCAGTCACATGCCCGTGTGTAAGGCTGTGTGGAGCATACTGACTTAATTTGAATGGCCACACCAAGGGACACACAGCCATGTACCATGACCATGTGTCGCACACAGCTGAGACACACTCCCTTGTTTTTGCCCGTGTGGACAAAATAGGCCATTTGCAAGGCCAATTTGCCACCCATTTCTCATACCCTACAAAAACACCAAAATGCACAATTTATATACTCAATTGGCAGCCAAATCAATTCCCAAAACAAGCATAAACCTTATCATTTCTCACTCAATTCATACCAAAGCAAGTTCAACCATTTCAACACCATTTACATCATCTTAAAATCATGCCAAACTTACCAAAATATTTATTCACCGAATCATCAAAGTGACTAAATCATACATGCCAAAACATAAGGCATTATAAACACATCATATATCATATATCATACTTCCCAAAATAAGCCAATTTACATGGCCAAATTCACATCAAACTTTACTTTAAAACAAGCCAATTTACTTAGCTAAGATCACAACTGAAACATACCCAAAATGACACTAGCATATACATGCCATATACCATAATTACAAGCTTCAAAAGTACCGAATAAATGATCGATAGTGTGATGATGATTCTTGACGATCCCCGAGTCCAAGCTAGCTTTGTTACTCTATAAAACAAGGAAAAAGCACACAAAGTCAGCTTTAAAAGCTTAGTAAGCCATATACACATAAATTTAACACATGAAGCAATTATAAACCAATTCATCTATGGAAAGCATGGCTAGTCACATGTACAAGTATCAAATTTCTCATCTCATCTCATTCTCTTAATCATATTCAATATGCATCACTTACCTTTCTTTCAATAATCACATGAACTTCAAACGTACCTGTATCATTGAACTTATTTACACATTATTTCTCATATTAACTTTGCTCGTTGAACCGTTCGAAATCGTTAAGAATACTCAGAAGTCACATATATATCGTACAATGCCATATCCCAGTTATGGTCTTACATGTTATCACATATTGATGCTAATGTCCCAGACATGGTCTTACACGAATCACATAACGATGCCAATGTCCTAGATATGGTCTTACACGTAAACACATCTCGGTAATCCTAATGTCGTGACATTTGTATCCTATACTATTCCTAAGATTCGTATAGGGCTTTCGAACATCATAACTCTGTCGATTCTTACTCGTACTTGATCATTTAGCATCCAGTGCAATTAAATAACATATAAACATATATAATTCAGTATAAAGACATTTATTTGCATATGAACGTACCTCGAATATAGGATGAACGTATCGGATCTACTAATCGACAGCCTTCGATTTTCCCTGATCTAAACCTGATTTCTTTCTTTCTTGATCTATATAAATTCATATTTAGCTAATTTAATTACCAATTCATTCAATTTCATCCAAAATACACAAACGAGGCATTTTACACATTAGCCCCTATAACTTCACATTTTTTCATTTTAGTCTTTAATTCATAAAAACACAAATTACACAAAATTTCAATGGACTCATCTTTAGCCGAATTTCATATGAGTCCCTAGTAGCCCATATTCACATTTATTTCACATTTTGACCACTCAATTTGAAAAATTCTCAATTTAATATTATGTAATTTCATCAAAAATCACTTTACAAAACATGATAATCTAACATCTATCTTCCATATTTCATCATCAACCATCAAAAAGCATGAATATTCATCAATGACATCTTTCAAAACATTAAGCAGTTTTGTAAAATAGTCATTGGGCTAGCTAGTACTAGTTACAACGATCACAAAAACATAGAAATCATTAAAAATGAATCAAAATACATTCCTAATTGATAGAATTGAAATTGTCGAACCCTAGCTCATTCTTTTTCTCAAAGCATCAGTTTGGTTTTTCTATTTGGAGAAGATGAATACAATTTATGTATTCTGCTTTATTATAATTAAACTTTAATTTCCAAATTACCTAAATAACTACTTGTCCACTCACCTTTCAAATGGTTTAATTACCACATAAGGACCTCCACTTTAATGAACCATAGCTATTAAGCACTTAAACAATTAGAATGCAACTTTTGCATTTTACGCGATTTAGTCATTTTATCAAATTAGCCATCTAATCGACAAAATTAAAACACAAAATTTTCACACATATCAAATCACATGCTGTAAACACCAAAAATAATATTAAAATGGTTTCAAAACCACTGTTTCAATTTAGCTAAAATCGGGCTGTTACACATCTTGATTAAAATCATCTTTTGAAATCGTGCATTGGAAACTTTATTTTATTTTTATTTATTTTACTTTGTTAAATCCTAGTTTTTAATCATTTCTTCACATCAAATATTTTTCTTCACCAAAGTTTTTTAAATTACATTCATAAATAATTATTTTCATAGTCCTTGTGGGTACGATAACTCGACAGTTACTTGTCACTTTATTACTTGCTGTGATTGTGTACACTTGTACATTTCCGTCGTTCCAAGTTTTTGGCGCCGTTGCTAGGGACTATTTTAAAAAGCCATTATTTGTGAATTTGTGAATTTTTTATTTTGGTTTATTTTCTTGTTCAATTTTAACTTAATTAATTTTTCTGTGTTTATTTCAAATGTTTATGAGTATTGACCGAATTATCGATTTACTCCTTGTAGACCCTGAGATGGAAAGAACTCTTCGACACCGAAGAAGACAAGCAAGTCAGAGAAAGACCGAAGAGATGAACCTTAAAATTTTGAATCAAGGAAACGAAGCAAACCTTGCTCAGAATCCTATCCTTATTACTGATGATAGGGATAGAGCTCTAAGACAGTATGTCGTGCCAGTGTTTCATGATCTTAATCCAGGTATTTGGAGACCCAAAATCGAGGTACAACAGTTCAAGCTGAAGCCGATCGTGTTCTAGATGCTTCAGACAGTGGGCCAATTCAATGGAAAACCTACCGAAGATACGCACCTGCACTTAGTATTGCTTATGGAAGTGAGCGATTCTTTCAAGTTACCGTTTTGGTTGAGATCCTGCATTTGTTTCGGACTCAACACAGCTTGTATGAGCTTACCGATATATCAAATCTTATGAGCTTACCATTTTAGCTCGATAGAGCTTACCGTTTATTAGCTCAGGAAGAGCTTACCAATCATGGCTCGAAAGAATGGAAATGATAATAATTGACAGATTACTGATTAATACACTTATAGTGTATCAGCGGAGTATCCCTTGATGTTCTAATGGGTTCAACGGGAATAATTACTTTTACTAATCACATGAATAAGCTATGTGTTTATACTGATGAATTACTGTTTATAATGATGAATTACTAGTTATATTGATGAATTACTATTCATACTGAAGAATTACTATTTATACAGATAAATTACTGGTCATACGGATGAATTACTAATTATATGAATGAATTAAAGTTTATACGAATAGAAATGAATTTCTATAAGGTTATGTGAATTACATGGTATTGATTTTATTGGATGAACTAAAGTATGAAATAAAAGTTACAAGTACTTGAGCTGGCATGCTTATTGTTTTCACCTATGATGATTTGATGAAATATGGACACTGTGGTATTAATTTATTGATGGACTTATATGCATATACATTTGCAAAATTGGTTGGATTTTATTAAAATCGTATTACATGTTATATTGCAATGTAGAATGAATGATATATGTGATATGAGATACAGGTGGTTAAACCACATATATGGCACTTAGTGTGTGAGATACCGAGTAAACGATATTTTTCTCAAAGGTTCATCGGAAAATGATGACAATACAAGGATATAAGCAATGATATGGATTAATTCAGGTACTTGTGAATGAGTTTGACAAGTAAGTGATAATTTGAGTCATATGATTTACAAGTAAGTGAAAAGTTATGAATCCATATGTGATTCATACGGTTGTGTTAATGAGTAAATTGTTGGATTTAATTAAGTTCATCTCTAATTAGTTATGTTTCTTTGATTTGTGAAAGATTTGATACATTGCACTTTTTAGTCATACGAGCTTACTATGCTTTATAGCTTACTCTATTTACTTTTCTGTGTTATATAGTGATTTAGAAGCTTGCTCGAGTTGAAAGTTGTCGGAGATTTCATCACACTTCAGGAGTCGATTTGGTATTCTTGAACTCTTTGAAATTATGGTAATATGGCATGTATAGGCTAGTTGATGATATGAGATGTATAAGTTATTCTAGCTATTGAAGCTTTTATGTATTGATGTGTTTAAGCCATGTGATTTGGCTTAACTTGGCTAAATATTTGGTTATATATATGTGTATTAAATATGGTATGTTTTTGGACAAGTTGATATATGAAGTGTGTTTGCTTTGAGGTTATTGATATATGATAATTTCATGAGGTGGAAAGGTTTAAATGATAGTTGATACTTAGTTATTATATGGTTGA
Source organism: Gossypium stocksii (assembly GCA_020496765.1). Classification (NCBI taxonomy): domain Eukaryota; kingdom Viridiplantae; phylum Streptophyta; class Magnoliopsida; order Malvales; family Malvaceae; genus Gossypium; species Gossypium stocksii. Next base: position 55,004,374 of record CM035622.1, read on the forward strand.
TCTATTAATTAGGTTTTATGTGTTTATTGCTTATGAATCATATTGGTTTGGTATATGTTTGAATGCACAAATGACATGGAATTGAGTATATATTTGTTTGGTCTTGCAATGGTATATATTGTGTATAGAAATGGATGTTTTGGCTCCCTAATTATATGTGAGTTACACGGCACAGACATATAGGCGTATCTACTAACCGTGTGTGGCACACGGGCGTGTGGCCGGCTGTGTGACCCAAGTCAGTATTATGCTATGTTTTCACACAGCCTGAGACATGGGCGTGTCTGGTGGCTGTGTAAGGAACAAGGCCTGGGCACACGGGCGTGTGACCCTTGTTCAAAATTTTTCTAAGTTTTCCTAAATCCTTTATATGTTACCAATTTAATCCCAAATTCATGATTTAAGCTTGGTATGCTCGATTCGAGCATGTTTTGAATATGAATGAATGATAATTACCGAAATGAGATAATATTTGATAAATGTTTGATGATTGAATGTTTTGAACTAAGTTAACAGTTTGGTAATGCCTCTTAACCTATTCCGGCGACGGTTACTGGTTAGGGGTGTGATAAACTATCATAAAACATCTAAATAACCAAGCATTCAACAATGGCATCATTCAAAATCTATAATAGTTTCGAAAATGGAGATACGGGCTAGCTAGATTAAGCTGCAACGAGCTCAAAAATGTAGAAATCATTAAAAATCGAGTCAAAATCATACATTAATGGACAAATGAAGTTTGACAGAATTAAGAACACAACCATGGCTGATTCTTATTTTCTGAAATCGGTTTGGGAAGATGATAACCCAAAATTATGGTTTTGTTTTAATTAATTAACCTTTAATTACCTATTTACTATTTTAACCTTTAAAACATTTAATAAATACACCATTTGCCATGCTATCATTTTCCACTATCTCATAAATGGCCTATTTACCACTTAAGGACCTTTAATTTAATTTTCTATAGCTATTAGACACTTTTAGATAATAGAACACAAGTTTTACGCTTTACGCGATTTAGTCCTTTTTACCGAATTAACCATTCAAACGGTAAAAGTTCTTTGCGAAAGTTTCACACGAACATTATATCATACTATAAACATTAATAAAATAACTTATTTTGAATTTGGATTTGTGGTCCCAAAACCACAGTTTTGATTTGACCCAAAAACTGGCTGTTACAATTGCTACCAAATTCAATTTCCACATGGTAAGAGTTAGCAGAAAGATTCCTCATGAAGTATTTCCCGCCTAGCAAGAATGCTAAGTTGAGGAACGAGATCACTGCTTTCTAACAAATGGAATATGAGTCCTTGTATGAGGCATGAGAAAGGTGCAAATAATTATTACGGAAGTGCCATCATCACGGAATCTCACATTGAATTCAACTTGAGACATTTTATAATGGTTTCAATGCCCACACGAGGATGGTAGTGGACGCTTCTACGAATATTGTTCTCCTTTCTAAATCTTATAATGAGGCTTATGAAATTATTGAAAGGATTGTCAGCAACAATTATCAATGGCCAACTAATCGAGCAGCGTTAGGAAGACGAGTTGCTGGAATGCATGAAGTATAAAATCTTACTTCCGTCGCATCTCAGTTATCCTCATTATCCTTAATGCTAAAAAATTTTACCACTAATGGGTTTAATAGTTTTACAGCCCAGCCACCGAATGAATTTGAAAATGTAGCCTGTGTCTATTGTGGGGAAGGACATTTGTTTAAAGAATGTCCATCGAACCCATAATCCATATATTACATGGGTTACTACAATCCAATTTCTATAGCCCATCGTGATGAAACCACCCGAATTTTTCTTGGAGTAACCAAGGGGCTTGAACTAGTAACACTTACACCCAACCTAGACCAACCGAGCCACCTGGTTTTCCCCAACAAGTTTAGAAACCAATCCAGGCTAAAACATCCAATGGCTTAGAAAATTTATTAAAGGCATACATAGCCAAGAATGATACCTTAATCCAAAGCCAAGTAGCTACATTAAAAAACCTGGAAAACCAAATGGGCCAACTTGCAACTGAACTCAGAAATTGACCACAAGGTGTTTGACCTAGTGATATAGAGAATCTGAGAAATCTAACGAAGGAGCATTGTAAAACGTTGACATGAAGGAGCGAAAAGACATTAGAGCCCAACACAATCGAAGTTGAAAAAGAGCTAGCTGATGCTCAACACTCAGTGTAAGTTCAACCGAGTGGTGAAATTTCAGTTTCACCGGAACCTAAATCTACAAAATCTGAAAAGGTAACTTCTAAACCAACAAATTTTGAGAAACCAACAACTTCATTAGATGTAGAATTACCACAAAAGACAAATAACCCAGTTCCGGTAAAGAAGCCTCCACCACCCTACCCTTAAAGACTTTAGAAGTAGAAGTAGGAAATTCAATTCAAGTTCCTAGACATACTCAAGAAACTTCATATCAACATCCCATTGGTTGAAGCACATGAACAAATGCCAAACTACGTCAAATTCATAAAGGATATCTTGTAAAAAGAATGAAGACTTGGAGAATTTGAGATGGTAGCTCTGATAAAGGAATGCAGTGCATATCTTCAAGACAAAGTACCCCTAAAGTTGAAGGATCCTTGATGTTTTACCATACCTTGCAACATTGGAGCAACATATTGTGGTAAGGCACTATGTGACTTGGGTGCGAGTATCAACTTGATGCCTATGTCAATATTTAGAAAGTTGGGTATAGGTGGAGTTAGACGACTACAGTTTCATTTCAATTAGCAGATCGATCCTTAGCATATCCAGAAGGAAAAATTGAGGATGTATTGGTACGTTTAGATAAATTTATCTTTCCTGCTGACTTTTTGGTTCTAGACTTTGAAGTAGATAAAGAAGTGCCAATCATCCTAGGAAGGGCTTTCCTAGCAACCAGAAGGACCCTTATTGATGTGCGGAAAGGCAAGCTTACTATGCTTGTTTAGGATAATCAGGTAACATTTAATATTTTTAAGTCTATGCGATTTCCTGACACAATTGGTGATTGTTTTGCAGTTTCCAAATTATAAGAATTAATTATGGATAAGGAACTCAACTATGTTGAGGACCCATTGGAACAAATTTTGACATCAGACCTTCCAAATGATGAAGAAGAGGATGAATACATATCTTTGCTAGAAGCTAATCAAAGGGGATTTAATCTGTAATCCTATTTTGAATCTTTAGAGTTAGAGTATAGAGATCATGCCCAACCAAAAGCACTAATCGAGGAGCCACCTAAATTAGAACTCAAGGTACTTCCTTCATATGTAAAATATGTTTATTTAGGTAACACTTCTACTGTACGTATGATTGTTTCAGCAGAATTAACCAATGAGCAAGAAGAGAAACTCATCTTAGTATTGAAAAAATTCAAGAAGGCTATCGGATAGACCATAGTTGATCTTTGCGGCATTAATTCATCGGTATGCATGCATAAGATTATCTTAGAAGATGGCGAAAAAGGGAAGATTGATGGACAACGAAGACTGAACCCCATCATGAAGGATGTGCTAAAGAAAGAAATCATCAAGTGGTTAAATGTAGGTATAATTTACCCCATCTCAGATAGTTCATGGGTAAGTTCGGTCTTGTGCGTACCAAGACAAGGAGGTATTACGGTTATTAAGAATAAGAATAATGAGTTGATACTGACTAGAAGGGTTATGGGATGGAGAATTTTCACTGATTACCGAAAGCTGAATAAGGTCATTAGGAAAGATCACTTTCCTTTGTCGTTTCTAGACCAGATGCTGGATAGACTCTCGGGGCGAGACTACTACTATTTTCTCGATGGATATTCGGGGTATAATCAGATTATAGTAGCACTGAAGGATCAACCCAAGACAACATTCACCTGCCCGTATGGTGCATTCGCATTTAGATGCATACCATTCGGTTTATGTAATGGACCTGCTACATTTCGAAAATGTGTGATGTCTATTTTTACTGACATGGTTGAGAAATACTTGAAAGTCTTTATGGATGATTTTTCAATATCCAGAGATATATATGATGATTTTGTAGCCAATCTAGCCAAGGTACTAAGGCGATGCAAAGAAACAAACCTCGTACTCAATTAGAAAAAGTGCCTTTTTATGGTACGAGAAGGTATTGCTATAGGGCATCGGATATCGAGACATGGAATCAAAGTAGATAAAGTAAAGGTAGATGTTATTGAGAAACTCCCACCTCCAACATCTTTAATGGGTTTTAGGTGCTTTTTGGGCCACGTCAGTTTCTATCAAAAATTTATCAAGGACTTCTCCAAAATTGCTAAACCTTTATGCAAATTAGTGGAGAAGGACAAGGTGTTCAAATTTGATAAGGAGTGCTTAAGAGATTTCAAAGATTTGAAGATTTGGTTAGTTTTGGCACCTATAATCGTCACACTAGATTGGGATTTGCCATTTGAATTGATGTGTGATGTAACACCCCAAAACCCTTATCCGTCGACGGAGGGTTGAGAGGTGTCGCCGAATAAACACGCATCAGTCCAAAATAAGTTAACTAAAAGTTTAAACATTCCTAACCCGAAAGCATTGTCCACATATATATATATAGCAATAATCTAAGAGGTAGCATAACGTATATTCGGAAATTTCGCGCTTAAAAAAAAAAAAAACAAACATGATGTAACATTCAAACATTTAAACCTATTTATTTAATTAAAAAAAAATTCATGTCAAGGCATTCAACCAATTCGGTTTCTACCCGTATATATATATATATATCAAAAGGATACATTAACTATGATTTATCCTTAACTAAAACACATTGAACATACAGGAGAGATCATATACAAGTTAGCCTAGGTCTTACCTTAGTATCTAGCCGAATCTACAAGTTTATTTAGGTGATCAACTCTAGATCAGTACACATAACCCTATGCAAAATTCCTTATTATTCATCATAATCAACCTTAACATGCACCATTCTTAAACATTTATAAAGCAATTTGATAAGCCATTTTCGCATGGCTATTTGAATATACACATCAAAATAGGTTGAAAGTCAAAATGGAGGATTTGAGTCTATACATGCCATTGTTTGAAAAGTTAAGTTTCAACCTTCGCAAGTACCTAAGAAAAACCTATGGACGATAGATGCGATCTAAAAACAAAAGAAACATGAAGATAAATAGGGTAAGCTTCAACGAACTTAGTAAGCTTTGAGTAAACTAAGCAATTTATACTTCAAACACAAAATATGTCACACAATAAAGCTAAATAAAAAAAAAAAACAAACTTCTACTTGGCCGAATACACCTTTATTTGCATGAGTAAACTAAATCAAGAATGTCAACAATTAACTTCAATAGATTTCTTACTATTCAATGCCTCTAAAATTTCTATTTCCCTAAAAACATCATTCATAGCCGACTGTGGGTATACCATAGCAATATTAAGGAAAACATACCATTAAGTTTCATATTTGGGCCATACTAGAGCAAGATAAATCGTTTAAGGAGCATCAGACTTATATATCTCATAACATACTCGATTTCATATTAACTTAATCTATCATATTAATATAAGTGTACATACCTGTCATTCCCATTACTTCATTCATACTTTACCGTTTGTTAACTCAAAGTTCACCATAACCTTACACATATTAAAAATCACCGGCACATAGCCTGCTAGGCACGAAGACCTGAAATTATCACCGGCACAAAGCCTGCTAGGCACGAAGGCCTGAAATTATCATCGGCACAAAGCCTGCTAGGCACGAAGGCCTGAAATTATCACCGGCACAAAGCCTGCTAGGCACGAAGGCCTGAAATTATCACCGGCACAAAGCCTGCTAGGCACGAAGGCCTGAAATTTATCATATATGGATTCCCGGGTAATACTTATTTATATTTTCATGTGTCTTATTAGACATATCATCTTTACCATTAATTAAATACATTCCACCCCGATAACTCATCCATATATATAGCATCTCTTCCATAACCAATTTGCCGAATACCTAGGGCACCTCATTCTATACTTAATTCAATCTTATAAAACTTACCATAAGATTTTCACATGCAAAAGCTAATCACATTTTTCATTAAAATCTCCATATGCATTCGACTACTTCATTCCTACTATCAAATTCCATAATTATGTCATTAACAAAGTGAAATAAAACTAGTTGTAAGGCTAACAACTTAAATGCATCATATCATATTCGGGTATGTGCAAAAAGGGAAAAACACTCAAAACTTACCTCGATATATTTGGACGGTTGCTGTCCGGCTACTCTATTACTTTATCCTTCCCCTTATCCAACTTCGAACTTCTTTGCTCTTGAGCTTAAAAATAAATTTGATCTTATTATTACTTAATTCTTCGACCGTAAATTCATAAGTATATGTATATATTTATAAACGACCCATATACTCATAATCTCATAGCAGAAATCATGCACATTAACACGCATTATCATCAAAATGTCATTGTTTACTCAAGACGCAATTACTTTGATACATGATGATATATAAATATATATATAAAAAATCAAATTGAGGTCTCTTACTAAGATTACTCTCGGCAATTGTCAATTCAAATACAATCTAACATTATTACTTAACCTCATCATAAGGCTTTTATAAGTTGATCACAATAGCCGCACGCCATAAAAAAAAATATTTTGAAACTATATCAATCTAACTTAATCACATATCACATATATACTTTCCTTTACTTAATTATTACCCAAATGCAGCATTTCGCACATATCAGAACATCCCCTGAAACAACCATTTAATCAACAATTGCATAATTCCCTATTCGGCACTAATACTATCACTATAGCTAATTAATGCTAACATAAAACTTCTACTTCTTAACTTTCTATCCACAGCCGTACACCTCTTTAAAGTTTCCCAAAAACATCACATTTATCATAGACACAAATGCATCTTTCAACTATTATAACAGTTCACATACAGCAGCTATATTCACATGAATATATTAGACAATTATCATTTATCATTTAAAGTTTACTTACACAACAATTGAACACATATCCATCAACTCACCTCCACGTACAAAAGCCATATATATAATTTAACAATTAAATACCCATTTCTAAATCACTCTTACGGCAACATTCATATAATACTTTCAATTATACATTAACCCATACAACACCAATTTGCCGATCACCACAAATCAATAAAGCCACAAATATTAAATTTTTCTCTCATAAATTAATTCCTCCATCAATTCAAAAACTCAATTAACATTTAAACATGAACTACTATACATGTTTACCCATTGCCGTATACAACTTGTAACCGAACACCCAAGGCACTAAATTACAAATTTCAATTCATGGGTTTAGGAAGGAACTAAGATAGGAACTCAAATGCTTCAAAATAAAATCAAATTAGCAAGTGTTACCTTGGATTTTTGGCTTTCAATTTACCGGATAACCTAGCCTCAACCTCTTAGTTTCTTTCTTAACTTTCGGCTAACAAAGAGAAAAGATGAACACTTTTCTCCTATATTTGTTTAATATAATTCCCTTCATTATTTTAAGTCCATTTTCATTTTATTAAAGCAAATAAACAAAATTTAGTGGAGGAAATCATGGCATGGCCGGCCACTCACTAAGATTAGGGAAATTTGACATGCAAGTACTAACCTTCAAACCATGCAACAATTCGGTCCCCTTATAAAATTCCCCACACCTTTTGAAATTTTTCCATGTAAGTCCAATTCAATAATTTCGCATTCAAACGGTACCAAATTTTTAATCAATTATTCACACAACAATTTCACATATAATTAGACATGAAATTTAACATCTAAATAATATTGGGACACGGTCTAATGGTTACGAAACCACTTCCCGACTAGGGTCGAATTACGGCTGTCACATGTGACGCAAGTGACTTTGCAATAGTAGCTGTCATCGGCCAGCGAAGGAACAAAGTTTTTCATCCCATCTAGTACGTGAGTTAGACTCTAACAGGAGCTCAACTGAATTATACAGTAATAGAAAAATAGTTACTTGGTATTATGTTTGCTTTTGACAAGTTTCGATATTATCTTGTAGGTACCAAAGTGACTGTCTATATGGACCACTCGATAATTAAGTATTTACTTGCCAAGAAAGACGCTAAGCCGAGACTGATCCGATGGGTACTTCTACTTCAAGAGTTTGATCTTGAAATTTAAGATCAAAAGGGAGTAGAAAACCAAGTAGCAGACCACTTGTCTAGATTGGAGTTGCAAAAAGGGAATTCTCCACTTATGCCCATTCGGGAGACATTTCCAGATGAACACATACTAAAGGTAAATCATGTCCATAATACCCCTTGGTTTGCTAATATTTCTAACTATTTAACTTATGGTTTGATGCCGATTAATAAGACGTATCATCAAAAGAAAAATTTTCTTCGTGATGTGAAGTGCTATTTCTGGGAAGCACCATACTTGTTTAAAAAGTGTGTAGATCAAATAATTAGGAGATGCATGGCAGAAGATGAAGCACATAAGATTCCATATCATTGCCACTCAGCTTTGAGTAGGGGACACTTGGGAGGTACACGTACTGTGGCTAAAGTATTGCAAGCTAAATTTTTCTGCCCGACACTATTTAAAGAAGCATTTGCTTACATAAGGAGTTGTGATCGATGCCAAGGGTTGGAAACGTCAGTAACAGAAATGAGATGCCTCGAACAAATATCATTGAGGTAGAATTATTCGATGTTTGGGGTATCAACTTTCTCAGTCCTTTCCCTCCATGTTTTAGTCTCAAGTACATATTGGTAGGAGTAGACTACGTGTCTAAGTGGGTTGAGGCTAACGCATATCCGACGAACAAGGCTAAAGTTATAATGAAGTTTTTACAGAAACATTTGTTCATAAGGTTTGGAACCCCAAGAGCCATCATTAGTGATGAAGGGTCCCATTTTGTGAACAAGTGGTTGAAATGGTTACTCGACAAACATGGAGTGAAGCACAAGGTTGCCACAGCTTACCACCCACAAACGAATGGGCAAGCTGAACTGGCAAACAAGGAGATCAAAGGCATACTCGAGAAGGTAGTTTGCCCGAATTGATGAGATTGGTCCAAAAGACTGGATGATGCTTTATGGGCCTATAAGACAGCATACAAAACACCTTTAGGGATGTCACCCTATAGGTTGGTCTTTGGGAAAGCTTATCATCTACCCTTGAAGTTAGAACACAAAGCTTACTAGGCTCTCCAACAACTCAACTTGGATCTTAAGCTTGCTAAAGACAAACGGATGCTCCAACTCAATTAGTTAGAAGAGTTTCAAATGTTCTCATATGAGAATGCCAAATTACTCAAGGAAAGAGTTAAGAGATGGCATGGCAAACACATTTGGGTTCGAAAATTTGAAGTAGGTCAATAAGTCTTGTTATTCAATTCTAGATTAAGGTTCTTTCCAAGTAAGTTAAAATCACGTTGGTCTGTTCCATTTATGATTCACAAAGTTTATCTATATGGAGTTGTTGAACTTCAATGCAACGGAGGTAATTTTTGAGTTAATGCTCAGCGCTTAAAACATTATTGGGGAGATAAAATTGAACGGGATCAAATCTCATTCATTTTATTAGATGATTAAATTTTCTTGGTTTCCTTTTTAATAAAAGATTTAGGGTATATTTTCAGGATTAGTATGTTTAGGTAAATTCTGTCTAGAAGATTGAAACTTAAGCGGGATCACTTGTGACCCCTCCAATCTTTCCTAGGAATTGATTTTAACATAAATTTTGGAGAGATTATTCCCTAAATGGCAAAATAAATTTTTAAGTTTTTAAATAAAAGGGCCAATTTTGATCCAAGTTTTAAATTGTAACTCAATTTCAAATTTTCTTTAAGTCTAGGTACTTAATTGAACTATTTTCAAAATTTGGTTGTTCTTTTTGTAAATATTACAAATTAGATGTCCCTTTTTGTAAATATTTTGAAAAGGCATATAGAATAAATGTTTTTAATTTAATAAATAAGATGATAATCATAAATATATAATTATATCTATTATAATATAAATTAATTATTATCAACTTTGCATAGTATTAGGATTAGTTTAAATTTGATCATATTTTATTTAATAAGTATTTATTTTTAATAAATTAATAGCAAATAATAATTTAATTAATTATTAATTGTTGTTGATTCCATGTAGAATTAGAACTTATAATATTTTAAGTATTAATTTGTTCTAAGAATTCTAATTAAACTCCTACTCCTTCCACTATAAATTTCACCCACTTTTGTCATTCTTTTCACTCATCCCTCCATAGCAACCTAAACCCACTAAATCACCTAAGTGTCGCAGCCCCCAACTCCCTAGCTGCAACACTGCCCAATAGCCCCATTCGGCCAGTAGATCACCCCGCACGCGTTAGCCCCCATTGCGCGTTACATGTCCTGCTCCGCACACATTGTGATGCTCCTAGCTCAAGCGTGCGTGCTCACGCTGCTGCCCACTGGACGTGCTTCCTGTGGCCTGTGTAGTTGCTAACGCCAGGCCTTACTAATCCCTCACACATCTGTTCGCACGCCCAGTAGTTCCCAGCATCTGTGTGGCACCATAACCTTGCTACTCGCACCAACATCCCACACATAGTCAATAACCCTCCAAACATCCCTAAATTGACCTCTTTTGATTTAAATTTATTTTTCTTATAGTTCTTAATTTTTATAAAAAGGTGGTTAACCATGCAAAAGAACTCGTGCCTCTGCTCAAATTGACGAATCACAAAATAAATTCCACTGTGACGAAGCCAAAGCGCGATATGCAAGTATTTTTAAGAATCAACAGATGCATCCTGAGAAAGGCTTTACACTGAAAGAAAGTAACTATATTGATTTCATGGCCCGCATTTGACAAGTTGCTGAAGCTCTCAATTGGGAGTTGTTTTGTCAGAACAGACCTAGTGTGGATGAGGATTTAGTTTCTGAATTTTATGCGAATTTGATCTCAAGCAAATTGATGGAAGTTTCTGTTCATAGAATCAAGGTACCAATAACCTCAAATGCTATTAATGAATTCTTTGAATTACCTTATTTCAAAAACGACGAATATTCTTCCTTAATGAGCAACATTGAATTTGAAAATATGCAAGAAATTCTCTAGGAACTTACAGTTCCAGGTTCTAAGCGGACAGTGTCAAAGCAAGGAATTGACACTTGTCGCAGAGAATATTTGACACTACTAACAAAGGTATGGTTCTATTTCATTTGAGCCTTATACCTATTTCACATGGGACTACAATTTCATTAGAGCGAATGGTCTTATTCTACTCGATTTTAACTAGAAAGACCATTGATGTGGGAAAAATCATCCTGAGAGAAATACAGAGTTATGCCGCTAGACGTTATAGCCCAGCTTACTTTCCTTTTACGATAACAATTTTTGCTTGAAATCTAAAATTCTTGCAAACATAAAGAAGATAGGGTATAGGTAGGGTACAATCACTGATTGGGACCTTTACCGGACAGACAGAGACTTTGCTTTACAACGACGAGTTGAAGAAAGCGAGGATCCAGAAGAAGAAGAAGATCCCGCAAATATCAAATCGATGCAATCAGATGAAATTCCTGATAAGGCTGAACCAATTGAACTAGTAACCAAACCTGACATTGCAACTTTAATGTTGAAGACTCAATAGCTTTACTTGGATCTTCGAGATGAGCTATCAAAGTTATTGGACATAATGCAACATATGGAGTGGTAGCAACAAGGTTATTGGATATATTCAAAAATATGAGATGACTCAATGAGAAATGCTCTTACAAAAATATACAATGACCCATTTATCTTTGTGCCTGAGTTTTTAGATTTTATATTTGAACCATGGAGCCCACAATCAAAGAGGGAGCAAAGTGGTTCATGGAAAAACAAAGACAATGGAGTATAGGATGAGTTGAATTTAGAGGGATTTGCAAATAAACAAAAAGGGAGGATATTGACTTTATTTTATTTTCTGTTCTTAGGTTATTTAATATTTTAGGATTAGGTTTTACTAGAAATTTTTCTTTTCGCATAATAAAACAAGAGGTGAAATCATAAATAAAAATGAACAAGTTGCAAAGTACTAAGTGTGGCAATAGATATATACATGTCTAGGATTGGATCTAGAGAGAGCTTGGTAATTAAGTAGTCAAATTAACTCACCTCTACTGTTTTAGAATCCTACCTGCTGTATAGTATCTATTCACTTTTAATGAGGACATTGTTCATTTTAAGCAGGGGACCGAAAAATTGAAATTATTTCCACTCATAATAAATTTTTCTTTCAGTTATGATTAGGTTATATTTTGTTCAAAAATTTGAAATTTTGTTAAGTATGCTAAACTTTAGTATAAATAAAGTTCGATTATTTCAATAATTGTCATGTTAGCTCAATAATGACATAAACGTATTTTTAATAAAGCATGCAAATTGTACCATAAAATTTTTAGTTTATCTATCTTTTGCCTACCCCTAGCCTAGCCACGTTACAACCCTTTTTAAAGGCCTATTGATTCAAGTTTCTATGCTACCTACATTAGTGGAGAGAAATTGCTATGTTCAACATATGAAGGCATAAGTTAAACTTAATGATTGCAGCTTACTCTTGAATAAGGGAATAAAATCAAATTGGTAGGGATTTAACATACCTTTATTAGGAATCGTTTAGTCTCTTTTTGCTATCATAAGGATAATTGCAATTAATTTGAATGATATGTATACTTAAGTAGCGTAAATCTCAAAATTATTGTTTTTTAGCAGAAGTAAACTAAAATCATAATTTTTGGGAAAAATTTTGTTCTGAAGAAAATTCTTAGGTGTTTTTGAGAAATTCTTTTCAAATTTGTGTTACTCGGGATGAGCAATGAATCAAGTTTGGGGGTGTGGAAACACGAAATTTTACACACTTTTTCATGCCTTTCTTAACTCAAATTCATGTAGTTTTGGTAAAATTCTTGTCGAAAAAATTTGTGCAAAGGGTGAAAATTGGCTCGGCAGACACTGCTAAAAGTGCAAAATTGAGAAGCAATTTTGAAGCATCAATGTGAATTAACTTTTCAGCCAAAGACGGTCCAAATTATGTGTATTAATTCATAATATAATTACTTTTCATTTTGATCCAATTTAATTTGGTTTAAATAAATTATTATTAATTAATTATAAAAAGTGGCCCAGTTGAGCTGAATCGAGAAAAGTGATGGTAGAAACCTTGGTTCTACCTGTTGAAAAAGAGTCATTCAACCACCATTTGGAGCAGCATTCATGTGTTCGTAGAAGTCTCGGTTCAACAAGAACAAGCAGAGAATGAGGAGTGGAGCAAACTAGTCAAGCTACGGAGAAACACTGGATTTGATTCTTGTTCCCCATCCTTTTAATTTTGTTGTTGTTATGATGAACATTTCTATGAATATTTGTGAGGTTGATATGTATAATTTAATTAATATGGCTTAAATTTAATTCATGTTAGGTTGATTGCATTTTATCTACTTTGTTTATTAAAGTTGTGTTTGTGTTGTTATAGGCCTCGGTAAGATGTTTGATTAAGCAAAACCATGACTAAGTTATTCTTGCATTACAATTGTATGGTAACTAATGAATTAATTATTTAAAGAGATTGAAATTGCAATTAATTGACACAATACTTAATCAGTGCATATTTAATCATCTAAGGTAGCTGAGGGTTAAATTAGCAACGGTATCTAGCGATACATTAGACTTACATAACTTGCAAATAAATTACTGGGGGGATAATATCGAACGGCATAAAACCTCGTTCATTTTATCGGATACCAAAATTTTTATTTTTCTTGTAAATAAATGACTTAGGCTATATTTTCTGGATAAGTATGGCAAAATAAATTCTTTGTAGGAGATTGAAACTTAAATGGGATCGTTGGTGACCCTCTAATTTTTCTGGGAATTGATTTTAACATAATCTTCCGAGAAAATATGTTCTAAGTGACAAAATAAATTTTTAATTTTTCAAATAAAAGGGTCAATTTTGATCCAAATATTAGTTTGCAGAATATCTTTAAGTCTCGGGACTTAGTTGAATTATTTGTAGAAATTAACTGTTCTTATTTGTAAATATTAAAATTAGTTGTCTTTTTTTGTTAATATTTTAAAACAGCTGAAATAAATGTTTTTCATTTTTATTTTTAATAAATAGGATAATAAAAAATAATATATAATTATATTTGATATAATATATATTAATTTTTATTAAGCATGTATAGGATTAGAATTATTTAATATTTCGTTAACATTTTATTTAAGAGTTTTATTTCCAATAAATAAGATAATATCAAGTAATATGCTAATATACTTTATATTATATATGAATTGATATTGTTTTTAACTAAGATTAGGAGTTATAGTATTTTAATATTATTTCTTCTAAGAGTTTGAGTTGAATTCCACCACATTCACACTTTAAACATCTCATTCCTATACAGCTTTACCTTTATCATTCTTAAACTCCATCCACCCACCAAACTACTTAGTGCCGCAGCCCTCATCTACCAACATCGACAATTGCCCACAACACCTATTAGCAACCACACACCCAGCAACCGAAGCACCAAGCACTTAGTCGCATGCTCATCAGCCTTTTCAACTTGCACGTTCTGCAGCACACTCCTACCCTTACTCGCGCACTAGCCCCGTGTCCTGCCTTGCGCACTACTGATGCTCTTCCCCCTTGTGGATGTACCAACTTACCTTCATGCACTTGCTTTGCTACTACTCCCTAGCCATCATACCTTGCTGCTCACGCTCTAGCCCTAGCAAGTTACTGCTATCCCTTAGCCATTCACGTTGCTTCTTGCCTTAACTTAAGTGTACCCTTGCAGCATAACATCGTCACAAGTTGCTGCAACCTCAAGCCATAACTGATTGACATTACACCTTCGAGATTTACCAACCAACCCTAAATCGACTTCTTTAGCTTCGCATTTTATTTATTTTATTACCTCAACGTATAGAACTCATTCACCTCGCCAAGATCTTTGTATTGAGTTGTCAAAGTTGATAGACCTAATGCAACAATGTTGTGGCAACAACAAACTTATTGGAGATATTCAAAAATACGAGATGACTCAATGAGAAGTGCATTTACAAAAATACTCCATGACCCATTTATTTTAGTGCCTTAGTATCCAGATTTTATATTTGAACCACTGAGTCCAATATCAAAGTGGGAACGAGGCGATTCAAGGAAAAACAAGGACGATGGATCAAAAGATAAGTCGAATTGTGAGGGATCTGTAAATAAATAAAAAGGAGAGTCTTTACTTTATTTTATTTTATCTCTTATGATATTTAAAGTTTTTAGGACTAGGATTTTCTTTCTTGCATGATAAAATAAGAGGTGGAAATCATCAAGAAAATTAAACAAATTGAAAAATAAGAAGTGTGGCAATAGATATGTACATGTTTAGGATTGGATTTGCCTTGGAAAAGCTTGATATTTAAGCTGGCAAACTTGACTCACCTTCTTTTCCTAGGGTACTACCTAGTGTACAGTATCTATTCACTTCTATATTTTCATTCTCTCTATTGCTTTTAACTGTTCATCTTGAGTAGGGGGACCAAAAGTTGAATATTTTTTGAAAGATACATTATTCATATAATTATGATTAAGTTATATTTTGTTCAAAAATTTGAATTTTTGTTAATTATGCTAGCTTCTAGTATAAATAGAGTTTTATTATCTCAATAATTGCTATGTTAGCTGAATTATGGCATAATGTTACTCTTAATAAAGTTTGTAAATCATACCATAAAATTTTTAATTTTTTAATAGAGCTAGACATACATGAAAGTTTAAGTCTCTAGAATTGACTTATTTATTTCTTGAGGCGAAATCCTAGGAAGCATGGAATTTTGAAAATGACTTCAACAAACTTTTGTTTGGATCGATTGAGTCTTTCAAGCTAACCTAAATGAATATTTATCCCTTGAAACCCAACTTTGAGACTATATGGCTTAGTTTTATTTGAACTTTATCAATATTTAGGCATCACTTCTCTCATAATTATCTCTAAATTATCCCAAACACTAGACTCAGTTTATCTTGTTCTCTGAAAATAACATTGGGGAGTTGAAAAGAAGTATCAAATGCTCAAAAAAATTATAGTACATACAGTAAAATGCTCGTGAAAAATGAGAGAAAGAGAGAGAGTATATATATTCAAAAGAAATAGATGTACAAAAGAGCATGCGAAAGCAAAATAAGTTGGTGTGTTGAAGGTGCTTATTCCGAAGGTCTGGTCCAAGCTGAGTCTAGGGTTTTTAGCTTAAAATTATCTATCTTTTACCTACCCCTGGAACAACCACGTTATAACCTATTTAGATGACCTTTCGATTCAGATTTCTTTGCTGCCTATATTAGTGGAGAGAAATTGCTAAGTTTGCCAATATTAGTGGAGAGAAATTGCTAAGTTCAACATATGAAGACATAAGTTAAACTTAGTGATTGTAGTTTAGTCTTAAATAAGGGAATAAAAAATAATTGGTAAGAATTAGCATACATTTATTGATAATGAATTTAGTCAATTCTTGCTAGCATGATAACAATTGAAAATAATTCAAATAATATGTATACTTGAGTTGCAAAATTTCAAAATTCTTTTTCTTAAGCCTAATTACACTAAACTAATAATTGTGGGGGAAATGTATTTTAAAGACATTTTTCAATAGTGATTTCAAGCAAATTCTCTTTCCAATTTGTGCATTACTTGGGATGAGCATTGAATTAAATTTGGGGGTGTGGAAACACAAAAATATATAGACTTTTTCAGCACCTTTTGAGCTCGAATTCATGCAGTTACGTAGTAATTTTTGTCGAAATTCATAGTTTAAGTATAAAATAATTAATGTGATTTTAAATTATTATCATATTGAATTTTAATTATTTTTATAATAAATTTTCAAAAATTTGGTTTATTTTCGACAGTCTTACACAAAAGTGAAAATTGGCTCGGCAGACACCTCGAAATGCTTGAACCATTAGGGCAATTTTGGCATTAAGTGCACCAAGAACAACGTTAATGAATTTTTTTCCAGCCAAGGATGGTACAAATAATTATTATTTTATTTACTTTATATTAAATTTTTATCCAAATTTAATTGGGTTAAAAATTAACATAAAGCCTAAGGGAGAATGTGGTCCAGTATGCTGAGTATAGAAGATTGATCCACCAAGCATGTAACGCCCTAAAAATATCTGTATTTGTTTTGTGAATTTGTGACACAACTATCTGTCTGCTTTAGTGGTTAAGTGTTTTGGGAGTGTGTGAGAAGTCTTGGGTTCAAGCCTTGACTTGGGCAAATTTTGGCTTTTTATTGATTAAAGCCTTACCTTTGGTTAATAGGCTTATAAGTATTTGTTTGTAAGAGCATGATAGAATGAGCTTGCTGGTCTGGTAGTTAAGTGGAGTGTTTAATTGCGTGAGATCCTGTGTTCGAGTTCATGTGCATGCAAAGGAGTGTTTTTTTGCAAGTTGTGCTGTGAGGGACAATTTTGGGGGAGTTTGAGGGATAGTAGGAGTGTGATGGACAATTTTAGGAGGAAATTTAAGGATGGGGAGAAAATCAGGGGATTGTGAATAGTGGGAGTTATCAGAATTTTCTTTTCTGATTTTTTCTCTATTTTTCAAGAGTTCGGCTTGCTTCCTCTCCTTCTTCTAACGATTTCTTCTTCCCCATCTCTGCCAAACCTCTATCGATTATTTTCCTTTGCTTTCCTTCATCTTCTCTTTGTTTTCTTTTTGGTTCCTTGTACAATCTATTTTCGTCGTGCTTCGATTGTTCCCCTTGTTCGGTAAGTGGCATCGTCCTTAGTTTTAACGTTATTTTGATCAAGAGTTAATAATAGTTTGTTTACTCATGTTTAGGTGTAGCTCGAAGGCATTAATCGGGTTCTAGTGTTACGAAAACTCTGGTTCTTTGTCGAAGGTAGTGGGTTTCAGTAATTTTGAAGAAGTTGTTATTCGAATCTAGATATTGAATATCGTTTAAGTTTATAATCGAGTGTATAACTATTCAAATATAGGTTCTAGATTGCTCGGAATTGACCTTGCTGCAAAAATATACCAGGTGTGTACTCGAAATGCAGAAAGCAGGAATTGGGGAAAAGTTGAACAAGCTTTCTATCGACGCCACACGGGCGTGTGGTCGCTTGTGTGGTAGGCCGTGTGACAGAACACGGGCATGTGATCGATGAGGCTAGGCCGTGTACGAAGGACACTATAACACCCCAAACCCGGCCTAGACGCTACGACCGAATCTAGAGATGTCACATTGAAGTATTTTTCATAAAACAAGTTGTCGTTAAAACCCCTTTCTTTTCTATTTAACCTCCTTGTTATTATCTTTCACTGATTCAAAGACATGTCATTTCATTTCCAAAACGTGGTTTATTATCTAAGCCATTTGGTAACGCCTTGATTTTCGGGATTTTTCAGGTTTTCGAGATTTTTGGTGAAGTTTTGAAATTTTGGTGTTTTGGATACTGAAATTGTGTTTAAATGTGTTAGTGGGCCTTTAGAAGGCCCTTAGAAGGCCCAAGCCTAAGTTAAAACCCGGTAGAAATATCAATTTTGGTTTTTAAGTGAAAGGGGACTTGGTTAAGTGGGCCTTTAAAAAAAAGTTAGTAAAGGAAGACTAAAAGAGGGCCTTGGTAAAGTGGCAAGGTGGCACCACTAAGTTCCTAAAAAAGTAGCGTGTGGACTGAGTTTAAGGGCCAGAGTTCAAGTCGCAAGGTAAGCAGATGGTACTTTTATTTTTGTGCATGTGCTGTGCATGTGATAGAGATTAGGTAGCATTCAGCTAGGGCCTTAGGGGGATTGGGCCGTTGGTTTGATTGGCCATTAGGGCAAGCTTTATTTTTTTTACTGTCTTGCCGAATTAGGGTTAGCCACCTAGATCCTTCACTTTCGTTCTATTCTCTTCTTAGTGTCGCAAAAAGCTGAAAAATGCAAGTAAGCTTTCCTTGGTGCCAAATTCTTCCTTCTCTTCTCCTCTCTTCCATTCTTTCTTTTTCTTTTTCTCTCGAGCCAAAATCACCTCTCCTCCTCCCTCATCTTTCATTTTCTTCTCTTCAGAAACTCAAATTGCCACTCTTTTCTTCTCAAACTCATCAACTACTAAAAGCCGAAATCCCGAAAGGTTGCTTCCTGTGCCAATTTACCTATAGCCGAACCCCCTTTGTTTTTCCTCACTTGTAGCCGAATTTCATACTCTTCAAACCCTTAGGACCTGTTGACAAACACCCCTCCAACCATAGTCTCAAATCATATCTTCTTTCACCACTTAAAAAGCTGAAAACACCATAGTTTTTAGAGATATATAGCCGAATCCTTAGATCTCGAAGATTCAAAATCTGCTAGTGTTTAGGGGCTAGATCTACATCAGATCTGAGTAGAAGAACCGCCTTAATTAAGGAAAACCTGTGGTAAGTACTTGACATCTCAAATCTACTCGTTACCTTTGAATTTAAGAAAAGTCGAAATCCCTAAACACTTTAGGGAGGCTGTCGAATGTGATGATAGGTAAAGACAGTTCTTTTAATTGGTTTTATGTGTACTTTTTGTGGAAGGGGAGATCTAGCAAGGAGCATAAGAGGCTTGGATCTTTGGAACGACTAGATCTAGATCTAGTCACTAGTTTTGGCAAAGGTAAGATCTCAAGGGCCTTAGGTGGTGATGGCCGATTATGGTAAGTAGAATTATGGAGATTTTCATTGTATTTTGGATCTAATGTGTCTAGTAATTGATTGTAGGATATTGTGCGAGATCTCGTTAGCAGTCGTCACAAATCAGGTGTGTATCGAACACCCTCTTGTAGTTCAATTCGGCAAAAGCTGAAATGCCGAGATTCTGACATTTTGTGGGCTTATGAGCGTGCGAACGCTCATAAGTTGTTTGGGGATCATTGGATCCGTAATCGCGAGTGGTAAGTTAGTTGAAGGTGCAATTTCATGCACTTCGGTAAATTAGGCCTTGATGGGCTGAAATTGGGGCCCAACGGGCTTACGGGCCCATAGGGGTAAAAATAGGCAATAAAAGCATACTGGTAGACTGTAGGTCTAAAAGCTGCTAAAATGGGTAAATCAATCATAAAATTTGGATTAGATGGGCTAAATTAGCTAATTGGCACTATAGGGCCCATTAGGGGTTTTAGGGCTCAAAGACTGTAATCTGCTAAAATGGGCTAAATAAGCTACCGAGGTAAAGGTTAGTCTATTACTGATTAAAATGTGCATGAAAACCCTAAAAACTGGTATAATTACTAAAATATCCTTGTAGGTGCGAAATGACTATTTTACCCTTAGGTGCTAAATGACCGTTATACCCCTAGGGCTAAATTTGACTGAAATGCATGATTTACTGTTTCTGTTTAATGCCATATCATAAATATCTGTTGCTGTAACGTCCCCACGCCCGAAACCGTCACCGGAGTCGAGCTTGAGGTGTTACTAAACACAATTTACCATTTTAAACAACTTTACAAAATCTATTTTCATTTTCGGAATAAATTGTTTTCTGCGTCATGATCACTCAAAACATCATATCTCGAGTTACAAGACTCGAAATCAAGATCCATAAATTTTCCATGAATCTAGACTCATAAATCTATTCACTAATTTTTTTCTAGAATTTTTAACTGAGCGGATTAGTACAGTTTATTAGTTAAAGTTTCCCCTGTTTCAGAACTCGACTGCACTGACCTCTACTCATTACGAATCACTTTTCTCCCTGTAAAAATTTCATATAACTATACCGTTTATTTCTATTAAAACTAGATTCAATAAGGAATCTAGGCATATAAAGTAATCCTCCTAATTATTTTTGTACAATTTATGGTGAATTTTCAAATTTGGAACAGGGGATCCAGAAATTGCTCTGGCCCTGTTTCACTAAAACTCAAATATCTCATAACGTATAACTCCTTTACCTATTTTTCTTCTTCCATATGAAATTAGACATGATAAGCTTAAATTTCATAACTAATCCATCATCAAATTCGATTTATATGATTTTTAGTGAATTTTCAAACTCACGTCAGTGTTGCTGCAATGTTCTGTTTTATGGCTAATTTCATTTTCATAAAAGCTTTTATATACTAGATAACCTATTATTCTTTCATGACATCAAACATAATCTATATTAGCCATTTCAATGACTCAGCATTATCAAGCATTTCCTCAACCAAACCACCACCATATCACAAGATTATTTACACAAAGTAGGTATATTACTATACATGCCATACTAAATCTTACAAGCCATTTACCAAAAAGTCCTTTGGATAGTGTGAACGAGTCTTCGACCTATCCCGATTCTCGAGCCGGCTTGTCCAAAACTACAATGAATGAAAAGGAGGGAGTAAGCATAAATGCTTAGTAAGTTTACATGCAAATAACAAGTAACATAACAAAGTCATTATGCCAAACAACATTAACATAGCATCACCAAAACATATGTCGCAATTCTAGTCATCATACTTCATCTTACCACATTTTTATTGTTGTCTCGGGTTTCAACCCAAGGGTTAAGTACATACCTGTCCAATACGGCCATTTCTCAACATTACCGAATTGTCACTTACGTCTTGAGTGCCTTTCCATTTCACTTGAATTTTACCCGTTGAACACATTGGAATACAACTCGGATACACGGATCATTTGCACATAAGTGCTGAATATGTAATCAATCAATCATGTAACCCGCCCATAAACGAACTCGGAATCAACTCAACGAGCTCGGGCGTTCGCATCCATAAGTGAACTCGGACTCAACTCAACGAGCTCGGATGCCTAGTTACATCTCACGAACTCGGACTCAACTCAACGAGTTCGGACATTCGCACCCATAAGTGAACTCGGACTCAACTCAACGAGCTCGGGTGCCAAACCATCCTAGTGACATGTCACTTGTATCCTAATCTATTCCCAAGGTTCAAACGGGATTTTCCTCGATCACTTATCCTTGCCGTCTTCCACATAATACCGGAACCAATACTCGGTAGCAATTTATATTTAACAAGTAGCACATATAATTTGCATATTGTTCAAAAATAACCACAAAGCATATATTTCATGATAAAAATCAGCATATCATATAAATAACATCGATTAACTTAAAAATAACAGTTATGTTACATTATTTGCACATGAACTTACCTTAGTACCAAAATACAAAGATTTTTGCAATTTAGTCCGTAATCTTTTCTTTTCCTCGATCAAGGTTGATTCCACGTCTTTCTTGATCTAAAATAACACATTTAGCTTATTTAATACTCACATTATCAAAATAGTCCTAAATTCAAATTTTGGAAAAATTACAATTTTGCCCCTAAACTTTTGCATAGTTACACTTTTGCCCCAAAGCTCGGGAATTAAATTTTATCACAAATTCTTATGTTTTAGGACATGCTGATCATTTATTTACCAGTAGCAAGCTCAAATTCATACTAAAACACTTACTTATGAATAATATGTACTTTTACCGATTAAGCCGTTTTACTCGTTTTTACTTAAAACCGAGTAGCATAAGTTTTCTAACATAATTTAAAACCTCATATTCTATCATAAAACATCAAAATACACAAATTTCACCTATGGGTATTTTTCCAAATATGAACCCTAACTTAAATTATTGCTAACATAAGCTTTATCGAGCTACCGGGATTTCAAAAACGTAAAAATCATTAAAAACGGGGCTTAGAATCACTTACTATGAAGCTTGGAAGCTTGAAACAAACCCTAGCTATGGAGAACCCTTGAAATTTCGTGGTAATGAAGAAGATGACCAATTTTGTGTTATTTTTCCCTTTTTATTTCATTAAATGTCCAAATGACCAAAATGCCCCTCCATACTGAACTTTCAAAAATTCCTTCCATGTCCTAGTTTGTCCATGAACATAAAATGGGTCTAATTACCGTTTAAGACCTCCTAATTAATATTTCAAAGCAATTTCATACTGAAAACTTCTAGAATGCAAGTTTTGCAACTTATTCGATTTAATCCCTAACTTCAAATTAAGCACTTTACGCTTAGAATTTCTTCACGAAATTTTCACACCATCATAAAATCATATCATAAACATCAAAATAATTATAATATAATTATTTCTACCTCGGATTTGTGGTCACGAAACCACTATTCCGGTTAGGCCCTAATTCGGGATATTACAGTTGCATGAGGCTGGGTTATTGATGGAGGAAGTTTTGAAAGTGGCTTGACCATGTACTGGAGGCTTTGCCTCATCTTCTATTATTTGAGCAGCTATGCTGCAACTGTAGAGTGTAGGGCTGGGTGGGTTGAGTTATTCCCCACATGGAGTGTAGGGCTGGTACGGGTAGAGTGTAGCGGTTTTATGGGTTGTGTAGTCTCCCCACATGTAATGGGCTTACATTCATAATTAAGATCTGTTCTACTACTGAAATGGGCTTATGGGCTGTACGGTTATCTGAAAAGGGCTGAGGCCCAGTTTACTGTATCTGGATAGGGCTTCGGCCCAGTAGTTACTGAGACTGGATAGGGCTTAGGCCTAGTGGGCTTGAGCTGATTTGGGCTCTGGATGGGCTTTCTTTACACACTGAGTTTCCAAACTCACCCATTTCTTTCCATCCATGCAAGTGAGCCCTAGATCGGTGGACTTGGAGCTGGGCGAGATTCAGAGTGGCCACATGGACTGCAGTTATTTAATTAAGTTCTATTTTAACTTATTTTATTTCTGTATTTCTTTTTAAATTATGTTTATTATAGTTTTAGGTTTGTAATAAGGCCGCTCTAATTATTTTTATTTTGGGTTTTTAAATTACTTAATCATACATTACTTTAATTCTTTTGAATATAGTTGCGCAAATTTTTCTTAAAATTAATCGAGTGTTTTCAAAATCACATCACATGTTTCAAACGAGTAACAAAGTTAAGTTTTATCATAAATCTCTTAATAACTAGTATTGAATAGGACGTTCATCAATAAACCGGGAATTTCTCTTAAGACTTAAACATCAGTTTTGTAAAGCTCACTCTAATCTTAGTAAACTAGGTAATATGGTTAGTTGTAGGTAATGTGACACATCGGACTTGCCTGTAACATTTGGGCCGGGTTTGGGGTGTTACACATTTACTTCTAAAAACGTTATGCATTCTCAAAATCTCATTTTATAGCGGAAGTTTTTTTTTTAAATATGTTACATAGTTGTGGTGTCTTGAAAAGCATTTATCTTTTGAAAATCCACGTCCTATCACTATCAGACATGAATCAAAATAAATAAAATCTCAAATTAAAAGTTAAAAATTTAAAGAGGCCTTATTACAAAACAAATACCCAAATTAAATTTCTTGTAAATAAAAAGGCAAATATGGAAACATGTGCGATTGTGTGGCCACCTCCGAGTCCCTCGCAGCACCAATTTGTTTAAGACTGGGGATTACCTGCACAGAAGAGCAGAAGGGTGAGTTTATGAAACTGTGTGTAACCCCTTACCAACAGTCAATCATACAGTAGGCAATCACAATCTGGGCCTAAGCCCGTTTCAGTATAAGTTCATTTCCAGTTAGGGCCTTAACCCATTACAGTATTAGTATTAGTGTGGGCCTTGGCCCATTTTAGTAGCAGTAACAGAAATGCAATCAGAAATCCTACACATCCATCCTTTACACTCCACTCCGTCTAGCCCTACACTCTATGTGGGAATAAAATCAACCCATCCATCCCTACACTCCAAAATATAGCACCAGTTGCAGCACTAAACATGTTTGCAGCAGAGCTACCAGTACAGTACACTTCCTCCAAATATAAGAAACCCATCCCCATGCAATATGTCATGTCATAATATCATACATGTATGCAAAATTGTCATGCTCGATTATAGTCATACATATCATAAGGCATATCAATCCTTTTACCTCATAAGGGTATAATAGTCATTTCATCCAACTAGGGTCTAGGTATACTTATCGACCCAAGGGTAGGTCCACAGTCGTCTCGAGTGACCTCTGCAACCTTAACAGTCAAACTGTGAAAATGGGCCCAAAGCCCATAATGCGGCCCATGTGGGCCTACATGCCCGTGTGGCCCATAAAGCCTAAAAATGGCCTTGGCCGTGTGAGTTACACAGCTTGGCCCAGTACTTTCCACACGTCCGTGAGGTTCACCCATATGGGGTCCACAAGCCTGTGGGGCCTACACAGCCCAACGTGGCCCAAAACAGCCCTAGCCCATGAAATCACTCATGATGGCCTCTATGATCAACCACCCATGTCTATACGTTTGAATTACCACACGGGTGAGTGCACGCCCTTGTGGCATCAAACGTCACATTTTTCGACTTTTTCCAATCTATAGTTTGGGCAGTGTGGTTACACACCTATTTTCGAGAACGTGTAGAAGCCCACGAGCACCAAACCCATATTCAATTACAACACTCTGTTAGTCTCTTAATCATTAGGGTTAAACACCCTCTTATTAACACATAATCCTCAAATGGTAATTGTTACATTCCTTGATTGAACGAAAGTGGTTTATCCACCTTAAATCGCTAACCAAGATTGACTTCAAGATCCTTGGCAAAAATCCGCATTATCATTGAATCTTGTTAACCATTACCATAAATAGAAATAACTTGAACCAAGTGATACAACTTACCGAAACGTGGTACTACGAAAGGTAGATAGAAGTATTCAGCCGACAATAGCACACCCTAACACCAAGGCACGAGGTGGTACAATCACACCTCTTAGCAGAAAACGACAGAAAGGAGAGGCGTTAAATAAAAGGTTATTTCAGCAGAAGAGAGAAAATAGAAACCGTACAGTCTAACCATAGATGGAGTAGTCAGCTAACACAAAAGATGAAAGAAGAGAAATAAAGGTAAGGAAAAGAGAAGAAAGAACCTCGCACTCGAACCCAACTAACCAAAGAACAATTGCCCAAAGTCGCACAAAGAGGGGAAGAGATGAGGTAATTAGTCACGATAGGAAGATGAAAAGAAAGGAAGTAAGTTAATCACGAAGGAAGTCCAAGGAGAGGGAGAAGGTAAAATCGAAACAAACTAGAACCCAAAGGTACCCAAAAAGAATAATAGCAATATTTGGCTTCAGAAACAAAGAGTGAGAAGAACCACAATTTGGCAAGAACCCGAAATAGAGAGACCAATTACCAACTCAAGGCTGAATTCCTGATTGGTCAAAGCAACTATTCGGCTACAACTCCACTTTCAAATCCCACAAAATCCTCCTAAAGTGACTCCACCATTACCTCCTCAACCACCGAATTCAAGCTCTCCTCAACCTGCATTGTTTCAGTCAACTTCTACTTCTCACACAACAAGGGAAGCAAAATAAAACACTCCTTGTGCATAGTGGGACTCAAACTCAAAACCCTTAGTAGCAGTAACACGCCACTATCTTTTTATGTCATGTTTTAACCATATTTATTTAAGAAGCCTATTGATTAGAGATAGGGTTTATTCAAGTAAAACCAAAATTTTTACAAAAGCCCAAGCTTGAACCCAAGACTTTTCAGACACTTTTCAAAACATCTAACCACTGAAGCAGACATGCATTTGTGTGATAAAACATACAAAAGAAATGAAAAAAATAAATACTTATATTTTGGGACGTTACAGACACGACCGTGTGATGGCTAGGCAAGACTGCATTTGACACATGGGCACAACCAATTGGGTCATGTGGGCCACACGGGCATTGGGTCCACACGGGATGTGGTATTCTGGGCTAGGCTGTGTGGTCCACATGGCCAAGGCCAATTTGGGCCGTGTGGGCCACACGGGTATGTGGGCCCACATGGGTAGGCTATATGGGCGTGTGAGCCCATTTTTCTGAAATGATCTGTAAGGTTGCACGTGTCACCGAATTCGATTGTGGACCTACTGTAGGGTCGATAAACGTTATTTAGACCCTTATTTATGTGATTTGATTATATGATATCTGTCTGGACTGAATGCATGATTTGTTATTTGCATGTTTGCATGTCATGGACGGTATGTTGCATTACATTGGGGTAAGTTGATGATATTTTGGAGGAAGTGTCTGAAAGGCTTTAAGCTATTATCTTGAAGCTCAGCTACACTATTTTGTTTATGTGCCGCATTTCGGTACAGTTTGGTGTATAGGGATGGGTGGGTTGATTTTAACCCCACATGGTGTGTAGGGCTGGATGAAGATGGTGTGTAGAGGCTGGTGGTAGGATTCTGTTATTCTGATCTACATTTTGTATCTGATTGGGCTAATGCCCTAATTTATATTTGATTCTGCATCTGTATGAGTTAAGGCCCAACTGATTCTGTAATGGGCTCTGGCCCTAGTCTATTGATTTTTGATGATTACTCTATATGTATGATATCTGTGGGGATTACACACTGAGTTGCGAACCTCACCCTTTTCTGTATAATCTATTCAAGTACTCTCCAGCATTAGACGATCCGGTGCAGTGGAAGACTGAACGGTGACCACTGTTTCTGCCTCACGATAGATTTACGATTTTATACTTATCATGGTTTAAATTTTTTTGGGGAATTTTGATGTAATTATGGTCGTTATAGGTTTTCGTTTAAATTTTGGATTTGTAACATTTTATGGTTTTTACTGCTAGTAGTAGGAAAACTAAGGTTTTCAAAATAAACAAATGTTTTATCAAAATATTCATGACTACACAGCTGTTATGATAGCTTCCTCATAGGTTAACGTTTTGGAAATAATAAACTAAATAGATGGCACAATTTGAAAACCAGTGTTAAGATAATGAAATGTTTTAAACGGCAAATGAGGTGATAACAATGATATGATTTCAAAAGCACTATCATGTGACATCGCCAGATTCAGTAATAACGTTCAGGCCGGGTTTGGGGTTTTACATTTAGTGGTATCAAAGCCAAGTTACAAAATTTGGTTGTGGATTTGGGTTTTAAAACTTGATAGTTAAGAAATGATTTTTAAGTGATTTGAAAAAAATTCTTGACTAAGTATGTGGTACACCGAGTCTCCGACGCTGATTCTATAGGTATTTTGAAACTTTATTTAAATTTGTCTGAAAATACTACTAGCATGTGTGAAACAGCCATAGGTAGTATACTGTACTGAAAACTCTCTAGGTAGTGTAAACTGAAAACTATTGTGAAACTGCAATTTGCAATAACAAAACTCTAAACTTTTGATACTGTCTACATAAAATATCTATTAATAAATATTAAAACTATAAATTGATTCATAAAATTGTTAATATAGATAAACACGATTAGACAATGAACACACAAGGTACTCGCGGACAGGGTACAAGAGGCTATGGTAGAGGCCGTAGAGGGGCTCAAGCTGGGTCCTCGTCATCTGGAAATCTACCTAATTTGGATACTAGTGAGACGCTGGTATCACCTACGACAGAAACCGGGTCTCAAGACGTATGGCTGGGGACAATGCATTGTCCCAGGCTATGCTAAGGATTTTAGAGAGGGTCGTTGGGCCCAACACTGGATCTGGCAGTTGAGGGTCGGTTACGACATGACTCTAGTCCAATGGGGTTGAGTTTTTCAAGAGTGTTACTGAAGTCTCCCCTAGTGTGGCCGAGTATTAGATGGAAGCCACTGAACGAATCATGGACGATCTGGATTTCACCCTTGTACAAAAACTAAAGGGGGCTGTTTCATTTCTTCGTGATGAACCATATCAATGGTGGCTGATTGTTAAGGAGGGCACATAACCCGAACGTTTGACTTGGGATTTTTATAAGTCAACCTTTCAAGGAAAATATGTGGGGGCATGCTACAGTGACGCTAAGAGGTGTGAATTTCTGAATCTCATGCAGGGTGACCGTTCAGTTGCTGAGTATAAAGCTGAGTTTCTAAAAGTAAGCCATTATGCGTGAGGCATGGTGGCGACTAAATATGAGAGGTGCATTAGATTTGAGGATGGTCTAATAGATAATTGAAGGGTTCTGATAGCTCCGCAGGGGGAGCGTGACTTTTCAACACTGGTAGAAAAGGCGAAGATCACCGAGGAAGTGAAGCGCGCTGAGCACCAAAACCAGGATAGGGAGAGAGGAAAGAATAAGAGGGATTCAGAGTCCTCGAGTTCTGCAATGAGGCCTAAGAAAAGGGCCAGATCTGATGTGGGTCTACTAAGCACCGCCTTCGAGAGTGTCCGCTAAAAGCCGCTCAGATGCAAGCTCGGATACTGGTACGGCGTAGTCACTGAGGGTAGTTCAGTGGCCATGTAGGGTCGTGGTTAGGCTAGAGGTGGTAACGGCATGGGTCATGGATAGAGAGCACTAGTCACTGGTGTTGGACATACTGAGGTAAGACAATCTGCAATGGTTTATACTGCTCTTCGCCGTGAGGACAGAGATGCTCCGGACGTGATCATGGGTACGTTTTTAATATTTGATGTACCGTATCTTGCACTGATAGACATAAGCTCTACACGCTCTTATGTATCTAGTATTGTGTCTGAAACTTTGGGGATTCCTGTGGAGAGTACTTCTAATGAGGTGATTTGTGTGAGTCTTTTAGGGCAATCTATCCGAGTTAGCAAACTGTATAGAGATGTTTCGTTAGAGGTCCAAGGGACAGTATTTCTAGTTGATCTGATGGAGCTTCCGTTTGGGGAGTTTGATTTGAGTTTGGGAATAAACTGGCTGGTTAAACATCGAGTGAGTTAGATTGTGCGACTAAGAGGGTTGTTTTGAGAACCGATGGAGACAATGAGGTAGTTGTGATTGGAGAACAATGAGACTATCTGACTAATGTGATTTCTGCTTTGGTGGTAGAAAAGTTGGTGCGAAAAGGATGTGAGGCATTTTTAGCCTACATCAATGTTTCTAATTTGTAGACTCTTCGGTTAAGGACATCAGAATTGTGAGAGATTTTTCAAATATCATTCTTGAAGGACTACTGGGATTGCCTCCAAGTCGAGAAGTGGAATTTAGGATTGAGCTTATTTCGGGTACAACTCTGGTGTTTATCGCTCCCTATAGAATGGCGCCGAAGGAGCTTATAGAGCTTAAAGCTCATATTTAAGAACTGTTAGATCGTGGGTTCATTCGTCCCAGTGTGTCTCCGTGAGGAGCACTTGTTTTATTTGTGAAAAAGAAAGATGGGACAATAAGGATGTGTATCAATTATCGGTAGTTGAATAAGCTAACAATTAAGAACAAGTACCCATTTCTGAGGATAAATGATTTATTTGACCTGTTCAAAAGGGATTCAGTGTTTTCCAAGATCGACCTACATTCGGGATATCATCAGTTGAGAGTTAAGGAAGCTGATGTGTATAAGAAAGCATTTAGGACTCAGTGGGGGCATTATGAGTTTCTAGTTATGCCCTTTGGGTTGACTAACACACCAGCGACATTTATGGACTTAATAAACTGAGTGTTCTAGCCCTAGCTGGACTAATTTGTGGTGGTATTCATTGACGATATATTGGTATATTCTAAGTCTAAGGATGAGTAAAAAATGAGAAACAGTTGTATACAAATTTCAATAAGTGTGAGTTCTGGCTCCGGGAAGTAACCTTTTTGGGACATGTAGTTTTTGCCAAGAGGATTCGTGTTGATCCTCGTAAGATTGAGGCTGTGTTGGAGTGGAAATAGCCCAAGAATGTGTCTAAATCTGTAGCTTTCTGGGGATGACGGGCTACTATCGACGTTTTATGGAAGTGTTCTCTTTGATCGCAGCATAGTTGACTAAACTTTTGTGTAAGGGAGTTCCTTTTGTTTGAACTGATGCGGAACAAGAGAGCTGTGAGAAGCTCAAGTCTGTTCTGAGCCTGGTAGAAACTTCATAGTATATAGTGATGCATCGTATGTGGGTCTGGGTTGCGTTCTGATGCAGGATGGTAAGGTTGTAGATTATGCGCCACGTCAGCTTAAGACGCATGAGGTAAATTATCCGGCTCATGATTTGGAACTGGCTATTGTGGTATTCGCATTGAAAATCTAGAGGCATTATCTGTACGATGGGAAGTGTGTTATCTACACCGATCATAAGAGCCTCAAGGATATCCTCACTTAGAAGGAGTCGAATCTTAGGTAGTGTAGATGGGTTGAGCTCCTTAAAGATTATGATTATACCATCGAATATCATTCTGGCAAGGCCAATGTGGTGGCCGATGCTTTGAGTCGTAGGGCTATAAATGATCTGAGGGCGATGTTTGCTCGACTCAGCTTATTCGATGATAGGAGTCTGTTGGCTGAACTTCATGTGGAACTGACATGGATCGAACAGATTAGAGGTAAACAGCTAGGGGATAAGTCTCTTGAGATGAGTTTCCGTTCGGTTGAGAATGGTGACACTACTAATTTTGGGATAAACAATGATGGGGTACTTTGTTGCCGCGATCAGATTTGTGTACCGAATGATGAGTATTTAAGACAGTCGATTCTGAGGGAAGTGCATAGTAGCCCTTATGCTATGCATCTTGGTAGAAACAAAATGTATCGAGATATTTGAGAGTTGTACTGGTGGCCAGGGTTGAAACGTGAGGTTACTGACTTTGTTGCTTGCTGTCTGATGTGTCAGCAGTTTAAGGCTGAGCATCAGTTGCCTTCGCGGTTGCTGCAGGCGGCTAAGATACCATTATGAAAATGGAAGCGAGTAATGATGGACTTCATTAGTGGGTTGCCTCTAACACCCACTAAGAAGGATTCTGTTTGGGTCATTATGGATTGATTGACCAACTCTACTCACTTCATTCCGGTTAGGACAAACTTCTCTTTTCGAAAGTTGGCTAAACTCTATATATTTGAAATAATGAGACTATATGGGGTTCCTGTTTCGATCATCTCTGATAGGGATCCTCATTTCAAGTCTCGGTTCTGGAAGTAACTACATGAGGCTTTGGGTTCAAGGTTAAACTTCAATACTACTTTCCATCCTCAAACAAATGGTCAGTCAGAGAGGGTGATTCAAGTACTGGAGGATATGTTGAGGAGCCGTGTGATTGATTTTTGAGGAGTTGGGAGGAGTACTTGCCGTTAGCAGAGTTTGTGTATAATAACAGGTTCTAGTCTAGCATCTAGATGGCACCTTACGAGGCCTTGTACGGTCGTAAATGTCGCACCCCCTATGCTGGACTGAGTTAGGTGAGCGACGTGTTTAGGGTCCAAAATTGGTTTTTGAAACTGAAGATAGGGTTAGATTAATTTGGGATCATCTAAAAGCGGCTTTTGATAGGCAGAAGTCCTATGCAGATTTGAAGAGAAAGGATATCAAGTATTCTTTAGGGGACTTTGTATTTCCTAAGGTCTCGCCATGGAAGAACGTTCCGAGGTTCGGTGATAAGAGGAAGCGGAGCCCTAGGTTTATCGGGCTGTACCAGATTCTGAAACGAGTTGGGCCTGTCGCTTATCAGTTAGAGCTACCTTCAGAGTTGGAATGCACTGACAATGTATTCTATGTCTAGATGTTGAGGCACTACCGCTCTAATCCCACGTATATTGTTCCGGTTGAGGAGATTGAGGTTAAGCCAGATTTGACGTTTGAGGAGGAACCGGTACAGATTTTAGATCGTGACATTAGGGTTCTGCAAAGGAAATCTATTCCTCTAGTGAAGGTGTTGTGTCATAATCATAGTACTGAGGAGGCCACTTGGGAGTCAAAAGATTCGATGCGTCAGCAATATCCTCACCTCTTTTTAATTAGGTAAAATTTCAAGGCTGAAATTTTCTTTTAGGGGGGAGAGCTGTAACGCCCCAAAAATATCTATATTTATTTCATGAATTTGTGACACAACTGTCTGTCTACTTTAGTGGTTAAGTACTCTAGGAGCGTGTGAGATATCTTTGGTGCAAGCCCTGACTTGGGCAAATCCTAGCGTTTTATTGAAGAAAGCCTTACCTTTGGTTAATATGCTTATAAGTATTTGACTGTAAGAGCATGACAGAATGGGCCTACTAGTCTGGTGGTTAAGTAGAGTGTTTAATTGCATGAGATCCTGTGTTCTAGTCATATGTGTGCAAAGGAGTGTTTTTCTTGCTAGTTGTGCTGTGAGGGATGGTTTTGGGGGACTTTGAGGGATAGTAGGCGTGTGATGGACGATTTTAAGAGGAAAATTAGAGATGGGGAGAAAATCAGGGGATTGTGAATAATGGGAGTTATCATAATTTTCTTTTTTGATTGTTCCTATGTTTTTCAAAATTTCAGCTTGCTTCCCCTCTTTCTTCTAACGATTTCTTCTTCCTTATCTCCGTCGAACCTCCATCGATTTTTTTCTTTGCTTTTCTTCCTCTTCTCTTTATTTTTTTTTGGTTCCTTGTACAATCTATTTCCATCTTGCTTCGATTGTTCCCCTTGTTCAGTAAGTGGCATCGTCCTTAGTTTTAATTTTGTTTTGATTATGAGTTAATAGTAGGTTTTTTTACTCATGTTTAGGTGCTGCTCGAAGGCTTTAATCAGGTTCTAGTGTTACGAAAATGCTGCTTTTTGCTCGAAGGTAATGGGGTTCCAATAATTTTTAAGGAGTTGCTATTTGAATGTAGATATGGAATATCTTTTTAAGTGTATAATCGAGTGTATGACTGTTTAAATATAGCTTCTGTATTGCTCAGAATAGACCTTGCTGCGAAAACATACCAGGTGCATACCTAAAATGCAGAAAATGGGAACACGGATGTGTGGTCGCCTGTGTGGCAGGCCGTGTGATAGAACACAAGCGTGTGATCGACAAGGCCAGGCTGTGCGTAAAGGAAATTATCATGTGATGGCCGGGTGAGGTCGTGTGTGACACACGGACACGACCAATTGGGCCGTGTTGGTCCACACGGGCATGTGGGTCCACACAGTCATGTGGTATTCTAGGCCAGGCCGTGTAATCCACACAACAAAGGCCAATCTAGGCCATGTGGGCCACATAGGCATGTGGGCCCACACGGGTGGGCCACATGGGCGTGTGAGCCTATTTTGATGAAATGATCTGATTATGTGATCTGATTATATGATATTTGTTTGAATTGAATGCATGATCTTTTATTTGCATGTTTGCCTATCATGTATGGTATGTTGCATTGCATCAGGGTGGGTTGATGATATTTTGGAGGAAGTGTTTAAAAGGCTTTAAGCCGTTATCTAGCAGCTCAGCTGCACTATTCTGTTTATTTGCCGCATGTCGGTATAGTATGGTTTGTAGGAATGGGTGGGTTGATTTTATCCCCACATGGTGTGTAGGGCTGGACGGAGATTGTGTGTAAAGGCTGGTGGGTAGGATTCATTCATTCTAATCTACATTTTGTATCTGATTGTGCTAAGGCCCTAATTTATATATGATTCTGCATCTGTATGGGCTAAGGCCTGAAATGATTCTGTAATGGGCTCCGGCCCCAGTCTGTTGATTTCTTATTTCTAATAATTACTCTATAAGTATGATATTTGTGGGGATTACACACTGAGTTGCGAAACTCACCCTTTTTTGTTTAATTTGTTTAGGTAGTCCCCAGCATTAGATGGTTCGGTACAACGGAGGACTCGACGGTGACCATTACTACTGCCTCACAACTGATTTATGGTTTTATACTTATCATGGTTTAAATTTTTTTAGGGGAATTTTGATGTAATTATGGCCATTACGGGTTTTTGTTTAAATTTAGGATTTGCAACATTTTATGGTTTCTATTGCAAGTAGTAGGAAAACTCTTGTTTTCAAAATAAACAAATGTTTTATCCAAATATTCACGACTACACAACTGTTATGATAGCCTCCACATAGGTTAACATTTTGGAAATAATAAACTAAATAGATGGCACAATTTAAAAACCAATATTAAGATAATGGAATGTTTTAAATGGGAAATAAGGTGATAGCAATGATACGATTTCAAAAGCACTATCATGTGACATCGCCAGATTCGGCCATAACATCCAGGACTGGTTTGGGGTGTTACAAGGCAAATTGGCAGCCCAAAACTGTCCCTATGGCTGATGTAATCAACTTATTTTATCTTATTTTATTACTTGAAAAATAGTTATTGAACTTCTCCTAAATGCTATTCAAACCCCTCCACTTTCTGTGCCTTTATCTTTTTGCCACAAGCTAAATATAGCAAAGTTGAAACATTTAAACTTTGCACCATGTGTGGCCGACCAAGGGAGAGTGAATGGCTGAAATTTATTTGCTATTTTTATCAGTCATTCACACCTATAAATACCCCCTGTCCCTTCTTATTCAACATACTATTCATTCCCACATTTCTCTCCCTCTTTCACTCCATTTATCTCTTCTTGTTCATTCCCTTGCCGATTTCCCTCATGAAAAAGAGCTTTCATCCACCCTGTAATAGCAACATCCAATTGTTCGTGGAGGCCTCGATTCAACAGAACGAGCATAGAAGAAGAGCAGCGCACTAGTCTAGCTTTAGAGAAATCCTGGATTTGCTTCCTAGTTCCCTTTTCTTTAAATTTCTTGTTTATGTTGTGATTATGAATATGAATAATTCTTGTGTTGTTGTTCTTGTTCTAATTAAAATAGCTTAAACTAATTTGTCTTAGATTGATTGTAACGCCCTGATTTTCGGGATTTTTCGGGTTTTGTGAATTTTTAGTGAAATTTTAAAATTTTGGTGTTCTGAAGGTTGAAAATGTATGTACATGTGTTAGTGGGCCTTTAGAAGGCCCAAGCTTAAGTTAAAACCCGGTAAAATCTTAAGTTGGATTTTCAAGTGAAAGGGGACTTGGTTAAGTGGGCCTTTAAGAAAAATCGTGTAAAATATGTCACAAAGGGAGCCTTGGTAGAGTGGCAAGGTGGCGCCACTAAGCTCCTAAAAAAGTGGCGCCTAAGTGGGTATGCAAGGACAAGGGTTCGAGTTACAAGGTAAGCATAGTGTTTTTTTTTAATTTTTAAAGCATGAGCCTAATTTAAGTGGGAATTCGGCAAGGGGCTTCAGGGACTTGGGCCGATTGTTTTAGGGGAATTATTAGGGTTTTGTCTTTTTCTATTTTCTGTCATGAGAGT
This sequence comes from Gossypium stocksii, assembly GCA_020496765.1. NCBI lineage: Eukaryota > Viridiplantae > Streptophyta > Magnoliopsida > Malvales > Malvaceae > Gossypium > Gossypium stocksii. The sequence goes on from CM035622.1 coordinate 55,040,354, forward strand.
TAGGGTTAGCCACCTTAGGTGTTATTATTCTCTTTTCAGTCAAAAAATCCAAAATTGGCCTCCCTAAGAGTATCTAGCCGATTTCTTCTTCTTCTTCCTCTCTATCATTGCTTTTCTTCTTTTCTTTTTACTCTGTTGATCTTCCCCTTAGCCGAACACTCTATCATACTCAGATCTGCAATTTCTTTCGATTCTATCCCTCCAAAAATAGCCATAGCCGATTGCTCAAAGTGCCAGAAATCCCGAAAGCTGCTTTCTTTTTTTGCCAATTTCTTGTAAGCCGAATTACCCCTATTCCTTTCACTTGTTGTGGCCGATTACTACATTCCCTTGAGCCACTTCATTGTCGACACCATCACCCAAACTCACAGCTCAAATCGCCATCTTCTTCTCTAGTTGAAAAGCCGAAATCACCATTAGTGTAGGGAGATAGCCGAAAATTTTAGATCTCATAGTTAAGGGTTCTACTAGCGTTCAAGGGGCAGATTTGCATCAGATCTGCGTAGGAATCGAAGAGAAATCATTGGTAAGTGTTTAATACCTCAGATCTGTTCAATATTTCATGTGTTGGAAAAGCCGAAAGCCCCTAAAGTTGGGGACTTTGCCGATTTGGACTTTTAGTAAATCAAGTGGTGTTTTTCTTTGTTCTTTGAGTGATAGTTGCGAAGGAGGCGAGCAAGTGAGGCAGTAAAGGCATCGGAATCATCAGATCTAGATCTAAAGCGATCTAAATCGGTAAAGGTAAGATTTTTAGGCCATTAAGGGGTATGGCCGAATGTGGTAAAGGATTGTAGCTTTGGTTTTTCGTAGATCTATTGATTAATCAATTAGATTTTGGGTTGTAGGAACTGTCGCATAGGAGATCTCGTTGGTGAAACCGCAAAACAGGTGTGTGATTCTGAACCCCTTCATTGTGCATGTTGGCAAATGCCGAAATGCCGAAATGCCGAAGATTGGGCATTTCGAGGGCTTGTGAGAGTGCGAACACTCACAAGTTGGTAGGGAAACTTTGGATATGAAATCGGTACTGAAGGGGGAGTTAGCCACGAAATTTTAGGCGTTACGGTAAGTTGGGGCCTCGGTGGGCCGAGTATGGGCCCAATGGGCAATTTGGGCCCATTTAGGTAAAAATGGGTAAGGGTAATAAAATGAACTGTACGCGTAAGAACAGCTAAAACAAGGTAACTGAATATGAAATTTGGACTAAACGGGCCTAATGGGCTAATTGACGAAACAGGGCTCATTAGGGGTTTTAGGGCTTAAGAGCTAAAACAATTAAACTGTGTTAACCGAATTTCTGTAACGACTATGGGATTAGTAGAGACTGTAATAAGCATAAAAACTGTAATATGAGAGCAAAATTACTGAAATACCCTTAGGGTGAGAAATTACTGTTTTGCCCTTAGGTAAAAAATTACCGTTATACCCCTAGGGCTAAAAACCGACTGAATTGTTTGACATGACTATTATTGTTACTGCATATCATGATGTATGTATGTTTAATGCATGGGGTTTGGGTTTGATATTGGAGGAAGTGTGAGTGGCACTGCCACGTTACTGAAAGGGGCTATGCCTCGTATTGTTACTGAATGGGGCTTTGCCTCGTATACTGTTTATCTGAGCAGCCATGCTGCAACTGTGGTGTGTGGGCTGGGTGGGTCGAGTTATTCCCCACATGGTGTGTTGGCTGGTACGGGTGGTGTGTAGCGGTTGGTGGGTTGAGTAGTCTCCCCAATTGGGTTGCATTCATACTGTTATACTGTACTGTACTGTTATGGGCCTATGGGCCAAACTGTTATCTGAATAGGGCTTCGGCCCAGTATCTGTAATCTGAATAGGGCTTCGGCCCAGTATTTGACTGAAACTGGCTAGGGCTCAGGTCTAGTGGGCTCGAGCCGATGTGGGCTTTGGATGGGTTCTGCACACACTGAGTTTTCCCAAACTCACCCCTCTCTTTCCATCCTTGCAGGTGAGCCCTAGATCGTGACTTGGTTGCTGGGAGGGATTCAGAGTGGCCACGAAGACTGAACTCGTATTTTAATTGGTTTATTAATTTAATTATTTTTACTATTGGTTTTATTTTGCTATGGGTTGTAATAAGGCCACTTTATCTGTTTTTACTTGGGACTTTCAACTATTCTATTTCATCCATAATTACGCACTGTTTTCAAAAATTAAACAAATGTTTTCTTAACCAACCTGTTATTACAAGAGACTAAGTAAGATAATAAGGTTAAAGTGAACCGCTTAACAAATGAAATAGAGATTAAGTTGAGTAGTTATTAAAACAAGGATTTTCAAAATAGAAAATCAAGCGTTGCTTTCCAAAACACACCATCGGACTTAGTAAATAAGGCGGCGTAGGATAGTATAGGTGATGTAGCCCACCGGACATGGCCATAACGTCTGGGCCGGGTTCGGGGTGTTACATTGATTGCATTCTGTCCACTTAAATTATTAAAATAATGTTTGTGTTGTTATAGGCCTTGGTAAGCTGTTCAATTAAATAAAATCATGCTTATGTTATACTTGCATTATAAAATATAAGGTAATGAATGAATTAGGTATTAAACGTATTGAAATTGTAATTAATAGACATAGTATTTAATTGGTGCATGTTTAATCTTCTAAGGTAATTGAAGGTTAAATTAGAGTCGGTACTAAACTGTACATTAGCCTTGCATAACTTGCAAGATTATTATGATTAAATTATTTTAATATAGAAATATATTGTTACCTCACCTAATCGTATATGTGGTTATGAAGATTGATTAATTTGTTTGAATTGATATTGAGAAAAAGTTCAAGAGATTGGTTAATTTAGTAAGAATATACATGTAGTAGTTAACAAATTACCAAGTTGCCATGAAAATATTCGTAACAACATGAACATGAGTTTAGTAGTTCTAAGTTAAGGAATATAATTGATCTAACACAATTCTGTCATATTGATTAAAAATCAACTTTTTGAAATCGTGCATTGGAATTTTAACTTTTTATTTTTATTACTTAGTTAATTTTTAAATCACTTCTTCAAAACAACATATTTTTCTCATCACCAAAGTGTTTGATTTACATTTTATAAATATTTTCTTTCACAGTCTTTATGGGTACGATAACTCAACATTTACCTGTCACTTTATTACTTGCTGTGATTGTGTACACTTGCATATTTTCTGTCATTCCAAGATCACGGCGACTACGAAGACACTCATGGTGTAGCCTTCGGTCGGATGCAAATCGGACTAGCAAAACATGACATGAGGATGTGTAATTTTATGAGGTTGAGACCCATGGCATTATATGTTGATGGAAACACTCATGGTGATGGCTCTAGTGAAATATGGACTAGACTGGCAGATCACTACATGAAGTTATGTATTAGACCATGTGAGAGAAACCCTATCGCAACTTTTGTGATAGCCTGACAGGATAGTAAACATGTAATTCTTTGTGACACCTTTGTGGTGTGTTTTGTAAGTCCTTTATGGTGTATTCTTTGAAGCCTGTGAAGCTTATTTTGTTATATTTTTGTTACATATTCTGTAACGCCCTTGTGGCGAAGTCTGATTGAATGCTTTGGTGTAGTGATCTGGGTAAACTTTGAGACTTTTCTACTAACTAATGTGGTGATAGAGAATTGATAAATTTAATGATATATCTTCTTGGTTAGTCTTATGGTGGAATTTGAATATGATCTAAGTAAAGCTTCTGGAAGAGTCTCTAGTAGTGTTATCTGAAAGGTGAATTTGCCATATTAGTCTATTCGTATTGAAAATTGGCGTATTTGTAGTTATGAAAAGTTTAAGTGTTTGATGGGCCTGAGTTTGTTTACTCTATTCAAGAAAGTAATTTGAGTTATTTGGTAACCCCTAATTCTAAATAAATTTCACGTTATGTATAGATGCCATCTGGAATTTGAGTTAGTTTGTCAAGTTGGGCATTCTCATGATATGTAACATAGTTGTCTAGAATTCTTTTAAATAACTTAGAACGTTTCATTGTTAGTATAAGTTATGATTTTGGGTTGATTTGAGATATGATATGATTGATATTCTAATAGTTCCCGAACCAGTATAAGAGTCAACCAAAGGTAAGGTCAATATATAGATCTTATTAAAAGATCAGTGAGTTTAATTTTCCACAAGGAATAGTGTCTGTGAGTAACCATTCTGGGGGAAAAAGTATTTTATGTTTATTGAAAGGAGATTTCATCAATGGTAGGTTCTGTATGGATATTCTTTTGGAAAGGTACATTTGTCAAGAAGGAAATAAGTTCTGTATTGATTAATGGAATCTGGAACCAATCTAAAGTATGATTGGTGACTAGATTAGTTAAGTAAAGAAGTTTATGAATATGTATACATCGAATAGGAAAGTATCCGACTAGGACAATGGTTAACTCCAAAATCTTCAATATGAGAAGTTCAACTGGAAAGGTTTCAAGGAAAGGTGGGTTAAAACCTACTGAGTTTACGTGAACTTACAAGTGTTTGTTCTTGTCTGATTCACTATAAGATTGAGTATGCTGGGATGGACCAAGCCAGGAATGCGCCAGGGTAGCGATAAGTTTAGATATTATGCATACAGTGGACATCATAGGTGTATGGCATTTAGTCTGCTACGCCACATAGAGGCTGTCTTTAACAAACTTTTAAGTTGTAATGTCTTATAGTACTTTTAAAGGCATAATGTATTATTAGAGATTTTCTTCATTTCTTTGTTCCTGAAGACACTTAATAACAAGAAGAAATATGTTTAAAAAGGGTTATACACCAATTGTTTTAAATTTTTTGTTAAGGGTTTTGTGTTGTAATATCCAATATCCAAATCTAGTAATTCGGGTCGGGTAGAGGGTTTTACATAGGAAGTCTCAAACTTCTATTTTTTAAAAGACTTGTATAGGTTTTATACTTGAGAGTAGTTTATTGTTCATTGAGGAACATTTTTGTAAGTGCATTTGAGTAGACAAGTTGTGTTTACAACCTTAGTTCTCAAAGGTAGAATTTAAGGGTGAGTGATTTAGGTCTTTAAGATGCAAAAAATGATAATGTAGTTGTGTAGGCTAATAGTTTCATATAGAGAATCGATATTAATGATGAATTGACATTTTTCAGGCCTTAATGGGACACATGTCTTTTCTTGGTTATTATTGTCGAGGTATTGTTCCATACAATGATTCATATGGTTTGTAATAGCCCGATTTTTAATGATGTCGAGAATGGTGGTTTTGAAATCTCATTCTCTAAAGATCGAGTGTGTAAATATGATTAATTAATATTTATGTGTTAATTATAGTATTATATTGAATTTTGGTCTGAAGAATTTGTTAATTAGATATTTAGTTAAGGTACAAGTGTAATAACTCTCAAGTTAGTGGTGTTGTAAAATGAGGTTTCAGGACCTCGTTTATGTAAACCAAGCTTGTAAATATTTTTATTAAATATTTAAGGAATTATTTTATAGGTGAATTGAATTTTGGGTAGGTATTTTTTTTCAAATTAGTGATTAATTAATGTATGAGAACTAAATTGTAAAAGTAGTAAAAGTTAATCACTATGGAATTTTAATTAATTAAAGGACCAATTGAGCATTTTAGCCTTTTTTTAATTTAGTAGAAGTTGGTTGTAGAAAAATTTATCCACCGAATTGATTAATCAAGATATAGTTAACCTTTTTGGGTGTATCATGAAATTGCGCATGAAAGTATAAGGATGTCAATGGATGCCATGTTAGATATCAATCTATTACAATTATTTAAATTGTTGTAATGTCAAGGTAAGTTAAGTAAATTTCATACGAGCTTACTAAGCATTCGAAGTGCTTACCTGTTATTCCCTTTTTTCTTGTAGATCTCTAGTTTACAAAATGCATCAGTTGGTAAACTTTTGCTAATTTGAATTTCGGTTATGTGTCATGTACATGAGTGTTTATATGTGTTAGCTTGTTGAACCCTACCCAATGCTTAGTTTTGGAAAGGCTAATAATGCTAATATGGATATGTGTTTTGTAACACACCTAACCCATATCCATCTCCAAAATAGAGTTATGGAGCATTACCAAAAGTTTACAACTTAAAACTATCAAATCTTCAAAACATTTAAATCATAACATCATTCATAGCAAAATCAATCAATCTCACACATACTGTAACACCCCCAAACCCGGCTCAAACGTTATGGCTGAATCTGGCAGTGTCACATTGAAGGGTGACTCGTATAAATTGTATACTTGGAAGACTTTGAAGACATTCATCTATCTATGGTTTGAATAAGGGTTTATTTTCAAAATAGTTTTGTTAGAAAAATAACTTAGTTTAAAACGTGTTCATTAGAGGGTTTGCTTAATCAAAAGTTTAGGTGAGTTTGAGTAAAAGCTTTGAGTTTATAAGTTGAAAACCCAAGTGTACATATCTTGTTAAATTACAGTGAAAGCTCATGTTTTAAAAAAACGTTCAGATATTTATGTTGATTTAGAAAACATGTTTAATTTGAGAAATCCCATTTGAGTTTGACACCTTAGAAATTATAATAAAAAAATCCAAATATAAAATCATACCAGAGATAAAAGGCCTTATTACAACGCAATAAAACAATGTAAAATAAGAGAAGTAAATAAAACGAGTAATCCTCAAAGTAAATAGCAGTGTAGTGTGGCCACCTCTGAGTCCTCTCTTACATCGAGCCACCTACTAAGGGTCACCTAAAAAAATTAAAAAGGGGAGTGAGTTTCGAAACTCAGTGTGTACAACCCTCGTGAAACAAGTAATCATGCAACAATCAAATTGGGATTAAGCCCTATTCAATATCGGTGGCCTTTGGGCCTTAGCCTATAGTGGCCTTAGTTAAGCCTGAGCCCATATTACAATATACAGTGGCCTTTGGGCCTAAGCCCATAGTGGCCTCAGTTGGGCCCGAGCCCATATCACAGATATCAATATGCGCATGCAATGCATAATTACCCATAACTAACCCTGTACACCCCCTTCCAACCTTACACTCCTGTGGGGAAATACTTGACCGACCCATCCCTATACACCTGTTGTGACACTGGTTATGGCACCACTCATCGTTGCAGCAAAGCTGCTCATGGCTTAAAAGCCTTCATTGTAGCACCGGTGTTGGCACTACTCATCGTTGCAGCAGAGCTACTCGTGGCTTAAAAGCCTTTGTTGGATCCACAGTGGTCAAGCGACCGTGCGACCCCTATATACACTTCCTCCAATCATAATCCCAATCCATATGCAATATAATAATACGTGAATGCAGCCGAAAACATATAGCATACATAAGTCTTACTCATAACACATAGGGGTATTTCAGTAATTTTGCCCTACAAGGGTATTTCTGTAATTCTACCCTACAGGGGTATTTTAGTAATTTCTTAATAATATGGGTCTTAATAACGAGCTTTGGCCCGTCAACAGGTCCTTGTTGGCTAAAGTGAACGGACACTATGCACCAAGTAGGATTACAGAGAAGAGGGGGTGGGCCATTAAGATCGCTTAAATACCAAGCTCTCCCTAGATCCAATCCTAGACATGCATATGCCCATTGCCACACTCTAACCTTATGACTTGTCTATAGACACACTTGATAAATGAATTAAGTTTTATGCTGCTTAAGGATTCATTAGAAACTAGGCCTAGAAGTCCATTACATAACCCTAGCAAGTCTACATGCTTTCATACATTCATATAGCCCATCAGGCCCAATCACATTTATATGGCCCATTAGGCCCAGTCACAATTATACGGCCTATCAGGCCCAAATCTATTCCAAGCCATACAACCAACTTAATCAGGTCATCACTTATTACCAATCTACCAATTTTCGCTTATCTGGGCCCAGGAGCCCGTCGGACTCGTTTGGCCCATTCTGGCCTAGTAGGCCAAAACGTGACCCAAGTCTATGAGATTGCTCATAGAGTCTCTGATAATGTATCGATTACCCTTATACAAGTGTTCGCGCGCTCGTACAACTATCGTAGCCAAACTTTTGACTTTTCGGCATTTCGGGATTTTAGAATTTACCGATCTACTGTGTGTGTGCAGTGTGTATACACACCTTTGGCTCTATATCGACTATCAAACAAGGGTTAGAAGTACACACCTTATCACGTCGAGTACTAAATAATCGTAGTTACCAACACCTATATTCCAAATTTGTACTTCATTTGTCACTTTCAATTAATGCAAAACAAATCTACTATAATCACTTATCGAAGGACAACTATACTTGCCTTGATCGATTGCGATATGCCTATTTAATTCGAAGTCTATTGTAGACCCTCTTCTGCATCTAGGCGGAAAGTCCTGAACCGCCGACACCTTACATCGCTTAAACTTGGGAGTAGTGGTTACGTGCTCAAACCCCGACGCCATCGTTGCCATCTCTTTATCACTAGCACTTCCTTTTTCCATCTAAAAAATAATGCAGCTATTTTCTAAAATGAGGAAAAACAAAAGCAACACAAAAGAGAGAGATGGAGGGTTGGTTCAACAATTACTAAAAGGAATAGAGAGAAAAATATCACTTACTGGGATTTAGCCTTCGATCACACGAACAAGGTTGCTTAAAGAGGATTCGACTAAAGAGAGCCCAAGGGAGCAAAGTTAAAAACAAGAATCGGTTTGATCAAGGTTGAAAAGATAAAGATGGCACAAAAGAATTTTGGTAAAGAGAGAGGAGTTATTCGGCTTTAAGGGAAAGAAAATAAGAAGTGTGAAAGAAATAATAAAATAAATAGAATAGAAGAACAAAGTCTCATTTGTTTAAAAAAAAAAAACAAGAAAACTGCCTATTTTCAGCACCTCCTCACCTATTGCCGAATTTTACACCAAAGAAATAATAAAATAAATAAAATAGAAAAACAATGTCCTATAATCGGCCGTAGCCCTTCCCAATTCAAATTCCTTATTTTTCTCAAATTTTATCTCCATCAGATCCTTATCCCATAACCTTGATTTAAGCCATGCACCAAATTTGATTTGCATTCAAATTCCTCCCCAACGAACAACAGCTACGCCAGACCCTTGGTGTTTCGGTCCAACATCAGTTCCTCCTTGCGTGCAGCAAAATAATTATTCCCATTTGCGCATGTGACCCCTCGAACTCCATACCTCACTACTGTCCGCGCCTCACCACATGCTGCTAGCCTCTGCAATGTAACTCTTCTTATACTATAATACGGTCACAATTAATTATAACACTTACCTACTGAAGCCCCAGTTATTTAGGAATAAAAAAACCTAAAACTTCCCCAGCCCAGGGGTTCAAACTTGCACCCCTTCAGCACTCCTAGCACGCTACTGCCATTGCAACGCAGGCGTTCCTTGTGTCACACTCCCTCCTCAACTTCTTTTAAGGCCTACTATCCCGCACCCAAGGCTACCACCCAGATTCAAACCCCTATTCCCATGGCTACTTTAAACGTTCCTGGCCACCATGCCAACTACCATATTTGTGTCGTTTTTCCTCCCCAACTAATTATAAGGTTTATTTCCCACAGCCCAGGTTGCCTTAAAAAAATCTAACATTTTTGTGCATGTTGTGACTTGAACCCTAGCTTCCCTTACTGCTTCTAACGTCTTTTGCCACTAGGCCAGACACTCCCTTGTGTCATGAATCAGCCCCAACTAATTATAAGGCCTAAACGCTAGCCTTCCCACTAACATATGCGCAACAAAAATATTTGCTAAGGCCAGGACTTGAACCTCTGACCACAAGCTTGCTACCAATGCTCCTGGCCATCAAACCACCTACTTCCTTGTGCTATCTTTTAACCAAAAATATTTTTAAAGCCTTTCAACTAATGCCTACCTCACTTAAGGGTAAAAACCAATATTTGTGCTAAAATCTTAGTTTGAACCCCGGACTTTTCCAACACTCCCAACTCTCCCTAAATCACTTAACCACTACACTAAACATGTAATTTATAATAATTTTATTTTTTTCTTCGCACAAAAAAAAAAAATCCAATTTTCTGACACACGAAGCCCATCTCTTCTAGGCCTAAAATCTGGGGCGTTACACATATTGTCCCATATACTAGCCTTCGATGCCCTAAAAGCACATTAGAAACAAATTGGGACTAGAATGGAAACATATAGAATTTTTAGGGACACACGAACGTGTCCTAGCCCGTTCATGCTTGTGTAGCTCAATGACTTCGGTTACACGGCCAAGTCACACGCCTGTCTGCCTGGCCATGTGCTACACCATGTAACTGCCTGACTTGCAACCCTTTGAAACCTACAAGTGGCACCTGGCTAAGACACACAAAGCATGCACACACCAATAACCCTTTTTCACATATAACCAAGCATTCCACTTATACCTAAACCATGCATAAAAAAGCTAGGTCCATAAGGTATTTGTTCATACAACCAATTTCCCCATAAGGCACCTCAATCACAACAACCAAACATATATTATACATTTGCACATTTTAGCCATAATCAACCAACTTGTAACTAAGTCTATGCCAAAACTTACCACAATGTTCACATACCAAAATCCCACTCCATATACCAATTTGGCTATTCAACATCTAGCATCTCTAAACCTTAGTAAAATTGACCATATGTCCATCATATCCAAACATATTACCATGACCACAATCAAGCATATCAAAAGAACCATTCATAGCATCCTTTTTTTTCACCAATCATGTAACACCCTGAATTTGGGCCTAGAAGAATTGGGCTTTGAGTCTAGGTTTGGATAGAAGAAAATCAGAATAATTGAGAAGTTTTAAATATTATCGTTTAAGAAAAAAATTTTGAATTAAATTATTCTTAGAAAATATTTCTGTATTTATTATTACTGATGTTTTAAAATTTTATGAAAATTATAATTATGGTTATTAGAAAAAAATATTACTGTATTTAAAAATTATTATCATTAGATAAAAACATATTTATAAAATTATTATTGTTATTACTATTATTATTATTTTTTATTATAAAAATATAAATGGCATTATTACAATTGGTGTTTAGTTTAGTAATTAAATAAATTATGAATGAATTATAGGATTTTCGGGATTTTTTTCAGGTTTTTGTGCCTTTGGTGAAATCTTGGAATTTTGGTGTTCTGATTGTTGAAATTATGTTTAAGTGTGTTAGTGGGCCTTTAGAAGGCCCAAGCTTAAGTTAAAACCCGGTAAAATATTAAGTTGGATTTTCAAGTGAAAGGGGACTTGGTTAAGTGGGCCTTTAAGAAAAACCGTGTAAAATATGTCACAAAGGGAGCCTTGGTAGAGTGGCAAGGTGGCACCACTAAGCTCCTAAAAAAGTGGCGCCTAAGTGGGTATTCAAGGACAAGGGTTCGAGTTGCAAGGTAAGCGTAGTGTTCTTTTTAATTTTTAAGCATGTGCCGGGCATGTGACTATTTTAAGTAGGAATTTCGGCAAGGGCTTTTATGAACTTGGGCCGATTACTCAAGTGTGATATTAGGGTTATATCTTTTTCTATTTTCTGTCATAAGAATTAGGGTTAGCCACCTTAGGAATTAATCTTCTCTTTTACTGTCAGAAAAGCCAAAAGTTGCCTCCATGGAAAGCTCATAGCCGAATTCTTCCTCTCCACCTCTACCATTGTTTTTTTTTCATTTTTCTTCTTCCCCTTTGATCTCTTCCCTAGCTGAATACCCACCTTGCACAGATCCACTCTTTCTTTCGCTTTCATTCCTCTTAAAATCAACCATAACCGATTGCTCAAAGTGCCAGAAATCCCGAAAACTGCTTCCTTTCTTGCCGATTTCTTGTAAGCCAAATCACCCCTATTCCTTTCACCTGTTGTGGCCGATTACTACACTCCCTTAAATCACACCATTGTCGACACCATCACCCAAAATCTACACCCAAAACGCCATCCTCTTCTCTTGTTGAAAAGCCGAAATCACCATAGTTGTAGGGAGATAGCCGAAATTGCAAATCTCAGAGATAAGGTTTCTACTGACGTTTAAGGGTTAGATTTACATCAGATCTGCATAGGAACTGAAGGGAAATCATTGGTAAGTGTTTAATACTTTAGATCTGTTCAATATTTCATATTTGGAAAAGCCGAAAGTCCCTAAAGTTAAGGATTTTGTCGTTTTGGACTTTTGGTAAATCAAGTGGTGTTTTCTTTGTTCTTTTTGTGTGTTAGTTAGAGAAGAAGGTGATCAAACAAGGAGTTGAAGACATTGGAACATCAGATCTAGATCTAAAGGGATCTAAATCGGCAAGGTAAGAACATTAAGGCCATTGGAGGTGTTGGCCGAATGTGTAAGTAAGGCTTTGGGTAAGTTTTCAATTCAGATTAAGTGCTAATATGGTCTAATCAATTAAGTATTGGATTGTAGGGATTAACGCATAGGAGATCTCGTAGGAGAAACTGCAAAACAGGTGTGTGTTTCGAACGCCCTTCAATGCGCAAATCGGCAAAAGTCGAAAAGCTGAAATGCCGAAGTTTTGGTATTTCGAGAGCTTGTGAGCGTGCGAACGTTCTCAAGTTAGTAGGAGAAGGTTAGTTTTGGAATCGGCACTGTTAGGCGTGTTGACCGCTAAATTTTGGACATTATGGTAAGTTGGGCCTCGGTGGGCCAAATATGGGCCCAATGGGCGATTTGGGTCCATGTGAGTAAAAATGGGTTTAAAGGTAATATTATGAACTGTAGGCGTGAAAATAGTTAAAACAAGATAACTGATTATGAAATGGGACTAAATGGGCCTAATGGGCCAATCGACGTAATAGGGCTCATTAGGGGTTTTAGGGCTTGAATGCTAAGACTGAAAAACTGAGTTAACCGGACTTCTGTGACAACTATGTGATTAATAAATACTGTAATAAGCATAAAATCTGTAACATGAGAGCAAAATTACTGAAATACCCTTAGGGTAGGAAATTACTGTTTTGCCCCTAGGTAGAAAATTACCGTTATACCCCTAGGGCTAAAATTGACTGTACTGTTTGACATGACTGTTACTGTTATTGCATGCCATGATATGTATCTATTGCATGGGTTGCGTTTTGATAATGGAGGAAGTGTGAGTGGCACAGCCACGTTACTGAAAAGGGGCTATGCCTCGTACTGTTTCTAAAAGGGGCTTTGCCTCGTATACTGTTTAACTGAGCAGCCATGCTGCGACTGTGGTGTGTGGGCTGGGTGGGTCGAGTTATTCCCCACATGGTGTGTTGGCTGGTACGGGTGGTGTGTAGCGGTTGCTGGGTTGAGTAGTCTCCCCAATTGGGTTTGCATTTACACTGTATTACTGTACTGTACTGTTCTGGGCCTATGGGCCAATCTGTTATCTGAATAGGGCTTCAGCCCAGTATCTGTTATAGGGCCTTGGCCCAGATTACTGTTTCCTGAATAGGGCTTCAGCCCAGTATCTGACTGAGACTGGTTAGGGTTTAGGCCCAGTGGGCTTGAGCCAATTTGGGCTTTGGATGGGTTCTGCACACACTGAGTTTTCCCAATCTCACCCTTTCTTTCCATCCTTGCAGGTGAGCCCTAGATCGTGACTTGGTTGCTGGGAGGGATTCAGAGTGGCCACGAAGACTGAACTCGTATTTTAATTGGTTTATTATTTTAATTATTTTTACTATTGGTTTTATTTTGCTATGGGTTGTAATAAGGCCACTTTATCTGTTTTTACTTGGGACTTTCAACTATTCTAGTTCATCCATAATTACGCACTGTTTTCGAAAATTAAACAAATGTTTTCTTAACCAACCTGTTATTACAAGAGACTAAGTAAGATAATAAGGTTAAAGTGAACCGCTTAAAAAATGAAATAGAGATTAAGTTGAGTAGTTATTAAAACAGGGATTTTCAAAATAGAAAATCAAGCGTTGCTTTCCAAAACACACCATCGGACTTAGTAAATAAGGCGGCGTAGGATAGTATAGGTGATGTAGCCCACCGGACATGGCCATAATGTCTGGGCCGGGTCTGGGGTGTTACAAATCAAACTCCCTATCTTTGAGCACCAAAATGCCAAAATATCAACCAGTATAAAACCATATAAACATGTTAACATAACAACTATTTCATCATCGAAAATACCATATTTACAAGCCAAATATAATGGCTAATTCATCAAGCATAAAAGACCTATACATGGCATTGTAACAATAACTCAAAATCATCAAAATCTACCGATTTAGCTGATGGATAGTGTGATAGATCTCTGAAGTTTTTTCAACCCAAACGAGCATGTGATTCACTATAAAACATGGAAAAATAACACAAAGTAAGCATGAATGCTTAGTAAGTTCGTATAACTTAGAACTTAACGTACCGTTTCATTTAAAAAGCATTAAAACTTAGCATGGCATATTCCAACCAATAGCTTGGCCAAAGCCTAAGCATCAACACAGACATGTTAGCATACTTGATATAAAACATAGGCAATTTAACCATGGATGGCCACTACACTTAATCATCTATCATATGAATATATCATCCATATCAACTTACATTTATCCATGTTTCACTAATTCAATGAAATTCATATATGTACATGCCTTAGTTCATATCGATCTCTTATCATTTCCTTTCAAAATCATGCCCGTTGAACCGTTAAAATACCGTTAGAAACCAGGGATAGCTTACACGAAGTGTGCTAACATATAACCAAAGTCCGTCAATTCCTTTACATATTTGTTCACACAAGCTGCGAATAAGTATGCTCATATGAGCTCTGAAAATAGACCTGCTTACATGAGCTGTGGGTTGGAACGTAGCTACACGATGCTGCAAACACGAGCTGTGGAGTATCCGCAATACATGCAGGAACTCAGCCACCGGTAGGACATTCAAGACTAGCACCAGGAACATATAAACCCAAATGACATGTCATTTGTATCCTACGAATTCTTAAGGTTTAAATGAGGCTCAATAGTCGGCGTAACATTGTTGGATAAGCGACAAATATATACATGGCAGTTCATATTACATATTTATTTCAAATAAATACATATAATTATAATGTAATTACACGAACTTACCTCGACGATAAAACGTAGATACGGAATCGATTAGTCAAAAACTTTATCTTTGTCCCGATATAAAGTTGTACAAGGTTTATCTTGATCTAAATGAATAAATTCAATTCAATTAAGTAATTATTCTATTCAATTTAATACAAATTTCATATTTTAGAAAAATTATGCTTTTGCCCCTATAGTTTTAGTTTCATTACAATTTAATCCCCAAGCTCATAAAATGAAAATTCATGCAATTTCATCATTAACCCATGCTAGTCGAATTTCATATCGATCCTTAAAAACTCATACATTTCATCATTTCGCAATTTCAACGCGAATATTTTTTTCAATTTAATCCCTAATTGACATTTACAACAAAATTCACTTTACAAAAGTTGTTTATCAAGCCACAAACATTCATTTTCTTCCATGAAACATCAAAACCACATATACGTATTCATGGAAAAACTCTAACCTTTTAACAGTTTTGCAAATTAGTCCTTGGGCTAGCTAGATTAAGCTACGACTCCAAAAACATATAAATCACTAAAAATGGGACGAAAAATCTTACCATGGAAACTAAGAGAGATTGCCAAATGTTAAAGCTTTGGTAATGGCTATCTTAAACCTAAAATTTGGTTGAAGATGAACTAAGAAAGATGGTGACTCTATTTTATTAATATTTGTCATTATTTACGAAATTACCTTTATAACCTTTTTAAACATTAAAAATTTCATTAATAACAGGCCATATACATCCACTAACTTCATTAATGGTCTAATTACCACATAAGGATTCTTACATTAAAGTTCTATAGCCATATGACACCTTTAACTTTTAGAACTCTACTTTTACACATTTTACGACTTAATCCTTTTTATCAATTAAGCATGCAAACGGTAAAATTTCTTAACAAAATTTTTATACGATAGTACTAACATGTTATAGACATTAAAATAATAATAAAATAAATATTTTCACGTCAAATTTGTGGTCCTGAAACCATTGTTCTTATTTTACTAAAAATGGGCTATTACATGTTTGTCTTGATAATATGTTGTGATGTTTGAATGGAATTTATGGGCATGAATCAGAATGGGAAAAATGTTGATTTGAATGGTTACAATACATGATTGTATAGAATCAGATTTATTAGATTAAATTTACATGTTTTAAAGCCAAATATGGCATGAGGAACTGATTAGTGTGAATTTGTTTAAAAATGATGTTTTGGCATGTCTTTAGAATGGTTTTATGCAGGTAAATGTTGTGTAAAATGCACATATTGGTTAGGTTGAATGGTTAACTTGAAATAGGTACCAAAAGGCCTAATTTTTACCAATAATAGGTTCCTCGTCACGATGATCAATTTTCCTCGTCGCAACATTGGTCGACAGTGAGTGACTTGACAATATCAAGTGGTCTGACGTTATGACATGAAAAAATATTTGGCGATGTCATGATGTGGAGGAAGTAACATCACAACATCGAGCCCAAATTTTTAGAACTTTGCAATTTAGTTCGATTTCATACTCCAGTCAATAAAATGTTTTTGTAAGCATGATTAAGACTCAAATTTAATTGATTATCATAATATCTGAGTGTTTATAACATTATTGAATATTTGAAGGATTTATTTATGATACACTTGATCTGAAAATTTGAAAATGTTTGAAATTAGTCATTGTTCAATTCCAGGTTGATTCTAGAGCATACATAAGCTCATATAATACCCGAGAAAGGTTGTATTTCGTGATTATGAACTAAATTTTCTATGATTTTGTGATTTATGTTTAATTTGAATGTTAATTTTTTATATTTTCTCTGGTAACAATCGTGGTATCCCGTAACTTGGACTGATGATCAAATCGGTGATGAGTATTACATTCAGTGGTATCAGAGCTATAATTTAGTTAATTCTAAGACTAAATCTAGCGCGTATTGAGTTTAGATATACATGCCACAATAACACGTGGTAGTGTGATGCCTTCTGATCTGATCTAAATCTATTATCTTATAGATAAACTATGTTGGCCAAATCAAATTGTACCATACCAATATTTGATGAGGTTGATAGTAATATATCTGCTTCCAATCAGAATGCTAGTCGTAGTGTGCCCATTTTGTCAGGGTTAAATAGTAAAATGTGTGATGTTTTCTTTCAAATGGTGAATGAATGGTTCTTAGAGTTTATGCGAGCTAATTCTATGACTCCGCAACCTCCACCTCGATTGTGCCTCTCACAGCACCCCATTGTCCTCAAAACCCAGTAATGTTCATAGGCCTTCAATTAATAAGATTCGAAAGTGTGGGACTAGGGAATTTTGAGGTAATACAGAAGAGGATTCCACCATAGCTAAATACTGGTTTGAAATACTCAACAAGTTTTTGATGAAGTGGTATATTCGCATGAAGATAGTTTAAGACATGTTGTATCTGTAACACACCACACCCGACCTGTCCACAGGATTTGAGTATGGAAGATCAGAAATGGACCTTACTTAATTTTGCTAAACTACATAGACTAATAATAAAACTAACCTAATAATAAAATTGAAAATAATAATTCGGACAGCTAAGGTCTTAAGCCATTCAATACTTAGTTTACCAAATTTCTGTCTCAAAACCTATTGTTTGTTTACAAGAATTTCTTAGCATTTAGCTAAGGACTATCTATCTTAAAAATCCACATTCTAGGAATGCTATTTGTCTTCGTTGTTTTGATCCTAAGGCAAAGCCTCCAAATGGTACCCCTTTCCTATATGGATGACTTGAACTGCTAGTGGACCCTAATCTCACCATTCCATCTGGCTTTGTCCCTCTTCTGAGTCATTGATCAACTTTGCAAGTGCTGCGAACATTAGACAAACATTTGTAAGTTCAAATGAACTTAGTGAGTTCCTTTTTTGTGTCATATTCAAACCAAATCATAAGAGGGTAAATAATGTAAAATAAAATAAACATAAATACAAATGCTCTCTGCTCGCTCAATGCAAGTATCTGTGTCTAGCTGGTAGACTCCACCCATTTCTTTGAGCTATTCAACTCACTATAAGACCTTCTTTTTGTGGACTCTTCATTTAATTGTATCCTAGATACTTCACCATATAAGCGAATCCTATCCTTTCTTCACACCTTTCCTTCCTTACACTTCCCTTTCTCTCGTTCTTGGTTATATGCCTTTTTACCTTCAAGTACCTCTCTATAAGCTTTCTCGTATTTCTCATCCAAAGATTCTTAAAACAAACCTTCCTTAGTAGACTTGGTCTTACTTGGGAACTCTCATTTCCAGTTAGTGAAGATTGCTTTGTCTAGTTGAACTTGTAGGGTATCATTCCTACGACTATACGAGCTTGCTATCCCACTTGCTTGTTTCCTTCCTACATGCTATTATTATGATGGCATACTGTAATAGACTTTCCTTAAAGAGGAATAGTCTTTATAGACATTCTATCCACATGACAAAATCTTTATTCTGCGAGGCACTTCTCCATCCACCTATGGGATCCTTATCTAGCATACGACATCATTGAGCTCTCCTTGATAGCTTTTCATGACAGGTTGTTACTTGCGATACTTGGACAATTGCCCTTACTACATTTCCATAACTAGGCTAGCTTCCGCACGGTCTATATTTCTTTAATTCTTACTAGATCTTCACTTATGCCTTGTCTACTTTCACATCTATCCTTATCGCTTTCTTTTAACTCTTCTTCCACTTAAGTGGTTACTAATACTTGGTGCACTAGCTGAATACTCCTCAATTGAGGTCCTAGTGTACTTTCGCATTTGTTCTATTGTAGACTCTATGGGTTGTCGTAGCTGAGCTATGGTCTTATACCCTTCTTCCTTGTTCTATGCGACCTATCGAACTTACCCTGTGTCTACTATCCCGACAGACTTGACTTGTGTTTACTATCCCGATAGACTATCTCTGTGAATGCTAAGAAGTCTTTCATGCATGATCTTATACCGCTTCGCCATCTTGGCATACTACCTAATGATGCCATAAAGTCTTTTATCCTTAGTCATACCCATCATACGTAGTTGCCATAACATCTTTCATCCATGGTCTTACACCGTATACCCATCTTGGCATACTACCTAATGGTATCTTTAATCTTTAGTCTTACGTTACGTACTTCATACTAGACTATCATAACCTCTTTCATCTATGGTCTTACGTCATATAACTTAGTCACAGTGTCGCCCCAAAGGACCAGTCGATGCCATCATCATAGTAAATTTCTTTCTATGATTTTATTTCCAGAACCCTATTCCCATTACCTCTTTTACACTACCTAATCTTGATGTTCGAACACCATAGTGTTCCCTCCATTCCTAACTTCCATTCCTAACTTCATCTATCCTATATAAGTTTTTCCCACAGACATGCAATGCATGCACATAGAATCATATATCATGTTTATGCAAACATAGCATACTTAAACTGCAACACCCCTAACCCGTATCCATCGCCAAAATGGGGTTACGAGGTATTACCAGACAAGACGCAAATTCTATATATTTATATGCCTATACATAATCGAAGATCTTATAACAATTGAATTTTAAAATCATATAACTAAAATAATCTCTTATGAATCGTTTCATGTTATAAAATAAATACAAATATAAACACATACTTCATAAGTATAAATATTAAATATATTATTAAGTCACAAAAGCATGAATACATAACCAAGCTAAGGAAATTTATTTCATTACATGAAATTCATAAATCAAACAATTCAAAGTTCTTGTTATTTAACCATTTCATTATCAGCATAATATACATAAACTTTTATAAAATAATAAAGTTAACAAAATAATTAAATCAAAAACTTTAAATCAATTCCACATAAGCGACCATGACATATACTTACACAATATTCTTGTAATTAAAGCTCAACTAGCAAAGCCAACTTACATAATTTGCGTCTAACCACCTTGTTTTATTATTGCATGAATTTCTATTCATATGGTAAATTTTTGGTGCACGAACCAAATTTACACATGTCAAGTTATAAGTACTTTAAGTTGTCAACTACCATTTAAACTATCAAATTATTTATCACAAATTCAAAACATTAATCTGTTAACTATCATATGACCAAAACAACATGCTATTAAAATAATCATCTAAATCATCCAATTTGTCTTACTTCTCAATTACAGTTGCCAAATATAAATATATTAATATCCCCTATCTTACAATGTCTCATAATATCATATTTAATACCAAATCCTTCATTACCTACTCAACTAAAATTTTATAAATCTAAAACATATATTTTTCTACTCTTCAATTACCGAATAAGCATACCAAAAAAAATTACATTCAATTCATAATGTAACATTTAATCAACTCTAATACTTGCATTACCAAAACTTGAATGGTCATTCCAAAATCAATTACTTACTTGCATTTTACCTATTTAATCACATACCCAAACTAATAAAACCGTACATATCCATCATTAGATCAACTAATAAATTCCAAACTTCAGTAATCATGTCAAAATTATTACATATTCATTATAACCATCTCATTATACATCAAACACATTATTAAAATTTAACCAAACATATCAAGTATAAATTACACCCATTATTATAACATAACTGAACCATTAATCAAACATAAATATAATCAAACACAAGACTATCAACTCATATTGAACACATATCACACATATATAAATCATTACCGAATAACCAAAACCAAAACTAAACATAACCATCATTTGATTGAAACATAAGAACCGAGCTTAACATAATTAAATAAGCCATTTTCGCATAGCTTATATATACATACCCGAAATCAAACATATCACAATCTAGCCTATACATGCCATAGGTTTAAATTCGACATTATAAAAGTACCGAAAACAAACGATAGTGTGATAGACTTCGATGATGATCCCCGAGCCCGTAACAAACTTCCAAAATCTATAAAACAGAGACAAATATATATACACAAAGTAAGCTAACTTAGCTTAGTAAGTCTTAAGCCAATAACTAACTCAATAACATCAATAATTCAATTTAACAAAATCAAATCATGCTATTACATTCGTATACATTTATAAACCTACAAAATGCCTTTATTAACCAAATCATTATACAACCATTCTAGTTGATCGAATGTCATTCCAAAATCAATTACTTACTTGCATTTTACCTATTTAATCACATACCCAAACTAATAAAACCGTACATATCCATCATTAGATCAACTAATAAATTCCAAACTTCAGTAATCATGTCAAAATTATTACATATTCATTATAACCATCTCATTATACATCAAACACATTATTAAAATTTAACCAAACATATCAAGTATAAATTACACCCATTATTATAACATAACTGAACCATTAATCAAACATAAATATAATCAAACACAAGACTATCAACTCATATTGAACACATATCACACATATATAAATCATTACCGAATAACCAAAACCAAAACTAAACATAACCATCATTTGATTGAAACATAAGAACCGAGCTTAACATAATTAAATAAGCCATTTTCGCATAGCTTGTATATACATACCCGAAATCAAACATATCACAATCTAGCCTATACATGCCATAGGTTTAAATTCGACATTATAAAAGTATCGAAAACAAACGATAGTGTGATAGACTTCGATGATGATCCCCGAGCCCGTAACAAACTTCCAAAATCTATAAAACAGAGACAAATATATATACACAAAGTAAGCTAACTTAGCTTAGTAAGTCTTAAGCCAATAACTAACTCAATAACATCAATAATTCAATTTAACAAAATCAAATCATGCTACTACATTCATATACATTTATAAACTTACAAAATGCCTTTATTAACCAAATCATTATACAACCATTCTAGTTGATCGAATGTCATTCCAAAATCAATTACTTACTTGCATTTTACCTATTTAATCACATACGCAAACTAATAAAACCGTACATATCCATCATTAGATCAACTAATAAATTCCAAACTTCAGTAATCATGTCAAAATTATTACATATTCATTATAACCATCTCATTATACATCAAACACATTATTAAAATTTAACCAAACATATCAAGTATAAATTACACCCATTATTATAACATAACTGAACCATTAATCAAACATAAATATAATCAAACACAAGACTATCAACTCATATTGAACACATATCACACATATATAAATCATTACCGAATAACCAAAACCAAAACTAAACATAACCATCATTTGATTGAAACATAAGAACCGAGCTTAACATAATTAAATAAGCCATTTTCGCATAGCTTATATATACATACCCGAAATCAAACATATCACAATCTAGCCTATACATGCCATAGGTTTAAATTCGACATTATAAAAGTACCGAAAACAAACGATAGTGTGATAGACTTCGATGATGATCCCCGAGCCCGTAACAAATTTCCAAAATCTATAAAACAGAGACAAATATATATACACAAAGTAAGCTAACTTAGCTTAGTAAGTCTTAAGCCAATAACTAACTCAATAACATCAATAATTCAATTTAACAAAATCAAATCATGCTATTACATTCATATACATTTATAAACTTACAAAATGCCTTTATTAACCAAATCATTATACAACCATTCTAGTTGATCGAATGTCATTCCAAAATCAATTACTTACTTGCATTTTACCTATTTAATCACATACCCAAACTAATAAAACCGTACATATCCATCATTAGATCAACTAATAAATTCCAAACTTCAGTAATCATGTCAAAATTATTACATATTCATTATAACCATCTCATTATACATCAAACACATTATTAAAATTTAACCAAACATATCAAGTATAAATTACACCCATTATTATAACATAACTGAACCATTAATCAAACATAAATATAATCAAACACAAGACTATCAACTCATATTGAACACATATCACACATATATAAATCATTACCGAATAACCAAAACCAAAACTAAACATAACCATCATTTGATTGAAACATAAGAACCGAGCTTAACATAATTAAATAAGCCATTTTCGCATAGCTTATATATACATACCCAAAATCAAACATATCACAATCTAGCCTATACATGCCATAGGTTTAAATTCGACATTATAAAAGTACCGAAAACAAACGATAGTGTGATAGACTTCGATGATGATCCCCGAGCCCGTAACAAACTTCCAAAATCTATAAAACAGAGACAAATATATATACACAAAGTAACTAACTTAGCTTAGTAAGTCTTAAGCCAATAACTAACTCAATAACATCAATAATTCAATTTAACAAAATCAAATCATGCTATTACATTCATATACATTTATAAACTTACAAAATGCCTTTATTAACCAAATCATTATACAACCATTCTAGTTGATCGAATGTCATTCCAAAATCAATTACTTACTTGCATTTTACCTATTTAATCACATACCCAAACTAATAAAACCGTACATATCCATCATTAGATCAACTAATAAATTCCAAACTTCAGTAATCATGTCAAAATTATTACATATTCATTATAACCATCTCATTATACATCAAACACATTATTAAAATTTAACCAAACATATCAAGTATAAATTACACCCATTATTATAACATAACTGAACCATTAATCAAACATAAATATAATCAAACACAAGACTATCAACTCATATTGAACACATATCACACATATATAAATCATTACCGAATAACCAAAACCAAAACTAAACATAACCATCATTTGATTGAAACATAAGAACCGAGCTTAACATAATTAAATAAGCCATTTTCGCATAGCTTATATATACATACCCGAAATCAAACATATCACAATCTAGCCTATACATGCCATAGGTTTAAATTCGACATTATAAAAGTACCGAAAACAAACGATAGTGTGATAGACTTCGATGATGATCCCCGAGCCCGTAACAAACTTCCAAAATCTATAAAACAGAGACAAATATATATACACAAAGTAAGCTAACTTAGCTTAGTAAGTCTTAAGCCAATAACTAACTCAATAACATCAATAATTCAATTTAACAAAATCAAATCATGCTATTACATTCATATACATTTATAAACTTACAAAATGCCTTTATTAACCAAATCATTATACAACCATTCTAGTTGATCGAATGCACTTTTACTTAATAACATAATTATAAACCACCTTTAAGATTACATACAAATTCATAGCCATATTTATCATTCATAGCCACATATACTTGTCATAGACCGAACATACCTTTCATATATACACATATACTTATAATAGCATTATGTATCATTTTTGTTATATATCAAACAACTTACTTACCTAATTATCAAATAGGTAATTAACCATCACATACCTGATCAGATTAACTCCTTAATCACATTCGACACCACATCGGCATAAAGCCTACTAGGTATAAAGCCTATTATAATACACCGACATAAAGCTTGCTAGGCTCAAAGCCTAATATATTACTCCGGCACGAAAAGCCTGCTAGGCATAAAGCCTGATATAATTCACCGACCCGAAGCCTACTAGGCTAAAAGCCTGATATATTACACCGACACGAAGCCTGCTAGGCATAGAGCCCAAATATCACTGATACAAAGTCAATCTTACACATAATTCATATATCAGAAATCCTAATTATTCCTTAATGTTCACACGGAGCTTTTCGAACGTCATATCTCAGTTGAATCGAACTTGTACCCAAATCTCATAAACATTTATACATTCGGCTATAACTAATAAAAATTCATACAATTAAATTTAGCATATAAAGTTCATATACAATCAAATTTAATGACGTTTATTGCTTATAGACTTACCTCAAATATCGATGGATGATATAGAACGACTATTCGACTATTTTTATTTTCCTCCGGTCCAAGTCTGATTTCTTTAGTTCTTGATCTATAAATTTTCAAATTAAGCTCATTCAAACTCCATTTCATTCAATTTAATCCAAAAACACATAAATGGGTAAATTACCATTTTGCCCCTAACATTTTGCACTTTTACAATTCAGTCCAATTTGCAAAAAACAAAAAACATGCAAAAATTTGCACACACAACGCTAGGGCCGAATATTACCCATATTTATACCAACCCACACATTTCATTTGTTTCACAATTTAGTCCCTCAATTTATTATTTTTGCAATTTAGTCCTAATTTCTCAAAATCATCAAAAATTCTCGTACAAAACATATTAATCCACTACATATCTTTTATAATTCATCATTAAAAATCATAAAACACATTTATTCATCAATGGCATAACTCAAAATGTTCAGCAAAATAAAAAATTCAAGCATGGGTCGTGTAATATTCGAAGCAACAATCTCAAAAACGTAAAAATTATCAAAAACCGAGCTCAAATCACTTACCTAATTGATCATGCAAGAAGCTGAAACCTGGAAGCTTTATTTTCTTTCTTTCTTTTTGATATTCGGTTCATGTAAGAAAAGAATGAATGCATGGTTCTTTATGTTTTATTTTATTTAACATATGTTATTATTTTAATTACAATATTAACCTTTACTAAATAATATATATCCATTATAAAATAAGGTTGTTACCATCCATCACTATCAATAATGGCTTAATAACAACATAAATGCTCCATATTAAAAAGAAAAATGTAATTCAGCCCTTGCACATTAAACTACTAAATTTTCATTTTACGCGATTAAGCCCTTTTAATTTATCGGGCATCCAAATAAAAAAATTAAAACACGAAAATTTCACAGATATCAATTCACACATATTTAACACCAAAAATAATTTTTAAATATTTTTCTGACTCGAATTTGTTGTCCTAAAACCACCGTTTCGAATAGGGTCAAAATCGAGCTGTTACATAAACAACATAGACCATAATAATATGCTTTGATTTTGGAACTCACCTGAAACTTCATCATTTCCATAATGTATTCATTCTCTCGAACACCAGAACTTCTGTTCTCCTGGCAGCAACTTACAGCCAAAAACCTACTAGTTAAACTTGTATTTCTTCTTAAAATCTTAAACTTTTATATCATATAAAACCCTTAAAATAATTCTAAAGATCCATACCCTTTGTAACACCCTAATTTTTGGGATTTTTGAGATTTCTCTTAAATTTAATTTTTGCTTGTCCGGATGTGCTTAATTATGCTTTAAGTGTGTTAGTGGGCCTAAGCTCAAGTTAAAACCCGATAGAATTTTAAAATTTTAGACCTAGGGGAGAAGGGGCTTTAACTAAGTGGGCTTTTAAAAAAATGATGGTAATCTAAGACACAAGATGACCTGTGGTAAGGTGGCAATGTAGCTCCAGTTAGGGCTTAAAGAGGCATGTAAAGGCTATGTAAGAGCTAAGCGTGTAAAGGCTATGTAAGAGCTAAGGTTCGAATCTATGGAGTAGCAATGTGTTATTTATTTATTTATGCTTATATAAGGTAAGTGATGGAACTCAAGTGAAACTCTATTAGGAGGAGTTTGAAGTGCTCATGGGATTGAGGCAAGGAGGGATAAGGGGAGAAAAGTTAGGAAATTTGAATGGGAAGCAAGTGATGGCCGAATAGGGGTCTCTTGGGAAGCAAATCGGCTAGGGTCCTTAGAGGTAACATTTTTGGCATTGTGGTAAGGTTGTGCCGATTTCTCCTTTTGTTTTTCTTCGGGTTTTACCTTGTAGTGAGCCTTGAGTGCTAGTTAGTTAGTTAGCTCTCTTTTGCCGATTTACCTAAAGCCGAATCCCTCATCACCTTTCTCCCCAAAGCCGAACCAAGTATCCTCCTCTCCTCTCTTCACTCTCTTTTCTTCTTCTTCACCTCTTCTCCACCGATTAAAGTAACCCCTTTCTCAAGCTTACTTAATTTATTACTCTCAAAAGTCGAAACTGAATCCACTATTGTCGATTTCTTCTCTGGCCAAACTTCTTCTTCTTCCCATTGCTAATCTTTCAAGAGTCGAACCTTAAAACCTCTCATCTCTCTATTGATCATCTCTTTTACTTCGTAAACTTTTCTTCTTCTTCTATCTTTTCTCTCAAAATCGAAATTGACATACCCCTGAGTGGGTTTCAAAAGCAAAATCACTTAGATCTATTTTCTACTCGTGTTTTGGTTAGATCTACAATAGATCTGGACTAGGTTGGTATATAGGACTCTTCTTTGGCAAAACCAAATGGTGGTAAGTATTTAAAACTCCTTTCTTTCGTAATTTGGTGATTCAACAAAAGCTGAAAACACCTAACTCTGCAGGGTGGCTGTTGATTTTGGCTAAGATCGATATTAGTCTTTTCTTTCAGTTTTCTTATGATCTTGCTTGGAAAAGAGGCTCTATCGAGGAGCATTGAAGGCTAGGACCGTTGGGCAATCTAGATCTAGATCTAGTTATCGATATCAGCAAAGGTAAGTGATTAAGGGCTTTAGATAGGGTTGGCCGAATATGGTAGGTTGTCAACATTTGTTGATTTCATTGGATTTTAGTTAACCATGCGATTTAAACGATTGTAGGATATTCACGCAAGGAACTTCTGAGTATATCGCAAAACATGTGTGTACTCGGCACCCTCTAATAGACTAGATCGGCAAAAGCCAAAATGCCAAAATGCTGAAGTTCCGGCATTTCGAGGGCTTGCAAGTGTGCGAACACTCGTGGGTTAGTTAAAATGATAAAGATGGTAATCGCTAATTGTAAGACTGTTAGGCATGCGGTTTTGTGCACGTTGGTGGTTTTGGGCCTCGAAGGGTCGAATTTGGGCCCAATGGGCTTACAAGCCATATGGGTGAAAGCGAGCGGTAGTTTATTCTATTGGATTGACTGTTAAATCTGCTAAAACAGGTGTAAAATTTGGGCTTAGTGCGCCGTAGTTGTAACACCCCTATCCCGTAACCGTCGCCGGATTAGGATGAGGCGTTACCAAAAATTTAGAAACAGATTAGAACAGTATAATTTTAAACATTTTCTTAAAAAAAAAGATCATTTACTTATATAAACAATAGGCAGAAACAAAGATCGAATTTAGAACTTATATAAGTAAACTTCCATAGGATGCCATATTCGCATGGCGATAACGGTTACAAATTTTAAATTATCAAACACTTTAGTCTATTCTTTACATGCCATACGAGTTCCAAAACATAACAGTACCGACACGATAGATAGTGATAGTGTGACGAGTTGCTGACGATCCCCGAGCAAATGACCAAAATCAACAATCTATAAAAACAGAGAAACGTAACAACAAAGTAAGCTTTCATAAGCTTAGTAAATCTTAAGCAATTTAAAATTGTTGAACTCAAATATAACCAATTTGTTTATTTGTTTCACATATAACATTTCATTTCATTCACGGTTTAATACCTTCTTGGCCGAACATGCATATTCATTTATAAGCTCATATAGTTTTATTGTCTCTTTTAAAATTTCACAATCATATAGCCATGGGCATTTATATACCTCAATGTCAACTTCAATTCCATCAATGTACCATTTCATATCTATAGTTACCCTCATCGGTCAAATCAAAATGGTATATCTCACAATATCCTATAATGTTTCTCCATAACCGAATACTCACATATTCATATGACATTTTCATATTTGCTTTTCATTTTACATTCATGATTCAATTCTGATAGATCTAACATGTACAAGTATTTAACACATACCTGACCAACTCAATTATAAGTCGATCTTACAAATTCTCATATAACCTCTTTCTAGGTATACTGCCTTTTTGGCTGAATATACACAACTACATAATGTACATATAACAGATTAATTTTACCTGAATCTAAACTCAACTAAACATAGGTGAATCGGATATCTTCACATAACACCACACATTATCCGAATGTACCCTTATTATACATATATACAATCTTATAACTTACTCACATAAACATCACATTATACACTTTTGGTTTAATTCAAATCAAGCTCACATGTAAGTTCATGATACATACCTGGCCAACTTAATGTACTGAACATTTTTAATTGTTGATTTACTACTAAGTCACATAGTCTTAAACCTTGCACAAATCACATTTAACAATGTCAAGAGATATCACCATTCGATCAAATAGTTCAAACCCCATGTATGCACATATAATTTATTTATTACATCCAAACTTAAGAGCATATACTCTTTCACATCTAAAAGCTTCATTGCTACTTCTAATTTAATCAGTCGAACTAAAACATAACATTATAATCACATTCGATTTCCATGTTTAGAATCACATTTTCATGTTATAATCTTTCATGAACAATTTCATAGAGTCAATACTCATTTAACATAACATATAACTTAACCTTTGTACACTTACAATTTCCATAATTTTCATTTAAAATAATTCAACGGCACTTAGCCATAACCTGCTAGGTTTAAAACCCGAATCCAGACACCAACACAAAGCCTGCGGACCTTAGTCCAAATATAAATAATTAGCACTAGCCAATGGATGCTTAAACCCGGATTTAGATTTCTGCATGGAGCCTGTGGGTCTCTAACCCGGATATAATCCCAGCATGAAGCCAGCGGGTCTTAGCCCGGACACAATCTCCACACGAAGCCAGCGGGTCTTAACCCGGACATTTTACCAGCACAATTCATTTTATATACTTTTTACTAACTTTGGCCTCATCAAATATCTAATAATACACACTTTTCACAATTGGTCATTCAGCCATATTATATACACATAAACATATGTACATTTCACATTTGCCCATTCGGTCACACCACATACACAAGCACATATATAAGATAATGTTTTTATCATCACTTGCTAATACATCACATACTTTGCTTTCATTTAAATAACCACTCAACCATAGTACACTTCTAAGTAACCATTCAGCCTCACTATACAAATAAAGATAGCACACATTTTCATAAAGGCCATTCAGATAACTTACACACATTTAATATTAGCCATTTCGGCCTCACCACACATACATATCTTGTACATCAATTTCATCATAACAAAATTGGCTAGGTATACTAGTCATTTACAGCTTATAGCCTCACTTTAATATGGATTCGGTACTTTGAATACCAATATTTAATCGATAGCTTATAAGCAACTCAAACAGTTTTATCAATGTTTACAACATAATCATATATTCACTACAGGCTGTTTTCCTAAGCAATAGTCATTAAATTATTTGTAACTGGAGCTACGAAACTCCAAATCAAGTGCCGTTAATTTTCCCTAAAAATAGACTCATATATCTTCTATCCAAAAAAATTTCAGAATTTTTGGTTTGGCCAATCAATACCAGATTTTTCTTAAAGTTTCCCCTATTTTACTGTTTGACTATTCTGACCACTCTTCACTACGAATCAAATTTCTCATTTTACAGAATTCAAAATATGTTCTCGTTTATTTCGTTTGAAACTAGACTCATTGAGTCTAAGCATGTAAATTTTATCTTATAATCATTTTTGTACAATTCATAACAATTTTCTAAAAACAGAACAAGGGCCCTCGAAGCCCTTTTGACTCTGTCCCACGCCACATTAAATATCTCATTTTTGGCAACTCCTTTAATTACACGGTTTCTTTTATAAGAAACTAGACTCATCAAGCTTTAATTACAAAGTTTATTCAGCCTCTAACTCAACTCCAACAATTTATGGTGATTTTCTAAAATCACTTTATTGCTGCTGTCCCAAGCAGATTTATTACAAATTTACTTTTAAATTTCCAAAGTTCAAACACTTAAGAACTTACCATTTGACTTTAGAACATATCATGGCCACATCATATCTTATTAAATCAACTCATCATGTCATATTATAATTGAATTTACTCAACGTTTAATCGCTTAAAACTTACCTCGATCGCTAATGTACGTCAATTCTGACTATTCGACCGATTTCCCTTTTCCACGATCCGACTTTGTTTCCTTGAGTTCTTGAGCTAAAATAACCAAATTTAAACTTATCACATCACTATTGTCTAAAACCACATTCGATTATATTAAAATTCGGTTAGCAAGAAATACACTTATTTCCTTATACAACAATCGGCAATTATAAACATTTCACAACTAATTCATTCACATCACTTGGCCACTTAAGCTTATTACAAAATTCAACTTTTAACAATCTCCATATGCTCCCATGATCAAAACCAAATACTCATCTTACCACCAAAGATGAATCCACACTTTATAACAACCGAACACCTCACCTATTTACTAATACTCAAAACAGCCCCTTAGCATCATACTTCCATAGTTTAACATCTAATTATTTGACCAATTCTTAAATTGCCGATTAAGCTCATGCTCCTAATGCATACATTCAAACATTTCTTTCACAAGTTACAAGTTATGCTCGAACCTCCAATTCAATTCGGCAAGCACAAGTATATTAACCAAATTTTCCCCAATACACTTAAAACACAACTAAACACTTCTAACAAGCTTAAACCTTACTTAACCACCTTTACTCATAACAAAAACATGAAACAACCATTTCTTTCCATCCATGACATAGCCGAATACTCAAATCACCATAGAAATAAAAAATTCAACATAGGTTAAGTCAAATACTTAGCTATCAACTACACTTTATAAAATATTAATGAATTAACATGAAATTTTACCTTAATCAAGCAAAAATCAAGGTGACCAAATGCCAAGCTCTCCCTCTCTTTTTTTTCGGCAATTCAAGAACAAAAATGAGCGAAGCCTTGTTCTTTTCACCTTTTGAAATTTTTAATTCATTTTATTTTACAATATAAAATCAATTTATCATCATTATACTAATATAAAATGCATATATTGTCACCTAACAATAATCATGGCCAGCCACTAATATAAAGTGGAAGATTTGCCATGCAAATCCCATTTCTTCTAACCATGCATTATTTAGTCATTACCAAATTCACCCATCATATTTTAAAAATTATCACACAAGTCCTATTAATTAAATTCACATTCATTTAGACAAAATTTCAAAGCATTGAAACTTCACATATAATAAGCATTAAATTTAACAATCAAATATTTTTGTGACTCGATTTAGTGGTCTCGAAACCACTTCCCGACTAGGGTCAGATTAAGGCTGTCACAGTAGTAGCAAGTAGACTTCGTTGGGCCCATTAAGGGTTTTAGGGCCAGATGACTTTGTAATAACGAAACGGGCTAAACATGCAACTTGGACAAAAATAGTTCTACTAGTATACTGTAGTGAGCATGAAACCCTAAAGTCTGGTTAATTTATTGAAATACCCCTTAAGGGTTAGAAATTACTATTTTACCTCTAGGTGCTAAAGACCATTTTACCCTAGGGTTAAGTTGACTGATTTACATGCTAAGTTATATCTGTTCTCTGTATGCCATATCATAATCTAGTCTATTGCATGGGATTGGGTTATGTAGACGGAGGAAGTGCTAAAGTGGCAATGCCACATATACTAATAGAGGCTCTGCCTCGTATTACTATTTTAGTGGCTTGGCTACGTTATCTGATTAAGCAGCTAAGCTGCGACTGTGGTGTGTAGGGCTGGGTGGGTTGAGTTATTCCCCACATGGTGTGTAGGGCTGGTACGGGTGGTGTGTAGGGCTGGATTGGGCTTGGGTTTTGCATTCATGCATGATATACTAAACTGTTACTATAATGGGCCTAAGGCCCACACTGTTTTCTGAATAGGGCTAAGGCCCAGTGAACACTATTTTTTGGATAGGGCTAAGGCCCAGTTAACACTGTACCTGATTAGGGCTTCGGCCTAGTTTGAGCTTGAACTGATCTGGACTCTGGTAGGGTGAGCTTACACACTGAGTTTTCACAAACTTACCCTCTTGCCTTTTCATCCATGCAGGTGAACCCCAACACTAGAGGACTTGGAGCTGGAGGGACTCGGAGTGGCCACATAGACTGTTTACTCGGTTTTATATTTTCCTAAATTTACTTTAGTTGGTTTCTTTATTTCTTTTGGGTTTTAAATTGTAATAAGGCCACTCAGTAATTATCTTTGTTTTGGTTTTATTTACTTATTTATTACTTGTTTAAAAATGATAGACTAAAGCTGTGCGGATTTTTATTTCAAATTAATAATAGTTTTCAAAACATAACCCACGTGACAAATGGATAATTTAATGATAATGACTCTCTGACAAGATCTCTTAAAAATAAACTGCAACTGATAGTGGATAGGATTTTTATAAATTAAATAACTTTCTATTTTACAAAATAAACATGAGATGGTTTTGCTAAGTCAACCTAAGGATTATTAAAGTAAGATCTAAAAATAATTAACTGTCCATGTGACACATCAGATCTAGCCATAACGTTTGGGTAGGGTTTGGGGTGTTACACCCTTATTTTTTAAGTTTTACGTACACAGAAGGGTTAAGATTCTGACAAGCTTGCTAGTTTCCCTACTTTTCCAACTCCATTTTCATAAAGTCTACTCCATGTAAAGCCTTCCATGGATCCTTTTTCGAGGTACTGGATAAAATGGGAATGGAATAATATGGAACAAGGTCGGGAAGAAAATGATCCTTGGGAGCTATCTCCCAACTTTTTATAGCATTTCCTGCTCTATTACCACCTCATAAGAGCTGTGCATCACTAATTATTATGCCTCCCACTAAGGAATCAACGGGTTCTATAAAAAAAGAACCAGGTTTGGTTTTCAACCACGTCTAGTTTAGTTTCCAACTTTCCCATTTCTTTCAATAGAGGCTGCCAGCTTACGATCTCTTTTAATTTAGTCCTCAATTATTTCCAAATATTGGGTTAATTGGAAACTGGGTAGTACAACTCCTCCCCCTGAAACTTCCCTTGATACAATCCCAGAGGCAGAATTAGATACCCTTTCATCATTCATCCCTCATAGGGTTCTTGTAACCCTTATTTATTATCCTTACAAGTTTTCCTAACTTGATTCCTTTTAGCATCTATACTTCATCCCTGCTCTACCAGCTTGGCAAATCTTTCTATATTTAGCAAAGTATAGGTTCTTGCTCATTGGTGGATACCTGGTTACTCTGTTATTGGTATCCTCTATCCAATAGTTTCTCAATCTTGTCATACGTTGGTGAGTATTTCCTAGCGAGCGCGCATGTGTACCAACTCTTCGACCTTATCGTTGGTGGATACTGTAACACCCTTATCTAGTATCCATTGCTGGAATAGGGTTACAGAGTATTACTCAACTTATCACATAAATAATCATTCATTTCACATTCATAATTCATATCCATACATAAATCATTCATATACATTCATAGAGTCCCTAACATGAGCCTTCAAGGGCTAAATCAATCATGAAATACAATCTAGGACTTAACTAGAAACTTATGAAAATTTGGAGAAGACTTTGAAAAATTCTAAATATAGGGGACATACAACCGTGTCCCCAGGCCGTGCGTCTCACACGGCCATAAGACTCGCCCATATCATAGGCCGTGTGGACATTTGAAATGGGAACACATGGCCGTGTCCCAGATTGTGTCCTACCTTGTGTAACTCTCTGACTTTTGTCACATGGTGAATCACATGCCCATGTGACTAGCCTGTGTAACTCACTGACTTTCTTCCTTTAAAAATTACAGGGACTCACGGTCGCGTCACCTAATCGTGTGTCACAGATGACTAAGACACACGCCTATGTCTCCACCCATGTAGACAGAAATAGGCTATGTTTCAAGCCACATTTCACACCCAAACTTGCATCAATCTAAACACTTTAATTGGCACATAGTATAGCATCAATAGGCATTCAAACCAATTTCAACCAAACCTAAATCATGCAATTTCAATACCGACATTGACAAGGCACATAAGTATCACAATTAGCCATTCAATTTCATTCCTATTTTCCCATCCAAAATCACCTAAATGGTCACTTTCAACTATACATTATTTTACCTAAAACCACATGCATACCATAACTCAATATTCAACCATTTGGTACTCAAAATACCAACTTACAAAAAGCAACTTCAATACCATTTAACCAATTGCTACCTTCCATACCAATTCCCAAACAAAACATTTTCATGACATCCATTAACACAAAAATAAGATTTACCACACACATAAATATACATACCAACTCATACACCAAAATTAAGCCAAATCACATGACTAATTATATACCAAAACATATAGGCTTCATTGGCCAAAATTATCAATTCATACCATATAACCACAAGCCTATACATGTCATATAACCAAAGTCACTAAGTTCAAAAGTACTAAAACCATAGCTTGATAGTGTGATGAGATCTCTGATGACTTCCAATTTGAGCAAGCTTCTGAATCATTATAAAACATGGAAAAGAAAACAAAGTAAGCTATATAGCTTAGTAAGCTCATATAGCTAATAAGTAAAATATATCAATTCATTTGCAAAATTAAAGAGGTATAAGTAAAGGTATATAAACTTCATTCAATTTAACAATTAGTACATTTCCATAACCATATGAATCTTATTTGAATTCATAATCTATCACTTACTCATCATATGAAATTAAAAACTTTCACTTATTTGTTGAGCTTAACACGAGTACTTGAACCGATCCAAGCCTTCCCTTATATTCTCGTGCTATCATCTTTGCTCGTTGAACCATTCGAAATAATATCGGATACTTGAATATCACACACAAAGTGCCATATATGTGATTAACCCACGTCTATCACATCTTACATACATGCTCACTCTCGAGCTATCACTGGGTCTGCTCACACAAGCTATCGATCGAGACGTAGCTACACAGTGTTACCCACACAAGCTGTCGAGTAACCGCAACACATGTTGGTGAACTCAGCCACCGGTAGGACATACATGACCAGCACCCAAATCACATAATCACAATATGTAACAGCCCAATTTTGAGTTTGATCGAAAAGGGTGGTTTCAGGACCACTTAACGAGAAAAAATATTTATTTTATCATTTTAATAAGTTTTGAAGCATGATAGAGTTACCGTACAAAAGTTTGGTAATGAAATTTTACCGTTTAATTCGGTAAAAAGGACTAAATTGTGTAAAGCGATAAATATATGTTCTATTAATAGAATGGCTGATGTATAATTGGAAGGCCTTAAAATGAAATTTACCCCTTCTTTAATTAGCATGGATGGTAGTGGGGTTATATGACATGATTTATATGTTTATTATATATGGGTATTTTGGTAAAATAACAATTATATGTTTGTTAATTAAAAAAATTATATGTTCATTTTTATTCTTCATGCATTCAATCGAATATCAAAACAAAGAGAGGATTTTCGGAGCTTTTACATTCGGCAAGCTTTAAGTCTTGATTAAGGTATGATTTTTGATCGGTTTTTAATGATTTTTACGTTTTTAAGCTCGCTACAGCTCAATATAGCTAGGACGTACCTCAATTTCTAAAATTGGTTATGTTTTTGAAAGGTGCCATTGTTGAATACATGTATATTTTGATATTTGTTGATAGATTATTAATGGATGTTAGTAGATATACAAGTTTAATAAAGTGAATTTTTGAGAAATTTAAGCAATAGGGATTAAATTGAAAAAGATAGAAATTTTGTGGTTAGAAATGTGAAATAATTGAAAACATGGGCTTAATAGAAGCCATATGAAATTCACCTATAGTGATTTTTGGTTAAAATGTGTAATTTGCTATTTTTGTGTATAAAGGACTAAATTGCAAAATAGTCAAAATTATGGGGGCAAATGTGTAATTTGCCATATATGTGAATTAGAGACAAAATTGAATTGAATAATTATTGAAAACATTAAATTTGATAAATTTAGATCAAGATAAACAAATATCAGAACTTGATCAGGGGAAACAGAAGGTAGACGAGTAGATATCGAATTTACGAGCTAATACGAGGTAAGTTCGTATAATTAATGTAACTCCCCCTAACCCCAAATCGTCGCCATAACAGGGTTATAGAGCATTGCCGGACCTATCGGACAATTCACATAAAATACCTATGTTCAACCCATCTAAACACATTTAAATATGCTCAAAACTTGCTAAATTTAGATATTTTATATAGTATCCAATACTCAATTCCAATCACTTATCATATATTATCAATATGACTCAAATTCATATTAAATTAGTCAAGTCCTATTATATACAATTACCAAGCTTAATTCTACTTATCTCATCAGTATATTAACAATCCAAAACGACACATACATAAAACATCCTAGGTACATGCCATTACCAACTATTAACACGCTTTACCTCATTGAATTCGGGATCGGCCTAGGATGCTGGTTCAAGGATCTAACTTTAACTTAACCTGCGCACGAAAGCAACCGTACGCTGAGTCTGAACTCAGTGGTATTTCTATAATCTGAACACTTAATAAAATGAAAATATAACAAATACTCAAAAATCATATGTCATATACAATTGTATAATTATACAATTCATAGATAAATCATTTATAACTTATTTGATTTTTATCATCTATTAACCCAATTAGCTGTCGAAAATAAATTCATAATCATTTAAATAATAATATTTTCCATTCATATGTCTCGTTTATACTTCTATTCACTTTTCAATATCAGTAAATAATTTTTAGTATCGATCAATTTTTTTCAGTTTCATTCAGTTTCATTCAGTAACATTCTGTAACACCCCCTACCCAGCCTAGAAGTTAGGCCTGAGTTTGGCGTGCCACATTGAAGTGTTTTTCGAAAACCATATTTTCAAAGAAACCCTTCTTAAAGAAACTTGTTGCAAACTAAAACTTGTGTTTGTTTATTTTCAAAATGTGGTCAACTAAAATTTAATCCCTTTTAAAAACATTATTACCTTTAAAACCTTCTTTGTTGCTAAAGCTTAATTTAGTTAGTTGCGGAAGACATAGTGTTCGAAAACAGTTAACATTTTGGAAAGCCGCAATTCACCTCTAGCAGATATAATTCAAAGTAAATAAAAACCTTAAAATAAAAATCCAGAAATTATAAAAGGCCTTATTACAAACCAAACCCAAAATAAAGTACTTGAGAGTAAATAATCAAAACAGAAAGCATAAGCAGTGTGTGGCCTTCTCTGAGTC
This sequence comes from Gossypium stocksii, assembly GCA_020496765.1. Lineage (NCBI taxonomy): Eukaryota > Viridiplantae > Streptophyta > Magnoliopsida > Malvales > Malvaceae > Gossypium > Gossypium stocksii. Next base: position 55,078,363 of record CM035622.1, read on the forward strand.
CCTCGCAGCTCCGATCCATCTAAGGCTGCGGATTACCTGAAAAGTTAATAAACGGGGTGAGCTTACGAAAACTCAGTGTGTCCCTTACTACAAATACGAACAGTCAGTCATGTAAAAGAATTAAAAAGTTTACCCTACCACAGTTCCAGTATCAATTGGGCCTTAGCCCACTATAACAGACTGCACCAGATGGGCCTTAGCCTATTATAGAATTAGAAACATTATCAAAACTAGAATCAAAATGAGAATCAGAATCAGAATCAAAATCAAAATCAGAGTTAGTATCAGTATCAGAATCAGAATCAGAATCAGTATCAATTAACAGAATCAGAATCAGAATTAAAAAGTGAATGCAATCCCAACCCAGTCCAGCCATCACACCACCCGTACCAACCAACACACCATGTGGGGAATAACTCAACCCACCTAGCTGCTGCACTCCACAGACGCAGAAAAGCTGCTAATTCAGATATCGTGGCAGAGCCACCAGAATCAGATAACGTGGCAAAGCCACTTCACAGAATACGTGGCACAAGCCATCGATAACAGGTCTATAATCGGCACAAAGCTTGTGATATTGGCACAAATTCGGTAATGGCACAAAGCCCATAATAACGACACGAAGCCCACAATATCGATACGAAGCCCACAATAACGACACACAGCCTTTGGTAATGACACAAAGCCCATAATAACGGCACGAAGCCCACAATATCGATACAAAGCCCACAGCAACAGCACACAGCCTTCGGTAACATGATCAGCACTCAGCCTTCGATTGGTCCACAGTCATCTCGGGCGACCTGTGCGACCTTATCAAAATAGTACGAATATACGGCTCTTAAGCCTTCGGTGGATCCATAGTCGTCAAGCAACCATTCGATCCTAACAGATCAGATCTTCTTCCGTACAAAATCCCAACCCATACAACATGTCATGTATGTAGAATGTCATGCCCATATTTGAAACAAACAATCACAATCAAGTCATTCATATCACCAACATATATTCACAATCACATCCGTCAAACACACAGTTCAAGTCAGTCACTTGCCCACAATGGCAAAATAGTCATTTAACACCTTAAGGGCAAATGGTAATTTTACTCCATAGGGGTATCTCGGTAATTCTTCCCCACAGAGGTATTTCGATAATTTTACCCTACAAGGGTATTTCGGTAATTCTACCCTATAAGGGTATTTCGGTAATTCTACCCTATAAGGGTATTTCGGTAATTCTACCCTACAGGGTATTTCAGTAATTTCACTAATTAGGGGTATTTTGGTAATTTCATAAATTAGAGAATTTCAGTAATTTTACAAATCGAGGGTAATTCGGTAATTTTACAAATCGGGGGTATTTTTATAATTTTGTAAACCAAGGGTATTTCAGTAATTTTGTAAACCAAGGGTATTTCAGTAATTTTGTAAATCAACGGTATTTCAGTAAATTTGTAAATCGAGGGTAAAATGGTAATTCTGTAAATCGGGGGTACTTTGGTAATTTTACAAGTCGAGGGTGTTTTAGTAATTTGGTAAACTAAAGTATTCTAAACAGAGATAACAATGCGAATGGGCCTAGGGCCTATTCTTGGCCCAAATGGGCCCACACGCTCGTGTGGCCCTTTTAGCCTAAATCTAGCCACATATATGCGATTCACCTAGTCTAGTCCAATATTTACTACACAATCAAACAACTTATCCACTTGGGCCTGTAGGCCCATTGGGCCCACATGGCCCTTTTCGGCCCATCGCGGCCCGAAGTAGCCGTCCTACCGCTAGAGTAGTGAGAAATACACACCTGATAGGAGACTGGAGTTCATCCGCCCTCTAAGCACTTTTAGCCGATGCCTAACCCAAACGAGCCCGTCATAAAGCGAAAGGGATCAGCCAAGAAAGGTACCTTTATTCTCCTCATGGTTCTCCCTATTTAAAGCCAGCTTCGCATCCACTCTTATGTTAGCTTCCCGATGTGGGATCCCCCCATCATCAGAGTTTAAATTCAACACCAACTCTTGCCGCCCTCTGTTAGCATAATAAAAGCTCTTTGATTGCCAAGAGTTTCGAACCCTGGACCTCATTGCCAACTCTATGACGCCACCTTCCTGCCTCTTATGTGGCGCTACTTTGCCACTAGACCACAAGGCTTTTTGTGGCACAAATTCTCTAACAATATTCTTAAGGCCTACCTACTACACCCATGGTTTAATTCACCTTAAACCAAAATTTTTGCTAGAGTCCAGGTTTGAACCCAGGACTTCTCCAACACTTCTCAGCACACTTAACCACTGAAACAAGCCTTCATTAATGGAATTTACATGCACAAGAAAATATTATAAGCTGCTTCCAACCGCTCTCATGCTCAGGGCCCAAAACTTCTAGGCCAAAATTCAGGGTGTTACACATTCAATCATTCAATAACAATTATTTGTATAATAATATCCAGTCACTCTTTAACAGTTAGTTATTCAGTAACGATAAATTATTCAGCAATAATCAATTATTCAATAACAAATTTTTTTACGTAGTACCAGTCAGTTATCCAGTAGAAGTTAATTATTCAGTACCTTTATTTACCCTTATTAACATGACTTAGACTCGGACGGATACACGAATCTGATAAACCATAACAATACATATTTTTACCCCATGCTTGGCACATTTATGGATGAATTATCATTAGAATTGAGGAATATGATGCTCCTAATCCTTTAATTCCATGTTTTATACTTAGGTGAGCATAAGAGAAAAGAGCAAGGAACGGGCAAAAAATGGACACAATGGGCCCAAATCAGCATTAACAGGCCTAAGGAATTTTTATACGGGTAATCCACTCGCCCGTGTAGATTTGTCAGTATCACACGGGCGTGTCCTTGTCGAGCCCTACTTGAATTTCACGCGCGAAAAGCTAATTCTTGGGTATTTTGAGCATTCCAAAGTCTATATAAACACCCTAAGGGGGAAAACAAAGGACACACAGAGTAGAAAGCAAGGAATTACTCGAAGAATGCCGATTGATCCATTTTAGAGGAAATATTTCCATCAAGGCTAAAGATCTCCCTTCAATTTCCTTAAGGGGTTTTTGGGTTTTTTCTTATGTTTTGTTGTTTTCCTAATTTCGAGATGTTTTCCTTTATAATGAACTAAATCCCCTAAATACCAGAGGGGGATGTAACCTAAGATGGATCTTGTTATTAATATCTGAATTATATGATAAATACTTGATTTGTTCGTAATTGTGTTATTAATTCTTGTGTTAATATTTCAGGATATTAATATAAGTCGAATGTGCTTATTCAGTGGAGCAAAAGTTCTTGTTTAAGAGTAGATCCAACATAATTAAGCGGAGTTGATTGCAATCTTAGACATAGGACGACAAAATCTGCCGGATTAGAGTCAAATCTAATAATTGAATCTATAGATCGATTTAATACAACACTAGGGGTTTTAATTAGAAAGAAATTTCAATTAATCAACCTAGGGTTAGTTGTTCTTAGTCTTGAAAGAGATATTAACATAATTTAGGGATTTCTACGGATCAAGTCGAGTGAATAAATCGTCAAGTTTAGAGTCCAATAACAAGTGAAATCTAGGTGGATTCTTCCATGGGTATTGTCTTAATCAATCAATTTTCCCAAAAATAATTTCCCAAATTTACTCTCTGTCATGTTCTTAGTTAATTAGTTTAATTTAATTAGTTAAAACAAATTCCCTTTATTTCTAGGCTAGATTATAGAAAGAAAGTTATTACTAGTACTTTTAGTTCTTGTGGGTTCGACATTCCGGTCTTGCCACTAAACTATACTACTGTTCGATAGGTGTGATTACTCTTATAGTGATAATAGTTTTTAGGTACGATCATATTATTACTTGACCATCACAGATATCACTAGCAATCAAGTTTTTGGCGCTGTTACCGGGGAACTAAAACATTAGGAACACTCAATTTTTATTACTTTAGCCATTTTTACTTTTATTGCAGTTTACTTTTTATTTTTATTTTATTAACTAATTTTTCCTGTCTTTTATTTGTCTCTGACAGGTGTCTCTAGTTTATGACTAGAAAGAACCCGTCAAGACCTTTGCTTTTTGATAGCGATATAAAAGCTACAGTTCGCAGAAACCAAAGAGAAATAATGCGAAGTTTACAGTATGTAGAAAGAGGGCAAGAGGACAAAATCAAGTCTACCAAGGAGATAGAGGCAAATCCAAACAATCCACTACCTCCTGTAGTAGCTGCAGACCTGGTGAATCAAAATCCTGCTCCTCGTACTATGTATGATTATGCTAAGCCTAATGTAACGCTCTGATTTTCGGCATTTTGCGGGTTTTTGCGATTTTGGTGAAATCTTGAAATTTGTTTGATGGATTATGAAATTTATGTTTTAAGTATGTTAGTGGGCCTTTAGAAGGCCCAAGCCTAAGTTAAAACTAGGTAGAATTTCAAAATTTTGGATTTAAAGAGAAGGGGTCTTGGCTCTGTGGGCTTTTAAGAAAAAGTGAGTAAAATAAGGCACAAGCGAGCCCTTGGTAAAGTGGCAATGTGGGGCCACTTAGTTCCTTAAAAAGTGGCTTGTGGATGAGTGCAAGGGCTAGGGTTCAAGTCACAAAGTAAGCAGTATTGTATTTTTATTTTTGTTGCATGTGATGGTCATGTGATGTAACACAAGTGAAACTCTGCTGGGAGAAGTTTGAGATGTTCATGGGATTTGATCAAAGAGGATAAGGGGGAGAGATTTTAGGAAATTTGAATGGAAGTTGGTGGTGGCCGATTGTGGGGGTTTTAGAATTCGGCATTGGGTTTGGAGGTTTCAATTTCGGCAAGTGGAGTTAGTGTGTGCCGAATGCTTGGTGTAGAACTTTTCGGGATTTCTTTTGGCCTCTCTTCTGTCTTGCCGAATTAGGGTATAGTACCTTAGGGTTCTTTTTCTTCTCCTCCTTTTTGCTAGAAATCGAAACCTAAGCCTCGATACTCTCTTTGTGCTGATTTGTCCGTAACTGAATCTACTCTTCTCTTCTCCTCTCTTCTTTACTTTCATCTCATTTCTCTTTAATTTCCATAGAAGCTGAACCCACTTCCCTTCTTTCCTATCTTCTTCTCAAGCCAAATTCGATTGAAGCAATCTCTTTTCTCCACTCTTTTTGTCGATTACCAAAAGAGCCGAAACCAAATCAACCATTGTCGAATACCTCATTAATCAAAACTATTTCTTCTTTCCATTCAAGTTTTACAAGAGCCAAATCTTACCCTTGTCTCTAGTGGTCTCCTTTCAAACCCAAGACATTCACCCTAGTAGCCAATTTCTTCTTGACCGATTTCCATAAAAAAAGCTGAAATCATTGTACTCATAGTGTTTTGGAAACCAAACCTTTAGATATCTTATTCTCACTCTCTACTTAAGTCTAGAGGCTAGATCTATGTCAAATCTGAGTAGATACAGGATTGGAAGCATCCTTGTTTAGTAAATCTTTGGTAAGTATTCAGATTCTTTTTTTCCATTCATTATTTCGGGATTTAAGGAAAAGCTAAAAACCCCTAGGTAGGATGACTGTCGATTAGGGCTAGAGGCTCTGTTGGTCTTATTATTTGGATTGTTTTGTGCTACTATGGAATAAAGGCTACTGATTGAAGGCTTGTATTATTGGAGCGACTGGTAGATCTAGATCTAGTAGTTAAGATAGGCAAGGTGAGTTGTTAATAAAGCCCCATAGTGGCAGAATGTGGTAAGTGATCATTATGTTGATTATCATGGATTCGTAATCTAAATATGTTAGTGATCAATTGTAGGATACCCGTGGGAGATCTCGTTAGCGTTCATCGCAAATCATGTGTGTAAACGAACACCCTCTAGTAGTCTTAATCGGTAAAAATCGAAAAGCCGAAATGTCTAAATTCTGGCATTTCGTGGGCTTGCGAGCATGCGAGTGCTCGTGGGTTGGTTGGAAGCGATAAGATCCATAACTGGAATCGATAAAGTTGGTGAGTGCGCGATTTCGTGCACTTGGTACATTTGGGTCTCGACGGGCTGACGTTTGGCCCAATGGGCTTACGGGCCCATATGGGTAAAAATAAGCGGTAAGCATGTTTTAGTATACTGTAGGTTTAAACTGTTAAGAAATTCATAAAGTTTGGGCTAAACGGGCTTGTAACACCCCAAACCCGGTCCAGACGTTACGGCCAAGTCTGGTGTGTCACATTGAAGTGTTTTTCAAAAACCATGTTTTCATTGAAAACCCTTGTTAGTGTTTAGAAACTTCTACCGTTAAACTTGTATAAAACCAAGCTTGTGTTTGTTTATTTTTCAAAATGTGGTTAATTGAAATAATCATTCCCTTTTCAAACATTGTTAACAACTTTGTAAAAATTTTATGGAAAATTGTGAAAGCTTGTAAACTTTTGTAGCTTGCAGAAGCATGTTATTTTTTAAAACAGTTTAAGTATCAGAAAATCAGATCTTCTTTGTCAAAGTGAATGGGTACTATGCACCAGGTAGGATTCAAGAGAAGAGGAGGTCAGTCAATTAGACTACTTAAGTACCAAGCTCTTCCTAGATCCAATCCTAGACATGCCCACACCCATTGCCACACTTTAACCTTATGACTTGTCCACAAACCACAAATTAAGTTTAAGTCTATTTAAGATATTTATTTATGAAAATGTTTACGTTGCAGAAGCTTTGCTCTATTATAGTGATATTTTAAAAACAAGTAACTTTTATAAAAATGCGCCTTAGAGCTAACCGATTACAAAACAATTTAAACAATATCATAATTAAGCTAAAAACAAATTAAATAATTAGAGCGACCTTATTACAAACCCAAATTAAAAATAGAAACAATTAAAATAAATAATTAAATAATTAATTTAATTAAACTAGAAACGTCATCCACGTGGCCACTCTGAATCCCTCCCAGCTCCAAGTCCACCAGTTTAGGGCTCACCTGCGAGAATGGAAGAAAAAGGGGGGTGAGTTTGGAAACTCAGTGTGTAAAGAAACCTATCGAGGGCCGAAATTAGCTCAAGCCTACTGGCCTAAGCCCTATCCAGTCTCTATAATAACTAGGCCGAAGCCCTATTCAGATACAGTAAACTGGGCCTTAGCCCTTCTCAGTCAACAGTACGGCCTATAGGCCCATTACAGTAACAGATCAGTAGATATGCATGTATGAATGCAAAGCCCAAAGCCCATCCTAAGTCCAACTGTTACACTCCACCCGTACCAGCCCTACACACCATGTGGGGAGACAACTCGACCCACCCAGCTGCTACACTCCACAATTGCAGCATTGCTGCTCAGATAATGTGGCCACTAACAGTAATACGAGGCAAGGCCTATTTCAGTAAACAGTATGGGCAAAGCCCTTTTCAGTAATCAGTACGAGGCAAAGCCTCTTTCAGAAATCGTGGCAATGCCACATGCACTTCCTCCATCAATAATCCCAAGTCCCATGCAACAAATAAACATGACATGGCATACAGTAAACAGAAACAGCAAATCATGCATTTAGTCAAATTTAGCCCTAGAGGTATAACAGTCATTTTGCACCTAGGGGTAAAACTGTAATTTCTCACCCTTAAGGGGTATTTCAGTAATTATTTCAGTTTTTAAGGTTTTATGCACATTTTAATCCTTAATAGTTCATCTTTTATCTCAGTAGCTTGTTTAGCTCATTTTAGCAATCTTTAGCTATTGGGCCCTAAAACCCCTAATAGGCCCTACAGTGTCTATAAGCAACTTAAGCCCATTTAGTCCAAGTTTCACGATCGATTTACCAGTTTCAATAGTTTTGGACCTACAGTCTATCAGAACATATATATAGCCTATTTTTACCTATATGGGCCCGTAAGCCCATTGGGCCTAATTTCAGCCTATCGAAGCCCAAATTTACCGAAGTGCTCGAAATTACGCATCCAACCAATTTACCACTTGCAATTACAGATCCAACAAATTCCAACCGACTTATGAGCGTTCGCACGCTCACAAGCCCACAAAATGCCGGAATTTTGGCATTTCAGCTTTTCGGCTTTTGCCGATTTAAACTACAAGAGGGTGTTCGATACACACCTGATTTGCAATGACTGCTAACGAGATCTCCCACGATATCCTACAATCAATTACTAGACACATCAGATCCAAAATACAATGACAATCTCCATAATTCTACTTACCATAATCGGCCATCACCACCTAAGGCCCTTGAGATCTTACCTTTGCCGAAACTAGTGACTGGATCTAGATCTAGTCGTTCCAAAGGTCCACGCCTCTTATGCTCCTTGCAAGATTGCCCATTCCACAACAAGTACACATAAAACCAATTAAAAGAACTATCTTTACCTATCATCACATTCGACAGCCTCCCTAAAGAGTTTAGGGATTTCAGCTTTTCTTAAATCTAAAGGTAACGAGTAGATCTGAGATGTCGAGTACTTACCATAGGTTTTCCTTAATCAAGGCGATTCTTCTACTCAGATCTAATGTAGATCTAGCCCCTAAACACTAGCAGAATTCGAATCTTAGAGATTTAAGGATTCAGCTATATATCCCTAAAAACTATGGTGTTTTTGACTTTCTAAGTAGTGAAAGAAGATATGATTTGAGACTATGGTTGGAGGGGTGTTTGTTGACAGAGCCTAAGGGTTTGGAGAGTATGAAATTCGGCTACAAGTAAGGAAAAACAAAGGGGGTTCGACTATAGGCAAATCGGCATAGGAAGCAACCTTTCAGGATTTTAGCTTTTAGTAGTTGATGAGTTTGAGGAGAAAAGAGTGGCAATTTCGGTTTCTGAAGAGAAGAAAATGAAAGATGAGGGAGGAGGAGAGGTGATTTCAGCTAGAGGGGAAAAGAAAAAGAAAGAATGGAAGAGACGAGAAGAGAAGGAAGAATTCGGCACTTAGGAGATCTAACTTTGCATTTTCGGCTTTTTGCAACACTGAGAAGAGAATAGAATGAAAGTGAAGGCTCTAGGTGGCTAACCCTAATTTAACAAGAGAAAAAGAAAATAAAGCTTGACCTAATGGCCATTCAAACCAACGGCCCAATCCCCCTAACGCCCTAGCCGAATGCTACCTAAGCCCTATCACATGTCCAACACATGCACAAAAAATAAAAGTACCATCTGCTTACCTTGCGACTTGAACTCTGGCCCTTAAACATAGTCCACAGGCCACTTTTTTAGGAACTTAGTGGCACCACCTTGCCACTCTACCAAGGCCCTCCTTGTGTCTCAACTTGCTAACTTTTTCTTAAAGGCCCACTTAACTAAGTCCCTTTCACTTAAAATCCAAGTTGATTTTTCCTCGGGTTTTAACTTAGGCTTGGGCCTCCTAAAGTCCCACTAACACATTTAAACACAATTTTGATATCCAGAACACCATAATTCCAAAATTTCACCAAAAATCACAAAACTCGAAAAATCCCAAAAATCAAGGCGTTATACGCAACTGGTGCTAAGCTTTTTTTATAACAATTGTAACAGCCCACTTTATACCCTAGTCAGAACGAGTGGTTTTGGGACCACTTAACCGAGTCAAATTATTATTTTTATTGCTTTAATATGTTTTACTGCAGGATAGAATTACCGTGTGACAGTTTCATTTAGAAATTTTATCGTTTGACCGGTTGATTTGAGAAAAAGGATTAAATCGCGTAAAGCGATAAATTAGAGTTCTATTTCATAAATGGCTTATTAGATGATGGTTTTATAAGTGAAGGCCTTAAATGGTTATTTTACCATTTCCTATGCTAGTGGACATTTATGTCCTTAATGATATGTTTTTAAATGGTTTTAGTAAAAGGGCAAAATGGTCAAATGGCTTTATTATATGTTTTAAATTATTAATAACATGAAAACACCCATTTTTATCTTCTTCTTCTTCACCGATTCTACAAAAGAAAAAGAAGGGTTTTCATGCTTTGCTTCATTCGGCCATTTGAGCTTCAATTAGAGGTTCGTTTTTGTTCCGTTTTCAATAATTTTAACGTTTTTGAGATCGTTGCATCGAATACTAGCTAATCCATACCTTAATTTCTGATTTTGAACATGTCTTTGAAAAGTGCCATTGATGAATCCTTGATATATTGATAGATTTTGATGAATTATTGTATATTATGTGAGAATATACAAGAATTTTGAAGTAATTTTTGAAGAAAATGAGTTTTAAGGATTTATTTGTAAAAAGGTAGAATTTTTGAAGTTAAATTTGTGATAAGATGAATTATATGTGCTTGTATAAGTCCCCTACATGTTCGGCTAAGGTGAATTGAGGGATTTGTTGTGAAATTTGTCATTTTGTGATAAAAGGGATAAATTGTAATGTGTTGAAAATAGAGGGGCTAAATTGCTAGTATGCCAAAATACATGTTTTGGGCTAAATTGAACAAGTTAGTGATTAAATAGCTAAATTTGTATTAATATAAATAAAGACAACCGAATTCCGGAACTTGATTGGGGAAAAAGAAAAATAAACGAGTAGATATCGGAAATACGAGGTAAGTCCGTACAATGGAATTTAATGTGTATATGTTTATAATTGTTGTTAATTGAATGTATGAAGTAATAGTTGATTGAATAGCCTATTTGGACGTATACATATGAAATTGAAATGAAATTGTTACAAGTGAGAAATAAATACCGAGCCCCATTAGAACTGTAAAAGTCGATAGGATACAAGTGACATGTCACTAGGGCTACAGGGTGGTTTGAGTTCTTGCATTTGTTGCGGACTCACCACGTGCTCATGAGCTACAGGTTTATTCTTCGGAATTACTTGTTTAGTCTTCGGACTCTCTGATTAGCCTTCAGGCTCTCTGTTCAGCCTTCGGGCTTACCGTTCATCCTTCGGGATTACTGATCAGCCTTCGGGCTTACCGATACAGGCTCGAAAGAGCATACACGACGCATTGACGGATTACAGGTTACATGTATATACACTGTATGTGTATCACCCGAGTATCCCTCGATGTTCTTAAAGGTTCAACGGGCAACTACCGATACACGTTATATGAGATATGAGAATTATATAAATTACATGTCATACGAGATTTACATGGATTATATGGATATATGTTATATGAAATTTACATGGGTTACATGGTATATGTTATGTGAAATACGTGTACAAATATTTGTGCAATAATATGATACATGAATGTTGTGATGGGCACATAAATGACATTATATGTTACATGGACTAACAACTGTATACTTGTGAAATAGGCAACTTGAGTAAATGAATTGAATTGGCAATATTGTTGTAATTACCGCATTGATTCGGTAAGGTTTAATTTCTGTATTACGGACTTACTAAGCTTTAAAAGCTTACTCCGTTTATTTCTGTCAATGTCTTATAGATTTGGAAGCTAGCTCGATCATCGGACGTGTCGGAGATCGCCATCACACTATCCATTAAGCTTTGGTATTTTTGAATCTTTTGTAAATGAAATGGTCATGGCATGTATAGGCTAGATGTTTTGTGAATATGATGTATTTTGGTAAATGATCAAGCTATGTTTTGTGGCTTGAGTCATATTTGTGTATAATCAAGATTTTGAGTTGTTCTTTGGATATATGTGCTCATGGAAAGATATGTGATTTTGATGATGAAATTGGGGTTAATTATATGCTTGAATTGGTATGTTTGTAGATGGTAAATTGGCTTGAAATGTTGCATGCTCTTGGCTTGTAGGAATGACCCTTGTTGGGTGGCAATTTGGCTTAAACCAAGCCTATATTGTGCCACACGGCCAAGGGACACGGGCGTGTGCTTCGACCGTGTGTCCCCTGCACCTTAAATAATTTGACAGTTTCAACCACGGGGTAAGCACAGGGGCGTGCCTTAGCCGTGGGAAGCACACGGCCCTACTCCACGGGCGTGTGAAATTAACTTGTGACCGTGTTGAGTAAGTCAGAATGTTCCACGAGTGCCTAACACGGGCGTGTGAAAGCCACACGGTTTAACAACACGGCCGTGCTTCGAGTCACACGGGCGTGTGACGTTGTTTCAAAAATGAAAATTTTTCTGAGCTTCCGATGCAATAGGATTCGAATCCTAACTATCCGAGATGAATGTTTTTGACCCGAAAATATCTCTTATGAACCTTTTTGTGATTATTGACATGAAATTTCTTAATTGGGGCGATTAAGTTCTGTAAAGGTTCGTTAAGTCCGGTAACGCTTTGTACTTGATTCCAGTGACGGTCTCGGGTATAGGGTGTTACATTTTAATTGGTATCAGAGCTACGGTTTAGTCGATTCTAGGACTACCATAGTGAGTACGAGTCTAGCTATACATGCCATGTATATGAAATGTGATAGTGTGATATCTCATGACATCCTCTGAAAATCTATTTTATATAGTAATGGATCCGAATCGAGATTTAGCTGACGATGGTGAAAGTATTGCACCAGCACCCGCTCAAGGGGCTGTGCCTTCTGAATCAGGCCCTGCTGTGGCCAATCAGGAAGAAGTTAAACAAGCTTTCTCCCAAATGATGTCTGGTTGGTTTAGTGAGTTTGTGCGAGCAAACCCGGCTGCTCCGCAACCTCTACCCCCTCCCGTCCCACAACCTAACCCTGATAATGTATGAGTTGTGGATCCTCTGAGATTGAACAGACCACCTGTTGATAAGATACGAAAGTATGGTACTGAGGAATTTCGAGCTTCAGCAAGTGATGATGCTGAGAGAGCCAAATTTTGGCTTGAGAATACGGTCCAAGTTTTTAATGAACTGGCCTATACTCCTAATGAGTGTCTAAGATGTGCTATTTCTTTACTTCGGGATTCCGCATATCAATGGTGGAATACATTGACCTCGGTTGTACCACGAGAATGAGCTAATTGGGAATTCTTTCAGACAGAATTCAGGAAGAAATACATTAGTCAACGATTCATCGACCAGAAAAGAAAAGAGTTTCTAGAGTTAAAACAAGGTCGAATGTCTGTAACTGAATATGAGCGAGAGTTTGTACGACTCAGCAAATATGCTCGCGAATGTGTTTCTACCGAAGCCATAATGTGTAGAAAATTCGAAGATGGGCTAAATGAAAAAATTCGACTGTTAGTCGGAATACTCGAACTGAAAGAGTTTCTGGTTCTCGTTGATCGGGCTTGTAAAGCCGAAGAGCTTGCTAAAGAAAAGAGAAAAGCAGATTCTGAATTCAGAGAGGCTCGAAAGAGGTTTGCGGGTAAATCATATCAATCTGGATCCAAGAGATCAAAGGATTTTCATCCTCGTCCTGCTACTTCTGCGGGCATATCTATACGAGACAAAAATGTTAAATCTTCTCATTCGAGATCTCAAGCAACCTCGGTAGCTAGTGCAGATAGTGTGAGAACTCCCGAACTTAAATGTAAATACTGTAATAAGAAACATTTTGGTGAATGCCGATTAAAAAGCGGAGCTTGTTTTCGATGTGGATCGTTAGATCACGAATTATGTGATTGTCCTGAAAGATCTGTAGCTGACAAGGAACAATCGACTAAGATGCACAGTGTTGCATCGAGAGGTAGACCGCCTCGGAATACTGGAAATCAAAGTGGAAATCGCAGTGTGGCGAGAGATGCTAATGTGAGATCTGATATGCGTACTCCTGCGAGAGCTTATGCAATACGTGCGCGTAAGGAAGCCTCATCTCCTGATGTTATTACCGGTACTTTTTCTCTCTATAACACTGATATTGTTGCGTTGATAGATCCTGGATCAACTCATTCATATATCTGTATGAAATTAGTGTTTGAAAAGGATTTGCATGTTGAGTCTACTGAATATGTAGTTAAAGTATCAAATCTATTAGGAAAGTCTGTGTTAATTGATAAGATATGTAAGAAATGTCCATTAATGACTCGAGGATATTATTTTATGGCTGATCTGATGCTTCTCCCTTTTGATGAATTCGATGTAATACTGGGCATGGACTGGCTAAATGTGCATGAAACTATTGTGAATTGTCGAAGTAAAAGTATAGAATTGAAATGTCAGAATGGTGAGATTCTTCGGATTGGATCAAATGATTCGAATGAATTACCGATAGTAATTTCTGCTATGAGGGCTCAGAAGTATGTTAGAAAAGGCTATGATGCGTATTTAGCGTACGTGATGAATTCTAGTATGACAGAATTGAAAATTGAGTCTGAACCAGTTGTTTGTGAGTTTTCAGATGTTTTTTCGAAAGAATTACCGGTTTTACCACCGATTAGAGAAGTAGAATTGGTATTGAATTGTTACCCGGCACTACTCCGATATCGATAGCTCCGTACAGAATGGCACTGACTGAATTAAAAGAGTTGAAAGCACAGTTACAAGAATTGACAGATAGAGGTTTTGCAAGACCGAGCTTTTCACCTTGGGGTGCTCCAGTATTATTTGTGAAAAAGAAAGACGGAACGATGAGAATGTGTATGATTACTGACAGTTGAACAAGGTAACAGTGAAGAATAAATACCCTCTCCCGCGGATTGATGATTTATTCGATCAGTTGAAAGGAGCTACAGTATTTTCAAAGATTGATCTGAGATTGGGTTACTACCAGCTACGAGTTAAAGATTCAGATATACCGAAGACTGCTTTCAGAACGCGATACGGACATTATGAGTTTCTAGTCATGCCTTTCGGTTTAACAAATGCTCCGGCAGTGTTTATGGACTTGATGAATCGTATATTCAGACCGTATTTAGACAGATTTGTCGTAGTATTCATTGACGACATTCTGATCTATTCACGTGATGAGATAGAGCATACTGAGCATATTAGAATTGTGTTACAAATTCTAAGAGATAAGCAGTTATTTGCCAAATTTAGCAAATGTGAATTTTGGCTTCGAGAAGTCAGATTCTTGGGTCATATTGTTTCTGCGAAAGGCATCCGAGTAGATCCGAGTAAAATATCTGCTATTATAGACTGGAAACCTCTGAGAAATGTATCTGAGATTAGAAGTTTTCTGGGATTAGCGGGATATTACCGAAGATTTGTTAAAGGATTCTCGATGATTGCAGTGCCATTGACTCGATTGTTACAAAAAGATGTGAAATTCGAGTGGACTGATAAATGTCAACAGAGTTTTGAACAGTTAAAAGCCTTGTTAACAGAAGCTCCGGTTTTAGTTCAACCCGAATCGGGGAAAGAATTTGTTATGTACAGTGATGTATCTATTATCGGACTTGGCTGTGTATTGATGCAAGACGGGAAAGTTATAGCTTATGCCTCCCGACAGTTAAAACCGCACGAGAAGAATTACCCGACGTATGATCTTGAGTTAGCTGCTATAGTCTTTGCATTAAAGATTTGGCGGCATTACTTATATGGTGAGAAATGTAGAATTTTTACCGATCATAAAAGTTTGAAGTTTCTGATGTCTCAGAAAGATTTGAATATGCGACAGCGGAGATGGTTTGAATTATTAAAAGATTATGAATTTGTAATTGATTATCATCCAGGGAAAGCTAATGTTGTAGCTGATGCATTAAGTCGAAAGTCTCTATTTGCTTTGCGGGCTCTGAATACTCAAATGACGTTATCTGATGATGGATCTGTTTTAGCTAAGCTAAAGGCTAAACCGTTGATTCTGCAGCAAATTTTTGAAGCTCAAAGGACTGATCCCGATCTGCAAGCTAAACGACTTCACTGTGAGTTTAATTCTGATTCTAACTTTTCTATTGGGAATGATGATTGTTTAATGTTCCGAAATAGAATCTGTATACCGAAAGATAGTGAGCTCATTCAGAAAGTTCTACACGAGGCACATGATAGTCGATTTTCAGTTCATCTGGGTAGCACTAAGATGTATAACGATTTGAAACAGCAATACTGGTGGCCAGGAATGAAACGTGACATATCTGAATTCGTATCAAAATGTTTGATTTGTCAGCAAGTTAAAGCTGAACATCAAGTACCGTCAGGTTTATTATAGCCTATTATGATTCCGGAATGGAAATGGCACAGAGTTACTGTGGATTTTGTATCGGGCTACCGTTATCTCCGAAGAAGAAAAATGCAATCTGGGTTATTATTAACAGATTGACGAAGTCCGCACATTTTATACCAGTACGTACTGATTATTCCTTGGATAAATTAGCGGAACTATATGTATCTGAAATTGTGCGATTACATGGTATACCATTATCCATTGTGTCTGATAGAGATCCGAGGTTTACCTCGAGATTCTGGAAAAAGTTTCAGGAGGCTTTGGGAACAAAATTGAGTTTCAGTACGGCATTTCATCCCCAGACCGACGGTCAGTCTGAAAGAGTTATTCAGATCCTGGAAGACATGTTACGGTGTTGTATTCTTGAATTTGAATGTAATTGGGAGAAATATTTACCTCTTATAGAGTTTGCATACAACAATAGTTTTCAGACAAGTTTGAAGATGGCTCCATATGAAGCATTATACGGTCGTAAATGTCGAACACCGCTATATTGGACAGAATTGAGTGAGAGAAAGTTACACGGGGTTGATTTAATCCGAGATACAGAAGAAAAAGTGAAAGTGATACGTGGCAGCTTGAAAATAGCTTCAGACAGACAGAAATCATATACCGATTTGAAACGGAAAGAAATAGAGTTTCAGGTCGGAGATAGAGTATTTCTGAAAGTATCACCATGGAAGAAAATTCTTCGTTTCGGTAAAAAGGGAAAGCTAAGTCCTCATTTTATCGGGCCGTATGAAATTGTGGAACGAATCGGACCTGTAGCTTACCGATTATCGTTACCGTCTGAGTTTGAAAAGATTCACAACATATTTCATGTTTCAATGCTTCGTCGATATCGATCTGATCCGTCCCATGTCATTTCTCCCACTGATGTGGAGATACAGTCTGATCTATCGTACAGTGAAGAACCGATTAAGATTCTGGCTCGAGAAATCAAAGAGTTGAGAAATAAGCGAATAGCACTTGTAAAAGTTCTCTGGTGTAACCACAGAATAGAGGAAGCTACGTGGGAACTCAAGGAAACTATGCGAAAGTAATACCCTAACCTGTTTACTGGTAAGATTTTCGGGGACGAAAATCCTTAAAAGGGGAGAGTTGTAGCAGCCCACTTTATACCCTAGTCGGAACGAGTAGTTTTGGGACCACTTAACCGAGTCAAATTATTAGTTTTATTGCTTTAATATGTTTTACTGCATGATAGAATTACCGTGTGACAGTTTCGTTTAGAAATTTTATCGTTTGACTGGTTGATTTGAGAAAAGGGATTAAATCGCGTAAAGCGATAAATTAGAGTTCTATTTCATAAATGGCTTATTAGATGATGGTTTTATAAGTGAAGGCCTTAAATGGTTATTTTACCATTTCCTATGCTAGTGGACATTTATGTCCTTAATGATATGTTTTTAAATGGTTTTAGTAAAAGGGCAAAATGGTCAAATGGCTTTATTATATGTTTTAAATTATTAATAACATGAAAACACCCATTTTTATCTTCTTCTTCTTCACCGATTCTACAAAAGAAAAAGAAGGGTTTTCATGCTTTGCTTCATTCGGCCATTTGAGCTTCAATTGGAGGTTTGTTTTTGTTCCGTTTTCAATAATTTTTACGTTTTTGAGATCGTTGCTTCGAATACTAGCTAACCCATACCTTAATTTCTGATTTTGAACATGTCTTTGAAAAGTGCCATTGATGAATCCTTGATATATTGATAGATTTTGATGAATTATTGTATATTATGTGAGAATATACAAGAATTTTGAAGTAGTTTTTGAAGAAAATGAGTTTTAAGGATTTATTTGTAAAAAGGTAGAATTTTTGAAGTTAAATTTGTGATAAGATGAATTATATGTGCTTGTATAAGTCCCCTACATGTTCAGCTAAGGTGAATTGAGGGATTTGTTGTGAAATTTGTCATTTTGTGATAAAAGGGCTAAATTGCAATATGTTGAAAATATAGGGGCTAAATTGCTAATATGCCAAAATACATGTTTTGGGCTAAATTGAACAAGTTAGTGATTAAATAGCTAAATTTGTATTAATATAGATAAAGATGACCGAATTCCGGAACTTGATCGGGGAAAAAGAAAAATAGACGAGTAGATATCGGAATTACGAGGTAAGTTCGTACAATGGAATTTAATGTGTATATGTTTATAATTGTTGTTAATTGAATGTATGAAGTAATAGTTGATTGAATAGCCTATTTGGACGTGTACATATGAAATTGAAATGAAATTGTTACAAGTGAAAAATAAATACCGAGCCCCGTTAGAACCGTAGAAGTCGATAGGATACAAGTGACATGTCACTAGGGCTACAGGGTGGTTTGAGTTCTTGCATTTGTTGCGGACTCACCACATTCTCATGAGCTACAGGTTTATTCTTTAGAATTACTTGTTTAGTCTTCGGACTCTCTGATCAGCCTTCGGGCTCTTTGTTCAGCCTTCGGGCTTACCGTTCATCCTTCGGGATTACTGATCAGCCTTTGGGCTTACCGATACAGGCTCGAAAGAGCATACACGACGCATTGACGGATTACAGGTTACATGTATATACACTGTGTATGTATCACCCGAGTATCCCTCGATGTTCTTAAAGGTTCAACGGGCAACTACCGATACACGTTATATGAGATATGAGAATTATATGAATTACATGTCATATGAGATTTACATGGATTATATGGATATATGTTATAAGAAATTTACATGGATTACATGGTATATGTTATGTGAAATACGTGTACAAATATTTGTGCAATAATATGATACATGAATGTTGTGATGGGCACATAAATGACATTATATGTTACATGGACTAACAACTGTATACTTGTGAAATAGGCAACTTGAGTAAATGAATTGAATTGGCAATATTGTTGTAATTACCGCATTGATTCAGTAAGGTTTAATTTCTGTATTACGGACTTACTAAGCTTTAAAAGCTTACTCCGTTTATTTCTGTCAATGTCTTATAGATTCGGAAGCTAGCTCGATCATCGGACATGTCAGAGATCGCCATCACACTATCCATCAAGCTTTGGTATTTTTGAATCTTTTGTAAATGAAATGGTCATGGCATGTATAGGCTAGATGTTTTGTGAATATGATGTATTTTGGTAAATGATCAAGCTATGTTTTGTGGCTTGAGTCATATTTGTGTATAATCAAGATTTTGAGTTATTCTTTGGATATATGTGCTCATGGAAAGATATGTGATTTTGATGATGAAATTGGGGTTCATTATATGCTTGAATTTGTATGTTTGTAGATGGTCAATTGGCTTGAAATGTTGCATGCTCTTGGCTTGTAGGAATGACCCTTGTTGGGTGGCAATTTGGCTTAAACCAAGCCTATATTGTGCCACAAGGCCAAGGGACATGGGCGTGTGCTTCGACCGTGTGTCCCCTGCACCTTAAATAATTTGACAGTTTTGACCACGGGTTAAGCACACGGGCGTGCCTTAGCCGTGGGGAGCACACGGCCCTACTCCACGGGCGTGTGAAATTAACTTGTGACCGTGTTGAGTAAGTCAGAATGTTCCACGGGTGCCTAACACGAGCGTGTGAAAGCCACACGGTTTAACAACACGGCTGTGCTTCGAGTCACACGGGCGTGTGACGTTGTTTCAAAAATAAAAATTTTTTTGAGCTTCCGATGCAGTAGGATTCGAATCCTAACTATCCGAGATGAATGTTTTTGACCCAAAAATATCTCCTATGAACCTTTTTGTGATTATTGACATGAAATTTCTTAATTGGGGCCGATTAAGTTCTGTAAAGGTTCGTTAAGTCCGGTAACGCTATGTACTTGATTCCAGTGACGGTCTCGGGTATAGGGTGTTACAACAATGATATTTAAAACTTCCCAATTATTCAGGTTTTCTTTTATCTGAACCTAAACTCAAGGCCGAATACTTCTAAGCCCAAAGTCAGGGTGTTACAGGGCCAATATAGCTAAGTGACACTGTAGGGCCCATTAGGGGTTTTGGCGACCGATAGCTTTAAAATTGATAAATGGGCTAGAAATACTGTTAAGGTGGAAATTGGACTACTAATCACTGAAATATGCATAAAACCCTAAAAACTGGTATGATTACTGAAATACCCCTTATGGGTGAGAAATTACTATTTTACCCTTAGGTGAAAAATGACCGTTATACCCCTAGGGCTAAATTTGACTGAAATGCATGCTTTACTGTTTCTGTTCACTGTATGCCATGCCATGATTATCTATTGCATGGGACTGGGTTATTGATGGAGGAAGTGCAAGTGGCATTGCCACGTTTACTGAAAGGGGCTTTGCCTCGCCTCGTTATACTGTTAGTGGCTTGGCCACGTTATCTGAGCAGCTATGCTACAAATGTGGAGTGTAGGGCTGGGTCGGTTGAGTTATTCCCCCATGGTGTGTGGGCTTGTACGGGTGGAGTGTAGCGGATAGACATAGGATGGGCTTTGGGCTTTGCATACATGTATTATTCTGTTCTGTTACTGTAATGGGCCTATGGGCTGCACTGTTTACTGAATAGGGCTAAGGCCCAGTTAACTATTTACTGAATAGGGCTTCGGCCCAATATTTACTAAACTGGATAGGGCTGAGGCCTAGTGAGCTTGAGCTGGTTTGGGCTCTAGTTGGGCTTTCTTTACACACTGAGTTTCCAAACTCACCCCTTCCTTTCATCTGTGTAGGTGAGCCCTGAGCTAGAGGACTTGGTAGCTGGAGGGATTTAGAGTGGCCACGTAAACTGCATTATTGGCTTTAATTAAATTATTTACTTTCTTATTTACTTTAAATTATTTCCATTCTGGTTTTGGGTTGTAATAAGGCCGCTTTAATTATTTTAATTTGGGTTTTCAATTATTTATTTATACTTTACTTTAAATGATTTAAATAAGGCTACGCGAGTTTTCTTAAAATTGCTCAATGTTTTCAAAATAAATCACATGCATCAAACGAGTAACAAAAGTCAATCCAAGATCTTATAATAAGAATACCCCTAAAATATGGTAGTGGATAGGACGTTCACAGTTAAACCTAGATTTTCTCTTAAAACTTTAATAACGGTTTTGTAAAACTCACCCTAATTGTAATAACTAAGAAACATGGTTAATCCATTGTTGATGTGACACACCAGACTTGGCCGTAATGTCTGGGCCGAGTTTGGGGTGTTACACCTAATTTAGCTTGTTCTGAATCTAGTATTGTTAGGCCGTTATAGCTGCAAATAATTTTGAACTGAAACCTAACACTATACAGATGATTCAACAGTTTGTTCAGTTTGATAGTTTGCAGGATGAGGATCCTACCATACATTTAGCAAACTTTTTAGAATTCTACGCACTTTTAAAATTAATGGCATTTCTGATAATGCCATTTGCCTTCAGTTATTTCCTTTTTCTCTGAGGAATAAGACTAAACAGTGGTTGAACTCTCTACCACGAGGGTCTATCATTACTTGGGAACAAATGGCCGAAAAATTTCTTTTAAAATATTTTCCACTGGCTAAAATGACATGGTTGAGGAATGACATATCTTCTTTTGTGCAGATGGATCTAGAAACACTTTATGACGCATGGGAGATATATAAGGATTTATTGAGAAGGTGCCCTCACCATGGGTTACCTTTGTGGCTACAGGTTCAAACTTTCCACAACGGTTTGAACCTCTCAACAAGACAAATGATAGATGCAGCTACCGGTGGAACAATCAATAAGAAGATACCTGAGGAGGCTTAAGAGTTTATTGAGGAGATGTCACTGAATAATTATCAGTGCCAAGTCACGAGAATAAAGCCACAAAAAGCTACCGATGTTTTCAATATTGACACGGTCACAATGCTATCAAATCAGGTACAACTTTTGAACAAAAATATTGATAGTTTAGTTGGTTCTACGCAAGTACATCCAGTGATGAGGTACGATTCAATTGGAGGAGGGATGCACAACACAGATTATCAATCCTACAATCCTAGTATAGAGGACGAGCAAGTCAACTATATGGGTAACAATTCTAGACCTCAGAATAATCCCTATAGTAACACTTATAATGCAGGTTGGAGGAACCACTCCAACTTCTCGTGGGGTGGTCAAGGAAATCAGAGACCACCACCCCCTCCAAGCTTCCAACAACCACCTTACCAGCAACAGAAAAAGCCGAACCTTGAGGAGATACTCACGAAATTTATCTCAGTGTCAGAAACCCATTTTTGGAATACTGAGACAGCACTTAAAAATCAGCAAGCATCAATTCAAGGCTTCGAAACCCAAATAGGTCATTTTGCTCAGCTGATCTCTGAACGACCACAAGGTGGCTTGCCAAGTAACACAAAAACCAACCCAAGAGGGCAACTCCATGCTATTATTGTGCTCGATGAAGGAAGGTTAAACGAACCAGAACTGAGGCAAGAAAATTTGGTAAGTAAAGGTAAGGTGGAGGTAAGCCATAATGAACAAATAATTAAAGAGTATAACCTTGTGTGGCATACCCAAATGCGATAAGGAAAGACCGCTCAGACGAGCAATTTGGTAAATTTCTTAAACTCTTAAGGAAATTACATATTAACTTACTGTTTATCGAAGCTCTTTCGCAAATGCCAAACGCAGTTAAATTTTTAAAGGAGCTTTTAGCAAACAAACAGAAGTTGGATGAGTCATCACATGTGGAATTCAATGCGGTTTGCTCAGCTATTTTGCAGAACAAGCTACCCAACAAACTAAAAGACCCAGGGAGTTTTATGATTCCTTGTTTAATTGGTAGGTTAACCGTTGATAAGGCATGAGCTGATTTAGAGGCTAGTATTAATGCAATGCCTTACAGAATGTTTAAACAACTCGGTCTTCAGAAACCCCAACAAACTAGGAGGAGCATTAAATTGGCTGATAAAACCATTAGATTTCCTAGGGGTATAATTGAAGATGTTCTTGTTAAAATTGATAAATTTATATTCCAGTAGATTTTTCTATTCTAGACATGGATGAGGATAGCGATGTGCCTTTAATTTTAGGGCGACCCTTTTTAGCAACTGCTAGGACTATTATTATTATAGGCATAGGTGAACTCATAGTTCGTGTATACGATGACACGATTACGCTTCTAACTCATGATTTTGTTAAGATATCTAACGATAGTGATGATATTACGAGTTCTTTTAATTAGAGTAAAACCTTACTGATCAAAATTCTTTGCAGAACATTCCTCGCAAAAGCTCAAATGAGCGACATTCAAGTTCATGCGACAACAAGGAAGCAACCCATGAAGAGCGAAAGCTACAGATTGATGAACTAGACGAATGGCTGAACTATAGCAAAGAGAAACCTATGATACACCACGTAGAACTAAAGCAAAGCCATGAAGAACATAAGGCTAATCAATTTAAGGCTGGGGACAAGGTATTGTTGGACGAAGAAGATCCTCAAGTTGTCACGACAAAGTCTAACACACAAAGAGTAAATCCTTTCATGGTACTAAAAGTTTTCCCATACGATACAGTCGAGGTAACACACAAAGAATTTGGCACTTTTAAGGTAAATAGCACTCGACTTAAACCTTATTTTGATGTAAAGTTTGATAGCAGGAGAGATGAGTTTCAACTCCTCGAACCACCATGATCATGTGAACAAGAGGTAAGTCGAGCTTAGAATATAAATAAGCGCTTCTCAAGAGGCAACCTAAGCACTAACACAATAAACCCATTTATTTTATCTATTTTTCTCATTTTTAGTACAGGTTTTGAACCCACACGGCCTAATACACGAGCGTGTCCTTTGTCGTGTGGAAACAAGATCAAAATTATCCTATTAAGATGTGCGACAACGGCTTGCAATAAATCCACAGGGCCGTGCGAGATGGCCATGATAAGAGGCCGTGTGAGATTCTGTCGATGGACGCACGGCTGTGTTGCCTGGCCGTGCTTGTTGGGGGCTGGACCGTGTGTTCTTCATATGGCACGACCGTGTGCCATGACCGTGTGGTGACTCATTGGGCAGTGTCGATTTCATATTTTGGCCCATTTTCCTCGTTTTTGGCCCGTTTTCTGTTCTTTTCTCTTCCCTATGCTCTCCTGAGTATAAGATATGAAAAAGAAAGATTAAGAGTACTAATTCTCACAAAACTGATAATAATTCATCCAGAATATAGGCTAAACATGGGGTAAAAATATGTATAATTTATCGTTTATCAAATACCCCCACACTTAAGCCTTTGCTTGTCCTCAAGCAAAATCTCAATCCCTAATTAAGAATCATTCCTCTTAATTCACAATCTTTATCGATAAGATTTTAAATTAATTCATAGGTATTCATACAATGATAATTCAATCAGAAGAACATTAAAGATTCAATCACTCTAAGCTGAGAATTTTATCATTGAAACATAAGTTTTCTCCCTTCTCCTAAGTAATTATCTCTCCATCTTAATTAACAGGAGTTGACATCCTCGCTAAGGATTCACTCTATCCACTCGAAGTGTTTACGGTTCAAAAATTAAGCATTTTCTAGTCAACCTGAAAAGTCATTACCATAGGCTTGCTAGAAAATCAGATCTCCACCACTGTAGATTGATATGATATATCGATCAAAAGGTCTTTCAATGGTTGTAATGGGGCTTGGTTAGGGGGTGTTGTCACAGGCTGCAAAAGAGGGATAGAATCGAGATTGAATTGAAAAATTATCTAGCTAGAAAAATCTCTATCACTGGAACATATTTCTCGAGGTAATTCTTATGATACATCATTTCCACCTTGTTAGCCTTAAATTAGAAATATGCAAACACTATTTGAATTATTACAAATTACAACTGAATTAATACATACGTTTTTTGTTGTAAGAACAATTCAAGTAAAATACATTAAGTTGAATATGTACAACTTTACAATATGGAAAAGAGAATAAAGCTAGATAATAAGTTCAACTCAAAGCTTGACAAAAATAGGGATCAAAGTAATTGAATAGAATTCAACAAAAATGGGTTATAGGTTAATATTAGAGGTAGGTCAAAAAAAAGGTTGTTAGGCTCAATGGGGTTCACTAGAGGTTAATTTATGGAGGTAGGCTTTTATGGAGTAAGTGGGTTAAATCTTAGGTGCCTTTATCATCTCGGTATATCAAATCAATGATGTGGTTTCGACATGTATAATCGAAGCAAGTTCTAGAATAACAAATCAATATTGACTCACTCAAAGCAATAATAAAAGTGAGCACGAAAGAATGTATGCTCAAAAGGCTCAAAATCTCACCAGAATTATGGCTTTTGATGTCAATCCTGCGAATTTCAAATCTCAAGATAACACTTAGAATTAAGGAAAATAACTTATGAAAAAAAATGGGGTTCTCAAAAATTTCAACTTATCATGCTTGATTTCCTAATATTTTAAAGTTTGAATAATCAGAGTACAAGCATCTATGTCTTAATTCTCAATATATCAATAAAAATCATAAATCAATCAGAATTAATTCTTAATAGGAGGTTGAAAGTAATGTAATTGAGAACAATGCATCAGATTTCAGGGTTTTCATATATAGTATAAAGATTTAAAGTAAGTTTCCCTCCCCACACTTAAGATGTACATTGCTCTCAATGTACAAAGATAGCATTAGTAGCAATAAAAGCATAAGATCATAAGATAGGTGGAGGTATGAAACTCCCTACTTTGGATGGATTAGGGAGACGGAGATTGGAAGAGTTGGCAGTTGTGGCCAGGTGTTCCCTTTTTCATAGTGATTTGAGCTGTAAAGCTCTTTTGAAACTACGAAAGTATTTATTAGTCGTGGGAATTTTGGATTAATAGAGATCACTCATTAGGGATTAGCCGATATGAAAAAGAAATAAAATAAAATAAAGCAAAATACTAAAAATACTAATATTCAAATAATGAAAAAGATGAAATGAAAGAAAATAAAAATGAACGTAAAAAGGAAAATAAAGTTAGAAGAAAAGGTAAAAATAAAGATCAGTGTTCCAAAGTTAGAATAAAGTAAAATAAAGTAAAAAAAATAAAGTTAAGAGGAATAGATATACCTAATCATTAGATAGATCACGAGGCGGTGGAGTGATACGGAGGTGCTGGCATATCTGCTCTAAGGTGGCATCGATATAATTGAGGCGCCGAAAGCATTACTAGTAAAATTGTGAAAAGTGCTCAGATAGGTCAGCGTGGGCGTCTGTCACATGGGCTGTTCGTCGGGGTCGTGGTGGCTCGATCGGCGCATCCTCCTCTAGTGGCGGGACATCATCAAGAATGTCCTCTGGGTCCTCGCCCTCTTGGATGAGGCAGAACTGAAAGTGGCTGCCTCCTGGCCTACGCTCGATCATCCTTATATGAAGCATAGTCTGGATGCCTTGAGGAGACATCTGACCAATGAGTGTGTAGGAGGATGTCTGGGCTGAACTATTGAGGAGCCCGAAGTAATGGGACAAGCGTATAATGTAGGGCCCCATGGATAAGATGCCTCTACGGTGCCTCACCGTCTGATATTGCATGGCGTGCGCGATGAAGTATGCCAAGTCAATGACGTGTCCGTTGGCCATGCACCATAGGAAGTAGACGTCATGAGTGTTGACAACGGCTATGCTCTCCCGTCTACCTATCAGAGTGTGAGCAAGGAGATCATGAATGTACCTTAGAGAGGGAACGAGGGCGGTCGCCTCGCTGACACTGGGGTTATATGTCTGACGCCCCGAGGCTATTTCGTTCCAACAGTCAACTGGCCTGATATGGATACGACAGAAAGGTTAAGGAAGTCTTCGTCTGCCATGAATTGCTCTGTATAGAGCCCAAGTGCTGAGCCGAACTCTGGAATGCTGAGGTGTCACACGAGACCTCCCAAACGGAACTGGACTATCCCTGGGTCATCGAATCTGGTCATCTCGATCTGCAGATGGAATGTGGAGCAGAACTCAAGGGTGAGTTCTAAGTATGTGAGCTCCACGATCTGGAAGAACTGTTCCTATGGCTCGGTCATTAATAGGGCTCGGACATCGTCCACTAGGTGTATCTGCTCGAGGCAGCCCAATCTATGCATCAGCCAGTGGATATAGTGTGGGCTCGGAGTAATTGATAATGTTCCTCCTGGGAGGCTTGGGAAAAAGTGATGAACGGGTGTCGAGCCTTGGAGGTGGGCCTTGATGATGAACTACCTGGCCCCTTTCGTTTCTTTGAGACGAGGATAACAGTTTTCCTACCGCATGATGACGACATAGTATCTGAAATAAAATAACAAGCATTAGGCCTAAAGATTGAAATTAAACTAGATAGATAATATTTAAAATGTAGATTAGGATAAAATGTTCCGAAGAAAACATAAAAATGAGGATTAACCTGAATAGTAGAAATTAACCATTTGTAAATTTGTAGCAAAACTAAAAAAATATGGGTATGTAATTATACTAAATTTATGAGAAAAATGGCAGGCAAATATAAATTTAAGTGGCAAACAAAAATGAATTTAAATGGCATGCAATCCTAATATGTTCTATACAATTCTAGATTATTCATCCTAGTTTACCTAATTCCATGCTTGAAGGAACATCTAGAAAAAAGTAAGATTAACTAAATAGATAGTAAAAACGAAATATAAATAAATAAATGAGAAAAATGAGAAAATCGAACCAAAAATGGAGTTGCACAGTCGTGGGTTCAGGTTGAACGGTCATGGGGTGGCTTTGCACGGGCGTGAGTCAGCTGCAGACGAGCGTGGTGGTGGTTTTAAGGTTGACAGTGGCGTTTATGGTGGTTGTGGAGAGGAGATTTTAGGGTTTGAGTGAAGAAGAGAATGAATAGTGGCTTCCTATTTATAGTTTTTGGGTCACACGGGCATGTCACACGCCTGTCTGACTTGGGGTTTGCCCGTGTGAATTGAAATTCAGTGGTTTTGGTGCGCCTGGTTCGAAGTACATGCCCGTGTTGCTAACTCACATGGCCATTTGCGATCGTGTTTGCTTTTCACACAATCGTGTGATAAGTTCCACGGTCGTTTGCGATTGATTTCATTCTTCACACGGCCGTGTAGAAGGGCACACGGCCGTTTCCAATTTGACAGTGTTGGCCACGGTCTAGGGACACAGGCGTGGGGGTTTGTGCAAGCCCGTGTTGATACTGTAGGGTTGCCACGGCCATGTTGCACGGCCGTGGGGATTTCTTGGTAGCCCGTGTTGAAGTCAGAAGGTTGCCACGGCCATATCGCATAGCCGTGGCGATTTATCGGTGGCCTGTGTTTTAGGAAAATTTTTGCTCTGGTTATACACGACCTCGGTACACGACCATGTCTCTACTTGAAGTGTTCACACGGCTTTAGACACGCCCGTGGGCATGGCTGTGTGGTCCTAAATCTCTACATTTAAAAGGGTTAGTTGATGAAAAATACGTAAAATTTTAAAGAAGGAAAGGTTACTAAGTTAGTGCTCGGGTTACCACCCAAGAAGCACTTATTTAGAGTCTAAGCTCGACTCTACCTGGATGTATCACAAAGGGATTTCGTGGAGCTGAAGCTCCTCCCTATAATCTTTAAAATTCTCACCTCTGTAGTGTTTAAGCCTATGTCCGTTTACCTTAAACGTACCGTAGTCGGGGTGAGTTACCTCAATTGTGCCGTATGGAAAGACGGTTTGAATAGTGAATGGACCTGACCATCTTGACTTGAGTTTTCCAGGAAATAGTCTCAGCCTTGAGTTGTAGAGTAAGACAAGATCACCTGTTTTGAACTGCTTAGTTTGTTTCAGTCTTTTGTCATGATGTCACTTCATGGCTTCCTTATATAGTCGTGAGCTCTCGTATGCTTTGCAACGCCATTCATCTAGTTCATTTAACTACATTAATCTCTTCTCACCTGCAAGCTTAAAATCAAGGTTTAGAAATTTGATAGCCCAAAATGCTTTATGTTCAAGTTCAAATGGCAAATGACAACTTTTTCCACAGACAAGCTTATAAGGAGATGTACCTATGGGTGTTTTAAAAGCAGTTCTGTAAGCCCATAAAGCATCGTCTATTTTCTTGACCAATCCTTTCTATTTGTTTCTATTGTTTTCTCTAGGATGCGTTTTAATTCCCTATTTGTCACTTCGACTTGGCCACTGGTTTGTGGATGATAAGGGGTAGCTGTTCTATGGTGTACTCCATACCTTTTTAAGATTTTTTCAAACTGGGCATTGCAAAAATGTATGCCCCTATCACTAATAATTATCCTAGGTGTTCCAAATCGAGAGAAAAATTTCTTCAAAAATCGTACTACCATTCTAGCATCATTAGTAGGTAAGGCTTGGGCTTTCACCCATTTTGAAATATAATCTACTGCTACTAAGATGTACTTATTCCCAAATGAAGTAGGGAATGGACCCATGAAATCAATACCCCATACATCAAATATTTCGCATGAAAGTATATAGTTCTAAGGCATTTCATTATGTTGAGAAATATTACCTGTTCGCTGACATTTATCACAAGAGGTCACATACCTATTGGCATCCCTAAAAAGTGTAGGCCAGTAAAAGTCTAATTCAAGTACCTTATGAGCAGTTCTAGCTCCACTGTGATGTCCTCCTGTGGGTCCTGAATGGCAGTGATTTAAAATATGGTATGCTTCTGTTTCAGTAACACATCTTCGAATAACCTGATCTGCACAAATTCAAAAAAGAAAAGGATCCTCCCAAAAGTAGTTTTTCACATCAACAAAGAATCGCTTCTTTTGCTGATGGGTCAGCCCTTTTGGGGTTATGTGAGCTGCTAAATAATTTGCAAAATTAGCAAACCAAGGAACTGTTGCATCTGCTAAGGATAGGAGTTGTTCTTCAGGGAACAAATCGTTTATTTTACGAGGTACTTGGGTTGCATGTTTTCTAATCTTGAAAGGTGATCTGCTGCCAAGTTTTCAGCTCCCTTCTTGTCCTTTATTTCTGAATCGAATTCTTGTAACAGTAGAATCCATCTTATTAATTGAGGTTTTGCATCAATTTTAGTTAAAAGGTAGCGAAGAGCAGAATGGTCAGTATAAACAATGACTTTTGACCAAATCAAATAAGATTTGAATTTATCAAATGCGAAAATAACAACTAGCAATTCTTTTTCTGTGGTAGTATAATTTGCTTGAGCGACTGTCAAAGTTCTGCTAGCATAATAAATCGGTTGAAAGTGCTTGTCTCTTCGTTGTCCCAAAACTGCACCTATTGTAAAATCACTTGCATCGTGCATTAGCTCAAAAGGTAGATTCCAATCAGGTGAAATCATAATCGGGGCATTGCTAACTTTTCTTTTAGAGCATTAAATGAGTCTAAACATTCTTGGTCAAAGTTGTAAAGCACGTCTTTTTCTACCAACTTTGTTAAAGGCTTAGCTATTTTAGAAAAATCTTTAATAAATCTGCGATAAAAATCGGCGTGTCCTAAAAAGCTTCTTATAGCCTTAACTGAATTAGGGGGAGGTAATTTTTCAATGGTTTCAATTTTTGCTTTATCTACCTCTATCCCTTTACTAGAAATTTTATGTCCTAAAACAATACCCTCTTGAACCATAAAGTGGCATTTTTCCCAGTTTAGCACTAAATTTGTCTCTTCACATCTTATCAAAACATGTTTTAGATTATTAAGACAGATTTGCAAAGAATTACCAAAAACTAAAAAATCATCCATAAATACCTCCATGATATCTTCCACGAATTCATTGAAGATAGCTAGCATGCATCGCTGAAAAGTAGCAGGAGCGTTACATAAACCAAAAGGCATTCTACGATAAGCAAACGTACCGTATAGGCATGTGAATGTCATTTTCTCCTGATCTTCTGGAGATATCAGGATTTGAAAGTAACCAGAGAGGCCATCTAGGAAACAATAATACATGTGACCTGATAATCTTTCCAACATCTGATCAATAAAAGGTAAGGGAAAATGATATTTTCGAATGGCGTCATTTAGCTTCCTATAATCAATGCAAACTCTCCATCCGGTGACTGTTCTTGTAGGTATTGCCCCTTTTTTGTAATTAGATACCACAGTCATGCCTCCCTTTTTAGGAATAACCTGCACGGGACTTACCCAAGAACTATCAGAAATAGGGTAAATAATGCCTGCATCTAGGAGTTTAATTACCTCGGCTTTTATGACTTTCTTCATGTTGGGATCCAATCGTCTATGAGCTTGCACTGATGGTTTAAATTCATCTTCCATTAAAATTTTGTGGGTGCAAAAGGACGGATTAATTCCCTTAATATCTGAAATTTTCCAAGCTACAGCATGCTTGTGTTCCCTTAACACATGGAGTAGTTTCTCTTTTTCTGCAATGCTCAAATCTGATGCGATAATGACTGGTAGAGTTGAATCTTCCCCTAAACAGGCATATTCTAGATGATCTGGTAGTTGCTTTAACTCTAATTTGGGGGGGTTAATCAATGGAAGGTTTCTGTCTCAACTCATCATTCATCTTTATACTTTCATAACTTATGTGTCTTGTGATGATTTCATTAGAATCTAACTCCTTTCTTACTTCCTCAATTTCAGTGGTGACTTCATCTTCTCCCCCACTTTGAACAAGACACAGTTCCAACATGTCTGCGATAGAAAGTTCCTAAAACTTATCTTGAACAAAGTAATGAATAATATCAACAAAATAACAGGAATCATCTTGTTCTTTAGAAAATTTCATAGCATCATAGATTTTAAAAACGACTTCTTCCTCACCAACTCTAAGTACTAATTTACCATCTTCTACATCAATAACAGCTCTAGCAGTGGCTAAGAATAGACGTCCTAAAGTTAAAGGTACCTCAATATCCTCATCCATATCAAGCATAACAAAATCAACAGGGAATATATATTTATCGACCTTGACTAGCACGTCTTCTATGATTCCCCTAGGATATTTAACAGATCTATCAGCTAGTTGAATACTCATCCTAGTGGGCTTTCGTTCCCCTAGACCTAGTTGGTTGAACATTTTGTAAGGTATGAGATTAATGCTAGCACCTAAATTAGCTAAGGCTTTATCAATAAGTAAACTACCAATTAAACAAGGAATAGTAAAACTCCCTGGATCTTTCAGTTTTGTCGGCAGTTTATTCTGGAGAATAGCTGAGCATTCCTCGTTGAGTTCCACTGTGGCTAATTCTTCCAACTTCCTTTTATTTGTCAAAAGTTCTTTAAGGAACTTTGCGTACTTCGGCATCTGCGAAATTGCTTCAACAAAAGGCAACTTAATGTGTAATTGTTTAAAAAGTTTAAGAAATTTACCGAATTGAACGTCTGTACAGTCTTTCTTCAACTTTGCCAGATATGGAATGGGCGGTTGGTATTCCTTGAGTGTTGGTTGAGTGTTTTCCTTAGATTCCTCTACCTTGTCTCCTGAAGATTTTGGAGTAGATTTCTTTTCTGGTTCAGCTAGTACTTTCCCATCTCTTAGAGTAATTGCTTTGACATGTTCTCTGGGATTTGGCTCAGTATTAATTGGTAGTCCACCTTGTGGTCTTTCTGAAATTAATTTTGCAAGCTGACCGATTTGATTCTCAAGCCCTTGAATTGATGCTTGCTGCTTCTTTAGTGCCGTTTCCATGTTTTGGAAACGGGTGTCTGATGCGGCCATAAATTTGGTGAACATCTCTTCAAGATTCGGCTTTTTCTCTTGTTGTGGTGGTGGCTGCTGGAATCCCGGAGAAGGTGGTTGTCTTTGATTTTCTTGTCCTCCCCATGAAAAATTGGGGTAATTTCTCCAACCTGTATTGTAAGTATTACTATAAGGATTATTTTGGGGTCTAGAATTGTTACCCATATAGTTGGCTGGCTCAGTTTCCATGCTGTGTCCAGAGGATAAGTATTCTAGATTGAACATATTTATTGGAGTTGTGTCACACTGCATCACTGGCTGTGCCTGCGTAGAACCATCAAAATGATCAAACTTTTTATTTAAAAGTTCTACTTGGTTAGTAAGCATAGTGACAGCATCAATATTATAAACTCCTGCAGCTTTTGTCAGCTTTGTCCTCATGACTTGCCACTGATAGTTATTCAGTGACATCTCTTCTATAAACTCATCAGCTGCTTTGGGTGTTTTATTGTTGATTATTCCTCCTGCGGCTGCGTCGATCATTTGCCTTGTTGATGGATTCAAACCATTGTGAAAGGTTTGAACTTGTAGCCATAAAGGTAGGCCATGATGAGGGCATCTTCTCAAAAGATCTTTGTATCTCTCCCAGGTATCATATAGTGTTTCTAAATCCATCTGCACAAAAGAAGAGATATCGTTTCGTAATTTAGCTGTTTTAGCTGGAGGAAAATATTTAAGTGCAAATTTTTCGGTCATCTGTTCCTACGTGGTGATTGAGTCTCGTGGTAAAGAATTTAACCATTGTTTGGCTTTGTTTCTCAAAGAGAATGGGAATAGCCTTAAACGAATGGCATCATCAGAAACGCCATTAATTTTAAAGGTGTCACAGAGTTCCAAAAAATTGGCTATGTGTGAATTTAGATCTTCATCCTGTAAACCATCAAACTGCACCAATTGCTGTATCATCTGAATAGTGTTAGGCTTTAATTCAAAATTATTAGCAGCAATAGTAGTTTGGGTACCAACCAAACTAGGTTTAGCATAATCATACATAGTGTGAGGAGCTTCTTCTTGATTTGCGGGTGGCGCGACTATTACGGGAGGTGGTGGAATGTTTTGATTTGCTTCCATCTCTTTTGTAGGTTCTGGCCTTTGTTCTTGATCTTGTTCTGGATACTGTAGGCTTCGTCTGATCTTTCTGCGATTTCGGCGAACTGTCGCTTCTAAATCTTCGTCAAAAAGCAATAGTCCTGCTGGGTTGTTTCTAGTCATAAACTAGAAATACCTAAGAGGAAAAGCAAAGAAAAATAAAATAAAATAAAATAAAAGAAAAGTAAAATAAGAAAATAAAAATAAATAAAAACTGAAAATAGATAAATATAATAATGGCTAAAGTAATAGAAATCGAGTTTTCGAAATATTTTAGTTCCCCTGCAGCGGCGCCAAAAACTTGATATGCTCGCGATATTAAGTAATAAAATTTATAAAAACTGATCACACCAAAAACTAACTAATATCACGATTTTAAAGGAAAGCGCACCTATCAAACAGTAGTATAGTTTAGCGGCAAGACCGAGTTATCGTACCCAAGGAAACCAAAAGTACTAATACTTACTTCCTTTCTATTATCTAGCCTAAAAATAAAAGAGGATTGATTGAAACTAATTCTAAAACTAACTAAAAGTGCACAAAAAGTAAATTGGGAAAAACTTTAGGGAAAAGCTGATTGATATGAGCAATACTTAAGAGAGAATCCACCTAGACTTCACTTGTTATTAACTTCTTGAACTAGATGATTTCTTCACTTGACTTGATCCGTAAAGATCTCTAACCTATGTTAGTACCTCTTTCGAGGATAAGAACAACTAGGCTAGGCTGTTAACTAAAGTTTCTTTATTAATTCACACCCTAGGTTGCATTAATTTGATCTATGGATCCCCCTATTAGGTTTGACCCTAATCCGACAGATTTTTGTCACCCTATGTATAGGGTTGCATGCAACTCTGCTTAATTATGGTAGATCTACACTTAAAACAGGACTTTTGCTCCTCTGCCTAAGCACATCAAATTCTTGAAATAATACCTAGGATTATTAAATCAAGAATGAAGAACACATAATTAAGAACAATTCAAGTATTTATCAAATAATTCAAGAATAAATAATAACAAGATCTGTCTTAGGTTTCATCCACCTCAAGTATTTGAGGGGTTTAGTTCATAACAAAGAAAGAAAACATCTCAGAAGAATTAAGATAACAAAACATAAAGAACCCAAAAACCCCTGAAGGAATTTAGGGAGATCCTCTGTCTTGATGTAGAATTCTGGCTTCTGGGATGAATCAATCAGCTTCCCTTGGAGTAATTCCTTGCTTCCACTCCTTGTGTTGGCAGAAAAATAGCGCTCTTTCTTAAGAGGAAAGAGTATATCTTTAGAGTTGCCTCTTGGGGTCTTTATATAGAGTTTAGAATGGCTTTCTTAGCCCTTATATCCAAATCCGAGTGAAATTCCTCTTCCTCACGATAGGGAAATGCCCATGTGCCACGACAAGAGGCCGTGTGAGAGTCTGTCGATGGAGGCATGGCCGTGTGGCCTGGTCCTACTTGTCGGGGGTTGGATCGTGTGTTCTTCATGTGGCACGGCCGTGTGGTGACTCCTTGGGACGTGTCGATTTCATATTTTGGCCTATTTTCCTCATTTTTGGCCCGTTTTCCACTCTTTTCTCTTCCCTATGCTCTCCTGAGTATAAGATATGAAAAAGAAAGGTTAAGAGCACCAATTCTCACAAAACTGATAATAATTCATCCAAAATATAGGCTAAACATGGGGTAAAAATATGTATAATTTATCTTTTATCACGTAACAAGTAATAAAGTGACATGTAAATGTTGAGTTATCGTACCCACAGGGACGGTAAAAAGGAATATTTATGAATTTAATTTAAAAAAACTTTGGTGAGAAAATAATTTTGGTTTGAAAAGTTGATTTAAAAACTAAGATATTAAAACTAAGTAAACAATTTAAATAAAATAAAACGATTTCAAAAAGATTTAATCAAGATGATATAATTGTGTTGGATTAATTACATCTTTTTAACTTAGAATTATTAAAATCATGCTTATGCTGTTACGAATAAATTCATGGCAACTCGGAAAAATTGCTAACTACTGCTCATACATACCCATTAAATTCAATTAATCTCTTGCATGTTCCCATGTCAATTCAAAAAATTAATTCAATTTAATAAACATATAAAAGATTATGTGAAGTAACAAGGTAGCCATACCTTGAAACAATTTAATTGCAACAATCTTGCAAGTTATGCAAGGCATATGTATTGCCAAATACAATGCTAATTTAATTTTCAGCTACCTTAGAATAATTAAACATGCACTGATTAGGTACTGAGTCCATTAATTGCAATTTCAATCTGTTTAAACAATTAATTCATTAGTTATCTTGCAATTTTAATGCAAGAATAACTTAGGCATGATTTTACTTAATCAAGCATTTTTACCAAGGCCTATAACAGCATAAACACTATTTTAATAATTCAAGTAGGCAAAATATAATCAACCCAACACGAATTAAATTCAAGCTAAATTGATTAAAATAACCATTCCAACAACAATAATATTCATAGATATGTTCATCATAAAAACAACAGAAATTAAAAAGATAGGGAACAAGAAGGCAGATCCGGTGTTTCTCCGTGGCTTGACTGATTGCTCCATTCTTCATCTCCGTTGTCCTTGCCGGTCAAGGCTTCTATGAACACTTGCTTGATGCCCAAAATGTCTGGGAAAATACCTCTTTTCCAAGAGGAGAAATCAGAACAAGACTACAGGAAAATAAAGTGGAAAATGGAGAGAAAAGAGGGTGGAGAGGAGAAGAATGAACGAGAGAATGAGAGTGGAATGAGGGATTGAGGGATGAGTGAAATGATCAGCAAGGGGTGGCTTTTATAGCTGATTGTGGCTGCTAAAAATAGAAAATTCCAGCAGCCAAAGAGCCCCCCTATGGCCGGCCACACACATGGCAAGGTTGAAGCTTTCAACTTTGCTATTTTAGGCATGGGGCAAATCTACAAAGCCATAAATAAAGGTGGGGTTTGAATGCAAATTGGAGGTTTTTCAAGGGCCTTTTTGCAAGCATATTGAATCAGCTAAATTGCTGATTTGGGTCAGCCTATGGACGGTTCTAGTCAGCCCAATTAGTGGCTGGTTCGATTCTCTCGATTCAATTCGATTAGTGCGGTTCAACTGGGCCCTTTCTCCATAATTAATTAAAATTAATTTATTTAACCCAAAATAAATAGGGAATAAATTAAAATTAATTTAACTATGAATTAATACACATTTTTGGACCGTCTTGGGCTGGAAATTAGTTTGCCTTGATACTCCAAATTGCTTCTCGGTTTTGTTCTTCTAGCAGTGTCCGCCGGGTCATTTTTCGCCCTTTGTGCAATTCCATCAAAAATAACCAAATTTAATCAAAATTAACTATAAAATTAATAAAAATTCATCATGTTCATATTTTTAACACAATTTAATTATTTTATAATATTTAATTATTTTCCGACAAGAATTTAACCGGAATAGCATGATTTTAAATCAAAAAGGGCATGAAAAAATATATAAATTTTTGTGTTTCCACACCCCCCAAACTTAATTCATTGCTCGTCTCGAGTAATGCACAAATTTTGAAAAGAATTTCTTGGAAAGACTTTTGAAAACCTTCTTCAGAACAACACTTTTCTCAAAATTATGAACTTGATATACTCATGCTCAAAAATAAGAAATTTGATCATTATGCTACTCAAGTGTTCATATTATTCAAATTAATGTCAACAATTATTACAATAGCAAAATTAGACTAAATGTTTCCTAATAAAGACATGTTAATTCCTGCCAATTCAATTTTTAGTCCTTTATTCAAGATTAAGCTACAATCGTTAAGCTCAACTTATGTCTTCATATGTTGAACAAATCAATTTCTCTCCACTAATGTAGGTAACATTGGAACTTCGAATCAATAGGTCTTTAACAAGGTTGTAACGTGGCTGGGCTTAGGGGTAGGTAAAAAGATAGATAAATTTCGGCTAAAAACCCTAGACTCAGTGTAAATCGAACCTTTGGAAATTTTTACCTTCAACCACCAACTTTCACACGCTCTTTTTCAAATACATGTGCTTTTTTTTTAATTGAGCACTTGCTTTCTGCATACAATTTTTGAGCATTTGATATTTCTTTTCAACTCCCCTAAACTTATTTTCAAACGATATTCTTGAATAGTACTGAGTCTAGTGTTTGGGACAATTTAAAGATAATTAAGAGAAACGTGATGGGCTAAATTTGTATAGGTTCCAAAGTAAAATTAGGCCATATCGTCTCAAAGTTGGGTTTCAAAGGATAAAATTTACTATGGTGGGCTTGAAAGGCTCAAACGGTCCAAACAATAGTTGCCTAAATCATTTTCAATGTTCCATGCTTCCTAGGATTTCGCCTCAAGAAACTACTAAGTCAATTCTAAAGACTTAAACTTTCATGCATACCTAACTTTTCTAAAGAGAGAAAAATTTATGGTATAAAGTTGCATGCTTTATTAAAAATACATTCATGTCATTATTAAGCTACATAATAATTTATTGAAAAAAATAGAATTTTATCCATACTCAAGTTTAACATACTTAACAAAATTCAAATTTATTGAATAGAAATGTATCCTAATCATAATTAAAAGAAAAATTTTATTTTGGATAGAAATAATTTAAAATATCGGTCCCTCCAACTTAAAATGAACAATGTCCTCATTGTTTAAAGTGAATAGATACTATACACCAGGTAGGAATTCAGAAAAGAGGAGGTGAGTCAATGTGACTGGTTAAGTACCAAGCTCTTTCGAAATCCAATCCTAGACATGTATATATCTATTGCCACACTTTATACTTTATGACTTGTCCATATTTATTCAGGATTTCCTTCTCTTGTTTTATTATGCAAAAATAAAAATTCCTAATTAATCCTAATCCTAACTTAACCTAAAAAACAAAAAT
Source organism: Gossypium stocksii (assembly GCA_020496765.1). Taxonomy (NCBI): domain Eukaryota; kingdom Viridiplantae; phylum Streptophyta; class Magnoliopsida; order Malvales; family Malvaceae; genus Gossypium; species Gossypium stocksii. The sequence goes on from CM035622.1 coordinate 55,116,861, forward strand.
TAAATAAAGTCAAGATCCTCCATTGAGTGTACCCTGTCTTCTTTACATTGGTAAGAATTTCTGCTTTCAAGCACAGAATAGTTATTGTAAAGGGGAAGTAAGCAGGGCCAGAACATATAATGGCACAGTTTTGAATTTCTTTCAAGATGATCTTTCCCACATCAATGGTCTTACCCGTCAAGATCAAGTATAGTAAGACCATTCGCTCCAATGAAATTGTAGTCCCATGTGAGCTAGGCAGAAGGCTGAAACGGATCAAATAGAACCATACCTTTGCAATAGGTGTTAAGTATTCTCTTCGACAAGTGTGGATTCCTTGTTTTGACACAGTCCAATTGGAACCTTCAACTGTAAGCTCCTCGAGAACTTCGTGCTGAAATTCTTGCTTGATATTGCTCATCAAAGATGAATACTCGTCGTTCTCAAAATCAGGTAATTCAAAGAACTCATTAAAAGCATTCGAGTTTATAGGTACCTTGATTCCGCGAACAGGGACTTCTGTCATCTCGCTTGAAGTTAAATTCGCGTAGAACTCACGAACTAGCTCCTTATCCACACTAGGTCTCTTTTCACAAAATAGTTCCCAATTGAGAGCTTCAGCAATTTGACGAATACGTGCCATGAAATCTCTGTAGTTGCTCTCCTTCAGTGTGAAGCCTTTCTTAGGATGCATCTGTTGATTTTTGTAGATACTTTCGTATCTCACTTTAGCTTCAACACAATGGAACTTGCTTTTTGTTTCGTCGATTTGAGCGGAGGCACGAGTTCTCTTGCGAGGTATAATTAACCTGAACATAAGATGGAAAAATTTATTTTCTAGAAAATTTTAATAAATATTATTAACAATTCAATAATCTTGAAAAATTAAATAATTTAACAAAATTAAAATTTAAAAGAAAATTAGATCTTACCACCTTTATGTAAAAATATAAGAACTTAAAGTAAAATAATATTTATCAAGGAAAAAGATGGCAAGTTAAAAGAAGGGTTGGAAGGATTTTGGTTTAGGTTGGGTGCAAGAAGAGTGTCGCACAAGTGCTTGGCAGCAATAAGGCGTGTGGCTGATGGAGTTGGAGCGGGCAGCAGTGGCGCACGGAGCCTCGTCAAGAAGACCTGGAGTGCGCGCGGGACACGGCCTGGGCAGCAGCAGCAAGGGCCTTTGACCTGGGCAGTTGTTGAATGTGCGCGTGGTCTAGGCGCAGCAATGGCGCGAGCGGGCGCTAGGGCGTGCGTGCGGCTGTTGAGGTGCTTGGTCGACTACTGTAGCTAGGGAGTTGGTTAGGTGGGTTGGTGTTTTGGGAGTTTTTTTTTAGGGTAATGCATGGATGGGAGAAATAAGGTAGTATTTATAGCATAAGTAATAGGATTTAAAATAGAACTCTTAGTCTAATTTAATAATTAAAAATAAGAGTTTAATTCTAATCCTACTCAAGTTTAACAACAAATAATAATTAAATATAAGCATACAAATTATCAATTGTTATTAATTATTAAGATAAACATAAAATAAAAATTGAAATTAAATTAATCCTAATTCTAATCTAAGTTGATAAAAGTTAATATATAAATTATAATGAATATAATTATATATTAAAGTTTATCATATTATTAATAGAATATAAAAATAAATATTTCTTCTAGATGCCTTAAAAATATATTTATAAAGAAAGACACCTAATTTTTATTATTCATAAAAAGAGCAATCAAATTTTTAAAAATAATTCAATTAAGTCCCTAGACTTAATGAAAAATAAAAATTGAGTTGCAGATTAAAAATTGGATCAAAATTGACCCTTTTATTTGAAATAGCAAAAATTTATTTTGTTGATTAGGGAATAATTTCTTGGGAAATTATGTTAAAATAAATTCCCAGGAAAGATTGGAAGGGTCACAAATGGTCCCGCTTAAGTTCCAACCTCCTAGACAGAACTTATTTAAACATACTAAACTGAAAAAAAAGACCCTAAATCATTTATTAAACAAAACACAAAATATTAAATATTTGATAAAATGAACGAGATGTTATCTCGTTCGATTTTATCCCCCCAATAATGTTTCAAACGCTGAGCATTAACTCAGAAATTACCTCCCTTACCTTGGAGTTCAACAACTCCGTATGGATAGACTCGGTGAATTGTAAATGGACCGGACCAACTTGATTTTAGCTTACCTGGAAAGAACTTCAATCTAGCGTTGAACAGTAATACTTGTTGACCTACTTCAAATTCTCGAACTCGGATGTGTTTGTCATGCCATTTCTTAAGTCTTTCTTTGAGTAGTTTGGCATTTTCATATGAGAACATTCGAAATTCTTCTAACTCGTTGAGTTGGAACATACATTTTTCTTTTGCGAGCTTAGGATCCAAATTAAGCTGTTGAAGAGCCCAGTAAGCTTTGTGCTCTAACTCCAAGGGTAGATTACATGCTTTCCCAAAGACCAACCTATAGGGTGACACCCCTAAAGGTGTCTTGTATGCTGTTCTGTAATCCTATAAAGTATTGTCTAGTCTTTTGGACCAATCTTGTCGGTTCGAGCAAACTACCTTCTCAAGTATGCCTTTGATCTCCTTATTTGTTAGTTCAGCTTGGCCATTCGTTTGCGGATGCTAAGCTGTTGCAACCTTCTGTTTCACCCCATGTTTGTCTAACAACCATTTCAACCACTTGTTCACAAAATGGGCTCCTTCATCGCTAATGATAGCTCTTGGGGTTCCAAACCTTGTGAACACGTGCTTCTACAAGAACTTTATTACAACCTTCACATCATTCATCAGATATGCCTCCGCCTCGACCCACTTGGACACATAGTCTACTGCTACCAATATATACCTGTGACCGAAGGACGGAGGGAAAGGCCCAAGAAAATCAATACCCCAAACATCGAACAATTCGACCTCAATGATGTTTGTTCGAGGCATCTCAATTTTGTTGGTGATATTTCTGACCCTTTGATATCTATCACAGCTCTTTACGTACGTATATGCATCCTTGAATAATGTTGGCCAAAAGAATCCGGCTTGTAATATTTTTGGCCGCAGTACAAGTACCTCCAAAATGTCCCCCACTCGGAGCTGAGTGACAATGGTATAAGATCTTTGGTATTTCTTCTTCTGCCACGCATCTCCTGATCATCTAATCTGCACACTTTTTAAATAGATATGGCTCTTCCCAGAAATAGTACTTCACATCGTAAAGAAACTTTTTCCTTTGTCGATATGTCTTATCAATTGGCATCAAACCACAAGCTAAAAAGTTAGCAATATCAGCAAACCAAGGGGTATTATGGACATGATTTATCTTAAGTATATGCACATCTGGAAAGGTCTCATGAATCGGTATAAGTGGAGTATTTCCTTTTTGCGGCTCCATTCTTCATCTCCGTTGTCCTTGCCGGTCAAGGCTTCTATGAACACTTGCTTGATGCCCAAAATGGCTGGGAAAATACCTCTTTTCCAAGAGGAGAAATCAGAACAAGACTACAGGAAAATAGAGTGGAAAATGGAGAGAAAAGAGGGTGGAGAGGAGAAGAATGAACGAGAGAATGAGAGTGGAATGAGGGATTGAGGGATGAGTGAAATGATCAGCAAGGGGTAGCTTTTATAGCTGACTATGGCTACTAAAAATAGCAAATTCCAGCAGCCAAAGAGCCCCCCTATGGCTGGCCACACACATGGCAAGGTTGAAGCTTTCAACTTTGTTATTTTAGGCATGGGGCAAATCTACAAAGCCATAAATAAAGGTGGGGTTTGAATGCAAATTGGAGGTTTTTCAAGGGCCTTTTTGCAAGCATATTGAATCAGCTAAATTGCTGATTTGGGTCAGCCTATGGACGGTTCTGGTCAGCCCAATTAGCGGCTGGTTCGATTTTCTCGATTCAGTTCGATCAGTGCGGTTCAACTGGGCCCTTTCTCCATACTTAATTAAAATTAATTTATTTAACCCAAAATAAATAGGGAATAAATTAAAATTAATTTAATTATGAATTAATACACATTTCTGGACCGTCTTGGGCTGGAAATTAGTTCGCCTTGATACTCCAAATTGCTTCTCGGTGCTGGAAATTAGTTCGCCTTGATACTCCAAATTGCTTCTCGGTTTTGTTCTTCTTGCAGTGTCTGCCGAGCTATTTTTCGCCCTTTGTGCAATTTTGTCAAAAATAACCAAATTTAATCAAAATTAACTATAAATTAATAAAAATTCATCATGTTCATATTTTTAACACAATTTAATTATTTTATAATATTTAAGTATTTTCCGACAAGAATTTAACCGGAATAGCATGATTTTTAGTCAAAAAAGGCATGAAAAAATATATAAATTTTTGTGTTTCCAACAAGCAAAGGCTTAAGTGTGGGGGTATTTGATAAACCATAATATAAACATATTTTCACCCCATGCTTGGCACATTTATGGATGAATTATCATTAGAATTGAGGAATATGATGCTCCTAATCCTTTAATTTCATGTTTTATACTTAGGTTAGCATAAGGAAGAGAAAAGAGCAAGGAACGGGCCAAAAACAGACACAATGGGCCCAAATTAGCATTAACACGGCCTAAGGAATTTTCACACGGGTAATCCATATGCTCGTCTAGATTTGTCAGTGTTGAACTTGGCCTAAGCACACGGGTGTGTCCTTGTTGAGCCCTACTTCAATTTCACGCTGGAAAAGATAATTTTTGGGTATTTTAGGCATTCCAAAGACTATATAAACACCCTAAGGGAGGAAACAAAGGACACACAGATTAGAAAGCAAGCAATTACTCGAAGAACGCCGATTGATCCATCTCAAAGGCAATATATCCATCAAGGCTGAAGATCTCCCTTCAATTTCCTTCAGGGGTTTTTGGGTTTTCTTTATGTTTTGTTGTTTTCCCAATTTTGAGATGTTTTCCTTTATAATAAACTAAATCCCCTAAATACCTAAGGGGGATGAACCCTAAAATGGATCTTGTTACTAATATCTGAATTATATGATAAATACCTGATTTGTTCTTAATTGTGTTATTAATTCTTGTGTTAATATTTCAGGATATTAATATAAGTCGAATGTGCTTATTCAATGGAGCAAAAGTCCCTATTTAAGAGTAAATCCAGCACAATTAAGCGAAGTTGATTGCAATCCTAGACACAAGACGACGAAAATTTGCTGGATTAGAGTTAAATCTATTAAGGGAATCCATAGATCGAGTTAATTCAACACTAGGGGCTTTAATTAGAAAGAAATTTCAATTAATCAACCTAGGGTTAGTTGTTCTTAGTCTTGAAAGAGATATTAACATAATTTAGGGATTTCTATGGATCAAGTCAAGTGAATAAATCGTCAAGTTTAGAGTCCAATAACAAGTGAAGTCTAGGTGGATTCTTCCTTGGGTATTGTCTTAATCAATCAGTTTTCCCAAAAGTAATTTCCCCAATTTACTCTCTATCGTGTTCTTAGTTAATTAGTTTAATTTAATTAGTTAAAACAAATTCCCATTATTTCTAGGCTAGATTATAGAAAAAAAGTTATTACTAGTACTTTTAGTTCCTGTGGGTTTGACATTCCGGTCTTGCCACTAAGCTATACTACTGTTCGATAGGTGCGCTTGCCTTCATCGTGATAATAGTTAGTTTTTAGATACGATCATATTATTACTTGATCATCATAGATATCACGAGCAATAAATGTTTCATCGGCTGGAGCCGGAATACACTGTAACGGTAACAGTAACAGTAGTAGTACACAGAGTACCTCATCAGAACAAATTCAGAACAATAACAGTAATAGTAAGGTACGGAGTACCTCTTCAGAATGAATCCGGAATAGTAACAGTAAGGCGACACTTATAGTGTCTCATTGACACAGAGTCGGAATATCCCTGAGCACTTCCAATCCTATGGCATGCCAACTATATTCGACTTAGCCCAATACTGTTAATAGGGTTTCTAATTCATTCACTAGTTTCAAATCATTTCACATCTCAACAATCACATATATACATATATATTCATAATTCGATATAACTCATTTCAGTTTTCAATAACAAATATTCAATTTTTACAATAATCACATATATCCGTATAAATTCAATAAATTTAACACATACCTAATCATTCTATTTCAATTATATAACACAATAATTCTCACCTCAATTACTATCATAATATTCAATCAAAATTCAAAAATAAATAAATAATTTCACTTTTCAATTCTAATCGATATCTATTCTAATTCAAATATTCAAATATTCAAATCGTCTAAACAAGCTGAGATTTCTAGCACAATGTTAGCTACGGAAATTAAAACAATTAAAAATTCATCAATATAAAATTTCATTTTATTTATTCCAATTTCAACTCAATATTTACATAACTTTTAATTTAATCCCAATTCAAACTAACTTGTTTTCTTTACAATTTATTATCTATGTTTTTCACTCAACTATCATTTAAAATCAAATTTCAAATCTCTAATTTCCCATAAATCCCTAATTTCAAATTTCTTTCAATTTAGTCCCTAAATCATAAAACTTATGAATTACTTCACAATTCAATCCTTATTTCACTTTTAACTTGAATTTCTATCAATTTAATCCCTAATTCATCATTTTATTCAATATGAACCATATTTAGAAATCTAATAACTTTCAAAATATCAACTTAATTTCATCAAAACCTTATTCCAAAGCTTCTAAAACAATAAAATTAAATAAAAATGGCTAAATTGACTTACCTATTAAACTTCCAAACCTTCAAACCCTAATCCTCCCTTTTTCTTCTCTTTCTCCTTTCTTTCTTTCCTTCCCCTGCTTTTTGTTTGCCTATTCTGTTTCTTTTATTTGTTTCATTTCTTTTTCTTTCTTGATTTACTATATATTTATATATATATATATATATATATATAATAACAATAAAATATCTATATTAAAAATCTATTTAATATCAAAAATTTATTTAACACTTGTATGCATATATATTATTACACTTGTACCAAATCATTTTTATACACTTGTCTTTCTTTTATTTATTTTATTTATTTCATATAAAAATCTATTTACTTAAATAAAAAGCAATTAAATAAAATATACTACAATTGTACAAATATATGTAATACACTTGTATATTTTATTTACATACATTTGTTTTTATTTAATTTATTTCATAATATAATATCAATTTAATAATAACAATAACATTAATATTTACTTAAATAATAATTAAATACATCATATATTACAAATGTATGTATAATATTTATTACACATGTATTTTCTTTTTATCACACACTTGTCACAATTTAATTTATTTATCATATAAATATCTTATAATATAATTATAATAAATTAAATTAATATCATTTATTACTAATAAATATATATTTTATAATTAAAATCTAAGTAAAAATCTTAGATTTTTACTTTATATGCCGCCTCACTTATGCTAAATGGCATAATTACCATTTTGGTCCTTTTTATTTTCTTTTAATCTATAATTAAACTTTCATACTTTATTCAATTTAATCCTTTTATCCAATTATCCTTAATTAAGCTAAATCCACTTAATTAAACTCTAATTAACCACTCAATTAATTTTTTTAAATATTTTTGATAAATATTTACGGATCCGTTTTTCAGTAACGGAGACTCGAAAATATACTTTTCCGATAACTATAAAATTCGGGCCATTAAATTTCTCCCCCTTTAATAAATTTCATCCTCGAAATTTACCTAAAAAGAGGTAGGGGTATAGAGATCCAACTGTTTCTTTCAGTCCTCGTGTTGCTTCCTCAATATTATAGCTTCACTCACTCAAGGTAGTAACTCAACAGGCTTTTCTTCATATGATAAATCATATCAAATCTCAATATCCATTGCAAAGATAACACGTAAAAGATCAGATCTGCATCATCTAAACACCAAATCCTGAAAAATCTCATAAATTTTCCTTAACTTCAGAAGCTAAACCATTCAATATATTACTAGTCCAACTTTTTCACAGATTCACATAGCCCTTGTTCATCCCAATCTCAAAGTTTTCTTTCAAGATGAAACTTTAAGAAATACGTATCACCAACAAAATACTCGATATACGTGATTCCTGTTTGTCAAAAGCTGCTCCCAATCTATCTCAAATCACTTCCACTTTGTTTTTCGATTTCACGAATCAAACAGCTCCACATATTCCTTTTCTTACTATATTCAATCAAGTGCCAAGCATTTTTACATTCACTATCATACAGAACTTCATATAATGCCAAAAATTGTTATCGCATATCCAAAACATCTTGTACTTATTCATAATAAAATATGCAGACTTCACCATACCCTCAATAGTTATTTGAATTTCATCTTTCTTTTTGGAAGATAAAGATGATTCCAATTCAAACCCATAGAAATTCTATCCCATTTCCATTATGATATTATCACAACTGTAATAATTCTGGAAGTATCAGTATCTGATGTTCAGTTTTATCTTGCTGACATGTAAACATTTATATACAAGTTCAAAATATCACTTTTCATTCCAAGTCATCAGCACATTTGTTTCAAATCATCATATAACTTATTCCTTTCAGAATGCATAGACATGATACCACTATAAATTTCATGCAATTTCTTCTATATAAGCTCTGAATTCTTTAGTACAACTTCTATTTTTAAATAGCAGACAATCATCAGATCCAATTCTAAATGTTTAATCAAAAGTCATTTGTATACTACACTCATTTAACCGATAACTCGTTATCACATTTCTAAGCTTTGTAGATCTGTTGTGGAGAAATTAGTTTAACTTTTATCTCAACTACAATTAAGCTATCTTCAGATAATAACAGTCAGATGTTCATAGCTCATAACACAAAGCAAAACTTTCAGTTCTGAGTACACATAACTTCATTTACCTTTCCTCAATGATAATCAATTATTTTAATGCAAGGACAATAGCTACCACTTCCAAATCATGTATCAGATAATTTTTTTCATGTGATTCTAACTTTCCAAAACATAAACCATTCATTGACTTTCTTGCATCAAAACACTGTTATCCCTGTAAATCACAAGTTTCTTTACCGAATTTTAGACAAGACCAAAACTAGTGCTTCATTTAACTGGGCTTTCAACTAATCAAAATCTTGCTGACATTATCCGACCATTTCAATTCTACATCTTTCTATAATAATCGTATCATTTATAAATTCTTTTTTTTAATTTCTAGTAATAATCGGATAGTCTCAGAAAACCTCTAATTTCAGATATACTTTTCAATATCATTTCAAGCACAAGATCTATAGCAAACTCACCTTCTTTAACTAACAATAATTCATGTAACTCTTCTAGAAACATATCAGAATTTTCACATACTCTTGCCACTGATTTTTACTTTAACTTAAATACTTCAATACCCAATACATAAGCAAAGTAAGTACTATAATCCTTTCCGGCACATTTCTATGTTGACGTGATTAATATCACAATAGACAAATCAGTCAATCTTCTCTGATTCACAACAAAACATTTCACCATCCTAACTTTGCAATATAATATACTTTCGCTTATAATTTACCATAGCATCGTGCAAAATTAACTATTCCATTCTCAGAATCACATTAAATAGTAATTGCATCAAATTGATTAGAAAACAGTACCCTAATATCATTATCAAATAGTTTTTGCAGATTTTATCAACCAATAAATATTGATCCGGAAAATTTGATACTTTAACCAAAAATTTGGCGAACTCAACAAACAAATCTTTAGTAAATACTGAACTCATGCAATCATAGGAATAATCAAAACAAAATTAATTTAAAATAATAATATCAATATCAAAAAAGAAGAAAGTACCTGGAATGACATCTGATAGAGAAATATCCTCTTCTACACGATTAATATATACCGTGGCTGATATTCATTCTCCAGATTTTACAGTGAAATCCTTTGTCACACTTCGACTGTCACTCGCATTTCTGAGTTACAGAGTAATCTACCTCTGATAACTAGGGTATTCTATTTTGAAATTTAAATAATATCTTTTTCAACTCTCTTCAATCAATCACTAAAATAATGATCAGAAGAATCACATCTAACTCATATTCCGCTCTTTATTCTACATTATTCGGTTTTATGTCTTCATTTAAACCATCTTCAAACCACTTGTACATTATGTTTTCTATCGGAATATACCCTTTGATATACTTATTCAATCAAGCAAATTCCCTTCATACTCAGTTACAATCATATGATCCTGTTTATGCTTCAAGAATTCCTTTGCATCTCTGATCAATAAATCTCTGATTAATATATGTATATTTCTTTCAAGACTCATGTCAGAAAATTTCAAATAACCCTTTCATAGTCACAACATAAATCAATATTTTTCACCACTGGTAAATTGAATCTTTTAGTAGAAATATCATACCTTCCTAACATTTATTCGGCGAACAAAACAATTCATTTATAGCCCTGATAATATTCTCTAACCAGATTTCAATTCTTTCAAAATCATTTTCAGCTATAATTTTCAATTCTGCCACACTATATGTATAGATTAATAATAACAGATATCTTACCCGTTCAGACAAACTCTGTACCTTGAAGCACTTCGGGAACCGATTGAGAAACAGGAAGGGCAGATATCATAACAGATACAATTTCTTCTATTCACTAAAGAACATCAGTTATAATTCCAAACAGTTATGTAATATCTCTTTCTATTATTTTATTACTCAACATTCAGTGGTTAATTACTCATTAAGTTAATACTCATTATTGTCTATTCAATTTCCATCTAATTCACGAGACTCTTTGTCTCCAGTCTATATTTCATGATCAATACTATTGATATGTTCATCTAACATTTTCAACTATAAAACAGAAACAAACAAATATATCAGCATCTGATCTCGATTCAATTTTTACTCAACTATGGCAAGTACCTCTAGACTCAATTTCGAGCTCGATTTGGTTCCAGAATTGGCTAAACCTGATAGCTCTGATACCACTAAATGTAACACCCCTTAACCCCAAACCATCATCGAAATAGGGTTACAGAGCATTACCGGACCTATTGGACAATTCACATAAAATACCTATGTTCAACCCATCTAAACACATTTAAATATGCTCAAAACTTGCTAAATTTAGATATTTTATATATTATCCAATACTCAATTCCAGTCACTTATCATATATTATCAATATGATTCAAATTCATACTAAATTAGTCAAGTCCTATTATATACCATTACCAAGCTTAATTCTACTTATCTCATCAATACATTAACAATCCAAAACAACACATACATAAAACATCCTATGTACATGCCATTACCAACTATTAACACACTTTACCTCATTGAATTCGGGATCGGCCTGGGATGCTGATTCAACGATCTAACTTTAACTTAACCTGCGTACAGAAAAACTGTATGCTAAGTATAAACTCAGTGGTATTTCTATAATTTGAACACTTAATAAAATGAAAATATAACAAACATTCAAAAATCATATGTCATATACAATTGTATAATTATACAATTCATAGATAAATAATTTATAACTCATTCAATTTTTATCATCTATTAACCCAATTAGCTTTTAAAAATAAATTCACAATCATTTAAATAATAATATTTTCCATTCATATGTCTCATTTATACTTCTGTTCACTATTGAATATCAGTAAATAATTTTCAGTATCGATCATTTTTTCAGTTTCATTCAGTAACATTTAATCATTTAATAACAATTAGTTGTTTAACAATATTCAGTCACTCTTTAACAGTCAATTATTCAGTAACAATAAATTATTCAGTAATAATCAATTATTCAATAACAAATTTTTTTACGCAATAGCAGTCAGTTATCCAGTAGCAGCTCATTATTCAGTACCTTTATTTACCCCTATTAACATGACTTGGACTCGGATGGATACACGGATCCAACCCACACACCGGGATAGCATATTGTGTTTCATCGGCCGGAGCCAGAATACACTGTAACGGTAACAGTAACAGTAACAATAACAGTAGTGGTACACAAAGTACCTCATCAGAACAAATTCGGAACAGTAACAGTAACAGTAAGGTATGGAATACCTCTTCAGAACGAATCCAGAATAGTAACAGTAAGGCGACACTTACAGTGTCTCATCGACAAAAAGTCAGAATATCCCTAAACACTTCAAATCCTATGGCATGCCAACTATATTCGACTTAGCCCGATACTGTTAATAGGGTTTCTAATTCATTTTCTAGTTTCCAATCATTTCACATCTCAACAACCATATATATATACATATATTCAGAATTCGATATAACTTATTTCACTTTTCGATAACAAATATTCAATTTTTACAATAATCACATATATCAGTATAAATTCAGTAAATTTCACACATACCTAATCAATCTATTTCAATTATAAACACAACAATTCTCACCTTAATTACTATCATAATATTCAATCAAAATTCAACAATAAATAAATAATTTCAGTTTCAATTCTAACCGATATCTATTCTAATTCAAATATTCATCTCAAAGCACTTTCTATACATACAAAGTAACAAATTCAATAATTAAATATTAAGTTCGGATTGTAGAAATACAAACCTTAATTTTCGGGCTAACCCTCGTCGATTTTGCCTTTTTCTTGCTTAGTCGAGATTTCTGGCACAATCTTAGCTATTGAAATTAAAACAATTAAAAATTCATCAATATACAATTTCATTTTATTGAATCCAATTTCAACTCAATATTTACATAACTTCTAATTTAATCCCAATTCATACTAACTTGTTTTCTTTACAATTTATTATCTATTTTTTTTCACGCAACCGTCACTTAAAATCAAATTTCAAATCTCTAATTTCCCATAAATCCCTAATTTTGAATTTCTTTCAATTTAGTCCCTAAAGCATAAAACTTATGAATTACTTTACAATTCAATCCTTATTTCACTTTTAACTTGAATTTCTATCAATTTAATCCCTAATTCATCATTTTATTCAATATGAACCATATTAGAAATCTAATAACTTTCAAAATATCAACTTAATTTCATCAAAACCTTATTCCAAAGCTTCTAAAACATCAAAGTTAAATAAAAAGGGCTAAATTGACTTACCTATTAAACTTCCAAACCTTCAAACCCTAATTCTCCCTTTTTTTTTCTCCTTTCTTTCTTTCCTTCCCCTGCTTTTTGTTTGCCTATTCTGTTTCTTTTCTCTGTTTCATTTCTTTTTCTTTCTTTATTTACTATATATTTACTATATAATAGTAATAATAACAATAATAACAATAAAATATCTATATTAAAAATATATTTAATAACAACTATTTATTTAACACTTGTATGCATATATATTATTACACTTGTACCAAATCATTTTTATACACTTGTCTTTCTTTTATTTATTTTATTTATTTCATATAAAAATCTATTTACTTAAATAAAAAGAATTAAATAAAATATACTACAATAGTACAAATATATGTAATACACTTGTATATTTTATTTACCATACATTTGTTTTTATTTAATTTATTTCATAATATAATATCAATTTAATAATAACAATAACATTAATATTTACTTAAATTATAAATAAAATGTATGTATAATATTTATTACACATGTATTTTATTTTTATCACACACTTGTTACAATTTAATTTATTTATCATATAAATATCTTGTAATATAATTATAATAAATTAAATTAATATCATTTATTACTAATATATATATATTTTATAATTAAAATCTAAGTAAAAATCTTAGATTTTTACTTTATATGCCGCCTCACTTATGCTAAATGGCATAATTGCCATTTTGGTCTGTTTTATTTTCTTTTAATCTATAATTAAACTTTCATACTTTATTCAATTTAATCCTTTTATCCAATTATCCTTAATTAAGCTAAATTCATCTAATTAAACTCTAATTAACCCCTCAATTAATTTTTTTAAATATTTTTTATAGATATTTATGGATCCGTTTTTCAGTAACAGAAACTCAAAAATACACTTTTCCGATAACCGTAAAATTCGGGTCATTACAATTAGAATTGAGTTATATTTTGTAATTGAAATTATTATACTGATTATTGAATGATTGTATAAATGAATTAATGGATGGAATTGCCTATTGATTACATGTATAAATTGATTACCGAGTCCCATTTGAACTGTACAAAGTCGTAGGATACAAGTGACATGTGTAACGCCCTGATTTTCAGGATTTTTCGGGATTTTTGTGATTTTGGTGAAATCTTGAAATTTTGGTGCTTTTATTATTAAATTTATGTTTAAGTGTGTTAGTGGGTCTTTAGAAGGCCTAAACCTAGGATAAAACCTGGTAGACATATCAAATTTTGGATTTTAAGTGAAAGGGACTTGGTTAAGTGGGCCTTTAAGGAAAAGTTAGCAAATTAAGACAAAAAGAGGTTCGTGGTAAAGTGGAAAGGTAGCGCCACTAAGCTCCTAAAAAAGTGGCGTGTAGATAGGGGTGCAAGGGCCAGTGTTCAAGTCACACGGTAAGTAAATGATACTTTTATTTTTGTGCATGTGCCGAGCATGTGATGGAACTCAAGTAGAATTCAGCTAGGGAGTGTTTAGGGTACTAGCCGAATAGCTTTGGGGTTTCTTAGGGTTTTTTTAGGCTCTTCCTTTTCTCTAGGCCGAATGAGTATAGTGTCTACTAGGGTTTCTCTATTTTCTTTTGTTTTCTTCCTTGTTTTCAAAATTCGAAAAACACAACTTTTGGTTCTTCTTATGCCGAATTGCCTCTAACAAACCCTTTCTTCCTTTCCTTCATCTTTTTCTTTCTTCTTCTCTTCCATTCTTTTAAAAACCGAAACCACCTCTCCTCTTCACTCATCTTTCCTTTTCTTATCTTAAAAAACCGAATCTGCCATTCTTTTCTTCTCAAACCTATCAACTACTAAAAGTCTAAATCCCAAAAGGTTATTTCTTGTGCCGATTTGTCCATAGCCGAACCCTCCTTTCCCCTTCTTCCTTTTTAGCCGAACTTCTTACTCTCAAAGCCCCTAACCTCTGTCGACAACATCACTTCAAATCCACAACTCCAAATTATATTCTTCTTCATCTCATTAAAAGCCGAAATCACCATATTCATAGGGACTTAGTAGCCGAATCCTTAGATCTCTAAGACTCATTCTCTATTAGTGGTTAGGGGCTAGATCTGCATCAGATCTGAGTAGAAATAGAAGTGGAATCATTTTGGTTGAGAGAATGTGTGGTAAGTACTCGACATCTCTGATTCTATTCTTTATTTTGGGATTTAAAAAAGCTGAAATCCCTAAGGGCATAGGGAGGCTATCGATTTGGGGCTTGAGGCTCTAAGGGTTTTAACAATCGATTTATTTTGGTGCTAGTGTGATCTAGATGATACTGATTAAGGGCTTGGACAAGTGGAACGACTAGATCTAGATCTAGTAACTAATTTCGGCAAAGGTAAGATCTCAAGGGCCTTAGGTGATGATGGCCGATTATGGTAGGTAAGATTATATTAGTTATCATTGGATTTTGAATCTGATATGTTAAGTGACCGATTGTAGGACTCTGTGGGAGATCATGGTATCATTCGTCGCAAATCAGGTGTGTATCGAACACCCTTCTGTAGTCTAAATAGGCAAATGCTGATATGCCGAAATTTCAGTATTTCATGGGCTTGTGAGCGTGCGAACGCTCATAAGTCGGTTGGAAATCATTGGATCTATAATCGTAGGTGGTAAGATGGTTGAGTGCGCAATTTCGTGCACTTCGGTAAATTTGGGCCTCAATGGGCTAAAATTGGGCCCAATGGACTTACGGGCCCATATGGGGAAAAAGTAAGCGGTAAGTGTGTTCTGATATTCTGGGGCTTAAGACTATTAAGCTAGACTTAGAATTTGGGCTAAACAGGCTAAATTAGCTAAATGACATTGTATGGCCCATTAGGGGTTTTAGGGCCCAATGACTGTAAACTGCTAAAATGGCTAAGTAAGCTACTGAGATAAAAGTTGGACAATTAATGACTGTAAAGTGCATAAAACCCTAAAAATTGGAATAATTATTGAAATACCCCTTATAGGTGCAAAATTACTATTTTACCCCTAGGTGTAAAATGACCGTTATACTCTTAGGGCGAAATCAGACTGAGATGCATGTTTTACTATTTCTGTTCACTACATGATTATCTGTTGCATGGGACTGGGTTATTGATGGAGGAAGTACTGGAAGTGGCTTGACCACGTACTGGAGGCTTTGCCTCATTTTACTGTTATTTGAGCAGCTATGCTGCAACTGTAGAGTGTAGGGTTGGGTGGGTAGAGTTATTCCCCACATAGAGTGTAGGGCTGGTACGGGTGGAGTGTAGCGGTTGGATCTAGGTTGGGTTTGAGCTTGCATTCATAATTGATATCTGATCTATTATTGAAATGGGCCTACAGGCCGTACTGTTATCTGAAAAGGGGCTAAGGCCTAGTTTACTGTATCTGGATGGGGCTTCGGCGCAGTTATTACTGAGACTAGTTTGGGCTTAGGCCCAATGGGCCTAAGCTGATATGGGCTTCAGATGGGCTTTCTTTACACACTAAGTTTCCAAACTCACCCCTTTCCCTTCCATCCATGCAGGTGAGCCCTAGATTGGTGGACTTAGAGCTGGAGGGATTCGGAGTGGCCACGTAGACTGTATTTCGGGTTTAATTAAGTTAAATTTTAAAATAAATCTTTTAATAATTGGTAATGGATAGAACGATCACCAATAAGATGGAATTTCTCTTAAAACTTTAATATCAGTTTTGCAAAGCTCGCCCTAATCTTAGTAGCTAGGTAACATGGTTAGTTGTAGGTTATGTGACACACCAGACTTGGCCGTAACGTGTGGTCCGGGTTTGGGGTGGTACATTTAGTGGTATTAGAGCTCGGTTGTAACAACTCGGCTATGGATCGGGTCCAAAAAGTTTTCGAAAAATTTTAATTTAGGCCCAGGAAGGGTATTTTTTGAAATTGATTTATGAAAAATTTGGAAAAACCCTTTTCAAACTCATTTTCTCCAAAATAGACATGTTTAAAGTTTTGATTTTAAGGTTTAAGTTCTTCTGGGTTTCTAAAATTTGATGACTGAAGAAGTGGCACACTGAATCCCCGGCACCAAGTCTATAAGTATGTCTATCTCTTATATTATACTGTATTGAGATATCACTGTAGATAGGACTGAGACCCTACTATGATACTGTAGATAGGGTAGTACTAAAACTGTAGAGACTGAGACTGTAGGGAAACTAAACCCTAGAAAATTGAGACTGTAGATAGGCTACGAAATCGCAAAAACAAAACTCTGAAACTCTATTTGTACATAAGACATTCTGTAATAAACAACTGAAATATTAAACTAATGTCATAAAATTCGTAATCAGATAAGACGTTATGAGTACGAGGGCTACTCGTGGATGAGGCTATGGACGTGGCCGAGGCAGTTCAAGCTGGGTCTTCATCTTCGGAACACTTGCCAGCTGAGGGGGCACGACCGCCACCGGTAGCCGAAAATGGGCCATATGATTGGGCCGTAGGGGATGATGCCTTGCACAGGCAATGTTAAAAGTACTGGAAAAGGTTGCTAGAGCTAATGTCGGACCAGTGAATAGGGGATCTATTTTTGAGCGACTTCGAGCTAACGGAGTGGAGGTCTTCAGGGGCATATTTGGAGTAGCCCAAAATGTAGCTGAGTATTGGCTAGAAGCTATGGAACGGATTATGGATGACCTGGATTGCTTGGTAGAGCAAAAGTTGAAAGGTGCGGTGTCTCTGCTGCGAGACGAGGTTTATCAATGGTGGATCACTGTGAGGGAGAGTACCCTAGCTGAGCAGGTAACCTGGGAACTGTTTAAGACTTCTTTCAAGGGAATGTACGCAGGAGCAAGTTATGTGGATGCGCGTAAGAAAGAATTTCTAAACCTGACCCAGGGTAATAAGTCCGTTGCTGAGTATAAGGCAAAATTTCTGACGTTGAGTCGGTATGCCAGTGGGATAGTTTCCACTGAGTACGAGTGTAGTGTTCATTTCAAGGATGGCCTCAGGGATGAGCTAAGGGTGTTGATAGCTTCGCAGAGAGAGTGCAATTTTGCTGCACTAGTAGAGAACGCCAAGATAGCTGAGGAAGTGAAGTGAACTGAACGGCAAAACCATGATAAGGATTAGAACCAATTTAGGAGGGATTCTGGACCATCTGGTGCTACAAACTGAAATTCAAGAGAGCGAGAGTGGAGGAACCGATTTGATTAGTTTCGATAAATGCGGTTAGACCGCAGCCTTACGGGGACTGGGGTAGAGTGCATCTAAGAGAATGCTAGAAGCGTATTGGGGCATGTCTCCGTTGTGGGTCCAAAGAGCATGGGAACAAGGACTGTCTGCGGAGGCCAGCTCAGACTCAAGTTGCAGAAGAGAGGGTTGCTCAACCCGTGCGAGGTGGACCGCTACTGCCGAGGGGCTATGGACAAGGTAGAGGTGGCAATGGAAATGGACGTGGACGTGGAGCACCTGGTAGGGGTGCTGGTACTGCTGAGGCTCGCCAGCCAGCATTGGTATATGCTGCTCGACGCTGAGAGGAGGGTGATGCACCTGACGTCAGAACTGGTACGTTTTTAATCTCTAGCATGCCATACACTACTTTGATAGACGTGGGTTCTATTCATTTGTATGTAGCATGTGACATTTCTGGGTCGTTGGGTGTGTACTATGAGGAAACTGTGAGTGGGGTAACTGTGATAAGTCCACTGGGTCACTCGGTTAGGGTAGATAAACTCTTTAGGAAGGTGCCTTTAGAGACTCAAGGTAGGATCTTTACTGGAGACTTAATGGAGCTACCATTCAGAGAGTTCGATCTGATCTTGGGTATGGACTGGTTGACTAAGCATAAGGCGACTCTAAATTTTGTGGCTAAGAGAATGGTGTTAAGGACTTTCAAGGATGAGGAGGTAATAGTTATTGGGGAGCAAAGGGACTACTTGTCCAATGTGGTTTCGGTATTGAGAGCTAAGAAGCTAATTCGTAAAAGTTGCGAGGCGTACTTGGCTTTTGTAAGTCAGACTGAAACCGAGGACTTGACTGTAGAGACGGTTAGAACTGCTAAGGAGTTCCAAGATGTTTTTTCAGAGGAGCTTCCTGGATTACTTCCGAATCGAGAAGTCGAGTTTGGAATCGACTTGTTGCCTAGAATGGCTCTAGTGTCCATCGCGCCCTATAGAATGGCACCGAAGGAGTTAGTGGAACTGAAAGCACAAATCCAAGAGTTGTTGGATAGAGGTTTCATAAGACCAAGTGCGTCTCCATGGGGAGCACCGGTACTGTTCGTGAAGAAGAAGGATGGGACGAAGCATATATGCATCGATTATCACCAGCTGAACAAACTAACGATAAAGAACAAAACTCCTCTACCAAGAATCGACGATCTGTTTGACCAGCTTAGAGGAGCTTCAGTGTTTTCCAAGATTGATCTTCGATCTATATACCATCAGTTAAGGGTAAAGGAAGTAGATATTCATAAGACAGCATTCAGAACTCGGTATGGTCATTACGAGTTTCTGGTTATGCCATTTGAACTGACGAATGCACCTGCAACTTTCATGGATCTGATGAATCGAGTGTTCCAACCTTTCTTGGACCGATTTGTAGTCATCTTTATCGATGATATTCTGGTATATTCAGAAAATGAGGAGAAGCATGATGAGCATCTCCGTATAGTGCTGCAAGTGCTGAGAAAGAAGCAGCTCTATGCAAAATTCAGTAAGTACGAATTTTTTGGCTTCGAGAGGTGACTTTTCTGGGTCACGTTGTTTCTGCTTAGGGGATAAGGGTAGACCCTCGAAAAATTGAGGCAGGTCTAGAATGGAAGCCATCGAGGTCAGTATTGGACGAAACTATTGAGGAAATGGGTAATGTTTGTATGGACTGAGAAACAACAAGAGGCTTTTGACAAGTTGAAAAAGGTGTTAACTGAGGCGCCAGTGTTGATTCAGCTGAAGTCTGAGAAGGATTTTACGGTATACAGTGATGCATCACATATGGGTCTAGGCTATGTACTGATGTAAGAGGGTAAGGTAGTCGCTTATGCTTCGCGACAGCTAAAGCTTTACGAAGCGAATTACCCTATGCATGATTTAGAGTTGGCAGCGGTGACCTTTCCGTTGAAAATCTTGAGACACTATATATATGGGGAAAAGTGTATTATATACACAGATCATAAGAGTCTCAAGTATCTGTTAACTCAGAAGGAGTTAAATCTTAAGCACCGGAGATGGATAGAGTTGCTTAAGGATTACGATTGTTCAATTGAGTACCACCCAGGCAAGGCGAATGTGGTAGCTGATGCACTAAGCCGAAGGGCTGTAGCTGAGTTAAGAGTGATGTTTGCTTGATTGAGTCTTTATGACGATGGAAGTCTGTTAGCAGAATTACAAGTAAAACTGACTTGGACTAAACAGATTAAAGAGAAGCAACGAAATGATGATTCATTGGTTCCTCGATTTCAGCAAGTTGAGAAAGGTGAGAATTCAGATTTTGGACTAAATAATGATGGAGTTCTGTGCTTTCGTGGAAGAGTTTGCATTCTGAAGGACTCTGACTTGAGATAAATGATTCTGAAAGAGGCTTCTGGTGGACCTTGTGGCATGCATCCTGGAGGAAGTAAGCTGTATCGAGACTTGCGAGGGCTGTACTGTTGGCTTGGACTTAAGCAAGGGGTGATTGAATTTGTAGGGAAATGTCTAACGTTCCAGCAAGTTAAGGCTGAGCACCAACTACCATCTGGACTATTGCAGCCAGTAAAGATTCCACTTTGGAAGTGGGAGAGAGTAACCATAGATTTTGTAAGTGGGCTACCTTTGACACCCTCCAAGAAAGAGTCTGTGTGGGTGATTGTGGATAGGTTAACGAAATCTGCCCACTTCATACCTGTCTGAACTGATTACTTATTGCAGAAGTTGGCGAAGCTGTATGTGGCAGAGATAGTGCGACTGCATGGGGTGCCAGTTTCGATTATTTTTGATCGAGACCCTAGGTTTACATCTTGATTATGGCAAAAGTTGTATGAGGTGTTGGGTACGTGATTGGACTTCAGCACTGCTTTTCACCCTAAGATGGATGGGCAGTCAGAAAGGGTTATTCAGGTTCTAGAGGATATGCTAAGAGGCTGTGTCATCGATTTTTGAGGTAGTTGGGAGGACTACTTGCCATTGGCGGAATTTGAATACAACAACAGTTATCAAGCGAGTATTCAGATGGCTCCATATGAGGCACTTTTTGGGCAGAGGTGTCATACGCTGACATGTTAGATAGAGTTTGGAGAATGACAGGTTTTTGGATTAGAATTAGTGGCAGATACTGAGAGTAAGGTTAAGTTGATCAGAGAGCAGTTAAAAGAAGCGTCTGATAGACAGAAGTCGTATGCTGATCTAAAGTGTAAGGAAATCGAGTTCGCTATTAGGGATATGGTTTTTCTGAAAGTTTCGCCGTGGAAGAAGATCTTGCGGTTTGGTAAAAAGGGCAAGTTAAGTCTGCGATTTATTGGGCCTTATCGGGTTCTTAAACGGGTATGGCCGGTAGCGTATCAGTTGGAGTTGCCATCGGAGTTGGATCGTATCCATGACGTCTTTCATGTGTCCATGCTAAGACGGTATCGATCAGATCCATTGCATGTTGTACCAGTGGAGAAGATTGAGGTAAAAACTAATTTGACCTTTGAGGATGAGCCTGTGTAAATACTGGATCGCGAGGTCAAAGTGTTGAGACGAAAGTCAGTTCCGTTAGTGAAAGTACTTTGGCACAACCATGGCAGAGAAGAGGCTACTTGGGAGCCAGAAGAGGTGATGCGTCAACAATACCCTCAACTATTTGGATCAGGTAAATTTCGAGGCCAAAATTTCTTTAAAGGGGGTAGAGTTGTAACGCCCTGATTTTCGAGATTTTTCGGGATTTTTGTGATTTTGGTGAAAGCTTGAAATTTTGGTGCTTTGATTATTAAATTTGTGTTTAAGTGTGTTAGTAGGTCTTTAGAAGGCCCAAACCTAGGATAAAACCAGGCAGAAATATCAAATTTTGGATTTTAAGTGAAAGGGACTTGGTTAAGTGGGCTTTTAAGGAAAAGTTAGCAAATTAAGACAAAAAGAGGTTCGTGGTAAAGTGGCAAGGTAGTGCCACTAAGCTCCTAAAAAAGTCGCGTGTAGACAGGGGTGCAAGGGCCAGTGTTCAAGTCACACGGTAAGCAAATAATACTTTTATTTTGTGCATGTACAGGGCATGTAATGGAACTCAAGTAGAATTCGACTAGGGAGTGTTTAGGGTACTAGCCGAATAGCTTTGGGGTTTCTTAGGGTTTTTTTAAGCTCTTCCTTTTCTCTAGGCCGAATGAGTGTAGTGTCTACTAGGGTTTCTCTACTTTCTTTTGTTTTCTCCCTTGTTTTCAAAAGCCGAAAAACACAACTTTTGGTTCTTCTTGTACCGAATTGCCTCTAACAAACCCTTTCTTCCTTTCCTTCATCTTTTTCTTTCTTCTTTTCTTCCATTCTTCTAAAAACCAAAACCACCTCTCCTCTTCACTCATCTTTCCTTTTCTTTTCTTCAAAAACTGAATCTGCCATTCTTTTCTTCTCAAACCCATCAACTACTAAAAGTTAAAATCCCAAAAGGTTGCTTCTTGTGCCGATTTGTCCATAGCCGAACCCTTATTTCCCCTTCTTCCTTTTTAGCCGAACTTCTTGCTCTCAAAACCCCTAACCTCTGTCGACAACATCACTTCAAATCCACAACTCCAAATCATCTTCTTCTTCATCTCATTAAAAGCCGTAATCACCATATTCATAAGGGCTTAGTAGCCGAATCCTTAGATCTCTAAGACTCATTCTCTGTTAGTGGTTAGGGGCTAAATCTACATCAGATCTGAGTAGAAACGGAAGTCGAATCATTTTGGTTGAGAGAACTGATAAACAATAAATTACACATATTTTTACCTCATGTTTAGCCTATATATTGGATGGATTGTTATTAATTTTGTGAGAATTGGTGCTCTTAATCAGCCTTTTTCATATCTTATACTCAATAGAGCATAGGGAAGAGAAAAGAACGAAAAACGGGCCAAAAACTATGAAAATGAGCCAAAATATGAAGATCACACGGTCCAGCCTCCGACAAGCATGGCCAGGCCACACGACCGTGCCTCCATCGATAGACTCTCACATGGCCTCTAGTCGTGGCACACGGGCGTGGCACACAAGCGTGTCCTTGTCGTGAGGAAGATGAATTTCACTCGAATTTGGATACTTGGGGCTAAGAAAGCCATTCTAAACTCTATATAAAGACCCAGGAGGCAACTCTAAAGATATACTCTTTTCTCCAAGAAATAGCGCCATAATTCTACCAACACAAGGAGTGAAAGCAAGGGATTACTCCAAGGGAAGCCAATTGGTTCATCCCAGAAGCCAGAGTTCTACATCAAGACAGAGGATCTCCCTAAATTCCTTCAGGGGTTTTTGGGTTCTTATGTTTTGTTATCTTAATTCTTCTGAGATGTTTTCTTTCTTTATTATGAACTAAACCCCTCAAATACTTGAGGGGGATGAAACCTAAGACAGATCTTGTTATTGTTTATTCTTAAATTATTTGATAAATACTTGAATTGTTATTAATTATGTGTTATTCATTCTTGATTTAATAATCCTAGGTATTACTTCAAGAATTTGATGTGCTTAGGCAGAGGAGCAAAAGTCCCAGTTTTAAGAGTAGATCTACCATAATTAAGCGGAGTTGCATGCAGCCCTAGACATAAGGCGACAAAAATATGTCGGATTAGGGTCAAACCTAATAGGGGGATCCATAGATCGAATTAATGCAACCTAGGGTGTTAATTAATAAAGAAACTTTAGTTAATAGCCTAGACCTAGTTGTTCTTATCCTCGAAAGAGGTATTAACAGAAGTTAGGGATCTCTACGGATAAAGTCAAGGAAAGAAATCATCTAGTTCAAGAAATTAATAACAAGTGAAGTCTAGGTGGATTCTCCCTTAAGTATTGCTCATATCAATCAGCTTTTCCCTAAAGTCTTCCCCAATTTACTTTTGTGCACTTTTAGTTAGTTTTAGAATTAGTTTCAATCAATCCTCTTTTATTTTTAGGGTAGATAATAGAAAGTAAGTAAGTATTAGTACTTTTGGTTCCCTTGGGTACGATAACTCGGTCTTGCCGCTAAACTATACTAATGTTCGAAAGGTGCGCTTGCCTTTAAAATCGTGATATTAGTTAGTTTTTGGTGTGATCAGTTTTTATAAATTTTATTACTTAATATCGCGAGCATATCAAGTTTTTGGCGCCGTTGCCAGGGAACTGAAACATTAAGAAAACTCGATTTCTATTACTTTAGCCATTACTATATTTATCTATTTTTAGTTTTTATTTATTTTTATTTTATTATTTTTCTATTCTTTTATTTTATTCTATATTTCTTTATTTTTTTTTCCTTTTAGGTATTTCTAGTTTATGACTAGAAACAACCCAGCAGGACTATTACTTTTTGACGAAGATTTAGAAGCAACAGTTCGCAGAAATTGTAGAGAGATCAGACGAAGCCTACAGTATCTAGAACAAGATCAAGAACAAAGGCCAGAATCTACAGCAGAGATGGAAGCAAATCAAAACGTTCCACCACCTCCCGCAATAGTCGTGCCACAAGCAAATCAGGAAGAAGCTCCTCACCCTATGAATGATTATGCTAAACCTAGTTTGGCCGGTACCCAAACTAGCACTCTTAGACCTACTATTACTGCTAATAATTTTGAATTAAAGCTTAACACTATTCAGATGATACAACAATTGGTGCAGTTTGATGGTTTACAGGATGAAGATCCAAATTCACACATAGCCAATTTTTTGGAACTTTGTGATACCTTTAAAATTAATGGCATTTCTGATGACGCAATTCGTCTAAGGCTATTTCCATTCTCTTTGAGAAACAAAGCCAAACGGTGGTTAAACTTTTTACCACGAGGCTCAATCACCACATGGGAACAGATGACTAAAAATTTTTACTTAAATATTTTCCTCCAGCTAAAGTAGCTAAATTACGAAACGATATCTCTTCTTTTGTGCAGATGGATTTAGAAACACTTTACGATGCCTGGGAGAGATACAAAGATCTTTTGAGAAGATGCCCTCATCATGGTTTACCTTTATGGCTACAAGTGCAAACCTTTAACAACGGTTTGAACCCTTCAACAAGGCAAATGATCGATGCCGCTGCAGGAGGAACAATCAATAACAAAACACCAGAAGCAGCTTATGAATTTATAGAAGAGATGTCACTGAATAATTATCAGTGGCAAGTTATGCCGATAAAGTCGATGAAAGCTACCGGAGTTTATAATATTAATGCTGTTGCTATGCTTTCTAACCAAGTAGAACTTTTGAATAAAGAGTTTGATAATTTTGTTGGTTCTATGCAGGCACAACCAGTGATGCAGTGTGATACAACTCTAGTAAACATGTTCAATCCAGATTTCTCATCCTATGGACATAGCATGGAAATTGAACAAGCCAACTATATGGGTAACAATTCTAGACCTCACAATAATCCTTATAGTAATACTTACAATGCAGGTTGGAGAAATCACCCCAATTTTTCATGGGGAGGACAAGGAAATCAAAGACAACAGCCTCCTCCAAGATTCCAGCAGCCACCACCACAACAAGAGAAAAACCCGAATCTTAAAGAGATGTTCACGAAATTTATGGCCGCATCAGAAACCCATTTCCAAAACACAGAAACGACACTAAAAAATCAGCAAGCATCAATTCAAGGGCTTGAGAATCAAATCGGTCAGCTTGCAAAATTAATTTTAGAAAGACCACAAGGTGGACTACCAAGTAATACTGAGCCAAATCCTAGAGAACATGTCAAAGCAATTACTCTTAGAGATGGGAAAGTTCTAGCCGAACCAGAAAAGAAATCTACTCCGGAATCTTTAGGAGACAAGGTAGAAGAACCCAAGGAAAACACTCCACCAACACTCAAGGAATACCAACCGCCCATTCTATATCCAGCAAAGTTGAAGAAAAGACCGTACAGACGCCCAATTCGGTAAATTTCTTGAACTTTTTAAACAATTACACATTAACTTACCTTTTGTTGAAGCAATTTTGCAGATGCCAAAGTACGCGAAGTTCCTTAAAGAACTTCTGACAAATAAAAGGAAGTTGGAGGAATTAGCCACAGTGGAACTCAACGAGGAATGCTTAGTTATTCTCTAGAATAAATTGCTGGCAAAACTGAAAGATCCAGGGAGTTTTACTTTTCCTTGTTTAATTGGTAGTTTACTCATTGATAAAGCCTTAGCTGATTTAGGTGCTAGCATTAATCTTATGCCTTACAAAATGTTCAAGCAACTAGGTCTAGGGGAACCAAAGCCCACTAGGATGAGTATTCAACTAGCTGATAGATCTGTTAAATATCCTAGGGGAATCATAGAAGACGTGTTCGTAAAGGTAGATAAATTTATATTCCCTGTTGATTTTGTTGTGCTTGATATGGATGAGGATATTGAGGTACCTTTAATTTTGGGACGTCCATTCTCAGCCACTGCTAGAGCTGTTATTAATGTAGGAGATGGTAAATTAGTACTTAGAGTTGGTGAGGAAGAAGTCATTTTTAAAATCTATGATGCTATGAAATTTTCTAAAGAACAAGATGATTACTGTTATTTTGTTGATATTATTGATTACTTTGTTCAAGATAAGTTTCAGGAACTTTCTATGGCAAACATGTTAGAATTGTGTCTTGTTCAAGGTGGGGGAGAAGACGAAGTCACCACTGAAATTGAGGAAGTAAGAAAAAAGTTAGATTCTAATGAAATCATCACAAGACACATAAGTTATGAAAGTATAAAAATGAATGACGAGTTAAGACAGAAGCCTTCCATTAATGAACCCCCTAAATTAGAGTTGAAGCAATTACCAGATCATTTAGAATATGCCTTTTTAGGGGAAGATTCAACTTTACCAGTCATTATCGCATCAGATTTGAGCATTGTAGAAAAAGAGGAACTACTCCTTGTGTTAAGGGAACACAAGCATGTTATAGCTTGGAAAATTTTCAGATATTAAGGGAATTAATCCGTCCTTTTGCACCCACAAAATTTTAATGGAAGACGAATACAAACCATCGGTGCAAGCTCAGAGATGATTGAATCCTAACATGAAGGAAGTCGTAAAAGCTAAGGTAATTAAACTTCTAGATGCAGGTATTATTTATCCTATTTCTGACAGTTCTTGGGTAAGTCCTGTGTAGGTTGTTCCTAAAAAGGGAGGCATGACTGTGGTATCTAATGACAAAAAATAGGCAATACCAACAAGAACAGTCACCGGATGGAGAGTTTGCATTGATTATAGGAAGTTGAATGACACCACTCGAAAAGATCATTTTCCTTTACCTTTTATTGATCAGATGTTGGAAAGATTATTAGGTCACATGTATTATTGTTTCCTAGATGGCCTCTCAGGTTACTTCCAAATTCTGATAGCCCTAGAAGATTAGGAGAAAATGACATTTACATGCCCATATGGTACGTTTGCTTATCGTAGAATGCCTTTTGGTTTATGTAACGCTCCTGCTACTTTTCAGCGATGCATGCTAGCTATCTTCAATGAATTTGTGGAAGATATCATGGAGGTATTTATGGATGATTTTTTAGTTTTTGGTAATTCTTTCCAACTTTGTCTTAATAATCTAAAACGTGTTTTGATAAGATGTGAAGAGACAAATTTAGTGCTAAACTGGGAAAAATGCCACTTTATGGTTCAAGAGGTTATTGTTTTAGGACATAAAATTTCTAGTAAAGGGATAGAGGTAGATAAAGCAAAAATTGAAACTATTGAAAAGTTACCTCCCCCTAATTTAGTTAAGGCTATAAGAAGCTTTTTAGGACATGCCGGCTTTTATTGCAGATTTATTAAAGATTTTTCTAAAATAGCTAGGCCTTTAACAAAGTTGCTAGAAAAAGACGTGCTTTTCAACTTTGACCAAGAATGTTTAGACTCTTTTAACGCTCTTAAAGAAAAGTTAGTCAATGCCCCAATTATGATTTCACCTGATTGGAATCTACCTTTTGAACTAATATCCGATGCAAGTGATTTTGCAGTAAGTGCAGTTTTGGGACAACGAAGAGACAAGCACTTTCAACCGATCTATTATGCTACCAGAACTTTGACAGCCGCTCAAGCAAATTATACTACCATAGAAAAAGAATTGCTAGCTGTTATTTTCGCATATGATAAATTTAGATCTTATTTGATTTTGTAAAAAGTCATTGTCTATACTGACCATTCTGCTCTTCGCTACCTCTTAACTAAAACTGATGCAAAACCTCGATTAATAAGATGGATTCTATTGTTACAAGAGTTCGATTTAGAAATAAAGGACAAGAAAGGAGCTAAAAAATTGGCAGCAGATCACCTTTCAAGATTAGAAAACACGCAACCCAAGTACCTCGACAAAATAAACAATTTGTTTCTTGAAGAACAACTCCTATCCTTAGCAGATGCAACAGTTCCTTGGTTTGCTGATTTTGAAAATTATTTAGCAGCTAACATAACCCCAAAAGGGCTGACCCATCATTAAAAGAAGCGATTCTTCACTGATGTGAAAAACTACTTTTGGGAGGATCCTTTTCTTTTTTGAATTTGTGCAGATTAGGTTATTTGAAGATGCATTACTGAAACAGAAGCATACCAGATTTTAAATCACTGCCATTCAGGACCCACAAGAGGACATCACAGTGGAGCTAGAACTGCTCATAAGGTACTTGAATCAGGCTTTTACTGGCCTACACTTTTCAAGGATGCCAACCGGTATGTGACCTCTTGTGATAAATGCCAGCGAACAGGTAATATTTCTCAACATAATGAAATGCCTTAGAACTATATACTTTCATGTGAAATATTTGATGTATAGGGTATTGATTTCATGGGTCCATTCCCTACTTCATTTGGGAATAAGTACATCCTAGTAGCAGTAGATTATATGTCAAAATGGGTGGAAGCCCAAGCCTTACCTACTAATGATGCTAGAATGGTAGTGCGATTTTTGAAGAAACTTTTCTCTCGATTTGGAACACCTAGGATAATTATTAGTGATAGGGGCACACATTTTTGCAATGCCCAGTTTGAAAAAGTCTTGAAAAGGTATGGAGTACACCATAGAACAGCTACCCCTTATCACCCACAAACTAGTGGCCAAGTCGAAGTAACAAATAGGGAACTCAAACGCATCCTAGAGAAAACAATAGAAACAAATAGAAAGGATTGGTCAAGGAAAATCGACGATGCTTTATAGGCTTATAGAACTGCTTTTAAAACACCCATAGGTACATCTCCTTATAAGCTTGTCTATGGAAAAAGTTGTCATTTGCCATTTGAACTTGAACATAAAACATTTTGGGCTATCAAATTTTTAAACCTTGATTTTAAGCTTACAGGTGAGAAGCGATTAATGCAGTTAAATGAACTTGATGAATGGCGTTGCAATGCCTACGAGAGCTCACGACTATATAAGGAAGCCATGAAGCGACGTCATGACAAAAGGCTGAAACAACCTAAACAGTTCAAAACAGGTGATCTTGTCTTACTCTACAACTCGAGGCTGAAACTATTTCCTGGAAAACTCAAGTCAAGGTGGTCAGGTCCATTCACTGTTCAAACTGCCTTTCCATACGGCACAATTGAGGTAACTCACCCCAACTACGGTACATTCAAGGTAAACGGGCATAGGCTTAAACACTACAGTGGTGAGAATTTTAAAGATTATAGGGAGGAGCTTCAGCTCCACAAAATCCCTTTATGATACATCCAGGTAAAGTCGAGCTTAGACTCTAAATAAGCGCTTCTCGGGAGGCAACCCAAGCACTAACTTAGTAACTTTTCCTTCCTTAAAATTTTTTTAGTATTTTGCATCAACTAACCCTTTTAAATGTAGAGATTTAGGACCACACGGCCATGCCCACGGGCGTGTCCAAAGTCATGTGAACACTTCAAGCAGAGACACAGTCGTGTATCGAGGCCGTGTATAACCAGAGTAAAAAATTTCCCAAAACACAGGCCACCGATAAATAGCCACAGCCGTGCGATATGGCCGTGGCAACCTTCCAACTTCAACACGGGCTACCAACCAATACCCACGGCCGTGCGACATGGCCGTGGCAACCCTGCAGTATCAACACGGGCTTGCACAAATCCCCACGCCCGTATCCCAGCCTGTGGAAGACACTTTCAAATTGCACACGGCCGTGGAACATATCACACGACCATGTGAAACACGAACATGATCGCACACGGCCGTGTATACCATCACACCACCGTGTGAGTGACGAAGAACCAATCTCCCATGGCCGTGTAAAACATTCACACGGGCGTGTACTTCAAACCAGGCGCGCCAAAACCCCTGGATTTTGAAAGACATGGGCAAAACACGACTCACACGGGCGTGTGACATGCCCGTGTGACCTAAAACCTATAAATAAGTAGCCACGATTCATTCTCTTCTCCACTCAAAACCCTAAAATCCTCCTCCCCAACCACCATAAGTACCGCCACAGACCCTCAAAATATCACTACCCTCGAAATCAGTCGACCCACGCCCGTACAAACCAACCCACGACCGTGCAACCCTATATTCGGTTATATTTTCTCATTTTTCTCATTTATTTTTAGTTATATTTCATTTTTCATCTATTTAGTTAAATGTTACTCTAGTCTAATTGTTAATTCAATCATGGAATTAGTTACACTAGGATAAATAATCTAGAATAGTATAGAATATATTAGGATTGCATGCCATTTAAATTCATTTTTGTTTGCCACTTAAATTCATATTTGCCTGCCATTTTTCTCATACATTTAGTATAAATACATACTCATATTTCTTAGTTTTGTTACAAATTTCAAAATGATTAATTTCTACTATTCAGGTTCATCTTTATCTTATATTTTCTTAGGAACATTGTCATCCTAATCTACATTTTAATTATTATCTATCTAGTTTAATTTCAATCTTTAGGACTAATGCTTGTTATATTATTTCAGATACTATGTCGTCATCACGAGGTAGGAAAACTGCCGTCCCCGTCTTAAAGAAACATAATGGGCCAGGAAGTTCATCATTGAGGCCCACCTCCGAGGTTCGACACCTGTTCATCACTTTTTCCCAAGCCTCGCAGGAGGAACATTATCAATTACTCCGAGCCCACGCTATATCCATCGGCCGATGCATAGATTTGGCCAGCCTCAAGCAAATACACCTAGTGGATGACATCCGAGCCCTATTAATGACTGAGCCATGGGACCAATTCTTCCAGATCGTGGAGCCCACATACTTAGAACTCACCCTTGAGTTCTGCTCCACATTCCACCTCCAAACCATCATGAACTGGTTTGATGACCCTGTGACAGTCCAGTTCCGTCTTGGAGGCTTTGTGTGACAACTTAGTGTTCCAGAGTTCGGCTCCGCACTCGGGCTCTACATAAAGCAATTCATGGTAGACAAAGACTTCCCCAACCTTTCTCGCCGCATCCATATCAGGCTAGTCGACTGTTGGAACAAAATAGCCTCGGGGCGTTAGACATATAACCCCAGTGTCAGCAAGGCGACCGCCCTCGTTCCCTCTCTGAGGTACATTCGTGCTCTCCTTACTCACACTCTGATAGGTAGACAGGAGAGCACAGGCGTCGTCAACACTCACGACGTCTACTTCCTATAGTGCATGGCCAACGGACACGTCATCGACTTGGCATACTTTATCGTGCATGCCATGCAGCATCAGACGGAGAGGCACCGCAGAGGCGTCTTATCCATGGGGCCTTACATTACACGCTTAGCTCATTACTTCGGGCTCCTCAATAGTTCAGCCCAGACATCCTCCTACACACTCATCGGTCAAATGTCTCCTCAAGGCATCCAGACTATGCTTCATATGAGGATGATCGAGCATAGGCCAGGAGGCAGCCACTTTCAATTCCGCCTTATCCTGGAGGGCGAGGACCCAGAGGACATTACTGATGATGTTCCACCACCACCACCAGAGGAGGATGCACCAGCAGTGCCACCACCACCCCATGCTGACCTATCTGAGTGCTTCTCACAGTTCGAGCAGCAATGCTTTCGGTGCCTCGATTATATCGACGCCCCCTTAGAGCAGATATGCCAGTACCTCCGCATCACTCCACCGCCGCGTGATCCATCTGAGGATTAGATATATCTATTCCTCTTAACTTTATTTTTTTACTTTATTTTACTTTATTATTCCTCTTAACTTTATTTTTTTTACTTTATTTTACTTTATTCTAACTTTTGAACACTGATCTTTTATTTCACCTTTTCTCCTAACTTTATTTTCCTTTTTACGTTTATTTTTATTTTCTTTCATTTTTTCTTTTTCATTACTTGAATATTAGTATTTTTAATTTTGTTTTATTTCTTTGTCATATCGGCTAATCCCTAATAAGTAATCTCTCTTACTCCAAATTTCTCACTACTAATAAATACTTTTGCAGTTTTAAAGGAGCTTTCCAGCTCAAATCTTTACGAAAAAGGGAACACCTTGCCACAACTGCCAACTCTTTCAATCTCCGTCTCACTAATCCATCCAAAGCAGGGAGTTTCATACCTCCCCCTATCTTATGATCTTATGCTTTTATTGCTACTAATGCTATCTTTGTACATTGAGGGCAATGTACATCTTAAGTGTGGGGGGAAATCTATTTTCAAGTCTTTACACTCTCTTTGAAATCCTTGAACTTTTTTAACATTTTGCATTGTTCTCAAATTCTCATTTTCACTCTTTGCATGATCTTCAACCTCCTATTAAGAATATATTTTGATTGATTTATGATTTTTATTGATATGTGAGAATTAAGACATAGGTGCTTGTACTCTGATTATTCAAACATTAAAACATTAGGGAATCAAGCATGATAAGTTGAAATTTTTGAGAACCCCAATTTTTTCATAAGTTCTTTTCCTCAATTCTAAGTGTTATCTTGAGATTTGAAATTTACAGGATTGACATCAAAAGCCATAATTCTGGTGAGATTTTTGAGCCGTTTGAGCATACATTCTTTCGTGCTCACTTTTATTATTGCTTTGAGCGAGTCAACACTGATTTGTTATTCTAGAACTTGCTTCGATTATACATGTCGAAACCACATCATTGATTTGATATACCGAGATGATAAAGGCACCTAGGATTTAACCCACTTACTCCACAAAAGCCTACCTCCACAAATTAACCCCTAGTGAACCCCATTGAGCCTAACAACATTTTCTTTAACTTACCTCTAATATTAACCTATAACCCATTTTTGTTGAATTCCATTCAATTACTTTGATCCCTATTTTTGTTGAGATTTGAGTTGCACTTATTATCTAGCTTTATTCCCTTTTCCATATTGTAAAATTGTAAATATTCAATTTAATGTATTATACTTGAATTATTCTTAACAAAAAAAAATGTATGTATTAATTCAGTTGTAATCTGTAATAGTTCAAATAGTTTTTGCATATTTCTATTTTAGGGCTACCAAGGTGGAAATGATGTTATCATAAGAATTAGCTCGAGAAATATGTTCCAGTGATAGAGATTTTTCTAGCTAGATAATTTTTCAATTCAATCTCGATTCTAACCCTATTTTGCAGCCTGTGACAACACCCCTAACCAAGCCCCATTACAACCATTGAAAGACCTTTTGATCGATGTATCATATCAATCTACAGTGGTAGAGATCTGATTTTCTAGCAAGCCTATGGTAATAACTTTTCAGGTTGACTAGAGAGTGCTTAATTCTTGAACCCTAAACACTTCGAGTGGATAGAGTGAATCTTTAGTGAGGATATCAACTTCTGTTAATTAAGATGGAGAGATAACTACTTAGAAAATGGGAGAAAACTTAAGTTTCAATGATAAAATTCTCAGCTTAGAGTGATTGAATCTTTAATGTTCTTTTGATTGAATCTTTATTGTATGATTACCTGTAGATTAGTTTGAAACATTATTGATAAAGATTGTAAGTTGAGAGGAATGATTCTTAATTAGGGATTGAGATTTTGCTTGAGGACAAACAAAGGCTTAAGTGTGGGGGTATTTGATAAACGATAAATTATACATATTTTTACCTCATGTTTAGCCTATATTTTGTATGGATTATTATTAATTTTGTGAGAATTGGTGCTCTTAATCTTTCTTTTTCATATCTTATACTCAAGAGAGCATAGGGAAGAGAAAAGAGCGGAAAACGAGCCAAAAACTATGAAAATGGGCCAAAATATGAAATCGACACGGCCCAAGGAGTCACCACATGGCAGTGGCACACGCCTATGCCACATGAAGATCACACGGTCTAGCCCCCGACAAGCACGGCCAAGCCACACGGCCGTGCCTCCATCGACAGACTCTTACACGCCTCTTGTCGTGGCACACGAGCGTGGCACGGGGGTGTGTCCCTGTTGTGAGGAAGAGGAATTTCACTTGGATTTGGATACTTAGGGGCTAAGAAAGCCATTCTAAACTCTATATAAAGACCCAAGGAGGCAACTCTAAAGATATACTCTTTTCTCCCAAGAAAGAGCGCCATAATTCTACCAACACAAGGAGTGAAAGCAAGGGATTACTCCAAGGGAAGCCGATTGATTCATCCCAGAAGCCAGAGTTCTACATCAAGACAGAGGATCTCCCTAAATTCCTTCACGGGTTTTTGGGTTCTTATGTTTTGTTATCCTAATTCTTCTGAGATGTTTTCTTTCTTTATTATGAACTAAACCCCTTAAATACTTGAGGGGGATGAAGCCTAAGACAGATCTTGTTATTATTTATTCTTAAATTATTTGATAAATACTTAAATTGCTCTTAATTATGTGTTCTTCATTCTTGATTTAATAATCCTAGGTATTACTTCAAGAATTTGATGTGCTTAGGCAGAGGAGCAAAAGTCCCTGTTTTAAGAGTAGATCTACCATAATTAAGCGGAGTTGCATGCAACCCTAGACATAGGGCGACATAAATCTGTCGGATTAGGGTCAAACCTAATAGGGGGATCCATAGATCAAATTAATGCAACCTAGGGTGTTAATTAATAAAGAAACTTTAGTTAACAGCCTAGGCCTAGTTGTTCTTATCCTCAAAAGAGGTATTAACATAAGTTAGGGATCTCTACGGATCAAGTCAAGTAAAGAAATCATGTAGTTCAAGAAATTAATAACAAGTGAAGTCTAGGTGGATTCTCCCTTAAGTATTGCTCATATCAATCAGCTTTTCCCTAACGTTTTCCCCAATTTACTTTTTGTGCACTTTTAGTTAGTTTTAGAATTAGTTTCAATCAATCCTCTTTTATTTTTTAGGCTAGATAATAGAAAGGAAGTAAGTATTAGTACTTTTGGTTCCCTTGGGTATGATAACTCAGTCTTACCACTAAACTATACTAATGTTCGATAGGTGCGCTTGCCTTTAAAATCGTGATATTAGTTAGTTTTTGGTGTGATCAATTTTTATAAATTTTATTACTTAATATCGCGAGCATATCAAGAACCTGTGGTAAGTACTCAACATCTCTGATTCTATTCTTTATTTGGGGATTTAGAAAAGCTAAAATCCCTAGGGGCATAGGGAGGATATCGATTTGGGGCTTGAGGCTCTAAGGGTTTTAACAATCAATTATTTTGGTGCTAGTGTGATCTAGAGGCTACTGATTAAGGGCTTGGACAAATGGAATGACTAGATCTAGATCTAGTCACTAATTTCGGCAAAGGTAAGATCTCAAGGGCCTTAGGTGATGATGGCCGATTATGGTAGGTAAGATTATATTTGTTATCATTGGATTTTGAATCTGATATGTTAAGTGACTGATTGTAGGACTCTGTGGGAGATCATGGTATCATTCATCGCAAATCAGATGTGTATCGAACACCCTTTTGTAGTTTAAATCGGCAAAAGTTGAAATGCCAAAATTCCAGCATTTCGTGGGCTTGTGAGCGTGCGAACGCTCATAAGTCGGTTGGAAATCATTGGATCTGTAATCATAGGTGGTAAGATGGTTGAGTGCACAATTTCGTGCACTTCGGTAAATTTGGGCCTCGATGGGCTGAAATTGGGCCCAATGGGCTTATGGGCCCATATGGGGAAAAAGTAAGTGGTAAGTGTGTTTTGATATTCTGGAGCTTAAGACTGTTAAGCTAGACTTAGAATTTGGGCTAAACGGGCTAAATTAGCTAAGTGACATTGTATGACCCATTAGGGGTTTTAGGGCCCAATGACTGTAAACTGCTAAAATTAGCTAAGTAAGCTATTGAGATAAAAGTTGGACGATTAATGACTGTAAAGTGCATAAAACCCTAAAAACTGGAATAATTATTGAAATACCCCTTATAGGTGCAAAATTACTATTTTACCCCTAGGTGTAAAATGACCGTTATACCCCTAGGGCTAAATCTGACTGAGATGCATGTTTTACTATTTCTGTTCACTACATGATTATCTGTTGCATGGGACTGGGTTATTGATGGAGGAAGTACTGGAAGTGGCTTGACCACGTACTGGAGGCTTTGCTTCATTTTACTGTTATCTGAGCAGCTATGCTGCAACTGTGGAGTGTAGGGCTGGGTGGGTTGAGTTATTCCCCACATGGAGTGTAGGGCTGGTACGGGTGGAGTGTAGCGGTTGGATCTAGGTTGGGTTTGGCCTTGCATTCATAATTGATATCTGATCTGTTACTGAAATGGGCCTACGGTCCATACTATTATCTGAAAAGGGCTAAGGCCCAGTTTAATGTATTTGGATGGGGCTTCAGCCCAACTATTAGTGAGACTGGTTTAGGCTTAGGCCCAGTGGGCTTGAGCTGATATAGGCTTCGGATGGGCTTTCTTTACACACTGAGTTTCCAAACTCACCCTTTTTCCTTCTATCCATGTAGGTGAGCCCTAGATTGGTGGACTTGGAGCTGGAGGGATTCGGAGTGGCCACGTAGACTGTATTTTGGGTTTAATTAAGTTAAATTTTAAAATAAATCTTTTAATAATTGGTAATGGATAGAACGATCACTAATAAGCCAGGAATTTCTCTTAAAACTTTAATATCAGTTTTGCAAAGCTCGCCCTAATCTTAGTAGCTAGGTAACATGGTTAGTTGTAGGTTATGTCACACACCAGACTTGGCTGTAATGTCTAGGCTAGGTTTGGGGTGTTACAACATGGCACTAAGGCTACCGTTTGGTTGAGCTCTGGCATTTATTGCGGGCTCACCACAGCTCATGAGCTTACATGATCAGCCTTCGAGCTTACCATTCAGCCTTCAGGCTTACCGTTACCTGCTTAGTAGGAGCATACAGTAGATGGCTTGAAAGAGCATATATGATGAATTGACGAATTTACAAGTTTATATATATACATTATGTGTATCACCTGGGTATCCCTCGATGTTTTCAAAGGTTCAACGTGTAATTTACCGATATGTATATATGAAATACATGTTATAAGAGATATAAGAGTTACATGATTACATGTTATATGCTACATGATTCATATGAGATTATATGTTAAATGAGGTACAAGTTACATGAATTACATGTTACGAGTATATGCTTACAAGATATATGTTATATGATTTTTATGTTATATGAATTACATGGACTACATGAACTACATGAATGATATATTACAAGTATATGATTACATGGTATATGTTACATGGTTTAAAAGGGTTATATAGTACAAGAGTATAAATGCTTTATGATGACTTGATAAATGAAGTATATGAAATGTTACATACTTTGTAAGAGCTTATAAATGAAAGATGAAATGTGATATGTTATAAGTATGTAAAGGTAAATGAATAATACATGCTTGGTATCATCCTTTGAATGGATGATTATATGATTTATAAGTGACTAACATGTGGTTGAATGATTTGAATAGGCTATGTGAGCAAATGAATTGGTTTTAGATTTCTTTATTTGCTTATTGACAAATTGGTAAGTTTAATTCTATATTATACGAGCTTACTAAGTTTTAAAAGTTTACTCTGTTTACTTTCCCATGTTTCTTAGATTTTAGAAGCTAGCTCAATTTTGAACAAAGTCAGAGATTGCAATCGCACTATCCAAGAAACTTTTGGTACTTTTGGAACTTTTGTAAATGATGTAAATATGGCATGTATAGACTAGTTTAGAGTTGAATCATTTGGTCACATATGTTAGTAATTATGGTATGAATATTGCTATATGTTCAAGCTATGTGATATGGCTTGGTTTGAGAATGGTTATTTTGGCATTAAAGTTTCATATGTTATATTCATTTTGTGATAAGTTTGATGAATGGTTTATGGCTTTTATGATGGTGAATGGTGTTAAGTTGAAATAGGTAGTGAATTGGCTCATTTTGGTACATGTTTAATGATACAAATTGGCATGAATTTTGATTGATTATAAATTATCTATATGTGACTTGAATTGGCTGTTTTGGTTATTTATTTGGTTTATAATGTTGTGAAATTGGTGATTATAGGTACTTGACCAAATGGGGTGTGAAAATGGCTTAAACTAAGCCTATTTCGTACCACACGGCCAAAGCACACGTGCGTGTGTCTCGATTGTGTGACCACTACACCTTAGTTATATTAGACAGTATGCCACACGGCCAAGATACACGAGCGTGTCTTATGGCCGTGGGTGCAAGTCAGTAGCTCCCTAAATTTCACACGGCCAAGACACACAGGCGTGTCTTGTAGCCGTGTGCACAAGTCAGTATGTATGCCCTATTTTTGCACGGCCTGGACATATGAGCATGTCAGGTGGCCATGTGAGGCACATAGCCGTGTGACCCTATTCTAAAAATTTTCTTAAGTTTTCCTACAACTTTTATATGATATCAAATTAGTCCCTATAATATGATTAGAGTTTTATAAGTCTGTTTATAGCATGATTTGATTATGAGTGCTTGAAAGGCTACTGAATTATGATTATATACGTTATATGTTTGGTGTTACATTGTTCTGATCTGAGTTACAAGTCTAGTAATGCCCCTTACCTATTCCGGCGACAGTTACGGGATACGGGTGTTACATGGTAATCCCTAATGACATGTCATTTAGTATCCTATCTATTCCTAAGGTTCAACATGAACTATTCTTAATAGATGTCTCGTTGATAACTTCTACAATGTCATATTATCGCAATTACACAATTTAAACATTTAAACACATATAATACAAATATTATTAATCATACGAACTTACCATGATCGCAAAAACGACGAAATGGATCGATTAGTCCGATACTTTATTTTCCCCCCGATCTAGATCTGAACTTCGCTTTTCTTGATATGCACTAGAATTGTTGGAAAAATATTTCAAACCCTAATTTTGGCTTTCTAACCTTCAAATTTGGTGCTGAAGAAGATGGACAAAAAAAAATTTGTTTTGTTTTTACTTATTATTTCATTATTAACCAAATTACAAAATTAAACTTTTAAAATCACTAAACATGTGTCCATCTTTGTCCATTCATTCTTTTAATGGGATAATTACAAGATAAACCCTCCAATCTTTTAATTTCATAGTTTTGACATCTTTAGGTTATAGAACGCAACTTTTACACTTTACGCGATTTAGTCCTTTTTCACAAATTAAGCATGCAAAAGATAAAATTTCTTAACAAAATTTTCACACAATCATACTATCATGCTATAGACCTCAAAATAACAATAAAATAATTATTTTCACATCATATTTGTGCTTCTAAAACTATTGTTCTGATTTCACTAAAAACGGACTGTTACAGATACTCTCGTAAATCCTAAATTTGCTTATGCTTTAACTCTTCCTATCTTACAAATCCTTAACTTTGGTGAATCCTAGCTACCAGCTCATTGTTGACTTTTAATGCGGTACTCCAATCTATAGTTTTTTCTTAAAGCCTCTACCTTTTGTAGATGCTTCGAAGATAAGCACCACATGGCTTAACGCTTGTTTTTTTGTGATGGATTATTTCAAAATCTCTAGGCTCGATTGCATGCTAACCTTACCCAATTGATGGGTCAAATCTTTCTTTTCATAGGGTAGCCAAGCTTGCCCATGACTCACCCCTTTACTACTATCTTGGTGAAGTGTCAGAGCGACTATTCTAACTCCAAAATCCTATTCCTATGGTAACAAAGGCTTTCTGCCTTCTTTAAACAAGGCTACTACTAAAGAGTCCCCTGGTTGGTTCTACCTTGGTGAGAGTTTACACTCTAATGGATAATAGTTGGCTACTATCTTTGTCTTGGGACTTTCAAAGATTCTTTCTTCTCCTGATGCTAACAAGTGTCCTATCATTATTGATGGGTTTGTAAGGTTTCTTATCACTTATTAAATTTCCATAACTTCTCACGCTCTCTCGTGATTATAAATAACTAAAGCATGGTGGGGAAGTTCATACTCTTTCAAACCCTCTATTTGATCCATCTTCAGTTTATCTTTCAGTCACTTCTCCTAACTTTCCTTTCTTTGATACCAATCAAATTGTGACACCTCACACTCAAACCCTTCACCAAATCTGGATATCGAGTGTCACAAATGGGCCTTTACTTACTTTTGCTAACTTAAATGCTATAAAGAAAACAAATAATAAAACCAATCTAATAATGAAATTTAAAATAATAATTGTACATATAAGGCCTTAAGCCACTGAATACTTAGTCTCCCAAATTTTTATCTCTAAATTAACTGTTTGTTTACAAGAATTTCTTAGAATTTAATTAATGACTATATGTCCTAAATATCCAAATTCTTGGGATGCTATTTGGCTTCAATATTTCAGTCTTGAGGCAAAGCTTCCAATGCTACCCCTTACCAATGAGCATGAATTAAATTACCTACGGACCCCAATCTTATCATTCCATTTAGCTTGGTCCCTCATCTAAGTCCTCGATCAATTTCGCAAGTCTTGTGAACACTAGACAAACATATTTAAGTTCAAATGAACTTAGTGAGTTCCTTTGTTGTACCATATTCAAACCCTATCACACGAGGGCAAACAATATAAAATAAAATAAACATAAATATGAATACTCCCAGCTCACTCAAGTTAAGTTTTTGTGTTAGAGTAGCGGACTCCACCCAATCCTATTGCCTATTCAGCTCACTATAAGACCTTCTTTTGTTCAGATTCTCCATTCAATCGTATACTAGATACTTTGCCATATCATCAAATCTTATCCTTTCTTCTTAGCTTTCCTTCCTTACACTTCCTCTTCTCTCGAACTTGGCAATACACCTGTTTAGCTTCATGTACCTCTCTGGTAGTTTTCTTGTATTTCTTGTCTAAGGAGTCTTAGGACATACCTTCCTCAGTGCACTTGGTCATACCAAACCTTGGCAATCTCCCTCTTCCCGCACACTAGTCCTTAAGGACTTGTTGGCACTTCCATGTTATAATAACCTTCAGTGGACCTCACCACTTTGGTGAAACAATTCGTGTTTCGTCATATTTGTAATAGCGGGGGATTACTTTAGGAAATCTGCCCCTCATTTCAGTCTTTATTTGGGAACTTTCCTTTCCCATTACTAAAGATTGCTTTGTCTAACTGAAATAACAGGTTATCATTTCTGTGGCTATACGAGCTTGCCATCTCATTAGCTTGTTTCCTCCCTACAGGTTATTATTGCAGCGGTGTACCCACAGTAGACATTCTTCAAAGAGGAACAATCTTGACAAACATTCTGTCCCCATGACAAAATCTTTATCCTAAGAGAGACTTCTCTATCCTTTTACGGGATTCATTTCTTGCATATGACTTCATTGAACTCTCTCTAATAAATCTTTATGACAGATCCTTACTTGCGATCTTCTGACAATTTCCCTTCTTACATTTCCATAATTAGGCCAATTTCCGCACAATCTATCTTTCTCTAATTCTTGTTTGATCCATGCCCACACATTGTCGACTTTCACATCTATCTTTACCACTTTCTCTTAACTCTTCTTCCACCTGCATGGTTACTAGTACTTGGCACACTAGCTAAATACCCTTCACTTGAGTTCTTGGCATAGTTCCGCATCTGTTTTATGCCGAAATCTATGGGTTTTCAAAACCAAGCTATGGTCTTATACCTTTCTTTCTCGTTTTCTACATCCTATCAGACCTACACCGTGTTTATTGTCCCGACAGGCTTACCCCATGTTCATTATCCCAACAAACTTACCTCGGGTTTACTATCCCAGTGGATTTACCTCGTGTTACTGTCCTGATAGACTATCTCTATTGAAGCCATGGAGTCTTTCACCTATGCTCCTATACCACTTCACCATCCTCGTATACTACCTCACGATGTCATGGATTCTTTCATCCATGGTCTTACTTATCATGCTTGGCAACAACAAAATCTTAAATTTATGGTCTTACGACGTATACCTTATATCATGTACCATGCTGCCATGACATATTTCATTCATGCTCTTACGCTATATACCATCATTATAGTGTTGCCCTGAAGGACAAGTTGATACTGTAATGACGAATTCCTTTCCATGATCTCATTTCCTGATCATCCTCCTATTACCTCATTTACACCACCTAACATTGATTCCTATTCACCGCAGTGTTCTTACTGCAAGGTTTGGGGCTTTCCCTAAGGTGATATCTAATAAGGTCACTCCCTATTTCCCTTCATAACTTCCTCTATCCGATGCAGGTTTTTCTCATAGACTTGCAATGCATGCACATATAATCATATCTCATGTTTATGCAAACATTACATACTTAACAGTGTAGACAATAATAGTATACTTGGAGTTTTGAACTCAATTGGAACTTCATTGTTTCCATAATTTATTCCTTCTCTTGAACACTAGAGCTTCTATTCTCCTAGCAACAACTTACATCCAAAAATCTCCTAGCTAAACTTGCATTTCATATTAAAAGCTTATACTTTCAAATCATGCAAAATCGTTAAAATAGTTCTGAAGATCCATAACCTCTTTTCTTATCTTTTACATACACAGAAGGGTTAAGATTTTTATCTGCTTGCTGGTTTCCTTACTTTTCCATCTTCATTCTCATGAAGTTTGCTCCATGCAAAGCCTTTCATGGCTGCTCATTCTTTTCAGCTACCGAAGAAAATGAAGAACAGGAGAATATGAAATAAGGCCAGGCAGAAAATCATCACTGGGAGCCCTCTCCCAACTATTTATGGCCCTTCTCGCTCTATTTCCAACCTTACGAGAACAGTTCAACTCTAATTATTATGTCTCCCACTAAGGAACCGACAGGTCTCATCCTAACAGAACCAGGTTTGGTTATCAACCATGTCCAAGTTAGTTTCCATCTTTCCCATTTCTTTTAATAGAGGCTGCCATCTTATGGTCTCTTTCAATTTTGTCCTCCAATTAT
The DNA here is from genome assembly GCA_020496765.1 of Gossypium stocksii. NCBI lineage: Eukaryota > Viridiplantae > Streptophyta > Magnoliopsida > Malvales > Malvaceae > Gossypium > Gossypium stocksii. The sequence goes on from CM035622.1 coordinate 55,160,290, forward strand.
TTCCAATTCTCAGGTTAATTGGAAACATGGTGTTATAGTGTCACTCCTAAAAAATGAAGCCTATTAGTGGTGGAGGACTTTAACAGACGTTGTTCTTAAAGATCAAGTGAACTAGGACTTCTTCCAATTAGAGTTCAGAAATAAATACATTATTATACTGTACCTAGAAAAAAAAAAGAGAATTTTTAGAATTGAAACAAGGAAACAGATCTGTAGTAGATTACAGACAGGAACATGTTTAACTTAGTAAGTATGCCCAAAAGATTATACTGGTAGAAGCTAAAATGTAGACCCGCTTTGAGTGGGGATTGAATGAAAATACCCGAATGCTAGTATGGACCTCAGAATTAAAAGAGTTTATGATTTTATCTGAACGAGCGCAAAAGATGGAGGATATATATGATGAAAAGAAGAAAGTTAAATTGAAATTTTGGGCCTCTAGTTAATAGAATATAATAAGGTAATTTTTGACTCCCCTACCAAAAAAGTTAAGGGATTTTTATAGTCGTTTTACTTCCTCATTAGAGTTTTTAGGGAGATATGAGTCGAGACCAAGTAATCTGAGGACACAAACCACACCAGCAAGCAGTGTTTATACTGTTCTTAATGTGACTAGACTAGTTTGTCATCATTGTGGAAAAAATCATAGAAGTGAGTATCGGCTAAAGAGTGGAGCTTGTATTTTGTATGGTTCCAAGTAAGTTGGTGAACTCTACTAGAAATTTTAGGGAAATTTGTAAACTGAAAAGCAAATAGTTAAGTTCCATTTATGGTTTGTTTAGCATGGAACTAGTTAGTTCCATAGTGGAAGGTATAATGATTGATGACAGTTGTCTAGGAGGGTTTGGGAGATCGTGTATAGAAGATATATATAGAGATATATAGATGAAAGATGACACTCTAGCAAAGAAGAAAAATTCTCTTTAACTTAATCTGTAAATTTCTTTCTTTTACTTGCTTTGTCTTCTTTGGTTGCTCCTGAGAAGAAAAAAACTTAGAAAAGCTTTATATGGAGCCATAGTCGTGAGAATTTAAGTCTGAATGTAACAGCCCACTTTATACCCTAGTCGGAACAGGTGGTTTCGAGACCACTTAACCGAGTTGAAATATTATTTTTACTGCTTTAATATGTTTTACAGCATGATAGAATTACCGTGTGAAAGTTTCGTATTGAAATTTTACTGTCTGATCGGTTAATTTGATAAAAAGGATTAAATCGCATAAAGCGATAAATAGGAGTTCTATTTTATAAATGGCTTATTTGATTATGGCTTTATAAGTGGAAGGCCTTAAATGGTTATTTCACCATTTTTAAAGCTAATGGACACATATGCCCTTATTATTATGGTTTATAAATGATAAAATAAAGGTTAGTTTTGGTTTTTAATTAATATATGTTAAAATAGATTTAATGAAACAAAATACCACCCATTTTCATTTGTTTCTTCACCGATTCTTCATCAAAATATTAAGGGTTTTCAAGCTTTTAACATTCGGTCACTTTAAGCTCCAAATTGAGGTTCGTTTTTGTCCCGTTTTCGATAATTTTTATGTTTTTGTAATCGTTGCTTCGTATACGAGTCGACCCGTACCTCAATTTCTAATTTTGTGAATATCTTTGAAAAATGCCATTGATGAATCCTTGATATTTTGATAGATTTTGATGAATTATTGTATATTATGTGAGAAAATACAAGAATTTTAAAGTAAATTTTGATGAAAATGAGTTTAAGGGTTTATTTGCAAAAAGATAGAGTTTTTAAGGTTAAATTTGTGATTAATTGAAAGATATATGCTTGTATAAGTCCCTTGAATATTCAGCTAAGGGAAATTGTGGATTAATTATGTAAATTGCCATTTTTGTGATAAAGGACTAAATTGCAAAGTATTAAAAATATAGGGCTAAATTGCAAATATGTCAAAATATATGATTTTGGAATTGAATTGAATATGTGAGTTAGTAAAATAGCTAAAATTTTTATTAATTTAGATAAAGACGATCGAATCTCGAAACTTGATCGTGGAAAACGGAAAATAGACGAGTAGATATCAGGATTATGAGGTAAGTTCGTAGAATTTGGAATTCACCTTATAAATGCTTATAAATGTTGTTTAATGATCATGTATATGTATAAAGTTGCTGAATGGATTGCCTATTAAGTATTTACATGTGATTTGGAATGAAAATGTTAAATGTTTCAAGTAATGCATGAATACCGAGTTCCCGTTAGAACCATAGAAGTCGTAAGGATACAAGTGACATGTCACTAGGGCTACAGGGTGGTTCGAGCTCCTGCATTTGTTGTGGACTCACCACGTGCTCATGATCTACACGTTCATCCTTCGGGATCACATGTTTAGTCTTTGGACTCACCGTTCAGCCTACGGGCTTACCGTTCATCCTTCGGGATTACATGTTCAGCCTCCGGGCTTACCGTACAGGCTCGTAAGAGCATATATGACGTATTGATGGATTTCAGGTTATATGTATATACACTGTGTGTGTATCACCCGGGTATCCTCGATATTCTTATAGGTTCAACGGGCAATACCGATATAAGTTACATGAATTACAAGATGATATAGATATAAGTATATATGATACCTGTTATATGAACTACATGAAAGGTATGATCCAACTCATATGATTTATATGTTACATGAGATATATGAAAGTGAATGCATTATATGTCATATGAATTATGATGTTTATATATGCTAATGGATATGAATTATATGGTAAACTCTTGTATAAAATGGTATACGAAGTCTTATAAACTAACTTGTGTGAGCTTTTGAAATAGGCTACAAGAGCATATGAATAGAATTGGCCTTACTTGTATATGTAGGGATTACTTTAATGAATTGGTAAGTTAAATTCTATGTTTTACGAGCTTACTAAGCTTTAGAAGCTTACTCCGTTTATTTCTTTCACTGTCTTATAGATTCGGAAGCTAGCTCGATAATCGGACGAGTCGGAGATTGTCATCACACTATCTATCAAGCTTTGGTACTTTTGAACCTTTTGTAAATGAAATGGTCATGGCATGTATAGACTAGTTATTTAGTGAATATAGTATGTTTGGGTAGATGATCAAGCTATGAGATGTGGCTTGGCTTATACATATGTAATTAAGTATTTTGAGATTATTTCTTTTTTATTATATGTGCATATGGTAAACTATATGATCAAGATGGATATATGAGCTGATATGGTAAGAACTGAAATGTTGATAAATGAGCTCATTAATGAGGTTGTTAGCTGTTGAATTATAATGCTTAGTTGATGCAAGATATCATGATGATTATAGGTTCATATTATGCTTGAACTTGTATGTTTTGGTTGCCAATATTGGTATGAAATGTAGTGGTTATTGACTTGTAGGGAATGACCCATTTTGGGTGACAAATTGGCTTAAATCAAGCCTATATTTGTGCCACACGGCCAGGGAACATGGGCGTGTATTTCGACCGTGTGTCACCTACACCTTAAATGTTTTGGATAGTTTTGGTACACGGCCTAGACACACGGGCGTGTCTGGTAACTTGTAGCCGTGTGAAATTTGGCAGTATAGTCACACGGTCTGCTCTGTTTTGTACACGAACGTGTGACCAGCCGTATGATTTTCGACAGTTTCAACCACGGGCTATGTGCTTTGGGCGTGTTTGGTAGGACATGACCGTGTGAGAAGAGCACGAGCAAGAGACACGGCCGTGTGCCCCTAACTAGAAAAATTTATGAATTTTTCCCCATCTTTTGGCATGTTTTCAATTAGATGCTAAATGTGTTATATGTATCTTGATATGCTCAATTGATCTATGTTTTGATGGTTTTTGATACAAGTTTATTAATGATTAAAAAGTTTAAAATCTTACTATTTTGACATAAGTTACAAGTCCGGTAATGCCCCTTACCTACTCCGGCGACAGTTTCGGGATAGGGGTGTTACACTGAAAGTGGGAAATTCGAGTAACTTGTAAGCTTTCTTGTCTTTCTACAATTGAGGATTCGAGAAAAGAGAAAGTAAGGCTCCTAATAAGTTTATGTAAATTGGATTATGGATTTTAAGGTTGAATAACTTTGATTTAATCGATAATCAATGTCATGCCTAGTTATCAAGATGAATGAGTCTTTATCGTAGGGAACAAGCTAAGTTAATAAAGGGGAAAGGATTTAAGGTGAGTGTTTGTACTATAACTTGGGTGGTTGATGAGGTTTTGATGTTAAATGAATTGTGTTGTGATTATCCTCAGTTATCTGTGTTTGTCATTGTGTACAAAGGTGGTGATTGAACATGTTGTGAATGCATAATCTCATACAATATGTTAGTGTATGTATGTATGACCGTTGAATGTTAAATAGATATTTATGGTGTTGAAAAATATGTCGAACTTTGTATTTTGTATTAAGTACTTTGATTGCATGAAATGTATGAGGAATTTTGTATGTGAAGTACTGCGGTATTTATTTTGATAGGATAGGTGGAGTAGAAGTGGTGAAATGGAGGAATAGGTGGACAGAAAGGGAAATATAGTTCCATTCAATTTCGTAATCCAATATAGCTGGGTGCAACTCGTGATGTGTGAAGCTATAAGCCTTACGAAGGGGACACTACTGTGTTTGAGCATCAATGTTAGATGTTTGATAGAATGATATCAACTGGCTCACTAGAATGAAACTGTGATGATGATTTATAGGTTCCATAGAGCAACACCATAACAACAGTCTACAGGCTCTATGGGGCAACACCGTGACAATGGTATATAGGTCCTACAGTATGACACCTTAGAAGAGGTCATAAGGTATGATACCATAGCTTGACTATGGCAACCAATGGAGTCTGCTAGGACATTAAACTTGGCGTTATATGTGTAAGACCATAGCTTGATTATGACAACATGGGTAGTCCACCAGGATAGTAAATATGAAATAGTTCGCCGAGATAAAAAACTCAAAGTAGTCTGTTGAGGAAGTAAATACGAGGTAGTCCTTCGGGACATCAAACCGGGGTTACATGTATAAAACCATAGCTCAGATATGGCAGCATGTGAAGTTCACAGATTAGAAAATCAGAAGATCCATTAAATTATAATGAAGAAGTTGCAGAGAGACTTGCGCAACAAGTTATTGGACGAAATGGAGCTTAGAAAGCATCCTAACTTGGATATGTGTAAAAGGAAGGCGAGATTGCTCAAACCAGATGGTAATGGTGGTCTTGGCAAGAAGAGTCTATTGGAGAAGTTACGGACCCCCTTTCATTAAGCAGATGCAAAATAGGTTATAATGGGATACAGTCTTAAATTGGAAATTGACAAAAAGGGTAGCTTAATGAATGAGTAGAAAACAAGAATATTCATTGGAAGAAATATCAGCTCAAGGATTAATGATCAATAAAGTCCACTAGAAAATAGTAATAGGCAAAAATTTGATAGGCTCATAAAGCATTAGTAAGAGTTGGTAGGTCTACTAGTGGTGGAAATCATCAAGAGCTACCTGGTAAGGGATACTGTATTGGGAACTACCTATTTATTGATGTATTTAATAGTATGGCCTGAAAGAACATGTACTATGGGAACGAGTCTAGGACCTTCTTCAAGGTAAAAGATTAGGCTAAGGAATTGCAATTAGGACAATTCATTGTACAACCATTATTAAACATCACCTGATTCCATTGACAAATAAAGGACAGTGTTAAATTATACCAAGAAGGGAATAATGGAAGTGGGATCAAGGAATAGCAAGGGTAAGACTTCGAAGAGAATATGGTTTTGATCTGGTTGGGAATTATACCGCCAACATTTAGCTTAAAGGAATAAAAACATTGGCTTTGCCTATAAAGTCTGCAAAATCCCCCCAAAATCTTGGGAGTGTAACTCTATAACCTCTTTTTCTTAGAGCTTAATTAGCTTTTAACAATTGTGAATGACCAGACCTCACTAATTTATTTCGAACTTATAAATTTCTACTTAAATACGGGTTAGATAAAGACATAGAAATAAAGAGGGGCTAAGCTGGAACCCAGCCTCAGTGGTGGTGCGAGGTGGTTGTTGATGTATATAAAGGGGCACCTACAGAGGCCACACCTCAGGGCTATAGTTAATTCATTTTATCATTAGAAGGTCAAATTGTAAAATTTTAAATAATTGTCGGACAATTGAAAGAGTCTGGTTGTATGTGATTAGAATTAGCAACATGAATATTAATAGTAGCAAGGAAATTTTGAAGCTTAAGTTGTCTGAGAATAATAATAATTTAATTAGAAATAAATAGTTTGATGAGTTATGTGAGTTGTTCTAACAATTAGTATCTAGACTAGGCAATCGGCTCGAGGATAGGGTGTTACATGAAACTCAAGCAATTGTTTGAGATTATGCTATTTCAGCCTGTGAAGAGGCTTCTAGTCTTGATAACATTGCTGGTATATTTACTGTTTTTGATATTACTATAAATATTTTAATTGATCTTGAATTAGCACATTCATACTTTTGCACGACATTAGTAACTAGAAGAAACTTTTTAGTAAAGTTAACTGAACTTGGTTTTAGAATAATAAACCTGATATGTAAGTATGTCTTTGTTAATGATGTATATAAAATTTTCTACTGAGAATTTGGGGCCACGAATTTCCTATTAATCAGATGTTGTTGTAGTTTGGTGAATTTAATATAGTTATCATTATGGATTGATTAATTTTGCATAATGTTGTAATCGACTGTAGATAGAAAAGAGTACTGTACTGAAATGTTAGAGTGGTGAATTTAACAAAATTGAGTATGACAGATTTGATTTTTGCAACTAGTAGTATTCCAACAATATTGTAACACCCCTTACCCTATCTGACACTGAGATAGGGTTCGAGGCATTACCGGACTTACCCACACTTAAACATACAAAGCCGAGTTATACAGTTTGTATCTAATTTAAAACTTCTCAAACATATTCATAACGTCCCAATTACAGGCCTACGAAGCCCTAAACATACATTGGAAGTGGTTAGGGACTAAACTATGAGCTTTGGAAAACTTAAAAACTTTTTCATCAAAACAGTGTCACACGCCCGTGTGACTTGGGACACGCTCGTGTGACTTGGGACACGCCCATGTGGGTGGGCCGTACAGTCACACACGCCTGTGTCCCAACCTGTGTGAAAAACATTGAGCATTCTGTTTATGACGTCATCAACAATTTTAAGGTCACACAGCCAAGTCACACACCCGAGTGCTAGGCCGTGTGGCGAATTTAATTTTCGTATTTAAGGTGCAGACTTCACACGGCCTGGGCACACACCCATGTCCTTGAGGCTGTGACTTCACATGGCTAAGACACATGGCAGTATCTCTACCCATGTGTTTACTACTGGACATTTTGTTTCTCAAAACTAAGGTGCAGGGGACACACGGCCTGTTCACACTCCTATTGGGCTGACATGTGTCACACACGGCCTAGAAACATGCCCGTGTGTCTACCCGTGTGGACAATATATAGGCTATTTACCAAGCCAATTGCCACCCTAAAACACAAAAACACATATGTCCATCCAACAACACTTATCATGACATAAATCAAACATGCTAACCTCCACTGTAACACCCCTAACCCGTATCCGTCACCGGAAGGGTGACGGGGTATTACTGAAAACAATTCAGGTGCGAACTATTAAACAAAACATAATACTAAATAGTCAACTTATAATTATTTGCAACTATCAAACCGAATTCTCATGCTGTTAATTTATCGATTTAAAACACTACTTCATCATGTCTTATACTCATTTCAGCATCATAAAATAATTTACTATTCATTTAGTTTTTTGCCTTCATGGCCGAATGCAGGACCATTCATACCTAGCTTATTTACATCATAGCAAACACATTTCATGATCCTATCTTCTAATCGTAACTTAAATATTCCATCTATTTAGTAGCAATCCACTTAAACAGAAATTTTATATATAAAAACACACATAACCATATTTGAATTTTTAAACATTTAGGCTATATTCGCATGGCTATTTATAAGAAAGAAACATTACATCATCAACATCCCAAAATAAAGTCTATACATGCCAAAATATCATTCTCAAAACTACCAAAATGAGGTACCAAAACGTTGCTGACAGGTGTGATGACTTTGATAGCGGTCCCGAGTTTACGACGGATCAACAGAACCTAAGGAAAAACAATTGAACACACCACATGAGTATTGCAACTCAGTAAGTTATAAGCATTACAATATAACAAATGACTTGATATGATTTCGATAGATGCTAATAGACAAGCATTATACTTAACACCTCAAAAGACATTTGGTTCTTCCACTCTTTGATAGGCAATCACTACTTATACATTTGTTCATAACCATAAGGTGCGTAGTCAGGAAGTTTGTACACATCACTGGTTCCAAACCGCACTCATAGTGCTCTTTAACCCACATGCATAATGCCATTCACACCCGCACTCATGGTGCCGTTTATTTCCGCACATATGGTGCCATACATCCAGCACATATAGTGCCATTCAACCGCACATATAGCGCCATTGATTCTGCACCTATAGTGCCATTCAATCCGCACATATAGTGCCATTTATCCCACACATATAGTGCCATTTATCCCGCACATATACTACCATTTATCCCGCACATATAGTGCCATTTATCCCGCACATATAGTGCCATTTATCCGCACATATAGTGCCATTTATCCCGCACATATAGTGCCATTCCATCCACACGTATAGTGCCATTTATCCTACACATATAGTGCCATTCAATCTGCACGTATAGTGCCGTTTATCCCGCACATATAGTGCCATTCCATCCGCACTATAGTGCCGTTTATCCCCTCTACTAAACTAATCAAGTTCGAATATATAATTACAACTACAAGTCTATCAAGCAAGCAAATATGTATATCTATATAAATTTCAAGGATAAGTCTTCCATGATAAGTGCACACCTTTTTGGCATAAATAACTAAGCTCATAGTTGCTTATACACTTACCTTTCTTCTAATGAACGATTTAGATCAGCTACTCGTCAATCTTGGTTTTTCCTTTACTTGACCCCACTCCTTTGGGCTCTTGAGCTTAAGAAAACAAATTGAATTTATTATTAAACTATTATTCAAGTATTACTTTTGGTTCTAACACTACCCATTTCAAAACTTATGATACTTCTATATATATTAATTCAAGCGTTTTATACCTTTGACTCATTTTGTATATTCAATAATTAACTCACTTTGCTAATCCTCACTATATCAAATTATTTTCACAAATCACATATCCACATTCGGCAATGCATAAGTATATATATATGTATTTATATATATATATATACCCCACATACATACAATAACTAAATATTATTTATTATTAAATATCTTTCAATAACCTTAAGCTTAGATCAATACTCAATTCATTAATCTAGAAGTTAATTAACAACTCCACAATTAAAACCAATAAGCTTAAAGCTCATCTAATATCCATGTGTGATTTAAACTTCCAAACATTAACATTTCTCCTTAGCCGAACACTCAAATTCTTACCTAAATTCCAAGTTTAGCAAGAATCCAATTTCATTTAATAACTACTTGTCTAATTAAACATTAAACACATGATGCATGACAAATTAAACATCATAGCCGATTATGATAATACATCTTAATCCATTTGTCTATCATGACTAAATTGCACACTTAGCTACACTAAGTCTTTCACTAGCTCAACCCATTTGCATGTAATCTAATTCATCCCTTTATCACCTAATTTACTCCTTTAAAGATTCATTTCCATAATTAACTTCTATTACCAAATTTCTTTATAAAATCAACATCATGGCCGAATGTACTATAAATTATACCAATTCAAGAATTGAAACATAATTTTCAAGGCTCAATCGGTAATAGAACACCCATACATTAAAGAACACTCAACTAACATAATTTCTTGAATTTAAGCCCCCCCAAAGTACCGAATAGGTTATCCCTTCCCCACGATTGAGCTACCACAAACACACCTTGCTAATTGAACTTATAAACATCCAAATTTCATGTGTTTAGCATCTAAATATACATCTATTTACTCAAAGCTTCAAATTTCAATATCAAAACTCCTTTAGCAAAATCCTACACATAGCCGAATGTATCAATTCATCACCATTTAAAATTTTCACACATGGGTTTTGATAAGGACTCCATAATCCATCTAATATCCTAATTTCACTAAAAACCATATTCAAATCATACCTTAAATTAACAAGGGAAAGTGCCGATTGTCTTGCTCCCCTTCTTCCTCTACTTACGGTAACCAAATGAGAAATGAGAATGTTTTTTCTCTCTCTTTTTTTTTTTTGGTTTTTCCTCCCACTAGTATATTTACTTCATTTTAAAATTGGTTTTATGTATATTATTTTCTTATTCCCATTATAATTACATATAATATAAAATAAAATCATTTCATTCTCTAGTTGGCCGGCCACTTAAAGTCAAATTGGACAATTTGACATGCAAGTCCTCTCTTAACAATTCATGCATTAATTGGTCCCTTCATTACCTCCTAGCACATTTTCCAAATTTATCACTTAAGTCCTTTTAAGATAATTTATATCAAATGACTAAATCAAGGTATCAAAATTTCACACAGTCATTAACACATATAATAAACATGAAATTTATCATCCCATAGATTTTATAACTCGGTTTTGTGGTCCCGAAACCACACTCCGACTAGGGTCAAATTAGGGCTGTCACAACTCTCCCCTGCTGAAGAAATTTTCGTCCCCGAAAATCTTACCGGTGAACAAATTTGGGTAGCGCTCTTTCATCGAGCCTTCGAGCTCTCAAGTTGCCTCTTTAATTCCATGTTTGAGCCATAATACTTTTACAACGGAATCTTTTTATTTCGTAATTCTTTCACCTCGTGAGCCAAAATACGTATCGGCTCCTCTTCATAACTCAAATTTTGCTGAATTTCAATTTTCGACGGGCAAATCACATGAGAGGGATCGGATCTATAGCGACAGAGCATCGAAACGTGAAAAACGTTGTGAATCTTTTCAAGTTCAGGGGGTAAAATTAATCTATAAGCAACTGGACCAATTCTCTCTGAAATCTCATACGGTCCGATAAATCTTGGACTCAATTTGCCTTTATGGCCAAAACGGAGTATCTTTTTCCACGGTGAAACTTTCAGAAAGGCTTTTTCTCCAACCTCAAACTCTATATCTTTACGCTTTAAATCTGCATATGATTTCTGACGATCTGTTGCTGCTTTCAGGCTATCACGGATTATCTTCACTTGTTGCTCGGCCTCTTTAATTAAATCGACTCCATATAACTTATTTTCGTTGAGCTTGGTCCAAAACAAGGGCGTACGGCATTTACAACCATATAGAGCCTCATACGGCGCCATCTTGATACTCGTTTGAAAACTATTATTGTAGGCAAATTCAATCAACGGTATGTATTTCTCCCACGAACCACTAAACTCGAGAATGCAACACCTCAACATATCTTTGAGTATTTGAATAACTCTTTTGGACTGACCATCGGTTTGAGGATGAAAGGCAGTGCTAAACTGAAGCTTAGTGCCCAATGCCTCATGTAATTTCTTCCAGAATCGCGAGGTAAACCGGGGATCTCTATCCGAAACAATAGAAGTCGTCACACCATGCAATCGTATGATCAGGGAGACGTACAATTCAGCTAGCTTATCAAGTGAGAAGTCCATACGGATGGGGATGAAATGGGCTGATTTCGTTAGTCTATCAACAATAACCCAAATGGAATCTTTCTTGCTCGGTGTCAACGGTAAGCCGGATACAAAGTCCATTGTAACTCGATCCCACTTCCACTCGGGTATCATGATCGGTTGAAGCAGTCCCGAAGGCACTTGATGTTCTGCCTTCACTTATTGGCATATTAAGCACTTCGCAACAAAGTCAGAGATGTCTCGTTTCATACCGTGCCACCAATATTGGAGTTTCAGATCATTGTACATCTTCGTACTACCTGGATGGATAGACATCTGACTATTATGGGCTTCATTCAAGATCATTGAAATAATCTCTAAATTTCTTGGGGCACACAATCGACTTTTGAACCTCAAACAATCATTATCGTCGATTTGAAACTCTGAATCTACCTTAGGATCACACTGAGCTCGTTTAGCAACCAATTCATCATCGATTTTCTGGGCGTCATGAATTTGTTGTACTAACATTGGTTTGGCCTTTAATTCTGCTATCAACATATCATCAGCGGACAAAGACAAATGTACATTCATCGCTCGAAGGGCAAATAGTGATTTTCGACTTAGAGCATCCGCAACCACGTTAGCTTTTCCCGGGTGATAATCGATAACGAGCTCATAATCTTTCAATAATTCTAACCACCGTCGTTGTCTCAAATTCAAATCTTTCTGTGTCATTAAGTACTTGAGGCTTTTATGATCGGTATAAACATGGCATTTCTAATTCTAACCACCATCGTTATCTCAAATTCAGATCTTTCTGTGTCATTAAGTACTTGAGGCTTTTATGATCGGTATAAACATGGCATTTCTCCCCGAAAAAATAATGTCGCCAAATTTTTAAAGCGAAAATGATGGCAGCTAACTTGAGGTCATGCGTCGGGTAGTTTTTCTCGTGAGGCTTCAGCTGTCTTGAAGCGTACGCGACAACTCGACCCTCTTGCATCAAAACGCAGCCCAGACCGTTTAAAGATGCATCACTATAAACCACGAATTCTTTACCAGATTCTAGCTGAACTAACACTAGAGCTTCTGTCAGAAGAGTTTTCAGCTGGTCAAAACTTTTCTGACACTTTTCGAACCACTCAAACCTGACGTCTTTTTGTGGTAGTTTAGTCAACGGTGTCGCAATCATCGAAAACCCCTTTACAAATCGTTGATAGTATCTGGCAAGTCCCAAAAAGCTCCAAACTTCTGAAACATTCCTCGGAGGTTTCCAGTCGAGAATGGCTGAAATTTTGTTCAGATCAACTCGAATACCCGAAACTGACACTACATGCCCCAAAAAGCTGACCTCGCGCAGCCAAAATTCACATTTACTGAATTTCGTGTACAGTTGATTATCTCGTAAGGTTTGAAGCACCAGTCTCAAATGCTCAGTATGCTCGATCTCATCGCGAGAATAAATCAAAATGTCATCGATAAACACCACTACAAATCGATCCAGATACTGCCTAAACACTCGATTCATAAGGTCCATAAAAACCGCAGGGGCGTTAGTGAGCCCGAACGGCATCACTAAAAATTCATAGTGTCCGTACCTCGTTCAAAAAGCAGTCTTTGGCACGTCAGCCTCTCTAACTCTCAACTGGTAATAACCAGATCGCAGATCGATCTTCGAAAACACTGAAGCTCCTTTCAGCTGATCAAACAGGTCGTCGATTCGGGGCAACGGATATTTATTCTTTACAGTGGCCTTATTCAATTGTCTATAATCGATGCACATTCTCATAGTTCCGTCTTTCTTTTTTACAAACAAAACTAGTGAGCCCCAGGGTGAGAAACTCAGTCGTGTGAAACCTCAGTCTGTCAATTCTTGTAGCTGCAATTTTAATTCTTTTAACTCTGTAGGCGCCATTCAGTACGGGGCGATCGAAATCGGAGTCGTACCCGGAACCAACTCTATACCAAATTCAACTTCTTTAATAGGTGGCAATCCCGGTAATTCCTCGGGAAACACATCGGGATACTCCTTGACTACAGGTACAGCCTCGAGCTTTTGTTCAGATACTTTAATATCTAAAATATATGCCAAACAGGCTTCATATCCCTTTCTCACATATCTCTGGGCCGATATCGAAGATATCACTGCCGGTGGCTCGTTCAAACCGGTGGACTCAACTCAAATTATTTCTCTGTTTGAACATCGCAATTCGATTGACTTTCTTTTACAATTCACCACCGCATCATGTTCGGACAACTAGTCCATGGCGAGAATAATATCAAACTCGTCAAATGGTAAGAGCATTAAATCAGCTCGGAAACAGGAGTTTCGAAACATTAGAGGGCAGTTCTTGCACACTTTGTCTACTAAGACATACTAACCCAAAGGGTTTGACACTCGAATTATGAACTCAGTAGACTCAACAAGAAGAGTCTTACTGGATACCAATGTCGCACACACATATGAATGGGTTGACCCGGGATCAATCAAGGCAACAACATCAGAGTTGAAAAGAGTGAAAGTACCAGAAATGACGTCAGGGGAAGAAGCATCTTCTTTAGCACAGATAGCATAAGCCCTCGCAGGAACGCAAGCCTCTAACCGAACAGCTGTATCAGGAGTCCTCCTTTGAGTACCACTTCTACCTCCCGCATTTCTCTGTGCCCTACCCCTAACAGCAGTACCACTTGACCTCATATCTCTCGTATTATCTTTCTCAACAGGTTTCATACAATTTCGAACATAATGATCCAGCGAACCGCATCTATAACAAGCTCGGTTATTAATCTTGCCCCAACACTCGCCCATATGTCGTCTTCCACATTATTGACACTCCAGTTTTATTTGCCGATTGTTGGCCACACTAGCAACCGAAGTAGCTCGAGAGTCCGTCGAAGGTCGTTCTCGAATCAAAATCCCAGTATTTGCCTTTGACTTGTTGTTTTCATCTCTGAACTTCTTTGAGGCCGAAAATGAGGCTTTTCCCATGGATCTCTTGCGAAAGTCTTTAGCTTCAGATTCAGCTTTTCTTTTCTCCTTCCCGAGCTCCTCCGCCTTGCAAGCCCGTTGAACGAGTACTACGAATTCTCTTATTTCAAGAATACCCACCAGTAGTCTTAAGTCTTCGTTTAATCCCTCTTCAAATCTTTTACACATTGCATCTTCATTAGCGACACATTCTCGGGCGTAACGACTGAGCCTCACAAAGTCACGTTCATATTCCGATACAGTCAGACGGCCTTGTTTAAGTTCCAGAAATTCTTTGCGCTTCTAGTCGACGAATCGCTGACTTATATATTTCTTGCGGAACTCTGTCTGAAAGAAATCCCACGTAACACGTTCCTTTGGAACTATCGCAATCAGAGTACTCCACCAATAATAAGCCGCATCTCGCAACAAGGACACAGCACATTTTAAACATTCATCAGGGGTGCAGGACAGTTCATCAAATACACGCAGGGTATTATCCAACCAAAATTCAGCTTTTTCCGCATCATCGGTAGTTGTGGCTCTAAATTCTTCAGCCCCGTATTTTCTAATCTTATCGACAGGGGTTTATTCAATCTCAACGAATCGGAGGTTGCCGGCACTACAGGCACCGGGGGAGGATTTTTTAAATTAGGGGTTTGTTTAGCAGCCGGCTTTACACGTGTGTGCTGGGCAAACCATTTATTCATTATGGAAAAGAGGGCTTGCCTAACTCCATCTTCTTGATTACTCGCGGATGGTCGAGAATCTACCGGCACTGTCCCTTGTGCGGGAGCAGGTGCTATACTCTCTACATCATCCGCTACGACTCGCTCGGGGTCAGGTTCCATTTTCTATAAAAAATCAAATTTTTAACCGTTAGAAGTCATCACACTGTCACATTATCATATTTTGGCATGTATAGCTATTCTTACGCAAGCTACAGTAGTCCTAGAATCGACTAAATCGTAGCTCTGATACCAATAAAATGTAACACCCCTAACCTATATCCGTCGCCGGAAGGGTGACGGGGTATTACTGAAAACAATTCAGGTGCGAACTATTAAACAAAACATAATACTAAATAGTCAACTTATAATTATTTGCAACTATCAAACTTAATTCTCATGCTGTTAATTTATCGATTTAAAACACTACTTCATCATGTCTTATACTCATTTCAGCGTCATAAAATAATTTACTATTCATTTAGTATTTTGCCTTCATAGCCAAATGCAGGACCATTCATACCTAGCTTATTTACATCATAGCAAACACATTTCATGATCCTATCTTCTAATCGTAACTTAAATATTCCATCTATTTAGTAGCAATCCACTTAAACAGAAATTTTATATATAAAAACAAACATAACCATATTTGAATTTTTAAACATTTAGGCCATATTCGCATGGCCATTTATATGAAAGAAACATTACATCATCAACATCCCAAAATAAAGTCTATACATGCCAAAATATCATTCTCAAAACTACCAAAACGAGGTACCAAAACGTTGCTGATAGGTGTGATTACTTTGATAGCGGTCCCGAGTTTACGACGGATCAACATAACCTAAGGAAAAACAATTGAACACACCATATGAGTATTGCAACTCAGTAAGTTATAAGCATTACAATATAACAAATGACTTGATATGATTTTGATAGATGCTAATAGACAAGCATTATACTTAACACCTCAAAAGACATTTGGTTCTTCCACTCTTTGATAGGAAATCACTACTTATACATTTATTCATAACCATAAGGTGCGTAGTCAGGAAGTTTGTACACATCATTGGTTCCAAACCGCACTCATAGTGCTCTTTAACCTGCATGCATAATGCCATTCACACCCGCACTCATGGTGCCGTTTATTTCCGCACATATGGTGCCATACATCCAGCACATATAGTGCCATTCAACCACACATATAGAGCCATTTATTCCACACCTATAGTGCCATTCAATCCGCACATATAGTGCCATGATCCCGCACATATAGTGCCATTTATCCTGCACATATAGTCCCATTTATCCTGCACATATAGTGCCATTTATCCCGCACATATAGTGC
The DNA here is from genome assembly GCA_020496765.1 of Gossypium stocksii. NCBI lineage: Eukaryota > Viridiplantae > Streptophyta > Magnoliopsida > Malvales > Malvaceae > Gossypium > Gossypium stocksii. The sequence goes on from CM035622.1 coordinate 55,177,031, forward strand.
CATTCCATCCGCATGTATAGTGCCATTTATCCTGCACATATAGTGCCATTCAATCCGCACGTATTGTGCCGTTTATCCCGTACATATAGTGCCATTCCATCTGCACGTATAGCGCCATTTATCCCTTCTACTAAACTAATCAAGTTCGAATAAATAATTACAACTACGAGTCTATCAAGCAAGCAAATATGTATATCTATATAAATTTCAAGGATAAGTCTTTCATGATAAGTGCACATCTTTTTGGTATAAATAACTAAGCTCATAGTTGCTTATACACTTACCTTTCTTCTGATGAACGATTTAGATCAGCTACTCATCAATCTTGGTTTTTCTTTTACTCGACCCCACTCCTTTGGGCTCTTGAGCTTAAGAAAACAAATTGAATTTATTATTAAACTATTATTCAAGTATTACTTTTGGTTCTAACACTACCCATTTCAAAACTTATGATACTTCTATATATATTAATTCAAGCATTTTATACCTTTGACTCATTTTGTATATTCAATAATTAACTCACTTTGCTAATCCTCACTATATCAAATTATTTTCACAAATCACATATCCACATTCGGCAATGCATAAGTATATATATATGTATTTATATATATACCCCACATACATACAATAACTAAATATTATTTATTATTAAATATCTTTCAATAACCTTAAGCTTAGATCAATACTCAATTCATTAATCTAGAAGTTAATTAAAAACTCCACAATTAAAACCAATAAGCTTAAAGCTCATCTAATATCCATTTGCAATTTAAACTTCCAAACATTAACATTTCTCCTTAGCCGAACACTCAAATTCTTACCTAAATTCCAAGTTTAGCAAGAATCCAATTTCATTTAATAACTACTTGTCTAATTAAACATTAAACACATGATGCATGACAAATTAAACATCATAGCCGATTATGATAATACATCTTAATCCATTTGTCTATCATGACTAAATTGCGCACTTAGCTACACTAAGTCTTTCACTAGCTCAACCCATTTGCATGTAATCTAATTCATCCCTTTATCACCTAATTTACACCTTTAAAGATTCATTTCCACAATTAACTTCTATTACCGAATTTCTTTATAAAATCAACATCATGGCCGAATGTACTATAAATTATACCAATTCAAGAATTAAAACATAATTTTCAAGGCTCAATCGGTAATAGAACACCCATACATTAAAGAACACTCAACTAACATAATTTCTTGAATTTAAGCCCCCCCCAAGTACCGAATAGGTTATCCCTTCCCCACAATTGGGCTACCACAAACACACCTTGCTAATTGAACTTATAAACATCCAAATTTCATGTGTTTAGCATCTAAATATACATCTATTTACTCAAAGCTTCAAATTTCAATATCAAAACTCCTTTAGCAAAATCCTACACATAGCCAAATGTATCAATTCATCACCATTTAAAATTTTCACACATTGGTTTTGATAAGGACTCCATAATCCATCTAATATCCAAATTTCACTAAAAACCATATTCAAATCATACCTTAAATTAACAAGAGAAAGTGCCGATTGTCTTGCTCCCCTTCTTCCTCTACTTACGGCAACCAAATGAGAAATGAGAATGTTCTTTCTCTCTCTTTTTTTTTTTTTGGTTTTTCCTCCCACTAGTATATTTACTTCATTTTAAAATTGGTTTTATGTATATTATTTTCTTATTCCCATTATAATTACATATAATATAAAACAAAATCATTTCATTCTCTAGTTGGCCGGCCACTTAAAGTCAAATTAGACAATTTGACATGCAAGTCCTCTCTTAACAATTCATGCATTAATTGGTCCCTTCATTACCTCCTAGCAGATTTTCCAAATTTATCACTTAAGTCCTTTTAAGATAATTTATATCAAATGACTAAATCAAGGTATCAAAATTTCACACATGCATTAACACATATAATGAACATGAAATTTATCATCATATAGATTTTATAACTCGGTTTTGTGGTCTCAAAACCACACTCCAACTAGGGTCAAATTAGGGTTGTCACATCCACAATCAAGGCATCCACTCATCATCCATATACCACAATCACCATGCATGAACATTACACAATTATTAACTAAATCATGCATACAACCACATTCATGATAAACATCATTACATGATCATACCAAAAATCAATATTTTCCAATTTCAAAGGGCCTTATACAAGATGACCATCACACCAATATAAGCCTACACATTACGCCAAAATAACTATGACACATAGACAAAATAATTAAGTCCCTATACATGCCATATTTTCAAGATGCTAAAATTATCAATACCACAAAATAAATCCTTGATAGTGTAATGTGATGATCCGACGATTCCTGATCCTCGAGCTAGTTTGGTAACACTATAAAACAAGGGAAAGAAAATAGGGGTAAGCTATATAGCTTAGTAAGTTTATATGCAAATAATAAACATCATATTTATAACTTAATCATGCACATTGCATAATGGAAGTTGGTATAACAATACTATGCTCTCATGGCTATTTCTTACCCAATCATAACCTTACCATAAGAGCATTACAACACATTACTCTTTCACTCATCATTATTCTTCCATCCAATAGTCATATGGACTTTGTACATACCTGTATCACTTATCTTAAATGTACTTTCGCTCTCATTCAAACCAAGCTCATTAAACCATTCGAAATCATCAAGGATACTCGAGTGTCAGACTTAGGTCATATAATGCCATATCCCATACATGATCTTACATGTAATCCAATATCGATGCCAATAGCCCGCTATGGTCTTACACGATAACTCATATCGAAGCCATGTCCTAAACATGGTCTTACACGAAATCTCATACCAACGCCATGTCCCAGACATGGTCTTACACATACTACCATACCGATGCCATATCCCAGATATGGTCTTACACGAAATCTCATATCACATGTCGAAAACGTCAATGCTATGACCCTTGTATCCTGTAATGTTCCTAGGGTTCGTGTTGGACTTTCACACTTACTGAATTATTATCGATCTTGTTCATACAATTAAACTCATCCACATGGTCAATTATACAGTTCAAGAAATAATTAAACTTTGAAACATATTATAACGATGCATTATTTACACATAAACTTACCTCAGTACAAAAATAGTAAATTTTGCGACTTAGACCACAACTTTGCCCTTTCCTTGATCTAAGTCAATTCCTTGTCTTTCCTGGTCTATAATGACACATTTAGCTCGTTTATTATGCAAATTATTCAATTTGACCCAAAAATCATATTAGGGTAAATTTACATTTTTGCCCCTAACTTTTCACTTATTTACACTTTAGTCCCTAGGCTCGTAAAATGAAATGTACTCATTTTCTTACCCAAGCCTCGCCGAACTATTTTCATACTCATACTAACACATATTTTTCATTTAATCACCCTTTCTACACATTTTTACAACTTTTACAAAAAAGGTCCTTTTATGCAATTCCATCAAAAATCACTTAGTAAAAGTTGTTAAACACACATCAAACTTTCATATTATTCCATTAAACATCAAAACACATGTATGTCACACATGGATAAATTTTTTAACATGAACCCTTGCTCAAATTAATGGTAGAAATAGCTAGATCGGTTGATTACGACTTCAAAAACGTAAAGAGCATTAAAAACGGGGCTACGGTGCACTTACTATCAAGCTTGAATGTTGAAGAAACCCTAGCTATGGCTCCCATGTGAATTTCAGCCAAGGCAGGAGGAAGATGAGCACAATTTTGACATATTTTTCCCTTTTTATTCTTTTATTAACCAAATGACCAAAATGCCCTTAAGGCATTTCTTTGTAAGTTTTACCCTTCCATGTCTATTTTTGTCCATCATGATATATAATTGTCTAATTACTAAATAAGGACCCCAAATTTTCAAATTCATTTTAATTAAACCCCCAATACTGCTAGAACACATATTTTACACTTTTTGCAATTTAGTCCTACTAGTCAAATTAGACCCTCTATCGATAAAATTTCTTAACGATATTTTCACACATGCATTCAATCATACTATAAGCCTTAAAGCTTGATCATAATAAATTTTTCTATTTCAGATTTGTGGTCCCGAAACCACTATTCTGACTTCGCCCTAAATCGATCTGTTACAAATATCAATTGGAGAATGAATTAGAAAAAGTAATGAAGCATACTTAGTCACATTTTAAAAATCAAAGTATCAGAAATAAAGACAAAACAAGAATTGATAGTTAGTGAAATTTGTTGATGTGTTTTATAAAGAAAGGTCAGGCTTACCATTTGAGAGAAAAGTTATATTTTTTTACCTAAATGACATCTAGAACTGCTTTGATTTTGATTGAACCATAGAGAATGGTACCAATTGAATTGAAAAGATTTGGAAGCTTAGCTATAATAACTATTAGGCTAGGGATTTGTTTGACTAAGTGTATCACTTTGAAATGCTCCTATTTTGTTATGAAAACAAAAGAAGGAATCTAGAAATTATACATTGACTATCAGTAGTTGAATGAAATTATGATAAAGAATAAGAATCCATTATACAATATTGCTAACTTGTTTGATTAGTTGAAAAGAGTTATCATGTTTTTGAAGAATGAACTTCAGTCAGGTTATTGTCAACTCAGAGTCATGAGTCAGATGTATCGAAGACTGCTATCTGGACTTAATATGAAAAATCTGAGGTTTTGGTAATACCATCTGTATTAATGAACATTTAGCCGATTTTATCAACCTAATGAACAGAATTTATCAGTTCTATTTGAATAGGTTTGTTATTATGTTTATCGATGATATTGTAACTTATTTGACGAATAAAACTAAACCTGATTAACATTTGATAACAATGTTATAGATTTCACGAGTGAATCAGTGGTATAGAATGTTTAGTAATATTAATTTTGACTTTAAGAAGTAGGGTTTCTGAGATATGTAATATTGGCTGAAAGTATCTGTATTGATTTAAACAAAATTTTGACAATTTTGAGCTAAAAATTTTCTAAAAATATTATAGAGGTACGTAGTCTTGTAGGACTTACTAGATGTTATAGATGATTTGGCACAAGCTTCTAGATAACAGCTCTAACGTTAAGGAAAGAGTTACAGAAAAATGTTAACTTTGTTCTGTCAAATAAATGACATCAGAATTTCAAACAATTGAAAGTTATGGTAATAAAAATTCTAGAGTTGAATTTGAGATAGCGCAAATGACTAAAGTTGTTGAAAGAATTGAGACTGTTGGATATTAATTATTACTACTACCATAATGTTAAATAAAATATTGCATGTTATTTCCTGATAAGATGAAGTTATAGCCTTATCTGACATACACTAAAAATCTTGTTAAAATGGTGACTTGGGAAGTTAAAGAAATACGAAGTAATTAGGTATTGTTAGCAACAGTGTTATGATGTTAACATGGTATCGAAAAGAATATTAGGGAACTAGATACATTTAAGCATCACTTCTTTCTTATTGTGTGTTAGGAGCGCTTAAGTATCATTTCTTTCGTCTTGAGGGACATGAGCGTTTAATCACCATTTGGGATGAAGATTTGGGGCAGCCTGGTATCTTGATCCCTTTACACACGGAGGTTTCACTCTTCCCCACTATCCATTTGAATAGAAGGTGTTGAAATTCTATGAAGTTGCTTCCAGCCAGCTGACTAAGGCTTCCTAGTGGTTTCTTTTTAGTTTTATCATTCTTTGTAAAGATAGGGTATGGATCCCTTCCTAAATGGGTTTAAGAATTTTTTCATGTTATTTAGGAGGACTACCGAGGGATAGAAAGGGCAGATTTGGTTTTCCAGGTTGCATGGTTTACCACATATGAATAATATCTTGTATAGGCGGGTGATTAATCTGGGTATTAACCGCTCCAAATATGTCAGGGTGTAGCTAAAATAGAATGAAAGGTTTGACTTTCCCATCCATTAGAGCCTATCTTCTTCAAACTTGTGTAAGTATTGTCCTTTTTTGGAAGGTGAGTGGTTTCAAGCCCAAAGAAGGACACAAACCTTGGAACAAAAGAGCTTCCCTTATGATAAGGAGAATGAGATTGCTAAAATCCCTTCTGGAGAATTCCTTGAGCCTTGGAACTTCGACAAAATTAGAGAAATATGCCTTAGGCATGGTTGTGGGGTTCTGAATGGTAGATGTAACGACTTGCATTTCAAAGGTGAAGAAAAATATAGTTTCTAAACCCCTATTTTTGTAAACTAGGTCTATAAATATAAAATAGGAATATTTTCGAGGTTAGTATGACATTATAATAAAGATTGGTTAAGTAATTTAGCAAAAAAAAAAAGTAGTTAATTAAAACTCAAGGACTACATTGAATTTTAAACCTATAGAGTTTTAATTTTGAAAAGGCTTGGGGACCTATATAGTAATTTTCAAAAGGACCGAAATAGTTATTTAATCGTTGTTATTTATGAGTTAGTGGATGATGATAAATATTCCACTTAGTTTAGTTAATAGTAAAATTAACATAATAAAGCTTTAATTAAGTTAATTATCATAATATATATAAGATTAAGTGGAAAAAGATTTAAACATCATATTTCTTCCTTAAGTTGCACAATCCTCCATTGTTGAAAAGAAAAAAAGCTTCAAACTTTCCCTATACATTCGACCACCAATTATTTAAGGTAACCAAGCATTTTCTTGTAATTTTTATAGATTTATGATCATTAGAGCTCGATTTAGCTACTCATGTATCAATTTGTTCAATTGTTAAGTTTTTAGCAAGTTTCCATTGTTGATAAATTGATGAATGAATTTGATAGATATTAAGCTTACATCATGATAAGGACTAAATTGTAAAGCTAAATAAGTGTGTTAGTTAACTTTGTAACATTAGAGACCAAATTGATTAAATTGAAAATTTGTCATGAAGTTATTCTAAGAAAAGAAAGTATATGGTCCCTAATGAAAGAATGTGAAATCAGATTTTGATAAGATGGTAAATAAAAAAAATATGCGTATCCCAAGTATAGAGACTGAATTGAATAAAATTTAAAATATGCATTATTTGTTATTTGAAATTAAATTGGATGAAATATGATATTATTTTATTATTGAAATCATATGTAGCTAAAGATGAAGTCGGGCCGTCGAAAGGGAAAGGAAAATCGAGAGTCGTTGATGAGTGACAAGAGGATCCATTTTGTACTTTTATGATTTGAGATCATTATATTTATATCTATATACATATTGAATGCATGATTGACTATCGAGCTAAGCTTATGATTGTCGTATAAAATGATTCAAATTGGATGGTATTAGATGTCGAGATATGGGACAGAATTGAATAAAGTACAAAATATTATGTTATAAATTATATATGATATGTGATATGAATATGGAATAAAACATGTTATGTGATATGAGATATTTATAAATCAATTATATATTGAAATGAGATTACGATATTGAGTGTGAAATGATATATGAATTGGATTGTATAATGTAAATGGAAAATTAGTACCCTATTAATTGTTTCGGAAGAGTCAGATATAGTTGCATTGTGAGAATGGTTTTCTTGCACAACAGAAAATTAAAATTTTGAAAATTGACCCAATTTGTGATATTTATAACAATAAATATTAACCCAAAGTCATACTTATGCTTTTGAATAAGTAGATCCTTAACGTTTTTCGACTTTCAAGCAAACGATCTTCTCCACTATTCTCGTACCACGAGCTGCTTTGAGTATGGGCTCGAACGAATTGAATCAAAACATATAACTAGAAAAAGTTTTATTTTCTTTTAGGGTGAAAATAAAAATTCCCTCTTCAAAATGGAAACCCACAGAATTGTATTGTAGAAAAAATATATTTAATAGTGGAAACCCACACAATGTCTTAAAGTTATATTAAATAGCCCTACTGGTGCCATCTATTTGTAATAGCCCGAATTAGGGCCTAAACAGAATAGTGGTTTCAAAAACCAAAAATTGGAAGTAGAAAAATTTATTGCGATTAAGTTTTAAAGTTTATAGGGTGATAAAATTATCATGTGAAATTTTCATTGAGAAATTTTATTGATTGGGTGTCTAATTTGGCAATTAGGATTAAATTGTCAAAGGTGAAAAATGTGTGCTTTAATTCATAAAGATACTTGATTGGAATGGGTTTTTAAAGTGGAGGTCCTTAAATGGAAATTAGGCCATTATAACTTGGTTTGGACAAAAATACCCTTCGGTGGACAAAATACCAAGGGTTTTTAATGAAGGGCATTTTGGTCATTAGGTAAATAAAAGAATAAAATGGGAAAAATAAGGCAAAAATGCTATCATCTTCTTCATGGTAAGGTCGAACCTCTCATGTCCTCCATGGCTAGGGTTTGTTCAAGCTTTCCAAGATTAATAGTAAGTGATTCCTGCCCCCGTTTTTAATGCTCTTTACATTTTTGAGATCTTGGTAACTCGGTTAAGCTATTTCTACCTTTATTTTGAGATAGGGTTTGAGTTCAAAAATTTACCCATGTTGAATAATTGTGTATTTTGATGATTAAAGGTAGATTATGCATGCCTATGATAGGAGAAACGAGTTTTACTAGGTGATTTTTGATGAAATTGAATAAAATGGGCTAAATTGTAAAAGTTAAAAATTGGTCATAAGTATGTGGTTTAGTGAGAAATGTGGACTGCCCTAGTTATGAAAATGATTTGGCTAGGTCCAAAATACAAGGAAATTGAATAAAAATCAATTTACGAGCCTAGAGGCAAAAGTGTAATTTTGATAAAATCTAGGGAAAAAATGTAAATTTTTCTAAGTTGTAGAATTGGGTCAATTTGAATTGAATATTGAATAAATGGGTTGAATGTGTTGATATAGATTGGGAAAAACGAGATTTAGACTTAAACCGGGAGAAGGAAAAAGGTTTCAGACTAAAGTGCAATAATTCGATATTTTGGACCAATGTAAGTTTGTATGTAAACAATTCATTTTTTTCATTTGTGTCATAATATTTTAAATGCATATTATGAAGCATTATTGGTGACATGTATGAGTTGGAAATTTATGGAATGTGGAGTTCCCAATTGAACCTTCGGAAAATGAAAGATACGAATAGTGTGTAGTTAGGTCACATGTGTGGTTCAAGGGTAGGACACCATGTGTATAAGAGAGCTACAAGAAACTATGTGGTAGCTAGGTCACATATGTAATACTGTGTGTATACCATGTGTACAAGAGAGCTACGAGATGATAATTTCATATGTAGCTATGTCACATGTGTAATACTGGGTGTATATCATATGTACACGAGAGCTACAGATTAAAGATAGCTAGGTCACATGCATGGTACCGAGGATACATCATGTAGACAAGAGAGCTATGTTATATGTAGCTAGGTTGCATGTGTGGTTCCTAGTGTTGGACACCATGTGGACACGAGAGCTATAGGACTAAGTAGCTAGGTCGCATGTGTGGTTTCGAGTGTTAGACACCATGTAGACACAAGAGCTATGGGATTTGATGGCTAGGTCACATGGGTGATATCGAGAGTTCACCATATGTACACTAGAGCCGAATTTTGTGTTGGTGGACCTATGTGCTAAAGCCACTGAGTATCGGATGTTATTTTGAAGGGTTCAACGGGAAAAGCTTACTAAAAGAGACTTGTGTGGTGGTATGGTGTGTAAGTGCAGCTGTATACATATGAGCAATATGCTCAAAATGTGATTGAACTTGTGGTAAGGTTGATATGGTGTAATTACTAACATGAATACCTGGAAATGTTGATGATGACTATCCATTGAAATGGCTAATAGTAGCTATGTTATAAGTAATATTGATGCAATACATGAATGAGTATGTTTGCATATGGGTGAATGTATAACTACCCAAATTAGGGCCTAAATAAAATGGTGATTTCGGGACCACGAATCCAATTTAGGAAAAATTTATTCCGATTTAGTTCTAAGATATAGTGCATGAATGAATGTGTTAGAGAAAAAGTGGTAAATAAAGTTTATCGATAAAGTGCTCGATTGAAATATAGGACTAAATTGTAAAATTTCAAAATAAGTGTTCTAGAAGCTTGTAGTATGGAGTTGAATTGCACTTACAAATTAGAGGTCCTTATTAAGTAATTAGACCATTTTTAAACATCATGGATAAAAATGCCCATGGAAGGAAAATTTGCAAAGAAGGCTATTTAGGGCATTTTGGTCATTAGTGTATTAAATTAAAATGGGAAAAATAAGTCAAAAATGTTGTCATCTTCCCCATTGAAGTGCCGAAATTCTCAAGGAAGCCATAACTATGGTTTTTCATCTTTTCAAGCTTCAAGTAAGTGCAATTTAGTCCCGTTTTCAATTTTATTTGCATTTTTGAAATCCATGAAGCCTAGACTACCCATTTCTACCATTTTCTTTCAGTAGGGTTCATGTTTAAAAAATTTACGCACATGTGACATGAAACCATTTTGATGAGTAATGGTAGGAAATGGAAGCTTGATGTGTAGTGAACACCTTTTTCTAGGTGGTGTTTCATGGAAGTCCCTAAAAGGGACCAAATTGAAAAGATAGTAAAATGTGTAGTAAAAGTGAGTATTGATGAGAAATAGAGGTTATTTTGGGTACTATGAGTGTTCGGCTAAGCTTAGGAGTAAAGAAAAATTCATACATTCCATTTTACGAGCCTAAGGACTAAGTTGTAAAATTTGACAAAGTTAGGGGTAAAATGGTAAAAATTACCATAGGATGATTTTGTGTCAAATTGAGTAATGTAGGTATTGAATAAGCTAAATTTTATGTTATAGATCGAGAACGACGAGAAATCAACCTTGACCGAGGAAAAGGTAAGGTGTCGGACTAAAACCGAGAAGAAATTTGCATTTTGATATGAGGTAAGTCATATATGCATATTATGAGTTAATATTGTTTTTATGTTTAATTATGTTAATTATGTTTAATTATCTTAAAATTCATATCGAGACATTATATGAAAATGTGACAAAAGCTTTTTAAGTAATGAAAAGTATCGATTGAACCTTAGGAATCGATAGGATACAGTGACATGTCACTAGGATGCCATTGTCCATGATCGATCGTTTATATGTGTAATTTTGGGTACTGGTCTAGTTCGATTACTAGTGTTTAGGTACTCCTGCATTTGTTGCGGATACCTGTCAGCTTGTGTGAGCACCACTGAGTAGAACCGACTACACCGTCAGCTTGTGTGAGTAGGCCCTAGAATGACTCATTATTGAGCCTTATGTGCTATGTGTAATGTGGTAGCTTTGGCTACATTTATGTGTGGCATTTATGTCAAATTCCGCATATCCTTTAGTATTCCACATGGTTCAACGGATAAATTATATCAAAATGTCATTGTACGTTTAAATGAGAAAATGATTTGACCGTGTGCTTAAGATTTTGCATGTGCAGGTTATAAGAAAAATATTGTATGTGCTAAATGCCTATTATATGTAATGTGTTATGTGGTAAGACTATCGAGTAAGTGAAAATCGAATTTGATATAATCAATGTTACGTTGTTTCATTATATGATTTTTGTTTAGATACTCATTATCCTTGCATACTGGCTTACTAAGTTACATAGCTTAGTCCTCTTCCTTTCTCTTTTGTTATAGATTCGTCACGCTAACCCGAGGTCCAAAGATCGAAAGGGGATCCCATCAACACTATTATCAAGACATTTTGGTATTTTGTTAAACACTTAAGGTTATGGCATGTATAGGTGGCCTTTTGGTTATTGGTCATTTGGAATATTGTATGGGCCCATTTTGTCATAATTGAAATATCATATTTTGGCCATGATTTATGAGCCAAGATTTGTGATGTTATATACTGTCACATTAACAAATTTCGTATTAGTATAAATCGAAAATTGTACGTAGAATGTCTACGCATGATTATAGGTGACACTACGGGGTAGTATCCACATTGTGTATGTTTGGGTATGTATTGATGCTATATTGTTAGTGGTTAGTTTTGGTTATGTTTCAGGGTGGCAATTGGCTTGGAAAATACCTAAAATTGTCCACACAGATGGGCACACGTGTATGTGTCTAGGCCGTGTGTGACACACGACTAGCTCACGGGCATGTGAGTAAGCCGTGTGTCCCCTGCACTTTAAAACATTGAAAACATTTGATCGTGGAATTCCCACACGGGTAGATGGCACGGCTGTGTGTCCTGGCCGTGGAAAAATTTTAGTATGCTCCTAATGAAAGTTCAAGCGACACGGGCAAGGGAAATGGGTGTGTGTTGCCACACAGCTTGCCCACACGAGTGTGTCCCTACCCCACATGGACGTGTGGCCTTGTATATGCCCAAAATTTTGTAAGTTTTCTAGAAGTTCTAGTTTGGTTCTGGATCTTACCCGATGGTTCAATTGGGCCTCATAGGCCTATGATAAGGTCGGTAAGTTCACAAATCAAAAGTTTTAAATCTTACACAAAAATCTTGTTTCAAACTTAGGGATATTGTGAGAGTGAAATCGGTAATACCTCGCCCTGTGTCTGGTGACAGTTACGGGTAAGGGTTGTTACATAATGAATTTTTATATGATATGGACTTGATAAATGTGTCATGTGAATGGTCATGCAAGTGTATGTTGGGTGGCCTAGAGTACGGGTGATGTGGTACATTAAACTTATGTCATCTGAGTAACGAATTTATGCCTCAATAGTGGCTACTTGAAGGCCTAAATATGTCATGTTGTGTACTGATGAAATTGGCCTAAGTGTATAAGTGATTTTGGATCGAAGAAAGGCTTGGTAAATAGCCTCAATTGCATCCACACGGCCTAGGACACGGGCCTGTGCCTTGGCCGTGTGACCTTGAATGTGTGCTGACGTCATAAATAGAGTTACATGGGCAGAGGACACAGGCGTGTCATGAGCCACCCGAGCGCGTGTCATCATATGGCGGCCCACACAGGCGTGTAACCCTCCAAAATAAGAAAATTTCCCAAGTGTCTTAAAAGTATTGAAGAGTTATCAGTTTAGTCCTGAATGGTTCCCAAAGTATGTTTCGGGCCTCATAGGCCCATTTTAGAGACTTAATGATATAGTTTGAAAAGTTTTAAATTGGAGTGAAGTTTTATGGCTCGATAATGTATGATTGGTTGTGTTATAATTCGGTAATACCTCGTACTCGGTTCTGGTGATGAACCCGGGTAAGAGGTGTTACACTATTTATACGGAGAGAAGGTAAAACCCTTATTTAATTTTAGAGGTTTGTTTCATATAGAAAACTAACTTCCTACTTAGACTAGAAGTTGGGTGGGCAATATCCCCTAATATTCCTACTAGGATTGCCACCCCCTACATGTACCATGAGGAGATTTGGGCCTCTCTCACATCAGGTCTAATTACGAGTACTTCCCAAACTTTTTGACTAGTACTTTGTAATTTGATCCAACTCAATTCTATTTTTCAATTTCCCAAAATAAACTTCAATATTTTATATTAAATAATTTTCTCATTCTAATTTTACCCCTAGTATAATTATGATGACTTTACCTCCTGTAAAATTTTTGAGAAAATATATTTAAAATTTCACAATTCAACTTGTTCACTAAGATTAAATGATGTATTTTCGTTTTCAAGTTTTGAAATAACTCTAAAACATAAACGCATTCTTTTAATCATTTCTCAGTAAGCCTTTTCACATTTGCAAACAAATCATTTCTCATTTTCATTTTCCATTTTGAAAAACCATATTCATTTCCAAATGAGTCCATTTCTCCATTTCGGAGAAAACCAAAATCATTTCTGAATGTTTTCCATTTCTCAATTTCTATTCATTCCATTCATTTTGATTCAAACACACAATTCATTTTTGGTTTCAACGGGCTAGAGGAGGGACTGATTTGATAGATGTAATTGGGGCTCAAATGATTTATAACTAAGTTTTGAATTTTCTCCATTTAGTCACGAAGTCATTCTACTATAGTTTTGATATGCGTGATATGAAGTAATAAAATTTATAAAAACTGATCGCACCAAAAACTAACTTATATCACGATTTTAAGGCAAGCAAACATATCGAACAGTAGTATAGTTTAGTGGCAAGACCGAGATATCGTACCCAAGGGAAGCAAAAGTACTAATACTTCTATTATTTAACCTAAAGAATAAAAGGGGTTTTTATGAAACTAAATTAATTCTAAAACTAAACTAAGAATGCACAGAAAGTAAATTGAGGAAAAACTCTTGGGAAAGGCTGATTGATTTAGGCAATGCTCAAGGGAGAATCCACCTAGACTTCACTTGTTATTAACTTCTTGAACTAGATGATTTCTTCACTTGACTTGATCCGTAGAGATTCGTAATTTATGTTAATACCTCATTCGACGATAAGAACAACTAATCGTAGGTTGATTAACTGAAATCTCTTTCTAGTTAAAACCCCTAGTCTTGCATTAACTCGATCTATGGATCCCCTTATTAGGTTTGACCCTAATCCGGTAGATTTATGTCACCCTATGTCTAGGGTTGCATGCAACTCCGCTTAATTATGCTAGATCTACTCTTAAACAGGGACTTTTGTGGCACGGTTGTGTGCCACGTCCGTGTGCCACGGCGGTGTGGTGAATCATTGGGCCATGTCGTTTTCACACTTTGGCCCATTTTCTTCATTTTCGGCCCGTTTTTCGTTCTTTTCTCTTCCCCATGCTCTCCTAAGTATACAACATAAAATAGAAGGGTTAAGAGTACCAATTCTCACAAAATTAATAATAATTCATCCAAAATATAGGCTAAACATGAGGTAAAAATATGTATAATTTATCGTTTCTCAAATACCCCCACACTTAAGCTTGTGTTTGTCCTCAAGCAAAATCTCAATCCATAATCAAGAATCATTCTTCTCAATTCACAATCTTTATCAATAATGCTTCAAACTAATTCACAGGCATTCATATAAGGAAACTTCAATCAGAAGAACATTAAAGATTCAATTACTTTAAGTTGAGAATTTTATCATCGAAACATAAGTTTCCTCCCTTCTTCTAAGTAATCATCTCTCAATTGAAATCAACAAGATTTGACATCCTCACTAAAGATTCACTTTATCCACTCAAAGTGCTTAGGGTTCAAGAATTAAGTACTCTCTAGTCAACCTAAAAAGTTATTACCATAGGCTTGCAAGAAAATAAAATCTCCACCACTATAGTTTGATATGACACATTGATCAAAAGGTCTTTTAAAGGTTGTAATAGGGCTTGGTTAGGGGTGTTGTTACAAGCTGCAAAAGAGGGTTAGAATCGAGATTGAACTGAAAAGTTATCTAGCTAGAAAAATCTCTATCACTGGAACATATTCCTCGAGCTAAGCCTTATGATGACATTTTTTTCTGCCTTGGTAGCCTTAAAATAGAAATATGCAAAGAGAAATTTTAAACTATTACAAATTACAATTGAATTGCTTTAATATACATACGTTTTTTTTAGAACAATTCAAATTGAATACAATAAATTGAATATTTACAACTCTACAACTTGGAAAAGAGAATAAAGCTATATAATAATTTCAACTCGAATCTCGACAAAAATAGGGATCAAAGTAACTGAATAGAATTCAACAAAAATGGGTTATAGGTTAATATTAGGGGTGAGTCGAAGAATGGGTTGTTAGGATCAACGAGGTGCACTAGGGGTTAATTTATGGAGGTAGGCTTTTATGGAGTAAGTGGGTCAAATCCTAAGTTCCTTTATCATCTCGGTATTTCAAATCAATGATGTGGTCTTGACATGTATAATCAAAGCAAGCTCTAGAATAACAAATCAGTATTGACTCACTCAAAGCAATAATAAAAGTAAGCACGAAAGAATGTTTGCTCAAAAGGCTCAAATCTCACTAGAATTTTGGCTTTTGATGTCAATCCTACGAATTTCAAATCTCAAGATAACACTTAAAGTTAGGGAAAATAACTTATGAAAAGAATTGGAATCTCAAAAATTTCAACTTATCATGCTTGATTCCCTAATGTTTTAAAGTTTGACTAATCAAAGTACAAGCACCTATGTCTTAATTCTCAACATATCAATAAAAATCATAAATTAATCAAAATTAATTCCTAATAGGAGATTGAAGAATGCAAAGAGTGAAAGTGAGAATTTGAAATATTAAGAACAATGCCAAATGTTAGAAAAATTTTTGAGGGATTTCAAGGAGAATGTAAGGACTGAAAATAAGTCCCCCCCACACTTAAGATGTACATTGCCCTCAATGTAGAAGAAAGTAGTAGTAGCAATAGAAGCACAAGATCATAAGATAGGGAAAGACATGAAACTCCCTGAATTTTGGATAAATTTGTGGGACGGAGATTGGAATTGGAAGAGCCGGCAGTTGTGGCAGGGTTGTCCCATTTCCATATAGATATGAGCTGTAAGGCTCCTTTGAAACTACGTAAGTATTTATTAGTCGTGGGGAATTTGGGTTAATAGAATATGTTCGTTAAGGGGAAGCCGATATGAAGAAATTAAAAATAATGAAAGAAAAGAAATTAAATTCTAAAAATACTAAAATTCAAATAATGAAAAAGATAAAATGAACTAAAAATAAAAGTAAAAGTAAAAAGGAAATAAAGTTAGAAGAAAAGAAAAGGTAAAAATAGGGATCAGAGTTTAAATAAAAATTAAGATAAAAATAAAGTTTAGAGGAATAGAAGTCTCTAATCACCAGATAGATCATGCGGTGGCGGTGGTGAAGTGATGTGAAGGTGCTGGCATATCTGCCGTAGTGTAGCATCGATGTGATCGAAGCACTGGAAGCATTACTGCTCGAATCAAGAAAGGCGCTTAGATATGTCAGCATGAGAAGCTGCCGCATGAACTGGTCGGTGGGGTGGTGGTGGGTCGGTAGGTGCATCATCCTCCAGTGGTGGGACATCATTAGGAATGTCCTCTAGATCCTCAGCCTTCTGGATTAGGCGGTACTGAAAAGGGCCGCCTCCTGGTCTCTGCTGGATCATCCTCGTATGGTGCATAATCTGGATGCCCTGAGGGGACATCTGGCCGACGAGTGTGTATGAGGATGTCTGGGCCGCTGTGTTAAGGAGCTCAAAGTGACGGGCCAAGCATGTAATGTACAGGCCCATGGATATGACGCCTCGCCGATGTCTCTCTGTCTGGTGCTGCATGACGTGAGCGATAAAGAAGGCAAGGTCGATGGCGTGCGCATTCGCCATGCTCCACAGGAAGTAGGCATCGTGGGTGTTTACGACACTTGTGCTCTCCCGTCTACCTGTTAGAGTATGCGCGAGAAGAGCGTGAAGGTACCTTAATGACGGGGTGAGGGCGGTCGCCTTCGTGCGACTAGGGTCGTAGGAGGGATACCCTGGGGCGATATTGCGCCAACAATCTACTGGTTTGAGGTGGATGCGACAGGGGAGTGTAGGAAAGTCTTCCTCCTCCATGAACTGCTCTGTGTAGAGGCCGAGAGCTGAGTCGAACTCTGGTACGCTAAGGTGGCGTACACGACCTCCTAGGCGAAATTGGACTGTCTGGGATCATCGAATTGGCTCATGATAGTCTGAACATGGAAGGTGGAGCAGAACTCTAGAGTTAGTTCAAGGTATGTAAGCTCGATGATTTGGAAGAACTGCTCCCGAGGATCGGTCGTCAGTAGGGCCCGGGCTGCATTTGCGAGGTTGACTTGCTCTAGCGCGTCCCAATCAATGCATCGGCCAACGCTTAATGTAAGGGCCTGTAGTATCTGAAACAACTCCTATTGGGAGTCTTGGGGAAAATGGAGGAAAGGATGGTGGTTCTAAGCAATGGGTCGCGAGGACGAACCACTGGGTCCCTTGCATTTCTTTGAAGCGGGGACGGTAGCTTTCTTATCTCGTGATGTGGACATAATGCCCAAAACCAAAATAACATACATCAGTCCGAAAAACTGGAATAAAAAACTAAGAAAAATAATGAATATTTATACTTAAATGATAATGTGACTGAAATAATTTGGAATGAAATGTGGACTAACCTAAATAGTATAATCTATCCATCCTATCATGATATCAAAATTAAGAAACATAGGTATGTATTTATACTAAATGCATGAGAGTTTAGATAGGAAAAATGGCAATCAAATGTAACTCTAAGTGGCATGAAATCACAAAGTTCTCTAAAATATTCTAGATTATTCATGCTAATTCAATCAATTCCATGCTTTGAAATAATGCTAATCCTAAATATATTATGATATTGAAATAAAAATAGAAATAAGCAGTAAAAATTTGAAAGAAAAATGAGAAAATAGAACCAAATGGGAGATGGATGAGGCGGAGCATGGTCATGGGTGAGGCGGCACGATCATGGGAGCACTGCAGACACCGGTGGCACTAGGGAGGGTTGGGGTAGGGCTTGGGTGGGAGGATTTACGGTTTAGAATGGGAGAAGATGATGAATAGTGGCCTCTATTTATAATTTTTAGGTCACACGGGCATGGCACATGCCCTTGTGACTCGAGTTTTGCCCGTGTGATTCAAAATTCAGTGGTTTTGGCGCACCTGGTTCGAGGTACACGCCCGTGTTGGCCATCTCGCACGGCCGTTTGTGATTTTGTTTGCTTTTCACACGGTCGGGTGGTAGGTCACACGGCCATTTGCGATGAGGCTTCGCTATTCACACGGTCGTGTAGGCAGTCACACGGTCGTGTAGGCAGTCACACGGCTGTGTCTAAATTAACAGTGTTGGCCACGGTTTGGGGACACGGGCGTGTGGCTTTGTGCAAGCCCGTGTCTAAACGGAAGGGTTTCCACAGCCATGTCGCACGGCCGTGGCAATTTGTCGTTAGCCCGTGCTTTGGGAAAAATTATACTCTGTTTGTACACGGCCTGGGTGCACGACCATGTCTCTGCTCATAACATCTACATGGCCTTGGACACGCCCGTGGGCATGGCCGTGTGGTCCTAAATTTCTACATTTAAAAGGGTTAGTTGACGTATTAAAATACTAAAATAAAAAATAAAAGAGAAGTTTCTGAGTTAGTGCTCGGGTTGCCTCCTGAGAAGCGCTTATTTAGAGTCTAAGCTCGACTCTACTTGGATGTATCATGAAGGGATCTCGTGGAGCTGAAGCTCCTCCCTGTTATCTTTAAAATTCTCAGCTTTATAGTGTTTAAGCCTATGGTCGTTTACCTTGAACGTACCATGGTTTGGGTGAGTTACCTCAATTGTGCCGTATGGAAAGACAGTTTGAACAGTAAATGGACCTGACCACCTTGATTTGAGTTTCCCAGGAAATAGTTTCAGCCTTGAGTTGTAGAGTAAGACAAGATCACCTGTTTTGAACTGCTTAGGTTGTCTCAGTTGTTTGTCACGGTGTCGCTTCATAGCTTCCTTATATAGTCGTGAGCTCTCGTAGGCATTGCAACGCTGTTCATCTAGCTCATTTAACTGCATTAATCTTTCCTCACCTGCAAGCTTAAAATCAAGATTTAAAAATTTAATAGCCCAAAATGCTTTATGTTCAAGTTCAAATGACAGATGACATCTTTTTCCGTAGACAAGTTTATAAGGAGATGTTCCTATGGGTGTTTTAAATGCGGTTTTATAGGCCCATAAAGCATCGTCTACCTTTCCTGACCAATCTTTTCTATTTGTTTCTATTGTTTTCTCTAAGATGCGCTTTAGTTCCCTATTTGTTACTTTGACTTGGCCACTGGTTTGTGAATGTAAGGGGTAGCTGTTCTATGGTGTATTCCATACCTTTTTAAAACTTTTTCAAATTGAGCATTGCAAAAATGGGTAACCCTATCACTAATAATTATCCTAGGTGTTCCAAATCGAGAGAAAAGTTTCTTCAAAAATCATACTACCATTCTAGCATCATTAGTAGGTAAGGCTTGGACTTCCACCCATTTTGACATATAATATAATACCCCTATCCCGTAACCATCGCCGGAACAGGAAAGGAGCGTTACCAAACATGTAATAAGACTGAATCAATAAAATTTTGAACTTTTTAATCATTAACCATTATGCATTTTCAAACATCAAAGCATGCTTCAAATGATCATAAAATAATGCATATTACTCTTGAGGATCAAATTGAAATCATAGTAAAAGATATGAAAATAATCATAAATTTTTAAGTTAGGGACACACGGCCGTGCTCCTTTGCCCGTGTCCTCTCGCACAGTCATGGCTATCCAACACGCCCGAATCGCATGACCCATGGTTGAAACTGACTTACCTCACACGGCCATTAGACACGCCCGTGTACAAAACAGAGCAGACGTGTGACTATGCTCCCAAATTTCACACGGATACAAGTTACCAGACACACCCGTGTGTCTAGGCCGTGTACCAAAACTGACCAAAACATTTAAGGTGCAGGTGACACACGGTTGAAATACATGCCCGTGTTCCCTGGCTGTGTGGCACAATATAGGCTCGGTTTAAGCCAAATTGCCGCCCAAAAACATACCAATTCAAGCATATAATAGACCCAAAATCATCATAAATCTTGCACCAACTAGGCATAACAATTCAATAACTAAAATAGCCACATTCATGAACTCATTCACACATAAATATACATAATCATTTCTTACCATTTCAGCTCATAAACACATCTTGATCATATAATTTACCATAAGCACATATAATCAAAAAGCCATCCTCAAAATACCTAATTACAAAAGTATAAGCTGTAACACCCCAAACCTGACCCAGACGTTATGGCAAACACATGTTTTGATCTCAAAAACCCTTCTTAAAGAAATTAATGATAATTTTTAAAAGAATTCCTTTGCCACTAAAGTGAATGGAAGCTGTGCACCAGGTAGGTATCCGAAACAGAGGAGGTGAGCCATGAAGGCTGCGTAAGTACCAAGCTCTTGATTGGATCCAATCCTCGACATGCCCACAACCATTGCCACACTTTATGTTGTTGCTAGTTTTGGAAATGTCACGAGATGGAGTTGTTCAAAGTGTTGTTTTAGTTAAAATGCTTTATTTTATCTTTGTATGATTTGGAAACCAAGAGTTATTAAAAAAAACGTAACCTAGGTCTAGCCCATTTTAAGATATTAATAATAACGCAGAATATAAAGTTTAAAACCAACCAAACCCAGAAAGAAAATAGTCAAAATGGCCTTATTACAACCCAAAATCAGATAATAATATTTAAATAAAACTCAATTAAAAGAAAATCCAACTGAACATCATGGCCACTCTGAATTCCCACCAGCTTCAAGTCTCCACATCAAGGCTCACCTGCAAGGTTTTAGGAAAAGGGGGGTGAGTTTGGAAACTCAGTGTATAACAAGCCTTTTCAGAGCCCAAGTCCATACATGCACTAACTCAGTTTCAACATATACTGGGCCGAAGCCTTTTCATTGAACAGTTACTGGGCCGAAACCTTTCATAAACCATATCACTGGGCCGAAGCCTTTTCTGTAAATGGTATGGCCCTTAAGCCCATTTCAATATCACATAGGTCAAATCATTCATGTATGCAGAAAACCCGTTTGGGGAGACTACTCAACCCACCAGCCGCTACTCTCCACCCGTACCAGCCAACACACCATGTGGTGATGCTACTCAACCCACCCCGCTGCTACTCTCCACAGGCAGCATAGCTGCTTAATCATATAACTGGAGGCCAAGCCTCTTTTAATAACTGGGGCAAAAGCCCTTTACGGTAAATTGGGGCCAAAGCCCTTTAACACTTCCTCCATCATATAATAACCCAACCCATGCATTTAATGAGCAATCCATGGCATATCGTATACATCTCATAGCATATCATGTGTAAATCATGTGCATATCATGTCATAGCATGTAAAATATCAATATCACAATCATCATATTCAGATAGAAACCCTAGGGGTAAAATAGTCATTTTCACCTAGGGCAAAATAGTCTTTTTCCATGTTTAGGGGTAAATTCGTAATTTTATCAATTATTAGGGTTTCCCATGTTTATTCATCAATTCCAAGTGTTTAAACAGCATTTTTTAACCTATTATAGCGCAACCAAGTTATTGGGCCCAAAACCCCTAATGGGCCCTACATAACCGATTCAGTCATTTAGGCTCTTTTAACCTATGTTACGCAACGGTTCTAATAGTTTTAACATGCAATCTAACCCGATTCCATTTTTCTTACCAACTTTACCCAAATGGGCCCGAAAGTCCATTGGGCCCTTTTTTTAGCCCAACAAGGCCCATCTTACCAAATTTGCTCTAGATCGTGCTCTTACCTGTTCCATCAACTTTGTTTACTGCGTCCATCGTGAACGTACTCATTCACATACCATCTCGTGTTTCCAAGTTACAACAACAACAGAATTTGATATTTCGGCTTTTAAACAATATGGATCTAAGCTATTACGGGGTATGTTACACACCTGATTAGCAACGATTGACTTCCCAAAATCCTCCATGCACTCGTCCTATATTCATATACTTAATGTATCAGATCTTAAAAATCCAAAAGAATAACACAATCTTATTAATACTATTTGGCCACTACCCCTAATGCCGTAGATTGCTTACCTCTGCAGGATTCGACAATTCGAACTAAACTTATTCACACCGATTCTCCAATCCTTGCTACTCCTCCAAAGTAGTCCTCTTTGCTACCAAAAGATCATAAAACGAATGAATAAGGCCTAATAATGCCCAGACCACAAATCGACAACCTCCCTAAGCTTTAGGGGGTTTCGGCTTTACTTAGCATCTAAAATATCGAATAAAATAGAGACACGAGTACTTACCACGCTACTCTTTTGAACTACTCTTGACTTTAAGCGAACCCGGCTCTCCCAACGCCAGCAACAATCACCCCTTACAAAGGTCTTAGAATTCGGCCACCAAGCCCCCTAGGGAAGATGTGTTTCGGCTTTTTACTTTAAAAGAGAAGATAGTGATTTAATTTGGTATTTTTGCAGTGGTATACTCGACAGGGAATTGGGGTTTAGAGGTTACTAAAATCGGCTTCAAAAGATGGAGAAAGCTTGAGAGTTGTGGCTTAGAAAAAAATGGCATAAAAAGGACTTTCGGGATTCGGTTTCCTTGGCTATTCGGCTAAGTAAAGAAAAAGAAGAGATGAAGAGTAAGAAAAGAGTATAGGGAAGTATGTGAAGAAAATGAAAGAAGAGAAAGAGGTTATGGCTTATGGGTAATCGGCAATAATGAAAAGAGAAGAGAAAATATGCCAAATAAAATTCAAAAGCTGAATTAGCACCAAAGAACACTCCCTTGGCCGGCCAACACTTCCCTACTTTCAAATTCTCCTAAAATCCCTCCTCGATATGCTCCCCCTTATCTCTCCACTATCCATGCACTTGACCGATTCAAACTCTTCTCACACAGAGTTATAATTGACTTCAAACTCTCACATGCACAGGACATAAAAATAAACACACATTTGTTCCCTCAGTGAATCGATCCTTGGCCCTCTCTCCTCATTTACATGCCACATTTTTAGGAGACTAGTGGCGTCACTTAGCCACTCTACCAAGTCTCCTTTTTGTGATACATTTTACCCACATATTTTGATAAGGCCTCCTAACCAGAGCCCCTAATTTTTTAAGTCCAAAATTTAAAAATTCTACCGGGTTTTGGCCAACTCATGGGCCTTCCATAGGCCCATTTACACACTCTAAACATGAATTTCACAACCACATACCAACATTTAAAATTTTACCAAACATCACACAAAATTACTAAGCCCCAAAAATCAGGATGTTACATAAGCCAAGCCACATCTCATAGCTTGGTCATCTATCAAAATATACCATATTCATTAACAACTAGCCTATACATGCCATGACCATTTCATTTACAAAAGGTTCAAAAGTACCAAACCTTGATAGATAGTGTGATGGCAATCTCTAACACGTCCGATTATCCAGCTAGCTTCCGAATCTATAAGAAAAATGAAAGAAATAAATGAAGTAAGCTTCTGAAGCTTAGTAAGCTCATAAAACTTAGAATTTAACTTACCGATTCATTTAGGTAATCCCTACATATACAAGTAAGGCCAATTCTATTCATATGCTCTTGTAATCTATTTCACAATCTCACACATGTTAGTCTATATGATTTCATATACAATCTTATACAAGAGTTTAACATATAATTCATATGACATATAATGCATTCACTATCATGTACTCATGGAACATATAAGTCCTATGTATTGGATCATACCTTTCATGTAGTTCATATATATGCATATATCCATTCCATCTTATAATTCAAGTACTTATATCGGTATTGCCTGTTGAACCTATAAGAATATCGAGGATACCCGGGTGATACACACACAGTGTATATACATATAACCTTAAAACCGTCAATACGTCATGTATGCTCTTACGAGCCTGTACGGTAAGCCTTAAAGGCTGAACATGTAATTCCGAAGGATGAACGGTGAGCCCGTAGCCTGAGCGGTAAGTACGAAGACTAAGCATGTGATCCCGAAGGATAAACGTGTAGCTCATGAGCACGTGGTAAGTCTACAACAAATGCAGGAACTCAAACCACCCTGTAGCCCTAGTGACATGTCACTTGTATCCTTATGACTTATACGGTTCTAACAGGAACTCGGTATTCATGTATTACTTGAAACATTTAACATTTCCATTCCAAAACACATGTATATACTTAATAGGCAATCCATTCAGCAACTTTATACATACATATTGTAACGCCCTAAATTTCGGGTCTTTCTAGAGGTTATTGTTCATCTGTTAAAATGTTTAAATTTTGGTATTTGGATGTGTAGTGCATGTTTGGAGGGTGTTAATGGGCCTATGGAAGGCCCATGTGTTGGTTGGAAGCTCGGCAAAATTTTGTATTTTTGACTTAGGAGATAGGGGTCTCTTGAAGATAGGTGTTATAAGAAAATAATTGTGAAATAAGACACAAAACAAGTCCTGGTAAAGTGGCAAGGGAGGTGCCACTAAGCTCCTTAAAAAGTGGCGCCTAAGTGAGCTTGGAGGTCCAAGGTTCAAGCTCCAGAGTTGGCAAAAATGGCGTTTTATTTTTTGAGCTTGAGCAGGTAAGAATTTGAAGCAGAATTGAACTCTGCTTGGAGGAGATTTGAATCGGTCAAGGGAGTAAATCAAGGAGGGATTTGTGGAGCTTTGAATTTTGAAAAGAAGTGGCCGGTTTTGGGACTTTGCAAGTACAATTCGGCTAGGGGGCTTGGTATTGGCATTTTCAGCAAATAGGTGCTAGAGGGTGCCGAATTCTCCTTTAGTTCTTTGATAATTTTGTGCCGATTTTCCTTAAATGTGGAAGCTCCCCTCTTCTGTCAATCTCACATAGCCTATTAGGTACCCTTTTTGCCACTTCGTCCCTCTCATTAACCTAGTAGCCGAACCCTATTGCACCTCATGGCCGAATCTTTTTCTTCTTTTCATTGCCGAATATAGAACTTCCAAAAACCCCATCTTGTGCCGTTCTTCTCTTGTTTAACCGATTGCTTATTTCTTACCCTCTCAAATCTCTTTTCTTATTTTCTTCCTTTCCATTTTCTTCTACTACCATCTACATACCTTCTTTTGACATTACTCTCTGGTTGATAGACACAAAAGCCGGAAGCAAACACCCATTTTGCCGAAACACTTCCTTTTCACTCTCATTCTTTTCTTCTTCTTCTAAACCCTTCCATAAACCGAAACCCTTATTGTGTTTAGCCGAATCCTCTGTACACGCAACTCTTCCTTTCTTTTACTTAGATCGTGGCTAAGAGGGCTTCTGGAGGTACTTCTTGTACCAATTAACTCAGTGGTAAGTATTCGGGAACCTTCCTTGCTAGTAGATTTTGTTTTGAAGTAAAAGCCGAAAACCCTCTAGGGGGAGGCTATCGTTTGGACTAAGAGGTCTTGTGACCTTTTCTTCTGTTTATATGTGCTAGAGAAGGAAAAGGACGTGCTTCAAGGGACTTCGGAGACTGAGCAAGTGAACATCAGGATTTAGTCTATAATCGGCAAAGAGGGGTAAGATTTCAACGTTTTGGGTCATGATAGTCGATTATGGGTAAGGGATTTTGGCTTAATGATTATTGATTATTTAACTAACACTAGGGTGATTAACGATAGGTTTCATACGTGGATTTCGTCAATGATTTTAGCAGCTAACAGGTGTGTAACTAATCCCAACTTTTAGTCTGAAATGGTAAAAGCAGAAATGGCCATAAAGTGACCGACAACTGGTGGAAAGTGACCGAAAACGCACTCGTATAATAATCAAGAGTAATCGGTTACTCCGTTGGGGTTAACCATGAATTCAGTGGTGAAGGAATTGCAGAAGGTGCAATTCTGAATGTTTCGGTAAGATGGGCTTCGATGGGCCAAGGTGGGCCAATGGGCTTCCTAGCCCAAATCGGTAAAGTGTTTGTTAAGGGTTTTCTGGAAACATAGATAATAATAACAAGGTTAAGTTGGTAAACTAAACTTAAAATTTGGGCTTAACGGGCCTGAGACAGTATGGGACTTAGTAAGGCCCATTAGGGGTTTTAAGCGAAAAAGGGTAAAACTAGACATTTAGTTGAAATAGACTTCCGTGGTGAATTATGGACTAATAATTAATCGAACGGGCATAAGAACTCTGAAAATATGATAAAGGACTAAAATACCCCTGAATCTGGAAAGTTACCAAAATACCCCTAGGTGTGAAAAGACTATTATACCCCCTAGGGTCAAATCTGTATGAAATGTATAATTTTATGTATATGCATGAGTAATCTTTAATATGAATATATCTGATGCATGAGATGCTATATGTTGCATGCTAGTATGATTACATCTGTTGCATGGGGTATGGGTTTATGATGGAGGAAGCGTTCTGGCAGCCTCGCTGCAATCTGGTGGCCTCGCCACATATATATATATATATCTGTTCTGGTAGCCTCGCTGCAATCTGGTGGCTTCGCCACGTATACACATCTGTTCTGGTGGCCTCCCCACAATATTTGTATCTGGTGACCTCGTCACAATATCTGGCAGCCTCGCTGCAAATTATATTTGGCAGCTTCGCTGTAATTATCTGTGGTGTGTAGCGGTTGGGTGGGTCGAGTAGTCTCCCCACATGGTGTAAGGCTGGTACGGGGGTGTTATGGATGGATTTGGGTTGGGTTTCTGTTTGCATATTATATCTGATCTGTATCTGTTATGGGCCTATGGGCTTAACCTGATTTCTGTAATGGGCTAAGGCCCAATTAAATCTGTTTCTGAGGCTTGATCTGTTTCGGCCTATGGTTGAGATAATGTTACACACTGAGTTGTCAAACTCACCCCCCTTTTATTCCATCTTTGCAGGTAACCCTCAACCATAGTGGGCTTGGAGCTGCGAGAGATTCGGAGTGGCCACAATATCTGCAAATTCGGTTTTTGTTTCACTTTAAGTATTTTCATTATGCTATTTTGGGTTTAATTTGTAATAAGGCCGCTATTTAAATTTCTTTATTGGTTTTATTTTCTTTTAGGTTTTAATTCATATTTTATCGAGACTGCTAGTTATAGGCTGCGCGAGTTTTTCAAACTACTAAAAAGGTTTTCAAAATTCAACAAATTCAAATATGGATAACCTAATGGCTTATCAAAATGATTTTTTCATAATCTTGCTGTTTTAGTAAAATATCATCTAAGTCACAACAAGCAAAAAGATCATAAGTTTAGTTGTAGGATCATGTGACACACCAGTTCTGGTCATAACGTCTAGACCGGGTTTGGGGTGTTACACACATGATCATTAAACAACATTTATAAGCATTTATAAGATAAATTCCAAATTCAATGAACTTACCTCGTAATCCCGTATCTACTCGTCTATTTTCCGTTTTCCTTGATCAAGTTCTGAGATTCGATCATCTTTATCTATATTAATTCAAATTCATCTATTTACTAATTCACATATTCAATTCAATCCAAAAACATACATTTTGACATATTTACAATTTAACCCCATTATTTTCAGCATTTTTTAATGTAGCCCTTTTATCACAAAATGAAAAATTACACATCAAGGACCTCAATACACCTAGCCGAATATCTATATAGTCCTTATAAGTACATATCTTTCATTTAATCACAATTTTAACCACAAAAATTCTACCTTTTTGCATTCAAATCCTCAAAACCCATTTTCTTCAAAAATCACTTTAAAATTCTTGTATACATCCACATAATATTCTATAATTCATCAAAATCCATCAAAATAACATAAATTCATCAATGGCACTTTTCAAAGACATGTTAAAAATTAGAAATTGAGGTATGGGTCAACTAATATACAAAGCAACGATCTCAAAAACGTAAAAATCACTAAAAACTAAAGCCAAAACATACCTCAATTGATGCTTAGAAGTAGCCGAATGAAACAAAACCTTTAAACCCTTATTTTGTTTATGAGAATAGGTGAAGAGAATAAAATTTAAAGCTATTTCTATGTTTTGTTTTATTATAAAACATATAATAACCAAATGACTATTTCACCCTTTGAAAAATAATTATAAAACATTATAAAATATGGACATAATGGTCCATTACCAACCACTCCAAATAAAAATGGCATAATTGCCATGCAAGTACCTCCTTTTATAAAGCCATGCTCAAATAAACCATTTATAAAATAGAACTCTAATTTATCGCTTTACTCGATTTAGTCCTTTTTACCGAATTAACTATTCAAACATTAAAATTTCCGAAGAAAACTTGCATATCATATAAACTATCATGCTGTAACATATATTAAAGCAGTAAAAATAATATTTTGACTCGGTTGAGGGGTCTCAAAACCACCTGTCCTGACTAGGGTATAAAGTGGGCTG
Organism: Gossypium stocksii; assembly: GCA_020496765.1. Classification (NCBI taxonomy): domain Eukaryota; kingdom Viridiplantae; phylum Streptophyta; class Magnoliopsida; order Malvales; family Malvaceae; genus Gossypium; species Gossypium stocksii. The sequence goes on from CM035622.1 coordinate 55,205,816, forward strand.
TTACAACTCTCCCCCTTTTAGGTATTTTCGTCCCCGAAAATCTTACCGGTAAACAGATTAGGGTATTGCTTTCACATAGTTTCCTCGAGTTCCCACGTAGCTTCCTCTATTTCGTGTTTACCCCAGAAAACTTTTACAAGTGCTATACACTTATTTCTCAACTCTTTGATTTCCTGAGCCAGAATTCTAATCGGTTCTTCACTATACGATAGATCGGACTGTATCTCCACATTAGTGGGAGAAATGACATGAGACGGATCAGATCGGTATTGACGAAGTATTGAAACGTGAAATACATTATGAATCTTTTCTAGTTCAGACGGTAATGATAATCGATAAGCTACAGGTCCAATTCTTTCAACAATTTCATATGGCCCGATAAAATGAGGACTTAGCTTCCCCTTTTTACCGAAACGAAGAATTTTCTTCCATGGTGATACTTTCAGAAATACTCTATCTCTGACCTGGAACTCTATTTCTTTTCGTTTCAAATCAGCATATGATTTCTGTCTGTCTGAAGCTGCTTTCAAACTGTCGCGTATCACTTTTACTTTTTCTTCTGTATCTTGGATTAAATCAACCCCGTGTAACTTTCTCTCACTCAATTTTGTCCAGTATAGCGGTGTTCGACATTTACGACCGTATAATGCTTCATATGGAGCCATTTTTAAACTCGTCTGAAAACTGTTGTTGTATGCAAACTCTATCAGAGGTAAGTATTTCTCCCAAATACTTTCAAATTCAAGAATACAACACCGTAACATGTCTTCCAAAATCTGAATAACTCTTTCCGACTGACCATCGGTCTGGGGATGAAATGCTGTACTAAAACTCAATTTCGTTCCCAAAGCCTCTTGAAACTTCTGCTAGAACCTCGAGGTAAACCTCAGGTCTCTATCAGACACAATGGATAATGGTATACCATGTAATCGCACAATCTCAAATAAATATAATTTCGCTAATCTGTCCAGAGAATAATCTGTACGTACCGGTATAAAATGTGTAGACTTCGTCAATCTGTCAACGATGACCCAAATTGTATTTTTCTTCTTCGGAGACAGAGGTAGTCCAGATACAAAATCCATAGTAACTCTGTCCCATTTCCACTCCAGAATCATAATAGGCTGTAATAAACCTGACGGTACTTGATGTTCAGCTTTAACTTGCTGATAGATCAAACATTTCGATACGCATTCTGATATGTCACGTTTCATTCCTGACCACCAGTATTGTTGTTTCAAATCATTATACATCTTAGTGCTACCTGGATGAACTAAAAATCGACTGTTATGTGCCTCATGCAAAACTTCCTGAATGAGTTCATTATTTTTCGGTATACAGATTCTATTTTGAAACATTAAACAATCATCGTTCCTTATAGAAGTTAGAATCAAGGTTAGACTCACAGTGAAGTCGTTTGGCTTACAGATCGGAATCAGTCCTTTGAGCTTCACAGATTTACTGTAGAATCAATTGTTTAGCCTTTAGTTCAGCTAGAACAGATCCATCATCAGATAACGTCATTTGAGTATTCAAAGCTCGCAGAGCAAATAGAGACTTTCGACTTAACGCATCAGCTACAACATTAGGTTTCCCTGGATGATAATCAATTACAAATTCATAGTCTTTTAGTAGTTCGAGCCATCTCCACTGTCGCATATTCAAATCTTTCTATGACATCAGATACTTCAAACTTTTATGATCGGTAAAAATTCTACATTTCTCACCGTATAAGTAATGCCGCCAAATCTTTAATGCAAAGACTATAGCAGCTAATTCAAGATCATGCGTCGGGTAACTCTTCTCGTGCAGTTTTAACTGTTGGGAGGCATAAGCTATGACTTTCTCGTCTTGCATCAATATGCAACCCAGTCCGATAATAGATGCATCACTGTATATAACAAATTCTTTACCCGATTCAGGTTGAACTAAAATCGAAGCTTCTGTTAACAGGGCTTTCAACTGTTCGAAACTCTGCTGACATTTATCAGTCCACTAGAATTTCACATCTTTTTGTACCATTCGAGTCAACGGTACTGCAATCATCGAGAATCATTTAACAAATCTTCGGTAATATCCCGCTAATCCTAGAAAACTTCTAATCTCAGATACATTTCTCGGGGTTTTCTAGTCTATAATAGCAGATATTTTACTCAGATCTACTCTGATGCCTTCCGCAGAAACAATGTGACCCAAAAATCTGACTTCTCGAAGCTAGAATTCACATTTGCTGAATTTGGCAAACAACTGTTTATCTTTCAGAATCTGTAACACAATTCTCAGATGTTCAGTATGCTCTACCTCATCACATGAATAGATCAGAATGTCATCAATGAATACGATAACAAATCTATCTAAATACGGTCTGAATACACGGTTCATCAAGTCCATAAACACTGCCGGGGTATTTGTTAAACCGAAAGGCATGACCAGAAACTCATAATGTCCGTATCGTGTTCTGAAAGCAATTTTCGGTATATCTAAATCCTTAACTCGCAACTGGTAATAACCCGATCTCAAATCAATCTTTGAAAATACAGTAGCTCCTTTCAACTGATCAAATAAATCATCAATCCGCGGAAGAGGGTATTTATTCTTCACTGTCACCTTGTTTAACTGTCGGTAATCAATACACATTCTTATTGATCCGTCTTTCTTTTTCACAAATAATACGGGAGCACCCCAAGGTGAAAAGCTCAGTCTCGCAAAACCTCTATCTGTCAATTCTTGTAACTGTGCTTTCAGTTCTTTTAATTCAGTTGGTGCCATTCTGTACGGAGCTATCGATATCGGAGTAGAGCCCGGTAACAATTCAATACCGAATTCAACTTCTCTAATCGGTGGTAAACCTGGTAATTCTTCCGGAAAAACATCTGAAAACTCACAAACAACTGGTACAGACTCAATTTTCGATTCTGACATGCTAGTATTCATCACATACGCTAGATACGCATCATAGCCTTTTCTGACATACTTCTGAGCTCTCATAGTAGAAATCACTATCGGTAATCCATTCGAATCATTTGATTCAATCCAAAGAATCTCACCATTCAGACATTTCAATTCTATACTCTTACTTCGACAATTCACAATAGCCTCATGCGTATTTAGCCAATCCATGCCCAGTATTACATCGAACTCGTCAAAAGGGAGGAGCATCAGATCAGCCATAAAACAATATCCTCGAGGACATTTCTTACATATCTTATCAACTAACATAGACTTTCCTAACAGATTTGATACTTTAACTACATATTCAGCAGACTCAACATGTAAATTCTTTTCAAATACTAATTTCATACGGATATATGAATGAGTTGATCCAGGATCTATCAACGCAACAATATTGGTGTGATAGAGAGAAAAAGTGCCGGTAATAATGTCAGGTGACGAGGCTTCCTCTCATGCACGTATTACATAAGCTCTCGCAGGAGTACGCATCTCAGATCTCACATTACCATCTCTCGCTACATTGCGATTTCCACTTTGATTCCCAACATTTCGAGGCGGTCTACCTCTCGATGCAACATTATTTGTCTTAGTCGATTGTTCTTTATCAGCTACAGATCTTTTAGGACAATCACGCAAGTAGTGATCTAACGATCCACATCAAAAACATGACCCGCTTATCAATCGACACTCTCCGAAATGCCTTCTGTTACAATGCTTGCACTCTGGTCCGGCAGTTCTCACACTACCCGCACTATCTACAGAAGTCGTCTGAGGTCTTGAATGAGAAGACTTAACACTTTTCTCTCAGATAGATATGCCCGTAGAAGCAGCAGAACGAGGATGTAAATCCTTTGATCTTTTGGATCTAGACTGATACAGTTTACCCGCAAACCTCTTTCTAGCCTCTCTAAATTCAGAATCCGCTTTTCTCTTTTCTTTAGCAAGCTCTTCGGGTTTACAGGCCCGGTCAACGAGAACTACAAACTCTTTCAGTTTGAGTATTCTGACTAATAGTCGAATCTCTTCATTTAGCCCATCTTTTAACCTTTTACACATTATGGCTTTGGTAGATACACATTCACGAGCATATTTGCTGAGTCGAACGAACTCTCTCTCGTATTCAGTTACAGACATTCAACTCAACCCTATTTTAGCTCTAGAAACTCTTTTCTTTTCTGATCGATAAATTGTTGACTAATGTATTTCTTCCTGAATTCTGTCTGGAAGAAATTCCAATCAACTCATTCTTATGGTACAACTGAGGTCAATGTATTCCACCATTGATATGCTGAATCCCGAACCAAAGAAATAGCACATTTCAAACACTTATCAGGAGTACAGGCCAGTTCATTAAAAACTCTGATCGTATTCTCAAGCCAGAATTCGGCCTTCTCAGCATCATCACTTGCTGAAGCTCTAAACTCTTCAGCACCATATTTCCGTATCTTGTCAATAGGAGGTCTGTTCAATCTTAGAGGATCCATAACTCTCACATTTTCAAGGTTAGATTGAGGGACTTGAGGGGATGGAGGTTGTGGAGTAGCCGAGTTTGCTCGTACAAAATCACTAAACCATTCAGACATCATTTGGAAGAAAGCTTGTTTGATTTCTTCCTGATTGGCCGCAGCAAGGCCCGATTCAGAAAGCACAGCCCCTTGAGCGGGTGTTGGCGCAATACTTTCAACATCATCAGCTAAAGCTCGATTCGGATCCATTACTATATAAAACATATTTCAAAGGATGTTAGGAGATATCACACTATCACATTTCATGTACATGGCATGTATAGCTAGACCTATACCACTACGGTAGTCCTAGAATTGACTAAACCGTAGCTCTGATACCAACCAAATGTAACACCCCTATCCCATAACCATCACCGGAACAGGAAAGGAGCGTTACCAAACATGTAATAAGACTAAATCAATAAAATTTTGAACTTTTTAATCATTAACCATTATGTATTTTCAAACATCAAAGCATGCTTCAAATGATCATAAAATGATGCACATTACTATTGAGGATCAAATTGAAATCATAGTAAAAGATATGAAAATAATCATAAATTTTCAAGTTAGGGACAATGGCAGTGCTCCTCTGCTCGTGTCCTCTCGCACAGTCGTGGCTATCCAACACGCCCGAATCGCATGACCTGTGGTTGAAACTGACTTACCTCACACGGCCATTAGACACGACCGTGTACAAAACAGAGCAGACCGTGTGACTATACTACCAAATTTCACACGGCTACAAGTTACTAGACATGCCCGTGTGTCTAAGTCGTGTACCAAAACTGACCAAAACATTTAAGGTGCAGGTGACACACGGTCGAAATACACACCCGTGTTCCCTGGCCGTGTGGCACAATATAGGCTCGGTTTAAGCCAAATTGCCACCCAAAAACATACCAATTCAAGCATATAATAAACCCAAAATCATCATAAATCTTGCACCAGCTAGGCATAACAATTCAATAACTAAAATAGCCATATTCATGAACTCATCCACACATAAATATACATAATCATTTCTTACCATTTCAGCTCATAAACACATCTTGATCATATAATTTACCATAAGCACATATAATCAAAGAGCCATCCTCAAAATACCTAATTACAAAAGTATAAGCCAAGCCACATCTCATAGCTTGGTCATCTATCAAAATATACCATATTCATTAACAACTAGCCTATACATGCCATGACCATTTCATTTACAAAAGGTTCAATAGTACCAAACCTTGATAGATAGTGTGATGGCGGTCTCCGACACGTCCGATTATCGAGCTAGCTTCCGAATCTATAAGAAAAATGAAAGAAATAAACAGAGTAAGCTTCTAAAGCTTAGTAAGCTCGTAAAACTTAGAATTTAACTTACCGATTCATTTAGGTAATCCCTACATATACAAGTAAGGCCAATTCTATTCATATGCTCTTGTAATCTATTTCACAAGCTCACACATGTTAGTCTATATGATTTCATATACAATCTTATACAAGAGTTTAACATATAATTCATATGACATATAAAGGATTCACTATCATGTATCTCATGGAACAGATAAGTCCTATGTATTGGATCATACCTTTCATGTAGTTCATATATATGCATATATCCATTCCATCTTATAATTCATGTACTTATATCGGTATTGCCCGTTGAACCTATAAGAATATTGAGGATACCTGGGTGATACAGACACAGTGTATATACATATAACTTGAAAATCGTCAATAAGTCATGTATGCTCTTACGAGCCTGTACAGTAAGCATCAAAGGCTGAACATGTAATCCCGAAGGATGAACGGTGAGCTCGTAGGCTGAGCGGTAGGTCTGAAGACTAAGCATGTGATCCCGAAGGATAAATGTTTAGCTCATGAGCACGTGGTAAGTCCGCAACAAATGCAGGAAATCAAACCACCTTGTAGCCCTAGTGACATGTCACTTGTATCCTTACGACTTATACGGTTCTAACGGGAACTCGGTATTCATGTATTACTTGAAACATTTAACATTTCCATTCCAAAACACATGTATATACTTAATAGGCAATCCATTCAGCAACTTTATACATACACATGATCATTAAACAACATTTATACGCATTTATAAGATAAATTCCAAATTCAACGAACTTACCTCGTAATCCCGTATCTACTCGTCTATTTTTCGTTTTCCCCGATCAAGTTCCAGGATTCAATCGTCTTTATCTATATTAATTCAAATTCAGCTATTTACTAATTCACATATTCAATTCAATCCAAAAACATATATTTTGACATATTTACAATTTAACCCCTTTATTTTTAGCATTTTTCAATGTAGCCCTTTTATCACAAAATGACAAATTACACATCAAGGACCTCAATACACCTAGCCGAATATCTATATAGTCCCTATAAGTACATATCTTTCATTTAATCACAATTTTAACCAAAAAAATTCTACCTTTTTGCATTCAAATACTCAAAACCCATTTTCTTCAAAAATCACTTTAAAATTCTTGTATATTTCCATATAATATTCTATAATTCATCAAAATCCATCAAAATAACATGAATTCATCAATGGCACTTTTCAAAGACATGTTAAAAATCAAAAATTGAGGTATGGGTCAACTAATATACGAAGCAACGATCTCAAAAACGTAAAAATGACTAAAAACCGAAGCCAAAACATACTCAATTGATGCTTAGAAGTAGCCGAATGAAGCAAAACCTTTAAACCCTTATTTTGTTTATGAGAATCGGTGAAGAGAAGAAAATTTAAAGCTATTTCTATGTTTTGTTTTATTATAAAACATATAATAACCAAATGACTATTTTACCCTTTGAAAAATAATTATAAAACATTATAAAATATGGACATAATGGTCCATTACCAACCACTCCAAATAAAAATGGCATAATTGCCATGCAAGTACCTCCTCTTATAAAGCCATGCTCAAATAAGCCATTTATAAAATATAACTCTAATTTATCGCTTTACGTGATTTAGTCCTTTTTACCGAATTAACTATTCAAACATGAAAATTCCCGAACAAAACTTGCATATCGTATAAACTATCATGTTGTAACATATATTAAAGCAGTAAAAATAATATTTTGACTCGGTTGAGGGGTCTCGAAACCACCCGTTCTGACTAGGGTATAAAGTGGGCTGTTACATATAATCTACTGCTACTAGGATGTACTTATTCCCAAATGAAGTAGGGAACGGACCCATGAAATCAATACCCCACACATCAAATATTTCACATGAAAGTATGTAGTTCTGAGGCATTTCATTATGTTGAGAGATATTACCTATTCTCTGGCATTTATCACAAGAGGTCACATACCTGTTGGCATCTCTGAAAAGTGTAGGCCAGTAAAAGCCTTATTTGAGTACCTTATGAGCAGTTCTAGCTCCACTGTGATGTCCTCCTATGGGTCCCGAATGGTAAGGATCTAAAATTTGGTATGTTTCTATCTCAGCAACGCATCTTCGAATAACCTGATCTGCAGAAATTCGAAAAAGAAAAAGATCTTCCCAAAAGTAGTTTTTCACATCAGTGAAGAATCGCTTCTTTTGCTGATGGGTCAGCCCTTTTGGGGTTATGTTAGCTGCTTAGTAATTTTTAAAATTAGCAAACCAAGGGACTGCTGCCTCTGCTAAGGTAAGGAGTTGTTCTTCAGGAAACAAGTCGTTTATTTTATTGAGGTACCTGGGGTGTGGATTTTCTAATCTCGAAAGGTGATTTGCTACCAAATTTTTAGCTCATTTCTTGTCCTTTATTTCTAAATTGAATTCCTGTAACAATAGAATCCATCTTATTAATCGAGGTTTTGCATCAGTTTTAGTTAAAAGATAGCGAAAAGCAGAATGGTCTGTATAAGCAATGACTTTTGACAATATTAAATAAGATCTGAATTTGTCAAATGCAAAAATAACGGCTAGCAATTCTTTTTCTGTGGTAGTATAATTTGCTTTAGCAGCTATCAAAGTTCTGCTAGCATAATAAATCGGTTGAAAGTGCTTGTCTCTTCGTTGTCCCAAAACTGCACCTACTGCAAAATCACTCGCATCGCACATTAGTTCAAAAGGTAGATTCCAATCAGGTGAAATCATAATCGGGGCATTGACTAACTTTTCCTTAAGAGTGTTAAAAGATTATAAACATTCTTGGTCAAAGTTGAAGAGCACGTCTTTTTCTAGTAATTTTGTTAAAGGCTTAGCTATTTTAGAAAAATCTTTAATAAATCTACGATAAAAACCAGCTTGTCCTAAAAAGCTTCTTTTAGCCTTAACTGAATTAGGGGGAGGTAATTTTTCAATGGTTTCAACTTTTGCTTTATCTACCTCTACCCCTATACTAGAAATTTTATGTCCTAATACAATACCTTTTTGAACCATAAAGTGGCATTTTTCCCAGTTTAACACTAGATTTGTCTCTTCACATCTTATGAGAACACGTTTTAAATTATTAAGACAAAGTTGAAAAGAATTACCGAAGACTGAAAAATCATCCATAAATACCTCCATGATGTCTTCCACGAATTCGTTAAAGATAGCTAGCATGCATCACTGAAAAGTAGCATGAGCACTACATAATCCAAAAGGCATTCTACGATAAGCAAACGTACCGTATGGACATGTAAATGTCGTTTTCTCCTGATATTTGGAGCTATCGAGATTTAGAAATAACCAGAGAGGGCATCTAGGAAACAGTAATACATGTGACCTGATAATCTTTCCAACATCTGATCAATAAAATGTCAGGGAAAATGATCTCTTCGAGTTGCGTCATTTAGCTTTCTATAATCAATGCAAACTCTCCATCCAGTGACTGTTCTTGTAGGTATTGACTCTTTTTTGTCATTAGACACCACGGTTATGCCTCCCGTTTTAGGAACAACCTGCACAGGGCTTACCCAAGAACTGTCAAAAATAAGACAAATAATACCTGCATCTAGAAGTTTAATTACCTCGGCTTTTAAGACTTCCTTCATGTTAGGATTCAACCGTCTCTGAGCTTGCACCGATGGTTTATATTCATCTTCCATTAAAATTTTGTGGGTGCAAAAAGAAGGATCAATTCCCTTAATATCTGAAATTTTCCAAGCTATAGCTTTTTTGTGTTCTTTTAACACTTGAAGTAGTTCCTTTTTTTCTACAGTGCTCAAATCTAATGCGATAATAACTGGTAAAGTTGAATCTTCCCCTAAAAAGGCATATTCTAAATGGTCTGGCAGTTTTTGTAATTCTAATTTAGGGGGTTTATTAATGAAAGGTTTCTATCTCAACTCATCATTCATCTTCATACTTTCATAACTTATGTGTCTCATGATAATTTCATTAGAATCTAACTCCTTTCTTACTTCTTCAATTTCAGTGGTGGCTTCATCTTCCCCCCCACCTTGAACAAGACATAGTTCCAATATGTCTACGAGAGAAATTTCCTGAAAATTATCTTGAACAAAGTAATCAATAATATCAACAAAATAACAGGAATCATCTTGTTCTTTAGAAAATTTCATAGCATCATAGATTTTAAAAATGACTTCTTCCTCACCAACTCTAAGTACTAATTTACTATCCCCTACATCGATAACAGCTCTAGCAGTAGCTAAGAATGGGCGTCCTAAAATTAAACGCACCTCAATATCCTCATCCATGTCAAGCACAACAAAATCAACAGGGAATATAAATTTATCTACTTTTACTAGCTCATCTTCGATGATTCCCCTAGGATATTTAATAGATCTATCAGCTAGTTGAATACTCATCCTAGTAGGCTTTGGTTCCCCTAGACCTAGTTGCTTGAACATTTTGTAAGGCATTATATTAATGCTAGTACCTAAATCAGCTAAGTCTTTATCAATAATTAAACTACCAATTAAACAAGGAATAGTAAAACTCCCTGGATCTTTCAGTTTTGCCGGCAGTTTATTTTGGAGAATAGCTGAGCATTCCTCGTTGAGTTCCACTGTGGCTAATTCTTCAAACTTCCTTTTATTTGTTAGAAGTTCTTTAAGAAACTTTGCATACTTTAGCATCTGCGAAATTGCTTCAACAAAAGGTAAGTTAATGTGTAATTGTTTAAAAAGTTCAAGAAATTTACCGAATTGAGAGTCCGTGCAGTCTTTCTTTAACTTTGCCGGATATGGAATAGGCGGTTTGTATTTCTTGAGTATTGGTGGAGTGTTTTCCTTAGGTTCCTCTACCTTGTCTTCTGTGGATTTTTGAACAGGCTTCTTTTTCTGGTTTGACCAGTACTTTCCCATCTCTTAAAGTAATTGCTTTGACATGTTCTCTAGGAATTTGGCTCAGTGTTACTTGGTAGTCCACCTTGTGGTCTCTCTGAAATTAATTCTGCAAGTTGACCGATTTGATTCTCAAGCCCTTGAATTGATGCCTATTGGTTTTTTAGTGCCGTTTTAGTGTTTTGAAAATAGGTTTCTGATGCGGCCATAAATTTGGTGAACATCTCTTCAAGATTCGACTTTTTCTCTTGTTGTGGTGGTGGCTACTGAAATCCCAGAGGAGGCTATTGTCTTTGATTTCCTTGTCCTCCCTATGAAAAATTGGGGTGATTTCTCCAACCTGCATTGTAAGTATTACTATAAGGGTTATTTTGAGGTCTAGAATTGTTACCCATATAGTTGGCTTGCTCAGTTTCTATGCTGTGTCCATAAGATGATTAGTCTGGATTGAACATATTTCCTAGAGTTATGTCGCACTGCATCACTGGTTGTGCCTGCGTGGAACCAACAAAGTTGTCAAACTTTTTTTTTAAAAGTTCTACCTGATTAGTAAGTATAGTGACAGCATCAATATTATAAACTCCTGCGACTTTTGTCGGCTTTGTCCTCATGACTTGCCACTGATAGTTATTCAGTGACATCTCTTCTATAAACTTATAAGCTGCTTCGGGTGTTTTATTATTGATTGTTCCTCCTACGGCTGCATCGATCATTTGCCTTGTTGACGGGTTCAAACCGTTGTGGAAGGTTTGAACTTGTAACCAAAAAGGTAGTCCATGGTGAGGGCACCTTCTCAAAAGATCTTTGTATCTCTCCTAGGCATCGTAAAGTGTTTCTAAATCCATCTACACAAAAGAAGAGATATCGTTTCGTAATTTAGCTATTCTAGCTGGAGGAAAATATTTAAGAAAAAATTTTTCTGTCATCTGTTCCCATGTAGTGATTGAGCCTCGTGGTAAAGAATTTAACCACTGTTTGGCTTTATTTCTCAAAGAGAATGGAAATAGGCTTAGACGAATGGCATCATCAGAAACACCATTAATTTTAAAAGTATCACAACGTTCCAAAAAGTTGGCTATGTGTGAATTTGGATCTTCATCCTGTAAACCATCAAACTGCACAAATTGTTGTATCATCTGAATAGTGTTAGCTTTTAATTCAAAATTATTTATAGCAATAGTAGGTCTAATAATACTAGATTGAGCACCAACCAAACTAGGTTTAGCATAATCATACATAGTACGAGGAGCTTCATCTTGATTCACTAGTTGCGCGGCTATTGCGGGAAGTGGTGGAATGTTTTGATTTGCTTCCATCTCTTCTGTAGGTTCAGGTTCTTGTTCTAGATAATGAAGGCTTCGTCTGATCTCTCTGCGAGTTCTGCGAACTGTCGTTTCTAAATCTTCGTCACAAAGTAATGGCCCTTCTGGGTTGTTTCTAGTCATAAACTAGAAATACCTAGAAGGAAAAAGCGAAGAAAATTAAAATAAAATAAAAATAAATAAAAATCAAAAATAAATAAATATAGTAATGGCTAAAGTAATAGAAATCGAGTTTTCTTAATATTTTAGTTCCCGACAACAGCGCCAAAAACTTGATGTACGTGATTTGAAGTAATAAAATTTATAAAAACTGGTCGCACAAAAAACTAACTAATATCACGATTTTAAGGCAAGCGCACCTATCGAACAGTAGTATAGTTTAGCGGCAAGACCGAGATATCATACCCAAGGGAACCAAAAGTACTAATACTTACTTCCTTTCTATTATTTAACCTAAAGAATAAAATGGGTTTTTTTTATGAAACTAAACTAATTCTAAAACTAAACAAAGAATGCACAGAAAGTAAATTGAGGAAAAACTCTTGGGAAAGGCTGATTGATTTAGGCAATACTCAAGGGAGAATCCACCTAGACTTCACTTGTTATTAACTTCTTGAACTAGACGATTTCTTCACTTGAATTGATTTGTAGAGATCCCTAATTTATGTTAATACCTCCGTTGAGGATAAGAACAACTAATCCTAGGTTGATTAATTGAAATCTCTTTCTAGTTAAAACCCCTAGTCTTGCATTAACTCGATCTATGGATCCCCCTATTAGGTTTGACCCTAATCCAGTAGATTTATGTCGCCCTATGTCTAGGGTTGCATGCAACTCCGCCTAATTATGCTAGATCTACTCTTAAACAGGGACTTTTGCTCCTCTGCCAAAGCACATTAGTTTCTTGAATTAATACCTAGGATTATTAAAACAAGAATTAAAAACACATAATTAAGAACAATTCAAGTATTTATCATATAATTCAAGAATGAATAATAACAAGATCTATCTTAGGTTTCATCCCCCTCAAGTATCTGGGGGGATTAGTTCATAATTAAGAAAGAAAACATTTCAGTAGAAATAAAATAGCAAAACATAAAAAAACCCAAAAACCCTTGAAGGATTGAAGGGAAATCCTCTGTCTTGATATAGAATTACGGCTTCTGGGATGAATCAATCGGCTTCCCTTGGAGTAATCTCTTGCTTCCACTCTTTGTGTTAGCAAAAAGAAGGCGCTCCTTTTTTGGGAGAAAAAAATACACCCTTAGAGTTGCCTCCTAGAGTCTTTATATATAGAGCTTTGGGATGCCTTTCTTAGACTCTAAGTATCCAAATCTGAGTGAAATTGCACTTCCTCACGACAAGGACACGCCCGTGTGCCACGCCCGTGTGGATCGACAAGAGGCCGTGTGCGAGATTGTTGATGGAGGCACGGCCGTGTGGCCTGGCCGTGCTTGTCAGGGCTGGGCCGTGTTGGACCTTATGTGGCATGGCCGTGTGCCACGGCTGTGTGGTGAATCCTTGGGCCGTGTCGTTTTCACACTTTGGCCCATTTTCTTCGTTTTCGGCCTGTTTTTCGTTCTTTTCTCTTCCCTATGCTCTCCTAAGTATACAACATAAAATAGACGGGTTAAGAGCACCAATTCTCACAAAATTAATAATAATTCATCCAAAACATAGGCTAAACATGAGGTAAAAATATGTATAATTTATCGTTTATCAAGTATCGTAATTGAGCTTTCCCTAACAACATACCATTGTGAAAGCAACTACTCAATGCCCATCAAATGACATTGCCATAAGGGTGTTACCCTCATAACATATCCTTGATCTATTTGGGATAATATTCATTCTCCCAATATGGTCCTATTTTATCTCATGGTAACCTTTATGTCTTCCTTCAAGAAATATCAGTTACTATCTAATAGTAATCAATCCATCCATCACAAAGATGAATGACCCATGGCCACATTTTTTTTTCATCAAGCATGTAATGCCAATAAGAGTATACCATTTACCCATGTCTTAGGCTATAAATTCCACTATTGTGAAAGATGCTACATATTGTAGAAGTTGTACACCCAACGCACCAACTTTTGGTTCCTAATATATTCGAACCCAGTCTTTTACTTACATCAAAGTGTATGAGTCATGCATACATAGCCCGTAATCCACTAAGGATTTAGGTATGCTACACTATAAATGTCACAAGTGACTAAATCCATAAACGAATTTAGGATCTATCCTACTTGGGTCTTATCTGATGTACAGTTAGTCCAGTCAGTCAAATCCAAAATCCATATAGTTGGTCAAGAAAAATTTCACAATTTCATGTTTGGTTTGTTAATTAAATGAGTTGAGAGTGGGTTGGAGTGTCGGAAGGGTCCTGTGTGACCGAACTTGGATCTTGGAGAAAATTTTTATTTTATTTTTGACTTAAGATGATATAGGCTCGCGGTTAGTAGGTCTCTTATATTAATTCAGTTGCAGCTTGTCATGAAAAGGATGATGGTAAGTTGGCAATGAGGCGTGTATAGTGCGCTTGGGTCGAGGGTTCGAGTCTACTTAAGGGAAAAGTGTTATTTTTTTAAGGCTTAAAGGGAGCACGACACCCTAGACGAAAGGTTTATAAGTTGTTGCGTGGGGTTATTGACATGAAAGTCGTATTGGTTTAGGGGCAAGGCGTGTGTGTAAGGGGCGTCTATTGGAGGTTGCAGGTTTGAGCAGTTCGGCTGCCTTTGGATATTTATTTTTTGCTGCTCGTGCAAGATGAATTTGTGGCTGAAATCAAACGGTGGAAGTCAAGCGGTGGAAGGGATTTTTGTCTTGAATTTTAGATTATTGCTAGCTAATTTCAAGCTGTTATTAAAGGCTTGTTTGTGGAAAGAATCGGCTGAATATGGGGCTTTGTCAGTCCCTTCGATCAAAGGTGATTTTGTTGCTTAGTTTAGGTGTTTAGGCTAGGATTTTTCGGCTGTTGATTAAGGATTTTGGATTACTTTCCTTTTAGTTTTCTTAGCATTGACCGAAAGGCACCATCTTCTTGCTCAACACAAAAGTTTTGTGTGCCGATTTTGTTTTTTTCTCCCCTTTTGCACTTTCTCTTTTCTTTTGGATTTTACAAGCCGAATGCATCATGTGTCACCTTCTCTTCTTTTGACGAGACCAATTGTTTTTTTTCTCTCATATTTCTCTTTTCCTCACCTTGCTGAGTTCATGTTTTACCAAATGCCACTTTGCCTTATGAGCCGAATGTGGTCTTGAATCCATCGATCCCTAATTCTCTTTTTCTAACTAGCTCGTATATGCTTCTTCTTCTCACAATTTTGTTTCTCATTTCTTCTCTTTAGAAAAGCAAGCTGATCTTTTCCACTCTTCGCCAATTCTTGTTTCAGTTTCCCACTTGATTGCCTTTTACTTTTCATTGTTTCTCTTTTCGGCAAAATCTTAAACCGATTGGTGTAGGCCGAATCTCAATTCTAAAAGCCAAAACCGTGACTTCTTTTTGTGTCTTCTTCTATTCTTGGCCACACAATCCCTTTTCATTTTAGGCGAGTACTTGGCTTAGGAGGTGGCATTATTGGTAAGTTTTAAAGTGTAAATGTCGATTTCATTTTTTTGAAGGAGGCATGTACCCTTAAGCCCTCCATTATTTTCATCCTATATGGTCTTGTAACATGGTGTTTTGATAAAAAATTTGGCTAGGGTTTCGAGTTCATTAGAGGGGATTTTGGGCCGAATCTTTTATATCTTGCAAGTGGCCACTTCCTCTATTGGTAAGGGTTTAAGTTTTTTGATTTGGGAGGTGGTACTATGGATATTCATAAATTGGTCTTTGTTTACTTGTGAAGGTTAAAGCTTTAAGGAGCGTTACTATTAAAGCGAGAGAAGGTCTTGTGATTCATTTTTGGTAAGTGTCGATAGTAGGTTAGGATATCGTTCACACCATAGGTTGGATTAGCCATGGGATATGACTAACGTTGAGAATGTTTTTATCTTAGGTGCTCAGATTTTGGAAAGCAGTTAGCATCTACCTCATTACAGGTGTGTTTATCGCACTATTTGGATACAAAGGCGAAATGCCGAAACGGCAAATGCCAAAAAGTCGATGAATTGAATGTTAGCTACATAGGTGTGTGAACGTTCATGTGATTGATTGAGGCCATGGATTGTGGCCCTACATTGAAAAGCGGCTATCATGAGTGATTTCATGAGTTGGGCCGAAACGGGCCGAATGGGCCCAATGGGCCCGTGGGCCCGCTAGATGGGCTTTAGGCCGTATTCGAATCTCTAGACTGTTTGGCTACATGTGTCGCTAGACAACGTGGGCCTACTGATGGGCCTTCACATACGTAGGACCACATTGGTAAATGATTGAAATGCCCCTAAGAGGCAAAATGACCAAAATACCCTCTAGGGGTAAGATGACTGTTTTGACTCTGTATGTTTTCTGATTAAATATGTATAATATGAAATGGTTTTTATGAGTTATCTGTATCATGTTAGCATGTCTTTTAATATGTTGCATTGCATAGGGGATGGTGTATATGTTTATAGAGGAAGTGTACTATTCTAGAAGCTTCGCTGCATTATTCTGTGGCTTATAGCCTAATATTCTGGTAGCATTGCTGCATATTTATTGATAGTGCTGCATCGGTACTACACTGTAGAGTGTAGGGTTTGGTGGGTTGATCATATCCCCACGTGGAGTGATGGGCTGGACGGAGTTGGAGTGTAGAGGATGGTTGGGTTGGATATTGTTTGCATGGTATACTATTCTGTAATGGGCTTTGGCCACTGACTCTGATCTGTACTGAAATAGGCCCAGGTGCATATTGATTTTGAAACACTGTTATGCACGAGATTATACACTGAGTTTTCGTAAACTCACCCAATTGTTTTTACTGTACAGGTAATCCCGAGGCATAGGTGATTCGGTGCTACGTGGGACTTGGAGGCGGTGACTCTTTGCTTTTACACTGCTTTTAGTTTTTATTTGCTTTATTATGGTTTTTATTTTGGGTTTGTAATAAGGCTACTATTTAATTTTTCTTAAATATTGGGTTTATCTATTTCATTTAAAATCTGTTAGTTAGGGCGCATTTTACAAAATGATATCTGTTTTCCAAAAACTACGATTTCACAACAAAAGAGAATTCAAACAAAGCTTCTACAATCTATATGTTTTTTTCCAAAGTAAATTATTTTCCTAATCTGAATAATCAAGGATAAACGGAATGATGATTTCTTCAAACCTTAAAGAACAAGAGGTTTTTACAACAAATCTAGTTATAATGAAACACGATTTTGAGACACTTCATTGTAACACTGCCAAATACGGCCATAACGTCTGGGCCGGGTTTGGGGTGTAACAAATTTCTTCAAAAAAACTAACAAAAATAGGGCACACACCCGTGTGAGGGGGCAACATGCCCGTGTGACCTTTAAACATGGCCGTGCTGATGGCCTGTGTGGCTTACATGGCCTAAGCATGCTAAGGACACTCCCGTGTCCAATACCCGTGTAGATTTAATTTCTCACATCAACCTATAGGGGTTTTCACATGGCCTGGCGCATGCCTAAGTGCACAGCCCGTGTCCCTCACACAACCTTGACACGCCTATGTCGTGGCCCATGTGCAAAAACCTTGACATCTGTTTCTGACCTCATCATTCATACGACTGTGGCACACGCCCGTGTGTTGGCTGTGTCTACATGGTTGAGACACATAGCCGTGTCTCATGCCTGTGGGAAATCCTGATGGCATTTAATGCTATCTATGCAAAGTGCAGGGGACGAGCGGTTGAGCTACATGCCCGTGTACAGCCCGTGTGTCTCTCACGGTCAAGACACACGCCCGTGTGTCTACCCATGTGGGCGATATAGGGCTATTTACCAAGCCCTTAGCCACCTTGAAACATATACAAACATAGACCCTATCTTCATACATCCTACCATAACACCAATACTCATCTAAATGTCCCTAAATATATGTTCATACATCAACCAATTCATGTCTAAAGTGCATGCATAAACTACTAAGCAACCTTCCACAAATTCCATGTAAATTCATCTCATTTCATTAAGTAAATTGAATGGTTTTAGGCCAACTCCAAAGGCCATTTACAAAATAAATTTTATAAAACAAATGGCCAACACAATTGGCTAACTAAAGTATTTTACACAAAATGACCAAACAACCAATACATGCAATTACTTAAAACACAAAAGCATGACTATACCAAGTGCTTTGGTTGATAGTGTGTACGATGCCTCTGACGTCTTTGGATTTTCGAATTACTTGGGCGGCTCTAAAAGAAATTGGAAAGGAGAAGGGTAAGCGTACAGCTTAGTAAGTCGTAAGTAAATAAATATTAATAATTTACCAGGACATGATAACTTTCATTTTATTTCAAATTATGCATGTATCAGGAATAGCTACAACATAACTTACTCGATTCCATTCTTTACTAATCATAAAACATGCTAGTGAACTCACATTTCATGCATTACTCTAAGTACCTACATCACTTACATAGATCGTCATAATATTTCACAACTAATCATTCACTCCAACTTTTCCCGTTGAATCTTTTAAAATGAGAAAAGATATTCATTAAGCCTTCAACGTGGGTATTGAGCCAATGCCATGTCCCAGACATGGTCCTACACTAGCTCTCATCTATCGGTGTCGATGCCATGTCCTAGATAGGTCTTACAATGACACAGAACAAGCCGATGCCATGTTCCAGACAAGTCTTACACTATCTTGTATATCTCGAGGCTGATGCATGTCCCAGACATGTCTTACACTAGCTCCCGTCTCAAAGCTGATGCATGTCCTAGACATGTCTTATAATGGCTCTCGTAAGATGGTCGATGCATGTCCCAGACATGTCTTCCACTAGCTCACACTCATGACCCAATTGTCATGGAATACATATTCAATTCTATTCTAATTATTCAACCGGGCTCTATCATGCAGGCTTTCATCACTTGGTAACTAAACATCATCATTCAACATTTCATACTTAAATAGCATTCTCATAAGCATCTCGTAGACATAAGTTATCAAATATGTCAAAAAAATGTAGTCATGCATAAAAATTAGGAATATTTCATTATTCACCTACAACTTACCTCGGTATGCACAATGAGGGTGTCGATTCGATTTACTCGACTTCCGTGGCTTTCCCCCGGTGTAAGATCAGATTTGGCAAATCTTGATCTATAATAATAAAAATTTGCCAATTTAGTCATTAATTTAATACAAACAATCTAAAATTCACAAATTGGAAAAATGACCATTTTGCCCCTAGACTATGGCAAATTGACCATTTTCCCCCTAGGCCTAGAAATTGATTTTTATCGAATTTCCTCAACTATAATGCCTATGTAAGCCCTTTTATTCCTATGATAACTCCAAAAATCCATTATCCAAGCATTTACCTAAACAATTTATTCACTTTTCAAAAGCCCCTTTTTAGGTGCTTTCTATGAACACCCATGTCCAAATGTTGTTTATCAAGCATCCTACATTCATTTTTTTCATAAAACTCCAAAAAATGACATCTACACACCCCTGGAAAAACTTTTAACTTCAACCAAAATGCTCAATATGTAACACCCCCAAACCCGGCCCAGACGTTATGGCCGAATCCAGCGGTGTCACATTGAAGGGCGACTCGTATAAATGTATACTTGGAAGACTTTGAAGACATTCGTCTGTCTGTGGTTCAAATAAGGGTTTATTTTCAAAACAGTTTTATTAGAAAAAAAATAACTTAGTGTAAAATGTGTTCATTAGAGGGTTCGCTTAATCAAAAGTTTAGGTGAGTTTGAGTAAAAGCTTTGAGTTTATAAGTTGAAAACCCAAGTGTACATATCTTGTTAAATTACAGCGAAAGCTCATGTTTTAAGAAAACGTTCAGATATTTATGTTGATTTAGAAAACATGTTTAATTTTAGAAATCCCATTTGAGTTTGAAACTTTAGCAGTTAAAATAATATTAAAATCCAAATATAAAATCATACCGGAGATAAAAAGCCTTATTACAACCCAATAAAACAATGTAAAATAATAAAAGTAAATAAAACTAGTAATCCTCAAAGTAAATAGCCGTGTAACGTGGCCACCTATTAGTTCTCTCCTGCATCAAGCCGCCTACTGAGGGTCACCTGAAAAAATTTAAAAAGAGGGAGTGAGTTTCGAAACTCAGTGTGTACAACCCTCGTCAAACAAGTAATCATGCAACAATCGATTGGGCCTAAGCCCTATTCAATATCGATGGCCTTTGAGCCTTATCCCACAGTGGCCTCAGATGGGCCTGAGCCCATATCATAATACAAAGTGGCCTTTGGGCCTAAGCCCATAGTGGCCTCGGTTGCGCCCGAGCCCATATCACAAAATCAATAGGATTATGCAATGTGCAATTACCCATAACCAACCCTGTACACCCCCTTACAACCCTACACTCCTGCAGGGAGGTACTCGACCTACCCATCCTTATACACCCATTGTGACACCGGTTACGGCACCACTCATCGTTGCAGAAGAGCTACTCGTGGCTTAAAAGCATTCATTATAGTACCAGTTACGGCATTACTCATTGTTGCAACAGAGCTGCTCGTGGCTTAAAAGCCTTTGTTGGATCTACAGTCGTTAAGCGACCGTGCGACCCTCATATACACTTCCGCCAATCATAACCCAACCCATATGCAACATATAGTCTCATGAATGCATCATAATGCACATATGTCATTAAATCGTACTTATATCAAATAGGGGTATTTTAGTAATTTTATCCTACAAGTGTGTTTTGGGTAATTTCTACCTTACAAGGTATTTTGGTAATTTCTTAACAATATGGATCTTAATTACGAACTTTGGCCCATCAACAAATCCTCGTTGGCTAAAGTGAACAGACACTATGCACCAGGTAAGATTTCAGAGAAGAGGAGGTGGGTCATTAAGACCGCTTAAGTACCAAGCTCTCCCTAGATCCAATCCTAGACATGCATATGCCTATTGCCACACTCTAGCCTTATGACTTGTCCACAGACGCACTTGATAATTTAATTAAGTTTTATGCCACTTAAAGATTCATTAGAAACTAGGCCTAAAAGTCCATTATAAAATCCTAGCAAGTCTACATGCTTTCAGACATTCATATAGCTCATCAGGCCCAATCACATTTATATGGCCCATTAGGCCCAGTCACAATTATACGGCCTATCAGGCCTAAATCTATTCCAAGCCATACAACCAACTTAATCAGCTCATCACTTATTACCAATCTACCAATTTTTGCTTATCTGGGCCCACGAGCCCGTTAGGCCCATTTGGCCCATTCTGGCCCAATTTGCCAAAACGTGACCCAACTCCATGAGATTGCTCATGGGGCCTCTGATATCATATTGATTACCCTCATATGAGTGTTCACACACTCGCACGACTACTGTAGCCAAACTTTCGACTTTTTGGCATTTCGAGATTTGCCGATCAATTGTGTGTGAAGTGTATGTACACACCTGCATAACAAAGCACGCTGCGAACTCCTTAGCCACGAACCTACAATCGATGTCACTCAACAGTTAATCATACACTTATCAAATACTATTACCAAAAACTGTAATTTCACCTTTGCCTTACCTTGGACGACAAGCCTTAATAGCCCTTCCTTGATCACTAATCACGAGTATTTCTTAATCTGCATCAATCTTAATCATTAAGAACTAAACAACAAATGACATGCAATCATCTTAAGTCAACTTTAAAATAGTCATGACCATTTGGCCAACCTTAACCAATAAAAGAGGAATACTTACCCAAAACCCTAAAACGCTTAATGAACAATTCGGCAGAGATCTGAAATCTGAGATTCGATACTAATCCCCTACCATAACCGATTTAGAAAGAGTCAAGGAGAGACGGAATAGAGTCAGGGAGAGACGGAATCGGTACTAGAAAGACCAACTAAAAGAAAGTAAAGTACTTACACAAGAATCGATCAGCCAATGTTGAAGACAAAGTGGCGGCACCACAAAATTTTGGCCAAAAGATATTCAGCTTTAGGGAAGGTCAACCAGGAGTAAGAAAGAAAAGAGTTTGATGAGAATGGAAGGGAAGAAATTGGCACAAAATAAAAGAGAAAGAATAAGGGATTTTGGCTTTTAGATATTTGGAGAGAAAAGTGTTTTCGGCAAAATAGAAAGGAAGAATTCGGTATTAGCCTAGAATCCCCAAAATTGGCACCTATATATACTATAGCCAAATTTACCTATCCCCAAATTCCCAATTCGGCTCCACTTCTCTACTCTTCAATCTCTTCCTAAGTTTTCTCTATTATCACTTACTTGAATTTCTCTTCTAATCACTTCGTTTAGAGTTCAACTCCAATGCCACTACTAGCAGTCCATAGTGTAAAAATAAATCCAAAATATTACCATGCTAGCATTCGAACCAAGGATCCCCTTGCTAGCTATTGACGCCACCTTCTTGCTCCCTAAGTGGCACCACTTAGCCACTACACCACAACCTCGCTTGTGTCCTATTTCTTCTCCATTTATTTAAAAGCCATGACACTCGCAAACAAGGTTCTTTTAACATTTGACAGAAATTTCTCCACCTCAAAGCTTGAACTCATAACTTAATAAATGGCCCTTTAACATTTTAATAACACTTAACTAAAATATCAAACACACCATACACATCGTAACCACAAAAGAAAGTTCAGGATTTTTGGGGCGTTACAAGTCTACCCCTTTAATAGAAAGCTTATGTTAAGGGGGTCTCAAAAATTCAAAAATATTCAATAAAGGCTATCAAAATGACTTACTTGTGAGGGTGGAAGATGGCCACAAATTTTGAGCTTTCAAACCCCAAAAATGGCTAGAGAAAATTGGTGAAAGAGAGAAGAAGAAATGATGAAGGTGGTAGCTATTCACCTAGGCTATTTTTCTATTTCAATCTATGCCACCTAATACTAACAACATTGACTTTTCTTCAAATTTTGTCTCATATTCCTTTCCTTGGGCTGCCCTGCTCTCATTTATGGTCCTAATTGCCCATTAAATCCATACAATTTAGTTCCTTAGCCATTTAACTCAATCTACTAGCAAATCACAACTTTTACTCTTTATGTGATTTAGTCCTTTTTCGCAATCGGGCTCACAATCGCTAAAATTAACTCACAAAAATTTTCATGCATACTTATAAAATTAGTAAAACATATAATTTAACACTAAAATAATTTTCTGACACCTCGGGAAGTGATTTTGAAATCACTAATCTGACTAGGCTCAGTTTTGGGCCGTTACAACAACTTACTATTTCTAAGTTTTGAACTCTAAGGGAAATGTTTGATTATGTTACATTCGACTCTTGGGTGAAGAGTCTAAAGGTACCCCCTCTTATGTGCATGACACCAAATTAATAAATGCTCATTGGTTTGAATCTATCCGGCTTGGTCCCTACTACATGTCCTTGATCACTCTTTGAGTCTTGCAAACATAAGTCAAATTTCTATAAGTATGAAAGAACTTAGTGTAACACCCTCTACCCGACCTAAATCACTGAGTCGAGATATCGGATGTTGCGACAAACCAACACTTAGAAAAAAATTTTAAATGATCTACGTACAATCGTTTTTAGAAATACTTCATATTATTTTGATAAAGGTTTTCTTAACAAAAGAGAATTAGATAACATTCAAGAATACAACAAACTCTTAAAAATAATATAAGGCATTACAACACAAGCGTTCATTAAAGACAGACTCATCTTGTCGTGGAAACCTATAAGCCATACTCTTATGAGGCCCTCTATATGTATAATATCCCAACTCACTATTTCTCTAGCGTATTCCTGACTTGGTCCCTCTTAGTGAACTCATTCTCATAGTAGGACCAACAACATCAACAGACATTTTGTAAGTTCTTATGAGCTTAGAGTTTTTTAATACAAATACCTTGGAGTCTTTCTATTTTGAGTTCCTCCTCTTGAAGATTTTGGATTACCACTTTGTCTTTTGCGAGTACTTTACAAATATTGGACAAATATTGGATATATACTTATACACGAACTACCATATTTAATGTACCAATTCTCACTTCAGTACTCAGCTGACTTCATATCTTACCAGTCGTTACAGATCTTATTCCTTCTAAGGACGACATAGGCACTTCTCAATAAAATATCTATACAGAGCCTACTTTCAACGAATTCCTCTTCGAACAACATTTAATATTTTTCTCCCGGAATGATTATAACACCCCTAACCCGTATCCGTCACTAGAACAAGGTTACAAGACATTACTAGAGTTTACAAAACATTTTTAGATAATTCAGGTCAATTACTATTCATTTGTACATGAACAATCTTAACATCCCTTAAATGGACCCTCGAGGCTCAAATCATGCATTAGAATTGAACCCAGACTAAATTGGAAGAAATTTTTCACAAAATTTCAAAAATTTTGTTATATAAAGGAGTCACACGCCCATGTGGTAAGGGACACGCCCGGGTGGTCAGGCTGTGTGGCTCACATGAAATAATAACACACCCATGTCTCAAGCCGTGTGGCTTTACACACCCGTCTTCCCAACCCGTGTAACTCTTTGACTTGTAAAACATGAAGTAATAGATGTCACACAGCCAAGTCACACGCCCGTGTGCTAGGCCATGTGGTTAATTTAAATTTTAAAAAATTAGGTGTAGGTTTCATATGGCCAAGATACACACCCGTGTTCTAGGCTGTGTACGTTACACGGTTGAGACACACATCCGTGTCTCTGCCTGTGTGCTCAATTCTGTGCATTCTGTTTCTTAATTTTAAGATGTAGGGGACACATGGTCAGGCTACACGCCTATGTGTCAGGCTCTGTGTCACACATGGTAAAGATGCACGCTCGTGTGTCTACCCGTGCGGACAAAATAAAGTTATTTCCAAGCCTTATTTCTCGCCCATTTTCATCCATCACCTGCACTAATTCTCATCAATAACAACCAACCAATTAAAGTATGATTTTCAAGCCAATTTAAGCATCTAACATAATGCATTTTCTTTCATTCTTACTTTAAATTTTTCCTTTCCAAAACATACATGTTTAATCTAACTATGTTAACCCATATCAACATATGTGTAAATATTGTATCTTAACTTTGCAACATAACAAAATCAAGTCATCCCTTGCCATTCCAATGGCTAGTTTTCATTCATTCAATTTAACATTAACATTGGTCTTAATAGCTTATACATGCCATTATACCAAAATACTATTTCTATTTATACCAACATATGCTGGTAGATAGTGTCTTGATACTCCGATCGATCTCCAACCTTCTTGAGCTTCTGAGCACTATAAAACAGAGAAATAAAACTTAGTAAGTTCATGTAACAGAAATCTAACTTACCATTTTTTTTATTAAAGTTAATTATACATGTATGCATCCAAGCAAATGGACTATTAGCCTATTACACAACTTCAACAATTTGAGTTAGTTAAATAAATTTTCATAACATCATTAACATGGATGAGCTCATTATATAATGAACTTCATACTCATACAATTTCCACATCACATATACATTTCCATGGCCAACCATTTCAAGCTTAGTTTCTCATTTTAGGATCATGCTCGTTGAATTTATTAGAAATATCGATGGATACTCTCATGTAATACACTTAAAGTGTATAAAGCTATCGAGACACGTATCAAGTCATTCGAGAAAATCATATAACATGTATCATAAAGCTTATCTGGGCTAATCAAGTTTGCTTATAAGAGCCATTTCTCATTTATTAGTTCACAAAAAACCTTTAGTTCACAAAGAACCTCAAATCAGGAAAGTCATGTAATAAAAGCACCGGATAGCTGTATCTCATGAAGTTCATGTGAGTCATGTTTGGACACTCAGAAAAATCCATGTTTGTGCCCGCAACGTATGCATACAATCGAGCAATTTGTGTATCAGAATGCTCATACTGAGCTATGGTAGTCCACAACATATACGGAGTTACTACCAATCAATATACTCACAAAAATATATATCATGATGCTCGAGAGACTTGTCAGGATTACTTGTCTGAGCTAAATCTTGTCTGCAACAAATGCAGAATCATATTTAACACTAATCTATCGAATTTCTTCATTCGACCGGATGTTATCCTTTTCTCATGCATTTTCAAGCATTTGACTAATTTTGTACATTTAACACTTACATAATATTCACACACTATATCATGTAATTTAAACATATCAATATGCTTAATTAAGTTACACGAACTTACCTCGATGCTTGTTCGCGTATAAATCTACTAATCCAAAACTTTTTCTTTTCCTTGGTTTATCTTCAAATTTGAGTTTTTCGGATGTATATAAATAAATTTAACATCAATTTAACACATTTCATATTCAATTGAGTTCAACTTACATTCTAGGTAAAATTACCATTTTCCCCTAAACTTTTCATAAATTTCAATTTCATCCCTAGGCTCAGAAAATGAAATTCATACAATCTAATCCTTGTTCCTAGCCTAACCAAAATTTTCATGTATCATTTACAGCATTTATGTTTCACAAATTTCAAAATTTTTCCATAATTTTACAACTTTACAATTTAGTCCATAATTCTCAATTTCATGAAAATTCACTTTGTAAAAGTTGTTTCTCTATCAACCACCTTTCATTTTCTACCATGAATTTCAAATTTTCAGTGTTTACATCCATGGCACAAACTCTATACTTTGATAAATTTTCAAATTAATCCCCAACTTAGATAGATTTCACTATCCCGATCTCAAAAATATAAAATTACTAAAAATGAGACTTGATTACTTACCTAATCAAGCAAAGAAAGTTTGTTTTCTCTCTCCTAAGGTTTCACAGAAAATTTGGGGAAGAAGATGATAAAATGATGATATTTTATCATTAATTTAATTATCATCTTTTAGTTTTTCTAAATTCCAATTCAGTCCTTTTCTTTTTCTCAATTTCAATGGATGATTCATCCATAAATATCTACTAACTTTTCTTAATGGTATAATTACCATATAAGGACCTCTAGTTTTGAATTCTATAGTTATTTAATCCTTCTAGCTTCTAGAATTCAACTTTTACATTTATGTAATTTGGTCCTTCCTCTAATTATTCACATAATTGGTAAAATTTTCTTATCAGTATTTTCATAAGACTTTCCTATCATATTATAGACCTTGCAATAATATTAAAATAAATTTTCTTTCTAGCTCGGATTTGTGGTCCTGAAACCACTGTTTTGATTTCACCAAAAGTGGGTTGTTATAATGATTATTCACCGATACTATTATTTGGCAGATAATTACCAACTGATCTTACATTTGTTGAGTACTCATTCTAGCTTTGATAACTATCATATTCCTGATCAGATCATATCCTAAATCAAACCCAAATCAAGCTCATACCGATAATGAAACGTACCAAATCATCTAGAAGAATTCCAAACACCAACTTTATGTACATAAGAACGCCCTAGTTGACGAACAACTTAGATTCTAGATGGTCCCAAAATGAGAAATTTAAGTCTATTCAAATATGACAGAACTCAGATTTCATTCGTATGTAATGTAG
The DNA here is from genome assembly GCA_020496765.1 of Gossypium stocksii. Lineage (NCBI taxonomy): Eukaryota > Viridiplantae > Streptophyta > Magnoliopsida > Malvales > Malvaceae > Gossypium > Gossypium stocksii. The sequence goes on from CM035622.1 coordinate 55,233,449, forward strand.
ACAAACTCAGACCAACGAACCTTTCTACCTTTCATAACTTTGAATACGTCGATAATCTATACTAACGAGCTACTATGGTGGATTCCCTCTTTAGAAATAAATATACATACTTTTTTTCAAGAAACACCCTTTAAGACTTATTCAATTTCATCACAGGACTAACCAAACCAAGTTAAATTTAGACACATCAGATCTTTATCAAAGAATTACCCATTAAAGAAATCTCAGAACTTACCTTGATCTTACCACAAAGGCGGATAACTAAATCTTCCACACAGACATCACTGAATATGCCACGTAGGCATCACAGGATTTGTCATATAGGCAATATAGAATATGCCACCAAGGCTTAGCAGATCACGCCATACAGGCATAACACAAAACCACATGTTTACTTCCCAATAGACTTTCACAGAAGGTGACATCGATTTCTCCCTCATAGACTTATACAAATCTTCATATCATGATTTTCCAGTCCAGTTTACATCTTATCAACGGCATCGCCATGAATGTTCTTATTATCATATTATGCCATGGGTCTCAACCACATGGACTTACACATCCTCATGTCGAGATTTTACAAGCCAGTCTTCATTTCACTAGAGGCATCACCATGAGTGTTTTACTTATTATATAATCCCATGGGTCTCTACCACATAGACTTACAGATTTCTTCATATCATGACCTGCCAGTCTGCTTAGAAATATAACTACATTACCGAAGGCATAAAAAATCGATGTTTTACTCTAAGGTTACTTACCCAAGTTTGATCACATACCTGACTGATTCTTACTTTCTCATATAATATTTCATCTGCATGCGTACCATTTAACTTCTTTTTCAAACAATGCCTCATACATATCATCCTTACACATGCAAAATCTTTACAATACTTCACAAACACACTTACCAGTTATTCGAGATGTTATCATCATGTATCTCTTGCTTGAATAGTTAGCATGTACAATTAGGGTAGAGGCTTACCTGACACTCACCTATACTATAGCTTGGGGTTCTAATCTTGAACATCCTTTTCAAAGCAGTAGTAGCAGCAACAAGATGTAACAGCCCATTTTAGGGTCAAATCAGAACTATGGTTTCAGAACCACAAATTTGAGTAGAAATAATTATTTTATTGTTTCTTTAAGGTTTACCATCTGATTTAATGATTGTGTGAAAATTTTGTTACGAAATTTTATCGATAGAGTGTCCAATTTGCCTAATAGGACTAAACTGCAATAGTTGCAAAATGTGTATTCTAGAAGCTATGGGTGCTTATTTGTAATGAAACTTTAAATTAGAAGTCCTTAAATGGTAATTAGACCATTATACTTTAATATGGACAAAAATAGGCAGGGTTAGGTGAAATTTCAAAGTTAGGCATGAAGGGCATTTTGTTCATTTGGTTAACTAAATGGACTAATACGTAAAGAAAGATGAAATTTGGTCCATCTTCTTCCTCCATAGCTGAAATTTTTAAAGAGTCCATAGCTAGGGTTTTGGCCACTTTCAAGCTCGATTGTAAATTCATTCTAGTCTCATTTTTAATTATTTTTATGTTTTTGATACCCTTGTAACCTAATCTAGCTTTTCCAAGGACAAATTTGAAGTATTAGCAAAGTTTAAATTTTTTACCCATGTTATACATGCATGTATTTTGATGTCAATGGTAGAAAATGTATGTTAGTTGTAAGATAAACAACTTTTACTAAGTGATTTTCGGTAAAAATGTCAAATAAAACTTATTTGTAATAGTTGTAAAATGTGTATGGAAATATGTGAATAAATGAAAAATGTGGGCTGTAATGAGTATGAAAAAGATTCTGCTAGGCTTGGCTAATGAAGAAATTGAAAAAAATTCATTTTACAAGCCTAGGGACTAATATGTAAAAAGTTGAAAGTTAGGGGAACAAGTGTAATTTTTGCCATAATATGATTTTTGGGCTGAATTAAATAATTTGATGATTAAATAAGTTAAATTTGTTATTATAGATCAAGAGAAATGAGGTTCAGACCTAGATTGGGGAAATACAAAGTATCTGACGATTAGGTCCATTTCACTATTTTTGTACCGAGGTAAGTACATATGTAAATAATGTATTGTTATATTATGTTTAAATGCTTTAATATTGCATGATTTGTGTGATTGACTCTTCAGACATATTCAACCAAGTTTCGACAAGTGAGAAATCCTGGTTGAACCTTCGGAATAGAATAGGATACAAGTGACATGTCACTAGAAATCCATGCGTATATCTACGTTTGTGTGGTTCGAGTGCTGGTCTAGTACGTCTTACCTGTAACAGCCCGAATTAGGGCCTAAACAGAATGGTGGTTTTGGGACCACGAATCCGACTTAGAAAATTTATTCTAAGAAGGTTTTAAGGTTTATTGTGTGATGAAATGCATAAGTGAAAGATTTAGTAAATGAATTTTATCGATAAAGTGTCCGATTGAGAGATAGGACTAAATTGCAAAAATTTCAAAATATGAGTTCTAGAAGAATTTAGTGTGTAATTGAATTGCATTCATAAATTTGAGGTCCTTATTTAGCAAATATACCATTTTATGGCATGATGGACAAAAATGCCCATAGAAGGAAAAATTTGCAAAGAAGACCATTAAGGGCATTTTGGTCATTTGGGTATTAAATGAAATAAAAAGGGAAAAATAAGCCAAAAATGTTTCTATCTTCTTTCCTTAAGTGCCAAAATTCTCTGTTTCTATCTTCTTTCCTTAAGTGCCAAAATTCTCTAAGTCTCCATAGCTAGGGTTTTCAACTTTTTCAAGCTCCAAGTAAGTGCAGTTTAGTCCCGTTTTTAAGTTTCTTTACATTTTTGAAGTCCTTGAATCTTGGACTACCTAATTCTACCATTAATTTGCATTAGGGTTCCTGTTTAAAAATTTACCCACATGTGACATGAATGCATTTTGATGTTTAATGGTAGAAAATAAAGTTTTGATGTGTAGTAAGCAACTTTTACTAAGTGATTTTGCATGAAAATGCATTTAGGGACTAAAATGTAAAAGTTGTAAAACTTGTGCATAAGTTGTGGAATATTAAAAATTTTGGGTTGTTATAAGAGAGAAATAGGGTCGGCTAGGCTTGGGAATAAAGAAAAATAGGTACATTTAATTTTACGAGCCCAGGGACTAAATTGTAAAAATTGACTAGGGGTAAAATGGTAAAAATTACCATAGGATGATTTTGTGCCCAATTGAGTAATATGTGTAGTGAATGAGCTAAATTTGGTTTTGTAGATCAAGAACGACGAGGAAACGACCTTGACCAGGGAAAAGGCAAGGTCTCAGATTAGATCGATAAAGGTCGCATTTTGACTCGAGGTAAGTTTATGCGTAAATAATGAGTCATATTGATATTTTGATTAATTACCTTAGTTATTCTAATATTTGTAACCTTATGATAATATGTGAATTATATATGAGTATGTATTTTGACAAAGAAATCAATAAGTGAGGAAAACCTCTGTAACTCCCTAAAATTTTGGGTTTTTGAATGTTTGCTTGAATTTATTTGTACATGTTTTGATGTGCTGAGTTATGTTTTGGGTGTGTTTGTTGGACCTTGAGAATGCTTCGGTTTAAGTCTAAGGCGTGGCAGAATTTTAATTTTTGGGCCTTAGGTGAGAGTGGGATTTGGCTAAGTGGGCTTTTAAAGTAAAGTTGGGGTTTTAAAGCACAAGTGAGCCTGTGGTAAAGTGGCAAGGTGGCGCTACTTAGAACACAGGGAGGTGGCATGTGGTAGCTTGTGAATGGAGCTGAGGTTCGAATCCCCTTGTGTGCAAGGTAGTCATTTTATTTTATTGCATGAGCATGGTAAGAGGTGGACTCCAAATTGAACTCTGAGGGGAGGAGTTTGACTTGCTCATGGGATTGGATTAAGGAGTGATAAGGAGAAAATTTAGGGATTGAGTTATAAAGGGAGAGTTGGCCGAATGAAGGACTGTAGGAGGTGTAATTTCGGCTAGGGACCTTGGGGTTAGCATTTCGGCATTGTGGAAGGGTGTGTGCCGATTTCTCTTTGGCATTCTTTTGGGATTTTTTTTAGTTATTCTTTAGTGCCAAATAGGTGGGTTTGAAGGGTGCTTCCATTATTTTCTTTTTTTTCTGTCCTCCTCCCTTTTGTTCTAAAAGTCGAAAGTCGAAATTCATAAACTCTCTTTATGCCGATTTGTTCAAAGAACCAAACCCTTCCATCTTTTTTTCTCCTCAAGCCGAATCTATCATCTTCTTCTCTTCTTTCTTCTCATCTCCATTACTTGAACCGACTCACCTAGAACCCCTCTTGGCCGATTGCCTAGAAAAGCCGAAAGCCGACCATTTGGTCTTCTTCTAGCCAATTTCTTCTTTGATCGAACCCTTTCTCATCTCCACTCTAAAAAGCTGAAATCTTTCCATAACTTCTTCTCTTCTTCTTTTCTTCCAAAAATCGAAACCTTAACTCTCTCTAGTGATCTCTTCTCTAAACTGAAACCTTTTCCTTTCTCTGTGGTTCATTCAACCCCTTTGATCTATTCGCTTGTGATATCGAGTGTAGATCTAGGCTTCGAGAGGTGGAAATAACTTCTAGCGATATCAAAATCAACTTAGCAAGTCCCTATTGTAAGTACTCAAATCTCTTCTTTCATATCCTTGTGAGTTAAGAAAAGCCGAAAACCCCTATCTCCCTATTGCTGCTATTGGTTTTGACCCCTTTTGTTGAACATCCATTTTAGCCTCTTTTCTTTTGGTTCTTGTATGTATTAGTGTGGTAAAGGGGCGATCTAGCGAGGAGCAGTTGGAGGGTAGGGGCATTGAAGCAATCTAGATCTAGATCTATTTGTAGATTTCGGCAAGGTAAGTGATTAATGGGTTTTTTTTGGTAGTGGTCAAATGCATGAAGGTTTAGGTAGGGAAAGTTTTTAATCAGATTATAGTTGACGTTGTAAGTAAACTGTTGTAGGTTGATCACTCGCGGGATCTCGACGTAGTTCGCAAACAGGTGTGTAACACGACACCCTCTAGTAGCTTAGATCGGCAAAAGCCAAAAAGCCAGAATACCGAAACGCCAGCATTTCGTGGACTTGCGAGCGTGCGAACGCTCGTGGGTCGATCTAAAATTGTAAATCTGGATTAGTATACGGTAAGGGATGCGGTGTACGTTTTCGTTTACTTAGATTATTTCAGGCCACGATAAGCCGAAATTAGGCCCAATGGGCTTACTGGCCTATATGGGTAAAAGTGTACGGTAAGTGTTTTTTGGTAAACTGGATATTAATTCTACAAAAATATGTGTAAAATTTAAACTTAGCGGGCCACAATAGCTTGTGGGCTCTCTCGGGCCCATTAGGGGTTTTAAGGCCTGATGGCACTATTTGGATAAATGGGATATTTGAGTTGCTCGGAGCAACCTTAGACCTGTTAGAAGATTGTAGTAAGCATAAAACCTAAAAACATAGAAAAATTACCAAAATACCCCTGAAGGGTGAAAATTACCATTTTACGTTTTGATGCCAAATGACTATTTTACCTTTAGAAATAGTTGATTGATTTGCGTGTTACTGTATCTGATATTCTGTATGCCATGTCATGTAACATTCTGATTTGCATGGGGTTGGGTTATTGATACAGAGGAAGTGCTAAAAGTGGCAATGCCACGTGATCTGTTTAGAGGCTATGCCTCGTATTACTGTTCTGGTGGCTTGGCCACAATTTTTGTATTAGCAGCTCTGCTACGACTATGGTGTGTAGGGCTGGGTGGGTTGAGTTATTCCCCGCATGGTGTGTAGGACTGGTACGGGTGGTGTGTAGGGCTGGACTAGGTTTGGGCTTTACATACGTGCATATATATACACAAATACTCTGATTTGTCTCTGTAATGGGCCCAAGGCCACTCTGTTTCTGAAAAGGGCCAGGGCCCAGTTTAATTTGTATCTAAATAGGGCTTTGGCCTAGACTGAGCTTGGACTGATCTCTGACACTGGTTGGGTTAGTTTACACACAGAGTTTTCAAAAACTTACCATCTCTTTTCTATCCATGCAGATAACCCCCAACCATAGAGGACTTGGAGCAGCGAGGGATTCGGGGTGGCCATGTGATTCATACTTCAGGTTTTTAATTTTTCTTAAGTTTACTTTATTTATATTTTATTCTTAAATTTTGGATTTAAGTTGTAATAAGGTTGCTCAGGTGTTTGGTTTTATTTTCTTGGTTACTTGTTTTCAAACGGTAGACTAGGTTAAGCGGGTTTTCAAATTGAATCAAACATTTTCTTAAAAAACATACCTTTTGTAATGAATGGATAACTCAACCACGATAACCCTATAAGGAGATCTTTTAAATGTGAATTATATTTAGTAATTGATACAGATTTTAAAACTAATAATGTTTCTTAATTACAAGCTGTTTAATACAGTTTTATGACAATTAACATAACACTTTATTAAAAGAAGAGCAAAGCTTTGCCAATTGTCCATGTGACACACCAGATCTGGCCATAACGTCTGGGTTGGGTTTGGGGAGTTACATTTAGTGGTATCAGAGCTCAGTTGCAACAACTCCATTGTAGAATGGGTTCAAACATTTGCTTGAAATTTAAGTTCTAACTTGTTTTGAAATCGGTTTTGAAAAACTTTCTTAAGAATTCTTTTAAAAATTTTCTTTCCAAAATGTTTTAGGCAAATTTTCCAAAAAAAAAAATGGTTTTTGGAGGTTTCCAACAAAGTTTATTATCATCAATAAAACTTGTTTTTCTAAATTTCGTTTCTAAGAAGTGGCACACCGAGTCTCCGGCACCAAGTCTGTAAGTATTTTCTGCCTTACTATATTTTACTATAAATATTGTGACACTACTATAGATAGTGCTAAAATGCTACTAAAATTCCATAGTTACGGTAATACTGATCTGTAGAAGACTGAGACTGTAAGAAAACTTAAAACTTTAAAAGACTGAGACTGTAGCTAGGCTACGATTCTGCGAAAACAAAACTCTAAAATACTATCTCTGCATAAGACATCTGTAATAAATACTGAAATATTGAACTAATTCATAAAATTCATAATCAGATAATACAATATCTGAACAGCTTCGAGCTAGTAGAGCAGAGATTTTCTAGGGCGTATCTGGTGTAGCCCCGAATGTGGCCGAATATTGGTTAGAGGCCATGGAACGGATAATGGACGACCTGGACTACTCAGTGGAGTAGAAGCTGAAAGGAGTAGTATCTTTGCTGCATGAAGAGGCCTACCAGTGGTGGATCACTGTGAGAGACAGTACACCAGCTGAGCGAGTGACTTGGGAGTTGTTTAAGATGACCTTCAAAGGGAAGTACGTCGGAGCGAGCTATGTGGACGCTCGAAGGAAGGAGTTCCTAAATCTAACTCAGGGTGGTAAGGTTGTCACGGAGTATGAAGTTGAATTTCTAAGGTTAAGCCAGTATGCTAGTGGTATAGTAGCTACGGAGTATGAACGTAGCATGCAATTTGAGGATGGCCTCAGAGATGAGCTAAAAGTGTTGATTACTCCGTAGAGGGAGTGTGATTTTGCTGCTCTGGTGGAAAAAGACGAAAATCGATTCAAGAGGGATTCAGGGCCCTCGGGTGCTGTGGGAAGGACTGTTAAAAGGGCTAGAGTGGACTAGCCAGTTCAAGCAGTTCTGGTAAATGTGGTTAGACCACAAGCCTGTGCGGATTGTGGTAAAGTACATTTGGGCGAATGCTGGAAGTGTTCTGGAGCATGTTTTTGATATGGGTCCAAAGATCATGGAGTTAAAGATTGTCCTCAGAGGCCGGTACAGATGCAAGCTGTTGAACCAAGGGTTGCTCAGCCAGTGAGAGGTGGACAACAACCACTGAGAGGTTGTGGACAGGCAAGGGGCGACAATGGAAATGGACATGGACGTGGAGCACCAGGGCAGGGGTGCTGGAAATGCTGAGGCACGATAGCCAGTGTTAGTTTCTGCTGCTCGTCCACTGAGAGGAGGGTGACGCACCTATCGTCATAATCGGTACGTTTTAAATTTATAGCACGCCATACACTTCCTTGATTGACATTAGATCTACCCATTCGTATGTTGCTTATGATGTGTCTGGGATGTTGGGTGTGCAATCTGAGAATACTGTGAGTGGGGTATCTGTGATAAGTCCACTGGGTCACTCGGTTAGGGTAGACAAACCTTTTAGGAATGTACCTTTAGAGACACAAGGTAGGATTTTCTCTGCGAACTTGATAGAGTTACCCTTTGGAGAGTTTGATCTCATCTTGGGGATGGATAGGCTTGCAAAGCATCGGGCAACTTTGGATTGCGCTACCAAGCGGATGGTGTTAAAGACTATAGGGGATGAGGAGGTAACTGTAACAGGGGAGTGAAGAGATTACTTGTCCAACATTATCTCGGCTTTAAGAGCTGAAAAGCTGATTCGCAAAGGTTGCGAGGCATTTTTGGCGTATGTGAGTCAGTCAGATTCTGAGGGTTTGACCTTAAGAGAAGTTAGAACTGTCAAGGAATTTCAGGATGTTTTTTCGGATGAGCTCCCAGGGTTGCCTTTGAATCGTGAAGTCAAATTGGAATCGACTTGTTGCCTAGAACGGCTCTAATGTCCATTGCTCCTTATAGGATGGTACCGAAGGAATTGGTGGAGTTGAAAGCGCAAATTCAAGAGCTTCTGGATCGGGGTTTTATTAGTCTAAGTGTGTCTCCGTGGTGGGCACCAGTTTTGTTCATTAAGAAGAAGGATGGGACGATGCGCATGTGCATTAATTATCGTCAGTTGAACAAACTGACTATTAAGAACAAGTACTCTCTGCCAAGGATCGGCGACCTATTTGACCAACTAAGGGGAGTTTTGGTATTTTCCAAGATTGATCTTCGATCTGGTTATCATCGGCTAAGGGTTAAAGACGTGGAAATTCATAAGACAACATTCAAGACTCGGTATGGTCATTACGAGTTCCTGGTAATGCTGTTGGGGTTGATGAATGCACTAGCGGCCTTCATGGATCTAATGAATCGCGTATTCCAACCCTACATAGATCAATTTGTGGTCACTTTTATAGACAATATTTTGGTGTATTCGAAGACTGAAGAGAATCATGATAAGCATCTTTGAATTGTTCTACTAGTGTTGAGGGAGAAACAACTATACGCAAAATTTAGCAAGTATGAATTTTGGTTGCAAGAAGTGATGTTCTTAGGTTACGTTGTTTCTGCGGAGGGGATTAGGGTGATCCTCGAAAGATCGAGGCAGTTTTGGAGTGGAAGCCACCAAGATCTGTGTCAGAAGTTCAGAGTTTTCTGGGTTTGGCAGGGTATTATAGAAGATTTGTGGAAGGATTTTCCTTGATTGCGGCACTGTTGATGAAGCTTTGAGAAAAGGAGTACCGTTTGTCTAGACTAAAAAACAACAAGAGAGTTTTGAGAAGTTGAAGAAAGTTTTGACTGAGGCGCTTGTATTGATTCAGCCGAAGTCTAGAAAAGATTTTACTATGTACAGTGATGCATCGCACGTTGGTTTGGACTATATGTTGATGCAAGAGGGTAAAGTGGTTGCTTATGCATCGCGACAACTTAAGCCTCACGAGGTGAATTATCCTATGCATGACCTAGAGTTGGCGGCGGTAATTATTGTGCTTAAGATCTGGAGGCACTACCTATATGGAGAAAAGTGTATCATATACACAAATCATAAGAGCCTCAAGTATCTTTTGACTTAGAAGGAGTTGAACCTTAGGCAACGAAGATGGATAGAGTTGCTTAAGGATTACGATTGTTCTATTGAGTATCACCTAGGCAAAGCTAATGTTGTAGCTGATGCACTGAGTCAAAGAACTGCAATTGAGCTGAGAGCGATGTTTGCTCGTCATAGTCTGTATGATGATGGTAGCTTGTTAGCGGAATTGCAAGTAAGACTGACCTGGAGAGAGCAAATTAAAGAGAAGCAATTACTGGATGAGCCACTGGTTCCTCGATTTCAACAGGTTAAGAGTGGTGAGACTTCTGATTTTGGATTGAATAGTGAAGGAGTTTTGTGTTTCTAAGGAAGAGTTTGTATTTCGAGGGACTTCGACTTGAGACAGTCAATTTTGAGAGAGGTTCATGGCGGTCTTTGTGCCATGCATCCTGGAGGGAATAAGTTGTATCGAGATTTACGAGAATTATATTGGTGGCCTGGACTTAAGTGGGAAGTAACAGAGTTTGTGGGTAAATGTCTGACATGCCAGTAGGTGAAAGCTGAGCATCAACTGCCTTCTGGACTTCTGCAACCGGTGAAGATTCCACTGTGAAAGTGGGAAAGTGTAACACCCCTATCCCGTAACCATCGCTGAAACAGGAAAGGAGCGTTACCAAACATGTAATCAGACTGAATCAGAAAAATTTTGAACTTTTTAATCATTAATCATTATGTATTTTCAAACATCAAAGCATGCTTCAAATGATCATAAAATTTACCATAAGCACATATAATCAAAAAGCCATTCTTAAAATACCTAATTACAAAAGTATAACCCAAGCCACATCTCATAGCTTGGTCATCTATCAAAATATACCATATTCATTAATAACTAGCCTATACATGCCATGACCATTTCATTTACAAAAGGTTCAAAAGTACCAAAGCTTGATAGATAGCGTGATGGCGATCTCCGACACGTCTGATTATCAAGCTAGCTTCCGAATCTAAAAGACAGTGAAAGAAATAAACGGAGTAAGCTTCTAAAGCTTAGTAAGCTCTTAAAACTTAGAATTTAACTTACCGATTCATTTAGATAATCCCTACATATACAAGTAAGGCCAATTCTATTCATATGCTCTTGTAATCTATTTCACAAGCTCACACATGTTAGTCTATATGATTTCATATACAATCTTATACAAGAGTTTAACATATAATTCATATGACATATAATGCATTCACTATCATGTATCTCATGGAACATATAAGTCCTATGTATTGGATCATATCTTTCATGTAGTTCATATATATGCATATATCCATTCCATCTTATAATTCATGTACTTATATCGGTATTGCCTGTTGAACCTATAAGAATATCGAGGATACCCGGGTGATACACACACAGTGTATATACATATAACCTGAAAACCGTCAATACGTCATGTATGCTCTTACGAGCCTGTACGGTAAGCCTCAAAGGCTGAACATGTAATCTCGAAGGATGAACAGTGAGCCTGTAGGCTGAGTGGTAAGTCTGAAGACTAAGCATGTGATCCCGAAGGATAAACGTATAGCTCATGAGCACGTGGTAAGTCTGCAACAAATGCAGGAACTCAAACCACCCTGTAGCCCTAGTGACATGTCACTTGTATCCTTACGACTTATACGGTTCTAACGGGAACTTGGTATTCATGTATTACTTGAAACATTTAACATTTCCATTCCAAAACACATGTATATACTCAATAGGCAATCCATTCAGCAACTTTATACATACACATGATCATTAAACAACATTTATAAGCATTTATAAGATAAATTCCAAATTCAACGAACTTACCTCGTAATCCTGATATCTACTTGTCTATTTTTCGTTTTCCCCAATTAAGTTCCGGGATTCGTTCGTCTCTATCTAAATTAATGCAAAATTCAGCTATTTACCAACTCACATATTCAATTCAATCCAAAAACATATATTTTGAAGTATTTGCAATTTAACCCCTTTATTTTTAGCATTTTTCAATGTAGCCCTTTTATCACAAAATGACAAATTACACATTAAGGACCTCAATACACCTAGCCGAATATCCATATAGTCTCTATAAGTACATATCTTTCATTTAATCACAATTTTAACCACAAAAATTCTTTTGCATTCAAATCTTCAAAACCCATTTTCTTCAAAAATCACTTTAAAATTCTTGTATATTTCCACATAATATTCTATAATTCATCAAAATACCTCAAAATAACATGAATTCATCAATGGCACTTTTCAAAGACATGTTAAAAATCAGAAATTGAGGTATGGGTCAACTAATATACGAAGCAACGATCTCAAAAACATAAAAATTATCAAAAACGGGACAAAAACGAACCTCCAATTGAAGCTCAAAGTAGCCAAATGAAGAAAAGCTTTAAAACCCTTCTTTTGTTTTAAGAATCAGTGGAAGAGGAGATAAATTTTAAACCATTTTTTTTTGTTTTATTTAACTAATATAATATATAATAATTAAAGGACAATTTTAACCTTTGTAACAACAATTATAAAACCTTATAAAATATGGATATAATTGTCCATTTCCAGCCACTCCAACTAAAAATGGCATAATTGCCGTGCAAGTACCTCCATTTATAAAGCCATCATCAAATAAGCCATTTATAAAATGGAACTCTAATTTATCGTTTTACGCAATTTAGTCCTTTTTACCGAATTAACTATTCAAACAGTAAAATTCCCGAACAAAACTTGCATATCATATAAACTATCATGCTGTAACATATATTAAAGTAGTAAAAATAATATTTTGACTCGGTTGAGGGGTCCCGAAACCACCTGTTCTGACTAGGGTATAAAGTAGGCTGTTATAGAAAGGGTAACCATGGACTTTGTGAGTGGGCAACCCTTGACGGCTACCAAGAAGGACTCAGTTTGGGTGATTGTGGATAGGCTAACCAAATCTGCTCATTTCATACCCGTCCGAACTGACTATTCACTTCAAAAATTGGCAAAATTGTATGTATCGGAGATAGTGCGACTTCATGGAGTGCCAGTTTCGATTATTTCTGATCGGGACCCTAGGTTTACATCTCGATTTTGGTAGAAGTTACATGAGACGTTGGGCACACGATTGGATTTTAGCACTACTTTTCACCCTTAGACGGATGGACAGTCAGAAAGGGTGATTTAGGTGCTAGAAGATATGTTGAAAGGGTGTGTTATTGATTTTCGAGGTAGCTGGGAAGACTACTTGCCGTTGGCAGAATTTGCATATAACAACAGTTACCAGACGAGTATTCGAATGGCACCATATGAGGCGCTGTATGGTCGTAGGTGTCGTACGCCTACTTGTTGGACAGAATTGGGAGAACATTAGGTTCTTGGGCCAGAGTTGGTAGCGTATACGAAAAATAAGGTAAAGCTAATTAAGGATCGGTTGAAGGAGGCATCTGATAGAAAAAATCTTATGTCAATTTGAAGCGTAAGGAAATTGAGTACTATGTGGGAGATTTGGTTTTAATAAAGGTCTCGCCTTGGAAGAAGATTTTAAGGTTCAGAAAGAAAGGCAAATTGAGTCTACGATTTATCGGGCCCTATCGAGTTCTTAAACGGGTGGGTCTGGTAGCATATCAGTTGGAACTACCACCAGAGTTGGACCAAATTCACGACGTCTTTCATGTCTCCATGCTAAGGTGATATCGGTCTGATCCTTCCCACATTGTACCTGTTGAGGAATTTGAAGTTAAATTCGATCTGACATTTGAGGAAGAGCCTGTGCAAATTTTAGACCGTGATGTCAAGGTGTTAATAAAGAAATCAGTCTCTTTTGTAAAAGTTCTTTGGCGTAATCACAGCAGAAGAAGCTACGTGGGAGCCGGAGGAGGCGATTCATCAACAATACCCTCACCAATTTGGACCAAGTAAAATTTTATGGCCGAAATTTCTTTAAGGAGGTAGAGCTATAGCGCCCCAAATTTTTAGGTTTTTGAATGTTTGCTTGAATTTATTTGTGCATGTTTTGATGTGCTGAGTTATGTTTTGGGTGTGTTTATTAGACTTATAGAAGGCTTAGGTTTAAGTCAAGGCTTGGCAGATTTTTAATTTTTGGGCCTTAGGTGAGAGTGCGCTTTGGCTAAGTGGGCTTTTAAAGTAATGTTGGGGTTTTACAGCACAAGTGAGCCTGTAGTAAAGTGGCAAGGTGGTACCACTTAGAACACAGGGAGGTGGCGCGTGGTAGCTTGTGAAGGGAGCTGAGGTTTACAAGGTAGTCATTTTATTTTATTGCATGAGCATGGTAAGAGGTGGACTCCAAGTTGAACTCTGAGGGGAGGAGTTTGACTTGCTCATGGGATTGGATTAAGGAGTGGTAAGGGGATAAAATTTAGGGATTGAGTTATGAAGGCAGAGTTGGCCAAATGAGAGACTGTTGGAGGTGCAATTTTGGCTAGGGACCTTGCGGTTAGCATTTTCAGCATTGTGGAAGGGTGTGTGCCGATTTCTCTTTGGCATTCTTTTGGGATTGTTTTTTCGGTTATTCTTTAGCTCCGAATAGGTGGGTTTGAAGGGTGCTTCCATTCTTTTCTTTATTTTCTCTCCTCCTCCCTTTTGTTCTAAAAGCCAAAAGCTGAAATTCATAAACTCTCTTTGTGCCGATTTGTTCAAAGAACCAAACCCTTCCATCTCTTTTTCTCCTCAAGTTGAATCTATCATCTTCTTCTCCTCTTTTTTCTCTTCTCCATTGCTTGAATAGACTCACCTAGAACCCCTCTTGGTCGATTGCCTCAAAAAGCCGAAACCTGAATCATTTGGTCTTCTTCTAGCCGATTTCTTCTTTGATCGAACCCTTTCTCATCTCTACTCTAAGCAGCCAAAATCTTTCCATAACTTCTTCTCTTCTTCTTTTCTTCCAAAAATCGAAACCTTAACTCCCTCTAGCGATCTCTTCTCTAAACTGAAACCTTCTCCTTTCTCTATGGTTCATTCAACCCCTTTGATCTATTCCCTTGTGATTTGATTAAATCGAGTGTAGATTTAGGCTTAGAGCAGTGGAAATAACTGCTAGCGATATCAAAATCAACTTAGCAAGTCCCTGTGGTAAGTACTCAAATCTCTTCTTTCATATCCTTGTGAATTAAAAAAAGGTGAAAACCCCTATCTCCCCATTATTACTATCCATTTTGACCCTCTTTGTTGAACATCCATTTTCGCCTCTTTTCTTTTGGTTCTTGTGTGTATTAGTGTGGTAAAGGGGCGATCTAGCGAGGAGCAGTTGGAGGGTAGGGGCATCGAAGCAATCTAGATCTAGATCTATTTGTAGATTTCGGCAAGGTAAGTGATTAATGGGTTTTTTTTTTTTGTAGTGGCCGAATACATGAGGGTTTAGGGAGGGAAAGTTTTCAATCAAATTATAGTTGACATTGTGAGTAAACTATTGTAGGTTGATCGCTCGTGGGATCTCGATGTAGTTCGCAAACAGGTGTGTAACACGACACGCTCTAGTAGCTTAGATCGGTAAAAGCCGAAAAGCTGAAATGCCAAAACGCCGACATTTCGTAGACTTACGAGCATCTGAACACTTGTAGGTCGATCCAAAATCATAAATCTAGATTAATGGAGGTAAGGGATGCGGTGCGCGTTTTCGTGCACTTAGATTGTTTTAGGCCACGATGGGCTGAAATTGGGCCCAATGAGCTTACGGGCCCATATGGATAAAAGTATAAGGTAAGTGTTTTCTGGTAAACTAGATATTAATTTTGTAAAAATATGTGTAAAATTTAGACTTAACGGGCCACAGTAGCTTGTGGGCTCCCTCGGGCCCATTAGGGGTTTTAGGGCCCGATGGCACTGTTTGGATAAATAGGCTATTTGAGTCGCTCGGAGCGACGTTAGATCTATTAGAAGGTTGTAGTAAGCATAAAACCTAAAAACATAGCTAAATGACCAAAATACCCCAGAAGGGTGAAAATTACGATTTTACCCCTAGATCCTAAATGACTATTTTACCCTTAGAAATAGTTGATTGATTTGCATGTTACTGTATCTGATATTCTGTATGCCATGTCATGTAATATTCTAATTTTCATGGGGTTGGGTTATCGATATGGAGGTTGTGCTAAAAGTGGCAATGCCACATGATCTGTTTAGAGGCTCTGCCTCGTATTACTGTTCTGGTGGCTTGGCCATGATATCTATATTAGCAGCTCTACTGCGACTGTGGTGTGTAGGGCTAGGTAGGTTGAGTTATTCCCCACATGGTGTGTAGGGCTAGTACGGGTGGTGTGTAGGGCTAGACTAGGTTTGGGCTTTGCATACATGCATATATATACACAAATACTCTGATTTGTCTTTGTAATGGGCCCAAGGCCACTCTGTTTCTGAAAAGGGCCAAGGCCCAGTTTAATCTGTATCTGAATAGCACTTTGGCCCAGACTAAGCTTGGACTGATCTCTGACACTGGTTGGGTTAGTTTACACACTGAGTTTTCACAAACTCACCCTCTTTTTTCTATCCATGCAGATAACCCCCAACCATAGAGGACTTGGAGTAGTGAGGGATTCGGGGTGGCCACGTGATTCATACTTCGGGTTTTTAGTTTTTCTTAAGTTTACTTTATTTATATTTTATTCTTAAATTTTAGATTTAAGTTATAATAAGGCCGCTTGGATGTTTGGTTTTATTTTCTTGGTTACCTGTTTCCAAACAGTCGACTAGGTTATGCGGGTTTTCAAATTGAATCAAACGTTTTCTTAAAAACAGACCTTTCATAATGAATGGATAACTCAACCACGATAACCCAACAAGGAGATCTTTTAAACATGAATTATATTTGCTAATTGATACGGATTTTAAAAATAATAATGTTTCTTAATTATAGTCTGTTTAATACGGGTTTATGACAATTAACATAACGTTTTATTAAAAGAAGAGCCAAGCTTTGCCAATTGTCCATGTGACACACTAGATCTGGCCATAACGTTTGGGCCGGGTTTAGGGCATTACAACCTGATTGAGCCTTAGGAATCGACTAGGATACGAGTGACATGTCATTAGGAAACCGATGTATGTGATCGATCGTTTATGTGATTCCGGGTGCTGGTCTATTTCAACAACTAGTGGCTAGGTAATCTTGCATTTGTTGCGGATACTTGCCAGCTTGTGTGAGCAGCACTAATTAGTTTTGACTATAATGTCAGCTTGTGTGAGCAGACCTGTGAATAGCTCATTATTGAGCCTTTATGTGATATGTGAAATGTGGTAGCTTCAGCTACATACTAGTGGTAGCTTCGGCTACATTATGTGTGGCACTTATGCCTTTTTCCGAGTATCCTTTAGAATTCCATATGGTTCAATGGGTATTTGAATCGAATTGATAATATGTGAATGTTTGTAAAAGATTTGACAGTGTGCTAAGTGTGTGTATGTGCAGGTTATGGGAAATATGTCATATGTACTAAGTGCTGAAGTATATATATTGAGTTATGTGGTAAGATCATTGAGTAAGTTATAAGCTTAATCTCAATGTAGCAATAAGAGAATTTACTTACTTTGAAATTGTATTATTGGTCTCAATTGCTTATTCATTTACATATAGACTTACTAAGCTAATTAGCTTACCCCCTTTCTTTTTCCTTCCCCATATAGGTTCGTCAAGCTAACCTGAGGTTTAGAGATCAATAGGATTCCATCAACAGTATCAATAAGCATTTTGGTATTTTGTTCAAACACTTGATATTATGGCATGTATAGTTGGTTTATGTATAGTTGGTTTAATGATTTGTTAAGTGTCATAGTTCTTGGGGTCAAATGTTGTCACTAATGTTATGGTATTTGGCCATTTGCTATGGGCCATATATGAATGAGTATTTTCTAATTAAAGTGTTGTAATATTTTGTAATACAAGTTGCATAGTATGTGTAGAATATGTGTGAATGTGTATGCTTGTGTATGGGTGATAAAATGTAGTGTGTGGATGCCAAAGTGTGGTTGTTTGGATGTGTTTTCATGTCATATTATATTCGTAAAATTGGTTTGTGTTGGTATGTGTTTTCAGGGTGGCAATTGGCTTGGAAAATAGCCTATAATTGTCCATACGCATGTACCTAGGCCTTGTGCGACACCTGGCCAGCCCCATGGGCGTGTCGATAGGTTGTGTGTCCCCTGCACCTAAAATTATGAAAATTAAATGTTTTTTAGTAAAAACACGGGTAGAGACACAGCCGTGTGTCTCGACCATGTGATATACATGGCCTAGCCCACGGGCGTGTGGCTTGGCCGTGTGACGAAAATTTCATGCTAACGCCACAAATAGAATACCTTGAATTTTTCACATAGGCTAAGACACGGGTGCGTGCCCAGCTGTGTGAAGGACACGGCCTAGGACACGGGCGTACGCGCAGCTGTGTGAAAACTCCTTTAGGTTTAAAATGAAAATTAATTTCGTACGGACTGGGGACATAGGGGTGTGTGACCACATGGCCTGCCCACATGGGCGTGTCCCTGTCCCACACAAGTGTGCCCTGTTTTAAGTAGAATTTTTCTAAGTGATTGAAAAGCTCCAGTTTGGTTCCAAATCATACCCAACGAGTCTCTTGGGCCTCGTAAGCCCATAATAAGAGTGTTTTGAATAAGATTGAAAAAGTTTTAAATTTTTGTAGAATTTGTGAGTCGGGATTGAGTGATCGTGTGATCATAAGTTTGGTAATGCCTCGTACCTGGTCCTGGCATTGGACTCGGGTGAGGGGTGCTACACTACCAGTGGCTGGGTTTTCTAACATATGTTGTGGATACCTGACAGCTTGTGTGAGTAGTACTGTGTAGCTGCATTCCAACTAACACCTTGTGTGAGCAGGCCCGTGAATAGCTCGGAGGGAGCCTATAAGTATTATGAGATATAAGGTAGCTTTGGCTACAAATATGGCACTCATGTGCAAGATTTTCAAGTATCCGTTAATATTTTGAGTGTTCAACGGGAATGTCAAATATGTGAAAGTATGTGGTTATGTTACGAGTTGGTACAAGTATGTACACAAAACTCATAAGTGATAAACTCGATAAGTGACAAACTCACGGTAAGGTTGTGATTAAGTAAGTTATGACTAATAGATGTTAATGACATTCATGTTATCTCCTATTATATGAATTGCATGATAATTGTGTGGTTAAGATGCTTATTATTTGCATATGAACTTACTAAGCTAGATGGCTTACTCCTCTCTCTTCTTTCCCTTGTCTTATAGTGTCACCAAGCTAGCTCGGGATCAAAAATTGTCAGAGATTCGAATCACACTATCAACTTTCATTTTGGTTATTGATGATTTTAGTATTTTGAATGTATAGCATGTATAGGGGCTTGGTCATTTTGTTATATGTGTCATAATTGATTTGGCCAAATGTGTTGGCTTTTAATGGTTAGATATTCATTTTGTATAATGCTATCGGAAATGTGCCAACATTGGTTATAAGTACACTCAAATGATGATGCCCTTCATGAATGATGTGCAACACCCTGAATTTAGGCCTAGGAGTTTTGGGCATTGATCATGGGATCAGTTGAAGGCAGCTTATAATATTTTTGTTGTGCATGGAAACTTCGTTAATGAAGGCTTGCTTTAGTGGTTAAGTATGCTAAGAAGTGTTGGAGAAGTCCTGGGTTCAAACTTGAACTCTAGCAAAAATTTTGGTTTTAGGTGAATAAAACCCTGGGGGTAAGTAGGTAGGCCTTAAGAATATGGTTGGTGAAATTGTGTCACAAAAAGCCTTGGGGTCTAGTGGCAAAGTGGCACCACATAGGAGGCAAAGAGGTGGCGTTGTAGAGTTCGTAATGAGGTCTAGTGTTCAAATCTCATGGCAAGTAAGGAGCATTTATTTTGCTAACAAGGGACAGCAAGAGTTGGTGTTGGATTTAAACTCTGATGATGGAGGAATCCCACATCAGGAAGCTAACATGAGAATAGGCAAGAAGCTGACTTTAAATAGAGCAAACCATACCTTTCTTAGCTGATCCCTTTCACTTTATGGCGTGCTCGTTTGGGTTCGGTGTTGACTAAGAGTGTTCGGAGCGCGGATTAACTTTAATCTCCTATTAGGTGTATATTTCTCACTCTTCTAGCTGTAGGACGGCTGTTTCAGGCCGAAATGGGCCATGTGGGCCCAATGGGCTCGCGGGCCCAATAAGATAAATTGTATGATTGTGTAGTAAATATTGGACTAGATTATGTGAATCTCATACCCCTGTAGGATAGAATTACTAAAATACCCCTGTAGGGTAGAATTACTAAAATACCCTTGTAGGGTAGGATTACTGAAATACCCCTGTAGGGTAGAATTACTGAAATACCCATGTAGGACAGAATTATTGAAATACCCCTATAGGGCAAAATTACCAAAATACCATTGATTTGCGAAATTATCAAAGTACCCTTGATTTGCAAAATTATCGAAATACCCTCGGTTTGGAAAATTATTGAAATACCCTCGATTTGCGAGATTACTAAAACACCCCTAATTTGTGAAATTACCGAAATAACCTCAATTAGCAAAATTACAAAATACCCTTAGTTTGTAAAATTACAGAAATACCCCTGATTTGGAAAATTACCAAAATACCCATGGTTTGTAAAATTATAAAAATACCCTTAATTTGGAAAATTAATGAAATACCCTTGACTTGTAAAATTACATAAATACCCTTGACTTATTACCCTTGGTTTATGAAATTATCGAAATACCCATTGTTTGTAGATTTACCAAAACACCTTTGTAGGATGGAATGACTAAAATACCCCTAATGGGTAAAAAGACCATTTTGCCCCTCAAGGGTAAATGACTCACTGGTGATACGATTTGATTGATTTGACTATATTTTGACTGAGAATGTATGACTGTAATTGACTGTTGCGACTGTGATTGATTATGGGCATGGCATTCTGCATACATAACATACTGCATGGGGATTGGGATATTGATATGGAGGAAGAAATTGAGGATCGCATGGTTGCTTGATGACCGTGGATCCACCGATGGCTTTTTAAGCAAGATATTCTGATTATGGCTCTATGCCAACTTGATTACGGCTTCGTGCTAATCACATTTGCCTAGGGCTATGTGCCTATCATATCTATTGATGACTATGTGTCATTCATACTTACTCATGGCTGTGTGCTAGTTTTATTACCCTAATCGATGGCTATGTGCCAATCTTATTAAGTTACTGGTGGCTATGTGCCCATTCATGATTAGTAGCTTTGCTGCAACGTTAAGTAGTGACCGCAACCGGACTACCATTGGTGTGTAGAGGATGGGTGGGTTGATATAGATATCCCGACAGGTGTGTAAGGTTGGAAGGGAAATGGTGTGTAGCGGTTGGATTATTGGGATGGGTTAGCATACATCTTGCATTATGCATATGGATTGATTCTGATATGGGCTTTGACCCAAAAGTTATGGTAGTGGGCTTAGACCCATGTATGCTCTGTACTGGACTGTTCTATTTTTGTTAAAGGGCTCTGGCCCTGACTGTTTTTAAATTTGTTTACAGACTATTTTTTTTAATTCTGTTCACTGACTGTTACTTTAGTAAGGAGATTACACACTAAGTTTTCGTAAACTCACCCCATTTATTAACCTTTTAGGTAATCCCCAGCCTTAGACAGATCGGAGCTACGAGGGGCTCAGAGAAGGCCACACACTGCTTATGTTTTCAGTATTGATTAGTTACATCCAAGTATTTTGGGTTGTAATAAGGCCTTTTCAATTTCTGGATTTTTAATTTGGATTTTTTTGTTTATTGTTTCGTAATTGCTAGGAGTAGAACATGGTTTTTCCTAAACAACAACTGTTTTTTTAAATATCACGTTTTCGCAACTGTTTTAAGTTAAGCTTCTGCAACACATAAGGTTTTAA
This sequence comes from Gossypium stocksii, assembly GCA_020496765.1. Taxonomy (NCBI): domain Eukaryota; kingdom Viridiplantae; phylum Streptophyta; class Magnoliopsida; order Malvales; family Malvaceae; genus Gossypium; species Gossypium stocksii. Next base: position 55,255,028 of record CM035622.1, read on the forward strand.
AGGTAATAACGTTTTACAAGAGAATAACTTTTAATAAACAACATTTTAAAAATAAGGAAATGAAATCTGAAGTTTTTAAGGGGTTGAAGTTTTAAATATAAAGAAGGGTTTTCAATGAAAACAAGGTTTTCGAAAAACATTCAATGTGACACGCCGGATTTGAGCCTAACTTCTAGGTAGGGTTTAGAGTGTTACATGATGTGTGGATGTTTTGTTGTTTGCATATGCTTCGATTGGTGTTATGACATTTTGTGTAGGTGTATGCATTGAAGGGTGGCAAAATGGCTTGGTAAATAGCCTTTATTTTTTCCACACAGGTAGAAACACGGGCGTGTGTCTAGGCCGTGTGTCACCTGCACCTTAATTTTGAGAAATAGAATGCCCAAATTAGGCACAAGGGCTGAGACACGGGTGTGTGTCTCAGCCGTATGGATAGCACGGCCTCAAACACGGGCGTGTACCCTGGCCGTGTGAAGTTTGCACCTATTTTTGCAAAAATTAATTTTTCACATGGCCTAGCGCATGAGCGTGTGATAAGCCGTGTGATCGCAAATTGGTCATGAGTTACAAGTCAGAGAGTTACATAGGGTCGGCACACGGGCGTGTGTGACCACACGGCCTACCCACACATGCATGTCCCATGTCCACACGGGCATGTGACCCCTGATTAGTTGACAATTTTCTTAGTTTTGTAAAATTTTCTAAAGTTCTTGGTTTAGCCTGAATATTTTCCATTGTACATTTTGGGCATCATAGGCTCGTATTAGGGACTTTATGATTAATTGTAAATGGTTTTAATTTGTACGCAAATTTATGACTCGAAATTGTATGTTGTTTGTGTGATAAGTTTGGTAATGCCTTGTACCCTATTCCGGCATTGAATACGATTAAGGGGTGTTAGAAAAGAAGTGGAATATCCATTGATTAAGTCAAAATCTTAATTTCCAGTTTAATAAAAAAGAAAAGCACATTTAAGTTTAAGAAGAATAACAAGAGAGAAATGTTGAAGGGAGAAAAATCATCTAGACAATCCCTTCTCGCCATATATGTGTACACCTAGAACCTGATAATGGACCTTTAGAAGTGTCAAAAGGTATAAAAGTTGTCCCCATAATATCCTACAAAAAAAAAGAAAATACAAAGGAAAATTCGATGTCGATGCTATTTGACTGGTCAAACCATCCAGTTGACACTCAGCCAATCACGTTATAGAACCCCACATACACATCGTTTGAACAAACTGTGTGTAGCATAACATGTGGCGATAACTCATGTATGGCATATATGGAGACATTTCAACCCTTTACTGCTATAACATTTATTTAGTACGAGCATTATACACAACAAAAGCTCTGAGGCATACTCTTCTTTTATTATACTTTTTCTTCTATTGAAGAATACTATGAGAATAAATCCTTAAATACTTCTATGGACGTATACTCTATACGCCAGGCATTAGCCTGCCAGAAGCTTATAAATTGGTAGACTGACTACCTAAGTGTGCCAAAATAGAAAACTTCACATATATACACCTTCTTTAGGATCTACCAGATATAGGATGTTACACTTATTGAGTTTCTTTACTACACAAAATATCCCCAAACTTGTCAAGGTAATAAAAAGAGCACTAAATAAATTTAAATCCTTGACCTTTTCATGACTGTTTCTCCCAATCTAGATTAGTGGTCCTTAATGCATTCCCTGAACTTTTCTATAACTAGGTAGACCACTAGGCGATCTTTGCCTGGCTGATCCTACAACCATTCGACAAGTTTTGATAGTTTCTCAGGTGTCTCCTCATAACCATGGACTCTGTCCTTTCCTTCTGTTAATTCTTACCTTCATCCATCTCCCTCTCTGAACATCCTTCCACTCTTTTTTTCTTGAAACATTAGTCACATAGTGGAGTGGTTAATTAGCAATATAGATTCTCTTTCCACTTTGGACTTCTGAGGTAGTCGTCTTACCTACCACCCAAATGTCCCTTTCATTTTACCTTCCTTGGTGATCATGTTAAACCTGATTAATCTCTGATGGACCCTATCTTTTTTTACTTCATTGTCATAGATCTTACTATCACAACGCTAGTGAGTAAGTCAATGAGGACCCTTGCCACTCTAGCGGGCTGAATCTCACTCCACTCTCTATCCGAATAGGCTAGATCATAAGAAGATAATGGTTGGGGTAATACAATCAGTTTATATTAAGTTTAATATGGAATGAAGGGATTAAGGTTAGAATCCATAGTTGTGGTGAGATATCTACAATTCACCAATAGTAGTCGCCTATCCATATATTCACACATATGGTTATCTTTAATGAGCTAGAGCAAGAAATGTAAAATAGAAGTTTGAGATGTAGCTAGACAGGGTCTAGTCCCAGAAGAAATGGTTATTTGGAAGAGTGCACTTATGACTAAATTAGTGGATATGTCCACCAACAGTTATCTCAGAGAAACAAGGCATTGTCTACGCTAGTAAATTTATGGAATCCCTTACGATACTCAAGGAGTTGAAATTTTGTGATTTTATTCTTATGTCCCAAAAAGTCTAGAGTCTTTTATGATTACTACAGCAAAAAATCTCACTAAGTTCATCTAAACTTATGACTGTACTACCTTGTATACAGGATCAAAGATTGTCGGGTTCATTGTGGAAGGGGACCAAGCCAGACACTGCCAAATTCACTTGATGGGAGTTGAAGCTTTTTCATGTGTATAGAGGGGCATCCTTAAAGGCTACACCTCAGGGGTTAATTAAGTGTTTCCACAAGGAAGTCTTTATCTTTAAGTCAATGTAATTAATTGTTCATGCCCATTAAAGTGAATCGAATGTAAGAACCTTAAAATTAGTAGAAAGTTATTTGTAGTCCTATTTTGAATTGTGTTGTTCATTAAAGATATCATAGTATAGTTACATGATAAAGTTGTATTAATATTGATGTCATTAAAGTTGTAACTAAACCAAGTTAGATTTGCAATTAAGTAACTCGAGTTAATTGTAACAACTCGATTTAGGGCCAAGTCAGAATAGTGGTTTTGGGACCACGAATCTGAAGTTGAAAATTTTATTGTGATAAAGTTTTAAGGTCTATAATACGATTGAATGCATGTGTAAAAATATCATTAAGAAATTTTATCAATAGAGGGTCCAATTAGACTAGAAGGCCTAAACTGCAAAAAGTGCAAAATATGTGTTTTAGAAGCATTGGTTGCTTAATTGAAATGAATTTGAAAATGTGGGGTCTTTATTTAGTAATTAGACAATTATATGTCATGATGGACAAAAATGGACATGGAAGGGTAAAATTTGATAGAAAGGCCTTAAGGGCAGTTTGGTCATTTGGTTAATAAAAGAATAAAAAGGGAAAAATCAAGTCAAAATTGGTGTCCATCTTCTCTCCTTGGCCAAAATTCTCAAGGGAAGCCATAACTAGGGTTTGGCCAACTTTCAAGCTTGATAGTAAGTGCATCCTAGCCCTGTTTTTAATGCTCTTTACATTTTTGAAGTCGTTATCACCCGGTTTACCTATTTCTACCATTAATTTGAGCTAGAGTTCATGTTTAAAAATATACCAAAGTATGACATGCATGTATTTTGATGTCTAATGGTAGAAAATTAATGTTAGTTGTGTAATAAACGACTTTTACTAAGTGATTTTCGGTGAAAACGTCCAAAAGGACCTATTTGTAAAAGTTGTAAAATAGGTGGCAAAAATCTGATTTAAAAGAAAATGTGGGTTGTTATAAGCATGAGATAGGTTTAGCTAGGCTTGGGTTTTGAGAAAATGAATACATTTCATTTTACGAGCCTAGGGACTAAAGTGTAAATAAGTGAAAAGTTAGGGGCAAAAATATAATTTGCCTTAATATGATTTTTGGGTAAAATTGAATAATGTAAGTAATAAATGAGCTAAATGTGTCATTATAGATCAAGAAAGACGAGGAATTGACTTAGACTGGGGAAAGGGCAAAGTTGTAGACTAAATCGCAAAATTTGCTATTTTTGTACCGAGGTAAGTTTGCATGTAAATAATGCATTGTCATATTTATGTTTTGAATGCTTAAATATTGTATGAATTGTGGATAAATATCTAAATATGTATAATGACCAAGTATCTGCAAGTGAGAAAATCCCGATTGAACCTTAGGAATCGCATAGGATACGAGTGACATGTCACTAGGAAACCAAGTGTTTAAGTGATTAAGTGATCCGAGTGCTAGTCTAGTACATCCTATCAGTGGCTAGGTAATCTGACATGTGTTGCAGATACCTGTCAGCTTGTGTGAGTAGCACTATGTACCTACGTCACGACTACTAGCTTGTGTGAGCAGGCCCATGATTAGCTCAAGAGTGAGCTCTTAAGTGATAAGTGGTAGCTTTGGCTACAAATAAGTGTTACACTTATGTGTAAAACTTCCGAGTATCCTTAGTATTCCAAGTGGTTCAACAGGTAGTTAAATGATATGGCATAGTGTGAAAGCAAGTGGAAATGGTTGTGTTATGAGCTAATGCAAGTATGAGTGTGAAATTTATAAGCAATGTGATCGATGTGTATATTAGACCTTTGGTAAGGTTGAAATGAGTAAGTTGTAAGCATAAATCTTTAGTGTGATTTATGCAATATCTTTCATATTAATTGTATGCTGTATATGTTTGAGACGTTCATTATTTGCATATAAACTTACTAAGCTATGTAGCTTACTCCCTTTCTTTTCTCTTTTCCCTATAGAGTTGTCAAGCTAGCTCGAGGTCCGAAGATCAATAAGGTTCCATACACACTATCAACAATTGATTTGGTTTTTTTTATTTCAACATTTGAGATTATGGCATTTATAAATGACTTACTAAGCTATGTAGCTTACTCCATTTCTTTTCTCTTTTCCCTATAGAGTTGTCAAGCTAGCTCGAGGTCCGAAGATCAATATGGTTCCATACACACTATCAACAATTGGTTTGGTTTTTTTATTTCAACATTTGAGATTATGGCATTTATAGATGACTTATTCTTTTTGTCATGTGTCATAACTGTTTTGGCCAAAAATGTTAGCCTACTAATGTTGATGGTTCATATTGTAAAAGGCCATTTGAAATTGGCCAATATTAGTTATGTCAAAACTTCACATATTAGTATGGTTATGAAGGTGCAAGCTTGTATGATTAAGTTGACTAATGTGCAATGTGTACATGTGATGAATGTGGTATGTATTTGATGTGTGGATGTTTTAATTTATGAATATTTGGTTCTATAATTATGCCTTGATATGTGTTGTTGAAATTGGTATGAATGTGTTTACGTTTCAGGGTGGCAAATGGCTTGGTAAATAGCCTTATTCTTTTACACACGGGTAGACACACGGGCATGTGTCTAGGCAGTGTGTGACACACGGTCAGTCCCATGGGCGTGTGAATAGGCCATGTGTAACACTCCAAACCCGGCTCGGACGTTAGGGCTAAATCCAGCGTGTCAATTTGAACTGTTTTATCGAAAATATTTTTTTCATTGAAAACCCTTCGAAAAGAAAATTTCAAGTAAAATCCCAGTTTCTATTTGTTTCTAGAATGAGGTGTTTTCAAAAGCTATTGCTTGGTTACATGTTAATGGTTACTTTGGAAAAATTCTCTTTAACTGCGGAAACTTAATTTAAAAAAAATAATTGATTTTAGAAAAACTTGAAAGGTGTTTGAAATAACTAAATCCATGTTCCGTTTCAAATGTATATAAAGCTTAGTAACCAATAATGAAATATTAACCAGAGGGAAGACCTTATTACAATCCGGACTAAGAGAATCAAAATACTAGAGATTTTTAAAAAATAACAAGTCTAAATCGTCTTGCTAGTTGGCCACCCCTAAGTCCCTCTATCCGTGGAACCACCTACTGAGGTTCACCTGAGAAAAATAAAATAAAAGAGGGGGTGAGTTTTCAAAAACTCAGTTTGTACAACCCTCGGTAACAATATATATATATATATCATGCAACACAAGTCATCTTGGGCCTGAGCCCAATACATTACTAGAACAAAATTACAGCAATCAGATATCCAAAAATCCTACCCATCCATCTGATACACAACATCTCTGTCCAACCGAAACACTCCATGTGGGGATGACTATATCAACCCACCCATCCGATACACTCCAAGGGTAGCGCCGGTTGCAGTACTACCTAACGTTGCAACCAAGCTGCTCATCGTATATATAGGGCTTGAAAAGCCATCGGTGGATCCACGGTCGTTAAGCAACCGTGTGATCCTCAGTTCTTCCTCCATTCCATAATTCCCACCCACATGCAATATAAAATTATATGAACGCAGCAGATATCCACGTGTCATGCGTAAATCTTTCATGTTTCATATAGGGGTAGTTTAGTCATTTTATCCTACAATGGTGTTTTGGGTAATTCCTGCCTGACAGGGGTATTTTGGTAATTTCTTCATAGTATGGGTCTTAATTACAAACTTTGGCCCGTCAACAAGTCCTCGTCGACTAAAGTGAACAAATACTATGCACCTGGTAGGATTCCAGAGAAGAGGAGGTGGGTCATTAAGACCGCTTAAGTACCAAGCTCTCCCTAGATCCAATCCTAGACATGCATATGCCCATTGCTACACTCTAACCACCTGACTTGTCCATAGATGCATTTGATAAATTAATTAAGTTTTATGCCCGCTTAAGGATTCATTAGAAACTAGGCCTAAAAGTCTATTACAAAACCTTAGCAAGTCCACATGCTTTCATACATTCATATAGCACATCAGGGCCAATCACATTTATATGGCCCATCAGGCCCAATCACAATTATATAGCCCATCAGGCTTAATCCATTCCAAGCCATTCAACAAACTCTATTAGCTCGTCACTTATTATCAACTTATCAATTTTTGCTGATTTAGGCCCACGAGCTCTTCGGGCCCGTTTGGCCCATTCTGGCCCGGTTGGCCAAAACATGACCCAAGTCCATGAAATCACTCATGGGGCCTCTGATAACGTATCGATTACCCTCATACGAGTGTTTGCGCACTCGCACGACTACAATAGCCAAACTTTCAACTTTTCAGCATTTTGGCTTTTAGGCATTTCGACATTTCAGGATTTGTCGATCTATTGTGTGTGTGAAGTGTTTGTACACACCTGGTAATAAAACATGCTGCAATCTTCTTAGCCACGAACCTACAATCAACACCACCCTTCAATTATTCATATGCTTAACCATAATCTTTACCAAGAACCGAAACCTTACCATAGCCTTACCTTGCGCGACAAGTCCTAATAGCTTTTTCTTTAATCACCCACTGCGATTACTCCTAGATCTACACCAACTTAACCATTAAAGCCTAAGTAATAGGTGAATTGCATCCAACACGAGTCACCCTCATAACATATATGACCATTCGGCCAACCTCTAAAACCAAAGTGATGAACACTTACCCAAAACCCAAAACGCAAGGAGTGATTCGATAGAGATCTCGAGAATAGACCAAAGCTACAGAAGGAAAAGAGAAGAATCGGCTAAGAGGTTTAGCCCCCAATCGGTTAAGGTTAAAGAACAAGGGAACGAATGATGTAGTAAAGAGAGTTGACAGGAGAAGGTCTCAGCAAAAGTTGTATGGAAAGGGAAAATTCGGCAAGACGGAAAAATGGTGAAATCAACACATGGAAACAAAGAAAGAAGAAATTGACACTTTACCTAGGTGCAAAGAGAAAACCGAACTTAAGAGGAGCGAATGTCGAAAAATGACAAGTGAATTTGGCTTTTACACTACTATAGCCGAAATTGCCTTCCCCTAATTACCAATTCAGCTCCAACACCTCTCCTATCCTAATCTCCTGACTTTTCTTTATGATAACTCCTTAATCCCTTCCTTAAAATTCTCTTCTAATCACTCCCTTCAGAGCCCACATTCCACGCCACTACTAGCCCTTTTATGAGTAAAAATAAACTTTTCTTTTGAGCAAGGAGGGATTCGAACCCCAGACCTCCTTGCCATGACTGTGACGCCAACCCTATGCCTCACGTGTGGCATCCTTTGCCACCCCAACACAAGCTTATTTGTGTCAAATTCCTCCTCCATTTACTTAAAAGCCAAGCTACTTGCCATCAATGTTCCCTTAATTAAAACTAAAATTTTCCCACTTTCAGGCTTGAACTTAAAACTTAACCAATGACCTACTGACACTTTAATAATACTTAACTAAAATATAAAACACACACATTCCACACCAAAACCGAAAAAGAAAAGAGAGTTCAGGATTTTCGGGGCGTTACAACTCTACCCCCTAAAAAAAATTTCATCCTTGAAATTACCTGATTCAAATAGTTGAGGATAGTGACATCGCATCGCTTCCTCAGGTTCCTACGTAGCCTCCTCAGCGTTGTGATTACGCCAAAACACCTTGTCTAATGGGACAGATTTCCTTCTCAGCACCTTAACACCTCGGTTAATTATCTATACGGGCTCCTCCTCGAAAGTTAGATCCGGCTTAACCTTGATTTCCTCAATTGACACGACGTGTGAAGGATCTGAGCAATAACGCCTCAGCATGGAAACATAGAACACGACATGGATCTGACTTAGATCAAAAGGTAATTCCAGCTGATAGGCAACTAGCCCAACTCGCTTTAGAACACAATATGGCCTAATAAATCTAGGGCTTAGCTTTCCCTTCCGTCCAAACCTTAACACCTTCTTCCATGGAGAGACCTTCAGAAAGACTAAGTCCCCCACTGCATACTCAATCCCTCGACGCTTAAGGCTAGCATACAACTTCTGCCTATTTGAGGCCTCTTTCAATTGATCCTGAATCAATTTCACGTTACCTTTAGTATCTGCTACTAACTCAAGGCCCAAAACTTGACATTCGCCCAGTTCTGTCTAACATGTTGGAGTATAACACCTTTGCCCATACAGTGCTTCATACGGTGCCATTCCAATACTTGCCTAATAACTATTATTGTATGCAAATTCGGCTAAGGGTAAATAATCTTCCCAACTACCTCAGAACTCAATTGCACATCCCCTCAACATATCCTCCAAAACTTGGATAACCCTTTCCGACTGTCCATCAGTTTGGGGATGGAATGCCGTATTGAAGTTCAATCTAGTACCCAGCGCCTCTTGCAGCTTCTTCCAGAATCGCGATGTGAAACATGGATCCCTATTAGATATTATGGAAACTATCACTCCATGCAATCTAACAATCTCATCCACATACAACCTAGCCAACTTTGGCAACGAGTAATCGGTGTAGACCGGTACAAAATGGGCAGACTTGGTTAACTGATCCACTATAACCCATATCGAGTCTTTCTTAGTAGGCGTCAAGGGTAGCCCACTAACAATGTCCATAGTCACCCTTTCCCACTTCCAAAGTGGAATCTTCACTGGTTGAAGCAATCCTAAGGGCACTTGATGTTCCGCCTTCACCCGCTGACATGTCAAACATTTACTTACGAACTCCATCACCTCATGCTTAAGTCTAGGCAACCAATAAAGCTCACGCAAATTCTGATACGTCTTGTTTCCACCAGGATGCATAGCATAGGGACTACTATGCGCTTCCCACAGAATAGACTGCCTTAATTCATTATCCTTTGGTATACACATTCTCCCATGAAAACACAACACTCCTTCACTATTCAACCCAAAGTCTAACGTCTCCCCATTCTCCACTTGTTTAAAATAAGAACCCAAGGTCTCATCCAATAACTGCTTACCCTTTATCTGCTCAACCCACAACAACTTTACTTGAAGCTTAGCTAACAAACTACCATCATCAAACAAGCTTATATGAGTGAGCATAGCCCTCAAGTCCGACATAACCCTACGGCTTAATGCGTCGGCTACCACATCCGCCTTTCTGGGGTGGTACTCGATCGTATAATCATAATCCTTCAATAATTCTACCCACCTACGTTGCCTAAGGTTTAGCTCCTTTTGGGTAAGGAGGTACTTCAAACTCTTATGATCTGAATAGATTATGCACTTCTCCCCATATAAATAATGCATCCATATTTTTAGTGCAAAAACCACTGCAGCTAACTCCAAGTCATGGGTTGGGTAATTCACCTCATGAGTCTTAAGTTAATGTGACGCATATGAAACCACCTTACCTTCCTGTATCAATACACAGCCCAAGCCCACATGCGATGCGTCACTATAAACTATAAACTCCTTTCCAGATTCTGGCTGAATCAACATAGGGGCCTCAATTAAAACCTTTTTGAGCTTTTCAAAACTCTCTTGTTGCTTGTCCACCTAAACAAATGGTACCCCTTTTCACAACAACTTAGTTAGAGGTGCAGCAATTAATAAAAAGCCCTCAATAAACCGCCTATAGTACCTGCCAAGCCCAGGAAACTTGGGATCTCAGACACTGTCTTAGGTGTTTTCCAATCTAACACTACTTCAATTTTCCAAGGATCCACCTTAATCCCCTAAGCTGACACCACATGTCCTAGAAAAGTAACTTCCCTTAGCCAAAATTCGCATTTGCTAAATTTGGCATATAGCTGCTTCTCCCTCAGAATCTGCAACACAATCCTTCAATGTGCATCATGCTTATCCTCATCTCTTGTGTACACTAAAATGTCATCAATAAAGACTACCACGAATCGATCCAAGTAAGGTTGAAAAACTCGATTCATGAGATCCATAAAAGCGGCAGGTGCGTCCTTAGCCCAAATGGCATAACCAAGAACTTGTAGTGTCCATAACGAGTTTTAAAAGCTGTCTTACAAACATCCGCCTCCTTAACCCTTAGCTGGTGATACCCCGAGCGTAAATCAATCTTTGAGAAAATTGAGGCTCCCTTAAACTGATCAAAAAGATCATCGATTCTCGGTAGAGGGTACTTGTTCTTAATGGTTAACTTATTTAACTGCTGATAGTCGATGTATATTCGCATAGACCCATACTTCTTCTTTACGAATAATGCTGATGCTCCCCACGGAAACACATTTGGTTGAATAAATCCCCGGTCCAATAATTCCTGAATTTGAGGCTTCAGTTCTACCAATTCCTTCGGTGCCATCCGATAAGGCGCGATGGACATAGGAGTCGTACCCGGTAGCAACTCAATTCCAAATTCTACTTCTCTGTTGGGCGGTAACTCAGGCAGTTCATCGGGAAAGACATCAGGAAATTCCTTAACTGTTCTCAAATCTTTAACAGTAAGACCCTTAGCCTCTGCATCACTTATATAAGCCAAATAGGCTTCGCAACCCTTACAAACCAACTTTTCAGCCCTTAATGCTGAAATTACATTTGACAAATAATTTTGGCGTTCATCAATTAGCACCACCTCCTCAGCCTCTGTCGTTCTAAACATCATTCGCTTTACAGCACAATCCAAAGTTGCTCGATGCTTCACCAGCCAATCCATACCCAAGATAAAATCAAACTCACTTAAAGGTAGTTCCATCAAATCTGCCAAAAAGGTAACCCCTTGAACTACTAAGGGTACCTCCCTAAACAACTTATTCACTACCACCGACTGACCTAATGGACTTAACACAGTAATCTCATTTGCAGTAATTTCAAACATATCACCCAAAGGTTCAGTCATATTGCATGCAACATATGAATGAGTCGATCCAATGTCAATTAAAGTAGTGTAAGGTAACTCATGTATAAAAAACATACCCGTTATCACATCTGGGGCATCCCTATCCTCTCGTCGATGAGCCACATATACCAAGGCTGGCTGCCTTACCTCATCATGTCTTGTACCTCTGCCCGGTGCTTCACATCCACGTCTATTACCATTACAGCCTCTGGCTTGCCCACGGCCCCTTGGCGACAGCTGACCACCCCTTGGTGGCTAAACATTACCCCAGCCCACGGCTGGTACTTGGCCCGGCATTCTAGGGCAACTCTTGATCCTATGCTCTATAGATCTACAAGCTAGACAAGCTCCCGTCCTCTTCCAACACTCGTCTGCATGACTTTTCCCACAATCTGCACGAGGTGGCACCCCTAAATTAGCAACAAGGGGCTCCACTCTAGCTGGCCCATTATTTCTGGCCCTTGTTCTAGGCCTCTGCCCAGCACTAAAAGTCTCAGCCTCCCTTTTATTCTACCCCTTTCTTTTTCCCCGTTTAGGCACTCAGTGAGCTTCACCTCTTCTGCTATCTTTGCCTTTTCAACCAGTTTCGAGAAAACTCGTTCCCTCTGTGGAGCTATCAATACTCTGAGACTATCTCTCAGATTATCCTCAAATCTAACGCAACGCTCATAGTCTATTGCCACCATAACCCTTGTAGACCTACTAAGGCGTAAAAACTCTGCCTCATATTCCGCCACAGATTTGTTCCCTTGGGTCAAGTTTAGGAGCTCCTTCCTCCTAGCATCCACATAGCTTGCACCCACATACTTATCTTGAAACGTAACTTTGAAAAACTCCCAAGTGACCCGCTCAGGTTGAATGCCCTCTTTTATTGTCAACCACTACTAATAGGCTTCCTCCCTAAGCAATGACACTGCCCTTTTCAACTTTTGCTAAGGTGTGCAGTCCAAGTCCTCCATTATCCTTTTAGTGGCCTCCATCCAATATTCAGCCACATTAGGAGCTACACCAGCAATACCCTTAAAGACTTCGACCCTATTAGATCGTAGTCGCTCTGAAACTGACCCCCGACTACCCATACCATTGTTGGGCCCAACGACCCTTTTCAAAATCCCCAGCATTGCTTGTAACAATGCATCATCCCCAACGACCCAATCATACGGTCTAATCTCTACCACAGGTGAGGCCAGAGCATCTCATACTTCTATATTGGGCATATGGCCGGATGCCAATGATCTAGCCCTAACACTTCTGCGTCCTCGGTCGCGGACTCTTACACCCCTTCTAGTGCTCATTGTTGATTCACGTATTATCTGGATTAGAATTTTATGAAGGTTTAGTCAATTTCAGTAATTAAGCTGATGTTTTATGAAAGTATTAAGTAAAAAGTTATTTTCACAGTCGTGAATCCTCTACAGTTTCAATATTCCTAAAGTTTCAGTGTTTCTAAAGTTTTAGTCTTTCACTAACTAGAGAGTCACAATAGTTCTCTATCTAAAGTGATCCTAGTAATCTTTCTATAGCATAGCAGTATAAGAACAATTCAATATCAAGAGTACTTACTTGGTTCGACGTTGGAGACTTGGTGTGCCACAGAGCAAGAATTTCCCAAAATATTTGACCCAATCGAAATTAACTTTAAAACCCAAATAATAAGGCCCATTTCATAGCTCGAGCATTGAAACCAGGCTCTGATACCATAAATGTAACACCCCAAACTCGACCCGAACATTAGGGCCAAATCTAGCGTCTCACATTGAAGTGTTCTATCAAAAACCTTGTTTTCATTAAAAATCCTTCGAAATGAAAATGCCAAGTAAAGTCCCAGTTTGTATTTGTTTCTAGAACGAGGTGTTTTCAAAAACTATTGCTTGGTTACAAGTTAATAATTACTTTGGAAAAATTCTCTTTACTTGCGGAAACTAAATTTAAAAAAAATAATAATTGATTTCAGAAAAACTTGAAAGATGTTTGAAATAACTAAATCCATGTTCTCTTTTAAATGTATATAAAGCTTAGTAACCAATAATGAAATATTAACCAGAGGGAAGACCTTATTACAATCTGGACTAAGATATTCAAAATACTAGTGATTTTTAAAAAATAATAAGTCTAAATCATCTTACTACTTGGCCACCCCTGAGTACCTCCATCCGTCAAACCGCCTACTGAGGTTCACCTGAGAAAAATAAAATAAAAAAGGGGGTGAGTTTTCGAAAACTCAGTTTGTACAACCCTCGGCAACAATATATATATCATGCAACACTAGACATCTTAGGCCTGAGCCCAATACATTACTAAAACAAAATTACAGCAATCAGATATACAAAAATCTAACCCATCCATCCGATACACAACATCTCCGTCCAACCGAAACACTCCATGTGGGGATAACTATATCAACCCACCCATCCGATACACTCTAAGGGTAGCACCGGTTGCGGTACTACCTAACGTTGCAACCAAGCTACTAATCATATATATAGGGCTTGAAAAGCCATCGGTGGATCCATGGTTGTCAAGCAACCATGTGATCCTCAATTCTTCCTCCGTCCCACCCACATGCAACATAAAATTATATGAACGCAGCAAATATCCACGTGTCATGCGTAAATCTTTCATGTTTCATATAAGGGTAGTTTAGTCATTTTATCCTACAAAGGTGTTTTGTGTAATTCCTGCCTGGCAGGGGTATTTTGGTAATTTCTTAACAGTATGAGTCTTAATTAATAACTTTGGCCCGTCAACAAGTCCTCGTTGGCTAAAGTAAACAGACACTATACACCAGGTAAGATTCCAGAGAAGAGGAGGTGGGCCATTAAGACTGCTTAAGTACCAAGCTCTCCCTAGATCCAATCCTAGACATGCATATGCCCATTGCCACACTTTAACCTCATGACTTGTCCATAGATGCACTTGATAAATTAATTAAGTTTTACGCCCACTTAAGGATTCATTACAAACTAGGCCTAAAAGTCTATTATAAAAACCTTAGCAAGTCCACACGCTTTAATACATTCATATAGCCCATCAGGCCCAATCACATTTATATGGCCATCAGGCCCAATCATAATTATACGACCCATCAGGCCCAATCCATTCCAAACCATTCAACAAACTTTATCAGCTCCTCACTTATTATCAACTTATCAATTTTTGCTGATTTGGACCCACTAGCCCGTCGGGCCCATTTGGCCCATTCTAGCCTGGTTGGAAAAATGTTGCCTAAGTCCATGAGATCACTCATGAGGCCTTTGATAACGTATTGATTACCCTCATACGAGTGTTCACACACTTGCACGACTTTCGTAGCCAAACTTTCAGCTTTTCAGCATTTTGACTTTTTGACATTTCGGCATTTTAGGATTTGCCGATCTATTGCGTGTGTGAAGTGTTTGCACACACCTGGTAATAAAACATGCTACAATCTTCTTAGCCACAAACCTACAATCAATGACACCCTTCAATTAATCATATGCTTAACCATAATCTTTACTAAGAACCGAAACCTTACCATAGCCTTACCTTGCGTGACAAGTCCTAATAGCTTTTTCTTTAATCACTCACCGAGATTACTCCTAGATCTGCACCAACTTAACCATTAGAGCCTAAGTAATTGGTGACTTGCATCTAACACAAGCCACCCTCATATCATATATGAACATTTGGCCAACCTCTAAAACCAAAGTGATGAACACTTACCCGAAACCCGAAACGTAATGAGTGATTCAGCAAAGATCTCGAGAATAGACCAAAGTTACAGAAGGGAAAGAGAAGAATCAGCTAAGTGGTTTAGCCCTCAATCAGCTAAGGTTAAAGAACAAGGGAATGAATGATTTAGTAAAGAGAGTTGAGAGGAGAAGATCTCGGCAAAAGCAGTATGGAAAGGGAAAATTCGGCAAGAGTGAAAAATGGTGAAATCGGCACAGGGAAACAAAGAAAGAAGAAATCAACACTTTACCTAGGTGTACAGAGAAAACCGAACACAAGAGGAGCAAATGCCGAAAAATGACAAGTGAATTTGGCTTTTACACTACTATAGCCGAACTTGCCTTCCCCTAATTGCCAATTCGGCTCCAAAACCTCTCTTATCCTAATCTCCTAACTTTTCTCTATGATAACTCCTTAATCCCTTCCTTAAAATTCTCTTCTGATCACTCCCTTCAGAGTCTACATTCTATGCTACTACTAGCCCTTTTAATGAGCAAAAATATACCTTTCTTTTGAGCAAAGAGGGATTCAAACCCCAGACCTCCTTACCATGACTCTGACGCCAACCCCATGCCTCACATGTGGCACCCTTTGCCACCCCAACACAAGCTTATTTGTGTTAAATTCCTCCTACATTTACTTAAAAGCCAAGCTACTCGCCATCGAGGTTACCTTAATTAAAACTAAAATTTCCCAATTTTAGGCTTGAACTCAAAACTTAACCAGTCACCTACTAACACTTTAATAATACTTAACTAAAATATAAAACACACACATTCCACAACAAAACTGAAAAAGAAAAGAAAGTTTGAGATTTTCAAGGCATTACACCATGAGTCCCCTACACCCTAATTTTGCAAAATAGAATGTCTAGTAGTAAACACATGAGCAGAGAAATGGCCATGTGTCTTAGTCGTGTGAAAGACACGGCCCTAGGACATGGGCGTTTGCCCAGGCGGTGTGAAGACTGCACCTTAAATGTGAAAATTAAATTTGTCACATAGCCTAGCACACGGGCATGTGACCCTAAATTGTTGATGATGTCATGAATAGAATGCTCAATGTTTTTCACACGGGTTGCAACACGAGGGTGTGTGACCAAACAGGATGCCTACACGGGCGTGTCCCAAGTCACATAGACGTGTGACACTATTTTGATGAAAAAATTTCTAAGTGTTCCAAAGCTCTCGGTTAAGCCCCGAATTGCTTCCAAAGTATGTTTTGGGCTATGCAGGCTCATTTTAGGGATGATATGAAAGAATGTCAAATGTTTTAAAATTTGGGTGGAAACTTATGGCTCGAAATTGTATGAGAGCTTGTGTTTAAGTCCGGTAATGCCTCGTACCCTATTCCAGCATGAATACAGGTAAGGGGTGTTACATTAATTGTGACACTTGGTACCCATACCCAGCGACCCGGTGGGGTGTAGGGTGTTACATTTCATACATATCATGCCATTTCAATTATCAAACACAAAGTCAAATACGTTACCAAAACATACATCCATATACCTGAACATTATTACATCATGATTTGAATATTAACTAAGTTCAGAACAATCATCTAGTCAAAGTAACTCACATGGTTAGAACACCTATATACTTGCCACATACAACCAAACTGTAACGGCTTGATTTTCGAGATTTTTTGGGTTTTTGTGATTTTTGGTGAAATTCTAAAATTTTGAGTTTTGGATACTGAAATGGTGTTGATTGCTGAAATTATGTTTAAGAGTGTTAGTGGGCCTTTAGAAGGCCCAAGCCTAAGTTAAAACCGGAAAAATATCAAGTTTGGATTTTTAGTGAAGGGGGACTTGGTTAAGTGGGCTTTTAAGAAAAACTTCCTAAATTATGACATAAAATAGGGCCTTGGTAAAGTGGCAAGGTGGCGCCACTATGTTACTAAAAAAGTGGCGTGTGGAATAGGGTTAAGGGCCTGGGTTCAAGTCACAGGGTAAGCATATTGATACCTTTATTTTTGAGCATGTGCCGGGCATGTGACAGAGTTAAGTGGACATTCGGCTAAGGCTGTAGGAAGGTTGGGCCGATTACTTTAGTGGTGATTAGGGTTAGTTCTTTTCTTTTCTATCTTGGAGAATTAGGGTTAGCCACCTAGACTGTTCATCTTTTTCGTTCATTCACCTCTTAGTGTAGCAAAAAGCCAAAAATAGAAGAAGTCTTTCCTCGGTGTCGATTCCTCTTTTCTCTTTTCCTCTGCCATTCTTTTCTTTTTCTTTTTGATTTCTTCTCTAGCCGAACATCTCTACTACTCAAATCATCCTCTCTTTCCAATCCCATTCTTCTCAAGACCACCATAGTCGATTGCCATAAAAGTTGAAATTCTAAAAATTACCTTTTGTTGCCAATTTCTTTAAGCCGAATTCCCCCTATTTTCTTCATTTGTGGTAGCCAATTCTTTTATCCTATGAACCCTTAGTACTTTTCGGCAACACTACTCCAAAACTACTACCCCAAATCATCTTCTTCCTCACCAGTCAAAAGCCAAAAATGCCACATTCTTAGGAGCTTATAGCTGAAACTTTACATCTCTTAGATTTGAGTTCTACTAGCATTTAAGGGCTAGATCTGCATCAGATCTGAGTAGCAATAGAAGGGGAATCAGTGGTAAGTGCTCATCACCCCAGATCTATACGTTATTTTGTGATTTAGAAAAAACAAAAGTCCCTAAAGTCTTGGGAGGCTGTTGATTGGGGCTTAGGGCTCTAAAGGTCATTAACCAATGATTTCTTGTGGTGTTAGTATGTTCTAGAGGTGATTGATCGAGGGCTTGGACAAGTGGAACAACTAGATCTAGATCTAGTCACCAGTTTCGACAAAGGTAAGATCTCAAGGTCCCTAGAGGTGAATGGTCGATTGTGGTAAACAGGTTCATGAGGATTGTTATTGTATTTTGGATCTAATGGGTTTAGTGACCGATTGTAGGATATTATGGAAGATCTCGTTAGCAGTCATCAGAAAACAAGTGTGTATCGAACACCCTTCTTTAGTTCAAATCGGTAAAAGCCGAAATGCTGAAATTCTGGCATTTCATGGGCTTGTGAGTGTGCGAATGCTCATAAGATGGTTAGAAATCGTTGGATCTGAAATCATAAATTGTGAGATAGTTGTACGTATAATTTCATGTTCTTCGATAACTAGGCCTCGATGGGCTAAAAGTGGGCCCAATGGGCTTACGGGCCCATATAGGTGAAAATGAGTAATTAATGTGAACTGATAGACTGTAGGTTCCAAACTAGTTAAACTAATAAATCAAGCATAAAATCTGAACTAAATGGGCTTAAGTAGCTAATAGACACTGTAGAGCCCATTAGGGGTTTTAGGGCCCAATAGGGTGAAACTGTTAAAACAAGTTAAATAACTAACGAGACGAAAGTTAGATTATTGGAGACTGAAATATGCATAAAAACCTTAAAAACTGATATAATTACTAAAATATAATTACCGTTATACCCCTAGGGTTTGATCTAACTGAACTGCATGTATTACTGTTTTCTGTTCATTACATGATTATCTGTTGCATGGAGACTGGGATATTGATAGAGGAAGTACTGAAAGTGGCTTGACCACTTACTGGTGGCTTTGCCTCAACTTACTGTTATCTGAGCAGCTACGCTTCAATTGTGGAGTGTAGGGCTGGGTGGGTTGAGTTATTCCCACATGGTGTGTAGGACTGGTACGGGTGGAGTGTAGTAGCTGGATTTAGGCTGGGTTTGGGCTTGCATTCATATTTATTATCTGTTCCATACTGAAATGGGCCTATGGGCCGTACTGTTATCTGAAAAGGGCTAAGCCTAGATTACTGTATCTGAATAGGGCTTTGGCCCCGTAACTGAGACTGGTTAGGGCTTAGGCCCAATGGGCTTGAGCTGACTTGGGCTCTGGATGGGCTTTCCTTACACACTGAGTTTCCAAACTTACCCCATCTTTTCCATCCACGCAGGTGAGCCCTAGCTGTGGACTTGGAGCTGGGAGGGATTCAGAGTGGCCACAACGACTGCTTTTCCGGTTTTAAATTTATTATTTCACTATTTTACTTAATGGTTTTATTTTTTATTTGGGTTTGTAATAAGGCTGCTCTATTTATTTTATTTTGGGTTTTTAATTCTTTACTTATTTAGTTTGTTAACTGAAGATTAATAGTGTTTAAATTGTTTATGAAATCGGGATAGCTCTAAGGCACGTTTTTATAAAAGTTACTTATTTTCAAAATATCACGATAAACGAACGTTTTCAAAACTGAACGCACATTCCAAAAGTGTAAAAGAAGTCATGTTTTTAAATAAACCTTTAATGATCGGTAGTAAATAAGACGTTTATTAAGTAAGTCAGGAATTACTCTTAAAACATCAATAACGGTTTTTGCAAAGCTCAACCCAATCTTTGTAACTAGGTTAGTTGTAGGTGATGTGGTACACCGGATTCAGCCGTAACGTCTGGGCCGAGTTTATGGTGTTACATTAGTGGTATCAGAGCCCGGTTGCAACAACTCAGCTGTGGAACGGGTCCAAAAAGCTTTTCAAAAATTTTCTAAATTCAGGCCGAAGAAGGGTATTTTTGGAAATTGATTTTTTGAAAACTTAGAAAACCCTTATTTAAACTTACTTTATCTTCAAATACACGTAACGTTTTACATAAAAAGTTTGTGCTGAAATTGGGTTTACTGAAATTGAGTATCTGAAGAGGTGGCACACTAAATCCTCGGCACCAAGTCTGTAAGTGTTTCTGTCTCTTATACTGTACTGTATTGTAACATCACTGTAGATAGAACTAAGACCCTGCTATGCTACTGTAGATAGGGCAATATTGAAAACTGTAGAGACTGAGACTGTAGGGAAATTAAACCCTAAAAAAACTGAGACTGTTGCTAGGCAAAGATTTTGTGAAAACAAACTCTAAAACTCTATCTGTACATAAGAGATTGTGTAATAAACAATTGAAATGTTAAACTAATGTCATAAAATTCTAAATCAAATAAGTTGTTATGAGTATGAGAGCTGCTCGTGGACGAGGCCGAGGACATGGCCGAGGCAGTGGTCAAGCCGGGTCTTCATCTTCGGAACAAAGACTGATGACAGCTAGTGAGGCACGACCACCACCGGGTGTTAAAAGTGGGCTATACGATCGGGCCGTGGGGGACAATGCTCTGTCTCAGGCCATGTTAAGGGTTTTGGAAAGGGTTGATGGAGCTAAGGTTGGGCCAGTGAATAGGGGATCTATTTCTGAGCGACTCCGGGTGAACGGAGCGGAGGTCTTTAGGGGCATATCTGGAGTGGCCCCGAACGTAGCTAAATATTGGCTGAAAGCAATAGAATGGATTATGGACGACCTAGATTCCTCAGTGGACGAAAAGCTGAAAGGTACGGTGTCTTTGCTACGAGATGAGGCGTAACAATGGTGGATCACTATGAGAGAGAGTACCCCAGCTGAGCGGGTAACTTGAGAGCTGTTTAAAATGTCTTTCAAGGGAAAGTAAGTCGGAGCATGCTATGTGGATGCGCATAGGAAGGAATTTCTGAATTTGACCAGGGCAATAAGTTCGTTGCTGAGTATAAGGCGGAGTTTCTGAGGTTGACTCGTTATGCCAGCGGTATAGTTGCCACTGAGTACGAGCGGAGTATTCGCTTTGAGGATGGCCTCAGAGATGAGCTAAAGGTGCTGATAGCTCCGCAGAGGGAGCGCGACTTTTCTGCATTAGTGGAGAAGGCTAAGATAGCCGAGGAGGTGAAACGAATAGAACGATAAAACCGTGATCGGAACCGATTTAAGAGGGATTCTGGACCATCTGGAGCTGCAAACTAAAATGTTAAAAGAGCTAGAGTGGAGGAACCAGTTCGAGCAGTTCCAGTAAACACAGTTAGACCACAGGCTTGCGGAGATTGTGGTAGAGTGCATCTGGAGGAGTGCTGGAAGTGTACTGGGGCATGCCTTCGATGTGGGTCCAAGGAACATAAGATTAAGGATTACCCTCGGATGCCGGCTCAGACTCAAGTTGTTGAACAGAGGGCTATTCAACCAGTACGAGGGGGACCGCTATTGCCGAGAGGTCGTGGACAAGGTAGAGGTGGCAATGGATACGGTCGTGGTCGTGGAGCACCTGGAAGGGGTACTGGCAATACTGAGGCTCGTCAGCCAACTTTGGTGTATATTGTTCGTCGTTGAGAGGAGGGTGATGCACCTGATGTCATAACTAGTACGTTTTTGATCTCTAGCATACCCTATACTGCTCAGATAGATGTGGGATCAACCCATTCGCATGTTGCATATGTCATTTCTGGCTCGTTAGGTGTGCACTCTGAGGAAACTGTGAGTGGGGTAACTGTGGTAAGTCCTCTAGGTCACTCGGTTAGGGTAGATAAACTCTTTAGGGAGGTGCCTTTAGAGACTCAATGTAGGATCTTCTGTGGAGACTTGATGGAGTTACCTTTCGGAGAGTTCAATCTGATCTTAGGAATGGATTGGTTAACCAAGTATAAGGCAACTTTGGATTATGCAGCTAAGAGGATGGTGTTAAGGACTATCGAGGATGAGGAGGTAATGGTTATTGGAGAATGAAGGGACTACTTGACCAACATGGTATCGGCTTTAAGGGCTGAGAAACTGATTCACAAAGGATGTAAGGCATACTTGGCTTTCATAAGTCAAACTGAAACTGAGGATCTGACTATGGAAATAGTCAGAACTGTTAGAGAATTTCAAGATGTTTTCCCAGAGGAGCTTCCTAGACTACTTCTGAATCGAGAAGTCGAGTTT
Source organism: Gossypium stocksii (assembly GCA_020496765.1). NCBI lineage: Eukaryota > Viridiplantae > Streptophyta > Magnoliopsida > Malvales > Malvaceae > Gossypium > Gossypium stocksii. The sequence goes on from CM035622.1 coordinate 55,277,076, forward strand.
GGGATTGATTTGTTACATGGAATGGCTCCAGTGTCCATCGCGCCTTATAGGATGGCACCGAAAGAGTTAGTGGAACTGAAAGCTCAAATCCAGGAGTTGTTGGATAGAGGCTTCATTAGACCAAGTGTGTCTCTGTTGGGAGCACCAGTGCTATTTGTAAAGAAGAAGGATGGGACGATGCGTATGTGCATCGATTATCGCTAGTTGAACAAACTGACGATAAAGAACAAGTATCCTCTACCACAAATCGTCGATTTGTTTGACCAACTTAGAGGAGCTTCGGTATTTTCCAAGATCAATCTTCAATCTGGATGTCATCAATTGAGGGTAAAGGAAATGGATATACATACGACAGCATTCAGAACTCGATATGGTCACTATGAGTTTTTTGTTATGCCGTTTGGGTTGACGAACGCACCTGTAGCTTTTATGGATCTGATGAATCGAGTATTCAACTGTATTTGGATCGATTCGTAGTCGTCTTTATCGACGATATTTTGGTGTATTCAGAAACTGAGTAGAAGCATGATGAGCATCTCCGTATTGTGCTGCAAGTGCTGAGAGAGAAGCAACTCTATCCGATGTTTAGTAAGTGTGAATTTTGGTCGCGAGAAGTGACTTTTCTGGGTCACGTTGTTTCTGCTGGAGGAATTAGAGTAGATCCACAAAAAATTGAGGCAGTTCTAGAAGAGAAGCCACCAAGGACAGTATCGAAGATTCAGAGTTTTCTGGGTCTGGCAGGCTATTACAGAAGATTCGTGGAGGGATTTTCTCTGATTGTCGCACCGCTAACGAAACTATTAAGGAAAGGAGTAGCATTTATTTGGACTGAGAAACAACAAGAAGCTTTGGATAAGTTGAAAAAAGTATTGACTGAGGCGTCAGTGTACTGATGCGTATAGTAAATAGGACGTTCATTAAGTAAGTCGGGAATTAATCTTAAAACATCAATAACGATTTTTGCAAAGCTCACCCCAATCTTAGTAACTAGGTTAGTTGTAGGTGATGTGGCACACCGGATTCGGCCGTAACGTCTGGGCCGGGTTTGGGATGTTACATTTAGTGGTATCAGAGCCCAGTTGCAACAACTCGGCTATGGAACGGGTCCAAAAAGCTTTTCAAAAATTTTCTAAATTCAGGTCGAAGAAGGGTATTTTTGGAAATTGGTTGTTTGAAAACTTAGAAAACCCTGATTTAAACTTATTTTATCTTCAAATACACGCAATGTTTTACTTAAAAAGTTTTTGCTGAAATTGGGTTTACTGAAATTGAGTATCTGAAGAGGTGGCACACTAAATCCCCGGTACCAAGTCTGGAAGTGTTTCTGTCTCTTATACTGTACTGTATTGTAACATCACTATAGATAGAAGTAAGACCCTGCTATGCTACTGTAGATAGGGAAGTATTGAAAACTGTGGAGACTGAGACTGTAGGGAAATTAAACCCTAGAAAAACTGAGATTGTAGCTAGGCAACGATTTCTCGAAAACAAACTCTGAAACTCTGTCTGTACATAAGACATTATGTAATAAACAACTGAAATGTTAAACTAATGTCATAAAATTCTAAATCAAATAAGTCATTATGAGTACGAGAGCTGCTCGTGGACAAGGCTAAGGACGTGACCGAGGTAGTGGTCAAGCTGGGTCTTCATCTTCAGAACATAGACTGATGCCAGCTGGTGAGGCACGACCGCCACCGGTTGTTGAAAATGGGCCATACGATTGGGCCGCGGGGGATGACGCTCTGTCTCAGGCCATGTCAAGGGTTCTGGAAATGGTTACTGGAGCTAAGGTTGGGCCAGTGAATAGGGGATCTATTTCTGAGCGACTCTGGGTGAACGGAGCGGAGGTCTTTAGGGGCATATCTGGAGTGGCCTTGAACGTAGCTAAATATTGGCTGGAAGTAACGGAATGGATTATGGACGACCTAGATTGCTCGGTAGAGCAAAAGCTAAAAAGTGCAGTGTCTTTGCTGCGAGATGAGGCATACCAATGGTGGATCACTGTGAGAAAGAGTACCCCAACTGAGCGGGTAACTTGAGAGCTGCTTAAAATGTCTTTCAAGGGAAAGTACGTCGGAGCGTGCTATGTGGATGCGCATAGGAAGCAATTCCTAAATTTGGCCCAGGGCAATAAGTCCGTTGCTGAGTATGAGGTAGAGTTTTTGAGGTTTAGTTGTTATGCCAACAGTATAGTTGCCACTGAGTACGAGCGGAGTATTCGCTTTGAGGATGGCCTAAGAGATGAGCTAAGGGTGCTGATAGCTCTGCAGAGAGAGCGTGACTTTTCTGCATTAGTGGAGAAGGCTAAGATAGCTGAGGAGGTGAAGCGAATAGAACGATAGAACAGTGATCGAAACCAATTTAAGAGGGATTCTGGACCATCTGGAGCTGCAAACCGAAATGTTAAAAGAGCTAGAGTGGAGGAACCAGTTCAAGCAGTTCCGGTAAACACAGTTAAACCATATGCTTGTGGAGATTGTGGTAGAGTGCATCTAAGGGAGTGCTGGAAGCGTATTGGGGCATGCCTTCGATGTGGGTCCAAGGAACATAGCATTAAGGATTGCCCTCGGATGCCGGCTCAGACTCAAGTTGTTGAACAGAGGGCTATTCAACCAGTGCGAGGGGGATCGTTATCGACGAGAGGTCGTGGACAAGGTAGAGGTGGCAATGGAAATGGTCATGGTCGTGGAGCACCTGGAAGGGGTGCTGGCAATGCTGAGGCTCGTCAGCCAACTTTGGTGTATGTTGTTCGTCACCGAGAGGAGGGTGATGTACCTAACGTCATAACCGGTACATTTTTTATTTCTAGCATACCCTATACTGCTCAGATAGATGTGGGATCAACCCATTCGCATGTTGCATATGTCATTTCTGGCTCGTTAGGTGTGCACTTTGAGGAAACTGTGAGTGGGGTAACTGTGATAAGTCCTCTAGGTCACTCAGTTAGGGTAGATAAACTCTTTAGGGAGGTGCCTTTAGAGACTCAAGGTAGGATCTTCTGTGGAGACTTGATAGAGTTACCTTTCGGAGAGTTCAATCTGATCTTAGGAATGGATTGGTTAACCAAGCATAAGGCAACTTTGGATTGTGCAGCTAAGAGGATGGTGTTCAGGACTGTCGAGGATGAGGAGGTAATGGTTATTGGAGAAGGAAGGGACTACTTGTCCAACGTGGTATCACTTTAAGGGCTGAGAAACTGATTCGCAAAGGATGTGAGGCATACTTGGCTTTCATAAGTCAACCTGAAACTGATGATCTGAATATGGAAATAGTCAGAACTGTTAGAGAATTTCAAGATGTTTTCCCAGAGGAGCTTCCTGGACTACTTCCAAATTGAGAAGTCGAGTTTGGGATTGATTTGTTACCTGGAACGGCTCTAGTGTCCATTGCACCTTATAGGATGGCACCAAAGGAGTTAGGGAACTGAAAGCTCAAATCCAAGAGTTGTTGGATAGAGGCTTCATTAGACCAAATGTGTCTCTGTGGGGAGCACCAGTGCTATTTGTGAAGAAGAAGGATGGGACGATGCATATGTGCATCGATTATCGCCAGTTGAACAAACTGACAATAAAGAACAAGTATCCTCTGCCACGAATCGTCGATTTGTTTGACCAACTTAGAGGAGCTTTGGTATTTTCCAAGATCAATCTTCGATCTAGATACCATCAATTGAGGGTAAAGGAAGTGGATATACATAAGACAACATTTAGAACTCGATATGGTCACAACGAGTTTTTGGTTATGCCGTTTGGGCTGACGAACACACCTGCATCTTTTATGGATCTGATGAATCGAGTATTCCAACCGTATTTGGATCGATTCGTAGTCGTCTTTATCGACGATATTTTGGTGTATTCGAAAACTGAAGAGAAGCATGTTGAGCAACTCCGTATTGTGCTGCAAGTGCTGAAAGAGAAGCAGCTCTATCCGAAGGTCAATATGTGTGAATTCTGGTTGCGAGAAGTGACTTTTCTAGGTCACGTTGTTTCTGCTGGATGAATTAGAGTAGATCCACAAAAAATTGAGGCAGTTCTGGAATGGAAGCCATCAAGGACAGTATCGGAGATTCAGAGTTTTCTGGGTCTGGTAGGCTATTACAGAAGATTCGTAGAGGGATTTTCTCTGATTGCCGCACCACTAACGAAACTGTTAAGGAAAGGAGTAGAATTTATTTGGACTGAGAAGCAACAAGAAGCTTTTGATAAGTTGAAAAAGATATTAACTGAGGCGCCAGTGTTGATTCAACCAGAGTTTGGGAAGGATTTCACTGTGAATAGTGATGCTTCGCATGTGGGTTTAGGCTGTGTACTGATGCAAGAAGGTAAGGTAGACACTTATGCTTCGCGATAGCTTAAGCCTCACGAAGCGAATTACCCTATGCATGATCTAGAGTTGGCCGCAGTGGTCTTCGCGTTGAAAATCTAGAGACATTATCTCTATGGGGAAAAGTGTATTATATACACAGACCATAAAAGTCTCAAATATCTGTTGACTCAGAAGGAGTTAAACCATAGGCAATGAAGATGGATAGAGTTGCTTAAGGATTACGACTGTTCAATTGAGTACCACCCAGGCAAGGCTAATGTGGTGGCTGATGCACTAAGCTGAAGGGCTATTGCTGAGTTGAAAGCGGTGTTCGCTCGGTTGAGTCTTTATGATGATGGAAGCCTATTGGCGGAGTTGCAAGTGAGACCTACTTGGACTGAACAGATTAAAGGGAAGCAGTTGAAAGATGAATCATTGGTTTCTCGATTTTAGCAAGCTAAGAGTGGTGATGATGCAGATTTTGGATTAAATACTGATGGAGTTCTTTGCTTTCGTGGAAAAGTTTGTATTCTGAAGGACTCTGAATTAAGGCAGTCAATTCTGAAAGAGCCTCATGGTGGACTTTGTGCCATGCTCCCTGGAGGAAATAAGTTGTATCGATACTTGCGAGAGGTGTACTGGTGGCTTGGACTTAAGTGAAAGGTGACTGAATTTGTTGGGAAATGTCTGACGTGCCAGCAAGTTAAGGCTGAGCACTAACTGCCTTCTAGACTGTTACAACCGGTGAAATTTCCACTCTAGAAGTGGGAGAGAGTAACTATGGATTTTGTGAGTGGGCTACCTTTGACACCCTCCAAGAAGGATTCTGTGTGGGTGGTAGTGGATAGATTAACAAAATCTGCCCATTTCATACCTGTCTGTAGTGATTACTCACTGCAAACGTTGGCCAAGCTGTATTTGGCGGAGATAGTGCGACTGCATGGGGTACTAGTGTCGATTATTTCTGATTGAGACCTTAGGTTTACATCTCGATTCTGGCAAAAGTTGCATGAGGCGTTAGGTACGTGATTGGACTTTAGCACTACTTTTCACCCTCAGACAGATGGACAGTCGGAAAGGGTTATTCAGGTTCTAGAGGATATGTTAAGGGGTTGTGTCATCGACTTTCGAGGAAGTTGGGAGGACTATTTACCATTGGCAGAATCTGCATACAACAATAGTTATCAAGCGAGTATTCATATGGCTCCATATGAGGCACTTTATGGGCGAAGATGTCGTACCCTACGTGTTGGACAGAGTTGGGAGAGCAACAAGTTCTTGGACCAGAATTAGTGGTAGATACTGAAAGTAAGGTTAAGTTGATACGAGATCGGTTAAAGGAGGCATCTGGTAGGCAGAAGTCATATGCAGATCTAAAGTGTAAGGAGATTGAGTTCGCTGTTGGGGATATGGTCTTCTTGAAGGTTTCACCTTGGAATAAGATCTTGAGATTTGGTAGAAAAGGCAAACTGAGTCCGCGGTTTATAGGGCCTTATCGGGTTCTTAGATGGGTAGGGCCAGTAGCGTATCAGTTGGAGTTACCACCAGAGTTGGATAGAATCCATGACGTCTTCCATGTGTCCATGCTACATCGATATTGATCGGATCCATTACATATTGTACCAGTGGAAGAGATTGAGGTAAAGACTGATTTGACCTTTGAAGAGGAACCTACGCAAATTCAAGATCGAGAGGTTAAAGTTTTAAGAAGGAAGTCAGTTCTATTAGTAAAAGTGCTATCGTGCAATCATGGAAGGGAAGAGGCTACTTGGGAGCCAGAAAAGACTATACGTCAACAATACCCTCAATTATTTGGATCAAGTAAATTTCGAGGCCGAAATTTCTTTATGGGGGTAGAGTTGTAACGCCTGATTTTCGGGATTTTTTGGGTTTTTGTGATTTTTGGTGAAATTCTAAAATTTTGAGTTGTGGATACTGAAATGGTGTTTTGATTGCTGAAATTATGTTTAAAGGTGTTAGTGGGCCTTTAGAAGGCCCAAGCCTAAGTAAAACCCAGAAAAATATCAAGTTTGGATTTTTAGCGAAGGGGGACTTGGTTATGTGGGCTTTTTAGAAAAACTTCGTAAATTATGAACAAAAGAGGGCCTTGGTAAAGTGGCAAGGTGGCGCCACTAAGTTCCTAAAAAAGTGGCATGTAGACTAGGGTTAAGGGCCTGGGTTCAAGTCACAAGGTAAGCGTATTGATACCTTTATTTTTGAGCATGTGCCGGGCATGTGACAAAGTTAAGTGGACATTCGACTAAGGCTTTAGGAAGGTTGGGCCGATTGCTTTAGTGGTGATTAGGGTTAGTGCTTTTCTTTTTCTGTCTTGGAGAATTAGGGTTAGCCACCTAAAGTGTTCATCTTTTTCGTTCATTCACCTCTTAGTGTAGCAAAAAGCTGAAAACGCAATAAGTCTTTCCTTGGTGTCGATTCCTCTTTTCTCTTCTCCTCCCCCATTCTTTTCTTTTTATTTTTGATTTCTTCTCTAGCCGAATATCTCTACTACTCAAGTCATCCTCTCTTTCTAGTCCCATTCTTCTCAACACCACCATAGCCGATGCCATAAAAGCTGAAATCCTGAAAACTGTCTTTTACTGCTAATTTTTTTAAGCCAAATTCCCCCTATTTTCTTCATCTGTGGTAGCCGATTCTTTCATCCTGTGAACCCTTAGTACTTGTCGGCAACACTACTCCAAAACTACTACCCCAAATCATCTTCTTCCTCACCAGTCAAAAGCCGAGAACGCCACATTCTTAGGAGCTTATAGCCGAAACTTTAGATCTCTTATATTCGAGTTCTACTAGCATTTAGGGGCTAGATCTGCATCAGATCTGAGTAGAAACAGAAAGGGAATCAGTGGTAAGTGCTCATCACCCCAGATCTATACGTTATTTTGTGATTTAGAAAAAGCCGAAGTCCCTAAAGTCTTGGGAGGCTGTTGATTGGGGCTTAGGGCTCTAAAGGTCATTAACCAATAATTTCTTGTGGTGTTAGTGTGTTTTAGAGGCGATTGATCAAGGGCTTGGACAAGTGGAACAACTAGATCTAGATCTAGTCACCAGTTTCGACAAAGGTAAGATCTCAAGGGCCCTAGAGGTGAATGGCCGATTATGGTAAGTAAGTTCATGAGGATTGTTATTGTATTTTGGATCTGATGGGTTTAGTGACCGATTGTAGGATATTGTGGAAGATCTCGTTAGCAGTCGTTGCAAAATAGGTGTGTATCGAACACCCTTCTTTAGTTCAAATCTGCAAAAGCTGAAAAGAATAAATGCTGAAATTTCGGCATTTCGTGGGCTTGTGAGTGTGCGAATGCTCATAAGATGGTTGGAAATCGTTGGATCTAAAATCACAAGTGGTGAGATAGTTGTACGTATAATTTTGTGTTTTTCGGTAACTGGGCCTCGATGGGCGAAAAGTGGGCCCAATGGGCTTACGGGCAGATATAGGTGAAAATGAGTAATTAATGTCCACTGATAGACTGTAGGTTCCAAATGGTTAAATTGATAAATCGAGCATAAAATCTGAACTAAATGGGCTTAAGTAGCTAATAGACACTGTAGGACCCATTAGGGGTTTTAAGGCCCAATAGGGTGAAATTGTTAAAACAAGTTAAATAACTAACGAGACGAAAGTTAGATTATTGGAGATTGAAATATGCATAAAAACCCTAAAAACTGATATAATTACTGAAATACCCTTAGGGACGAGAAATTACGATTTTACCTCTAGGTGTAGAATTACCGTTATACCCCAAGGTTTGATCTGACTGAACTGCATATGTTACTGTTTTCTATTCATTACATGATTATCTGTTGCATGGGGACTGGGATATTGATGGAGGAAGTACTGAAAGTGGCTTGACCATGTACTGGAGACTTTGCCTCAACTTACTGTTATCTGAGCAGCTATGCTGCAACTGTGGAGTGTAGGGCTGGGTGGGTTGAGTTAGTCCCCACATGGTGTGTAGGGCTGGTACGGGTGGAGTGTAGTGGCTGGATTTAGGCTGGGTTTGGGCTTGTATTCATATCTATTATCTATTCTGTACTGAAATGGGCCTATGGGCCGTACTGTTATTTGAAAAGGGCTAAGCCCAGATTACTATATCTGAATAAGGCTTCGGCCCCATAACTGAGACTGGTTAGGGCTAGGCCCAATGGGCTTGAGCTGACTTGGGCTCTGGATGGGCTTTCCTTACACACTGAGTTTCCAAACTTACCCCATCTTTTCCATCCATGCAGTTGAGCCCTAGAGCTGTGGACTTGGAGCTGGGAGGGATTCAGAGTGGCCACTACGACTGCTTTTCCGGTTTTAAATTTATTATTTCACTATTTTACTTAATGGTTTTATTTTTAATTTGGGTTTGTAATAAGGCTGCTCTATTTATTTTATTTTGGGTTTTTAATTCTTTTTTTATTTAGTTTTTTAACTGAAGATTAATAGTGCTTGAATTGTTTATGAAATCAGATAGCTCTAAGGCGCGTTGTTGTAAAAGTTACTTATTTTCAAAATATCACGATAAACGAACGTTTTCAAAACCAAACACACATTCCAAAAGTGTAACAGAAGTCATGTTTTTAAAGAAACCTTTAACGATCGGTAGTAAATAGGACGTTCATTAAGTAAGTCAGGAATTACTCTTAAAACATCAGTAACGGTTTTTGGAAAGCACACCCCAATATTAGTAACTAGGTTAGTTGTAGGTGATGTGGCACACCAGATTCGGCCGTAACGTATGGGCCGGATTTGGGGTGTTACACAAACAAAATGTTCAAAAGGCAACCAATTCGGCGGCTGGATAGTGTGTGCCCCAAGATGATCCGACCAACAGGATTCTGCAAATGGAAAACAACGGGAATGAAAACAACAACTGAGTGAGCATTTCAAATGCTTAGTAAGTTCATAGGTTTTAAAGCAGTAAACTTACCTCAATTTACAATTAACATAAATAATTAGCTAACTACAATATTATCCAGCATTCAATTTCACAACAGTTTCATCCTTTTACAATTGGAGCTTCGATTTCAAAATTGATCTCAATTTTATCCTTTTACAGACCACCAAAAGCTATATTTACAAAAAAATCATGCCAAATTTGAATTTATTACACTTTAGTCCCTATGTCCAAAGCTAACAATTTTCACTTTACAAATTAATCCATTTTCGTTTCTAAGCTTAAAATCTAACAATTTAGTACCAAAATCTTCAAGATCCAACAATGGTTACTTTTAGAAATTTTAACATTTTCGCAAATTAATCTCTGGGCTAGCTAATGGAACTCCTAGGATCTTAGAAACATAAAAATTACAAGAAATTGACTTGAATAACTTACCAAATTGAAGGTGTTCTTCCCTATTGAACTGATTGAGGTTTTGATGTTGGAAGAATTGAGAAAGAACATCTTTCTATTTCCATGCACTTAAATTTTTATTATCTAATTTTATTTAAATCCTTTTACAATTTTAACAATAAAATTATAACCTTATATACATTTTAATATTCACCAACCGATTACCACAATACAAAAGTGGTTATTTTACCACTTTAGATCTTAATTAATTACTACATTAGTCCTTAAACAAATAAAAATCATTAGCAATTAACTTTTATGGTTTCTACAATTTAGTCATTGTACCTTAATTAGTCACTAATTCAAAAAAAAAATACTTACCCAAAGTTCAATTCACCTATACAATAACTCTGTAAATATTTAATAGAAATAACTACGGGTTCGGTTTACAAAAATGAGGTCCCAATACTTTATTTCCAACACTATTGACTTTAGGGTCAAAACGTATGTACCTTATAATTAACTATTCAATTAACAAATTTGTCAAACAAAGATTCAACATAATATCATCATTAAATCGTAAATATTAATTAATAATATTTATGGACTCAATCATCGGAGAATAGGGTTCCAAAACCACTATTTTCAGTACCATTGAAAAATGGGTTGTTACACATTAGATACATTTAAAGCCAGAGAAATTCAAGTGCACAAAAATGGCATCCACATTTTTGCAGTGGGGAACATAATTGCCTAATCAAATGAAAGTGGAAGATTAATGCTATGTTGGCGTTTCCACTTGCCTCTCCCTTTAGTTAAGTAATTTACAATGTTGTCCATATTTATATCTTTATAAAGAGTTAAATCATTATTTTTGAGAAAATCGGACATATAGAATGGAGCATCATAAAATTTGCATATCACTTAGGGAGTGACAATGACATCTTTACCTCTAACTATTACCTACGATTGGATGTAATTTGGTGATCCATTCATTTCTCTTTGTTTCAAAGACGTGTAAAATTCTTGGACTACTGGGATAACAGTCGATTCTTTGGGGGTTAAATAAAAACTTTTCAATCTATGGTAACACACTAATTCCCAGATTTTGTTACATAGGGTTAGTGATGGATCAAAAACCCGTTCTTGGACAAAAGTTTTACCTTGAAGTTCTAAGACGTATTTTTCAACTTATTAGCTTCTAACTCAGTTGGTGTTAATATTTGTCGATGGCTCTATGTTTCTAGTTTTTCTAACTTTCCTAGGTGTCATGGTTCAAATTTTAAACTAAATTAACCAAAAATTTATAACCAAGCAAAATAACCTAAAAATCTAATATTGATAAAAAATATCAACAAATGCAAATTTTTAGAACCCTTAACCTTGTTCGTCAATATCTTTGAAGTTATTGTAAGATCGTTCATTATGGATCGCAAACTTGTTAGTACTTACAATAAAACAAAGAAAGAAAAAAAGAAAAGATGTAACGTAGTAGAAAAAGATCAAAAAATCAATGGCGGTCTTTCTCAATGAAATTGGTGGGAAAGAGAGTTTTGGGAGAGTTTAGGTGACTAATAAGATGTTTGAGGCCATAAGTAAGGGTACATATGTTTTATAATAAGGTTTTTTATGGGTTTAATGGTTAAAACCAGAGGGTCGCATCACAAAATTGGTTTTTTGCTGCAGACCCGACTCGATGTCGTGACACTGGTTCTCATTATTCCATTTACTGGATATGGTGTTACTACACTGAGAACCCAATGTCACGACACCAGCTCTTTTTTAAAAAAAAAGTTTAAGTTTTTCGGGTTGTCGGACTACTTTATGCTCAAAATTAAACAAATTACACTAAGTAGTTAACATACTTCACCTCCTATAGGAGTGAATCCTACTTTTATAAAAATAATGCAAATAACTTCAAAATTATGAAAAGATTAAAATTATATTATACAACACATTAGTGAAGTTCAATGATCAAAAGCTTTAAGTGTTATTGTTAGATTCATCAGACAACTCATTAAATCCCCTTATTGACTTCTGGTCGTTAGCTCATCCATCACGATCCATCCCTTTCTTGCCATTCCAACCTGAGTCCTTCCACTTATCTCATTCTCGTGACAAGTTCTTTTGAACTATATACATTAAACAACCAACATACCCTCAATCAAGCCTATTAAGGTCTAACACCCCTTAGCCCGTTAAGAAGACATTGTGTATACCAACCAGCTAAATAATCCGTACAATGAACTGGGATGTTACTGACAGACTCAAAATCTTTGACTTGTTTCAAAGTTTGAGAAAAGTAATTATAAGGATTTCTCTTTACGTTAAAACCATTATTCCTTTCTCATTTGGTATTGCATATTTAAGAGGGTAATAGGAATTAATAAACTATCCATTGATTAGGTTCTGCCAGTAATGGCGAATAAATTTTGGAAAATGTAGTTTTGGAAATTGCAAATTAAAGGAATTTGGTGATTAAAAACATAAACAAGGTCAATTACACTTTATAAGTAAAAAAAAAATACATTTGTGAAGTAAAAACATAAGTTAAACACAAAATGTGTGTATATGCCTTTCATTGAACAGTCATGCATGATACAAAATAGACAAGTGGCTCACTTGTAGACACAACTCTAATGCAGCCCCCCTCTGTGGATCTTCTTCTACTACTCGATTTCTTGAGAAAGAAAGTTAATGGAGTAACTTCATTTGAACTTAGTAAGTTCCCAATAGACACAACATGATTATCAGGTTTTCCCTGATCAAATCAAAGATAAGGACATTTCTCGAAGTCTATTTTACAATAACTTACGCCAATCTGTCAGTACATTTTTTCTAGTGTACACATCGCATGCAAAATCCTCAATGGACACATGTTTGTATTCATGCATACTTATCTCAATCATGTATGTTTACCAGTAACCTAACCTTTTGCCAGCCTTAGACCCATAATTCATAAACCAAAATAGCATATCAGTCTCATGTTCTTAGTCATATTGAACACGTGCATAATTCATAAACCAAAATAGCATATCAGTCTCATGTTCTTAGTCATATTGAACACGTGTCCTTCGGTAAGGTCAAGTCATGATCTGCCAATCCAGTTTGCAAAAAAACTATGCTACCGAAGTCATCACAAATTAACTTTCTTTTCACATTTTCACATATCGCAAATAGTTTGGTATTGGGCTACCACAAAAAGTGGGTATTGACTGTGACCGTGACCGTGTACATAGAACACTAACTTGTTAATACACAACACATTGAAATTTATTCAGCAAACGAAATTTACCTTACACAACTCCATATCATAGAGTTTTTAAAACCCAAAGGAAGTAAAAAAAAAAAACTCAACAGATGTATCACCCCTTACTCAGTTAGATCACCAAACCCAAGGAATAGGATGCTACTAACTAAATAAGTTACATGTGATTTATTAATGAAAATCTCAATTAATTATCATCAAATCAAATACAATCAAATATAATAATAATTTGTAAGCTATATGGACCTAATCGTGAAATCCAGAAATGAAATAGGGTTGAATTATAAATTTTTCAACATTTTTAAATTGGTATCAATATTTAATTTCTTAGTATCAATACCATTTAGATACTTTATTTGGTATCGATATCAAATCAAGATTTTATTTATTTACAAAAACAAGGTATCAATATTTTACGAAAAAATATCAATACTTAGATAAGTATTGTTACCATTTTGGCATTCTGTAAGTTTTAAAAACTATTCATATAGTCAAGTATCGGTGCCAAATGCCAAAATATCGATACTTAAGCTCAGAAATGGTAAAATCCTATCTTTAAAATGTCCATTTCATGTGCAAATCACATACGAATAATAGGTTAACTATATCAACCAAATGCATATCTTAATATCACTTATACACTCAACCTAAATGTCTAACCAATGTGCCTCAATGGCACCTCAATATCAAGTAAAATATTCAAGCATTCAAATATTCAACATTTGATTTCATATAAACTTTATAACTTAAATAGTTGAACTACCAAGTCATTTCCAAACATAGCATAAATATAAACATGAACTTACCAAATCTTAATAAGCTTGAACTAAGCATGTATCAGTTAACCATTCCAAGAGATGACAAAATATTCAAATTCACTTATAAAACATACACCAAATATTTCCATCCATTGCAAGAAAAAAAACCATGTACCAACCATCATTATCACAATATGCATTAACCAAATACACACCTAGCACATTAACTTCTCAACTAACAAACCATTTTGCACATAACCAACCCACTTTAGCAAGATAACATCAATTTGACCATTTCCATCAACCACATATATAATCAGTTATACACATAACATTCCAAACTATCAAGATACAAAAATGATCACATTAAAGACAAGACTCCCTAGGTACATGCCAAGATCAAAATAAATACATTACCAACAGTTGAGTTTGGGATTTGCAATTAGATGCTGCGTCAATGATCGATTCTTTAAGTACCTATCCTGTGCACAGAAAACAAACCTATACGTTGAGTATAACTCAGTGGTATTTCTATAATCCGAGCATTACAAGCAAAATATAATGCATTTAAATGCTTGAGTTCATACAAGATGATGCTATGCAAAAATTCATATCAAATGTACAAGTTTATATATGCATTATTTTGTCAAATGCATTTTACTAAAACTAATACATGACAAATGCAATTCACATGTCATATGGTACCCAAATCTAATTTCATGTATACGATCATCATATCAATCATAATTCAATTCATTTTATACATATTTCAACACCATTCCTTAATCACATATCTATTCACTATTTAATTACAATTCACATTTTATTTCATTCCATAACATTTTCTATTTCAATAGCATTGCATTTCAATATCATTATCCATTTCAAACTCATTGTTTTGAGTTTAACATTTACTTCCCCTATTAGAATGACTTGGACTCAAACGAATACACAAATCCAACCAACACACCAGTTTGGCACCTAGTGCCTCATCGGATAAATCCAAAGAAAGTAGTTGCGCCCAGTGTTATAATTAAATTTGACACCTAGTTTCTCATTGATTAAACCAAAGCAAATTGGCACCTAGTGTCTCATTGACTCATAGTTGAAGTAACCCTAAACTCATCCTAGGCATGCTAACTATATCTGAATTTGCTCAAACAATTAATAGGGTATTCATTTTATATTTCACAATCAACCGATAACTCAATTCATATTTTTTTTTCATCATATTCACATTTACAGAACATATGGCAGCAATAACTCATCTCAATTTATATTCAATTTCATATTTTATAAATATATATAGTTTTCATAAATATTCAATTTAGTCCTAAGAAGCATCCATCGATTCAATTCAATCCCATTTCATCTTATTATCACAAAATTACTCACCTCATTTCCTTACCATGCACAAACAGTTTAGAATGTCACAATTTACAAAGAGTTAGAATTATATAAACACAAACCGTATACTCCGAGCTATTCGTCGGCAACTTTGTCTTTTCCTTTCTTTTTTGAGGAATTCGAGTCGACGTTAGCTACAAACTAAAACAAACATAATAAAACCAAGACTAACATAACTTTCAAATTTAACCTCCAATTCTTATATCATTTTCATTCTAGGCCTAACTTAACTTCCTATTTCACATTTCTACCACCAAATTCAAAATTTGTGCAATTTAGTCCCTATTGCACAAAATCATCAATTGACTTTACAATTTAGTCCTTTATCAATTCTAAGCTTAAAATCTATCAAAATATCACCAAAAGCTTCGACTATCTAACAATGGAAACTTCTTAATTCTTTAAAAATACCAAAAAAATCAATACAGTTCAATTAGCTTATAGTACCGGGATTTCAAAAATATAAAAATTAAGAGAAAATGACTAAATTGCATTAATCAATTTAAGCTTGAAAAATAAGCACTAAGGTCGTGTGTGCTTCTTCCCTTTCTCCTTGGTTTTAAATTGATGAAGATGAAAAGAGAAAAAAATGTTTTCTCTTACCACCCATCAACATTTTACCATTTCTTTATTTTATTATAACTTTTCATTTATAAATTAATTAAACTATTATAAATAATATAACATACATACATATATCATTAACTGGTCAGGCATAAAATTTTTCCAGAATATATACTATTTTAATGCCTCTATTTAATTTCTAACTATAATTCCTTAGTAAATTGTAGTTTTACCAATTATTCGATTTAGCCCCTGTACTTAAATTAGGCTCTAATTCAACAAAAGTAAATAACTGAAATTCAATTCGCTTCAAATATAACTTTGTAAATATTAAATATTTACTAGACCAATTTATGGAATTAGGGTTCTGAAACCATATTTTCTGAAACCATTGACTTTCATGTCGTTGGAACGACGAAGATGTGTAAGTGTACACAATCGTATCAAGGAATAAAGTGACAAGTAAATGTTGAGTTATCGTACCCACATGGACTGTAAAAGAAAAATATTTATGAAATGTAAATCAAACAATTTAGTGATAGGAAAAATATGTTGTTTTCAAGAAGTGATTTCAAAAATAGAAGTTTTAATTAATATGACATAATTCTGCGAGATTGATTACATTCCTTAACTTATTGTAACACCCCTTACCCGAGACCGTCGCCAGAGTCGAGCGTGAGGCGTTACCAGACTTACCTTGCTAGTTCGGGTCATAAAAATTCGCTTTTAAAATTAATTCACTCACATTGATCCAATATATCCTCAAAAAGGGTTCTCGAAGCCCTAAAACATGTAATTGAATTGGTTCTGGACCAAACCGGGAACATTAAAAATTTTCCAATTACTTACACAATTTAAAACAATTTATTTCACTATTCATATAAAACTATCCACATGCGCAACAGTCACTAAATTAATTACAACTTGAGTTAAGAAACTCAAAATTTAAATCTGTAATTTTTTTTCCTGAAACTAGACTCATATATCCTCTTACCATATTTTTTCTAGAATTTTTGGTATGGCCAATTAGTACAGTTTATAAGTTAAAATTTCCCCTATTTCACAGTCCCACTGTTCTGCCTCTCCATATTAAAAATCAATTATCTCTTAGTACAGTTTTTATTTAGTGTTTCTAGTTGTTTCTAATGAAAGTAGACTCATTATCTATACATATAAATTATGACTCATAATTATTTCTATAGAATGTTTAGTGAATTTCTAAAATCAGAACAGGGGATCACGAAATCCCTCTGAACCAGTCTCAAAAGAATTTAAATATCTCACAATACATACTTCCTTTGCTTGTTCTACTTCTTTCCTGTGAAAATAGACTCCATAAGCTTTAATTATATATCTCATTCACCATTTAATTCCATTTCTACAATACTTAGTGAGCTTTCAAATTCACATCACTGCTGTTGTTACAAAACTGTTTCATGGCCAACTTTTCCTCCATCATTTCTTTGCATAAACTACCATTTAGGCATACATAACATCAAAATATGTTCTTATTTAGCCATTTCAATAGCTAATAATCATCAAACATTCACATACCATACTTAAATCATATCATAAAGACATACACACCAAATGGCCAAGTCCCTATGCATGCCATAACTCAGAACATTTCAAGCTACAAAATACCAAGATAGCCTTTGATAGTGTGAGACGAACTCCGACGTCCTTTTTGACCCCCGAATTGGATTGGCTACACTATAAAAGAGAGAAAAGAAAAGGAGTAAGCTACAATGCTTAGTAAGTCTACAAATAAATAAATGACAACATTCACCATCAACAACAAAATCTTTGTTTTACTTCTCCACTTACTCTTTAACTTTCCTATTTATCATTTCTTTACCTGAACTTTCTTGTAACATAGCCTATATATTAGCCCGATGAACCGTTTGAAATACTGAGGGTACTTGGGTTTTCCTACCTGATAATAGCTTGCCAATGCCATGCTCTAGGCATGATCTTACATGGGATGTTCCCTGTCCTACTAAAGCTATATATCTGATATGGACTTACATGGGATGTTCCCTGTCCTGCCAAAGCCATATATCTGATATAGACTTACATGGGATTTTCCTCAACTGTCTCAACCTGCCAATGCCATATGTCTGATATGGACTTACATGGGATGTTCCTCAACTGTCTTAACCCAAAATACCATACACCCCTAAGGTTCAAACGAGGCTTTTTGATACTTTTTCTCTGTTATCTCATCTTTAATTCAACTTGAAATATTCTCATAAAATAAATGTATATATACTGGAAATTGACAAAATTAATATAAAGTATTGAAATATTGCATTTATTTACCATAAACTTACCTTAGTGCAAAATGCGATCGACTTGACAACTTAATCTTCTACCATTTTCTTTCCTCGGTCTATCCCTAAATTTTGTTCTTCTTGATCTATAATTAGCAAATTTAGCTTTTTTAATACCCACATTCATTAAAACAATCCTTAACTCTAACTTTGGCAAAATTATGATTTTGCCCCTAAACTTTTGTATATTTACACTTTTGCCCCAAAGCTCGAAAATTAAACTCTTTCCCTAATTATTACATTTTAGGACATGATGATCATTTTCCCTTAATGGCAACATCAAATTCTCACTCTAACTTGTACTTATGAACATTAGGTATTTTTACTGATAATGTCGTTTTACTCGTTTTCACTTAAAACCAAGTAGCACAAGTTGTTTAACATAATTTAAAACCTCATATTCTATCATAAAACATCAAAATAAACACTTTTCAGCTATGGGTATTTTTCCAAATATGAACCCTAGGTTAAATTATTGCTGGAATAAGCTAAATCAAGTTACTGGGACTCCAAAAAATATAAAGAACATTAAAAACGAGGCTTGGAATCACTTACTATGGAGCTTGGAAGCTTGAAACAAACCCTAGATATAGAGAACCATTGAAATTTCATCCTAATGAAGAAGATGGACATATTTTGCCATCTTTTTCCCTTTTTTAATCTTTTAATTACCAAATGACTAAAATACCCTTCATTAAAAACTTTGGTTATTTCTACTTATGTATGTCCATTTTTGTCCATGAAAACCTAATGGTATAAGTACCATTTAAGGACCTCTACTTCAATTATGCTCTTCAATTAAATCCTTTAACATCTAGAACTCATATTTATCAACTTTTGCAATTAAGCCCTAATAGGCAAATTAGTCATGCAATTCATAAAATTTTCTATTAATACTTTAACACATGCATCTAATCACTCGATAAATCATAAAAATTAATCGAAATAAACTTTTCTATCTCGAATTTGTGGTTTCACAACCACCATCTCGTTTAGCCCTATTTCGAGATGTTAGACTTATAATTGCTAAACCCATGTTCATGTTGTTACGAATATTTTCATGACAACTTGGTAATTTGTTAATTACTGCAAATACATACGAAATTAACCAATCACTTGAACATTTTTCAATGCCAATTCAAACAATTAATCAATCTTCATAAGCACATATAAGATTAAGTGAGGTAACAATATATTTCTATATCAAAACAGTTTAATCACAATAATCTTGCAAGTTATGTAATGTAACCCCTTACCCGTATCTGATACTGGGACAGGGTTCGAGGCATTACCGGACTTACACACACTTAAACATACAAAGCCAAGTCATAAAATTTGCGTCCAATTTTAAAATTTTCAAACATATTCATAACATCCCTATTACGGGCCTACGAGGCCCTAAACATACATTGGAGGGTGTTAAGGACTAAACCGAGTACTTTCGAATCTTTTACAACACTTAGAAAAATTTCATGTTTTGAAGAGTCACACGCCCGTGTGGTTCAAGACATGCATGTGTCCTTAACCCGTGTAACTCTCTGTTTATAACGTCATCAACAACTTAGGGGTACACAACCAAGTCACACACCCGTGTGCTAGGCTGTGTGGTGAATTTAATTTTCTCATTTTAGGTGCAGACTTCACATGGCTTGGGCACACGCCAATGTCCTGAGGCTGTGTCCTCTATACGGCCGTGTCTCTGCCCGTGTGTTTACTACTGCACATTTTGTTTCTCAAAACTAAGGTGCAGGGGACATTCTGTGTCTACCCGTGTGGACAAAAATAAAGTTATTTACCAAACCATTTGCCACCCTGAAACACAATCACACTTATAAAAATTTCAATAATGCATAGCATGACAAAATTTAGAAACCAAACATCTTTAATTGTGGCATCCACACATCGTTCAAATACCACAATCACCCTGCATGATCCTTACACAATTATCAACTCAATCATGCAAGTAACCATATTCATGAAAGACATCATCACATGAATATACCAATAACCAACACTAGCCAATTTCAAAAGGCCTTATACGAAAAGATCATCACACTAATATAAGCCCAAACATCAGGCTAAAATAACTATGACACATATACAAAATAGTCAAGTCCCTATACATGCCATATTTTCAAGATGCTAAAATTATTAATACCCAAAATAAATCCTGTATAGTGTGATACGATACTACGACGATTCCTGATCCCCGAGCTAGCTTGGTAACATTATAAAAAAAGGGAAAGAAAATAGGGGTAAGCTATATAGCTTAGTAAGTTTATATGCAAATAATAAACATCTTTGTTATAACTTAATCATACAAATTCCATAATGGAAGTTGGTATAAACATTACTAAACTCTCATAACCATTTCTTACCCAATCATAACTTTACCATTTGAGCATTACAACACATCACGTTTTAACTAATAATTATACTTCCATCTAATAGTCATATGAACTTCGTACGTACCTGTATTACTTACTTTAAATGTACTGTCACTCTCATTTAAGCTACACCCGTTGAACCATTTAGAATCATTAAGGATACTCGGGAGTCATACATAGGCCATACAATGACATATCTCAGTTATAGTCTTACATGTAATCCAATATCGAAGTGAATAGCACAGCTACGGTCTTACACGAAATCTCATATCGATGCCATATCCCAAACATGGTCTTACACAAAATCTTGTACCAACGCCATGTCCCAGACATGGTCTTACACGTACTACCATACCGATGCCATATCCCAGATATGGTCTTACAAGGAATCACATGTCGATAACCTCGATGCTATGACCCTTGTATCCTATAATGTTCCTAGGGTTCGTATTGGACTTCCACACTTATCGAATTATTGTTGAACTTGTTCATACAAATTAACTCGTCCACGAAGTCAATTAATCAATGCAAGCAATAATTAAACATTTAAAAGTAATGAAATGATACATTATTTACACATAGACTTACCTCGGTACAAAAACTACTATTTTGTGATTTAGTCCACTACCTTGTCCTTCCCTCGATCAAGGTCAATTCCTCGTCTTTCTTGATCTATAATAACATATTTAACTCATTTAATTATCACATTGTTCAATTAGGCCCAAAAATCATATTAAGGTAAAATTATATTTTTGCGCCCCTAACTTTTCACTTATTTGCACTTTAGTACCTAGGCTCGTAAACTAAAAAGTATTCATTTTTCTCAAAACCCAAGCCTAGCCAAATTTTATTCATGCTTATAGCAGCCCACATTTTTCATTTATTCACATATTCATTGTAACACCCCAAACCCGGCCTGGACGTTATGACCAGATCTGGTGTGTCACATGAGCCTATAACTAAGTTTACGACCTTCTGCTTGTTGTGACTTAGGTGATAATAAAATAGCAAGTTTGAGAAAAGTCATTTTGATAAGTCTTTAGATTATCCAGTCATTGAACTTGTTAAGTTTTGAAAACGTTCTTAAGGATTTGAAAACCCGCGTAGCCTATAACTAGCAGTTTCGATAAAGTATGAATTAAACCATCACTAAAACAAAACCGATAAAGAAATTTAAATAGCGGCCTTATTACAATTAAAACCCCCAAAAAAATAGCATAATAAAATACTTAAAATGAAAAAGAAAACCAAATTTGCAGATGCTGTGGCCACTCCGAATCTCTCACAGCTCCAAGCCCACTATGGTTGAGGGTTACCTGCAGAGATGAAATTAAAGGGGGGATGAGTTTGATAACTCAGTGTGCAACATAATCTCAACCATAGGCCAAAACAGATCAAGCCTCAGAATCAGATTAACTGGGCCTTGGCCCATTATAGAAATCAGGTTAAGCCCACAGGCCCATAACAGATACAGATAAGATATATTATACAAATAGAAAACCCAACCCAGATCCATCCATAACACCCCTGTACCAGCCTTACACCATGTGGGGAGACTACTCGACCCACCCAACCGCTACACACCACAGAAATTTACAGCGAGGCTGCCAGATATTGTGACGAGGTCACCAGATACAGATATTGTGGCGAGGCCACCAGAATAGATATATATGTGGCGATGCCACCAGATTGCAGCGAGGCTGCCAGAACAGATATATATATATGGCGAGGCCACCAGATTGCAGCGAGGCTGCCAGAACGCTTCCTCCATCATAAAAGCCCATAACCCCATGCAATAGATGTAACATACTATAGCATGCAACATACAGTATCTCATGCATCAAACATATTTAGATTAAGTGATAAATCATGCAGATACATAATATTATACATTTCGTGCAGAATTGGTTCTAAGGGTATAATAGTCTTTTTACACTTAGGGGTATTTTGGTAATTTTCCCTATTTAAGGGTATTTTAGTCCTTTTCCATATTTTCAGAGATTTTATGCATGTTCAATTGATTATCAGTCCATAGTTATCCACAGAAGTCCATTTTAAGCTTAATTTCCAATTTTGCCATTTTTAGCCTAAAACCCCTAATGGGCCCTACTGTGTCCACTAATGTCTTAAGCCCGTTAAGTCTAATTTTTAGGTTCAGATTACCAATTTAACCATATTATTATTAACCACGTTACCAGAAAGCCTTTAACAGTCATTTTACCGATTTGGGCTCGGAAGCCCATTGGGCCCATGTTGGCCCATCGAAGCCCAACTTACCAAAACGTTCGGAATTGCACCTTCTGCAATTCCACCACTACCAAATTCTTGGTTAACCCCAACGGAGTAAACGACTACTCCTAGATATCGCAAGAATGTGTTTTCGGTCACTTCCAACTAGTTGTTGGTCACTTTTCGGTCATTACGGCCTTTTCCATTCCAGTCTAAAAT
This sequence comes from Gossypium stocksii, assembly GCA_020496765.1. Lineage (NCBI taxonomy): Eukaryota > Viridiplantae > Streptophyta > Magnoliopsida > Malvales > Malvaceae > Gossypium > Gossypium stocksii. The sequence goes on from CM035622.1 coordinate 55,299,843, forward strand.
TGGGATTAGATACACACCTGTTAACCGTTGAAACAGTTGACGAAATCCACGTACGAAACCTATCATTAATCACCTTAGTGTTAGTTTAATAATCAATAATCATTAGACCCTAAGTCCTTTACCAAAATCGGCCAACATGGCCTAAGTCCCTAAAAGCCCTTACCTTTTTGTCGATTATGGATTAGATCTAAGTGCTCAACTGCGTTAGTCCCCAAAACTCCTCGTTTGGTCACCTTTCCTTACGATCCAAAATACAAAAGAATCAAACCATAGCATTAGATCATTAAAAGCCATGTCGACAACTCCCCTAAAGGTCCAAGGATTTCGGCTTCACTTTAATATACCAATAACGAATGTATTCAAGGTTTCGAATACCTACCAAAACTCTGCACACGAACAACCCTGCTTACCCGCTTCTACTCGACGGAATCTATACTAAATCTATAGTAGCTCTAACGACAATCAAAGTGGCTGGAAGAGTTCGGCTTTTGAATGTTTTTAAAGGGAGGTGTTTTCTGCTTCCAAATATGCGGTATGATACCCTTGCCGTTTCAATCACTACAATGGGAAAGATGTCTTGATGATAAGAGAGGTGATAGATAAGGAGTCGGCTTACCAAAACAATTAAGGAAAGAAGGAGAATTCAGTTTCGGCAAAACAAGAGTGTCTCAGCTTTTAATGCTGTCGACTGAAGCTTGAAGAAAATGAGAAGGAGGAAGGTGTCTTCGGTCTTGAAGGGAAATGGGGTAGAATGGGATCGGTGTGGGGTGCAAGAGCAATGAAGAAGAACGAGAGAAGAAGAGAAACTAGGGAGTGATTTCGGCAACTAGAGGATTCGGCAATATGGCTTAGGATAAGGGTAAGTTGTAGCTATTAGGAGGAAAAGGGAGGTTGAGTAACAAAAAGAAAAATAAAAGAAGACCCTAGTGCTCTATACACAATCGGCTCAAGAACCTCTAAAAGACCCTAAATGAAATCGGCACAAAAACCCCCTATGCCGATTGTGCTAAACCCAATATTGCTTATCGATTTGCCTCATAGAGAGTCCCAATTGCCGGCCACTTCCACTCAAAATTTGAATTCCTCAACCTACTCCTTGAATCACTCCTATGACCGATTCAAACCTTCCCCCAAGTAGAGTTTTACTCTGCTTCAAACTCTTACCTGCTCAAGCATAAAAATATACACCATCCTTGCATACTCTGGGGCTTGAACCTTGGACCTCCAAGCTCACTTAGGCGCCACCTTTTTAGCTCCTAAGTGGCGTCATGTTGCCACTCCACCACTGGCCAACTTATGCCTTATTTCATAGATATTTTCTTATATCACCTACCTCCAAGAGACCCCTAACTCCTAAGTCAAAAATACAAAATTTTGCCGAGCTTCCAACCAACACCAGGGCCTTCCATAGGCCCATTAACACTCCCCAAACATGCATTACACACCCAAATACTAGAGTTTACACATTTTATTCGATAAGGAACAATCTAAGAGAAACCTGAAAATTAGGGCGTTACAACTCTACCCTCCTTAAAGAAATTTCGTCCTCGAAATTTACCTTATCCAAACAAATGGGGATATTGCTGACGCATTGCCTCCTCTGGTTCCCAAGTAGCTTCCTCCCTGCCATGATTACGCCAAAGTACCTTTACCAATGGAACCAACATTCTCCTTAGAACATTCACGTCTCGATCCAGAATCTGCATAGGCTCCTCCTCAAAAGTCAAATCAGGCTGTACTTCCACTTCTGCAACTGGTAGGATATGGGTAGGGTCAGAATGATATCGTCTTAGCATGGATACGTGAAACACATCATGGATTCTATTTAACTCTGGAGGTAATTCCAATTGATACGCTACCGGTCCTACTCGCTTAAGAACCCGATAAGGCCCAATGAACCGCGGACTTAGCTTGCCTTTCTTACCAATTCTTAGTATCTTCTTCCAAGGTGAAACCTTCAGAAAGACCATGTCACCCACTGAATACTCAATCTCCTTACGCTTCAAATCTGCGTAAGACTTCTGCCGATCAGATGCCTCTTTTAATCGATCCCTTATCACTTTGACCTTCTCTTCAGTCTCTGCTACCAATTCAGGTCCAAGAACTTGCCGCTCGCCTAATTCGGTTCAACAACTAGGTGATCGACACTTACGCCCATACAGTGCCTCATAAGGTGCCATACGGATGCTAGCCTGGTAACTGTTATTATACGCAAACTCCACTAACGGTAGATAATCCTCCCAACTGCCTCGAAAGTCGATAACACATCCCCTCAACAAATCCTCCAGAATCTGAATAACCCTTTCTGACTGACCATTAGTCTGAGGATGAAAAGCCGTGCTAAAGTTCAGTCGCGTTCCCAACGCCTCATGCAACTTTTGCCAAAACTGATATGTGAATCTAGGATCTCGATCAGAAATAATAGACACTGGTACCCCATGCAGTCGCACAATCTCTGCTACATATAATTTGGCTAACTTCTGAAGGGGATAATTAGTACGTACAGGGATGAAATGAGTAGATTTAGTCAACCTATCCACAATCACCCAAATTGAGTCCTTCTTCGAGGGCGTCAAGGGCAACCCACTCACAAAATCCATGGTCACCATCTCCCATTTCCACAGTGGTACTTTCACTAGTTGCAGAAGTCCAGAAGGTAACTGATGTTCAGCTTTCACCTGCTGACAAGTCAGACATTTCCCCACGAATTCTGTTACCTCTCGTTTCAGCCCAGGCCACCAATATAGTTCCTTTAAATCATGATACATCTTATTACCTCCAGGATGCATAGCACACAGTCCTCTATGGGCCTCAGTTAAAATTGCTTGCCTCAACTTAGAGTCTTTAGGAATACAAACTCTACCTCGGAAACATAGAACTCCTTCATTGTTAAGTCCAAACTCAGAAGTATTCCCATCCTTAATCTGCTAAAATCAAGAACCCAAAGATTCATCCCTCAACTGCTTTTCTTTAATCTCCTCCATCCAGGTTGGCCTTACTTGCAGTTCTGCTAATAGACTACCGTCATCATACAGACTCAATCGGGCAAACATCACTCTCAGATCAGATACAGTTCTACGACTTAGGGCATCAGCCACCACATTAGCTTTACCTGGATGATACTCGATCGCACAATCATAATCCTTAAGCAACTCTAACCATCTCCGTTGCCTAAGGTTCAGCTCCTTCTGAGTCAGCAAGTACTTAAGACTCTTATGATCTGTATATATAATACACCTTTCCCCATACAAATAATGTCTCCAAATCTTAAGTGCAAAGATTACTGCTGCCAACTCCAGATCATGGGTAGGGTAGTTTACTTCGTGAGGTTTAAGCTGTCGCGATGCAAAAGCAACCACTTTACCCTCTTGCATCAGTACACAGCCTAACCCAACATGTGATGCGGCACTGTACACGGTAAAATCCTTTCCAGACTCTGGCTGAATCAATACAGGTGCCTCGGTTAGAACCTTCTTCAGTTTCTCAAAAGCTTCCTGCTGCTGCTCGGTCCAAATAAATGGTACTCCTTTCCTTATGAGTTTTGTCAACGACGCTGCCATCACAGAAAATCCTTCTACAAACCTTCTATAGTACCCAGCTAAACCCAGAAAACTTCGAATTTCTGCCACTGATTTTGGTGGTTTCCATTCTAGAATTGCTTCAATCTTTTGAGGGTCTACCTTAATTCCCTCAGCAGAAACAACATGCCCTAAGAAAGTTACCTCCCTCAACCAGAACTCACACTTACTGAATTTCGCATAAAGCTCATTTTCCCTTAACACTTGCAGCACCACACGGAGATGCTCATCATGCTTCTCCTCAGATTCAGAATAGACCAAAATATCGTCGATAAATATGACTACAAAACGATCCAAGTATGGCTGAAACACTCGATTCATCAGATCCATAAATGCTGCCGGTGCATTGGTCAGCCCAAATGGCATAACCAAGAACTCATAGTGACCATACCGAGTTCTGAATGCTGTCTTATGGATATCCACCTCTTTTACCCTTAACTGATGATATCCAGATCGAAGATCGAATTTAGAAAACACTGAAGCTCCTCTAAGCTGGTCAAATAAGTCATTGATCCTTGGCAACGGGTACTTATTCTTAATCGTCAATTTGTTCAACTGCCGATAATCGATGCACATTCGCATTGACCCATCTTTCTTCTTCACGAACAACACTGGTGCTCCCCACGGAGACACGCTTGGCCTAATAAAGCCTCTATCCAACAGTTCTTGAATTTGAGCTTTCAGTTCCACCAACTCCTTCGGTGCCATCCTATAAGGTGCAATAGACACCGGTGCCGTACCAGGCAACAAGTCGATCCCAAACTCAACCTCTCGATTCGGAGGTAATCCTGGAAGCTCTTCAGGAAACACATCTTGAAAATCGCTAACAGTCCTAACTTTGTCCACAGTCAGTTCCTCAGTTTCTGCTTGACTTATGAATGCCAAATAAGCCTCGCATCCTTTTCGAATACACTTCTCGGCTCTTAATGCCGACACCACATTGGACAGATAATCTCTACGTTCACCTATCACCATAACCTCCACATCCTCTGCGGTTTTTAATCTCATTCGCTTAGCAGTACAATCCAGAGTAGCCCTATGCTTAACAAGCCAATCCATTCCCAAGATAAGATCAAATTCTCTGAAAGGTAGCTCCATCAAGTCTCCAGAAAAGATTTTTCCTTGAGTCTCTATAGGCACATCTCTATACAATTTGTCTACCCTAACCGAGTGACCCAAAGGACTTAGTACAGATACCCCACTCACTGTCTCCTCAAAGCGCACCCCCAGCAACCCAGATATAGCACATGCAACATAAGAATGGGTAGATCCAACATCTATCAACGTAGTGTATGGCATACTAGAAATAAAAAACGTACCAGTTATGACGTCAGGAGCATCACCCTCCTCTCGGCGACGAGCTACATACACCAATGCTGGCTGACAAGCCTCAGCAAAACCAGTACCCCTACCAGGTGCTCCTTGTCCTCGACCATTACCATTTCCACCTCTGCCTTGTCCACGACCCCTCGGAGCTGGTGGTCCACCCCTCACTGGTTGAGCAACCCTCTGAGCCATAACTTGTCCCTGATCCAATTCTTCGGGACAGTCCTTAACCCTATGCTCCATCGATCTACATCGAAAACAAGCCCCAAAATGTTTCTGACACTCGCCCATATGTACCTTACCACAACTTCTACAACTCTGCAGTCAAACAGTGTTCATGGGTACTGCTCGCACTGGCTCCGCCACTCTTGCCCTCTTAACATTCCTGTTGGCCCCACTTGATGGTCCAGAATCCCTCTAGAACCGATTCCTATCCTTTTTGCGATTCTGTCTTTCTATCCGTTTCACCTCTTCAGCTATCTTAGCTTTCTTTACCAAAGCAGCAAAGTTACGCTCCCTCTGAGGAGCAATCAGCACCCTCAGTTCATCCCTCAGGCCATCCTCGAAGCGCACGCTACGCTCATATTCAGTAGCAACTATCCCAGAAGCATATCGGCTCAGCCTCAGAAATTCAGCCTCGTACTCAGATACTGTCCTACTTTCCTGAACCAAATTCAAGAATTCCTTCCGGCAGGCGTCTACATAGCTAGCCCCAACATATTTCTCTTTAAAGGCTGTCTTAAACAGCTCCCAAGTTACCTCACCAGCTGAAGTTCCATCTCTTACTGTAGGCCACCACTGATAGGCTTCATCTCTAAGCAACGATACAGCTCCCTTCAGCTTCTGCTCCACGGAGCAGTCCAGATCATCCATGATTCGCTCTGTGGCCTCCAACCAATATTCGGCCACATTTGGGGCCACTCTAGATACGCCCCTAAAGAATTCTGCTCCATTAGCCCGGAGTCGTTCAGAGATAGATCCCCAGAATCCATTATCGGTACTTGCCTCAGCAACCCTTTCCAGACTCGAAGCATTGCTTGCGATAGTGCGTCATCTCCTACACCTCGATCATGAGACTCCACCTCTGTTGCCGGTGGTATCGGTACATCAGCTATTGGCGCATGTCCCGAAGATGAAGATTTAGCTCGTGCACTACCTCGGCCACGCCCACGACCCCTACCACAAGCTGCTCGCGTACTCATTTCGTTTTATCTGTCTTAGAAATTTTATGAGTTAGATTAATATTCCAGTGTTTATTGCAGATGTCTTATGAATAAGTAGAATTTCAGAGTTTATTTTCTTTCGCGGTAGTCTAGCTACAGTCTCAGTCTACCTATCAGAGTCTCTATAGTTTCAGTAATACCCTAGCGAAAGTATCATAATAGAGTCTTAGTCCGGCATATATCAGAATTTCAGAATAAATCAGAAAAGTTTAGAAAACTTACAGGCTTGGGCCGGAGATTCGGTGTGCCACTCTTTAGAAAAACTACATAGGAAAACTTAATTTATTCTTTGAAAATAACTCATTTATGTACGAAAGAAGTTCATCAAACAAGTTCCAATTAATTTTGAAAACAATTGTTAAAAATATGATCTCTCGAAAATCTTTATTTTGACTGTTTGAAAACTTCCTATTTTTAGACCCGATCCACAGCTGAGTTGTTGCAACTTGGCTCTGATACCACTAAATGTAACACCCCAAACCCGGCCTAGACGTTATGACCAGATCTGGTGTGTCACATGAGCCTATAACTAAGTTTACGACCTTCTGCTTGTTGTGACTTAGGTGATAATAAAATAGCAAGTTTGAGAAAAGTCATTTTGATAAGTCTTTAGATTATCCAATAATTGAACTTGCTGAGTTTTGAAAACGTTCTTAAGGATTTGAAAATCCGCGCAGCCTATAACTAGCAGTTTCGATAAAGTATGAATTAAACCATCACTAAAACAAAACTGATAAAGAAATTTAAATAGCGGCCTTATTACAATTAAAACCCCCAAAAAATAGCATAATAAAATACTTAAAATGAAAAAGAAAACCAAATTTACAGATGCTGTGGCCACTCTGAATCTCTCACAGCTCCAAGCCCACTATGGTTGAGGGTTACCTGCAGAGATGAAATTAAAGGGGGGATGAGTTTGATAACTCAGTGTGCAACATAATCTCAACCATAGGCCAAAACAAATCAAGCCTCAGAATCAGATTAATTGGGCCTTGGCCCATTACAGAAATCAGGTTAAGCCCATAGGCCCATAACAGATACAGATCAGATATATTATGCAAATAGAAAACCCAACCCAGATCCATCCATAACACCCCCGTACCAGCCTTACACCATGTGGGGAGACTACTCGACCCACCCAACCGCTACACACCACAGAAATTTGCAGCGAGGCTGCCAGATATTGTGACGAGGTCACCAGATACAGATATTGTGGCGAGGCCACCAGATTGCAGCGAGGTTGCCAGAACGCTTCCTCCATCATAAAACCCCATAACCCCATGCAATAGATGTAACATACTATAGCATGCAACATACAGCATCTCATGCATCAGACATATTCAGATTAAGTGATAAATCATGCAGATACATAATATTATACATTTCGTGCAGAATTGGTTCTAAGGGTATAATAGTCTTTTTACACTTAGGGGTATTTTGGTAATTTTCCCTATTTAAGGGTATTTTAGTCCTTTTCCATATTTTCAGAGATTTTATGCATGTTCAATTGATTATCAGTCCATAGTTATCCACAAAAGTCCATTTTAAGCTTAATTTCCAATTTTGCCATTTTTAGCCTAAAACCCCTAATGGGCCCTACTGTGTCCACTAATGTCTTAAGCTCGTTAAGTCCAATTTTTAGGTTCAGACTACCAATTTAACCATATTATTATTAACCACGTTACCAGAAAGCCTTTAATAGTCATTTTACCGATTTGGGCTCGGAAGCCTATTGGGCCCATGTTGGCCCATCGAAGCCCAACTTACCAAAACGTTTGAAATTGCACCTTCTACAATTCCACCACTACCAAATTCATGGTTAACCCTAACGGAGTAAACGACTACTCCTAGATATCGCAAGAATGCGTTTTCGGTCACTTCCAACTAGTTGTCGGTCACTTTTCGGTCATTACGGCCTTTTCCTTTCCAGTCTAAAATTGGGATTAGATACACACCTGTTAACCGTTGAAACAGTTGATGAAATCCACGTACGAAACCTATCGTGAATCACCTTAGTGTTAGTTTAATAATCAATAATCATTAGACCCTAAGTCCTTTACCAAAATCGGCCAACATGGCCTAAGTCCCTAAAAGCCCTTACCTTTTTGTCGATTATGTATTAGATCTAAGTGCTCAACTGCGTTAGTCCCCAAAACTCCTCGTTTGGTCACCTTTCCTTATGATCCAAAACACAAAAGAATCAAACCATAGCATTAGATCATTAAAAGCCATGTCGACAACTCCCCTAAAGGTCCAAGGATTTCGGCTTCACTTTATATACCAATAACGAATGTATTCAAGGTTTCAAATACTTACCAAAACTCTGCGTACGAACAACCCTGCTTACCCGCTTCTACTCGACGGAATCTATACTAAATCTATAGTAGCTCTAATGACAATCAGAGTGGCTTGAAGAGTTTGACTTTTGAATGTTTTTAAAGGGAGGTGTTTTCGGCTTCCAAATATGCGGTATCATACCCTTGCCGTTTCAATCACTAGAATGGGAAAGATGTCTTGACGATAAGAGAGGTGATAGATAAGGAGTCGGCTTACCAAAACAATTAAGGAAAGAAGGAGAATTCGGTTTCGGCAAAATAAGAGTGTCTCAGCTTTTAATGCTGTCGACTGAAGCTTGAAGAAAATGAGAAAGAGGAAGGTGGCTTCGGTCTTGAAGGGAAATAGGGTAGAATGGGATCGGTGTGGGGTGCAAGAGCAATGAAGAAGAACGAGAGAAGAAGAGAAACTAGGGAGTGATTTCGGCAACTAGAGGATTCGGCAATATGGCTTAGGATAAGGGTAGGTTGCGGCTATTAGGAGGAAAAGGGAGGTTGAGTAACAAAAAGAAAAATAAAAGAAGACCCTAGTGCTCTATACACAATCGGCTCAAGAACCTCTAAAAGACCCTAAATGAAATCGGCACAAAAACCCCCTATGCCGATTGTGCTAAACCCAATATTGCTTACCGATTTGCCTCATAGAGAGTCCCAATTGCCGGCCACTTCCACTCAAAATTCGAATTCCTCAACCCACTCCTTGAATCACTCCTATGACCGATTCAAACCTTCCTCCAAGCAGAGTTTTACTCTGCTTTAAACTTTTACCTGCTCAAGCATAAAAATATACACCATCCTTGCATACTCTGGGGCTTGAACCTTGGACCTCCAAGCTCACTTAGGCGCCACCTTTTTAGCTCCTAAGTGGCGTCATGTTGCCACTCCACCACTGGCCAACTTATGCCTTATTTCACAGATATTTTCTTATATCACCTACCTCCAAGAGACCCCTAACTTCTAAGTCAAAAATACAAAATTTTGCCGAGCTTCCAACCAACACCTGGGCCTTCCATAGGCCCATTAACACTCCCCAAACATGCATTACACACCCAAATAATAGAGTTTACACATTTTATCAGATAAGGAACAATCTAAGAGAAACCTGAAAATTAGGGCGTTACATTCATACACATATTTTACAAGTTTAGCAAATGGGTCCTTTTAAACATTTTTACCAAAAATGACTTAGTAAAGGTCGTTTATCTATCACTAAACTTTCATTTTCTACCATTAGACATCAAAATACATGAATGTCACTTATGGGTAAATTTTTAAACATAAACCTACTTCAAAATAATGGTAAAAATAGGTAAATCGGGTGATAACAACTTCAAAAACTTAAAGAGCATTAAAAACGGGGCTAGGATGCACTTACTATTAAGCTTGGAAAGTGAAGAAACCCTAGCTATGGCTCCCTTTTGAATTTCGATTATGGTAGGAGAAGATGGACACAATTTTGACTTTATTTTCCCTTTTTATTCTTTTATTAACCAAATAACCAAAATGCCCCTAAGGTCTTTCTTTGAAGTTTTACCCTTCCATATCCATTTTTGTCCATCATGATATATAATGGTCTAATAACTAAATAAGGACCTCTAATATAAAAATTCATTTCAATTAATCCCCCAATGCTTCTAGAACACATATTTTACACTTTTTGCAATTTAGTCTTACTAGTCAAATTGGACACTTTATCGATAAATTTTCTTAACGATATTTTCATACATGCATTCAATCATACTATAAGCCTTAAAACTTTATCGCAATAAATTTTTCTATATCGGATTTATGGTCCCAAAACCACTATTCTGACTTGGCCCTGAATCTGGCTATTACAACTCTCCCCCTATTAGTGATTTTCATCCTCGAAAATCTTATCAGAAAAGAGGTTTGGGTATTGTTTTCTCATGGCTTCTTCGCGTTCCCATGTAGCCTCCTTAATCTCATCTCTCTGCCGCAACTCTTTCACTAATGCTATAGTTTTATTCCTCAATTATTTGACTTCCTAAGCCAAAATCTTAATCGGTTCTTCATCATATGTCATATCTGGTCGAATCTCAACTTCCGTAAGAGAAATCACATGTGAAGGGTCAGAACAATATCGTCGCAACATCGACACATGAAACACATTATGAATTCTTTCAACTTTTTCGGTAAAGCCAACCGATAAGCCACTGGTCCAATCCTTTCAATAACCTCATAGGGACTAATAAAGTGCGAACTCAACTTGCCTTTACGGCCAAATCTCAGAATCTTTTTCCACAGAGACACTTTTAGAAATACTTTATCACCCATTTGAAATTCGATCTCGTTTCCTTTCAAATCTGGGTATGACTTTTGTCTATCTGAAGTGACTTTCAGACAATCACAGATTACATTCACTTTTTCTTCGGTTTCCTTAAACAAATCAACCCTATGAATCTGTCTCTCACTAAGCTTGATCCAATGCAAAGGAGTTCGACATTTGTGGCCATACAATGCCTCATATGGCTCCATTTTTATACTTGACTAAAAAATGTTGTTGTAAGCAAATTCGACCAAAGATAGACATTTTTCCAAACTACCCTTGAATTCTAGAACACAACATCGAAGCATATCTTCAAGAATCTAAATTACCCTTTCAGATTGACCGTTAGTTTGCAAATGAAACGCAGTACTAAAGTTCAATTTCGTGCTCAAGACCTCTTGCAACTTTTTCTAAAATCTCAAAGTAAATCTCGAATCTCTATCTAAAATAATAGAAATAGGCATTCCGTGAAACCTCACAATCTCAGTAATGTATAATTCAGCTAGCTTGTCGAATGAATAGTCAGTACGTACCGGAATAAAATTACTTGATTTCATTAATCGATCAACGATGACCCAAACGGCATCTTTCTTCCTCGGGGTCAAAGGCAAACCCGTTACAAAATCCATCGTAAACTTGTCCCATTTTCACTCAGGTACCATCACTGGCTGAAGTAAACCTGAAGGCACTGTGATGCTCGGCTTTTACTTGTTGACAAATCAAACACTTTGATACAAATTCAGAAATATCTCTTTTCATACCTGGCCACCAATACAATCTCTTCAAATCATTATACATATTAGTACTGCTCGAATAAACTGATAAGCAACCACTGTGAGCCTCGTGTAAAATTTTCTGAATAAGGTCATTATCCTTCGGTACACATACTCTATCTCGGAACATCAAACAATCATCTAAACTGACTCAAAAATCTGAATCATTACTCATTTCACACTAAGCTCTTTTGGCTTGAGATTCACTATCACTCTTTTGAGCTTCACAAATTTACTGAAGAAATAACAGTCTAGCCCCAACTCGGCCAGAATCGAACCATCATCAGACAAAACCAAATTCATACTCATAGCTCTCAAAGTAAACAGAGACTTTCTAATTAAAGCATCTGCTACTACGTTTGCTTTCCCCGGGTGATAATCGATCACCAACTCATAATATTTTAGTAACTCGAGCCATCTCCGTTGTCTTAAATTCAAATATTTCTAAGTCATAATATACTTTAAACTCTTATGATCAGTAAAAAATAACATCTCTCATCGTACAAATGATGACGCCAAATTTTCAAAGCAAAAACGATGGCAACCAATTCCAAGTCGTGGGTTATATAGTTCTTCTCATGTGGCTTCAATTGCCTCGAGGCATAAGCTATCACTTTGCCCTCTTGCATTAATACATAGCGAAGACCATTCAAAGACGCATCACTATAAATTACAAATTCCTTTCCTGACTTAGGTTGTACCAAAACCGGTGCCTCTGTCAATAGCAGCTTCAATTTCTGAAAAATTTGCTAACATTTGTCGGTCCATTCAAACTTAACATCTTTGTGCAACAACTTGGTCATCAGAGTAGCAATCATCCAAAATCCTTTGACAAATCATCGATAATACCTGGCTAAGCCCAGAAAGCTTCTAACCTCATATACATTTCTTGGCGGCTTCTAATCCACAATTGCTGATACCTTACTCAGATCAACCTTTATACCTTTAGCAAAGACAATATGTCCAAAAAATCTGACTTCTCGAAGCCAAAACTCACTTTTACTGAACTTAGCAAACAATTTCTTATCTCTCAAAATCTGCAGCACAGTTCTCAAATGTTCGACATGCTTGGTCTCATTCCGAGAATAAATCAAGATATCATCTATGAATACAACTACAAACTTATCCAAGTACGATTGAAAGATCCGATTCATCAAGTCCATAAATACAGTCGGAGCATTAGTAAGTCCAAAAGGCATAACAAGAAACTCATAATGTCCATACCTCATTTTAAACATGATTTTCAGCACATGTGACTCTTTAACTCTCAACTGATAGTAGCCAGATTTCAAGTCAATCTTTGAAAACATTGTTGCCCTTTTAATTGATCAAACAAATATCGATCCCTAGCAAAGGATACTTGTTCTTTATAGTCACTTTGTTGAGCTGTCGATAATTGATACAAAGTCTAACAGATCCATCTTTCTTCTTTACAAACAATATAGGAGTAGCCCAGGGAGAAAAACTCGGTCTCGCAAATCCCTTATCTGTCAACTCTTGCAACTGAGCTTTTAACTCTTTTAATTCAGTCAGAGCCATCCTATATAGACCAATCGATATCGGGATAGTCCTAGGCACCAAATCAATAGAAAACTCAATCTCTCTTGTAACACCCTTAACCCGTATCCGTCACCGAACTAGGGTTAAGAGTATTACCGAACATAGTAGAACATTTCATAAAATTTTCACTAATCATTATTCAAATATCATCATATCATAGCAAATCATACAAATAGAGTCCCTTAAGGAGGTCAATGAGACCTTAAGCATACATTAGAAGAAGGTTGGGACTAAACTGAGCTCGTACAAATTTTTCCAAAAGCTTAGAAATTTTTCAAAGTTATAGAGGTCACAAGCCCACGTGGTCAGGCCGTGTGCCTCACACGACACTAGACACGCCCGTGTTTTTAGGCCCTGGCAAAATAGGGCATACATACTGACTTGTCCACACGGCTACAAGACACGTCCGTGTGCCAGGCCGTGTGAAAATTTGGGAGGCTACTGACTTGGCTACACGGCCTAGCCCACGCCCCTGTGTGCGATAGTGTGGTTTGCCCAGGCTCACTTCGAAGTGGCCCTTGAGCGACATGGTAGAGACACATGCCTATGTCCCTGCCCGTGTGGGCACAAAATAGGCCATTTTCAAGGCCAAAATGCCACCCAATTTTGGGTCCTCTCTACAAGCATCAAACATGTACCAAAAATGCGATAATTTTTTTGGCCAATTTCAAACACAAATATGTACCATTCATAGCATAGTATCCCCAACCAATTTCATCATCAATTTCCATGCTAAATCATACTAAATCATCAGCCAAATTCTTACCAAAAGATATGGTTCATTATCCCAATTTACCACATCATTTCACAAGCAAAAACATACCAAATTCTCAACCAATAACATACCAAGTTGACCATTTCATTTAGCCATTCTTGAACACTCCACATATACAAATTTTCTATCACATATCACATACCAAATTCAAACATAACCACTTCCATTACCAAGCCTTATCATATCATCACTCAATACCGAATTTTTAAGTCCTTAAATCACATAAAACATATCATGAAACAACTTCTAAAACAAGGTTAAAGCATAACTATATTCCCATAAACATTAACATCAAACTCAAGCCATTTTTGCATGGCTATCAATACACAACTTCCAAAACCAACCTATCAAAACTAGCCTATACATGCCACATAACCAATACTCAAAGCCTTATTTACCGGAGCGATAACAGGATAGTGTGATGACGTCTCCTACGACTTCTAACCCGAGCAAATCTCTAAAACTCTATAAACATAGGAAAAACATACAGAGTAAGCTTTGGAAGCTTAGCAAGCCATAAGTAAATAAATCATTTCAATGATATTTATAATTCAACTTAACTAGCACAAATTTAACAAATCTCAACCACATATGAATTTTTCACCCTCAGAAATTCATATGATCATATTAAGTGCTTTACTTAATTTTAGCATTTCATAAACATAATATCTTTATACATATCTTATCTATTTGGCTACATCTCAATACCATATATAGAGCACATATTCACATTTCATTTTCATATAAATCATCATCTTTTGCACAAATACTACTTTCCATTTCTTATAACCATGTTTCTCATTTCATAATTCTTAAGTTCAAAACATAGGGCCACAATTCATATAACGAACATATATAACATATCATTCAGTTGTATCCATTCATATCATTCAATATCATATATTTCAAATATCATCATTTGAAACATATTCACCTTTCATTTCTGAATTACATAATCGAAACACACATACTTGAATCATATATGGCAAAAGACAATTACCATTCCACATTTCTCATATAATTCATTTAATCATAGTTCACTCGCTATTAACCACATCTCATTTTCATATATATCATATATCAACTTATCATAATCATACTCACTTTCATTACTCAATTTCATAAACATTGCAACTTACCTGAGTCAGATGCACATTTATATACTCATTTATTTATTTCTTGAAATGCCTGTTGAACCGTTCGAAATCAATAAGGATACTTGGATAGCTCTGGAAGCTCATACAATGCCAATGTCCCAGACGTGGTCTTACATGTAATCAAATATCTATGCCACAGTCCCGACAAGGTCTTACAAAAAATCATATACGATGCCAATGTCCCAGACATAGTCTTACACGTAATCTCTAATCGATGCCAGTGTCCCAAACATGGTCTTACACGATATCTCAAATCGATACCAACGTCGCAGACGTGGTCTTACATGAAATAATATCTCAGAATCCTATGTCATGACATATGTATCCTAACTATTCCTAAGGTTCATACCGGATATATCAGACGTTGTCACATTTTCGGAGCATTCTCAATTTCATATATTCCATCCACTAACCTCGAAACAAGTCTTCCAAACCTCAGTTCAATTCAGCACATACATATATTTATTCACAAATCAATTCAGCATATATATTACATATACATTTCAATTTAACAAAATTTATTTACTTATGACTTACCTCGTGCAGACACAAACAGACCGGGACGACTATTTAATAATTTTTGGCTTTCCCCAATCTAGATCTGAATTCCACTTTTGCCAATCTAATTAATATAAAAATTTACTTATTCAATATTTCATTCAATTCAATCCATACACATATATTTAGGCATTTTTACACTATAGCCCCTAAAGTTCACATTTTTGACATTTTAGTCCCTATTTGAAAATAACACAAAATATACCAAATTTCCTTATACAAAGGCTTAGCCGAATTTTCATATAGTTTATATAAGCCCATATTTTTCATTTATTTCACATTTTAACCTTTCAATTTCTCATTTTAACAAATTAGTCCATAATACTCAAATTCATCAAAAATCCCAATACAAAATATATTAACCCAACATCACATATTTATTTTCTATCATTAATTCTCACAAAACTCAATTTATCAACAATGGCATATCTTAAAATCATCTTCAATTTTAGAAATTCAAGCATGGGCTAGCTAGTACTCAAAGCAACGATCTCAAAAACGTAAAAATTATCGAAAACTGAACAAAATTGAACTTACTAATTAAACATGGAAGAGCCAAAACTTCAAAGCCCTAAAATGGTTTCTTTCATTCTTCATTTTCGGTGGTGAGCAAGAATGATGATGATATTCCACTTATGTTTCTTTATTTTATTAAGTTATTAACTAAGTTACTATTATAACCTTAGTTTATTAACATTAAAACATTAATGAACAAGCCCATAATTGTCCACTCAATTAATCAAGGGTCAAATAACTACTTAAAGGCTTCATAATTAATTAATCAAAGCCATTAAGCACTTTAACAATTAGAAAGCCACTTTTACATTTTACACGATTAAGTCCTTTTATCAAATTAACTAACGAATCGGTAAAATTAAATCACGAAATTTTTACACATATCCAATAATATGCTATAAGTACCAAAAATAATATTAAAATAATTTTCTAACCCCAAATTTGTGGTTCCGAAACCACTATTCCAACTATTACATCTTTGTAATTAGAGGCAGCCAAGGCAACCAAGGCTATTACATCTCTAATCAGAGGCAACCAAGGCAACTCTTCTAGAAATACATTCGGATATTCACAAACTATCGGCACTGATTCAAGTTTCAATTTAGACATCTTTGTATTCACCACATAGGCAAGATAAGCTTCACATCTTTTTCTTACATACCTACGAGCAGACATATATGACATCACTATAGGCAATTCCCTCATTTCATCTATTTGAACCTGAAGAGCCTCACCATTTTCACTTTTTAATTCAATAATTTTCTGCCTACAGTTTTCTTTAGCATCATGCAATATTAACCAATCCAAACCCAAAATGGCATCAAATTCATCAGATGGCAATAACATTAAGTCAGTCAGAAAACAGTGACCTCGAATTATCAAAGGACAATTCTTGCAAACTTTATCTACTAATACATACTTGCCTAAAGGGTTTGACACTTTAATCACAAACTCAATAGACTCAACAGGCAAATTCATATTAGTTACCAAATTCATACAAATATAAGAATGCGTAGACCCGGGATCAATCAAAGCAATGGCATTATTATCATAAAGAGAAAATGTACCCGTGTTAACATCAGGAGATGACGCATCTTCACGAGCATGTATGGCATATGCTCTAGTAGGTGCTCTAGCTTCGGATCTCACAGCTAAATCCTTCATTACACCTTTACTGCTAGTTCCATTCCCGGTGTTCCTTGTAGCCTACCTCTATTGGTAGTATTACTTGGCCTTGCACTCTGAAACTTTTCTTCTGTATCCCTTTCAAGGTAATCTCAAACAAAATGTTATAAGGAACCACACTTGAAACAAGCTAGGCTATTCGTTCTACACTTGCCAGGATGTCGCCTGCCACAATGCTAACATTCAGGTCTATTAGACCTAACATTACCCACACTTGCCATTGAAGTAGCTGGAGCTTTAGAACCAGAATACTGTTTCCCACAGTCTTTACGTGAATACCCAACTGAAACATTCAAACAATAATACATTTCTCTGGATTTCTTTGACTGAGACGGGCATGACTTACTCATCGGCCTTTTTCTTGCATCTTTAGCCTCACTATCGACTTTTCTCTTCTCTTTACTTGATTCTTCAGCTTTGCAAGTGCATTCAACCAACACAAAAAATTCTTTAATTTCCAAAATCCCAACTAACAGTTTGATATTCTCATTTAGTCCATCTTTAAACCTTCTACACATAATAGCCTCGGAGGAAACACACTCCCGAGCATACTTATTAAGCCTAACAGATTCTCGCTCATTTTCTGTCACAAACATTCGGCCCTCTTTCAGCTCAAGAAATTCCTTACGCTTCTAATCCATAAACCGTTGACTAATATATTACTTCCAAAATTCTTCTTGAAAGAACTCCCATGTAACCCTTTCTCTCGGTACCACTGATACTAGAGTCTTCCACCAATGATATGTTGCATCCCTCAACAGTGATATAACACACTTCAAACATTCTTCAAGTGTGCATGAAAGTTCATCAAATACGATAATGGTATTTTCAAGCCAGAAGTATACACTCTCGGGATCATCATCTACATTAGCCCTTAATTCTTTGGCCACTCTCGGGATCATCATCTACATTAGCCCTTAATTCTTTGGCCCCATACTTTCGAATCTTATCAACAGGAGGCTTATTAAATCTTACCATCTCTATACCTTAGGGAGCTACGAGAACCAGTTGAGGAATAGAAAGGGGTGGAGGAGGTTGAGCATAAGGATTCGCCCGAATAAACTCTGAGTACGACTCATTCATCATATGAAGAAAGGCTTCCCGAGCCTCTCCTCCGTGACTAGTTGTCACATGTCTACTATCAGGTGGCGTGGTCCCTTGGGCGGGAGCTGGCGCATTACTTTGAACATCATCAACTATGGCGCGATTAGGATCCATTTACTATATGAACACACAATTTGATTTGTTAGGAGTCATCACACTATCACAATTTTTATATGGCATGTATAGCTTGACTCATACACACGCTAGGTTAGTTCGAGAATCGACTAAACCATAGCTCTGATACCACTAATTGTAGCACCCCTTACTCGTATCCGATACTGGGATAGGGTTCGAGGCATTAACAGACTTACATACACTTAAACATACAAAGCCGAGTCATAAAATTTGTGTCCAATTTAAAACTTTTCAAACATATTCATAACATCCCTATTATAGGCCTACAAGGCCCTAAACATACATTGGAAGGGGTTAGGGACTAAAACGAGAACTTTCGAATCTTTTACAACACTTAGAAAATTTTCATGTGTTGGAGAGTCACACGCCCATGTGGGCAGGCCATGTGGCGAATTTAATTTTTGCATTTAAGGTGCAGACTTCACACGGCTTAAGCACATGCCCATGTCCTGAGGTTGTATCCTTCATATGGTTGAGACACACAGCCGTGTCTTTGCCCGTATGTCTACTACTGGACATTCTGTTTCTCAAAACTAAGGTGCAGGGGACACACAGCCTATCAACACGCCAATGTGGCTGACTATGTGTCATACACGGCGTAAACACCCGCCCCTATGTGGACAAAAATAAGGCTATTTACCAAGCCATTTGCCACCCTAAAACACAATCATACTTATAAAAATTTCATTAACACATATCATGACATAATTCAGCAACCAAACATCTTTAATTAAGACATCCACACATCATTCACATACCACAATCACCATGCATGTAACAGCTCGATTTTGGCCCTATTCAAAACAGTGGTTTCGGGACCACGAATTTGAGTAAAAAAATTTAAAATTTATTTTTGGTGTTTATAATGTGTGAATTTGTGGGTGCTAAAATATTGTTTGAAAATTTTATCATTTGGATGCCCGATTTAATAAAAGGGCTTAATCGTGTAAAATGCAAAAGTGACTTTCTATTTGTTAAAATACTAATTTGCTGTGGCTTATTAATTGATAAGTCCTTAAAATGATATTTGGCCACTATATAGGTAAGTGGATGGTAATGGACCACCATTAAAAGGTTTTATTATTAAATTACAAAGGTTAATTTGGTAATTGGCTTATTAATATAAATTATAATGAAACAAAGCCACATTAGTGTTCGTCTTTTTCTTCATTCTCTTCAACCGATAAAAAAAAAGAAGAAGAGTGTGGAAGCTAGAGAAGAGGCCGGCAGCATGATGTAGAAAACCATGAAATTATTTGCTTAGAAGTTAAAATTTTGAAGTGGCAAGGTAACTCTTCTAAACTCTCTATTATCTATTGTTTTTTATTGATAAATTCTGGTTAAATTGTTGATTTAATTTTTAACGAACATATGAGGGAAGGAATAAATTGAATTGTTATAATCGGTGTTGGGAAACATTAGCAAGTTCTCCTTGAATTTTTATCCTTTAGTGTTTGATCATTTTGGAAACTGTTAAATTGTTGTCCAAATTTTTACCCCATTAACATTGTTAAATGCTACTCTGTTTATACCGTTTGGTGGTGGTATTAATGCCATTTGAATATTACAGTGATAAGGATGTTTAAAAAAAAGAGGTGAATGTAAGTTGTTTTATGGATTACCGTTGGTGTATTAAAGCAGCAGTAAATTGTTGTTTAGGTGTTAATAAATGTAGTCTAAGTGACTTTAAATTATGTTAATAATGGCTGAAGTTGCAAATGAATAAATAGTGATGTATTTATTATGTCTGAAATTTGAGAAAAAAAGTGTTGATGCTACCTTTAATGTAGCTTAGAAGGTACTAAAAGACCAGTTTAATGCTTCAGATGTATAACCGAATGCCAGCTGATGTGCTAATTAATGTTGTCTAAATTGATGTCAGATTAAGCTGTTGTAGAGTGTAATTAGTAATTAATTTATAATGCATCAATAAGTTAAGTGTTAATTATTATTACAGTTGATTTTAGTGGATTAATTTGGCTGCGGTAATGCATGATTTGAATGCTGTTTGAATTGATATTAAGTACTTAATTATATTGCCATATTTTGTATATTAATGGTGTTTATTAAAAAGTGTATTAATGTTATCCAAATATGTAAATCTTTGAGACTTTAAGTTTCATAAATTAATATAAATTCCGACTGTATTTACGTTATCCAAATTGGAATGAATTAGATAATGGTTGTGTTTAGGTCGACCATTTGTGAGGAATAAAGATTTTTTTTACTAATTTTAATTAAATGATAGGATGGTTTGAGTTTGAATTTGATTTGATATTAGAGTTGGTTAATATATTGATTTATTATTATGTTTTGATCGTGAAACAAATAGATCGATTATAAATTGGGGAAAAGAGAAGGTCGTGGAAAAATCATCTGTGACTTGAGGTAAGTTCATAAGTAAATAAATGTTCTATAATCCATGCGTATATGTTTTATATATTTTTTTCAAATTAATTTGTAATGATATATATATGTGACCGAATTGAATTGAACATTTGATGACTTGATTCAATATGAGTTGACTTATTTATGAAGTGGTAAGTCTCAAAAGAACCTTATGAATTGTACAGGATTATGGTGTCATAATTTGTGAACTTTCGAGATGTGATATCGTGTAAGACCCTGTCTGGCATAGTGGCATCGATATATGATTTCGTGTAAGACCACGTCTAGGACGTTGGCATGGAATTGAGATATCGTGTAAGACCATGTCTGGGACACTGGCATCGATTAGAGATTGCGTGTAAGACCATGTCTGGGACATCGGCATCATATTTGTGACTTGTGTAAGACCCTGTCTGGGATAGTGACATCGATATGTGATTACAT
Source organism: Gossypium stocksii (assembly GCA_020496765.1). Taxonomy (NCBI): domain Eukaryota; kingdom Viridiplantae; phylum Streptophyta; class Magnoliopsida; order Malvales; family Malvaceae; genus Gossypium; species Gossypium stocksii. Next base: position 55,321,185 of record CM035622.1, read on the forward strand.
GTAAGACCACGTCTGGGACTTTGGCATTGTATGATATGTGTATCCGAGTATCCTATTCAATTCCAAATAGTTCAAAGGGCAATGTGAAATTGAGACCGAATGTGGAAATAAAAAAAGGTACATGTATGTGTTATTTAAGGTAAGTTAGTTAACTAAGTTATGAAATATTTTGAATGAGATAAAAGAATCATGACGTTTATATAAATGAATGATCATATTCACTTTAAAGTTATATATAAACATCATTTATTGGAATATAAATTATATGTTATTCCAAAGATTTCTTGTGTATTCGACTAATTGGTATTGGAATGTTAAAATATGTATAAGGAAATGAGAAATGTATGAATGTATATATTTACGATAGTGAATATTCGGCTATGTATTGGTATTATAAGTATGAAAACTATGTGAGCTAAGAAATATATGCATATTCGATTAAAATAGTTCATGGATAGTTATATGCTTGTTATATGAATTTTGTAAGTATAATTTGGTTGTATTTGTTGGAACTATTTATATGCTTGAGATGTTTATTTGTTTATAACTTACTAAGCTATGATAGCTTACCCTATGAGTGTTTGTTTGTCTCTGTTTTATAGATTTTGGGTGACTAGTTACGAGCTCGGGGATCGTCAGCGAAGTCTATCACACTATCATCTATTTATCAGTATTTTTAACAGCTAAATTTCGAATCTATGGCATGTATAGGCTATACTACTTTTCAGATATGTTTTAAAGTGATGTATATATTTTGCCATGCAAAAATGGCCAAATTGATATGAGTATTTGCTATCTTGAATTATGGTTCTTATGTGTGTTTAGCTTGCTTTATATGCTTTTATCAAGTGATGATATGTTTGCTTGTGGTTTTAATGATTCGGCTATGATGTATTTTTGAGGTATAATTGGTAAAATATGTGTGGCATATTTGATATAATGTGAATTTGTGGTTGGACTTATTGATTGAGTGATATATATATATGTGATTCATGAATGTGGTGCACATGATAAATGGATATAGTTTGAGGTATTGATAATTGGTTAGGTAATGAAATTGGTATTGGAGTGAGTTGTTCGTGATTTGATATTTATATTTTGGTATTTAATGAGTTAGTTTATAAGATGTTATATTGTACTCATGAAATTTAATAGTGAATGAAAATTCAAATGATTTGATTTGAATTGCTTTTATTGGCTAAGCAATATGTATATTTATGTTAGATAGAAATTGACCATTAGGTTCAGCTAATAGCATGAAATGGTAAAATACATGTTTGGTTTTGATATAAGTGCATATAAATGTTGTGTATATGTTATAAGTTAGTTAATTTGCAAATTTCTATTGTGGTATGAAATTGACTTAATAAGGATATATATATTTATAATAATATAAGATTTGAAATGCAAATTATAAATGGTATATATGTTTATATATATATATATATTCGGTTATGGCTTTTTAATTTAATATATATATATATATATATATGTTTTAGCTGTTAATGTGTTATAATGACATAATAAAGTTAAGTTAATATGTTAATTAATGCTTACTTTGACTCATGATTTTATGCGCATTTTTGGTTGGAAATTTTGTTAAAATTTAAGTTATGTTTCGGTCATGTGATAGTTATTTTAAGTATGTTAAGTATTAACTTTTGTATTATGATAGTGATTGAATGAGCTGATTATAATTTGACCACAAATGCCTTGTAATTTGAACTGTTTGTTTTATATGTGTAAGTATAAATGTATGAAATGGCAGGAATTAAATTAGCAGAGATATATACATATGTTTATTTATTAATTAAGATGATAAGCTTGATGTTTTGCTCAGTTACATGTGTGCATTTGTTTGAAAGTAGTGTTTCTTCTGGTAATACCTAGTAACCCTATTCCGGCGATGGATACGGGTTAAGGGTGTTACAATGCATGATCCTTACACAATTATCAACTCAATAATACAAGTAACCATATTCATGAAAGACATCATCACATGATTATACCAATATCCAACATTACCCAATTTCAAATGACCTTATACAAAATGATCATCACACCAATATAAGCCCACACACTAGCCTATAATAACTATGACACATATACAAAATAATCAAGTCCCTATACATGCCATATTTTCAAGATGCTAAACTTATTACTACCCAAAATAAAGCCTTGATAGTGTGATGCGATACTTCAATGATTCCCGATCCCCGGTGTAACAGCCTTAAAATGACCCTAGTCAGAATGTGGTTTCGGGACCACAAAATCGAGTCACAAAAATAATTTAATACTTATTTTTGTGTCCATTATATGTGTCAATTCATGTGTGACACTTTTGGTGCTTTAATTTAGTCTTATAATTGTGAATTGCACTTAAAAGGGCTTAATTGTGAACTTTGAAAGAATGCTAGATAAATATGTGATGACTAATAAGTGCATGCAAGTGAAAAGTGGGAGTTGCATGTCAATTTGACCATTATTTTGATAGTGGATGGTAATGATGAATTCTTTTGGCATTTTGTGTTTTGTATATTAGTTAAATAATAATAATAAAAATTAAGTGAAATGTTATCATAAAATATATATAATAAAAATAATATTTGGTGAAAAGAACAAGGCTTCTTCATCCTTGTTTGTCATTGCCGAATGTGGAGAAAGAAAAACCCCTTGGAAGGTTCGGCCATGCCGGATAAATTCATGAGGTATGCTTGATGTTTTCTTTTGAAATTTTTGTATGTTTGAGCCATTTGATGAGTTCTCCCCATGGCCCATGTTAAAATTTTGATAAGGGGAATACCATGTGTATTCGGTCATATAAGAAATTGGGAGAATTGATGGGTTGTTTTATGTTTCTATGAGTAAAGGGGAAATACGAGAACTTGAGCTAGTTAGAAGTGCATTTGGTTGTTTTGTGAGGTTTCGGTTATGGTGTGTCTAAGGTTATGGAATATCAATTTTGGATATTAGAAATGGGTGAAAGAATGTTAATTAGGCATTTGTTTTAGTTTAAATTGTAATAAGGGAGCTTGTGTGGCTCAATCCTTTTGTTGGAACATTCGGCTATGGCATTTTAGGGATTGAATTTATTGTTAAACTAAGCTAGGCATGGAAGAATGGAGAATTGAATAAGAAATTGATAAATCCTATTAATTATATGTGTGTATATATATATGTGGCTCAAATTGAGCTTGAGTAGTCGGCCAAGGTAGTTTAAGTGCTTAAAATTAAGAGATGAAGGCATTCGGTAACTCATGCCAATTGATGTTTTGATATTAAACATTCGTAGAACTTGTTTGATTGTGAAATTGAGTTACAAAAATAGTGAATTATGCTGGCTAATTTAGAGATTCGGTTATGGCATTTAAATGAATAATAAATTGGTTAAGTCATTGAATAATGGTTAAAAGAATTTGATTGCTAAAATGGTCGTTTACTTCTAATGACCAAGTGAGCTTGAACCAATGCAAGAATAGGCTATTTGCTTAGATTGTGATTTAAAGCCTATTTAATTACATGTTGCTATTGATGATTTAATTTAGCAAATTATGCATTCGGTCAAGGGAAATTTATGATGAATTTGAGTCGGTATTTATGGATTTTGTGACTTCGGTCTTGAATGAATTTTGGTATTGGTTAAAGTAGCCGAATACTTGAGATGATAGGATTTTGATTGGCGAATTTTTTTTTCCTTGCATAAATATTATAGCTCAAGAACAAAAAGGGGCACACTCGGATCGAGGAAAAACGAAGGTAGTCGTGTAGTCGATATAGCCGTACGATAACATTTGAGGTAAGCTCTTAAACGATTAAGTTGAATGTATTTAAAATCAATATAAGGAAATGGTAATTTAATAAATTATGTGATGAAATTACCGATTGAATTACGAGATGAATTGTGGATTAATGTTACAAAGTAAATGAAACTACTAATGTGATTAGGAAATTGAAGAAGAGTAAATTGTATAAATCTGCTTGAGACAGCAGCAGTAACGTGTTTTGGAAAAATCACCATAAATTATGGGAGTTGAGTTAGAGGCTGAATAAATTATGTAATTAAAGCTTAATGAGTCTAGTTTCTTATAAAAGAAACCGTGTAAGCAAAGGAATTGCTGATAGTAAGATATTTAAAGTTGTGTGAGACAGGGTCTGAATAACTCCGAAATCCCCTGTTCTGTTTTTAGAAAATCATTATAAATTGCACAAAAATGATTATGAGATAAAATTTATATGCTTAGACTCCTTAATGAGTCTAGTTTCTAATGAAATACACAAAAACATAATTGGAATTCTGTGCGTTGAGAAATTTGATTCGTAGTGAAGAGTGGTCAGTATAGTCAAATAGTGAAACAGAGGAAGATTTAAGAAAAATCTGGTATTGATTGACCAAACCAAAAATTCTGAAACTTTTATGGATAAAATATATATGGGTCTATTTTCTGGGAAAATTAACGGCACTTCATTTGGAGTTTCGTAGCTCTAGTTACGAATAATTTAATGACTATTGCTCAGGAAAACAGCTTGTAGTGAATTTATGATTATATAGTAAACATTGATGAAATTATAAGTGTGAAGATAAAATGAAAGAAAGATGATTGAAATTATATGGGACTTTGAGTTTTGAAGAAGTGATATGTTAACGAAATGTAGATAATGTGACCATGCATATACGGCAAATTGGTGTTACTTATTGAATATGTTATATGTGATTAATGTGCTTAAGTAAGTTCTTAAGTATTTGAGTTGATTTCTCTATGAGCCTTAAGTAATTTAGCATGTCTTGTACCTTTAGCAATTGATGCTACTTGCACGAATGATCTTATTTGAATTTGAAATTTGGAATGAAAGGTACATAAATAGAAATATTTCTTTTGGTTAATGGTATGCATAAGATTTAGGTAAGAGTCCTATATATGCTAATGTGTGCCAAAGCCGAATGACTAAATTGTGTGACAATGATGAGACTAAGATATGTATTAAGATCGAATATGTAAGTGTATATAAGTGTGGTAAGGCCGAATGGCCAATTTGAGTTATGAGTAAGATGTGTATCGTTATATGCATAAAGTGAGAACGAATAATTTATGGGATATGGGGCACGGCCAAATGGCTTTTATAAAGATGAAAGTAAATCATGTGATTTAGGAGTTAGTCTGGATGGAGGTATTATTTTGTTAATATGTTGTGATATGGAAATACTACCGAGCGTACATCATAAAGTGTGATAAACCTTCTGAACGGACTATGGTACGAAATCATTCGAGACATTGACTTAGCAAGCTTCAAAGCTGGTGATTAGAGTCGGGTTTTCTACCTAGCCGGCCAAGAGCATTTGATTTCCAGATCCCATATTAAGACGACAAATAAAGCTCGTAGTATACATTAAAGAACTTAGGTATGTGATACTTATCCTTTGATGTAAAAATGACTCGAATTGGATTTGATTATGTTCAATTGTGAAACTATGTATTTGAAGGTATAAGATTTATGCATATGTGTCTTCAGTCGTCGAAACTTAATGATGATGGAATATCTTAAGTTGGCCAGGTATGTATCCTACACTCAAAAATTAAATCTGCTCTGGATTGAGTCACAAGTATGAAATCAAATATATAAATCTATGGAAATGAGTACTAAGACTACTATGCGATTAAGCCATGTTCGACTGATGTGAGAAGTCATGTAAATTATTGATTTACTTTGTTGTTGGAGTTTGAAGTTAAGTGACTTATATAAATATTGTGCATTGTGCACTTATGTATAATTGGTTATTTATGAAAATATCACGGAAGTGGTTATAACCCCGAGAAATTTGATTTGTGGTTGAGTACCTTTACAATTGACCACGGTGGAAATTATTTAATGAAGTGGTTTTGTGATATTAATTTCTAAGTAAATGAGACGATGAGTAAAGTAGGTGTAGTTGTGATTAGATTCATTGAGCAAACGATTTGTCATTTACCAATTTGAATAGGAAATTATGTCTTTAAATTCAGTAAAGTTAATTGTATTACTTAAAGACTTACTAAGCTTATGAAAGCTTACTTCGTTGTTTCATGTTTTGTTTTATAGATTGTGGATTCTGACTACCAGCTCGGGGACCGTCATCTCTTCATCACACTATCTACGATTGTGGTAACCCAATGATTCGGATTTAGCTTATGGCATGTATAGAATATACTATGGTAAAATGATATCATGACCATTGTTTATATGCCATGCGGATATTGCACCCTTGGGAAGTTGAATTTATAAGTTATAAATTCGATCTATGTTGTGTCTAGAAATTTTGTAAATGGATGATCTTTATTCAAGAAAATCTTTAAATTTTTTTTTCTTTTTTTTCTATCCTGATTCGATTCCTAGTTTCCGGTAACGCCTTTTCCTATTCCGACGACGGTTACGGGATAGGGGTGTTACACCCGGGCTAGCTTAGTAACACTATAAAACAAGGGAAAGAAAAGAGGGGTAAGCTATATAGCTTAGTAAGTTTATATGCAAATAATAAACATCTTAGTTGTAACTTAATCATACAAATTCCATAGTGGAAGTTGGTATAAACATTACTAAGCTCTCATAACAATTTCTTACCCAATCATAACCTTACCATAAGAGCATTACAACACATCACATTTTATCTAATCATTATTTTTCCATCCAATAGTCATATGAACTTCATACGTACCTGCATTACTTACTTTAAATGTACTATCGCTCTCGTTTAAGCTACACCCATTGAACCATTCAGAATCATTAAGGATACTTGGGAGTCATACATAGGCCATAGAATGCCATATCCCAGATATGGTCTTACATGTAATCCAATATTGATGTGAATAGCCCAGCTATGGTCTTACATGAAATCTCATATCGATGCCATGTCCCAGACATGGTCTTACAAGTAATCTCATACCGACGACATGTCCAAGACATAGTCTTACACATACTACCATACCTATGCCATATCCTAGATATGGTCTTACACGGAATCTCATATCACATGCCGATGCCATATCCCAAATATGGTCTTACACAGAATCACATGTCGATAACCTTGATGCTATGACATTTTTACCCCTAACTTTTCACTTATTTGCACTTTATTCCCTAGGCTCATAAAAAGAAAAGTATTCATTTTTCTCAAAAGCCTAGACGAATTTTATTCATGCTTATAGAAGCCCGCATTTTTCATTTATTCACATATTTATACACATATTTTCTAACTTTTGCAAATAGGTCCTTTTTAACATTTTTACTGAAAATCACTTAGTAAAAGTCATTTATCTATCACTAATCTTTCATTTTCTACCATTAGACATCAAAATACATGCATGTCACACATGGGTAAAATTTTAAACATAAACCTACTTCAAAATAATGGTAGAAATAGGTAAATTGGGTGATAACGACTTCAAAAACATAAAGAGCAGTAAAAACAGGGCTTGGATGCACTTACTATTAAGCTTGGAAAGTGAAGAAACCCTAGCTATGGCTCTCTTGTGAATTTCAACTATGGTAGGAGAAGATGGATACAATTTTGACTTTATTTTCTCTTTTTATTCTTTTATTAACCAAATGACCAAAATGCCCCTGAGGCCATTCTTTGAAATTTTACCTTTCCATGTCCATTTTTGTCCATCATGATATATAATGGTCTAATTACTAAATAAGGACCTCTAATATACAAATTCATTTCAATTAATCCCCCAATGCTTCTAGAACACATATTTCGGATTTGTGGCCCCAAAATATACATATGCATTCAATCATACTATAAGCCTTAAAACTTTATCACAATAAATTTTTCTATTTCAGATTTGTGGCCCCGAAACCACTATTCTGGCTTGGCCCTGAATTGAGCTATTACATGCAATGCTAATGTACCATTTAATACAGTTGTTAATTTAACCTTCAGCTACCTTAGAAGATTAAACATGCACCAAATAAATATTGTCTCAATTAATTATAGTTTCAATACATTTTATAATTAATTCATTTGTTACCATCCATTTTATAATGCAAGTATAACATAAAAATAATTTTATTTAATTGAATAACCCACCAAGGCCTATAACAACACAAATATGATTTTAATAATTTAAGTGGACAAAATGCAATCAATCTAACACGAATTAAATTAAGCCATTTTAATTAGAACAAGAACAACAACAAAACAATTATTCATATTCATGATCACAACATAAACAAGAAAATTAAAGAGAAGGGAACTAGGCAACAAATCCAGTATTTCTCTAAAGCCAGACTAGTATGCTCCTCTTCTTCTTTGCTCATTGTGTTGAACCAAGGCCTTTACGAATAATTGAAAGATGCTATTTTAAGGTGGAAGAAGACTTTTTTCCAATAGGGAATCGGCAAGGGAAACGGGAAAATAATGATGGGAATGGAAGAGAGAAAGTAGGTGAAAGAGATAGAGATGTGTGTGAAATGAAGGTGTGTCAAATGAGGTAGCAAAGGTGCATATTTATAGGTGCGGATGGCTCCTAAAATAGTAAATAATTAGCATCCACACACACTTCCTTGGTTGGCCATACAACAAGCAAGTTTGAAGACACGAAAAATGGAAGGGCTTTAATGGAGTTTAGGGAAACTTTGAAGGTTGTTTTGCAAGCATAAAAATCAGCAAAAAATTGCTGATTGAGTCAGCTTATTAGACGATTTTGGGCTGCCAATTTGCTTGGTGGATTAGCCTTCTCTTCTTAGCATACCGGGCCACTTTCTTCTTCAAGCTTTATATTAATTTTTAACCCAATTAAATTTGATAAAAATTAAATATAAAGCATATAAAATAATCATAATTTGGACCGTCACTGGCTAGAAAAATATTTAGCCTTGCTCTTGGTTCACTCGATGCAAAAATTTGTCTAACAGTTCAAGCCTTTTAAGGTGTCTACCGAGCTATTTTTTTACCTTTTCCACAAAACTATCAAAAATAAACCAAATTTGTGAAAATTTATTATAAAAAATAATTAAAATTCAATATGAAAAATAGAATGTTGGCAATGACAATATATTGCAAAGAAAAGAGAAAGAAAAATAAAGAACACACAGATTTTTACGTGGAAACCCTTTCGGGAAAAAAACCACGGGCAGAGGAGAAGAAAATTTACTATGTCGAATTTGAATGATTACAAGAGGAGTAGACTATGTCTACTTACAGGCTTATAAAACTATATCCTAATAGGACTGTAGTACTATATGGATTTTACTTTTATTTTATTTTACTACTATATTTTATTTAAATAAGGATTTAGGTCACTGAATTCTAACAATCTCCACCTTGACACGAATTCTCAATGAACAAGTTCTTCATCATGAACTCTCAACGAACAAGTTCTCCACCTCTTCTATAAAACCCCTTAAGAGTTTAACTTCAACAATGAACACCAACCAAGTCTAAGCATGCTCAAACTGGGTTATAGGACTTGACTTAGTCATTATATTTGCAGGATTTTCATGAGTAGTAATTTTGCTCACAACAATATCACCACGAGCAATAATATCACGAACAAAACGATGCTGAACATCAATATGTTTTGTTTTCTCATGAAACATTTGATATTTGGTAAGTAAGATGGAACTCTAGCTGTCGTAATGTAACACTCCAAACCCGACCCAAAAGTTAGGCTCGAATCTGGCGTGTCACATTGAAATGTTTTTCGAAAACCATGTTTTCATTGTGTACCCTTCTTGTTGTTTAAAACTTTTATTGAAATCTCAGCTTGCGTTTGTTTATTTTCAAAATGTGGTTTACTAAAAGGCTGTTCCCTTTTTAAAACATTATTAATTACTTTGTAAAATCTTTTTCGGTTGCGGAAGCTTAATTTATAAATAAATGATTTATGGAAACGTAGTGTGGTTTCAAAATAGTTAACATTTTAGAAATCTGTGATTCACCTCTAATAGATATAATTCAAAATAAATGAAAACCTAAAATTAAAATCCAAAACTTTAAGAGGCTTTATTACAAACCAAACCCAAAATAAAGTACTTATGAATGACTTAATAGAAAAACAGATGCAGATGTGGCCATTTCTGAGTCTCTCGCATCTTTGATCCGTCTAAGGCTGGGGATTACCTGAAATATTAATAAACGGGGTGAGTTTATGAAAACTCAGTGTGTAATCCCCTTTACTAAAGTAACAGTCAATAAACATAATTAAATACAGTCTGGGCCAAAGCCCTTTAATTGAAACAGAACAGTCCAGTACAGACGTACGTGGGCTAAGCCCACTACAATATCATTTGGGTCACAGCCCATAACAGAATCAATTAGGCCCAGCCCAAAACAATAACAGACCAAGTGGCCTAAGCCCAGTCCAGAGACAGACCTCAAAAGCAGATATGCAATAGTGTGAGTATGTATCCCATCCCAATCCAGACAACACACCACCCGTACCAACCCTACACATCTGTGGGGAATAAATCAACCCACCCAGCCAACACACCAATCTTAGCACTGGTTGTGGCACTAAGTCAACAGAACGGCTCAGCACCGTAGACAGGGCAGCTAGAAGCTATAAATATCACAGCAACACTACTAAATAACAGAACGGCTGAAACCCCGTAAGTAGAATGGCACAAAGCCATCGATAACTACATTATGTTAGGCACATAGCCATCAATTAGGGTAACATAACCGGCACACAGCCATGCGTAAATGTGATTGACACATAGTTATCAATAAGTGCGATTGGCAAGTAGCCGTAGGTAAGTACAATTGGCATAAAGCCATAATCAAGGTAGCACAGAGCCACAATTAGGTCGGCACAGAGCCGTAATCAGAATAAGTGGCTTTAAGCCATCAATATTGAATCCACAGTCGTCTCGTGTGACTCGTGCGACCTTATCAGAATAGAACTTCCTCCATAAGTAATATCCCAACCCCATGCAGTATGTCATGTATGTGAAACATGATGCCCATAAACAATCATACAAATCACAGTCATAACAATCCAATCAGAGTCGTACATTCTCAGTCAAAACATTTTCAAATCAATCAAATTGTATCACCAGTGAGTCATATACCCTCCTAGGGCAAAACGATCTTTTTACCCATTAGGGGTATTTTAGTCATTTCACCTTACAGGGGTATTTCGGTAATTTCACACTATAGGGGTATTTCAATAGTTTTACCTTACAAGGGTATCTCGGTAATTTTACAAAGCAGGGGTATTTTGATAATTTCAAAAACTAGGGGTATTTCGATAATTTTGCAAACCAAGGGTATTTTGGTAATTTCGCAAACCAGGGTATTTTGGTAATTTTACAAATCAGGAGTATTTTGATAATTTTGCAAACCAGGGGTATTTTGGTAATTTTGAAAATTAGGGGTATTTCGATAATTTTGCAAACCAAAGGTATTTTGGTAATTTCACAAATCAGTGGTAAATCAGTAATTTCGTAAACTAGGGGTATTTTGGTAATTTTGTAAATTAGGGGTATTTCGATAATTTTTTAAATCACGGGTATTTCGATAATTTTGCAATCCTAGGGTATTTCGATAATTTTACAATCCAGGGATATTTCAGTAATTTTGCAAGCTGGGGGTATTTCTGTAATTCTAAAAACTAAGGGTATTTTTTTAAATTTGTAAACCGTGAGTATTTCTGTAATTTTGTAAACTGAGGTCTTAACGACCCAACCAAAGGTCCATCGTCGCCTCGAGTGACTTTTATAACCTAAACAGGTAAAAGGGGTTAAAGCCCATTACTCGACCCAAGTGGGCCCACACTCTCGTGTGGCCTATTTAGCCCAGAAACAACTATGGTTATGTGAACAACACAGCCCAAATCAATCACTTATCCCATCACATATATTTTATCCGTGTGGACCCACAAGCCCATTGGGCCCATACAACCCATTTAGCCCAAAATAGACTCAATTATACTAACTGTACAATCCGAACCAACAGTAGCCTTATAACATACAATTTAATCCCTGTGGGCCCCATAGGCCCATTGGGCCCACACAGCCCATTCTGACCCATCGAGGACCATAAACATTCTAAGCCATGTGCGCGACATGGCCAGTCCAACCTTTCCACCTTATAGTGAGATTCACCTATATGGGCTCACGGGGCCATTGGGCCCAACGTGGCTCATACAGCCCAGGTCCACGAGACCACTCGTGGTGGCCTCATTCATCATACGCCCACGTTTCGTGGGCTCAATACACCACAGGTGCAATCGCATGCCCATGTGGCCTCATATGCCATATTTTCAGCTTTTCGGCATTATGCCGATCTACAATCAAAACAATATGAAATACGCACTTTCGGCTTTTTAGCTGATCAACAAGCAGAACAGTGTAGACGGATGCACACCTATTTTGCGACAAATGCTATCGATCCACCAGTACCCAACATTGATTGCACAAACGTGGTCTGACCCACCTAAACTCTTGACGATAATCGGTTACACCCACTTAACTGTTAAATTGCATTATTAGCGAAATCCAACAATCAAATCATAGAAGACTACCCATTGTCTAATTAATACCCTCAAACCAAGGATAGGGAAAAATAGGGCATTCAGCCAGCACCATAGAATATCAGCCCATAGACTTACCTTTACACAAGAGATAAGAAGACAGTTCCGATGACTAAATTCCCCCCCACAACCCCTTCACCTTTCTAGAAACTCTGAGTAAAATGAATAGCACTCTGTGAAAATAAGGGGGAAAATTTGGCAATAAGAAGAGAAAGAATTTTTCAGTTCGATTTAGAACAAGAGAATAAAGAAAGAAATCTTACCATTTTGTGTACTACTTCTTGAGTCGACAAAGAACATAGGAGAACGATGTAGAAATGGATGATAGAATAACAATATCCAACAAAGGCAGTGACAAACAATAATTGGTCTAATGAAAAGGAAGAAAAAGATAATATAGAGTAGTGATGTAATGCCCTAATTTTCGGGATTTTTAGGATTTTGCGTGAATTTAATTTTTGCTTGTCTGGATGTGTTAATTTATGTTTTGAGTGTGTTAGTGGGCTTTTAAAAGGCTTAAGTTTAAGTTAAAACTCGGTAGAATTTTAAAATTTTGGACCTAAGGGAGAAGGGGCTCTGACTAAGTAGGCTTTTAAAAAAATATTGGTAAGTTAAGACACAAGTAAACTTGTGTTAAAGTGGCAAGGTGGCACCACTTAAGACAAGGGGTGGCATGTGGAAGCTGTGCAGGAGCTGAGGTTCAAGTCTCATGGTAAGAAATGTGATGTTTTATTTTTTATGCATGTGAAAGGCATGTGTTGGACTCCAAGTGAAACTCTATTGGGAAGAGTTTGAGGTGCTCATGGATTGAATCAAGGAGGGATAAGGGGACAAAATCTAGGGAATTTGAATGGGAAGTAAGTGATAGCCGAATAGTGGTCTCTTGGAAGCAAATCGACTAGGGTCCCTAGAGGTTGCATTGTCGGCATTTTGGTAGGAGTGTGCTGATTTCTTCTTTTGTTTCTTTGAGGGATTTGTGTTGGGTCATTCTTTTGGGTTTGCCGAATAGGTATAGGTCTTGAGAGCACTTTCATTCCATCTTTTTCTTCTCTTCTCTTATGTTCTAAAAGCCGAAAATAAGATCCATAAACCCTCTCTTTATACCGATTTGTGCAAGTAAACCAAACTCCTCCTATTTCTTCATTTTTCTTCTAAAAGCCGAATCTACTCCTTTCTTCTCTTCTTTCTTCTTGCTGATTCAATTAGAACCTTAGTTGGCCGACTTCCTGAAAGCCGAAATCCCGAGATACTCAAGCTTGTGTCGACTTTCCTCATTGGCCAAATACCCATTCTTTTATTTCAACTCAACTCTTACAAAAGCCGAAACTCACATCTCTCATCTCTTTGTCAACCATCTCTTCTCTATTCCATAAACTTCTATTCTTCTTCTTACAAAAGTCGAAACCTTCATACCTTGTAGTGACTTCGGGAACTGAATCTTTAGATCACTCAAATCTATTTTCTTTTCAAGTTTCGATTAGATCTATACTAGATCTGGATTAGGCTGGACTGGGGATGCTTCTTTGGCAAAATAGAGCATTGGTAAGTACTCGAAACCCCTTTAATTCTTTAACTTATGATTCAAGAAAAGCCGAAAACCCCTAACTCTTAGGGTGGCTGTCAATTTTGGCTAAGGTTGATATTAGTCTTCTCTTTCGGTTTCTTGTGTGCTAGGGTGGAGTGGAGGCTATCAATCGAGGAGTATTGAAGGCTAGGACCGTTGGAGCAAACTAGATCTAGATCTAGTTGAAGAATCAGCAAAGGTAAGTGACTAAGGGTTGGAGATGGAGTTGGCCGAATAGGGTAGTTGTTAGTTTCATTGATTTCGTTGACTTGTAGCTAACAGTGTCATTAAAAACGATTGTAGGATTAATTTGGTGCGGATCTCGACATAGTACGCAAATCAGGTGTGTAATTGACACCCACTAGTAGACTAGATCAGCAAAAGTCGAAAAGCTGAAATGCCGAAATTTTGATGTTTCGAGGGCTTGCGAGCGTGCAAGCGCTCGTGGGTCGGTTTGAATTAGTAAAATCTGTATTCGCAAACGGTAAAAATGATGTGTGTGTGTTTTCATGAACGATGGTGGTTTTGGGCCTCGAAGGGCTGAATTTGGGCCCAATGGACTTACGGGCCCATATGGGTGAAATGGGCGGTAAGTATGTTCTGGTGGCCTAATTGCTAAAACTGTTAAAATGGGTGCAAAAATCGGATCTAGTGGGCTGAAGCAGCTAGGAAACACTGTTGGGCCATTAGGGGTTTTAGGGCCAATAACTCTATTTTAATAAAATGGGCCAAATAAGTTACTTGAATGACGTTAGGGCTATTAGCAAACTGTAATGAGCATGAAACCCTAAAATTTGGGAAATTTACTGAAATACCCCTTAGGGGTGGAAAATTTTTGTTTTACCCCTAGGTGCTAAAAGACTATTTTACCCTTAGGGTTAAGTTGACTAATTTGCATGTTAAAATATATTTGTTCACTGTATGCCATGTCATAATATACTATTGCATGGGATTGGGTTTTGATAGAGGAAGTGCTAAGTGGCAATGCCACGTTTACTATTAGAGGCTTGGCCTCGTTTTATTGTTTAGTGGCTTGGCCATATTATCTGATTAAGTAGCTAAGCTGCGGCTGTAGTGTGTAGGGCTGGGTGGGTCGAGTTATTCCCCACATGCTGTGTAGGGCTGGTACGGGTGGTGTGATGGATTGGGTTGGGCTTTGCATTCATGCATAAATACTATTCTATTAATGTAATGGGCCTATAGGCCACACTGATTTTTGTATAGGGCTAAGGCCCAGTAATCACTGTTTACTTATTAAGCTTGAACTAATCTGGACTCTGGTTGGGTTTAGCTTACACACTGAGTTTCACAAACTCACCCCTTTCTTTTCATCCATGCAGGTGAGTCCCAACCTTAGAAGACTTAGAGCTAGAGGGATTCGGAGTGGCCACGTGAACTGCATTTGGTTATACTTTCTTAAAATTATTCATTTCAATATTTTCTTAATTTATTTTCTTTTTGGGTTTTAATATGTAATAAGGCCGCTCATTAATTATTTTATTTTTATTTTTATTTTTATTTTTATTTATTTAATTATAACATGCCTAAAACAAATAGACTAAAGCTACTCAAGTTTTTTATTCCAACATAAATCAGCATTTTCAAAATGTATCATACGCAACAAATGGATCACCTAGTGATAAGATAAGATCTTTTAAAGAAATAAACTCCAATTGGTAGTGGATAGGACTTTCATAATTAAGTTACCTATTTTTTTTCCTCACAACTCTTAAAAATGATTTTGCAAAGTCACCCTAAACTTATTAATTAAAGAATGAGGTGTAATTCATCGTCCATGTGACATACCAGATTTGGCCATAACGTCTGGGCCGGGTTTGGGGTGTTACAAGTGAGAATAGAGTGGTTCGATTAATACAAAGGCTAAAGTCGAATGTGCCAGAGTGAAACGAAGAGAATAATATTCGGCTCAAAGTGACAAGGTAGACATAGTCGAAAGAAGAGAGTAACGAAGAGGAGCTATAATCGGTTTAAGAAAAGGAAATAAAATGGAAGAAATGAGAACGAAAAGCCATTTCGGTAAGGGTTAAACCGCAGAGAAAGAATAGTGTAACGTTGGAGACACTAGGCAAAACTTTCATAGCACATCAAAACCAAAAATGAATAATAACAAAATCCAAATGGTATGCTTCTAAATTTGACACCTACTCACACCCTCTAGTTGCCAAAAAACACACAAAATGGCTTCACTTAGTCGAATTTGCACATGCAAGACACCAAATTCGGCTACACTCTCCTCCACCTTCAAATCCCATGATTTTCTACTTAATTTTCTCCATATTTTACTTCTAGGTTTACTCCAACTCCCCATTCAAACTCAATTCAAATCCCTTTGACCAATTCAAAATTCACCCTTTTACCAAGTCCACAACAACCTGTTTTAGAACTTGCATCCACCACAAACACATGCCACCCTAAGAAGCAAAATAAACAACCATTGCATGCAATGGGACTCAAACCTAAGCCCTTCCATTGATCAAACACACCACTTGCCTCCTTGCCATCCAACTCCTTGTGACGTAAATCAAATACAAATATTTATAAACCCTACCTACCATCGTCTACCTTCCCTAAAGAGCAAAAATTTAAAAACTTACACGCCAAGGCTTGAACCCCAGACCACCTGCACACTCCTAACGCCACATTGCCACTAGACCACTTGTTTCCTTATGTCATATTTTACCAAAAATATTTATAAGGTCTCCAAGCTAGTGCCAAGGTCCATCTAAGGGAAAAATCAAAATTTTTGCTAAGGCCCTGGTTTGAACCCAGGGCTTCTCAAACATCCCCAACCACTTCAAATCACTTAACCAACACACCAAACACACAATTTGAGATATTTTCTCACACAACCAAAATCCAGTTTCTTTGACACACGAAGCCCATTTCTTCTAGGCCTAAAATTTGGGGCGTTACAACTCTTCCCCCTTAAAGAATTTTATCCCTGAAATTTCCATCTAACAGAGTAGTCGTGTAACATCTACCCCACTACACTACCGCTGCGCACTCTGATCCAAGTAACTTAATCACACACTCAGAACATCCACTTGTCGTGGCAGATAAATTACAATGTCCATATCCAGAACATCCCATCCAAACATTTCCAAACACACACAGAGAATAACTACAAAATTTAAATACAAACTTAAATTTCTAAGCAGACAAAAGCGTTCAGAAAACTTACAGATCCGGTGCCAGAGACTCGGTGTACCACATTCTTTAGAAAAATAACTCAAACATATCCAATATTTGAAAATAATTTTTTAAAATTCAAGTTTTGAAAACCCATTCCACAACCGAGTTTTGCAACTTGGCTTTGATACCACTAAATGTCACACCCCAAACCCAGCCCAGAAGTTAGGCCCGAATTTGGCGTGTCATATTGAAGTATTTTTCAAAAATCGTGTTTTCATTGTAAACCCTTCTTGTTGTTTAAAACTTTTTTAAATCTCAGCTTGCGTTTGTTTATTTTCAAAACATGGTTTACTAAAAAGCTATTCCCTTTTTCAAACGTTATTAATTACTTTGTAAAATCTTTTTCAGTTGTGAAAGCTTAATTTATAAATAAATGATTTATAGAAACGTAGTGTGGTTTCAACACAATTAACATTTTGGAAATCCGTGATTCACCTCTAACAGATATAATTCAAAATAAATGAAAACCTAAAATTAAAATCCAAAACTTTAAGAGGCCTTATTACAAACCAAACCATAATAAAGTACCTATGAATGACTTAATAGAAAAACAGATGCAGATGTGTGGCAATTTTCGAGTCTCTCGTAGCTCCGATCCGTCTAAGGGTGGGGATTACTTGAAAAGTTAATAAACGGGGTGAGTTTACGAAAACTCAGTGTGTAATCCCTTTTACTAAAGTAAGAGTCAGTAAACAAAATTAAGTACAGTCTGGGCTAGAGCCCTTTAACAGAAACAAAATAGTCCAGTACAGAGCATACGTGGGCTAAGCCCACTACAATACCATTTGGGTCACAGCCCATAACAGAATCAATTGGGCCCAGCCCAAAACATTAACAGACCAAGTGGCCTATGTCCAATCCAGAGACAGACCTCAAAAGTAGATATGCAACAGTGGAAGTATGCATCCCATCCCAATCCAGACAACACACCACCCATACCAACCCTACACATCTATGGGGAATAAATCAACCCACCCAGCCAACACACCAAGCTTAGCAACAATTGCGGCACTAAGTTAATAGGAGGGCTTACACCATAGACAGAACAACTAGAAGCCGTAAATATCGCAGCAATGCTGCCAAATAACAGAACGGTTGAAAGCCGTAAGTAGAATGGTACAAAGCCATCGATAACTACATTATGTTAGGCACATAGCCATCAATTAGGGTAAATAACCAACACACAGCCATGGGTAAATGTAATTGACACATAGTCATCAATAAGTGCGATTGGCATGTAGCCGTAGGTAAGTACAATTGGCACAAAGCCATAATCAAGGTAGCACAGAGCCACAATTAGGTCGGCATAAAGCCATAATCAGAATAAGTGGCTTTAAGCCATCAATTTTGGATCCACAGTTGTCTCGTGCAACCCATACGATCTTATTAGAACAGAACTGGGTCCACAGTCGTCTTGTACGGCCTGTGCGACCCTATTCGAATAGAACTTCCTCCATAACCAATATCCCAACCCCATACAATATGTCTTGTATGTGAAACGTCATGCCCATAAACAATCATACAAATCACAGTCACAACAGTCCAATCACAATCGTTCATGCTCAGTCGAAACATAGTAAAATCAATCAAATTGTATCACCAGCTCATGGGCAAAACAGTCTTTTTACCCATTAGGGGTATTTTAGTCATTTCACCCTATAGGGGTATTTTGGTAATTTCACACTACGGGGGTATTTCAGTAATTTTACCCTACAAGGGTATCTCGATAATCCAGGGGTATTTCAGCAATTTCGCAAACTAGGGGTATTTTGGTAATTTTACAAACCTGAGGTATTTCGGTAATTTTGAAAACCAGGGGTATTTTGGTAATTTTGCAAATCAGGGGTATTTTGGTAATTTCACAAACTAGGGGTATTTCGGTAGTTTTACAAACTAGGGATATTTTGGTAATTTTACAAATCAGGGTTATTTCGATCATTTTGCAATCCAGGTGTATTTCAATAATTTTGTAATCTAGGGGTATTTTGGTAATTTTACAAATCGGGGGCATTTCTGTAATTTTGTAAATAGAGTGTATTTCTATAATTTTGTAAATCGATGCTATTTATGTAATTTTGTAAACCGAGGGTATTTTTGTAATTTTGTAAACCGAGCTCTTAATGACCCAACCTAAGGTCCATCGCTGCCTCGAGTGACTTCTATAACCTAGACAAGTAAAATGGGGTAATTGGGCCTAACGCCCATTACTCGGCCCAAGTGGGCCCACACTCTCGTGTGGCCTATTTAGCCCAGAAACAACTACGGTTATGCGAACAATGCAGCCCAAATCAATCACTTATCCCATCACATATATTTTGTCCATGTGGGCCCACAAACCTATTGGGCCCACACGGCCCATTTAGCCCAAAATAGACTCTACTATACCAACTACACAGTCAGAACTAACAGTAGCCTTATAACATACAATTTAATCTGTATGGGCCCCACAGGCCCATTGGGCCTACACGGCCCATTTCGACCCATCGAGGCCTATAAACATTCTAAGTCACGTGCGTGACATAGCCAGTCAAACCTTTCCACCTTATAGTGAGATTCACCCATATGGGCTAACGGGCCCATTGGGCCCAACGTGGCCCATACAGCCCAGGTCCATGAGATCACTGGTGGTGGCCTCATTCGTCGTACACCCACGTTTCGTGGGCTCAATACACCACACGTGTGATGGCATGCCCATGTGGCCTCATATGCCATATTTTCGGCTTTTCGGCATTATGCAATCTACAATCAAAATAATACGAAATATGAACTTTCGGCTTTTTAGCCGATAAACAATCAGAACAGTGTATACGGATACACACCTGTTTTGCGACAAATGCTATCGATCCACCAGTACCCAACCTTGATTGCACGAACGTGGTCTGACCCACTTAAACTCTTGACGACAATTGATTACACCCACTTAACTGTTAAACTCATTATTAGCGAAATCCGACAATCAAATCATAGAAAACTACCCATTGTCTAATTAAAAACCTCAAACCAAGGATGGGGAAAATTAGGGCATTCGTCCAGCACCCTGGAATATCAGCCCATAGACTTACCTTTACACAAGCAATAAGAACACGGATTTGATGACTAAATCCCCCCACAACCCCTTCACCTTTCGAGAATCTCTAAGTAAAATGAATAGCACTCTGTGAAATTAAGGGGGGAAATTCGGCAATAAGAAGAGAAAGGATTTTTCAATTCGATTTAGAACAAGAGAAGAAAGAAAGAAATCTTACCGGTTTGTGTACTACTTCTTGAGTCAACAGAGAATATAGGAGAACGAAACAGAGATGGATGATAGAATAACAATATCAAGCAAAGACAGTGACAAACAATAATTGGTCTAATGAAAAGGAAGAAAAAGATAATACAAAGTAGTGAGAATAGAGTGGTTCGATTAATACAAAGGCTAAAGCCAAATGTGCCAGAGTGAAGCGAAGAGAAGAATATTCGGCTCAAAGTGACAAGGGAGACAATGTCGAGAGAATAGAGTAACAAAGAGGAGCTACAATCGGTTTAAGAAAAGGAAATAAAATGGAAGAAATGAGAATGGAAAGCCATTTCGGCAAGTGTTAAAGAATAGAGAAAGAATAGTGTAACGTTGGAGACACTGGGCAAAACTTTCATAGCACACCAAAACCAAAAATGAATAATAACAAAATCCCAAATGGTATGCTACTAAATTCGACACCTACTCTCACCCCTAGTTGCTGAAAAAACACAAAATGGCTTCACTTAGCCGATTTTGCACATGTAAGACACCAAATTCGGCTACACTCTTCTCCACATTTAAATCCCAAGATTTTCTCCTTAATTTCCTCCATATTTTGCTCCTTGATTTACTCCAACTCCCCATTCAAACTTAATTCAAATCCCTTTAACCAATTCAAACTTCACCCTTTTACCAAGCCACAACAACCCTTTTTAGAATTTGCATCCACCATAAACACATGCCACCCTACGAAGCAAAATAAACAACCTTTGTATGCAATAGGACTCGAACCCAAACCCCTTCCATTGATCAAACACGCCATTTGCCTCCTTGCCATCCAACTCATTGTGACATAAATCACATACAAATATTTATAAAGCCTACCTACCATCGTCCAGCTTCTCTAAAGAGCAAAAATTAAATAACTTACATGATAGGGCTTAAACCCTTGACCACCTGCACACTCCTAATGCCACCTTGCCACTAGACCACTTGCTTCCTTATGTCATATTTTAACCAAAAATATTTATACGGTCTCCAAGCTAATGCCAAGGTCCATCTAAAGAAAAATCAAAATTTTTGCTAGAGCCCTGGTTTGAACCCAGGACTTGTCAGACATCCCCAACCACTTCAAATCACTTAACCAACACACTAAAAACACAATTTGAGATATTTTCTCGCACAACAAAAATCCAATTTCTTTGACTCACGAAGCCCATTTCTTCTAGGCCTAAAATCCAGGGCGTTACACACAAAATATTGTGCTAATTTAAAGGTCTTCATTGAGTTCAGTAAAGAGTCCCTTCAACCAAATGGGTTTCTTACAAGCCTCAGTAATCGTCATGTACTCAGCTTCAGTGGTAGACAAAGCAAATGTAGTTTGCAAAGTGGCTTTCCAACTAATTGCACAACCTCCGCTTGTAAAGACATAACATGTGAGAGATCTTCTTCTATTAAGGTCTCCAGTAAAATCAGTATCAACATACCCAATTACTCCATCTCTAGTTCTTCCAAACTGTAAGCAAACACTAGTAGTACCTCGTAAGTATCTTTAAATCCACTTAACTACTTTCCAATGTTCTTTAATAGGATTCGCCATGTATCTACTAATTACATACGTGAACAAACCATACCATACATGAGAGATCACACTACATTAAAGTGTGGAACATGTGACATGTACTCAATCTCATCATCTGATTGTGGAGAAAAAGCTGATAAAAGTCTAAAATGGCTACTAAAGGAGTACTAACAGGCTTAGCACTCTACGTATTGAACCTGCAACGAACTTTCTCAATGTACCCCTTCTAACTTAGGTACAATTTACTTGCTTTTCTATCTCTATGAATCTTCATACCAAGTATCTTCTTTGCTGATCACAAATCTTTCATCTCAAATTCTTTACTTAGTTGGGCTTTGACCTTTCTTATCTCACTATCTTTCTTAAAGTAAACACAGCTGTCAAAGCTAGTTCTTTTGAAATCATGAGAAGTTATAAAGGAATCAAACCTCTTGTACCAGTGTTTGGTGACTGTTTCAAACCATAAAAGGACTTTTTCAGTAAGCAAACATAGTCCTCTTTTTTTTGAGACTATAAAACCATTTGGTTGTTGCATGTAAATATCCTCCTCATGTTCTCCATGAAAAAATGAAGTTTTTACATCTAACTGCTCAAGCTCCAAATCATGCATGGCCACAATACCAAACAAAGCATGAATCAAACTATGCTTCACAACTAGGGAGAACACATTTCTAAAGTCCACTCCTGGAATTTGATTGTAACCCTTTTGTAACAAGCCTTGCTTTATATCTGGGTTCTTCAACTACTGGAGTCCCTACTTTTTTTTTATACACCCATTTACAACGAACAACCTTTTTACCTTTAGGAAGTTTCACAATATCCCATGTTTTATTTTTGTGGAATGATTCCATCTCCTCTTGCATAGCAAATGTCTACTTTCTTAGTCTTCATAGCTAACTGCCTCAGAATAATTAGATGGTTCTTGGTTTGCATCTATATCTTTAGCCACATTTAAAGCATAAGAAACTAGATCATCATCGACATACTTCTTTAGAGGTTTAATTTCTCTTCTAGTTTTGTTTTTGGTGATAGAGTATTGTGGTGAAGAAGCAACATTATTTTGAATTTTTGTATTGGCTTGAGGAGTTTACTCTGTGGTAGATTTTGGATTAATCTGATGCTCCACCTGCTTTTGATTTTCTTTATTGGCAGAGTCTTTAAGAGAAAAGTTAGGTAGCATAGCAGTTTCATCAAAAACAACATCTCTGCTAATCACAACTTTTCTATTTTTAGGACACCATAACTTATACCCTTTCACACTAGCTTTATAACCAAGAAAAACACATTTAATGGATTCCAGTTCCAATTTTCCATTACCAATATGAGCATACGCAGGACACCCAAAGATTTTAAATTAGAATAGTTGGCAGGATTACCAGACCATACCTATTGTGGAGTCTTTTTCTCAATGGCAACAGATGGAGATTAGTTGATCAAAAAACATGTAGTAGAGGCTACTTTGGCCCAAAACAACTTCGGTAAGTTGGCATTTGACAATATATATCGAACCTTCTCTATGATCGTTCTGTTCATTCGTTTTACAACACCGTTTTGCTGTGGAGTATGCCAAACTATCAAGTGTCTCACGATTAAACTCATCAGAACAGAACTCTAAACCATTATCTTTGCGGATGTATTTTATTTATTTTCCCATCTATTTCTTAATCATAGTTTTCCAAGACTTAAATGCAGAAAACACATCGCTTTTCTACTTCAGGAAGAACACCCAAACTTTTCTGAAAAATCATCAATAAAAGTTAGCATATAATTAGCTCCACCTCTCGAAGGCACTCTAGATGGTCCCCACAGATCAAAATAAATATACTCTAACGTTCCCTTTGTGTTATGGATTCTTTTGATGCATCGAGCTCTCTTTTGTTTCCCAAAAGTGCAGTGTTCACAGAACTTCAATTTGCAAACTCCTTGCCCATCAAAAAGTCCTCTTTTGCTCAATTCTGCAATACCATTCTCACTCATATTCCCTAGTTGCATATGCCAAAGTTTAGTAATATCATCATTTGACAAGGAAGGGGAAGTGACATTTGCATCACCAGTAATAATAGAACCGTGCAGAACATATAACTTGGCAGTCTTTCTCTGCCCTTTCATCACAACAAGGGAACCTTTGGAAATTTTCAAAAACCCACTTTCAGTTGTGTATTTGTAGCCTTTTGACTCAAGAGTAATCAACAGAATTAAATTTCTTTTCAATTCTGGAACATGTTGTACGTCACTAAGTGTTCTGACAACTCCATCAAACATCTTAACTTTAATTGTTCCAACACCTGCGATTTTACACGAAGCATTATTTCCCATCAAAACAACACCATCAGACATTGTTTCGTAAGTTGTAAACCAATCTCGATTGGGACTCATGTGGAAGGTGCAGCCTGAATCAAGGATCCACTTGTCGCTTACTTTAGAATTCTTGACAGAAGAGACTAGAAGTTCACCATCACTGTAGTCTTTTACAACATCAGCTTCACGAAAATTTTCTTGTTGTTTTCTCTTCTGATTCGTAGCCTCCCTTTTGATCTTGTTCTGTAGCTTATAGCACTCAGATTTAATGTGCCCTTTCTTCTTGTAGAAGTTACAAGTTTTACCTCTGTTTGAAGACTTGAATCTACCCTTAAATTTACCGTGAGGATTCCGTTCTTGTGTCCTTCCATGATCATCATCAGTATTCCAATCTTCTCTCCCATGAATAATGAGACCCTCTCCCTAAGAGTCAGTTTTAACCACAAGATGCTTCATCTTATCATATGAGGTTAAAGAATCATAAACCTCATCAACTGTGAGAGAGTCATGGCTATATAAAATCATGTCTCTAAAGGTTGAATAAGACGGGGGCAAAAGACAAAGTAGAATCAACCCTAGATCTTCCCTATCATACTGAACTTCCATGGCCTCCAACTTTGGGAGAATTTCTTTAAATACTGTTTAGTGTACGTGCATGACACACCTTCCTCCAAACGATGAGCATAAAGATGCTGCTTCATATGTAGCTTGCTAGTTAGAGTTTTCGACATACATATTTGTTCCAGCCTCTTTCATAATCTAGTGGCAGTCTTCTCCTTCATCATGTCCTGTAAAATTTCATTAGACAAATACAGATGTAACTGTGTTAATGCCTTTCGGTCCTTGCACTTCTTCTCTTCCTCTGTCATTGTCGAAGGCATCTTATCTACCACTAGCAGGGCTTCCTCTAAGTCCATTTGTGCAAGAACTGCCTGAATCTTTATCTACCATAATACGAATCTAGTGTTGTGATCCAACAGCAAAATTTCATACTTCAAGGACGCTATTACCGTGATTGAGATGAGCAAACCAGAAGCTTGGATTCAAATTTGAAAAAATAAAACGTCGGTAATGATAATATATAGCAAAGAAAAGAGAAAGAAAAATAAAGAACATACAGATTTTTACGTAGAAACCCTTTTGAAAAAAAACACAAGCAGGGGAGAAGAAAATTCACTATGTCAAATTCGAATGATTATATGAGGAGTAGACTATGTCTATTTATGGGCTTGTAAAACCATATTCTAATAGGAGTGTAGTACTATATAGATTTTACTTTTATTTTATTTTACTACTATATTTTATTTAAATAAGGATTTGGGTCACTTAATTCTAACACAATATGTTAATAATTTAAGTGCAAATTAATTATTTTATAATTAAAGTGTGAATTTCAACAAAATTTACAACGAAACTACCTGAATTAAAGCTCAAAAGGTGTTGAAAAAGTCTATATATTTTTTTGTTTCCACACCCCCAAACTTAATTCATTGCCCATCCTCAGTAATGCATAAATTGAAAAGAGGAAGGGCTTGAAATTACCATTGAAAAATGTCTTTAGAATAAATTTCCCCGACAATTATGAGTTTAGTGTAATTATGCTCAAAAACATGAATTTTGAAATTATGCAATTCAAGTATACATATTGTTCGAATTAATCTCAATTGTTATCATGCTAGTAAGAATAGACTAAATTTTTTCTTAATAAAGACATGCTAATTATTACGACTTAATTTTTATTCTTCTATTTATACTAAACTGTTGTCACTAAGTTTAACTTATGTGTTCATATGTTGAACTTATCAATTTCTCTCCTCTATTGTAGACAGCACAGAAATATGAATTGAAAGGTCTTTTAAATAGGTTGTAACATGGCTAGGCTAGGGGTAGGTAAAAGATAGATAATTTTAAGCTAAAAACCCTAGACTTGGCTTGCATCAAACTTTCAGAATAAGTACCTTCAATACACCAACTCATTTTGCTTTTACATGCTCTTTTGTACATCTATTTCTTTTGAGTACATATGCACTTTCTCTCTTTTTCGAGCATATTGCTATATGTACTACAATTTCTTTTTAGCATTTGATACTTCTTTTCAACTCACCCAAACTAATTTTCAAAGAATATTCTGGATAGGCTGAGTCTAGTGTTTGAGACAATTTAAGGATAATTATGAGAGAAGTGATGGCCAAATATTGCAAAGATTCAAATAAAATTAGGCCATATAGTCTCACAGTTGGGTTTCAAGGTATAAATATTCATTAAGGTTGGCTTGAAAGGCTCAATCGGTCCAAACAAAAGTTTGGCCATGTCATTTTAAAAATTCCATGCTTCCTAGGATTTCACCTCAACTAATTACGAAGTCAATTCTAGAGGCTTAAACTTTCAAACATTTCTCGCTCTCCTAAAGAATTAAAAATTTACAGTATGATTTGCAAACTTTATTAAGAGTAAAATTATATCATAGTTCATCTAACATGGATGGTTGAAAGACATCAATTGATTTATTGATCTGATTTGAAGTTAAATATTCTGTTTTGTACTGTAATGCTCCGTAACCTTATTCTGGCAACAAAAACTAGTTAAGGGTGTTACAATGAGTATCTCTTGATCTTCTTTAGAGTCAAGGACAACAAAATCTATCGAGATTACAAAATTTCTCACATTGACCAATACGTCTTCAAGTACACCTTTTGAGTGTATCAAAGACCTATCAACCAATTACAGTGTAATAGAAGTAATTTTCAAATTTTGATTGTGTCATTAAACTAACTAAAATTATGACTAAGGCAAACACACCTATTAAATAATAGTATAGTTATGATGAGTCAGAAATATTGTATCCACGAGGACTAAAAGTACTCATATCCCTATTTTTTCTATTTTTTAACTGATAAATTGAATGGATTGATTTTTAATCTAAAATTAAATAAACTAATTTCTATGAACGCAATAGAGAATGGATTGGGAAAAATAACTAAAGATAACCAATGAGAAAGACAATACCCAAGAAAGAATCCACCTAGATTTCACTTATTATTATGAATCTGAATTTAAACCGTTTATTCACTTGTGCCTTAATCCATAAAAATCTCTAAATTATGTTAATATCTCTTTTAAGAGTAAGAACAACTAACTCTAGGTTGATTAATTGAAATCTCTTTCTAATTAAAACTCCTATTATCGCATTAACTCGATCTATAGATTCCCCTATTAGATTTGACTCTAATCCAGTAGATTTATGTCGTCCTATTTCCAGGATTGCATGTAACTCCACTCAATTATACTAGATTTACTCTTAAACAGGGACTTTTGCTCCACTGAAATAAGCACATTAAACATGAATTAATATTCAAGAATATCAACACATGAAATAAGAATACATAATTGAGAACAAGAATCAAATATTTATCATGTAAAAACAAATATTAAATAATAAGATTCATCTCAGGTTTCATCTTCCTTAGGTACCTAGGGAATTTAGTTCATCTGGAATAACATCATTTCAAAGTTAGAAAAACAACAAGACATAAAGAAACCAAAATAAAATTGTAAAAAAATTAAATAGAGATATTCAATCTTGAAGGAGATCTGCTCCCAAGATGATTCCAATGGCATTCTTCAAGTAATTTCTTTGTTCTTCTCTGCGTGTCCCCTTTGGTTCTCTTCTAGTGTATATTTATAGACTTTAGAATGCTCAGAAACCTTAAAATTTGAGTTTTTCCACATAAAAAGGAAGCAGGGTTCGAAATCAACATGGGCTGGCACATGGCCATTTGGCTTGCATGTGTGGCTCACAGAGTGTGTGCCCAGCTGGTGTGGAAATGCTCAGGCCGTGTGGATCCTGAAAATAGCTTTTTTTGTCCAATTTTGGCCTATTTTTTGGTCCTTTCACTTCCCTATGCTCACTTAAGTATAAAAACATGAATTTAAAGGATTAGGAGTATCAAATTCACTAATTTACATAATAAATCATCTAAAAACGCATCAATGATGAGATTAAAATGTTACTTTTATAGCTTATCAACTTTCCCACTCCGAGTTTTCTATAAGTAGATAGGGGCATTAAGTTAATACTAGCCCCCAAATTACATAGGGCCATTCTGAAGTTCATGTCCCCTATCTCTATGGAAATTGTGGAACTACTCAAATCTTTCAGTTTTTAGGGTATCTTACTAGTAATGATTGATTGCATAAGGCATTTATGTTGATCTTTTCCCCTTTCTTTGGTTTACTATGCCTAGCCATTATTTCTTTTAATTATCTAGCATATCTAGGAATTTTCTCAATTAATTCAATTAAAGGTAAATTAACATTAAAGGATTTAAACAAGTTAAGGAAACTTACAAATTTCGCTTCATCCCTTTAGTGTGTGTCCTTTAGTCTGGATGGAATGTTATGTTGTTCATCACATGCTCAAAAAATTTCTTAATTTCTAGCTCATTTGTCACTTCAGCTACCATATTGTTATTTTGTATATGCTCATCATTGATGGGGACGTCATCTACAACATAGTTTGATTCACCCTCTTTTGGCTTCTTTTGGAGGGGTTCACTCGGTGTTTCAAAAACTTTACCCGAACAAAGTGCAGTTACTTTCAATTGCTCCTTTTCATCCTTCGAAGGTTGTTCTCAGCATTATCAGGGATGCCAGTACCAACTTGCCTTTGCATCATACTCATCATCTGGCGAATTTGGTCCTAAATATCAGCCAATTGAGTATGGGTTTGTGTGCACTCAGATTGTACCTATCAAATTTCGATTCTCATTGACTACATCTCTCCCTCTATCTTATCTAATATATGACCACATACAATATGGTCATTGATCATCAGCCACTCCTAAGCTCTCTACATATGTAGAGGTTGATAAGTAGAATTTTTTTATTTTGCTTATAGTTCCCTCCTTTGTGATTACCTTCCCACTTCAGATTGGGATGATCTTTCTAACCCGGACTGTTTGTGTTGGAATAGGGATTTTCACCCCTATTCCCCAAATATTTCACCTCTTTGGGTTAGTTCTCAAGATAGTAGCCACTGTTACAAGTTGCTTGATTTATTGGTTGCTTAGTGGCAGTAATTTTTAAACGATTTAGCTTATCCAAAAATCTATAGATACTTGTCCTCCTCGTGGACATTTTAATCGTTCATGGCCTTGGGTTGTACGTAAATCGCTCATTGGGCAACATGTATGAATTCATAACCATGTCCTTAATCAACTGATTAGCTCGCTCGTATGCATTATTCATAAAGGCCTTTTTGGATGCTTCATCTAACCTAGACCATAAGTTCTCGTCTAGTCCATTATAGAAAATCTACATTTGTAGCCATTCCAACATAACATGATGTGTACAGTTTCTTAGTAGTAGTTTGAAGCGTTCCCAAGCTTCATACAAATTCTCTCTTTCTATCTGCTTAAAGTTTACAATGTCGCATCTTAGCTGGACGGCCTTACTAATTGGAAATAACTTGTGCAGAACCCATCCTGCAAGCTCATCTCATGTCATAATTGATCTTAGAGCCTACGAATCAAGCCAAGAAAATGTTTTATCACATAATGAAAAGGAGAACAACTGGTAAGCTATAAAAGTAACATATTTTAATCCCATTCTTGATGTGTTTTTGGATGATTTATTATGTAAATTAGTAAATTTGATGCTCCTAATCCTTTAAATCCATGTTTCTATAGTTAGGTGAGCTTAGGGAAGTGAAAGGAGTGAAAAACAGGCTAAAATTGGACAAAAAGAGCTATTTTTAGGATCCAAATGGCATGACCATTTCCACACGGGTTGGCCACATGCCCGTGTGAACCACACGGGCTGGCCACACACCCATGCGCCAGCCCATGCCGATTTCGAACCCTACCCCCCTTTTACATTGAAAAACCTAAAATTTAGGGTTTCTAAGCATTCTAAAGTCTATAAATACACACTAGAAGAGAACCTAAAGGGACACGCAGAGTAGAACAAAAAAAAAGATTCAAAGAACGCCATTGGAATCGTCTTAGAAGTGGATCGCCTTCAAAATTGAAGATCTCAATTTATTTTCTTTAGAATTTTATTTGGGTTTCTTTATGTCTTGTTGTTTTCCTAAATTTGAGATAATGTTATTCTAGATTATGAACTAAATTGCCTAGATTTGTAACATCCTGATTTTGGGCCGAGTTAGAATAGTGGTTTTGAGACCATAAATCTAAAGTAGAAATATTTGTTTTATGACTTTTTTGAGGTCTATGACACATTTTCATGATTGGGTGAAATTTTCATGAAGAAATTTTGTGAATAAGTGTCCAATTTGACTTTTAGGTCTAAATTGCAAAAGTTGCAAAATATGAAGTTCTAGAAGCTTTAAGTATGAAATTGCATTGGAATCTTAATTAGAGGTCCTTAAATAGAAAATTTCCCACTTTCTATATTTTTGGACAAAAATAGGCATGCATGGATAAAATTTGAAAGTTTAGTAAAATGGCATTTTGGTCATTTGGCTTATAAAAGATTAAAAAGGGAAAAACCAAGCAAAATTTGCTCGTCTTTCTCATGTGGGTGCCAAAATTTCTAAGCAAGACATAGGTAGGGTTTCATCACTTTTCAAGCTTGATAGTAAGTGCATCCTAGCCCTATTTTTAATGCTCTTAACATTTTTGAAGTTGTTATCAACCGATCTAGCTATTTCTACCATTTATTTGAGCTAGGGTTTATGTTCAAAAATTTACCCATGTGTGACAGGCATGTGTTTTGACGTTTCATGGTAGATTATGAAAGTTTGATGTGTAATAAATAACTTTTACTAAGTGATTTTGGGTGAAAATGTTTAAACGGACCTTTTTGTAAAAGTTTATAAAATGTGTAGTAAAAGTGTGTTCTAAGGATAAATGTGGGCTACTATAATTATGAAAATGGTTCGGCTAGGCTTAAAGTACAAAGAAATTAAATGAAAATAATTCTACGAGCCTAGGGACTAATTTGTAAATATGTTAAAGTTTAGGGGCAAAACTATAATTTTTCCAAAGTATGATTTTTTGCACTAGTATGAATAATGTGATAATTACATAAGTGAAATTTGCTATTATAGATCAAGAAAAACAGAGTCCGGACCTAAACCGAGGAAGGACCAAGGTTGTGGACTAAATCAAATAGTTAGACATATTTTGGTACCGAGGTAAGTTTGTGTGTAAATAATGCAACATTTCATTATTATGTATTTAATGCTTTAATATTGCATGAATTGTATAATTGTCCTTGTGGATTTGATTAATGATGACTCGATGACGATTCAACGAAGATTTGATACTCGAAGTCCAAGTTGAACCTTAGGAATAGATAGGATACAAATGTCATGACATTAAGGCTATTGAGATCCCGTATAAGACCATATTTGGAATATGGCATCGGCATGTGATTTTGTGTAAGACCACGTTTGGGACATGGCTTTGAAATGAGACTTCGTATAAGACCATATCTGGGATATGGCATCGATGTGAGACTTCGTGTAAGACCAGAGCTGGGCTATTGGCATTGATATGAGATTCCATGTAAGATCATGTCTGGGATATGGCATTGGTAAGGTACTATGTGTACGAGATTCTCGAGTAACCTTTAGTATTCCAAGCGGTTCAACGAGTAATCCAAAGGTAATGTTAAAGGAATGACAAGGTATGATCTTGTTGAAAGGGTACAGGTATGTACACGAAGCTCATAAATATTGAGATTATGAATCGATGAGACCTCGGTAAGAAGTGAATGGATGAATGAATGAAATATGATCATAAGTTTTATCGTACATTATATAAACGACATGATCTTAAGTGTATCTACGATACTTGATGACATTGTGATAAATTATATTATAATTTGTGTATAATAATGCATGGTTTATGTTGTTAATTATTTGTATGCAAACTTATTAAGCATTATGCTTACCCCCTCTCTTTTCCATTTTCTTATAGTATTTCCAAGCTAGATTGGGGATCGAAGGACGTTGGAGACTTGATCACACTATCAATTGGAACATTTGGGTATAACTAGTCTCAACATTTTGAGTATGGCATGTATAGGGACTTGGTTTGTTGTTATATGTCATATTGGTCTAGCCAAATGTGTTGGCTTATTATGATAATTGATTCATTTTGTATAAGGCCATGAGATGTGGCTCATATTGATTATGGGGTTGTAAACCTATTCATATATGCATACATGTGCCCATGCCTTTGTGATATTGCCTATGGTTATTGATGGATGGAAGATGATAGTTTTGTGTGTGTATATGTTGCTATGAAAATGCATGCAAGCAAGTGAATGAAGTTTAATTGTATGTGATGTGGTGTAATTGGTCTTGATAAAGTGTGAAGTCTTATGCATGTACAAGTAGAGATGAAATGATCATGATCATGTCTTATTTGTGTATGTTTAAGTGTTCAATCATGCCTTGTTAAGTGCCATTGAAAGTTTACATGTGGGCGAGCAGTTGAGGGTGACCAATGGCTTGGAAAATAACCTCAAAATGGTCTATACGGGTGGACACCCGGGCATTTTTCTAGGCAGTGTGTGACACACGGCCAGCCCCATGGGTGTGTAGTCCGATCGTGTGTCCCTTGTATTTAACATTTTAGCTTTGAATTGGCCACACGGGCAAAGACACGGCCGTGTGTCTCAGTCGTGTGAAGGACACAGTCATACGACATGGGCGTGTGCCCAGACCGTGCGAAGTCTGCAACTTAAATGCAAAAATTAAATTCTCCACACGGCCTAGCACACTGGTTTGTGACTTGGCCGTGTGACCCTATTTTGCTGATGATGTCATAAACAGAAAGCTACACGGGTTGAGGACACGGACATGTCTTAAGCCACACGGGCGTGTATGACCACATGGCCTACCCAGACGGGCGTATGACTCTCTAAAATATGAAAATTTTCTAAGTGTTCTAAAGTTCCTGGTTTAATCCTGAACTACCTCCAATGTAAGTTTAGGGCCTCGTAGGTTCGTGTAAGAGATGATATACATGTGTATGAATGGTTTTGAGTTGAATTAAATTTTATGGTCGGATTTTGTATGATTGGTGATGTTTAAGTCTGATAATGCCTCGTACTCTATCTCGACGTAAGACTCGGGTAAAGGGTGTTACATTTAGTGGTATCAGGGCTAAAATTTAGTCATTTCTCGGACTACGTAGTGTAAGTAAGAGTCTTGTTATCCATGCTATACATATATTATGATAGTATGATGACTCCTGATGATTTTAAAATGTGTTTTCATTTTGTAAATGGATCCTGACAGAGTAGTGGCGGATGATGTTGAAAGTAACGTGCCTGCTCTTGCTGAAGCAGTAGTGTTACCAGAGAATAGACCCGTGACTGTGAGTCAGGGAGGAGAGGCTCGACATGCCTTCTTCTAAGTAATGAATGAATGGTTTACCCAGTTCATTCGCACGAATCCGGCTGTTCGACCTCCACCCCCTCCGAACCCTCAGCCTACCCCTGTAGCTCCCAAGTAGTGGAAATGGTAAGAAGGGAAAAGCCTCTGGTTGACAGAATCCTAAAGTAAGAGGTCAAAGAATTCTGAGCTAATATAGATGATGACTTAGAGAGAGTAGAATTTTGGCTTGAAAATACCATTCGGATTTTGATGAGTTGTTGTGCATACCAGAAGAATGTATGATGTGTGCTGTACACTTCTACGAGATTCGACTTACCAATGGTGGAACACCCTTGTGTCGATTGTGCCAAGGGAGAAGGTAACTTGGGAATTTTTCCAGGAAGAGTTTCGTAAAAAGTATATTAGCCAAGGTTTATTGATCAGAAAAGAAAAGAATTTCTTGAATTAAAGTAAGGCCGAATGATTGGAACTGAGTACGAGCGTGAATTTGTGAGACTTAGCAAATACGCTCGAGAATGTTTATCTACTATCATGTGTAAGATGTTTGAGAGTGGGTTAAATCAGGACATCCGATTGTTGGTTGGCATCCTAGAATTAATTGAGTTTGTTGTACTTGTTGAGAGAGCTTGCAAGGCCGAGGAATTGGCTAAAGAGAAAAGAAAAGCTAAAAATGAGTCTCGTGACTCGAGGAAAGGAAAGTTGGGTAAGTCATTCTAGTCTTATTTAAGAAATCAAAAGAGTTCACTACTCGATCAAATGCTTCAATTGGGTTCTCAAACAGAAATAGGGGTAAACAGTACTCGATTTCAAAAGCTTAGACTACTTCAATTGCTAGTGTTGGTAATGCTCGATCGAGTAGACCTGAGTGTTTACATTGTGGTAGACGTCACCTCGACAAGTGCCAAATTAATGATAAAGCTTGTTTCATGTGTGGCTCCCTAAATCATTTTGTTAGAGACTACCCTAAGATGGCAAAAAAGGAGAAGTTTCAGAGTGTAAGATCGAGTAACACTGCTAGAAGAGGGAGACCACAGAGAAATTCGGGAAATGGAGTGAGTAGCAAGGGTGCGCCTAGATATTCGACTGTGAGATTTGAGAGTAAAACACCTGCGAGGACTTACGCCATTCGTGCTCGCTAAGAGGCTTCATCCCTTGATGTGATTACGGGTACTTTTTCTCTTTATGATACTTCTGTTGTTGCTTTGATTGATCCGAGATCTACCCATCGTATGTTTGTATGAAATTGGTGTCTAGTATGAATATGCCTGTTGAATCTACAGAATTTGTGATAAAAGTGTCAAACCCATTAGGCAAGTATGTATTAGTTGACAAAGTATGTAAGAATTGTCCTTTGATTATTAGAGGTCACTGTTTTCCTTCTAATCTCATGCTATTATCGTTTGATGAATTTGATGTAATTCTTGGTATGGATTGGTTAACTACTCATGACGTGATAGTAAATTGTGGAATAAATTTTATTGAACAGAAATGTGAAAATGGAGATATCCTTCGGGTTGAATCATGTGAATCGGATAACTTGCCTGTAGTGATTTCTTCTATGATTGCTCAGAAATGTATAAGAAAGGGTTATGAAGCTTATCTTTCCTTTTTACTGAATACAAAAGAGTCTGAGTTGAAAATTGAATCAGTGTCGATAGTATGTGAGTATCTAGATGTGTTTCTGGAAGAGTTGCCTGGATTGCCTCCTATTAGAGAAATTGAATTTGGTATCAATTTAATTCCTGGTACTGCACTTATATGAATTGCTCCATATAGAATGGCTCCGACGGAATTAAAGGAGGTGAAAGTTCAGTTACAAAAGTTAATAGATAAAGGCTTCATGAGACCTAGTTATTCTTCGTGGGGTGCATCGGTACTATTTGTGAAAATGAAGGATGGATCAATGAGGCTTTGCATCGGCTACCGACAGCTCAATAAGGCAACCATAAAGAATAAGTATCCCTTTCCAAGGATCGATGATTTGTTTTACCAATTGAAGGGAGCCACAGTGTTGTCAAAGATAGACTTGAGGTCTAATTACTACCAGTTGAGAGTTAAGGAGCCAGGTGTGCCGAAAACTGCATTTTGGATAAAGTATGGTCATTATGAACTCCTTGTCATGCCCTTTATTTTAGCGAATTCTCCTGCTGTATTTATGGATTTAATGAACTGTACTTTTTTACCGTATTTGGATAAATTTGTTGTTGTTTTTCATTAATGATATATTGATTTATTCTTGTGATGAGACCAAGCATGCCGAGCACTTGGGAATAGTTTTGCAAACTTTAAGAGACAAGTAGTTGTATGCTAAGTTTAGAAAAAAGTGAATTTTGGCTTCGAGAAGTTGGATTTTTAGGCCACATTATTTTGGGTGATGGTATTAGAGTTGACCCGAGTAAGGTTTCGGCTATTGTTGAATGGAAATTGCAGAGGAATGTGACAGAGGTTAGAAGCTTTCTAGGCTTAGCCAGTTATTACAGACGGTTTGTTAAAGGATTTTCCATGATTGCTACTCTGATGACGAGGTTGTTACGAAAACATGTCAAGTTCGAATCAACAGAAAAGTGCCAACAGAGTTTGGAGAAACTAAAGACATTGTTGACTGAGGCTCCAGTTTTAGTACAACCTGAACCGAGAAAATAATTTTTGGTTTATAGTGATGCATCCTTGAATGGATTGAGTTGGGTACTTATGCAAGAAGGCAAGGTAATAGCTTATGCCTCAAGATAGTTGAAACCGCATGAGAGAAATTATCCGACACATGACTTGGAGTTAGCAACCATTGTGTTTGATTAAAAGATTTGGAGACACAAATTGATTGGCGAGAAGTGCCGTATTTATACCGATCAAAAAAGTCTAAAGTACTTGATGACTCAAAAGGATTTGAATCTACGGCAACGGAAGTGGCTTGAGCTATTAAAAGATTATGAGTTAGTATTGATTACCATCCAAGAAAAGCAAATATGGTCGCTGATGCCTTGAGTAGGAAATCCTTGTTTATTTGGAGAGCTATGAATACTCAGCTGACTGTATCAATGATGGTTCGATTCTAGCAGAGTTGAGGGCTAGATCGATGTTTCTCCAAGAGATTTATGAAGCTCAGAAAAATGACAGTGATTTGCAAGCCAAGAAAGTTTAGTGTGAGTGGGGTATTGAATTGGATTTTTGGATTGGTTATGGTGGTTGCTTGATGTTCCGAGATAGGATCTGTGTTCCTAGAGATACCAAGTTGATTTAGAAGGTTTTGTGTGAGGCACATGATAGTTGTTTCTCTATTCATCCGGGTAGTACAAAAATGTACCATGACTTGAATAAATCGTATTGGTGGGCAAGAATGAAAAGAGACATTTTAGAGTTTGTTCCTAAATGTTTACTTTGTCAGCAAGTGAAAGCTGAACACCAAGTACCTTCGGGTTTACTTCAGCCTATGATGGTTCCTAAGTGGAAATGGGACCGTATTACTATAGATTTCGTGACAGGGTTGCCTTTGACACCAAGGAAGAAAGATGTCGTATGGGTTTTGTTGATAGGCTAACTAAGTTGGCTCATTTTATACCAGTATCTATCTACTACTCAATTGATAAGCTAGCCAACTTGTATATTTTTGAGATTGTGAGACTTCACAGAGTACCTATGTCTATTCTTTTAGATAGAGATTCAAGGTTCACATCATGGTTTTGGAAAAAGTTGCAAGAAGATTTAGGTACGAAATTGAACTTAGTACCGCTTTTCATCCTCAAATCGACGGTCATCTGAGAGAGTAATTCAGGTTCTGAAAACATGCTTCGGTGTTGTGTTCTTGAATTTCAAGGTAGTTGGGAAAAGTATTTACCATTAGTAGAATTGTCCTACAACAACAGTTTTCAATCAAGTTTGAAAATGGTGCCTTATCAGGCATTATATGGCCGTAAGTGTTGGACTCCTTTGTATTGGACCGAACTCAGAGAAAGTCAGATTCACGAGGTCGATTTGGTCAGAGAAACCAAAGAGAAAATAAAAGTGATTCGTGATTATTACAAAGCCGCTTCGGATAGACAAAAGTCTTACGCGTATTTGAAGCGGAAAGAGATTTAGTTTCAAGTTGGTGATAAGGTATTTTTGAAACTTTTGACCATGGAAGAAAGTTCTTAGATTTGGCCAGAAAGGCAAATTGAGTCCGCACTTTATTGGACTGTATGAGATTACTAAAAGGATTGGACGGGTAGCATATCAGTTAGCTTTGCAATCTGAGTTGGAGAGGATCCATGATGTGTTTCATGTGTCTATGTTGCATTGGTACTGATCAGACGCTTCGCATGTGATTTCTCCAACCGAGGTTGAGATTTGACTGGATATGACATACAGTGAGGAACCGATCAAGATCTTAGCACGGGAAGTTAAGTAATTGAGGAACAAAAATATTGCCCTTGTAAAAGTGTTATGGCAAAGACATGGGGTTGAAGAGCCTACATGGGAACTCGAAAAGGCCATGAGAAAACAATATCCAAACCTTTTTATCGGTAAGATTTTTGAGGACTAAAATCCCTAAGGGGGGAGAGTTGTAACATCTTAATTTTGGGCCTAGTCGGAATAGTGGTTTCAAGACAACAAATCCAAAGTAGAAATATTTGTTTTATGATTGTTTTGAGGTCTATGCTATGTTTGCATAGTTGTGTAAAAGTTTCATGAAGAAATTTTGTGAATAAGTTTCCAATTTGACTTTCAGGACTAAATTGCAAAAGTTGCAAAATATGAAATTCTAGAAGCTTTAAGAATGAAATTGCATTGGAATCTTAATTAAAGGTCCTTAAATAGCAATTTTCCCAATTTCTATATTTTTGGACAAAAATGGGCATGCATGGATAAAATTTGAAAGTTTAGTAAAAGGGCATTTTGGTCATTTGGTTAATAAAAGATTAAAAAGGGAAAAACCAAGCAAAATTTGCTTGTCTTTCTCATGTGGGTGCCGAAATTTCTAAGGAAGCCATAGCTAGGGTTTCTTCACTTTTCAAGCTTGGTAGTAGGTGCATCCTAGCCCCTTTTTTTATGCTCTTTACATTTTTGAAGTTGTCATCAACCGATCTAGCTATTTCTACCATTTATTTGAGTTAGGGTTTATGTTTAAAAATTTACCCATGTGTGACATGCATGTGTTTTGACGTTTTATGGTACATTATGAAAGTTTGATGTGTAATAAACGACTTTTACTAAGTGATTTCGATGAAAACATCCAAAATGACTTATTTGTAAAAGTTTATAAAATGTGTAGTAAAAGTGTGTTCTAAGGAAAAATGTGGGCTACTATAATTATGAAAATGGTTTGGCTAGGATTAAAGTACAAATAAATTGAATGAAAATAATTCTACGAGCCTAGGGACTAATTTGTAAATATGTTAAAGTTTAGGGGCAAATCTATAATTTTGCCAAAGTATATTTTTAGACTGGTATGAACAATGTGATAATTAAACAAGTGAAATTTGCTATTATATATCAAGAAAAATGGAGTCCAGACCTAAGGCGAGGAAAGAACAAAGTTTTGGACTAAATCGAATAGTTAGACATATTTTGGTATCGAGGTAAGTTTGTGTGTAAGTAATGCAACATTTCATTATTATGTATTTAGTGCTTTAATATTGCATGAATTGTATAATTGTCTTTGTGGATTTGATTAATCATGACTCGATGACGATTCAACAAAGATTTGACACTCGAAGTCCAGGTTGAACCTTAGGAATAGATAGGATACAAATGTCATGACATTAGGGTTATTGAGATCCCGTATAAGACCATATCTAGGATATGGCATGGGCATGTGATTTCGTGTAAGACCACGTTTGGGACATGGCTTCAAAATTAGACTTCGTATAAGACCATATCTGGGATATGGCATTGATGTGAGACTTCGTGTAAGACCATAGCTGGGCTATTGACATAGATGTGAGGTTCCATGTAAGATCATGTCTGGGATATGGCATTGGTAAGGTACTGTGTGTACGAGATTCCCGAGTACCCTTTAGTATTCCAAGCGGTTCAACGGGTAATCCAAAGATAATGTCAAAGGAATGACAAGGTATGATCCTATTGAAAGGGTACAGGTATGTACACGAAGCTCATAAATATTGAGATTATGAATCGATTAGAACTCGATAAGAAGTGAATGAATGAATGAAATATGATCATGAGTTTTATTGTACGTTATGTAAACGACATGATCTTAAATGTATTTATGATACTTGCTGACATTGTGATAAATTATATTATAATTTGTGTATAATAATGCATGGTTTATGTTGTTAATTATTTGTATGCAAACTTATTAAGCATTATGCTTACTCCCCTCTCTTTTCCATTTTCTTATAGTATTGCCAAGCTAGCTTGGGTATCGAAGGACGTCGTAGACTTGATCACACTATCAATTTGAACATTTGGGTATAGCTAGTCTCAACATTTTGAGTATGGCATGTATAGGGACTTGGTCTTTTGTTATATGTCATATTGGTCTAGCCAAATGTGTTGGCTTATGATGATAATTGATTCATTTTGTATAAGGCCATGAGATATGGCTCATATTGATTATGGGGTTGTAAATCTATTCATATATGCATGCATGTGCCCATGCCTTTGTGATATTGCCTATGGTTATTGATGGATGAAAGATGATAGCTTTGTGTGTGTATATGTTGGTATGAAAATGCATGCAAGCAAGTGAATGAAGTTTAATTGTATGTGACGTGGTGTAATTGGTCTTGATAAAGTGTGAAGTCTTATGCATGTATAAGTAGAGATGAAATGATCATGATCATGTCTTGTTTGTGTATGTTTAAGTGTTCAATCATGCCTTGTTAAGCGCCCTTGAAAGTTTACATGTGAGCGAGCAGTTGAGGGTGGCCAATGGCTTGGAAAATAGCTTCAAAATGGTCCACATAGGTAGCCTCACGGGCACACATAGCCAGCCCCGTGGGCATGTAGTCCAATCGCGTGTCCCCTGCATTTAGCATTTTAGCTTCGAATTGGCCACACGGGGAGAGACACAGTCGTGTGTCTCAGTCGTGTGAAGGACACAGTCATAGGACATGGGCATATGCCCAGACTGTGTGAAGTTTGTACCATAAATCCAAAAATTAAATTTGCCACACGGCCTATCACTCAGGCATGTGACTTGGCCATGTGACCCTATTTTACTGATGACATCATAAATAGAGAGTTACACGGGTTGAGGGCATGGGCGTGTCCTAAGCCACACGGGCGTGTGTGACCACATGGCCTTCCCATACAAACGTATGACTCTTTAAGACACGAAAATTTTCTAAGTGTTCCAAAGTTCCTGGTTTAATCCCGAACTACCTCTAATGTATGTTTAGGGCCTTGTAGGTCCGTATAAGGGACGATATGCATGTGTATGAATGGTTTTGAATTGAATGAGATTTTATGGCCCGATTTTGTACTATTGGTTATGTTTAAGTCTGGTAATGCCTCATATCCTGTCCCAGCATCGGACTCGGGTAAGTGGTCTTACAAGATACTGAGGGAATGTGAAACCTTAGATGAATCTGATTATTTAATATCTATTTTTACTTGATAAATACTTAATTTTTGTACTTAATTATGTATGCTTATTTCATGTGTTGATATTCTTGGATATTAATTGATGTTTAATGTACTTATTTCAATGGAGCAAAAGTCCCTGTTTAGGAGTAGATCTAGCATAATTGAGTGGAGTTGCATGCAATCTGGGTTCGAGTAGAAGACAGCCTGAATAATTTAGATGTTTTAATTATTAAAAAATTATTGTTATTAATTTGGTGTTAGTTTAGTAATTAAATAAATTACGAAAGATTTATAGTGTGGGAAAAGTCCTAGGCTCGGTCCAGAGCTTTAGTAAAAAAATTAATTTTTGCTTCCTTAGGGGAATTTAGGCATTAGGGCTTATAATTATTTTGGGCTAAGATTAGGCACAAGGGATAGCCTGGCCCAGTGGTTACACGCGCTAGGAAGCAGGAAGGGGAACCAAGTTCGATTCCCAGCGCGCGCAAAGTGTTTTGTTTTTTAGAATAATCAGGTAGCGTACTATAAGGCCTTAAAAGAAGTTGTTAGCGGAGTATGCCACAAGAGCGCCCGTGGCGTAGTGGCAGTAGCATGCTAGGGGGTCCTAGCGGGCGCGATTTCGAACCCAGGAGCAGGCGAATTTTGGTTTTATTTTTTTAAAATAGCCGAGGCTTCAGAGGATAAGCCTTAAAATTAAATGCAACTGTATTATATCGAAAGCAAGGTCGCGTCGCAGTGGCCAGCAGCCTGTGTGAGTGCTTGGGGATCCCGGGTTTGTGCTGCTGTGTGCGCGAAGTGCTACCTTTTTGCTGCACGCGTGGGGAGAGTAGTTGTGCTGGACCGAAACTCTCCCTAGTAGCAATTGAGTCAGCTAATCGGTGGGGAGTGGATAAGGCTACTGCTAATCGATGGGAAGGAGTTTGAATGAAATTCAAACTTTGCTATTGGCTAAGAATCCAGAAGAATTTGAATTTAGGGAGAATTTTATGCCGAAATAGACTCATTCGGCTATAGGCAAATAAGTGCCAAAAAGGCTACTCAAATTTGGTTTTTATGATTCGTTTTCTTCCTTGGATTGGTTTTGAGTATTTTTCATTGTGTTAGCCGATTTTATTTTTATTCCTTCTTCAATCGGTTCTTGTTTTTTTTTCTTCTATTTTGTTTTTGCTCATCTTTTCTTCACCAAGTCTTCTACTCCTATTTTTAATTTTTCCTTTTAAATTTTCTTTTCATTATAGCCGATTATAGGGTCCCTTCTCCTAGCCAAAAACAAGCCACAACGTACATCTCTTTTACCTATTCGTGAACTTCTTCTATTTATTTTTCATGCGAAACCCGAAATCTAAAACTTGTATTGCCGATTTTTTCCTAGGCAAATATCTTGCTCTTCTCTTTTTAAGGTTCGATTGGATCGATATCAAATCTAAGTTAGAAAGGTGATTTGGGTTGATTCGCTGGCAACAAGATCTGTAGTAAGTTATCGAAACCCTTTCCATTCATTATTTCAGATTTAAGAAAGCCAAAAATCCCTAAATACTTTAGGGAGGTTGTCTACATGGTGATAGGTAATGCTAGTCTTTCTAATCGATTTATGTGTTCTAGTTTGCAAAAAGGGGGGATTTCGCAAGGAGAAATAAAGGCTAGGGACGTGGAAGTGATCTAGATCTAGATCTAATAGTTAAAGATCAACAAGGTAAGTCATTAATAATGCCTTATTTTGGCTGAATGTGGTAAGTGAGTATTGCTTTGGTTATCATCAATTTATTATGTGTAGTGTGGACTGAAGATCAGGGAGCAGTGAAAGGCTAGGGCTGTTGGAGCGACTAGATTTAGATCTAGTCACTATTCTCGGCAAAAGGTAAGTATTCAAGTGATTTATGGGTGATTACCAATTGTATATGGATTAAGGTGATGGTAATTTCGGTTAGATGATAGATTAACAGGATGGTTTGAAACAATTGTAGGAAAAATCACGTGGGAGATCTCGCTGTAGTAATCGCAAATCAGGTGTGTAAATGAACACCCTCTAGTACTCTAAATCGGCAAAAGCCGAAATGTCAAAATTCCAGCATTTCGTGGGCTTGCGAGTGTACGAACGCTCGTAGCTTGGTTGGAAGTGATAGGATTCTATAACCAAAATCGATAAAGATGGTAAGTGTGCGATTTCGTGCATCTCGATAAACTGGGCCTCGATGGGCTGAATATGGGCCCAATGGGCTTACGGGCCCATTTGGGTGAAAACTAGCGATAAGTGGGTTCTAGTGATTCGTATGTTAAAACTGTTAATCTAAACATAGAATTTGGGCTAAACGGGCTAAATTAGCTAAGTGACACTATAGGGCCCATTAGGGGTTTTGGGGCCCGATAGCTCTAAGGTTGATAAATGGGCTAGATACACTGTTAAGATGAAAATTAGACTGTTAATAAATGAAATATGCATAAAACCCTAGAAACTAGTATAATTACTGAAATACCCCTATAAAGCAGAAAATTACTGTATTACCCCTGTTGCAAAATGACCGTTATACCCCTAGGGCTAAATTTGACTGAAATGTATGCTTTACTGTTTCTGTTCACTGTATACCATGACATGTTTAAACTGTTGCATGGGACTGGGTTATTGATAAAGGAAGCGCAAGTGGCATTGCCACGTTACTAAAAAGGGGCTTTGCCTCGGTTTACTGAAAGGGGCTTTGCCTTGTACTACTAAAAGGGGCTTTGCCTCGTATTACTGAAAGGGGCTTTGACTTGTTATACTGTTAGTGGCTTGGTCACCTTATCTGAGCAGCTATGTTGTGACTGTGGAGTGTAGCGGCTGGGTGGGTTGAGTATTTCCTCACATGGTGCGTTTATGGCTGGTACGGGTGGAGTGTAGCGGATGGACATAGGATGGGCTTTGGGCTTTGCATACATGCATTATTCTGTACTGTTACTGTAATGGGCCTATGGGCCGCACTGTTTATTGAATAAGG
Organism: Gossypium stocksii; assembly: GCA_020496765.1. Classification (NCBI taxonomy): domain Eukaryota; kingdom Viridiplantae; phylum Streptophyta; class Magnoliopsida; order Malvales; family Malvaceae; genus Gossypium; species Gossypium stocksii. The sequence continues at coordinate 55,365,440 of CM035622.1, forward strand.
CTTCGGCCCAGTAACTGATTACTGAATAGGCCTTCGGCCTAGTTATTACTGAGACTGAACAGGGCTTAGGCCCAGTGGGCTTGAGCTGATTTGGGCTCTGGATGGGCTTTCTTTGCACACTGAGTTTCCAAACTCACCCTTTCCTTTCATCCATGCAGATGAGCCCTAGACTGGTGGACTTAGGAGCTGGAGGAATTCAGAGTGGCCATGTGGACTACATTTGACTGTTTTCAATTAAGTCTACTTATTTTCTCATTTATTTTAAATTATTTTTCATTATGGTTTCGGGTTGTAATAAGGCCAATTTAAGTATTTTTAATTTGGATTTTTAATTCTTTATTTATAATTTGGTCAAATGAATAGATTAAGGCTGCACGGGGCTTTTTATAAAATTAATCAACATTTTCAAAATAAATCACACGTATCAAACGAGTAACAAAAGTTAATCCAAGATCTTATAATAAGAATACCCCTAAAAATTTGGTAGTGGGTAGGACATTCACAATTAAACTTGGATTTTCTCTTTAAACTTCAATAATGGTTTTGCAAAACTCACCCTAATCGTAGTAACTAAGAAACATGGTTAATCCATCGTTGATGGACACACCAGACTTGGCCGTAACGTCTGGGCCGGGTTTGGGGTGTTACAACATAAATCTACCAGATTAGAGTCAAATCTAATAAGGGAATCCATAGATCGAGCAATAATAGGGGGTTTTAATTAGAAAGGGATTTCAATTAATCAACCTAGAGTTAATTGTTTTTACTCTCAAAAGAGATTTTAACATAATTTAGGGATTTTTACGGATCAAGATACAAGTGAATAAATTATTTAAATTCAGATTAATAATAATAAGTGAAGTCGAGGTGGATTCTTTCCTGGGTATTGTCTCTCTTATTGGTATCTTCGATTACTTTTCCATTTTATTCTTTGTTACGTTCTTAGTAGTTAGTTTAGTTAGTTTTAGATTAAAAACAATCCCTTTAATTTGACGGCTAAAATAATAGAAAAGTAGTAATTACTAATACTTTTAGTCCTCGTGGATACGATATTCCCTACTCACCATACTATATTATTATTCGGTAGGTGCTCTTGCCTTTGTCGTAATTTAGTTAGTTTCGTGATAAACATCATCAAGTTTTTGGCGTCATCACCGAGGACTAAAATACTAGGAACAATCGGTTTCTATTAATTTAGCCATTTTTTATTTTTATTGCGCTTTATTTTTGTTTTTAGTTTAATTTTTTGTTTTCTAATTTTTCTTTTATTTGCTTCTAGAAGGTGTGTTTAGTTTAGACTAGAAAAAACCCGTCAGGACCATTGCTATTTGACAGCAAAATTTAAAGTACAACTCGCAGAAACCGTAAAGAAGCAAGGCAGAGTCGACAAAATATAGTGGAAGAGCAAGAGGATGTTTTCATTATTACTAAGAGATGGCTGAAAATTAGAATAATCAGTTACGTCATGTGGTTGCCGCGAATCCTATAAATCCGAATCCTGCTCCTCGTACTATATACAATTATGCCAAACCTAATCTAGCTAGGGCTGAATTGAGTATTATGAGACCTGTCATTGCTGCGAATAATTTTGAACTGAAGCCGAACACTATTCAAATGATTCAACAGTTTGATCAGTTCGATCAGTTCGATGGTTTGCAAGATGAAGATCCAAATACTCATTTGGCTAACTTTCAGAAATTCTACGAGAATTTCAAGATAAATAGCATTTTTGATGATTCAATTTGCTTGCAGTTGTTTCCCTTCTCGTTGAGGAATAAAGCTAAACAGTGATTGAACTCCCTACCACAAGGTTCTATCACTACGTGGGAGCAAATGACCGAAAATTTTCTATTGAAGTACTTCCCACCGGCTAAGATGACCAAGTTAAGGAATGATATCTCTTCCTTCATGCAAATGGATTTAGAAAACTTATATGATGCATGGGAGAGGTATAAAGATTTATTGAGAAGTTGCCCTCACCATGGGTTACCTCTATGGTTACAAGTTTAAACCTTCTACAACAATTTGAACCTCTCAACTAGGCAGTTAACCTATGCAGCAGCCGGTGGTACTCTGAACAATAAAACACCTAAAGCGGCTTATGAAATTATAGAGGAGATGGCATTGAATAATTATCAGTGGCACATCATGAGGATAAAGCCTAATAGAGGAGCCAATGTTTTCCATCTTGATGCAGTCACCATGTTATCAAATCAAGTAGAACAATTAAATAAAAAAATTGACGGTTTATATGGTTCTACACAGGTACATCCAGTGATGCAATGATATACGAATGGAAGAGGAACAAGCAATCCAGAATATTTACCCTACGATCCTAGCACAAAGAGCGAACAACTCAACTATATGGGTAATAATTCTAGACCTCAGAACGATCCTTACAGTAACACTTACAATGCAAGTTGGAGGAACCATCACAATTTTTCTTAGGGCGGTCAAGGAAATGCAAGACCACAACCTCCTTTGGGCTTTCAACAACAACTGTACCAGCAAGAGAAAAAGCTGAACCTTGAGGAGATGCTAATGAAATTCATTTTTGTGTCAGAAACCCGCTTCCAAAACACCAAAACAACACTTAAAAATGAACAAGCACCGATTTAAGGGCCCAAGAATCAAATAGGTCAGCTTACTAAGCTGATTTCAAAAATACCACAAGGTAACTTGCCTAGCAACATCGAAACTAACCCAAGAGAATAGATTCATGCAATTATTGTTCGAGATGAAGAAGGGTTAGTTGAATCCGAACCAGAACCAAGGCAAGAAAGTGTAGTAAGTAAAGGTAAGGTTGATGTAAACCACAATGAACAAAAATCGATTGGTAAGGAATATGTAACACCCCGGCCTGTATTTGTCGCTAAAACAGGGTTACGAGGTATTATTGATCAAATCACATCATTTAGCATACAATTCCCATGCATTAGGCATTTATATTCAATATCATTCAAACACAATTACAATGTCCCTTATACAGGCCTACGAGGCCTTAAACATGCTTTAAAGATGGTTTGGGACTAAACTGATAATATACGAGAACTTTGGAAACTTAGAAAAACTTTTAAGAATACAAGGTTCACATACCCGTGTGAATAGGCCGTGTGCCTCACACAACTACGGACATGCCCCTGTGAAAACAGGGCATTCATACTGACTAGTGTCACACGGCTGACCACACACTCGTGTGCTAGGCCGTGTGAAAATTGGAGGGTATACTGACTTGGTCACACGGCCAACCATACGCCCATGTGTCTAGGCCGTGAAACTCACTGACTTGGTTTTTAATTAAGTTTCAGGGGACACACCGTTGAGCCACACGCCCATGTGCTCAGCCGTGTGGACGAAAATGGGCTAGTTACAAGCCACATTTCTCACCCAAAGTACACATACCTTCAATAGCATAAATGGTACCATTTTCATACACAAATAGACAACCAAAAATTACCATATCATGCACAATTCATGCAATTTCAAATCCATCCATTGTACTACTCAACTCATAACTATATACTAGGCCAAATGCATACTAAGTCAACATGATTCATCATTCATTTTTCACCTATTCCAACATATACCAAAACACATGTCATATTTATCAATTCAACCCATTCAAACATGCATTATTCCACCATCAATCACACACATATCTTGACTCATAAATAAACTATTAGCTATTTATTTAACAAACCAAAAACATGCATTTCATAAGCAAATATTCACCACAAACCAAATAACCATTTGAACAACTTAAACCATCATCAACCATACCAAAATATGCCATTTTATAAGGCAAAATATACACATCCATTTATCATCATCTTTAAGCCATATCAAAAGGCTAAATACACCTTCATTAAATAAACCAAAAAGACCATAGCTGTAACACCCCTAACCCGTATTCGTAGCCGGATTAAGGTTACGAGGTATTACCGATCAAAACACAACTTTAAACATTCATTTCACAATTCCATAATTGACCATCATCAAATAAAGTTGAACCACATATACAATGTCCCCTCAGTAGGTCTATGAGACCATAAACATGCTTTAAAGAAGGTTCGGGACTAAACTGATCTCATATAAAAATTTCCAAAAAACTTTAAAAATTTTCTAAGTAATAGGGGTCACACACTCGTGTGACCAGGCTGTGTACCTCACATAGCTTTAGGCACGCCCGTGTCTCAGGCTGTGTGAAAACAGGGCATACATACTGACTTGTACCACACGGCTGACCGCACACCCATGTGTAACGGCTTGATTTAGGGCCAAGTCAGAACGATGATTTTGGGACCATGAATTCGAAGAAGAAAAATTTATTTTGATAAATTTTTAAGATCTGTAGTATGATTGAATGCATGTGTGAAAGTTTTGTTAAGAAATTTTATCAATAGAGGGTCCAATTTGACTAGGAGGACTAAATTGCAAAAAATGCAAAATATGTGTTCTAGAAGTTTTGGGTGTTTAATTGAAATGGATTTGAAAATTAGAGGTCCTTATTTAGTAATTACACCATTATATATGATTGACAAAAATGGATATGGAAAGGGTAAAATTTTAGAGAAAGGCTAAAAGGGTATTTTGGTCATTTGGTAAATAAATGAATTAAAAGGCCAAAATAAAGCCAAAATCTTTCCCATCTTCTTCTCTCATGGCCGAATATCACTAAGGAAGACATGTCTAGGTTTGTCAAGCTTTCAAGCTCGATTGTAAGTCCATTTTAGCCTCGTTTTTAATGATTTTTATGTTTTTGAAATCCTCGTAACCTAATCTATCCTTTTCAAGGACTGATTTGAAGTATTAGCAAAGTTTAAAATTTTACCCATGTTAGGCATGCACGTATTTTAATGTCTAATGGTAGAAAATGCATGATAGTCATAAGATAAACGACTTTTGCTAAATGATTTTCGGTGAAAATTTCAAAAAGGGACTTATTTGTAAAAGTTGTAAAATATGTGTAGAAAATGTGAATAAATGAAAAATGTGGGCTGCTATAAGCATGTATGAGGTTCGGCTAGCTTGGGTATCGAAGAAATTAAGTACATTTCATTTTACGAGCATAGAGAGGAAATTGTAAAAATGTGAAACTTTAGGGGTAAAAATGTAATTTTTGCCATAATGTGATTTTGGGCTGTTTAGAATAGTATAATGATTAAATAAGTTAAATGTGATGCTATAGATAGAGAGAAATGAGGTTCAAAATTAGAACGGGGGAAAATAAAGTTTCGAATTTGTCGACCTAATTTGTCGATACAACAGACGAGGTAAGTTTGTATGTTAATAAACTTTATTGGATTATGTTAATTATGCAGTACAATCATATATAATTGATTAAATTGTAGAATTTAAATTAAATGCTCGAGACTAGTAAAAATGCAGAATCTATCGAAATTGTCTCAGAACGAAAGATGAATTGACAGAAAAGACCATGGTTGGACCATGGTAATATATGTTTTTGTATAAGACCATAGCTGGGCTATGACATCGATATGTGATTCCATGTAAGACCATATATGGGATATGGCATCAGTATATGATATGTGATTCCGTGCAAGACCATATCTAGGATATGGCATCGGTATATGATATGTGATTTCGTGTAAGACCATGTCTTGGACATGGCGTTGGTATAAGATCTTGTGTAAGACCATAACTGGGCTATGGCATCGGTATGTGATTACATGTAAGACCATATTTGGGATATGGCATTGTACTATGCAATGTAATTCAGGTGCTGGTCTTGTACGTCTTACCAATGGCTAGGTACTCTGGCATTTGTTGCGGATACCTGTCAGCTTGTGTGAGTAGCACTAGGTAGCTACGTCCTGGCCATCAACTATGTGAGTAGACTTGTGGTTAACTCAAGAGCGAGCCTATATGTGTTATGAGATATGAGGTAGCTTTGGCTACATATGTGGCACTTATGTGCAAGATTCTAAAAATCTGGTAGTATTCGAAGTGTCCAACAGGAAAAGACAAGATGAGAACGTAAGTGAGACTAAATTAAGTAAACTAGGTATTTACAAATCTATATGAAAATTGAATGAAGGTAAAATAGTGAGCTTATAGTGTATCGTGTACATGAAGCGAGAAAAAGATTTGTGCATGAGTATGTTTCATGCAATAATGTGTATATTTAGTTATATTGAACTATGAATCTAATGATATATGAGATATGAGTTATAATTGTTTTTAATTATACGCAAGTATGACACATAGTGTGCAAAGTACCATTATATGATGAGATTTTACGTGGTTTATCTTGGGTAAAGTATTTGTGATGGATATTGAATTGAATGAAATTATATTCATGTTTGATTATGTATGTATAAATGTGGACAAATTGATACAAGGTATTTGATCCATACGAATATGGAATTGGATATGCTCGTGAAACCTTTGGTTATTTACGTGATTGGAATTATGGTATAAAGATGAAATCAAATGAGTTTACACCATAGTAACGAAATTTCTTAATAAGTGCTTACTCGATAAGTTGTGTTTATTTTCATATTAGTTTACTAAGCCTTATAGCATACTTGTGTTATTCCTCCTATCCTTATAGGATTTCGAAGACTCGCTCGGGTCATGTGAATGGTGTGTTGATGTCTTGGCTGTGGATGTTTGATGTGTAACAGCCTGAATTAGGGCCTAAACGGAATAGTGGTTTCGAAAACCACAAATCCTTTGTTGAAAATTTTATTGCAATTAAGTTTTAATGTTTATGATGTGATTGGATACTTGTGTGAAATTTTCGTTAAGAAATTTTATCGATTGGGTGTCCAATTTGATAATTAGGACTAAATTGCAATATGTGAAAAATGTGAGTTCGAGAAGCTATTGTACTTATTTGAAATGGGTTTTTAAAGTGGAGGTCCTTAAATGGAATTAGACCATTATACTTTAGTTTGGACAAAAATGGACAAGGATGAAATATCAAAGGTTTTTAATGAAGGGCTTTTTGGTCATTTGGTATTTAAAAGAAATAGAAAGGGAAAATAAGCCAAAAACCTTGTCCATCTTCTTCATGCTTGGCCAAATGTTGCTATGGGTACCATGGCTAGGGTTTTGGCTACTTTCAAGCTTGATTGTAAGTGCATCCAAGCCCCGTTTTTAATGTTCTTTACATTTTTGAGATGCCCGTAACTCGGCTTAGCTATTTCTACCATTATTTTGGGCTAAGGTTTGATGTAACACCCCAAACCCGGCCTAGACGTTATTGTAACACCCCGAATATTTTTACAGAAGATAGTATCATTGATATAGTAAAATAAGGAAATAAAGTGGCAAGGAGAGAAAATTTGAGTTATGTCATTGGAAAGTATATTATGACAAATTAATTCAAGAAAGGACTAAATTGTAAAAGTGAGAAAAGTTTTATTGCCCAAGAGTAAATACTCAAAATTTAAGGGGTTAAAGTGTAAATATGAAAAAGTTGAAGGACCAATAGTGTAAATATTTTAAGGGTGGAATAATCTAGAAACTAAGGAAAATGGATGAATTAGGACCAAATTGAATAGGTGAAGAATTTTGAGGGACTAAATTGCAATTTTACCAAAATAAATGATGACTCAAGGATGGAATTTTAAAAGATCACGAAGGGCAAAATGGTCAATTGGAAGAGAGAAAAAAATCAAGTTAAAGATTGAAATCAATGAGACAAGGTAAGTATATCAAGATTTCAATATATTTTTAAGTTTGATATTATTGAAAAAGCATGGAAATAAGGTTAAAGTAGAGTTTTCTTATTTATGGTTCTATGTTTTTGATATATTAATGAAGAGAAATAAGAGAAAGTGATGGGAAATATTGTAGAGAAAGGAAATAAGGGTGTTATAAACTTTGTAATTAATATCTTGCACTAAAATAGTTTTAGACAGCAGCAGTAAGCTAACTTTGAAAAATCACCAAACACGGTAGAAACTGAATTAGAAGTTGAATAAGATATGGAATTAAAGCTTGTTGAGTCTATTTTCATATAAAAGAAACAGAACAAGTAAATGAATTTTGTATTCTGAGATATTTATATTTTTGTAAGACTGGTTCAGCATGAATTCGGGGTCCTCTGTTCTGACTTGGAAAAATCATTAAAAATTGTATAAAAATTATTATGGGACATAATTTATATGGTTATATTCTCTAATGAGTGTACTGTTATAAGAAACAAACGAGAACATCATTTGAATTCTGCACAAAGAGATAATTAAATTTTACCAAAGAGTGGTCAGAACTGTCAAACAGTAAAATAGGGGAGATTTTAATGAATAAACTGTACTAATTGGCTAAACTAAAAATTCTAAAAATATTATGGTAAGAAGATATGTGAGTATAGTTTCAGGGAAAATTAGTGGATCTTAATTTGAAGTTCTGTAGCTCAAGATATAAATAATTTAGTGACTATGACTCAAATGGACAGTTTTGAAAATACATATAAGTAAATAGTGAAAGTTTTGATAATGTTACTTATAAGCATGTTATATAAATTAAGGATGTGGAATGGAGTGGAGGAGGAGGAAAATATGTATGAATAATCAGTTAGCATGGCCAATTTGTATGTTTTAGGCTTAGGGACTAAATTGAATAAAGTAAAAGTTTAGGGGCAATTTTGTAAAAATGTTAGAAATGACCAAATTGCATGAAATGGATTATTTCATTTTTTTAAATTGAAAAATTAAATGAAATTATTAATTTAGTTCAAGATTGGGGAAAAACATGTTTTAAGGATTAAATTGAAAAGTGTTGAAATTATGTAAAATTTTGATATTTTATAGAATTTATGGGTTGTTATTAATATGTATGATGATAATGGTTGGAAATAAGGATTAAATTGCAAGAATTTATTTTTCTAAGCCTAAGAGATTAGCATATTTATGTCCTCTCTATAGCACTTTAGTGCTCCATATTTAATAGTTGATAATAATGCAACCCTATATCTATTTTGTATATTCTAAGTGTTCTATTTAGTTTACTGAGCCTCTATTAAAAAGGTAACTAATTTTTGTTACAAGATAAATGATTATCTCCGATTCAAGTTTAAAATGAAATAAAAAAAATTTTGAAAATTGAAATGAAAGGAGAGAGAAAGGAGCTATAGAATTATAGAGATAATGAAGTTCATGATAAAAAAAAAACAAGAAAATTTAGAGGACAAAATTTATTTTAAGGGGGAGGGAAATGTAACACCCTAAATATTTTTACAGAAGATAGTATCATTGATATAGTAAGATAAGGAAATAAAGTGGCAAGGAGAGAAAATTTGAGTTATGTCATTGGGAAGTATATTATGACAAATTAATTCAAGAAAGGACTAAATTGTAAAAGTGAAAAAAGTTTTGTTGCCCAAGAGTAAATACTCAAAATTTAAGGGGTTAAAGTGTAAATATGGAAAAGTTGAAGGACCAATAGGGCAAATATTTTAAGGGTGAAATAATCTAGAAACTAAGGAAAATGGATGAATTAGGACCAAATTCAATAGGTGAAGAATTTTGAGGGACTAAATCACAATTTTACCAAAAAGTGATGACTCAATGATGGAATTTTAAAAGATCACGAAGGGCAAAACGGTCAATTGGAAGAGAGAAAAAAATCAAGTTAAAGATTGAAATCAATGAGATAAGGTAAGTATATCAAGATTTCAATATATTTTTAAGTTTGATATTATTGAAAAAGCATGGAAATAGTGTTAAAGTAGAGTTTTCTTATTTATGATTCTATGTTTTTGATATATTAATGAAGAGAAATAAGAGAAAGTGATGGGAAATATTGTAGAGAAAGGAAATAAGGGTGTTATAAACTTAGTAATTAATATCTTGCATTAAAACAGTTTTAGACAGCAGCAGTAAGCTAACTTTGAAAAATCACCAAAAACGGTAGAAATTGAATTAGAAGTTGAGTAAGATATGAAATTAAATCTTGTTAAGTCTATTTTCATATAAAAGAAACAGAACAAGTAAATGAATTCTATATTCTGAGATATTTATATTTTTGTAAGACTGGTTCAGAATGAATTTGGGATCCTCTATTCTGACTTGGAAAAATCATTAAAAATTGTATAAAAATTATTACAGGACATAATTTATATTGTTAGATTCTTTAATGAGTCTTTTTTTATAAGAAACAAACAAGAACATCATTTGAATTCTGCACAAAGAGATAATTAAATTTTACCAAAGAGTGGTTAGAACTGTCAAACAGTAAAATAGGAGAGATTTTAATGAATAAACTGTACTAATTGGCTAAACTAAAAATTCTGAAAATATTATGGTAAGAAGATATGTGAGTATAGTTTCAGGGAACATTAGTGGATCTTAATTTGGAGTTCTGTAGCTCAAGATATAAATAATTTAGTGACTATGACTCAAATGGACAGTTTTGAAAATACATATAAGTAAATAGTGAAAGTTTTGATAATGTTACTTATAAGCATGTTATATAAATTAAGGATGTGGAATGGAGTGGAGGAGGAGAAAAATATGTATGAATAATCAGTTAGCATGGCCAATTTGTATGTTTTAGGCTTAGGGACTAAATTGAATAAAGTAAAAGTTTAGGGGCAATTTTGTAAAAATGTTAGAAATGACCAAATTGCATGAAATGGATTATTTCATTTTTTTAAATTGAAAAATTAAATGAAATTATTAATTTAGTTCAAGATTGGGGAAAAACATGTTTTAAGGATTAAATTGAAAGGTGTTGAAATGATGTAAAATTTTGATATTTTATAGAATTTATGGGTTGTTATTAATATGTATGATGATAATGGTTGGAAATAAGGATTAAATTGCAAGAATTTATTTTTCTAAGCCTAAGAGTAAAATCGTCATTAATTAAAAGTTTAGGGGCCAAATGGTAATTTTTCCTAGATCACTAATTGAGTGTATTAGAATATAGAATAAATGAAAACGATGACCAAATTTATTATAAAAGTCCGGATGACTCAAATATGAGACTGGAATATGGAAAGAAAAATGACATTTATCATGACATGTAAATATGTGATTACCTTTGAGACGTTGATACAGGGAAATTAAGTATGTTGAGACGAATAATAAATCCAAACAAAATATGTCGAGAAAAATAAATATGTTTGGGGGAAAATATGTCTAATTTTAAGTGGTTCGAAATATAAATGTTAGATGAAATAAAATATTTGATAAATAAATCAGTAACTCCAGTAATGCTCCGTAACTCTAATCCGGTGTTGGATTCGGGTTAGGGGCGTTACAGTTATGACCGAATCTGGCAGTGTCACATTGGAGTGTTTTTCGAAAACTTGTTCTTGCTGATAAAATCCCGTTTGAAGGTTAAAGCCTCTTTGTTGATTCTTAAATCATCCTAGTCATTGTTAACCATTTTAAATTGTCATTACTTTTAAAACAATGTTTGTTGCGGAAGCATTTCAAAAGCGTAGCGGAAACATGATGTTTTGAAAACAGTTAATGTTTTGGAAAACTGCGCCTTACTTCTAACAAACATAAATCATAGTAAATAAAATCCCGAATTAAAAGTTAGAAATTTAAAGAGAGGCCTTATTACATAAAAATACCCAAACCAAAACTATTGAAAACAAACAGTTGAATGTAAAGCAGATGCAGTTGTGTGGCCACCCTCGAGTCCCTTGCAGCACTGATCCACCTAACGCTGGGGATTACCTGTACAGTTAAAAGCAGGGTGAGTTTACGAAAACTTAGTGTGTAATCCCCTAACATGCAGTCAGTCAAATATACAGAATACAGAAGTAGACTGGGCCTGAGCCAATTACAATAATAGTGGGGCCTAGCCCAAAATAGTATCAGTATGAAAAATGCATGATGCATGTTATCCCATCAAACCCTGCACTTGCCTCCTGTCCAACCCTGCACTTACTGTGGGGAAATAGATCACCTACCCATCCCTACACTTACAAAGTTAGCATCGGTTGTGGCACTAACTACAATCGCAGCAAAGCTGCCAGAAAAATAAGTGGCTTCAAGCCATTAATAGTGGGACAAAACCTTTAAAATGACACAAAGCCCTCAGAACGGCACAAAGGCTTAGGTAGGTCCACAGTCATCTCGTGCAACCCGTGCAACCCTAATAGATCAGTACACTTCCTTCATAATAATATCCCAACCCATGCAATATGTCGTGCATGCATGCAAAACACATAAATATCACATGGCATGTTCAATCAATTAAACATTATATAAGGGCATGACAATCATTCTACCTTTTAGGGGTATTACGATCATTTTACCCTATAGAGGTATTACGATCATTTTACCCTACAGGGGTATTGCTATCATTTTACCTATTTTAGGGTCTAGATACCCTTACCGACTTATCAAGAGGTCCACAGTCACCTCGAGCGACTAGTGCAACCTTAATAGTCATAACGATGTAAATGGACCTAGGACCCATTATGTGGCCCAAGTGGCCCATAATGATCCAAGCCAATGAGAATGCTCATGGCGGCCTCTATAGTCTTATGCCCATGTTCGTGGGCTTAGTTTCACCACACGAGCGTTCGGACACCCATGCGACCTCAAAGCCCAACCTTTCGACTTTTTACCGATCTACAGTGGAGAGGGGTGCGATTACGCACCTGATTGCAAAAACGAACTGTGTTCAAGATATCCTTGCACCTAGATTAAACCAACCTAACATCCGATTAGATACCCAACCTATGTTACTAAAAGATCTAATGGAAATCTAAATCGATTACAATGTCCTTACCAAAAGTAGAAGTAACTGCCTCCTCACTACTCAAGCCGTAGACTGATCACCTTCAGCCACAACCTAACAAAAACCCCCTTCTTTATTAGATCCAAAAACGATATACGATATCCACTACTGTTTTAAACCCTACTCTCGATTACTTACCAACCCACAGAATCGATTATGCTCTAAAAGAGTAGTGCTCGAGAGTTGAGTATCACGTTTAATCTGAGAGGGTAGATCACAGAAAGGCAATCGGTGAAGAAAAATGACAGAGGTGATAACCATAGGAGGGAAAACCAAAAGTAATAAAAAGAAGTAACACCAAACACTTACCCAATAGTATTCGACCCAAGAAGTAATTGAAGAAGAAAGCAAAGCCGATGATCAGCCGATTGTTAAATCAAAATAGTATCGAAATGAAATGGCAAGATTTATGATATTTAGTCAATATTTGAGAAAAGCAGAGAAACAAAAGAGGGGGAAAGAAAAGGTGTTGTATTTAGCTATGATTGCAAGAGAGAGAAGAAGGCAAAATATTCGGCCTAAATGCACAATATCTCAAAGGAGATTTCGAAAGAAACATTTGGAGAGAAGATGGAGGAGAGACAATTAGCTAGGAATAACCAAAAAGAAAGAATAAATCATGGGGGAGATGAGAAAATATATTTGGCCCAACAAAATGAAAAAGCAGAAGAAGAGCAATTTAGTATGTTTGAAAGAAGAATTCGACAACACCACCCAGCTTTCCCAAATGGTCAATTCAGCCAACACTAGTAACCAAAATAGAGAGTGGAATGAAAGCTATTTTTGGCACCTAAGATTTCAAGACCCAATTGGCAAAAGAAAAGAGAATTTTCCAAAACAAAAATTGACAAAACCAAACACAAAGAAACTCATAGCCGAAATCCTAGACTCCCCTATACCAATTCGGCATGACCATCCCCACACATCTCAAACTCTTATTTTTCCTCCTCACTCCTCTAATATTTCCTTGATTTTCTCCAAATATCTCTCCCCTTATCCTTCCACAAACTTCTCCATGACCAATTCAACAACCACCTCAACAGAGTTTCAATCAATCTCTACTTCTTACCTGACAAGAGTAACAAAATAATTATCCCCTTGTGCAGTGTGTGACTTGAACCCCCAACCTCTTCAGAAACACAACAGTCCACTTACCACCTTTACTAGCAGGCTCCTTGTGACACATTTTATCCTCAAATATTTAAAAGGCCTATTTTCAAACACCTAGGGTTTTATTCACTTAAAACAGAAATTTTGCTAAAGCCCAAGTTTGAACCCAGGACTTCTCCAACACTTTTCAGGACCCTTAACCACTGGAGCAAGCCTTCATTTATGTCACTTCTTGCACAACCAATATTTATGTGCCGTCTTCCAATCGCTCCCTATGCTCAATGCCTATTTCTTCTAGGCCCAAAATTCGGGGTGTTACATTTGAGTTTAAAAATTTACCCATGGATGACATGAATGTGTTTTGATGTCTAATGGTAGAATACAAATGTTCGGTGTGTAATAAATGACTTTTACTAAATGATTTTCGATGAAATCGCATAAAAAGGACTAGTTTGTAAAAAGTTGAGAAATGTTTGAAAATGTGTGAATGAATGCAAATTGTGAGCTGCTACAGTTATGAAAATGGTTCAGTTAGGCTTAAAATAAGAGGAAATTGAATAAAAATCATTTTACGAGCCTAGGGGAAAAAGTGTAAATATGAAAAAGTTTAAGGGCAAAAATGTAATTTGCCATAATATGATTTTTGGACTGAATTGAATAGTATAATAATTTAATAAGTCAAATATGGTATTTTAGATAAAGAAAAAAGAGGTTCGGACCTAGAACGGGGGAAAGACAAGTATTGGACGACTCTGTCCCTTTCGCCATTCAAGTCAAAGTGACTGTGTATGTTAAACATAAATGCTTATTTGTTGAATTGAGGAATAAATCGTAAATTTAATTATATTATTTACAGTATAATGACAATCCAATGTTTGAGAGTACTGAACGCAAAGTCAAACACTTTCATTCGGTACTAAAAGATGTATTTATAGAAAGGACCATGAATCAGTCATGGCCATGTGTGATTAAGTGAAATCGTGTAAGACCATAGTTAGGCGATGGCATTGAGATATGGTTTCATGTGAGCTTGTGGAATAAAATAGCATTGATCATAAGGGTGAGCTGTGTGCAATACCATCATGTACTTATGATTACTGTGGGTTGTGTACGATACCACTGTGTGCTTATGATTACCAGTGGGTTGTGTGCAATACCACCGTGTGGTTATTATTACTAGTGGGCAGTGTGCAATGCCATCGTGTGCTTATTATTACTAGTGGGCTGTGTGCTACACCACCATATAAATGTGATTATTGTTGGGCTAAGTGCGAACCACTGTGAATCTGTGATGATTGGTGGGCTGTGTGCCACACCACCGTGTAATTGTGATTATTGGTGGGCTATGTGCGGTACCACCGAGTAATTGTTATTATTGGTGGTCTATGTGTGATACCACCGTGTATCCGTAACTACTTCGAAGTGTATATTAGAAAAGTGACTAATTGGAATTACATGTGGATAGGTGATGAATAAATATAGGGATATGAATATGTATATATATGTACATGAGCTATGTACTCGATATGAGACCGAACTTGAGGTAAGGTTGGTATGGAGTAAGTGCTACTATTAACTGTTGTAAACATTTCATTATGACCATATATTGGAATGGCTAGCTATGGACATGCTAAATGCTATGAGTGTATAAATGAAGGTAATACAAAGAAAATATGAAAGAGTGAAATTAACCATGAAACAGTTTCTATATTGTTACGTGACTTTGAAATTAACCATGAAATTAACCATGAGTGTATAAATGAAGGTAATATAGTTATGTGACTTTGAAAAATCACCAAAAATGGTGGAAATTGAATTAGAGATTGACTTAGATGTGAAATTAAAGCTTATTGAGTCTATTTTCACATAAAAGTAGCAGAGTAAGCAAAACAATCTCATATCATGAGATATCTATATTGTTGCGAGACAAGGTCAGATGGATTTTAGAATCCCCTATTCCAAATTTGGAAAATCACTAAAAATTGTATAAATAAATTATAGTTTATAATTTATATGCTTAAATTCCTTAATAAGTATACTTTCAAAAGAAACAAATAAAAACATTATCTAAATTTTGTATGAGGAGATAACTAATTTTTAGTGAAGAGGGGTCGGAACCATCAGATAGTGAAACAGGGGAGACTTTAATGAATAAACTGTACTTATTGGCTAAACCAAAAATTCTGTAAATTTTATGGTAAGGAGATATGTGAGTTTAGTTTCAGGGAAAATTAGTGGATCTTAATTTGGAGTTCTGTAGCTCCCAATAAAAATAATTTAGTGATCGTAACTTGAGTAGATAGCTCGAGATGAACATAAATAAATTGTGAAATTCTATGCAATAATGATGGTATTATCTTGAGAGCTTATAATAAGGATTGGTAAAAGCATGGTAATCAATTGTTTATTATTTACATACGTACTTACTAAGCTTTATAGCTTATTCCTTTGTTTTCCGTGTTTATAATGTACTCAGGTTAGCTGGGGTTGGAAGTCACCGGAGAACTTATCACACTATCAAGCTTTACAATTTAGGTATCAATGATTTTATACTTAAGGTTATGGCATGAATAGGAAACTTGGTCATGTGTATATGTTATTATGAGTTGACCTAGAATATTGGCCTATGATATTTGAAGTTTATTGTTGTATAGTGCCATTCGATGTGGCTGATAAATTTATTTTGCTATAAGCTCATGATGATGCATTTCATGGTTGAACAAGTTGTATGCTGTGACTTGTTAATTATGTGTGGCTTGGATGTTTGGTAACATTATTATGTCATGGAATGTGTTATTGAAGTTGTGTTCAAATATGAGCATAATAGAGTGGAAAATGGCTTGGAAAATAGCCAATTTCTAGGTCACACGGGCAGAGACACGGCTGTGTGTCTCAGCCATGTGAAGGACACGGCCTAGCATATGGGTGTGTGACATGGCCGTGTGACCCTTATGAGTCAACGACATCAGAAACAGAGAGTTACACGGGTGCAAGATACAGGCGTGTGTGACCACACGTCCTACCCACACGGGCGTGTGACTCTCCAAATATAAAAAACTTTCTAAACGTTTCAAAAGTTTTAAAGGTTCTCAGTTTAATCGCGGATTGCCCCCGGAGCATGTTTTGGGCCCTGTAGGCCCATTTTAGGGACTTGTTGAAGCAATATGAAAAGTTTTAAAATTTTAATGAAAATTATGTTTCGAATAGTTTGGTTATAAGCGTTATTGTCTAGTAACGCCTCGTATCCTGTTCCGATGTTGAACACGGGTAAGGGGTGTTACATGATGGCTTAATTATGTCAAGTTATGTGTTGTTGAATTGGCGCAAGTGTGATTGTGTTTCAGGGTGGCAAATGGCTTGGAAAATAGCCTTAAAGTTGTCCACATGGGTAGACACACAGGCGTGTCTAGGCTGTGTGTGATAGACAATTTGCCCCATGGGTGTGTGAATAGGCCATGTGTCCCCTGCACATTAATTTTGAGAAATAGAATGCCCAGTATGGAGCACACGGGCGTGTGTTTCAGCCATGTGTATGGCACAGCCTTGGACATGGGTGTGTGCTAAGGGCATGTGAAGTCTGCACCTATCGCGAGAATTTAATTTCTCACACGGCCTAGCACAAGGGCGTGTGGCTTGGCCGTGTGGTTTATTGGTTGGTGATGTCATAAATAGAGAGTTACAAGGGGTATGGACACGGGCATGTGTGACCACACAGCCTACCCACATGGGCGTGTCCCAAGCCACACGGGCGTGTGACCCCTATTTTAGGCAAAAATTCTAAGTATTGACAAACTTTCTAAAGTTCTCATTTTAGTCCCGAACCACTCCCGAACTATGTTTGGGCCTCGTAGGCTCGTAATAAGGACGTTATGAGTATGTATGAAAAGTTTCAAATTTGGATGTAAATTTATGGCCTGGTTTTGTATTATTTTTTGTGTTTAAGTCTGGTAATGCCTTGTATCTTGTTCCGACGCGAATACAGGTAAGGGGTGTTACACCGTGTGCCTGGCTGTGTGAAAACTGGAGGGCATACTGACTTTGGTCACACGGCCAGTCACACGCCCGTGTGTCCAGCCCGTGTACCTATTCGAAATGGCCTCACACACCATGTCCAGACCGTGTACTCGACCGTGCCAAACCTGTAGGGTATACTAACTTAAGCCACACGGCCAATCACACGCCCGTGTGTAAGACCATATAGAGTGCCCGGGCTTAATTTGAATTGAACCTTCGAACAACACGACCGAGACACATGCCCATGTCTCAGTCCGTGTGGACAAAAATAGGCCATTTACAAGGCCAATTTGCCACCCAAAAAAGGTCAACCCAACAAGTTAAATTCAAGCATCAATTGACACATAATTTCCAACCAAAACATCACCAAATTCATGCACAATTCATGTCATAAAAACATTAACCATTGCTAAACACAATGCCAACTCAAGCATACCAAATTCATATAATAAATTCATACCAAAACTAAATAACTTAATAATTAATATAATCCATATACAACCCTACATTTCCTTACAATTTCAACTACAAAATCAATTACAAAACTTACCAATAGTATACCATTTCTCATTCACCAAGAACCTATATCATTTCACTATGTAATTTATCCATTTTCCAAACAGGACAACCATACCATAATGACCACATTCATAAGGCCACATATATACATCACATAACATATGCGAACACATACCATAGGTTAATTACACTTCCATCAACTATTTCAATCTCAAGCCAAATCACATGGCAAGATCCACAACACAAAATGTACCAAATTGACACTAGCCTATACATGCCATATACCATATATACAAAGCTTCAAAAGTACCAATAAAGTGATCGATAGTGTGACAATGTTTCTTGACAATCCCAGAGTCTGAGCTAGCTTTAATAATCTATAAAACAGGGAAAAATAGCACACAAAGTAAGCTTTCAAAAGCTTAGTAAGCCATACACAAATAAATCATAAGAACAATAACAACATCAATGCACAAAAGCTAAACATAGCTAATCATATGCATATTTAACATCCTTTCTCATGTAGTTCACATATCATTCTTGAACTTCATACTTACATTTCATTCTCAATATTCATATAAACATCATACATACTTGGATCGGTTAACTCATTCACACATTCATTCTCTTCTTGACTTTACACCGTTGAACCATTCTGAATCGATAAGGATACTCGAAAGTCTCGTACATCACATACAATGCCAATGTCCTAGACATGGTCTTACAAGTAATCACATATCGGAATCCTAATGTCATGACATTTCTATCCAATACTCTTCCTAAGGTTCGTATAGGACTTTCAAATGTCGTAACTCTGTCTATACTTTCTTGTACTCGATTATTCGACATCCAAAGCAGGTCACAGACAAATAACCAGGCATAATTCAATTCAAAGATATTTATTTACATATGAACTTACCTCAAAAATAGAATGAAGAGATCAGAGCGACTACTCGATAATTTTCGATTTCCCTCGATCTAAATCCGATTTCTTTCTTTCTTGATCTTTATAAATTCAAATTTAGCTTATTTAATCACACATTCATTCAACTTAATCCAAATCACACTTTAAAACACATTTACATTTTTACCCCATATATTTCACATTTTTCACAATTTTGTCCTTATTTCATAAAATCAAAAATTACACAAAATCTCACAAAATCGATGCTTGGCCAAATTACCATATTACCCCTAGCAGACTATATCTTTCATTTATTTCACATTTTAACCACTAACTTTACACATTTCTCAATTTAATACCTATTTTGTATTTTCACTAAAAATCACTTAATAAAACATGGAAATCTAACATCTATCTTCCATACTTCATCATCAACCATCACAAAACATATATATTCAACAATGGCACTTTACAAAATTATCAATAATTTCAAAAATTAAAGCACAAGCTAGCTAGTACTCGATGCAACGATCACAGAAACATAGAAACCAACAAAAACCGAGCTCAAAATCACTTACATTGTACCATGCAATGACCGAACAAAGCTAAGCTTCAATGGCTTTTTTTCTTTTCTTGTTCCAGTGAGAAAGATGAGTAGCATGAACATAAAATTTATGTTGTTTAATTTAATTAACATAAATACTAATTTACAAAAAATAACCTTAATTATAATCATCAAATATCACATAATGGACGTCCACAAACTTCCATTTACTGAGCTAAAGGTCAAATAACATCATAAGGACTTCACATTTAATTAATCATAGTAATTATGCACTTTAACAAATAGAACATCAAATTTGTATCTAATAAACGATAAATTATACATGTTTTTACCTCATGCTTAGCCTAATTTCTGGATGTATTATCATTGAATTTGCAGAAATTGGTGCTCTTAATCCTTCTATTTCATGTTTGATGCCCAGATGAGCTTAAGGAAGAGAAAAGAGCAAGAAACGGGCCAAAAATAGAAAAATGGGCCAAAGAATGAAAACAACACGGCCCGGAGATTCACCACACGACTGTGCCACCTGAAAAGCTCAAACACGGCTCAACCTCAACTCACATAGCCGTGACATACCAAACAGACCCGAACACGGCCCATTGTCGAAGTTACACAGCCGTGGCACACGGGCGTGTCCATGTCGTGAGGAAGTGCAATTCTACTTAGAAAAGGCTGCTTAGGGGCTAAGAAAGGCATTCCAAAGCTCTGTATAAAGACCCTAGGGGGCAAGTACTAAGGAGACCTTTCCTCTCCAAAAGAGGGTGCTTTTTCTCCCATAGAAGACTGCCTTATTTCTGCCAACACAGAGAGTAGAAGTAAGGAATTACTCCAAGGGAAGCCGATTGATCCATCTCAGAAGTTGAATTCTCCCTCAAGACTAAGGATCTCCATTCAAATTCCTACAGGGGTTTTTGGGTTCTTTATGTTTTGTTATTTTATTTATTCTGAGATGTTTTCTTTATTAATTATGAGCTAAATCCCCCAAATACTTGAGGGGGATGAAACCTAAGACAGATCCTGTTATTATTTTCTCTTAAATTATATGATAAATATTTGATTTGTTCTTAATTGTGTTTTTAACTCTTAAATTGATATTTCCAAGATATTGATTTAAGTCGCATGTGCCTATGTAGAGGAGCAAAAGTCCCTGCAGAGGAGTAGATCCAACACAATTGAGCGGAGTTGCATGCAACCCTAGACATAGGGCGACATAAATTTGCCAGATTAGGGTCAAACCTAATAAGGGAATCCATAGATCGAGTTAATGCAAGATTAGGGGTTTTAACTAGAAAGAGATTTCGGTTAATCAACCTAGGATTAGTTGTTCTTATCCTCGACAGAGGTATTAACATAAATTGGGGATTTCTACGGATCAAGTCAAGTGAATAGATCATCTAGTTCAAGAGTTGATAACAAGTGAAGTCTAGGTGGATTCTCCCTTGAGTATTGTCCAAATCAATCAGTTTTCCCTAAGAGTTTTTCCCCAATTCACTTTTTGTGCATTCATAGTTAGTTTTAGAATTAGTTTAGTTTAATAAAATCCCCTTTTATTCTCAGGTTAAATAATAGAAAGAAAGTTAGTACTAGTACTTTTGGTTCCCTTGGGTACGATATCTCGGTCTTGCCACTAAGCTATACTACTGTTCGATAGGTGCGCTTGCCTTAAAATCGTGATAATAGTTAGTTTTTGGTGTGATCATTATTATAAATTTTATTACTTCATATCATGAATATCAAGTTTGTGGCGCCGTTGCCAGGGAACTAAGATATTACAAACACTCGATTTCTATTACTTTAGCCATTAATAGTCTATTTATTTTCAGCCTTTATTTTTATTTTTATTTATTGACTAAAATTTTCTTTGTTCCTTTTCCCTTTCTAGGTATCTCTAGTTTATGCCTATAAGAAACCCAGCAAAACCACTACTTTTTGATAAAGATTTAGAAGCCACAGTTTGCAGAAATCGTAGAGATATCAGACGAAGCCTACAATATCCAGAGCAAGAACAAGAACCTACTGAAGAGATGGAAGCAAATCAAGACAATCTACCACCTCCCGCGATAGCCGCAGAACCGGTGAACCAAAACGATGCTCCTCGTACTATGTATGATTATGCTAAACCTAATTTGGCTAGTACTCAATCTAGTATTATTAGGCCTTCTATTACTGCAAATAATTTTGAATTAAAACCTAACACCATTCAGATGATTCAGCAATTTGTTCAGTTTGATGGTTTACAGGATGAGGATCCCAACTCACACTTAGCAAATTTTCTGGAATTCTGTGATACTTTTAAAATCAATGGTGTTTCTGATGATGCCATTTGCCTCCAACCATTTCCTTTTTCCTTAAGGAATAAAGCTAAACAGTGGTTAAATTCTTTACCATGAGGCTCAATCACTACATGGGAATAGATGACCGAAAAATTTTTGCTTAAGTATTTCCCTCCAGCTAAAACAGCTAAATTACGGAATGATATCTCTTCTTTTGTGCAGATAAATTTAGAGACACTTTATGATGCCTGGGAGAGATACAAAGATCTTTTGAGAAGGTGCCCTCACCATGGTTTGCCTTTGTGGTTACAAGTTCAAACCTTTCACAATGGTTTGAACCCCTCAACATGGCAAATGATCGATGCAGCCGCCGGAGGAACAATCAACAATAAAACACCAGAAGTAGCCTATGAATTTATAGAAGAGATGTCACTGAATAACTATCAGTGGCAAGTCATGAGGATAAAGCCAATGAAAACAGCAGGAGTTTTTAATATTGATGCAGTTACAATGCTTTCCTCTTAGGTAGAACTCTTAAATAAAAAGATTGATGGTTTTATTAGTTCTACGCAGGTACATACAGTCATGCAATGCAACTCAAACATAGGAGGAGTGAATGAGCCATATGGACATAGCACAGAAAGTGAACAAATGAATTATATGGGTAATAATTCTCGACCACAAAATAATCCTTATAGTAATAGTTACAATGCAGGTTGGAGGAATCACCCAAATTTTTCACGGGGTAATCAAGAAAATCAAAGACCACCACCACCTCCGGGATTTCAACGACCACCATATCGGCAAGAAAAGAAACCAAACCTTGAAGAGATGTTGGAAAAATTCATATCGGCTTCTGAAACTCATTTTCAAAACACTGAAACAGCACTTAAGAACCAACAAGCTTCTATCCAAGGGCTCGAAAATCAAATTGGTCAACTCGCAAAGATGATCTCTGAGAGACCACAAGGTGGTTTACCGAGTAACACAGAAACTAACCCAAGAGAACAAGTTCAGGCCATCACTGTACTTAATGTAGAAGGGTTAGACAAACCAAATCTGATGCAAGATAATCTGGTAAGCAATAATAAGGATAAGGTAAATCATGATACACAAAAATTGGTAAGTGAATAATATAAACCTCGTATGCCATACCCCAATGCAACAAGGAAAGACCACACTGATGAACAATTTGGTAAATTTCTTAAACTCTTAAAGAAATTACATATTAACTTATCGTTATTTGAAGCTCTTTCGCAGATGCCAAACGCAGTCAAATTTTTTAGGGAGCTTTTGGCGAACAAACGGAAGTTGGATGAATCATCGCATGTGGAATTGAATGTAGTGTGCTCAGCTATTCTACAGAATAAGCTGCCTAATAAACTAAAAGATCCAGGGAGTTTTACTATTCCTTGCTTACTCGGTAGATTAGATGTTAAAATTGCTTTAGCTGATTTAGGGGCAAGTATAAATGTCATGCCGCTTAAATTGTTTAAACAACTAAGTCTAGGGAAACCTAAACAAACTAAGATGAGCATTCAATTAGCTGATAAAACGATTAGATTCCCTAAAGGTATAGTTGAATATGTGCTTGTCAAGATTGATAAATTTGTATTCTCAGTAGATTTTGTTGTGTTAAACATGGAGGAAGATAGTACTGTACTCCTTATTCCAGGTGACCTTTTTTAGCAACTGCTAGGACCATAATTGACATAGGCACAGGTGAACTTACTCTTCGTGTCGGTGATGATAAAATTACTTTACAAGCTCGTGACTTAAATAAAAATGCTGATAAAAACATTGATACGAGTCCTTGTAAGAAGAATAATCTCGCCATCCAACCTTCTATGCAGGATACACTTCACATAAAAGCAACCCATCCACAGATAGTTCCATCCAAGGAAGACGTCCCTAAAAGGCAAATGCTTCAGATTGATGAGCTAGATGAGTGGCTGAACTATCATGAAAAACCCAAAACATGTCAGACCAAGCTAGAGCACCACCAAGACGATCCTCAGATAGAAACGAATCCAATCAAGGTAGGTGATAAGGTAATCTTAGGAGAAAACGATCCTTGAATCTTGAATTCGAAGAAACACACAAGTGAAACACCTTACTTCACGGTAATGAAAATCTTTCCCTATGGTACAGTCGAGATAAGTCATGAGTCACTCAGTACTTTCAAGGTAAATAAAACCCGACTTAAACCTTATTTTGATAATGAAATTGTAAGCAGGGTAGAAGAGTTCCAACTCTTCAAACCACCATGACTGTACCAATATGAGTAGAGTCGAGCTTAGACTCTAAATAAGTGCTTCTCGAGAGGCAACCTAAGTACTAACTTAGTAAATCCTTTTATTTCAGCTTTATAATACATCGACTAACACTTTTTAATGCAGGTTTTTTGAGCCACACAGCCATGCCCATGGGTGTGCCTAAAGCTGTGTGGACACTACAAGTAGAGACACGGCCGTGTAATATGGCCGTGTATAAGCAGGGTAAAAAATTTTTCTAACACACGGGCTTCGACAAATTGCCACGGCCGTGCGATATGGCCATGGCCAACACTGTCAATTCCAACACGGGCGTTCGACACGCCTGTGCCCCTAAGCCGTGGTCGACACTATCAATTCAGAGACGGGCGTGTGACTCCCTACACGGCCTTGGGAGAAGCGAACATCGAAGGACACGACTGTGCGACACGGCCGTGTGCCTCAACACGCCCTAGGTACACGGGCGTGTACCTCAAACCAGGCACGCTAAAATCCCTAATTTTTGAACCACACGGGCAAAACCCGAGCCATACAGGCGTGTGACATGCCCGTGTAACCCAAAAACCTATATAAATAGGCCACTATTCATCTTCTTCTTCTTCAATTGAAGCCCTGAAATCCTCCCACCCAAAACCCACATCAAGCCTTCCTAGCGCCACTACCGGCCTCCAAAGCTCCTTCACGACTGTGTTCCACCCCATTAATCACCTATTCGGTTCCTTTTTCTTATTTTCTTCTTTAATTTCTAAAGTTTTTATTATTTTTATGTTAATAACATGTTTTATTTAGTTTTTATATTATTTTAGAGAATGAAATTCGTTAATTTAGCATGAACAATCTAGAATACTATAGAGAATTTCATAATGCCATTTAGACTCTCATTTGCTTGCCACTTTTTCTTATCTAGAGTAGTATTCACTTAGTATAAATTGATATCCATGCCCCCATAATTTGTTGTCATGTTTAGGATAAGTAGAATATTTTACTTAGGTTAGTGAATCAACATTGCAATATTAATCTTAATATGTTTTGTTTTGTTTAAGCATAAGAACTTAATAATATTCATATTATCTATTTAATTTTAGTTCAGCCTTTATTAGGACTAATGCTTATCGTTTTATTTTTTAGGAACCATGTCATCATCACACGGTAAGAAAGCTGCCGTCCCTCCTTTAAAGAAGCGAAAGAGACCCGGTGGTACCTCGCCGAGACCCATTATTAAGGTCCAACATCCTTTTATTCAGTTCCCGTAGAACTCCCAATAGGAGTTATTCCAGATTCTGAGAGCAAGACCCCTCGGAGTGAGAAGGTGCATTCATTGGACCGCTTTAGAGCAGGTCCACATGGTAGATGAGGTTCGGGCCTTGTTGATGACAGATCCATGGGAGCAGTCCTTCCAGATCGTGGAGTAGTTCTTCCAGATCGTGGAGCCCACATATTTTGAACTCACTCTCAAGTTCTGCTCCACATTTCATTTACAGACCGTGATGAGGAAACATGACGATCCAGGGACGAACCAGTTTCGTTTAGGAGGCCTCGTACGTCAGCTTAGTGTACCGAAATTTGGCATAGCTCTCGGTCTTTACAACAAGCAGTTCATGGAGGAAGAAGACCTTTCTAAACTCCATCGCCACATCCACGTCTCTCCAGTCAACTGCTGGCGCGCAATCGTCTGAGCAGCCCACGTACGACCTTAGTCACTCAAAAGAGACCAATCTCACCCCACCTCTGAGGTACATACATGGCTTCCTCACACACGCACTGACGGGCTGACGTGAGAGCATAGGTGTTGTCAACACCCACGATGCCTATTTCCTACGGAGCATGGCGAACGTACATACTATCGACCTTGCCTACTTCATCGCTCATGCCATCCGGCACCAGACCGAGAGGCATCGCAAGGGCGTGATATCTATGGGCCAGTACATCAAACGGTTGGCCCGCCACTTCAGCCTACTTAACACCGCGGCCCAGACATCCTCCTACACTTTGATCGGCCAGATGTCCCTACAGGGCATCCAAACTATGATCCAACGCCAATATGGGACCGATCCTCCACAATACCGACTACTCTGAGATGCTGAGCAGGAGGATCCCGAGGACATTACTGATGATGTCCCACCACCACCGGAGGAGGCCCCAGCTGAGCCACCACCCCCTCACCGACCAGTTCATGCGACAGCTTCTCACACTAACTTAGCTGAGCGCTTCACACAATTCGAGCAACAATGTTTTCAAAGATTTGATCACATTGATGCAACTTTAGCGCAAATTTGCCAGCACCTTCATATCTCTACACCACCCCCACCTCGCGACCCATCTGAGGATTAGAGCTTCCTAATCCTCTTCTCTTTTACTTTCCTTTTCATTTTTCTTTTTATTTTATTTCATCTTATCTTTTTCATTATTTGAATTTTAGTATTTTTAGAACTTAATTTATTTTATTCCTTTATTTGAATTATTTCATATCGGCTATCCCCTAACAAACATATACTATTAATCCAAATCCCCTAAAACTAATAAATGCTTTCACAGTTTCAAAGGAGCTTTACAGCTCAAATCTAAAATCTAAAGGGAACCTTGCCACAACTTCACACAGATGACACCGCCAAAGCCTACACTCTCAACATGAAAGCTGTGGACAAACAAACCCACCAGAGTATCCACCTCTGCACCTTCCTTTGTCCTAGACAATCTATAGGCACCACCACCTCAAAAATTCATCCAATTCAAGGAGTTTTATGCATTTCTGTCTCTTATGATCTTATGCTTCTATTGCTACTAATGTTTCTTTGTACATTGAGGGCAATGTACATCTTAAGTGTGAGGGGGAACTTACTTTTAGTCATTGCATTTTCTTTGAAACCCTTGAAAATTTTTAAAACTAATATTTTTCATTGCTCTCAAAATTTTGAACTCTCACTTTCACTCTCTGCATTATCTTCAATCTCCTATTAGGAATTAATTCTGATTGATTTATAATGTTTATTGATGTGTTGAGAATTAAGACATAGGTGTTTATGCTTTGATTATTCAAACTTTAAAACAATAGGGAATCAAGCATGATAAGCATGATAAGTGTTATCTTGAGATTTGAAATTCACAGGATTGACATCAAAAGCTATAATTCCGGTGAGATTTTTGAGCCTTTTGAGCATACATTCTTTCATGGTCACTTTTATTGTTGCTTTGAGTGAGTCAATACTGATTTGTTATTCTAGAACTTGCTTCGATTATACATGTCGAGACTAGATCATTGATTTGATACACTGAGATGATAAAGGCACATAGGATTTAACCCACTTACTCTATAAAAGCCTACCTCCACAAATTAACCCCTAGTGAACCCCATTGAGACTAATAACCCGTTATTTGACTTACCTCTAATATCAACCTATAACCCCTTTTTGTTGAATTCCATTCAATTATTTTGATCCCTATTTTTGTCGAGATTTGAGTTGAATTATTATCTAGCTTTATTCTCTTTTCTAGTTTGTAAAGTTTGTAAATATTCAAAGTATTGTATTTGATTTGTTCTTAAGAAAAATGCATATACAGTTAATTCAGTTGTAATTCATATATTAGTTATAGTTTAATATTTTTTGCATATTTCTATTATAAGCTATCAAACCCAAAATGATGTCATCATAAGGCTTAGCTCGAGGAATATGTTCTAATGATAAAGATTTTCTAGCTAGATGATTTTTCAATTCAATCTCAATTCTAACCCTCTCTTTTTTAGCTTGTGAAAACACCCCTAACCATAGCCTCATTACAACCATTGAAAGACCTCTTGATTGATGTGACGCCTTGAATTTCGGGAATTTTTGAGTTTTTGTGATTTCGGTAGAATTTTGAAATTTTTGGGTGTTTGATTGTTGGAAGTATGTTTAAGGGTGTTAGTGGGCCTATAGAAGGCCCAAGCCTAGGTTAAAACCCGGTAAAATATCAAGTTTGGATTTTAGTGAAAGGGGACCTGGTCAAGTGGGCTTTTAAGAAAAACTTCATAAAACATGACACAAATAGGGTCTTGGTGAAGTGGCAAGGAGGCGCCACTAAGTTCCTAAAAAAGTGGCACCTGAGAAGGAATAAAAGGGTCCAGGGTTCAAGCTGTAAGGTAAGCGTATGGTTATTTTTAATTTTTAGGCATGTGTTGGGCATGTGCTCATTGAAGTGAAATCGACAAGGGCCTTAGGGGAGTGTGGGCCGAATGTTTAAGTGGCAATTAGGGTAACTTAGCTTTCTTTTCTTTTATACTGACAATTAGGGTTAGCCACCTTAAGTCATTCTTTTCTCCACTTCACAAAAGGGACCGAAAACGTAGCTTTCTTCTTCTTTGTGCCGAAATCTCTTTTGCTTCTTTCTTCTCCATTCTTTTCTTTTCTTGTTGCTATCTCCTCTAGCTGAAACCTCCCTACCACCTTATTCATCTTTTTGTTCAACTCTAACCTTCTGAAAACCACCATAGTCGTTTGTCAAAAGAGCCGAAATCCCAAAAGCTCTATTTTCCTACCGATTTCTTTTAGCCAAAATTTCCCTATTCTTTTCATCTATTTTTGGCCAATTTCTACCTTCTTTAAACCCTTACTTCTTTTTGGCAACACCACTCCAAACTATACCATCAAATCATCATCTTCTTCGTCAGACAAAAGCTGAAAACGTCTTTCTTTTAGGGGTTCTTAGCCATTTCTTATATCTCAAAGATAAGGGTTCTGTTAGCATTTAGAGGATAGATCTACCTCAGATCTGTGTAGAAATCGAAGAGAAAATAGTGGTAAGTGCTTATCAACTCAAATCTATGTATATTTTGCGATTTAATAAAAGCCGAAGTCCTTAAAGTCTAGGGAGGCTGTCGATTTGGGCATGGGACTCTCAGAGTCATTAACGAACGATTTCTTTTGGTATTATTACGTTCTAGAGGCAGTTTATTAAAGACTTGAGCAAGGGGGAATAGTGAGATCTAGATCTAGTTCCTACTTCGACAAAGGTAAGTGTTAAGGAGCCACTGTAAGAGGGTGGCCGAATGTGTGTATTGCTTAGGGGTAAGTATTCGATTTGGATTTTAGATATTAATATGGTTTAATCGATTGTAGGATTGTTTTGGGAGGAGATCTTACCGGTGAAATCGTCAAACAGGTGTGTATCGAACACCTCTCTATAGTCTTAATCGGCAAAAGCCGAAACGCCGAAATTCGGGCATTTCGTGGGCATGTGAGTATACGAATGCTCACAAAACGGTTAGAAATCATTGGTTTGGAAATCACAAGCGGTAAGCTAGTTACGTGTGTAATTTCGTGCAATTCGGTAGTTGGGCCTCGATGGGTAAATATGGGCCCAATGGGCTTCTGGGCCCAATGGGGTGAAAATGTGTAATAAACATATTCCTATAGACTGTAGGCTTAAAATGGGTTAAATTAATAATTAATTTATAATTTCTAGACTTAATGGGCTTAAGCCGCTAAAAAGATACAGTAGGGCCATTAGGGGTTTTAGGGCCTAGTGACAAAAATTGGTAAAACGTGGTAAATAAGTTACAATGACGGAAGTAGAGTTATTAGTGGCATAAAATAGGAATAAACCCTAAAAACTGGATTAATTACTGATATAGCTTAAAAAGAGAGAAATTACAATTTTTACCCCTAGGTGTAAAAATAACTGTTATACCCCTAGGGTTAAATTGGACTGATTTGCATGATTCACTGTTTCTGATTATTGTATGCCATATCATGATATCTGTTGCATGGGATTTGGGATTTATATGAATGGAGGAAGTGTTAAAGGGCTTTTGCCCCAGTTTACCGAAAATTGCTTTTGCCCTAGTTTATCGAAAAGGGCTTTGCCCCAGTTTACCGAAAGAGGCTAGGCCTCATGTTATATAATAAAGTAGCTATGCTGCCAGTGGAAAGTAGTGGTTGGGTGGGTTGAGTAGTTCTCCCTACATGGTGTGTTGGTTGGTACGGATGGAGAGTAGCGGTTGGGTGGGTTGAGTAGCTTCCCCACAGATTGATATGGGTTCATGCATGCATATTTGATTTGTTATTGAAATGGGCCTTTGGACCATACCATTTACCGTTATATGAAAGGCTTTGACCCAGTGTCATTGTATCTGAAAAGGGCTAAGGCCCCGTATCGATATATGAAAGGCTTCGGCCCAGTTAATGTTGAGATTGGATAGGGCTTAGGCCCAGTGGGCCTGAGCTGATTTGGGCTCTGGATGGGATTCATTACACACTGAGTTTTCAAACTCACCCTCTCTTCTTTCCATCCTTGCATGTGAGCCCTAGACAGTGGACTTGGAGTTGGGAGGGATTCAGAGTGGCTATGAGAATCAAAAACACTGGTTTAACTAGTTTTATTTAATTTACTACTTATTTTATTCATTAATATTTTTATTTGAGTTTGTAATAAGGCCGCTAAATTTATTCTTATGGGATTTTCTATTTTCACATTACTTAAAATTAATTTGAAATTATTTGTGCGAGTTTTCCTATAATTAATCAAACGTTTTTAATCGGGCACTCAAGTACATAAGCAATGAGTTAATATTTTTTATAATAAAATGAATAGGACGATCACGTAATAAACCGGGAATTTCTCTTAAAAATTTCAATATCCGTTTTGCCAAATTCACCTTCATATTAGTAACTAGGTAACGAGGTTAGGTATAGGTAATGTGACACACCGGGCTTGGCCGTAACGTCTTGGCCAGGTTTGGGGTGTTACATTTAGTGGTATCAGAGCCCGGTTGCAACAACTCGGCTGTGGAACGGGTCCAAAAAGCTTTTCAAAAACTTTTTAAATTTAGGCCCAAGAAGGGTATTTTGGGAAATTGGTTATTGAAAAATTAGAAAACCCTATTTTAAACTTATTTTATCTTCAAATACACACAAGGTTTTACTTAAAAGGTTTTTGCTGAAATTGAGTTTTCTGAAGTTGATAGCTGAAGAAGTGGTACACTGAATCCCCGGCACCAAGTCTGTATGTATCCCTGTTTGTATATTATACTGTAGTTGAAACAATACTGTAGATAGAGCTAAGCCTTTGATATGATACTGTGAATAAGATAGTAATATGATTGCAAAACTGAGACTGTAGGGTAACTAAACCCTAAAAGACTGAGACAGTAGCTAGGCTACGACTACGCAAAAATAAAACTTGAAACTTCATCTGAGCATAAAACATCCTGTAATAAATAACTGAAACATTAACTAATGTCATAAAATTTGTAAACAAATAATACATTATGAGTATGAGAGCTGCTCGTGGACGAGGCCGTGGACGTGGCCGAGGCAGTGTTCAAGCTGGGTCTTCGTCTTCGGAACACATGTCGGCTGATGAGGCATGACCACCGCCGGTTGCGAAAAATAGGTTGTATGATTGGGCTGCAGGGGACGACGAGGCCATGTTAAGAGTTCTGGAAAGGGTTGCTGGAGCTAATGTTGGGCCCATGAATCGGGGATCCATTTCTAAGCGACTCCGGGCTAATGGAGCGGAGGTTTTAGGGGCGTGTCTAGAGTGGCTCAAATGTGGCTGAGTATTGGTTGGAAGCCACAGAGAGGATTATGGATGACCTGGACTGCTCAAAGTAGCAGAAGCTAAAAGGAGCTGTGTCGCTACTGCGAGATGAGGCGTACCAATGGTGGATCACTATAAAGGAAGGTACCCCAGCTGAGTGGGTAACTTGGGAGTTATTTAAGGCATCTTTCAAGGGGAAACATGTTGGAGCAAGCTACGTGGATGCTCGTAGAGAGGAATTTCTGAATCTGACCCAGGGTAATAAATCTGTTGCTGAGTATGAGGCGAAATTTTTTAGGCTGAGTCGATACGCTAGCAGAATAGTAAGTACGAGCATAGTGTCCATTTTGAGGATGGTCTCAGAGCTGAGCTAAGGGTGCTGATAGCTCCGCAGAAGGAGCGTGACTTTGCTGCTTTAGTGGAGAAGGCCAAGATAGCTGAGGAGGTAAAGAGAATTGAGTGAAAAATCGTGAGAAGGATTAAAATCGCTTTAGGAGGGATATTGAGCCTTCTGGTGCTGCAAACTGAAATGCCAAGAAGGCTAGAGTAGAGGAACCAGTTCGAGCAGTTCCGGTGAATACAGTTAGGCCACAAGCTTGTAGAGACTGTGGTAAGACTCATTTGGGGGAATGTTGGAAACGAACTGGGGCATGTTTCCGATGTGGGTCTAAGGAGCATAAGTTCAGAGAGTATCCTAGGAGATCAACCCAGGATCAAAATTAGAATCAGGTTGTGGAGCAAAGGGTTGCTCAACCAGTGCGAAGAGGACTGCCACAGCTGAGGGGCCGTGGTCAAGAAAGAGGTGGCAACGGAAATGGCCGTGGACATGGAGCACCTGGCAGGGTGCTGGTAATGTTGAGGCTTGTCATCCAGCCTTGGTGTATGCTACTCGTCGCCGAGAGTAGGGTGATGCACCTGACGTCATAACGGGTACGTTTTTAATTTCTAGCATACTGTACACTGCTTTAATTGATGTGGGATCAACACACTT
This sequence comes from Gossypium stocksii, assembly GCA_020496765.1. Classification (NCBI taxonomy): domain Eukaryota; kingdom Viridiplantae; phylum Streptophyta; class Magnoliopsida; order Malvales; family Malvaceae; genus Gossypium; species Gossypium stocksii. The sequence goes on from CM035622.1 coordinate 55,398,336, forward strand.
GTATGTTGCATGTAACATTTCTAGGTCGTTGGGTGTGCACTCTTAGGAAACTGTGAGTGGGGTAACTGTACTCAGTCCACTAGGTCACTCGGTTAGGGTAGATAAACTTTTTAGGGAGGTGCCTTTAGAGACGCAAGGTAGGATCTTTAGTGGAGACTTAATGGAGTTGCCATTTGGGGAATTCGACTTAGTTTTGGGAATGGATTGGCTAGTTAAACACAAGGTGAATTTGGACTGTGCGACTAAGAGAATGGTGTTGAGGACGACCAAGAACGAGGAAGTGATGGTTATTGGAGAGCGAAGGGATTCTTTGTCTAGTGTGGTTTCGGCCTTAAGGGCTGAAAAGCTGATTTGCAAAGGTTGCGAGGCGTACTTGGCGTACGTAAGCCAAAGTGAGTCTCAGGATGTGACAGTGGAGGCAGTCAAGACTATTAAGGAGTTTCAAGATGTTTTCCCAGAAGAGCTTCCTGGATTACCTCCAAATCGGGAAGTCGAGTTTGGAATCGACTTGTTGCCTGGAACGGCTCCAGTGTCCATCGCGCCCTAGAGGATGGCACCAAAGGAGCTAGTGGAGCTAAAAGCCCAAATTCAAGAGTTGTTGGATAGGGGTTTCATTAGACCGAGCGTGTCTCCATGGGGAGCACCTGTGCTTTTCGTGAAAAAGAAGGATGGGACGATGCGAATGTGCATCGATTATCACCAGTTGAACAAACTGACGATAAAGAATAAGTATCCTTTGCCAAGAATCGATGATCTGTTTGACCAACTTAGAGGAGCTTCAGTGTTTTCCAAGATCGACCTTCGGTCTAGATATCATCAGCTAAGGGAAAAGGAGGTGGATATTCATAAGACAGCGTTCAGAACTCGGTATGGTCACTACGAGTTTCTGGTTATGCCTTTTGGGTTGACGAATGCGCCTGTAGCTTTTATGGATTTAATGAATCAAGTGTTCCATCCGTACGGATCGGTTTGTGGTCGTCTTTATTGACGATATACTGGTGTATTTGGAAACTGGGGAGAAGCATGATGAGCATCTCTGAAATGTTCTGCAAGTGTTGAGAGAGAAGCAGCTGTATGTGAAGTTTAGTAAGTGTGAGTTTTGGTTGCGAGAAGTGACTTTTCTGGGTCATGTGGTTTCAGCTGAGGGGATTAGGGTCGATCCTCGGAAAATTGAAGCGGTTTTGGATTGAAAGCCACCGAGGTCAGTGTCGAAAATTTAGAGTTTTCTGGGTCTGGCAGGCTACTATAGAAGATTTGTAGAGTGGTTTTCTCTTATCGCAGTGCCATTGACGAAACTGATAAAGAAAGGAGTACCTTTTGTGTGGACTAAGAAACAACAAGAAGCTTTTGACAAGTTGAAGAAGGTTTTGACTGAAGCACTAGTGCTAATTCAGCCAGAGTCTGGAAAGGACTTCACAGTGTACAGTGATGCGTCCCATGTAGAATTGGGCTGTGTACTGATGCAAAAGGGTAAGGTAGTCGCTTATGCTTTGCTGTCGCTGAAGCCTCATGAAGCAAATTACCCTATGCATGATTTGGAGTTGGCAGCGGTGATCTTTGGGTTGAAAATCTAAAGACATTACCTTTATGAGGAAAAGTGTATTATATACACTGACCATAAAAGTCTTAAGTACCTGTTCACTCAAAAGGAGCTAAACCTTAGGCAGCGAAGATGGATAGCGTTGCTTAAGGACTACGACTGCTCGATTAAGTATCACCCAAGCAAGGCTAACGTAGTAGCTGATGCGCTGAGCCGTAGGGCTGTTACTGAGTTAAGAGCTATGACAATGGGAGCTTGTTGGCGAAATTGCAAGTGAGACCCACTTGGACTAAGTAGATTAAGGAAAAGCAATTAAAGGATGAGTCGTTGGCTTTGCGATTTCAGCAAGTTAAGGATGATGAGAGTGGAGATTTTGGACTAAATTCTAATGGAGTTTTGTGTTTTTGTGGAAGAGTCTGCATGCCGAAGGACTCTAACTTGAGACAAATGATTCTGAATGAGGCTCATGGTGGACCTTGTGCTATGCATCCTGGAGGTAATAAGTTGTATCATGATTTGCAAGAGGTGTATTGGTGGCCTGGACTTAAGCGAAAGGTGACTGGATTCGTTGGGAAATGTCTGACGTGCCAGCAAGTTAAGGCTGAGCACCAATTGCCTTCTGGTTTGTTACAGCTAGTGAAAATTCCACAATGGAAGTGGGAAAGAGTAACTATGGATTTCGTGAGTGGGTTACCCTTGACACCCTCGAAGAAAGATTTCATTTGGGTAATCGTGGATAGATTGAAGAAGTCTGCTCATTTCATACCGGTTAGGACCGATTACTCACTTCAGAAGTTGGCTAAGTTGTATGTGGCAGAGATAGTGCGTTTGTATGGGGTGCCAGTTTCAATAATCTCTAATCGAGATCCTCAATTCATGTCTCGATTCTGGCGAAAACTGCATGAGGCGTTGGGTACGCGATTGGATTTCAGCACTGCCTTCCATCCCCAGACAGATGGACAGTTAGAAAGAGTTATTCAAGTTTTGGAAGATATGTTAAGAGGTTGTGTTATCGGCTTTTGTGGCAGTTGGGAGGACTACTTGCCGTTAGCGGAATTTACATACAACAAGAGCTACTAAGCGAGTATTCAGATGGCTCCGTATGAGGCACTTTATAGGCGAAGATGTCGTACGCCTACATGTTGGACCGAGCTAGGGTAGCGACAAGTTCTTAGACTAGAGTTGGTGGCAGATATTGAAAGTAAGGTTAAACTGATTCCAGACCGGTTAAAGGAGGCGTCTGATAGGCAGAAGTCATATGCAGACCTTAAGCGTAAAGAAATTGAGTATGCTGTTGGGGACAGGTCTTTCTAAAGGTTTCACCATGGAAAAAGATTTTGAGATTCGGTAGGAAGGGCAAGTTGAGTCCGCGGTTCATTGGGTCTTATCAGATTCTTAAGAGAATAGGGCCAGTAGCATATCAATTGGAGTTGCCAACAGAGTTGGACCGTATTCATGATGTTTTTCATGTGTCCGTGCTAAGGCGATATCAGTCGGATCTATCGCATATTGTACCAGTAAAGGAAATTGAGGTAAAGACTGATTTAACCTTTGAGGAGGAGCCTATGCAAATTCTAGATCAGGAGGTTAAAGTTTTAAGAAGGAAGTCAATTCCGTTAGTGAAAGTGCTATGGCGTAACCATGGCAGAGAAGAGGCCACGTGGGAGCCAGAAGAGGCAATGCGTCAGCAATAGACTCAATTGTTTGGATTAGGTAAATTTTGAGGCCGAAATTTCTTTAAGGAGGGTAGAGTTGTAACGCATTGAATTTCAAGAATTTTTGAGTTTTTGTGATTTTGGTGGAATTTTGAAATTTTTGGGTGTTTGATTGTTGGAAGTATGTTTAAGGGCGTTAGTGGGCCCATAGAAGGCCCAAGCCTAGGTTAAAACTCGGTAAAATATCAAGTTTGGATTTTAGTGAAAGGAGACCTAGTCAAGTGGGCTTTTAAGAAAAACTTCGTAAAACATGACATAAATAGGGTCTTGGTGAAGTGGCAAGGAGACGCCACTAAGTTCCTAAAAAAGTGGCGCCTAAGAAGGAATAAAAGGGTCCAGGGTTCAAGCTGTAAGGTAAGCGTATGGTTATTTTTACTTTTTAGGCATGTGCTGGGCATGTGCTCATTTAAGTGAAATCGACAAGGGCCTTAGGGGAGTGTGGGCCGAATGTTTAAGTGGCAATTAGGGCAACTTAGCTTTCTTTTCTTTTATACTGACAATTAGGGTTAGCCACCTTAAGTCATTCTTTTCTCCACTTCACAAAAGTGACCAAAAACGCAGCTTTCTTCTTCTTTGTGTTGAAATCTCTTTTGCTTCTTTCTTCTCTATTCTTTTCTTTTCTTGTTGCTATCTCCTCTAGCCGAAACCTCCCTACCACCCTATTCATCTTTTTGATCAACTTCAACCTTCTAAAAACCACCATAGCCGTTTGTCAAAAGAGCCGAAATCCCAAAAACTTCCTTTTCCTGCCGATTTCTTTTAGCCAAATTTCCCTATTCTTTTCATCTATTTTTGACCAATTTCTACCTTCTTTAAACCCATACTGCTTTTTGGCAACACCACTCCAAACTATACCATCAAATCATCATCTTCTTCGTTAGACAAAAGCCGAAAACATCATTCTTTTGGGGGCTCTTAGTTGATTTCTTAGATCTCAAAGATAAGGGTTCTATTAGTGTTTAAAGGATAGATCTACCTCAGATCTATGCAGAAATTGAAGAGAAAATAGTGGTAAGTGCTTATCAATTAAGATCTATGTATATTTTGCGATTTAGTAAAAGCCAAAGTCTCTAAAGTCTAGGGAGGCTGTCGATTTGGGCATGGGACTCTAAGAGTCATTAACAAATGATTTCTTTTGGTATTATTATGTTCTAGAGGCGATTAATTGAAGACTTGAGCAAGGGGGAACAGCGAGATCTAGATCTCGTTCCTACTTCGACAAAGGTAAGTGTTAAGGAGCCACTGTAGGAGGGTGGCCGAATGTGTGTATTACTTAGGGGTAAGTATTCGATTTGGGTTTTAGATATTAATGTGGTTTAATCGATTGTAGGATCGTTTTGGAAGGAGATCTTACCGGTGAAATCGTCAAACAGGTGTGTATCGAACACCCTTCTATAGTCTTAATCGACAAAAGTCGAAATGCCAAAATTCGAGCATTTCATGAGTATGTGAGTATGCGAATGCTCACAAAACAGTTAGAAATCATTGGTTTGGAAATCACAAGCGGTAAGCTAGTTACGTGTGTAATTTCGTGAAATTCGGTAGTTGGGCTTCGATGGGCTGAATATGGGCCCAATGGGCTTACGGGCCCATAGGGGTGAAAATGTGTAATAAATGTATTCCTGTAGACTATAGGCTTGAAATGGGTTAAATTAATAATTAATTTATAAGTTCTGGACTTAATGGGCTTAAATTGCTAAATAGATACAGTAGGGCCATTTGGGGTTTTAGGGCCTAGTGACTAAAATTGGTAAAACGTGGTAAATAAGTTACAATGACGGAAGTAGAGTTATTAGTGGCATAAAATAGGAATGAAACCCTAAAAAGTGGATTAATTACTGAAATACCCTAAAAAGTGAGAAATTACAGTTTTACCCCTAGGTGTAAAAATGACTGTTATGCCCCTAGGGTTAAATTGGACTGATTTGCATGATTCACTATTTCTGATTATTGTATGCCATATCATGATATCTGTTGTATGGGATTTGGGATTTATATGAATGGAGGAAGTGTTCAAGGGCTTTTGCCCCGATTTACCAAAAAGGGCTTTTGCCCTAGTTTATCGAAAAGGGCTTTGCCCCAGTTTACCGAAAGAAGCTAGGCCTCATGTTATATAATAAAGCAGCTATGCTGCCAGTGGAGAGTAGCAGTTGGGTGGGTTGAGTAGTTCTCCCCACATGGTGTGTTGGTTGGTACGGGTGGAGAGTAGCGGTTGGGTGGGTTAGGTAGCTTCCCCACAGATTGATATGGGTTCATGCATGCATATTTGATTTGTTATTGAAATGGGCCTTTGGGCCATACCATTTACCGTTATATGAAAGGCTTCTGCCCAGTGTCATTGTATCTGAAAAGGGTTAAGGCCCTGTATCGATATATGAAAGGCTTTGGCCCAGTTAATGTTGAGATTGGATAGGGCTTAGACCTAGTGGGCCTGAGCTGATTTGGGCTCTGGATGGGATTCGTTACACACTGAGTTTTCAAACTCACCCTCTCTTCTTTCCATCCTTGCAGGTGAGCCCTAGACAGTGAACTTGGAGCTGGGAGGGATTCAGAATGGCCATGAGAATCAAAAACACTAGTTTAACTAGTTTTATTTAATTTACTACTTATTTTATTCATTAATATTTTTATTTGGGTTTGTAATAAGGCCGCTAAATTTATTCTTATGGGATTTTCTATTTTCACATTACTTAAAATTAATTTGAAATTATTTGCGCGAGCTTTCCTATAATCAATCAAACGTTTTTAATTGGTCACTCAAGTACATAAGCAACGAGTTAATATTTTTTTATAATAAAATGAATACGACAATCACGTAATAAACAGGGAATTTCTCTTAAAAATTTCAATATCCATTTTGCCAAATTCACCTTCATATTAGTAACTAGGTAACGAGGTTAGGTATAGGTAATGTGGCACACCGAGCTTGGCCGTAACGTTTGGGCCGGGTTTAGGGTGTTACACATATCAATCTATAGTGGTGGAGATTTGATTTTCTTGCAAGCCAATGGTAATAACTTTTCTGGTTGACTAAAGAGTGCTCAATTCTTGAACCCTAAACACTTTGAGTAGACATAGTGAATCTTTAGTGAGGATGTCAAATCTTGTTAATTTTGATTGAAAGGTAATTACTTAGGAGAAGGGAGAAAACCTATATTTCTGTGATAAAATTCTCAACTTAGAGTGTTTGAATCTTTAATGTTCTTCTGGTTGAATTCTCATTGTATGATTACTTGTGGATTAGTTTGAAACATCATTGATAAGAGTTATAAGTTGAGAAGAATTATTCTTAATTGTGAGTTGAGATTTTGCTTGAGGACAACCAAAGGCTTAAGTATGGGGGTATTCGATAAACGATAAATTATACATGTTTTTACCTCATGCTTAGCCTAATTTCTGGATAAATTATCATTGAATTTGTGGAAATTGGTGCTCTTAATCCTTCTATTTCATGTTTTATGCCCAGGTGAGCTTAAGGAAGAGAAAGGAGCAAGAAACAGGCCAAAAAGGAGAAAATGGGCCAAAGAATGAAAACAACACGGCCTAGAGATTCACCACACACCGTGCCACCTTAAAAACTCAAACACGGCCCAACCCCGATGCACACGATCGTGCCACACCAAACAGACCCGAACATAGCCCATTGTCGAAGTCACACGGCCATGGCACACAGGTGTGTCCCTGTCGTGAGGAAGTGTAATTCTACTCGAAAAGGATGCTTAGGGGCTAAGAAAGGCATTCCAAAGCTCTATATAAAGACCCTAGGGGGCAACTACTAATTCCAAAGCTCTATATAAAGACCCTAGGGGGCAACTACTAAGGAGACCTTTCCTCTCCAAAAGAGGGTGCTTTTTCTCCCATAGAAAAATGCTTTATTTCTGCCAACACAGAGAGTAGAAGCAAGGAATTACTCCAAGGGAAGCCAATTGATTCATCTTAGAAGCTGAATTCTCCCTTAAGACTAAGGATCTCCATTCAAATTCCTACAGGGGTTTTTGGGTTCTTTATGTTTTGTTATTTTATTTATTCTGAGATGTTTTCTTTATTAATTATGAGCTAAATACCCCAAATACTTGAGGGGGATGAAACCTAAGACAGATCCTATTATTATTTTCTCTTAAATTATATGATAAATATTTGATTTGTTCTTAATTGTGTTTTTAACTCTTAAATTGATATTTCCAGGATATTGATTTAAGTCGCATGTGCTTATGTAGAGGAGCAAAAGTCCCTGCAGAGGAGTAGATCCAACACAATTGAGTGCAGTTGCATGCAACCCTAGACATAGGGCGACATAAATCTACCGGATTAGGGTCAAACCTAATAGCAGAATCCATAGATCGAGTTAATGCAAGATTAGGGATTTTAACTAGAAAGAGATTTCGGTTAATCAACCTAGGATTAGTTGTTCTTATCCTCGACAGATGTATTAACATAAATTAGGGATTTCTACGGATCAAGTCAAGTGAATAGATCGTCTAGTTCAAGAGTTGATGACAAGTGAAGTCTAGGTGGATTCTCCCTTGAGTATTGTCCAAATCAATCAATTTTCCCTAAGATTTTTTCGCCAATTCACTTTTTGTGCATTCATATTTAGTTTTAGAATTAGTTTAGTTTAATAAAATCCCCTTTTATTCTCAGGTTATATAATAGAAAGAAAGTTAGTACTAGTACTTTTGGTTCCCTTGGGTACGATATCTCGGTATTGCCACTAAGCTATACTACTGTTCGATAGGTGCGCTTGCCTTAAAATCGTGATAGTAGTTAGTTTTTGGTGTGATCATTATTATAAATTTTATTACTTCATATCGCGAATATTAGTATCTTATGCGATTTAGTCCTTTTTTGCAAATTAAGCAACCAAACGCTAAAATTTCTTCACTAAACTTTCACACATATCTAATTACATGCTGTAAATGCCAAAAATAATATTAAAATAATTTTACGATCTCAGATTTATGGTTCCAAAACCATTGTTCTGACTTAACTAAAACCAGTCTGTTATAATAGCCTATACATGTCTTACACCATATATACAATTTCAAAAGGTACCAACTAGTTGCACGATGGTGTGATAAAGTCGCTGATGATGCCTTGAACTGAGCTAGCTTTGTATCATTATAAAATAGGGAAAAATAAACAAAGTAAGATTTATAGCTTAGTAAGCTTGTACAGTAATAAACTTAGCATAATAAATATTTGCAATTAAATCATCTAAGCATAATAAGACAAATATGCTATTTCACATATCAAAAACACAAGCCTTTCTCATGTTTATACATGATCTCATATCAATTCATCAAATTACCACCATTCAATAATTACAAAGCTTCATGCGTACCTCAATCACTTAATTCGATTATACTTTCATTCTCGTCTTGACTTACATAAATCGTATAATGCCATATCCCAGATATGGTCTTACATGTAATTTCATATCGATGCCAATAGCCCAGCTATGGTCTTACACAAAATCTCATATCGACGCCATGTCCCTGACATGTTCTTACCGTAATCTCATCTTGTTAATCCTAATGTCATGACATTTGTATCCGATATTATTCCTAAGGTTCGTACGAGACTTTTGGATGTCGTAACTCTTTCGATTTTGGCTCGTATTCATGACCATTCAACATTAAATTAAATTCAATAGTAAATAAGCATTTATAACACTAGTTAAGAACGTTTATTAGCATACGAACTTACCTCGGGTGTAGAAATAACGAATTGGCTCGACTATTCAATAATCTTACCTTTCCCCCGATCTAACTTAAAATTCCTCTTTTCCTGAGATAAATGTATTCAAAATTAACTTATTCAATCAACCATTCATTCAATTTAGTCCATAATACACATTTAAGCATATGTGCACATTAGCCCCTAAACTTTTGCACTTTTAACAATTTAATCCTTATTTCACAAAATAAAAAGTTCATACAATTCCTCTAAACCCAAGCGTGGCCAAATTATCTATAGGTCCTTAGTAGCCCAAAAATTTCATTTATTTCACATTTCAACCATACAATTTGCACATTTCACAAATTAATCCCAAAATTGCATTTCATCAAAAATCACTTTATAAAACGTAAAAATCTAACATCAAAGTTTCATTTTTCATCATCAAACATCAAAACACACAAGTATTCATCAATGAAAACTTGTACAATCTTTAACAATTTTGCAAAATAGTCCCTAGGCTAGCTAGTACTAGTTGCAACGATCACAAAAACATAGAAATCATAAAAACCGAGCTAAATTCATACCTTAATCAAAGAAAAATAGTGTCGAAATGCTCAAGCTTCAAAACCGTATTCTTCTTCTCTAAATTGAGTGAAAAATGAGAATGATAGACACCATTTTCTCTTTATTTTACTTAATAAACATTAATTATACAATTACTATTTTAACCTTTGTTTATAACATTATAACTTAACTAATATATGTCCATCATTGTGCATCCACCTATCCAAAGGTCTAATATCATCATAAGGGCTTGAGATTTAATAAATCATAGCAATTTGACACTTTAACTGTTAGAATACCACTTTTGCATTGTATGTGATTTAGTCCTTCTATCAAATTAAGCATTCAAATGCTAAAATTACTTCACGAAATTTTCACACATATATAATGACATGCTGTAAACACCAAAAATAATATTACAACAATTTTTTGACATCATATTTGTGGTTTCGAAACTACTAATCCGATTTAATGAAAAACGGGCTATTACAGAATATAAACCCCAAGTTCTGTATCTGAATGCAATGAAAAAACACCACACAAACGAACAATTTGGTAAATTTCTTAAACTTTTGAAAAAGTTACATATCAACTTACCATTTATTGAAGCTCTTTCGCATATATCCAATTTAATAAAATTTTTAAAGAAGCTTTTGGCAAACAAACAGAAGTTAGATGATTCGTTGCATGTGGAGCTAAATGCAGTTTGCTCGGCCATTTTGCTGAATAAACTACCCAAAAAAATAAAAGATCTAGGGAGTTTTACTATTCTTTGTTTAATTGGTAGTTTAAATGTTAATAATGTTTTGGCTAATTTGGGGTTTAGTATTAATGTCATGCCCTATAAAATGTTTAAGGAACTAGGTCTTAGGAAACCCAAATAAACTAGGATGAGTATTCTATTTGCTTATGGAACCATTAGATTTCCTAGGGGTATTGTTGAAGACATATTTGTGAAAATTGATAAATTCATATTCCCAGTTGATTTTGTTGTTTTAGACATGGATGAGGATAGTGATGTACCCCTAATTTTAGGATGACCCTTTTTAGCAACTGTTAGAAATATTATTGATGTTGGTACAGGTGAACTAATGCTACGTATAGGTGACGAAACGATCACTCTCCAAGCTCATGATTCGATAAAGACATCAAGTAATGAAGATGATTTTATAAGTCCTGTTAATATGAGTAACCATGTGGTTCAACCTTCTTTGCAGGAAATACCTCAGAAAAGCACAATGGAGCCACGTTCTAGTTCATGCAACAAAAATAGAAGAACTCATGAGGAATGGATGCTACAAATCGATGAACAACATGAATAGCGAACACTTATCAAGGAGAAACTGAGAATAGCCGATGTAGAATCAAAGTGACGCCATGACGAGCATAAGGATGGAATGAACCAAGTGAAGGTTGGGGACCAAGTATTGTTGGATAAAACGAACCCTTAAATCGCCACTTCAAAACTCAATACAAGTGGACCAACTCCTTTTACGGTACTGAATGTCTTCCCATACGGTACAGTCAAGGTAACTCATTCTAAACTCGACACTTTTAAGGTAAATAGTACTCGACTCGGACCTTATTTCAATAGTAGAATTGACAGCGAGAAAGAGGAGTTTTGACTCCGTGAACCACCGTGACCATGTGCACAAGGTAAGTCCTTTTCGGGAGGCAACTTGAGTTCTAACACTGCTAATTCTCTTATTTTTACTTCATGATATTCTTTAACAAATAATTAAATTAATAAAAATGCAGGTTTTTGACCCATACGGCCAGGACACACAGGAATGTCCTTGGCCGTGTGGATCCTAAAGACTTAGTTTTAAAATTCTAAAAAAAGTAACGGTGAGTTACACGGCCTGGCGACATGGTTGTGTGACCCACATGGCCTAGACACACGGGCATGTCCTTGGCCGTGCGGAAATAGGGACTTAATTTTCCCAAAAATCGACAAAGACATGCTTAATATAGAGCACATGGCCGTGTGGACCATACAAGAGTGTCCTAGGTCGTGTAAAACTTGGAGCTAATTTTTCAAATTTTAAAACAAGTCAGAGAGTTACACGAGCAAGGTACACGGCCATGTGTGAGACATAGCCATGCCACACGACTGTGTGGGAGGCTCAACAGGCATGGGAGAAGTGAAAGAGGTTGAACAGTACCATGCGACATGGCCGTGTGTACCGTGAAAGAGGTTGAACAGTACCATGCGACATGGCCGTGTGTACCACACGGCGTGGACACACGGGCGTGTCCAAGGCCGTGTAAAGACTGGGCTCATAATTTTTATCGCACAAGGGCTGAAATCGAGCCACACGGGCATTTGACACGACTGTGTGGCCCAACACGGGCATCACATAACCTTGTCCCCCTTTTTAAACCCCCAAACCCTAACCCTCATCTTCTCCAAATTTCCAAACTTTAACCCTAACCGCTGTCAGCCTTACTTTTTCAAGATCGGCCACTGTTGTTCCCCAACAACTTCACGCCTTCTCTGGTTCATCTCCTCTCCCTTTCCCTTTCAAATCACCCCATCATAGAAAACAAACCATCTTCCCTTTCCCTTCCCCTCTTAACCCTGACCTCCACGCACAAGCCCTTCAGCCGAACCCTCACTCTCTCCTCTCTTAGTCGTCGACCACCATCACTCTGTCGACCACCCCGTAACCCCTACATTGTGTGCATCCCCACCACCATTCCCCAGTCCACCATGTCGACCACCCCGTAACCCCTACATTGCGTGCATCCCCACCACCATTCCCCAGTCCACCATCATTGTCTGATAACCACCACCGTCAGTTACATTTTCTTTGCCCTTTTATTATTATTATTATTATTCTTCTTCTCATTTATTTAATTATTTCTTTATTAATAGTATTTTACTTTATTGTTTTTATTGCTTTTACCTATTTCTTTCTATAGTTCCTTTAATTTTGATTTTGGGTTATTCCTACTATAGTTCTGGTCATGTTCATTATTTTATTTTCTTTCACTTTGGTTTATTTTATTATTATTATTATTATTATTATTATTATTATTATTATTTCTCGTTGCATTAAGTAGTATTCTATATTTATTTTGTTTTAGTTGCTTTCATTCTTGCTAGTCTTACTAATTCATTTTTATTGTTGATCATTATTAGTCTTAGTAATTTGTACTGTTTGAAAGTAGCATTCAATTTAGTAGTTTCTTTTCCAGTAGATTTCTCTATTAGTCAAATTGCTGAGCTTTATTGAGATTATTCATGTTTATTAGCATGCCTCTATTATGTTTCTTCATCCATTTTAAAATATTTTGATTATTTTATTATAGATACACCATGAAAAACACACGAGGCAAGTTTAAGGTAGCCGTCCCTGGTTCGAAAAAGTGGAACGGCCCCGGCGCGACCTCCTCTTCTAGCACCTCTGCCAAAGCTCGCCATCCTTATCTTAGATTTTTCGTGGGCCCCCAGTAGGATTTATTCCAGATCCTTCGAGTGTGACTGCTCGATTTGGGTCGATGCATAGATTGGGTCGTTTTGGAGTAGGTCCACCTGGTTGATCTGGTTCGGGCTCTTATTACCACAGCACCATGGGACTGGTTCTTCTATATCGTCAAGCCCACTTACATGGAGTTTACTTTAGAGTATTACTTAACGTTCTATCTTTAACATACGATGACATCGCATGACGAGCTGGGCGCCATCACTTTTTGAGTTGGTGGCCTAGTACGTCATATGGGCGTACCTGAGCTTGACGATTCTTTGGGCCTTTACACGATAGAGTTTATGAGTCCCGAGAACTTCCTCCGCTTACATTGACACTTCCACTACTTGCCCTCTTGCTGTTGGACAGATCTTATGGCGAGTACGATTCCCTATGATGCGAGTCACTTGAAGGTGACTTCTTTCCCTCCAATTTTACGATACATTCATTCCTTGTTAGCTCATACCTTGACTGGTAGGAGAGAGTCCACTAGAGTCGTTGGTACTCACGATGCATACTTTTTATGGAGCATGGCCACTGGGCATGTCTTTGACTTGGCGTACCTCATCGCCTTAGCCTTCCACTATTAGACTTGACCATCATAGGAAGGGCCCCATATGTTTAGGCCCTTATGTGACTCGCCTTGCTCGACACTTTTGTCTTCTCGACATGTCAGAGCAGTCATCTACACTTACCCTAGTTGGGCAGATGTCCCCACAGGGAATCTCGAGCGTGATACACATGAGGATGATCAAGTAGCGTCATGGGGTGGATCCCCCTCAGTATTGATTGTTTCATTTTGACGCTCAGAATGAACTTGAGGACTTTGCAGATGATGTTCCTCTCTATCACGAGGATCCACCATAGCCTCCACCTTCGAGTCATCGCCCTATTCCTTCTGCTGCCTCTTTGACGGACCTCTCTGAGCGTTTCACTTGTTTTGAGTAGCAGTGCTTTCAGAGGTTTGACAGTATCGACTTGACTTTGTAGTAGATATGTCAGCATCTCTATATCTCTTCTTTAGCATCGACGACTCACGACACTATTGACAATGAGGACCTTTGATTACATAATTGAAACTTTTCAGAGAATATATTCTCTGGTTACAAAAATACAAACTACATGGAATATTTACTATTAATGCGCCAGAGAATCTTACTGTTCTTGCCAGGGAATATTTATTATTCATGTGCCAGAGAATCTTACTTTTCATGCACCAGAGAATCTTACTGTTTACGCCAAAGAATATTTCCTGTTCACTCGTCTTTTCTTGTAGGGAATATTTACTGTTCACATTAGAGAATATTTCTTGTTCCTCATCATTCATTTTTATCTTTTGCGTCATTTTTTCTTGGTCCTGGTAATGGTTACTAAAGTGGTATCGTCTGCAAGATCCACCATTTTGATTGAAGACGCTGAAGATTTCTCATCTTCGAATTTAGAATCTATTGAGCTAAGCATTTCAGCCATGAGTTTTTTGTATTCCTTTTTAGTCTTGGCTTGAGCTAGCATCGCACTTGCTGTCAATTTTGCTTGAAAGAATTTTGCTATGGTTTGATCCGGGGCTACAGACTTACATAATCTCGGATTCTTGTTGAAAAAAGTATCCAAATACTTTGAATCATACTTTTCATCATTAAACTTGTCCCACCATTTAGTCCTATAGTTTCGAACTAGTAATGGTATTCTAGTACATCGATCTTGCTCATAAGAATAATTCCAAGAAACAATCCAAGATATGCATAATTTTAAGAAAAAATGGATTGTTCTATAAATGTGCTTTTGGTCTGGTTCAGGTTGAAATTTATCAAAGAATTTGGGCCATAAATTTTTAATTTTTTCTGGTAGTATCTCAAAAGATGAGGTTCCATACCAATTCCACCATTCTTGGAACTAGTTGGGGAATTTGAATTGTGTGTCGTATTTAAAATATATGAGCCAAGAATGTCTCATATGTTGGTTGTTCATTAAGAAGGAGTTGTACCAAGCCGTTTGGTAATCCCAATATGTAAAATATGGGTGGTGGTCAATTTTTGTTGTAAATTTGGCTGGAAATTTCTTTGGAGAATTTGGGTTTTCACCCCAATCCCTTGGTCAAAGAATTTTTAATATTTGGGTTGTTGAATGGGTAACAAAATTTGGATCTTTTGGGTCTGTGTAGTGTTTGAACAGTACTGATCTAGTTTGAACCAGTATGTTTTCATAATACTATTGGGGTTTTTGAGAATCCAACGACTTGAAATGCCATCCATTGAAAAGTTCTTTTGCAAGTGTATATGGAGGTTGTTCTGAAAATTCCTCCTCCAAAATAAGAATTTTTTGAAAATATTTGTTTGGAAAATATTGTGAGGATTTTTGTGTAGCAGTCTGTGAAGACACTGCTATTTCTTTTGGAAAAACATCTTGGAGAGATGTCTCTTTTAAAACATTTTTGAGATATTTTGGTTTGTGTAAAATGATCTCTTTATTTTTTGAAATCTTTGCTACTTCACTAGCAATTTGTTTGAGAGGAGTTTCCTCTTTCATTTAAGAAAAGGCCAATGCCACTTCTAGAGATTGAGAAAGGGACTCAATCCATTTTTTTATTTGAGAACCAATTTCATTTGGATCTTTGCATCTTGAATGATTGTATTTTTGGAGGATTTTGATGAGGATGATGATCACTCATTTTCTTCTTCATGGCAAATTTCATATCATGACTTAATTGGTTTTGAGGAAATTTGGGTTTATTTCAATTGGATCTTGTGCATCTTGAATGATTGTATTTTTGGAGGATTTTGATGAGGATGATGATCGCTCATTTTCTTCTTCATGGCAAATTTCATACCATGACTTAATTGGTTTTGAGGAAATTTGGGTTTTGGATGACTCTCCTATTTTTCCTTTTCCTTTGTCTTGGAGTTTGGGTGGCATTTTTGAAGAAACTCTTTGGTGAGAAAATCAGGCAAAGAATTAGTTTCTCCTTTGATGTATTCAATATCAAAATTAAATATGCTCAAAATTGCCCACCATCTTGCAAAAATATGTTTTGAGGTAATATTTTGAACATCTTTTTGTAAAACTTCTTTTGTTGATTTGCAATCGATTCGTAAAAGAAATTTTTGATTTAATAAATCACTTTGGAATTTTGTAATACACAAAACAATTGATAAAATTTCTTTTTTAATAGTACTATAATTTTGCTGAGTTGGATTCCAATGTCTGGAAGTAAACTGGACTATTTGCTCCTTTCCCCTTTTAACTTGTTTTAGGATTCCACCATATCCTATTTTAGAAGCATCTGTTTCTACAATCTTAGGGGCATTTGGATCAGCTAAATATAAACAAGGAAGCTTAGTGATCTATTTTTTAATTTGGGTAATAATATTGGTGTGGTTATTTGCCCAAGGTTGTGGATTCTTTTTAAGTCTATCATATAACGGCTTACATAATTTGCTAAGACCTGGATAAAAGTCTATGACATAATTGAGGCTTTCTAAGAATCATTGTAATTGGACTTTATCAAGGATTTGGTCTGGGAATTTGCTAGCAAACTCTTTGGGCCTTTCTATTGGGGTAATGGTTCCTTGGGTAATGTAATGGCCTAAAAACCTTTGGTTTGGAACAAACTTATCTTGGATTTAGAAACTACAAAACCATTATTTTTTATGACTTTTATAAAGATGGATAAATGTTTGAAGTGTTTTTCTAAATTTTCTGAAAACATTAATACATCATCGATGTATACTATAGTGAATTGAGAATATTGGTAAAAAAATATCATTCATTATTCTTTGAAATTCAGATGGAGCATTTTTTTAATCCAAAAGGCATTACATTCCATTCATACTGTTGAAATGGTACAGTTAATGCCGTTTTATACCTTTCTTCTTCTTTTATTTGGATTTTCCAAAATCCAGATTTCATGTAAAATTTTTAGAAAATATTTGCGTTACAAAGTTTCTGTAGCAAATCTTTCTTATTTGGTATTAGGTACCTAATCCATTTTAAAGCTTGATTGAGAGGTTTGTAATTAGTTACTAATCTTGGCGTTCCTCTTTCAAGTTCTACATTTTTTATTACATAAAATGCTGAACAACTCCAAGGAGAACTGCTTTTCCTAATTAAATTTTTATCAAGAAGGTCTTGTATTTCTTTTTTACAAAATTCTTCCATTTCTTTGTTCATTTATATGGGTCTTGCTTTTGTGGGTATTTGTCTTCCATCAAAATTGTTTTCATATGGTAATGGTACTTCGTGTTTTTTCTTATTCCAAAAAGCATTAGGAATGTCAGAACAAATTGTTGGTTCTATTTCTTCTTTGATTTAATTTATCCTTTTTTGTACTTCTCTTTTTTCTAATTGTTCAGTCAATTTTTTAAAACATATTTCTTCTTTTAGAAAAGAGATTTGCTTCTGCTTATGATTAATTAAATTATTGATTTACCCATTATGGATGGATAAAGATTTTAATAAGTTGAGATTTCTTATTTTTGGTTTTTCTACAAAAGGAAATTCTACTTTAGTGTTTAAAACTTTGGTGGAGATAGAATTATTTGTTACTTTATAAGGTTTGAGTAAGGATATGAATGGAGTTCCTAATATAACATCTTGGGTAATATCTTTTACCATTAAAAAACACGTTTGATATTTTATACCTTTGTTGGATATTTCTGCATTGGGAATTTTGTAAGTAATATTTAGTTTTTTACCATTTGCAGCTTTAAGAGATTCTAATGTTTTGTCATAATATTTTGTTGGAATTATCCCTTCTCGAATGCAGTTTTGGTCCGCTCTTGTATTAAAAAGGGCTATTGTTTCTAATTGAAATTTATTATTTATGACAATATTTATTTTTATTAAATATCTTTGGATAGATACTTTAGTTAGAACCATTATATATTCTTGTGTATTTTCTTCAGGTTCAAGTTCAGTTTCTAACGAACTTTTTTTTGTGATTTCATGTTTTAAGGTTTGTATTTGTTTTTTCATTTCTTATTGTTCCATCTTGAACTGAGAAAGTTCTAATTTAATTTGTTTTATTTCTAACTGTAATTCAGAATTTGTAATTTGTTTAGGTTTTATTTTTTCATATTTATTAAATATTATATCTTGTATATTATACATTTGTGATTGACTAGAAATAATTTCTTTTTCTTTTTCTGGTTTATCTTTTAATGAAGATTTTAATTTCAAAATGTATTCTCTTTTACGTTCTGGGTCTTGAATTTTATCAATAACTTCAAGCATAAATTCTTGTTCTTTGGTTAACATATTAATTGAGGATTCATTTTCATCATCAGACAATTGTGATGTTGTATGTAATTCGTCTATTTGTAATTCATCTATTTCGGTAGATGTATCATTTTCAAAAGAAGTTGTTTCTAAGAGAATCTCATTTAATTTTTGTTTTATTTCCTCATCTAGATTTAAATTATTAATTTTCTTTTAATTTTACAATATTTTGAGATGTGTCCTAATTTTCCACATCTATAACATTTTATTGTTTTATCAATTTTGTTTTCTATTTTTTGTTGTTTCTTTTCTTTTCTGTATTTTCTATATTTGGGTTTTTTATAATATTCTAAAATATTCTTTTTCTTATTTTTTGGTTTTACAGGGCAACATGTTTTTGAAGAAGGTTCATTCCTAATATCAAAGTGGTGGCAAAATGATCCTAATTCCTTTCTACATTGATATCTTTCTTTCTTAAGTTGTTTTTGTAATTTTAAATCTTGGCAAATTTTTAATCCTTATTTTTGGGTGAAACTAATTAGTTCACCATATGTAAGTTTTTCATAAGGAATGATACCTCTGTAACTTTCTCTTATTTGATTTCTAACTTGTTCTCCTAGTAAAGTAGGAAGTCCTGCTAGAAATTTTTCTTTCCAAAATGGTTGTTAGTTATCAGATCTTTGCATAACTCTAGTCATAAAGACATCTTTATACCATTTAAAATCGGTTAATTTTTTGCATTTTAAATTTGATAATAATTTTGAATTTCTATCTTTAAGATGGGAAGGATCTTCTATAAAATATTTAGAGATTGAGAAAATTAAAGTTGCTAGTGCATCTTGGATTTCTCTTCCTTGTTCATCTAAAATATTTTTTCCTTGATCATCTTTTTTTACTGCTTTTAAGATTTCTTCTTGTTGGGTTTTAGTGAGTGCATGGTCCCATCATCCTTTTAATTGACCAGTAAATCCAACAACTAAAAGATTGGCTATAGCATGATCACTGATTAATCCATTTTGGTTTTGGGTTTTGTAAACATTTGGAACCATTGTCATTTGTTGTAATAAACTAAGAATATTGTATTCAGACATCCCATCTATATTCCATTCATAAATTGTATTAGTATTGTATTTATTCTGGAAAATAGGTTTTTCTTCTATATTAAGATCAGGTGCAGTGATTTTTTGATAATATAATCTTTTTGGTTCTTTCCAAGTCATCTTTTTAATTTTTTGTTCATCTGACTGGTCAGAGTCTGATTGGTGTAATGTGTTTACTGAATGTTGGGCTTGCATTGGGGTATCGGTGCAATTAATTCAGACTTGTAATTTTCCAAAGCATCAAGTCTATTTTGGATTTCTATTAAGAAATCATTTTGAGATTTTTGGAAAGGTTTTGGAATCATATAAGGTGTGAATATTGGTTCTTTGGAACTTTTTTTTGTTACCTCTTTTACTGGTTCTTTCCTAATCGGTTGACTTTCCACCAAATTCTCAATATAATCTAATTGTTTTCCTACTGTATGAAGACTGATATTTTTATAGTTGTTTTGTTCTACTATCATTTTAATATCTTTTGATGAGATTTGTTCTCCTGCGCCAGGAGCTCTCATTCTTAAAGGATTTGCTTTTATTCCAGTATTTTTGTGAAGATATTGAACCTCCATTAAAGGGGGATGTTGAGATTCAACTTCTCCTTTATTAGTCTGCCATCTAGTATTAGGTTTTATTGTATTAATAGATTCTGAATAATATTCTTCAAACCATTCAAAGAATTTTATATGAATTTTATGATTATTCATAAATTCATAATATTCTTGAAGAATAATTTCTTTTTTATCATTATAATTTTTAAAGTAATCATCTCTTTTTTGCTTATATTTATTGGAATAGAAATGCTTTCTACAGCATTCTTTATTTATCTCAAAAGTTTTTTTCTAAAACAAATATTTCTGAATTTTATCCTTGTCTTGCATTATTAGATATTGATGAATATGTTGGTGACATATTAGGTAAATTTTAGGGACTCTCTTCCTATCTGGCATAGATAGGTTGAGCTATGTTTGAGGAATTATCTATTCCTTATAAATTGGTTCTAAATGTTGTTGGGATAGAAGAGACAGAGGCTTTAGTTGTCCTAAAATCTGTCATTTGTGTTTCTGGATTTGACTCTTCTTCTAAATTTAACTTTCTAAAAGTTGTGCTGGTACTTCCTATTTTGAAGGAATGTCTTGGAGGCATCCTTCGTAGCCTGTTGAATGTTAATTCAACTGTGCCATCTTGGTGTTGAGAAATTTTACTTAATAAAGTGTTTCTTATTGGAGTTAGTGCCACAGGGTCTGTAGCACCCTCAATTTTCCACCTATCAGGAAGGTTTATTTCAAGCCATTGTATTGTTCTTGGGATAGTGGTCTGAGATCTTGAAGTATCTGTTTCCATTAAGAAGGTTTCTCCTTTTGGGCTTTGAAGTAAAGCCTTGGTATTAACTACAGAATACATAGCCTTGAAGTGGAGTCTATAGACTAATGTTAATACCTTCGTACCAGGAAGCATTTTGTAGTTATGGGTATGTATTTGAAGGGTCAAAGATTGTAAAATATTTTTGTCAATCAAAGAAACCATAAAATTTGGATAACAATTAAAATGTATTGGGCCAGTTCATAGATTTGTTTCTATAGTTCCTAATAATGAGTCATTAAACATGATGTGTCTTTGGCTCTCTTAAGACAATTAAAATTGAGGTATTTTTAGTGGCTTCAACACTAAGAGGTTTGACACCAACTTGGACTAGTCCAAAATGGACATATTTGTATTTTTGATCTTTGAGTTTATTAATGACGACTCTATCTAATAATTGGATTGTTTCATATTCTTTTTGAATAGGTAAACTCTTTTCTTTTGTTTTTATAACGTAACCGCAAAAAGCATTTAAATTTTCAAAAGTTGTTTTCTTATAGACTTGGTTTGTTGGAACTCTTGGAAGAGTCCAATTATCAAATCTTTGGGGAATATTTTCATAATGTTCTTCTTGTTCATTAACAGTGTTGATTGAGTTTTGGTCGGACTCTTGAGATTGATTGGAAACAAAACTTACAGAAGAATCGGTTCTTCTAAGGATGGGAAACATTCTTTGTTTTTTTATTTCCTACAATGGGGTTCTACTATAAGGATTTCTGCATTATTAAAGTTGCCTACAGGGATACTTTGTCCTAAACACACCTAACCAATGGTTAATTGGACAGTGCATCAATACTCAACAAAATAATAATACATTAATGAAGATAGTTAAACCAGAACTTGGAAATATTGAAAACAAATTGTACATTTTCAATTTATTTTTTTATTTTTTTATTTTTTTATGTTTATTCTCATTTTCTAAAGACTTATTTTATGTTTTATATTTTAAACAATAATTATTTTTATGGTTTTTCCAATCGAGTTTTAACCCCTTAATCTTCTTCATTTGTGTTTATTTTATAACACCCTAAACCCGACCTAGATGTTAAGGCCGTATTTGGTAGTGTCACATTGAAGTGTCCCAAATCATGTTTCACTAAATTCGTTGTAAAAGAAAACCCCTTTGTTCTTTAAGCTTTTAAAGAAAACACTTTTCCATTTATTTTTGAGTAATCAGGTTATGAAAATAGTTTACTTCGGAAAGACACATTTGTTGCGGAAGCTTTATTTGAAATCATGTTTGTTGCGAAAATGTGGTTTTTAGAAAATAGATATCATTTTGTAAAACGTGCCCTAGACCTAGAAGAATAATAACATGTAGATAAATAATCCCAAAACTTAAGAAAATTTATAAAGCGGCCTTATTACAAACCCAAAATAAAACCTTAATTAAAGTAAATAAAAATCGAAAGCCATTTTAAAGCGAAGTATGGCCGTCTCCAAGTCCCACGTAGCACCGAATCGCCTATGCCTCGGGATTACCTGTACAATAGCATATCACAACAAGTGGGACTAAGCCCAAAACAGTAACAGAATAATATACAATCAGAATCCTACCCAACCATCTGCTACACTCCATCTCCGTCCAACCCTACACTCCATGTGGGGATTTAATCAACCCACCCATCCCTACACTCCACAGTATAGTATGATGGGCACTATCGATAAAAATGCAGTAGTGCTGCCAGTATAATAGGCTATAAGGCAACAAAATTATGCAGCAGAGCTGCCAGTACAGTACATGTGACAGCCCGAAGTAGGGCCTAATTGGAATAGTGGTTTCGCAACCACAAATTCGAGATGAAATAAGTTAATTTTGTGAATTTTATATCACATTTGTTTATTGATTAAGTTCTGTGAGAAAATCATTTAGAAATTTACTGCTTTTATGATTAATTAAAAATTTTGGATTAAATTGCAAATAGTAAAAAATATGAGTATTAGATGAAATAGGGAGTTGATTGAAATGTGATATGAATATAGGAGTGTTTATGATGTAATTATGCCATGAGTTAGTAGTATG
This sequence comes from Gossypium stocksii, assembly GCA_020496765.1. Lineage (NCBI taxonomy): Eukaryota > Viridiplantae > Streptophyta > Magnoliopsida > Malvales > Malvaceae > Gossypium > Gossypium stocksii. The sequence continues at coordinate 55,420,997 of CM035622.1, forward strand.
GACATAAAAGGGCATTTCTAGAAAAGTTTTTGAGAAACAAGGCTAGGGGCATTTTTGTCCACTTTGTAAAAATTATCATAAAAGATGAGAAAAAGATGAAAATGTTCATCTTCTTCCCCAAATTTTCTGCCGAAATTTCCTCCTCCATAGCCAAGAGAGCTTTGGACTTTTTCAAGCAATTTGTAAGTGCATTTCAACATCGTTTTCAATTATTTTCGTATTTTTTAGTTCCTTGAGGCTTGAATTTCATGATTTTGCCATTTAATTGAGAAGAAATTAGGGTTTGAAAATCCCCCATTTTAGAGAAATCTGTTATTTGATGAGTTTTGGTAGTAAATGAGTTATTAATGTATTAATTACGTGTTTTTACAAGTAGTTTTCGATAAAAATGTCCCTAAGGGACTAAAATGAGAAAAGAGAAAAGTTTGTTCATAAGTATGTGAATGTGAGTGATTCTTGGATTGTTTTATTGGTAAAAAGGTTTAATTGAGTCTAAAATGCAAGAAAATGAAGTGGAATTGAATTTCTGAGACTAGGGGCAAAATGGTCTTTTTGCCCAAGAGTCCAGTTTATGAATGTGTTCCGGATAGAATATTGATAAAATGTGTTAAATGCATTTATTTAGATCAAGAAAGAAGAGAGGGTGATCAAAATCGTGGAAAGAAAGATAGTAGATTAGTACCAGCTAGTCGTTTTGTAATAGGGGTAAGTCATGAGTAAATTATCATGCACTTGCATTATCGTTAATTAATTGATAAATTACATGTGAAAATGTATGAATATGAATGGTGAATTGAATAATTGCATAGTTTGTATATTATGAAAAATCCCGTTTGAACTGTAAGATTGATTTTGGATATGGGTGACATGTCACTTGAGGGTTCCGCTTCTGTATCCCGGGTGCTGGGTGTACTAGCATGTGTTGCAGTCACCTGTCAGCTTCTGTGAGTAGACCCGTGGATTACGTTTGTGATTCATTGATTGTAGTAGTTTCGGCTACATATTGTGGTAGCTTTGGCTACATATTATGGTAGCTTCGACTACATATTGTGGTAGCTTCGGCTAGATATTGAGGTAACTTCGGCTACGTATTGTGGTGGCTTCGGCCATATTATTGTGAGGCACTTGATGCCAACCTCTGTATATCCTTTTTCATTTCTGAAAGTTTAACGGGAAAAGATTAACGTTAATGTGCGAAGCCATGGTGCAGGGTAATAAAATTGAATAGGACATGTGCATGGAATATCTACAATTGAACAATGTGGTAAGAGTATGTAATGAGTAAGTTCATGAATGTTGCATTTGTATTATGTGGAAATCAATTGCCTTAATTAGATAATGTGCATCTGTTTTTAAATTACTTATGTCTTACTAAGCTACTTGTAGCTTACTTCTCTTCATTGTCTTTCTTTTAGATTACCGAGCACATTACAACTTGGATTGGTGATCGAAGGAAGCTCGTCCTACACTATCAAGCCATCTTGGTATTTGAAAACATAGTTTGTATTTTGATTTTTAGCATGTATAGGTGGCTAGTCTTAGCATAGGTATTCGTTTATAAGCCTATCAAGTATGTGTGTAAATGATAATTGCCTTGTAAATGGTATTTGTAAATATAGTTCTTGTGGGTAGATGCCTTATTTGGTTGAATTTGAATGGTATGGATGTTTGTTGGGTTTGGAAGGGCCAAGGCTTGGCATATAGCCTAACACGGCCTGCACAGCAGGACACACGGGCTTGCGTCATGACCGTGTGGAATTTGGCAGAATGCTCTACGGTCTCATGGCACGGGCGTGCTTAGGCCGTGGGTGACACACGGTCTGACCCCACGGGTGTGTCCCTAGACCGTGCCTCCCTTGCACTTTAAATTGAATTTTGAGTACCACACGGGCTAGAGACACGGCCGTGTGTCTTGACCGTGTAGAGTGCACGGCCCCGAAACGACCATGTAGGGTGACCGTGGCAAATTTGACAGATTCGACCACGGTCTTCGGACATGGGCGTGTGAAGGCCACACGACCTTATCACACGGCCGTGCTGTATGTTACACGGGCGTGTGACGTTGTTTTGAAAGAAAAAAACTTTTCGGGTTTCCGATGTGATAGGATTTGAATCCTAATCATCCGAGATGTCTGTATTGATTTAGAAAACCCTCAATAAGATAAATTTTTAATAATTTGGCTAAAAAAATTAGAGTTTGTAGTCCGGTAAGTTTGGTAATGCCTTCTACTCGATTTCGATGACGGTTTCGGGTAAGAGTGTTACATTTTAATTGGTATTAGAGCATGGTTTAGCTGATTCTCAAACTAACGTAGGAAGTGTAATAGTCAGTCTATACATGCCAAAATAAGACTTGATATTGTGACGACTTCTAATGATTTCAAATTGTTTTCTATTATAGTAAATGGATCCCAATCGAGCTCTTCCTGATGATGCTCAGAGTAATGCGCCTGCTCCCGCGCAAGGGACAGTGCCTATTGAGAATAGACGCGAGGCTCAAGGTCAAGGAGATAAGGCTCAGGCAGCCTTTCTCCATATGATGAATAATTGGTATACAGAGTTCATTCGGGCGAATCCGAATGCTCAACCTCTCCCGCCCCCTCCTATCCCTCAAGCTGTTCCTATAGCTCCTCCACAACCAGAAGTGGTAAGACCTTCTAAACCTCCAGTGGATAAGATCAGAAAATATGGGACCGAAGAATTTCGAGCCAGTGTGGATGATGATCCCGAGAATGCTAAATTCTGGATAGAAAATACTGTTAGAGTGTTGGAGGAATTGTCTCGTACTCCAGATGAGAGCTTGAAATGTGCTGTCTCATTGTTAAAAGATTTCGCTTATCGTTGGTGGAAGACCTTGATATCCATTGTGCCTAGAGAAAGAGTGTCATGGGATTTCTTTTTAGAGGAATTCTGTAAAAAGTATATTAGTCAGCACTTCATCGATCAAAAGCAGAAAGAATTTTTGAAATTGAAGCAATGAAGTATGTTAGTAGCTGAATATGAAAGAGAGTTTGTCAGATTGAGCAAGTATGCTCAAGAGTTTGTAACTACCGAAGAAATGCTTTGTAAGAGATTTGAAGATGGGCTAAATGAAGACATCCGACTGCTTGTGGGAATCCTGGAAATTAAAGAGTTGGTAGTGTTAGTTGAACGAGCTGTTAAGGCCGAAGCATTAAGCAAAGATAAGAAGAAGGTTGAGAATGAAGCTAGAGATTCTAGGAAAAGATCGATGGGCCAATCATTTCAATCACAATCGAAGAAATCAAGAGAGATGAATTCTCGGTCAAATATTTCAGTAAACTTTTCTCAGAGGGATCGTAGTAAGCAACGTTTCAAACCGAAGGGACAAACTACTTCTGCAACAAGTGTTGGTAGTGTGAGATCTGATAGGCTCGAATGCCAATATTGTGGGAAGAAACATTCAGGTGAATGTTATGTGCGTAATCGAACTTGTTTTAATTGTGGATCTCAAGACCATTTTGTTAAAGATTGCCCGAAAAGAGAAGAATTTGGGAAATCTCAAAATGTAAAACCAAGTAATGTGAGTAGGGGAAGACCATTAAGAAATGTGGGGTCTAGGAATAACATGAAAGGTGAAAGAAAGGACACCCTTACAAGATCTGAAGCGAGAGCTCTGGCTCAGGCGTATGCTATACAGGCTCGTGAGGAAGCATCTTCACCGAAAGTGATTACTGGTACATTTTCTCTCTATGATAATTCTGTTCTTGCTTTAATTGATCCAGGATCTACTCATTCATATGTGCGTGTGAGTTTAGTATCTGATAAGAATCTTTGTGTTGAGTCCACTGAATTTGTAGTTAAAGTGTCAAATCCATTAGGAAAACATGTGATAGTAGATAAAATTTGTAAGAACTGTCCTTTGATGATTCATGGTCACTGTTTCCCTGTTGATTTAATGTTGCTTCCTTTTGATGAGTTTGATGTTATTTTGGGAATGGATTGGTTAACCATGCATGGTGCTAAGATAGATTATAGACGAAAGATCCTTGAGTTGAATTGTGATAATGATGAAATACTCCAAATTGAAACAGATAAGTTAGATTGTGTTCTGACTGTGATCTCTATAATGTTGACTCATAAATGTCTGAGAAGTGGGTGTAATGCATATTTAGCATATGTGTTGAATACCAAAATGTCTGAGAAATAGATCAGATCTGTGCCTATAGTTTGTGAATATTTAGATGTCTTTCCAGAAGGATTACCTGGTTTACCTCCGGACAGAGAGATAGAGTTTGGTATTGAATTACTTCTGGTACTGCCTCGATATCGATTGCGCCGTATAGAATGGCACCGACTGAGTTAAAAGAGTTGAAGACACAGTTGCAAGAGTTGACTGACAAGGGTTTTGTGAGGCCAAGTTTCTCTCCATGGGGTGCTCCGGTTTTATTTGTCAAGAAAAAAGATGGGTCATTGAGGCTTTGCATTGATTATCGTCAGCTTAACAAAGTGACAGTGAAGAACAAGTATTCGTTGCCTAGAATCGATTATTTGTTTGATCAACTTAAAGGTGCTTTAGTGTTTTTGAAAATTGATTTGAGGTCTGGGTATTATTAATTGAAGGTTAAAGAATCCGGTGTGCCTAAAATTGCTTTTAGGACCCGATATGTGCACTATGAATTTTTGGTAATGCCATTTGGATTGACCAATGTTCCGGCCATTTTCATGGACTTGATGAACCAGATTTTCAGACCTTATTTAGATAAATTTGTGGTGGTTTTTATTGATGATCTTCTGATATACTCTAAAAGTGAGACCAAGCATGCTGAGCATTTGAGGATAATATTGTAGATTTTGAGAGAAAAGAAGCTTTATGCTAAGTTCAGTAAAAGTGAATTTTGGCTCAGTGAAGTGGGATTTTTGGGACATGTTGTTTCGAGAGAGGGTATCCGAGTGGATCCGAATAAGATTTCAGCAATTGTAGAATGGAAGCCTCCGAAGAATGTGTCTGAAGTCAGAAGTTTTCTAGGCCTTGCCAGATATTACCGTCGATTTGTAGAGGGTTTTTTTATTATAGCTTCACCGATTTCGGAACTGTTGCAAAAAGAAGTTAAATTTGCTTGGACCGATGAATGTCAGCGAAGCTTTGAAAAGCTTAAACAATGTTTAACCAAAGCGCCGGTGTTAGTACAACCTGAGTTGGGAAAAGAATTTATCGTTTATAGTGATGCGTCTTTAAATGGACTCGGATGTGTATTGATACAAGAAGGAAAAGTAGTAGCCTATGCTTCTCGGCAATTAAAACCACATGAATGAAACTATTCGACCCACGACTTAGAGCTGGCCGCTATAGTTTTTGCTTTGAAGATTTGGCGGCACTATTTGTACGGTGAAAAGTGTAGAGTGTAAACTGATCATAAGAGTTTGAAGTATGTTATGACTCAAAAGGAATTGAATTTGCGATAACGGAGATGGTTGGAACTACTAAAAGACTACGAGCTTGTGATAGATTATCATCCAGGTAAAGCAAACGTGGTTGCTGATGCCTTAAGTAGAAAATCCCTGTTTGCTTTGAGAGCTTTGAATACGAAATTATCGATGTCTGATAATGGTTCGCTAAATACTGAGTTAGTGGCGAAGCCGTTGTTTTTGCAAGAAATTTTCAAAGCTTAGAAAGCGGATAATGAGTTATTGATGAGACGGACTCAATGTGAAATGAAGGATGATTCTAATTTTCGAGTTGATTCAGATGGTTGTCTATTGTTTCGTGATAGAGTGTGTGTACCGAGAAATACTGACTTGACTCAGAAGATTTTGCACAAAGCTCATGATAGTCGATGGTCAGTGCACCCCGGTAGTGTGAAAATGTATCAAGACTTGAAGAAAGTATATTGGTGGCTGGGCATGAAACGAGATATTTCTGAATTTGTGTCAAAGTGTTTGGTATGTCAGAGAGTAAAAGCAGAACATCAATTGCCTTCAGGATTGCTCCAACCAATTATGATTCCCGAGTGGAAATGGGAAAGAATTACCATGGATTTTGTTTCCGGATTGCCTATGACGCCGAGAAAGAAAGATTCTGTTTGGGTAGTAGTTGATCTGTTAACCAAGTCAGCTCATTTCATTCCGGTGAAAATGGACTTTCCTATGGACAAATTAGCGGAGTTGTATGTCTCTGAGATAGTTAGATTACATGGTGTGCCTATATCTACTATTTCCGATAGAGATCCGCGTTTTACTTTGAGGTTTTGGAAGAAATTGCAAGAGGCATTAGGTACTAAGTTAAATTTTAGTACTGCCTTTCATCCTCAGACAGACAGACAATCGGAAAGAGTGATTCAAGTGCTCGAGGATATGTTGAGATGTTGTGTTTTAGAGTTCGAAGGTAGTTGGGACAAATATCTGCCTTTGATTGAATTTGCGTACAATAACAGTTATCAGTGAAGCATTAAAATGGCACCGTATGAAGCTCTATATGGGCAAAAATGTCAGACTCCATTGTATTGGACTGAACTTCGTGAAAGATATGTTCATGGGACTGATTTAGTAAAAGAGACTGAAGATAAAGTAAAGATAATTCGAGATTGTCTAAAAGCTGCATCAGATCGACAAAAGTCATATGCGGATTTAAAAAGGAAAGAAATCGAGTTCCAAGTGGGAGATAAAGTATTTTTGTGAGTCTCCCCGTGGAAGAAAATTTTAAGGTTTGGCCGAAAAGGTAAACTAAGTCCGCGCTATATTGGTCCATATGAAGTAGTTGAAAGAATTGGTCCAGTTGCCTATCGACTATCTTTGCCTTCGGAATTGGAAAGAATTCACAATGTGTTTCACGTTTCTATACTTCATCGGTACCGATCAGATCCATCACATGTGATTGAGCCTACTGAGATTGAGATTTGACCAGACATGTCATATGATGAAGAACCGATTAAAATTCTAGCATAGGAAGTAAAACAGTTAAGAAATAAAAAGATTGAGCTAGTAAAGGTGTTGTGGCAACGTCATGGAGTGGAAGAGGCAACATAGGAAACGGAAGAGATTATGAGAAGTCAATATCCCCATCTGTTTACTAGTAAGATTTTCAGAGACGAAAATCCCTAAATGAAGGGAGGATTGTGACAGCCCGAAATAGGGCCTAATCGGAATAGTGGTTTCACAACCACAAATCTGAGATGAAATAAGTTAATTTTGTGAATTTTATATTGCATTTTTTATTGATTAAGTTCTGTGAGAAAATCGTTTAGAAATTTACTGCTTTTATGATTAATTGAAAATTTTGGATTAAATTGCAAATAGTGAAAAATATGAGTATTAGATGAAATAGGGACTTGATTGAAATGTGATATGAATATAGGAGTGTTTATAATGTAATTATGCCATGAGTTAGTAGTATGGACACAAAAGGGCATTTCTAGAAAAGTTTTTGAGAAACAAGGCTAGGGGCATTTTTGTCCACTTTGTAAAAATTATCATAAAAGATGAGAAAAAGATGAAAATGTTCATATTCTTCCCCAAATTTCTGCCGAAATTTCCTCCTCCATAGCCAAGAGAGCTTTGGACTTTTTCAAGCAATTTGTAAGTGCATTTCAACCCCGTTTTCAATTATTTTCGTATTTTTGAGTTCCTTAAGGCTTGAATTTCATGATTTTTTCATTTATTTGAGAAGAAATTAGGGTTTGAAAATCCCCCATTTTAGAGAAATCTGTTATTTGATAAGTTTTGGTAGTAAATGAGTTATTAATGTATTAATTACGTGTTTTTACAAGTAGTTTTCGATAAAAACGTCCCTAAGGGACTAAAATGAGAAAAGAGAAAAGTTTATTCATAAGTATGTGAATGTGAGTGATTCTTGGATTGTTTTATTAGTAAAAAGGTTTCATTGAGTCTAAAATGCAAGAAAATGAAGTGGAATTGAATTTTCGAGACTAGGGGCAAAATGGTCTTTTTGCCCAAGAGTCCGGTTTATGAATGTGTTTGGATAGAATATTGATAAAATATGTTAAATGCATTTATTTAGATCAAGAAAGAAGAGAGGGTGATCAAAATCGTGGAAAGGAAAAGATAGTAGATTAGTACGAGCTAGTCGTTTTGTAATCGAGGTAAGTCATGAGTAAATTATCATGCACTTGCATTATCGTTAATTATTTGATAAATTACATCTGAAAATGTATGAATATGAATGGTGAATTGAATAATTGCATAATTTGTATATTATGGAAAATCCCGTTTGAACTGTCAGATTGATTTTGGATATGGGTGACCTGTCACTTGAGGGTTCCGCTTCCGTATCCCGGGTGTTGGGTGTACTAGTATGTGTTGCAGTCACCTGTCACCTTCTATGAGCAGACCCGTGGATTACGTTTGTGATTCATTGATTGTAGTAGCTTTGGCTACATATTGTGGTAGCTTCAGCTACATATTGTGGTAGCTTCGGCTACATATTGCGGTAGCTTTGGCTACATATTGAGGTAGCTTCGGCTACGTATTGTGGTGGCTTCGGCCATATTATTGTGAGGCACTTGATGCCAACCTCTGTATATCCTTTTTCATTTCTGAAAGTTCAACCGGAAAAGATTAACGTTAATGTGCGAAGCCATGGTGCAGGGTAATAAAATTGAATAGGACATGTGCATGGAATATCTATAATTGAACAATATGGTAAGAGTATGTAATGAGTAAGTTCATGAATGTTGCATTTGTATTATGTGGAAATCAATTGCCTTAATTAGATAATGTGCATCTACTTTTAAATTACTTATCTCTTGCTAAGCTCTTTGTAGCTTACTTCTCTTCCTTATTCTTCTTTTAGATTACCGAGCACATTACAACTTGGATTGGTGATCGAAGGAAGCTCGTCCTACACTATCAAGCCATCTTGGTATTTGAAAACATAGTTTGTATTTTGATTTTTGGCATGTATAGGTGGCTAGTCTTAGCATAGGTATTCTTTTATAAGCCTATCAAGTAGGTGTGTAAATGATAATTGCCTTGTAAATGGTATTTGTAAATATAGTTCTTGTGGGTAGATGCCTTATTTTGGTTGAATTTGAATGGTATGGATGTTTGTTGGGTTTGGAAGGGCCAAGGCTTGGCATATAGCCTAACATGGCCTGCATAGCAGGACACACGGGCGTGTATCGTGACCGTATGGAATTTGGTAGAATACTCCACGGTCTCATGGCACGGGCGTACCTAGGGCGTGGGTGACACACGGTCTAACCCCATAGGTGTGTCCCTGGACCGTGCCTCCCATGCACTTTAAATTGAATTTTCAGTACCACACGGGCTAGAGACACGGCCGTGTGTCTTGACCATGTGGAGTACACGGCCCCCAAATGACCGTGTAGGGTGACCGTGGAAAATTTGACAGATTCGACCACGGTCTCCGGACATGGGCGTGTGAATGCCACACGGCCTTATCACATGGCCGTGCTGTATGTTACACGGGCGTGTGACGTTGTTTTGAAAGAAAAAAAACTTTTCGGGTTTCTGATGTGATATGATTTGAATCCTAATCATCCGAGATGTCCGTATTTATTTAGAAAACCCTCAATAAGATAAATTTATAATAATTTGGCTAAAAAAATTAGAGTTTGTAGTCAGGTAGGTTTGGTAATGCCTTCTACTCGATTCTGATGACGGTTTCGGGTAAGGGTGTTACAATACACTTCCTCCAATTACATATATCCCATTCCCCATGCAATGCAACCTATTAATAACATACTAACATGATGCAGATAACACAAACAGAGCATATTGTAACATTTAAAAGAAAATTTAATCAGATATATATACAGAATCAAAACAGTCATTTTTACCCTTAAAGGGTATTTTGGTCATTTTTCCCCCTTAGGGGCATTTCCGTCATTTGTCAATATGGTCTTTCGTAAGTGATCGCCTATCAGTAAGCCCATGGTCGTCTAGCGACACATGTAGCCAAACAGTCCAGAAATTGATAACGAATATTAAACCCATCTAGCGGCCCCACGGCCTATTGGGCCCACTCGGTCCATTTCAGCCCATATCTTGAAAGTGCTTATAATTATCATTTTTTTCAATGTAGGACCACAATCCGTGGCCTCAATTACTCATATAAGCGTTCACACGCTTATATGGTCAATTTTTATAAAAGTGTGATAACACACTAGTAACGAAATAGTAGCTATTTACTTCCGGAATCCAAGCACCTAAAGTTACCACAATCTTATTGTTAGACAACTTTATGGCTAACCAAAAACCACCATATGATTAACATCAAGATTAAGCCACTATCACTTACCCATAAAAGGAATGATCCCTTGCAAAAGTTTGAGAGTTTGGCCAACCCCTTCTAGTAAAATCGTATCCCTATTCATCGAAGATCAATTACAACGTTACGAGATCACTACTTAACTAAAATCAATGGTCATAGAAAACTTAGGTAAACCACTTGTCCTCTTTTGAAATACTTATCATAATATCGAAGGATAATATTCGGTCAACACACCACAGACCTTAGATTCGGGCTACGTAGAGGAAGAACGAGAAGTCAGAGAGAAGGCGCAACACTCCTTAAAACTTGATACCCCACGAATGACATCAAAACAAAAGAGCAAAAGTCAGTGCCTAGAGACTAAACATACGATTTTCATTAAAGAAATAACTAGAAGGAAAGAACAGCCCTCAAACTGAAAGATTACCTTCAAATAAAAAAATCGGTAGGAAAAATCAAATGGACAAGATATGTTCGGTAGGAGCAAATAAGTATTCTCGGCTAAGTACCGAAATCAATCTACAGAGAGGGAGATAAAAAAATAAAAGAAATCGGCTAACATAGAGTTGGATGTAATTTTTAAAGAAAAATCATCAAATGGTTTAGGGAACAACAAAAATGAGCAAGAGACAAAAGGCAAGGAAAGATGGTTTGGTTATTGAAGAAGTAGAGAAAAAGACTAGAGGTTGATGAATAAACTATAGCAAAGGTGCAATTGGCTTTGTCAAGTCAAAGAGAAGAGAATGAACAAAAGCATAATCGGCATTCCAAAATTCAAGAGAAAAGAATGAAAGAGCAAAACCAAGAATTGTGTCAGCAAGAAACAAAATGGAAAGATGATCTCCTATCCCCCAATTACCGAATCAAGCTAGCCTAAGCACCTAAGTTTGGAAACAAAATCGCCTTTGACCAAAGGAACCAATAAGTCCCATATTTGGCCAATTCTTGCCTCAAATAAGACATTAATAGCTGCAAGAAATCAGCTAGACAACCCTCCAAAATTTCCATAAAATAAAAGGTTATAAAAGCCTTCCACCGCTCGACTTTTTCCTCCACCGACAGCAGCCCAATGCTTGACTCCAGCCCCCATTCAGTAAAAAAAATAAAACAACATGAAACCACGTCCAGGTTGCTCGAACCTGTAACCCCAAAACATGCCTCTTACACACTCTCGCCTTGCCACTGAACCGCTTCAAATTTCATGACAATAACCCCACGAAAACAACTTATTACCCTTCAGTCTAGTATGCCGTGTTTTCGAAAAAAAACAAAACATTTTTCCCTTATGCAGTTTTGAACCCCTGACTTCAACACCCTAAGCTTGCCTTCTTGCCAACCTTCCAACACCCCATTCGTGACATGCAGTAGCCAAAATAATATAAAAGGCCTACTGACCCGAGCCTATATCCTCTTAAGCCAAAACAAGAAATTTTTTTCCAAGTTCTGGGATCACTCACAGGACCCTTTAAACACTCCAAGACACTCATAAATCCCTTAATTAACATCCCTAACATAAAATCAAAGCAAGACTACAAAAATACAAAAATCCAAAAATTTGGGATGTTACAACTCTACCCTCCTTAAAGAAATTTTAGCCTTGAAATTTACCTGCTAGAAAAGGTGAGGGTATTTTTGCTGTATCACCTCCTCAGGTTCCCACATAGCTTCCTCAGAACTGTGATTATGCCAAAGCACCTTAACCAGTGGAACTGACTTCGATCTCAGTACTTTCACATCACGATCTAAAATTTGAACTGGTTCCTCTTCGAAGGTTAGGTCAGGTCTAACTTCTATTTCTTCAACTGGTACAATATGAGCAGGATTAGAGCGATAACGTCTCAAAATGGAAACATGGAACACATTATGGATTTTGTCCAACTCCAGAGGCAATTCCAGCTGATAGGCAACCGGCCCAATGCGTTTCAGTATCTGGTAAGGTCCAAAGAACCTCGGGCTTAGCTTATCCTTACGACCAAACCTTAATATCTTTTTCCACTGAGAGACCTTGAGAAAAACTAAGTCCCACACAGAATATTCAATCTCATGATGCTTCAGATTTATGTACGACTTTTGCCTGTCAGAAGCTTCTTTCAATCGGTTTCGAATCAATCTCACCTTCTCTTCAGTATCAGATACCAACTCAGGTCCTAAAACTCGCTGCTCACCAAGTTCAGTCTAGCACGTAGGAGTACGACACCTACGACCATACAATGCCTCGTAGGTGCCATCTGAATACTGGATTGATAGCTATTATTGTATGCAAACTCTGCCAACGGCAAGTAATCTTCCCAACAACCCCTGAAGTCAATCATACAACCTCTTAGCATATCTTCCAGGATATGAATTACCCTCTCTGACTGCCCATTAGTCTGAGGGTGAAATGCAGTACTAAAATCCAACCTAGTGCCCAGTGCTTCATGCAACTTTTTCCAGAATCTAGATGTAAACCCTGGGTCTCTGTCAGATATGATAGACACCGGTACCCCATACAACTTCACGATCTCTGCCATATACAATTTAGTGAATTTTTGCAGTGAATAATCTGTTCTAACTGGTATAAAATGCGCAGATTTAGTCAGACGGTCCACTATTACCCAAACTAAGTCTTTCTTAGTAGGTGTTAAGGGCAACCCACTAACAAAGTCCATGGTCACTTTTTCCCACTTCCAAAGGGGAATTTTCACTAGTTGCAATAGTCCCGAGGGTAGTTGATGCTCAATTTTAACCTGCTGACAGGTCAGACACTTCCCCACAAGCTCAGTAACTTCACGCTTAAGCCCTGGCCACTAATACATTTCTCGCAAGTCTTGGTACATCTTGTTCCCACCAGGATGCATAGTGAATAGACTACTATGCGCCTCTTGCAGCAAAGACTGCCTTAGCTCCACGTCCTTCGGAATACAAATTCTGCCACGAAAACATAATACCCATTCCCTATTTAACTCAAAATCAGACTTCTCCCCACTTTTAATCTGTCAAAAACGAGGAATCAACGTCTCATCTACCAGTTGCTTATCTTTAATCCTTTCATTCCACACTGGTCTGACTTGCAATTATGCCAATATTCTACCATTATCGAACAAACTTAGGCGTGCAAACATTGCTCTCAATTCAGACATAGCCCCATGGCTCAGTGCGTCAGCTACTACGTTAGCCTTGCCAGGGTGGTATTCGATTAAGCAATCATAATCCTTCAATAACTCTATCCACCTTCGCTGTCTCAGATTAAGCTCCTTCTGAGTGAGTAGGTATTTGAGGGTTTTGTGATCTGTATAAATGATACACTTCTCACCATATAAGTAGTGCCTCCAAAATTTAAGTGTAAACACCACCGCTGCCAACTCCAGATCATGAGTGGGGTAGTTCGCCTTATGGGTTTTAAGTTGGCGAGATGCATATGCAACTACCTTTCCTTCTTGCATCAACACACAACCGAACCCAACGTGCGATACATCACTATAGACAGAGAAATCCTTTTCAGTCTCTGACTAAAAGAGTAGGAGCTTCTGTCAGGATCTTCTTTAACCTTTCAAAACTTTCCTGTTGCTTCTCCGTCCATACAAACGGTACTCCCTTACGCAAAAGTTTAATTAAAGGTGCGGCTATCAACGAAAACCCCTCTACGAACCGTCTATAATACCCTACCAAACCCAAAAAGCTTCATATCTTAGATACACTTTTGGGTAGCTTCTAATTCAAAAAAGCCTCGATTTTTCGTGGATCCACTCTAATTCCTTCGGCAGAAACCACGTGCCCCAAAAATGCCACTTCACACAGCCAAAACTCACACTTGCTAAATTTGGTGTATAATTATTTTTCCCTCAACATCTGCAGAACTACCCGAAGATGCTCCTCATACTCTTCTTCAGTTTCCGAGTATACTAGGATGTCATCTATGAAGACCACTATGAACCGGTCCAAATAAGGTTGAAAGACACGGTTCATTAAGTCCATGAAAGCGGCCGGTGCATTTGTTAGCCCAAACAGCATAACCAAAAACTCATAATGGCCATAGCATGTTCTAAAAGTTGTTCTGTATACATCTGTCTCCTTCACCCTCAATTGATGATACCCGATCGAAGATCTATTTTGGAGAACACCATAGCCCCTCGAAGTTGGTCAAAAAGATCATCAATCCTTGGTAAAGGATACTTATTCTTGATGGTTAACTTGTTCAGTTGCCAATAGTCTATACACATGCACATGGTTCCATCCTTTTTCTTGACGAACAAAACCAGTGCTCCCTAAGGAGACACACTAGGTCGAATAAATCCTCTATCCAATAATTCCTGAATTTGATCCTTGAGTTCAATCAACTTCTTTGGTGCCATTCTATAATTGGCAATGAATACTGGAGTTGTTCCCAGCAACAACTCTATTCTGAATTCCACTTTACGGTTCGACGGTAACCCTAGTAGTTCATCAAGAAAGACATTAGAAAAATCCTTCACTGCCCTAATCTCCTTAACAGATAAATCTATAGACTCTGAATCACTAACATACGCTAAATATGCTTCGCATCCTTTTTGCATCAATTTCTCAACTCTCAGAGTAGAGATCACATTGGATAGATAGCCTCGACGCTCACCAATGACCACCACTTCAGTTCCCTTAAACGTCTTTAAAACTACCTGCTTAGCAGCACAATCTAAAACCACCTGATGTTGAACTAACCAATCCAGTTCGAAAATCAGATCAAATTCACCAAAGGGAAGTTCCATTAAATCTCCTAGAAAAGTTTCTACCTGAACTTCTAAAGACACTTAAACAACCTATTTACTCTCACAGTCTTTCTTAAAGGGCTCAATACAGTAATCTCCCTAGCAATAGTTTCACACATCACACCCAACTTCTCGGATATAGTACACGTAATATATGAATGTGTGGACCCTACATCAATCAGAGCAGTATAAGGTAAACCATGAATGACGAACGTACCAGTTACCACAGTTGATGCATCCCTGTCCTCGTGACCTCGTGCAACATACACTAACACTGATTGCCTCACCTCTGTAGTAGCAGCACCTCTGCCAGGAACCCTACGACTGCGTCTCATACCATTCCCGCATCTGGCCTATCCACGACCTCTAGGCGGATATTGACCACCTCTTGGCGGCTGCACATGTCCCATACCAATTGCTTGTATCTACTCAGGTCTACACGGACAATCTTTGATACGGTGCTCCTTTAATCCATATCTCAGGCAAGTTCCAGTCTTCTTCCAGCACTCCCCAAGGTGGCTTTTCCCATAAGCATCATAGACTTGCTTTCCAGTATTAATAGTAGGGGGCCCAACTCTTACTGGCCCCTCAAACTTGGCCCTCCTCACAGGCCTCTGAGCATAATTAGAATGCCCACACTTCTCTTTGATTTCCCTTTGTCCATGGCGCGATTCTGACGTTCCGTCCGTTTCACTTCCTCAGCTATCTTAGCTTTATCTACTAGCACAGTAAAGTTTTGCTCTCTCTGTAGAGCTATCAATACACGAATGTTGTCCCTGAGGCCATCCTCAAATCGTACGTAATGCTCATGCTCAGTAGCCATAATCCCATGGGCATAACAACTGAGTCGGAGAAATTCCACCTCATACTCTGACACTGACTTATCTCTTTGCACCATGTTCAGGAATTCTTTCCTACGAGTGTCGACATAACTCGTACCCACGTACTTCTCTTGAAACCCAGTCTTGAAAAATTCCAATGAAATCTGCTCCGGCTGAGCTCCTTCCTTCACCGTAAGCCACCATTGGTAGGCTTCATCTCATAGTAAAGAAACTATACCTTTCAACTTCTGTTTAGGTGTGCAATCTAGGTTGTCCATGATTCGTTCTATAGCTTCCAACCAATACTCAACCACATTAAGGGCTACTCCAGCAATGCCCTTGAAAACTTCTGCCCCATTTGACCTCAGTCACTCAGTCACTGACCCCCGGCCTGTAGTTCCACTATTGGGTCCAGCGACCCTTTCCAGTATCCACAGCATAGCTTGGGACAAAGCATCATCCTCAGCCATATGATCAAATAGGCCCTTCTCAGCCACTAGTGGAGCTGATACATCCTTGGCTTCCTCATTTGGCATATGTCCCTATGTCGAGGACCTAGCCACATTACTAGCACGATCCCTTCAACGACCTCGAACAACTCTTCCTCCTCTAGCGCTCATATCGACTCGTATTATCTGATTTAAAAGTTTTATGTGTTATCTTATAGTTTCAGTGATATTAAGAATGTCTTATGCAAACAGAAGTTTAAAGTATGTTTTCACGAATCAATATCACACTACAGTTTTCAGTTTTCTACCGTCTGAGTCTAACCTATCTAAGCGGTTTTAGATTGGAAGCCACCGAGGTCAGTATCAGAAATTCAGAGTTTTCTGGGTTTGGTAGGCTACTACAGAAGATTTGTAGAGGGGTTTTCTCTTATCGCAGCGCCGTTGACGAAGCTGATAAGGAAAGGAGTACCTTTTGTGTGGACTGACAAACAGTAGGAAGCTTTTGACAAACTGAAGAAGGTTTTGACCGAGGCACCAATGTTAATTCAACCAGAGTCTGGGAAGGATTTCACTGTGTATAACGATGCATCACATGTGGGATTAGGTTGTATACTGATGCAAGAGGGTAAGGTAGTCACATATGCTTCGCGACAGCTGAAGCCTCATGAAGCGAATTACCCTACACACGATCTGGAGTTGGCAGCGGTTATCTTTGCATTAAAAATTTAGAGACATTATCTATATGGGGAGAAGTGTATTATATACACTAACCATAAAAGTCTCAAGTATTTGTGGACTCAAATGGAGTTAAATCTTAGGCAACGAAGATGGATAGAGTTGCTTAAGGACTACGACTGTTTGATTGAGTACCACCCAGGCAAGGCTAATGTGGTGGCTGATGCACTAAGCCGAAGGGTTGTTACGGAGTTGAAGGCTATGTTTGCTAGTTTGAGTTTGTATGATGATGGAAGCCTGCTGGCAGAATTATAAGTGAGACTGACTTGGATTGCGCTAATCAAAGAGAAGTAGTTGGAAGACGATTCGTTAGTTTCTCGGTTTCAGCAAGCTAAGGATTATGAAAGTGGGGACTTTGGACTGAATACTGATGGGGTTTTGTGCTTTCGAGGAAGAATGTGCATACTAAAGGACTCTGACTTGAGGCAAATGATTCTGAAAGAGGCTCATGGTGGACCTTGTGCTATGCATCCTAGGGGTAATAAGTTATATCAAGACTTGCGAGAGGTATATTGGTGGCTTGGGCTTAAGCAAGAGGTGACTGAGTTTGTTGGGAAATGTCTGACATGCCAGCAAGTTAAGGCTGAGCACCAACTGCCTTCTGGATTGTTGCAGCCAGTGAAAATTCCACAATAGAGGTGGAAAAGAGTAACTATGGATTTCGTGAGTGGGTTACCCTTGACACCCTCGAAGAAAGATTCTGTTTGGGTAATCGTGGATAGATTGAAGAAGTCTGCTCATTTCATACCGGTTAGGACTGATTACTCACTTCAGAAGTTGGCTAAGTTTTACGTGGCAGAGATAGTACGTTTGCATGGGGTGCCAGTCTTGATAATTTCTGATTGAGATCCTCGATTTACATCTCGATTCTGACAAAAGTTGCATGAGGCATTGGGTACGTGATTGGATTTTAGTACTGCCTTCCATCCTCAGACAGATGGACAATCAGAAAGAGTTATTCAAGTTTTGGAAGACATGCTAAGAGGTTGTGTTATCGACTTTCGTGGCAGTTGGGAGAATTACTTGCCATTAGCAAAATTTGCATACAACAACAGCTATCAAGCGAGTATTCACATGGCTCTATATAAGGCACTTTATGGGTGAAGATGTCGTACACCTACGTATTGGACAGAGTTAGGGAAGCCCCAAGTTCTTGGACCAGAGTTGGTGGCAGATACTGAAAGCAAGGCTAAACTGATTTGAGACCGGTTAAAGGAGGCGTCTGATAGACAGAAGTCATATGCAGACCTTAAGCGTAAAGAAATCAAGTATGCTGTTGGGGACATGGTTTTTCTGAAGGTTTCAGCATGGAAAAAGATTTTGAGATTTGGTAGGAAGGGCAAGTTGAGTCCGCGGTTCATTGAGCCTTATCGGATTCTTAAGCGAATAGGGCCAGTAGCATATCAGTTGGAGTTACCGCTAGAGTTGGGTCGTATCCATGATGTTTTTCATGTGTCCATGTTAAGGCGATATCGATCGGATCCATCGCATATTGTACCAGTGGAAGAGATTGAAGTAAAGATCGATTTGACCTTTGAGGAGGAGCCTGTACAAATCCTAGATCGAGAGGTTAAAGTTTTAAGAAGGAAGTCAGTTCCGTTAGTGAAAGTGCTATGGCGTAACCATGGTAGAGAAGAGGCTACGTGGGAGCCAGAAGAGACAATGCGTCAACAATATCCTCAATTGTTTGGATTAGGTAAATTTTGAGGCCGAAATTTCTTTAAGGAGGGTAGAGTTGTAACGCCTTGATTTTCGGAAATTTTTGAGTTTTTGTGTTTTTGGTGGAATTTTGGAATTTTGGGTGTTTTACTACTGGAAAAATGTTTAAGAGTGTTAGGGGGCCTTTAGAAGGCCCAAGCTTAGATTAAAACCCGGTAAGATATCAAGTTTGGATTTTTAGTGAAAGGGGACCTGGTGAAGCGTGCTCTTAAGAAAAACTTCGTAAAACATGACACAAATAGGGCCTTGGTAAAGTGGCAAGGAGGCGCCACTAAGTTCCTAAAAAAGTGGAGCCTAGGAAGGAGAAAAAGGGTCCATGGTTCAAGTTGCAAGGCAAGCGTACTGTTGTTGTAATTTTTAGGCATGTACCGGGCATGTGCTCACTTAAGTAAAATTTCGGCAAGGGCTTTAGGGGAGTGTGGGCCGATTGTTTAAGTGGAAATTAGGGCTACTTAGCTTTCTTTTCTTTTGTACTGACAGTTAGTGTTAGCCACCTTAATTCTTTTCTCCTCTTAGTTTCACTTAGTGACCGAAAACGCAAGTTTCATACGCTTTGTGCCGATTTCTCTTTTGCTTCCTTCTTCTCCATTTTGTTCTTTTCTTTTTGCTATCTTCACCAGCCGAAACCTCCTTACCATCTTATTCAGATTTTCTTTCAATTCCAACCTTCTAAAAACTACCATAGCCGATTGTCAAAAGAACCAAAATCCCAAAAACTGCCTTTTTCTGTCGATTTCTTTTAGCCGAATTCTCCCCACTCTTTTCATCTGTGGTGGCCGATTCTTTCATCCATTAAATCCCTACCTTTATCGAAAACATCAACCAAATCTATAGCCTCAAATTGTCACCTTCTATACCAGTCAAAAGCTGAAAACGCCATTCCTTTGGGGGTTCTTAGCCAAAACTTTAGATCTCAAAAATTCGGGTTCTGCTGGAGTTTAGGGGATAGATCTACATCAGATCTGCGTAGAAACCAAAGAGAAATCAGTGGTAAGTGTTTGAGGCCATTGTTGAAAGGTGGCCAAATGTGTATTTTGAGTTAGGGGTTAGTATTCAAATTGGTTTTAGATCTTAACATGGTCTAATCGAATATAGGATCGTTTTGGGGGAGATCTTACCAGTGGAATCGTCAAACAAGTGTGTATCGAACCCTTCTTTAGTTCGATTCGGCAAAGGCCATAGTGATCGAAAAGGTGACCGAAAGGTCGACAGTTTGTGGAACTAAGAGTATGCGAATACTCAATAGATTGTAGAATTAGTGATCGCTAGTGACCAAAGGGCTAAGTGCGCAATTTCATGCATTTCTGTAAGATGGGCCTCGATGGGCTGATTATAGGCCTAATGGGCTACAGGCCCACATGGGTGAAAATGAATGATAGATGTATTCTAATAGACTATAGGCTTAAAATGGGTTACATTAATAATTAATTGTAAGTTTTGGACTAAATGGGCTTAAATCGCTAAAAGGACATTATAGGGCCCATTAGGGGTTTTAGGGCCTAATGACTAAAAGTTGTTAAAACGAGTTAAATAATTTACAGTGACGAAAGTAGGGTTATTAGTGACTAAAATAGGAATAAAACCCTGAAATAAGTGGAATAATTACTAAAATACCCTAAAAAGTAAGAAATTACAGTTTTACCCCTAGGTCTAAAATGACTGTTATACCCCTAGGGTTAAATTAGACTGATTTGCATGCTTTATCAATTCTGTTCATTATATGCCATGTCATGACCATTTAATGCATGGGGTTGGGATTTATATGAATGGAGGAAGTGCTAAAGGGCTTTGCCCTAGTTTACCGAAAAGGGCTTTGCCCAAGTTTATCAAAAAGGGCTTTGCCCCAGTTTATCAAAAAGGGCTTTGCCCTAGTTACCGAAAGAGGCTAGGCCTCATGTTATATAATAAAGCAGCTATGCTGCCAGTGGAGAGTAGCGATTGGGTGGGTTGAGTAGTTCTCCCCACATGGTGTGTTGGTTGGTACGGGTGGAGAGTAGCGGTTGGGTTGGTTGAGTAGCTTCCCGACAGATTGATATGGGTTTTTGCATGCATTCATGATTCATTATTGAAATGGGCCTTTGGGCCATATTGTTTATCGATATATGAAAGGCTTCGGCCCAGTGATATTATATCTGAAAAGGGGCTAAGGCCTAGTACTGATATACGAAAAGATTCGGCCTAATTAATATTGAGTTGGATTAGGGCTTAGGCCCAGTGAGCCTGAGCTGATTTGGGCTCTGGATGGGATTCTTTACACACTGAGTTTACCAAACTCGCCCCTCTTCTTTCCATACTTGCAGGTGAGCTCTAGACAGAGGGCTTGGAGCTGGGAGGGATTCAGAGTGGCCACAGAAACTGAATATTGGTTTTTATGAGATTCTTTATTTTATTTATTACTTATTTCTTTCTATATTATTATTTTTATTTAGTTTTGTAATAAGGCCGCTAAATTTATTTTTATGGGTTTTAATTATTCACTTTTACGTTACTTAAAGTATTTTGAAAACATCTGCTCAAGTTTTCCTATAAATTAAACCAACGTTTTCAAAACCCGTCTCACGAGGCAAAGGAGTAACAAAGTGAATCTTAATTAAATGAACACCAATATGTTTAATCGGGAATTTCTCTTAAAAACTTCGACAACAGCTTTACTAAATTCACCCTAAGACTAGTAACTAGGTCGCGTGGATAGGTATAGGTGATGTGACACACCGGACTTGGCCGTAACGTCTAGGTCGGGTTTGGGGTGTTACATTTAATGGTATCAGAGTCCGTTTGCAACAACTCGGCTATGGATCGGGTCCAAAGAAGTTTTTGAAAAAATTTCAGACTTAAGCTCAGGAAAGGTATTTCTAGGAAATCAATATTTTTTTAGGAAAATTAAAAAAATCTTTTCAAAACTCGTTTTCCTCAAAATGTACATGTTTTAAAGGTTTAATTTGAAAAAAGTTTTTAAGTTTTCCGGAGACTGATAACTGAAGAAGTGGCACACTGAATCCCCGGCACCAAGTCTGTAAGTATCCCTGTTTATATACTGTACTGAAATTGAAACAATGATGTATACAGAGCTAAGCCTTGATATGATACTGTGAATAAGATAGTACTATGATTTCAAGACTGAGATAGTAGGGAAACCAAACCCTAGAAGACTGAGACAGTAGCTAGGCTACGAATACGTGAAAATAAAACTTGAGACTTTATCTGAGCATAAAACATTCTGTAATGGAGAACTGAAACATTAACTAATGTCATAAAATTCGTAATCAAATAAGACGTTATAAGTACGAGAGCTACTCATGAACGAGGCCGTGGACGTGGCCGAAGCAGTGTTCAAGCTGCGTCTTCGTCTTCGGAACACATGCCAGCTGGTGAGGTAGACCACCGCCGGTTGCAGAAAATGGGCTATACGATCGGGCCACAGGGGATGACGCTTTGTCCCGGGCCATGTTAAGGGTTCTGGAAAGGGTTGCTGGAGCTAATGTGGGGCCCATGAATAAGGGATCTATTTCTGAGCGACTCTTGGCCAATGGAGCAAAGGTCTTCAGGGGCGTACCTGGGGTGGCCCCAAATGTAGCTGAGTACTTGATAAACGATAAATTATACATATTTTTACCTCATGTTTAGCCTTTATTTTGGATGAATTATAATCAAATTAGTGAGAATTGGTACTCTTAATCTTTCTTTTTCATATCTTATACTCAGGAGAGCATAAGGAAGAGAAAAGAACGGAAAATGGACCAAAAACGGAAAAAATGGACCAAAATATGTAAGCAACACGGCTCAAGGAGTCACCACACGGCCATGGCACATGGCCGTGCCACACGAAGATCACACGGTCCAGCCCCCGACAAGCACGGCCAGGCCACACGGCCGTGCCTCCATCGACAGACTCTCACACGGCCTCTTGTCGTGACACACGGGCGTGGCACACGAGCGTGTTCTAGTCGTGAGGAAGAAGAATTTCACTCGAATTTGGATACTTAGGGGCTAAGAAAGCCATTCTAAACTCTATATAAAGACCCCAAGAGGCAACTCTGAGGATATACTCTCTTTTCTCAAGAAAGAGTGCCATAATTCTGCTAACACAAGGAGTGAAAGCAGGGAATTACTCCAAGGGAAGCCGATTGATTCATCCCAGAAGCCAGAATTCTACATCAAGACAGAGGATCTCCCTAAATTCCTTCAGGGGTTTTCGAGTTCTTTATGTTTTGTTATCTTAATACTTCTGAGATGTTTTCTTTCTTTATTATGAACTAAACCCCTCAAATACTTGAGGGAGATGAAACCTAAGATGAATCTTGTTATTATTTATTCTTGAGTTATATGATAAATACTTGAGTTGTTCTTAATTATGTGTGCTTAATTCTTGTGTTAATAAGCCTAGGTATTAATTCAAGAAACGGATGTGCTTAAAGCAGAGGAGCAAAAGTCCCTGATTTAAAAGTAGATCTACCATAATAAAGCGGAGTTGCATGCAACCCTAGACATAGGGCGACATAAATCTACCGGATTAGGATCAAACCTAATATGGGGGAACCATAGATCAAATTAATGCAACCTAAGGTGTTAATTAATAAAGAAACTTTGGTTAACAATCTAGGCCTAGTTGCTCTTCGGCTCAAAGGAGGGTTTAGCATAAATTAGGGATCTATACGGATCAAGTTAAGTGAATAAATCGTCTAGCTCAAGAACCAATAACAAGTGAAGTCTAGGTGGATTCTCCCTTAAGTATTACTTATATCAATCAGCTTTTCCCTAAAGTTTTTCCCAATTTACTTTTTGTGCACTTTAGTTAGTTTTAGAATTAGTTCCAATCAATCCTCCATTATTTTTAGGCTAGATAATAGAAAGGAAGTAAGTATTAGTACTTTTGGTTCCTTTGGGTACGATAACTCGGTCTTGCCACTAAACTATACTACTGTTCGATAGGTGCGCTTTCCTTTAATATCATGATATTAGTTAGTTTTGGTGTGATCAGTTTTATAAATTTTATTACTTAATATCGCGAGTCGTTATCAAGTTTTTGGCACCGTTGTCAGGGAACTGAAATATTAAGAAAACTCGATTTCTATTACTTTAGCCATTACTATATTTATCTATTTTTAGTTTTTATTTTATTTTATTATTTTTTATTTTATTTTATTTTATTTTATTCTGTTTTTCTTTGTTTTTATTCTTTTAGGTATTTCTAGTTTATGACTAGAAACAACCCAGCCGGACCATTATTTTTTGACGAAGATTTAGAGGCAACAGTTCGCAGAAATCATAGAGAGATCAGACGAAGCCTACAATATCCAGAACAAGATCAAGAACAAAGGCCAGAACCTACAGAAGAGATGGAAGCAAATCAAAACGTTCCACCAGCTCCCGCAATAGTCGCGCCACCAGCAAATCAGGAAGAAGCTCCTCCCACTATGTATGATTATGCTAAACCTAGTTTGGCTGGTACCCAAACTAGCATTCTTAGACCTACTATTGCTGCTAATAATTTTGAATTAAAGCCTAACACTATTCATATGATACAACAACTGGTGCAGTTTGATGGTTTACAGGATAAAGATCCCAATTCACACATAGCCAATTTTTTGGAACTTTATGATACTTTTAAAATTAATGGCGTTTCTGATGATGCCAATCGTCTAAGGCTATTTCCATTCTCTTTGAGAAACAAAGCCAAACAGTGGTTAAATTCTTTACCATGAGGCTCAATCACCACATGGGAACAGATGACCGAAAATTTTTTACTTAAATATTTTCCTCCAGCTAAAACAGTTAAATTACGAAATAATATCACTTCTTTTATGCAGATAGATTTAGAAACACTATATGATGCCTGGGAGAGAGACAAAGATCTTTTGAGAAGATGCCCTCATCATGGCCTACCTTTCTGGCTACAAGTTCAAACATTTCACAATAGTTTGAACCCATCGACGAGACAGATGATCGATGCAGCCGCAGGAGGAACAATCAATAACAAAACACCAGAAGCAGCTTATAAATTTATTGAAGAGATGTCACTGAATAATTATCAGTGGCAAGTCATGAGGACAAAGCCGACGAAAGCTGTAGGAGTTTATAATATTGATGCTGTCGCTATGCTTTCTAACCAAGTAAAACTTTTAAATAAAAAGGTTGATCATTTTGTTGGTTCTACGCAGGCATAAGCAGTAATGCAGTGTGACACAACTCAGACAAATATGTTCACTCCAGACTACTCATCTTCTGCCAATGGCACAGAAACCGAGCAAGCCAATTATATGGGTAACAATTTTAGATCTCAAAATAATCCATATAGTAACACATATAATGCAGGTTGGCGAAACCATCCCAATTTTTCTTGAGGAGGTCAAGGGAATCAAAGATAACAACCCCCTCAGGGATTTCAGCAGCCATCGCCGCAATAGGAGAAAAAGCCCAATCTTGAAGAGATGTTTACCAAATTCATGGCCATGTTAGAAACCCGATTCTAGAACACTGAAATGGCATTAAAGAATTAGCAAGCATCAATGAAAGGCCTTGATAATCAACTTGGTCAACTCGCCAAGTTAATATCAGAAAGACCACAAGGTGGACTTCCATGTAACACTGAGACCAATCCTAAAGAGCAACTTCATGCCATAAATACAAGAGATAAGGAGGCATTAACCAAAGACGACCCAAAGTTAGGCGAGGAACCTAAGGTGAGTAAAGGTAAGGTAGAGGTAAGCAATAACAAGCCAGACATCAATGAACACAAGCCTCGTATACCATACCCAAGAGCGCTACAGAAAGACCGCACAGATGAACAATTCGGTAAGTTTCTTAAACTCTTAAAAATTACACATTAACTTACCATTTGTTGAAGCAATTTTACAGATGCCAGACGCGGTTAAATTCTTAAAAGAACTCTTGACAAACAAGCGGAAGCTAGAGGAGAAATCTCATGTGGAATTAAATGCAGTCTGCTCAGCTATTCTACAAAATAGACTACCGACCAAACTAAAAGATCCAGGGAGTTTTACTATCCCTTGTTTACTTGGTAGCTTAGAGGAAAAAATGCTTTAGCTGATTTAGGGGCAAGCATAAATGTCATGCCTTATAACCTGTTTAAACAACTAGGTCTTGGAACCCCTAAGAAAACCAAGATGAGCATTCAACTAGCTGATAAAACTATTAGGGCAGGGAATAATTGAAGATATACTTGTCAAAATCGATAAATTGATATTCCTAGTTGACTTTGTTGTTTTAGACATTGACGAGTCTAGCAATGTAACCTTGATTTTAGGGCGACCCTTTTTAGCAATTGCTAGAACAAAAATTGATTTAGAAACAGGTGAACTCAAATTACGAGTGGGTGATGATACAGTCACCATACAAGCTCACAACTCAGTTAAAACTACAGACAAAAATAGAGATTTGAGTCCCTATAAAAACACTGAACTCACCACACAAATTCCTATGCAGGACGCACTTCATATAAAGACAACACAAACAATGGCAAATTCACCTACAAGAGATAAACCAGAAAAGCGAATGCTCCAGATCGAGGAACTAGATGAGTGGCTAAACTTTAACGAAAAGCCCAAAATATGCCACACCAAAATAGAGCATCACCAAGATGACCCTCAGGGACAAACAGATTAACTCAAGGTGAGAGATAAGGTGATTTTAGGGGAAGAGGATCCACGAAACTCAATTTCAAAAGAACATATGAGTGATACACCCTACTTCAGGGTAATGAAAGTCTTTCCATACGGCACAATTGAGGTAGCTCACCCAACCCACAGTACTTTCAAGGTAAATGGTCATAGGCTTAAACACTACAAAGGAGAGAATTTTATAGACTACAGGGAGGAGCTTCAGCTCCACGAAATCCCTTCGTGATACATCCAGGTAGAGTCGAGCTTAGACTCTAAATAAGCGCTTCTCAGGAGGCAACCTGAGCACTAACTTAGTAATTTTTCATCTATTTTGTTTTTAGCATCATACTAACCCTTTTTCATGCAGAGATTTAGGACCACACGGCCATGCCCACGGGCGTGTCCCAGGCCGTGTGAACTCTTTAAACAGAGACACGGTCGTGTACTGAGGCCGTGTACAAACAGAGCACAAATTTTCCCAAAACACAGGCCACCGATATCTCGCCACGGCCGTGCGATATGGCCGTGGCAACCTTTCGACTTCAACACAGGCTACCAACAACACCCCACGGCTGTGTGACATGGCCGTGGCAACCCTGCAGTATCAACACAGGCTCACACAACTCCACATGCCCGTGTCCCCAGCCCGTGGAAGACACTGTCAAATTTCACACGACCGTGGAACATATCACACGACCGTGTAAATGAACATGATCGCACACGGCCGTGTATCCCATCATACGACCGTGTGAGTGATAAGGAACTGATCTCCCACGGCCGTGTACAACATTCCCACGGGCGTGCACTGTGAACTAGGCGCACCAAAACCTCTAGATTTCGAAGAACACGAGCGAAACACGACTCACACGGGCGTGTGACATGCTTATGTGACCCAAAAACTATAAATAGGGGGCACTATTCATTTCTTTCTTCACTCAGAACCCCAAGTTTCTCACATCTAAACTCTCCCTAACCACCATAAGCGCCGCCACAGCCCTCAAATCACCACCATACCCGAAATCAGCCGCCCCACGCCTGTGTAAACCCACCCCACGACCAACCCACGACTGTGCAACATCAAATTTGGTTCTATTCTCTCATTTTTCTCCTTTATTTATTTATAGTTCATTTTCATTATTCAATTATGTAATTTTACTTTCTTCTAGATGTTTAATCAAGCATAGAATTAGGAAAATTAGGATGAATAATCTAGAATTAGATAGAACACATTAGGATTGTATGCCACTTAATTTCAATTTTTGCTTGCCACTTAGAACTCATTTCATTTTCCATTTAAATGCATATTTGTTTGACATTTTCTCATAAAATTAGTATTTATACCCATAGTTCTTGGTTTTGTTACAAGTTTCAACATGACTAGATTCTACTATTTAGGTTAATCCTCATTTTTTTCTTTTTTTCTTATTTTTATTTTTGGGAACATTGTGATTTTAATCTACATTTTAATTATTATCTATCTAAGTTTAATTTCAATTTTTAGGACTAATGCTTGTTATTTTTCAGATACTATGTCATCATCACGTGGTAAGAAGGCTGTCGTTCCCGCTTCAAAGAAACGTAAGGGGCCAGAGAGTTCATCATCAAGGCCCACCTCCGAGGTTCGACACCCATTCATCACGTTCGCCCAAGCCTCACAAGAGGAACATTATCAACTACTCCGAGCCCACACTATATCCACGGGCCGCTGCATAGATTGGGCCAGCCTCGAGCAGATACATTTAGTGGACGACATCTGGGCCCTCTTGATGACCGAACCGTGGGAGCAATTCATCTAAATTATCGAGCCCACCTACTTAGAACTCACCCTCGAGTTCTGCTCCACCTTCCACCTACAGACTATGATGACTAGATTCGACGACCTAAGGACGGTCCAGTTCTGTCTGGTAGGACTCGTGCGACACCTCAGTGTGCCAGAGTTCGGCACAGCACTTGGGCTCTACACAGAGCAATTTATGGCAGACGAGGACGTCCCCAACCTTTCACGTCGCATCCACATCCGACCCATCGACTGCTGGAACGACATAGCCCCAGGGCATCAAACCTATAACCCCAACGTCAGCAAGGCGACCGCCCTCATGCCATCTCTGAGGTACATTCATGCTCATCTTGCTTACACTCTTACAGGTAGACGAGAGAGCACAGGCATCGTCAACACTCACGACGTCTACTTCTTGTGGTGCATGGCAAACAGACATGTCATTGACCTTGCATACTTCATCGCACACGCCATGCAGCACCAGACGGAGAGGCATCGCAGAGGCGTTCTATCCATGGGGCCCTATATCACACGCTTGGCCCGGTATTTTGGGCTCCTTAATACTTCAGCCCAGACATCCTCTTACACCCTGATTGGTCAGATGTCTCCCCAAGGCATCGCGACGATGTTACACATGAGGATGATAGAGCAGAGGCCAGAAGGTACCCCCTTCAGTTTTAACTCGTCCAGGAGGGAGAGGACCCAGAGGACATTGCTGATGATGTCCTACCACCATTACAGGAGGAGGATGTGCCAGCTGAGCCACCACACCCCAGACGACCCACCCAGATGGCAGCCACACATGCTGACATATCTGAGCGCCTAGATCATTTTAAGCAGCAGTGTTTCTAGCGCCTCGATTATATCGACGCCACCTTAGCGCAGATATGCCAGCACCTGAGCATCACCTCGCCACCGCGTGATCCATCCGAGGACTAGATCCTCTTATTTTTTATCTTTTATCTTATTCTTATTTTTATCTTTATTTTTATTTTAACACTGATCTTTATTTTTACCTTTTCTTCTAACTTTATTTTCTTTTTTAGGTTTATTTTTATTTTCTTTCATTTTCTCCTTTTCATTATTTGAATATTAGTATTTTTAGTATTTTGCTTAACTTTATTTTATTTCCTAATGGCCAACCCCTAACAAGTAATTTCCATTGCTCCAAATTCCCCACGACTAATACATACTTTCGCAATTTCAAAGGAGCTTTACAGCTCAAATCTCTACGAAAAAGGGAACACCCTGCCACAACTGCCGGCTCTTCCAATTTTAATATTTGTCTCACAAATCCATCCAAAATTCAGGGAGTTTCATACCCCCCCTCTCTTATGATCTTGTGCTTTTATTGCTACTAATGTTATCTTTGTACATTGAGGGCAATGTACATCTTAAGTGTGGGGGGAACTTACTTTAAATCTCTATATTATCTGTAAAGACCATGAAATCTAATGCTTTGTTCTTAATTGCATTATCTTCAACATCCTATTAGGATATATTCTGATTGATTTATGATTTTTATTGATATGTGAGAATTAAGACATAGGTGCTTATACTTTGATTATTCAAACTTTAAAACATTAGGGAATCAAGCATGATAAGTTGAAATTTTTGAGAACCCCAATTTTTTTTCATAAGCTCTCTTCCCTAATTCTAAGTATTATCTTGAGATTTGAAATTCGCAGGAGTGACATCAAAAGCCATAATTCTGGTGAGATTTTTGAGCCTTTTGAGCATACATTCTTTTGTGCTCACTTTTATTATTGCTTTGAGTGAGTCAATATTGAATCGTTATTCTAGAACTTGCTTTGATTATACATGTCAAGACCACATCATTGATTTGATATACTGAAATGATAAAGGCACTTAGGATTTAACCCACTGACTCCACAAAAGCCTACCTCTATAAATTAACCCCTAGTGAACCCCATTGAGCCTAACAACCTTTTCTTTGAACTACCTCTAAGTTTAACCTTTCACCCATTTTTGTTGAATTCATTCAATTATTCTTGATCCCTATTTTTTGTTGAGATTTGAGTTGAAATTTTCATCTAGCTTTATTCTCTTTTCTAGAATGTAAAATTTTATCCAATTCATTGTATTATATTTGAATTGTTCTTAAAAAAATATTCAGTTATAATCTGTAATAGTTCAAATGGTTTTTGCATATTTCTATTTTAAGGCTACCAAGGCGGAAATGATGTTATCGTAAGAATTAGCCTAAAGAATATGTTCCAGTGATAGAGATTTTTCTAGCTAGATAATTTTTTCAGTTCAATCTCGATTCTAACCCTCTTTTGCAGCCTTTGACAACACCCCTAACCAAGCCCCATTACAACCATTGAAAGACCTTTTGATCGATGTATCATGTCAATCTATAGTGGTAGAGATGTGATTTTCTTGCAAGCCTATGGTAATAAATTTTTAGGTTGACTAGAGAGTACTTAATTTTTGAACCCTAAACACTTCGAGTGGATAAAGTGAATCTTTAGTGAGGATGTCAACTTCTATTAATTAAGATAAAAAGATAATTACTTAGGAGAAGGGAGAAAAACTTATGTTTAAATGATAAAATTCTCAGCTTAGAGTGATTGAATCTTTAAAGTTCTTCTGATTAAATTATCATTGTATGAATACCTGTGAATTAATTTGAAACATTATTGATAAAGATTGTAAGTTGAGAAGAATGATTCTTTATTAGGGATTGAGATTTTGCTTGAGGACAAGCAAAGGCTTAAGTGTGGGGATATTTGATAAACGATAAATTATACATATTTTTACCTCATGTTTAGCCTTTATTTTGGATGAATTATTATCAAATTAGTGAGAATTGGTGCTCTTAATCTTTCTTTTTAATATCTTATACTCAGGAGAGCATAAGGAAGAGAAAAGAATGGAAAATGGACCGAAAACGGAGAAAATAGGCTAAAATATGTAAGTGACACGACCCAAGGAGTCACCACACGGCCGTGGCACACGGCCATGCCACATGAAGATCACACGGTCCAGCCCTCGACAAGTACGGCCAGGCCACACGACCATACCTCCATCGATAGACTCTCACACGGCCTCTTGTCGCGACATACGGGTGCAGCACACAGGCGTGTTCTAGTCGTGAGGAAGAGAAATTTCACTCAGATTTGGATACTTAGGGGCTAAGAAAGCCATTCTAAACTCTATATAAAGACCCCAAGAGGCAACTCTAAGGATATACTCTCTTCTCTCAAGAAATAGTGCCATAATTCTGCAAACATAAGGAGTGAAAGCAAGGAATTACTCCAATAGAAGCCGATTGATTCATCCCAGAAGCCAGAATTCTACATAAAGACAAAGGATCTCCCTAAATTCCTTCAGGGGTTTTTGGGTTCTTTATTTTTTGTTATCTTAATAGTTCTTAGATGTTTTCTTTCTTTATTATGAACTAAACCCCTCAAATACTTGAGGGGGATGAAACCTAAGACGAATCTTATTATTATTTATTCTTGAGTTATATGATAAATACTTGAGTTGTTCTTAATTATGTGTGCTTAATTCTTGTGTTAATAAGCCTAGGTATTAATTTAAGAAACGGATGTGCTTAAAGCAGAGGAGCAAAAGCCCCTATTTTAAGAGCAGATCTACCATAATTAAGCGGAGTTGCATGCAATCCTAGACATAGGGTGACATAAATCTGCCAGATTAGGGTCAAACCTAATATGGGGAACCATAGATCGAATTAATGCAACCTAGGGTGTTAATTAATAAAGAAACTTTAGTTAATAACCTAGGCCTAGTTGCTCTTCGGCTCGAAGGAGGGTTTAGCATAAATTAGGGATCTCAATGGATCAAGTCAAGTGAATAAATCGTCTAGCTCAAGAACCAATAACAAGTGAAGTCTAGGTGGATTCTCCCTTAAGTATTACTTATATCAATCAGCTTTTCCCTAAAGTTTTCCCCAATTTACTTTTTGTGTACTTTAGTTAGTTTTAGAATTAGTTCCAATCAATCCTCCTTTATTTTTAGGCTAGATAATAGAAAGGAAGTAAGTTTTAGTACTTTTGGTTCCCTTGGGTACGATAACTCGGTCTTGCCACTAAACTATACTACTGTTCGATAAGTGCGCTTGCCTTTAATATCATGATATTAGTTAGTTTTGGTGTGATCAGTTTTATAAATTTTATTACTTAATATCGCGAGTCATTATCAGTACTGGCTGGAAGCTACGAAATGGATTATGGACGACCTGGATTGCTCTGAGGAGCAGAAGTTGAAAGGGGCTGTGTCACTACTGCGAGATGAGGCGTACCAGTGGTGGATCACTATAAAGTAAGGTACCTTAGCTGAACGGGTAACTTGGGAGTTATTTAAGACATCTTTCAAGGGGAAATATGTTGGATCAAGCTATGTGGATGCTCGCAGAAAGGAATTCCTAAATCTGACCTAGGGTAATAAATCTGTTGTTGAGTATGAGGCAGAATTTCTGAGGCTGAGTCGATACGCCAGCGGAATAGTTTCTATTGGGTACGAGCGTAGCGTTCCTTTTGAAGATGGTTTTAGAGACGAGTTGAGGGTACTGATAGCTTCGCAGAGGTAGCGCGACTTTGCTGCTTTGGTGGAGAAGGCCAAGATAGCTAAGGAGGTAAAATGAACTGAGCGACAACACGGTGAGAAGGATCGAAACCGCTTTAGGAGGGATATTAGACCTTTGGGTGCTGCAAACCAAAATGCCAAACCGGTTTGAGCAGTTTCGTTGAACACAGTTAGGCCACAAGCTTGTGGAGATTGTGGTAAAACTCATTTGGGGGAGTGCTGAAAAACGAACTGGGGCATGTTTCTGATGTGGGTCCAAGGAGCATAAGTTCAGGGAGTGTCCTCGGAGACTAACACAGAATCAGAACCAGAATCAAGTTAAGGATCAAAGGGTTACTCAACCAGTGCGAGGTGGACCACCACCGCCGAGGGGCCGTGGTCAAGGCAGAGGCGGCAACAGAAATAGACGTAGACGTGGGGCACCTGGCAGGGGTGCTGGTAATGTTGGGGCTCGACAGCCAGTCTTGGTGTATGCTGCTCGTCATTGTGAAGAGGATGATGCACCTGACGTCATAACCGGTACGTTCCTGATTTCTAGCATACCGTACACTAATTTGATTGATGTGGGATCAACACACTCGTATGTTACATGTAACATTTCTAGGTCGTTGGGTGTGCACTCTGAGGAAACTGTGAGTGGGGTAACTGTGATAAGTCCTCTAGGTCACTCGGTTAGGGTAGATAAACTCTTTAGGGAGATGCCTTTAGAGACACAAGGTAGGATCTTTACTAGAGACTTCATGGAGTTGCCATTTGGAGAGTTCAATCTAATTTTGGAATGGATTGGCTAGTTAAGCACAAGGCAACTTTAGATTGTGCAGCTAAGAGAATGGTGTTAAGGACGACCGAGAGCGAGGAGGTTATGGTTATTGGGGAGTGAGGGGATTATCTATCCAATGTTGTTTCGGCCTTGAGGGCTAAAAAACTGATTCGTAAGGGTTGCGAGGCGTGCTTGGCGTACATGAGCCAAACTGAGACTGAAGATATGACAGTGGAGACAGTCAAGACTGTTAATGAGTTTTAAGATGTTTTCCCAAAGAGCTTCCTGGATTACCTCCAAATCGAGAAGTTGAGTTTGGAATCGATTTATTGCTTGGAACGGCTCTAGTGTCCATCGCGCCTTACAGGATGGCACCAAAGGAGCTAGTGGAGCTAAAAGCTCAGATTCAAGAGTTATTAGATAGGGGTTTCATTAGACCGAGTGTGTCTCCATGGGGAGCACCAGTGCTATTTGTGAAAAAGAAAGATGGGACGATGCGAATGTGCATCGATTATCACTAGTTGAATAAACTGACAATAAAGAACAAGTATCCTTTGCTAAGAATAGACGATTTGTTTGACTAGCTTAGAGGAGCTTCAGTGTTTTCCAAGATCGATCTTCGGTCTGGTTATCATCAGCTAAGGGTAAAGGAGGTAGATGTGCATAAGACGGCATTCAGAACTTGGTATGGTCACTACGAGTTTGTGGTTATGCCTTTTGGGTTAACGAATGCACCTGCAGCTTTTATGGATTTAATGAATTGAGTGTTCCAATCGTACTTGGATCGATTCGTGGTCGTCTTTATTGACGATATATGGGTGTATTTAGAAACTGAGGAGAAGCATGATGAACATCTCTGAATTGTTCTGCAAGTGTTGAGAATGAAGCAGCTTTATGCGAAGTTTAGTAAGTGTGAGTTTTGGTTGCGAGAAGTGACTTTTCTGGGTCATGTTGTTTTAGCTAAGGGCATTAGGGTAGATCCTCGAAAAATTGAAACAATTTTAGATTGGAAGCCACTGAGGTTAGTATCATAAAATCAGAGTTTTCTAGGTTTGGCATGCTACTACAGAAGATTTGTAGAGGGGTTTTCTCTTATCGCAGCGCTGTTGACGAAGCTGGTAAGGAAAGGAGTACCTTTTGTGTGGACTGAGAAACAGCAGGAAGGTTTTAACAAACTGAAGAAGGTTTTGACCGAGGCACCAGTGTTAATTCAACTAGAGTCTGGGAAGGATTTCACTGTGTATAGTGATGCATCACATGTGGGATTAGGTTGTGTACTGATGCAAGAGGATAAGGTAGCCACATATGCTTCGCGACAGCTGAAGCCTCATGAAGCGAATTACCCTGCACATGATCTGGAGTTGGCAGCGGTTATCTTTGCATTGAAAATTTGGAGACACTAACTATATGGGGAGAAGTGTATTATATACACTAACCATAAAAGTCTCAAGTATTTGTGGACTCAAAAGAAGTTAAATCTTAGGCAACGAAGATGGATAGAGTTGCTTAAGGACTACGACTGTTCGATTGAGTACCACCCAGGCAAGGCTAATGTGATGGCTGATGCACTAAGCCGAAGGACTGTTGCGGAGGTGAGGGTTATGTTTGCTAGTTTGAGTTTGTATGATGATGGAAGCCTGCTAGCAGAATTACAAGTGAGACTTGGATTGCACTAATCAAAGAGAAGCAGTTGGAAGACGATTCGTTGGTTCCTCGGTTTCAGTAAGCTAAGGATTATGAAAGTGGGGACTTTGGACTGAATACTGATGGGGTTTTATGCTTTCGTGGTTCGTTAGCTTACTGCATCCGTGGTTGTTGAGCCTACGAGATAAGATAAGGTGACATTCGTTATTGGGAAATGACGATCTAGTGTAAAACAGTCCCACAAAAGTGATGGTTGGCTAGAGTTAGGTTCCTCTAATTCGTAAGCCTAAAATCTAAATGGAGCTGGTGGTCGTAGGTGTCCTCTTCCACTATAACTGGCTTATTCTATTATGAGAATGATCACTTGAAAGCTTAGGATTGAACCCCAAGAGGATCAAGATAACAAGAGGCTAGAACCCCTCAAATTGAAGAATCCCTTCTCTCAATTCTGTTTATTTTTACAATTTCGATTTCAATTTATAAAATCTCAATTCGTCCATATTTTTAATTCTGTCTTTTTTATTTTTTTTCAAGTACGCCATTTTTCTTGGGCACAACTATTCCCAAGATCTTGAGGAACAAGAAGTTGTGCAAATCCTGTCCTTGAGGATTTGACCCTAATTCCCTTATACTATTCTTTTCGTTATTTTAAAGGGATAGGTTATTTTTGGTGCTTCTAACGACACACCAAATTTTGGCACCGTTTTTGGGGATAGGTAACGTACTAATATTGTTTCTTTTGTTTCTTATGACCAGATCTACTCTAGGTATTCTTGCGTTTGATTCAGAAATAGAGAAGACCGAGAGAGCTAATCATAAGGAAATAAAGCTACGTAAAAAACAACAGAGATGGTAGGAACTCAGAGTAACCCACCACAAGAAATTGAAGCAAACGACAAAGTTGAGTCTAGGGTTAACAAAAAACCCACTCAAACATTGGAGAATGAAAGAAAAGGAGTCGATACACTAGAAGAAGTGTTTAACACTAGGGTTAACGAAAACCCAAATCTAGCACATCAACCTATGGCTCAAACAATTCAACAATTGGCCAAAGCTCTTGCTGAACAACTGCTGTTATGGATTGCTTATCCTATGAAAACCCCAATCTAGCACATCAATCAGACTGCGTGCTTTCCCTTTCTCCCTAGCAGATTTTACTGGGGAATGATTATTTTACCTAGCCCTCCTAGATCTATTACAACTTGGATTGATCTTTCTCATTTGCTTCTTAATAGGTTTTTCCCAACATAGCGTGCAGCTGAGTTAAAAAAAGAGATTGTTGGGATAAGGCAAAAAGATGTGGAGTCTTTTTACGACTATTGGGAATGATTCAAGAACTTGTGTGCAAGTTCCCACAACATGAGATAACAGAACAATCTCTGCTCCAATACATCTATGAGGGCTTAAAGCCTATAGAGATGAATATGGTAGATGTCGCCAGTGAAGGATCATTGGTCAACATGACTCCCTAACAAGCAAGGGACTTGATATCCATGATGGCTACAAATACTCAACAATTTCGAGCCAATCCTGAGCCCATCAGAAGGGTTCACTAGCTAAGTATTTCAGCTTTAGAAAGTTGATCCACTTACTAACATCATGAATTCTCTTTTTTTTGCAGTAAAAACAGGACCAACCCGACTGTGCAAAATTTGTGCAACACCTAAACATACAACTGATGCATGCTTAGTTTGTGTGATGATACTATAGTCCATTTAGATGTTGTGGGGAACTTTCTTGGACCACCCCAAAAGTGATATGACCCTTATGTTAATACCTAAAACCCAAGGTGGAAAGATCATCCCAACTTGAGTTATGAAGCTAACCCATAGTACAACCAGCCATACCAAAACCTGATTCTACAACAGCAACAAGGTTTAGGTACCTCTCTAGAAACCATGGTCAATAAATTAGCAGCTACTGTGCTTGATTTTCAATAGAAAATCTAGGTGTCTTTAAGAGAATTTACCACATCAATTGAGAAAATGAACCCACAATGGAAGTTGCCCTCACAAACAGAATCTAACCTAAGATAACATGCAAATGCAGTGATGTTGCGAAGTGGAAAAGTACTGGAACCAAATCCTGGCAAGAATCTTGACCAAGATTCTACCCAAAAAAAGTAGGTGAATGATGACCAGGTCTGAATGAAACCTCCATTGCCCATAATTCAACCTTTATTTCCAGGATGATTGACCATTGCCCATAATTCAACCTTTGTTTCCAGGACGATTGAACCAACATCGGAGAGGTAAGGAGGAAAAATAGATCCTTGAAACATTCAGAAATGCCAAGATCAACATACCATTGCTAGATGCCATCAAAAAAATTTCGTGATATACCAAGTTCCTTAAAGAGCTTTGCACCAACAAATGAAAATTGACTAGAAATGAAAGAGTAAGTGTTGGTGAAAATGTATCGCAGTGTTGCAGCGGAGGATGCCAATAAAATGTAAAGATAAGGGCATGTTTGCAATACCATGCAAAATAGGCCACTTAGGAATTAAAAAAGCTATGTATGATTTAGGGGCATCCATAAATGTAATGCATTTTTCTATTTATGAGTCATTTAATGTGGGTTTTTTACGAAAACATGTGTTATCATTCAATTAGTAGGTAGGTCTATTCTGCATCCCGAAGGAATCCTTAAGGATGTATTAGTGAAAGTCAACAGACTTATCTTTCCTACAAACTTTTATGTGATAAAAATGGAAGAGGATAATGCTCCTAGGTCTTCAAACATCTTGTTGGGGTGACTTTTCCTTAATACTACAAATACTAAGATTGACGTGCGTAATGGAACCATCATAATGGAGTTTGACGGGGGGATCGTAAAGTTTAACATTTATTATGCTATTAGTCACTTGAGTGAAATCTTGAATGTAAACCGTGTTGACATAATTGACTTATTAGTGGAAGAAAGTTTTGGGTCACCTTATGAAGATAAACTTCAAACATTGTTTGATGATAATTTCGATTCAAGATCTATTTACAAATCCGTTAAAGAATTAACACTAAACTTCTACCTTATGTTGTGCAGGCCCCAAATCTAGAATTCAAAGTACTTCCTGAACATCTCAAATACACATTTTTTAGAACAATAAAACCATTGCTGACTTAAAAAGGATTAATCCATTGACAGGCACACAAAAGATTTTCTTGGAGGAAAAAACAAAACCAAAGCACGAGGTGCAAGGACGATTGAACCCAGGTATGGTGGATGTGGTAAGAAAGGATAATTTCCAAACCCATACGAGCAAAAGAATTCATATGGAACAACCTCAATACTAGTTGGGGCGTCAAGCTAACAACGTTAAACAAGTACTTGTTGGGAGGCAACCTAATTTTATTTTTATTTTATTTATTTATATATTTATTTTCTATTTTCTAGTTTTTTATTTTCTTGCATATTAATAAATTTTATTCTCTTTTCTTATATCCAAGAAAATCGACGAGAAGAAAAATTAAAATTGGAACGACATCTTGAAGGAATAGGTATGTTTTAGCAAAACCCCATATTCTATCCTAATCCATGTAGGAATAGTGCATCCCTACTTTAAACTCACCTAAGCCTAAGACCAAACACCCACCCTACAACCAAACACCCTTCCTCTTACACTTCAAACCCTAATTTTCACCCATATTCACTTAAAACTCCCTTAAGCCGCCGTTAATCCTCACCCTCGCCCCCACCGATGATTTTCAAACCACCATGGCAAAGAATAGGAGCCCCACCGTAGCCTTCCCCTCCTTCCTCTCCTCCACGCAATGCCAAACTTTCCCCTCATTACAACTATACTTGAACAATAGTGACTACATGGGGAGTTTTTCTAAACCCTTTTACTTTCACCTATTTATTTTTTTCCTTCTTCTTTTTTCTTTTTCTTTCACATCGAAGACAATATGTTTTAATTAGGGGGAGGCATTCCTCATTATTTCTGTCATTTTATCTACTACTTTTACTTTTGTGTTACTATTGCTGCTGCCTTGTTCTCGTTTCTGTCCACCTTTTTTTTAGAATATTTTGCCTCGTTTCAAGCCCAAGATTTTAACCAGGAATTGCCCATTATTTGACCTACGAGCATAATTCTTGTCTACTGAGTTAGTTATGATTTTGCTAGTTTGATTTTATCTCCACTGTTTTATTTCAATCAGGCTAAATGATTGTAATTAATAAAGTTAACCCTATCTTGCTTATAGTAAAATCGATTAAGTGTAATGCAAAGAGGGGACTTAATACAATTGTATGCTAAATTTATTTTCATGATTGTTAGGTAGCTGCCGAAACTTATTTTTGGCACTTGATTATTTATTTTCCTAGTCCTCCAAAATTAAAATTTTGTTTTGTGATAATAATAAATTTTGATACCTCCATGGTTATGAGCACAACTTAAAACGTGACTGATAGAGTAATAGGGGTAGGGTGCTCGGGTTGTCATCCTACTTTGGGTCAAAAGGTTGTGCGACGTGTTAGGTAAAACTCCGCTAACCAGAATTAAACAAAAAATTTAAAGAATGTGTTGGGTTGAGTAACTAGGGTGGGGTTCTTGGTTGTCATCTCTCTTTGTGTCAAAAGGTTTAATATATTCTTAAGAAAAGAAAAACATATATAAATGTAATAAATTAGGAGTATGTTGGGCTGAGTAACCAGGGTGGGGTGCTTGGTTGTCATCTCTCTTCACGTCAAAAGGTTCAATATATTCTTAAGAAAAGAAATACAAAAAAAAAAAAAAGAGAAAAAAGAAAAAAGAAAAAACAAGTAGAAAATATTAACAAAAAATTACGTTTGGGGACTAAGGGTGGAAACAAATAGGGTGTCTTGGTAAGTTTAGTAGATTACCTAATTTTCATGAAATAATTTAAGACAAATTAATTTTTGAAAGTTTAAGTTAGGATACTTTTTCAAGTTTTACTTAAAGTAGCTAAAGGTTCTCTTTATTTTTCATATGCATTATGCCCAATTTTTATAACACTTTGGAGTGATACTTTATTTATGACAAAATCTAAATTACACAGTGGATAAGAACCATACTTGAGGGTAAGCATGGGCTAAGTAGGGGGAATATGATAATACTATAAAATGACATACATTTATATGTTAATTGCATATATATTTTGAGTATGATTCTACTAATTTATACTTTTTATGGTTTTTTATCTTGTAGGGACTAAATTGAAGGCAAAAGGAAATTTGGGGCAAAAAGTGTGAAATTAAAGATAAAATGGGCCAGCATGCAAAATAGGAAAGAAGTGGTGCCAAAAATACAAAGTGTGGAAGACTTGGGGGCAAAAATTCAAAGAGGAGATTTATGAATAGAAGACTTTATTTAAATTTGAATTTTAATTCTAGAATTATTGTTAGGATTATTTTGATATTATTTAGATTTAATTTTAGGTTATATCTTTATTTATCTTTTAGAGTTTAAATAGGAACAAACTAGGTTTTCTATGTACTATAAATAGAGGGTGGGATGACATAAATATTCACTCATCTTTTTTATAAAAACTTTGTCTCCCTAAAGCTCTTAGCTTTTGTTCCTTTTATTATTCAGTAAAATTCCATTTGATTAAACTTATTTCTTTTTTTTCCTAAAAAGTATGAGCCACTAAACTCATCTAGCCAAAGGGCAATGTTGGATTGATTATAATGGTGAACTAAGCAAGCATGCTGGAGTTTTTGGTTCAGGGTATGTTGATATTTCAATTGATAAATGAACATTGATAATAGGTAATTGGCATGTTAGATTTAATTTGATGTTAAAATGGAAATGTTACATGATTCAATATGCATTTTGGCACTTTAAATTAGGCACATTGTTGACTAAAATTATGTTATGATTGATTGGTTCTATTCGCATTATAGCATGGTGGATCCATTGGATATAGTTGGCATGCCATAGCATTTGTGAGTACTCACCATATTGATATGTTATTTGTGAGCAACGAGGCTCTAGGTGGACTGATTTGGAGTAGATAACTAGTGTTGAGCTTGTGTCTTCACTCAATGGGATTGATTTGAGGCGATATAAGGGAGCATGTGGCCTTGACCTGCGTAATTCGAGACTAATTCTAATTTTGATTGGGAGTAAAGAGATCTGTTTATCCAATATATGATCACCCGATTAAGCTATAATAGTATAAGCCAATATAAATGTATGAAATGCTATATGTTAAACTGATGATTATATGCCATGATTAATTATGATTTTTGATACATGGTTGAGCATATGACATTGGACTATTATGGATTGATATTGTGGTTGAAAGTTTGTATTTGATTGGTTTCAATTTAAGCATGATTTGGGTGCTAATTTACTTGTTGTATTGTTAACATTAACTAAGATTTTTAAGCTCACACCCTCACATTCATGCAATTAACTGATAATATTGAGAAGCTGAGGAACGAGAAAGAGAGTTCTATGAGATTAAGGCTCGGTAGATATTTAAGTACATGTTTCTGAGGTCAGAAGCTTTTTGGGGTTAGTTGGTTATTATCGTCACTTTGTCGTGAGGTTTTCAAGCATTGTTGCTCTTTTGATAAAGTTGCTTCAGAAGAACACTGCCTTTCAATGGACTGTTGAGAGGCAAAAGTGCTTTGAGAAGCTAAAGTCGATTTTGACCGAAGCACCTGTGTTGACATAGCCAGTATCCGGTAAGGAGTATGTGGTCTATAGTGATGCTTCTTATATAGGACTAGGTTGTGTGCTGATGTAGGAGGGTAGGGTAGTTGCTTATACGTCAAGGCAATTGAGGTCGCATAAGTGTAACAATCCAACTCATGATATGGAGTGAGTGAGTTGTCGTGTCTTCACGCTCAAGAATTGGCATCACTATTTGTACAGTGATAAGTGTGTGATTTACACCAACCACAAGAGTCTTAAGTGTCTCCTAACCCAAAAGGAGTTGAACTTGAGACAGAGGCATTAGATCATGTTCCTGAAGGACTATGATTGTGTGATTGAGTACCATCTAGGGAAGGTGAACATAGTTGTAGATGCTCTGAGTTGCAAGTCTCTAATTGAGTTGAGGCCTATATTTACGAGGCTATCTATTTCGAAGGATGGTGGCTTATTGGCTGAACTTCAGGTGAGACCAGTTCTTTCGCAGTAGATTCGTGAGCATTATCCTTTTGATGAGAGTTTGGCCTATTGGATTTGTCAGGTTGAATCGGGAGTTCAGGGAGATTTTGATCTCAAATCTTATGGTGTTTTGTGTTTTTAAGGTCGTTTGTGCGTTCCAGAGGATGAGGACATGAGGCACTTGATTCTTACCGAGGTACATAGCAGTCATAACGCTATGCATCTCGGTGGGAACAAGATATATCAAGACCTTCAGGTTCTGTATTGGTGGCCTGGGTTGAAGAAAGATGTTGCTGACTTTATTGCGAGATGTTTGGTTTGTCAAAGAGTGAAAGTCAAACATCAACATTTGTCTAGTTTACTTTAGCCTATTCAGATTCCTGAGTAGAAATGGCAGCGAATTACAATAGACTTTGTTTCGGGTTTGCCTTTGACTCTAACTCGCAAGGATTCGATCTGGGTGATTAAGGATAGATTTATGAAGTCTGCTCATTTTCTACTAAGCCATACGACATTCAATTTGAATTAGTTAGCTAAGCTCTATATCTAAGAGATTGTTCATTTTCATAGAGTTTCTATATTGATTACATCAGATCGAGATCCATTTACTTCGAGATTTTGGAAGGCGCTGCACGAAGCTTTGGGTTCAAAGCTTCATTTCAGTTTAGCTTATCATCCGCAGTCTGATAGACAATCTGAGAGGGTGATTCAGGTTCTTGAGGACATGCTCTGTAGTTATGTTATTAGCTTTGGAGGTAGTTGGGATCATCACTTGCCATTAGCTGAGTTTGCTTCTAATAATAGCTTCCAAAGAGTATTTAGATAGTACCATTTGAGGCTTTGTATGGTTGGAGGTGTAGGACTCCTCTATGTTAGTTTGATATGGAGGAGAAGAGGAGTTTGGGTCTAGAGTTGGCTCGTGAAATTGATGATAAGGCAAGACTTGTTTGTGATCAATTAAAAGCTGCGTTTGATCGATAAAAGTCTTACACTGACATGAGACGTCAAGACATCGAGTATCAGGTCGGGGATAAGGTCTTTCTAAAGGTTTCGCTGTAACGCCCCAAATTTTGGGCCTAGAAGAATTGGGCCTCGGGCGTGGGTGTGTTTAAAATTTTAGAGAGTAAGATAACGGCTCAGATTACATGTTTGGCACTATTAGAGTATTAATTTTAAGATGTTACAAGAATTATTTGAAGTTTTAGGGATAGGGATGAGCATAGGAAAAATTTAATTTTTGCCTTAGTGGAACCCTAGTATTTGGTAATAGGCCTCCTAAACAAATTTAGGGAAAATAAGACACAAATAGGCCTATGGCCTAGTGGCAAGGTAGCGCCACCTTGGGGAGTAGAGGGTGAC
The DNA here is from genome assembly GCA_020496765.1 of Gossypium stocksii. NCBI lineage: Eukaryota > Viridiplantae > Streptophyta > Magnoliopsida > Malvales > Malvaceae > Gossypium > Gossypium stocksii. Next base: position 55,464,461 of record CM035622.1, read on the forward strand.
GCCACATGTGGAGTAGGGAGGCCCAAGGTTCAAGGAACGGCTTTCGCATTAGAAGTATTATTTTTGCACTCATGCTGTGCAAGTAGTGGTGATGACTTAAAACTCTTTTGGATGGATATTGAAGAGAGAATTTAGGTGGATAATAAGGAGAAATAATAGAGAAGAGATAGGAGATTGAGGTGTGGATGTGATGGAGCCAATTAGGACTGTGGGAGGAGCTAGTTTCGGCTTTTGGCTATTTAAGAGAGGTGCCGAATGCTCTTGAGGGGTTCTTTTGTTTTGCCAAAACATTTCATTGTTGAATTGTCTTCTCTCTTTCATCCTTTTACCGAAAATCCATAGAATTGTGTTCTTATTCTCTGCAAAAGCCGAATATCACCCTTGATTCTTTAAAAGCCGAATACTATCATTGAAAGCTGAATATCATCTTTGAAAGCCAAATACCATCCTTAAAAGCTGAATACTCACATCCCCTTACCGATTTCTTTTGCTTTCCTTCATCACAATCTGTTTTTGTTTTTTACAACCCTTAATTGAGTTGTTAAAAGCCGAGGGCACACTCAATAGATATCTAGCCCGCAAGATCAGAGACTAGTTTTGGTAAGTGCTTAGTTAGCCATTTTTAGTACGTTTTGGATAAAGCCGAAGGGGCTATCTAATCTTTTCTTTTTCTTGTCGTTAACCCTGTTTTAACAAGGGGTAGGGTTCTAGGATTCCAAGCATGGAAAGGATCTCTAGCAAGTGGTAAGTGAACTCATTTCAATTTCGGTTTCTTAGGTGGCCGAATATAAGTGTGGTTCGTACGGGTAACTCGTGTGCAATACGAGTCACTTGATGTTGATGATATGTGTGTATTGGTACAGATATAAAGATATTCGGGAATAATAGCTAAGGAGAGGCTATTGGTACTGGTGGCACACGGTAAGGTTACGGTAAGGCTTCGGGATTTGATAAAGTTGTAGTTTAAGTATGGAATTGATTCGAAAGTGGTTTTCGTTGTAGGTTGAGGCTGAGGATAGTGTAGTGTGGGTCGTCAACTAGGTGTGTACATACACTACACACACGACAAATCGGCAAAAGCCAAAATCCCAAATCCTAAATGGGCCTGCCGAATTTGTGGGCACAAATTGGCAAACTTGTGATGTGAAATTTTATGATGGGTTAATATGTATGATTGTATGATTGGATTATGACCGGGCCTAATGGGCTACATAAGCATGTTTGGGGCTTAATGGGTTTATGAACATGATTGGGCTTAATGGGCCTTATAGGAGTGTAGAAATGCATGCTAGGGTTTTTAATGGACTATAGGCCTAGTTCTGATCTCTCAAATTTTGCATAAGACTTAATTAAATAATTAAACATGTCCATGGACAAGTCGCTAGACTAAGGTGTGGCAATGGATGTGTGCATGTCTAGGATTGGATCTAGGAAGAGCTTGGTACTTAAGCGGTCTGAGTGACTCACCTCCTCTTCTTTGGTATCCAACCTGGTGCATAGTGTTCGTTCACCTTAGCCGCGAGGACTTGTTGATAGGCCAAAGTTCATAACTAAAACCCGAAATGTAGAAATTACGGAAATACCCCTCTAGGGTAAAAATTACGGAATTACCCCTCTAGGATAGAATTACTAAAATGCCCCTGTAAAGTAGAACTACTAAAATGCCCTCATAGGGTAGAATTACCGAAACACCCGTGTAGGGTAGAAATTATGAAAATACCCATGGGTAGTGAAATGACTAAAATACCCCTAAGTGCTTAATGTGTGGAAAATTTTGTATGTTGCATTCATGAAATGTATGTTGCATTTGGGTGAGATTAATGGTACGAATAAAGATATGTGAGGATCGCATAGTCGCTTGACGATCGTGGATCCACCGGTGGCTTTAAGCCCATTATATGAATAGCAGCCTTGCTGCAACATTGAGTAGTGCCGCTGTTGGTGCTACCTTTGGAGTGTAGGGATGGGTGGGTTGATATTTATATCCCCACAGGAGTGTAGGGTTGGAAGGGAAATGGAGTGCAGGGTTGGATTTGGGATGGATGCATTACATTCATGAGAAATTGATGTGATTTGAGGTCAATGTGGGCTAAGGACCAAGACCACCGATATTGTTAGAGTTTAGGCCCAATGTGAGATTGCATATTGATTTGATTGCTAAGGGTCATACACACTGAGTTGCGAAACTCACCCCTTTAAATTTAATGTTTCAGGTGACCCTCAGTAGATGGCTCGACATGAGAGAGGACTCGGAGAAGGCCACATTTCAAGCTATTTAGGAGATTTTTTTAAATAGTTTCAAATTATTTTATTTTAGATACTTTATTTTCATTTGATGTAATAAGGCCTTGTTTCTCCGATTTGACTGTACATTAGGTTTATTATTGTTTCAACTACCGAATCATCAAACCTAAATAAAAATTTCAAATTAAATGTGGTTATTCTTAAAATAACTTTATCATATGGACGTTTTTACTTAAACATGGGCTTTCATTATGACTTAACAAGTATTTTGAATTTCTAAATCACAAGCTTAAGTTTTTAATCAAGTAACTTTTCCAATGAACATAATTTTAACTAAACAAAGTCGTTTTGGAAATAATCCCTTCAATGTGACATCGCCAGATTTGGCCATAACGTCTGGGCCGGGTCTGGGGTGTTACATTCGCTATGGAAGAAAATTCTGAGGCTCAGGCAAAAAGGAAAGCCCAATTTGAGGTTCATTGGCCCTTATGAGGTTGTCGAAAGGATTGGACTGGTTGCTTATCATCTATTGCTACTACCTGAGCTGGATCGTATTCACAACATCTTCTATGTTTCCATGCTATGGAAGTACCGATCTGATCCTTCTCATGTTGTGCCTGTGCAGGAGATCGAGATTAGGTTTGATCTTTCATACAAGGAGAAACAAGTTGTGATCCTAGATTGAGATGTTAAGATGCTATGCAATAAGACGGTTCCATTGGTGAAAGTACTGTGGCGCAACCACTAAATAAAGAAAGCCACCTGAGAATTGGAAGATATGATGAAATGTCAGTATCCATACCTATTCGATTCAAGTAAACTTTCGAGCACGAAATTTCTTTTTAGAAGGGGAGAGTTGTAATATCCTTAAACCGGGTCTAATAGTTTTGGGTACATTTTTTGGGTTTTGAGCATGAATTTAGGAATATATCGGGTTAATAGTAATTTTTAATTTAATCTAGGAGGTCAATTTCATCTTAAATCGATTAAATAGTAATCTGAAAAATAAAAATATTTTTGGAAATTTAAGTTTAAAGTAATTAAATAATTATTAGTGAAAATAATTAATTTGGGTCGAAAAAGAATTTTAAAATATTTTTTATTGGGGGTTGAATTAAATTTAAATATTAATTAAATTGGATTTAATTGTAAAATAAGGGAAATTTTGGAGTATTTATTTGGCAAATAAACCTTTAAATTTGGAATTTTCAAGGGAAAGGATCATTTGGTAAAGTAATAGAAATGTGTGAGTGGCCATTGGGAAAATTTCCTAATTTTTAAATTTTTGGTTGGTTGTTTCAATTTAAGACTCAATGTAACAGCCCAATTTTAGTGAGATCGAAATAGTGGTTTCGGGACCACAAATTCAATCCGAAAATAAAATTTATTTTTATTTTATTATATGGTCCTTATTATGTTAGAAATGTCATGTGAAAATTCTGATAAGAAAATTTTATTGATTTTGTGCTTAATTACGAGAAAGACTAAATTGCATTAAGAAAAGTAAGTAGATATTTTGGTAACTCAACCATGGAAATTTAGGACTAAATTGGGAATAGAAATAATTAATTAATTAAAAGATGACAAAAGAAAATATCAGCTTATTTTCTCATCATCTTCCCCCAAAAATACATGGAAACCCTAGGAGAGAGAGAAGAAACTTTCATGGCTTATTTGGGTAAGTTTCCTTGTCCCGTTTTTAGTAATTTTGATATTTTTAAAACTGGGATAGCTTAATCTATCTATTTGGGAGATCAATTTGTAAAGTTATCAAAGTATAAAAATTGTGTCATGGATGAATATGCTGAAAATTAGAAATTTATGGTAGAAAATGAAAGGTTGTTGATAGATAAACAACTACCAAGTGATTTTTGATGAAAATATGATTTAGGGACTAAAATGTAGAGTTTTGAAATTTTATGGAAAATTCTAAATTTTTAGGAATACATGTGCTGTAAATTTTGTGATGGAACTTTGGTTAGGCTTGGAATAGGGAGTAAATTGCAAAAATTTCATTTTCCGAGCCTAGGGACGAAATAGGAATTTATGGAAAAGTTAGGGGCAAAATGGTAATTTTGCCTAGGATAAAAATTGAGTCCACTTGAATATGAAATGTGATAAATTGATGTTAAATTTACTCGTATATATCTAGATAGACCAAATTCGGAGCTAGAACGAGGATAATAGGAAAATGTCGGATTAGTAGATTTTACATACACGAACATTTGTCGAGGTAAGTTCATGTAACTAGATTGTATATTTATATGCTTGAATTAGATTTTATGTATGTAACTTATATAAATATTATATATATGACATTGAAAATATATCCAACAATGCCCGATATCCGACAACACCTGATCATTAATAATGCCTGATAAATCATAGATGGTAAAAATGTTATCTTTTTATGCTGGAATTGAATGTGAAATGTGTTTATTTGAGTATTGTGAATATTATAAATGTATGAAATAATTACATACTTGATAATACTTGAAAAATGTTAAATCCCGTTTGAATAAATGAAAATCAATGGATATGTGATTTCTCGAAATGAATGAGGTCTTGCATTTGTTGTTAACGGAATTTAGCTCGGACGAGTAATCCTATTGACCTCATTTATGAAAGTAATTAGCCTGGATGGGTAATCTTGATATAAGTCCACTCGAGCATATGTTATGGATTAGATTTAGTCCGGACGGGTAATCCATATCAAGCTCTTTGAGGATATGTCATAAAAAGGGCCTGGATTGGTAATTCTATTGTATAAATATATGTGGCTGGGGAGTAGACTCTCTGAAATTGTAACGCCCTGAATTTCGGGAATTTTTGAGTTTTTGTGATTTTGGTGGAATTTTGAAATTTTTGGGTGTTTGATTGTTGGAAGTATGTTTAAAACCCGGTAAAATATCAAGTTTGGATTTTAGTGAAAGGGGACCTGGTCATGTGGGCTTTTAAGAAAAACTTCGTAAAACATGACACAAATAGGGTCTTGGTTAAGTGGCAAGGAGGCGCCACTAAGTTCCTAAAAAAGTGGCGCTTGGGAAGGAATAAAAGGGTCCAGGGTTCAAGCTGTAAGGTAAGCGTATGGTTATTTTTAATTTTTAGGCATGTGCTGGGCATGTGCTCATTTAAGTGAAATCGACAAGGGCCTTAGGGGAGTGTGGGCCGAATGTTTAAGTGGCAACTAGGGCAACTTAGCTTTCTTTTCTTTTATACTGACAATTAGGGTTAGCCACCTTAAGTCATTCTTTTCTCCACTTCACAAAAGTGATCGAAAACACAACTTTCTTCTTCTTTGTGCCAAATCTCTTTTGCTTCTTTCTTCTCCATTCTTTTCTTTTCTTGTTGCTATCTCCTCTAGCCGAAACCTCCCTACCACCCTATTCATCTTTTTGTTCAACTCCAACCTTCTAAAAACCACCATATCCCGAAAACTTCCTTTTCCTGCTGATTTCTTTTAGCCAAATTTTCCCTATTCTTTTCATCTAATTTTGACCAATTTCTACCTTCTTTAAACCCTTACTGCTTTTCGGAAACACCACTCCAAACTATACCATCAAATCATCATCTTCTTCTTCATCAGATAAAATTCGAAAACGTCATTCTTTTGGGGGTTCTTAGTCGATTTCTTAGATTTCAAAGATAAGGGTTCTGTTAGCGTTTAGAGGATAGATCTACCTCAGATCTGTGTAGAAACCAAAGAGAAAACAGTGGTAAGTGCTTATCAACTTAGATCTAAGTATATTTTGCGATTTAGTAAAAGCCGAAGTCCTTAAAGTCTAGGGAGGCTGTCGATTTGGGCATGCAACTCTGAGAGTCATTAACGAACAATTTCTTTTGGTATTATTATGTTCTAGAGGCGGTTGATTGAAGACTTGAGCAAGGGGGAACAGCAAGATCTAGACCTAGTTCCTACTTCGACAAAGGTAAGTGTTAAGGAGCTACTGTAGGAGGGTGGCCGAATGTGTGTATTACTTAGGGGTAAGTATTCGATTTGGGTTTTAGATATTAATGTGGTTTAATCGATTGTAGGATCATTTTGGGAGGAGATCTTACCGGTGAAATCGTCAAACAGGTGTGTATCGAACACCCCTCTATAGTCGTAATCGGCAAAAGTCGAAATGCCGAAATTCAGGCATTTTGCGGGCATGTAAGTATGCGAATGCTCACAAAACGGTTAGAAATCATTGGTTTGGAAATCGTAAGCGGTAAGCTAGTTACGTGTGTAATTTCGTGCAATACTGTACGTGGGCCTCGATGGGCTGAATATGGGCCCAATGGGTTTATGGGCCCATAGGGGTGAAAATGTGTAATAAACGTATTCCTATAGAATATAGGCTTAAAATGGGTTAAATTAATAATTAATTTATAAGTTTTGGACTTAATGGGCTTAAACCGGTAAAAATATACAGTAGGGCCATTAGAGGTTTTAGAGCCTAGTGACTAAAATTGGTAAAACGTGGTAAATAAGTTACAATGACGGAAGTAGAGTTATTAGTGGCATAAAATAGGAATGAAACCCTAAAAAGTGGATTAATTACTGAAATACCCTAAAAAGTGAGAAATTACAATTTTACCCCTAGGTGTAAAAATGATTGTTATACCCCTAGGGTTAAATTGGACTGATTTGCATAATTCACTGTTTCTGATTATTGTATGCCATATCATGATATCTGTTGCATGGGATTTGGGATTTATTTGAATGGAGGAAGTGTTAAAGGGCTTTTGCCCTAGTTTACCAAAAAGGGCTTTTGCCCCAGTTTATCGAAAAGGGCTTTGCCCCAGTTTACCGAAAGAGGCTAGGCCTCATGTTATATAATAAAGCAGCTATGCTGCCAATGGAGAGTAGCGGTTGGGTGGGTTGAGTAGTTCTCCCCACATGGTGTGCTGGTTGGTACGGGTGGAGAGTAGCAGTTGGGTGGGTTGAGTAGCTTCGCCATAGATTGATATGGGTTCATGCATGCATATATGATTTGTTATTGAAATGGGCCTTTGGGCCATACCGTTTACCGTTATATGAAAGGCTTCGGCCCAGTGTCATTGTATCTAAAAAGGGCTAAGGCCCCGTATCGATATATGAAGGGCTTCGGCCCAGTTAATGTTGAGATTGGATAGGGCTTAGGCCCAGTAGGCCTGAGCTGATATGGGCTCTGGATGGGATTCGTTACACACTGAGTTTTCAAACTCACCCTCTCTTCTTTCCATCATTGCAGGTGAGCCCTAGACAGTGGACATGGAGCTGGGAGGGATTCAGAGTGGCCATGAGAATCAAAAACATTGGTTTAACTAGTTTTATTTAATTTACTACTTATTTTATTCATTAATATTTTTATTTGGGTTTGTAATAAGGCCGCTAAATTTATTCTTATGGGATTTCCTATTTTCACATTACTTAAAATTAATTTGAAATTATTTGCGCGAGTTCTCCTATAATCAATCAAATGTTTTTAATCGGTCACTCAAGTACATAAGCAACGAGTTAATTTTTTTATAATAAAATGAATAGGACAATCACATAATAAACCGGGAATTTCTCTTGAAAATTTTAATATCCGTTTTTTCTAGATTCACCTTCATATTAGTAACTAGGTAACAAGGTTAGGTATAGGTAATATGACACATCGGGCTTGGCCGTAACGTCTTGGCCGGGTTTGGGTTGTTACAGAAATAGTATGTAACCCCCCAAAAATCTAAGTATTAATTTTGTATGTTTCTGCCACAATTGTATGCCTGCTTTAGTGGTTTAGTATATTGGGAAGTGTTTGAGAAGTCAAGAGTTTAAGCCTTGAATTGTACTAAATTTTTGTTTTTACTTGAATAGCCCCCTGACTCTAGTTTGTAGGCTTCTTAAATAATTGTGGGTAAAACATGACAGAAAGGCATGCTGTCCAAGGGTTAGGGGCGTGTGGAGTGTTCCATGGGGTTTGAGGTTCGGGTCTAGGCATTTCTAAAAGGGTATTTATTTTGCTTCTTTACTGTGTGGGTGGTAGAGGTTGACCGAAACACTGTGGAGGTGGAGTGTAATTCAAACTAAGTAGTTGAGGGAAGAGTGATCAGTGAGGGATTTGAGGAGAGATTTTAGGAGGAGAAATGGGATATTTAAATAGTGATCGGTTTGAGGATGTTGTGATAAGATTATAGGAGAAATTCAAGGGAATAGGAAGTTGGGGAAGTGTTGGAGCTGAATTTGAATTGTAGGCATTCTTTGTTTTCGATTTTGGGGTGTATTTCGGGATTGGTTTTTTTACTTTTCTTCTCAACTCATTTTTTACTTTTCTTTTACTCTTTTTCTGTTCTTGGGTGCCGAATCGAGCTTTTATTTTCGCATCAGCTTTTTTCGTTTTTATCTTCTTTGCGCCGATTATAGTAAAGAATCCTTGGGGGTTTTCTTGTTTTGACTTAGTTCGGGATTGTACTTCCCTAGTTTTCTTCTGACCGATTACTTCTTCTCTTCTCTTCCTCTCTCAAACTGTGGCCGAATACTCCCATTCTATGCTCTTAACTCTTTTCTTATCATTCTTTCATCTGGATACTTTGGCTGATTTTCGCATGTCCCTCTCCTTGTTTTTGCCTTCGGTTTAGTAATTATTCTCTGGCAAGTTGGTGAGTATACTCGACTCCTTCTTTTTTTTTGTTAATTGTTATCAAGTCTCCTCTCTCTTACACAGTTAAAAGTCGAATACTCTACACTTTTATGGTTGATTCTCATCTTCCTTTCCTTATGTGTGGTGTTCTTTCGGTTTCTAAAACTTCTCGACGAGTGAAGGAGTTGCTAGTAGTATTGAAGTGCTCAAACCTTTCTCATGCCACACAAACGAAGGTAACTATATTCTTAGTCAGCATGTTGAACCGAGTATTTTGCCTTACATTCTTAGGCGTATGTAACAACCCAAATTAGGGCATACTCAGAATAGTGGTTTCGAGTCCACAAATCCGTAGTAGAAAAGTATATTTTATGATTATTATTAAGTTTATGACATGATTTCGTGATAGTGATGAAATTTCATGAAGGAAATTTTGAGAAAATATGATTAATTTGTCCTTAAAGACTAAATTGCAAAAGTTGCAAAATTAAGTTTCTAGAAGCTTTAAGGATGAATTAGCATTTGAAAAATTATTAGGAGTCCTTATTTAGCAATTAGACCAATTTTTGGCATGATGGACAAAAATGTCCATGGAAGGGAAAAATATCAAAGAAAGGCCATAAGGGCATTTTGGTCATTTGGTAAAGTTAAGTAATAAAAAGGGAAAAGGAAGCAAAAATCTTGTCCATCTTCTCCCAGGGGTGCCGAAAATTTGAAACTCCATCGCTAGGGTTTTATTTCAACTTTTCAAACATCAAGTAAGTGCAATTTAGTCCCGTTTTTAATTTTCTTTGTCTTTTTGAAATCCTTGCAACATGAGCAAGCTCTTTCTACCACTAATTTGAGCTAGGGTTCACATTCAAAATTTTACCCATGCATGACATGCAAGTAAATTGATGCCTAGTGGTAGAAAATCAAAGTTTAAAGTCTAATAAACATCTTTCTCTAAGTGATTTTCATGAGAAACCCTAACAGGGACTAAATTGCAAAAGTGATAAAATGTGTAATAAAGTGTGAATTGATGAAAACTAGGGGTGATATGAGAGCATAAAGGTTCAGCTAAGCTTAGGTAGTTAAGAAATTAAGTGCATTTCACTTTACGAGCCTAGGGACCATTTTGCAAATATGCAAAAGTTTAAGGGCAAAATTATAAATTTTGGTAAAGTGTAAATTATGGGCTATTTAGCCAATGTGTGTATTAAATTAGCTTAATTTTTCATTTTAGATCAAGAAACACGAAGCCCGGACCGAAACAGGGGAAAAAGCAAGATAGTGGACTAAATCGAACAATTGCCCTCGTTTTGGAAACATGAAAGAAAAATTACATATAAGTAACAAAGATATGAAGGATACCATAATCATGTCATGAGCATTGTAGGTCCCGTGTAAGACCATGTTTGGGACTTGGCATCGGCACCGAACAGGGATCTCATGTAAGACTATGTTTGGGACATGGCATTGGCATCGATATGAGGTCTCGTATAAGACCATGTCTGGGATATGGCGTCGACACCGAGATGAGACATAGGTCCCCTGTAAGTCCATGTCTGAGACATGGTTTGGGCATCTAAGAGAGAGATCTCGTATAACACCATGTCTAGGACATGGCATCGGCATCATTCTACGATCTCATTTAAGACCATATCTGGGACATCGCATCGACATCGATATAAGATCCCATGTAAGACCATATCTAGGATATGGCTTCAGCATCAATTTGAGGTCCCATGTAAGACCATATCTGGGATATGGCTTTAGCACCTTACCATGAGAATGACACTATAGATATCCTTTGATATTCTAAGCATGTTAATAGAGAATGTATCTAAGTTGTTTAGCTAACAAGAGAGACTAAAGTTTCATGATGAGTGTTACAGGTACATTTGAGTAAGTCATGAGGAATTATGAAAATGTAGGGCATGAGAATGAGCAAAGCATGTGAATAAGTAAGCCATGGGAAAGAGTAAGTCACGAGAGTAAGTAGGTCTTGAATGAATATGTTATAAGAATGAGTAAGATACGAGAAAAGAGTAAGAAGTTATATAAACCTCATGATGCCATGTTTGAATGACTTTCCATAACATTTACTGCTATTTTATTTTATGCAACTTACTAAGCATTTTGATGCTAACTCCTTTATTTCCCTTTCTATGTAGATTTGCCGAATTAGCTCGAGGATCACTCGAAGTCGGAGCTCGAAGTCACACTATCAAGGAATTCATTTTGGTATAGTAAAGTTAGTCTTTTTGTTGTATGGCATGTATAGGAAGTTTAGTTACTTTGGTATGTGTTATTTTGAGTAGCCAAATGTGTTGGCTATTATTTTCACTTGAGTCAAGTTGTAATAGTCTTTGAAATTGGCTAATATTATCTAAGTTATATTTTATGCAACGAGAATGAAATTCATGATATGTATGATGGCATGTGAGTGCCTCAATGATGAATGTTTTTAATGTATGTTATACCTTGATTTGTGAGTTTGAAGCTGGTATGAGTTGGATGTGTATCAGGGTGGCAAAAAGGCTTGGAAAATAGCCTATAATTATCCACATGGATGGGCACACGGGAGTGTGCCTAGGCCATGTGTGACACACAGTCTGCCCCAATGGGTATGTTAGTAGACCGTGTGTCCCCTGCATCCTAAGTAGGTAAATCAAAATTGCACACGGGCTGAGCACATGGGCGTGTGCCTTAGCCGTGTGATCCCCTGACGTTTATAGTATTTAAGTCAGAGTGCTCCACGTGTTATAGACACGGGCATGTCTAGGCTGCGTGAGGGACATGGGCATGTACCGAAACCGTGTCCAAACCTATAGGTTTGAAATAAGAAATAAATTCAGCACAGGCGAGGGACATGGACGTGTGTGACCACACGGCCAGTCTACAAGAGCATGTCCCACCTCGCACGGGCGTGTGGCCCTATTTCAAGTAGAATTTTTCAAAGAGTTCGAAAGTTCTCGGATTATTTCCAAACCACTTCTAGTGTATGTTTTAGACCCCGTATGTTTCTAAATGTTTCGAAATGTTTGATTTGTCAACAAGCAAAAGTAGAACACCAAGCATCCTCCAGTTTACGACAACCTACCATGGTTCCCGAGTGGAAATGAGACCATGTTACCATGGACTTCGTGATGTGTTTGCCGACAACACCGAAAAAGAAAGATGTCATTTGGGTTGTTATTGATAAGCTTACTAAGTCGGACCATTTTATACCTGTACGTATGGATTATTACCTTGATAAATTGGCTGACTTGTATATTTTAGAGATTGTGAGGCTACATGGAGTGCCAGTATCGATCATTTCGGATAGAGATCTGAGATTCACGTCACGATTTTGGAAGATGCTACAAGAAGCTACAAGAAGCTTTGGGTACAAAGTTAAACTTTAGTACAGCTTTCCACCCACAAACTGACGGTCAGTCAGAAAGAGCAATACAAGTAGATGAAGATATGCTCAGATTTTGTGTATTGGAATTTAAGGTAGTTGGGAAAAGTACCTACCATTAGTGGAATTTGCCTACAACAATAGTTTCCAGCCGAGTTTGAAAATGGCGCCTTATGAGGCCTTATACGGGCATAAGTGTAGAACGCCTTTATATTGGACTAAACTTAAGGAAAATCAGATTCACTGGGTTGATCTAGTCAAGGAACAGAGGAAAAGGTAAAAGTGATTCGAATCTGTTTGAAAGCTACGTCTGATAGATAAAAGTCGTATGCTGACTTGAAACGAAAAGAAATCGAGTTCCAAGTTGGGGATAAGGTATTCTTGAAAGTTTCTCCGTGGAGAAAGGTTCTAAGATTTGGTCAAAAAGGCAAATTAAGTCCACTTTTTATTGGACCCTATGAGATTACTGAGAGGATAGGACCGATAGTTTATCGGCTAGCTTTGCCGTCTGAATTGGAAAAGATCCATGATGTATTTCACGTGTCTATGTTACTACGCTACCAGTCAGACACTTCACATGTGATTACCTTGACAAAAATTGAGATACAACCGAACATGACTTATGGTGAAGAACTGGTTAAGATCCTAGCTTGAGAAGTCAAATAGTTGAGAAACAAAAGTATTGCCCTACTGAAAGTACTATGTCAAAGACATGGGGTAGAAGAGGCAACATGGGAGCTCGAGGAAAACATGAGAAACCAATATCCCAACTTATTCACTGGTAAGATTTTCGAGGATAAAAATCCCTAAGAGGGGAGAAATGTAACAGCCCGCATTAGAGCCTAGTCAAAATAGTGGTTTTTAGACCACAAATCTAAAGTAAAAAAGTATATTTTATGATTATTATTAAGTTTATGACATGATTTCATGATAGTGATGAAATTTCATTAAGGACATTTTGAGAAGATGTGATTAATTTGTCCTTAAGGACTAAATTGCAAAAGTTGCAAAATTAAGTTTCTAGAAGCTTTAACAATGAATTAGCATTTGAAAAATTATTAGGAGTCCTTATTTAGCAATTAGACCAATTTTTAGCATGATGGACAAAAATGCCCATGGAAGGGAAAAATATCAAAGAAAGGCCATAAGGGCATTTTGGTCATTTGGTAAAGTTAAGTAATAAAAGGGGAAAAAGAAAGAAAAATTCTTGTCCATCTTCTCCAAGGGGTGCCAAAAATTTGAAGCTCCATAGCCAGGGTTTTATATCAAATTTTCAAACTCCAAGTAAGTGCAATTCAGTCCCGTTTTTAATTTTCTTTGTATTTTTGAAATCCTTGCAACATGAGCAAGCTATTTCTACCACTAATTTGAGCTAGGATTCATATTCAAAATTTTACCCATGCATGAAATGCAAGTAAATTGTTGCCTAGTGGTAGAAAATGAAAGTTTAAAGTGTAATAAACATCTTTCTCTAAGTGATTTTCATGAGAAACCCTAGTAGGGACTAAATTGCAAAAGTGATAAAATGTGTAGTAAAAGTGTGAATTGATGAAAAATAGGGGTGGTACGAGAGCATAAAAGATTCGACTAGGCTTGGGTAGTTCAAAAATTAAGTGCATTTCATTTCACGAGCCTAGGGACCATTTTACAAATATGGAAAAGTTTAGGGGAAAAATTATAAATTTTGCTAAAGTGTAAATTATGGGCTATTTAGCCGATGTGTGTATTAATTTAGCTTAATTTGTCATTTTAGATCAAGAAACATGAAGCCCAGACCGAAACTAGGGAAAGAGCAAGGTAGTGGACTAAATCAAACAATTGCCCTCGTTTTGGACCCGAAGTAAGTTGTATGTAATAATCTAGCCTTATATTTTATGAATGTTTAAATGTAATGATTTTTCTATGAATCCATGAACTTTCATGAGACCTATTGCTAAGCCAATTTATGAGCTATGTATAATTCCATGAAATTTATTGATATGAATTTTACCAAGACATGATGGAAACATGAAAGAAAAATTACATATAAGTATCAAAGATACGAAGGATACCTAATCATTTCATGAGCATTGTAGGTCCCGTGTAGGACCATGTCTGGGACATGGCATCAGCACCGAACAGGGATCCCATGTAAGACCATGTTTGGGACATGGCATTGGCATCCATATGAAGTCCCGTATAAGACTATGTCTGGGATATGGTGTCGACACCGAGATGAGACATAGATCCCATGTAAGACCATGTCTGGGACATGACTTGGGCATCTATGAGAGAGATCCCGTATAAGGCCATGTTGGGACATGGCATCAGCATCATCCTACGATCTCGTGTAAGACCATGTCTAGGACATGGCATCGACATCGATCTGAGATCCCGCGTAAGACCATATCTAGGATATGGCTTCAACATCAGTTTGAGGTCCCATGTAAGACCATATCTGGGATTTCAGCGTCCGAAATGGTCCTGGATTGTTTCAGAACCACGTTTTAGGCCTCGCAGGCCCATATAAAGGATCGAAGAGACATGTTTGAAAAAGTTTTAAATTGGGACGCATTTTAGTGGTTTAAGATTGAATAATTGCATGCGTTTTAGTAAGGTAACACCTCGTACCCTATTTTAGCGTCGGATATGTGTAATGGGTGTTACATTTAGTGGTATCAGAGCTATGGTTTAGTCGGTTCTAGGACTAACCTAGCTGGGGTACGAGTCTAGATATACAAGCCATTATTATTTGATGATAGTGTGACAACTCTTGACAATTATAAATTGTGTTTTCTTATAGAAATGGAACCTGATACACCAATGGCAGACGATGTAGAAAGTAACGCGCCGACTCCCGCTGAAGGGACCACACCAGTAGAAACTGGGCCTGTGACGATGAGTCAGGGTGGAGGGGCAAGAGAGGCCTACCTCCAAATGATGGATGCTTGGTACACGGAGTATGTTCGCAGAAACTCAAACACTCCACCTCCCCCACCTCCTCCAATTTATCACCATGCCCGATAGCGCCTCAAGGGGCAGAACTGAGTAGGAGAGACAAACCTTCAATAGATCTGATAAGAAAACATGGGGCTAAAGAATTCTGGGCAAACAAATATGATGACTCGGAGAGAGTAGAGTTCTAGTTGGAGAACACCATCAGGGTAATCGATGAGTTGTCATGAACACTTGAAGAGTACATGAAGTGTGTAGTGTCACTATTGCAAAACGCAACCTACTAGTGGTGCAACACTCTCGGGTCAGTGGTACCGAGAGAGAGGGTGATTTGGGATTTCTTTCTGGAGGAATTTCGTAAAAAGTACATTAGTCAGAGGTTTATCGAACAGAGGAGAAAGGAGTTCCTTGAGTTGAAGTAAGGTCGAATGATAGTTACTGAGTACGAGAGTGAGTTTGTAAGGCTCAGCAAGTACGCTAGGGAATGTGTGTCTTCCAAAGCCATCATGTGTAAATGATTTGAAGACGGATTAAATGAGGACATCCATTTTTTAGAGGGTATTCTAGAGATTCGAGAGTTTGTGGTGCTCGTCGAGAGAGGGTGTAAGGCCGAAGAGTTACCAAAGAGAAAAGAAAAGCTTATATAGATTCTCGAGACTCGAGCAAAAGACAGATGGGGAAGGCACATCAATCCTCATCCAAGAGATCGAGAGAGTTTACTACCCGATCCAATCTTTCATGGGATTCTCGGGTAAGAACAAGAGTAAGCAACATGCGACGTCCAAGGCTCAGACTACCTCAGTGGCAAGTATGGGCAGTGCTCAACCAGATAGACCCAAGTGCTCACAGCTCGGTAGACGGCACTTCTGTGAGTGCCGAGGAAATGAAAGAGGTTGTTTTCGGTGCGGCTCACTTGACCATTTCATCCAAGACTGCCCTGAGACGGATGAAGGCAACAAAAAGCAAGAGGTGAGAGAAGTAGTGCTATTTTGAGAGGTAGACTGCAGAAGAAACCGGGTAGTGGGACTAGTAGTCGAGGTGCCCCTATAGATGCTACTGTGAGGACCGAAGGTAGAGTGCCTGTGAGGACCTACGGTATCTGTGCCCATGAAAAGGCTTCGTCCCCCAACGTGATTATGGGTACCTTCTCTATTCATGACATTCCTCTGATAGCCTTGATTGATCCGGGTTCTACCCATTCTTTATATCTGCACGAAATTAGCATCTAAAATGAAATTGCTAGTTGAGTCGACCAAATTTGTGGTGAAAGTGTCAAACCCATTAAGCAAGCATGTGCTAGTTGACCAAGTTTGTTAGTATTGTCCTTTGACAATTTGAGGTCATTACTTCCTGTCTAACTTAATGTTATTGTCGTTCGATGAATTTGATGTAATCTTGGGCATGGACTGGTTAACTGCACATGATGTAGTGGTAAATTGTGGAAAGAAATTTATTGAGCTAAAATGTGACCACGGAGATGTTCTCTGAATCGAATCAAGTGAATTGGATAATCTACCTATAGTGGTGTCTCCTATGACGACTCAAAGATATTTGAGAAAAGGGTGTGAAGCTTTTCTTGCCTTTATGTTGAACACCCAAGTGTTTGAAAAGAAGATTGATTCAGTGCTTGTGGTATGCGAGTACCTGGATTACCTCCAGAAAGATAAGTAGAGTTCGGTATTGAGCTGGTTCCAGGAACAACACCTATCTCGATCACTCCTTATAGAATGGCTCCGACAGAACTTAAGAAATTGAAGACCTTAGTTGCAAGAGTTGACGATAAGGGTTTTGCGAGACCGAGTTATTCTCCGTGGGGAGCGCCAGTTTTATGTGTAAAAAAAAGAACGGCTCGATGAGATTGTGCATAGGCTACCATCAACTCAATAAGGTTATAGTGAAGAATAAGTTTCCTTTACCGAGGATCAATGATTTGTTTGATCAATTAGAGGAGCAACCGTGTTTTCTAAAATAGATATGAGGTTAGGGTATTACCAGTTAAGAGTCAAGGAACAGGATGTACCGAAAACTACCTTTCGGGCGAGGTAATGCCACTATGAGTTTCTAGTCATGCCCTTTGGCTTGACAAATGCTCTGGCGGTGTTCATGGATTTGATGAACCGTATCTTCCAACCTTACTTGGACAAATTTGTCGTGGTTTTTATTGATGATATACTCGTCTATTCTCATGACGAGAGGGTGGATGCGGAGCACCTGAGGATCGCATTGTAGACCTTAAGAGATAAGCAGTTGTACACCAAATTCAACAAGAGTGAATTTTGGCTACGAAAGGTCAGGTTCTTGGGACACATTGCATCGGGAGATGGAATTAGAGTCGACCCGAGCAAGATATCAACAATTTTCAAGTGGAAACTACTGAGGAACGTAACAAAGATTAGGAGTTTCTTGAGCTTAGTGGGCTATTACCAACAATTTGTCAAGGGGTTTCCAATGATCGCTACTCCAGTGATAAGGCTACTTCAGAAAGATGTTATGTTTGAGTGGATAGAAAAGTGCCAATAGAGCTTTGAGAGGTTAAAGGCTTTGTTGACTGAAGCTCTAGTATTGGTGCAACCAGAATCAGGAAAAGAATTTGTGGTGTATAGTGATGCTTCCTTAAACGGATTGAGGTGTGTGCTCATGCAAGAAGGCAAAGTGATAGCTTATGCCTCGAGCCAGCTGAAGCCACACGAGAAAAATTACCCGACCTACAATTTGGAGTTAGCCGCCGTAGTGTTCGCATTGAAAAGTTGGAGTGTAACACCCTAATTTTTCGGGATTTTTGCAATTTTGGTGAAATTTTGAAATTTTTTTGTTAAAATATGGAATTTATGTTTTAAGTGTGTTAGGGGGCCTTTAGAAGGCCCAAGCCTAAGTTAAAACCCGGTAGAATCTCAGAATTTTGAAATTAAAGTGAAGGGGACTTAGTTAAGTGGGCTTTTAAGAAAAGGTGGGTGAATTAAGACACAAGGAAGCCTTTGGTAAAGTGGTAGTGTGGCGCCACTTAGTTCCTAAAAAGTGGTGTGTGGATGTGTGTACAAGGGCCAGGGTTCAAGTCACAAGCTAAGCAGTTTGGTATTTTAATTATTTTTATGCATGTGCAAGTCATGTGATGGAACTCAAGTGAAACTCTTATGGAAGAGTTTGAATTGTTCATGAGATTGAATCAGGTGGGATAAGGGAGAGAGATTTTAGGAAATTTGAAAGGGTGGAAGTGTTGGCCGATTGTAGGGGTGTATGGAGAGTGCATAATCGGCTAGGAGAGTTAGATATCAAATTTGGCATTGTTCTTTGTGGCCTTTTGGGATTGTTGGTCACCTTTCTTTTTGCTGAATTGGTGTAGTGAGGCTAGGGTTTCTTTGCTTTCGTATTGTTATTCTCCCTTGGTTCCAAAAAAGCCGAAAACACAACCTTTGTTCTCTTGTGCCGATTTGCCATAACCGAATCTTCTCTTCTCCTCTTTTCTCTCATCTCTTCTCTTTACTTCTCCTTCCTTTAAATCAAATTCACTTCACCACTCTTCTTCTAGGCCGAATCTGCTCTGTACTTCTCTTCTTCTCCTTCTTCTCAAGCCTAGTCGACTACTACCCAAAAGTCGAAACCATAGAGGTTGCCGTTTTCTCCCTTGACCGAGACCTTACTCTTCTTTTCAATCCAACCTTTTCAAAAACTGAAATCTCATACCATAAACCCTGTTGACATCACTTCTTGAACCCATAGTTCAAATTTTCATCTTCTTCTCACATAAGAGCCGAAACCTCCATATTCAAGGTATTTCGGGAATTAAACCCTTAAATCTATTAGATTTGTTCTTTGCTCGTGTTTGAGGATTAGATCTTCATCAGATCTGAGATAGAATGTGATAGCCTAAATTTGACCCTAATCGGAATGGTGGTTTCGGGACCACGAATCTGAGTCGAAAAAAAGTTTAAGTATTATTTTCTGTGTTTTGAATGTGTGAATATGTGTATGCTAAAATTTCATCCCAAAGATTTTATCGTTATTATGCCCGATTAATTAAAAAGGACTAAGTTACAATAAATGAAAAATAAGCAGCTACTTTGTAAAGTGCTTAATTGATTACGTCTTTTTAATATGGTAGTTACATGTGATAATTATGCCAAAATATTTAATGATAGATGGCATTGACCTTTCTTTACAATGGTTTCATATTTTATTTATATGGTTAAATGAGTAAAACATGTTAAAAGTTAAATTATAATTTATTAAATCATAAAAATGAATAAAATAAGAAAGCCATGCACTTATGCCTTGTTGTTGCCGAAATAAAATAAGAAATAAAAAGAAAAGCTTTGAAGGTTTCAGTGATTTACAAGCAAAAATTCAAGGTTAGTTGGTGTTGAGTTTTGATTTTTTTGTTCATCTTTGAGTTGGTAGCTAGACTATGTAAGTAGCCTATGTGTTAATTTTGGTTATATATTATGCTAGTAAATTTGGCCATAGTAATTTCCAAATTAGGTATGTTTAAGTTAGTTTTCTTGGAAATTTTTATATAATGGAAATTGTTGCTAAGCTTCCTATGTAGCCATGGTTTAAATTTTTATTTTGATGAGTATGATATGTTCGGCCCTAGTTATAACCTTGAGAAATTTGATGTTAATGTTAAATATAGAAATTATAAGTGATAGATGAATTAGAAGAACTATATAGATGGAAAAGTATAATCGGCTATATGTGAGGTATATGCATATGATGTTACTTTTAATTCATGATTATACATATATGTGTAAGATTATATGTACTCGGTTAAATGTGGATTTAATGTATAGTATGTGCTTAATAAATGTATTTTACGAATATGGAAATGTATATGGAAATTTGAAAACATAATTTGAATTGTTGTAACGAATTGACTTAGTGAGTCATCTACTTAATACAAGGTAAGGACGTGACTTGAAACTTGTTTGAAACTATGTGTGATATGATAAAGATTTTATGTGAACTCGGTAAAGAACAGTCAGCCTTTGATGCTTAGGTATTTGTAAATATGATCATGCACATTCGGCTAAATAATAAGTTTATGTACTTTATGTTTTACTATGATTCTCAAGCTCATTTATATGAATCTATGTATAAATGGTTATAATGACTATTTGGCTTTGAAAGTTAATTGTTAACAAGTTGATTAATTAATTAAATAAGTTTAATTTGCTTTCAAATTAGTTTAAAATCAAAAGAGGGCAGATCAAGATTGAGGGAAAGCAAGCTAGTTGAGTAGTCGATATAATCGTATGAAAATACCCGATGTAAGTTTTAAGTAATTAAACATTGATTATCTTTGAATATAATATGATATGTATCATGATAATTGAACAATATGTATATATATATGTATAGCCGAATGGAAATCTGAAATTAAACTAAGGTAATTGATGTGTATATGTATATTTATATATATGGTCGAATGAAAGTATGAAATGAAATCCTGGAAATTGATTTATAAAATAAAATGGAAGTAAGGAAAACAAGATTTGATGATTGATATATGTATATGTGTTATATAGCCAAATGGAATAATAGAAATAAGCTTTGAAGGGTGATTTTATAGACAATTGCCGAATGGTGATAACATTAGTTGATATGATCTAGTTAAGGTGTTATTGTGCCATTTGTGACTAATATGATTGAGTTGAACTAAGTGTGGCGTTACCTTGTTTCAAATCTGATTTAAAGTGATGGATGGTTTCATTTGTTGTATATTGAGGTAGAATAATATTGTGATGTGTTAAATGTGATGGCTCGATATGATTTTGAGTTGGAAATGATAATTTAAAAGACTTTGATAGTATTCTGTTAATGATCGGTACTGCAAGCTGTGTATTGTGATATATCGGGCTATAAGCCTAGCAGGCCTTGTGCCGGTGAATTTTATCAGGTTATTGCATATCGGGTTTATATCGATGATTTAATTTAAGTCTAACTCCATGTGTTTTCTTATTAAGGTGGAAATTAAACTAATAATATGTTCGAAGTGTTTCTTGATTTTGGCCACCCAGGTAATTATATGTATGCTTATATGGAATTGTAGATTCGGCTATATGCGTGCTTATATAGAAAGGATATGTTCAGTTATATTTTTCTGTTATGTGAATGTTAATATGAATTAGTATTTTTGGACTAAAAATAAGCCTATATCGAAATGGTATGTTAAGATATATGTGATATTATAAAGAAGTTTTGCAGGATTGGCTAAAAGAAATGTTTTATTATACAAAAACGGTGGATGTCAAGAGTGAAGATACCGAACTTATTTGTTTAATTCTGCTTGTGATATAATAGAATATGGTGAATCTTATATATTTAACCTTATAGGTAAGTAAACATATGAGGTTATAAGCGACCAAAGGATTCGGCTAAATGGACAGGTATGGACTAACTTGTTGCCTATAGATGATAATGTAAGTAAGTACTTTGAATATGTGTGATAAATTATGTATAATAGAAATGAAAATATATGTAAGATGATTTTGTACATTCGTTTTTGATGATTAAATGATTTGAATGTCGGTGAAATGATTCTTCGCTACGTGTATATATAAGGCCTTGCACATTCGGCAATATAGGTAAGATACATATGTGCTGTTACATATAATTTTGTGTATTTGGACAAATAAGTGATGATTGTATATGAAGTTAAATCTAGTTTTGTGAGCTTGCGTAAATGGGTGGTAGTATATTTGAATGTGTAATGTCAATTACATGATTTGGTATAATTAGCCATGTAGGCTATGAATACATATGTTCGATATTATACTATGAATCTTCGGTTTGTGTATATGAATAGATGTATGTATGGTATTTTATGATTATTTGGTTTGGAAGTGAGTATAAATATATTCAGATGATATATTTATATATAGTCTATGGGAAAAATGAGAGGTGTTTAATGGTAAGTGACTATAATCAAATAAATTATATGAAAAAAATAACCTTGTAGTCCCATGATTTGAACATGGGAAATATGAAATAAGAAACATGGTTTGGAGATATGTTGTTTTAATCTGTAAATGTATATGATTTGGATATTAGGACAGTGATATTATCATGCATGGTTTTTAAATAAATCGGCTAGTGAAGCAATGACATGGTTTGGTTAGTTATGAAATGAATATGTGCAATTTTGATAAATAAATAAGTGAAGTTATTTAATTAGTTTATATGAATTAAAGAGTGTAATGGAGGTAAATGTGATTGAGGTGGTTTAAAAATTTATTTTCATGTTATGCAATTCAATTATCAAAGCTTACTCTATGTGTTTTTCCTATGTCTTTATAGCTTCGGAGTCTTGCTCGAGTTGGAAGTCTGGGAGACGTCTTCACACTATCCAGTTTTCATTTTCGGTAAATAAGTGTTTTTTTAAGTTTTGGTTATGTGGCATGTATAGGCTAGTTTTGATATGGTTCATTTGTCATGTACACATATAAGCCATGCGAAAACGGCTTGTTTATTATGTCAAAATAGTTTAGTACTTTGATTAAATGATGATTACATATGTTGAGGAATCAACCGAAGTATAAATATATAATTCTGGACTATGCTTGATAGGTTATTTGTGGTTCTGATGTTTTGGATATTTCAATTCGTAATATTCATGGGCCAAATAGGGTTAAATAAAGATGATGCATATTCAATTATGTATGTTTCATAAGATTTATTAATGAGATTTTTTATTGATTTAAGAGTTTAAGAAAATGATTACTTATGATTGATATGAATATATGTGTATTTCCGGTAATACCTCGTAACCCTTCCAGCAACTGATTTGGGTTAGGGGTGCTACATAGAAGAGGGTTGGAAGCATTCGAGTTTAGTAGATCTTCGGTAAGTACTCAGATCTCTTCTTTCCATTCGTTATTTTAGGTTTTAAGAAAGCCGAAAGTCCCTAAATACTTTAGGGAGGCTGTCGACTGGTGATAGGTAATGCTAGTCGTGCTAATTGGTTTATGTATTCTAGTGTGAAAGGTAAAGTGATTTAGCAAGGAGAAATAAAGGCTAAGGACGTGGCAGCGATCTAGATCTAGATCTAGTAGTTGAAATCGATAAGGGTAAGTGGTCAAGAATGCCTTATTATGGCCGAATGTGGTAAGTGATCATTATGTGGGTTATCATTGATTTGTAATCTAATATCATAGTGACCGATTGTAGGATATACGTGTGAGAGATCTCGTCAACGTCTGTTACAAATTAGGTGTGTAAACGAACACCCTCTAATAGTCTAAATCGGCAAAAATCGAAGAGCCAAAATGCCAAAATTCTGGCATTTCATAGGCTTGCAAGTATGCAAGCACTCGTGAGTCGGTTGGAAGCGATAGGATTCTATAACCGAAATTGGTAAAGTTGGTAAGTATGCAATTTCGTGCATCTTGGTAAATTGGGCCTCGATGGGCTGAATATGGGCCCAATGGGCTTACAGGCCCATTTGGGTGAAAACTAGCGGTAAGTGGGTTCTAGTGATTCGTATGTTAAAACTATTAATCTAGACATGGAATTCGGGCTAAACAGGTTAAAATAGCTAATTGATACTGTAGGGCCCATTAGGGGTTTATGGCCGATAGCTCTATGATTGATAAATGGGCTAGATATACTGTTAGGGTGGAAATTAGACTGTTAATGATTGAAATATGCATAAAACCCTAAAAACTAGTATAATTACTGAAATACCCCTAAAGGGTGAGAAATTACTGTTTTGTCCTTGGGTGCAAAATGACTATTATACCCCTAAGGCTAAATTTGACTGAAATGCATGCTTTACTGTTT
Organism: Gossypium stocksii; assembly: GCA_020496765.1. NCBI lineage: Eukaryota > Viridiplantae > Streptophyta > Magnoliopsida > Malvales > Malvaceae > Gossypium > Gossypium stocksii. The sequence continues at coordinate 55,488,386 of CM035622.1, forward strand.
CTATTTACTGTATGCCATGACATGATTATCTGTTGTATGGGACTAGGTTTATTGATGGAAGAAGTTCAAGTTGCATTGCCACGTTTACTGAAAGGGGCTTTGCCTCGTTTTACTGAAAGAGGCTTTGCCTCATTATACCGTTAGTGGCTTGGCCACGTTATATAAGTAGCCATGCTGCGACTGTGGTGTGTTGGGCTGGGTGGGTCGAGTTATTCCCCACAGATGTGTTGGGCTGGTACGGGTGGTGTGTAGTAGATGGATTTAGGCTGGGTTTGGGCATGCATGCATTAATACTGATCTGTTACTATAATGGGCCTATAGGCTGCACTGTTTACTGAATAGGGCTTCGGCCCAGTGCATTGTATTTGAATAGGGCTACGGCCTAGTAATGGAATACTAAATAGGGTTTCGGCCCAGTTATTACTGAATTTGGATAGGGCTTAGGCCCAGTGGGCTTGAGCTGATTTGGGCTCTAGATGGGTTTTCTTTACACACTGAGTTTCCAAACTCACCATTTTTCTTCCATCCATACAGGTGAGCCCTAGACTAGTGGACTTGGAGCTGGGAGGGATTCAGAGTGGCCACGTAGACTGCATAGATGGTTTTTAATTAAGTTATTTATATTCTTATTTATTTTTAATTGTTTCTATTTCGATTTTGGGTTTGTAATAAGGCTGCTTTAATTATTTTGATTTGGGTTTTCAATTATTTATTTATACTATACTTTAAATGATTTGAATAAAGTTGCGCGAGTTTTCCTAAAATTAATTAACGTTTTCAAAACAAAACCCTCGTAACAAATGAATAACAAATCAACGATCAAGATATGGTAACAAGATAACTTTTAAACGGTTAGTGGATAGGACAAACACTAATTAAACTTAGATTTTCTTCCTAAATTACAGAAACGGTTTTACATAGCTCACCCTAATCATAGTAGCTAGGAAGCGAGATTAGTCCTTCGTTGATGTGACACACCGACTTGACCGTAACGTCTGGGCCGGGTTTGGAGTGTTTCATTTAGTAGTATCAGAGCCAGTTGCAACAACTCGGCTGTGGATCGGGTCCAAAAAGTTTTTGTAAAATTTTTAAATCAAGGCCCAAGAAGGGTATTTTGAAATCAATTTTGGGAATTTTTTAAGGAAAAACCCTTTTCAAACTCGTTTTTTTTAAACATACCTCTTTAAGGTTTTACTTTAAAGGTTTAAGTTTAAAAGGGCTTTCTGAAATCTGGTTTCTGAATGAGTGGCACACTGAATCCCCGACACCAAGTTTGTAAGTGTTCTTCTCTTATATTATACTATACTGAGACATTACTGTAGATAGAAATAAGACCCTTTTATGATACTGTAGATAGGGTAGTACTGAAAACTGTAAGACTGAGACTGAAGGGAAACTAAACCCTAGAAGACTGAGATTGTAGCTAGCCTACGAATTTGTGAAAACAAACTCTGAAACTCTATCTGTGCATAAGAAATTTTGTAATAAATAACTGAAATATTAAACTAATGTCATAAAATTCGTAATCAGATAAGTCGATATGAGTACGAGGGCTACTCATGGACAAGGCCGTGGATGTGGCCGAGGGAGTGCGCAAGCTGGATCTTTGTCTTCTGGACATATGCCAGCTGAGGAGGTGTGAGCTCTGCCAACAATTGAGACTGGATCATATGATTGGACTGCAAGGGACGACGCTCTGTCTCAGGCCATGTTAAGGTCTTAGAGAGGGTCACTGGGGCGAGCACCGGAACTGTGAATAGGGGTCCATTTCTGAGCGACTCTGGGCTAACAGAGCGGAGGTATTTAAGGTCATATCTGGAGTAGCCCCAAATATAGTTGAGTATTGGCTAGAAGCTACAGAACAGATTATGGACGATCTAGATTGCTTAATGGAGCAAAAGCTAAAAGGTACGGTGTCTCTACTACGAGACGAGGCATATCAGTGGTAGATCACTGTGAAGGAAAGTACCGCAGCTGAGCGGGTAACCTAGGAACTGTTTAAGACAGCTTTCAAGGGAAAGTACATTGGAGCAACCTATGTGGATGCGCGTAGGAAAGAATTTTTGAACCTGACCCAGGGTAATATGTCAGTTGCTGAATATGAGGCAGAGTTTCTAAGATTGAGCCGGTATGCCAGTGGTATAGTTGCTACTGAGTACGAGCGTAGTGTTCGTTTTGAGGATGGCCTCAAGGATGAGCTTAGGGTGCTAATAGCTCCGCAGAGGGAGCGTGACTTTGCTGCATTGGTGGAGAAGGCTAAGATAGCAGAAGAGGTGAAAAGAATTGAATGGCAGAACTGTGATAAGGATCAAAACTGATTCAGGAGGGATTTTGGACCTTCTGGTACTGCAAACCGAACTGCTAAAAGAGCTAGAGTAGAGGAACCGGTCTGAGTAGTTCTAGTGAATACAGTCAGACCACAGGCTTGTGGGGACTATGGTAGAGTACATCTGGGAGAATGCTGGAAGCGTACTGGGTCTTGTTTTCGATACATTATCCACAAAGGCCAGCGCAGGCTCAAGCCATTGATCAGAGGGTTGCTCAACCAGTGCGAGGTGGACCACAATTGCCGATAGGCTGTGGTCAAGGTAGTGGTCGCAATGAAAATGGTCGTGGACGTGGAGCACCTGGCAGGGGTGCTGGAAATACAGAAGCTCGTCAGCCAGCATTGGTGTATGCTGCTCGATGCCGAGAGGAGGGTGATGCACCTGACGTCATAATTGGTAGTTTTTGATCTCTAGCATGCCATACACTACTTTGGTAGATGTTGGTTCAACTCATTCGTATGTTGCATGTAATATATCTGGGTCGTTGGGTGTACACTCTAAGGAAACTGTGAGTGGGGTAACTGTAATAAGTCCACTGGGTTACTCAGTTAGAGTAGACAAACTCTTTAGGGAGGTGCCTTTAAAGGCTCAAGATAGGATTTTCTCTGGAGACTTGATGGAGCTACCATTCAGAGAGTTCGATCTTATTCTAGGAATGGACTAGCTTACTAAGCATAAGGAGACTCTGGATTGTGCGGCCAAGAGGATGGTGTTAAGAACTACCGAGGATAATGAGGTAATAGTTATTAGGGAGCAAAAAGACTACTTGTCCAATGTTGTTTCGGCCTTAAGGGTTGAGAAGCAAATTCGCAAGGGTTGCAAGGCGTACTTGGCTTCTATAAGTCAAACGGAGACTAAGGATGTGACTGTGGAGACAGTAGAACTGTTAAGGAAGTTCAAGATGTCTTTCCTGATGAGCTTCATGGTTTACCTCTGAATCTGGAAGTCGAATTTGGAATCGACTTGCTGCTTAGAACGGCTCTGGTGTCCATCGCGCCGTATAGGATGGCACTAAAGGAGTTAGTGAAACTGAAAGTGCAAATCCAAGAATTGTTAGATAGAGGTTTTATTTGATCGAGTGTGTCTCCCTGGGGAGCACCAGTACTGTTCGTAAAAAAGAAGGATGGGACGATGCGTATGTGCATCAATCATCGCCAGTTGAACAAACTGACGATAAAGAACAAGTATCCTCTACCAAGAATCGACGATCTATTTGACCAGCTTAGGGGAGCTTCGGTATTTTCCAAGATTGATCTTCGATCTGGATACCATTAGTTAAGGGTCAAAGAGGTGGATATTCATAAGACAGCATTCAGAACTCGGTATGGTCATTCAGAGTTTCTGGTTATGCCATTGGGACTGACGAATGCACCTGTAGCATTCATGGATCTAATGTATCGAGTATTCCAACCATACTTGGATCGATTTGTAGTCGTTTTTATCGACGATATTCTGGTGTAGTCGGAAACTAAGGAGAGGCATGATGAACATCTTCGTATTATTCTACAAGTACTAAGAGAGAAGTAACACTATGCAAAATTCAGTAAGTGTGAATTTTGGTTGCGAGAAGTGACATTTCTGGGTCACGTTGTTTCTGCCGAAGGGATTAGGGTGGATCCTATGAAAATTGAGGCAGTTCTGGAATGGAAGCCACCACGGTTAGTATCAGAAATTCGGAGTTTTCTGAGTTTGGCAGGGTACTACAAAATATTTGTAGAAGAATTCTCTCTGATTGCTGCACCATTGACAAAACTCCTGAGGAAAGGAGTAGCGTTTGTATGGACTGAGAAACAGCAATAAGCTTTTGATAAATTGAAGAAGGTATCAACTGAGGCACCAGTGTTGATTTAGCCGGAGTCTGAGAAGGATTTCACTGTGTACAGTGATGCGTCGCATGTGGGACTAGGTTGTGTACTGATGTAAGAGGGTAAAGTAGTTGCTTATGCTTCGCGACAGCTTAAGCCTCACAAAGCGAATTACCCTACGTATGATTTAGAGTTGGCAGTGATGATTTTCGTGTTAAAAACCTGGAGACACTATTTGTATAGAAAAAAGTGTATTATATACACAGATCATAAGAGTCTCAAGTATTTGTTAACTCAGAAGGAGTTGATCCTCAGGCAACAAAGATGGATAGAGTTGCTTAAAGATTACGACTGTTCGATTGAGTATCACCCAGGCAAGGCAAATGTGGTGGCTGATGCACTGAGCCGAAGGGCTGTAGCTGAGTTGAGAGCAATGTTTGCTCGTTTGAATCTATATGACGATGGGAGCTTGTTAGCAGAGTTACAAGTGAGACCAACTTGGATTGAGCAGATTAAGGAAAAGCAGTTAGAGGATAAGTCGATAGTTCCTTGGTTTCAGCAAGCTGAGAATGAGGAGAATTCTAATTTTGGACTAAATACTGATGGAGTTCTGTGCTTTCGTGAAAGAGTTTGTATTCTGAATGATTCTGACTTGAGGCAGTTAGTTCTGAAAGAGGCTCATGGGGGACCTTGTGCCATGCATCCTGGAGGGAATAAGTTGTATCGATACTTGAGAGAGTTATACTAGTGGCCTAGACTTAAGCGTGAGAGGACCGAATCTGTGGGAAAATGTCTGACATGCTAGCAAGTAAAGGCTGAGCATCAACTGCCTTCTGGACTATTACAGCCAGTAAAGATACCACTTTGGAAGTGGGAGAGGGTACTCATGGATTTTGTGAGTGGATTGCCTTTGACACTCTTCAAGAAAGACTCTGTATAGGTGATTATGGATAGGTTAACGAAATCTGCCCATTTCATACCTGTCCGAACCGATTACTCACTTCAGAAGGTGGCTAAGCTGTATGTGGTGGAGATAGTGCGACTGCATGGGGTGCCAATTTTAATAATTTCTGATCGGGATACTAAGTTTACATCTCGATTTTGGTAGAAGTTGCATGACGGGTTAGGTACGCGATTGGATTTTAGCACTGCTTTTCACCCTTGGACAGATGGACAGTCGAAAAAGGTTATTTAGGTTCTAGAGGACATGTTGAGGGGTTGTGTTATCGACTTCCAAGGTAGTTGGGAGGATTACTTGCCATTGGCAGAGTTTGCTTATAACAATAGCTATCAGGCAAGTATTCAGATGGCTCCATATGAGGCACTTTATGGGCGAAGGTGTTGTACGCCTACGTGTTGGATGGAATTGGGAGAACGACAGGTTCTTAGACAAGAGTTAGTGGCAGATACTGAGAATAAGGTTAAGTTGATCAGAGATCGGTTAAAGGCGGCATCTGATAGGCAAAAGTTGTATGTTGATCTGAAGTATAAGGAAATTGAGTTCTCTTTAGGGGATATGGTATTTTTGAAGGTCTCGCCTTGGAAGAAGATCTTGAGGTTTGGCAAGAAGGGTAAGTTAAGTCCGCGATTCATATGGCTTTATTGGGTTCTCAAATGGGTAGGGTTGGTAGCTTATCAGCTGGAGTTACCGCCAGAGCTGAACCGTATTCATGACGTCTTTCATGTGTCCATGCTAAGACGGTATCGATCGAATCCTTCACATGTCGTACCGGTGGAAGAGATTGAGGTAAAGACTGATTTAACTTTTGAAGAGGAGCCCGTGCAAATACTAGATCGAGAGGTCAATGTGTTGAGGAGGAAGTCAGTTCCATTGGTAAAAGTACTTTGGCGAAATCATGGCAAAGAATAGGCTACTTAGGAGCCAGAAGAAGCGACGTGTCAACAATACCCTCACATTTTTGGATCAAGTAAAATTTCGAGGCTGAAATTTCCTTAAGGGGGCAGGGTTGTAACACCCTAATTTTTTGGGATTTTTGCAATTTTGGTGAAATTTTGAAATTTTGTTGTTAAAATATGGAATTTATGTTTTAAGTGTGTTAGGGGACCTTTAGAAGGCCCAAGCCTAAGTTAAAACCGGTAGAATCTCAGAATTTTGAATTTAAAGTGAAGGGGACTTAGTTAAGTGGGCTTTTAAGAAAAAGTGGGTGAATTGAGACACAAGGAAGCCTTTGGTAAAGTGGCAGTGTGGCGCCACTTACTTCATAAAAAGTGGCGTGTGGATGTGTGTACAAGGGCCAGGGTTCAAGTTACAAGGTGAGCAGTATGGTATTTTAATTACTTTTATGCATGTGTAAGTCATGTGATGGAACTCAAGTGAAACTCTGATGGAAGAGTTTGAATTGTTCATGAGATTGAATCAGATGGGATAAGGGAGAGAGATTTTAGGAATTTTGAAAGGGTGGAAGTGTTGGCCGATTGTAAGGGTGTAAAGAGAGTGTATAATCGCTAGGGGAGTTAGGTATAAAATTTGTATTGTTCGTTGGGTGTCGATTGTTTAAGGCTGGCCTTTCGGGATTGTTGGTCACTTTTCTTTTTGCCAAATTGGTGTAGTGAGGCTAGGGTTTCTTTGCTTTCATTTTCTTATTCTCCCTTGGTTCCAAAAAGCTGAAAACGCAACCTTTGTTTTCTTGTGCCAATTTGCCATAACCGAATCTTCTCTTCTCCTCTCTTCTTTCATCTGTTCTCTTTACTTCTCCTTCCTCTAAATCAAATTCAGTTCACCACTCTTATTCTAGGCTGAATCTGCTTTGTACTTCTCTTCTTCTCCTTCTTCTCAAGCCTAGTCGACTACTACCCAAAAGCTGAAACCATAGAGGTTGTCGTTTTCTCCCTTAACCGAGACCTTACTCTTCTCTTCAATCCAACCATTACAAAAACTGAAATCTCATACCATAAACCCTATTGACATCACTTCTTGAACCCATAGTTCAAATTTTCTTCTTCTTCTCACTTAAGAGCCGAAACCTCCATATTCAAGGTATTTCAAGAATTAAACCCTTAAATCTATTAGATTCATTCTCTGCTCGTGTTTGAGGATTAGATCTGCATCAGATCTAAGATAGAAGAGGGTTGGAAGCATTCGGGTTTAGTAGATTTTTGGTAAGTACTCAGATCTCTTATTTCCATTCGTTATTTTGGGTTTTAAGAAAGCAGAAAGTCCCTAAATACTTTAGGGAGGCTGTCGACTGGTGATAGGTAATGCTAGTTGTGCTAATCGGTTTATGTATTCTAGTTTGCAAGGAAAAGTGATTTAGCAAGGAGGAATAAAGGCTAAGGACGTGGCAGCGATCTACATCTAGATCTAGTAGTTGAAATTGATAAGGGTAAGTGATCAAGAATGCCTTATTATGGCTGAATGTGGTAAGTGATCATTATGTGGGTTATCATTGATTTGTAATCTAATATCATAGTGACCGATTGTAGGATATACGTGTAGGAGATCTCGTCAACGTCTGTCGCAAATCAGGTGTGTAAATGAACACCTTCTAGTAGTCTAAATTAGCAAAAGCCGAAGAGCCAAAATGCCAAAATTCTGGCATTTCGTGGGCTTGCGAGCGTACGAGTGCTCATGGGTCGATTTGAAGTAGTAGGATTCTGTAACCAAAATCGGTAAAGTTGGTAAGTGTAACACCCTGATTTTCGGGATTTTTTGGGATTTTGTGATTTTTGGCGAATTCTAAAATTTTGGTGTTCTGGATACTGAAATGTTGTTTAAATATGTTAGTGGGCCATTAGAAGGCCCAAGCCTAAGTTAGAACCCGGTAAAATATCAAGTTTGGATTTTAAGTCAAAGGTGACTTGGTTAAGTGGGCTTTTAAGAAAAACTTTGTAAATTATGACACAAATAGGGCCTTGGAAAAGTGGCAAGGTGGCGCCACTAAACTCCTAAAAAAATGGCTTGTGGATGAGGGTTGAGAGCCTAAGTTCAAGCCACAAGGTAAGCAAATGATACTTTTATTTTTGGGCATGTACCGGGCATGTGACAGAACTTAAGTGGAAATTCGGGTAGGGCCTTGGGGAGGTTGGGCCAATTGCTTTAGTGGTGATTAGGGTTAATTCTTTTCTTTTTTTTTTTCATGACAAATTAGGGTTAGCCACCAAAGTGACCAAAGAGGCAGATTTCCTTTTTCCTGTGCCGATTTCTTCTTCCTCTCCTTTATTCTTTTCTTTTTTTGATTCATCTCTTCTCTTTTCTTCTACTATTTTCTTTTTTCTTCTTCTCTTCTCTAGTCGAAACATCTTTACCATTCTACCCATCTTGTCTTTCAATTCCATTCTTTTCAAACCACCATAGCTGACTGCCATAAAAGCCGAAATCCCGAAAATTGTCTTTTGCTACCAATTTCTTTGAGCCGAACTTTCCCTATTTTCTTCATCTGTGGTGGCCGATTCTTTCATCCTGTGAACCCTTAGTACTTTTCGGCAACACCACTCCAAAACTACAACCCCAAATCATCTTCTTCTTCACCAGTCAAAAAGCCAAAAACGCCATACCTTTAGGAGCTTATAGCTGAATCTTGAGATCTCTAGGATTCAATTTCTGCGAGTGGTTAGGGGCTAGATCTACATCAGATTTGAGTAGAAACATAAGGGGAAACTGTGGTAAGTACTCGATATTCCAAATCTATATGTTATTTTGCAATTTAGAAAAAGCCAAAGTCCCTAAAGTCTAAGGAGGCTATCGATTGGGGCTTAGGGCTCTAAGAGTTATTAATCAATGATTTATTTTGGTGCTAGTGTGTTCTAGAGGCGATTGATCAAGGGCTTGGACAAGTGGAACGACTAGATCTAGATCTAGTCACTAGTTTCGGCAAAGGTAAGATCTCAAGGGCCTAGGTGGTGATGGCCGAATATGGTAAGTGAATATTGGGGTTGGTTATTGTAGATTTGCAATCTAAGACTTGTGGTAATTGATTGTAGGATATCGTGGGAGATCTTGTTAGCAGTCATCGCGAATCAGGTGTGTACCGAACACCTTCTTTAGTTCAAATCGGCAAAAGCTGAAAAGCCGAAATACTGAAGTTCTGGCTTTTCGTGGGCTTGTGAGTATGCGAATGCTCATAAGATGGTTGGAAATTGTTGGATCTGAAATCACAAGTCGTGAGATATTTATGTGTGTAATTTTGTGTTCTTCGATAATTGGGCCATGACTGGCTAAAAGTGGGCCCAATGGGCTTACGGGCCTATATAGGTGAAAATGAGTAATTAACTCGTACTGATAGACTGTAGGTTCAAAATTGGTTAAACTGATAAATTGATCATAAAATCTGAATTAAATGGGCTTAATTGCTAATGGACATTGTAGGGCCCATTAGGGGTTTTAGGGCCCAGTAACTTAAAATTGTTAAAACGAGTTAAATAACTACTGGGACGTAAGTTAAGTTACTGGAGATTGAAAGATGCACAAAAACCCTAAGAATTGATAAAATTACTGAAATACCCTTAGGGACGAGAAATTACGATTTTAACCCTAAGAACTGCATGTGTTACTGTTTTCTGTTCATTACATGATTATCTGTTGCATGGGACTGGGATATTGATGGAGGAAGTACTGAAAGTGGCTTGACCACGTACTGGAGGCTTTGCCTCAACTTACTGATATCTGAGCAGTTATGCTGCAACTGTAGAGTGTAGGGCTAGGTGGGTTGAGTTATTCCCCACATGGTGTGTAGGGCTGGTACGGGTGGAGTGTAGCGGCTGGATTTAGGTTGGGTTTGGGCTTGCATCCATGTCAATATCTGTTCTATTTTGAAATGGGCCTATGGGCCGCACTATTATCTGAAAAGGGCTGAGGCCCAGTATACTGTATCTGGAAAGGGCTTCGGCCCAGTTAAAACTGAGACTGGATCGGGCTTAAGCCCAATGGACTTGAGCTGAATTGGGCTCAGGATGGGCTTTCTATACACACTGAGTTTCCAAACTCACCCTCCTTCTTCCATCTATGCAAGTGAGCCTTAGTTGGTGGGCTTGGAGTTGGGAGGGATCCACAGTGGCCACGAAGATTAAAATTCTGGTTTTTAATTAAGTTTTATTTTTAATTCATTTAATTACCGTATTTATTTTAGATTATTTTATTATGGTTTTGGGTTGTAATAAGGTCGCTCTATTATTTTCATTTCGGGTTTTTAATTCTTTACTTATTTAGTTTGTTGTTAACTTAAGATTAATAGTGTTTAAGTTGTTTATGAAATCGGATAGCTCTAAGGCGCGTTTTTATAAAAGTTACTTATTTTCAAAATAACACGATAAACGAACATTTTCAAAACCAAACATAAATTCCAAAAGTGTAACAAAAGTTACGTTTTTAAATAAACCTTTAACGATCGGTAGTAAATAGGATATTCATTAAGTAAATCGGGAATTTCCTTTAAAACATCAATAACGGTTTTTACAAAGCTCACCCCAATCTTAGTAACTAGGTTAGTCGTAGGTGATGTGGCATGCCGGATTCGGCCGTAACTCTGGGCTGAGTGTGGTGTGTTACAGTAAGTGTGCGATTCCATGTATCTCGGTAAATTGGGCCTCGATGGGCTGAATATGGGCCCAATAAGATTATGGGCCTAATGGGATTATGGGCCCATTTGGGTGAAAGCTAGCGGTAAGTGGGTTCTAGTGATTCGTATGTTAAAACTGTTAATCTAGACATGGAATTTGGGCTAAACGGGCTAAAATAGCTAATTGACACTGTAAGGCCCATTAGGGGTTTATGGCCCAATAGCTCTATGATTGATAAATGGGCTAGATATACTGTTAGGGTGGAAATTGGACTGTTAATGATTGAAATATGCATAAACCCTTAAAAACTGGTATAATTACTGAAATACCCCTAAAGGGTGAGAAATTACTATTTTGTCCCTAGGTGCAAAATGACTGTTATACCCCTAGGGCTAAATTTGATTGAAATGCATGCTTTACTATTTCTATTTACTGTACGCCATAACATGATTATCTGTTGCATGGGACTGGGTTTATTGATGGAGGAAGTGCAAGTGGCATTACCACGTTTACTGAAAGAGGCTTTGCCTCGTTTTACTAAAAGGGGCTTTCCCTCGTTATACCGTTAGTGGCTTGGCCACGTAATGGTCCCCGAGTGGAAATAGGACCACGTTATCGTGGACTTTGTGTCAAGGCTACCTTTGGCGCCAAAGAAGAAAGAGGCAGTATGGGTCGTCGTAGATAGACTGACAAAGTCAGCTCATTTCGTACCAGTTCGCGCGGATTATTCACTTGAGAAGCTAGCTGAACTATACATTGCCAAGATAGTGAGGTGTCACAAAGTACCATTTTTGATAATTTTAGACAGAGATCTGAGATTTACATCTTGATTTTAGAAAAAGTTACAAGAGGCATTACGGACAAAGTTAAATTTCAGCACAGCTTTTCATCCGCAGACTGATGGCCAGTCAGAGAGGGTTATTTATATTTCTGAGGACATGTTGAGATGTTACATTCTTGAGTTCCAAGGCAGTTGGCAAAAGTACTTACTGATTATTGAATTCGCCTACAACAATAGTTATCAGTCGAGCCTGAGAATGGCGCCTTGTAACAGCCTGAGTTAGGGCCTAGTCAGAATAGTGGTTTCAAGACCACAAATTCAAAGTAGAAAAATATAGTTCATGATTATTTTTGAGTTTATGGCATACTTGCATGATATTGAGAAAATTTCATGAAGGAAATTTCATGAGATAGTGACTAAATTGTCCTTTAGGACTAAGTTGTAAAAGTTGCAAAATTGAGTTTCTAGAAGCTTTAAGGATGAATTGGCATTAGAAAAATTATTGGGAGTCCTTATTTGGAAATTAGACCAATTTTTAGCATGATGGGAAAAAATGCCCATGGAAGGAAAATTTTCTAAAGAAAGGGCTTAAGGGCATTTTGGTTATTAGGTAAATTAATGAAATAAAAAGGGGAAAAAGAATAAAAAAAGTGTCCATCTTCTTCCCCAAGTGTGCCAAGTTTGAAGAGCCTCCATAGCTAGGGTTTTTTTCATTTTCAAGCTCCAAATAAGTGACTCCAAGCCACGTTTTTCATGCTCTTCGTATTTTTGAAAACCTCGTAACTTAATCTAGCTATTTCTACCACTAATTTGAGCTAGGTCTCACATTCAAAAATATAACCATGCATGACATGTAAGTAAATTGATCCCTAGTGGTAGAAAATGAAAGTTTAAGGTGTAGTAAACACCTTTCTCTAGGTGGTTTTTCATGAAAGTCCCTAATAGGGACCAAATTGCAAATTTAGTAAAATATGTGGTAAAAGTATGAAATTATGAGCAATGTGGGTTTCATGCACACTAGTAGGTGTTGGCTAGGCTTGGGTAGCCAAAAGAATAGATACATTTTATTATATGAGCCTGAGGACTATTTTGTAAATATGAAAAAGTTTAGGGGAAAAATTATTAATTTTTCCAAAGTGTCAATTATGAGCCATTTAGTCTTTGTGAGTGTTAAATAAGTCAAATTTTTCATTTTACATCAAGAAACGAGAAGCTCGGATTGAAACCGGGGAAAAAGTAAAGTAGTGGACTAAACCAAACATTCCCCCACATTTTGGACCCGAGGTAAGTTGTATGTAATAATTTAGCTTGCAAGTTATGTAAATTCATGATGATAATTTTTTTTATGAAATTGTGATAATCCATGAAGACATGAACATGATTTTGTATGAGTTATGTTAAACTTTATGATATTGATTTGTTGAGGAAATGGATGAGATTCATGAAATTAATGATGTGGAATTTTACCAAGAAATGATGAAAATATGAAAAGAGAAGTTACATGCAGGTTTAAATGATATGAAGGATACAGTAATCATGTCATGAGTGTTATAGGTCCCGTGTAAGACCATGTTTGAGACATGGCATCGGCACCAAACTGAGATCCCATGTAAGACTATGTCTGGGACATGGCATTGGCATTGAGATGTGATCCCTTGTAAGACCACGTCTAGGACATGGCATGGGCATCCGAGATAAGGTCCTGTGTAAGACCATGTCTGGGACATGGCTTCGGCACCGAAAGGATATAAGGATCCCCTATAAGACCATGTTTGGGACATGGCATGGGCATCCGGTATGAGATCTCATGTAAGACCATATCTGGGACATGGGCGTCGACATCGATGTGAGATCCCATGTAAGACCATGTCTGGGACATGGCATTGGCATCATTTCATGAGATTGACTTATGGGTACCTTTCGGTATTTTAAAAGAATCTAAAATGAGAAAAGTATTAAATTTGATATGTCTCATGATAAAGGCTAAAGTTTCATGTTGAGTATTGCAGGTATATATATGAGTAAGCATGAAAAAAAAAATTTTGAAAGTACATAGTTTTGAGAAATATAGCATGAAAAGCATGAGTAAGTATATGATTGAGTAAGCCATGATAATGAGTAAGAAACTACAAGAAATTCATGATACTTATTTAAGTGATATTTCATGAATTTGTTGCTATTTTATTCATGCAACTTACTAAGCATTTTATGTGCTTACTCTATCCTTTTCCTCTTCCATGTAGATTTGCCGTACCAGTTCGAGGATCGTTAAAGTCGGAGCTTGAAGTCACACTACTAAGCCACTCTTTTTGGTATAGTATAGTTAGTTATTTTGATGTATGGCATGTATAGGAAGTTTGATCATTTTGTTAAGTGTCATTTTGTAAAGTCAAGTAGCGTTGTAATAGCCTTTGAAAATGGCCTAATATTGCCTAACTCATATTTTATAGAATGAAGAAGAAATTCATGAATGTACAACCTTGCATGTTTAAGTATAGTAAAGTGTATGAGAATGGTATGTATGTTGGTATTGGGATGCCTTAATTTTGAGTATTTAGAGAGCATGTTATGCCTTTTTATGTGTTATGGAAATTGGCGTTGTGGTTGATTGTGTTTCAAGGTGGCATAAGGCATGGAAAATAGCCTATTATTGTCCACACAGTTGGGCACACGGGCGTGTGCCTAGGCCGTGTGTGACACACGGTTAGCCTCAAGGGTGAGTCAATAAGCCGTGTGTCCCCTGCATCCAATTTAGTAAAATCAGTATAGAACACGAGCTAAGCACACGTCCACGTGCCATGGCCATGTGCACCTCTGATGATTGTGGGGTTCAAGTCAAGATACTCCATAGGATATTGACACGGGCGTGTCTAGGTCGTGTGAGAGACACGGGCTATAGATACAGGCGTGTGCCCAAGCCGTGTCAACACCCCTGTAGATTGAAAATAAAATAAATTAGACATGGGCTAGGGACATAGGTGTGTGAGACCACACGGCCTACCCACACGGGCGTGTCCTATCTGGCACAGGTGTGTCCTATCTGGCACAGGTGTGTGGCTCTGTTGTAGGTTAACAAAATTTTTAAGTGCCCGAAAGCTCTCGGATCGGTTTCGGGACACACTCGATATATGTTTTGGGCCTTGTAAGCGCATGATAAAGTCATTAAGAGAATGAATGAAAAGTTTTAATAGAAAAGAAATTATATAGCCGAGATTACGAGATTTAGTATGATTCAGTAAGGTAATCCCTCGTACCCCGTCTTGACGTCGGACTCGAGTAAGGGGTGTTACACACCTTATGAGGCTTTGTATGGGAGAAAGTATCGGATGCCCTTGTATTGGTCAAAACCTAAAGAGAATCAGATAGACAGGGTGGACTTGGTTAAAGAGACTAAAGAGAAGGTTAAGGTAGTCCAAGAATGCTTAAAAGCCGCCTCGGATAGACAGAAATCCTATTCGGATTTGAAACGAAAGGAGACTGAGTTTCAAGTAGGGGACAAAGTGTTTTTGAAAGTTCCCCCTGGAAGAAAGTCCTCCGGTTCTGTAGGAAAGGAATATTGAGTCCACAATTTATTGGACCTAAAGAGGTGACTGAGAGAATTGGACCGGTAGCATATCAATTAGCATTGCCTTAAGAGCTAGAGAAAATTCATGATATGTTTTACGCGTCTATGTTACACCGACACCACTCTTACCCATCGCATGTGATCGCACCGACCGAGGTTGAGATTCAACCAGATATGACCTATGGTGATGAGCCGGTTAAGATTTGGCTCGAAAGGTCAAGCAATTGAGAAACAAGAGTATAGTATTAGTGAAGGCGTTATGACATCGACATGGAGTCAAGGAAGCCATATGGGAACTAGAGGAGACAATGAGAGATCAATGCCCGAACCTCTTCAACGGTGAGATTTTCGGGGGACGAAAATCCCTAAGGGAGGAATTGTAACAGCCCGAAATTGGGCTTAGTTAGAATAGTGATTTTGAAATCACTTACCCGAGGTTTGAAAAAAATTATTTTAGCATTATTTTAGGTGTTATAATATTTTTGTAAGGGTGCATGAAAATTTTGATGAATTACTTTACGCGATTGAGGGCTTAATCGCGAAAAAGGACTAAATCGCATAAAAGTCAAAAGTTATATTTTAATAGTTAAAGGTGTTAAATAGATTGAGAATCAAAGTTTGGGGGTTTTAAAGGGCAATTAGGCCCTTAAAATTCATCATGGCCAGCCATCAGACGCAAAGAGGACAAAAAAAGAATTGAAAAGTCAAAAGGTTAGGTAGTTGGTGACTAAATTGATAAGCTAATACAAAAAAATTTGCCTAGCCTAATTTTTCTTCCTTCTTCCTTCTTCATTGCTAAAATATACCAGTAAATAAGCTGTAACACCCCAAACCTAGCCCAGGCATTATGGCTAGATCTAGTGTGTCACATGGACAGTTAATTACGCCTCGTTCCTCTATTAATCAGTTTAGGGTGTCTTAGCAAAACCATTTTATGAGTTTTGAAAAGAAGAAGGTTATTTAATTTGCAAAATCCTAACCACTATTAGTTTGAAGTTCACTTTTAAAAAGATCTTGTTAGTGTGACGTTATTATTAAGTTATCTAATTGTCCCGTAAGCAATGTTTTGAAAACGTTTGTTAATTTTGAAATAAAAATCCACGCAGCCTTAATCTATTAATTTTTAGACAAGTATAAATAATTCCTTAAAACCAAATGAAAATAGAAATTAAATACTGAGCGGCCTTATTACATCATAAAACCCAAAAATTAAGGAATACTAAAATAAAATAAATTTAAGGAAAATATAAACTAAAAACAGTTCACGTGGCCACTCCGAATCCCTCGCAACTCCAAGTCCTCTAAGGTTGGGGTTTACCTGCATGGATGAAAAGAGATGGGTGAGTTTGTGAAAACTCAGTGTGTAAGTTAACCCAACCAGAGTCAAGACCAGTTCAAGCTCAAACCAGGTCGAGGCCCTATTCAAATAACAGTGTCAACTAGGCCTTAGCCCTATTCAGAAATAGTGATAACTGGGTCATAGCCCTATTCAATAAACAGTGTGGGCCTTAGGCCCATTACAGTAACAGATCAAATATTATGCATGTATGCAAAGCCCAAACCCAAGCCAGCCCTACACACCACAGTACCGGCCTTACACACCATGTGGGGAATAACTCAACCCATCCAGCCCTACACACCACAGTCGCAGCACAGCTGCTTAATCAAATATTGTGGCCAAGCCACCAGAACAGTAATATGAGGCAGAGCCTCTAAGCAGAATACGTGGCATTGCCACTTTAGCACTTCCTCCATCATGATAACCCAATCCTATGCAACCGAATATAATATGACATGGCATATAGAGCATCAGATATAATAGCATGCAAATCAGTCCACTTAACCCTAGGGGTAGAATGGTCTTTTAGCACCTAAGGGTAAAACAATAATTTCCTCCCTTAAGGGGTATTTCAGTAAATTTGCCAGATTTTACGGTTTTATGCTCGTTACAGTCTACTACAGACCTATCATCATCTAAGTAACTTATTTAGCCCATTCCATTATTATAGAGTTATCGGGCCCTAAAACCCCTAATGGGCCCGACAGAGCCCACAAGCTACTATGGCCCACTAAGTCCAAATTTCCTACTCCTTTTAGTAGATCAAATAACTAGATTATCTGAATCTACTTACAGCTCGATTTCACCCATATGGGCCTGTAAGCCCATTGGGCCCAAATTCAGCCCTTCGAGCCCCAAAACCACCCAAAAGCACGAAAACGTGCCCACGACAGTCTTACCGATTGAGATACCAACTTTACCATTTCAAATCGACCCACGAGCGTTCGCACACTTGCAAGCCCTCGAAATGCTGAATTTCAGCATTTCGGCATTTCAGCTTTTGCCGATCTAGTCTACTAGTGGGTGTCGATTACACACTTGTTTGCGTACTATGTCGAGATCCGCACCGAATTAACCTACAATCGTTTTAACCACACTCTTAAACTATAGCCAACAAAGACAACGAAATCAACATCCTACCATATTCGGCCAACACCATCCAAAGCCCTTAATCCCTTACCTTTGCTGAAATCTACCAGTAGATCTAGATCTAGATTGCTTCAGTGCCCCAAGTCTCGAACTGTTCCTCTCTAGATCGCCCTTTTTCCACACCAATATGCGAGATCCAAAAGAAAAGGCTCAATTAAGTTTTTAATTCCGAAAAAGAGTCAAAACCGATAACTACCATGGCAATGGGGTTTTCGGCTTTTCTTAATTTGTAAGAAAGAATGGAGTAGAAAAGCTACTTACCCAAAAAGTTGTTCGATTTGATAAATAGCACAGCAGTCATTTTCTCCTAAACCATATCTCAACCTCTAGAGGATCTAGTCCAAAACCCGAAGCTACAAAAGAGGTTTAACATTTTCGGCTAAAGCATAGTTATTTGCGAAAGATTACAAGATTCAACTTTCAAGGAGTGCAAGAGAACCCAACAGAGAAATAGAGAAGAGAAGTATAGGTGATTTGGCTAAAATAGAAGAAAAGAATAGAGATATTCGGCCAAGGAGAAATCAACACCAAACTAAACTTTCTAGGATTTCGGCTTTTGAGAAAACATCTAGGTAAGGTTCTAAACGAGTTTAAACAGGCTATGAAGTGAAGAAGAAAGAGAAGAAAGAAGGGATGGATTCAGCTTGAGAAGAAAAAGAGAAGAAAAGAAAAGGAAAGGGTTGGGTTCTGGACAAATAGACACAAGTGGTTTGTGTATGCGGTTTCGGCTTTTAGAACAAAGGAAAGAGAAGAGAAACTAAGAAAAGACCCTAAGGACTTACCTAGTCGGCACTTACTTACCAAATATGCCAAACTAAAACCCAAAAAAGAACCCAAAAAGCATTCGGCTAGCACCCCTTAACTCCCCCTTGCCGATTATGCCAAAACCGAAAGACCAAAACCGAAAATGCTCCCCCAAGAGCCCCCACATTCAACCATCACGTGCTTCCCATTCAAATTTCCTAAGTTTTCTCCCCTTATCCCTCCTTGATTCAATCCCATGAGCACTTCAACCTCCTCCCAACAGAGTTTCACTTGGAGTCCACCACATGCCTTGCACATGCATAAAAAAAATAAAACCCCACCTTACTTACCACGAGATTTCAACCTTAGCTCTTGCATAGCCTCTACATGCCTCCTCCTTAGGCCCTAAGTGGCGCTACATTGCAACCTTACCATAGGTCATCTTGTGTTTTAAATTACCAACTTTTTTTAAAAACCCACTTAGCCCACACCCTTTCTCCCTTAGGTCTAAAATTTTAAAATTCTACCGGGTTGTAACTTAAACTTAGGCCTTCTAAAGGCCCACTTACACACTCAAAGCATAATTTAGCACATCCAGACAAGCAAAAATTAAATTTAAGCGAAATCTCAAAATCCTAAAAATTGGGGCGTTACACAAGCGTTTTAAAGCTTTCAAAATTTTAGCCATCTTTCATCCTTGCAAGTAAGTGATTCTTAAGGCTTTTCTTGATAATTTTTACACTTTTGGGACCCTTGTAGCACGAGCTACATTTTGAGGGGTGTATTATGCAAAATGGTTGAAAGATAGAATTGTTGTAATGATTGAATAAGAGTTGTTTGCTGGGTTTTTATGGAAGAAAATGAGTCATAGTTGTTAAATAAACAACTTTTGTAAAAGGGTGTTCATAGAAAACACCTAAATTGGACCTAGTTGTAAAGTTGTAAAACAAAGGGTAAGTGTGAGAAATAATGAGAATTTTAGTCTGTCATAAGACTGAAAAGAGTTTGGTTAGGCATGACTAATAAGAAAATTCGATAAAAATTGATTTCCGAGCCTAGGGGTAAAATGGTCATTTTGCCAAAGCCTAGGGGCAAAATGGTCATTTTGCCAAATTGTGAATTTTGAATTGCTTAGATTTAATTGGTGATTAAATTAGTGAATCTTTATTTTTATAAATCAAGATTTAAAAATCAAAACTTAGACCAGGGGAAAGCCAAGCAAATCGATTAAACCGAAAGGTTATCTTTATTTTGTATACCAACGTAAGTTGTAGGTAAATAATGCAACATTTCTAAATTTTATGTATGAAAACATTGTTGGTCATAAAATAATGCATTATGAATTGAGCTATGCACGAAAATGTTTATTCAAGCTTGAATTGTTGAATAATGACCTGTAGTCATGAATTTCTGAGAACATGTATAATAGAGCTCAATTGAACATTGGGATAGAATTGGATATTCATGCCATGACATTAGGTAATGTGTGTGCTAGTGTAAGACATGCTTGGGACATGCATTGGCTTTGAGACAAGAGCTAGTGTAAGACAAGTCTGAGACATGCATCAGCCTCGAAATGTACAAGCTAGTGTAAGACCATGTCTGGGACATGGCGTCAGCTTGTTACGTGTTAATGTAAGACCTGTCTCGGGCATGGCATCAGCATCAATAGATAGGGCTAGTGTAAGACCTATGTGGGACACCACATCGGCCTCGATATATTGAAAATCAGTGTAAGACCATGTTTGGGACATGGCATCGACTTGATATGTGAGCTAGTGTAAGACCATGTTTAGGACATCGCATCAACTCGATACTCTACGTTGGAGGCTCATTGAATATCCTTTCATATCCTAAATAGTTCAACGCGAAATCTTAGTTAATGTTAAGTTTGAGAGATGTTATGTTGATTTTTAAGAGTGGTACAGGTACCTAAATGAATTGTATGAATTGTGAGCTCACTATTATGTTGTATGATTAGTAAAGGTTGGAAGCAAATAAGTCATGTTATGGTTATTCTTTGTCTCACACATGAGTCATGGTGTGTTAAGAATATGACTTAGAATGGTAATATTTTTGTTATTTATTTGCCTATAACTTACTAAGCGTTATGCTTACCCCTCTCCTTTCCATTTTCCTATAGTGCCGCCTAAGTAATTCGAGGATCCAAGGACGTCAGAGGTATCTTACACACTATCAACTAAAGCACTCAGTATAGTTATGTTTTGTGTTTTGAGTAATGGCATGTATAGGTTGTTCGGTCAATTTATGTAAGATACTCTAGTTAGCCAATTGTGTTGGCCTTTTATTTTATAAGTTCATTTTGCAAATGGCCATTGGAATTGTCCAAAATTGTGATAGTCATTTTTAATGAAATGAGAATGAGTTCATAGAAATTTAGGGATAGTTGCTTAGATTAATTGTGCATACACATGATATGAATTGTGGTTGTTGGGGAAAGACATATTTTTAATCTTTTGGATGCATATCGATAAGAACCAGTGTTTGGTTACATTTGGTCTTGTTTTAGGGAGGCAAAGAGGCTTGGTAGATAGCCTATTTTTGTCCACAGAGGTAGGCACACTGGCGTGTGCCTAAGCCATGTGTGACACACGGTTCACCCAATGGGCGTGTACTTAGATCATGTGTCCCCTACACCTTGCATGGATAGAATTAAATGCCCAGTAGTAAACACACGGGCTGAGACATAGCCATGTGCCTCAACCATGTGGAGGACACGGCCAAGCACACGTGCGTGTGCCATGACCTTGTGATTGCTGACTGATAAACGATAAATTATACATATTCTTGCCTCATGATTAGCCTAATTTCTGGATGAATTATCATTAAATTTGTGAGAATTGGTGCTCTTAACCTTTCTATTTCATGTTGTACACTCAGGAGAGCATAAGGAAGAGAAAAGAATAAAAAACGGGCCAAAAACGAAGAAAATGGGCCAAAGTGTGAAAACAACATGGCCTAAGGAGTCACCACACGGCCGTGCCACATAAGGTCCAACACGGCCCAGCCCCGACAAGCACGGCCATGCCACACGGCCGTGCCTCCATCAACAGGCCCGTACACGGCCTCTTGTCGATCCACACAGGCGTGGCACACGAGCGTGTCCCTGTCATGAGGAAGTGTAATTTCACTCGAATTTGGATACTTAGAGGCTAAGAAAGGCATCTCAAAGCTCTATATAAAGACCCTAGGAGGAAACTCTAAGGACGTACTCTTTTCTCCCAAAAGGAGCGCCATATTTCTGCCAACACAAGGACTAAAAGCAAGGAATTACTTCAAGAGAAGCCGATTGATTCATCCTAGAAGCCAGAATTCTACATCAAGACAAAAGATCTCCCTAAATTCCTTCAGGGGTTTTTGGGTTCTTTATATTTTGTTATCTTATTTCTTCTGAGATGTTTTCTTTATTAATTATGAACTAAATCCCCCAAATACTTGAGGGGGATGAAACCTAAGACTGATCTTGTTATTATTCATTCTTGAACTATATGATAAATACTTGAATTGTTCTTAATTATGTGTTCTTAATTCTTGGTTTAATAATCCTAGGTATTAAGTCAAGAAACTGATGTGCTTAGGCAGAGGAGCAAAAGTCCCTGTTTTAAGAGTAGATCTACCATAATTAAGCAGAGTTGCATGCAACCCTAGACATAGGGCGACATAAATCTGCCGGATTAGGGTCAAACCTAATAGGGGGATCCATAGATCAAATTAATGCAACCTAGGGGTGTTAACTAGAAAGAGACTTTAGTTAAACAACCTAGGATTAGTTGTTCTTATCCTTAACGGAGGTATTAACAAAAGTTAGGGATCTCTACGGATCAAGTCAAGTGAAGAAATCGTATAGTTCAAGAACTTAATAACAAGTGAAGACTAGGTGGATTCTCCCTTGAGTATTGCCTATACCAATTAGCTTTCCCGAGAGTTTTTCCCCAATTTGCTTTTTGTGCATTCGTAGTTTAGTTTTAGAATTAGTTTCATACAAACCTCTTTTACTTTTAGGTTAGATAATAGAAAGGAAGTGAGTACTAGTACTTTTAGTTTCCTTGGGTACGATAACTCGATCTTGTCGCTAAACTATACTACTGTTCGATAGGCGCGCTTGCCTTAAAATCGTGATATTAGTTAGTTTTTGGTGTGATCAATTTTTATAAATTTTATTACTACATATCACGCAATATCAGGTTTTTGGCGCTATTGCCGAGGAACTGAAATATTAAGAAAACTCAATTTCTATTACTTTAGCCATTACTATATTTATTTATTTTCAGTTTTTATTTATTTTATTTTAATTTTCTTTGCTTTTTCCTTCTAGGTATTTCTAGTTTATGACTAGAAACAACCCGGCAGGGCCATTACTTTTTGACGAAGATTTGGAAGCGACAGTTCGCAGAACTCGTAGAGAGATCAGAAGAAGCCTACATTATCCAGAACAAGGACAAGAACAAGAGCCAGAACCTACAGAAGAGATGGAAGAAAATCAAAACATTCCACCACCCCCCGCAATAGCCGCGCAACCAGTAAATCAAGATGAAGCTCCTCGCACTATGTATTATTATGCTAAACCTAGTTTGGCTGGTAGACCTACTATTGCTGCAAATAATTTTGAATTAAAATCTAACACTATTCAGATGATACAACAATATGTGCAGTTTGATGGTTTACAGGATGAAGATCCAAATTCACACATAGCCAATTTTTTGGAACTTTGTGATACTTTTAAAATTAATGGCGTTTCTGATGATGCCATTCGTCTAAAGCTATTTCCATTCTCTTTGAGAAATAAAGCCAAACAGTGGTTAAATTCTTTACCACGAGGATCAATCACTACATGGGAATAGATGACAGAAAAATTTTTACTTAAATATTTTCCTCCAGCTAAAACAGCTAAATTACGAAACGATATCTCTTCTTTTGTGCAGATAGATTTAGAAACACTTTACGATGCCTGGGAGAGATACAAAGATCTTTTGAGAAGATGCTATCATCATGGATTACCCCTATGGTTACAAGTTCAAACCTTCCATAAAGGTTTGAACCCATCAACAAGGCAAATGATCGATGCAGCCGCAAGAGGAACAATCAACAATAAAACACCCGAAGCAGCTTATGAGTTTATAGAAGAGATGTCACTAAATAACTATCAGTGGCAAGTCATGAGGACAAAGCCGACAAAAGCCACAAGAGTTTATAATATTGATGCTGTCACTATGCTTACTAACCAAATAGAACTTCTAAATAAAAAGTTTGATAATTTTGTTGGTTCTACGCAGGCACAACCAGTAATGCAGTGTGACACAACTCCAGGAAATATGTTCAATCCAGACTACTCATCTTATGGACACAGCATAGAAACTGAGCAAGCCAACTATATGGGTAACAATTCTAGACCTTAAAATAACCCTTATAGTAATACTTACAATACAGGTTGGAGAAATCACCCCAATTTTTCATGGGGAGGACAAGGTATCAAAGACAACAACCTTCTCTGGGATTTCAGCGGCCACCACCATAATAAGAGAAAAAGCCGAATCTTGAAGAGATGTTCACCAAATTCATGGCCGCATCAGAAACCCATTTTCAAAACACTGAAATGGCACTAAAAAACCAACAAGCATCAATTCAAGGGCTTGAGAATCAAATCGATCAACTTGCGAAATTAATTTCAGAGAGACCACCAGGTGGACTACCAAGTAACACTGAGCCAAATCCCAGAGAACGTGTCAAAGCAATTACTTTAAGAGATGGGAAAGTACTGGCTGAACCAGAAAAGAAGCCTGTTCAAGAATCTCCAAAAGACAAGGTAGAGGAACCTAAGGAAAACACTCCACCAACACTCAAGGAATACAAACCGCCTATTCCATATCTGGCAAAGTTGAAGAAAGACCGCGCAGAC
Organism: Gossypium stocksii; assembly: GCA_020496765.1. Taxonomy (NCBI): domain Eukaryota; kingdom Viridiplantae; phylum Streptophyta; class Magnoliopsida; order Malvales; family Malvaceae; genus Gossypium; species Gossypium stocksii. The sequence goes on from CM035622.1 coordinate 55,512,529, forward strand.
GCTCAATTCGGTAAATTTCTCGAACTTTTTAAACAATTACATATTAACTTACCTTCTGTTGAAGCAATTTCGTAGATGTCGAAGTACACAAAGTTTCTTCAAGAGCTTCTAACAAATAAAAGAAAGTTGGAAGAATTAGCCATAGTGGAACTCAACGAGAAATGCTCAGCTATTCTTCAAAATAAACTGCGGGCAAAACTGAAAGATCCAGGGAGTTTTACTATTCCTTGTTTAATAGGTAGTTTAATTATTGATAAAACCTTAGCTGATTTAGGTGCTAGCATTAATCTGATGCCTTATAAAATGTTCAAGCAACTAGGTCTAGGGGAACCAAAGCCCACTAGGATGAGTATTCAACTAGCTGATAAATCTGTTAAATATCCTAGGGGAATCATAGAAGATGTGCTAGTAAAGGTAGATAAATTTATATTCCCTGTTGATTTTGTTGTGCTTGACATGGATAAGGATATTGAGGTGCCTTTAATTTTGGGACGTCCATTCTTAGCTACTGCTAGAGCTGTCATCGATGTAGGGGATGGTAAATTAGTACTTAGAGTTGGTGAGGAAGAAGTCGTTTTTAAAATCTATGATGCTATGAAATTTTCTAAAGAACAAGATGATTCCTGTTATTTTGTTGATATTATCGATTACTTTGTTCAAGATAATTTTCAGGAACTTTCTCTCGCAGACACGTTGGAACTCTGTCTTGTTCATGGTGGGGGGAAGATGAAGCCACCACTGAAATTGAAGAAGTAAGAAAGGAGTTAGATTCTAATGAAATTATCACAAGACACATAAGTTATGAAGGTATAAAGATGAATGATGAGTTGAGACAGAAACCTTCCATTGATGAACCCCCCTAAATTAGAGTTAAAACAACAGCTAGATCATTTAGAATATGCCTTTTTAGGGGAAGATTCAACTTTACCAGTTATTATCGCATTAGATTTGAGCATTGCAGAAAAAGAAGAACTACTCCATGTGTTAAGGGAGCACAAGCAGGCTATAGCTTGGAAAATTATAGATATTAAGGGAATTAATCCTTCTTTTTGCACCCACAAAATTTTAATGGAAGATGAATATAAACCATTGGTGCAAGCTCAAAGATGATTGAATCCCAAAATGAAGGAAGTCGTAAAAGCTGAGGTAATTAAACTTCTAGATGCAAGCATTATTTATCCTATTTCTGACAGTTCTTGGGTAAGTCCTGTGCAGGTTGTTCCTAAAATAGGAGGCATGACCGTGGTGTCTAATGACAAAAAAGAGTCAATACCTATAAGAATAGTCACTAGATGGAGAGTTTGCATTGATTATAGAAAGCTGGATGACACAACTCGAAAAGATCATTTTCCCTTACCTTTTATTGATCAAATGTTGGAAAAATTATCAGGTCACATGTATTATTGTTTCCTAGATGGCCTCTCTGGTTACTTCCAAATCCCGATAGCTCCAAAAGATCAGGAGAAAATGATATTCACATGTCCATACGGTACGTTTGCTTATCGTAGAATGCCTTTCGGTTTATGTAACGCTCTTGCTACTTTTTAGCGATGCATGCTAGCTATCTTCAACGAATTCGTGGAAGACATTATGGAGGTATTTATGGATGATTTTTCAGTTTTCGGTAATTCTTTCCAACTTTGTCTTAATAATTTAAAACATGTTTTGATAAGATATGAAGAGAGAAATTTAGTGCTAAACTGGGAAAAATGCAACTTTATGGTTCAAAAGGGTATTGTATTAGGACATAAATTTTCTAGTAAAGGGATAGAGGTAGATAAAGCAAAAATTGAAACTATTGAAAAATTACCTCCCCCTAATTCAGTTAAGGCTATAAGAAGCTTTTTAGGACATGCCGATTTTTATCGCAGATTTATTAAAGATTTTTCTAAAATAGCTAAGCCTTTAACAAAATTACCAGAAAAAGACATACTTTTCAACTTTGACCAAGACTGTTTAGAATCTTTTAACACTCTCAAGGAAAAGTTAGTCAATGCCCCGATTATGATTTCACCTGATTGGAATCTACCTTTTGAACTAATGTGCGATGCGAGTGATTTTGCAATAGGAGCAATTTTGGGACAGTGAAGAGACAAGCACTTTCAACCGATTTATTATGCTAGCAGAACTTTGACAGCTGCTCAAGCAAATTATACTACCACAGAAAAAGAATTGCCAGCCGTAATTTTTGCATTTAACAAATTCAGATCTTATTTAATATTATCAAAAGTCATTGTTTATACTGACCATTCTGCTCTTTGCTATCTTTTAACTAAAACTGATGCAAGACCCCGATTAATAAGATGGATTCTATTGTTACAGGAATTCGATTTAGAAATAAAGGACAAGAAAGGAGCTGAAAACTTGGCAGTAGATCACCTTTCAAGACTAGAAAACACACAACCCAAGTACCTCAATAAAATAAACGACTTGTTTCTGAAGAACAACTCCTAGCCATAGCAGAGGCAGAAGTTCCTTGGTTTGCTGATTTTGCAAATTATTTAGCAACTAACATAACCCCAAAAGGGCTGACCCATTAGCAAAAGAAGTGATTCTTTGCTAATGTGAAAAACTACTTTTGGGAAGATCCTTTTCTTTTTCGAATTTGTGCAGATTAAGTTATTCGAAGATGCGTTGCTGAGATAGAAAGATACCAAATTCTAGATCATTACCATACGGGACCCATAGGAAGACATCACAGTGGAGCAAAAACTACTCATAAGGTACTCGAATCAGGCTTTTACTGGCCTACACTTTTCAGAGATGCCAACAGGTATGTGATCTCTTGTGATAAATGCCAGAGAACAGGTAATATTTCTCAACATAATGAAATGCCTTAAAACTATATACTTTCATGTGAGATATTTGATGTATGGGGTATTGATTTCATGGGTCCATTCCCTACTTCATTTCGGAATAAGTACATCCTAGTAGCAATAGATTATATGTCAAAATGGGTGGAAGCCCAAGCCTTACCTACTAATGATGCTAGAATGGTAGTATGATTTTTGAAGAAACTCTTCTCTCGATTTGGAACACCTAGGATAATTATTAGTGATAGGGGTACCCATTTTTGCAATGCTCAATTTGAAAAAGTTTTAAAAAGGTATGGAGTACACCACAGAACAACTACCCCTTATCATCCACAAACCAGTGGCCAAGTCGAAGTAACAAATAGGGAACTAAAACGTATCTTAGAGAAAACAATAGAAACAAATAGAAAAGATTGGTCAAGAAAGATAGACGATGCTTTATGGGCCTATAGAACTACTTTTAAAACACCCATAGGTACATCTCCCTATAAACTTGTCTACAGAAAAAGTTATCATCTGTCATTTGAACTTGAACATAAAGCATTCTAGGTTGTTAAATTTTTAAACCTTAATTTTAAGCTTGCAGGTGAGAAAAAATTAATGCAGTTAAATGAGCTAGACGAATGGCATTGCAATGCCTACGAGAGCTCATGACTATATAAGGAAGCCATGAAGCGACGCCATGACAAAAGACTAAAACAACCTAAGTAGTTCAAAACAGGTGATCTTGTCTTACTCTACAACTTAAGGATGAAACTATTTCCTAGAAAACTCAAGTCAAGGTGGTCAGGTCCATTCACTATTCAAACTGTCTTTCCATACGGCACAATTGAGGTAACTCACCCTAACCACGGTACGTTCAAGGTAAACGGCCATAGGCTTAAACACTATAGAGGTGAGAATTTTAAAGATAACAAGGAGGAGCTTCAGCTCCACGAGATCCCTTCATGACACATCCAGGTAGAGTCGAGCTTAGACTCTAAATAAGTGCTTCTCGGAAGGTAACCCAAGCACTAACTTAGTAACTTTTCTTCCATTTTGATTTTAGTTTTTTTTATGCATCAACTAACCCTTTTTAATGCAGAAATTTAGAACCACACGGCCATGCCCACGGGCGTGTCCAAGGCCGTGTAGATACTATGAGCAGAGACACGGTTGTGCACCCAGGCCGTGTACAAGCAGGGTAACATTTTTCCCAAAACACGGGATACAACAAATTGCCACGGCCATGTGATGTGGCTGTGGCCAACATATCAATTTTCACACGGGCTTCGACAATGCCTGTGTCACCAAACCATGGCCAACACTATCAATTGACACACGGGCTGAGACTAGAAGGACACAGTCGTGGGATACAGCCGTGTGACCCAAACACGGGCGTTCGACATGCGCGTGCCCCAAGACCGTGGTCGACACTGTCAAGTCCAGCACGGGCGTGTGACCTACTACACGACCGTGGGAGAAGCGAACACCTTAGGACACGGCCGTGCGATACGGCCGTGTGTCCCAACATGCCCTAGGTACACAGGCGTGTGCTTCGAACCAGACGCGCCAAAATCCCCAAATTTCGAATAGCACGGGCAAAACTTGAGCCACACGGGTGTGTTGTATGCCCGTGTGACCCAAAATCTATAAAATGGAGCCACTATTCATCAATCTTCTTCCATTTTAAACCCTAAATCCTCCCACCCAAACCCCACCCAAAACCTCTCTAGCACCACCATCGTTATCCAGAGTGCCTCCACGACCGTGCTATCCACCCCATGACCGTGCTCCGCCTCATTCCTATCCCATTTGGTTCTATTTTCTCATTTTTCTTTTAAATTTTTACTGCTTATTTTTATTTTCTTTTTTATATTAAATTTTATTATAGTCTTGGCATTGTTTTAAGTATGGAATTGATTGAACTAGCATGAATAATCTAGAATGTTGGAGAGAATTTTATGATTTCATGCCAGTTTGATTCACATTTGATTGCCATTTTTTCCTCTCTAAACTCACATGCATTTAGTATAAATACATACCCATGTCTTTTAAATTTGATATCATGTTAGGATGAATAGATCATACTATTTAGGTTAGTCCACATTTCATTCCAGATTATTTTAGTCACATTGTCATTTAAAGCATAACTATTTTTTATTTTCCATAGTTCTTGATGCAATTTAATTTCAAGTCTTAGGCCTAATGTTTTTTTTTTAGGTACTATATCGTCATCGCGTGGTAAGAAAGTTGCCGTCCCCACTTCAAAGAAACGCAAAGGACCCGGTGGTTCGTCCTTGCGACCCATTGCTGAGAACCGCCATCCTTTCCTCCATTTTCCACAAGCCTCTCAAGAGGAATTATTCTAATTATTACAGGCACGCCCCCTCGGAATGGGAAGGTGCGTCGATTGGGTCGCACTCGAGCAAGTCCACTTAGCAGATGAGGTCCAGGCCTTACTAACGACAGATCCTTGGGATCAGTTTTTTCAGATTGTAGAGCCCACCTACCTCGAACTCACCCTCGAGTTCTACTTCACTTTCCATCTTCAGACGGTGATGACCTGACATGACGATCCAGGGACGATTCAATTCCGTCTAGGAGGCCTCGTCTGACAGCTTAGTGTACCAGAGTTCGGTACAGCACTCGGTCTCTACACCAAGGAATTCATGGAGGAAGAGAACTTTTTTGAGCTTGACCACAGCATCCACGTCTCTCCAGTTCACTACTGGTGCGCCTTAGCCCCTCAACAACACACATACGACCCTAGTCGCTCCAAAGCGACCACCCTTGTCCCACCTCTGAGGTACCTTCACTCTTTACTCGCGCATACATTGACGGGACGATGTGAGAGCACGGGTGTCGTAAACACCCATGATGCCTACTTCCTGTGGTGCATGGCGAATGCGCATGTTATCGACTTAGCCTACTTCATCGCCCATGCAATCCAGCATCAGACAGAGAGGCACCGTAAAGGCATAATTTCCATGGGCCCATACATCACGAGACTAGACAGCTACTTCGGCCTATTCAACACCGCAGCCCAGACATCCTCGTACACTTTAGTAGGCCAGATATCCCCATAGGGCATCCAAAGCATGATTCACATGAGAATGATCCAGCGCCGCCATGGGACAGATCCTCCACAGTACCAGCTACTCAGAAAAGTTGAGCAAGAGGATCCTGAGGACATCCCTGATGATGTCCCGCCAATGGAGGATGATGCACCTACCGAGACACCACTCCCTTACCGCCCAGTTCATGCGGCAGCTTCATACACTGACATATCTGAGCGCCTATCACGATTCAAGCAGCAATGCTTCCAGCGCTTTGACCACATCGATGCGACACTGCAGCAAATATGCCAACACCTTCACCACCGCCACCGCATGATCCATCTGAGGATTAGAAACTTCTATTCCTCTTAACTTTATTTTTATCTTAACTTTTATTTGAACACTGATCTTTATTTTCACCTTTTCTTCTAACTATATTTTCCTTTTTACTTTTACTTTTATTTTCTTACATTTTACCTTTTTCATTATTTGAATATTAGTATAGTTTATTTTATTTTCAATCATTACCTATCGGCTACCTCCTAACGAGTAATTTTTCTAATCCTGAAATTCCCTAAAAATGATAAGTGCTTTCACAGTTTCAAAGGAGCTTTACAGCTCAAATCTAAATTCTAAAGGGAACCTTGCCACATCCTCACCAAGATGACATCTCCAAAACCTACACTCACAACATAAAATTTGTGGACAAATAAATACTACCATCACCAGAGTATCTACCTCCACACCTTTCTTTGTCCCAGACACTCTGTAGGCACCACTACCTCACTAATCCATCCAAAGTAGGGAGTTTCATTCCTTTCCCTATCTTATGATCTTATTCTTTTATTGCTACTAATGTTATCTTTGTACATTGAGGGCAATGTACATCTTAAGTATGGGGAGAAATTTACTTTCAGTCTTTACACTCTCTTTGAAATCCCTGAACTTTTTTTACTAACATTTTGCATTGTTCTCAAATTCTCACTTTCACTATTTGCATTATCTTCAATCTTCTATTAGGAATATATTCTGATTGATTTATGATTTTTATTGATATGTGAGAATTAAGACATAGGTGCTTGTACTTTGATTATTCAAACTTTAAAACATTAGGGAATCAAGCATGATAAGTTGAAATTTTTGAGAACCCCATTTTTTTTCATAAGTTATTTCCTGAATTTTAAGTGATATCTTGAGCTTTGAAATTCACAAGATTGACATCAAAAGCCATAATTCTGGTGAGATTTTTGAGCCTTTTGAGCATACATTCTTTCGTGGTCACTTTTATTATTGCTTTGAGAGAGTCAATACTGATTTGTTATTCTAGAACTTGCTTTGATTGTACATGTTGAGACCACATCATTGATTTGATATACTGAGATGATAAAGGCACCTAGGATTTAACTCACTTACTCCACAAAAGCCTACCTCCATAAATTAACCCCTAGTGAACCCTATTGAGCCTAACAACCTATTCTTTGACTTACCCCTAATATTAACCAATAACTCATTTTTGTTGAATTTCGTTCAATTACTTTGATCCCTATTTTTGTCGAGATTTGAGTTGAATTATTATCTAGCTTTACTCTTTTCCAGATTGTAAAGTTGTAAAATTTAATTATTTGTATTGTATTTGAATTGTTCTTAAAAAAATTAAATATACAGTTAATCCAGTTGTAATAGTTTAAATTTCTTATTGCATATTTCTATTTTAAGGCTACCAAGGCAGAAAAGATGTTAGCTCGAGGAATATGTTTCAGTGATAGAGATTTTCCTAGCTAGATAATTCTTCAGTTCAATCTCGATTCTAACCTTCTTTTACAGCTTGTGACAACACCCCTAACCAAGCCCCATTACAACCATTGAAAGACCTTTTGATCGATGTATCATATCAATCTACAGTGGTGGAGATTTGATTTTCTAGCAAGCCTATGGTAATAACTTTTCAGGTTGACTAGAGAGTACTTAATTCATGAACCCTAAACACCTTGAGTGGATAGAGTGAATCTTTAGTGAGGATGTCAAATCTTGTTAATTTTGATCAAGAGATAGTTACTTAGGAGCAGGGAAGAAAACTTATGTTTCAATGATAAAATTCTCAACTTAGAGTAATTGAATCTTTAATGTTATTCTGATTGAATTTTCATTGTATGACTGGTTGTGAATTAGTTTGAAACATTATTGATAAAGATTGTAAATTAAGAGGAATGATTCTTAATTAGGGATTGAGATTTTGCTTGAGGATAAGCAAAGGCTTAAGTGTGGTGGTATTTGATAAACGATAAATTATACATATTCTTACCTCATGATTAGCCTAATTTCTGGATGAATTATCATTAAATTTATGAGAATTGGTGCTCTTAACCTTTCTTTTTCATATCTTATACTCAGGAGAGCATAAGAAAGAGAAAAGAACGAAAAACGGGTCGAAAACGAAGAAAATGGGCCAAAATGTGAAAACAACATGGCCCAAGGAGTCACCACATGGCCGTGGCCCACGACCGTGCCACATAAGGTCCAACACGGCCCAGCCCCAACAAGCACGACTAGGCCACACGATCGTGCCTCCATCAACAGGCCCGTACAAGGCCTCTTGTCGATTCACACGGGCATGGCACACGGGCGTGTCCCTGTCATGAGAAAGTGCAATTTCACTTGGATTTGGATACTTAGAGGCTAAGAAAGGCATCCCAAAGCTCTATATAAAGACCCTAGAAGGAAACTCTAAGGACGTACTCTTTTCTTCCAAAAGGAGCACCATATTTCTGCCAACACAAGGAGTAAAAGCAAGGAATTACTCCAAGGGAAGCCGATTGATTCATCCCAGAAGTCAGAATTCTACATCGAGATAGAGGATCTCCCTATATTCCTTCAGGGGTTTTTTAGGTTCTTTATGTTTTGTTATCTTATTTCTTCTAAGATGTTTTCTTTATTAATTATGAACTAAATCCCCCAAATACTTGAGGGGGATGAAACCTAAGACTGATCTTGTTATTACTCATTCTTGAATTATATGATAAATACTTGAATTGTTCTTAATTATGTGTTCTTAATTCTTGGTTTAATAATCCTAGGTATTAAGTCAAGAAACTGATGTGCTTAGGCAGAGGAGAAAAAGTCCCTATTTTAAGAGTAGATCTACCATAATTAAGTGGAGTTGCATGCAACCCTAGACATAGGGCAACATAAATCTGCCAAATTAGGGTCAAACCTAATAGAGGGATCCATAGATCAAATTAATGTAACCTAAGGGTGTTAACTAGAAAGAGACTTTAGTTAAACAACCTAGGATTAGTTGTTCTTATCCTCGACGGAGGTATTAACATAAGTTAGGGATCTCTACGGATCAAGTCAAGTGAAGAAATCATCTAGTTCAAGAAGTTAATAACAAGTGAAGACTAGGTGGATTCTCCCTTGAGTCTTGCTTATATCAATTAGCTTTCCCGAGAGTTTTTCCCCAATTTACTTTTTGTGCATTTAGAATTAGTTTCATACAAACCTCTTTTACTTTTAGGTTAGATATTAGAAAGGAAGTAAGTACTAGTACTTTTAGTTCCCTTCGATACGATAACTCAGTCTTGTCGCTAAACTATACTACTGTTCGATAGGTGCGCTTGCCTTAAAATCGTGATATTAGTTAATTTTTGGTGTGATCAATTTTTATAAATTTTATTACTACCATGTGATATCACTGACGTCAGAAACAGAATATCCAGGTTTTTGCACAGGGCTATGACACGAGCATGTCTTGTCCGTGTGACAAACACGGAACACGGACTAAGTACACAGGCGTGTGCCACGGCCGTGTGTCTGCCAACGTCAGAAACAAAATGTCAAGGTTTTTTACACACGGGCCATGACTCGGGCATGTCATGGCCGTGTGAAGGACACAGGCTGAGTACACGGGCGTGTGCCGGGCCGTGTGAAAACCCCTGTAGGTTCAATGTTAGAAAATAAATTCGCACGGACGAGGGGCACAGGCGTGTCCCTAAATTGCTTAGGCCGTGTGAGGTACACCGGCCATTAGCACGGCCATGTCTTGAGGCCACACGTGCGTGTTGCCTTTCCACATGAGCGTGTGCCTTGTTTTTATTTGAAATTCTTAAAAGTTTTCTAAGTGCCCGAAATGGTCTCGGATTGTTTCAAAACCATGTTTTAGGTCTCGCAGGCCCATATGAAGGACCGAAGAGACATGTTTGAAAAAGTTTTAAATTGGAACACATTTTAGTGGCTTAAGGTTGAATAATTGCATGCGTTTTAGTAAGGTATCGTACCTTGTTCCGGCGTCAGATATGGGTAAGTGGTGTTAGAGGAGAGCTTTGCACATTTTCGTAAAACAAATGTGTAATCACACTATTACAATCGTAAATCGGCCAAAAGCTAAAAATATGACAATTGACGTTACACGAGCGTGCGCTCGCTCTCGTGGCAATCTAAATGCATAAAATGTAAGCGTTTGACTGTAAAGGCCACCATGGGCGATTCCATGGGCTTACACTATTTTGGGCCATGTTGGGCCGAAATTGACCGTGTGGGCCCAACAGGATTTGGGCCCCACACGAGATAAACCATACGGATGTAAGGATGATATTGGGCTAGGCTGTGTAGTACACACGACCAAGGTCATTTCTGGGCTTTGTGGTTCACACGGGCGTGTAGGCGCACATAGGCCCGCATAATGGGCCTTAGGCCATTTTCACTGTTTGATTGCTAAGGTTGCACGGGTCATCCGAGATGACTCTGGACCTACTGATGCATCGGTAAGTATACCTAGACCCCAAACTAATAAAATGACTATTATACCCCTATGAGATAAAATGACTATTATGCCCTTATGTTATGTATGACTGTATTTGAGCATGCCACGTTATATATATATTGCATCCATGTATGATATTATGATACAATGCATGACATGTTGCATGGGGATAGGATTATTATGATTGGAGGAAGTGTACTGTACTGGCAGCTCTGTTGCAAATACTGTTTAGTGCCGCAACCGGTGCTAATTTTTTTAGTGTAAAGACGGGTGGGTTGATTTTATCCCCACATGGAGTGTAAGGCTGGATAGAGTGGAGTGTAGAGGCTGGATTAGGTAGGATTTTTAATTGCATATCTGTACTATTACTGTTACTGTAATGGGCTAAAGCCCACACTGATACTCATACTGTAATAGACTTAGGCTCTAACTAAAACTGGACTGTTACTGTAACGGGCTCAGGCCCAGACTGCTTTTGTCTAATGTATGATTGACTGTTTGTTCGTTTAAGGGATTACACACTGACTTTTCATAAACTCACCCTTTTGTTTATTTGTACAGGTAATCCCCAGTCTTAGGCGGACCGGTGCTGTGAGAGATTCGGAGGTGGCCACACAACCGCACCTATTTTATATTTGACTTTTTATGTACAAATAATTTGATTTGGGTATTTGTTTTTGTAATAGGGCCTTTTCAAATTTCTAACTTTTAATTTGGGATTTTATTTATTCTAGGTCATATCTGGTAGTAATGGGACGCGGATTTTCAAAAGACAAATGCTTTTCAAAACACCACGTTTACGTAAAATATTATAAAAGCTTCCACATCAAACAATGGTTTAAGGTATAATAATAATCTAATATGATTAGTAAATTTTGTTAAGAGCACAATGAGGTTTTAATATAGAACGAGTTTTCAATGAAATCATGTTTTCAAAAAACACTTCAATGTGATATCGCCAAATTCGGCCATAACGTTTAGGTCAGGTTTGGGTATTACATTTAGTGGTATCAGAGCGAGGTTGCAAAACTCGACTGTGGAATAGGGTTTTAAATTTTGAGTTTCTAAAAACTGCTTTCGAATGATTTGAAATGTTTTGAAAGGTTATACTAGTTTTGTGGCACTGAGTCTCCAGCGTCAAATCTGTAAGTCTTCTTGGTGTAATTTTCTGTTTTAAACTGAGATGTAATAGGTAGAAAATACTAAGACTACTGTAGTAGTAGACTTACTGAAAGACTTTAGTTAGAGTAAATTGAAAACTGTAGGAAACTGAAAATTGTAGTGAGACTTCGATCTACGAAAACAAACTCTAAATTACTGTTTGTCATAAAACATCTGCTATTAATAACTGGAACTGTAAACTGATCTGCATAAAATTGTTAAAACAGATAAAGTGAATATTCAATAATAAGCACTAGAGGTACTCGTGGAAGAGGCGCAAGAAGCCGTGGCGGAGGTCATGAAGGTGCTAGGGCTAGGTCTTCATCATCTGGCCACATGCCTAATGTTGAGGCTAGGGAGGCACCTACTTCACCTGTAACTGAGACGGGGTCATATGATCGAGCAGTTGGGGATGCGCACTATCCCAAGCTATGCTACAAATTCTAGAAAGGGTCACTAGGCCCAATACTGGTAATGTGGGCCGTGGGACGGTTACGGAACGACTCCGATCTAATGGAGCTGAGATCTTTAGGGGTGTTGCTGGAGTAGCCACTAATGTGGCTGAATATTTGATTGAGGCCACAGAAAAGACAATGGATGACCTCAACTGTACCACCAAGCAAAAGCTAAAAGGTGCAGTGTCATTGCTGCAAGACGAAGCCTATCAGTGGTGGCTTACAGTGAAAAAAGGTACTCAGCCTGACCGGTTGACATGGGAATTTTTCAAGACTGTGTTCTAAGGAAAATATGTGGGTGCTAGTTCTGTGGATACCAGGAGGAGAGGGTTTCTAAACTTGACTCAGGGGGATAAATCTGTGGCTGAATACGAGGCTAAATTTCTGTGACTAAGTTGCTCTGCATATGGGATAATGAAAACTGAATATGAGCGTTGTGTTTATTTCGAGGACGGCCTGAAAGATAGTCTACGGGTTTTGATAGCTCCCTAGAGGGAGCAAGATTTTGCTGCTTTGGTCGATAAGGTGAAGATCGTCGAAGAAGTGAAACGTACAAAATGACAAAACCGTGAGAAGGACAGAGGTAGGAACAAGAGAGATTTGGAGCCCTCTAGTTCCGTTCAGAGGCCTAAGAAATTGGCCAGAGTGGATAGGCCAGTCAGAGTTGGGCTCCCTATTGCTATTATTAGACCACAGTCTTGTGCTGACTGTGGAAGACGTCATCTGGGTGAATGCTGGAAAAGGATTGGAGCTTGCTTGAGGTGCTGATCGATGGAACACTGTATTGAAGAGTGTCCACGGAGGCCCGATCAGGGGCAAGCTACAGGTTTAGGTAATGCACAGCCGGGGAGAGGTGTTCAGCAGCCACCGAGGGGCTGTAGGCAGGCTAGAGGTGGAAATAGGTTGGGCCATGGTTAGAGGGCACCAGGCTGAGGTGCTGGTCATACTGAGACGAGGTAGCCAGCTCTAGTTTACGCTGCACATCGCCGAGAGGATTGAGACGCCCCAGATGTTGGGTCTACGCATTCTTACATAACATTCACTATGTCTAAGATTTTGGCCATAATGGTTGAAAACACTGTGAGTGAGGTTACTGTGTTGAGTCCGTTAGGGCAGTCAGTGAGGGCGAATAAATTGTTTAAGAATGTACCTTTGGAAGTTCAAGGAGTGATCTTTTTGGCGGATTTAATGGAACTCCCTTTTGGAGAATTTGATTTAATACTAGACATGGACTGGCTAGTTAAGCATCAAGCGAGATTTTAATTGTGCTGCTAAATGTATGGTACTGAAAATTGTAGAGGATGAGGAGGTAGTTGTAATTAGGGAGTGTTGGGATTATTTGTCAAATGTGATTTCTGCATTAAGAGTCGAGAAATTGGTTCGTAAGGGTTGTGAGGCATATTTAGCCTACATCAGTGTTTTAGATTTTGAGAGCTCTTCTGTAAAGGATATTAGAACAGTTAAAGAATTTTCAATTTTTTCCCGATGAACTACCTGGGTTACCTCCAAATAGTGAAGTTTAATTTGGGATTGGGCTCTTACCTGGTACAACTCCGATATCCATTGCCCCTTATACAATGGCACCAAAGGAGCTTATGGAACTTAAAGCTCAAATTTAAAAGTTATTGGATTGAGGATTCATTCGACCTAGTGTGTCTCCATGGGGAGCACCAGTGCTGTTCGTGAAAATGAAGGATGGGTCTATGCGTATGTGCATTGATTACTGGCAATTGAATAAATTAACCATTAAGAATAAGTACCCTTTTCGAAGAATAGACGATCTATTTTACCAGCTTCGAGGGGCTTTGGTTTTCTCCAAAATTGATCTTTGTTCTAGGTACCATCAGTTGAGAGTTAAAGAAGCTGATGTGTACAAGATTGTATTTAGGACTCCCTATGGGCACTACGAGTTCTTGGTCATGCCGTTTGGATTAAGGAATGCACTAGCGACTTTTATGTATCTAATGAACCAAGTATTTCAACCTTATATGGATCGGTTCGTAATATTGGATTCCTTAACCCTCAGTTGGTAATAACCGGATCTCAGATCAATCTTAGAGAATACCGTTGCTCCCTTTAATTGGTCAAACAAATCATTAATTCTAGGCAATGGATACTTGTTCTTGATAGTCACCTTATTAAGTTGCCTATAATCAATACAAAGCCTCATCGATTCGTCCTTCTTCTTTACAAACAATATCGGACCACCTCAGGGAGAAAAACTCGATCTCACAAATCCTTTATCCGTCAATTCTTGCAACTGAGCCTTTAACTCTCTCAATTCAGTCAGAGCCATCTTGTATGGAGCAATGGAAATAGGTGCAGTCCCGGGTAACAAGTCAATGGCAATTTCAATCTCTTTAATAGGAGGTAACCCAGGTAGCTCCTCTGAAAACATGCCTAAAAATTCACGGACTACTAGCACAGATTCAAGCTTCAATCCTGACACCTCAGTATTTAGCACATATGCTAAATAAGCTTCACACCCTTTTCTCCCTCATTTCTGAGCAGTCATACGAGAAATCACCACCAGCATCTTACTCGACTCATCTATTCCAACCCAAAGAATTTCACCACTTTCACATTTTAGCTCAAGAGTTTTCTATCTACAATTCACCTTGACATCATGTAATGTTAACCAATCCATGCCCAAATTAACATCAACTCATCAAATGACAACAACATCAGATTAGTCGAAAAACAGTATCCTTGAATCATCAAAGGACAATTCCTACAAACCTTATCTACCAGCACAAATTTGCCTAATAGATTCTACACTTTAATCACAAATTTAGTTAACTCTATGGGCAATTTCTTACTATGCACCAATTTCATGCAAATATAAGAATGAGTGGAGCCTGGATCTATTAATGCAATAACATCAGTATCATAAAGTGAGAATGTACCGGTAATCACATCAGGAGATGATGCTTCCTCGCGAGCTCGCATAGCATAAGCTCTACCAGGTGTTCTCATCTCAGATCTCGCAGCTGTATCTTTCGCTATGCTTTTACTACTAGCTCCACCTCTGACGTTCCTCAATGGTCTACCCTTACTAGTAGTGTTACTCGATTTAGCACTTTGAAATTTCTCATCTCTCACTTTCTCAGGGCAATCTCTAACAAAATGATCTAGAGAGCCACGCTTGAAACAAGCCCGATTAGTTCCCCAACATTCACTAGTATGTCATCTACCATAATTTTGACACTCAGGCCTATCAGATCTCACGTTACCCATATTGGCCATCGAAGTAACCTGGACTTTAGTACCTAAATATGTTTTACCCCGATCACGATGTGAATACCCTACTAAAGCTGTCATTCAAGGATTTGTTTCTTTGGACCCTTTGATTGAGATTGAAAGGACTTACTCATCGGCCTCTTTCTGGCATCTCGAGCCTCAATAGTAGCTTTCCTCTTTTCTTTATTTAACTCCTCTGCTTTACACACTCTATCAACCAACACCACAAATTCTTTTAGTTTCTCGAATTCCCACCAGCACCTTGATATCCTCATTAAGTCCGTCTTCAAATCTTTTACACATCATTGCCTCAATAGAAACACACTCTGGTGCATATTTGTTGAGCCTAACGAACTCACGGTCATACTCAGCTACCGTCATCATACCTTGCTTCAACTCAAGGAACTCCTTCCATTTTTTATCAACAAATCTCTGACTTAAATATTTCTTTCGAAACTCTTCCAAAAAGAAATCCCATGTCACTCTTTCCCTCAGGACCACAAATATCAATGTTTTCCACTAATGATAGGCATATTTTTTCAACAAAGATACTACATATTTTAAACTCTCCTCATGTGTGCAAGATAATTCATCAAATACCCTATAGAATTCTCGAGCTAGAACTCTGCCCTCTCTAGATCATCATCGACCTTAGTTCTAAACTCTTTGGCCCCTTGTTTATGAATTTTATCCACCAGAGGTTTAGTCACCCTTAATATATCAATTCCCTGTGGGACTACAGGGATTGGTTGTGATATAGGCGGGGGAGGAGGGGGTTGAGCATTAGGATTTGCTCTAACAAAATCAGTATACCAGTCATTCATCATTCAGAGAAAGGCATCCCGAGCCTCATATCCTTGACTCAAAGTCTCAAGTATACTTTCTACAGGTGCAGTCCCTTACGCAGGGTCCGGCGTGTAACACCCCTTACCCGAGATCGTCGCCAGAGTTGAGCACGAGGTGTTTCCAGACTTATCTTACTAGTTCGAGCATAAAAATTTACTTTTAAAATTAATTTGCTCATATTCATCAATATATCCCTAAAAAGAGCCCTTGAGGCCCTAAAACATGCAATTGAAATGGTTCGAGACCAAACCAGGAACACTAAAAATTTTCTGGTTACTTACACAAATCAAAACAATTTATTTCACTATTCATAATAAAATTATCCACCTGCAAAATAGTCACTAAATTAATTATAACTCGAGTTACGAAACTCAAAATTTAAATCCATAGATTTTCCATAAAACTAGACTCAGATGTCTTCTTACCATAATTTTTTCAAAATTTTTGGTGTGACCAATTAGTACAGTTTATTAGTTGAAGTTTGCCCTGTTGCACAGTCTAATGGATCTGATCTCTCCTCACTAAAAATCAATTATCTCGTAGTACAGTTTTCATTTAGTGTTTCTACTTATTTCTAATGAAAATATACTCACTAAGGAATCTAAACATATAAATTATGACTCATAATTCTTTTTGTACAATTTTTAGTGAAATTCTAAAATCAGAACAGGGGATCATGAAGTCACTCTAAACCAATCTCGTAAGAATTTAAATATCTCAGAACACAGACTTCCTTTGCTTGCTCTATTTCTTGCGTATGAAAATAGACTCAATGAGCTTTTATATCTCCTTCACCATTTAATTCCATTCCTACAATTTCTATTTCTACAATTTTTAGTGATTTTTAAAAATCATGTCACCGCTACTGTCCCAAAACTGTTCCATGGCCAACTTTTACTCTCTCATAATTTCTTTGTATAAACTATCAATTAGGCATACATAACACCAAAACATGTTCTTAATTAGCCATTTAAATAGCCAATCATTATCAAGTATTCACATGCCATTCTTTAGTCATATCATAAGGGCATACACACAAAATGGCCAAGTCCCTATACATGCCATAACTTAAAACGTTTCGAATCACAAAATACCAAGATAGCCCTTTGATAATGTGAAATGATCTCCGACATCATTACGATCCCTGAGTTGGCTTGGCGATACTATAAAAAGAGAGAAAAGAAAGGGAGTAAGCATAAAGCTTAGTAAGTTTGCATGTAAATAAATAACAACATTCTAAATAAATTATCAAGATAACTTTAACCTTCAAGCTCAATATGCATAAGTCTTGAATTTTCTTACCTGAACCTTTCGAACATGGACTTATCTTACCTTTCCTTGGGTATACTCTTTAAATTTCCCATTGAACCACTTGGAATACTAAGGATACAAGGGCATCTTTCCTTTTTAAACTTACCATTGCCATGTCTTGACATGGTCTTACATGGTATCATTGCCTTATGAACTCACCATTGCCATGCCTTGGCATGGTCTTACATGGGATCCTTGCCTTATAGTAGCTTATCAATGCCATGTCTTGAACTGGTCTTACATGATTTCATTGCCTTGTAAAACTTACCAATGCCATGCCTTGGCATGGTCTTACTTGGTATCCTTAAACCCTAATGTCATGACATTTGTATCCTACACATTCCTAAGGTTGAACCGTGACTTTTAAGTATCATTTCACCATCAATTCTTACTTGAGTCATCAATGAGTAAATTTGCAAAATAACCATATAGATGCTAAGAAAATAATAGTATTAAATATATAGAACAAAGCATTGTATTTATTTACCGCAAACTTACCTCTATACAAAATACGATCAAATATTTTGATCTAGTCCTCAAATTTTTTCTTTCCCCAGTCTACCCTTGAATTTCATTCTTCTTGATCTATAATAGCAAATTTAGCTTATTTAATACTCACATTTATCAAAATAGTCCTTAACTCTAACTTTGGAAAAATTATGATTTTGCCCCTAAACTTTTGCATAATTATGCTTTTACCCCAAAGCTCAGAAATTAAACTTTATCCCTAATTCTTATGTTTTAAGACATGCTGATCATTTTTTTCCTTCTATGGCCATCAAATTCTCACTCTAACATGTACTTATGAACATTAGGTATTTTTACCGATTATGTCGTTTTACTCGTTTTCGCTTAAAATCGCTTAGAAAAAGTTGTTTAACATAATTTCAAACTTCATATTCTATCATAAAACATCAAAATAGACACATTTCACCTATGGGTATTTTTCCAAATATAAACCCTAGGTTAAATTATCGCTAGAATAAGCTAAATGAAGTTACCGGGACTTCAAAAATGTAAATAACATGAAAAACGGGGCTTAGATGCACTTACTATGAGCTTGAGAAGTTGAAGAAACCCTAGCTATGGAGACACATGAAGTTTCAGCCCAGCTTGAAAAGATTATAACAATTTCTCCATCTTTTCCCTTTTAATTCCTTTTAATTACCAAATGACTAAAATGCCCTTCATTAAAACTTTAGTTATTTTTATCTATGTATGTCCATTTTTGTCCATGAAAGCCTAATGGTCTAATTACCATTTAAGGACCTCTAGTTCAATTATGCTCTTCAATTTAATCCTTTCCTATCTAGAACTCATATTTATGAACTTTTTCAAATTAGCCCTAATAGGCAAATTAAACATGTATTTCATAAAATTTTCTATCGATACTCTCACACATGCATCTAATCGCTCGGTAAATTATAGAAATTAATCGGAATAAATTTTTCTATCTTGGATTCGTGGTTTCGCAACCACTATTCCGTTTAGGCCCTATTTCGAGATGTTACATTTCTCCCCCTTTAGGGATTTTCGTCCATGAAAATCTTACCTGTGAATAGATTTTGATACTATTTTTGCATAGCCTCTTCGAGCTCCCATGTAGCCTCGTCTACCCCATGCCTATTCCATAATACTTTCACAATTGCAATACCTTTGTTCCTTAGTTGCTTGACCTCTCTAGCTAAAATCTTTACCAGTTCTTCACCGTAAGTCATGTCTTGCTGAATCTCAACCTCTATCTGTGAAATCACATGTGATGGATCAGAATGGTAACGACGTAACATGGACACATGGAACACATCATGAATCTTCTCTAACTCTATCGGCAAAGCTAACCGATATGCTAATGGCCCAACTCTTTCAGTCACCTCAAACGGTCCAATAAAACATGGACTTAGTTTGCCTTTCTTGCCAAATCTAAAGACTTTCTTCCACGGGGATGCTTTCAAGAATACTTTGTCACCAACTTGATACTCAATCTCTTTTCTTTTCAAGTCTGCATAAGAATTCTATCTATCTAAAGCTGCTTTCAAGCAATCTCTGATAATTTTCACTTTCTCTTCAGTTTCTTTAACTAAATCAACCCCGTAAATCCCTTGCAGGTGCTCTAACATCTGGTCTCGCTGCTGAATCTCTAGATGCACCTCTACCTACCCCTATTCCTAAATTTCTCTGAGGTCTACCTCTAACGGGGGCATTCCCGATCTTACACTCAGTATTACTTCTCTTTTAACCATCTTAGGATAATCCCAAATGAAATGATTCGGTGCACCACATCGAAAACAACTAGTCTCAGTTGCTCAACATTGGCCTGGATGACGTCGACCACATTAAGGGCACTCAGGTCTATAAGCTTGAATACTGTCAACACTCGCAATTGAAGTGGTCTGAGCTTTCTGAACCATAAATCTTCTACCTCTGTTTTGACTAGAATACCCTGCTGAAAAATTAGATCTCGTAGAGAACTCACTAGGCCTCTTGGATGTAGACTAAAACGACTTGCTCATCTGTCTTTTCTTCGTGTCTTGCATCTCAATTTCAGCTTTACCCTTTCCTTTCAACAACTCCTTTGCCTTGCAGGCTCTTTCAACTAAAATGACAAACTCTTTTATTTCTAGAACGCAGACTGATAGTCAAATATCATCATTGAGCCCATCTTCAAATCTTTTGCATACAATAGCTTCAGTTGACACACACTTTGGAGCATAATTGCTGAGTCTGACAAATTTGCGTTCATATTCAATCACTGTCATCTTACCCTGCTTTAGTTCAAGGAATTCTTTTCTTTTCTGGTTAATGAATCTCTAACTAATGTATTTCTTACAGAACTCCTCCTGAAAGAAATCCAAGGTAACCCTTTCTTTCGGTACTACTAACACAAGTGTCTTCCACCAATGGTAGGTCGAATCTCGTAAAAGTGATACAACACACTTCATACACCCTTCAGGTATGCAGGATAACTCGTCAAAAGCCCTGATAGTATTTTTGAGTCAAAATTCAGCTTTCTCTGCATCGTCATCTTTAGTAGCCCGAAACTCTTCAACCCCTTATTTTCTAGTTTCATCAACTGGTGGCTTCCCTCTTCTGACTGTATCTGTGACTAGAGAAGCTACATAGGTAGTTAAGGATCATGAGGTGGTGGAGGTCTAACGGCCGGATTCGTACGAATGAACTCGACAAACCATTCATTCATACCTTGGAAGAAAGCTTCTCGAGCCCCTCCTCCCTCATACCTGTAACAGGCCTTTCACTACTATCTGGTGGCACCGTCCCTTCTGCGGGAGCGAGCACGTTACTTTCTACATCATCTACACCAGCTCGTCTGGGATCCATAACTATAAAAGAAAAACATTTTAAAATCATCAAGAGTCATCACACAATCAAAATATAAGTATGCCATTTATAGCTAGACTCTTACTCATACTAAATATTCTGAGAACCGACTAAACACTTGCTCTGATACCAATAAATGTAACACCCCTTACCTGAGATCGTCGCCGGAGTCGAGCACGAGGCGTTACCAAACTTATCTCACATTCATCCAATATATTCCTAAAAAGGGCCTTCGAGGCCCTAAAACATGCAATTGAAAAAGTTCAGGACCAAACTAGGAACATTAAAAATTTTTCGATTACTTACACAAATCAAACAATGTATTTCATTATTCATAATAACATTGTCCACATGCGTAACAATCACTAAATTAATTATAACTTGAGTTACGATACTCAAAATTTAAACCTGTAAATTTTCTCTGAAACTAGACTCATATGTCTTCTTAATATAATTTTTCTAGAATTTTTGATATGACCAATTATTACAGTTTATTAGTCAAACTTTTCCCTATTACATAGTCCAATGGTTCTGCTCTCTCCTCACTAAAAATCAATTATCTCATAGTACATTTTTCATTTAGTGTTTCTGCTTATTTCTAATGAAAATAAACTCACTAAGAAATCTAGACATATAAATTATGACTCATAATTCTTTTTGTACAATTTTTAGTGAAATTTTAAAATCAAAATAGGGGATCACGAAGTTACTTTGAATCAGTCCTGTAAATATTTAAATATCTAAGAATACAGAATTTCTTTGCTTGCTCTGTTTCTTTCCTATGAAAATAAAATTAAGAAGATTTAATCCTATATCTCATTCACCATTTATGTCCATTTCTACAATTTTAAGTGATTTTTCAAAGTCACATCACTGCTACTGTCCCAAAACTGTTCCATGGCCAACTTTTACTCTCTCATAATTTCTTTGTATAAACTATCAATTAGGCATACATAACACCAAAACATGTTCTTAATTAGCCATTTCAATAGCTAATCATTATCAAGTATTCACATGCCATTCTTTAGTCATATCATTAGGGCATACACACAAAATGGCCAAGTCCCTATACATGCCATAACTTAAAATGTTTCGAATCACAAAATACCAAGATAGCCCTTTGATAGTGTGAAACGATCTCCAACGTCCTTACGATCCCTGAGCTGGCTTGGCGATATTATAAAAAGAGACAAAAGAAATTGAGTAAGCATAAAGCTTATTAAGTTTGCATGTAAATAAATAAAAACATTCTAAATGAATTATCAAGATAACTTTAACCTTGAAGCTTAATATGCATAAGTCTTGAATTTTCTTACCTGAACCTTTTGAACATGGACTTATCTTACCTTTCCTTGGGTAGACTCTTTAAATTTCCCGTTGAACCACTTGGAGTACTAAGGATACACGTGTACCTTTCCTTTTTAAACTTACCATTGTCATGTCTTGACATGGTCTTACATGGTATCCTTGCCTTATGAACTCACCATTGCCATGCCTTGGCATGGTCTTACATGGGATCTTTCCCTTATAGTAGCTTATCAATGCCATATCTTGACATGGTCTTACATGATTTCCTTGCCTTGTAAAACTTACCAATGCCATGCCTTGGCATGGTCTTACTTGGTATCCTTAAACCCTAACGTCATGACATTTGTATCCTACACATTCCTAAGGTTCAACCAAGACTTTTAAGTATCATTTCACCATCAATTCTTACTTGAGTCATGAATGAGTAAATTTGCAAAATAAACATATAGATGCTGAAAAATAACAGTATTAAATATAAATAACAAAACATTATATTTATTTACCGCAAACTTACCTCAATACAAAATACGATCAAATATTTTGATCTAGTCCTCAATTTTTTTCTTTCCCCGGTCTACCTCGAATTTCGTTCTTCTTGATCTATAATAGCAAATTGAGCTTATTTAATAATCACATTTATCAAAATAGTCCTTAACTCTAACTTTGGAAAAATTATGATTTTGCCCCTAAATTTTTTCATAAATAATACTTTTGCCCCAAAGCTAAGAAATTAAACTTTATCCCTAATTCTTATGTTCTAGGACATTCTGATCATTTTTTTCCTTCTATGGCTATCAAATCCTTATTCTAACATGTACTTATGAACATTAGGTATTTTTACCGATTATGTTGTTTTCTCGCTCTCGCTTAAAATCGCTTAGCAAAAGTTGTTTAACATAGTTTCAAACTTCGAATTCTATCATAAAACATCAAAATAGACACATTTCACCTATGGGTATTTTTCCAAATATAAATCCTAGGTTAAACTATTGCTAGAATAAGCTAAATCAAGTTACCAGGACTCCAAAAACATAAAGAACATGAAAAACGGGGATTGGATGCACCTACTATGAGCTTGAGAAGTTGAAAAAACCCTAGCTATGGAGATACATGAAGTTTCGACCTAGCTTGAGAAGATGATAATAATATCTCCATCTTTTCCCTTTTAATTCCTTTTAATTACCAAATGACTAAAATGACCTTCATTAAAACTTTATTTATTTTTATCTGTATATGTCCATTTTTGTCCATGAAAACCTAATGGTCTAATTACCATTTAAGGACATCTACTTCAATTATGCTCTTCAATTTAATCCTTTCCTATCTAGAACTCATATTTATCAACTTTTTCAAACAAGCCCTAATAGGCAAATTAAACATGTAATTCATAAAATTTTCTATCGATACTCTACCACATGCATCTAGTCACTCGGTAAATTATAAAAATTAATCGGAATAAATTTTTCTATCTCGAATTCGTGGTTTTACAACCACTGCTCCATTTAGGCCCTATTTCGGGATGTTACACGGTGCGTTACAAGTAGCAGCATCAGCCGCAGCTCGTTCGGGATCCATTGCTCTATAAAAATCAAGACACAGTTTAGAAAGGTCAGGAGCCACCACACTATAACAATATATCTATGGCATGTATAGCTAGACTCACACACAACGTTACGGTAGTCTGAGAACCGACTAAACCATAGGTCTGATACCACTAAATGTAACACCCCTTACTCGGGCTCGATGCTGAAATCGAGTACGAGGCATTATCAGACAATAACATAACCAATCATATAAAATCAAGCCATAAAATTTCATTCCAATTTAAAACATTTGCATAATATATCATACAATCCTTAAAATGGGCCTACGGGGCCCGAAACATAGTTCGAGAGTGGTCTGGGACCAAATCAAGAATTTATAAAAATTTTGGAAATTTTGGCTAAAAACAGGGCACACGCTCGTGTGAGACAAGGACACGCCCGTGTCCCCTACCCGTGTTGAATTATTAGAAAATTATTTTTCGTTTTGAACCTACAAGGGTTTTCACACAGCCGAGCACATGCCCGTGTCCTTGGCCCATGTCCTTCACACGACCTTGACATGCCCGTGTTCTCTCCCCGTGTGAAAAACTGGGTTATTCTGTTTATGATGTCAACATGCAAATTTGGTCACATGGCCGCGGGACACACCCGTGTGACCAAGCCATCTGACATCCTTATTTTTTGAAAATTTCATGCAAGGTTCACACGCCCTATACACATGGCCGTGGTGACTGGCCGTGTAGCCCAAAGTTAGGCTAGTTTCCAAGCCATCTTTTGCCACAAAACACACACAAACCTTACCATTTTTAACACCACACATCATACACATTTTTAGGCATCTAAATGACCATATTTAACCATCAATCATCCATTTCAATTCATCCACACACAAGCACACCAAGCATTCCGTGAATTACCTCATAAGGATATATGTAAAAACTAATATCATCATTGGTCATATCACATGGCCTTAATTACAAAATAACTTATCAAATAACAATTGCCACAATATAGCCAAACCAACATGACACTTACAACACCATTAAGTCTCTATACATGCCATAGTTTCAAAGGAATTCATATTACAATACCAAAAGAACAGTGTGGGTGATCCTCTGATGCTTCCCGATCTCTGAGTTGGCTTGACTACGCTATAAAACAAGGAAAAAGAGAAAGGGGTAAGCTTCAAGAAGCTTAGTAAGTCTATATGCAAATAATTAACATCATACCAACTCTCTTAATAACCAAAAATCATATCATCACAAATCAACTTACCACCTAACCTTACCAATATCATATACATACCAAGCACATCATTCACATAAACCAAAGTTTACATGCACCCATGCATACATAAATACTTGCCCACGTTTTCACTGGCTCATAAATACACCTGCACTTACACACCACATAACCACACAAGTCTCTTTTAGTAAGCTTTCCCGTTGAACCCTTCGGATAACATTCGATTCTCGGTGGTTTCAGCATATAGCTCCACCAACACAAAATTTGACTCTTGTGTACACATGGTGAACTCTCAATATCACCCATGTGACCTAGCCATTAAATCCCGTAGCTCCCGTGTCTACATGGTGTCCAACACCTGGAATCACACATGTGACCTAACTACATATAGCTTAGCTCTCGTGTCTACATGATGTACCCTCGGTACATACATGTGACCTAGCTATTTTAACCCGTAGCTCTCATGTACACATGATATACACCCAATATTACGCATGTGACCTAGCTACCTATGAATTAATTGTCTCGTATCTTTCCTTTTTCGAAGGTTCAATCGGGAACTTTGAATTCCATAATTCTCACAGTCATAGAAGTCATCCAATAGTATCCATAACATACATTAAATTATTATTATAAAGATAAAATCAATGTATTACTTACATATATACTTACCTTGATAATAAAAAAGCGATAATTTGCAATTTAGCCCGAAACCTTGCCCTTGCCTTGGTCATGGTCGATTCCTCGATCTTCTTGATCTATAATGACACATTTAGCTCTTTTAATAACTACATCATTCAAAACAGCCCAAAATCTTCCTATAGCAAATTTGGAATTTGACCCCTAACTTTCTTAATTTTACACTTTAGTCCCTAGGCTTGATTTATGATTTTCATTAAATTTTCATACATTTCAAGCCTAGCTGAATCAATTTTCCTCTTATAGCAGCCACTAATTTCCATTATTTCCCAATTTATGCACAAAATATTTCACCTTTTACAATTAGGTCCTTTTTACAATTTTCAACAAAAATCACCTAGTAAAAGTTGTTCACCACACTTTAAACATTCATATTCTACCACTAGCCATCAAAATACATGCATGTCATTCATGGGTAAAATTTTAAACATCAACCCTAGCTTGAAATAGCGGTAGAAATAGTTGGACCAAGTTACGAAGATTTTAAAAATACGAAGAACATTAAAACCGGGGCTAGGAGATACTTACAATCAAGATTGAAAGATGAAAGAAACCTTAGCTATGGCTTCTTGATAATTTTGGCCAAGGAGGAAGAAAGATAGACAAAATTTTGGTTTATTTTCCCTTTTAATTTCTTTTATTAACCAATGACCAAAATGCCATTCATTAAAAACATTTGATATTCCATCCATCCTTGGGCATTTTTGTCCAAAATAAGTTAAGATAGCCTAATTACCATATAACGACCTCTAATTCAAAATTCCAATGCAATCAAGTACCTCTATGGATTAAAACCCATATTTTTCACCTATTGCAATTTAGTCCAACCTATCAAATTGGACATGCAAACAATAAAATTCATGCACCAAAATTTCACATAATTATTCAAGCACCCAATAAACATCAAAACTCAATTGAAAATATTATTTTAGACTTTGGATTCATGGTTTCGAAACCATTATTCTGTTTAGCCCCTAATCCTGGCTATTACAAGTGATGATTATGTTGTGGTACATGTATATATGTATTTAAGTTTATTTTATGGAGATAACGTAAGTGTTTATTATTGATTGATTGAGAAAGGTTAAATGAGTATGCTTTAAAAAGGTAAGATTAAAAGCATGAATGCATGTAACAATCTATATCATTTTAGATGTTATAAATTGCTTGAATTCAATGCTTGATTTTGTTGGTTTTCGGATGTGAGTTTTAGTGCAGGTCATTGGTGTGATTTTAGGTGAGAAATGAAGTTAGAAATGGCTTTATTTTGTCCATGTGAGTAGACACACGGGCGTGTGTCTAGACCGTGTGTGAAGTACGGCTGAGTACATGGGCGTGTAGTTAGGCTGTATGTCCCCTGCACCTTAAATTTTGAGAAATAGAATGCTCAAAATTGAGCACACGTGCAGAGACACGGGTATGTGTCTCAGCCGTGTATGTTACATGGCCTAGAACACGGGCGTGTGTCTCAACCGTGTGAATCCTACACCTATTTTTTGAAAATGCAAATTAACTACATGGCCTAGCACAAGAGCGTGTGACTTGGCCGTGTAACATTAATTTGTTCATGAATTACAAGTCAGAGAGTTACACGGGTTAGGGACACAGGCATGTGAATCCACACGGCCTGACCACCCAGGCGTGCCTCATACCACACGGGCGTGGAACTCTTAATTATGAGAAAATTTTTGGAATTTCACAAAAAATTTCCTGAGTTCTCGATTTAGTCTTAATTCGATTGCAACACTTGTTTTGGGCCTCGAGGGTCCATATAAGGGACGTTATGAATGATTCTGGAAAATGAATAGTAATTTACATGAATTATCTAAAAATATTCTAAAAGTTTCGGTAATGCTCTAAAACCCTGTTCTGGCAACGGATACGGGTTAGGGGTGTTACATTTAGTTGTATCAGAGCTACTATTTAGTTAGTTCTCGAACTGAACATAGCATATGTGGAGTCTAGAATTTCATGCCATTATATAACATGTGATAGTGTGATATCTCCTGACTCTGATGAAAATTATTTTACAAATAGACAGAGATGCTTACCAACCTAGCTAATTTTGATATGGTTGAAAGTGGTGCTCACGTGCCTGAGTAAAAATGTTACTTATGATGAAACGAGATTCATAAAGGTATGATATAAATGTTTTATAATGAACATGTTAATGATATACATTAAGTGATATGTGTATATTTATGAAAGTTAAATTTTGTGGCTTACGATCTCGAACCCCTCACCAGTACAGTTTTATACGATGAAATTCGCAAGTTTTATATTGATTAAGTTCATAAGTATGAAATAAGTGTTCAAAGGCTAAATGATTAATAATGTAGTAAAAATTGAGAATGGGTTAATCAGTAAAGACGGTATTAAAAGGGATATCAGATTTTTTTCTAAAGATTATTCTGAATATGTGATGTCATTGTTAAGGAAAAAGTTATTCATGAGTAATCGACTTATCCAGATATGATACTTACAGAACGGATTAGCTGAAAATTCTTTCGAATTGACTCTTTCAGTGAACTGAATAATGTAAGATTAATGACGACTTTATTAGTCAGTGGAATTAGTAATGAAATTGCACAAATATTTGAATACAGCTATTATAATCAGGGATATTACAGCAATATATTCTGGGTACTCTATAAGTTCTTTTATTCTTAGAGGCATATGAAATTGTTCATGTTCAGATGCAATATTTATCATATTTGAAAGTTGGCTAATCATTTAGATGGAATTACTGTAAGTCTGGTTGATTCATGGGCAGTTTTGCTCTATCTTACTTTGGCTTTCTGATTCATCATGATTGATATAAGATTGGATGATAAGGTCCATATGATATCACTTTCTACTTCTACTGATTGAAGCCCTGAATTGCAAATATACAAAATTATATTGTCTTTGTCACAGTTGTTTCTACTGAGTATGTGTGATATTACTTTTTTGAATTTTCTCTGAGATATCATCAATCTCTTTGTTATTCAAACATGGTTTATCTGTGAAAGATATTTATTGGTCAGTGGTAATTATATTTTCTACCTTTATGAATTCTGACTTGATCATGGGAATTTGGTAATATGGAACACAAACTATAGAAACTGTATTATTGCACCGGTTGATATTGGAGCCACTCTTGGTTTTCCTCTTTTATTTGAAAAATATTATTGAAGTTGAGGTACTGTTCCATTTATATTGTGGGAATGTCAGACCTATTACAATATTATGGTTTTAACCTATCTGATGATTGTGACCACGGAACAATTTAAAGCTTTGACATTTTTTTAATTCTTGTGTAAGTGTTTTCTATGATAGCTACATCAATGATATGGATATCACAGAAAGATGAAAGATTTGAATGGACTGACAAATGTTAGAAAAATTTTGATCAGTTGGAAGCCCTAATGACTGAAGCATCAGTTCTGGTTCAGTCTAATTTATTATCCCAGTGATACATCATTGAATGGAATAGACTAAATTTTGATGAAGAAAGGTAAAGTAATGGTCTACACTTCCAGCCAAATAAAGCTATAGGAAAAGAATTACCCGATATATGATCTTGAATTGACAATTATTGTGTTTGCACTGAGAATTTGGTAACAGTATCTGTATGGTGAAAATATCATAAATGTACTGATCATAAAATTTTAAAACACCCGATGGTATAGAAAGATTTGAATCTGACGTAGAGTAGATGGTTTGAATTATTAAAAGACCCTGATTTGGTAATTGATTATCATTCAGGAAAAGCAAATATAGTTACTGGTACTTTGAGTAGAAAATTCTTTGTTTTCTTTATGAATAATAAATACTCAATTGCTATTGTCTGATGAAGGAATAATTTTAGCTGAGCTTAAAGCTAAGCTGATGTTTCTACAATAGATCTATGTACCCCAGAAAAGTGATAATGAGTTGTAAGTTAAATGGGTACAGAATGAAATTATTGAATCAGAATAGTAGATTTAAATCTGATGATTGTCTGTTCTTTTAAGATAGAGCTTGTGTACTGAAGAATTTGGAACTTTTACAGACAACTTTACATGAATAATCACAGTGGTACTATGTCTGTTTATCTGGGAAATGATAAAATGCACAACGATTTAAAAAAGATGTACGGGTAGCCCGGAATGAAATGTGGTATTTCTGAATCTATATTTTAAATGCTGGATGTATCAGCAAGATAGAGATGATACTTTCGAGATGGTTATAGTCAGTGAAAATACCAAAATGGAAATGGGACGAAGTTACTATGAATTTTATATCAGGATTCTCCCTGTCTATAAAAAAGAGAGATACTATTTGAGTAATTATTGATTGTTTGACGAAGCTTGTACATTTTATTCTGACACAAAAGGATTCCTCACTTGATAGATTGCTTGAATTATCTATTTTTGAGATTGTCAGATTATGTAACGCCCCAAAATTAGGCCTGGAAGAACGGGCCGTATGGGCCCAATGGGCTTGTGTGCCCACACGGGTCGTCATCTTTGGACTTACGAGAATTAGTGTTCCGGTTGTGTCATACATGTGGCAGTAGCCTTGGCGGGCCATGCAAGCACGTGGGCCCCATTTGGGTTGCGTAATGGGCCCCGGGCCCATATTCACTGAATGACATGTTGGTGTGATGGGTAAGAGGTTTGGGAGTGTTGGAGAAGTCCTGGGTTAAAACCTGGGCCTTAGCAAAAATTTATGTTTTTCTCTTATGGGAGCCTTGACGTTAGTGGGTAGGCTTTAAGTATATTTTTGGTAAAAGCATGACACAAAAAGGAGTATGGTGTAGTGGCAAAGTAGTGCCACTTAAGGGACAAGGAAGCAAGGGGGTCCAAGGTTCAAGTCTTGGCTCTTGTAATTTATTTTGGTTTTTCTTTTAAATAAATTTGGAAGCAAGTAGGCGGGCTTTAAAGATAAATGCGTTGAACTTATGACACAAAGGAGCTTATGTCCGAGTGGTGGTGCCTTGACATGACTAATCGAGAGGTCTATGGTTCGAATCCCTTTGCTTGCAAAGGTTGATTATTTTGCTAATACTTTAGTTTTTGAAGATTGATGGAGGATCCCACATCAGAAAGCTAGCATGGGAGTAAGCGAGAAGCTGGCTTTAAATAGAGCGATCCATAAGGAGAGTAGGCATGCCTTTCTTGGCTTACCCCTTTCACGTTGAAGCGTGTTCGTTGGGGTTAGGCGTGGGATCATTCGTTGATCTGTATGCCGTTGGGTCATAGTGATGGTGACCGTAGTTGATCAACACCCCCCGGAGAGTCAAAGGTGCGATTATTGTTGGCTTCTGGGCATAGCAGCATTCAGAGGGTGGATTACCTTCAGATGCCTATCAGGTGTATATTTCTCACTACTCTAGCTGTAGGACGGCTATTTTGGGCCGTGATGGGCCGAAAGGGGCCATGTGGGCCCAATAGGCCTACAGGCCCAATTGGATAAGTTGTTTGATTGTGTAGTAAATATTGGACTAGACTAGGTGAATCTCATATCTGTGGCTAGATTTGGGCTAAAAGGGCCATACGAGCATGTGAGCCCATTTGGGCCGAGAATGGGCTATAGGCCCATTCGCATTGTTATCTTTGTTTAGAATACTTTAGTTTACCAAATTACTGAAATACCCTCGACTTGTAAAATTACCAAAGTACCCCCGATTTACAGAATTACCGTTTTATCCTCGATTTACAAAATTACTAAAATACCCTTGATTTATAAAATTACTGAAATACCCTTGGTTTACAAAATTACTGAAATACCCTTAATTTACAAAATTACTGAAATACCCTTGATTTACAAAATTACTGAAATATCCTTGGTTTACAAAATTACTGAAATACCCTTCATTTACAAAATTACTGAAATACCCTTGGTTTACAAAATTACTAAAATACCCTTGGTTTACAAAATTACGGAAATACCCCCGATTTGTAAAATTATCAAATTACCCTCGATTTGTAAAATTATAGAAATACCCCCGATTTGTGAAATTATAAAAATACCCTCGATTTGTAAAATTACTGTTTTACCCCTAATTTGCAAAATTACCGTTTTACCCTTAATTTGTAGAATTACCATTTTACCCTTAATTTGTAAAATTACCGTTTTACTTCTGATTTGTAAAATTACCGTTTTACCCTTAATTTGGGAAATTACCAAAATACCCCTGTAGGGTAGAATTACCGAAATACCCCTATAGGGTAGAATTATCGAAATACCCCTGTAGGGTAGAATTACCGAAATACCCCTGTAGGGTAGAATTACCGAAATTCTCCTGTAGGGTAAAATTACCATTTTGCCCCTAGGGTGTTAAATGACTGTTTTGCCCTTGTGGGCAAGTGACTGACTTGGACTGTGTGTTTGTTGGATTTGATTGTGAATATATGTTGGTGATATGAATGACTTGACCGTGATTGTTTGATTCAAATATGGGCATGACATTCTGCATACATGACATGTTGCATGGGTTGGGATTTTGTATGGAGGAAGATCTGATCTGTTAGGATCGTATGGTTGCTTGACGACTGTGGATCCACCGAAGGCTTAAGAACCGTATATTCGTACTGATTTGATAAGGTCGCACGAGTCGCCCGAGACGACTGTGGACCGATCGATGGCTGAGTGCCGATCATGTTACCGAAGGCTGTGTGCCGTTATTATGGGCTTCGTATCGATATTGTGGGCTTCGTGTCATTTTATTACGATTATGATGCATGTGATGTTGTTGTTATACATGATATGCCATGATATGCACATGATATGCTATGATATGCACATGATATGCCATGATATACTCATTATATGCATGGGTTGGGTTTATTGGTGGAGGAAGTGTAAGTGGCAATGCTACAGATACCGAAAAGGGGTTTTGCCCTAGTTATTAAAAGAGGCTAGGCCTCTAGTTATATGATAAAGCAGCTATGCTGCCAGTGGAGAGTTTGGTTGGGTGGGTTGAGTTATTCCCCACATGGAGAGCTTGGTTGGTACAGGTGGAGAGTAGCGGATGGTGGGTTGAGTAGTCTCCCCAAATGGGTTTGCATACATTTATTGATATTACATGTGATATTAGAATGAGCCTATGGGCCATACCGTTTATAGATACTGATACTGACTCTAATTCTGATTTTGACTCTGATTCTGATTCTCATTTTGATTCTAGTTCTGATAATGTTTCTAATTCTATAATGGGCTAAAGCCCACCTGGTGCAGTCTGTTATAATGGACTGAGGCCCAATTGATACTAGAACTATGGTAGGGCAAACCTTTTAAATTCTTTTACATGACTGACTGTTCGTATTTGTAGTAAGGGGATTACACACTGAGTTTTCGTAAACTCACCCCGTTTATTAACCTTTCAGGTAATCCCCAGCCTTAGACGGATTGGAGCTGCGAGGGACTCGGAGAAGGCCACACACACTGCTTATGCTTTCTGTTTTGATTATTTACTCTCAAGTACTTTATTTTGGGTTTGGTTTGTAATAATGCCTTTTATAATCTCTGGATTTCATTTTAAGGTTTTTATTTACTTTGAATTATATCTGCTAGAGGTGAATCGTGGTTTTTCCAAAATGTTAACTGTTTTCAAACACTACATCTTTCGTAACTAATTAAATTAAGCTTCCGCAACTAATTAAATTAAGCTTCCATAACAAAGAAGGTTTTAAAGGTAATAATGTTTTTAAAAAGGGATTAACTTTTTGTTGACCACGTTTTGAAAATAAACAAACACAAGTTTTGGTTGGCAACAAGTTTTAAACAAGAAGGGTTTCATTGAAAACATGGTTTTTGAAAAACATCCAATGTGACATACCAGACTTGGCCGTAACGACTAGGCCGGGTTTGGGGTGTTACAGATTATATAATGTGCTGGTTCATGTTAATTTTAACACCCCTATCCCATAACCATTATCGGAATAGGAAGGGGCATTATCGGATATTCAGAACAGAATATTCACAGATTATAACAAGATTCAAACATAAAGTCCCTTTTTGGAAGTCTACTTGACCTCAAACATGCATTATGACTGGGTCGGGACTAAATCAAATACAATTGTAAACTTCAGAACACATATAAAATTTTCCAACTTAAGTCACACGCCCATGTGAGTAGACCATGTGCCTCACACAAGACTTAGGCACGCCCATGCACCCAAGCCGTGCCAAAATAGAGTAGGCATATTGACTTTTTGCCACGGGCACGAGACACGCCCATGTGTCTTGACCCTGTGGGTTTTATGCCCAATACTGGAAAATCAACACGGCCTTAAGGCACGCCCGTATGCCCTAGCCATGTGGCACTAAGCAGACTATCCACCCATTAACTGTCATTCCCTACAAACCAATTCATGCCCCATCAACATCACAATTTCAACTATATTCAATGCCTAAAACACACATCAACATGATCAAACCATTCACATACATACTTAATTTCAAATCTCACACCAAACAATTTCATGACTTAACCAAAGTCAATACTAAACATGATGCACCTAGCTCATTCATACCATATCCAATTCTTACCATTTCTTCATCTTGACATGTTTCAAGAAGACCAAAGCAAATTAGATCATAAGACCATCATAATCTTACATAATTTGGCATCACAAACCATAGACCAAAATCAAACACAAACATACCATTTGCCATCCAATTCACATGGCATTACAAATCATCATATTCAAGCTTTATACATAAACACTCTAGCCTATACATTCCATACTTAAGCTTTGTACATTCAAAAGGTACCAAAATTAAGCTCGATAGTGTGGTGAAGATCCTTGACTATCCCCGAGCCCTCAGTAGCTACGATATCTATAAAATAGTTAAAGGAATAAATATAGTAAGCTACAATCAGCTTAGTAAGCCAAATACAAGCATATGCAATTCTTAAACAAAATGTGATAACCATTTCGTATAAATTATCTTACAAATCAGATTTACTTATTTGTAACAGAATTCTATTTCATAGTAGTATATCTTTCATACTCGAAAATTCAGTACAAAACAGACCAACCTGAGTCAAACATATAAAGTATGCATATTTCCTTTCTCAAAATTTCTCTTTTTATCTTTCAAAAATGTTACAGAGATCATAAAGGCCTTATACAACGCCAATGTCCCCGACGTGGTCTTACATGTCATTTAATACTGATGCCATTGTCCCAGACAGGGTCTTACACGAAACATTTATGATGCCAGTGTCCCAGACACGGTCTTACACGTGATTTTCTAATCAATGCCTACGTCCCGGACGAGGTCTTACATGATATCATTTTACCATTTCTCATTCGAAATTGACTCAGAATACTAATTCAAGCTCTCATGGCCATCCAAAAATTGTTCATAAAGCAGGAAATTTATAACAGACATCAATATGATGCATATTTGTATTTTGACTTACCTCGTACAGATTTAACGGATTTGAGTCGATTACTCAACGATTTCGGACTTCCCTTGATCTAAGTCCGTTTTTCTTTGTTCTTGATCAAAATTAATTCAAATTCAACCATTCAATCATTCATTTCATACAATTCAATCCATAAACACAAATTTAAGGCATTTTACATTTTAGCCCTCACAGTTTCATACTTTAACAATTGGGTCCCTAATTCACAAAAACACCAAATATGCACAATTTCATCACAAAATGGCCTACCCGAAACTTCATAGCTCTCCTATAAGCCCATATACACATTTATTTCACAATTTAATCCTCCCAAAAATCTCATTTTCACAAATTAGCCCTTATAGTTCAAATTCGTCAAAATCTCATGGCAAAACATATTTATTCAATACCTATCCATCATAATTCATTCAATTTCATTACAAAGCTTTAAATATCAACAATGGCACTATTCATAAACTTCATCAAAAATAGAAATTGAGATATGGGCATGGAAAATTTCAAAGCAACGATCATAGAAACATAGAAATTATCAAAAATCGAGCTCAAAACATACCTTAATCACCAAACCAAAGTGCCAAATGCAAAAACCTAACTTTGCTTTTTCTTTTCTTTCTAATTTCGGTGGAGAAGAAGTATTATAAGGCCATATTCATTTTGTTTTATTATAACACATAATTGATATAACAATTACTAATTTAACCCTTATTAAAACAAAAATAAAACATATGTTTTAAGGTTATTTATGACCACTTAAACCTTCAATGGTTCAATTACCCATTAAGGCCATAATTATTAAAAGCTATTTCAAAAGCATATATAAAAATGTGACATGCTAATTTATCACATATACACTGTAATCCTTTTTCACAATTAAGCACAGAAATAGACAAATTAATTCACAGAAATTTCACAGATGCTAAATCATATATCACAGACACAGAAATAAATATCAGAGTATTTTTCAGACTCAGATTTGTGGTCCCGAAACCACTATTCTGACTAGGGTCTAAAACGGGCTGTTACATTAATTCTGATAGAGATCTACAATTTATATTTTGATTCTGAAACAAGTTACAAGAAACTCTAGGTATACGGTTACGTTTTAGCACCGTATTTCATCTCAGACGAGTGATCAATCTGAACATATGATTCAGATTTCTGAAGATATGTTTCGGTGCTATATTTTGGAATTTTAAGGCAATTGAAAAAGAAATATTTGTCATTAGTTGAATTCGTATATAGTAATAGTTAACAGTCAATTATAAAATTTTACCGTATGAGGTTTTATATGGTCACAAGTGTAAAACTTTGATTTTTTGGACTGAGTTCGGTGAGAAAGGATACATGTAAATGGTTTGATTTGTTGAAACCGAAGAAAGATGAAAGGGACCTGAGATAGTTAAAAGCAAAATTTGATCTCAGAAATTCGATGTGAATCTAAAAATGAAAAGAAATACAGTTTCAGATTGGCGACAAAATATTTTTGAAAGTTTCGCCATGGGAGAAAGTTCCCCGATTTAGCCGTAAAGGCAAATTAAGTCTGTGGATTACCAGGTCATATAAGATTATTGAAAAGAATTGGACCTATTGTATATTGATTAATATTATTATTAGGGTTCTACGGAATTCACAATGTTTTTATGAGTATATGTGTTATGACAGTATCGATCAGACCCATCATCTGTTATTGCTTTGATAAATGTTAAATTCAGCCTGACACTATTTATAGTAAGAGATTGATTGAAATTGTGGCACTTGAAGAGAAAAATTGAGAAATAAAAAGGTAGCTTTAGTAAAAGCTTTCTAACAATGACATCATATAGAGGGAGCCATTTAGGAACTGGAGGAAACTATGAGAAAGTAATGTCTAAGTCTCTTTACTGGTAAAATTTTCGAAGACGAAATTCCTTAAGAGGGAGAGTTGTAATAGCCCAATTTCAATGAGATCGAAATAGTGGTTTCGGGACCACAAATCTGATTCGAAAATAAAATTTATTTTTATTTTATTATATGGTCCTTATTATATTAGAAATGTCAAGTGAAAATTCTGATAAGAAAATTTTACTGATTTTGTGCTTAATTACAGAAGGACTAAATTGCATAAAAGGCAAAAGTTGAATTCTAGTAGCTATAAGGAGTAAATAGCTATGGAATTCAAAATTTGAGGTCCTTATATGATAATTAGACCATTAAGAAAAGTATGTAGATATTTTGGTAACTCATCCCTAGAAGTTTAGGACTAAATTGGAAATAGAAATAATTAATTAATTAAAAGATGATAAAAGAAAATATCATCTTATTTTCTCATCATCTTCCCCCAAAAATACATGAAAACCCTATAAGAGAGAGAATAATTATTTGGGTAAGTTTCCTTGTCTCATTTTTAGTAATTTTGATATTTTTGAAACCGGGATAGCTTAATCTATCTTTTTAAGGGATCAATATGTAAAGTTATCAAAGTATAAAAATTGGGTCATGGATGAATATGTTGAAAATTAGAAATTTATGGTAGAAAATGAAAGGTTGTTGATAGATAAACAACTTTTACCAAGTGATTTTTGATGAAAATATGATTTAGGGACTAAAATGTAAAGTTTTGAAATTTGATGGAAAAATCTAAATTTTTAGGAATACATGTGCTGTAAATTTTGTGATGGAATTTTGGTTAGGCTTGGAATAGGGAGTAAACTGCACAAATTTCATTTTCTAAGCCTAAAGACGAAATAGGAATTTATGGAAAAGTTAGGGGCAAAATGGTAAGTTTTCCTAGGATAAAAATTTAGTCCACTTGAAAATGAAATGTGATAAATTGATGTTAAATTTACTGATATAGATCTAGATAGACCAAATTAGGAGCTAGAATGAGGAAAAGAGGAAAACATATCCGATAATGCCCGATTAGTAATATTACCCGATAAATGATAAATGGTAAAAATATTATCTTTTTATGTTAGAATTGAATGTGAACTGTGTTTATTTGAGTATTGTGAATATTATAAATGTATGAAATAATTACATACCTGGTAATGCTTGAAAAATGTTAAATCTCATTTGAATAAATGAAAATCAATGGATATGTGATTTCTTGAAATGAATGAGGTCTTGCATTTGTTGCTAACGAGATTTAGCTCAGACAAGTAATCCTATTGAACTCATTTATGAAAGGATTTAGCCCGAACGGGTAATCCTGATATAAGTCCACTCTAGCATATGTTATAGATTGGATTTAGCCTGGACGGGTAATCCATATCAAGCTCTTTAGAGCATATGTCATAAAAAGAATTTAGCCTGGACTGGTAATCCTGTTGTATATATATATGGCTCAAAAGTAGACTCTCTGAAATAGTACCTTATTGGTACCATTGAATATGAATTGACAGATCCTGATTTGTACACCTTGAGTGTACTACCTATGTATCCATCAATATTCTGAATAAATTCAACGGGTAACAATCCAGACATGAGAAGATATGAATAAGAAACAAGTTATTACATGTATCTTCTTGGATACATGAAATGATAATACATGATAATGGATATATGGAAACATGAGGGATGATATTTGTACATGGAAATTATTTGATGAGAATGTTCATCCTTGATTATAGACATGTATACCTTGAGCGAACTACTACTCGTGTGACCTTGATATTTCGAATGATATGAGTAAGACTCTAACATGAAATAATCGAAACTCAAGATGAACTATTATGAAATTATACTTGTAGTATAAATAGATGATTTATACATGTTAAATGAATACATGATGTGGAAAGCATATGTTCATGGAAACTTGATTGTTCTTGAGCCCCTATATGTTTTGACATTATTATGGAATAAATGACTAACAAGGGAAATGAGAATATGTGTAGGGCTTGAGGTTAAATTGATTGAATATGCCTTACATAGTTACCTCAAAATAGAAAGATTGGTAAGTTAAGTACCGTGTTATACGAACTTACTAAGCATTTTATGCTTACTTAGTTTTATTACTCCATTTTAGAGTAAATAGTTTTATTACCCTATTTTAGAGTAAATCGAAAGCTCGTTGGATTGGAAGCTTGGCGGAGATCACTCATACTATCCATCGGCCCATGTCGGTACAATATGGTAAATGATTTATGGTTATAATGGCATGTATAGGTTATATTGGTCATATTGGTTGTAAATGTAAATGATTATTGTAATCTAGCAATTGGAATGGCTAGTGACGATTATGTTGTGGTACATGTATATATGTATTTAAGTTTATTTTATGGAGATAACATAAGTGTTTATTATTGATTGATTGAGAAAGCTTAAATGAGTATGCCTTAAAAAGGTAAGATTAAAAGCATGATTGCATGTAACAATATATATCATGTTAGATGTTATAAATTGCTTGAATCCAATGCTTGGATCTATTGGTTTTCGGATGTGAGTTTTAATGCAGGTCATTGGTGTGATTTTGGGTGAGAAATGAAGCTAGAAATGGCTTTATTTTTTCCACACGGGCAGACAAACAGGCGTGTGACTTTGCCTTGTGACATCAATTTTTTCATAAGTTGCAAGTCAGAGAGTAACACGGGTTAAAGATACAAGTGCCTGAATCCACACGACCTGACCACACGGGCATGTGACTTTTAATAGTGAGAAAATTTTTAGAATTTCATAAAAAATTCCCTTAGTTCCCGATTTAGTCTTGATTCGATTCCA
The DNA here is from genome assembly GCA_020496765.1 of Gossypium stocksii. NCBI lineage: Eukaryota > Viridiplantae > Streptophyta > Magnoliopsida > Malvales > Malvaceae > Gossypium > Gossypium stocksii. The sequence continues at coordinate 55,552,382 of CM035622.1, forward strand.
ACTCAAGGGTCTATATAAGGGACCTTATGAATGATTTTGGAAAATGAATAGTAATTTACATGAATTATCTAAAAATATTCTGAAAGTCCCGATAATGCTCTGAAATCCTGTTCCGGCAATGGATACAAGTTAGGGGTGTTACACTCAATGCATCTAGCTTACTTTTCACACCATTACATCATATTAGAGAGCTATAAAATTTTTTTTCTTTGCATGGTTTTAGAGATCTATCATCAGAGAATAGATTCAACAAATTTCCTTCTCAAAATACTATTTCTTTTCTCCTAAAATTTTTCATAAAAGCAGCCAAAAATATTCTAAAGTTTCTCAAGATTCTTGAATCCAGATTTTCAATCAAAGGATTTAGAACAAATCAAAGGTAATTATTATTTCTAAACTTATTTTTACAGTGATTAGAAGCATGTTTACATGATTTGGGTGATAATTACTCGATTTTTTTATCAATGTCATCTTCTTCAAAAGCTTAGGTGCTTTAATGGTGGATCTTGAATTTTGAGAGAAAATCTAAAAACCAATAGATTTTCTAGCTCAAAAAGGATCTATTAGAAGTTTTTTATTTTATTTATCAAGGTTAAACATATTTTGTAAGGGAATTTAAAGAAATTCGAATTTAATCATCTTCAAGAACTGATTTTTCGGATTTTTGTGAAATTGATTAAAATGTGAAATCGATACTTAGTATATATTTATTTGGTTTAGTATTGATGTTTGTAAGTGATTAAGAGGGGTGGAGTGATCAATTTTGTGAGGAATTGTAACACCCCTTACTCGAGTCCGACGCTGGGATGGGGTACGATGTGTTACCGTACTTAATCGTGCTCAACATATAAGCTTGGGCTATAAATTTTCATTTCCATTTTGAACTTTTCATTCATTCTCTTAATATCCTTAGTACGAGCCTATGAAGTCCAAAACGTACATCGATTTTGTTTTAGAACTAATCCAAGAACATTCTGGCAATTAGAAAATTTTTTCTTAAAACAGGGCCACACGCCCGTGTGGGATGGGACACGCCCGTATAGGTAGGCCATGTAGTCATACACGCCCATGTCCCTAGCTCATGTCAAATTTATTTTTATTTCGAACCTACAAGGGTTTTTACACCATTAGACTACATACTCGTGTCTACAGCTCGTGTCCCTCACACGACCTAGACACGCCCTTGTTCTCAACCCATGCTACTATGTGGCTTTCCTCAAAGCATACATTGGAATTCACACGGCCAAAGCATACGCCCGTGTGCTCAGCTCGTGTGCAACACTGACTTAGCTAATTTGAGTGCAGGGGACACACGGTCTATCAACATGCCATGGAGATTGACCGTGTGTCACACACGGCCTAGGCACACGCTCGTGTGCCCATCCTTGTGGACAATTATAAGTTATTTCCAAGCCTTTTGCCACCCTGAAACTTATCCAACCACAAATCCATTTCAATATCACACAATATGACATTTGATAACATCTAAGACTCAAAACTTAAGACATTCATTCATTCATCCTACTTAAACATGCAACTTGCATTTCCATAACTTCATCAACATTGCATAGAATTAACTAAAGCAATATTAGCCCCTTTCCAAAGGCTATTACAATATGACTCAAGTAATACCAATAGCCAACACATATGGCTACCCCAAAATGACACATACCAAAATGACAAAGTTTCCTATACATGCCATACTCAAATTAGCTAACTATACTATACCTAAAATAGACAGCTTGATAGTGTGACTTCGAGTTCTGACTTTAACGACCCCCAAGCTAGTTCGGCAAGACTACAAGGCAAAGGTAAAAGAAAAGGAGTAAGCACATATATGCTTAGTAAGTTGCATGAAATGAAATAGCAACATAGTTAAAGAAACATCATCTAAATCAAATGTCATGAAATATCATATAAGGTCTCATTCATTCTGATGACTTACTCATCATTTTGACTTACTCAATCTCATGATTTATAAAATTTCGTAATTTACTCGTGTTTTTCTTGCTGTATTACTCATAACCATAAATTTTCACTTTTTCGTGACATACTCATATGCACCTGTAACACTCATCATAAAACTTTAGTCTTTTTTAATTAAAATAATCAACTTGAGTACTTTACCTGTTAAATTTTTTAGAATACCGAAGGATACCCATATGTCAACCTCATGATAAAATGCCAATGCCATATCCCAGATATGCTCTTACATGGAATCACATGTTGATGCCAATACCATGTCCCAGACATGGTCTTACAATGGATCATGTCTCGATGTCGATGCCATGTCCCAGACATGGTCTTATACGAGATTATAAATAGATTTCGAAGCCATGTCCCAGACATGGTCTTATATGGATCACTCTTAGATTCCAAAGCCATGTCCCAGACATAGTCTTATAGGGGATCTAAGTCTCATCTCGATGCCGATGCCATGTCCCAAACATAGTCTTATACGGGACCTCATGTCGATGCCAATGCCATGTCCTAGACATGATCTTACATGGGATCTCAGTTCGGTGCCGAAGCCATGTCCCAGACATGGTCTTACACGGGACCTTCAATTCTTTATGTTATGACTACGGTATCCTTCTTATTCCTTAACTTTTAACCAGGCTTTCTCATTTATTTCATCATCATTTCTTCGTGGATTTCATATCAATAAACTTCATAGAAATACATAAAATTCATGAAATATCATCATAATAATTTTCATTATGCAAAATGCTAAATTATTACATACAACTTACCTCGATTTCAAAATTCAAAAAATATCAGATTTTATTCCGCTACTTTACTTTTCCCCCAGTTTCGATCTGAGCTTTGTGTTTCTTGATCTAAAATGATAAATTTCATCCATTTAGTACTCACATTGGCTAATTAGCCCATAATTCATACTTTGGAAAAATTATAATTTTGCCCCTAAACTTTCACTTATTTAGAAAATGGTCCCTAGGCTCATAAAATGACATGCACTTATTTTCTTGGTGACCCAAGCCTAGCCAAACCCTATATGTACTCATAAAAGCCCACATTTCTCATCAATTTATACTCTTAGTACACATTTTACTAACTTTACAATTTGGTCCCTTTAGGGGCTTTCATGAAAAATCACCTAGAAAAAGGCATTTACTACACTTTAAACTTTCATATTCTACCACTAGGAATCAAAATACTTGCATTTCATGCATGGGTATATTTTTTAGCATAAACCCTAGCTCAAATTAGTGGTAGAAATAACTTAATCGAGTTACAAGGATTTCAAAAATATGAAGAACATGAAAAACGGGGCTAGGAGCCACTTACTTGGAGCTTGAAAAGATGAAACAAACCCTAGCTATGGAACATGAGAATTTTGGCACCCATAGGAAGAAGATAGACACATTTTTGCTTTCTTTTTCCCTTTTTTATTTCATTAATTTACCAAATGACCAAAATGCCCTTATGGCCTTTCTTTAAAATTTTACCCTTCCTTGGGCATTTTTGTCCATCATACTAATAAATGGTATAATTGCTAAATAAGGACTCCCAATAATTCTTCTTATGCTAATTCACTGTTAAAGCTTCTAGAAACCCAATTTTGCAACTTTTGCAATTTAGTCCTAAAGGACAATTTAACCACTAATTCATAAAAATTCCTTCATGAAATCTTCTCCCTATCATGAAATCATACCAGTAGCTTAATAATAATAAAGAAATATATTTTTCTACTTCAAATTTGTGGTCTCAAAACCACTATTCTGACTAGGCCCTAATTCGGGCTATTACAAGAATTAAGTTTTCGACTTGATGATACAATCCAATAACGTAACTTTGAGTGAGAATTTCATGTAGCCTAGTTGATGAAAGTTTGTGCTTATTATATCTTTTGAAATGTGGTAATATTTATTTCATCTCTATTCAAGTTCTAAATCTTGGAGAGGATCAAGCTAATAGGAATTGAAGCTTGGATTTGCTTGGTTAATCACTTGGTTAAGGTTGAGTTAGTTGTGTGATGAGTGTTATTGAAGGGCAATTTAGTAAATTGAGCCTCACTTATGCTTAATTGGATGATTAATTACTGATTGAAAATATTTAATTGAGTTTTGGGTGGTTAATTTTGCAAGATTATTGATATATGTTTAAGTGATGAAATTTTTGTTAAGTGTTGGTAAGTAAGCATTTAATGATTTTATGTGCTTGATTTGATTGATTATAATGGTGAACTAAGCAAGCATGCTGTAGTTTTTGGTTCATGGTATGTTGATATATCAATTGATAAATGAACATTGATAATAGGTAATTGGTAAGCTAGTTCTAATTTGATGTTAAATTACCTATGTTACATGATTCACATATGCATTTTGGCACTTTAAATTGAGCACACTATTGACTAAAATTATGTTATGATTGATTGGTTATATTGGTATTATAGCATGGTGGATCCATTGGATATAGTTGGCATGCCATAGGATTTGTGAGTACTCACCATATTCATATGTTATTTGTAAGCAATGAGGCTCTTGGCGGACAGACTTGGAGTAGATAAGGGAGTGTTGAGCTTGTGTCTCCACTCAGTGGGACTTATTTGAGGCGATATAAAGAAGCATGTGGCCTTGGCCTGCTCAATTCGGGGCTGATTCTAGTTCTGATTGGGAGTAAGAAGATCTGTTTATCTGATGTATGATCACCTGATTAAGCTGTGGTTGTATAAGCCAATATAAATTTATGAAATGTTATATGCTAAATTGATGATTATATGCCATGATTAATTATGATTTTTGATACATGGTTGAGCAAATGACATTGAACTATTATGTGTTGATATTGTGATTGAAATTTTGTATTTGATTGGTTTCAATTTAAACATGATTTGGGTGTTAATTTACTCGTAGTATTATTAATATTAACTGAGCTTTTTAAGCTCACACCCTCACATTTGTGCAATTAACTGATGAGATTGAGGAGCTTAGGAGCCTAGCAAGAGAGTTCCAAAAGATTAAGGCTCGGTAAAGATTTACCCGAGCAAGAGAGCTCCAAGAGATTAAGGCTCGGTAGAGATTTAGTTACACGTTTTAGAGATGTTAATCGAGCATTGTGGAACTTGTGGGACTTAGTTTAATTTTGGTTGTAATTGGACTTGGACATTGTACAATTTTTAATTTGGGATGGTTTTATAATATCATATATGCATGTTTAAGTTTGAGTATTGAATAATTTATAGTGTATTGTTGCTTGATAACACAGTGATTGATAACACGGTGTGTGAGGCATGATGTTTACACTGACCATTTTCTAAATGAAGCTTCCATAGAGTGGACTGTTGGAGATTTGAAAGGTCTTTTTAAATTGGTTCTCTTGTCCGTTTAAATTAAAAATTAGTCCTATAACTTGATAAGTCTAATTATAGCCTTCAATGATAAGGAAAATTGGTAAATTTTGTTAGAAACCCACTAAATTTAATATTCGGGTATAGTATTGATAGTTTGAAATTGTTACGATTTAGTCCTTAATGATAAAACTTGAATTAGATGTAGAAAATAAACTCAGATTAAGCTGAAATTTTTAGGGCTTACATAAATTGACTAAAAGAGGGTTGGTAAATGTTTAGACCTAAATTCGGGTTAGTTTAACTGTAGGTGGTAACATGACAAAAATGCTATTAGGTTAAATTACTTATAAAAAGTTTAAAATTGGTCCACAAATTGCTTCCACATTAATAAATAACTAATAAATAACTAATAAATGGATAAGATTAAGGTTTTATAAGGTCAAGGTGTGTCTTGGGAAGTCATTAGCCAGAGAGTCATTTAGGTGACTAATGTAATGCTTCAAATTCGGGTCAATGCGTCTCGATTAGGTTTGGGGTGTCACAAACTAGTTAGTTAATTAATCTCACATTCGCTCGTTAATCTTTCTAGGGTTTTAGTTCCTCATCAATCTAAATAAAAAAATCCCTATATTGAATTCGGACATTGAAAAAAATATCGAAATAACAAAAGAAGAAAAAAAGAATTTGGATTTACGGATATCGATTAAATGCACAAACTAAAAATCTCGTTGACAGATTTTGAGCGAATTGGAGTTGAATATCAGAACGAACAGAAACAATACAAATTACTAAATAAAAGACTGAAATTAAAATTGAAATTACTTAAACAAAAAAATCCTCAAATCACAAAACCCTTATCTAAGAATAGAAATTAAAACCAAGGAAAAAGCTCCCTATCAGGTCCTGAGCATTCATATTTATAGAAATTATGTTAGATGACTAATTTAAACCTAATATAAGTGACTAAACATATATTATTGACGTTGTGTTGACAAAAACACCCTTAGCAAATTATTTGGCCTTGCCACAGTAGTGTCGCGACATCGCAGGCAGAATGGTTCGCTTCCACATCTAGGTTTTGTTGTTGCAACATTGCAAGGCTAATGTCACAACATCGATGGTAGAATGCTTCTTTGCATGTACTAGAGTGGGTGTTGCAACATCAGATGTAGTTCATTGACTCATTGGCTTAAACTGATGCCCTGCACACTTAATTAACATGTTAGTCTTCCCTTAGGCCCAGATTGGCCTAAAACGTCATAAAACACTCCAAAAATGCTTATTTTATTAACTTTAACTAAAACCATACTAGAACGGAAAATTAACTAAAACAATACTAAATTGGTAAAAAACAAACTCATTAAGTGTTACGAAGAACCCAATTTGCCACAACTAATTGTGGCAGATCACTTCTTCATCGGCTCTTGCTGTCAAACATTACCGTTAGACCACTAGTAGCCTCCTACTTTCGGACCACCATGAGTCTATTGTCAATTTGGTTGGGTTGGGTTTGCGTTGTCTCGATCAGCCTGGATGCATCTCAGTTTTCTAGGTACCTTCAAAAAATATAGGTTACATAAATCCTATGTTTCTTTCCGGCTCACATAATTTATTCTAAAATAATAAAATTAAACTTTACATGGACATGATAATCCACAATCTAATTTATTCATACTTGAGAAATTAATAAATTTTCATTTAATTTTTTATGAATCACAACTTTGACAAAATTACTTTATCATACATAATAAGAAAATAGTAACATTCATTCATTCTCATACATTCCCCTAAACAAGTATACAATTACCAGAATGTCACATCTAATCAAAATTAATTACGCATGAGGAAGAGAGAAAATTCCAATATTGGTTTATACTATAAACATAGCACAACCTAAAGCTTTGACACCGATTTTTGGTGTAACACCCCAAACCCAACCTAGACGTTATGGCCAAATCTGGTGTGTCACATCACCTAGAACTAATCCATATTGCCTAGTTACTAAGTTTAAGGTGAGCTTTGTAAAAATGATATTTAGGTTTTAGGAGAAATTCCCAGTTTATTTGATGAACGTTCTAGTCTCTGCCAGTTATTAAAAGATTTACTTTTTATCTACAACTTGGTTAACCGATTGAGTTGTGTCATTAATTTTGAAAACGTTGGATTAAGTTTGAAAACTCATGTAACCATATTCAGGATACTCAAGTGAAGAATGAATAAGTTACAAAAATAAACCCAAAAACATAATTAAAATGGCCTTATTACAAACCCAAAAATTATAAACAAAAACAAGTAATTAAAAATAATGAAATAGATAAAATAAGTTTAGAACCATAAACATAGTCTTCGTGGCCACTCTGAATCCCTCCCAGCTCCAAGTCCACGAACTAGGGCTCACCTGCAAGGATGGAAGGAAATGAGTGAGTTTGGAAAACTCAGTGTGTGCAGGAGCCCATTCAAAGCCCAAGTCGGCTCAAGCCCACTGGGCCTGAGCCCAATCCAGTCTCAGCATCAACTGGGCCAAAGCCCTTACTAGGCCAAAGCCCTATTCGATTATAGATACTGGGCCGAAGCCCAATTCAGATATCAGTACGGCCCATAGGCCCACTACAGAACAAAACAGATAAATAGTATGTATGCAAGCCCATAATATGTGGGGAGACTACTCAACCCACCCAACCGCTACACACCACCCGTACCAACCAGCACACCATGTGGGGAATAACTCGACCCACCCAGCGCACACACCACAGTCGCAGCATGGCTACTCAGATATCGTGGCCAAGCCACTAACAATATAACGAGGCAAAGCCCCTTTTCAGTAATAGGAGGCATAGCCCCTTTCAGTAAACGTGGCAATGCCACTCACCTTCCTCCATCAATAACCCAACCCATGCAACAAATAAATATAATATGGCATACAGTAACAAAAACAGTCAGTAATGCATTTCAGTCAAATTTAGCCCTAGGGGTATAACGGTCATTTTACACCTAGGGGTAAAACGGTAATTTTCCACCTATCGATGTATTTCAGTAATTTTATTAGTTTTTAGGGATTTCATGCACATTACAGTCACTACTAATCCATTTATCATCACAGTAGTCTATTAACGTAGTTTAACAGTTTTAGCTATTGGGCCCTAAAAACCCCTAATGGGCCTTACAGTGTCTATTGACTACTTAAGCCCATTTAGTCCAAGTTTCATATTCAGTTACCAGTTTTAGCAGTTTCGACCCTACAGTCTATCAGCATACCTTTAACGCCTATTTTTACCCATATGAGCTCAAAAGCCCATGGGGCCTATATTCGGCCCATCGAGGCCCAACTTACCGAGACGGCTAAAATTGCGCACCCAACCAACTTGTTATTCGCGATTACAGATCCATTGAATTCCAACCGACTTGTGAGCATTCGCACGCTCACAAGCCCACGAAATACCAGAACTTCGGCATTTCGGCTTTTCGATTTTTATCGATTTGAACTATGAAAGGGTGTTCGATCCACACACTTGTTTTGCGATTCTACCGGTGAGATCTCCTATGCGATTCCTCCTACAATCGACCACTTAACCCATTAGACCATGAATCCATGAAAAATCAATGTAGGAATTTCTTACCATATTCGGCCAATATCTCTAATGGCCATGAAGTCTTACCTTTGTTGACTAGATCTAAATCTGATTGTACCAACGTCTTCGATCCCCAATACTCTTTGCTTGATCACCTCCTTCACTAACACGAGATCTACTTGCTCTCCAACCACCTTTCTATCTCAGATCTACTATCAGTCTACTCTAAAATGCAACTAGAGAAAGGATCATCACGGTTTCGGCTTTTGAAACTATACCCAAGTACCCTTGTCGACTTAGGAAAGGAATAGATGAAGTGAACCGATAGAAAAAGAGAGGGAAGATTAGGGATTCAGCTTTTTGAAAGCTTCAAGAAAAAGAATGGTTGATTTCGGTAAAAGAGGTAATCGGCAATTATGTGGTTTCAGCTTTTAATGGTTGTCAATAGAAGTTTGAAAGAAAAGGGGAAGGAGTGGATCGATTCAGCTTTGAAGAAAAGGTGATAGGATGGAATCGATTTAAAGGTGCAAGAAGAAAAGAAGAAGAAGATTGGAAGAGAAAGAAGAGGAGAAGGGAGGAGTAGATTCAGCTTTGAAGAAGAAATCAGCAAGAGAGCTTTTGGTGGTAGGTTTTGGATTTTTGGGATAGAAGGAAAGAAAAGAAAGAGGCAAGGGAACCCTAGCCTTACTATACCTAATTCGGCAATAGAGATGGAGGCTCAAACACCTAAAGAAATCATCACAAAACTCAATAATGCCGAAAATACTAAACCTAAAGCTAGATGCCGAAATTGCAATACCATGAGTCCCTTAGCCGACCATTGCTTCTCAGATTCAAACATTCCTAAAATCTCTCCTTGATCTACTCTCATGAGCAATTCAAACTCTTCTCAATAGAGTTTCACTTGAGTGCCACCACTTGACCAACACATGCACACAAAAATAAAAGTACCATAAGCTTACCTTGTGACTTGAACCTTGGACCTAGAATACCATCCCACACACCACTTTTTTAGGAGCTTAGTGGCGCCACCTTGCCACTTTGCCAAGGCCCTCTTTGTGATAAATTCTACCAAGATTTTCTTAAGAGCCCACTTAACCAAGCTCCCCATTCACTTAAAATCCATACTTTGATAATTTTACCTAGTTTTAACTTGAGTTTGGGCCTCCTAAAGGCCCACTAACATACTTAAACACATATTTAACAACCACAACACTAAAAATTCAAGTTTTCACCAAAATCAAAATAAACCCGAAAAAGTGCCGAATATCAGGGCGTTACATTTGGAAAAAAAATTGGTTTGAAAATAGATTTCTTGCACGGGAGAAAAATAAATTTTTAAAAACCAAAACGGTTTGTGATATTTATATCAATAAACCATTTACCAAAATCATAACAATTTTTTTTTACTAGACAGATACTTGTTATTCTCGACTTTTGACCAAATGGCCTTCTTCGCTATTCTCATACTATGAACTGCTTCGAGTGTGGGCTCGAATCAATTCGAATCAAACACAAAACAAAAAATAGTTTACTTTACTTTCAGTGGGAAACCAAATTCTCTCTTAATAAAAACCGATAGAATTGTTATTCCAAAAATAGAATTTATACTTAGAGAATAAATTCTCACTATTTTCGGGCAGAATAACAATATCTCAAATCTATATATTAATCCCTATTGGTGCCATCTATTTATAGGGAGAAAATGTAGAACCCTTGTTGAATTGTAGAATTTTGTTTCAATAGAAAAACAAATACCTTTCCATAATTGTAGAATTTTGTTTCAATAATTTAATTGATGAATTAAATAATAATTCAAAAAATCATAAATTCATTTTCCATATCATTTCCATTTAGAGAAAATCACATTCATTTTCAAATGTTTATCATTTTTCTAACTTTACCATTTTCATCTATTTTTGTTCATTTGATACAACATGCAATTCAGATCTAGTTTTAACGACCTAGTAGAGGGACCGACTTAGACGTATGCGATTAGTGCTTAAATGATTTATAATTAAGTTCTAGCTTTTTGCCTATTACTTTTAAATCATTTAGTCACAAGGTCATTCCACTATAGTATCATGACTGAGCTCTCCCTAATAACATACCATTATGAAAGCAACTCGATCAGTGCTCACCCAATGACCCTTTCATAAGTTTATTACCCTCATAGGATATTCTTAATCTCTTTGAGATAAATCCATTCTCCCAATATGATCCTATTTTATCTCATGGTAATAATTACATCTTCTTTTATGAAAAGTTAATTACTATCAAATAGTAATCAATTCATTCATCACAAAAATGAATGACCTATGGCCGTATTTACTTTTCATCTACCATATAATGCCAATGAAAGGATATCATTTACCCATATTTCAGGTTGTGAATTCAATTGTTGTGAATGACGCTACATACTGCAGAAGTCATATACCCAACGCACCAGCCTTTGGTTCCCTATTTATTTGAACTTAGGCTTTTACTTACATCAAAGTATACGAGTCACGCATACATAACCCGTCATCCACTCAAGACTAAGGTATGCCACACTTTGAACGTCAAAAGTGAATAAATCCAAAAACGAATTCAAGATTTGTTCTTAGGTCCAATCCGATGTATTTTCAGTCCATTCAGTCACATCTATGTCTTTATTTTCTAGGAGTCATCCACTCTGATGCTATAACACCCCTAACCCGTACCCGTCGCAGGAATAAAGTTACGAAGCATTACCGTAAGAACTTAACTTAAAATCATCAATTTCCTAACATTTTATAAACATAGCAAAATCCACTCCAACATATGCATATCTTCCCTTTTTCGAGCCCTCGAAGCCCTAGAAACACTTTAGAAATGAATCAATACTAAATCGAGAATGTAACACCCCAAAAATCCTTGTTTTTCATTTTGAATAGTTGTGACACAAATTGCATGTTTGCTTTAATGGCTAAGTGATCTGAGTGTGTTTGGGGGTGTTTGAGAAGCCTGGGTTCAAGGCTTGACTTTTGCAAAAAATTTTACTTTTCCTCGTGTATGAATCTTGTCATTAGCATGTAGGCTGTATAAGGAATTGTGGTTGAATTATGTCACGAATAGCTTAGTGGTCTAACGGTAGGTGGCGTGAGGAGTGGTGCATGAGGTCTGAGGTTCGAGTGATGGTGCAGCAAATGGGGGTATTAATTTTGCTACCCAAGTTGTGTAGGAGGTGGAGTTGGACTGAGACTCTGAGTATGACTTGGTCATAAGGTGGTTGGAAGCAATTTGAATTGGATGTTGAGGGGATGTGTGGAGGGATAAGGGGATAGATATTTGGAGAGGAATAGTAGGAGAAAAATAAGGAAGTGTGAATGGGGGAGAGAGGAGTGCCGAATAGGGACTCTCCTTATGCCAATTCGGTCATAGGCACTTAGTGCCGTAGTGGTCTAGTGTTGCTCAGTTTTGTTCAGTTTCGTTTTGTCACAATTTCTGGACTCCCATTCGTTTTCCTCTCTTCATTCTCATGTGCCAATTTTTGCTTTAGACCTTTTGTGCTTTCTCCTTTTTTGTTTGTTTTGCTTCTTTTTATTCTACCGATTATTGCTAGTATGTTGAAATATTACCAATACTTTCCTTCTCTCCCTCTTTCTAGTATAGGCCGAGTATAGGACCGTGGTCTACCCTTTCTTTTCCCTCTCAAACCCTTTTTGGCTTGAGCTTATTTAAACTGATACTTTGTTTCTTTATTCTGTCCCTTTTTACCTCGGTTTCATCGTGGCAGGCGATCTCTGACAACCTGTAAATGCCCTCGACTTTCTCTTGTTCTTATCAATTAGTTAAGCCACCCATCTTTTAAACAGTTGAAAGGCTGAACACTCTTTGTCCTTTTTGGTCCTATCACCGATTCTTTTCTCTCTTTTTTTTTTGATGTGGTGTTTCTGTTAGTTCCTTGTTTTCTCGAGGAGTTGTAGAGTACAGGGGATTCTGTAGCAATCGGAGTTTCCATCATCTCGATCAAAGGTAATTTTGTCTGTGGGTTATTATGATCGATTGGGGTGTGTCGGTTTGCTTTCCTATTCTTGGCCGAATGCTATTACCCCATTGCGGGGTGGTGCATTTTCTGTAATTATTTTATATCGATGTGATCCTTAAGGTTAGCCAATCGTAATTAATAGTTCACTGGTCATTGCAAATTAGTAGCAAGGAGTGGGTAATCAATCTTAGGTAGCAGTCTGGAGGATTGAGCCATAGTTTTGGGTTATTCAAGGTATGTAGAAGCGACAAGTTTGAATTGTGTTTGGAAAGCTTGAAACCTTAATAACAAATGGCTAATGGAATGCCTTACTTAAATGTAGGTCGGTGCGCGAAGGTTGTTCGCAAGTGTTCGCAAACAGATGTGTAATCTCAACACCTATACTGTAAATCGGCAAAAGCCAAAAAGCCAAAAAATACGACGATTAAGACTACATGGGCGTGTGATTGCTCGTGTGGTGAATTGAGTCCACGAAACTTGGGTGCTAGGCTGTAGAGGCCGCCATGAGCGTTCTCATGGGTTTGGGTCGTTCTGAGCCACGTTGGGTTGAAATGGGTTGTGTGGGCCCAATGGGCTTGTGGGCTCCACACGGATAAATTTTGCAATATATGGTAAATACTAGACAAGGCTGTGTAGTTCGCATAGTCGTGCTAATTTTGGGCTTGATGGGCCATACGGGCGTGTGGGCCCACTGGGCTGCATAATGGGCCTTGGGCCCAATTACACTGTTATGACCGTTAAGGTTATACGAGTTGCTCGAGGCAACTGTAGACTTCTGATGGGTCGATAAGGGTACTTATACATCAAGATAGGTAAAATGACCCAAAATACCCCTATAGGATAAAATGACTATTTTACCCCTCGGGGGGTAAATAACTTCTTTGTGCTATAATTTGACTGTCTTTCTGAGCAGGACATTCTGAATTCACATATGATGTTATGACATATCATTTTGCATTGGGGTTGGGATGCTGTTTATGGAGGAAGTATATTGTACTATTGGCTCTTCGCCTTTTATACTGTTATTGGCAGATTTGTTGCGATACTGATTAGTGCTGCAACTGATGCTAATGTTGGTGTGTCTAGCTGAGTGGGTCAATTTTATCCCCACATGGTATGACTGGTGGTACGGAGTGGTGTGTCTGGTTGGTTGGGGTAGGTTTCACCATTGCATTACTGCATTGTTACTGTTACTGAAATGGGCTCAAGCCCGAACTGTTACTGCATACTATATTCTGATTGTTTGATAACGGATTATGTAACACCCCAAACCCGGCCTAGAAGTTAGGCTCGAATCTGGCGTGTCACATTGAGGTGTTTTTCGAAAACCTTGTTTCCATTGAAAAACCTGCTTATTAGAACTTGTTGCTATTTAAAACTTGTGTAAAATCTCGAATTTCGTATGCATATTTTTAAAACGTGGTTTATTAAAAGATGTTCTCTTGTAAAATGTTATTACCTTTAAAACCTTAATTGTTACAGAAGCCTAATTTAAAATAGTTGCGAAAACGTGATATTTTAAAAAATAGTTGTTGTTTTGGAAAAACTGTGTCTGACTTCTAGCAATTATAAAACAATAAATAAAATTCCAAATGTAAAAACCAGAAAGTTTAAAAGGCCTTATTACAACCCAAACCAGAATAAAGTACTTAAAAGTAAATCAAGACAAAGCATAAGCAATATGTGGGCTTCTCCGAGTCCCTCGCAGCACTAATTATCCTAAAGCTAGGGATTACCTGCACAATTATTAAACGGGGTGAGTTTTATGAAAACTCAGTGTGTAATCTCCTGCCATATAAAATGAACAGTCAGTCATACAAAAGAATTAAAAGTCTGGGCCCCAGACCTGCTACAATTCCAATATCAATTGGGCCTTACCCCACTATAGCAGACAGTACCTGATGGGCCTTAACCCATTACAGAATCAGAAATATTATCAGAATTAGAATCAAAATCAGAACCAGAATCAGGTGGGCCTAAACCCAAAACAGAATCAGTAACAGTATAATGTAGATATGCAGAAGAGACTGGGTCAAAGCCTATACAGAACAGATCAGTCTGGGCCTTAGCCCTATACAGAACAGTATAGGCCAAGCCCATAGCAGAATCAAAACAATATGCGAATGCAACCCCAACCCAGTCCAGCCATCACACCACCCGTACCAACCCAACACACCATGTGGGGAATAACTCGACCCACTTAGCCCTACATACCAATGATGCAGCCATGCTGCTAATAACAGATAACATGGCGAAGCCACCAGAATCAGAATACGTGGCAAAGCCACTAGCACAGAACTTCCTCCAAATCGATGTCCTAACCTAATATGCCGTGTATGATATGCTCAATCATCACACATGTATGCAGAATGGCCATGTTCAGTATCAGTCATTTAAACACATATTAAAACATATCAATCACACAACCATGGTCACGTCAATCAAATCACTATCATACAAACACAGTCAAATCTATCAAACACACAGTCCAAGTCAGTCACTTGCCCATAAGGGCAAAACAGTCATTTAACACCCTAGGGGCAAAATGGTAATTTTACCCCACAAGGGTATCTCGGTAATTCTACCCTACAGGGGTATTTTGGTAATTCTACCCCACAAGGGTATTTCGATAATTCTACCCTACAGGGGTATTTCAGTAATTCTACCCAACAGGGGTATTTCGGTAATTTCGCAAATCAATGGGTATTTTTGTAATTTGTAAACTGGGGTATTTTCATGATTTTTTAAATCAGGGGTAAAATGGTAATTTTATAATTCAGGGGTAAAATGGTAACTTTACAAATTAGGGGTAAAATGGTAATTTTACAAATTAGGGGTAAAACGGTAATTTTACAAATTAGGGGTAAAACAATACTTTTACAAATCGGGGGTATTTCTGTAATTTTCAAATTAAGGGTATTACAATAATTCTACCTTATAAGGGTATTTCAGTAATTTTATCAATCCCTGAGAAAGTTTACAGTCGCCTCGAGCGACTCAAGTATTCTAAATAGAGATAACGTTGAGAAGGGGCCTAAGGCCCGTTCTCGGCACAGGTGAGCCCACATGCTCGTGTGGCCCTTTAGCCCAAAACTAACTACAAATATGAGATTCATCTAGTCTAGTCCAATATCTACTACACAATCATACAATTTGCTCGATTGGGCCTACGGGCCCAATGGGCCCACTTGGCCTATTTCGGCATTTCGGCATTTGCCATTCTACAGCTAGAGTAGGGTGAAGTACACACCTGATAAATATCTGAAGTTAATCCACACTCTAAACGCTGCTATGCCCAGAAGCAAACAATAATCGCACCCTTGACTCCCTGGCGGCGTGTCGATCAACTATGGTCACCACCACCGTGACCCAATGGCATACAGATCAACGAACGATCCAACGCCTAACCTAAATGAACACACCACAACGTGAAAGGGATAAGCCAAGAAAGGTATGCCTACTCTCCTCATGGTTTGCTCTATTTAAAGTCAGCTCCTCACATATTCTCATGTTAGCTTCCCGATGTGGGATTCTCCATCAATCCCTCAAAACTAAAGCATTAGCAAAATAATCAACCTTTGCGTGCAAAGGGATTCGAACCATAGTCCTCTCAATAAACATGTCACGCCACCACCACTAGGACACAAGCTTCTTTGTGTCATAAGTACAACACATTTAACTTTAAAGCCCGCATACTCGCTTCCAGATTTATTTAAAAAAAAACCAAAATAAATTGCAAGAGCCAAGACTTGAACCTTAGACCCCATTGCTTCCTTTATGGCATCACTTCCTTGTCCCCTAAGTGGCGCCACTTTGCCACAACACCACACTCATTTTTGTACCTTATTTTACACTGATTTATTTAAGAGTCATACCACTTGAGATCAGGGTTCCACTAAGGCTAAAAATCAAAATTTTTTCTATGGCCTAACTTGAACCCAGGACCTCATAGTACCCTCCAAACACTCCAACATCACACATTTAAATTATTTAAGCCACATTTTAACCGATCCAAAACTCATGGCCCAATACTTCTAGGCCCAAAATACAGGGCGTTACAAAATACACACTGAGTTTCTTGTAAACTCACCTTTCTGTTTTTTAACTGTACAGGTAATCCCCAATCTTAGGCGGTTAGGTGCGATCGGAGGACTCAGAGGTGGCTATACATTCTATTGAGTTTGATTTAATACTTTTTAATAATTTAGATTTGTTTTGGGCATTTGTTTGTAATAAGGCCTCTTTCTGGTTTTATTCTTAGTTTTGGGTTTTTATTTTGCTTTGGATATAACTGCTAGCATAGTACTTGGGTTTTAAAAGGGAACAGTGTTTTTACGATACAAACACAACTATTTTTAAAAGACAAGCTTCTACTATAAAAGATGGTTTTGAAATTTAATAACGTTTTAAAGAAAGTAACTTTCGATAATAATGCAAGGTTTTTAAATCAACCTTTAATGCAGATAAAGAGGTTAAATCAAGTCGAGATTTTCAAACAAAATTTTGATTTAAAGCAAATCTCTCAACAATCGACACATGTTTTGAAAATGAATAACCCATTTTAAGTCACCATATAATCCTAAATGATTACTTAGTTTTTGAGGTTTCCAACGAGTTTTATGTTTCACCTCCATGTGACACTGCCATATTTGGCCATAACGTCTAGGCCGGGTTTGGGGTGTTACAGAGAACATAAGAAACCTTAAGGAAAAAGTTGAAAAAATTCACACTGCAAGAGTCACACGGCCATGTGGCCAGGCCATGTGCCTCACACGGTTGAGACACACGCCCGTGTCTCAGGCCATGTAACAATCAAAATAGGGACACACGACCGTGTCCTATCCCGTATCCATGCTCGTGTAACTCTTTGACTTAGGTCACACGGCCAAGCCACACACCCATGTGCCAGGCCGTGTGCTATGCTGTGCAACTACCTGACTTGTAACCCTTTGAAACCTACAGGGGACACACAGTCATGTAGCATGTCTGTGTGTCACATACGGTTGAGACACATGCCTATGTCTTTGGCCGTATGGACAACAAATAGGCCAATTTCAAGCCATTTTCTTCACCCTAATCAAGAACACACCTACAAGCCATTTGTACATACAATCAAAGCTTTAAAATATGCCTAAAACATGCATAATAAGACCAATTCAATAGGTCATTTATCCATACAACTAATATGCCCAAAAGGCACCTCAATTACATTAACCTAACATACTTAAACATATGTATAATTTAATCATTCATCACCCATACCAAAACATACCACAATAACCACATACCAAATCATATTCAAACATACCAAGTTGATCATTCAAAACAAACCATCATTTGACCATTTCAACACCAACCCTAAAAGCATCAAAATGCCAAGAGTTCACCAACCATAATACCACATTTACAAACCAAATATAACAACTAGCTCATCAAACACAATTCACCTATACATGCCATTATAACCATGACTAAAACTTCAAAATCTACTGATATAGTCGTTGGATAGTGTGATAGGTCTCCGACGAGCTTCCAAATCGGTCGAGCTTCTGATAATCTATAAAACATAGGAAAGAAAAATTACGTAACCACATAATGATTAGTAAGTTCGTAAATCATGAACATAGCTTACCATTTCAATGCATAATCATAAAATAAACATGAATTAATCCAACATAGCTTGGCACAAGCCTAAGCATCACCAACAACACAAGTTAGTGATTAAACACATAACTTAGCAATATCATCACATGATAAGGTATAGTACATGAGATTAACATCACTTAAATCATACTTCTCAAAAACTTAAGTATTCATACTTTGATCATCAACATTTCATACATTTTCATGAGTTCTTAATTTAGCTCTAGGTACACTTACTATTCTTTCCCTTTTCATGCCCTTTGAACCACTTAGAATAATATCGAATACTCAGGAAGCTCACACAAAGTGTGTTAAACACATGGTCGAAACCATTCCTTTCCTTTCCTTTACATAGATGCTCACTTAAGCCATAAATGGCTCTGCTCACACAAGCTGATAGTCAGAATGTAGCTATACGATGCTGCTCAAACAAGCTGGTGAGTATCTACAACAAATGCCGGAACTGAACCATCGGTAGGACATTCAGGATCAGCACCTGAAACATGGTAACCTTAATGACATGTCATTTGTATCCTATATATTCCTATGATAACATGTTAATTTGCATGATTTCTTGTATTTAATTTGGTTTATTTCTGAATTAATCCCTGCTGAATGAGTGTTTTTATGTTTTAATCTTGTCAGGGATGCAATTGGGACGCTAAGAGACAAAAACAGGCAGAAAAGGACCAAATTGAAACACAATCAACAAAAATGATGCCGAATAAAAAATGTATAGAAAAGCCAAGGACTCATTAGAATTTGACTTTGTAAAAGCCAATAAATAGAAAAAATCTTATTTTATTTTTATTTATTTTATTTGTTTATTTATTTATTTTGATTTTATGTTAAATTAGTTAAGGCCAAAAATAGCAAATTCTATGTATATAAATAGGGCCTTAATGTTCTTTGGAAAGGCATCCCTTAATTCTACATTCTAATTTCAATTTGGAATTGAATAGAATTAATTTCTTTCTTTTCTTTCAATTTGGCGTAAGCATTCTACTACTTGAATTTCAATTCTTGTTTGTTTTTTCTTTCAAAATTCATCTAATTACTTTCCAAGTCATTTTCCTTCCCAATTTTCACCATCTTTCATACAAATCCAATCACCTTCCATTACCTACAAGCATGATTAAATCCATGCTACACTAAATTTCATCTTGGCTTTAGGCCGGTGTTCTTTCCAATCGAGAATCGTGAGATACGTATTCATGCTAAAAATTCTTCCAATTGGCATTCACATTTTTCCTAAGTATCGGGATTGACAACTCATCCCTTAAGGTTAACTCGATTCCAAGTCAAAAAGTGCACGTTGGGTTGTAGTCGTGTTGCTAACAATTGGAGAAACAAGTCAGTCGTGCTGTATTCGAATCTCAAAGAACAAATCAAGGAAGAAGTGATCGGGTTTAAATGACCCACGCGGTTGAGGCCGTTAATTCGAGTCCGGTTCTTAAGAACACAAGGCTATCAAAATCTTGAATCAGGAAAACGTGTATCTCAGTTAGATAATCGGTAAGGGTTGGTTTGCAGGTCATACCGGGACCAGTTACGAGACAAAAAATTGGTTGTTAGGATGTTCTTAACTGCTATAACTAGCTTATCGTTTGGAGGAGAAGATTAATTTTCAAGCATCAATTCAAAAATTCGAAATCTACAGAGTCTAGGGCTCAGGCTTATTATCTTTGACTACAAAATCCGAATTTAATTTCCAATTTAATTTCCAATTTATTTATTTATGTTGTTTCAACTATTTAGTTTCTAAACATTTCAAAACTTCCCTGATCTATTTGTTTATTTTTCAGCAGGTCCGTTTGGAGTCGTGGGCACGATCTTTGCCACGACCTTCGACACAACAAACATTCTGTTCATGAGATAAACACAGAAGTTGATAATAACATCCAATCCCTGTGGACTCGACCTTACTACCACTCTTTACTACTATTTAGAGTTATTTTTGTAGGAATTATTTTTGGTAGTTTTGACGCCCATAAAATTTTGGCACCCTTGCCGGGATTGGAGATATTTTTCTAATTCTTTTTGTTTACCTTATGACCAGATCAGAACCGAGAACTCTAGAGTTTGAGGCAAAAATTGAGAGATTGGCTCGACAATTGCAGAAGGAAGCCATTTGACGTGGTAAACGGCCAAATCCTGGATTCGAAACCATATCTTATGTAACACCCCTATCCCGTAACCGTCGCTAGAATAGGTAAGGGGCATTACCAAACTTGCAACTCAAATCAGAACAATGTAACATCAACCATATAACATATAACATCATAATCCAACAGCTTTTCAAGCATTCATAATCAAATCATGTTATAAACAGACTTATAAAGCTATAATAATACAATAGGGGCTAATTCAATAGCATATAAAAGATATAGGAAATCTTAAGAAAGTTTTTGAAATAAGGACACACGGCCGTGTGCCCAGGCTGTGTGCCTTACACGGCCACCAAATACGCCCATGTGTCCAAGCCGTGTGGAAATAGGGCATACATACTGACTTGGTCACATGGTCACCAGACACACCCATGTGTCCAGCCTGTGTGTCATCCTGATTTGGCTACACGAGTACCAGACACGCCCGTGTGTCTAGCCCATGTGCTAACCTGATTCATTTGCACAGACACCAGACACTCCTGTGTGTCTATCCCGTGCTCTATACTGACTAATTAACCACAAAACATGGGTCACACAGTCGAGACACACGCTTGTGTGCTCTGGTCATGTGACATAAAGTAGGCCTAGTTTAAGTCACATTTTCCCCACATATTTCTCTTGTACCTACAAGCACCAATTTGCAACAATTTTTTATACCAATGAGCAACCAATTCAGCCAAAAACATACACATTTATACCATTTCATAATCAACCAAATTTCATGCTAATTTGCATCATCCAAACATGTACCAATATGATCCAATTCAACACCTATTTCAACTTACGATTTCAACCACCATTGAAACCTATCAACTGACCACATTCAAACATCACATATTCCATGTATCATTCATCAAATTTACCGTATAAAGACATAACATATAGGGCATTCATAATAAACCAACCATTACAAATCAAGCCATTTCACCTAGCTTGAACAAGTGCCAAAATTCATATCATAATCTCAAGCATAAGTGACCAAAAGATTCAACTTTAAACTAGCGTATACATTCCATATTTACAACATTCACAATAGTTCCAAAAGTACCAAAAGATGCTTGGATAGTGCGATTGCAATCTCTGACCTTGTCCGAATTGAGCTAGCTCCAAAATCTATAAAACACGGGAAAATAAATAGAGTAAGCTTTAAAAGCTTAGTAAGCCCATATAATATAGAATTTAACTTGCCGAATCAACATCTAAAATCATAAACAACATAATCAAACCAAGCCATATGTCCTCAATGCCTATTCAATCATCATACACATGTTAGTCATATAACAACCATGTATTCATCCATTTCAAAGATGAAACAAACATATAACATCCATGTAACCATAATTCATGTATCAATTCATTTATTTATCATATAATCATATAGCATATAATCATATAACCACATAACAATTATTTTATACATATCATATATCTCATATAACATATAAATCATATAACATATATCTTGTAAGCATATACTTGTAACATGTAATTCATGTAACTTGTACCTCATTTAACATATAATCTCATATGAATCATGTAACATATATTATGTAATCATGTAACTCTTATATCTCTTATAACATGTATTTTATATATACATATCAGTAAATTGCCTGTTGAACCTTTCAGAACATCAAGGGATACTCGGGTGATACACACACAGTGTATATATGTAAACCTGTAAATCCGTTAATTCATCATATATGCTCTTCTGAGCCATGTATTGTACGCTACTCCTAAGACGGTAACGATAAGCCCGAAGGCTGAGCTGTAAGCTCGAAGGTTGAACATGTAAGCTCATGAGCCATGGTGAGTCCGCAACAAATGTAGGAGCTCAACCAAATGGTAGCCCTAGTGACATGCCACTTGTATCCTACGACTTTCTACGGTTCAAACGGGACTCGGTAATCAATTTATACATGTAATCAATAGGCAATTCCATCCATTAATTCATTTATACTATCATTCAATAATCAGGATAATAATTTCAATCATAAAATATAATTCAACTCTAATTATAGAACTTACCTCGTCTTAGCTCGTATACCCAATATCTACTCATCTACTTTTCGTTTCCCCTAATCAAGTTCTGGTATTTATTTATCTTGATCTATACGGATTCAAATTCAACTATTTATTCACCAACACATTCAATTCAACACATATACATGTATTTTGGCCTATTTTTCAAAATAGCCCTTGTATTTTCATAACTTGACATGTTTGTCCTTAATACATAAATATATAAAATACAAAAAATCTCCTTATACTAAGTCATAGCTGAATGTTCAAGTATACAATACATACTCATATTTTCAATTATTTCATATTTTTAACCATAAATTTCAATCTTTTTCAATTTAATCCCTATTGCTCAAATTTCTCAAAAATTCACTTTATAAAACTTGTATATCTACTAACAACCATTAATAATCTATCAAGAAATATCAAAATATACATTTATTCAACAATGGCACATTTCAAAAACATAATCAATTTTAGAAATTGAGGTACGGGCTAGCTATATTGAGCTGCAACGAGCTCAAAAACATAAAAAATCATTAAAAATCGATGAAAAATCGTACCTTAATCAAGACTTAAAGCTTGCCAAATGTAAAAGCTCCCAAAACCCACTCTTTGTTTTGTTATTCAGTTGAATACATGAAGAATAAAGATAAACATATAAATTTTGTTTTAATTAACAAACATATAATTGTTGTTTTACCAAAATACCTATATATAGTAAACATATAAATCATGTCATATAACCCCACTACCGTCCATGCTTATTAACGAAGGGTAAATTTCATTTTAAGGCCTTCCAATTATAAAGCCATAGCCATTTAAGCCATTCTATTAATAGAACACATATTTATCAATTTACGTGATTTAGTCTTTTTTACTAAATTAGCTATTCAAACGGTAAAATTTCATTATGAAACTTTCGTACGATAACTTTATCATGCTGTAAAACTTATTAAAATAATAAAATAAATATTTTGTCTCAATTAAGTTGTCCCAAAACTGCCCGTTCTTATCAGACTCAAAATTGGGTTGTTACATCTTACACCGAGAAAATTTTCGACAAACCAGACGAGATGGCCAAACAAACGATACGATAGCTTGTAGCAACACCAAATGAACAACAGCCCTTATGTATAACCTATCCAGCAGGAGAAATGTCGTTCGAGTTAAAGTCGGGTTTGATCTATTTACTACCCACTTTCCGTGGATTACAGAACAAAAATCCGTACACCCACCTTAAAGAGTTTCATATGGTGTGCGCAAGCATGAAGCCTAAGAGAGTAACCGAAGACCAAATTAAACTTTGTGCTTTTCTTTTCTCACTAACTGACTCTACTAGAGAGTGGCTATTTTATTTACCTCTGGGATCTATCAACACATGGTCTGACATGTCTCTTTTGTTTCTTGACAGGTTCTTCCCTACAGCTCGAGCAGCCGAACTAAGGAGGGACATCATAGGAATCTGTCAAAAGGAGACTAAATCGCTCTACGATTACTGGGAGTGATACAAAAAGTTGTGTGCAAGTTGCCTACAATATGGATTAACTGAATAGTCACTCTGTAATATTTCTATGAAGGTTTGCTACCGATGGAAATGAAAATGATAGATGCTACAAATGGGGGGCACTAGTCAATATGACGCCTCAAAGAGCGAGAGAGTTTATTTCAACTATGGTTGCCAACTCTCAACAATTCCAACCGGCCATAGAACCCACAAGACGGGTTTATGGGTTAAGTTCTTTATCTTTAGAAGATAAAATCAATAAGTTAACTAACATTGTTCAAACTTTGTTTACAGATAAAATGGGCCCAGCACAGTTGTGCAAAATTTGCGCTAAGCCAGACCATCCAATGGACTCATGTCCAATTCTACATAAAGATTCGACCGAATAAGAAATGTTGTCAGGAACTTTAGAGGACCGCCTCCAATACGATATGACCCCTACTCGAACTCGTATAATGTAGGGTGGAAAGATCACCCGAATCTAAGTTATAGGTCAAATACTCAGTTTAATCAACTATACCAACCAAGGCTGCCTCCGAATCAACAGTTACCACCCCCAAAGTCATCCTTGGAAGCCATAGTGGAAAGGCTAGCCAACAATATTGAGAAATTCCAACAAAAAACTGACATGCATTTGTAGGAGTTGGATAAATAAGTGACTAAGCTTGCACTCACAGTTAACTGTTTGCAGTCCCAAGGTAAGCTACCATCCCAAACTGAGTCAAACCCTTAACA
The DNA here is from genome assembly GCA_020496765.1 of Gossypium stocksii. NCBI lineage: Eukaryota > Viridiplantae > Streptophyta > Magnoliopsida > Malvales > Malvaceae > Gossypium > Gossypium stocksii. Next base: position 55,577,349 of record CM035622.1, read on the forward strand.
CAATGAGAGTGCTATAACATTGAGGAGTGGGAAGGTTTTGGAGCCCGTACCTGACACAAGTCGCGCCCACAACACTAGTCAAGATAAAGAGAAACTTGACACGGAGGCTCTAGTAGAACCAGCACTACAAAAATCATTTGCAGTACCACCTTCGTTTCCTGGAAGACTTGTCCAATATAAAAAGGAGTGAGAAGAGAAGGAGATCCTCGACGCCTTTCGAAAGGTAGAAATCAACATACCTTTTCTTGACGCGATCAAGCAGATCCCACGATACGCAAAATTCTTAAAAGAATTATGCACGAGTAAAAGGAAACTCTTGAGCAATGAAAAGGTAAGTGTTGGAGAAAACGTCTCCACCGTTTTACAAAGAAAATACCACCCAAGTGTAAGGACCAAGGTATGTTTATTATATCTTGTAAGATAGGTAGTGTCAGTATTAAAAAAGCAATGTGTTACTTAGGCACGTCAATTAATGTTATGCCTTTGTCAATTTATAAACTACTTAAGACGGGTCCTTTGAAGGAAACAGGTGTAATTATTTAGCTTGCAGATAGGCCTGTGGTGCATCCGGAGGGAGTATTGGAAGACATTCTTGTCAAAATAAACGAGTCCTATAGATTTCTATATTATTGACATGGAGGATGACAATTCAGCTAATTCATCTGACATATTGAGGCCATTCTTGAGTACTGCACAGACAAAGATTGACGTACGAAGTGGGATACTCACTATGGAATTCGATAGGGAAGTGGTAAAATTCAATGTCTATGAGGCCATGAATAGCCCTAGCATGATATCTAATGTTTCTAATGTTGATATAATCAATCTTTTAACTCAATTACATTTAGAATATCATGACAAGGATGAATTACGAACTGTTCTCTGCAGAAGCCTAGACTTTGATGCCATGGAGGAACTAAAGGAGTGGATAACCTTTGAAGAGTCTGTTCACGAAATAGTAGATCATATGGAGGCGTTTCAATTACGAAAACCTTTAGGTAAAATTTTTGAATTATCTCCTTTATAAACTAAGCTTGTACTATCTGTTTTGCAGGCCTTAGAGTTGGAATTCAAACCACTCCCATACCACTTGAAGTATGCTTTTCTCGGCAAAGGAAATACCTTACGGGTAATAATCTCAAGTAAACTCTCAAAGGGGGAAGAGGAAAACTTGGTACGAGTTTTAGGGACTATAAAGAGGTAATTGGATGGACGACAACTGACATTAAGAGGTTGAGCCCTTCGACTTGCATGCACAAAATTTCAGTTGTGGATAATGTTGTTGCTAAAAAAGAAGCTTAATGGCGTCTCAATCTGCCCATGATGGAAGTGGTAAGAAAAGAAGTCCAAAAGCTACTTGATGCTGGGATGATCTATCCCATTTTTTATAGTAATTGGGTCAGCCAAGTCAATGTAGTACCAGAAAAGACCGGCATAACCATAACTGAGAATTTGATGGGTGAGAGAGAGTCTGCATCGATTACAGGAAGTGAAAACTCCCTAACTTGGAAAGATCACTTTCCACTTCCTTTTATTGACCAGATGTTAGAACGTTTAGCTAGGAAGTCTAATTATTGTTGTCTTGATGGTTATTCAGGGTTTTTCCAAATTCCAATGACACTGGAGGATCAAGAGAAGACGACGTTTACATGCCCATTTGACACGTTCGCTTTCAAACGAATGTTTTTCAGACTTTGTAATGCACTGGCAGCGTTTTAAAGGTGCATGGTAAGTATATTTTTTGACTACGTCAAGAAAATAATTGAGGTGTTCGTGGACGAATTTATTGTATACTGTGAGTCCTTCAAAATATGTTTGTCAAATCTTGCAAAAATTTTGGAAAGATGCTTAGAATTTAATCTTGTTCTAAATTATGAGAAATTTCATTTTATGGTAGACAAAGGATTAGTTCTAGGTCATATCATTTATGCTGAGGGAATTTCTATCGATAAAGCAAAAATTGACATCATTAACTCACTACTTTACCCCACGATTGTTAGGAAGATTCGTTCTTTCCTTGGTCATGCAAGCTTCTACAGGCGGTTCATTAAAGACTTTTTAAAAATTATCCGACCACTTTGGAATCTCTTATAGAAGGACAAGGAGTTCGAATTTGACCAATCATGCAGAGATGCATTTGACACGCTCAAACATAAGCTCATTTCGGCACCTATCGTTCAACCACTAAATTGGAATTATCCTTTCGAAATAATGTGTGACGCTAGTGACCATAACGTAGGAGCAATCCTAGGACAAAGAATCGAGAAAGAACCACACATCATCTCTTATGCCTCTAAAACTTTGGATGTTGCCCAAAGCAATTACTCGACTACTGAAAAAGAGTTTCTAGCCATAGTTTTTACTTTAGAAAAATTTCATTCGTATTTAATAGGAACTACGATTGTGGTTTTCTCTGATCACGTAACTGTTAAATATCTGATCGGGAAGAAGGAAGCAAAACCGAGACTTATAAGGTGGATACTACTTTGCAAGAGTTCGATCTCGAAATAAAGGATAAAAAATTACATGAAATTTTGGTAGCTGATCATCTAAGTCAAATTCCTCCATCAAAGGATGTAACACCACTTAAAGACGATTTTTTAGATGAAAGCTTCCTTGCTACTCAGACGATTTTTCCTTGGTACGCAGACATTGTGAATTATCTTGCTAGAGGTATAGTCTTTTCTATCTTATCGCGATCCAAAAAAAAAGATCAAATGTGAATCACGATATTATATTTGGGACGACCCCTACCTTTTGAAATACTATTCTGACTAGGTAATTCGACGATGCGTTGCAGAAACTGAGGTACAATCGATTCTATCTTTTTGTCATTCTTATGCATGTGGTGGACATTATGGTCCTAAACGAACTGCGCATAAAGTAATTGAATGTGGGCTTTATTGGCCACATATTTTTTGAGATGTATATTTGTTTTGTAAAACATGCGAAAAATGTCAGAAGGAAGAAAACTTGAACCGAAAAAATGAAATGCCTCTAACCCCAGTACATGTCGGTGAAATATTTTATATATGGAGCATTGACTTTATGGGACCTTTTGTCTCATCATACGGTAACATTTATATTTTACTTGCTGTTGAGTATGTGTCAAAGTGGGTGGAAGCAAAAGCAACTCGTCGTGCTGACGCCAAAATAGTAGTCGATTTTCTAAAGAGTTATATTTTTTCTAGGTTTGGCACACCGCGAGCATTGATCAGCAATCGTGCAATGCATTTTTGTAATAAAGTAATCGACACACTCTTGAAAATATAAGGGGTCGTGTAACGAGTTGCTACAGCTTATCACCCTTAGTCAAACAGTCAAACGAAAGTGTCGAATAGAGAAATCAAGTTGATTTTGGAGAAGACCGTTAAGCCAGATAGAAAAGATTGGAGTTTGCGACTTAATGATGCACTGTGGGCGTACCGTACAACTTATAAAGGACCCATAGGTATGTCTCCTTATCGACTGATTTTTAGTTAACCATGTCATCTTCCTGTTGAGGTAGAACATAAAGCGTTTTGGGCGATCAAGCAATGCAACATGGAGTTGGAAGTTGTAGGTAAGCATCGTAAGTTACATATACAGGAACTTGAGGAAATTTGACGAAATGCGTATAAAAGTGCCCAAATTTATAAGGATAAGGTCAAAGCATACCATGACCAAAAGATAACCCGTAAACAATTTATGGTAGGACAGAAAGTACTACTTTATGACCCTACATTAAGAATTTTTGTAGGTAAGCTTCGAACTAAGTGGTTAGGACCTTTTATTGTTACTCACATGTTTCCGCATGGTGCAGTCGAGGTTCAAAGTGAAGAATCCAGAAAATTTTCAAAATCAACAGACAATGATTAAAGCCTTTCTACGAAAATTTTCAAGTCCACGTGGTTGAGGAATTAATCCTCAAAGAACCGGCTAAATAAAATTCCAGGCCGTCGAGCTAATGACGTTAAACAAAGCGCTTTTTGGGAGGCAACCCAAATTTATTTTCATTTATTTAATTTTTAGTTTAAGTAAATTTAGGCTATAAATGAATAAATTCCTATTTAATCCAGATAATTTGATGTTTTTAGGAATACAATGGAGGTTATGAACTTTCAAAAGACGGATAATGATGGGGGTGTGGGCACAACATGCTACAAATAAAAAAACCCAACATTCATAAAACCCCAAAAACCCAAAATCCAACACCCACCACCAAATACATAACCCAAATCCACTTACCCAAATACCAAAAAAATCCACAAAATAAATCCCATGCCAAAAATCTTCAAGCCCAAACAAAAATCTAAAGAGAAAGAAATGGAGAAGAGAATTGGGCCGAAGCGGCTCAGTAAAAAAAAGAAGAGAATGAAGAAAGTGGGTTGAACGGCCTACTGGCCTAACAAAAAAAAGGGGGGAGAGAATTGGACAAGGCCCAACTGGCCACACAAAAAAAAAAGAAAAAAAATTAAACACCCAAATACCTAAAGCCCCAAACCCTATTTTTCCTTTATTTTCTCCATCTTCTTCAAACAAAAAATAAAGACATAACCCCACAGCAACCCCAAACTGCCACTGTCACCGCTCCCTTCACCGTTCGTCTTCCACCGACCGTTGTCGTACCGTGGCACTTTCCTTTGTCGCTGTTGACCACCATTCACCGTAACCCCTTTCTTTCTTCTTCTTTTTTTCCTTTTTTGCCACCACTTTGCACTGCCACCCTCAATAGCCATTCGACTACTTTCGTCTTCACACTGTTGCCGTCGCAACCTTCACCCCTTGCACCGTCGCTCCTTCCTCTCCCCAAACACCATCTCCCCAATTTCTTCTTTTTCCTCTCCATCACCAAACAACCAAACCACCCTCCCATCACCTTAACCAATACCAAAACTGAAACCCCCACCGTCACCCTTTAAAAGTCAGCCCAAACCATGCCATCGCTGTCGTCACCACCGCCATAACAAACAAAACTGATTATTCATGATATTAGCACGGAAACTATGGTCTAAACCTGGAAGCAAATGGCGGACAATATTCTGGTTTCACTCAATCAAAATTGACACCGTTTTTCAGCGCCTCCCATCGTCGATGTAGCCGACGATGACTCAGACCCTTCTCCACCTCCTCTTAGACGAACGACCCCTCTAACGAGAACTTGTCACCAACGAAGTCCAACTTCAGTCAAAACAGAACATTCAGACAGCAACCCCGCTACTCCCGAAAGGTCGATTACTAATCCTCAACCTATTTTGCCTTCACTTACATATTATGTAGGTAATTCAAACGAGGCCCGAACTTCTAACGACAATGTCAAGGCTCCTTCAACAGTCAACAAACGTGTCTCTCAATGCCAAACACGATCGTCCACTACTCGAAGCCCTCGACACTGACACGTGAGCCAACGATACCACCGCATAGTAGTACTGACGCTACTAAAACTCCAAGTCCACCTGACTCACCCAATGAATACGTTTGTCCAACACGAAATGGTCAACGTAATAGACGAGTCGTGCAAACACTATTCCTACCGAAAGATGATTACGAGGGTTTTTAGACTTTTTAACCCTGGAGCATCGCGCACGATACAACAACATCTGACAACGTCTACTCCCAGTCTATAAGCAAATTGATATCTCTACTCTTGATATGTTAAATATTCGTGATACTGTGATTAACTATTTTGATGCCATTGGTTGAATTTCATTTGTAAATATTTCCCATGATGCATATTATGAGTTGATTTATGAATTCTACATCACATTTAGCTTCAATATTAATGTATTACAGATTGATGAAACACAAAGCATCATCTATTTTTGTTTACTTGGTAAGGACTTTCGGATGTCGATTTCAGAATTTAACATTACCATGGGTTTCATCAACCCTAACAATATTCAATTCGATTCCTATCATACTGCTTTGTTAGATATTCCAAGTGACTTTAATGCTCAAGATGCTTATTGTGCTTTAACTCATTCTAATCAACTTTATAATCCGAAAACCACAAAAGACTTATTGGTGTATGAACTTGCTTTAAGATACATTCACCAATTTTTGGCCTTTAGTTTTTTAGGATGAAATAATCCGTCCTCTGTCTTAACTAGAACTAAATTGTTTTTCTTGTGGTGTATGCATTCTAGATTTAAAGATAATTTAGGATATTGGTTTGCATGAAACTTTCATGTTGTTTTGTGATGTAATCATCCACTAATACTTGGGTCATATATTACGAATTTAACCTCTACACTTTTTCACTTTGAAATCGATTTCTCGTTCTTAACATGTGCATCTAGTATGGACAGCCTAGATAAATATTGTTTGGACTCTATGGGTTTGCTTGCCAGCACCACTACTGCGTGTTATTTTGTTCCTCCATGTACACGGACTACGCGTGGGAATATGGTTTTTCGCCAACACCGACACTTCACTACTAGGGAGCAAAAGGAAAAACCTCTAACTGTGGAGGCACGTTTAAGTCACATCGAAGCTCGACTTGGAACAATGGAAACCCAAGTCTCCACAATCCTCAACATCCTGCAAAGTTGTTACTCTCAACACCAACAACATCATTAAAACAAAACCACATGGGGAGTGTTCTTAACTTTTCTTTTTATTTGTTATTTGGGCTGCTAACTTCTATCTCATATAACACATGCTTGAGGACAAGCATAGATTAAGTAGGGGGTTGAATTGGTAAGTAAATATGCATGATTTTTACTGCATGTCTCTCTTTTGCATGTGTTCAATCTTACATTGAATTCATTCGATAGTTTATTTGACATTGAGCCTTTAATCTCATACTTACTCAATTTGGACAATTGGGCAAATTTTTGAATTTAAATGTTCAAGTATATAGCTTAGTTGTCATTTGTGTTTTAGGGTTGATATATGTCGCTAGATTTCCTGTATAAATTGATTGTTTGGAAAAATATTTGTTTATGCATAAATAAATTAATAAAATAAAATAAAAATTTAGGCTCAAGTTATGACTGAAGTTTCGAAAACGTGACTGAATTTAGTAACCGAGGTAAGGCGCTTGGGTTGTCATCTTATCTCACGTAAAAAGGTTCGAGTGACAAGTCGATAACTTACAAACATTCCGCTAACCAAGCCTTCAAAATAATAATAATAATAATAACAAAGATTGTTTGAACTGAGTAACCGGGATAGGGTGCTTGGGTTGTCATCCTAGTTCCCGTAAAAAGGTTTGATCATGTCTAAATAAACAATAAAAATTTTACTAAAGCGTAGTTAATTAACAATGCCTTGCAAATTATTAGATTCAAACTCAATTTAATGAAATTATCTAGTTTACATATTTCAAATTTTATGACACTTGTTGATTAAACTATATGTTTGGGGCATTTATTTATTTTTGCCTATGTCGTTTGCATTGATTATGGATGCAGAAAAAAGGCTCGATTTTTAATAAATTGTAGAATCAATTCTAATGTTTGAAAGAACAACATGCTTGAGGGCAAGCATAAGCTCGGTAGGGGGATTTGATAACATGTTAATTTGCATGATTTCTTGTGTTTAATTTGGTTTATTTCTGAATTGATCCCTGCTAAATTAGTGTTTTTATGTTTTAATCTTGTCAAGGATGCAATTGGGATGCTAAGAGACAAAAACAAGCAGAAAAGGACCAAATTGAAACATAATCAACAAAAATGATGTCGAATCAAAAATGTGGAGAAAAGCTAAGGACTCATCACAATTTTTGACTTTGTAAAAGCCAAAAAAAGAAAAAATCTTATTTTATTTTTATTTATTTTATTTATTTTATTTTGATTTTATGTTAAATTATTTAAGGCCAAAAATAGCAAATTCTATGTATATAAATAGGGCCTTAATGTTCTTTGGAAAGGCATCCCTTAATTCTACATTCTAATTTCAATTTGGAATTGAATAGAATTAATTTTTTTTTCTTTTCTTTCAATTTGGCGTAAACATTCTACTGCTTGAATTTCAATTTTTTTTTCAAAATTCGTCTAATTACTTTCCAAATCCTTTTCCTTCCCAATTTCCACCATCTTTCATACAAATCCAATCACCTTCCATTACCTACAAGCATGATTAAATCCATGCTACACTAAATTTTATCTTGGCTTTAGGTCGGTGTTCTTTATGGTGAGGAATCGTGAGATACATATTCGTGCTAAAAATCCTTCCAATTGGTATTCACATTTTTCCTAAGTATCGAGATTGACAACTCATCCCTTAAGGTTAACTCAATTCCAAGTCAAAAAGTGCACGTTGGGTTGGAGTCATGTTGCTGACAATTGGAGAAACGAGTCAGTCGTGCTGTATTCAGATCTCTAAGAACAAATCAAGGAAGAAGTGATCGGGTTTAAACGACCCACGCGGTTGAGGCCGTTAATTCGAGTTGGGTTCTTTAGAACGCAAGGCTGCCGAAATCTTGAATCGGGAACATGTGTATCTCAGTTAGATAATCAGTAACGGTTGGTTTGCAGGTCGTACCAAGACCAGCTACGAGAGGAAGACTTGGTGGTTAGGACATTCTTAACTGTTATAACCAGCTTATCATTTGGAGGAGAAGATTAATTTTCGAGGATCGGTTCGAAATTTTGGAATCTACCGAGTCTGGGACTAAGGCTTATTATCTTTGATTAAAAAATCCAAATTTAATTTCCAATTTAATTTCTAATTTATTTATTTATGTTGTTTCAACTATTTAATTTCTAAACATTTCAAAACTCCCCTGATCTATTTGTTTATATTTCAACAGGTCCGTTTGGAGTCGTTGGCACGATCTTTGTCACGACCTTCGACACGACAAACATTTTGTTCAATAGGTAAACACAGAAGTTGATAATAACATTCAATTCCTGTGGACTCGACTCTACTACCACTCTTTACAACTATTTAGAGTTTTTGTAGGAATTATTTTTGGTGGTTTCGACGCCCATCATCCTAAGGTTCAAACGGGCCTCGATATTCGTCGTAACGTCATTGGATTTTCGTCATGACATGATGTGATGAATAACAGAATAATATTTAAATCAAATACATTAAAATGCTATTTAAACATACGAACCTACCTCGATAAAAAAATGACGAAATAGGATCGACTAATCTGATACTTTATCTTTCCCTCAATCTAGATCTGTACAAAGCTTAACTTGATCTAAATAAGAAATTTTAATTTATTCAATATTCATTCTATTCAATTCAATCCAAAATACATACTTTTGCAAATTTCCACTTTAACCCCTAATATTTTAACTTCTTTACAATTTAGTCCTTAAGCCCGTAAATTGAAATGCATGCAATTTCATCTACATACTAAGCTAGCCGAATTCACTATAAACCCATGGAAACTCATACAAATCATTATTTCACAATTTCACCATGAATTTTACACATTTTACAAATAAATCCATAATTGACATTTTTAACAAAAATCACTTTACAAAAGTTGTTTTTATATCATCAAAGATTCATTTTCCTCCATCAAACATCAAAAATCGCATGAACACATTCATGGAAAAACCTTAACCTTTTAACAGTTTTCCTGGGCTAGCTAAGATTAAGCTACAACGACTTCAAAAACATAGAAATCATTAAAAATGGGACAAAGTTACACTTACATGCAAGGATAGACTATGGCCGAATGGAAGAATCCTAAAATAGCTTCTCCTTCTTCTAATTTTTGGTGAAGAAAGAATTTGGAGAAGATGGACATTTAGTTTTCTTTTAATTAATTTATGTTGTATTTATTTATTTACTAAATTAACCTTTATTATAAATCTTTAAAATCATTAAAATGATGTCCATAAATGTCTGTTAACTCATCAAATGGTTTAATTACCATATAAGTCACTCATGCTAAAAATTCATAGCAATTTAATGCCTTTATTTAATTGAACTGCACTTTTGCACCTTTTACGATTTAATCCTTTTTACTTAATTAAGCATGCAAACGTCAAAATTTCTTAATGAAATTTTTATATGACACTACTAACATTCCATAGACATTAAAATATTAATAAAATAAATATTTTCATGTTGAATTTTTTGTCCCAAAATCACTGTTTCAATTTCACTAAAAACGGGCTATTACGGATGCCCAAGACAAAGCATCTCCCAAATTGGACTTGATAGATGGCATATTAGTCTTTCAATCAGTTCACTCATTTCCAATTAGGCTAAAGACATATAGGGGTGAGTTTTCGATTGAATCAAATCAAATCAAATGAAAATTTTTGAGTTAATCGAGTTGACTAATCGTATTTTGTCATCCTAACATGATTTGAAATTTTCTCGAATCGAGTCATGTAAGATGGAATTTGAATTGAATCGAATCGAATGTATTTTTTTGAGTTAAATTAAAAAAAAGAATTTGGTGTTTTTTATTTTTATGTAATCTTTTTTAAAAATATTGTTCTTTAAAGTTTTTAAACATGACCATATAAAGGAAAATTAAATTAAACAAGTGAACAAATAAAAGCAACACAACATGAGTCCAAGAAAACAACAGCAACAACCCAACAAGATTATAATAGAAAACATAAGCAAAAGTCCAAAATACAGCAGAAAACTACACCAATCAAAACAACAAAACAAAAAATAAAAACAACACAAAAAAAAGTCCAATAAACCAGCAGTAATAACAGAACAAACCGATAACAATAACACATCAGTTCAAAAAACGTGTATGACAGAAGTTGGAACTCTTGAAAACATAAGGTCATAAAAACCTCTAGCTTCTGAAGTTTATTAATTCAAACAAAAATAATAATGTTTTGGTTGTAAACCTATACAGCTTATTTATAACCCTGCGTTTGTAAGAGTTCCAACTTCTTACTCATTTTTCAGTCTAATTCTACTAACTTATTGTTTTCTCCTTAAACCACACCAACTATATTGATAATTTGACATAAATACTCAGGAAGAGCTCAAATGACTAATTACCTATTATTTACTTACCTCCTCAGCATGAAGACCACAGAACTCTGCAATCATTCCATAAGCCAAATTTGACCATATCACTTGTCTTTGCACTATTTTTTTTTTTTTTTTGCATTTTTCAGAAATCTCCTCTTTTCAAGTGCAATTCTAGCCTATTTATTAATATATATGTTACTTTACTACTATGGAATTCAAGAGAAGAAATTTTGAAACTAATATTGAAAATCTACATAAAGTAAACCATGATATAACCTTGAAACATAGAACAATGAAGTACAACTTAAGAGGGAAAAAGGATATAATTGTACTTTATATAAATAGTCAACAGAATAGCATTACCTTGGTTACAGGAAGTTGTATAGCAGCATAAGAAAATGCAACATCAGTCAATGGTGTAGGCAACGGGTTAGAAGCTACATCTAAAGCAAAATTTCGTCTATGAATCTCTCTCAATGCGTGTAATGAAAGTCGCCACAAAAGTTCAAAAAAATACAACCAAACACATAAGAAGACCAAATGCGGTGACAAATTAAGAAATTTCACTACTTACATATAAAACATTTCAAACAACTTTACACTAACACTCAGTGCCATTGTAAAATATTCACTATAACGAGCCTAATGAAAATAGAACCAAATAATACACTTTTCCAATTAACTTTCTTGAATTTTCTTAGAAACCAAATAGAAATTAGTTAGTTAACTTTGGTCCACAGTAAGTAGCAAGCGAAGAAACCCTCGAACTACTCTTTGGTAAAGCTCTTTGAGTTTCCAGCTCACTGATCATCCCTTGCACAACCTAACTTACCAATAAGTTAATAGTACTTCAAAAGAATAATAAAATGAAAATGAAATAAATAAAAAAATCAACCTTTCAAAAATCACGAGATTGTGCTAAGTCAGAAATTGACCAAACTCTATCAAAATCCTAAAAGATCCAAAAGTAATAAAAATTTATTCAACAACAATAGTATATAAAGAAGAAACAACTGCTACTACTAAAACATCAAGGCTCATATCAGTGGCAATTTCCGCCACCAAATCTGATAAGTAAGAGACGAGTGAGGGGCAAGAAATCAGAGACTAGAGATAGATAAGGGACAGGTGAGGGATTTTCCTAACTTCAGAAATTGATAAAGAAAAAGTGAAGAAGGATGGAGAGCTTGATACTTTGATTTAGGGATTTTGATTTGGGAATGGGGGTTTGATTTCATTTTCAAGATAGGAAATACCGATATAGGAATGGGATTTTGATTTGGGGGGAATACTGGGGCAGATGGGGAAGAATGAAAGATAATAATACTAAAATAATAATTTAAAATTTAAAATTTAAAATAATATATTTTGGTATTTAGTTTATTCGAATTATCCAAGTTATTCAAATTCGAAAACTCAACTCCATTCGAACATGAAATTTGAAAAAAAATTGAGTTGATTCTATTAACTATATTAGAATAATTCAAAATTCAAACTTTTTTTTTCGATTTATTTGAGTCTAACTGAATTTTGCTCACCTCTAATGACATGTTTAGACTTTTCTACTAATATAAGTTATCTTTTTGTATTACAATCCAACCACATTATATCGCTTAGTATCAGTTTAAACATTAGACAATCAATGAGTCAATATTTGCTTCTATTTTGCTTTACATGCAAAAACCACATGAGAATAATATACGAAGGGTATTAATGTAATTCATAAATTATTTTATTAACCAATCTATTCGAAAAAATTACAAGTGTGCATAGATGAAAATATTACACTTAGGGCACCAGATCCAACATTATCGGTCGCAGTGAAAGATAATACCGGGCCATCAAAAGGGAAAGAAAAAGCTATAGTCATCAACAAGTGATGCAAGATTTTGATTTGTGGTTATGATTTGAGATATATTTATTTCTTTGCATATTCATGTCATGTTGCATGATTAAATATCGATGTGAATTAATAACGATCGTATGAATTTATTTTCTATGATTGATATTGACCATCGAGATAGTGAACTAAATTGAATAAAATGGAAAGTAGTAGTAGTATTTTGTGGGACATGATTTGTAATATAATAATGCATTGAAACTGTAACACCGTATACCCGAGTCGATCGCCGGGTCCGAATTATAGAGTGTTGCATTCGTTGCCAAAGCAACTACGATAAAAATAAATGCAAATCAAGCCATTTAACATTCAAATATGAACATTATAAGCAAAAAATATGATAAGTAAACATTCACAAGTCTTATGCAAGATTACAAAAGCTTTAATGTTAACCTGAGATTGAATCGGGACTGAATTGTAAAAGTTTCAAATTACATGATTAACGTCGTGACATAAAGGAGTTCCCGCCGCGGCATTGAAATTGGAGGAATTTGTGAGTGGTTCTTGCAAAGAAAGTTTGGATGGCTAAAGAATCGGAAATACCCTTTGGTTATCATAATTGCAACATTAAATCTTTTCATGAAATCAGAAAAGGGTTCATTTTCTTTCTACCGGATGGACATGAGATAAGTTGGGGATTGTTGTGGGGTTTTTATAGCTAAGAATCTGTTCATGAATAACCTAGCCAACTGATCAAAATAATTCATAGATCCTAAAAGAAGCAATAGGGTACCATTGACGGGCTATACTAGAAAGGGTCATAAAGAAAGCTTTGCATTTCACCGCATCCAAGGCTCCAAGAATGTTCATGCGGTTGTTGTCGTATGATAGGAAATCTTTCAAGTCTTCAATACCAACATAAGTCAACTTTGGAAACTTGAAAAAGGTAGACAAGTTATGTGTTGACATGGAAGGGGTTAAAGGTTTATTAGCATAGCTCAAAGAAACTTCATCAGATTTAGAACCTTTAGCCTCTTGTAAAAATTCTAATCAAAATGCTACAATTTGTTCCTCAATAAGAATTGTATTATTTTGAGGTTCTCAATTAGATTAAGGATCTTGTAAAATCTTATCATTATTACACCCTTTTTTTATCCTTGTGGACAATTGATTGTGTTGTATCTTTCGGATTAGCCGAAGGGGTAATTCACCTTCTTTGACAACATTTTTTGTTGCATGCAACTCCATGATCAATCGCAGGCATTTTGTTGATCTAGCAAGAGTTGACGTTCATACTTTTCTTGAAATTGAAGTTGTTGAGCCAGGAGTTATTTCTCCATGAAGCGCATATTTTCCTGCATCTCAGAAACATGGTCTTGGAACTTGGTAAATGTTGTTGTTGGGAAATTTAATCTATTGGAATAGTCACAGTAGTAGGTTGAGATTGTAAGGGTAAACAAGAAAAGATTTATTTTAAGAGATCATCTCTAGGGTCTTGTAGGGTGGCAGTGGAGGATGGCATGATAGGAATTGAAGGCAAGGCCATAGTGGAAGGATTAACTGAGGAAGTATTAAAGGTATTCAGAAGTTGTTTGAAAGCTTCCATGATAGCCATGGTTGGGCGAATTGGTGTTTTGGTTTGGGTTGAAAGAAATTCAATATTTGTGACATCATTACAATCATCAGAGTGGAGGAATCAGCAAGGTTGGTGTCGATGTTTTTGTTAATGGGGTTGTGGGTAGCATCATTCTAATTCTAAGACATTTTTTGGTCAATGTTCATCGCACCAATTGTTGATACAAAGTATAACAATGGAGGAAGACAAGGTGGAAGAAGGAGGAGATCAAGGTGATATAGTAGAGGCTGGCTCACTTGTAGGGATCGAGCACCGAAACAAGGACAAGAGGACATGCTGATTGGAAATATCAATGCTGAAAGTAACTATAGGGTATAAAAAGGGTCGATTCCTTGCCTATAGTTTTTTGAGGTATTTATAGGAAAAAGTCCTCATGTCCACTAGTATGATATTGGTTAGATAAACGTTTAATCTCGTTAGACATGTAATGGATAATCATGGGTATGTATTATAGGATTATATTAGTATGAGTTAATTAAGTTGATGTGAACCCGGTCGCATCATGTTATGACGCAACACTACGCCATCGAGATTGGCCTAAACTTGAGGGGCCCAAGTGCAAAATGAAACATCTCATAGGCCTGATTGGTTATTGGACCAATGTTTTTAAGGACTATTTAATTTAATATAGCTTTATTTAAATTAATAAGTTTGCATATTTTTAATTTTTAACTTGCACTTTGTGTGTTCTGCATTTAATAAAGTCATGCATTATGTAACTTCATGTTAGTTAAAATTTGCATCATTAAATTAAGTCTTGCATTAAGTAACTCATTTGTTCATTTAGTTTGTATTTTAAACCATGCATTTAAGCATCTTAGTTTAATAAATGAGTTGTTGGACTTTATTCAACTCATCTTAGTTTAATTAATAAAGTGTTTTTTGTAAGTGTTGCTTTTAATTAATCTAGTTACTAGGATTATTTATTGATGCATTAGTTTAAGTTTATTTAATTATGCTTCTTTAATTAACTAGTTGCTGGAATAATTGATGCATGTGTTTAGTTCATTTACTTAAGTTAAGTATTTAATGTGTGTTATGACTAATAAGTGTTTACATATGTTTAATAAGCTCATTTTAATGTGTTTATTGCAGGAGTCCTTTCAAGTCATAACTGTTACATTACAAGGGCTGTTATAAATTAAATAAATTGACTTTTTAAGTCATTTTCGGTTACAAATGAAGTGACTGTTACAAGGGATGTTTTATACATCAATTAAGGAGTTTTAAGGAGCATTTTGACTTCTCTTAAATTTGGCAGCAACCTCTTTCACCTACCAGCAGTTTTTGCTCATTCAAATATGAAAACAAGCATTCAAAACACCATTTAATTGCTAGTGTCTTTTTGGCTAGCCAAGGGACAACTCAAGAGACATTTTACAAGCATTCATGGAAGTTCATCCAGCTGAATTAAAGTGACTTCAAGCAAGGAGTTATTAGTTACAAGAATGTCAAAAGTCTTGAGTTTAATTTCAAATTTAATTAGCACATTAAGTTGTGACTTTTCAGCTAGCTTTTAACCAGCCATTTCAAAGGGACTTTTGGACTTTTGACACCTGAATGAAATTACATCATTTTGTGAGAAACCTTTCTCTCATATTTCATTGAAGACTTGTTGGCTTATCTAGGAAGCCTAGTGGCGTCAACCTGTTTTCCTTCTATTCTGAACTTATCACTATTCATATTATGGCGTTCGAAACTATACCAAGGTTCCTACTTTGCTAAGTAGCGGGTTGAGGTCTACCTTCTTTCATCTGTTCACCTTAAGAGCCTATAAGCATTTGGGTCGATATTCTTTAGTATTGGTTTGTGCTTGCTTTTAAGTTTACTCTTTTCCATCCTTTCATTTCATCTTAACCCAAACCACTCTTTCACTTTCCATTCTTTGATTATTGACAAACTTCCATACATATTTCCATCCTTTATTTTCTTTAAAACTAAACCTATAATATTTATAATTAAAACCTATCTTTGAACCTTTTTAATAGCTTCCGCCAATTTTTATCCAAAACACCCTATTTGAAAGAACCGAACGATACTTCTTCGTCGACGATCGGGCAAACACATATACGACTCAACTCAACCTCGAGACGGATCATATCATAAGCCTTAATAGACTCATTATTGCCTTAGAAGTGTGTTCACATTAGGACAATGTTGTTCTATGAACACGAGTGGTAGACTTCGTTTGAAGTGGGTTGGATGGTTGTGCTCAGAGGGTAAATACAGAGTCAATGATGCCTTTTAGGTTTGACACGTGTCTTTTTGGCAGAAGGGTATAACAATGTTTATAGTTAGATTTGAATTTTGAATTCTAAAAAATAAAAGGACTAAATCCTGAAAATAAAAGTACAGGGACTTAATTCTAAAATTTTGAAATTACTTTATACAAACTTGAAACACTAAAATCTAAAATTTATTATTTAAATTTCAGATTTGTATATTTGAAATGAATTCAAACTCAAATTTAAATATATAAATTATATAAGCAAATTTAATCAACTCAACTGTAATACTTCAATATTACTTCGAATTAAGTTCAAACTGAGATTGAAGCAAAGATTTCGAGTTAAATTTGAATTTTTCACTATTCGTGCTGCTCGACTCGATTACCTCTACTCTTGACCTTTGATCTAGACCTAACTTAGTGACAATAAATTTAGCAAAATTTTGAATGAGAACTAATGGGGTGAAAGCCAAGAAGGGCTTGTAAAACCAGCCCAGTTTCAGCCTCCATTAGGGGAGCCAGAAGGGCTTTCCAAATGCTAAACGATTAAGGTTGGAAACTGTAAACTCGTGAGTCATTTCGCCCAATGAACCTTTATGACTCAATTAGACCTGAAATGGAAGCAAAGCTTTCATGGAATTCCCATAAAAAAATAAATATCATCGACTTTGATATATGTAAGTTTAAACATAAATTATGATTTAATGTATAATGTTATAAATGATTTTAATTTTATAAGATTTTTTATATAAAATTTTGATTTGATTTAATTTAATTTTCACAAAATATTAATAATATTATCAAATTAATATCATTTTACGTTGAAGCATTGCATACACAAATAATTATATTACTTTAATATGAAAATAAATGTACGTTTTTATTTCTTTAAATATAAAAATTAATAAAAATCAAAATTTCATATGTACATATGAATCACAATTTAAATTTCATATATATAATTACACCAAATCAAATTTCATATATAAATTTAATATTTATAAAAAAAATTACCACCGTTTTCTTTTCTATTAACAAATGCCATCTTTTTGGCTGACAGGCATTTTGGCCAAATTCTCAATTATTTCCAGTTAAAAGTGCAAACGGTTGCAAGATATATATAAAAAAGGTGCTAACTTAAATTAACTTTTTTTACCATTTGACGACATTTTCTTGGTGATGCCAGGAAAAAAGGGAACAACACTAATTTACCAACAATCATCATGACTTAAATAGATTTCCCCATCCTCATCTAAAATGCCCATCTTTAAACCAAATAGAGAAGAGGCTGCATTAGTACTGAAAGGTCTAATTATGCTTCTCATCTTTTAAATTTACTTTTAAGAATTTAAGCCTTCAATTTTTTTTAACATTTAAATTTGTCATATTAATTTTTTATTTAATATAAAATTTTCAAAAAAAATGTTTGAACATAATAAGAAATTAGATAGCCGCTTATTACTAGTGGAAAATATTAAACCGATTTTATTTTTTAAAATCTTATTTTTGAAATTCTTTTTCATTTTATTAAAAATTAAACTATACAATTTTATCTTTAACTTTTGTACGACATTATTCAAAATAAAATAAATAATATCATATTAATAGGATTAAAATTATAAAAATAATAATTTTTTTAAAAATCAAGATATACTATAATCAAATAGAATGATTATATTCCGTGCTTAATTTTTATTAATATATCAAATAATTTTATAATATAAATTTAGTGCTTATAAAACAGTATAAAAGTTCAATACTTAAAATTTCAATTTATCAAACATAGTTTTATTACTCTTTTGATTTAATAATTGAAATTCAATTGATAACACCATCAAATTAGATTATGTGTCATTTTTTTAAAATAAAAAACTACTCATGTGATTAATATTACACGTGTGAAAAGTCAAATAATCAAATAAAAATATTGAATCTAAGGTTGCAACATTTTTCAATATTGGTCTTCAATGATTAAATCAAAGAAGGGGCTACATTTAAGGAAATAAAAGTAAATGGACTAGATTTCAAATGTGTGATGGGTATAGGGACTAGAAGTAGAATTATACCTTTTTAGAAACCCGAATTGAAAGTGAGACAATGAGCCCCAGACCTTGAATTATTTTATTTTTTTGAGTTCTAATTAAAATCTTTGTTAATTTGGCCTTTTGCATTTGTAGCCATGGTTTACGACTTTATTAAATAACACTCTTAATCATTTTTCTTATAAATCAATCAAAGTGTGATACAGCAATGATCTAAGGTTAAATTCTTCCATTAATCCTTATACTTTATGAAAATTATGGATTTAGTCCTTATACTTTAATTGGGTCATTTTTAATTCTATATCTTTCAAATTTTAAAATTTCATTAAGTTTTATTGTTTTCAAAATCTGATACAACATACATTATTATCATATCTGTAACATCAAGCTAACTTGTTAATTTCACATTTTACTCACTAAAAATTCAGCTGATGGACAAGGGCAAAGCCAGAACAAATTTTTAGGGGGCAAATGAAATTTTATTTTTTTTATAGTCATATCTTTATAATTTTTAAAGGATTAAATCGAATTTTTATAATTTTAGGGGCCAAAGTACAATTTTACCTTTACTAATTTAAAATTTTTAAAAAAATTCAAGGGCCTAAAAAGAAATTTTCTATTTTAGGGGGGGCCAAGGCCCCTGCCAGCCCCTGTATCCGCCTCGGCTGATGGATATGTCAAGATTGAAATTTCAAAATTCACAAAGTATAAGGACTCAAAATAATCCAATTAGAGAATATGGACTAAATCTATGACAGTATGCATAGTATATGACTAGTAATTGAATTTAACAGAATTGATTTAATTGTTACAATTTGGATTAAGACTAAAATTTCAGGATTGAAAAAGTGCAGGGGCTAACAACAGAAATTAACCAATGATGTAATATTGATTTCCCGCAATGAACGGGGTCTAAGTGCCTAAGAAGCGAAGATTCTCTGTTTTTTCAACACAAATTGACTTTAATCATTAATGGGACTTGAATTGCATGTAGCAAACTAGACCCCCACCTTAATTAAAATAAGTCAACACGTCAAAATTAAACGTGCACGATGCTCTGGAGTAATGAACGGTTTAGTGAAATTAAAAATGAAAAAATCATAACCTAAAAGATGCATAAAACTTTTCATATAATAAACTAATTGGGACCCTTTTAAAAGCATGCTTAAATCAATTTGTTTGAAAAAGCATCCTCATCCAACAATGCATTTCAAAGCTACCCCTTTCTTCATAATCTTCTTGCTTCTATGTGTTCTTTTACCAGGAAATAACAACAACCCAACATGAGCTTCACACTCGTATGTTTGGTTTTCAGTTTGTTCTTATGTTTTTTTTCATATGTTCATAGCTTAGCCAGCTTTTCCAATGGTTCCTTGGATACATTTCTTCAGGATTTTGCTTTCAGAGCATTGGTTATTAGGCACAGGCCTCATACTGGAGCTTTATACAAAGCTAATCTTCCGGTTAATCTGTCAGGCATGGGCGTTTCCATTGCACGAATCCGAAGCCGGACGTTGTGGAAGAAAGGGGCTAATTTGAGTTGTTTTCGTATCCCATCACGGACATTTCTGGTTCCTCACGTCCGAAGGGTCGCGATAGTCTACGAGAACCTCGGCAACTGGTCTTCATACTACTACAGAGTTCAAGGTTACTCAATGATTGCTCCCGTCATCGGTTTTATGGTTTTCGATGCATCGAATACTAGAGCCAAAAGCTTAAGAAGTATCAACCTTGACACAATGGGGAAGCCTATATCAATCCATTTTCCCAACCTGAAATACCCTGATTCAGCAAGATGTGCAGCTTTCAACAGTAACGGGACAGTTGATTTCAGTCCCATAATGTCTTCCAAAGTGTGTTACACTTCAAACCAAGGCCATTTTTCTGTTCTTGTTCCACTAAAGAGGGAAAAAAGGCCATGGTATCCATGGGTGATAGGTGTTGTGCTTGGATTTGGTATGCTGGTTTTGTCAGGTTACTTTGGTTTGGTATTACTTAAAATTTTGAAGACCAAAAGGGTTCAAGCAATGGAAAGACAAGCTGATGAAGGTGAAATTCTTGATAGCAGATGGGTGAATTGCAGTAAAATGCCATCTGCAACAGTAACTAGAACTCAACCTGTCCTTGAGAATGGTGTGTTCCCGCAGTAATTGCATTTGTCATTTTTATGTATATCTTGTTTCTTTTTCTTCTTTGGCCTTGGAGATTATGCATAGCAGGGTAACTAAAAATCTTTTTACTGTTTACATAAAATTAAATCAGAATACAGACTTGGTTTTCTCGTTTCTAAAGTTGATAGCTTGTTCTACAGTACTTGTGCTCTATGAAAGAGAACTTTATTACCAATCTTCAAGTACCATTATATTAGGAGGAACGTGACCAGTATTCTTGGACTAACTGTCCAAACAATGACCCTTCCTTATTCATCAGCTTCATTGGTTCATCAAACTCCACCAATTTCCCTGAAAATCGAAACAAATCATATACGATAACAATAAAAAATCGATGGACTATTTGTATATCAAGATATCTTCTCACCATCACTAATGCCAAGCACCATATCGCAGTCCGTCACAGTTGGTATTCTGTGAGCCACAGTTATCACCGTGCAGTCTTTGAGTTCCGTTCTTATCGTTTTTTGGATGATCGAGTCCGTTGTGTTGTCAATCGATGCAGTTGCTTCATCAAGGACTAGGATCTTGCTTCTCTTTAGCAATGCTCGTCCCAGGCAGAATAATTGTCGCTGCCCCATGCTCCAGTTCAATCCATCTTGTACAACTGCACTTATTGTTTTCATGTTGTTAATGGAAGTAAATCAGAAAAAACCAACTCTGGTATCTTTGTTTTTCATACCGGTGGAGTTCAGGCCGCCTTCTTTTGCTTGAACCGCCTCTCGGAGTTGACACTTTTCGAGAACCTTAACATTCAATGATTAGACATTCATCAAGTCAGCAAAAATACAAGGCTGGCTATTGGTGCATGATATGGTAAAACACATACCTCCCATATTTCATTATCAGTATGCTGTTCTAAAGGATCTATATTATATCTAACAGATCCACCAAAAAGAGTTGGATCTTGAGGGATGATCCCCAAATGTGATCTCAAATCATGAAGCCCAATTGTACAGATGTCAAGGTTATCAATGATGATTTCTCCATCTGCAGGCTCTACTAGGCGGAACAAAGCACTGATAAAAGTCGTTTTTCCACTGCCGGTCCGACCAACAATCCCAATCTTACTTCCTCCTTCAAATATGCAGCTGATGCCATGAAGGACCAGGGGAGCATTAGGCCGATAACGAACCTGCTTGATGAGTTTGATGTTTTATTATGCATTCCCTGTAAAGTTCATGACTCAACAAATGGAGAAAATAGTTAGTAAAACCTTTTGATTATACCTTCAAATTACAAATCTCGACTTTTCCAAGATAAGGCCAGCCGTGTGTAGGCCTGTTAGTTTCAATTACTTCGGGAGCTTCACTAGGAATATGCATGTATTGCTCTACCCTTTCTACTGAAACAACTGAACTTGATAGAAAGCATTGATTCTTCACCGAAAAAACTAGGAATACATTTAATGAGAGGCCATATGACAGTGCCATTCCAATTAACCCTGCCATTGAAATCCACAAAACATGGTTAGAGCATAATCCAAAGTGATCAGAACATATTCAGTATTTTTCGAAGAACTAAAGTCTGCTTGAACTAACCAGATGCAGATGGTCCAAGATAAATCAAAGCCATGGAAAGGGCTGTAGATGAAAGAACAATGGCACACAATATTTCCAACCTTTGGATTAACCACTCATTTGCAACAAAAGTATAAAAGTCTGGACTTGCATTGGCATCAATCAGATTCATATTCTTTAAAAAGAATCGGTCTTCCCCTCCGAAAGCTCGGATTGTCATGGCTCCAGCAATGGATTCAGCAAGGTGGCTAGCAACTGAAGACTTTGTTGTTCCAGTGATTCTCATCAACTCCTTTGCAGAAGCATAGTAGTATCTCTAATTGTTTTCAAGAAAGTAGAACATTTAAGAACTCATTAAAAGAAAACAGTTTATGATAAAAACTTGGTTTTTTGCATGTATGTAAGACCTGTAAAAGTATGGTCAGATAAACCATGGGAATAATGACAAATGCAACTGGCCAAGCCAGCACTGCCAAAACAAAAAAGCTGAAGTAGGTATTCATGGTTGTTCCAACTGTGACTGATAACTTGAAAGCCATATCAAGGTCAATGATGCTTAAATCTGAGGACACCTATTAAAGTAAAATGGAAACTGTAAACAGTAAGTTCAAGAATAGAATTTCCCTGAAAATGAAGATTTTGAGAACACTTACTCGACTCAGTATTCTTCCCACAGGTGTTGAGTCATAAAAGGACATTGGAGCTCTAAACAAAGACTTCAACAGTGTAGAAAAGATAGATTCTGAAGCTCCACGACCAAGAAGAACTACATAAAAGGATCTAAGGAGCAAAAAGATTGCTAAAGAAAACCCAATCACCGTAAAAACAGTGAGTAATTCCTTGCTGCTTACTTCACTACTTTGAAGCTCAGCTGCTAACCAGTAGCTTTGTACTAATTGCCCAATTATGAATGCCACATGGAAAAGAATTGCTAAGGTGAAATATAGAAAGCCCTTGTTGTGTCTCAAATACTGCAAGTAAGGCTTCAAACCTGTATCTCCTGTTTCTCTTTCTTCCTCCTTAATTAATTGTTCTCCAGTAGCCATCATAGGCTCTTCCTTAACATGTACATTCTTGATCACATCTTTGGATGCCATAGCTCTTCCATTGGAAGAATACGAGACGTCCATTTCGGATCCAATCGTGTTATTGTGAGCGTTTACAAGGTCCTGGAATTTTTGGCTTGAAGCTAGCAGCTGATCATAAGTACCAGCCTCTATAATTTCCCCACCAGACATCAACTGCCATATAATCAGATACTTGGACGATGTTATAATCATATTTAAGATGTTACCTAAGTTACATTTCATATAATATTTATATCCTGTAATCATATTGTATTCGAAATTATTGGACTTACCAATATAGAATTAAAAGCTGGAAGGAAGTCAACTTGATGAGACACAAGTAAAACAGTTTTATCAGACAAAGCTCTCATCACATATTCCTGCATAAAACAAAAGGGTGTTAGATTTTTAAGTGTGTATACATGCATTCATATATATAAGACAAAAAGTTATGGATTCACATTAAGAAGTCTTGTTGCAGTTTGAGCATCTACGGCACTGAATGGATCATCCAGAAAATAGATATCTGCATTTTGATACAATGCACGAGCTAGCTGAATTCTCTGCTTTTGTCCACCACTGAGATTAACGCCTCTTTCTCCAATTTCAGTAAGGTCCCCAAAAGGAAGCATCTCTAGATCTTTTATTAAGCAACACTTCTCAACCACTTCTTGATACCAGACAGGGTCCATCACAGAGCCAAAAAGAATGTTTTCTTGTATACTTCCTGTTTGGATCCATGCTGTCTGAGAAACATATGCTTTCTTCCCATGCACATGAACCTGATGATCCACATAGAAACTCAAGTAAGGTTACATGAAATTATTAGTACTTGGAAAAATATACAATGTGGGAATTGAGAGTTTGTTCTCACTTACTGTGCCATTGACTTTTGGAACTTCTCCAAGAACAGCAGCTAAAAGAGTTGATTTTCCTGAGCCAACTTCTCCACAAATGGCAACCTTTTCTCCTGGTTTAACCACCAAATCTATGTCTTTTATGGTAGGTTTGGATGAAGGGTCAATGTCCCAAGAGATTTCATTACACTTTATGAGAATGGAGTACTCAATTTTTTTGTCTTCACATTCTTGCTCTAGCTTTCTGTTTCCCAACTCTGGTGCCTCAAGGAATTTCACGATCCGGTCCAGGGAAACCTTAGCCCCAATGAATACTTGAACAATATCAGGAATCAACCTAACCGGCTCTTGAACAATGCGAAGACTCGCCAAAAATGTGAAGACATTACTAGCATTGAGTGTAATCCCTAGCAAGTAGCAAGTCCAGAAAGTAACAGCAGGGACTACAACGGGAGAAGACCAAAACAAAACTAGTTGGTACCCTTTTTGTGACAGAACCCCTATTATCCATTTGAACTCATCTTTCCTTAAACTTTCAATAACCTTCTTGAAATGTGTCTCCCAAGCATGCAACTTCAATAACTTCATATTTCCGAGTGCCTCCATAATTGCTTTAAGTCTTTTGTCTTGCGCCGACATGATTTTCTTGTAACATTCAAGCTGTAATTTGGCAAGTGGATAACTTGCAACCACTATCAATATTATTGCAGCTAATGCAGCAAAAGTTGCCAGTCCCACAGAAGAGTATACAATGAATAATGCTAGACAAAACTGAAGGCTTGTTGCCCATATCTGATGTAACCAATACGGAAACTCACCAATTCTGTCGGCATCTACGGTGACATAACTCACTATCTCACCAGGAGAATGATTCATTTTAGCTGCATTCGATAATTGTTGTTGCTTTCGATATATTGCTGCAGATAGCATAGACCTAACTTGAAGTCCAACCATTCTTGTTATAAAGAACCATTGCCTCTCAGATATAGACTCCAAGCATTTTGCTATAAGCAGGCCAATAGTCAGTACGTAAGCCTCATACTTAAAGGTTTCATTACCTTGAACGACAGCAATAAAAGCTCTAAGAAACAATGGACCTGTAGATAGTGTGAGAACCTTGATCAATGCAAAGACCCCGGAAGTTAACATTGCTTTCCAGTGAGAATATGCAATTATTGACAGCATAGAAATTGAACCACTTGAATTTCTTCGTTTCTGTTCTCTCAGTCGGTCGGTATACTTCAAGTAGCATGCTTGAGCTTGACATGCCTGCTGCAAAGTTGGAATATCATTGTTCTCTAGAATTTTCTCCTTACCCTTCTGCAATAGAGGATTCAACCACCAAAAGAACATTTTACTTAAAACCCCAGCATTGGCTAAGGGAGTAATGTCATGATTGACACTGGTTTCGTCAGTTGAATCATGTTCCTCACCTTGCAAAGGTGCATAGCAAGCATCAAAATCACCTCCCGGATCAGTATCCTTCGAACCGTGTCCTCTAAAGGCGCAGAATAGAAACAAAACCGAACCAGGAAAAGATAAAACATCCAAAATGATCTTAATTGACACAGTTTTGTCTGCAATAGCTTCAAGTGGAGATGAAATACAGAGAAATACCGCATACAATAAGGTAAAACTTGAACAAGCCTTTACTGCTATAGTACATGGAAGGTTTAGCTTCTTCAAGCTCACAGATATGGCTAGAAGCAGCCATGAAAACCCTTGAAATAGCAACACCAACCATCCATCCAGAGGTAAAACTGTATGATCCATATCAAGTTTATGGTAAATGGTCCATATCCCCAAGAACAAATAAGCAACACTCAGTATCCCATTATAAATTTCAGAGAGAACTGCCACTGAAGAGATGCTTTGTGTCTCTGAATTTGTAGTGATCTTCTTGGAGGAAAATTTACAAACAATGATGAGGAAGGCCACTAAGAGAAGCAGCATATCAACAGAAATGATGAAAGCATGATTGAAACATGAATATGGATTGAGAATTGATGGAAAACCGGAACTGCATGTCTTCCCAGTTTTCTTTGAACAGCTGGAGTTATTACAGAACATAATCCATGCACTCTCTCCCATGTTGTTCTGCACCTCCAAATACCATATTCTTGTCACTTAAAAACCTGAAGCAAATAATGGGGTATTAATGTATTAAAGATGCAAATAAAAAAATTTGATAGTTTTTTTAGATACATGTGGTCCATTTGAATGCATTAAGAACATTGCAAAGAAACTCTTGTTGCAGCCTTGAAAGATTTAAAGGAAAATCAACATGTATACCTTAAAAACCAAACAACAAAACAAACAAATTAACATCTGAACTTGCAAAGATTAAGGTAAAAATGATAGTGTTACTAACCTGGAGATTGATAACAAGAGATTGATCAATAAAAGCATATAATATATTAAATGATTTGTATTTGATATATGTTTGTATGCATCCCAGCTACTTCAAACTGCTCCTCTCTTTTTTTTCTTTTTTTTTTTTTTCTAAATTGTAAGTAGTAATCTCTTAGGTTGATAACCATATGCATGGTCAAACAAAAATGCTTTATGATTAATTTATGGTTAATGCACTATTTGCCCCCTAAAGCTCCATCCAATTATCACTTTGGTATCTAAAAAATGTTTTGTATCAATTTAGTACTTGAAGTTTTTAAGCATGTACTTCACCCCAGCCGTCGTGGTATTTTCCTAAAATAAATTTAAAATTTTGGAAAAATGGGAAATATAAAAAAATAGCAAAAAAATTTAAAAAAAGATTTACTTTAATTTTTAAAAATACTTAAAAGAGAAAAAAAAAATACAAAAAAAAAAATGTCAAACAAAATCAGAAAATATCAAAAAATTTTAACACGTCAGAAAAAAATATGGAATATAATATAAAATTTCCAGAAATTAAAAAAATATACTTTTTTAAAAAAATTACATAAAGTTGAAAAAAAAGAAAGAAAGAAAAAATATAAAAGAATATCAAAAAAATAAGAAAAAATTTAAAATTTAAAATTCAGGAAAAATATGGAAAGCTTTAAAATTTTCCAGAAATTTAAAAATATAATTTTACAAAAAAAAAAAGAGAAGATCTCAGTTTTTTTTTTTTAATAAATATGGAAGGTTGCATTGTTTTATACAAATATCTTAACTCTTTTTTACTTTTTTTTAAGATTTCTTCTTACATTTTTTTTCATATTTTCTCTTTCTTTGTATGATATATCTTTTTCCAAAAAAAAAAAAAGAGTATATTTTTAAAGTTTGTAGAAATTTTATATAAATTTCTGGTTTTTTTAATTTTTTTGAGATTTTTATGAATTTTTGACATATTTTGTACTTCTCTCTTTTTTTTTATGTATTTTTAAAGAAGAAAAGTATATTTTTAAATTTCCGAATTTTTTTAAAGCTTCCCATTTTTTTAATTTGAGATGATTTTTTTTTGAATTTTTTGACATTCTTTTGTATATTTGCTATTTTTAAAAACTTTATGTATTAAAAAAAAAGGTAGATTTTTTGAAATTTCTATAAATTTTATATAACTTTTCATTTTTTTATTTGTTAAAATTTTTGTGCTTTCATTAGACTTTTTTTTTTTTTTTTGTAATTTCAAATGCCAAAATGTAAATAATATAGTAGTTTAGGGATGAATCTGGGCATTTATTATTAGTAAAAGAGTCATACAATAAATTTCTCCAACCATAGACAAAACTATCTTTTCATAAATTTCAGACTTAAGTCCCTCAACAACTTATGATCACAACGACAAAAAAGGAACGACTGTTGTGGGGCGGGGGGAAATGAACGCACTTAATTACCAATTCTTTTCATTTCCCAGAGAACCAAAATGAAACCCAGAACCGAAACTCAAAAGAAAAAATGTCATTTTAATACTGAACTAACATCTCAAAAAACCCAACGTATGTGAAAATGATAGGATAGTCTTCCTAAACTGGAGAGAGAATGATCAATAAAAGCGATGCATAACTTCTCCTTTCTTATGTTTGTATGCATCCCTGATCCCACTCAGATGCTTGAAACTGCTCCTCTTTTTTTTGGTGAGACTCTCCATAACCTAATTATGGGAATCAAATTTAATAAAGTGAGGGCAGGGCATCTACTTCTTTATCCTTCCACTATACTCACACCAAATATTAATTAAAAATTTTAAACATCCTCTATTCATTTTACCATAATAATTATTAATTAAAATAAGGATGAAAAAGATTTTGAGGTTGATTTCTTACACATTCAGTTTATTTATAATAAAATTAACTTCTAAAACTCATCTATTGTGTGTGTTTATTTTAATATTTATGCTTATTTTCAGTAGAAGCTCTTTCATGTCACGTTCATGTCGACTATATTCATTCTGACTCTTTATCGTATAAAGAAAAAAGATGCTTCTATGCTAATGAGAAAAAGGGAAACATATTTTGCATAGTCATGATTGTGATGTTGCATAGCACTCCATATATAATATTTAATTTCTTGTAATTAGGTAACCTATCAATTTATAATATTCACTTTTTTATAAAGTATTTACTTACACTAGTATTAAATTAAAATAATTTTAAATTATTTTTATATAATTAATATTTTAATAATTTAAACGTTATATTTTATATTTTATTTATATCAATTATGCATGTCAAACTTGACATAAATTAAAATTTTTTAACTATTTATTTTATATAAAAAATTTCAATCATTTAATAAATATTAATATATATTATTTTAAATAATATAATAAAAATACTGGATAATTTCAAAAATTTTATATAATAAATTTAATAATTGTATCTGTGTAAACTACTTCAATTTTGAAGTCACATCAGCAAATCATAAATTAATAAAGTCTTTGTTTAACATTGATGTTAATTCATTAATTTAAAAATTTTAAATATAATAATCCCATCATCATTAAAAAATTTATAAAAATCCATTGCAAGAAGTCACCTAATATTTTGACGAATTTTACACCACATTAAATTTTAATTGATTAATCTATCAAGGACTATCTTGGAATTATTTACAAACAATTAAGCTATCAATAAGTTGAGTAACACTATATAATCTAATCGATTAACTATATCTGCAATCAAAATGAATTTTTGACCTAAAGAATAATATATCTCTATTAAACTACTCCTAAGTTTTGGCGGAGAATAAATAAAATAGGGTCTAAGTTGATGTAATTTTTATATAATTAAATTTTAATTTTTTGATTATTATGAATTTAATTTTTCTATTTTTTACAATTAAAAATACAAATTTAAATGTAAACATTGTTAAAATGTTTCTATTAAATTTATGACTATGTTATTAGATATATGACTATTAAGTGGAATTTTTTTTTAAATATGATATCAAAGCATTGGATTTCTGAATTCTCAAAAATACCCCCTAAAATTCTTTCACAACCTGTTGAATTATTTCTATAGATTCTATCATTTCACTGATTCAAACTAAATAATGAACTAATGAATTTCCTTTTTATCATTGGATTTTTTAATTAAATTGTCGTAATACTCGTAATGATCAACTTTTCGAAAATCTCATTTAATTTCAGATACTCGTAACATTGAGCCAGATAAATCTCAATTTATTACTTCTTCTCCACCAATAATATCTATTTAACAAAATAATTTTTATAATGTTAGCAATTAAATTTTAATTTATTAATTCAAAAAATAAAAAATTAAAATTTTAAAATTTTAAAGAATATTTTAATAGAGACGTGGGGAAGGAAAAATAAACATGCGACCCACGTGCGTCAGGATCTATTGGAATGCCACTATGATTATCATTAAAAGCAGTGCTACAATCATAGCGGAGCTTTAATAAGGATCCATTCCATTCGATTTCATTGAGTTTTTTTATAACAATTATTAAATTAAGATAAAAATATTAAAGCTTAAACATAGATATAATACAGAAACAATAATTAAACCTAATCATTTTTAAGGGTTTAGGTTAAGGTTTAGACCTAACATTTTTATTTTGGAGCTTTTTAGGCAACAACTTCATGATAGGGTTAGTGTTTTGATTTAAAGTATTTTTATTCAACCTAATATGTTTTTGATAAAAACAAGTTATAATATTTTTAAATAAAAGTTAAAGTTAAATAAAATTAACAAAAATAAAATAAAATTAAAATAGTTTCAATTGAGTTTAACATTTTTAATCAAGTTAAAATTGTTTTAAAATAGGTCAGTATTACTCCAGGTAAAAAAGTATTCATACTTTTTGGTCAAATATCGATAGTTTTCAAAATATCAATACCCATTCTAAAACCGATAGCAAATTGACATTTTTTTCAATTAATTACAAAAAGTATCGATACATTTTACCAAGTATCAATAAATCGTTTTTGGTATTGTTGTAAACTATCTTTAACCGCCACTAAATCAAGCATTAAATGCTAAAAGTATCGATACTCGTAGAAAAAGTATGGATACCTTTTGGGCAAGTGAATTTGATAATCTGGTATTTTCATCTCCAGCGACTCTATTCATATTTCCAACAACCACAACGGTTGAAAATGAATTAGATTGTATAAATATCATCTTCCAAAGGTCCTACAACAATTAGAAAGATTATCAAGCCAAAAGATCAATCAATACAACCTTAGTGCTTAATTCATTCATACTTTTCTTGTCCACACTTATAAGTCTTCATTGTTATTCTTTAGCTTAAGTGTATTCTTGTTTATTTGAGCTTAATTGGCAAATATTCTGATCT
This sequence comes from Gossypium stocksii, assembly GCA_020496765.1. Lineage (NCBI taxonomy): Eukaryota > Viridiplantae > Streptophyta > Magnoliopsida > Malvales > Malvaceae > Gossypium > Gossypium stocksii. The sequence continues at coordinate 55,608,346 of CM035622.1, forward strand.
TGTAAGGATTACTTTTTAGTTTGTTATTTGTATTTACTTTTTGAAAGGGTTGAGCCAAACCTTAAGGGAGTTGTAATCTTAAGATTTTGGGTAGAAATCTTTAAGGGGGATTGTAAGGTTAAACCTTCAGCTCAAAGGTTATCTGTAACACCCCCTACCCGTATCAGTCGCCAGAATATGGTACGAGGCATTACCAGAATTTACCAGATTATTTCCCATTAAACTGAATCAAGTACTATTCATTTATCGAGATTGTATCATAATGCCCCTTAGATGGGCTCTCAAAGCCCAAAGTATGAATCGAGATCAAACCGGGACTAAATCGAAATCTCAGGGAATTTTTCGCAAAATCCTAAAATTTTTCTTAGTTACAAGGGTCACACACCCGTGTGGACAAGGGACATGCCCGTGTGGTCTGGCCGTCTGGCCAACACGCCTATGTGTCTTACTTCACTCCAGGCCGTGTGGCTTCACACGCCTGTGTCCTCAGGCCGTGTAACTATCTGACTTGCAACCCTTGAACAAATTGATCTCACGCGGCTAAGTTACATGCTCATGTGCTAAGCCATATGGTTAATTCGAATTTTTGAAAATAGGTGCAGAATTCACACGGCTGTATCACACACCCATGTAGTCAGGCCGTGTACCTTACACGGGCAAGGCACACGCCCGTGTGATAGCCTGTGTGATCGATTCTAAGCATTCTGTTTTGTAATTTTTAGATGCAGGGGACACACGAACTAGACACTCGCCCGTGTGTCTACCCGTGTGAACAAAAACAATGCTATAACCAAGTCTCGTTTCTCACCCATTTCCCCGTGTGTCTACCCGTGTGAACAAAAACAATGCTATAACCAAGTCTCGTTTCTCACCCATTTCCATTCATCACCTGCACCAACACTTAAATACATTCAAGAACCTATTTAAGGCATTTAACTAAGCCTTAACTAAGCCTTATACATGATATATTTTTATCGATGTTCATGTATATAAGCTTACTTATTTTGTAACACCCCAAACCCAGCCTAGAAGTTAGGCCCGAGTTTTGCGTGTCACATTAAAGCGTTTTTCAAAAACCTTGTTTTCATTTGAAAACCCTTTTTATTATTTTAAAACTTAAATTTCAGTTTGCGTTCGTTACTTCCAAAACATGGTTCATTGAAAAGTAATTTACTTTTAAAACTTTAATTACTGTCATAAGTGAAAACTAAGTAAGTTTGCAGAAGCTTTATAAAATTTCGTAGCTTGCGGAAACATGTTGATTTGAAAACAGTTAACGTTTTTGGGAAAATCGGGTTCTATTTAGAGCAGATAATAAACGCGATAAACAAAAACCTAATTTTAAAATCTAGAAATTATAAAGGCTTTATTACAAACCAAACCCAAAAATTAAGTACTTGAGAGTAAATAGTCCAAAACAGAAATCATAAGCAGTGTACAGCCTTCTCCGAGTCCCTCGCAGCTCCGATCCGTCTAAGGCTGGAAAATACCTGAGAGGTTAATAAACGGGGTAAGTTTACGAAAACTCAGTGTATAATCCCCTTATTAGAGTAACAGTCATTAAACAGAAACAGAAATAGAATCAATCTGGGCTAGAGCCCTTTAACAGAATCAGGTGGGCCTAAGCCTTACTACAATTCCAGTATCAATTGGGCCTTAGCCCATTATAGCAGACAGTACCAGAAGGGCTTTAGCCCACTATAGTAGACAGTACCAGATGGGCCTTAGCCCATTACAGAATCAGAAACATTATCAGAATTAAAATCAAAATCAAAATCAGAATTAGAATCAAGTAACAGAATCAGAATCAGTATCAGTACAGTTAACAGAATCAGAATCAGAATTAGTATCAATTAACAGAATCAGAATCAGAATCAGAATCAGGTAACAGAATTAGAATCAGAATTAGAATCAGGTAACAGAATCAAAATCAGAATGTGAACGCAATGCCCAAGCCCAGCCTAAATCCAACCGCTACACTCCACCCGTACCAACCATATACACACCATGTAGGGAAACAACTCTACCCACCCAGCCGCTACACTCCACAAACGCAGCAAAGCTGTTAATACAGATATCGTGGCAGAGCCACTAGAATCAGATAACGTGGCAAAGCCACTTAACAGAATACGTGGCACAAGCCATCGATAACGGGTCTATAATCAGTACAAAGCCTGTGATATTGGCACAAAGCCTTCGGTAATGGCACAAAACCCATAATAACGGCACAAAGCCCACAATATCGATATGAAGCCTACAATAACGGCACACAGCCTTCAGTAATGGCACAAAGCCTATAATAACGGCACGAAGCCCACAATATCGATACGAAGCCCACAATAACGGCACACAGCCTTCAGTAACATGATCAATACTCAGCCATCGATCGGTCCATAATCGTGTCAGGCGATCCGTGCGACCTTATCAAATCAGTACGAATATATGGCTCTTAAGCCTTCGGTGGATTCACAGTTGTCAAGCAGCCATGCGATCCTAACAGATCAGATCTTCCTCCATACAAAATCTCAACCCATGCAACATGTCATGTATGCAGAATGTCATGCCCATATTTGAATCAAACAATCACAGTCAAGTCATTCATATCACCAACATATATTCACAATCAAATCCGTCAAACACACAGTCCAAGTCAGTCACTTGCCCACAAGGGCAAAACAGTCATTTAACACCCTAGGGGTAAAATGGTAATTTTACCCCACAGGGGTGTCCCGGTAATTCTACCCTACAGGGGTATTTCGATAATTCTACCCTACAGGGGTATTTCGGTAATTCTACCCTACAGGGGTATTTCAATAATTTTACCCTACAGGGGTATTTCAGTAATTCTACCCTACAAGGGTATTTCGGTAATTATACCTTATAAGGGTATTTCAGTAATTCTACCCTACAAGGGTATTTCGGCAATTCAACCCTACACGGGTATTTCGGTAATTTAACCCTACACGGGTATTTCAGTAATTCTACCCTACAAGGGTATTTCGATAATTCTACCCTACAGGGGTATTTCGGTTATTCTACCATACAGGGGTATTTCAGTAATTTCGCAAATCAAGGGTAAAACAGTAATTTTACAAATCAAGAGTAAAACGATAATTTTACAAATTAAGGGTAAAACAATAATTTTACAAATTAGGGGTAAAACAGTAATTTTACAAATGGTAATTTTACAAATTAAGGTAAAACGATAATTTTACAAATTAGGGGTAAAATGGTAATTTTGCAAATTAGGAAAAAATGGTAATTTTACAAATTAGGGGTAAAACGATAATTTTACAAATTAGGGGTAAAGCGGTAATTTTACAAATTAGGGGTAAAACGATAATTTTACAAATTAGAGGTAAAACAGTACTTTTACAAATCGAGGGTATTTTTGTTATTTAGCAAATCGGGGGTATTTCTGTAATTTTACAAATCGAGGGTAATTCGATAATTTTATAAATGGGGGTATTTTTGTAATTTTATAAATTGAGGGTAATTCGGTAATTTTACAAACCGGGGGTATTTTTGTAATTTTGTAAACCAAGGGTATTTCAGTAATTTGGTAAACTAAAGTATTCTAAATAGAGATAACAATGCGAATGGGCCTAGGGCCCATTCTCGGCCGAAATAGGCCCACACGCTCGTGTGGCCATTTTAGCCCAAATCTAGCCACAAATATGCGATTCACCTAGTCTAGTCCAATATTTACTACACAATCAAACAACTTATCCAATTGGGCCCGTAGGCCCATTGGGCTCACATGGCCCCTTTCGGCCCATCGCGGCCCGAAGTAGCGGTCCTACAGCTAGAGTAGTGAGAAATATACACCTGATAGGAGACTGGAGTTAATCCCCGCTCTGAGCACTCTTAGCCAACGCCCAACCCAAACGAGCATGCCATAAAGCGAAAGGGATCAGCCAAGAAAGGTAGCCTTACTCTCCTCGTGGTTCTCTCTATTTAAAGCCAGCTTCTCATCCACTCTTATGTTAGCTTCCCGATGTGGGATCCCTCCATCATCAGAGTTTAAATCCAACACCAACTCTTGCCGCCCCCTGTTAGCAAAATAAATGCTCTTTGTTTGCCATAAGTTTCGAACCCTGGACCTCCTTGCGAACTCTATGACGCCACATTCTTACCTCTTATGTGGCGCTACTTTGCCACTAGACCACAAGGCTTTTTGTGACACAATTTCACTAACAATATTCTTAAGGCCTACCTACTGCACCCAGGGTTTAATTCACCTAAAACCAAAATTTTTGCTAGAGTCCAGGTTTGAACCCAGGACTTCTCCAACACTTCTCAGAACACTTCTCAGCACACTTAACCACTGAAACAAGCCTTCATTAACGAAATTTACATGCACAACAAAATATTATGAGCTGTCTTCAACCGCTCCCATGCTCAAGGCCCAAAACTTCTAGGCCCAAATTCAGGATGTTACATATTTACTCTATTTCATATATATAAGCATAATTTGTCAAATAAGTTATCTCATTTATCTTATTCATGTAACTACCTCTACTTTGCCATTTCATACTCTTTCACAACAACTATGTGAGACTTTATAGTTATACATCTCAAGCATATCAAACACAAGCCAATCCAATGGCTAGTTGCATTCATAATGTTTTATGTGCCAACATTGGCTAAATATCCTATAAATGCCATTATAACCATAACTAATTTACCATATATACTGAAATAAGTCGATGGATAGTATGAGTGATCTCTGCCAAGCTTCCCAACCAACGAGCTTTTGAGTCACTATTGAACAGGGAAAAAATAAAATAGAATAAGCATATAATGCTTAGTAAGTTCGTATAACTTGGCAATTAACTTGCCGCTTATTTATATTCAATATAAACATACAGAGTACATTCAATCATCTTGACCACGAGCCCTAACACATAACCTCATCATTCTTGTTAGTCATATTCTTCGTATAAATATCAATAAATATGTAAAAGCTCCATAATCATCAAATTTCCATATTCATATACTTCTCACATCATGTATTCATGTAACATGTACAATTTTCATCCCTGTATTTCAAGTATATTTTCATAATGTCTTTTCTCGAGTTCAAATATGTCTTACTCATTTTCTCAAGTAATTTCGAGCATACATTCAATTCTTGCATTTTATACCATTTGTATCATTTACAAAATCATTTAACACTTATCAGGAATTATTAGACATTCAATATATTTCTTGTACCCAACAGTTATGTATTTCACATATATAACCTTTAATTCAAACGTATATTTTTAGCACTTTTCATTTTGACGATGTTTATCATATATTTAGTATAGTCAGGCATATGATCAATTCTTACACAAAGCATTCACATATCGAATATTCGCACAATTCACATATACAACATTATTTCAAACATAAAATATATTCAATTAAGTTATATGAACTTACCTCGACAATGGTTCGTGTATTTAAAATCTACTAATCTGATATTTTCCTCTTTTTCTTCGTTTTAACTCCGAATTTGATCTATCTGAATCTATACAAGTAAATTTAACATCAATTCATGTTCATTTCCATTCAATTCACATCTTTGGCAAAATTACCATTTTGCCCCTAACTTTTTACTTAATGACGATTTCGTCCCTTGGCTCGGAAAATGAAATTCTTACAAATTAATCCTTATTCCAAGCCTAACTTACTTTTACATGTAAAAATTACAGCTCATGTATTTCATAAAAATCAAAAAATTTCCATGGAGATTTTGGGGATGAAGATGATATAAAATGATGATATTCTTGATTAATTAAAATATCATCTTTTTTAACTTTTCATCTTTCCAATTTTGTCCTTTCATTTTCTAATTTTCCATGGATGATTCATTCATAAAAATCTACTAACTTTTGATTGATGGTCTAATTACCATATAAGGACCTCCAATTTTGAATTCTATAGCTATTTGACACTTTTAGCTACTAGAACTCAACCTTTACATTTCATGCAATTTGGTCCTTTCATCGATTAAACTCGTAATCGATAAAATTTCTTTACGAAATTTTCACATATCATTTCTATCATACCATAAACCATAAAATAATAATAAAATAAATTTTCTTTTCAAAATCGGATTTGTGGTCCCAAAACCACTGTTCTGATTTTTACCGAAAATGGGCTATTACATTATCAGTTAGTGTATTTGGGAAAATCTTTAGTTGTGGAAAGCTAAAGTAGTGAAGTAGGTAAATAGGGTCAAACCACTATAAATCGAAGTGTTTATTGTCTCTATATTTTCTTAGCAACCACAATTTTTTTAGAGGTCAATTCATCCCCCACTTTTGGTGATTTCGAGTTGAATTATCGAGCTAACAACTTTCATAGCTCAACATGTTAAAAAAAAGGTAAATTATATCGAAGTTCATTAAATTATTAGTAAGTTCACATTTTATTCGCTTAACTTTAAAAAGTTGCAAAATGGTTTTTGAATTATTTGGAAGTTTTAATTTAAGTCATTAGGTTGTTAAGTTTTTTTTAAGAAAAGAGGTTTAACTAGCGAGCCCCAAATGACAATTCAACAATTAGTACGGTAGATCAATACCCATCAATTAACAAAAGAACATGCCTTAGATCCAAAACAATTTGATAATTATTGTATGAGATCGGAGAAGAAAGTTGTTTGGATTTTGATTCGAAAATTTGTTACGTTCAAAGCTATTTTTATAAAAAATTGAATTGTAGAAGAGAAGGAGAATAAGAGCTTTGGATTGGTGCAGGCAGTGCAAACAGAGAATGCCATACAATAGTGATTTTAATAGTCCATTGACTTAAATGAAAACTTTCAAATAATTTAGTGACCACTTTGTAATTTTTTAAAGTTGAGTAACTAAAACATAAACTTACTAATAATTTAATGACCTTAGATGTAATTTACCCAAAAAAAATTTACATTTGAATATATATATATATATATATATATATATATAGTGGCGAATTGGCAGGGGCCCTGGCTCCTAAAATGGAATTTTTTTTTCATTTTGGTGCCTTTATAATTTATAAAATTTGAAATTAGTAATGGTAAAATTGCACTTTAGCTCCTCCAAAAATGATAAAAATTTTGATTTAATTTTTTAAAAGTTAAAAAGATATAAGCTATTAAAATGGTAAATTTACATTTTTGTTATTATAAAAATATACAATTTAATTTTGCCCAACAAAAATTTCTAACTTCACCCTTGTATATATATATAGACGTAACATTGTTTAGTTCATAAAAAATGTATATAATTATACACTATCAATGCAACAAATATTAATAATTAAATTTATAGATTTTTTTTTATATTTCAACATGTTTATATACTTATACTTGTGATTTCATAATTAACTTTTTCTTTAATGTGATGTATTAATGATTTTCTTTTTTTTTAATTTACATTTTAAATAAAAGAAAAAGAAGCTAATTTATAAATTTTTGCAATATTAATTTTTTTAAATATAGTTCTTTTTTACATTTAACTTTTAATGTTACTCCCAAGTTCTTCAATGTCAATTAGCCATAGGTATCGCAAATGACTTTAGTTGTTTAAACCTGAATAATTCTATTTCCCTATCTTTGATAAAAAAAATTTAGCCAAGTAATAATGTTACTTAATGTTATGTATAAATTTAAAGGAAATTTTATATTGTTGTATTATGTTTGCGTCGTGTCCGTGATTTTTCATAAAATTTATATTTTTCCTTTTCAAAAAATAATGATGATCATGTTTTTTTTTTTTTTTTTTTTTCATTTTAATATAAAAACAAAATATTATTTCTCATCCTAACTATACCAATGATAGGAGAGTTTATTTGTTTAAGAAGTTGATAATGATGGGAGACAATTTTAGTTTCGATAAAAAAAAAATAGAATGGCGGAAGGAGTGATGGATGTGGAATCCACAAAAAATAAATTCTTTCATTTAAAATTGAAATTAAATTTGAAGTATAAGGAGTAGAGTCGATCACACAAAAACTGATCTATTCGAATTTGTATTTTTTTTATAACTAGAATGTGTCGTGGGTAGTTTTCATGCCTACGACTCATGAAAACTTGTACGAATAGGAGATTAAATCAAAATATAAATTAATTAATAGAAAATTAAATAAAAACAAAAAATAAAGTAGAAATAAGTAAAACAAAATTAAAACTGAATAAACCAATAACACAAAAACACTAACCTCAAGTGTGATTTTGACTCCAGCTTCTAATTAATCACGGATAATGAATTTTCTCCTCCAATCGATAAGTCGATTATAGAGATCAAGGAACAACCTCAAATCAACTAATTCTTCCATAGTGGTAAATTAACTGCGAGAACAGCCCAACAGCTAACCCTTACCAAATAAAATAACCTTGAAAGCAACATCCACGATTTAATTCCTCAACAATCTTGCGAATTACTATGTAGATCGTGTCAATTTTTTCGATAAACTGAATATGACAATTACAAATTGTATCGAATTACCAACAACATGTTGTCCAACACTAAACCGAGAGGCACCTTTCTCGATTTGATGCTAAAACAACATTGTGAGATAATTGAGTCTATCTCCTAAATTGGAGAATTAACGAATATCAATATGGAAAATGTAATTGTGATTTCAAATTCTCACGATTCAAACAACGATGAATTATCAGCTAATGGTCACTAAACTAACTATAAATACGACAAAGGCAAGCACACTTATCGAACAATAGTATAGCTATGGTGAGTAGAGAATATTGTATCCACGAGGACTAAAAGTACTGGTAATTACCGTCTTCTTATTATTTAGCCGACAAATTAGAGTAATTGTGTCTTAATCTAAAATTACTAAACTAATTTAACTAAGAACGCAACAGAGAATGAATCAAGGAAATAATCGAAGATAACCAATGAGATAGACAATACCTAAGAAAGAATCCATCTAAACTTCACCTTTTATTATTAATATAAATTAAACGATTTATTCACTTATGCCTTGATCCATAGAAATCCCTAAATTATGTTACTATCTCTTTCGAGAGTAAGAACAACTGACTCTAAGTTGATTAATTAAAATCTCTTTCTAATTAAAACCCCTATCGTCGCATTAACTCGATTTATAGATTCCTTTATTAGATTTGACTCTAATCCTGTAATGCCCCGAATTTTGGGCCTAAAAGTTTTAAGTTTTGAGCATAGGGTCAGGAAGGAGAATGCATATATGAGTTAAGTTGAGCATTTTAATGACAAGAATGGGCCTACTAGTCTGATGGTTAGGTGAGTGTTAGTGAATTTCAAGGTTTTGGATTCAAGTCTTGATGCGCACAATATAGTGAGACTTTTTATATTTTGATAAATACTGAGTAAATATTTTATAGTTAATTATGTTATTTTGGGTATTAATTGTTTTATTTATTATTTTATTATTATTTTTTACTTTTATTTTAGGACGTGTTCTTCCTTTTCTTTTTCTTTTGGTTTTCTATTACTTTTTCGATCGGGGGCTATTGTGATTGCTTTGGAAAAGATTTGCCTGTGGATTTTAGATTGTCGCTCATCTGTCATCTTCGTCATCGAAACAAGTGTAAGATTCGAACCTTGTCTACAGTTCTTATCTATTTACTTTGTTTTGTGAATCTTTGCTTTCGAGTTTTCTTGATTGTATGCTAACCCATTGGTTTTGGGTTATTAGTCGATGGAAGTGATGGAAAATCGTCACTTTTTTATATATGTTGATAGGGCAAAGGTTAGGGACGGTTTTGGTGGCTGAAACAACAGTTTTGAGGCTATTTTAGGGTGATTTTGTGATCACCCTAACGGCCACATGGGCTTGTACCAAGGCACATGGCTATGTGGATTTGGAAACTAGGGTCCCAGGCTAAATTGGGTGCCACACGGCCTGGCCACATGGTCGTGTGGCCGATTTGGGGATTTTATCGATATTTACACGGTTGTGTGTAATTGGGAATTCAGGATTCAGAAATATGGTGTCACACGGCCAAGTCACTAATTTGGGGATTTAAAGATCCCATACGGGTATGTGCTCGGGACACACGACCATGTCTGTTAGGCACACGAACGTGTGAGACCTTCACACGGCCATGACTGCCCTGCACTTCATTTTAGTGAATTTGGACAGTGAGTTACATGGCCTGTTCACACGGCCGTGCTCTTGCTTCACACGGGTGTATGTCTCTTCATACAGCCGTGTGCTACCTTTCACACGGGTGTTTGGACCCCCACACGGCTTGGATTGTCCCACACAGTCGGGATACACAAGTGTGTGGCCCTATCTCATTGATTTTGGATTTTAGGTCAATTTAAGTGCAATCATGGCTCTGTGTATTCCAAATATGGGCTCAGCTTAAAAAAGGTATCTTTTCCTTGATATTTGTGATCACGTACTCTACCTAAGAGATGTTTTCGATTGATTATTGACTCGAAAATTGATTGACTGAATGTAAGTATCACTGTTATGTGTGACTACTTTGCTATCGAACCTGAAACTAGTACACCTCTCTGATTCTGACTGACTAGACGTGAACGACTGTCTGAAATTAGTAATTTGTTTCTATTAGTTTGTCTGCACTCATACATACATATGCATAAAGCATTTTTGGATGGGATTTTGAAGAGAAGGAAGACTGATACTGAACTGAACTGACAGTTTTACTGCAACTGGACTGTACAGTGAATTACTGCACTGCACTGTATAGCATGTACGTTAGCTACGCTACGTACCATTGACTGATCTGGCAGCTTAGCTACAATTTACTGGTATAGCGGTTTACCGTATTGCACTGTACCACATGTACGCTAGCTATGCTATGTACCCTTATCTGATCTGGCAGTTCATATTGCACGACTATACTGCGGTTTATCCAATGGCACTATACAGCTTATACGCCAGCTTTACTGCGTGATATATATATAGATTGGCAGTTTACCTGCGTACTGATAGCTCCAATTCTCAAGGGGTAGTGGGCAGTCCCAATACCCTGAAGGTCGTGGACTTACTGAAAGGCTCTTAAGCCTATTGTTTGGCAGTTCAGCTGCATTATACTGATATGTGCCACATTCGATACAGCTTGTAAGTATAGGGATGGGTGGGTGTTTTAAACCTCACAGTATGTGTAGGGATGGATGGAAAAGTGTGTTGACTGGATGGATGGGTTATGCATTTCAACTGCATTCATATGCATCTTATTGATTGTTCTGGAGACTGTGGCTGTTTGATTGTACTGTTCGACTAAAAGGCACTTATGCCTATGTGAAATTGTTAAACTCTAATTGTATCGATCTGACTGAATAGAACTTGTGACTGATTATGAGTTGATACGTGTGGACGTTACTGTCTTTTGAGATTTTTGTATCGAGTTTTCCATCTAATTTTGTAAGTACGATCTGTTTATCCGTTCGACAGTTCTTCATGCTATATGTCTGATTGTAACTATCTGACTAATCCGTTACTGTAACTGTGTGACTGAGAGAGAACCATCATTGCTGTGACTGGATGGTATGCGCAACTGGATGTCTGAGTGTGTTTTTAGCATTCTCTAAATATTGTTATTTGTTGATACTTCCATTATGAATGTACCAATTGTATCTGTATAGCGCTGTAAGTATGTTCCGTCTCCGAACTGCTTTCTGCTTTCTATTTCTATTTCTGATTCTGTAGATAGTCGGTTTAATTCACACTGAGCTCGTATAGCTCACCCCCTCTTCTGTTTCCCTTTTCAGGTACTTTCCTAGATTCTGTTGCTGGACCTAGTACGTGGAAGCCTCGGACAGTCACGGTTGCGAAAGTTTATTTCGGTTTTATTTTCTGACTTATATTTTGACTACACTGTTTTGGAAAATGTGAAGAATTATAATATTGTGGTACAATTTTCGTTTTAAATTTTACTCGTTTATTGGTTTCTGACTATTTATTAAACTTATTTGTAATTTTTATTAAATGATGTTTAAGCAAATGAATATTCGGTTAGATATGATAATTTGGTTTGTAAAACTTTTCCACAATCACTTTGGTGATCAATGTAGCATTCTGAACTCAGTCTAGACTTCTAGGCTGGGTTTGGGGTGTTACATTTAGTGATATCAGAGCCAGGTTTGTAAAAACTCGGCCTGTGTTTTCTACGTAGACGTGTGCACAAATAATTGATTTTCAAAAATATTTGAAGAACTGTACCATAGAAAGTTAAAATGGTTTGTGTTTTGAAAATGGTTTACGAAAATAAACTGTCTTAGACTCAGATGCCGGTCCAGGTAAAATTCAAAACTGTAAGATTAGAAATGTAGTAACTGTATGTGACAAATGTTTATCTGATTTAGTGGTTATGTGTTCTGAGGTGTGTGTGTGTGTGAGGTTTTAAGTTCAAATTAAGCGTAATAATGTTTTGGGATTAGAAAGCGTAGCGAGAGCGTAGTGGTGTAGTGTGTTTATACGACTACTCTGTTAGTTGGAAATTTCAGGGACGAAATTTCTTTAAAGAGGGGTGAATTGTAACGCTCCGAATTTTGGGCCTAGAATTTTTAAGTTTTGAGCATAGGGTTAGGAAGAAGAATGCACATATGAGTTAAGTTGAGCATTTTAGTGACAAGAATGGGCCTGCTGGTCTGATGGTTAGGTGAGTGTTAGTGAATTTCAAGGTTCTGGGTTCGAGTCTTGATGCACACAATATAGTGGGACTTTTTATATTTTGATAAATACTGAGCAAATATTTTATAGTTAATTATGTTATTTTGGGTATTAATTGTTTTATTTATTATTTTATTATTTTATTATTTTTTTACTTTTATTTTGGAACGTGTTCTTCCTTTTCTTTTTCTTTTGGTTTTCTCTTACTTTTTCGATCAAGGGCTATTGTGATTGCTTTGGAAACGATTTACCTGTGGATTTCGAATTGTCGCTCTTCTGTCGTTTTCTTCGTCATCGAAACAGGTGTGGGATTCGAACCTTGTCTACAGTTCTTATCTGTTTACTTTGATTTACAAATCTTTGCTTTCGACTTTTCTTGACTGTATGTTAAATCGTTAGTTTTGGGTTATTAGTCGATGGAAGTGATGGAAAATCATCACTTTCTGATATATGTTGATAGGGAAAAGGTTAGGGACAGTTCTGGTGGTTGAAATAGTAGCTTTTGGGCTGTTTTAGGGTATTTTGTTATCACCCCAACGGCCACGAAAAATAGGGTTTCGGGCCAAATTGGGTGCCACAAGGCCTGGACACATGGCTGTATGGTCGATTTAGGGATTTTGTCGATATTCACACGGCCGTGTCCTCTGGTCACACGGGCGTGTGTAATTAGGAATTAGGGATTCAAGAATTTGATGTCACACGGCCTGGCCACACGGCTGTGTGACTGATTTGAGGATTTAGGGATCTTACACGAGCGTGTGTTTGGGACACATGGCCGTGTCTCCAAACTGCTTACTACTTTATACTTTCTGTTTCTGTTTCTGATTCTGTAGATAGTCAGTTTAATTTCACACTAAGCTCGTATAGCTCACCCCTTCTTCTATTTCCACTTTCAGGTACTTTCTTGGATTCTGTTGCTAGACCTAGTACGCGGAGGCCTCGTACAGTCATGGTTTCGAAAGTTTATTTCTATTTTATTTTCTGACTTATAATTTGACTACACTATTTTGGAAAATATGAAGAATTATAATATCATGGTATAGTTTTCATTTTAAATTTTACTCGTTTATTGGTTTCTGACTATTTATTAAACTTATCTGTAATATTTATTAAATAATGTTTGAGCAAATGAATATTCGGTTAGATATGATAACTTGGTTTGTAAAACTTTTCCATGATCACTTCGGTGATCAATGTAGCATTCCGAATTTGGTCTAGACTTTTAGGCTGGGTTTGGAGTGTTACAAATCCGGTAGATTTATGTTGTCCTATTTTTAGGATTGCATGCAACTCCATTCAATTATGCTAGATCTACTCTTAAACAGAGACTTTTCCTCCACTGCAATAAGCATATTAAACATGAATTAATATCCCAAAAATATTAAAACAAGAAATAAGCATATATAATTGAAAACAAGAATCAAGTATTTATCGTGTACAAATAGAAATTAAATAAAAAGATTCATCATAGATTTCATCTTCCTTAGGTATCTAGAAAATTTCATTCATAATCCTGAATAGAAACATCTCAAAGTCAATATAACCACAAGACATAAAGAAACTCAATAACACTTTGAAAGAAATTAAAAGGAGATTTTCGATCTTGAAGGAGATCTGCTTTTGAGTTGATCCCGATGGTATTCTTCGAATGTTTTCTTCTATCTTCTCTGATTGCCCCCTTATGTCTTCTTCTAATAGAAATTTATAAACTTTAAAATACCAAGAAACCCTAAAAATTGGGTTATTCAGTGTATTTGGGAAGCAGGGTACGAAATCAACATGGGTTGAGCGTGTGTCCAACCCGTGTGGCGCACACGGGCGTGTGTCCAGCTCGTGTGGAAATGCCTAGGCTGTGTGGATCCTAAAAATAGCTCTTTTTGTTCAATTTTAGCTCGCTTTTTGCTCCTTTTACTCCCAAATGATTTCCTAAATATAGAAACATGAATTTAAAGGATTAGGAACATCAAATTCACTAATTTGCATAATTAATCATCCAAAAATGTGTTAAGAATAAGATTAAAATATGTTACTTTTAGCTTATCATCAGCCTAAAACTACAACTCATAAATTAAATAATTAAGAAAAACAAATAATTGAAAGGAATTTTTTTATTGAAAAGTAAAAATAAAAATAAGAACAATTGGTGGTTGTCTAGTGGTGGCCCACTATTCACCTAATATGTAAGTATATATAATAATAATAATAATAATAATAATAATAATAATAAGGGTAAATTACACCAATAGTCACTTAATTTTGATTTCAATAACAAAACAGTCACTTAACTTTCAAAATTTAACAAATCAATCCTAATAACCATTTTCCGTTACAGAGGTGACAGAAAAATAGCCTGTCATTTAATCGGCCACGTTGGAGTCCTTACAGTCATTTAACTGAACACATTGAAGGTTTTTTTCATTTAAACAACTGCATTTAAGAACCCTAACTGGGCAATAGAGGAGGAGGAGGAGGAAGAAGAAGAAGAAGAAGAAGAAATGGAGATGTTGTCCAATCCCTCACTTTTAGAAACCAATCGTCGCCATCCACATTAGAAGAAGAAGAAGAAGAAGAAGAAGAAGAAGAAGAAAAAAAAAAATGGAGATGTTGTCCAATCCCTCACTTTTAGAAACCAATCGTCGCCATCCACCTTTTCATGTCTTCTCATTTCACATCATCCAAAAATATCTCATTTATTAACTGTAATCCAATGTCTCACTCTCTTTGAAATCTCTATCTTTTTCCTTCAAATATTTTCTTCTTCCCATGGATTCCTCCACGGTTCCAATCAATGTTGCAGCCTCTGCCCCTTCTTCTTTTCTTTATGATCGTAGAACATCCTTTAGATTTTCAAAATTTCATGGTCTTAAGATTAAACCTAGGTCAGCGTCATTGACTTAGCCATCCAAATCGGCGATTCCGGATCCGCATTGAGTTGAACATGTTGTTTGTAAGGCTCAAAACACCACTGTTGATGGTGAGTTTCATTTGTTTTCAATATAAATTAATTTGTTTCTTCTATTTTAATTGTTTTTCTTATGCTTTTCTTTCTTAGTTTGAATGGTTGCTTGGAAAGTGAAAGAAAATGAAAAGAAATAGAAATGATTATTAAGCATAAATGAAAAATAAATTAGGTTGTTGGTTTCTTGGGGAAATTAGAAGAATTGCAATGAAAGGATGAGGAAAACAAGAAAAAGATCCTTCTGGTCCTCATGTCCAACGTGGCAAGTTAACTAGGTACGTCAACTAGTTAATTGCTTGTATCACCTATTCCGTTAGGCTCGTAACACAAAATGTTAGTAGATGACTGATTATCACTTTTCGATAACGTTAGTGACTGATTTGTTATTTTTTGAAAGTTGAGTGACTGTTGGTGTATTTTAACTAATAATAATAATGAAACTAGTACCTGAACCTAAAATTGAGTCCGACACCTCTAAATCTAAAATTGAGTCCGACACCTCTAAAAAAATAAAAAAGAATAAAAATTAAAATTTCCTCCTAAGAAATATGCTTCCAAATAAAAATGATAAAAACAAAATCTTATAGTAATCATAAAATTTATCAGTCTTGTACGCCAATTTCTCGATCTCATGGTAAATTTATATTTTTAGCTTATACTCTAATACTTCGAATATGCATCATACCAATATAGAATATAATCAATAAAGTACAAAATTAGTAGCATCCATGTCCAAAATCAATTAGAATAAATTACTAAAAACATGTTGATTAAGCACATTATCAAGAGATATTTATAAGCACTATAAATAAATTCTTTGAAGTACTTAACACTTAAAAGAATATTATCACATAGAAAGGCAAGAACACATACATTGATTTCTCATTATTGAATCTGAAAATACTGTTTGATTATTGCTGAAATAGATGGGAGTATTTATACTGACACAAAATAGGAAAACTACTATTAACAGACTAATAGAATCGTTAACTAAACAACTGATCCTGTTGAAGCTTACTCTAATATTCACCCATCAACTATTACTTTGTGACCTGAAGTTTCTCCCTCAACAACAAAAAAATGAAGCACGAATAAATGTTTGGTAAGAACATTAGTAACCTGATCATATGTAAGAACTTCACCAGCAGTCAACGTTCTAGCTGCAACTTTTTCATGAACAAAGAAAAGATCAAGTTCGACAAGCTTGAATTTAGAGTGAAGAATGGGATTGGCAACAACAGCTACCGCATTGGAATTATCACACCAAATAGTAGGTTTGTCATCAGAAGACAACTGAAGTTCACGTAACAGAGATTCAAGCCATGTAATATCTGCGGCAGCAGTTGTGATACCTTAATATTCTGTTTTAGTCGTCGATTGAGAAACAATCTATTATTTCTTCGAATGTAGAAAATCAGATTCCTACAAAAGTAGACACAATACCCAATGGTTGAACAGCAGTCATAAGAATCCATACCTCAATTTGCATCAGCATACCCAACTAGAGACAGTTTGTCAAATGGTCGAATCTGTAACCCATAGCCAATAGTAGTACAAAGATAACATAAAATGTGTTTGATGGTAACAAAATGAACATCAATCAGGGCATGCATAAATGGACATATACAATTAACTACATAAGCAATGTCAAGTCTAGTAAGAACTATGTATTGTAATGTTCTGGCAATACTACAATACCCATGAGGATTGACAAAAGGTGTACCCATGTGTTTGGACAATGAACAAAAACTAACCATGGGTGTAGGTACTCCTTTAGCTTTGTCCATATGACATTATTCCAACAAATAAAGAATAAATTTTCATTGACAAAGATGAATACCACCATTCGGGAGACGAGTCATCTCAATGCCTAAGAAATAATGAAGAAAACCCATATCTTTGAATGAAAACTCAGTGTGGAGTTGGTTAACAAAAACATTAATCTCTGTATTAGAGTCATCGATTATAATTTTTTTATCCACATAAGCCAACACATATATACGAAACATATTAGTAATGCGAACAAATAAGGAGGCATCTGATTTGGAAATCTCAAATCCAATAGAAATAAAAAAGCCTTCAACTTATTAAACTAGGTTCTTGAAGTTTGTCGTAGACCATAAAAGGCTTTATTCAATCGACATACAAGAGGTTGCTCATTTTCATCTATCTAGACATAGCCGGGAGGCTGCTGCATGTATACTTCCTTAATTAAATCACCATTGAAAAAAGTATTGTTAACATCTACCTAGCGCAACGGCCAACATTTAGTGACGACTACAGAAAGAATTGTGCAAACTATAGCAAGTTTGACCACTGGACTAAATATTTCATGAAAATCACACCCGGGAACTTGAGAACAACTTTTGCCAACCAATCGCCCTTTTCGACGAACCATTGTACCATCTGGATTCAGTTTGATTTTAAAAATCCACTTGCAACCAATTGCCTTTCTACTTAGAGGTAAAAAAACTAAATTCCAAGTGTTGTTACAAAGCAAAGCATCATATTCCTCTTGAGTAGCCGTCCTCCATTCAAAACCAGCAAAAGTTTCTTCAATATTGTGAACTTCTTGTTTAGCAAGTTTAATGGTTAGGACTTTTGGTTTAAAAATACTAGCTTTCGACTGAGTGACCATAGAATGAGTATTAACGGAATGAGGCGTAAGAGGGTCATCAACATAGACAGAAACTTCTGATGTTGGAGAGGAAGTACCAAATCTATTGTCAAAACAAACACTAGAATTCCCTGCAGTTGAATTTAAGTCTTGAAATGAAGACACCAGAACAAGAGTGGATTCAAAGGAAGAGACCTCTGGGTGGATCAAAGGGGCAACTACTGAGACAGAAGATAAGTTGTGCGAGAAATAAGAACGTATGACAGGAAAAAAATAGGAACCTGATTTGATGTCGGAGACATAGACGAAGCACTAGAGGAAGGAGCAAACAAGAATCGATCATCATCAAGCACCACATAGCGAGAAATAAATACCCGACCGTTTGGAGCAAGACATTAGTAACCTTTGAGTTGAGAGTTATATTCAATAAAAGTGTAAGGTTGAAACCGGAACTCCAACTTATGTTGATTAAACAGAGGAAGATACGGATAACAAAAACATTCAAAAATGCAAATATGATCATACTCTAAAAGAGTACCATGAAGTACCAAATATGGAGACTGATTTTGAAGAATCAAAATAGGTAACCAATTTATCAAGTGAATAGCACATGAAAAGGCATGCCCCCAATATTTTATTGGTAAATGTGCTTGAGCCAATAATGTAAGCCCAACTTCGACCACATAATGATGCTTTCTTTTAATAATCACATTTTGCTCGGATGTGTGTGGACATGTAACACGATAAATAATGTTATGCTTAGCCCAAAAAGATAAATAATGTCATGCTTAGCCCAAAAAGAAGTAAACGAGTGAAATTTACCGCCTCAGTCACTCTAAAACTGCTTTATTTCCCTGTCAAACTGCATTTTCTTCAATTTCTGAAATTGCATAAAACAATCAATAGCTTGACGTTTCTTTTGAATGAGAAACAACCAAGTAAATCAACTATGAACATCTACAAATGAAACATAATACCAACTAGCCCTAGATTTAACATAAGCTAGACTCTATAGATCAGAAACAAAAACATCAAATGAATGATGATAAATAGTGGTGAAAGCTGAAAACAGAATCTTGTATGACTTTTCTTGATGACACGCAGAACATATATACTGCATTTTATTAGTATTAACAAAAACATTACATAATTGTAAAACCAAACTAGAACATTAGACGACGGGCGTCCAAGTCGGTGATGCCACAATTTAAACAAATTATATTTAGTAGACAAGGAAGAAGTAATGCCCAACTTGGCGTTGTGAAGAGAAATTTTAGAACTACGAACAGAACTCAAATTATCGAATGAAGACACCAGAGAAAACTGATATAACCCTTCATGTGTGTAGCCGTAAAACAAAACTTCCTTGGTTTAAATATCATTTACAAGACAATAAAAATGATGAAACTCAAAAAATACATTATTATCCCAAGCAAACTAAGAAATCGAGAGTAAATTTTTTGAATAGTAGGTACATGTAACATATTTGCTAGGTGAAAAAGTTTACGGGAAGTAAAAATGGCATTATGGCATAAATGAGTAACAGGAGCACAAGTACCAGCACCCATAAGCAGAGGTGTTTTACTTGAATATTCATTCGTATCACGTAACATGGAAGCCTCATGACAAACGTGATTTGTAGCACAAGAATCGAAATACCATACAGATATTTCAGTGGAGGCAAATGGTAAAAAAACTGAAGGGCTGGATGAGACGCTCTACAGCCTAGTAAAATGTGACAAGCAAAGCCCAGTAGCGTGATTTACGGCGTTATTTGAACCAACAACAGCAAGCTTATATAAAATTGACATATTCAGTTGTGGAAAATAAATCACATGATTTGCTTAAGCCATGGTTCTAGACGAGGGTATCGGACCAAGTGGCATAGCATGTGTGCTAGGGAAATAAGGGTTTGACAAAAACCTATTATAGGAAAAAGAACTAAAGTTGGGAGTAACCACCAAAAATTGCTCAGAAAATGATTGGAATGAGGAACTCTATCAACCGCCAGAAATCTATCAAAAGACCAATCAAATCTATAGTAGCACCATTGGGCAAGATGCCCTATACGACCGCACAATTGACATTGTAGATGGCTACGACCATTCCAACCACAATCATGATAAACAGCACGTCCATCATGCTACAAAAAAACTCGTCGACCGAGACTTAACTATTGAAACATTCAGATGAGAAGAATTTAAAATAGTCAAAGCAGATGAGTGTTAAACTAGATTGGCCTGTACAAGAACCTCAAAGGCAAACATTTCTGTTGATTTTCACTCAAGAAGCATATCAATAAGACGATCAAACCTCAAGGGCTCTGACATAAATGAGGCAATGGTGAGGACAAACTCAAATTTCATCGAAAGACCAGCAACAACGATGTCAACCTATTCATTATTAGAAACGGTGTAGCCATAAGCATCAAGAAGATCACATATATATATTTTATTTTAGCCAAATACTCTTTAACTGACAAATGCCCTTTCTTCAGATAATGTAGGTTATGTTTCAGGTAAGATATCTTGGCACTAGAAGTAGTGGTGAAAAGATGGCGTACTTTGCTCTAGACCGCATGAGTAGTGTTTGCACCTGTAAAACATCGCAAGACATTGCCACTGATTGTGGATAAAAGCCAAGAAGCCAAAATTTTATCTTGTTGATGGTAAGATGCAAAATTAGGGTTAGGGACCAATTTCCCTTCTTGATCTAACACAAAATGAGGAGGAATAGTACAAGTTCCATTGACATAGTCTGTGAGGCCATAGTCGTCAACAATAGCTATGGACACGAGCTAAGTTTCTATAAAACATAGCTTCATTTGCGGGTGTTTCAAGCGAAAGTAGCCATCAAGCACAACAAACAACAGCTTAGCAAAAAGCTCTGTTACCATGAAAGAATATTGTAAAAATAAAATGTCAATAATGGCAAGAAAAGAGAGAAAAAAATATAACACATAGATTTTACGCGAAAACCCTTTTAGGAAAAAATCACTGACAGAGGAGAAGAAAATTCACTATCTCAAATTTGAATGATACAAGAGGAGAGACGACTACGTCTATTTATAGATTTGTAAAACCATATTCTAATCAAGGTCAAATAAAAGTAATGCAGTATAATTAAAACACCTTATTCTAATCAACATCAAATAGAAGAAGCATACTTATATACAGATTTCACTTGTGTAGCCTGTACCGTACCGTCAGATGCCCCCACACCTCAAGTTGCGACCCTGGCCCAGTATCTTGCTTATTGGGAATCTACGAGGGCGAAGACCGATTTAACAAGAATTTGGGTCATATATTTTTAAAAAATATCATAAAGAAAGGCAAGAACACATACGTTGATTTCTCATGATTGAATCTAAAAATATTGCTTGATTGTTGCTGAAATAGATGTGAGTATTTATACACACACAGAAAGGAAAAGTGCTATTAACAAACTAACAGAATCTTTAACTAAATAATTGATTCTCTTGAAGCTAACTCTAATAACGCTCATAGGTGTCAACACTAATTTAAAAGGGTTAAGTTGAGTTAAATGGTTAAAATTTAATTTTAACCTAAACACAATACTTTAAGTGTTAAGCTCCAATAATGGATAATCATGAATGTTAAGCTCCATATAATATATTTATCAAGATTAGGTTTACAAAAAAAAATGATGAAAAGTTAAACGTATTTAAACTTGACAAACATGGATATCGTGCTCATTATAGCCATTTATTAGGGTTAGGTTTATAATAAATAATAAAAACTTAAATATATGTAAACTCAACACCTATAAGTGCTGAGTTCATTACAATACATTTATTAGGATTTAATGTAACACACCAAATTTTAGGCCAAGAAGTTTTGGGTTTTTAAGCTTAGGGACAGCTAGAAGGATGGACATAAGTGATTAGTTATGCATTTTAATGTCAATAATGGGTCTGCTGGTCTGGTGGTTAAGTGGAGTGTTAGTTTATGTTGAGGATCTGAGTTCGATTCCTTATGTGCGCGTTCTGGGTGAATTTTCTTTTTCTTTTATTTTTATTTTTATTTCTAATATTATTTTAATTTGTTATTTTGATTTTTGGGAGGAGGTTATTATTCTTTTGCTATTGTTATTTTTCTTTTCTCTATTTTTGGGACGTTACCTCTTCTCCCCCTCTCCCTTCTTTTGAACTTTTTGGCCACTCATAAGCAATTTGGAAATAACAGTGTTGCTGGTTCGATTTGGGGATTTTTGCTCCTTTGTTGCCTCCTCCGTCGTCAAAACAGGTGTGGGATCGAACACTATAACTACGTTGTTTTACCTGTTTATTGATGTTTTAAACACTCCGTTCGACTTTTCTTAACTCGATGCTAACCCTCTTGTTTTGGGTTTTTAGTTGTTGAAAGTGAAGGAAAACTCTATTTTCTGATGTACTTTGATAGGGTGATTGTTAGGGACTGTCACTATGGCTTAAATAGAGTTTTTGGGGCTATTTCGGAGAGGTTTCGTGGCTGCCTCGATAGCCACAAGGGCATGTGCCGGAGGCATACGACTGTGTGGATTTGGAAACTAGGGTTTCCAATCGATTTTAGGTGCCACACGGTCGTGTGGTCAATTTGGGGATTTTTGTCGAAACCCACACGGTCGTGTACCTTGGGCAGACGGGCATGTGAGTTTGGGAAAGAGGATTTGGAGTCACATGGCCTGGCCACACGGCCGTGTGATAGATTTGGGAAATTTGGGTTCTCACACAAGCTTGTGCTTCGGGACACATGGCCGTGTGACTGATTTGAGGCCTAGGGATTCCACATAGGAGTGTGTCATGGGGCACAAGGCCATGACTAATGGCCATACGGGCGTGTGACACCTTTACACGACTGTATCTGCTCTGCACTTAAATTTAGTGAAATTGGACAGTGAGTTACACGGCCTGTTTACACGGCCGTGTCCCTGTACCACACGGGCGTGTGTGGAGGTGATCATAGGTCGGGCCAGGCAGGGCCCAAAAAAAAATTTTGGTCCATTTTTTAGGTCCGGGCCCGGCCTTGCTCGAAATATGGGCCTAAAATTTTATCTAAACCCAACCCGGAATAAAAATGCTAGGCTCGAGCCCGACCCGACCGGGCCCATATTAATTTTTTTTGCTTATTTCATTAAAAAAATTAAAAATATAATAAATTAAATAAATTTAAAAACATAAAAACAAATATTAAAATAAGAAACAAAATAAAATTGAGATAAACAATTCTTAAGACAATACACAAACTAAAAAAAAACAAAGTTAAAAATTACATATGGTTAAAAAAATAAAAAATATATTTTTTAATATAATTCGGGCCTTGTTGGGCCGAGCCCGGGCCAAAAAAGGTTGGCCTGAGGCCCCGTCCATTTTTTAAACGGGCCTTGTATTTTTGCCCAAACCCATATTTTGGGCCTATATTTTTACCCAAACCCTCCCATTTTTCGGGTGAGCCTTCGGGTCGGGCCGGGCCGCCCAACCCATGATCACCTCTAGACGTATGACTCTGTCACATAGCCGTGTGCTACCCTTTATACGGGTGTTTGGATTCCAACAAGGTCTAGACTACTCCACAAGGTCGGAGCACACGGGCGTGTGGCCCTAACTTGCCAAATTTTGATTTTGGGGCAAATCGAATGCTTTTGTGAGGCTATGTGTTCCAAACCCTCGACTAAGTTTACTTAGAGTAAATACGACCCTGTTCTGACTTTGGTTTATGTACTGCTTGCAATTGGTTGTATGAAATGATAAGAATCGAATCTGAGTGCATAAGTGTGCACGTCTCTGAAACCGATTGACTGTTTTTGAATGATTATTTCTAAGTGACTGTCTCTAAATGATTGCTTCCGAACGACTGTCCGGAATTGTATTCTGAATTGGTGCATATGCATTCATACATTTGCATACATCCATTTGCATAAACCATCTTGGGTTAGAATTTTGAAGAGAAGAAAGACTTATTTGATCTAGCAGTTCAACTGCATAGATGACCATCGTTGTCGAGTAACTCGGGTGACTTCGTATAAATGATATAGCAATTTACTGCATTACACTATACCGTATGTACGTTAGCTTCGCTACGTACTATTATCTGTTTTGGCAGTTTATACTGCATGTTTGTACTGCGGTAATCCGCATTGCACCGTACAGTTTATACGCTAGCTTTGCTAAGTAATATACAAGACTGGCAGTTTATCTGCACACTGTAAGCCCCAATACTTAGAGAGTCGAGGGCAGTCCAAATATCTTGAGAGTTGTGGACAATAGTAATAATCATCGCTGTCGTGCAACCCAGGATGATATATCTAAGGATCTATACTGAAAGGCTCTTAAGCCTGATATACTGGTAGCTCAGCTGCAAATTTCTGTTTAGTGCCGCAACTGGTGCTAATTGCAAGTGTAAGGATGGGTGGGTTGATTAAATCAGCACAATAAGTGTAGGGTTGGACGAAGTGGTGTGTTGGATGGATGGGTGGGTTATTTCATATCTCATTTGCACTCATATGCATTTGATTGAATGTGATTGTACTGTGTGACTGCATTGTCAGATTGAATGTCTGACTGAAATATCTAAATGTTTGATTGATATGTCTGTTTGTATTATTTGACTAAAAGGTACTCATGCCTAAGAAAACCTTGTAGACTTGACTGCGACTGTCTGACTAGATAGTTAATCTGATGGGCTAAGGCCCACCTGATACTGATTCTATTAAGCGCATAGGCCCAGTCTGTAACATTTGAGAACTACTGCTACTGTCTCTGATTGAGCCATATGACTATATGGGGTAAGTTGATTACGGGCGCATATGTACAACTGTCATCTGACGATAAGGTTTGCTGTGGGTATATCGGCCAATTCTATAAAGTTTGGTAGGTTGGTTCTGCTTCACGACTGATCCTGAACTGATTCCAAGCCTTTATGTTTCTGTTCTGTTTTCGTAGTTTCACTGGTTTTGATCTCACACTGAGCTCGAATAGCTCACCCCCTCTTCTGTTTTCTTTCAGGTACAGTTCTGATTTATGGATGTTGGACTCAGTATGCGGAAGTCCCGGACAGTTTCAACGGAGTGGATTTATTCGGTTGAGAATTACAGTTTTTATTATTGCTAAGTTTGAACTTAAGGATTTTATAATTTTGTGGTGCAGTTTCTGATTATATTTGTATATTTTAAATGGGTTTTACATTGGGTATTATTTTAAATTTGTGCTGGATTATTACTAAATGATTTTAAATGGTTTTGGTTTGCTGGAATAAATTGATTTGTAAAATTTGCTCACGATCATTTTGGTGATCAATGTATCATTCTAAATTCAGTCTAGACTCCTAAGCTGAGTTGGGGGTGTTACATTTAGCTTTGAATGTTAAAAATTAATTTCATATCTCTTACATATTATAAAGAACTCCATACTTACTAATGTAGAAATAGTTTAATCATTACATAATTATTATTCAAATCCTATTAGGACAATAAAAACTTGGCCGTGCAAATTTCACAATGAAACTCAACACCATGAATATTGAGATAATTATAAATATATATATTTTTTAAAAAAATATTTTTGTATTTTGTGGTGAACCAACCGTTCTCATACAAATAATACATGTTTATATAAATGTTTAAATGTAGTTCTTTTTATTAGCCATTTTACAAGAAAAAATCCCTTTTTTAAAATATTTACAAAAATAAGCCAACTTTTTTATTATTTACCGGAAAGGGCCGAATTCCCCGAAATGCGTCTACGTCAGTGCAATCTAAGGTGATATGTCAGCAAAACGTGTCCCTGGGAGAGCATTTTTCCCGTTTTAACCCCCCAACAGCTAATTTTTTGATCGTTTGAGCTTCAACGGTAAAAAAAAACTATAAAACCCTCATTTCATTTTTTTTACACAAAAATCCTTTCAAAATTCTCTCAAATTTCTCTCAAAGCTCTCTTTAATTTTTGCAAAAAACTCTATTTAAATGTTTTTGAATAAGTTTTTTTTAAATAAAAAAAATTTGATCATAATGGCCGGAGAATTAATTCGTCTCGATAATAAACACATCTTCGTCAAACAAATGAAAATGGTAAGTGTTAATTTTAATTTTTCAATATTATTTAAGATTTTTTTCATTTATGCAATTTTAATTAATTTTATTTTATAATTTTTTATAACAATCTGTAGATCGGGTTTTGCAATGTTATATTCGTAATATGTCTAGTCCTCCATCATTGTTGATAAAGAATTACCTGCAGGAAGCGGGTTTTTGGTACGTGGCCACGATAGGTCGGGGGTGCAAGTTGGACCTGAAACTCATTAGTGCGTTGATAAAGAGGTGGAGACCCGAGACGCACACATTCCATCTTCCATGCGGAGAGTGTACTATCACTCTGGAAGACGTGCAGTTGCAATTAAGATTGCTGTTGGATGGGTACGCAGTCACAGGTTCCGCTCAATCTACTGATTAGGGAGTCGTATGCTACGAGCTTTTGGGTGCTGTTCCGGATAATATTAACGGAGGTCGGATCGAGATGGACTGGTTACGAGACACATTCCCAGAGCTAGATAATGATTCATTGAACTAGAAAGAATACGATATGCTCGGGCATAAATTCTTGAGATAATTGGAGGTTATCTTATGCCGGACTTGTCACGAAACCTCGTACAACTGAGATGGCTGCTAAAACTCGTTGATTTTAGAACAACTGGTGAATTTAGTTGGGAGTCCGCCATGTTGGCAACATTGTACCGGGAGATGTGCGGGGCGTCGCGACCAAATAAAGCTAAAATCAGAGGTTGCCTATCACTACTGCAATCATGCGCACGATTTCACTTTCCATTTTTACGTCCTCGAGTGGACTACCCATATACATTCCCACTCATAACGAGGTAAATTTTCTATTAGATTTTACAATTATTACGTAGATTTAAAATAGAATTGTATGCTAAAAATTTATTTAATTAGGTGGAACCATTCAGCGAGTTATATTGGAATACCTACCTCTCTTGAATATATACAGCTTCTATTATACCAACGGTCGGAAGCACAAGTAAGTATTAAATCAAATAGATATACATAATAAAATAGTCGATTCGTATTTAGTATTTAGTATTATGTATATAACAAATATTTTTATCATGTTCATATAGCTTCAATGGACACCATACGAGAATCCGACAATTCAAGCAGTAATTCCGGATGAATTCTTTCAAATTTTGAATATTTGGCATGTGAAGGTCCCATTGGTCAACTATGCCACCATGGAGATGCACCAGTCAGATAGAGTATTACGACAATTTAGATTCTGACAATCGATTCCCATGGCACTTGAGGTGCTCGATGATGAGCACAAAGTCAAGTTACGGTTGCATACGGATTGGCCGAGATTCTGGTCAACATATATAGAAATGTGAGAAAACCGGTATAATTATATACCTACTCGGGAACCGATCATTGTTCTAGAGTTAGCGTGCCTGCCAGAATACATGCCATGATTTAGGATCCATGGTAAGCTATATTTATTATCGAAAAATGAGAGGCGACAGCAAATTCGTATCCAAAGGGAACGATGAGGTCCTTTAAATCTAAAAAGAAAGAATGACGAAGCGGCCCATTAACAGCACCTACACAATCATCAGGCCCATCAATAACGCCCACACAATCACCAGGCCCATCAACAGCCCCCACACAGTCACTGGGCCCAACATTTCAACCGACAACACCCACATCATAGCCTTTTCAGATGCGTATCCTAGCCCTTTTATGTATCCTAACCCTTATATGTTTTCTTTTTCCAGTCCTACAGCAGGTTGGAATGCATGGCCCGATTTATCTCCGTTTTTGATTACTCCGAGTGGACCACTAATTTATAGGCTGCCGTCACATGAGGGATCACACAAGGCGTCGTCAAGGAGCTCTTCTTTTTACCAATCCTCATCGCTTTATGGGATTCAAACACCTCCGCCATGGGTGATGCAAACACCTCTGCATTCATTATTCTATCAAGGTGGGTCATCCTCCCAACACCCACAACTAGATCCCTTGCTGGAGGAACCAGAATCTCCACTGGAGCAACCACAACCCCCACCGAAAGCTGAACAAAAGAGGAATCCAGCGCGTAACAGTCGACGACCCCCATGTGGCACTGATTTTAGCCGGTAGCAACATTTATTTTTTTAATTTTTTTGTATAAACTTTTTTATATTGTTTCATTTAATAAAATAAAAGTTGTTTTGTATAAAGTAATTGTAATTTACTTTTATATTTTTAATAAAATAGAAGTTCTTTTCAATAAAGTAATATTTTGAATATTTTTATATTTTTAATAAAATATAAATAATGCAACATAGTTTTATTACAACAATTACAGCTATTTCGATTTGGACATGATCAACTTGTATGGCCTAGGTTCCTAAACTATCCGCACAACTTCTGTTGGTTAGTTGTTTCTCAGATATCCATATTATTACGTATTCTAGTCGAGCAAGGTTGACCTTTTAGTTTGCGACGCAATTCTCTATCTGATAACAACTTAAACGAAGCAAGCGATACAGACGGCCACTTATGTTCATCTAGGATCGATGGGAATACGTGTCTCCAGACGTTGTACATGTATTCTATTTTGTACACTTTGTCGACATAGCTCATGAGATCCAGACTGAGATTCTGACAAGCTGTAATTACATGAGCGCATGGATAACGAAGTACGTCAAACCTCCTACAGTCGCAAGTCCTATTTCTCAAGTGTACACGATATTACCCGCTAGTAATACCTTGGTGCGGTCTGTCAAACTCCGTTACACGAAACCATATGTTATCGCGATCGTGACACTGTGTGCATAGTGTTCGTTTGCCTCTTCGCCTTGTTAATTTCTTATAATACCTTCCTGCAACATACATGGTCTCCCTGTATTTGGCCTTCATAACTCGCTGCTCGCTTTGGAAATAATACCGCAAAACAAAAATATATCTCTCGCACAACCGATGTTATCAACACATGACGCATTCCTTTTAGAACAGAATTTATGCATTTAGCTAGGTTTGAGGTCATATGACCGTATCGTAGGCCGACATCGTATACTTGTGTCCACTATTTGAAAGGTATGTTACAGAGGTAGTCCGCGCCTTCTTCGTTAACTAAACGTAAAACTACCAACATCTCATGAAAATGATCCTTACTTATCTCATACCCTACCAATATAAGTTTATAACGAAAATTACATACCACTCTTCCATTCAGAATAAATTGAATATTATAAACGAAATTATATTAATAGAGATTAAATACCCCTGTTGGTCACTTGTCGTCGTTCACTTGTAGATCAATATTGCCCATAGTAGTTGGACACAACGTGTCTTAGGCAATATCGATAGTGTGTGCGATGCCATAGGCTTCCTTGTCGGTCAATTACGGCTAGTATTACAGTGCCCCGATATGATATAATGTAGATATCAGGTTGGCGGCAGACATGCCTCCTTAACCTAGAAAGAAAAAAATCTTAGTCATCAACTGACTCCCCCGGTGTTATTGCAAACGTAATTGGAATGATTCTCCCACTGTCATCTTGTGCCACAGTTAGCAATAGCCGATGGGTATATTTACCAAACCTAAAGGTACTGTCAATTTGTACTAATGGCTTGCAATATAGAAATGCATCTCAGCATTGCTTAAAGCTCCAGAACAGACGCTTGAACACTTGGCATCCACAGAGCAATCGGTCGTTGTAGTACGCAAGTGCCGTTTTAAGGTCTATTATGCAACCTGGGACGTATCTCTCCAACACTTGACACCACTACCACATTTCATTATATGAAGTATCCCACCCACTATACATCTTTTCCAACGCCTTCTGCTTAGTTATCCAAGCCTTGCGGTAAGAGGGCATGTACCTCAATTGGCTACGAATATTGGCAATTAAGACCAACACTGAAATCCTGGGATCTGCTTTCACCGTCAATAGTATTAAGCTAGCTAACATATCTGAATCCATCTTGGGATGATCTTATGAAACACATGTCAACAAAGTACGTTAAATAATGCAACATTATATAATAACAGTATTATTTAAAAACTCTAAATATTGTACCTTCAGCACATATATGTGGACCTTTGTACTTTTTTATCTCCCATAACCCTGTCCTTTTCCTCAACGAGGCGTAGATTTTCCATGAACATGTACCGTCTTGCACTACACACATGGCCTCAAACTTATCAGATTTGGATTTAGTCGCGTTATAGTTAACCCCCTTCATGATGCTATATTGTTTCAATACACCAAGAAAACTATCTTTATTAGAAAACTCATTACCAACTTCCAATTCACCCGAATCCAATAACGAACTTGTATGATCACGCCTTTTGTGTGGTAGATTTGGAAACTCCAATGCATCATCTGTAGATAGATTGACATTATGCATGTGGGCTGGAGGCGAGTATGCCCTGAATCGCGGATCTTCTTCATCTTCATCTGAACCCCCTTCAACATCTTCAAGTTCGGTTGGAACAGGTTCTGGTTTAGAAAATAATACAACTTCTGCACTATCGGGGCCGAGCTCTCGAGGTGGATCCACATTGGACTCATTATCCAACCCACCATCATCTGCAACATACGAGGTCCCCTCACTGGTGGACGTCGTAGGGAGTACATCATCCCTTCTTCTAGACATTTCATAACGTCCCTAATTAGATATAGATTGCCAACCACTAGAAGTTGATGTCATTCCCCAGTACGTATTTCCAGCATCAAACATCGACCCACCGAGGTGCATATCCTATCCACTAACGAAGTGTTGTATAGAGGTTGTGTATTCCATACTGCTACCAAACATAGAGCGCCCACGTGCGAACTTTTTTCAGTACTTTTACTGACAGTGCATACTACTTGAAGCGTTTTTGACACTATTTGTTCAAAAACATCTTCTTAAAATTATTTTTTCAAAAACTACTGCAGAAAAAGAGCATCCACATGAGAGCTTTTTTCAGTACTTTTGCTGACAGTACATCCTGCTTGAAGCGTTTTTGACACTATTTGTTCAGAAACATCTTCTCAAAATTATTTGTTCAGAAATGTCTTCTCTAATTTATTTTTTCAGAAACTACTGTAAAAAAAATTTATTGCTAATATATTCTTTTCCAAAACCCTAAGCATAAAATTATTTAAAAAAATTAATCCATAATTTAATTAATTAACACTAAACTCTAAACCTTGATCTAATTGATTTTTTTAATTAATAGTTAATTTAATTAATTAATCCTAAACCCTAAACCCTAATTTAATTGATTTTTCTTAAAAACCCTAAATCTTAAACCCTAAGACCTTAAAACCCTTAACCTTAAAAACCCTAACCCTAAAACCGTAAACTAATGCAGAAAGCTCTAACCCTAAAAAAGGGGCAAAATGCTCCCCCAGTGACGCGTTTTTTTGGCACATCACCTGAGATCACGCTGACATGGACGTGTTTTCGGGGAATTTAGTCTTTTCTAGTAAATAATTAAAAAGTTGGCCCATTTCCGTAAATATTTTTAAAAAAAGACTGTTTCTTGTAAAATGGCTCTTTTTATTAATACTTGAATCCCACAATGCAAGTAAGGTTCAACCAACCCTTATTGTTATTACTTGTTGCATTTACTCTTCAAATTTTTTAAAGATCTTTTAAAATTTCTAATAATTTCTTAGCGTAGAGATAAATATTATATTGTGATGTATAAAAGTTTGAATATAAACCATCCTAAGTAATTTTATTTCTCTTTCCTAAATATAAAAAAAATCCACTTTATAATAAATTAAATTTAAACTAATTAAACCAAAATAAATATGAATTTACAATTTTTTTTGTTAAAGATTTAAGAATCAGATTATATTTTGTTGATTCAGTCTTAGTTCGATTAGCATTAAGGAGGATGTAGATTCGAGTGCATTGAAGCGTATTATCCTCTTATTTAAGAATTAGTAGGAGATATGGATAGTTTTAGGTATTTTATAAAAAAACACAGATATGATAAGAATTTATGATGAGATTAATGTTAAAAAAAAAAAGAATCAAATTTTATTTTGAAATAAAAACTTTGATGCTCTCTTATATCTATATTTGTATATACATATTACAAGTATTTTACCTTCACATCCATCACAAGCCTAGGGGCACACTACGTCAAAAATACCCTACTGCGACACTTTTTTTTTTACCTAAGATGACGCAAAAAAGGTTGGTATAGGCTTCACGACGCTTCTCTCGACGCTTCCAAAAAGGTTGTATATAGTGCAGTTGGTATAGGCTTCGTAACGCTTTTGAAAAAGTGTCGGTATAAGTCAACATAAGCCGACGCTTGTTGAAGAGTTGCGAAAGACTTAATCAATAACGACCTTTAAAAAGGGTTGGGATAGACCTAGTCAAGGCCAGCCTTTTTCATAAGTTGTGATAAACTTGTCTAAGGCAACTTTAAAAAGGTTGCTATAGTTCTTGTCTAAGGCAACATTTAAAAACAGTTGAGATAGAGAAGTCTAAGACAACCTTAAAAAGGTTAGAATAGACCTTATGTAAGACAACCTATAAAAAAAGGTTGGGATAGACCATGTCTAAGGCAACCTTAAAAAGGTTGCGATAGACCATATCTAAGGCAACCTTAAAAAGGTTGGGTAGACCTTGTCTACTTTGTGATAGGCCTTAAATAGGTTGGGATAGACCATGTCTAAGGCAACATTTAAAAAAGTTGCGATAGACCCGTCTAAAGCAACCTTAAAAAGGTTGGATAGACCCATTTAAAGCAACATTGTCTAATGTAATTTTTTTCTATTTTTTTATTATTTCAATATTAATATATTTTTATAAATATTTATAGTGAATAATGATAGGAATTGTACTTTAAATACAACTAAAAAAATATAAAATATAAAATTAAAATTAAAATTAAAATTAAAATTAAAATTATAATAAAGATTGAATATTCACTACAAAAATAGATCCAATAATTAAAATACACTAACATTTTGCTTAAATGTATACCACTAACATTCAACTCAATGTACAAAAGTAAACAAATAAAAAAGTACTTAAGATGATGGACATTGATATTAATGTTGTACTACATAAAAGCTAATACAATTTGAACCTGCAACTTCAATTCCAAGAAACTCTGTTGATCTCTTATTCCTACAAAGGTAGCCCCAAGAAACTTCAATTCTTTTCGTTAAGTTTTTCTTTCTCATAATCCTGTCTTGCAGCTGCATTAAAGTAATAATAAGTTAGACATTGTAAGCCTGCAAGAAAGCCTAGTATGAAGATAAATGAACATAATTATATGAAGATAAATGAATGAACCTTGACACCTTTAAAGATAAATCAAAGTTCAGAACTTCAAATGCAGACCATTTGCAGATATCAAAAAACATTCAATAATGTTAACCAAGACCTCCAAATAAGAGTGCAACAGCAAGTCATTCAAAACTTTGGCTAACCATTATAAAATAAATAGAGCAGCATGGTAAAAAAACACAGTAAAAAACAAATGAATTCATTTGTTAAAAGATTCTAAAGTTCTAATAAGCTACAATGCAGAAATGATGAATTTTCAGAAAGAACCAAGAATTATAACATATGTAGAACCATACAGTCTGATAGTCCCTGTTCTGAATAAGTCCATTTGCATGAAGCTTAGCCACATAAGGACGAATTATTTCTTACAATTTATTATTCACATCAGAAGCATCTTGCCCTAGTGGAACCTGGAAATGTTGCAAGGAATATGTTACTTTTATTAGAAATAACAAACAACAAATTTCAAAAGAGAAAAACTTTTGGATACATAAATCAATTTTATCTTTCTATTGTGATATGGACTAACATCATGGTCATGTTCATTGCGATACTCAAGGGTTGATATATATGTAAGGACAATGGATGTAATTAACACTATTTTAAAATTTTACACACCTTAAAAAGGGTCATTGGAAATGAATGGTGAATCTCTCTTCATTTGATTTCATCAGGCACAATATTTTAGCTGATTGATATGTCCGAGTAACTATACATCAAAGACAAGAACTTTGCAATCATCTAATACCACATTTCACAAAAAACAACCATTAAAATTCACCTATTGTTAATTTCAAGTTCGATTCTTGTAATCGAAAAAAACAGTATAAAAAAGAGTTTAACTCGACTTGACTTAGCTCTGAGTTGACTCAAATACTAAAAGATGTAAGGATTAAGAAAAAAGGGCCACTCACCAAAGCCTCATAACATTCCTTGATTGACTCCAACAATGTGAAGGTACCTCAATGA
The DNA here is from genome assembly GCA_020496765.1 of Gossypium stocksii. NCBI lineage: Eukaryota > Viridiplantae > Streptophyta > Magnoliopsida > Malvales > Malvaceae > Gossypium > Gossypium stocksii. The sequence goes on from CM035622.1 coordinate 55,642,800, forward strand.
AGCGGCTAAATGTTCATTTCTGTGAGCTGAAATCGAAGTGAATAGGTCTTATGTTTCTATAATCCAAATGAATATGAATCTGTTACTTCTAACCTATCGATACAGAATAGTCATGCTCTTTCTCTTAAAACAAGTCACTACTCAGAAGATGAACAAGATTGTCACTAACAATAATACCACAAAAGAAAAAATACATCCAAAAGCATTGTTTGACATTATGCACTCAGCAGAAACTATGACATCTTTCATGGTCACAAATTTACAACTGGCATGGTGTGCAAATAGTTCTAGGTCCTTTGCCAACTGACCTGCAACTCAAACAGCCCAAACATTTCATTCAATCAAGCAATCATTTTTCATAATAATGTTAAACAACACAAAGGGTTCTATAAGCAAATGCAAATTTCTCACCTTCTGCAATTGATAATGGTTACTGATTGTAGTTATAATACCACAGGTATACTGAGAATATAAATATACAATCACATTCAACAAAACTTGAAATTGTATGATAATTATACCAAATGCCTTAGTGCTCAAACACCAACAAACGCCAAGTCTCAGCAGTGTTCGATGGTACCCAATTTCATAAGCCATCAGGTGCAAATGTTGCTCGAACACCAAGTATTACTAAGGCATTCAGAATTTTGCAGAAATAACTCCTAAATTGTTAATAAGTAGTTCATAAATGTTCTTAATATAATAGCAATAAATATCCTCTATGGTTGCCTACACTGTAAATTGACACAATCTTAATAACTGTAAATTGACACAATCTTAATAATTGCTTCTTTCAGCTTCACCGTTAAATATAATAAAATAATGAATTGGAATATTAAGATGTTTCATATTCAAAGAAGGAAGTAGAAGCAACATAAAAGAAAATCGATTCACAAAAATAGAGAATTTAAATAGTAACAAAAAGTGAGGTATTTTACCGATGTATTTGAAGGCCAAATCGGCAATACAAGCTACTATCGGTGGAGAAATTTCCATACCGCTTCTCTTCGCTGCGACAATTAGTTGAAGATTTGAAATCAATCTAGTCAATTATGAAAATTCTTTAACTTGAAAAAAAAAACAATGATAAGAAGCCAAAAATAAGAATAGAAATTGGGTGGAAAAAAATGGACCTTCGGATTCGGCTATTGAAACAACAACATAAATAAGAGCCATAAGTGTAATAATCACTACAGCTTTTTGTTCCTTTGGGTTTTTCCAGTGAAACAGATGTTGTTCTAGAAGCTGGAATTTGAAATGCAGTATAAGCAACACACAAAACCCAGATCCCATTCGAGTGATTTGCCCATGATTTAAATGGCTCAAATCCATGGTTTTTCAACTAAAAAAGGAAAAACCCAAACTAAGAATCTGCAAAAACAAGAGGAAATTGAAATGAAAATCAGTGAAAAAGTAAGAATAAATCTAGTACAATAATAGTTGCTTTGTCGCTTTGCTGGATAGCACAACCACAAAGAAAAAGAACAAAAGAGACAAGGTGTAGTAGGGTTTTCTTTTTAGTCTTGTTTACGAAATTGGTGAAAGATTAAAAAGTTGCAGATGAAGACACAAAAAAAAAAGGAGGGAAAGATAAAAAGGGTAAAGTTTAAAACCATACAGCCGTCTGCTGTACTCTCATGTGAATGCTCTCAAGTCAAAAATAAAAATTATTTGTTTATTTATTTATTAGAAAACCAGAAGCAAAATGCTTTCTAATAGAAAGTAAATAATGGAAAAATAAAAATAACTTTTTTAATATTATTAGATAATCATATCATATTTCTATTAATATATCATTATTTTTCATATTTATGAAATTATTTTTCTCTTAAAATAATAACTTTAATGTACCAAAGAATATTAATAAATTTAAGTTTACTATAAATAATACTAATATGATATTAATTCAAAAAAAATAACACAATCATTTTAATAAGTAACTTTATATACAAAATGTTGAGGGTGGAAAAGTTCTTGCACCTAGAGAAGTGGTTCTAAAGAGAGGAAGAATGCCGATAGGCAGAGGTGAAACATCTTCAAAGATGATCTTTAATGATGGCAACATCTGAGGTGGTCGCGAATGAGATGTCTAGGTTTGCAAATGAATCTCCGAAGTCTCAAAGATAATCTTAAGGCAGAACATTCTCAATTTAGTAATGGTAATGTTTGGGATGATTTCGACGATATAGGTGATATAATGCCCCTAAAACTCCGATGTCATAAATAATATTATTTCGGGAAAATATTTAATGAAAATTTCCCTAGTAGTGAATATAATTTAATTGATAAAAATTAGAAAAAGAGTTGAACATCAGAGAAAGTCATTAGAAATGATATATTTTAATTTATTAAATCAATGCATTGTTCATGTATGCTTTTGGGATTTATCCCATTTTGATATTTTATTTTTTGAAAAATCATAATTTATATTTATCTTATTTATGATTAATTTTTTTAAATATATATAATATAAATTTTGAAAAATTTATATAACCCTAAACCTATAAACACAAAACCCTAAAATCCTAAACCCCAAACCTATAAACACAAAACCCTAAATTCCTAACCCTAAACCCATAAACACAAAACCCTAAAATCATAAACCCCAAACCCATAAACACAAAACCCTAAAACCTTAAACCATAAATTATTATAATCCTTAAACCCTAAACCCTAAATACTAAACCTTAAACCCTAAACTAAATTATTTTTTTGTGATATTTTTATTAAAAACCTTATTCACACTTGAAGCTATTAAGTTATTTTTAATTTGAATATATATAATTTTTCACACACTCATCATGTAAAGTTTAAGAATATTCATATTTTAAATTCAAATATATTAGTTTAAGATATTAATACCATATTTTTTTATTTAATATAAATTAATTTTTTAGAAAAGTGATATAGACAATTATTATAAAATTAGTGATTGGTGATATATTGGGAGTTAGGACATAAGACTTCTTTTCATATGGCAACACTTTTATATAGTTGGGAAAGCTATAACACAAGTCGGCATAGTGTTGGATAAAAACGACTCTTATTTAAGCGTTGCCTTAGGCATGCATATCCCGACCCTTATACAAAGAGTTGGCCAAAGCATATATCGGCAGTTTATCCTAACACTTAGGAAAGTGTTGGCCCAAAAGTGCCAGCATAGTATTAGACAAAGTTGACTCTTATTTAAGTGTTACCTTAGGCATGTATATACCAATTCTTATACAAAAGAGTTGGCCAAAACCTATGCCAAAAAGTCCATCCCAACACTTTGCAAGTCTATCCCAACACTTAGCAAAGTGTCAGCATAGTGTTGAACAAAGCCAACTCTTAATTAAGCGTTGTCTTAGGCTTGCATATCCCAACTTTTATACAAAAGGTTGGCAAAAGTGTATATCAACAAGTCTATCCCAACACTTAGCAAAGTGCTAGCCCAAAAGTGTTGGCATAGTGTTGGACAAAGCCGACTCTTATTTAAGCGTTGCATTAGGCATGCATATCCCGACTCTTATATAAAGAGTTGGCCAAAGTGTATATCGGCAAGTCTATCTCAACACTTAGGAAAATGTCGGCCCAAAAGTGTCCGCATAGTTTTGGAAAAATCCAACTCTTATTTAAGCGTTGCCTTAGGCTGTCTATCCCAACACTTAGGAAAGTGTCGCCCCAAAACTGTCATCTTAGGATTAGACAAAAACCAACTCTTATCCAAATGTTGCTTTAGGCATACATATCCCAACCCTTGTACAAAGAGTTGGACAAAGCGTAGTCTATCCCAACACTTAGAAAAGTGTCGCCACTAAAGTGTCGTCTTAGGACTACACAAAAGCCAACTCTTATTCAAGCGTTATCTTAGGCATACATATCCCAACCCTTATACAAAGAGTTGGCTAAAGTGTATGTTCGCAACTCTATCCCAACCCTTAGGAAAGTGTTGCCCCAAAAGTGTCGTCTTAGAACTAGACAAAGCCAACTCTTATTTAAGCGTTGCTTTAGGCATGCATATCGCAACCCTTATACAAAGAGTTGGCTAAAGCCCAGTCTATCCCAACACTTGCCCCAAAAGTGTCGTCTTAGGACTAGACTTTTGCCAACTCTTATAAAAGCGTTGCTTTAGGCTTGCATATCCCAACACTTATGAAACAGTTGGCGAAAGCGTATTTTGGTCAGTCTATCCCAACACTTAGGAAAGTGTTGCCCCATAACTGTCGTATTAGGGTATTTTTGTTGTAGTGGCAAATTCAGAGAGTTGAAATTAAATTACAAAATTTTAAGAGGTCAAAATATAATTTTATTATTTATTAATTTTTTATTTATCATTTTTTAGGGGACTAAATTATACTATTTTCATTTTTAGGGGCGCCCCTTAAAATCGCCCCTCACAGTCTAATTCGACCCTTTCTATGTCCTAAAACTATCGACACAATTCATTAACATGTTATTTTTTGTACAAAAGCAAATTAAAGGGAAAGTGATTTACATGACATTAAGGTGTTGAAATTCATTAACATATAAAAATGAAATATCATGATTATGATAGTAAGTTAAATGAGACATATAAAAAAAAAGGGTAATCTACAAAAATAGTCACTTTTGTTTGCTTCATGTTACATTTTAGTCACTTATGTTTGAAATGTTACGTTTTGGTCACTTATGTTACTATTTTGTTACGAAATGATCACTCTACCGTTAAGTTCTGTTATCTCTCTAACAGTAATCCTACATGGCAGTTCAACTAGATTTTAGATGTCAACTTGGATTTCTAAATGGGATGAAAATAGATTTTTAATTAAAAATTTTAATTAATTAAAATTTTTAAACCTAAACCTTAACTAAAAAAACTGTTCAGCTCGTCTTTTTAATTTTTCTTTAGTTTCCTCTTTTTTTCAATGGTTTTTTTTCATTTGACTGGAAAAACTACTATTAAGATCAAAATAGTTGAAATCAAATTGACTGCTTCATAAAGATGGATTCAATGGAGGGTTCAAGTATATCTTCTTTGCATTCCTCTATCACTTTTATTCAATATTGAAAAACAAAAGATTGGATTTTTTAATTGTTTAATGAAAACCCTAAATTAAAATTCTTGATATGAATATTAACAACTAAAAGAATTTTAGATCAGAAAAAAAGGATACCCACAAAGGGATTGTGAACAAACAAGCCGATTCAAATAAGAAAAAATCTGATTGAGAAACCAATTATTCAAGAATATGAAGAATTGGAAAATACAATGATTAGGAACAAAAATGATTACCATCTTCTTATTTGTCGACAACTACTTCATTTTAAGTCTTAGAACATAAATTTGTCGGTGAAGAAAACATACCTGAACCCTCTAATAAAATTTTTTGATGATAATAGTTTTTTTTGTCAATTGAAAAAGAAAGCTAAAAAAAGGGGGGGAGATGAACGGTTTTTTAATTAAGATTGGTTTAAAATTTTTAATTAATTAAATTTATTTAATAAAAAATCTATTCTCATCCTATTAGGAAATCCAAGTTGGCACTTAAAATCTAGTTGGATTGCCACGTAAGATTATCGTTAGGGAGATAACGGAAGAGTGATCACTTCGTAACAAAATAATAACATAAGTGACTAAAACGTAATATTTCAAATATAAGTGACTAAAATATAATCTGAGGCAAACAAAAGTGACTATTTTTATAATTTACCCTAAAAAATACTCCAAAAAGGAGAATAAACTCATCTTAACTTTTACTTTTGTGGTCTTGCCAGCAATTGTTGGTGACAGCTGCCAGTGGCTATGGGACCAAATTCAAGGCGAAAGGTCACTTCTTTTTCTAAGACAAAAAGTCTCGCGCGAAAAAAAGTGTCAAAAAGTGTTGGACCATTTGATGATTTCACTAGTGACCCTTTTGTATTGGGTTTCAGACTTTTCTTTTGGGCTCTTGGATTAAGCAACGCAATTAGGCATATGGTGCATCTATTTTTAGATTATTCACTAAATTTTTAGTTTATTTTTATTTTAGTCATTTTACTAAAGTGATAGATGATGATGAGAGCTGAATGAGGTGGTGTTAGTTTCGGGTCAGGCTCTTGGAGAGTTGTCCAGTGGGTTGTTTGATGAGGTGACGGTGTAGGTGAATTGAGTTAAATGCGATATTTGAGGTAGTGAAGGCTTTTGGGTTCAATGGCGAGAGTTGAGATGGTGAAGAATGGTGGTATTGATTTTGTGAGTGGCTTGGTTTAGACTAGAAAAGTTGCTTTGGTGACTAGTTTAGGAGTTGAAGATGAAGAGAAGGTATTATGGTGACTGGCTAAGGTAGTGGGGAAGATAGTTTCCCACAATTTAAAAAAAAAATTTACCATATCATAACATGATTAAATATTAAGAATTCAATGATTAAAAAATAAATTTAGATAATTAGTGATCAAAATAGAAACAAATGAAAAGTTTAGTAAGTAATTAGGTAGATTATTATAAATCATTTGATTAAGTTGGTATTACAGGTTAATTAGGTAGAAATTAGTTGAGAAAAGATAAAAGTACCCTTACTTTAAAAAATAAATTGTATTATTTTGAGGGTGTTTTTGTCACTTTATATAAAAAAGTAGAGAAATATATACATAATAAATTTTGAACCCATAACCCTTTAGTTTTATTTATTTATTTACATTTGTACTTTATCTTTCAACAAAAGGCTTATTTGTTATTTATATTATTTTTTGTAAATATATTTGTTGTATAATTTTATTTTTCACCTACATCATTAATGTGTCATAATCTAATATATAAAAATTAACTCAAATTATGTTACATTTAACATGATTCGAGTTTTAATCTTATTCACTGGTTAAATACAATAATTCAAGTTAAAATATAATAAATCGGGTAAACATACATCACTTAAAAATGTCACTTTTTGTTTAAAACTAAAGCCATATCATTTAATTAAGTTTATCTTATATAATTTTCAAATCTTACAAAAATAACCATTCTACTCATTTTATGAATATTTATGATCTTTCAAAAAGTACAAGGATCAAAATATTACAAAATGCACATTACATGAACAATACTTTTAGAGATAATATTACATTTGATATTTGTATATTTATAAAATATTCAATGTGCTATTTGTACTTCAAAAATATCCAATGCATTACTTAAATATCAATACGTGTTTTATTATGGTATTTGTGCTTTGAAAAAATGTTTAATGTAATATATGAACTATCAATATATGTTTTATTAGGGTTTTTAATGTTAACATTAGTAGTGAAATACTAAACCAACAATTCAACACATGATTTTTTTTTTATTTCCAAATGATAACTCCACATTAATTATCTAATATTATACAAAACGAAATAAAACAAGAATATTAATGGAAATATTCAATTTAACCTGAGTGTATATTAAAAGCATGGGCTTAGGGTAATGCATAGATGTAGAGACATAAAAGGCCCAATACTCTTATCGGGCCGAATGCCAAACTTACAGTGGTACAATAATGGAAAAAAAGTAGCAGTAAATGAGGATTACCGGTCCAAGCCAGGTCAAAGATTTTTGTCCATATCCAAAAAGCCAAGCACCTGACATCAAGCATAAACTTTCGAAGTACAAATGAAGTCCTTCATGCTATATCTATCAACCTCTTAGGCAATTAATATAAGAGTTTTGTGATCATGAAATTGTAAAACTCCTGCAGCTGGAAATTTATTTAAAGTGTTTGTACATAATTCTTTAATCCACTGAACTTATATACACATAGCAGAATGTTCATTCTGTGGCAAGTGTTAAGACATTATTATGGAGCTAAGCAGGTGTTAGTGTTCACGTTAATGTGAAAGGATTGAAGGCTAAACAAAAAGTTCTGTTGTGATTTTGAAACATAACTTCTGCAATATTCAGCTTTGTGACGGGAAAAAGACAAAACAAAACACCACCTAAATCTTTATCAGAGCCAGGTTTCGATCCTGGGACCTGTGGGTTATGGGCCCACCACGCTTCCGCTGCGCCACTCTGATTGTTGTTAGGCAAGTTGCAATTTAAGATGTTTAACAATATACAGACACAAAGCTGAAATTACAAATACACCCTACAATTGTTGGTGATTTTAGGTTATATCAAATAGAATTAATTCAAATTTTGGATCATTCAAAATTGAGAACCGGGTTCTCCCGTGAGTTCTTTTATTTTTTTTCACTTTTAAGTTTAAATTATTTTTTTAAATTGGGTCGACTAATTTAAATTTTGATTAGATAAATTTAAATTATTAATTTTTATGATTAAGTTAAATTTAGATTTCAATTGATCAAACTTGAATTTTCAAGTTTAGGTAAAAATTGACTCATCTAATATTAGATATAAACCTCTTTTTTAGTTAGTTGGTGATCATTGTAAACAATTTTGTCCTAATTAAAATGCTATAGTTGATTTTCTTTTCTTAATTTTTTTTAAACTTTAACCTCGCTTATGTTATATATTCCAATTAATTAGATTTTATAAATATACATATCTAAAAACAATTTTATTGACTTTGTTTAGAATATAATTAATTTTTATCAATTATAATTTTTAAATAAAAGAATTGAAATTAAAAATTTTAAACAACGGGATAAATTTATTTTTATAGCGAAAAAAGGTAAAACAAATGACTTAAAAAACATTTGACTCATGATATGTAATATTATTTCTGGTAATAGAATTATCAGAATGTAATATTATTTTGAATTACTTAACATATTACAAGACTAATTTATTTTAGTATTCTTTTTGCACTTATTTCTAAAATGTTCATATGTTTCCATTGCATAAGAGCCAGTATTTTTAATTTTAATTGTATCACTCAACTAAATTTATCAAATAAAATACTATAGTATTAAAACGTTTAGTTATACCGACCTAACTATTTATATCAGTAACCAAATGGTTTTAAAATGTAAACACTAAGCATAAAATTACCATAATTTGCATCCTTCAAGCTATTTGGGGAATATTTGTTTCGAATATCAATTGCTCATATAATTACACTTAAATCATTTATGTAAAATATGTAAGGTTATTCGTTTATTTCACTGATTTATGTCGAATTAAATAAGTTCAAATAATATTAAAAAAAATTAAATCGTAATTCAAGAAGTGAATCATCATTTACAATTTTTATTTTTATTATCCAACAATTAAGAAAAAAGCAAGATAAGAAGTTGGATGTCAAAGATTTTATCCATGTCCACAAGACTAAAAGCATAGTCATCCAAAATCCAATTCAAAATATTCCCATTCTAAAACGAAAGAGGACAACTCCATAGAAATCAAATCACAAATTTCTTGCCTATGGATTCCTAGACAATTGCATATGTTATTCCTTCAACCAACAAACCTCTGCCTTCAATCCCAAACATTGCATTCTAATTTCACCCCCTTGGTCTCTACTCTATTTTTATTCGCTCGTGCATCAATTACAACAATTCTTCAACATTTGATTGCGTTGGTAAACTCCTGGCATCTTCAAAGTCTAGATCTGAGTTCTTGTGTTGGTAAAATCTTAACATCTTAAAGGTTCATATTCTACTTCTATCATATGTGAGTTTTTCACATATTTATTTTGTTTGGTTATTAGTTAATTTGTTAGTTTAAATTAAATTAATTATTTAGTTGATATTTGTAATGATTCATAATTAAAAGCTTTATATAGTTTTTTTTTTTTTTTTAACTTTTGGAAGCAAAATGGCATTTTTAACCTCCATTTATCATTCAATGTTTTTTTTAATATTTATATAGGATATATAATTAATTTCATTTTAAAATTTATTTTAAATACGTAACATTATATATTTAAATTTATAATACTATGTTTGTATGCAATTTTAATATATTAAAATATAATAATGAGCTGTAATAAATTATCTTTTATACATTTTATTATAATTTAAGTTTAAATACATATATTTTACTTTATAAAATAAAAATTTTAATAAGAATACCAAAAAAAAAATTCTAAAATTAGTTTTTCCACGAAATATTTTTGAAACCAAAACTATATTAAATTAATCCATAAAAAATTATTTAAATCTTAAAATAAATATTAACAGAGAGTGTGAAATACATAAAAATAAGATTGGAGAGTATGTAGAAATTGAAGTGGATGTGTGGTCATAAAAACAAAACAAGTAGTTGTTGTATTGAGTGGGCAAAAGGATTTTTGGAGAATTATTTATGGACCCAACTTTTTATTGAAGGCGACAAAGGGCCTATGTTTTTAAAGGTTTTAGATGAGAAGCGTAAAATCAGAAAAGAGGGTAGTTAAATGGTGGTTGAACAAGATGGAGACATATATGCCTTTGCATACTGGAATTTATGGAAGTCCACTCAATTTATTTATTTCATCCAAACCCACTTTAACTTATGCTTTTAATTACTTTAAAATCAAATCAATAATATAATTATATTTCTCCATAAAAACTTCAATTTTTTATAACACCAACCTCTTCTCTCAAAATTAATTATATTTCTAACTGAAATATAAATGAGCTACTTTTCAATAATATATTTAAATTTTATGTGAAAACATATTAATCAAAAATATTTTTTAATAAATGAATTTAAATTAGTAAATTTTATTAAATATACTATCTAAATCTCACTAATTGATCACATTATTAATATATTATAGTTTTTAATTTAAAATTTTTAAAAATATGATTTGAATCTCAAATGGCGTTATATGTGTTTTAGATGTTGATATAGATGTATAATAGTTACCTTCCTATAACATCCAAAATTTTGTCATACAGATAGATAGTTATAAAGATGGTTGATTATACTGTTATGATTCTTCTGTTAACTTCAAGTCCATTATAATGTTATTTTTTTTATTACATGACTATCGAGTGAATATTTTTCTTTAATCTCAAAATATCACACTAACAATTTTAAAAGATATCAATTAAAATTAACGGTGTTATCAATTTGACTTGAATTGTTAAATCCAAAAACTAAATTGATTAAATTCTTGAAAACAAATTAAATTTCAAATTTAAAGAATTTGAAATATATTTTAATTAATTAAAAATTTAACTAAATTTCCCTTTAAATTCATAAAAAAGTGGATTGTGATGGGTGAAAGTGAGAATTGGGTGTGAGGATAATAACATTACCAAGATGAAACAATGAGATAACTACAAATAAGATAAAATGATATTGTGATTAAAAATATTAGAATAACCTTTTTTAGATAAATAAATATATATAAATCTAAAAGGGTTGGTAAAAAATAAAGGGAAAGTAGCAAAGCTTCCAAATGCATTGTTATGAAAAGAATTTTTTTTAAAAATATTTTCATTATATGTTATGATTATATTTATTTTTTTATATAATTTTTAGAACTATTCATAATTCCTCCTTAACTCATAAATATCAGGATAATGCAGCTCAGTGCACTCAAACCCATGTCATCTTACATTAACAATAATACTAATACTAATTGAATTAATACTCAATCACTTCAAAAAGAAAAATTTTAGTTAGGCAGATGTCATACAATTATTAAACAAGGAAAAGAAAGTTGAGAAGTGTTTTTTTCTCTTAAAAAAATAAAGGTTAAATTTTACTATTAGCTCATGTACTTTGAATAAATTATGGATTTTGTATATATACTTTAATTTGATCAATTTTAGTTATTGTACTTTTTGAATTGGTCAACTTTAATTTATATACTTTTCGAATTTTGAAATTTTCATCATAACCAAATTATAACAGTTAAATCTATTTGGTTAAATTCTGCTATTAATGCATAAAATTGTAGATTTAGTTTATGTTTTTCAACTGGATCATTATTAGGTGTTATGTTTTTCAAATTTTAGAATTTCAGTCTTAATACAAACAATAATTGTTAAATCTATTAAAGATTTTTTTAAGAAGTAACATGTTGAAATAACAAACTAAAATAGTAATACTCAATACGATAATATATTGGCCGGAATAAATTTCGAAAATAGTAAAACTTAACTTGATAAATTTAATATCTATCACCATTTTTTTTAAATTCTCAAAGTACAAAAATTAAAAATGATAAAATTAAAATATAAAGACTAAATCCACGATTTATACATAATAGATAAATTAATAGCATAAATAAATCATAAATAAACATATTTATAAGAGAAATAATGAGATTGATTTTTTTAAGTAGAAATTATGACATTCATGGTTAATAGAGATTTTAGATTTCCAAAACAGTTTAATTTCAGCACAAGTATGGAAAAAGTAACAAAATCTATATTTTACTTAAAGAATGTAGCATTCATCAATGGTACAGTAAAGATTGAAAAGTGATGTTCAGTCATGTTGGGCACGGATATAATAAGGTAGTGGATTGTTTGGTCAAGTTGGCAGTAGAGAGGATTAATCAAGTCGTTCGTTTTCCGGATCCACCTCAACATGTTTTACGACTATTAAAAAAAGATAATCATGATCACTTAACTAAAAGTTTCATTGTTTGTTGACATTTTTAGTTAATAAGAGTGTTTTTCTTTTTTATAAAAAAAAATTAAGCATTCATTTTCTAAATAAAAATGGTATAGAATGTGTGATATCGATTTAGTTGGACCATGAATGCATTGACTATAGTGCCAATTTTATTGTTGCAAGTAGATGAAGGCATGAAGTTTATATGAACCGGCCATTCATGGTTCTAAACTACTCTAATAATTTTTTATTTGTTCCCAATTAAGTCTATGCAAATTTTTAATTTGTTACCAAATGAGTTTATTAAAAAAAGAAAAGAAATGTATAAGTATAATAATTTACCATACCAATAAATATTCACACTAATAAGCTATATTGTTGTTTTAAAAAAATTCTTAAATTTTATTATTAAAAAAATATTTTTAAAAGTAATTGTCAACTAACAAGATTTAAATACAAAAAAATTTGAATAGAGTTCACATATAATTTATATAGAATGCAGCTCGAATTTAGTGTAGTATCTTTATGGTAGGTTGAATCAATTCGAACATATTGATCGGATTAAAAACTAGCTAATATATCGGTTCGAAGAGAGGCATTTGATTGGTTGACCTGTGAATTAATACAGACTGGTTGAATTGACAATTGAATCGATTCTTTTTTAATATATAGTTTTTTTTTTATGATTTTTTAAATATTTTATTTAGTTGAAATATATAAATTGATTGGATCAATCAAATTGATTAAACCAATAGACTGTTTACCTAACCAATTCAATCGCGGGATTAGTTTTGAAAGCATTGATTATTAGAACTCTATGTGTTGATATGATAATTAAGGTGTTCACACCCCATGTATAGTCTAGGTTCAAGTCTCTTAGTCTTAGTTTGGATAGGCGGTGTGTGTACTTCTGGTGAGGTTAAAAATAGCGGTGGCGGTGAGATTAGTTTTTGTAGTGGTGAGATTGGATACTATAGCGGTGAGATTAGAATCAATGGTTGGGTGTGTGTTTGGATTTAAACGCAGCTATAGCGGTGATGCGAGAATACAAAATGACTATTAAGGACATTAGATTAGAAATGAAATGTATTTATGTTATATTATTTAATATAAAGCATAAATTAAAATTATATTTTTATAAAATGATAATAAAATATTAAAATCACATACAATAAAATATAAATATTTTTAAATTATATTCATAATAAAATATCAAAATATTTTACAAATTATATTTAAATCAAATAATAAAATATAATTAAATTGTATTTATACTAAATTATAAATAAAAATTATAAATTTATTAAAAATTAAATTATATTAAATAATTACATATTAAACTTATGTTATGTGTATTAAATAAAATAAATAATAAAGGAAGAGTTGGAGGGGTAAAATAATAATTACCCTTATTTTTGAACTTCCAAATCAGTCTACTGGAACTTTTAACTCCAGCCAATTTTCAGCATTTCAGTGTGGTTGAAATGCATTTTTACTGAACTTTAATGTTGAACCAAATAGCATAGCAGTGAGGTTGGCAGCAATTATCTACCCCAACTGCACCTCACTGGCAATAAAAGCTGAACCAAAGGAAGCCTTAGTCGCATTGTTATCAAGACTTTACTCCCCTCTTGTAATACATAAAAAAAAAGTTAATTATTTCCGTCAAAATCAAATAAGTATTTTTGGTTTCCAAACTGTTGACTTTTTTAACTTTTTGTTTTTATATTATTATTTGATATATTAACAATAAATTTTTTTATATAATATAAATAGGTTTAAATATTTTTGAACTCATTTTTTTACACTATAATAATATTAATATTAATTGAGTTAAAACATAATACATATTAAATATTTTAATTTTATAGGAAAAATTTAAAAAAAAAATCATGTTTTAGTTATTTCAGTTCTGTTTAACCTGTTATTTTCTAAAAATAAAATAATAATCATTTTTATATGTACTGCCTATGCAAAATGCGGTGTCAAAGGACAAAAACGAAGGCACAAAGGCGTCGTCCAAAATGATTAAATCGAACGGCCATAAAAAAAGTTCACAAAATCAAATCAACGCCCAGTACTCCTCTAAACGCTTTGGGCCCACATCCCTTATTTATAGTTTATCGTAAACAGACGACAGGATAGAGTGACACCACAGTGACGCAGTAATCACCTACCTCTAATCTATTATTCACCATCACAATTTTAATATGATTGGCCCACCTGTCAGCATCTTTAAGTCTCCACGTCACTCTCCACCAAATCCACTTTTTAATACAGCGGTTTTCCGTTCCCCTTTTTTCCTCCTGCCGCCGGTTACCTTATAAAAGACCCTCCTTACTCTCTCCATTAATGTCACCACCCCAAAAAATAAAATAAAATAAAATAGCCGTTGCTAATTAAATTAAAAACCTTCATTTTTTTTTTTACTATTTATGCGCTTATTTTGTTCCTCTCTTGGCTTCAAATCGTTTACTTTGGTTCCATTGTTTGAGTTTGAAGTTAGCAAATTTCTGGGTTTAAAAAAAAATAAAGAAATTCACCATTTTGTTTTAATCTATTTCTTAATGATTATTACTATTCCATTTTCACATGCTTTGGATTCTACTTTAATCGTGTAGAAATCATCACAAGAATTTGCATTTTTCACCCTATTGGGCCTTTGCTTTTTATCATTTCTCTCCTTCTCTGGTCGGCGAGTGAAAAAAAAAACAGGGTCTTCAAGAAGTATTCAACTAAGCAAAGAAGTGAGCTTGGAAGCAGAGGAGTTTGAGATTTAGAAACGAGGTAAGTGTAAAAGTAGTTCTTTAGAGGTAGTTTGATTTTGGGTTTGGTTTGGATTTTGATTTGAATTCACCTTTGTATTCAAGTTTTCAACTTTTTGGATGAAAAGCTTAAAAGAACAAAGAACAAAAAGGAAAGAAGCTGGGTTTTCCTAGGAGGTTTAATACTGTAATAGAGTTTAATTTAGTACTATTTTTGGGTTTAAAGAAATGAAATTGGGTTTCTAGGCAATGTATCTCTTTTGACTAAAGACGCCTCTTTCAAAGCAAGCTTCCATTTTTTTTAATGTGAAAATCCCCAGAATCCGCCACTACTTTTTTCGACAATTATCTTGGAATCTCACCCTTTCTCACTTTACATTCTGTTTCTCTCTAATTTATTTTAAAATTTTTTGAATTGTTTACTTTTGTCTTTTCTTCTCTATTGCTTTTTCAGCTTAAAAACCATAGATGTAAAGAAGGGGAGCCGTGAAAGTAGCAGAAACAGCTCGTTTTTTTGCTTCAGGGTGCGTGTAAAGTGAGTTCTGTAAGAGAGATAGAAGTTTTGTATGTTCTGTCTTGGATTTGCATCTTGGGTTTGGTTTTGTTTCAAGGAAATGCAGATCCTGTTGAAGATAAGCAAGCATTGCTTGATTTTGTCAACAAGATGCCCCATTCTCGTGCTCTGAACTGGAATCAGACTTCCCCGGTATGCAACAACTGGACTGGAGTGACTTGCAATGCTGGTGGCTCTCGGATAATAGCTGTTAGATTGCCTGGAATCGGATTACATGGTCCGATTCCAGCCAATACCATTAGTCGTCTCTCAGCTTTGCAGGTTTTAAGCCTTAGATCCAATGGTATAAGTGGTCACTTCCCTTCTGATTTCTTTAATCTTAGAAACTTATCTTTTCTTTATCTTCAATACAACAACTTGTCCGGACCACTGCCTGTGGATTTCTCGGTTTGGAGGAATCTAACTATTGTTAACTTGTCCAACAATCGGTTCAACCAGAGTATTCCTAGTTCGTTATCAAGTTTGACTCACCTCCAGGCGTTGGATCTTGCAAACAATTCACTTTCTGGTGAAATTCCTGACCTGAATTTGCCTAGCTTGCAACAGATAAACTTGTCCAACAATAAACTCACCGGTATTGTTCCAAAGTCGCTTTTAAGGTTCCCGAGTTCGGTGTTTGAAGGTAACAATGTTTCTTTCGAAAGAATCCCTCCTCATCCATCACCATTTGGTGCACCCTATGGCGAACTGTATCCGACATCCAAGAAGTCCTGGAGGCTTGGAGAAACTGCATTGTTGGGAATAATAATTGCTTGTTGCATTCTAGCAATTGTGGCGTTTGTGTTTTTTGTAATTGTTTGCTGCTCAAGAAGAAAGAGTGAGGATGTGTATTCGCGGAAGTTGCAAGCCGGAGGGATGTCACCAGAGAAAGCGGTCTCGAGGAGTCAGGATGCAAATAATAGATTGTTCTTTTTCGAGGGTTGTAATTATACATTTGATTTGGAGGACTTATTGAGGGCTTCTGCTGAAGTATTAGGGAAGGGAACTTATGGTATTTCCTATAAAGCAGTGCTAGAGGATGCAACAACAGTGGTAGTGAAGAGGTTGAAGGAGGTTAGTGTCGGGAAGCGGGAGTTTGAGCAACAAATGGAGGTTGTTGGAAGCATTCGGCATCCGAATGTCATTGAGCTGAAAGCATATTACTACTCAAAAGATGAAAGGCTGATGGTTTACGATTATTACAGTCAGGGAAGCATTTCTTCCATCTTACACGGTATGTTGCTTTATACGATCCCTTGTTCATATATTAATTTAAAGCATTGATTTTCCGAGAAACTTTTAGTGACCACTGTCTCTGATAGTACATGCCACACTCGTGCATGAACCTGACCTGTAAACATTGTTATGTGAAAAAAGATTTAAGATGGTTCATCCTCGGCATATGTTTGATTTCTTAATTCAACGAGTGCCTTTGCAGGTAAAAAAGGAGAGACTAGAACCCCTCTAAGTTGGGATGCCAGAATGAAAATCGCAATCGGGGCAGCTAGAGGCATTGCTTGCATCCATACAGAGAATGGTGGCAAGTTTGTCCACGGCAACATTAAGTCCTCCAACATTTTCGTCAACTCCCAACAATACGGCAGTGTATCGGATCTTGGACTATCAACTATAATGGGGGCACTTGCCCCTCCCATCTCCCGTGCTGCTGGTTACCGTGCCCCTGAAGTTACCGACACCAGAAAAGCTATGCAACCTTCTGATGTCTATAGCTTCGGAGTGGTCTTACTTGAGCTCCTAACCGGAAAGTCCCCTATCCATACTACTGGTGGCGACGAGATCATCCACTTGGTCAGGTGGGTTCATTCAGTAGTTCGAGAAGAGTGGACAGCTGAGGTTTTCGATATTGAACTGATGAGATATCCAAACATAGAGGAAGAGATGGTGGAGATGTTACAAATAGGAATGACATGTGTTGTGAGGATGCCGGATCAAAGACCGAAAATGGCAGACTTAGTTAAAATGATAGAAAATGTCCGAGCGATCGAGTCCGAGAATAGACCATCTTCGGGAAACAGATCCGAAAGTTCAACACCACCGGCAACAACGATGGGGAAAGAATCCCACGTCTCACAATGAATGAACCTTACATAATATTATTATCCATTCATTATTTCACCTTAGTTGACTGCTGTAGTTGAAAAGAAAAGAAATCATTTAGCCTTTTTTTCATTGAACAAATTCTGTTGAGGCGTTGTTTTTAAATGCATTGGTGAATTTCTATATGTTATTATGAAAGATTTGATGATAGCATCTTCAAATTATAAATTCCTTTTTTTTTTTTTGGGTATTTAAAATATGTGTGAAACATATGGAATTACAATATTTTAAGAAAATACAACTAACGCTCACCATGCAGTCTCATATCAGAAAAAAGATTTCTTCCCCAAGAAACTAATGTGGCAAACAGATGAGTACGTGAACGAATCTTTGTACATTCAATTTAACTTTTCATTTTCAATTGCTTCATAAAGGTTTAGTAAATATTTTTATTTTATTTTTAAAATTTGAAAAAAAAAAGAACAACGAATTTGAAAGAGAATCAATTCAGTAATCAAATTTAAAATTTAAAATATCTTATTAACTTTTCAAATTTTACAAATCATTTTCATTAAAAAAATAAACTTTTTTGTTTTTTAAAAAAATTAATTTACTTTTTAAATTTTTTTTAATATTATTAGTTATGTCGCTATAAAGTGAATATTTTTTATTTTAAAATGACACACCAATAAAATTATACAATTTTTTTTAATGGTCAGAGTGATTAACTTAATAAAACAGTTTTAGAATGATGAAACTAAAGCTAAACCCTATTTTAATGACAGTGAATGTAATTTACCCCGATTACAATTAGATTTCAAATTGAGTTTAGATTTATAAAATATAAAAATATAAATATGATTTAAAACCGGTTAATTCAATTTTAAATTTTTTTTCAAAACCAAAATCAATCCATTTTGCGCAACTTATTTTTTTGGTGAAAAAAGAATAACATCAGTTACAAGCAACGACCATTGGCTTTATCTTCCCGTGATAAATCAATTATTTTCTTAGGGACCTTATTTAGGACTTGTAAACTTGATTTTCAACTTAAGCTAAGTTTAGCTAGATGATCCACAACCAAGTTTTGACATCTTAGAATGTGCTTAATCCTCCAAATTCCTTCCGCCTTCATGATACGCTGAATCCTTCTAAGCACGGTGATCCCGGAGTCTTCCGAATTCATATCCGTTAATACTTGAGCAAATTCAAGATATTCAGTCAAGATAATGACTCGTCTGTATCCCTTATTTAAAAGAATAAGAATTCCATCAAGGGTGCTCCACACTTCAGCCTTAAATGACGTACAAACTCCAAGGAAACTGGTGATACCCATAATCCAGTTCCTATTTAAATCCCTTACCACGCCTCCGGTAGCAGCATATCCGAAATCTCTAGCTACAGCTCCATCAGTGGATAAAAAGACCAATATTTCATTCGAGTTAAAAGTTGGATTCGAACTATGATTCACCCTTTTACGACTATTAATCTGTAAAATGTATTGACAGGCCCAGCAGCTGAGGCTTTAACAACTTCTGTTGCAGTCTATGAAATATTCTGAAAGATAAAAAATTCTTATTCTTCCAGAGACACCAAGTAATTAATCCAAATAAACATGACCAAGTGAGTCCATACCCCTACAAACTTTCATGAAAGCAAAGGTTAAGCAAAAGCCAATCTGACAAGGATGTAGAAAAGAACCTTTGTTTTAGTTGATCTGGGAGCACAAGATTCCACACATCATTTGCAATTGGGCAATCGCGAAGGACATGAACCAAATCCTCAACTGCATGTCCACACAAGGTGCAAGAGGTACTATGGCCTATTCCCCTTCTAACACGTTTTGAATTAGTGAGCGACCTTTATTGAAAGGCTAGCCAAAAAAAGGCTCTTACTCTCTGAGGAATCGCATATTTCCAAATAGGCTTACACCCTTTATTTTTGGGATTCCAAGAATTCTCTTTTAATGTCTAATAGGCACTACGAATAGAAAAAGCCCCAAAAGATGAACGGGCCCAAATCACCCTATCTGAACCTGAATCTGAATGTGGGAGAGGGATACTAGTGATCCTACATATCACATCATCGGGAAGCCATCCACGAAATAGGTCCAAATTCCAACTCCCATTCGAATTGACAAACTCCCTAACACGACAATTCAAATCAAGGTTAGTAAGAAAAGGGAATTTTAAAACTAAAGAGCCCAAACCTGGAATCCATGGGTCTTTCCAACAGCGAATGGTAGAATCATCTCCAAGAGACCAAAAAAGGTTCTCATGAAGTGTCGGCCATATCGTAGAAAGAGATTTCCATAAATGGGAGCATTGATTCCTACTAATAGAGTCAGGAAGCTTATTCTTCCATCCATACTTAGATCAAAGTACACGCATCCAGAGAGCGTCACCCTTAGAGACGAGGCTGAAACCGTTTTTCATGAGGAAGGATTTATTCTGGTCATTCAGGTGTCTAAATCCAAGCCACCCCAAGCCCATGGTTAACATATAAAATCCCACCCTACTAAAGACATTTTAGGATGACCCTTAGTATGACCCTAAGTAAATTGTCTGACCAATCTTTCAATATTTGAGCACACCCCTTTCGGAATCATCAAGGATTGCATGAAACAATTCGGAATGGAGAGGAGAATTGACTGCACCAAAGTGATTCTTCCAGCCAAAGAAAGCTTCCTTGTATCCCAATTTTGCAGTTTTCACCTAACCTTATCAACCACAAAACTCAAAGTGTTATTGGTAATCCTTTCGTGAAAAAGGGGAAACCCTAAGTAAGTGCCGAGATTCTGCACTTCCTGGAAGCCAAACATTTGAGCAATTTGATTATGATCATCAACTGCAGTGACCTTGGAAAAGAAAATATTACTTTTTCTAATACTGATTTTGTGTTCTGAAATCTTGCAAAATTGATTGAGAATGACTTTTAACAAGCGGGCCTACTCCAAGTGTGCTTTACAAAAAATTACCAAATTATCGGTAAAAAATAAATGTGAGATAGTAAGACCAGTACGTGATAAATGAATTGGTTCCCATTTACCTATATCCATTTTAGCTCGAATAATATGCCCCAACCATTCCATGTAAAGGACAAAAAGGTAAGGCAATAAGGGACATCCTTGCTGGATTCCCCTAACCGGTTTAAACTTCTGAGTAGGCACTCTATTCCATAAAATTTACATAGAAGAGGAAGAAATAACAGACATAATCACTCTCCGTAAAAAGATAAGAATTCCAACCGCAATCAACGAGATATAAATAAAATATTAATTAACTCTGTCATATACTTTCTCCAAGTCCATCTTAACAGCCATCCACTTTCTCCTTTTACGCTTGCATCTCATAGAATGAATTATTTCTTGTGCAAGGATAATGTTGTTAGAAATATTGTGACCAGCTATAAAACCAGCTTGCTCCTGGGAGATTAACTTGGGAAAGACCACCTTAAACCGGTTCGCGATCACTTTCATCACCAACTTATAAAGGACAGAGCACAAACTGATGGGTTGAAAAAGGCTAAAGTCTTCAGGACATTCTTTTTTAGGAATTAGAACAAGCAATGTACTATTCAACTCCTGATCGATAGGCCTTTCAGAAAAGACATCCTTAACCTACTGGCACACATCACCACCAAGGGTGTCCCACTGGCTTTGAAAAAAAAGCGTGTTACCCATTACTTCCCGGCGCTTTCAGAGGCGCCATATCAAATAATACCCTTTTAATTTCCTCATTTGTGATATTAGCTTCTAAAACAGTGACCTCAGCAGAAGTAAGTCTAAGAAAACCAAAACTAGGATTGGTTCCTAAAATAGGGAAAACCTCACCATAGAGCTTTTCAAAGAATTCCACCGCCTTATTTCGTAAGATATCTTGATCATAACACCATTCCCTATTATCGATATGTAAAGCTGTGATACGGCTGAATTTTCTTCTCCTTATTGTACTGCTATGGTAAAATTTCATGTTTCTATCGCTCAGATGAAGCCAGTCACATCTAGCTTTTTGTCTCCAAAGTAAGTCCTCATGATCAAGCACGTTCTTCAACTCATCCCGAATTCCAACTCTTTTTGGTAAAGTTGACTAGAAGGGAAATGATCAATGGCACTTTGAGTATTGTCCAACAATCTTATAAGTTGATGCTTGCGAGTACCCAAGAAATCATACACATTCTTATTCCACACTTTAACATTAGAAGTAAAATTAGACAGAGAGTTAACCATATTACCTGTAAAATTCCACTTCTCTTTGACAAAAGTGGAGAAGGTATTGTGTTGCGTCTATCCTGCAAGGAAATGAAAAGGTCTTCCTTTTGATATGTCAGGGTCAGTTCTAGTAGAAAGTAATAGTGGCCGATGATCAAACTTAATACGCGGGAGATATTGAACTAAACATTGCTGGAAGGTTGACATCCATTCGTCATTAACTAAAGCTTGATCCAATTTGACAAAAGTTCCACCTCGTTGCCAAGTAAAAGAGGGCCCACAATATCCTACATCTTGTAAAGCACATAACTCAACAAAATTACCAAATAGTGCATATTGTTTACCTATGTTAAAGGAGCTTCTTTTATCCGCAGGAGATAAAAATGGCATTAAAATCTCCTATTATTAACCAACGAAAATTATGAGAAGGAGAAATAGATTTTAACCCCTCCCAAAGAGCCTTTCGTTTAAACCTGTCAGGGTTGCCATATACAAAAGAAATTAAAACATATTTATTATGAATAAAATTATCAACCCTAAGAAAATAAATTGGTGGTGATTTTTAATAATTTGAATTTGAGTGGAGTCCTTCTATCCCACCTATATGCCACCTGAAAAACCAATAGTTTCAACCCGATAAGAGTAATTAAATCCCAATTGCTCAATAATAAAATTAGCTTTTTTACTACTCACTCTCGATTCAACCAAGCGGACAATATCAGGTCTGTGCTCCGTGTTATATTATCAAAACGCTCGAATGAAATTCCTGTTAGCACTCCTTTGACAGATCCAACAAAAAAATTTGAGATTTGAGTTTATAAAAATAAATTAGAAGACAAATAAAAAAATAAAGTAAACCCAAAAGATAACAATAAAATAAAAGGGCAAAGTAGTCCAAAAACGTCAGCCCTTAATGTCCAAGGAGATTATCTCCTTCCTTCTGTTCACCGTTACTGACAGAGATGCCAAAGTCAAAATTTTCCTTAAAAAAGTTCGAAATACTCTCTACTAGAAGCTCCATTGATTTTTTTAGCGAGATCCTTTGAGACCTAGTATTTTTGAAGCGTACATTGCTTCCATGCATGCCTTTATTCTGTTTGATAACAGTAGCCCTACCCCTTAAGTTATTCCCTTTTGCCGATCTAAAAATTTCCATAGGAATCGAGACTAGTGAGTTGCTTAAAGAAGGCATGATATTCTGGCCATTTTTGGTTCCGGGGAAGGACACTATCGAGTGCTTAGTGGAATCAAGGTTACCCACTTCCACAACTTCGACTTCTCTTTCATTCTTATTTGAGGTCAGGAGATGTTGCTTTAATGAAGACTCTCCTTCAGCAGGAAGAACCATCATCGCGTCATTGTCCACGTGTTTCGCAGCAGAGGCTCAGCTACTTTACCCAGGCCAACTGAACTCATTTGGTCCACTTGCTTGTCACCTTGATCCATTAATATCTGGGCCAGTCCTGAGCCCGAACCCAAGGTAATTTCATTCATAATCGGCCCATGTACATTATCACAATTATTTTCTAGGCTACAGTCTAAAAAAGGCCATCAATTCCTTTGACAATTGGGCCAAATCCAATATTAGGGCCAACAGCCTTTTGTTTGCCTTTATTGGATTTCTGAAATAAGTCATTCAACCTATTAAAATGTGGGTCAACGTCTTTAATATACTGATTTCTAGGTGCGATTTCTTTCTCTTTTGAGCTCCGAAAGTCTACCAGTTCTCCATTCTGAAACCCATTGTTTAAATCCCTATTATTCAGGCTACTAAATCGGGACCCTTCCTTTTCTTTTTCTTGAATTCCGGTAGATTTTTGATAAATATATCTGGATTTACGCCTTGATTTCCTCTCAGTGATCATCCACGTCCTATAACTCTCCTTTGGTTTTCCAGTGCAGTTACAAGTGAATCACGATTCACCTCTACCACGGGTTTAGGACTTTTAAAATTACAGAGATTTTTCACATGTCCATACCTACCACAATAAAAGCAGATAGTAGATAAAGCTTCATATTCCACTTTTTGCGATCTACTATTGATTAAGATTTGTGGAACCAAAGATTTTCCCAGATTAACATAGACCACCAATCTAGCAAAACGTCCCATTGTCCTACTGTCAGTGTTTAAATCAAGCTTAACCACTTTACCAACTAATTCCCCGTTTGCTGTAATAATTTTCCTGTTATACAAGTAACTTGGAAGAGCCGAGAATCTAATCCACGCCATCACAATGCTTGGAAAAGCCTGAAAAGGGTCGAAGGCCATCGTCCATGGCTAGACTGTCAAATACTGACCAAATATGATCCATGGTCCTTCGGAAAGGGCCTTTTCACAATCCATCCTATTTTGAAATTTCACCAGGAAATATTCATTCTCGATATCCATCATGTGCATAGGCGCTGTGGGTCTCCACAAATTATAAATCTTATTCTGCAAAATCGTAAAGCCAATATTCCGGCCTAGAAGTTTTATAATCACAGTATTATCCATACCTTGAACAAGAATTTGATAGATTCTGTCCGAGAAAGTTATGGAAGGTACGCCATTCACAATCGTCTTCTGGATGTCCCCCTCCAAAATATCAATATTATCCTTATCATTCAAACTGTTAAAGACATCTTTTGAAAAGTGTCCGACTAGTTTATCTCTCTAAGAACCGGGTTAATCTGAGGGCATATCGATCATCATTCTGTTCCACGCCTCATCCTCCTTGTCCCGAAATTTGACCTTTTTAAGAATCAATTCCTCTACAATGGATTTTCCATGACTAGAGTTTTCACATAGAGTTTCCAGCATGCTTTTTTGCTCAAAGCTTTTACTTTAAACCTTTTGCCCAACTTTTTAAACCGAACTAGAACAAAAATCAACGATTTGATTTTTGCACGCTCCTGCAAATTACCGTCACGCGCCACACGCGGTTGCCAATGCCATATCTAAAGAGAAGGTATCCGTGTCAAAAGATACAAAATAAAATTCTCTTATAATCGCGTGGGGTCTACAAAGATAGCCAATCAGAACACAAACCATCCCAATTTTAGCCTTTTTCTACATAACAATTATTATTATTAAAAAATGATTTTCTGGGAGATCTCTTCTTTAAGCTTTATTTTTGCCTCTTTACATTTCTTCCGCTATTTTCAGCAACTAAAAAAAAAAAAAAACAAAAACCCAGACAATAGCCTTGGACAGGAGGATCTCTCAGGTACTTGTTCTTTTTTCTCTCCAATTTCCTCTTTCTTTCGTTTTATTTTTTGGTTTCTCTTCAATTTAAAATTTCTTTGTTAGACACAAAAAGCGATCTAGCTTTAAAATTTCAATTTTTTTTATAAAATTTTGTTTGTTTTGGGGTTTAGGTGATGGCTTCAAAGCGGATCTTGAAGGAGCTCAAGGATCTCCAGAAAGATCCTCCTACCTCTTGCAGCGCAGGTTCAATTTTTTTTCTCTATTTCGTGTTTCGATTTGTTCATTTCTGAATTTTTTAGATTTGTTCGTTGAAACTCTCTTTTTTTTTTTTGAAAAAATGATTAGAAAATTTTTTATATATCTACTTTTGAAAAAGAAAATTATGACATGATAATTACTATTGCTGCATAATTCAATTTGAACTATATATCATGAATCTGTTTTCTATACTTATTATTAGTCTTTTCATTTTGACCATGATGATTCCATTTTATTCTAACTACAATATATTTCTTTTTTATTTTTTAAAAATTTTCATGTCTAATTATTAGTTAATTATTGTTCATGTCTGTTTGTTAAGGTGTTATTCGGTCATACGAAATTGTTCATGTATAGGTGAAGTTTGTAAGGAAACGATTTGCATAATTGCATGTATTGAGTATATGAACTCGTCATTTCTGTTATATGTGCTTAAATTTCTTAAGGCAAATAAGAGAAAGGATGAGTGGTTCATTCAATTTTTATTTGGGAAAAGATTATCATAAGATTACTTGGTGATTGTTCATCTAACTATTTTCCTTTTGCATATTTTTACTATTGAATTAGGCCCTGTTGCTGAAGACATGTTTCATTGGCAAGCAACTATTATGGGTCCTCCTGATAGTCCATATGCTGGTGGAGTGTTTCTAGTCACCATTCATTTCCCTCCGGACTATCCATTTAAACCACCAAAGGTAGTTGACTGTATTCCTGAACCAAACTATTTTACATTCCTTCGTGCCTTGGCTCTATAATTTGTATTTTTAGCTATCAAGTGTTGCTATCCTATATCTGTTAATTACTGGATTTCCTGTGGTCTCATTTACAAGTTTGGTCCTTCCACTTATTACTTTTGGTTTCAGTTTGGATGCATAACATTAGTATTCAGGTTGTCTATTTGTAGGCCCAGTTGAGCTACACGTGAGGGGGAGTGTTAGGTGATGTTATCCCACATTTATTAAGTATTGGTCATATTTAAGTTGTGCCACTCCACTTATTACCAATTGGTTTTAGGTTGGATGCTTAACATTATCTTTATTGACTATATATTTGACTGTAACTGGCTGTCTTTTTCATTTAAAATCATGCCACTATATATCTAAGTGCCTTGAAAATTTCTCAGCATATTCTGCAACTTTTTTATGTGAACAAGCTATTTTTTTATATATAACCATCTATGCTAGTGCTGTAGAGTGTAGACATGATTGTTATCTCCTCAGAATTCCAATAAGAATTTTTTTTATTATGTGGACCATGTGGTGAATGTTCTTACCTTTTCCTGATTTACATATCAACATTTGGTGGGATGTATATATAGCATAAATGTTTAAAGCCTTCATGTTATATGGCTAATTCCTTGTTGTAGATACTGTGACCAAGGTCTCAGCAGTGCAAGTGGCTTATGCAAACATTGCTTGACAATGAAATGAGTAAATGCTAATTCTACTTGATTGCCTTTTAGCATTTATTAGCTTATTCTGGCGCACCAATATTTTTATCTCCACAGGGCATGTATGCATGCAGAGTGGTGCATACACATGCATGTCGGGTGTCCAACGGTTTAGTTTTTGCATTAAAGGCTATTGTTAGGTTGTTTTCTGAACCAAAATTTATATGATATATTGTTAATCTCACTTCTGTAAATAGCATCAGGTAAGATCTTTCTCCTTCATGTGCATATGGGTGTTTAGTTATGGCTTCTCACATTTACTATATACTTCTTGTCTAAACAAAAAGTAGTTTTGCTGGATGCTCTGGTAATATATCTATATTTTTGCTGGAGCCAGATCGCTAATTCTTATCGTAACAGGGTAAAATATGGGGTGAAATTGTTCCTCGCTTGTTCCATCTTAATGGCCTTATAACATGCTTGTTTCGTAGCTGACCCTTGACCAGCAAGTTTCTCTCGTATTTTTGTTCAACTAACCTTTTATTTTAACTTTTTAAAACTTCCTCCCATTCAGGTTGCATTCAGGACAAAGGTCTTTCACCCAAATATTAACAGCAACGGTAGCATTTGCCTTGACATTTTGAAGGAGCAGTGGAGCCCTGCCCTCACCATATCCAAGGTTAGTTCAACACGCGCAACTGCCCTTTAAGTACAAGCATATTCTATATGAATGTACATTACCATGTTCTTCATAACACCATTAACGACAAATTTTACCTTTTTAAAATGAAAGACTATGAGCAAGCCCTTAAAATTTAGCATTTCATCTACTGGCCAAGTTGTTTGCACCGTGGATCATTGTTCTGTTCTATCATGTAATGGCATTAGGAATGGGGGATCTGTTCTTATTTTTATTTATTTATTTATTTTTATTGTAGGTATTGCTATCTATCTGCTCACTCTTGACGGATCCGAATCCTGATGACCCATTGGTGCCAGAGATTGCCCACATGTACAAGACTGACAAGAGCAAGTATGAGACAACGGCTCGAAGCTGGACCCAGAAGTATGCAATGGGTTAACGTGCTACGACGCATGTAAAAAGGAGGGCTTCATACCAAATAACTTTGGTCTTTAAATTAATATGTGTATGAATCAAATATGCGTGAACTGTCACCTCTATATTTAGTGGACCAAGCCCTGCTTGTTTGTATGGAAAATTATGTTTGAAACTAAAAAAAAGCCCCCCCAACTCTTCTAATACCCTCTCGTTTCCAGTCTACCAAAGCCCGGGTGTTTTTGCCATTATTACTGAAAGCTTTGAAGACCTTTCCTTTGGTGTGCGTGTTGAAACTGGAACCTTTTGATGCTTAAAATGACGAATAAACATCCTGTTTGTAGAAGACGTTACCAAAAAGGTGTAAAAGTTCAATCTCGTATGGGAGCGGTCGGCCAATTCGGTTTAAAAACGACTCGAACTATTGATTTAAGCGATTTATCTGTCTAGTAAATCCAATTTTTTTTTCCTTTATTTTTCAAGGATGCGAAATGAAAAGACTAAAATATTATATATTTATTAATGTGTATTATTTATAAAGTTTTTCATTGAATTAGTGTTATCAATCAATTGTGTTCTAACTTAATTAGAAAATTACTAAAAAATCATTTATTTGTAAATTAAGTTATATGATTATATGAATGTTTTTAACTTTTTTATTTTTCTATAAAACGACAAAAAATTGTTCATAATAAGGTTTGAACCAAAAGTATTAGGTGTATAGTTTTTTTTTTTTTTTACCATTTGAATTAAAATAATTTTTAGCTTTTATATGAAACTTTAATAAGTATATTTATGATATATTTGTATATTTTATTTTTTTAAAAAGTTAATAATTGGTATAGTTTCATATAAAACATTGTGCTATTTACGACAATAAAACATTAATATGATTTTTAATTCAATTCAAATACGATTTTGATAAAATACGATTTTGATAAAACATTAATATGATTTTTAATTCAATTCAAATAATTGGTATAGTTTCATATAAAACATTGTGCTATATTAAATACCATTGAACTTGTGCTATTTACGACAATAAAACATTAATTTTTACCACTGAACAAAAAAATTATTTTAATATGATTTTTACATCTTAATTTTATTTGCATGTTTTAATATGCATACATTTTTTTATTATTTATTATATGTTATTTTCAATTTATATTTTAAAATACGTGGTTTTCACATATGTAATAAAATTTCTAATATTATAAATATATTTAAAACATAAAATAATATATATATTAAAATCTTGTTAAAGTTATGAAAAATAACTAATCGATTAAACCTGTTTTAACTACTTATAAAACGGAATGCTAACCCTAATCTCTTATATATACGTGGTGGGCTTTGATCGGTAAAGGTGATGCGAGCCCAGACATAAGGCAATATCCAAAATTTGACCAAACCCATTGCATTGGTACACAGTATGCATTCATAGGCATGCAGTAGAGCCCATTTTTAAGTTTCTCTTCCGCTTGATATGATCACTTTTTGCCAGCAGATTACAGATACATGTGGTAGCGAGAAAACCATTGGAGGCCAAAAATTTGCTTAGACCTTTTTTTTATTCTAAACTGGAGATCTAAGGAATGGAGAAACTGAGACTTTGCTCAAGTGGTGTCCATAGTTTTCCATGGAAAAATCCTAGGGAAAAAACTAGGCCATCCCTATGAATCTGAAATAGCGTGCCCACAATCCCCCACTTTAGCAGATGATCAGCTTCATCTGCGCTTTTCACGTTCTTGTTATTATTTAAAACAAAATTCTGGTTTAGTCATTCAAGAATTAATCTTTTTAATGTCTTTCAAAAAGGTGAAGTATGGTTATAAAATTAAATTTAACATTGGATCATCATTCCAAAACACCATGCTGGCCCCGTTGGATTGACATCACTCGCCCACCTCCCATCCAACCTTCTACATCATGATCGTGATGATGTTCTTCACCTTTGAATTTATTTCATACTAATTAATTCGGTATCGGTATCGGTACCAATTGTGTTGGTTGATATGCAGTGTTGTAATTGAAAATTTGAATTTATATTGATTGTACCCATATATTTCAACTCATTTCATTTTTATTGATCAGAATCATGTGTACAAATTGACGAATAGCCAATAAATTTGAATTAACTTGAAATAATACATTGTTTCAATTCAAATACGATTTTGATAAAATTAAATTTAACTATAATATATATATATAAATATTATATAGAAAACTAATATTTTTTTATTTCTTAATTAATATAATGAATAATTGGTATAGTTTATGGGATGATCTTATTGTTTAATGTATAAATAATAATTTTTTTTTGTTTATTTTAAATTTGTTGAATGGTGGTTGTATTTGTCAAGTTTATGAATAAGCATTTTATCATGGTTGTTGGACCACAACCGGTAATCAACTGGTATATCCATTTGAACAACTTGTTGAATTGACTTTTGAGTGAATTGCACGAATCGATTTTTTCTTTTAATTTTTTTTAGTTTTTATAAATTTTTAATAATTTATTTCATTAAAATTAGACTAGTTAATTGAACTGGTTGAGAATCAGTAATCTGACCATCAGTCTAATTTTAAAAACTTTACATTTTGAATTTAAAATTTATTTATTCTTATTCATTTGATTTTTGTAAGTATTTTTCATATATACATTAAATATATTTTTATAAATATTCATAAATTTAAATTGATACACCAAAACATATTAATATGGTAAAAAACTGGAGCCTCTAATAATATAGATTTAAATATATTTCTGCGCCTAAAATACTATAAATTTATATGATTGTGTACATATTATTAATTCGTTTTATGTAACTTTTGACTTTTTTTTAATATATTTTTTTCACGTGATGTAATTTTATTAAATTTAATTCTTTGGGTTAATTCTATCGTAGTAATTTAGTTTTAACTTTAATATCGTTTAAAAAAATTAAAAAGATTCCAAAACTAATTGCTCAAAATTTCACAATGTCTTGATTTTCTAGAAATATGTTGGTGAACTAAAAGTTTATGATATGTTTGTATGTAAAATTTGACATGCTTGTGCCTTGTCATATTCATGTTTTGCATAGTTTTTGGTAAGGCATGTTTATTTCATGTTTTACTGTGAATCAATTTATCATAGTAATTTAATTTAGGTAAAATAATTATGTGGTGGTGCCATGTTCTCATTATGTTTTTCATTTGTGAATTAGTATAAGTTTATTTATTTTTCACTTACGAAAAGTTTAACACAAGCATATATGTGTTGTGCTTATTTTATTTTATTTTTTTTAAAAAAAGGAGTTTTTATTATTTTCCATATTTTTTTATGTTATGTTGCAATTTACTTCACAATGTGCGTGGTTTTGTTAGAATAATTTTTTATTCAAAATTCATTTAATAGTTGAATTCTCATATGTTACATAAATTATAAATAAGTTATGAGTTTTGTGATTTTAATGTTTAATTATTTGATTTTGACTTACATTTTAATTTTTCATGGAATTGGAGCAAAAGAAGCTCGAAGATTATTATTGGCAAGTTTTTACAATTAGAATCCGTTTAGAGATTTCAATTTAACTTTGATTTAATGTTTTGATCGTGTCTTGAGTTATAGAACTTTGATTGAGGGGATATTGGTAGGGCGGCTAGAAAGGTTCATAAGCGGACGGTTGATTTATTTGATGAGGGGGAGGATCAGGATATTTCAACTAGGCATGATGTGAGAGCTTCTTTTCGGGATGCTCTTTTAAACTCCAATTCAAGAAATCATAATTGTAACACTCTTCACTTGTTTTTGTTGTTGGAATAGGATTACGGGATGCTACAGTAATAAACAGAATAGTGACATATAAATTCATCAGTACATTCAATATATCTCAATAATTCAAACAAAACATATTTTGCATACAAGTTCAAGTTTAAATCGAGCTTTCAAAAGCTCTAAAATAAGTTTGGGATTGAATGATGACCAAATTAAAACATTTGAAACAAAGAAAAAGCAAACATGAAAACAGAGGTCACACACCCAAACCATATGAAAGATGTGCCTGTGTGTACAAAAGTCACATGGTTGTGTGTTCAGGCTGTGTAACTAACTGTGGCCATGTGGTTCAAAAATTACCAAACCTATACTACTCGCATGGGCGTGTGGCCAGCCTGTGTGAGGCACACGCCTATGTGGAACAATCATGTGCCAACCAAGCAAACCTATGTTTCAAGTAATGCCTAAATGGCCACACAACTTGTACAAGAACCAACCAACAATTATGGCAAAATATGAATTAACCAGTTACAATACTAATTATCCATATCATATAGAATTTCCTCTCACCAAGTTTAATAACCTAAATATTAAACATTAATACAAACAAGTCACATATTTCATTATACCATTTCCAACTCAACTAAAAACCTATCATATATCCATTTCCTAATCTTTTAACCAATATGCCTCAAGGCACCATCACAAACATGAATTAAAACCAAAGTTCAACTCCTTTCATGCCAAAATAGAAAGTGACCATACATGTAACCTATACACAAACAAAATACAACTTTCAATCACTTAACATTAACAATACCAAAGTACATTTCTGTTTCATGCCAAATTAGAACATATCTATGCATATGCCATATGTGCAAACAAAATGCCAAATTCCTTTCACTTATCATTAACCATATTACCAATATAACCATCTATAAATTTAACACCAAAACCCATTTCACATACTATGCTTATAACATCTAACTCAAAAATCAATCTATCATGCCATATAATCTAACAAAGTCTCAACTATTCAAACATTCCATAACATAATTGAACTTACCAAATACTTAAATATTCCAACACATACCAAACTTAATAACCACATATAAGGCTACTATTTCAAGCCGTGATCAAGCACATCAACATGCCATCAAACACATATACTTTATGCATCACAAATCACATTTTACTTTTACAAAACACTTATATGCAATCGAACCCCTATTACATGCCATATAATCAAAATGAATTTAAAAGTCTACCAAAATGGAGGTCCGATAGTGTGATCTCCAAGATGATCCGATCGCCGAGTTCCGCAAAATGAAAGCTACATAAAATGAACAAAAGTAAGCTTTAAATAAGCTTAGTAAGTTCATATGTTCAAAATATATAACTTAATTTTTCCATAATTATAAATTAATACAGTTAACTAAATAGTTTTCCCTGTTACCACAATTCACATCATTAGGTGAGTTCATCATATACATAATGAATAAAATGTTTCATTCGATATAATTCAATCTCAATTAAAGATATATCATCATACCATTGCACATATGTATCATACATCATAAATCTATACTTTATCACAATATACATGTAGCACCCCAAGCTCGGCCCAAATGTTATGGCTGAATCTAGAAATGTTACAAAGAAGGATTTTGAAATAAAACTTTCATGTTAAAACTTCACGTATTAATTGTTCTAAAAGAGTCCACATTTTTGGAAAAACTTATTAGTCATTTATTGCCCTTTTAAGTAAAACGTAAATTTGCAGCGAAAGTTTGTAAGTCGTTATAGATGAAAACCGAGCTTGTGTTTTCAAAAACATTTGTTTACGTAAAATTGTTGTTTTCCAAACGTCGTAGTTTAAAAATCAAAATACATCCAAAACAAAAATTATAAATAACAGTTCATAGAGTCCCAAAATTAAAAAACTCTCTTGAAAATTAAATAATTTAATAATTAAAAATAGTTTCTGAACTAGCAGTCACCGCTGAGCCTTCATCGCACAGACCTGCCTATGCTTGAGGATTACCTGAACAGAACAGACAAATAGATGTGAGTTTTCAAAAACTTAGTGTGTAAGCTTAACAAAGATATGCCTGTACATAAACTCAGATTTCTCATGTAGCAGATCAAATACGGACATAGGTCCTTAACAGAATCAGATAATATCAGAATTGGATTATTAGAATATACAGATATGCAAAATCCTACCCCCATCCTCTACACACCATCTCCGACCATCCCAACACACCATATAGGGTATAAAACACCCACCCATCCCTACACACCATTTAGTGTCTTTACGGCACTTATCAGAATAGCTTGCAGTCCAGCTACCAGTATATCGACGAAACGTCATCTCACAGAACACTTCCTCCACATATACAAATCCCACCCCATACACAGATACAAATAACAGATATAACAGAATTAACATGTCTCGCATGCTTATATACAGATAACATACACGTTATTGTGATCTGGTCAAATCATACATATCAAATTCTAAATGCTCAAATTAGTTTATCAGAATAGCAGATATCATGCATTATAGTTTGCTTTGCCTTTACCAACCCTAAAGAAGGCCCACAGTCGATCGAAACGACGTGTGTGGCCTTAGGGAAAGTTTTAAAATTTTAGGCCCACATACCTGTGTGGCCCACACGGCCTAGCCCTTGACCCACACGCCCACACATTTGCTCGTCCCTAGGACGTGTAGCGTCTACAGGTAGCTTTTTTGGCTTTCTCCGCACCTCATTTTCTTGTGTTTTTGTTACACACTTGGTTCATTTTTGATGCAAAATCAACCCCAAGACCTCCGAACCTTGAAAATATCATTCCAATGCCCAATTCAGTAAGCATTTACAAAACTCAAACACAATTATTACAAAAATGAAGCCTTACAACAACAATCAACGCATTCACACACTTACTGACAATGAATAGAAAACCCCAATGCTTAATTTGCTGTAGGAGCACCAATTATTTCTTGCCTTTCCCCTAACTGAGAGTTAAACAAAAACCCCCATTAAAATCCAAGAAACATTAAAACCATACCTACACAAGACTTATCGGAACAAACACAATTGAAATTTGCATAAAAGAAGACGAATTGGAATAACAACACTAAAAAACAGGAGTAACACACGCTTGATTTGAACTCAAAAGGAGAGGAAGAAAATAAAATTGTACAGAGAGGAGAAGAGAGAATAGAAAAACGTCAAAAAAAGAAAGGGATAATGTAACAGCCCATTTTTAGCTAAATCAGAACAGTGGTTTTGGAACCACAAATCTGAGGTAAAAAAAATATTTTATTATTATTTTAAGTGTTTACAGCATGATAGAATGTATGTGTAAAAGTTTCTTGAAATAATTTTATCGTTTGAATGTTTAATTCGGTAAAAGTGACTAAATCGTGTAAAGCGTAAAAGTGGTGTTCTAATTGTTAAAGGTGTGTAATGGCTATGAAATTAAATATGGAAGTCCTTAAGTGGTAAATGGACCATTATAAATGGTAGTGGACATTTATGGACATTAGTTATGTATCAATAAAGGTTAATAATAAGGTTAATTTTGTAAATTGGTAATTGAAGTTAATTAAAATAAAACAAAACCATCATTTTATTTCCATCTTCTCCATCTAGTCAAAATTGAGAAGAAGAAAACCCTATTTCCATGTTTGAAGCATTCGGCCATGTTCATTTAATGCATGTAAGTCTGTTTTTGCTCGATTTTTGATGATTTCTATTTTTTGTGATCGTTGCAACTAGGTCTAGCTAGCCCAAGAACTATTTTGCAAAACTGTTAAATGTTTTGATAGTTTCCATTGTTAAATGCATGAGTTCTTGGATGTTTGATGATAAAATATGAATATTTGTTAAAAGTTTTACAAGTTTTATTAAGTGATTTTTAGTGAAATTGCAAATTAGGGATAAATTTGTGAAAATGTGTTGTTAAATGTGTCAAAAAGTGATAAATATGGACTGCAAGGGGATAAGGGTAATTCGGCTATCATGGGTATTAAAGGAATTTCATGATGAATAAGGACTAAATTGTAAAACTGTGAAAGTTTAGAGGCAAATGTGAAAAATTGCCTAAATGCATATTGTGGACTAAATTGAATAATTAGAAGATTAAATAAGCTAATTTTGATTATATATAAATCAAGAAAGGAAGAATTCAGACTTAGATCGAGGCAAGAACGAAGTACTCGACTAATCAGCTAGTTTCATCATTTCCGTATACGAGGTAAGTTCGCATGTTAATAAATGCTGTTGAATTATTTTATAATTTGTTATTATTATTAAATCGAATTGTGAAGCTGGTTGAATATGAGTTACAAGGCATGATCGACAAAGATATGATAGTTGAAAGTCTCGTACGAACCTTGGAAATAGTTTAGGATACAAATGTCATGACATTAAGACCATATCTAGGATATGGCATCGATATGAGATTTCGTGTAAGACCATAGCTGGGCGATGGCATCGATACGAGATTAAATGTTAGACCATATTTGGGATATGGCATTGGTACTATATATGTGTGATTCCTGAGTATCCTTTAGTGATTCTGAACGGTTCAACGGGCATAAATGGGACAATAATGAAAGTAAGATCGATTTAAGTGATAAAGGTACGTATAAAACCTATATGAGTATTGATTGGAGGTAAGTTGATGAATTCATATGTGATCATATTTTCAAACATAGGATAGGTTTGTGAATTGATATGTGTTATAGCTTATTATGCCTATTTGATTGAATTGCACTTATTTGTTATGTTAAGTTTATTATTATACAAGCTTACTAAGTAACAAAGCTTACTTTGTTTTATTTCTTCTTGTTTTATAGTGTTTCAAAGCTAGCTCGGATCCGGGGATTGTCAGAGACTTCATCACACTATTGAACATCTACTTTGGTACTTTTGAAATTGTATATATATGGTATATGGCATGTGAGTGGTAGTCGAGGGATGACAAAGGACTCCACTGTGAGATCCGAAGCTAGAGCACCTGCTAGAGCCTACGCTATTCGCGCTCGCGAAGAAGCGTCATCTCCAGATGTTATTATCGGTACATTTTCTCTCTATGACACTAATGTGATTGCATTGATAGATCCCGGATCAACTAACTCATATATATGTATGAATTTAGTGTTAGTAAGAATTTTCCTATTGAGTCTACAGAGTTTATTATTAAAGTCTCGAACCCCTTAGGCAAATATGTCCTGGTTGACAAAGTTTTCAAGAACTGTCTGTTAATGACTCGGGGTTGCTATTTTTCGGCCAATTTGATGTTGTTACTATTTAATGACTTCGATGTAATTATGGGTTTGGACTAGTTAACGCTACATAATGCGGTAATGAATTGTAGACGAAAGACAATTAAGTTGGAATGTCAGAATAATGAAATTATCTGAATTGAGTCTGATGATCTGAGTAGTTTGCCAGTTGTGATTTCGTTGATGTCAACTCAGAGGTATGTAAGAAAGGGATACGATGCTTATCTTGCTTACATACTTGATACGAAAGTGTCTGAATAAAAAATTGAATCTGTACCAGTTGTTTGCGAGTATCCATATGTATTTCCTGAAGAATTACTGGGTTTGCCACTTATTAAAGAGGTTGAATTTTCTATTGATTTAGTGTCGGGAACTTCACCGATATCGATAGCTCCATACAGAATGGCTCCGACAGAATTAAAAGAATTAAAAGCTCAATTGCAAGAGTTAACTGATAGAGGATTTGCAAGACCGAGTTTCTCACCCTGAGGTGCACCAGTATTATTCGTAAAGAAGAAAGATGACACTATGAGGATGTGTATAGATTATCGACAGCTCAATAAAGTGACGATAAAGAACAAATATCCTTTGCCACGAATATATGATTTGTTTGATCAGCTGAAAGGAGCAACAATGTTTTCAAAAATTGATTTGAGATCGAGCTATTACCAGTTGCGAGTTAAAGACTTAGATGTGCTGAAGATTGCATTCAAAACGAGGTACAGACACTATGAGTTCCTTGTTACGCCTTTCGAATTAACTAACGCACCAACAGTTTTTATGGATTTGATGAACCGGATTTTCAAACCATATTTAGATCAATTTGTTGTTGTGTTTATCAATGATATTTTGATATATTCCCGAGATGAATTTGAACATGCCGAGCATTTGAGAATCATGTTGCAAACCTTGAGAGACAAGCAATTGTTTACAAAATTCAGCAAATGTGAGTTTTGGCTCCGAGAGGTTGTATTTCTAGGGCATATTATTTTAGTTGAAGGTATCCGAGTCGACCCGAGCAAGATTTCTGCAATTATAGATTGGAAACCTCCGAGAAATGTATCTAAAGTCTGTAGTTTTTTGGGACTAGCGGGTTATTATCGATGAATCGTGAAAGGATTTTCGATGATTGCAACCCCGATAGCAAGATTGCTTCAGAAAGATGTAAAGTTTGAACGGTTTGAGAAGTGTCAGCAAAATTTTAAATAGTTGAAAGCATTATTGATAGAGGCATCGGTTTTAGTTCAGCTTGAATCGGGTAAAAAATTTGTGATTTTTAGTGATGCATCGCTAAATGGTCTGGGTTGCATTTTGATGCAGGAAGGCAAAGTAATAGCTTATGCCTTGAGACAGTTAAACCTCATGAAAAGAATTATCCGACGCACGATTTAGAGTTGGTCGCAATTGTATTTGCATTAAAGATCTGACGCCATTACCTGTTTGGTGAGAAGTGCCTCTATACCGATCACAAAAGCTTGAAATATTTAATGACTCAGAAAGATTTGAATTTGTGACAATGAAGATGGTTAGAGTTGCTAAAAGATTATGAATTAATAATTGACTATCATCTGGGAAAAGCGAACATAATTGCTGATGTGTTGAGGAGAAAGTCATTATTTGCCTTGCGTGCGATGAATACCCAGTTAGCTTTGTCTAATGATGGCTCAATTGTAGCTGAGTTGAGAGTGAGACTGTTATTACTTTAGTAGATTTATAAAGCTCAGGAAGTTGATAGTGAATTGTAGACCAAACGAGTTCAATGTGAGTTGACTTCTGATTCAAAGTTTCAAACCGGATCTGATGATTGTTTGAGGTTCAAAAATAAAATGTGTATCGAGAAATTTCAAGCTCATTTAGAAAATTTTAAATGAAGCACACAGTGGTTGTTTATCAGTACATCCGGGAAGCACAAAAATGTATAACGATCTGACACAATTGTATTGGTGGTATGGCATGAAATGGGATATATCAGAGTTTTTTTCGAAATGTTTAATCTGTCAGCAAGTCAAAGCTAAACATCAAGTGTCGTCAGGATTATTACAGCCTGTGATGATACCCGAGTAGAAATGGGGTAGAGTGATTAGATTTTGTATCGAGTTTGCCCCTGTCTTCGAAAAAGAAAGATGCGATATGGGTTGTTGTGGATAGATTGATGAAATCTACGTATTTCATTCCTGTACGTACAAATTATTCACTTGATAGACTCGCCAAATTGTATATCTTAGAGATTGTTAGATTGCACGGGGTGCCTATTTCTATTGTTTCAGACACAGATCCGAGATTCACATCGTGATTGTAACATCCCAAATTAGGGCCTAGTCGAAATAGTGGTTTCGAGACCACAAATTCGAAGTAGAAATAATTATTTTATGATTGTTAGAAGGTCTATGATATATTGGTATGCTTGTGTGAAAATTTCATGAAGACATTTTATGAGAAAAGTGCCCAATTTGATTTTAAGGACCAAATTGAATAAGTTGTAAAAGTTGAGTTCTAGAAGCTTTTAGCATGAAATTGAATTGGATTATTAATTAGAGGTCCTTAAATAGCAATTTGACCAAATTCTAAAATTTTGGACAAAAATGGACATGTGTGATAAAAATTGGAAAGAAAGGTAAAAATGGCATTTTGGTCGTTTGGCCATTTAATGAACTAAAAGACAAAAATAAAAGCCAAAGTGTTCATCTTTTCTTCTACCTTGGCCGAAACATGCATGGAAGCCATGGATAAGGTTTTGTTCAAGCTTTCAAGCTTCATAGTAAGTCCGTCTTTGCCCCGTTTTTAATGTTCTTCGTATTTTTGAAATCCTTACAACATAATCTACCTATTTCTACCATCTATTTGAGATATGATGAAGGTTTAAGTTTTGACCCATGTTGGAAATTTGTGCATTTTGATGAATTATGGTAGATTATGTATGTTTATGGTTAGAGAAACGATTTTTACTAAGTGATTTTCAGCGAAAACGTCTAAAAGGACCAATTTGTAAAAGTTGTAAAATTGGTCATAAGTATATGATTTAATGAGAAATGGGGACTGCTATAGTTATGAAAATGGTTCAGCTAAATCCAAAATGCAAGGAAATTGAATAAAAATTATTTTACGAGCCTAGAGGAAAAAGTGTAAATATGTGGAAGTTTAGGGAAAAAATGTAAATTTGTCATAATATGATTTTTGATCACATTGAATAATGTGACTAATAAATAAACTAATTGTGATATTATATATCATGAAAAACGAGATTCGGGCTTAGATCGGAGAAGATCGAGGTTGTGGACCAAATCAGAAAAATTAGCTTCTTTCATGTCCGAGGTAAGTTGGTGTGATAATAATGCAATGTTGTGGTTGTTTATGCTTGAAATATAAATTGGTCCGTTAATTAGACTATGTTGGATTAAATATTATGATGATATGTACATGATATTGAAGTACTCCAAGAAAGTTATATGGTATGCTATGCATACAAAATAATTTAGAATATGTCTACGATACTTGATGAAATTGTAATGAATTGAAATTCATGTTATTTCCATGAGATTTATTTATGTAATTTTTATCAGGAAATGATGAAGTTATAATAGAGAAATTCCGGTTAAATTTTAAAGAATACAAAGGGTACCGTAGTCACGACATGAGTATTTGTAGGTCCCGTGTAAGACCATGTCTAGGACATGGCATTGGCACCGAACTGAGATCCCATGTAAGACCATGTCTGGGACATGGCATTGGCATCGACATATGGTCCCGTATAAGACCATGTCTGGGACATGGCGTCGGCACCAAGATGAGATTTAGATCCCCTATAAGACCATGTCTGAGACATGGCATTGGCATCTAAGAGTGATCCCGTATAAGACCATGTTTAGGACATGGCATCGGCATCAGATTACGATCCTGTATAAGACCATGTCTGAGACATAGCATCAGCATCAATTTAAGACCATGTCTGGGACATGGCATCGACATCGATATGTGATCCCGTGTAAGACCATATCTGGGATATGGCTTGGGCATCGACATGTGATCCCATGTAAGACCATATCTGGGATATGACATTGGCATCTTACCATGAGAATGACATTTTAGGTATCCTTCGGTATTCTAAGTAATTTACCAGGAAAAGTTTTTAAGTTGTGTGTAATAAATCAGCATTATGCATTATGAAAGTAATGTTATGATTTTATGTATGAAGTGTTATGAGATAGTACAGGTATGTACGCAAACTCATGAGCAATGTGCTCGATATATGAACGAATTTTGGTGAGAATATAAATAAGTAAGTAATGCATATTGAGATGCTCTTATGATAACCTTGTGATTATAGGTCAATACCTATGATGTATGAGAATGTGATAAATTTGATTGATGATATGTATGTCTAAAAAGAAGTTAAAATAATGAAATTATGAAAGAGTGAAATTAGCTGTCAAATAGTATTAGACAACAGCAGTTACGTGAATTTGAAAAATCACCAAAAATAATGTGAATTGAATTAAAGGTTGAATAAGATGTGAAATGAAAGCTTATCGAGTCTATTTTCTTATAAAAGAAACAAAGTAAGCAAAACAATTTTGGAATCCCCTATTCTAAATTTGGAAAATCACCAAAAATTGTATAAAATTTTTTATGGTGCATAATTTATATTATTAAATTTCTAAATGAGTCTACTTTCAAGATAAATAAACAGAAACATTATCTGAATTCTGTATGATGAGATAATTAATTTTTAGTGAATAGAGGTCGAAACTTTCAGACAGTGAAACAAGGGAGACTGTAAAGAATAAAATATACTTATTGGCTAAACCAAAAATTCTAAAAATTTTATGTCAAGAAGATATGTAAGTCTAGTTTCAGGGAAAATTTATAGAACTTAATTTGGAGTTTCGTAACTCAAGATATAATTAATTTAGTAACTCTGACTCAAGAAGGCAACCTAAGATGAACATGAATAAAAAGTAGAAACATGTGAAATAGTGTTTGTATTTTCTTAAGAATACATTGTGAGGATTATAAAAATCATTTTAATTAATTGCTTATTATTATATGCCAACTTACTAAGCTATAAAGCTTACTCCCTCCTTTCTATTTTTATTAGTGTCAGGTTGGCTTGGGGTTGGAGATTGTCGAAGGCAGCATCACACTATCAAATTGTCAATTCGGGGTAATGACAAACCTTAAGTACTTTTGAGTGAGTGGCATGTATAGAGACTTAGTTGCTAGTAATATGTATTTTTAAAATTTGGCCAAATGTATTGGCTTATATTGCTATATTGAATATGGCCATGAGATCTGGCTCATCTTGGTTATGAATATGTAACTTATTCATGTATACATGTGTTAAGATCTTAAGTAATGTGATTATGTTGTTTATCATGAATGGTTGGTACCGTATTACATGTGGTTGATGATTAAGAGGAACAAAAAAGGGCCTGGAAAATAACCCAAGTGTTGACCACATGGGCAGAGACACAGCCGTGTGTCTCAGCCATGTGGATGACATGGCCTAGCACACGGGCGTGTGACTTGGTTGTGTGCCCCTAAATGTTTGATGACGTCATATACAGAGAGTTACACGATTGGAGGACACGGGTGTGTCCTGAACCACATGGGCGTGTGAGACCACACGGCCTGCCCACACGAGCACGTGACTCTCCAAATAGGGCAATTTAACTGTGTCTCAAAAGTTTCAAAAGTTTTCGGTTTAGTCCTGAAACATTACTAGTGTATGTTTTAGGGCCTCATAGGACGTATAAGGGACTTTAAGATGGAAATTAAAAGTTTTTAAATCTGAATGAAAATTCATGACTCGATTTTCCATGTTCATGTATGATTAAGCCCAGTAATGCCTCGTACCCTGTTCCAGCGTCGGACTCGGGTAAGGGTTGTTACAGTGATTTTGGAAGAAATTGCAAGAAGCTTTGGGTACAAAGCTGCATTTCAGTACAGCGTTTCAACCTCAGATTGACGGTCAATCCAAGAGAGTTATCTAGATACTCGAAGATATGATACGTTGTTGCATTTTAGAGTTTGAAGACAGTTGGGAGAAATACTTACCTTTGATTGAGTTTGCTTATAACAACAGCTTTCAATCAAGTATTAAAATGGCACTGTACGAAGCATTATACAATTGTAAATGTCAAACACCGTTGTACTTGACCGAGCTTAGCGAGAAAAAGATTCACGGGTTTGATTTGATCAGAGAAATAGAAGAGAAAGTGAAAGTAATTCGTGATAGCTTGAAAGCGGCTTCAGATCGACAGAAATCGTACGCGGATTTGAAACATAAAGATAATGAGTTTCAGATCAAAGATAAAGTGTTCTTGAAGGTGTCACCGTGGAAAAAGATACTCTGATTTGGCCGAAAAAGGAAATTGAGTCCCCGATTCATCAGACCGTAGAGATTATTAAGCGAATCGAACCAGTGGCATATCGGTTAGCATTACCGTCTGAGTTAAAAAAGATTCATAATGTATTCCATGTATTGTTGTTATGAAGATACCGATCAGACCTTTCACACATCATTTCTTCGACCAAAGTTGAAATTCAGACAGATATGTCATATATCAAAGAACCGATCCAAGTTCTAGCTAAAGAGATCAAAGAATTGAGAAATAAAAGAAAAGCGTTAGTGAAAGTCTTGTGGCATCGGCACGGGCTTGAAGAAGCTATGTGGGAACCCGAAGATGCTATGAGAAAACAGTATCCCAACCTATTCATTGGTAAAATTTTTGGGGACGAAAATCCTTAAGGGGGAGAGCTGTAACAACCCGTTTTTAGCTAAATCAGAACAGTAGTTTTGGAACCACAAATCTGAGGTCAAAAAATTATTTTATTATTAACAGCATGATAGCATGTATGTGTGAAAGTTTCGTGAAATAGTTTGATCGTTTGAATGTTTAATTCGGTAAAACAGACTAAATCGCGTAAAGCGTAAAAGTGGTGTTCTAATTGTTAAAGGTGTGTAACGGCTATAAAATTAAATATGGAAGTCCTTAAGTGGTAAATGGACCATTATTAATGGTAGTGGACATTTATGGACATTAGTTATGTATTAATAAAGGTTAATAATAAGGTTAATTTTGTAAATTGGTAATTTAAGTTGATTAAAATAAAACAAAACCATCATTTTATTTTCATCTTCACCATCTAGCAGAAATTAAGATGAAGAAAACCCTATTTCCATGTTTCAAGCATTCTTCCATGTTCATCTAGTGCATGGAAGTCCGTTTTTGCTCGATTTTTGATGATTTCTATGTTTTTGTGATTGTTGCAACTAGGTCTAGCTAGCC
Source organism: Gossypium stocksii (assembly GCA_020496765.1). Classification (NCBI taxonomy): domain Eukaryota; kingdom Viridiplantae; phylum Streptophyta; class Magnoliopsida; order Malvales; family Malvaceae; genus Gossypium; species Gossypium stocksii. The sequence continues at coordinate 55,687,059 of CM035622.1, forward strand.
CAGGAACTATTTTGCAAAACTGTTAAATGTTTTGATAGTTATTATTGTTGAATACATGAGTTCTTGGATGCTTGATGATGAAATATGAATATTTGTTGAAAGTTTTACAAGTTTTATTAAGTGATTTTTAGTGAAATTGTGAATTAGGGATAAATTTGTGAAAATGTGTGGTTAAATGTGTGAAAAAGTGATAAATATGGACTGCTAGGGGCATAAGGGTAATTCGGCTATCATGGGTATTAAAGGAATTTCATGAATTTGTGATTTTATGAATAAGAACTAAATTGTAAAAATGTGAAAGTTTAGGGGCAAATGTGTAAAGTTGCCTTAATGCATATTGTGGACTAAATTGAATAATTAGAAGATTAAATAAGCTGATTTTGATTACATATAGATCAAGAAAGGAAGAATTCAGACTTATATCAAGGCAAGAATAAAGTACTCGACTAATCGACTAGTTTCGTCATTTCTGTATACGAGGTAAGTTCGCATAGTAAGAAATACTGATGTTATAATTTGTTATTATTATTGAATCAAATTGTGAGGCTAGTTGAATATGAGTTACGAGACATGATTGACAGAGATACGACAGCTGAAAGTCCCGTACAAACCTTAGGAATAGTTTAGGATACAAATGTCATGACATTAGGGTTACTGAGATTACGCGTAAGACCATATCTTGGATATGGTATCGATATGAGATTTTGTGTAAGACCATATTTGGGCTATGGCATCGATACGAGATTACATGTAAGACCAAATCTGGGATATGGCATTGGTACTGTATATGTGTGGTTCTCGAGTATCCTTTAGTGATTCCGAACAGTTCAACCGGCATAAATGAGTCGAGAATGAAAGTAAGATTGATTTAAGTGATAAAGGTACGTACAGAACCTATTTGAGTATCGATTAGAGGTAAGTTGATGAATTCATGTGTGATCATGTTTTCAAACGCGAGAAAGGTTTGCGAATTGATATGTGTTATAGCTTATTATGCCTCTTTGATTAAATTTAACTTATTTGTTATATTAAGTTTATTATCATATGAGCTTACTAAGCTGCAAAGCTTACTTTGTTTTATTTCTCCTTGTTTTATAGTGTTTCAAAGCTAGCCCGGATCTAGGATTGTCAGAGACTTCATCACACTATCGAACATTTATTTTGGTACTTTTGAAATTGTATATATATGGTATATGGCATGTATAGGCTTTGGTCTTTTGGTATGTTTGATTGACATGTATTTGGTCATTTGGTATGACTTATTAATGACGAATGGTTTAATGTATATATTGCCCTATGATATGGCATATTTTGGTATGGATGCTATTGTGGTTATGTTGTTTAAATGGCTATTTAGTATGTGGTGATTAATTGTTTGAGATATGTTTGTTGTAGTGTGATTATGGTTGATGAATTGGTTGAATTATAGGATTAGTTATATCTGTGAATTATGGCTATTGAATGATGTAATTTTGGTATATGTTTGAATAGGTGAATTATGGTGATTTTGAGAATGGTAGATGTTGATTTTGAAATGGTATAAAATCTGAAGAGTTGAGGTTGTTTGACTGCCCATTTATGTCTTGAATTGGTATCATTTGTGCTTGTGTAGGTGTGCCTAAATTGTAACACCCCTCACTCGTATTTGACGTCGGAACAAGGTACGAGGCATTACCAGACTTATCTCATGAACAATCATGAAATTTCGGGTCATAAATTTTTGTCCAAATTGAAACTTTTAGCAATCATTCATATTGTCCCTAACACGAGCCTACGAGGCCCAAAACATGTATTGGAAGTGGTTCAGGACTAAACCGAGAACCTTAGAAATTTTTACAATGCTTAGAAAATTTTTCCACAAAACAGGGGTCACACGCCTATGTGGTTTGGGACACGCCCGTGTGGGCAGGCCTTGTGGTCTCGCACGCCTGTTTCCTGACCCCGTGTAACTCTCTGACTTGTAACGCATGACCAAATTGAGCTCACAAGGCCAAGTCACATGCCCGTGTGCTAGGCCGTGTGGAAAATAATTGTTACAAAAATAGGTGTAGACTTTACACGATCAGGGCACATGCCGGTGTTCGAGGCCGTGCCGTCTGCATGGTTAAGACACACGCCCGTGTCTCTGCCTGTGTGCTCAATTCTGAGCATTCTGTTTCTCAAAACTAAGGTGCAGGGGTCACAGCCTAAACACATGCCCGTGGGACTACCCGTGTGGACAAAATATAGGCTATTTACCAAGCCATTTTGCCACCCCTTAATGAACACACCTATACAACAAATCATAACACCAATCCAAGCATATACATACAACCAAATATCCACAACTAAGACATTAACACATCATTCATGAAAGATATCATCATATGAATATGCTTATAATCAATATTGGCTCATTTCCAATGGCCTTATATAAAATAATCATCAAACCAAAATAAGCCAACATATTTGGCGAAATCAAATATGACACATAACAAAATGACCAAGTCCTCCTATACATGCCATACATTCAAAATGCTAAAATCACCAATACCCAAAATGAGAGAGTTGATAGTGTGATTCGAATCTCCGACGATCACCGATCCAAGCTAGCTCGGCAACACTATAAAACAAAGGAAAGAAAATGGGGAGTAAGCTATACAGCTTAGTAAGTTCATATGCAAATAATAAGCATCATAACTACACAATTATCATGCAATTCATATAATGAGAGATGGCATAATTATCATTAAATTCCCATAGGTATAACCTACTCAATCACGACCTTACCAAAAGTTCATCACTTATAGTATTCGTACTTGTAAGTTTTACATACATACTTTACCAAATTGTAACATAGCCACATAGTTTCACATCTTTGACGTTTCCCGTTGAACACTCGAAATATTAATGGATATTCAGAAATTTGCACATAAGTGCCACAGATGTAGCCGAGCTACCTCATATTACATAACACACATAGGCTCACTATCAATGTAACAGCCCAGATTAGGGGCTAAATGGAATAGTGGTTTTGAAACCATGAATCCGAAGTCTAAAATATTTTTTTCCGATTGAGTTTTGATGTTTATTGGATGCTTGAATAATTATGTGAAATTTTGGTGTATGAATTTTGTTCTTTGCATGTCCAATTTGGTAGGTTGGACTAAATTGCAATAGGTGAAAAATAGGGGTTTTAATCCATAAAAGTACTTGATTGAATTGAGTTTTTAAATTAGGGGTCCTTATGTGATAATTAGACCATTTTAACTTAGTTTGGAAAAAAATGCCGAAGGAAGGATAGAATATTAAAGGTTTTTAATGAAGGGTATTTTAGTCTTATGGTAAATAAAACCTAATTAAAAGAAAACAAAAGCTTTCATCCTCTTCCAATTTCATCCCCTTGGCCGAATATTTGGTGAAGCCATAGCTAGAGTTTCCTTCATCTTTCAAGCTTGATTGTAAGTGACTCCTAGCCCCATTTTAATGTTCTTCATATTTTTGAAATCTTTGTAACTTGCTCTAGCTATTTCTACCACTATTTCAAGCTAGGGTTGATGTTTAAAATTTTACCCATGGATGACATAGATGTATTTTAATGTTTTGTGGTGGAATGAAAGTATAAAGTGTAGTGAACAACTTTTATTAGGTAATTTTTGATGAAAATTTCATAAAGGATTTATTTATAAAAGATGAAATGTGGTGCATAAATTGTAAAATGATGGGAATTGGGGGCTGTTATAAGAGGAAAAGTGGTTTGGCTAGACTTGAAATGCATGAAAATTGAATGAGAATTATAAACCGAGCTTAGGGACTAAAGTGTAAAATTGAGAAAGTTAGGGGTCAAATTGCAAAATTTGCTATAGAAAGATTTTGAGCTGTTTTGAAAATGTGATTTTTAAATGAGCTAAATGTGTCATTATAGATCGAGAAGATTGAGGAATTGACCTTGACCGAGGCAAGGGTAAGGTTTCGGACTAAATTGTAAACCATTGCATTTTGTTATCAAGGTAAGTTTATATGTAAGTAAAACATCTATTATAATTTCATAATAATAATTTATTGTATGTTATGGATAATGTTGGATAACTTCTATGATTTGGGGAATTATGGAAATTTGGAGTCCTGATTGAACATTTAGAAAACAAATGATACGGATGATGTGTAGTTAGGTGACATGTGTGGTTTCGAGGGTAGGACACCATGTGTACAAGAGAGCTACGGGACATTATGTGTAGCTAGGTCACATGTGTAATACGATGTGTATAACCATGTGTACAAGAGGGCTACGAGATAATAATTTCATAAGTAGCTAGGTCACATGTGTAATACTAGGTGCATACCATGTGTACACGAGAGCTACGGGTTTAAATAGCTAGGTCTCATGTATGTTACCGAGGATACATCATGTAGACACGAGAGCTATGTTATATGTAGCTAGGTCGCATGTGTGATTCTGAGTGTTGGATACCATGTAGATACGTGAGCTACGGTATTTAATAGCTAGGTCACATGGGAGATAATGAGAGTTCACCATGTGTACATGAGAACCGGATTATGTGCTGGTAGAGATATGTGGTGAAACCACCGAGTATCGAATTTTATTCCGAAGGGTTTAATGGGAAAGCTTACTAAAAGAGATTGTGTGGTTATGTGGTGTGTAAGTGCAGGTGTACTTATGGGACAATGGTTATGTGGGCAAGTATATATGTGCTGTAACACTCCTTACCTGAGTTCGACGCAGGGACGGGGTACGAGGCATTACCGTACTTAAACATACTTGAATACGTAAACTCAAGCTATAAAAATTCATTCCATGTCAAAACCCTTCATGCATTCTTTTACTATCCTTATTAAGGGCCTACGAGGCCAAGAATGTATATTGGGTGTGTTCCAAAACTGATCTGGGAACTTTCGAGCACTTAGAAAATTTTTACCTAAAACAAGGCCCCACGCCAGTGTGGGATGGGGCATGCCCGTATGGGTAGGCCGTGTGGTCACACACGCCCATGTCCTTAGCCCATGTTGAATTTTATTTCTTATGTCAAACCTACAGACCTGAACCCGGCATTGGCACATGCCCGTGTCTATGGCCTGTGTCCCTCACACGGCCAAGACACGCCTGTGTCTATAACCCGTGCTCAAATCTAACTTTACTCAAAGAATAACTTGAAAATCCACACGTACGCCCGTGTGCTCTTCCCGTGTGCAACACTGACTTAAGTAATATAAACATCAGGGGTTCACACGGCTAAGGCACACGCCCGTGTGCTCAGCCCGTGTGCAATTCTGACTTACTTACTTAAGATGCAGGGGACACACGGTCTACTAACATGCCCATGGGGGCCGACCGTGTGTCCCACACAGCTTAGGCACATGCACGTGTGCCTATCCGTGTGGACAATTATAGGCCATTTTCCAAGCCTTTTTGCCACCTTAAAACACAACCAACTCATACCAGCTTCAAACTCACAATTCAAGGTATAACATAGATTAAGAACATTCATCATTGAGACACTCACATGCCATCATGCATATCATGAATTTCATTCTCATTGCATAAAATATAATTTAAACAATATTAGCCAATTTCAAAGGCCATTACAACTTGACTTAAGTGATAACAATAGCCAACACATTTAGTTACTCAAAATAACACTTACCAAAGTGACTAAACTTCCTACACATGCCATACAACAAAAAGACTAACTTTACCATACCAAAATGAATTCCTAGATAGTGTGACTTCAAACTCCAACTTCGAATGATCCCCGAGCTAATTTGGCAAATCTACATGGAAGGAAAAATAATGGAGTAAGCATAAAAAATGCTTAGTAAGTTGCATGAAATAAAGTAGCAATAAATGTCATGGAATGTCATTCAAACATGGCATCATGGGGTTTATATAACTTTTTACTCCTTCTCGTATCTTACTCATTCTTATAACATATTCATTCAAGACTTACTTAGACTTACTTACTCTCGTGACTTACTCTTTCCCATGGCATAGTCATTCACATGCTTTGCTCATTCACATGCCTTACATTTTCATAATTTCTCATGACTTACTCAAATGTACCTATAACACTCGTCATGAAACTTTAGTCTCTCTTATTAGCTAAACGACTTAGATACATCCCCTATTAACATTTTTAGAATATCAAAGGATACTCGTAGTGTCATTCTCATAGTAAGGTGTCAAAGCCATATCCCAAATATGGTCTTACATGGGACCTCAAATTGATGCCGAAGCCATATCCCAGAAATGGTCTTACACAAGATCTCATATCGATGTCAATGCCATGTCCCAGACATGGTCTTAGACGAGATCGTAGAATGATGCCGATGCCATATCCAAGACATGGTCTTACACGGGATCTCTCTTAGATGCCCATGCCATTCCCAGACATGGTCTTACAGGGGATCTATATCTCGTCTCGGTGCCGTCGTCATGTCCCAGACATGGTCTTATACGGGACCTCATGTGGATGCCAATGCCATGTCCCAGACATGATCTTACATGGGATCCCTGTTCGGTGCCGATGCCATGTCCTAGACATGGTCTTACACGGGAGCTACAATGCTCATGACATGATTACGGTATCCTTCGTATCTTTGATACTTATATGTAATTTTTCTTTCATGTTTCCATCATCTCTTGGTAAAATTCATATCAATAAATTTCATGGAATTTTACATAATTACATAGAATATCATCATCATAAATTTAAATAATGCATAGGGCTAAATTATTACATACAACTTAACTCGGGACCAAAACGAGGGCAATTGTCCGATTTAGTCCACTATCTTGCTTTTTCCCCGGTTTCAGTCTGGGCTTCATGTTTCTTGATCTAAAATGAAAAATTTAGCTTATTTAGTACACACATTGACTAAATGGCCCATAAGTCACACTTTGGCAAAATTTATAATTTTTCCCCTAAACTTTTTCATATTTGTAAAATGCTCCCTAGGCTCGTATAATGAAATGCACTTATTTTCTAGGTTACCCCAGCCTAGCCAAACCTTTCATGTGCTCATAGCAACCCACATTTCTCATCAATTTATAAATTTACTACACATTTTACTAACTTTGCAATTTAGTCCCTATTAGGGACTTTCATGAAAAATCACCTAGAGAAAGGTGTTTACTACACTTTAAACTTTCATAATCTACCACTAGATATCAAAATACTTGCATGTCATATATGGGTATATTTTTGAATATAAACCCTAACTCAAATTAGTGGTAGAAATAGCTAGGTTAAGCTACGAGGATTTCAAAAATACGAATAATATAAAAAAAGGGCTTGGAGTCACTTACTTGGAGCTTGAAAATGAAAGAAATCCTAGCTATGGAGGACTCTTCAAATTTGGCTCAAGCATGGAGAAGATGGACACTTTTTGCTTTCTTTTTTCCTTTTTATTTCTTTAATTTACCAAATGACCAAAATGCCCTTATAACCTTTCTTTGAAATTTTACCCTTCTATGGGCATTTTTGTCCATAGTGTAAAAAATTGGTCTAATTGCCAAATAAGGACTCCTACTAATTTTTCTAATGCTATTTCATACTTAAACCTTCTAGAAACTCAATTTTGTAACTTTTACAATTTAGTCCTAAAGGACAAAGTAATAACTAATTCATAAAATTTCTTTCATGAAATTTTCTCACTATCATGCAAGTATACTATAAACTGAATAATGATCATGAAATATACTTTCTACTTCAGAATTGTGGTCTCGAAACCACTATTTTGACTAGGCCCTAGCCCGGGTTGTTACATGTGTGCAAGGGTGCATGTGAACTTAAGTTTATGTAAATAATGTGCTTGGAATGTATATGATATTGGTAAGGTTAGGTGGGTAAGTTAATATGTGATGATATGATTTTTGGATATTAAGAGGGTTGGTAAGATGTTAATTATTTGCATATAGACTTTCTAAGCTTCTTAAAGCTTACTTCTTTCTCTTTTTCCTTGTTTCATAGAGTAGTCAAGCCAGCTCAAAGATCGGAAAGCGTCGGAGGATCACCCATACTATCCACAACATTCTTTTGCTATTGTAATATGAATTCTTTTGAAACTATGGCATGTATAGGGACTTAGTAGTGTTGTAAGTGTCATGTTGGTTTGGCTATATTGTGGCAATTGCCATTTGATAAGTTATTTTGTAATTAAGGCCATGTGATATGGCCAATGATGATATTAGTTTTTACATATATCCTTATGAGGTAATTCACGGAATGCTTGGTGTGCTTGTGTGTGGATGAATTGAAACGGATGATTGATGGTTGAATGTGGTCATTGAGATGCCTAAAAATGTGTATAGTGTGTGGTGTTAAAAATGGTAAAGTTTGTACATGTTTTGGGGCAAAAGATAGCTTGGAAAATAGCCTAACTTTGGGCCATACGGCTAGCCACCACGGGCATGTGTATAGGGCGTGTGAACTTTCCATGAAATTTTCAGAGAATAAGGACGTCACACGGCCTAGTCACATGGGCGTGTCCCGTGGCCGTGTAACCAAATTTGCATACTGACGTCATAAACAGAATACCCTAATTTTTCACACGGGGTGAGAGCATGGGTGTGTTGAGGCCATGTAAAGGGCACGGGCCAAAGACACAGGCGTGTGCTCGGTCGTGTGAAAACCCCTATAGGTTTGAAATGAAAAATAGTTTTCCAATAATTCAACATGAGTTGGGGACATGGGCGTGTGTTACCACACGGCCTGCCCATATGGGCATGCCCCTGTCTTACACAGGCGTGTGCCCTATTTTTGACCTAATTTTCCAAAATTTTTCTAAGTTCTCGATTTGGTCCCAGACCACTCCCAAACTATGTTTTAGGCCCCATAGGCCCATTTAAAGGATGGTATGATATATTATGAAAAGGTTTTAAATCAGAATGAAATTTTATGGCCTGACTTTGTATGATTGGTTGTGTTATCTTCCTGTAATGCCTCGTACTCTGTTCCGATATCGAACTCGGGTAAGGGGTGTTACAATCAAACTATTCAAGGGACTGCTCACACAAATTGTCAGTCAAAATGTAGCTACCCAGTGCTGCTCACACAAGCTGTCAAGTATCTGCAACAAATGCTGAAGTACCTAGCTAGTGGTAGGACGTATGAGACCAACACCAGGAATCACATAAACATGTATATTCATATAGGTTCCTAGTAACATGTCACTTGCATCCTGTTCTATTCCTAAGGTTCAACCGAGATTTTCTCACTTGTCAAAACTTTGTCAAATATGTCCAAAGAGTCAATCACACAATTTATACAATAATAAAGCATTAAAAACATAATATAACCATGCATTATTTACATACAAACTTACCTCGGTACAAAAATAGTTGAAATGGACTTAATCGTCAAATACTTTGTTTTTCCTCTAGTCTAGGTCCGAATCTCATTTTTCTTCATCAATAATAACAAATTTAGCTCATTTCTTCATCACATTATTCAATTTGACCCAAAAATCACATTGTGGCAAAATTACATTTTTGTCCCTAACTTTTCAATTATTTACATTTTAGTCCTTAGGCTCATAAAATGAATTTCTTTAAATTTCTTCATTACCCAAGCCTAGGCGAACCCTTCTCATGCTCAAGGAAGCCCACGTTTTTCATTTATTCATATTTTCTACTACTCATTTTATAACTTTTACAAATAGGTCCATTTGACATTTTTACTGAAAAATCACTTAGCAAAAGTCGTTTATCACACATCTAACATACATTTTCTACCATTAGACATCAAAATACATGCATGCCTAACATGGGTAAAATTTTAAACTTTGATAATACTTCAAATTAATCCTTGGAAATGCTAGATTAGGTTATAAGGATCTCAAAAACATAAAAATCATTAAAAATGGGGCTAGGATGGACTTACAATTGAACTTGGAAAGCTTGGCCAAAACCCTAGCTATGGAGACCCTTCAAATTCGGCACAAGGGGACTAATTTGTTTAATTTTGTCTTTATTTGCCAAATAACCAAAATTCCCTTAATGCCTATGAAATTTCACCTAACCATGTCCATTTTTGTCTATTCTATGATATAATGGTGTAATTACCATTTAAGGACCTCAAATTTAAGAATTCATTTCAATTAAGCACCCATAGCTTCTAGAACTCACATTTTGCAGCTATTACAATTTAGTCCTACTAGGCAATTTAGACACTCTATCGATAAAATTTCTTAACGAAATTTTCACACAAGCATTCAATCATACTATAAACCTTAAATTATTATCACAATAAATTTTTCTACTTCAAATTCGTGGTCCCGAAACCACTGTTCTGTTTGAGCCCTAAATCGGGCTGTTACAAAAATTGGGCGACAAAATGGCCTTGTAAATGGCCTATTTTTGTCCATACGGGTAGAGACACGGGCGTGTGTCTCAGCCGTGTGTGACACATGGTCATAGTACATAGCCATGTGTCCCCTGGTGTTGAAATTAAATGCAAGTCAGTATGCAGCACACGGCTTCACACACGGACGTGTGACTAGCCGTATGGCATAAGTCTGTATACCCTACAGGTTTGGCACGACCTAGCAGATGACAATGTTCACGGGTATGTGAGGCCATTTCGAATAGGCACGGGACTAGGACACGGACTAGACACATGGGCGTGTGGTCGGCTGTGTGACCTAAGTCAGAGAGTTACACGGGGTAGGACACGGGCTGGGACACGGCCATGTGCTTCCATTTCGAATGTCCACACGGCCTATGGCATAGGCATGTCTGGTGGCCGTGTGAGACACACGGCTTGTTTACACGGGCGTTTGTCCCCTATTTTGAGAAAAATTTTCCAAGTTTCCCTAAATTATTTAAAGTATTCGGTTTAGTCTCGAACCACTTTTAAAGCATATTTAGGGCCTCGTAGGCTCGTTTAAGGGACAATATAATTGAATGTGATTGATATATGCTTATGTATGTGAAACATATGTGTAAATGATGTAATAATTACAGTAATGTCTCTTACCCTGTTCTGGCAATGGATACGGGTGAAGGGTGTTATAGATAAATTTTGGGAAATTCAAAAAATAAAAATAAAAATAAAAATAAAAATAAATATAATATTAACTAAAATCCCAACTCCCTACTAAACCATTAACCATATATCCCACCAAAGCTGAAATTAAATTCTCACCCAACAACCTCAGAGTTTCAGTTCCACTGAATTTCTATCAGACAACCGAAACAAAAATTATCATTCGCGCTCACATGAGGATTCGAACACAAAACATTAAGGTAAGTTAACACCTTACCACTTAAACCAGAAGGCTTATTTTGACATGAGTTTACCAAGAATATAACATAAGCCCACCTAAAAGGGATAAGGCTAAGACCAAAAATAACATATTTTCCAAAAGTGAAACTTGAACCTAAGACCTCAAACACCCACTTAGAACACTTAACCACTAAATCAGATACTCATTAATGATATAATTTACAGAAATAATGTTAAATAAATCAGGGCGTTACATAACACTTTTACTAGTCATCATTATTTAATAACCATATCAGTTTATCCTGATGTGTAACACCCCTAACCCGGCCTAGACATTATGGCCAAATCTGGGTATGTTACAAATAAGGGTTTTAAATTATATCTTCTAAGTTAAAACATATCATTTTATTAATTTACCAATCGGAGTCTTAATATCCAGAAAAACTTGAGTTTATAATCTTATTTGAAATAATTTTAAGTTAACAAGAATTTGCAATGGAAGTTTGAAAATCATTTTATTTGAAACCAAGTTTGTGTTTCCAAAAACCATTTGTTAAAACATTTCTTTGCGTAAAGTGTTTTTATCAACATTGAGAAAAAGAAAACAAAACAAAATCCAAATCAAAAAGTTAAAATCATACAGTTCAGAGAGTCCCAAAAATTACAAACTCTCAAGAAAAACTAGATTTTAAAATAAAATCCATATTACTAAATAAAAATAGTTCTCTGTCGAGTGGTCATCGTTGAGCCTCCGTCGCACCGACTCGCCTAAGTCTGTGGATTACCTGAACATAATAGACAAACAGATGTGAGTTTTCATAAACTCAGTGTCTAACCTAACAGAAATAGTCATGCAACATTCATAGAATTTCATGTACAGTCAGATACAAATTCAGACCTAAGTCTATAACAGTAATAGATATCAGAATCAGATAACAGATCAGACGTACAAAATCCTACCCTATCCTTTACACGCCATCTCAGCCATTCCATCATACCATGTGGGGTTAAAAACACCTACCCAACCCTACACATCATATAGTATCGATGCGACACATATCAGATATTATGTAGTCAAGCTGCCAGAATATAAGTGAAAGGTCGCCATACAGATCACTTCCTTCATAAATACAAATTCCACCCCAAACAAAAATATAGAATACAGATGTAAAAATAACAGAATAAACATGCTTAACATGCTCGTATGTAGATAAATACATACTTAACAGTATAGTTAGGCATACATATCAGTTTTCTACTTAAATCAGACTATTAGAGTATCAGATCACATGTAATAAGGTTTGGTTAGCCCTTACCGACCTATGGTAGGCCTATAGTTGATCGGAACGACCCGTACGACCCTAAAAAAATTATAAAATCCTGGGCCTACATGCTTGTGTGGCCCAAACGCCTAGATAGGCCTTATCCGTGTGGTCCACATGGCCTGGCCAAAAACCTACACGCCTGTGTGGTATGCCAGTGTGAGAGCATTGGCCACCACATTAGCCTTACCGGGGTGATATTCTATCGTGCAATCATAACCCTTGAGTAGCTCAACTCATCGACGCTTCTTAAGATTCAACTCCTTTTGAGTAAAGAGGTACTTGAGGCTCTTGTGATCGGTGTAGATAATACACCTCTCACCATACAGATAATGCCTCCAGATCTTTAACGTAAACACCACGGCTGCTAACTCAAGATCATGCGTTAGATAATTTCCCTTGTGTGACTTAAGCTGTTGGGATACATAAGCCACAACCTTACCATCTTGCATGCCGATGTGTGATGCATCACTATACACCACAAACTCCTTATCGAATTTAGGCTGTATCAGAATAGGAGCCTGAGTTAGAACAGACTTGAGCTTCTCGAAGCTCGATTGTTGTGCATCAATCCAAACGAAAGGAACATTCTTGCGTAGAAGCTTAGTCAGAGGAGCTACAATCAGTGAGAACCCAACAAACCTCTGATAATAACCCGCAAGACCCAAAAACTGCGGATCTGAGAAATGTTCTTAGGCTGTTTCTAATCAAGCACAACCTTAATCTTTCTAGGATCAACTTGGATCCACTCAGCAGAAACCACATGCCCCAGATATATTAGAGTCGAACTATTTCTCTCGGAGTATCTGAAGCAATACTCTAAGATGCTCATCCTAAGTCTTAGAGTACACCAGAATATCATCGATGAAGACTATGGCGAACTAATCTAGATACGGATGAAAAACTCGGTTCATCAGATCCATGAATGCAACTGGAGTATTCGTCAAACCAAAGGGCATAACTAGGAATTCGTAGTGCCCATAACGAGTCCTAAATGTCGTCTTATGAATATCAACTTCCTTAACTCTAAGCTGATGATACCCAGAATAGAGATCTATTTTCAAAAATACTGAAGCCCCTCAAAACTGATCAAATAGATCATCGACTCTCGGAAGTGGGTACTTATTCTTCAAAGTCAGTTTATTCAATTACCGGTAGTCGATGGACATCCTCATGGTACCATCATTTTTCTTCACAAACAGAACCGGCGCCCACACGAAGCACACTAGGACAGATGAAATGTAACACCCCTTACCTGCATCCATCACCAGAATAGGGTATGAGGCATTACCTTTCTAAAATACATGCAATCAATCAATCTTGAACCTTTGAAAAATATGCCCCAATTTTTAATTTTTTCAAACAATAATCCACGAACTTTCTTATGGGTCTACAAGACCTAAATCATGGATCGGAGATGATCCGGAACCATTCTGTGCACTTGGGAACAATTCTTCAAAAACTAGCACAAACAAGGCACACGCCCGTGTAGAAGGGCAACACTCCCGTGCAGTCCCTAAAGACGGCTGTGCTGATGGCCTGTGTACCCTACACGACCTAAGCATATTAGGGACATGCCCGTGCCCCTCGTCCATGCAAAATTAATTTCCAACATTCAACCTACAAGGGTTTTCACACGGTTGAGCACACGCTTGTGTGCTTAGCCCGTGTCCCCTCACACGGCCATGACACGTCAGTGTCGCAGCCCGTGTGTAACAACCTTGACATTCTGTTTCTGACGTCAGCAGCCACATGACCGTGGCACACACCCGTGGGCTCAGCCCGTGTTTGTCACACAGGTAGGACACGCCCTTGTCTCAACCCGTGTGAGAGAACCTGGGTATTTTGTTTCTAACGTCAGTAACCACACGGCCGTGGCACACGCCCGTGGGCTAGCCGTGTGTCACACACGGCCTAGGCATACGCCCGTGTGCCTACTTGTGTGGGTAAAAATAGGCTATTAACCAGGCCTTTTTGCCTCCCTGAAACAAAACCGACACAAGTCCATATATACTAAGTCTACTATGCCAAACCAATGGCTATAAATTGGCATCCAAAGCATTGATGAGTAACACCAACCTTTGCATGAACTCATGCTCATTCATTAATAATAACTAGAACCATTTTAGCCAATCCTAAAGGCCATTTACAAAATGAGCTTAATGTCATAAATGGCCAACACAATTGGCTCACTAATGTACCTTACAACAAAATGACCATTTTCCTATACATGCCATTACTCAAAATACAAAATACGACCATACTGAGTATTTTGATGGATAGTGTGTACACTTCCTCCGACACTCTTGGATCCTCAGATTAAATAGGCGGCTCTAAAAGATAATGGAAGGGAGAGGGGTAAGCATGAAGCTTAGTAAGTCAATATGCAAACAACGAATACCAAAATCATGCATTTAACAATTAACTTTGACATCAACTATACCGAGACTTCTAAACATGGATCTACTTACTCTTCCCACAACTCATCCAACTTTTCAACATACATTTACGCACAAAGCTTATATTATTAGTACATACATTCATCATCACATCATAAATAAAATTTCATTCGAGTGATTTCATAATAGTACATCCAGGCTAGACAAATTCATATTTAGCCATTCATAATGACATTACAATAAATGGGGTGGTTCCGCACTTAGTCTACCATCATCAATTATTCTCGGTGGTTTCGCACATAGCCCACCTTCATAAGAAAGCTACGGTGGTATCGCACTTAGCCCACCATTATTAATACATTCTTAATAGTATCGCACTTAGCCCATCGATATTAATTTTCAATCAGGCAAATTTCACTTAGCTCACAAATTTTAACTCTTATCTAGGGGCTTTGCATATAGCTCGCTTTAACTCATAATTCACGGAAGTTTACCAATGCTCTCAATTCTTATAATTTCAATCAATATCCATACCATTCAACCACATATAATATAAGTCTTTTATGAGCCAAAAACATTAATAATGAAAGTATCTTTTATATATAAACTTACCTCGATATGTAAAATACGAAAAATGTGGAATTCACTCCGAAGCTTTTCCCTTGCCTCAGTTAAGGTTGACCCCACGCTCTCCTTCATCTAAATGAATAAAAATTTATCTATTTAATCACTAATTTAATTGAAACACTCCAAAAATCACAATTAAGCAAAATGACCGTTTTGCCTCTAGCCTCTTGGCAAAATAACCATTTTGCCCCTAGGCTTAGAATTCGATTTTTATCAAATTTCCTTATCAACCATGCCTATAAAACTCTTTTTATCCTCAATATTACCCCAATGTCTCATTATTTCACACTATTACTCCTTATTTTACAACTTCTACAACTAAGTCTAAATGAGTGTTCTCATGCAACCTCTTACACAAAAGTGGTTCAATGGACAAACTACATTCATTTTTCCTTCTCAAAATTTCCAACAAACATCATTTATTCAACAATGGAAAAGTTCTCAACTTTCAACCATTTTGCACAATATACCCCTCAAAATGTAGCTCATGCTACAAGGGTTCCAAATATGTAAAAATATTCAAGAAAAACCTTAGGAATCACTTATAAGGATAAAAGATGGCTGAAATTTTGAAAGCTTCAAAACCCCTCTTTACTGGTATATTTCGGCAAGAAGAAGAAGCAAAAATGATTATACAAATTTTTTCCTTATTTTATTACATTTCTAGTCAAGATTGGTCACCTAACACACCAAACTTTGACTTTTCCCATTCTTTGTCCCACTATGGCTGGCCATGCCTCGCTTAATGGGCTTAATTGCCTTATAAAACCCCCACATTTTCTTCTCTAGCTAATTTACACAATTTACTAATAATTTGCAACTTTTACCTTTTATGCGATTTAGTCCCTTTTCGCGATTAATCCTTCAATCGCGTAAATTTATTCACCAAAATTTTCATGTATTCTTATAGAAATACCATAACACATAAAATAATGCTAAAATAATTTTCTTAAACCTTGAAAAGTGATTTTGAAATCATTATTCTGACTAAGCCTAGTTTTAGGATGTTATATGAAACCACGATCCAAAGGCTCTTGAAGTTGAACCTTAAGCTCTGTAAGCTCTTTCGATATCATACGGTATAGAGCGATGGATACCAGAGCTGTACTCGATAGAAGCTCTATGCCAAACTCAACTTCTCGATTTGGAGGTAAACCAAGTAACTCCTCAGGAAAAACATTTGAAAATTCCCTCACTGTTTTGATATCCCTGACAGAAGAGTCCCTAGAAATTGAACCACTGACGTAGGCTAAACATGCCTTACACCCTTTTCAAACCAATTTCTCAGCCACTGGAGTGGAGATTACATTAGACAGGTAACCTCGAAGCTCACCAATCACAACCACCTCCTTATCATCCCCGGTGCTCAGAACGACCTTCTTAGTCGTGCAGTCTAAACTAACTCGGTGCTTAACTAACCAGTCCATACCCAGAATTAACTCAAGCTCCCTAAACGGTAGGCCATCAATTTTGCCAAAAACACAGCCCCTTGTACTTCCAACAGAACATTCCTATAAAGTTTATTTACATGAAAAGACTGTCCCAATGGACTCAGTACAGTAATCTCACTAGAAGTACACCCAATAGAAATCACTAAGTTCTCAAAAACAGAACTAGTTACATAGGAGTGTGTAGAACCTATGTCTATCAAAGTAGTATATGGAGTATAAAGCATAAAGAACGTACCCAAGATCACATCAAGGGGATCTCTGTCCTCTCAGTGTTGAATAGCATACACCAGTGTAGGCTACCTCACCTCAATTTGATTAGCACCTCTGCCTAGTGCTCTGTGTCCTCGGCCCATACCAGTACCACCCCTAGCCGATCCATGGCCCCTAGGTGGCTGTTGTACTGCCCTCTGAGGCCGAACAAAACCCGATGCCAAGCTTGCATCTGATCGGAATGATATAGACACTCTCTAATCTAATGATCTAATGATCCACACCACAGACAAGCCCTTAATCTCCTCTAACACTCACTCAGATGGCGCCTACCATAGTCACCACAAGGCTGAATCCCAATAGGAGTAAAAGAAATTCCCACTCTAGCAGGCCCATCAAGTTTGGCCCGTTTCTTAGGGCTCTAAATAGAATTAGAAGGCTTCGAATCCCTCTTATTCTTACCTCTCTCTCGGTCTCTATTCTGGCG
The DNA here is from genome assembly GCA_020496765.1 of Gossypium stocksii. Lineage (NCBI taxonomy): Eukaryota > Viridiplantae > Streptophyta > Magnoliopsida > Malvales > Malvaceae > Gossypium > Gossypium stocksii. Next base: position 55,704,777 of record CM035622.1, read on the forward strand.
CTCCATGCACTTAACCTCATTAGCAATCTTTGCCTTATCCACAAGAACTGCAAACTCTCGCTCCTTCTGTGGAACAATTAATACCTTTAGACTATCCTTCAAGCCATATTCAAAATAGGCACATTTCTCATACTTAGATGCCACCATGCATTGAGAGTAGCGGTTCAGTACCAGAAATTCAGCCTCATACTCAGCCATAGACTTATCACCTTACATGAGATTTATGTACTCAAGCCTACGAGCATCCACATAGCTCGCATCTGAGTACTTTCACTAGAAAGCAGTCTTACAGTAATCCCAGTGCAGACGATCTGGTTATGCACCCTCCTCAATTGAAAACCATCACTGATAAGCTTCGTCACGAGGCAATGAGACTGCAACCTTCAGTTTCTGCTTAAGGGTGTAGTCAATGTCATTCATTATCCTCTTGATGGCCTCCAACCAATACTCGGCCACAGTAGGGGAGACTCCAGTGATGCCCCTAAACAACTCAGCTCTATTGGACTGAATTCGTCCAGTTACCGACCCACAGCCCCCAAATCTAAACTGGGGTCCAACGACCCTCTCCAACACTCTCAACATGGCTTGTGACAGTGCGTCATCTCTAACTGAGCGGCTTTGAGACCCAATCTCTGTAGCAGGTGAAACTGTGTCTCACTCGTATCTAAATTTGACATACTGCCCAGGGAGGAAGACTCAGCTTGAGCCTCCTTATAGCGATTATCGCGCCCACGAATACTACGACTGCGAGTTCCCTATGCGCTCATCATATTTTCAGTTTATGTACATTATAAAATTTTATGCATCAATTTTGGTGTTTATTAGCAGATATTTTATGCTCAAGTTATCAGAAGTTCAGTAGTATTTTAGAGGTTTAGTCTTAAACTAACTCAGTACAGTTTTATAAAGTACTAGTTATAATGTTTTCTAGATCTAGAGATACTTACAGGATCAGCGTCGGAGACTCGGTGTACCACATACTTACTCAAAATGATCTAAATTATTTGAAAACCAGTTCTTTTTCAAAACACAATTTTGGAACCCAAATTCACAGCTCGAGTTTTGTAAACTTGGCTCTGATACCATTAAATATAACACCCTTAACTCGGCCTAGACGTTATGACCGAATCTAGGTGTGTTACGAAAAAGGGTTTTAAATTATATCTCCTAAGTTAAAACGTATCATTTTTTTAGTTTACCAATCGGAGTCTTAATATCCAGAAAAACTTGAGTTTATGATCTTATTTGAAACCATTTTAAGTTATCAAGAATTTGCACCAGAAGTTTGAAAATTGTTTTATTCAAAACCAAACTCGTGTTTCCAAAAACGATTTGTTAAAACCATTTGTTTGCGTAAAGTGTTTTTGTCAACATTGTGGAAAAGAAAGCAAAACAAAATTCAAATCCAAAAGTTAAAACCATACAGTTCAGAGAGTCCCAAAAATTACAAACTCTAAAAAAACCAGACTTTAAAATAAAATAAATATTACTAAATCAAAATAGTTTTTTGTCGAGTAGTCGCCGCTAAGCCTCCATCGCACCAACTCGCCTAAGCCTGTGGATTACCTGAACAGAATAGACAAACAGATGTGATTTTTCATAAACTCAGTGTATCACCCAATAGAAATAGTCATGCAACATACACAGAATTTCATGCATAGTCAGTTACAGATTTAGACCTAAGTCTATAAAAGTATTGGATATCAAAATTAGATAACAGATCAGACGTATAGAATCCTATCCCTATCCTCTACACGCCATCTCTGTCGATCCCATCACACAATGTGAGGCTAAAAACAACCACCCAACCCTATACACGATATAGTGTCACTGCGACACATATCAGATATTATGCAGTCAAGCTGCCAGAATATAAGTAAAAGGTCACTGTACAGATCAGTTCCTCCACAAATACAAATTCCACCCCAAACACAAATACAGAATATAGATACAAAAATAACAGAATAAATATGCTTAACATGCTTGTATACAGATAGATACATACTTAACAGTACAGTCAGGCATACATACCAGTTTCCTACTCAAATTAGACTATTAGAGTATCAGATCACATGTAATAGGGTTTGGTTAGCCCTTACCAACCCTACGGTAGGCCCATACTCGATCAAAACTACTTGTGCGACTTAAGGAAAAATTCTAGAATCATGGGCCCACATGCTCGTGTAGGCTCACAGCCCAGATTGGCCTTGCCTGTGTGGCCCACATGGCCTGGCCCAAAATTCACACTCCCGTGTGGGCCCACACGCCCAATCTGATCTACCCTGTGTGGCCCACATGGCCACACATTTGTTGTTATACGGCCATGTCTCGCACATGGCCTCACCTTCAATGTCACATGGCTGTGTGTTGCACATGGCCAGTCACATGGCCGACCACATGCCCGTGTGGTGTCGACAGACCAAATTTTTAGCTTTCGTCGAACCTTGTTTTCTTGTGTTTTAGGTACACACTTGGTAAGGTTTTGATACGAAAACAATCTCGAGCCCTTCCAAACCTAAAGACCAGTACCCCAGACACCAATTTAGCAACCAAAATACAAATTCACAATAGAAATTCAACAATGCCCAAGAACACACCGCTGATGATAAACCCCTGCTAATAAGTACTAAGCCGTTGAAGTGCAATTTTTCGCCTTACGACCTTCACCTAATCATAGATTTCATCGATTAATCCCCAAATAATGGCTATCATTTAACATTGCTAACATCTCAAAAACCAAATGTTAACAACAAATAAAGTTCTACTTACCAAGCCAATTAAAGAACCTGACAATTCCAACAGCACGATTGAATGACAACTTCACAAACAAAATTGAAGAACAAATCTCTAAGACAACCGAGACAAAAATTAACATCCATGCTCATGTGAGGATTTGGACACAAGACCTCTAGCAAGCTAACTCCTTACCACTCGAACCAGCAGGCTCATTCTAATATGAGTTTACAAACAATACAACATAAGCCTACTCAGCAGGAATAATGCTAGTATAAAAAAATAATAGAGTTTGCCAAAAGTAAGACTTGAACCTAAGACCTTTTGCACACACCTAAAACACCTAACACTGAAGTAGATACATATTTATGTCAGGATTTACAGAAACAAAAATAAATTATTCAGGGCATTACACAATGAACCATAATTAACTGATACAAATACAGATACAGATACGCGATTATCCACCCAAAACACACTTGAATGCTCAAACAAGCTATACCATCCAAGAATACACCTGGGTTTTGAATGCCAAGCCTGTAGGCTAAACATCTCTCCAAAAGTACGCTTGGGCACTAAGTGCCAAGCCCGTAGTCTACACATTCTCCACTAGAAATATGCTTGAATAACTGTGAATATAACTCAATAATCTATAACAAATGTTGGATTCTCGTGCAATCAATGGATACATATATCATCATCTCATCTCATATCAAACCCTTATAGTGCACAAAATAACCCTATTGGCATACCAATAGTATCCTATCCTATGTTCATCCGGGCTCAGTACATGTAACAGTATATCACTTTTCAATTCAATCTAATTTCTCACCTTTGTACCAATTTGCCACATTTTATTTTACATTCAAACAGTCCCAAAATACATAATTCAACATAAAAATTACAAAAATACATAGAACCATACTGTATAGACTTACTACGGCAAACAACAAAAGCAAAAGTGTTCATGACTAATCTGTAATTGTAACACCCCAAACCCGGCCTAGAGTTATGGCCAAATCCGAGAGTGTAACAATGATAGGCTTTGAAAATAGTGTTATTTCGATAAAGCTTTGTAAGCTGTTCGATAAATCATCCAAGTTTTATAGCCTATATTCGTTTATAACTGTTACTAAAAGCGTTATTTAATTATCTCGTTTATCAAACATAGATTACAGTGGAAGTCTTAAAAATCGTTATATTTTGAAAATCCAGTTCGTATTTTTAGAAAAACTGTTGCTATCAAAAAAAAAATTTTTTAGTCAATCATCGAAATAAAAATTAAAACACATCCAAAACCAAAATAAAAACCAACCATTCTGGAGAGTCCATTAATTACAAAATATAGGGTTTGGTTAGAGCAACCTATCAGAATATCAGATCACATAATATAGGGTTTGGTTAGCACTTAATGACCTTACGGTAGCCCTACAGTCGATTGGAATGACCCTCGCGACCCTAGGGAAAAATTTAGAATTATGACCTGTAGGCCCACATGCCTAGATTGGCCTAAAAGCCATACACCCGTGTGGGCCCACACACCCAACTTGGCCTAGCCCACGTGTACCACACGGCCACACTCATATCATCACATGGCCGTGTCTTGTGCACGGTCGCACCTTTGTCAGACACACGATCGTGTCTCGCACACAGCCAACTACACGGCCAGGCACATGCCATGTGGCGTTGATAGTGCCCTTTTTTGGCTTTCACTAAACGTCGATTTTTTGTGTTTTGGGTACATATCTAGTTCAGTTTTATTACGAAAACACTCCCGAGACCATCAGCATCTAAAATTGACAACCCAAACTCTCAAAATCAGTCATAATTCATAATTAAATTGAAACCATGAAATCAACAATAATTCAATTCAAGCGGTCATCACTTACCCAAACACCCCGAATGATTTCAACTAAGATTCTGTAAGAGGAGAGCTCCATTCCTCATGTTTCACTACTGCCAAAACAGAAAATAGAGTTCAACTGGCAATTTTGAAATCGAAAACTACAAAAACACTGGAATCCCACTTACCTAACAACCAAAGGAAAATGAAAAAACATGATACAAAGATTTAACGACAGATCGAAACAAAATAGAAGGAAGTAGTAAAAAGAAATGAAGAACAAAAGAGCAGAGAAAGGCACAAGAAAATTAACATAAGTTTTTCTGAAAAGAGAGAAAATTTTTGAAAAAGAATAATAATCATATTTGAAAAGAAAAATTAAAGATATGACAACATATCCCCTATTTTTCTCCTACTAACCCACTAACTTACAACCACCTCAGAATTCTAACTCAACCGAAACTCTATTAGACAACCGAGAAAAAATTAACACCCTCGCCCATGTAGGGATTCGAACATAAGATCTCCAACACACTGACGACTTGAGACTCGAACCAACAGGCTCATTCTGATACAGATTAACAAATAATATTATATAAGCCCACTAAACAAGGGTAAGACTTGGATCTAAAATAACAAAATTTTCCAAAAGTGGGACTTGAACTAAATACGTCTCAGACACACCCAGAACACTTAGCCACTTAAGTAGATACATATTTGTGTCAGATATTTATAGAAACTAGAATAATTTAAGTGAGGTGTTACAACTATACCCCTAAAAGAAATTTTGACCTCGAAATTTACTTATTCTGAACAGATAAGGATACTGCTGACGTATCGAGTCCTCAGGTTTCCACGTGGCTTCCTTAATGCCATGATTTTGCCACAAAACCTTAACCAATGGAATAACTTCCTCCTCAGAACCTTAGCATCATGATCCAAAATTTGAACTGGCTCTTCCTCAAAAGTCAAGTCCGGTCTAACCTCGATCTCCTCAACAGAGACAACAAGAGATGGATCAGACCGATATCGCCTCAACATCGAGACTGAAACACATCATAGGTACGGTCCAACTCTAGAGGTAGCTTTAACTAGTAAGTGACCTATCCCGCACGCTTCAGAATCTGATACGGTTCAATAAACCTAGGGCTCAACTTGCCCTTACGGCCAAATCTCAAAACTTTCTTCCACGGAGAAACCTTAAGAAAAACAAAGTCACCCACAGAGTACTCGATCTCTCTCTTCTTCAGATCTGTATAAAACTTTTGCCTATTAGAAGTCACCTTCAGACAATCCCAAATCAGTCTAACCTTATCTTTAGTCTCGGAAACCAACTCAGATCCCAAAACCCTTTGCTCACCCAACTCAGGACACAAAATCCTTTGCTCACCCAACTCAGTCCAACATAGCCGAGTACGACACTTATGACCATACAAAGCCTCGTAAGGTTCCATTTGAATGTTGGACTAGAAACTGTTGTTATAGATGAACTCAGCTAACGGCAGAAAATCCTCCTAACTACCTCGAAAATCTATCACACAACTCCGAAGCATATCCTCTAATATTTAAATCACCCTTTCGGATTGACCATCGTCTGAGGATGGAACGTAGTATTGAAGTCCAATCTCGAACCTAGAGCCTCATGCAATTTTTTCCAGAATCGAGAAGTGAGGCAAGGATCTCTATCAAAAATTATCAAAATAGGAACCCCATGCAGTCTTACAATCTCGAAAATATAGCGTTTTGCTAACTTCTGCAGAGTGTAGTCCATCCAAACTGGAATAAAATGAGCAGACTTGGTCAATCGATCCACGATAACCTAAATAGAATCCTTCTTAGTGGGTGTCAAGGGCAACCTACTGACGAAGTCTATCGTCACTTGTTCCTATTTCCATAAGGGAATCTTAACAGGTTGTAGCAAACTCGAAGGCATCTGATGCTCAGCCTTAACTTGTTATCATATTAGATAACGATTGGCAAAATTTGTAACCTCACATTTTAAACCGAGCCACCAGTACAGTTTACGGAGATCTCAATACATCTTATTACCACCGGGATGCATAGCATAAGGGTTGCTATGCGCCTCCCTCAGAATCGACTGTCTCAAATCAGAATCATTCGGTACATAAATCTGACCTTGAAAACACAAAACCTCATTTTTATTCAGCCCAAAATCAGTTGTACTGCCACTCTCAACCTAACAGAACTGTATAACCAAAGACTCATCCCCTAACTGCTTTTCTCGAATCTGATCAATCCAAGTCAGCTTAAATTGCAACTCAGCTAACAGACCCCTATCATCAAACAGACTGAGGCGAGCGAGCATCCCTATTAAATCAACCATCACTCTATGACTTAGAGCATCGGCCACAACATTGGCCTTACTAGGATGATACTCTAACGTGCAATCATAATCTTTGAGAAGCTAAATCCATCGACATTGTTTAAGATTCAACTCCTTCTGGGTAGGGAGGTGCTTGAGGCTCTTGTGATTAGTGTAGAGAATACAACTCTCACCGTACAGATAGTGCCTTCAGATCTTTAACATAAATACCGCAACAGCCAACTCAAGATCATGCGTCGGATAATTCCCCTCGTGTGACTTAAGCTGACGGGACGCATAAGCCATAACTTTACCATCTTGCATCAATACACATCCTAAATCGACGTACGACTCATCACTATACACTGCAAACTCTTTACCAGATTCAGGTTGTACCAAAACAAGAGCCTGAGTCAGAATAGACTTGAGCTTCTCGAAGCTCGATTGTTGTGCATCAGTCCAAACAAAAGGAACTCCCTTGTGCAGAAGCTTAGTCAGAGGAGCTGCAATGAGAAAGAACCCATCAACAAACCGCCAATAATAACTCGCAAGACCCAGAAAACTGTGGACCTCAGATACATTCTTAGGCTGTTTCCAATCAAGTACAGCCTCAATCTTTCTAGGATCAACTTGGATCCCTTCAGTAGAAACTACGTGCCCCGAAAAAGTTACCATTTGCAGTCAGAACTCACACTTGCTCAACTTAGCATAGAGCTGTTTCTCCCAGAGTAACTAAAGCACTGCTCTAATATGCTCATCATGCTTATCCTCAGTCTTAGAGTAAACCCAAATATCATTGATAAAGACCACGATGAAATGATCCAGATATGGCTAAAACACTCGGTTTATCAGATCCATGAATGCAGTCAAAGCATTCGTCAAACCAAAGGGCATAACTAGGAACTCGTAATGCCCAAAACAAGTCCTAAATGCCGTCTTATGAACATCTGATTCCTTAACTCTAAGCTGATGATGCTCAGATCGGAGATCTATTTTCGAGAACACTAAGGCCCTTAAAACTGATTAAATAAATTGTCGATCCTCGGAAGTGGATACTTATTCTTCTTCACAGTCAGTTTATTCAACCGCCGGTAGTCGATGCACATCCTCATGGTACCATCCTTTTTCTTTACAAACAGAACCAAAGCCCCCCACGGAGACACACTAGGATGGATGAAACCATGATCCAGTAGCTATTGAAGTTGAGCCTTAAGCTTTGCAAGTTCCTTTGGTGCCATACATTATGGAGCGATGGACACTAGAGCTGTACCTCGGTAGAAGGTCAATGCCAAACTCAACTTCTCGATTCAGAGGTAAACCCGGTAACTCCTCAGGAAAGACATCCAAAAATTCCCTCACAGTTTTGATATCCCCGATAGAAGAGTCCCTAGAAACTGAAACACTGACGAAAGCCATAAACACCTCACACTCTTTCCGAACCAATTTCTTAGACACAAGAGCAGAGATCACATTAAACTGATAATCTCGATGTTCACTGATCACAACCACCTCCTTATCATCCTCAATCCTTAGAACGACCCTCTTAGTTGCACAATCCAAGCTAACCCGGTGCTCAACTAACCAGTCTATACCTAGAATTAAGTTGAACTCCCCAAACAGTACCTCCATTAGATTTGCCAAAAATACAACCCCTTGCACTTCTAACGGAACATTCCTATAAAGTCTATTAACCCGAACAGACTGCCCCAACGGACTCAATATGGTAATCTCACTAAAACTAAACTTTACAGAAATTCGCAAGTTTCTGAAAGTAGTACTAGCTATATAAGAATTTGTAGAACCTACGTCTATCCGAGCAGTATATGGAACATAAAAAATAATGAATGTACCCGTGATAACATCAAGTGCATTTCTATCCTCTCGGCGTCGAGTAGCATAAACCAGTGCAGGCTATCTTGGCTCAGTCTGACTTGCACCTCTGTCCAGTACTCTCTATACTCGGTCCATACCATTACCACTCCTAACTGGTCTACGGCCCCTAGGTGGTTGCTAACTGCCCTCTGAGGCTGTACAAAACTCGGTCCTGAAGCTTGCATCTGATCAGCCTACTGTGGACACTCTTTGATATGGTTCTCCAAAGATCCACACCTTAAATAAGCCCCTAACCTCTTTCAACACTTGCCCAGATGGCACTTACCACAATCACCACATGCCTGAATCCTAGTAAGAGTAGCAGGAACCCCCACTCTAATAGGCCCATTAGGTTTGGCCCATTTCTTAGGCTTCTGAACAGAACCAGAGGGCTTTGAATCCCTCTTATTCTTGCCTCGCTCATGGTCCCTATTTTGGCGCTCCACGCGTTTAACCTCTTCGGTGATCTTTGCCTTATCCATAAGAATAGAAAACTCATGGTCCCTCTGCGGAGTAATCAGAACCCTCAAATTGTCTCTCAAACCATCCACAAAATGGATGCATTTCTCATACTTAGATGCCACCGTGCCTCGAGCGAAGTGGCTCAACCTCAGAAGCTTAGCCTCATACTCTGCCACAAATCTATCACCTTACGTGAGATCCATAAAATTACGCCTACGAGCATCCACATAGCTCGCCCCCATATACTTCCCTTGGAAAGCAGTCTTAAAATAATCCCAGCTCAGACAATCTGGTTGAGTACCCTCCTCAACTGGCAACCACCACTGATATGCCTCGTTGCGAAGCAAAGAGACTGCACCCTTTAGTTTTTGCTCAGGAGTACATCTATGTCATTCATGATCCTCCCGGTGGCCTCCAACCAATACTCGGCCACAGTAGGGCTAACTTTAATGACACCCTTAAACAGCTTAGCTCCATTGGATTGGAGTCGTTCAGTTACCGATCCACGACCCTCATATCTAGAATGGGGTCCAGCAACCCTCTCCAAAACCCTTAACATGGCTTAAGACAGTGCATCATCCCCAGCTGAACGGCTTTGAGACTCAGTTTCAGCAGCGGGTGAAACTAGTGTCTCATTTGTGTCTAAGTTTGGTATACTGCCCAGAGAGGAAGACTTAGCTTGAGCCCTCTACGATCTCGATCGCACCCACAGATACCCCGACCATGAGTTCTATAAACGCTTATCATATATTTCAAATTTGTCTACATTATAAAATTTTATGCATCAGTTCCAGTATTTATTAGCAGATATTTTATGCTTAAATTATCAGAAGTTTAAAAGTTTTTCAGAGGTTTCAGTCTCAGACTTAACTCAGTATAATTTCAGAAGTGCTAACTATAGTGTTTTTAGAAAGTTCTATTTAAGTTCAGAAATACTTACATGATCGACGCCGGAGACTTGGTGTACCACATACTTACTCAGAATGATGCACATTATTTAAAAACCAGTACTTTTTGAAACACAATTTTGGAATCCAAAATTTATAGCTCGAGTTTTGGAACCTGGCTCTGATATCATTAATGTAACACTCTAAACTCGACCTAGATGTTATGATTAATTTCGAGAGCGTAACAACGATGGGTTTTGAAAACAGTATTATTTCGATAAAGCTTTGTAAGTTGTTCGGTAAATCATCCAAGTTTTATAGCCTATATTCGTTTATAGCTATTACTGAAAGCGTTATATAATTATCTCGTTTATCAAACATAGATTACAGCAGAAGTCTCATAAATCGCTATATTTTGAAAATCCAGTTCATATTTTCGAAAAAATTGTTGTTGTAATAAAAACAAAGATTTTAGTTAACTGTCACAATAAAAATTAAAACATATCCAAAACTAAAATAAAAACCAATCAGTCTGGAGAGCCCATTAATTACAAAACTCCCAGAAATAATCCTTAATTAAATAAAAACCATTATTTAAAGTCAGTTCACAACCTTGTGGTCACTGTGAGACTCTGCTGCACCAATCTGCCTAAGTCTGTGGATTACCTAAACAGAACAGACAAACAAAAGTGAGTTTTCGTGAACTCAGTGTGTAACCCAACAGAAAAAGACATGCAATACATACAGAAATCACATATACAGTCAGATAATATGTCATTACGACACAAATCAGATAATATGTAGCCAAGCTGCCAAAATATAAGCGAAGGTTGCCATATAGAATACTTCCTCCACATACAATCCCCACCCCAAACATAATTATAGATTACAGATACAGAAATATCATGCTCAACATGCCCGCAAACAGATATCAGATATATAGATATAGCAGAATAATCAGACATGTATAGTAGTGTCCTATTTAAAGCAACCTATTAGAATATCAGATCATATAATCTAGGGTTTGTTAGCCCTTACCGACCCTACGGTAGGCCCATATTCGGTCGAAATGACCCGCGTGACCCTAGGGAAAAATTTAGAATTGTGGGCCAACATGCCCGTGTGGACCCATATGCCTGTGTGGCCCACACGCCCAGATTGGCCTTGCCCATGTGGCCCACATGGCCTGGCCTAAAACCCACATGCCCATATGAGTCCACACGTCCGTGTGGCCTACACGCCCAACATGGCCTAGCCCGTGTGGCCCATACGACCATATTCACATCATCACAAGGCCGTGTCTTACGCATAGCTATACATTCATCAGACACGCAGTCGTGTCTCGCACATGACCAACCATATGGCCAGACACATGCCCATGTGGTGTTGGCAGTGCCTTTTTTCAACTTTTACTGAATGTTATTTTTCATGTTTTGTGTAAACAGCTGGTTCGATTTTGCTGTGAAAATACTCTTGAGACCACCAGCACCTAAAATCGACAACACAAACTGTCAAAATCAGTCATAATTCACAATTAAATCAAAACCATGAAATTGACAACAATTAAATTCAAGCGTTCATCACTTACCCCAACAGCTCGAATGATTTTGACTAAGATTTCACAAGAGGAGAGCCCTGTTCTTCATGACTCACTGCTGCCAAAACAAAAAATGAAGTTCCAACTGACAATTTGAAAATCGAAAACTAGAGAAACACTAGAATCTCACTTACCTAACAACTGAAGGAAAACAAAAAAGCAAGATATAGAGATTTGACGACAGATCGAAATAGAATAAAAGGATGTAGCAAAAAGAAATGGAGAAAGAAAGAGCAGAGAAAGGCAAAAGAAAATTGACGTCAGTTTTTCCCGGAAAGAGAAAAATTTTGAAAAAGAATAATAATCATATTTGAAAAAAAAGATATTACAACATATCCCTATTTTCTCCCACTAACCCACTAACTCACAACCACCTCAAAATTCTAGCTCAACCGAAACTCTATCAACAATCGAGCAAAAATTAACACCCTCTCCCATGTAGGGATTAAAACACCAGATCTTCAAGACACATAATATAGATTAATAGACAATATTATATAGGCTTACTCAACAAGGGTAAGGCTTGGATCTAAAATAACAAAATTTGCCAAAAGTGGGACTTGAACCCAAGACCTCTCAGACACACCCAAAACACTTAGCCACTGAAGCAAATACATATTTGTGTTAGATATTTGCAAAAACCGAAATAATTTAAGTTGGGCGTCACGGTAATGTTTCCTTTTCCTTAATTATCTACTGGTTCTTAATCTATACAATAATTTATTTCCAATTATTAGTTCCAAACACTTTAAATAATCTCATTTCATGTATATGACACCTTTTATTTATTTTTCACAATTCCCCTAAATTTTTCTTTTTATTCAATTTAGTCCCTAAAATCAAAACATATATCACTTTCACAATTGAACCTCGTTTTTCATTCCGATTTCAATTGTACTCTTCTACAGCCCACAAAAATTTGAATTTATCAAAATTTCATGCTAATTTTATCAACTTCTCATTTTAGTCCCTAAATGTAAAACTAACAAAAATCACTTAACAAAATAGTCTTTAAACATCTCGTAGCTTTCAAATATACCATTTTAAATTAAAAAAATCTAAAATTCATCAACGGTAACTTTAACAAACTTTAATAGTTTTATGATTTAGTACTCAGGTTAACTAGATTAAGCTACAACAATATCAAAAACATAAAATTTATGAAAAACAAACCTTAAATATGTTCACATGCAAGGGTTGAAAGCTTCCATCGAACAACCATGGCTTCTTCTCTTAAGTTGAGCATTCAATGAAAAGAAATAAAATGCGGAAAGATGATGACTATATTCACTTTATGATTTAATTAATCTTTTACGTAACTATTAATATAACATATAAAAATTAAAAACTTAGCCACTAATTGTCCAATACTGTTAGAAATTGGTGATTTTCCCTTTAAGACCTTAAAAAAGTACTAATTAAGCATTTAAGCTAATAAAAACCAATAGCTATCAATTTTGCGGTTTTTATGATTTAGTCCTTGCACCCTAATTAACCATCAAATTACTAAACTTTTCGAACCAAAATTGTAATACCCTTACCTGTCCTAGTCGCCAATGTAACATCCTGATTTTTGGGGCTTAGTAACTTCGTGTGATGTTTTGTAAAATTTTAAAATGTTGAGATGTGGTTGTGAAATTCATGTTTAGAGTGTATAAATGGGCCTATGGAAGGCCCATGAGTTGGCCAAAACTCGGTAGAATTTTTAAATTTTGGACTTAAATAATTAGGGGCTCTGGTTAGGAGGTCTTATCAAAATATGTGGGTAAAATGTATCACAAAAGGAGCCTTGGTAGAGTGGCTAAGTGGCGCCACTAGTCTCCTAAAAATGTGGCGTGTAAGTGGAAGGGAGAAGGCCAAGGTTCGACTCTCTATGCAGGTATTTGTGATGTTTATTTTTGTGTCTTGAGTAGGCAAGAATTTGAGGTTGAGTGGAACTCTGTTCACAAGAGTTTGAATTGGTCAAGTGCATGGATAATGGAGAGATAAGGGGGAGCATATCTAGGAGGGATTTTAGGAGTTTTTGAAATGGGAAGAAATGTGGCCGGCCAAGGGGGTGTTGTAGTGCTAATTCAGCTACTAGGTGTAGTTTAGCATATTTTTCTTCTTTTCTCACTTGTGCCGATTGCCCATAAGCCAAAACTCTCTCATTTTCTTTCATTCTTTCCTTCCACAAACTCTCTTTCTCTCATTCTTTCTCCCATTAATTTCTAGTAAAAGCCGAACCTATCATCCTCTCTTTTCTCCTATTAGCCGAATAGTACATAAACCAAATCCCGAAGGATTCAAAGGGGGCAGTCGATTTCTATGTAAAGGTAAACTCCTTTTCTTTTCTTTTACCGATTCTTATTCTTTCCTAAAAGCCCTTAAACTCTTCTACCGACACTCCTATCTGGTCATAACCATCTCTTATTTCTTTGATCCAAAAGCTGAAGCATAGCACCTTTTGGAGACTTGGTAGCCGAATCTTAGGATCTTGTGGTGCGATTTCTATTAGCATTTGGGAGTTTGGTCTGCTTCAAGTTTAGAGTAGTACGAAAAGGTAATTGTGGTAAGTACTCGTATCGTTAGACTATTCAGTGTTATGGATGTTATGAAAGGCCAAAACTCCCTAAGAATTAGGGAGGTTGCCGATTTGTGGTCTAGGCTATATTAAGCCTTATTCTTTCGTTTTATGGTCCCTTGTAGCGAAGCAAACAAACCTTGAGGGAGCAATAGGTTGGTGAAGCGGTGTTGGATAAGTTTGGATCAATAATCGACATTGCGAAGGTAAGCTATCTACGGTTATAAGTATAGTGGCCGAATGGTGTTAATAAATAGTGATTATTCTTTTAGATTTTAAGGTTCTAATACATCGAGTAAATGAATATAGGACGAGTGCGTGGACGACTTTGAGGAATCGACCGTCATTTAACAGGTGTGTAACATACCCCGTAATAGCCTAGGTTCATGTTGCATAAAAGCCGAAACATCGGATTATGTTGTTGATGTAACCTGTAAATACGAGATGATGTGTGGATGAGTTCAATTGTGATGAACACAGTAAACGAGAGTGATGGAACAGGTAAGAGCACGGTTTCACGCAGTTTGGTACGTTGGGCCTCGATGGGCTAAAATAGGGCCCAATGGGCTTGTGGGCCCATTTGGGTAAAAATTGGTAAAAATGGAATTTGATTGAATTGCATGTTAAATTTTTAGTACCGTTGCATAACTTAGGCTAAAAAGGACCTAAATGACTAAATCGGCTACGAAGGGCCCATTAGGGGTTTTGGGCCCAATAACTTGAACGCGCTATAATAGGCTAAAAACTGCTGTTTAAACACTTGGAATCGATGAATAAGCATGGAAAACTCTAATAATGGATAAAATTACGTAATTACCCCTTAAAACATGATAATGACTATTTTACCCCTAGGTGAAAATGACTATTATACCCCTAGGGTTGTAATATGTTTATGATGACTTTGATACTATTGTTTTACATGCTATGACATGATATGCACATGATATGCTATGACATGAACATGATATGCACTATTTGATTCATTATATGCATGGGTTGGGTTTTATATGATGAAGGAAGTGATAAAGGGCTTTGCCCCAGTTTACCGAAAAGGGCTTTTGCCCTAGTTATTAAAAGAGGCTTGGCCTCCAGTTATATGATTAAGCAGCTATGCTGCCAGTGGAGAGTTTGGCTGGGTGGGTTGAGTTATTCCCCACATGGAGAGTTTGGCTGGTACGGGTGGAGAGTAGAGGATGGTGGGTCGAGTAGTCTCCCCAAACGAGTTTTGCATACATACATGTTTTGTCATATGTGATATTGAAATGGGCCTAAGGGCCATACCGTGCACAGAAAGGCTTCGGCCTAGAAATATGAAATTGAAAGGCTTCGGCCCAGTAACAGTTAACCGAAAGGTTACGGCCTTGTATATGATGAAAAATTAAAATTTGTGCAAGTGTGGATTTGGGCTCTGAAAGGGCTTGTTGCACACTGAGTTTTCAACTCACCCCCTTTCTTCAACCTTGCAGGTGAGCCTTGATGTGGAGACTTGGAGCCGGTGGGAATTCAGAGTGGCCATGATGTGCAGTTGGACTTTCCTTTAAAAGTTTTAAATAGATTTTTATTATTTATTTTTGGGGTTGTAATAAGGCCATTTTAACTCATTTATTTCTGGATTTGGTTGGTTTTGAACTTTGAAATCTGCGTTATTATTTATATCTTAAAATGGGCTAGATCTAGGTTACGTTTTTAAACAAGTCTCGGTTTTCAAATCATACAGAGACAAATACAACATTTTAACTAAGACATCACCTTGAACAAACTCCATCTCGAGATATTTTCAAAAGTATCAACAACCTAAAGTGTGGCAATGGTTGTGGGCATGTCGAGGATTGGATCCAATCAAGAGCTTGGTACTTAAGCAGCCTTCATGGCTCACCTCCTCTGTTTCGGATACCTACCTGGTGCACAGCTTCCGTTCACTTTAGTCTTTTAAAAATTATCATCAAATCCTTTAAGAGAGGTTTAAAATCAGAACTTGTGTTTTAATGTTTTCAATGTGACACGTCAAATTTGGCCATAACGTTTGGGCCGGGTTTGGGGTGTTACATTTAGTGGTATCAGAGCCCGGTTGCAACAACTCGGCTGTGGGTTTTTAACGGTATTTTAATGGTCTTTTTAACGGGCTTTTTAACGGGTTTCTTTTTCAAAATTTCAAATAATGACTTTTTAAATCAAATTTTGAGGATTTCTAAAATACTAGTAAAATAAATAAAATCTTTTTAACCCATTTTTGTGGATAAATATATGTTTTAAATGATTCAAAGGAAGATGTGGCACACTGAATTCCCGGCCCCAAGTCTGTAAGTATACTTTCTTTATCGTGGAATATTAAAATGATATTTGAGAATGATATGATATTATTGTTGGTTTTAAAATGATGCTATAGATAGAATCAAGACCCTACTATGTTACTTTAGTTAGGGTAGAGCTAAAAACATTTAGGATTGAGACTGTAGTTAGATACAATGTTGCGAAAACAACTTCTGAACTACTATACTTCCATAAGATATCTTGTAATAAACAACTGAAATATTAACTAATGTCATAAAATTCGTAATCAGATAAGTCGATATGAGTACTAGAGGAACTCGTGGACGAGGCCGCGGACGTGGTCGCGGTAGAGCGCGGGCCGAATCTTCATCTTCAGGGCATAGGCCAGCTGAAGAGGCATCGGTGCCACTATCATCTGAGACTGGGTCACATGATCGAGCTGTAGGGGACGATGCCTTGTCCCAAGCAATGCTGAGGGTCTTAGAAAGGGTTGCTAGAGCTAGTACTGGGACAGTGAATAGAGGATCTATCTCTGAGCGACTGCAGGCCAATGGAGCAGAGGTTTTTAGGGGCGTATCTGGAGTAGCTCCGAATGTGGCTGAATATTGGCTTGAGGCAACAGAACGGATTATGGACGACTTGGATTGCTCGGTGGAGCAAAAGTTGAAAGGGGCTGTATCGTTGCTGCGAGACGAGGCTTACCAATGGTGGATCACAGTGAGAGAGAGTACCCCAGCTGAGCGGGTAACTTGGGATCTATTTAAGGCTGCTTTTAAGGGCAGGTATGTGGGAGCTAGTTATGTGGATGCTCGTCGAAAGGAATTCCTAAATCTAACCCAGGGTAATAGGACTGTTGCCGAATATGAGGCAGAATTCTTGAGATTGAGCCGATATGCTAGTGGGATAGTGGCGACTGAATACGAGCGTAGCGTTCGGTTTGAGGATGGCCTTCGAGATGAGCTTAGGGTGCTGATAGCTCCACAAAGGGAGCGTGACTTTGCTGCGTTGGTAGAAAAGGCCAAGATAGCCGAGGAGGTTAAGCGGGTTGAGCAACAGAATCGTCAGAAGGATCGACTTAGATTTAGGAGGGATTCTGGACCCTCGGGTGCTGCATACAGAAATGTTAAACGAACCAGAGTAGAGGAGCCGATTCGGGCCATGCCAGTGAATACCGTCAGACCTCAAGTTTGTAGGGATTGTGGTAGAGCACACTTGGGTGAGTGTTGGAAAAGAACTGGGGGTTGTTTTTGATGTGGGTCCAAGGAACACAAGTTTAGAGAATGTCCTAGGAGAACAGCTCAGGACCAAGTGGCTGAGCCAAGGGTTGTGCAACCAGTGCGAGGAGGACCACCACCACAGAGAGGCCGTGGGCAAGGTAGAGGTGGTAATGGTAATGGACGAGGACGTGGGGCACCTGGCAGGGGTGCTGGGCATGTTGAAGCTCGTCAGCCGGCGTTGGTTTATGCTGCACGACGTCGAGAGGAGGGTGATGCTCCTGATGTTATAACCGGTACGTTTTTCATTCATAGCACGCCTTATACTGCTTTGATAGATGTTGGTTCCACTCACTCGTATGTTGCCTGTAACGTATCTGGGGCATTGGGTGTGCGTTCTGAGAAGACTGTGAGTGAGGTATCAGTGATAAGTCCTTTGGGTCACTCGGTTAAGGTAGATAAACTTTTTAGGGAAGTGCCTCTAGAGACTCAAGATAAAGTATTCGTAGGAGACTTAATGGAATTGCCGTTCAGAGAATTTGATCTTATCTTAGGAATGGATTGGTTAACTCAGCATAGGGCGACATTGGATTGTGCTGCTAAGAGGATGGTGTTAAGAACTGTCGAGGATGAGGAGGTATTAGTTATAGGGGAGCGAAGAAATTATTTGTCTAATGTGGTGTCAGCCTTAAAAGCTGAGAAGTTGATTCGAAAAGGTGGTGAGGCATATTTGGCCTTTGTGAGCCAAGCTGAGCCTGAAAAGATGACCGCAGAGTCAGTCAGGACTATCAAAGAGTTTCAAGATGTCTTTCCTGAGGAGCTTCCTGGATTACCTCCAAACCGCGAGGTTGAGTTTGGAATTGACCTGTTACATGGAACAGCTCCGGTGTCTATTGCACCGTATAGGATGGCACCAAAGGAGTTAGTAGAACTGAAAGCTCAGATACAAGAACTATTGGACAGAGGATTTATAAGACCAAGTGTTTCTCCGTGGGGCGCACCAGTTTTGTTTGTAAAGAAGAAGGATGGAACCATGCGAATGTGTATCGATTATCGGCAGCTGAACAAACTGACGATCAAGAACAAGTACCCTTTGCCAAGAATCGACGATTTGTTCGACCAGTTGAGAGGAGCATCGGTATTTTCAAAAATCGACCTTCGGTCCGGATATCATCAGCTGAGAGTCAAAGAGGGGGATATTCATAAGACGGCATTCAGAACTCGATATGGTCATTACGAGTTCCTAGTTATGCCCTTTGGACTGACTAACGCACCTGCAGCATTCATGGATCTGATGAATCGTGTATTCCAGCTATACTTGGATCAGTTCGTAGTTGTGTTCATCGACGATATTTTAGTGTATTCGGAAACAGAAGAAAAGCATGATGAGCATCTTCGTATCGTTCTAGAAGTATTAAGAGAGAAGCAACTCTATGCTAAGTTCAGTAAGTGCGAATTTTGGTTGAGTGAGGTGACCTTTTTAGGGCATGTTGTTTCTGCCGAAGGGATTAAGGTAGATCCTCGAAAAATTGAGGCGATTCTAGAATGGAAGCCACCAAGGTCAGTGTCAGAAATTCGAAGTTTTCTGGGGTTGGCAGGTTATTATAGAAGGTTTGTGGAAGGGTTCTCTGTGCTGGCTGCACCATTGACAAGACTCATAAGGAAAGGAGTACCGTTTGTTTGGGCTGAGAAGCAGCAAGAAGCTTTTGAGAAGTTAAAGAAAGTTTTGACCGAGGCACTAGTGTTGATTCAGCCAGAGTCTGGTAAAGATTTCACTGTGTACAGCGATGCGTCACATGTAGGTTTGGGGTGTGTGTTGATGCAAGAGGGAAAGGTGGTTGCATATGCTTCAAGGCAGCTTAAGCCTCACGAGACGAACTACCCTACGCATGATTTGGAGCTGGCGGCGGTGATCTTCGCGCTTAAAATTTGGAGGCATTACTTATATGGGGAGAAGTGCATCATCTATACAGATCATAAGAGTCTTAGGTACTTATTGACTCAAAAGGAGCTGAATCTTAGACAGCGAAGGTGGATAGAGTTGTTGAAAGACTATGATTGTTCGATTGAGTACCATCCAGGCAAGGCAAATGTGGTGGCCGACGCGTTGAGTCGTAGGACTATAGCAGAATTGAAAGCAATGTTTGCTCGATTAAGCTTATACGATGATGGGAGCCTGTTGGCAGAGTTACAAGTGAAACCAACTTGGGTAGAACAGATTAAGAGGCAGCAGCTGTTGGATGAGTCTTTGGATTCTCAGTTTCAGCAAGCCGAGAAAGAGGAGAATTCGGACTTTGGGTTAAACAGTGATGGGATTCTTTGTTTTCGAGGAAGAATTTGTATGCCAAAGGACTCTGAACTAAGGCTGATGATTCTGAAAGAGGCTCATAGTGGACCGTGTGCCATGCATCCAGGAGGAAATAAGTTGTATCGAGACTTGCGAGAGTTATATTGGTGGCCTGGACTGAAGAGAGAAGTGACCGAGTTTGTGGGAAAGTGTTTAACGTGTCAACAAGTAAAGGCCGAGCATCAACTGCCTTCGGGATTATTGCAGCCAGTGAAAATACCACTTTGGAAGTGGGAAAGGGTAACCATGGATTTCGTAAGTGGGTTGCCTTTGACGCCTTCCAAGAAAGATTCGATTTGGGTGATTGTGGATAGGCTGACGAAATCTGCCCATTTCATACCTGTTCGAACAGATTATTCACTTCAGAAGTTAGCCAAGCTATATGTAGCAGAGATAGTACGGTTGCATAGAGTGCCAGTGTCAATAATTTCTGACCGAGACCCAAGATTTACATCTCGGTTTTGGAGGAAATTACATGAGGCGTTGGGGACGCGATTGGATTTTAGCACAGCATTTCACCCTCAGTCAGATGGGCAGTCAGAAAGAGTTATCCAGATTTTAGAAGACATGTTGAGGGGTTGTGTGATCGACTTTAGGGGCAGCTGGGAGGATTACTTGCCGTTGGCGGAATTTGCTTATAATAACAGTCATCAAACGAGTATTCAGATGGCTCCATATGAGGCACTGTATGGGAGAAGATGTCGTTCGCCTACTTGTTGGACTGAGTTGGGGGAGAGACGAGCATTTGGACCAGAATTAGTGGCTGATACTGAAGACAAAGTTAGGGTAATCAGAGACCGTTTGAAGGAGGCAGCAGATCGACAGAAGTCTTATGCAGATCTAAAACGTAAGGATATTGAGTATGCGGTAGGAGACATGGTCTTTCTTAAGGTTTCTCCTTGGAAGAAGATATTGAGATTTGGTAAAAAGGGCAAGTTGAGTCCGCGATTCATTGGGCCTTATCGAATTGTAAAGGGAATAGGACCGGTTGCTTATCAGCTAGAATTACCTCCGGAGTTGGATCGTATTCACGATGTCTTTCATGTTTCAATGCTAAGGCGATATCGTTCTGATCCTACTCATATCGTGCCAGTTGCAGACATTGAGGTACAAGCAGATTTAACCTTCGAAGAAGAACCAGTGCAAATACTTGATCGTGACGTTAAAGTGTTGAGAAGAAAATCAGTCCCATTGGTAAAGGTACTTTGGAGAAACCATGGCAGAGACGAGGCTACTTGGGAGCCCGAGGAGGCGATGCGTCAACAGTATCCTCAACTATTTTAATAAGGTAAATTTCGAGGCCGAAATTTCTTTAAGGAGGGTAGAGTTGTAACATCCTGATTTTTGGGGCTTAGTAACTTCGTGTGATGTTTTGTAAAATTTTAAAATGTTGAGATGTGGTTGTGAAATTCATGTTTAGAGTGTATAAATGGGCCTATGGAAGGCCCATGAGTTGGCCAAAACTCGGTAGAATTTTTAAATTTTGGACTTAAATAATTAGGGGCTCTGGTTAGGAGGTCTTATCAAAATATGTGGGTAAAATGTATCACAAAAGGAGCCTTGGTAGAGTGGCTAAGTGGCGCCACTAGTCTCCTAAAAATGTGGCGTGTAAGTGGAAGGGAGAAGGCCAAGGTTCGACTCTCTATGCAGGTATTTGTGATGTTTATTTTTGTGTCTTGAGTAGGCAAGAATTTGAGGTTGAGTGGAACTCTGTTCACAAGAGTTTGAATTGGTCAAGTGCATGGATAATTGAGAGATAAGGGGGAGCATATTTAGGAGGGATTTTAGGAGTTTTTGAAATGGGAAGAAATGTGGCCGGCCAAGGGGGTGTTGTAGTGCTAATTCAGCTACTAGGTGTAGTTTAGCATATTTTTCTTCTTTTCTCACTTGTGCCGATTGCCCATAAGCCAAAACTCTCTCATTTTCTTTCATTCTTTCCTTCCACAAACTCTCTTTCTCTCATTCTTTCTCCCATTAATTTCTAGTAAAAGCCGAACCTATCATCCTCTCTTTTCTCCTATTAGCCGAATAGTACATAAACCAAATCCCGAAGGATTCAAAGGGGGCAGTCGATTTCTATGTAAAGGTAAACTCCTTTTCTTTTCTTTTACCGATTCTTATTCTTTCCTAAAAGCCCTTAAACTCTTCTACCGACACTCCTATCTGGTCATAACCATCTCTTATTTCTTTGATCCAAAAGCCGAAGCATAGCACCTTTTGGAGACTTGGTAGCCGAATCTTAGGATCTTGTGGTGCGATTTCTATTAGCATTTGGGAGTTTGGTCTGCTTCAAGTTTGGAGTAGTACGAAAAGGTAATTGTGGTAAGTACTCGTATCGTTAGACTATTCAGTGTTATGGATGTTATGAAAGGCCAAAACTCCCTAAGAATTAGGGAGGTTGCCGATTTGTGGTCTAGGCTATATTAAGCCTTATTCTTTCGTTTTATGGTCCCTTGTAGCGAAGCAAACAAACCTTGAGGGAGCAATAGGTTGGTGAAGCGGTGTTGGATAAGTTTGGATCAATAATCGACATTGCGAAGGTAAGCTATCTACGGTTATAAGCATAGTGGCCGAATGGTGTTAATAAATAGTGATTATTCTTTTAGATTTTAAGGTTCTAATACATCGAGTAAATGAATATAGGACGAGTGCGTGGACGACTTTGAGGAATCGACCGTCATTTAACAGGTGTGTAACATACCCCGTAATAGCCTAGGTTCATGTTGCATAAAAGCCGAAACATCGGATTATGTTGTTGATGTAACCTGTAAATACGAGATGATGTGTGGATGAGTTCAATTGCGATGAACACAGTAAACGAGAGTGATGGAACAGGTAAGAGCACGGTTTCACGCAGTTTGGTACGTTGGGCCTCGATGGGCTAAAATAGGGCCCAATGGGCTTGTGGGCCCATTTGGGTAAAAATTGGTAAAAATGGAATTTGATTGAATTGCATGTTAAATTTTTAGTACCGTTGCATAACTTAGGCTAAAAAGGACCTAAATGACTAAATCGGCTACGAAGGGCCCATTAGGGGTTTTGGGCCCAATAACTTGAACGCGCTATAATAGGCTAAAAACTGCTGTTTAAACACTTGGAATCGATGAATAAGCATGGAAAACTCTAATAATGGATAAAATTACGTAATTACCCCTTAAAACATGATAATGACTATTTTACCCCTAGGTGAAAATGACTATTATACCCCTAGGGTTGTAATATGTTTATGATGACTTTGATACTATTGTTTTACATGCTATGACATGATATGCACATGATATGCTATGACATGAACATGATATGCACTATTTGATTCATTATATGCATGGGTTGGGTTTTATATGATGGAGGAAGTGATAAAGGGCTTTGCCCCAGTTTACCGAAAAGGGCTTTTGCCCTAGTTATTAAAAGAGGCTTGGCCTCCAGTTATATGATTAAGCAGCTATGCTGCCAGTGGAGAGTTTGGCTGGGTGGGTTGAGTTATTCCCCACATGGAGAGTTTGGCTGGTACGGGTGGAGAGTAGAGGATGGTGGGTCGAGTAGTCTCCCCAAACAAGTTTGGCATACATACATGTTTTGTCATATGTGATATTGAAATGGGCCTAAGGGCCATACCGTGCACAGAAAGGCTTCGGCCTAGAAATATGAAATTGAAAGGCTTCGGCCCAGTAACAGTTAACCGAAAGGCTACGGCCCAGTATATGATGAAAAATTAAAATTTGTGCAAGTGTGGATTTGGGCTCTGAAAGGGCTTGTTGCACACTGAGTTTTCAACTCACCCCCTTTCTTCAACCTTGCAGGTGAGCCTTGATGTGGAGACTTGGAGCCGGTGGGAATTCAGAGTGGCCATGATGTGCAGTTGGACTTTCCTTTAAAAGTTTTAAATAGATTTTTATTATTTATTTTTGGGGTTGTAATAAGGCCATTTTAACTAATTTCTTTCTGGATTTGGTTGGTTTTGAACTTTGAAATCTGCGTTATTATTTATATCTTAAAATGGGCTAGATCTAGGTTACGTTTTTAAACAACTCCCGGTTTTCAAATCATACAGAGACAAATACAACATTTTAACTAAGACATCACCTTGAACAAACTCCATCTCGAGATATTTTCAAAAGTATCAACAACCTAAAGTGTGGCAATGGTTGTGGGCATGTCGAGGATTGGATCCAATCAAGAGCTTGGTACTTAAGCAGCCTTCATGGCTCACCTCCTCTGTTTCGGATACCTACCTGGTGCACAGCTTTCGTTCACTTTAGTCTTTTAAAAATTATCATCAAATCCTTTAAGAGAGGTTTAAAATCAGAACTTATGTTTTAATGTTTTCAATGTGACACGTCAGATTTGGCCATAACGTTTGGGCCGGGTTTGGGGTGTTACAGCCAAGCCCCAATATCAAGGTGGCACACGATTGTTTCATGTCAAACGCACTACGAAAAAGCTCATTTTCATTGTATCGTCTCCCATTTTAACATTCGCACAGGTTTAGTGTAACACCCTTAACCCGAATCCGTCACCGAAATGGGGTTATGAGGCATTACCTAACAATGCACAACTTTTATACATTTAGCTAATCATATTATAAATTTAAATATCACAATATAATCATGCATTTATTATCATCTAATACAGTATGTATCAAGACACATAGATTAATATTATATGCGGCAAAGATTCATAAAAATATGGTCTATTAACTTGCATTAATCACTATATGTGTTAATACTTCATAGAATATTTACCAATCCCTTAACTTGCTAGAACAAATATTAATACCAATTTAAGACATTACTAGTCACCAAATAATTAAACAAACACATCACCATAAAGCCATACCATTTGGCCGAACATAAATATACACTCAAACTCCTCATTATCATTACTTAACAAAAGTTACTATTCATTTGGTCTTCTACCAATACTTGAGCCAAATGCAAATGTACTTAATATTTATGCTTTAACAAGTGTCCACTTTCAGCTTAACTCAATCATTAAACATGTTAAAACATTTCAAAGAACCAAATCCATATATTAAACATAATATGCTTTTCTCATTAATATATTACAAATTTACATATATATAATACATAGTAACCTTTTTGACTAACAATTTAACTAGCCAAAATCGAATCCATACATGCTAATATTACCTTTCATGAAATATATAACAAAAGTCATATACAAAACTAATTTAATGATCTCATATTCAACTAAATACCTAATTAAACATATAACCAAATCAACAAGTCATTTATTTATAACATGAATTATCACATTCATCTAATTAAACACCAAACACATTATCCACTTTTGACCAAAACACATCAAACATAATTCATACCTATTTATAACATAACCTAATCATCCAACCATATGTCATTATAACAACCACATCATTTACTCATAGCATGAAACTATACTTCACCCAGTAAAATTTAAGCCATTTTCACATGGCTTATATATATACATACCAAAATTATACTTGTTCTCAAAATAGTTTAGCCTATACATGCCATAAGTTTCGAGTTTAGCTTTTAAAAGTACCGATAATCAAACGATAGTGTGAATGACTTCACCGACAATCCCCGAGCACGTAATGACCTCTAAAATCTATAAAACCAAGGCAAACATATACACAAAATAAGGTAATACAACTTAGCAAGTCATAAACAAATGTATAATTCTTTAACATAAATAAATCAATAAAATACAAATTGATTCATACTTTCACATTCATTTATACATATATTATTTGTCAAAGATTCAATATGTCAAACATATAAACATACATTCATTTATCTATGCTGAATTCTCATGTAGTTATAAACATGGCTTTAACTCATGTCAAACATATAGACATATATCAATTCATCTATGCCAAATTCACACGTATTCATAAACATAACTTTATTCCTTATTAACATATTAACATATTCACATATACATGTTTGGCCGAATACTTACTTCCATGAGTTCATCAACTTTCATTTTCCATCTCATATAGTTTGCATTACAAATACAATAGCCAACTTACCTTATTACACAAATACAACTAACTATCACATACCTGTTTATTTTAGCTCATTAAAAATATGAAATCATCACTTCATCACAAAGTCTCGTAAGCATAAACTCTTTATAATTCACCGGCAACAAGCCTGCTAGGTATAAACCTGAAATCACATCAGTACAAAGCCTGCTAGGCTCAAAGCCTGAATTTAATACGCCAGCATTAAGCCTACTTGACATAAAGTCCAATTTCTATACACCAGCGTTAAGCTTTCTAGGCATAAAGCCCGAGTATTTCCACCAGCACAAGGCTTGCTAGGCTAGAAGCCTAAATATCACTCGTTCACATTCAACTCAAGCATATTTTCAATCATCAAAAATTCAATTATCATACATTTTCCATTCAATTTCTCAATATCAAAACTTAGTCCAAATAACTTAAACATTCACATTCTAACATATTACATTCGGCTATCACTCATTTAGCCATATATTATAATTTTAACATTTAAAACAAATATTTATTCAAAACAAGAATGTTAGTTGCTTATCGACTTACCTCGGATATCAACGAACGGTATTAATCGACTATTCGACTATTTTGGCTTTCCTCTGATCCAAATCCGATTTTCTCTTTTCTTGATCTAAATTGATATAAATTAAACTTATTTAATCAAATATTCAATCCAATTCACTTAAAAACACATAAATGGGCAAATTGCACTTTTGCCCCATACATTTTACACTTTTAGCAATTTAGTCCAAAATTCACGAAACACAAAATATGCATAATTTGCTTGTACTTAGCTTAGGTCGAATACTCCCCATGCCCATACAAGTCCTCACATTTAATTTATTTCACAATCTAGTCCCTCTATTTACCATTTTTGCAATTAAGCCCTATTTACTTAATGTTCATGAAAATTTCCAATACAAACTTAATAATCTAACACATATATTTTATTTAACAACATCAAACACAAAATTCACCAAGATATCAATAATGGCAAAACTCAAAATATACATCAATATAAAAAATTTGAATATGGGTCGGATAGTATACGAAGCAACGATCTCAAAAACATAAAAATTATCAAAAATCGAGACAAAACTAACCTAGAATTTGAATCAACAATGGCTGAATATGGCTTGGTTTTTCTTTTTCTTTTGTTTCAGCAAAACACAATATAAACACATAAATGGCTTTATTTTTTTATGTTTTATGATATAATATAATTTATATTAACTAAATGTTTGATTTTACAATTTTAACCTTAATAAATTTATAACAAAACCATATAATATATGTCTTATGCCGTCCATTCATTTAATCAATGGACTAATTGCAACATAAATCCCCCACATTAAAAGAACAACCACTTTTCAGCCCTTCTAAAAATAACCACCAAGTTTTCTATTTTATGCGATTAAATCCTTTTATTTAATCGAACACTCAAACAACAAAATTAAATCACGAAAACTTCACAAAAATAAATTCACACATAATAAATACAAAAAATAATTTTAAAATATTTTTTGACTCGGATTCGTGGTCCCGAAACCACCATTCGGATTAGAGTCAAAATCGGACTGTCACATTTAGAGTCTATCTTAGGCTCTAGTTATCGTTGTTGCATGTTAACATACATCAAATAGCCTTAAAATAATAATTAAATGAGCTCTGATGTAAATGATGAAGTTTTTGAGTGAATTTCTTGGTTTTTATAAAGGTTTATAACTTAAGAGATGATAGAAATCAAAAGGAATTAGGATTTGAAGTTCAAAATTGACTGAAATAGCAAGAGAGAATCAAGGAATGACAAACACACATTTTTGGGTAGTTTTTACGTGAAATAGCTTGGTGTAAAGAGGTTATTTAGCTTGGATTTTAAAATATAGTTAAATTGCTTCATAAAAACTCTCAATTTTAACACTTTTACAAATCAATCCTATTTTCAAAATTAAAGGCATTTAAAACTCATTTTCAAAAATTGATTTAATTTTCTAAAAACAATAATTAAAGACATTATCGATATGCCATATCACAAAATTTTGAACACTCTAAGGCTAAAATTCCTAAAATATCCCTAAAACCCCTAGACCCTATTTTAGGGTGTGACAAAAATTCAATTCACCTATATAAGAACTCTGTAAATATGTAATAATAATATTTACAAGCTTGGTCTACGAAAATAAGGTCTCAATACCTCATTTTCAAAAAGCCACTAATTTAAGGACCAAAAAACTTGTACTCTAACTATTTATCAAATTAGCAAAATTTATCAAATAAAATTTCACTATAACATTGTATTTAACTCATAAATATTAATTAATAATATTTACGGACTCACTTGTCAGAATTGTGGTCCCAAAATCACTGTTTTCGGCATCACTAAAAAATGGACTGATACAATAACAGTGTTTCTGTAGTGATAGGGGATGGTATCACTTTATGTGAATGGGATATTATTAATGCTGAGATTGAGGGGATTCTATCAATCTGATTTTCCTATCATGTTCGTTCTCTACTGTCGAAAAGTAAGAGCCAAACTGTTATTCTAAAGCTGCTTGGCAGGAAAATTGGTTACGTTGCACTGAAAAACAAAATTTTGACCTTTTGAAAGCCTACAAACGATGCATATTTAATGGATCTGGAGAATGGTTATTCCGTGGCTCATTTTAATTTTTTGATTGCTTATTAGAATGTATTGATAGAGGGTCCATAGGTCATGTTTGGACATTATCTTACTGTCCAACCTTGGATTCCTTTCTCTATATCATTGCCATATCCTTTTTTTTTGTGATCGCTTCGGTGTGGTTACTTGTTTTACTTGCTGAATTTTATAAGAAAAATCACCTTTGGGCTATTGGTGAAAGAATCGGTAAAGAATACCGATAGTGGGGCAAGGGTAGGGGTGTGAATGAATAGAATGTTCGATGAACTATTCGTGAACCATTCATATAATGTTCATTTATGTTTTTCTATTAAGCTAAATAAACAAGTATGAACAAAATTTTTATGTTCGTTTAATAAACGAATGAACACGAACAAAGGTGTGTTTGGTTCGTTTATGTTCATAGACAGGCTCATTTATTGACTCGTTTATTTATTAATGATATTTTCTTATAAAATATTAAATAATATCTCCCTCTATTTTTATATTTTTATTTCAACTCATTAATCTAGGAAATATATATATATTATATTCGTAGTCACTATTGATAATTTGACAAAACAAGTTATGGGTAGTGTACTCTAAATGTTTTACTCGATTGAAATAAACAATAACATAAAACTTAAAAGTAATGAAAGAAAAACTAAAAATATAATTTAAAAAAGCCTTAGCTGTCATGCACTTTCTTTCTTTATGACTAAAAATTGAAATTAAAGTACTATTTCTTTTTCCCATATTTTTTGGTCCGGCGCATTTTGATTTTTTTACTTTTGTGTGAATCTCTTTCCTTTTTACTTTACTTTCTCTCTGGACCAAAAAAAAGAAAGTGAGAAGTCAAGACCGATTCAGCTTAATTTCATCCTCAACTCAAGAATCTATTGCATCTCTTGATAGATTTCATGTTCAACTTCATCAATCATCACAAATACTCGATTTTTATTTCCCAACGGTATGCAAAAGAGTTTTCTTTTCCTACTTTTGTTTAATATATTAGCAATATGAATATCCTCCTAAGATCCGACTCTTTCTAACAATATCTCTAAAAATGATGTTCGGGGAGGCTGCAAAGAGTTCAGAGGAGACATTTTCAGATCTTTATTTACGCTATACCATTCTCTTTTATCTTGTTTAATAAATTTATTTTATTATAAATTAATGCTGAGACTTTTCAAGTTGGAATTATAATTTCGTAACTATTATTTTGCTATTATTATCTCTAATTTAGCTTTATGAGATATTGCTTTAAACCTAGTGTACATTGTTATTGTTCATGCTTCGATGATTTTTTAAAGATGTTTAATTTTATTAATGGTAAAAGAATATTATTTGAACTGGTGATCTATTACTTGTGTAGCCTATGTGTATTATTACTTTTATAGAATCTGTTTAATAGATTTGGTGTTATCAATTAATAATGATTTAAGTTTTAATTTTTAGGTATGTCTTATAAGTCAGAACAAGGTCAATATTCCTATTCGTGTACTGATTCTTCATCACTGATGGCTGTCATTGAAGGAAATGAAAATTCCAATGCTCGAGATACTACTCATGAAAGATGAACCCCTAAGAAGGTTGACTGTTTGGATGATAATGAAGTTGCCACTTATAAGAGGAGAAAGAAAAAGAAGACATCAATTGTTTGGCAGGAACTGACCGTAGTTAAGCTTGTTGATGGGATCGAAAAAGTGCAGTGTAATCACTATAAGATTAAACTTGCCAAGAACAAGGATGGTACAACTACACAATATAAAAGGCATTTAGATGCTTGTGTGAAATATCAAATATCTTTAAAGGGACAAGGCAATCTTTTTCTACCACTGCAAGGACCTAGATATGACAGTGCGAGTGGTATCCAGACTTGGAAGTATGACCAAGAAAAGATCGAAGAAGTTGTTTCTCATATGATAATGGTTCATGACTTGCCTTTTGTATTTACTGAGTATGAGTTATTCACTTTGTTGATGAAAACTGCAAGTCCTCACTATGTAAGAATTTCTCGTGCTACAGCCAAAGTTGATTGTTAGACAAGTTATGAGGTTGAGAAGAAGATGTTAAATGGGTTGTTGAAGACAGTGGATAGGATTAGCATTACAACTGATATGTGGAAGTCAGGTCAAAAGATTCAAAACATGGTCTTGATAGCTTATTTTGTGGACTAAGATTGGAATTTGCAAAAAAGAGTTTTGAACTTTGTTGTTGTGCCTCCTCTACATAGTCGAGTTGTTATATATGACGTATTATACAAATGCTTACAAGACTAGGCTATTGAAGGAAAAGTGTGCTTAATTTTTATGGACAATGCTTCTTACAATGATGTAGCTGTAAGGATTTTGAAAGATAGCCTTTCATTTCATAAAAGGCTTCCTTTGAATGGGAAATTGTTTCATGTCCGTTGTTGTGCACACATCTTGAATCTATTGGTGCAAGATGGTCTTTCCGAAATTAAATATGTAATTGATAATGTAAGGGAAACTATGAAACATATCACAACATCTATTGTATGTTTGACTATGTTTAGTGATATTGTTAAACAACTTCATTTGCCCAAAAAAGGTTGATTTTAGATTATTGTACACGGTGGAATGAAACAGATGTTATGTTGTCATGTGTATTACAGTTTAAGGATGTATTTATACGGTATGTTCAACAAGATGTAAGTTATAAGTATTTACCGAGTGATGAAGATTGGGTGAGGGTTGAGGAAGTTTGTTCTTTCTTGACACTTTTTAATTAAGTTACCAACATTATCTCAAGTAAATAATTTGAATATATCTAGTTTTATTTCATTATTTCTTAATTTTCATGTAACATCCCAAATTTTAGGCCTAGAGGTTTTGGGTTTTGAGTGTTGTGTTAGTAAAGAGGTTGCACACATAAGTTAAGTTGTGCAATTTAGTGACAAAAATGGGCCTGCTGGTCTGATGGTTAAGAGGAGTGTCAATGTGTTGAGGGTTTTGAGTTTGAATCCCTGCGTAGGCAAAAGAGATATTTTTGGTACTTTTTATTTGTTTATTATTTGTTTTAAACATTATTTTATAATATTTATATGTTTTAACTGTTGTGATTATTTTATGTGGGGGTATTTTATTTTATTTTTCCATGTTCTTCTCCTCCCCTCTTTTCTTCCTCTTCACTTTTTTGTCTTTTTGCTGTTTTCTAAATATTCTCAAAATAGTTTTGGCTTTTGGCTTCAGGATTGTCACCCTCTGTCGATCTCTTCGATGTCAAAACAGGTGTGGGAATCAACTCAGTCTATTCTACTTTCTCTTTTAATTTTACAAGTAAATGTGTGACTTTTCTTGAGTGTGTGCTAACCCATCAGTTTTGGGTTTTTAGATGATGGAAGTGAAGGGAAATCTCTATTTTCTGATGTATTTTGATAGGGCAAAGGTTAAGGACAGTTATGGTGGCTTAAATGGCAGTTTTGGGGCTATTTTGGGGTGGTTTACTGACCTCCTCAACAGCCACACTGGTGTGTTCCGAGGCACATGGCTCTATGGATTTGGGAACTAGGGTTTCAGTCAATTTTGGGTACCACCCAGCCTGGCCACATGGCCATGTGGCCAATTTGGGATTTTTGTTGATATTCACACTGTCGTGTCCTCTAGTCACATAGGCATGTGTAATCGGGAACTAGGGATTCAGGAATTTGGTGTTACACAGCCTAGCCATACGACCATGTGACTGATTTCAAAATTTAGGGATCTCACACGGGTGTGTGTTCTGGACACACGACTGTGGTGGGTACATGTGCCTGTGAGACCCTCACACAACCGTGTTTGCCCTACACATCATTTTAGCAAAACTGGACAGTGAGTTACATGGCCTGTTCACACGGCCGTGTCCCTTCTTCACACGGGCGTGTGCCTCTATCACACGACCGTGTGCTACCCTTCATACAGGTGTTTGGACCCCCACACGGCCTGGATTGCTTTACACGATCGGAGCACACGGGCGTGTGGCCTTATCTTGCCAAATAATGCTTTTAGGTCAGATTTATGTGTAATCGCAACTATGTGTGCTCCAACCCTTGACTAAGATTTCTTGAGGGTAATTATGACACTGTTTTGGGCTTGATAAGAGTGTTATTTGTGATTGGTTGTGTGATAAGCTTGATACTAAATTCGAGTTATGAGTGTGCACATGTTTGATTCTGTAACTGACTAATCGGATGTGAATGTCTGCTTCTGATTAACTATTTGAGACTAGAATTCTGAGTGTGCACATCTGGCTGCAGACATTCATATATATGCATAAACTATTTTGGGTTGGATTTTTGAAGAGAAGGGAGATTGACGAAACTGAACTGGCAACTGATCTGTTGGTTATTAACCCCTAATACCCAGAGGGTCGTGGGCGGTCCCAATACCCTGAGGTGACATCATGCAATTGGTCATCATTGCTGGGCAACCCGAGATGACATCATATCGGTATAGTGGATTTTTGCATTGCACTGTACTGCATGTACATTAGCTACGCTATGCACCATTGACTGAACTGGCAGTTTTACTACAACCTATCGATATAGGGGGTTACCGCATTGCACTATACCACATGTACATTAGCTACACTATGTACTACTATCTGATCTGGCAGTTCATACTGCATGTCTGTACTGCAGTTTATCGCATTGCATAGTATAGCTTATACGCTAGCTTTGCTGCGTAATATATGCGACTGGCAGTTTGTCTGCACACTGTTAACCCTAATACCCAGTTTCATATATTACGCAGTATGCAGATAAATGCCAGTCTCATATATTACGCAGCAAAGCTAGCGTATAAGCTATACTGAGCAATGCGATAAACTGCAGTACAGACATGCAATATGAACTGCCAGATCAGATAGTAGTACGTAGCGTAGCTAATGTACATGCGGTATAGTGCAATGCGGTAACCCCCTATATCGATAGGTTGTAGTAAAACTGCCAGTTCAGTCAATGGTGCGTAGCGTAGCTAATGTACATGCAGTACAGTGCAATGCAGAGATCCACTATACCGATATGATGTCATCTCAGGTTGCCCAGCAATGATGACTAACTGCATTGTCCATGACCCTCAGGGTATTGGGACCGCCCACGACCCTCTGGGTATTAGGGGCTAATAACCAACAGATCAGCTGCCAGTTCAGTTTCGTCAATCTCCCTTCTCTTCAAAAATCCCACCCAAAATAGTTTATGCATATATATGAATGTCTACAGCCAGATGTACACACTCAGAATTCTAGTCTCAAATAGTTAATCAGAAGCAGACATTCACATCCAATCAGTCAGTTATAGAATCAAACATGTGCACACTCATAACTCGAATTTAGTATCAAGCTTATCACACAATCAATCATAAATAACACTCTTATCAAGGTCCTGGGTGGAGTGATTGGTGGGATGAGCTTAAAGCTCTTGTGAGGAGTGATTGGGGATAGAGAGGTGTGTTGGCTGGATGGGTGGGAATTTTATAACTCATTTGCATTCATATACACCTGATTGATCTGTTTGATTGAATTGAAACCTATGAATGGTTGAGAATTACTGATACTGTGACTGAATGTGATACTGTGACTATGTAACAACCTGATTTAGACCCTAGTCGGAATATTGGTTTCAAGACCACATATTCGAGTCTAAAAAATATTTTAATATTTTTCCCGTGTCTATGATTTTGGAATTAGCCTCTGTGAAATTTCTATGAATTAATTTGTCTATTTGTGTGCTTATTTTGTAAAAGTGGCTAAAAGTGGCTAGATATGTAATTATATGTTGAATTGAATGTGTCTTTTAAATCTGAGGTATTTATGATGCAATTAAACCATTAAATGTTCTAAATATCAAAGATGGACATCACTGGATGATTTATTTATGTTAAAAAGAATGGACAAAATAGTAATTAGTAAATTATTATGTGAATTAAAGAAACAAATGTATGGAATTTATCTATCTTTTGTTCATATTGCCGAAAAACACAAAGAAAGGAAAGAATAAAAGCAAAATAGGGTTTGACCATCATTTACTTTGATTAAAGGTTTGTTTTCAATCTGTTTTTGATGATTTTTATGTTTTTGTGATCGTTGCTTAGTGTACTACAAATCCCATGTCTCAATTTTTTTTTGCTGAAGATTTCATGAGATGTTATTGTTGATTTTGTAAGCTTTAAAGTGTTAATTGATGAATTATGGAAGTTTGATATGAGATTAACATGTTTTACCATGAATTTTTGATGAATTTGAGCAATTTGGACTAAATAGTGAAAATAATATTTTTGAGGGACTTAATTGTGAAATAAATGAAATGTGAGGGCTTGTATAAGCTTAGTAAGAATTCGACTAAGCTTGTATAAAGAGAAATTTGTGAATTTTGATGATTTTGTGAATTAGCGACTAAATTGTCAAAAATATGAAATTATTCGGGTTATTTTGTAAAATGCCCAAATTATGTGTTTTTGGATTGAATTGAATGGTTTGGTGAATAAAAGAGCTAAAATTGAATTTATATAGATCAAGAACCAAAGAAAACAGAATTAGATCGTGGAAAGTCGAAAGTCATTGATTAGCCGATTTCGTCTGTTCAAATCCGTATGAGGTAAGTCTATATATAAATATGTGCTTAAATTGATTTATTCATGCTTATATATATAGTTGAGTTGTGATGAATGATTATGGGAGATGCATATGTGAAATCCGAGAATGTTTCGAGTATGTGACGATGTCCGAAAAGCCCTGTCCGAACCCTAGGAATAGTTAGGATACATATGTCATGACATAGGATCCGATATCTGTTTACGAGTAAGTCCATATCTGGGACGTTGGCATCGATTTGAGATTTACGTGTAAGACCATGTCCGGGACATCGGCATCGTATTTGACTTCGTGTAAGACCCTGTCTAGGATAGTGGCATCGATATCTGATTACATGTAAGACCACGTCAGGGACGTTGGCATTGTACGATCTTTCTGAGTATTCTATGTATCCTTATTGATTCCAAACGGTTCAATAGGCAATTCGAGGAAATGAATGAAAGTATGAATAAGCTTTCGACTCTGGTACGTATGTAAGATGTGCTATAATTGAGACTGAAAGGTACTATATGTGTTCAATTGTGAACCTATGAAATGCTTATATGTGACATGAGTTTAATTGTGTTAAATGCAATGGAGGTATGTGATTCATGAGAACTATATGAGAAATGTGAACTTATAATTGTATTTTGCCATGAGCTACTTAAATAAATTGATATATGTATGTGTCATTGATTAATTTATTTTTATATGGCTTACTAATCTCTTTGTAGCTTACTTTGTGAGTGTTTGCTTTGTTTAATAGATATTGAAGCTACCGAAAGTTCGGGGGTCATCAAGGATCATCACCATACTATCTAGACTTGTTTTGGTACATTTTGAATGTTTAGATGTTGAATTATGGCATGTATAAGCTAGATGAGGTTGAAAATGTGTGCTATGGCTAACTAATGGTTGTGAATATGATTTTTTTGGTATGTGACAAGTATGGTCAATTTGTTATGTTTATGATGTTCTTATAATATTATGAGAAATAGATATTTTGGTATGAAAGTGATTGGGAAAATGGTAAGTTTTGTTATGAAATGGAATGTTGTATGATTGTGCTATGGAACATATGGTATGCATAAGATTTGGTTTGTAATTTGGTTTGAACTAGCATAGTCATTAAGCATGATTTAGAATGAGGTCCTTATGGCATGAATTATATGCATTTTGATTGTGAAAATGGCTGAGAATTGTTGGTATAATTGTATTGGTTTTTGGCTTGTAGGGATGACCCAAAATGTGTGGCAAAATTGGCTTTTCGAATGGCCTATTTTTGTCCACACAGTTAGAGACACGAGCGTGTGTCTCAGCCGTGTGCGACACACAGTCATAGTACACGGCCGTGTGTCCCCTGGGGTACCCTTAGAATTAAGTCATTATACCCTATAGGAATGACATGGCCTAGGCACACAGGCGTGTCTAGTGGCCGTGGGTGACCCACAGGCTAGTCACATGGGTGTGTGACTGGCCATGTGCACAAGTCAGTAGCTCCCTTAATTTTCACACGGCCGAGCACACGGGCGTGTCTTGTGGCTGTGTGAACAAGTCAGTATGTATGCCTTATTTTGCCACGGCCTGGACACATGGGCATGTTTGGTGGCCGTGTACCTAACCACACGGGCGTGTGAGCTCAATAGCTTTGAAAAATGTTTAAGTTTCAGAGAATTTTCTAAGTGTTCGGTTTAGTCCTGATCTTCTTCTAATGCATGTTTAAGGTCTCGAAGACCTTCATAAGGGACTTATTGATGATGTTTGATATTGATATGATGTTAATGATAGAGAATTATCTGTAAAATTTTTTATTTGTTTGGTAACGCATTTACCCCTAGTCCGGCAATGGATACGGGTTAGGGGTGTTACAAACTGATTGTGTTGATGTTCGACTGAAAGGCACTTGTGCCTATGTGAATTCTATAGTCTCTGTCAGCAGCTGTCTAACTAAACTGTTATTGTGACTGTGTGATTGACTTGTAAATTATTGCTGCTGTATTTGAGTGGCACGTGAGACTATGTGTGTTTGATTGTCCCGTGTGACCGAAAAGTACCTATGGTATATTGATTTTGGGCAAATATGCTCAACTATCATCTATCGATAAGTTTGCTTTGCATATATCGACCGGTTCTGAATAGTTCTGTAAGTTAGTTCTGCTTCACAACTAAATCTAAACTGCTTCCAGGCTTTCTATTTCTGTCCCTGTTTTCGTTTCTGTAGTTTAACTAGTTTGATCTCACACAAAGCTCGAGTAGCTCACCCCTTCTTCTATTTCAGGTACCATTCTTATTTCTGATGCTGGACTCGATACGCGGAGGTCTCAGATAGTTTCAACAGTATGGAGGATCAGTTTTTGATTTCTGTTACGACTTTATTATTTGGTTAATTTTAAACTGTAAGATTTTATAATACTGTGGTATAATTTTCGTTATATATTATACTCGTATATTTTAGACTGGCAACTTTTCAGACAAAATTTTAAAACGGTTACTGGTTTTTGGTTTGCTATGAAATAAATGTACTTAAGCAATAAAGGGGTTTATTTCTGTAAAACTTTTTTTACGATCACTTCGGTGATCAATGTAGTGTCCTGGATTCAGTCTAGACTTTTAGGCCGGGTTGGGGGTGTTACGTTTTATTTATGTTATTTAATTTAATTCATGGTATTTCCTTTATAAATATTAGGATTTGAATATCCAACTTCAAATTTGTTTCTTCCTGAACTTTGGAGTATCAAAGAGTTATTGATGGAGAAATATTTGAGTGTGGAACTTTGGATGAAATAAATGGCTGATAAAATGCAAAGAAATTTTGATAAATATTGGCTTGAATGCAATTTGCTGATTTCTATTGTTTCTATACTAAATTTTAGGAATAAGATGAAATTGATTGACTTCAGTTTTCGTGTTATTTATTCTAAGGAGGAAGCTCTTAGACAAATTCACATTCTGCATAAAAGTCTATATGAGCTTTATAAGGAATACGTGGATGTAACACCCCTTACTAGAGTCCAACGTCGAGACAAGGTACGAGGCATTACCGTACTTAAACATACTTGAATACACCAAAATCGAGCTTTACTTTTCACTCTAATTTAAAACTTTTTCAATTGAACTCTTAATACCTTTATTACAAGCCTACAAGGTACAAAACATACACCGGAAGTGGTTTGGAACTAATCCGGGAACTTTAGAACTCTTTGAAAAATTTTGCTTGAAACAGGGCCACACGCTCGTGTGAGGTGGGACACACCCGTGTGGGCTGGCCTTATGGTCACACACGCCCATGTCCCTCGCCCGTGCTGAATTTATTTCTTATTTCTAACCTACAGGTTTGGACACGATTTGGGCACACGCCCGTGTCTGTGGCCCGTTCCCTCACATGGCCTAGACACGCCCGTGTCTATAACCCGTGGAGCACTCTGACTTAAATACTATAAACATCAGGGGTTCACACGGCTAAGGCACACGCCCGTGTGCTCACCCCGTGTGCAATTCTAACTTAGCTACTTAGGATGCAAGGGACACACGGTCTACTAACATGCCCATAGGGGCTGACCATGTGTCACACACGGCCTAGGAACACGCCCGTGTGCCCATCTGTGTGGACAATTATAGGCTATCTGCCAAGCCTTTTTTCCACCTTGAAACACATCCAACTCATAACAGCTTCAAGCTCACAAATGAAGGTATAACATACATTAAAAACATTCATCATTGAGGCACTCACATGCCATCATGCATATCATGAATTTTATCCTCATTTCATAAAATATGACTTAGACAATATTAGCCAATTACAAAGGCCATTACAACTTGACTCAAGTGATAACAATAGCCAACACATTTGGCTGCTCAAAATAACACATACCAAAGTAACTAAACTTCCTATACATGCCATACAACAAAAAGACTAACTTTACTATACCAAAATGAATTCCTTGATAGTGTGACCTCAAGCTCTGACTTCGAGTGATCCCCGAGCTAACTCGACAAATCTACATGGAAGGGAAAAATAAGGGAGTAAGCATAAAAATGCTTAGTAAGTTGCATGAAATAAAATAGCAATAAATGTCATGGAAAGTCATTCAAACATGGCATCATGGGGTTTATATAACTTCTTACTCTTTCTCGTATCTTACTCATTCTTATAATATATTCATTCAAGACTTACTTGCTCTCGTGACTTACTCTTTCCCCTAGCTTACTCATTCACATGCTTTGCTCATTCCCATGCCTTACATTTTCATAATTTCTCATGACTTACTCAAATGTGCCTGTAACACTCATCATGAAACTTTAATATCTCCTGTTAGCTAAACAACTTAGATACATTCTTTATTAACATGCTTAGAATATCAAAGGATACCCATAATGCCATTCTCATGGTAAGATGACAAAGCCATATCCCAGACATGGTCTTACATGGGACCTCAAATTGATGCTGAAGCCATATCCCAGATATGGTCTTACACGGGATCTCATATCAATGTTGATGCCATGTCCTAGACATGGTCTTACACGGGATCTCTCTTAGATGCCCATGCCATGTCCCAGACATGGTCTTACAGGGGATCTATATCTTATTTCGGTGCCATCACCATGTCCCAAACATGGTCTTATACAGGACCTCATGTGGATGCCAATGCCATGTCCCAGGCATGGTCTTACATGGGATCCCTGTTCAGTGCCGATGCCATGTCCCAGACACGGTCTTACACGGGAGCTACAATGCTCATGACATGATTACGGTATCCTTTGTATCTTTGATACTTATATGTAATTTTTCTTTCATGTTTCCATCATCTCTTGGTAAAATTCATATCAATAAATTTCATGGAATTTTACATAATCACATAGAATATCATCATCATAAATTTAGATAATGCATAGGGCTAAATTATTACATACAACTTACCTCGGGTCCAAAACGAAGGCAATTGTTGGATTTAGTCCACTATCTTGCTTTTTCCCTGGTTTCAGTCTGGGCTTCATGTTTCTTTATCTAAAATGACAAATTTAGCTTGTTTATTACACGTTGACTAAATGGCCCATAAGTCACACTTTGGAAAAATTTATAATTTTTCCCCTAAACTTTTTCATATTTGCAAAATGGTCTCTAGGCTCGTATAATGAAATGCACTTATTTTCTAGGTTACCCTAGCCAAGCCAAACCTTTCATGTGCTCATAGCAGCCCATATTTCTTAAAAATTTGTAAATTTACTACATATTTTACTAACTTTGCAATTTAGTCCCTATTAGGGACTTTCATGAAAAATCACCTAGAGAAAGGTGTTTACTACACTTTAAACTTTCATATTCTACCATTAGACATCAAAATACTTGCATGTCATGCATGAGTATATTTTCTGAGCATAAACCCTAGCTCAAATTGGTGGTAGAAATAGCTAGATTAAGCTACGAGGATTTCAAAAATACGAAGAACATGAAAAACGGGGCTTAGAGTCACTTACTTGGAGCTTGAAAATGAAGGAAACCCTAGCTGTGGAGGGCTTGTAAAATTCAGCACATATGAAGAAGAAAATGGACACTTTTTACTTTCTTTTTCCCTTTTTATTTCTTTAATTTACCAAATGACCAAAATGCCCTTATGGCCTTTCTTTAAAATTTTACCCTTCCATAGGCATTTTTGTCCATAGTGCCAAAAATTGGTCAAATTGCAAATAAGGACTCCTACTAATTTTTCTAATGCTATTTCATACTTAAACCTTCTAGAAACTCAATGTTGC
Organism: Gossypium stocksii; assembly: GCA_020496765.1. Lineage (NCBI taxonomy): Eukaryota > Viridiplantae > Streptophyta > Magnoliopsida > Malvales > Malvaceae > Gossypium > Gossypium stocksii. The sequence goes on from CM035622.1 coordinate 55,745,873, forward strand.
AACTTTTTCAATTTAGTCCTAAAGGACAAATTAATCACTAATTCATAAAATTTCCTTCATGAAATATACTTTTCTACTTCGGAATTGTGGTCTCAAAACCACTATTCTGACTAGGCCCTAGCTCGGGCTGTTATAGTGGATGAATATGCAATAGCTAATGTTGGTACATCAACGGATAATGATTTGCAAGAAAGTGGTGTCAGTAATGCTTCTACCACTAGTAAAATAGGTAAGGGAAAAGTTATGACTAGGAGGTGCAAGTTTAAGAGATATATTAGGGGTGTTGACATAGTTGACAATGTTAAGTCTGAACTAGATATATACTTGGAAGGAGTGTTCATTTGATGCCTTAGTGTGGTGAAAGGTTAATAACCTTAAGTTTGAATTTTATCAAAAATGGCTTGTAAAATCTTGCCTATTCCTATTACCACGATGGCTTCAAAATTTGCTTTTAATGTTGGTGATAGAGTGATTGATGCATTCCATTCATCTTTAGAAACTGATATTGTGCAAATGTTACTTTGTGGTTCCGGTTGGTATCAAAACTTTTATGGGTTGAAAAAGAAAGCCAAAGTGAGCAATTTTTAAGTATTTGTTCTCTTTATTTAATATTTGAAATATTATTTAATTTGGTCATCTAATTGTAATTTTTATGTAGAGAAAAGTAGAAATTAAAGAGATTTCTTTACTTTGAAGTTAGAATTTTGAAGAATTTCAAAGGTACTTAATTTTTGGGGTTTGTACATTTTGGGGTGGTGCTTATGAAAAGTCAGTAAGCATTTTAACTTGGTTGGTGTCCGTCCAATAGTTTTGTATGAATTTGTTTTTAACTTTTCTGATGTGATTATCTTTGTAAGGCAATTTTACATTTTAATTAGTTGTACCTTTTATAACCTGCTAGAATTAAGTGACCCAAATTTTTATTTAAATAAAATACGATGAAAAATAAAATATAAGTAATATCCAAATAGAACTAGACTTCTTTTATTTTATTTTAGAATAAGGTTTTTTAAACCTTATTAAACTCCATCTATTTTATAGTGATTAGGATAAGGTGTTTCAATCCTACTAGAATATGGCTTTACAAGCTTATAAATAGACATAGTCTATTCCTCTTGTAATAATTCAAATTTGACATAGTGAATTTTCTTCTCCTCTGTCAGTGGTTTTTTCTCGAAAGGGTTTCCACGTAAAATCTATGTGTTCTTTCTTTTTTATTTTTTTGCGGTATATTGTCATTACCGATATTATATATTTTCTCAAATTGGTATCTGAGCTTCCGGGTTTTTTTCTTCTCAATCACGGTAATGGCGTCTTTGAAGTATGAAATTCCACTGTTGGATCGCAACACCAGATATGCGTTGTGGCAGATTAAGATGCAAGTAGTTCTTACTCAGATGGATCTAGAGGAAGCCCTGCTAGGGATAGATAATATGCCTTCAACATTAACAGATGAAGAGAAGAAGCGTAAGGATCGAAAGGCGTTAACATAGTTACATCTGCATTTGTCTAACAAAATTTTGTAAGATGTGATGAAGCAGAAGACCGCCGCTAGTGTAACGCCCTGATTTTTGGGATTTTTCGGGTTTTGTGAATTTTAGTGAAGTTTTAAAATTTTGGTGTTCTGAAGGTTGAAAATGTATGTAAATGTGTTAGTGGGCCTTTAGAAGGCCCAAGCTTAAGTTAAAACCCGGTAAAATATTAAGTTGGATTTTCAAGTGAAAGGGAACTTGGTTAAGTGGGCCTTTAAGAAAAATCGTGTAAAATATGTCACAAAGGGAGCCTTGGTAGAGTGGCAAGGTGGCGCCACTAAGCTCCTAAAAAAGTGGCGCCTAAGTGGGTATTCAAGGACAAGGGTTCGAGTTGTAAGGTAAGCGTAGTGTTCTTTTTAATTTTTAGACATGTGCCGGGCATGTGACCAACTTAAGTGAGAATTCGGCAAGGGCTGTAGGGGCTTGGGCCGATTGTTCAAGTGTGATATTAGGGTTACATCTTTTTCTATTTTCTATCATGACAATTAGGGTTAGCCACCTTAGGAGTTATTTTTCTCTTTTCAGTCAAAAAGCTGAAACTTGCCTCTCTAATAGCATCTAGCCGATTTCTTCATCTTCATCTCCTCTACCATCGTTTTTCCTCTTTTCTTTTCACCCTATTGATCTTCTCCTTAGCCGAACATCCTTTCTACTCAGACTGACTCTTTTTTTTGATTTCATCCTTTCATAAACAACCATAGCCGATTGTTAGAAGTACCGAAATCTAGAAATAAAACTCACCTTTGTGCCGAATTCCCTAAGCCAAGATTCCTCAACTTTCTTTCATTCTTTTGGCCAAATCTCACTCCTTCTACACTCTAAATCCCTATGGACAACACCTATACTAAACTCCCCATATCGAATCATCTTCTTCCTTACTATTCTAAAAGCCGAAATCACCATTAATTTAGGGAGATAGCCGAAAATTTCAGATCTCAGAGATAAGGGTTCTACTAATGTTTAAGGGTCAGATTTACATCAGATCTACATAAGAATCGAAGAGAAATCATTGGTAAGTGCTTAACACCTCAGATCTGTACATTACTTCATGTTATGGAAATGCCAAAGTCCCTAGAGGCTTAGGGAGGTTGTCGTTTGGGCTCTAAGACTCTAAGGGGGTTATAATAATTGATTTCTTTGGTGTTAGTGTGACTTGGAGACTGCTGACAAGGGTTGAATTATCGGTACAACCAGAGCTAGGCATTAAGGAGATTAAAGTCGACAAGGTAAGTGTTTTTGGCCATTAAGGGTGATGGCCGAATATATAAGTGGGATTTTGTGAAGTTTCGATTTAGATTTAAGTATTAGTATGATCTGATCTATTTAGGTGATCATGTAGGAATAAGCACGTGGAGGATTTCGTCGATAAAACTACAAATCAGGTGTGTGTCCCGAACATCCTTCATTGCTTAAATCAGCAAAAGCCGAAATGCCGAAATGCCGAAGCTCCGGCATTTCAAGGGCTTGTGAGCATGCGAACGCTCTCGAGTCGGTAGGTAAACATTGGATTTCGATTCAGCACTGGTAAGTGAGTTGACCGTAAAATTTTAGGCGTTGCGGTAAGTTGGGCCTCGGTGGGTCGAATATGGGCCCAATGGGCTTTTGGGCCCATTTAGAGTAAAATTAGGGTTAAGGGTAATAATGTGGACTATAGCCGTAAAAACTGCTAAAATGAGTAATGGATTAAAGATTAAGGCTTAAATGGGCTTAACGGGCTAATTGACATGGTAAGGCCCATTAGGGGATTTTAGGGCCTAAGGGCTAAAACTGATAAACTGAATTAAATGAGTTTCTGTAACAACCACTGAAATAGTAGAGGCTTTAATAGCAATAAAAACTGTAATAAGAGAGCAGAATTACTGAAATACCCTTAGGGTGAGAAATTACTAATTTACCCCTAGGTGGAAAATTACCATTATACCCCTAGGGCTAGAATCGACTGTACTGTTTGACATGATTGTTTCTGTTACTGCGTATCATGATGTATGTATGACTGATGCATGGGTTGGGTTTATATTGAAGAAAGTGTGAGTGGCACTGCCACGTTACTGAAAGGGGCTTTGCCTCGTATACTATTTATCTGAGCAGCTATGCTTCAACTGTGGTGTGTTGGCTAGGTGGGTCGAGTTATTCCCCACATGGTGTGTTGGTTGGTACGGGTGGTGTGTAGCGGATGGGTGGGTCGAGTAGTCTCCCCACGTTATTTGGGTTGCATATATACTGTTTTACTGTACTGTACTGTTCTGGGCCTAAGGGCCATACTGTTATCTGAATAGGGCTCCGGCCCAGTATCTATTATCTGAATAGGGCTTTGGCCCAGTAACTGTAATCTGAATAGGGCTTTGGCCCAGTATCTGACTGAGACTGATTAGGGCTTAAGCCAGTGGGCTCGAGCCAATTTGGGCTTTGGATGGGTTCTGCACACACTAAGTTTTTCCAAACTCACCCTTTTCTTTCCATCCTTGCAGGTGAGCCCTAGATATTGACTTGGTTGCTGGGAGGGATTCAGAATGGCCACGAGGAATGAACAATTTTTAAAATTGGTTTATTACTCTAATTACTTTTATTACTGGTTTATTTTATTTTGGATTGTAATAAGGCTGCTATAACTGGTTTTTTTTTTTGGGGTTTTTAAATTTCTTTAAGTATGCATGTTTTTATTCAACTGCAAATGACACAGATTTATCCAAAACTAAACAAACGTTTTCATAATCAATCTGGCAAGACAATTGACTAAGTAAGATAATATTATTAAAAGTAAATTGATGTAAACATGAAATGAAGAATAAGTCGATTAATCACTAAAACGAGAATTTCCAAAATCAAAGCAGTGCTTTTCAAAACACACCAACATACTTAGTAATTAGGAAACGTAAATCAGTCTAGGTGATGTAGCACACCGGACTTGGCCGTAATGTCTAGGCCGGGTTTGGGTTGTTACATTTAGTGGTATCAGAGCCCGGTTGCAACAACTCGGCTGCGGATCGGGTCCTAAAAGAGTTTTCAAAAATTTTTTTAAGCTCATGAAGGGTATTTTTGGAAAAATTAGATTTTTTGGAAGAATTTTTTTAAGTGATATTTTTTTCAAAATGGTCTTTTCTGAAATATGTTTACAGAATGATTTTTTCAAAATATTTGAAATTTTATGAATTTTTTGGAATCTGGTATTTCAAGAGGTGGCACACTGAATCCCCGGCACCAAGTTGTAAGTATTTCCTGCCTTAAATTCTATACTGTAGTGAAAATAAAACTGTAGATGGCACTGAGCCTTAGATATAATACTATAGGTGAGGTAGTATTAAGGCTATAAAACTAAGACTGTAGGGTAAACTAAACCCTAGGTAACTGAGACAGTAGTTAGATTGCGGTTATGCGAGAGCAACTCTAAAACTTTATCTGTTCATAAGATACTCTGTAATAAACAACTGAAACATTACACTAATATCATAAAATTCATAATCAGATAAGATGATAATAGTACAAGAGCTGCTCATGGACGAGGCCGTTGACGAGGCTGAGTTAGTGCTCAAGCTGGATCTTCGTCTTCTGAGCATATGCCAGCTGGAGAGGCACGACCACCGGTTGAGGATAATAGGCCGTACGATTGGGCCGTAGGGGATGACGCTCTGTCCCAGGCCATGCTGAGAGTTCTGGAAAGGGTGGCTTGGGCCAATGCCGGGCCCATGAATAGGGGGTCTATTTTTGAGCGACTCCGGGCCAAGGGAGCGAAAGTTTTTAGAGGCATATCTGGAGTAGCCCTGAATGTGGCTGAGTACTGGCTGGAAGCCACAGAGCGAATTATGGATGACTTGGACTGCTCAGTGGAGCAGAAGTTAAAAGGAGCGGTATCGTTGCTGAAGGACGAGGCGTATCAATGGTGGATCACCGTGAGAATGGGTACCCCATCTGAGAGGGTAACCTGGGAATTGGTCAAGCAGTCTTTCAAGGCGAAATATGTTGGGGCTAGTTATATGGACGCACGAAGGAAGGAATTTCTGAACCTGACCCAGGGTAGTAAGACTGTGGCTGAATATGAGGCAGAATTTTTGCGATTAAGCCGGTATGCTACTGGCATTGTTTCCACCGAGTATGAGTACAGTGTTCGGTTTAAAGATGGCCTCAGAGATGAGCTGAGTGTATTGATAGCACCGCAAAGGGAGCGCGACTTTGCTGCACTGGTGGAGAAGGCTAAGATAGCCGAGGAAGTGAATCAAGCTGAAAGGAAGAAGTGCGATAGGGATCGCAACCGTTTTAAAAGAGATTCTGGAACATCAGGAGTTGCAAACCGGAATTTTAAGAGGCCTAGAGTAGAAGAACCAGTTCGAGCTGTGCCAGTGAATGTTGTTAGACCACTGGCTTGTGGGGACTGTGGTAGAATGCATCGAGGTGAATGTTGGAAATGCATTAGAGCCTGTTTCTGCTGTGGGTCCAAGGAGCATCAGGTTAAGAACTGCCCACAGAAGCCACTGAGGCTCAAGCTGCTGATCAGAGGGTTGCTCAGCCTGTGTGAGGAGGATTGCCACCGCCAAGAGGCCGTGGCCAAGGTAGAGAGGAAATGGTAATGGACGTGGTCGTGGAGTACATAGAAGAGGTGCTGGTAATGCTGAGGCTCGTCAGCCAGCCTTGGTGTATGCTGCTCGTCGTCGCGAGAAGGGTGATGCGCCTGATGTTATAACTGGTACGTTCTTAATATCTAGTTTACCTTATACTGCTTTGATTGATGTGGGTTCGATGCATTCATATGTGGCTTGTGGGATTTCTGGATTATTGGGTGTGCATTCTGAGGAGACTGTGAGTGGGGTAACAGTAGTTAGTCCTTTAGGTCACTCTGTTAAAGTAGACAAACTCTTTAGGGAAGTGCCTTTAGAGACTCAAGGTAGGATCTTTACTGGAGATTTAATGGCGCTACCTTTTGGAGAATTTGATTTGATTTTGGGCATGGACTGGTTAACTAAGCACAAAGCGATGTTGGACTGTGTGGCCAAAAGGATGGTGTTGAAAACGGCCGAAGGCGAAGAAGTTATGGTTATTAGTGAGCGTAGGGACTACTTGTCCAATGTGGTTTCGGCCTTAAGGGCTGAAAAGCTGATGTGTAAGGGATGTGAAGCATACTTGGCGGTTGTAAGTCAAACTAAACTTAAAGGGGTGACAGTGGAGACAGTGAGGACTGTTAATGAATTTCAAGATGTATTTCCTGAGGAACTTCCTGGATTACCTCTTAACCGAGAAGTTGAAATTGGGATCGATCTGTTACCTGAAACAGCTCCAGTGTCTATTGCGCCTTATAGAATGGCACCAAAGGAGCTAATGGAATTGAAAGCCCAGATTCAAGAGTTGTTAGATAGGGGCTTCATTAGACCGAGTGTGTCTCCGTGGGGAGCACCGGTACTGTTCGTGAAAAAGAAGGATGGAACGATGCGTATGTGCATCGATTATCGCCAGTTGAGCAAACTGACGATAAAGAGTACGTATCCTCTGCCGAGAATCGATGATCTGTTCGACCAGCTTAAAAGAGCTTTTGTGTTTTCCAAGATCGACCTTCGATCTAGATATCATCAGTTAAGGGAAAAGGAGGTGGATGTGCATAAAACGGCATTCAGAACTTGTTATGGTCACTACGAGTTTTTGGTTATGCCATTTGGATTGACGAATGGACCAGTAGCTTTTATGGATTTAATGGATCGAGTATTCCAGCCGTACTTGGATCGATTCGTGGTCGTCTTTATTGACGATATATTGGTGTATTCAGAAACAGAAGAGAAGCATGATGAGAATCTTCGAATTGTTCTGCAGATTCTAAGAGAAAAGCAATTGTATGCGAAATTTAGTAAGTGCGAATTCTGGCTTCGAGAAGTGATTTTTCTAGGGCATGTTGTTTCTGCTGAGGAGATTAGGGTAGATCCTCGCAAGATTGAGGCAGTTCTAGATTGGAAGCCGCCAAGGATGGTGTCTGAAATTCATAGTTTTCTAGGTTTGGCAGGCTATTATAGAAGGTTTGTTGAGGGGTTCTCTATCATCACGGCCCCGTTAATGAAATTGTTAAGGAAGGGAGTAGCCTTTATTTGGACTGAGAGGCAGCAAGAAGCTTTTGACAAGCTGAAAAAGGTGTTGACTGAGGCGCCAGTGTTGATTCAGCCGAAATCTGGGAAGGACTTTACGGTTTATAGCGATGCTTCGCATGTGGGATTAGGTTGTGTGCTGATGCAAGAGGGTAAGGTGGTTGCTTATACTTCGCGGTAGCTTAAGCCTCACGAGGTGAATTACCCTACACATGATTTGGAGTTGTCAGCGGTGGTATTTGCATTGAAAATCTGGAGACACTACCTTTATGGGGAAAAGTGTATTATATACACTGACCATAAAAGTCTCAAATATCTGTTACCTCAGAAGGAGTTGAATCTGAGGCAATGGAGATGGATAGAGTTGCTTAAGGATTATGACTGTTCGATTGAATACCACCCTGGCAAGGCTAATGTAGTGGTTGATGCACTGAGTCGAAGGACCGCTGTTGAGTTAAAGGCCATGTTTGCTCGTTTGAGTTTGTATGATGATGGGAGCTTGCTAGCAGAGTTACAAGTCAGACCGACTTGGACTGAGATAATTAAAGGGTTACAGTTGAAGGATGATTCATTGATTCCTCAATTTCAGCAAGTCAAGGATGGTGAGAGTGAGGACTTTGGACTAAATTCTGATGGGGTTCTATGCTTTCGAGGAAGAGTTTGTATTCCTAAGGATATTGACTTGAGGCAGTTGTTATTGAGCGAGGCTCATGGTGGATTCTATGCCATGCACCCTGGAGGTAATAAGTTGTATAGAGATTTGCGAGAGGGTTATTGGTGGCCTGGACTTAAGCGAGAGGTGACTGAGTTTGTTGGGAAATGTCTGACGTGTCAGCAAGTTAAAGCTGAGCACCAATTGCCTTCTAGATTGTTGCAGCCAGTGAAGATTCCGCAGTGGAAATGGGAAAGAGTAACGATGGATTTTGTGAGTGGGTTGCCTTTGACACCTTCGAAGAAAGACTCTATTTGGGTAATCATGGATAGATTGACGAAGTCTGCTCATTTTATACCGGTTAGAACTGATTACTCACTTTAGAAGTTGGCCAAGCTGTATGTAGCAGAGATAGTGCGTTTGAATGGGGTGCCAATTTTGATAATTTCTGATCGAGATCCTAGATTTACATCTCGATTCTGGAAGAAGTTGCATGAGGCGTTAGGTACGCGATTGGACTTCAGTACTGCATTTCACATTCAGACAGATGGTCAGTCTGAGAGGGTCATTCAAGTGTTGGAAGACATCTTAAGAGGATGTGTTATCGACTTTCGTGGTAGTTGGGAAGATTATTTATCGTTGGCGGAATTTGCATACAACAACAGTTATCAAGCAAGTATTCAGATGGCTTCATATGAGGCACTTTATGGGCGAAGATGTCGTACTCCTACTTGTTGGACAGAGTTGGGAGAGCACCAAGTTCTTGGACCAGAGTTAGTGGCAGATACAGAGAGCAAGGTTAAACTGATTCGTGATCGGTTAAAGGAAGCATCTGATAGGCAAAAGTCATATGCTGACCTTAAGCGTAAGGAAATTGAGTTTGTTGTTGGAGATAGAGTATTCCTTAAGGTTTCACCGTGGAAGAAGATCTTAAGGTTTGGTAAAAAGGGTAAATTAAGTCCACGGTTTATTGGGCCTTATAGGATTCTCAAGCGGATTGGGCCAGTAGCACATCAGTTAGAGTTACCGCCAGAGTTGGATCGTATCCATGATGTTTTTCACGTGTCTATGCTAAGACGGTATCGGTCGGACCCTTCGCATATTGTACCAGTAGAGGAGATTGCAGTAAATACAGATTTGACCTTCGAGGAGGAGCCTGTGCAAATCTTAGATCGTGAAGTCAAAGTCTTAAGGACGAAGTCTGTTCCATTGGTTAGGTGCTATGGCGCAACCATAGTAGAGAAGAAGCTACGTGGGAGCCAAAAGAAGCGTTATGTCAACAATACCCTCAATTATTTGGATCAGGTAAATTTCGAGGCCAAAATTTCTTTAAGGGGGTAGAGTTGTAACGCCCTGATTTTCAAGATTTTTTGGGTTTTGTGAATTTTAGTGAAGTTTTAAAATTTTGGTGTTCTGAAGGTTGAAAATGTATGTAAATGTGTTAGTGGGCCTTTAGAAGGCCCAAGCTTAAGTTAAAACCTGGTAAAATATTAAGTTGGGTTTTCAAGTGAAAGGGAACTTGGTTAAGTGGGCCTTTAAGAAAAACCGTGTAAAATATGTCACAAAGGGAGCCTTGGTAGAGTGGCAAGGTGGCGCCACTAAGCTCCTAAAAAATTGGCGCCTAAGTGGGTATTCAAGGACAAGGGTTCGAGTTGTAAGGTAAGCGTAGTGTTCTTTTTAATTTTTAGACATGTGCCGGGCATGTGACCAACTTAAGTGAGAATTCGGCAAGGGCTGTAGGGGCTTGGGCCGATTGTTCAAGTGTGATATTAGGGTTACATCTTTTTCTATTTTCTATCATGACAATTAGGGTTAGCCACCTTAGGAGTTATTTTTCTCTTTTCAGTCAAAAAGCTGAAACTTGCCTCTCTAAGAGCATCTAGCCGATTTCTTTATCTTCCTCTCCTCTACCATCGTTTTTCCTCTTTTCTTTTCACCCTGTTGATCTTCTCCTTAGCCGAACATCCTTTCTACTCAGACCGACTCTTTCTTTTGATTTCATCCCTTCATAAACAACCATAGCCGATTGTCAAAAGTACCGAAATCCTGAAATAAAACTCACCTTTGTGCCGAATTCCCTAAGCCAAGATTCCTCAACTTTCTTTCGTTCTTTTGGCCAAATCTCACTCCTTCTACACTCTAAATCCCTGTCGACAACACCTATACTAAACTCCCCATATCGAATCATCTTCTTCCTTACCATTCTAAAAGCCGAAATCACCATTAGTTTAGTAAGATAGCTAAAAATTTTAGATATCAGAGATAAGGGTTCTACTAATGTTTAAGGGTCAGATTTACATCAGATCTGCATAGGAATCGAAGAGAAATCGTTGGTAAGTGCTTAACACCTCAGATCTGTACATTACTTCATGTTATGGAAATGCCAAAGTTCCTAGAGGCTTAGAGAGGTTGTCTTTTGGGCTCTAAGACTCTAAGAGGGTTATAATAATTGATTTCTTTGGTGTTAGTGTGACTTGGAGACTGCTGACAAGGGTTGAATTATCAGTACAAACCGAGCTAGGCATTAAGGAGATCAAAGTTGACAAGGTAAGTGTTTTTGGCCATTAAGGGTGATGGCCGAATATATAAGTGGGATTTTGTGAAGTTTTGATTTAGATTTAAGTATTAGTATGATCTGATCTATTTAGGTGATCGTGTAGGAATAAGCACGTAGAGGATTTCGTCGATAAAACTACAAATCAGGTGTGTGTCCCGAACACCCTTCATTGCTTAAATCGGCAAAAGCCGAAATGCCGAAATGCCGAAGCTCCGGCATTTTGAGGGCTTGTGAGCATGCGAACGCTCTTGAGTCAGTAGGTAAACATTGGAATTCGATTCGGCACTGGTAAGTGAGTTGACCGTGAAATTTTGGGCGTTGCAGTAAGTTGGGCCTCGGTGGGCCGAATATGGGCCCAATGGGCTTTTGGGCCCATTTAGAGTAAAATTAGGGTTAAGGGTAATAATATGGACTATAGCCGTAAAAACTGCTAAAATGAGTAATGGATTAAAGATTAAGGCTTAAATGGGCTTAACGGGCTAATTGACATGGTAGGGCCCATTAGGGGATTTTAGGGCCTAAGGGCTAAAACTGATAAACTGAATTAAATGAGTTTCTGTAACAACCACTGAAATAGTAGAGGCTATAATAGCAATAAAAACTGTAATAAGAGAGCAGAATTACTGAAATACCCTTAGGGTGAGAAATTACTAATTTACCCCTAGGTGGAAAATTACCATTATACCCCTAGGGCTAGAATCGACTGTACTGTTTGACATGATTGTTTCTGTTACTGTGTATCATGATGTATGTATGACTGATGCATGGGTTGGGTTTATATTGAAGGAAGTGTGAGTGGCACTGCCACGTTACTGAAAGGGGCTTTACCTCGTATACTATTTATCTGAGCAGCTATGCTTCGACTGTGGTGTGTTGGCTGGGTGGGTCGAGTTATTCCCCACATGGTGTGTTGGTTGGTACAGGTGGTGTGTAGCGGATGGGTGGGTCGAGTAGTCTCCCCATGTTATTTGGGTTGCATACATACTGTTTTACTGTACTGTACTGTTCTGGGCCTAAGGGCCATACTGTTATCTGAATAGGGCTCCGGCCCAGTATCTATTATCCGAATAGGGCTTTGTCCCAGTAACTGTAATCTGAATAGGGCTTCGGCCCAGTATCTGACTGAGACTGGTTAGGGCTTAAGCCAGTGGGCTCGAGCCAATTTGGGCTTTGGATAGGTTCTGCACACACTGAGTTTTCCCAAACTCACCCTTTTCTTTCCATCCTTGCAGGTGAGCCCTAGATCGTGACTTGGTTGCTGAGAGGGATTCAGAGTGGCCACGAGGAATGAATACTGTTTAAAATTGGTTTATTACCCTAATTACTTTTATTACTGGTTTATTTTATTTTGGATTGTAATAAGGCCGCTATAACTGTTTTTGTTTGGGGGTTTTTAAATTTCTTTAAGTATGCACGTTTTTATTCAACTGCAAATGACACACATTTATCCAAAACTAAACAAACGTTTTCATAATCAATCTGGCAAGACAATTGACTAAGTAAGATAATATTATTAAAAGTAAATTGATGTAAACATGAAATGAAGAATAAGTCGATTAATCACTAAAACGGGAATTTCCAAAATCAAAGTAGTGCTTTTCAAAACACACCAACATACTTAGTAATTAGGAAACGTAAATCAGTCTAGGTGATGTAGCACACCGGACTTGGCCGTAACGTCTAGGCCGGGTTTGGGGTGTTACAGCTAGATTATGGAAAAGGCTAGAATAAATATGCATGTCAAAAACTCTAACCAGCAAGCTACATATAAAGCAACGTTTTTATGCTTATCGTTTGGAGGAAGGTGCATCTGTGCATGAACACTTAACAGTGTTTAAAGAAATTCTCTCAAACTTAGAGGCCATGGAGGTTCAGTATGATAAGGAAGATTTAGGGTTGATTCTACTTTGTTCGTTGCCCACATCTTATTCAACCTTTAGAGACACAATTTTATATAGCCGCAAGTCTCTCACAGTTGATGAGGTTTATGATTCTTTAACCTCGTATGATAAGATGAAGCATCTTGTGGTTAAAACTGACTCTCAGAGTGAGGGTCTTATTGTTCATGGGGACAAGATTAGAATGCTAATGATGATCGTGAAAGGATACAAGAACGGAATCCTCACGGTAAATCTAAGGGTAGATCGAAATCTTCAAACAAAGGTAAAACTTGTAACTTCTATAAGAAGAAAGGGCACATTAAATCTGAGTGCTATAAGCTACAAAATAAGATCAAAAGGGAGGCTGCGAATCAAAAGGGAAAACAACTAGAAAATTTCGGTGAAGCTGATGTTGTAGAAGACTACAGTGATGGTGAACTTCTAGTCGCTTCAGTCATCAATTCTAAAGCGAGCGAGGAGTAGATCTTTGATTCGGGCTGCACCTTCCACATGAGTCCCAATAGAGATTGGTTTACAAATTACGAAACAGTGTCTGAAGGTGTTATTTTGATGGGAAATAATGCTTCGTGTAAAATCGCAGGTGTTGAAATAATTAAAGTTAAGATGTTTGATGGAGTTGTCAGAACACTTAGTGACGTACGACATGTTCCAGAATTAAAGAGAAATTTAATTTCGTTAAGTACTCTTGATTCAAAAGGGTACAAATACACAGCTGAAAGTGGGGTTTTGAATATTTCTAAAGGTTCCCTCATTGTGATGAAAGGGCAAAGAAAGACTGCCAAGTTATATGTTCTGCAAGGTTCTACTGTTACTGGTGATGCAGCTGTCGCTTCCTCTTCCTTGTCAGATGATGATATTACTAAACTTTGGCATATGCGCCTAGGGCATATGAGTGAGAATGGTATGGCAGAATTGAGCAAAAGAAGACTTCTTGATGGGCAAGGAATTTGCAAACTGAAGTTCTGTGAGCATTGCATTTTTGGGAAGCAAAAGAGAGTTTGATTCACCAGAGGAATCCATAACATGAAGGGAACGTTGGAGTATATTCATTCAGATCTGTAGGGGCCATCCAGAGTGCCTTCGAGAGGTGGAGCTAATTATATGCTAACTTTTATTGATGATTTTTCCAAAAAAGTTTGGGCGTTCTTCTTGAAGCAGAAAAGCGATGTGTTTTCTGCATTTAAGTCTTGGAAAACTATGATTGAAAAACATACGGGAAAACAAATAAAACACCTCCGCACAAACAATGGCTTAGAGTTCTGTTCTGATGAGTTTAATAAACTGTGCAAGTTAGAAGGATCATGAGACACTTGACAGTTCGTCATACTCCACAGCAAAATGGAGTTGCAGAACGAATAAATAGAATGATCATGGAGAAGGTTCGATGTATGTTGTCAAATGCCAACTTACCAAAGTCATTTTGGGCCAAAGTAGCCTCTACTGCATGTTTTTTGATCAACCGATCTCCATCCATTGCCATTGAGAAAAGGACTCCACAAGAGGTATGGTTTGGTAATCCTGCTAATTATTATGATTTAAAGATCTTAGGGTGTCCTACGTATGCTCATGTTGATAATGGAAAATTAGAATCGAGATCCATTAAATGTGTTTTTCTTGGTTATAAAGCAGGTGTAAAAGGGTATAAGTTATGGTGTCCTGAAAATAGAAAAGTTGTGATTAGCAGAGATGCTGTTTTTGATGAAACTGCTATGCTACCTAACTTATCTCTTAAAGGCTCTTCCAATAATTAACATCAAAAATAGGTGGAGTTTCAGATTAATACAGAATCTACAACAGAGTCAACTTCTCAAGCCAGTACAAAAATTAAGAATAGAGTTGTTTCTTCACCACAATACTCTATAGCCAAAAACAGAACTAGAAGAGAAATTAAACCTCCAAAGAAGTATGCCGAGGCTGATCTAGTTACTTCTGCTTTAAATGTGGCTGAAGGTATAGATACAAATCAAGAGCCATCAAATTATTCTGAGGCGGTTAGTTGTGAAGACTCAGAAAAGTGGATGTCTGCTATGCAAGAGGAGATGGAATCACTCCACAAAAACAAAACATGGGATCTTGTAAAACTTCCTAAAGGTAAAAAGGTTGTTCATTGTAAATGGGTGTATAAAAAGAAAGAAGGGACTCCAGGAGTTGAAGAACCCAGATATAAAGCAAGGCTTGTTGCAAAGGGTTACAGTTAAATTCCAGGAGTGGACTTCATAGATGTGTTTCCCCGGTTGTGAAGCAAAGTTCGATTCGAGCTTTGCTTGGTATTGTGGCCATGCATGATTTGGAGCTTGAGCAGTTAGATGTTAAAACTGCATTTTTGCATGGAGAACTTGAGGAGGATATTTACATGCAACAACCAAAGGGTTTTACAGTCTTAGAAAAAGAGGACTATGTTTGCTTGCTGAAAAAATCCCTTTACGGTTTGAAACAGTCACCAAGATAGTGGTACAAGAGGTTTGATTCCTTTATGACTTCTCATGATTTCAAAAGTAGTTTTGACAGTTGTGTTTATTATAAGAAAAATAATGATGGTTCTTTTGTATATCTACTCCTTTATGTTGTTGACATGTTGATAGCAGCAAAAGATAAAGGAGAGATAAGAAAAGTCAAAGCTCAACTAAGTGAAGAATTTGAGATGAAAGATTTGGGACCAGCAAATAAGATACTTGGTATGGAAATTCTCAGAGATAGAAAAGAAAATAAATTGTACCTAAGTCAGAAAGGGTACATTGAGAAAGTTCTTTGCAGGTTCAATATACAGAGTTCTAAGCCTGTTAGTACTCCTTTAGCAGCTCATTTTAGACTTTCATCAGCATTGTCTCCACAATCAAATGATGAGATTGAGTACATGTCACATGTCTATACACTAGTGTAGTGGGATCTCTCATGTTTGCTATGGTTTGTTCACATCCAGATTTATCATATGCAGTCAGTGCAGTTAGCAAATACATGGCGAATCTCGGTAAAGAACACTAGAAAGCAGTTCAGTGGATTTTAAGATATTTACGAGGTACTACTGATGTTTGCTTACATTTTAGAAGAACTAGAGGTGGAGTCATTGGGTATGTTGATGCTGATTTTGCTAGAGACCTTGATAGAAGAAGATCTCTCACAGGTTATGTCTTTACAATTGAAGGTTGTGCAATCAGTTGGAAAGCCACTTTGCAAACTACAATCACTTTGTCTACCACTGAAGCTGAGTACATGACGATTACTGAGGCTTGTAAAGAAGCTATTTGGTTGAAGGGACTATTTAGTGAACTCAATGAAGACCTTCAAATCAGTATAGTATTTTGTGACAGTCAAAGTGCCATCTTCCTTACAAAATATCAAATGTTTCATGAGAGAACAAAACACATTGATGTTCGGTATCATTTTGTTCGTGATATTATTGCTTGTGGTGATATTGTTGTGAGCAAAATTAGTACTCATGAAAATCCTGCAGATATGATGATTAAGTCACTACCTATAACCAAGTTTGAGCATTGCTTAGACTTGGTTGGTGTTCATTGTTGAAGTTAAACCCTTAAAGGGTTTTTGGAAGAGGTGGAGAACTTGTTCGTTGAAAGTTCGCGATGAAGAACTTGTTCATTGAGAATTCGTGTCAAGGTGGAGATTGTTAGAATTAAGTGACCCAAATTCTTATTTAAATAAAATACGATGAAAAATAAAATAAAAGTAATATCCAAATAGAACTAGACTTCTTTTATTTTATTTTAGAATAAGGTTTTTTAAACCTTATTAAACTCCATCTATTTTATATTGATTAGGATAAGGTGTTTCAATCCTACTAGAATATGGCTTTACAAGCCTATAAATAGACATAGTCTATTCCTCTTGTAGTGATTCGAATTTGACATAGTGAATTTTCTTCTCCTCTGCCCGTGGTTTTTTCCCGAAAGGGTCCACGTAAAATCTGTGTGTTCTTTTTTTATTTTTTATTTTTTTCGGTATATTGTCATTACCAATAATATATATTTTCTCATATGCTTATTTTCTTTAAATAATAATAATAATAATAATAATAATAATGGATCAAAAAAAGGGTTTTTATGTTGCCTTTTTGAATTTTATGGGTGAAACTCATGAATTTTTTGATTTTGTGTTTTTCGAATGTGGTATCATTGGATTCATTGCACGAGAATGTGCTATTTCTGTTGTCAGCTTTTCCAGTTGGTGTTTATTGTAGCATTTTTGGTGTTATCTTTTTGAATTGCTTCTTTTGTAATATGTTTTGTTTTGAATCGATCAAACTACTTGTTTGCAACTTAGTTTTTTTATGATATTACAAATGCCTCCTTCAACTTTAGAACTCGACAATTCTCATGTTGAAATGTAAGTTTTATTTAGTTGGTTTTGTTTTATTTAATTTTATTTATTATTTGTGTAGTTAACATTTGCGAACATATAAATGAACATGTTCGCGGACGCTAAATGAATCGAGCCCGAACACACCAAATAATAAATGAACTGAGTTTGAACATGATATTAAAAATTTAAACGAACACGAACTAAACATGAACAACTTCAAAAATAAACAAACGAACACGAACATAGCCTTGTTCATTTGATCCTGGTTCATTTACACTTATAAGAAAGGGGAAGGATTGCTTGTTTAGTTGTCTCTTGACTTGCAGAATCCGCTTGTTTCTAAGTCGCAAATTGATAATTTCTTACAGTGGGTGGAGTATGAAAATATGCCACTTATTTGTTTTAAGTCTGGCATTTATGGTCATCTACAAGATGCTTGTGCAAAAGAGGTTATGTTGGATAATGTTTAACATAAGCCAGAAATATCTATTAACTTGTAACAGCCTGTTTTTAGTGAAATCGAAACAGTGTTTTTCGGACCCCAAATCTAAAGAGGAAATTGTTATTTTTTTATTTTAATGTCTATATGATGTTAATAGGGTGATATTAAAATTTCGTTTAGAATTTTTGACGTTTGCATGCTTAATTAAGTGAAAAGGACAAAATAGTAAAAGGTGCTAAAGTGGATTTCTATTTGTTAAAAGGAATAAATAACTATGAAACTTTAAAGTGGGAGGGCTTAGATGGTAATTAGACCATTTAAATAGTTAGTGGACTTTTATGGACACAAATTAAGTGATTTTTAAGTTAAAATGTAAGGTTAATAAAGTAATTTAACTAATAAGCTAAAGAAAAATAAGTAAAAACAAATGTATCATCTTCTTTAGTTAATTTTCCACCAAAATTTTGACGAAGGAGAAGCCAAAGCTAGGGTTTGAAGCTTCAATCACTTATATAGCTTGCATGTAAGTGATTTTGATCCCGTTTTTAATGGTTTCTATGTTTTTGAAGTCATTGCAGCTTAACCTTACTAACCCAGGGATTAATTTGCAAAACTTTTAAAGATTTAGAGTTGTTTCATGAATACTCTTGTGTTATTTTTGATGTATAGTGGTAGATTATGAGTCCTTGTTGATAAATAAACAAGTTTTGTAAAGTGATTTTTAATGAAAATAACATTTAGGGACTTGTTTGTAAAATTTGTAAAAGTTCAAGTTAAATTCATGAAATGATGGTTTGTATGAGTTGATATAAGTCCCTAATGAAATCGACTAGCTTGAATGAGGTATGAAAATATTTAAATTTGAATTTATTATCTTAAGGACTAAAATGTGAAAAGTTAAAATGTTAGAGGAAAATAGTAATTTTGTAAAAAATATGAAATGTGAACTAAATTGAATGCTAGGGTTATTAAATGAATTAAAATTTTGGATTTAGATCAAGATAGACTAGGAACAGATTTAGGTTGGGGAAAAGCTAAAGCCTCAAATTAGTCAGTTTCATTTCTACGCTCTAATTGTCGAGGTAAGTTCGTATGAATAAATATTGTTTTAATGTTATTTTTCAATTACATGCTATTATGTTAGTTGTCATATAATTGAATGATGAATATCCAACAATGTCATGATGGTTATCAAGTCCCGGTTGAACCTTAGGAATTCGTAGGATACAAATGACATGTCATTAGGGATTTCATGTTTCGGATGTTGGTCTTGAATGTCCTATCAATGGCTGAGGTCTTGCATTTGTTACGGATACTCCACAGCTCATGTGAGCAGTATCATGTAGCTTACATTAAGACCCACAGCTCGTGTAAGCAAGCCAGTCTCACAACTCGTGTGAGCAACGATGTAGAGGAAAGGTTACGGTTATATGTTAAAGCACACTTCGTGTGAGCTTTCCCAAGTATCCGATGATATTCTAAATGGTTCAACGGACATGAAAAGGAAAGGAATGGTAAGTGTTCAAAATGAACTATGTCATGTATTTATGAAAAGGATTGAAATGGTAAGTTTCCAAATTGAAGTATGCTTATATTTATGAAAATGTGAATGACTCAAATGATGTGTGTTTCCATGGAAATGAATTACCATATGCTATATTCAATTGAATTATGTATAAATGCACTAACTTGTGTATTGATGATGGTACTGAGGCTTGTGCAAGCTTGTGGTTGGATTACATTATGCTTATACTTATGTTATTTAGATGAAATGGTAGGTTATGTTTCATGTTTTATGAACTTACTAAGCATTATGTGCTTACGTAGTTTTCTTTCCTATGTTTTATAGAAAATCGGAAGCTTGTTTGGTTTGGAAGCTGGCCGGAGATCTATCACACTGGCTATCATATATATCAGTAGTTTTTTATGTTTCGGCCAAGGTTATAATGGCATGTATAGGTGGACTTGTGTCGGTATCTATTTGAATGTTGGTTGATGATTTTGGCATGTATAAGTTATTTTGGTACCATTTGATGTTGGTTGGATTGTGTCATGTTGGTACTTTTGGTGCCTTATTAGTATTTTTTAATGTAAAAGCCCAATTTCAGTAGTGTTAGAACAGTGATTCGAGATCACTAAATCTGACGAAAAAGTTAGAAAAAAAGTGCATTCCTGGGACTCCGTTCCGGTAAATCGGACTTGTAAATATTTTTAATAAATATTTACAAGTTAGTTGTGTGTTTAATTAGATATTGGCTAGGTGAATTTGACTTAATTAGAAGTAATTATGAAAAATGATTAAATTGAATAAATTGTGAAAGTTTAATTATAGATTAAAAGAAATTATAAAGGGTCAAAATGGCAATTAAGCCTATTCCAATTAGTGAGGCGGGAAGAATGAAGAAATCTAAGATATTTTCTTAGATATTTAGTATTAATTAATTAATTAGTAGAATTATTATAAATTATATTAAACATTATTATTATGGTTTTATAGTAAATAATTATTATAAGATTTTTTAGCTAATAAATAAACTGTGATATTGCCAAATGTATGATGTTAATAAATTACATGTGTAATAAATATATGTAAACAATTGTAAAATACTAATGCATTTTCTTATAATTTAAGTATAAGATATTTTATAATTAATAATTACATTATGAGATATTTATATGATAAATAAATTAAATATAGACAAATATAAGGTGATGATAATGTACATTTGTTATATATATATATATTGATTATTAAATAGATATTTATTATTTATTATTTATTATTATTAAGTTAAAAAGATATTTGTTAATTAAATAATTATTTTATAAGATTTTTTTGATAAATAAATTAGATGAATGACAAGTGTATGATATTGATGATGTACAAATGTAGTGAAAAATATATATACAATTGCATATGTGTAATTAATTGTATAATAGATATTTAGTTTATATATATATATATATATATATATAAAGAAAGAAAGAAAGAAAAGAAAGAAAAGAAGAAAAAAGAATAGAAGCTTGGCCGAAAGTGGGAAAGAAAGAATAGGAAAGAAAAGGAGAAACTAGGATTTGAGAGCTTGAAGCTTTAATAGGTAAGTCAATTAAGTTCTTTTTACTTAAATTTGATGTTTTAGAAGCTTTAGAATTAAGTTTTGTTGAAATTAAGTAGAAGTTTTGAAAGTTCTTAGGTTTTTGAATATAGTTTATGTTGAATTAATTGGTGAATTAGGCGTTAAATTGATAGAATTTCAAAGTTAGAATTGGGTAAAGAACTTAATTGTAAAATTAGTTATAAGAAATAGTTTTGGACAGTAGCAGTAGGCTAAATTTGAAAAATCACCAAAATTCTGGAAATCGAATTAGAGGATGAATAAAATATGAAATTAAAGCTTATCGAGTCTAGTTTTTTTATAGAACAAGAAGTGTAAGCAATGAAATTGTAAATTATGAGTTATAATAAGTTTTGTGAGATAAGGTCAGGACGATTCTGGAATCCCCTATTCTGATTTTGAAAAATCATTAAAAATTGTATAAAATAAATAAGGGTTATAATTTATACGATTAAAATTATTAATGAGTCTATTTTCATGAAAAATAAAAGGGAACATCATCTGAATCCCGTACTAGGAGATAATTAATTTTCAGAGAAGAAGGGTCGAAACTATTAGACAGCAGAATAGGGATGAATTTAAAGAATTAACTGTACTTATTGGATAAACCAAAAATTCTGAAAATTCTATGGTAAGAAGATATGTGAGTCTAGTTTCAGGGAAAATTAGCGAATCTTAATTTGGAATTCTATAACTCAAGATATAAATAATTTAGTGACAATGACTTAGGTAGATAGCTTTGAAATAACATATAAGTAAATAGTAGAATTATATATATACATTAAGGATGTGGAATGGAGAGGAAGAGTAGAAAAATATATGAATATTTAGCTAGCATGGGTTAAATTAAAAATGGCTAATTTGCAAGTTTTACGGGACTAAATTGAATAAAAGTAAAACTTTAGGGGTAATTTTGTGGAAATTTCAAAAATGACCAAATTACATGAAATGAATCATTTTACTGTCTAAATTAATATATTGAAAGAAATTAAATGAGAATATGGAGTTAAATTGGGGGAATAAAATTAGTATTGATTTAAGGATTAAATTGGGAACTAATGTAAAACTTATGTGTAATTAGTAATAATTAGAGAGAAATTGTGTATTAATGATTTTTAATTATTTAATTATGCAGCTAATATCGTACCAGAGTCATCGATCAAGAAAGGAAAGGAAAAAGTGGACGAAGAGCGACTCGAGGAAATTACGATTTGTATTACTATAATTCAAATCTAATTATTAATAATTATTGTGTTTTAATTGAAATACATGGGAAATAATTAAGGTAAAAAATTTGGTAAGATATTATTGTTTTGAATGGAGTTGATTTTAAGTGAATATGATTATTGAATTGAGTATTGATATCAAAATTGAATGAATTTAGATTAAATTGTGATTATATGTGAGTAATTGAGATGAAAATTGAATTGAGAAAGTGTAAATTGATATGTGATACTGATGTTGGAAGTGAATTTGCTTATCAAAATTGAATGAAATATTGTGATTAGAATGGCATGGATTGAAATTGAATTGAGGAAATAAATTGAATACCATATTAACTAGTCGGGCTAAGTCGGATATAGTGTGCATGCCATAGGATTTGGAAGAGTACGGTATTTATCGGTTTTGCCGACCAGGCACTTTATGTGTCTTATTTTAGGCACCTCGTGTGTCGTTTTAGGCACTTATGTTCGTATACTGATCAAGTACTATATACCGTTTTAGGCACAATGTGTCGTACTAGTGTGTTTGGATTAACTATATTGGTGTGTTTGGGAGGATATTTCTGGTGTGTTTCAAAGAATATTCTGATGTGTTTTGGTTGGACTATACTGGTGTGTTTGGGATAGAATTCGTGTATCCGTCAAAGTCTGGGTTTGTTTATAGGGTGAATAACCGAAATGGGAAAAATTAAATGAATTTGATCGATCGTACTATTGAAAATGTAAGAAAGTTGAATTGTGGATTGAAATTGAGATGTGAAAATGAAATGTGGGAATCATGGGTTCAAGAAATCGATAATGATATAGTTCATGAAATAGTTGTTGGTAATATGAGATGATGTAAAAATCTAAGAGAAGAAAAGCAAATTGAAATAATTATTGTTGAAAAATGTGAAGTGAAAATAAAAATGAATTGAAATAGTGAAATAATATGTGAATTTAATTGAATACAAGTTATTGAAATTTATTTATGGATTTAATGTATGAATTGAGTATAAAAAGACTATAAGTGTAAATTGATTATAAAAGAACGAATTGATGATGTAATTGATAGTGAATGAGTTGATAAATTGATTGAATTTGTATATAAATGGATGAGTTATTGAAATGGGATGGGAAATTGAAATGAAGAAAAGCTATTTAAGGTAGCTATTATTATTAAATTGAAATATTAATACACGAGTGAATTAAGGAGAGAAAAATGGTTGGATGATTCAATATATATGTTAAATAATTTTTTAAGCATTTGAATTATAGTAATACCACTGAGTATAATCATAATCAGCGTACTGTTGTTTCCGTGCGCAGGTTAGGTAAGTCAAATCTTCCGATCCAGCATCCAAACCGATCCCGAACTCAATAAGTGGTGAAGTATGTGTTCTTTGTAGAATGACATGTGCCTTGGTCGGTTATATGGGTTTCTTCGGGAAATGATTGTAAATGATGTTATATTATGACTTTGAATGGTTAAATACAATATATATGCATATAAGATGATAAGCTTATGGAAATGTCATAATTTGGTACAAACTTGAATTGGATTGAATGTGATAGATTTTTAATTGATTTGAATATCAAATATGAAAATTTGAAAATTCTGTCTGTTTGATCTGAGAAGTCCGGTTATACTCCATAACCTTATTCCAACGACATTTTAGGGTTAGGGGGTGTAATATTTAGTGGTATCAGAACTATTCAGGTTTAGCCGATTCTTGGACTAAATCGAGCTCGAAAATGAATCTAGAGGTACATGTCATAATTGAGTCGAATTGAGTCGAGATTTGTATGCTGATATATTTGTTTTTGTTTTATAGTTGAAAATGTCAAATGATTATAATGATTATGTTGATGATAAATGTTATGTTATACGTTTGCATATATAATAGTAAAAATTTGAGGCTTTACGACCTTCAACCCCTCACCTGTACAATAGAATTTACAAGATTTATATTCATTTAGCTTACAAGTGTGAATTGAAGAGTTCAATAGTTGAATGAATAATAATGCGGTCAGAGCTGAGGATGGGTTAGCAAGTAAAGAGAGTTCTAGAAGAGATATCAGATTTTTTTGGAAATTATTTGGGATACACAATGTCACTATTAAGGAAGAAGTTATTCATGAGTAATCAGCTTATTCAGGTATGGTATTTAAAGAACGAGTTAATCAGAATTTCCTCTGAATTGATTTCTTTAGTGATTGGGATAATGTCAGATCATTGATGATTGTAGTAGTTAGTGGGATGGTGTTGGAATTGCAAAGATATCTAAATGTAGCTGTTATAGTCGAGTATTTTATAGTGATCTCTTCTGGGTATTCTATATGTTCATTTATTTTCAGAGGTATATGTAATAATTCATTTTCAGACGTGATTCTTATCGTAAGAAAATGTTAGCTAATCATAATGTTAGACGGAATTATTGTTAGTCTGGTTGATTCATGATCGGTATTAATCTATCTTTCTTTGGTTTTCTAATCCATTATGTTTGATAGAAGACTTGATGATATGACTCATATGATACTATTTTCTATTTCTACTAGTTGATGCTTTGAATTATATATAAGCAATTACGTTGTCTCTATCAGAATTGTTTCTAGTGCGTATGAGCGATATTCTTCTTCTGGTCTTTCTCTAGGATATCATCGATCTCTTTATCATTCAACGTGATTTTTATTCTAAAAAATTTAATATAGCTTCACATATGGGATTTCATTATCTCAGTTTTCTTATCATTCTTATTGTTTAATTTATCAAACATAATTCATCTGTAAAAGGTATTCATTGGCTAGAGGCAATTATATTTATTACTGCTATAAATCTTGGTTCGATCATGGGAGCTCGATGATATGGATCTCAGATTATAGATGTTGTATTACTACACTGGTTCTTATTGAGACTACTTTCGATTTTCCTCTTCTATTTTGGAGTGCACTATTGATTTTGAGGTATTGATCTATCTATATAGTTGAAACGTCGGTTCTATTATAGCACTATGGTTTTTAATCTATCTGATGGTTGTGGCTTCGGTATAGTTCAAAGCTTCAATGTTAATAATTGAAATAGCTTTATTATATATATAATCTCTTTCTAGCTTCCGTGAAAAGGGTTGACTTCGGTAAAAGAGTAAACGGTGGAAGATTGAGCTCAAACTTATATATTGGTTTTCATTCCTCAGGTAATCTTGATTGATGTCAACAAGTTAAAACGAAATGTTATGTTTTGTTTAAGTTAATGTAGATTTTAAGTATCTTTGATTAGTATTCTAAGGGAATTGTGATAGATTGTATATCTGGGATGTCTTGACAACAAGAAGAAGGGATTATTCTGAAATATTATTATCTGATAGATAAAAATCGACTCAGTTGTTTTAATCAAAGTGGGTTATTCATTGAAAGGTTAATTGAATTATACGCATTTAAGTCTATCCTCAGGTCTGGGAAATAAATGTTGTGCATTCATGGGTAAATAGAAGAACAGTGAGAATGAGAAATTTAGATTCAAGAAGACTTGATACAGAAATATATCTATCAGGTCGGTTCTAATCGAGAAATGTTATTATGGGTTAAAGTCGACTCGGTTGTTGAAGTTATCGCAGTTGTGTAAAATGATATTGCTTGACGCTGTCATGGAAAAAGGGGAACAAATATCAGTTGAAAGTTATAGATGCAACCACGTCAGAAACATCAGTCCGAGTTTGATAATCTGAGTTCCTCAGTTATGTTTCGACAAACGATTACTGGAAATTTCTCGGTAGTTATACTAGTAGTGAAAAAGTGATAGCAGGAGAACATCAGAGCTACTCAGTTAAGTTTAGGTCTATTATCCTGTTCTAAAATGAGTTCTGATATGAGTTTAGAAATGATCTGAGTTATGATCGATTTTTTTTATGGACATCGATTGAAAAGGTGGAAGAAAGATTTGACTTAATAGCTGGTATTAGGTGAGAAATTTTGAGGACGAAATTTTTTAAGGGGGGAAGAGTTGTAACAACCCAATTTCAGTAGTGTCGGAATAATGATTCGAGATCACTAAATCCGACGAAAAAGTTAGAAAAAAATGTATTCCTGGAACTCCATTCCGGTAAATTAGACTCGTAAATATTTTTAATAAATATTTACGAAGTTAGTTGTGAGTTTAATTAGCTATTGGCTAGGTGAATTTGACTTAATTAGAAGTAATTATGAAAAAGGATTAAATTGAATAAAGTGTAAAAGTTTAATTATAGATTAAAAGAAATTATAAAGGGTCAAAATGGCAATTAATCCTATTCCAATTAGTGAGGCGGGAAGAATGAAGAAATCTAAGATATTTTCTTAGATATTTAGTATTAATTAATTAATTAGTAGAATTATTATAAATTATATTAAACATTATCATTATGGTTTTATATTAAATAATTATTATAAGATTTTTTGGTCAATAAATAAATTGTGATATTGCCAAATGTATGATGTTAATAAATTCATGTGTAATAAATATATGTAAACAATTGTAAAATATTAATGTATTTTCTTATAATTTAAGTATAAGATATTTTATAATTAATAATTACATTATGAGATATTTATATGATAAATAAATTAAATATAGACAAATGTAAGGTGATGATAATGTACATTTGTTATATATATACATATTGATTATTAAATAGATATTTATTATTTATTATTATTAAGTTAAAAAGATATTTGTTAATTAAATAATTATTTTATAAGATTTTTATTTGATAAATAAAGTAGATGAATGACAAGTGTATGATTTTAATGATGTACAAATGTAGTGAAAAATATGTATACAATTGCATATGTGTAATTAATTGTATAATAGATATTTAGTTTATATATATATATATATATATAAAGAAAGGAACAAAAGAAACAAAAGAAGAAAAAGAACAAAGCTTTGTAACACCCCTTACCCGAGACCATCATCGGAGTCGAACACGAGGTGTTACCGGACTTAACTTACTCAAACGGGCATAAAAATTTGCTTTTAAAATTAATTTATTTTCATTCGTTCAATATACCCCTAAAAAGGTTCATCGAGACCCTAAACCATGATATTGAAACGGTTCGGGACTAAACCGGGATCAATAAAATTTTTCCGATTACTTAAACGAACCAAAATGAATTATTTCCCTATTCCTTAGAAAACTGTTCAACTGTATTATGATTACCAAAAAAATCATATCTCAAGTTATGAAACTTGAAATCAAGATCCGTAAATTTTCCTTGAATCTAGACTCATATATCTATTTACTAATTTTTTTCTAGAATTTTTGGTCTAGCCAATTAGTACAGTTTATTAGTTAAATTCTCCCCTGTTACACAGTTCGACTACTCTGACCTCTGTTCACTACGAATTAATTTTATCTCTGTACAAAATTCAAATAGGCATGCCGTTTGTCTCATTAGAAACTAGACTTAATAAGGAATCTAGGCATATAAACTATAATGCCTAATTATTTATGTACAGTTTATGGTGAATTTTTAAATTCAGAACAGGGGATCACAGAGTCAATCTGGAGCAGTCTCACTCAAGTGCAAATAAATCATAAAATAAAACTCTTTTTCTTAGTCTGCTTCTTCTACATAAAAATAGACTCATTAAGCTTTAATTTCATGCCTCATTCACCTTTTAATTCTATTTCTACTATTTTTAGTAATTTTTCAAAATCACATCATTTCTGCTGTTCAAATCTGCTTTTAAATTATTTTCACCTTTTTCATGGTTTCCTTGTGATAATTATTATTCAAGCATACATATCATTAAACATATGTATGATTGGCCATTCCATTAACTATTCACTAACAAGTATTTACACACCATTCATTGAACATATCATAATTGACACTTACTAAATATTAAGTCCCTATACATGCCATAAACTAGGATATTTGTAAATGAAGATACCCATTTGGTAACTTGATAATCGATAGTGTGAAGCGATCTCCGACGACCTCCAACCTGAGCTTGCATTTAAGTACTCTGGAATATGGGAAAGGAAGAAAAAGTAAGCTTATGAAGTTTAGTAAGTTCACATGCTTAATAATAAACACAAGCAATGAATTTATCTTACTAATAGACTGTCATAACTTGAATAAATACTGCTAAGTTCTTACTATCTCAACTTACTCGTCTGTGACCTTACCAAAGGTCCAATATACTATAGACTCCTCACTTATTAGCTTCCCTTGTATACCTGCATCATCTCACTGAACATAATCCTATTCTTTCTTGATATAGATGTATTTCAATTTGTATCATTTACTTACTGTATGCTGAAACTCATAAACATATCTCACTACTTACTTACTCACTCACTTGCTTACTTACCTTGTCACATATACTAGTCTTGTCTTCTTAACATAACTCAGCTTACTTTGCCTTAACTTAAGATTCTCTTAAATTTTTCCGTTGAACCACTTGGAATATTAAGGATATGGGTTTCCTGCCTGATAATATCCTGCCAATGCCATGTCCTTGACATGGACTTACATGAATTATTCCTGTCTCCAAAGCCATATATCTGATATGGGCTTACATGGCTTATTCCTGTCTCCAAAGTCATATATATGATATGGACTTACATAGCTCATTCCTGTCTCCAAAGCCATATGTCTAGTATGGACTTACATGGCTCATTTCTGTCCTGTCCTGTCAACCCCAAATGTCATGACATTTCGTATCCTAACATTCCTAAGGTTCAAACGGGGCTTTCTGATACTTTTTATCTATTGAATCTTCTTCGATTCAACTTATCCCCTTCAAACTATATTTTTATAGACTTTCTCAATATCATACAAGGCCATATTTCAGTTATGGGCTTTCATATTACTTTTTATAATTTATCTTTTCAATTTCGAATTATTATCGAGCAATAATTTCTATATCTGAAATTCACTACTAATATTTATAGCTAAAATGCCAATTTAACATCCAAATATGCATAATTAAATTCTTATTAAACATATGAACTTACCTCGATGTCAAAACGACCATTTTACCAACTTTCCCGATTTTCGATTTTTCTCCCGTTCTACGTCCAAATCTTGTTTTCCGGGATCTAAAACATCATATTTCACTTATGTAATTAATTTACTATTCAAAACAGTCCCTAACTCAAACTTTGCAAAATTATGTTTTTGCCCCTAAACTTTTGCATATTTATGCTTTTGCCCCAAGGCTCGGAAATTAAACTTTATCCCAAATTCTTATGTTTTGGGACATACTGATAATTTATTTACCAACAGCAACTTCAAATTCCCACTATATCATGTGCTTATGAACAATAGGTATTTTTATCGATTAAGCCCTTTTACTCGTTTTTACTTAAAACCGAGTAGCACAAGTTGTCCAGCATAATTTAAAACCTCATATTCTATCATAAAACATCAAAATAAACACATTTCACCTATGGGTTTTTTTCCCTATGAACCATAGCTTAAATTATTGCTAGCATAAGCTTTATTGAGCTACCGGGATTCCAAAAATGTAAAGAACATGAAAAACGGGGCTAGAACGGACTTACAATCGAGCTTGGAAGCTTGAAAAACCCTATCCATGGCTTCTCCATGCTAATTTCGTCCTCCATGAAGAAGATGGACTAATTTTGGCTTTATTTTCCCTTTTTAATTATTTTAATTACCAAATGACAAAAATGCCCTTAAAGGCTTTTCTTTCAAATTTGTCCTATTCATGCCCATTTTTGTCCAACAAATTATCCAATGGTCTAATTGCTAAATAAGGACCTCCACTTTAAGAACTCATTTCAATTAAATCCCCTTTAGCATCTAGAACTCACATTTTACAATTTTTACAATTTAGTCCTAATTATCAATTTAGGCACCTATACATAAAATTTCTTCTCAAAATTTTCACAAAATTAGTCAATCAATAAATAAATCTTAAAAATTAATCAGAATAAATTTTTCAACCTCAGATTCGTGGTTCTAAAACCATCGTTCCGTTTAGGCCCTAAATCGGGCTATTATAGCAACTTTTGCAAATAAGCCCTAATAGGCAAATTAAACATGCCATCTATAAGATTTCTTTTCGGTAATCTAACACATGCATCTAGTCAATCGGTAAATCATGATAATTCATCGTAATAAACTTTTCTATCTCGGATTTATGGTTTCGCAACCACTATTCCATTTAGGCCCTATTTCGGGGTGTTACAAGCTTGGCCGAAAGTGGGAAAGAAAGAATAGGAAAGAAAAAGAAAAGGAGAAATTAGGATTTGAGAGCTTGAAGCTTTAATAGATAAGTCAATTAAGTCCTTTTTACTTAAATTTGATGTTTTAAGAGCTTTAGAATAAAGTTTTGTTGAAATTAAGTTGAAGTTTTGAAAGTTCTTAGGTTTTTGAATATATTTTATGTTGAATTAATTGGTGAATTAGGGGTTAAATTGATAGAATTTCAAAGTTAGAATTGGGTAAAGAATTTAATTGTAAAATAATTTATAAGAAATAGTTTTGGACAACAGCAGTAGGCTAACTTTGAAAAATCACCAAAAATTGTGGAAATTGAATTAGAGGATGAATAAAATATGAAATTAAAGCTTATCGAGTCTAGTTTTTTATAGAATAAGAAGTGTAAGCAATGGAATTGTAAATTATGAGTTATAATAAGTTTTGTGAGATAAGATCAGGATGATTTCGGAATCCCCTATTCTAATTTTGAAAAATCATTAAAAATTGTATAAAAATAATTAAGGGTTATAATTTATATGATTAAAATTATTAATGAGTCTATTTTCATAAAAATAAACAGGAACATCATCTGAATTCTGTACTAGGAGATAATTAATTTTTAGTGAAGAAGGGTCGAAACTATTAGACAGCAGAATAGGGATGAATTTAAAGAATTA
This sequence comes from Gossypium stocksii, assembly GCA_020496765.1. NCBI lineage: Eukaryota > Viridiplantae > Streptophyta > Magnoliopsida > Malvales > Malvaceae > Gossypium > Gossypium stocksii. Next base: position 55,776,542 of record CM035622.1, read on the forward strand.
ACTGTACTTATTGGATAAACCAAAAATTCTTAAAATTTTATGGTAAGAAGATATGTGAGTTTGGTTTCAGGGAAAATTAGCGGATCTTAATTTGGAATTCTGTTACTCAAGATATAAATAATTTAGTGACAATGACTTAGGTAGACAACTTTGAAAGAACATATAAGTAAATAGTAGAATTATATATATACATTAAGGATGTGGAATGGAGAGGAAGAGTAGAAAAATATATGAATATTTAGCTAGCATGGGTTAAATTAAAAATGACTAATTTTGCAAGTTTTACGCTCAGAGACTAAATTGAATAAAAGTAAAACTTTAGGGTAATTTTGTGGAAATTTCAAAAATGACCAAATTATATGAAATGAATCATTTTATTGTCTAAATTAATATATTGAAAGAAATTAAATGAGAATATGGAGTTAAATTGGGAGAATAAAATTAGTATTGATTTAAGGATTAAATTGGGAAATTGGGAGAATAAAATTAGTATTGATTTAAGGATTAAATTGGGAACTAATGTAAAACTTATGCGTAATTAGTAATAATTAGAGAGAAATTGTGTATTAATGATTTTTAATTATTTAATTATGTAGCTAATATCATACCAGAGTCATCAATCAAGAAAGGAAAGGAAAAACTGGACGAGGAGCGACTCGAGGAAATTACGGTTTGTATTACTATAATTCAAATCTAATTATTAATAATTATTGTGTTATAATTGAAATGCATGGTAAATAATTAAGGTAAGAAATTTCGAATGATATTATTGTTTTGAATGGAGTTGATTTTAAGTGAATATGATTATTGAATTGAGTATTGATATCAAACTTGAATGAAATTAAATTAAATTGTGATTATATGTGAGTAATTGAGATAAAAATTGAATTGAGAAAGTGTAAATTGATATGTGATATTGATGTTGGAAATGAATTTGCTTATCAAAATTGAATGAAATATCGATTGAAATTTGAATCAAATGGAAATATGAAATATTGTGATTGGAATGACATGGATGGAAATTGAATTGATGAAATATATTGAATAGCCTATTAACTAGTCGTGCTAATTCGGATATAGTTGGCATGCCATAGGATATCAAAATTGAATGAAATATCGATTGAAATTTGAATCAAATGGAAATATGAAATATTGTGATTGGAATGACATGGATTGAAATTGAATTGAGGAAATATATTGAATACCCTATTAACTAGTCGTGCTAATTCGGATATAGTTGGCATGCCATAGGATTTGGAAGTGTAGCACCCCTTACCGGTATCTGACGCCGGGATAGGATACGAGGCGTTACATTACAATATCACATGCAAACATTCAACTCTAATTCATTGGAATGCGTCCCAATTTAAAGCTTTTTCAAACATTGTCCTATGGACCTTCATATGGGCCTACGAGGCCTAAATCAAGGTTTGGAAACAACCTGGAGCCATTTCGGGTACTTAGGAAACTTTCAAGAAAAATTTACTAAAAACAGGGCACACACCCGTGCTGATGGCCCGTGTGCCTCAAACGGCCTAAGCACCTAGGGACACGCCCGTGCCCCTTGTCCGTGTAGAATTAATTTCAAACATCGAACCTACAGGGGTTTTCACACGGCCTGGCACACGCCGGTGTGCTCAACCCATGTCCCTCACACGGCCATGACACGCCCGTGTCGCAGCCCGTGTGCAAAAACCTTGACATTTTGTTTTTAACATCAGCAATCATGGCACACGCCCATGTCTCGGCCGTGTCCTTCACATGGTTGAGACACGACCGTTTCTCATGCCCGTGTCTCAGTCGTGTCCTTTACACGGTTGAGACACAACCGTGTCTCATGCCCGTGTGGAAAACTGATGGGCACTTAATTTTTCAACCTAAGGTGCAGGGGACACAATGCCTGATCACATGCCCGTGGGCAGACCGTGTGTCACACCTGCCCTAGACACATGCCCGTGTGTCTACCCATGTGGGCAAAAATAGGCTATTTACCATGCCTCTTTGCCACCCTGAAACAAGAACAAACACATCCAAGTATACCAAGACTCCAATACTCAACCAATGGCCATAATTTGGCATCCACATAACTTAGTAAAAACAACCCACCATACATTCAATCTATTATTCATAACACAATCAATTGCTCATGCTAAATTCCCATTCTAATGAACATTGTCATTTGCATTTGATAACCAAGTGGTAAGAGTCAACCATTTACTTTGGCCTTATACAAAAGGAAGTATTTCAAGTTCAAGCATCCACATTTGGTTCTAAAATAATGACACTTACAAAAGAATAAAGTCCTATACTTGCCATATTCTTAAAATGTTAAAACTAACTATACCGAGTGATCAAGCCGATAGTGTGAGCGAGACCTCCGACGTTCGATGATCCACAAGCTAGCTAGGAAGCACTATAGGAAAATGGAAAAGAGAGGGGTAAGCATAAAGCTTAGTACGTCTATATGCAAACACTTAATACCATAACCATGCATTCAACAATTAAAATGTAGCTCAACTATACTGATACTTCCAAAACATAGATTCACTTACTCGTCCTGCACCTTACCCAATATCCTCAATACCGTTTTTACGCACAAAGCTCATCTCATTAATATATATTCCCTACACTTATTTATCACCACAACACTCATGAATTCTGTTTAGATGATTCCACAACATACACATCCATGCACTAAACCATACAAGATAAATTCGCACCTAGCTATTCATAGTAACATTAAAAATGAGGTGGTTTTGCACTTAGCCTACCATCATCAATAATTTACGGTGGTTTCGCACATAGTCCACCTTTATCAGTAAATTATGGTGGTTTTGGACATAGCCCACCTTTGTCAATAATTTACGACAGTTTCGCACTTAGCCCACCCTTATCAGTAAGTTACGGTGGTTTCGCACTTAGCCCACCCTTACCAGTAAGTTACGGTGGTTTTGCACTTAGCCCACCCTTGTCAGTAAGTTACGGTGGTTTCACACTTAGCCCACCCTTATCAACTTATCCTTAAATTTTACCCGTACTCTTCTTTCTCGCACTTTCATCCAATGACCATAACATTCAACCACATATCATATAAGGCAATTATGAATAAAAGCATTAATAAAAGAGGTATCATTTACATATAAGCTTACCTCAGAATATAAAATGTGATAACTCGATCAATCTCAATCTACGAGCTAGGCCTTTCCCCTGTCTAAGTTCGGGTCTCGTACTTCTTGATCTATAAAAATGCAAATTCACTAGTTTTAATTACCAATTTATTCTAAAAATTTCAAGAATCATAATTTGGCAAAATGACCATTTTCCCCCTAAACTTTGGCAAAATGACCATTTTACCCCTAGGCTCGGAAATTGATTTTTATCAAATTTCCTTACTAATCAAGCCTAACCAAATTCTTTTTACTCTTATGACAAACCCCAAATTCTCATTATTTCACACAAATAACATCAACTTATCAACTTTGCAAACTAGTCCATTTTAGGTGTTTTTTCTAAACACCCTTTCACAAAAGTTGTTTATTACACAACCATAACTCATTTCTTTCCATAGAATTTCCGCAAGCTACACAAATCCATCCATGGAAAAATTCTAAACTCTTAACCATTTTGCAAAATAAACCCCTCAATAGGTAGCCCATGCTACAAAGGTCACAAAAATGCAAAAAAATCAAAAACAATCATCAAAATCACTTACTTGTGAGGGTGGTAAGTTGCTGAAATTTTTGAAGCTTCAAACCTCCATTTTTGCTAATATTTTTGGTGGTATGGAAGAGGAAATGAAAAGATGACACTAGCTAGCTTTTAGGTATTACTTTATTACCAAATTAAGTCACCTACTCCCCTAAATTTTGACTTTTCTCTTCCCTTTTTGTTTACCATGGCCGGCCACCCTTACTTTAAAGGGCTAATTTGCTCATTAAAACCCCCATATTTTGTACATCTAACTTTATGACTACTTTAAGTAATAAATCATAACTTTTTCCCTTTATGCAGTTTAGTCCTTTTTCTCAATTGAGCTTGTAATCGCGTAAATAAATTCACCAAAATTTTCATGCACCCTTATAAAAATACCAAAACACATAAAATGATGTTAAAATAATTTTCTTTAACCTCAGGTAAGTGATTTCAAAATCACTATTTTGACTAAGCCCAAATTTGGGCTGTTACAAGAAGAGTATGAGATTTATTAGCTTTGGCGATTAGGCACTTTATGTGTCGTATTTTAGGCATCTCATGTGTCATTTCAGGCACTTATGTGTCGTATACTGATCAGGTACTATGTATCGTTTTAGGCACAATGTGCCGTACTGGTGTGTTTGGATGGACTATATTGCTGTGTTTGGGAGGATATTTCTGGTGTGTTTTGGTTGGACTATACTGGTGTGTTTGGGATGGAATCCGTGTATCTGTCAAAGTCCGGGTTTGTTAATAGGGTGATTAACCGAAATGGGAAAAATTAAATGTAACACCCCAAACCCGGCCTAGACGTTACGACCAGATCTGGTGTGTCACACGATCCTAAAACTAAGTTTACGACCCTTTTAGTCTTGTTGTGTCTTAAGTGAGGTTTGAATCAAAAGAGTAAGTTTGTTAAAACCAGTTTATTAACCCTTTAAGTTATCCCTATTATTCACTCATTGAGTTTTGAAAACGTTCTTTAGATTTTGAAACCAGCGCAGCCTAAACTAGCGATTCTATAAAATGTAATTTAATCATCAAAGAAAAATTAAACCAAATTAAAGCTTAGATAGCGGCCTTATTACAAAATAAAACCCCAAAAATAACTTAATAATAAGATATTTTAAACAAAATGAAAACCAGTTCTGCAGATGCTGTGGCCACTCCGAATCTCTCGCAGCTCCAAGCCCACTATGGTTGAGTGTTACCTGCAGAGATTAAATAAAAGGGGGTGAGTTTGACAACTCAGTGTGCAACATTATCTCAACCATAGGCCAAACAGATCAAGCCTCAGAATCAGATTAGTTGGGCTTTGGCCCATTACAGAAATCAAGTTAAGCCCATAGGCCCATAACAGATACAGATCAGATATAATATGCAAACAGAAACCCAACCCAGATCCATCCATAACACCCCCGTACCAGCCTTACACCATGTGGGGAGACTACTCGACCCACCCAACAGCTACACACCACAGATAATTGCAGCGAGGCTGCCAGATATAATTTGCAGTGAGGCTGCCAGATATTGTGATGAGGTCACCAGATACAGATATTGTGGCGAGGCCACCAGATTGCAGCGAGGCTGCCAAACAATAATGTGACAAAGTCACCAGATTGCAGCGAGGCTGCCAGATAATAATGTGACAAAGTCACCAGATTGCAGCGAGGCTGCCAGATAATAATGTGACAAAGTCACCAGATTGCAGCGAGGCTGCCAGAATGCTTCCTCCATCATAAACCCATACCCCATGCAACAGATGTAATCATACTAGCATGCAACATATAGCATCTCATGTATCAGATATATTCATACTAATAGATAAGTCATGCTTATACAAAAAAATTATACATTTCATACAGATTTGACCCTAGGGGTATAATAGTCTTTTCGCACCTAGGGGTATTTTGGTAATTTTCCAGATTCAGGGGTATTTTAGTCCTTTATCATATTTTTAGTGTTTTTATGCAAGTTCAATAAATTATCAGTCCTCATATAACCACGGAAGTCCATTTAAGCCAAATTTTCAGTTTTGCCCTTTTAGCCTAAAACCCCTAATGGGCCTTACTATGTCCAATGTCGTCTCGAGCCCGTTAAACCCAATTTTTAGGTTTGGTTTACCAACTTAACCATGTTTTTACTATTCAAGTTACCGGAAGGTCTTTAACAATCATTTTTCAATTTGGGCTCGGAAGCCCATTGGGCCCATCTTGGCCCATCGCAGCCCAACTTACCAAAACGCTCGAAATTGCACCTTCTTCAATTTTGCCACCGTCAATTTCCAATGTGACCACAATAGAGTATTTGGCTACTCTTAGATCCCTCCAAGACTGATTTTCGGTCACTTTCGATCGGTCACTTTAGCACAGTTTTCGGTTATTACGGCCTTTAGCCATCCTAGTCTATGATGGAGATACGTTGCACACCTGTTAGCTGTCGAAACTGTTGAAGAAATCCACGAACGAAACCTATTGTTAATCACCTCAGTGTTAGTTAAATAATCTACAACCATAAAACCAAAATCTCATTATCCTAATCGGCTCACATGGCCTTAGTCCTTAAAAACCTTTACCTTCTTGTCGAAAGTGGACCAGATCCTACTGTCCCGTAGCGTTTAGCCTTCCGAGTCCTTAGTTGCACAGCCTCTTGATCGCACTAACAAAATCAAACCAAAAGAGAGCGGCCAACAAGCCCTTAGTCACTAACGTTAGCCTCCCCATAAGGGATTTCGGCTTACAGCTTTAAATCCTGAAGAACTAACGAAATAAGTCTTAAGGTACTTACCAATCTAACTATGATCTACAACAGCTCCACTTGCCACCGCCAGAAGAGATAAAAGATGACTTAGAATTCGGTTTAAAACACTACAAGGTATGGAGGCTTTCGGTTCCCAAAAGAAGAAATACGGTTTTGGTCCTCAAAGTATTCGACTCAATAAGAAACAAGAGGCTTTAAGAAATGGAAGAAGAGAAGAGAGAGTGGTGGTGCAAGGATTCGGCCAAGGGATTATGGAAAAAAATATCAATAAGGGAATAGGGTGAAGAGAGGTATATGGCTATTGAGAAATCGGTACGGTGCAGAGGGGTTTCGGTCACTATAAGAATCGGCAATGAAAGTGAGATGAAGAAGAAGAGTTAAGTTGACAGGGTGAGAATAGATTCGGCTAGCAAGAGAATGAGGGTATGGAGTCGGTTTATGGTTTGAGAAGAAGAGAAGAAGAGAAGAAATAGATCAGAATAGAAAAGAAAACAAAAAGGAAGTGCTTTAGTCGACTGAAGATTCGGCAACAAGGGAAAATAGGGTTCGGCTACAAGGTTTAATGAGAGGAACGAAGTGGCAAAAAGGATACCTAATAGGCTATGCGAGATTGACAGAAGAGGAGAGCTTCCATACTTAAGGAAAATCGGCACAAAACTCCTAGAGAACTAAAGAGAATTCGGCACCCACTAGAGCCTAATTGCCGAAAAATGCAAGCACTAATCCCCCTAGCTGAATTGCACTTGCAAAGTCCTAAAATCGGCTACTTCTTTTCAAAATTCGAAGTTCCTTGATTTGCTCCTCAACCTCCTCCACAATTTGCTCCCTTGACCGATTCAAATTCTCCCAAGCAGAGTTCAATTCTGCTTCAAACTCTTACCTGTTCAAGCTCAAAAATAAAACACTACCTTTGCAACCTCTGGCGCTTGAACCCTTGACCTCTAAGCTCACTTAGGCGCCACCTTTTAAGGAGTCTAGTGGCGTCTCCCTTTCCACTTTACCACTGACCCATTTATGTTACATTTTGCACACAATTTCTTAAGACCCTTACTTTCAATGGTCCCCTATCTCTTAAGTCAAAAATACAAAATTTTGCCGAGCTTCTAACCAACACATGGGCCTTCCATAGGCCCATTAACACACCCCAAACATGAATTACACACCCAAATACTAGAATTTAAACATTATATCAGATAAAGAACAATCTAAGAAAAACCTGAAAATTAGGGCGTTACATTAAATGAATTTGATTGATCGTACTATTGAAAATGTGAGAAAGTTGAATTGTGGATTGAAATTGAGAGGTGAAAATGAAATGTTGGAATCATGGGTTCAAGAAATCTATAATGATATAGTTTACGAAATAGTTGTTGGTAATATGAGATGATGTAAAAATCTAAGTGAAGAAAAGCAAATTGAAATAATTATTGTTGAAAAATGTGAAGTGAAAATAAAAATGAATTGAAATAGTGAAATAATATGTGAATTTAATTGAATACGAGTTATTGAAATTTATTTATGGATTTAATGTATGAATTGAGTATTAAAAGACTATAAGTGTAAATTGATTATAAAAGAACGAATTGATGATGGAATTGATAGTGAATGAGTTGATAAATTGATTGAATTTGTATATAAATAGATGAGTTATTGAAATGGATTGGGAAATTGAAATGAAGAAAAGCTATTTAATGTAGCTATTAGTATTAAATTGAAATATTAATACATGAGTGAATTAATGAGAGAAAAATGGTTGGATGATTCAATATATATGTTAAATAATTTTTTAAGCATTTGAATTATAGTAATACCACTGAGTATAATCATACTCAGTGTACGGTTGTTTCCGTGCACAGGTTAGGTAAAGTCAAATCTTCCAGTCTATCATCCAAACTGATCCCGAACTCAGAAAGTGGTGAAGTATGTGTTCTTTGTAGAATGGCATGTGCCTAGGTCGATTGTATAGGTTTCTTAGGGAAATGATTGTAAATGATGTTATATTATTACTTTGAATGGTTAAATACAAAATATATGCATATAAGATGATAAGCTTATGGAAATGACATAATTTGGTAAAAACTTGAATTGGATTGAATGTGATAGATTTTGAATTGATTTGAATATCAAATATGAAATTTTGAAAAATTTTCCTGTTTGATCTAAGAAGTCTGATAATACTCCGTAACCCTATTCCAGTGATGGTTTAGGGTTAGGGGGTGGTACAATTAATGTGGCTATATATTGATGCATGTTTGAATGACCAAAATGGTATGTGTTGATTTGGTTGCAATATGACCAAGTTTTGGTATGTTTGAGATGGTATTAAGTTAAATATGATTTATGAATGAGAAGTGGTATATATGCATGTTTAGGTAAGTTTGAATGTTTGCATTTGAAGTGCCTTATATGGCATATTGGTGGAACGATCTTGAACTATTGAATTAGTGATTTCATGTAGGTTTTGGTCATGTTTTGATGCCTTGTTTATGTGCACCAAAGGCCTTTAGGTGGTTGCTAGTGTTGGTTTTGAACATGGCTTGAATTTAGGCAAAATCATGTCCACACAGCCTGAGACACGGGCGTGTGGCTTAGCCATGTGTGACACACGACCTGGCAACACTGCCGTGTATCCCCTATAGGTTTTAGTGCATATAAGTTAGGCAGTTACATGACCTAACATATAGGCGTGTAGGGCATTTCGAGAGTTACACGACCTGGCACATAGGTGTGTGACTTGGCTATGTAACCCTACTCAGTGAGTTACACGGATGAGGACATGGGCTGGGACACAGCTGTGTGTCCCTATTTTGATTGCTACACAGCCTGAGACATAGGTGTATGTCTTAGCCATGTGAGGCACACGGCCTAACCACATGGTCGTGTGATCCTTGTAGTCCAAATTTTCTAACTTTTTCTTATACTTTTTGATTGTTTCTAGTTTGGTCCTGAAATGTTTCTAAGGTATTTATAGGGCCTTGATAGCTTGATTAAGGGATGTTAAGTATGTGATTGAATTCTTTGCAATGATGTAGGAAATGAATGTATTAATGTTCCATTTGTATGATAATGCTGCATAACCCTATTTTGGCGACAGATACGAGTTAAGGGTGTTACATAACTCATTTGAAAATTAGTGGTTTGGTGAATAGAATGTCGTCAAACTGTGGCAACGGAACTTGCCCCAGTTAGGAAATTCAAATAAAGATAGCAATAGATTTATCTCCTGATTCTTTGGGCATTAATTTAGTAGGTGAAAAGTTGGAAGAAATGAGACATGAGCCTTTGGGTTTTATAGGTTAACCAAGAGAATGATTTAATAGGTCTAAAGGTAGTAAGGGCAATACGACCCAATATGGGACTGGTTGTATGAATCATGAGGTGATGGTCAATGATTTTAAATGATAGGACTTAAGTGGAATAGGTTGGGAATGATCAAGTGCAGCGGACAAGTGAGATTGATAAATGAGCTTGCTCTTTTGGTTCTCAATAGGTACATAATTTTAGTTAGAAATCTTGGCATTGTATGCATGGTTGAGACTAATTTGGATCCTACCAAGAATACTATTGTACATATTGATGAAAAATTAGACCCAAATGTTAGATCTGGTTTTTCAAGTAATTGTGTGTTTAACCTGATTATAATGGCCTTTATATAGGCTCAAGTTGGAATATTAAGCCTAAATTATCTTTGAAGTACAGTTCAATTAGGATCAGTACACCTAATTTCTCTCCAAAACGTAATTAAAACGTTCATGAATTTTTGGGCTGCGCTGGGGGTATGTCGCGACGCCAAAAGGCCGTGCCGCGACATCGAGGGTAGTTTCACTTAAAAACTTATTTTTAGCTTCTGTCTTCAATGTTGAGACATCAGTATCTTGGTGTCGCGACATAGGCATCATTTTTAGCCCGAATAAGCATCTTTAGCTCCCAACTAGACCTACAAGACTATGTAACCTTATTTAGATATATAAAATGTAATAAACACTACTAGAAAGCATAAATTACTACTTTAAGTAAGAAAACCTAAATATATACTAAGGTGCTTTGATTTAACTATCAAACAAGCTAAAGTTATGTGTAAAAAGAATGAAAATAATAGTGTATTTCATGGTAGATCACACCCCTACACTTAACTTATTACTTATCCTCAAGCAACCAAAACACATATATTAAAAAACGAGAAAATAAAAAAAATTAACATGAAAATGACTTAGTTTCTTTCTTTAAACAAGCTAGAGTTAGTAAAGATGAATGCAAATAGGAACCTTACACCTAAACTCTCCCCCACACTTAACTTTTTGCTTGTCCTCAAGCAAACCAAGTCTAGACACATAGCATGCAATAAGAAAATGTCCCTTGGATTTTATTACTACTAAGAACATGATTGTCAAAAATTAAAGGTATAATAATTCCTATCACACATGTAACTTAATCTTGATAGTTCGGCGTCTTGAAAATTTTTAAAGTAAATCTGTATTAGTTTACAGAGATACATTATTAACAAATTAGAAATAATTCTCATGACCAAATGTTTAACAATATCACCATTAGCATAAATCAAAGAGATATTTAGCAGACACAATCATGTGAATCAAAAACATTCATTAAGTAAAATTGTTAGTAATTTCGAAAGATTATGCACAGGGAACGCTTAAGTCACATTGGTATTCTAGGCTTATAACATTCTAAAGTTTAGGATGGTATGATTTCAAAGAAAAACATGGCTCAAAATGGTTCAAACACTAGAAATAGTTAGGCACATGACATTGTTCCCTCTCTTCCTCCTTAATGACCCATCCAAGCTCATTGCCTTTTGTCTCCCTCTCTCACCTACCTTATCTCTCCATATAGGAGAATACAATATAATACTAGCAACTATGGTCGTCTTAATGAGTTTTGGTGCACTGATGACTGAGTTTTCTTACTTTTGTGAGTCTTTGTTTCGTCACTTTGACTTTTTACTCATTTCTTAATCACAGTGCTTTTGTTTCTATTCTATACTTTTTATTCTCATTTTTACTTTTGATTTTTTTGCTATTCTTCTTTGTTGTACATTTTTGTCTGTCTTATAATCACTGTATCACATTGTCTCTTCCTTGTGACTGTTCTTTTTTCTAAAACCACTACGATGTATCCATATAAACCCTCAATATATATGGTTTGACGTCTATTTCTAATGTATTAAAGGATCAAGGATAGGGAAGAGTTCAAGTTTTCAATTTATGTGTGGTATTTGGGTTTCAGTTTTTGTAGGTTCATCAAAAAGGAGTTATCAGGCTCAAATAAAAAGACTAAGGATTCATAGTATTAAGGTATAGTCATTTGAGAACTAGGTATCCAAATAATGCCTTAGGTTATCCCTAAGCATCCTACCATACACAATTTCTTTCATGCTTCGAATTAAACTGAATGGATAATAATCAATTCAAGCATTCATGTCTTTATGACTATCTATAAGACTTATATCTCATATGGCATTGTCAAACATTCATACTTAGGTACTTCTAATCTATTATGCAATTTAACTAGGTAACCTAATCAATTTCCTTTAAAAATAATCAAATTATCTTATATCAATTAAAATTTCATGCTTGACAAGAATTATTACACGCTTTATTATCTTCAACTCCTATTCACAGTATTAATATACTCCAAGCACCATGTGACAAAAACAATAGTAATTTTTTAAAATAAATAATCAATTAAATCAAAGTAAACACACAAACAAAAACACACAAAAAATTAATCCTATATACTTTCCCCCACACTTTAGAACATACACACTTGTGTGGTGTCGACAATGGGGTTTTTGGCTTTCACTGAAACCCCATTTTCTGTATTTTCGGGTACACACCTAGTATCGAATCTACGCTAAAGCAACCCCAAGCACTCTAGAACCTAGAAATTCATAATCCAATCCCAATTTCAGTGTTACTAATGAAACTTAAACGAAACTATAACGAGACAATCAAATGATAACTTTTCAACTCAATACCTTCAATCGAATAACAAGAACGCTGCACCTTAAAATGTTAACAAGTGATCTTCAGCCTTTCGATTAACTCCTAAAAACCAATAAACCCATCTTTAATCACTTAGTCAAAATAACGTTAAGGTTTACCCAAAAACAAAGACTTACCACACGCACGCAGTCCAACTTTGCACAAAAGAAATAAATAGAAAATGAAATCAAAGTAGAGAGAGTGTGAGGGAAAGATTAAATTTTTGCAGAGGAAGGATGAGGAAATAAATGTCCAAAATTTTTTTCAGCAAGAGGGAGAAACCAAATTTGAAAAGGGAATAATGATTAGACTAGATCACTATCACAATCCCTTAATTCTCTCTTACACTTCCCACTACACACCCACTGCTTGGCATTTTAGTTTAGTTCGAACTCCTACACGACATCAATAGCAAAAATAATTCCTTCGCTTACGTAGGGATTCGTACACAAGACCTCTTTTACACCAACACTCCATTTAACCACCAGACCAGTAGGTCCATTCTGATAAGTACCTATAAACTTTTAACTAAAAGCCTACTAACCAGAGATAGGGCTTTATTCACAAAAATACCAAAATTTTCCCAAGTCAAGGCTTGAACTTGGGACCTCTCACACACACCCAAAACACTTAACCACTGAAGTAGACAGATGTTTGTGTCTGACATTCACAAAAACAAAATTAAAATTTTGGGGCATTACACCTCGAGCTTCCTCCCCTCAATGTCAAGTAAAGTTTTGCTCACTCTAATTTTGTTACCCTTGTCAGATGAAAATGAGTTGAACTTATCGATCTCTTCGGTTGGCTTTTTTCTGGTATGGCCAAAAAGTGTGTTGACTCTTCTACACTTTTATTCAAAACCGGTTTAAGCTCCATGATAGTGGTATCTTTTACCTTTACGTCAGTGACTACATCTACTGTTATGTCTGATTCTATGTCAATTGGATCAAAGACTGCTTCGAGTTTGTTTAGTTCATCAATATAGTCCCTAATTCCAAAGTCTTTTTGATTTCCATCATCTAAGTTTGAATGATTGTTGGTAATATAGTGTTCATCATGGTCAGAGTTGAAACATCAAGTACGGCCTCTTCTCGTAGAGGTAATATCTCTGATATCTCTCAGAGAATTGCCATCATTTGTGTCATCTTGTCTAACATTCTTGAGAAAATGTTGGATGTTTAATTGTTAGCTTAGTAGATTTTATCACACTCAGATGGATGTTTATTTGACTCATATATGGGTTCCTCCAGATACTTGCTTTTATCTTTATGGTCATAATTCCCATACGCGTTGTAAGGTAACTCATCCAGATGTTCGAACATTTTGTATTCATTGTTATCACTCCACCAGTTTGTCGAAGCTTTGTTCAATCAAATTTGTCTTTCATTATTGTGCCACTCATCATACCAAAAGAATGACCCATCTAACTCAAACCCACTATCGGTGTCGTCAAATTTATCCATATGTGTGTCTACGTTCTAGGCTAAAAGTTTGTCGGGCTTAATTGTTCCACATGACAATATCTCTGGTGGATTAGAAAGAGACTCTATTGGGTATTTGAGCATATCAATCTTTTCATCATCTAACTCATACAGAGGTTCATATAAATACCCTTCTTTTCCATATTCACTATATAAACCTCATTGAACCATCGGATCTCTATCTAACCAACTTGATTCCACATCATCGTATAAATTATCCCACATCTTGCCTTCATACCAATTATAATCATCATTAATTGCACTAATGATTAAATTTGCTTAATCAACAAGGGAAATAATAAAATCATAAAAATTACGAAAATTAAGCTAAAAAATAAATTAATAAAATTAGCACACTATCTAACTCGTTCACCTTTTAACTAATATTATTTACAAGTAATTGATTCAATAACAATTATCACCGTCACAATCCTTGGCAACACTACTAGCACTTGACCGCCTTCAGACATACCAACAAATATAAATTTGAGGCGGTGTTTGCAAGTATATGGGTCAGGTTGTAATATAGTTTGTTACAACGAAACACTTGGTAAGTATTCTGAGGATCGTACCCAAGGGATTCCAATTAAGAGAAAACTATTATCAAGCCAATTACGGGAAATAATTACTAATCTACTCGAGTCATGAATTACTAGTGTTAATCAAGAAGCAAGATGATGATAATAATAAACTAAATAAATTTAACTAAACCTATATCTACACCTAGATTCATGTATCAGCTTTTCCCATTCCTTGTTTTGACTACGCGAGTTCCTCTTAGCTTAGATCCACTTACTTTACCTAATTAATTATTGATGTAGAGTTCTAACCAATCAAGTAATCAATACCCTAACAAGATCTTCTAATATTCCACTAGAATGACGAGTTAGCAAGAACTACTTATCTTTCGACCTCACAGTCTAGACCAGTTCGGGGTTAAAGTGTTCACAAATAGACCATACCAATTTTGGGTTAATTCCCACCTAAACGACATTTTAGGGTTATTAAGCCCAAGGTTTAAGCCCTTCCTCTCCCAAATAGTTGATCCTCTAAGAAACTCTATCATTCAATCAATTAAGTAACTTAAAGCAATTGAAATATGCAAAGTATGTAGAAAGCATAAATTGAATCTAATCTTAACACAAACATTCATCTAACAATGTTAAAGAAAGAAATATAAAGAAAAGACTAATCGAAAAGAGATGCTCATGGATTTATTGATGAAAGCGTGTCTTTAGAACAATCTCCACTTGTGAAAGTCTCACTTCGAAATAGGATCTTTCAATTACAAGAACATAAAATAACCTAAGTAAAAACTAAAAATGAAGGAAAACCTGAAGAATTAAAACCCTAAAATTGTGTGTTTAACTTGATTACAATGGCCATTATATATGCTTAATTTGGAATATTAAAGTGCCTAAATTATCCTTGAAGTCCTTACAGTTCTGTAACACCCCAAACCCGGCCCAAACGTTACGACCAAGTCAGGTGTGTCACATCAACGACGGACTAATCATGTATCCTAGTTATTAAGATATGGGTAGGTTTTGTAAAACCGTACTTGTAATTTGGAAAGAAAATCCAGGTTTAGTTTGTGTTTGTGCTATCCACTAACCGTTTTTAAAATTTATCTTGTTACCATATCTTGTTCATTGATTTGTTATTCATTTGTTACGGGTGCCTTGTTTTGAAAATGTTAGTTAATTTTTAAGAAAACTCGCGCAGCCTTATTCAAATCATTTATATCAAGTTGTAAATAAAGAGTAAAACCCAAAATTAAAAAAATAATTAAAGCAGTCTTGTTACAAACCCAAAACCAGAATAAAAATAATTAAAAATAAATAAGAAAGTAAATAACTTAATTAAAATCCAGCAATGCAGTCTACGTGGTCACTCTGAATCCCTCCCAGCTCCAAGTCCACCAGTCTAAGGTTCACCTGCATTGATGGAAGAAAAGGGGTGAGTTTCGAAACTCAGTGTGTAAAGAAAGCCCATTTGGAGCCCAAATCAGCTCAAGCTTACTGGGCCTAAGCCCTATCCAGTCTCAGTAATAACTAGGCCGAAGCCCTATTCAGTAATCAGTTACGGGCCTTAACCTTATTCAGAAATCAGTGTGGCCCATAGGCCCATTACAGTAACAGATCAGTGTTAATGCATGTATACAAACCCCAAAGCCCATCCTATGTCCATCCGCCGCACTCCACTCGTACCAGCCCTACACACCATGTGGGGAAATAACTCAACCCACCCAGTCGCTACACTCTACAGTCGCAACATAGCTACTCAGATAATGTGGCCAAGCCACTAACAGTAAATTCGAGGCAAAGCCCCTTTTCAGTAATACGAGGCAAAGCCCCTTTCAGTAATACGAGGCAAAGCCCCTTGCAGTAAACCGAGGCAAAGTCCCTTTTCAGTAACGTGGCAATGCCACTTGCACTTCCTCCATCAATAAAACCCAAACCCATGCAACAATATAATATGTCATGGTATACAGTGAACAGATACAATAAAGCATGCAATTCAGTCAAAATCGACCCTAGGGGTATAATGGTCATTTTGCACCTAGGGGTGAAATAGTAATTTTTATAATATCCCGAATTAGGGCCTAATCAGAATAGTGGTTTTGTGACCAAAAATTCGAGGTAGAAATAATTATTTTATAATTATTTTGATGTTTATGATATGATTTTATGATGGTGTGAAAATTTCGTGAAGAAATTCTAAGCGTAAAGTGCTTAATTTGAAATTAGGGACTAAAATGAATAAGTTGCAAAACTTGCATTCTAGAAGTTTCTAGTATGAAATTGCTTTGGAATATTAATTAGGAGGTCTTAAATAGCAATTTGACCAATTTTAAGTTCATGGACAAAATTTGGACATGGATGGAATTTTTGAAAGTTTAGTAAGGAGGGGCATTTTGGTCATTTGGATATTAACGTGAAATAAAAAGGGAAAAATAACACAAAATTGGTCATCTTCTTCATTACCACGAAATTTCAAGGGTTCTCCATAGCTAGGGTTTGTTTCAAGCTTCCAAGCTTCATAGTAAGTGATTCCAAGCCCCGTTTTTAATGTTCTTTACGTTTTCGTAGTCCCGGTAACTCGATAAAACTTATGTTAGCAATAATTTAAGTTAGGGTTCATATTTGGAAAAATACCCATAGGTGAAATTTGTGTATTTTGATGTTTTATGATAGAATATGAGGTTTTAAATTATGTTAGACAACTTGTGCTACTCGGTTTTAAGTAAAAACGAGTAAAACGGCTTAATCGGTAAAAGTACATATTGTTCATAAGTATGTGTTTTAGTGGCAATTTGAGCTTGCTAATGGTAAATAAATGATCAGCATGTCCTAGAACATAAGAATTTGTGATAAAATTTAATTTCCGAACTTTGGGGAAAAAGTGTAAATATGCAAAAGTTTAGGGGCAAAATTGTAATTTTGCCAAAATTTGAATTTAGGACTATTTTGATAATGTGAGTATTAAATAAGCTAAATGTGTTATTTTAGATCAAGAAAGACATGGAATCAACCTTGATCGAGGAAAAGAAAAGATTTTGGACTAAATCACAAAATTGCTATATTTTGTACCGAGGTAAGTTCATGTGTAAATAATGTAACATGATTGCTATTTTAAGTGATTTAATGCTATTTATACGATATGATACTTGTTATTATGAATATTATGCTTTGTGAAATATTATGTATTGGTATGAAAAGTATGTGATTAAATTGATAAGTATGAGATGCAAGCAACGTATTGGTTCCAATATTCCGAGGAGAACGACTGGGAAATGTGTGACTGAGGAAAATCCCGTTTGAACCTTGGGAATAGATTATGATACAAGTGACATGTCACTAGGATGGTTGGGCATCCGAACTCGTTGAGTTGAGTCCGAGTTCACTTATGGATGCAAATGTCCGAACTCGTTGAGTTGAGTCCGAGTTCGTGAGATGTAACTAGGCATACGAGCTCGTTGAGTTGAGTCCGAGTTCACTTATGGATGTGAACGCCCGAGCTCATTGAGTTGAGTCCGAGTTCGCTTATGGGCGGGTTACATGATTGATTGATTACATATGTGGCACTTATGTGCAAATGATCCGTGTATCCGAGTTATATTCCGATGTGTTCAACGGGAAAAATTCTAGCGGAATGGAAGAATACTCAAGATGAAAATGATATTTTGGTAAGTGTTGTGAAATGGACAATTTGGACAGGTATGTACTTAACCCTCGGGTTGAAACTTGATACAACAGAAATAAGGTGGTAAGATGATACTCGATAGCTAGAAATGTGGTTTGTATCTTGGTAATATCATGCTATTGTTGTTGATATAATTGCTTTGTTATGTTACTTGTTATTTGCATGTGAACTTACTAAGCATTTATGCTTACTCCCTCCTTTACATTCATTGTATTTTTTAGCGAGCCAACTTGGATATCGGGAAGGTCGAAGAAACGCTCACACTATCCGAGGAAGAATTGGTATATTGGTTTGTATGTTTTGATGTATGGCATGTATAGCAATATACTTGTTTTGTGTAAATAATCTTGTGATATGGTTGTGGTTTAGTTGAGAAAATGCTTGATAATGATTAGTCATTGGTATGGCTAGCCTAGATAATGTTGGATGCCTTGTGAGTTTAATATGTTATATAGTTCATGAGAACTCATAAAAAGATGAAACTTGCCATAAAACAGAACACTACAGCAACAACGACGTGAGTTTGAAAAATCACCAAAAATAGTAGAAAACGAATTAGGTGAAGAATTAACTATGAAATTGAAGCTTATTGTGTCTACTTTCAAATGGAAAAATCGAAATAGGTAAAGGAGTTATATGTTATAAGATATTTGAGTTTTAGTGAAACAGGTCCAGAGCGATTTCTGGATCCCCTGTTCCAACTTTGAAAATTCACTATAAATTGTAAAAAAAATAATTAGGAGGTGTAATTTATATGCTCAGAATCCTTATTGAATCTAATTTTAAGAGAAATAAATGGTATAGTTATATGAATTTTTTACAGGAGAAAAGTGGTTCGTAGTAAGTAGAGGTCAGTGCAGTCAAGTCCTGAAACAGGGGTAACTTTAACTAATAAACTGTACTAATTGGCCCAACCAAAAATTTTATAAAAAAATTAGTAGATAGATAGGTGAGTCTAGATTCAGGGAAAATTTACAGATCTTGATTTCAAGTTTTGTAACTCAAGATATGATTTTTTTAGCGACCATGACGCAGAAAAACTGCTTATTCCGAAAATCAAAATAAATAATGTAAAGTTGTTTAAATGATAACTTATGTTCGGTAACACCTCAAGCTCGACTCCGGCGACGGTCTCGGGCGTGGGGGTGTTACAATTTTTCACCTATAAAGGGTATTTCCATAATTATACTAGTTTTTAGGGTTCTATGTATATTTCAGTTATTAACAATCTCATCTTCATCTCAGTAACTTATCCAGCCCATTTTTAGCAGTTTAAAGTTATCGGACCCTAAACCCCTAATGGGCCCTACAGTGTTACTTAGCTATCTTGGCCCGTTTAGCCCAATTTTATGACTAGTTTAACAGTTTTAACCTACACTATACCAGAAAATGCTTACCGCTTATTTTTGCCCATATGGGCCCGTAAGCCCATTGGGCCCAATTTTAGCCCATCGAGGCCAAAATTATTGAGGTGCACGAAATCACGCACTCACCAACTTTACCAATTTCGGTTATAGAATCTTACCTGTTCTTACTGACCCACGAGCGCTCGCACGCTTGCAAGCCCACGAAATGTCAGAATTTTGGCATTTCGGCTTTTCGGCTTTTGTCAATTTAGACTACAAGAGGGTGTTCGTTTACACACTTGATTTGCGATTACTATAGCGAGATCTTCCACACGATTTTTCCTACAATCATTACACACCACATATCACTATAGATCTAACTGAGTAACTTATACCAACCACATACCTATTCGGCCAACACCCTTCATGGCCCTCAAACACTTACCTTTGCCAAAATAGTGACTAGATCTAGATCTAGTCGTTCCAATATCCTTGCTTCTTACTACTCCTAGATCGACGGCCTTTGGTCCGCCTTACTCATAATAGAACAATAAACAAACCAATAAACCTTTTAGTCTTAGTCGACAGCCACCCCCTACTCATAGGGGTTTTTGGCTTTTCTTAAATCCCGAATAATGAATAGAAATAAGAGATCTGAGTACTTACCCAAAGATCCACTAGACAAGAATGCTTCCAACCCTTCCCTATCTCAGATCTAACGTAGATCCAGCCTCTAAACACAAGCAGAGAAAAAATCTAAGAGATCTAAAGGTTTGGCTACCAAATCCCTATGAATATGGTGATTTCAGTTTTCTTAAGAGTATTCGGCTAGGAGAACTTGTCTAGAACATATTCGGGTTTTAATCTTGAACAATCAGTTTAGTGAGGTTTAAGAGAATCAATGAAAAAGATAAAGAAAAGAAGGAATGATTTTGATCAAAGGGTGATCGGCAATGGTGGGTTCGGTCAAAGGGAAAACGACAGTAACACAAGGTTTCAGCTTTTGATGGTAGTCGACTAGCAGGCTTGAGAAGAAGGTTGAAAGAAAGAATGAGTTCGACTTTTATGAAAAGTAAAGAGAAAGAAGATGAGAGAAAAGATGTGAGGAAATAGATGATAAATTCGGTTTGAAGAAAAGAATGGAGACGACAGCTTGATTCTTTGCACAAGTCAACACAAGAGAAGAATTATGCTTGCATTTTTGGCTTTTAGGAACTAAAGGAGAAGAATACAACAAGATCAAAAACCCTAAGTAACACTACCCCAATTCGGCAAGAAGGGAAAGAGGTCAACACAATCCCGAAAGGCCACCAAGAAAATGCCCAAATTGCCAAAAGAAATCGGCACACAAAAAGCAATTGCCGAATATACTACCTAAACTCCCCTAGCCGATTATGCACTCCCCCTACACTCCTACAATCGGCCAACACTAGCTTCCATTCAAAGTTCCTAAAATCTCTCCCCTTGTCCCTCCTTGATCTAATCTCATGAACACTTCAAACTCTTCCATCAGAGTTCTACTTAACCTCCATCACATGCCTGGCACATGCACAAAAATTAAAACACACATAATGCTAACCATGTGACTTGAACTCTGGCCCTTGCACACACATCCACACGCCACTTTTTTAGGAACTAAGTGGCGCTGCATTGCTACTTTACCAAGGGCTTACTTGAGTCTTATTTTACTCATTTTTTCTTAAAAGCCCACTAAACTAAGTCCCTTTCACTTTAAATCCAACATTTGATTTTTTGCCGGGTTTTATCTCAGGCTTGGGCCTTCAAAAGGCCCACTAACACACTTAAAACATAAATTTCTTAATCTAACAACAAAATTTCAAAATTTCTCCAAAATCACAAAAATCCCAAAAAATCCTAAAAATTGGGGCGTTACAAGTTCGATTAGGAAAAATACACCTAATTTCTCTCCAAAATGAAATTAAAACGTGTAGGAATTTTTGGGCTGCACAAGGGGTATGTCGTGACACCAAAGGCCGTGTCATGAAATCGAGGGCAGTTTCACTCAAAAACTTATTTTTAGCTTCTGTATTCAATGTTGAGATGTAGCACCTAAAACCCGGCTTAGATGTTATGGTCGAATCTGACAATGTCTATAACAGCCTGAATTTGGGCTTAGTCAGAATAATGATTTCGAAATCACTAACCTGAGTCGGAGAATTATTTCTAATATTATTTTATGTGTTCTAGTATTTTTATAAGAGTGCATCAAAATTTTGGCGAATTAAGTTACGCGATTGTGAGTTTAATTGCGAAAAAAGACTAAATCGCATAAAGGGGAAAAGTTTGATTTTATTAGTTAATAGTGTTAAATAGCAAGGGAATCATAATTGGGGGTCTTTAATGGGAAAATAGACCCATTTTATTAGAGTGATCAGCCAAGGGAGACAAAGAAATAAAATTTGGTCAAAATTAGGTGTAGTTGATGACTAATTTTGACTAGAAAATCATAAAATAAACAAAGCCTTCATTTTCTTCATTTCTTCTTCTTCCTTTCCGAAAATATCAGCCATTTTTGGGGTTTTGAAGGCTCAAAATTTTAGCTATCTTTCCTCCTCACAAGAAAGTTCATTCAATGGTTTTTTGATAATTTTTGTACTTTTGGAATCATTGTAGTATGGGCTACCTATTGAGGGGACTATTTTGCAAAATGGTTAAAAGTTTAAAATTTTTCCATGAGAGAACTTGTGTGGTTTGCTGGAATTTTATGAAGGAAAATGAATGTAGGTTGTTAAATAAACAAGTTTTGTGTAAAGGGTGTTCATGGAAAACGCCTAAATTGGACTTAGTTGTAAAGTTGATACATTGTGTAGTAATTGCATGAAATAATGGGAATTGTGGGCTATGATAAGAGTGAAAAATGTTCGGTTAGGCTTGGTGAATAAGGGAATTTGATAAAAATTAATTTTCGAGCCTAGGGGTAAAATAGTCATTTTGCCAAAGTCTAGGGGCAAAATGGTCATATTGCCAATTTATGAATCTTGATTTGTTTAGATTAATATAGTGATTAAACTAGTGAAATTTTTCTATTTTAGATCAAGAAGTACAAAACTCGAACCTAGATCAGGGGAAGGCCAAGCAAACCGATTAAATCGGGAAGTCGTTCACCTTTTTGTATGCCGAGGTAAGTTGTAGGTAAATAATACAACTTTTCTATTATTATGCATGAGATTATCAAATTTGCATGAAATGAATAAATGTGAATATGAGTTATGCATGAGAACATTTATTTTAGTATGAATTAATCAATCATGATTTTGAGTAATGAAATGATGAGACCATATGTGATAGAACCCGATTAAACCATAAGAATAAACGAGATATTCATGCCATGATACTAGGGTCGATACGAGGGCTAGTGTAAGACTATTTCTGGGACATGGCATCGGCTTGGATATGTGTCAGTGTAAGACCATGTGTGGGACATGGCATCGGCATGGATAGAGGAGGGCAAGTGTAAGACCATGTCTAGGACATGGCGTCGGCCTCGATATATGAGAGTCAGTGTAAGACCATGTCTGGGACATGGCATCGACTTGACATTTGAGCTAGTGTAAGACCATGTCTAGGACATGGCATCGACGTGATACCCTTTGGTATGAGCTTTACTGAATATCCTTTCATATTCTAAATGGTTCAATGGGAAATTTAAAGTTAGTATTAAGATCGAGAGATATTATGATGACTTTGTGAGTGGTTCAGGTACCTAAATGAAATGTATGAAATGTGAGATCAAATGTGTGTTGTATAATTAGTAATGGATGAAAAAGAGTAAGTTATACTTGTGGCCATTCTTTGTTACATGCACAAATTGTGCTGTATTGAAAGCATGTCATAGCATGGTAAATTATTGTCTTTTATTTACTTGCAACTTACTAAGCTTTGTGCTTACTCTCTCTCCTTTCTAGTTTCTTATAGTGCTGCCTAAGTAGCTTGAGGATCAAAGAACTTCAGAGGCATCGCTCACACTATCCATATAAGAACTTGGTATAGTTAGTTTTAATCTTTTGAATATGACATGTATAGGATTTTATTCTTTTGTTAAGTGTCATATTATTTTGGAGCCAATTGTGTTGGCTTACTTTAGAATTTGACTCTTTTTGTATAAGGCCATGGACATTGGCTAACAAATGCTATTGGTTATAAATGCAAATATTGATGTTTTGAAGAATGTACAGAGTAGTATGATTGTATGGATGGTTTGGTCTTGTGATGATGTGTAGATGTCTAATTATGGTTGTTGGTTGATTAATTGTGCATTGCTATGAATTGGTATGAGTTTGATCTTTTTTCAGGGTGGCAAAAGGCTTGGTAGATAGCCTTATTTTTGTCCACATAGGTAGAAACACGGGCGTGTGTCTAGGCCGTGTGTGACACACAGTCCGCCCCACGAGCGTGTGGTTAGGCCTTCTGTGCCCTGCACCTTAGATTGGCAGAATTAAATGCCCAGCAGTTTACCATACGGGTTGAGACATGGCTGTGTGTCTCAACCGTGTGGAGGACACGGCCTAGCACACGGGCGTGTGCCACAGCCGTGTGACCCTTAAGGGTTGATGACGTCAGAAATATAATGTCAAGGTTTTTGCACATGGGCCGTAGCACGGGCGTGTCATGGCCGTGTGAGGGACACAGTCGTGTGCTAGGCCGTGTGAAAACCCCTGTAGGTTTGATGTTAGAAAATAAATCCACACAGACAAGGGGCACAGGCGTGTCCTTAAATGCTTAGGCTGTGTGCACCACACGGGCCTTCAGCACGGCCATGTCTAGAGGCCACACGAGTGTGTTGCCCTTCCACACAAGCGCTGCCCTGTTTATAGTAGTTTTTGTTGAAATTTTCCTAAGTACTCGAAATGGTCCCGGATTATTTCCAAACTATGTGTTGGGCCCTGTAGGTCCATATTAATGACAGTAAGACAATGTTTGAAAAGTTTTCATTTAGAACTAACTTTTAAGGATCGAAAATGAGTGTTCGCATGTGTTTTAGTAAGGTAACGCCTTGTACCCTGTCCCGGCGTCGGATACGAGTAAGGGGTGTTACAATGTCACATGAAAGTGCTTTCGAAAACTAAGTCGTTGATAAACCATTTCCTGTTTAAAAAATTTTCACTTTCTTATCTTATCTCTAAATCAAGTTATTTGTTTTCAAAACGATATCCATTTATTTACAAGTCATTATAGTTTGCGGAAGCTTTTAAAACGATTTGTGTAGTGGTGAGTGCTTTGAAAGAAAACATTTGTAATTTTTGAAAACCCATGTTTCCTACCACTAGTGATTATAAATCATAAGCAACGATAACAAATCCCAAATTAAGGTAAAAAAAATCCATAAAGGCGATATTATAGTAAAAATATCACAAATATTAATACTTAAAAACATAATCAAGTTTGAAAATATATGGGGTTGTGTGGCCACCTCAGAGTCCCTCACTGCATTGATCCACCTATGACTGGGGATTACCTGTACAGTAAAACAAAAAGGGTGAGGTTCGAAACTCATTGTGTAATCCCCAAGCAATTATACAGTCAAAATGCAAGCAGTAACAGACTAGGCCTAAGCCCTTTATAGTAGCAGTATCAATTTGGGCCTCAGCCCATCACATTATTAGTAATCGGTAAGGCCTTAGCCCATTACAATATCAGTAGCAGTGACGGTATCAGAATGTATGTCCTACCCAACCAACCGCTATACACCATCTCTTGTCCAACCATGCACTTCTGTGGGGAATAAATCATCCACCCATCCCTATACTTACAAATTAGCATCGGTTGCGGCACTAAACAGTATTTGCAGCAGAGCTGCCAGTACAGTACACTTCCTCCAATCATATTATTCTAACCCCATGCAATGTATCATACAATCGTGACATGCCATTTCATGAAAACATGTATATAATCAGAACAGTATAAATATCATGCTCAGTATACAGTCATACATATTCTAATGTCATCCAGTTAGTTAGGGGTCTAGGTAAAGCTTACCGACCCTACAATAAGTCCATAGTCGACTCAGGTGACCCGTGCAACCTTAACAGCCAAACAGTGAAAATGGGCCCACAGGCCCATGTAATTTGCCCATGTGGGCCCACACACCCGTGTGGCCCACAAGGCCCAAAATGGCCTTAGCCGTGTGAATCACACAGCTTGGCCCAATAATCCCTCATGCCTGTGTAGTTCACCTGTGTGGGGCCCATCTGCCCGTGGGACCTACACGACCCAATTCGACTTAGCCTATGAATCGCACATGGCCAGCCTCGTCAGTCATACGCCCATATTCGTCACACGGCCTACCACATAAGCAGCCGTACGCCCGTGTGGCATCGACGATTCAGACTTTTTGGCTTTTCGCTAATTTCAATTTGTAGAGTTGTGTTTACAAACCTGTAACGTTTTCGATGTCGAAACACTCCCTAAGCCCGAATACCTATCAAAGATCCTTCAAACTGATTTAGTAGTCTAATTCACATGTTTCAACAGTCGTTATCAGTATTAGCTTGACTTACCGCCGAGGAGAAGACCCTTCGCCAACACTATTAAACTGAGAACCACAAGCACCCTAGAACCTTCATTTAGCCAAAATAATGCCACTTAGTCATTTAAAGCTGTGCTAAATCAAAACGCACAAACAAACCCAAATACTAAATTCACAAATGTTACCTTCACACGCACCAATGGGGTTTTGCACACTTCACACGCCAATCGAAGATCATCGGTCCGTTGAATAACTCGTACCAACAACAAAACCCCTCTTAAATGGTATTCCAAAACGAAAAGTCAGAGTTAGCACTTACCAAAACTTACCGAACCAACGGAATTAGGATTTAAGCGTAAGAGAAAGAAAGAATCAGTCAAAAGAGATGAAAAGGAAAAAAATAGAAGGAGGAAGAAGGTTCGGCCAAAGAAAGAAAGAAGAGAACATTTGCTAGTAGGGTAGAAGAAGAAGAGAAAATCGATAAACAAGAGGGGAGGAAACGATTGCCGTAAGGAAGAACAAAGTCGAAAAAGAAGAAAAAACAAAAATGAAAGAAACTAGTAGGAACCCTTAGCAATATTTGGCCTTCAATAATGGAAACAATCGACAGAAGCCAAAATGAAGAGAAAAGCAAACCCCCACTGAAAATTTTGAGAGTGCAAAAAGGAATTCAAATTCGGCAACAACAATAAACATATCCCTAAAACTTCTCCACAATCTTCCCCAACCACTCCATTATCCAAATCCCTTAACAACTGAAGCCACCCACAATATACTCCTAAAAATAAGCCACACATCCCCCACACTCAAACACTCAGAATTTTGGTCAACTGCAACTTTTCCACGGCCAAGTAGTAAACATAAATCCCCTTTGATCGCGCAGAGATTTGAACTCTCAACCTCCACCTCCTTAACACTTCACTTAACCACTAGACCAGCAGGCCCATTCTAACATATTTTACCACCATTTATTTATAAGCCTACTAACTAGAGATAGGGGTTATTCAATTAAAAAAAAAAAGAAAAATTTTTGCCCAAGCTAAGGCTTAAACCCAATGTTATAGGCCCAATTAGCCCAGGCCTATATTTTATAAAAAAAGAGAAAACAGAAAATAAATAAATAGTTTTTAATAAAATGTCCATTAAAACAGTCCTTATACAACCCAAATTTACGAGCCCAATTAGCCTAAACCAAAATTAATCTAAACCCAAATACCCAT
The DNA here is from genome assembly GCA_020496765.1 of Gossypium stocksii. NCBI lineage: Eukaryota > Viridiplantae > Streptophyta > Magnoliopsida > Malvales > Malvaceae > Gossypium > Gossypium stocksii. Next base: position 55,803,737 of record CM035622.1, read on the forward strand.
AACACCCGTGACCCACTAAACCTCCAAGCCCAAAGTCCAAATAAGCCCAATGGCCCAAACAGCTTTCAATTCAGGAAACCCTAGGTTTCTAGTGCGCCGCAAGCTCCCAGCATGAACCCCTCTGTTGTGCTGCAATCAACGCACAAAAGCGCATCCTTTTCCGCCACCGTCGCGATTCGTCTGCAAAAAGGAAAGAAGGAATATAGGTAGAGATACACATATAGAAAAAAATAAAAATCAAGGATTGTAACATTAATTTTTTCGATTCGTTAAGGCTATAAAAAGCCAAGAACAACAGTGTAAAAGGGATACAAACAGATACTACAGATGCTACGCATAAATAAAAGACAGTTTCAATCGGAGAGATGGTGATTTGTTTTACTATTATTTCGTTATTTTTCCTGTATTGATTTTTTTATATATTTATTTCTTTTTTCATTGTATACATAAAAATTGATTTTTTATAAATAAAAAAAACTAAAATAAGGAAGAAAAAGGGTTACCTGCGATTTGCTTGGAAAAAGAAAGGTTTCTGGCCTTTCGACCGCCGTGTACGATGGCGCGTGAGGCGCGTGAGGAGGTGGCCGATACCGCTGCCGGAGCTCAGGCCAAGGAGGGGAGAGAGCATTCAGGGATCTTTTCTGGTTTTTTTTTTTTAAAACAGGTTTTAAAATGAATTTTGGGGTTAAGAATTAACTTATATAGCATTTCAAAAACGGCGCCATTTTTGCTTAATTCATAAGCACCAAAATGACGTCGTTTAAGCGAAGGATCTGCGCGTTGACCTGTTTACCCAGGGAGGATCTGCGCTTTTTTTAAAAAGGGATATTTTCTCCCCAGGTCCTTCCGCATTTTTATGTCTGTGTAATTTAATCCAATTACATTTTTCTTTTATTTTTAATTTAGCCTTAAACTTTTGTTTTAGTCACAATTTAGTCCCGAAGCCGTTTTAAAGGCTGATAATGGAACGACGTCGTTCTGGGATTAGGGTCTATTTGCCCAGTGAGTCCCCCACATGTAAAGCGCATTTCAAATGGGTCCCTAATTTGGCTTCGTTGTTTTTAAAAAAAAATTACCCTAGGATTTTATTAGAATTTGAATTTAATCCTTTTTCAATTTTATATTTGTTTTTATTTTTTTAATATTGTAATTTATTTGTTTTTATGTTTTGTATATATTATTTACTTGCTTAAATTTCTTTTTATATCTAAAATTTTTATATTATATATTATTTTTATATTATTAATTTCATATTTTTCATATTATGTTAGGTATTATTTTAAAATTTGAATATCATTACTAAATATTATATGTTATTTTAAAATTTGTATTATTATTAAACGTTATATATCATTTTAAAATCGATAAATTATTATTAAATATTATATATTATCTTTCATTTTGTATATGATATGATATCTTATTTTCTAAAAACAGTTTTTATTTGATTATTCTTTCAAATATTTTTTATTCATAAATATATATATATTGATTTGTTATATTATATATTATTTTAAAGTTGACATCTTGTATAACATTTAAATTGTTCCTTAAAACTTGGATATTATATAGCATCTTAGAGTAACTTATTATAAATATAGAGTTTTTGTTTTATATTGTTTACTTTAAACAAGTATATTACTTTTTTTTTCATAAATACATGTATTAAGTTGTAATATTATATACTATAAATTACTATTTATTTATTTACCTCATATTAATTATTTCACGTATATATGCTAGCCATTTTGAATCTTTTATCCTCTTTTTATACGATTTTAATATCCAATTTTTTGTTTTTTTTAAAAAATACCTCATTCATTTTTGTTATTTTTTTTATATTCGTTTCTCGCCTTATTTTGAACAATTTTTTAATTTTGTTGATTTATTTTTGTACCTTTTTATTTACTTATTATTTAGCGTAGTAATTTTATCACAAGTTTTATTTTTTATTTTATGTTTGCATGAAATGTTACTGTATATATTAGGTAGTTTACATTGTTTAGTTTTGATATCTTGCAATATGTTAATGTTATATTTTGCTTGCATCATTGTTTTTCTTTAACAAAATATATTTCATTTAATCCAAAAGTTTTTTTTTTTTTTAAATGAGGCAATGTTTTTGTGTTTAGAAATTCGGGAAATAGTGCCCTAACGTGCTGGGTTGCGATTTCTCGTTTGTCTAAATAGCTAAAATATCCTTTTTAATAAATTTTGTAAATCACAAGATGATTTTCGTTTCGAGGATTTAAAAACATCGTGTCCTAACATGTTGGATGTGATGTTTGTATTCTTTCGAAACAAAGGAATCTCGAGTTTCAACTCAAATTGTTCAAGTTTAAAAATGGGATCATACTTTCAAATCTTTTCAAATTTTCGACACTAGGACAAAAAATTAATCAATTGGTACCAATTTTAGGCGTTACGAGGGTGCTAATCCTTCCTCGTACGTAACCGACTCCCGAACCCTTTTTTTGAATTTTCGTAGGCCAAAATCAATGTTTTGAAATAAAATGTTTTATAAGGTGATCCAATCACACCTAAAAGGATTGGTGGCGACTCCCATTTTTCGTTTTTAAATAGTCGACCCCATTTTCCAAACCTTAAAAAAATGGTTTCGACACCCAAGACTCCTCAGACACTCCCAGAACACTTAACCACTGAAGCAGATACACATTACTCAACTTTTCAACATATCTTCCAGTATCTAAATCACCCTCTTAGATTAACCATCGGTCTGAGGATGGAACACAGTACTAAAGTCCAACCGTGTACACAGTGCTTCATGTAGCTTCTTCCAGAATCGAGGCTTAAAACGAGGATCCTTATCAGATATTATCGAAACCGGTACCCTATGCAATTTCACTATCTCAGACACATACAGTTTAGCTAGCTTTTGTAGTCAGTAATCAGTATGAACCAGTATGAAATGGGCGGACTTGGTCAATCGATCGACAATGACCCAAACTGAATCCTTCTTAGTGGGCGTTAGAGGCAACCCACTAACAAAGTCCATAGTCACTCTTTGCCACTTCCAAAGCTATATCTTAACTGGCTGCAGTAAACCCGAGGGTAGCTGATGCTCAGCCTTAACCTGCTGGCATGTCAGACATTTACTCACAAAGTCAATAACTTCACGCTTAAGACCTAGCCACCAGTATAGCATACGAAGGTCTCGGTACATCTTGTTTCCACCAGGATACATATCATAAGGGCTATTATGCGCCTCAGGCAGTATAGACTGCCTCAACTCAGTATCATTCAGTACATAGACTCTCCCACAGAAACAAAGTGCCCCTTCACTATTCAGTCCAAAATCTGATATGTTACCACTCTCAATCTGTCGAAATTGAAGACCCAATGACTCATCCTCCAGCTGCTTACCCTTAATCTGTGCGATCCACATCGGTTTAACCTAGAGTTCAGCCAACAGACTACCATCATCAAATAAACTGAGACGACCAAACATCGCCCTCAAATTAGTCATAGCCTTTCTGCTCAGTGCATCTGCCACCATATTAGCCTTACCAGGATGGTATTCAATCTTACGGTCGTAATCCTTTAGCAGCTTAATCCATCTACGCTGCCTAAGGTTCAGCTCCTTCTGAGTAAGGAGGTATTTGAGGCTCTTGTGATCAGTGTAAATGATACACTTCTCACCATACAAGTAATGCCTCCAGATTTTCAGTGCGAATACCACTGCGGCCAACTCCAAGTCATGCATTGGATAATTCACCTCATGAGTCTTAAGTTGTCGAGATGCGTACACTACTACCTTACCCTCTTGCATTAACACACAACCCAAACCGACGTGTGATGCATCACTATACATAGTAAACTCTTTCCCAGACTCTGGCTGTATCAGAATCGGGGCCTTAGTTAGGACAGTCTTGAGCTTTTCAAAGCTCTCTTATTACGCATTAGTCCAATTAAATGGTACACCCTTACATAGCAACTTAGTCAAGGGTGCTGCAATCAGAGAAAACCTCTTTATAAATCATCGATAATACCTTGCCAGTCCTAGAAAACTGTGAATCTCTGATACAGTCTTAGGATTTTCTAATCCAAAACAACCTCAATATTTTGAGGATCAACCCTAATCCCCTCAGTAGATATCGCATGGCCCAGAAATGTTACTTCTCGTAACTAGAACTCACATTTACTGAACTTGGCGTATAGTTATTTCTCCCTTAGAATCTGTAGAACTACTTAGAGATGTTCATCATATTCATCCTCAATCCTAAAATACACCAAAATGTCATCAATAAAACCACTACGAATTGATCCAAATAGGGCTGGAACACTCAATTCATCAGATCTATAAAAGCTGCTGGTGCATTCATCGGTCTAAATGGCATCATTAGGAACTCGTAATCGCCATAGCGAGTCTAAAACATTGTCTTGTGCTCATCAGTCTCTTTGACCCTCAATTGATGTTACCTAGATCAGAGATCAATCTTAGAGATAACCAAAGCCCCTTGAAATTGGTCGAACAAATCATCTATCCTTAGTAGGGGTTACTTATTCTTGATGGTCAACTTGTTCAGCTGTTTATAATCAATGCACATATGCATGGATCCATCATTCTTTTTCACAAACAAAATTGGTGCTCCCCACGGAGACACACTAGGGTGGATGAACCCACGATCCATTTATTCTTGAATTTGAGCCTGAAGCTCCACAAGCTCCTTCGGTGCCATTCTGTAAGGGGCGATGGACATCAGAGCTGTACCAGCAAGGAGCTCAATCTCGAACTCTACTTCATGATTTGGAGGTAACTCAGGTAGCTCCTCAGGAAACACGTCTGAAAAGTCTTTTACTATTCTAACTCATTAAATAAAAAATCCCCAGAATTTGAAACACTGATGTAGGCTAGATATGCCTCACATCCCTTACGAACCAACTTTTTAGCCCTCAATGCAGAAATCACATTCTACAAGTAGTTCCGTCGTACCCCAATTACAACTACCTCGTTGTCCTCCTTAGTTCTTAACACTACCCTTTTAGAGGCACAATCCGAGCTCACTCGGTGTTTGACCAACCAATCCATCCCAAGTATTAAATCGAACTCCCCAAATGGAAGCTCCATTAGATCAACCAGAAAAGTCACCCCTTGTACCTCTAAAGGGACGTCTCTAAACAGTTTATTTACCCTTATCGATTGCCCTAGCAGACTCAGTACAATGACCTCACTCATAGTGCTTTCAACCAAGATTGTAACAGCCCAGTTTGGACCCTGGTCAGAATAGTAGTCTCGAGACCATATATTCGAGTTTGAAAAATATTTTTTAATATTATTTTCTGTGTCTGTGTTATATAAATTGATATCTGTGAAGTTTCTGTGAATTATGTTATTCGATTTTGTACTTAAATTGTGAAAATGATTAAACCGCATAAGTGTTAAAATTAGCAAGCTATATGTTCATGTATTTAATTGAAATGGTTTTTGTTTATAATGGCCTTATATGGTAATTTTACCATTGAATGTTTATGTGGTCAGAAATGACCTCAAAATATGTGGTTTACATGTTTATACACAAAGGCTAAATTGGTAAATGATGCATAACATATGTGTTATAATAAAATATCATGAAAATATGGCCATTATATACTTCCTCCACCGAATTTAGAAACAAAAAGGGGGCAAGGGTTTATGTTTGTGCATTCAGCCATTGTTAGTCAAGGATTAAGGTATGAGTTTTCCTTTGTTTTTGATAATTTTTATGTTTCTATAATTGTTGCTTAGTATACTACAAAGCCCATGTCTTAATTTTTGTTTCTATTGAAGATTTCATGAAGTGCCATTTATGTTTATAAGAGCTTTGTGATGAATTTGGATGAATTATAAAAGATATGTGATAGTTTGACATGTTTTGTCTTTGAAATTTTGATGAAATTTAGTTTTATGGGCTAATTTGTAAAAATGAGGTTTTAGAGGACTAAATTGTGAAATAAATGTAGTAGTTGGGCTTATATGAAAGCCATAAAATTCAGTTAGGCTTATATACGGTGAGATTTTGTGAATTTGATTATTTTGAGAATTAAGGACTAAATTGTGCAAATGTGAAATGTAAGGGGTTATTTTGTGAATTACCCTAAAAATGAATATGAAGATTGAATTAGATGAAATTAAATTTGAATGGGTTTTGAATATTTATAGATCAAGAACCAAAGAGAGCAGATTTAGATCGGGGAAAGTCAAAAGTCATTGAGTAGCCGATCGTTCTTATCCGAGTCTGTACGAGGTAAGTCAATTTACAAATATTTAAATTATGGATTGATTTATATTTATGTATGATATAAATTGCTATAGAAAGGCCATGAGAACCAATTGAATGAATTTACATAGTGCTGATAATGTGATAACATTTGTAAAGCTCTGTACAACCTAATGAATTCCGAGATATGATATAGTGTAAGACCACGTCTGGGATGTTGGCATCAATCTGATTTATCGTGTAAGACTATGTCTGAGGCACAGGCATCAATTAAATATTATGTGAAAGACCATGTCTAGGACATTGGGGTCATATTTGATTTCGTGTAAAACCCTGTTCGGGAGAGTGGCATTGATATTGATTACATGTAAGACCACGTTTGGGATGTTGGCTTTGTATAAGCTTTCAGAGTTTCAATATTGTAATAACTTCTGAATGATTTATTGAGGAAATCTAAAAATTAAATGAATGAATGATTGTGTATCTGATTTAGGTATGTTAAATTGTACTAATGTTCTGAGTGTGACAAGCTTATCTGTGTGAAAGAATAAGTATGTGGTATGTATGAGTTCATAGAAATGGAATATGGTATATGTGTATTGAATGGAAGAACTATATATATAAGTGAGCAAATGAGTAGGCTATGACTCATGAATTATCTATGTGGATTGGTTATAAGTTTGTTAATAAATTGAATTATACATGATTTCTTAATTAATTGTATTTATAATTGGCCTACAAACCTCCTTGTAGCTTACTTTGTGTGTTTTTCATCTATTTTATAGTTATCGTAGCTACCGGGAGCTCGGGAATTGTTGAAGATCATCACCGCACTATCAAACTTGATTTTGGTACCCTTTGAATCTATAAATTTTAAGTTATGGCCTGTATAGGCTAGAAATCTTGAATTATGATTTTGAGTTGTATATATAAGTTATGCCATGTGATATGGCTAACTAAGGAATGTTCATGTTTGATTTTGGTATGTTTTATGGTGCTTATAAAGCCAAATGAAATATGGTCATTTTGATATATGCTTGGGTGTGAATTTGGTAAGTTTTTTTTATGAAATGGAATGTTCTATGAATGTGTTATGAAACATATGGTATAGATATGTTTTGACTTGTGAAATTTATATTGATTTAGCATGAAAATGAGCATGAAATATTTGATGATGATTTGGTTATGTTGATGAACGTTTTGGTTGTGTTTTGGCTGAGAATTGATGGTATAAAATGCATTGGTTTTGACTTGTAGGGATAACCCAAAATGGGTGGCAAAGTTGGCTTTTCGAATGGCCTATTTTTTTCGACACGGACAGAGACATGGGAGTGTGTCTCAGCCGTGTGTGACACACAGTCATAGTACACGATCGTGTGTCATCTGGGTACCCTTTTAAATTAAGTCAGTAGACCCTATAGGATTGACACGACCTAGACACACGGGCGTGTCTAGTAACCGTGAGTGACACACGGGCTAGTCACATGGGCATGTGACTGGCTGTGTGCACAAGTCAATAGCTCCCTTAATTTTCACACAGGCGTGTCTCGTGGCTATGTGAACAAGTCAGTATGTATGCCCTATTTTGCCACGGCGTGTCTGGTGACCGTGTAAGGTACACGGCATGACCAGACGGGCGTGTGACCTTTATAGCTTTGAAAATTATTTAAGTTTTGAAATTTTCTAAGTGTTAGGTTTAGTCCCGACCTTCTTCTAATGCATGCTTAAGGTCTCGGAGACCTTCATAAGTGACTCATTGATGATGTGTGATTATGATATGATGTTGATGATTGTGAAATGTCTAAAAAGTTCTGAATTGTTCGGTAATGCTTCTAACCCTAGTCTGGCGATGGATACGGGTTAGGGGTGTTACATTTGGTTGGTATCAGAGCTATGGTTTAGTCGATTGGAGGACTACCATAGCGTATGTGAGTCTAGCTGTACATGTCATATATATAAAAATATGATAGTGTGATGAATCCTAACATTTGAAGTGTGTTTTTTATATAGTAATGGATCCCGAATGAGCGGTAGCCGATGATGTTGAAAGTAATGCACCAGCTCCCGCACAAGGGTCAGTGTCTTCTGATTCAAGAAATGTGACTAGTAGTCATGAGGGAGAAGCAAAACAAGCTTTCTTCCAGATGATGAGTGAATAGTTTTTGGAGTTTGTTCGTACTAATCTGGTTGCTCAACAACCTCCACCCTCGCCTAATCCCCTTCAGACCTCTGTTGTACCTTCGATTGTGAACCCTACTCAGTTAAGTATGCTTCCAGTCAATAAAATATAGAAATATGGGGTCGAAGGGTATAGGCTCGAGAATACTATCTGAGTTTTTGATGAAATGTCCTGTACTCCCGCAGGTTGTGTGAAATATGCAGTTTCTTTGCTCAAAGACTCAGCCTATCAGTGGTGGAAAACTCTGACTTCTGTTACTCTGAAAGAGCGAATAACCTGGGATTTCTTTTAATCTGAATTCTATAAAAAATACATCAGTCAGAGATTCATCGACCAGAAAAGAAAAAAATTTTTAGAGTTGAAACAGGGCCGTATGTTTGTAACAGAATATGAGCAAAAGTTTGTTCGTTTGAGCCGCAATGTAAGTAAATGTCTATCAACTGAAGAAATATTATGTAAAAGATTCGTTGATGGCTTAAATAAAGATATTCGACTGTTAGTTGGCATTTTGGAGATTAAAAAATTTTTTGTGCTTGTTGATCAAGCATGTAAAGCTAAAAAACTCGGGAAAGATGACCAAAGAAATTCATTTCAGTCTGCATCAAAGAAATTCATAGATGACAAAAGCTGTTCAAAGGCTAATGTGGAACATTCGAGCAGAGATCAAGCTAGATCGCATTCGAGTTTTAGAGCTCTTGCTACTTCTGTTGCTAGTGTTGGGAATGTCCTAACGAGCATGAAACTGTTCAGAACCCAAAATCGAGTAACACCTCAACTAGAAGTAGACCTCCCAAAAATACGGGAAATGTCAGTGGCAATCAAAGAGTAACAAAAGATACTGTTGTTCGATCTGAGGCCAGAGCACCTGCTCGAGCCTATACTATTCGAGCTCGCGAGGAAGCTTTATCACCAGATATGATTACGGGTACTTTTAGTCTTTATGATACTTCTGTGATTGCATTGATAGATCTAGGATCTACGCACTCTTATATATGCATGAATTTAGTAGATAGTAAGACTTTGCCTGTAGAGTCTATAAATACTAAATTCGTAATTAGATTATCGAACCCCTTAGGCAAAAGTGTCCTAGTTGACAAAGGCTGCAAGAATTTTCCGTTGATGTTTCAAGATATTTGTTTTCTGACTGATCTAATGCTTTTACCTTTTGACGAATTTGATATAATTCTGGGTATGGATTGGCTAACATTGCATGATACTGTTGTGAACTGCAAACGGAATACTATTGATTTGAGATGTAAGAATAGTGAGATAATCCGAATAGAGTCTAGTGATTTGAATGGGTTACCTGCTGTAATTTCAATAATGAAAGCCTTAAAATATGTGAATAAGGGTTGTGAAACTTATTTTGCCTATGTGATTGATTCAAAAGTTTCAGAAAAGAAAATTGAATTAGTGTCTGTTGTATGTGAATACCCTGATGTGTTTCTTGAAGAACTTCTGATATTACCTCTGATTCGAGAAGTTGAGTTTGGTATTGAATTAGTTCTGGGAACTACTCTGATTTCAATAGCTCCATATAGAATGGCTCTGACTGAATTAAAAGAATTAAAATCTCAGTTGCAAGTGTTGACTGATAGAGGATTCGCAAGACCAAGTTTCTCACCTTGGGGTGCTTCGGTTTTGTTTGTGAAAAAGAAAGACAACACGACGAGAATGTATATTGATTACCGTCAGTTGAATAAAGTGACTATAAAGAATAAATATCCTCTACCCGGAATCAATGATTTGTTTGATCACTTGAAAGGTGCTTCTGTGTTTTCAAAAATAGATTTGAGATCGGGTTATTATCAGTTGAGAGTGAAAGATATAGATATTTTGAAAATAGCTTTCAAAACGGGGTATGGACACTATGAATTCTTAGTTATGCCTTTCGGACTAACGAATGCTCCTGCTGTGTTTATGGATTTGATGAATAGAATATTCAGACTGTATTTAGATCAATTTGTTATTGTGTTCATTGATGACATTTTGATTTATTCACTGAACAAAAATGAACATGCTGAGCATTTGAGAATTCTGCCTCAGACCTTGCATGATAAGTAATTATTTGCAAAATTCAATAAATGTGAATTCTGGTTACGTGAAGTTAGCTTTCTGGGCCATATTATGTTAGCATTCGATATCCGTGTTGATCCGGGCAAAATTTTAGCTATTCTGGATTGGAAGCCTCCGAGGAACCTTTCTGAAGTCCGTAGTTTTTTGGGACTTGTCGGGTATTATCATCCATTTGTGAAAGGATTTTCTATGATTGCAACTCCGTTGACGAGATTTCTACAAAAAGATGTGAAGTTTGAATGGTTTGATAATTGTCAGAACAGTTCTGATCAGTTGAAAGCTATGTTAATTGAAGCTCCGGTACTTGTGCAACCAGAAACGGGTAAAGAATTTGTCATTTTCAATGATGCTTCACTAAATGGACTCGGTTGTGTTTTGATGCAAGAAGACAAAGTCATAACTTATGCCTCGAGACAGTTAAAGCCACATGAAAAGAATTATCTGACATACGATTTAGAGTTAGCTGCGATTGTATTTGCTTTGAAGATCTAGCACCACTATCTGTTCGGTGAGAAATGTCATGTGCTTTCTAATCATAAAAGTCTGAAATATTTGATGGCTCAGAAAGATTGAATCTGCAACAAAGAAGATGGCTAGAACTGCTTAAAGACTACGAACTTGTGATAGATTATCATCCCAGTAAAGCGAATGTTGTTGCTGATGCTTTGAGGCAGAAATCACTAACTGCATTGCGTGCTATGAATGCTCATTTAGATTTGTCTTATGATGGTTTGATTTTAGTCGAATTGAAAGTGGGACCTTTGTTTTTACAACAGATTATTGATGCCTAGAAAGTTGATAATGAATTGATAGCAAAACGAGCTCAGTGTGGTTCTGATTCTAATTCTGAATTTCAAATTGATGTAAATGGTTGTTTAAGATTCTGAGATCGGATTTGTGTTCCAAGAAATCTAGAGTTGATTCCCAGTGATTCTAGGTGAAGCTCATAATAGTAAATTATCTGTACATCTGGGTAGCACGAAAATGTACAATAACTTGAAACAGTTATAGTAGTGACCGGGAATGAAAAGAGACATCTTCGAATTTGCTCTAAAATGTTTGATATGTCAGCAAGTCAAAGCTGAACATCAGGTACCATTCAGTTTATGACAACCAATTATGAATCCTGAGTGGAAATGGGACAAAGTAACTATGGATTTTGTTTCGGGTTTGCCCCTATCTCCAAGAAAAAAATATGCGATCTGGGTTGTAGTTGATCGACTGACGAAATCTACTTACTTTATTCTGGTACAATCTAATTACTCACTTGAAAAGTTAGCTAAACTTTACATTTCTGATATTGTTAGATTGAACAGGGTGCCATTGTCTATTGTATCAGATAGAGATCCGAGATTTACTTCACGATTCTGGAAGAAGTTACAAGAGGCTTTAGGTACGAAATTACATTTTAGTACTACTTTTCACCCACAAACAGATGGTCAATCCAAGCGGATCATTCAGATACTTGAGGATATGTTGAGATGTTGCATTCTTGAGTTTGAAGGTGCGTGGGAACAGTATTTGCCATTGATTGGATTCGCTTATAATAACAGTTTTCAATCGAGTATTAAAATGGCACCGTACGAAGGTTTATACGGTAGAAAATGTCGTACTCTATTATATTGGTCTGAGCTCAGTGAAAACAAGATACACGGGGTTGATTTGATCAAAGAGACTGAATAGAAAGTGAAAGTAATCCGAGATAATCTGAAAGCAGCTTTTGATCGTCAAAAATCGTACACGAATTTGGAAAGAAAGAATATCGAATTTGAGATTAGGGATAAAGTGTTTTTGAAAGCTTCTCCATGGAAGAAATTATTCAGATTCGGTAGAAAGGGCAAATTGAGCCCGAGGTTCATCGGACCTTATGAGATCATCGGGTGAGTCGAGCCAATTGTGTATAGATTGCTTTTGCCACCTGAGTTAGAAAAGATCCATAATGTATTCCATGTATCGATGTTTCAACAATATAGATCTGACCCTTCGCATATAATTTCTCTGTCTAAGATAGAAACTCGATCTGATATGACATATGAAGTAGAGCTGATCCGTATCTTAGCTCGTGAGATGAAAGAATTGAGAAATAAGAAACTTCCATTAATAAAAGTATTGTGACATTGACACGACCTAAAAGAGGCTACGTGAGAGCCCGAAGATGCACTGAAACAACAATATCTGAATCTGTTTAATGGTAAGATTTTTGGGGAAGAAAATCCCTAAGGGGGGAGAGTTGTAACAGCTCAGTTTGGACCCTAGTTAGAATATTGGTTTTGGGACCACATATCTGATTTTGAAAAATATTTTAATATTATAATCTGTTTCTGTGTTATATAAATTGATATCTATTAAGTTTTTGTAAATTATGTTATTCAATTCTGTGCTTAAATTATGAACAGGATTAAACTGCATAAGTGTTAAAATTAGCATGATATATGTTCATGTATTTAATTGAAATGGCTTTTGTTTATAATGGCTTTATGTGGTAATTTTACCATTGAATGTTTATGTGGTCATAAATGACCTTAAAGTATGTGTTTTACATGTTTATAAATAAAGGCTAAATTGGTAAATGATGTATAAAATATGTGTTATAATAAAATATCATGAAAAATGGCCATTATATGCTTCCTCAACTAAATTTAGAAACAAAAAGGGGGGCAAGGGTTTATGTTTGTGCATTCGGCCATTGTTAGTCAAGGATTAAGGTATGAGTTTTCCTCTGTTTTTAATACTTTTTACGTTTCTGTGATCATTGCTTAGTATACTACAAAGCCCATGTCTTAATTTCTATTTCTGTTGAAGATTTCATGAAGTGCCATTGATGTTTATAAGAGCATTGTGATGAATTTGGATGAGTTATGAAAGATATGTGATAGATTGACATGTTTTGTCTTTGAAATTTTGATGAAATTTAGTTTTATGGGCTAATTTGTGAAAATGAGGTTTTTGAGGACTAAATTGTGAAATAAATGTGGTAGTTGGGCTTATATGAAAGCCATAAAATTCGGTTAGGCTTATATATGGTGAGATTTTGTGAATTTGATTATTTTGAGAATTAGGGACTAAATTGTCCAAATGTGAAAATGTAGGGGTTATTTTGTGAATTACCTTAAAAATGAATATGAAGACTGAATTAGATGAAATTGAATTTGAATGGGTTAATTTTGAATATTTATAGATCAAGAACCAAAGAGAGCGAATTTAGATCGGGGAAAGTCAAAAGTCGTTGAATAGCCGATCGTTCATATCCAAGTCTGTACGAGGTAAGTCAATTTACAAATAAGTGAATTATCGATTGATTTGTATTTATGTATGATATAAATTTCTATAAAATGGCCATGGGAGCCAATTGAATGAATTTACAGAGTGCTGATAATGTGATAACATTTGTAAAGCTCTATACGAACTAATGAATTTCGAGATATGATATTGTGTAAGACCACGTTTGGGACGTTGGCATCGATCTGAGGTATCGTGTAAGACCGTGTCTGAGGCACAGGCATCAATTAAAGATTATGTGTAAGACCATGTCTGGGACATCGGCGTCAAATATGATTTCGTGTAAGACCCTATCCGAGACAATGGCATCGATATTGATTACTTGTAAGACTGTGTCTGGGACATTGGCTTTGTATGAGTTTTTGCAGTTTCAGCATATGTAATAGCTTCTGAATGAGTTATCGAGGAAATTCAAGAATTAAATGAATGAGTGATTGTGTATCTAATTTAGGTATGTTAAATTGTACTAATGTTCTGAGTATAAAAAGCTTATCTGTGTGAAAGAATATGTATATGGTATGTATGAGTTCATAGAAATGGACTATGGTATATGTGTACTGAATGGAAGAACTATATATATAAGTGAGCAAATGAGTAGGCTTTGACTCATGAATTATCTATGTGGATTGGTTATAGTTTGTTAATAAATTGAATTATACATGACTTCTTAGTTAACTGTATTTGTAATTTGCCTACTAAGCTCCTTGTAGCTTACTTTGTGTGTTTTTTATCTGTTTTATAATTATCGTAGCTACCAGAAGCTTGGGAATTGTCGAGGATCATCACCACGCTATCGAACCTGATTCTGGTTGTAGCACCCCTTACCCGTGTTCAAAGCCAAAATACGATATGAGGCATTACCGGAGCAAAATAGATACAATCGTACTAAACCAAGACATAAAATTTACGCCCAAATTAAAACCTTTCAATTATTCACCATTTGCTCACTCAACTCAATAATGTATTGTAACGTCCCTAACCCGAATCCGTCACTGAAATAGGGTTACGAGACATTTCGGAAACTTTTAGAACAAATTCAGATAATTTGTTTTATAAGAGAATTTCACAACTTAAAACTTACCACTCTTCCACGAACACAATATATATTTTCATTTGAGTACTTACCCTTTCAACGCATCATATAATAAACATTTTACTGTTTAACCAGTAATTAGACACTTGTCTAAGCGTCAACAACAACAACAATAACACTTGTTAATATACTTGATCATATTTCCTATAAATTCAATATTGATAAACTTATTGTATCAACATATTACGTTTGAGTTTATTGCTCATCACAATTTACATAATTTTCATATATCACATATTAAAGATAGTCACATATTTACATATCATGATGTATATCATTCTCTTGCTATTTCATCATAAACATAAATCATTCAATTCATTGTATCAATATTTCATGTACCATCATTTTCATGAATTTCGTGTAACAATTCATAATCCTGAATATGCATAATTATCTGGTAAGTTTCACATACATGTATTTTCCATGTCGTATTTCAATATATCAAATAAAACTGATTTACATGTATTTCAAGTTTAATTTCATAATTAATTATCTCATGCTCAGATTATTCCATGTCGGAACTTTATTCATTAAACCATTCAAAATATCATCATCATCATAATCACATTCATTTTCACTTAGTCATTTTAATTCAATTCTCATTGAACACATCGGAATAATAATAGGTACAACGGGGCATTTCACATGTGCCACATTTGTAGCCAAAACTACTTCATTTCACATAAATCACATAGGTTCGTTCTTGAGCTAATTGTATTTAACACAATGCCATGGACTTATGTCACTTAGATGCCATGGACTTTATCACTTAGATTTCCACACAGGTCCCTCGTATCCATTTTCTATTCCTAATGTTCAACTGGGAAATTATCTCACTTTCTGATGCTTTATCAATTACATCAAATATTCAACATTATTTCATAAATTATATCAAATTATGAAAATGTAATTAAAAATGATACACTACTTACATACAAATTTACTTCGCACATCATGAACTCAAATAACATATACAAGACATATTAGTGTATTTAAGTACGTTTCATAATATTTCATTTCAAACTCAGACTATTTTATATTAGAACTTTTCTCATTAATTCATTTGAAATACCAATTCATACAGATAGTATACTCAAGGTGTACAAATATATATAATCACAAATGAACTCATTCATCAAACAAATTCCATGTTTATATATCATAGTCTCATATTTCCATGTATCATCATTTACCATCATTTCCTTGTATTTCAGACAAATATGTGTAATAATTTATAAGCATGCAATTCATTTACTCTTTCTGCCAATCACAATCTAAATTGACAAATCACTTATTGAGTCCAATTTCAACCTTCACTAAAATTTAGCCATATCAACTCACAAGTTCAATTTTTGTATTATAACGATAATCATAATTTCATAATAAATATTCTAAATAAAATATTATCTCATTTCCAATTCAATATTTATCGATTATAAGTGGGCATGTGATCAATTTATACACAAGTCATTCATATATTTTTTTCCTCCTCCTCCTCCTCTCCATCCACATCCTTAGTATAAATAATACACTTGTAAGTATAAATAATACACTTGTAAGTAACATTATCTTTAATTTCCACTATTTACTTATGTGCATATTCAAGCTATCCATCCATGTCATAGTCACTAAATTATTTCTATCTTGAGCTAAAGAACTCCAAATTAAGATCCATTAATTTTCCCTGAAACCTGACTCACATATCTTCTTACCATAAAATTTTTATAATTTTTGGTTTAGCCAATTAGTACAGTTTATTCATTAAAGTCTCCCCTATTTTGCTGTTAGATAGTTCTAACCACTCTTCATTAAAACTTAATTATCTCCTTGTACAGAATTCAAATGATGTTATAGTTTATTTCTTCTAAAAACAGAATCATTAAAGAATCTAGCCATATAAATTATATCTCAAAATTATTTTTTTACAATTTTTAATGATTTTTCCAAGTCAGAATAGAGGATCTTGAAATCATTCTAAACTAGTCTTACAAAAATATAAATATCTTAGAATACAGAATTCTTTTATTGCTCTATTTCTTTTATATGAAAATAGACTCAATAAGCTTTAATTCAATATCTCACTGAACTTCTAATTCAAGTTCTACCATTTTTGGTGATTTTTCAAAGTTAGGCTACTGCTGCTGTCCAAAACTGTTTCTTATAACTTATTTCTCAATTTAATCCTTTCATCAATTCTAAGTTGAAATTCATTCAAAGAAGTCCCTAATTCATCTTTTAGTTCAACATAAACTATACTTGAAAATACTTGAAAACCATAAACTTCCAATATGTCAACTTAATTTCATCAAAACCTTATTCTAAAGCTTTTAAGATATCAAAATTAAAAGAAAAGGACTTGATTGACTTACCTATTAAAACTTGAAGCTTCAAAATTCTAGTTTCCCCTTTTTCTTTTTCTTTCTCTTTTCTCCCTTCCTTTT
Source organism: Gossypium stocksii (assembly GCA_020496765.1). Taxonomy (NCBI): domain Eukaryota; kingdom Viridiplantae; phylum Streptophyta; class Magnoliopsida; order Malvales; family Malvaceae; genus Gossypium; species Gossypium stocksii. Next base: position 55,821,023 of record CM035622.1, read on the forward strand.
ACAATTTTTGCTTTTGTTCTTCTTCCCCCTTTTTTCCACACACACACTCACATATATATACTAAATAAAAAATACAATAATAAAATATCTTATTAAAATATTAAATAAATAATAATTATCTAATTAAATAGTTATAAAATATCACCAACATCATCATTACTTTCTAGATTTCTCTCTCTTCCAATTGATCATTTTGCCCTTCGTGATATTTTAAAATTCCGTTCTTGAGTCATCACTTAATTTGGTAAAATTAAAATTTAGTCCCTCACAATTCTTCACCTATTCAATTTGGTCCTAATTCATCAATTTTCCTTAGTTTCTAGATCATTCCACCCTTAAAATATTTGCACTATTAGTCCTTCAACTTCTTCATATTTACACTTTAACCCTTCAAATTTTGAGTATTTACTCTTGGGAAACAAAACTTTTCCCACTTTTACAATTTAGTCCTTTTTATTTAATTAACTAACCAAACGTCAAATTTTCTAATGGAATTTTAATACTACCTTATTAACACTCCATAAATATTCATAAAATATTTATGGCTCGGTTTATAACACCAAGATTTCGATACCTCTTTTTCTCAATTTCTTGACCAAATAAATATTTATAAAACACAATTTACTATTTGAAAAACTTTTAAAAGCTGCATTTGGCTCATAAATATTATATAATATAGTCTACGAGTTCATTTGTCAGATTTGGTGGTCTCGAACCAGTATTTTCAACGTCACCGAATGTTGGGCTATTACATTGGTAACCTTTGAATGTGTAAATTTTAAGTTATGGCATGTATAGGCTAGAAATCTTGAATTATGATTTTGAGTTGTACATATAAGTTATGCCATGTGATATGGCTAACTAAGGAATGTTCATGTTTGATTTTGGTATGTTTTATGGTGCTTATAAAGCCAAATGAAATATGGTCATTTTTATATATGTTTGGGTGTGAATTTGGTAAGTTTTTTGTTAAATGGAATGTTCTATGAATGTGTTGTGAAACATATGGTATAGATATGTTTTGGCTTGTGAAATTTAGATTGATTTAGCATGAAAATGAGCATGAAATATTTGATGATGCTTTGGTTATATTGATGAACGTTTTGGTTGTGTTTTGGCTAAGAATTGATGGTATAAAATGCATTGGTTTTGGCTTGTAGGGATGACCCAAAATGGGTGGCAAAGTTGGCTTTTCGAATGGCCTATTTTTGTTGACACGGGCAGAGACACGGGCGTGTGTCTCGCCCATGTGTGACACACAATCATAGTACACAGTCGTGTGTCCTCTGGGTACCCTTTTAAATTAAGTTAGTATATCTTACAGGATTGGCACGGCCTAGACACACGGGCGTGTCTAGTGACCATGGGTGACACACGGGATAGTCACATGGGCGTGTGGCCAGTCGTGTGCACAAGTCAGTAGTCTCCCTTAATTTTCACATAGCCGAGCACATGAGCGTGTCTCGTGGCTGTGTTTACAAGTCAGTATGTATGCCCTATTTTGCCACGGCCTAGACACCTAGGAGTGTCTAGTGACCATGTAAGGCAAACGACCTGACCACACGGTGTGTGACCTTTATAGCTTTGAAAAATGTTTAAGTTTTAAAAGTTTTCTAAGTGTTAGGTTTAGTCCCGACGTTCTTCTAATGCATGCTTAATGTCTCGAAGACTTTCATAAGGGACTCATTGATGATGTGTGATTATGATATGATGTTGATGATTGTGAAATGTCTGAAAAGTTATGAATTGTTTGGTAATGCTTCTAACCCTAGTCCAGCGATGGATACAGGTTAGGGGTGTTACAAAGATACCCAAGTTCTCATATGTAGTGCAAGCTATATAGGATTGAATAGATCCTATATCTATCAGTGCAGTATAAGGTACATCATATATAAAGAACGTACCCGTGATGACGTCTGGGGCATCTCCATCCTCTCAGCAACGTACAGTATAAACTAGAGCCGGTTGTCTTGCCTCAGTATGAGCAGCACCTTTTGCCTGGTGCTCTCTACCCACAGCCCAACCCATTACCACCTCGAGCCTGACCGCGGCCTCTTAGTGGCTGTTGAACACCCCTTGGCGCCTGTACGGTACCCAAACCTAGAGCTTGCATCTGATCGAGCCTCTATGGACACTCTCTGATACGGTGCTCCAATGAATTGCACCTCAAACATGCTCAGTTCTTTTCCAGCACTCGCCCTGATGGCATCTACCATAGCCAATACATGGTTGCTATCTAGTAGCAGCAACAGAGGACCTAACTTTGACCGGTCCATCAACTCTGGCCTTCTTCTTAGGCCTCGGAGAAGAACTCGAGGGCTCCAAATCCCTCTTGTTTCTACCTCTCTCTTTCTCACGATTTTGGCGCTCAGTACGCTTAATCTCTTTAGTGATCTTCACCTTATCAGTGTAGCAAAGTCTCGCTCCCTCTGTAGAGCTATCAGAACCCTTAAGCTATCCCATAGGCCATCCTCGAAACGAACACGTCGCTCGTACTCAGTCGTCACCATACCTTGCACATAGTGCCACAGTCATAGAAATTCGGTCTCATACTCGGCCACTGATCTATCCCCTTGGGTTAAATTCAAAAACTCTCTCCTCGGGGCATCCACATAGCTGGCCTCCACATACTTTCCCTGGAAGGCAATCTTGAAGAGCTCCCAGGACAGTCGTTCAAGCTGAGTGCCCTCCTTAATAGTAAGCCACCACTGATATGCCTCATCACGTAGTACCGACACAGCACCCTTTAATTTCTGGTCGGGGTGCAATCCAAGTCATCCATGATCCTCTCTATGGCCTTTATCCAATACTCAACCACATTAGGGGCTACCCTATTAACACCCCTGAATATCTCAGCTCCATTAGACCAGAGTCATTCCGTAACCGACCCTTGACCCTCAGTACCAATATTAGGCCCAACGACCCTTTCTAGAATCCATAACATGGCTTGGGACAGTGCGTCGTCCCCAGCCGCTCAATCATGACCCAGTCTCAGTCACAGGTGAAGCTAGTGTCTCACTAGTTTCCAAATTAGGTATGTGGCCAGATGGTGAGGACCCAGCTCGAACACCTCTATGGCCTCTACCACGGCCTCTTGTACCCCATCCGCGAGTACCTTGTCGAATTGCATTTTAATTATATTAACAGTTGTATGCATTAGTTTACAGTGCCAGTGTTTATTAATAGATATTTTATGGAGAATAGTATCAGCAATTCAAAGTTCATTTTCGTAGATCGCAGTCTTACTCTAGTTTTCAGTTTACACTAACTAGAGTGTTTCAGTACAGTCTACTACCTATAGTAGTTTCCGAATATGCTATCACTGACATTTTCAGTTTCAGTTAAAAATACATAACAGTTTTAGAGAACTTACGGGATTGGCGCTAGAGACTCCGTGTACCACAGATCCAGAAAAAAATTTCAGTCATCAAAAATCAATTCTTTGGAAACCATATTTAAAAACCCAAATCCACAGTCGGTTTTTGCAACCTGGCTCTAATACCACTAAACGTAACACCCCAAACATGGCCTAGACGTTATGGTTGAATCTGGCGATGTCACATGAAAGTGCTTTCGAAGACGAAGTCGTCGATAAACCACTCCCCGTTTAAACAATTTTCGTTATCTTATCTTATCTCTAAATCAAGTTATTTGTTTTGAAAACGTTATCCATTTATTTACAAGTCGTTATAATTTACAGAAGCTTTTAAAACGATTTGCGTAGTGGTGAGTGTTTTGAAAGAAAACATTTGTAATTTTTAAAAACCCATGTTTCCTACCACTAGTGATTATAAATCATAAGCAACGATAACAAATCCCAAATTAAGGTAAAAAAATTCCATCAATGCCACATTACAGTAAAAATACCCCAAATATTAATACTTAAAAACATAATCAAGTACGAAAATATATGCGGTCGTATGGCCACCTCTGAGTCCCTCGCTGTACCGATCTGCCTATGACTGGGATTACCTGTAAAGTAAAACAAAAGGGGTGAGTTTACGAAACTCAGTATGTAATCTCCATGCAATTATACAGTTAAAATTCAAGCAGTAACAGACTTGGCCTAAGCCCTTCACAGTAGCAGTACCAATTTGGGCCTCAGCCCAACACATTATCAGTAACCAGTAGGCCCTTAGCCCATTATAATATCAGTAACAGTGACGGTATGAAAATGCATGTCCTACCCAACGAACCACTATACATCATCTCCTGTCCAACCCTACACTCCTGTGGGGAATCAATCACCTACCCATCCTTACACTTACAAATTAACACCGGTTACGGCAGTAAACAATATTTGCAGCAGAGCTGTTAGTATAATAGGCTTAGAGCCATCAGTGATTTGCAGCAAAGCTGCTAGTACAGTACAGTTCCTCTAATCATATTATTCCAACCCATGCAATGCATCATACAATCATGACATGCCATCTCATGAAAACATGCATATAATTAGAACAGTATAAATATCATGCTCAGTATACAGTCATACATATTCTAATGTCATACAGTCAATTAGGAATCTAGGTAAAGCTTACCGACCCTACAGTTAGTCCACAATCGACAAGGGTGACCCATTCAACCTTAGTAGCCAAACAGTGAAAATGGGCCCACAAGCCCATGTAATTTATCGGTGTGGGCCCACATGCCTGTGTGGCCTACAAGGCCCAAAATGGCCTTAGCCGTGTGATGGCCCAATAATCCTACGTGCCTATGTGGTTCACTCATGTGGAGCCCACCAGCCCGTGGAGCCCGCATGGCCCAATTCGACTCGGCCCATGAATCGCACATGGCCAACCTCATCGATCATATGCCTATATTCGTCACACGGCCTACCACACGGGCAACTACACACCCGTGTGGCATGGACGATTCAGACTTTTTGGCTTCTCGCTGATTTCAATTTGTAGAGTCGTGTTTACACACTTGTAACGTTTTCGATATTCCAACACTCCCTAAGCCCGAATACCTATCAAAGATCATTCAAACTGATTTAGCAGTCTAATTCACAGGTTTCAACAATTGTTATCAGTATTAGCTTGACTTACCGCCGAGGAAAAGACCCTTCGCTAATGTCGTTAAATCGAGAACCACGAGCACCCTAGAACCTTCATTTAGCCAAAATAAGGCTACTTAGTCATTTAAAGCTACGCTAAAATGAAACGCACAAACAAACCAAAATACCAAACTCATAAACGTTACCTTTACATGCGCCAGATCACCAGTTCACTGAATGATTCCTACCAACAACAAAACCCCTCTTAAACGATATTCCAAAAAGAAAAGTCAGAGTTAGCACTTACCGAAACTTACCGAACCAACAGAATTAGGATTTGAACATAAGAGAAAGAAAGAATTGGCCAAAATAGATGAAACGGAAAAAATGGAAGGAGGAATAAGGTTTGGCCAAAGAAAGAAAGAAAAAAACGTTTGCTAGCAGGGTAGAAAAAGAAGAGAAAATCGATAAACAAGGGGGAGGAAATGATTGCCGTAGGGAAGAACAAAGTCGAAAAAGAAGAAAAAATTAAAAAAAAAACTAGTAGGAACCCTTAGCAATATTCAGCATTCAAGAATGAAAACAATCGACAGAAGCCAAAATGAGGAGAAAACCAAACCCAAGTCGAAAATTTTTAGAGAGTAAAAAGGAATTCAAATTCGGCACCAACACTAAATATATCCCTAAAACTTCTTCATAATCTTCTCCAACCACTCCATTATCCAAATCCCTTAACAACCGAAACTACCAACAATATCCTCCTAAAAATCGGCCACACATCCTACACACTCCTTAAACACTCAAAATTTTGGTCAACTACATCTCTTCCACGGCCAAGTAATAAAAATAAATCCTCTTTGATCGCGCAGAGATTCAAACTTTAGACCTCCACCCCTTTAACAATCCACTTAACTACTAGACCAGCAGGCCCATTCTGACATATTTTACCACCATTTATTTATAAGCCTACTAACTAGAGATAGGGTTATTCAATTAAAAAAATTTTTTTTTGCCCAAGCTAAGGCTTGAATCCAAGACTCCTCAAACACTCCTAGAACACTTAACCACTGAAGCAGATACACATTTGTGTCACAAACATATAAAAATAAATATTAAGGATTGTTGAGGCGTTAAATGAGACATCACTATCTTTGTATCGCAGCATAGTCATTACTTTTGGCCCGAATAAACATCTTTAGCCCTTGATTTGACCTACAAGACTATATAACCTTATTTAGTTATATAAAATGTAATAAAAACTACTAGAAAGCATAATTACTAATTTAAGTGTGAAAACCTAAATATATACTAAGATGCTTTGATTTAACTATCAAACAAGCTAAAGTTATGTGTAAAAAGAATGTAAATAATAGTGTATTTCATGACAGATCAGTTGGTTATCTAATGGTTTTTATAGAGAGGAAATGCTTTCTACTAAAAGTAATAAATTCATTTCTTTTTTGTGATTTGGTCTGTGTTGCACAACCCCACACTCAATGCAATTCGTGGTACAAGGATAGTACAGAAAAATGTTTGGTTGAAAGATAGGATCAACTTGGATTAGTCTCGCACAAATCACATGTACTATATGGTTAAGGTTTTTGCTACAAATATTACAAAATGGCTCAATTTTGTTTTCTATAAGTTCAATTAGGGAGATAACTTATCTTGGTTGTCAAAGCAAGATTGACTTCCAAGATAAATACATATATTTATGATTGTCTAGTTTTACAATACATTGGATAAGATCCAAGATAAATTAAACTTTAACTTGTTCAAGATTAATTGTTTTACGATGTTCATTGTGTGATTCACCCTAAGGTCGAGTAACTGAATAACTATATATGCATTAGTTGTATACTTCGATATATTGATAACTGTTAGGAGCCAAGATTGTCCTATTATATTTTTTAGTGACCTGATCAGTCATAGAATTAATTAGTCAAGATATGTGACAGCCTAAGCTTTTATATATTGACCCTTTTGACATGGGTCGTATTGGATGTTGTTTTTATAAGAAAATGGACTTTTTGGACATTTTTACTCTCGTCTTTAAAGCTAAAATCAAAGTGATTGTATTTGTGAAGTGTTTGAGTTTGACTTAGGTTTATAGTGAGAGATTTTCTCAATCTCAAAGATGTTAATCATGACCATGTTTAATGATATTTCTTCTACTTAACTTGGGACTTTGTTAGTTTTTTTTTTTGTGTATATTTGGCTTACAAGAAGTCAAGTTAATCTCAATTTATTTGTGATTATCCCTGCTTCCTATGAAGCCTATAAATATGTAGTCAATTTGCATGGAAGATGTATCTTTTGGGAGAGAGTGTTGTGTTGAATTGCTTCATTATTTTATGATATATTTCCTTTGTATTTTGCACTTGTTTAATAGGTATTATTCGTGAGAGATTGAACTCTTATATGTGAGGTTTTGGGAGAGTGGTTGTAACAACTTGAGACTAACTATTGGGGCTGCAATTACTTCTTTGTGTAAGGGTTGATTAGTCTTTAACCAATTAGTAGTTGGATCAATTGTGGAATGAAACCATTGACTGAGTGATACTTTGTAGAGTAAGATTGTTTTTGAGCTACGTTAACAAATGAGTTCGTGAAAAATCTCTCTTTACTTTTCTATTTTTTATTTCTGTTTCACTGTCCGATCAATAATATGATAAACACGACATTGAAACAATAAATCTACACACAAAACAAAGTAACGCATTTTCTCAAAAACTAAGGCACCTTGAAGCAATAAGTAAAAGGTTGATATGTTGATTTATGACTTAAACATGATATATATATATATATATATATATATAAATTCACTTACAGATGGAGGAATCATAGTTCGAATAAATAGTTAATGATATTTTATCAAAGGCTTGTACGGATTATGAAAATGTAACATAACCATTATTTTTTGTCTAAGACAGGGGCGTAGTTGGGAGGGGTTGGCTGGGCCCAACCCCTTCAAATTAGAAAATTTTCTATTTAAGCCTTTTAAAATTTTAAAATAATAAAGGTAAAATTGCACTTTGACCCCTAAAAATGATAAAAAAATTAATTCAATCATTTAAAAATTACAAAGATATAAGCTACTAAAATTGTAAAAATGCATTTTTATTATCATGAAAATTACAATTTAATTTTGATCCCTAAAAAAAAATTTTAATTTGTCCCCTGATCTAACAGAAAAGATTTAATCCTACTTAATATGTTAACTCATCAAGAAACTTATTTTGCCTTATTCTATTGCTAGGACAACTATTGCAGAACATCAATATGCTATTGGAGACCATCTTAGAAATCACCCATCTACTCCACAAGTTGTTATTTGTAAGCTTTATGGGTTTAACCTATTTCATTCGTTGCATATCGTAAACATGATAAGTTAAAATCAGTCAATTACAGTAGAGCTGTGCAAATTTCAGGTAAAACTGAATTAATTTGGTTAACCGATTGAATTTGGTTAATCAGTCAGTTAACCAAATTATTTCGGCCAAGGGTCGGTTAGTAATTTTTGGAAGTTTGGTTAATGATTAATTCTGTAATGTCCCAAAATTATCTATATATGTTTTTGTTAGTAAATGACACAAATATTTGTCTGCTTCAATAGTTATGTGTTCTAGGAGTGTTTGAGAAGTCTTGGGTTCAAGCCTTGACTTGGGCAAAATTTTTGTTTTTATATGAATAAAGCCCTATCTCTAGATAGTAGGCTTTTATTTAATTGTTGTAAAAACATTTCAGAATGGGCCTGCTGGTTTGGTGGTTAAGTGGAGTGTTAATATGCTGGTGGTCTTCAGTTCGAATCCCTGTATGTGTAAGGGGAGTTGTTTTTTTGGTACATGTGCCATGTAGGAGTTTGGAGTGTGGTAAAATGCTGGGTGTTTGAGTTGTAGTGGGGAGTGTGGGACCAAATTTAGGGATAAGTGGGAGAAAATTAGAGGATTTGGGAGTTACCCAGTTATTTTCCTCTCTCTTGCAAAAAGTCTCTGCCTCTTTTCCACTCCATTTTTCCTTTGCTACTGAATTTTACATTTTCTTTTGCTAAATTCACTTTTTTTCTTCCTTTCCCTTTTCAACTTTGTTTTCAATTTGTCATATTGCGCAACATGGAGTGACACTCGTGCGGTAAGTGATAATGGTGCTTTAAATTTTGATTTTTAAGTTATTGATTGGGGAACCTTTGTTTAATTGTGTTGGCAGCTAAAAATCTAGAGTGACGGGCGGTGCTAGTGCTGAATTGTAGAGGGAAGCATCCGTAGTTCGTTAGGTAAGGGTTTTATCCACTTGGAAGATGCATTTTCTATTTTGGGGTTAAGTTTAATTCGATCGTTTAAGTGACTAATTAAGCGAAATGTTGGTCATTAATAGGTTCTGGAGTGCTCGTAGTGGCTTTAGCTTCGAATCGTAACCAAGTGTATACCCGAAACGCATAAATGGGATTCGGTAAAAAGGTAAAAAAGCTTACTGTTGATGCCACACGGGCGTGTGGTTGCCTGTGTGGTAGGCCGTGTGACAGAACATAGGCATGTAATCGACAAGCCAGGCTGTATGTGCATGACATGGCCATGTGATGGTCTGGCGAGGCCGTGTGTGACACACGGGCTCTACCAATTGGGCCGTGTAGGCCACACCGACATGTGGGCCCACACAGGTAATCCATACGGGAGTGTGGGAATCTGGGCCAGGCTGTGTGATCCACATAGGCAAGGCCAATTTAGGTCGTGTGGGCCTATACGGGTAAACAACATGGTCGTGTGAGCCCATTTTCACTTCTTTATTACTAAGGTTGCAAGGGTCGTCCGAGTCAACTGTGATCCTACTGTAAGGTTGGTAAGCTTATCTAGACCCCTAATTGACTGAAATGATTGTATGGCTGATATATATATATATATGCATGTTGTTGAGCATGATGAGATTCTACTGATCTGATATTGTGTGTACTGTTACCATGAGATAGCATGACATAACTGTATATTGCATTGCATTGGGTTGTGGATTGATGTTAATCGAAGGAAGTGTACTGAAAGGCTTCGAGCCTAACTTATTGACAGCTCAGCTACAAACTACTGTCTAGTGCTGCTTACGGTATTATTTGGAGTGTAGGGATTGGGTTGATTATATCCCCACATGGAGTGTAAGGTTTGACGGACATAGTGTGTAGAGGCTAGCTAGGTAGGATTTTGTGATTGTATGACTGATATTGTTACTGTAATGGGCCAAGGCCTCACTACATGACTGTTACTGTACTGAGAAAAGCTAAGGCCCGAATTGATACTGCTACAAAAAAAAGGGCTTAGGCCCAGACTGTGATTGTTTGCATACTGTTTGATTGTTTGCAAGGGGATTGCACACTGAGTTTACGTAAAATCACCCCTCTATTTAATCTGTACAGGTAATCCCTAGACTTAGCTGGATTAGAGTGGCGGAGGACTCAGCGGTGGCCACAGGATCTCTTTCATATTGTTTTACTTATTTATGAGCATAAGAGGTACTCGCAAACAGGGTAAAAGAGGCCATGGTAGAGGCCGTAAAGGGGCTCGAGCTGAGTCCTCTTCACTGGGTGGTATGCTAAATTTAGAGACTAGCGAGATGCTGTTGTCACCTATGACGAAGACCTGGTCTGGGTCGAGGTGTCACAATTGTGTGGCCGGGGACGAGGCACTGTCCCAAGCTATGTTAAGGATCTTAGAGAAGGTCTCTGGACCCAATACTGAAGCTGGAGGCCGAGGGTCGGTTACAGAACGACTCCAGTCTAATGGAGCTAATATATTCAGGGGTATTGCTAGGGTTGCCCCAAATGTGGCTGAGTATTGTATTAATGCCACAGAAAGGATTATGGACAATCTAGACTGCACCACTGAGTAGAAATTAAAGGGTGTTGTGTCGCTGTTACGTGATGGGTTTTACCAGTGGTGCCTCACAGTTAAGGAGGGCACTCAATTCAAACGATTGACCTCGGAGTTCTTCAAATCTACCTTCTAGGGAAAATATGTGGGGCCTGGTTATGTGCATACCCGTAGGAGGGAGTTCCTAAATTTGACCCAGGGTGATAGATCGGTGGCCGAGTATGAGGCTGAGTTTTTGCACTTGAGTCACTATGCGCGAGGTATGATGGTGACTGAGTATGAGCGATGTGTTCACTTTGAGGATGGCCTCAGGGATAACCTAAAGGTTCTGATTGCTCCATAGAGATAGCGAGACTTTGCTGCACTGGTTGATAAGGCGAAGATCGCCAAGGAAGTGAAGTGTGCTAAGCGCCAGAACCTAGAGAGAGGTAGGAACAAGAGGGAGTCAGAGTCCTCGAGTTCCGTTCAGAGATCTAAGAAAAAGGCCAGAGTGGATAGGCCGGTGTCGAAACCATTTTTTAAAATTTTTAGAAAACAGGGTCAACTTTTAAAAAACTAAAATGGAGTCGCCACCAACCTTCTTAGGTGTGATTAGATCACCTTATAAAACGTTTTATTTTAAAACATAGATTTTGGCCTATGAAAAATTCAAAAAATGGGTTCGGGAGTCGATTACGTACAAGGAAGGATTAGCAGCCTCGTAACGCCCAAAATTGGTACCAATTGATTAATTTTCTGTCCTATTTTTGAAAATTTGAAAAGATTTGAAAGTATGATCCTTTTTTAAACATCTAAATAATTTGAATTTAAACTCGAGATTCCTTTGTTCTGAAAGAATACCAAACATCACATCCGGCACGTTAGGACACGATGTTTTTGAATCTTCATAACTAAAATCATCTCGTGATTTACGAAATTGAAAAGGATATTTAGTTATTTAGACAAACGAAAAATCGCAACCCAGCACGTTAGGGCACTATTTCCCGAATTTCTAAATACCAAAACATTGCCTTGTTTAAAACTTTTGGATAATTGGGTGTAATTAAAGGAGATAAATCTTTTAAAACAATGCTTTTGAGCAAAATGTAACATTAATACGGCATGAAACATAAGTTCCAAAACTATATATAAATTACATAATATATTAACATTTCATGTAAACATGTCCAATTCAATGAACAACATAAAATAGCAAATTATACATGGAATAAAATAACTATGTTAAAGCAATAATAAACAAATATATAACATGAATGAATAGACATCGGGGATATATAAAATAGACCTAACAAATTCAAGGAAAAAAATGTAGAAACTTATAAATGAATCAAAATCATAAAAAGATAAAAATGATAAAAATGAAGTATTTTGAACAATAAATTGATATTATAACAAAAAGAAGAAAAATGAAATGATAAATAATATATTTTTAAAGGATATATATACATATAATATAATTAAAGTATTTTAAATAAATAGTATAAAAAACTGAAGATTTTTAAAAAAAGAAAAGGAATAAATATATAATATAAAATTTTTTTTAAAAAGGGTATAATATATACATTTAAAAAATAAATAACATATAAAAACTTTATATTATTAAAACGATTTTAAAAATATAATATAATTTACATAAATTTTGAAATCATTCATAATATAAAAATATAAAAAACAATGTATAATAAAACACTTTTTAAAAAAACCTAGATAATAATAATAAAATAATAATAATAATAACTAAGTCAAAATAAAAATATAAAAACAGGATCAAATCTGAATTTTAATAAAATTTATGGGGTAATTTTAAAAAGAACAAAATTGTATTATGGCCCTAATTGAAACACGCGTTAAAGGCGAGGGACTCACTGGGCAATTATACCCTAATCCCGAAAACGACATCGGTCCAGCATTCGTATTTAAATGGCTCATGGGCCAAATTGAAAACAAAACGAAATTGCTGGGTCAAATTTAAGAAACGATATAAACTTAATTAAAAAAAGAAAAAAGCGGAAGGACTTCGGAAATAAATATTCCATTTTAATAAAACTCGCGGATCCTCACAGGGTAAACGGGTCAACGCGCGGATCTGGTTGCCAAACAACGTCGTTTTGTGCTTATTGAATTGAGCCAAAACGGCATCGTTTCTTTGTGACTATAAAAGTAAAAAACATGCCCAAAAAACCATTTTTAAAACCGTTCTCTAAAAAAAAAAAAAACCCAGAAAATCTCTCCCCTCCTCGGCCTGAGCTCCGGCAACGGTCATCGGCCCACTGCCTCACGCGCCCACGCGCCGTCGCTCGCGGTGGTTGGAAGGTCAAAAACCTCCCTTTTTAATGCAAAAACATAGGTAACCCCCTTTCCTTCTTTATTTTAATATGATTTGTAAAAGAAAACTTGTATGAAAAAAAAACAGTAAATGAAATAAATAAAAACAAATCACCTTTCTTAAAAAACTTTGTTTTGTATTTTTGTTTTCGTGTATTTGTGCTTGTATGCGTAAGTTTTACACTGATAATATTTGGCTTTTTACAGCCACTGTTTCTAGTACAAAAAATTGGTATGTTTCGATTTCTTGCCATATTTGTTGTCTCTGCTTGTGTTCTTTCCTTGTTTTGCAGGTAACAGTGAAAAATCCGGTGGAGATGAGGGCGCTGAAGGTGGCTCGACGAGGGGACCGTGCTGGCACTTGCGGCGCTTAGGGTTTCAGAAACCCTAGGCTCACTGATTCAGTTTAGGACTTGGGACTTTTGGGCCGTGCAGTTTTTGGGTTTAGGTGGGTTACGGGTATTTGGGTCTTGGATGTAATTGGGTTCCGGGTAATTGTTTAGGGGTAGGCTTAGTTAGTATTTGGGTTTTCAATTCGGGCTTGGGGTAATGGTTTGAATTTTGGGCCATTTAAAATATGTATTTGGGCCTGTTTTATTGTAAAAACAAACATTGGACTTTTATTATTTTTTTGTTTTTATTGGTTTTTTTTATTTATTTTGTTTTGTATATGGGCTGGGCAAATTTGGGTTATTACAGCTGCCCCTTTTTGCTCATTGTCGTGTAACGAGAATAGAGAAAAGACTATAAAAGGACCAAATTTGCCTGGCTTTGATCCTCATCTTCTTCCAATACATTCTGACAGCTTCAATTTGCTTCACTGCAACTTCAGAAAAGCAATATCTGCTATCCTCAGCCTGCTCCACTACAAACTCAAGGATGCCATGCTGATGTCTTCGATCTGCTCCCTGCCAACACAAGGATTGCCAAATCTGCTATCTTCAACCTGCTCCCCGCTAATACAGGGACGTCATGCTGATATCTTCGATTTACTTCACTACAAACTCAGGAATGATAGATCTGCTTTCTTCAACCTGCTCCCCGCCAATATAGGGACGCCATGCTGATATCTTCGATCTGCTTTGCTGGAAACTCAGGAATGTCAGATCTGCTTTCTTCAACCTGCTCCCCGCCAATACAGGGACGCCATGCTGAAATCTATAACCTGCTCATGCCAATACAGGGACGCCATGCTAATATCTTTGATCTGCTTCGCTGCAAACTCGGGAATGTCAGATCTGCTTTCTTCAACCTGCTCCTCGCCAATACAGGGACGCCATGCTGAAATCTTCAACCTACTCCCCGCCAATATAGGGACGCCATGCTGTTATCTTCGATCTGCTTCCCGCCAATATAGGAATGCCAAATCTGATATCTTTGATCTGCTTCCCGCCAATACAGGAATGCCAAATCTACTATCTTCGATTTACTTCCAGCCAATACAGGAATGCCAAATCTGCTATCTTCGATCTGCTCCCTGCCAATACTAGGATGTTAGATCTACTTTCTACATTGTTCCATAACCTATAGAATGGGTATATGCTTTGCTTAATGATTAGGATGCCATGATCGAATTGAGTCAAATGCTCCTAACTAAACATATTATGATGCAAAAAATGTTATGAGAATGATTCCTATTTAAGTGCCATCACTCATTCGTTTATCGAGGTTTTAACTTTATTCTTCTCAAAGTATCAATCATTTCCATTAATTTGATCTGTTATACCATTTCCTGAATGTTATGACCCACTGGAGATGTTTATGAAATGATCCTTTCTTAGGATCGATATTGCTCAACTCATTAATTTGTCCAATCACCATTTGGACAGAAGAGGTAATCTTAATTTTCCCAAGTACCTCCGATCCTTACACGTGGGAATTCTTAAACAATTATCCTGTTTCAGTTTCATGTATTATCTAGAAATTCCCAGGGTAATATGCAAAACTTCTTTTGTGAAAATATTATTAGTTCATTAATCATTATTTTAATGCAACACGCTTTATGAATAATGACAACAAATAATTTGATCTTTTTGAGGATAATTAGATTCGTATAAATTATCAAAAAAATACAAAGGAAATTAATGTATGAGCATATCTTTAAGAAGAAAAAGAATCCAAAGATAATAAATAAAATAGAAACCAGATGCCCTAGATATCATCGCTTGGACTTCTATATACAAACTCTATGAAGACTGCTTTGAGCTTAACATGTGTTTTAGAAGATCCAAAGTATTTTATTGATGCCCGGCATGTAACATACTTCACTTCTTGTTGATTCAGGTATAGTAAGATCACTTTATGCCTTTCAAAATTTGAGCTGCCCTTTCGGGTTTTCAACTTAAAACCCCTTTGGTCTTAAGGCGCCCATTGCGGGTTTTCACCTTGGCCTCTCTATTTTCCCTTTTTTTTTTAAAGTCTCAAAGCTCCCTTTGCGGGTTTTCACTTTGGCTTCTTCTCCCTTTCAGGAAAAGTATTTTTTGACTGCATCTAAATTTACAGGATTGGGTAAACTTTTCCCATCCATCTCGGCTAAAATCAGTGCACTACCAGAGAAAGCTTTCTTTACCACATATGGCCCTTCCCAATTCGGCATCCATTTTCCTCTGAAATCCTTTTGTATGGGAAAGATCTTCTTCAGTACAAGGTCCCCCTCGTGAAATTCCCTTGGACGAACTTTTTTGTCATAAGCTCGCATCATTCGCTTCTGATACATCTGACGATGACGAATAGCCCTTAGCCTCTTTTCTTCAATCAAGTCTAATGATCATACCACGATTGAATCCATTCTGCTTCATCCAGTTTTATTTCTGGCAAAATCCGAAGAGAAGGTATTTCTACTTCAATGGGTAAAACTGTCTCAATCCTATAAACCAACGAGAAGGGAGTTGCCCTGATAGAGGTTCTGACAGACGTTCGATAGGCAAAAAGCGCAAATGGCAACTTCTCATGCCAATCTCTGTAAGTCTCAGTCATTTTCCCCACTATCTTCTTGATATTCTTATTTGCCGCTTCCACTGCCCCATTCATTTTTGGGCGATACGGAGATGAGTTATGATGTTTGATCTTAAACTGACTGTAGACTTTTACTATTGTGTTGTTGTTCAAGTTCAGTGCGTTATCTGATATGATCCTCTCAGGCATTCCATACCGATAAATGATTTCCTTCTTTAAGAAACGACTAACTACTGACTTAGTAACATTTGCGTACGAAGCAGCCTCCACCCATTTCGTGAAGTAGTCAATAACCACAAAGATAAAACGATGCCCATTCGAAGCTTTCAGTGAGATCGGCCCAATGACATCCATGCCCCACATGGAAAAAGGCCATGTACAAGTCATAACATGCAAATGTGAAGGTGGTACATGAATCTTATCCCCATAAAACTGGAATTTATGACATTTCTGGGCATAGTTGATACAATCTCCTTCCATAGTAGACCAATAGTATCCAAACCTCATGATTTGTCTAGCCATTGTAAAACCATTAGCATGGGTCCAACAAAAACCTTCATGCACCTCTTCCAGAATTTTTCTAGGTTCCACAGCATCAACACATCTCAAAAGCACTTGATCTTTCCTTCTCTTGTCCAAGATATCCCCATCCAAAACATAATCGCAGGCTAACCTCCTCAATGTTCTCTTGTCATTCTCAGTTGCCTGTTCAGGGTACTCACGATTTCTCACATATCGTAATATATCTTGATACCAAGGGTGGTCATCCTTCTCCTCTTCCTCGATGTTACAACATTGAGCAGGAACTTCAAAAATACTCATTTGAATAGGCTTCATATCCTCCTCTCTATTTACTTTAATCATGGAAGCCAGAGTGGCCAAAGCATCTGCCATCCGATTTTCATCCCAAGGGAGATAATTGAAAGTAATGTCATCAAACTCCTCAAGTAGCCCCAAAACTACCCTTCGATAATTAATCAATTTGGGGTCTTCTTGTCTCCCATTCTCCCTTGAGCTAGTAAATCACTAATATGGAGTCTCTATATACTTTTAGTGTTCTAATTTTGCGTTCTATGGCTGCGCAAATTCCCATGATGCATGCCTCATACTCGGCTATATTGTTGGTACAATCAAAATCCAATTTGCACGTGAATGGATAATGATCTCCATTTGGGGATACCAAGACTGCCCTAATTCCATTCCCTACAGCATTTGATGCTCCATCAAAGTTTAACTTCCACGGGTACTCTTCAGTAGTTGCCATATACATTATCTCCTCATTGGAAAAGTCAAAACTCAATGGTTCATAATCTTCTAGAGCTCTGCTAGCCAGAAAGTCTGCTATTGCTCTTCCTTTTATAGCCTTTTGACTTACATAGACTACATCGAACTTAGAAAGTAATATCTGCCATTTTCCGATTCTTCTATTTAGAGCAGTCAACTCCATCATATATTTTAATGGGTCAAGTTTCGAAATTAGCCAAGGTGTATGATATAGCATATATTGTCTCAATCTTCGAGTTGTCCAAATCAAGGCATAACACAACTTCTCAATTGGCGAATATCTCATCTCACACTCAGTAAATTTCTTACTGAGGTAATATATCGCCTTCTCTTTCCTTCCTGACTCGTCATGTTGACCGAGCACACATCCCATAGAATTAGTGAACACTAACAAGTAAAGTATTAACAGTCTATCTGGGCTAGGTGGAGATAATACTGGAGCGTTTTCTAAATATTGCTTGACTTTATCAAAAGCATTCTGGCATTCCTCATCCCAAGTACCTTAGTTGTGTTTCTTAAGAAGGCAAAATATGGGATCACATTTCTCAGTTAGTTGTGAAATAAACCGAGCAATGTAATTTAACCTTCCAAGAAAACCTCAAACTTCTTTCTGAGTACACGGTAGAGGCAATTCTTGTATGGCTCTAACTTTATCTGAGTCAACCTCTATTCCCTTTTCACTGACTACAAAACTCAATAATTTTCCTAACCTGGCTCCAAAGGTACACTTTGCCGGATTGAGCTTCAACTGAAATTTCCTCAATCTTAAGAACAATTTCTTCAAGACTTCAATGTGTTCCTTCTCTGTTCGAGATTTGGCAATCATATCATCAACGTACACTTCAATTTCTTTGTGTATCTTATCGTGGAATAAGGTTACCATAGCCCTTTGGTATGTTGCCCCTGCATTCTTTAGCCCAAATGGCATTACCTTATAACAAAAGGTACCCCACAATGTTATGAAAGTGGTTTTATCCATGTCTTCAGGATGCATCTTTATTTGATTGTACCCTAAGAAGCCATCCATAAAGGAAAACAACGAGTACCAAGCCGTATTGTCCACCAAAGTATCAATGTGTGGTAAGGGAAAATTGTCTTTTAGGCTAGGTTTGTTCAAATCTCTATAATCAACACACATTCATACCTTCCCGTCCTTCTTAAAGATAGGTACAATGTTAGCTACCCATTTTGAGTACTTAACCTCTTGCAGGAATCCTTTATCAAACTGCTTCTTAACTTCATCTTTTATTTTCAAGACAATATCAGGCCTCATCCTTCACAGCTTTTGTTGGACTGGCTTACAATCCTCTCTTATGGGAAGGCGTTGTACTACAATGTCAGTATTCAGCCCAGGCATATCTTGGTATGACCATGCAAAGACATCTTTGAACTCTCGTAGCAACTCAACAAGATCTTGCCTTGTTTCCTTGACAATGTGCGTCCTGATTTTCACTTCTTTCCCTTCCCCCAAGGTTACGTTCTCTACTGCCT
The DNA here is from genome assembly GCA_020496765.1 of Gossypium stocksii. Lineage (NCBI taxonomy): Eukaryota > Viridiplantae > Streptophyta > Magnoliopsida > Malvales > Malvaceae > Gossypium > Gossypium stocksii. Next base: position 55,839,926 of record CM035622.1, read on the forward strand.
CTTTCTCATGAGGCAAAATTTTCTTCTTTTCCTGTTTTACCATTCTTAACAGATCTGGAGACACGTCACAATCTCTGTCACCTCCAAAATCTTGAGGTTCCTCTAAACACATGTCTTACTGAAAAGAGAATTCAGAATTTGTAGTATCATTACCCATATCATTGATATTTAGGGACCTGTGGGGGCATAAAAGAATGTACAATGAATGAATAAATTTAAGAATGACTATGCACATGTTATGAATGAGATGAAAAAATTTGAAAGGAATTAAAAAGTCAAGAATATTTATTGGTATAAAAGAATATTTGCTCGAGGTTGATAAAGGTGTGTTTTATTGAAATAAAAATATCTGAACATGAGCCTATTTCACAAATGAAATCTTATTACTCCTAGGCTTTAGAGCAACAAGAGTGTTCTGAAAATTACTCTGTAAAATTTCTAAAGACTACAGGAAGTTCTTCTGCAGTCCAGTTGTTTAAGGAGCTTCTTGGTTTGTAAGGGTGAATGCCCCCAAGGTTTCTTTGTACAGTTTCTTCATCATGTATGTCATTGACTTGATGAATTTCACTTTCAAGCAACGCCCTCTCCGGGTAAATTATCCCACCTGATACAAAAGTCTGGGATATGTGAGGGAACGTCATTAATTCCCACTCAACTTCTCTTCCACTTAACCGTGCCCTTCTTCTCTCTTGTTGTTTCTCCATTTCCTTCCTTCTTTGTTTATGATCTGGCCTGAAACCCAAGCCAAAACGGTCTCTTTTCTCCTTTAGTTCTGGAACTTGAATTCTTCCTTGGAGATACCTTCCCAATCCTTTCCCTAGCAAGGCTCCTTTCCCCACCATCATCTTTAAACTCATTCTCGTGGTTCTGGACATCTTGGGCACTGGTACCTCATCCCCCTCCAAAATGAATGTTACGTTGATAAATTCTAAGGAGCGAAAAGAGCATTCAATGGCCTCCTCGTTTGCCTCCACATAGGGTACGTTACTAGTAACAGTTGCTATGAAGTCTTCCTCCGCATTTATAGTAACCAACCGTCCTTCTATTACTAGTTTCAATTTTTGGTGCAAAGACGAGGGCACCGCTCCTACCGAATGTATCCAAGGCCTCCCCAACAAGCAATTATAGGAGGGCTTGATGTCCATCACTAGAAAATTGACTTCATATGTGTTCGGTCCGATTAGCAACTGTATGTCAGTTCTTCCCATCACCTTTCTCTCCGTACCATCAAATGCTCTCACTATATTATGGCATGTTTTCATGTAGGAACTGTCTATAGGCAATCTGTTTAACGTGGACAATGGCAGGACATTCAAAGCTGACCCATTATTGATGAGCACACTAGGTAGTGTATATCCCTTGCAACGAGTAGTGATGTGCAATACCTTAGTCGATCCCATACCCCTTAGCGGAATCTCATCATCATTGAAATAGATGAAGTTGTCAGCACTTATGTTACTAACCAGACGATCCAACTTATTGACAGATATGTCGTTAGTAATGTAGGTTTCATTGAACACTTTCATTAATGCTTTGTGATGCACTTCCGAGCTTAAAAGCAAAGCTAACACTGATATACGAGATGGTTGTTTACGCAACTGCTCTACCACACTGTATTCACTATGCTTCAAAAATTTTAAAAACTTATTTGCCTCTTCTTCCTTCACTGGTTCGTTAACCAGTGCTTCAACCCCTTTCTTTCGCTCAACTATAGGAGACTTTGCTTTCACGGGTTCAGCTCTAACATTTACCGCATCATAACACCTTCCACTGCGTGTGTAGGATCCTTCGCCTTGGACCTCCTTAGAAGTACTAGCTATATTTTATCCTTCAGGCAACGTCACGTTATAATCATAATTCCATGGTACACTTTTGTTATCCTTGTAGGGAAAGGAAATAGGTTTCCGAATGATGACCTTTGGCACTGTCTGTGTCCCAACCTCATTATTCCTTGGTCGAGAAATAATGATCCTTGGATAGTTGATTCTTTAATTCGTCGGTTCTTCTTCCGACACACATATATATCCTCTATCTGAGCCTTCTTCATGAAATTCCAACTCTTTTTTATTCATAAGTCTTTGTACCAAGGCCCTAAACTCAACACATTCCTGAATTTCATGCCCTTCCTCTTTATGGAACTCACAGTAGTTCCCTACTCCTTTACATCCTTCTTCAGAAATTAGCATTTCTCTTTCCGTCATTTCTTGCCAAACTTTCTTTAACGGGGTCCTCACTTCTGCGATGTCTTCCTTGATCTTTCTTACGACACTTTCCCCGATTGCATTTACTCCTTTATCCTCATGGTTAGGTAACAGGTTTTTAGTACTAGGGGTATCATCGAATTTCATGATCCCCATCTTAATAAGCCTTTCCACGATTTTCTTGAAGCCATTGCAATTTTCAATTAAATGCCCCTGTATTCCCGCATAGTATTCACATTTGGCGTTTGCATCGTACTATTTAGGATATGGGGGTTGCAATGGTTTCAAGTAAAAGGGAGCTACCACGTGTGCATCAAATAAATTCTGATAAAGTTCTCTGTACTTCACCGGAATGGGTGTAAACTGGATCTTTTTAGAGTTCTGTCTCGTACCAGATTCATGCCTTGGCGAACCCTACTGCCCAACAGTAGCTGCTCTTGGTTGACTAACCGTAATTGACTTTGAATTATAACTGCTCGCATTGTTCACTTCATTATCCTTTCTACTTGGGGTGGATCTCTTAGCAGTTTCCCCTTCTATCTTACCACCTCTTATGGCATTTTCAATAATTTCTCCCACCATAACTATGTCTGCAAAGCTCTTAGTGGTACTCCCTATCATATGAGTAATGAGGGGGGCCTTCAAAGTATTGATGAAGAGCATTGTAGTCTCCTTTTCTAGGAGAGGTGGCTGAACTTGCATGGCAATCTCCCTCCATCTTTGTACGTACTGCCTGAAGCTCTTACTTGGTTTCTTCTCTATATTCTGTAAAGTGATTCTATCCAGTGTCATGTCCATCACATGAATGTATTGCTTCATAAAAGCCTGCGCTAGGTCTCTCCAAGAACTAATCCTAGCACGACTCAATTGATTGTACCATCTGGACGCTACTCCCACCAAACTATCCTGGAAGCAGTGTATCAGCAGTTGATCATTATCTACATATCCTGTCATGCGTCTACAGAACATAGTAATGTGGGCCTCAGGGCAACTAGTCCCATTATACTTCTCGAATTCAGGCATCTTAAACTTATAGGGAAGCACCAAATCTAGGACCAAGCTTAAATCTTTAGCATCAACTCCTTGATGACTATCAGCACTTTCCAAAGCCTTGAACTTTTCCTCTAACCACCTACAACGGTCCTCTAACTGCCTTTAGGATTCAATTGTCATTCTTTCCCTCTCAGTTATGTCGAGGTCAGGGGTGATAGGGTTGGCCGGGTTTTCTCTTGGGTTAGATCCTGATCCCACCTGAAAATTCATGGGCTCCTCAACATGAGCTCATTGAGGCCTTATTGTGACAGACGGCCTTCGGGGATGCACCTCAGGTTGTGCTTGCGCATGAGGAGGGGTAAAACCTGGAGGATAATCCTTATTTTCCTCGCCAGTGTTGGCCATGGGACCCTTCCCTTTATCCATTACTCCACTCAGCAACTGGGCCATTTGAGCCATCATATTTTGTTGAGCTTCCAACATCTGTTCTCTCATCTCTTGTTGGAGCTTTGCCAACTGCTCTTGCATCTGATCTTGCATATCCCTTTGGAGCTGTTCAAGTCTTTGATCCATATTCTTAGTTTTGGCGCGTGTACTATAACGGTGTGTAGTTTCCAGATTTTTCTTTCTTCTGTAATAGCTTCCACTAATTACGGTCTTTCTATGGATTTAAATGCATATGATGTAATGTAATGCAAATGTATGAATACAAAAAGGCATCGATTCTGATTCAATTTCATTTAGGAAACTTTATTAGAAAACAAAATCCTTTACACGAAACGGGTTACAAATATGCTTTCGCCCTAATGCCCTAAGTTTTAACTTTACTAAACAACAAGGCTGGCTCTTTCCCACGATCAGACTGAAACTCATACTTCATGCTCAATGTATCAGCCTGTACAGCCAAAGTTTGCAGATGGTCGGCCACTTCTCGAATCTGAGTTATGGCTTCACCCTTGAGGTAATCCCGACTTCTTACTTGATCTTGGAGATGGTGAAGCTCTTCCTTCCAAGGCCCTTCTCTCGCCTCAAGTTGCTTGATACGGAGTTCACAGTTTTGTAATGCCGATTCTAACCTTTCAATCTTGTCTTTAATTCCTCAATCTAGTTCAAACTTGCCTTTAACTCAGTTGCAGAATTACGGCTTTGGTATTGATGAAGAGATCGTCCCAATTCAGCCACTCTAGCCTTCAATCTATTTTTCTCTTTCTGACTTTCTGCCAAACTCTTTTCTAAGGCCTCTTTCCGAGCTTGCATCTCTTAGAACTTCCTTTCCCATTGGTCAGCTTTGGCCCTTTCTACTCGAATCTCTTACTGCCACTGTTCCGAAGTCTTCCCTAATCCGGCTCTTCTCTTCGACAACTGCATCTTCTTATATTCCTCCTTTAGATCATCTCAATCTTCTTCAACCTTCCTCTTCTCCTTTCTTAACCTTTCGGCCTCCATCTTCTGGACATCCGCATCTAATCTGAGATGTATCTTTTATTCTTCCAACTTTTCTATCTATTTTCCTAACTGTAAACTCTTCTTCTCGAACTCTTGCTTCATGATTTCTAACTTCGATGGGACCACTCGCAAGAACTCTTCAATCGGTCGAGCATCTTCTAAACTTGGCATAGAGATATTGTCATTAACTCTCCTACTCCACCATCCCACATACTCCGGAGTCGTCAGTGGGAACACATCTACTATTTTTATACGGCAAGTCTATTTCCAAGCACTAGAAATATCCTTTACCAGCTTCTTATAATGATATCCTTTGTATGCAAATTCACTTTCAGCCAATCCATGCATTGTCGGTATGAACTGCCTTAATCTATACTGTCTTAGCACGAGCAAAGGTGCATATCTAACAGCTCCCCAAATTCCAAGTAGTGGGACCCAATCAAAACTCCCGCATCGGTACAAAATTCTATCGGGAACGAACCAAGGAGCTCGTCACTCAACATCATCTTCTTGGATATTTCGGAGAAGTGATATCCAATTTTCTTCTGATATGTCATTTCTCCGTGGTGCTACTACAATCTCATTTAAAGGAGAGTAATTCTTAAACAAAGCTTAAACTTTACTCACCTTCCGAAAATGACTGTGGAACCAAGCCAACAGCAACTGTGCACATCCTATGAATCTACCCTCGCCAACTCTCCTACATGCACTCAATGATCGAAATGTCTCTGCCAAAATTGCAGGAATAGGTGTAACTTACTTGTCAAGTCGACTAAAAAGATCTAAAACACTTCATCCACATATCCCAATGTCCTCGGGAATATCACGAATCCATATATGCTTAAGGCGAAAACATCAATCTTCATTTTCTCATCGGGATGAGTTAAAATTAAATCCTTCAAAACCTTCCATGAGATGCACTTACACTCACCTTTTTGCTTGATTTTGTGACAGCCTTAAAATGACCCTAGTCGGAATGTGGTTTCGGGACCACAAAATCGAGGCATAAAAATAATTAAATATTCATTTTGAAGCCTATTGTATGTGCTAATTCATGTGTAACATCTTAGGTGCTTCAATTTAGCATTATAATTATGAATTGCACCTAAAAGGGATAAATTATGAACTTTGAAAATGTGCTAGACAAATGTGTGATGACCTATTAATGCATGCATGAGAAAAAAAGGAGTTGCATGTCAAATTGCCCAATTTTACTCTAGTGGACGGCAATGATGGCTAATTTGGCATTTTGTGTGTTGTATTCTAGCTTAATAAATAAACTTAATATTTATTTTAAGTTATAATGTGATTATATTATTATGAAATGGGAGGAAAAACCAATGTTAGTCCATTTCTTCTTCTCTTTACCGTGAGTTGAGGAAGAGAATAAAAACTCATGAGCTTGGGGCATTCGGTTAGGGGAAGCTTAAAATTGAGGTAAGATTCATAAATTTTTTCTTTGAATGTTGTGGATTTTGGTTGGTCTTGAAGCTTCCAACAAGACCCGTGTGCTAGATTCTTATGATTTATGTCCATGAAGCTTTCGGTTTTGCTAAAAAGGAAAATGGAAGAAATAAATTGTTTTCTTTGTGTTTTAATGAGCATGGGAGAATCGATTTTCTTGGTAATAGGAGCTCATTACCGAATGTATATAGGAAATTTATAGGTGTTTGAGTTTGGTGAATGTGTGAAGAGAAGTTCCGATTGTGGCTTATTAATATTAGAAATTTTGTGAAATTGAGATGGAATGCAAGTTTACTTGAAAGCCTAATTTCAAAATTCTTGATATGTTGGCTTAAGGAGTGTTCGGCCATGGTTATTTTGGCCAAATGGTCTAGATAATAAGGTTGTGTAATTGAGCTAGTTTAAAATGCTTTTGGTTGTTAGATGGCCATAAAGAAAATTTGCTATCATGGTTGTGTGTGTATGTGTAGTGCCGATTGTGAATGGAAGCTTGAGGGACTCTAAGATGTTATAATTCATGTGAATTGAAGTTGTGAGCTCCAATTAGTAAGTTTTGTGTAGCTTAAATGGCAAAGGGGCATTCGGTTCCTTGGATTACATGATTTGCTTTGTTTTTTATTAGCAAATTGGTTGTTAGCATGATAGTTAGTCTAATGGAAATAAGTTAAGGTTAATAGAGGCTAAATTGGATGTGGTGAGCTTCTTAAATTGTTTGACCCAAACCTACTTGTAAATTGAAATTTGTGAAGCATGTTAGTTTCGGTTAATTAGTAATGTGATAAGGAAAAACTATGCTTTGATGTTGAAATTGGGTTTTTGATGAACGAATGAACTTGTTTTGGTGAATGGCTAATTATCGAACATATCTTTTTGAGATTTTAGATGGAATGCCGAATGTGTCTATAATAAGGAAAGGGATGGTTGATTTTGATATTTATAAGTGAAGTTTAAGACCATATGCTTTTGGTCATAGCATGTGAAGTGAATCAAACATATTTTGTTAATTGAGCTTTGAATCGATGGAAGTATATGTGTTAATTTGATGAATTAATTTGTAAGTGTATAATTGTTGAGTTTTGAGGTAAGGTATGCATTCGGTTATGGCTCAAAGGATGCTAATTCATGTTAGTTAACGTTCTTGTAAAGGAAGATGTATATGAGTGTTTATAAATTAGTTGATCGTTGCTATAGGTGAATAATGTGAGCAAATCACATACGGTTAATAGATGGAAAAGTAGAATTGAGCTTGGAAATTGGTATATATGACAAAATTGATATGTTTAATTAGTGGCCAAATGTGACCTTGATTATATGTTGTAGCTTGAAATGAAATGTGAATGAGAACTTTAAAGAATGAAATTGTATAAATCTGCTTGGTACAGCAGCAGTAACGTGTTTTGGAAAAATTACCATAAATTGTGGGAGATGAATTAGAGGCTGAATAAATTGTGTAATTAAAGCTTAGTGAGTCTAGTTTCTTATAAAAGAAACCTTACAAGCAAAGGAATTTCTGATAAATAGATTTTTAGAGTAGAGTGAGACAGTGTCAGATTGATTCTGAAATCCCCTGTTCTGTTTTTAGAAAATCACTATAAATTGTATAAAAATTGTTATAAGACAAAATATATATGCTTAGACTCCTTAATTAGTCTAGTTTCGAATAAAATAGGCGAGGACATATTTTGGATTCTGTACGAGCAGAAATTCGATTCGTAGTATAGAGTGGTCAGTTTAATCAAATAGTGAAACAGGGAAAACTTTAAGAAAATTCTGGTATTGATTGACCAAACCAAAAATTCTGAAATTTTATGGATAGAAGATATATGAGTTTATTTTCAGGCAAAATTAACAGCACTTCATTTGGAGTTTCGTAGCTCCAGTTATGAGTAATTTATTGAATGTTGCTCAGGAAATCAGCTTGTTGCGACTTGTGATATGTATGTGGGTGACCGAATGTGTGTGTGTGTTTGCTATGAGAAGTATATGCATTTATTATTTGACTATAAGTGAAAATGATCAATTGAGATGTTTGAAAAAGGATTAATAAAATTTAATATTTTATTTAGCTCAAGTGCATAGAGGGACAAGTTCGGATAAAGGGAAAGCTAAAGTGGTCGAATAGCCAATTCATAGTTGCTCGTGAAAGTTCAAGGTAAGTTTTGAGTAATTGAATTTGGTATTTAATTTAAAATGCCATGATATACATGCATGATAGTTGAACGATGTCCCATTGAGAAAGCAACCTTATACATGTTTGCTATATAGCCGAATGGCTCATAGAGAAAGAAACTGAAATTGGGATTTGAAATGTATTGTTTATGTATGTTTGCTCATTGGGCCGAAAGTCTAGAAAAGAAGAGTATACATGTATAAGTTTTGAATTATATTTACGATATAAAGTCAAGGAGCATGTCAGATGTTTGTATGCGAATGGATTGATTGAATTACAAGTGTGATCTTGCTATGTGAAATGTGGCAACATGTGAATACATACGTATGAGACTCTGTGATGTGAATCCGGGATTAAAGTCCCAATGACTATATGTGGAGACTATGTCTGGGTTAAGGCCCGAAGGCTATATGCGGAGATGATGTCCGGGTTAAGACCCGAAGGCTATATGCAGAGATTATATCCGGGGAAAAGGCCCGATGGCTATGTATGGGATTTTATCCGAGCTAAAGGTCTCGATGATGATGCGAGTAAAGTCTAAGACTAAAAGACTTCATGGTAACGATTGCTAATGAATGCACTTAAAGTGTTAAGTTATACAGGTATGTACCCTAAGCTTATATGCAAGCTGGTTTTTGGACCAAATCCTAAGGTCATTATGCGATTACATATGCGTGCATGAAATGAGACTATTAATATGGTCAAAATACAATTGATCAATGCGAAATGTTATGTGAAATTATGCGATATGTCTATGTTTACATGAGCTTACTATAAGTGAAAGTTATCTACTTTTGTATATGATGAGAATGTGTATGTTCGGTTAAGGGGTGACGTACCTAAAAGAAGAGGGAAACAAAAATACGAACAACTATGTTATAATTTAAGTTTTATCTGTTATCATTGCTTAAAACTTACTAAGCATTGTAATGCTTACTCTATTTACTTTGTTTCCTCTATTTTATAGATCTCATTTTGGAAGCTACGGACTCGGGGATTGAAGCCTTAATCACCTACACTATCATCGTTATTTTGGTATTTTCGATAGTAAATTTAGAGAACAATGGCATGTATAGGCTAATCTCCTTTTGTGAACCGAATTACATTTAGGGTTGTAATTATTCTAGCCTTGTGAAAATGGCTGGCCTAGTCTTCTAATTTGAATATATGTTTTGATGAAATTCATATGGCTTGATGTTTGTGACATGATTTTTAGATAGTACCCCATATGCAATGAGTTAGAATATAGTGTACTGTTATCTGAAAATTTTGATTTCGCCAAGTTGTTAGTAGCCACATGGTGGGAATTTGCTAGGTGCTTATAAAACCAATTAAATGAGGTATAATGTACTATCCGACCCTTTTTGCAAGTGTTGTATTCGGTCATAGAACCTTAGAAGAATCTAAGTTTAGTAAGTTGTATTTAGACATGTGATACCTTAATACCCTATTTCAGCGACGGACAGGGGTATAGGGTGTTACAGATTCTAACTGAGACCCACTGTTTGCTCATCCCCGTGATGTTCATCAATTTCCTCACAAAAGTTGGAGCGCAAGGAACCCTTGAGTAGACTTTATCAACTTGAATCCTGGGACAACACAACAAAGCTGAATATTCCTCGATCGTGGGTACCATGTCGGCCTTTCCAAACATAAAGTAACTGTATGCAGGGTTCCAATATTGAGTGATGGCCCGAAACAATTGTTCATCTATCTTCATGTCGAGCAGGTATGGAAAATCCCCATAATTGTTGTAGAACAACTGCTTGGTCTCATTATTCCATTGATCCCATATTTCCTTTATCTCTAGGAGATCATTCTGTGTCACGCTGATACGAGTATAGTCCCATAATTCTAACATGTACCCTTCGGTTAAGCTATCTCCTTTTGCTAGTTGTGTTTCCTCTGACCATTCATGGACAGCCGCATTGTTTCCCACTTTATTAAGGAATTCGTTCTCCATAACCAGCTTTCTAACTTAGCAACTGATCGTGAATCGATACCTTTAAAATATGAGATGACATGCACAAACATAAAACACGACAAGTCAGTATCATGAAATAGAACATAAAGCAAATAAAGTAAACATATATCTGGGTGACTACTAAGGTTTAACAAAGTTCTACCTAGGGTAGGCACCTATGTCTTTTACATGCGGTTCAGTTCTAAACTTGAGGTACCTAAACCAGCAGATTCCTCGATCCTCACCCATTATAGGCTCATATGGACCGAGTTCAGTTCAGGGGAATACATTTCCCTATGGCTGCACGAAGATGAAAATCTCACAAAGACATACATACAGATGTATCCCGGAAGCGATCCACTATCTTGCACGGAGGTGAAAACCTCATGAAGGCGTAGTTTCTGACTCCCACTTAAGGGTGTGACCACAACGGTCATGCAAATGCAATGTGTACGATAAAATAACAAACATATGCAACAATCACATGTAAAAGGATCATATTTTCCAAATCGAGTTTTCAAATTTCAACGAAAGGACAGAAAAATAAGCAATTTTATGGCTTGACTCTCTTATTGTCCTTAGTGGAGTCGCCAAGCTGTCGAATCCATTTTTTAAAATCTTTGGAAAACAAGGTCGACTTTTAAAAAACTAAAATGGAGTCGCCACCAACCTTTTTAGGTGTGATTGGATCACCTTATAAAACATTTTATTTTAAAACATCGATTTTGGCCTACGAAAAATTCAGAAAATGGGTTCGGGAGTCGATTACGTACGAGGAAGGATTAGCACTCTCGTAACGCCCAAAATTGGTACCAATTGATTAATTTTCTGTCCTATTTTCAAAAATTTGAAAAGATTTGAAAGTATGATCCTTTTTTAAACATCTAAATAATTTGAATTTAAACTCGAGATTCCTTTGTTCCGAAAGAATACCAAACATCACATCCGGCACATTAGGACATGATGTTTTTGAATCTTCATAACTAAAATCATCTCGTGATTTATGAAATTAAAAAGGATATTTAGTTATTTAGACAAATGAAAAATCGCAATCCAGCACGTTAGGGCACTATTTCCCGAATTTCTAAATACCAAAACATTGCCTTGTTTAAAACTTTTGGATAATTGGTTGTAATTAAAGGAGATAAATCTTTTAAAACAATGCTTTTGAGCAAAATGTAACATTAATACGGCATGAAACATAAGTACCAAAACTATATATAAATTACATAATATATTAACATTTCATGTAAACATGTCCAATTCAATTAACAACATAAAATAGCAAATTATACATGGAATAAAATAACTATGTTAAAGCAATAATAAACATATACATAACATGAATAGACATCGGGGATATATAAAATAGACCTAACAAATTTGAGGAAAAAAAATGTAGAAACTTAAAAATGAATCAAAATCATAAAAAAATAAAAATGATAAAAATGAAGTATTTTGAACAATAAATTGATATTATAATAAACAGATGAAAAATGAAATGATAAATAATATATTTTTAAAGGATATATATACATATAATATAATTAAAGTATTTTAAATAAATAGTATAAAAAACTGAAGATTTTTTTTAAAAAAAGGAATAAATATATAATATAAAAAATTTATTTTTAAAAAAAGGTATAATATATACATTTAAAAAATAAATAATATATAAAAACTTTATATTATTAAAACGATTTTAAAATATAATATAATTTACATAAATTTTGAAACCATTCGTAATATAAAAATATAAAAAAACAATGTATAATAAAACACTTTTTAAAAAAACCTAGATAATAAAAAAATAATAACTAAGTCAAAATAAAAATATAAAAATAGGATCAAATCTAAATTTTAATAAAATTTATGGGGTAATTTTAAAAAGAACAAAATTGCATTATGGCCCTAATTGAAACATGCGTTAAACGTGAGGGACTCATTGGGCAATTATACCCTAATCCCGAAAATGACATCGTTCTAGCGTTCGTATTTAAATGGCTTATGGGCCAAATTGAAAACAAAACAGAATCGCTGGGGCAAAATTAAGAAACGATATAAACTTAATTAAAAAAAGAAAAAAGCTGAAGGACTTGGGAAATAAATATTCCATTTTAATAAAACGCGCAGATCCTCCCCAGGTAAACGTGTCAACGCGCGGATCCTGGTTGCCAAACGACGTCGTTTTGTGCTTATTGAATTGAGCCAAAACGGCATCGTTTCTTTGTGACTATAAAAGTCAAAAACATGCCCAAAAAACCATTTTTAAAACCGTTCTCTAAAAAAATAAGAAAAACCCAGAAACTCTCTCCCCTCCTCGGCCTGACCTCCGGCGACGGTCATCGGCCCACTGCCTCACGCGCCCACGCACCGTCGCTCGCGGTGGTCGAAAGGTCAAAAACCTCTATTTTTCACGCAAAAACATAGGTAACCCCCTTTCCTTCTTTATTTTAATATTATTTGTAAAAGAAAACTTGTATGAAAAAAAAAACAGTAAATGAAATAAATAAAAACAAATCACCTTTCTTAAAAAACTTTGTTTTGTATTTCTGTTTTCGTGTATTTGTGTCTGTATGCGTAAGTTTTGCACTGATAATATTTGGCTTTTATAGCCACTGTTTCTAGTACAAAAATTGGTATGTTTCAATTTCTTGCCATATTTGTTGTCTCTGCTTGAGTTCTTTCCTTGTTTTGCAGGTAACGGGAAAAATTCGGCAGAGATGAGGGCGCTGAAGGTGGCTCGACGAGGGGACCGTGCTGGCACTTACGGCGCCTAGGGTTTCAGAAACCCTAGGCTCACTGATTCAGTTTAGGACTTAGGCCTTTTGGGCAGTGTAGTTTTTGGGTTTAGGTGGGTTACGGGTATTTGGGTCTTAGATGCAATTGGGTTCCAGGTAATTGTTTAGGGGTAGGCTTAGTTAGTATTTGGGTTTTCAATTCGGGCTTGGGGTAATTGTTTGAATTTTGGGCCATTTAAAATATGTATTTGGGCCTGTTTTATTGTAAAAACAAACATTGGACTTTTATTATTTTTTGGTTTTTATTGGTTTTTTTATTTATTTTGTTTTGTATATGGGCTGGGCAAATTTGGGTTATTACAGCCGGCTAGCGTTAAGGCCCCTATTGCTGCTACTAGACAGCCATCATGTACTAATTGTAGTAGATGCTATCAGGGCGAGTGTTAGAAAAGAATTGGGGATTGTTCTAGTTGCGGTTCATTAGAGCACCGTCTTAGAGAGTATCTGTGGAGGCCCGATCAGATGCAAGCTCCGTGCACTGGTGCTGCACCACCACCGAGGTAGTTCAGCAGTCGTCAAGAGGCCACGGTCAAGTCAGAGGTGGTAACGGTTTGGGTCGTGGTCAAAGAGCACCGGGCAGAGGTGCTAGGCATATTACGGTGAGGCAACTGACTCTAGTTTATGCTGCACGTCGCTGAGAGGAAGGAGATGCTCCAGACGTCATCTTGGGTACATTCTTTATTTATGATGTACTTATACTGCACTGATAGATATAGGATCCACTCACTGCTATATAGCTTGTACTGTGTTTGAGAACTTGGGCATCTTAGTTGAGAGTACTACGAAGGAGGTTATCATGACTGGTTGGTTAAACACTAAGTGAGGTTGGACTATGCCACTAAAAGGGTTGTATTGAGAACCGAGGAGGATGTTGAGGAAGTTATGATTAGGGAATATCAGAATTATATATCAAATGTGATTTCTACACTGAAGGCGGAAAAGTTGGTTCGCAAGGGATGCAAGGCGTTCTTGGCCCTCATAAATGATACAGATGCTGGGGAATCTTCTATTAAGGATATCAGAATGGTAAAGGATTTTTCAAATGTCTTTCCTGAGGAGCTACCTGGGTTACCTCCGAATCGTGAAGTAAAGTTTGGGATTGAGCTCCTTCCTGGTATAGCTGTGGTGTCCATTGCCCCCTATAGAATGGCACCGAAGGAGCTTGTAGAGCTTAAGGCTCAGATTCAAGAACTTTTGGATTGTGGGTTCATTCGCCCTAGTGTGTCTCTGTGGGGAGCGCCAGTTCTGTTCATTAAAAAAAAAAGGACAGCTCTATGTGGATGTGTATTGACTACCGGCAATTGAACAAATTGATCATTAAGAATAAGTACCCCCTATCGAGGATAGATGATCTGTTTAACCAGTTTCGAGGAGCTTCAGTTTTCTCTAAGATTGACCTCAGATCAGGGTACCACTAGTTGAAGGTTAAGGAGGCTGATGTGCATAAGACGACGTTTAGGACTCGCTATGGTCACTACGAGTTCTTAGTAATGCCATTTGGACTGACTAATGAACCGGAAGCTTTTATTGATCTGATGAACCGAGTGTTCCAGCCTTATCTGGATCTATTTATAGTGGTATCTATTGATGACATACTAGTGTATTCGAGGACTGAGGATGAACATGATGAGCACTTTAGAGTGGTCCTACAGATTCTGTGAGAAAAACAACTATACGCCAAGTTTAGTAAATGTGAGTTATGGTTATGTGAAGTAACATTTCTGGGCCATGTGGTTTCTGCTAAGGGGATTAGGGTTGATCCTCAAAAGATTGAGGCGGTGTTGGATTGGAAACAGCCTAAGATTGTGTCTAAGATCCGCAGTTTTTTGGGACTGGTAGGGTGTTATCGACAATTTGTAGAAGGTTTTCACTGATTGCAGCACCCTTGGCTAAGTTGCTACATAAGGGTGTGTCATTTAACTGGACTGATGCGCAGTAAGAGAGCTTTGAGAAGCTTAAAACTGTACTGACTAAGGCCCCTGTTTTGGTACAGCCAGAGTCTGGGAAAGAGTTTATTGTTTACAGCGATGCATCACATGTTGGTTTGGGATGTGTATTGATACCGGAGGGTAAGGTGGTAGCGTATGCATCTCGTTAGCTTAAGACTCATGAGGCAAATTATCCAACGCATGACTTAGAGTTGGTTGTAGTGGTATTCGCATTGAAAATCTTGAAGCATTATCTGTATGGTGAGAAGTGTATCATCTACATTGATCACAAAAGCCTCAAGTATCTCCTCACTCAGAAGGAGCTAAATCTTAGGTAGCGTAGATGGATTGAGCATATTAAGGATTACAAGTATACGATTGAGTACCACCCTGGCAAGGCTAATGTGGTGGCCGACACACTAGGCCGTAGGGCTGTGACTAATTTGAGAGCGATGTTTCTCGCTTCAGTTTATTTGATGATAGAAGTCTGCTAGTTGAGCTTCAGGTTAAGCCTACGTGGATTGAACATATTAAGGGTAAGTAGTTGGAGGATGAATCTTTGGGTCTTCGTTTCCAACAGGTTAAGAATGGGCATAGTAAGGATTTTGGACTGAATAGCGAAGGGGTACTCTATTTTCATGAGAGAATTTGTGTATTGAAAGACACTAAATTGAGGCAGTCGATACTGAGAGAGGCGCATAGTAGTCTTTATGTTATGTATCTTAGAAGAAATAAGATGTACTGAGACCTTCGTGAGTTGTATTGGTGGCCAAGTCTTAAGCGTGAGGTTACCGATGTCGAGGGTAAATGTTTGACATGCCAGTAGGTTAAGATTGAGCAACAGTTACCTTCAAGTTTGCTGTAGCCTGTTAAAATTCCTCTGTGGAAGTGGGAGCATGTAACTATGGACTTCGTTAGTGGGTTACCCTTAACACCCGCTAAGAAGGATTCTGTATGGGTCATCGTGGATCGATTGACCAAGTCCGCCCACTTCATACCGGTTCGTACTGACTACTTTCTATAGAAGCTGGCTAAACTGTATGTTTTTTGAGGTAGTAAGATTGCATGGGATACCGGTTTTGATAATATCTAATAGGGATCTTCGCTTCACGTCTCGGTTTTGGAGGAAGTTATATGAAGGTTTGGGTACAAGGTTGGACTTCAGTACTACGTTCCATCCTCAGACTAACGGTCAGTCAGAGAGGGTGATTCAAATACTAGAGGATATGTTAAGGAGCTCTATAATTGACTTCTGAGGCAGTTGGGAGGACTACCTGTCACTAGTAGAGTTTGCGTATAACAAAAGTTTCCAATCTAGCATTTAGTTGGTACCCAACGAGGCCTTATATGGTCGTAAGTGTCGTACTCCCTTATGTTTGACTTAGTTGGGCGAGCAATGTGTTTTGGGCCTTAAACTGGTTTTTGATACTGAGGATAAAGTTAGACTGATTCGGGACCAACTGAAAGCAGCATCCGATAGACAAAAGTCTTATGCAAACTTGAAGCGATGTGAGATTGAGTATTTTGTGGGAGACTTCATTTTTATTAATGTCTCGCCATGGAAGAAGGTACTAAGGTTTGGTCGTAAGGGCAAGCTGAGCCCTAGAATTATTGGACCTTACCACATACTGAAACGAGTGGAACCAGTTGCCTACCAGTTGGAGCTACCGCCAGAGTTGGATCAGATTCATGATGTTTTCCATGTTTCTATGTTGAGGCGCTACCGCACTGATCCCAAGCATATTTTTCCAGTAGAAGAGATTGAAGTTAGGCTTGATCTGAATTTCGAGGAGGAACCGGTTCAGATATTGGATAGCAACATAAAGGTTTTGAGGAGGAAATCAATCCCACTGGTTAAAGTTCTATGGTGTAATCATAGCACGGAGGAGGCTAGGTGGGAGCCTAAGCATGCAATGCATCAACAGTATCCTCATCTGTTCTGATCAGGTAAAATTTTGAGGCCGAAATTTCTTTTAGGAGGTAGAGTTGTAACGTCCTAAAATTATCTATATATGTTTCTATTATTAAATGAACAAATATCTATCTACTTCAGTGGTTTTGTGTTCTAGGAGTGTCTGAGAAGTCTTGGGTCCAAGCCTTGACTTGGGCAAAATTTTTATTTTTATATGAATAAAGCCCTATCTCTAGACAGTAGGCTTTTATTTAATTGTCGTAAAAAAATTTCAAAATGGCCCTGCTGGTCTAGTGGTTAAGTGGAGTGTCAATATACTGGTGGTCTTGAGTTCAAATCCCTATGTGTGCAAGGGGAGTTGTTTTTTTCTTGTACATGTGTCGTGCAGGAGTTTGAAGTGTGGTAAAATGTTGGGTGTTTCAGCTGTAGTGGGGGAGTGTGGGAGCAAATTTAGGGATAAGTGGGAGAAAATTAGGGGATTTAGGAGTTACCCAGTTATTTTCCTCTCTCCTACAAAAAGTCTCTGGCATTTTTCCTCTCAAATTTTTTGTTGCTGCCGAATTTTACCTTTTCTTTTGCTAAACCCACTTTTTTTCTTCCTTTCTCTTTTCAACTTTGTTTTTAAATTATCATATTGCGTAACATTGAGTGACACTCGTGCCGTAAGTGATAACGGTGCTTTAAAATTTTGGTTTTTAAGTTATTGACTGGGGAACCTTTGTTTAACTGTGTTGGCAGCCGAAAATCTAGAGTGAGGGTGGTGCTAGTGCTGTATTATAGACAGAAGCGTCTGTAGTTCATAAGGTAAGGGTTTTATTCGCTTGGAAGATGCCTTTTCTGTTTTAGGGTTAAGTTTAATTCGATCGTTTAATTGACTAATTGAGCAAAATATTGGTCATTAATAGGTTCTGGAGTACTCATGGTGGCTTTAGCTTCGAATCATAACCAAGTGTGTACCCAAAATGCATAAAACAGGATTCGGTAAAATGTCAAAAAAGCTTACTATCAATGCCACACGAGCGTATAGTACCCGTATGGTAGGCCGTATGATGGAACACGGGCGTGTAATCGATGAGCTAGGCCGTGCGTGCATGACACGGCCATGTGATGGTCTGGCGAGGCCGTGTGCGACACACGGGCTCAACTAATTGGACCGTGTAGGCCACACCGACATGTGGGCCCACACAAGTAATCTACACGGGGGTGTGGGAATCTGGGCCAAGCCGTGTGATCCACATGGCCAAGGCCAATTTGGGCCGTGTGGGCCAACACGGGAGACAACATGGACGTGTGAGCCTATTTTCACTGCTTTGTTGCTAAGGTTGCATGGGTCGCCCGAGTCGATTGTGAACCTACTATAGGGTCGATAAGCTTATCTAGACCCCTAATTCACTGAAATGACTGTATGGCTGATATATATATATATATATATGCATGTTGTTGAGCATGATGAGATTCTATTGATCTGATATTGTATGTACTATTACCATGAGATAGCATGATATAACTGTATATTGCATTGCATTTGGTTGGGGATTAATGTTAATCGGAGGAAGTGTACTGAAAGGCTTCGAGCCTAACTTACTGGCAGCTCAGCTGCAAACTATTGTCTAGTGCCACTTACAGTATTATTTGGAGTGTAGGGACGGGTGGGTTGATTATATCCCTACATGGAGTGTAGGGTTAGACGGAGATGGTGTGTAGAGGATGGCTGGGTAGGATTGTGTGATTGCATGACTGATACTGTGTAACGCCCCAAAAATCCTTTATAATTATTTTCGTATGTTTGTGATAAATATATGCCTGCTTCCGTGGTTAAGTATTCTGGGAAGTGTCTAAGAGGTCCCAAGTTCAAGCATTACCTTGGGCAAATTTTTGTTTTTAAATGAATAAACCCTATCAATAATTAGTAGGCTTATAATTATATGTTGGTAAAATATCTCAGAATGGGCTTGCTGGTCTGGTGGTTATGTGGAGTGCTTATGTTGCAAGGGGTCTGGAGTTCGAATCCCTGCTTGCAAAATAGGGGTCGAATTTTTTCTATTATGAACGGTTAGAGTTTGTTTTCATTAAAAGTATGAGTATTGGGAAGGTTGGAGAGTTTTTAGGAGAAGATTTGGGGATTGTGAGGTTATCCCATATTCGGTTGGCTGAAAATTTTAGCACTCTTCTTCTCACTCTCACAATTCTTTCGATTTTGGCAATTTCCTCTCTTTCCATCTTGTTTGCTTTTCTGCCGTTCTTCACCCCTTTTTGGCTATCGACTTTATCTTTTTGTTTCTTTTTCCTATCCTTTCTTGTAGCCAAAACCTGCCTCTTCTTACTGTCCTCTTTTTGTTCTTTGTCTAATTAGTTTTTGGTGTGCAACGGTTATTTCCTTACTCTCTCTACCGAATTGGTTGCTTCAGCCAAATTCGACAAATTTTGGATTGAGTTGAGGCAGTTTATACTGCGAGAGGCGCATAGTAGCCCTTATGCTATACATCCTGGCAGAAATAAGATGTACCGAAACCTTCGTGAATTATATTAGTGGCCAAGTCTTACGCGTGAGGTTACCGATTTTGTGAGTAAATGTCTGACATTCCAGTAGGTTAAGGTTGAGCATCAGTTGCCTTCAGGGTTCCTTCAGCCGGTTAAGATCCCTCTTTGGAAATGGGAGAGAGTGACTATGGACTTCGTTAGTGGGTTGCCCTTAACACCCACTAAGAAGGATTCGGTATGGGTTATGATGGATCGATTGACCAAGTTCGCTTACCTTATGCTAGTTCGTACTGATTACTCTCCGCAGAGGTTGGCTAAACTATATGTGTCAGAGATAGAAAGACTGCATGGGGTACCAATTTTGATAATATCTTATAGGGATCCTCGTTTTACGTCTTGGTTCTGGAAGATGTTACAAGAAGCTTGGGTACAAGGTTGGACTTCAGTACCACGTTCTGTCCTCAGATCGATGGTTAATCTGAGAGGGTGATTCAGATACTGGAGGATATGTTAAGGAGTTGTGTGATTGACTTCTGAGGCAGTTGGGAGGATTACCTGCTACTTGCAGAGTTCGTTGACAACAACAGTTACCAGTCTAGCATACAAATGGCACCTTACGAGGCACTTTATGGTCGTAAGTGTCGTACTCCCTTGTGTTGGACTAAGTTGGGCGAGCGTTGTGTTCTGGGTACTGAACTTGTTTTTTATACTGAGGATAAGGTTAGATTAATTCGAGAATAACTGAAAGAGGCGTCTGATAGACAAAAGTCATATGCAGATTTGAAGCGTCGAGAGATAAAGTATTCTATATGTGACTTCGTGTTTCTACAGGTCTCACCATGGAAGAAGATACTGAGATTTGGTCGTAAGGGCAAATTGAGCCCTAGATTCATTAGGCCTTATTGCATATTGAGACGAGTGGGACTAGTTGCTTACCAGTTAGAGCTACCTCCAAAGTTGGAGCAAATTCATGATGTTTTTCACGTCTCGATGTTGAGGCACTACCGCTCTGATCTCACACATATTGCTCCAGTTGAGGAGATTGAGGTTAGGCCAGATCTGACTTTCGAGGAGGAGCCGATACAGATATTGGATTGTGATGTAAAAGTTATAAGAAGGAAGTACATACCACTAGTTAAGGTTCTTTAGCATAATCATACTTCTGAGGAGGCGACGTGGGAGCCTAAGGATGCGATGCGATAGCAGTATCCCCATCTGTTCTAATTAGGTAAAATTTCGAGGTTGAAATGTTCAAATTTTTGCTATTATGGACGACTAGAGTTTGTATTTCATTAAAAGTCTGAGTAGTGGGAAGGTTGGAGAGTTTTTAAGAGAAGATTTAGGGATTGTGAGGTTATCCCATATTCAGTTGGCTGAAAATTTTGACATTCTTCCTCTCACTCTCACAATTCTTTCGGTTTTGGCAATTTTCTCTCTTTTCATCTTGTTTGCTTTTCTGTCGTTCTTCACCCCTTTTTTATTGCCGACTTTATCTTTTGGTTTCTTTTTCCCATCGTTTCTTGTAGTCAAAACCTACCTTTTCTTACCGTCCTCTTTTTGTTTTTTATCTAATCGGTTTTTAGTGTGCAACGGTTGTTTCCTTACTCTCTCTGCCAGATTGATTGCTTCACCAAACACCTCTTTTTTTTGCTGTCGATTTCGCTACCCACAATCCCTATTCTCATTTTCGTTCTTCTTGTTTATTTATTTTGGTTAAATTGTCGATTATTGCTAGGGGTACAGTTGTTTTACCTTTTGTTTCTGTCGAATCATTGTGCTTTGGCCTTCCTTTTGGTTGTAGACCGATAGTTTCTTTCCCCTATACACAGATTTACGTTTTCGATAAGTTGATTTCCATTTTTTTTCAAACTAGTCATGCAAATACTTATTAATAAGGGTTCAGCTGGAGTGCAGGTACTAATAGAGGAGCTAGTGATCACTCTTTATCAACAGTTTAAGTGCGTAAGGCCTCAGTTAACAAGGTAAGTGGTAGTTGATCTTTTGGACAAGTGTTTTGAAGAGGGGTCATTTTAATCCAATTGATATGTAATTAATTGTGTACTATGGTCGAGCATAGGTTTGGAGCGCTCAAGAATGGTGTGCGTATTTTTCTTAACTAGGTGTGTAAACATAACTCTAAAAATGGAAATTGGCAAAAAGCCGAAAAATGCGATTGTCGATGCCACATAGGTGTGCAGCCACCTATATAATAAGCCGTGTGACCAAACACTAGCGTGTGATTGACGAGGGTACTCATGTGCGATTCATAGGTCGGGCCAAATTAGGCCGTGTGAGCCACACGGGCGTGTAGGAATAATGGGCCAGGCCGTGTGATTCACACGGGTAAGGCCATTTTGAATCGTGTGGGCCATATGGGTGTGTGGGCCCACATGGGCATGCAACATGAGCCTGTGTGCCCATTTTCACTAATTTTCTGCCAATGTTGCACAAGTCGCCCAAGTCGATTGTGAACCTACTGTAGGGTCGGTAAGCTTTACTTTGATCTTTAACTAACTGTATGACACATGTGTATGTTGATTGTATATCGAGCATGATTACTTGTACTGTACTAATTATAAGCCTGATTCCATGAGATAGCATGTCACGATTGTATGATGCATTGCATGGGGTTGGGATGATATATGTGGAGGAAGTATACTAAAAGGCTTAATACCTGTTTTACTGGCAGCTATACTGCATATCATTGATGGCTTAAAGGCCTATTATACTAGCAGCTCTGCTGCAAATATTGTTTAGTGCCGCAACAGGTGCTAATTTGTAAGTGTAGGGATGGGTGGGTCATTTAATCCCCACAGGAGTGTAGGGTTGGACAGGAGATGGTGTGTAGTGGATGGTTGGGTACGACTTGCATACTGTACACTGCATTACTGCATACTGATTCTGTGATGGGCTAAGGCCCTACTGCTACTGTCACTGGTACTATTACTGTAATGGGCCAAGGCCCAACTGATTACTGTTACTGAGAATGGCTTATGCCCAGACTGTTATTTGCTTGTATACTGTCTATTTGGTTGCATGAGGATTACACACTGAGTTTTTGTAAACTCACCCCTTTTTTTACTGTACAGGTAACCCCCAAGCATAGGCAGATCAGTGAGATGGAGGACTCAGCGATGGCCACACGACCATTTACAGTTTCGTATTTAATTATGAACTTAAATATTATTTGTGGTATTTTTCTGTAACATGGCCTTTATGGATTTATACTTTAATTTGGGTTTTATTTTTCATTTTTTATTATTTATAACTATTAGAGGTAGGAAACGCTGGTTTTAAAAAAAGAGACAAACATTTTAACAAAATAACGCAAACCGTTTTAGAAGCTTCCGCAAGGTATAATATTTTGGAAATAAATAAACGACTAGTAAATTGATAACGTTTGAAAAATGGAAACCATTTTAGAAACAAATGACAAGGTTTTGAATTAACAAAAGACGACGAAGAGTGTTTAAAAGGAGAAATGGTTTTTAGCAATGACTTAGTTTTGAAAACACTTTCATGTGACATTGCCAGATTCGACCATAACGTCTAGGCTAGGTTTGGGGTGTTACATACTGTTACTGTAATGGGTTAAGGCCTCACTACATGACTATTACTGTACTGAGATGGGCTAAGGCCCAAACTGACACTGCTACAGAAAAAGGGCTTAGGCCCAAACGGTTATTGTTTGCATACTGTTTGATTGTTTGCAAGGGGATTACATGCTAAGTTTACGTAAACTCACCCCTCTATTTAATCTTTACAGGTAATCCCTAGACTTAGGCGGATCGGAGCGGTAGAGGACTCAGCAGTGGCCACACGATCCCTTTCATACTGTTTTACTTATTTATGATTTATAAATTTTATTTGGGTATTTTATTGTAAATATGGCCTCTATGGATTTTTATTTTAATTTGGGATTTTTATTGGTTATGGTTTATAACTGCTAGCATTAGGATATCTCGAGTTTCCAAAAGAAACAAATGTTTTAACTAAATACTCATGAATACGCAACTGTTTTAAAAGCTTTCGCGTCGAATAAATGTTTTGAAAACTTTTGACTAATGAAATAACTCGATTTTAGAATTAATAAGTAATAATAAAAAGTTTCTTAACGAAAATTATTTTAAGCAAAGTTACGGTTTTCAAGCACACTACCATGTGACATCGCCCGATCTCCTCATAATGTCCAAGTTGGGTTTGGGATGTTAAAAATTTGGTTTGAAATCCGTTGGTTAACCGAATTAACCGAATTTAGTAAATAATATTATAATATATATGTAACGCCCTAAATTTTTCCTTATTTTTGGCTTTTGTGATTTGGTGATATGTTATGCATGAAAATATCTGAATATGTTTTTGAAATAATTTGACATAAATATCTATTTGCTTTAGTGGATAAGTGTTCTGGGTGTGTGTGAGAGGTCCCAAGTTCAAGCCCCAACTTGGGCTAAATTTTGGTTTTTAGTGAATAAAGCCTTACCTTTGGTTAATAAGCTTATAAGAATTTAATTGTGAAAACTTAATAGAATGGGCCTGCTAGTCTGGTGGTTAGGTGGTGTGTGAATAAGTGGAAGGTCTTGTATTCGATTCGTGGTGGAGGCATTATTTTTATGCTCATGCACTCAAGAGAGTTTGAGTTAGTTTCGAATTCTGAGAGTGAAGGAGTGATTTTTGGAGGAGAATCCCATTGTTCCCAAATTTTGGTTTCCCTCTTTTTGTCAAAAACTTTTTGCCAAAAATTTTTTGTTTCCCTCTCTCTCTGTCGTTTCTTTTGTATTAACTGCCGCCAAAAAACCCCCACCCTACTGCTGAAATTTTAGTGGTTCTTCTTCTTCTTTTTCTGCATGATTTTACTTCCATTCTATCTCTTTACGTTTTGTGGTTGTTCACATCCATTGGGTAAGTGGTTTTGGTGTTTTGGAATCACGATTTCTACATTGTTAATGAGGTATTGATGTTAATTATTTTGGTAGTTGAAAACCTGGTGTGAGAGGCTGTTCTAGTGCCAAATTGTGATAGAAGGTGTCCACACTTCGTTCAAGGTAAGAAGTTCCTCGTTGGGTTTTCTATCGAATATCGATTAAGTGACTGAAATCAAATTTCTGTTTGTCGATTATAGGTCTTAAAGTGCTCGGGAGTGCGTTAACGTCGAAAATGAACCAGGTGTGTACTTCAATTGCACTAAAATCGCGTTTCGGCGAAAGTTGAAAAGCTTGATGTCAACACCACACGGGCGTGTGGACTGCCTGTGTGGAGGCCGTGTGGCGAGACATGGCCGTGTGATCGACGAGTCAGGCCATACGCATGCGACACGGGTGCGACGAACACGACCGTGTTAGGCTGGCGAGGCTGTGTGCAAGGCACGGGCTTTGCCAATTGGGCCGTGTGGGCGACACGAACATGTGGATCCACATGGGCGTGTGGGTTTTTGGGTTAGGCCGTGTGATCCATATGGCCAATGCCAATTTGGGTCATGTGGGCCATACGAGCATGTGGGCCCATACGGACAGGCCACACAGGAGTATGAGCCCATTTTTCTGATTTGAATTGTAAGGTTGCACAGGTCACCCAAGTCGACTGTGACCTGATGTAGGGTCGGTAAAGAAATCTTAGACCCCTATTCTGTGATATGATATTGAGATATATGTGTTAACATGTTATACATAGCATGTGATTCGATACTGTACTGGATATGAATGTATGCCTGTTATTCTGCATATTGGCATGTTATGATATTATGTTACATTGCATTAGGGTGGGATTGTTGATGAAGTGAAGGAAGTATCTGAAAGGCTTCTAGCCTACTATCTAGCAGCTATGCTGCATATTTCTATTATGTGCCGTTTTACAGTACCTTATGGTGTGTAGGGTTGAATGGGTTGATTTTTTCCCCATACTTGGTGTGTAGGGCTGAGTGGGTCGATTTTATCCCAATATGGTGTGTAAGGTTGGACGGAGATGGTGTGCAGGGTTGGTGGACATGTTTCTGATCTGTTATACATGCAATATTTGTATGGGCTAAGGCCCGATTATATCTGATTCTGTACTGAGTGGGTGGGCTAAGACCCACACCGATTCTGTAAAGGGCTCAGGCCCGAATTATGATTACTCTGTTATCTGTTATTTTGCATGTTGTACTGTGGGGAAGTACACACTGAGTTTACGAAAACTCACCCCTTCATTTGTTTTATCTGTCAAGTAATCCCCAGCAGTAAATTGACCGGTGTAGCGGAGGGTTCGACGGTGACCACAGCTAGATACATTTGGGTTTTTCCACGGATTTACCATTTTTATACTGCTTTACTTCTTTATTGTCATTATTGGGAATTTTTATGTAAATTCTGGACTTTTGGACTGTCTTGATTTGGGTTTTAAATTGTTATTTATGGATTTATTTTTCGCATCGCCACAGGACATCATTTTCTAAAATTAAGCTAAGGTTTTTCGTAACTAAGATGGCTCCAAAAGTCATTTGGTTTTTTTGTAGCTTCCGCGAAAAAAAAATATTTTCAAGCAAAACGTCGATTGCATGTTTTCCGACTAAGAGAAAGATAATAACCTGAACGAGATTTTATACTCAAATGGTTTTTCAAAAAAACTCTCATGTGACATCTCCAAATTCGACCATAACGTCTAGGTCGGGTTTGGGGTGTTACAATATAAGTATTCGATCGGTTTGGTTAATTTTTTGAAAATATAAATTAATCGATCGGTTAAGTCAGTTAATTTTTGATATGTTTTATACTTTTTTTAACCAAAAAATATATATATATATATAAATTTTAGTTAATTCGGTTAACCGACCAAATTAACCGAAAAAGTTTAGTTCGGTTACTTTTTTTTGAAAAAATTTCGGTTCAGTTAACAATTAAGGATTTAAAAGGGTCGATTAATTCGGTTAATGGTAGTTTGAGTCGGTTAACCGATTGAACACCCCTAAATTACAGTATCAAATGTCAATATATATATATATATATATATATATATATGAAAAAATAAAAAGGTGGCGGTTGGATCTCTCTGATATAGAGATGACAGGTAATATAGATAGGGTTAGGGTTAAAAGATTGACTGACCCATTTTCTTCTGCAGGTTTTTGATCTCTTGAACAATTTGCATGATTTCAATTTAAAGCTCCTGAGATAAAAAAGAAAAGGGTTTTCAATTAAAATCTTCATTATTATTGTTATTATTTCAATTTGAAGAAATTATTTGGATACAAATATATTACCTGCACCCTACTATTGAGAAGTGTAAAAGGCGGGCAGTAATAAGGATCCAAAAGGAAAAGAAACAAATATATTTAGAACTTGGAAGTATATTCAAATTTGCAAACATAATTAATATTTGGTTTACAAATCAAATGATGATGAAGTGTTACAGAAAATTTTAATAATTTTTTATGATATGAATATTAATGTTTAAATAAAGGGTAAACAGTAGATATGGTTCGGTTATAAGAAAAAGAGCCAAAGTTACAACCCAACCATATCTACTATTTAATTTTAATAATTTTAATGTTTAAATAGAAAAATAATATTTTTTTTAATTTTTTACGGGAAAGAGATGATTAATAAATTAATAGACTTATTATTAAACTAATCATCCACCACCTCTTCTTATTCTTTGTCTTCAGATTCTTCATCTCCAAAATATTCTTCATCATCGTTGTTGTTCTCATCATCGAATAACCATAGTAAAAGGAAAAAGTTTCAAAATAAAATTAAAAAGGGCTTCTTTAAAAAAAAGCAAACATATACATATATTCAGTATTCATATTCTTCTACCTGCTTAAGTATGGATCTCGAAAATTATAACGGACCATAATAACTTCATCAGGCCTATAGCTAGTAGATTACACAATGTTATATTAATGCTTTTAAAAGCATAATGCAAGATTGGATATGTATATGACATACCTATTAATGGGTTTTTGTTGTCCTTTCCTATAATATCGTCTCCACAGTGTTTCAATTTAACTAATCTTTTTAAGAATACAATGTATTTTATTATCATATCTAACATTTGTTAGTTATATAAGTACCGATTCTACGAATTAGATGTTGGAATATTTTCAAATATTTATAATGTTCCAATAACTATAAATGAAATGGTGCAATGTCTTTTGGTTATTGATCAAGAGTTATATCACTTCATTTTTGACAAAGAATTATAACTATACAAGTAATATTATTTGAATAGTTATGAGATATTAATTGAATAATTATATTTCTTTTAAAGAGTGATTATTTAAGAAGAGACATATATTGAAAGTTATTTCTCTATGAAGAGACATAAGAATTCCTATAAATAGGATTGAGATTTCATTTGGAAAACCTACCAAAAATTCTTAAAAGTTCTTTCTATCCTTCCTCCATCTTCTATTATTATTAGATTGTTCTATAAAGAATTACTACAGAAATTCTTTATAGAAATTGATTTTATTGTTATACTCTATTCGGTGCTTAGTGAACTATTTTTGTCAGTGCAAAACGCAAATAGTCATGAGCTTCATTATATTCTCGAGGTTTATTTGCTTAAAATTCATTTGCACACTAAGTATAGGTAGGGGTGAATAGAACATTAAAGATAGTGGCTTGATACAACCCTTCGAGCCTTATCATATTACTTTGTATTTCTGTTCGAGTTGTTGTTCATGTTCTATTCGTGTGTTCGAGATTTTTCTTACTAAAGTTTTGCACTAACATTAGATAATACACATCACCTTAGATTTACAAAATATCTGATCTTAATTAAATTTTATGTAGTTCTTAATATTGCATAATGCTCATGTTACCTACTGTTTTCTCAAATCTTGCTCGCGGCCCTCAATTTTTTTATTCTTTTTAAGAAATTTGAATAATTGAAAAGAGTATAGTATTAACGGGTATTTGCTGTCTTTTTCAATAATATCGATCTTTGGTGTTTGAATTTGAAGTTCAATGTGTTTTATTACCATATCTAGCATTTACTAGTTTTCTGAATACTAATTTACTGATTTTCGTTAAATTTTATGATGTTGTTAATATTGCATGTGCTTTGAAAAGATCTATCTTATAATTTATTTAATTTATTGGATTCAAATATAAATTATTGTCTCCATCAACTCATACATAGTTCTTTAATGTTACACGTATTTGTGAAAACTGATTGTATAATTGGTTTTATTGCTACGGTTCAAATACAAACCATATTCTTCATTTATTCTTATGCAGCTCTTAATATTACATGTGTTTTGCAAATATCAATATTATAATTTATTTAATTTATGGGATTCAAATATAAATTATTGTCATCAATGTTGTTCTCAATATTATAGGTGTTTGTGAAGAACGACAGTATGATTGATATGATTTTTAGAGTTCAAATGCAAGTCATTGTCTTCATTTATTCTTATGCAGTTCTTAATATTTCATGTGTTTTGGGATGAATATTATAGTTTATTTATTTTATGAGATTCAAATAAAAATTATTACCGTCATTCATTCATACGTAGTACTTAAAATTATACATGTTCATGCAAACCAATTGCAACATTTATATAATTTATAGGATTTAAATACAAATTAATTATTATTACTGTTTGTAGGATTATGTGTAAAATTCATAAAATGATTAATACATAATTTGGTATCTAAATTTGACTTTTTTTTTCTAATGTGAAACTTGTGTGTTTTTTTTTTTTCTAATGTTAAGCTTATATTTGATAAAAGTTAGCTATGTTTTCCTTTCTTAGTGTTTTAATCTCTTTTGATTTTTTTTAATCAAGCAGATTTCTGATCCAAAGATTTATGAAGTTGGAGAAGGCAATCTTCATTTCGTATTCATCATCATTGTCCCTTTCAATTCTTTTGTAATCAAGCAAGTTTCAGTCTCTTTTTTTTCACCGTTAAATAGTTGAAATGTTAAATGGTTATTATTATTATTATTATTATTATTATTTTATTTATGCTTGAATCTTGATTGCAGCATTGATTTAGAACCATTCAATTTATGTGGGTTGTAAATTGAATTTTCAAAGCTTTTTTTTCATACATATATATATTTTTGTCCCCTTTTTCTTACTGATTTGCAGGAAGGTCTGCTTCTCGCTCAGCCCCTTGTCCTGCTCTGCATTCAATCTCCAGCTTCATTTGACAAATTGTTTTGGTAGAATGGTGGTTGTAAAATTTGGGTAGAAAGAAAACACTTTAAGATGCTGGCAAGCAAGTGTTTGATGTTATCTTTCAAAGGCCACTGTATGAATGAAATAAAAGTTGATGGTGTATGGAAACAACAATAATAGCAAAACAATTTACTTAAAGAAAAAGCACAATTGGTCGAAGAGAAAGAGTTTCAAAGAAATTGCTCTTTAATCTTTACGTGATAAAGAGCAAAACAATTTACTTAGAAAAAAGCTGGAATTGATCGTTCTTCTCGGCTTGAGGCATGGTGGTGATGGTTTTAGTTCTTTGGATTGTCCAGCCCCATTTATATTTATTGCTTTGTTTTTCTCTATATGCGGGGTGATTGGTTGTTTGTGGTTCCTTTGTACCCTGTTTTGTACCATTGATATGTGGACTGTTTTTCATTAATGAATTCTAAATTATTCGCTGAGCAAATATATATATATATATATATATTATATTTAAGATAGATGAATTAGTTTATTTTCTTGTTAGATTCATACCATATTTTTGAAATGTGGCTTAAAAAAATTGAAAATATTGACTTGATGAACGACTTTTTATTCATAAATATTCATCTCTTACAAAAGACTTTTTAAGACCTAGAAACAAAGCAAAACAAAGACAAAATTATTCCGAAACACCAAACCAAACGCAAACATTAATTAACCCCAAACAAAAGGATTGAAAAGAAACATGTTTTGCCTTATTCCATTGCTAGAACTATTATAGCAGAACATCAATGTGCTCTTCGGGTCGCCCATCATGCTCCACAAGTTGTTATCTATTATGGGTTTAACAAGTTATGAGTTAACCTGTTTTAATCATTGGCAAACTTGCATCACCAGTTAATATCAATCAATTACAGTATCAATTGAAAGCAAATATATATCAAAAGGTGGCGGCTGGATCTCTCTAGTGTAAAGAGTACAAGTACTATAGAGTACTATAGAAAGGGTCAGGGTTAAAGGATTAATTGACGAATTTTCTTCTTCAGCTTTTCATTCTCCTGACCAATTAGAAGGTTTTTAAGTCAAAGCTCCTGAGATAAACGAAAAAGATATTCGGTTAAAACTTTTTTTTTTGCCAACAAAACATTTGGATACAAATATATTACCTACAACTCACTGTTGAGAAGTGTAACAAGTAGGCAAAAATAAGGACCCAAAAAGGAAAAGGAAACAAATATATAGTTAGAACTTGAAAATAAATTAAGATTAACAACCAAGATTAATATTTAAGTACTCACTCAGTGAATCGGTGATAATATGTTATTGAAAATTTTAATCTTTCTATAAAGGGGAAATAGTAGATTTGGTTGGGTTGCAAGATAAACTTGGTCAACATATTGTCTTGTCCCCCAAATATAGAGACCCAAAATTTCAGCTGCATGATCTTCTCTTTCACGTAAATGGCATCATGTAAAATCATAGTTAAAATAATATCTATTTTTTTTAAAAAAATTTTACGAAAGAGATGATTATTGAATAGATGGACTTATTATTAAACAAATCATCCACCAGCTCTTCTTGTTTTTTTGTCTTCAGACTCTTCATCTCCAAAATATTCATTAGTTTCATATTCACCATCACTATCATCATTACTGTTCTCATCATAGAACCACCACAGCAAAAGACAAAAAATCAAAGTAGAACTAAAAAAGGCTTCTTTAAAAATAAAACCAAATATATATGTATATAACTTCATCAAGCCAACAACCAAGAGTTTACACAACGTTATATTAATGTTTCTAAAAGCATAAATACAATGTTATATGAAGAAAAAAAAGATATGTATATGTATATGTATATGTATATGTATATGTATATGATATACCTATTGACAGGGAATCGAGGTTGTGGAAGGAGCACATTAAGGTTAGGCCTAGGTGTGTGGTTTGAATTTGAGCGTTGCTGCTGCTCTTGAGGAGAATTCTCCTCCTTGCTATTGGCTCGTAACTCACTCTTGGATGAAAAACAAGAGAAGAGAGAGAGGCTGAGGCTTGTGTGAGTAGTGGAATGAAGCATATTGGGCGAAAAACCCTTGCTTTTATAGAAGAAATGAAACATCAGGTCTTGTTAGGTGTGTGCAATGTATGGCAAGTTTCACATGTTACCCGTCCTTTCAAATTTTGCTTGGGTATACTCAATTTTTTGTTCTTTTGAAGTATTTGGATAATTGATAAGATTATAGTATTAACAGACATTTGTTATCTCTTTTAATAATACGGTTTTCATTGTTCGAAATTTGAGTTATCTTTTTAAGAATACAATGTGATTTATTATTGCATCTAATATTTATTGGTTATATAAACATTGGTTGTATTAATTATATATAGTGCAAGTGGCTTAAGTGATACAAATCACCTTAAATTTTCAAATAAGAAATCGATCTTCATTGAATCTTTAATTATGTAGTTCTTAATATTGCATGTGTTTAAAAAGAACAATCTTATAATTTATTTAATTTATGGGATTCAAATATAAACTATTGTGTTCATTCATTCATACGCAATTCTTTACGTTACATGTACTTGTGAAGATTGATCGGATAATTGATTTGATTTTGTGTTAAAATACAAACCATAGTCTTCATTTATTCTTATGCAGTTTTAATATTACATGTGTTTTGCGAAGATGGATATTATAATTTATTTAATTTACAAGATTCAAATATAAATTAATATCATGATGTATTCATATGTAGTTATCAATATTATTCGTGTTTGTGAAGATCGATTTTATAATTGATTTGATTTTTAGAGTTCAAATACAAACCATCGTCTTCATTTATTATTATGTATTTCTCAATATTACACGTGTTTTGTCAATATCAATCATATAGTTTATTTAATTTATAGGAATCAAATAGAAATTATTGTCGTCATTCATTCATACGTAGTTCTTTAAATTACACGTGTTCATGCAAACAAATTTCAAAATTTATATAATTTATAGGATTCAAATACAAATTAATTATTATTGTGGTTTGCAGAATTACGTGTAAAATTTATAAAAAGTTCAATATATAATTCAGTAACTAAGTTTGACACTTTTTTTAAATGTGGATCCTGTGTTATTTTTTGATCGAATGTGACACCTATATTTGACCAAAGTTATACATTTTGGCACCTAAAGGTAACGGTGTTAAATTTAAGTGTTTAATTCGAGTTTTAGAGATGAAATTTAATAATTTAGTTAATAATATTATCAATAGACTTTCATCAAATAAATCATAAAACCTAAATTAAACAACATCATTTAAACTGTAAATGTTCATCAAATCAACCCTAAAATTTGAATAGAAACTAAAAAGTTAACATCATCAGGGGTGAAGCCAGGGGGGCTGGCATGGGCCCCGGCCCCCCTAAAATGTAAAATTGGCTTTAAGGCCCTTAAATTTTTTTAAAAATTTTAAATTAGTAAAAGTAAAATTGCACTTTGGCCTCCCCTAAAATTATAAAAATTCGATTTAATCCTTTACAAATTATAAAGATATAAACTATAAAAAATTAAAGTTTCATCCGGCCTCCCTAAAAAAATTTTCTGGCTTCGCCCTTGAACATCGTTCTTTTTAGTACCAAAAAATATATAACTTTTGTCCAATATAAGTACCAAATTGGACAAAAAAATAATATAGGTACCACAATAAAAAATGTGTCAAACTTAGATACTAAATGATATATTTAACCTTCATAAAACAATAATTTTTAATTGAATAAAAATAACAAGTTAATGCAAAAAAATAAATCAGAAAATATTAATTAAATATTCATCATTTTCAATGTCGCCCTATAAATCAAAATCGAAAATATATTCATAAAATTGGCTAATGCTTTATTTTTTTGGAAAAACAAATTTATTTTTATAATTTTATTAGACTAATTAAAATTACATGATACTAATAAAAACTTGTTTTAATTGTTGTGTATCGAAGTTAAAATTGATTTTTTTTTTCGTTTTTCCAATTATTTGTAACGTTATTTGGTAACATTTTTTTAATAGTTATTTGGTAACATTTTCTTTTAATTTGTAACGTTTAATTGGCTATGTATGGAAATATTATTAGCTGAGTTGTCAAAAATTACATATATGGTTATGAATCCAAAATTAAATGTTTGGTTATGAATATGTCCCAAAAAAAAAGACATATATGGTTAAAAAAATATGGGTCAATTAATACTGGTTCAAATTTTTATTTTATTTTAAATATTAATTTTAATTTTAAGTAATAGATCAAAATTAGTTGGTATATTACTGTATACTGTATTCTTGCGCGATGCTGAATGAGTTATGTATATTATTTTTGCAACTTTTTTTTTATAATATTAGTTTTTCTTTACAACTTTTAATGATTTTTTGAAATAAATTGAAAAATAAATGTAATTAAAAAATATATTTAAAAATATTTTCTAATTTAGAATAAGGTATATTAATGCTATTTTAATTTTATAAATATTTAATAATAAAATAACACAAAAATAACATAAGTACCACATTAAAAAAAAGAGTCAAACTTGAATACTAAGTAATATATTAAACCTTTATAAAATAAGAATTTTTAATTGAATAAAGATAACAAGTTAATGCAAAAAAAATAAAAAAATTAATTAAACCCTATAAATCAAAATCGAAAATATATTCATAAAATTGACTAATGCTTTATTTTTTTTGGCAAAAGAAACTTCTTTTTATAATTTTATTACACTAATTAAAATTACATGATACTAAAAAAAAACTTTGTTTTTAATTGTTGTGTGTAATCACTTAATTTTGCCCGGGCCTGTTGGAAGCCCATGGTAGTATTAAAAACACAAAAAAATAAAATAAATAATTAAATAATTAAAGTGTCCGGTATACAAGCCCAATAAAGCTTCGGTCCAGTAGAACCCGAAACTGTTACCTATGTACCTAAATACATTCCAAGCCCATTTTACAAAGACTACCAGACCCAGACCCAATTACAAATCCTAAAACGGCCCAAAAAGCCCAAATAGCTTAGGTGAAACAAGAAACCCTAAGGGTCTGAGAAGTTTAGCGCTGCAACAAGGATCCAGAAGCTGCGCCACGTCACCCGAGTGTCTGCCCAGGTCCCCAAAATTGATGCGACCTTCACTGCACTGTCTCGGGCCATCGATGTGTTGTCTCAGGCCTTTCGACGCACCACAGCCTTCCAACTCGGTCACCGAGATCCTCGCAAGCAACCTGCAGGAAATGGAAACAAACAGCAGAGCAAAGCAAGAAAAGGAAATAAAATCGGGCAGATAAGCAAGAAAATGAAATAAAATCGGGCAGATATGCAAGAAAAGAAAATAAAATCATAGCAGATTAGGCTAGATAAGATATGGAAAGAAATCTTTTGATTTCTTTCCAAGATATGTCATCTGAAGGCTATAAAAGCCTTCCTTCAACCATTGTAAACAGAGGAGACAATACAGAAAAGCAATAATACTGTTTTTTTAAAAGGTGATTCCTGGTTCTTTCTTTTTTTTAGTATTCTGTTTCGATTCAGTCACATGCAAAACAATAAATATCTTAACAAATACCACTTGAAATAGAAAGAGAGAAAGAAAATACCTGAGAGAAAGGGATTTGGGATTTTCGGGCCATCGAATACGACGGCGAGTGAGCGCCTGGACGGAGGCCCGATGACGAAGCCATGACGACCGATGGTCGGAGCTTTGAGGGCTGCGGAGCTTTTTGAAGGTTTTTTAAAAACTAAAACTAAAATGTTTTTTTTTACCTTTTTTTTAATTTATACAGAACCCGACTGCCGGACCCGAATGTCCAAAGATCCGCGCGTTGACCCGATAACCCGAGGAGGATCCGCGTGTTTTTATTTATTGGGATAATTGCCCAATTGGTCCTTACGTATTTTCTGTCTTTGTAATTTCATTGTATTTTTATTATATTCTGGCCCTAACATTTTATTTCGGTTCCGATTGAGTCCTAGCAGTTTCATTAAAGCTTATCCCCGGGAACGACGCCGTTTTAAAAGGGATGGGTTTAATTACCCTATAAGTCCCTCACAATTTACGCGTGTTTCCTCTGGGTCCCTGATTTAATTTATTTCCTTTAATTTGGTCCCTTGTAATTTAAAAAATAATGTTGCATTATTTATTTTTATATTTTAATCATTTATTTTGTTTTATACTATAATTATTTTATTTATTATACATTGTTATTAAATATTGCATCTTTACTAATTATTACTTTATATACTATATCATATCTTTAACATATATGCCATTATTTCTATATATTACTATACGTTATTTATTTAGAGATTTACTATTAATTAGTTTATTTTTATATCATTAAATATTTATATCATTTTACATTTTATACCATATATTACGTTATCATATTATCCTATATTTTATCATATATACTTTTTAGTTGATATTATGCTTTATTCCAAATTATTGTATCACTTTATACTTTAATTATATTATATACTACTTTATATTTTTTAACATTTATATTTAGTTATAATTTCATGGGCATTATATTACAAAATTTCTATAAAATAATACTATTATATGTATATTTAGTATATTGCATCATATACTATTCTTAGTACGACTTAGTTAATTTTGTCTATTATTATTTTTTGTGACCAAATATGTAATTTTCTTAGTCTATTTTTACTTTTGATTATTTTTCCATTGGTATTTTATTTATATATTTATGATAATTTATTTTAATGTGTACTTTTACTGCATAAGTTATTTATTATTATTAATTTTATGTTTGCATGAAAGTCATTTATTTATGTTGTATTTGGGAGTTATATTTGCATGAAGTATATCCTATTTGCCTTACTCGTTATGAAATATTAATACATGAAAATTTATATTACATATGCTTATTTACATGAAAATGTATGTTATATTGTTATCTTTTTCGTTATATTTGTATTAAAGCATGTGTTATAATTGTTTAAATTTTATTATCTTATAATATATCATTTTAATTGCATCATATTAAAATAAAACAAATATAAAAATGTTTTAAAACAAAGGCAATGTTTTTCGTATTTAGGAATTTGGGAAATAATGCCCTAACATGCTGGGTTGCGATTTCCTGTTTGTCTAAATGCCTAAAATACCCTTCTAAACTATTTTATAAATTACGAGACGATTTTAGTTACAAAAGTGTTAGAGTATCGTGTCCTATCATGCTGGATGTGATATTCATATACTTTCGAACGAAGGAATCTCGATTTTGAACTCGAACAATTCTAATTTCAAAAGGGATCATATTTTTAAATGTTTTTAAATTTTTGCATCAAAGACAGAAAGTTATTCAATTTGGTACCAATTTTGGGCGTTACGAGGGTGCTAACCCTTCCTCGTACGTAACTGACTCCCGAACCCGTGTTTTTGATTTCGTAGACCAAAACAAATTATTTCAAACAAAAATGGTTTGAAAGTGGTTCAATCACACTTAAACTGATTGGTGGCGACTCCCGTTTTCAATTTTTAAAAGTCAAAACCCCGTTTTTTTAAACTCGTTTAAAATCGTTTCGACAGCTTGGCGACTCCACTGGGGAAGGTAAGAGAGTCAAGCCGAAAATTGATTACTTTCTGTCTTAATGCTAAAATTTGAAAAGATGTAAAAATAAAGATCCCTTTTCATGTGTTTGTTGCATATGTTTGTTACTTTATCTGCACATATTGCATTTGCATGATCGTTGGTCACACCTTTAAGTGGGAGTAAGAAACTAAGCTTTCGTGAGGTTTTCACCTTCGTATGAGTTAGTGGATTGCTTCCGGGAAAAATCTGTACCTATA
Organism: Gossypium stocksii; assembly: GCA_020496765.1. NCBI lineage: Eukaryota > Viridiplantae > Streptophyta > Magnoliopsida > Malvales > Malvaceae > Gossypium > Gossypium stocksii. The sequence goes on from CM035622.1 coordinate 55,877,249, forward strand.
GACTTCGTGAGATTTTCATCTCCGTATGGTCGTAGGGAAATGAATCCCCCTAAATCGAACTTAGTCCATATGAGCCTATAATGGGTGAGGATCGAGGAATCTGCTGGTTTGGGTACCCTTTACTTTAGAACCGAACCTCATATAATGAGCTCTAGGTGCCTACCTTAGGTAGTATGGTGGTGATCTTTAGTACTTGCCTTTATATGTGCTTGTTTATTACATTCTCTTATATGATACTGACCTATCTTTTATGTTGTCATCATTGCATGTCATTCATCATTAAAAGGTGTCGATTCGAGGTTTGATTTCTGAGTTAGGAAGTTTTATAATGAGGAACGAATATCTTAATAAAGTGGAGGACAACTCTTCCGTTTGTACGTGGTCAGAGATAACCCAGTTAGAGAAAGGGGATAGCGTCACCGAGGGATACACATCGGAGCTATGGGACTTTACTCGTGTTAGTTCGACACAGTTTGACTTTCAGGAGTTGAGAGGCACTCGGGCCCAGTTGGATGAGGAAGCTAGGCAGCTTTTCTTCCAGACTTATGGAGATCTTCCTTACTTGCTAGACATCAAAGTAGATAGACACTTATTTCGCGCTATGGTATAGTTCTGGAACCCTGCTTATAGTTGATTTACGTTTGGTGATGTTGATCTTGTACCTACTTTGGAGGAGTATACGACTTTATTACGTTGTCTGAGGATTCAGGATCATAAGGCTTATGTTAGGCCTGCTAGCCTCCCAACTTTTGCGAAGAAGTTAATGATGATTACTGGGATGAGTGAGCAGTGGGTTATAGCTCGTGTGCAACAAAAGGGTGGTAGTAAGTGTGTTCCATGGGCCGTTTTGAGAGATTTGATATTGACGCATCCAGACATGAAGAAAAATGTTGATGTCTTCGCTTCAAGCAATTACAACTTGGTGATTTTCCCAAAGGCGTTGGGGCATGTAGATGAGGCAGTCGCAGATTTGTTTGATTGCGTTGGTAAGCAGAACACACCCGTACCAGCCATCTTAGCGGAGACTTTTAGATCTTTGAGCGCATGCCAGAGAGCTGGTGAGGGTTGATTCATTGGATGTGCGCAGTTGTTACTAGTTTGGTTCCACAGCCACTTCTGGAAACTCGATAAACCTCCTTGTCGAGTATTCTTTGAGTGTTATTCTCCCTTGAAGGAAGCAGCCACTATGTCGAGGAGAGACGACATTTTAGAAGAAAGGTGGATTGACATTCTTCAGAATCTTCGAGAGGAGGATATTATGTGGAAGGCACATTGGATGACTCCTAGTGAAGTTCCAAGAAATGCATGCACAGAATCAAACTCTAGGGGAGGAAAACCAAGGGCTAAAAACCAAAGTGACTAAATTGCGACGATCTTTTCATCTTCAACGGAATTGTAGTTCCATGGTCGAGTTAAAGGAATTAAGGAACAAGGTTGAGAGATTAGAATCAGCTTTGCATAGTAGTAAACTCCGAATTGAGCAGCTTGAAGCACGAGAAGAACATTAGAAGGAAGAGCTCCATCAGTCTCAAGGACAAGTCAGAGATAGAGATTATGTCATAGGAGAAGCCATAGCCCAGATTCGAGAAGTGGCTGAACACCTGCAAGACTTGGCATACGGGCTAGTATATTGAGTGTAATGTATGAGTCAGTGTCAGATAGAGGACGAGAATTAGCATTATTGTTAGACAGGGTTAAGACTTTAGGCCTACGGGCGAAAGCGTATTTGTAATCCGTTTTATGAAAAGACTTTTGTTCCTTAAATAACATTTTCTAAAATGAATTTGAATCAGAATCGATATCCTTTTGCATTCATGCATTTGCATCTCATAGCATCTCATTGCATCATATGCATTCAAAGTTATAGAAAAACCCTAATTAGTTAAAATTACTACAGAAAGTAGAGAAAAAGAAATCTGGAAATCACACATCCTTACGGTACTCGCACCAAAACAAAAAACATGGATCAAAGGTTTGAACAATGGCAAAAAGACATGCTGGACCAGTTGCAAGAGTAATTAGCCAAGATGCAAAATGATATGAGGGAGCAAATGATGGAGGCTCAAAGGAATATGATGGCGGAAATGGCTCAGCTGTTAAGGGCCACTGATAAAGGAAAGGCTCCAATGGCAATCACTGGTGATGAAGGCAAGGATCATCCTCCGGGTTTTACTCTACCTCATGGGCCAATGCAAATTGAGGCATCACCTAGGAGGTCGTCTGTTACTGTAAGGCCTCAACAAGGGCCAATTGATGCTGGGATTCCTGTGAATTTCCTGTCTGGGTCAGGCTTCAACTTAGGAGATAACATCCCTGACTTAGATATGATGGAGAAGGAAAGAATGGCAACTAAATCCTCAAAACAGTTGGAGGATCGTTGCAAGTGGTTGGAGGAAAAGTTTAGGGTTTTAGAAGGCGCTGGCAATCACTACGGGATTGATGCCAAAGACTTAAGCTTGGTCCCAGACTTGGTACTTCCTCACAAATTTTATGCATTGAGTTCACAACTCACTTTGTTATTGGATGGATTTCAGGTGATTCTTAGACTTGAACGGGTCGGCGCCATAGGAGCTTGGTCAAGCTTTTATCATTCTTCTAAATACTACTGTTAGGATTTTTTATATTCTAAGATATAATGATGTTTGGAAAGATTATATACTCACTTAATTGTTGTGTTGGACATTATGTATGAAATGGTTTATTTTGAATGTTTTATAAATGTGGTGTTTTAGTATCGTTGATGTAACTCTCTGGACTTGGTCTGGACGCGTAGGCCGGGTTTAGGGTGTTACATTACTAGTATGTAATTTTATTTTATTGTATTACATTTTATAATTTTTTAAAAGGGTCTAATTTATTATTTCACCTAGGGCCCCGAAAATGTCAATGACAAGCCTCGAAAGGGATGATAGATGACAAGGTTTAATCTCGTGTCATTTAGGTGCAAAATCACATAAATGGTTATGAATATGTCAACAAAAAGAAAAAAAAGATATATGGTTAAGAAAATCTAAGTCATTAATTTTTGACAGGCAAATTAATTTTAATTGTTTTGTGAAACATTAATTTTATTTTTAATTAATCGGTCCAAATGTTTGGATATTTTCAAGGAGTTAATTTACACTATATATTATTTTTTTTATTTCTGTGTGATGCAAAAATCAATTGAAAATATCATTTTTATAATATTTTTTTATGATATTAATTTTTGTTTACAATTTTTTTCAAAAAAATTAAAATCATTAATAATTTTAAAACGAGATGTAATTAGAAAATATATTTAAAAACATTTATCTAGTCTAGAATAAGTTATATTAATTTTATTTAATTTTAAAAATATTTAATATTAAAATAATACAAAAAAGTTTTAACTAATAATTTAAATAATATTGTTAATCATTTCGTATAGGTTATATTTTATATATCTTGTTTAATTAATTTTTTTAATGTTCAAATTTTTAATATTTAATTTTTCTTTTGCAATTTTATTTATCTTTTTTCTACTTTAATTAGTGAATATAATTAACTCTTATTGTATTTGAAAAATATAAATTTAATTTGATAAATGTTATTGATATGTGTTTTTTAAAAAGTATCTTTTAAACTTAACAATTTAATATTTATTAATTTTAATATTATAACTTTAAAATCTAATTCAATTAAGTAAAATATTTAAAATAATTTATTTAAAATCAAATTTATATTTATTATATAAAAAATTTAAGAGAGCAATTTTAACAAAATGCATATAGTAACTTAAAATATTAAAAGGAAATGAGTAAAAAAGTAATTTACACAAATTATAAATAAGTAATTGAAATAGAGAGCGTCATGTGTAAAAAGAATGGTAATATGAGCATAATTATTGATTTCCTTTTTTGCAACCTCTTTGCTATGATGTGTAACTGTGTACAGATATATATATATATATATATATATGTGAATGATATCTTTTAGGGCAAAAGCTTGATTATTTTTCTTCTTTTGAGAAATCAAAGGGTATTTTTTTTAATATATTGGAGGAAGGGGATGAAAAATGACAGAGTTTAAACTTGTGTGATTTAGGTGCCAAATGAAAATTCTATCCTCTAATAACTTGTGGAAAAATAGAGAAAGATTAATGTTGATATAGCAACTCCACCTCATAATCTTCATTTGAACTACTGCAGAATATATTTTTAGTAATTGGTTAGTTGTTATTATTGAAACATGTCTAAGTTTTGCCTTTAGTCTTTAGGAACTGAGTTTAACTTGTAGACTTTTGTTAGTTAAAAACGGAAATAGTCACACCATTATAAGAAAAGTAAATAAATTTACAAGTAAAATAACTTAACATATATTTATGAAATTTTAATTTTTTTCCTTATTAACTAAGTTTCTTATTGAACCCAAATTAACCCAAATTTTAAGATCCAAAATTAATCACAAATTAAATTTTAAAGAAAATCATTATAGTAGTTGTTTCGGGCGAAACATTATAAATGAGATTGGAAAATTGAAAATCTAATGGAATAGATTGATAAGAGAATATGGTAATGAAATAAATTATGTGAAAATGTTATGTAACGCCCCAAAAATCTATGTTTTGATTTTATGTGTTTTGATTTGATTAATGGACTGTTTGAGGGGTTTAGGAGTGGTTGAGAGTCTCTGAGAAACCCTAGGTTCGAGTCTTGTCATTTGCAAAAACTTTGTTTTTCCTTAATTAAAGGAACTGGACTTTAGTGCTGACCCTTTTAAAATATTGCGCTTAATTATGACACAAAGAAGCATGGTGGTCTAGTAGGACTGGCGTGTAATGGCTACTATGAGAGCTTGAGTTTGAGCCCCATTTTATCCAAAGGAATATTTATTTTATTTCCCTGTTGTGTGAGAGGTGGAGTTTGACTGAAACTCTGCTGAGTAAGATTTAAATTGGTCAGGGGGCATAAAATCAAAGGATGTAATTGAAGTTGGTATGGATATGGAGGAGAAATAGGTGGAGTAAATCAAGGAAATTCAAAAGTTGGAGTGGTGTAGCCAAATGGGAAAGATGGGGTATGCAAAATTCGGCTAGGGGTGTGTTTTCTCTTGCTTCTCATTTTTTTCAGTTTCGGTTATGAGTGTTTGCCTCACTTGGTGATCGGTTTTTGTCATTTTTTTTATTTGGGGAATATTCTTTTGCCGATTTGGTTTGAACTCTAAAGTGCCGAAAATAGTTTTTTCCTTCTTCTCTGTTCTCCATCGTGATTACTTGTGTGTGCGAAATTGGCCATTTGGGAAACCATAGCTGAATTGCTTGCTTCTTTCACCCTTTTCTATTTTTTGTTTCTCTTTTGACCGAATATAGTTTCACTCCTCCCTCTCTATTTCTTTTTCTCTCGGTTTCTCTTCTTGCCGAATCTCCTCTCCATCTTTTTGTTCCATTTCCTTTTCTGTTTCTCTCTCGATTTACCCACATCATTTTGGCCGAATACTTTTTACCTTTGTGGCTAACCATTTTCGTTTGCTCTATTATTTGGGTTGGCCGAATACTCCTTTGCTCTACTATTGTTATACTATTACGATTTTACAAGATTTCCTGACAATCGGTAAGAGTTTAAGTTATGCTTCTTTACATTCATCTAAGTCGAATGCCTTTCTTTTTGTTCTTTGGTTACCAATTTATGATCCTTTCCTCACAATGTGTTACTCGTTGAGTTTCTAGGATTTCCTCAAGGGATGATGGAGTGCAAGTGGTTTTGAAGCAACCATAGCCCCTTTTTTCTTAAGCATCCAATTAAGGTGATATGTTACCTCACTTTTTGGGGTTGGGCAGAATGTTCTTTTGGTGCTAATGGAATATTGTTTGTGGAGTTAAGCCACATTTATGATTAATCTTGGTTAACAAGATACATGGTTGTAATGCAGATAATCGATTAAAGTGTATGATCACTCCTGGTTAGCGATCTTAAAGGACTAAGGTTACCTTCATTCAATCAAGGTAAAGGGTGTTTATTTTTGGGCTAAATGTTGAGAAGGTTAGTAACCCGAATTGTCGGTTAAGTAACAGAATGCCTTGTTTGAATATAGGTTCGGTGTACATGGGATTCTTTGCACATTTCGCAAAACATGTGTGTAATCACACCCCTCTGAACTATAGATCGCCAAAAGCCAAAAACCTGAAAAGTGCAGCGTTTGAGGCCACATGGGCGTGTGAATGCTCGTGTGGTAAGCCAAGCCCATGAATCGTGGGCGTAAGACTATTGAGGCCACCGTGAGCCCATAAGTCGCTCTAGGTGACTGTAGACCTTCTAAGAGGTCGGTTTGTGTACCAAGATCGCAAAATAGGTAAAATGACCAAAATACCCACAAAGGGTAAAATGACTATTTTACCCAAGTAGATAAAAATGACCGTTGTACCCCTAGAGGTAGATTGACTAATATATTTATGATATAAACATGACTATTTCTGTGCATGACATTCTGCATACACATATGATTTATGACATGACATACTGCATTGGATTGGGATACCGTTATGGAGGAAGTATACTGTACTGGTGGCTTTGCCACATATACTGTTACTGGCAGCTTTGCTACGATCCTGTTACTGGTAGCTATGTTGCGATACTATTACTAGCAGCTCGGCTGCAATATTGGTGTGCTGGCTGGATGGGTCGATTTAATCTCCACATGGTGTGTTGGTGGTACGAAGTGGTGAGCTTGGCTGGATTGGGGTGGGTTGCATTGTTGCATTACTGTAATGTACTGATACTGTATTGGGCTAGGGCCCCACTGTACTGTTTCTGAATAGGACTCAGGCCCAGACTGTTACTACATGCTGTTTACTGATTGACTAATGGGGAATTACACACTAAGTTTTTGTAAACTTACCTTTTTCTTTTAACTGTGTAGATAATCCCCAACCATAGGCAATTTGGTGCTGCGAGGGACTTGGAGGTGACCACATGATTACAGTTAATTTACATTTGGTTTTATTTAGATTTATCGTTACGTTTTGGGTTTTATTTTTGTAATAAGGCCATTTATGGGATTTAATTTATATTTGGGCTCTTGCTTACTTATTTTAAAACTGCTAATTAGAAGAAACAGGATTTCAAAAAATAATAACTGCTTTTCAAAAACACACATTTCAAACGTCAAGATTTTAAAAGCTTCCGCGATTTAAATCAGTTTAGCATATCAATAACATCTAATACGGCAAGCGTTTTGACAAGATGATTTGATATTAGTAAAGAACTAAATTCACCAGGGTTTTCAATAAAATTACAAAAGAATTTTCCTTTCCGACGACAAGTTTTGATTAATTAACAAATTCCAATTCTCTGTAAGGCACCATAATGTAGCACACCAGATCCGGCCATAACGACTGGGTCAAGTTTGGGGTGTTACATTTAGTGGTATCAGAGTCAGGTTGCAAAACTCGACTGTGGAATGGGTTTTCAAATCTTGAATTCTGAAAAGTTATTTTCAAATATGTGATTTAAGATATTTTTCTTCTGAAATGTGTGGCACACCGAGTCTCCAGCGCCGAATTCGTAAGTTCCCTATATACTATTGTCTGTTTAAAATTGAAATGCAGTAGATAAAAATACTGAGATTATTGTAGGTAGTAGACTACACTGAAACACTCTAGTTAGAGCAAACTGGAAATCGTAGGAAAACTGAAACTGTAGTGAGCCTACGAACTGCGAAAACAAAACTCTAAACCACTTCTGTTCATAAAACACTTGCTTAACTACTAGAACTATAAACTAATGGGTATAAAATTTTGAACACAGACAATACGCAAAGCAATAATGAGCACTAGAGGTACTCGTGGAAGGGGTACAAGAGGCCGCGAAAGAAGAGGTGGAAGTGCTAGGGCTGGATCTTTAGCATCGGGCCACATGCCTAACGTTGGGGGCTAGGGAGGCACCAGCTTTACCGATAACTGAGACGGGATCATATGATCGAATGGCTAGGGATGACGCACTATCCCAAGCTATGCTCTAAATTTTGGAAAGGGTCGTTAGCACCAGTACGGGTGCTGTGGTTCGAGGGTTAATTTCGGAAAGCCTCCGGTCGAATGGAGCGAAAATCTTTAGGGGTATTTTTGGACTAGCCCCTAATGTGGTGAATACTGGTTATAAGCCACTGAAAGAATAATGGACGATCTCAACTGCATGTCTGAGCAAAAACTAAAAGGTGTAATGTCATTACTTTGAGACGAGGCCTATCAGTGGTGGCTTACTGTGAGGAAGGTACTCAGGCCAATCGGTTCACGTAGGGATTCTTTAAAGCTGCTTTTCAAGGAAAATACGTGGGGGCAAGTTATGTGGATGCCCGGAGAAGGGAATTTCTGAGCTTGACTCAAGGGAATAAATCTGTGGCAGAATATGAGGCAGAGTTCTTACGACTTGGTCACTATGCTCGTGGAATGGTGGCGACTGAATATGAACACTGTGTACGATTTGAGGACGGCCTCCAAGATGAGTTACGGGTTCTAATAGCTCCGTAGAAGGAGCGAGATTTTGCTGCCCCTGTAAAAAAGGTGAAAATCGCCAAGGATGTGAAGCGCTCTGAACAGGAGAATCGTGAAAAGGATAGGGGAGATTGTGGGAGACCTTGTGTAGATTGTAGGAGACATCACCTGGGTGAGTACTAGAAGAAGATTAGGGCGTGTTTCAGATGTGGGTCCATAGAGCATTATCCTCAGAGACCTATTCAGATGCAAGCTATAGGACAGGGTTATGTACAGCTAGTGAGAGGTGTACAGCAGCCACCGAGAGGCCGTGGTTAGACCCGAGGTGGAAATGGTATGGGACGAGGTTTTAGAGCCCCAGGCAGAGGTGCTGGTAATAGTGAGGTGAGGTAGCCAGCTTTGGTATATGCTGCACATCACCGAGAGGACAAAGACAGCCCAGATGTTATAGCCGATACGTTCTTAATTCATAATGTACCATATGCTGCTCTGATTGATATTGGGTCTATGCATTCATATATTGCATGCACTGTGTCTAGGACTTTAGACATTCTGTTTGAGAGTACTGTTAGTAAGATGATTGTGATATGTCCACCGGGACAGTCAGTAAGGGTAGATAAGTTGTTCAGGAATATGCCCCTAGAGGTTCAAGGAGTTATCTTTCCAGCGGATTTGATGGAGCTACCGTTTGGTAAATTTGACCTAATCTTGGGGATGGATTGGTTGGTGAAACACCGAGCAAGTTTGGATTGTGCTACTAAGCATATGATACTAAAGACTACTAAGGATATGGAGGTGGTTGTAATTGAGGAGCGAATGGATTATTTATCAAATGTAATTTCTGCATTAAGGGCCGAGAAATTGGTTCGTAAGGATTGTGAGGCGTTTCTAGCCTACATTAGTGTATTTGAGTCTGAGGGTCCTTTTGTCGAAGATATCAGAACTGTTAAGGATTTTCTTAATGTATTTCCTGATGAGCTCCCTGGTTGCCTCTAACTGTGAGGTTGAATTTGGTATTGAGCTCTTGCTTGGAACAGGCTCCAGTGTCCATCACTCCTTATAGGATGGCACCGAAGGAGTTGATGGTATTAAAGGCTCAATTCTAAGAGCTATTAGATCGGGGATTCATTTGACCTAGTGTGTGTATGTGGGGAGCACCAGTGTTATTTGTAAAGAAGAAGGATGGATCCATGCGCATGTGAATCGATTATTGACAATTGAATAAACTGACTATCAAGAATAAGTATCCTTTATCAGGGATAGACGATCTATTTGATCAGTTGCGAGGAGCTTCGGTCTTCTCGAAAATAGATCTCCGTTCTGAGTACCATCAGCTGAGAGTTAAAGAGGCTGATGTGTACAGGACAGTGTTTAGGACTCATTATCCTCATTACAAGTTCCGAATGATGTCGTTTGGGCTTATGAATGCACCAGCAGCCTTCATGGACCTGATGAACCGAGTGTTCCAGCCCTATCTAGATCAATTCGTGGTGGTGTTTATAGATGATATCCTGGTGTATTCGAGAACCAAAGATGAACACAATGCACACCTCTGAGTTGTTCTGTAAATCTTAAGGGAAAAGCAGTTATACACGAAATTCAGCAAGTCTAAGTTTTGGCTGCGAGAGGTGACATTTCTAGGTCATGTGGTATCTGCTGAGGGATTAGGGTTGATCCTCAAAAAATTGAAGCTGTTCTGGATTGGAAACCACCTAAGACTGTATCTAAAATTTGAAATTTTTTGGGTCTGGCTGGATATTATAGACATTTTGTAGAGGGGTTTTCACTAATTGTGCACTGACTAAGTTACTGTATAAAGGAGTACTGTTTAACTGGACTAATAAGTAGCAAGAAAGTTTTGAGAAACTAAGGAAAGTTTTGACTGAGGCCCCTGTCTTGATACAACCAGAATCTGGAAAGGAATTCACTGTCTACAGTGATGCATCACAGATTGGTTTAGGTTGTGTGTTGATGCAAGAGGGTAAGGTGGTTGCTTATGCATCTCGTCAGCTTAAGCCTCACGAAGTGAGTTACCTTACTCATGACTTGGAGTTAGCCGCGGTGGTGTTTACATTAAAAATTTGGAGGCATAACCTGTACGGTGAGAAGTGTATCATTTACACTGATCACAAGAGCCTCAAGTATCTCCTCACTCAGAAGGAGCTGAATCTTAGGCAGCGAAGGTGGATAAAGTTGCTTAAAGATTATGATTGCTCGATTGAGTACCATTCTAGGAAGGCTAATGTGGTAGAGGACGCACTGAGCCGTAGGGTTGCATATGATTTAAGAGTAATATTTGCTTATCTCAGTTTTGTGGATGATAATAGCTTGTTGGCTGAGCTGCAAGTTAGACCAATGTGGAATGAGCAAATTAAGGGTAAACAGTTGATGGATGAGACACTGGTTTCTCATTTTCGACAGTTTGAGAATAGGGAGCTTTCAGATTTTGGGCTGAATAGTGAAGGAGTACTGTGTTTTCGTGGTAGAGTCTGTATACCGAGGGATTCTGATCTGAGGTAGTTTATACTGCATGAGGCGTATAGTAGTCCATATGCTGTACATCCTGGTGAAAATAAGTTATACCGATATCTTCGTGAAATGCACTTGTGGCCAGGATTGAAGCACAAAGTTACTGATTTTGTGAGTAAGTGTTTGACGTACCAGCAAGTTAAGGCTGAGTATCAGCTACCTTCAGGCTTACTGCAACCAGTTAAGATTTCACTCTAGAAGTTGGAAAGGGTAACCATGGATTTTGTGAGTGGGTTGCCCTTAACACTTGCTAAGAAGGATTTGGTGTGGGTTATAGTAGATCAATTGACGAAATCTGCCCATTTTATGTCGGTCCGTACTTACTCGTTACAGAAACTAGCTAAGTTGTATGTGGCTGAGATTGTGAGACTGCATAAGGTACCCATTTCCATCATATCTGACAAAGATCCTCGTTTCACGTCTTAGCTCTGGAAGAAGTTGCACGAGGCATTAGGTACAAGGTTGGACTTCAGTACTGCGTTCCACCCTTAAATAGGTGGTCAGTTAGAGAGGGTGATTCAGGTATTAGAGGATATGTTAAAAAGCTGTGTAATTGATTCTGAGGTAGCTGGCAAGACTACTTGCCGTTAGCAGAGTTCGCATATAACAATAGCTACTAGTTCAGCATTCAGATGGCACCATAAGAAGCATTATATGGTCGTAGGTGTCATACCCTTACTAGTTGGATTGAGTTGGGTGAATGGTGAGCTTTGGGCCCTGAGATAGTTTCTGATACTGAAGATAAGGTAAGGTTAATTCGAGACCGTTTAAAGGCAGCGTTAGACAAATAGAAGTCATATGTAGACTTGAAGTGTAAGGAGATTGAGTACTCTGTGGGGGATTATGTCTTTCTTAAAGTCTCATTATGGAAGAAGATTCTGAGGTTTAGACGAAAGGGTAAGCTAACCCCTAGATTCATTGGGCCGTATCGTATACCGAAGCGTGTGGGACTGGTCGCCTATCAACTTGAGTTACCTCCAAAGTTGAACCGGATTCATGATGTGTTTCTTCTTTCCATGCTGAGGCGATAACGCTCTTATCCCACACATATAGTACCAGTTAAGGAGATTAAGGTTAGGCCAGATCTGACCTTCGAGGAGGAACCAGTACAGATACTGGATTTTGATGTTAAGATACTGAGGAGGAAATCTGTCCCACTGGTCAAGGTGCTTTGGCATAATCACAGCTCAGAGAAAGCCACGCGGGAACTTGAGGAGGCAATGCGACAACAATACCCTCACCTATTTTGACCAGGTAAATTTTGAGGCCGAAATTTCTTTTAGGGGGTAGAGTTGCAACTCCCCAAAAATCTATGTTTTGATTTTATGTGTTTTGATTCAATTAATGGACTGTTTGAAGGGTTTAGGAGTGGTTGGGAGTCTCTGAGAAACCCTAGGTTTGAGTCTTGTCATTCGCAAAAACTTTTTTTTCCTTAATTAAAGGAAATAGACTTTAGTATGGAGCCTTTTAAAATATTACGCTTAATTATGACACAAAGAAGCATAGTGGTCTAGTGGGAGTGGAGTGTTATGGATCGGGTTTTGATTAACAAATTCTAATTTTTCGTAAGGCACCATATTATAGCACGCCAGATCCGGCCATAACGTCTGGACCGAGTTTGGGGTGTTACATGTTATGAGTATATGAATTGATAAATGTATAGAGGACTATATGTGTGCTTGAGTGTAACTCATGTTAAAGAGAATGAATAAAAGAGATTATGAATATGGTTGAAATGAGCACTGAAGGTCGAAATGAATACAAATAGGTCGGTAGATTCCTAAAAAGGTTGAAAGGTAAGTTATAAAGGTAAATGATATGGATTGATTAGGAGATTTGAATGATTTAATGCCTTTATTTGCATAAATGTTGAATTCATGTTGAATTTCAAAGCTGATGGTTAAATCATACTAATTTATCTTAGAATTTGATGACTTAATGTTAAAGTTACGTATGCTTGTTTCATAAATGGTTTAGAATCTTAATGTAACTCCCCCAACTCGGCCTGGACGTTATGGCCAAATCTGGCGATGAGACATGGAATAGATTTTGAAAACGAAGTTCACACGATAAAACCATTTCTGAATTTTCTACTCCTAATTGTTTGGAACCAATATTTAAAACGTTCAATCATTTAATTATTTATCTTTCTTGCCCAAACTCATTCATAGCGGAAGCCTAGTAAAATCGATACCTTTTCGAAACCCGATTCACATTCTTGAAAACCCTTGTTCGTATAAAACCATCGAAATCAAAACACTTTATCGAGGCATGCAAATAAATATCTCAAAACCAAAACCAACGAGTAAAAGCCCATGCAGTCTAGAAATTTTACAAACCCACAAATTAACTGAAATCTAATATAAAAACCGTAAGTTTAAAATTTAAGTAGTTTATAGTCGAGTGGTCACCACTGAGCCTCTGTCACGCTGATCTGTCAAACTCTGAGGATTACCTGTACAGAACAGACAAACAGAGTGAGTTTACATAAACTCAGTGTGTAACCCAATAGAATTAAGCATGCACATATACATATCATCATATAAAAGACATATATAGATCCAGGCCTAAGCACATTTTAGTACAGAATCAGATACAGATATGTAAATCAAATAACAGAATCCTACCCCTATCCTTTACACGCCATCTCTGACCATCCCAATACACCATGTGGGGTTAAAAACACCCGCCCAACCTACACACCATATTGTGCCATTACGACACATAACAGATAAAGTGCAGCCGTGCTGCCACAATTTAGGCGAAGTTTGCCTTTCAGAACACTTCCTCCCTATATATGCCATCCCACCCCCAATAAAAGATACAGAATATTCAGATACAGACATATAGATTAAACATGATTACATGCTCACATACGAATATAGAATGCAGATATAGATACAGATAGCATATGCAGAATTAACATATCATATATGCTTATCATACACGGAACATAATATCAGATCTACAACTTATAGGGTTTGATAGCCCTTACCGGCCCTACGAACAGCCTACAATTGTTTGGGACGACCCGGGTGACCCTAGGGAAAATTTTAGAATTTTGGGCCCACATGCCTGTGTAGGCTCACACGCCCGTATGGTTCACACGGGCTTGCCAAAAAACCCACACGCCCGTGTAGACTATCCGTTGGGCCCACACACCTAACTTGGCCTAGCCCGTGTGGCTCACATGGCCACACTTCGGACACCACACTGTTGTATCTTGCGCACGGCCGTGCCTTCGTCGATCACACGGCCGTGTCATCACACACTACCATCCACATGGGTAACCACATGCCCTTGTGGCGTCAACAGTGCAGTTTTTTGGCTTTTACCAAAACCTCGTTTTTTGCGTTTGGGTACACACCTGGTTCGTTTTCCCAGCAACCACAATCCCAAAACCACCAGAACCTATAACTGTCCAACAAATTGATCACATTGGTCATCTAAAAAGTGTGACTAAACAAAACCACATCGAAATAGGCAACTCTTAAATAACTAAAACCTTTACCTTAGCACGCTAAATGATGATTTTGCAGAATCGAGGCATTGATTGGAAACCTCCAGCCCCTTGATCTTCTCCTAAACACAAATTGAATCCCATTAACCAATGATTTGTTTGCCAAATAAAAAATCGCACCTACCAAACTTATCGATAACGTCTAAAAGCACTGAAGTAATTAAACATGGAAATTCGATAGAAGATTGAAGACAAAAACAAAATCGATGACGAGAAAGAAAAGGAGAAAACAACAGGAAGTAGAAGAGGGAAAAATTAACATTAAAAACTTTCGGAATTTTGGAAGAGAGATGAAAATTTGAAAAAAAATAGAATAAAAACATATTAAATTCAAATAATATCATGATCCCCCAAATTCCTCCCCACTAACTCCTTAAACTCAACCACTACAGACTTTTAACTCCATTAAAACATTAATAGATGACTGAGCAAAAATAATACCCATGCTTGTGCCAAGATTCGAACACAAGACCTCTAACGCATATACTCCTTTACCACTTAAACCAACAGGCTCATTCTAATATAGTTTTACAGACAATTAAACATAAGCCCATTGAACCAAGATAACGCTTAGGTCAGAAAAATACCAAAATTTTCTAAAGATAAGGTTTAAACTAGGGACCTCTCATACACACCCAGAACAATTAGCCACTGAAGCAGACATATATTTGTGTCAAATATGACTAAAAACAGAAATTTAAAATTCAGGGCATTACAACTCTACCCCTTAAAAGAAATTTCAACCTCAAAATTTACTTGACAAGAACAGATGAGGATACTACTAATGCATCGAGTTCTCAGGTTCCCACGTGGCCTCCTCAGTGCCATGATTTCGCCACAAAACCTTTACCAATGGAATAGATTTCCTCCTCAGAATCTTAACATCTCGATCTAGTATTTGAACCAGCTCCTTTTCAAACGTCAAATTCAGTCTAACTTCGATATCCTCAACAGAGACAACATGAGATGGTTAAGACCGATACTGCCTCAACATCAAGCCGTGGAACACATCGTGGGTACGATCTACCTCTGGAGGTAGCTCCAATTGATAAGTGACCGGTTCCACATGTTTTAGAATACGATACGGCCCAATAAACCTAAGTCTTAACTTTCCCTTACGGCTGAACCTCAAAACCTTCTTCAATGGAGAAACATTAAGAAATACGAAGTCCCCCACAGATGATCCCGAATTAGTCCAACCTTATCCTCGGTCTCAAAAACCAACTCAGGACCCAAAACCCGACATTCACCCAACTTAATCCAACACAGTGGAGTACAACACTTATGACTATATAGAGCCTTGTAAGGTGCCATCTGAATACTAGACTGGAAGCAGTTATTGTAGGCGAACTCAGCTAGCAGTAGATAATAGTCCCAACTATCGCAGAAATCAATCACACAAGTTTGAAGTATATCCTCCAATATCTAAATCACCCTCTCAGATTGACTATCAGTATGAGGATGGAACACAATGCTAAAGTCTAATCGCGAACCCAAAGCCTCATTTAATTTCTTCCAAAACCGAGAAGTGAAGCGAGGATCTCTATCAGAAATGATCAAAACAGGAACCCCATGTAGTCTCACAATCTCAAAAATATAGACCTTCACTAACTTCTGCAAAGAATAGTTCGTCCGTACCGACATAAAGTGAGTAGATTTGGTCAATCGATCAACGATGACCCAAACAGAATCCTTCTTAGTGGGTGTCAAGGGCAACCCACTAACGAAGTCCATAGTCACTCGTTCCCATTTCCATAAGGGAATCTTAACCGGTTGTAATAACCCCAACGGCAACTGATGCTCAGCCTTAACTTGCTGGCACGTCAAACATCGAGCAACAAAATTCATAACCTTACACTTCAAACTCGGCCACCAGTACAGTTCATGAACATCGCAATACGTCTTATTACCACCAGGATACATGCATACGAGCTACTATGTGCCTCCATCAAAATCGACTGTCTCATATCCAAATCTTTCGGTACACAAATTCGGCCTCAAAAGCACAATACACCATCATTATTTAGCCTAAAATCTTAAGTACTACCACCCTCAACCTCATGGAACTGTGCACCCAGAGACTCATCCCCCATCTATTTAACACGAATTAGATCAATCCAAGTTAGCTTAACTTGCAACTCGGCCAACAAACTCCCATCGTCAAACAAACTAAAGCGAGCAACCATTGCCCTTAGATCGATCATCGCTCTACGTCTTAGAGCATCGACCACCCCATTGGCCTTACCAGGATGGTACCTGATCAAATAGTCATAATCTTTGAACAGCTCAATCCAACGATGCTGCCTAAGTTTCAACTCGTTCTGAGTAAGGAGATACTTGAGGCTCTTGTGATCAGTGTAGATGATACACCTCACACCATACAGATAATGCCTCTAGATTATCAATACAAATACTTCCACAGCTAACTCGAGATCATGCGTCAGATAGCTTCCCTCGTGTGTCTTAAGCTGACGAGATACATAAGCTACAACTTTCCCATCTTGCATCAAAATACACCCCAATCCGATGTGTGATGCATCATTGTATACCACAAACTCTTTGTCGGATTTAGGCTGTATCAGAATAGGAGCCTGAGTCAAAACAGACTTGAGCTTCTCAAGACTCGATTGTTGCACATCAGTCCAGACAAAAGGAACTCCCTTGCATAGAAGTTTAGTCAACGGAACTGCTATCATAGAGAACACCTCAATGAAACAACAATAATACCCTACCAGACTGTAACACCCCACCCATATCCGACACCAGAATAGGGTTAAAGGCATTACCAGACCAATCAGAACTCTTACAGACAATTCTTTATCATCAACATCGTATCTTTATCAAACATTACCATTAAGTCCCTTATGAAGGTATTTGAGGCCTTAAACATGCATTAGAAGAAGGTCAGTACTAAACTGAACACTTAAAATTTTTTTCAGAATTTAAACATTTTTCAAAGCTGCAGAGGTCACACTCCCGTGTGGTCAAGCCGTGTGCCTCGCACGGCCACCAGACATGCCAATGTGTCCAAGTCGTTTCAAAACAGGGCATACATACTGACTTGTTCACACAGCCACAAGACATGCCTGTGTGCTCGGCCGTGTGAAAATTAAGGGAGCTATTGACTTGTGCACACGGTCGATCACACGCCCATGTGACTAGCCCGTGTGTCATCCACGGCCACTAGACACGCCCGTGTGCCTAGGCCGTGTCATTCCTATAAGGTATACTGACTTAATTCAATAGGGAACCCCAGGGAACGCACGACCGTGTAGTATGACCGTGTGTCTCCCACGGCTGAGACACACACCCGTTTCTCTGACTGTGTGGACATAAATAGGCCATTCAAAAAGCCAATTTTGCCACCCATTTTGGGTCATCCCTGCAAGCCAAAACAAATGCATTTATACCAACATATAGCTAACCAAAACGTACTCAAAACATTCATCATTCATACCATATATTTCTCATCTCAAATCACATTCAATTTCCAAACAAAATCATACCAAATCCCAACCAATTTCATACCATAAACATATATAACATAAATCATCAAATACCACATTTGTCCCATTGCTAAACTTACCATTTTCACAACACTTTCATACCAAAATGACCATTTCTCATTAAAGCATATAAGCAACATCAAACATACTAAAATGCACCACTTGTGACATACCAAAAACAAGCATTAACACAACCATTTGTTAGCCATCTCACATGGCATAACTTATATTCATCACAAAACATATTCAACCTCATATAGCTTATACATGCTATAATTCAACATTTATAAATTCAAAAGTGTACCGAAACAAGTTAGATAGTGTGGTGATGATCCTCGACGATCTTCGAGCTTTCGGTAGCTTTAATATCTATAAAACAAAGCAAACACACACAAAGTAAGCTACAAAGAGCTTAGTAAGCCATATACAAATAAATTGACCAAAAACACATTCATAGATCAATTTAATCAAGTAGTTCATGGAAAAACTTAATTAATGATCCATATTTCACATATAATTCACATGATCACATTTATCTCTTGAACATATACCACATTTTATTCTTATATCACTATATATATAATAAATTCATAATTGAACATATACTACCTTTCAATCTCAAAAATAGTACATGTTTCATACGTACTGGAATCGGAAACATGTTCAGACGTTCATTCATTTTTTTGGAATGCCCGTTGAACCATTCAGAATCAATACAGATGCGCAGAACACTCAAAAAGATTGTACAATGCCAACATCCCAGACATGGTCTTACATGTAATCAAATATCAATGCCACTGTTCAGACAGGGTTTTACACGAAGTCAAATACGATGCCGATGTCCCTGACATGGTCTTACACGTAATTCCCAAATCGATGCCAACGTCCCAGACATGGTCTTACACGTAAACATATATCAGATACTATGTCATGACATATGTATCCTAACTATTCCTAAGGTTCGGATGGGGCTTTTCGGATGTCATCACATACTCGAAACTTTCTCAGATTTCATATATTCATCTTTCATAATCACAATTCAATTTCATATAATCATAAATAAATCAACTTAAGCACATTTATTTGTATATAGACTTACCTCGTACGGATGTGAACGGACGAAAACGGCTATTCAACGATTTTTCACTTTCCTCGATCTAATTCTGTTTTCTTTGGTTCTTGATCTAGATAAATTCAAATTTATCCCTTTTATTGAACAAATCATTCAATTCAATCCAAAAACCCATAATTAGGGCATTTTACAAAATAACCCCAATAATTTCATATTTGGACAATTTAGTCCCTAATTCACAAAATCATCAAATTACAAAATCCCACTACACATATACTTAGCCAAATTCTTACTAAGCTAATACAAGCCCTCGTATTTCCTTAATTTCTTAATTAGGCCCCTCAAAAATATTTTTCTCACTATTTATTCCCAATTGCTCAAATTCTTCAAAAATTTATGGCAAAACATAATAATTTCACATTAAGCTTCCATAATTCATCAACTAACAGTTCCAAACTCACTAATTCGTCAATAGCACATATCAAAATCATCATCAAAAATAGAAATTGAGGCATGGGCTTGAGAAAACATGAAGCAACAATCACAAAAACATAAAAATCATCAAAAACCAAAACAAAACATACTTTAATTTATGCTTAAACCATTGCCGAATCTATAAAGCTCAAACCCTTATTCTTTTCTTTCTAATTTCGGTGGAGAAGCATGATAATGGCCATATTTTAAGTTTGTTTTATTTTAACATATATTAATTTAACAATTACGATTTTCTTCATGGTTTAATTAACAAAATAAACATATAAATCAAGGCCATAAATGTCCACTTACTAATTCAATGGTCTATTAACCATTTAAGGCCATCACATTTAATAAGACACATCAATTTAACCATTAATCAAATAAAAGAGCAATTTTACATGTTCTGCGATTTAATCCTTTTTCATAATTTGGCACACATATGATCAAATTAATTCATGGAAATTTCACAGATGCCAATTCACTTATCACAAACATAGAAAATAATATTTAAATATTTTTCAAACTTAAATATGTGGTCCCGAAACAACTATTCCGACTAGGGTCTAAACCGGGCTATTACACAGACCTAGGAAACTACATATTTCAGATAACTTCTTAGGTTGTTTCCAATCCAACACAACCTCTATCTTTTTAGGATCGACTCGAATCCCCTCAGCAGGAACTACATGTCCCAAAAAAGTCACCTCACGCAACTAGAATTTACACTTGCTGAATTTAGTATAGAGTTATTTTTCACGTAAAGTCTATAGTACCACCCTAATTTGTTCATCATGTTTATCCTCATTCTTAGAATAAACCAGAATATCATCGATGAAGACCACGATGAACTGATCTAGATACGATTGGAACACTCGGTTCATCAGATCCACAAACGCAGCCAGAGCATTCATCAAACCAAAAGGCATAACTAGGAACTTGTAATGTCCATAACAAGTCCTGAATGCTGTCTTATGAACATCAGCTTCCTCTACCCTCAACTAATGATACTCAGATCGAAGATCAATTTTAGAGAACACTAAAGCAAACAGATCATCGATTCTCGAAAGTGGATACTTGTTTCTCACAATCAACTTGTTCAATTACCGATAATCAATGCCCATCCTCATGGTGCCATCTTTTTTCTTAACAAATAGAACTGGTGCTCCCCACGGAGAAACACTAGGACAGATGAAACCAGGATCCAACAACTCCTGAAGTTGAGCCTTAAGTTCTATAAGTTTTTTTGGTGCCATTAGATAGAGAGCGATAAACACTGGAGCGGTATCTAAAAGAAGCTAAATTTCGAACTCAAGTTTTTTATTCGAAGGTAAACCCGGTAGCTCCTCAAGAAAGATGTCCGAAAAGTCCCTCACAGTTACAATGTCCCCTATAGAAGAGGCCTGACATTCAGAAACACTAACATAGGCTAGATACGCCTCATAACCTTTCTAAACCACTTTCTTAGCCACAAGCGCGGAGATCGCATTTGACAAAAAATCCTGACGCTCGCCGATCACAACCATCTCATTATCATCCTCAGTTCTCAAAATGACTCTTTTAGATTGCTTAACCAACCAATCCATACCCAATATCAAATTGAACTCCCCAAACGAAACCTCCATCAAATCTACAAGAAATATAGCCTCTTGCACCTATAATGGAACGTCCTTATAAAGTTTACTAACCTGGACAGCCTGCCCCAACGAACTCAATACCGTGATCTCACTAGTTGTGCTCCCAACAGAGATTCCTAGATTTTTAGAAACAGAACTAGCTATGTATGAGTGAGTAGACCCTATGTCTATCAAAGTAGTGTAAGGTAGATAAAAAATAACAAACGTACTAGTGATGACATTAAGAGCATCTCTATCCTCTCGGCGTCGAGCAGCATAAACCAAAGTAGGTTGGCTCACCTCCATTTGACCAGCACCTCTACCCGGTGCTCTCTGCCCCTCGGCCCAAACCATTACAGCCCCAGCCTGACTATGGCCACTAAGTGGCTACTGAACTGCCCTTTTGCAAGTGTACAGTATCCGGTCCCAAACCTTGCATCTAATTAACCCATGTGGACATTGTCTAATACGGTGCTCTAATGACCCACACCCCAGACAAGCCCCAATCCTCCTCCATCACTTGCTCGGATCGCATTTACCATAATCACTGCATGGTTGTAACCCAATAGAAGTAACAGGGGCTCCCACTCTAACCGAACCATCAGATCTGGCTTTTTTCTTAGGCCTCTGAACAAAAATCGAGGGCACCGAATCCCTCTTGTTCTTACTCTTTTCTTCTCCCTATTATGGTGCTCCACACGCTTAACATCTTTGGAGATCTTTGCCTTCTCAACCAAAACAAAAAACTTACGCTCCCTCTGCGGAGCAATTAGTACCTTTAGATTGTCCCTTAAACCATCATTAAATCTGACACATCTCTCATACTCAGACGTCAACATGCCTCGAGCGTAGCGTTTAACCTCAAAAATTCAGTCTTATACTCGGCCACAGATCTATCACCTTGCGTGAGATTCATGAACTCACACCTGCGAGCATCAACATAACTTCCAACCACATACTTGCTCTGAAAGGTGGACTTAAAGAATTCCCAGTTAAGATGATTTGGCTGAGTACCCTCATCAACCGTTAGCCATTACTGATAAGCCTCAGCTATTCATGATCCTCTCCATGGCCTCTAGCCAATACTTGGCCACATTAGTGGCGACTCCAGTGCCACCCCTAAATAGCTCAGCACCATTTGACCAGAGTCGTTCAGTTACCGACCCATGACCCCCAGATCCAGTATGAGGTCCAACGACCCTTTCCAAAATCCTCAGCATGGCTTGGGATAATGCGTCGTCCCCAGCTACATGGTCTTAAGACCCAGTCTCAGTAACAGGTGAAATCGACGACTCACTCATACCTACATTCGACATACTGCCCAGAGAGGAAGACTTAGCTCGAGCCGCCGTACGGCTTCTACCATGGCTTCGAATACCATGTATGCGAGTACCATGTGTGCTCATTGTGTCATTCTAATTTTATCTACATTATAAAGTTTTATGCATCAGTTTCAATATTTATTAACATATATTTTATGCATAAAGTATCAGAAGTTCAGAAATGTTTTTGGATGTTTCAGTCTCTATCAACTCCACTACAGTTTCGAAGAGTACTAACTATATTGTTTTAGAATAGTTCTAACTAAGTTTTAGAAATACTTACAGAACCGACGCTAGAGACTCGGTATACCATCTACTTTCTCAAATTATTCAAAAATGTTTGCAAATCATTTCTTAAAATAATATTTCAGAACCCAAAATTCACAGTGGAGTTTTGAACTTGGTTCTAATACCACTAAATGTAACACCTCCAACCCGGCCTGAACGTTATGGCTGAATCTGGCGATGAGACATGGAATGGATTTTGAAAACGAAGTTAATACGATAAAATCATTTTCGAATTTCCTACTCCTAATTATTTGGAACCATTATTTAAAATGTTCAATTATTTAATTATTTATCTTTCTTGCGCAACCTAATTCATAGCAGAAGCCTAGTAAAACCTATAACAGCCCATATCTAGTAAAAATCAGAATAGTGGTTTTGGGACCACAAATTCGATTCTAGAAAGAAATTTATTTTATTATTATTTTATGATCTATGATATGATAGAAATGTCATGTGAAAATTTTATAAAGAAATTTTATCGGTTACATGTTTAATCGATGAAAGGACCAAATTGCATGAAATGCAAAAGTTGAGTTCTAGTAGCTATAAGTATCAAATAGCTATAGAATTCAGAACAAGAGGTCCTTATAGGGTAATTAGACCATTAAATAAAATTTAGTAGATATTGTTGATGAATCATTTATGGAAAATTAGAAAAGAAAAGGATGAAATTGGAAAGTGGAAAAATTAATGGATGATAAATTAATTAAATAGAATATTATCATTTTATATCATCTTCATGCCCAAAAATTCCATGGAAACCCTAAGAAAGAGAAAGCAAGCTTTCTTGGCTCAATTGGGTAAGTAATCAAGTCCTGTTTTTAGTAATTTTATATTTTTGAGATCAGAATAGTGTAATCTCTCAAATTTGGGGAATAATTTGCAAAGTTATCAAAGTATAGAAATTTTGGCATGGATGAATATTCGAAAATTTAGAAATTTATGATAGAAAAAGAAAGTTTATTAATACATAAACAACTTTTACAAAGTGATTTTGAATGAAATGGTGATTTAAGGACTAAATTGAAAAGATGTAATATTCATGAAAAATTTCTAATTTTTGTGAAATACTTGAGCTGTAATTTTACATGTAAAAGTTGGCTAGGCTTGGAATATGGATTAAATTGCAAGAACTTTATTTTCCAAGCCTAGGGACGAAATTGGAATTTATAAAAAGTTTAGGGGCAAAACTGGAATTTTTCCTAAGATATAAATTGAATGAAAATAAGTATGAAATGTATTAAATTGATGTTAAATTTATTCGTATAGATCTGGATAGATCAATTCGGAGTTAGAATGAGAAAAAGAGAAAAATGACGGAATAGTAGATTTTCATACATGAGCAATTATCGACGTAAGTTCGTGTAACTCAATTTAATATGTTATATGTTTGAAATAAATATTTTATGTGTGAATTGTGTGAATGCCTTGTGTAGGAATTGATCACATGCCCGACTATACTTTATAAATGATAAACTTCGTCAAAATGAAAAATGTTAAAAATATACGTTTGAATTAAGGGTTATATGTTTGAAATATATAGTTATTAGGTATAGGAAATATACATGAATTATGTGAATATCTTATTTAAGAAATGATTAAATGATGGAATTGCTTGAAACAAATGAAATTCCGATTGAATATTGGATTTCATGGATAAAGGTGATTTCCTTTGTAGAATGTGGTCCTGCATTTGTTGCTAATGAGATTTAGCTCAGATGAGTAATCCTATTAACCTCATTTCTGATAGGATTTAGCCCCGACGGATAATCCTGATCTAAGTTCTCTCTAGCATATGTTATGGGTTGGATTTAGCTCAGATGGGTAATCCAGATCGGGCTCTTTAGAGCATATGTCATAAAAAGCATTTAGTCTAGACTGGTAATCCTGACTAAGCTCTATTGAATATATATTTGAGACAAGATTTAGCCTGGACTAGTAATCATGTTATATATATGTGTGTGGCTCGAGAGTGTACTTTCTAAAACAGTTCCTTAAGGGTATCATTGGATATGAATTAACGGATATATTGTTCTATACACTTTGTGAGTACTATCTAAGAATCCATTAGAATTCTAATGATTCAACAGATAAAATATGTGATATAACATGAGATATATGTAATGAAAAGAGTAATGCATTGAATGCATGTGGCATGATGAGCTTAGTTATGTTATTTAATGTACATGAGAATATCCATCGATATTTCTAATAATTTCAACATGCAGAATCTTGACAAGAGAGAACATGGACATGAAATGAACTGTTACGTACACGTATCTGTCTGAAGTACATAAAAGTAATGATTCATGATGTATTGAAATATGAGATGATGATATATAAATATGGAATATGTTTGATAAATGTGTATATTCGTGATTATAGAATTGTACACCTTGAGTGTATTATATGTGTGATGATGATAAATTAAGTGAATTTTATGGATAATGTTCTGACATGGAATGATCAGTATTTGAAACTAATTATTATGAAATGTACTTGAAATATAGAGGTACGATTTTTATAAGTTATATGAATACATGATGTTGAAAGTATATGTACAGGTAAAATCTCATGAGTGTTGAGCCCATATATGTTTCTTGATATTTATATGAATTATAACAAAGATGAAGAGGATGTGTGCTAGGGCTCATGATCAAATTAATTGAATATGCTTTACATGTTTATTGTAACTATAAGAAAAGGGTAAGTTAACTATCAAGTTATACGGACTTACTAAGCATGATATGCTTACTTTGTTTTATTTTCCCCTGTTCAATAGTGATTCGGGAGCTCATTGGTTGGGAAGCTTGGCGGAGATCACTTACACTATCCATCAGCCCTTTTTGGTATGAATGGTAAATGAATTATGGTTATAATGGCATGTATAGGTTACTAGTGCCAATTTTGATGATGAATTGGATGAATGTAATCTAGCCATTAGAATGGCTAGTGCTGATTAGCTTGATATGTATATAAAGTTAAATCATGGATATATATATATATATATGCATGGTAAGTTTTGAATTAGATGGATTTGTATGTGTAATATGGAAAGGTATGTTATGAGATAAAATTATAAGCATATATGTTATGCTAAATGATTGGTAATTGTCTCAATAATCATACTTGAATTGCTTGGTTGCTATTGGAAATGTTTGGTGTAGGTGTTGGATGAAAATGGGTAAGAAATAGGGCTTGGAAAATAGCTTTATTTTCTCCACACAGGTAGACACACAGGCATGTGCCTAGGCCGTGTGTGACATACGGGTTGATACACGGGCGTGTGTTAAGGACGTGTGTCCTCTGCATCCAAAAATTTGAAAAACGGTATGCCCTGTATTAAGAACACGGTTTCAACATAGGTGTGTGACTCAGCCGTGTGAGGTACACGGCCATGGAAGCACGGGTGTGTGATACGACCGTTTGAAACCTACACCTATTTTTGAAGATTCGAAATAACCACACGGCCTTGCACATGCGTGTGTCTCTTAGCCATGTGACCCAAATTTCTTCATGGGTTGCAAGTCAGAGAGTTACACGTATGAACCTACACGGCCTTACCACACAGGCGTATGGCTCTTATATGTGAGAAAAATCTTAAAATTTTGCGAAAAATTCCCCGAGATCCTGATTTGGTCCCGAATCGATTCTAATGCATTTTTAGGGCCTCGAGGGCCCTACTAATGGACGTTATGACTAATATC
Organism: Gossypium stocksii; assembly: GCA_020496765.1. Classification (NCBI taxonomy): domain Eukaryota; kingdom Viridiplantae; phylum Streptophyta; class Magnoliopsida; order Malvales; family Malvaceae; genus Gossypium; species Gossypium stocksii. The sequence continues at coordinate 55,903,729 of CM035622.1, forward strand.
AAAAAATAAATAGTGTTCGACTCTATTTTATTTGAAAATGTTCTGTAAACTTCGGTAATGCCTCAAAACCCTATTCCGGCGACGGATATGGGTTAGATGTGTTACAAAACTGATACCTTTTCAAAACCCGATTCACATTCTTAGAAAACCCTTGTTCATATAAAGCCGTCGAAATCAAAACACTTTATCGAGGCATGCACATAAATATCTCAAAACCAAAACCAACGAGTAAAAGTCCATACAGTCCAGAAATTTTACAAACCCACAAATTAAGTGAAATCTAATATAAAAACCGTAAGTTTAAATTTTAAATAGTTTATAGTCGAGTGGTCACCGTTGAGCCTCTGCCACACCGATCCACCGAGCTCTGAGGATTACCTGTACAAAACAGACAAACGGGGTGAGGTTACATAAACTCAGTGTGTAACCCAATAGAATTAAGCATGTACATATACATATCCTTATATAACAGACAGATACAGATTCAGGCCTAAGCGCATTTTAGATACAGAATCATATACAGATATGCAAATAAGATAATAGAATCCTACCCCTATCCTCTACACACCATCTCCGACCATCCAAACACACCATGTCGGGTTAAAAACACCCACCCAACCTTACACACCATATTCTGTACCAGCCCAATTTTGGGCCTAGTAGAAACAGTGGTTTTGGGACCACGAATCTAACAAGGAAAAATTTATTTTTATTTTATTTTTATGGTCTAAAATTTCACGGAATGATATTGTGAAAATCTCATTCAAAGATTTTGGCATTTGGGCACTCAATTTAGTCAAAAGACTAATTTTGTTCATCTTTCTCCTCCATGGCCGAATATAGCAAGAGAAGACATGGCTAGGGTTTGGCCAAGCTTCCAAGCTTGATGGTAAGGCCGTTTTAGCCCATTTTTAATGATTTTTTTACGTTTTTGAAGTCCTTATATCATTATCTACCTATTTTTACCACTTATTTGATATATGATGAAGGTCTAAGGTTTGACTCATGTTAGAAATTTGTGTATTTTGATGATTAATGGTAGATTATGCATGTTTATGGTTAGAGAAACAACTTTTACTAAATAGTTTTTGGTAAAAATGCATAAAAGGACATAATTGTAAAAGTTGTGAAACATGTGTTAAAAATATGATTTAATGGAAATTGTGGCCTGTTATAGTTATTAAAATGGTTTGGCTAGGATTGTATGTAAAAGAAATTGAGTACATTTCATTTTACGAGCCTAAGGGCAAAAATGCAAATATGACAATGTTTAAGGGCAAAAGTGTAATTTTTGCCATAGTGTAAATTTTGGACTAAATTGAATAATGTGATTAATGAATAATTTAAATTTGCTATTATATATTGAGAAAATAAGGTTCAGAATTAGAATGAGAGAAAATTGAGTAATTGATGGGTAAACCCTTCTCGCCATTTTCGTGACGAGGTAAGTTTGTATGTAAATAATACATCATAAATTATGTTTTTATGCTATTATATTGTATGATTTGTATGATTGACTCTTCGTGTATAATTGTTAAAGCTTCGACAAGTGAAAATGAGAAATCCCGGTTGAACCTTATGAATAGAATATGATACAAGTGATATGTCACTAGGAACTCAAGTGTGTGATTATGTGATTAACTGATGTCCGGCGGCTGATCTAGTACGTCTCCTAGTGGCTAGGTAGTCCTGCATTTGTTGCGGACACCTATCAGCTTGTGTGAGTAGCACTGAGTAGTTACGTCCCGACCGTCAGCTTGAGTGAGCAGACCCGTGACTAGCTCATGAATAAGCATATGTGTGAAATGTGATAAGTGGTAGCTTTGGCTACATATAGGTGGCACTTATGTACAAACCTTCCGTGGTTCCATTAGTATTCCGAGTGTTCAACGAGTTGTCAAAGGTGTGAAAGTGTATGTGGCTATGTTACGAATTAAGAGATACATATAACACCCCTTACTCATATGCAACATCGGGACAGGATTTGAGGCGTTATCAGACTTAAACGTAAACATCCATGCAGAACTAGGCCATAAAGTTTCATCCAATTTTAAAACCATTCATACACGTGTACTTCGTCCCTTATACGTGCCTACGAGGCCCAAAACATACTTTGGAAGTGGTCTGGGACTAAACCGACAACTTCTAAATATTTTAAAAACTCATAGAAATTTTGCCCTAAACAGGGGTCACACGCCTGTGTGGATATGGGACACGCCCATGTGGGTAGGCCGGGTGGGCACACACGCCGGTCTCAATACCCCGTGTAACTCTCTATTTATGATGTCATCAATCAAATAAAACCACACGGCCAAGCCACACGCCCGTGTGACCAAATAAATTCACATAAATTAGGTGCAGACTTCACACACCCTTGACACAAGCTTGTGTCCAAGGCCGTGCCGTCCATACGGTTGAGAAACACGCCTGTATGCTTAGCGCGTGTCGAATTATTTTTCATTTTGAAGCTAAACTAGTTTTCACATGGCCTAGTTCACGCCCATGTCCCAGGCCATGGCCTTCACACGGCTAAGACACACGCCTGTGTCTTTGCTCGTCTGCTCTATACTGGGCATTCTGTTTCTTAAAATTTTAGGTGCAGGGGACACACGGCCTATTCATATGCCCATGGGGCTGACCGTGTGTCACACATGGCCTAGACACACACCCGTGTGTCTACCCGTGTAAACAATATATAGGCTATTTACCCAGCCAATTTCCACCCTAAAACATAAAAACACAAGCACCAATGCATTGGTATAGTTCATAGCATTTTTTAGCAACCAACATGTCCATAACTAAGACATCATCGCCTTATTTTCATGACATATATATATAACACACTTAACCAATCACATACCCAACAATTCAAAACATGCAAATTACCACAACTATGGAATCTATCATCATGCAATTTTGCTTATAATCAATATTAGCCAATATCAACTAACCTTATACAAAATGAATCAAGTATCATCATAAGCCAACATATTTGGCTAAACCAATATGACATATAAAAAAAACACAAGTCCCTATACATGCCATACTCAAAATGTTATGACTAACTATACCCAAATATTCCAATTGATAGTGTGATCGAGTCTCCGACATCCTTCGATCCCCGAGCTAGCTTGGCGATACTATAAGAAAAATGGAAAAGAAAGGGGAGTAAGCATGAAGCTTAGTAAGTTTGCATGTAAATAATTAACAACATCAATCATGCAATATCATACAAATAACATAAATGTGACTTGTCACAATGTCATCAAGTACCATAGGTACATCTTAAATCATGTCATTCTCATAGTGAATAATAAAACTCATGTTCATGATTCCTTTATTCACTTCTTACCGAGAACTTATTGATGTCATAATCTTAATGTTTAATGAGCTTCTTGTACATACCTATACCATTTCATCATATTCATACCTCGTTATTTCTTTAACACAGTCTTTGAATTACCCATTGAACCGCTTGGAATACTAAAGGATACTCGAGAAATCTCATACACATAGCAAGATGCCAATGCTATATCCCAGGTATGGTTTTCCATGGGATCACATATCGATGCCAATAGCTCAAGTATGGTCGTACACGATGTCTCATATCGATGTCCGATCCTAGACATGGTCTTACACGAAATCTCATAACGATGCTATATCCTAGATATGGTCTTACACGAAATCACATACCGATACCATATCTCAGATATGGTCTTATATGGGATCTCAATAACCCTAATGTCATGACATTTGTATCCTATCTATTCTTAAGGTTCAATCGGGATTTTGAGACATCGAAACTTCATCACAACGTCATCGATCATCGTTAACTAATTTCATAAAAACAATTACACAATTCTTGCAATACTAAAGCACTGAATACATAGTAATGAAATGTTGTATTATTTACCCACAAACTTACCTCGGTACCAAAATATGACTAACTATTTGATTTAGTCCAAAAGCTTGTTCTTTCCCGGGTCTAGGTCTGGACTCCGATTCTCTTGATCTATCATAGCAAATTTCACTTCTTTAATTATCACATTGCTCATAATAGCCCATAAATCATACTTTGGAAAAATTACACTTTTGCCTCTAAACTTTTACATATTTACAAATTAGTCCCTAACCTCGTAAAATTATTTTCATTTGATTTCTTTGTACTTTAAGCCTAACCGAACACATTTCATGCTTATAATAGCCCACATTTTCTTTCAAATCTAATTTTTACCACTTATTTTACAACTTTTACAAGTAAATCCTTTTTAGGTATTTTTATGAAAAATCACCTTGTAAAAGATGTTTATCAAACATCAAACATTCATATTCCTTCATTAAACATCAAAGTACAAGCATGTCACGCATGGGTAAATTTTTTAACATGAACCCTAGCTCAAAATAATTGTAAAAATAGCTAGATCGATTGATGAGAACTTCAAAAATACATAGAACATTAAAAACGGGCCTAGGATGAACTTACTATTAAGCTTGAAAGTTGAAGAGACCCTAGCTATGGTGAGCATGGAAATTTCGGTCCTAACTTGAAGAAGATGAGCAAATTTTGCTTGATTTTTCCCTTTTTAATATTTAATTAACCAATTGACCAAAATGCCCGTAAGGCATTCCTTTGATATTTTTCCCTTCCATGTCCACTTTTGTCCATAAAAATAGAAATTGGGAAATTGCTATTTAAGGACATCTAATTAATAATCCAAAGCGATTTCATACTTAAAGCTTCTAAAATCTCATCTTTTGCAACTTTTGCAATTTAGTCCTCAAAGTCAAATTGGACTTTTATTCACAAAATTCGTTCATGAAACTTTCACACAATCATGCAAACATGTCATGGACCTCAAAACAATCATAAAACAAATATTTCTACTTCAGATTTGTGGTCTCAAAACCACTATTCTGACTATGCCCTAAATTGGGATGTGACAACTCTCCCCCCTTTACGGATTTTTATCCCCGAAAATCTTACCGGTAAAAAGATTTGGGTAATGTTTCCTCATGGCCTCCTCGGGCTCCCATGTAAACTCTTCAACCCTATGTCTTTGCCATAACACTTTCACAAGAGAAATACTTTTGTTTCTTAATTGTTTGACTTCCCGAACCAAAATCTTAATCGGCTCTTTGCCATAAGTCATATCCGGTCGAATCTTAACCTCTGTCAGTGAAATCACATGCTAGGTCGTGTGACAAATTAAATTCTAGTAAATTAGGTGCAGATTTCACACACCCTTGGCACGTGTCTGTGTCCAAGGTCGTGCCATCCACATGACTGAGAAACACGCCCGTGTCTCTACCCGTGTGCTCCATACTGGGCATTCTATTTATTAAAAATTAAGGTGTAGGGGACACACGTCCTGTTCACACGCCCATGGGGCTGACTGTGTGTCACACACGGCCTAGACACATGCCGGTGTGGACAAATATAAGGCTATTTACCAAGCCTTTTGTAACGCTGAAACACAAGCACACTTACACTAATTCAAAGCCATATAACATAACATAAGTGGGCAATCAAACATCCTTAAATCAAGTCTTCCACACATCATTTACATACCACGTCCATCATGCAAATATCTCACATACTTAGCAACTTAAACATACAAATTACCTTAATCTTGAATAACATCACCATATGCATATATCAATTATCAATATTGGCCAACTTTTAATGGCCTTATACAAAATGAATCAAGTATCATCATAACCAACATATTTGGCTAAACCAATATGACATATAATAAAAAGACCAAGTCCTTATACATGCCATACAAAAATGTTAAGACTAGTTATACCCAAATATTCCAATTGATAGCGTCATCGAGTCTCCGACATCATTCGATTCCCGAGCTAACTTGGTAATACTATAAGAAAAATGGAAAAGAAAGGGAAGTAAGCATGAAGCTTAGTAAGTTTGCATGTAAATAATTAACAACATCAATCATGCAATATCATACAAATAACATAAATGTGACTTGTCACAATGTCATCAAGTACCATAGGTACATCTTAAATCATGTCATTCTCATAGTGAATAATAAAACTCATGTTCATGATTCCTTTATTCACTTCTTACCGAGAACTCATCGATGTCATAATCTCAATGTTTAATGAGCTTCTTGTACATACCTGTACCATTTCATCATATTCATACCTCGTTATTTCTTTAACACAGTCTTTGAATTACCCATTGAACTGCTTGGAATACTAAAGGATACTCGAGAAATCTCATACACATAGCAAGATGCCAATGCCATATCCCAAGTATGGTTTTATATGGGATCACATATCGATGCCAATAGCTTAGGAATTGTCTTACACGATGTCTCATATCGATGACAGGTCCGAGACATGGTCTTACGCGAAATCTCATAACGATGCTATATCCTAGATATAGTCTTACACGAAATCACATACCGATGCCATATCTCAGATATGGTCTTATATGGGATCTCAATAACCCTAATGTCATGACATTTGTATCCTATCTATTCATAAGGTTCAATCAGGATTTTGAGACATCATGTAAATAATTAACAACATCAATCATGCAATATCATACAAATAACATAAATGTGACTTGTCACAATGTCATCAAGTATCATAGGTACATCTTAAATCATGTCATTCTCCTAGTGAATAATAAAACTCATGTTCATGATTCCTTTATTCACTTCTTACCAAGAACTCATCGATGTCATAATCTCAATGTTTAATGAGCTTCTTGTATATACATGTACCCTTTCATCATATTCATACATTGTGATTTCTTTGACATAGTCTTTGAGTTACCCGTTGAACCGCTTGGAATACTAAAGGATACTCGGGAAATCCTATACACATAGCAAGATGCCAATGCCATATCCCAGATATGGTCTTACTGGGATCACATATCGATGCCAATAGCCTAGCTATGGTCCTACACGATGTCTCATATTGATGCCAGATCCCAAACATGGTCTTACATGAAATCTCATAACTACGCCATATCCCTGATATGGTCTTACACGTACTCACATACCGATGCCATATCCCTGATATGGTCTTACACATACTCACATATCGATGCCATATCCCTGATATGGTCTTATACAGGATCTCAATAACCCTAATGTCATGACATTTGTATCCTATCTATTTTAAGGTTCAACTAGGATTTCGGGATACAAAACTTCATCACAACGCCATCAATTCATCGTTAACCAATTTCATAAAAAAATTAATGCAATTCATGCAATATTAAAGTATTGAATACGTAATAATGAAATGTTGCATTATTTACCCACAAACTTACCTCGGTACCAAAATATGACTGACTATTTGATTTAGCCTGAAAGCTTGTTCATTCCCCGGTCTAGGTCTGGACTCCATTTCTCTTGATCTATAATACCAAATTTCACTTATTTAATTATCACATTGCTCAAAACATCTCATAAATAATAATTTGGCAAAATTACAAATTTTCCCCTAAACTTTTACATATTTACAAATTAGTCTCTAGTTCATAAAATGATTTCCATTCGATTTCTTTGTACTTTAAGCCTAGACGAACACATTTCATGCTTGTAACAGCCCATGTTTTCTTCCAAATCAGATTTTTACCACTTATTTTATAACTTTTACAAAGAAGTCCTTTTCAGGGTTTTCATGAAACATCACTTTGTAAAAGATGTTTATCATACATCAAACTTTTATATTCCTTCATTAAACGTCAAAATATAAGCATGTCACTCATGGGTAAATTTTTGAACATGAACTCTAGCTCAAAATAATGGTAGAAATAGGTAAATTGGGCTACGATGACTGAAAAAATGTATAGAACATTAAAAAACGGGGCTTAGAGGCACTTACTATGAAGCTTGGAAGTTGAAAAAAAACTAGCTATGGAGAGCATAGAAGTTTCAGCCCTAACAAGAAGAAGATGAACAAAATTTTGCTTGATTTTTCCCTTTTTAATCTTTAATTAACCAAATGACCAAAATGCCCTTCACTTAAAACTTTGATGTTTTAGCCCTTCCATGTCCATTTTTGTCCAAACTAAACTATATTGGCTTAATTACCACATAAGGACTTCTAATTTAAGAACTCATCACAATCAAATCCTTTTTAGTAATTAAAACACACATTTTGCAACTTTTGCAATTTAGTCCTAAAAGTCAAATTAGACTATTTTTCACAAAATTTCTTCATGAAACTTTCACACAATCATGCAAACATGTCATGGACCTCAAAATAATCACAAAACAAATATTTCTACTTTGGTTTTGTGGTCTCAAAACCGCTATTCTAACTAAGCCCTGAATTGGGATGTTACAGTTAAAGGCAATCCTGTCACAAAATCCATAGTAATACGGTTCCATTTCCACTCGGGAACCATCATAGGCTGAAGTAAACCGGAAGGTACTTGGTGTTCATCTTTCACTTGCTGACAAATTAAACATTTAGAAACAAACTCTGAAATGTCTCTTTTCATACTTGGCCACCAATACAATTTCTTCAAGTCATTGTACATTTTTATACTACCTGGATGAATAGACAAACATCCATTATGTGCTTCGTGAAAAATTTTTCGTATAAGCTCATCATTCCTCGGTACACAGATCCTATCTCAGAACATCAAACACCCATTAATACCAATCTGAAAATCTAGTTCAATAACCGATTCACACCAAACTCTTTTATTTTGCAAATCACTGTCGTTTTCCTGAGCTTCGTAAATCTCTTGGAGAAACATTGGTCTAACTCTTAACTCTCTTATAATTGAACCATCATCAGATATAGTCAACTGAGTATTCATAGCTTTCAAGGCAAACAATGACTTTCTACTCAAAGTGTCGGTGACTACATTCACCTTCCCCGGATGGTACTCAATCACCAATTCATAATCTTTTAATAGTTCGGGCCACCTCCGTTGTCATAGATTCAAATCCTTTTGAGTCATCAAGTGCTTTAAACTTTTATGATCAGTGAATACTCGACATTTCTCGCCATACAAATGGTGTCCCCAGATCTTCAATGCAAACACAATAGTGGCTAGTTCTAAATAGTGTGTCAGATAGTTGCTCTCATGCAGTTTCAGTTGTCTCGAGGCATAAGCTATTACCTTGCCTTCTTACATAAGTACACAACCCATTCCATTCAAAGACGCATCACTATAAACCACATATTCTTTTCTCGATTCAAGTTGTACTAAAACTGGAGCTTCAATCAACAATGCCTTTATTTTCTCAAAACTCTGTGGCTTTTTTCTGTCCATCCAAACTTGACATCCTTTTGTAACATCCTCGTCATCAGAGTAGCAATCATGGAAAATCCCTTAACAAACCGTCTATGATAACCAGCTAAGCCTAGAAAGCTTCTAAGCTCTGACACGTTCCTTGGTGATTTCCATTCAACAATAGCCGAAATCTTACTTAGGTCAACTCAAATACCATTACCTGAAATAATGTGGGACAAAAATCTAACTTCTTTAAGCCTAAATTCACTTTTACTAAATTTAACCTACAATTTCTTGCCTCTCAAAGTTTTCAAAACCATTCTCAAGTGTTCAGTATGTTCAGTTTTGTCATGAGAATAAACTACTATATCATCAATGAAAACAACAACAAATTTCTCAAAGTACGGTCTAAAAATACGGTTCATTAAATCCATAAATACAGCAAGAGCATTCGTTAATCCAAAAGGCATCACAAGAAATTCATAATGACCATACCTTGTTTGAAATACAGTTTTCGACATGTCTGGCTCCTTAACTCTAAACTGGTAGTAACCGGACCTCAAGTCTATCTTCGAAAACACTGTGGCTCCCTTTAATTGGTCAAACAAATCATCAGTCAGTGGCAAGGGATACTTGTTCTTTTTGGTTACCTTATTCAACTGTCGATAATCTATACATAGTCTCATTGAACCATCTTTCTTGTTCACAAATAGTGCCAATGAACCCTATAGGGAATAACTAGGTCTCACAAAACCTTTGACCATCAGTTCTTATAACTAAGCTTTCAACTCCTTCAATTTAGTCAAAGCTATTTTGCACAGAGCAATCGAAATAGGTGCAGTACCAGGACTAGCTGAATACCAAATTCGACTTCTCTAATAGGGGGCAATCTGGGCAACTCTTCTAGAAACACATCCGAATACTCACATACTACCAGCACTGATTCAATTTTCAACTCAAACTCTTTTGTATTCAGTACAAAAGCAAGATCAGCTTCATGACCCTTTCTTATATATTTCTGACAGTTATAGAAGAAATCACTACAGGTAAGTTATTCGATTCACCTGGTTCAACCTGAAGAATATTCCCATTTACACATTTTAGTTCAATAATTTTCTTTCTACACTTCACTACCACACCATGAATGGTCAACCAATCCATACCAAGAATTATATCAAATTCATCAAAAGGCAAAAGCATAAGATTAGCTAGAAAATAGTGACCTCTAATCATCAAAGGGCAATTCTTACATACTTTGTCAGCTAACACATACTTGCCCAGAGGGTTCGACACTTTTATCACAAATTCTGTAGACTCAATAGGCATATTCATACTAGATACCAATTTCATGCAAGCATATGAATGGGTAGTTTCCGGATCAATCAAAGTAACAACAAAAGTATCATAGAGAGAAAAAGTATTCGTAATCACATTAGGAGATGAAGCCTCTTCGTGAGCACGAATGGCATAAGTCCTCGCAGGTACTCTACCCTTGGGTCTCATAGTCGACTCTCTACGTGTACCCTTGCTTCTAACTCTATTTCTTTGATTTCTCTGTGGTATTCCTTTACTAGCAATGTTACTCGATCTCACACTTTGAAGTTTCTCTTTTTCTGCCATCTCGGGGCAATCACGAATAAAATGGTCTTGTGAACCATATCTAAAACAGGATTTATCATTCACTCGACACTCACCGAGGTCACGTCTACCACACTGCAGACACTTCAGTCTATTTGGTCGAGTAATACCGACACTCGTAATCAAAGTAGTCTGAGCCTTATGACCTGAATACTATTTACCTTTATTTCTATTCGAGAACCCAACTAAAGCATTTGACCGAGTAGTGAACTCTCTCAATTTCTTAGATGAGGACTGAAATGACTTTTCCATCTCTCTCTTCTTTGAGTCACGATACTATATTTGAGCTTTTCTTTTCTCTGTAGCTAACTCCTCGGCCTTACAAGCTCTCTCTACAAGCACAACAAATTCTTTCAGCTCAAGAATGACGACAAAAAATCAAATGTCCTCGTTTAACCCATCCTCAGACCTCTTGCACATAATGGCCTTAGTAGATACACATTCCCGAGCATATTTGCTAAGTCTCACAAACTCACACTCATACTCAGTTACAATCATTTGACCTTACTTTAACTCAAGAAATTCCTTTCTCTTCTAATCAATAAACCTCAGATTAATTTACTTCTTACGGAACTCTTCCTGGAAAAATCCCAAGTTACCATCTCCCTCAGTACAACTGACACAAGGGTATTCTACCATTGGTAGGCCGAATCTCGTAAGAGTGATACCACACATTTCATGCATTCCTCAGGTGTGTAAGACAACCCTTCGAATACCCTGATATACTCAAGGTAAAATTCTGCTCTTTTCGGATCATTATCTTTATTAGCTAGGAATTTCTCGACCCCTTGCTTTCAAATTCTGTCAATCGATGGCATTTCTCTTCTTACCATTTCCACAACTTGGGGAGCTATAGGGGTATGTTGAGGAATACATAAGGGTGGAGGGGGTTGGGCATTCGGGTTCGTTCAAATGAACTTCATATACCATGCATTTGTCATATGGAGAAAGGCTTTCCTAGCTCCTTCTTCTCCTTCCTGACTCACAATCATGGCTCTACTCTCTCGTGACATTGTCCCTTCAATGGGAGGAGGCACGTTACCTTCCACCTCATCTGCTCAGCTCTGTCAGGATCCATTTACTATATCAAAACACATTTTAAAATTGTCAGGAGTCATCACACTATCACAATATATGTATGGCATGTATAGCTAGACTCTTTCACACACTACATAGTCCGAGAATCGACTAAATCGTAGCTCTGATACCACTAAATGTAACACCCCTTACCCATATCCGACATCGGGTCAGGGTTAAGGCATTACCAAACTTAAACGTAAACATTCACGCAGAATCGGGCCATAAAATTTCATCCAATTTTAACACCATTCATACACCTGTGTTTCATCCCTTATATGATCCTACGAGGCCCAAAACGTACTGTGGAAGCGGTCCAAGACTAAATCGAGAACATCTAAAAATTTTACAAACTCATAGAAATTTTGCCCTAAACAGGGGTCACACGCCTATGTGGATATGGGACACGCCCATGTGGGTAGCCCGTGTGGTCACACACGCTCGTGCACTTACCCCGTGTAACTCTCTGTTTATGACATCATTAATCAAATGAAACCACAAGGCCAAGCCACACGTCGGTGTATTAGGCCGTGTGACGAATAAAATTCTCGTAAATTAGGTACAGACTTAACACACCCTTGACAAAAGCTCGTGTCCAAGGTCGTGCCGTCCACACGGTTGAGAAACACACATGTGTGCTCAACCCGTGTCGAACTATTTTTCATTTCAAAGCTAAACTAGCTTTCACACGGCCTAGAACACGCCCGTGTTTTAGGTCGTGGCCTCCACACGGCTGAGACACACGCCCATGTTTCTGCCTATGTGCTCCATACTGGGCATTCTGTTTCTTAAAATTTTAGGTGCAGAGGACACACGGCCTGTTCACACGCCCATGGGGCTGACCGTATGTCACACACAGCCTAGACACACGCCCATGTGTCTACCTATGTGGACAATATATAGGCTATTTACCAAGCCAATTGCCACCCTGAAACATAAAAACACAAGTACCAATACATTGGTATAATTTATAGCATTTTTTGAGCAACCAATATGTCCACAACTAAGACATCATTGCCTTATTTTCATGACATATATATAACACACTTAACCAATCACATACTCAACAATTCAAAACATGCAAATTACCACATCTATGTAATCTATCATTATGCAATATTGCTTATAATCAATATTAGCCAATATCAACTGACCTTATACAAAATGAATCAAGTATCATCATAAGCCAACATATTTGGCTAAACTAGTATGACGTATAACAAAAAGATCAAGTCCCTATACACGCCATACTCACATTGTTAAGACTAGCTATACCCAAATATTACAATTGATAGTGTGATCGAGTCTCCGATGTCCTTCGATCCCCAAGCTAGCTTGGTGATACTATAAGAAAAATGGAAAAGAAAGGGGAGTAACCATGAAGCTTAGTAAGTTTGCATGCAAATAATTAATAACATTAATCATGCAATATCATACACATAACATAAGTATGACTTGTCACAATGTAATCAAGTATCATAGGTAAATCTTAAATCATGTCATTCTCATAGTGAATAATAAAACTCATATTCATGATTCCTTTATTCACTTCTTACTGAGAACTCATCGATGTCATAATCTCAATGTTTAATGAGCTTCTTGTACATACCTGTACCCTTTCATCATATTCATACCTCATTATTTCTTTGACATAGTCTTTGAGTTACCCGTTGAACCACTAAGAATACAAAAGGATACTTGAGAAATCTCATACACATAGCAAGATGCCAATGCCATATCCCAGGTATGGTTTTACATGGGATCACATATCGATGCCAATAACTCAGGTATGGTCTTACACGATGTCTCATATCGATGTCAGGTCCTAGATATGGTCTTACATGAAATCTCATAACGATGTTATATCCTAGATATGGTCTTACACGAAATCACATATCGATGCCATATCCTAGATATGGTCTTATATAGGATCTCAATAACCCTAATGTCATGACATTTGTATCCTATCTATTCTTAAGGTTCAACTAGGATTTCGAGACATCGAAACTTCGTTACAACGTCATCGATTCATCGTTAACCAATTACATAAAAACAATTATAAAATTCATGCAATATTGAAGCACTGGATACATAGTAATGAAATGTTGCATTATTCACCCACAAACTTATCTCGGTACCAAAATATGACTAAATATTCAATTTAGTCCAAAAGCTTGTTGTTTCTCCGGTCTAGGTCCGTACTCGATTCTCTTGATCTATAATTACAAATTTCACTTATTTAATTATCACATTGCTCAAAACAGCCCATAAATTATACTTTGGCATAATTATAATTTTGCCCCTAAACTTTCACATATTTATAAATTAGTCCCTAGGCTCGTAAAATGATTTTCATTTGATTTCTTTGTACTTTAAGCCTAGCCGAACACATTTCATGCTTAGAACAGCCCACATTTTCTTTCAAATTATATTTTTACCACTTATTTTATAACTTTAACAAATAAGTCCTTTTTAAGTGTTTTCATGAAAAATCACCTTGTAAAAGATGTTTATCAGACATCAAACTTCCATATTCCTTCATTAAACATCAAAATACAAGTATGTCACACATGGGTAAATTTTTTAACATGAACCCTAGCTCAAAAATAATGGTAAAAATAGCTAGATCAATTGATGACAACTTTAAAAATACAAAGAACATCAAAAACGGGCCTAGGATGTACTTACTATTAAGCTTGAAAGTTGGAGAAACCCTAGCTATGGTGAGCATGGAAATTTTGGCCCTTGTTGAAAAAGATGAGCAAATTTTACTAGATTTTCCCTTTTTAATCTTTAATTAACCAAATGACCAAAATGCCTTTAAGGCCTTTCTTTGATATTTTTCCCTTCCATGTCCATTTTTGTCCATAATAATAGAAATTGGGAAGATTTCTATTTAGGGTCATCTAATTAATAATCCAAAGCTATTTCATACTTAAAACTTCTAGAATCTCATATTTTGCAACTTTTGCAATTTAGTCCTAAAAGTCAAATTGGACTCTTATTCACAAAATTTCTTCATGAAACTTTCACACAATCATGAAAACATGTCATGGACCTCAAAACAATCATAAAACAAATATTTTTACTTCAAATTTGGGGTCTCAAAACTACTATTACGACTAAGCCCTAAATTGGGATGTTACAATACATGTATGTACATGATGTTTATAATTATTGATTATACGATATTGTGACTCTATGAATCCCATGAGAATGTTCTTAGTGAAAGACTTGTGATTATTGATCTATGCTTGTGATTTATGAAATACATGATAAGTTCGATTGACGATGGTGAAATGGGCTTTCGGGCCAAATTGACTTATGTTATAACATTTATTATTCGCTCATATTGTGATGCATCAAATGTGAGAGAAAAGGAAGGGTTTGGCATAATTTCCTATTAAATGACTACGGGAAAATACGAATTTAAAACATTTGAAAGAAGTTAGAATAAATGCTTGAAAAGTGAATATTTCTAATTAAAATGCATGTTTGTTAGGAGGTTGGAAACGATCAAATAATATAGCCGATAATGTGAGCTTTATGGCATCTTATTTTACCTTGTACTTATATTGATGGTTTTAGATAAATGATCAATAATAAACTCATAGGTGATAGGCTTAACAAGTGATGGACTCCTGGTAAGGTTGTGTTTAAGCAAGTGATGATTATGAGATTTGTGATAACATTGTGTCATTCTTCTTTATATAAATCGCATGGTTAAGTGGTGTTCTAATATGCTTATTATTTGCATGTAAACTTAGTAAGCTCTATAGCTTACTTCCTTTCCTTTCTCATATCTTATAGGATGGTATGCTAGCTCGGGTTGGAGATCGCCGAAGATGCCATCACTCTATCAAACTATCATGTTGGGTAAAAGAACGTAAACCTTTGAGTCTATGGCATGTATAGGGTCTAAGTCATTTTGTGTATGTGTTATTAAGGATTTGATTGGTATATAGCCATATGAATTGGCTTACATTGGCTTATTAAGTTGTAAACCTATTTATATATACATGCACGAGTTAGTGCCTTTGATGATGAGTGAATGCCATTTTCAAGCCATGTTTATGGATGTTGATGGACAATTAATATGATGTTAAATGCCATTGAGATGTATAAGTGTGTGAAGGAAGTTGATGGTGGCAAATGGCTTGGAAAATAGCCTTAAAGTTGCCCATACGGGCAGAGACACGGGCGTCTCACTAGGCTGTGTGTGACACACGGTCAGCCCCATGGGCGTGTTAATAGGCCATGTGTCCCCTGCACCTTAGTTTTGAGAAACAGAATGTCCAGTAGTAAACACACGGGTAGAGACACGGCCGTGTGTCTCGACCGTGTGAAGGACATGGCCATAGGACATGGGCGTGTGCCCAGGCTATGTGAAGTCTGCACTTTAAATGCAAAAATTAAATTCGCCACACGACCTAGCGCACAAGCGTGTGACTTGGCCATATGACCATAAATGGGTGAGGACGTCGTAACAAAGAGTTGCACAGGTTGAGGACACAGGTGTGTCCCGAGCCACACGAGCATGTGTGACGACACGGCCTACCCACATAGGCATGTGACTCTCCAAAACATGAAATTTTTATAAGTGTTGAAACAGTTTTGAAAGTTCTTGGTTCAGTCCCGAACCATACCTAATGTATGTTTAGGGCCCTGTAGGCTCGTAATAGGGACATGATGAATATAAATGAAAAGTTTTAAAATTGATGCAAATTTTCTGACTTAGATTTGTGTACTCACATGTGTTTAAGTCCGATAATGCCTCATACCTTATTCTGGCGTTGGATACGGGTAAGGGGTGTTACATATTGTGCCATTACGACACATAATAGATTAAGTACAGCCGTGCTATCAGAATATAGGTGAAGTTCACCTTTCAAATATGTCATCCCACCCCTAATAATAGATACAGAATATTCAAATACAAACATATAGATTAAACATGCTCATATGCTTACATACGAATATAGAATACAGATACAGATACAGATAACATGTACAAAATTAATAGATCAACATGCTTATCATACACGGAACAAAATATCAGATCTACAATTTATAGGGTTTTAATAGCCCTTACCCACCCTATGAACAACCCACAGTCGTTTGGGATGACCCATGCGACCCTGGGGAAAATTGTAGAATTTTGGGCCTACATGCCCAAGTGGCTTGCCCGTGTAGGCCCATATGCCCAAATTGGCCTTGCCCGTGTGGTTCACACAACCTGGCCCAAAAACCCACATGCCCGTATGGACTGTCCGTGTAGGCCCCTACGCCCAACTTGGCCTAGCTCGTGTGGCTCACACAGCCACACTCCAACCACCACACAGCTGTGTCTTGCACATGGCCATGCCTTCGTTGATCACACGGCCGTGTCATTGCACACGGCCATCCACACGGGTGACCACAAGCCCATGTGGCGTCAATAGTGTAGTTTTTTTACTTTTGCCTAAGCCTCGTTTTCTGTATTTTAGGTACACACCTGGTTCGTTTTCACCGTAACCGCAATCTCAAAACCAGAAGAACTTATAATTTTCCAGTAAATTGATCACATTAGTTGCCTAAAAAGTGCGACTAAACCGAACCACATAGAAATAGGCAACTCTTAAATCAATTAGAACCTTTACCTTAGCATGCTAAACGACGATTTCACACAATTGAGGCACCGATTGGAAAACTCCAACCCCTAATCTTCTCCTAAACACAAAATGAACCCCATTAACCAATGATTTGTTAGCCAAATCAAAAATCGTACCTACCAAACTTACCGATAACGCCCAAAAGCACTGAAATAATGAAACATGGAAATTCGATAGAAGATTGAAGACAAAAACAAAATCGACGATGAGAAAGAAAAGGAGAAAACAACAAGAAGCAGAAGAGAGAAAAATTCACGTCAGAAACTTTGGGAATTTTGGAGGAGAGATGAAAATTTGAAAAAAAAAGAATAAAAACATATTAAATTCAGATAATATCAGGATCCCCCAAATTCCTCCCACTAACCCCTCAAACTCAACCACTATAGACTTTTAACTCTACTGAAACACTAATAGACGAATGAGAAAAAATAATACCCATGCTCGCGCTAGGATTTGAACACAAGACCTCTAACATACATGCTCCCTTACCACTTGGACCAGCAAGCTCATTCTGATATAGTTTTGTAGACAATTAAACATAAGCCCACCGAACCAAGATAAGGCTTAGGTCAGAAAAATACCAAAATTTACTAAAGATATGGCTTGAACTAGGGACCTCTCACACACACCCAGAACACTTAACCACTAAAGTAGATAGATATTTGCGTCAGATATGTCCGAAAATAAAAATATAAAATTCAGGGCGTTACACTTAAAGGATATGAAGTTTGGCATTTGATAACTAGTATGAATTGGTCATTTCAAATGCAATAAAGAATGAGTTGATTTTTTAATTACCACATGTATACTTCAATAAAAAATTGATAATGAAATTGCTTGGCATGATAGGGATATAAATTAGGTAGATATTGTATTTGTACTTATTAGGAACAAATGTTTATGTTAATATGTTATTATCTTATACCATGAAAGTACCATTGAGTGTTATCGCTTAGCATACAGTTTATTTATTCCGTGCACAAGTATAGGTGGAAGTTAAAGTTTCAGAAGGTGACTTCAGCATCAAATCTATGGAACTCTACACAACAATATTTGTCTAGTTTTGTTTTGTTAATTAAGTGGCATGTACTTAGGTTGAGTTGGTTTTTGGCACAATAAGTTATCATATTCACATTTGAAGTTAGAATCGATATCTTGAAAATAGTCAAATGGTTGGATTGTATAAATGAGTTGTCACAAGGTTGGAAATGCATGGAACATTGTTATTTGTAAACTCGAAATTATATAGGATTTTTCTAGCAATTTTTAACACCTTTTGACTTAATAATTATATTAATCTTGAGTAACTGTTAATAAATTAAGTAGATTTTGTTTAAATTTTAAGATTTGACATGAATTTATACAGTATCAAAAATTATGCTTTCTTTCATGATTTTTGTGTATAAATTATATTTATTTCATGTTAATTATTAATATGTTAATTTTTATAATATTGCATGGGACATGAACACACCCACCTTACTTAGAAGGCAAAACCATGCAAAATTGAGTCATAAGGATGTTAACTTTACCCAGTTAAATTGTTGTTACAAAGTGGACATGTCGGGTTATTTGTTGGATCATGAAACCGTCCAACAAGGAAGAGTCAAGCCCAATTTTGGCACAAGCATATGGTTTCCCAAAAAATAGCTTTGGGATATTTTATTAGAGGTCCCTATAGTTGAAATTTAATTAGAAAAGAGCCTTGGAAGATTGCCTTTGAAACTGTCCACTCTATGCCTAATTATAGCAAAATTTTATGCCAAAATAAGCAACCAAATCACCTCCATTTCCGTATGTTGTGGCTGGCCAAACAATGGAGAAGATGGAGGGATTCCCATCCTTATTTTTTGTAAACTTCACCTCAACTCACCTATAAATACCATACTAGTCTCACCTTTCAAATTACCCCTCACATCCCTTCATTCGTCAAGCATCTCTTATTCCACAACTTTCTTTGATTCTCTCATTTCCCTTCTCTATTTCCACACCTATAACCCCATTTTCCCTTCCATTTTAGCCATCAAAAGCCTTGAAAAGATCACCTCTTGGCTGGCCACCTTGAGGAACCATTAGCAAAAGAGCAATGGGCGGATCGGTGGAACACTTTCAATCCAAACCGAAAGGCTGCTGAATTGAAATAGAGTTTACTCTTTCCTTACTAGTTGTTTAATTTAATCATGTTTACAATGTGTTTTAAAAAAAATTTTCATCAACAATGATAGCTTAATTCAGTTTAGCTAGGATGATTGCGTTAATTCAATAATATTTGTTTGAATCATGTTTAAAGTGTTTGTGCCTTAGCCGATCATGTTTTCAATAAAAATCAATATATATTTCATTCATACGTGGTTGGATGCATTAAGATTAGCTGAGCGATCCTAACCAGAAAATAGCTAATACACAATAATTGAAAAGTGCATGCTTAATTCAAATCATTAAATTCGACTAAATTGAAGGTTCATAATTACTTTAATTAGCTCTATTATCTTGCATAGTTTTTAGGTTTATGTGATTAAAATGTTTCAAACTTAATCTATCCCTGTTACCTCACATAAATACTAAGAAACCCTTAGTTTAATATGATAAGTAAAATGCATATTTCACTAAGTAAAAGACTCTGAAAGGACTAAATTTGGTTTCCAATCTCATGAAAGATTAAATTGCCATGGAATATTTCACCTGGTAATTGTTGCATTTAGTTAAATTAATCTAGTTTAATCATCATCACTCAAATTATTATGTTTTTATCACCAAATTGTTAACTTATAATTTTGCAGATAATTGATTAACATACACAGTCCTTGTGGAGATGATAACTCATTTTACTTACTTATTACTTGAACAACTGTGTACACTTGAAAAAAAATCTCGTTACAAGTTTTTGGCATCGTTACCGAGGACTGTTGCCTTAATCATTCTTTTTGAAATTATTTTTGCAATTTGGTTTTTATTTAATTTCTAACATTACTAATTTATTTCTTACTCTTTATTTGTGAGTTATTTATCAGGTGTTTATGAGCATAAATTCAATCATCGAGCTATTACCTGTAGACTCTGAAATTGAATGGACATTTAGAAAAAGAAGACGCGAGAGATTAGCTCAAAGTCAAACCAAGATGGACCTTGGAAATCAAAATGATGGACAAGGAAATAGAGTCAATCATATGCACAATCCAATACTTATTGTTGATGATAGGGATCGTGCCATTAGACAATACGTTGTCCACTTTTCATGGACTTAAATCTAAGAATTAGAAGGTCAGATATTGATGCACCCCAATTTGAATTAAAACCAATGATGTTTCAAATGATCCAAATGATGGGCCAGTTTAGTGGTATGCTTACGAAAGATCCATATCTTCACCTTAGATTTTTCATGGAGGTGAGTGATTCATTTAAGATAGTTGGTGTGGCTAAAGATGCACTAAGGTTGAAGCTGTTTCCATACTCGTTGCGGGGTCTAGCACAAGCATGGCTGAATTCGTTTCCACCAAGTTCAATATCTACGTGGAAAGAATTAGTAGAAAGGTTTTTAGTGAAGTATTTTCCATCGAGTAAAAACAAAAAGTTGCGAAATGAGATAACCACTTTCCAACAATTGGATGACGAGTCTTTGTATGAGGCGTGGGAAAGATTTAAAGAATTGCTTCATAAGTGTCCACATCATGGTCTTCCTCATTGCATCTAGTTGGAGACTATTTATAATGATCTTAATGCACACACAAAATTTATGGTTGATGCTTCTACGAGTGGTGCAATTTGGTCTATGCCTTATAACGAGGCTTACGATATTATTGAGAGGATCGTCAAATCGAGTAACTTTAGGAAGACAAGTAGCTAGAGTTCATAAAGTCAATACTCTCACTTCACTCTCTGCTCATATATCTTTTGTATCCTCTAGGATAAAATAGTTTACCACTAATAGTTCTAACAATTTTACAACTCAATCACCAAGTCAGTATGATGTAGTTTCTTGCGTATATTGTAGAGATGGTCATTCTTTCAAGAATTACCCTTCAAGCCCTAAGTCTGTGCGTTATGTAAGGAATCAGTATCAAAATAGAAGTGGATAAGGACTATAGTCCAACTTCTACAGTCCTTCACGGTATAATCATCCGAACATTTCCTAGAGTAACCAAGGAAATGAACTGAACACTCATACGCAGGATAGACCCAACCAATCTTAAGGGTTAGTCGACAAGCCCTAAAACCACCTCAAGCTAAATCACCAAAAAGTTTGGATGACTTGTTGAAGGCGTACATGGCAAAAAATAACGCTTTGATCCAAAGTCAAGTAGCAACACTGAAAAATCTAGAGAACTAGATAGGCCAGTTAGCTACAGAACTTCGTAATAGACCGCAAGGAGCCTTGCCAAATAACACGAAAAATACAAGGAATTTTGGTAAGGAACATTGCAAGGTGGTTGCATTACGAAGTGGTAAGATTTTGGAACCCAAGAAGGTTGTGGTTGAAATAACCCTATTGAAAAATATGATAGTCAACCAATAGTTAAAGTTCCTACACCAAAAATGTCGAATGCTGAAAAGTTTGATGAGGTAAATCCTAAAATAGTAAATTCAGAAAAGCTAACACCTTCTTTTGCAGATTTTCCTCCTCAAAAAATTTTCCATTTCAACTTAAAGTTTCATATCCTCAAATACATAAATAGCATAAGCAAAAACATGAGGTGCAATTTAAGAAGTTCTTGGATGTTCTAAAGCAACTTCACATTAATATCTTGTTGGTGGAAACTTTAGAGCAAATGCACAACTACGTAAAGTTTATGAAGGATTTTTTTTGTCTAAGAAGAAAAGACTTAGTAAGTATGAGACTGTTGCTTTAACGAAGGAGTGCAATGCATTCTTACAGAACAAGCTACCTCCGAAATTAAAAGACCCTAGAAGCTTTATGATACCCTATAACATTGGATAATATTACTGCAGTAAAGGTTTGTGCAACTAAGGAGTAAGCATCAACTTGATGCCCAAATCTATTTTCAAGCTATTGGGAAAATGTGAAGTCAAACCCACTACTATGACACTTAAACCTTGCGGATCAATCTT
Organism: Gossypium stocksii; assembly: GCA_020496765.1. NCBI lineage: Eukaryota > Viridiplantae > Streptophyta > Magnoliopsida > Malvales > Malvaceae > Gossypium > Gossypium stocksii. Next base: position 55,926,391 of record CM035622.1, read on the forward strand.
TAACATATCCCGAGGGAAAGATTGAGGATGTTTTGGTAAGAGTATATAAGTTTATTTTTCCTGTTGACTTTATTGTGCTAGATTTTGAAGCAGATAAGAAAGCTTCAATCATCCTTAGGAGACCTTTCCTAGCTACGAAAAGAATGTTGATAGATGTGCAAAAAGGAGAACTCACAATGAGAGTTTAAGATGATCACATAAACATTAGAAGAAAACTTATTTTCTATAATGGAGGAATTAAAAACCTTATTTTTTATGGAATGGGAGAGCAATTTTGAAGAAAACCCATTAGAGAACACTTTAGAGTCTGAATCTTTGGAAGATGAAAAAGGTAATGAAAACATGGCTTTGATGGAAACCAATCCGAGGAGTTATGTTCAACCACTACGGTTCAAATTGCTAGAGTTGGAAGTTCGGGAATTTACAAAACCCATGTTATCAATTGAAAAACCACCTACGCTTGAACTAAAGTTACTTCCTTCCCATTTAAAATATGTTTATTTAGGTAAAAGTTCTACTTTGCCTGTGATTGTTTCAACAGAATTGACAAAACACTAAGATAAGCAATTGATTATTGTTTTAAAGAAATTTAAAATGGCAGTTGGTTAGACCATAGCTGACATATGATGTATAAGCCCTTCTTTCTATATGCATAAGATTATTTTTGGGGAAGGAGAGCGAGGTAGACTCGATGGACAAATGAGACTTAATCTTATCATGAAAGAGGTAGTATGGAAGGAAGTGACCAAATGGTTAGATGCAGGAATTATCTACCCCATCTTAGATAGTTCTTGGGTAAGTCTACTACAATGTATGCCAAAGAAAGGTGGAATCACGATTGTCAAGAATGAACGTAACGAGTTAATCTTGATTAGAATTGTTACGGGTTAGAGAATCTGTATTGACTACAAAAAATTAAACAAAGCCGCTCATAAGGATAATTTTTATTACCTTTTATGGATCAGATGTAGGTAATGAATTTTACTACTTTTTAGATGGATATTCGGGATACAACCAAATAGTTGTAGCCCTAGAAGACCAGCATAAATCTACTTTTACTTTCCCATACGATACATTTGCTTTTAGGTGAATGTCTTTCGGCTTATGTAATACACCTACCACATTTCAGTGATGTATGATGGCAATTTTCACTGATATGGTTGAAAATTTTTTTGAGGTTTTCATGGATGATTTTTCTATTTTTGGTAACACTTATGATGTTTGTTTGAGTAATTTGGCTAAGGTACTAAAAAGATGTCAGGAGACGAATCTTATTCTTAACTTGAAGAAATGTCATTTTATGGTTAAGGAGGGAATTGCCTTCGGACATAAAATTTCCAAAAACGGAATTGAAGTGGATAAAGAAAAGGTAGGTGTAATTGAAGATTACCAACTCCAGTTAGTGTGAAAGGAGTTAGAAGTTTCTTAGGCCATGCTAATTTTTATCGTAGGTTTATCAAAGATTTTTCAAAAATTTCTAAAACTTTGTGTATGCTTTTAGAAAAATATAATTTTTCTTATTTTAACAAAGCATCTTTAAAAGCTTTTGAGGAATTAAAACATCGGTTAATCTCAGCCCCAATAATTGTTACACCTAATTGGAACTCACCTTTTGAGTTGATGTGTGATGCAAGAGATTTTGCTGTTGGAGCTGTGATAGGTCAAAGAAGAAAGAAAGTGTTTCATCATATCTACTATGCAAGAAGAACTTTGACAAGAGCCCAACTCAATTATACGATAACTGAAAAAGAACTATTTGCTATAGTTTTTTCTTTTGACAAGTTTCGTTCATATCTTATAGGTACCAAAGTTACAGTTTTTACCAATCATACGGCCATTAAGTATTTACTTTCAAAGAAAGATGTGAAATGGAGGCCAATTCGTTGGATACTTTTACTCCAAGAATTTGACCTTGAGATTCAATATCAAAAGGGTGTTGAAATGCAAGTCATTGATCATCTGTTAAGGCTAGAACAAAATGAGGTAACTTCTTCACTTGTTCCAATTAATGAGAATTTTCCTGATGAGCATATCTTCGAGGTAAGTTGAATTCATGATACACCTTGGTTTGCTAATTTTGCCAATTATTTAGCATGTGGAATAATTCCTCGAGAAATGGCATACCAACAAAGGAAGAAATTCCTTCATGATAGTTGGTATTATTTCTGGGAGGATCCATTTTTGTTTAAACACTGTGCAGGTAACATAATCAGAAAGTGCGTAGCTAGAACTGAGATTGATGAGATTTTGTACCACTGCCATTCATCTCTGAGTGGGGAACATTTTGGTGGTTTTTGCACTTGCAGCAAAGATTTTGCAAGCCAGATTTTTTTGGCCTACAATGTTTAAGGATTCGTATGCATATGAGAAAAACTGTGATAGATGCCAAAGAACTGGAAACATATCAAAGAGGAACAAGATGCCCTTGACAAATATTTTAGAGGTAGAACTATTCGACGTGTGGGGCTTTAATTTTCTAAGTCTATTTCCTTCTTCTTAAGGGAACAAGTATACTTTGGTAGCTGTGGATTATGTATCCAAGTGGGTTGAAGCCGAGGCATACCCAACAAATGATGATATGGTAATAATGTGATTACTACATGAGCATGTATTTACACAGTTTGGGACTCCTAGAGCTATAATTAGCAATGAAGAATCTCACTTTGTAAATAAATGACTTAAGTGGTTGTTCGACAAGTACGATATGAAACATAAAATTGCTACTACCTATCACCCACAGACAAATGGACAAGTTGAAAGGGTGAATTGTGAAATCAAAGGTATTCTTAAAAGAATAGCCGCCCAAGTAGAACAGATTGGTCTCAAAGGCTTGATGACGCTCTATAGGCCTATAGAATTGCTTTTAAGACACCATTAGGAATGACTCTCTATTGGTTAGTTTTTGGAAAGGCATTTCATTTGCCACTTAAATTGGAAAATAAAGCTCAGTGGGCCTTGACACAATTAAATTTGGATCTTAAGCAAGCCAGTGAGAGAATCATGTTAAACTTGATGAGTTGAAAGAGTTGATGTTATTTTCATACAGAAATGCCAAGATGTGTAAAGAAAAATTTAAGAGCTGGCATGATGATCGTATACAACCTTGTGAATTCAGAGAAGGTCAGAAACTATTATTTAATTCGAGGCTAAGGTTATTCCCTGGGAAGCTCAAATCTCGATAGGGAGGACCTTATACCATCTACAAAGTTTATCCATATGGAGTTGTAGAATTGTATGGCAACCGTGAAGGTACGTTTAAAGTTAATAGTCAACGTCTCAAACACTATTGGGATGGTGAAATTGAGCGAGTTAAAACCTTGTTCAAATTAGTAGACCCTTAATTTTTCATAATCTTACTTTTTAATAAATAGTTAGAAATTATTTTTCTTAAATTAGTACATTTAATTAATTTTGTCTAAGGAGATTTGAACTTAAGTAGGGCCACTTGTGACCCCTTCAACATTTCCTGAAAATTAATTTGTTGTAATCTTTTGAGAATAAATTTTCTAATTAATTTCAAAATTTTTATTTTCATTTTAATTTCTAGTTTTAATGTTAATTTTGTTTATTTATGTTTACTAATGGGTCAAATTGGCCCAAGTACTAATATGTTTATTTTATTTTAAGCAATCTAGTTTGTAAATACAGTTTAGCCTCAAGGCCTGAAATAGCAAGGAGGAAAATTTTACCCACATTGCCGTCCAAAAGGTTCCCAAAACCCTAATTTTGCCGCAAACTTCTACTTCCATCTTTACCTTGCTACCCAAGTCACCTTTGTAGCTAAATTTTTGTTACAAGTTTGTCCTAATTCACTACCATATAAACCCCTCTCTACCATCATATTCTTCACAACCATTCAAGCAATTAACTTAAACACAAGCCCTTTATTCTTTTTCCTCTTAGCCGTCGGTTTAAATCCCGAAGAATCTCTCTAATTTCTTTCCCTTGTCACAAAACCCTCCTTATTGTTGCCGCAAGTCCATCCCATCGCAAGCTTACAGCCACCACAATGTTATTGTCGCAAGATTATCGCCACCAGAAACTCTTTGCTCTCATCCATTGCTGATTCTTTTCCTTACTTTCACTAGAATCTGCCTATTTTTCAAGAAAAATCACCATTTTTTGTAAAAGAACTAGATTCTCCAAGACCTCTACAAAAAATCCAATTGTGATTCAAGATGAGGAAGCAAAAGAGAGGCTTAATTCCATTTTCAAAAATTGACCCAAGATGCCAGAAAAAGGTTTCAACTTAGAGAGCAGTGACAATATGGTTGTGCCTTAGCTAATGTAAAAGACAATTAATACCCTCAATTGGAACTATTTTTGCGATGCACGATCATTGCCCGAAGAGGAGTTAGTTTAAGAGTCTATGCCAATTTACCTATGCCAGATGCTACTGAAGTTCTTGTTCATAAGAAAGAGGCACCTCTAACATCTAACTTTATTAGTGATTTGTTTAACCTACCTGGTGTTGAAGAAGATGAGTACTTTTGCAACACCCCTTACCCGGGTTCGATACCGGAACCGAGTACAAGGCATTACCAGACAATAACACGACCAATCATACAAGGTTGAGCTGTAAAATTTCGTTCCAAATTAAAACTTTTTCATAATATATCATACAATTCTTAAAATGGGCCTACGGGGCTCAAAACATAAGTTGGGAGTAGTTCAAGACCAAACCGGAAACTCAAAAAATTTTTGGAAATTTTGGCCAAGTACATGGCACAGCCCGTGTGAGACAGAGACACACCCATGTGGGCAGACCGTGCAATCGTACACTCCCATATCCTCAACCCGTGCTGAAGTTATTTTTAATTCGAACCTATAGGGTTTTCGCACTGCCAAACACATGCCCGTGTTCCATGCCGATGTCCCTTACACAGCCGAGCACATGCCCGTGTCTTAGCCCGTGTGAAAACTCTTAGGTATTTTGTTTATGATGTAATCGCGAAAACTTAAGCACATTGGATTCCTTAACTCGCAACTGATAATAACCGGATCTCAAATCAATCTTAGAAAACACAGTTGATCCCTTTAATTAGTCAAACAAATCATCAATTCTCGACAATGGATACTTGTTCTTAATAGTCACCTTATTAAGCTGCCTATAATCATATACAAAGCCTCATTGACCTGTCCTTCTTCTTTACGAACAATACAAGAGCACCCCAAGGAGAGAAACTCAGCCTCACAAATCATTTTTCCATCAACTCTTGCAACTAAGCCTTTCACTCTCTCAATTCCATCGGTGCCATCCTATACGGAGCAATGGAAATAGGTGCAGTCCCAGGTAACAAATCAATAGCAAACTCAATTTCTCTGATAGGAGGTAACCTGGGTAACTCTTCCAGAAACACGTCAGGAAACTCACAAACTACAGGCACATATTCAAACTTTAATTCTAACACCTTGGTATTTAATACATATGCTAAATATGCTTCACACCCTTTTCTCATGCATTTCTGAGCAAACATACAAGAAATCACAACTGGCATTTTAATCAACTCATCTGTTCCGACCCACAGAATTTCACCACTTTCATATTTCAGCTCAAGAGTTTTCTGTCTATAATTTACCTTAACATCATGTACGGTCAACCAATCCATGCCTAAAATAATATCGAACTCATCAAATGGAAATAACATCAAATTAGCTGAAAAACAATAACCATGAATCATCAATGGAAAATTCTTGCAAAGCTTATCTACCAATACAAATTTGCCTAGTGGGTTCGACACCTTAATAACAAATTCAGTCAACTCAACAGGCAATGTCTTACTATGCACCAATTTTTCACAAATATAAGAATGAGTGGAGCCTGGGTCTATCAATGCAATAACATTAGTATTATAAAGTGAGAATGTACCGATAATCACATCCGGAGATGATGCTTCCTCCTGAGCTCGCATAGCATAAGCTCTACCAGGTGTCCTCGTCTCGGATCTCACAGTTGTATCTTTCGCTATGCTTTTACCACTTGTTCCACCTCCGACATTCCTCGGCGGTCTACCATTACTAATATTGTGACTCGGTCTAACACCTTGAAATTTCTCATCTCCCACTCTCTCAGGGCAATCTTTAACAAAATGATCTATGGAACTACACCTGAAACAAGCCAGGTTAGGTCCAAGCACTCACTGATGTATCGTCTACCACAACTTTAACACTTAGGTCTATCAGTCCTTACGTTAACCACACTGGCCATCGATATACCCTGGGCTTTAGAACCTGAATATGCTTTACCTCGATCTCGGTGTGACTATCCAGCTGAAACTGTTGTTCAATGATTTATTTCTTTAGACCTCTTTGATGGAGATTGAAAGGACTTACTCTTCGATCTCTTCTGGGCATCTCGAGCTTCCATAATTGCTTTTCTCTTCTCTTTATTTAGCTCCTCGACTTTGCATGCTCTATCGACTAATACCAAAAATTCTTTTAACTCTAGAATTCCCACCAGCACTTTGATATCCTCATTGAGCCCATCCTTAAACGTTCTACACAACATCGCCTCGGTAGAAACATACTCTTGCGCATATTTTCCAACTCTGACAAACTCAGGTTTATACTCAGCCACAGTCATCTTACCTTGTTTCAACTCAAGAAACCTTTTCCATTTCTGATCAATAAATCTCTGAATTATGTATTTCTTTAGGAACTCTTCCAAGAAAAAGTCCCATGTCACCGTTTCCCTTGGAACCACTGATATCAATGTCCTCCACCAACAATAGGCCGAATCTTTTAACAAGGACACTACACATTTTAGGCACTCCTCATGTGTATAAGATAATTCCTCAAATACTCTGATAGAATTCTCAAGCCAAAACTCCGCTATCTCTAGATCATCATCCACACTAGCTCTAAACTCTTCGGCTCCTTGTGTCTGAATTTTATCCACCAAAAGTTTTATCAACCTTACCATATCAACACCCTGTGGGGCAACGGGGCCGGTTGTGGTACAGGTAGGGGAGGAGGGGGTTGAGCATTAGGATTTGCTCTAACAAAATCAGTATACCATTCATTCATCATTTAGAGAAAGGCATCCCGAGCCTCATCTCCTTGACTTAGAGTGTCGTTTCTACTTTCTACCGGTGTGGTCCCATGCGCGGGAGTCGGCGCATTACAAGCAGCATTATCAATCGCAGCTCACTCGGGATCCATTACTATATAAAACCAAAACACAGTTTAGAAAGGTCAGGAGTCACCACACTATCATAATATATCTATGGCATGTATAGCTAGACTTGGACACAACGCTACAGTATTCCGAGAACCACTAAACCATAGCTTTGATACTACTAAATGTAATACCCCTTACCCGAGTTTGACGTCAGAACCAAGTACGAGGCATTATCAGACGATAACACAACCAATCATACAAGGTCGAGCTGTAAAATTTCATTCCAAATTAAAACTTTTTTATAATATATCATACAATCCTTAAAATGGGCCTACGGGGCCCAAAACATAAGTTCGAATTAGTCCGGGACCAAACCAAAAACTCAAAAAAATTTTAGAAATTTTGGCCAAGTACATGGCACACGCCCGTGTGAGACAGAGACAAACCCATATGGGTAGGCCGTGTAATTGCACAAGCCCATGTCCCCAACCCGTGCTGAATTTATTTTCAATTCGAACCTATAAGGGTTTCACATGGCCGAACACATGCCCGTGTCCCTCACACGGCCGAGCACATGCCCGTGTCTTAGCCCGTGTGAAAACTCCTGGGTATTATATTTATGACATCATCGCGAAAACTTCGTCATACGGCCAAGCCACACGCCTGTGGGCTAGGTCGTGCCTTTCACACGGTTGGGATCACATGGTTGGGACACACGGCTGTGTCTCTAACTCATCTGTTTATTACAAAACATTTAATTTTCATAATATCATGTGCAGGGGACACACGGCCTATCTACACGCCTATGGGACTAGTCGTGTGTAGCACACGGCCTAGATACACTCTCGTGTGTCCCACACAGCCTAGACACACATCCGTGTGTCTACCTGAATGGATAATTATAGGTTATTTTCTAAGCCAATTGCCACCCTAAAAATAAGCACAAACTTATACCATTTTCACCACCACATATCATGACAATAATAGACAACTAAATGGCCATAATTGATGGTTTCACAACATACACCAACCTATTTCCATGCATACACACCAATCAGTTCATGAATTACCTCATAATGATATATATATAAGAACCAACATTATCATTTGTCATATCTCATGGCATTAGTTACAAAATAACATAAAAAGAGACATGTACCCACATGGTTACCAATCCTACTCAACATTTACAACACGATTATGCCTCTATACATGCCATAGTCTAAAGAGTTCATTTCAATATACCAAAAGTTAATGTTGATAGTATGGTTGATCCTCCGACATATCCTGATCCCGAGCTGGCTTGACTGAATCTATAAAACAAGGGAAAAGAGAAAAGAGTAAGCTTTAAAAGCTTAGTAAGTCTATATGTAAAAAATTAGCATCATAGCAACATTTAGCTATTCCAAGGTTTATCTCCCACACACCAACATACCACCAAACTTACCAACATTCCCATACAAACCCTACACAATATTTTCACCTACTCAAGTCCTCATGCACTCTTGCACCCACATGTAATAACCTACAATCTCATTCGCCCAAAAGAATGCACATGCACTGACATATCATACTACCACACCAAATCTCTTTAGCAAGCCTTCTCGTTGAACTCTTTGGATTAACATTTGATACTCGGTGGATTTTCAACTCATATCTCCACCAACCCATAACTCGGCTCTCGTGTACACATGGTGAAGCTCACCTTATCACTCATGTGACATAGCCATTAAATCTTGTAGTATATCGTGTCTACATGGTGTCCAATCCCTCGTATATACCCATGTGACTTAGCTACATACAATATTGTTCTCATGTACACATGGTGAAACTCACCTTATCACTCATGTGACATAGCTATCTTTGATCCGTAGCTCTCGTGTACACAAGGTGAAGCTCACTTTATCACACATGTGACCTAGCTACATTTTATTCATATCTCTCGTTTTTCTAAAGGTTCAACCGAGAACTCCCATTTCCCACACTTTCAACATCTTAGAAATTATTCAACATCAACCTCTCATAATATACATTAAAATTATTAGTGTAAAAATAAAATGGACATATTACTTACATATAAACTTACCTCAACAACAAAAGCAATACTTTGTAATTTAATCCGAAACCTTGCCCTTGCCCCTGCCCCAGTCAAGGTTGATTCCTCGATCTTCTCAATCTATAATGACACATTTAACTCATTTAATACACACATTACTCAATTTAGTCCAAAATCATCCTATGACAATTTTTACCATTTTACCCCTAACTTTGTCAAATTGAAATGTAACCATTTTCTTGGCTACCCAAGTCTAGCTGAATCTCAATGGCACCCAAAACAGCCCACATTTATCATATATTCATACTTCTACCACACAATTTATTAACTTTACAATTTGGTCCCTATTAGGGGCTTTCATGGAAAATCACCTAGTAAAAATAGTTTACCACACCTTAGACTTTCATATTCCACCATTAGACATCAAAATACTTTCATGTCATATATGGGTAAAATTTTAAACATCAACCCTAGCTTGAAATAATGGTAGAAATAGCTAGAGCGAGCTACGAGGATTCTAAAAATACAAAGAAAGTTAAAAACGAGGCTAGAAATCACTTACAATCAAGCTTGAAAGTTGAAGAAACCCTAGCTATGGTCCCTTGCTATGTTCGGCCAACATATGACAAAGATGGACAAGTTTTTGGTTCATTTTCCCTTTTTATTTTCTTAATTATCCGAATGACCAAAATGCCCTTCACTAAAACCTTTGCTTTGTTTACCCTTCCTTGGGCATTTTTGTCCAATCTAAGTTAAAATGGTTTAATTCCCATATAATGACCTTTAATTTAAAAACCTAATTCAATCAAATACCTTTATGGATTAAAACCCATATTTTCCACATCTTGCAATTTAGTCCAACATACCAAATTGGATATGTAACTAATAAAATTCACACACCAAAATTTCGTATAATTATACACTCAATAAACATCAAAACTAAATCAGAATAATATTTTAGACCTCAGATTCATGGCTTCGAAATGACTTTTCTATTTAGCCCCTCTTTCGGGCTGTTACAACTTTGCCATGATGACAAATATAAATTGGGATTTTCTTTAACAAGTGCTTAATGTTGTGACAACTCTGGGATCCCAATGGATTATAAGAAAGTATGGTAGTCATTCTTCCCAAAGGAAATATCTAAAACCACTAGCTAAGGTATGGTTCTACTTTGTTCAATATAGCTTCATGGCCATCTCACATGGTTCCACCATCTCGATGGAGCGCATACTTTTGTTGTATGTAATTATGACAGAAAGGTCTATCAATGTCAGAAAGATTATTCCCAAGGAGATCCAAGATTGTGCTAGAAATAAGACAAGAAGTGTCTACTTTCCATCATTGATAACTCCACTTTGCTTAAGGGCCCAATATAAAACAAAAGCAAACTTGAAGGGCTCGTATGTTCAAGGTTGCATCATAGCCCATGATCTTGAAAGGATGTGAAGAATGTCCATGAGCTAAACCCATTTGAACCAAGTAAACCAAGCGAACCAAAAACTGACAAGTCACCGAACAAATTCAAACTAGAAGCTGACTCAGTTGATGAGACAAAAAAATAGAATCTAAAGAAGAACTAAACAATCCAGAACCAATAAACAAACCAGAAGTTTCTGAACCAAGAGAGGAGCTGAATGCTGATAAGCTTGTTGAACCAAGTGTTGATCCTGAGTTGACCATTCCTATACCCATTTCTTCAAATGCTATGAAGAAATCAGAATTTTCAATTATGATAGATATGATGAAATTTATGCATAATCAATAACAGGCTTACTGGAAATATGCAAAGATTAGAGATGATTTTGTAAGAAATACTTTCAAAAATATCTCTAACAGTTTTGTTCCTGAGTTCCCAGATTATATCTTAGAGTCATAGAAGCAACATGATGAGGATGAAAGCAAGGATGGAGCATCAAAGGAGGAAGACGAGGGGGTAAGTCAAATAAATAAAATCGGGGAATTTATTGCCTTTAATATTTATTTCTTTTAGTGCTTATTTTTATTTCCTAACTAGTATTTTGCTTTTGCAAAATAAATAGGATATTGCAAGCATGAATAAAACAAGCTCTATGCCTCTTCATTAGAAACAGCGAAGTAATGTGGTAATGGGAATGAACATGTCTAAGATTGGATTGTTAAGAAAAACTTGGTACTTAAGTAGTCTTTCTGACTCACCTCTCTTTTCTTACAACCTTACCTGGTGTTCAATTTTCATTTATTACTTTGTTTTCATAATGAGAACATTGCTTCTTTTTAAAGGGGGTAAGGCAATATCTTGCATGAATTTTTAAATTTTGCAAGTATGTTTCAATCTTTTCACCTAAGTATGCTAGAATAAATGAATGTCCAGAGAGAATTTTTGTTCATAAGTTTGTTAAAATGCAAGCATGATTTCTAATATTATCCAAGTTATTTTTATGTTATCTTGAGTGATGGAATGCTTGTATGTTCTTTAGTCTTACGTAGTATTTTGCATGAAAATTTAATTTCTTTAGAAGTAGACATCTATAAATGTTTAAGTCTATAGAATTGACTTAGTAACTTTCTTGAGGCAAAATCCTAGAAGGTATAAGAATATAAACATGATATTAGATCGTTTGAACCTTCAAGCCAACCTTATTAAATTAACCCTTGAAACTTTACTTTTGAGCTTAATGGCTTGTTTATTGCAAATTACCTCCACCATGAGCCATATTATCATCTTTTTAATTCTATCCTATTTTGTGCTCCTATCTTAACTAAACTTGTCTTGGTGATCAAAGTTTGAGGAAAAATACAAAAGATGTACATGCTCTTCACATGTTAAAAAAAAAAAAGATGAAAAGAACAAAGGAAAGTTTTTTCAAAAGAAAAAAGAGCAAAGAAAAGTTTGCTCAAATTCTAAAAAATAAAGGTCGACCATGAGTTCGAAATAAGTTTAAGGGTGTTCCAAATACCCATTTGTCTGAAGGTTATAACACAAAAGGATCCAAGACAAAGTTAGGTTTAAGATGATTGAACCTAAAAATTCACTTCTGTTTATCCTTACCTTTTAGCCTAGCCATGTTACAACCAAATAAAAGACCTATTGATTTGATGATTATACCGACAACATTAGTGGAAAGGAGTTGCTAAGTTCAACATATGAAGACCGCTAATTAAACCTTGTGATTGCTATGTTTAGATTGCTAAGGAAAACTTATTGATTGGTGAATGTTATATATGACTTTGAAAAGCATGCATATTATGACTCATGTTGACATTATGTTGTACTTATTTTGGAAATAATATTTTCATTCGATCGACTTATCAATAAAAAGAATTTATGAACATGATTTAATTGATGCAAGATTATGTGCAAAGACTGATGCTGCTTAACCATATAGCAAAAGTTTGTTGTGCCTGAACATTACTTGGGACGAGCAATGGTTTAAGTTTGGGGGGTGTGTAATCTCAAATTTATATAGGATTTTTCTAGCAATTTTTACCATCTTTTGTCTGAATAATTATATTAATTTTGAGTCATTATTAATAAATTAAGTGGATTTTGTTTAAATGTTAATATTAGACATGAATTTATAAAGTAAGCGAAATTATGTTTTATTACATGATTTTTTTTTTTTGCATAAATTATATTCTTTTCATGTTAATTATTAATATGTTAATTTTTATTATGCAGTGAGACCATGGAAGATGAGATTATCATAATGGTGCATGGACGTGAACATGTCCACCTTACTTGGATGGGAAAACCATGCAAAATTGGGTCATAAAGATGTTAATTTTACCCAATTAAAGTGTTGGTACAAAGTTGACATGTCTTGTTATTTAGTGGATCATGAAACCGTCCAACAAGAGGGAGTCAAGCCCAATTTTGGAAAAACCATATGGCTGCCCAAAAATCATCTTGACATATTTTACTAGAGGTCCCTGCAATTGCAATTTAATGAAAAAAAGCCTTGGAAGATTTCCTTTGAAACCATCCACTCTATGCCTAATTTTAGCATAATTTTGTGTTCAAAATAAGCAACCAAATCACCTCCCTTTCCACATATTTTGGCCGGCCAAGCAATAGAGATGATGGAGGGATTCCAATCCCTATTTTTAGTAAAATTCACCTTAACCTCACCTATAAATACCACACTAGTCTCACCTCTCAAATCATTCCTCATATCCCTTCATTCATCAAGCATCTTTCATTCCACAACATTATTTCATTCTCTCATTTCCCTTCTCCATTTCCACACCTATCACCCCATTTTCTCTTCAATTTTAGCCAACAAAAGCCTTGAAAAGATTGTTTCTTGGCTAGCCACCTTGAGGAACCATTAGCAAAAGAGTAACAAGCGGATCGGTGGAACAATTTCAATCTAAATCCGTAATACTGTTGAATTGAAATAGAGTTTACTCTTTCCTTACTAGTTGTTTAATTTAATCATGTTTGCAACCTGTTTAAAGATTTTTCATCAACAATGACAACTTAATTCTGTTTAGCTAGGATGCTTGCATTAATTCAATAATATTTGTTTGAATCATGTTTAAAGTGTTTGTGCCTCGGTTAATCATATTTTCAATTAAAATCAAGATGTGTTTCATTCATACGTGATTAGATGTATTCAGATTAGCTGTGTAATCCCAACCAGACGATGGCTAGTAGACACAATAATTGAAAACTGCATGCTTAATTGAGATCATTAAATCTGACTATATTGAAGGTTCATAATAATTGTAATTAGTTCTATTATCTTACATAGTTTTTAGGTTTATGATTAAACTGTTTCAAATTTAATCTGTCCCTGTTACCTCACATAAATACAAAGAAACCCTTTTTAATATAATCAATAAAATGTATATTTCACCAAGTAAAAGACTCTGAAAGGACTTAATTTGATTTCCAAACTCATGGAAGATCAAGTTTCCATGGAATGTTTTCTGAACACTATTAATCATGATGGAAATGAATTGATGTGATTAATGTAATTATCCTAACCTATACATGTTATTGATTGTTGAAGTTGTGTTTCTGCTGCTAAAACTCATTCATACATTTAGAAAATTTTGCATACTTAGTTTAAAATTGCATTAGGGATCAATCTTGTATTAGTTAAATTAATCTAGTTTAATCATCATCACTTAAATTATTTTTTTTATCACCAAACTTTTAACTTATAATTTGCAAATAATTGATTAACATACACAGTCCCTGTGGAGATGATAACTTATTTTACTTACTTCTTAATTAAATGACAGTGTACACTTGCACAAAAATCTCGTTACATTATGCTATTGCCTATTCGAGTATACATATATATGTTGAATATTCTAAAATGGATATCATTATGAAAATAACTTAAAAATTGAATAGAAATGATAAAATGATTATATTATGTATTTAATTGATCGTAGTTACTCCAGCAACTGATGTTGCATCTCGTAACTCAAACCTAGTGATCGAGTCGAGTATGAGGTGTTGTAGTTTATTTACTGGAAACTCGATTATCAAGAAGATTGGTTTTCAATTTTCTCAGTGTATTGAGGTGAGGGGGTTTGCGGAAGGTATTTGGATGCTTTGGTCAAATTTGGTTTTTGTGGAGCTTCTTGAAAATCATAATTAGTTCTTACATACTCGTATTGTGCATAAGGAGTCACAAAAGTCCTTTATTTATACGACTGTGTACAACAGTCTGCAAGCGACTCAGAGGTGTGGTCTTTGGGAGTGTCTTGGTTTCATTGGTATGGATATTGTTGAACCTTGGATGGTGGCCAAGGATATCAATGCATTTATTAGTCCTGATGATAAGTGTCAAAACCATTTTTTTGAAAAACGAGGTCGACTTTTCTTTTTAAAAAATGAAAAATGGAAGAAACGGGAGTCACCACCAATCTTTTTTGATAAGGTATGATTTTGGTCTATGAAATTCAGAAAGGCGAGTTCAGGAGTCAGTTATGCACGAGGAAGGATTAGCACCCTCGTAACGCCCAAAATTGGGATCTAGTTGATAAATTAGTGTCTTAGTGTTGAAAATTGAGAACATTGAAGAAATTTAAAATACGATCCTTTGTTAAAATATCGCTTAATTGAAAAAAATTTTAAGGAAAGGGGCGTATTTCACGTTAATCAAGACAAAGAATTGCGTTCCGTAAGTTAGGACACAATGTCCTAAATTCCCGAGGCGAGAATAAATGCTGAAAAAATTATTTATTTTGAAAGATGTTCGATTATCTCAGTTTTAGAAAGAAATCATATTCCGTAAGTTAGAACATGATCTTTTCGTAATTCCTGAGATTATTTAAAAAATTAAAGAAAACATTCGTTTGTTCAGATTTATCGAGAAAGTCAAAACCCCATAAGTTAGGTACGACCTTTTGAATCTCGAAATACGAAAGAAATTACTTGTTTTTAAAAAAAGACAAAATTTTCAATATAACGGGTAAAATGTAACATGATTTTGTAGTAAAATGCAAAATAAATTGCGATGCTAACAGGCATAACAAAGTAATAATAAATGCGTTAATATGAATAACAACAAAAGGACAAGAATATATTAAAATAAATAAATAAACATGCTGATTATAAATAAAAATAAAAGAAAAATAATAAATAAAAACTAAAGAAGGAAAAAAATTAAAAAACGATAGGAAGCAAATAATAGTATGCATAATGGTTTTAAAATGATAATATTAATAATAGTGACAATAATACCAATAAATAATAATACCAATATTAAATAATTTGAAGTTTGAAATAATATATAATGGCATAAATAAATAAATACTAAAGTGACAAAATGGAATTAGTGTATCAAAAGATAATGAGTAAATAAATACAAAAAGAAATATAATAATAATTGTAATGATAATACTAAATTAATGATATAATAATATAGTAATAAGTAAATAAACATAAAAAGAAAATATAATTATAGTAATAATAATATTAAATTAATTAATTTAATAATAAAATAGCAAAGAATAACAAAAAAGGACCAAATTGGGCTTTAAAACTGAAATTTGGGGAAAATCGGGAATAAAAGAAAGGGAAATGACCAGATTGCAGTGCGCGAATGAAATGGAGGGACCAGAAGAGTAAATATCCCCCCTTCTAAAACCCGTTACTTTGCTCGTGACTGCATTAAAAGGGAAGAAAAATTATAGGGTAAAAACTGAAAATAAAAATAAATTGTATTAAAAAAGATAGAAAATACGGAAGGACCAAAAGCACAATAAGACCATTGCTTAAAAAACATGCGGATCCTGCCTGGTGGGTCGGGTCAACACGCGGATCCTAGGGCCAAAACGACGTCGTTTTAGGGTTAAGGACGTCGACCAAAACGGTGTCATTTCAAACGCCTATAAAAGTCAAATTTTTACAAAAATCTTCATTTTTTCTTTCTTCCAGCAAAAAAAAATTGAGAAAACGCTCTCCCCTGTCATCGATTGAATTTCGGCCGATCGCCGCCATGGGCTCCGCCGCCGTCAACCGCCATGCACGACGGCTGGAGTCCAAAAACCCTCTTTTTTAAACGCAACAAAAGGTAAGTTTTTTTATTCTTTTTTTGATATATATGTGTAAATAATTTAGAGGAAAAAAAGAAAAAAAGAGATGTATGTATATTTAACAGTCTCGAAAGAAAGAGAGTGAAAAGAAAATAAAACCGAAGACCTTAACACATTAGCTCTATTTTTCTCTTCTTCAACTGCCTGTTTTTGTTTATTTCTATATGCTTGAATCTGTTTTGTATTCAATAATGCTCAGAGAAATTACAATGTTCTTGCTTGGCTTTTTATAGGCATTTTTACACGAATTTTCTTTTATTTCTTGTGTTTGTTGTCTTTTCTCATTGATGCTTTGCAGGTGGCGGTGCAAGTGGAGGGTGGTACTACACTGTGGTCAGAGGCGGTTGCAGCAGAGTGGTCAGAAGGTTGGCATGGCAGAAGACCTAGGGGCGACTAGGGTTTTTGTTTTTTCTGATAAGGGTATTGGGTTTAGTTGGGCTAGGGTAGTTGGGCTATTTTGGTTTTGTTTGTAAAATGGACTTTTTGTACTGGACTGTTTAATTGTATTGGGCCTGGGCAAAATTTGGGTTTCACAGTAAGTTTAAAGGTTCTATAGTAGGCTTATGGGTTGTCGTTTATTTCAGGATTTTATTTTTGAAATGTCTTTAAAGGATATAAGGTTTTCAAGTCCTTGATCATTTGTTTATCATTTGTCGGGGTGTAGTTCGTGAAAGACTTATCGAGGTCTTTGTAAGTAGGTTTGGTATGCATGCTTTCCTGTATCATTTGTTTATCATTTATCGAAGCTAAAATCAGATCATAGGTCTATATTGTTGCGCATTGGGAATAAATTCATCATAATGCTATTCAGCCTTTCCGTTTCTTTTCAAGTTGGCTCCGACATGGAGGATTAAAAAAACTCATAGAGGATAATTGGAGGAATAATATTTCTATTGGTTCTACTGTCGAGAAAGTTATGTAATCTATGGAACATTGGAAAAAGTCAGTATTTGGATTCTTCGAGACTCCCAAGAAAATTATTCTTCGATGTCTTATGGGTATTCAAACAACGATGGAGCATTTTTATTCTTCTAATCTAGTGGAGTTGGATCGTCTTTTACGCATGGAATTGGATAAAATTTGGAGACCAGAATACCCATTATTTCTGTAGCAGAACCTTGGCTTATTGGAGAAGAAGTCACATTGAGACATTTCGCCTTGTTGATGGGCCATAGTGTTCAAATAATGAGACTATTTACGATAAAGCGATTAATTTATTTAATGATCTTTAACTATTAAAGGTAGGAATCCTTGTCAATTTCCAATACGAGGATGTTTTCCTCTTTTGTTAATTCATTATCTTCTACTGTGACTGTTGAAAATATTAAAGGTGCATTGTTTGAAATGGCACTGCTAAAAGCTCTTGGTATTGATGGTCTTCATGCTCAGTTTTTCCAATCTCAATGGAATACAATGGCAATATCGGTTATTTGTATGATTAAGGGAATCTTTCAGGACGAGCAACTTGATTTGATGCTTAACAAAACATTACTTGTGCTTATTCTTAAGATGGACTCTTTTGAGAATTTCAAGTAGTTTCGTCCAACCAGCTTGTGTACTGTTTTGTATAAAAAAATTGCAAAAGTAATTGTTAATAAGTTCAGAGGAATTATGCCACGATTGATTGGATTGAATCAATTTAGTTTTATTCAGGGACAACATATTACTAATAACATTTTAGTGGCTCAACAGGTTATCCATTCTATGCAGGTCAAGAAAAGCAAGCTAGGGTGGATGAAAATCAAGATTGATACAGAAAAAGCGTATGATCATATGGGATGGGATTTTTTTTGTAGAAATTCGTTGTGCAATGTTGATAATCCTTCTAGCTTTATTTTTGTGATTTTGCGGTGTGTCTCAACATGTACAATGCAAGTGCTCTAGAATGCTGGTTTGACTTGAGGAGTTTCGACCTACCCGCGATTTACATTAGGGGTGAGTATTCGATCAAGTCGAGTCGAGTCGAGTAAAAAATTTTCGAGTTAGTCGAGTTGACAAATCCTATTTTAGCCACCAAACTCAATTTGAATTTTTTTTGAATCGACTCGAATCGAGTCAAAAAATTTCGAGTCAAATCGAGTTGAGTTAATGAATCCTATTATTTATACTTAATGTTGCGTTTAGATGGACCGATTAATTAACTAGTCGATGAAGTACAAGATTATTTAGCTACATAAACAATATAATGATTTTGTTTTTTAATTTAATGGGTAAACATTTATCAAAATGATGTAGTTTTGCCTTTTAACTTAATTATTTTGAATTTTAACTTTAACAAAGTAAACATTTATCAAAACGGCGTAGTTTTGTCTTTTCTTATTCAAATTTTCGAATAACTCGAATTGTGTAATTCATATTCGAGTTAAACCAAAAAACTTAATTTTTTATTCGAGTTGATCCGAATAACTTGAATAACTCAAATAACTCAAACTATTTAATTTAAAATTTAAATTTTTTATCGAGCTTTTCGAATCGAATCGGATTTTGCTCACCCTTAATTTACATTAGGATGAATTGCTTTCTTTGTACTCTTTTTCTTTAGGATAAAGTGGTTGGGCCTTAGAATCTAGGAAGAGGTCACTAAAGGGAGGTGGGAATTCGTTAGTCATTCTCAATTTGGGCCACTTATATCGCATTTATTTTTTGCAGATGACTTGATTTTATTCTACAAGGCTAATTTGAATCTTGCAATGGTTGTAGAAAAGGGTTTTAAGTAAATCTTGTCATCATTTGGGGTATAAAATTAATGCGACTGAATCCTATGTGTTCTTTTATCCGAATATAGATAGATACATGGCTACAAATATTGTCAATTGGTTGGGATTTCGCATGACATCAGATTTGGGATCCTATCTTGAGCTTTCTCTTCTCCACCAACAAGTTACATCATCTACATTTTAGTTTGTGATTGAAAAGGTTAGACAAAAGCTTAATGGATGGGATACTAAGCTCCTATATTTGGTTGGCAGAGTAACTTTGGCTTGTTCAGTTATTCGTTCTATCTCAAATTATTTTATGCAGATAGTTATGCTTCCAATTAGTGTTTTTCATAAAATCGAGAAACTTGCTTGAAGATTTATTTGGTGGGGAGGGAAGTGAAGGTGTTCACCATATTTTTCTTGTAAGTTGGATGGATTGTTGCCAACCTATCAAGAATGGTGGATTGGGATTGAGACAACTATTAGAGCTTAATAAATCATCCCTCTTGAAACTAGGATTCAAGTTGCTTACTAAAGGTGATTCATTTTGGGTTCAAGCTTTACGTGATAAGTATCGGTTAGGAAAGGGTTTTCCAAACAGTATCATTAGAATTTAATGTTCTTTTATTTGGCGTTCTCTTTCAAAAATTTGGCAGACACTTCGTAATAACTTGTTTTGGAGGATTGGGAACGGTCATTCTGTGCATTTTTGGGTTGATCATTGGGTTCTAAGGGTTAGCTCATTACATGAACACAACCATCCCTCATTTGAGCCGGATTCAAATCTTTTTGTTAAAGACATGGTGATCATTTAGGGAACTTAGGATTCTTTGAAATTAATGAGATATCTGGATGGTAATATGGTAGCTTATATCTTGAGTATATGACCTCCATCTTGTCACTGTCAAATTTGAGACTTGTCATTATCAAGGATGCTTGTTGGTCCTTAGTTAGCAATTGTGGCCAATAAAGAATGGGTTTTAGAGGGTCATTTGAAAGTATAAGAATCCCCAACGTGTCGAACAGTTTCTTTGGCTAGTATTAAAAGGTAACTTTTGACTAATTGGAGCTTGTAAAAAGAAACATTGCATGGGATCCTTCCTGTATGATTTGTGGTAGTAAGGTAGAAACGATTTTGCATGTTCTAAGGGATTTTGAATTTTCCAAGGATGTTTGGCTTCGTCTCTTGCCTACTTATAGTGTGGCTGTTGAAAATTGGCCTACCATGCTGCTATGATATTTTTGGTTGAAGTGCATGCAGCTTCTAAACATACTGCAACACGTATGCTTGTTGTAACAGCAAGGTTTTTGTTTAGTTTCATTGTAATCAAACTTAGTTAAAAAATGAACAAGCTGATGACAACTTGATATGTTTAGGTGGCTTGTTTATGTGTACAAGCAATGTTTATCAAGTTTCTAGGCTACTTAGTGGTAGTAGGTAGTATTTGGTGATGTATTTTACTATAATGTTTTTTTTTTTTTTTTTTGTAGTTTAAAATTAAGGAAAAGATGAGCAAAAATAAGCTAAAGCCATAAGCTCTATTGCTGCAAAATTGTAAGCAAGTAAAAACTTTTCTGGCATCTTGCTTCATTGTTCTGTGTTCTCTGTTTTGTTTTTTGTTGCTATCAAAAACCCAACAATTGGTATCATGAGCCTTAGTCTTAAGGGCCATTGATTTTGCTTCTGCTGCTTGTTAAAAGAAAGAAGTTGTCAAAGCATGTCATCAAGGACTGCTTAAAGAGAAGACAACATCAACTAAACCTTAAGAGACTCCCAAACAAGCTTGAATAAGCTGAAGGAGGAGTTTCAAAGAAAGTATGTGAGTTTTCCAATGTGTAAGCTGCAAGCTCAGCAAGATGTCAAAGCTGCAAGCTTAGCGAGAAGTATAAGCTATGAGCTCATCAAAAGGTGCGAGCCCTATATAGTTGCGAGCTTGTTGAAGACACCGTAAGAGACAGTAAGCAAAAATGCGAGCCTGTCAAAGGTGCAAGCTCAGCCTGGTGTGAGCAGCAAAGTGCAAGCCAAAATGGCAGACTGAAGAAAAGCAAAATATACTCGCAAGTAGTATATGGAATATCCCGAATTAGGGCCTAACCGGAATAGTGGTTTCGTGACCACAAATTAGAGATAGAAATAATTATTTTATAATTATTTTGAGGTTTATGATATGATTGCATGATTGTGTGAAAATTTCGTGAAGAAATTCTGTGCATAAAGTGCTTAATTTGAAATTAGGGACTAAATCGAATAAGTTGCAAAACTTGCATTCTAGAAGCTTTTAGTATGAAATTGCTTTGGAATATTAATTAGGAGGCCTTAAATAGTAATTTGACCAATTTTTAAAATTTTGGACAAAAATGGGCTTGTACATGAAAATTTTCAAAGAAAGGCATTAATGGTATTTTGGTCATTTGGTAATTAAAAGACTAAAAAAGGGAAAAAGATGGCAAAATATGTCCATCTTCTTCATTAGCACGAAATTTCAAGGGTTCTCCATAGCTAGGGTTTGTTTCAAGCTTCCAAGCTCCATAGTAAGTGATTCCAAGCCCCGTTTTTAATGTTCTTTACGTTTTCGGAGTCCCGGTAACTTGATTTAGCTTATGCTAGCAATAATTCAACCTAGGGTTCATATTTGGAAAAATACCCATAGGTAATTTGTTTATTTTGGTGTTTTATGATAGAATATGAGGTTTTAAATTATGCTAGACAACTTGTGCTACTCGGTTTTAAGTGAAAATGAGTAAAACGGCTTAATCGGTAAAAATACCTATTGTTCATAAGTACATGTTATAGTGGGAATTTGAGGTTGCTATTAGTAAATAAATGATCAGCATGTCCTAAAACATAAGAATTTGGGATAAAGTTTAATTTCCGAGCTTTGGGGCAAAAGTGTAAATATGCAAAAGTTTAGGGGCAAATTTGTAATTTTGAAAAAGTTAGGGTCAAGGACCGTTTTGATAAATGTGAGTATTAAATAAGCTAAATGTGTTATTTTAGATCAAGAGAAATGAGATTCGAGTCGTGATCGAGGAAAAAACAAAGTTTACGAGGAATAGGCTCGATTCCTAACATTTTGTACCGAGGTAAGTTCATGTGTAAATAAGGTAACATAATTGTTATTTTAAATGATTTAATGTTATTTATATGATATGATATGATACTTATTATTATGAAATATTATGCTTTGTGAATTATTATTTAGTAATATACAAATTATGTGAGCTACTTGATAAATATGAAATGCTACCAAATATCGGTTCCGACATTTCGAGGAAGATGACCAAGAGGTGCGATTGAAGAGAATCCCATTTGAACCTTGGGAATATATTAGGATACAAGTGACATGTCACTAGGATGATTGAGTTCCGAACTCGTTGAGTTGAGTCCGAGTTCGTGAGATGTAACTAGGCATCCGAGCTCGTTGAGTTGAGTCCGAGTTCACTTATGGATGTGAATGCCCGAGCTCGTTGAGTTGAGTCGAGTTCGCTTATAGGCGGGTTACATGGTAGCTTGGCTACGTAAATTCCGTAGGCTATTGAGTTGTCTAGCTACGGATATGACACTTATGTATGTGAAATCCGTGTATCCGAGTTATATCCCGATGAGTTCAATAGGTAGATTTTTAAATGAATAACGAGAACGCCTAAACGAAAGAGGTATGTTGGAAAGTATGGTGAAAGAGGAAGTTGGACAAGTATGAGCCTAAATCTCGAGTTGAGAACTTGGTAAGACAAGAATGTGGTAAAATAGCAAGTATTCTTGCGTTATGAATGTTTTAATGATATTATGTAATTGGTGGTTATGTTGATTTGCATAGTTATGTTACTTGTTATTTACATGTGAATTTACTAAGCATTTATGCTTACTCCCTCCTTTTCATTCATTGTAGTTTTGACAAGCCAGCTTGGAAATTGGGAAGGGTCGAAGGAACGTTCACACTATCCAGGACAAATTGGTATAATGGCTTGTATTTTGAATATAGCATGTATAGCATTATAATTATTTTGTGCAAATAATCTTATGACATGGTGATGGCATGGCAAGGAAATGCTTGGAAATGATTAGCCATTGGAATGGCCAATCTAGATTACATTTGGTGTCATGTATGTTTGATGTGTTACTTAGTCCATGAAAAGCCATAGAAAGATGAATTTTGTTATAAAACAGAATTTTGCAGCAACAATGACGTGAGTTTGAAAAATCACTGAAAATACTAGAGACAAGATTATGTGGTGAATAAAATATGAAATTGAAGCTTATTGTGTCTATTTTCATATGGAAGAAACCAAACAGGTAAAATAGTTGTATTTTATGAGATATTTGGGTTTTGGTGGAACAGGGTCAAAGCGATTTTTGAATCCCCTGTTCTGACTTTAGAAATTCTCTAAACATTGTACAAAAATAATTAGGAGTCATACTATATATGTATAGACTCCTTATTGAGTCTAGTTTTAGAAAAAATAAACGGCATAGTCATTTGAATTTTGTACAGGGAGAACAGTGATTCGTAGTGAACAGAGGTTAGAGTAGTTGAACACTGAAATAGGAGAAATAACTAATAAACTGTACTAATTGGCCCATCCAAAAATTCTAGAAAAAAAATAGTAGATAGATATATGAATATAGTTTCAAGGAAAATTTACGGATCTTAATTTCGAGTTTCGTAACTCGAGATATGATTTTTTTAGCGACTGTAACGCAGATGGACATCTTATTTCAAATGCTAAAATAAATGGTTTAAATTCGTTTAAGTGATAAATTAAGTTCGATAACACCTCAAGCTCGACTCCGGCGACGGTCTCGGGTAAGAGGGCATTACAGTATATGCAAGAAGAAATAGGATTGTAATGAACAAAGGAACAAGGCAAGATGTGTTTAAACATAATGTATTTTTGTTGGATGAAGTATGAGAGACTATCAAGTTCAAAAGCAGATCAGTCTCATACTCCTCTGTCTATAAGGGGAAGACAACCACACTCCTCTATCTAAACGGGGAAGAAAACCATACTCCTCTGTCTACAAGGGGAAGAAAACCTGGAAAGAAAAGCCTAGAACAAATGGTGTAAGAAGATATCGACCTTGCCCACACTGCAAAAGGCTAAGTCATCCGGATGAAGTATGATGAATGATATTCACAGCATGGAGTCCAAGGAGGAGTGTTGAAAGTTGGCCTACCATGCTACTGTGATATTTTTGGTTGAAGTGCATATAGCTTCTAAACATGCTGCAACACGTATGCTTGCTGTAACAGCAAGGTTTTTGTTTAGTTTCATTGTAATCAATCTTAGTTGAAAATGAACAAGCTGATGACAGTTTGATATGTTTATGTGTTGAATAACTTGTTTAGGTGGCTTGTTTTTGTGTACAAGCAATGTTTATCAAGTTCCTAGGCTACTTAGTGGTAGTAAGTAGTATTTTGTGATGTATTTTACTATAAATGTATTAATTTTTTTTCTAGTTGAAAATTGAGCAAAAGATGAGCAAAAATGAGCTGAACCCATAAGCTCCCTTGCTGCACATTTGTGAGCAAGTAAAAACTTTTCTTTGCATCTTGCTTCATTGTTCTGTGTTCTCTGTTTTCTTTTTTGCTGCTGCCAAAATACCCAACAGTGACCTAATTTTTTACACTAGATTGCAACGACTGGGTAATTGGCAATATTCAAAATTGTCTTAAATTTGTTTTGCCAAATTTAGAACGGGGTTTATATTTTTGGTTTGCTAGTTTAGCGACTGAGGCATGCACGTAATAAATTGATTTCCACTGAATCTAGCGTGTCGCCAAATGGAAATTGTGTCTTATTTTCGTGCTTCGTCTAAGTATATTTTGGATGCAGAGCAATACATAGCGTTTGGTGCTGACAGTTTGGAGTTGAATACTCATCAGCAAGATCTCGATTCAGGATAGGTTAAATTCAATTGTGACAGAGTAGTGCATCTAAATTGAAATGAGGCATTCATTGGGGGGCTTATACGCGATCATTATGGTGATTGGCCCACGGGGTTTAGTGGGTATTTGGGATTGTGTTTGGTGTTGTAAACAGAACTTCATGCTATTAAAAAGGGTCTATCGGTTGCATGGTCTGTTGGTTTTCGACAAGTTAATTTTGTGAGTGATAGTGTTGATATTGTAGAATTGATCAACTCTTCTTCCCAAGTCTCTAGTGTGTTGGTGGTGGTTAATAACATAAAGGAAATGCGTAACCGACAATGGTCCGTGTAGGCTAGACAAATGCGATGAGAAGCAAACCAAGTTGCAGACGCGATGGCGAAGTAGGCTGTTGTGGGTTGGTATGAAGTGATTCATTTCAATTTACCTCTGAGGCTGGTTATTTCAACTATTAGAAATGATCATTTTCCATCCTTGTGATAGGCTTGCTTTATGTTTATGTTTGCGTAGGGTGTAACCCTCTTTATTTTACCAAAAAAGAAAAGAAATGAGATTTGAAAGGTTTAATTGGGATGTTTCTTTATTCAAAGCTTAAAAACATTGAGAAGATGCCCAAAAATCAATATGACGAAAATCCAAGCAAATATGCCTAGAAAATTGCCATAAAGTTAAAAAAAATACTTAAATCCATTAAGGGCAATTTTATCTTTTCTATCCTTAGCTGAATTTTAACCTATAAATTGGCATTCTCAATATCAAAATTAGACTTAGTAGCATACAATATAATTTTTATTTTGGGTTTCATTTTCAAAAAGAGTTGAACTCTTCTTCTAGTCAAAACATTTCAAATCTTTTATTTTATTTTTTTCTTTTTTACCTAAAAAAATATTTTTATTCTTTCTTTATTCATTGGTATTCACATATTTTCTTTCTTAATTACAAATATTTGAGTTTGTTGAATAAAGATATCATAGTTAATATCTTAAAACATTTGTCTTGTCAATTAGAATTGTTAATTTATAAATATTTAATTATTCTAATGCTTGTGATAGATAGCATGGTTGAGTATATTGGCGTATGCAATCTATTATTACATGGATATGTAACCTAATCTAAATAAATTCACTTGTGGATATTTTTGGATAGAATTGGATTTCTAGTTTTTCTTACTATTATTAATAAATTAAATTTTGACTGTTTCATTATGGGGTTTGTTGATAAGAAAAATATTTTCAAGAAACTTTATTTTGATTATTGCAAAGGTAAGGATAAATTGGTTGTTAGGTGTAAGGTTAAAAAATATAACCAATTTATTAAAGAACAATGAAGTTATCTTTGCATTGGTGATCAAAACCATAAATGAAAACAGAAATTTTGGTTTTGGCTAGATATTCATTATGTTTTTAATTTTTCTTTTGTCGAAACTGAGATTTTATCTTTGGTTAGATTTTCATTATATTGATTTCTCAAGCTTTATTTTTAATTTTTCTTTTGTCAATTTTTATTATATTTTTTAATCACAACATTGACTATTATTAAGTCAAGATCTAAAGAAGATTTGGGTGCCACAAGTTCTATCTCTCGCCATATTGAGGCTACAAAATTTTTGAACCGATCTTCCTCACTATGTTGATGAAGTTGTAAAGTTTGGAATGGATCCTCCCCTCACCAGGTTAAAGTTGCAATGGTGCTTCTCGCATGTTGCTGTTGCAAAGTTCAGAACGAATCCACATTGGTCATCATGGATGCTGCATACTTCATCTCTCTCCATATTTATGTTGAAAAGTTTGAAACTGATCTGCCTTATTCATCATGAATGTTGCTTGCCTAACTAAATTGTTGGTAAAAAAATTGAAACTGATCTCCACCTCGCCATGTTGGTGTCGGAAAAATCAGAATTGATTTGAAGTCTCAAAAAAAATACTCCTTGTGATCTTTGAAATACACCATGATTAACCTTAAAAAGGAAACACAAAAGTAAAAAATTGGAGAGAATTCTCAATGAATAAAAAGTGAAACGGCAACTCATAGTTTGAGAATGTTCTTAGTAATTTGGTGCTAACTTGAATGCTCCTTTGTTTCTGTTTTGACAATGAGAGCAACTTCAATATGAAGGTTATTACAGATTCTCTTTAAAATCAACGCCTTGATAGAGGACTAAATATTTAACAACACCAATTGTTGATCTTTCTTAGCTCCTGAATTGAAAAAAAAAAAAAACCAATGAAAGGAGAGCATCAACCAAGGATGATGGAAAAATTAGAAGGTTGAGCATTGCTTTTATAAGCAAAGAAAGATGAATTCGACATGAATTAAGACTTTTAATTGATTGAGGATTTTGATCAATTAAGAGTTTTAGTTATAATTGGGTACTGAGAATCTGACAATGAATAGACATTTAACAAGGACAAGAACATTCGTGGTCATGGGTTGAATTACCTAATGGAAGACGGTTTTATGATCCTAATTGAACTAAAAAGTATAATTTAATGAAGGATTGGCTACTTATGGTTTCTATGGGGTGTTTTTGTGAATTAAAATGAGTTTGCACGCAAAAGAATAACATAGTGGTCGGAGAGAGTATCCATTTTCATCTTGAAACTTCAATTGCAAAGCTAAAATTAAATTGTGATGATAAATTTAAATTAAAACTTCAATACCAATTCACTTGTTACACTTCAAAAAATCATGTACATGATCAGGTTTTGACGGTGCATTTGTAGATAAAATAATTTTCAGACTAATTATAAAATGTCGCATGTCAAGTCAAAATTATTATAGGTTAAGCTAAATTATCGTAGGTGAAAATGATGACATCATATCTATGTCATAATTATTTTTTTAATTAATTTAAATTAATTAAGAGATAAATGATAAAAGGTTATATTATCACTAATTAAAAATATAATAAATAAGTGATGATTATTTTATCTCTAATTAATTGAATTAATAAAAGATAAATAATAAATAAAATAGTTTAAATTCTTGTAAAACAATCAAATAAAGAAGTTGAATTTTACACATTCAAAGGTTTAGAAGTCTAGAAATTCTTTGAAGAAATTGAAGAACTTGAAGAAATTCTGACAAATGCCATGCCCGTTTTGAAGAAAAGTCACCTTCCAATCCAATTCAACCAATGAGAGAAAGCCAAAAGCCTTTTTTTTTTTTTTTTTTAAGAAATCTATCTTTTGATCCAGTTCAATGGAAGAAGGAAGATCAAGTCGAGACGACCCTTAGATTCAAACTCTCTCCAAACCCATTTTCAAGGTCAAGTGTTGATGACCCTTGAAGCAAACTACTTCCTTTAAGATTAAGTTTAGACGATCTTTAGATCGAAGCTCCATCAAAGAGAAGAATCAAATAAATTTCCCTTATAATAAAAAAAACACAAATATTGTAATTTTTTTTCTACAGTTCATCAATAAAATTTTACACCAAATTAAGTCAACTTTATGCTCAAAATGTGCGTATAGTATGAAAGGGTAACACTATGCAATACTCTTGATTCGTTTGTCTTTCTAGTCAACTTGTGCATTATAATTTCCCTAGTGTCCCTTTTTTTGAGCAATTTATATCGTTTTCTTTCTTTTTCACCCACGTTATATTCTTTGTTTTGATTTAGCCTGGTCGAAACTAAGCTTGAATGCTTAACATTTCTCAGCACTTAATTTTGTTTGTTTTAGGAACTTATGCTTAATGGATTATTCATCTTTCTTCCTTAAAGTATTGATTACGATAGGTAAAGGCATTAAGGTGGAAATTTTGGTGAGAAGTGATAAAACATGAATTTTAGTTTTTTTTTTTTTTATATAATTTTTGATTCAATTTTTTTAAAAAAATCGATAAAAATAAAAAAAAACAAAAATAAAAAAATTGAAGAAAATAAATGAAAAAAGTGAACAAGAGAAGTCGAGAAAAAAATTTTAAAAAAAAAAGGCTAAACAGTGCTTGCAGTTCAAGGCATATTATCAAGAGAAAAGTGCATAATTTTTTTTGTTATTTATTCTAGTTGGTTTATTTTAGTTATTTTCTTTACTTTAGGCTTTATTCTTGAGTAATTAAGAGTAATAAAAAGATTAAATTACTCAAAAATGTCAAAAAAATAAAATTACTAAAATAGGCCATTTCTTTAAAAATTTACAAGAATAGGCTGATTTTATGAAAACACCCAGCTGAAATCATTTTCAACAGATTTGTAGAAAAACGCTTCAGTGTTTTCAGCTAATTGGCAGAACAAGGCTTCCAGCTGAAAACGCTTTTAGTCACATCAACATTAAAAGTAACAACATCAATATTTTTATGTGACAATAAAATTGGTGTCACATTTTAATATGAAAATAAAACTAATAAAACAGGTATTTGTAATTTATTTGTAGACACATAATCGATGTGGGATATGGGTCTATATAGACACATAATCTATTTGTAATTTATCCTTAGACAATGTGGGATTGTTTACTCTTTTACCAATCTTTTCCCATGTTTCGTGTTGTGAATAAAGGGGAGAGAAAGGTGAAATTTTGTGTGAAAGATATATTATTAAATAATAATTCAATTCAATTCAATTTTGTAATATTATTAAATAATAACTCTAATTTAGTTGAAAGAATTTTTCTGTTAAATATAATAGTATAGGCTATAATAGTTATGAAATTATAGTTTAGATACTTTTTTGACAAAAATAAATAAATTTAAATATCTCACCAAAAACTATATAATTTGAGGGTTGTTTATTCCAAATTTTATTTTATAAAACAATAATTTAAAAATATAATTTAAAAGATAATAATAATAAAAGAAACCAAACAAACATAGCTATCAGTGATAATTACGGGATCATATGATACTTTTTCATAAGTGTTTACATAAATACTAAAACTCCAAAGTTGCTTATGAATTAAGTGAAATGAACTCAACAAAAATAATTAAAAATAAAAAATTTTCAATATAAAACAAAAATACAACACTTCGAATGTATAACATTTTCATGATAAAAAAAAAATTGAAAGAAAATAATATATATATATATATATATATATATAGCATAACGTTTAATCTTATGTTGTTAGTTAAAAGAGTAAGTAATTCCACATTGTTTAAGAACAAATTGCAAATGGATTATGAGTCTATATAGACCCATATCCCACATCACTTAGGAAAATAAGGGAAATGAGACTGCGTCTATATAAAAACATGTTTTGTAAGTTTTATTTTCACATTAATTGGTGGTACAAGGAAATAATATATATATATATATATATATATATTGATTCTACTGCTTTTAATGCTGATGTAGGAGAAAGTGCTTCTAGCTAGAAATGTTTTCGTAAAATTAATCTATTCTCTTAAATTTTCCAAAAAATGGTATATTATGGTAGTTTTTTTTTTTCCATTTTTCAGTAATTCGGTAAAAAAGTGAATAAAAATAGAGTTGAAAACGTGGTGGGAAAAAAAAGATATTTTAGGTCATGTTGCTCCATAAAAGAGAGAATAGCTAGTAGACAAGAAATCACGACTGCTCTTATTGATTATTGTTTATTAATGCTTAATGTAAAGATAATATTGTACATGTGTAATTGCACATGAGCACAAAGGTCCATTGTTTTTAATGCAAATTATTCATGTCAATTTTCTAGGATAATTGTGTCATGTATAGCATCCTTAACTTTTATTGCATTCGTGCTTTGCAACCTCATTCGTTGTTATGCTGCTTTCAGCCACTACCTTAGTAATTTAATTATTTGTTTAAGTGCATGGTTGCACGAGTACATATTGTTGTGTTCTTTTGTTTAGATTTTTAATTTTGTTTTGCTTTGACTACAAGCATTGTAACAGCCCACTTAGCGTAAACCATATCGATATATTGTTTAGCGTATAATCAAATAAGCCAAGGGTAAAAAAATAGATAGACTAGTGATTTGTCCATTAAACGATTAGGTGGTGTACTGTGTGGATTTGACAATATGCCCAAATAAGGAACGCCTCACTAGAATTTGTCATTTTTCAGACTTTAGGTTTTGGTGGACTCTTTTTAGAGACAATCCACCAACCCCAGATAGTTTGGGCAAACTTATTAGTTCACAGATCAATAGACTGATTTTCCTTGTTTTAGCGTGAAAATGATGGCTCAACGAGTATCGTCAGAGTTTTGTTGAGACCTAATTGGAATTGAATTAAAGTATTATAGATGATGGCTTGACGTGTTTAGATAGCTGAATGACTTGTTTAGGTGGCTTCTTTTAATGTACAAGCAACGTTTCACAACTTACTAGGCTGATTAGTGGTAGTAGTTGAGTTTGGTAGAAAAGATTGTCTATAAAATTCATGTATTGCTTTGATTATGGGAAGAAAAAAAAATAAGTTTTTCTTTCATTCCTTACTAACACGTTTATGAGCAAGTTCTTAAGTTCTCTGTTCTTCATTAGAGAAGGTGAGAAATGTTTTCAATAGCTAGTCAAGACTCCATTGTTAAGTACCAGGTTACTAGTAATTTCTAGAAAACCCTTATGTCATTATTGAGGGGATTTACGTTTTTGCATTAGTGAATGTTTAGATTTTTAGAACTAGTTCGAAATGAATGAGACTTTTTTATTATGGGTTGCATGCAACTGATTCATGCATGCATGATTAAATTTTAGTAGACAAATGGTCTGATGGTTATAATTGTTTCTTATTTAGCTTAAGAGGCTAGTGAAGGTCAAAGTAAATGTCGGATGGTTATAACTATATGCGTGAGTATGACCATTTTTATGTAAAAATAGCCTCCTTATTGCACGATCCCAATACTAGACAATTTGTGATAAGTGAAAATGTGAATAGGAGATTTGTTTGTGATGCCTATAATAGGGGCAGCTATATTGCTAACTGAACTGGCAGATCACAGCCCGACCTTACGGGAGAACACGTGTTCAACTTAATAAGAATGTTATAAGGAGTTATGGTGGAATCTGAATATGAAAATAAAAATGGCTTATATGTGATTTTGATTTCTGAAACATGGGTCTGAGGCTAGCATAAGGATGGGTCATTGTAAATATGCATGATTGAAAGAAATGTATAAGTTGGCAAAATGTGTCCGCCTGGGTACTATATGTGTTATGTTTAAATTGGCGTATTGTGTCTATATGATAGAGTCTCAAGAAAAAGTCTATTTTTTCTTTTTTTTCTTTTCCTTCGGGTATTGATGCTTGTTTATTGTTGGTATTCTTGCAAATTATTTGTGTCTATTTTGGAACTCACTAAGTTCAATTGAACTTACTCTGTTACTTTTCCTTCTTAGGCATTTTGATAGTAGAAGAATAATCAGTTGATGGGGACAATGTCAGAGTTGCATTTGCAAGTGAGTCACTTGTTTATTTTTGTATCATGCATGGCTATTTTGGTAGGTGGCGTATAGATTTGTTTTGCATTCAACTTGTGTAATTATCTTCGTCATTTGCACTGTTTCTATTTTAAAAATAATTGCCCCCTTTCCCTAAAAGTGTACACCTAACTTCATTGATTTGTTGTTTATGAATTTATCATTTATATGTATATGACATAGCCCAGGCAGTGGATGGATAATAGATTTTTCTTTTATAATCCGTATTATTTTCTTTAAGGATGCGTTACAAAATGAAAGAAACATAATGGTTTTTAACTAAAAGAGAAATCTTCATAACTGTTTTCTAAAAGTTTAAGCAAAAAGTTTGAATCCATCAGTAATGCCCCAGTCCGTTGGCAGTCTGTTTGGCTGAATGCTATACGTCATATTTTCTTGACAGCCTAAGGGGTGCCACAAGTATAGTTCAGGTGTAGGGGAATTTTATATGTTGTATAAACTTTAATTAATTTGTGAATTTTCCCTTCAGGTTGTGTGATTTAAGTGCTTAATTATTTGATTGTGACTTATATTTAAACTTTTCATAGAATAGGTGGAAAAATTGAACCAAAAAGGTTGAAGGTTAATTTTGGTGAGTTTTTATGATTTGATCTTATTTAGAGATTTTAACTTGACCTTAATTAGTTTTTCGACCATATCTTGAACTACAAATATTCGATTTGGGACTATAATCGACGTATTTTATCACTCGAAGCCTAAAAACATCACAAAGATATTCAAAAACAACCATAAAGTTAGTGGCAAAAAATTGCAATAAACCTAAAGAAAACTGCTTCAATTCATTAAGGAGAATTTTATATTTTCAACCTTTATGCAAATTATAGCCTATAATTCTTAGGATCAAAATTGGCTTAGTTGTATACAGTAATGTTTTTTTGTTTTCTTTTCAACATAAGTTGCTAAATTCTTTTTCTAGTTAAAGAAATTTCATAAGTTTTGTAACACCCCCAACCTGTATCCGTCACCGGAACAGGGTTAGGTATTACCAGAGGTTACAGAATATTTACAGTTAGACAAAGTTAAGTACTATCCATATCCTGAAATTTGTCGTAACATCCCTTAGATGGGATCACGAAGCCCAAAACATGCACTAGAATTGATTCGGGATCAAATCGAGATTTTGGGGAATTTTTCGCAAAATCCTAAAATTTTTCTCAAAACTAAGGGTCACATGCTCGTGTGATATGGGACATACCGGTGTGGTCAGATCATGTGGCTCACAGGGCTATATGGCATGCCCATGTTCTAGGTTGTGTGGCTTCACACGCCAGCATCCCTTACCCGTGTAACTCTCTAACTTGCAACTCATGAACAAGATGATCTCACACGGCCAAGGCACACGACCGTGCTGCTAGGCCGTGTGATTAATTTTAATTTTCGAATTTAGGTGTAAGTTTCACACGGTTGTATCACACGACCGTGAATCCAGGCCGTGTACCTCACACGGGCAAGGCACACGCCTGTGTTGAGCCCGTGTGCTCAATTCAGGGCATTCTGTTTCCCAAATTTTAAGATGCAGGGGACACACAGCTTTGACACACACCCATGTACCAAACCGTGTGTCACACACGGCCTAGACACACGTCCGTGTGTCTATTCGTGTGAACAAAATAAGACTATTTTCCAAGCCCTATTTCTCAACCATTTTCATCCAATACCTACACAAACTATACCAATGCCAACCAAACAATTCATGCAATTAAACACAACCAATTTAATCATTCATTAGGTATACTTTCACAAATCCACTTAATTCAAATCTTACCTCTCAAACATACATGTTTAATTTATCAATTTAAATCATTTCAACATGCATGCAAAATCATAATTTACTGTCACTGTTACTGAATTAGGCTAAGGCCAAACTGTCACTCTTACTGAAAAGGGCTTAGGCCAAATACTGATTAACTCTGCACTATGATTACTATTTGTCTATTTGTTTTCTGTGAGATTACACATTGAGTTTACGCAAACTCACCCCTCTTTGTTTAATATGCACAGGTAATCCCCAAGCTTAGACGGATCGGTGCAGCGGAGGACTCGACGGTGACCATTGTTTTGGACTTTCATGGTTTTTATATTATGATTTATTGTTCATTTCTTTTGGGTTATTAGCATGTAAATTGAGGACTATCTGGGACTTTTTTTTAAATCGGTTATTTTATTTATTTTTATTTTTTTATGGATTTATAACTGCTAGTCGTAAGAAAATTCAGTTTTCAAAAAGCGAAAGTATTTTCTAAACTCACGATTACTTAAATCGTTTTGATTTGAAAGCTTCCGCAATGAGAAATGTTTTAAAGTAAATGTTTTAAATAAGTAAAACGACTTCTTTTGGAACTAATAACATGAAATTGTTTTTATTGTAAAAACATAGTTTTCAAACTCACTATCATGTGGCATTGCCAGATTTGGCCATAACATCTAGGCCAGGTTTGGGGTGTTACAGGTACCCCATGAAATCGGACAATCTTAAACACATATAATTCAGCCAATATATCTATAGAATAATACATACGTACCGGAATAAAGTGTGCCGACTTTGTCAATCGGTCGACGATTACCCATATAGCATCTTTCTTCGGAGACAATGGTAATCCTGCTACAAAATTCATTGTAATTATTTTTCATTTCCATTCCTGTATGGTGATTCGCTGTAGTAATCCTAATGGTACCTGATGTTCGGCTTTGACTTGCTAACATACCATCTTGATACAAACTCAGAAATATCACGTTTCATTCCCGGCCACCAGTACATCTTTTTCAAGTCATTATACATTTTATTACTCCCCGAATGTACAGACATCATACTACTGTGAGCCTCGTGCAATATCTTTTGTATAAGCTCTAAATTTTTCGGTACACATACTCTACCTGTGAATAATAAATAACCATCACCTCCAATCTAAAATTCTGAATTAGGAACTGATCCGCACTGTGCCTGTTTAACCTGTAACTTATTATAATTTTTCTGAGCTTCATAAATCTACTACAAAAACACTGGTTTAGCTCTCAATTCAGCTATAATGAACCATCATCAAATAGTAATAACCGGGTATTCATAGCTCTTAAAGAAAATAAAGACTTTCGGCTCAAGACATCAGCAACTACATTAGTCTTACCCGGATGATAGTCAATAACTAGATCATAATCCTTTATCAATTCAAGCCACCTGCGCTGTCTCAAATTCAAATCTTTATGGGTCATCAAATACTTCAAACTCTTATGATCAGTGTAAATATGACATTTCTCACCATACAAGTAATGTCGCCATATTTTTAATGTAAATACAATAGCTACCAATTCAAGATCATGTACCGGGTAATTCTTTTCATGTGGTTTAATTTGTCTTGAAGCATAGGCTATTACTTTACCTTCTTGCATCAAAACACAACCTAAACCATTCAATGATGCATCACTATAAATAACAAATTCCTTACCTGGTTTAAGCTGTACTAGAGCAGTTGCTTTTGTCAATAGGTCTTTCAATCTTCAAAGCTCTACTGGCATTTATCCGTCCACTCAAACTTCACATCTTTCTGCAATAGACGAGTCATCAAAGAAGCTATCATAGAAAATCCCTGTACAAATCTCTGACAATACCAGCTAATCCCAAGAAACTTCTGACTTCAGATACATTTTTTGGTGGATTCCAATTAACAATAGTAGAAATTTTACTCAGGTCCACCCTAATGCCTTCAGCAGATACAATATGCCTGAGAAAACCAACTTCTCGAAGCCAAAACTCACATTTACTGAATTTGGCATATAATTGATTATCATGCAAGGTTTGCAACACAATTCTCAAATGATCTGTATGCTCTTTTTCATTTTAAGAATATACCAGAACGTCATTAATGAATACTACCACAAACCTGTCTAAGTACGGTCTGAAAATTCTGTTCATCAAATCCATCAATACTGCAGGTACATTTGTTAGCCCAAATGGCATGACAAGAAATTCATAGTGTCCATATCTAGTTCTGAAAGCTATTTTAGGCACCTCTAACTCCTTTACCCGTAACTGATAGTAACCCGAGCGGAGATCTATCTTTGAAAATATAGTGGCACCCTTCAATAGATCAAATCAATCATCAATTCGAGGCAACGGGTACTTATTCTTTATGGTAACCTTATTAAGTTGCCGGTAGTCAATACACAATCTCAGGAATCCATCTTTCTTTTTCACAAGTAAAACCAGTGCACCCCAAGGCAAGTGACTCGGTTGAGCAAAGGCCCTGTTAATAAGTTCCTGCAACTCCACTTTCAACTCTTTCAACTCTTTCCACATCAGAAAACTCATATACAGCTGGCACTGCCTGAATCTTCAACTCAGATACCTTAGTATCCAACACATATGCAAGATAAGCATCATACCCCTTTCTAATGTACCACTGTGTTAACATAGCTGAAATCACATTTGACAATTTCTCTATTTGATCAGATTCAATGCAGAGCAATTCACCATTTTGACATTTCAATACAATATACTTTTGTTTACAATTCACCACTACATCATGTTGGGTTAGCCAATCCATTCCCAAAATAATATCAAATTCATCAAAAGGTAACAACATCAAATCGGCCGGAAAACAATTGCCTTTTACCATCAGTGGACAACTTTTACAAATTTTATCCCCCATAACACATTGGCCTAGGGGGTTTGAAACTTTAACCACCAATTTAGTGAATTCAATAGATTTTTAACAAATACTAGTTTTTTGCATATATATGAATGTGTAGAGCCAAGATCAATCAAAGTATTAATATTAGTGTCAAGGAAAGAAAATGTACCAATAATGACATTGGGTGCAGAAGTCTCCTCTCTGGCACGAATTGCATATGTCCTTGCTAGTGCTCTAACTTCAGACTTAGCTACTGAATCTTTTGTAGCTCATCGGCTACTACTGATATTTCCAGAAGGTCGAGGTGGTCTTCCTCTCGAAACAAGATTGCTCAATTTTGGGGCTTGGTCAATGTCTTTTTCAACCCTTTTTGGACAGTCCCTGAAAAAATGATCAAGAGAACCACATCTATAACAAGCCCCACTTCTCAGATGGCACTCCCCAAAATAAGCTTTATTACAATATTTGCATCTGGGTTTAGGATTACCAACACTGCCCACACTGGTCACAGATGGAGTGGGAGATCTTGGGTTAGAACGTTGGGAGCCTCGTTCCCTTCTTGAATACTTTGTGGATGAAGTAGACTGATCATAATATTTCTTTAATTTCTTCGAAATAGAGGATTGTGACTTCCCCATAGGTCTTTTACCAAAAGTCTGGGACTCTTTTTCTGCCTATTTCTTCTCTTTGCTTAATTCCTCGACTTTTTGAGCTCGACCGGCCAGTACCACAAATTCTCTTATTTCAAGAATTCCCATCAATAACTTCATATCTTCATACTTGATATCTTCATTCAAACCTTCTTCAATTCTTTTACACATTTTAGCTTCCGTCTGAGCCCATTCTCGGGCATACTTGCTCAGTTGGACAAATTCCCTTTCGTACTCAGACACAGTCATATTTCCTTGTTTAAGTTTAAGAAATTCTTTCCTTTTCTAATCAAGAAATCTCTGTATGATATATTTCTTTCGGAACTCTATCTAAAAAAAATTTCAAGTAACTTCTTTTTTTGGTACTACAGAAATTTTGGTATTCAACCAATGATAAGCTGCATCCTTTAACAGAGATACTGCACATTTCAAACACTCATTTGGTATGCATGATAATTCATCCAAAACCCAGACAGTATTTTCTAACCTGAACTCAGCCTTTTCCAGATCATCTTCGGCTGTTGCTCAAAATTCTTCTGCCCTATATTTAAGGATTTTGTCTACTGGAGCTTTACCAGCTCTAACAGATTCAATACCTATACCTTGTGGGATCTCAGGAACCGGTGGAGAAGCCGGAGGGGGAGCTTGTTGTGCTGTAGAATTAGTTCTTAAATACTGATTGAACCATTCATTCATCATTTGAAAAAAGGCTACTTTCACCTCCTCACCTTGGCCTTCAGTTACAGGACTTCTACTACTAGTTAGTTCTATTTGAATTGAAGCAGGACCATGACTCCCAGCTTCCTTGGAATCAGCTCGGTTGGATGACATTTACTATAAGAAAAATAAATTTAAATTGGTCAGGAGATATCACACTATCACAAATAATATAATGGCATGTATACCTAATCCCGTTCTTGCTACGTTAGTCTGAGAATTGGCTAAACCGTAGCTTTGATACCAACAAATGTAACACCACTAACTCGTATCCATCGTCAGAATAGGGTTACGAGGTATTACTGGAGTTTACAAAACATTTATAATTAAACCGAGTTAAGTACTATCCATATCCCGAATTTTTTCGTAATGTCCCTTAGATGGGCCCTCGAAGACCAAAACATACACTAGAATTGATTTGGGACAAAATCAAGATTTTGAGAAATTTTTCACAAAATCCCAAAATTTTTCTTAAAACTAAAGGTCACACGCCCGTGTGGTCAGACCGTGTGGCTCACACGGTAATATGGCATGCCCATGTTCTAGGCTGTGTGGCTTCACACGCCCGTGTCCCTTACCCGTGTAACTCTCTAACTTGCAACTCATAAACAAATTGATCTCACACGACTAAGGCACACGCTTGTGTTGCTAGGCTATGTGATTAATTTTAATTTTTGAATTTAGGTGTAGGTTTCACACGGTTGTATCACACGACCGTGAATCCAGGTCGTGTACCTCACACAGGCAAGACACATGCCTGTGTTGAGCCCGTGTGCTCAATTCAGGGCATTCTCTTTCCCAAATTTTAAGATGCAGGGGACACACGGCTTTGACACACACCCATGTACCAAACCGTGTGTCACACACGGCCTAGCCACATGCCCGTGTGTCTTCCCGTGTGGACAAAATAAGACTATTTTCCAAGCCCTATTTCTCACCCATTTTCACCCAATACCTGCACAAACTATGCCAATGCCAACCAAACATTTCATGCAATTAAACACAACCAATTTAATCATTCATTGGGTATACTTTCACAAATCCACTTAATTCAAATCTTACCTCGCAAACATACATGTTTAATTTATCAATTTAAATCATTTCAACATGCATGCAAAATCATAATTTACCTTATAAACATACCAAAATCAAGTCATCTTTAGTCATACCAATAGCTAATGTACATGTATTCATTTTAAATAAAAAATAAGTCTTAGTAGTTTATACATGTCATTATACTCATAATAAGATCTATAACTATAACAAAATGAGTTGAGGATAGTGTGATCTTGCTCTGACCATTTCGAACCTTCACGAGTCTCCGAGCACTATAAAACAGGGAAAATCAAACAAAGTAAGCACTTAGTGCTTAGTAAGTTTATGTAACAAGAATTGAACTTACCACATGTTTCCATTAAATTAAATCAAACATATAGGCATCCAAGCAAGGGATTATTATCCTATCACCCACAAACTCAACCTTTGAGTTAATCAAATAATTTTATGTAATATTAATACATAGATAAGCTCATCATTCCATGACTTCCATATACTTGCCATCTCCATGTCACCTATACCTTTCATGACAAAGTCATTCATGTTCCATTAACCGTTTCCATGTTTATCCCGTTGAATTTTTCGAAATTTCGATAGATACCTACTAGTACACTTTTAGTGTACAAATTCATAAACCGTCAATTCATATTTACCCTTGTCAGAGAGCACACTCGCAAGCCTCATTTCGTACAGTAAGATTACCTGTCCAGGCTAAATCCCCTTAAACATATGCTCAAAGAGTTTTGTCAGGATTACTAGTCCAAGCTAAATCATTTCAATGACATATACTCTATAGAGATTAGTCTAAATTACCCATCCGGGCTAAATCCTTTCCAAATTATATACATTGGGAGGGCTTATATCAGGATCACCCATCCAGGCTAAATCTTGTTTTCCATCCATATAATATCATTTTTCATCTATCTATCCAATTCCTTTTATTCAACCGGGATTTATTTCCCCTTTTTACAAGTGCTATCAAACAATTTCACCATATTCTATGCTTTGAACATTCAAGTGTTGTTCACATCATATAAAATGTAATTCAACATCTTAAGATTTAGTATTAAATTACAAGAACTTACCTCGATGCTTGTTAGTTGATAAAATTTACTATTCCGAGACTTTTTCCTTGCCTTGATCTAACCTTGTATTCGTGTCGTCCGAATCTATATAAATGAATTTAATCATCAATTTCATTTAGTTCATATCCCATTACCTTCAATTTACAACCTAGGCAAAATTACTATTTTACCCCTA
The DNA here is from genome assembly GCA_020496765.1 of Gossypium stocksii. Lineage (NCBI taxonomy): Eukaryota > Viridiplantae > Streptophyta > Magnoliopsida > Malvales > Malvaceae > Gossypium > Gossypium stocksii. Next base: position 55,967,382 of record CM035622.1, read on the forward strand.
AACTTTTCATTAATTCTAAAATCATCCCTAGGCTTGGAAAATGAAATTCATGCAATTCAATCCTCTTTCCAAGCCTACCAAATTCTATATGCACCATTTACAGTACTTATTTTTCACAAAAATTAGAATTTTCCCATGAATTTCACAAGTTTACAATTTAGTCCCTATTTCACAATTTCATCAAAAATCACTTTGAAGAAATTGTTTATTTACTAACAACCTTTCATTTTCTTCCTTAAATTTTCACTTTCCAACATATTCATCCTTGGCACAATTTTCATACTTTGATAACTTTTCAATTTAATCCCCAAAATAGAGAGAACTAGTTATCCTGCTCTCAAAAATATAAAAATTACTAAAAACGGGACATGAAAACTTACTCAATTAAGCTTGGTTAGTGACCTTTCTCTCTCCTATGGGTTCCATCAAATTTGGGGAAGAAGATGATGAAAATAAGATGATATTTTATGTTAATTATTTTATCATCTTTTAATTTTACAAATTTCTAATTTAGTCCTTTTCTTTTTCTCAAATTTCATGGATGAATCACCCTAGATATTTTCCCATCTTTTGATTGATGGTCTAATTCCCATATAAGAACCTTTGGTTTTGAATTTCATATTGATTAGATCCCTCTAACTTCTAGCACTCAACTTTCACATTTTATGCAATTAGGTCCTTTCCCTATTTAATCATTTAATCGGTAAAATTTTCCTATCAAAATTTTCATATAACCTTCCTATCATACACAAACCATATCAAATTTTAAAATAAATTTTCTTTTTAGCTCAGATTTGTGGTCACGAAACCATTGTTCCGACATCACTAAATTTAGGTCGTTACAAGTTTATATTCTTTAAATTGTGAGATCTAATTTATTTATTTTATTCTCTATTTATTCTCTATTTATTCTTTGGTATTTATGTTTGATTTTAATTATAAATATTCAAGTTTCTTGAATTTAGATATTATATTCGATTGTTGACAATATTTGCATTTCATTTGAAATTGTTAAATCTATAATTGTTTATATTGGGGATCGACCTGTATAAATAGCAAACAAGAACAAAAAGAGAAAAAGAAAATTTAGCACACAAATATTTACATGGAAAAATCCGCAATTAAGAGGATAAAAACCACGGGCAAATTAGGCTTCACTAAAAGAGCAAATAATTTGAAAGAGAACAAGATGGAGATAACCAAAAATAAAAAACCCTAAACCCCAAAAATAAAGCTCTCTAACTAAAACACGAAATTCTATTAAAGCTCTCTCAAAACTCTCTTAATATTCTCTAATCTTAATGTGATGTAGACATCAATTCTAAGATTACTAAGGCCCTTTTATAAGTTAAAATTCGTGTGAATATATGACTACAATATTCCTAAAATAATCGAAGTTTAACTGGGAAAAGGTTGCAGAGTTTAACTAGGAGAAGAAACTTAATTTTGTAGAGAACACTCCGCCATGTCGTGACGTCGTTCACCGGCTCATCGAAATGTCACATGTCACATTGTTGAGATGTAAGTTTCTACTACCGAGATGTTGTGTGCCGTGTCATCGGGATGTTGAGTCCCACGTCGTCAGGATATCGACTCTTCCTCGTCATGACGTCAACTCTGTTTCCTCCAAAATGCACCGCACACTCTACAAATCTCTATATTGACTCACATTTCAACAACACCTTCTTTGCTAAGCCCCGTTAGGGGCCTAACTTAATTTTGAAGGATACCTAACCAAGTCCGAGCAATGCTTAAACTGTTGAACCTTGCAGAGTATACATACCTTTCTTGCTCATATGACCACGTCGCATATGCTATTAAACCTTGCAGAGTATACATATTGTCAGTTTTCTGACCTTTCATCACAATGAGAGCTCTACAAGATACCTTAACGCCACTTAACTTAATGAAGATTCTACAATTCTTCGAGTCTAACATACTCAAGGAGATAAGGTTTTTCCTTAAATCAGGCACATGCCTAACACGTAACAATGTCCTAATAATCTCGTCATGCATCTTAATCTGAATGGTACCAATACTGATTACCTTACATGGTGAATTATTCCACAATAGCACAACTTCACCTTCAACTAAACTATATGTGTAGAACTAGTCCTTGTTGGGACACATATAGTAAGAACACTCCGAATCCAGGATCCACTTAGATGTAAGCTTATTGTAGACACTAGCAAATAATCATCAACGTTATCTTCGACCACACTAGCATCGACTACCACTCTCTCATTGCTTTCAATAGCCCTTCTATTCTTATTGTGCAACTTATAACACTCCGCCTTAATGTGACCTAACTTCTTACTGTAGATACATGTCTTATATCGATTCATTGACTTTAATCCAATCTTGCTTCTCAGAATCAAAACTAAGGCTTGCCTATCTGACTTTGCTATCCCAACCAAACTCATTATCGAGTTTGTATTTGCTCAACAAATTTTCCTTCACATTCTTGAACGAGAGTTTATATCTCCTATAAATCAGGGTCTCCCTGAAAAACTTATATAAAACGGGCAAAGAGCACAATAATAGTCTAATATGATTTTCATCTTCTATATTAACCTCAACATTCTTCAACTCATTAAAGAGAGTAAGAAATTGCCTGATGTAACCCCTCAGGTGCTCACATTCTTCCAAACAACGAACAGTATAAACAACGAACAATGATGAAAAGAGAAAGAAAATTGCGCACGCAACTATTTACATGGAAAACTCCTTAATTAAGAGGATAAAAACCACAAGCAAAGTAGACTTCACTAAATGAACAATACTCTAAAAGAGTACAAGATGGAGATAACCAAAAACAAAAACCCTAAACCTTAGAAAAAAAGCACTCTGACTAAAACACAAAATTCCTTTAAAACTCTCTCAAAGCTCTCTTAATCTTCTCTTAATCTTAATGTGATAAAGATATCAATTCTAGGGTTACTAAGGCCCTTTTATAAGCTAAAACTTATAAGAATATATGACTAAAATATCCCTAGAATAATCAAATTTCAATTTGGAAAAGATAGCATAATTTAATTGAGAGAAGAAACCTATTTTAGTAGGGAAAATGTTGCCATGTCGTGACGTTGTTTATCGGTTCATCAAGACATCACATGTCACTTCATCGAGATCTTGGTTTCTTCTTATTAGGACGTCGTATGCCACGTCGTCAGGACATTGGCACTTCCTCGTCACAATGTCAACTTTATTTCATCCAAAATGCTAGGCACACTCCACTATTTAATTATGCAAATACTTGTGATAAATAGCATAGTGTATGTCATAATATGCAAATTTACTATTATATGAGTATGTAATCTAGTTTAAATGAACCTCGCTTGTGTGTGTTTGTTGGCTAGAATTGGGTATCTCTAGTTTTCTATACTATTAACAAATTAAAACTAAACGGAGGTTTAAGATTAAAAATAAAATTGATAAAAATTAAAAATAAAAAGTTAAGAAATCAATATAACAAAAATCTAGTTAGAGATGAAATCTCAGTTTTGATTCATGAGTTTGATCGTTGATGCAAAAATAACATCAATATTCTTTAATAAATTGGTTATACTTGCTAATGTCACACCTAGTAATCAACCTCTCCTTATCTCTCTTGTATTTATGAGGAAGCTCATTAAAATTGTTTCCTTTTTTAACAAACAACCTTATAACGATGTCATTAGAATTTTATTTATTAATAGTATAGAAAAGTAGAGATACCCAATTTAAGCCAACAAACAAGCAATTAAACCTCCCTTTATTATTAATTTACTTGTCGGGTGAAACACGAAGCAAGTTTTTTTCTTTCATCAAAGAGAGACTTAATAAAAGAATTTTCAACTAGAAGAATAACTTGATTTCTAGATTGAGGAAGGAAGTGACTTTGAAGAATATTACACAAGCTTTACCAGTGCATTCTATGATTGTCTTTCTTATTCCGTTCGGAACTTGTGAAGCCTTGCAATGAATGATGAATTCATTCTAGTGGGTCTTGAGGTCTGTAGAGACAAAAGGAATTCACTGGGCTTCATAGAACAAACTTTGTATTCCAAAATAGTTTGCGGTATTTTAGAACTTGAATTGTTTCAATTAGGAGATGATTTGCAAGCAATATTAGAAGTTTATAACAAAGCCTGATTCTCTTCCTAGTAGAATTTTCAAGGCTAAATACTTTCTTGAAGGTGAGTTCACTGATTTAAAATACTTTCTTGAAGGTGAGTTCACTAATTTAATTGAAAGTTGTGACCTTTCATTTATTTGGAAGAGTATTCATGCGACAGTCATTGTTCATGCAAGGAACCCGATGGAAAGTTGATGATGGGAATCATGTTCAAGTTTTTAATGATTCTTGGTTGCCCAATGATGCAAATTTCTACTTTTTTTCAAATTCTATAGAAGGTATGAAATTAATGAAAGTTAGTGCGCTATAAGATACAATGGCATGAGCACTTAGTCGAAGGGATTCTGACACCTCACAATGCCAGTAGAATCTTAAACCAGCCCATTTGACCATAATATAGCATTATAATAAAAATGGCACTATAGTGTTAAGTTCGGTATGCTCTAGCCATTTGAACGATGATACAAGTTTTGCAACATATTATTAATGGACCTTACCGGTAAATTTAGAACTCTAAATTGCTTCCCAAGATTAAGGATTTTTTGTGTTGATGCTTGTATAGCTCTATCTCTTGTAAGTGTGACCTCTTGAAAAAGGAGTGCAATATTGATGTTTGTTGCTTAAGATGTGAGGTAGTAGAATCTCTTAATCACGTCTTGCTTCTCTTTGTTGAATGAGTTATTTATTTTCTATATGTCTTATAATGATGCTAATGTAAAAAAATATGATTTTAGACATTACTTGGAGCCAATGGTTTTATTGGAACTTGTTTTGAAAGAATTCTATACTTAGATACTAATTATTTCTTACAAGACCAGAAGGATGCTCGATTGATGTTCCAATAAGTGCAAGGACCCCTTCTTGATTGAAACCTAACTATTACTCATTAAATGCAACCGAAAGCTGATTAGGTTAAGTGTAACATTGATGCAACAAACTTTTACCCATATTCTATGTTTTTAAAAGAATTAATTCATAATGTTGTCTGTTTTTGACATGCGTTCTCTGTCTGTCTTTTGACACATTCTTTCGAATTTTGTTTTCAGAGTGTTATTCTAGTTTTAGTTCTACTCTTGTGTGTGGCTTTGGTATGGAAGATGAAATAGTCAATCTGAGACTTCGAGATGAAGAAAAGGAGGCGTTCCAAGAGGAAGTGGCGGTAATGGATTAGAACTATCAGATTTGTTTGGTGGGGCGCTGTCTCACTGATAGTGTTGTCTATTTCCCTTCTCTACGCAACATTATGGCTGACTGTAGAATCCAATTGGAAGGATATGTATCACGGTTCTAGGAGATAAAAGGTATATTTTCCAATTTTTCCATGAGGTTAACATGCAAAGAGTGCTTTCTGGTACACCTTGGTTTTTTAACAACCATTTGCTGATTCTGCAAACAATCCAAAAACGAGAAAATCTATCAAATATATTATTAAATTTCACTAAATTTTGGGTCCAAATTTACGATTTGCCTCCAAGGCTGATGACCGAATATATGGCAAAACAATTTGGTGAATTTTTGGGGAAATTTTTATAATATGATACTTCTATTCGAATTTCGAGATTTAAGTGATTTATGCATATTTCTGTTTGTTTGGATATTACTTTTTCATTGAAAAGGAAGAAAAAGGTCTAGATTGGAAAAGAAAATACAGTTTATGCTTGTTTTCAATATGAGAAATTGAGTTTATTCTAATTTTTTGTGGCAAGATGGGACATAATGAGAGCTATTACCCTCTTTCGCTTTGGATTGAGCCAGCTAATGTTATTTTTGGCTGGGATTTATCTTTGCATGCAGAGACACGGTGGCAACGTACAGTGGCAAGTAGGTGGCTCTTCAGGCCTATGGATCTCAGTGGAACAATGTGAGTATGGAAGGTAACAATCAAAGCAGTAAATGGCCGAATGATTTTGGGAGTAATTTTAGGAGGGAATCGTGGAATCAATATTCAAATCCCAATTTAATTCCAATAGATTCTAGTCAATAGATTTTATATAAAGAGTCTATTACTTGGCGCAAATTGGGCAGTGACATCATACATGGTAATAGTTCTGGAAATGGGCCTACGGACCTAATGCTTGAGGAGGAAAACGATCTATTAATTAATGTGGAAGGAAAGAAATGGCAAAGGATTGTGGATGGCTCGTCACTTACTATGGGGAATACTAGGGAAACAGGTCATTTTGATTTAATGGCTAGCTCTAATGATCAGAGCAGCCGAAGGCAATGAAAATTCTTAGCTGGAACATTCGTGGTTTAGGGAGATCACGAACAGTTAAAAGGCTCAAGAACAAGTTGAGAGCCATTAATCCCCGAATTTTGTTTCTGATGGAAACAAAGTTAAGTGCTAAAAACATGAAATCGATTAGAATAAAATGTGGTTTTGAAAATGGGATCGATATTGGGGCTGTGGGTTCAAAAGGTGGTTTATCTTTGGCATGGTAATGAAATTCTTTGATTTATCTCAAGAGTTTTTCTTCATTTCATATTGATGTTGAAGTTCAAGATGTTGAGTGTGATGCTATTTTATGGGAATCCGAAAGAAAGGAATAGAAGTGAGTCTTGGGAATTACTTAGACGATTGGGACAGGATCAAACGGATCGTTGGATAGTGCTGAGGGATTTTAATGAAATCATGAGCTCGTTTGAAAAAGAGGAAGGACGTCTAAGAACTGACCTGTAGATGAATGATTTTAGAGCAGCCTTAGAAGATTGCGGGCTTAATGACCTAGGTTACATTGGTAGGTGGTTTACATGGGAGAGAGAAAGGTTTTCCTCAACAAATATAAGGGAGAGGCTGGATCGGGGAGTTGTAACCTTGAATTGGATTAATCTTTGTCCTAGCTACGAAATAGAACATTTGAATCATTTTTTCTCAAACCATTGTCAGATTTTGCTGGATACTTTGGGAAATCAAAGGAATAAACCATTTTCAAACGATAACCTTTTTTATTTTAAGGATAAATGGTGCTTAGATAATTCTTTGAAGGGGGAAATTCAAAGAAATTAGGCAGGAATTGTAGGAAGTGTCCCGGATAAGCTTAGAAGGTTAAGACAACAACTTCAAAATGGAGTAGATCCAGAACCAAAGAGCAAAAGAGAAACCGGCTAGAACTTGAAGAAAGAATAAGTTGTCTTTATGATCGGGAGCCAACTAATGAGGTTTTTGCTGAAATTACAAATGTTCAAGTGGGCTTTAACCTACAGGCTGACTAGGAAGAAATTTTTTGGGAATAATAAGCACGCGTCAACTGGCTGAAAAATGGAGGTAGAAATACCATCTATTTTCATAAGGTAGTTATTCAACGTCAGCTCTATGGTCGAATCAATGAGTTAGAAGGGACGAATGGTATAAGTATCCACACAACAGAGGAGATGCTAAAGCTTGCCTCAGATTTTTTTGAAAATTTATTTTTGACTTCGGAAATGGGATCAGACGAACGTGTATTCGGATTAGTGGAGAAATGAGTTACCCACGACATGAATGGTTTTTTTTACTTCAACAATTTATAGAGGAGGATATCGCCTATGCTGTTAAGATGATGGCTTCATTGAAAGCTCCCGACAGTGATGGATTTCCAGCAATATTTTTTCAAAGGTACTATCATATTATTGGATCTGAAATTTCTAACTATTGTTTATCTATTTTGAATGGTGAATCTAAGATGGGTACTATTAATAAAAGCCGTATTATCTTAAATCCTAAAGTTCATAAACCAAAAAATCTCTCTCAATTCAGACCTATAAGTCTTTGTAACATAGTTTACAAAATTATCTCGAAAGTCTTGGTCATTCGTATGAATGATATTTTGGGAAGTTGTATTAATGAAGCCCAAGGGGCTTTTATCCCAGGAAGACATATTTCAAATAATGTTCTTATTGCTTATGAGGTGCTTCATTCCTTGAAAATGAAGAAGAAAGGAAGAAAGGGGAATTTCAAGTTAAAACTCGATATGAGTAAAACGTATGATTGCGTTGAATGGGATTTTTTGGCCGAAATAATGACTCATTTAGGGTTTCATATATTTTCACCATTTCTTGTTTACTCATTGGCTCTATCTCAGTTTCAACCTCTTGTTGAAAGTCTTGACTATTTTCATCTATAGTCTCTAAAGTTTGTTTCGTTTAACTTGAATCAACTTCCCTAGCTTTACAAGGGAAGACATTTTTAAAGAATGAAGTACTCTTTGATTCCAATATAGTATTCTTGTGAATGTTGGAATTCTTTGATTCATACACAGGAAACCTATATGCATTGCCATGATCAACATAGCCAATGAAAATACGATCCACTATTTTAGGGCCTCTTTTCATTTGCTTTGGTAATAGAGTCATTACTTTTGCAAGACACCCCTACACTTTTAAGTAGTCGTAGGAAGATTTTCTACCTTTCCATAACTTATATAGAGTCTTGCCCCTTTTCCTACGGGGAACCTTATTTAAAATGTAATTAGTTGATAGAATAGCTTCCCCTCCATAAGTTTTGTGATAACCCAAAGCTTCCTAGCAATGCGTTCATCATTTCCTTTAGAGTCTGATTTTTCCACTCGGAGTCTAATTTTTTAGCTCAGCTACTCCATTTGATTAAAGAAATATGGTGGTGTTGCTTCATGAATAATACCATGCTATGTATAGTATTCACCAAATGGTTCAACATATTCACCACCACAATCACTTCTCACCATCTTAATCTTGTTATTAAGTTAGGTTTCAACTTCCTGTTTATAGAGAATAAATGTCTCTATAGCTTTGTTTTTGCCCTTAAGAAAAATATACATAACAATATTTTGTGCTATCATCAATGAAGGTAATACAATATTTATTCCCTCATTTGGTTTGAACAAACTTTAAGTCACAAACATCGCTATGTATTAGATCAAGTGGGTGTGTATTTCTTTCAACAGTTTGAAATGAGGACCTTGTTAATTTTACCTCAACATAAGTTTTACATTTATGTTTATAATTAATGTGAAATGAAGGAATGTGCTCTAAATTAATTAATCTACGTAAAGTATCATAATTAACATGTCTACCATGTCATAAATTAAATGATTCAAACATATAAACAGAAGAAGAAACAACATTCTTATTCATTGTCTTTGCTTTTATAGAGATTGCATTAAGTTTCCACATATCATTTAATACATATCCCCTTCCTACAAACATTCTCCCCTTAGACAAAACTAGCTTCTAGGATTCAAAAACCATCCTAAAGTTGCGTACACTAAGGAGTGTCCCAGAAACAAGGTTCTTGTGTATGTCAAGCCTATACAACACATTTTGAAGCTTGAGTTCCTTACCAGAAGTCATCTTCAAGACCACAGTTCCCTTCCCCTTGATCTTGGAAGTTGCATCATTTCTTATATAGAGCTTCTCCCCTTTTTTACAAGGAACCAACTCAAAAAAAAAGAAGAGTCTTTGTCGCAGCAAATAGGACATGTGGCACCAATATCAAGCCACCATTCTCTTGGATTTGAGTCAACCATGTTGGCTTCAAAAATTACAGCACATAAATCCATATCAGACACTTCCTTGGAAATTTCTTCCACAGTATTAGCCTCATTAGTTCTGACTTTCTTTAGAAGCCTACAGTCAGATGACTTCTACCCCAAATTGTTGCCTCCAACTTGTTGTAATTGAAACATTTCCCTCAAAATTTTTGCTTCTTGGAAACGCCACTTTTTGGTCCCAATTTAGACCGTTTTGAGGTTGTTTTCCCTTCTTGAAGTCCTTTTTTACTTCTATCTTGTCTGCCTTAGCACTATTGACATTTGCTACTTTGTTAAGGTTTTTCCAATACCTCTATTGTCTTCTTCAGTCCGAAGTCTGACAATCAAGTCTTCCACAGACATTTCCTTTCTTTTGTGCTTTAGCTAGTTTTTGAAGTCATTTCAAGCAGGAGGTAGCTTCTCAATAATGGCTGCCACTTGAAAGAATTCACTTTTAACCATCTCTTCAACAAGAATTCCATGAATGATTAGTTGAAGATCTTTCACTCGATTCACAACTAGTTTAGAATCAACCATTACAAAATTCAAGAATTTAACAACTAAAAACTTTTTAGTTCTAGCATCTTCAGTTTTGTATTTATGGTCCAATGACATGCATAATTCCTTAGCCATTTTCTTGACACTATATAGTTCATACAATGCATCCGACAGCCCATTCAGGATGTAATTTTGGCACAGGAAATCAGAATGCTCACAAGTTTCAATAGTAGTGAAGGCAATAACATCATCTACCTCACCCTCTTTAATAGTAGAAGGGTCATCCTTCAAAATTTTGGCCAAGTTCAACATGGTCAAATTAAATAGCATCTTTTGTTGCCATGTCTTAAAATTTTGTCTAGAGAATTTCACAGGCTTCTCATTGTGGCTTATAGCCACCAGCAGCACCATTGAGTTTTGATTCAAAGCATGAGTTTGAACCAAAGCTCCAGATTGCGAATTGGGTGAATTGGTTGAATTTTTCATTTCTTCTGTTAATATTTCAAAAACGAAACCAAAATTAGTAATAATAGAAAATTTAATTTCTAATTTATATTACCCTTTGATTCCATTAAATGGCTTTAAAAATTCTGAAACAAATCAATCATCAATTTCTAATAACAAAATTGTTATTCTCAAACGATTACTATTAACAACAGAAATCGAATAAATTTTATTGAATGGCAGGAATAGAATCCTGAAACAAAATTGTAGAAATCAAACAAATCCTATTGAATGGTGGGAATAAAAATCTTGTATAGAATTTTTCAATTAGTTTTATGTTTAAAGCAAAAATGAAGCAAATCCTATTAAACTGCAGGAATAAAATCCTAAAACAAGTGTTCAATTGAGTTTCTGCTTGAAAAAGCTAACAAATCCCGTTAAACGACTAGAGTAAAATCTTGAAATAGGATTGTTCAATTGATTTTCTGTTTGAAACAAAAATCAAACAAATCCTATTAAACGGCAAGAATAAAATCCTGAAATAGGATTGTTCAATTGAATTTTTGTTTGAAACAGAATACAATTTCTCATTCGTGTCCTATATGTCTCGGATTAGAAAGATTTAAAGAGTTTTTCTTAAGAGTTTTGCATAAATGTTAGTAAAATAACAATAATATAAAGTTTTATATTAATCTCAAGATCGAACAAGAACATTACATATAAAATTAGAAAATAGAAAATAAAAATTGCAATATTATACTGGTAGTTGAGACCTGTATAGATAGCCTCCTTAAAATAGATTCGGTCGCTCCTTTGGTGCTAGAAAAACAGTGGTTGACTGTCTCTTAGTATACAACAACAAGATGAGTACGGCAGTAGCATGGTTGCAGTGATCAACGAATAGTTGCCTTGCCTTCGTCTATCACCGAAAACTAGATTGGAAAATATGCAAGGAAAAGATATCTCAAAAACTTGAAAATTTTCAATATGTATCTTCCCTGTCAGATTGTTTTGTTTTTAAAATAAATTCAAGGGAAGATTAAGGATACATAAGGATACATATTGGGCTAAAATATCTGCAGGCCTATAAAGCCTGATAGGTCTAGACATTTCGTGTCGCCCACGTCATGTGGGTGCGCCTCCAATCCCAGCGAGTTTGGATTTGCACCCCCCACGCATGAGGGAGAGTATTAATTTAGTCATTCAATAACCACCAAGTTGGTTCACATATATAAACATATTCCACTCTTGATATCTAACCAATGTGGGACTAAGCTTTCTATTTTCATCTACACAATTCACAAGTGGCTTACTTTGAGCATCAATTTCTCATTCATTACTCAACCATTTTGAGCATATGATATATCGTTGTAAACATCTCATGGAGTAGAATATAAGACCATAGTTTTATGACTCAAATCTCCAACTTTACTAATCAATAATATGCCTCAAAACTTCTAAAGTATCTATTTTTTCCAACATATTGTTTGATCAATTTTCTTAAACTCTTTTTTGAAAATTATTTTTAGTGAAACAAACAAAACATAAATGCTTTCGTAACTAAAGAATTTTTTATTTAGTTTAAAAACTAAAATTAAGTATTAATTAAAAATTTAAAAATAATATCAATCAACAAATACAAATTTATAATTACTTTCAAGAAAACATTGAAATAAAAAAACTACCAATGCAATTTTTATCGGTAGTAAACATTGAAATAAAAAAAATTATCAATGCAATTTTTATCGGTAGTCTTTGTAAAACACAATTTTATAGTATTCCTTTTAATAGTTTTCATTCGCAATTCTGTGATATTATTTTAGTAGTTTTCATTAGCAATTCCATAAAATGTTATAATGCAATTTTTTAAGTGCTTGCCATTTTAATTTCTTCAATTGCAAGTTAATTCCTAAAATTTATATGTTATCATTTGTTTATGTACTCTTACAGAACCAAACAACAAATGGTACTACAAAATTCGACAAGAAATTATCACAAATTTAATTTGTTTTGGCAAGTGAAAATTTTAAACCCTTGTCTATATGCTTGTTACTTTGTTCATTAATCATCAATTACATAAGTAAATTAAGTAAAATGCTCAACTGTAGTGAGAAATAACAATAAAATTTAAAAATGAACAAAGCCTAAAAGCTTAGGGGAAATTTTAAAAACAAATAACCAATACAAATAAGTGCAACGAGGCAAGATTATATAGTCAATACAAAAGAGAACTAATCCCAATTCTAGAACAAATACATCTTTCAGATACAACAACTAAAGTTATCTAACTTTGGAAAAACTTTTGAAGCCAAATTTTCCTCAGGTTAGTGAACTTAGCTTAGAAAGCTTTGGCTTGTTGCTTATGTTCCATGAGATAATCCAAAGCATTAAAAATAGATTCTCTATCAAATCCCTTGATCGACACTTTTTGAAATGTATGTTAGGAAAAATTTATCCTCCTTTAACTTGTTGAAGGCATCAACAATCTAACCCAATTTCTTTGTCATAATATGAATGTTATCACCACTAACACTTTTTTGGACAATTTTTATTTTACGCTTTGATCCTCCAATAGATGAAGAAACTTTTGTTGTAACCTTTTTGTTTTCTCCAATCTCAAATTTCATAGAAGCTTAGCATCCTCCAAATCTATACCAAAAGATATTTTGGCAAAACTTTCTATTGCATATCTTTTCCAACAATCAAAGCCATCTAATCATAAAGATCAGTTTTTTTATTCAAAATTTGTTCATACTTCAAGTGTTCCTGTTTGAAATCATACACAATTAGAATAACAAGTATAATGCAACTTTAATATATCATTCCATCAAAATCCATTATCTCAAATTCTACATATAATTTTCATGTAATTTTTATTATCCTTAGATGATTCTCCATATGGTTTGTCACATTAAACATGGAATTTGTTTGAAGTGGTTGTAATAACTCAATTAAGAGAACTTTCTCTAAAAGTACTTAGAGGATTGATCATTTGAATATGCCTGAAAATTATCAACCTCAAAAGTTATAATAACTTGATGGCAAAGAAAATCTATGCCAACATGTTAGGCACTTCGTGGAAACATGCAACAGCGTTGGCGCTAATGAAGATCTCATGTTGAAATAGTTCATTTAATCATTGAAAGGAAATACCTTCAATTGGTACACTAATCTTAAGCTTAGAATGATTAAAAAGTGGGAAGAACTTTAGCAATAATTTTTCAATCAATTTTATAGCACTCATCATATTGTCAGCATGATTGAGCTCAAAAGCCCACAATAGTAGAAAGGTAAACTGATTAACGATTACATCCATCGTTGAAGGAGTCTAAGTCTAGAATGCACAGAGGAATTCTCAATATTCTCTACCATCAATATGTGCAAACAAGGAATAAATTGGGGCTTGCATTACATTATCTAAGGCATCAAGCTGAAATCATTTGAAGAATGAGCTACTTGAGTTCATGACATAGAGTTAAGTATGACAACTACAGCAAATCAAGAACATCCAGAGCAAGTAAGTCATAATGAAGGCAAAATTTTAGTTGACAATGAAGATATTAATCAATATATGACTGTGAATGTGAAACCAATTTCTGCTTATGTCAAAGGTATAGTAAGAGTCATACTTAAAGAGAGGTAAAAAAGAAGTATTTCTTACTTGATGTTGATGTTCCAAGCATGCTTGAAGTGTTTTTAAAAGCTAAGTTGACTTGATTTCCAAAAATGAAGTAACCTGAAGAAGTAGATAGAGTACATGACCCTAACTATTGCAAATACCACTGTTTGATTGGCCGTCCTCTTAAGAAATGCTTCATTTTGAAAGACAACCATGCAACTCCCTAAAAAAGGAAAAATTGAGATTGAAGAAGTAAAACCATCATTGGCATCAACTACTATGACTTCTTAATCCAATATGATGGGTTAAACTGTAACACCCCAAACCCAACCTAGACGTTATGGTCGAATCTGGTGGCGTCACATGAGAGTGATTTTAGAAAACCGTTTCGAATGTCATACTTGTTTAAATTATTATCTTTCCTTTATCGTGGAAGCATTGAAACCATTCATTATACAAAAATTTGATATTAAGTTTTAAAACGCGTTTGTGATGTCGCGGTTTATAAATCAATAAAAATAACAAATTGAAAACCCAAAGTATAAAATAAAATAGTCTAAAGGTCCACCACACATAAAACTCCAAAAATAAAATAATAAAATAATAAATAACAAGTAATAAAAACATGAAGTCCCACACGGTGTCCATCAGTGGTCACCCTCGAGCCCTCTGCAGCACCAATCCATCTACTGTCGGGGATTACCTGATAGACAAATAAAATAAAGGGGTGAGTTTTTGCAAACTCAGTGTATACATCCCCATAGCAAAGCATGCATGTAAACAGATAACAATCAAGCAATCATAATCGAGCCTGAGCTCTTAACAGAATCAGTGTAAGCCTTAGCCCACTCAAAAATAGTATCAGATACATTCGAGCCTTAGCCCATACAAATAGACATGCATATCAATCAGTACAGTACATGCCCACCAGCCCTGCACACCATCTCTGTCCACCCTACACACCATGTAGGGATAAAATCAACACAACCAGCCCTACACACTAAGTATAGGGATAAAATCAACCCATCCATCCAACCCTACACACCATGAGGTACCGTAAAACGACACATAACAGTAAAGGCAGTACGGCTGCCAGTCAAATGGCTAAAAGCCTTTCAGTCTTCCTTCTCTCCAATACAATCCCAACCCAATGCAATGCAACATAAATAATGTCATGGCATGCTTTCATACAGTAAACAGATCATACGTATGATACTCAAAACAAATCAGAACAATATTAATATACATGCTAAGTAAAACATGCTACCATACATCTCCGAATCATATCACAGAATTGGGTCTAAGTAATGCTTACCAACCCTCTAACAGGTCATAGTCGACTAGTGCGACTCGTGCAACCTTTCAGAACAATTCAAATTAAAGAGCTCACACGCCCTGTGTGGCCCATACGGCCCAACTTGGCCTTGCCTGTGTGGATCACAGGGCCTGGCCCAAAACAATACACGCTCGTGTGGTTCACCCGTGTGGCCCACACGGCCTAATTGACCTAGCCAGCCTCACACGCCAGTATCTGTCATGCCCGTGTGGCACGCGCATGGCTAGCTCGTTGACCACACTGCTATGTATCGCCACACGGCCTCCACATGGGCAATCCACACGCCCGTGTGGTGTCGACTGATTCAATTTTGACTTTCACTTAAATGCGATTTCAATGCGATTGAAGTACACACCTAGTTTATTTTCGACGTTGATGCTATTTCGAGCACTCTAGAACCTATAATTGTTAATAGGAAGGCTAAATTCAGTCACTTAACACGAATTGTTATGAGTAGATAAATCCCAAAATCTAACGACAACCTTACCTTCTTCTGAAAAACGGCGATTCCTCCATGTTTAGTACGCCGTCTAGTAGTCCACAGAATTTCGATTGACTCCTAACAGCAAATAATCTTCATTAATATCTTAATCAACTAGGATAGCACCAAGAGCGACTGATATCACTTACCGAAACACGCTAATCACAAAGGTGTGCAAAACAATGGAAAAGAACCTAAAAACAATGATAGGAAGAAGAAGAAACGGCAACAAAAGGGAAATTCGGCTAGTTGAAAAAAAAAAAGAATATGGAGAGGAAAAACAAGCCAGAAACGTCAGTGAAAGAGAAAGGTTTTAGGAAAACTGAAACTAACCAAATAACCCCCATTCTCCACTACTCAGTATTAGACTCAAACTCAAACTCCTTTACAGCACACAGCAAAAATTAAATCCTTCATGACGACTCGAACACAAGACCTCCCACAATTTGACACTCCTCTTAACCATTAAACCAACAAGCCCATTCTATCATATTTTTATCAACACTTACTTATAAGCCTAATTACCAAAGATAAGGCTTAATTCAAATAAAAACCAAAATTTAGCCCAAGTTGGGGCTTGAACTTGGGACCTCCCCAAACACTCCCAGAACACATATCCACTAAAGCAGACAATTATTTGTGTCAAAATAACGCAAAAACAATTCCAGAAATTTTCATGCACAACAAATCACAAAAGCCAAAATTTTTGGGGCATTACATAGACCATACCATTTGACTTTTTCAATCCTATTACACCGATTCAAGCTCAAGCTAGACAATCAATTTCCAAGGGATTGGGGGCAATTGTTTGTTACCAATATATTAGAATGATCATGGTTGGACTCTAGTCACATTTAAGGGTGTTTAATCAGTTAACTAACCCGAAATACCATTAATCGAATTCAAAACGCTTAACCGTTAACCGAACTGAAATTTTTCGATAATTTGATCGGTTGATCGAATTAACCAAAAATTATATATTTTTTATTTTTAGTTACAACAAGTATAAAAATTTATCGAATTAACTGAATTACCCGAATTAAAGTATTGAATCACTATATAATTAAAATCACTACAAAAGTCTTGAAATTAACATATAATTAAAATGTAAGTCTTTAATATTCTCCATCTGTATCTATTTCTTCTCTCTAAAAGATCTCCATTTGCATTATACCTACAAAAAATATGTACAAAAAATGAGCATATAATAGAAATATATACATTTAAAAAAAATCAAATAATATAAACAAATGAATAGATTGTAAGTTAACAAGAATAAGATATTAAGCATACCCTTCAACTCACGAAAGCTCATGAATTTTGGGTAGGCTCTGATGCATTCTAAGAAATGTCTAAACATTGAATTGATTAAATAAGGAGGAGTGATATGGTAAAAAAAATTAAAACTATTAAAATAAAACAAAAAATATTCCATTTTCAATATTGTCAAGCTCTTGGATTTGTTCTTCAATCTTTTTAATGTTTTCCTGTGATGATGATTTTCGAATCCAATTTTGACTACACACAAGAGCTTGTACAATTTTAGGAGTTAAAGAACTCCTATATTGATCAAGCACATGCCCCCCAGTGCTAAATGCAGACTCTGAAGCAACCGTAACCAGTATAGCTAACACATCTCTAGCCATTTTTTAAAGAGTGGGAAATCTAGGGCTATTCACTCTCCACCACGATAAAATATCAAATCTTTAACAAAATCATCATTAGCCTCAACTAGATATTTATCCAATTCAGATCTTTTATCCACACCACCATTTTCCAACTCACGCATTTTATACAAAGCTTGCATTCGCCTTTTCATTTTTTTGTTGTGGTTCACCGAGAGAAACATGTCTTGGCACACTCGATTGGCTACAAGTACTATGAAGTGGAGGCTTATCCTAATCAAACAATTCATACAAAGATTCCTTCAATTTTTGTATCATTTTACAAGCTTTTTCAAAACTAGACATTTCACTAAGTGCAAATTCAAGATACTTTAATTTTTATCTAAGATCTAAAATACAAGCAACAAACATAAGCAATTTCATTTTATCAATATCACCCCAATACTTATCATACTTCTCTTTTATCTTGATGACCATAACATTAAAATCAACATTAATATTTAACTGAGCATCTCATAAAAGAATACCCATTTCAAAAAGCTCGTCAAAAAAATTATTGGATGTGACATATGAAGTGCCAAATATACCCAAAGTGACTTCATAAAAGTGTTCCAACAAATCCCTCAAGTTTTTAACACTAGCTCAATCATCCACACTAAGCCAACCCTCTCTCCTTTCAAGTTCAACCCTAAAGTTTGTATCTTACTCCTCAAATCTCTCAAAAACTCTCTCAAAGTTTTAAGTAATGTCTAACATTAAGTAAGTGGAGTTCCACCTAGTACAAACATCAAGACACAACATCTTTTTGCACTCTATCTTTTCCACCACAACACACTCCTTAAACTTTTATAATATAGCTAGAGATTATCTCACATATCTAATAGCCCCGTAACACGTTTAATAGATTTTTTTTAACCCTTCAACAACAATCAAATTCATAATGTGTGCCATGTATCTCATATGAAGATATTTACCATTTTAAACTAAACCCCCTCGAGGGTTAAATTTCTTTCTTAAATAACCAATAGCAACATCATTTGAACTTGTATTATCAATAATAACAGTAAAAAAACTTATCAATCCCCCAATTCAACAAGCATTTCTCAGTCACAATCCCAATGGACTCACCTTTATGACTAGAAATTGGACAAAAGTTTAAAATCTTTTTATTCAATTTCCAATCGTTATCAATAAAGTAAGCAGTGATAAACAAATAATTAACTCTTTGTAAAGAATTCCATGTATCAATAATTAAGCAAACTCTAGAACAAGAACTTCTCAAAAGTTGTTTTATCTTGACCCTTTCATCTAAATACAATTGATAAACATCCCTGGTCATAGTAGTTCGTGAAGGAATATGAAACCTAGGACATGCCACGAACATATATTTCTTAAAACCTTCACTTTCAACAAACTTGAAAGGTAATTCATCAATCACAATCACTAGTGCTAATCCTTTCCTACATGCTTCTTGATCAAATGTCCAAGTTGAAAGATGCCCTTCCTCCTTTCAACTCCTTTTCTAGATAAAACTAGTTGTCCTTGGCTAGTGTCAACAACATTACTAGAATTTTTCTTACATGAACCAATATGATATTTCAATAACCCCGTACCATTTTTTTTTCATATCACAACAAAATTCCTTTTCACAATAATTACCTTTAGCCTTACTTGCACCCTTACTATTAATAATCTTAGTGAAGTGAGACTAAACTTTTGACCTTTGAGGAGTGGCTTTTCTTTTCCCCATAGTCCCCTTTGTTTGGCTTGAAGCTTCAACTCTCGAATTTTCAGAATCTATCGAAGTAGGAGGTATAACACTACCCTCAATAGATGTTGGTTCGGTTGATATTCTGCAAGAAAATAATTATATAATAAATTAAAAAAATATTTATAATATTAAACATATTTTGATGTTTAGTTTTAGAGAAATAAAATATAATTTTTCTTTTGATGTTAAGTTCAACATATACTATTACATATTTTGTTTGGCTTATTTTCCTTCATTTAGTTTGGCTTGTTTATGCATAACATCATACATGAATCAATTTTAATTGGATTAACACCATTTGTAGAAAAGTGTTAAATTTATGTGGGCGAAGAAAAAAATCCCTTCAAATTACATTCAAATTATAGACAAGTGTTAAGAAAGTATGTTCTTTCCTTACATACTGGACAAACAAGCATTTATTATATATAAAAAAGAAAAAGAATATAACAGTAAAATAAAATAAAAAAAGTAGACATTTCAAATTTAATATGATTATGGGATATGAAAGTAGAGATTATAATATACTTGTAACTAAAAATAATTATGTAATAAATTTAATATGATTTTCATTGAAATATTAAAATTGAAGAGTGAATGTTATGTTGTTTTTTTTTGTTCAAATCTCCTTAAGATTTCATAAATCATAAATTATAAAACCAAAATAAAAGTAATAGAGATGTTAAGTTGTTAACCCACAAAACAGACAAGAGTACAAAGTCCAATCCAAAAAAACCAAAAAAAAAAAATAAACCAGTCCGAAAACAAAACAAAATTCATAAAGCGGAAACAAATAAACTAAGAATAAAAAACATTTAACACCAAAAGCACTTCTCTAGTTAACAAATTAACTGGCAGCCACTCCTTAGAAAATATCCCACCCTTGAAACTTGTCAATACTAGTTCCCAAAACCAATAGCATTCTATAAACCATCCCATTTACTGTCTTTTCTTCTCCGTAAACCCTATCTCATCTTCTAGTATCAATTCCCTCCTCCTCCCCATAATCCATCATCAACAATCATCAGCACACTTCCACTTAGGTAACTTTCCCTTTCATTTTTTAGGCAATCAGTGGTTAAATTATGTGCTAAGATATTAGTAGATCTGGGTATGTGTTTGAACTGGATATTATAAAAAGATTTTACATTTTATAATTTGATAATTAAATTGAAACTGTAATACAAATTCGATATAACATAACAAAAAAGCATATGTAAATCAAATCTTTTTATTGGGTCAAAATAACAGAGTAACTAAGGAGATCTATTCTTCTTAAGCAAGCCCGTTAATGATATCCACATTTAGCCTGTGTAAGTGTGTTCTAATTTCACCTCTTATCATTCACAATGCCACTTAATTGGACTTGGAAATTGTGTTTGAATCAATTTTTCTATCGTGCTCTAATTTCACCCATTTTCACCCCAAACTACTATCTATTCCATCTTTCTCATCCTCTACATTCAGGCACCACTTAAGAAGCAAATTCCTTGCCAAACTTCATCTTCTGATAATGGTCGCTAAAGTAGATATGGATGAGAAAGACAGACACTACTAAGAAGCAAAAACCTACAAACTTGACAACAACTACAAGCAAGAGAAGAAAAGCCTGCCTCAACTCGCTGGTGATGGTGACCTGGTAGACGCTAGACGGTGTGACTGGTGGACACCAGATGGTTCACGAAGGTTACTGGCAGTCACAATAGAGAGATTTTGGGAGATTTCAGATTTGAGATTTTAAATTTTGAGGATTAACGTCTTACTTAGGGATTTCTTTTTTATGTCGTCATTTTTAGTTTTAGACTTTTAGTTTTAAGATTTTTATTTTTTTATTAAATTATTTGTAGTTTTTAGGATTGGGTTGGCTTGGGTACTTGGGTTATATATATTGGATTGAGTTTATATTGGGTTTATATTGGACTGGGTCTGGGTGGATAATGTGCTATTTATATATTATAATTTTATTTATTAATTTTTCGGTTAAATCGAAAAAATTTGGTTAACCGACCGGTTTCAAACCAAATTAACCGTTAACTGAAAACCCAAAAAATTATTAACCGATCCCCGACCTAATTAATTCGATTAACCGACCGATTAACTGACTTCAATTGGTTAGCCAAATTTCTTTAGTTTTACCCTAATTTTGCACGCCCCTAGTCACATTGATAAAACTTCTATTATGCTAACTCTATGTGAGATGTTGATACACATATATTAATAAAAAAAATCTATTTATTTATATTTTATCATGTGTAGAGTTACATAAGTATAGATCTTTTCAAGAGGATGTTTGTAGACTATGAAATTTTCGGACCAATTATAGCGCCACGTGTCAAGTCAAAATTAACATGGGTTAAAGCCAAAGTTACCATGAGTAAAAAATGATGACATCATGTTATTTCATAAATATTTTTCTCTAATTAATTTAATTTAATTAAGAGATAAATAATAATTTTTATATTATCACTAACTAAAAATAAAATAATTAAGTGATAATATCAAATGTTTATTTTATCTCTAACTAATTAAATTAATAAGAGATAAATAATAAATAAAAGAGTTTAAATTCTTGTAGAACAATTAAATGGAACAGTTAAATTCTACAATAATTATCTTTTATTCATGAAATTGGCGATCACCCAAGTCATTCTAGAGATTCACAAGTTCAAGAAGCCTAGAAAATCTCTGAAAGAAATTGAAGAACTTGAAGAAATTCTGAAGAACGCTACATCAATTCTAAAGAAAAGTCACTTTCAAATCCAGTTAACCGTGGAGAAGTCAAAAGTTATTTCTAAAAAAAGTCGACTTCCGGTCTATTCTAATTGAAGAAAGGAAGTCCAAACTTGTTTCAAGAGCAAGTCAACACAACATTTGAAGCAATCAACATCCATCCAAGATCAAGTCAAACTGGAGAGAAGAAACAAATGAGTTTTCCTTGTAAAGAAATCCAAAGATTGTAACTTTTCTTTCAAAGTTATCAATAAAATTGACTCCGAATCTCCAAGGCAACTTTTTACTCAAAATTTTTGTTTACAGTGTTAATGTAAAGCAGTGCAAAATATCAAAATCAAATCAAACTCCAATACTAGTTCACTTGTTACACTCAAAAAATTTGTATACATGATCAAGTCTTGAGTGAGCATTTAAAGACAAAGAAATTATTTTGACCAATTATTAAGCCCCATGTGCCAAGTCGAAATTATCATAAGTGAAAATGATAACATCACATAGTATGTCATAATTATTTTTCTCTAAATTAACTTAAATTAATTAATAGTTAAATGATAAAAAAAAATATGTACTAATTTAAAAATTTAAGTGATAATCTTATGATTATTTTCTCTCTAATTAATTAAATTAATATGAGATTAATAATAAATAAAAGAGTTTGAATATTTGTGGATGGCTCAAAAATTAAAAGAGTTTGAATATTTATTAAATTGCTCAAAAATTTTTAGAAAATAAAAGTATAGAGACTAGTAGTGCAATTTGACTTACAATTATTGTCTGAAATGATGATATAATTTGACATGTCAGCTTGTCGTTACATCGTTAATGACAATTAACAGTTTAGTGATCGAAATGTAACAAATCGATAACATTAGTGATAATATGGTAACCGTTTTAAATTCAGGACTATAACATAATTTAAATAAAATGCATGACTAAATCTATAATTTACCCACAAGCAATAGCAAAATTAATTCAACTCTTTTAATGTTTGGAAAACAAATTAATGTTTTTTAAAACACGTGAAGGACCAGGATTGGGTCAATGCTAAAATACTTTGGATCTCATTGCAGTTGAAAACTAAAAATTATATTTAAAACTATAAGCAAAAGTCACGTGCAAACGACACGGACACCCTAAATTAATGTCTTAATCACACTCTTTTACACTTAAGAAGATAAATTTCTTATGGACCCAAAAAGAAATCTCAATTTTGGATGACGTGGCATTTGCTGAGGTGGAAGCAGTATCTGAAAAAGTTGTAAATGATTCTCCAATCATGATTTTGGGTACATTCTATTTAATCATTGCAATAATTGAAATCATTTCTTTTTTGTCTTTTTATTTTCATTATCTCCTCTTCATAAATAAAACCTTTTTTAACCATCTTTTCAAGGTCACAAACGGCTGCCTGAGGGCAGGCTCGGATTAGATTATTTTCGGTTTCGAATAAATTTGGGTGTAAATATTTTTAAGTTTAAACTTTTTCGAGTTTAATTTTTTTTAATTTTTTTGAGTTTAGGTTTTTTTGAATTTTATCGAGTCGGGTTGAGTCAGATAAATTTAAACAAATTCAAATAATTTTGATGTAGTATAAATTATATTTCAAATATAATAATTTATTTTATTTTTATATGATGACAACACAATATAAATTCGATTTATATAAAGTAGAAATTTTATATAGATGTTTTATTTTAATAAAAGTATTGTATATAACGTAATTAAAAATTACTTTTTATATGTAATGTTTATGATTATATAATATATAAGAATTTTATATGCATAATTAATATTATTATATGATATGTATATGAATTTGAATTTCAACTTGCGGCCTATTGATCGGGTGTTCACCTTTTCTAAGAATAGCTTAGGTATGAGTCACAGTTGTCCATAGAAAATGATTTGTATGTGAATGTGTAAGTAATACATTTTTTATATTTTTATGCAATATCCTATGGTTATATGATATGAATATAAATTTTATTTATTTGAATTATTATCTAGAATATACACGCATATATATAAGGCACGAGTTTGAAAACACTTTTAAATTAAAAAAATATGTGTTATTATTTATTATATTACTAAATTGACATTTGAATAATTTTTATTTTATTATTACATTTTAAATATTGAAAAAATATTTATATATTTAAGCTTAAGGGTAAAAAAAAAAAGTAAAACATTAAAAAATTAAGCCTTTAAGAGTGCACTTAATTTAGCTTTCAATGATCAAAACAAAACCAATTAGGCCTTCAAATAATGAAAATTGTCGTCGACCAGTTTGACTGTTGACAAATACTTATGCAATTGACAAAATCAATGAGAAGTTAACAAGCATGTCACCTGGACAAGTAACGACGTGATATTCCACATACCATATGTTAAAAAAAATAAAATCCTAAAATTTATAAAAATATAGTAAAAATGCACATCTAGACTAAACCTAGACATTCTTTCAGAATATTGTAAAAAAATTTATAAAAAGTTATATGTATTATGAAATTAAAATTATCAAAAATTAATAAAAATTTCTAACAAACTACAGAAATCATAAAAGGTTATAAAATGTCAAAATATTATAAAATAGAATAAAAATTATCCAAATTTTGTCCATACCATGTGCCCCTCTATACCCAATTTCCTTTGCTATAGAGTTTTTGGAATATGCTAAAAATAAACATAAAAGTGATGTTGATCAGTTTTATAATTCAAGCTGACATACATTAAAATGTTTCAAATAAACAAGAAAAAAATAGTTCATATGAGTTATGGGTAGAATGAGTAAATACAAGTATGATTTTTTATTAACTAAAACTTTAACAAATTCGATAGGTGAACCTTTTAAGCTTAATTTGATTTTCTTAATATATTGCATCATTTTTATATAATATATCCTAAATTTAAATTTTGTAATTTTGAATAATAACTAACTTTTGAATATTTATGTTATATATAATAATTACATTAAAATTTATTTTATATTCATAATTAATGTTTTAAACATTTATTTTAATTTAAAATTTAACATAAAGATGTATTGTTATTTGTAAATTTTTAATATAATTATATAATATTTAATATATATTTTTCATAAATTCAACGTTTTTCAGGTTTTAAATTTGACATATCTTAAGCTTGAACTTGGATCAATCTTAAATCTATATTTAAAACTTAAATTTTTTTTGAATTCGGATTGTTACATGCTGGACTCAGCATGAGTGGACTTCTGGACTTAGTTAACCTATCTTACCTGATATAGTTATTAACCCATGTTTTAAAGTTAAATTACTGGAATAATTAGATATATTATCAAATTAAATGACCGATTTAATTAACATTTAATGTTTTACAATGATATATGTTTTCAAATTTTTAGAAAGATTTTAACATTTTACACTAATATATAAATATATATATATATATATATATATATATATTCCATTTATAATCTTCTAATTCGCTTGATGTATATATCTCCTCTTCTCCTCTTCTTCCTCCTCCTTATTATTAGTATATTTTCTAATTTCTAGAAATTAGACTTTAATTAAATTATTGATGTTTTAGACTTCATATATATATATATATATATATATATATTCCATTTAC
Organism: Gossypium stocksii; assembly: GCA_020496765.1. NCBI lineage: Eukaryota > Viridiplantae > Streptophyta > Magnoliopsida > Malvales > Malvaceae > Gossypium > Gossypium stocksii. Next base: position 55,993,101 of record CM035622.1, read on the forward strand.
AATCTTCAATTGTATATACCTCCTAATTTAACTTAAACTAATAAATATGTTATATGTCAAAAACTTGAGATCCAAATCCTAGAAAAGATCCAAACTTCCGACTCATGACTCGACCTCAAGAGGACGACAAGGCGAACTAGATCGTAAGGCAAGGTTATAGACCCAATTCACAAGACCTAGCTCGTAGGAACCCAGTGCGAGCTTATAGAGCAAGATCACATGTACAACTCGCAGATTCAACTCGCGAGATAAGGTTATAAACCCAGCTCGCAGGGACTTACGGAAGGTTACAGTCTCACTTTGCATGTGCCCAAGAAACTTGTGGAAAGTGCCACATGCTCCACAGGCCACCTAGACACGTGTCCAGTAGGTACGAAGCTCGCCCAGAACACCTGTCCCAGGAGCAGAAAGGACCACATGCTCTGTAGACACATGCCAGCAAGATTGGAGTTCGTAGAAAATGTCAGTACTAGAAACAGAGAATGTCAATACTGGAAGTAGCAAAGTTAAGACAAAATAGTGAGGGCCCATCATGAATTGTAATAATACCAGTAACAACATGTATAAATACCTAGATAGCCATATCAACTGCATGGGAACAAGCAAAATATTACTCAATAAAATCCATGTCATTAAATTTTCATAGAATAAAACTCAAATCAAATATAGACATTCAAAATATCAAGACTTCAGCTTTTATCTACATGGTTAAAGCTTCATTTGCTTTGAAGTCTATTTTATTATTAATAATGAAGGTTGTACTTAAAAAATTAAAGTAATCTTGGGGTTACCTAATTTTCACTTTTTTTCCTTTCTTTTTCATCAGCCTTCAACTTTTCACAAACCATATTTCACCGTTTCAAATATAAAATTAATTATGTGGTTGCATAAAACCTAGGAAAAAATATTATACTATTAGAAGAGTTAATTTGTAATTGCATTGTAATTGGCCATTTTTGACCTGGCCCGGAATAAAATAAAACCCATATTAAGTGGAAAGTCCAACAATCTTATTTACAACAAAATCAAGATCACTACCCAAATCAGACCCAAAACAACCCCAATAAACCTACTACCCTTAACCTAGCCCAATCTATATCAGCCTAATACAAAGAATTTTAACAGCAAACCCTAGCCCCCCTTTGAACCTCCAGCGCCACAAGTTAGGCCGACTATTAGCCTCCCACACACGTCTGACCACCTCTCGGCACCTCTGCCCACGCCTCATCTGACGCTTCTGACACTTGCAATAAGGAGAACACGCAACAGCAAGACCCACACGCAACAAGCAAAAAACGACAAAAATAGGATTGAAATGATTTTGTAATTGGCTTTAAAAGCCAAGACTGATTTTTTTGTAACTTCTTCTTCTTCGGCCTCAACTTCTGATTTTTAAATACAGAAAAATAAAAAGTTTGAGCTTTTTAAGGTGATTACTTCTGTTATTTTGTTTTTTTTTTATTAACTCCTTTTATTTTACTTTCATTTACATATAAAAACCATTAACGAGATAAAAGAACGGAGCTGCATTTTTGAAGGTTTTCTTTTTTATTTTTTCGATTTATTTTTTAGTTATTTATGCATGGAACAAAGTATGAAAAAAGAAAAGAAAAACTCACCCTGAAACGGGGCTAAAAGCCTATCCTCACACATCGTTGGCCACCGGATACGGTGGTGGTACAGCGGGTGGTGAAGGAACTCAATGGTCTGCCATGGGGGAAGAAATGAGGGAGGGCAGAGAGCTTTTGAAATTTTTGTTCTTTTTTTCTTTCAATCTGCAGCACAAGGGTTAAAATTTTTTTTTTACCCTTTATGAAATGGACGAAACAGTGCCGTTTCGTAGGGGTGGGGGTCCGCGCGTTTTACCTAAAAAGGAAATTTGTGCAAATGGCCCCTCCCCTAGCTGTGCCATTCAATTGGGCCCTGTTTCTTATCCTCCTTTTTTCTAATTTCGGCCCCAAACTTCAAAGCTTAGTTCACTTTGATCCCCGAATGGAACGCTGCGCATCAGGGGCTCGGGACATTTGCTCTCTCGGTCCCTATTCCCCTGTGCGTGTTCTAATTTGGTCCTGGGCGCCCCTTTTGTTTTTTGTTTTTTTACCTTTCCTTTTACTTTGATTTCAAATCCGTCCTTAATATGTTTAGTAATTTTAGTTCATTTTTTTTAAACTGTTTCGTATTTTAATACAGTATTTTATTTATTTTATTTTATATACTATTTAATTTAAACTATTATATGTTACTTTAAAAAAATTTTAAAATTTTTTTGTTGTTGTTTATTTCATTTTTTTATATATATATTAATTTTTTGAATAAATACATGTATTACCCATTTTTAGTTTCTTTTTTTAGCTGTTTGATTTTGTTAATTTTTCTTCTCTATACGTATGCTAAGTTTTATTTTCATATGATACTTTAAGTTGTTTCTTTTCTTAAGTTGTTGATTTTAAATACTTTATATATTATTTATTTTATGTTAAAATGTTTATACATATTACTTATTATAAATCGTTTTATATTATCTACTTTTAAATTACCGTTTCTATACCTTAAATTCGTACCATGTATTATTTATTTAATTAATTTTTTTTTTTGTTATTTTTAAAGTGTTGGTATACCTTATTTTAAACCACACTTATTTGTTTTAAAATGTTCGTTATCATTTATATTAAATTATTCTATTATTTGTTTTACCCCTTTTTATATATATATTTTATCTAATTAAATTATCTATTTTTTAACTTGGTTATTATCATTTTAATAGTGTATAGATTGTTATATATGATGTTTATTTCATTGCTCTCTCATTATTAATTTCTAAACGATGTATGTTGTGATTATTGCCATTGTGTGTTTAACTCTTTAGTTTGTATTTTCACATATTTGTCATTCATTTTTGTAATAGTGTATTTTTGTATTATTGTTCCATGCTCATTACTATAGTGTTATCTCATGTACATTGCATCGTGAATTAAACCCAATATATTTATCTAATAAATCGTTTTATTTTTAATCCAAACACATAACGCACCTTGTTTAAATATCGTTTTCGCTATTATTCAAAAATGAAAATCTTTCAAAAAGATAAAGGCAATATTTGTGTTTGGAAAATCGAGAAATCGTGCCCTAACGTACTGGGTTGCGATTATTCGTTCGACCAAATAACCGAATATCCTTTCTAAAAATTAAATATCCTTTCAAAATTTCATCCATGTCTTCTTAAATTAAAAATAAGGCAATATTTTGTGTTTAGAAAATCGAGAAATCGTGCCCTAACGTGCTGGGTTTCGATCTATCGTTCGCCCAAATAACTAAATACCCTTTTTAAAATTTCAATGCAGGAGTTTTGGAGATCATGAGGTGATCTTGGTTTCGAAGATCTGAAATACTGTATCCTAACGTGCTGGATTTGGTATTCTATTTCCTCGGAACAAGAGAATTTCAATATCCAATTCGGGTTATCTAAATTTTAAAAAAAAAGAAAGGGGGGATTGTATTCCAAATCTTTTCAAATTTTCAATATTAGGACATTTATTAATCAAAATGGTACCAATTTTGGGCGTGACGAGGGTCTTAATCCTTCCTCGCACGTAACTGACTCCCGAACCCATTTTCTCGAATTTTGTAGGCCAAAAACACCGTTTTAGTAAACCAAAACATTTTATTAAAACAAGGGTGATCCGATCACACCTAATAAAGATCGGTGGCGACTCCAATTTTAATTTTCATTTTCAAAACACAAAGTCGACCCCGTTTTCCAAAATTTCAAAAAAATGGTGTCGACAGCTTGGCAACTCCACTGGGGAATGGTTGAGAGTCAGGCCATAAATTGATTATTTTTTGTCCTTTTGATTGAAATTTTGAAAAGTGATTTAAGAAAAAAAATCATGTTTCTATGGTTGCATTTGTGTGTTATAGTTTTGTAGAATAACTTTGCATTACATTGCATGGCCGTTGTGGCTGTACCCGTAGGCGGGAGTGAGAAGCTATGCCTTCGTGAGGTTTTCACCTCCGCATGGGCTAATGGACCACTTCCGGAACACATCTGTACCTATGTGCTTCGTGAGATTTTCATCTCCGCATGGCCATAGGGAAATGTGTTCCCCTGAATCGAACTCGATCCATATGAGCCTATAATGGGTAAGGATTGAGGAATCTGCGGGCTCAGGTACCCCTTCTCTTTAGAACTAAACAGCATGTAGTGAACCATAAGAGCCTACCTTAGGTAAAGCCATGTCGAATTTTAGTGATCACCTAGTTAGGTGTTCTGATTTTTTTTGTTTATTTTGCTTTACATATTGCATGTGACGCTAACTTGTTGTGTTTGTTTTATTCTTCATTATATGTCATATCATAGTAAGAGGTGTCGATTCCGATTTGATTACTAAGAAAGCTGGTTATGGAAGGCTAATTTTTTGAGAAGGTGGTGGACAATGTGACTGTCTGTGCCTGGTCGGCGAATTTGCAATTGGACAAGAAGGGAGGATATATCAGAAGAGAAATGGATGTTGATACTGTAGAATCTGGAGGAAGATGATATTGAGTGGAGAGCTACATGGATGGTGCCTGGTGAGGTTCTTTATAGATGTGGAAGTTTTGATTGGGTCCCTTTGTTGGAAATTTGGGGAGCCGTTGGGTATGCCCGTCTACTTGTTTTAAGGCAATATCAATCAAGGCAATTTGTACCAGCGACGCACGGGTTGGCTCATTCTGAGTTCTCGTAAAGAAAAAAATTGTAAAAAGAAGAGTCGGGAAATTTCTAATGTAGGGAAGCAAGTTCGTCGAATGAAAAGAGTGACTGATGGGATAATGTCAACTCTTGAATATAAAGGATGGCAGCAGGAGATTCATGAAAAAAGAATAAAGGCTGAGCATTAGGAAAGGAGGTTTAAAGAGGTGCAAACACGAAACGAAGCTTTAGAAAGAAGTATGTCGGAGAACCAAAAAGAAAAGATGAACAAAAAGCTAGAGTGGTGGAGTTGGAAGAGTCTCTTCGACGACATCGAAATTGCAACCCTGTGATGGAGTTGAAAGTCAATTTAAATAAGATCGAAGATATGAAAGGAAAAATGGAAGAGTTGGAAGCGGCATTACAAAATTGTAAAAACCATATTGGATTCTTAGAAGAAAATGCGGAGCAATGGAAAAAAGAGTTTTACCGTTCTCAAGATCAGGTCAAAAGTAGAAATTATATCATGGGAGAGGCTGTGGCACAGATTCGAGAGGTGGCTGAACACTTGCAATCGCTAGCGGTACAGGCTGACACACTTAACGTGAAGTATGAGTTAGAATCAAATCGCTGACAAGAGTTGGATTCTTTACTTAGGAAAGTTAGAGTGCTGGGCATTAAGGCAAAGTCGTATTTGTAATCTATTTTATGTAAAGGCTTTTATTTTCTAATAAAGTTTTCTATAAGAAATTGAGTTAGAATCGACGCCTTTTTAGGTTCATGCATATCATGCATTTGCATTGTATTGCATTATATGCATCAAAGTTCATAAAGAAGACTCTAATAAATGGAAATTATTTCAGAGAGAAAGTTAATCTGGAAACTACTAAAAACCAATCGACCAAACACCGTTACGGTACTCGTACTAAGTCAAGAAATATGGATCAAAGGATAAAAAGGTTGGAACAACTCTAGAAGGAAATGCAAGATTAAATGCAAGAACAACCGGTCAAGATCCAGCAGGACATGATGGACCGAATGTTGGAATCACAAAGAAACATGATGAATCAGCTAACTCAGTTATTGGCTGGGGGATTAGATAAGGGAAAAGGTCCTGGGGTAAATACGGAAGAAAATGATGATCCAATCTATCCTCCGGGATTTACCCCAACTAATGCACAAGCACAGCATAAAGCATACCCGCGTGGACCCTCTGTTACTATGAGGCCACAACAACTTCAAGCGGGCATGTCAATGCCAGGGAATCATAAAACTGGCTCAGGTTTAGGAGATAACCCAATCAACCTTAATGTTCCTGATTTAGATGAGATAGCTGAAGGAGAGAGGTCAAAGATAGAACTGCCAAAACAGTTGGAGGACAAGTGTAAATGGCTAGAGGAGAAATTCAAGGCGATGGAAAGCATTGATAGCCACCATAGGATTGATGCCAAAAATCTAAGTTTGGTCCCAGATCTGGTACTTCCGGATAAGTTCAAAACGCTAGAATTCGATAAGTATAACGGGACCAGTTGCCCCGAGACTTATATTACCATGTTTTGTAGACGAATGACTGGCTATGTTAGTAATGATCAATTACTAATACACTGCTTCCAGGATAGTTTGGTGGGGGCAGCATCTAGGTGGTACAATCAATTGAGCCGTGATAGGATCAGTTCATGGAGAGACCTAGCACAAGCGTTCATGAAGCAATATAGTCACGTGACAGATATGATCCCGGATAGGATTACTCTACAAAATATAGAGAAGGAACCAAATGAGAGTTTTAGACAATATGCACAGAGATAGAGGGAAGTGGCCATCCAAGTTCAACCGCCGCTTTTGGAGAAAGAAACTACAATGCTTTTTATTAACACCCTAAAGGCCCCATTCATCACTCACATGTTAGGGAGTGCCACTAAAAGTTTTTCAGATATGGTGATGAGTGACGAAATAATCTAGAATGCCATATGAAGTGGGAAGATATACACGAGAGAATGTGCCAAAAGATTAACCCCGAGAAATGGGGACAATGAAGTGAACAATTCGAGCATGCACCGAGGTCATCAGGGCTCGTTAAGAGAAGAACCCAGTGCAAAGCAAAAGGAGAAACTCTAGTTTACTCCAATCTCAATGTCATATAAGGAATTATATCAGAGCTTATTCGATGCACGTATGGTGGCCCCATTTCACTTGAAGCCATTGCAACCACCATACCCTAAATGGTATGATGCAAATGCTCAATATGAGTATCATGCGGGGATTACAGGGCATTCGATTGAAAATTGCACCACATTTAAGAAACTGGTTGAGAGGTTCATACAAATGGGTATTGTAAAGTTCGACGATCCGTTAGAGCCTAACGAGGCAGCAAAATGTGATAATTGAAGAGGGGGTAGGAGAGTTGCGTTTCCTTGAAGAAGTCATCAGAAGCCTAGAAATTGAGAAATCAGAGCACCAATGGCGTATCCGAAGAGAGAACCGAGGAATAAAAGTTTTCCAAGCATTTTCCTTTATGCACTTGAGAGTGTTTTGAGCAATGGGACTGTGGAAGAGACCTATATTTTAGAGCTTACTTAGAGTAATATTCAGAACCTGCTTATTGTCTTAAGCTTAGAGGCGATAAGAGTCCTTTTGTGAAATAGGCTTGTGTCCAGAATTTTTATTTCAATAAAATGTATCTTTTTGAACAAATATTCTTCTATTCTTTTTTACAGATTTTTCTGTTCATATATTCTTTCGTTCTCATACCATATAAATAATCATCCTTAGAATTATTTATTCTCTGAAATTTGCCTTCATACTCACAATAGGTCCTCAGATATCAATGTCATGAGCGACGCTGTTACTGACTCCCTTTTGAGTAAGATATGTGTCTAGAGGGATCTCAAGACTTCGAATATGATAGAGATTGTACCTATCTTCTGATTTGTTAAAGATGACAGAACGGGATGAAAGATTGATCCTAACTTACGAAGGGTTAGTTGACTTCGCGAGCTTGGGAAAGAGATGAAGATCAAAACCTAGCTCACCGCAGAGATAAGGCAAGACTTATATGTCTCATCTGTTTCTTCACGAACTCTCTATATGGGGCATGAATGTTATAGGGTCAATATCGCTGACATCAATTCGTGGTTGTCAATTACTTTACTAAGAGGGTAAAGTCACTTTATATACCAAAGTTACAAAGTAAGCAGTCATCAAATTTAAATTTGAATCCAGATCCAAATCCAAATTCAAATTCAAATCCAGATCCAGATCCAAATCTAGATCCAAATCCAAATCCAAATTCAAATTCAAAATTCAAAATTCAAAATCGAATTCAAAATTCAAATTCAAGCTTAAATCCAAATTCAAGTTCAAATGAAAAAGAAAAGAAAACGTGGTAATAAAGAATGCTAGAAAAGAACATGTCTAACACAATCGTAGAAGGTCAAAAGTTTACAGTCTGTTCAAATATCAGACGTCATATCAGTGCAGTAAATGCAACCAAAACCATCCAAAAAGATTTTGAAAGATGACTGACTTGTAAGGATTGGCATGGAAAAGTTACCATTTACCCTCTATACTTATCAAATGTTGGCCAGAACCTTCGCTAGGGCAGCATACTTCTCATTGGTCTTACCTATTGAAGTTGAAATTCTTTCTTCTGAGTTTTATTAGAGCTGAAGCTGGATGAAGCAGAATCGATCTAATTCTGACATGATCAATCAAATTTGAAGAGAAAAGTTAATAGCTAGCTATCACAGCCAGATAATGCGAGTTCACAACGAAAAGGTTCGCCTAAGAGAATTTTATGATGGGACCTGATATTGAAAAAGATCCTTCATATACAAAAGGAACTTTAGAGGAAAAAGGGCGCCTTGAAACCAAAATAAAAATAAAAAAAACGAAGAAAATCAATCAGAAAAGGAAAAAGGAAAAGGAGAGGCCAATACGAAAACCCGCAAAGGGCGCTTTGAGACCAAAGGGGATTTGAGTTGAAAACCCGAAAAGGACGGCTCAAATTTTGATTGAAAGTGTGGCATACAGTAGTCTTGCTATGCTTGAATTGGCAATGAAGAAGTATGCTACGTCTTGGGGCATCGACAAAGTACTCCGGATCCCCTAAAACACATATTGAGCTTAAAATGGTCCTCAAGAAGTTTGAACAGATAAGCTCATGCTGCGATATCTGCGACACCTAGTTTTCACACTATCCATTCTAAGTTTGTTATCTTTAATTGTTTTATTCATTTCAAAATGCACTCCCAAATAAATTTCATCATTCTTTGCTTAGCTTGTTTTTTTGAGCTATGCTACTATTTAATTTCTTTCTTGTCCATTGGTATGACCATTTTCAAGCATTTCGCATTGAAGTAATGATTAATGGACTAATCATACTTTCATAAAAGGAGTTTTGCATATTACTCTGGAAGCTTCTAAATAGTACAGGAACCTGAGACAAGGCTGTTGTTTAAGAGCTCACCAAGGGTTAAGATTGGAAATATTCGAGCTTAAATTGAGTATATCTCTTCGAATCTTCTAGCAAAGATACTAATTAAATAGAAACAAAATATCGTGTCGGTGATATAATCTCGGTGGAAACGAGCAATGTCAACCTAAGCACAAAAAGGGATCATTCTCGAGAAAAAATGATATTCCGCATCCCTACACATCTGGTCAGATCACTCGAAGAGTGATCAGTTAATGGAACAAGTTACAGATCCTACACCCCCGAGTTACAGCGAGATGGGTGGAAGTTGATACAGAACTTATAGCCAAGAATTGCAGTGGGATGGTTTAAAGTTGGTACAAACCTTAGGTCCCTAAGTTACAGTGGAATAGACCCTGAAGCTATAGTGGGGCAAGCTAGTTGAGCAAAATGTGATTATTTCTTCGGGTTTTGGGTCAAAATACTAGTCGAGCAAGAGGGCAACGTACTACGTCAGTGACAGAGCCCTGATGGGCAACGAGTGACGACGCCCTAAACATTAAAAAGGATTATTTTCATGACATTTTGCATTCATACAAGTATTATTCATAACACATGTAGTTAGGAGCATTTGATTCATTCTGATCATAGCATCCTAGTCATTTCGCATAAGCATAATCACATAAAATTGATTCTACAAGATAGGTCCCCCAGAGGATGGTGTAGCAGCATTGATAAATTCAAAGATCTTGTCTTCCTGAAGTTGCAGTGAAGCAGATCGAAAACACCAATCCTACCTCCCGGAGTAGTAGTGGAGTAGAATGGAAAGTTCAGATTCTGTCTCCTTGAGATGGTAGTGAGGCAGACTGAAGATTGAAGTCTTCCTGAAATAGCAAGGAAGCAAATTGAAAAGTTCAGATTTTGTCTTCTCGAGATGGTAGTAGGGCAGACTGAAGATTGAAGTCTTCCTGAAATAGCAAGGAGGCAAATTAAAAATTTTAGATTTTGTTCCCTCGAGATGGTAGTGGAGCAGTCTGAAGATTGCAGAATGAAAAGTTTAGATTCTGTCTCATCGAGATGGTAGTGAAGCAGACTGAAGATTGAAGTCTTCCTGAAATAGCAAGGAAGCAAATTGAAAGATTCAGATTCTATCTCCTCGAGATGGTAGTGAGGCAGACTGAAGATTGAAGTCTCTTGAAATAGCAAGGAAGCAAATTGAAAAGTTCAGATTCTGTCTCCTCGAGATGGTAGTGGGGCAGACTGAAGATTGAAATCTTCCTGAAATAGTAAGGAAGTAAATTGAAAATTTCAGATTTTGTTCCCTCGAGATGGTAGTGGAGCAGTCTGAAGATTGCAGAATGGAAATTTCATATTCTGTCTCCTCGAGATAGTAGTGGGGCAGACTGAAGATTGAAGTCTTCCTGAGATAGCAAGGAAGCAGATTAAAAATTTCAAATTTTGTTCCCTCGAGATAGCAGTGGAGCAGATCGAAAACAGTGAAGTTTATTTCTTTGAAGTTTCAGCAGAGAAGATTGAGGTTACAAATCTCTTCTCCCTGAATTCTTTTCCTTGAAGTTCCAGTGTAGTAGGTTGAGGTTACAAATCCCTTCTCCCTGAGTTTACGTTGAAGATTGCAATCTTATCTTCTTAAAGTTTCAGTAGAGAAGATTGAGGCTACAAATCTCTTCTTTTTCAATTCTTATCTTCTCAAAGTCCCAGCGGAGTAGGTTGAAGTTACAAATCTCTCCTCCTTGAGCTTACATTGAGGATCAAATCTTTATTTTCCTTGAGGTTTCAGTAGAGAAGATCGAAGCTACAAATCACTTCTCCCTGAAATTTCATTAGAGCTGCTCGAAGCCACCAGATCTCATCTCTCTGAAGTAGCAGTAGAATGGATCACAATATACCTTATCTCTTTGAAGTTGCAGTAGATGAGGTTAAAGTTACAAGTCTTACCTCCCTGAAGTTGCAGCGGAGCAAACTGAAGATAGCGAATCTTATTTCCCTGAAGTTGCAATGGAACAGATTGAATCTACGAATTACAGATCTTATCTCCTTGAAGTTGCAGTAGAGCAGACTAAAGGGGGTAAATCTCATCTCCCTGAAGATGCAGTGGATTGGAATGAAGCAACTTGAAGAAAAAAAGTGCTAAGAGAAGTAAAAACTCAGCAGGTCCAGGCAAAATTGGCCCTTTTGTAGTATTTGCTCTATTCCCGTTGCACGACAATGAGCAACGAGGGGCAACTGTAATTGGCTATTTTTGACCTGGCCCGGAATAAAATAAAACCCATATTAAGTGGAAAGTCCAACAATCTTATTTACAACAAAATCAAAATCACTACCTAAATCAGACCCAAAACAACCCCAATAAACCCACTACCCTTAACCTAGCCCAATCTATATCAGCCCAATACAAAGAATTTTAACAGCAAACCCTAGCCCTCCTTTGAACCTCCAGCGCTACAAGTTAGGCCGACTATTAGCCTCCTACACACGTTTGACCGCCTCTCGGCACCTCTGCCCACGCCACATCTGACGCTTCTGACACCTGCAATAAGGAGAACACGCAACAGCAAGACCCACACGCAACAAGCAAAAAACGACAAAAATAAGATTGAAACGATTTTGTAATTGGCTTTAAAAGCCAAGACTGAGTTTTTTTGTAACTTCTTCTTCTTCGGCCTCAACTTCTGATTTTTAAATACAGAAAAATAAAAAGTTTGAGCTTTTTAAGGTGATTACTTCTGTTATTTTGTTTTTTTTTTATTAACTCCTTTTATTTTACTTTGATTTACATATAAAAACCATTAACAAGATAAAAGAACGGAGCTGCATTTCTGAAGGTTTTCTTTTTTATTTTTTCGATTTATTTTTTAGTTATTTGTGCATGGAACAAAGTATGAAAAAAGAAAAGAAAAACTCACCCTGAAATGGGGCTAAAAGCTTATCCTTACGTATCGTTGGCCACCGGATACGGTGGTGGTACGGTGGGTGGTGAAGAAACTTAATGGTCTGCCATAGGGGAAGAAATGAGGGAGGGCAGAGAGCTTTTGAAATTTTTGTTCTTTTTTTCTTTCAATCTGCAGCACAAGGGTTAAAAATTTTTTTTACCCTTTATGAAATGGACGAAATAGTGCCGTTTCGTGGGGTTGGGGGGTCCGCGCGTTTCACCTAAAAAGGAAATTTGTGCAAATGGCCCCTCCCCTAGCTGTGCCATTCAATTGGGCCCTGTTTCTTATCCTTTTTTTTTTCTAATTTCGGCCCCAAACTTCAAAGCTTAGTTCACTTTGATCCCCGAATGGAACGCTGCGCATCAGGGGCTCGGGACATTTGCTCTCTCGGTCCCTATTCCCCTGTGCGTGTTCTAATTTGGTCCTGGGCGCCCCTTTTGTTTTTTGTTTTTTTACCTTTCCTTTTACTCTGATTTCAAATCCGTCCTTAATATGTTTAGTAATTTTAGTTCATTTTTTTTAAACTGTTTCGTATTTTAATACAGTATTTTATTTATTTTATTTTATATACTATTTAATTTAAACTATTATATGTTACTTTAAAAAAATTTTAAAATTGTTTTGTTGTTGTTTATTTCATTTTTTTATATATATATATTAATTTTTTGAATAAATACATGTATTACCCATTTTTAGTTTCTTTTTTTAGCTGTTTGATTTTGTTAATTTTTCTTCTCTATACGTATGCTAAGTTTTATTTTCATATGATACTTTAAGTTGTTTCTTTTCTTAAGTTGTTGATTTTAAATACTTTATATATTATTTATTTTATGTTAAAATGTTTATACATATTACTTATTATAAATCGTTTTATATTATCTACTTTTAAATTACCGTTTCTATACCTTAAATTCGTACCATGTATTATTTATTTAATTAATTATTTTTTTTGTTATTTTTAAAGTGTTGGCATACCTTATTTTAAACCACACTTATTTGTTTTAAAATGTTCGTTATCATTTATATTAAATTATTCTATTATTTGTTTTACCCCTTTTATATATATATTTTATCTAATTAAATTATCTATTTTTTAACTTGGTTATTATCATTTTAATAGTGTATAGATTGTTATATATAATGTTTATTTCATTGCTCTCTCATTATTAATTTCTAAACGATGTATGTTGTGATTATTGCCATTGTGTGTTTAACTCTTTAGTTTGTATTTTCACATATTTGTCATTCATTTTTGTAATAGTGTATTTTTGTATTATTGTTCCATGCTCATTACTATAGTGTTATCTCATGTACATTACATCGTGAATTAAACCCCAATATATTTATCTAATAAATCGTTTTATTTTTAATCCAAACACATAACGCACCTCGTTTAAATATTGTTTCCGCTATTATTCAAAAACGAAAATCTTTCAAAAAGATAAAGGCAATATTTGTGTTTGGAAAATCGAGAAATCGTGCCCTAACGTACTGGGTTGCGATTATTCGTTCGACCAAATAACCGAATATCCTTTCTAAAAATTAAATATCCTTTCAAAATTTCATCCATGTCTTCTTAAATTAAAAATAAGGCAATATTTTGTGTTTGGAAAATCGAGAAATCGTGCCCTAATGTGCTGGGTTTCGATCTATCGTTCGCCCAAATAACTAAATACCCTTTTTAAAATTTCAATGCAGGAGTTTTGGAGATCATGAGGTGATCTTGGTTTCGAAGATCTGAAATACTGTATCCTAACGTGCTGGATTTGGTATTCTATTTCCTCGGAACAAGAGAATTTCAATATTCAATTCGGGTTATCTAAATCTTAAAAAAAAAAAGAAAGGGGGATTGTATTCTAAATCTTTTCAAATTTTCAATATTAGGACATTTATTAATCAAAATGGTACCAATTTTGGGCGTGACGAGGTGTTAATCCTTCCTCGCACGTAACTGACTCCCAAACCCATTTTCTCGAATTTTGTAGACTAAAAACACCGTTTTAGTAAATCAAAACGTTTTATTAAAACAAGGGTGATCTGATCACACCTAATAAAGATCGGTGGCGACTCCAATTTTAATTTTCATTTTCAAAACACAAAGTCGACCCCGTTTTTTAAAATTTCAAAAAAATGGTGTCCACATGCATTATGTATTTTAAACAATTACTAATAATTCACATAAAATAGTTAAAATATTAATGATTCATGTAACTTTCGTATTAACTTTTGGATGGTACTATGTAGTAATATTATTTCTTACAACTTTTGTTCATCTCCAATAAAAATTTGCTTACAATCCCTTTTATATAAACCCTGAATTTTAGGCAATTTGAAGGCTCACATTCCAAGTAAAATCCACGTCAGACATCCATGGACTGTTTCCAGGAACAGGGCTGCTTGTCTATGTTATTGTATGGAATCCACGTAAGCCGAGACATTACAACGTACACGTGTCAATAGCTAGATAGGAAAACAGGGAGCAAGGTTATATGGCTTAGCGGGACCCATAGCATTGGAACCGGTCATTCCTTGTCTTAGATTTGCGAGACACTGCCCATACGGTTCGTTGAGGCATTAAATGATCACCACAAATTCCTAAGCGCCACTTGTTTTTTCTTATAAAATTTGTTAATATTTATATTTTATAATTTGATAATGATTCACCATTTATTCAATAACTCAATCACAAATAAAATGTTAAAATACTTACAATTTAACCTTTTCTTTTTAATATTGAGTTCAAACCCTAAATATTTGGGTTTTTATTATTTTATTTACATTTAATATAAAAGAGTAAAACATAAATACCATTTTTAATAATGATTTTTACATAATTTTATTGACACAAACTTAATCAACCACATTATATGTAGTATTATATTAAATTTTTTTAGTAAATTATAGGAGGAGGGCAAAGCCGTAACAGCAACGCAATTAGGGCGACTTGAATCCAGACCACACTTGAGATGGTGAACACCTTAACTATCAGGCCAACACACAAATTCATTATATTAAAACTTCTAAAATGTAAGCTTTTGAGATAAGATAATTCATTATCTAACATTAAAATCTCTATGCTGACCTTCTAAAACCATATTGAAAAGTTTTTAAAAATAGTGAAACTTGAAATGTTTTTTAATATATTCAAAGAATTTGTTCTAAAGCAATTATCTACATATAATATTAATTTATTTATCTAGAAAAACATTTTTTTCCCAAAATATCACCATAAAACAAATATTTGTGTATGTGTATTTTATATGCATATTAATATAAAAAATAATATTTGTAGTATCCCAAATTATTCGTTGAGAGATATATTTAATTAGTTTATTATTATTGATTTTCAAAATCGATGTTTAGTGTATTCTGGTTTACTTCTTTGTCATTTTGTTTCTGAACAATAGAGAGAGAGGGGTGTGTGTTTCATAAACATTATGATTAACAAATAATTAATATCTAGGTTTAAGAGCTTTAATTTGTCTGAATATGAATATAAAAGATGAAATGGAATATGGAAATCTCAAATGAATCCAAAACAAGTAATATGCTATTTCTCTCAAGTTTGTGGGCTCAAAGCTAATTTTGCAATCTAGGGGATGATGCTCCTTTGACTTCTGCCTTCCACCTTATTAACTACATTTCATAATTTTAGATCCCACAAAATATATTTACATGATATGTAAATCAAGATCACAAATATGACAATCATTACATGATGGGTAAATGACTAAGTTTATATTAAAGAATTAATCATGTATAAAAATTTTCATAAATATAACGAATTTATTTTTAATTCTCAACAAACCATGTAGTAAAATATGGTAATAAATGTTATAATAAGTATATGGATTTTGGAGCCAAAGCCTCCCCAAGGATTTTGTCCAATATGATGTACTTGTTTGCATGTTTTTAAGTGAATTGTTTTGTATTAATTAGGGGTTTTTAAGTGAAGATGGGGCAATATCCGAGAAAGCAACAGCTAGCTTTTATTTGTGCTTTTGTTTTGTTTGTCTGATGTGCCTTTCTCGTTTTTACATCTCTTCTTCTCTTCGAATTGTGAGATCTCAAAACCGCTTTTAAAATAATAGTTATTAATATAAATCATCAAGTATTGAAGACAATGGGAAGGTGATGGAAGTCACGTTACACTCTTAGGAATGATGGAAAGTGATAATTATTTGAAAATTTAATCAGTTGGAAATAGAGATGTGTATGGATCGGGCGGTTCGGCCCGGCCCGAAAGTCCAACCGAAATGTGGGAGGATTTGGGTAAAAATATAGGCCTGAAAAATGGGCTTGGACAAAAAATAAGGCCCGTTTAAAAAATGAGTCGGGCCTCGGATAAGGTATTTTTGGCCCAGGCTTGGCTCGGCCCGGCTCGGCCCGGCTCGGCCCGAATTCACTAAAAGACAAAAAAATCTACTTTTTTTTTTGTTTTTAAATGTTATTTTCTCCCTATTTTGCTACCATATTACTATTATGTTGCTACTATTTTGTTGTTATTGTTTGGATAATTGTATAAAACTTATTTTATTGTTAATTTTGTTATTATTTTAAAGGCATTTGTTAATTTTGTTATTAATTTAGAGGTATTTGCTTGTTAAGTTGCATCTATCTTAGTGTTATTTAAGTCTACATATTTTTTTAAAAATTTATTTTCAATTTGCTGGGAAATATTTATTTGATTTTTTTAGTATTCTTGATGTATTATATATATTTAAAAATTATATAAAATAATATAAAAAATTAATACGAGCGGGCTGGGCCGGGCCCGGGTTTTAGCATTTTTATATGGTTCAGGCTTGGGTAAAATTTTAGGCCCATTTTTTGGGTCCGGCCTGACCCGAGCCCGATGAATGGGCCTAAATTTTTAGTTGAGCCCGGCCTATGATCACCTCTAGTTGGAAAGTAATTTTAACATTTGATATGTTTTTTTTTTTATTTGAAATCTAACTTTCTATTAGAAGTTATTTCCATTAAATATGACAATATAATTCTCATGATAAAAGGTGGGAAAGTTACTTTCACGTATAGGTTGAAAGTTAAAAAGATATTAAAGACAAAATTAACCTTATTTTATTTTGGTTTAAGGTGAAAGTAAGTTAAATTAGCATTATAAATTAAAAAAAATAATTTTAAAAATTATCAACTAAACTATTATTATTAAATATTTATTACTAATAAATTTTATTGTAAAATATTAAATACATTAATATTATTTTTATTTAATAAGGGTAAATTTGTAAATTATCATTACATTCCCAAGAAAGCATTTAATAAACCAAACGTGAAAATGTAACTTTCTAAGGATTTTAATCGATACTTTTCAATGTATACCAAACGTTGTAAAGTAACTTTCCCAAGAACCCCATTCCTAGTAATCACATTTCAAGGAATCACATTCTATTAGAACCATAACAAAGAAAAGCACCAAACACTACCTTAAGGGAGATCTAAGTTCAAATTTTGAAAAAAGCGTTATTAAAATGAGTAGTCATAAACTTTGAAATGATTAATTTTATAAACTATAAAACGAAAATGAAGAATAATTCTTTACATATATGATTTTTTAAATATATACACTTGACACAAACTCATAACAATACATACTATTCCCTAAACAAATTTCTTTTCTTCAAAGTTCAAATTCCATTAAGAAATAAACCAATACTACAAGAAGCCTAATTAGAATGGGCTAACTAGAGCCTTAGCCCAAACCATTAGGAACCTTGGAATTCGACCTTAACGCCTATTAGAGTTGTAACACCTTCAACCCGATTCGATTAACTAGATCTGATTAACTGGATCCGATTAACCAGATCCGGATCTTGGGCATTACCACATAATTACAGACACAAGCTTAATCTACCTATACAATTTATAGATAATTACAAATTCATTAAAAATTTCAAACGAAAATACATAAGTAAGTACATTAAGTAAATACAGATACAACACAATATAATTAAACTATAATGATATCCAAATTGAAACCCTAATTTATTACAAATACCCTAAGTGAATTTCTCAGGAGTATTATAGTCTTTGAACACGCGCCAACTTGCTTCGTATGCATAAGAACCTAATACACCACTTCTTAGCGTAGCCTTAGCATCGCCCCTCCTAGTACAGACTTATATCAATTTGCCTGTAATAAAACATATACTCATATAAGTTTATAAGAACTTAGTAAGGAAAACATCATTTACTTAAGCCATATCCGCACATCTCAATTGGTAACTTATTCAGATGATCATATCGTCTTGAACCTTCTATTCAATCACAGGCAAATAATCCCTCAAGTTCTGTTATCATTTACACGTTAGACACTATACCTTACTCAGAGCTCATTTCTTATCCATCAACATCTTTGATATGCCACTTACCTCTTTCAATCTGATCTTTCATAACTCTTCACTCGTTTTCTTTTACAAAGGTCCATAAGACCAAATCAAATTACTCTTATATAAGTAATTTTAAGCCGTCATTCCACAAACCATGTTTGATCACATGTACATAACAGGTACATTCCTTCTAATATATAACTAGAAAATCCTTATTCAGAATACCCTTCTTTTATGTTTACCCATCACTTTTTTTATTCACATTCAAATCATGGTCTTGTATAGCACTTTGTCATAGCCCATAGAGACAGTGTGCCTTATTGATCTTTCTAATTACGCTCACAAGCCATGCTAAACGTGCCAAAGCAATTTAATACAAAATCTGCCAAGAATGATTCTTTTAGGTTACAACATTACAAGCCTTACTAGGATATGCCATAAGGGTACTACTTTTAGACTCCACTATGTACGCCGTTCGCCACGAAGGTTGTCACATCAAAATTTGTCGTATAGGCTATTGATTTATTATTCGCCATAAGGGCCATTCTTAGAAGTGGGCCATGAAAGCGTTCCTTACGGAGTTTGCCACAAAGGCATTCCTTTCATATTCTGCCATAAAGGCTGTTCTTTCGTGTTACGCCACAAAGGTTTTTCTTTCTTGACGTGTTTACGATATTGATTTGCCTAAACTCACATTACGTGAGGTTTGCTCATCATTGTCTTGGGACACGTAAAGAACCCTATTGGGAAATCACCGTCCTTTAGTTCCTTTCAGAAAATGCTATGTACTTTTTCTTTCAGAGATCGTATTTAAAGTCCCAACGGACCCTTTTGGACTCCACCATGGTGAACAGACACAGACTCACTTGATCGACTCTTCATGCATTGATGCCATTAGAACTTTACACTTTAATCTATTAACAACACCCAACTAACTCATATCTCATCACGTACATTCCATTCATGCTCATATAATCATACTTCATGATCAGAATACTTATCACATACTTGTCAGATTCCATGTAGACTACACATGCAAGACCTAGCAAATATTCATATTATACTTTTTTGAAGTCGGTTTCATAGTTTATTCGATTTCTACAAAAATATCTAACATAAACAATATACATGTTGGAGTCAATTTAGGGACTTACTTGATAAACATGAGTAGTAGCTTGAACTCTAAACCCAACAAGGAACTGCAGCAACCACTGCTTATAAATCAGAAGAACACTATTAAAACTCATTCGTAACTTTTACCATAATCACAAACCCAAATAACCCTTATACTAAGCATTAATTCTTCATCTTACTGTTCATGCATTCTTACAGACCTACTCTTCCATTGCATAACATGTAGAGTCTTAAAACTTACCTTGACATGGAGTAATCACTTATAAAATTCGGGATCTCAACTTCAACTTAGAGAAATACCTTCGGTTCCTTAAGCATCAGATAACCTTGTCTTAGAAGAAAGAAGAAGAGAACTCCCATTTCTTAAATTTGAATATTTATTATTATTATAATCTAAGTTCTTATTGGAACTTGATAAATGTCATATCATTATTGAATTGTCTTATCAAAAGTCTGCAACTTCCGAGAAACCTAATTGAATATTCTCTTATCTTTTAACTATTCTGATTCACATTCAGTTGGTTCCTAACCAGCTTACCTTGCAACTTAACTTGTACAATGCCACAATTAAAGGGTGCACTATCCCTAACGTGAACTCATATTCTCGATATCAATTTTACGTGGTCACTAATCTTATTCCAACTAACATAGCCACTTGACAAGGAATCTTTATTAACTTAACCACAAAACTGTACATGCCCGCTCTATATGCTAAAAGATACACTCGGGCGAAGCCTACTCCGCCAATCATACTACCTTAGAGCTATGCGCCGAACCTTGTATGTAACGACCTCAAAAGCATAGGTAATCGGAAAATGTGTTATCGGGTCTCCGTTTTTAGTAAGACAGACTTGCAAATATTTTTAATAAATATTTGCAAAGTTATTATGTGTTTAATTAAGTTTTGATTAGACGAAATTAGTTTAATTTAGAGAAATTAGTAGAATGGACTAAATTGAAATAGGAGTAAAATTTGAATTATAGATTGAAAGAAAGTACAAGGGGCCAAAATGGCAAATATGCCATTTGGCAATAGTTGAGGCGGCAAACTTAGAAAAAATTCTAAGATTTTTCTTAGATTTTATTATTTATTATTTGTATTATTAATTATGGTTTTATATTAAATATTATTATATTATAAAATAAACTAAAACATGACAAATGTATGGTAAAATTTGTGACATGTGTAATAATAAAAATGTGTACAAATGTAATCAAAATATTTGTTATTAAATAGATTTTTTTTAAAAAACAACTATTATTATAAACTAATATATATATATATATATATATATATGATATAAAGCATAAAACAAAGAAAGGAAATAAAAAGAAAGAAACAGAATAGGCAAACGTGAAACAGGGGAGAAAGAAGGAGAAAAAAAAAAGGAAAGAAAGAAAAGGGAAAATTCAAGGTTTGAAGCTTTAAAGTTTAATTGTAAATAAAGAATTCGAGACATCGAGCAAGGAAGGAAAAGAGAGAAACAAATGAGGAGTAAAAACGAGAAATCCAGGTTAGTATTACTATAATTCAAATTTGATTAATTGTTAACTTTTAAATTGATATGTATATAATAAGCAAATTGAGGTAAGTAAAAGAATAAATTGTATGTGAATTACATGGAAATTTCTGGTTAATATGGTTTGAATTAGAAGAATTAATGTGGTATTGAATTATATATATATATATATATATATATATATGGGATTGAGTAATTGATTTGAATGTGAACATTAGAAATTATAAATTGAATAATATTGAAATGAAGTATGAACATATATAAGCATTTGATAAAATATTGATTGGAAAGTGGAAAATGTATTGAATTGAATACATGAGGAATTGTGATTGGAATGCCTTTGAATTGAATCAAATTGAATTGAATGTGATTGAGTTGAAATGTGACTTGGAAGTAAATAATGTGAATATGTGAATTTGAACTTGAATCCGAATGATTGTGATCAATCGAAAGTGAAAATGATATGGATATGTGATTTCGGTACCCTATTAACTTGTCGGACTAGATTTGATACAAATGGCATGCCATTGGATTTGTGATGTGATGAGGAGATTTGTAGCTCGGCCGAGAAGATGATTCTGTTATTTTATGCTTCGGTTTATCCGAAGAGGCATTTAATGCCTTATTGGTGTGTTTGGGAGGATATGATATACTGGTGTGTTTGGGAGGCTATATTATTCTAGTGTGTTATGGAGGATTTATATTATTCTGGGTGTGTTTGGGTTGGATATTCTGGTGTGTTTGGGTGGAATCCGCGTATCTGTCAGAGTCCGAGCCTTGTTAATAGGGTGTATAATTGAAATGAGAAATTTATAAAAGTTTGATTGGTTAATTATACTATTGAATACTGAAATGAATGAGAAATTAAAATGTGAATTGAAATTGTGGTTGGAATTAAAAAACATGAACTAAATGTTCAGGTAGCAAATGTAATTGATGTTATGACATATAGATAAAATTGATACATATTGATATGGGATTTGAGAATATGAATCTAAGGTTCACAATTTGATTAAGATTGAATTTCTGATATATGATATTAGTGGTTACAAGTTGATATAGAAATGATATTGAATAAAGTGATAAATTACAATAAATTGTTTATAAGATGAAATGAATTATTGGAATAAAATGTGAAAAATCTAAAGAAATAGAGTTAATGAAGCAAGATATGAATACAATTAAATACAAGATTTGAAATACTGCTTATTGTTAGTATTGATCTAGCTAGTTTGAAGTATGGGATAAATTCTGAAAAATTTTAAGCATAATTTGATTGTATAGAAATTATCGATTAATGTAATAGATTTGAATTATGGTAATACCACTGAGTATATCTATACTCAGCGTACGGTTGTTTCCGTGCGTAGGTTAAATGAATGCAAAGTTTGGTCCAGTATCCAGATCAACCCCGACTTCAGAGTATTATTAATAATGTATTTTAGCGTTAGTAAATGTGGCATGTACCTAGGTAATGAATAGGTTGAGTAAATGAATCTTGTGATTATGATTGTGAAATGATGATTTAAATTATTATTTGTAAACTAATATGACATATTAAATATAAGTATGAAATGGAATTAACTAAAGTTTATTTTTATGAATTTAATTAGTGTATGTATGATTAATGAACAAATAGATAAATAAATTGTTTAAAAATGGTTAGATATGTTTATATATGTAAATATATTGGTTGCTACATAAATTGTACATTGATTTTGGGTTAAAATGTGCAGAAAGGTTAATTTAGTGTCTAAGACTCATAATGGAGTCCACACGGCCTGGCACACGGGTGTGTGGATTGGCCGTGTGTGAAAAATCAGAACGCTCTATGGGTAAAGGACACGAGCGTGTCCCAAACCACCACGGCTGTGCTGAACTACACGGTTCATCAACACGGGCATGTCATGGGGTCACACGGGTGTGTCCCCAAATCTACACGGGCGTGTGAGCCCAGTATTTGAGAAAAATTTTAAAATGTTCGTAAAATTTCCTGAGTATTCGAATTAGTCCCGAATACTTTTAACTCGTATTTTTGGATCTCGAAGATCCATACATGGGACTATAAGGATAATTTATATTATGTTTGTTAATAATTGTGTATTAATTGTAAATTGTCCAGTGATTCCGGTAATGCTCCGTAACCCTGTTCCGGCGATGGTTCGAGGTTAAGGGATGTTACATTGTATCCACTAGAACCAGGATGTTACAAGAATTGTACATAGGACGGGTTCAGGTTGGGCCCTAACAAAATTTTAGGCCTGGGCCCAAGTCAGTCCAAAAAAATGGGCCTAAATTTTTGCCTAAGTTTGGTCCAAATAAAAATGCTAAAATCCAGGCTCGGCCCGTCTGTATTAATTTTTTTAATTTAATTTTTATATAAAAAATTAAAAAAATATAATACACCAAATACACGAAAAATATTAAAATAAATTTTTCTTAACAAATTAGAAATAAATTTAAAAAAGTCTTTATACTTAAATAACACTAAGATAAATACAACTTAACAAGCAAATACCTCTAAAATAGTAGTAAAATTAACGATAAAATTAGTGTTGTATAATATTCAAATATTAACAATATAATAATAGCAACATAATAGTGAAACGGTGGCAAAAAGTGGGAAATAGCAACAAAATAGTAGGCGATTTTTAATTGTAAATTTGGGCCGAGGCCGAGCCAAAAACCTTAATCGAGGCTTGACCCATTTTCTAAACAGGCCTTTTTTTGCCTTAGCCCATTTTTTGAGTTTATGTTTTTACTCAGAACATCTTATTTTTCGAGTAAGTCAAGCCAGGTGTCCGACCCATGAAAAACTCTAGTGCCTGCCACCAATGGGAGGGGGAAGAGAGAGAGCGCGCACCAAGTAACATAAGACTAGGCAACATCGTTGCACCTTTGACATGAACACCTTGAGTATGAGATGCCATGTGAGATATTGCAGTCAGGCTCTAAACAAAGTGTCAAAAGCCACCATGAACCCTAACTTGAAAAATAAAGAAACCTAAGGACGTCAGTATTAATCTAGCTATTAGACTCATAAAGCTTTAGAGTTGACATCGATAGAGACACAGTCGAAAAAGAAACCTAACCAGCATAAAAGAAAATAACCCTGAAGAATAATGTTTGAAATTTGATGGATAATTAGTATTCTGACATTTGAATGTTTTATAATATTTTTTTTCCCTTGAGTGAAAATTTATCTTGAAAAATGGCATACAATATCTTCAACACTTAATAGCTTATTTGAAAATTCAAAAAATGTGTGTAGTTAGGCATGTTACTTCCTTTACATCTCTTCAAAGAAAGGTATATTTCATACATCAATTATGGCTTCAATGGATATTTCCATCAAATTTCATTACAATACAAATTTTCAATTAATTTCTGGAAAAATCAATTTGAAGAACACAATTAGAGTTGAGCATGGGTTGGGCCGAAACGGGTTCAGGCCTAAGCCCGTTTACTAGGCTCGGGTCCAGTCTGGTACAAAAAATGGGCCTAAAATTTTGTCCAAACCCGACCCAGATAAAAATATTAAAACTTGGGCCCGACCCGGACCGCCAATATTAATTTTTATATTATTTTTTTTATATAATTTTAAAATATATATAATACATCAAAAAATTAAAAATATCAAAATAAATATTTCCCAACAAATTGAAAATAAATTTAAAAAAATACGTATACTTAAATAAACTAAGATAAATGCAACTTAACAAGCAAATCTCTGTAAAATAATAACAAAATTAACAAATGTGTTTAAAATAATAGCAAAATTAATAATAAAATAAGTTTTATATAATATCCAAACAACAACAACAAAATAATAACAACATAATAGTAAAATGGTAGCAAAATAGGGAGAAAATAACAAGAAAATAATAATAAAAAAATCATTTTTTTGTCATTTAATGATTCGGGCCGGGCCGGGCCGAGCTCGGGCCAAAAATGTCTTAGCTGAGGCCCGACCCGTTTTTTAAACAGGCCTTATTTTTTGTCTAAGTCTATTTTTCGGGCCTATATTTTTGCCCAAACCCTCCCACATTTCGGGCGGGCCTTCGGGCCGGGCCATGTTCACCTCTAAACACAATTATTCTTTAAGTAGATTTTGAATTCTATAATTGTTTTTTATATAAAATATAAAGAATTATCCATAACCCTTTTAAATAAGAGGATAAAAGTGGTTGAGCGCCTTTAAACTCTTATCTTCTCATATTAACAATAATATTAATACTAACTCAAGTAAAACTAGAGGTGTGCATGGGCCGGGCCGGGCCGGGTTTGGGCCGGGCCCAACTAAAAATTTAGGCCCGTTCGTCGGGCTCGGGCCGGGCCGGGCCCAAAAAATGGGCCTAAAATTTTGCCCAAGCCCGACCCAAATAAAAATATTAAAACCCGGGCCCGGCCCGGCCCGCCCATATTAATTTTTATATTATTTTTTATATAATTTTAAAATATATATAAACCATAAAAAATACTAAAAAACCAAAATAAATATTTCTCAACAAATAAAAAATAAATTTTAAAAAATATGTATACTTAAATAACGATAAAATAGATGTAACTTAACAAACAAATGCCTCTAAAATAATAACAAAATTAACAAATGTCTTTAAAATAATAACAAAATTAACAATAAAATAAGTTTTATACAATATCTAAACAATAATAACAAAATAGTAGCAACATAATAGTAAAATAATAGCAAAATAGGGAGAAAATAATAGAAAAATAATATTAAAAAAATAAAATACTTTTTTGTCTTTAATGAATTCGGGCCGGGCCGGGTCGGGCCCGGGCCGAAAATATCTTACCCGAGCCCGGCCCATTTTTTAAATGGGCCTTATTTTTTTGTCCAAGCCCATTTTTCGGGCCTATATTTTTGTCCAAACCCTCCCACATTTCGGGCGGGCCTTCGGGCCGGGCCGGGCCGCCCGGCCCATGCACACCTCTAAGTAAAACCCAATCCTTTAATATAAAGATGAATATGAAGAAGTTAATAAAAGCGGTATTACAATTGAAACGTGAACGGCCAGTTTGGAATACAAAATTTAATAGCTAATGATGATTAAGTTAAGACGTAACCATTATTATGACTGGTCATTGTTGTTATTCGTAGTGTTTTCATTAACCTTTGGGAGAAATAATTACAAAAATTTTCATCAATATCAACAAACTGGATTACACCATACAGATCTGTCTAAACACTAATAGTTGAGAAATAATCCAAACCCGAAAATCAAACAAAAACGGCAAATGAACCCACGATTATTATTATATAATTGTCTGCAAAAAATTCTCTTTTGTTTAACTTATATAATCAAAATGAGTTACCTTCAATTAAAAAACCCAACTTGATTAGTGGAATATATATAGAGACAAGTTGAATACTCTGTTTTCATATTTTAGCTCTGCTCCACTCTTCTTTCTTATCAATTTTTCTGGTCCCTCTCCATAACATTTCTTCTTTCTTTTTACTTTTCTGGACCAAGTATCCTCAAAAATCAACTTGGGTCCTTTATTTCTTTTAAGACTTAGATTCCAAAGTTACCAAAAAAATAGCTAATTTCTGCTCTCAGTTAAGTGACTGTGAAAAGCACTTTTTTTTTTCTGAGAGAGATATTTATTCTCTAGCCCTTTTTCCACAAAAGCCATTTGCTTGCGTTTGCTATCTCTATTTTTTTTTTTAAACTCCGCAACTTTTTTGCTTACAAACATTTCATCTTTTTTGGCTCACTCTTGGTTTTCTCGTCGTTTGATGAACTTTTTGATGAAGAGATTAATGGTGGATTTCTCTTCGTTTCAAGCTTCTCTTTAACGTGTTTGTTCTTTCTTTCTTTCTTTTAGTTCTTCAGCTTTCCCTTTATTCTCCTCGTGTCTCGACTCTCAAAGCTCAAAGGAATCTCTTTCCTTTTGATCTTCCTTTTTATTTCACTTCATACTCTTACTTAACACCGCAAAAAAAAAAAAAAAAGCCCAGAAAACCCCAGAGAAAATGGATCCTTGTTCAGTTTCTTTAATCAAATACACTGAGCATCGCAATGAAACTAAGCTCCTTTCGCCATTGGTAAATGGAAGAGTCGTGAATAAGCCAGAAATGAAGCCTCGAATTGTACGAATTTCAGTTACTGATGCTGATGCTACTGATTCTTCTAGCGACGATGAAGAAGAAACACGAACGATACGACGTCGTTTTAGGAACAGAATCAAGAAGTTCGTCAACGAGATTACCATTGAGTCAACTAATCCCACAGAGTCGAGGTGTGTTCGAAAAAAGCCGGCGGCGGAGAAGTTAAAAGTTAAAGCGGCGGTGAAAGTACCGGCGGGGAAGAAGTTTAGAGGGGTTAGGCAACGACCTTGGGGAAAATGGGCAGCGGAGATAAGAGACCCGTTAAGACGTGTGCGGTTATGGTTAGGTACCTATAACACCGCCGAAGAAGCGGCAATGGTTTACGACAAAGCGGCTATTCAGCTACGTGGGCACGACGCGCTCACCAACTTTACAACTCCTCCGATGAAAGACGAAAGCATCAGCCAAAAACAGTTATCCAGCTCCGATTACAACTCCGGCGAAGAATCACACAACAGTTACCTTTGCTCTCCGACTTCCGTTCTCCGTTGCCCTTTGCTTTCCATCGACGAAGTCGATTCTCAAAGCTTCGAAAAATCGCGCGAAACCAGAAACCGACCTCGAGACGTCCCCGACGATTCTTGCTGCATATCGGGAGAAAACTTATCGGATTTCTCCGAACATTCATCCTTGTTCGCCGGCGACATATTCAGTTCAGTGCCGAGTTTGTTTGACGATCATACAAGTTTACACGAAGGGTTTTTGAAAGATGATTTTGGTTACGGGTATTTGAGTTCGGCTGGGGATTTCGAATTCGGGTTTGGTACCTTCTCGAGCTGGCAACATGTAGATGATCATTTCCAAGATATCGGGGATTTGTTCGGGTCGGATCCTCCGTTAGCCTTTTGACAGTGTTTTTTTTTTTAATTTTTTTTTTCCTTCTTTACCCCTCCTGTAATGCCGTTTTACGGTAAGTTTTGTATCGGCGGGAACTGAAAATACCGTGTTTGTGTTTTTTAATTTATTTTATTTCTTAGATAATTTTTATGTTTTTATTAATTACTAAAATGAGACTCATTAAACATCTCCGTCACAGTAACGGTGGCGGACTAGTTAGGCTACGTGTTTCCTTCTTTGAGAGGGCTGTCATTTATGTTTTTTCGTTGTTCTTGTTGTTTTTACGAAGGCACGTGTTGCTGCACGTGAGTGGAACATCTGGGAAGGTTTTTTTTTTTTTTTGGGTAATACAACAATAAATGTTCTAGAATTTAAATTCTGAATGAGCTGAAGTTCACACGTGATGTGTAACGGGTCAAATATGTTTTACTTCAAAAAGTTTTTACACTATCAAATATTTTAATTTCAAACGAAAACTCAGATTTTAGAATATGAGTGAATGAAAAATGTAGTACTAAAGTTATATTTATAAAAAAAAAAAAAAACCAATAGTTGAATTAAAAGGTAAGACAAATAAAGTGATTATAAATAAATGGAGATTTGATTTTTAGTTGTTTTATTTAAATATTTTAAAAGATAAATATATTATTTTATTAAAAATAGATTTTGAACATTTTTTTAATTGAGTTGGTGTCAACTTGACCTATGACATGTTATATACAGTATAGATGTGGTGGATGTATCAATTTGAAGGATTAACTGAGTAAACATGATTAAAAAGAAAATTAGTGTTGCAATCCTATAGTACAACTTAGAGAGTTAACTAGATTATGACACACATGCATTGTAGGTGAAATAAATGTATTGATAAAAAATTGATTTAGGAAATTAATTAAAATTTTAGTTGAAATGATAAAATTGAGACAATATATGATGTTTTAGGTTCAAATTTTATTATGTGTGTATTTTCTTAGCTTTTATATGAATATATATATATATATATATATATATAAAAGATAAAATCTCCCTTATAGTAATATTTTTTACTTTGTAGAAAGAATGAACTAATTTTGGTAATTTTTCAACTAAACTGGACCTGATTAATGGGTGATATCAACTCAATTATACATGTAAAGATAATATATATACATACATACATATATATATATATATTCAAGGAAAATTAGGTAATTTCCCTCCTACTACACCCTATACTTATCACATGCGATACTAAGTAAAATGTTAACATATACTTCAAGTCTTTGTACCTTTCATATATTTGGAATTTAATCTCTCTATTTTTACTTCCAAGAATTTAGTCTCTGTATTTTTTAAAATTCAAAATTCATATTCAATTGCTAATGCCTTAAAAAAAATCTATTAAATTCATTGATATCACGTTTCAAAATAGTAAAATACTCAACCAATAGTCATGTATCAAACATGATGATACAATAAACTTGAATTTAACATAAGAATTTTAATAGTGTTAATAATTTAATTTATATTTTTAAATTTGAAAAATAAATGAATTGTATTCTTTAAAATAAAATTAGGGGGCTAAATTCTAAATATAGAAAGAGTACAAGAACTTGAAATATATTTTAACCAAAGTAAAAACCTAACAAGTCACTAAGACCTTTTGTGCGTAGTAGGTTTGAAACTCTATATTCAAGTCCCATCGTGTGTAAATTATTTACAGGTTTTTAGTCCTATTTTTTATTCGAATCCATTTTAAATATATTTCAAATTGTATATTATATTGATTAATTCTTATTATTTGTACTCAAACTAAAAACAAATAGAAACGTAACAAAATTTACATTGCCTCCTAATTAACTTAGGAGAAAACGTAGTTTTTTTTATTCTTTTACCTTTCCAAAGTGAAAATCGTTAATGGGATGATACATTGATGTTAGGTTTCACTCTTATAATATCAATGTGTATGTTTAGTATACTAAGAAAGTACACTGAAAAACATCAAATATGCCTTTGAACGGACCAAAAGCAAGCACTACCATTGATATTGCCCAAAGAAAGTAACCTTTTTTAATGTCATTTCTAGTTTCCAAGAACAAATGAAACTTGGACAAGATATGGTGAAGCTCATTTACACCTCCTTCACTACAAATTTTGGCCACTTCACTCTTGGAAAGGAAAATCAAAGTTGACAAAGAGGTGGCTTTACACTTGGGATAAATTAAAAAGATTTATGAAATGATAATCGATTAATTTATCAATTTTTTAATAAAAAGAGTAAAATATAATTGAACTTTTAATACAGGAATTTTTATGATATTTTTATTGAATTTAAAAATAATATACTTAATGAATTTAAAGACTCAAAATTGTAATTTTAAAATTTAAAATATAAGTGGAAGGATAAATAGCAATAGCATAATTTAATAAAAATAGAATGACGAGGCAGTGGGGACTGGCGACTGGCGACTGGTGTGTGAGGTGGCCACTAGGCCATTTCAGTTTCGGGGTCCCTTTACAACGTAGTGTTTGTCTGTTGGTGAAATTTGGCAAATCAAAGCTTTTCATCATTTTTGGGCCAATATTTCCGTAGGTTGATGATGTGGGTTTTTCTTTTCTTTTCTTTCCAGTTTTTCAATCCTCTCTCATTTTAGACCATCGTTTGTAAAGGTTATGGGCAAATAAATATGGGTTTCATTGCAAATCAAAACCCATGCATTTTGCTACATTAATTAATCCAAACAAAAACGCCACTGAAAATATCGGAAGCAAAATGATTGAGTCTGGGGAAATTGAAACAATTTTTGGATGATTTTGAAATGTATCAAATTGTGTGGTCCCATAAATTAGCTGGAGGAGAGTGCAAATGTTGCAAGATTTTTGTCATGTTACAACTGAGCCATTGCAGCAGCAAAAAGGAAAACCTGTGTTCTGGCTTTGCACAATCCCCCAATGCTAAATCCAACACCATATTAATTATCTAATGTTTCATACTCCTCTTCCAAATAGAGTTAAAAGATTCATTAAATGAAGATTGTCCTCATTCTAAAATACTTTTATTTATTTATTTTTATTTGATAATTAATTCAATCATATCGATTTAGTCTCTATACTATAATTTGATTAATTTTATTTTTTTTATCATTTAAATTTTAAAATTTTAGTCTTAATCCAAACTGTAGTTATTAAATCTGTTAACTTATATCATTCTTAAGTCCAATATTTTATTCTCCAATTTCGTTATTTCTAGTGTTTATACTTTTTGATTTTCAAATTTCAATTCAGACTCAAATGATAAACATTAATTCCATTAACTAAATTTTTTTTGTAAGTATTATGTGAAAATAACTAATTGATATGGTATTACACACAAAGACGACGCTAGAAAGCAAACATAGGTCCCCAATGGAAATTTTATGTTTAATACCTTCAAAAATTATAAGTTAATTTATAATAAAATTTCACTTTAGCTCCCAAAATATAAAAAAAATTTCTATTTTAATCCCTTTAAAAAGGTTGAAATTTTAAAATCCTAAACCTAAAAATAAAATTTAAGCATAAATCCAAAGGCGATAAAATTGTGTGATATTTGGGGAAATTAGATAGAGCAAAGACAAATATTTAGAGTGAGGCGTACAACTGGGATTTTGGTTTGTTGTTTAGCTCCCAATTGATGAAAGGCATTAAAAGTGTTTTAGATCATAGGTCATTGTCTTCTGTGCTTTTATTGTTTTAGGGCCCTCAACATCATACACATTGCATGATCATATTTCATTTAACATATCAAAACTTTTAATCTTGTCATGTCACTTCTTAAATTCTGAAAATGACTAATCACTCATCATTTCACTTTGTTATCCTTTTCTTATTTAATTCATTTTTTTATTTTTTATTTATAATATTTTTTAATTAAACTGTAATCATATTTATTCTTTTTAACGCAATATTTAAAATTATTTATAATTTCTCCCGAACTCATAATTTTATGTTGTTTATAAGAATCTCTAAAATTAATTAAAATTTTATGTTATTTGGTGTGGTTAGATATGGTTGAGCATATGCACAAGTATGAGTATTAAATCAAATTGAACTAATCTTGTATTTCTTCTAGAGAATCTACTAATTGTTCCAAAGCAACTAGAAAGAGATTTTTTAACTAGAAAGAATTCAGTTTAGATATAGGATACCTATCCAAAAGTTTTCACAACTCAATCATGTACGATGGAATCATCAAAGATTTGACATTTTCGAACTTTATCTGTAACTCACTATAGGATCGGGAAACAAAGAGAAAATGTATATATGAACGAGATATTCAACAACAAGAAGAAAGAAAATAATTGAATAGAGGAACTCTTAAACATTTGACAATCTCAAATGTGTCAATATCAATGGTGACTCATTATTTTGATGAATTATTTCTTCGGACAGAAGAAAATTATGTAATCACTTATCTGAAATCTTGTTGGAAAATATAAACATCACATATAAAATAAAGGTAATTACAAATTATTTACGATCATAATCGGTTAGCTCAAATTAAAAGTGATTTAATTGGTTAAGGTTTATTGGGCTTTAATTATTAAATAAAGTATGAGTCAAATATGTGTAGATACTCTAGTAATTAATTTCTAATAGATGATTGGTTGATTAAAAATTAAGGCTAATGTGCCAAAATTATATATTAGGGTTATGGTCCTTAAATTGCATATAAGATAACTTTTCTAATATCACATCTCTAGAAAAGAGAGAGTCACCTTCTCTAGATTACTTATGTGTTAATTTGGAATATCAAAACCCCAAAATCTATAGATTTCAAGAAATCGATGAATTTAGGTACGCTTCTGCATCTAGTTTTGTTCTTGATTTATTCTTGATGATTTGACCTGACAGATCCTAATTTACAATTCTAATTTGATATTAGATATTATTTATGGTTCTAACAAGTGGTATCAGAGCCTTATCATGTTGAATCATTGAGAACAAATTGATTCTCTATTATTTTTGGGTTTATTCGTTTTTCAAATTTTATGGATTTAATATTTGGATTTAGTGTTTTTTATCATACTTGCCAAATCTTTTTGGATTTATGTCAAATTTTTTAGGGTTCTGTTTGTTTTAAAATTTTAAGGATTTAAAATATTGATTTGGTGTATTGATTAATAAATATTTTGGTTCTTAATATTCATTAAATATTCTATCAATTTTGTATGTTGAAAATATTGATAGCAACCCTTTAAATTTATGTTATAAATATAGGTTGGATTAACATTTGAATATGTGATTTAGTGAAAGATTAAAGATTATAATTTATTTGGTTCTTGATTTATGCATGTATTTGGCTATTGTTTTTTTTCCTTCTTTCATTGATATTGCAAAGGTTATTATTGTTAAAAAAAAGACTGCAATACACGCATAAAAGCTGATTTCGCATGCTTAAGGTTTTATTTGTTTTTGGCTTGGCCGCGGGAATAATATTAATCCATTGATATTTATTATTGAGTTTATATGCTTATTCTTTTCATACTATTCAATTAAAGCATATATTTTGGATTTGGATTTACTTGGGATATGCAAGGCAAGTCAATTAGAGTTATATTTTTATGGTTTAATTATGATGAAATTAGGTTTTGATGCAAATTGATGTTAATCATGATATATGTTTGAAGTGTTTGGTTTTAAGTTAGGTTCTACAATATTTAGTTAGATTTTGATAATATGATTTATAGTTTGAATTGTGGGATATACCAATTATTATGATTCTATTTTTGAGATTTATTTGCTTAAAAGTATTTTTCAAGTATTCATGTGAATTTCTGTTTAATCATAAATACAACTTTGAATTTATATAGTATATCCAGGGTAAGTTTTTCTATTTGATTACGAATACATGTATATGCGTGAATTGCTTTAGTGTTTTTGTCTATGCCAAAATTATGAATACATGTGCTTGTTAACTATATTATTTCTATTTGGTTTTGATATATATGGTTTTGGAACAAAAAAAAAAGAGAGTCAAAGATTAAGGTTTTCAGTTTTTATCGCATTATTAAGATTACATTTACATTATTTTAGGTTATTTTGGAATCTATAAAGTAATAAAAAATAGTTTTGACCTTTGACTATTGGGTAAATTTTAAATTTGAATATTGGTATGTTTATATATATTTTAAAATAACTTAATTGAAATAAAAAGTTGCCAAAGTGATTTTTGTTATTGAAATTATTTTGTTTTAAAATACAAAAGGTCGTATGCACGTAACTTAAGCTACGTTAATATTGATCGGCCCAAAAGAAGGTTAATAATATTACATGTGCAACTATAGTAATAAACATGTGACGGTTATTCGATTTTACATGCGAGTAATAAATCGACCCAAATGAAGATTTATTGTTTGACATATTCTTATTGTCAGTGTTTGATTACTACACTAATATATCACTTATAAGTTAATATTTTGTCCTAAGATGAAATATTAATGGAGTATCCGATATCTTGATATGAGGTTTTCCTTTATTCAAATTATTTTGGTTTATATTTAAAGTCTTATATGAGGTTATTTTGATTTATTCATCTATTATTATTGTTGAGTATGACTCCTATTTCAGTCAAATTTGAGAAATAATCTTTCAGTTAAACTTTGTTTATTTGTTTCAATCAAACTCTGATTAGTCTAGATTATTTATTATTATTTGACCTATGAATTTAGCCTATAAATAGGCTCTTTTACAACCTTAGAAAATACACCCATGAGAGATTAGAACTCATAACAAATTTAGAGAATTTTTTGTTTACGTTTTGAGGGTTCTTTGTTTTCGGGTTTTCTGGATTTAATTTTTATCTTCATCTTTTGTACTCTTCGTTCTTTTGCTATTATAGTAAAATTATCTTTACCCGTAGTTTTTTTATCCTCTTTGGAAGAGTTTTTACACATTAAATTTGTGTGTTCAATTTCTCAATTTATTCCGCTATTTTTTTTTACTTGTTGCTTAATCGGGTTGATCCCAAAAAGTAGTATCAGTGTTTGTTCAACTTTCATAGACCAGCCCATTCAGAGATGACAGCAACAAGGTTTGAAATTGAAAAGTTCGATGGTGAGACAAATTTCAATCTGTGGCAAGTCTGGATGATAGCAATTCTAGTTCAAACTGGCTTGAAAAAGGTTGTTATCGGGAAAAAGCTTGAGAATCTAAATCAAATAGAATGGAAAGAGCTTGATGAAAAGGCCTTGTCTACAATCCAATTGTGCCTTACCTCACACGGCCACCAAACACACCCGTGTCACAGGCCGTGTGGAAACAGGGCATACATACTAACTTGTATCACACAGCCGAGGACACGTCCGTGTGCCAGGTTGTGTCAAATCTGGAGGATTACTGACTTGGGTCACACGGCTAGCCACACACCCATGTGCGAACCCATGTGCCACACATAGCCAATAGACACGCCTGTGTGTTTATGCCGTGTAACTCGCTGACTTGTTTTATCTAGCTTCAGGGGTCACACAGTCGAGTCACTCGCTTGTGTGCTCAGACCATGTTGCACGAAAATAGGCTTCGTTTAAGCCATATTTCTCACTCTTCTCAAGCATACCTAAACCACATCATTTTGTACCATTTTCTAACACAAATATGCAGCCAAACCAATCTCAATTCATTAAAAAAATATACCATTTCAATACCAAACATTTATATACCCAAATCAACGCCATTTATGCATTCAAACACATACCAAATCAATATGGTTCATAGACCAATATGCACTTATAACCATTCAATTATCAGGTATCATCCAAGCATTTTCAATCTACTTACTCATCTATATCAAAATGAACATATGCATCAAGTCTTTCATTCATAAACTTGCCAAAACATAACAACTTATATTCATTCAACCATTTTGCCAAATAAGCCAAATCTCATGGCTTAAACACATCAAAACACATATGAGCTTTATAACCAAAGGTAACCAAAACTTCATTCTATTAACTAGCCTATACATGCCATATTTACATATTTTCTTTGAGTTCCAAAAGTACCGAAAAGTCGATTGGATAGTTTGATGCTTATCTGTGACGTCATACGAATTGAGCAAGCTAATGAACCTCTATAAAATATGGAAAATAAATAAAGTAAGCTTTATAGCTTAGTAATCCCGTATAATATAGAATTAACTTACAAAATATTCTATATAAGCAATTAAATTTAATACAATCCAACTCAAAAGTTCAAATGCCTATCATATATACACATCAAAAGATTAATAACTCAATTTACATATAAACAATAATTCAACCATGAAAGGTTTACTTGGCATTTAACTCATATAACATTTCATTCATACATTTCATATAACTCATATCCAATTCCATACCTTATTATATAATCCGTAACAGTATTATGCTCGTTGAACCTAATGAAATATCGAGGGATACTCAGGTGATACACACTAAGTGTCAATAATCAGTAATATGTCAATTCATTATCATTTTTGCTCTTTTGAGCCATGATCGGTAAGCTCGTCCCGAGCTGATAAACGGTAAGCTCTAACAAGCTGAAATGGCAAGCTCATAAGAGCTGAAATGGTAAGCTCATACGAGCTATGGTGAGTCCAAAATAAATATAGGATCTTGACCAAAATGGTAACCCTAGTGACATGTCACTCGTATCCTACGACTTTCTACGATTCAAACGAAACTCGGTATTAATAATTCACATCAATTAGGCATTCTTACTTCATTAACATCAATATTTCATTTCACATATGACCAATTCAAATAAATACAAATATTTAAAAGTTCGATTCTATTTATACAAGCTTACCTCGTATAGCTCGAATAATTACCGTCTACTCATCTACTTTTCGTTTCCCTGGATCTAGTTCTGATATTGGTTTATCTTAATCTTAATCAAGCCAAATGTGTGCCGAACCCTAATATCTCTTCTTTGGCTTCTTTTTCTTTTGTTAATCGAGTATGAAGAGAAAAAAATGATGATAACATGGCTTTTGTTTTATTTAATCTTTACTTATTTAACATTTTACCATATTAACCTTAATTAAAACATTAAAAACATGCTTAATATATGTCCATGCATGTCCATATTCATTATACATGGTCTAATTTCATAATAAGGACCTTCAGTATAATAAGCCATAGCCATTAAACACATTTAAATAATAGAACTCATATTTTATGCTTTACGCGATTTAGTCCTTTTTGCCTAATTAGCCATTTAAACGGTAAAATTTCTTACTGAAATTTTTATACTATCATTCTATCATGCTGTAAAACTCATTAAAATAATAAAATAAATATTTTGACTCAGTTTTGTGGTCCCAAAACCACTATTCTGATCTAATTCAAAAACGGACTGTTACATGATTTATCTAGTAAGGTAATTGGTATTCGTACTGTTAAAATTGGTACATACGATGGGATGATTAGGACACTCTCAGATATCAGGTATGTACCTGATTATTGAAAGAATCACATCTCCTTGAGTATTTTAGACTTGAAAAGATGTAAAATCAACATCAAGTAAAGCGACATTAAAGTATCTCGTGGAGCTCTCGTTTTGTTTAAAGGTAAAAGAACTGGCAATCTTTATAGTCTAGAAGGTTCTACAGTGACCGGTGAAATCAGAAGTCCTTCGTTCGTTACGGAGTCAAAGTCAATTCATTTGGAGTGGAGGCAACTTGGTCATAGGAAGGAAAAAAAGTATGACCGTTTCGTTGAAGAGAGGTTCTATTTTGCATGCATGTTTTAAAAAGTTAGGGCATTGTGTTTGTGAAAATGAGACTCGGGTTGATTTTGATTTGGCAGTGTACAAGTCAAAGGCTAGAAGTCTTCCAGTTTCTAAGCACAGATTCAACTTAGTTAATTCCTTACATAGTTCAAGATAGACTCATGGCGAGCTTTGGCAAAGATGGCGTTGTGGAAATATGAGTCAATGTGGAGATTTGTTGAGTATGACTCTTATTCAGTCAAATTTGAGAAATAATCTTTCAGTTAAACTCTATTTATTTGTTTCAATCAAACTCTAATTAGTCTAGATTATTTTATTATTTGACCTATAAATTTAGCCTATAAATAGACTCTTTTACAACCTTAGAAAATACACCTATTAGAGATTAGAACTCATAACACATTTAGAGAATTTTGTGTTTACGTTTTGAGGGTTCTTTGTTTTCGAGTTTTTGGGATTTAGTTCTTACCTCCATCTTTTGTACTATTCGTTCTTTTTCCATTATAGTAAAATTATCTTTGCCCGTGGTTTTTTTTATATTCTTTGGAGGAGTTTTTCCACGTTAAATTTGTGTATTCAATTTCTCAATTTATTCCGCTATTTTTTTTACTTGTTGCTTAATCGGGTCGATCCTAGCAATTATATTTACCAACATCATTGTATTTTATTTTGGGATATATATATATATATATATATATACTATTATCTTCTAATTTGATTAAAAGATGAAATTAAGAAAAATATCTTGAAACAAATAAATTTAGATTTTGGCTTTGATTTTTAATTAAGAATATCTAATATTTTAAATGGATTAGATGAAATGAATTGCTGCCAAAGTGACCTCTTTTGCAAAGATTAGTTTACTTAAAATATTAAGATGATTACATGTTTTTGGAATTCATGCGTTTATTAATTGACCCAAAAGTAAGTTAATATTCGGCAGAATTTCAATGACAACAGTGGTGATAAATGTGTGACAATTATAAGGTACTTTATGTGAGCAATATGTTAGTCCAAAGATTAATTTATTGTTTGACATAATTTATTGTCAATGTTTGATTACTACAACAAGAGTATCGATTATTGTTAATATTATTGTCTAAAGACTTGATATTAATGTTGTGTTTGGTATCTTGAGATGGGATTATCCATTATTTTGAATTTATTGTTTACTTATGAATATTGATGTGAGCTTATTTTTATCTATTTTGTTCTGGATTCAACTAGTTTATCTTTTGCTGCCACAATATCTGATAATATAAATTTTATACCATGTTTAATGAGACTAATTTTAAGAAATGGAAAAGACATTTATAATGCTTGGCTGTATGGACATAGTCCTTGCACTAAGCGAAGAACAACTCACACCTTTCACTGCAGAAAGCACCCCTTATGTTAAAAGGGATTTGAGAGGTGGGATCTTTCAAATTGCATGAGTTTAATTATCTTGAAGCACAACAATCCAAAAACATTTGGGGGCATAGAATCTAAAGAGATTACTCAGGCCAAGGTTTCCTTGATGAAATTGAGAAACGTTTTACTAAAAATGATAAGGTTGAGAAGACATCACTTCTAACTTATTTGATGTCTATAAAGTATAAGGATCAGGGAAATTCTGAGCAATCTAGTGGCTATGAGTTTTATGATCCCACATTTAAGAATATTTTTGAGACGAGAATTGCAACATTTTTTTGAAGATATTGAGTTTGGAGGGAGAAATAAAGTTAGAGACATTGCTTTTAAGGGGGAATTAGATTCAAACTTAGTTCCTACTATCACTTTTAACGATGTTCAGGTTTTCATACCTATCATTGATCAAGAAGTGAATCTAGAACCTCAATAAGACAATGTTGAACAACTCCCTATTCAAGATGAGGTAATTGTTCCAAAAAAAAAACTCAACAACCTCAAGAACAAATGTTATTAAAAGGTCCACTAGAGAAAGGATTATAATGGCTTTAGTGGAATATTTTGACTTTAAGTTGCATTAGATAAATATTGAGTTTCTCAATGGTAACATTGATCATAAATTTACATGGTGCAACTAGAAAACTTTGTGTTTAATGATGCAAAGTTAATGATTTGCAAATTAAATAACTTTATCTTTGAGATCTAGCAGACTTTTCGTCAATAGTATTACAAATTTTACCAAATGATTATCTCATGCAACTTAGAGATGAATTTGGTCGATAATTGTATATACCATAAGTTTAGGGGGAGTAAGGTTCTATATTTGGTTTTATATGTTAATGACATACTTCTTGTCAATAATAAGTATAGTCCGAGTCAATGTCCTAAGAATGATTTTAAGATTACAGAAATACATAAGATTTTTTTACATTTTAACAGTGGGAAGTCTAATGTATGTTCAGGTTTGTATACATTGGAATATTGTATACACTGTTGGGATGTTAGACAAATATTTAAGCAACCCTAGTTTGGACCATTGAATAGCATCCAAGATGGTTATAAGGTATTTTCAAAGAATAAAGGATTACATGTTCACATATCAGAGGTTTAATCAGTTAGAGATCATTAGGTATACAGACTCCGATTTTGATGGAATATGGATACAAGATTTTGTCACTAAGGTGCAAATTGTGAAAACAAATTGCAGTCTTTTATTCCAATAGCAACAGAATCACATTAAAGTCAAAGCACATAGACTTTAATTTCCTGGCTATTAAAGTAAAAGTTCAAAGTGGTTAGGTGCCTATAAAGCATATTAATACAAACTCCATGATTGCGAACCCGCTTACTAAGGGACTACACTTAAGTTTTATAAGAGCATACTGCTCATATGGGTGTAATGTCATTTAAGGATATTTGGTTTTAGTGGGAGTTTGTACTTTTAAATGCTTTCATGTTATAGACACATTTTCAATTTATGGATATTAAGTTTATTTTTTGCAGAAATAAAGTTTATTTGGTTTATTCACACTCTGATTTTGGTAAAGTTTGATATCACTAAGGTTAAGGAGGACCAGTTGGAAATGGACATGTTTAGATCATATTACATGTAGTTTATATGCTACACATCCATAATTGATCTATTTTATTTGGTTGTGTTAATATATGTGATCATGTATGGATTTAGTTACGATATATGTAACGAAAGTCACCTTAGTTTTATGTTAGCATAATTAATGGGCAAGATTGTTTGGAATACCTTTTGGATATGATAGTAAAGTTTTGAGCTCATAAGGTTATATGATGACATGTAATTATAGATTAATT
This sequence comes from Gossypium stocksii, assembly GCA_020496765.1. NCBI lineage: Eukaryota > Viridiplantae > Streptophyta > Magnoliopsida > Malvales > Malvaceae > Gossypium > Gossypium stocksii. The sequence continues at coordinate 56,034,066 of CM035622.1, forward strand.
AGTACATATATGTGGTCCAAGTGGAAGATTGTTGGAAAATATAGACATCACATATATAATAAAGGTAATTACATATTATTTACTATCATAATAGGTTAGCCCAAATTAAAAGTGATCTAATTTAGTTAAGATTTATTGGGCTTTGATTATTAAATAAAGTATGAGTCAAATATGTATAGATACTCTACTAACTAATTTCTAATTGATGATGAGCTGATTAGAAATTAGGGTTAATATGCCAAAATTATATATTAGGGTTATGGTCCCCAAATCACATATAAGATAACTTTTCTAATATCTCATCTTTAGAAAAGAGAGAGCCACCTTTTCTATATTACTTATGTGTTAATTTGGAAGAGCAAAACCCCAAGATCCGTAGACTTCAAGAAGTCGATGAATTCAGGTACGCTTCCGCATCTAATTTTGTTCTTGATTTATTCTTGATGATTTGGCATGACAGATCCTAGATTATAGTTCTAATTTTATATTAAATATTATTTACGGTTCTAACAAATCTCACTTATCAGATTCCATTGTGGAAGACACAATTTTTTCTAAAGAATTCACCATGATGTATTTTGATCCATGCATAATATCATAAAATACGGATACAGATTTTACACTGTTACTTAATATCAACAATAGCTCTGAAACAGTATTTAAAAATATCAAATTTAAATATTTATATATATAATTTAAAAATAAAATAACTCTACTCATATACAATTTAACATCTAGATTCATTCTTTAAATATATATCACATCTTCACTCAATAATAAGACGTTGAAGTTTCAAATTCTTTTATATTTATTTTAGTTAATCAATTAGAATCATTGTAATTTTAAAAATAAAATATTTTTTATTTTTATTTTTTATTTCTAATGTGTGGAGTACATCATTCATACCTAAAAACAGTTTCAGAATAAACACGTGGAGGGATTATTTGTCTTTTGAAAGTGTGGATAAATCATTTTAAAATAAAACATATACCTTGTATATAATAATTAAATTAAATAAAATTTAAAAGAATCTATAAATTTCCTAATTGACTCTTAGCTAAAGGTGTCTATGGGCTAGGTCGAGTCCTAATAAAATTTTAAGTCTATTTGATAGGCCTGACTCGAATAAAAATACTGAAACTCAGGCTCAACCCGATTCATCCATATTAAAATTTAAAAGAATCTAAAAATTTGCTAATTGAATTCAACCCCATATGTTAGGTTGGGCCTACAATTTTACCAAAACTCAACTCGAGTAAAAATACTAAAACCCAAGCTCAACCCGATTTGCACGTATTGAAATTTTTTATATGAAAAAAAAAAAAAACTTAATACATCAAAAACACTAAAAAACATTAAAATGAATGTTTTCCAATAAATTGAAAATAAATTAAAGAAAAATCTTTATACTTAAATAACATTAAGATAGGTACAACTTAACAAGCAAATGCCTCTAAAATAATAGTAAAGTTAATAATAAAACAAAAGTTATACAATATCAAATAATAACAACAAAATAATAGCAATACAATAGTAAAATAACAGCAAAACAATATATATTTGCAAATTTGGGTTAAGTTGAGCCCGAGTCAAAAAACCTTACGTGAGGTCTGATCCCATTTTCTAAATAAGTCTTATTTTTTGTGCAAGCCTATTTTTAGGGCCAATATTTTTTATTCAATCTTTTTCACTTTTTAGGCGGATTGGGTAGTCTGATCCATGGACAAATCTAGTTTTAATTCGATTGGCATTAATATTATTACAAATGCAAATAACACATTTATTTTCTTAATTAAAAAATAATTATAAATAATTGCAAGTATTGTATTAAAAATTTTAAAATTTGAAATAAATAAAAAAAGATTTAAAAGAAAATAAAACATTAATAGTTAAAAAAAACCACAATCACGTGTTGAGCATTAATTTCATTACAAAAAATCTGAGTAAAAGAGAGAGGAAAAACAAAAGCAAACATGAAAAAACCAAAAATATCTTTTTCTTTTCAACTTAAATAAAAAAGAAAAGGTACTTCATGCGTTAGTATTTTGGTGAAGGGCGTGGCTCGAAATTTGAAGACTTTAAATAAAGGAAAAACACTAAAAAGTAAAGCGGAGTTTGTTATTCTGCAGGTCATACTATGAAGATCAAACATGGCCTTGCACGTAATGTCAGCTTAACGGTCATCCATGTCCTCCTTAAGTGTAAGTGGGTGAGGACGTGCCCCAAATCCCCAATTCCCCACATCCGGGTCCACCCGCGCTATCATTACTGTTTTGATTTTTTTTTCTTTAAAACCACAAACTTGCTAAAACAGGTCATAACATTATGGTCCAACACTACTTTAATCCACAGAGGAGACCTGATCTAAACATGAAGATCTGCAACAAGAGGCGCAGTCATTTTCGTCATCAACACTACTATCATGCTCCAATACTACTTTAATTGTTTTTCTTTACGGTTATTATTATATTTTATGTATGTTTTTTTTTTAAAATAGGTAAATTATATTTAAAATTATTAAATTAGTAATAAATTTATATTTTAGTCATTTAACTTTAAAAAAATTACAAAATTTATTGAACTATTTAAAAAATTTTATTTAATTAGGTTGTTAGTATTACTATAGTATGACTTTCAATATTCATATCGCTTGTACTAATCGGAAGCTTCTCTTCTACAATTCAATTTTCATTTCATGACATAGCTTCGAATGTAATGAATTTACGAACCAAAATCCAAACAATTTTCTTCTCTAATTTTCGACACTAACCGCTGAATTTACTTGCATTTAAGATATGTTCTTCTACTCACTGACAAGTACTAATACATTGTATCCATCATCAAATAGTCACTTAGAGCTCACTAGTGGAACTTAAAAAAAATTGCCAAATGACTTGAATAAAAACTTTTGAATAGTTCAGTAATTTAAATAAAAATCTTTGAATAGTTTAGTGACTATATTATAACATTTTAAAATTAAGTGACTGAAACATAAATTTACTAACAATTTAGTAACATTGAGTATATTTTACCCTTTAAAATATATACTATATTATATATTAAATTATTTTACTCCTATGCAAGGCTTATCTATATTAATTAAAATATATTAAATTATTTAATAATTTTTAAAATTAATTAATAATGTCAAAATAAATTTAAACATATTAAATCATAATTTTTAAAATTTTTAAACCTTATAAAACAATTGTATTCTAATAATGTATATTATAAAATTTTTAAAATACTATATGAATAGTGGAACCTTGATCTTGATGTGTCTTATTTTTGCAATTCGCGTATTGATTGGATAAGTGTTGAAGCGGTGCGAATTTTGAGTATTTTGAGAATGTTATTTTTATTTAAATACATTAAAATGTCTATAATCTTTAAAACTTTATGAAAATAGTTTAAAATTTTCCATTCATTATTAAATATATTTAATGTACATGTTAATGAATCAATTAAATAAGTTCTATTTATTTATGTTGCATTGAATGTTTATAACCTTTAAATATTTATAAAAGTAATGAGTTAAAATTCTCCATTCATTATTAAAGATTCTTAATGTATGTATTAATGAAGTAGTTAAATAAACTTTATTTATTTATGTTGTATTGAATGTCAATGGTTTATATATAAAACTCTTTTGTAAATGAAAAAATATATAAGAAAATTCTCTATTTACTTTAAGTGTTCTTTTATTTGATTGTTTTATAACACATTATCAGCATGAGCTTCTACAAGTTCATAGTGAAGTTCACGTCATTTCGACTTTATATTTGCCTGTATAACTCCCGTTAAACTATATACGGTATACGTATTTTTATAATTCTTTTATTTTATTTTCTAGATGAAATATTTGCTTTGGGTAACATTTGCACATTTATTGTAACAACCTAAATTTGGGCTTAGTCAGAATAGTGATTTCGAAATCACTTATCCGAGGTTAGAAAAAATTATTTTAGCATTATTTTATGTGTTATAGTATTTTTATAAGGGTGTATGAAAATTTGGTGAATTAATTTATGCGATTGAAGACTTAATCGCGAAAAAGGACTAAATCGCATAAAAGGTAAAAGTTGCAAATTACTAGTAAATTGAGTTAAATAGCTAGAGAATTAAAATTTTAGAGTTTTAAAAGGCAAATAGGCCCTTAGTTATATGTTGGTCGGCTATGAGAAGCAAAGGAGACAAGAAAAGAAGAAAAGTCAAAGTTAGGTGACTTAATTTGGTAAAAATAATAGCTTAATTGCCTAGCCTTCAATTTTTCTTTCTTTTTGCCTTCACCTTCACCGAAAATATCAACCATTGGAGAGTTTTGAAGCGTCAAAATTTTCAGCAACTTCTAGCACTCATAAGTAAGTGATTTTTAAGGTCTTTCTTGAATATTTTTGTATTTTTGGAACCCTTGTAGCATGGGCTACCTATTGATGGGACTAATTTGTAAAATGGTTGAGAGTTTAGAGTTTTTCCATTAATGAATGAGTGTTATTTGCTGGATTTTTTATGAAAGAAAATGAGTCATGGTTGTTTAATAAACAACTTTTGTAAAAGGGTGTTCATGGAAAACACCTAAATTGGATTTAGTTGTAAAGTTGTAAAATAAAGAGTAAGTGTTTGAAATAACAGAAATTTTGGGTTACCATAAAAGTGAAAAGAGTTCGGTTAGGCTTGGTAAATAAAGAAATTCGATAAAGATCAATTTCTGAGCCTAGGGGTAAAATGGTCATTTTGCCAAGGTCTAGGGGGCAAAATGGTTATTTTGCCAAATTATGATTCTTGACTTGTTTAAATTAGATTGGTGATTAAATTAGTGAATTTTCATTGTTATAGATCAAGATTTACCAAATCTGAACCTAGACTGGAGGAAGGCCAAGCAAATCGATTAAACCAAATAGTCATCTCCATTTTGTATGCCGAGGTAAGTTGTAAGTAAATAATATAACATTACTAATTTTTATGCATGAAATCATTGTTTCATTATAAGATAATACTTTGTGAATTAAGCTATGTATGAGAATAATATTTATTTGAGCATGAATTGTCGAATGATGATGTTTAGTCATGAAAAGATGAGAAAATGCGTAATAGAGCCTGGTTGAACTTTAAGAATTGATTGGATATTCATGTTGTGACACTAGGGTTGATATGAGAGCTAGTATAAGACCATATCTGGGACATGGTGTCGGCCTCGTTACGAGTGTTAGTGTAAGACCATGTCTGGGACATGTCATCGGCGATGACACGAGTGCTAGTGTAAGACCATGTCTGAGACATGGCATCGGCCTCAATTCATTAAGAGTCAGTGTAAGACCATGTCTGGGACATGGCATTGACTTGATATGTGAGCTAGTATAAGACCATGTTTGGGACATGGCATCGGCTCGATACCCTACGTCAGAGGCTCACTGAATATCCTTTAGTATTCTAACTAGTTCAACAGGAAAATTCAGAATAAATGCTTAGTTATGAGATATTACGATGACCTTCGTAAGTGGTGCAGGTGCTTAAGTGTAATGCATGAAATGTGAGCTTACTAGCATGTTGTATGATTAGTAAATGATGGAATCGAGTAAGTTATATTGTGGCTATTCTTTGTATCATGCATAATTTGTGATACAATGAAAGTTTGTCATGATTTGGTAAATTGTTGTTATTTTTTTATTTATGACTTATTAAGCTTTATGCTAACCCCTCTCCTTTCCATTTTTTTTTAGTGCCGCCCAAATAGCTCGTGGATTATTGGACGTCGGAGGTCTTATTCACACTATCGGCATAAGCCTTTGGTATAGTTAGCTTTAACATTTTGAGAATATGGTATGTATAGGACTTTACTCTTTTGTTAAGTGTCATATTATTTTGAAACCAAATGTGTTGGCTTGTCTTTGAAGTACTTCATTTTGTCTAAGCCCGAAGTTATTGGCTAATATTTACCATTGGTTATCAAATGCAAATGACAGTGTTTTCAAGGATGATAATTTAACATGAGCAATTGTATGTGCTAGGAGTAATAGATTGAATGTATGGTTTGTGGATGCCAAATTAGGGCTATTGGTTGAGTATTGGAGTCTTGGTAGATAATCTATTTTTGTCCACACGGGTAGACACACGAGTGTGTGTCTAGGCCGTGTGTGACACACGGTCCGGCCCACAGGGGTGTACTTAGGCTGTGTGTCCCCTACACCTTGAATTTGTTGCATTAAATACCCAATAGTAAACACACGGGCTGAGACACAGGTGTGTGTCTCAACTGTGTGGAGGGCATGGCCAAGCACATGCCGAAATAAAATGTCAAGGTTATTGCACACGGGCTGCGACACGGGCGTGTCATGGTTGTGTGCAGGACACGGGCTGAGCACACGGGCGTGTGCCAGGCCGTGTGAAAGAAAACCCTTGTAGGTTCGAAGTTAGAAAATAAGTTCGCATGGACAAAGGGCACCGACGTGTCCCTAGGTGCTTAGGCCGTGTGAGGCATACGGGCTATTAGTACGGTCATGTCTATAGGCCGCACCGGTTCTTGCCTTTCCACACAGGCGTGTGCTCTGTTATAGTAATTTTTGATGAAATTTTCTTAAATGCCCGAAATGGTCGCGGATCATTTTTAAACCATGTTTTAGGCCTCGTAGGCCCATATGAAGGTCCCTAGGACAATGTTTGAAAATTTTTTAAATTGGGACACATTTCAATGAGTTAAAACTGAACGATTGCATGTGATTTAGTAAGGTAACGCCTTGTATCCTATCTTGGCGTCGGATACAGGTAAAGGGTGTTACATTTATTTTTACAACTCAAATCTAATAATGATAATAATATATACATGTTTTTTTTTACTAAAAGAAATTTCAATTAATGTAATTTGTGTTAAGTTATTATTATTACTATTTCTCTCTATGCCAACATTTGACATACATATTATTATTTAGCAAATTTGGTATATAGAATTGAATTATTTTACGATTTAGAATGCTTATTATTTTACTAATATTTTTTTTATTTTGATTCAAGTGATTATAATGTCAAATCTTACTAAACTTGAATTTGTGGCCTTAGACATCTAAAGTAAGAATTATTTGTCATGGGTGTTTGATGCTAAAATTCACCTAGATGCTAAAGGTCTAGGAAATACTATATTAGCATATAAAGAAGCATTTAATCAAGACAAGGCAAAAGCAATGATTTTCATCCGCCATCATCTATATGAAGGATTAAAAGTGGAATATCTCACTGTGAAATACCCTCTTGAGTTGTGGAAAAATTTGAAAGAACAATTTGACCATCAGGAAACAATGATACTCCTTAAAGCTCGTTATGATTGGATGCACTTACGATTGCAAGATTTTAAGACTGTAAGTGAATACAATTCAGAACTTTTCAAAATTAGTTCTCAACTAAAATTATTTGGAGAAAACATAACTGATGAGGACTTGTTAGAGAAAATATTTTCAACCTTTCATGCTACTAATGTGCTCCTGCAGTAGCAATACCATGAAAAAGGTTTTAAAAGGTATTCTAAATTGATTTTATACCTTTTGGTGGCTGAGCAAAATAATAATCTGTTGATGAAAAATCATGGAATTCATCTCACTGGTTCTGCACCATTCCCTGAAGAGAATGTAGCAGTACACAATAATTATGAAAATAGAAAATATAGAGGTCGCGGCTGTGGTCGTAGACATAGTGGGGGACGTGGTTAAGGACGTACTAGTAATCGTTATCATGGTGGTCATAACAATGATACTTCTAACCACCAGAAAAAGAATAACAATGAAAGGCAAGAAAAAAGTGGTCAAAATAATCCTTCAAATATTGTTGAGAATATATGTTACCGATGTGGTATGAATAGGCATTGGTCACGTACCTGTCGTACGTCTGAGCATTTAGTGAAACTTTATCAAGCATCCATTAAAAAGAAGAGAAAGCACATGTAGACAAATTTTATATCCCAAAATGATGAAATTGAGGCAAAAGATGAAGATATTCATTATAATACTAAAATTGACCATGCTTACGAGGGTGATAAATTTAATAACCTTAATAATATAACTCACCTAGATATGGCAGATTTCTTTGAGAATCATTAGAAAAATTGATGTTATTTTGACATTTTTATATTGTTTTAAGTATGCTTTATTTTCTTGCATAAAAAATAATTTATATATTTAATAAATATTTTCAATGTTTCTCATATTATATTTTGTTTGTTTTTATGAAAAATATGAATATTCAACAAAATTCCGATGAACCCAAAATCAATCGAGATATGTGTCTTGCAGATAATGCTACAACACATACAATACTCAAAGATAAAAAAAAATTTCTCATTTGACAATAAGTAATGCTCATGTTAATACAATATTGGGTAGTTGAAAACTTATTGAAGGCTCCAGAAGAGCTACTATATTATTACCTAAAGGTACAAAATTTGTCATTGATGATGCTTTATATTCCACTAAGTCTCAAAGAAATTTATTGAGTTTTAAAGATATTCATCTTAATAGATATCATATTGAGACTATGAATGAGAAAAAAATATTAAATATATATATTACAAATGTTGAATGTAGAAAAAATATGTTTTGGAAAGGTTACCTGCTTTTTCATCAGGTTTATATTATACACATATTAGTGCAATTGAGTCACATGTTACTAAAAATCAGAAGTTTGTAGAACCACATACTTTTACTATTTGGCATGATCGGTTAGGCCATCCCAGATCTATTATGATGCGAAGAATCATCGAGAATTTAATTGGCCACCCATTAAAGAACCAAAAGATTCTTGAATTCAAGGATTTATCTTATGTTGCTTGTTCTCAAGGAAAATTGATTATTAGACCTTCACCAGCTAAAGTTAGGATTGAGTCTCTCACATTTCTAGAACGTTTTCAAGGTGATATATGTGGACCCATTCATCAACCATGTGGACCATTCAAATATTTTATGGTATTGATAAATGCATCTAATAGGTGGTCACATGTGTGTTTATTATCGACTTGCAACCTAGCATTTGCGAGACCACTTGCTCAAATATTTTGATTAAGAGCACAATTTCTAAATTATGTAATCAAAACTATTTGTCTTGATACTACTGGTGAGTTTATATCCCAAGCTTTTAATGATTGTTGTATATCAATTGGGATAAAAGTTGAACATCCTGTAGTTATGTTTACACACAAAATGATTTAGCTGAATAGTTTATCAAACGCCTTAACTAATAGCTTGGCCATTGCTTATGAGAACAAAACTCCCTATTACACCTTGAGGATATGCTATTTTGCATGCAACAGCACTTGTGTGCTTAAGGCCAACAAGTTATAATAAATACTCCCCATTACAATTGGTTTTTGGTCAGGAGCCAAACATTTACCACCTTAGAATTTTTGGATGTGCAGTCTATGTTCCAACTGCTCCACCACAACGCACAAAGATAGGTTTTCAAAGGAGGTTGGAAATATATGTTTGTTATAAATCTCCTTCTATAATTAAATATGTTGAACCATTAACTGGTGATTTATTTACTGCACGATTTATTGATTGTCATATTGATGAAACAACATTCCCAACATTAGGGGGAGAGAAAAATACAATTGGTAAAAGAAATTACATGGAATGGATCATCATTATCTCAATTAAATCCTCGCACAAGTCAATGTGAACAAGAAGTTTAAAGGATCATACATTTGCAAAACATTGCCAATCAACTGTCAAATTCATTTACTAACTTAAAGAGAATTACAAAATCTCACATACCAGCTAAAAATACTCTAATACGAATTGATATCCCAATAGGGCAAATTGTTAGTGCAAAAGAAAGTAATCCATGCCTGAAGCATGGAAGGCTAATCGATTCTAAAGATAAAAATCCTCGTAAAAGGCAAGTGCCTAAGAATAGGCTAAAGATATTACTAATCAAAAAACCCCAGAAGAGGTTCAGGTACCTGAAAATGGTGATAACGAAGAGATCTCAATAAGTTATGTTACTTGAGGAAAAAGATGGAACCGAAAAAATGTAGTTGTCGATAACAATTTTGCTTATAATGTTGCTATTGAAATAGCAAAAGAAAATGAGGGTCCTAAGCCTAAATCCATTAAGGAATGCAGAAATATAAAAGATTGGCCAAAATGGAAAGACGCAATTCAAGTATAATTATATTCACTTTCTAAACGTGAGGTTTTTGGACATATAGTCCAAACATCTAAATATGTAAAGCTCGTAGGATATAAATGGATATTTGTATGAAAACGAAATGAGAAATATAAAGTCGTAACATATAAAGCACAACTTGTAGCACAAGGATTTTCGCAAAGACTCGGCATTGGTTATGAAGAGACATATTCTCTTGTGGTAGATGCAATCACGTTTAGATATCTTATTAGTTTGACAGTATGTGAAAAACCTGACTTACATCTAATGGATGTTGTTACAGCCTGTTTGTATGGGACAGTTGATAGTGAAATTTATATGAAAATCCCTAAAGGATATAGAGTTTACTGGGAAAACATATGTGGTACAATCGTTTTAGTGAATATTTGTTAAAAGAAGGCTATAAAAATGATCCAATCTGCCCATGTGTTTTTATAAAAAGGTTTGGATTAAACTTTTTGATAATTGCTATTTATGTTGATGATCTAAATATTATTAGAACTTTTGAAGAGTTTCAAAATGTAGTAAATTATTTAAAGAAATAATTTTAGATGAAAGATCTTGGAAAAACAAAGTTTTGTCTTAGCTTGCAGATCGAGCATTTAAAAGATGGAATTCATGTCAATTAGTCAAATTATATGAAAAAGATCTTAAAGAAATTTTATATGGATAAAGCACATCCATTGAGTACCCCGATGGTTGTACGATCGTTAGATGTGATAAAGATCAATTTCGTTATGCGAGAATGATGAAGAGTTTCTTGGTTCTGAAGTACCATATCTAAGTGCCATAGGAGCATTGATATATCTTGCAAAAAACATAAGACCTGATATAGCTTTTGCAGCAAACTTGTTAGCAATATTTAGTTCTTCTCCAACACGTAGACATTGGAATGGAATTAAACATGTATTTAGATATGTCAGAGGGACCATTGATATGAGGTTATTTTATTCAAATGATTCAAAATCCCTATTAGTTAGCTATGCTGATGCTGGATATTTATCGGATCCATATAAAAGTCGATCTTAAACGGTATATTTAGTTATATGTGGAGGTACTGGCATATCATGGTGTTCAACAAAGCAGACATTAGCTGTTGCCTCTTCAAATCATGCTGAAATAATTGCAACACATGAGGCAAGCCGAGGGTGTGTTTGGCTAAGGTTATTAACCCAACATATCCAGAAGATATGTAATTTGCCTTTACAAGAAAAGATACCAATCTTATACGAAGATAATGTAGCATGTATAGCTCAAGTAAAGGGTGGTTATACCAAAGGTGACAGAAGGAAACATATTTCACCAAAAATATTCTTCACTCATGATCTTGAGAAGAAAGGTTATATAAAAGTTCAACAAATTCATTCTAGTGATAATTTAGTAGATCTTTTTATCAAGGCATTGCCAACCTCAACGTTTGAAAGAATACTACACAAGATTGGAATGCATCAATTGAAATATGTAATGTGATATTGCCATTAGGGGGAGTCAAAAACATGTTGCACTCTTTTCCTTTAACTAAGGTTTTGTTCTACTGAGTTTTCCTGGTAAAGGTTTTTAACGAGGCAACTTGTAATTGGAGATTGTGTACTCTTTTTCCTTCATTAGGTTTTTGTCCCAAAGGGTTTTTCCTAATAAAGGTTTTAATAAGACACATTTTTATTTAAAAGACATCCAAGGGGGAGTGTTGTAAATACATTAAATGGATGTCTATAACATTTAAAAATTTATGAAAGTAATAAGTTAAAACCCCCAGTCATTATTAAATATGCTTAATGTACGTGTTAATAAAGCAGTTACATAAGCTTCATTTATTTATGTTGCATTGAATGTCAATGACTTATATATAAAACTCTTTTGTAAATGAAAAGAAGATACGAGATTCTGTATTTACTTTAAGTTTTCTTTAATTTGATAGTTTTATAAAAACTTTAACATTTTTATCTATTGTTAAGAGGTTTGCTTAGGTGTTGTTTTCTTGTAACTTTTGCGTTTAGCTTTTGACTCATTCTATTTGATTTTATTATTAATAAATTTTAACTTAAAAAATAATTTACATAAAAAAACTATATGAATAGTATCTACATTTTCAAAAATAAAAATTCATTTGTTTTTTTAAAGTTATTATTTTGTAAAAAAAAGTGATTATCTTTTAATATTATTTAAAAGATGAGTCTAGCCACAAATTTGCTAGCTACAATAATATAAAAGCTTATTATAGTTTATAGCATCATGGTCCAATGTTGGTTTAATCCTCACAGGAGGCTTGGTATAAACATGAAGACATACATCAAGAGGCATAGTCATTTTCACCATGCAGACCTACATCTTGATCCAATATTGTTTTGATTGTTTTTCTCTACTTTTATTATTATATGCTTTAATAATATTTTATATATATATATTTTTAAAGGTAAACTATGAGCTATTAGTAAATTTATGTTTTAGTAACTTAATTTCAAAAAGTTACAAAATAGTCATTGAATTATTCGAAAGTTTTTGTTGCTATCTCAAGTTCCTTATTTGGTGAAATGCAAAACTATAATATAAGTGCCAAATTACAGTGGCCACTATGGCTTGGCACTAAAAAAAGCCGTGTAAACAAAACAAAAATAACAAGAGGTTTGTTTACGCAGATCAATTTCCCTACGTCTTACAAAAATGCTCTTTAATGAAAAATTCTGAATGCACTCAATAAACTCTCATACATCACCTATACAAGCCTCTCCACATTTATTCCATTCGGCTTGCTAACATAAAATCTAAGTGAATACAAAGTAACTCCTTTACAATAACTAATAGAATCACATTAATCAAAGAACAATCAATCAAAGATATGACTTCCAGAATAGTAGCATAATCTTAACTGATCCTCTACATTCCAAGGGTTGATTTGATTCACTCGAATCCAATTCAGTCTCCAAAAGCTAATGATTGGTTATCATAGATAGACCAAAAATATTCAATTAAACAGCATATAACTAGATCCAATGATTTTCTTCATTAAATTTCCAAACCAAATATGGCAAGTATTTAACGACTTTAAGGGCAGTCTGTAGTTGGCACTACCGAATGCCACTCAGCAACTCTCAGCACATTTTACCTCAACAATCTCCCCTTTTGACAATTTGATAAAAAAATGAAACTATATAAGAAACTAATCATTCTAATCAATAGCTCCCCCTCAACACATTCCTCACTCTACATAGTTTACTTTAGTACATAATGTAATTTTAACTATCAATACTATGGCTAGAATTCGCACCAACAATCAACATACTAAATTAGAAAGCACTAGATAAGGTAAAGTGTATCAAAGTAAAGCATCATCATAGCATAATATCATCATAGTTCCTCATCAATTTAACAATTTCACATCATCATCATCAAATAAGTATTGGCATCTCAATTATACAAACCAAATTGAATAAGAGTTCAAAAGGAAAAAAAATATCACCAAAAGGTTTGATTCAACTTCAAAATCACCAACATCTTTAGAAAACGTAAACAACTTCATCAATCAATAGAAGACCAACTTCCCATATAACTATCCTATTATAGCAACAAAAAAACTCAAAACTAACCAATTACTTGTATCTTCTATATGTTATCATGTTTCATTCTACTCTCTATCTCTTTTACTTTACTACTCCATTTTTTTGTTCAACAAACTTGTCAATCAGAGTGCTAAAGATCCTTACTGTATTAACTAGACCAAGGCAAAATGAATGTTGAAGAATATGATGATTAAAACAAAACAAACAGGTAGGATGTAACGCCTTGAATAATTTATTTTTGTTTTTGTAAACATTTGATAAATAAGTATCTGCTTTAGTGGTTATGTAACACCCCTTACCCGAGACCATCGCCGGAGTCGAGCATGAGGCGTTACTGGACTTATCTTACTAATTCGGGGCATAAAAATTTGCTTTTAAAATTAATTCATTCACATTCATCTAATATATCCCTAAAATGGGCCCTCGAGGCCCAAACATGCAATTGGAACGATTTAGGACCAAACCGGGAACATTTCAAAATTTTCCGATTACTTACGCAAATCAAAACAATTCATTTGCACTATTCATAATAAAACTGTCTACCTGCATAACAGTCACTAAATTAACTATAGCTTGAGTTATGAAACTCAAAATTTAAATCCGTAAATTTTCCTTGAAACTAAACTTACATATCTTCTTACCGTAATTTTTCTAGAATTTTTGGTGTGGCCAATTAGTACAGTTTATTAGTTAAAGGTTCCCTTGTTTCGCAGCCCAGCAGACCTAACCTCTCTTCACTAAAAATCAATTATCTCATAGTACAATTTTTATTTAGTGTTTCCACTTCTTTTTAATAAAAATAGACTCACTAATGAATCTATACATATAAATCATGACTTATAATTCTTTTCGTACAATTTTTAGTGAATTTATAAAATTAGAACAGGGGATCACGAAATCCCTCTGAACCAGTCTCACAAGAATTTAAATATCTCAAAATATAGACTTCATTTGCTTGCTCTGTTTCTTTTATGAAAATAGACTCAATAGGCTTTAATTCTATATCTTATTGACAATTTAATTCCATTTCTACAATTTTTAGTGATTTTTCAAATTCACGTCACTGTTGCTGTCCCAAAACTATTTCATGGCCAGCTTTTACTCTTTCACAATTTCTTTGCATAAACTATCATTTAGGCATACATAACATCAAAACATGTTCTTAATTAGCCATTTCAATAGCTAATCATTATAAAGTATTCACATGCATTCTTTAATCATATCACAAGGACATACACACAAAATAGTCAAGTCCCTATACATGCCATAACTCAAAACATTTCAAACTACAAAATACCGAGATAGCCTTTAATAGTGTGAGACGAACTCCGACGTCCTTTTGGTTCCCAAATTGGCTTGGCTACACTATAAAAGAGAGAAAGGAAAAAGAGTAAGCTACAATGCTTAGTAAGTTTACAAGTAAATAAATGACAACATTCATCAAGTATAAATATGATCATATTATACCATCAACTAACAAAATCTTTATTTTACTTCTCAACTTACTCTTTAACTTTCCTGTTTATCATTCCTTTACCTATGCTTTCTTGTAACATAACCTGTATATTAGCCCAATCAACCGTTTGGAATACTCAGGATACTTGGGTTTTCCTGCCTGCTAATAGCCTGCCAATGCCATGCTCTAGGCATGGTCTTACATGGGATGTTCCCTGTCCTGCCAAAGCCATATATATATGATATGGACTTACATGGGATGCTCCTGAACTGTCTCAACCTTCCAATGCCATATGACTAATATGGACTTACATGAGATGTTCCTCAACTGTCTCAACCCAAAATGTCATACATCCCTAAGGTTCAAACGTGGCTTTCTGATACTTTTTCTCTGTTATCTCATCTTTAATTCAACTTGAAATATTCTCATAAAATAAATGTATATATGCTGGAAATTAACAACATTAATATAAAATATCGAAATATTGCATTTATTTACCGTAAACTTACGTCAGAACAAAATACGATCAACTTGACAACTTAATCTTCTACCTTTTTCTTTCCTCGGTCTATCCCTAAATTTTGTTCTTCTTGATCTATAATTAGCAAATTTAGTTTATTTAATACTCGCATTTATCAAAACAGTCCTTAACTCTAACTTTGGCAAAATTACAAATTTGTCCCTAAAATTTTGCATATTTACACTTTTGCCCCAAAGCTCAGAAATTAAAAATTTTCCCTAATTCTTATGTTTTAGGACATGCTGATAATTTTCCCTTAATGGAAACATCAAATTCTCACTCTAACATGTACTTATAAACATTAGGTATTTTTACCGATTATGTCGTTTTACTTGTTTTCACTTAAAACCGAGTAGCACAAGTTGTTCAACATAATTTAAAACCTCATATTCTATCATAAAACATAAAAAATAAACACATTTCACCTATGGGTATTTTTCCAAATATGAACCTTAGGTTAAATTATTGCTAGAAATTATTGCTAGAATAAGCTTAATCAGGTTACCGAGACTCCAAAAACATAAAGAACATTAAAAACGGGGCTTGGAATCACTTACTATGGAGCTTGGAAGCTTGATAAAAACCCTAACTATGGAGACAATATGAGTTTCGGCCTTTGAAGAAGATGATAGCAATTTTGCCATCTTTTTCCCTTTTAATTCCTTTTAATTATCAAATGACTAAAATGCCCTCCATTAAAAACTTTGGTTATTTCTACCTATGTATGTCCATTTTTTTCCATGAAAGCCTAATGGTATAATTACCATTTAAGGACCTCAACTTCAATTATGCTCTTCATTTAAATCTTTTCCTATCTCGAACTCATATTTATCAACTTTTGCAATTAAGCCCTAATAGGCAAATTAAACATGCAATTCATGAAATTTTCTATCAATATTCTAACACATGCATCTAATCACTCGGTAAATCATAAAAATTTATCAGAATAAACTTTTCTATCTCAAATTCGTGGTTTCACAACCACTGTTCCATTTAGGCCCTATTTCAGGATGTTATAGGTTAAGTGTTCTGGGTGTGTATATGAGGTATTGGGTTTAAGTCTCACCTTTGGTAAATTTTGTTAGTTTTCTTAATCCAAGCCTTACTCTTGTTGAGTGGGCTTATATTAAATTGTCTGTCAATTCTTATCAGAATGAGTCTGCTGGTTCGAGTGATAAGTGAGTTAGTGCGTTGGAGGTCCTATGTTTAAGTCTCTGCGCGAGCATTGATATTATACCTTTGCTCGATTGTCTGGTGATGTTTCGATGGAGTTAAAATTTTGAGGGAGTTATGAGTAATGGATTAGTGGGAGATAATTAAGGGATTTGTGGGATATCTTATTTTTACTTTATTTTCTTTTTCTGTTTCTTCCAAATTCCCAAATAGTTTGACGTTTCTTCTTTGTTGTCTGGCAAAAATATTTTGCTATCTCGTGTTTGAAGTTCTGTTGAAATCCTGTTCAATAATTCTGGTTTTCAGTTCTTCAGTGTATTTGTGCGATTTGCTAAGTACATGGGTGATTTTTGTGTGGATTGAGGTAGCCATTTCTTTAAGTTGTTCAATTATTTCTATTTTTTTGTTCTAT
This sequence comes from Gossypium stocksii, assembly GCA_020496765.1. NCBI lineage: Eukaryota > Viridiplantae > Streptophyta > Magnoliopsida > Malvales > Malvaceae > Gossypium > Gossypium stocksii. Next base: position 56,051,330 of record CM035622.1, read on the forward strand.
TGGCTAATTTTAAGTTTTGACAGCAGTGAATCATGAGGAATGGGGCTCTCCTCTTACGGATTCATAGTCAAGCTTGCTTGGAGTTTAGGGTAAGTAATGAACGCTTGTTTTGAACTGTTGTTGGTTTAGTGGGTTTGGATAATTGTGAATTAAAATTGATTTTAGAAGGTTTGTGGTATCAATTTTAAGTGCTGGTCGGCTTGGGAGTGATTTTGCATCAAAATTGTACCAGGTGTGTACCCAAAATGTGAAAAACTAAGTTCTAGCAAAAGCCGAAAATGGCCACTATCGATGCCATACGGGCTTATGGCCGGTCGTGTACGAGATACAGCTGTGTGGTCGACGAATTTGTGCACGGCCGTGTAATGGTGTGAGTGTAGCCGTGTGGGCCACACAGACTAGGCAAAATTAGGCGTGTCGGCCCACACGAGCGTGCCACACAGGCATGTGGGCTCTAGGCCAGACCGTGTGGGCTGCATGGACAAGGCCAATATGGGCATGTGGGCCAACACGGGCATGCCCCATGTGCATGTGGGCCTATTTTTCTGAAATGCTTCTAAGGTTGCAGGGGTCATTTCAATCGACTATGGGCCTACCGTAGTGTAACGCCATGAATTTTGGGTCTGGAAATTTTGAGTTTTGTGCGTAGGGCCAGTGAGAAGGTTGCACATATGTGGTTAGTTATGCAATTTAGTGACAGAATGGGCCTGCTGATTTGGTGGTTGAGTGAAGGTTAGTGTACCTCAAGGTTGTGGGTTCGAGTCTTTACATGTGCGTTTTAATGATTATATAGTTTTACTTTGTTACTTAATTAGTAGCATATTATTTTATTTTATTTTATTTGGTATTATTTTTTGTTTATTTTTATTTTTAATTATTTTTTTACGATTCTTCTCCTCTTCTTCTCTCCGTTTCTATTGGCTTTTCTCTGCACCTTTGGAAACATTTTGTTTGCAAATTTTAGATTGTCGCTCCTTCGTCCAATAATTTGATCATTAAAACAGGAGTGTGTTTCGAACCTTCTCTACACTATTTTTGTTTCCCAGATTCTCGATTTGACATATTTTTTGTGTGTGTTAAAATCTTTGATTATGGATTTTTGATTGCTGAAAGTGAGTGTGGTACTCCATGATCTGATAGATTTTGGATATTGCTAAGGTTAAGGACGGTTTAGGTGGCTAAAAAAAGGATTTTGGGGCTATTTAAGGGTGGTTTTGTGACCATTCCGGTGGCCACATAGACGTGTGTCAACTCACACGGCTGTGTGAAATTGGGCGTTAGGGTTTTTAGGCTGAATTGAGTGCCAGATGGCTTGGTCACACAGTCATGTGGCCGATTTAGGGATTTCTACCGGTTCTCACACGGCCGTGTCCCCTAGGTACACGGGCGTGTAGGTTTGGGAATTAGGCATTTGGTGATTAGGTGTCACACGGCCTGGCCAAACAGCTATGTGACTGATTTAAGGATTTAGGGTTTCCACATGGGAGTGTGTTTCAGGACACACGGTTGTTTCTAGTAGGCACACGGGCATGTGAGACCCTTAAACGGTTGTGTGTGCCCTGCACTCGATTTTAACGAAATTAGATAATGAGTTACACAGTCTAGTGACACGACCGTGTCCTTACATCACACGGGCATGTGCCTTTGCCACATGGCTGTGTGCCACCCTCCACGCGGACGTTTAGACCCCCACACAGCCTGGGTTGCTCTAAACGGCCAAAGCACACGGGCGTGTGGCCCTATTTCCTCAAATGTTGGTTTTTGGTCAAATTTAAGTGTAATTGTGACTCTGTGCATTTCAACCCTAGGCTAAGCTTTAGTGAGGGTAATTACGACTTTGATCTAGGCTTGATTTATGCATTAGTAGCGACTAGATGCATGGTATGTCTAATACTGAAACTGAGTAAATGAGTGTACACATTTCTGATTCTGATTGATTGAATGCGAGTGTTTATCTCTAAATGACTATCTAAATCGGAATTCTAATTTTGGTACATTGGTCTGCATACATACATTTGCATAAAGCATTTAGGTGGGATTTTGGAAGAGAAGGGAGACTGAATCTGAACTGAACTGGTAGTTAACTACCTAATGTTGCCCCAATACCCAGAGGGTCGTGGGCAATCCCAATACCCTGAAGGTCGTGGACTATTATTTTACCGGTATAGCGGTTTACCGTATTGCACTGTGCCACATGTACATCAACTTTGCTGCATATCATCATTATCTAATCTGGCAGTTCATACTGTATATCTATACCACAGTTTACCGCATGGCACTGTACAGCTTATACGCCAGCTTTGCTGCGCAGTATATGATTTGGCAGTTTATCTACTTACTGTTAGCCCCAATACGCAGAGGGTCATGGCCAGTCCCAATACCTTGAGGGTCATAGACATTTCTGATGGCCATCATTGCCGGGCAACCTGGGATGACATCATACGGTGTGTAGGGTTGGATGGGCTTTTCGAGGTCCAATATGGTGTGATTGGTTGGATAAGCTTAATAGCTCTTATGTGGTATGATTAGGGTACGGAGAGGTGTGTTGGCTGGATAGGTGGGTTTTATAACTCAACTGTATTCATACACATCTGTAGACTATTTTGCGTGTGTTAGACTGTCTGTTTGTTCTATTCGACTAAAAAAGCACTTATGACTATGTGAATTTTGTAGACTCTGTTTGTGACTATTCGACTGAATAGTTATTGTGACCGTGTGACTGATTGAAAATTATTGTTACTGTGACTGTATGATACTTGTGACTGTGTGTTCAAGTGTGTTTTTAATATGCTCTAGATATTTCTATCTACCAGTACGTCTATTTTGTATGTACCAACTAGTTTTGTATAGCTCTGTAAGTATGTTTCGCTTCTGAATTGCTTTCTGTCTTTCTGTTTCTAATTCTGTAGATAGTCGGTTTGATCTCGCACTGAGCTCGTATAGCTCACCCGCTCTTCTATTTCCCCCTTTTAGGTACATTTTTGTTTTTTAAAGGTGGACTCAATACGTGGAGGTCTCGGACAGTTTTGACAAAATGGATTATTAGTTTGTGCCTTCCAGTTTTTATATTTGGTTTTTAAACTGTATGGTTTCATAATATTGTGGTATAAACTTCCATTTTAAACTTTTATTCATTTAGTTAATTTCAGTTTTGTAATAAACTTAACTATAATTTTTACCAACGGAACATTAAAATGATTAAATGTTTTTGGTTGTCTCTATATAAACATTTTTTTTGGAAATGGAATTTTTGAATGACTGGTTTTTGTTGAATTTTTTCCACGATCACTTTGGTGATCAATATAGCATCTTCGATTTGGTCTAAAATTCTAGGCCAAGTTTGGGGTGTTACGCATAGGGTTGGTAAGGGCTAACCAAACCCTAAAACTATAGAATCTGATAGTTTGATATTCTGTACTGAGCATGTTACTGCATGCATGCCTGGTTATTCTGCTAAATGTATATCTGTTAACTGTATTTAAGCATTTTGAGCGTGTTTAATCTGTTATTTTTGTATCTATTTTCTGTATCTGATTTGGGGTGGGTTTGGATATTTGTGGAAGAAGTGTTCTGAGAGGCGACCTTTACTTATATTTTGACAGATTGGCTACATATTATCTGCAACGTGTTATAATGGCACAAATATGGTGTGTAGGGATGGGTGGGTATTTTTAACACCACATGGTGTGTCAGGATAGTCAGAGATGGTGTGTAGAGGATAGGGGTAGAATTCTGTATATTTGATCTATATATTTGATTCTGTTGACTGTATTTGAAATGGGCAAGAGCCTGAATTTGTATTTGATTGTACATGAGATCTCTGTATGTTTGCTTGATCAACTCTGTTGGGTTACACACTGAGTTTGTGAAAACTCACATCTGTTTATTTGTTCTGTTCAGGTAATCCACAAACTTAGGCGGACTGGTACGACGGAGCCTCTCGGTGGCCACGAGTTCATAAAACTGAATAGGTTTATGGTTTTTTTTATTTTAAGGATTATTTCTGGAGTTTTATAATAATTGGACTCTTTGGACTTTTTGGCTGATTTTTAAATTTGGATTTTCGTTTTAGTACTTTATTTGCGACTGGTATCTAAAAACTATGGTTTTTACTAAATCAAAGGGTTTTTAAAAATACAAACTGCATTTTTAAAATATAACGGTTTGAAGACTTCCGCTGCAAATTACGTTTAGGAAAATAAATAAATATGAATTGTGAAACATGTATGGTTTGACGAGACGACTCTATTTTCAAAACCCATTCTTTGTGACATCTTCGAAATCAGCCACAACATCTAGGCTGGGTTTGGGTTGGTACATAGGAGCCAATCTGTCGAATCAAGGGTACAAGTGTTGGAAAAATAAAGTTTTCATTGAAAAGGATTTTCTTACACAGCGGAAAATTAAAATTTTGAAAATTGACCCAGCTTTTGATACTTATAACAATAAACCCTAACCAAAATCATAGGTTAAACTCAATATTTTTAGCTCAAACATAAGTTTTCCAGAAATATGCAGAACTCTTAAAATGGTTCTGGGAACCCTTATGTTCATTCTCTTAATTCTTACGTTTACAAAAGAACTAAGAACCTAGCCCACTTACTGAAATCTCCACTTTTCTGACTTAAATCTCACGATCATCACTCTATGCAGAGCTTTCTTTAATCATGGCTTCCTCAGAGCGACCAAAGAAGAAGATGAAGAATGGAAGAAAATGAAACAGAATGGGGTTGAATCCTCATCGGGAAGTCATTTTCACTATTTATAGCCCTTCATGCGCGGTTTCCCACCGTATAACAATAATTCATCCATAATCATTTTGTCCCCCACTAAGGAACTGGCTGGTTCTAATCCAACTGAACCAGACTTGGTTCTCAACCCTGTCCACTTTCAGTTACTATCTTTTTGTGATTTTTCAGTAGAGACTGCCAACTTATGATCTTTTTCAATTTAACCTCTAATGTTAATCTCGGGGCTTCAAGGGAAATTGAGTGTTGTTGGAAAATCGAGCTTAGGAAAAGCAAAAAAAAAAAAAAAATTTAGGGAAAAACCAAAGTTTTAAAAAAAATTCCAAAACAAGAACTTGGCTGTGATATCTAAAGTAATAAACACTTAATCAAAATTGTGCCTTTTTTATTCATCTAGGATGAGAGCTTCGATCAGGTAGTCGTCTCTGTTATCCTCAAGTTCACGTCTATCGAGTGTGGACTAACTTCGAATAAAAAAGTTTTTAACAAAAATTACCAGTGAGATAATTTCACAATTTCTTTAAACTTTTGGGCCAAGTTATAAATAAGAAAAATATCTCTAGAAATTTTCTAAAATAATTTTTTCAAGGAATTTTCTTTATACAACTTTTCTCTTAAATTCAAGTGTGTGAAATAAGGACCCAAGGCTCTTTTTATATATGGAGAGTTTAAAGAGTTTAACTATGATTAAACTTAATCATTTTAATATTAAATTAATATAATACTTATCAAGATAAATATTAGATTAAATTTAATATTAAATCTTATTAAATTAATAGAACATGTATCTACAAGATAAACATTAAATTAAATTTAATATTAAATCTACTAAAATAATATTATTTTTGCAATAGTTAATCTGAAATTAAATTTTCTGGTAGACTTTAGTAAGAGTGTAATTCTTCCACAGCTCAACTATTAAAGACCCACCATCGCCGACCATTTGCCCACCACCAGAATGTCGCTATTGTAGCCGTCAGCACCCCAAGCTAGTTCGGTTGCTGTCGGTTTGATCTGGGCCAATGATGGCTCGATTAGTCTGGTCTAGCCACTGGTTGGACCCTCGGCCCAATTTCACAAACCAAGCTCAGTTCAACCAATTTTTGGGTCTTAGTCTTGGTTTTGGGCTCTCGGGCCCAATTTACGATCTTAGGTCCAATTTTCAAGTTCAAATACCCATTGAGCCAATTGTTTGAGAGAAAAACTTGTAATGGAGTGAAATATAGGTTAGTCACATATATCGAAAATGGGTTTCTTGATCTTAAGATAGGTTATTTGTCTACTCGTATAGAAATAATAAAAAAGAATAAGGAAGATATCAAATTCAAATATCTTTATAGAACATATTACTTTATAGGTTGGGTTGAAAATTTAAAGAGACTGTTTTTAGTTCTTAAAAGCCAAAGATGCCATCCCCATATGAAATTCCACATCATCCCCGTTAACATTTTTAATGGTACTTTTATCAAATCTATTAAAAAAAGAAAATTAAAAAAAAAAAAGAACAAAGGTTTATGGCTAAGAAAAAGCTAAAAAATACAATTAGGGCCATTTGGACAACCAATGTAAACGTTAATAGCCAAATTTATCATTAAGCCTTCATTGAATCATGGTCCACTATTGGTGTAATCTGCAGGGGAGGCCTAGTATAAACATGAAAACCAGTCATTTTTTCCATGAAGACCGACATCATGGTCCAACATTATTTTGATTATTTTTTTCTACAACTTTTATTATATGATTTTATAATATTTTATGTATCATTTTTTTAAATGGGTAAACTGCACTTAAGGTGATTAAATTAGTAGTAAGTTTGTGTTTTAGTCAATTAATTTTAAAATTTTAAATAAAAACTTTCGAATAGTTTGGTAAATTAAATGAAAACTTTCAAATAATTTAGTGATTATTTTGTAACTTTTCAAATTTGAGTGACTGAAACATAAAATTACTAATATTTTAGTGACCTTGGTTGTATTTTACCCTTAAAACTATATATTGTATTATAACATGAAAGTGTTGGGATCTAGTACCCTTAGTGTAGTTTTTTGTTATAATGTACTTGTAATTATTCAAACTTATTGGTTAAATAAAATTTCATCATTCACATTGATATTGTTTATATTTGCCCTTAACGATTTTTGCATGCAAAGAATTATGTTTAACTAATATTTAGAAACAGTCATTCAAAAAGCAGTCAATCGAAAATAGTCATTCAGTACATAAATCAAACTCAGAACAGATTCGTATTCACCCTTAGTAAACTTAGACGAGGGTTGGAACACACAAACTCACGAAGGTATTCGGTTTGCCCAAAAATCAGTATTTGGCGAGTTAGGGCCACACGCCTGTGTGCTCCGACCGTGTAGAACAATCCAGGCCGTGTGGGGATCCAAACGCCCGTGTGATGGGTAGCACATGGGTGTGTGATAGAGGCACACGCTCGTGTGGTGTAGGGACAAGGCCGTGTAACCAGGTCGTGTAGCTCACTGTTCAATTTCTCTAAATTCATGTGCAGGGCAGGCATGGTCGTGTGAAGGTGTCACACTCTCGTGTGGCCATCAGACACAATCTTGTGTCCCATAACACATGCCTATGTGTAATCCCTAAGCTCAAAATCAATCACACGGCCGTGTGTCCTGAAGCACACGTCCGTGTGGGAACCCTAATTTCCCAAATCAGTCACACGGTCGTGTCTTGGACACGGCCTTGTGGTTTTCAACAAAATCCCCAAATCAGTCACACGCACGTGTGGCCTGGCCGTGTGGCACCCAAAATTGGCTGGTAACCCTAATTCCCAAATCCAGATAGCACAGGTACATGTCCGTGTGGTCGTCAAGGAGGCTACGAAACCACCTCAATTCAGCCTCGAAAACCACTGTTAGTCCACCAGAATTGCCCACTACCATCACCCTATCAACATATATCAACAAAGGGAGTTTTCCCTTCACTTCCAACGACTAGAAAACCATTGAGTTATCACTCAATCAAATTATGTCGAAATAGAAACTTTGCAAAAATAAAAATAATGAGAAGACAAGGTTTAATCCCAGACCTGATTTGATGACGAAGAAGTTGAAGGAGGAGCGATCTATCCAAAATCCCAAGCAAACCATTTTCGAGGGTTATTTTAGAAAGCCAAAAGATCAAAGTTGCAGAAAAAAGAGGGGGGAGAAGGTGAACGTAAAAAAAACAAACAGCAGAATACCCAAAAGATATAAATAAAATTTGAATTGTGAAATAATATTAAAATAAATAATAATAATCAAATAAAAAGTGAAACAAAAGAACAAAAATATCCTTCCTGCGCTCGTGCAGGGATTTGAACACGCGACCTCCTGCACCTCAATACTTCCCCTTACCACTAGACCAGTAAGCCCATTCTTGTCACTGGATTATACCAATTATCTTATGTGTGCAACCTCCTCTCTATCACTACCCTAAAAACCTAAAACTTCTAGGCCCAAAGTTCGGAGCGTTACAATCTGTTTATGAATTTATTCATTTGGGATTATCATAGTATGTCTTATTTCAATTCTAAGTGATCAAATATGTGTGGCTGACTTGTATACTTTAATGTATTAAAAGCTTGAGTTCAATTGGTAAAAGAACCGAAAGCCGATACGTTAGGTATGCAAATTCTGCATGGCCTAGCCTCACTTAATTTTGTTTCAAGTATTCAATTAATTTATAAACATATATCATACCATAATATAGATATACACATGGGCCTTTATTCGGGTTTACGGGGACCTAAAATTTCATTAAAAACAATCAAGGATCAAATTGAGACAAATCAGAAACTTTTGAGAAAAAAATGAAAATTTGAGATGCAGTGGACACATAGTGTAACACCCCAAAATTTTAATTTTTGTTTTTGTAAATATGTGACATAATTGACTGTCTGCTTCAGTAGTTAAGTGTTTTGGGTTGTGTGAGAGGTCCCATGTTCAAGCCTTGACTTGGGCAAATTTTGGTATTTTTATGAATAAAGCCCCATCTTTGGTTAGTAGGCTTTTAATTAAAAGCTTGTAAATAATAAACAGAATGAGCCTATTAGTCTGGTGGTTAGATGGAGTGTAAGTGTATTGAAGGTCTTGTGTTCAAATCCCTACATGAGCAAGGTGTTAGTTTTTATTCGGTGGATGGTAAGAGTTTCAGTTTAGCTAATATATTAAGGTGGTTGTATGAGTGGTGATTGTAGGAGTGAAATTAGGAGTGAATTAAGGGATTTGATGGGAATCCAAATTATTCTTTTATTTTCTTTTTCGAAATATCAGTTTTTCTTTCCCAAAATTCTGCCGTTTCTCCTTTTCCAATCCCCCACCTTGCTGCCAAAAATCTTTATCCCCTATATCCTCTCTTTTCGTTTTCTTTTTCTATCCTTCCCATTGGGCAAGTGTGTGATTTGGTTGTACGGTAAGTAGTACATTTGTTAGTATCGTTCTTAGATGATTACTTTCGTTTTTATGGTCTAATTTTTGGGTTTTGACAGCGGCATATCGTGAGGATTAAAGCTTTCTTTGTACTGTTTCATAGCGAATCGATTCGAAACATTGGGGTAAGTGTTGATCGCTCAATGGATGAGTAATTTGGTTTCGGGTTCGACCTTAATTCGATTGTTAAATGATTAATTGAGTCAAAATTGGTAGAATATAGGTTTTGGAAGGCTTGAGGATCATTTTAGCTTCAATCGAAAGCAGGTGTGTACTCGATTACACAGAAAATGAGGTTTCAGCGAAAGCCAAAAACCCCACTATCGCTGCCACATAAGTGTGTGGTCGCCCGTGTGGTAAGCCGTGTGTTAGGACACAAGCGTGTGATTGACAAGGCCAGGCTGTATGCGAAAGACACGGGCGTGTGATGGCCAGGCAGGTTGTGTGCGAGACACGGGCTAGACTATTTTCGGCTGTGTGGGCCCACTCGGGTAGTCCACACAGACGTGTGGGGTTTTAGGCTAGGCCATGTGATCCGCATGGCCAATGTAACACCTCTTACCTGAATTCGATGCCGGAACCGAGTATGGGGCATTACCAGATAACATCACGACTGATTATACAAAGTCGAGCCATATAATTTCGTTCCAATTTAAAAATTTTACATAATGTATCATACGATCCTTAAAATGGGTCTACGAGGCCCAAAACATGATTTGGGAGTGGTCCGAGACCAAACTGAAAACTTAGAAAAATTTTGAAAATTTAGGTCAAAAACAGGGCACACGCCCGTGTGAGACAAGGGCACGCCCGTGTGAGATAGGGGCATGCCCGTGTGGGCAGGCCATGTAGTCACACACACCCGTGTCCCCAACCCGTGTTGAGTTTTTGGAAAAATATTTTTCATTTCGAACTTACAGGGGTTTTCACATGGCTAAGCACATGCCTGTGTCCTTGGCCCGTGTCCTTCACACGGCCTCGACACAATCCCGTGTGGCCTTTCCGTGTGAGAAACTGGGACATTCTATTTATGACGCCAGCATACAATTTTGGTCACACAGCCACGGGACATGCCCGTGTGACCAGGCCATGTGACGTCCTTAGTCTCTGAAAATCCCATGCAACATTCACACGCCCTACACATATTGTCGTGGGGGCTGGCTGTGTGGCCCTAAGTTAGGCTATTTTCCAAGCCATCCTTTTCTCCAAAACACATGTTAACTTTGCCACTTTTAATACCACATAACTTACACATTTTTAGGCAGCTAAATGGCTTCATTTATTCATCATTCATCCATGTCAACTTAACCACACACAAACGTACCAATCATTCTAAGAAATACCTCATAAGGATAGATAAGTAAAACAACATCATCATTGGCCATCTCACATGGCCTTAATTACAAAATGACCTATCTCATGATAATTACCACAATATAGCTAAACCAACTTAACACTTACAACACCACTAAGTCCCTATACTTGCCATAATTCCAAAAGAATACATATTATAATACCAAAAGAACTTTGTGGATAGTGTGAATGATCCTCCGACGCTTCCTAATCCTCGAGCTGGCTTGGCTAATTTATAAAACAAGGGAAAAGAAAAAGAAGTAAGCTTTAAGAAGCTTAGTAAGTATATATATAAAAATAATTAACATCATACCAACTTTCTTAATAGCCATAGATCATGCCACCTCATAACAACTTACCACCTATCCTTATCATGTTTCATACATATATATATATATACACCAAGCACAATATACACCTAGACTTATCTTCATAACCACCCTTGCATACTCATGTATTTGCCCACATATTCTATGTCCCATAAGTACCTGCATTTACACACCATATAACCACACAAATATTATTTGTAAACTTTCCCGTTGAACCCTTCGGAATAACATTCAATGCTCGGTGGTTTCAGTACATAGCTCCACCAACACATAATCAGGCTCTCATGTACACATGGTGAACTCTCATTATCACCCATGTGACCTAGCCGTTAGATCTCGTAGCTCTCATGTCTACATAGTGTCCAACACTCGGCTTCACACATGCGACCTAGCTACATACAACATAGCTCTCGTGTCTACATGATGTACCCTTGGTAACATACATGCGACCTAGCTATTTATAGTCTGTAGCTCTCGTGTCTACATGGTATACACAGTATTATGCATGTGACCTAGCCACTTATGTAAGAATATCCTGTAGCTTTCTTGTACACATGGTATACACCTCATATTACACATGTGACCTAACTACCACATAGCATCCCGTAGCTCTCTTGTTCACATGGTGTCCTACCCTCGGAAACACACATGTGACCTAGCTACACATTCTCCGTATATTTCGTTTTTTCGAAGGTTCAATCGAGAACACCAATTTTCCATATTCACTAACTCATAGAATCCATCCAACATCATCCATATCATACAATAAATATAATTTATGTAATTAAAATCAGTTTATTACTTACATATAAACTTACCTCGACAACCAAAAGAAAATGATAATTTGCAATTTAGTCTGTAACCTTGCCCTTGCTTCAGTCAATGTCGATTCCTCGATCTTCTTGATCTATAATAACACATTCAACTCGTTTAATACACACACATTACTCAATTTAGTCCAAAATCATCCTATGACTATTTTTACAATTTAGCCCTTAACTTTTTCAATTTTACACTTTAGTCCCTAGACTCGGTTTATGATTTTCATGCAACTTCCATGCATTTTAAGCCTAGTTGAACCATTTTTCCCTACAACAGCCTACAATTTCTACCATATCATCACTTATACAAACCACATTTTATCTTTTACAAATAAGTCATTTCTACAAATTCCATAAAAAATCACCTAGTGCAAATTGTTCTCCACACTTTAAACTTTCATATTTCACCATTAGACATCAAAATACATCCATGACATCTATGGGTAAAATTTTTAAGATAAACCTTAGCTCAAAATAGTGGTATAATTAGCTAGAACAATTTACGAGGATTTTAAAAATACAAAGAACATTAAAAACGGGGCTCAATTGCAATTACTTGTGAGCTTGAAAATCAAGAAAACCCTAAATATGGAGAGCTTGCTACATTCGACCAGGGAGGAAGAAAAGATGGATAAATTTTGGCTTATTTTTCGTTTTTATTTCTTTTATTAACTAATGACCAAAATGACCTTCATTAAAAGCCCTTTGATTTGTCTTCCTTCCTTGGGTATTTTTGTCCAAACTAGGTTAAAATGCTCTAATTTCCATATAAGGACTCCTAATTAAAAACCCAATTCAATCAAGTACCTTTATGGATTAAAACCCATATTTTTCACTTATTGCAATTTAGTCCAACCTACCAAATTGGACATGCAAACTTTAAAATTCATGCACCAAAATTTCACAGAATTATTCAAACACCAAACAAACATAAAAAATCAATTGGAATAATACTTTAGACCCTGGATTCATGGTTTTAGAACCACTATTCCGTTTAGCCTATAATTCGAGCTGTTACAGCCAAGGCCGAATTGGGCCGTGTGGAGCACACGAGCGTGTGGGCCTACACAGGCAGTCCACATGGGCGTGTGAGTCCATTTTTACTAAAATGATTGTAAAGGTTGCACGGGTCGCCCAAGTCAACTATGAACCTTCCATAGGGTCGGTAAGTACTACTTATACCCTTAATTGTATGAAATTGATTATATGAATTATGTACTAAGCATATTATATATAAGCATGTATACTGAACTGTATGTGTATCTGATAGACTTGTGACAACATGACATTTCATTGTATATTGCATTGCATTGGGTTGGGTTGGTATTATTAGAGGAAGTGTATTGAAAGGATCTTAAGTCTAATAGCAAATTACTATTATGTGCACATTCGATACTACTTGGAGTGTAGGGATGGTTGGGTGATTTAATCCCCACATGGAGTGTGGGGTTGGACGGAGATGGTGTGTAGAAGCTGGTTGGGTAGGACTTTGTCACTGAATATTGTATGATTGATACTGATATTGTGATAGGCTAAGGCCCTACTGCATATTTGATACTATACTGTGATGGGCTAAGGCCCTATTGCATATCTAATACTATACTGAGATGGGCTAAAGCCCAAACTGATACTGATATTGTAAGGGGCTCAGGCCCAAGACTGTTTGACTGTGCACTGTGATTCCTGTTGTTTGGTTTCTATAGGATTACACACTGAGTTTACGAAAACTCATCCCCTTTTTGTTTAATGTGCACAGGTAATCCCCAAACTTAGACAGATCCATGTCGTAGAGGACTCGACGGTGACCATAGGCTTTGAACTATTTGGATTTACAATTTATGATTTTTATTTTTATGGGTTAAATTTTTATGTAGTGTGGACTTAAGGACTTTTGTTTTGTTTTGGTTTCTACTTGATTTACTTCACGGATTTATAACTACTAGAAGTAGGAAATTTGGTTTTCAGAAAGCAAAAGTTTTTTCAAAACACACGGTTTACTTAAAACGGTTTTCAAAGCTTCTATAACGAGTTATGTTTTAAACAATCGATTATGAGTAAATTGATTTTGGAACTAATAAGAGATAGAGGAGAGTAATAAAACAGAAACGGTTTTATTGCAACAACATAGTTTTTCAACACCCTATCATGTGACATTGCCAGATATGGCCATAATGTCTAGGTCGGGTTTGGGGTGTTATTTTTAGTGGTATCAGAGTCAAGTTACAAAACTCAACTGTGGATTATGGGTTTTAAAACTTGGTCTTTAAATAGCTGATTTTGAATGATTGAAATGTTTTTACTGAGTATGTGGTACACTGAGTCTCTAGCGCCGATCCTGTAAATATTTTGAAAATGACATATGTTTAAATTAAAAATACTATGATATTCTGAAATTACTATCAGTAGTATACTGTAGAAATGCTCTAGTTAGTATATACTGAAAACCATAGTCCAACTAAAACTATAGTAAACTGTTAGAGACTGTGATATACGAGAATAAACTATGAATTACTGAAATTGTTACATAAAACATCTGCTAATAACTATTGAACTGTAACTAATACATAAAAATTTTAAAACAGACAAATCTGATTAGATATGAGCACACGAGGTATCCGAAGGCAGGGTACTAGAGGCCGTGGTAGAGACCGTAGAGGGGCTCGAGCTGAGTCTTCGTCATCTGGTAACATACCAAATTTGGACAAGAGTGAGATGCCAGTATCGCTTGCTATTGAGACTAGGTCTCATAATTGCATGATTGGGACGACACACTATCCCAGGCTATGCTTAGGATTTGGAGAGGGTTGCTGGGCCCAATACTAGATATGAGGGCCTTGGCTCGATTACGGAACGGCTCTGGTCCAATGGAGCTGAGTTGTTCAGGGGTGTCACTGGAGTCGCCCCCTAATATGGCTGAATACTGGATTGAGGCCACGGAGAGAATCATGGATGATCTAGATTGCACCCCCGAGTAGAAATTAAAAGGTGCAGTTTCATTGCTACGGGATGAGGCTTGTCAGTGGTGGCTTACTGTTAAAGAGGGCACTCAGCCCGAACGTCTGACCTAAGAGCTCTTGAAGACCACCTTCCAAGGGAAATATGTGGGAGCCAGTTATGTGGACGCCCGTAGGAAGGAGTTTCTAAATCTAACAAAGGGGATCGATCAGTGGTTGAGTATGAGGTCAAGATTCTAAGACTGAGAACTATATGCAAGGTATGGTGGCATCTGAGTACGAGCCATGTGTCCTCTTTGAGGATGGCCTCAGAAATAACTTGCGGGTTTTAATAGCTACATAGAGGGAGCAAGGTTTTTCGGTTCTGGTCGAGAAGGTGAATACCGAGGAGGTTAAATGCGTAGAGTGCCAAAACCGTGACAGAGAAAGAGGTAGGAACAAGAGGGATTCAGAGCCCTTGAGTTCTGTACAGAGGCCTAAGAAAAGGGCTAGAACTAATGGTCCAGTTAGAATAGGGCCCCCTGTTACTGCTACTGGACTACAACCATGTGTAGACTATAGTATATGCCATCTTGGTGAATATTGGAGGAGGACTGGGGCTTGTTTGAGGTGTGGGTCCTTGGAGCACCGTATTAGGGAGTGTCCGCTAAGAGCTGATCAGATGCAAGCTCCGGGTACTGGTACTACGCAACCGCAAAGGGTAGTTCAACAGCCACCGAGAGGCCGTGGCCAGGCTAGGGCTGGTAATGGTATGAGGCATGGACAGAGAGTACTGGGCAGAGGTGCTGGATAGATTAAGGTGAAGCTGCCTGCCTTTGTTTATACTATTCATCGCCGAGAGGATAGAGATGCTCCGAACGTCATTATAGGTACATTTCTTACATGTGATGTACCTTATTTTTCTTTGATAGACATAGGTTCCACACATTCTTAGGTAGCTAGTACTGTGTTTGGAAACTTAGGGATTTTATTTTAGAGTACTTCTAGTATGGTGATGGTACTGAGTCCACTAGGGCAATCTATTTAGAGTAGCAAACTATATAGAGATGTTTCGCTAGAGGTTCAGGGGTCGGTATTGCTGGCTAACCTGATAGAGCTTCCATTGAGGAGTTCGACCTAATTCTAGGGATAGACTGGTTGGTCAAGCATCGTGTCAACTTAGACTATGCGACTAAGAGGATCGTATTGAGAACTGAAGAGGATAACGAGGTAGTCATGATTGGAGAGCACCGTAATTATTTATCTAATGTGATCTGCGCACTGGTGGCAGAGATGTAGATTCGTAAGAGATGTGAGGCATTCTTGGACTACGTAAGTGTTTCTGATTCAGGGGACTCTACAGCTAAGGACATCAGAACGGTAAAGGATTTTCTGGGCATGTTTTCTTACGAGCTACTGGGTTTACGTCCAAATCGTGAAGTGGAGTTTGACATTGAACTCCTTCCTGGTATAGCTCTAGTGTCTATCACTCCCTAACGAATAGCACCGAAGGTGTTTGTGGAGCTTAAGGCTCAGATTTAGGAGTTATTGGATTGTGGGTTCATCCACCCTAATGTGTCTTCGTGGGGAGCACTGGTAGTGTTTGTAAAGAAGAAGGATGAAACCATACAGATTTGTATCAACTACCAGCAACTGAATAAGTTGGCCATTAAGAATAAGTACCCACTGCTGAAGATAGATGACCTATTTGATCAATTTCGAGGAGCTTCAGTATTCTCTAAGATTGACCTCTGATCTAGGTAACATCAGTTAACGGTTAATGAGGTTGACGTAAATAAGACGCCGTTCAAGACTCGTTATGGTCACTACGAGTTCCTAGTGATGCCATTTGGACTGACTTATTTGGATCGGTAAGCACTATTTAGACCTTTAATTGTGTGCAATTGATTATGTGAATTATGTACTAAGCATGTTATATATAAGCATGTATACTGAATTGTATGTGTATCTGATAGACTTGTGACAACATGACATTTCATTGTATGCTGCATTGCATTGGGTTGGGTTGGTATTATTGGAAAAAGTGCACTGAAAGGCTCGAAAGCCTAATAAAATTACTGTTATGTACCACATTCGATACTACTTGGAGTGTAGGGATGGGTGGGTGATTTAATCCCTATATGGAGTGTAGGGTTGGACGGAGATGGTGTGTAGAGGTTGGTTAGGTAGGACTTTGTCACTGAATATTGTATGACTGATATTGATACTATGATGGGCTAAGTCCCTACTTCATATTTGATACTGTACTGTCATGGGCTAAGGCCCTACTGCATATATAATACTGTACTGAGATGGGCTAAGGCCCAAACCGATACTGATACTGTAAGGGGTTGAGGCCCAAGACTGTTTGACTGTGCACTGTGATTACTGTTGTTTGCTTTCTGTGGGATTACACACTGAGTTTACGAAAAATCACCCCCTTTTGTTTAATGTGCACAGGTAATCCCCAGACTTAGACAGATCAGTATGGCGGAGGCTCAACGATGACCACGGGCTTTGGACTATTTTGATTTACAATATATGAT
Organism: Gossypium stocksii; assembly: GCA_020496765.1. NCBI lineage: Eukaryota > Viridiplantae > Streptophyta > Magnoliopsida > Malvales > Malvaceae > Gossypium > Gossypium stocksii. Next base: position 56,068,493 of record CM035622.1, read on the forward strand.
TTATGGTTTTATTTTTATGGGTTAAATTTTTGATATAATGTGGACTTAAGGACTTTTGTTTTGTTTTGGTTTTTACTTGATTTACTTCACGGATTTTTAATTGCTATAAGTAGGAAATTTGGTTTTCAGAAAGCACAAGTTTTTTTCAAAACACACGGTTTACTTAAAACGGTTCTCAAAGCTTCTGCAACGAGTTACGTTTTAAACAATCTATTAAATGAGTAAAACGATTTTGGAACTAATAAGAGATAGATGAGAGTAATAAAACGGAAACAGTTTTATCGCAACAATATAGTTTTTCAACACCCTATCATGTGACATCGCTAGATACGGCCATAATGTCTAGGTTGAGTTTGGAGTGTTACACACAACCATGTGTCTAGACCGTGTGACATAGCCCAAACCGTGTGGGCATTCGAAGTTGGACCACACGGCTGTGTCTCAGACCATGGCTCCACTCGTGTAACTCTCTGAGTAAATACACACGGACGAGTCGCTGATCGTCGTGTAACTCGCTGACTTGATACACATGGTCGTGTTGTAGCCCATGTGCCAGGCTGTGTAACTCACTAACATAGTACTCACAGCCATGTCGTAGACCGTGTCTTAAACCATGTGTGGCACACGGCCGTGTGCACCATAATGAACCTGAAACATCAAGTTTACCAAATCATGCTTACTTGAACACTAAACAACCCAATTACTAATCATTTAGCCTATTCCAAAACACAATTAAACATGCCCAAAACATGCCAAACCAATCATCTTAAGTGCCTAACCAATGTACCCTTATTGGTACCATATTTTATATTTTCCAAAATTTACCAAGCATTAAACATTCATGACTCATATTCATACCAAAATTTTCTATACTTGAACTTGTATTTAACCACTAAAACAACAAAGCATTAAACTAAAACATATACCAATGCATTTAGATAGGCTAACATACCAAAACATGGTCTTAAAAACAATCAAAAGACCTCCCTATATGTGTCACTACAAAATAAAGCATCACACCAAGATTCTAAACTACATTATTCAACAATTACACATCAAGGTATTCATTCATACATTATATATACTTGTTCCATCATTACAAAATGTACTCTAACAAAACCACAAATCTCACTCTTTAACTACATCTATCAACATTCACAAAACTCATATATTCATCTATATATGCATGCCACTACACAAAAATAAGATGCAAAAACTATCGACTTAGATGGATAGTGTGAGTTGGTGGATTGGTCCTTCCAAAAAGTTAGCAATGAATATCTACAAAACAACCCAAGAAAACCCATAAGCTTACTTAGCTTAGTAAGGACATAGTATAACATCTACTCATAAATATTATTAAACTCGTTTCACATATGAAGTAATTACTCAAAGCTACAAGGGCACAAATGGTGAAATGTTAGAACATTATAATACATTCAGGATTACCGAAGTACAAACTGGGGCACATATGTGTATTCAGGGGTACCGAAGTATAAACAGGGGCACGTATTTGCATTCAGGGGTATCGAAATAGAAACAGGGGCACGTATGTGCATTTAAGGGTACCGAAGTGGCACGTATGTGCATTCAGGGGTACCGAAGTAAATTCAAACATATATATAAATGAATTAACTAGAGAACAACAATATTAAACACAAGTAAATTTCATTTAAATATTGAAATACTATGAAATTACCTACGATTCAATTTCAGTTAATACGCAAGGACTATTCTATAATTTTCCCTTTTCCTCGGTTATTGTCTTTTTGATTCAAGTCTTGATCTATAAAATAATTAAATACAATATATTAATCTCATTCACAATTCACATTCCATTCAATGTATATCAGCTTTAATTTTTTATTACTTACACATTTTCCCTAAACTTTTACATTTTTTGCAATTTAGTCTCTATACCTAAAATTTCTAAATTAACAAAATTTCACAACTTTCCAAAGCTAACTGAATATCATTCTAATCTAGGTCAATACACCATTAACCATTAACCACCCAATTTCCATGAAATTTTAAATATTTAATCAATTTACTTCATTTACTAAAAACTATCAAAGAAATCAATTAGTAAACTAATCAAAATAAAAAACTAGTAAACTAATCAAAATAAAAAACTAACACTTCAACTCCATCAATTAACATCCAAAATAACAAGGGTTCATCAATGGCAACATCTAAAATCATTGACAATTTTAAAAATAAAGGCACAAGTTAGCTAGACCTAGTTGCAATGATCTCCAAAACATAAAAATTACTATGAATAAACTCAAAAAGACCTCACATGCAAGAAGAACTATGGCTGAACCTCCCTAAGCACTTCACTGGTGTTTTCCCTTCCAAAATTCAGTGGAAGAACATAGAGAAGATGATACAAATACGGTTATTATTTATCTTATTATTACTTAATTACAATTTTATCCCTTGTAAAAAAAATACAAAATGACAACTTAATTGTCCTTAACCATCAATCTAACTTCTCTATGATCTAATTACTACTTAAGTCCCTTCACCTTTGATAATTAAACCATAAAATCATTACAATCCAATAATAACTAAGTTTTGCATCTTTCACAACTTAATCCTTTTTATTTAATTAACTATCTAAACGTTAAAATTTCATCACCAAAATTTAACACGAATCCAATGCAACCATATAAATTATAATTAAATTATAAAAAATCAAATTCAAAAATTAGATTTGTGGTCTCAAAACCACTGTTTCGTTTCCATTGAAAAACGGGATATTACAGTCACGGGTCATCTGTGAGTAATTGACTTATTCATGAGAGAAGATGTAATGGTTACTATAAGATAGATTAAGATCGTGTTGGGTGAACAGATTTAACCCAAAAAGATTAAGGATATCTTATGAGGGTAATACACTTATGACAAAGTCATTAGACGAACACTCAATAGTTACTTTCCAAATGTTTTCTAATAGGGAGAGCTCAGTCATGATATATTAGTGGAATGACCCCATGATTAAATAATGTTGTAATTAATAAACAAAGACTCGAAACTTAATTACAAATTATTTGAGGCCTATTATATATGACCAATTGCTCTATTCCCTAGCTTTATACAACCTTGTATCGTTTGCGTTTGAATTGATGAAATGAATAAATGAAAACGATGAATTAGAGAAATAGATTGCATGTGTATCACTATCCATAGTGAATGTATTTTCTTGCTATGAGCAAGAGATGATCCCAACAAGCCCATCTAATACATGATGGGTGACAAACCTTAGTCCTAATAGGGAGTGGTGTTGCCCACCATGTGTAGTCCTAGTATGACAACATATTTTCTGTTATAATTTTATTATTTTATTAATTCTTGTTCAACTAAGGCTCTAGTGATTTTCTTTATTAATAGAGACCATGAGCTTGGTCAAAATATACGATACTAAGCATCGACACTTATTAAAATTTAGCAAGATTAATTCTTCAAATAAATTCTAACTCTGAGAGAGTTTACTTTCAATTTCTATCCCAAAGAACAATATTTATTTTCCCCATTGGAACATCAATAAAGTTTTTATTATGTACACTGATTCATGAATTGGAGCTCACAATCTAAACAAGAAAAAGTTCGAAAATAACGAAGAAGGTCGTATTGGTTGGAAGTTGGAAAATTATTTAGACTGTGAATTCCAAAACACATTTATGAATCTCGTAAAAGGTTTATTACTATAAATAGCATAATTGCTCATTTTTTAGAAAATTTTAATTTTCTACTTGCAACAAACATGATTTCTAGATCAAATTTTTCCAATAGAAATCAATAAGCAAAACAAAGGAAGATTGAGAATATTTCTTAGTAGTCCTTATATACATATTTTGTAATGCCCCAAAACTCGACCTAAAAGTTTAGATTGAATCCCAGAGGCTACATTGATCACCGAAGTGATCGTAGAAATATTTTACAAAACAATCCCTTTACAAACTAAGAATATTTAATATTTTAAATTTAAAATAGAAATATTGTAGTTAAATATAATTTATAGATAAAATTAAATTTACGAGGAAAGTCAAAAATAAAACTTGTACCACAGTTTCTATAACAGCTTACAATTTCAAACCACCTTTCGCAACAAAAACTGAAAAGACTATTGTTCTATTCTTAACCGTAACTGTCTGAGACATCTGCGAATTGTATTCAGCATCAAAATTCAAAAAGGTACCTGCAAGGGGAAACATTAGGAGGAGGTGAGATACATGAGCTTAGTGTGAGTTTAAAACGACTGAAAAAAGATTTCAACAGAGAACACTGGGTTGCAGTTCAAAAAAAAACTACATACAGATGTAAGATGAAACAGATACCAGACAATGAACCAACACCCCAACATGCATTCAGAACAAAGCCAAGTACACATAAAACATGTGTTGTTCAAACAAACAAAATACGATCAGATAGTTTTACACCCAAATAGATGCACATGAATGCAGTCAAGTACCAAAACCTACCCATCCAGCCAACACACCTCTCCGTCCCCCGATCAAACCCCAAGAGAGTTGTTAAAGTGTATCCGACCAATCACAGGAATTAATACCTCGAAAGGCCTATCCAATCGTACACTCCAAGGATGTGGTCTAAGCTACTCAGAATATAATACGCAGCAGGGCTAGCGTATATACGGTACAGTGCAATGTAGTAGTCCGCTATACAGTCATATTGTAGTTTCAACTGTTAGATCAGATAATAGTAAGCAACAAAGCGGACGTACGTGCGGTATAGTGTGGTAAACCGTTGTACGAATAAGCTTCCAACTAAACTACTAGATTAGAACAGAATCAGTCTTCCTTCTCTTCACAGCCAATCCCAAAAACTTTATAGAAGTGCATGAATGCATTCAATACCACAGAAATAATAAACACGTCAATGACAATCAGACAGAAGTAGATATGTACACACCCCAACAAACTAGATTCAAAATCAAACATCTCACATAACAGTCACAGATAATACATATCTCAAAGCCCAGATCAGAATTCTTAGCCACCCTGACTAAAGATCAGCCAAAACCAAAACACACAGACACATTCCTAAATCAAACACACATATAGAATCAATATAAGTGACTTAGAGCCACACAGCCGTGTGTTCTGGCTGTGTTGAAACACGTAAGTCGTGTGGGGGTAACAATGCTAGTGTGGAGGCACACACTCGTGTAAACTAGGGACACGATCGTGTAAATAGGCTATTTAACTTTCTGTCCATCTGCCCTAAAATAGAATGCAGGGTAGATACGATCATGTGAGGGTTTCACACACCCGTGTGCCTACCAGACACGGTCGTGTGTCTAAAGGGCACGCCCATACGGGATCCCTAAATCCCCGAATTAGCCATATGGTCGTGTGGTCAGGTTGTGTGGCACTGAATCACTAAATCCCTAATTCTCAATCACACATGCGCGGTGTGAGAAACGAAAAAAATTCCCAATTGACCACACGACATGTGGCCAGGCCATACGGCACCAAAACCAGCCAAAAAACCCTAAATCTCAAAAGCACACTGCCCTGTGTAGGGGTAGACTCCTGTGTCGCCATCCGTGTGGCCACGAAAACATTCCAAAAATTGGCTGAAAGTCTCACATTTCGATCAGTAAAATGACCTCTAATCAAGTTTTTTTGAATCACACTATAATAAGCCAATTCTATGCCATATAAAGCCAATACAAACCAAATCACACAAAAAGAGTTTTCGAATTCCAAAACGATTCGGTATTGAATTACACAGTGTAGAATACATTCCTTATATCAAAATACCCAGAATCAATTTAGTATTCAAAATGAAAAGAAAAGTTCAGAGCCCACACCTGATTCGATGTCAAAAGAACGAAATTCCTTGAAACCCGCAAACTAAACTGTTTAAAAAAAAGAGAAAAGAAACAAAAGAACTCCCCAAAAAGAAAAGAACGTCAAGCCAGTTAAGAAAAGAATAAAAAATAAAAGTAAAATATAAATAAATGGTTATATATTTTAAATTAGAATAAAACCACTACTTAACAAAACATAATAATAAAGAAAATGCTTCTCGAAATGCATACATAGAGACTCTAACCAAGGACCTAGAGATAGACTAGCACACAGCTAACCACTAGACCAGCAGGCCCATTCTTACACTTAAATGTGCAAATAAACACAATAGTACAATTCTCTCGCTGGCCTAAGCACAAAATTCAATACTTCTAACCCCAAAATTCGGGGTGTTACGACTCACCCCTCTTTAAAGAAATTTTGTCCTTGAAATTTTCAACTAATAGAATAGTCTTATAATACAGGCTACACCACTACGCTGCCACTGCGCATTCTAGCCCGAGCAGCACCATACCCAACTTAAGACCTCAAACACATACCCAGAACACTTAACCACTGAAGCAGAAACACATTTATCCTATCACACACAATTACTATGCTCTAATCAAAACATCGAAACATTCACAAGCATACCTGACTTAAAGTTGCCGAGGACAGTCCCTAATCTGATGTTCTGTGGATCTAGCTACTGCCCTTTTCTAGAAATTGCCTAAATGGCACTTCTTACTGCGCTCACAAAATGAAACGCACGCACCACTTCTATCACCCTTCACACTACCTTTATTGTCACTAACATGCATTCTATCACGCTTCGCAGAACGAGGCTCCAACCTCGGAGGACTGCGATCTCTTTTCTTCCCATAATCGACGCACCTAACTTGAAGCGTTTCACTAGTCCTATCAAACCTAGCCTTAAACACTTTTTCTAGCACTTCCTTCACTACCCGAGTTAATGCCTTCGTCCCGCAAAAGTTAACGACTCCTCTAAAGTCTCACCAAACTAATCCTTGCAATCTCACTTACCTTTAGAATCCAACCAGTCTTCAACTAACTTAAAGTAATCTACATTCACAAACAGACACAATAGAAAAATCTAATGGGAAAGTTCTAATCTTATAGTTGCAAAAATTATCCTGTCAAAAGTTTTCTAAAATTTAGACTTGTTGGCAAATATCTGAATTTAATTTAAAACTTGTCTAGCTTTTATTGGTTGAGAAAAATTCTGCAAGTTACGTTATTAAGAGTTGAAAACGTCTTAGTAAAGCAATTGCCATATTTATTATTGCTGATTGCTTAAACTAATCAAATACAGCGGAAGCTTTTCTAATTAAAAACCATGAGGTTTAAAATGTGTGTCTTTCTTTGAAACAATTTATTATTTTGATAACTCGTTTATCCTATTCTAGGAGTTTAAAATAGGAATTCAAAGCCCAATTAAAAGTTAAATCCTTAAATGGCCTTATTACATAATCAAAAACCCAATAGGTAATTTAAGTGAATAAAATCAAAAGAAAAATAGCAATGATCGTGTGGCCACCTCTGAGTCCCTCGCAGCTCCAAATCGGCTAAGTTTGGGGATTACCTGAACAGTTAAAAGAAAGGATGAGTTTGCAAAAACTCAGTGTGTAATCCCCTTTTAGTCAAAAGTGCATTCAGATACTGATTACTCGTGATATCTGTGATGGTTAAGTAATACTATGATCGTACCTAAAAACTAACTATTACCACGATGAAGGCAAGCGCACCTAATGAACAGTAGTATAGTTTAGTGGCAAGACCGGAATGTCAAACCCACAGGAACTAAAAGTACTAGTAGTTACTTTGTTTCTATTATCTAACCTAGAAATAAAGGGAATTTGTTTTAAATAATTAAATTAAACTAATTAACTAGAAGCACGATAGAGAGTAAATTGGGGAAATTACTTTTGGGAAAACTAATTGATTTAGACAATACCCAAGGAAGAATCCACCTAGACTTCACTTGTTATTAGACTCTGAACTAGATGATTTATTCACTTAACTTGATCCGTAGAAATCCCTAAATTATGTTAATATCTCTTTCAAGACTAAGAACAACTAACCCTAGGTTGATTAATTGAAGTTTCTTTCTAATTAAAACACCTAGGGTTGCATTAACTCGATTTATAGATTCCCTTATTAGATTTGACTCTAATCCAGCAGATTTTTGTCGTCCTATGTCTAGGATTGCGATCAACTCTGCTTAATTGTGTTGGATCTACTCTTAACAGGGACTTTTGCTCCACTGAATAAGCACATTCGAATTGAATCAATATCCAAGACTATTAACACAATGATTAATAACACGATTAAGAATAAATCAAGTATTTATCATATAATTCAGATATTAATAACAAGATCTGTCTTAGGTTTCATCCCCCTCAGGTATTTAAGGGATTTGGTTCATAATTATAAAGGAAAACATCTCAAAGTTGGGAAAACAACAAAACATAAAGAAAACCCACAAACTTCTGAAGGAAATTGAAGGGAGATCTTCAGTCTTGATAGAAATCCTGCTTCTAAGATGGATCAATCGGCATTCTTTGAGTAATTCCTTGCTTTCTACTCCGTGTGTCCTTTTAGCCCTCTCCTAGGGTGTTTATATAGACCCTGGAATACCTTTCTTAACCCCTTAGAAGCCTTTTCCGCGTGGAATTAAAGCAGGTCAAGACAGAGACACGGCTATGTGGTACGCCCGTGTGACTCGGGCTCAGGCCATGTCCAGGTCTGTAAATCACACACGGGCTTGTCTTCTGCCCCTGTGCGGAAGTCCAGGCCGTGTTGATTTCTCACTTTGGCCCATTTTCTCTTTTTTTGGACCGTTTCTCGTTCTTTTCACTTTCTTATGCTCACCTAGGTATAAAACATGAAAATAAAGGATTAGGAGCATCAAATTCCATAAATCAATTGATAAATCATTCATAAATGTGCCAAATGTGGGATAAAGATATGTATATATTATGGTTTATCAAATACCCCCACACTTAAGCATTTGCTTGTCCTCAAGCAAAATCCTCAACTCACAATTAAGAATTGATTTTTCGTAACTTATAATTCCTATCAATAATGTTTCGAAATAATCCATAAGTAATCATACATTGAGAATTCAACTAAAAGAACATCAAAGTTTCAAACAATCCAAGTTGAACATTTTATCACGAAAACATAGGTATCTCCCCTTAGCTAAGTCATTATCCTTAATTCAAAATCACACAGAGTTGACATCCTGACTAAAGATTCACTCAAATCACTCGAGGTGTTTAAGGACAAAAAATTAAGCACTCAGTCGTCAACATGAAAAGTTATTACCATAAGCTTGCCTGAAAATCAAATCTCCACCACTATGTATTGATATGATACAATCAAAAGGTCTTTAGAGGGTTGTAACGTGGCTCTAGTTAGGGGGTGTCATCACAGGCTGAAAGAGAAGGTTAGAATCAAGATTGAATTAAATAATTACCTAACTAGAAAAAATGAATAATTACATCTTGAATAACAGAATTGAGCTTTTCCTCATGAATAACACTGTTTAAGTTTAAGCACTATATAATTTCATAACTAAATGATAATTCAACAACTAAACTAACTTTATATGTTTTTTTTAAGAACAAAATTAAATATGAAAATTTACTTACTGAATATACGAAAATAGCTAGGCAATTTATTCAAATCAAATCTCGACAAAAATGGGGATCAAATTAAATGAGGGAAATTCTCAAGGAATAAAAAATAGGCTTAAGGGTTAATATTAAGGGTAAATCAATAAATGGTTTGTTAGGCTCAAGGGGGTTCACTAATGGTTAATTACGAGGGTAGGCTTTTGTAGAGTGAGTGGGTTAAAACCTAGGTGCCTTTATCATCTCGGTATATCAAATCAATGATGTGGTCTCGACATGTATAATCGAAGCAAGTTCTAGAGTAACAAATCAATGTTGACACACTCGTAAGCAACAATAAAAGTGAGCAAGGAAGGATATATACTCTAAAGGCTCAAAATCTCACGAAAATTTAGGCTTTTGATGTCAATCCTGTGAATTTCAGATTTCAAAGATAATACCTAAATTTGGGGAAAGAACCTAGAAAAATTTTAATTCTTGAAAATCAACTTATCATGCTTGATTCTATAATGACTCAAAGTTTAAACCATCAATGACAACTACCTATGATTTAATTGAAAAACTTATCAATAAAAATCATAAATCAATCAAAATTTATTCTAAAAGGGATAAGGAATTTACTTGAGATTAAGACAAAATTCAGAGATTTTCTGATAATGCTATGAATAATTCCCCTACACTTAAGATATACATTGTCCTTAATGTACAAAGGTAAATAAGAAGAATAAAGGCCTAATATCAGAAGATAGGGAGAGAAGTGAAACTTCCTGAATTTTGGATGAAATCCTCAGAATAGTGGAAGTGAAATTGGGGAAAGAGCTACTCGAAGTGCATGATTCGGAGCCACTAAAGAAAATAAACACAACTGTGGAGAGAATTAAAGCATTACTCGATAAGCACCGTAAGGATAAAAGGAAAAGGAAAAAAATCATAAATAAAGAAAGAGAAAAAATAAAAATAAAAAAATAAAATGAAAATAAAATTAGGTTTTAGGCGTTTGAAAACGGGCACGGTTGCTTTTAGGCCTTGTGTTGGGCTACACGGGTATGTCACATGCTCGTGTGGCTTATGGTTAGCCTGTGTTTGTTGTAAAATTTAATTTGTCCCTTCGTCATATGGCATTGGACATGTTCGTATTAGTTTCTCAGTCTTACCCATGGGTAAAGGCCACGGGCGTCTCGCACGCCCGTGTTTAATTAGCAGGTTCGTCGACGGCCATATCGCACGGTCGTGGCAATTTGTCACATTTGGCTTTGGGGAAATTTTTCTCTGTTTTTGCACGGCCATGTCTCCACCCATGGTGTGGCCACGGCCTAAGGCACCCTCGTGTGCCTAGCCGTATGGCTCTGTAAAACCTACGTTTTAAAAACTTAGTTAGATGTTATGAATTGAAGTTAAAGAAATCAACAATGTTAGTGCTCTTGTCGCCTCCTGAGAAGTACTTATTTAGAAACTAAGCCCGACTTTCCTCAATATCCCATGGTCAAGGTGGTTCGAGGAGTTGCGACTCCTTTTTCCTGCTATCAAACTTACCATCAAAATATGGTTTAGGTCGAATGTTATTTACTTTGAAAGTTCCAAATTCTTTGTGTGTTACCTCGATTGTACCACATGGGAAAACTTTTAGTACCATGAAGGAAGGTACATCATCTGTATGAAGCTTTGAAATTGCAATTCGAGGGTCCTCCTCTAATAACATCTTATCCCCTACCTTAAATTTACTCTGCTTATCTGTAGGCTCGTTATGGATTTGTTTTGGTTCTACTTGACGTGTCCTAGGTTCCTCTTTGCCATAGTTTTGCCATTCGTCTAGTTTTTCAATCTATAGCATTCACCCTTCATGGTTTTCTCCTTTGTCATTGTCTAAACCTGAACGTGGCTCATTTGTGCTTTTACGAGGAGTGTCCTGCAAAGAAGGTTGATCAATAAGTTTACTCTTATTAAAAGAACTTGTATTATCATGTCTATCATTAGATATCTTAACAGAATCACGAGCTTGAAGAGTAATCGTGTCATTGCCTACACGAAGTGTGAATTCACCTGTGCCCACATCAATTATAGTTCTACTAGTTGCTAAAAAGGGTCGCCCTAAAATTAGAGGTACATTGCTATCCTCATCCATGTCTAAAACAACAAAATCTACTGGGAATATAAATTTATCGATTTTAACAAGAACATCTTGAATTATACCCCTAGGAAATCTAATGGTTTTATCAGCCAATTGAATGCTCATCCTAGTTTGTTTGGGTTTCCCAAGACCTAGTTGTTTAAACATTTTGTAAGGTATTACATTAATACTACCGTTAAATTAGCTAATGCATTATCAATAGTTAAACTACCAATTAGACAAGGAATTGTAAAACTCCCTAGATCTTTCAGTTTGTTGGGTAGCTTGTTTTGCAAAATAACTGAGCAAACTGCATTTAATTCTACATGCGATGACTCATCCAACTTCCGTTTGTTTGCTAAAAGCTCCTTTAAAAATTTAATTGCGTTTGGCATCTGCGAAAGAGCTTCAATAACCGGTAAGTTAATATGTAATTTCTTTAAAAGTTTAAGGAATTTACTAAATTGTTGGTCTGTGCGGTCTTTCCTTATTGTATTTTGGTATGGTATACGAGGCTTATACTCTTTAACTACTGGTGCTTTATGACTTACCTCAACCTTATCTTTACTTACTATATCTTCTTTCCTTGGTTCTGGTTCGTCTTTAACTAACCCTCCTTCATCGAGCACTGTGATAGCATGGAGCTGCTCTCTTGGGTTAGCTTCTGTGTTGCTTGGCAAGTTACCTTGTGGTTGTTCAGAGATTAGCTTAGCAAGGTGTCCTATTTGAATTTCAAGCCCTTGAATCGACGCTTGTTGATTTTTAAGTGCTGTCTCGATGTTTTGAAAATGGGTTTCTAACACTGGGATAAATTTCATGAGCATCTCCTCAAGGTTTGGCTTCTTCTCCTGTTGGTAAGCTGGCTGTTGGAAGCCTAAAGGGGGTGGTGGCCTTTGATTTCCTTAACTTCCTTAACTCCCCATGAAAAATTTGGATGATTTCTCCAACTTGCATTGTAAGTGTTACTATAAGGATTATTCTGAGGTTGAGGATTACTACCTATATAGTTCATTTGCTCGTTTTCCATTTAGATTTCTCACACCACTTCCATTTACATCACACTACATAGCTGGATGTACCTGCATAGAACCAACTATTATTTGCCTTGTTGATTATTCATACTTTGCTTCTTCTCCTACTTGTTATTGATTGTTCCGCTAGCAGCTGCATCTATCATTTGCCTTGTTAAAGGGTTCAAACCATTATGGAAAGTTTGCACCTGTAGCCACAAAGGTAACCCATGGTGAGGGCACCTTCTCAATAAATCCTTATATCTCTCCCATGCATCATAGAGTGTTTCTAGATCCATCTGCACAAAAGAAGAAATATCATTCCTCAACTTTGCCATTTTAGCCGGCGAAAAATATTTAAGTAAAAATTTTTCGGTCATTTTTCCCAAGTAGTGATAAACCCTCGTGGTAGAGAATTTAACCACTGTTTAGCCTTATTCATCAAAGAAAAGTGAAATAACCGAAGCCGAATGGCATCATCAGAAAGGGCATTAATCTTAAAAGTGTCACAGAATTCCAAAAAGTTTGCTAAATGTGTGTTAGGGTTCTCATCCTGCAAACCATCAAACTGAACAAACTGTTGAATCATCTGTATAGTGTTAGGTTTCAGTTCAAAATTATTTGTAGCAATAGCAAGCCTAACAATATTAGATCCAGTACCAGCTAAATTAGGTTTAGTATAATCATACATAGTACGAGGAGCAGGATTTTGGTTCAGAGGATCAGCGCTACCACAAGAGGTAGTGGATTGCTCAGATTTGCCTCCATCTCGTCGGTAGTGTTGGTCACAACTTCTTGCTCTTCCTCTATGTATTATAGGCTTCACCCTATTTCTCTTCAGTTTCTGCGAGCTGATGCTTCTATCTCACTATCAAAAAGTAAAAGGTCCAAACGGGTTCCTTCTAGTCATAAACTAGAGACACCTGGCAGAGACAAATAAAAGTATAGAAAATTACTAAGTAAAAATAAAAAAAAAGTAAGTTGCAATAAAAGTAAAAATGACTAAAGTAATAAAAATTGAGTGTTCCTAATATTTTAGTTCCCCGGCAAAGGCGCCAAAAACTTTATTGCTCATGATATATATGATGGTCAAGTAATAATATGATCTTACCTAAAAACTAACTATTATCATGATGAAGGCAAGCGCACCTATCGAACAGTAGTATAGCTTAGTAGCAAGACTGGAATGTCGAACCCATAGGAACTAAAAGTACTAGTAATAACTTTCTTTCTATTATCTAGCCTAGAAATAAAGTGAATTTGTTTTAACTAATTAAATTAAACTAATTAACTAGAAGCACGACAAAGAGTAAATTGGGGAAATTACTTTTGGAAAAACTAATTGATTTAGACAATACCCAAGGAAGAATCCACCTAGACTTCACTTGTTATTAGACTCTAAACTAGACGGTTTATTCACTTGACTTGATCCGTAGAATTCCCTAAATTATGTCAATATCTCTTTCAGGACTAAGAACAACTAACCCTAAGTTGATTAATTGAAATTTCTTTCTAATTAAAACCTCTAGTGTTGCATTAACTCGATCTATGCATTCCCTTATTAGATTTGACTCTAATCTGGCAGATTTTCATTGTCCTATGTCTAGGATTGCGATCAACTCCGCTTAATTGTGTTGGATCTACTCTTAACAAGGACTTTTGCTCCACTGAATAAGCACATTCGAATTGAATCAATATCCAGGAATATTAAGACAATGATTAATAACACAATTAAGAACAAATCAAGTATTTATCATATAATTCATATATTAATAACAAGATTGGTCTTAGGTTTCATCCCCCTCACGTATTTAGGGGATTTAGTTCATAATTATAAAGGAAAACATCTCAAAGTTGGGAAAACAACCCAAAAACCCCTGAAGGAAATTGAAGGGAGATCTTCAGCCTTGATGAAAATCTTGCTTCTGAGATGGATCAATCAGCGTTCTTCGAGTAATTCCTTGCTTTCTACTTCGTGTGTCCTTTTAGCCCTCTCCTAGGGTGTTTATATAGACTCTGGATCAGGCTGTGTCCAGGTCTGTAAATCACACACGGGCGTGTGGTCTGCCCGTGTGTGGTAGTCTAGGTTATGTTGATTTCTCACTTTGGCCCATTTTCTTCGTTTTTGACCTGTTTCTCGTTCTTTTCACTTTCCTATGCTCACCTAGGTATAAAACATAAAAATAAAGGATTAGGGGCATCAAATTCCATAAATCAATTGATAAATCATTCATAAATGTGGCAAATGTGGGATAAAGATACATATATATTATGGTTTATCATATACAGTCTAGGCCTGAGCCCTATTTAGTACAAAGCAGTCTGAGCTTTAACCCTTTTTAGTAATAGTGTTGGCCTAAGCGCATTACAGAGTCAATATAGTACAATTATGCAACCCATCCCAATCCAACCAACACCCCACCCGTACCAACCAACGCACCATGTGGGGATAAAATCGACCCACCAAGCCAACATACCAATATCGCAGCAAAGCTGCTAGCAATAATAACACAGCAAAGCTTCCAGTGACAGTAAACGTGGCAAAGCCACTAGAATCAGAAAATGTGGCAAAGCCACCAGTAACAGAAAATATGTGGCAAAGCCACTAAATAATACTTCCTCCATATCAGAATCCCAATCCCATGCAAAATGTCGTGACATAAATATTACGTGTATGCAGTAGTCATACTCAGAATCAGTCACATAAATATTATACACACATCAATCAACCTACCACTAGGGGTAAAATGGTCTTTTCATCAGTTAGGGGTAAATTTGTAATTTTACTCCACAAGAGTAATTTGGTTATTTAACTAATTTTGGGGTCTCGGTATAGATAATAACCCTTTAGAAGGTCTACAGTCATCTCGAATGACTCAGGCAACCTAAGCGGTCATAACAGTGTAAATGGGCCCAAGGCCTAACACTCGGCCCAAGTGGGCTTACACATTCTTGTGTGCACCATTTAGCCCAAATTTAATCACGGCTACATAATTTACACGGCCCAGCCCAACATTTACCACTTACAAGGATTTCATCCGTGTGGAGTTCCCCGAGCCCATTGCGCCCACACGGCCCATTTCGGCCCAAAATGACCCGTAACGGCCCAAGCCCACGAGAAAGCTCGTGGCGGCCTCTACAGGTTATCGCCCATGTTTTATGGGCTCGATTCACCACACGAGAGTTTGCACACTCTCGAGGCATTGAATGTCGAAGTTTCGGCTTTTCGGCTTTGGCCAATTTGCAGTAGAAAAGGGTATGATTACACACCTTTTTGGCTTTTGACAGTAATAGAATGGTGTGCAGTTACACACCTGGTTGCGAGAACGAGCGAATTAGCCCACGCGCACTCCACCTAACACAACAGAAACTTCGGTCAAAAATCTAACCTACGTATTTAACAGAAACCCCAATTGAAACTTGTTTGAAAAGATTATTTACTAACGTTTAGCTTGACTGGGCATGGTTCAAGCCCGCTTAGAACGTCCACAAATGTTAATACCAGACACTTGATAATTATCTCCATGACAAATGAACCGAATAACCATATTGCTTGCACAAGGGTTGAACATCACATAACCACCCAAGAATCATGGACATTCGGCCAAGATCAAGAATCTCAAAAAACACCAACGGATAGTGTTACCTTAGAACAAGAGAAAAGAAATAGGATCTGATCATTCTTGAAATCCACGCAAACTCCATGAGTCATACTACAACCTGAAACACAGAGTACCATGATCAAAGAAAGAAGTGAATAAAAATCAGTATTTAGGGAGAAGAGGAAAGACAAATCGAAAATACACAAAAACAACAGAGACTTACCAATCGGTGCTTAGCCCACACAAAAGTGATTGAGTGAAAGGGAAGGAGAGAGCCGAATCTAAAAAGAGATGGAAGGGTTAACCACCAAAACTCAAGAGAGTGAAAGGTAGAAAAGAAATGGCAATGGAGACTAGGTAGAAGGTTGATGGAATGACACAAAGTTTGGCTAGAATGAAGGAAGAGCTCGGCACACAAAACCGAAAGTGTGTAAAAAAAAAGGATACCTGATATTTGAGAGGAGAAAGATGAGGAAAAGAGAAGAAGTCAACCAAGTAAAACACAATATAAGAGAGTCGAACTAGAATACCCGAAAAAAAACAACAAAAAGCATTCGTTTCAAAGAACCCAAAACTCTAGCACTATTTCGACACTAAGAACCAAAGTGACCGAATTTGCACAATAAGCTTCCCACTTTCGGCATGACACTACCTCACATCCCAACCTCCCCTATTTCCTCCTAAAATTTCTCCGCTTATCTCTCCCCAAATCCCTCAAACCACCAATTCAAACTCCTTTCAAACTTCCCCTAACAAACGGCCACACACACCACTCTCCCTCAAACAATCCAACCATCAGAGTTTCGGTCAACCCTAACTACCAACCTTGCAAGAGCAGTAAATTATTACTCCCTTGCTCATAGGGTAGCTCAAACTCAAGACCCCTAGGTACCCTCACACGTCACTTACCAATAAACTACCAGGCGTTACATTGCCACGTTTCCCTAATTTTAATTTAAAAGTCCATTACCAACAAGCAAAGGTTTATTCAACAAGAAGAAAAAAATTATGCCAAGTCCTGGGTTTGAACCCAGGACTTCTCACACTACTAAGGACCCTTAACCTTCACAGCAAGTAAGCCAACATGCAACATAACACGCAATTAAGTTACTAAAGATTTGGGGTGTTACAAGTATAATTTACAAATAAAATTAAATTTACGAGAAAAGTCAAATAAAACTTGTACGACATTTTATATAACACCTTACAATTTTAAGTCACCTTTCACAACAAAAATTAAAAGTCTGTTGTTCTATTATTAGCCATCACTATTCGAGACCTCTGCGTACTAAGTCCAGCATCAGAATTCAGAAAGGTACCTGCAAGGCGGAACACTAAGAGGGGGTGAGCTACATGAGCTCAATGTGAGTATAAAACGATTAAAAATAGATTTCAAAAGAGAAGACCAGGTTGCAGTTTAAAAGAAAACATACTTATAGATGTAAGAAGAAAAAGATACCAGATAAGGAACCAACTCCCCAACAGGCATTCAGAATAGAGTACACTAAGTACACATAGAACGCTTAATACACGTGTTGTTCAAGCAAATAGAATATGATCAGATAGTCTCACACCCTAACAGAGGCACATGATTGCAGTCAAGTACCAAAATCCACCCATCTAGCCAACACACCTCTCCGTTCCCCGATCACACCCCAAGAGAGCGGTTAAAGCGCATCCAACCAATCACACCAATTAGGACCTCGAAAGGCCCATCGAATCGTACACTCCAAGGATGTGGTCTAAGCCACTCAAAATATAATACGCATCAGGGCTAGTGTATATAAAGTACAGTGCAATGTGGTAGTCAGCTGTATAGTCATATTACAGTTTAAAATGCCAGATCAGATAATGGTAAGCAAAATGTAACACCCCAAAACCCGGGCTAAAAGTTTAGACCGATTTCAGGGTGCTACATTGATCACCAAAGTGATCGTGAGAAGAAATTTACAAAACATGAGCATTCAATCCCTTATACTTGAATTAGAAAGGTTGCAGTTAAATTTAAATCTCGAACTAAATTAGAGTTATGTGAAAAGTCAAAACAAAACTAGCACCGTAGTGTTTACAAAACCTGACTGTTCTAAATCTGAACAGTAATTAAAAACTAAAAATACAAACTAAGAACTTTATTTCCACCAAGACTGTCTGAGACCTCCGTGTACCGAGTCCAACTTTAGAATTCAGAAAGATACCTAAAAGGGGAAACAAAAGAGGGGGTGAGCTACACGAGCTCATTGTGAGATCAAACTGACTATCTACAGAATCAGAAATAGAAAGTAGTTCAGAAGCGGAACATACTTATAGAGCCATACAGAACCAATTGGTACATTCGAAACCGACATATCGGCAGTTAGCAATATTGAGAGCATATTAAAAACACACTCGGCCACACAGTCGCAAGTACCATTCAGTCACAGTAACAATAATTCTCAATCAGTCACACAATCATAGTAACTATTCAGTCAAACAGTTACAATTAGATAGTCTATCACACAGAACTATCGAATGTCTAACCGGAACGTACATACAAAATCAGAGGGTAAACTCGAGACAGAAGTCTCGATAGATAGTAACGATACACATGTATCAATCACAACCAGTCCCAAGTTCTATTCAGTTAGATCGTTGCAATCAGAGTCTATTACTCAGAATAGTCAACAAATGTGTATGAATGTAGTTGAAATATAAAACCCACCCATCCAGCCAACACACCTCTTCATCCATCCCTACCCTTTCTTTGGGGTTTAAAACACCCATCCAGCCCTACTCTTTCTATGATGTTATCTCGGGTTGCCCGATAACGATGGCCATTGGTAAGTCCATGATCCTCAGGGTATTGGGACTATCCACGACCCTTTGGGTATTGGGGCTAACAGTAAGCAGATAAACTACCAGATCAGTCAATAATAATACGCAGCAATGCTGACTTATATGCTATACAGTGTCATGTGGTAACCCGCAGTACAGCCGTACAGTATAAACTACTAGATCAGATAAGGGTACGTAGCATAGCTAACATACATACGGTATAGTGGGATGCGGTAAACCCCTATTCTAGTAAGGTTACAGCAAGGCTGCCAAATCAGATAGTCATACGCAGTGAAGTTGACGTATATGCTGTATGATGTAGTGAGGTAATCGGCTGTATAGACCAGTTGCAGTAAAACTGCCAATTTAGTTCAGTATCAGTCTTCCTTCTCTTCAAAATCCCAACCAACAATGTTTTATGCATATGTATGAGTGCAGATGGGAAAACAGAAATAGATTACAAATTTCAGACAATTATTTAGTGATAGACACTCGTAATCAATCAATCAGAATCAGAAATGTGCACACTCATGTACCCAATTTAAGTATCAGTCATGCCACGCAACCAATCACTAGTAACAGATAAATCAAGCCCAGAGCAGGGCCGTAATTACCCTTACTAAAACTTAGCCAATGGTTGAAACACACAAAGTCACAATTACACTTAAATATGACCTAAAACTAATATTGGGCGAGATAGGGCCACACGACAGTATGCACCGGCCGTGTGGAGCAACCTAGACCGTATGGGGGTCCAAACGCCCATGTGGTGAGAGGCACATGCTTGTGTGACAAGGGCACACACCCGTTTAGGGTAGGGACACAGCTGTGCTATCAGGACGTGTAACTCACTGTCCAATTTTTCTAAAGTCAAGTGTAGGGTAGACCCCGTGTGCCTTACCAAACACCGGCGTGTGTCTAGAATACATGCTCGTATGTATAGAACACATGCCTATGTGGGATCCCTAAATCCCCAAATCGGCCAAACAGCCATGTGACTCTCAATCCCTGAATCCTTAATTCCCAAATTCACACGACTATGTGCCTAGGGCACACGACCATGTGAGAAACGATAAAAATTGTAATGCCCTAATTTTCGAGATTTTCTGAGATTTTGCGATTTTGGTGTAATCATGAAATTTTATTGTTTCGGTATGTAATTTATGCTTTGAGTGTGTTAGTGGGCCTTTAGAAGGCCCAAGCCTAAGTTAAAACCCGGTAGAATCATCAAAAGTCTGGACTTAAAGAGAAGGGGTCTTGGTTATATGGGCTTTTAAGAAAAAGTGAGTAAAAAAAGACACAAGTGAGCCCTTGGTAAAGTGGCAATGTGGCGCCACTTAGAGCATAAGAAACTAGCGTATGGATGTGTGCAAGGGCCAAGGTTCAAGTCTTAAGGTCAGCAGTGTGGTATTTTATTTTTACTACGTGTGCCAGACATGTGATGGATTGCAAGTAGAACTTTGTTGGAAAGAGTTTGAGATGCTCATGGGATTGAATCAGGTAGGATAAGGGAGAGAACTTTTAGAAATTTTGAATGGAAGTAAGAGTTGACCGGCCAAGGGACTTTGAAGTTGCATGTTCGGCTAGGAGGGGTTAGTATAGCAAATTCGATAATTAGGGTGGTAAGTGCTGATTTCTCCTAGTAGCTAGCCTTCGGGATTTTATCAAGTGAGAGATTTTATTTTTGCCGATTAGGTATAGTATCCCTACCTCTCTTTTTCTTCCTCTCGTATGTTCTAAAAGCCGAAAGCAAAGCTTACAACTTTGTGCCGTTTTACCCAAGGTGCCGAATCAATCATTTACTTTCTCACCTTCTTCATCTTTCCCGTTTTTCTTCTTCTCTTTTCTTCATCTCTTCCCCACCGTTAAAGTAACCCCATTCTTAAGCCCCTTAGCCGATTTCATAGGAACTGAAACCTAAAGCTAGTGTTGCTGATTTCATCTTAACCAAAACTTCTACCCCTTTTGTGATTTCTTTCAAAAAGCCAAATCTCAAACCCCTCATCTCATTGCCGATTACCTTTTTGATTGAAACCATCTCTTCCTTCCTCTCAAATCTTTCAAGAAACTGAACCTCTAACCTCTTATCTCATTCTCTGTCGATAATTCTTTCACTTGGTGAACTTCTCTTTATCTATTCTTCTTTAAAACCGAAATAGACATATTCTAGTGAAGATCCAAAGCCAAAATCATTGAAAGTCGTTCTCTGCTCGAGTCTTGAGGCTAAATCTGCGTCAGATCTAAGATAGAAAAAGGTTGGAAGCATTCTTGTCTAATAGATCTTTGGTAAGTGTTTGAAACTCCTTTCCATTCGTTATTTCAGGATTTAAGAAAACCCGAAGTCCCTAAACCCTTTAGGGAGGCTGACGACTTTGGTGAAGAATAATGGTAGTCTTTTTATTTGATTTTTAAGTGTTTTAGTTCGCAAGAAGGGGTGATTTAGCAAGTTACAGTAAAGGTTAGAGGCGTGGAAGCGAACTAGATCGAGATCTAGTAGTTAAGATCGACAAGGTAAGTGGTTAATAATGCCTTATTATGGCCGAATGTGGTAAGTGATTATTACGTTGGTTATCATGGATTTGTAATCTAATATCATAGTGACCAATTGTAGGATAATCGTGTGAGGGAATCTCATTGTAGCAATCACCAATCAGGTGTAAACGAACACTCTGTAGTAGACTAAATCAGCAAAAGCCAAAAAGCCAAAATGCTGAAATTCTGGCATTTCGTGGGCTTGCGAGCGTGCGAGTGCTCATGAGTCAGTTAAGACCGATAAGATCGGTTGTCACAATTGGTAAGATGGACGTGTGCACGATTTCGTGGACCTTGGTGAATTTGGGCCTCGATGGGCTAAATTTGGGCCCAATAGGCTTATGGGCCCATTTGGGTGGAAACTGGCAGTAAGTGAGTTCTGGTCATCTGTATTCTAAAACTATTAAACCGGCCATAAAACTCGGGCTTAATGGGCCAAAATAGCTAGTAGACACTGTAGGGCCCATTAAGGGTTTTAGGGCCAATAACTCTAAGTTGCTAAAATGGGCTAGATAAGCTACTTAGATGAAAATTGGACTGTAACAACTGTAAAAAGCATGAAACCCTA
Organism: Gossypium stocksii; assembly: GCA_020496765.1. NCBI lineage: Eukaryota > Viridiplantae > Streptophyta > Magnoliopsida > Malvales > Malvaceae > Gossypium > Gossypium stocksii. The sequence continues at coordinate 56,090,595 of CM035622.1, forward strand.
AAAATTGGTATAATTACTGAAATACCCCTTAAGGGTAAAAAATTACGGTTTTACCCCTAGATGTAAAATGACCGTTATACCCCTCGAGTTAAATTTGACTGAAATGCATGTTATATTTTATCTGTTTACTGTATGCCATGACATGTTAAACTGTTGCAGGAGACTGGGTTATTGATGGAGGAAGTGCTAAGTGGCATTGCCACGTTTACTGAAAGGGGCTTTGCCTCGGTTTTACTGTTAGTGGCTTGGCCATGTTATCTGATTAAGTAGCTATGCTGCGACTGTGGTGTGTAGGGCTGGGTGGGTTGAGTTATTCCCCACATGGTGTGTAGGGCTGGTACGGGTGGTATGTAGGGCTGGACATAGGCTGGGCATTACATACATGCATTATTCTGTTCTGTTATTGTAATGGGCCTATGGGCCGCACTGCTTACTATAAAAGGCTAAGGCCCAGTAAATACTGAACCTGAATAGGGCTAAGGCCTAGTTAACTGATTACTGAGTAGGGTTTCAGCCCAATTATTACTGGAACTGGATAGGGCTTTGGCCCAGTATGCTTGAGCTGATTAGGGCTCTAGTTGGGCTTTCTTTGCACACTGAGTTTTCAAACTCACCCCCCTTCCTTTCATCTATGCAGGTAAGCCCTAGACGTGTGGACTTGGAGCTGGAGGGATTCAGAGTGGCCACGTGGACCGTAGTTGGACAATTTACTTTAAGTTATTTATTTCCGTGTTTGGTTTAAATTATTTTTCATCTTGGTTTTGGGTGTGTAATAAGGCCGCTTAAAGTGTTTTAATTTGGGTTTTTATTTCTTATTTATAATTTTATTAAAATGAGTAGACTATTGCTACGCGAGTTTTATCTAAAATTAAACAACGTTTTCAAAATGAAGCACACGTATCAAATGGATTACAAATAGACAAACAAAATCTTGTAACAAAATAAATTTTAAACTGGTAGTGGATAGGATGTTCACATATTAAACCTAGATTTTCTCTCGAAACTTTATTTACAGTTTTGCAAAACTCACCCTAATCGTAATAACTAAGGAACATGATTAATCCGTCGTTGATGTGACACACCAGACTTGGCCATAACGTCTGAGCCGAATTTGGGGTGTTACATTTAGTGGTATCAGAGCCTGGTTGCAACAACTCTGCTGTGGATCGGGTCCAAATGTTTTCATAAAATTTTAAAACTAAGGCCTATGGAGGGTATTTTGAAATCAATTTTGGGAAAATTTCTAAGAAAAACCCTTTTTAAACTTGTTTTCTCTCTTAAGGTTTTACTCTAAAAGTTTAAATTTTAAATGGGCTTTCTGAAATCTCGTTTCTGAAGAGTGGCACACTGAATCTCCGGCACCAAGTCTATAAGTGTTTCTTCTCTTATACTGTATTGTACCAAAATGTTACTATAGATAGAACTAAGACCCTACTATGATACTGTAGTTAGGGCAATACTAAAAACTGTAGAGACTAAGACTGTTGGGAAACTAAACCCTAGAAGACTGGGACTATAGCTAGGCTACGATTTTTTGAAAACAAACTCTGAAACTCTATCTATACATAAGACATCTTGTAATAAACACTGAAATATTAAACTAATATCATAAAATTCGTAATTAGATAAGTCGATATGTGTACGAGAGAAGCTCGTAAATGAGGCCGTGGACACGGTCGAGGTAGTGTGCAAGTTGGGTCTTCGTCTTCAAGACATATACCAGCTAAGGAGGCACAAGCACCGCTAGCGACTGAGACTGGATCATATGATCGGGCTGCAGGGGACGACGCTCTATCCCAGGCAATGTTAAGGGTTTTAGAGAGGGTTGCTGGGGCGTGCACTGGGACTGTGAATAGGGGATCCATTTCTGAGTGACTCCGGGCTAACGGAGCGGAGGTCTTCAGGGGCATATCTGGAGTAGCCCTAAATGTGGCTGAGTATTGGCTAGAAGCCACGGAGCGGATCATGGACGACCTTGATTGCTAGATGGAGCAAAAACTAAAAGGAGCGGTGTCTCTGTTGCGAGAAAAGGCATATCAGTGGTGGATCACTGTAAAGGAGAACACCCCTGCTGAGCGGGTAACCTGGGAACTGTTTAAGATGGCTTTCAAGGGAAAGTACATCGGAGCAAGCTATGTGGATGCACGTAGGAAAGAATTTCTGAACCTGACCCAGGGTAATAAGTCTGTTGCTGAATATGACGTGGAGTTTCTAAGATTGAGCCGGTATGCCAGCAGTATAATTGCTACTAAGTACGAGCATAGCGTTCATTTTGAAGATGACCTCAGGGATGAGTTAAGGGTGCTGATAGCTCCGCAGGGGGAACGTGATTTTGCTGCATTGGTGGAAAAGTCTAAGATAGCCGAGGAGGTGAAGCGAACTGAACAACAGAACCGTGAGAAGGATCAAAACAAATTCAGGAGGGATTCTAGACCCTCTAGTGCTGCTAATAGGAATGCCAAACGAGCTAGAGTGGATGAACCGGTCCGAACAGTTCCGGTGAATACAGTTAGACCGCAGGCTTGTGGGGACTGTGGTAGAGTACATCTGGGAGAGGTTTGGAAGCGTACTGGTGTATGTCTCCGGTGTGGGTCCAAGGAGCATAGGGTCAAGGACTGTCCTTGGAGGCCGGCTCAGATGCAAGTTACTGAACAGAGGGTTGCTCAACAGTGCGAGGTGGACCATAACCGCTAAGAGGCCGTGGACAAGGTAGGGGTGGCAATGGAAATGGCCGTGGACGTGGAGCCCCTGGCAGAGGTACTGGTAATACTGAGGTTCGTCAGCTAGCACTGATGTATGCTGCTCATCGCCGAGAGGAGGGTGACGCACCTGACATTATAATTGGTACATTTTTTATCTCTAGCATGCCATACACTGCTTTGATAGACGTGGGTTCTACTCACTCGTATGTTACATGTGATATATCTGGGTCGTTGGGTGTGCACTCTGAGGAAACTGTGAGCAGAGTAACTGTGATAAGTCCACTAGGTCACTCAGTTAGGGTAGATAAACTCTTTAGGGAGGTGCCTTTAGAGACTCAAGGTAGAATTTTCTCTGGAGACTTAATGGAGTTACCGTTTAGAGAATTCGATCTTATCTTGGGGATGGAATGGCTTGCTAACCATAAGGTGACTCTAGATTGTGAGGTTAAGCGGATGATGTTAAGAACTACAGAGGATGAGGAGGTGATGGTTATAGGGGATTGAAGGGACTACTTGTCCAATGTTGTTTCGGCCTTGAGGGCTGAGAAGCTGATTCGCAATGGTTGCGAGGCATATCTGGCATTTGCAATTCAGACAGAAACTGAAGGTTTGACTGTGGAGAATGTTAGGACTGTTACGGAATTCCAAGATGTTTTTCTTGGGGAGTTCCCTGGATTGCCTCTGAATCGTGAAGTTGAGTTTGGAATCGACTTGTTGCTTGGAATGGCTCCAGTGTCCATCACACCTTATAGGATGGCACCGAAGAAGTTAGTGGAACTAAAAGCACAAATCCAAGAGTTGTTGGATAGAGGTTTTATTAGATCGAGGGTGTCTCTATGAGGAGCATCAGTATTGTTCGTGAAGAAGAAGGATGGCACAATGCGTATGTGCATCGATTATCGCCAGTTGAGCAAACTGACGATAAAGAACAAGTACCCTCTGCCAAGGATCGACGATTTATTTGACCAGCTCAGAGGAGCTTCGGTATTTTCCAAGATTAATCTCTAATCTGGATACCATCAGTTAAGGGTTAAAGAAGTGGATATTCATAAGACAGCATTCAGAACTCGGTATGATCATTACGAGTTTCTGGTTATTCTGTTTGGACTGACGAATGCACCTACGGCTTTCATGGATCTGATGAATCGAGTATTCCAACCTTATTTGGATCGATTTGTAGTCGTCTTTATCAACGATATTCTGGTATATTCAGAAACTGAGGAGAAGCATGATGAGCATCTTCGTGTTGTTCTGCAAGTGTTGAAAGAGAAGCAACTCTATGCAAAATTTAGTACGTGTGAATATTGGTTGCGAGAAGGGACATTTTTGGGTCATGTTGTTTCTGCTGAGGGGATTAGGGTGGATCCTCAGAAAATTAAGGTGGTTCTGGGTTGGAAATTGTCGAGGTCGGTATCGAAAATTCAGAGTTTTCTGGGTTTAGCAGGCTATTACAGAAGGTTTATAGAAGGATTCTCGCTGATTGCTGCACCATTAACGAAACTGCTGAGGAAAGGAGTATCTTTTGTATGGACTGAAAAACAGCAAGAAGCTTTTGATAAGTTGAAGAAGGTGTTGACTGAGGCGCCAGTGTTGATTCAACCAAAATCTAGGAAGGATTTCACTGTGTATAGTGATGCGTCGCATGTGGGGTTAGGCTGTGTATTGATGCAAGAGGGTAAGGTGGTCGCTTATGCTTCACGACAGCTTAAGCCTCATGAAGCGAATTACCCTACGTATGATCTGGAGTTGGCAGTAGTAATCTTTATGTTAATGATCTGGAGACAATATCTATATGGAGAAAAATGTATTATATACACAGACCATAAGAGCCTCAAGTACTTGTTGACTCAGAAGGAGTTAAACCTTAGGCAACAAAGATGGATAGAGTTGCTTAAAGATTACGACTGTTCGATTGAGTATCACCCAGGCAAGGCAAATGTGGTAGCCGATGCACTAAGCTGAAGAGCTGTAGCTGAGTTGAGAGCAATGTTTGCTCGTCTGAGTCTTTATAACGATGGAAGCTTGTTAGTGGAGTTACAAGTGAGACCAACTTGGATTGAGCAGATTAAGGAGAAGGAGTCATTAGTTCCTCGGTTTCAGTAAACTGAGATGATGAGAATTCTGATATTGGACTGAATAGTGATGGATTTCTGTGCTTTCGAGGAAGAGTTTGTATTCCGAAGGACTCTAACTTGAGGCAGTCAATCCTAAAAGAGGCTCATGGTGGACCTTATGCATTACACCCTGGAGGGAATAAGTTATATCGAGACTTGTGAAAGTTGTACTGGTGGCCTGGACTTAAGCGAGAAGTGACCGAATTTGTAGGGAAATGTCTGACATGCCAGCAAGTAAAGGCTGAGCATCAACTGCCTTTTGGACTGCTGCAGCCAGTGAAGATTCCACTTTGGAAGTGGGAGAGGGTAACCATGGATTTTTTGAGTGGGCTACCTTTGACACCCTCCAAGAAAGACTCGGTATGGGTAATTGTGGATAGGTTAACAAAATTTGCCCATTTCATACCTGTCCGGATAGATGGACAGATGGACAGTCGGAAAGGGTTATTTAGGTCTGGAGGACATGCTGAATAGGTTATGTCATCGACTTCCGAGGTAGTTGGACGGATTACTTGCCATTGGTGGAGTTTGCTTATAACAACAGTTTTCAGGCAAGTATTCAGATGGCTCCATATGAGGCACTATATGGGCGAAGGTGTCGTATGCCTACGTGTTGGACGGAGTTGGGAGAACGACAGGTTCTAGGGCCAAAGTTAGTGGTGGATACTGAGAATAAGGTTAAGTTGATTAGAGATTGGTTGAAGGAAGCATCTGATAGGCAGAAATCTTATGCTGATCTAAAGCGTAAGGAAATTGAGTATTCAATGGGAGATATGGCCTTCTTGAAGGTCTCGCCTTGGAAGAAGATATTAAGGTTTGGTAAGAAGGGCAAGTTGAGTTCGCGGTTCATAGGGCCTTATCGAGTTCTTAAACGGGTAGGGCCAGTAGCTTATCAGCTGGACTTACCACCGGAGATAGACCGAATTCATGACGTTTTCTATGTGTCCATGCTAAGATGGTATTGATTAGATCCTTTGCATGTTGTACCAGTAGAGGAAATTGAGGTGAAGACTGATTTGACTTTTGAATAGGAGCCTGTGCAAATACTAGATCGAGAAGTCAAAGTGTTGAGGAAGAAGTCAGTTCCGTTGGTAAAGGTGCTTTGGCATAATCATGACAGAAAAGATTCTACTTGGGAGCCAGAAGAGGCGATGCGTCAACAATACCCTCACCTATTTGGATCAGGTAAATTTAGAGGCCGAAATTTCTTTAAAGAGGGTAGAGTTGTAACGCCCTAATTTTCGGGATTTTTTGAGATTTTTGCGATTTTGGTGTAATCATGAAATTTTGTGGTTTGGGTATGTAATTTACACTTAGAGTGTGTTAGTGGGCCTTTAGAAGGCCCAAGCCTAAGTTCAAACCCGGTAGAATTATCGAAAGTTTGGACTTAAAGAGAAGGGGTCTTGGTTATGTGGGCTTTTAAGGAAAAGTGAGTAAAATAAGACACAAGTGAGCCCTTGGTAAAGTGGCAATGTGGCGCCACTTAGAGCCTAAGAAAGTGGCGTGTGGATGTGTGCAAGGGCCAAGGTTCAAGTCTCAAGGTTAGCAGTATGGTATTTTATTTTTACTGCATGTGCCAGTCATGTGATGGATTGTAAGTATAACTCTGTTGGAAAGAGTTGAGATGCTCATGGGATTGAATCAGGTAGGATAAGGGAGAGAAATTTTAGGAATTTTGAATGGAAGCAAGAGTTAGCTGGCCAAGGGACTTTGAAGTTGCATGTTCGGCTAGGAGGGGTTAGTATAGCAAATTCAGCAATTAGGGTGGTAAGTGCCGATTTCTCCTAGTAACTAGCCTTCGGGATTTTGTCAAGTGAGAGACTTTATTTTTTCCGATTAGGTATAGTATCCCTACCTCTCTTTTTCTTCCTCTCGTATGTTCTAAAAGCTGAAAGCAAAGCCTACAACTTTGTGCCGTTTTACCCAAGGTGCCGAATAAATCATTCGCTTTCTCACCTTCTTCATCTTTCCCGTTTTTCTTCTTCTTTTTTCTTCATCTCTTCCCCACCGTTAAAGTAACCCCATTCTTAAACCCCTTAGCCGATTTAATCGGAGCTGAAACCTAAAGTTAGTGTTGCCGATTTCATCTTGACCAAAACTTCTCCCCCTTTTGCGATTTCTTTCAAAAAGCCGAATCTCAAACCCCTCATCTCATTGCCGATTACCTTTTTGATTGAAACCATCTCTTCCTTCCTCTCAAATCTTTCAAGAAGCCGAACCTCTAACCTCTTATCTCATTCTCTGTCGATAATTCTTTCACTTGGTGAACTTCTCTTCATCTAACCAAAATAGACATATTCTAGTGAAGATCCAAAGCCGAAATCATTGAAAGTCGTTCTCTGCTCGAGTCTTGAGGCTAAATCTGCGTCAGATCTAAGATAGAAAAGGGTTGGAAGCATTCTTGTCTAATAGATCTTTGGTAAGTGTTTGAAACTCCTTTCCATTCGTTATTTCAGGATTTAAGAAAACCCGAAGTCCCTAAACCCTTTAGGGAGGCTGATGACTTTGGTGAAGAATAATGGTAGTCTTTTTATTTGATTTTTAAGTGTTTTAGTTCTCAAGAAGGGGTGATTTAGCAAGTTACAGTAAAGGTTAGAGGCGTGGAAGCGAACTAGATCGAGATCTAGTAGTTAAGATCGACAAGGTAAGTGGTTAATAATGCCTTATTATGGCCGAATGTGGTAAGTGATTATTACGTTGGTTATCATGGATTTGTAATCTAATATCATAGTGACCAATTGTAGGATAATCGCGTGAGGGAATCTCATTGTAGCAATCACCAATCAGGTGTAAACGAACACCCTTTAGTAGACTAAATCAGCAAAAGCCAAAAAGCCGAAATGCTAAAATTCTGGCATTTCGTGGGCTTGCGAGCGTGCGAGTGCTCATGAGTCGGTTAAGACCGATAAGATCGGTTGTCACAATTGGTAAGATGGACGTGTGCACGATTTCGTGGACCTTGGTGAATTTGGGCCTCAATGGGCTAAATTTGGGCCCAATGGGCTTACGGGCCCATTTGGGTGGAAACTGGCGGTAAGTGTAAAACTGTTAAATAGGCTATAAAACTCGGGCTGAGTGGGCCAAAATAGCTAGTAGACATTGTAGGGCCCATTATGGGTTTTAGGGCCCAATAACTCTAAGTTGCTAAAATGGGCTAGATAAGCTACTTAGATGAAAATTGGACTGTAACAACTGTAAAAAGCATGAAACCCAAAAAATTGGTATAATTACTGAAATACCCCTTAAGGGTGAAAAATTACGGTTTTACCCCTAGGTGTAAAATGACCGTTATACCCCTAGGGTTAAATTTGACTGAAATGCATGCTATATTTTATCTGTTTACTGTATGCCATGACATGTTAAACTATTGCATGGGACTGGGTTATTGATGAAGGAAGTGCTAAGTGGCATTGCCACGTTTACTGAAAAGGGCTTTGCCTCGATTTTACTGTTAGTGGCTTGGCCATGTTATCTGATTAAGTAGCTATGCTGCGACTGTGGTGTGTAGGGCTGGGTGGGTTGAGTTATTCCCCACATGGTGTGTAGGGCTGGACATGGGCTAGGCATTGCATACATGCATTATTCTGTTCTGTTACTGTAATGGGCCTATAGGCCGCACTACTTACTGTAAAGGGCTAAGGCTCAGTAAATACTGAATCTGAATAGGGCTAAGGCCCGGTTAACTGATTACTGAATAGGGCTTCGGCCCAATTATTACTGGAACTGGATAAGGCTTAAACCCAGTATGCTTGAGCTGATTTGGGCTCTAGTTGGGCTTTTTTTTCACACTGAGTTTCCAAACTCAACCCCTTCCTTTCATCTATGCAGGTGAGCCCTAGACTTGTGGACTTGAAGCTGGAAGGATTCAGAGTGGCCACGTGGACCGCAGTTGGACAATTTGCTTTAAGTTATTTATTTTCGTATTTGTTTTAAATTATTTTTTATCTTAGTTTTGGGTTTGTAATAAGGCCGCTTAAAGTGTTTTAATTTGGGTTTTTATTTCTTATTTATAATTTGATTAAAACAAGTAGACTAAGGCTGCGCGAGTTTTATCTAAAATTAAACAATGTTTTCAAAATGAAGCACTCGTATCAAATGGATTACAAATAGACAAACAAAATCTTGTAGCAAAATAAATTTTAAACTTGTAGTGGATAGGATGTTCACATATTAAACCTAGATTTTCTCTCGAAACTTTATTTACAGTTTTGCAAAACTCACCCTAATCGTAATAACTAAGGAACATGATTAATCCGTCGTTGATGTGACACACCAGACTTGGCCGTAACGTTTGGGTCGGGTTTGGGGTGTTACAAAAATCCCCAAATTGGCCACACGGCCCTGCGGTATGGCCGTATGGTATCCAATTTGGCCTAGAGAATCCTAATTCACAATATCACACGGCCGTGTGACTCGACACACGCCCGTGTGGCCGCCGAAAAGGTCACGAAACCGTCCAAAAAAGCACCAAAACCACCGTTAAAGCCACCAAATTAGTTCCTAACCTTTGCCACATCAAAGTATATCAAAACTTGGAGTATTACCCTCACTACCATAAACTAGAAACCCAAAACTATCGAGTTAGTGCACAATTAAGGAATACCGAATCAAAAGTTTGCAAAATAGATCCAGTAAACAGAAATAGCGTAGTCATGGTTCGAATCCCACACCTAATTTGTAGTTAGAGAGGACAACAGAGGAGCAAAATTCCCCAATCAGCGAGCAAAATCATTTTCGAAGAAAAAATTAGAGAACTCCAAATACCAAAGGAAGAGCCAAGAACATGAAAAATAAACGAAATAACCTAAAATAAAAAATAAATAAATAAAAATACAAATAATAACCAAACAAATATGTATCAATATAAAACTAAATAATTATTTAAAAACTCACTAAATTAAAATTGTTTTCCCCAGAATGCACATAAGGGGAATCGAACCAAGGACCCAGAGACAACCTAACACTCACTTAACCACCAGACCAGCGGGCCCATTCTTGTCACTAAAACCCACATCTGTACTCATATGTGCAACCTCCCCACTGTCCCTACATTCAAAACTCAAAACTTCTAGGCCCAAGATTCGGGGCATTACAAACAAAGTTGACGTACATGCGGTACAGTGCAGTAAATCGCTGTACGAATAAGCTTCCAGCTAAACTGCCAAATTAGAATAGAATCAGTCTTCCTTCTCTTCACAACCAATCCCAAAAACATTATGCAAAGGCATGAATGCATTCAATCCCACAGAAATAATGAACACGTCAATCAACAACTAGACAGAAGCAGATATGCACACACACCCCACAGCTCAGATTCAGAATCAAACATCTGACACAATAGTCATAGATAATACATATGTCGAAGCCCATATCAGAATTCTTAGCCTCACTAACTAAAGATCAGCAAAAATTGAAACACACAGGCACATTCCCAAATCAAACATACACACAACAAAAATATGTGATTAGAGCCACACGGCCGTGTGGAAAAACCTAGGCCGCCTGAGAGAGGCACACTCCCATGTAAACCAGGGTCACGATCATGTGAATAGGCCGTGTAACTCTCTGTCCACTGTGCCAAAATAGAATGAAGGACAGACACGGTCATGTGAGAGTCTCACACGCCCGTGTGCTAACTAGACGTGGTCGTGTGTCCTAAACACACACCTATGAGGGATCCCTATATACCTGAATTAGCCACACGGTAGTGTGGCCAGGCCGTATGGCACCAAATTTCTAAATCACTAATTCTCAATCACACATGCCTGTGTACCCAAGGGACAAGACTATGTAAGAAACAACAAAAATCCTCAATCGACCACACGGCTGTGTGGCCAGGCTGTGTGACACCCAAACTAGCCTAGAAACCCTAAATCTTAAAAGCACACGACCGTGTGTGGGGGCACACGCCCGTGTCATCACCCGTGTGGTCACGAAACCATTCCAAAAAGTGGCAGGAAGTCACATTTTTCGATTAGTAAAATGACCCCTAATGAAGTATTTTTGAATCACACCATAATAAGTCGATTATATGCGATATAAAGCCAATACAAACCTCAATTGGTCACTACCAAATCACACAAGGAGAGTTGCAAATTCCAAAACTATTCGGTACTGAATTACACAGTGCAGAACACATTCCTGATATCGAAATACCCAGAATCAATTCAGTATTCAAAACTAAAAAGAAAAGTTCAGAACCCACACCTAATTTGACGACAAAAGAGCAACATTCCTTGAAACTCGCCAACCAAATCGTTTTCAAATTAAAAAAAGAAAAGAAACAAAAGAACCCCCAAAAAAAAAAGAAAAGAACAACCAGCTAGTTAAAAAAAAGAATAAAAATAAAAATAAAATATAAATATAAATAAATGGTTATATGTTTTCACTTAAAACAAAACCACTATTTGACAAAACAAAATTATAAAGAAAATGCTTCCTGAAATGCGCACACAAAGACTCAAACCAGGGACCCAGAGACAGACTAGCACACAACTAACCACTAGACCAGCAGGCCCATTCTTACACTTAAATGCGCAACTAAACGCAATAGCACAATCCTCTCACTGACCCTAACCACAAAACTCAAAACTTCTAACCCCAAAATCTGGGGTGTTACATATTTTCTTTATTACTGCTAAATATGGGTGAGCAAAATCCAATTCAATTTGAAAAACTCGATAAAAATTCAAAATTTGAATTAAATAGTTTCAGTTATTTGAGTTAATTAAGTTATTCAAATAATATTTTCGGTTTAAGACAAATATGAATTACACAATTTGAGTTATCCAAAAATCCAAATAAGAAAAGGCAAAACTACAATTTTTTTTATAAATATTTACACATTAGGTTAAAAGGCAAAACTAATATATCATTTATGTAGTTAAATGATCTTGTACTTTGTCACTAGTTAAATAATCGGTAAACGCAACATTGAGTATAAATAAAAAGATTCATTAACTCGACTCGACTTGACTCGAAATTTTTTGACTCGATTCGATTCAATTTGAAAAAAATTCAAATTTTGTTCGGTGTCTGAAATAGGATTCGTCAACTCGACTAACTCAAAATTTTTGACTCAATTCGACTCGACTCGATCAAATACTCGCCCCCTACTTCTAAATAATGGAATTACTTTAATTCTACGCCTGCATTGAATTTGATTTTTTCATAAATACAATTTTTTCATAGTTTATATCATTCATAATAGAACAAATACATTTAATTCTACAAAAACATGTTTACATTAAAAAAATAAACATTCTTATATATAAAATTATAATTATAGTTTCTTTCGTTTTGAAATTGCTTTTATTTTCAAAGAAGGAAATTTTTTACAAAAATTAAACGGTTTAATACAACATATTCAAATAAATACGAAGATGAATGCATACATCATAGGAGTACACATACTAGTTGTAATATATAAACATCCTTATAATAATATTTTAATTATTCTAAAAGTTGTGTTTTTTTATCAAGAGAAGGGAGACTGAGTTGTTTAAGTTTCAACCTTAGAATTGATGTTAACTAAGATTTTAGACCAATGAAAATGTTTTTTCTTTAAATTAGAGCCATCCATGGGTTAGGTTCAGACCAAATCCTAACAATATTCTAGCCTTGATGATAGGCCCGGTGTAACAACCTTAACCCGTTTTTGTCACCAAATTAGGGTTACAGAGTATTACGGCACATATCAAAACAATTTACATCATTAAACCATTCATTTATTAATTTGAATCAAAATAGAAATGTATGGACAAAAACTTGAAAATTTTGGGAACAAGGGTCACAAGGCCGCGTGGCTGGGCTGTGAGACAGAGCCTAGACCTTATGGCTTAGAAACATGGCCATGTGGCCAAACCGTGTACAAATTGAAATATGGGTCACACAGTCGTGTCTCAGCCCGTGTGTCCACCCATGTGAGTATTCAAAATAAAATCACATGACCGTGTCTCCAGGCCGTGTGTATAACACCCCAAACTCGACCTAGACATTATGGCCTAATCTGGAGATGTTTCGTAAAACGGTTGAAAATCTTGATTTGTATATTTTGGAAATTGTCGTAACTTCTTTGTTACATGAAAACCCTATTTATTTGAAAACATATCTTACTTAGTTGTTTAAGTGAAAGCACTATTTGTTTACTTTTTCTAAATTCGTATACTTTTTTAGCAAAAATTCTTAGATCATTAAATCTTTTGAAAACCCAGTTTGTTGTTTCAAAAATCGATTGTTTTGCAGGGAAATCGATATTTTTGATAAAATGTTTATACAATTATCATGCAGAAATCAGAAATAAAGTTCAAAAACCAAAACAATCCAAAGTATCCAAAATTACAAAACTCTCAAACCCTGTTTAAACAAATTTAAATTTTTGTAAATATTGTCGAAACCGAGCTCCCATCGCACCAACCCTCCTAAGCCCGAGGATTACTTGGAAGTGACAAACAAATAAAAAGTGAGTTTTCGAAAGTAAGCGTGTAACATACATTTTAAACAAACTTATTTAAAATAATAGAATCAGAACATTTCAAAGTAGTACAGATACAAACATATAATCCTACTCCCCATCCGCTACACATCAACTTCAACCATCCTAACACACTATATGGGGTATGAAACACCCATCCAACCCTATACACCACTTAGTGTTGGTATGACACTTTACAGAATGTTTGTAGCTGAGCTGCTAGTTTTGCAGGTGAGAAATCGCCATTTACAAAAACACTTCCTCCATATAGCAAACCAACCCAGATACAAATACAAAACATAACAAAAATTAGACATGTTTACAGTATACATGCATAACATAATAGATTTAGAATATACATAGCACTTTTTTGGTTACTCACAATTTATTACAGAGTTTACTTATCACATAACGTCTCAAATATATGAACAAATATCAGAATTTATACTAACAGATAACCGAATTTTATATTGTACAGTCTATTTGATCACAAGAAGACCCCACGAAAGGCTTACACACACCCATGTCGCCCATACAGCCCAAATAGCCTAAACTGTGTGTCACACACGAACCAATACATGGCCTGTCGCATGGCCATGTGGCGTCAACTGTGTAAATTTTTGGTTTTCACTGTTCCTAATTTTCAGGTTTCTCGTTACACACCTGGTTCAATTTTGATACGAAATCACTCACGAGAATCTAGAACCTAAACGTGTCAAATAAAAACCCATTGAAATAGTTTACCAAACTCAACTCATAAGAATTAAACACAAATTGAATCTATTTTAGCAACCAACAGGCCCCAAACCACAATATTAACTTACCTTAGAACGCAACAACAATCACCCAATACTTAAATCGCTGGAGGGTCGCCTACTACCTTTTGTACTACTCCTAATAAAAACACATTAGAATTATTAACAATACCCACTATACCGATTTAATGCAAACCCAACGCCCAACACAACTACAAGTAACACAAAGTATTGAACATAAACACCTTACCCATAGTTTTGCAGTCAACGGAATATAAACTAATGCCTCAAGAAATAACAGCAGCCCCAGATGAAGAACGAAAAAGAATAGCCAAACGAACTAACCCCACTAGGAGTGAAGGAGAAAAACAAAAGTGAAAAGAACCAAACAAGAAAGAAAGGAACAGATTTGCAATAGGAGGATACGAGAAACGACATGAAAAACAAATAAAGAAAATGGGAAAGAGGGAGCAACTAACATGATAAAGTGAGAACAAACTTTGGGGAAAAATAATAAAATCAATTATATAAAAACAAATAACCTTTTACTATTATTAAACCACTACACTTCTAAAATAAACTAACTTCTAACCAACCATATCCTACTAACTTACCATCTTTTCCCAAGATTTTAAAACCCAATCCAACACCACCAATCTGAAAAGCTCACTAAGGACTATCAAAAATAAATTTAATTCCTCATGTAGGGACTCAAACTCAAGATCTCAACACACACTCAAAGCCCCAAACCACTAAAACATATGCTAATTTTATTAACATAATTTAAAAAATTAATACTCATATTTTTAGGGCATTATGATGTAACTCTTTGAGATCATATGTACAATACTAAAGTTAATATCAAAATGACTTGTGGCCGTGTGGTATGACCATGTGTAGCACACGGCTGTGTGACAGCCCGTGTAAAACAACACCAATTCTTTAGGTACCAAGCTAAAACCAAATCAGCGTTAAACATGATTTCAAAACACATATAATCAAGCCTAAAACATGTATTAAAACATCCCAACCTAAGTTTCTAACCAATATGCCATCATTGGCACCACATACAAAACAACATTTATCAATCAATTCAATTCATTCATTCAAACAATCTAATTATCAATAAACATACCAAATTTGTTACCAAATAATCATCCGCAAATACCATTAAACATGCCTTAAATACACATTACTAAGATGTTAAACATGCCTTATATATATGTACTAACTTTGCATAAGAGTATATTTACAACCAAAGTACAAAAACATGTCCAAACATTTGCCAAATAAGCATCCTATATACATGTCACAATTAACCCCATTTCAAGACTTCAAAAATTGCTTATGTTAGATGATGCTAGGTGTGCGCTCTTATGATCTGATCGACATACTCCATGGATTCAAAATCTACAGAAAATAATAACAGAACTAAGTATAAGACATACTTAGTAGGTTTATACATTTCAATTCACTAACTTACCATGCACATTTAATTGCTAATTGCATATAACCATTCAAGTAAAAACCTTATCACAACTTAAATCAACAAATTCGAGTCAGTAATTAATAAATATATAGTTATTCAGAATTCAAATTATGTTCATATTATAAAACCATTTAACACTTTATATTCGATAATTTTCAATGGAACTTTGTAAAAGAATTCAATATACAAGTCCAGAAAATAGTTAAAACTCATGACTTAATCTGGTACAGAGATATATATGTCATGTTACCTATTCGGGCTAAACCAATGACAACACAAAGGAAATATAGCCTAGTTAGGGCTATGTATACATAAAGGTTACCGGTCCAGGCTAAACCTTTAAAATGACAACTAATTACTAGTCTAGGCTAAACTTGTGTCACATGTATATTCGAGTTCGCAACAAATGCTGGAACTCGGTCATAAATGAAAATCTTTCAAAAACCTTATATATGATACTTTTACTCATTCTATTAGAAATATTTCAGAAATCCAATTTATTTCTATAAACTTAGTAACATTTAATATCAAATTATAACTTAGAAAGTATTATGAACTTACCTTGTAACAGCTCGAATCAGGGCTAAGTCAGAATAGTGGTTTCAGGACCACAAATCCAAAGTAGAAAATTCTATTGTGATAAATTTTGAAGGTTTATAGTATGATTGAATGCATGTGTAAAAATATCATTAAGAAATTTTATCGATAGAGGGTCCAATTAAATTAGTAGAACTAATTTGCAAAAAGTGCAAAATATATGTTTTGGAAGCTTTGGGTGCTTAACTGGAATGAAATGGTAAATTAGAGGTCCTTATTTAGCAATTAGACCATTATGTATCATGATGGACAAAAATGGACATGAAAGGGTAAAATTTCAAAGAAAGGTCTTAGGGGCATTTTGGTCATTTGGTTAATAAAAGGATAAAAAGGGAAAATAAAGTCAAAAATTGTGTCCATCTTCCTCGCACATAGCCAAAATTCTCAAGGACACCATAGCTAGGGTTTGACCAACTTCCAAGCTTAATAGTAAGTGCATCCTAGCACCGTTTTTAATGCTCTTTACGTTTTTGAAGTCGTAATCAACCGATCTAGCTATTTCTACCATTCATTTAAACTAGGTTTCATGTTCAAAAATTTACCCATGTGTGACATGCATGTGTTTTGATGTTTAATGGAAGAATATGAAAGTTTGAGATGTGTTTAACAACTTTTGCTAAGTGATTTTTCATGAAATTGCATAAAAGGACTTTTTTGTAAAAGTTGTAAAAATGTGTGTAGGAAGTGGGATTAAATGAAAAATATGTGCTGGTATGAGTATGAAAATAGTTTCGCTAGGCTTGGGTAACAAAGAAAATGAGTACATTTCATTTTACGAGCCTAGGGACTAAAGTGTAAATAAGTGAAAAGTTAAGGCAAAAATGTAAACTTGCGTTAATATGATTTTTGGGTCAAATTGAATAATGTGAGTAATAAACGAGCTAAATGTGTCATTATAGATTAAAAAAGACGAGGAATTGACCTAGATCAGGGAAAGGGCAAAGTTGTGGACTAAATCGCAAAAATTTACTATTTTTGTACCGAGGTAAGTTTGTATGTAAATAATGCATCATTAATTTATGTTTTAATACCTTAATATGCATGAAATGTGTAATTAACCCATCGGATGAGTTTGGCAAAGGTTCGAAATGTGAGGAAAATCCCGTTCGAACCTTAGAAATAGAATAGGATACGGGTGACATGTCACTAGGAACTCAAGTGTGTGATTATGTGATTAGTGATGTCCAGGTGCTGGTCTAGTACTTCTACCAGTGGCTAGGTAATCCTGTATTTGTTGTGGACACCTGTCAGCTTGTGTGAGTGGCATTGAGTAGTTACATCCCGACCGTCAGCTTGTGTAAGCAGACCCGTGACTAGCTTAAGAACGAGCATATATGTGAAATGTGGTAAGTGGTAGCTTCGGCTACATATATGTGGCACTTATGTGAAAATTATCCATGTATCCGTTAGTATTCCGAGTGTTTAATAGGAAAAATAACAAAAGATGTGAAAATATGTGTGTCTGTATTATGATGTGGTACAGGTGTGTACGAGCAATTTGTAGTATGAACATTGTAAGTGAGGATACCGTGGTAAGTAGCGTTTGAGTAAGTTTAGCATATGTGAGCTTAATGGTAAATGTGTTAACTCTTATTATATGAATTTGCATGGTTAAGATGCTATTTATTTGCATATAAACTTACTAACTTATATAGCTTACCCCTCCTTTCTTTTCCTTTGTTTTATAGTGTCACCAAGCTAGCTCGGGATCGGGACTTGTCGGAGGCTCTCATCACACTATCAGAATCGTTATTTTGGGTATTTGATACTTGTAATATTTTGAAAGTATGGCATGTATAGGGACTTGGTCATTTGTTAAGTGTCATCTTTGATTTGGCCAAGAATGTTGGCCTAATTTAGTTGAAAGTTCATTTTGTATAAAGCCATTGAAATTGGCAAATATTGGTTATTGGTATGATCTTGTAATGATATCTTTCATGAACGTGGTTGCATGCATGATTAAGTTGATAATTGTGTAATGTTCATGCATGGTGATTTTGGTATGTGGATGATGAGTGGATACCTTGATTGTAGAGGTTCAAGTGCTTAATTTATGTCATTATAAGTGTTGTTGGATGGAGATATGTGTTTTTGTGTTTCAGGATGGCAATTGGCATGGTAAATAGCTTATATATTGTCCACACGGGCAGACACACGGGCATGTGTCTAGGCCATGTGTGACACACGATCAACCCTATGGGCGTGTTGATAGGCCGTGTGTCCCCTACACCTTAGTTTTGAGAAATAGAATGTCTAGTAGTAAACACTCGGGCAGAGACACAACTATGTGTCTCAACCGTGTGAAGGACACGGCCATAGGACATGGGCATGTGCCCAGGCCATGTGAAGTCTACACCTTAAATGCCAAAATTAAATTTGCCACACGGCCTAGCACACGGGGGTGTCCCGAGCCACACAGGCGTGTGTGACCACATGGCCTGCCCACACGAGCATGTGACTCTCCAAAACATGAAATTTTTATAAGTGTTGAAAAAGTTCTGAAAGTTCACCGTTCAGTCCTGAACCACTCCTAATGTATGTTTAGGGTCTCATAGGCCCGAAATAGCGACGTTATGAATATAAATGAAAAGTTTTAAATTTAATGCAAATTTTATGACTTGGATTTGTGTCTTCATGTGTGTTTAAGTCCGGTAATACCTCGTACCCTATTCCGGCATCGGACACAGGTAAAGGGTGTTACATACCTGACAAAACTGTAGCAGTTTAGATACCAGAGACTATTCATCAATTTTTTCTTTTTCGCCTAAGTCAATAACTTGATCTAAATAATATTTAAAATTCAAAATATCAATATCAAATATCATAATACTACTCAAATTCATGTTTTTAATCTTTTAATTTTATTTTACACAATTTCTCTAAACATTTACATTTTAATTCCAAAAAAAAAAACTTATAATAACTTCCAAATTTGAACATCAAACTTTAAATCAATTTCAAATACATTCAATTACAGCCATCTATTATAAAAAAAATTTAGAAATTACATATCAATTTTAAGATATTAACAGTTTAGTCCTTAAGTTCAAAATTAATAAAAATCACTTTATAATAGTCCTTAAAAAAATTCATAGCTTCCAAATCCACCATTCTCTATAAAAAATCTAAAATTCACCAATGACAAGTTTTAAAATCTTTAACAGTTTTGAAATCGAAGATAAGAGTTAACTAGACCTAATTGCAATGATCTCAAAAACATAAAAATTACAAAAAAAAATTAAATCGTTTACTAATTTGAAGATTAAGCTTCACCGAAAGTTTGGTTTTCTCTCCAACGGAGAAATGGTGGAGAAAGGGAGAAAAGAAGCTGACAAAGGCTTTTAACCTTTTGTTTTTATTTACTTATATTTTAACTTAATTATTCAATTTAATTTAACATTAAAATAACATATAATTTAACAAATTACAAGCAATGACCGTCCACCCACATTCAAAAGGTGGTAAATTGCCACTTTAATCTTAAAATAAACATTAATTATGCATTTTAGCTAATAAAAATCAATAGTGATTAACTTTTACATCTTTTACAATTTCATCATTTTTTCTTAATCAATAGTGGTAAATTGCCACTTCAATCCACTTTTATAATAACTCCGTAAAGATTTAATAAAAAATATTTACGGGCTTGATTTATAGAAATAAGGTCTTAATACCTCATTTTTCAAAATCACTTGACTTTAGGGATAAACCACTTGTAATTTAATTAGCTGTCAAATTAACAAAATTTATCAAATAAAAAATTCACTATATTACTAGATTTGTCTCGTAAATATTAAATAATTATATTTACGGACTCACTCGTCGGAATTGTGATTCTGAAATCACTATTTCTAATACTACTGAAAAACAGACTGTTACACCCGGCCCAAAAAATGGGCCTAAAATTTGGCCCAAGCTCAGCCCGAATAAAAATGCTAAAACTCAAGTCCGGCAATATTTTTATTTTATTTTTATATGAAAAATTTAAAAATATAATATATCAAAAATACTAAAAACATTAAAATAAATGTTTCTCAACAAATTGAAAAATAAATTAAAAAAGTCTCTATACTTAAATAACACTAAGATAGGTGCAATTTAACAAGCAAATGCCTCTAAAATAGTAGCAAAATTTACAATTAACCGAGAGTAATATTGTAACGCCCCAAATTATTTATTTCGGCTTCTGGTAAATTTGACACAATTGTGTATTTGCCTCTGTGGTTACATGTTCTGGGTGTGTGTGTGAGGTCCCAAGTTCAAGTCATACCTTGAAAAAATTTTGTTATTTTTTAAGAATTAAGCCCTATATCTGTTCAGTGAGCTTATATTTAATTGCATGTAATTTTATATTAGACTGAGCTTGCTGGTTCAAATTGTAAAGGAATTAGTGTGTTGGGGGTCCTGTCTTTGAATCCCTGCACAAGCGTAGGTATTTATTTTTGTTTGATTCTATTAGAGAGAGTTCTGATGGAATAAGAATTCTGAGTAGTGGGGTAGTGGAGATAATTACGGGATTTGTGGAATATCTGCTGGGTTTTTATTTTTTCCTTTTTTTTGAAATTTCCTCTTCTTCTTGAGAAAGATTGATGTCTGCCTCTCTCCTCCTCTTTGTCGAAAACCCTATCTCTCCTTCACCTTTTCTCTTTTCGTTCACTTTTCCAAATCCGTCTCCTTTTGCGCATCATCTGACTATGTTCGTTTCAGTAAGTCTTGTGTGGTTGGGTTTCAAGTTTCGTGGCTAGTGTTTTAATGGGGGACTTTTGTGTTTACTTTTGATTAGGGGAAAGTGTAACGCTTCAAATTTTGGACCTGGAAGTTTTGAGTTTTGTGCATAGGGCCAATGAGAAGGTTGCACATATGTGGTTAGTTGTGCAATCTAGTGACAGAATGGGCCTATTAGTCTGGTGGTTGAGTGAAGGCTAGTGAACCTCAAGGTTGTGGGTTCGAGTCTTTACATGTGCATTCTGAAGATTAAATAATTATATAGTTTTATTTTGTTTCTTAATTAGTAGCTTATTATTTATTTTATTTGGTATTATTTTGTTTTGTATATTTTTATTTTTAATTTTTTTTCACATTTCTTCTCCTTTTCTTCTCTCCGTTTCTATAGGCTTTTCTCTGTGCCTTTGGAAACGTTTTGTCTGCAGATTTTATAATGCCACTCCTCCGTCACCTATTCCGATTGCAAAATAAGTGTGGTATTCAAACCCTGACTTTTCTTTTCCAATCTATGTTTTTGTGACCCTTAGTTTTGGCTTTTTAAGAGAGTACGATAACTCTCTGGTTTCGAAGTTCCAATTGCAGAAAGTGGGTGTGATACTCCATTTTCTATATATAATTGATATTTCTAAATTGGGGACGATTTTGGTGGCTAAAACAACATTTTCGGAGCTATGTAAGGACAGGTTTGTGACCACTCCAGCGGCTACAAGGGCGTGTGTCGACTCACACGACCATGTGAAATTAGGCGTTAGGGTTTTCAGGCTGAATTGGGTGCCACACAGCCTGGACATACGACCGTATGGTCAACTTGGGGATTTTGGCGTTTTTCACACGACTGTGCCCCCTGGGTATACGGGCGTGTGAGTTTGGGAATTAGGGATTTGGTGATTTGGTGTCATACTGTCGTGTGGCTAATTTGAGGATTTAGGGATGCCCCACGGGCGTGTGTTTTTAGACAGTCCCAATACCCTGAGGGTCGTGGACTATTATTTTACCAGTATAGCGATTTACCGAATTGTACTGTACCACATGTACGTTAGCTTCGCTACGTATCATCACTACCTGATCTGGTAGTTCATACTGCATGTCTGTACCGCAGTTTACCGTATGACACTGTACAACTTATACACCAGCTTTGCTGCGTAATATATGATTTGGCAATTTATCTACTTACTGTTAGCCCCAATACCCAGAAGGTCGTGGGCAGTCCCAATACCCTAAGGGTCGTGGACATTTCTGATGGCCATTGTTGCCAGGCAACCCAGGATGACATCATACGGTGTGTAGGGTTGAATGGGATTTTCGAAGTCCTATTTGGTGTGATTGGTTGGATGAGCTTAATAGCTCTTATGTGGTGTGATTAGGGATGGAGAGGTGTGTTGGCTGGATGGATGGGTTTTATAATTCAACTACATTCATACGCTTTTGTAGATTGTTCTGCGTGTTAGACTGTTTGTTTATATTGCTCGACTGAAAAACACTTACAACTGTGTGAATTTTGTAGACTCTGATTGTAACTTTTCGATTGAATGGTACCTGCGACTGTGTGTTTGAGTGTGTTTTTAATATGCTCTAAATATTGCTATCTGCCGGTACATCCATTTTGAATATACCAACTGGTTCTGTATAGCTTTGTAAGTATGTTCCGCTTCTGAACTACTTTTTGGCTTTCCATTTCGAATTCTGTAGTTAGCTGGTTTTGATCTCACACTGAGCTCATGTAGCTCACCCCCTCCTCTATTTTCCATTTCAGGTACCTTTCTGAATTCTAACGTTGTACTCGGTACCTGGAGGTCTCAGGCAGTCTCAGTGGAAGTAATTTATCAGCTTTTATTTTTAGATTTTAATTATTGTACGGCTTTTGAACAGTAAGGCTTAATTATACCTTGGTACAATTTCTGCTTTAAACTTTTATTTAGAAATTTTAATTCTGGGTTTTAAGATGATCTTAACTGTAATTATTACCGATAGAGTTTTAAGCAATTACATGTTTTGGCTCATAAACATTTAAATGGTTTCAGAAATAAAAATAAGGTTGACTTGATTTGTAAATTTCTCCTATGATCATGTCGGTGATCAATGTAGCATCCTGGATTGTAATAGCCCAAAGTTTAGCGAAGTATGAAATAGTGGTTTGAGATCACCAAATCCAACAAATGAACCCGTAGATTATATTATTTAATATTTATGATCCAAATGTAGCTTTTAAAAGATTTTTGAAATAGTAAATTGTGATTTATTTGGTCAAGAAATTGAGAAAAAGAGGTACTGAGATCTCAGTGTTATAAACTGAGTCGTAAATATTTTTATAAATATGTACGAAGTGTCATTAAGTTGGTATTAAAGTTTCGTTATGAAATTCTAACGTTGCATTCCTGGGACTCCGTTCTGGTAAATCGGACTTGTAAATATTTTTAATAAATATTTACGAAGTGTGTAGTGTAATTAATTAGGTTTTAATTAGGTAAATTTAGCTTAATCTAGAGTAATCAGTGAAAAAGACTAAAATGAATAAGGTGTAAAAGTTTAATTATAAAGTAAAAGAATAAAAAGAACTGAATAGGTAAATAAGTCAATGGCTTAAGATAGATTTTTCTTGATTTATATTATAAAAATATTATTTAATTAAAATATTATAAATTATATTAATTAAAGTTAAGATAATTTATTATAAGAAATAAATAAAATAAAGACAATTGTATGATAAATAAATTAAAATTTGTCAAATGGATGGTGGTGATATTGTACAAATGTATAAAAATATATGTGGACAATTGTAGTATTTAATTTGTTATTAAATAGGTATTTATTATAGTGTATTATTATTATTATTAATTTATTAAATTATAATTTATATTAATTATATTATAAGATTTTTATAGGATAAATAAAGTAAAACATGACAAATGTAGGATGATGATAAATGTTTAATAATATGTATGTGTACAATTGTAATACATGTAATTGATATTAAATAGATACTAAGTTATAATTATGATATATTATATGATAAAATAAAATGAAGACAAGTGAATGCAGATGATTTATTACAAGTGTATATAAAAATATACATTTGTAATATTTATATTTAAATTGGAAAATAAATATTTATTAATTATTATTATTAAAAAATATTTATTAGATAAATAATTATTATATAAGATTTTTATATGACAAACTAATTAAAATGTGACAAATGTAATATAAATATTTGTTAATAAAAAGATATTTATTATAATTATTATTAATTAGTGTATATATATATATATATATATATATATATATATATGTAAGAAATGAAACAAAGGAGAGGAAAAAAAGGGGCATTCCAAACAGAGCAGGAAAAAGAAAGAAAGGAAAGAAAAATGAAAAATTCGGGGTTTAAGTTTAAAGCTTTGATTGGTAAGTCAATTAAGTCCTTTTTACTTAAATTCGATGTTTTAGAAGCTTTAGAACAAAGTTTTGTTGAAATTGAGTTGAAGTTTTGTTGAAATTGAGTTGAAGTTTTGAAAGTTCTTAGGTTTTTTAATATAGTTTACGTTGAATTAATTTGGTGAATTAGGGGTTAAACTGAATAAATTTCAAGTTAGAATTGATGAAAGGATTAAATTGAGAAATAAGTTATAAGAAACAGTTTTGGACAGCAACAGTAGCCTAACTTTGAAAAACCACAAAAAATGGTAGAAATTGAATTAGAAGTTGAGTGAAATATGAAATTAAAGCTTATTGAGTCTATTTTCATATAAAAGAAACAGAGCAAGTAAAGAATTCTGTATATTTATTTTTTTGTGAGACTGGTTCAGAATGACTTCGAGATCCCTTGTTTTGATTTGGAAAAATCATTAAAAATTGTACAAAAATAATTATGGGATATAATTTATATGGTTAGATTCCTTAATGAGTCTATTTTTAGAAGAAATAAACGAGAATATCATTTGAATTCTGTACAAAGAGATAATTAAATCTTAGTGAAGAGTGATTAGAATTGTCGAATAGCAAAACAAGGGAGACTTTAATGAATAAACTGTACTAATTGGCCAAACCAGAAATTCTAAAAATTTTATGGTAAGAAGGTATTGAGTCTAGTTTTATAGAAAATTAACGGATCTTAGTTTGGAGTTCTGTAGCTCAAGATAAAAATAATTTAGTGACTATAACACGAATGGATAGCTTAAATATTCATATAAGTAAATAGTGAAAATTATAGACAATGTTATTTACAAGTGTGTTATTTATACTAAGGATGTGGATGGAGAGGAGGAGGAGGAAAAATATATGAATGAGTTGTGTATAAATTGATCACATGTCCGCTTATAATTGATAAATGTTGAATTAGAAATGAGATAATGTTTTATTTGGAATATTATTATGAAATTATGATTTATCGTTATAATACAAAAATCGAACTTGTGAGTTTCTATGGCTAAATTTTAGTGAATATTGAAATTGGATTCAATAAACGATTTGTCATTTTAGATTGTGATTGGCAGGAACAGTTAGTGAATTGCATGCTTATAAATTGTTACACATATTTGTCTAAAATACGAGTAAATGATGGTAATTGATACATGAAAATATGAGACTATGATATATAAACATGGAATATGTTTGATGAATGAGTTCATTTGTGATTATATATTTGCACACCTTGAATGTACTATCCGTATGAATTGATATCTCAAGTGAATTAATGAGAAAAGTTCTAATATGAAATAGTCTAAGTTCTAAATGAAATATTATGAAACGTACTTGAAATACATTAATATATCTTGTATATGTTATTTGAGTTCATAATGTGGGAAGTAAATTTGTACGAAAGTAGTGTATCGTTTTTAATTACATTTTCATATTTTGATATAATTTATGAAATAATGCTGAATATTTGATGTAATTGATAAAGTATCGGAAAGTGAGATAATTTCCCAGTTGAACATTAGGAATAGAAAATGGATACAAGGGACCTGTGTGGAAATCTAAGTGGAATACACCCATGGCACCAAAGTGAAATAAGTCCATGGTATTGTGCCAAGTGATATAAGCCCATGGCATCTAAGTGAAATAAGTCCATGACATTATGTTAAATGTGATTAGCTCAAGAACGAGCCTATGTGATCTATGTGAAATGAAGTAGTTTTGGCTACAAATGTGGCACTATGTGAAATGTCCCGATGTATCCATTATTATTCTAATGTGTTCAATGGGAATTGAATTAAAATGACTAAGTAAAAATGAATGTGATTATGATGATGATGATATTTCGAATAGTTTAATGAATAAAGTTCCGACATGGAATAATCTGAGTATAAGATAATAAATTATGAAATTAAACTTGAAATACATGGAAATCATATTTAGTTAATATATTGAAATATGACATGGAAAATACATGCATGTGAAACTTATCAGATAATTATGCATATTCAGGATTATGAATTGTTACACGAAATTCATGAAAATAATGGTACATGAAATATCAGTACAATAAATTGAATGATTTATGTTTATGAAGAAACATCAAGAGAATGATATACACCATGATATGTAAATATGTGACTATCTATAATACATGCTATATGAAAATTATGCAAGTTGTGATGAGTAATAAAATCAAGTGTGATAGGTTGATAAAATAAGTTTATCAATATTGAATTTATATGAAATATGTTCAAGTATGTTAACAGGTGTTGTCGTTGTTGTTGTTGTTGACGCTTAAACTAGTGCCAAATTACTGGTTCAATGGTAAAATGTTTATAATATGATGCGTTGAAAGGGTAAGTGCTTAAATAAAAATATATTTGTGCTCGTGGAAAAGTGGCTAGTTTTAAGTTCTGCAATTTTGCATGAAATGAATATTCTGTATTTGTTCTAAAATTTTGGAAATGTCTCATAACCCTATTTCGGTGACGGATTCGGGTTAGGGATGTTACATGGATTCGGTCTAAACTTCTAGGTCAGGTTTGGGGTCTTACAGAAAGGCAAAGATCAGTTGGTGCTCCTGCAGCGGTTTAAGTGTTTTGTGTTCCTTTTTGTTAGCGGTAAGTATTTGCGTGCATTGTTTAACGCTGGAAGGATTTTCGTGTGAATTGAACTTGGTTGAGTCATAAGTTTCCTAAATTCAAACTTTGGGTAAGTTGATTTTAGGTTCTGGAGGGCTCGGGTGTGTTCTGCATCAAATAGATACTAGGTGTGTACCCAAAATGCAGAAAAACAAGATTCGGTAAAAGCCAAAAAACTATTTTGTTGATGCCACATGGGTGCGTGGTTGCCCGTGTGGTAAGCTGTCTGCAATGACACGGCCGTGTGATCGACGAAAGCCAAGCCGTGTGAAAGACATGGCCGTGTAATGGCCAGAGTGTGGCTGTGTAAGCCACACGGGCTAGGCCAAATTGGGCTTGTGGACCACACGGGCATGTGGGCCGACACGGGTACGCCACACCGGCATGTAGGCCCACACGGGCACGCCACACCGGCATGTGGTTTTTAGGCCAGGCCATGTGATCCACACGAGTAAGACCAATCTTGGCTTGTGGGCCCACATAGGCAAGCCACACGGGCATGTGGGCCCACATAGGCAAGCCACACGGGCATGTGGGCCCACATAGGCAAGCCACATGGGCATGTGGGCCCTTTTATCTAAAAATTTCCCTGGGTTTCACGGGTCGTCTTAAACGACTGTGGGCCTATTGTAGGGTCGATAAGGGCTAAATAAACCCTATTTTGTATGACATGATAATATGATAAACCGATATTCTGTACTGAGCATGATAGTATTATGCATGTCTGATTACTGTTCTGTATGGCTATCTGTTATCTCCTTATTAACCTGTTGGGCATGTTAAATTGCATATCTGCTTCTGCTTTTTTTTGTTAATGGGGTGGGATGGTATTATATTTAGAGGAAGTATTTTGAAAGGCGACATTCACTTATTATCTGGCAGCCTTACTGCATTTTAATCTGTTATGTGCCGCATCAGTACAATATGGTGTGTAGGGCTGGGTGGGTGTTTTAAACCCCACATGGTGTGTAGGGATGGTCAGAGATGGTGTGTAGATAATGGAGGTTGGATTTTTTATTTTGGATCTGTATATCTGCATCTATATCTGGAACAGTATCAGGCCCGAATTTGAATCTGTATCTGAAATGGGCTTAAACCCGAATCTGTATCTATCTGATCTGTGATATTTTGTATGTTTGCATGCCTAATTCTACTGGGTTACACACTGAGTTCACGTAAACTCACCCCTTCTCTGTTTATTCTGTACAGGTAATCCATAGTCTTAGGCGGATCGGTGCCGCAGGAGACTCGGCGATGACTACTTACTTAGATGCTGTTAAGTTTCAATATTATAGTTTTATTTAACTTTTGGCATTTATTTGAGAGTTTGTAATTTTTGGGGACTCTCCAGACTTTTATTATTGTTTAACTTTGGTTTTGGGCTTCGGTGAACTTGCTTATTATTTTGCAATGGTTTTTCCTAAAACAAGATTTTCTTAAAAATGCGAATTATTTTCTTAATTATGACGGTTTTACCTAAGCTTCCGCTAAAGGACATAATTTAAGGAAAATTGGCTCTTGATGAAACATTTTGAAATTAATAAAAGCAATTAAGAGATTGACAATTCATGAACGGTTTTATCACTTTCAAATCCATCTCATGTGACACCACTAGATTCGGCCATAACGTCTCAGCTGTTTTTGGGGTGTTATATTTTGTAGTATCAGAGTCAGATTGCAAAACTCGGCTGTGAATTTTGGGTTCCAAAATATGTTTCAGAGAATTGGTGTTCAAATAATTTTTAAAGTATTCTCATTAAGAATGTGGTATACCAAATCTCTGGCGCTGATCCTATAAGTATTCTGAAACTTAGATAGTTTATTTTGAAATATTGTAGATAGCATACTCTAAAAACATTATAGTTAGTACTCTCTGAAACTGTAGTGAAACGAATAGAGATTGAAACTTTCAAAAAACATCTCTGAACTTCTGATACTTATTGCATAAAACATCTGTTAATAAATACTGAAACAGATGCATAAAATTTTAAAATGTAGATTAAATTTAGAATTTACGATGAGCACTCGTGGTATTTGCAGATGTGGTATTCAAGACCATGGTAGAGGTGGTAGGGGGCTCGAGCTGAGTCCTAATCACTGGGAAGCATGTCAAATTTGGATACGAGTGAGAGCCGGTCTTACCTTCTACTGAGACTGGGTATCAAAACCGTACGGCTGGAGACGACGTATTGTCCAAGGCCATGCTGAGGATATTGGAGAGGGTTGCTAGAACCAATTCTGGATCTAGGGGCCAAGGGTCGATAATTGATCAACTCCAGTCTAATAGAACAGAGTTATTTAGGGGTGTCATTGGAATCACCCCTAATGTGGCTGAGTATTGATAGGAGGCCACTGAGAGAATTATGGAGGATCTCGACTGTACCACTAAGCAGAAATTAAAGGGTACAGTCTCCTTACTTCGCGATGAAGCATACCAGTGGTGGTTAACAATTAAGGAGGCCACACAGCCTGATCATCTAACTTGGGAGTTCTTTAAGACTACATTTCAAAGCAAGTATATGTGAGCTAGCTATGTTGATGCTCGCAGGTGTGAGTTTCTAAATCTTACGCAAGTGATCGATCTGTGGCCGAATATAAGGCCAAATTTCTAAGGTTGAGCCACTATGCCCGAGGCATGGTGGCATCTGCATATGAGAGGCGTGACAGGTTTGAAAATGGCCTAAGGGATAATCTGAGGGTTTTGATTGCTCCGCAGAGGGAGCGTGATTTTTCTGTTCTGGTAGAGAAGGCGAAGATCGCCGAAGATGTTAAGAGGACGGAGTGCCAAAATAGAGATAGGGAGAGGGGTAATAACAAGAGGGATTCGGAGCCATCGAGTTCTGCATAGAGGCATAAGAAAAAGGCCAAAATTGATGGACCTGCTAGAGTGGGAGCCCCTGTTGCTTCTATGGGGATGCTACCCTGTGGAGATTGTGGTAAACAGCATCCGGGTGAGTGTTGGATGAGGACTATGGCTTGCTTGAGATGTGGGTCTTTAGAGCACCGTATTCAAGAGTGTCCTTTGAGGGCTGATCAAGTGCAAGCTTTGGGATCAGGTACTGTACAGCCTTAGAGAGTAGTTCAGCAGCCACCTAAAGGCCGTGGCAGGCTAGGGATGGTAATGGTATGGGCCAAGTGCAGAGAGTATCGGGTAGAGGTGCTGGACAGGCAAAAGCGAGGCAGCTGGCTTTAGTTTATACTACTCGACACTGTGAGGATAGAGATGCTCCTGACATCATCACTGTTATTTTCTTTATATTTGATGTACCTACATTGCTCTGATAGACATAGGATATACTCATTCCTAGATAGCTAGCTCTGTATCTAAAAATTTGGGGATATCGGTTGAGAGTACTTCTAGCGAGGTTATTGTGATAAGTCCATTAGGGCAGACTGTTTAGGTTAGTAAACTCTATAGGGATGTTTTACTAGTAGTGAAAAGGGTTGAATTTTTTACGAGTCTGATGGAACTGTCGTTTGGGGAATTTGATTTGATCCTGGGTATTGACTGGTTAGTCAAGCACCGAGTCAGTTTGGATTGTGTGCCTAAGAGGGTTGTTCTGAGGACTAAGGATGATGATGAGGTGGTTGTCATCGACGAGCATCGAGATTATTTGTCTAACGTGATCTCCACTCTTGTGGCTGAGAAACTGGTTCGAAAAGGGTGTGAGGTGTACTTAGCCTACATCAGTGTTTCTTCTTTTGGAAACTCAACTATTGGGGATATCAAAACTATGAGAGATTTTTTGAATGTCTTTCCTGAGGAGTTACCAGGATTACCTCCGAATCGATAAGTGCAATTTGGGATTGAGCTCCTTCCAAGTACAGCTCTGGTGTCTATCGCTCCCTATCGAATAGCACCGAAGTAACTTACAGAACTTAAGGCTCAACTTTAGGAGTTGTTGGACCGTGATTTCATCTGTCCGAGTGTGTCTCCTTGGGCAACACCAGCACTATTTGTTAAAAAGAAGGATGGGACCATGAGAATGTGCATTGACTATAGGCAATTGAACAAACTGACCGTGAAGAATAAGGATCCACTTCCGAGGATCGACGATTTATTTGATTAGTTTCAAGGGGCTTCTATATTTTCGAAGATAGATCTTCATTCTGAGTATCATCAGTTGAGGGTTAAGGAAGTTGATGTGCATAATACTGCGTTTAGGACTCGTTATAGACATTACGAGTTCCTAGTTATACCTTTTGGGCTGGCAAATGCTCTAGTGGCATTTATAGATCTGATGAACCGTGTGTTTCAACAATTTTTAGATCAGATCGTCGTGGTGTTCATCGATGATATATTGGTGTATTCTAAGACTGAGGATGAACATGACGAGCATCTAATAGTAGTTCTTCAAACTTTTCATGAAAATTAGTTGTACGCTAAATTCAGTAAGTGTGAATTCTGTGTGCATGAGGTGACTTTTCTAGCGCACGTAGTTTCTACTGAGGGAATCCAAGTTATCCTAGAACGATTGAGGTTGTACTAGATTGGAAATAGCCTAAGAATATATCTAAAATCTGCAGTTTTCTAGGTCTGGCAGGTTATAATCGACGTTTTGTGGAGGGATTCTCTTTGATTGCTGCACCGTTGACTAAACTTCTACGTAAGAGTGCTCCTTTTGTCTGGACTGATGCACAACAAACGAGCTTTGAGAAGCTCAAATTTGTTCTGACTCAGGCTTCTATTTTGATACAGCCTGAATCCGGCAAGGAGTTTATGGTATACAGTGATGTATCACATGTCGGTTTGGGATGTGTGTTGATGCAAGATGGGAAAGTTGTGGCTTATGCATCCCGTCAGCTTAAGACACATGAGGCAAACTATCCGATGCATGATCTCAAGTTAGCTACAATGGTATTTCATTGAAAATCTAGAGGAATTATATGTATGATGAGAGGTGTATTATCTATAATGATCACAAGAGCATTAAGTATCTCCTTACTCAGAAGGAGCTGAACCTTAGGCAGCATCGCTGGATTGAACAACTTAAAGACTATGACTGAACCATCGAGTATCATCGTGATAAGGCCACTGTGGTGGCCGATAGTCTAAGTCATAGAGCAATGACTGATTTGAGGGCGATGTTTGCTTGCCTTAGTATGTTAGATGATGGGAGTTTGTTGGCTGAGTTGCAAGTCAAGCCCACTTAGATTGATCAGATTCGAGAAAAACAGTTGGGGGATGAATCGTTAAGTATTCGGTTTCGTCAAGTTAAGAGTGGCAGTACTTCAGATTTTAGTCTAAATAATGATGGTGTTCTGTGTTTTCGAGGTCAGATTTGTGTGCCGAATGATACTAATTTGAGATAGACGATTCTAAAGAAGGCCCATAGTAGCCCTTATGTTATGCATCCCGACGGTAATAAGATGTATCATGATCTTTGTAGGGTATACTAGTGGCCGAGGTTGAAGCATGAGGTAATGGATTTTGTTGGTCGTTGTCTAACGTACCAGCAAGTTAAGGCTGAGCATCAGTTACTTTCGGGTTTGTTACAGCCAGGTAAGATTCCCTTATGGAAATGGGAACAAGTGACGATGGATTTTGTCAGTGGGTTACCTTTGACACCCACGAAGAAAGATTCTATTTGGGTCATCCTGGATCAATTGACCAAGTCTGCTTACTTCATTTCGATTCAAACTGATTATTTTCTGTAGAAGTTAGCGAAGTTGTACGTTTCTAAGATAGTAAGACTACATGGGGTGCTTGTCTCGATTATTTTCGATAGAGATCCTCGCTTTACTTCTCAGTTCTGGAAGAAATTGCATAAGGCTCTGGGTTCAAGATTGAACTTCAGTACTGCGTTCCATACTCAGACTGATGGTCAATCTAAGTGGGTGATTCAGATGTTGGAGGGTAAGCTTCGGAGTTGTACGATTGATTTCTAAGGTAGCTGAGAGGATTATCTACCATTAGCCGAGTTCACCTACAATAACAGCTTCCAAGCTAGTATCCAGATGGCATCTTACGAGGCTTTGTATGGTCGTAAGTGTCGCACTCCATTGTGTTGGACGAAGTTGGGTAAACGTCGAGTTTTGTGCCCTGAGTTGGTTTCGAAGACCGAGGACAAAGTTAGACTGATTCGAGATCGTCTCAAAGTGGCTTCTAATAGACAGAAATCATATGCATATCTGAAGAGCTATGAGATTAAATACTTTGAGGTTTGCTCGTAAGGGCAAGTTGAGCCCTACGTTTATTAGGCCATATCGGGTTCTGAAACGTATGGGACTAGTTGCTTATCAGTTGGAGTTACCCCTTAAACTGGATCGAATTCATGATGTGTTTCACGTCTCGATGTTGAGGCAGTATCGGTTTGACCTATCTCACATTGTCTCTGTTGAGAAGATCAAGGTTAAATCGAATTTGACCTTTGAGGAGGAGTCGATTCAGATTCTGGAGCGAGACATTAAGGTTCTGAGGAGAAAATCCATTCCATTAGTGAAAGTTCTATGGCGGAATCTTGGCACTGAGTAAGCCACATCAAAACCTAAGGACTTAATGCATCAACAATATCCTCATCTGTTCTTAACAGGTAAATTTCGATGTCAAAATTTCTTTTAAGGGGTAGAGTTGTAACGCCCCAAATTATTTATTTTGGCTTTTGGTAAATTTGACACAACTATGTATCTGCTTCAGTGGTTAAGTGTTCCGGGTGTGTGTGTGAGGTCCCAAGTTCAAGTCATACCTTGAACAAATTTTGTTATTTTTTTGGGAATTAAGCCCCATCTTTGTTCAGTGGGCTTCAGTTCTGTGAGAGAGATTTTTTATGGAATAAGAATTCTGAGTAGTGGGATAATGGAGATAATTATGGGATTTGTGGAATATCTGTTGATGTTTTATTAATTTTCTTTTTTTTCAAAATTTCATCTTCTTCTTGAGAAAAATTGACGTCTGCCTCTCTCCTCCTCTCTGTCGAAAACCCTATCTCCCCCTTGCCTTTTCTCTTTTCGTTCACTTTTCCAAATCCGTCTCCTTTTACGCATCATCTAACTATGTTTGTTTCGATAAGTCATATGTGGTTAGGTTTCAAGTTCCGTGGCTAGTGTTTTAATAGGGGACTTTTGTGTTTACTTTTGATTAGGGGAAAGGCAAGGATCAGTAGGTGCTCCTCAGTGGTTTAAGTGTTTGGTGTTCCTTATTGTTAGCGGTAAGTATTTGCGTTCATTGTTTAACGTTGGAAGGATTTTCGTGT
The DNA here is from genome assembly GCA_020496765.1 of Gossypium stocksii. NCBI lineage: Eukaryota > Viridiplantae > Streptophyta > Magnoliopsida > Malvales > Malvaceae > Gossypium > Gossypium stocksii. The sequence goes on from CM035622.1 coordinate 56,124,699, forward strand.
GAATTGAACTCAGTTGAGTTGTAAGTGTACTAAATTTGGACTTTGGATAAGTTGATTTTAGGTTCTGGATGGCTCGGGTGTGTTTCTGCATCAAATCGATACCAGGTGTGTACCTGAAACACAGAAAAACAAGATTTGGTAAAAGCTGAAAAACTATTTTGTCAAGCAACACGGGCATCTTATTGCCCGTGTGGTATCGCACACGGTCGTGTGATCGACGAAGGCCAGGCTGTATGCAAGATATGGTCGTGCGATGGCCAGAGTGTAGCCATGTGAGCCACACGGCTAGGCCAAATTGGGCGTGTAGGCCGACACGGGCATGCCACACCAATGTGTGGGCCCACATAGGCATTCCACACCGACGTGTGGTTTCTAGGCCAGGCCGTGTGATCCACACGGGTAAAGCCAATCTGGGCATATAGGCCCACACAGGCATGTGGGCCCATTTATTTAAAAATTTCCCTAGGGTTACATGGGTCGTCTTAAATGACTATGGGCCTACTGTAGGGTCGGTAAGGGCTAAATAAACTCTATTCTGTATGACATGATAATCTGATAGACTGAGATTCTGTACTAAGCATGATAGTATTATGCATGTCTGATTACTATTTTGTATGCCTATCTGTTATCTCATTATTAGCTGTTAAGCATGTTAAATCGTATATCTGCTTTTGTTTCTATTTTTGTTAATGGGGTGGGATGATATTATATTTGGAGGAAGTATTTTAAAAGGCGACATTCACTTATTATCTGGCAGCCTTGCTGCATCTTAATCTGTTATGTGTCGCATCAGTACAATATGGTGTGTAGGGCTGGATATGTGTTTTAAACCCCGCATTAGTCTTGAAGCCACACCGGTGTGTTGCCCTTCCACACGGGCGTATGCCTTGCTTTTAGTGAAATTTTCTTGAAAGATTTTTAAGTGCTTGAAATGGTCCCGAGTTGTTTCAAAACCATGTTTAGGCCTCGTAGGCCCACATGTAGGATCAAAGAGTCATGTCTGAAAAAGTTTTAAATTGGGACATATTTCGGGGGTTCGAGAATGAAAGGTTGCATACGCTTTAGTTAGGTAATGCCTCGTACCCTATTCCAGCATTGAACACAAGTAAGGGGTGTTACAGCGTGTGTCATCTTTACACGGGCATGTGTTTCCTTCACATAGGCGTGTAGACCCTCACACGGCCTAGGCACTTCCATACGGCCGTGTGGCTCTATTTCGTAATTTTTTATTCTATGTTAGGTTTTGACCTATTTGAGTTTCTGTGTGCTTCGATCCTCGTTTAGGTCTTAGTAAAGGTGGTTGGAACTCTATTTTAGCCCAGACTTATGTGTTACACTTTTTTGTAACACTACTTTAATGGTTTGATTAAGTGTTAAGTGATGTTACCTAGTAATTAAGTATCGTTATAACTAATTCTGAATCTAGTCGATTGAATATGTGTACCTTTAATCCTATTTGACTGATGTACGATTGTTTGTAAGTTGTGTACATTGTTACTGTAAGTCTGTTATTGATTTGTTTGCATATATACATTTGCATAAAATTTTGGGTTTGGTTGAGAAGAGAAAAAAGTCTGATCTGATTTGGCAGTTTTAACTGCAACATATGTGTACAGCAATTTACTGTAATGTACTGTACATATGCTAGCTCAGTTGCATATTGATACTTTAGCTGCTTAGTTCCACATATGTGGTGTGTAAGGTTGGATGGGCCTTTCAAGGTCCTATGTGGTGTGGTTGGTTGGGCTTGATATAGCTCATATGTGGTGAGATGGATGGTCGAAGCGGTGTTCAGTTTGTTGGGCGGGATTTTTTATTTTTGCATAATTCACACTTCCGAGTTTGTGTCTATTTGTTGGATTAATTAGCATCTTAATGAAATGCTCTGATTAATCCATATCTATATGGGTACATGTGTGCTTGGAATAACAACGTATATGAGTTAGGTTTGTTAATGTTAACTCTCAGTTTAGCAGATTGTCGTTTGAGTTATCTGTATGTGATTTAGAAGCATATGATTTGTTTTCTAAACCATCCATTGGACTACCATCTTTGGTTTTTGTCTGTTTCAAACTCACACTAATCTCGTATAGGTCATCCCTTAGTTTTTTTTTCCCCTTTCAAGTGTTCTCATGTTCTGGAGCTGGACTCAGTGACCAGAGATCTCAAATGGATAATTTCTGAGTTGGTTAAATAAAGTATTTCATTCCAAATTTTAGTTTTCAAACTGTTTCAGACTTTATGTGTTAAAGGGACTGTGGTTATGTTTTATTTCTGGAATTTCATAAAATCTTGTTTTGGACTGAACTTTTAAATTTACGGTTTTATATTTCAGAACATTTTTAACGTATCCTAAAATTTTCTGTTTTAAATCCTGAAATAATAAACGGTTTAGTTTGAATCAAGCAAACTGTTTTGAAAATGAGATTTTGATAATTCGTTTAGTTAGCAATTTTTAGTTCACTTCAGTTATCAATGTAACCTCCGAGATTCGATCTAAACTTCTAGGTCGAGTTTAGGGGCATTATAGATTTGATCGTGACTATCTTTGTGATCTGCTTTTGTCATCATGCCCGCTAAGGGGTTGAAAGTAAAATATTTGACCCTGAAAGATCTACTTAAATTCTGGAATAATTTAAAAGAGAAATGTGAGCAATAGAATATGTTAATTCTATTTAAAGCTCGTTATGGTTGGATGCACCTGAAGTTTCAAGTTTTTAAAAATGTGCATGTAACTTTACAGTATTCAAAATAAGTTCTCAATTAAAATTACATGGAATAAAATTAGTGATGAGAACCTTGCAAGAGAGAACTTATTCAACTTTCATCATTCAAATGTGCTCCTATAGTTGCAATATCATGAAAAAAAATTACTTATGATTGAAAAAAGTTTTTAATCATGAAAAATAACCATTCACTGAAGAGAATGTAACAATATGTAATAAATTTGAAATGCATAATCTTTAACGTGGATGTAGTAAGTTGGACTATAATAATAGTCATGGGGGATGGTCGTAATAAATTTTCTCACAACCAGAAGTAGAAAAATGAAGAAAGCAAGAAAATACCAAGAATTCCCAAGAACTCTTTAAGAAGAGAGAAAACTTATGTATGAAACTTATGTACAAAAAGTCATTGGTCATGTACTTGTTGTACGCCTGGAAAATAAGATCCACTCTCAAAGTTTGCTATTAATAATCTTTTTGGATATTTAAAAATTTTGGCATATTCCCTGAAGCGAATATTGCATATAATTATTTGGACATTATATTTATTTTGTTGACTTAGTGTGTAACAGCCTGTTTTTAGCTAAATCAAAACAGTGATTTCAAAACCACAAACTCGAGGGAAAAAAATTATTTTATTATTATTTTAAGTGTTTACAGCATGTTAGTGTGAAAGTTTCATGAATTAATTTTATCATTTGTATGCTTAATTCGGTAAAAAGGACCAAATCCCATAAAATGCTAAAATAGTGTTCTCATAGTTTAAAGTACTAAATGACAATAAAATTTATATGTGGAAGCCCTTATTATGAAATTAAACCATTTGATAAATGGATGGACAGTAATGGACATATATTAGTTGATTTATATGCTTATTAACTAAGGTTAAATTAGTAATTATGAAATATAAGTTAATTAAAATAAAACAAAAGCCATAATTTGTGTCCATCTTCATCTTGTTGACCAAAATTAAGAAAGAAAACTAAGGTTGGAAGCTTAAACATTTCGGCACTTTGAGGAATCAATTGGTATGTGATTTTGTTCGATTTTTGATGATTTCTATGTTTTTGTGATCGTTGTAACTAGTTCTAGCTAGCCTAAGGACTGTTTTGCAAAACTGTTAAGGATTTTGAAAGTTACCATTGTTGAATACATGTGTTCTTGGATGCTTGATGATGAAATATGAAATCCTGTTGTTAGATTTACATGTTTTGTAAAGTGATTTTGAGTAAAAATGCAAAATGTGTGAAAATTTGAGAAATATGGGCTGCTAGGGGTATAATAGTAATTTGGCAAGCATGGGTATTAAAGGAATTTCATTAATTTGTGATTGTGTGTAATAGGATTAAAATGTAAAAATTTGAAAGTTTAGGGGCTAATGTGTAAAATAGCCTAAATGTGTATTTTGGACTTAATTGAATAAATAGATGATTAAATAAGTTAAATTTGATTACATATAGATCAAGAGAGGAAGAATTCAGACTTAGATCGGGGGGAAAGTAAAGTAATCGAATAGTTAACTCATTTCGTCGTTTTCGTATACGAGGTAAGTTCGTATGTTAATAAATGTTGTTTAATTTTGTTATAAATGTATTATTATTGAATTGAATTACGAAATTGGTTGGAAATGAGCTTTCGGATGTGATCAACAAAGAATCGACAGATAAAAGTCCCGTACGAACCATAGGAATAGTTTAGGATACAATTGTGATGACATAGGGAATTACCAAGATAATGTGATCCGGGTGCTGGTCTCGTACGTCCTACCGGTGGCTGGGTTTCGGCATGTGTTGCGGTTCCTGAAAGCTTGTGTGAGCAGCACTGTGTAGCTACGTCTTGACTGACAGCTTGTGTGAGCAGGTCTGTTGTTAGCTCGAGAGCAAGCATATATGTGATATGAGATAGCTTCAGCTATATATGAGGCACTTAGGTGCGATATGTTTTCCGAGTATCCTTTAGTGATTCTGAATGGTTTAACGGGCATAGTTGAGACAAAGGATGAAAGTAAGATTAATTAAGTGAGACAGGTACGTACAAAACCTATATGAATATCAAATGAAGGTAATTTGATGAATTCATATTTGATCATGAATTGATTATGAAAAAGGTTTGTGAATTGATATGAGATACACCATATTATGTTTATTTGAATTAAGTTGCATTTGTTTGATAAGTTAAGTTTATTATCATACGAGCTTACTAAGCTACAAAGCTTACTTCGTTTTTATTTTCCATGTTTTATAATGTTCCAAAGCTAGCTTGGATCTGGGGATCGTCAAAGACTTCATCGCAATATTGGATAACTATTTTGGTATTTTTGAAATTGTATATATATGGTATATGGCATTTATAGGCTATGGTCATTTTGGTATGTTTGGTGGATATGTATTTGGCCATTTGAAATGGCTTGTAAATGATATAAGGTTTGATATGTATATAGCCAATATAAGTTTGCTTATGTCGTGAGCTTGGCAATGTGATTATATGAGCAATTGACCATTTTGATATGTGGTATGAAATTTGTTTTAGAAATGCTTGATTTTGGTTTGGCATTTGAATGCTAATTTGGTTGGCTATAAGGTAAAGTCATGGAACTTGTTTTCTATATGTGAAATGTGGCTAGTAAAGCATGTTGATTTGGTATTTGTTTAGTTAGGTAGATGGTATTGAATTGAGTACTGAAATGGATGAAATAGATATGGTATGATTTGTGTATTGGTTGATGATATTTGGCTGCATATTTATGTTTTGAAATGGTGCAAATTGAGCTTGTGTAAGTGTGCACAATTGGGGTGGCAAAATGGCTTGGTAAATAGCTTATTTTTGTCCACACAGGCTTGTGTCTCAGCCGTGTGTGACACATGGACATGGTACACAGCCATGTGTCCCCTAAAGCATTTAATAGAAACAAGTCAGCGAGTTACACGGCCTAGACACACGGGCGTGTGATCAGCCGTGTGACCTAAGTCAGAGAGTGACACCGGGTAGGACACATGGTAGGACACGAGCTGGGACACGGCCATGTGCTCCCATTTCAAATGTCCACACAGCCTGTGACACGAGCATGTCTGGTGGCTGCGTGAGACGCACGGGCTTGTGTCCCCTGTTTTGAGCAAAATTTTCTAAGTTTCTCAAAATTGTTCTGAGTTATCGGTTTAGTCTCGAACCACTCTTAATGCATATTTAGGGTCTCGTAGGCTCAGTTTAGGGACAATGTGATTGTATTTAAGTGATATATGAATATGATTGATGAATGTATGATAATGAATAAGAAATGAATGTATAATTGTGCATTAAGTTTAGTAATGCCTCTTAACCCTATTTCGACAATGGTTTCGGGCTAGGGGTGTTACATAGTGGCATTATAAACTTCACATTGATTTAGACATTTCCAGTAGTAAATGTCACAATAGTACTTATATGTGGATACAAAGTAAAAGAAATAACAGTAAAATTATCAATTTGTCACAACTTATATTGACATTATTAGTAAAATTGAAATGCATGTTAAAGTAAATCAGAAGTTTACTGATACAAATACATTTACTACATGGCGTGACCATTTATACCATCATGGACCATATATGGTACGAAAATCAATTGAGAATTCATATGGACATTCATTAAAGAACTAGAAGATTATTTAATTTAAAGAATTCTTATTTGTTGTTTGTTCTTAATGAAAATTGATTCTTAGAAACTCACTAGCTAAAGTGGAGATTTAATATCTTGCATTTCTGAAATGAGTATGGGCTCATTCATCCACTATGTGGATGGTTTTGATATTATATGATTTTGGCACATACATCTATAAAATAATCACATATGTGTTATCAACTTGCAACTTGTCGTTTGCAAGATTGCTTGTTTAAATACTTAAATTCAGATTATGCAATTAAGACAATTTATCTTGCTAAAGCTGATGAGTTTATATCTCATTCTTTTATTGATTGAGTTTGAAAAACTTTTGTAAAAGTTTATTATTTATGCGCATAATGGTTTAGAGAAATTATTGATTGAGCAGCTCTGATTAATGTCTAAACCATTACTTATGAGAACTAAACTTCCTATTTCAACATGAGATTATGTTGATTTACGTGTTGTATGCATCAAGCCAATAAGTTATAAATACTCTCAATTACAATTGGTTTTTAGTCAATAGCTAAATATTTCCCATCTTTGAATCTTTGTATATGTGTATATGTTCCAATTGCTCGACCACAACGCACAAAGATGAGTGAATCCTCAAAGAAAGTTGAGAATATATATTAATTATAAGTCTCCTTATATTATTAGATGTTTTGAATGTATTGGAGATTCAATTATAATTACAATTTTGATTCAATAGTTTTCCCAACATTAAGAATAGAGAAATAATAACTTGTAATGAGTTAGGGGGGAGAGGTATTTGAACTAGAAGTTCAACAAGGATAACTCATTACAAGTTTCAAATATAAAAATTCTCATAAAAGAAAATAATAAATCTAAATGGTCATATTGTGAAGGCCAAGATATAGCTAATAAGTAAAACTCCAGAAGAGATTCAGGTACATGAAATTGAAGGTTAAAATAGTGAAAATAAGAGATCTTGTTAAGTTATGTCAATTCAAGAAAATGTTGAACAGATAAAAAGTGGTCGAAAATGGTTTTGCATGCAATATTATTGTTGAAATAATGAAACAAAAGGAGGATCTTGAATAAATCTATTGAGCAATATAGATATGAAATAAATTGGTCAAAATAGAAAGACGCAACTCAAGTACAATTAAATTTATGGAGTTTTTGGACCAATAGTCTAAAAATCTAAAAGGTATAAAGTTAGTGAGTGTGCAAATGAAGTAATTTTGCAAAAGCAGAATAAAAATATGAAGTTTTTCACTAAGTCCTGGCATTGATTATGAAAAGATATAATATTCTTTTATCGTGGATGCAATAACCTTTAGATATATTATTAAACTGACAGTTCATAAAATATTTAACTTGCATCTAATGATTGTTGTTACAACCTTTTATAAATCACCATATTAAAATCCTTGAAGGATTTAAAATGCTAGAAGCATATTGAAATTCTCAGGAATTTATTTATTTATATGAATTGAAATAATTGAACATATGTGGTAAATTTGACTTAATCAATGGTAATTGAAAGAGGATTATAAAATGATCTAAAATACCTATTTGTGTTTTTATAGAAGAAGCATGATTAAAGTTTGTAATGATTATTTTTGAAACTATTGAAGAGATCAAAATATATTTCCTCAATTTTTTTTTCACTCACGACTTTCAAAAAAATGGTAATATAAATGCTTAGAAAATACATTCAAATAGTCATTTGAAAAACTAGTATTCAAGAATAAATACATAGAATATGAGAAAGCTATTAATATTGATGTATAACATTTATAATTAATTAATATTTAATTTTATTTAAATAAAATTGTTATTTATTTATCAATCTTCCACGATTTTTTGTTTCTTTAATGAGAAGATATCATTTTATTATTCACTTATGTTGCAAGAAACTTTTGCACTGACAATACACCAAATACTACTCAATGATTAAAGAAATCATATTTTTTGTACCAACAACGCATAAATTTTATACACCATCAATGAATCATAACATATGACTTGTCACCATTGAATAAAACAAAAAATAGTAAAAATAAAAATATTATTTAAACATAATTAAATAATATTTAACTATTAATAAACCTTAAAACCATAAATCTTAGATTTTAAATCCTAATCTCAAAATTATTAACCCTAAATCCTAGAGTTATTAATATTTATTTATACATAATAGTTATAATTAATTAAATTTAAATAAATTTATTAGTGAATAATAATGTGTCATGTTATTATTACGCTAAAACCATGACACATCATTATTGAATAAAATAAAAAATATAAAAAGAAAAATAAAAATAAAAATAACTTTATTTTATCATAATTAATTAATAATTAATTATAAATAAATACTAATATCCTAAATAGTAAATCTTAAACCCTAAACTCAAAATCATAAACATTAAATTTGAAATATATTAATACTTATTTATAATAGTTATTCATTATTATTTAATTATATTTAAATTAATTTATTAATATATTTATTTATAAATCTCCCATAATTTTTTATTTTTTAATAATAAAATGTTATATTATTATTTTCTAATAGTACAAAAAATTTATGTACAAATAATACTTCAAATATTATTCGATAGTTAACTCACAATTAACTTGATTTAACAATTCATTTGGATTGATCATGATTTATATAGAATGATGGTTAAAACTCTTATCAAATATCCATTTAACACGAGTTTAAATTGTGTTATCTCATCCCACATTTATTTTATATAAAAAAATATCGTTTAAATTGAATTTTAATAACACTGAAAAAAAAAATCGACAAGCTAACGAGATTATCAAGCTCGAACAAAATAATTTTCGACTAAAATCACATAATGCTCTTATTTACAAATCATTTAGACCTCAAATCAGATTGAAGAAAGAAACACATCAACCCTCAAAACAAAATACCCTTAGCTTTAACTAAAATAAAATAAAAAAATAACTAAATTAAATAAAAAAAAAAAAAAAGAAGAAGAAGAAGCCAGATTTGTCATCCCATCACATGTCCAAAACCCTATTTTTCCAATTGGAAGCTCAAAAGCTAAAGCAGAAATCAGCAGCATGAATGAGGTAAGTGAGCAACAATGCCACCACCATCAACATGCATGCAATCCCTTGGTCTATCGAATTCCCTGTTGTTTTTTTTCATTAAAAAAAGTTACTAAATATTCAAACATAAATAAAAAAAAATGGCAATTGATATATATAAAAAAGAAGTTACCGTCGCTTGTTGGGGAAGAGGACTGGGCTTGAATGGAAGCAGGCAAGGTGATAATAGCACAGCAAACAATAGCAACGAATACAACGACTAAACAACCCATGGGAACTACTGCCATTATTCTTCCTTTTGCTTTTAAAAACTATTTGTATATAAAATGCTTGATCTCTCTTTCTCTCTCTCTGCCGGTGTGAATAAAAGCTGTAGATTTTTTTGTCTTTAAAGATAATCAATCTCATGCAATGGCTCAAAAGAGCCTCGCAGAGACAGAGGTAATAAACTAGAGAGTGTTTTTTCTTTTTGGTGGGGAAAGGGCTTGTTTGGGGATAATGATGATGATAATAGTGAAATGAAGGTGAGAAGAGGAAGGAGATGGTATTTATATGAAGTGAAGAGTGGGGGTGGAAACCGTAACTGGTATGAAAGAGAGGTGTAGATAATTTTCTGGGCTGGAACCGAATCGCATGTTTCGGATGGTTTCTTACTGTCCGGTTACCCCGCCATGTAAAAAAATATCTTCGTAAAATAATTACTTATTTTCTAAAGATTATGATTTTTTTGTCATTCCATAATTGAGTTTGAAACCTGACTTATGAGTGATATTAACTCGATTAAATATTTAAATAATAGTGTAGATTTCTTATACCTCTACCCGGCATGGACACATGGTATCTGCTCCGCATCGCATAACTTGGTTAGTTCCTCATCTGAAAACTGCCTCGGCGGTCTCCCATCTTGTATCAATAGTGACCAACCATACGGGCATCTTGTCTTCCAAGTCACCCGCTTTTAGTGGAAACACATTATCTCCAAGAGGATACCACCAAAAATCACCAAGTGTAACAAATTTGTACCATCTCAATAAGGAGAATGTTAAAATAATACCACACTCCATGACAATCCACTTGCAACAGCCTTGCCACTTGGTCGATGGCACAATCATCATGTCTTGGACTTGTCCATGATGTGGCATTTTTGGACACGAGATCTCCCTCCCTATAAATACTTTAAAGAACGATGAATAAGGGATCTTTTTTCCTCCTCTACATCCTCAAGCCTTCACCTCCACTTAGTCTCGCTTTCTTATTTCTTCCTAATTTATCTCTTTTCTCAACTCTTCGCCTACTAAACTAAGCTAACACACCCTCAATTTATAATAACTAAATTATGGCACACATACGATGTGAATGGAAAATTTATATAATAATTTTTTTAAATAATTAATTTAACAAGTAAATATATATCTTTAGTTGAAATGATAAAATTAATTATTAAAATCATAATATTTTAAATTCAAATCTTACAAATATTTATCTTGAAAAAATTACCCACATAATATCATAATTCTTTTCGGTACTCAATAATACTGTACCACACATGGGAATTGGGAAATACCAAGACATGGTTAGGCAGCCATTGGGAGGAATTTTGTTGTGCACTTTTTAATATACACCTCCCATAAGTATTCTTTATAAATTTTGTTATGCCCTTAATATTTTTTTTATATAACGTTGGGTTACTCAAATTGAATCAAATGATATTTGTATTTAATTTATAATTAATTTTATTTTATGATGTAAAAATAAATATTTTATATTTAAAAAAGTTAAAATTTTAAAAATTTTTATATAAAAATATTTATCAAAAATATTATAAAAATTGTTGATAATTTTTTTCTTGACAAATTGTTTTTTAGAAATATTTATAAAAGAAATTCTACTTACTAAATAATATTCAAAAGACATAAAATAAAATTTATTTTATTAAAATAAATTAAAAATCGAAAATAAAAAATTAATATGAAAAAATTAAAAATCAAACTAAATAATGATAGACAGTTAAAAAATTAATCAATCAATTTCTTTCCTTGCAGTCCGCGCATTTGAAATAATTTAATCATATTTTGCTAATTATGTTTTGGCTGTACTAGCAAAGTTGATGTGCTAAGACCATGCACAAATGCTATATGTGTATTCTAGGTTTAAATTTCATCATGTGTAAGTTATATTTAAATTTATTTTGGTCTAGTTTCAAATATATTTTAATTTTCAATTCATTATATACTTTAAATTGAGTTGATTTTGATTATAGTTGATCCGACATGTAATTATTAATAATTTGTAATTGTACTTTAAACACCTTAAAAAAAGCAACCTTTGTTTTTTTTATTTTAAATTTAGCCCTTTTATCTTTTTTTTAATTAATGTTTCTTAAGCATGCTTTCTCTTCTTTTTCCCCCTACTTTAAATATTCTTTTAGGGGATTGGAAGACAATGACAAGACCCAAAAACCATGAATCCAATCTAAAATCACAAGTCATTCAACAATGTTACAGTACAAACCATCGCAGCTACCTTGTACCCTTGGATGATGGCAACTTTGATGCATCCAACCAAAAAGAAGATAAAAATGGAATTTGGCAAAAGTAATGAATAAATATTTGATTTTGACCTATACCAAATATGAGTAAGCTTATGATGCAAATCATATTAAATCATTATCCAAAGTGACATAAGCTTGCTCACATTATTATCCACACTTTAGTTTTGGGTCCAATATCTTGTTCAAGTCATCACAAATGAGAAAGGTAAGGCATGTATATATGTGAAAGATAAGGCACGCATATATATATATATATATATATATATATAAGCAGAAACAAAAGCTAAACAACAATGTTGCTCGTGTCAAAACACAATTATAACATTAAAGTATCTTTTCTTTGGTCATATCTCAAAAAATTGCTTTGCAGTGTTGCATAGCTAGTTCGACATAATGATCAAGATCTTCCATACTGTGTATCCGCCATGGCCAGAGTAATATCCCTGGAGCTGATGTGCATGGGATTGAGTACAAAGGAAAGCAAACAACAGATTTGATGTTACATTTCATGCCAAAAGGAAATATTATGTCATGTTATCATAAAGAAGAGTACAAAAAGTTCAAATCTATACATGGATCATCAAACTTAATGTTAGAAAAAATCAAGAATCAACCTCTACTCCACTCTACATCTCTCTTTCTTTCTTTATAATGGCTCTTATGCATGTAACTAGTTTCAATGAGAACCCATATTCAAGCCATCAAGCGAAACTATCTCATCATCACCTTTACTAAAATGAACATAAAGAAGAAAAGGCAGAGGAGATATTGGAATAGCTTCTGTAGCAATACCTGTGTGCACCGGAGATAAATTGTCCATTGGCACAATGTGACAAACTTCTTGTTGGGTTCTCATATCTAAAAACAGAAAGTAGCCATCCATTTCCAGTGGCTAATTTTTGTTTTCGTTCTGAACCCCTGGTGCAAGCTGAGAATGGTTGATGGGAATAAATCCATCACTGTCATCATCAGAGTCGGTATCAGAGGAAACAGAACTTTCCTCGGAGAAACAAAGCCCAGCCAAAGGAAAGCCGTTGATAAGATCCCCAGACTTATGCTCAGACTCCGTTCGATGTTCAGGCTGTACTGAATCCGTAACATCTTCCCTTGGTGTGGCAGAACCTCTTTTAACCTCATTGATATCAGAAACAATTGTTGTCGTTGAGCAATGATTAAGAGGACAATCATTAGGCCTGCAAACAGGCTCTTGACATTTCCTCATCTTTAACTTCTCGGATAATGTATTGTTATCACCATTTTCACCCTCACCTACATCTGTAGTTGAAGTTTGTTTTCTTTTGAGAGTTGGAGTCACAGTTTCCACACTCTGATTTTCTACTGGTGCACAATCATCATCACTATCGATATCAACAATCTCAACAACATTTTGAGATGGAGGTCTCCCACTCCCTGGCATGCAAGATTTCAGGAAGAATAAGTTAAACCGGCAGATATTAAAGGGGGAAAACACTTTACAAGTTCAACAACAGGGAAGTATTGCTCATAGATATACATTTAGCATATATACATTTAGCATAAGCACTTAGAATATGTATTTCGATTTTTCGACACCCGAATCAAACTCCAGCTAGTTGTATATACATTCTATGATCCATACATGCAGAACTAATTTTCTCATGAAGCATGGTGAATGAAGTACACATTGGTACGTAAAAAAAAGGTTAAATGTTTTGAATTTCCTGCAATAGAACCTAACCTTTAGAGCAAATTGCTTATCCTGCTATACAAGTATCAGTATTTATTATTTGATACAGAGCATTATTGAGGGTTGGACCCTCAACAAGTCCGGTATTATATTCTCGGAGCGCCTATACTCCATTTTAACCGCAAAATTTTGTCCCAGTGGTACTCATCTTACCCATAAATGCCTATATGCTATAGGAATGAATTCAAACCCCACCATAAAACTCTCAAGTTTCTCCTGGCTCGCCTGTTCAGGCACTGTTTGTGACTCTTGGCACCGGCATGTGGCGTCTCCATGCCCCGTTCATGGACAGGGCAAAAGCTCGAGGCTAAAACGGAGCATAGAACCCCGAGACAGAATACTAGACCTTTTGAGAATCCAACCCTAAACACACACACACACACACACACACACAAAAAAGGCGCTGGGACTTGTTGAAGATCCGACCCTAAAAAATATCACCATCAGTCCATAACTTGAAATGATACTGAAATCTTCATATGCATAGCAATCTTGAATATCAACTCTAGCATGAATTTAACCAACCAAACAACAATATAAACACGAAAACAAAATAAGAAAAGGTTCAAGAATGTTGAATTTTTACCAGCATTTGGTGAATAACCGTTAGCTTCAATAGGTTTTAGCCTCCCATTTTCGGAAACCCCAATTTCTCCCCCAATCCTATTGTTGTTCTTGGAATCATCTTCATCTTGTAGAGTATTAAAACCAGTCTCTAAACACAAAACCCTCTTATCCAACTCCTCGAATCTCTTCCTCAGTATTTCCAACTCAGATTCAGCTTTGGCTTTCTCATTTTCAAGCTCGCAATTCTTGCTTCTCAAATTTATAATTTCGTGTTGTTTCTCATACATACCCTTCACTTCCTCCGACAATCTATTACACCTTTCCTCAGCAGACTTTCCTCTTTCCCTCAAAACCATATTTTCTTCCCGCAACTTCGAAACCTCACCCCTCATATCCTCCACTTCTTTCTTGCATTTCCTCAGATCATCCGCAAAACCCATTTTTTCCAACCTCTCTTCTTCGAATTTGTAGGAAAATGAATCCTTTGCCTGTTTCAGTGACTCGATTTCCAGCTTTGATTTCTGCTCTCTCGCCAATAATTCCCTTTCTACCATGGCGAAATCGTTGGAACGAAAAGTGGATTTTACAAGAGAAATCATTTTGGGAATGCTCCAAGTGCTGATATTCCCAATTTCATTGTCACCCAAATCTGTCGAAGTAATAATTTCATTCTTAATAGCCATTATTTGTGAAATTGAAAACAAAACAAAGAAAAAGGGATATAAAGCGTCGTGAAGAAGAAGCAGAAAAGTAGAAGACTTTCAGGAATTAGTCCCTTTTTTTGGTGCCCTACTGAGGCTAAATACTTGAGTAGGTTGTACTTAGCCCAAACTGGAAACCAAATATGGCACACTACAAGCTTTTTGGGTAAAACTTACATAGAAGTCCCTTTATCACGCTAGCTGTTAAATACTTATTTTGGTATAATACTAACTTTAGCCCTCCATTTTTTTACACTTTTATTTGATTTGGTCTCCATTCTTTTATTTTAAGTCAATTGGTCTTAATGTTTCGCACTATTTTGTTTTATATGATATATTAATTTCCTATAATTATTAAAATAAAAACTCTTTAAATTAAGAAAAAAAATGTGAAATAAGAGACGAAAATGATATGCACAAATTGGATTGATCCATGGATATTGCCATAGTATAATTAGTTTCACTACTAGACAAAGAATAGGTGCTATATCTATTATCTAGTTTTAAATCGGTTACCTGAATATGAAAATGTGATATGTTAAATTAATAAATTAAAGACTAAATTAGTCTTTCGTGTTAAAAATTTTAGGTTAAACTACTCAAATAGTTACTCAACTATGCATGTGTTCTTGTTTGGTCACTTAACTTTAAAAATTTTCAATTTAAATATTAACATTTGATTTCGTTATTGTTTTTATCACATGCTGTAATTTGATAACAAAAAGATCTTTTTTAATTGGTATAATGATACATTTAGTACTCAATACTTACATATTCTATCAATTTGATCCTAATTCTAAATAATTTAATAAATTTAACCATTCACACTTACAAATTCTATAAAATTACAAAACCCAAAAAGATTATTAAAAAAAAAACCTTTCTCCCCACTAAGTACTAACAAGTCGTTTTCCAAGCCAATTCCTTATACCAATGAATTTATCCTGAAATTTTTTTCTTTATTTTTTTGCATTAGTTTTCTTCTAAAGATAATATTTTATAACCCTTTAACCAATAAAATTTTGGCTAAAGAAAATAGAAAAACCTTTAAAAAACCACTTTAGATTTACTCTTATTGTTAATAGTATGATATTTTCTTTAAGATACATAGAAATAATCCTCGAAGTTGTTCTGTGAAATTGAAAATTAAATCCAGAGTTAAAAAATATAACTTTGAAAAATTCAATTGTTCAATCAATAATTGTATAAAAAAATTTATGAACATTTATGTTTCATAAGAAAAAAATGTGAAAGAATTAATTGAATTTCCTTTTATTACATTAATAATATCTTTTTTTAATGTTATAAACTAATTATGAGATTATTATGTGTTCTATTTATTTTTAATTTTTTAAATTCTCAATAAGCAACATGTACCACTAATAGTAATATGATTTAGTATCAAATCTTTTACCAAATTAATTTAAAACTAAAATTATGCTAATCAAAGTTAGAAATTATTTTTCAAAAGTATTTAACTATTTATATAAATTTATTATATATTATAGTTTAATATTTGTATTTTCTATTATTTTTAATGGTGTTTAGTTAATTTCTAACACCAACTTCTTAAAAATATAAACAAAAAGGGATATGTACCGATTTAGATAATTTCAACCATAAATAAAACAATTACTAGATGTAGAATACCTCTATTTTAAAAGCTGAAAGTTTTGGTTAGGAAGTTTGAGGATCAAATTGATAGAATTTGTAAATATGAAGGGTTAAATTTATTGAATTATTTAGAATTAAAATCAAATTGATAGAATATTTAATATTGAGGACTAAATGTGTTATTATACCAATTAAAAAAACTTTTCGTTATCAATTTAATGGCGGGTAACCGAAATAGGAACAAGTTCAAACATTAATGCCTAAATTCAATTTTTTTTTTTAAAGTTGAGTTACCAGAACAGGAACATGAGCATAGTTGGGTGACCATTTGTATAGTTTACCCAAAATTTTATCTATTTATATTGTTAAAAATTGGCGTGGTTGTTTAAATAACTAGATAGTGACACGTGAAGTGACACATGAAACCTCTCAAACCCAGTTAGACGTTATGGCTAGATTGAGAAGGCTATATTAGCCACCGAAATGGCTAAGCTAACTTACGTTACTTTTGAAGACTTTAAATAAACACATTTTAGAGAAAACCGTAGTTGTACTTTGAGTTATCTTAAAAGCATTCATTCATTAGGTCGTGTATGCTTAGAATTCATTTTATTGTTGATAGTGTTGTTTTAGAAAAATTGTTTGCTTGTCGCTCTTCTTTAAAAAAAAACTCGAAGTTAAACTAATGCAACGGAAAAACCATTTTTCAAGTCATTTTGGAAAATTAATTGCCTTATCGATTTGTTTTTCAAAAATAGTTCTTTTACAATGTAGTGGAAACTAGAGAATAATATCAAATTTTACTTAAGCCCGATATCACGAATTATCTGATTATTATGCTTGAGTGATCCATGCATACAAAAATCTCCAAAAGAAAATTTACCAAGCCACAGACCAGAAATAATGAAAAATTACAAGCCAAAACCAATAAAGACTTAATAATACTTATTGAGAAAAATTATATAAGGTCCAAAATGGTTCTCCGAATGCCGAGTCTGGTCCTAATTTCAAGGTTTACCTGAAAAGTTAAACACTATTGGGGGGTGAGCTTATGAAAGCTCAGTGTGAGTCAAGCAATTATTTAAACAAACATAAATATCGAATACAGTGAAATAGATTAGCTTTAATAGAGGAAAACAGAACCATTATAAGAATTTCATATCGTTACATAGCCATTATAAATTGATGGAAAATGGTGTATGAGCATAGGTCATCATTCATTTGAGTAACAATCATTAATTTCGATACCATTCAATACAACAAAATACAATACGTAGCATAAATCAATAACATTTGAATATGTTGTGCACATGATGCAATGCAAAAAGGTTCCTACCCATACCATTTGGTACACACCACGAGTTTTCAGAACCCGTCTGCCAAACTCTAAAATATTATGAGCATAGCTCGATGTGGTAAAACCACCGAATAATCAATAATACAGAAAATCTACCGGATATCAAAAGTGCGATACAATCCCCAATAACATATAATATGCGATAAAATCGCCAATCCCCTCGGTACTCCAGGTGCAGTGCACTGACTACAAATAATGCAGACTTAATATGCCGCCAGTACTCCACGGAACTCCTCTATCAACCACAAAATCCCAACCTAATACATATGTAATATGTCACACAATCTCATACATAATCATATATCAATACTTTTCACATTCATTTGACATGCTCAACATGTCTTCAATAATCACATACTTTCAATAAATGGAAATAGTGTTCTGATCTTTCAAATTACCATTGTATTGGTATCAATCAATATCGTTCAATTTCACATACTTTACGGATTTTCATTGTGCATAAATAGCACCCTTTTCAGTATACAATATAACAAATATCTCATGCGTTTAAATCATACATAAGCTTAATATCTCAACACATTATATCATTCAGTCAAACATTCTCATATCTCATAACTCAAATATGCAATTACAAACTCAATCAAACATCCATAATTTCAAACTAGCAATTTTTCCAACATGTCAATCTTTTAAGGCTCGAAACGTACCTGCTTTAAGAACCCCTTTTCTTGCACATAAGCATACGTACCACCACCCATGTTGGCCAAAATTGGGGCTGAATTTTAAAACGGTTTGAGATCTCATTAAATTCTAGAAAAATACCTTTGAAATCATTTAAAATCCCTCAAATTCTAGACCTAGAAATTTAGGTTTTGAACGGACAAGATTAATTAAGAAATTGAAGAGAAAAAAAACCTTACCCAAGCTAGCCGAGAGAAACGGCAATGGCATTTTCTTGGCAATGTTCGAGATCGATCTTGGAGTTCAAGATTTTAGATTTGGGGCTGATTTTAATAAGGAAAAATGACAGCGATATGGTGGAGAATATGTTAACAAATCTTGTGGAAAAAAGAAAAAGAAGAAAGATATGGTAAAACTAAGTGTAGGTGACAACAACAATGGGAGTAAGAAAGAAAATTGAAGAGAAAAGAGGAAAGGAAGAGGGTGAACGGCTTGTGTAACACCCCAAACTCGGCCCAGACGTTATGGCCAAATCCGATAGTGTCACATGGAATGGATTTTGAAAATAAAGTCGAAATAATAAACCCTTTTTAGTTTTTCAACACCAGATTGCTTATGTTTGTTGCTCTAACGTCACTTCATTTAATTAACTTGACCTTTTAGTACAGAAGCTTACGAAAAACTATGTTGTTTAAGTAAAACTATTCGTGTTTAAGAAAAACCTTAGCTTTAGGAAAAATTATATTTTGTTAAGTTTTGCAATAATAAAACCATAAAAAAAAAAAGCCAAACCCAAATTAAAGTAATAGTCCGTAAAGTCCAAATATTACAAAATACCAAGAAATGAATAAAAAATTAAAGTAAAAACTGTGTTTGCAATCAGTTCATAATATATGGTCACCGTGAGGCTCTGTCATACCGATCCGCCTAAGTCTGAGGATTACCTGCATAGATCAGACAGAAAGGGGGTGAGTTTACGTAAACTCAGTATGTAACCCAGCAGAATTAAGCATGCACACAGACAGAATTCATCAGTCAGATAGATATAGATTTGGGCCTGAGCCCATTTCAGTTATAGATACAAATATGCAAATCAAAAATTAAAAACCTCCCCCAATCTTTTACACACCATCTCCAACCATCCCTACACACAATGTGGTGTTTAAAACATCCACTCAACTCTACACACCATATTGTACCGATACGGCACATAACAGATAAAATGCAGTCTTGCTGCCAAAATATAGGTGAATGTCGCCTTTCAGAACACTTCCTCCATATAAGACAACCCACCCCAAAAACAGATACAGAATAATCAGATATAACTAACAGTTTCAACTATACAAATTAACATGCTCGACATGCTATTATTTAGAAATAAGATAGGTATACAGGAACAGTAATTAGTCATGCATAGTATTATTTCATACAAACAAAGCATCAGATTATCAGTTTATAAGGTTGGATAACCCTTACCGACCCTACGGTAGGCCCACAGTCGTTTAGGACGACCCATACGACCCTAAGAAAAATTACAGAATTTTGGGCTCATATGCCTGTGTGGCTCACCCGTGTGAGCCCACACGCCCAATTTGGCCTTGTCCATGTGGATCATACAACTTGGCCCAGAAACTCACACGCTCGTGTGGACTGCTCGTGTGAGCCTACACGCCCAATTTGGCCTAGCTCGTTTGGCTCATACGGCTACACTTCGACCATCACACAACTGTGTCTAGCACACGGCCTCACCTTTGTTGACCACACGGTCATGTCTTTCACACGGCCTGCCACACGCCCGTGTGATGTCAATAGTGGCCTTTTTCGACTTTTGCTGAAACTCAAATTTTCGTGGTTTGGGTACACACCTGGCACTGTTTCACAACGAAAGCACTCTTGAGCCTTCTGAAATCTAAAATTGATCAATTAACCCCCAATTAATTGCTTGGAAACGATATTAAACTGAACCATACTGTAGTGGGCTCCCTAATACCTATTATTATCACATTGTTAGTCATATAATTCATATAAATACTATGAAACATGTATGGGCTCAACTCTCATTAGATTTCCCATATGCATATACTTTTACATATCATTTATTCACATAACATATAATAATTATATTTATGTATTTTAAATACGCTTTCATAACAATTTGTCTTGATTTCAGACTATCTCACATTGGAGCTTTACTCATCAAACCATTTGAAATACTATCTTTATACAAATAGTACACTTGAGTTGCACAATTCTATAATTATGAACGAACACATTTATCAAATATATTCCATGTTCATATATCATAGTCTCATGTCTCCATATATCAATAACCATCATTTTCTTGTGTTTCAGATAAATACATATAACCATACATAAGCATGCCATTCACTATTTCTTCTTGTCTATCACAATTTCAAATGACAGATTCATGTGAATGAACTCAATAATAACCATAAAAATACTTACCACATTCTTTCAAACATGTTCCACTTTCTACTTACCAACTTGTCAATGCAATGAACGGCTTACAGATTTGAGTACATCGTGGTCTGAAGCCTAAAGGCTAACTAAAGCACACAAGTGCTAAACGGAAGCTCGAAGGCTAACTGAAGCTCATCAGAGATGAACAGAAACCCATAAGGGTTGAATTGAAGCTCAAAAGAGCTAAACTAAAACCCAAAGGTTAAACTGAAGCTCAGAAGAACTGAACTGAAAGCAAACACGAGAATTCGCAACAAATGTTGAATCACGATCTACTTGGGTAATTCACCGTCAATTCTTCGCTTTTGAATGCCATAGCCCAGCTATGATCTTAAATCTACACTTTGCCATGGCTTAACCATGGACTTTTCTGTCAATTCATCACTTTTCATTAAACGATTGTACTCAATTCTGCATTCTGTCCACTTATAACATTTTTTTTATATTTGGCTTGACATTTTCTAAGCAATATTGGATATTCATTTATTAGGCAATACCAAATATTCAAACTATTCTTGTATCACACAATTCTACATATAACACATATAGCATTCAATTCAAATATGAATTTATAACCATTTTCATTTTAACAAAGTTTAACATTTATCAATATAATCGAGCATGTGATCCATCTATATATAAGCCATTCATATATTTTTCCTCCTTCTCCTCTCCATCCCACATCCTTAATGTATATAACACGCTTATAAGTAACATTATCTATAATTTCACTATTTACTTATATGTATATTCCAAAGTTGTCCATCTGTGTCATAGTCACTAAATTATTTTTATCTTGAGCTATGGAGCTCCAAATTAAGATCGTTAATTTTCCCTAAAACTAAACTTACTTATCTTTATACCATAAAATTTTCAGACTTTTTGGTTTAGCCAAAAAGTACATTTTATTCTTTAAATTCACCCATATTCTGTTGTCTGATAGTTTCGATCCTTCCTCACTAAAAATTAATTATCTCCTCGTACGGGATTTAGATGATGTTTTCGTTTGTTACTCTTGAAAATAGACTCATTGAAGATTTTAAATATATAAATTTAAGCCCCTAATTAGTTTTCTCCTATTTTTGATGATTTTCCAAAATCAGAACAGGGGAACCCAAAATCATTCTAACATTGTCTCACAAAATTTATTATATCTCATGATTTACAATTCCATTGCTTATATCATTTCTTCTATAAGAAACTAGAGTCAATAAGCTTTAATTTCATATTTTATTCATCCTCTAATTCGATTTCTAAAATTTTTGGTGAGTTTTCAAAATTAGACTACTGCTGTTGTCCAAAACTGTTTTAGTGCAAAATGTTGATTTCCATTTGGCCCCAAATTTCATAGTTCATACAATTCAGTTCTTGCTCAATTAACCCCTCAATTAAGCTAATTTTTCTTAATTAATATTTTATTCTATCATTTTAAACTATTTCATAACCCTTGAAAATCAAAACTTTAGCACTAGACCTTAATTTCAAACTCTTTCACAATTAGGTCCTAAAATCAATTTCCATCAATTTTACTTGATAAAATCATCATATATCAAAATTAAAGCTTCAATTATTTGTTTATTCATCATATGCTTCAAGCACTCATCCATAGCAACTTTAAAAATTAGCCATGGAATCAAAAACTAATGACATAGTAAGTTGGACCTAATTGTAAAAGTCCAAAAACATAGAAATTTCAAGGAGAAAGTAAGAATTAAACTTACATGAAGCTAGAGTATGAAAACTAGCTTGAACCCTTTTCTATAGCTATTTTTCAGCTGATGAAAATGAAGAGAAATGAAGAGAATTCTAGATATTCCAATTTGGTCCCCTTTTTATTTAGTTAATTTTTCAATAGTCCAATTTTACCCTTATTTCATCAATTTTTCCTCATTTTCTCTGCTTGTGCCACCCAAAATATCTCCCTTGGGCTAATTTACCGTTTTGGTCCTTCCTTAATTGACCATTGAGCTATTTCATCACTCTAGCAACTTTTATACATTTTTCAATTTAGTATTTTTTTATTTAATTAACCACCCAAACATCAAAATTTTCTAACAAAATTTTAATACCACATTACTAACACTCTATAAATATTTATAAAAATATTTTCGGCTCGATTTTACGAAATCGAGGTCTCAACACCTCGTTTTTAACTCTATTTTTTAATAATTTCTCTTTAATTTATAATTTCACTTATTTAAAAATATTTCTAACATCTCACTCAACTTTTAAATACTATTTTTTAATTTTTTAATTTTTTTCCTAATCTCACTCGTCGGATTTAGTGATCTCACATCACTGTTCCGACACCACTGCAATTTAGGCTATTACATAAAGCCTACGATGAACTGATCTAAATACGACTGGAACACTCAGTTCATCAGATCCATAAACGCTGCCGGAGCATTCGTCAGACCAAAAGGCATCACAAGGAACTCGTAATGTCCATATCGAGTCCTGAATACAGTCTTATGAGCATCAACTTCCTTAACCCTCAACTGATGGTACCCAGAATAAAGATCTCTCTTCGAAAACACAAAAACCCCTCGAAACTAATCAAATAAGTCGTCGATCCTCGGAAGTGGGTACTTATTCTTCACTATCAACTTATTCAGTTGCCGTTAATCAATACACATTCTCATCGTCCCATCCTTCTTTTTAACTAACAAAACTGGTGCTCCTCAAGTAGACACACTCGGACGGATGAAACCACAATCCAGTAACTCTTATAGTTGAGCCTTAAGCTCCGTAAGCTCATTTGGTTCCATTCGATAGGGAGCGATAGATACCGGAGCTCTATCCAAAAGAATCTCAATCCTAAACTCCACTTCTCGATTCAGAGGTAAACCTGATAACTCTTTAGGAAAGACGTCGAGAAAATCCCTCATAGTTCTGATATCCCCAATAGTAGTGTTTCCAGAAGTAGAAACACTGACGGCCAAGTACGCCACATACCATTTTCGAACCAGCTTCTCAGCCATAAGCGCAGAGATTACATTAGACAGATAATCTCGGTGTTCACCGATCACAACCACCTCATTATCCTCCTTAGTTTTGAAGGCGACCCGCTTAGTTACACAATCCAAACTAACTAGGTGCTTAACCAACCAGTCCATACCTAGGATTAAGTCGAACTCCCCAAACAAAAGCTCCATCAAGTCCGCCAGAAATTCAACCCCTTTCACTACTAACGGTACATCTCTGTATAATTTGCTAACTTGAACAAATTGTCCCAACGGACTCAGTATAGTAACCTCATTAGAAGTGCTCTCAACAGAAATCCCCAGATTTTCAGAAATAAAACTGGCTATATGGGAATAAGTAAACCCTATATCTATCAAAGCAGTGTATGGTACATCAAAAATAAAGAACGTACCGGTGATGACATCAGGAGCATCTCTATCCTTCAGGCATCATGCAACATAAACTAATGCAGGCTGCTTCACCTCAGTCTGACCATCACCTCTGCCCGGTGCTTTCTATCCTCGGCCCATACCATTACCCTCTAACTTAACCACGACCCCCAAGTGGATGCTAAAATACTCTTTGAGGCTACGCAGGACCTTGTCCTGAAGTTTGCACCTAATCAGCCCTCAATGGACACTCTCAAATACGGTGCTCCAAAGACCCACACCTCAGACATGCCTCAATCCTTCTCTAGCATCCGCCCGAATAGCGTCTACCACAGTCTCTATAAGGCAGCATCCTAGTAGGAGCCCACTCTAACTGGCCCATCAGATCTGGCCTTTTTTTTAAGCATCTGAACAGAACTCGAGGGCTCTGAATCTCTCTTGTTCTTACCCCTCTCCTTATCCCTATTCTGGTACTCCAAGCGTTTAACATCTTCAGCGATCTTCGCCTTTTCAACCAAAATAGAAAATCCGTGCTCCCTGTGGGGAGCATCAATACCCTCAGGTTGTCTCTTAAACTATCCTCAAATCTGACACACCTCTCATACTCAGATGCCACCAGACCTCGAGCGTAACGGCTCAACCTCAGAAATTCGGCCTCATACTCAGCCACAAATCGGTCACATTGCATGTGGTTTATGAACTCACACCTGCGAGCATTCACATATCTTGTTCCCATGTATTTACTCTAGAAGGTGGTCTTGAAAAAATCCCAATTCACACGCTCTAGCTGAGTACCCTCCTCAATCGTTAGCCACCACTAGTATGCCTCGTCACGAAGCAATAAGATTGCACCCTTTAGTTTCTGCTCGGGGGTACAGCCCAGATCATTCGTAATTCTCTCGGCGGCCTCCAACTAATACTCAGCCACATTAGGTGAGACTCCAGTGACACCCCTAAATAATTCAGGATCATTAGACTAGAGTCGTTCAGTTACTGACCTTCGGCTCCCAGATCCAATATGAGGTTTAACGACCCTCTCCAAAATCTTTAACATGGTCTAAGACAATATATCGTCCCCAGCTGCACGGCCTTGAGACCCAGTCTCAGTAGTAGGTGAAATCGGTGTCTCACTCGTATCCAAATTTGGCATATTGCCCAAAAAAGAGAACTTAGCTCGAGCCCCTCTACGGCCTCTACCTTGGCCTCGAGTACTACGTCCACGAGTACCTCGTGCGCTCATCGTATGATTCGAGTTTCATCTACATTAACAAGTTTTATGCATCAGTTTTTAGTTTCTTATTAGAGATATTTTATTCATAAAGTATCAAAAGTTCAGAAATGTTTGTGAGAGTTTTAGTCTTTATCTGTTTCACTACAGTTTCAGAGAGTACTAACTATAGTGTTTTTAGAGTATGCTATATATAGTATTTTCAAAATTAACTATCTAAGTTTCAAAAGCACTTACAGGATCGATGCTTGAGACTTAGTGTACCATATACTTAATCAAAGTATTTCAAACCATTTGAAAACCAATTCTTTAAAACATATTTTGGAACCCAAAATTCACAGACTAAATGTAATACCCCAGGCCCGACCTAGACATTATGGCCGAATCTGATGGTATCACATGGAATGGATTTTGAAAATAGAGTCGAAATGATAAACCCTTTTTAGGTTTTCAACACTTGATTGCTTATGTTTCTAACGTCACTTCATTTAATTTATTTAACCCTTTAGTGCGGAAGCTTACGAAAACAATGTTGTTTAAGTAAAACTATTCGTGTTTAAGAAAAACCTTAGCTTTAGGAAAAACCATATTTTGTCAAGTTTTGTAATAATAAAACCATAAAAAAAACAGTCAAACCCAAATTAAAGCAATAGTTCGTAAAGTCTAAATATTACAAAATACTAAGAAATGAATAAAAAATTAAAGTAAAAATTGTGTTTGCAATCAGTTAATAATATGCGGTCACCGTGAGGCTCCATCACACTAATCCGCCTAAGTCTAAGGATTACCTACATAAATCAACCAGAAATGGGGTGAGTTTACGTAAACTCAGTGTGTAACCCAGCAGAATTAAGTATGTACACAGACAGAATATCGGCAATTAGATAGATACAGATCAGGCCTAAGCCCATATCAGATACATATACAGATTCAGGCCTAAGCCCATTTTAGTTACAAGTACAGATTCGAGCCTGAGCCCATTTTAGTTACATATACAGATATGCAAATCAAAAATCAGAAATTAGAATCCTACCCACATCCTCTACACACCATCTCTGACCATCCCTACACATCATGTGGAGTTTAAAACACCCACCCAGCCCTACACACCATGTGGAGTTTAAAACACCCACCCAGCCCTACACACCATATTGTACCGATGCGACACATAACAGATAAAGTGTAGCCTTGCTGCCAGAATATAGGCGAATGTCGCCTTTCAAAACACTTCCTCTATATAAGACAACCCACCCCAAAAACAGATACAGAATAATCAGATATAACTAACAGTTTCAGCTATACAAATTAACATACTTGACATGCTATTATTCAGAAATCAGATAGGCATATAGGAATAGTAATCAGTCATGCATAGTATTATTTCAATCAAAGAAAGTATCAGATCATCAGTTTATAGGGTTGGATAGCCCTTGCCGACCCTACGGTAGGCCCACAGTCGTTTAAGATGACCAGTGTGACCTTAGGAAAAATTACAAAATTTTAGGCCCACATACCCATGTGGCTCACCCGTGTGTGCCCACACGCCCAATTTGTCATTACCCGTATGGATCACAAGGCCTGGCCCAAAAACCTAGACGCTCGTGTGGGCCCACACGTCTAATTTGGCCTAGCCTGTGTGGCTTACACGGCCACACTCTGACCATTACACGGTCATGTCTAGCGCACAACCTCACATTCGTCGACCACACGCTCGTGTGACGTTGATAGTGGCCATTTTCTGCTTTTGTCAAAACTCAAATTTTTGTGGTTCGGGTACACACCTGGCACTATTTCGTAGCAAAAACACTGCTGAGCCTTCTAAAACCTAAAATTGATTAATTAACCCCCAATTAATTGCTTGGAGACGATATTAAATCGAATTATACCGCAGTGGACAACCCGTAAATCGACTAAAACCTTTACCTTAGAACATTTAACGATGATTCCGCACAATCAAAGCACCGATTAGGAAACTCTAGCCCATTGATCTTCTCCTAAACATAAAATGAACCCCATTAACCGAAGATTCGTTAGCCTAAAAAAACTCGCACCTACCAAATTTACTGATAATGCCGAAAAGCACCGAAATAACAAGTCATGAAAACTCAATAGTAGGTAGAAAATCAAAAACAAAGTTGGCAGCAAGAAGGAGAAGAAGAAATCGGCAAAGAGTAGAAGGAAAAAGGGAAAACAGCAAGGGAGGAGGATGAGAACGTCAGTTTTTCTGAAGAAAGAATTTTGGAGAAAATAGATTTACTCAAATCCCACTACCTACAATATCATAACCACCCACAATTAGAATTTTAACTTCACCAAAACTCTGTCCCATACCCGAGCAAAATAAATACCCATGCTTGCGCAGGGACTTGAACACTAGACCTCCAACACACTAACTCCTTACCACTTGAACCAGTAGGATCATTTTAATATGATTTTACAAATAATTAAATATAAGCCTACTGAGCAAGGATAAGGCTTAAGTCAAAAAAATACCAAAATTTACCAAGGCAAAGCTTGAACCAAAGACCTTGTGACAGCCCAGATTTGACCCTAGTAGGAACAGTGGTTTCGGGACCACGAATCCGAGTCAAAAAATATTTGAATATTATTTTTCTGTGTTTTAAATGTATGAATTACAATATGTTAAAGTTTCGTGTTTACATTTTGAGATTTGGGTGCTTAATTACTAAAAAGAAATTTAATTGCGTCAAATGAATTATATGCATGCTATCATGAAAATGCTTAAATGCCATGTTTCTTTAGTATAAGGGTCTTAAATAGCAAATAAGCCCTTGTTGAATTGATGTACGGTAGTGGGAGTAAGTATATGATATTATATGCATTTTATAATAATGTTATGAAATTTGGTTTCTGTCATAATAAGAAATATGAATAAAATAAAACAAAAAGGGTGAAAAGAACAAAGTGCTTGCTTATTCTTCCTCTCATTGCTGAAACTAAAAGAACAAAGTAAAGAAAAAGCTCTTTGATATTTGGTCTTTGTGAATCAAATTTGAGGTATGTTTTGATTTTATTTCTTGATAATTGTTATGAAATTGAGATCCTTGGTTTGAGTTGTACAAAGCCCATGTTTTAGATTTCTGTTTAGATGGTTATTTCCGTATGTACTAATTTGATAGTTTGATGAAATTTTAGTTAAATGTGGTTAAAATAAAGTTATGTGATAGATTACTTCAACTGTATTAGAAATTTGCAAGAAAAGTGAGTAAATAGGAATTATTTTAATAAATAGAGTATTGAGGGATTCAATGGTGAAATTAGCAAAGTGTAAGGGCTTATATGTGCATGAGAGACATTCGGTCACAGCTTAGACTAAATAATTTATACTTGTTTTATGTTTTGAGAATTTTGGGCTTGATTGATAACTCTGTAAATGGTGTGGGGCGAAAATGTAAATTTGTTATTAAGTGATATTGAATTGAATTGAGTGGATTTTATTTAAATAAAGTTAATTTAAATTGTATAGATCAAGAAACAAAAAGATCGGATTTGGATCGGGGGAAAACAAAACTCGTTAAATAGTCGATACTCTTTGTCCGTCGATACTGAAGTAAGTTATTAAGCAAATTGTTGAGATTAATTTGAATAACTGTATGTTGCATAAATTTATGCTAAGTTGAAAGAGAATTACATATGTTGTATGGTGGTTGCCGAATGAGTAAAAGCAAATACATGTATTGAGCTACTGACTTGCAGCACTAAGTGTGCGAATAATAATCCTTCGATTATAAAATTTGCACTAAGTGTGTGAAATAGATTTTAAAGCACTAAGTGTGCAAATTTAACTTTTGAGCACTAAGTGTGTGGCTGATATAATCATCATTAAACGATTACAAGCACTGAGTGTACGAATTTATCGAGAAATTATGGATAGTTGGATGAGGACTTGCATTGATTTATCCGTAGGGAGAAGCTATTAACTATGTATCCGAATCCATGTATAATAAGTATTGAGTTTTTGTGAAGAAGGAATTTAAATTATTGTATTTTTTTAGCTTGTGATTAATAGTGGATAATTACTTTAGAAGTGAAAATATATATATTGATGATTAATCACGGCAATGGCAAAATGCCAGTTGGATACATGTGTTTGTGATTGAAAGAATTTATATTGAAAGTATATATATATATATATATAAATGAATGTGTATGTATTCGGTTATATAATAATGATTTGACATTGAAAATATGTGATGATTTTGATCTAAATATTTGTGGAATTTGGCTTAGTTAAAATTGATACAGGAATGTATAGGTTATATAAGAAATGGTAAGATTAGAAAATATTAATGACTTGGTGTTGAACATATTAATGAATTCGTGATGTTTCCATGATGAGATATATGTTTGGTCTCTTGGTTGATGGTAAGCAAATACTTTGGAAATGAGTAAATAAGTAATGATCTAGTTAAATTATCAAACGTGATGAGTTCGTTGACCTTGAATTGGTAAATCGAAATTATAAGAATTTTCTAGTATGATTATGCTAACTTAAGTTTAGTTAATTAAGTGGAAATAGCAAATTAAATTTATTATTATATTGCTTATAACTTACTAAGCTGAATTAGCTTACCTGTATTTGTGTTCACTGTTTCTGTTCTTAGATTTCAGAGACTGTTACAAGCTCGGGATCAACATCGAAGTTATTCACCTATCATCTATTTTGTGGTATCGTTTTAAAAGTTGAACCTATAGTTTATGGCATTTATACGCTAGATTATCTCGTGAACACTTTTCCTTTGGTCATATTGTATATAGTGAGCCATGCGAAAAAAATGGCCCATTACCTTTTTTAAGTTTGATGTTCATGTTTTATCAAGTGGTGTTTATGTTTGGGTTGATTTTGTGAATTGAACATGAAATATATTAATGCTTATATGTTATGTGAGTTTTGTGATTTAAATTTTAATAAAATATTAATAAGTAAATTTGTTGAGGTATGGGAATGTTGTAAAATCATTAAGATTGTATGTTTAATATTATGGTTGGATGTATTTGGCAATCGGTATTGAGTCTTGGTATGCCTTGGTTTCGGGTAAGTAAGTTTTATGCAAAAATATGAATTATGGTTCTTGTTAGGTAAATAGTTCCAGCCATAGGAGTTGTGGAATTATCTATGATGATTTTTTTTTATGATTGTGGTCATTTAGTTGATAGTTTAAGAGTTAATGTGGAGTGCTAAGATTAAATTGATCACGGTATGCATACTTAAGTAAATATATATATATATATATATTTGGTTTTGTTGGGAATGATAAACTAAAAATAATGTATCTATTAGTTGCTTTTAGATATAGTTAAGTGGATTTATTATAATCATGTTCATATTCGGTTAAGTCAACTATTTGATTATATGTTTATTCTTTGTGATTAAACAAATGCCATTATTGAGATGCACTATTAATTTTATGTGAATGGATTTATCTTCTGGTGATATGTAATTATATATGAATATCTATTAATAAAGAAAGATGTTATAGGGTTACGTTACCTTAATTGTATAGTATGGTCTGTAATGTCTTATAATCCATACCGGCGACGATATCGGGTTAGGATGTTACATTTTATTGGTATCAGAGCTACGATTTAGTCGATTCTTGGACTAACGTAGCGCGTGTGAGTCTAGCTATACATACCATAATTGTTACGGTGATAGTGTGATGACTTCTGAATTTTAAAAATGTGTTTTTTGTATAGTAAATGGAACCTAATCCCGAGCGAGCAGTAACAGATGATGTCGAGAGTGTAGCGCCTGCTCCCACGCAAGGGACAGCGCCGGATGATTCTCGACTTAATATGAGTAACCAGGGTGATGAGGCTAGACAAGCCTTCTATTCTATGATAAATGAGTGGTTTACTCAATTTATCTGGACGAATCCGGCTGTTCAACAACCCCGGAATCTGAATAACCCAACTCTGATACCTGTGATACCTCCTAAGATTGATCCGATCAGATTGAATAAGCCTCCGATTGATAAAATCAAAAAATACGGAGTTGAAGAGTTTAGAGCCACAGCTACTGATGATGCTGAGCGGGCTGAATTTTGGCTCGATAATACCATTCGTGTTTTCGATGAACTGTCTTGTTCGCCCGATGAGTGCTTGAAATGTGCTATATCTTTGTTACGAGATTCAGCCTACTACTGGTGGAACACTTTAGTTTTAGTTGTTCCGAGAGAACGAGTCACTTGGGATTTCTTTCAGGTAGAGTTTCGTAAAAAATATATCAGTCAGCGATTCATTGATAAAAAACACAAAGAATTTCTCGAGTTGAAACAAGGTCGTATGACCGTATCCGATTATGAGCGTGAGTTTGTGAGACTCAGCTGTTATGCCCGAGAGTGTGTTGCTACTGAGACTGCTATGTGTAAGAGGTTTAAAGAAGGACTGAATGAAAACATAAAACTACTTGTCGGCATACTTGAGATAAAGGAGTTTGTAGTACTCGTTGAGCGAGGTTGCAAGGCTAAAGAGCTCGAAAAAGAGAAAAGAAAAGCTGAGTTTGAAGCTAGAGATTTTCGTAAGAGATCTGCGAGTAAAACTTCTTCGATGGCATCAAAGAAGTTCAGGGATGATGGAGGCCGATCCAAGACTACTGCCAGACTTTCTATTTGAGAACGACCACCAACAAATTCACGAGCTACTTCAGTTGCTAGTGTTGGTAATACCCGATCAAATAAACCCGAGTGCCCAGAGTGTGGTAGGTGACATATTGGTGAGTGTTGGGGCAAGTACAACAATCGAGTTTGCTACAAGTGTGGATCCCGAGACCATTTCATTCGGTACTACCCAGAAGTAGCTGAAAAAGATAATACTCAGAATGCAAGACCCAGTGGTGCTGCAGCTCGAGGTAGACCACCTCGAAATGCAGGAGGTAGGAGTGGTATTCAGAGAAGAACTTCTGATACAGCAGTTCGATCCGAGGCTCGTGCACCTGCCAGAGCTTATAACATCCGCGCGCGGGAGGAGGCATCATCCCCTGATGTTATTACTGGCACATTCACTCTTTATGATACTAGTGTAATTGCTCTGATTGATCCCGGTTCAACTCATTCTTATGTGTGTAAAACATTAGTATCCAATAAGACTTTGCCTATTGAGTCTACTGAGTTTGTGATTCGGGTATCGAACCCCCTAGGCCGATGTGTGTTAGTTGATAAGGTGTGTAAGAATTGGCCCCTTATAATTCAAGGTTCATGTTTTCTGGCTGATTTGATGTTATTGCCGTTCGACGAATTTGATATTATTCTCGGTATGGATTGGTTAACTGTACACGATGCTTTGGTGAATTGTAAGCGAAAGACTATTGATGTAAGGTGTCAGAATAACGAGATTATTCGGATTGAATCTAATGATCTGAATGGGCTACCAGCAGTGATTTCTTCGATGTTGGCTCAGAAGTATTTGAAGAAGGGTTGTGAAGCTTACCTTGCGTATGTAATTGATAGTAAAGTGACTGACAAGAAAGTTGAATCTGTATTTGTTATATGTAAGTATCCGGATGTGTTTCCAGAAGAATTGTCGGGTTTACCACCTATTCGAGAAGTTGAATTTGGTATTGAATTAGTACTAGGAACGACTCCGATTTTGATAGCTCCGTACCGTATGGCACCGACTGAATTGAAAGAATTGAAGGCTCAGTTGCAAGAACTAACGGATAGAGGTTTTGCACGACCGAGTTTTTCTCCCTGGGGTGCACCAGTGTTGTTCGTGAAAAAGAAAGACGGAACTATGAGAATGTGCATCGATTATCGCCAACTCAACAAAGTGACTATAAAGAATAAATATCCGTTACCGCGAATTGATGATTTGTTTGATCAGCTAAAAGGAGCCTCAGTATTTTCGAAAATAGATTTGAGATCAGGTTACTATCAGTTACGAGTCAGAGACTCAGATGTGCCCAAGACTGCTTTTCAGATGAGATACGGACACTATGAATTCTTAGTGATACCATTCAGACTCATGAATGCCCCTGCAGTTTTTATGGATTTGATGAATCAGGTATTTAGACAGTATTTGGATCGGTTTATGGTTGTATTTATAGATGCCATTTTGATCTATTCACATGACGAAACTGAGCATGCAAAACACTTGAGACTTGTGTTGCAGATTTTACGTGATAAGCAGTTGTACGTGAAATTCAGTAAATGTGAATTCTGGTTGAAAAAGGTTAGTTTTCTGGGGCATGTTGTTCAGGTATCCGCGTTGATCCAAGTAAAATTTCAGCTATACTTGATTGGAAGCCTTCGAGGAATGTTTCGGAAGTTCGGAGCTTTTTGGGACTTGCCGGATACTATAGACGGTTTGTAAAAGGCTTCTCGATGATAGCAACACTGTTGACAAAGTTGCTACAGAAAGATGTCAAATTTGAGTGGTCGGAAAGATGTTAGGAAAGCTTTGATCAATTGAAAACTCTTTTGACCGAAGCTCCAGTGTTAGTTCAACTAGAATCAGGTAAAGAATTTGTGATTTATAGTGATGCCTCTTTGAACGGTTTGGGCTGTGTTTTGATGCAAGAGGGTGGAGTTGTAGCGTATGCTTCGAGACAGTTAAAGCCTCACGAGAGAAACTATCCTACTCACGATCTCGAATTAGCTGCTATTGTTTTTGCTTTGAAAATTTGGTGCCACTACTTGTTTGGAGAAAAATGCCACGTTTATTCTGATCATAAAAGACTTAAATACTTGATGACACAAAAGGATCTAAACTTAATACAGCAACGGTGGCTAAAACTACTCAAAGATTATAAGCTTGTAATTGATTATCATCCTTGGAAAGCTAATGTGGTTGCTGATGCTTTAAGTCGAAAATCATTGTTTGCGTTGCGTGCTATGAACGCGCATTTGACTATATCTGTTGATGGTGCTCTAATAGCTGAATTGCAAGCAAAATTGATACTTGTGCAACAAATTTGCGAAGCTCAGAAAGTGGACAGTGATTTGATAGCAAAAAGAATTCATTGTAATTCAAATGTTGAATCAGAATTTAGAGTTGATACTGAGGGATGTTTGAGGTTCAAAAACCGAATTTATGTACCAAAGAATCCAGAGTTGATTCAAGTGATTTGTAATGAAGCTCACAATAGTTCATTATCAATTCATCCGGGTAGCACAAAAATGTACAATGATTTAAAACAACACTACTGATGGCATGGTATGAAACGAGACATTTCAGACTTTGTTTCAAAGTGTTTAATATGTCAACAAGTAAAAGCTGAACATCCAGTACCTTTGGGATTACTTTAACCGATTATGATATCAAAATGGAAATGGGATCTAGTCACGATAGATTTTGTATCGGGTTTACCGTTGACATCAAGCAAGAAAAATGCGATTTGGGTTATTGTTGATAGGTTAACAAAATCGGCTCATTTTGTTCCAGTCCGTACTGATTACTCACTTGATAGACTAGCCGAGTTGTACATTTCTCAAATTGTGAAATTGCACGGGGTACATACTTCTATTATTTCGAATAGAGATCCGAGGTTTACCTCGCGGTTTTGGAAGAAATTGCATGATACATTAGGTACTAAACTACACTTTAGTACGTCCTTTTACCCCCAGAAAGATGGTCAATCCGAATGAATTATTCAAATACTTGAGGATATATTGAGATGCTGCGTTCTCGAGTTTGAGGGTTCATGGGAACGATACTTGCCTTTTATTGAATTCGTGTACAATAATAGTTTTCAATCAAGTATCAAAATAGCACGTTACGAGGCTTTGTACGGTCGTAAATGTCGTACACCTTTGTACTAGACTGAGCTCAGTGAAAACAAGATATACGAGGTTGATTTGATTAGAGAAACTGAACAAAAAGTGAAATTGATTCGTGAAAGTTTGAAAGCAGCCTTAGATCGTCAGAAATCTTATGCGGACCTGAAACGTAAGGATATAGAATTCCAAATCGGTGATAAGGTGTTCTTGAAAGTGTCACCATGGAAGAAAGTGTTCAGATTCGGTCGTAAAGGCAAGTTAAGTCCAGGATTCATTGGACCCTTCGAGATTGTTGAGTGTATCAGACCTGTTGCGTATAGATTGCTATTGCCGCCTGAATTAGAAAAGATTCACAACGTTTTCCATGTTTCAATGCTCCGTCGGTACAGATCCGACCCTTCGCATGTGATTAATCCGTTTGAAATTGAAATTCAGCCCAATTTAAGCTATGACGAAGAACTGATTCGTATTTTAGCTTACGAGGCGAAAGAATTGCGAAATAAGAAAATTTCGTTGGTAAAAGTGCTTTGGCATAAGCATGGGGTCGAGGAAGCCACTTGGGAATTAGAAGATTCAATGAAAGAACGTTATCAAAACCTCTTTACCGGTAAGATTTTCGAGGACAAAAATTCCTAAGGGGGAGAGTTGTAACAGCTCAGATTTGACCCTAGTCGGAACAGTAGTTTCAGGACCACGAATCCGAGTCGAAAAATATTTGAATATTATTTTTCTGTGTTTTAAATGCGTGAATTACGATATGTTAAAGTTTCTTGTTTAGATTTTGAGATTTGAGTGCTTAATTACTAAAAAGGGATTTAATTGCATCAAATGAATTATATGCATGCTATCATGAAAATGCTTAAATGCCATGTTTCTTTAGTATAAGGGTCTTAAATAGCAAATAAGCCCTTGTTGAATTGATGTACGGTAGTAGGAGTAAGTATATGATATTATATGCATTTTATAATAATGTTATGAAATTTGGTTTATGTCATAATAAGAAATATGAATAAAATAAAACAAAAAGGGTGAAAAGAACAAAGTGCTTGCTTATTCTTCCTCTCATTGCTGAAAGTAAAAGAACAAAGTAAAGAAAAAGCTTTTTGATATTCGGTCTTTCTGAATCAAATTTGAGGTATGTTTTGATTTTATTTCTTGATAACTGTTATGAAATTGAGATCCTTGGTTTGAGTTGTACAAAGCCCATGTTTTAGATTTTTGTTTAGATGGTTATTTCCGTATGTACTAATTTGATAGTTTGATGAAATTTTAGTTAAATGTGGTTAAAATAAAGTTATGTGATAGATTACTTCAACTGTATTAGAAATTTGCAAGAAAAGTGAGTAAATAGGAATTATTTTAATAAATAGAGTATTGAGGGATTAAATGGTGAAATTAACAAAGTGTAAGGGCTTATATAAGCATGAGAGACATTCGGTCACAACTTAGACTAAATAATTTATACTTGTTTTATGTTTTGAGAATTTTGGGCTTGATTGATAACTCTGTAAATGGTGTGGGGCTGAAATGTAAATTGGTTATTAAGTGATATTGAATTTAATTGAGTGGATTTTATTTAAATAAAGTTAATTTGAATTGTATAGATCAAGAAACAAAAAGATCGGAGTTGGATCGGGGGAAAACAAAACTCGTTGAATAGTCGATACTCTTTGTCCATCGATTCTGAGGTAAGTTATTAAGCAAATTGTTGAGATTAATTTGAATAACTGTATGTTGCATAAATTTATGCTAAGTTGAAAGAGAATTACATATGTTGTATGGTGGTTGCCGAATGAGTAAAAGCAAATACATGCATTGAGCTACTGACTTGCAGCACTAAGTGTGCGAATAATAATCCTTCGATTATAAAATTTGCACTAAGTGTGCGAAATAGATTTTAAAGCACTAAGTGTGCGAATTTAACTTTTGAGCACTAAGTGTGCGGCTGATATAATCATCATTAAACGATTACAAGCACTGAGTGTACGAATTTATCGAGAAATTATGGATAGTTGGATGATGACTTGCATTGATTTATCCGTAGAAAGAAGATATTAACTATGTATCCGAATCCATGTATAATAAGTATTGAGTTTTTGTGGAGAAGGTATTTAAATTATTGTATTTTTTTAGCTTGTGATTAATAGTGGATAATTACTTTAGAAGTGAAAATATATATATTGATGATTAATCACGGCAATGGCAAAATGCCAGTTAGATACATGCGTTTGTGATTGAAAGAATTTATATTGAAAGTATATATATATATAAATGAATGTGTATGTATTCGGTTATATAATAATGATTTGACATTGAAAATATGTGATGATTTTGATCTTAAATATATGTGAAATTTGGCTTAGTTAAAATTGATACAGGAATGTATAGGTTATATAAGAAATGGTAAGATTAGAAAATATTAATGACTTGGTGTTGAACATATTAATGAATTCATGATGTTTCCATGATGAGATATATGTTTGGTCTCTTGGTTGATGGTAAGCAAATACTTTGGAAATGAGTAAATAAGTAATGATCTAGTTAAATTATCAAACGTGATGAGTTCGTTGACCTTGAATTGGTAAATCGAAATTATAAGAATTTTCTAGTATGATTATGCTAACTTAAGTTTAGTTAATTAAGTGGAAATAGCAAATTAAGTTTATTATTATATTGCTTATAACTTACTAAGCTGAATTAGCTTACCTGTATTTGTGTTCACTGTTTCTGTTCTTAGATTTCAGAGACTGTTACAAGCTCGGGATCAACATCGAAGTCATTCACCTATCATCTATTTTGTGGTATCGTTTTAAAAGTTGAACCTATAGTTTATGGCATTTATACGCTAGATTATCTCGTGAACACTTTTCCTTTGGTCATATTGTATATAGTAAGCCATGCGAAAAAAATGGCCCATTACCTTTTTTAAGTTTGATGTTCATGTTTTATCAAGTGGTGTTTATGTTTGGGTTGATTTTGTGAATTGAACATGAAATATATTAATGCTTATATGTTATGTGAGTTTTGTGATTTAAATTTTAATAAAATATTAATAAGTAAATTTGTTGAGGTATGGGAATGTTGGAAAATCACTAAGATTGTATGTTTAATATTATGGTTGGATGTATTCGGCAATCGGTATTGAGTTTTGGTATGCCTTGGTTTCGGGTAAGTAAGTTTTATGCAAAAATATGTATTATGGTTCTTGTTAGGTAAATAGTTCCAGCCATAGGAGTTGTGGAATTATCTATGATGATTTTTTTATGATTGTGGTCATTTAGTTGATAGTTTAAGAGTTAATGTGGAGTGCTAAGATTAAATTGATCACGGTATGCATACTTAAGTAAATATATATATATATATATATATTCGGTTTTGTTGGGAATGATAAACTAAAAATAATGTATCTATTAGTTGCTTTTAGATATAGTTAAGTGGATTTATTATAATCATGTTCATATTCGGTTAAGTCAACTATTTGATTATATGTTTATTCTTTGTGATTAAACGAATGCCATTATTGAGATGCACTATAAATTTTGTGTGAATGGATTTATCTTCTGGTGATATGTAATTATATATGAATATCTGTTAATAAAGAAAGATGTTATAGGGTTACATTACCTTAATTGTATAGTATGGTCTGTAATGTCTTATAATCCATACCGGCGACGGTATTGGGTTAGGGTGTTATAGACCTCAGACACACACCCAGAACACTTGACCACTAAAGCAGATATACAATTGTGTCAAATTTTACAAAAGCAAAAATAAATTAGGTGGGGCGTTACAGCTTGGATAGGTAAATTTTGAATTAAAAGCTGAAAAATACAATAAAAATTTATATTTATACTTAGGGTTCAAGGGTATAGA
This sequence comes from Gossypium stocksii, assembly GCA_020496765.1. Taxonomy (NCBI): domain Eukaryota; kingdom Viridiplantae; phylum Streptophyta; class Magnoliopsida; order Malvales; family Malvaceae; genus Gossypium; species Gossypium stocksii. Next base: position 56,163,942 of record CM035622.1, read on the forward strand.
TGGCGCACACATTAAAAAAATAAGGGATTTTACAAAATTTAATTATTTTGCAAAGGAAGGGATTTGAACTTGGGGCCTAATTTAATTTCCATGATTTATCATATTTCTTTTAGCCATTACACTTTTTCTTCATTCTTGAAATAGTTTTTCAATATTTATTTTAAAAACAAGGCATGTCGCATACTAGGGTTTAAGGTAAGATTTGCAAAATAATAAAAATGGTGATAGAGAAGGGATTTGAACTTAAGTTTCAATGAACGTTTCACTAACACTTAACCAACAAACCAATACATTATTTATTCCCAAAAACGCATAGATAATCTTAAAATTTAAGGCATGACCACTCTCTCTCGACTCCCAAACTTGATTCTACTAACCCCTGATTTTCAGGATGTTATAACACATGTACCTCATGTTAATGTATAGGGACAAACGACAGAAATGGATGAAATTTTTAATAAAAGGACCAAATTGTTCTTTGATCTAATGTACAATGACTAATTTACTCATTTTTTGAGTTGAAGGGATAAAATACAATCTGACTCTTAGTACAGGACCTTCATAGTACTTTTACCTTGGTTTGTCTATTGCATTAGAGATCAAATCCTCGGGAAGTTTTATTTTTTCCAATTTAAAGAAAAATTAAAATTTAGATAATTATCCTATACACTAGCAATGGAGTAAAAAAACTCCACAAGCAAGTGTGGGTTAACGTCATTTACTTTTAGGGTATAATAAAATAATAATTAATTAATTAAAAAAGATACCTGCCATCATTTTACATCCGCTTGTTGAGTTTTTTATTCCACTAGTAGTGAATAAAGTAATTACCCTTAAAATTTTACCCTTTTTTTGTGTTATTATTAATTTTTAAATACATTCTAAAGGAATATGTAGTTTTATAAAATCTATAAAAATGTCATTGAGATGCAAGGATTAATAAAGTAAAAGAAATTAGTTGGTACATTGTCAGTGGAGTTTTAAGCTCTTCAAGTAGAATTAGAGATTAACAAGTGTCTTATAATGTGTAAAAAATATTTTTAAAAAAAGACAAATGACATTTTTTAAAGTTAATTGTGGAATAAAAAATATATATTACCTATATATTAAATATTAAGCCATAAAGTAATACTTAAAAAACAGTGTATTAATTTAAATTTTTTTAAAAAGTTTATTTATTTATGAATATATTCGGTTATAATTTCTATAAATATATTTTTCATTATTTTCTTTTTTCTTGTTTTTATCATGTTTGAAAATGGCATTGTCATTATTGGAAAATGACCCTATAATCTCTCATTTTATGTTCCATTTTAATTTGAAGATATTTTTCATAAATTTTGGAATTCAAATTTTTATTTGTGATTTTTCTTTTAATTTAGATTTTTTTAAATTTTCAAAAATTTAAATTACCTAATAGAGTGACATATAAAATAAAATAATATTATGTCAACTTGTTCCAACTTCTAAATAAGAGAATATGTGTGAAATTGGATAAAAGTGTAAATATTAAAAGGGAATAAATTATATTAGGATCATCCTAAAAAATTATAATTTCTAGGCACCAATAAAATAGTGTCACGTCATTAAATTTTAAAGATAACAAAATATTATTATACACTCATCTATATCTAATACCTTCTCCAACTTAATTTAATTTTAATTAAATTAGTTAAAATAATTAATTTTTTAAATTATAAACAAACATCTTTACTTATTTAACAAATTTTAATCATTTTGTTTTTCCCCCATAAGTTAATATTTTTTTTTCGTTCAACCAATTTAAAAAATAGTATTTTTTGTGCAATTTTTTTCCATGTTATTGATATATAATTGTGGTAATTATTTTAACATAAATCCCGAACCCAAAATCATGAACGCAAATCCTGAACCTTGAACCCTTTTGGCTTAGGGTTTGGGTTCGAGATTTAAGGTTCAGGGTTCGAGTTCAAATTTTAATTTTGGAGTTTAATGTTTAGGTTCAGGGTTCAATGTTCAAGGGTTTGGTGTTATTGATGTGAGCTCGTAATCGATTTAGAATTACAAGTCACTTGAGTGTCTGACCGTTTCCAAACAGGTACTTGTTGCTAAGGAAATAAAAATAAGAATCTTGAAAATAAAGGCTTGTACGAGAAAAGAATCAACGTTAAAGAATACGACCCATTTTCTATACGACAAACAATTGAAACAAGAATTAGAATTGAACAAACCTTGAGCCATTGTTTATGAAAAATAAAAAGAACCGAAGGTATAAGAAATGAAGAAGAACGCCACAAAGCAAAGAGCCTTGATAAGTTCAGATTGTGTGTTCTAAAGAACTTAGGAGAAAAATTCTCACAATATACAAATTCATTCATCATAGTCTAACCAAAACAATGTCCTCTTAAAAACTACTTATAGGCACTATTATGACTACTCGAATGCCTATGTGAGACTTTTCATCTTCAGCAATTAACTAAGGTTATTACAAGCTTTAATTTTGTTTGTAACTCATGTAGGAAAGCCAATGGTCATGTCTTTTCATTTGATGCCGGTGTAGATGAAAAGGCACGACTCTATTCCTTAATAAAGATTAAATGTGTTCTTAATGTGCTTAGTTAATGTCCCTTCAGTACCTTTGTGTTATGCTGACTTTTGGGTGCAAGTCCACGATCTACCATCAGGTTTTTTTCTCTGATTGTGTAGCAAAACAATTGGGGGATTTTATTGGAAAGTTCTTGGAACATGATAGAAAACAGGTTGGTCAAGGTTATTTGAATTATATGCGTATTAGAACCCAAATTGATGTTAGAAAACCATTAAAAAGGAAAAAAATCATGATTTCCTAATCTAGTTTTATTTATGTTAAATTTCGTTATGAAAAATCATCTTTATTTTATTTCCTTTGTGGATGCTTGGGGCATGGTGATAAATTATGTCGAAAGAGGATTATTTTAGGTTTAAATGAAGTGGAATATGGATGAGATATTTCTTTAAAAGGCTCAATCACGAAAAGCTAGTGTTATTCCCAACGTGTGGTTGAGGATGATAAGATGGAAGGGAATTTAAAGAAAATTGAAGGTAAACTAATAGTCATGAAGAACAATAATGGGGAATACAATGCATGCGACCTTAGAAATTAATTTAGAAGGTAGGAATAGGTGCGATAAAGGAAACGGAATTGTATGGAATAGTGAGAAGAAGGGTGAGGATATGGACGAAGATGGTGAGGAAATATCTCTAGTGAAAGATGAAGGAGAGAAAAGACACCGGTCAAATGTCAATGATTTTGGTCAAATTTTATCAAGAGAAGAGGGTAGACTAATAGTCCAAGAAGAAATTAATTGCACAAATCAGATATCAATGGCTGTTAATAGGCTAGCCGACCGACCACAATGAAAATCTTAAGTTCGAACGTCCGTAGATTGGGGAGTCCACGGGGCGTTAAAAGGCTTCATTATGTGTTGAAATTGAATAATCCCCAAATAGTCTTTATTATGGAGACGAAAATTGACAAGTACCGAATGGAAAGAATTAGATGACATTGTGGTTTCCAATTTGGCATTGATGTATCAACAATTAAAACACGATAAGGGTTGAGTCTTGGTTAGAAAGAAGAAATATTAGTGAAATTGAGAAGTTTTTCAGAAAAACCATATTGATTTAGACATCTATGATCCTGAAATTCGAGCTAAATGGCGAATGACTAGATTTTACGGTGCCCTAGAGATAAGAGGTAGAGGAGAGACATGGGATCTTTTGAAGACGTTGGGTAGAGAGTCAATTACGCCTTGGTTAGTATGTAGGGACTTCAATGAGATTTTATACTCCTTTGAAAATGAAGGCGGTCTGCCTAGAGATGAAAGACGTATGGAGGAGTTCCGTAACACTCTTAATTTATGTTAACTTGAGGATGTGGGTTTTTCAGGTAAATGGTTTACGTAAGAAAGAGGGAACCTCCCAGAAACAAATATCAAAGAACGTCTTGATCGAGGAGTGGCTAATTCAGAATGGCTCTATCTTTTTCCTAATTATACTATCCAGCATTTAACACATTCCTTTTCGGATCACTGCCCTTTGTTATTTCAAACAAAGCAAGAAGATTTAAGTAGAAGAATGAGAGGGTTTAGATTCGAAGCTTGATGGGTCAATGAACAATCATGTGAGGAGGAAGTGAAGCATCTATGGGAAACGAGCAGATGAGGAGTTGTGGAAAAATTAGAGTATGTTGGAAAAGGCCTACAAAGATGGTCATGGAAAATTGATCTCGAAAAGGGTTATCAATGAAGCTTCTTACTCGTATTGCAGAATTAGATGAATTGGAAAGAACGGAAGAAAATTTAGAGGATTTTATTGATACAAAAATTCATCTAAATCTGGAATTTGATAAAGAGGAAAGGTATTGGGAACAGTGAGCGAGAATGAATTGGCTAAAAGAAGGTGACAAGAATACAATTTTTTTCATACCTTTGCCTCCCAAAGAAAAAGAACTAATAGAATTAAGCAGCTGGAAAAATGGAAGAGGGCAACTTGTTATTGACAAAAAGGAGATGGCCAATGTGGCGAAAGAATATTTTCAAGAGCTATTTTCATTAGGAGGAATAAGTAATCCCGAGTATATTTTATCTGAGATTGAAAGTTGCATCTCAGAAACTATGAACGGTATGTTAACGGAAAAATTTACTTTGGAAGAAATTGTTTATGCTCTTAAAAACATGAGTTCAACTAAAGCTTCCGGAAGAGATGGATTTCCAACACTTTTCTTTCAGAAGTACTGAAACATCGTAGGAGAGGAGGTTAGTGATTTTTGTCTTAATATTCTGAATAAGGATGGTTCGATTGAGGAGATTAATATGACATCTATTGTCCTTTTCCCTAAAGTAGCAAATCCAGTCAATTTTAAAAGCTTCTGACCTATCAGTCTTTACACAGTAATTTATAAGATTATTGCAAAGACAATGGCAATTCGATTCCAAAAAGTTTTAAACGCTTATATTGACAAATCCTAAAGTGCATTCGTGCTTGGGAGACTTATCACGGACAATATTCTACTTGCATACGAATTAATGCACTCTCTTAAACAAAGAAGATTGAGTCAGAATAGAAATATTGTTCTAAAACTTGATATGAGTAAAACATATAATAGAGTGGAATGGGAATTCATTAAGAGAGTCATAAAGAAAATGAGTTTAGCTTATGCATGGGTGTCTTTAATTATGAAATGTGTCAAGACAGTTACTTATGCATTGTTCATGAATAATGAGATGGGGGAATCTTTCAAACCAATGCGAGGGTTACTACAAGGAGACCCTCTAAGCCCATATTTTTTTTATATGTAGTGAAGGTCTTTCGGCTTTAATGCTATTAGCATTGCGTTAAGGAACCATAAAAGGAGTAAAAGTTTGCCGAAGGGGTCTAAGTATTACACTTATTATTTGCGAATGACTGCATCTTAGTTGGAGATGCTAATGAAAGAGGAGCACAATGGAGATGCTACGGAAAGATGAGAGCAAACTCTCAAAACCATATTAAGAGAATATGAAATATGTTCAGGTCAATGTATCAATTTTGAAAAATCATTAGCCTATTTTAGCTCGAATGTGACTGAATAAGAAAGGGAACAAATTGCAACTTTACTGGGCATGCGAACATCAAGAGATCCAGAAAAATATTTGGCTCTGCCAAATATGGTGGGAAGAAATAAGAAAAAAAGGTTCTAAATCTTGAAAGATAGAATGATTAGTAAGATTAAATGGTGGAGTGCTCATTTCTTATCCATAGAAAGGAAGGAAGTTTTCACTAAAGTAGTATTATAAGCAATCCCTACCTATGTTATGGCATTTTTTTACTACCTAAATCTTTTTGTTCGAAATTAGAAAATCTTATAGGACGATTTTGGTGGCAAAAACAACGTAATAAATGAGGAATCCATTGGTGCAATTGGAGGAAACTTGGGGATTTAAAAGAAGATGGGGGAATAGGCTTTAGAGTTATGTCAAAATTTAATACAACACTTCTTGCAAAATAGGGCTAGCGGTTAATTTGTTATCCCGATTCATTATTAGCAAAATCATTAAAAGCAAAATATTATCCACACTTGAATTTTTTGCAAACAAGATTGGGAAATTTACCTTCTTTTACCTGAAGGAGTTTATGGGCAGTAAAAGACTTCCTTGAGAAAGGGATGTGTTAGAGAGTTGGGTCTAGTGAACAGATCTCAATTTGGAATGGAGCGTGGGTCTCAGGTGCTACAAATTATAAAATTCAACTATCAACTTTTAACCCAAATTTCATGTATGTTTCTGAGTTAATTGAACAACATGAAAACAAATGGTAAGATGAGTTAATTAGAAATACCTTTCACCAGGAAGAGGCTGAAAAGATTTTATGCATTCCTCTCCTATATGAAAAAGAAGTAGATAGCATGGTGTGGAGTGTAGAAGCTTTGGGGACTTACACAATACGCAGCAGTTACAAATTATTATTACAAAATGATCAGGACAATAATTTACAAACCTTACAAAACCAATACAAATCTATATACAAGAAAATTTGGCTCATGGATTTACCATCGAAAATTAAAATTCTAGTGTGGAAATCTCTAAATAATTTCCTTCCTACTCAAACTACTCTTTTTCGACAAAAGTTAGTAAGCTCCATGATCAGTCCAAGATTCTCACAAATTGTAGAAACAGTAGAACATGTGTTAGAGACTGCCCTCTAGTACATGATATCTAAGCAAGATTAAGGATCAGATGGACCCTGGAGCAAAATCAATTTCAGTTCTAGGATTGGATCTGCGTCATATTTGAAAATAAGTCGAATATAAAATATGAACTATTATGTGTGCTTTATGGGCAGTATGGATAGCCAGGAATAAATGGGTTCATGAAAATCAAATGCAAAAATGTGACAAATTGACTCAATTCATTCTTACCTACTTGCGAGAGTTGGATGGAATATGTAAGCAGTTACCTGTTAACAAACTGATGAAGGAAAACTGGCGACCTCCGGAGGAAATTATGTTAAAATCAACTTTGACATTGCATATGATAAACAACAAAAGAAATCATGCACTAGAATTGTGATTAGAAACTCAAGAGGGCAAGTTTTAAAAATTAAAGTTCATTTTAATAAACACATCCCTTCGGCTTTTGCAGCAGAGGCTCTCGCATGTGTTCAAGCGATCCAGTTTGGGGCTAAATCGGGCTTCTTAAGAAGTAACATCGAAGGCGATGCCCTGTCAGTAATAAAGAAGATTAACAACGAAGAAGAAGACAGATAAAAAATTAGGGCTTACATTATTGATGCTAAAAGATTAAAAAAATTACTTCATTTCCTGTAGATTTAAACATGCAAGGTGACAGATGAACAAAGTGGCACATCTACTAGCAAAAGAAGGAATCAATATGGAAGAAGATACTTATCTGAGAAGCGGACTCCCCGGTTCTATTACCTAGGCCGTCGAGGAGGATAAATGCGATGGAAAAAAAACAAAATCAACGAGTCCAAGTGGGGATAAGGAATCATCGACGATGATAAAAACGAGGATACCTATATTTGAGTCTTTGGAAGATTAGGGAAAAGATTGGGGAAAAGAAATGTTTCTTAACAGTGACGATATCTGGCTCAATTTGCTCACATACTAGAGCAACTAATTAGCAAATAAATTCGTTCTTTAAAGGGATATCTGAGTCATTGTTGCCTTAATATTGTTAAACGAATCTCTCTGGAAATGAAATGAAGAAATGGTGAAACAAGAAAGGGATTCGTCAAGTGAATGAAGACTGGCCGCTGATTTTAGGGTTTGTTAGGTTTGTTTGATTATTGTTTTAGGAGTCTTATTTTATGCTTTAGGCCTCGGCTTTTTTCCCTTTAATTTGTTTTGTTTTATTTACAATTGGCTTTCTATTTAGGGCCAGTTTGGCAATGCTTTTGAAAAGTGCTTTTGAAAAGTGAAGTAAAAAAGTACTTTTGAAAAATATAAAAAAATTTATTATAACTTGTTGTTAATATTTTAATGTATGAAATATAAATTTTAAATATTTTTAAGTAATAAATATTAATTATTTATAAAATTTAATTAGAATATAAAAACTATATTTTAAATATTTAAATATAACCATTAAATATTTTTAATTAGTATTTTAAAAAATATTTTTTATTTTTAATTAATGATTTTAATACATTCGTAATTAAGCATCAAGAAAAAAAAAAGGAAAGTAATTAAGCACTAAAACTGCTTTTGGGAGAGGAAAAGCTAAAAATTTTAGCTTCTCATTCTCAAAAGTGCTTTTGAAAAGTATTTCTGAAAAGCTAAAAATTTCAGTCAAAAGCAGCTTGTTCTGCACAGCTTTTCTTCCAAAAGTGCTTTTGGAGCCAAAAGTGCTTTTTTTAAGCATTGAAGAACAGGCCCTTACTTAATAAAGCAGGTTTTTTTTTAAAGAAAAAGTTATTCTCAATTATATTAGGATCATTCTAAAAATTATTGATTTTCGGCACCAATAAAAATAATGACACGTCATTAAACTTTGAAGATAATAAAATATTATTATACACTCATCTATATCTAATATATTCTCCAACTTAATTTAACTTTAATTAAATTACTTAAAATAATTAATTTTTTAAATTATAAACAAACATTTTTTTCTTCTTTTGTAAATTTTAATCATTTTATTTTTTTTTTCCTCATAAGCTAATATTTTTTTTGTGCAACCAATTTTTAAAAAAATAATATTTTTTTGTGTAATTTTTTCATGACATGATACATAATTGTGGTAATTATTTTATCATAAACCCCAAATCTAGAACTTTAAACTCAAATCTTGAACTCTAAACTTTGTGGTTCAAGGTTTTGGTTCAAGATTTAGAGTTTAGGGTTCGAGTTCAGATTTTGAATTTGTAGTTCAAAGTTCAAGTTTAGGGTGCAAGGGTTTGGGATTATGGGTTATGAGTTCAAGGTTCAAAGTTTGGGTTCATGGTTGCAAGTTTGGTATTCGATGTTTGAGTTTATAGTTTGGGGTTCAAGGTAAAAAAAAAAAAAAAACCAAAAATTATGTGTCAATCACATGAAAAAAATTGTTAAAATGTTATTAAATAATTAGAAAGAGACCATGAATAATATGATTGAAAGAGTCTATAAAATAATTTCTCCATGAATAAATGTATAATAATAATTTTATGTTTTTAAAATTCAATAATATAATACAAATTTTTTAGTGCTTAAAAACTTTAATTTTTATCATCATCTTAATGTATTTTATTCCTTAAAATTAATAGATACTAATTCTATTGTATTTAATATTCCCACTAGTAAACACACGCACCATTTTATTCCCCATTACTCTTTCCACTAATAAATACACGCACCACTAATTGCGATTTTAAATCATTTACCCCAACAGTTAAAAAAAAATCCCAAAGCATCGTGTTGGGTCACAACCAGTAGGCTTAACCTTATCTGTTGTATTTAACTTTCCCCTGCTGATTCAGTACATAAACCTTTTCTCTAAGAAAAAAAAAATTCAATTCCATGGCTAAAAAAACTGTAAAAAAAAAAAAAAAAAAACTCCATTTATACTGTTTCATCTTCTTTTTCAGAAGAAATTTCAAGTCAAACTCAAAAAAATTCTATTTTTAATATCAAGCCTTTTGCTACATAACCCATGGAAGAAGGTTAAAAAACCTAACCCATTACATAAAGGCCCAAACGAAACCTAAACCCAACCTAAAATACAAAATAAAAGTACATAAAATAAAACCTAACCAAAACTTAAACCTACGTTCTTCATTTATTGAGTTCAATGTGGTTCATTCCCACTCAACCCATTTCATTTCTTCAACGTCGTCCCTAGAACCATTCACCATTTTTGTCATTTCTTCGTTCTTATTCCAATCGAAGGCTTTTCTATGGTTAGATGTTTATATATATTAAGGGGTTGAACTTCGTGGGGGAGGGGGGGGGGGGAGTTTGCATCCCACCTAAAGAAAAAGAATATTTCCCTGAAAAGCTAAATATATACATATAAAATTTATGAGCCGGGCTTAAGTAGAAAATTGCACTTTAGCGAAGAAAACGAATACATAAATACTTTATATAAGCTAGATTAGAGTTGCTCATAAATTGAGTCAAGTTGGGTTTAGGTTAGACCCTAATAAAAACCTAGCCTTAATTAATAGGTTCGGCCCTAATTTAGTTCAAAAAATTGACTTAATTTTTTACTCCAGTCCATCTAGAATAAAAATGTTAAAATTTGAGATCGGTCTGGCCCGTTCATATTAAATTTTTTTATATAGATCAAAAACACTAAAAACATTAAACTAAATGTGTCTCAACAAATTAAAAATAAATTAAAAAAATCTTTATACTTATATAACACTAAGATAGGTGCAATTTAATAAGTAAATGTATCTAAAATAGTAACAAAATTAACAATAAAACATAAGTTATACAATTTTTAGACAATAACAACATAATAGTAAAATAACAACAAAACAATAGAAAAATAGTAGAAAAATAATTTTTTTTGGCAAATTTGAGTCAAGCCTGGGCAAAAAAAAATTAAGCGACACTTGACTAATTTTCTAAACATGTCTTATTTTTTTTTACCTAAATTCATTTTTTTGAATTTATATTTTTACTCAAATGCTTTTACTTTTCGAATGAATTTTCAAACTAAACCATTATCAACGAGATTAAGCTTGACCCACAAATAAATTTAATTATTTATGGTGTGATGTGATTATTTTCGAGTGTAGGAGAGCAACACGATTTTAATTTTCAGCATTATCAAATGCAAAAGTGGAAGACGGATAGTTGGATAGGAGTAGCTCTATTTGTGATTTTTTTAAAAAAGAAATTGCGTTATAAAATAAATATCCATAAATCATATGTTTTATAAAAAATATAATGCTAATTTTTAGTTTGAGAATAAAATTTAGGCCGTTAATTGAGTTTTAAAACTCCACTAAGTATAAATTAAAAAATGATATATATTGGTTTAGGATGTAGTAATCTATAATTACATATAAAAGGAGAATTTATAAACTTACTCTAGATATAATGCCTTGTGCTTTTGACACCTGTCCTTTTTTTTTATGGCCTGTGGACGATGAGAAAGGAGAAAAAAGAAATTATGTGTCATTTTTAAGATTATTCTTTGTATTTTTTGAATTTAAAATTTAATTTTTCTACTTCTATTTTTATTATATTTGTTTTATTTTATCTCATTTTTTTTTAAGTCATGCATTAATTATTTAATTCTGTGCTTAATTTATTATCACTATTCAATTTAAAGGAAAAAAAAAGTACGTGTTTGTGTTCTTAATCTATAATGATTTGATTTTTAATTATTTAAATAATTTATCTTAGTAATTGAAATATAGAAAAAATATTTTATTACTTAATTATTTTAATTTAATGTTAAAATTTTTATTTAAATAGATTAGCCCACTCATTTAACATCAGAACATGTTTGAAATCAATCTTTGATACTAAAATCAATATTTTTTAAGAGTACCAAATTAAAATTTTTATTAAAGTTTAAAACTATTCGTACCATTATCCCTAACAAATAACACAAAGACATACTACTCGTTTTCTTTGTAGGTATAATACTTAGGGCTTGTGGAGAAGCACTTTTAAGGGAAAAATTATACTATATAAATAATTTTTTTGTGAGATTTTTAACTTTTTAAAAATATTTTTAATCAAATAAAAAAAAATTAAAATTTTTAATTTTTCTTCGCTCAAAAGCTCTTTTAAGCTAATTACTTTCCCATTCTTCATACAACAGTACTTTCCATTCTTCTTTTTTCCTCTGGTTCTCCCTTCTTTCATTTTCTAAAAATTATCTGTGAGTACTTGCCCTTTTCTTCAAGATATGCATTCTTTTTCCTTTTCTACAATCTTCTTAAGATCTTTTTTTTAGGAATTTCGATGTTGACGAGGATTTTTGCTGCTCTCTCTCTTTACTCCCCTAATCTCATCTTATCATTTCAACTCCCTATTTAATTTTTCTCGTTTTTTCCCCCATTTCAGGTTATGCTCTTTTTACCTGCATTCTTTTTCTCCTTTGATTTTCTTGGGTTTTCTATTTGGTTGCTGAGAAATATGTTAATGGCATTGATTTTGTTGCTAAATTGTATCTACAGAAAATAGAAAAAGAATGCCAAAAGCTCTATTGCACGTGCATCTCGTTTGAGGAATTTTGATTTTCCTTCTTGCTTCTTACTGTTTCTCTGGAACCAAACATTTCAAAAGCTTTTTTATTCTTTTCAATTAATTGAAAAGTAGATCATTTTAAAGGTAATTGATGTTCTGAGGGTGCCGGTTATTTTGGTAAAATAATTTATGGGTTTGTTACTTTAGGACTACATGCACATCCGATTTTTTTTTTTTTATATAACAGATTTGCTTGTCTATAACACATCTGATATTTATTTTCTTGATTTTGTTTCATTGTTAAGCTGGCGAATGTGTGATTAAGGCTACTTAAAAGTTAGTTAAAATGATGTCTGAAAATAAATTAATTTGGTTGCCTTTGATGGTATTTATGACGTCTGTATACTGCTGTTAATAGAGGATTAATGGCAGTAGTAGAATGTTTGTTTAAGGCTACTTAAAAGTTAATTAAAATGATGTCTGAAAAGTATTAATTTGGTTGTTTTAAATGTTGCGAATTTATTGTGTTGGAAACTTTCTTAAGACTGGAATTAATGGTGTCCGAATGGTATTTTAATGCTGCTTAAAGGTTTAGTTTAGAGATGTCTGAAAGAGTAAATTGGTTGTGTTAAATGTTGCGAAAATTATGGTGCCTGGAAGTTTTAATTTGGACGATCAATGATGTTTGCTGTTGAATATTTCTGTTACGTAGGACAAATTAAATAAGTTAACTGATTTAAACGAGTGTAATGTTGTCCAAAGTAAAGACAAATTATATGTATTGTGCAAGTGAAATTTTGTAAAATTGTTGTTGCATGCTGTCCGAGGCAACCCTTACATATATGTGAGTGTGAAATACAGTACAAAACTTGGATTCAATTTTTGTGATGCAGATTTATATATTAATTGCCACCATTTTGTATAATGACACCTTAACTTAGATTTGATTTTATGGTAGATCGAAATATAACAGAAGTATCAGTATTTTTTTTAATAGAATCTGATTTGTGAAAGCGGACTTACCTTTCTTCTTCAAAGATACATCTTTTGATCTTTGTTTCTTCAAGGTATTTTTTTTCCTTTTTCACTCTCTCTTTGAGAGTTAAATGGCTTTGGTCTCCATCTATGATTTGCTTGTTAGCTTTACTTGTTGAAACAAATATGTTCTTATGCATAATAGATGAGTACTTCGGTGGTTGAAGTTAATGGTGAAAAAGTCAAAGCAATGTGGGATAAGAGATTGACAAAAATATTCTGTGGTATTTGTATTAAAGAGATATTAAAAGGCAATAGACCTGGAACTCATTTCACAAAAGATGGATGGCTAAAAATAATGACCAACTTTGAGAAAGAAATAGGTAAGGCTTACTCACAAAGGCAACTTAAAAATAGGTAGGATTCCTTAAAAAAAAGAATGAAAGGCTTGGAAGAAACTTAAAGGCGAAGATACTGGCCTAGGGTGGAATTCTATAAAAAGAATCGTTGATGTATCGAATGATTGGTGGGAAAGTAGGCTAAAGGTACATTAATAATTCTTAACATTTTTTTTCTTATTTATGAGGTTATTGATAATTTCTTATTAAGCTACCAATTTATATGTAGATTGTGCTTGAAGCTAAAAAATTTAAAGCATCGGGCATTGATCCTGAATATGAAGGGAAGTTGGACTAGATGTTCATGGTAGTAATTGCAACTGGTGATAAAGCATGATCACCTTCTTCTGGTACATTCTGTAATGAATTTTTGATGATGTTGACAAGGACATACCTAAAAAGAATGAGGAAGAAAATGCGAGAAATGATGTTCACATTTTTAATGATGTTCATATTGATGGAAACAATCAAAAAAGAAAAATGTCTTAAATATCCACTTCACACTTTAAAACTGGAAGGAAGAAATCCTTAAAGCAAATTGGAAGGGTTGCAAGATTGTCTAGTCAAATTGAAAAATTATGCAATGCAATTGACAATATGAGTCAAGCTACATGTAGTTTGACTCCTACTATGAATCCATATGGTATTCCAGAAGTAGTCAAAGTGCTTGATAACATGTCGGAGGAAGTTCTAGAAGCTAGTCCGCTATACTTTTTCTCACCAAAATTATTACTCAATAAGGACAAGCGAATTATGTTTTTATCAATTAATCCCAATATTAGAGCTTTGTGGCTTAAGACAAAAATGGAGGAGAGTTGAAAATTTTCTAGTCTTCTAGAGTCTTGAAATATCTACTATGTGACTAAATAACAATGCTAAACTAGTTTTACTAATAGTTGTTTATATTTGGTTTTTGGATATTGAATTTATGTTCTATTTAGTTATGTGTAATATAGTTTTATCAATAGTTCTTTATGTTTGATTTTGGATATAAAATTTGTTCACAAGTGATGAGTATAGTTGACAATTCCAATGGTCATGAAAGTGATTATTGTAACGCCCCGAATTTTGGGTTTAGAAGTATTGGGTCTTGAGCATAGGGATAGTTAGGAGGTTGCGCATATACGTTCAGTTGTGCACTTTAATGACAAGAATGGGCCTGCTGGTCTGGTGGTTAAGTAGAGTGTCAGTTTGCTAGAGGTTTTGTGTTCGAGTCTTGAATATGTATTTTTGAAACATTTTAGTTGCCTGGCTTTAAGTTAATATTTATAATTATTTAGTTTTATTTTTAATTTTGATTTTTTGGTTACATTTAGTTGTATCAAAGCTAAGTTTGTAAAAACTCGGCCTATGTTTACTATGTGGACGTGTGTGCAAATAATTGATTTTGAAAAATATTTGAAGAACTGTACCACAGAAAGTTGAAATGGTTTGTGTTTTGAAAGTGATTTATAAGAAATTACCGAAATGAGAGCTAGACCGGTGTTTTTACAAGAAATTGTCGAAGCTCATAAAAAAGACAAAGGTTTATAAGCTAAGATGATTCAGTGGGAGACGGGAAATGAATTGGACTTCAAAGTTGGGGCTGATGGTTGTTTGTTGTATCGGGACCGAATTTGTGTACCTAAGGATGATGAGCTCATTCAAAGGATTTTGCAAGAGGCACATGGTAGTCACTTTTCGATTCACCCGGGTAATGTGAAAATATATAATGACTTGAGAAAAATATATTGGTGGTCGGGGATGAAATAAGACATTTTAGAGTTCGTCTCTAAGTGCTTGATTTGTCAACAAGTAAAACCCGAACACTAAGTACCTTCGGGTCTACTTCAACCATAATGGTTCCTAAGTGAAAATAGGACTACATTTCTATGGACTTTGTTTCCGGACTGCCTTTATCGCTAAAGAAGAGAGATGCAGTATGGGTTGTAGTGGATAGACTCACAAAGCCGGCTCATTTCATTCCAGTTCGCACGGATTATTCCCTTGAGAAGCTAGCTGAGCTATACATTTTTGAAATAGTAAGGTTACACGGAGTACCTTTATCGATAATTTCGGATAGAGATCTGAGGTTTACATCTCGATTTTGGAAAAAGTTACAAGAGACGTTAGGGACAAGGTTGAATTTCAGCACGACTTTTCATCTGCAGATCAATGGCCAGTCAGAGAGGATTATTCAGGTTCTTAAGGACATGTTGAGATGTTGCATCCTCGAGTTCCAAGGCAGTTGGGAGAAATACTTATCGCTAGTTGAATTCTCCTACAACAATGGTTATCAGTTGAGCTTGAGAATGAGGCTCTGTATGGGCATAAGTTCTGGACACCCTTGTATTGGGCAGAACTTAAAGAGAATCAAATACACGGGGTTGATTTGGTCAAGGAGACCGAAGAAAAGGTTAAGGTAATTTAGGATTGCTTGAGGGCCGCTTCGGATAAGACAAAAGTCCTACGCAGACTTAAAAAGAAAAGAGATTGAATTTTAAGTCGGAGATAAAGTGTTCTTAAAAGTCTCCTCGTGGAAGAAAGTCCTTCGGTTTGGTAGGAAATGCAAGTTAAGCCCACGGTTCATTGGACCCTATGAGGTGACTGAGAGGATTGGACAGGTAGCGTACCGATTAGCGTTGCCTCAAGAATTCGAGAAAATTCATAACGTCTTCCATGTGTCGATGTTACGTCGTTACTGTTTTGATCCTATTCATGACGTCTTCCATGTGTCGATGTTATGTCGTTATCGTTTCGATCCTTCACACGTGATTTCACCGGCGAAGATTGAGATAAGTCTGAATATGACATATAGTGAGAAACTGGTTAAAATCTTGGATCGAGAGATCAAGAAGTTGAAGAATAAAAGTATAACGCTTGTGAAAGTATTATGGCATCGACATGGAGTCGAAGAAGCTACATGGGAACTAGAGAAGATGATGAGAGATTAGTACTTGAACCTCTTCAACGGTAAGATTTTCGGGACGAAAATGCCTAAGGGGGGAGAATTATAACAACCCAAAACTGGGCCTAGTCAGAATAGTGATTTTGAAATCACTTCCCGAGGTTTAAGAAAATTATTTTGTTGTTATCTTATAGGTTGTAATATTCTTATAAAGGTGCATAGAAATTTTAGTAAATAACTTTTATCGATTGTGGGCCCGATTGCGAAAAAGGACTAAATCGTATGAAGGGTAAAAGTTACGATTTGTTAGTAGAATTGAATTAAATGGCTAGAAAACTAAATTGCAGGATTTTAATAGGCAATTAGGCCCATAAAAGAGAGCATGGCTGGCTAAGGGGTGGAGTAAGAGGCAAAAAATTGAAGAAAAGTCAAAGGCTTAGTTGGAGTATGTGACTAAAATGATAAAACTAGTACCTAGTTGCATAGCTTTCTTTTCTTCCTCATTTTGAGTTTTCTTCTTGCTAAAATTATCAGTCATACTTGGGGGTTTTAGAAGCTTAAATTTGCAGCAACTTTGGGCACACATTATTAAGTGATTTCTAAGGTTTTTCTTGAATGTTTTTGCATTTTTGGAACCCTTGTAGCATGAGCTACATTTTGAGGGGTATATTTTGCATTTTGGTTGGAACTTTAAGATTTTTCCATGAATGAGTAAGTGTTGATTTCTGAAAAGTTTGTAAAGAAAATGAGCTATTGTGGTTAAATAAACAACTTGTGAAAGAGTTTGCATGAAAACACATGAAAAATGGGCTTATTTGTAAAGAGAACAAGTTACTTTGTTAAATGCATGAATATTAGATATTTAAAGTTGTCTATTGGATAAAAGGACTTAGATAGGCATGGTTGATAAGGAAATTTGATAAAAATCAATTTTCGAGCCTAGGGGTAAAATGGTCTTTTTACCATAGTCTAAGGGCAAAATAGTCATTTTGCTGATCTGTGAATTCTAGATTATTTAGATTAAATTGGTGATTAAATTAGTGAAAATTTATTGTTATAGATCAAGAGTTGCCAAATCTAATCCTAGACCAGGGAAAACCAAGCAAGTTGAGTAAACAAAATCGTTACTTTCATTTTGTATACTAAGGTAAGTTGTAGATAAATAATACAACATTTTTATTTTTTATTTTATGTTTAAAATCGCTACATTGTAGCGTAATTCTAGAATTGTGATATGAGCAACGTGTATAATAGATAATCAAGCATAAATTGTGAAGTTTATGATTTGCATTTATAAAGCATTGAGCATATGCATAATAGAGCCTGTTTGAACACTTAGGATAGAATTGGATATTCATGCCGAGACGTTGGGTAACATGTGCGCTAGTGTAAGACATGTCTGGGACATGCATCGGCCACACTACAAGAGCCAGTATAAGACATGTCTGGGACATACATCGGCCTTGAGATTTATAAGCTAGTGTAAGACACGTCTGAGACGTGCATTAGCTTGAGACGAGTCTAGTGTAAGACATGTCTGGGACATGCATCAGCCTCGAGACATACAAGCTAGTGTAAGACCTGTCAGGGACATGGCGTCAGCTTGTTACGAGTCAGTGTAAGACCTGTCTGGGACATGGCATCGACTTGATACCTATGTGAAGGCCCATTGAATATCCTTTCATATTCTAAATAGTTCAACGAGAAAGTTTCAATTAATATTAAGTTTGAGAGATGATATGATGGTTTTACGAGTGGTGCAGGTGCCCAAATGATTGTATGTATTATGAGCTCACTAGCATGCTGTATGATTAGTAAAGGATAGAATCGAGTAAGTTATGTTGTAGTTATTCTTGATCTATGCATGATTGAAATACAAATGGAAGCTCATCATGACTTGTTATATAGTTGTTATTTATTTACTTATGACTTACTAAGCTTTATGGTTACCTCTTTCCTTTCCGTTTTCCTTTTAGTGCCGCCCAATTAACTCGAGGATCCAAGGACGTCGGAGGCAATGTGCATACTATCAACTCTAGTACTCGGTAAAGTCATGTCTTATGTTTTGACTAATGGCATGTATAGGTCATATGGTTATTTTGTGTATGATACTCTAATTTGCTGATTGTGTTGGTTATTTATCTTATGAAGATTATTTTGTAAATGGCCTTTGGAATTGGCCTAAAATCATTCTATTTTCTTAATGGAATGAGATAAATTTACAATGAAATTATGCAAAGTTGCTTAGTAGTTTAAGCATGTATTTTGGTTAGGAGTTAGATGGTGTGTGAACACCTATTTAGGGGCATTTAAATGAGTATATGTGCCAAGTTATATTGTATGAAGATTGGAGTCTTGTTTGTATGTGTTTTAGGGTGGCTAAGGGCATGGTAAATAGTCCTATATTGCCCACACGAGTAGACACACGAGAGTGTGTTTAGACCGTGTGAGACACACGGGCAACACACGGACGTATGGCTAGACCATGCGTCTCCTGCACCTTGCATGAATAGCATTAAATGCCATCAGGCTCTCCCACGGGCATGAGACATTACCGTGTGTCCCAACCGTATGGAGGACACGGCCAGCACACGGGCCTGTGCCACGACCGTGTGAGTGATGACGTCAGAAAAAGAATGCTAAGGTTTTTGCACACGGGCCACGACACGGGCGTGTCAAAGCCGTGTAAGGGACACAGGCTGGGCACACGGGAGTGCGCCAGGCCATGTAAAAACCTCTGTTGGTGGATGTTAGAATTAAATCCACATGGGTATTGGACACGGGCGTGTCCTTAGCGTGCTTAGGCCGTGTGAGGCTCACGGGCCATCAGCACAGCCATGTTTATAAGTTACACGGGCGTGTTGCCCTCATACACGGGCGTGTGCCCTGTTTTTGCTAGCTTTTGAAGAAATTTTCGTAAGTGCACGAAATGGTCCCGGGTTATTTTCGAACCATGATTTAGGCCTCGTAAACCCTTATGAATGTTCGTAGAACTATGTATGGAAAAGTTTTAATTGGGACACATTTTTATAAGTTTAAGTCAAAGGTTTACATGAGTATAGTACAGTAATACCTCATACCATATTCCGGTATCAGTTACGGGTAAGGGGTGTTACACTTTATCTTTGATTTTAGATATAAAATTTGTTCACAGGTGATGAGTATGGTTGACAATTCCAACGGTGATGAAAGTAATGATTATAATGCCCTGAATTTTGGGCTTAGAAGTATTGGGTCTTGAGCATAGGGACAATGAGGAGGTTGCGCATATACATTAAGTTGTGCACTTTAGTGACAAGAATGAGCCTGTTAGTTTGGTGGTTAAGTAGAGTGTTAGTTTGCTGGAGGTCCTGTGTTCGAGTCTTGAATGTGTATTTTTGAAACATTTTAGTTGCCTCGCTTTAAGTTAATATTTATAATTATTTAATTTTATTTTTAATTTTAATTTTTCGATTACATTTAATGGTATAAGAGCCAGGTTTGCAAAAATTCAGCCTGTGTTTACTACGTGGACGTGTGCGTAAATAATTGATTTTGAAAAATATTTGAAGAACTGTACCACAGAAAGTTGAAATGGTTTGTGTTTTGAAAGTGATTTACGAAAATGAACTGTTTGAGACTCTGGTGTTGTCCAGGTAGAAATTTGAAACTATGATAACTTGTTTTGTAAAACTCTTCCACGATCACTTTGGTGATCAATGTAGCATTTCTAATTCGGTCTAGACTTCTAGGCCAGATTTGGGGTGTTATATTTAGTGGTATCAGAGCTAGGTTTGTAAAAACTCAGCTTGTGTTTACTACGTGAACGTGTGTGCAAATAATTAATTTTAAAAAATATTTGAAGAATTGTACCACAGAAAGTTGAAATGGTTTGTGTTTTGAAAGTGATTTATGAAAATGAACTGTCTAAGACTCCGGTGCTGGTCCAGGTAGAAATTCGAAACTATGATCACTTGTTTTGTAAAACTCTTCCATGATCACTTCGGTGATCAATGTAACATTCCAAATTCGGTGCTCATTTCTTTAAGGAGGGGTGAATTGTAACGCCCCGAATTTTGGGCCTAGAAGTTTTGGATTATTGAGCTTAGGGACAGTGAGGAGGTTGCTCATAAGTGTTTAGTTGTACAATCTAGTGACAGAATGGGCCTACTGGTCTACTGGTTGAGTGGGTGCTAGTGTAACACAAGGTTTTGGTTTCGAGTCCTCTTGTGTGCATTTTGGGAAACACTTTTATTTTAGTATGTTTTAGTATTTATTTGATTAGTTATTATTTGTAATTTTATTTTTATTTTGTTTTGTTATTATTTTATTTACTTTTCTTTTTTTTTCTGACATTCCTTCTCCTTCCTTATTTTTCTCTTCAAAATTTATCGGGCTTTATTTTTCTATTGCCTTCTAAATAATTATCGAAAACTACACATCAGAGGGTTTTGGATTTTTGCTCCTCTGTCATCTTCTTCGTTGTCAAAATAGGTGTGGGATTTAGACCCTAACTACTTCTCATTCTTTATTTTATTTTGAACTGATGTTTCGACTTGTCGTGTGTCTATTTGTTAACCCACAAGTAGTGGGTTTTGGGCGAAGGAAGTGGTGGGAAGTCGTTGCTTTTCGATATACTTTGATAGGCTAAAGGTTGAGGACGGTTCTGGTGGTCGAAACGACAGTTCTAGGGCTATTTTGGGGTGGTTTCGTGACCTCCCCGATGGCCACATGGGCATGTGCCAAGGCACACAGCCGTGTGGATTTAGGTATTAGGGTTTCTGGTTAATTTTGGGTGCCATATGATCTAGCCATAAGGACGTGTGGACGATTTAGGGATTTTATTAATTTTCACACGGCCGTGCCCCCTAGGCACACGGGCGTATGAGTTTGGGAATTAGGGATTTAGTGATTTGGAGTCATACGGCCATGTGACTGATTTGGGGATTTAGAGATCCCACACAGGCATGTATCGTGGATACACGGTTATGTCTGGTAAGCACACGAACGTGTGACACCCTCACATGGCCGTGTCTACCCTGCACTTTATTTTAACTGTAACGACCCAAATTTCACGGGCACCAGAAAGACGAGTCGTAGGGCCTCCGTCTTAGGAAACGAGTCCGTAAATATGTATTAAAAATATTTACGAAGTTAGTTATGAATTGAATTAGATTTTGATTAAGTGAATTTAGTTTAATTAGAAATAATTAGTAGAAAGGACTAAATTGAATAGAGAATAAAAGTTTAATTATAGAATAGAAAAATATTAAGGGGTTAAATTAGTAATTAGACCAAATTAGTGAAATGTGTAAAATAGAGAATAAATACATGTGCTTTATATTATTGGTACAAATGTATAATATATATGTATTTACTTATTAATTAAGTAAAAGATATTTATTTATTAATTATAATTATTATTATTAATTATGTCAATATTATATTTTATTAATTAGTTATATTAATGACAAGTGTATGGTAAAGATGAATTACATGTGTCATAATATATAGGTATGCAAATGTATGTATATAATTAATTATAATTAGATATTTTATTGTTATTAATTTAGTAAAAGAAATAAAGTAAATAAAATAAATAAAACAAAAAGAAAAGAAAGAAAGAAAGTTACAGAGAACCCACGAAAATTGAAAGAAAAAGAAAGAAAGAAAAGAAGAAAGGGGAATTTGGGGTTTAGAAGCTTGAAGATTAATTGGTAAGTTTAATTAAGCCATTTTCTTGTAATTTTGATGTTTTTGGAGTCTTAGAGTTGAATATTTTTGAGTTTATGTGGAGACATTGAAATTTAATAAGTACTTGAGTAAAGCTCATGTTGAACAAATGATGAAATTAGGGATTAATTTGATTAAATTATTGATTTGAATTGATTAAAGGACTTAATTGTAAATTAGACTATAAGTTTTGTGTTTTAGGGATTAAATTGAAAGAAATTCGAAATTGTGGAAAAATGATGAAAATTTGATAGTTATATAGGAGTTTTGATGGAAATTGAATAAGGAAATGATATGAATTGTTAAAAGGAAGAAGATGATAATGGTTAGGACAAATTTGGTATTATGGTAAAAGTTGCATGGAAAGTTAGAAATTTATATAAAATATAAATTTATTAATTAATTGTAATTATGTTAATTTTCGTAGCAAACAAGGAAATCAAGGAGTAAATACGACAAATTCGGGTTCGTATTACCTTAATTCAAGTTATTAATTGTTATGTGTTTAAATTTAATATATGTTTATAGAGAATGAAATTAATGTAAGTAGTGATATTTGAATTGAATTGATTTGGAATTGATTGGTGAATGTATGATTATGAGAATTGATTTGGAATTGATTGGTGAATGTATGATTATGTGAATTGATTTGGAATTGATTGGTGAATATGTGATTATGTGATTTTGAAGCAAATTGAGATTGAAATGCTATTATGATTGAATTTGAATGATTTCATTCAATTAAAAGTGGAAGTGAAATGAATAAGTGATTCCGATACCCTATTAACTAGTCGGGCTTAGTGGATATAGTTGGCATGCCATAAGATCGAGACAGTTCAGAGATTCTTCAACCTCGAGTCGATGAGGCACTTGGTGTGCCATAGATTTGCTTCGGGTAGTTTCGATGAGGCATTGGTAGACACTTTGCTTCGGCTCAGCTGATGAGACACTTGGTGTGTCATAGATTTAGTTTGAACTATCCGATGAGGCTTTGGTAGCCACTTTACTTCGACTATGCCGATGAGGCGTTGGTCACCATTCTGATATGTTTAATTGGATCTGTGTATCCGCCAAGGTCCATGTCAAGTTAATAGGGGAAAATAAGTGAAGTGGTAAATTCCGAACGAATATGATTGAGTTATTGATATGAGATTTGTGATATGTGATTGAATACATGAATCAAAGATTCATGAAAAGTTTAAGTTGAAATGTGATTTGAAATATTGTAAATGCTTGAGAAATGATCAAAAGTTTGTGAATTGTTGAAATCTATATTGATGATAATATGGTATGAACTTATATGCATGATTCGATAGTTGTTTATGTAAGGTTATGATATTTTATTGTTTTTGTAATTTGAATTACAGTAATACCATCGAGTATTTCCAATACTCAACGTACGGTTGTTTCCGTGCGCAGGTTAGGTAAAGTTGATGTTCAGTCAAGCATCCAAGTCAATCCCGATCTCAGCTCTAATTTGTGGTGATGTATCTATCTTTTGGTAATGTGGCATGTACTAGGTTTAGTATTAGTCACTTGTAAATGTTTATGTTTTGAATGTAAATATGGTTTATAAACCTTAAGAAGTTTTGAAATGTAATGAATGGCATTTGATTAAGTGTTATTGTAACACCCTCTAACCCCAAACCGACCTCGGAATAGGGTTACAGGGCATTACCGAAAACAGACAAACTTTATTATTATAAAGCGAAAATAATTACGAAATTATACTCAAAATAAGGTTAATTACCCTTATCGAGGTTCTACGGACCTAATATGAACCTTTCGTGGGGTTAGGATTCGAATCCCAACTTTATAGGTACTCAGAATTTTTTTTTTTTACATAACATATAACTATATACCATTCATTTCATAAACTTAGGAATCATCCATTCATACATCAAACTCCTTAAAGTTGATACACCATCTTTCACATTCAAAACATTAAATATGTACAAATGACCACCTAAAACCTAGTACATGCCACATTACCAGAAGATAAGATTTTCACCACAAAATGAGCTGGAGTCGGAGATGATTTTGAATGCAGAACCGGACTCTACTTTACCTAACCTGCGCACGGAAAACAACCGTACGCTGAGTATTGGAAATATTCAGTGGTATTATCATAATTCAATTCATAACGTCAAATCAAGTTCAAAGCATAAATGCACAAGTAGTCAATTGAATATGCCAATTCATGTCATATTAATATCATTCAAATGATTATAAAATTGTCACCAACATGTAAACACTTAATTCATAACACTTTCATGTATACATAATTCATAAGCATAAAGTTCATGCTTTCAACTTCATAACACAATTTCTTTTCACATTTCGTATCATCATTTTCTTTCACGTTTCATTCGATAATTCAGATAATCAAATTCAGATAATTTTGCTCATTTCACTTATAGGCCCTATTAACCTGACTCGGACCAAGGTGGATACGCGGATCCAACCAAACACACCAGAGTGGCGACCAACCCCTCATCGGATAGTTCGAAGTAAATCAGATCTAGGCACACCAAGTACCTCATCGGCCAAGCCGAAGCAATGTGGCTACCAAAGCCTCATCGAAACTATCCGAAGTAAATCTATGGCACACCTAGTGCCTCATCGACTCGAGTCAAAGAATCCCTGAACACTTCCAATCCTATGGCATGCCAATTATATCCACTAATCCCGACTAGTTAATAGGGTTTCGATCACATTTCCATTTCCGAAACATTTTCACATTTCAATCAATTCTCTTATATTTCTCAATGTAATCACAAATAATCAACAATTCACATTCAAGTCATTTTCATGCACATTCATATATATATAAACAATTAAATATGCAATAATAAATACTTTAAATTATGATAATACAAACCGATTTCTCCGAGCTATTCCTCGACTACTTTCTCTTTCCCCTTCGTATTGGATGCCTCGGTTTCTTTGTTTGCTACGAAAATTAGCGTAATTATAATTAATTAATATAATACAATTCAATTTAATTCATAAGCCTAAACATGCAAATTTGACCATTTTTAGGATATACATAATTTCACCATTAAGCTGTCTATTTGAGTCATTGTTACTAAATTATTTATATCTTGAGCTACAAAACTCCAAATTAATATCTGTAAATTTTTCTTGAAACTAGACTCATATATCTTCTCACCATAAAATTTTCAGAATTTTTGGTCCAGCCAATTAGTACAGTTTATTCATTAAATACTCCCCTGTTACTCTATTCAACAGTTCTAACCTCTCTCTACTAAAAATCAATTATCTCATTGTACAGAACTCGAATAAGGTTCTTGTTTATTTCTTTTGAAACTAGATTCATTAAGGAGTTCACACGTATAAATTAAACTCCATAATAATTTTTTTACAATTTTTAATGATTTTCCAAATTCAAAACAGAGTGTCTCGAAATCACCCTAAGCCAGTCTTACAAAATTTCAAATATCTCTTGATTCATAAATTCATTGCTTACACTGTTTCTACTATAAGAAACTAGACTCAATAATCTTTAATTTCGTATCTTATTCATCCTCTAATTCAATTCCTACAATTTTTAGTGAATTTTCAAAGTCAGACCATTGCTACTTCCCAAAACTATTTTGATGTAAAATGCTAATAACCAAATTTATAACACCAATTCACACCTTATTTCTATTCAATTTCCATCAAAATATTCATATAACTATCAAATTTTCATCATTTTTCAATAATTCTGAATTTCTTTCAATTTAATCCCTAAAACTCAAAACTTATGGCTTGTTTTACAATTAAGTCCCTAATTCAATTCAAATTCATAATTCTATCAAATTAATCCCTAATTTCATCATTTCTTCAACATAAACCCTAATCAAACCTCCATTAATTTTCAATATTTTCTCATGAATTCAAGAAAATCTTTCTCTAAAGCTTCAAAAATATCAAAATTAGAAAGGAAAGGGCTTAATTAACTTACCAAATTAACTTTCAAGCTTCAATTCTTGAATTTTCCCTTTTTCTTTCTTTCTTTCCTTTTTCTTTCTTTCTCCGTTTCTTCTCTGTAACTTTCTATTATTTTTTTTTCTTTTATTATTCCCTTTATTTGTTTTAACTAATTTACTATTATAAAATATCTAATATAATAACTTATTATTTGTATACATTTGTATACTCTTACACTATTACATATGTATTCATCCTTACCATACACTTGTCTCCATTTATTAAATAAATTACAATATTTTCATAATTAACAATAATAATTAAGTATTACTTAAACTATAAGTAAATACTAAAATATAATACATTTGTACCATTAATACAAATACACATGTATTTATCCATCATCAAACACATGTCACTTTTATAGTTTAATTACTAATTTAATCCCTTAACAATTTTCTATTCTATAATTAAACTCTTGCATTCTATTCAATTTAGTCTTTTCTACTAATTATTTCTAATTAAACTAAATTCACTTAATCAAAATCTAGTTTAACTCATAATTATCCTCATAAATATTTTTAATAAATATTTACGGACTTAATTTTCCTAAGACGGAGGCCTTACGACTCGTTTTTCTGGTGCTCGGGAATTTGGGTCATTACAGTTATATACAAATGAGTTAGATTGTATATTTGTATTTGTGTTTTAGGGAGGCCAAGGTTTGGTAGATAGCCTCACACGGCCTGGTCGACAGGACACACGGGCGTGTGTCCAGACCGTGTAAATTTTAACAGATTTGGCCACGGGGTAAGGGCACGGGCGTGCCTAAACCGTGGGCGAGACACGACCCGACCACATGGGCGTGCGGCGTGGCCGTGTTAAATTAGTCAGAATGCACCACGGGATCTAGAAACGGGCATGTATGGACCAACACGATCGTGCTACGAGGTTACACGGGCGTGTGACGTTGATTAAAAGTAGAAAATTTTTCGAGCGTCTATTAAGTTAGGATTCGAATCCTATCCACTTTTAAGGATCATAATAGGTCCGTAAACCCGATAAGGGTAGTTAACATTAATCTGAATATAATTTTTGTGGTTATTTCGGATAAAAAATAATAATAATAATAAGGTTTGTTTGTATCCAGTAATGCCTCGTAACCCTGTTCCAGCGATGGTTTAGGGTTAGGGGGTGTTACATTAGCAAAATTGGACATTGAGTTACACGGCCTATTCACAAAGCCATGTCCCTACTTTACACGGGTGTGTGCCTTTGTCACACGGCCGTGTGCCACCTTCTACACGGGCGTTTGGACTCTCACACGTCCTGGATTGCTCCACACAGCCGGAGCACACGAACTTGTGGCCCTATCTCGCCAAATAATATTTTTAGGTCGAATTTAATTGCAATCGCAACTTTATGTGTTCCAACCGTCGACTAAGCTTTATTGAGGGTAGCTTTGACTTTGTTCTGGGCTTGAATTATGTGTTGTTAGTAATTGATTGCATGGCATGACTGATATTGAAATCAAGTGAATGAGTGTGCTCATTTTTAATTCTGATTGATTGAATGCGAGTGTCTGTCTGCTAATTTTGTACATGAAATTACATACATACATATGCATAAAGTGTTTTGGGATGAGATTTTGAAGAGAAG
Source organism: Gossypium stocksii (assembly GCA_020496765.1). Taxonomy (NCBI): domain Eukaryota; kingdom Viridiplantae; phylum Streptophyta; class Magnoliopsida; order Malvales; family Malvaceae; genus Gossypium; species Gossypium stocksii. The sequence goes on from CM035622.1 coordinate 56,191,654, forward strand.
GAAGACGATACTGAGCTAAACTGGCAGTTTTACTACAACTGAACTGTACAGCAGATTACCGCACTGCACCTTACAGCATGTACGTTAGCTATGCTACGTACCCATATCTAATCTGGCAGTTCATACTGCACGACTGTATTATGGTTTACCACATGGCACTGTACAGCTTATACACTAGCTATGCTGTGTAATATATGATTTGGCAGTTTACCTGCTCATTGATAGCCTCAATACCTAGAAGATCGAGGGCAGTCCCAATACCCTGAGGGTCGTGGACTTACTAAAAGGCCCTTAAGCCTAGTGACTGGTAACTTAGCTGCATTATACTGATATGTGTCACATTTGGTTCAGTTTGCAAGTGTAGGGATGGTTAGGTGTTTTAAACCCTACAGTAAGTGTAGGGAAGGATGGAGATGTGCAGCATTCGGTATTACTGGTAAATGTAGGGATGGGTGGGTGTTTTAAACCCTACAGTTAGTGTAGGGAAGGACGGAGATGTGCCGCATTTGGTACTACTTGTAAGTGTAGGATTGGACGGAGAGGTGTGCTGGCTAGATAGGTGGGCTTTTCTTTAACTCTACTGCATTTATATGCATCTGATTAACTGTTCTGTGATTGCAACTGTTTGACTGTATTGTTAATCTGAAAGGTATTTGTGCCTATGTGAATTCTGTAGACTCTGACTGCAACTGATTGACTGAATTGAAACTAGTGACTATTAAAGGTTATTACTTCTGTAACTGGTTAGTATTTGCGATTGTGTAACTGAGTGCGACTGTTAATATGCTTCAAATATTGCGGTCTTTCGGTATATCTATTAAGAACGTACCAACTGTTTCTGTATAGCACTGCACGTATATTCCATTTTTGAACTGCTTTATAGCTTCCTGCTTCTGTTATTGTAGTTAGTTGGTTTTAATCTCACACTGAGCTCGAGTAGCTCACCCCCTCTTTTGTCTCCCCTTTCAAGTACCATTCTGATTTCTAATGCTGGGCTCAATACGCAGAGGTCTCGGATAGTCATGGTGGCAAAAGTTTATTTTGGATCCATTTTCTGATTTATACTTTGATTATTCTGTTTCAGAAATGTAAAGATTTTTAACATTGTGATACTTGAAATTTAGATTTTTGTACTTACTGTGTATACTCTCTGAAAGTGTAGATATCCTAAGTTGGGTATAAGACTGATATGGATTCTGATGGTAAGCAGGATGGCGAGGAGTTGTCTGCTACTCTAGAACATGCGATTGTTCAAGAGTCGGAGGTCAGCTCTAGTTCGTCAACTTCTGGTAGTGATAATCCGGAGCTTGGTACTAATGCACTAACTTGGATAGTGATGGGAAGTTCTAGAGTAAGTGTTTGAGGCTAGAATGAGGGAGATTAGTGAGACATTCCAGGCTAGGTACGTAGACTGTGAGGAAAAGAGAGATCGTAGTTCTCCGAGGTTGGAGCCTTGTTCTGCAAAGTATGCTAGGATGCATCTGAGTGATAGCAAAGGTAGTGCTGGTAGTGGTACGAGCGTACCATCTTGCGAGCATTGTAAGAGGCGCCATCCGGGCGATTGCTGGAGAAAATTAGAAGTGTGTCTCAGATGTGGGTGCAAGGAGCATCGGGTTCGAGATTGTCCTTGGCTATTTTGAGTCAAGTATGGTTGGAAATGTTTAGATGTGTTGTTTGGAGCATAAGAATTGTGTGTGTACAAAATATTTGTCTGCTTCAGTGGTTAAGCGTTTTGGGTGTGTGAGAGGTCTCAAGTACAAGTTAAAGTGTGGTACCATTTTAGGGATTAGAGTGCGCAGTGGGAGAGTAGTGGTATAGTTCGTTATTCATGACTGTTCTGGTAGTTGGAAATTTCGGGGACGAAATTTTGTTAAAGAGGAGTGAATTGTAACGTCTCAAATTTTGGGCCTAAAAGTATTGGGTCTTGAGCATAAGGATAGTGAGGAGGTTGCGTATATATGTTAAGTCTTGCACTTTAGTGACAAGAATAGGCCTGCTGGTCTGGTGCTTAAGTAGAGTGTCAGTTTGCTGGAGGTCCTGTGTTGAAGTCTTGAATGTGCATTTTTGAAACATTTTAGTTGACTGGCTTTAAGTTAATATTTGTAATTATTTAGTTTAATTTTTAATTTTGATTTTTCGGTTACATTTAGTGGTATCAGAGTCAGGTTTGCAAAAACTCAACTTGTGTTTACTACGTGGACTTATGTGCAAATAATTGATTTTGAAAAATATTTGAAGAACTGTACCATAAAAAGTTGAAATGGTTTGTGTTTTGAAAGTGATTTACAAAAATGAACTGTCTGAGACTTCAGTGCTGGTCTAGGTACAAATTCGAAACTATGGTAACTTGTTTTGTAAAACTCTTTCACAATCAATTTGGTGATCAATGTAGCATTCCAAATTCGATCTAGACTTTTAGGCCGGGTTCGGGGTGTTACAATGATGAAAGGGAAAAGAAAGAACTTTTACAACGTAAGGAATGTTTTAACCGATTATTTGTTGTTGCATCTTCTTCTATGCAATTAGATTATGAGAAGTATATATTGAAGCAACCATGCACGGATTCAAAACAATCAAGTGAGGCATGGATCCGAGAGATCCTTGACTGTAACACCCTTAACCCGTATCTATCGCTGTAACAGGGTTACGGAGCATTACCAAAGTTTACAGAACAATTAAACTGATATTTCGTGTAATATAAAATTCATGTTGGAAACCAATCGAAATCAAACATATTGTCCATTATACGAGCCCTCGGGGCCCAAAATACGTATTAGAAACAAGTCGAGACTAAATCAGGTACTCAAAGATTTTTTTCAGGAAATATTAGAACTTTTCAAAGCTGCAAGGGTCACACAGCCGTGTGACTCACACGGTTAGGCGACACGCCCATGTCTCAGACCGTGTGGGCATTTGAAATAGGGATATACGGTAGTGTCCAGCCCACGTTTATACCCGTATAACTCTCTGACTTGGGTCATACGACCAAGTCACATGCCCGTGTGCTAGGCCGTGTAGCATACTGACTTGCATTCTTAAGAAGATACATGGGACACACGGTCGTGTGTCACATACGGCTAAGACATACGCCTGTGTATCTACTCGTATGGACGAAAATAGCCATTTTCTAACCCACATTTCTTACCCAAATTGACACCAACCTAACTTCAACAATTTTCACATCAATAAGATATTCAAAACAAGCTAAGAATCAAGTCTCAAACATGTATTATCACCACACACAACTATTAAACATTTAAGCATTTCAAATATCAACTTAAAAACATGTCAACCAAGTGTCCAACCTTACCTAATTAATTTATCTAACCAAGTTACCAAACTTTACTATGACTCAATTACATACATATATATATCACTTATACTAATATCACAATCATGCATTAATTTCAAACCAATATGAAAGTTGGTTATATAAACAAAATATTATTCATAATATTTACATAAGCTAAATTTGAACTAAGTCCGTATAAAAGCCTATACATGCCATATAAACCGTATTGAACGTTTCAAAAACTACCGAAATAAGCTGGATAGTGTGACTTGAGTGCCGATCTGATTGTACAACCTTCTGAAAATTTACAATGACATTAAATAATACAAATAAGCTTAATGAAGCTTAGTACGTTTGACGGTTTAAACAAAAATCTTATCGAACTAACGATAACAAGTCAAATAAATAAAATCATTCATGTCAATTCCCTGTCATTCACAACTTCAATAGATAAATACATCCGTATTCAAATCAATAAACAAATAAATAACATGTCTTTCCAATTCATTTAATAAATCACTTTACTGAAATTTTTCTATTCAAAAAATGACTTACAGATAAGAGTACATCATCAACAAAAGCTCATAAGAGTTGGTCCTCCCAAATACACCAACAGAAGCCCGAAAGTTGAACAGAAGCTCGTAAGAGCTGAACAGAAGCTAATAAGAGCTGAACAGAAGCTCGTAAGAGCTGAACAGAAGCTCGTAAGAGCTGAACAGAAGCTCATAAGAGCTGATCCACCTAATTACGCCAAATAGAAAGTAAAACACAAGAGTTCGCGACAAATGCTGAACCCCGGTTACTTGGGTAAAATACTGATATCTCCTTCCAATACCATCATACACCAAATTACAAATGTACTCAAATCCAGCGTTCAATTCAAACTAAATACCCAATTCAATATTATAATTCAAACAATAATTCATTTCCAATAATAAATAAATGCATAATACCATTCATCAAGTTAATACAATTATTAAATTTTAACCATACGAACTTACTTGGATTGAATTGTATTAATTGCAGAAGTTCATGGACTATTTCGCTTCATTTTTCATGAGTTTATACAAGATCTTGATCTAAAATATAAAATTATTCATTTATTAGCATATATTCCATATCCAATTCATTTCACAATTAATACCCTTTTTATTTTTTGAATTTACACAATTAGCCCAAACTTTTGCAAGTTTTGCAATTTAATCCCTTAATTAGTTAATCTATCAAATTAACTAATTTTCTCAATCAATAATCTATCCAAATATTCTAGGTGTTCATACAGCCCTAATAAACCAAAAAATTACTATCAAACCCCAATATTTCAACCTTTTAACAATTTAATGCTAAAATCAATATTTAACAAAATCACTTTATAAAATCATCATACAATATAATCAAAGCTTTAAATCCATGTTATTCATCAAAAAAATCTAATATTTATCAATGGAAACTTCCAAAATTTTTAATAAAATAAAAAACAAAGGTATGGTTTAGTTGGACCTAATTATAACAATCTCAAAAACAAAAAAATTACAAGAAACGGGTAAGAATTGAACTCATATGAAGCAAAAGTATGAAAAACCAGCTTAAGTTTTTGCTCCTATGGATGTTTAGGCCGAATTTGAAGAATAAATGTCTAGAAAACCCTTAAATTCAATTTGTTTGTTTTTTTATTTCAAATAAATTACAATTTTGCCATTGAATCATTTTATTTTTTTTATTTTTCCTTAATATGCTGCCTCATCTTTTTAATTTTGGTATAATTGTTTCTTAAGTCCTCCCTTATTTATTAATCAAGCCATTTAATCACTTAAATGTTATAATTAACAAGTTTTGCACCTTTTTATAATTTAGTCCTTTTTAATTAATTATCTATCGAAACGATAAAATTTTTCAATGAAACTTTAATACCACTTTAATGACACTCCGTAAATATTTTTATAAATATTTATGGCTCAGTTTATAGAAACGATGTCCCGATACCTCACTTTCTAAAACCACTTGACCTAATAAATCATTATAAAATACAAATTACCAATTCAAAAACCTTTTTAAAACCATATTTGACTCGTAAATATTAAATAATAATATTGAATCTTAAACTAAAACACCAGCTAAATGCCTGTAAAATATTTTTCTTCCACCATATTCTAACTTCAATCATTTGTTAAGTATTGAACTAATTTCAACAAAAAAAAAAAACCTACCTTTTTTTTCAAATCAGTATATGAAAACAAACTTTTTGGAAGCGTTGAAGCATCAATTGAGTATAAAGACATCCTCTAGCTTGGCCTAAAATGGAAATTCTAAGTTTTGAAAAAAAACTTCTTTATGGTCGGATTAGAAAGTAAATATCACCCAACTCTACATACCTTGCATAACTAGAGGGAAACTGAGAGGTTCGTATGGTATGGTACAATCTATGATGTCAATATCTCCCCTACAATTATAAAATCACAAGGCAACCATTTACTTCATCAACCCACACTTATATGCCTTGCATAGTGTCTTGTATAGGAATGCCACAACGACAAACCCTCAACTATATAATCCAGTCATTTAGAAATTTGATAACAATGGGAGAGGTACATCCCCTACAATTATAAAATCACAAGGCAACCATTTACTTCATCAACCCACACTTATATGCCTTGCATAGTGTCTTGTATAGGAATGCTACAACGACAAACCCTCAACTATATAATCCAGTCATTTAGAAATTTGATAACAATGGGAGAGGTACATGGTCTGAACTAGATTGCTAAACTTTTTTGGTATTTGCACACCTTCTATCAATAAAAGAATGTGTGCTCTATAATGAAAAAAAATATCACCAGGTTTTGGATTTTCTAAGAGATGCTTGAAATGAGTCTTTAACCATGTCATCTTAAGCCAACGCCTTTAAAAATTGAACTTAAGGTTGATGTAGGTTTTGAAGGCTCGATAAAAGACCTCCTATAGATTGTGCTTAAAATTTCTCATTACAGGACACTAGTCCATTAAAAGCTTCATCAACAATGCTACATCTTCTAGTGTTATTGTCACTTCGCAATCGAGAAGATAAAATGTATGGGTCTTTTTATCATTTAATCACATTAGATATGAGTGATGGCATGAAAGTAACTTCCTAATTCAACTAGCGTGATAGAAACCAACTTATATTAATAAATTAATGATTCTGTTGTTAGACAAATCTAAACCCATGTTACTACATGTTGGAGCCATAAGAGAATGCTTCAAAGTTGTTGTATTTTTGGCAACATGTCATTGTTCAGATATCAGTAAGTGGACAATCATTACGGTATACATGAGAATTAGAATTTTGAGATACTTAGTTATATAGGTTAAAGTAGAATGTAGAAGAAGGTTTTTTTTTGTGAAAAACTAAAAAGTCTATTGCTTATTTATAGGTTTTAAAATTAGGTTCTATTAACCTTTTTAAATGGAACTTGACACCCATGTGTAGGGATGATAAAAGAGTGAGGTGAGGGTGAATGTTGCTAAATCCACCAGCACTCCATAATTGTGACATTTTGCTCCACCACCCGCCTTACTCCACTATAGATGCATTGTCTTGAAAACCACTACCACCTTTATTGATATTAGATACATCAATCTCGCCTTGCATTGCCTCACCCTACCCCACTCTACTTCAATTTAATTTTTACTACTCTTTAATATTTTCGATCTTTTTAAATTCAAGTAAACATTTAAACATTATAACACCCCAAATTTTGTAATTTTGTTTCTGTTAAAATATGATAACTGTGAATCTGCCACAGGGTTAAGTGTTCTAGGTGTGTGTGAGAGGTCCCAAGTTTAAGCCATGTCTTTGGAAAATTTTAGCATTTTTCTAACTCAACCCCTATTTCTGACTAGTAGGCTTTTATTTAAATATTGGTAAGCTCATATCAGAATGTGCTTACTGGTCTGATGGTTAAGTGGAGTGTTATTATGCTAAAGATCCTGTGTTCGAATCCCTGAGCGAATAAGGATACTAGTATTTTTTTCTCATCTTTGTGGAGGAGTTTCGATTTTAGTAGAATTTTGAGTAGTGGGGAGTTTGATAGAGAAAAATAAGGGAAGTTGGGATGAGGGGGTTATCAATTTTTTCTCTCTTTTGATTCTTTTTGGCAAAATCGATTTCCCCTCTCTTTCACTAAAATTTTGACGGTAACCCTCCTGTTTTCCCTTTTTGTTACTTTTTGATCTTAAACATTTCCCTCTTTCCCGTGTTGTTCTATCGTTTGTTTATCTGGAATCTATTCTTGCTTTTTGTCGTTAGTTGGTAAGTAATCTATGTGTACTGTAGTCCCGACTTTTAAGTTTCTAATCAGAGGTTTGTGTAAACTATTTTGACAGTAGAAAATCGTGTGCAGAGGGCTACCGTAGTGCTGATTTGGAGTCGAAATCGCTCGGGGTGTCGAGTTAAGCACCAAGTGGAAATTTTGGATTGTCGTTAGTGTGGTATTTTAGGATTAACCTCGGTGTTAAGACTAATTTTGGAATTTGATATGTCATTTTTAGGTTCTAAAAGGCTTAGGTGTGTTTCCACGATGAATTGATATCAGGTGTGTACCCGAAAACACAGAAAACAGGATTCGACGAAAGCTAAAATTGCAAACTGTTGACACCACAGGGACGTGTAGTCGCCCGTATAGTAGGCCGTGTGCGAATGACACGGTCGTGTGGTTGACGAAGGCTAGGCTGTGCACTAGACATGGCCGTGTAATAGCCAAGTAGGCCGTGTGCGACACATGGGCTTGACCGAATTGGGCTGTGTAGGCCACACGGGGCGTGTGGGATTATGGGCCAGGCCTTGTGATCTACAAGGGCCAAAGCCAATTTGGGCATGTGGGCCACATTGGCGTGTGTGTAACACCCCAAACTCGGGCTAAACGTTATGGCCGAATCTGGATATGTCACGTGATAGTGAGTTTGAAAACCGTGTTGTCGCGATAAAACCTTTCCCGTTAAATACTATTCTTTATTTCTTATTAATTTTCAAAAGTTCATATTACACATTTGATCGATTAATTTAACGAAAACATTACTCACTGCAAAAGCTTTCAAATCAGTTTAAGTGTTCGGGTTTCTAGAGAAATCTTTATCTTATTTTGAAAATCGAGTTTTCCAATGACTAAAAGTTATAAATCCATGAAAACAATTAAAAACCCAAATTAAGTGAGAGTCCCAGAAAGTCCGCAAAATTACATCAAAATAAACCCATATTAAACCTAAACAAAACATGAAAATAAATAAAAAAACCAGAAATCACTGACTTAATTAATTAAGCTACAGCCGACACACGGTCGAGTCACACGCCCATGTGCTCAATCGTGTGGATCAAAATTAGGCTTGTTTTAAGCCACATTTCTCACCCAATTCCATTCACCTACAAAAGCTCAAACAACACTACTCCACATACCAATATACAGCCAAATCAATGCCATTTATGTACAAAACATACCATACCAATTCAACCATTTTTCTCAAGTCATGTCTTACACCTTTGTCTAACTAAATCATCATGTCATAACCATTCATTTTAACTTATTTCAAACATGCATTATATCATCACTTTTACTACCAAAATAACCTCAAAACCATACCAAATAATCATGCCAAAATCATCAAAATAACCTATTCCAAACCATAGATTGTCTCATACCAAATTATGCCATATCTCAACCATGATACACTATCAACATTTCACCATTTAACCCAACCATTTTCATCAAAACAACCACATCAAATAGCTAACTTCACAAGGCAATACTTAAATACATCTTATACCAATACATAAGGCATCATAAACACATTACATACCTTAAATCATACTTCCCAAAATAAGCCAAATCACACGGCCAAAATTATAACTCAAAATATACCATATTGACACTAGCCTATACATGTCATATACCATTTTTACAAGCATCCAAAAGTTCCAACAAGATGATCGATAGTGTGGTGATGTTTCCTGATGATCCCTGAGTCCAAGCTAGCTTTAAATCACCATAAAATAGGGAAAATTACACACAGCAAGTTTTAAAGCTTAGTAAGTTCGTACGATAATACAATTAATTCATTAATTAAAATAAAACAATATTCAATCCACTTAACAAACCTAATACTTCTCAAAACTTTACTCACTCTTTTTACTTATGATCATTACTCATTTTCGTACAATTCTATCAAATTTCATACACTTAGTATCAACAACCACATTGGTTTAGTACATACCTGTACTTCCACGTAATTATCTCTTACCTATTCATCTCTTTGCTTAATACGTTAAATCATTCGAAATCTTTAGATACTCAATGAACCCGCACACTTAGTGCCAAATGAATAGACGAAGCTATAACAATGTCGCACACTTAGTGCCATCTCATTTAACCAAATCTAACTCGATCTTGCACACTTAGTGCCATCATATTTAACCGAAACTGACTCAGTGTCGCACACTTAGTACCACATATCATCAAGTCATCATCAAACTAATTCATAATACTTATTCAAATTTCCATTCATTTCAAAGCATGTAAACATTGCTAAAATAATATGTATTACATACGAACTTCCTCGGATGTAAAAACGGCTAAATCGATCAATTAGTCAAGAACTTTGTTTTTCCCTCGATCAAGATCTAAGTTTCGCTGTTCTTGATCTATATGTAATCAAAGTTAACTTATTTATTTCACACATTTATTCAATTTAATCCAAATCACACTTTAAAACACATTTACACTTTTACCCACATCGTTCACATTTTTCACAATTTAGTCATTATTTCATAAAATCACAAATTACACAAAATTTGACAAACCCATCTATGGTCGAATTTCATATAAGTCCCTTGCAGCCCAAAACTTTCATTTATTTCATATTTCAACCACTTACTTTACACATTTCACAATTTAACCTCTATTTAGCATTTTCTTCAAAAATCACTTAATGAAACATGAAAATGTATCATTTATCTTTCATTTTTCATCATCAACTATCACAAAGCTCAAACATTCATCAATGGAATTTCTCAAAAGCATCAACAAACTCAAAAATTAAGGCATGGGCTAGCTAGTACTCGAAGCAACGATCACAGAAACGTAGAAATCATTAAAAACCGAGCTTAAAACACTTATCAATCAAGCTTATAACTTGTCGAACCCTAAATAAGCTTTTAGATTTTATTTTATTTTGATTTTCGGTGAAAGCATGGAGAAGATGACAAGATTTTGTCTTTTGTTTAATTAGCCATTATTTTACAGTTTACAAAAATGCCCTTAATTAAAACATTAATTAAACATATAATGGATGGCTATTTATGTCCATATCTACTAACCATGGTCTAATCTCATCATTAGGACCTCACATTTAATGAATCATAGCAAATAAACACTTACACAATTAGAATGCGACTTTTGCATTTTATGCGATTTAGTCCTTTTATCAAAGTAAGCAACCAAACGATAAAATTATTTCACGAAACTTTAACACATATCTAATCACATGGTATAAATACCAAAAATAATATAAAAAAATTTTACGACGTCATATTTGTTTTTTCAAAACCACTGTTCCGATTTAGCTAAAACTGGGCCGTTACAACTCTCCCTCTTAGGGATTTTTGTCCCGGAAAATCTTACCAATGAATAGGTTCGAATATTGTTCTCTCATAAAATCCTTGGGCTCCCACGTAGCTTCTTCAACCCCGTGTCAATGCCATAAGACTTTCACTAATGAATTTTTTTCTTATTTCTTATTTCTTTGACCATGCAAGCTAAAATTTGGATCGGTTCTTTGTTGTATGTCATATCAGACTGAATCTCAATCTTAGACAGAGAAATCACATGCGAGAGATCAGAACGATATTGTCGAAGCATCGATACATGAAAAATATTGTATATTTTCTCTAACTCAGATGGTAACGATAGTCGATAAGCAACTGGCCCAATTCGTTCAATAACCTCATACGGTCCAATGAATCTCGGACTCAACTTTCTTTTTCTGCCAAATCTGCCCAAATTGCATCTTTCTTTCTTGGAGGTAGTGGCAAACTCGATACAAAGCCTATCGTTATTCTGTCTCATTTCCACTCGGAAATCATAATAGGTTGTAATAAACCTGACGACACTTGATGCTCAGCTTTTAACTTGTTAACATATCAAACGTTTCGAAACAAACTCAAATATATCTCTTTTCATGCCGTGCCACCAATAAAGTTGTTTCAAATCATTATACATTTTCATACTTCCCGGATGAACAGATAAACGACTACTATGTGCGTCATTTAAGATCATGTGAATCAACTCTGAATGTCTCAGAACACATATTCGATATCTGAATCTCAAATAATCATTGGCGTCAACTTGAAACTCTGAATCAGGGTTCGACTCACACTGAGCTTGTTTTATTAACAATTTGTTATCAACTTTCTGAGCTTCTCAAATCTACTGTAAAAATAATAGTCTCACTTTAAACTTAGCTACAATTGAACCATCGTCAAATAGAGTCAACTAAGCATTCATCGCACATAAAGTAAATAGGGACTTTCGGCTCAAAGCATCAGCAACAATATTAGCCTTCTCCAGATGATAGTTAATTACTAACTCATAGTCTTTTAGCAATTCTAACCATCTCTATTGTCGCAAATTCAAATATTTCTAAATGATTAAGTATTTCAAACTTTATATCTTTTTGAAAGAATCTCATCAACAATGTCGCAATCATTGTAGAGCCTTTCATAAATTTTCTATAATAGCCGGATAGTCCCAGGAAACCCATTTTTTTTATAGTCAAAACTCACATTTGCTAAACTTTGCAAACAACTGCTTGTCTCATAGAGTCTATAATACAATTCTTAGATGTTTAACATTTTCAGATTCATCATATGAGTAAATTAAGATATCATCTATAACACAACTACAAATCAGTCTAAATACAATCTGAAAATTCAATTCATTAAGTCTATAAAGATTGCAGGGACATTAGTTAGTCCGAATGGCATAACTAAGAATTCATAATGTCCATATCTCGTTCAAGAAGCAGTTTTCGATACATTAGTCTATAACTCACAATTGATAATAATCGATCTCAAATATATGAAAATTCTGCTGTTACTTTCAACTGATCAAATAAATCATCTTTAAGTGGTAGAGGATAATTGCTCTTAATCGTTACTTTGTTGAGCTGTCCATAATTTATACACATTCACACTGTACCATTTTTCTTTTTCACAAATAATATCAATGTACCTCAGGGGGAGAAGCTCGTTTGGCAAACCCTCTATGAGTTAATTCTTGCAACTGAGCTTTTAATTCTTTCAATTCGGTCAGAACAATTTTGTACGGAGCTATTAAAATAGAAGTCGTCCCTGACACTAACTCAATACTAAACTCAACTTCTCAGATCAGTGGTATTCCTAGTAACTCTTCAGGAAACACATTTGTATACTCACACTCAACTAGTAACAAATTCAAGCTTTGATTCTAACACTTTTGTATCCAGCACATACGTAAGATAAGCTTCATACCCTTTTCTTTTCTCATGTATTTCTGAGCAGACATTTATGAAATTACTGTTGATTAACCATTTAAATCACCAGATTCAATCCGGATAATTTCATTATTTTGACACCTCAATCAATTGTCTTTTGTTTACTATTCACTATCGTATCATGCAACTTTAACCAATATATACTCAATTTATGTCAATCTCATCAAGATGTATCAGCATCAAATCAACCGAAAAACAATGACCCCAAATCATCAATGAACAGTTCTTACATACTTTATCAACCAAAACACATTTGCCTAAGGGGTTCGATATTCTAATCACAAATTTAATAGACTCTACAGGCAAAGTCTTACTGAATACTAAGTTCATACATATATAGGAATGAGTAGACCGTAGATCTATCAATGCAATCACATTAGTATCATAGAGAGTGAAAGTACCAGTAATAACATCAGGAGATGGCGCTTCTTCGCGAGCACGAATAGCATAAGCTCTAGCAGGTTCCCTGGCCTCAGATCTCACAGCTGAGTCTTTAGTCACTCTTTGGCTACCACTCACATTTCCTATGTTTCTGGGCAGTTTACCTCTGGTTGTAGTGTTACTTGGTCTCGTGTTCTGATCTTTATCTTCCTCATCTATTTCAGGACAATCCCGAATAAAATGATCTCGTGCACCACATTTGTAACAAACTATTGACACTCGGGTTTATTATTTTTGACACTACCAACGATTGATTGTAATGCAACTTGAGCTTTATAATTAGAGTATCGTTTCACACTTTTTCTGTTCAGATACCCAACTAAAGCATTTGAACGACTGTTTATGTCTTTAGATTTCTTTGATAATGATTGATATGGCTTGTTCATCCATCTTTTTCTTAAGTCTCTTGCCTCTGAATCTTCTTTTCTCTTTTCTTTTCTAGGCTCTTCGGCTTTGCAGGCTCTTTCAACCAAAACAACAAACTCTGTCAAATCTAAAATTCTGACTAGAAGTTTAATAACTTCATTTAACCCTTCAATAAATCATTTACACATGATAGCTTCTGCTGAAACACATTCTCGTGCATATTTGCTTAACCTCATGAACTCACATTCATACTCTGTTACAGTCATACGACCCTGCTTCAACTCTAGCTAATATACTTCTTTCAGAATTCGATTTGAAAAAACTCCCAGGTAACTCGTTCATTTGGAACCACAGATATTAATGTGTTCCACCATTGATACGCAGAATCTCCCAACAAAGATACAACATATTTAATACATTCACCAGGAGTATAAGACAATTCATTAAATACTCGGATAGTATTCTCGAGCCAGAACTCAGCTCTCTCAGCATCATCATCAGTAGTAGCCTAGAACTCTTTAGCCTCATATTTATGAATTTTATCGACTGGCGACTTGTTCATTCATATCAAGTCTATAACTTATGGCACAATAGGGACTTGGGGATAATTAGGCAGGGTGGAGGTTGTTGAGTAGCCGGATTCGTTCGGACGAACTCCGTGAACTACTCATTCATAATTTGGAAGAAGGCTTGTCTAGCCTCTCCCTTATAGCTACTAGTTACTGGCCTAGGATCAGCCGGCGATACCTCTTGAGCAGGAGCGGGCGCATTACTTTTCATATCATCAGCTATAGCTCGTTCGGGATCTATTTACTATACGAAAACACATTTAAAATGTCAAGAATCATCACACTATCGCAATTCATATATATGGCATGTATAGTTAGACTCTCACACACTACGTTAGTCCTAGAATTGACTAAACTGTAGCTCTGATACCAATAAAATGTAACACCCCTAATCCATATCCGTCGCCGAACTAGGGTTACGAGGTATTATCGATTGAAACTTAACTTAACAAATATTTCACATTTAATATTCATTCATTATCGAATAACATTCATTCACATGCACATTGTCCCTTATGAAGGTCTACGAGACCTTAAAACATACTTAGAAGTGGTTCGGGACTAAACTGATCACATACAAGAATATCTGGAACTTAGAAAAATTTTCTAACTCATAGACGTCACACGCTCGTGTGAACAGGCCGTGTGAAAACAGGGCATACATACTGACTTGGATCATACGACCGACCACACATCCGTATGTTAGCCCGTGTGCCACCCACAGCCAATAGACATGCCTGTGTGTCTAGGCTGTATAACTCCCTGACTTAATTAATTAAGCTACAGTAGACACACGGTCGAGTCACACGCTCGTGTGCTCAACCATGTGGATCGAAATTAGGCTTGTTTTAAGCCACATTTTCTCACCTAATTCCATTCACCTACAAAAGCTTAAACAACACCATTTCACATACTAATATAGAACCAAATCAATGTCATTTATGTACAAAACATACCATACTAATTCAACCATTTTTCTTAATTCATGCCTTACACCTTTGTCTAACTAAATCATCATGACATAACTATTCATTTTAACCTATTTGAAACATGCATTATATCATCACTTTTACTACCAAAACAACCTCAAAACCATACCAAATAATCATGCCAAAATCATCAAAATAACCTATTCCAAATCATAGATTTTCTCATACCAAATTATGCCATATCTCAACCATGATACACTATCAACATTTCACCATATAACCCAACCATTTTCATCAAAACAACCACATCAAATAGCTAACTTCACAAGGCAATACTTAAATACATCTTATACCAATACATAAGGCATCATAAACACATTACATACCTTAATCATACTTCCCAAAATAAGCCAAATCACACGACTAAAATCACAACTCAAAATATACCATATTGACACTAGCCTATACATGCCATATACCATATTTACAAGCATCCAAAAGTACTAACAAGATGATCGATAGTATGGTAGCTTCTCTTGATGATTCTTGAGTTCGAGCTAGCTTTAAATCACCGTAAAACAGGGAAAATTACACGCAATAAGCTTTAAAGCTTAGTAAGTTCGTACGGTAATACAATTAACTCATCAATTAAAATAAAACACCATTCAATCCACTTAACAAACCTAGTACATCTCAAATCTTTACTCACTCTTTTTACTCATGATCATTACTCATTTCCGTACAATTCTATCAAATTTCATACACATAGTATCAACAACCACATAGGTTTAGTACATACTTGTACTTTCACGTAATTATCTCTTATCTATTCATCTATTTGCTCAATACGTTAAATCATTTGAAATCTTTAGATACTCAATGAACTCGTACACTTAATACCAAATGAATAGCCGAAGCTAACAATGTCGCACACTTAGTGCCATCTCATTTAACCGAAGCTAACTAGGTCCGCACATTTAGTGCCATCACATTTAACCGAAACTGACTCAATCTCACACACTTAGTGCCAATTATTTAGCCAAAGCTATTTTGATCTCGCACACTTAATGCCACATATCATCAAGTCATCATCAAACTCATTCATAATACTTATTCACATTTCCATTCATTTCAAATCATGTAAACATTGCTAAAATAATATGTATTACATATGAACTTACCTCATATGTAAAAACAGCTAAACCAATCGATTAGTCGAGAACTTTGTTTTTTCCTCGATCAAGATCCGAGTTTCGCTTTTCTTGATCTATATGTAATTAAAATTAACTCATTTATTCACACAGTCATTCAATTTAATCCAAATCACACTTTAAAACACATTTACACTTTTACCCCACAATTTTTACATTTTTCACAATTTAGTCCTTATTTCATAAAATCACAAATTACACAAAATTTGACAAAACCCATCTATGGCCGAATTTCATATAAGTCCCTAGCAGCCCAAAACTTTTATTTATTTTACATTTTAACCCCGTAATTTACACATTTCACAATTTAACCCCTATTTAGCATTTTCTTCAAAAATCACTTAATAAAACATGAAAATCTATCATTTATCTTTCATTTTTCATTTTTCATCATCAACTATCACACAGCTCAAACATTCATCAACGGAATTTCTCAAAATCATCAACAAACTCAAAAATTAGGGCATAGGCTAGCTAGTATTCATAGCAACGATAACAAAAACATAGAAATTATTAAAAATCGAGCTCAAAACACTTACCAATCAAGCTTATAACTTGCCGAACCCTAAATGAGCTTTTAGCTTTATTTTCTTTTGATTTTCGGTGAAAGCATAGAGAAGATGACAAGATTTTTGCTTTTTTATTTAATTAGCCATTATTTTACAATTTATAAAAATGCCCTTAATTAAAACATTAATTAAACATATAATGGATGGCTATTTATGTCCATCTCCACTAACCATGGTCTAATCTCATCATAAGAACCTCACATTTAATGAATCATAGCAAATAAACACTTAAACAATTAGAATGCAACTTTTGCATTTTATGTGATTTAGTCCTTTTATTAAATTAAGCAACCAAACGATAAGATTATTTCACGAAACTTTAACACATATATAATCACATGCTGTAAACACCAAAAATAATATAAAAAAATTTTACGACCTTGGATTTCTGGTTCCGAAACCACAATTTTGATTTAGCTAAAGCCAGACTGTTACAATTTATTTCTCTTGCAACTACGAGTATCGATACCTCCAAAAAGGGTGTCGGTATTTTTTGTCATAAACGCTAATTTAGTAACCATTAGAATGAAACAATCAATAATTAAAAAATATTTTATCGATACTTCCTAAAATAGGTATTGATACTGGATTGATACTTTGTAGGGTTTATGAAAAATTGAATGCAATTTTTGTATTGTTTTTAAGAAATGTATCAATTATTTTAAAAAATTATCAATACCATTTTTAGGGTTTCTTTAAAAAAATGCCTTTTTGGTCTCGATTTTTCTAAGGGTATCGATATTTCCAAAATTATCAATACATGTCCACAAGGTACTGGTACCTTTTGTCCTGGAGCAAATTTTACTTGTTTGAAAATCATTTTAACTTGGTTAAAATCATTTGCACTTGATTTTAAAATTGTTTCAAAGTTTTATCTCTTAGACTTCAAATTTAAAAATTATTTTGTCAATTTTAACTTATGTTCAAAAACATTTTTAATTTGTTATATCAAAATATTTTATCAAATAAAGCTTAGTTTAACAACCCTACTGACCAAACGTGGCAAATTAGAAGTTCAATCCCTAACCATACTTGCTTTAAAGTCTAGAAAAATCATAATGTAACCTCAGCTTGGATAGGTCAACATTATAAAGAAAAGTTCATTGATGATCCCAATTATTGTTTGACATCATTGCAATAAGATGTCAAAAGAGATTTTCTTTGCCTTGTCTCACTAACCAAATGTAGGAGGGCTGAACTTATGGCATTGGAATTACTTGAAGGAGCTCATAAGGATTAATATGAGAAGATTTATGAGTATTTGTTGGAGGTTAGGACCCAAAATGAGGGAATAATAACAATATGTTACCTGGATAATAGATTGTTTCAAAAAATGTATGTTTATTTGCAGGCATGCAAAGATGGGTATAGTGTTATTTGTAGGAGGATAATAGGTTTAGATGGATGTTTCTTAAAGGGCTACTTTCGTGGTTACCTACTAGTAGTTGTTGAGATATATGCAAATAATGGCATCTATCCTATTGCATATGTTGCTGTTGAAAGTGAAAACCAAGCATCATGGATTTGGTTCTTCGAGTTGCTCATATTAGACTTGGAAATTGTGAGCTCATACTAGATATCTTTCATGTCTGACGAACAAAAGTTAAAATTCCTTTTGTCTACTTTGTTTTATGTTGTTTCTATTTAAGGTTTATGTTATGTCAGAGTTTTAAACTGTTTTTGTTCTGTTTGCAGGGACTTTTAGAAGCAATATCTATGTTGTTTCCTAATGCAGAAACAAGACACTGTGTTAGACACCTACATGCCAAATTCAAGAAAACTGGTTTCCGAATAAAAGAATTGAAAGATTTGTTTTGGAAAGCTGCCAGAGCAAAGACTTTAAGGGATTTTAAGGATGTCATGGCTGAACTAAAGAATACCAATCAGCATGCTTATGATTGGTTGAAGGAAAAGAACCTTAGACATTGGTTAATGTCCCACTTATCAATTAGGAGCCAGTCTGACATGGTGAATAATCTTTCTGAATGCTTTAACAAGGTAAACATCTATTATTTATGTTACTTACTAATCATTAAGGACATGTAGTTTATTAAGGAATTTGTCTCACTAATCCTTCATATTGCTTATTGGTAGGGGATATTGGAAGCAAGGGGGGAACCTATTCTGACCATGATGGAAACAATTAGGATTAAGATTATGTTGCTGATTGTCAAAAAGAAAGAAGCTGAAAAAATTAAAAGAATCTTGCGTCCAAAGATAAGAAAAAATGGGATGTCAATATCAAATATTCACTGAGGTAAATATATAATTTTTTTAATATATTGATGCATTTATTTTGCCTTGTGTATGATTATTGGTGGGACTGATCACATGTTTTTAAATCATGTATGTCTTTATTTTTACCATTTTTCAATATATTTATGCCTTGTGCATGATTGTTGGTAAGGCTGATTAGATGCTGGTAGGGTTAAATATCAGGTTAAATGTGGTCCAAACAGTCTGCATGTTGTGGACCTAGTTGAAAATTCCTGCTCCTGCAGGAATTGGGATCTCATTGGCATCTTTTACATGCATGCAATATCTATCATTCCTCTAAAAGATGGATACCCAAAAACTCATGTACAAACTTGGTACACCAAGCAAACTCAGCTTACCATTTACTCCAATTTCATACGGCCAATAAGGGGTCCTAAGCAATTAAGGTCTGTGCCAAACATGTTGCCAATACTCCTCCTACACTAAGAAGGCGACCTGGCAAACCTACTAAGGTGAGAAGGAAAGAACCTGCTGAACCAGAAATAACAAAAAGGCTGACCAAGAGAGGGATGGAAATAAGGTGCAAGAAATGCAAGAAATTAGGCCATAATAAGAGGAGTTGTAGGGGGAAATTGGCCAAAACGTTCCAATAAGTCATCTACCTTTGCTTCATTAGATTACTTATAAATGTAATTTGTTTGATGGATTTCACTTGTTCATGTAGGTTAAAAGACACTAAGTTGGTGTCCATAACCAAGTGGTTGTTCTAACTCAACAACATGCTACCCCAACTCAGCAAGAGATTGCCCTAACTCACCAATAAGATGTTGCCCCAAGAGAAAAGCTTCCATTCAAGAGGAAACCAACCACTGTTAGATGGATGCCTTCTACTCATTAGTCATCTGTAACAGACCAATGATGACATTGTGAACAAGACGTTTGTTTTGTTAACTTTTTGAACTTGTGTAAATTTACCTATAATTGCTATTGATTTCTTAACTTAGGCATATTATTTTTTTGTAAATTTGCCTATGATTGCCACTGTTATCTAAACTTAGGCATATAGTCACTGAATTTTTTTGTAAATTTGCTTATAATTCAAATATGTTCAATTGTATTGAATTGTAAGTAAATTTGGCAATAATTTGCCTTTCCTTTTGTTAACAGTTTGGCCTTAATGCTGATCAATGTGTTTTTTTATTATCTATTTTATCTTTTCTACCATTCTGAGCATTGATCCATGCAATGTAAGAAAATAAAAAATAATAACTAAATATTCTTTCAAGTCTTAAAAGAAGATTAAACATTTAGAAAATGAAATGAAATGAAATACAAATATGTGAGAATAGTCTCCCATTACAATTAGTCTTTCAACGTTCAAGTTTGTAAGCAAACTTCTACCCTTTATAGACCATTACATTTAGAACCCCTGGCTTCCACTCACCATAAATGAATACTCTCCCAATACTAATAACCACATAAGTTGGTTTGCATTGCTAATGACAACAACAACACCAACTATCACATAAGTTAGTTTAGGGTTTAAAAAACAACAATAATATTACAAATAAAAGCACCAAAACCCATGTTTTTCTCTCCCTCCTCCTTACATCCTCCAATGTCCTCACTTTTTTCAGAAGATCCAACACCACAATTCGTGAACGGGGCGTTAATGGTGGATCAAACTAGGTGAAAAATGACATGGTTTTCGAAATCTACTACCAAACTTCTTACACCCAAAAAACCTCCTACTTGGATTGTCATTGGACCAATACGTGTTTAATTTGGCTGGGTTTCCACAATAGCACACTGAAATCATGGTTAGAATCTCTATTTTTTCTTTTCTTCTTCTTCTTCTTTTTCTTCTACTGCCTAAACCCTAAACTAGTGCTAAAAGGGGCTATTTAAATTGGTGCTAGCTGGCCAGCTAGACGATTAATGATAACAAGGAATCCATCAACCACTATGTCACTTTTCCGTTACGTCTGTAACGAAAAATGGTTAAAATGACTGTTTTGTTATTTTTTGAAAGTTAAGTGACTAAATTGAAACCTGAGTGACTATTTTGTCAGCTACATTAAGATTGACTGAAGTTGATTTAATTTACCCCAATAAATAATAAATGGATAAATTATACCAACAGTCACTCAACTTTGGGGTAGCTAACAAAACAATCACTCAGGTTTTAATTCAGTCACTCAGGTTTCAATTCAGTCACTCAATTTTCAAAAAAAAAAAAAGTTACCACTAACCCTTTTCCGTTACAGATGTAACGGAGCTATAGTATTCTGTTAAAAACTTAACAGAGCTGTCATTTTCCATCCCCCTATCATTGCTCTCCCATCCTTCTCCCTCTTTCCCACCATATGTATTGCTATTGGACTCAGTCTTATTCAAGAACCAAGTGGCAATCCCAACAGCTATGGCCTTGGTACCTGGCTCTCTGTGGTTCAAAATTCCTTCCGCCATTGTAACATTGGCAACAGCTTCAACCGGTACCTGACTTTTATTAATTAGATGATCGTGTTATTATGCATAATCTTTACATGGTAAATATTGCTTATGTAACTTCTAGAGTAATGAAACATTATTATTGTTATAAATAATATGAAGTGATGGTTTGTTCTCGGAGAAATTGAATGGGCTAGAGAGCAATAGTTTTGACCAGCCCGAGGAAGGAACAATGAAAGGAAGTTGTTCAGAAACTAGATTTGAAGATCAACCACGGAGATATGGATCAAAGAAAGAAGCAACAGACATAAATTTCTTAGGATCAGAGGCTATAGAGAAGAGTCAAACAAGTAGAATTACAGATATTGGAATTCCAACAGCAGAGGATGGCCAAATAGCTCTCTATGATACTGTTCGCAAAGGGCACATTGAAATGGCTAAGATTTTGCTCGAAGGAGGAGCAAGTGTAAATAAGCTAGATGAAAGAGGAATGACACCAAAAGTGTTGGCAGAGCAACAGGGAAACAAGACCATATATGAGCTCTTACTTAGTTATGAAAACAAAAGAAAGAAAGATGAACATATGATAGAGATTATAGAGCTAGAAATAGCAGATGATCCCAAGAATAATTAAAGCAAACATAGAAGTGGGGCCCAAAATTCTTCAACTCGCGCAATTATAGAGAGGTAACAATATCGATTGAAGCTGTTGCCAATGTTACGATAGTAGAAGGAACTTTGAACCACAAAGAGCCAGGTACCTAGGCCATAGTTGTTGGGATTGCCACTTGGTTCTCGAACAAGACTGAGTCCAATAGCAATACATATGGCGGGGAAGAGGGAGAAGGATGGGAGAGCAGTGATAGGGGGATGGAAAATGGCAGCTCTGTTAAGTTTGTAACAGAATACTGTAGCTCTATTACGTCTGTAATGGAAAAGGGTTAGTGGTGATTGTTTTGTTATTTTTTGAAAGTTGAGTGACTGAATTGAAACCTAAGTGACTGAATTAAAACCTAAATAACTATTTTGTCAACTATCCTAAAATTGAGTGACTATTGGTGTAATTTATCCATAATAAATCTATGATAATAGAGTACAAAAAACCTAAAGGTTTATGCTTCACAGTTCCAAATATACGTCATCTGCCAATTAAAAGAAATATAAAAATTAATTAAAATTTTAGGACAAGACAAAGCGCGGGACATTACCCACGTAGCATTTACGTTTTGAAATTTTAGCCACTTATTTTTTATTGTTTACGATGAAATGAAATTATCGCGTATTTTTGCAAGCCGATAAAATGAGATTCCATCGTAATATAGAAATCGAAATTTTAGGGCTATTTGTATCATAAAAAAGAAACCGCCAAAATTCCGTTCTCATGGACCGGAAACATCACAAACACCGAAAGCCTATTTTATAATTTCACTTTTTTGACTATTTTTCCTTTTTTCTTTTCACCTGAAAATGTTTCCTAATTTTCCATCATTTTATCAATTCGCATTCCATTCTGATCCGCTGAGAGAAAATCCGCCTTCGATTTTCGGGTAATATTTGCTTTCAATTCAATTTCTTTTTTTTTTCTTCGTTTGATTGTCAACGAAGATGGAATATAAAACGAAGAAAATCATTCAAATTAATAATTGCATGTTTAATTCAGAAATAAAAAACTAAATACGTCAAATTTGAATTTTCTGATCTTTCGATTCATCTAAGATAAATATTGGTTAGATTGAATTTTGAATTGGATTTTACGTAGCTTTCAGCGAATGTCATCCCTTATCGAACATAACCGACGTGTTAACGCTTAATCCCATAATTAAATTTTAAATATTGTGATTAAAAAACCTATTTGAAGGCCATGGGTGGCAATGAACTGGATGTTAGCTGGTATATTTTCTCCTTGTAGTAAGACAATGTGTTTGAATTTCAGAACTGATTTGGTGAAGAAACGGGTGGGGGTTGTTGCCTTTGAAGATGACGTATCAAACCTTGGCCACCATTTATCCATTACCCAATCTTTGGAAATCCTGATTTATCAATGGACCACCATTCTTTTTTGGTGGGTCTGATTGTCAAAATCAACTATTATGTAGAATAATCGTTACATGTTACTCATTATCCGATAATGAGTGTCGGATACAAATATAATGTGCGGTACCGTGTTGAAGGCAATGAAGGGTTTGTCTTTTTAGCTTTTTGTTGTACTATTTGATCTGATTATGTATCAAAATCAACGATATTTCCGGCCCATAACAATATCCTATTAGGAATTTTGACTAGGTTGTGTTCTAATTAATGAATTCATAATGCAGATATGTCAAGAATTCACATGGAAGGATTTGACAGGCATGTCTTATTACTTGTTTCCAAGGTCAAAATTTTGCCAGACTTTGAATTTTAAAGAGTTTGGTTAAATGCCTGGTGAACAGTTCTTGTGTAAAAGATGAATTAGCTTACTTCTTTTATGACTTTGCTTATGATGAAATGCACATTTTTGGTATTGGCTAGGGAGGAAGAAAACTAAGGATAAAGTGCAAACCATCTGAAAAAATAGTGAATGCACAAGCTGTTTTTGAGGATATGCTTGATTTAGGACTTTGTTATGTTTGAATGTGTCAATGTGAAAAAAAATTTACTAATGCTATGTCACCTTTATTTTCAGATATTTAGCTTGATGTGTTTGAGATGGAGCATGCATTTTTTGGCTTGGGGATTCATTCTTTAAGTTCACATCAAATTTCATATTGGAGAAGAAGCTATAAAGCCAGACAACGACCTCTAAGCGTTGTTAACCTGATACACAAAAGTTCAGAACAATGGAGCAAGTGGAAGTGATTAAACCAGGTTTGTAAAAGCTGATGAAAACCTAAAAATATGCACACATTGTTTGGCTGCAAAACCAAATTTTGCACCCTCGCTAATATACCCCCGTGCTACCTTCCTTTTATCATCATCTTACATTATTTTTGTAGATTCAAAGATAACATGAGTGCCATTATAGGGACATTTTCTTTTTGTTCCTCAATGTAAATCTTAATGGATGCATGTCTGCAAAGTTATGTGCATTTTTGGCTAAAGATTAGGCACTAGTCAGTGAAAAGTTAAAATCCCTTTGTCATCCTCAAGTAGTTGTATTGAAACTGTAGTGTTGCATTCACCATTTTTATGTTTCCGCAAAAGCGAGGTTTGGGAATCTGCTTATAACCTCACTTTGCCCTCTAGAGAAAAACTTGACAGTGCCTTGTGGTATTATCCTGTTTCTAGTATCGTACAAGTTATGACTGTCAGCTTATTAGTAATTCTTTGTCATTGTTTAATGTCAATTGCTTTTGTCAAGTCTCCTGATTTGCGTTCGTTGTTGTATTGATTCCGTGCTGTAAGATCTCAGGTGCTTTTGACTAAGATAATGTAAGAGTTTTAACATTTTCTTCCATACATATTTCATTTGATGTTGATGTATCAGATTCGGAATTTCCCTGTTTTTCACAGATGTTGAAAAGAGAGTAGAAAGAATCTTGAAGCTCATCAAGAGGAAAAGCAGGAAAAGGGAGCCAGAACTTATTGGGCATGTTGAGGAGTTTTACAGACAGTACCAGTCACTCTCTGCGCAATATGAACGTCTTAAACGAGAGTCCGTAGAGAAAGTTCTCAAAGGAAAAGGAAATGGAAACAAAAGTCATCCCTATTATTCATCCGGCTCGGACTCAGAATATTACTCCCCTACGGATAGAGAAAATGACACTGACACGACATTTGATAATGATAGAAGATTCCACAGATGGATGGCAGATAACATCAAGGAAGAACTTAATCGTGCATATGAAGAAGATGCTGACTTGAAGCACCAATTGGCCTCTAAGACCGAAGAGAGCGAAGCTTTAGCTTCAGGTCATCTGTCTGCTTCAAGTAAAACAGAAGAAATAGAAACCATCAACAAAGATGAGCCGAAAAGAGACTCTGAAGTTGGGATTGATGGTAAGACAGCTGAAACTAAACAGCAAGGAGAGACAAATACCGCAATGTATGAGCCGGTTTGGGAGGAAGGAGATGAAGCAACTAAACTCATGAAGCAACTCAAAGAAAATGAAAAGAACCTAACATCTAGAATCAACAATTCAATGGCACAGGTCTGCAATCTGAAAAAGGAAGTGGACTATTTACGTGCTCAACAATGTGAAGCCAGAGGAAATGTAATGAAGCCGGAATTAGAGGTTCAAGTGAAAACTCTGAAAGAGGAAAACCAACGCTTACAGGTGCAGGTGATCGACTTGGAATCGGAGGTTGATGCTCTACGCAGACAGAAAATTACATCCAAAGATGAATTGAGGAGTAATGTTCATGAAATCAATCAATTGAAAGAGGAAAATGCTCACCTGAATTCAAGAATTCTAGGACTGGAAGCACTATTTAGAGAGAGGAGACTTGAGGACTGCCAAACTAGAAGGGAAAAACAAACAACTCAGAGGAGTACAGAGGTTAAGTTGGATCACGTGACGGAGAAAAACCAAGTGGAGTTACAGATTGCAGACCAACAGAGAATGATGAAAGAAATAGAAGAACATACTAGGAAAACCATGGAACGTAACGCAAAGCTTATCAAACAATTATCTGCAGGAAACAAGTTAAATTACATAGAAAGAAAGATGGGGAATTTAGCACAAGAATTCTACCAGAAACTCGATGATAACATCCGTCTTCTGTGCTTAAGGATCGCGGTTGCTGAAAAAACACATTACGAAAACAAAGAGAATTACAAGAACATAAAAGAAAGTTTAGAGCAAGAAAACAAAGAACTGAAACAAAAGCTTGTTACTTGTGAAACTGAGTTGACGAAGCTGATAGATAATGCAGAAAAGAAAAGGGAAAATGACAACGTATCGAATTCAGGAGAAGAACAAAAGTTGAAGCTATTGAAAGCTGTGAGTGTGCTTGAGAAAAAGGTGGGAGAATTGGAGAAGATTAATAAAGAAAAAGATGCGACATTGTTGAGTCGAGAAGAAGAAAAGAGGGAAGCCATAAGGCAGCTTTGTTTGTTTATTGATTATCATCGTACCAACTGTGATTATCTCAAGGAATTGGTCTCAAGGTTGACTGTTAGAATCAAGAAAAAGATATGAACTTTTTTTTTTTTTCAGAAAATTTAAGATTTTTTCTTCTTTTCAAATGTTTAAATTCATTCATACATTCTTATCTAGTTTTATTCTTATTCATCGATTTTTACATTTGGTCAATTGAATATTTTTAGAGAAGAAAACGTTGAAGCTGATTGTATCGTTAAGTTGGTGTTTGACAAGAAGAAAAGTTTACAATTATATGTAACTTTTCCTTTTGACTCTTTTTAACTTATTGTAAAATTTCTTATTTTTTATTCACCAAAAAGAAAAAAACACTAATGTAATTCAAATAATGTATTAAAAATATGGCAATTATTTTATACATGGTCTGCGGCCATCAAAATTGAAATTTATTTTTTATATATTCAATTTTTAATTTTTTTATTATATTCTATATTCATCTTATTTTATTGGTGAATTTTCTTTAAAAATAGTTAATAAAATTATAAATTATTGTATTAATTATGATAAATAGTTCTGGGTCAAAAGAAATTATTACTATAAGTAATATAATTAATAAAATCCTAATTTTTGCGGTAACTATCAGTCAACGACATTCAAATAAATGCGAAAATTGAAAACACCAAAAAGCGCGGGAAAATTTTAATTATTTCTTTCCGATTAAAAGGTATCAAATCATCTCGCGTTTTCTTCTGACGAGAAATTGAAGGGAATGGAAGGGTATAACTGCAATAAATAATAAATGGAAGGGTAAGTTATTTAATTATTATTAAAAGAATTTCCAAAGATTCAATCTAAAGCTACAAACTGGCTAAGGAAAGTGCTCTCTAAATCTAATACAAACAAATTCATTTTCTCCATTTATTCCTTTTCACTGCTAATTTTATATCTCAATTCAAAGGCAAAAAAAAAAAAAAAAACCCACAGACTCTCTTTTCTCAGATTTTTTCCTGGTTCTTCTTCGTAATCAAGCCTTATAGCTCTGTTTCAGAGGTAATCTTTGATTATCAAATGATTATTCATCACTGTAGTTTCTGTTTCGATTACTTAAACTCTAGATTTTATCGAAATCTTTGATCTTTAGTAGTTCAATTTTAGTTATCGTTTTTTTTTCTTGATTTTTGTAAAATAAATTAAGCTTTCAGCCACTCGTTTTCTTAAACATAAATCTAACTTAAGATTCTCTTTTCCTTGTTGAAAATTTTCTTGTATTATTGTATATAGATTCCCAAAAATCCACGTGGGTTTGATTTTTTTAAGAAATAGAATTGAAAATGATTTGAGATCATGAATTTGAATTCAAGTAAATGAAGTTCTTCTTCTTCTTCCTCCTCACTTTTTTCTTTTTGCCTTTTTCAAAAATTTTCCAGATTTTTCTACTTTTTGAACTTTTTGCTTGCATCATCTTGGATTCGATTATTAATGTTAAATTCATTCTCGTTAGATTTGAACTAAAAAAAAATTCAATTTGCTTCTGTAGAAACTTATCAAAGCTTCATAAGCAAGACTGAGAAAACAAGTTGAAGAGGAAGAATCAGGTGAATAATACTGTTTATTTTTTAACGAGCTTTTTTTTTTTTGTTACAGTTACAGTTACAGTTTATTTCCTTTTTAAATTTTAGCAATAGTATTTCCTCTTTTTCATATTATACTATAAAAGGTTTTTGAGTAATTGAGTGATAAATTGACTGGGCGTTGCCTTATGTTTTGTCAAACGGAAAAAAAAGGGAGGAGGAAAGAACAGCTGACCTTTTCTTTTTCCAAATCAATTTATCAAATTTACGAATGGGTGATACTGATGATAAGATATCCATTCGGTTACGACGACGACGTTTTTGTTTCTTGTAATAATATAATTAAAATCATTAATCTTGTTTATTATCATGCTTAAAAATAAGAAAATTCTTTTTTGTTGGTTTTAGATTGTCATTTTGTGCTGGATTACCCCAAACAAAAACAAAAACAAAAAGAGCTTGGATTTGGTATTTCAATTGTTTCTTTCTGCTTGGAAGTTTTTATGTGTTAGGATAGTTGATTTCATTGGGTGTGTCTGTCGTAAGGGAGTAATGATTTTAGTGCTAGACATGATATGATTACGCAATATAAATAAAATAAATTAAACAAGACATAATGGATTTATATTTGATACAGTGACGCATCATCTAAAAATGAATATAAGTGGATTTATTTTTAAAAATTTTAGATGATGTGCAAATATGTGATTCGTTGACAATACATAAAATTTTATACGGTTGCATCAAATATTAATTCTATATAAATTTCATTCCATCAGACAATTTCGAAATTTGTATTATATAAATTATCGACTATCAAATTCATATGTCAAGTATCACACGATTAAACATGAGGACAGGACAATTCAACAGTAGTAAACCATTTTCGGCCCATGTATGGTACTGGTTCTTGGACCATTATACCTTACATTCTATAACTTTGTAGGAGAGGTTTGTGAAGTAGCATTTATTGAAAACTTAATGCTCACTTGCTTAGTAGGTGAAAAAGATGGAAAAGGTAGGCATTAATGATTTGAGATCATGGAAACAAAATATTTGGTGGATTTTCTTGCTGATCTTTCAGGATTGTTCGGAATTAACCCTGTTTACAATGATTTAGTAATTTAAACCCTGTTTACCAGGTATGTGAATAAACCTTAGCATAGTTTATATTCCTGGTTCTGGAAAAAATCCTGAGAACTGTTTATTAAAGAACATACCGTATAGAATATGATGGACTGACTCGAGACTCTTTGAGTATTAAAGGAGGGTCTACTGTTTAAATCTTGAGAATTGTTGTTTTGACTATTTGTTTTTCTTGAAACATCTGTGTTCAACATTCGTATCTGAGTGTGCAAGTAAATGGATATAGCATGAGAAAACTTAGAGCGTCATTAACCTTAATCCTGCTTGTCAGATTTTATGCTCAAGATGGAGATTTGCCTTGTCTTAACGCACACTTGCTGAGCAAAATTTGTTGGTAATCTAACTAAGATGAGAAAGCATCGTTTTAGGGAGTCTATGAAGTCCTTCTTTGGGCATCATGTTGATCCAGAAAAGGATGAACAGCTTAAAGGAAGTAAAATAGGTAATTGTTCTACATTTTAATGTCTTTTTTTTGGATGTTCTGAAATGCCACCGCTCTCAATTTAACAGGATTTTCCGTTTATGTTTTATTCTCTTCACTGCAGAAATTGATGACAAGGTGACAAATATATTGAAGCTCATCAAAGATGAAGAAAATGACTCCAAGAAGGAACCGCTTGTCCAGTTAATTGAGGATTTCCACAAACACTACCAAAGTCTCTATGAACAATATGATCATCTCACTGGGGAGCTGAGGAAAAAAGTTCATGGAAAACGAGAAAAAGATGCCTTGTCCTCGTCAAGTTCAGATTCAGACTCTGATTATTCTTCGAAAGACAGAAACAGTAAAAATGGCCAAGTGGAAAACGAATTTCAGAAAATAGCTGACGGCATTAAACAAGAACTTGAGGAAGCAAATCTGGAAATTGCTGACCTGAAAAGGAAGCTGACGGCTACAAGTGAAGAAAAAGATGCTTTGAATTCAGATTATCTAGCCTCTTTAAGCGTGGTTCAAGAAGCAGAGGAAACCATAGAAAATCTGAAGCTTGAATCTGAAAGATCAGAGAGTGAAAAATCAAAACTTTTGGTTGAAAATGAAGAGCTGAGGCATAAACTGGACGCTGCTGCAAAGGTAGAAGCTGAGGTGAATCAAAGATTGGAATCTGCAGAACACCAAGTTATGGAATTGGGCGAAGGTCTTAATGCTACCGTGGAAGAGAATAAATCCCTTAACTCGAAACTTTCTGAGGTTTCTATTGAGTTGCAGCAGGCACAGGGCAGAATACAACAGCTCATGGCTGAATTGAGTCAGTCAAAGGAGGAAGTAGTTGAGAAAGAAAGGGAACTTTTGACACTCAAAGGGTTGCATGATATGCATGGGAATCAATCATCTGCTCAGATAAAAGAATTAGAGGCACATGTAACAAGCTTGGAACTTAAGTCGGAATCATTGCAAGCAACTAACAGAGATATGGCGGAGCAGCTAGAGAACAAAGCAAGTGAAGCAGATCAGCTGGGAGAACAAAATATAGGACTCCAATCCCGCATTTCAGAACTCGAGATGATGTTAGAAAAGAGAGAAGAAGAAATTTTTATTCTCACGAGGAAACTTGAGGATGATAACAGAGAATCATTGTCTGGAGTGGAGAACTTGACTGCTCAGGTAAATAATCTGCTATCGGAGATGGAGTCGTTGCAAGCTGAGAAGGCTCTGTTGGAAGAAAATTTAGCATTTAAAGGTGACGAAGCATCAAATCAAGTACAGAGATTAATGGATGAGGTAAGCACATTGCAGCAGCAGCTGGAATCCCTTCATAGCCAGAAGGCAGAACTGGAATTGCAGCTTGAGAGAGCGAAACAAGAGTCATCCGAAAGATTGAATGAAATGGAGAACCAGAAATCGGAGCTGAAGCAATTGGTCGAGGACCTTCAAAGAGATTTGGAAGCAAAAGGAGATGAGAAAAATGATTTAGTGAACCAGATTACAGATCATCAGAGAATGCTTAAAGAACAAGAAGATGCATTTAACAAGCTAAGCGAGGAGTACAAGCAACTTGAAACTTCATTTCAGGACTGCAAAGCGCTTATCGAAGTTACAGAAAGGAAGATGCAAGAAATGGCAGGAGAGCACGATAAGAGCGTTCACTCCCAGGATCAAACAGTAGCTGATTTGGAGCAAATTATTGAAGACTTGAAACGAGACTTAGAAATGAAAGGAGATGAGATAAGTACTTTTGTCGAGAACGACCGCACAATCGAAGTTAAGCTCCGCTTGTCAAACCAAAAACTCCGAGTCACGGAACAGTTACTAACTGAGAAAGAAGAGAGTTTCAGAAAAGCAGAAGCCAATTTCATGGAAGAACAAAGAATGCTTGAAGAAAGGATCACAATATTGTCTGCAAACAATGAAGCATATCGCAGGATGATCACTGATATCTCGGGGAACGTGAATAATACCTTGACTGGATTTGAAGCTATCAACCAGAAATTTGAAGAAGGCTATAATAAATACAAACACTGCGTTGAAGAAACATCAAAAGAGCTGAGGATTGCTAAACATTGGGTTGGAGAAACAAAGAGCGAAAAGAAGCAGCTTATGAATGAAATGACTAACATGATCGAGCAACTGAAAGATCAGAAGGAAAAAGAATCTACGTTATGGGAACAAGTTGAGAAGCTACAGATTAAGGCAAACAAGGAAGAAAACGAGAAGGAGAATCTGATGAAATCGGTGAAGCAACTGGAGAATAAAGTTGAGTGGTTGGAGAGGGCAATGAAAGAGAAGGATGAAGGTATATTAGGCCTAGGAGAGGAGAAGAGGGAGGCCATTAGGCAACTTTGCATGTGGATAGATTACCACCGGAGTCGCTGCGATGATCTGAAGGAAATACTCTCGAAAAGTGGCAGGGTTCAGAGGGCAACCTAGAGTAAGTCCCTCGTATTTTTCATTACATTAGTATGTTCATTTTGGTTCTGCATTTATGGATTGTTTTTCATTGTTTCATTTATTTTTTTTTTCTTTTTATTCCACAAGTTGGGCTGTTGATAAAAGCAAATTGTCAGGGTGATGTTCAGTTATGTCTCGTAAAACTTTGGTTGCTTGTAAAGATAATAAAACTGCAGTTATCAGAAATTTCTTGAGCATTGGTAATTGAGTTAAAAGGTGAAGACATTTTAGCTCTACATGGGAATGAGTTGAAAGGTTATCACATGTTTCGGGGTTTTTTAATCAATCTTTATTCATAATTTTTTAACTCACATTCCAATTAAATTTTAATTTTTGTATTTTCCGAATTGCTTAATAATAATTTCTATATTTTTCTAAAGTTTGAAATTTTAGTTTTGACTTAAACAGTATCAATTAAATCAGTTTAGTTAAATTCAATTATCAGTTTTGTCTATGAATTTAGTTCATATTTTTCAATTAAATTATTCTATATTCGAATTTTAAAATTATCGTTTTAGTAAATGATATTTTTTAATCTATTAATTGTATTTTTAGTGAGTAATATATGTAAAGTACAAACTAACATGACTTTATTATACATATGATAATGTATTTGTTGTGAAAAATTCTGAAAATAACAAAACTTCATAAATTCAACGGTTGTACGACGAAATTTGAAATTTTAAAATTTAAAACATATAAAAATTAAATTATAGTATATTAATTATTAATTAAAATCAAAAGATTAATAATAGAATTTAACCTTACAGTTTTATTGCGATGAAAAGAGAAGCATGGCATATTGGCAGCTGAAAACTTATAGTTCAGTGTTGGCTGGCTTGGCCTTGGCTCTGCTCCCTGCCCCAACCCCTGCTTTTGTTCATTGAATCATCAAATCATCACTCTCATCTTCTGCATCTTCAAATCTGCTTAACACTAATACCAATCACCATTCACACTGTACGTGGGAGAGATTTAATTAAAATTTTTAAAAATTTTAAGGTGTTGTATAACATTGCGTATCAAGTAAAATCTTTTAAAATGAGTTATAAATATTTTTTATCATTAATTATAAATGAAAAACTATCCAAATTAAATATATATGAATGTAATTATTGTTATAAATATTACTTTATTATGGATGTCCATAACTCTCAAAGTTATGACCTCCATTAAAGCAACCCCCAATTGAATTATGAGGTTTTTATATAGTAATTAAACCTCTATTTATTCTTTGTAACTTAAGGATTGTATTATGTTAGAAGGTCTATAAATAGAGGCGTGTACAAGGCTTGTAATGATACACAATAAATGAAATAGAAGTTCTTTTGTTTATTTTCTATTATATTATTTCTTTGTATTGATATTTTCCAGTTAATTGGTTCTTTCCTTTCATTATTTCATAACAATTATAATATTTCTATGATTTGTAATGACATTTATAGAAAAATAACGCTTATACAATAAGTAAATATTTGATACATTGTTGGTGCATAAATCTCATGTACAATCAGTTGCTAATAACATGTAATCTCATTATTAAATTAAAAAAAATAGAGGACTTATAAATAAATACTAATAACTTTATTTAAATATAATTAAATCACAATTAAATGCTAAACCTTTAAACTCAAGAGTTATTAATTTAATGTTTAATTATGTTTTAAAAAAATTGTTAATATTTATTTACAAATCTTCTATATTTTTTAATTTAATTTAATGATGTGATATATTATTATTCATTAATAGTATATAAAATTTATTTAGGGATGATGCATCAAATATTTTTTTAAGTAATAAAATTTTTTTTACAAAAAAAATTCTCCATTCTTACATAAATTAATTAGAAGTTTACTAAAAATTGGGGTTTTTTTTTATGATTAATTGAAGCTAGGTTTAGTTAGTAAGATTTTTTTAATATTTTAAGTTGGAGTGATTAGGGGTGTAATTTTTTTTGATAATATAATTAGATATTTTTGTTAAATATAATTTTTAAAACTAGATCGGTGGTTGAATCAATTAGCTACCACATAACTATTTTTTTCACATTATTTTATCACATCAACTATCACGTTAGCACTTAACAATTCGTTAAATGTTGACTGAAAAGTAGATTTAAAGGGTGAAATTTATAATTAAAAAGAAAATTAATTGAGTGATTTCAAGGATAGATTTAATTGAAATTAAAATTAATTTACTAACACGTATTTGATATTTTAGGTAATAAAGAAAAAGGTATGAGATGGTGAAATAGACTGAGGTTTGTTTGAAGAGAGTTATTTTATTTTCCTTGAGGAAACGTTCAACCATTTTATGTTACTATCACATCTCTATACTAATAAAAGGGAAAAGATTGTGATTTGGATAACCTTGTCTCCCGTAAGAGAAGCTTAAGTTTGACTCCATTTAATTCCAAGAAAATTAAAATTAATAACACACCCTCCAAAAATAAAAGTAGTCTTTGCTTTCAGATTTCAGTGAACATAAAGTTATTAATTTAAATTATACTATTTTCAAAAAAATTGTCGCAAACATTTTATTACATCAACTCATAATTTTCTCATAATACTTAAAAAAACCAAATTTATTTTTGATTAACAAATTTAACTGCTACCATTTGAGTTAATATTAAAATTTCGAAATTCATTAAGTATAGGGACTAAAAAAGATTAAATTGAAGAACATGAACTAAACCACACAATTGACGTGGGGCTACTAGCAACATTTAACCTATTTTATATAACTATTATCATTTGAGTCAAGATTAAAATTTCAAAATTTGAAAAGTATAATGATTAAAATTGACTAAAATAAAATTTAAAGACTAGATATGTAACTTACTCATAATATAGGGACTAATAACAGAAATTTGACCAATTACTAAAGGTGATACAACTTCTATTTTAAGTTTCGCTAAATTCATTATTTAACTCCTGAAGTATACCCATTTTGCCACTTTGGTACTTAAACTTTTTTTTTTTGTTACAATTTGGTATTTAAAGTATCAATTTCCTCTATTTTCAATCCATTTGGTAACTACTGTTAGGCCACTTTGGCCAATGAAAAAGTGCCACATAACTTATTCTTGATGAATGAAAAAATGCCATGTGGCAATTAGATTTATTTAAATTAAAATATTAAATTTGAATTAAAAATAGAAAACTATAATATTAAATATTTAAATATTAAAAAACAGTGTTAACTTTGATCAACCATTGACAGATGTTGATCGAGCGTTGGCCTAGCACATGTCACTATTAGAATATGTCACGTGCCTTTTTTTTAATATTATATATATTATATTGATTACAAAAAGGAAAATATATATATATAATACAAAATAATATATAAAAACTGAAATTGTTATAAAAATTTAAAAAAAGATATTTAAATTTCAAGTAATTACAAAGAAATCTTGAAATTTAAAAAGAATTTTATAAAAAAATATTTTTACTAATTTTTTTTTTAAAATTCTTGTAATAATATTATTAATTCCAACTAATTCCTTTTCATTTATCTTATTTTATTATAAATTTTCTATAATTTATATTTTTTTCTAAATTGTAAATATTTTTCTAAATTTTTATATATTTATTTCTATTTTTTATTTTTAAAATGTGTATATATATTTAATAAAAAAATATTTATTTTTTACATAAAGTAAACATAACATGTGGTGTATCAAATGTTAACTTCTATCAGAAAATGGACTCAAAAATAGGTAAAAGGAGGCATATTTTTGGTATTAAATTGAGGAAAAAAAATATTTAAGTACTAAATTAAAAAAATGGGTATACTTCAAAATTTGTGGAGGATCAGTTCAATACTTCAATGGTATACGTTGATTTCTTCTTCGAAAACAAATCATGTCAGTCTCAGACCCATTGAATTGCTTTCTTCGAACCAAAGAAAGCCAGGTTTGCTCTTCCATGGCAGCCTTTTCCAAAGAAACTTCGACACGTTATCGTTTTGGGCCCCCTTCTTCTAACGACTAAATCCACCACTGAAACTACAGATTGTGACTTTTTGTATTTTTTTCTTTCCCTCCAAACTTCTGCTTTAGTCTTTTACTATGAAACACAGGTTCTTTGACTTTTTAAACACTAGTCGTCTCTCAAAAACACAATTTTGAAGCCAAAATTAAGATACCTAAAGCTTCGTTTTTCTCTTTTGGGATCTTTTAGTTTTGTTTTTTAATGGCTGAAGAATTAAAAGCTCGGTTAGTTCGTTGCCTGAGGTGTGATAGTCTTATAAAGGAGCTTCCTCGGTATTCTTTCTACAAGTGTGGCGCTTGTGGTGCTGTTCTTCAAGGTTAGAATTCTCCTTTTACTGTTTTAAACTTTTTAATATGTTGGTTTCTCTGCAATTAAATAGACTGTATCTGAGAGAATTTTGCTGCTTTTCTTTGAAAATACAGCAAAGAAGAAAGAACAGGTGAGTAATGTGAGGGAACATAGGCTTAATCCTGGTAGAATCGAGAAAAGAGATGGATATGTTGATGATTATATGTCACAATCAAAGAATCCAAT
Organism: Gossypium stocksii; assembly: GCA_020496765.1. Lineage (NCBI taxonomy): Eukaryota > Viridiplantae > Streptophyta > Magnoliopsida > Malvales > Malvaceae > Gossypium > Gossypium stocksii. Next base: position 56,228,411 of record CM035622.1, read on the forward strand.
GAATTATTGGGCTCATCAAAGGCATGATCATCATGATTTGAACATTAACAGGTCTAGGTCTGTTAATTCAAGTAGGGAGAGCAAATTTGGGGTTTACTCGCCCAGATTAGATAACTTGAGTAGGTCCTTGAGGTTGAAAGGTGTGGATAGAGATGGGTTTGGAGGGTTTTACAAAAGAAGCCTGGAAACAATAGATGAGGGACCTTCAAGTTATAGGTCTGCTTCAGGCTATGGCTACTGTAAACCAGTGAAGAGATTTGAATGTCTAGATGTGCCTAATGAGGTTCGAAATTTCGAGAAGGATCGAGCTGAGGTGCTTAAGAAGCTGGATGAGTTGAAGGATCAACTGAGTAGGTCTCATGATATGCCCCAGAGACCTAGGGAACTGGTTCCTAGTGATAACGAGATGGACTCTACTGATCATCTTGGTAGTTCTATTGGGATGTCTTCGGCTCATCTTCGGTCTGGACAGTATCATTATTCGATGAATAATGATGAAAATGTGGTGAACTTCTATGGAAACTACCATTCAGTTTCGAAGCATGCTCGTCCTCACCCTCAGCAAAGGACTTATGGCTATGAACATCATCTTGCATCATATATGAATCAAGAGGAAGCCTTGTATCACCTCACTGCATGCTCATGTTTATATTGCTATGACAAAAACCGGAAAGGCCCTTTGCGAGTTACACCAGCTGCTTTTGGCAACAGAGGTTCTTTGAAAGACCCTTGCAATTCTACTTCGAATCATTATGTGATTTCTAACAGAGTTGGGCAACACTATCTACCAAGACCTCAATCAAACTTTGAAGATACACCGGTGCACTTATGGCCAAGTGACATCGGTTCAGATATTGATGGTTTTGGTCGAAGATGTATTAGAAAGGTAGTGCTAACCGAAAGGAAGAATCGGCTTTGTCACCCTATCGCCAGTGGTGCTCCATTTATAACATGCTATAATTGCTTGGAACTGTTAAAATTGCCTAGAAAATTCAGGAAAATGATGGACAATGAACAGAGATTACAATGTGGTGCTTGTTCCACTGTGATCGTGTTTGAAATTAGGAAGAAGGGACTGATTATTTCTGTCCCTGGAAATCTCAAGCAAACACCTGAAGCCGAAGAAGCGTCTAATGGATGTTTTAATGCTGGTGGCACCATCCAACAAATTTCAAAGGAAGATCAGAGTCCTGCTAATGTCATTGATTTGAGAGATTCACCAGGCTCTTCCGAGCTTCCGTTTAGTTCCGATATTTCCACGACAGTTTCAAGTTTACCTTTTCGGGATAGGACTAAACCAGAACATCAAGAGAAGGTTATCCTAGTGAAAAGTGCTTCTCAAGCTGTTTCTGGAAAAAATTCACTGCGGGGGGCAACTGCGGCGGAAGTTTCTTTCAATAGATGTCGGAGTTCAAGTTCATCTCGAGACTCTTTGGAAGGAAGCAAAGAACAAAACCAACTGAAACTCAACAAGGGGAGCAGATCATTTTTAGGTCTTATAAAGAAAAGCTTTAGAGATTTCTCAAGATCTAATGATAACATCAAGAATGAAAGGCCTAATGTTTCAGTGAATGGACATCCAATATCTGAAAATGGAGTTAGAAAGGCAGAAAAGCAAGCAGGGCAGGTTCATCCCGGAAATTACTGGTAATTCATGCAGTTCCTTCTAAGCATACTTCGGTTAAATGATATCGAACTCTGAGAATAAATGTAACAAGTAACATAGATGATTTAAACTGTCTGCAACTCAAAAACAAACAATTAGTACTGATTTTTCTTTTAATCTGGCTTTAAAAGGTACGATTCTCGAGCCGGATTCTGGGGTGTGATGGGCAAACCATGCTCTGGCATAATTCCTGTGAGATCATTTGACACTTGTACTTTTCATTGCTGACAGAACATGTTCACTCTAAGTTATGGATGTTTCTCGGGTTTTACTTTGCAGCCGTTCATCGAAGAATTCAACTACCCCATGCCCAAAAACTGTGCTGCTGGAAACACAGGCGTCTTTATAAATGGGAGAGAACTGCACCAGAAAGATCTGGACCTACTAGCTTGCAAAGGATTACCAACTGCAAGTGATAAAAGCTATATTATCGAATTCTCCGGACGAGTTCTCGATGAAGACACGGGCGTAGAATTATACACTCTTGGCAAACTGGCCCCAACGTAAGTCCTACACTGTCATTTGATAGTTTGACACCCTTTATAGAGACTAATTTGAGGTTCCAAGCTTTATAACTTGTTTCTAATCTATTGGTGATCGGATAACAGAGTCGAGAAAGAGAAACGTGGATTCGGCATGCGAGTTCCCGGTGCAGTCGAGTGATTGAAGGTGGAGCTGCAATGAACTTATTGTTGAAACAGGTCCAACAAACAAAACCATGTTCAATGGTGAATGTAAAGTCAGAATCAAACACAACATTATGTTGTACTTTTGTAAAAAAAAATGAAAGAAATTCAGTAAGCACCATATATTGTTTCTTGCCTCGCGAGATTCTTTTAAAAGGCAGGAAGGAAAGATGTCAATGTCAAACACAACTTATTTCACTACCACCCAAGAACAAGCTTGGCCATTAAAATATGTGTGCAATATTCAGCTGTTAAGGTGTCTTTATATGTGAAAGTAATAAAAAAATATGCTACATCTCATTCTACTCTTCTTCAATTTTTTTTATGTAATAACTTCTATCAAATTGGATTAAATGACAATTTAAAAAAAAATATTTTCTCACATGATCAATTTGGGGCTGTAAGGTTGTTTCAGAGAAATACAATAATTTCAATTAGGTCAGGTGAACTAAAATTTTCTTAAATTTAAAAATGACACATAATTTCGAAATTCTTTTGTTGGTACTATCAAGTATAATAAATAAATTAAATTTTTGAAACTAAAAGTAGAGGGACTAAATTTCAAGTGTGTAAAGAGTATAGGGACTGAGAATAGAATTATAACAAAAGTATCATGGAGGCCCTTGTACTAAGAGTTAGATTGTGCTTTATCCCTTCTATTGAAAAACTTGGCAAATTAATTCTTATACGTTAGATGAAAAAGTAAATTGGCCATTTTTATTAAAAATTTCATCTATTTGTACAGTTATAAACTGGCATGATTGATAGAATATCCAGACAGTGAAATGTGGCGTGCCACATGTATCTCATACTGATGTATCAAACCAATTTTTAACAGAAAAATAGATAAAATTTTTAACAGAATGACAAATTTACGCAAAATTTTCAACAGAATGACAAATTTACGCTTTGATATAACATACATATACTAATTTACCTATTTTTGAGTAGAGGGAGTGAAATGTAATTTAACTTTTAACACATGTGTCTCTATAGTAATTTTACCAATGTTTTTGCCGACAGAAACCACTGCTTTTTTTATTGGAAGTAAACTGAAGACATGCCTTTTTTCCAAAACGTTGGATTTGTTATTGTGGAGCTATTAGATTTTTACCACCAAGTTTGCTACTTTAGTACTACTCATATTTGGTAAAAAGAATATATAAATTATTGACAAATAAATACAATTTTTTTTAGGAAAAAATACTTTTTATTATCTTATATTACATTTATCACTGTCATAATTATCTTATATTATATTAACTTTTTTTTTATATTTCATTTCATTCAAATTATTTGAATCTAAACTAACCTTTAATTGCTACTTAGTAATCATAATCACTTTTATTATAGGCCCATAAAACCTACCATTATAAAAATCCATAAATATATGACCAGTTAATAAAGGTTAATAATGACTTAATAATTTGAAAAAAAAAAAAAAAAAACCAAGCCTGTAATATTCCTCATCTCTTTACCCTAATAAAATAAAAAGCTGTAATAACAAAAGCCAGAGTCCAATGTCGGTCTTCTGGATTTCTTACTAAACTATTTGGATTTTTGGTTCTCTACCCAAATTCAGATAAGCAACCGGAAAAAAAGTGTCAGTTGTTTCAGTTTTCAGACGAGGAAACAAAGCAGGAAAATCGGGTCAGAAAAAAAAATGAGAGTTAACTGGAAATCATGGTCACTGAACAAGGACCATCTTGTGAAGCTTGCCATTGGCATTCTCTTAGTGGGTTTTGCTTGTAAGCTCTTGGTTTTTCGTTCTAAAGGATTTGGTGCTGATTTGGAATTCCCTGAGGTAGAGAAAGAGTATGTTCAAAAACCAGATTTAAAACCTCCTGTTCCTGTTCAAATACCTGAAAATGATGATCAAATGCCTCTAGGTAACTAATTTTTCATCTTTTTCTCTTGCTTTTTTTGGGGGGGGGGGGTGTTGTTTATTTTCATTGATATATAATCTGCTGTAAGTAGAGTTAGTATTCTGAGATCTGCTGATCTAGTGTTTCTGATAGTGTTTTTTTACTACGAAGATTGAAATTTTTTATGGTTTTTTTCTTTAACAAATTGATGTGATTTTAACTTGATAATTTCCTGATAAACTATATGCTAATCGGATCTACTACTGCATTTTTTTTTTTTTGCATGTTTTAGTGTTGTGGCTTAATTGTTTAAATTTATGGTTGGACCAGATGTTCTTATAGAGAAATGTGATCTCTTTACAGGGGATTGGGTTCCCAATCCCTCAGGTCCGGCCTATACCAACGAGAGCTGTCCCTTGATAGAAGGTCATCAGAACTGTATGAGGAATGGCCGTCCTGATTCCGGGTATCTACACTGGAAATGGAAGCCGCATGACTGTCAGTTACCTCGTTTTAATGCGGAGAGATTTCTGGAGTTTATGAGGAATAAAGCATGGGCTTTGATTGGTGATTCCATATCTCGTAACCATGTGCAGTCATTGTTGTGCATGCTCGCAACGGTATTTGGTGTCCCTGGCCTCAACTTTCCATTTTATCATAAGAACTGTGTACTAGTTCAATTAGATGAGGAGGAATTTATCCTAACGTATAAACTATTTGATGTTAAAAAGATTGGGACCCTATGAAAATGTTTGCTCTGCATATGCTTATGCGCTTTGCTCGTTGTTGATTGCGTCCGATATTACTGAATCACTCCTAATACACATCAGCATTGCATTATAGTATGCTTAGATAGCTGATACACAAGACACTAGCACCTAGTAATCTGCTAAAAATACTGTTACTAATTGAAGGCCTTACATTATCTCGATTTTGTTTCCTTGTGTTAAAGTGGATGAGCTTCACTAGTGCTGTTCTTGGTACCTAATAGCCCTGTCTGTCTCTTGCTCCCTTGAGTTGCTTTTCCATGTTCTATATGCATATTAAGGCAAAGGCCGTGATTGATCGTTTGCTCTGTTATTACTGTGCCCTGGCTCTATTTTTTTTACCTGAGGTTTTGATTATAAGCAATTTATGCTGCAATTCATACCTGGCATTCAAGCTATTATATGTTTGACTATGGTTGTATGCAGAACTCTCTCTTCTTTATAATGTCTGTTGTCAGGTTATTGACTATGTTTATTTTTTCGTAAAACATTCAGGTTGAACGGCCTGTTGAAGTTTACCATGATGAGCAGTACAAATCAAAGAGATGGCGTTTTGCATCATACAATTTTACCGTTTCAAACATTTGGTCTCCTTTTCTTGTAAAGGCTGCTGTTTTCGAAGATAACAACGGTGTTTCTACGGCTGAAGTTCAGCTTCATCTGGACAAACTTGATAAGACATGGACAGATCTCTACCCAAGCCTAGATTACATGATAATCTCAACTGGGAAATGGTTTCTCAAGGCTGCAATCTACCATGAGAATGACACCGAAGTTGGCTGCCATATATGTCCGGGAAAGAACCTGACCGAATTAGGATTTGTTTATGCTTACAACAAAACCCTCCATTATGTCATGGACTTCATTGCAAACTCAAAGCATAAGGGGTTGATCTTTTTCAGGACATCCACGCCGGATCATTTTGAGAACGGGGAATGGCATAACGGAGGGAGTTGTCCGAAGACAACCCCGGCTAAAGAAGGAGAAGTTGAAATAAAGGACTTGAGCCGAATTCTACGTAATGTTGAATTAGAAGAGTTTGAGAAGGCAGCTGCAGAAGCCGCTAACAATGGGGTGAATCTTAAGCTTCTTGACTTCACAAACCTCTTATTAATGAGACCAGACGGACATCCGGGTCCATACCGGCAGTTTCAGCCGTTTGCAGAGAACCAAACAGCCGTGGTTCAAAACGACTGTCTACATTGGTGTTTACCTGGACCAATGGACTTTTGGAATGATGTGATTATGGAGATGGTGGTCAGGGGTTAAATTATTAAAAAAAGAGAAGTTCTGAGCAATTTTTGGAGGTTGGTTTTTCTCAGAAATTTTGACAATGGCAAGCCTGAAGCTATTTCATCATATTGAAAAGTAGATAAATTATACTTGTCTGTAATTCATTTCTTGGATTGGCAATTGTAACTTGATTCTAAAACTCTATGATTGGAGATTTGCTGTTAGTGTAAATAATCTGCAAACTTGTACCTATATGCAATTTATTGCGTTTTCCATACAGCCATGCCCCCATAAGTGCTTTGCTGAATTTGGAATTGATAAGGCTTAGGTTTTACAGCAATGAAAAGATTGTGATTTATGGGTATTGAATTTAGAATTTTTATTTGGATTCAAGAGTTAATATCCTCTTTTTCTTACCATGGTTTTGGTTTTTTTTTTTTTAAATATGATTATCTTATTTTATGGATTTCACATTAATATGTGTATGTCATATTTATATTATTTTATTCTCTCATGTTGGGTTTTGTATAATTATGGATAATAGTTAAAAGTTTGTTTATTAGTTCATAATATATATTTTACATAATTTATTATAATAATTCAATTTTAAAAAAGGAGTGTTATGTTTTCATATTTGTTTTAGGTAAAATATTACAAATTCATATAATATTTTACAGTTTTAATTTATGTCAATTTTGACATGTTCGTATATTTGAGTGATGATTATTATTTTTAAATAATATCATAATATGCATATTTTAATAATTTTTAATCAAGTTTGAGTTTTCGAGAATCAAAACAACTCAAAATAGGGGAAGAGTCTTGGTTTGACCTAGTTTGTTGGTACAAATTAGTCAATAACGAAAATGCACAGATACTTGTATTGGGTGACACCCATACTCGACCCGATCACTAGGTCTGAACGTGAGATGTTATATTATGTTGTCGGAACAACTTAGACTGACTCAACTCAATTAGTATAACAATTAACGAATAATACAACACAATTTATTTATAGTTAAATTACACATCTCAAACATGCATAATAAATGCTTTTTATTCTTATTTAAATGATTATAAATATATACGAATTGAATCTAGAATAAGAACTCGAATCCATAATTTATATTGTTTTTGTCCTTATAATTCAACCTTAACTACAAATTCATTTTTAAAAAATTGGATGAAATTAAAATTTTAATATGATTTTACAAAGAGTGCTGAGCGAGTATATTCTAACATTAACAAAAAGATGCCGCTACAACGCGTGACCGACGCTTTACCTTTCCTAATTTTTATCCCCCAAATATATATTTCAACTTCAAATTTGTTTTTCTCGAATTCAGCAAATAACTTCAACTTAAAAAAAACCTCAAACCATCACTCAAAACGAGTGTTTTATTCTCTAAATTTAGGAATCTTCCCATCTAAGGTTTTGATTGGTAACGTGAATTGGAAGGATGGAAAATTGAAAGGAAGAAAATTAGAAGGATGGAAATATAAATTTTCTTTTCATAGTTGTGTTTGGTAGAAAAGATAAAAAATAAAATAAAAATTACTTTTTCTTTCCATTTCTTTTCATCTATTACTTGGTAGAGTTGAAAAATTAAAGTAAATATAATAAAATATTTGAAAAATGCATAATTTTGAACTGACATACACATCTGTTTTATTTTCTCTCATTTCATCATTCTAATTTGGAATGATTGATTTTTATGCATTATGATGGAAAATGATCATCTCTCTTATTTTATTTCTTCTCACTAAGCACACTTGAAGTTTATTTTCTTTTCACTTTTCCACTCCTTCCTCCCATCCCTCTACTTTTCCTCCCAACCAAACACACCCTAAGTATTTTCGATCCTTGATTGGGGGTTAATCTTCTTCTTGTGGGCTAGATTCTAAATCTTTCATCTTGATTTCCTCCACCTTTTATCCATATTCCTGTTAGAACTGTAAAACTCTTATATAAACTTAGAATTATAAGTCAAGATCTATCATGTTAGGTCATTAAGAACAAAACTAGCTTCAGAGACGTACTTGAATCTATCATATCTTGAAATCTTCATTTCCTATAGTTTTTTATATTCTAAATTAACACACAAATATTTTAGAGAAAGTGACTGTATCTTTTCTGAAGAATAGGCATAAAAAAAGTTACCGATGTATAATTTAGGGACCATAATCTTAATATATAACTTTTGCACATTAACCTTCATTTCTAATCAACTCATCATCAATTAGAAATTAGTTACTAGAGTATTTACACATATTTGACCCATACATTATTTAATAAATAAAACCCAATAAACTTCAGTTAAATTAGAGTACTTTTAATTTGAACTAACCTTTTATGATAGTAAATAATAACATGTAATTATTCTTATCATATATGTGATGTCCATATTATCCAATATCTCCTACTTGGATCGCATATATATTGATGAGCTTATAATTACATATCATTATATAACATTATGAGCTCAAAAACTTTACAATCATATCCAAAATGTATTTTGAACAATCTTATCCATTAATTATGTTAACATAGAATCAATATGACTTTCGTTACATATATCATAACTGAATCCATCCTTAATCACATATATTAACATAATCTTTTCTATTCAACTTTTCAATTACCTAACATCTCATTTCTACTCAATTTTCCAATAACATGACATCTTAATGGATTGATGCTTTTGTGAACTCTAAAATTTCTAAAGTGGAGAAACCTCACCCAACATTACAGAGGGCTACAAATTAGCTGCAAGAACTGTTTAATGGCTTTTATTGCCTAGAGTAAGGGTCAACATGGGTTCAAAATCACTTCCACTATTATTGATCATGTTGGCGCTGGTTTAAAGCAAAAAAGTCAATGTTTAAACAATTGGAATTTAACATCTTGTAAACTTCAAGCGATCAGAGAAGTTCTCATGATGGTGCTTTCCTTGAATTCCAAAACTCATTTATTCCTTCTATTTGACTTTAGAATTTTTTAACTTGTTGCAAGGAACATAAGAGCATTGGAGTTGGAAGCATCAACCACAGATCGAGGACATTAAAAATCTTTTCTATATCCTACAATCTGTGTAGTGCGACAACAACAAAAGCTTAATAATAGAGGAAATGCAAGCAGATGCAGCTTTGCAAATGAGATTAACCTTCACATATGAACATCCTTACAACTACTACCACTGCTGCTTGTTTTATCGTACCAAAAAAAAATCAAATAGCCATATGTTAGAAGGTTTAAATATCTATATTTATTTTTTAAATTTTATTACCGAAATGTTTTTGTCTAATTTATTGTTTGTACATATTTATATATCAACATTATGTCAAATAAAAATACATAAAATTATTAAGTTTTGAGTGTAGAAATGTCATTTTTGGAAGGGCGAATCATAAAATCTGAAAGGATTAATTTTCATCAACAATAAAACATAAACAAAAAAACACTTTAACTGAAAAAAAAAACAAAATCCATGAATAATTAAAGCTTCTTTTACATTTATGAATGGTTGATACAGTGATACAATAAGGAGGAGATATAAAGGAGAGTGTGGCAGTTGCTTGATCTACCGTAATTTGATATGTCAAATTAGGCTCCTAGTATGCTTAAAGAGCTTGTTTCCGAGCAATTTATATGTTTTTGTCATGTTTTTACTTAGTTTTTATTATTTGCCTTAATAAGTGAAATAGTGTGTTTTATGTTACTTTTAAGACCCAAAATGGCCAAATGCGCCATAAGGACCTTAACGGTTGATTGAGTGTTATAGGGAGTCAATGGTGGTCTGAACGTAAATGAAAATATCACCTAGAAGGGGGTATCGCGATATCAAAGCATGAAAGTCATGATACCCTTGAAAATTTTGAAATGAGAAGAATTGAGACCATCTACAGTAGTATCGCGATACCACTGTCGTGAGAAGACAAAAAATGACCACAAGGGCAGTTCTTGTCCAACATGTCCCCTAACCAAAATTAGACGATTAAGGGCAATTTGGTCAATATTTTATATGTGAACTCTACTAAAATAGGCCAAATTGGTTGAGATAAAACACACATTTCACATTTTTAGGTTTTTTAAGATTGTTCTTTTCATCTTTTAGGGTTTAGTTTTCTTCTTCATAGTTTAAGGTTTAATTTCTTGCTCATTTTTTAGTGTTTCTTAGTTTCATATATAGTAATTAAGTTAGTTATTACTGTAGCTAGGAGTTATTTACCTTTTTATACCTTTAAACTCTCCTGTAGTTACATTTTAATCCCAGTTTAATGTCAATCTGTTTTATTTGAAATCTTTTGTTAAAAAAAATTTCTTTGGTGTTCTTGTTTAGTTTTCTTATTGTCATTGTAATGCTTTCCAAGCCTCTGTAAGAAAGCTTGGATTTTTATTGATTTTCTTAAGGTTTAAGTTAATGTTGTTTTCATTTGATTTCTTGTTGACAATGGGTTTTTAATACAAGTATGAGTGGATAAATATTAAGGGATTAGTTGATAGAAATGATGGGTAATTTATTTTTGGGTTCAGGGACTAAATCGCAAAAATTATACTAAATTGAATAGGCTTTAAAACTTAGGATTGACGACCCTAGCGAAAAAATAAGATAAGTGAGATCGAGAGGAGATCTTATCATGTATCAATTTGATAGTCTCGAGTTAGTTTGGTAAGGTCAAGAGATAAACCAGACTAATTTATCGAAACTGGTAAAGTTGAGGCCGAGAGGTAAAATTGAACCAATTTAGGAGTAATAGCAATTTAGATCCCTAATTCGAAGGTTAACAAATCTTATGAAAATCAACCAACCAATGTCTGTTATCATATTTGTTTGAATTTGCTAGTTTTATATTTTGTTTCATTTACAATTTAGTCCTTTGTTGTTTTTAGGTAATTAATTAGAGTAATTAAACTTCTGAATGGCCTGCCGTGATATAGTAACTAGTGGGTAGTTAGTTATACTCCTTTAATTGCATGTTCATAGTTTAGGAATTACTTAATCACTGACTCATTTGGGTTCGACCCGTTGGAATATTTTGGTGTTCTATCGGACACTAAAAATATTACATTTTCCGCTTGCAGTCAGAAATTGCACCTTTAAGATTGATTTATAAAATTATTTTTTTTACGTGCACGTGTGACATGTGGTTATTTTTGTGGAGGTTAGTTCACCTAATCAGAGCGGAAAGTTTAAAGAGTGAAGATAAGGAGAGTATGAAGGCTAAGGGTTAAAGATGAATTAGTTAAGTGTAAGCTTGGTATCTTGGAGAGTTGATCCCTTCTTCCACATTCCAGGAGGTATTTATAGATGAGGGTTTTATGTAAGGTGATGTTTACATGTTGGAGTTGTCATTAAACCATCATTATGGAACTTGTGGGGTGGACATCTTCGATGTCACGAGGATATTTGTGATGGAACAGATCATGTCATTCATTTTGACTTTATGGTATGGAGCAGTTAATCTCATATGGTATTTAGTGACTAAAAAATTCATGTTCTCGATGAAGACTCTAAGACTCGGACAATGAATGGCCTGCATTTGTCCTGATGATCATTTTGGAAGGGAAAACTCAAAGTGATAGGCTTATTGTTGGACACTTTTCTAGCTTACCACGTGTTTTTACGCAGATAGGGGTATAACAATATCCCCCCTTTCGAGTTGAAAGGAGGATTATAAAGTGGTCTTCCTCTATATGTTCTAATTTATTAACTTTCTTTTTTATAGGTTACTTCAGATGGTGACCTTGTTTTATGGTGAAATGTTATTTCAAATCTTTAAAATTCTACCATAAATGTACCATAAAGACTACGTTTTTAGAGGGTTGTGATAATGATGAACAACTTTTTGGAATAGGTGGTGAAGTGTCATTAGATGTTGCTTACCTTTTGAAACGATACGATAATTTGGGTAATTGATCTATATATTTTGGGTTTTCTCCTTTGAAATTATTTTGCCTCCTTTTCTTTTGAAATTTCTACATCTGTTGTTGGCCATTTTCTTGCTTATGTTGGTTTTCTGTAACGATTTCTGCATTTCAAAGGTTTGTTTGCTTTGATTTTCCTTATGGTGCTTCTTCTTTGCCGTTGCTAGAGCTATTTTTGCATTTTTGTTTGCAAAAATGGCTAGGAGAGATGAATAGTCTGGAAAAACTAGGGTAGGGGTGGTGGCCATACTGGCCGTATTCTGTCGAGACAATTGTTATACCCTTATTCGCGTTAAGACATGTGGTAATCCAGAAAGGCGCCCAAACAGTAGGTTTATCACTTGTGAGTTTTCCCTTCCGAGATGACCATTCAGACAAATACAGGTCATTCGTTGGCTGGGTCTTTAGAGTCTTTATCGGGAATGTGAAGTGGTTGGTTACTAAATATCATATGGGTTCAACTGTTCCATATCATCAAGCCAGAATAAATGACAATATTTATCCCATCATAGACATCCTCGTCCTATCGAAGACGTCTATACAACACATTCTATAATGATGGTTTAATGGTAGATCCAACATGCTAACATCACCTTACATGAAACTTTCCCTTTAAATACCTCCAAGAAAGAGGAAGAAAGAATCGACTCTCCAATATACCAAACCTACACTTTGCTAACTCATCTTTAGTCCCTAGCTTTTATATTCTCCTTATATTCACATTTTATAATATCCGACTCTTCGCCCCAGTTAGATAAACTAACCTTCCACAACAATCACCATATTATCCTCCATATTTTCTGTTAGAATTAAGTGACCCGAATTCTTATTTAAATAAAATACGATGGAAAATAAAATAAAAGTAATATCCAAATAAAACTAGACTTCCTTTATTTTATTTTAGAATAATGTTTTTTAAACCTTATTAAACTCCATCTATTTTATATTGATTAGGATAATGTGTTTCAATCCTACTAGAATATTGCTTTACAAGCCTATAAATAGACATAGCCTATTCCTCTTGTAATGATTCAAATTCGACATAGTGAATTTTCTTCTCTTCTGCCCGTGGTTTTTTCTGAAAGGGTTTCCACGTAAAATATGTGTGTTCTTTATTTATTTTTTTGCGATATATTATCATGATCGATATTATATATTTTTACAAATTGGTATCAGAGCTTTCGAGTTTTTTCATCTCGATCACGGTAATGGCGTCTTTGAAGTATGAAATTTCGCTATTGGATCGCAACACCAGATTTGCATTGTGGCAGATTAAGATACAAGTAGTTCTTGCGTAGATGTATCTAGAGGAAGCCCTACTAGGGATAGATAAGATGCCTTCAACATTAACGGATGAAGAGAAGAAACGTAAGGATCGAAAGGCATTAACACAGTTACATCTGCATTTGTCTAACGAAATTTTGCAAGATGTGATGAAGGAGAAGACCGCCACTGGATTATGGAAAAGGCTGGAACAAATATACATGTCGAAAACTCTAACCAGCAAGCTGCATATGAAGCAATGTATTTATGCTCATCATTTGGAGGAAGGTGCATCTGTGCATGAATACTTAACAATGTTTAAAGAAATTCTCTCAAACTTGGAGGTCATGGAGGTTCAGTATGATAATGAAGATTTAGGGTTGATTCTACTTTGTTCATTGCCCCCTCCGTCTTATTCAACCTTTAGAGACATGGTTTTATATAGCCGCAAGTCTCTCACAGTTAATGAGGTTTATGATTCTTTAACCCCGTATGATAAGATGGAGCATCTTATAGTTAAAACTGACTCTCAGGGTAAGAGTCTCATTGTTCGTGAGAGACAAGATCGGAATACGGATGATGATCATAGAAAGACACAAGAACAGAATCCTCGCTGTAAATTGAAGGGTAGATCGAATTCTTCAAACAAAGGTAAAACTTGTAACTTTTGCAAGAAGAAAAGACACATTAAATCTGAGTGCTATAAGCTACAGAATAAGATCAAAAGGGAGGCTGCGAATCAAAAGGGAAAACAACCAGAAAATTCCAGTGAAGCTGATGTTGTAGAAGACTACAGCGATGGTGAACTTCTAGTCGCTTCAGTCATCAATTCTAAAGTAAGCGAGGAGTGGATCCTTAACTCGGGCTGCACCTTCCACATGAGTCCCAATAGAGATTGGTTACAAATTACGAAATAGTGTTTAAAGGTGTTGTTTTGATAAAAAATAATGCTTCGTGTACAATCGCAGGTGTTGGAACGATTAAAGTTAAGATGTTTGATGGAGTTGTCAGGACACTTAGTGACGTACAACATGTTCTAGAATTGAAAAGAAATTTAATTTCATTAAGTACTCTTGATTCAAAAGGGTACAAATACACAGCTAAAAGTGGGGTTTTGAATATTTCTAAAGGTTCCCTCGTTATGATGAAAGGGCAAAGAAAGACTGCCAAGTTATATGTTATGCAAGGTTCTACTGTTACTGGTGATGTAGCTATCGCTTCCTCTTCCTAATCAGATGATGATATTACTAAACTTTGGCATATGTGCCTAGGGCATATGAGTGAGAATGGTATGGTAAAATTGAGCAAAAGAGGACTTCTTGATGGGCAAGGAATTTGCAAACTGAAGTTCTGTAAGCACTGCGTTTTTGAGAAGCAAAAGAGAGTTCGATTCACCAGAGGAATCTACAACATGATGGGAATGTTGGAGTATATTCATTCTGATCTATGGGGGCCATCCAAAGTACCTTCGAGAGGTGGAGCTAATTATATGCTAAGTTTTATTGATGATTTTTCCAGAAAAGTTTAGGCGTTCTTCTTGAAGTAGAAAAGCGATGTGTTTTTCGCATTTAAGTCTTGGAAAACTATGATTGAAAAACAGACAGGAAAACAAATAAAACACCTTCGCACAGATAATATATTAGAGTTCTGTTCTGATGAGTTTAATAAACTGTGCAAGTTAGAAGGGATCGTGAGACACTTGACAGTTCGTCATACTCCACAGCAAAATGGCGTTGCAGAACGAATGAATGGAACGATAATAGAGAATGTTCGATGTATGTTGTCAAATGCCAACTTACCAAAGTCATTTTGGGCCGAAGCAGCTTCTACTGTATGTTTTTTGATCAACCAATCTCCATCCATTACTATTGAGAAAAAGGCTCCACAAGAGGTATGGTCTGGTAACCCTGCTGACTATTCTGATTTAAAGATTTTTGGGTGTCATGCATATGCTCATGTTGATAATGGAAAATTGGAACCGAGATCCATTAAATGTATTTTTCTTGGTTATAAAGCTGGTGTAAAAGGGTATAAGTTATGGTGTCTTGAAAATAGAAAAGTTGTGATTAGTAGAGATGTTGTTTTTGATGAAACTGCTATACTACCTAACTTATCTCTTAAAGACTCTTCCAATAAAGAAAATAAAAAACAGGTGGAGTTTCAGATTAATACAGAATCTACAACAGAGTCGACTTCTCAAGCCAGTACAAAAATTGAGAATAGAGTTGTTTTTTCACCACAATACTCTATAGCCAAAAACAGAACTAGTAGAGAAATTAAACCTCCAAAAAAGTATGCCTAGGCTGATCTAGTTACTTATGCTTTAAATGTTGCTGAAGATATAGATACAAATCAAGAGTCGTCTAATTATTCTGAGGCGGTTAGTTGTGAAGACTCAGAAAAGTGGATGTTTGCTATGCAAGAGGAGATAGAATCACTCCACAAAAACAAAACATGGGATCTTGTAAAACTTCCTAAAAGTAAAAAAGTTGTTCGTTGTAAATGGGTGTATAAAAGGAAAGAAGGGACTCCAGGAGTTGAATAACCCAGATATAAAGCAAGGCTGGCTACAAAGGGTTATAGTCAAATTCCAAGAGTGGACTTCACAGATGTGTTCTCCTTAGTTGTGAAGCATAGTTCGATTCGAGCTTTGCTTGGTATTGTGGCCATGCATGATTTGGAGCTTGAGCAGTTAGATGTTAAAACTACATTTTTGCATGGAGAACTCGAGGAGGATATTTACATGCAACAACTAGAGGGTTTTACAGTTTCAAAAAAAGAGGACTATGTTTGCTTGCTGAAAAAGTCTCTTTACGGTTTGAAACAATCACCAAGACAGTGGTACAAGAGGTTTGATTCCTTTATGACTTCTCATGATTTCAAAAGAAGTAACTTTGACAGTTGTGTTTACTATAAGAAAAACAATAATGGTTCTTTTGTATATCTACTCCTTTATGTTGATGACATGTTGATAGCAACAAAAGATAAAGGAGAGATAAGAAAGGTTAAAGCCCAACTAAGTGAAGAATTTGAGATAAAAGATTTGGGACCAGCAAAGAAGATACTTGGTATAGAAATTCTTAGAGATAGAAAAGCAAGTAAATTGTACCTAAGTCAGAAAGAGTACATTGAGAAAGTTCTTTGCAGGTTCAATATGCAAAATGCTAAGCTGTTAGTACTCCTCTAGCAGCTCATTTTAGACTTTTATCAGCTTTGTCTCCACAATCAGATGATGAGATTGAGTACATATCACATGTTCCATACTCTAGTACAGTGGGATCTCTCATGTATGCTATGGTTTGTTCACGTCCAGATTTATCATATGCAGTCAGTGCAGTTAGCAGATACATGGTGAATCCCGGTAAAGAACACTGAAAAGTAGTTTAGTAGATTTTAAGATACTTACGAAGTACTATTGATATTTGCAATGTTGATTTTGCTGGAGGCCTTGATAGAAGAAGATCTCTCACATGTTATGTCTTTACAATTGGAGGTCGTGCAATCAGTTGGAAAGCCACTTTGCAAACTACATCGCTTTGTCTACCATTGAAGCTGAGTATATGGCGATTACTGAGGCTTGTAAAGAAGCTATTTGGTTGAAGGGACTATTTAGTGAACTCAATGAAGACCTTCAAATCAGTACAGTATTTTATGACAGTTAGAGTGCCATCTTCCTGACAAAAGATCAAATGTTTCATGAGAGAACAAAACACATTGATGTTCGGTATCATTTTATTCGTGATATTATTGCTCGTGGTGATATTGTTGTGAGCAAAATTAGTACTCATGAAAATCCTGCAGATATGATGACTAAGTCACTTCATATAACCAGGTTTGAACATTGCTTAGACTTGGTTGGTGTTCATTGTTGAAGTTAAACCCTTAAGGGGTTTTATGGAAGAGGTGGAGAACTTGTTCGTTGAAAGTTCGCGATAAAGAACTTGTTCATTGTGAATTCGTGTTAAGGTGGAGATTGTTAGAATTAAGCGACCCGAATTCTTATTTAAATAAAATACGATGGAAAATAAAATAAAAGTAATATCCAAATAGAACTAGATTTCTTTTATTTTATTTTAGAATAAGGTTTTTTAAACCTTATTAAACTCCATCTATTTTATATTGATTAGGATAAGGTGTTTCAATTCTACTAGAATATGGCTTTACAAGCCTATAAATAGACATAGTCTATTCCTCTTGTAATGATTTGAATTCGACATAGTGAATTTTCTTCTCCTCTACCCGTGGTTTTTTTCCGAAAGGGTTTCCACGTAAAATCTGTGTGTTCTTTATTATTATTATTTTTTACGATATATTACCATTACCGATATTATATATTTTCACTTCTTATTGTATCATTATATCAACATAAATTAAACAATGTGACTTTCCATAAAAGTAAGAGTTCTTTGTCAATATTTTTTATTATCACTTTTCCCGATTCTTATTTGCCAAAGCAATAAATTTATATTAATATATGTGTATCGTTGTTATTAATAATTTGCTTTATTTAGGGCTGCATAGATAAAGCAATTTGATTAAAAATATTATTTTTGATTCGGCATTGTTGTCCAAACCCCCCACCAAAATATATATCTTTTAAATCATGTCGATATGTATAAATAATTAAATTTGGGAATACAAGTATTTCTATTGCATTTTTGTTAAATAGAAAACGTCTATATTTATAAAAAAATATATATTAATTTTTACTATTATTCTTTTATATTATATATAAGTTATAGATACAATTTTTATATTTTAATTTGTTAATTTCAATCCTTGTATTTTTTGAGTTTTTTAATATTAGCCCAAATCCAAATGGTAGACATTAAAATTTTTTAGTTAAATTTTATTTTAAAAAATAATTAACTTTTACTATTTATAAAATCTTATACAACATGCATATTATTATATGTGTAATATTATGTTGACTTATTATTTTTACATACAAAAAATTATATTATTGTAGTTAAAGGATTTAAACCGCTACCAATTGAGTTAAGAAAGGCATTTGAGAAGAACAGGAACTAAAAACAATTAAATTAATGAGTTATACATAGTATAGATAGTCTTAATAAATTTAAATGCTATTGTTTTACATGGATTAAAATTGAGCAAAGGACTAAACCTGTAACTGACGCAAAATTTGACCTTTACAATCTATAATCTATAATTAATAACAATAAAATAATTATATAAAAGTAGCGTTAACAAAGCAAGCTCGAGCTAATATGAGCTTGATAAAATTAAAACTCGAAAAAATTGGAACTAAAAAAAAAACTTAAGCTCAAGAAAGCTTGATTTTGCAATGATTAACCCCCTAAACCTATTTAGATCGAGCTCGAGATCAATCCCATTCACAATTCGAAAAAAAAATTTGATTATTCTCTAAGGCTACCTTTGTTTCATTAGACTTGACTTTTGAAAAATGAATTGACTTTTTGAAAAAAATTAATATTTTTTGGTAAATTTTCTTAAAGTAATTTGTTAAAAGTTACTATTAGTGAAACAATCGATACATAAAAATATTTGTTATAAAATATTATGGAAACATTTTATTTTGAGGATCACATCAATTTATTTTTATAAAAAAATAATATTTTATAACAATTGGTATCATATGTATAAATTTAATAATAAACAATAACTTATTGAAACTTAATTTAAATTACAGATAAAAAAATAAACAATAATATATTAAAGTTGAGAGAGATAAATAAAACAAAATATAATTTAAACAAATTCTTACATTTATATAATTAAAATATTGGTTAGAAACAGTTGATATCAACACTGTCCTAAATTCTTTTGAAGAAACTTTCCCTCGCAATACAACTTCTAACTACAATTTAAGATTCCCAATGATATTTTAATTTAATTATAAAATTAAAAATAAAAATTTTCTAATCTTTTTTAAATTTAATTTAAATCGCATTGCGAAAAATGTTGAGATTTATTTTAATTTTAATTTTGATAAAGTAATATAATTATTTGGAAATGTATTTTTTATAAGGGCTAAATTTTAGGATCCAAGTTCCAATGAAATGCAACTAGTTTTTGTAAGATCTTGAATTCCATAGTCACGGAAATCAAGGAAACTTCTTGTATGGCTAACTCCCAGTAGGCTGTAGGAAAATAGAGAAAAGAAAAAGACCAACTAACCCTTACCTATCACCATCTTTAATTCACACTTGAGTAGGCAGTCAGGTAATTTTCTTATCCGAATTAATACAGAACCTCAAGCCGCATTGAAGACGTGTTGATTTTATATTTAGACGAACACATTCTATCACCCCCTTGTATGATGGATGATGATGTTTGTTCACTAATTTAGTGGATTCTTTTACGTCCTCGGGCGGCTAAGCTAAGCTCTCCCTTCATCGGGTCCTCCTCCCCCACGTGGTGGTTGCTACCGTACGTTACTTCCCATAATAAATTAACCCTTCTTCTTCTTCTTCTTTCAGAGGCACCATTAATGGCGGAACCTCCAGAACGAGACCCGTTCCCGGAGTTCCGCCTGGATTCCGATGCAGGAGCTACCTTTGTTCTTGAATCAAAAGGTGAAGAATCAGAATCAGAATCAGAGCAAAATTATAAAGCCATGATATAACCAAATCGTTTTTTTTCTTTATAGGGAAGTGGTGGCATGCGGGGTTTCATCTGACGACGGCCATTGTGGGGCCGACAATTCTGACACTGCCGTACGCGTTCAGGGGACTAGGTTGGGGCCTGGGTTTCTTATGTTTAACGGTTTTAGGATGCGTCACTTTCTACTCTTACTCTCTCATGTCCAAGGTGCTTGAGCACTGTGAAAAAGCCGGCCGCCGCCATATCCGCTTCCGTGAACTCGCCGCCGACGTTTTAGGTAGCGACCGACAATAAGTTTTCCTTTTTTTTGGTCATGCAATATTCGTTTCGTGTTGGCCGGTTGCAATTTCGCTTGCGGTTCAGTATTCATTTTCAGTAATTATTAGATTTTGGAAAGCGTAGAAGTTGGATCACATATAAACTAATGGAAAATGATTACTGTCTCACAGTGACATTCCAAGTTCGATGATATCATTCCTAGAATAAAAAGGAGGTTGACTTTTTGCCATTTCGATTTTGGCAATTCACATTATACAAGTTGTATACGTGTCTTTAGCTAATAGGTTAGGGTAGGTGATTCTGAAAGAGTTCTTCCAATTAGGACAGAACTGAACCCAGTGTTTAGTTCCGTGGTTAAAGATGTTAAAAGGAGATGCCAATGTTTCATGCAGGGTCTGGTTGGATGTTTTATTTTGTTATATTCATCCAAACCGCTATCAATACAGGGGTTGGCATAGGGGCAATTTTGCTTGGAGGGGAATGCCTCAAGGTATGGTCCTCCAATCCATCCATTAATACCATTTGGAAGTTATATGAGCTATGAATATGACATATAATAGCAACTTCGATCTCATCAAATACATTTGAAAATTAAATTTCCATCTTCTAGCATGGTCCAATGGCTAGCTCTAATTTGAATATGGGACTTCAATATGGGGTAAAATTGGGTCATTTATTGCTCTTCTTTTATGTTTTTCTAATTTTGCCTGTGTTTGGTTTTTGGAAAGATCATGTATGAAAACCTTTCTCCAAATGGATCATTGAAGCTGTATGAGTTTATAGCAATGGTCACAGTGGTGATGATAGTTCTCTCTCAACTTCCTTCCTTCCATTCCCTCAGACATATCAATTTTGCTTCCCTTCTTCTTTGCTTGGGGTACACTTTCCTTGTGGTTGGTGCTTGTATTAATGCAGGTATAGACTCCATTGACCTGCTTCCAAATCTTGGTTTATAGGTTCTTATGTTAGCCTGGTAGGAAAAAAAAAAAAAAAAACATAAACAGGATTCAATACTTGGTCCAGGCTGCCATCTCTTTTTCTTGTTTGAAGCAGATATGCAGATAATTTGACTAGTTTTGATTTCATACTGACATGCATGTGAAGTATTCGATGTTGTGCTGAAGGTGTCTCCGAATCCGACACGTTTTTAACATCAAGCTTAATTCAGGCCCTACCAATGTTAAACAGAGGATAAACACACTTTTAATGGCCAGTTACTTACAAAGTTTTCAATGTAAATTTATTCAATACTATAGTGGTTAAATTTCTGTCTTTTGTGTTAAAGACTGTAATAGTTTCCACCATTGTTTATGCGCAGAATTCTCTTCATTTATTATCAGTGTTGACACACACATCCATGCTGCTTCATTAGTGGATTGAATAATCTTTAATAATTTTTTACTGCAGGTCTCTCCAAAAATGCTCCTCCTAGGGACTATTCCTTGGAACCTTCAGGTTCATCAAGGGTGTTTAGTGCTTTCACTTCTATCTCCATAATAGCTGCAATTTTTGGGAATGGCATACTTCCTGAAATACAAGTAATTTCAACTCTTATAATTTGATTTGAACGTTATGAGCAGTGGAAACATTCTGAAAACACATTCTCATTGTTATAGGCTACTTTGGCTCCACCTGCTACAGGAAAGATGGTAAAAGGACTGCTAATGTGTTACGCCGTAGCCTTCCTTACATTCTACTCAGCTGCAGTCTCCGGATATTGGGTTTTTGGCAACAAATCTAACTCAAACATTCTTAAAAGCTTGATGCCTGATGAAGGACCTTCTTTGGCTCCAACCATAGTTCTTGGCCTCACCGTTGTCTTCGTTCTCCTCCAACTCTTAGCTATTGGCTTGGTAAGCCATTCATATGCTCTCTCTTTTCATTTCCATAGCGTTGACGTAACTTTCTTTCTCCGATTACAAAACAGGTTTATTCACAAGTTGCTTATGAGATCATGGAAAAACAATCAGCTGATGTGAAACAAGGGATGTTTTCCAAAAGGAACCTTATCCCTAGGCTAATACTTCGGTCACTGTATGTGATATTCTGTGGGTTTATGGCAGCAATGCTCCCTTTCTTTGGTGACATTAGTGGCGTCGTTGGTGCCATCGGCTTCATCCCGTTAGATTTCATCCTCCCTATGCTTCTTTATAACATGACTTATAAGCCTTCAAGGTCAACCCTCACCTACTGGATCAATTTGTCCATCATTATTGTCTTCACAGGTGTGGGAATCATGGGTTCATTTTCATCTATTAGGAAATTGGTTCTTGATGCCAACAAGTTCAAGCTTTTTAGCAGTGATGTGGTTGACTAACCAGTGATCATATCGCTTAAAAGCTCAGGAAATTCTGCTTCTGAAAGTCAAGAAGCATTGTTTCCTTTGTTGTAACTAAGTGTAACTTGTCCCCCATAAATGAGTTACCATAATTTAGATGATCAATGTGTAATTAACCCCTGAAATTTATCACATTTTTCAATTTGGTACTTATAAGAACAAAACTTGGCAACGAAAGACAAAAAGAGACAAAGGCAGTGTTATGTTGATGTTGCAGTGCCTGGTTGACAATTCATAAAATTGGTTGTCAATTTGCTGCATAAAAATACTATTTGTTCAATACTCTAAAACTTGTATTTTGGCTTTCACTTCCCTATTAATTTATTCTTAAAAGTGCAGCTGACTATCTTCATCAAATCAAAACAATTTCCGATGAACTTGCTACTGCTGGTTCACCAATATCCTCAGAAGAATTCAGTCAAAATTCTTAACGGTTTTGGCCCTGAATTTCGACAAGTTTCAGCCTCTATTCGTACTCACAGCATACCAATTCAAGACGAAGAGATGCTTGAAAAACTCATGGACCATGAACTACTCCTTCGACTTGAAGGAAAACATACTTCCTCGCCCATAATCGCTACCGTAGGTAACAGAAACAATGGATGTTATATTGCTTCTCGCAACAACAAACAAGCTTCACAATCACCATGGCGGACAATAGGATCCTAGCCCCCTTCAACACACCTAACTAATGGCAATCATTGTCATCTTATAAACAAAGACCCATTTGTTAGCTTTATGGCGGATATACCACTATAGGAAAACAGATTTTTAGTGGCGTTCTTTTTGGCCTTTAGCGGTGCTTTTAAGCGATGCTAAAACTATTTGCGGCGTTTTTGCAAGCGTCGCAAAAAACACTGTTATAGACAACACCGCTAAAATTTGCTGCGTTTATTTAAAAAAACGTCGCTAAAAGTTGTGGTATTTAGCGGCGCTTTTATTAAAAATGCCGCTAAAAGTTGTGGTCTTTAGCGGCGTTTTTTCAAAACGCTACTAAAAGTCATGGTCTTTTGCTAAAGTCATGGTCTTTAGTGGCACTTTTTTAGAAACGTCGCTAAAAGTTGTGGTCTTTAGCGGCGCTTTTTTAAAAACACCACAAAATGTTGTGGTCTTTAGCGTGCTTTTTTAAAAATGCCGCAAGTGGTCTTTAGCGATGCTTTTTTAAACAACACCGCTGAAAGTCCTGCTATTTAGCGGCGCTTTTTTAAAAAACACCGCTAAAAGTCATGCTCTTTAGCGGCGCTTTTTTGAAAAACGCCTCTAATTTGGGCAGATTTGCAATATACATTTCTCACCAGTATCCAACCCTTCCTGCATTAAATCTAACCAAAAACAGCAAATATAGCATAAAATCCAACCAAAAACAGCAAATCTATATGATACAAAATTATACGAAAGATATATGATATAAATTATAAATGAAGTATAATTTAAAATATTTTTACAATAATGTTAAAAGTTACAAGAAAACAAATGACTAATATGGCGGGTTTTGCGACTGCTGGAACATCTTTATCATAGTCTGAAGCTGTAGTTGGAGTTCATCGTACTTTCTGTTCCGTTCTGCCTCCCTCGCTGCTGCCTCCGCCTTAAGTTGAGAAATTTGCTCAACTGTGCTAGCTTGCATCTGAACTATCTGGTCTCTTAACCTTTGAACTTCAGCTTGAGCTTGACTCCCGGAAGGCATGTATTGCTGCGAGCTGGATCCAAAATATGGGTCGGGTTAACACCAGATCCTTGAAATCGAACTCGACCATACCTTTCAGGATCCAAAACTTCATTAATAATTCTATTATCAATGTCCTCCAAATTAACAGAACTATCAGTCGAAGCAACCACTTCATACTCCGCCTTCTTATCTTTTAGTTTCTCCTAATAAACCAATCAAAGAGTTAGAAACGGAATATATAATAAAAAGGAATGCAACATAACTTAACATTATTTAAAACTATTAACGACGAATTAAACCATTATAATTAAACATTATAAATATTTATAATAAATTAAATTTTATTAAGTAAATATACCATAATTTCTCCAACTTCGGATGTCATCGGAGATCTATTTTTCTTCCTATGCGTAATGTCAAAAAGCTGAAGGCGTCTAACTTTTTGACCAGACGAGACTTCCTACAATATAGTAGTAAAAATATTATTTAATAGTAGAAAGTCATTAATATTTGACAGAATTAATAAATTCATAATACCTCTGCCTCAGCTACACAAGCAAAACTTCTCGACCCTGCTGTGTATGCAAATTTTTGTTTTTGTCTGCTGCTTGTTCCAACTCGCTCACGGTCCTACATAATGAAATTATTATTACATATATAGTAAATACTATAAACCGAAAAATTTATAAGAGTTTGGAAGTACATAATATCTTTCCTTTTTTTGAATTCCAGAATCTAACCGCATCTTCCCATTGGTACCTCTGTATTCCCAGCAGGACATTTCGCAATTTTTCTTCAAGGCTTATGTTTTTCTTAAAATATTCTTTTTTCATAGTGCTTTTATGGTCTTTCTATTTTTTACCCAATGTCTTCTTAATATAGTCATCCGAGACCTCTAAAGCAAATCTCTCCTAAAAAACACAAGTTTAAAAAGTAAATATAAATGAAACTTAAATCAAAGTATTATAAATTACATTCACGTTTTGTTACCTTAATATTATCGAGAGCTTGATTTTTGTTGCTATTAGGCATGTGATGCCATGATTCGTAGTTGATGGGCAACATATTGGCATTTCATGCTAGAATGCCCAAATAGCTTGCTAAAAGTCGAGCTTCAGATCCAGCAGGCTGACCATGACTATTTTTACGTAATTTGACACGCTCAGAAGGATTTAAGTCGTATAAATCTTTAAGTAGCGTACGTCCTCGACCTCTGCATGTCCCACCACTTTCGGCTAAAAAATAACATATTATTATATTGAAATTGAAAAATAAATCAATAATAAAAGTCAACGCGTATGTAAAATAAACTTAACATCACTTTGAAATTCTGTAAGCTCGTCAAGTGTCTCCGGAACATTTGAAGATCCAATAACTGTCTGTTGTTCACTATTTCCTTCTTCCAAATTTGGAGTATTCTGGACAATACTTAAATCTCGTAATATTCTTCTACGCATTTTTCCTGCAATACACATAGAATGGTTGAAATTTTAGTAACAAGTTACAACAATAATAGTACATATAAAATAGTTAAATTATATAACATGAGCAAGATTAAAATTATAATATTACATATAATTAAAAAATCGTAAAATCTTACTACATTATAATTCGCAAATATCTTCATCCACATCCTGATGAACCCATTGAAATTGTGTACTAGTGCTAGGGATATTTTCTTTTAAGTTTTGTTCTAGAAACGAAAAGTTTCTGATCTTTCGATGATGTCATCTCTATTTCCATTACCCATGTCAAACAAGTCTCTAGGGGTGTTTCGGATTACAACGTACCAACCCTCATCAGTTGGATCTTTTGAGTAAAAAACTTGTTTCACTTGAGAAGAAAATACATACGGCTCGTCTATCAATTGTTCTCCAGTGTGAATCAATCGAGGGAAATTCACCATTGTAAACTCAAATTGATCATTTTTAATTCCGCGAGCAGTATTCACATCAGCCCAATCACCTCGAAATAAGACAACTTTCCATTTTCCATAGTAATCCAATTCAATAATGTTAGTAAGAAGTCTGTAATACTCCATATTTTCCTCGACAAGATTACTGTCCCTAGTACTAGCATAACTCGTAATTGAAGAATTAACAACTATTCCATAATTTTGAGTTCTCCTCAATCTCTCTCAATATTTTGTATGAAATCTGAATTCATTGATGATGAAGGCACTATATCTTTTCACTACTCGATTCGGACCTTGGGAAAGCCATTTAACTTCGTGATTAACAGCCTTCCCACTCCAAACCTATTGAATCGAAAGATGATTGAGTAATTATTAATGTTAGGAGAAAACATTATTATTTGGCAATAAAAGGTTGAGTTGCAGACTGTTTGGCTTAACCATCCATGAAAAAATTCTGTGAATAACATATTAATCTCTCGATGTTGTAATCTTTGTGAGCGTGAACGAGATCTCAATATTTTTTTGTACTCACTATGTTAAAAACAGGTTTAATTGGTTAGAAAATAAACAAATCAAAAAGATGAATATTTATCATATTTATCATATTCTAGAACTTACTTGCGTAATGGTTTAATTGCATCGTGGTGAAAAAGAACATACCTATGTGCTTGTACCTAAGATCTTTCATCTAATTCTGTAATTGCAACTTTACTGATTTGTTCTCCATAACTTTGAAATAAATAAGTTTCGGCCAAGTTAGGATCATTGAGCCCAGCTGTAACGCCCCGAATTTTGGGCCTAGATGAATTGGGCTTTAGGTCTCATAAAATTTTTTTTAGTAAGCAAGAAAATGACAAATGACATGTTGGCTTTAAGGTTTTAATAAATTTGGAGTGTCTAGGGGTGTTGGAAAAGTTCTGGGTTCGAACTTTGAGGTGAAAGAATTTTAATTTAATAATTAAAGGAACCTTGATGGCAAGTAGCTTGTCTTTTAAATAAATGGAGATAAAATAGGACACAAGTAGGGCTATGGTGTAGTGGATAAGTGACGCCACTTAGGGTGCAGGGAGGTGGCGTTAGTGGCAAGCAAGGGGATCCTAGGTTCGAGTGATGGCTTGGTATTTTTAGGAATTTTATTTTTGCCTTCTAGATGGTTGGTAGTGGCGTGGAGCTGGACTCTAAGGAGAGTGTTCAGAAGAGAAAAGTTAGGAAGGGATTAAGAGGTTTATCATAGAGAAAAGTTAGGAGATGGGGATAAAAGAAGCGGTGGAGCCGAATTGGCAATTAAGGGAAGGCAATATCGGCTAGTATATATATAGGTGCCGATTTTGGGGTTCTAAGCTAATGCCAAATTCTTTCTTCTTATTTTTCTGAATTTCATCTCATCTCTTGGCCAATTTTTCTTGTGTGTATTGCCGAAACCCTTTTCTCTTTAAGTACTTAAAAGCCGAATTCCTTGTTCCTTGCTTGCCGTTTTTTATTACTTTCTCTTCTCAAATTCTCTTTTGATTCACCTTTAGTTTTAGCCAATTCCTTCTTCTCTTCTTCTTCTTATTTATGCCAAATAATCCCTTTCACCAGACTAATATCAAAAGCCGAATACCTCTTGGGCCGATTGCTTCTTGGGTAAGTATTCTCTATTTTGGTTTAGGTGTTGGCCGAATAACTATAGATAGGGAAAAGGGGGCATGTGTTGAATATAAGTCACCTGTTATTCTATTTTTAATGATTAAGAATGATGCAGATTTAGGAGATATGCGTGATTAGTGATCAAAGAAGGGCTATTAAGGTTTGTTGTTCAAGGTAAGACGTAGGTGAGATTTCGGCTTTTGGTGATAGTATTTGATAAGTGTGTGTTTAATCGTTGAGTGACATTATTTGTAAGTTCGTGGCTAAGGAGATCGTAGCACGTTTCACTACCAGGTGTGTACACACACACTACACACATATAGATCGGCAAATCCCGAAATGCCGAAAAGCTGAAATGCCAAAAAGCCGAAAGTTTGGCTACGATAGTTGTGCGAGTGCGCGAACACTCGTACGAGGGTAACTGATACAATAACAAAGACCCTATGAGCGATCTCATGGACTTGGGTCACGTTTTGGGCAACTGGGCCAGAATGGGCCAAATGGGCCCGACGGGCTTGTGGGCCCAAATAAGCAAAAGTTGATAAATTGGTAATATGGGATGAGTTGATTAAGTATGTTGAATGATTTGGCATGGATTTGGGCCTGATGGGCCACATGAATGTGATTGGGCCTGATGGGCCATATGAATGTGATTTGGGCCTAATGGGCCATAAGAATGAGATTGGGCCTAGGGGGTCACATGCATGTATGTGTACTTGT
The DNA here is from genome assembly GCA_020496765.1 of Gossypium stocksii. NCBI lineage: Eukaryota > Viridiplantae > Streptophyta > Magnoliopsida > Malvales > Malvaceae > Gossypium > Gossypium stocksii. Next base: position 56,256,955 of record CM035622.1, read on the forward strand.
TTGAGCTTTGTAAGGGAGTTTTGAGCCTAGTTTCTGATAACGGCTTTAACAGACATAAAACTTTAATAATTAATTAATTGCAATCGTGGACAAGTCATAAGGTTAAGGTGTGGCAATGGGTATGTGTATATCTAGGATTAAATCTAGGGAGAGCTTGGTACTTAAGTAGTCTTAATAACTCACCTCCTCTTCTCTGGAAACCTACCTGGTGCATAGTACCCATTCACTTTAGCCAAACGAGGACTTGTTGACAGCCCAAGGTACATAATTAGATCCATAGTGTTAAGAAGTTACTGAAATACCCCTGTAGGGTAGAATTACTAAAATACCCCTGTAGGGTAGAATTATGGAGATACTCCTGTAGGGAAAAATTATGGAAATACCCCTATAGGGTAGAATCATTGAAATGTCCCTGTAGTTAAAATTACCAAAATACCCTCGATTAGCAAAATTACCAAATTACCCCTGATTTGTGAGATTACCAAAATACCCCTATGTGTTAAATGTAGGATTTATGTACGCTACATGTATGCTTTCTACATTCATATGATATTCTGTTTAGGTTGCATATGGGTTGGGAATTATGAAACGGAGGAAGTATATGAGGATCGCATGGTTGCTTGACCACCGTGGATCCACCGATGGCTTTTTAAGCCAATATTTGATTAGTAGCTTTGCTGCAACATTAGGTAGTACCGCACCCAGGCTACCATTGCTGTGTAGCGGATGAGTGGGTCAATTTAGATATCTCTACAGTTGTGTTTTGGTTGGACGGAGATGTTGTGTAGCGGATGGACTATTTAGGAGGGTTTTTTCACAGCATTGCATGTATGATGTTACTATGTTATTGATATGATATGGGCTTAGGCCAATTGAATGTTGTATGCTATTTGTTTGATGAGGGTCATACACACTGAGTTTTTGAAAACTCGCCCACCTCTTTTATTTTTCTCAGGAAATCCTCAGTAGGCAGTTCGGTGGTTGGAAGGACTCAAAGGTGGCAAGCTAGCAAGATGTTTTGGACTTGTTTTTCCTAAATATGTATAATTTCTGGTATTTTAATTATTTAAGTCTGGATTGTAATAAGGCCTTTTCTCTGGTTATTATTATGCCTTAAGAATGAGACATGGATTTAATCTTTTTAAACACATCACAAGTTTTTTTTGAAATCAATTATTATTTTTTTGAAAGATTAAGCTTCCGCAGTTAAAGAGGATTTTTTTAATTAGCTATTAGCTCGTAACAAAGAAATAGTTTTGAATATACCTCGTTCTAAAAACAAAGACAAACTGGGATTTTACTTGAAATTTCTTTTAGAAGGGTTTTCAATGAAAACAAGGTTTTCACTAAAACACTTCAATGTGACACGCTGGATTCGGCCATAACATCCGGGCCAAGTTTGGGGTGTTACACCAACATTTCTACTTGGTCTATTCAATCTTATTTCAACATATTCTAAATATCTTGAACAGAATGTTATACACTCCTCTGCCAAGTAGCCTTCAGCAATTGATCCTTCCGGATAATACTTATTATAACAATAAGTCTTCAATTTGCTTAGGAACCTAAACACGATATACAACATTATCAAAAGTTTTAACTACAGGTATAGATGTGAATGAATGAATGCCTTTGAAATAAATTAGCACCTTTCTATAGGATACATCCATCGATAGAAAACCGGTCCACCAATTATTGCTTCACGAGGGAGATGGATTACTAAGTATACCATAATAGTGAAGAAGGAAGGTAGGAAGATCTTCTCCAAATTGCATAGAGTCAAAGTGGCTCGATCTTGTACTTTCTCAAGTTCTTCAACATTTAAAACTTTGCCACAAATAGCTTTCATTATATTGGACAAGTCAATTATACAGGACGCCACCTTTTTTGACATACAACACCGTAAAGCAACTGGAAGTAGATCTTAGATCAAGATGTGATAATCATGTGATTTTAAGAAATATAGTCTTCGATCTTTAAGACTCACAGATCGAGATATATTTGATGCATACGCATCTGGGACCTTTATATCCTTCAACACCATGCAGAATACTTCTTTCTCTTCCTTTGACATTACAAAAATTGGAGGCGGCAACCAATATTTTCCATTTGGAAGTACTTGGGGATGAAGATTGCACTAAATTCCTATGTCAACTAAATCAAGTCGACTCTGAAGATTGTCTTTCGATTTTCCATCAACGTTTAAAATTGTCCCAATAATGTTCTCGCAAATATTCTTCTCAATATGCATTACATCAAGATTGTGTCGTAATATGTGATGCTCCCAATAAGGTAACTAAAAAAATACTTCTTTTCTTCCATAAGTCCACCTCATTAAGATCATTCTCCTCATCAGATTCATCATTAGATTCATCCCTCGATCGTCTCTTTGTTTGCATGTTGGATGGTTGATTCATCTTCCCGTAATTGAAATCCATATCTTTCAACATGTACAAGATTTCAGACCCATGGGTCTGCTGAGGAGCTTCTCTAAACTCTTCAGTACCGTCAAATAAAGTCCTCTGAAATCTAAATCTATGATTTCCATCTAACCATCGATGATGCCCCATATAAGATAACTTCTTCCCATTATATAACCACTTCGAACATGTTTGCGCAGCACAACAAGGACAAGCATAACGTCCTTTAGTACTCCATCCAAATAAATTGGCATAAGCCGGGAAATCATTAATCGTCCACAACAAAACAGCACGTAGGTAAAAGTTCTCCTTTCTCAATACATCATATGTCTCAACACCCGCCCATAATTGTTTTAACTCTTCAATAAGTGGCTGCAAATAAATGTCAATATCATTTCCAAGACCTTTCTTACCAGGGATAATCATAGATAAGATAAAAGAGGATTGTCTCATGCAGAGCCATTGAGGCAAATTATAAGGAACAAGCACTACAGGCCAAGTACTGTATGAAGTGCTCATGATTTTATAAAGATTAAATCCATTAAATGCTAGCCCAAGCCTCACATTCCGAGGATCACTTGCAAAGCTTGGAAATTTATTGTCAAATGATTTCCATGCTAAAGAATCTACAGGATACCTTAATAATCCATCATCATTTCGTTGATCATGATGCCACATCATAGACTCGGCTGTCTTTGACAACATGAATAGCCTTTGAAGCCTTGGTATTAGCAAAAAATATCGCAAAATCTTGTTCGGCTTCCTTCTTGACTGTGCCTCATATTCATCCTCATTAACATCTTCTATATTTCCATTCATCCAACGAGATTTACCGCAAACATGACAAGACTGTTGGTTTTTCTGATCACCCCAATACAACATGCTGTCATTTGGGCAACTATGAATTTTGTTGTACCTAAGGCTCAAATCTTTTATTAGTTTCTTCATGTCTTTGCATGATTGAGGGATTTTTGCAAACGGGAACATTTCTCTCAAAAACTCTAACAGCATTGTCAAAGAGTTTCTGGTCCACCCTCCCAAACATTTTAAGTGAAAAAGACGAATACAGAAGGACATTTTTGAAAATTTTGATCCCTTATAAAGTTCTTCATTCATTTTACCAAGTAACATGTAGAACTTCGCCGCTTCTTCATTTGGTTGTTCATCAGGTACACTTCTTCCCGTTTCGGTGAAAGTACTTCCACAAAATTATAATCATCGGATGCAACCAAGTTAGGTGGAAATGATTGCAAACCATCACTACGCATATTAAATGCATCCCGCAACATACCTTCCATGCCATCTTCTCTAACATACTGATGGTAAGCACTATGAGGATAACCTGAATTAATTGTTGAAGAGGCTCCACTAGGTGTACACTCTCCATGAAAAATCCATTTTTTATACCCCCGTATAAAGCCATCAACAATTAGATGTTCATAGACAACTTCATGATAATGCCAATTGATATTGCCACACTTCTTACACTGGCAAAGAATCATATTCTCTTGGCTTGCATTTTGAAATGTAAAATTTAGAAAAATTTGTACTCCATTTCGATAGCCGTTGCTTGCCATTGACAAATTCATCCAACTCCTATCCATTTCATAGTTCTTGAAGTCTAAAGTTGACAATAAATTACACGGGTAAGTTGTTTATTTATAAGTATAATTAAGTTATGTATGTTATGATATGATATATATTTATGAAATTTGATCTTTAAATTATGTAAGTTATGTATTATGTAAGTGATGTAAATTATGTAAGTTATGTAAATTATGTAAGTTAAGGAATTTGATCTTTAAATTATGTAAGTTATGTTTTATGTAAGTGATGTAAATTATGTATGTTATGAAATTTGAACTTTAAATTATGTAAATTATGTAAGTTATGAAATTTGAACTTCAAATTTAAAAATAATTTTTCGTGATTAGGTAATTTTAAATTGAACTTCAAAGTTATATAAATTTGAACTTTAAACTGAAAATTTAAAAATAATTTTATTTAATTAGGTAATTTAAAAATAAAATAAAAGAAAATAAAATATTTTTCGTGATTAAATTAAACTAAAAGGAAATTTGAGGGGAAGAAAAGGAGATAGATTGTTAAAGCAATGTTAAAATAAAATAAAATATTGCAAATATTTTTTCGTGATTAAAATAAAATAAAATATTTAAAATAAAACTTTAAATACAATTTATTTAATTAGGTAAAAGAAAATAAAATATTTTTCGTGATTAAAATAGCATAAAATAAAAAAAGAAGAAGAAGAAGGAGGAAAACATATAAATATTTGTATATTTTGGACCAACTTAACCAAATGTTAATATTATTTACACATTTAAAATTAGATTTTGGAAATGAATTAATTGAGAAATAGAAGAAGATTTAAACAGGGGTTTCATAATTATGTAATTTAATTATTTATTATATTTGGGTCCTTGGAATCATATGCAGTAGCTGATGCAGTCAATTCATCCATTATATTTATATTTAGATTCCTTTAGTAAAAATAAAATAAAACATTTAAAATAAGGTTGGAGAAAATGTCTGTTATTATTGTAATTTTAATAGACAAGCAAGCTACAAAATAAAATCAAATTGTTTAGTGAATGAAATGATTTCTATGGCATCCAAATTCAATTTTGCTTCCATATTTCATTTCAAAACTATATATTATATTGTTCATAGCTAATTTTTAAAAAAGTACGTAGTAATAAAATTTAATTAAAAAAGAACATGGCAAACTGGGAAACATGGCAAATTTAAAGGAAAATTAGCAATTAAATCTATACAAAATCGGAGCCCCAAAAGATTAATTTTTCCAAAACCATCATGATAAAACTATTATTGATTAGAATTTTTAACTAAAATGTACCTTAATAATTTCAATAAGCTGGTCTACTCCACTCTCACCAAGAAACAGAGGCTGCATTCAGAAAAATAGTATTTGTTAAGTAATTTAAAGGGAAAATGAATATAAATAAGCAAAAAACAAAAGGCAATTAAACATGTACTTGCCTAATTGATAGCTCAGCCAAAACTGGAGATAACAAAAAACTTATTGGCAGAAAATTAGAAAAGCAGCAGAGGGATGCCGACGGAGATGCAATAGAGGGCTACCGACAACTTCACAGCAAGAAGCATGCATGTCAAAGACAAAAGGTAGCTTCAGTTGAAGCAAATATAAAAAAAAAATTAATTCAGTTGAAGCAAATATAAGAGTAGCACCAAATATTAATTCAGTTGAAGCAAATATAAAAAACTTTATCAATATCAGTACCAAATTTTAATTCGAAGATTAAATGGCAGCTTCAGTTGAACCAATAGTTGCAGGAGGAGCAGGAAGCAGTAACTGATTAAATGGCAAACTTGTAATAGTGCTTCAAGTGGATCTGTGAAAAACAGTAGTTAGTTAAAGCTCAAGCTACTAGAAATATAAGATGAACTTAGGTCAATTGTTAATTTCAGTTAAGAAACCAAGAATCCAGTCACAAAAAATGCATTGTCTTACTGCAGAACAAGTTTATTTAGGATAAGTAAAAGATGCAATTATACGGCTGTAATTTGTACAAAAATTGATAACATTTAAGCACCAATTTAGACAGCAATTATACAGCTGTAACAAAATTTGGACAGCACTGATTTGCAATATTCATACATCATTAATTCACAAGTATTTGCAGTATATGGTAAAAAAGCATTTTGTATGCAACTTGACTAAGTATAAGGTAAATAAGTATTTTGCTGTAACAACATTCACAAAATGCTATATCAGCTAACAAAGTGATGAATTCAACTACACTAAATTCGGTTAACATCAGTTTTTTTAATATACTATATTTAAATGAATAAATTATTTTAACTAAACAACCATGCAACATGTTTTTCTAATGTCTCTGAGACAGTAGTTAGTTAAATCTCAAGCTACTGGAATTATAAGATGAATTTAAGTCAATTGTTAATTTCTGTTAAGAAACTAAGGTTGCACCTTAAGTCAAATGTATAATAGCTAATTTTGTCCCTGAGTTAAAATATACACTGTTAAAATTTTTTATTAAAAATATTAGTGATTGAAATGATTTCTATTGCATCAAAGATGTTTATTAAAAATAAGACAAATGGCATCAAAGATGTTTATTAAAAACCTTTATATTTGTAATCAAATATATGTTTGGGATAGATATTAATGTTATAAACGAAATGCAAATGCTATCCGCTAAAAACTAAATTCTTAAATGCAGAAGTAGCTTGGGAGTAGGGAAGAAACTGTTAAAAAAGAAAAGAGCCAGTGTGGAAGAATCATCACCTCAAGTTGATCCTGAAGGAGTCTGATATACCCAATAACGCCTAACAACATAAGAGCAGTGTCACTATGCAAAAAATAGTACACAATCCCCACCATATCATCTTTCAAACCCTTCTTTAATGTTAAAAAAGAATAAGGCACAACAAGTAATAACATGGCCGCTACTCGGCTTCGATACATTTTTCATTAAATAACCAGATGGCATTTGGGGCATCATACATTCAAATTTCGAAGCACATCAAACTTGACACATACAAAATCATGCACATGCATAAATTTTGACATATTTGTCCGACATACAAAATCATGCCATTTTCAGCAAAGGGAAATGAACTTGATACAAACATTTTTGCCCGACATATTTAGGTCACTAAGACATGATCAATCAAGAACAGATAAAATCCAAGTCCCAAGCTCCAACCAAACCAGTTATTAATATCACAAATTTCGAACTTGTTCTCAATCAAAATGGTATCAAAAGCCAAGAGACGCAATTGAACAACATTATCAATCACGTAGCAAGGATAATTACATACGTAAGTTCCATTATATGCAAATGCAAATTGATAGAACCCAATCAAACCACACAAAAAATCAAAGCTTACCGTCGTCCAACAGTAATGGAATTCTATCTGGGCATTTTACCCTAATTCTTGCAGCCTCAGCGAGCCTTTTCTCTATAACAAAAACAATAACAAATTAAAAAAGCCAACCAAAAAATAGCTAGATCAATAACAAAAACTAATTCTAATACACAAATATCAGTAAATACCCTAATTCTTACCTTGAACTGTTTTCTTCAACCCAAAAGCCAACTTCTGAAACCCTTACCTTTCTTAATCCGATTTTCTATAGATGGGAAATCAATGGCCGGTGGGAAGGGTGAATTTCAGGAATTTCAAATTGGGGAAAAATGGGTTATTACATTAAGGATTTCGGATGTCGAATTGGGGAAAATGGGGTGATAATACTTTAGGGATTTAGGACTAGGGAAAATAGGGAAAATGAACTGGGGAGAACGGGGAAATTGTTAAGTGTTATCATGTGGGTAAAACGAAGAGAGCAAAACGACGCCGTTTTACCCAAAATAATTTAACCTTTGCAGCGTTTTTATCATAGCGCTTCTAAAAGGGAAACCTTTGCAGCGTTTTACCGAAATGCCACTAATAAACCAATAAAACGACGACATTTTGATTTAAACAAAATAACTTTTAGCGGCGTTTATACCCTATCGCCGCTAAATCCTAACCTTTTGTGGCGCTTTACGAAAAACGCCACTAATAAATCCAATAAACCAGCGCCGTTTTGTTTAAAACATGACGATCCTTTGCGGCGTTTTTTTGCATACCTTTTGCAGTGTTTGTAAAAAAACGCCGCTAATGCCTTTAAAAATTAAAATTATTTAATATATAAATTAAAAAAATATATTAAAAAACAATAGTTATATACCCAAAAAAATTTATAATTATTTTAAATAATAGTATTTTAATTTTTTTCATTTAAATAAATATTTTTTAAAATTTAAATAATATTTAAAAGAATTAGATAAAATTTGAAATCTTAAAAATTATTTAAAATTTGAAATCTTTAAACTTTGAAATTATTTAATATATAAATTAAAAAACAATCAGTCATATTGAATAGTTCAATTTTGATTTAATCATACACATTTTAAAAAATAAATACATCAATATATTTTATATTGAATAAATATAAATATTTATTTATGCAATATATAAATTAAAAATGATGTTAATTATATCAATAATTGTGTTAATATTTTACAAGATCTAGATCAAATTACAATTCATTTACACACTTGCGCACTAAACCAGTTTTCATGTATGCTTTTGGGATAAAACCCATTTTGATATATATTCTTTTAAAATAATAATTTATATTTATCTTATTTATATTTTTATTCTAAATTAAAATCCAAAATAATACCCTTAACCCGATACCCTGAAACTTAAACCCTAAACCACAAACACCAAACACCAAATCCCAAACCCCAAACTCCTAACCCCAAACTATATATAAATCCTAAACCATAAATTCTAGACCATAAGTACTCAAACCCTAAACTCTAAAAACCGTTAAATCTAAACCATAATCGTAGACCATATTTTTGGGAATTCGTATGGCTAATGTTAGTGTAGTACAAAACATATATTTTATATTCTTATATTAAATAATATGGGTATAGTACAAAATGGCATGAATCTCACTAAATTCCAAATGTTGCCAACAGTATCCTTTCCTTAAACCTTAAATAATTTCACCCAAACCCTAAACCTCAAAACCTCAAAATCCTAAACCCTAAAATCATAGACCTTAGACCTTAAACCTTAAACCCTTGTCATAACTACAGAAGCTAACATCGAAACCTTATAGTTAAACCTACATCGCATCTTAACCTTAAAGTTAAAATTATTTAAAATAATAGTATTTTAACCTTAAGGTACAAAAGTAATTAAAAAATAATCTTATTGCTTGCTTAAACCCTAAAATAAATTAATTTCTCTATCGTTATTATCAAAATCCCTAACCCTTAAACCCTAATATCCTAACCTTTAATACCATAATTAAACAATAAGTCGACCATGACTATAAAATAGTAAACCCCAAATAACAAACTTTAAAGTAGTAAACCCCTAACCCAATTAATATAACTAACCTTAAATTAACCCTAAATTAAATCGAATCAAATCGAAACGAGTGTCGGTTACCCTAGACGAAAATGAGCTATTGCTCAACTTATTGCGGCGTTTGTATTAAAAACGCCGCTATTTCTCTGATTTTAGCAGAGTTTGGGATAGAAACGTCGTTATTACTCTGCTTATAGCGGCGTGTAGAACAAAAATGCCGCTAATTTTTTGAGGCGCTTGAACAAAAAACGCCGCTATTTCTCTGTTTTTCGCGGCGTTTGAACAAAAACGCCGCTATTACTCAGTTTTTAGCTACATTTGGAGCAAAACTGCCGCTATTGCCCTGTTATTAGCGACGTTTGGAACATAAACTCCACTATTGCTCTGTTTTTCGTGGCGTTTGAATAAAAACGGTGCTATTGCTTAGTTTTTCGCGGCATTTAGACAGAAAACGCCGCTATTTCTCTATTTTTAGTGGTGTTTAGACCGAAAACGCAGTTATTGCTCTGTTTTTAGCGACGTTTGGACCAAAAACGCCGTTATTGAAAAACTTTTTGCGGCGTTTTCTTTCAAGCGCTGCTAATGTATAATATTTGCGGCGTTTTTTATCCAAATGCCACAAAAAACACCGCTAAAACCCTGTTTTCTTGTAGTGTACACACAATTTCAAAGTAGAACTAGAATAATGACATGCTTCGAGTTTTGCTATTTCAAATTTTTTTATCGTATAAATAGGACTAGCTAGAAATTTAGTACAGTTTCAAGATATTTAAAATTTGGATGGTTTTTAGATTAAAAAAGAAACATGAGGAAAAATAATAGAGAAATTGAGATAAAAAAAGGGAAAAAAAATAAAATAATGGGAAAATAATTTAAAATATCAAAGTAGCTGTGTTTGATAAACTTGGAAAGTTTTCAATTAATAATATTTTAAATTTCTTTGGTAATTATATTATATTCGTATTTAATATACCATTCGTTGTGGGTACTATTCGAAGAGGTAACAACTGTCTATAAAATATGTCTACTTTCAAAAGTAAGGATCGAACCTTCAATCATATGATTAAAGGATGCTGTGAGCAACTGCCGTGTCTCATGTGTTTTAAAAAGAAAAAAAAAAATACACATACATATATATATATATATATATATTTATTTATTTGATATCAATTATCTCTTTTTTTTTTTTTTACAAATGTAAATGTGAGATATTCCGGTTACCATATCTAACTTTTAATTAAAATAATATAATATATTTTATAAATAAGACTAGAATTAAAAAATAAATAATTTTAAAAAATCAAGATTTATTTTTATCAAATAAAATAATTATATTTAATACTTAAATTTTACTAATTTACCAAATAATTTTCTAATATAAATCCAATACTAAGAAATATTCAAAACTTATTTTTTTAATTACTTTAATTCTCTAGTAGATCAAACATCAACTAGAACATATACATCAAAGTTATTTATAATTTGGATAGTTTATTTTTAAATAAAACAAAATATATGTTTAATTATTTAATTATCATATAATAAAAGAGATATAATGCAGCTTGATTTTAAGTTTTAAAATTTAATTATTTAAATTAATAGTTTTAAAATTTTCAGTATTATATAAGAAAATTGATAAATAATTGTTGAAAAATGTAATAATAATTTTTATATTATATTCAATTTTTTAATTACAACAATAGTTTGAATTCGAAATATTTTTAAAAAAGTTGAAAACTTAATCAATAATATATTACAATTGGGGTTTATAATATATTAAAATTTATTCTTTAGATAAAATTATTGAATATAATATAAATAGATAATAGATTAGTTATGTTCAAAGTGATTTGAAAAAAAAATTGAACTAAAAAGTATGATTGCAGAAAAACTTTGGAGAAATATGTTGTATAAAACAAATGAAAAATTTATCATATGAAGGTGTAAAGTCGACATTTCTTAAACGTTATCTAGAAGAAATTACATCGAGCAACTATCTGGATGTAGCAAACGAGGATAGGAAGGTAAAGTCAATCATTTGAAGAAAGCTTTATATGGATGGATACAAGTTTTGAGAGCATGAAACATGAGAATAAATGAGTCTTTTTAAGAAACTGGTTTCATGAAAAGTACGTACGAACACGCCTTATATACAAAGAAAAATAGAGATGATATCATAATCGTGTACTTGTTAGATTTTTAAAATAAATTTAAAATAAAACTTAATAAAACAGGATTTATCATGTCAAATCATCAAGAATAAATCAAGAATAAAATTAAATGTGGAAACGTACCTGAATCTGTGAATTCCTTAAAGTTTTACCGGATTTTGGGGATTTGATCTTCCAAATTAGCACACAAGAAATTCAGAGAATATCTGCTCTCTCTTAACCCTAATATTTATAACCTTAGCATATTAGTTCCAACCAAATTCTAATTAGCCCATCATTAATTAGAATTTGATTAGAAGAGTATCTACACATATTTGACCCATACTTTATTTAATAATTAAAAGCCCAATAAAATTCTAACCAAATTATATCACTTTTAATTTGGGCTAACCTATCATGATAGTAAATAATAACATGTAATTATCCTTATTATATATGTGATGTCCAAATTTTCCAACAATCTCCCACTTGGACCACATATATATACTAATTACTTTATAATTACATGTCATTATATAACCTTATGAGCTCGAAATTTTACTATCATATCCAAAATGTATTCCAAACAATCTCGTTTATTAATTATGTTAACATAGAACTAAAACGACTTTCGTTACATATATCTTAACTAAATCCATCCATGATCACGTACATTAACACAACCAAATGACATAGATCAAGTATGGATGTGTAGCATGAAAATTACATGCAATATGATCTAAATATGTCTATTTCCAACTGGTCCTCCTTAGTGAGATCAAACCTTACCAAAATCAGAGTGTGAATAAACCAAATAAACTTTATTTCTGCAGAAAATAAACTTAATATCTTTAAATTGAAATAACTGAAAATGTGTCTACAACATAAAAGCATTTAAAAAATACAAACTCTCACTAAAACCAAATATCCTTTAAATATCATTACACCCATATGAGCAGTGTGCTCTCATAAAACCTTAGGTGTAGTTCCTTAGTAAGCAGATCGGCAATCATGGAGTTTGTTCTAATATGCTTTATAAGCACCTAACCACTCTGAACTTTTACTTTAACAACCAAGAACTTAAAGTCTATGTGTTTTTACTTTGATGTACTCCTGTTGCTATTGGAATAAAAGCTTGTTTGAGTCCATAGATGGATTTTGTCAATTTGCAAACCATATTCTTTGAGTCTTCCAACTCAAAATTTTCTGGTTTCACCATATAAATTATTTCTTCAATGTCTCTGTTAATAAACGCAGTCTTAACATCCATCTGATATAACTCAAAATCAAAATGAGCAACAAGCGCCATGATTATCCTAAAGGAGTCTTTCAATGAAACTAGAGAGAAAGTATCTGTAAAATCAATACCTTCTTTCTAAGTATATCCTTTAGCTACAAGACGCGTCTTATTCCTCTCCACATTACCATTTGCATCCCTCTTGGTTTTAAATATCCATTTACAACCAATTGGTTTTGCACCTTTAGGTAATGGTACAAGTTCCCAAACTTTTTGTCTTGCATAGACTTATACTCATCTTTCATGGCATCAATCTACTTTTGAGAATTAGAACTTTCATGGGTCGATGAAAGATGATTGGATCATCTTCCATCATTCCATTATCATCTTCATGTTCTCGGATAAATACAACATAATCATCTAGAATAGCATTTCTCTTTTCTCTTGTGGACCTCCTTAATGGCACTTGTTCTTGAGGTTGTTGAGTTTGTTCTTTTGGAACAATTACCTCATTTTGAATGGGGAGTTGTTCAACATTGTCTTGTAGAGGTTCTGGATTCACTTCTTGATCAATGATAGGTATAAGAACATGAACATCGTCAAAAGTGATAATAGGAACTGAGTTAGAATCCAATTCCTCCTCAAAAGCAATGTCTCTAACCTTATTTCTCCCCCCAAACTCAACATCCTCAAAAAATGTTGCAGTACCCTTCTAAAAAAATTCCTTATTATGGGATCATAAAACTCATAGCTCTTAGATCGCTTAGAATTTCCTTAACCCTTAACTTTATAAACATCAAAGAAGTTAGAAGTGATGTCATTTCAACCTTATCGTTTTATTTAGCAAAACGTTTCTTAATTTCATCAAGGAAACCTTGGCCTGAGTAATCTTTGATTCTATGCCCTTAAAGGCTTTAGAAATGTTGTGCTTCATGATCATTAGACTCTTGCAATTTGAACGATCCCACCTCTCAAAATCCCTCTTAACATTAGGGGTGTTTTCCGCAGTGAGAGGTGCAAGTTGTTCTTCCCTTAGTGCAAGGTCTATGTTCATACAGCCAAGCACTATAAGTAAGTACCTTTTTCATTCATTGAAATTAGTCCCATTAAGCATGGGTATAGAATTTATATTAGTAGATATTATGGCAGCAAAAATTAATAGCTGAATATAGAACAAAAAATAAATAAAATAAGCTCACATTAATATTCATAAGTAAACAATAAATTCAAGATAATGGCTAATCCCATCTCAGGATACTAAACACAATATTAATATCAAGTCTTTGGACAATAATGTTAACAGTAAGCGGTACTCTTGTTGTAGCAATCAAACATTGACAATAAATTATGTCAAACAATGAATTAATCTTTGGACTAACTTATCGCTCATATAAAATACCTTATAATTGTCACATATTTATTGCCATAGATGTCTTTGAAATTCTGCCAAATATTAACTTACCTTTGGGTCAATTAATAAACGCATGAATCACAAAAATATATAATCGTATTACTATTTTAAATAAACTAATCTACACAAAAGAGGTCACTTTGGCGGCATTTTGTTTCAACTAATTTATTTAAAATATCAGACATCCTTAATTAAAAGCCAAAATCTGAATTTATTAGTTTCAAAATATTTACCTTAATTTCATCTTTCAATCAAATTAAAAGATAATCATATATATAAGAATATATTTATCCCAAAACAACATACAATGATGCTGGCAAGTATAATAATAGTTGAATAAATCATAAACCATAAACAACTTCATATAAGACTTCAAATTTAAACCAAAATAATTTGAATAAAGGTAAATCTCATCTCAAGATATCTGACACTCCATTAATATTTCATCTTTGGACAAAATATTAACTTGTAAGTGATATATTAATGTAATAACCAAACATTGACAATAAGAACATGTCGAACAATAAATTTTCCTTTGGGCCAATTTATTACTCACATGTAAAACTGAATAATTGTCACATGTTTATTACCATAGTTGCACATGTAATATTATTAACTTTCATTTGGGCCAATCAATATTAACTTAACTTAAGTTACATGCACACAACCTTTTATATTTTAAAATAATTTATACAAAAAAAAAATCACTTTGGTGACTTCTTGCTTCAATTAAGTTATTTAAAAAAATATATAAACATACCAATATTCAAATTTAAAATTTCTCCAATAGTCAAGTGTCAAAACTATTTTTTTATTGCTTTATAGACTCCGAAATGACCCCAAATAAGGTTGTCTTAATAATGCAATGAAAAACCAAAAACCTTCATTTTTGACTATTTCTTTTTTTTTTCGTTCCAAAACCATATATATCAAAACCTAAACAGAAATAATGTAGTGGTTCAAAGCCAAATAATTAACAAGCACATGTATTCATAATTTTGGCATGGATAAAAACACCATAGCAATTCATGCATATACATGTATTCATAATCAAATAGAAAAACTTACACTGAATTTACCAAGTAAATCCAAAGTTGTATTTATGATTAAACAGATATTCACATGAATATTTGAAAAATAATTTCAAGTCATGATTGTTGGCATATCCTACAATTCATACAATAAACCATATCATCATAATTTAACCAAATATTTGGAACCATAAGATGCCAAAACATAAGATTATAGAACCAAACTTAAAACCAAATTATTTAAACACATATTATGGTTAACATCAATTTGCATCAAACCTAATTTCATCATAATTAAACTATAAAAAATATAATTCTGATTAACTTGCTTTACATATCCCAAGTAAATTCAAAACCAAAATATATGCTTAAACTGAATAATATATTCTATCAACTATATATTGAATTCAAGGATTAATGATTATAAAAATTGAATTCAATTATACAATTGTTGAATCTGATTTGAATTAAAAAAAACGATTATAATGAAACTCTAAAATTGAATCAATAAAACTAATAAATATTACCATCAACTTTAAGGATTCAACATATATAATGAATTCATTGATAAACAATCGGTATATAAGAGACACTTTACCTGAAGCAATTTCTTTTACCAACCATATATCATAATGTAAAATCCTGAACATAATTACTAAAGTGTCTCCAAAACAATATATATACATACATACATACATACATACATACATACATACATACATATATATATATATATATATAACCGCAAAATTGAAAAACAAGCGATTAGCAATTAACAATCCATGATTGATATAATCAAATATATATCATAAATAGTTTCTAATGAAACCCAAACCTACACAGCTTTTTAAATATTTATTAAAACTGTATAAACAACATAAAATCCTCAGTTTTCAATTCTCAATTAAAACTGTAAATCTTTCCAGTTATACGAAAATTAAAAACTTAAAACTTTATTTAAAACCTTAAAATTTTATTAAAAGAATCAAAACTCAAAAATTTATCAAGAATCTCAAAGATTCAACATAATATATAATTAAAATATCAAATCCATAAGATCTGAAAAATGAATCAATCCAAAAATAATAGAGAATCAATTCATTCTCAATGATTTAACATGACAAAGCTTTGATGCCACTTATTAGATTTTTAAAATAAATCTAAAATAAAACTTAATAAAACAAGATCTATCATGTCAAATTATCAAGAATAAATCAAGAATAAAATTAAATGCGGAAGCATACCTGAATCCATGAATTCCTTAAAGTTTTACCTGATTTTGGGGATTTGATCTTCCAAATTAGCACACAAGAAATTCAGAGAATATCTGCTCTCTCTTTCCTAATGATGGGATATTAGAAAAGATATCTTGTATATAATTTGGGGACCATAACCCTAATATTTATAACCTTAGCATATTAGTTCTAATCAAATTCTAATTAGCCAATCATTAATTAGAATTTGATTAGAAGAGTATCTACACATATTTGACCCATACTTTATTTAATAATTAAAATCCCAATAAAATTCTAACAAAATTAGATCACTTTTAATTTAGGCTAACCTATCATGTTAGTAAATAATAACATGTAATTATCCTTATTATATATGTGATGTCCAAATTTTCTAACATTTATACATGAATTATATGATCTTTCCAGGAAATAATTTAAGCATGTTGAATGATTTAAAAAAAAGTTATGACCAAAGAATTTGAAATGACTATGTTGAATGGTTTAAGAAAGAAAATGTTATGATCAAAGAATTTGAAATGATAAATATTAGTGAGATGTTTTCTCAAAGTCTGAGGTGAATGAATAAAAAATGAAATATGTATGTCTTAAAAGAAGTACGCAAAGTAAATTTTAAGCAAATTCAGAATGAAAGATTGCAATCCATGGGCCATGCTAGTAGAACCATGCATGAAATTGAGTGTTGATTTAACGGGAAAGTCGGTAAATCCAACATTGTTTAAGAGTATCGCTAGTTATTTAAGGTGTTTGACTATCATATGATTTGGACATAATGTACGTATTAGGATTGATAAGTAGATTCACGGAGAAGTTAAAAAAAGACCAGTAAAAAAAAAATTGAGATAAGTGAAAGGTACAATGAATCATGGTTTATTCTATACATATTCTCAAAATTCAAAATTAGTTTAATCCAAATAATGATTATGGTTGAGACTTAGATGATCACAAAAACACGTCTAAATGTTTATTTCATATTAACTCTGCGTAACATTTTCTTGACTATCAAATAAACAATAAATATTAATTCTTTAACATACGAAGGAGGATACATAGTTGAGCAATTTAGTTAAAGAATATTTTAGACAAATTATCTCATACACAAGATGAACCAATTACAGTTTATATTAGTATTATACCTTTTACAAAAAAAAAAAAAAAATCTAATGTTTCATAGTTGAAGCAGGCATATTAATAGAAAATATCATTTTAGTTGACAGCAAATGAAAAATAGAAAAACGTATAGAACTATTTTACTGCAGAATGAAAAATCAATTAATAGATATTCTAAAAACTTAAAGAAAAGCTTGAATGGAAAGTTGAAATCGAGGGGACATTGAAGTCGGTTAAGCATGGAGATAAGATCACAAATTGGCTGCTGAGGTGGCCAGATACGTGGTGGTTTGCAAGGCGGGTAATATATGTGTAAGAGAAGTGCGTGTGTGTGTGAAAATAAAGAATAAATTTAGCATAAAAATGAAACCGCGGCTTCTAATACAGAGAAGAAAAATAAATATTTATATTTTATGTTAAAATTAAATATATTATTATTATTTAAAATTTATTTGATAATTAATCTAAATGGATATTTTAATATTGTTTGAAAATATGTTTAATTATAAATAAAAGTATCAAAAATAAAAACGGTATCCTAATAATATTAATAATAATTAAAAATAATAATATTCCTGTAATTTTATAATTAAATTGATGATTAGGTTAAGAATAACACTAATTCAATAAAGTGTTTATAAGTATTAGATATTTTATTGTTGTTATTTTGCAATATTTGTTTTGTGAGTAGACCTAATCATGGGTTGGACCAATGCAAAATTTTAGGCCCATTGTCTAGGCTTGACCCCGGCATGAAATGGGCTTAAATTCTGCCCAAGCTTGGTCTAGATTAAAAATGCTAAATTTGACTCGACTCGCCTGTATTAATTTTTTAGATTAT
The DNA here is from genome assembly GCA_020496765.1 of Gossypium stocksii. NCBI lineage: Eukaryota > Viridiplantae > Streptophyta > Magnoliopsida > Malvales > Malvaceae > Gossypium > Gossypium stocksii. Next base: position 56,275,365 of record CM035622.1, read on the forward strand.
TTTTTATATAAAAATAAATTTTAAAAAATATAATACATCAAATACACCAAAAACATTAAAACTAAAAACATTAAAAGAAATGTTTCCTAACAAATTGAAGTCGAGTAAAAAAATCCTATCGAGGCTCAACCTGTTTAGAAAACGAGCCTTATTTTATCTAAACCCATTTTTCAAGTCTATAATTTTTTCCAAACCCTCCCACTTTTCGAGAGGCCTTTGGACCGAGCCATTTGATGAGATCTATTTGCGAGTAATAAATGTTAAATTATTTTAACTACTACACTTTCAACTACCACAACCCACCAACCCAAATATCTCAAAGCAATAATATCTCTCACAGCTTCACGACGCATGAAACTAATTTCTAACTTTGCATACTTGTAACTAGATCATAGAGCAATATATTTATGCCCAAAATTATTATTGATTATCTTGCTAGCACCATTTATAACCAAGCCTAATTGTAACTATTCAAAAGTTAGTGGTATCAAAAATATAGTTTTGGAATCTCGATTCCTTAAACCAAGCCTGCAAATATTATTATTAGATATTTACGAAGTTTCTATATAAGTGAATTAAATTTTGGATAAGTAATTTAGCTGAAATTGAGTTTAATTAGGGCCCAAGGACTAAATTGTAAAGTCTAATCGCTATAGATTTTTAATTAGAAAATGAATTAAGGACTTAAATTGCAATTAACCAAAGATTCAAAATAGCAATTAAACCCTATTATAATGAGACTTAGTGGACGGTTTAAGCATGTAACCATTAATTAATTAAACTAAATATTATATGTTAATTTAAGGTTAATTACCTAATTAACTTAACTAATTATATATATTAGAGATAGTGGATGAATAAGAAGCTATTTATCATGTTCCTTATCTTCAACCTGAAACGAAAGAAAGAAAAACCTAAGAAACTTTTGAAGCTTTCGACCCTAATTTGGTATGTGTAATCTAGTCATTTTCTTGTAATTTTTATATTTTTGAGGTCATGAGAGCTTGATTTAGCTAGCCCATGTACCAATTTTTAGAACTATTAAAGTTTTGAAAATTTCCATAGTTGACAATTGGAAGTTTTAGGTGTTAGATTGATAGATTTTAAGCTTAGATGTGAGAAAATAATTATATTGTAAAGTTTAATTGTTAGTTTTGTTCATGAGGATTAACTTGAATAAATTGTAAATTTTAAAATAGGAATAGAAAATAGGAGGTCCCTAATGAATAAAAGTGAAATCAAATTTCAATTTGGAGCTCTAAATTGAAAGTTAGGTTAGTCCCGATTTTAGGGACTAAATTGAACAAATTGAAAAATATGTATGATTTTGAAATTGAATGTGTATTGATATGGAATTTGATACTAAATTATGATTTAATTATTATTAATAGCTAAGGATGACATAGGACCGTCAAGAGGGAAAGGAAAGGTGAGAGTAGACGACGAGTGACACGAGCTTTCGGTTTGTATTTTTATGATCCGATTCAAATTAATTATTGCTTATTCATGTTCAATTACATGATTTAGTTATGAGGTAAGTATATAATGCCTGTACGAGTTAAGATGAGATGTTTGATATGCTATATCGAGATAGAAAACTAAATTGAAAAGAATAAAAAGTTGCATGGCTTATTTGATATATGAAATTGATATGAAATTGGGTTGAGATATGTTATATAAGGTACTGAAATAGTGAAATGATGATGAATTGAGATTGATAGTATGTGATTTGAACATATAATAAAATTTGAAATTGGTTTTCTATTAAATGTACATGTTATACTTCGGTTTATTCGATGATGCACTGTGTGTGCCAGTATAATTGCTTTAGCTTATTTGATGTTACACTGTGTGTGCCAGTATAATTGTAACACCCCTTACCCAGCTTGATGGACCTGAGCTACAGGATGCTACAACAGTAAACAAAACCAAACACATACATTTTCATCAATAACATTTAACAAATCAATAAATACAAGTCAAGTCTTATGTTTAACATGTATTTCAAACAAATCTAAGTCTTAATTGAGCTTATGAAAGCTCTTAAGTTGACTCGAGTACAAATAAGGACTAAATTATTAACTTCTAAACAATTAGGGAAAAATCACAAAACAGTGTCTGTAACAGCCTATTTTTGAGTCAGATCGGAACAGGTGGTTTCAGGACCACTTAACCGAGTTAAAATATTTATTTTATGTTTTTAATAAGTTTTACAACATGATAAAATTACCGTGTGAAAGTTTCGTAAAGAAATTTTACCGTTTGAATAGTTAATTCGATAAAAAGGACCAAATTGCATAACGCGTAAAACATGAGTTTTATAAGTTAAATGAATCAATTGGCTTTAGAATTAATAGTGGAAGCCTTATGATGATATTAAACCATTGAATTAGTTAATGGACATAAATGGGCATTAAATGGATGATATTAAATGTTATATATTATGGTTAAAATGGTAATTAGTATATTAAGTTATTATTAACTAAAACAAAGTGAAAATAAGTCATATTCTCATCATCCTTAACTGATTCTTAAGAGAAGAAAAGCTATTTTCTTTAGGTTTACATTCGGCCAAGCTATAATCCTCAATTAAGGTATGGTTTTCGTCCCATTTTTAATAATTTTTATGTTTTTGAGCTCGTTGCAGCTCGATATAGCTAGCCCGTACCTCAATTTTTGAAAATTTTGATGATTTTGAAATGTTCCATTGTTGAATACTAGTGTATTTTTGTAACACCCCTATCTCGTAACCATCGCCGGAATAGGTAAGGGGCATTACCGGACTTGTAACTCATATAAGAACAGTAAAAATTTGAACTTTTTTTTTTGAAATAACGATCATTCATTTGGATAAATACTAAACACAGCCAGGGATAAAATTTAAACTTCTATAAGTAAACAATCAAAAGATGCCATTTTCGTATGGCTTATATACAACAGTCAAGATATCATTCTACTTATAGTCTATCCTATACATGCCATAAGCTAAGTCCGATTCATATGGTTACCGCAATAGTACATAGTATGACGAACTACTGACGATCCCCGAGCTAGTAGTAAGGATTCATAATCTATAAAACAGAGACACGAAACAAACGGAGTAAGCTTTCATAAGCTTAGTAAGTCTTAAACAATATATATATATATATATATATATATACACACAATTTAACTTAATCATCAGTTGATCAATCAAATACACTAGAGATTATTTCTAGGTACTTAACAACTTAACCGGATATATGCATAGACATAGGGCAATTTAGCGTGTACTTTTACTTAATCTAACATTCATATCTCATGGTTGTACCACCTACTTTCCCATGGCCTCATAAATGGACTGAATGTATTACTATCACACTTGTAGACACAACATTTATATATATATACATCACTTTAGAGATTCATGATCCAATTCGAATTAAATTCACATACTAGTGCATGATACATACCTGGCCAACTTAATGTATTGAACATATTCAAGAAACTGAGTAAAACAAATTCACGGTAAGCACATGAGCTTAGTAAGTAATAAGTACTTAAACAACAACTAAATTTATGCTCAAAGTTCATCTCTATCATATTCGAAAGAACTGCCGACTTACCGAATATGCATAGCCTCATTATAACTATATCACTGACATATCATTGATTCAACGAAACTACCTCAGACATCACATTTCATATAAAGTTTCAAATGATCGTCATTCACCTAAAACTTATATACTTTCATACATAAGAGCTCACAATGGCCGATTATACATGTACTTAATCCCAACCAAAATTTTGAGGTTCTATTACTTATAAAATACATCAATTTCAAGATACCTTCTAAGATGGCTGAATGCAAATAAGTATCTATGATCATATAACAATTTCCAAGTACTTTTAAATTTTCGAATCCAAGAATCGTATTGAGATCACTCTCACATATTAAAAAATAAATATTATATACTTGGATTACTTAATGCTTTATGAAATTTTACTTGTCCTTTTTATATATAACTGAGCCTCTTTGTCATATATATTGTCAGATCATCGGCAATCCGCCTGCTAGGTATAAAACCCGAATATTTTACCAGCATGAAGCCTGTGGGACTTTAAGCCCGGATATATCATCATAGTCAATTCACAAAGCTGTATACACATCAATTCACATACCTTCGATTTTCCCATCACGAAAACACATTAATGAGGTATCACTTCATTCGAACTTATTCGTATTTCACTATAGTTAGTCTCATTTCACAAGAGCCATTAGGCCACATCACGTAGTCAGCGAGTCTTAACCCAGACACTTTCCAAATTCCATGTATATTTAATCACATGTTACCACATTTCACACAGACTATCACATTTGCAATTCTTTAATTTCATTCGAATATAAGCATATAGCATGCACCTTAACTTCATGTCATAATATCATTTGACTTTAATACATATATATATATATATATATATATATCCCTTTTAGTAAACTTCCAACTAAATAAACAAGTACACACATGACTTACATTCTTCTCATGACAACCATTCGGCTAAACAACATATATGTCACTTCACCTTCAATTTATAAAACTATCAACACATATCACATATACATAGCTTATAAGCAACTCAAATAGTTTCATCAATGTTTACAACAAAATCACAAATTCACTACAAGCTATTTTTCCTGAGCAACAGTCATTAAATTATTTGTAACTGGAGCTACGAAACTCCAAATGAAGTGCCGTTAATTTTCCATAAAAATAGACTCATATATCTTCTATCCATAAACTTTTCAGAATTTTTGGTTTGTCCAATCAATACCAGAATTTTCTTAAAGTTTCCCCTATTTCACTGTTTGACTAAACTGACCACTCTTCACTACAAATCCAATTTCTCATTGTACAGAATTCAAAATATGTTCTTGTTTATTTCATTTGAAACTAGACTCATTAAGGAGTCTAAGCATATAAATTTTATCTTATAACAATTTTTTTATAATTTATAATGATTTTCTAAAAACGGAACAGGGGCTTTCGGAGTCATTCTGACACCGTCTCACACAACTTTAAATATCTCTTTATAGGAAATTTCTTTGCTTACACAGTTTCTTTTATAAGAAACTAGACTCATTAAGCTTTGATTACACATTTTATTCAGCCTCTAATTCAACTTCAACAATTTATGGTGATTTTCTAAAATCACATTACTGCTGTTGTCCTAAGCAGATTATTACAATTTTGTTCTTAAATTTCCAAGTTCAAACACTTAAGAACTTACCATTTGTGGTTAGAATATATCATGGCCACATCATATCTTATTAAATCAACTCATCATGTCCTATTATGATTGAATTTACTCAACGTTTAATCACTTAAAACTTACCTCGGAAGTGGTCGACGACTAGATATCCACGGCTATTCGTTTACTTTCTCTTTTCCCCTATCCGACTTTGATTCTCTTTGCTCTTAAGCTTAAGTAAAACAATAGATTTGCTTAAGTACTTAACTAATATTATTCACTTAACAATCACATTTGGCAATCTCATATCATTTTCAATATGTATCATATTTAATAAAATATGCCATGACTTGATTTCATGCTTATTTAATCTATATCTAATTCACATTCACTTAACCATATACCCAACATTCGGCCATCAATCATATTTTTGTTAGGTGTATATATATATATACCCATAAACACCTTAGATACACATACATGTCATTCAAACCTTTAATTCATACTGTTAAAATTATGCAAATAATTCACTCACCAAATAGAACTTAATAGATTTAAAATCAGCCATTCCATATAAATTCTCAATTTGCATTACTCGATCATGATAATCGAACATTACCAATTTAATTAAGCATACATTCGGCTAATGCACAAACATATACTAATACTTTAACATTTAATTTCCAACATTTAGTGAGCTTAAATATTATCTATCATTAATCCTTTAACCATGCCCTAATGAAGCATTCATATTCCGTTGATATAGAGCATCAAAACACAAATTTCAAGTTACTCAAGACCTCATAGCCGAATTCATGATTTGTCACAACTTAAAATTTATATTCTCATCACTTAATTCCTTCATTAATTCAAGACTCAATTAACATTCAAGCATGAGCTACTATATATATAACAAATTGCCGTATGCTACTATATTTGTAAACTCATGAATTTAGACTATGGGTTAACTACTCAATGTTCAACTTGTTAATTCATTCAACCATTACTAAACAACTAATTTAACGATAGCCTTGAACATATACAAAATATATTACTAAATTAACAACAAGCTCACATTCGGCAATGATGCTAAACATCATTTTAAAATCTAACATTTTCAATTTACAACCCTTATAGCACATATATTTAGCTTCCAACACAACTATATTATTAAGAACATGAATTAAACATTTAACCAATTCATTTGTTTCCAAAAGACTTAGCCGAAAGTTCTCTTAAGCTAATTAAGTCACACTAAGCATTATTTAAGCATCTTAACATTTAATCATATAAATATGACCTCAAAACATTCTTTAAAACCCTCCATAAGTCAATACTATCATCAAAACTCAAAAAAATCCTTATCCTTGCAACCATGGCCGAATGACGGATTCACCATTAAATTAAAAATCAATACATGGGTTTTTGCCAAAGGCTTGAAAACTAACTTAAAAACTCAAATTTAAGGAAATTAACATGGAATTTATACCTTCAATTTGACACACTCATGGCCGAATGCTTGCTCATCTTCTATCCAAATTTCTTATTCACTTTCGACACCAAATGAAGAACAAAGAAGCCAATTTGTTTTTTCCACCCCACTTTTATTATTTTATTTACCTTTAATCATTAATAATTCCACTAATGCATTACCTAACATATAAAATACAAAAATATTTAATTAAACAATAGCATGGTCGGCCACTAAGGTAAAAGTGGCAATTTTGACATGAAAGTCCAATTTTTTTTAACATCATTCTATAATTAATCACTTGAAATTAGCCACACATATATTCAATTCTTCTCACATAAGTCCTTTTATTTAGAAACACATTCAAATTGGCAAAAATCAAAGCATTCAAAATTCACACATGCATGATCACATATTTTAGACATAAAATATTATATTCAATTATTTTTGTGACTCGGTTTTGTGGTCCCGAACCACTTCCCGACTAGGGTCAAAATAGGGATGTCACAATTTTGAAGTATTCTGCTAGATTAATGATGGATATTCAAAGATATACAAGTTTTATAAAGTGAATTTTGACAAAAATGAGTATTATGGACTAATTTGTGAAAATGAGAAATTTAGGGGTTAAAATGTGAAATAAATTAAAGATATGGGTTTATATGGAATACATGAATATTCGGCCAAGCATGTGTATAAAGAAATTTTGTGTATTTTGTGTATTTGTGAAATAGAGACTAAATTGTCAAAATGTGAAAATATGAGGGCTAATTTGTAAAAAGGTAAAATTATATGTATATGGATTAAATTGAATGGTTTGGTGAATAAATGCATTAAATTTGAATTTATATAGATCAAGATAAACAAATACCGGAACTTGATCGAGGGAAACAAAAGATAGACGGGTAGTCGACGATTATACGAGTAAATACGAGGTAAGTTCGTATAATTAGAATCGAATTTATATTTATAATTAAAATTGTTATTTTGAATATTGTATGAATGTATAAATGAATTATTGATTTGAAATGCCTATTGGTTATATGCTCAAATTAATTACCGAGTCCCATTTGAACCGTAGAAAGTCGTAGGATATGAGTGATGTAACACCCCAAAATTTTTGATTTTCGGCTTTTTTGAAAATTGTAGCATGAAAATGTTTGTTTATGTTTTCGCGTTATTTTGATACAAATATCTGTCCGCTTCTGTGGCTAAGTTTTCTGGGGATGTGTGAGAGGTCTCGAGTTTAAGCCTTAACTTGGGTGAAATTTTGAGTTTTTATTGAATAAAGCCTTACTCTTGGTGTTTAGGCTTTTAAGTAAAAGATGGTTAAAATATGATAAAATGGGTCTGCTGGTCTGGTGGTTAAGAGGAGTGTTGGAGTAAGGGAGGTCTTGGGTTCGAGTTTGAACTGAGGTATTACTTTTGCTATTAGTGCCGTGTGAGTGTTTGAGATGGACTGGGTTGCTGAGTAGTTGCAACAGATGGGGTTTAGTGAGAGTGAATTAAGGGTTTAGGAGTTACCCAAATTTTTCTGCATACGTTCTCTCTATCGAATTCTCTGCATTCCTCTATTCCACATCTCTTTTTTTTTTTTGCTAAAATCCCCTTTTTGGTTGCCGTTTATCCTACCTTTCTTTCTTACTGAATCTGATTTTTGTTTTTCCCATCGATTAGTGAGAATTGCATCGCATATTCGGTAAGTTTAGGTATGCTTTTGTGGTTTCGTTTTGGTTGTTGAAATGATGATTAAGGATTTTTCTTGTTGTTTAGGAGTCAATCAATAAATTATGGACTGTTGGACGATGTTCTAACTAGCAAGGAATTGCTATTGTTCTGTAGAGGTAAGTTGTCACTAGTTTCGGGTTTTAACTGTGCTTAATAATTCGGATTAAGTGATTGAAATTGGACTTGGAATTGTCGATTTTAGGTTTGGAAGGGCTCAGAAGTACTTAGGCATCGGAAAAAGTCCAAGGTTGTACTCCGATTGCACTAAAATCGTGTTTTGACAAAAGCTGAAAATGAAACTGTCGATGCCACATGGAAGTGTGGTATGCCCGTGTGGAGGCCGTGTGGCGAGACACGGCCATGTGATCGACGAACCAGGCCGTGTGCGCTTGACACGGGCTGTAATAGCCCGAAATTGGGCCTAGTTAGAATAGTGATTTTGAGATCACTTTTCGAGATTTAAGAAAATTATTTCAGTGTTAAATTATGTGTTATTGTATTTTTATAAGTATGCATGAAAATTTTGGTGAATTAATTTACGCGATTGAAGGCTTAATCGCGAAAAAGGACTAAATCGCATAAAAGGAAAAAGGGTTGCAATTTCTAGTAAATTGAGTTAAATAGTTAGAGAGAGTTAAAGTTTGGAGGTTTTATTGGGGAATTAAACCCATTTGTACAAGCATGGCAGGCCAAGGGAGGTGAAAGGAAAAGAAAAGTCAAAGGGTTAGGTATTTTGTTGAATGATTTGATAAAACAATGCCTAATAAGCCTAGTCTACATTTCTTTTCACTTTCTTCTTCCTCTTGCCAATTTTAGCAGCCAAAAAAGGGGGTTTTAGAGCTTCAAATTCCCAACTACTTTTATCACACATTTGTAATTGATTTTCTTTCCCTTTCTTAAATATTTTTACATTTTTGAGACACTCATGGCATAAGCTTTCTATTGAGGGTTATATCTTGCATTTTGGTTGAAAGTTTTGAAATTTTTCCTAAATTTTTAAGTGATGTTTGCTAGAATTTTTGGGAAGAAAATGAGCTATTGTTGTAAAATAAACAACAATGTGAAGGAAATTGTATGAAAACACTTAGAGAGAGGGCTTAGTTGCAGGAGTTGTAAAATAAAGGGTAAGTGTTGGAAATAATGAGAAGTTGGGGTAGTAATGGGAATGAAAAGAGTTGATTAGGCTTGGGTAATGAGGAAATTCGATAAAAATCGAATTCAGAGCCTAGGAGCAAAATGGTTATTTTGCCAAGAGATTAGGGGCAAAATGGTCATTTTGCCAAATTGTGAATTTTGGATTGTTTCAATTAATTTAGTGATTAAAACGATGAATTTGTATTCATATAGATCAAGGAGAATGTGGAGTTAACCTTGATCGAGGCAAGGGAAAAACTTCAGAGTGAATTCCATATTTCCCGTATTTTGTATACCGAGGTAAGTTTATATGTAAACGATACCCTTTTTATTTAATGTTTTTGCTTATGAATGTCTTATATGGTGTGTGATTAAATGTTATGGACCTAGAATGAAATTGTGAGAAATGAGAGTACGGTTAAGTTTCCATAAATTGTGAGTAAATGTGGGTTATGTGCGAACCACCAGATATTTGTTAAGATTAGTGAGCTAAGTGTAAATCGCTAGGCTGGCGATTATTATTGATAGGCTAAGTGCGAAACCATCAAAAAATAAAATTGATGAAAGTGGGCTAACTGCGATACCACTGTAATTTAATTAATGAAGGTGGGCTAAGTGCGATACCACTGCAATTTTATTAACGAATGTGGGCTACGTGCGATACCACCGCAATTTTATTAATGATGGTGGGCTAAGTGCGGATCATCTTAGTATTGCTAATGTCATTACGAATGACTATGTATGAATCTATCATGTATGGACAAGTTTGTTGTGGAAAAATTACTTGATTGAAATTCTAGGTGTGTTGTGATGATGGATAAGTGCAGGGATTGTATGTGCTAAGCAATATGAGCCTTGTGTGTAAATATTGTGTTGAGAATGTTGGATAAATTGTGGGAAGAGTAAGTGAACTCATGGTAGGAGGTATTGTTATGGTTGATGCAATAGTTAATTCCCTAATGTATGGCTATGGTATTAAATGTTTGCATATAGACTTACCAAGCTTATTGGTTACCCTTCTCCTTTTCTATTTTCTTATAGTGTCGCCTAAGAAATTTGAGGATCCAAGAACGTCAGAGGCATCGTACACGCTATCAACTGAAGCACTCGGTATAGTTATGTTTTGTGTTTTAAGTAATGGCATGTATAGGTTGTATGGTCATTTTGTGTAAGATATTCTAGTTAGCCAATCGTGTTGGCCATTTTTCTTATGAAATTCATTTTGTAAATGGTCTTTGGAATTGGCCCAAAACTATTCAATTTGCTTAGTGATATGAGAATGATTTACATGAAGATTGAGCAATTTTGCTAGTACGTTATACATGCCTAATGAGCGTGAATTGGTTAATGTTTAGACACCTATTTAGGGGCATTTAGATGAGTATTGATGTCATGATATCATGAATGAAAATTGGGTTATGTTTGTAGTTGTTTCAGGGTGGATAAGGGCTTGGTAAATAGCCTTATAACACGCACACGGGTAGACACACGAGTATGTGTCTAGGCCATGTGAAACACACGGGCTACACACTGGTGTGTGGCTCGACCGTGTGTCCCCTGCACCTTGCATGGATAGCATTAAATGTCCATCAATGTTCCACACGGGCGTGTCGCCCTTCCACACGAGTGTGTGCCGCAGCCGTGTGAGTAATGACGTTAGAAATAGAATGTAAAGGTTTTTGCACACGGGGTGCGACACGGGTGTGTCATGACCGTGTGAAGGACACAGGTTGGACACACAAGTGTGCGCCAGGCCGTGTGAAAACCCCTGTAGGTTGATGTTGGAAAATAAATCTGCACGGGTGAGGGGGACAAGCGTGTCCCTCGATGGTTCAGGCTGTGTGAGGTACACGGGCTATCAACACGGCCATGTCTAGAGGCCACAAGGGCGTGTCGCCCTTCCACACGGGCGTGTGCCCTCTTTGTAGTGAACTTCCTTGATAGATTTCTAATTGTTCGAAATGGTCCTGAATCGTTTCTAAGCTACGAGTTTGGCATCATAAGCCCTTATTGAGGTCCGTAGGTCATCATTAGAAATTTTTTTTATTTGGGACATACTTTAATGGTTTAAGATTGATAAATTATATGTGTTTTAGTAAGGTAACGCCTCGTACCCTATCCTGACTTCGGATACGGGTAAGGGGTGTTACATTTAGTGGTATCAGAGTTATGGTTTAGTCGATTCTAGGACTAACCTAGCTTGTGTACGAGTCTAGCTATACATGCCATTATTATTTGATGATAGTGTGACGACTCCTGACGTTTATAAATTGTGTTTTTTGTATAGTAATGGATCTCGATCAACCTATGGCAGACGATGTGGAGAGTAACACATCGGCTCCCGCTGAAGGGACCACGCCAGTAGAAACTGGGCCTATGACAATAAGTCAGGGCGGAAGGGCAAGAGAGGCCTACCTCCAAATAATGGACGCTTGGTATACGGAGTATGTTTGTGCGAATCCAAACACTCCACCTCCCCCACGTCCTCTAATTTATTACCATGCTCTGGTGGCTACTCAATGTGCAGATTTGGGTAGGAGAGACAAACCCCGAATTGATCAAATTAGAAAGCATGAGGTTGAAGAATTTCGGGCGAATAAGGATGACGACCCGGAGAGAGTTGAGTTCTGGTTGGAGAACACCATCAAAGTGTTTGATAAGATGTCATGCAGACTTGAAGAGTGCATGAAGTCACTCCTACGAGACGCAGCGTACCAATAGTAGAATACTCTCGTGTCGATAGTATCGAGAGAAAGTGTAAATTGGGAGCTCTTTCAAGAAGAATTCTGTAAAAAGTATGTCAGTTAGAGGTTTATCGACTAAAGGAGAAATGAATTTCTTAAACTGAAGCAACATCGAATGATGGTCACAGAATACGAGCGTGAGTTCGTGAGGCTTAGGAAGTATGCTAGGGAGTGTATGTCTTTTGAAGCCACCATGTGTAAGCGATTTGAAGATGGAGTACATAAGGATATTCAGTTGCTGGTGTGGATTTAAGAGATTCAAGAGTTGGCCAAAGAGAAGAGAAAGGCGAATATAGAGTCTCGCGACTCTAAGAAGATACAGATGGGGAAATCACATCATTCCTCATGTAAAAGATCGAGAGAGTTTCCTACACGATTGACTGTTTCAGTGGAATACTCGGGCAGAAGCAAGAATAAGCAATACGCGGCGCCTAAAGCTCAGACTACCTCCGTTGTGAGTGTTGGTAGTGCTCGACCGGATAAACCTAAGTGCTCACAGTGTGGTAGACAACATTTTGGCAAGTGTTGCGGGAATAGTCGAGCCTGTTACAAGTGTGGTTCTCGGGACCACTTTATTAAAGATTGCCCTTAGAAAGCTAAGGAAGAAGGATTTCAGGATGCCCGGCCGTGTAGTGTTCCGTCGAGGGTAGACCATAGAGGAACCTAGGAAGTGGGGCAGATGGCAAGGGTATGCCTAGAGACTCGACTGTGAGATTCGAGGGCCGAGTGCCGGCATGGACTTATGCCATTCACACTCGCGAGGAAGCCTCATCCCCAAATGTGATTACGGTTACCTTTTCTATCCACGATATATCTGTTCTTGCTCTAGTTGATCCGTGTTCTACCCATTCTTACATTTGCATGAAGTTGGTACCTAGTATTAATATGCTAATTGAGTCTACAGAATTTGTAGTAAAAGTGAGTAATCTGCTAGGCAAGCACGTGTTAGTCGACCAAGTATGTAAAAATTGTCCTTTGACAATTAGGGGTCATTGTTTTTCGGCCAATCTTATGATATTGCCGTTTGAAGAGTTCAAAGTGATCCTTGGTATGGATTGGTTGTCTACCCATAGTGTAGTAGTGGATTGTGGAAAGAAAATTATTGATTTGAGATGTGAGAATGGAGATAACCTTCGGGTAGATACGAGTATACCTAACTACTTACCGAGAATAGTTTCGTGTTTGACTGCAGAAAAATATTTTAGAAAAGGGTATGAAGCTTACCTCGCTTTTGTGTTGAACACTCAAGTGTCAGAGGCAAAGATTGATTCAGTGTTAGTGGTACGTGAGTACCCGGATGTGTTTCCAGAGGAGTTACCCGGATTACCTCCAGAGAGAGAAGTAGAGTTTGGTATCGAGTTGGTTCTAGGCACAACACCTATCTCGATCACTCCTTATAGAATGGCTCTGATGGAAATTAAGGAATTGAAGACCCAATTACAAGAGTTTACGGATAAGGGCTTTTCGAGGCCGAGTTATTCTCTGTGGGGAGAGCCAGTTTTATTTGTTAAGAAAAAGGATGGTTCGATGAGATTGTGCATAGACTACCGACAGCTCAATAAGGTTACAGTAAAGAATAAGTACCTATTACTTAGGATCGACGATTTGTTTGATCATTTGAAAGGAGCAACCATGTTGTCAAAAATTGATCTAAGATCGGGGTATTACCAATTGAGGGTCAAGGAACAAGATGTGTCGAAAACTGCCCTTCGGAGGAGGTACGACCACTATGAGTTCTTAATCATGCCTTTTGGCTTGACAAATGTGCATGCGGTGTTAATGGATTTAATGAACCGCATCTTCTGACCCTACTTGGACAAGTTTGTTGTCGTCTTTATTGATGACATACTGGTATATTCTCGTGACGAGGGAGAGCATGCAGAGCACTTAAGGATGGTATTGCAAACCTTGAGGGATAAGCAATTATACGCCAAATTCAGCAAGAGTAAGTTTTGGCTACGAGAGGTCATATTCTTGGGACACATCGTGTTGGGAGATGGAATAGAGTCGATCCGAGCAAGGTATCATCAATTATTGAATGGAAACCGCTGAGGAATGTGACAGAGATTAGGAGTTTCTTGGGTCTAGCGGGCTACTATAGACGTTTTGTTAAAGGGTTTTCAATGATTACTACTCCTATGACAAGACTATTTCAAAAGGATGTTAAGTTTGAGTGGACCGAAAAGTGTTAGCAGAATTTTGATAAGTTAAAGCTTTGTTGATCGAAGTTCCAGTGTTGGTACAACCAGAATCGGGAAAGGAATTTGTAGTATATAGTAACGCATCCTTAAACGGATTGGGGTTTATGCTCATGCAAGAAGGCAAGGTGATAGCCTATGCCTTTAGGCAGCTAAAACCAAACGAGAAAAATTACCCAGCCCACGATTTGGAGTTAGTCGCCATAGTGTTCGCATTGAAAATTTGGAGACACTACTTGTATGGCGAGAGATACCGGGTTTTCACGGACCAAAAAAGTTTAAAGTATATGACGACGCAAAGAGAGTTGAATTAACGACAACGAAGATGGCTAGAACTACTCAAAGACTACGAGTTGGTACTTAACTGCCACCCCGGGAAGGCGAATGTAGTTGTTGATGCATTGAGCAGAAAATCATTATTTGCCTTGAGGACTATGAATACTCAGTTGGCCATAGGTGACGATGGATCGATTTTAGCCAAAACAAGAGTTAGATCGGTGTTTTTACAAGAAATTGTCGAAGCTCAAAAAAATGACAAAGATTTACAAGCTAAAACGGCTCAGTGTGAGACGGGAAATGAATCAGACTTTAGAATTGGTGTTGATGGTTATTTGACGTACCAAAACTAGATCTATGTGCCTAAGGATGATGAGCTCATTTAGAGGATTTTGCAAGAGGCACATAGTAGTCGCTTTTCGATTCACCCGGGTAGCGTGAAAATGTATAATGACTTGAAAAAAATGTATTAGTGGTCAGGGATGAAAAGAGACATTTTAGAGTTTGTCTCGAGATGCCTAGTATGTCAGCAAGTAAAAGCTGAACACCAAGTACCTTCGGGTTTACTTCAGCCCATAATCGTTCCTGAGTGGAAATGAGACTGCATTACTATGGACTTTGTTTCCGGGTTGCCTTGTCACCAAAGAAGAGAGATGTAATATCGGTCGTAGTGGATAGACTGACAAAGTTTACTCATTTCGTACCAGTTTGGATTATCCATTTGAGAAGCTAGCCGAGCTATACATCTCTGAGATAGTGAGGTTGCACGGAGTGCCCTTGTCGATAATCTCGGATAGAGATCCGAGGTTTACATCTCGATTTTGGAAAAAGTTACAAGAGGCGTTAGGGACAAAGTTGAATTTCAGCACAGCTTTTCACCCGTAGACTAATGGCCAGTCAGAGAGGGTTATTTAGATTTTTGAGGACATGTTGAGTTGTTGCGTCCTCGAGTTCTAAGGGAGTTGGGAAAAGTATTTACCGCTTATCGAGTTCACTTACAATAGCAGTTATTAGTTAAGTCTTAAGATGGCGCCTTATGAGGTTTTGTATGGGCGTAAGTGTAGAACGCCCTTATATTGGTTAGAGCTTAAATAGAATCAGATACATGGGGTTGGTTTGGTGAAGAAAGCTGAGGATAAAGTTAAGGTAATTCGAGATTGCTTGAGAGCCGCCTCTGATAGATAGAAGTCCTACGCAAACTTGAAAAGAAAAGAGATCGAATTTCAAGTCAGAGATAAAGTGTTCTTAAAAGTCTCCCCGTGGTAGAAAGTCCTTTGTTTTGGTAAGAAGGGCAAGTTAAGTCCACGGTTTATTGGACCTTATGAGATAACCGAGAGATTTGGACCTGTAGCTTACTGGTTAGCCTTGCCACCTGAGCTAGAGAAGATTTGCGACGTCTTCCATGTATCCAAGTTGTGCCGTTATCGTTCAGACCCTTCACATGTGATTACGCTGACTGAGGTCGATATTTAACCGGATATGACCTATGGTGAAGAGTCGGTAAAGATTTTTGCTCGAGAGGTTAAACAATTGAGAAACAAAAGTATAGTGTTAGTGAATGTGTTATGGCATCGGCATGGAGTAGAAGAAGCCACGTGGTAACCAGAGGAGATTATGAGAGATCAGTACCCAAACCTCTTCAATGGTAAGATTTTCGAGGACGAAAATCCTTGAGGGGGAGAATTGTAACAGCCCGAAACTGGGCCTAGTCAGAATAGTGATTTCGAGATCACTTTCTGAGATTTAAGAAAAATTATTTCATTGTTAAATTATGTGTTATTGTATTTTTATAAGTATGCATGAAAATTTTGGTGAATTAACTTATGCGATTGAAGGCTTAATCGTGAAAAAGGACTAAATCGCATAAAAGGACTAAATCGCGTAAAAGGACTAAATCGCATAAAAGGAAAAAGGGTTGCAATTTTTAATAAATTGTGTTAAATAGTTAGAGAGAGTTAAAGTTTGGAGGTCTTATAGGGCAATTAAACCCATTTGTACAAGCATGGCCGGCCAAGGGAGGTGGAAGGAAAAGAAAAGTCAAAGGGTTAAGTATTTTGTTGAATGGTTTGATAAAACAATGCCTAATAAGCTAGTCTACATTTCTTTTCACTTTCTTCTTCCTCTTGCCAATTTTAGTAGCCAAAAAGGAGGTTTTAGAGCTTCAATTTCTCAGCTACTTTTATCACACATTTGTAAGTGATTTCCTTGCCCATTCTTAAATATTTTTACATTTTTGAGACCTTCATGGCATAAGCTTTCTATTGAGGGCTATGTGCAAACCACCGGATATTTGTTGAGATTAGTGAGCTAAGTGTAAATCACTTGGCTGGCGATTATTATCGATAGGCTAAGTGCGAAACCATCAAAAAACAAAATTGATGAAAGTGGGCAAAGTGCGATACCACCGTAATTTAATTAATAAAGGTGGGTTAAGTGCAATACCACCGCAATTTTATTAATGAAAGTGGGCTAGGTGAGATACCACCGCAATTTTATTAATGATAGTGGGCTAAGTGCGGATTCATCTTAGTATTGGTAATGTCATTACGGGTGACTATGTATGAATCTATCATGTATGGACAAGTTTGTTGTGGAAAAATTACTTGATTGAAATTCTATGTGTGTTGTGATGATGGATAAGTGCAGGGATTGTATGTGCTAAGCAATATGAGCCTTGTGTGTAAAAATTGTGTTGAAAATGTTGGATAAACTGTAGGAAGAGTAAGTGAACTCATTGTAGGAGGTATTGATATGGTTGATGCAATAATTAATTCCCTAATGTATGGCTATGGTATTAAATGTTTGCATATAGACTCACTAAGCTTATTGGTTACCCCTCTTCTTTTCTATTTTCTTATAGTGTCGCCTAAGAAATTCGAGGATCCAAGAACGTCAGAGGCATCGTACACGCTATCAGCTGAAGCACTCAGTATAGTTATGTTTTGTGTTTTAAGTAATGGCATGTATAGGTTGTATGGTCATTTTGTGTAAGATATTCTAGTTAGCCAATCATGTTGGCCATTTGTCTTATGAAATTCATTTTGTAAATGGTCTTTGGAATTGGCCCAAAACTATCCAATTTGCTTAGTGATATAAGAATGATTTACATGGAGATTGAGCAATTTTGCTAGTACGTTATACATGCCTAATAAGCTTGAATTGGTTAATGTTTAGACACCTATTTAGGGGCATTTAGATAAGTATTGATGTCATAATATGATGAATGAAAATTGGGTTATGTTTGTAGTTGTTTCACAGTGGCTAAGGGATTGGTAAATAGCCCTATAACGCGCACATGGGTAGACACACGGGCATGTGTCTAGGCCGTGTGAAACATACGGTTTGTACACTGGTGTGTGGCTCGACCGTGTGTCCCCTGCACCTTGTATGGATAGCATTAAATGTCCATCAGTGTTCTACACGGGCATGAGACACGGCCGTGTGTCTCAACCGTGTAGAGGACACGGCCAGCACACAGGTGTGTACCGCGGCCGTGTGAGTAATGGCGTTAGAAACAGAATGTAAAGGTTTTTGCACACGGGCTATAACACGGGTGTGTCATGGCCATGTGAAGGACACGGGTTGGGCATATAACCATGCGCCAGGCCGTGTGAAAACCCCTGTAGGTTGATGTTGGAAAATAAATCCACATGGGTGAGGGGCACAGGCGTGTCCCTCGATGGTTCAGGCCGTGTGAGGTACACGGGCTATCAACATGGCCATGTCTAGAGGCCACACGGGCTTGTCGCCCTTCCACACAGGCGTGTGCCCTCTTTGTAGTGAACTTTCTTGATAGATTTCTAATCCTTCGAAATGGCCCTGAATCATTTCTAAGCTACGAGTTTGGCATCATAGGCTCTTATTGAGGTCCGTAGGTCATCATTAGAAAATTTTTTTATTTGGGACATACTTTAATGGTTTAAGATTGATAAATTGTATGTGTTTTAGTAGGGTAACGCCTCGTACCCTATCTCGACTTCAGATACGGGTAAGGGGTGTTACATTTAGTGGTATCAGAGTTATGGTATAGTCAATTCTAGGACTAACCTAGCTTGTGTACGATTCTAGTTATACATGACATTATTAGTTGATAATAGTGTGACGACTCCTAACGTTTATAAATTGTATTTTTCATATAGTAATGGATCTCGACCAACCTCTGTCAGACGATGTAGAGAGTAACGTCCCGCTCCCAATGAAGGGACAGCGCCAATAGAAACCGAGCTCATGATGATGAGTCAGTGGGGAGGGGCAAGAGAGGCCTACCTCAATATGATGGACTCTTGGATACAGAGTATGTTTGTGTGAATCTAAACACTCCACCTCCCCCACCTCCCCCACCTCCTCTAATTTATCACCATGCTCCGGTGGCTCCTCAAGGAGCATATTTGGGTAGTAGAGACAAACCCTAAGTTGATCGAATAAGAAAGCATGGGGCTAAAGAATTCCAGGTGAATAAGGTTGATGACTCGGAGAGAGCTGAGTTCTGGTTGGAGAACATCATCAGAGTGTTCGATGATATGTCATGCGCACCTGAAGAGTGCATGAAGTGTGTGGTGTCACTCCTGCGAGATGCGGCGTACCAACAGTGAATACTCTCGTGTCGATAGTACCGAGAGAAAGAGTAATTGAGAGTTCTTTCAAGGAGAATTTCGAAAAAAGTACGTTATTCAAAAGTTTATCGACCAAAGGAGAAATAAATTTCTTGAACTGAAGCAACATCGAATGACGGTCATAGAATACGAGCGTGAGTTCATGAGGCTTAGCAAGTATGCTAGGGAGTGGGTTTCTTCTGAAGCCACCATGTATAATCAATTTGAAGACGAACTAAATGAGGACATCTAGTTGCTTATGGGGATTTTAGAGATTCGGGAGTTTGTGGTGCTTGTTGAGAGAGCGTGTAAGGCCGAAGAGTTGGCCAAAGAGAAGAGAAAGGCGGATATAGAGTCCCGCGACTCCAAGAAGAGATAGATGGGGAAATCACATCATTCCTCATTTTAAAGATCAAGTGAGTTTCCTACACGATTGATTGCTTTACTCATATACTCGGGTAGAAGTAAGAATAAGCAACACGCGGCGCCTAAATCTCAGACTACCTCCGTTACGAGTGTTGTGTACTGATGCAAGATGGTAAGGTTGTGGCTTATGTGTCTCCACAGCTCAAGACTCATGAGATTAATTATGACACATGACTTGGAGTTAGCTGCAGTGGTTTTTGCTCTGAAGATTTAGAGGCATTATCTGTACGGTGAGAAGTGTACCATCTACACTGATCACAAAAGCCTCAAGTATCTTCTCACTTAGAAGGAGTTAAGTTTTAGGTAGCGTTGATGGGTTGAGCTGCTTAAGGACTACGACTGCAGTATAGAGTACTATCCTGGTACGGCCAATGTGGTGGCCGATGCATTGAGCCGTTGGGCTAGGACCGATCTGAAAGCGTTGTTCGCTCGACTGAGTCTTTATGATGATGGGAGCTTGTTGGCAGAACTCCAAGTGAAATTGACATGGATTAATCAGATCAGAGCTAAATAGATGGAGGATAAATCTTTCGAGTTATGGTTTCGACGGATTGAGACTGGGGTTACTTTAGATTTTAGGGTTAATAATGATGGGGTTTTGTGCTTCAAAGGTTAGATCTGTGTACCGAATGATGAGGTTTTAAGACAGTCGATTCTGAGGGAAACACATGATAGCCCTTATGCTATGCATTCTGGTGGGAACAAGATGTACAAAGATATTTAAGAGTTGTACTGGTGGCCATGTTTGAAGCATGAGGTGACCAATTTTATGGCTTTCTATTTGACTTGTCAGCAGGTTAAGGCTGAGCATCAGTTGCCTTCGGGGTTGCTACAGCCGGTTCAGATATCGGTGTGAAAATGGGAGCGAGTGACGATGGACTTCGTTAGTGGGTTGCCTCTAACACCCACTAAGAAGGATTCTGTATGGGTCATCGTGGATTGGTTTACCAAGTCAGCTCACTTCATCCTGTTAGGATAGACTTCTCCCTACAGAAGTTGGCCAAACTTTACATTGCTGAGATCGTGAGGCTACATGGGGTTCCTGTATCAATCATCTCTGATAGGGATCCTCGTTTTACGTCTCGATTCTAGTAGAAGCTTCATGAGGCTTTGGGTTCAAGGCTTGACTTCAGTACTGCTTTTCATCGTTAGACAGATGGTCAGTCGAAGAGGGGGATTCAGATATTGGAAGAGATGTTGAGGAGCTGTGTGATAAATTTCTGAGGCAGTTGGGAGGAGTACTTGTCTTTGGTAGAATTTGCCTACAACAATAGCTATCAGTCTAGTATACAGATGGCACCTTACGAGGCACTGTATGGTCGTAAATGTCACACTCCCTTATGCTGGACTGAGTTGGGTGAGCGGCGTGTTCTGGATCCAGAGTTGGTATCAGAGACTGAGGATAAAGTCCGATTGATTCGTGAGCTTTTAAAAGCAGCCTCTAATAGACAAAAGTCTTATGCCAATCTAAAGAGAAAGGACATTGAGTATTCTATGGCGGAATTGGTTCTTCTTAAGGTTTCGCCATGGAAGACGGTTCTGAGGTTCGATCGCAAAGGTAAGCTGAGTCCTCAATTTATTAGATCGTACCAAATTTTGAGATAAGTGGGGCCAGTCACTTATCAGTTGGAGCTACCTTCGAAGTTGGATCGCATTCACAATGTGTTCCATGTCTCGATGTTGAGACGTTACCGCTCTAATCCCACACACATTGTGCCTGTAGAGGAGATTGAGGTTAGACCAGATCTAACGTTCGAGGAGGAGCCGGTCAGATTCTGGATCTTGATTTAAGGTCTTACGTAGGAAATCCATTCCCTTAGTGAAGGTGCTGTGGCGGAATCATAGGACTGAGGAGGCTACTTGGGAGAAATAAGATTCGATGCGACAGCAATATCCTCACCTCTTTTGATCAGGTAAATTTCGAGAACAAAATTTTCTTTTAGGGGGTAGAGTTGTAACGCCCCAAAATTTTTAATTTCTGGCTTTTGTGAAAATTGCAGCATGAAAATGTTTGTATATGTTTTTGCGTTATTTTGATACAAATATCTGTCTGCTTCTGTGGCTAAGTGTTCTGGGGATGTGTGAGAGGTCCTGAGTTTAAGCCTTAGCTTGGGTGAAATTTTGGGTTTTTATTGAATAAAGCCTTGCTCTTGGTGTTTAGGCTTTTAAGTAATAGATGGTTAAGATATGACAGAATGGGCTTGCTGGTCTGGTGGTTAAGAGGAGTGTTGGAGTAAGGGAGGTCTTGGGTTCAAGTCTGAACTGAGGCATTATTTTTGCTATTAGTGCCATGTGAGTGTTTGAGATGGACTGGGTTTGTAACACCCCAAACCCGGCCTAGACGTTACGGCTCAATCTGGTGTGTCACATCACTTACAACTAACCATGTTACCTAGTTACTAAGATTGCGGTGGGTTTTGCAAACCGATATTATGGGTTTAAGAGAAATTCTCGATTTTTGGAGAACGTCCTAAGCATTACTAGTTATTAAGAGGATAATATTAAAACTTAACTTTGTTACTTGATTGAACCGTGTGATGAGATTTTGCAAACATTTGATTAATTTTAAGAAAAACTTGCGCAGCTATATTTGAAATAATTTAAGTAATGTAAGGATAAGTAATTAAAACCCAAAATAAGAATAAATAGATCGGCCTTATTACAAACCCAAATTTAAAATAAAATGATTAAATAAAATAAAGGAATAATTAACTTAAAACCAGAACGCAGTCTTCGTGGCCACTCTGAATCTCTCCTAGCTCCAAGTCCACAGTCTAGGGCTCACCTGCAAAGAAGCCCATCCAGAGCCCAAATTAGCTCAAGCCCATTAGGCCTAAGCCCTATCCAGTCTCAGTAATAACTGGGCCGAAGCCCTATTCAGATACAATAAACAGGGCCTTAGCCCTTTTCAGATAACAGTACGGCCCTTAGGCCCATTTTAGTAGCAGAATAGATATTAAATATGAATGCAAGCCCAACGCATGTGGGGAGACTACTCGACCCACCCAACCGCTACACTCCACCCATACCAGCCCTACACTCCATGTGGGCAATAACTCAACCCACCCAGCCCTACACTCCACAATTGCAGCATAGCTGCTCAGATAACAGAAAAATGAGGCAAAGCCTCCAGTATGTGGTCAAGCCACTTTCAGAACTTCCTCTATCAATAACTCAGTCCCATGCAACAGATATACATGATATGACATACTGTAAACAGAAACAGTAAAACATACATTTCAGTCAAATTTAGCCCTAGGGGTATAACAGTCATTTTGCACCTATGAGGGTATTTCAGTAATTAAGCTAGTTTCTAGGGTTTCATACATATTTCAGTCACCAATAACCCAATTTCTGTCCCAGTTGTCTAATTAACTCATTTTAACAGTTTTTAGTTACTGGGACCTAAAACCCCTAATGGGCCCTACAGTGCCAATTAACTAATTTAGCCCATTTAGTCCAAATTTTACGATCGATTTACTAGTTTTAACAGTTTTAGACCTACAGTCTACCAGTACGCATCTATTGCCTATTTTTACCCATATGGGCCTGTAAGCTCATTGGGCCCATATTCAGCCCATCGAGGCCCAAATTTACCGAAGTGCACGGAATTACGCACTCATCCATCTTACCACTTGCGATTACAGATCCAGTGATTTCCAATCGAGTTGTGGGCGTTCGCACACTTATAAGCCCACGAAATGTCAGAATTTCGAAATACAGAAGGGTGTTCGATACACACCTAATTTACGACAACTGCTAATGAGATCTCTCACGATATCATACAATCAATTACTAGACACATTAGATCCAAAATACAATGACAATCATCATAATCTTACTTACCATAATCGACCATCACCACCTAAGGCCCTTGAGATCTTACCTTTGCCGAAACTAGTGACTAGATCTAGATCTAGTTGTTCCATTTGTCCAAACCCTCAATCTGCAGCCTCTAGATTACTCTATCACCAAACTAAATCAAGTGTTAAACCCCTTAGAGCTTTAAGCCCCAATCGACAGCCTCCCTAAGCCTCTAGGGATTTCGGCTTTTCTAAATCCCAAAATAGAGAATAGATCTAAGATGTCGAGTACTTACCACAGATTCCCCTTCTGTTTCTACTCAGATCTGATGTAGATCTAACCCCTAAACACTAGCAGAGATCGAGTCTCAGAGATCTAAAGATTCGGCTACAATTCCCTAAAAATATGGTGGTTTCGACTTTTTGAACGGTAAAGAAAAAGATGATTTGGTGTTGTGGTTTTGAAGTAGTGTTTCTGACAAGGGTTAGGGGTTTAGAGGTTGTGAAAATCAGCCAAAAGAGATGAAGAAGATAGGAGGATTTTGGCTAGAAGAAATCGACACAAGAAGCAGTCTTTTGGGATTTTGGCTTTTAGCAGTAGATGGGTTTGAGAAGAAAACAATGGCAGATTCGGTTTTGAAACAAAGAAAAGGAGAGATGAGTGAGGAGGAGAGGTGGTTTCGGCTAGAGAAGAAAAAAAGAAGAAAAGAATGGAAAATAGGAGAAGAGAAGGGAGAATTCGGCACAAGAAGAAGCTTACCTACGTTTTCGGCTTTTGGCACATGCATAAAAATAAAAGCATCATCTACTTACCTTGTGGCTTGAACTCTGGCCCTTAAACTCAGTCCACACACCACTTTTTTGGGAACTTAGTGGTGCCCCCTTACCACTTTACCAAGGCCCTCTTTGTGTCTCAGTTTACTAACTTTTTCTTAAAGGCCCACTTAACCAAGTCCCTTTCACTTAAAAACTGAAGTTGATATTTCTGCCGGGTTTTAACTTAGGCTTGGGCCTCCTAAAGGACCACTAACACACTTAAACCTAATTTCAGTAACCAAAACACCAAAATTTCAAGATTTCACCAAAAATCCCAAGAACCCGAAAAAATCCCGAAAATCAGGGTGTTACAGGGTTGTTGAGTAGTTGCAACGATGGGGTTTAGTGGGAGTGAATCAAGGCTTTGGGAGTTACCCAAATTTTTTTTGCACACATTCTCTCTGTTCGTGTAGTGCATATTTGGTAAGTTTAGGGATGCTTTTGTGGTTTCGTTTTGGTTGTTGAAACAATGATTAAGGATTTTTCTTGCTGTTTAGAAGTCAATCGATAAATTGTGGACTACTGAACAACGTTCTAACCAACAAGGAATCGTCGTTGTTCTATAGAGGTAAGTTGTCATTAGTTTTAGGTTTAGACTGTGCTCAATAATTCAGATTAACTGACTGAAATTGGACTTGGAATTGTTGATTTTAGGTTTCAAAGGGCTCGGGAGTGCTTAGGCATCAGAAAAAGTCCAGGTGTGTACTGCGATTGCACTAAAATCACGTTTCAGTAAAAGCCAAAAATGAAACAGTCGATGCCACACGGTCGTGTGGTTTGCCCGTGTAGAGGCCGTGTGGCGAGACACAGCCATGTGATCGATGAACCAGGCCGTGCACGCTCAATACGGGTGCTACAAACACGACCATGTAAGGCTGGCTAGGCCATGTACGAGGCGCGGGCTAGGCCAATTAGGCCGTGTCGGCCACACGGGCGTGTGTGCCCACACGGGTGAACCACTTCAGCGTGTGGAATTTTGGGCCAGGTCGTGTGATCCACACGGGCAAGGCCAATTTGGGCTGTGTGGGCCAAACGAGCATGTGGGCCCATAGGGGTAGGCCACATAAGCATGTGAACCCATTTTTTTGAATTGTTCTGAAAGGTTATGCGGGTCGCCCAAGATAACTGTGACCTATCGTAGGGTCGGTAAGCGTTACTTAGACCCCTATTCTATGATGTGATAATGAAATGTACGAGATAGCATGTTATAAATAGCATGTGTACTGATTTTGTTCTGATTTGTCTGTATGATTTGTACACTGCATATAAGTATGCCATAATTTTATGTTACATTGCATTGGGTTGGGATTGTGGTTGAAGTGAAGGAAGACTGAAAAGATATTAGCTTGTTATCTGGCAACTTCACTGCTTATTTCTGATATGTCCATAATACGGTATGATATGGTTTGTAGGGTTGGATGGGTTGATTTTATCCTCATACTTGGTGTGTAAGGCTGTGTGGGTCGATTTTATCCCCACATGGTGTGTAGGGTTGGACGGAGATGGTGTGCAAGGTTGGTGGGCATGTACTGTTCTGATCTGATTTGCATGTGATACTGTATGGGCTAAGGCCCGATTATGTCTGATTCTGTTCTGAGTGGGCTAAGGCCTACACTGTCTCTGTTAAGGGATGAGGCCCGATTTACGACTGTGATCTGTATCTGTTATATGCTTTACTGTGGGGATGTACACACTGAGTTTGCGAAAACTCACCCCTTCTTTGTTTATCTGTCAGGTAATCCCCAACAGTAGGCAGATCGGTGCAGCGGAGGGCTCAAAGGTGACCACTACGTTATTGGTTCTGGTTTAATACTTTATTATCCCTACTGTTTTCTTTATTATTTTGGGACTATGTCGTGTAATTTGGACTTGGACTTTGATTTTGTTTTGGATTTTAAATTGTTGTTATGGACTTTTAAACTGCAAACACCACTTATGCATTTTTCTAAAAATTAATTAAGAGCTTCCGCGTAAAAGAAATGAGTTTCAGCAAATAAGTTAATCACGAATTTCTGACTTAAGAAAAGATAATAACTAGTACATTTTAAATGATTAATACGTTTCAAAAACACTTTCGTGTGACACCGCCTGATTCGGCTATAACTTCTTGACCGAGTTTGGGATGTTACAAGTGACATGTCACTAGGGTTACCATTTGGTCAAACTCTAGCATTTGTTGCGGACTCACCACAGCTCTTTTGACCTTACCGATTTAGCTTTTATGAGCTTACTATTTAGCTCTTCAAAGCTTACCGTTTCTGTCCTTCGGGGCTTACCGTTTCAGCTCTACGGAGCTTACTGTTCAGCTCGTTTGAGCTTACAATTTACCGGCTCAGGAGGAGCATACCGATTATGGCTTGAAAGAGCGTATATGATGATGAATTGATGGATTACCGATTTATACACTTAGTGTGTGTCACCCGAGTATCCCTCGATGTTTCCGAAGGTTCAACGGGGATTATTTACACTACAAAAGGTAAATGATTTATATGGATATTTGCTACATGAACTACATGATTTATATGGATATATGTTACATGGATTACATGATTTATATGAGTTATATGTTACAAGAGTATATGGATTATGTGGATAATATGGTATATGAGATATATAATTTGAAATGATGTAATGATACTTGGTTTACATGAACTGAGATGTGACTTTGTTGTTACATAAATGATATATGTATGGTTTCATCCTTATGAATGGATGAATATACGAATGTTAAATGACTGACTTGTGGATGGTGTTGTGAGTAGGCATTATGATCAAATGAGTTGGATTTTAATTGTTATAATGCTAAATATCATATTGGTAAGTTTAATTCTATATTATACGGGCTTACTAAGCTTTTAAGCTTACTCTGTTTATTTTTCCCTTGTTTTATAGATTTCGGAAGCTATTCGAACGAAGTCAGAGATTGCTATCACTCTATCCAGACAATCTTTTACTACTTTTAGAATTTATGAAATGATGTAAATATGGCATGTATAGGCTAGTTTATAACATGAATTATATGGCCACTTAAGTATATGAATGTGATATAAATTTTGGTACTTGATCAAGCTATGTGATATGGCTTGAGTTGGAAATGGTTGACTTAGTATGAAAGCTTTATTTGATATGTCTTTAATATGGTAAATTTGATGAATGATATTTTAAGTTATATGATGCTTGAATATTGACCAATTGGTATGTTTTGTTGTGAATGAATTTGTAAGTATTGATTAGGTGTGAATTGGTTTATTTTGGATATGAGACATATGTTTTGGCATGAGATTGATACATGGATGTATTAAAGTATATGAAATGAGTTTATTTGGTATATGTTTTATGGTACAAAACAGCATGGAATTGGTTGGTTATTATATGGTTCAAAATGTCCACTCTTTGGCTGAATTGGTTGCCTATTATGAGTATGATTTTGTGCCAAATTGGTGCTTGTAGGTACAAGGACTTTGGGTGTGAAATGTGGCTTAAACCAGGCCTATTTTCGTGCCACACGGTCTGAGCACATGGGCGTGTGACTCGATCGTGTAACCCTTGCACCTTAGTTAATTAAGTCAGTATACCCTACAGGATTGGCACGGCTTAGACACATGGGCGTGCCTTGGCACGGCTTAGACACATGGGCGTGCCTACTTACCATGTGTGGCACACGAGCGTGTGGTCAGCCGTGTGACCCAAGTCAGTAACCCCTCCAGCTTTTACACGGCCTAGTACACGGGTGTGTCGCTGGCCATGTGGTGCAAATAAGTAAGTATGCCTTGTTTTTACATGGCCTGGACACATGGGTGTGTCTAGTGATCGTGTGAGGCACACGGCCTAGGCACATGGCCTGGGCACATGGCCTGGGCACATGGCCATGTGACCCTTATATGAAAAATTTTCTAAGTTTATGACATTTATATGAAAAATTTTCTAATTTTTCTTTAAACTTTCAAATGTTATCGTTTTAGTCCCAATCATATGTTTTAAGTTTTATATGCTTGATTTAAGTATGTTATGAGTATGAATGACTAAAATTTGCTGAATTGAGATAATATTTGTTAAATGTTTGATGAATTACTATTCTGAACTAAGTTAAAGGTCCGGTAATGCCCCTTTACCTATTTTGGCGACGGTTATGGGATAGGGGTGTTACAGTGTCATAGGACCGTGTGCCTAGACCGTGTAAGCTAGAGTCACATGGCCGTGTACCTAGGTCATATGTGTTTGGTTTTGTTTACTTTTGTAGTATCCTATAGCTCGGGTCTAGCGACCGGACTTGGTAAGGGGTGTTACAATAATTGCTTTGGCCTGTCTAATGATGCAATGTGTGTGCCAGTGTAATTGCTTCAGTTTGTCCGATGATGCACTATGGTGCTAGATTGGGATGCAGGTTGGTTAATGAGTTATAAACGATTGAATTACTTAGTTAATATGTAGAATGATATGAAATGGAAGTATAATATACAAAATGAATTAAAAATGAGCCCTGTGGGTGATTTTGTATTAATGAGCTAAGAGGATTAAAATTGGTATAAAACATAGTATAAAATGAGAAGTATGAATATATATATGTTATAAAAGGAGAAGTATGAATATATATATGTTAAGGGTGAAAAATGATGAATATAATTATAACTAGACATAATGATTGAAATGAATCAAATAGTTTATGGAATTGTTGAGAAATTGTTAAACTTTATGCAAATTTAAATAAGTGAAATTCGTTGTACAATTGCCATTATGAAAATGGAAGTGTCTTATATAGAATTGTATGGAATTAGACTAAGAATTGAATGTATACATGTTGCATAAGTTATTTATTTTGTTTTTGCATCATAGATTTACTACTAAGCGTATTTGCTCAACGTATGGTTTGTTTTCTGTGCGCAGGTTTAGTAGATTCTCTGGCAAGAAACAAGTGGATTTCCAACATCTAGAGGACGATTCCTGACTAAACAATGTTTCTATATTCTATTTTGTTTTAAGTTGGCATGTAACAACCCGTTTTCAGTGGTGTCGGAAACAGTGGTTATGGGACCACAATTCCAAAAATGAGTCAGTAAATATTGTTTATTTATATCTATAAGTATTTATTAAAGTCATATTAGAATTTGGTTAAGAAATTTTAACGTTTAGATAGTTAATTTAGGAAAAATGACTAAATCGTAAAAGCTACAAAAGTTAAATTCTATTGGCTAAAGGTATTAAATGATTATAGATTTTTGAGTTAATGGGTTTATATGATAATTAGACCATATATAAAGCTAATGAACGGTTATGGCTATTGTTTGGCTAATTTTTAAGGTTTATTTTAAGGGTAGAATAGTAAATATGTAAATAAAATAGCATAAACAGAAATGAAAGTAGTGATCATCTTCCTCATTCACCCTTTTACAACCGAAAAACACCATATAGATAAGGTTGGGAGATTCGGTTCATGACCTTGCTTGCATGTAAGTGATTTTTGATCCTGTTTTTAATGACTTATGTTTTTGAGATAGATTTAGCTTAATCTAGCTAACCTAGGGGTTAAATTCTAAAATGGTTAAAAGTTTAGGGATCTACCATGAATAATTGAGGTGTATTTGTGAACTTAGTTGTTAAATTCTTGAGTTTAATAGTTAAAAGTATTTTGTTAAGTAATCTTTGGTAATTTTAATGTCAGGGATTTATTTGTGAAAATAGTAAAACTTCATATAAATAGGTTAAGATGATGATAAATATGGGCTGATTATGAACCCTATGAAATTTTTCTCACATGAATTTTAGTTAATTGTGGTTAATTTGTAAGTTTTGGGTTTAGGGGCTAAACTACATAAAAGTTAAAGGTATGTGTAAATTTGTAAATTTCACAATGGTAAGGGTTATAGGTTTGAATTAATTTTGGAAACTATTTGAATGGTTTAATTGAATGAAAGTTATTATTTAAATTAATAAATGGTAAGGGTTTTGTCGAGGTAAGTTCGTAATGTAATTAAAGTAATTTATTTGGTTGCTAGTTATAATTTGAAATACATCCATAAATTTGGTTGACTTAAAAAAATGAGAAAGACCATGGTTGAAAGATTTAATGGCATTATACCCAAAATGAGAAAGACCATAGTTGAAAGATACTATGACATTAAACTGGAATAGGTAAGACCCTAATTGAAAGATACTGCGATACTATACCAAAAAATGAACAAGACCATAGTTGAAAGATGCTATGACATTAAATGTGATTGAATCAAGACCATAGTTGAAATATACTATGGCACCACTTTGGGATTGTGTAAGACCTTGGTTAAAAGATACCACGACATCCTTTGAACAATGAAAAAATCGAAAAGGATCACAAATTGAATGGTTATTATATTATTGATCTAAGGTTTGTCATATGAATAGGAATAAATGAATACATAAATGATATTTGAAATAATGTATCCCTTATATAAAGTAATTTTATTCGATAAGTAATGCTTACATTTATTCGAACTTACTAAGCATTATGTGCTTATGTTATTTGTGTTTTTCCTTATATATCATGAAAATCCTAGTTAATCGGGAGTTCAAGTCAAAGCATACACACTATCCATCTCTAATCTTGGTTAATGTTTTGGGTCTTTTTGATGTTGGTTATGAATGACATGTACTAGGATTTTTTGGTTAATTTGTTCATGTTATTTATGTTTGGAACTTGACTTGGTGATACTTTGTAGTCATGTATATATGTTTGGTACTTTGGTTTAATGGTGTGATTGTAAATGCTTTTAGTTAATGCTTTATGATGATAAATATAAATGGTGTTTAATGGATGGAAAAAAGGGAAAATTTGAGTAGTGTTAAGTATATATTTAAGGTGTTGTTTTAAGATGAAATTGTGTGATTATTGGAAGTAGGCATGAATGGTATGAATGAATGATAAGTTAAGTATGTGACTATATTTGTACAAGGTGAATTTAAATGCAAGTTAGCTTGGTGTGTGATAGGTGTTTGATTTGGCTTAGTTTGGTAAATGAATTGTGGTGTCAATGAGGGCACATTGGTTAGGCCCTTAGGTTGAATATTTTGGCATGTTTATAATTTGTTTGAATGGGTTCTGAAGGCTTGAAACTGAGTGAATTTGATTTGGTTTGGCATCTACAAAAAGGTATTTGTTTTAGCTTGTTTCAGAAGGCATTTTAGATGCACACAGCCTGGGACACGGGCTGTTACACGGTTGTATGTCATATACGGTCACAAGACACGGCCATGTGTTATTTTAATTTTTGGTGCAGGTTGGTCCACATGGTCACAGAGAGTTACATGGCCTGGAAACATGATCGTGTGACCTTACTTCGAAAACACACTCGGTTTGGCACACGGCCTGCGACATGGCCGTGTGACCCTATTTTGAATATCCACACAGACGGGCACTGTGTTGGGACATGACCGTCTGACCCATACTTCGAATTGTACATGATTAGCCACACGACCATGTTTCTGAGCCACACGGCCTAGCTACGCGATTATGCAACCCTTATTTTCCAAATTTTTAAATATTTCTAAAATTTTTTATTTTGTTTCAAATTTGTCCCTGATTGTTTCCAAACTATTTTTAAGGCCCTGTAGGCTCGGTTTAAGGCCCGTAAAGGTAATTATGCTATAAATGAATATTGAAATTGAGTGTTAATATTTTCAATTGAATAATTGTTTCTATATGATGTTTATTGTTTCAAATTATACTGTAATACTCTATAACCCTAATCCGAGGATGGAGACGGGTTAAGGGTGTTACATGGCATGTACCTAGTTTAGTCAAATTTTGGTTGCTTTTAAGTTCATGTGTCTTTTAGAGTTGGTACTTTATGGTGTATATTTGGCGAAATGGTTATAATGTGTTTATGAAACCTTTGCATATATATATTTAAATGTTGGAAATGGTTGTAATGTTAGGGACTTGTGGTTTTAAGTAGAAATGTGTGAATTTTAAATGAATGACACAAATTGGTTAGCTTGTTGATGATGATGCTATAGTATATTGTATAAGATAGTGAAGTGTATGCACTATTGGTAGGAAATGTAATATGTGTTAGTTGAAAATGAATATTTGTATCGCTAGCTGAATTGCAAAGTTGGAGGTTGATTAACAAAGAGATATTGCAAAAAAAAGTATGTGACATCGCGACATCAAATGTACCACATTGCGACAAGAATTGGCTTATAATGTCACAACGAGGCAAGGAACTCTGTCGTCTTAACAAGGCCAATACAGTAAGCGACGTCGCAACATCAATTGGTTTGACATCGTGACGTGACAAATTGTTTAGCGACGTCGCAACATGAAAGCAATGACATCATGAAATCAACCTTGTATTTTTGAAATTTTTACAATTTAGTCCTAATTCAATCTAGGGTTAACTTTAAAGCTTTTGTAAGCTTCTATAAGACCCAAGAATGATTATATATTGTATTGTTTGCTTATAATTCTTATGGTTATATATTTGATAATGTGAATTCGTATTAAATGTGATCATAGTTGCTTCAGCAACGAATGTGGCATACTGTAGCTCAGACCCAGCGATCGTGTCGGGTATAGGGTGTTACACTAATAATATAAATTAGGCTTAATATATCCTTTGGTATCTGAGTTTGACATTTTTGTCTACTGTGGTACTGATTGCGCCTGGCGTGCGTGAATAGGGCTATGAGTCAACACAATTATGTCTAAATGTTTAGCATTATACTGCAAGTGTGGTAGGTCGAGTTGTAATATTTATAGTGTTACAATGAAGCACTTGAGTTTCCAAGGATTGAACCCAAGAGAGTTCAGGGACAAAGTAATTCCTAAGTGAAAAACATGTAAATAGGAGGTCTAACTAACCACTCGCTATAGGAGGTCTAACTAACCACTCGCCAAGTACCATATTACCACAATTCATAGTAGAGGGTGAATTACACTAATTGATTACCTAACATTAAGAAGGACCAAATTGTAAAATAATTAAAATTATGCAATTAATAATTCAATACACACACAAGTGGCTAGTTGACTTCCATGTTGCTGATTAGTCTTTGGATTACGTATCGAAAAGGCTTAAACTTCTAATTGGCTCAATTTTACCTCTTGATCACCACTTTAGCAAATTTTGATAATCTCTAAAACAAAGAAAAGAAACTACATAAGCAATGAGTGCTTAGTAAGCTCGTATAAACTTTAAACATAATTTACCATTTCTATAATACAATACATAGATCAAACATAATTCAACATCGATGCCATAAGCTTAACAAAGCCTAATCAACATCACCAACTTACAAGTTAGTATATCTATCTATAATATAGTTGAAATCAACAATAAGACATGTAAATTTCCACATGTACAACGTCATTTAGTTCATAAATCCTTTCATTAAGTCATAATTCAATCCATTTGCATACTTACTATTTCGCTCCCTTTTCTTGCCTGTTGAACCATCTAGAATTATATCAGAAATTGGGGAAAGCTCACACGAATACTATTTCGTTCCCTTTTCTTGCCTGTTGAACCATCTAGAATTATATCAGAAGTTGGGGAAAGCTCACACGAAGTGTGCCTTTACATCTAACTGTAACCTTTCTTTTACATCAATGCTCACACGAGCTGTGAGATGGGCCTGCTCACACAAGCTGTGGGTCGAAATGTAAGCTATATGTTGCTGCTTAGCTGTGGAGAATCCGCAAAAAATGTAGGACCTCAGCCATCGATAGGACATTCAATTCCAGTACCCAAAACATGAAATCCCTAATGACATGTTATTTATATCCTAAGAATTCTTAAGGTTCAACTAGGACTCGATATTCGTCAATTCATCATATCATTGATACAATTGTATATTAATTAATTTACATCAAAACAACATAATAGACATTCAATTTAAACGACATTAAAAATATTACAGTTTATACGAACTTACCACGATAACTAGGCCATAGAAGTAAGATCAAGTTAATTCGAAACTTTATCTTTTCCTCGATCCAAATCCAAACATTTTTTTATCTTGATCTAAATAGATATTTTCAATCAATTAAATAATTCTAATATTCAATTTAATCCATAATTTATATTTATGCAAAATTACCAATTTACTCCAAATATTTTATTTTCTTTTCACAATTTAGTCCTTAACTTATAACTTAAAATTTAACCATTTTAACCTAAATCAATGTTAACCATAGATGCAAGGGACCTTGGTAACCCATAGTTACCATCATTTCACAATAAAACCTATAAATTTACATATTTAACAATTTAATCCCTAATTCTAAGATTCCTCAAAAATCACTTAACAAAACTTGTTTATTTTCAACAAATATTCATAATATATCAATTAACATAAAAAAGCATTCATGGTAAGTCCCTCAGCATTCAACATTTTTGCAAATTAATCCCCAGGCTAGCTAGATTAAACTAAAATTGACTCAAAAACATAAAAATAATTAAAAACGAAACTCGAAATCACTTACACGTAAGATAAAAGCCTAGCCGAATGCTCAAACCCTATAACAATGGTCATTTTCTATTGAAACAAATGAAAGGAAGAAGATGATGACTTTGTGTCATCTTTCTTTACTTAATTTTTCTTTTAATTGTTCATTTACCATTTTAACCTTTAAAAATTATCAAAATTTAATTTAAACCATATGCATGCACATCCACTATTACCTTAAATGGTATATTTACCATTTAAGTCTATTTAATTTCATTTCCATAGCCATTTGACCCCTTTAACTAATAGAACTCAACTTTTATAATTTTTGCGATTTAGTCATTTTCACTTAATTAACCAAGTAAACTTCAAAATTTCTTAATGAGATTTTAAAACGACCTTATTATAATCTCAATGACACTAAATAAATAATAAAATAATAATTCACTCATCAGAATTGTAGTCCCAAAACCACTCTTTCTGACATAACTGAAAACAGGCTATTACATCTCTCACCCATAAAGGAATTTTCGTCCTAAAAAATCTTACTAAAAAATAAGTTCGGGTATTGCACTTTCATAGCTTCCTCCGATTCCCAGGTAGCTTCTTCAATTTCGTGACGTTGCCAGGGAACTTTGACTAAATCTATACTTTTATTTCTCAGCTCTTTAACTTCTCAAGCTAAAATTCTGATTGGTTCTTCACCGTATGACATATCTGGCTGAATCTCAAAATCTACGGTGAAATCACATGTGAAGGGTCTAATCAGTATCGTTGTAACATCAACACATGAAACACATTATCAATTTTCTCTAACTCTGATAGTAATGACAATCAATAAGCCACTAGTCCAATGTTCTCGATGATTTCATACGGCCCGATAATTCGCAGACTAAGCTTTCCTTTTCGACCAAAACAGAGAACTTTTCTCCAAGGTGAAACTTTTAGAAATACTCTGTTGCTGAACTGAAACTCAATGTCTTTTCATTTCAAATCCACCTAAGATTTCTGACGATCAAAAGCAATTTTCAAACTGTCATGTATCACTCTAACCTTTTCTTGGGTTTCTTGAATCAAATCAACACCGAATAACCATTCTTGTGTAACTTAGTCGAATATAACAGAGTTCAACATTTCTGACCATACAAAGCTTCGTACGGCGCCATTTTAATGCTTGTCTGATAACTATTATTATAGTCAAATTCAACCAACGGAAGATACTTCTCTCAATTACCTTCGAACTTTAAAACAAAACATCGTAGTATATCTTCGAGTATTTGAATCACTCACTCAAATTGACTATGGGTTTGTGGATGAAACATTGTACTGAAATGCAATCGGGTACCTAGAGCTTCATGTAGTTTACTCCAGAATTGTGAAGTAAACCGTG
This sequence comes from Gossypium stocksii, assembly GCA_020496765.1. Taxonomy (NCBI): domain Eukaryota; kingdom Viridiplantae; phylum Streptophyta; class Magnoliopsida; order Malvales; family Malvaceae; genus Gossypium; species Gossypium stocksii. The sequence continues at coordinate 56,311,594 of CM035622.1, forward strand.
GATCCCTATCAGAGATGATAGATACCGGTACACAATGCAGTCTAACAATCTCAGAAACATACAATTCACCTAACTTTTTGTAATGCCCTCTTACCCGAGACCGTAGCCGGAGTCGAGCTTGAGGTGTTACTAAACTTATTTCATCACTTTTTTAAATTTTAAATCAACTAATTTAATTTTCGTAGCAAGCTGTCTTTCTGCACCATAGTCGCTTAAAAAATCATATCTCGAGTTACAAAACTCAAAATCAAGATCCGTAAATTTTCCATGAAACTAGACTCATATATCTATCTAATAAGTTTTTTCAAGAATTTTTGGTTGGTCCAATTAGTACATTTTATTATTTAAAGTTACCCCTGTTTTAGGATTCGACTGCACTGACCTCTGCTTACTACAAACCAGTTTTCTATCTGTACAAAATTTATATCACTATTCCGTTTGTTTATCCTAAAACTAGACTCATTAAGGATTCTGTACATATAAAATATACCTCCTAATTATTTTTTTACAATTTATGGTGAATTTCCAAAGTTGGAATAGGGGATCCAAAAATCACTCTGGCCCTGTTTCACTAAAACTCAAATATCTCACAACATATAACTCCTTTACCTGTTTCGCTTCTTCCATATGCAAATAGACACAATAAGATTCAATGTCATATTTAATTCATCACCTAATTTAGTTTCTAATATTTTTAGTGATTTTTCAAATTTACATCATTTCTGCTGCAATGTTCTGTTTTATAACAAGATTCAACTTTCTATGGGTTTTCATAGACTAGATAGCACATTAAACATACTCAACATCAAATATGATCACAATAGGCTATTTCAAGGTCTAACCACTACCAAACATTTCCTCATCAAGCAAAAGCCATACCATAAGATTAATTACACAAAATGAGTATATTGCTATACATGCCATATTTAAGTTATACAAGCCATGTTACCAAAAAGTTCTTCGGATAGTGTGATCGAGCCTTCGACCTATCCCGATTCCTGAGCCGGCTTATCCAACACTACAATGAATGGACAAGAGGGAGTAAGCATAAATGCTTAGTAAGTCCATATGCAAATAACAAGTAACATAACAAAGCAATTATACCAAACAACATTAGCATGTTATCACCAAGACATATTCCACATTTCTAGCCATCGTGTATCAAGTTTCAACCCGAGGGTTAAGAACATACCTGTCCAAAGTTTGCATTTCGCGGCACTTACCAAAATATCATTTGCATCTCAAGCATTTGCATTTCGCGGCACTTACCAAAATATCATTTGCATCTCAAGCATTCTTCCATTTCGCTAAAATTTTACCCGTTGAACACATCGAAATATAACTCGGATACATGGATAATTTGCACATAAGTGCCACATATGTAATCAAGCGACCATGTAACCTGCCCATAAGTGAACTCGGACTCAACTCAACGAGCTCGGGCGTTCGCATCCATAAGTGAACTCGGACTCAACTCAACGAGTTCGGATGCCTAGTTACATCTCACAAACTCGGACTCAACTCAACGAGTTCGGACATTTGCATCCATAAGTGAACTCGGACTGAACTCAACGAGCTCGGATGCTCAACCATCCTAGTGACATGTCACTTGTATCCTAATCTATTCCCAAGGTTCAAATGGGATTTTCCTCAATCACACATTTCCCAGTCGTTCTCCTCGGAATATCGGAACCAATACGTTGCTTGCATCTCATACTTATCAATTTAATCACATACTTTTCATACCAATACATAATATTTCACAAAGCATAATATTCATAATAACAAGTATCATATCATATAAATAGCATTAATTCACTTAAAATAGCAATTATGTTACATTATTTACACATGAACTTACCTCGGTACAAAATATAGCAATTTTGCAATTTAGTCCATAATCTTTTCTTTTCCTCGATCAAGGTTGATTCCACGTCTTTCTTGATCTAAAATAACACATTTAACTTATTTAATACTCACATTTATCAAAATAGTCCTAAATTCAAATTTTGGCAAAATTACAATTTTGCCCCTAAACTTTTACATATTTACACTTTTGCCCCAAAGCTCGGAAATTAAATTTTATTTCAAATTCTTATGTTTTAGGACATTCTGATCATTTATTTGCTATTAGCAAGCTCAAATTCCCACAATAACACATACTTATGAACAATATGTACTTTTACCGATTAAGCCGTTTTGTTCGTTTTTACTTAAAATCGAGTAATACAAGTTGTCTAACATAATTTAAAACCTCATATTCTATCATAAAACATCAAAATACACAAATTTCACCTATGGGTATTTTTCCAAATATGAACCCTAACTTAAATTATTGCTAACATAAGCTTTATCGAGTTACCGGGACTACGAAAACGTAAAGAACATTGAAAACGGGAATTGGAATCACTTACTATGGAGCTTGGAAGCTTGAAACAAACCCTAGCTATGGAGAACCCTTGAAATTTCGTGGTAATGAAGAAGATGATCAATTTTGTGTTATTTTTCCCTTTTTATTTCATGTTAATATCCAAATGACCAAAATGCCTCTCCTTACTAAACTTTCAAAAATTCCATCCATGTCCAAATTTTGTCCATGAACTTAAAATTGGCCAAATTACTATTTAAGACCTCCTAATTAATATTTCAAAGCAATTTCATACTAGAAACTTCTAGAATGCAAGTTTTGCAACTTATTCGATTTAGTCCCTAATTTTAAATTAAGCACTTTACGCATAGAATTTCTTCACGAAATTTTCACACAATCATGCAATCATATCATAAACCTCAAAATAATTATAAAATAATTATTTCTACCTCAAAATTTTGGTCACGAAACCACTATTCCAATTAGGCCCTAATTCGGGATATTACACTTTTCAAGTAAATAATCCATACGTACTAGAATGAAATGTGCGGATTTAATCAAACGATCCATAATAACCCATACAACATCTTTCTTTCTCGGTGATAGAGACAATCTCGATACAAAATCCATCGTAACACGTTCCTATTTCCATTTTGGAAGTATCACAGGTTCTAATAAACTAGAAGGTACCTGATGCTCGACTTTAACTTGCTGACAGATCAAACATTTTGATACAAACTCTAAAATCTCTCGTTTCATACCTATCCACTAGTACATCTGTTTCAAATCACCGTACATTTTATTGCTACTAGAATGAATTGATAAACTACTACTGTGGGCTTCTTGTAAAATATTTTGAATGACATTACAATTCTGCGGAACACAAATTCTGTTTCTAAAGTACAAACTACTGTTTGAATTAACATGAAAGTCTGAATTTGGTGTCGGCTCTATCTATTCTCGTTTTGCACTCAATTCTGCGTCACTTTTGTGAGCCTCACAAATCTGTTGCAAAAACATCGGTCTAGCTTTTAATTCAGCCACAACAGAACCATCATCAATCAACGTTAACTGAGTGTTCAAAGCTCGCAAAAGAAACAAAGATTTTCTTCTAAAAGTATCAGCAACAAAATTTTCTTTTCTCGGATGATAATCAATGATCAAATCATTATTTTTCAACAGCTCTAACCATCGACATTGTCTCAAATTCAATTCTTTTCGTGACATCAAGTACTTTACGCTTTTTTGATAAGTGAAGATATGACATTTTTCTTCGTATAGGTGGTGTTGCCAGATCTGTAAAGGAAATACAATAGATGCAAGCTCTAAATCATGAGTCGGGTAATTCTTCTCGTGTGGTTTCAACTATCGAGACGCATAAGCTACCACTTTGCCTTCTTGCATCACAACACAGCCTAAACCGTTCAAAGAAGCACCGCTATAAATCACAAATTCCTTATCAGACTCTGACATTCAAATTTAACATTTCTAAAGCAGTTTCATCAATGGTGTAGCAATCACCGAAAATTCTTTAACAAATCTTTTGACTTCCGAAACATTTTTCGGAGGCTTCCAGTCGACTATAGCTGATATTTTACTCAGATCAACCCTAATTTTGTCTGTCAATACAACGTGTCCCAGAAATCCAACTTCTCGGAGCCAGAACTCACATTTGCTAAATTTAACAAATAACTGTTTTTCACATTAAGTCTGTAAAACTATTTTTAAATGTTTGCATGTTTTGTCTCATCTCAAGAATAGATTAAAATGTCATCAATGAACACAACAACAAATTTGTCTAAATACGATCATAAAATTCTGTTCATCAAACCCATCAACATAGCAGGTGCATTGGTCAAACCAAATGGCATAATAAGAAATTCATAATATCCGTACCTGGTTTTAAAAGTAGTCTTCAACACATTCAAGTCTTTAACCTGTAACTGGTAATGTCCAGAATAGAGGTCAATGTTTGAAAATACTATTGCACCTTTCAGCTGATCAAACAAATCATCAATACGTGACAAAGGATGTTTGTTCCTTATTGTGACTTTGTTAAGCTGTCGATAGTCGATACATAACCGCATTGATCCATCCTTTTTCTTAACAAATAATTCAGGAGCACCCCAGGGAGAAAAACTAGGCCGAAAAAACCTTCTATCTATCAACTCTTGCAACTGAGTTTTTAACTCTTTCAACTCTGTAGGTGGCATTCTATATGAAGCTATTGATATCGGAGATGTCCACAGCACTAACTTAGTAGCAAACTCAACCTCTCTAACCGGTGGTAACCGTGGTAATTCTTCTGGAAGCACATATGTGAATTCACAAATAGTCGAACTCGACTCTAATTTCAATTTTGAAACCCTGGAATCAAATATATAAGCTAGATATGCCTCACAACCCTTTCTAACATATTTCTGTGCTGTCATAGCTGAGATAACATTAGATGCACCATCTAATCTATCTGATTCAATTTGAATCCTTTCACTGTTCTAACATTTCAACATAAAATGCTTTAGTCCACAGTTCACAACAACATCATGCAGAGTTAACCAGTCCATACCAAGAATCATATCAAACTCATCAAATGGCAATAACATTAAATCAGTCAGAAAGTTGTAATCCCGAATCATCAAATGACTTTTTTTTACAGACTTGATCAACTAACACATACTGACCTAAAGGATTCATTACTTTAACCACAAATTCAATAGACTCAAAAGGTATTTTCTTATCCGACACTAAAGTTGTGCATACATACTAGTGCGTTGACCCTGGGTCAATCAAAGCATTAACATTAGTATCAAAGATAGAAAATGTACTAGTCATCACATTACGTGCTGAAGCTTCCTTTCGAGCCCAAATTGCATTAGCCCTAGCTGGTGCTTGTGCCTTAGATATAACAGTAGAATCTTTCGTTTCACTTCGACTGTTACCCGCATTTCTAGTATTTCGGGGTGGTTTCCCTGTCACAGTCATATTACTAGAACGAGTGTTTTGAGCCTTTTCTTTATCAAACCTTTCAGGGCAGTTTCTAAAAAACTGATCATAAGAACCACATTTGAAGCATAATCCATCTTTCAATCTACATTCTTCGAAGTGTCGTCTATTGCATTACTGACATTTAGGTTTGTTATTTCTGACACTACCGACACTCACTACAAACATAGCCTGAGTTATCGAACTCGAATGTTGTTTTCCTTTATCTCTCCCCGAGAATCCTATTGAAGCTAATGAACGATTGTGGAATTCTTTTGATTTCTTCGATGGAGATGAGAATGATTTTCCCATAGGTCGTTTACCCGTATCACGAGCCTTAGAATTTGCATTTCGTTTGGCTTTACTGAGTTCTTCGGTCTTATGTGTTCTATCAACCAGAACCATGAATTCTTTCAATTTTAGAATTCCAACTAACAACTTGATATCTTCATTTAAATCATGCTCAAACTGGTTACACATAATAGCCTTTGATGGTATACACTCTTAAGCATATTTGCTAAGTTACACAAATTCTCTCTTATACTCGGCTACTGTCAACAACCCTTGGTTGAATTCTAGAAACTCTTTCCATTTTTTGTCGAGAAACCATTGGCTAATAACATATTTATTTCTAAACTCTGTTTGAAAAAATTCCCAATTCACACGGTCTTTAGGTACTACCGCAATCAAGGTGTTCCACCACTGATACACTGAGTCTTTCAATAGAGAGACAACACATTTTAAGCATTTAACTGGTGTTCAAGATAATTCATCAAAAACCTTCATAATGTTTTCTAACTAGAACTCAGTTCTTTCTATATCATCTTTGGCTGAACCACAAAATTCTTCAGCCCATATTTTCAAAATTGATCAATTAGAGGCTTGGTTGCTCGAACTTGTTCCAAACCTTGAAGACTAACAAAGACAGGTTTGGGTACAAGAGGGGGTGGAGGTCGTTGAGCCAATGGGTTCGTTCTCATGAACTCTGTGAACCACTCAGACATCATCTAGAAGAAGGCTTCTTTAGCCTCACCTCCCTGGCCTTCAACTACGTGCCCACTACCATTAGAAGTTGTTTTGTGTGTAGAGGCTTGCAGGTTACTTTCTACCTCATCGGAATAAGCTCGATTGGATTTATCTATACGAAAACATAATTCAATTTGAGTTACGAGTTATCACACTATCACAGGTTATATAATGGCATGTATTTCTAGACTTGATACATGCTACGTTCAGTCCAAGAATTGCCTAAACCGTAGCTCTGATACCAATAAATGTAATACCCCTAACTCGTCTCCGTTGCTGAATTAGGGTTACGGAGTATTATCGTATAATCGAAAATATTAAAACACCATAACATTCAATAACTTAAATATATCATAAACCGTTCTATCACACACATTCTGTCCCTAAATCAAGCCTTTGAGGCCCTAAGAATAGCTTCGAAACAACTTGAGACTAATTTGAAACAAAATTGAAAGTTTAGAAAAAAGTTGCAAAAATTAGAAACAAAGGTCACACGGCCATGTGGCCAGGCCGTGTAACTTTCGAACAAGGAACACACGGTCGTGTCCCAGCCTGTGTCCTCACCCATGTAACTCACTGTGCAGGGTCACACGGCCAGGTCACACGCTTGTATGCCAGGCTGTGTAACTCTCTGAGTTCCCACACATGCCCGTGTGCCAGGCCGTGTTCTAGACCGTGTAGCTTACTGACTTGGAACACTAAAAAGTCTCAGATGACATACGTTCGTGTCACTAGCCTGTGTGTCATACAACCATGTGACATCTCGTGTCCCCAGCTGTGTGAACCTAAAATTTACCTAAAATCAATCCATTTCAAAACCAATTCCTATCTAACCATTCATACCATTAGGGAACACATTCAAGGGGTTTAAAATTCATCCAATCATACATAAACATGCCATTCCGAACGACCTAATTTATCTAAACAATATGCCATTCAAATGAACCACAATTGTACCAAAACACCATTTACCAAAACATGTTAACATTTCCTCATTCCATGCATAAAGACCAAATTCCACTACATGCCTAAAACACATAACAAATGACCATTTCCAAGCCAGCATCAACATACCAAATAGCCATGCATATCAATTACCTAAAAATGATCAAAGTGACTTAACAAGTATTACAAGTCCATCAACCATACATAAATATCAAGGCACAAACATACCGATTTACCATTTACACATTCACTAAATACCATTACAAAACATCCTATACATGCCATTATAAACCTTGGCCAAAATACTTAAAAGCTATTGAATTGGCTGCTGGATAATGTGATAGGTCTCTGACAAGCTTCCAACTGATCGGGATTGTGATAATATATAAAATAAAGGAAAGAAACTATATAAGGAACGAGTGCTTAGTAAGCTCGTATAAACCTTAAACATAATTTACCATTTCTATAATACAATACATAGATCAAACATAATTTAACACTGATGTCATAAGCTTAACAAATCCTAATCAACATTACCAACTCATAAGTTAGTATATCTATCCATAATATAATTGAAATCAACCATAATACATGTAAATATCATTTAGTTCATAAATCCTTTCACTAAGTCATAATTCAATCCATTTGCATACTTGCCATTTCATTCCCTTTTCTTGCCCGTTGAACCGTCTAGGATTACATTGGATACTCGAGAAACCTCACACAAAGTGTTCCTTTACATATAACCGTAACCTTTCATTTACATTAATGCTCACATGAGCTGTGGGTCAGAAAGTAAGCTACAAGATACTGCTCACACGAGCTTTGGAGAATTTGTAACAAATGTAGGACCTCAGCCATCAGGAGGACATTCAAGACCAGTACCCAAAACATGAAATCCCTAATGATATATCATTTGTATCCTAAGAATTCTTAAGGTTCAACCAGGACTTAATATCCGTCAATTCATCATAGAATTGATAAATTTGTATATTAATTCATTTACATCAAAACAACATAATAGGCATTCAATTTAATAAACATTAAAACTATTACAGTTCATACAAACTTACCTTGATAACTAGGGTGTAAAAGTAAAATCGAGCTAATCCGAAGCTTTAGTTTTTCCTCGATCTAAATCCAAACGTGGTTTATCTTGATCAAAATAGATATTTTCAATTAATTAAATACTTCTAATATTCAATTTAATCCATATTTCATATTTATGCAAAATTACCAATTTGCCCCTAAAAATTTAATTTTTCACAATTCAGTCCTTAAGCTTATAACTTAAAATCTAACCATTTTAACCTAAATCCATGTTAACCATAGATGAAAGGGACCTTGTTACAACCTATAGTTACCATCATTTCAGAATAAAACCTATAGATTTACACCTTTAACAATTTAATCGCTAACTTCAAAATTCATCAAAAATCACTTAACAAAACTTGTTTATTTTTCAACAATGATTCATAATCTATCAATGAACATAAAAAAAAGCATACATGGTAAGTCTCTCAATCTTTAACATTTTTGTAAATTAATCCCCAGGCTAGCTAGATTAAACTAAAATGGACTCAAAAACATAAAAATTATTAAAACGAAACTCGAAATCACTTACACACAAGATGAAAGCCTAGCTAAATGCTCAAAACCTATAAAAATGGTGATTTTCTATTGAAACTAATGAAAGGAAGAAGATGATGACTTTGTGCCATCTTTCTTTACTTAATTTTTCTTTTAATTGTTCATTTACCATTTTAACCTTTAAAAATTATCAAAATTTCATTTAAACCATATGCATGGACATCCACTATTACCTTAAATGGTATATTTACCATTTAAGTCCATTTACTTTCATTTCCATAGCCATTTGACCCTTTTAACTAATAGATCTCAAGTTTTACACTTTTTACGATTTAGTCATTTTCACTTAATTAACCAAATAAACTTCAAAATTTCTTCATGAAATTTTAATACGACCATGTTATAATCTCATTGACACTAATTAAATAATAAAATAATAATTCACTAGTCAGAATTATAGCCCCGAAACCACTGTTTCCAACATCACTGAAGACGGCCTACAGTAAAAACTAACTAAACTACCAACTCAACCAACTAAAAACTAGAAAAAAAAAAAAACTAAGAACTAAACCTTAAAAGATGAAGAAAACTAACTACTTAGCTAAAAAGATTATAGGAAGTAAAATAAAGTTGACTCATTTTTGTGTTCAGCTAAAGGGCGTTTTTATCAACTAATGATAACCCCAAAATTTGGACAAAAGTTCCCTTAGAACGTGTGTTTTTATTGGAGGTTGTGTTGGGAAAAAGACTACCCGTGCAACAAGTTTTTCCTCGTTAGGTAGCGATGTCACATCACCTAGGCTTAAGTGTCGCAACATTTTAGACATTAGCATACTTGTGGTTGTGGGGGGTCTCGGTGTCGCAACATCATTGGTGTTGGCTTCAATTTCTTCATTTTAATACCTATAGGGATATCACAACTTTGGAGGCTCGGTATCGCGATGTTGGTTAAATCTCACGACATCCTACCCTTGGTGTCACGACACCACCCGACAGTAGGCTCCATGTTGATTTCGTGTTGAACTTTTGCATTCTCAAGGTGAAAAGGGTTTGATGTCATGACATCAATATCATTAGTGTCATGTCACTCACTCTAAATGATGTTGTCCTCAAGGTTGGGCCATTGTTGTCTTCCTACACCACCCCAAACACGTCATTAGGTCCCCCGTGGCACCATGTTGCCAATTTGGGCCTTATTAAGGAAAAAAACTCAGCTAAAAACATTTATTAATGGTTAAAGCTAAAATTTAGAAAAAGCATAGAAATACACTTAATTTGCTTGAGAATAAACTCTTCAAGTGTATTAGAGAGCCTAATTTGATGCATCAAATTATGACAAATCTAGTACTAATGTTATTTTTTGGTTTAATTTGGTTTCTATATTTGAAAAAATAATATTGTAATTACCCAAAATTCACGGGCATCGAAAAAGTGTATTGTCGAGCCTCCGTCTTAGTAAAACAAATTCGTAAATATTTATTAAAAATATTTACGAAGTTAGTTGTGTGTTTAATTAGGTTCTAGTTAGGTGAATTTGAATTAATTAGGAGTAATTAAGAAAAAGTATTAAATTCCAATAGAGGTAAAAGTTTAATTATAGATTAAAGAAAGTAAAAAAGACCAAATAGGAAATTAGGCCACTTTAGTAAATTGAGGCGGTTTACTATTGAAAAATCTAAGAATTTTTTAAGTTATATATATATTATATTATTTAATAATAATGATATTTAATATTTTATATTCTTATAATATATTCTTATTAACTAATAAACAAAATAAAGTAAAGAAACAAAACCAAAATAAGGAATAGAAATAGAATAGGAGGGACGAAACAGGGAGAAAGAAGAAAGAAAAAGAAAAGAAAGAATTTAAGGTTTTCAAAGGTTCAATTTCAAATTGGTAAGTCAATTTAAGTCCTTTTCTTATAATTTTTGAGTTTTTATGATCTTAGAATAAAATACTACTAAATATATGCTGAAATTTTGAAAGTTATTAGATTTTTAAATACTAATTTTGTTGAGTAAAAGTGTGAATTAGAGATTGAATTAATAGAATTTCTAATTAGAATTGAGAGAATGATTAAATTGTACAATAGGCTATAAATTTTGTGTAATAGGGACTAAATTGCTGAAATTTGAAATTAGGGTTTTATGATGAAAATTAGAGAGTTAAGTTTAAGTTTGGTTGAAAATTTAATAGAAATAAGGTATGAATTGGGATGGAAAAATAGATGATTTTGGTTAGGGCTTAAATTGGAATTAAGGTAGAAGTTAAATTGGAAATTCAAGTATTTGATGTGAATAATTTTTGTATTAAGAATTGTAAATTATTTTAATTTTCGTAGCTAACATCAAACCGGAGACATTGGCTAAGAAAGGAAAGGAAAAGATTGCCAGGGAGTAACTCGGGAAAAATCTGTTTTGTATTACTATAATTCAAGTTATTTATTATCAATGTTAAATTTTAATTTATGTGTATGGTAAGTAAAATGTGATGTAAGTATTATTATTGGGTTTAATGAAAATTGAATTGAATAATGAATATATATATATATATATATATATGTGAAATTGAATTGCATATTGATTTGTAGTGAATTTGAAATGAAAGTGAAATGGATTTGTAAAATGGAAACCCTATTAATTAGTCAGGTTAAGTCGGATATAGTTGGCATGCCATAGGATTAGAAGTATTCAGGGATGCTTTGACCTCGAGTCGATGAGACACTGGGTGTCACTATACTACTTCGGATAGATTCGATGAGGTACTGGGTACCAACTTACTTCTGCTAGGCCGATGAGATACTGGGTGTCAACTTGTTGCTTTGAACTATCCAATGAGGCACTGGGTGCCATACTAGACTGTTTCGTTGGATCGGTGTATCCGCCAAGGTCCGAGTCATATTAATATGGGTAAATAAATGAAACAGAAAATGGAATGAAATTGAATGATTTCAATCATGAAAAGAAATGAGAAATGAAATTAAGAAATGAATGAACCAAAAGTTCATAAGAGATTGATGACCAAATGGAAAGTTATATGAGTGAAATTGATGAATAGCTAAATTATGTTGCCATTGTTGAGAAATGAAAACTAAGGTTTGGAATAATGTGTTATGAGATAATATTGTATAGTTAGATGTGTATAAATTTTAATTATTTAAAAATTTGAATTATAGTAATACCACTGAGTATGATATACTCAGCGTACTGTTGTTTTTCGTGCACTGGTTAGTAGAAGTTGAACATTCCGGTCTAGCATCCAAAGCCGATCCCGACCTTAGAAACTTGGTGATGTATATTTCTTTCAGGAAAAGTGGCATGTACCTAGGTTATGTTTATGGGTCATTGTAACACCTCAGATTTTGGGCTTAGGAGAAATAGGCTTTGAGTATTGGAGAAATTGGATTTCAATTGTGTGAGAAAAAATTCACAAATTTTTCTTTAGTTTGTTGGCTAACTGAGTTAGGAAGAGTTGGGAGTGTTGGAGAAGTCCTGGGTTCAAACCAGGACTCTAGCAAAATTTTTAGTTTTTCCCTTTAGTGGACTTTGGCGTTAGTTGGAGGGCCTTATAAATATGTTTGGTTGGAATATGACACATGGAAGCATGTGGTCTAGTGGTTGTGGCATTATTAAGGTTGCAAGGAAGCTTGGGTTCAAGTCTTGGCAGTTACAATTCATTTTAGTTTTATTTTAAATGAACTTAGACTTTGGCCCATAGGCTTATATTTAGTTGTGCTTGTTTTGTGACACAAGGAGCTAGTTGGTAAGGTGGCTAGCGGCGTGGATTACTTTATAGGGAAGCTTGAGTTCGAATCCCCTTGCTAGCAGAATGTAATTATTTTGCTAAATGGGAGCGGCAAGAGGTGGAGTTTGATGTAAACTCTTGAAGTTTGTTGTGGACTTGGTAAAATTTGTCATTTGAATTCAAAATTGGGGAGTTGGAGTAAATCGAGGAGCAATCGGTAGAGGGATTTTAGGAGAGAAAATGGGAGTTTTGAATTGAAGTGTGAGGTGCTGAATTTGCTTAGGGGTCAGGGAGTGTTTGGTTTTAGTCATTGTGGGGGAATGTGAGTGCCAAAATTTTTTGGTCATTTTTGGGGTTCCTTATTTGCAATTTCTTTTGGGGTGCTCTCCTATTCTTTACTCTATATTATAGAATTGTTTGTGAAATTAACCACTTGTGCATCTTTTCTATCTTTCTTGTAAGTGTTAAGTAGTATATGTGCCCATCTCTTTAACTCTATTTGTTCTAACTTCTGCTGATGGTTGTTGGCCCCTCTATTTTTTTCTAAGATTAGGCCGATTACCTCTCTCTTCTTTATCACTCCTTTTACAATCGGTCCCTCTGATTTCTAAACCTTCTCACCCTGTTTCTCTAATTTCGGTTCATTTCCCTAGATTCGCTTATTCTTAGTTGGCCGAACACCCTTACTCTTTTTGGTGATCGTTTTGCATTGTCCTATAGTTTGGACTTGGGCCAAATCATAGTATAGTCTCTCTCTGTTTTGGTTCTACAGGGACTTCGACAAATTGGTAAGTATATGTTCTTGTTCTTTTGTTTGTCAATCACTTTTCTTTCAATTGGGTTCTTTTCTAAAACCGAATGCCTTCTCTTTACACTTTCTGACTACAAAGCTCATCCTTATCTGTATTATGCCCATCGATGGGCTTAGGATTTCGAAAGTTTGAAGGGTAGGGAGTGGTGGAGCAATCCAACTTTCATTGTTGTCATCGTTCAACTAAGGTAAGAAAGGATGATTAGAATCTTGGGCTTGCCGAATGTGCTATGTGTGTATGAGGGGTGGCGTAATGGGATTTAAGCCACACTTATGAGTATCTTGGTTCTAATGGGATTTATTTCACTTTAGATTGTTGTTGAGATCAGAAAAAACCAATCGTATTCAGAGATCTTGGTGTGTTGGGCTGTTCGTTCTTCAAGGACCGGTGTTCGCGGTTTGATCTAGTTTTGCTACAGGTGTGTGAAACTGTTTGTCGTTATGGATGATCGACTGAAAAGCCGCAAGTGTGTATCCGTACACACAGTTCTAACTGCTGATCGGCTGAAAAGTCGAAAGTGCGTATCTCGTACTAATTTGGTTGTGGATCGGTAAAATGCCGAAAAGCTAAAGTACCGGCGAATCATGCCAGACAAGTGTGCGATCGCGTGTGTGCTTAACTGAGCTCACGAAGCGTGAGTGTGCGATGAGAAAGGCCACCATGAGCGAATTCATAGGCTTAGGCCAGAAGGCCACATGGGCCAGAATTGGCTCGATGGGCCCAATGGGGCCGTAGGGCCCGCGAATGCAATCTAATTTCCAACTGGAAAATGGGGTGGCTCATCATGTTGCACACATGGCATGGGCCGTTCTGGGCCTCGATGGGCCGAGAGGGCTCAATGTGCCTATGGACCCACTGGATTGAACCTCACTGTTAAGTGTGAAATAGATAGACTTGTCATGTCGCACACATAACTTAGCTGTTTTGGGCCTCGGTGAGGAGGAATGGGCCGTGTGGGCCCAACGGGCTCGTGGGCCTCACACGGATGATAATTACAGTAAGTCACTAACAATGAACTGGGCTATGGTGTACACATAACCGTATCTGATTTTAGGCTGAATGGGCCACACATGTGCATGGGCCCACTTGGGTCGAGTAATAGGCCTTAGGCCGAATTACCCCGTTTTATCTATTTAGGTTACAAAAGTCGCTCGAGGCGATGATGGACCTTCAGAAGGATCATTAAGACCCCGATTTAAAAAATTGCAAAAATACCCCTAATTTACAAAATTATAAAAATATCCCCGATTTACAAAATTATAAAAATACCTCAAATTTACAAAATTACAGAATTACCCTCAGTTTACAAAATTACAAAAATACCCTCAGTTTACAAAATTACCGAAAGAACCTATATTTGTAAAATTATCAAAATAACCTCGATTCGTAAAATTACCGAAATAACCTTGATTTGTGAAATTACCAAAATATTCTCGGAGTGTAAAATTACTGGAATATCCCTGTAGGGTAAAATTTTTGAAATACCTCTGTAGGGTAGAATTATCGAAATACCCTTGTGGAGTAAAATGACTGTTTTGCCCCTAGGGTATAAAATGACTATTTTGCCCTTGTGGGCAAGCGACCGACTTGGACTATGAATTTGATTGATTTGACTGTAATTGTATGACTGTGTTTTAACTGAATTGACAGTGGTTGTATGACTGATATGCTTTTAATATATGTTGAGATGACTGTTACTGAGCATGGCCATTTTGTATACACGTGTGGTGATTGAGCATGACATTTTACATATACGACATACTGCATGAGGGTTGGGATTCTGTTATGGAGGAAGTTCTTTTATTAGTGGCTTTGCCACGTATTCTAATTCTGGTGGCACTACCACGTTATCTGTTATTAGTAGCATGGTTGTATATCTGTTATTAGAGCTGTCACTGTATTGGGCTTAGGCCCATTTGCTTTGTTATCTGTTTGGGCTAGGCCCAGTTGATTCTGTTATGGGCTGTGACCCAAATGAGATTGTAGTGGGCTTGGGCCCACGTATGCTCTAAACTGAACTATACTGTAATTGTTAAAAGGCTCTAGCCCTGACTATTTCTGTTTCTGCTTCTGTATACTGACTGTTACTGTAGTAAGGGGATTACACACTGAGTTTTTCATAAACTTACCCCGTTTATTAATTGTGCAGGTAATCCCTAGCTTTAGGGGGAATCCGTGCTGCCAGGGACTTAGAGGTGGCCACACGACTGCTTTCATATTACGTTTTCGACTTTAATTATGGTTTAGATTCCGTTTTGGTTTTAAAATTTTATAATAAGGCCATTGGGACTTTAATTTGTTTTATTTTAGTTTTTATTTACTTTGATTTATATCTGTTAGAAGAAAATCACAGTTTTTCAAAAATATTAACTGTTTTAAACTGTCACAATGTTTCTGTGGCATTTTCGAAATGATTTCGTGACTTAATCTATAAACATCATGTTTTCGTAAACCGATTTATTTTTAAATTAGCTTCCGCAACTAAATAAAAAAATACTTCAATGTGACACGCCAGATTTGGGCCTAATTTTTAGGCCGGGTTTGGGGTGTTACGATCATCATGGTTTTTGATTATAAAAGATGAAATATAATGTTGAATGGCTATGTGCAATGATAAAACTATGAAGTAAAACTTTTGGTATGGTTTTGAAGTAGAAATGCTTGAAGTTATAAAGTTATTTGGAATAATACTTGTGAACATGTGTGAATATAAATCATGTAAATTTTTAGATTAATGTTTTTGGTATGAATTGAAAGTATTTGTGTATAAATTGTATTGGTTGTGAAATTAGTTTGAATTGGTTACAATTTAAGTTTGCAGGGTTGGTTAGATGATTATAAAAGGGGTTATATTGAGTCCACACAGCCTAACACACGGGCGTGTGACCAGACCGTGTGAGACACACGGCTAGCACATGGGAGTGTGAACTGGCCGTGTGTCCTCTGCACCTTAAAAATTTAGAAACAGAATGCCCAGGTTTTAGCACATGGGCAGAGGACATGGGCGTGTGTGTCAGCCGTGTGAAGCACACAGGCTTTGAACATAGGCATGTATCAAGCCCATGTAAAAACTGAACTTAAATTTGAAATTAAAAGTAACGACGCGGCCTAAGCACAGGGGCGTGTAGTTTGGCCGTGTGATCTTAGTTTCTTCATAGTTTGAAGTTAGAGAGTTACACAGGTAAGGGACACAGGCGTGTATTACCACACGGCCTGAGACATTAGTATATCACATGGCCATGTAAGCCACACAGCCCCATCGCACGGTTGTGCCTTAAAGTCACACGGGCGTGTCCCTGGTCCACTTAGGCGTGTGAGCCCTGTACTTAAAAAAATTAGAATTTAAAAAAAAATTCCAAGCACTCGGATTAGTCTCGATTCACTTCTAACACGTATTTTGGGATTCGAGGGTCCATTAAAGGGATAGTATGAATATTTTATAATATATACGCTATATATTTATATAATGATCGTAATTTTTCTGAAAGGTTGGCAAATGCTCCATAACCCTGTTTCAGCGATGGTTTAGGGTTGGGGGTGTTACAAATATATTTTGCTACTCAAAAGTAACGATGTTAACTTTTTAGTATTTTATTCGGGTTTTGGGGTTGATTTGATGAAATTTAATTGCTAACATTATTAGGTTTTAATTTTTCATTTTTTAATAGAATAAATTTAGTATTAATTATGAATTTTTTTAATTTTACTTTTAATTTTTCAAATATAGTCTTATAGATGTGATTTAATTCATGTTTTGGAGTTAATTTGATGAATGCTAATTGCTAACATTATTTGTAACACCCCATACAAGACTTTGTTGACGAGTCCAAGCTACGTGATGCCATTTCTATTACCGAAGCAACTACGATAAATTATATACAATCAAACTATTTACACATGCAGATAAGTATATTACATATTCAAAATATGTTACATAATCATTTTTGAGTTTCATACGAGCTTACAAAAGCTCTTCTGTTAATTTGAGGTTGAATTAGGAAAAATTGTAAAGTTACAAAATACCGGGTTGATGATGCGACTTTAGGTGTTCCTTGTTATGTTACAACTCACTATTTCATCTCTTCGTGACGTAATGTAACACCCCTTACCCAAGTCCAACGCCGAGACGGGGTACGAGGCACTACCATACTTAAACATACTTGAATACGTAAACTCGGGCTATAAAATTTCATTTTATGTCAAAACCCTTTACGCATTCACTTACTATCCTTATTAAGGGGCTACGAGGCCCATAACGTATATCGGGTGTGTTTCAGGACTGATTCGGGAACTTTCAGGCACTTAGAAATTTTTTGTCTAAAATAGGACCACACGCCCACATGGGATGGGACACTCCCGTGTGGGCAGCCCTTGTGGTCACACACGCCCATGTCCTTGGCCCATGTTGAATTTGTTTCCTATTTGAAACCTACAAACTTGAAGACGGCATGGGCACACGCCCGTGTCTATGGCCCATGTCCCTCAGACGACTAGACACGCCCGTGTCTATAACCTGTGCTCTAATCTGATGTTACTCAAGGAATAACCTGAAAATCCACACGGCCAGAGCACACGCCCGTGTGCTATTCCCGTGTGCAACACTGATTTAAGTACTATAAGCACCAGGGGTTCACACGGCTAAGGCACACCCCCGTGTACTCAGCCCGTGTGCAATTCTGACTTACTTACTTAGGATACAGAGGACGCACGGTCCACTAACATGCCCATGGGGGCCGACCGTGTGTCACACATGGCTTAGGTACACGTCCGTGTGCCCATCTGTGTGGACAGTTATAGGCTATTTTCCAAGCCTTTTTGCCACCCTGAAACACATCCAACTCATACTAGCTTCAAATTCACAATTCAAGGTGTAACATACATTAAGAACATTCATCATTGAGGCACTCACATGCCATCATGCATATCATGAATTTCATTCTCATTGCATAAAATAACATTTAGACAATATTAGCCAATTTCAAAGGCCATTACAACTTGACTTAAGTGATAACAATAGCCAACATATTTGGCTACTCAAAATAACACATACCAAAGTAACTAAACTTCCTATACATGCCAAACAACAAAAAGACTAACTTTAATATACCGAAATGAATTCCTTGATAGTGTGACTTCGAACTCTGACTTCCAGTGATCCCCGAGCTAGTTCGACAAATCTACAAGGAAAGAGGGAAAGGAAAAAGGAGTAAGCATTTACATGCTTAGTAAGTTGCATGATATAATATAGCAACATAGATCATGAAATATCATTCAAATTGAATATCATAGATTGCCATAAACTTTCTTACTCATTTCCAAAACTTACTAAATCTCATGAAATTATCATGCTCATAACTTACTCGTTCTCAGGGCTTACCCGTTCTCATAGCTTATAGACTCGTAACTTACTCGTGCCTTTCTTGCTGTATTACTTATAGCACTATACTTTCAAATTTCTCATAACTTACTCATGCACACCTGTATCACTCATCAAAAATCTTTAATCTTCTTCAATAACTCATTATTTTGCATACCTTTCTCATCAAACTTACTTAAATACCAAAGGATGCCAAAGCCATATCCTAGATATGGTCTTATATGGGATCTCATATCGATGTCGATGCTATGTCCCAGACATGGTCTTACACGAGATCTCTCTTAGATGCCCATGCCATGCCCAAACATGGTCTTACATGGGATCTATATCTCGTCTCAGTGTCAATGCCATGTCCCAGACATGGTCTTATGCGGGACCTCATATCGATGCCAACACTATATCCTAGACTTGGTCTTACATGGGATCGTATCTAGATGCCAATGCCATGTCCCAGACATGGTCTTACATGGGATCTCTGTTCGGTGACAATGCCATGTCCCAGACATGGTCTTATATGAGACCTACATAACTCATGTCATGACTTCGGTATCCCTCGTATTACTTACCATTTTCACCGAGATTTCTCACCTATAATTCATTTCTTGATAAAAATCATGATAAATAATTTCATGGAATTCATATAATCACATATAATATCATCATCATAACTTTAAATAATGCATAGGGCTAAATTATTACATACAACTTACCTCGAGTCCAAAATGTGAGTGGGTGCTCCGTTTAGTCCACTACTTTACTTTTCCCCCCAGCTTCGGTTCGGGCTACGTGTTTCTTGATCTAAAATGAAAAATTTAGCTTATTTAGTACCCACATTGACTAAATAACCCATAATTCACACTTTGGCAAAATTTATAATTTTTCCCCTAAACTTTTGTATACTTGCAAAATGGTCCCTAGGCCCATATAATGAAATGCACTTATTTTCTAGGTTACCCAAGCCTAGCCAAACCCTTCATGTGCCCATAGCAGCCCACATTTCTCATTAATTTGTACATTTACTACACATTTTACCAACTTTGCAATTTAGTCCCTATTAAGGACTTCCATGAAAAATCACCTAGAGAAAGGTGTTTACTACACTTTAAACTTTCATATTCTACCACTAGTCATCAAAATACTTGCATGTCATGCATGGGTATATTTTTTAGCATAAACCTTAGCTCAAATTAGTGGTAGAAATAGCTAGATTAAGCTACAAGGATTTCAAAAATACGAAGAACATGAAAAATGGGGCTTGGAGTCACTTACTTGGAGCTTGAAAATGAAAGAAACCCTAGCTATGGAGGACTCTTCGAATTCGGCACAAGCATGGAGAAGATGGACACTTTTTGCTTTCTTTTTCCCTTTTTATTTCTTTAATTTATCGAATGACCAAAATGCCCTTATGACTTTTCTTTGAAATTTTACCCTTGCATGGGCATTTTTGTCCATAGTGCCAAAAATTGGTCTAATTGCCAAATAAGGACACCTACTAATTTTTCTAATGCTATTTCATACTTAAACCTTCTAGAAACTCAATTTTGTAACTTTTGCAATTTAGTCCTAAAGGACAAATTAATCACTAATTCATAAAATTTCCTTCATGAATTTTTCTCACTATCATCAAGTATACTATAAACTTAATAATGATCATGAAATATACTTTTCTACTATAAAATTGTGGTCTTAAAACTATTATTCTGACTAGGCCTTAGCTCGGGCTGTTACAATTTTCCTCTCTTAGGGATTTTCGTCTCCGAAAATCTTACCAGTGAATAAGTTGGGATATTGGTTTCTCATGTTTTCCTCAAGCTCCCATGTTGCCTCTTCTACCCCCTGTCTTTGCCATAGTACTTTCACAAGAGCTATACTTTTATTTCTCAACTATTTGACTTCCCGAGTCAAAATCTTAACCGGTTCTTCACCATAAGTCATGTCCGGTTGAATATCAATCTATGTCGGGGTAATCACATGTGAAGGGTCTGATCAGTAGCACCGTAGTATGGACACATGGAATACATAATGAATCTTCTCCAATTCGAATGGTAAAGCTAGCTGATAAACTACCGGTCCTATCCTTTCAATGATCTCGTATGGTTCGATAAACTGCAGACTTAACTTGCCCTTTCGGCCAAATCTAAGGACTTTTCTACACGGAGATACTTTCAAGAACACTTTATCCCCGACTTGGAACTCTATTTCCTTCCTTTTTAAATTGGCATACGACTTTTGTCTATCGGAAGCAGCTTTCAAGCAGTCTCAAATTTCTTTTACTTTCTCTTCTGTTTCCTTGACTAGATCAACCCCGTGAATCTGTTTCTCCTTGAGCTCAGTCCAATATAAAGGCGTTCAACATTTACGCCCATACAATGCCTCATAAGGCGCCATTCTCATGCTCGATTGAAAACTGTTGTTATACACAAATTAGACCAAAGGTAGGTACTTTTCCCATCTACCTTGAAATTCCAATACACAACATCTAAGCATATCTTCAAGCACTTGTATTACTCTTTCTGACTGGCCGTCTGTCTGTGGGTGGAAAGTTGTACTAAAGTTTAGCTTTGTACCCAAAGCTTCTTGTAGCTTCTTCTAAAATCGTAACGTGAATCTCGGATCTCTATCCAAAATGATCGATAACGGTACTCTATGTAGTCTCACAATCTCTGAAACATACAAGTCAGCCAACTTATCAAGGGAATAATCCATATGTACAGGCATAAAATGGGCTGACTTCGTAAGTTTATCAATCACAACCCAAATAGCATCTTTCTTTTTTGGGGTTGTCGGTAAACCCATCACGAAATCCATAGTAATAGGGTCCCATTTCCACTCGGGAACCATGATAGGCTATAATAAGTCGAAGGGTACTTGATGCTCTGCTTTTACTTGTTGACAAATCAATCATCTCGAAACATACTCGGAGATATCCCTTTTCATACTCGACCACCAATACCATTTCTTCAAATCATTGTACATCTTGGTACTACCGGGGTGAATAGACATTTGGCTACTATGTGCCTCACGTAAAATTCTCTGAATGAGTTCATCATCTCTTGGTACACAAAGTTGATCTCGAAACCTTAAATAACCATCCGAATCAATCTGGAAGTTGAAATCGGTACTTAACTCTCATTGAGCTTTCTTGGCTTGTAATTCTTTGTCTTTTAACTGTGCTTCACAAATCTCTTGGATAAACATTAGTCTAGCTCTCATCTCTGCTAAAACCGATCCATTATCAGTTAGGGACAACTATGCATTCATGGCTCTCAAAGCAAATAGGGACTTTTGACTTAAAGCATCCGCAACAACATTTGCTTTCTTTGGGTGGTAGTCAATGACTAACTCATAGTCTTTGATCAGCTCTAACCATCTTCTTTGTCTTAAGTTTAACTCTTTTTGAGTCATCAAGTACTTAAGACTCTTGTAATCAGTGAAGACTCTTGTGATCAGTGAACACTCGGCAATATAAATAGTGCCTCCATATCTTTAGTGCAAAAACTATTACAGCAAACTCCAAATCGTGGGTCGGATAATTTTTTTTCGTGAGATTCCAACTGTCTTGAGGCATATGCAATCACTTTGACCTCTTGTATAAGTACGCAACCCAATCCATTTAATGATGCATCACTGTAAACTACGAATTCCTTTCTGGGCTCTGGTTGTACTATAATAGGAGCTTCAGTTAGTAGGGTCTTCAATTTCTCGAAACTCCGTTGGCACTTGTAAGTCCACTCAAATTTAGCATCTTTTTGCAAAAGCCTCATCATTAGAGTAGTAATCATGGAAAATCCCTTAACAAATCTCCAGTAATAACTGGCCAAATCCAAGAAACTTCTGACCTCAGATACATTTCTTGGCGGTTTCCAATCCACAATTGTCGAGATCTTATTTGGATCTACTCTGATGCCATCATTCGAAACGATGTGACCCAAAAATCTGACTTCTTTAAGCCAAAATTCACATTTACTGAATTTGGCATAGGGTTGCTTATCTCACAGAGTTTGCAGGACTATCCTCAAATGCATAGCATGTTCGTCATTATCACGTGAATAAACTAGGATGTCGTCAATAAAAACCATTACAAACTTATCTAGGTATAGCCAAAAGATACGGTTCATTAAATCCATGAATATTGCAGGGGCATTGGTCAAGCCAAATGGCATCACAAGAAATTCATAAATGGATATTGCAGGGGGATTGGTCAAGCCAAATGGCATGACAAGAAATTCATAATGGTCGTATCTCGTCTAAAATGCAGTCTTTGGCACATTGGACTACTTAACTCTTAACTGATAGTCCCCAGATCTCAAATCTATCTTGGAGAACACTATGGCTCCTCTCAACTGATCAAATAAATCATTGATCCTTGGCAAAGGGCACTTGTTAAGTTACTGATAATCTATGCACAACCTCATAGAGCCATATTTCTTTTTCACGAATAATACATGAGCACCCCGTAGAGAATGACTTGGTCTTGCAAAACCTTTTTCTATTGATTCCTGTAACCGAGCTTTCAACTCTTTTAGCTCAATTGGAGCCATTCTATAAGGATCGATAGAGATAGGTGTAGTACCAGGGGCCAACTCTATACTAAACTCTACCTCTCTAGCTAGAGGTAATCCGGGCAATTCTTTCGGAAAGACATCTGGATACTCGCAAACCACTGGCACTGATTTCATTTTCAACTCTGACTCCTTTGTATTCATTACTAAAGCAAGGTAAGCTTTATACCCTTTCCTAATACACTTCTGAGCAACCATAGAAGATATCACCGGAGGCAAGTTCTCGGATCCATCTGATTCAACTCGAAGAGTTTCACTATTCTCACATTTTCGTTCAATAAACCTTTTACTATAGTTCACTATTATGTCATGAGTGGTCAGCCAATCCATACCAAGGATTACATCAAATTCATCGAATGGCAAGAGCATAAGGTTAGTAGGGAAACAATGACCCCTAATCATCAAAGGACAATCTCGACATACTTTATCTACTAACACACTCTTGCCTAGAGGACTGGAGACTCGCATCACAAGTTCTGTAGACTCTACGGGCATACTCATGCTAGGAACTAGTTTCATGCAAATATAAGAGTGGGTAGATCCCAGTTCTATCAAAGCAAGAACAGAAGTTTCATGAAGAGAAAATGTACCCGTTATAACATCGAGTGATGACGCCTCTTCGCGAGTGTGAATGGCGTATGTCCTCGCTAGGGCTTTACCCTCAAGTCTCGCAGTCTGTTCATTGGGTGCACCTTTACTACTTGCTCCCGTACCGGTTTCTCTGAGGTCTACCCCTAGTGGGAACATTACCCGACCTTGCACTCAGATCTTTATCTTTTTCAATCATCTCAGGCCACTCTCTAATGAAATGGTCTTGAGAGCCACACTTGAAGCAAGCCCTCTCATGTGTCCGGCATTCGCCGAGGTGGCGTCTATCACACTAGGGGCACTCAGGCCTATTGGGTCAAGTATTACCATACTCGCAATTGAGGTGGTCTGAGATTTGGAGACTGAATACTGTTTACTCTTGCCTTTACTCGAAAACCCTGCTGAAGTAGCTGACTGAGTAGAGAATTCTTGTGACTTCTTTGAAGAGGATTGGAACACTTGCTAAATGGTCTCTTTCTTGAGTCATGAGACTCTATCTCAGCTTTCCTTTTCTCTTTGACTAATTCTTCAGCCTTACAGGCTCTATCTACAAGCAATACAAACTCTTTTATCTGTAGTATACCAACAAACATCTTAGTCTTCATTCAATCCATCTTTGAACCTCTTGCACATAATAGCCTCAGTGGAAACACATTCTCGAGCGTACATACTGAGTCTCACAAACTCACACTCATACTCTGTCACGGTCATCCGACCTTGCTTCAACTCTAGAAATTCCTTACGCTTCTGATCAATGAACCGAGGACTGATATACTTCTTGCGAAACTCCTCTTGGAAGAATTCCCAATTAAATTTCTCTCTCGATACCACCGACACAAGGGTATTCCACCACTGATAGGCAGAATCTCGTAAAAGAGATACGACACACTTCATGCACTCTTCCGGCGTGCAAGATAACTCATTGAATACCCTGATGGTATTCTTTAGCCAAAATTTGGCTCTTTCCAGATCATCATCTTTAGTAGCCCGAAACTCTTCGGCCCCTTGTTTCCGGATTCTATCAACTAGGGGCTTTTCTTTCCTTACTACCTCTACTATCTGAGGAGCTGTTGGGGTAGATTAAGGAAATTGAGGGGGTGGAGCTTGGTGTTGAGTGGCCTGGTTTGTTCGGATGAACTAGGTGAACCACTCGTTCATCATTTGGAAGAAGGTCTCTCGGGCCTCTCCCTGTTGACTTACAGTAGCCGGCCTATTCTCAGTCCTGGCCGGCACCATCCCTTTAGCGGGACCTAGTGCGCTACTTTCTACATTATATGCAGTAATTCGTTCGGGATCCATTTGCTATAAAAACATTCAGATTATCAGGAGTCGTCACACTATCATATCACATATATACATAGGTATGACATGTATAGCTAGACTCGAACATGTGCTAGGTTAGTCCTAGAATCGACTACACACTAGCTCTGATATTGCTAAATGTAACACCCCTTACCCGAGTCCGACGCCAGAACGAGCTACGAGGCATTACCATACTTAAACATCTTGAATACGTAAACTCGGGCTATAAAATTTCATTCTATGTAAAACCCTTCAAGCACTCACTTACTATCCTTATTAAGGGCCTACAAGGCCCAAAACGTATATCGAGTATGTTCCGGGACTAATCCGGGAACCTTCGGGGACTTAGAAAATTTTTGTCTAAAATAGGGCCACACACCCATGTGGATGGGACACGCCCGTGTGGGTAGGCCGTGTGGTCGCACACGCCCATATCCCTGGCCCATGTTGAATTTATTTCCTATTTCAAACCTACAGACTTGAACACGACATGAGCACACGCCCATGTCTATGGCCCCTGTCCCTCACACGGCCTAGACACGCTCGTGTCTATAACTCATGCTCTAATCTAATCTTACTCAAGGAATCATTTGAAAATCTACACGGCCAGAGCACACGCCCATGTGCAACACTGATTTAAGTAGTATAAGCATCAAGGGTTCACACGACTAAAGCACACGTCCGTGTGCTCAGCCCGTGTGCAATTCTGACTTACTTACTTAGAATGCAGGGGATACACGATCCACTAACATGCCCATGGGGGCTGACCGTATGTCACACACTGCTTTGGCACACGCTTGTATGCCCATCCATGTGGACAATTATAGGTTATTTTTCAAGCCTTTTTGCCACCCTAAAACACATCCAACTCATACCAGCTTCAAACTCACATTTCAAGGTATAACATACATTAAGAACATTCATCATTGAGGTACTCACATGCCATCATGCATATCATTAATTTCAATCTCATTGCATAAAATATAATTTAGACAATATTAGCCAATTTCAAAGGCCATTACAACTTGACTTAAATCATAACAATAGCCAACACATTTGGCTACTCAAAATAACACATACCAAAGTAACTAAACTTTCTATACATACTATAAAACAAAAAGACTAACTTTACTATACCAAAATGAATTCCTTGATAGTGTGACTTCAAACTCTGACTTCGAGTGACCCCCGATCTAGTTCGACAAATCTACAAGGAAAAAGGGAAAGGAAAAAGGAGTAAGCATTTACATGCTTAGTAAGTTGCATGAAATAATATAGCAACATAGATCATAAAATATCATTCAAATTGAATATCATAGATTGCCATAAACTTTCTTACTCATTTCCAAAACTTATTAAATCTCATGAATTTCTCATTCTCATAACTTACTCGTTCTCATGGCTTACTCATTCTCATAGCTTATAGACTCGTAACTTACTCGTGCCTTTCTTGCTGTATTACTTCTAGCATTATACTTTCAAATTTCTCGTAACTTACTCATGCACACCTATATCACTCATCAAAAATCTTTAATCTTCTTCAATAACTCATTATTTTGCATACTTTTCTCATCAAAATTACTTATAATACTGAAGGATACCCGAATGTCATTCTCATGGTAGGATGCCAAAGCCATATCCCAAATATGGACTTACATGGGATATCATATCGATGTCGATACCATGTCCCAGACACGGTCTTACACGAGATCTTTCTTAAATGCCCATGCCATGTCCCAGACATGGTCTAACAAGGGACCTATATCTCGTCTCGGTGCCGATGCCATGTCCCAGACATGGTCTTATGCGAGACCTCATATCAATGCCAATGCCATGTCCCAGACATGGTCTTACATGGGATCGTATCTAGATGCCAATGCCATGTCCCAGACATGGTCTTACATGGGATCTCTATTCGGTAACAATGCTATGTCCCAGACATGGTCTTATACGAGACCTACATAACTCATGTCATGACTTTGGTATCCCTCGTATTACTTACTATTTTCACCGAGATTTCTCACCTATAATTCATCTTTTCTTGATAAAAATCATGATAAATAATTTCATGGAATTCATATAATCACATAGAATATCATTATCATAACTTTAAATAATGCATAGGGCTAAATTAGTACATGTAACTTACCTCGAGTCCAAAATGTAGGTGGGTGCTCGGTTTAGTCTACTACTTTACTTTTCCCCTAGTTTCAGTCCGAGCTTCGTGTTTCTTGATCTAAAATGAAAAATTTAGCTTATTTAGTACCCACATTGACTAAATGACACATAATTCATACTTTGGCAAATTTTATAATTTTTCCCTAAACTTTTACATATTTGTAAAATGGTCCCTAGGCTCGTATAATGAAATGCACTTATTTTCTAGGTACCCAAGCCTAGCCGAACCCTTCATGTGCCCATAGCAGCACACATTTCTCATCAATTTGTACATTTACTACATATTTTACCAACTTTGCAATTTAGTCCCTATTAGGGACTTCTATGAAAAATCACCTAGAGAAAAGTATTTACTACACTTTAAACTTTCATATTCTACCACTAGTCATCAAAATACTTGCATGTCATGCATAGGTATATTTTTTAGCATAAACCCTAGCTCAAATTAGTGGTAGAAATAGCTAGATTAAGGTACAAGGATTTCAAAAATACAAAGAACATGAAAAACGGGGCTTGGAGTCACTTACTTGGAGCTTGAAAATAAAAGAAACCCTGGCTATGGAGGACTCTTCGAATTCGGCACAAGCATGGAGAAGATGGACACCATTTGCTTTCTTTTCCATTTTTATTTCTTTAATTTACCGAATGACCAAAATGCCCTTATGGCATTTCGTTGAAATTTTACCCCTCCATGGGTATTTTTGTCCATAGTGCCAAAAATTGATCTAATTTCCAAATAAGGACTCCTACTAACTTTTCTAATTCTATTTCATACTTAAACCTTCTAGAATCTCAATTTTGCAACTTTTGCAATTTAGTCCTAAAGGACAAATTAATCATTAATTCATAAAATTTCTTTTATGAAATTTTCTCACTATCATGCAAATATACTATAAACTTAATAATCGTCATGAAATATACTTTTCTACTTCGGAATTGTGGTCTTGAAACCACTATTCTGACTAGGCCCTAGCTCGAGCTGCTACACATAATTCCTAATGGTCCAAAACGTACCAATTTGTAATACCTAACAAAACAATTCAATGTTTCCATTCACCTTTCTAGCCCAAGATGCATCTTAAATAGGTTCACTTCTAAACCTTAACACGTTATGTACTTGTGCATTGCATCAATTTCATCATTTCAATTCAAACACATAAACAAATTTCTTGATACTAACCATTTAGTCACTTGGTAGTAATTCACTTACATGTTTTGATTGTTACATCTATTCATCCAATTCATGTTATATACCATTCCCAAACATGAAAGCTAGCCATTTAGCCATATCAAATTTACCATTTCTAGCTTTACATGTAACACCCCTTACCCGTATTCAACGCTGGAATTGTGTACGAGGCATTACCAGACTTAACATACTTTATCACACAAAATCGGACCATAAATTTTCATTTCAACTTAAAACTTTTCATTCATACTCATAACGTCCCTATTATGGGCCTATGAGACCCAAAAATACATATAAAGTGGTTTGGGACTGAACCAAAAGCTTTCGAACACTTAGAAAATTTTTACTCAAAACAGGGCAACACACCCGTATGGAAGGGAACATACCCGTATGAGCAGGCCGTGTGGTCACACACGCCCTTGTCAATAGCCCGTGTAGATTTTATTTTTCATTTCAAAACTACAGGGGTTTTTACACGGCTTCGCACACGCCAGTGTCTATGGCCCGTGTCCCTCACACGGCCATGACACGCCCATGTCTTAGCCCGTGCGTGAAAACCTTGACAATATGTTTATGACGTTAGTAAACATTTTGGGTCACACGGCCAAGTCATACGCCGGTGTGCTAGGCCGTGTGGTGAATTTAATTCTCGCAATTAATGTGCATGCCTCACACGGCCTGGGCACACGCCCATGTCCTGAGGCTGTGTCCTTCACACGGCTGAGACACATGGCCTTGTCTCTGCCTGTGTGTTTACTACTGGACATTTACACAATTAGGGTGCAAGGGACACAGGCCTATCAACACGCCTATGGGGCTGACCGTGTGTCGCACATGGCCTAGACACACGCTCGTGTATCTACCCGTGTGGAAAAAAATAAGGCTATTTACCAAGCCATTTGCCACCCTAAAACACAAACACACTTATACCAAACCAATAACACAATTTATGATGTTCACATACAACAAAAATGTCCATAGCTAAACTAATAACATACAACACCACATTCATAAACAACATCATCATATGCATACACCAAATACAAATATTGGCCAATTTCAATTGACCTTATACACAATGATCGTTTATCAAAATAAGCCAACATTCTTGGCCTACTAAACTATGACACATATAACAAAATAAACAAGTCTCCTATACATGCCGTAATTCAAATTAATTAACTTAGTATACCCACAGATGATGATGTGATAGTGTGTAGCGGATCTCCGACAATCTCCCAATCTGAGTTAGCGAATCGATACTATAAGAAAAGGGAAAGAAAAGCGGAGTAAGCTAAATAGCTTAGTAAGTTTATATGTAAATAAATGAACATTAATAACATATTTTAATCATAACAATAAGATCAAAGTGACTTTAGAACTTTAAGTAGAACTTTATGTCCACACTTACTCATTCATCACTTACCAATAGTCCATCACATATCTATCTCATTTTCTATAAGTTTCACATACTTGATTGTATCACATCACAACATTATCACAAACACTTACACTTCACTAATTCACTGATTCACCCATTAAACCACTCGGAATTCTAAAGGATACTCGGAAGGTTGTACATTAGTGCCACACTTATTTGTAGCCAAAGCTACCACTTATCACTTATCACTTAAAAGCTCACTCTTGAGCTATTCACAGGTCTACTCACACAAGCTAACGGTCGGGACGAAGCTACTCAGTGCTGCTCACACAAGCTGACAAGAATCCGCAACAAATGCAGGATTACCTAGCCACTACTAGTCGTATAAGACTAGCACCCAGAATCACATAAACATTTAATCACACTTGGTTTCCTAGTGACATGTCACTGTATCCTACTCGATTCCTAAGGTTTAATTAGGACTTGTCACACTAATCGAGGCTTAGTCAATATACACTTCCAAATAATTATTCACAACATATGCACTTATTAAAATATTTAAAATGAAATATAGCAACCATTCATCTACATACAAACTTACCTCGATCTAAAACGTCAAGTTTTGCGATTTAGTCCACTACCTTGCCTTTTCCCCAGTCAAGGTGAATTTCCCATCTTTCTTGATCTATAATATCAAATTTAATTCGTTTAATTATCATATTACTCACTTTGATCCAAAATTTACACTGTAACAAATTTTTACACTTTTGCCCCTAAACTTTAGCATATTTATGTTTTTGCCCCTAGGCTCGTAAAATGAAATATACTTAATTTCCTTGACATACAAGCCTAGCCGATACATATTCTTAACTATAACAGCCCACAATTCTCACTAAATCACATCTTTACACACATATTTTACAACTTTTACAATTAGGTCCTTTTCATGAAATCTTATCAAAATCACTTAGTAAAAGTTGTTTATCACACATCAAACTTTCATTTTCTACCATTAGACATCAAAATACATGCATGTCACATATGGGAAATTTTTTGAACATGAACCCTAGCTCAAAATAATGGTAGAAATAGCTAGACGCTGCTTCAACAATCTCAAAAATACAAAGAGCATTAAAAACGGGGCTTGGAGACATTTACTTGGAGCTTGAAAATGAATGAAACCCTAGCTATGGTGTCCTCCCCAAGTTTCAGCTATGGTAGGTAGTAGATGGAAAAAATATTGACTTATTTTCCCTGTTTAATTCATTAAATAACCAAATGACGAAAATGCCCTTAAGGCCTTTCTTTAAAATTTTACCCTTCCATGTCTTTTTTTTTTTCCATCTTAACATTTAATGGTCTATTTACTAAATAAGGACTTCTAGTTCATGATTTCATTTCAATTAAGCACTCAATGCTTCTAGAACACACATTTTACACTTTTTTGCAATTTAGTCCTAATAACTCAATTGGACACTTTATCGATATAATTTATTAACGATATCTTCACACATGCATTCAATCATATCATAGACCATAAAAATTCATCGCAATAAAATTTTCTATTTCAAATTTGTGCTTCCGAAACCACTATTCCAATTAGGCCCTAATTCGGGCTGTTACATTACTTATCACAAAATCCCAAACTATGCTAAATCGACTCAAAACTAAGTACATGCCATATATTAAATAAAACGGGACTATACAAGCCTTGCTGAGTCGAGGACCATAGATTGGATGCTAAAAAAACCTCCCGAAACTTTAAGTCACTTATACTTATGCACGAAATATACAAATCAAATGCTGAGCGATAACACTCAGTGGTACTTCCATGAGTCAAGTCAATATAACACAAGTATTATTCAAATGCATATAGCCAATTCAAGTTCAATCTTTAGCCATATAAAAAACACATACATGTCAAAAGCTTCAATTATCATATGAAAATTGACTAAATCATACCAATTGTCAAATACGAATCTTTATGCCATTTAAACATTCAAAACTATTTATGTATCAACCATATATACCATTGACATTAAACTATTTAATTTTTCATGTTAAAAAAACCATTTAATTGTTTAACTTACCATTCGAACCTCTTACTAGAGCTTATTGGCTCAGTTGTATTCAACTCAACCCTAAGAGATTCAATCCAAACGGATCGCAAAATCTTTTATATATTTTCATATCAAAATTACATATATGCACTCCTAAGTTCCATGTTACACATCAATTCCTATACTAATATCAATCACAATTTCATGCCATTTCAATTCAAACCATACATTATAATAGTTACCAAAACTCGATTTATTTCATTTTCCAGTTTCAAGTTTTGATTTCAATGTTTCACTCAATAAGAAACCTACTAAAACAAACTCGGATACACAGGTGAACTACACTACACCAAATAGCTAATAGGAGCTTAAACTACATCACAACAAGGCACCAAATTGTAAAACCCGTAGGTATAAAATGTATAACCATTTTCAATTACATCCCATCACCACACCAAAGTCTCTATAGAAACATATATACTCAATGATCCACAAAAGATGATGGATCTCGATATAACCTGTAATAATCTCCATACAATCACATATCCCATACAAGCGCGCATATGACCCTATTGACATGCCAATCGTATCCTAACATTTTACCAAGTTCATATGGGTATTAATATTCATATTTACATTATCATATATCTTGTAATAATCTTCGTACAATCACATATCTTGTAATTACTATTGTTTGCATATCGATACCCTGTAATCATTTATGTTTACCTATCATACCCTATGTTCGATCGTATTTACATTTTTGTACCCTGTACATTATTCTGTCACATAACAACCATTCATTTCATTCCATTTCATTTCAATTCAATCCAATTCATATATATATATATATATATATATAAATTTCACATTCAATTTTAGAATCACATTTCAATTCA
This sequence comes from Gossypium stocksii, assembly GCA_020496765.1. Classification (NCBI taxonomy): domain Eukaryota; kingdom Viridiplantae; phylum Streptophyta; class Magnoliopsida; order Malvales; family Malvaceae; genus Gossypium; species Gossypium stocksii. Next base: position 56,344,600 of record CM035622.1, read on the forward strand.
TCGTCAACACACAATATTTCTTATCATAAAATATGTTTCAATCCATTCTTATATTACAAACCTTATTCCACTAAATCATACTACTTTCCATTTTATTTAATTTAGTCCACTATCTCGATATTCAAAATGTAACACCACTAACCCGTATCCGTCCCGAAATAAGGTTATGGAGCATTACCAAAACTTATGGAATGAATACAGACATTTTATATTATTTTATCATACATGTCAGAAAATTTATCATAAAGTCCCTTATTAGGGCTCTCGAGGCCCAAAACATACATTAGAAATAATTTGGGACTAAATCAGGAACTCAAAGAATTTTTCACGAAATATCAAAATTTTACCTAAGTACAGGGGTCACACGCCCGTGTGGACAAAATAAGGCCATTTTTCAAGCCTTATTTCTCACCCATTTGCTCTTCCACCTACACCAACACTATTACACATTTATCAACCAACTCAAAACATTTAAATCAAGCTAAATCAAGTTCTATGCATGACATAATAGCACATGTGTTTATATAATTAGTCTTACCTAATTGGCCAAATACACATGTATGCATGTATCATCAAATATACTATCTTAATCCTATCATCCACATAACTATCATCAATCAACCATTTCAAACTCACATATCAACATATTAAGAACATTTACATATCAAAACATATCATTCATTAGCCATTCCAATGGCTAATCATAACCATCATTACATTGTCACCAATAATCATTTTTAACCTATGCATGCCATTATGACCAAAATTAGTTTACTACTTATATACCGAAGAGTCCAAGGGATAGTGTGATATAGCTCTGACCAGCTTCCAACCTTCGATTCTTTGGGTATTAAAAAATAGAGAAAATGAAACAGAGTAAACACTTAGTGCTTAGTAAGTTCGTATAATAGGAAATAAACTTACCATTAATTTGTACATTAAGTAAACATATACATGCATTCCAAACAACTTGGCCACAACCTAAGCACACAATCTCATCAAATATATTAGTTACTTATGTCATGTAAATATTAATAATAAAGATGAGCTAATCGAATACCAAATTCCATGCATTTTATGTATTTTTAGATATTTATTTCATTTTGATTTTCACTTGTCTTCATGTCATAAGCTCATTCGTTGATTCGTTTGAAATCTTGATGGATACGAGGGTAGTACACAAAATGTATGCAAATCAGAAATCCATCAATTCATAGCCGGCAGTACTCATTAGAGCATTAAATTAGAAAGCTCTCTCTCAAGTATTATAATGGGAAGCTCATTGAGCCATGTAATGAGAATCTTATTCGGGCTTAGTAATAGGAAGCTCACAAAGAGCCTATATCAGGTAACTCCGGAGAGCACTTAACGAGAAGCTCTGAAGAGCACTTAATTAGAAAGCACCGGATAGCCATATAACGGGAAGTTCAAGGGAGCACTAACGGGAAACTCTGGAGAGCCTTTAATAGGAGATTCACAAAGAACCTATAAATAGAACGATCATAAGAGCGTGAGTGTGTCTACAACATATGTAGATCATGACAATTGGGGATGCTCAAAAGAGCATTTAACGGGAAGCTTGCAAGAACACTATAACGGAAAGCTTGAGAGGGCTTATATTAGGATGCTCTTTTGAGATACGGTATGTCTGCAACACATGCCAATCACTACCATTTCGGGAAACAGAACCCTATATCCAATTGAGTTTCATTTATTCAAACGGAACTTAATGTTTATCGAGTATTTTTCGGATATATAATCAATTTCTATATACATAAACATTACATATTTCGCATACATAACATTCAATTCAAGCATGTAAATATATAAATTTAGTTACACGAACTTACCTCAATAATTGTTCACGAGTTGTAGTATACTAATTTGATACTTTTTCATTTCCACGATCTAACTCCGTTTTTAATCTATCCAAATCTATACGAGTAAATTTAATATCAATTTAATATCAATTTAACTCAATTTACATTCAATTCTATCCGAATCACATCTTAGGCAAAATTACCATTTTGCCCCTATACTTTTACTAAATGACGATTCCGTCCCTAGGCTCAGAAAATGAAATTCATGCAATTTAATCTTTGTTCCAAGCCTAATTATTCTCATACATATCAATAATAGCCCATTAATTCCATGAAATTTTAGAATTTTCCATAAATTCAACACTTTTCAATTTAGTCCCTAAAACATGATTGCACCCAAAATTCTTTGATACAATACCTTTAAACATCCATTAACATCTCAATTTCATCATAAAATAACTAAAATCATATGAACTTATCAATGGTATCTTCGAAAACTTTCAATAAAATAAAAAACTAATGAAATAGTAAGTTGGACCTAATTGTAAAAGTCCCAAAACTTAAAAATTTCAAGGAAAAAGTAAGAATTAAACTTACATGAAGCTAAAATATGAAAGACCAGCTTAAACCCTCTTCAATGGCTGTTTTTGAGCTGAAAATGATGATGAATTTCTCTACAAACTCCAATTTCCCATTTATTTCATCTAATTTTGGCAAAATTTACAATTTTGCCCTTATTTCATCACATTTCTAGATTTTTTTTCCTTGTCTATGCCACCTCAGCCATATCATGTGGTCTATTTGTCCTTTTAGTCCTCCTTTATTTAATTGTTAAGTTATTTAATCACTTTAGCAAGTTTTGCACCTTTTTCAGTTTAGTACTTTTTAATTAATTGACTACCAAAACGTTAAAATTTTCTAACGAAATTTTAATATTACCTTAATGCCACTCCATAAATATTTCTAAAAATATTTACAGCTCAGTTTATAAAATCGAGGACTCAATACCTCATTTTCTAAATCAGTTAATCTAAAAAATTCTTATAAACACAAATTTACTAATTCAAAAATCTTTTAAAAACCACATTTGGCTCGTAAATTATAAAAATAAAATTTACAAGCTCATTTTCCAAATCTAGTGGCCTCGAACCACTGTTTCCGATATCACTAAAAATTGGGTTATTACACAAAATCAACCACAACAAATCAATTCATACGATAATTATATACTCACCTTGATAGTCAATCATGCAATTAAAATGAATATGTAAACAAATTAATTGATCTCAATTCATAAAAGTATGAACCAAAATCTCACATCACTCATTGACAACTCTTGTTTTTCCTTTCCCCTTCGATAACACGATGTCCTTTTTAGCTATGATCGGTAAATCAATAAATAAAATAATATCAGATTACATTTCATTCACATCTAAATACAAATTCACACATATTTTTTTTATTTTATTCAATGTAGTCTTTGAACTTGGGATAAGAATATCTTTCGATATTTAACTTTAGATCAAAATTTGATTTCACATTTTTTTTCATTACGGACCCTATATTTTCAAATCCTAGCATAATTTTATGACAATTTATAACACCCCAAACCCGGCCTAGACGTTATGGCCGAATCTGGCGATGTCACATGGATTGGATTTTGAAAACTAAGTTGTCACGAGAAAACATTTCAGTTCATTTACTCTGATTTAACTTTTATTAATTTCAAAAACACTTATTTGTTAATTTGATTTGATTAAAACTCATTTTAATCGTGGAAGCTTTTGAAACCGTTGAATTTAGGTAAAAAACGTTAATTTTTAGGAAAACTGTTGTTTTGTGAAATCGTGATTTTGTTGAGTTTCACAGTTATAAAATCCATAAAAGCAAATAAAAATCAAAATTAAAGCAAAACAGTCCATGAGTCCAAATTACAGAAATAACCCAACAAATTAAATTAAACCATAAAACAAAAGTAACACGGTTTTTAAAAGGGTGGTCATTGTTGAGTCCTCCGCTGCATCGAACCGTCTAAGTCTGGCGATTACCTGTACAGATTAAATAGAAGGGGTGAGCTTTCGTAAACTCAGTGTGTAATCCCCACACAATAGAACATCAGATTTAGTCAGTCACAATTTGCTACGTTTTGCTCATCATGCTATTATACGGATAACAATAGGCATACATAATCATCATATACAGTTATACGAGTCAGATCAGTCAGATATTAATGGTAGTAACATGCTCATAACACAGTATCAGTCATACAAATCATACAAAATAGGGTCTAATTACCCCCTACCGATCCTACAGTAGGCTTACAGTCATTTGTGACGACCCGTGCAACCTTAGAAAACATTTTAGATAAATGGGTCCACACGCCTATGTGGCTTGCCCGTATAGGCCCACACGCCCAGATTGGCCTTGGCCAATGTAGATCACATGGCATTTCGGGTACACACCTATATCATTTTCACAACAAATGCAATTCTAAGATCACCAGTACCTATAATTGACATTACCAAAGTCCAAATTTAGTAACACGAACAAAAAAACTAAACTAGGAATATCTCACGCTCGAAACCTTAGAACATTAAACAGTGAACCCGATCACTTACCAACAACGAATCAAAATTCCTAACGCTCTAATCATTGTGGAGCACCAACTGGCTCATGATCTACGCCTAACGAGAACAACAAAACAATCCCCTCATCAAAACTTAGTAAAAAACGTTAAGGCTTAAGTAAAACTAAAACTTACTATATGATTGTAGTCAAAAGTGGTATAGAAAAGAGACGACAAATGGATTGAAAAGGAACAGGTGAGAATGAAGCAGAGATTTGGCAGGAAGAAGGGAGAACCCAATGTTAGAATTTTTGAGAAGAGAAGAGGGAAGGTATCGAATTTTGCAAAAAGAAAATCAGAGTGATCAAATTCTGATAACCCTCTATCCCAACTCTCCATAATTCTCTCCACCAAACTCCTCACTACTCAGATGTCTAACTGAACTAAAAATCTCTCCCTCAAAATCGAACAAAAATATTGCCAACGCAGGAATCGAACACAGGACCTCCAACACACTAACACTCAACTTAACCACTAGACCAGCAAGCCCATTCTAATATAAACTTACAAGTAATTAAACTTAAGCTTATTGAACAAAAGCAAGGCTCTAGTCAGAAAAATACCAAAATTTTCCCCAAGACAAGGCTTAAACTTGGGACCTCACACACACACCCAGAATACTTAACCACTAAAGCAGATACACAGTTGTGTCAAAATTTACAAATGCCAAAATAAGGAAATTTGGGGCGTTACACAATTTTTCAATTTATTCAATTTGGTCCCTAATGTAACAAAGATAACTATCAAGCTTATTAAGCTTTACAATTTAGTCCTTATCACAATCTAAGCTTAATTTCTATCAATTTCAAGCCTAATTCATCAATTTTTCAACAATAGCAATTTGATAAAAAAATCAACAATTGAACAAATTGATACATGGCTAGCTAAATCAAGCTCCCATGATCACAAATCTATAAAAATTACATGAAAAAGTGTTTGGTTACCTTGAAAATTGGCTTAGTCGAATGCTTGAGCTTAAACCATGGGTTTCTTTCTTCTTTTCTAACTTAGACAATGGAAGAAGATGATGTTATCATCTATCCTTCCACTAATGTATTATATATGTGTATAATTAACCTTTTAAGTAATCCAAATTAATTAAATTAATTATGTTTTATTATATAATTTTATCTTTTAATCAAAACCAAATGGGTACCATTATTATCGTCAATTGTTTATTATTCATTATTGCTCTATTTACCATTTTGGTCCATTGGATAATTGCCCTTTAAGTTCCTAGGTCTTTTTTTAATTAAAACTTAATAGCCATTAGACTTTTACAATTTAATCACTACGCTTTAATTAACTACATTTTCGGCTAGATTTCTTAACCGCAATTTAATATATTTTCATAATAACTCTGTAAATATTTTTATTTTATATTTAAGGACTCAATTTACGAAAATGGAGTTCTGATACCGCATTTTTTAACATAACTAAAATTCAGGTTATTACAATTCTCCCTCTTTAAGAAAGTTTATCCTCGAAATTTACCTAAAAAGAGGTATGGTACTAGGACTTCATCATCTCTTTAGGTTCCCAAATAGCTTCTTTTGAGCCATGACTACGCCATAAGACTTTCACCAATGGCACGCGCTTCTCTCTCAACTCATCTACTTCTTTAGTTAAGATCTTTATAAGTTTTTCTTTATACAATGGATCAGGTTGAACTTCAATTTCTCCCATGGGTATAGTATGAGAAGAATCGATATCATCGAAGTATATATATGGGACACACTAAAAATCTTTTGCAACTCAAATCTCGACTCAGACTCAACTCAACCTTGGCATGTACCTCTAGACTCAATTCTAAGCTCAATTTAGTCTAAGAATCAACTAAACTTATTGCTCTGATACCACTAAATGTAACACCTCATATCTAACTCAGCCGATGGGTTCCAATTACGAGATGTCACATTCATTGCTAGAGCAACTATAATTAATTATATATAATAAAACTATTTACACATGTAAATAAGTTTATTACATATTCATAATATGCTCCATAATCATTTTTGGGTATTATACAAGCTTAGAAAGCTCTTATGTTAACCTGAAGTCGAATTAGGATCAAATTGTAAAGTTTACAAAATATCGGGTTGACATCGTGACTTTGAGGGTCTCTCATAATGAAGCAACTCACTGACTTCATCTCGTCTTGACGTTAAGGGTCCAACGTCACGACATGACCCCTGATTCCTGATGGTCCAAAAGGTACCAATTTGTAATACCTAAACAAAACAATTTAATGTTTCCATTCACTTTTCCAGCTAAAGATACATATTTAATAGGTTTACTTCTAAACCTTAACACGTTACATACATGTGCATTACATCAATTGCATCATTTCAATTCAAACATATAAATAAATTACATATATTCATTTTGTACATAAATTTATTTGACATTAACATTTAAACTTATCATATTATACTATTTAATATTTCAATAGAATTGACTAAACCATACCAATTGTCAAATACCAATCTTTATGCCATTTAAACATTCAAAACTATTTATATATCAACCATATATACCATTGACATTAAACTATTTAATTTTCATGTTAAAAAACCATTCAATTGTTTAACTTACCATTTGAACCTCTTATTGGAGTCTATTGGCTCATTTGTAGTCAACTTGGCCTCAGGGCTTTATTCTAAACGGACCGCAAATTTTTTTATATATATTTTCATATGAAAATTACATATATGCACTACTATAGCTCCATGTTATCACATCAGTTCATAAACTAATATTAATCACAATTTCATACCATTTTAATTCAAATCATACATTATAATAGTTATCAAAATTTGGTTTATTTCATTTTCCAATTTTAAGTTTTGGTTTCAATGTTTCGCCCAATAAGAACCTTAGTAAAACGTACTCTGATACAGGAGTGAGCTACACTACATCGGATAGCTCATAGGAGCTTAAACTAAAGCACCCCAGGGCACCAAAGTGCAAAGCACGTAGGCATCAAATGTATATACATTTTCAAATACATCCCTCCACCACACCAAAGTCTCCGTAGAGACATAATATTCGATGATCCGCAACAAAATGTTAGATCTCTATATAACCTATAATAATCCCCGTACAATCACATATCCCATACAAGCACACATATGACCCTATTGGCATTACAATCGTATCCAAACATTTTACTAAGTTTTGCAATCGTATCCAAACATTTTACTAAGTTATTGGCATTAATATTCATATTTACATTATCATACTTGTAATTACTCTTGTTCGGATATCTATACCCTCTAATCATTTATGTTTACCTATCATACCCTGTTTTCAATCATATTTACATTTTTGTACCCCGTACACTGTTCTATCACATAATAATTATTTATTTCATTTCAATTCAATTCAATCTAATTCATATATATATGATTTCACATTAAATTTTAGAATCACATTTCAATTCATCATCACAATATCTCATATCATATAGCATGTTTTAATCCATTCTTATATAACAAATCATGTTCCACTAAATTATACTACTTTCTATTTTATTTATTCAATTCAGTCCACTATCTCGATATTCAAAATCAACCATAGCAAATCAATTAATACAAAAATTATACTCACCTTGGTATTCAATCATGCAATTAACATGAATATAGAAATAAATTAATTGATCTCAAATCATAAAAGTATGAACAGAAATCTTACGTCACTTGTCGACGGCTCTCGCTTTTCCTTTCCCTCTTGATAGGCTAGTGTCGTTTTTTGTTACGATCGATAATTCAATAAATAAAATAATATTAGATTTCTTTCAATTCACATACAAATACAAAGCCACACATATTTTTTATTTTATTCAATTTAGTCCCTGAACTTGGGATAAGCATATCTTTTGATGTTTAACTTCAGATCAAAATTTTAATTCACATTCTTTCATTAGAGACCCTATATTTTCAATTCTTAGCATTATTCAGGATAGGTTTTTAATTTATTCAATTTGATCTCTAATGTAACAAAGTTAACTATCAAGCTTATTAAGCTTTATAATGTAGTTCTTATCATAATCGAAGCTTAATTCCTATCAATTTCAAGTTCTAATTCAACAATTTCTCAACAATAGAAATTTGTTAAAAATTCAACAATTGAACAAATTGATACATGGGCTAGCTAAATCTAGCTCCCATGATCATAAATTTGTAAAATTACATGAAAGAGGACTTAGTTTCCTTGAAAATTGGCTTAGCCAAATGTTTGAGCTTCAACCATGGCCTTCTTTCTTCTTTTCTAACTTAGACGATGGAAAAAGAGGACGTTATCATCTTTCCTTCCACTAATGTATTACATATATGTATAACTAACCTTTTAATTAATCAAAATTAGTTAATTTATTTATGTTTTATTATATAATTTTATCTTTTAATCCAAACCAAATGGGTACCATAAATACCGTCCACTATTTACTAGTCATTATTGTTTTATTTACCATTTTAGTACATTGGATAATTGTCTTCTAGGTCCCCAAGCCTTTTCTTAATTAAAATTTAATAATGATTAGACTTTTATAGTTTAGTCCTTGAGCGTTAATTAACTACATTTTTTACTAAATTTCTTAACTGAACTTTATTATAGTTTCATAATAACTCTGTAGATATTTTATTTTATATTTATGATCTCAGTTTACAGAAATAAAATTTGGGTCATTACATCATTAGCTAATTATGAATTTTCATCAAATTAACTTTAAGAAAGACACAAGTACCACATTAGAAAAATGTATCAAACTCAGATACCAAATTATATATGGCATAATGACTTGATTTCCCTCTAACTTTACAAAAGAAAAAGTCATTTTATCCCTCCATTTATTTTTCGTCTTTTTTAGCCCTTGAACTTGCATTGTTTGTCAAACTACCTCAAAATGGCTAGATAAGTTAATGTTTGCTAACTTTTTTGACACGGAAGCAATTAATGTAACGCTCCAAAAATACCTGTCTGCGTTTCCGCAATTAATTGACACAAATATTTGTCTGCTTTAGTGGTTAAGTGTTCTAGGTGTGTTTAAGAGGCCCCAAGTTCAAACCTTGACTTGGGCAAAATTTGTGTTTTTATTTGAATAAATCCCTATCTCTAGTCAGTAGGATTTTAAGTAAATGTTGGTAAAATTATATCAGAATGGGCCTGCTGGTCTAGTGGTTAAGTGGAGTGTTAAGTGGGTAGAGGTTTGGAGTTCGAATCTTTGCATAAACAAGGGATTTATTTTGCCGTGTGAGTGGTTAAGTAAAATGGGATTCTAAATAGTGCGAGGTTGCTTGAGAAAATTAAGAATAGTGGGATAATGGGTTATCAGAATCAGGATTCTATTTTGCTTTCTTCCATTTTCGAAATTTTTTTCTTCTTTTCTTCCAAAAGTCTCTGTTGTTTCCTCCTTCATCTCCCACCATTGTTGTCGTTTTTCACCCTCTTTCATTGTTATTGATTTTGATTTCTGCCATTTTCTTATCGTTATTTCACGCCTCTGCTCTTCGTGCGTAATTGGTAAGTTTAGAGGTGCATGTGGTTTCGTTTTAAATGAAGCAATGGTTTGGTAAGAGGTTGTTTTCTGATTAGGTGACAATCAAGGAGCGGTAAGCTGCTGTTCGGCGCGTTAGCTATAAGAAATTAATGTTATTCCTTGAACGTAAGGTTGTGGGTAATTTTAAGAGTTGTCAGTTCTTAACAATTTAGATTAAGTGATTGAAATTGGGCTTTTAATTATCGAATATAGGTTTTGGAGTGCTCAAGGACTGTTTGTGAATCTATCATAACTAGGTGTGTCCTTGACTGCATAGAAAATAAGAATCGGCAAAAGTCAAAAAACCATTCTATAGACACGACACGAGCGTGTGGTCACCCGTGTGGTAGGCCATGTGACGGAACACGGGTGTGTGATTGACAAGCCAAGCTGTGCGTGAAGGACAGAGCTGTGTGAAGGCCTAGCAAGGCCGTGGGCGACACACGGGCTTGACCAATTGGGTCGTGTAGACCATACGGGTGTGTGGGCCCATACAAGTAGTCTACATGGGTATGTGATATTTTGGGCCAGGCCGTGTGATCCACACGTCCAAGGCCAATTTGGGTCATATGGGTCACACAGGCGTGTGGGCCCACACGAGCAGACCACATAGGCGTGTGAGCCCATTTTTACTAATTTGTTTGCTAAGGTTGCACGGGTCGCCCAAGTCAACTGTGAACCTATTGTAGGATCGGTAAGCTTTGTTTAGATTCCTAATTGACTGAATGAATATGTATGATTATATATTGAGCATGATGATAATACTGTACTGATTATATGTATGATACCATGAGATGGCATGCCATGACTGTATGTTGCATTGTGTGGGGGTTGAGATGATATATTTGGAGGAAGTGTACTGAAACGCTTTGAGCCTAATATACTGGTAGCTCTATTGCAAATTACTGATGGCTTTAAGCCTAATATACTGGCAGCTCAGCTGCAAACCGCTGTTTAGTGCTACAACCGATACTATTTGTAAGGGTAGGGATGGGTGGGTGATTTAATCCCCACAGTAAGTGCAGGGTTGGATGGAGATGGTGTATAGTGGATGGTTGGGTAGGACTTGCATACCATATACTGCATGACTGATACTATCACTGTAATGAGCTAAGGCCCCACTGCATGATTGCTACTGTACTGAGATGAGCTAAGGCCCAAATTGATACTACTATTGAATAAGGGCTTATGCCTAGATTGTGATTATCTATTTACTGTTTGCTTGTTTGTATGGGGATTACACAATAAGTTTACTTAAACTCATCCTTTCTGTTTAATCTGTTTAGGTAATCCCCAAACATAGGAGGTTCGGTGCAGTAGAGGACTCCGTGGTGGCCACATGACTTCTTTTACATTTTTTATGACCTATTTATGATTTTACTTTTATTTGGGAGTATTTTACTGTAAATACGGCCTCCATGGATTTTTACTTAATTTGGGATTTTTCACTGATTTTTGGTTTATTACTACTTGTAGTAAGAAAATTCGGGTTTTCAAAAGAGATAAATGTTTTATCAAAGATACCCACGATTATGCAAACTATTTTAAAAGCTTCCGCAATGAATAACGTTTTAAAAATGAATAATGTTTTGGAAAACATCGACTAAATAAATAACTCGATTTTTAAACTAATAAAAGGCAACGAAAGGTTGTTAAAAGGTAAAATACTTTTAGGGATGATACAATTTTCTAGAACATACTCTCATGTGACATCGTAAGATTCGACCATGACGTCTAGGCCGATTTGGGGTGTTACATTTAGTGGTATCAGAGCCAGGTTACAAAACTCGGCTGTGGATTTGGGTTTTTAAAACTTGGTTTTTTTAAAGAGCTTATTTTGATTATTGAAATTGAAAATATTTTTACTGAAGGTGTGGTACACTAAGTCTCCGGCACCGAGCCTGTAAGTTCTCTGAAACTGTTATATGTTTTTTACTAAAACTATTATAGATAGATTGTACTAAAAACACTCAAAATAGTGTATACTGAGACTGCAGTAAAACTGATAAACACTATGTTATACGAAAATAAACTTTACACCTCTAATATTCCTTCACATAAGATATCTGCTAATAATTACTGAAACTGTAAACTGATGCATAAAATTGTTAATACAGATAACACGTGGTTAGACTATGAGCACACAAGGTATCCACGGACAAGGTACTAGAGGCCAAGGTAGAGGCTGTAAAGGGGCTCGAGCTAAGTCTTCCTCACTGGGCGGTATGCCAAATTTGGATACTAACGAGACGCCGATGTCACCCATTACAGAGACTAGATCTAGGTCTAGGTCTCATGATCGTGCAGCTAGGGACGATGCACTATCCCAAGCCATGTTAAGGATTCTGGAGAGGGTCGTTGGGCCCAATACTGGAGCTGGAGGCTGAGGGTTGGTTATGGAACGACTTTGGTCTAATGGAGCTAAAATATTTAGGGGTCGCTGGGGTCGCCCCTAATGTGGCCAAGTACTGGATCGAGGCTACAGAGAGGATCATGGATGATCTGGACTGCACCCCCAGCAAAAATTAAAGGGTGTAGTGTCGCTGCTGCGTGATGAGGCTTATCAGTGGTGACTCACTGTTAAGGAGGGCAGTCAGCCTGAACGACTGACCTAGGAGTTCTTCAAGTCCACCTTCCAGGGGAAATATGTAGGGGCTAGTTATGGATACCCGTTGGAGAGAGTTTCTGAATTTGACCTAGGGAGATAGATCAGTGGTCGAGTATGAAGCTGAATTTCTACGACTAAGCCACTATGCGCGAGGTATGGTGGCGACTGAGTATAAGCGATGTATTTACTTCAAGGATGGCCTCAAGAACAGTTTAAGGGTTTTGATAGCTCTACAGAGGGAGCGAGATTTTTCTGCATTGGTCGAGAAGGCAAAGATTGCAGAGGAGGTTAAGTGAGCTGAGCGCCCAAATCGTGATAGAGAGAGATAGGAATAAGAGGGATTTAGAGCGCTCGAGTTCCGTTCAGAGGCCTAAGGAAAAGGCCAGAGCTGATGGGCCAGTTAGAGTTGGGGTCCCTGTTGCTGCTACTGGACAGCAGCCATGTACTGATTGTGGTAGACGCCATCAGGGCGAGTGTTGGAAAAGGATTGGGACTTACTTGAGGTGCGGTTCGTTAGAGCATCGTATTAGGGAGTGTTTGTAGAGACCTGATTAGATGCAAGCTCTGGGTATGAATACTACATAACCATCAAGGGGAGTTCAGCAGCAATTGAGAGGCCATGGTCAAGCCAGATATGGTAATGGTATGGGCTGTGGGTAGAGAGCACTGGGCAGAGGTGTTGGTTAGGCTGAGGCGAGGTAGGTGGCTCTAGTTTATGCTGCACGTCACTGAGAGGATGGAGATACATCGAACGTCATCACGGCTATATTTCTTATTTATGATGTACCATATACTGCACTGATAGATATAGGATCCACTCACTCCTATGTAGCCTTCTCTATTACTGAAAACTTAGGGGTTTCGGTTGAGAGTACTTCGAGTGAAATTACTATATTGAGTCTATTGGGGTAGTCCGTCTATGTTAGCAAGTTATTTAGAGACGTCCCTTTAGAAGTTCAAGCTGGTAATTGTTGATTGGAAACCGCCAAGGAATGTATCCGAGGTTAAAAGCTTTTTGGGATTGGCTGGGTATTACTGATGTTTTGTTAAGGGATTGACGATGATTGCTACATCTATGACAAGATTGTTATAGAAAGATGTTAAGTTTGAATGCTCTGAGAAATGTCAAAAGACCTTTGAACAGTTAAAAGCAGTTGTTGACTAAGGCACTGGTATTAGTGCAACCTGAGTCAGGAAAAGAGTTTGTGATTTTCAACGATGCGTCATTAAATAGTCTTGGATGTGTATTCATGCAAGAGGGAAAGTGATAGCTTATGCCTCGAGACAATTGAAGCCGCATGAGAAGAATTACTCGACGCACGATTTAGAGTTGGCTGCCATTATGTTCGCTTTAAAAATTTGGCGACATAATTTATTTGATGAAAGGTGCCACATATTTACCGATCACATGAACTTAAAGTACTTGATGACTCAAAAAGATATGAACTTGCGACAATGGAGATGGCTCAAGTTATTGAAAGATTATGAACTAGTGATTGACTATCATCTGGGAAAGAAGAATTTAGTCGCAGATGCTTTGAGCAGAAAGTCCTTGTTTTCTTTGAGAGCTATGAATACGAAATTGACTTTTTCTAATGATGGTATAATTTTGGCTGAGATGAGAGCTAGACCGTTATTTCTTCAAAAAAATTGTGAAGCTCAGAAAAATTATAGTGATTTGCAAGACAAAAGAGCTCAGTATGAATTAGATAGTGATTCAGATTTTTGAATTAGTTCGAATGACTATTTTATGCTCTAAGATAGTGTTTGTGTATTGAAAAATGATGAACTTATTCAGAAAATTTTACACGAAGCACACAATAGTTGTTTATCAATTCATTTGGGTAGTACGAAAATGTATAATGATTTGAAAAAATTGTATTGGTGGTCAGGTATGAAACGAGATATCTTTGAATATGTATCGAAATGTTTGATTTGTGAACAAGTGAAGGCCGAATATCAAGTACCTTCAGGTTTGCTTCAACCTATGATGATTCCTGACTGGAAATGGGATAGGATTACGATGGATTTTGTAACTAGACTACCTTTGACTCCAAAGAAGAAAGATGTTATTTGGGTCATTGTTGATAGATTGACAAAATTGGCTTATTTTATTCTAGCACGTATCGACTATTCACTTGATAAGCTAGCTAAATTGTACATTGCTAAAATTGTTAGATTACACAGAGTGCCTATTTCTATTATTTCGGATAGAGATCCGAGGTTTACGTCACAATTTTAGAAAAAGTTGCAAGAGGCTTTGGGTATAAAATTGAACTGTAGTACCTCATTCCATCTGCAAACTGACGGTCAATCGAAAAGAACGATTCAGGTTTTTGAAGATATACTTCACTTCTATGTTTTAGAGTTCGAAGGTAGTTGGGAAAAATATCTACCTTTAGTCGAATTTGCTTCTAACAATAGTTTTTAGTCGCGTATAAAGATGGCACCGTTTGAGGCATTGTATGGCCGCAAGTGTCAAACTCTATTATACTGGACTGAGCTTAGTGAGAAATAGATTCATGGTATTGATTTGGTTAGAGAAAATGAAGAAAAAGTGAAAGTAATTCGTGATTGTTTGAAAGCAGCATCGAATAGACATAAATCGTATGCGGATTTGAAATGAAACGAAATCAAATTTCAAATCGGTGACAAGGTATTCTTAAATGTGCCCCTATGGAAGAAAATCCTTAGATTCGGTCGCAAAGGTAAATTGAGTCCGCACTTTATTGGTCTGTATGAGGTTATTGAAAGAATAGGGCCAGTGTCATATCTGTTAGCTTTATCAACAGAGTTGGAAAGGATCCACTATGTTTTTCATATGTCTATCTTGCGTCGTTATCGATCAGATCCTTCGCACATAATTTCACCGACAGAGGTGAAGATTTGACCTGATATGACTTATGGTAAGGAACCGATCGAGATTTTAGCTCGAAAGGTTTAAACAATTGAGAAAAAAAGCATAGCCCTAGTGAAAGTTTTATGGCAAAGACATGGGCTATGAGAAAATAATACCCAAACCTCTTTTCTGGTAAGATTTTTTGGGACAAAAATCCCTAAAAGGGGAGAGTTGTAATAGCCCATTTTAGGGTCAAATCAAAATAGTGGTTTTGAAACCACAAATATGAAGGATAAATAATTATTTTATTATTTCTTTAAGGTTAACCGTATGATTGAATGATTGTGTGAAAAATTCGTTAAGAAATTTTATCGATAGAGTCTCCAATTTGACTAGTAGGACTAAGTTGCAATAGGTGCAAAATGTGTGTTCTAGAAGTTATGGGTGCTTAATTGTAATGAATTTTTAAATTGGAGGTCCTTAAGTGGTAATTAAACCATTAGACTTTAAGATGGACAAAAATGGACATGGTGAGGTGAAATTTTAAAGTTGGGCACTAAGGGCATTTTGGCCATTTGGCAAATAAAAACAAATTAACTAATAAAAAGATGTCATCTTCCTCAATTTAGTCCAATTGTACTGAATTTGAAGAGTCACCATAGCTAGGGTATTGGCCAAGCTTTCCAAGCTCGATTGTAAGTCCATCATTGGCTGATTTTTAATGATTTTTACTTTTTTGTGCATGTTGTAACTTGATTTGGCTGTTTCAAGGACTAATGTGAAAGAAAATCAAAGTCTAAAATTTTACCCATGTTGAATATTTGTGTATTTTGATGTCTAAGGGTAGAAAATGTGTGACAGCCTTATTTTGGCATTAATCGGAAAAGTGGTTTCAGGACCACAAAACTGAGTTAGAAAATTTTTAAAATATTATTTTCTGTGTTTATATTATGTGAATTGTCATATGTGAAAGTTTCGTGTTTTAATTTTGTCATTTGGATGCTAAATTATTAATTAAGAACTGAATTGCATAAAAGAAAAAATTGATGGATAATGTGTGAGTGCCGAATTGTAGATGTTGTTTTAATATGAGGGGCTTAAGATGCAATTAGACCAAGCATATCTTGCATGGACATATTCGGCCATGAGATAGTGGAAAAGCCATGATTTTATCAAGGCTAAATTGGTAATTCAATAATTAAACACATGCATGTAATAGTAAAACATGAAATGGTTTCTCATTCTACTCTTGTTTTTGCCGAAACTAAAGAAAAGAATTAAGGAAGAAATTTTGAGCATTCGACACTCTTGGAGCTAAAATTCAAGGTAAAATCATGTTAATTTGATTATGTTTTAAATGTTTCTAAGTTTCTTGCCCGATTCTATCCCAGACCCATGAATTTATTTCTTGAATTGGTGTTGATTATATGTTCGGTCATGGATAGAAAGTTATAAATTTGGAAATTGATGATAGAAATTGATGAATGAATGTTAGATGGACATTATGATGTTAAAATCCATGTGATTATAAGTTTGTAAGCTTAAATTGTGAAATTGGTGCTTTGTGTGGCTCAATTGCTTAAGAGGGCATTCGGTTATGGTATGTATGCATGAAGATTTGGTGTTGGATGCTTTAAATGATATATAGTTATAAGTTGAGTTTGAAGCTTAGTAATTTGGTTAAAGATGAATTCAAGAAACTATATGACATTCGGTCATTAAAGATAGGTACAAATTTGATAGCGTTTTGATGTTTTGAAATAGAACTAGTTGTTAAGTGAGTTCTAGACTTGTTAGATTTTGATAATTATGGTTTTACTGATAATGGGTATTTGGCTATGGAGGTTAATTTGTAAAACCTCATGCTAGTTAATAGAAGTAAATATTTGATTGTTAAATTAGCTTATCAATGACCGAATGTAGTAATTTGTCAAGGAATGATTTAGTTTGTTTGTACTTTAAAATGGATAGAAATGAGGATTTGCCAAATGTGATTATTGGTGAGTATAGATAAGCATATTGGTGAATGAAGCAAATTCGGCCTAAGTATGTCTTGCATAAGTCCTTGTTGTTAAATATTTCATGAAATTGGGATTTAATTATCTATATGTATAATATATGGAACTATGTTAAATTTTGCATATGTGACATATTCGAAAGAAAATAAATTGGATAAATGATTAAACAAGCTGATTTGTTTAATTTAGCTAAAGAAGAAAAGGAATCGATTTCGGATAGGGGGAAGGCGAAAATAATCGAATAGTCGTTTGTAATCGTTCGACAACATCCGAGGTAAGTTTTAAGTGATTAAACGTAGATTATATCCGATTATAATATGATATAATATGTGAATTAAGTATTCCATGTAATGTATGTATATGGCGGAATGGCAAAGTTGAAATGATGGTGAGTTTGCATTATGCTTATATAGCCGAATGGCAATTATAAAATGAAGGTAAATTTGTGACATGCTTTTGTGACCGAATGTGATAGTGAGTGGAAAGAAGTATAATTGATATGCTTGATAATCAATTGTTAAGTTTGGAATTAAGTGAGACACTAATATATGTTAAGGCCGAATGATAAATTTTGAAATGAATTAAAGTGTTCAAAAAGGTGCTAAGTCCAAATTGTGTTGAGCCCGACTATGTATTTGTGCTATGTGGAAATTTGAGGTATATAGTTAAATGTGAGCGAAAGCTTGAAATCTATTAACATTTTGTGTTCGGGCCTTTGGCCTAGCAAGCATTAAGCTAGTGATTAATTTCGAGCTTCAAGCCTAGCAGGCATAATGCCGGTGAATATGTATCGGACTTAAAGTCTAGCAGGCCTTGTGCCGGTGATGAATTCGGGCTTATGCCTAGCAGGTTTTATACCGGTGAATTATATCAATTCAATGAGTTTAAGGATGCGAGCGAATGTGATTAATAAGTAAGTGAATTTGTGCTAACTTACCTTATATGAATACATATATATATTCGAACATGAATGTATGCACAAATGAGATATTGTATTTGATTTTGAACATCTAATTATATGTAATGTTTTCATGAACCTAAATGTTCGGTTATTCATGATGATATTTGTATATATATATATATATATGATGTATTTGTAATTTCGGCCATATGTGATGACATGATGGACCATGTATAATTGGGCTATACAAGTATGTATTTATGAGGGGAGACAAATAGGAATTTATTGTGTTTTGATCGTTCCACCAAATAGGTGTGTAAATATGATATTATATGTGCTTACCTATATTCGGCCAAATGTATATGAGGCATGTGAATGATGATAACTAAGGGTTTCTATGTATTCGGCTAGTATGA
Organism: Gossypium stocksii; assembly: GCA_020496765.1. NCBI lineage: Eukaryota > Viridiplantae > Streptophyta > Magnoliopsida > Malvales > Malvaceae > Gossypium > Gossypium stocksii. Next base: position 56,363,364 of record CM035622.1, read on the forward strand.
CCCTTGTAAAATTGTACTAGTTTATTTAATAAATGTGATATTTGAAAGTTATGTTTCATGATGTGAGTTGTTTAGTTACTTATTACTTACTAAGCTGGTTAGCTTACTTTGAGTGTCTCGTTAATCTGTCTTATAGATTTTGGCTTGAAGTTACAAGCTCGGGGATCAATTTCAAAGTCATCCACATTATTGTCACTATTTTGGTACTTTAAAAGATTATATTTTAAATGTTGGCATATATAGGCTAAACTCTTTTGAAAACAAGTTATTTTGGGATATGTAAATATATTCAGGCCATGCGAAAATGGCTTGCATATTTATTAAGTATGAATGCATGATTTGATAAAATTATGTGGTTGATCATTATGAAAATATTCGTAGATGTTAATTGGACTTATGGCATGAATTATAATTATTCTTGGAAATGCATATACACATGCATACATTTGAATGGATAAAAGTCCTAGAATGGTTATCTTTTATATTTGTTTTGAAGCTAAACTCTATTATTGAGAAAGCATAAGTATTAATTATGGGCTAATTTATACTTGTCAAGTGAACTTTTATATGTTACATTTAGTTTTTGGATTATATGAATTAGTGAATGGATCATAGACTTGGAATAGTCTTATAATCGGCTGATAACATATTTTGGTTAGATGAAATGCTCATTTGAAATATGCATATATGCTTTCGGGTATAATCATGAAAGGATGTCAAATGCAAAGTGATTTTGTTTTATAATTCATTTATGGTATAAGTAAGTCACATGGATGAGTTTTATATTCGTGAACCACATGCAATATGGTTCTTGATGATTTTCAGTTGGTTACTTTTTGGGTTAGATATTTGTAAAATGATTAGGAAAGGCATGATTAAAAAAAAGTTTAGTGAAGGAGATTATATTATTTATGCATGTTTGATATTGAATGACTAGTTTGATCTGTCTTCTGATCTGTAATACCTCGTAACCCAAATCTGACGACTGATACGGGTTAAGGGTGTTACAAAATGTATGTTTGATGTTAGATAAACAACATTTACTAAGTGATTTTTGACGATAATGTCAAATAGGGACTTATTTGTAAAAGGTTGTAAAATGTGTGTAAAAATATGAATAAATGAAAAATGTGGGCGCTTATGAGTATGAAAAAGATTCGTCTAGGCTTGGGTAATGAAGAAATTGAAAGAAATTCATTTCACGAGCTTAGGGACTAAAGTGTAAAAAGTTGAAAAGTTATGGACAAAAATATATCTTTTTCATAATATGATTTTTGGGCTAAGTTATATAATGTGAGTATTAAATGAGTTAAATTTGTTATTATAGATCAAGAAAAACGAGGTTCAGACCTAGATTGGGGGAAAAACAAAATGTTTGACGATTAAGTCCAATTCTAATATTTTTGTACTGAGGTTAGTTCGTATGTAAATAATGCATTGCTATATTATGTTTAAATGCTCTAATATTGCATGAATTGTGTGATTGACTCTTTGGACATATTCGACAAAGTTTCGACAAGCGAGAAATCTCAGTTGAACCTTAGGAATAGAATAGGATACGAGTGACATGTCACTAGGAACCCATGTGTATATTTATGTTTATGTGATCTGGGTACTGGTCTTGTACGTCCTGCCAGTGGCTGGGTATTCTGGCATATGTTGCGGATACCTGACAGCTTGTGTGAGCAACACTGTGTAGCTACGTCCTGACTGACATCTTGTGTGAGCAGGCCCGTGAATAGCTTGAGAGCGAGCCTATATGTATTATGAGATATGAGGTAGCTGACTACATATACGGCACTTATGTGCAAGATTTCTGAGTATCTGTTAATATTCTAAATGTTCAATGGAAATGTTAAAGATGTGAAAAGATGTGGTTATGTTACGGGTTGTATAGGTATGTACGTAAAACTCATAAGTAATGAACTCGATAAGTGATGAACTCTTGGTAAGGTTGTGATTGAGCTAGTTATGACTATGAGCTTTTTAATGACATTTATGTTATCTTTCATTATATAAATTACATGATAAAGGTGTGGTTAAGATGCTTATTATTTGCATATGAACTTACTAAGATATATAGCTTACTCCCCTTTCTTTCCCTTGTCTTATAGTGTCACCAAGCTAGCTCGGGTTCGGAGATTGTTGGAGATCCATTCACACTAGCAACAATTATTTTGGTACCAATGAATTCAACATTTTGAGTTATGGCATGTATAGGGACTTGATCATTTTATTACATGTGTCATAATTGATTTGGCCAAATGTGTTGGCTTATAATGATTATAAGTTCATTTTGTATAAGGCTGATAAACTGTAAATTATACATATTTCTATCCCATATTTAGCATATTTATGGATGAATTACCATTGAATTTGTGGAATTTGATGCTCCTAATCCTTTAATTTAATATTTTATACTTAGGAGAGTATAGGAGAGTGAAAAGAACAAGAAACGGGCCAAAAGTAGGCAAAATAGGCCCAAATCAATAATCAACACGGTCTGGAGTTTAGCACACAGGTAACCCACGCTGTCATGCCACATTAACAGGCTCGAGCACTGCCAAGGCTCAATTCACACAGGCGTGCCACACGGGCGTGTCCCTGTCATGATGAAGTTCAATTTCACGCGGAAAAGGCTACTTAGTGTCTAAGAAAGACATTCCAAACTCTATATAAAGACCCTTGGAGGCAACTACAAGGGTGTACAGCATCCTTGCCAAGACTCAGAGTAGAAGACAGGGAATTACTCGAAGGAAAGTCGATTGATCCATCTCAGAAGCAATGATCAACATCAAGACTGAAGATCTCCCTTCAATTCTTTCAGGGGTTTTGGATTTTCTTTATGTTTTGCTGTTCTCTTTCTTCTAAGATGTTCTCTTTTATAATTATCAACTAAACCCCTAAATACCTGAGGGGGATGAAACCTAAGACAAATCTTGTTATGGTTATCTGAACTATATGATAAATATTCGATTTGTTCTTAATTGTGTTTTTAATTCTTGAATTGATATTTCTGGGATATTAATTTAAGTCGAGTGTGCTTAGGCAGAGGAGCAAAAGTCCCTGTTTAAGAGTAGATCCAACACAATTAAGTGAAGTTGATCGCAATCCTAGACATAGGACGACAAAAATCTGTCAGATTAGAGTCAAATCTAATATGGGCATCCATAGATCGAGTTAATACAAGACTAGGGGTTTTAATTAGAAAGAGATTTCAATTAATCAACCTAGGATTAGTTGCTCTTATTCTCGATAGAGATATTAACGTATTTTAGGGATCTCTACAGATCAAGTCGAATGAAGAAATCGTCTAGTTTAGAGTTAGATAACAAGTGAAGTCTATATGGATTCTTCCTTAGGTATTGTCTTTATCATTCAGTTTTCCCAAAGCAATTCCCCAATTTACTTTTTGTCGCATCCTTAGTTTAGTTTAGAGTTAATTAGTTTACACAAACCCCCTCTTTATTTTTAGGCTAGATAATAGGAAGAAAGTCATTACTAGTACTTTTAGTTCCTTGGATTCAATATTCCGGTCTTGCCACTAACTATACTACTATTTGATAGGTGCGCTTGCCTTTTATCGTGATAATAGTTAGTTTTAAGGTACGATCAATTTTATTACTTCATCAAATCACGATCAAGTTTTTGACACCGTTGCCGGGGAACTAAGATATTAGGAACACTCAATTTCTATTACTTTAGCCATCTTTCCTTTTATTTCAATTTTTTACTATTTTCTTCTTAGGTTTTATTTGCGGAATTTTTCTTTCTTATTTTTCTTTTCTCTGACAGGTATCTCTAGTTTATGACTAGAAGAAACGCGTCAGGACTATTGCTTTTTTGAAGACGACTTAGAAGCCACAGTTCGCAGAAATCGCAACGAGATAAAAAGGAGCCTACAGTACCCAGAACAGAGACAAGGAGGAGAACTCGAATCTACTGAAGAGGTGGAGGCAAATCAAGATAATCAGCTATCTCCTGTAGTAGCTGCAAATCCTGTCGAGCAAAATCCTATTGCGCACACTATGTATGATTATGCTAAACCTAATTTAGCTGGCACTGAATCTAGTATTCTTAGGCTTACTATTGCTGCAAATAATTTTGAACTGAAACTTAACACTATTCAAATGTTACAATAGTTTGTTTAGTTTGATGGTTTGCAGGATGAGGATCCTAACTCACATTTAGCTAATTTTTTGGAATTCTGCGACACTTTAAAAATAAATGGCGTTTCTGATGATGCCATTCGTCTTTGGTTGTGACAGCCTTAAAACGACCCTAGTCGGAATGTGGTTTTGGGACCACAAAATCGAGGCACAAAAATAATTTAACCATTATTTTGATGCCTATTGCATGTGCCAATTCATGTGTGACATCTTAGGTGCCTTAATTTAGTATTAAAATAATGAATTGCACCAAAAAGGGCTTAATTGTGAACTTTGGAAATATGCATGACAAAGGTGTGATGACTAATAAGTACATGCATGCAAAATAGTGGAGTTGAATGTCAAATTCCCCTTTTAATGCTAGTGGACGGTAATGATGACGTTGTTTGTCATTTTGTGTTTTGTTTGTTTGTTAGTAAATAATGATAGTAATGTATGATATATTATAATAAGTTGAGGTGATAAAAAAAAAAAAAAAAACAAAGTTGTCATGTTTATTTCCTTCCTTTATTGCCAAAAATTCAAGTGAAAGAAGAAAGGGAAAAGAACAAAGGCATTCGGTCATTTTGAAGGAAAATTAAGGTAGGATTTCATGTTATCTCTTCTAAATTTTGAGAAACTGAGTTAGTAGCTAAGTTCTTATCATAACCCATTTGTTAATTTTTAAGTTGATGATAAACTATACATTCGGCCATGGTTGATTTCTTTTGCAAAGGGATAGTGTGTTATGTTTTTGAAATAGAAATTGATAAATGGAGTTTGAATGGACTCTATGATGTTGAAATTCATGTGAACTGAAATTTGTGAGCTCAAATTTGTTAGATTAAAGTTTCGTGTGGTTTAAAATGTCTAAGGGACATTCGGTCCTTTGAATGATTAAATTGTTTTGCTTTTGATTTGCAATTTGATCTTTAACATGATAGTTGGTTATTGGTAATGACTTGGGGTTAATAGGTGTTACTTTTGATGTGGTGAGCTTTCTATTTTGTTTGACCGAAACCTATTTGCAATTTGAATAAGGATTAATAAAATTGAATTATTTAATTTAGCTCAAGAGCATAGAGGGACACGTTCAGATAAAGGGAAAGCTAAAGTGGTTGAATAGCTGACTTATTGTTGCTCAGAAAAGTTTGAGGTAAGTTTTGAGTATTTGAATTTGGTATTTAATTTAAAATTCCATGATATACATATATGATAGATGAATGATGTCCCATTGTCCTTACCATAACAAGGTTATTGAAAAAGAAACCTTATACATATTGATATATAGCCGAATGGCTATTAGAGAATTAAACAAAGAACAAGATTGGGGATTTATGCTTATGTGTGTTTGCTTATTGAGTTGAAAGTTTAGTAAACGAAGTATACATGTATTAGATTTGAATGATGTTACGACACAAAGTCAATGAGCATGTTATATGTCTATATGCGAATGAGTGGACTTGAATTACAAATGTGATTTTGCTATGAGAAATGTGGTAACATGTGAATAGATATGCATGAAACTATGCGATATGAATCCGGGTTAAGACCCGAAGGCTATATGCGGAGATTATATCCGAGTTAAGACCCGATGGCTATATGCGGAGATTATGTCTGGGTTAAGACCCGATGGCTATATGCGGTGACTATGTCCGGGTAAAGATCCGCTGGCTTTGTGTGGAGATTTTATCCGAGCTAAAGGTCTCGATGTTGATTCGAGTAAAGTCTAAGATTAAAAGACTTCATAGTAACGATTGTTAATGAATGCGCTCAAAGCGTTAAGTTATACAGGTATGTACCCTAAGCTTATATGCAAGCTTGTTTTGGACCAAATCATAAGGTCATTATACGATTGCATATGTGAGTATGAAATGAGACTATTTATATGATTATAGTACAATTGGTCAATGTGAAAGGTTATGTGAAATTATGCAATATGTTTTTGTTTACATGAGCTTACTATCAAGTGAAAGGTATCTGCCTATTGTATATGATGAGAATGTGTATATTCGATTAAGGGGTGACATGCCCAAAGAAGTGGGAAAAAAAAATATGAACAACTATGTTATAATTTGATTTTTATCCGTTGTCATTACTTAAAACTTACTAAGCATTGTAATGCTTACTCCGTTTACTTTGTTTCCTCTATTTTATAGATCTCTTTTTGAAGCTACGGACTCGGGGATTGAAGCTTTAATCACCTACACTATCATCGTTATTTTGGTACATTCGATAGTTATTTTGAGAACAATGGCATGTATAGGCTAATCTCCTTTTGTGAATCCGAATTACATTTTGAGTTGTATTTGTTCTAGCCATGCGAAAATGGCTTGCTTAATCTCTAAGTTGATGTATATGTTTTGTTGGAAATTTTATGTGCCTTGTTACTTCGACGCATGGGTTATATGATGTGATGATGGTATGCTTAATACCCAGAAATTTGATTACACCTATTGGTCGGTAGTCGTTTGACAACCTTGATAGTACTCTTATAGTAAATATACGTGAGATGGTTGCCTTAGTCGAATTACCTTGAATGTTAAATTGTTCGGATCTAGAATTTAAATTTGATCCCTAATCAAATTTCGATGTACAACCGAATCTATGTCTTGTACGTATCTATGAACCTCAGTAGGTTGTATTTAGTTATGTAATACCTTAATACCCTATTTCGGCGACGGATAGGGGTATAGGGTGTTACATTTTTATTGGTATCAGAGCTACGGTTTAATCGATTCTCGGACTAACGTAGCGCGTGTGAGTATAGCTATACATGCCATTTTGTGATAATACGATAGTGTGGTGATTTCTGACATTTAAAATATGTTTTTCGTATAGTAATGGATCCCGATCCCGATCGAGCCGTAGCAGAGGATATTGAGAGTGTAGTGGCTGCTCCCGCGCAAGGGACCTCGTCGATCAACTCTCAGCCGAATACCAGTCATCGAGATGATAACATGAGACAAAATTTTTATGCAATGATGAGTGATTGGTTCACTCAATTCCTTCGAACTAATCCGGCTGTCCCACAACCTCCTCCCCCAAATAATTCGTTTCCGACCCCCGTGGCTCCTCCTGAGACCGACCTTGTGAGGTCGAGTAAACCCCCGGTCGACAAATTAGAAAATACGGGGCTGAAGAATTCTGGGCTACAGTTGATGATGATGCTGAGCGGGCCAACTTTTGGCTCGATAATATAATCCGTGTGTTCGATGAATTGTCATGTCCGCCTGAGGAGTGTTTGAAATGTGCCGTATCTCTGTTACGTGATTCTGCCTACTATTGGTGGAACACATTGGTTTCTGTTGTCCCAAGAGAGCGGGTTACTTAGGAGTTTTTCCAAATTGAATTTCGTAAAAAGTATATCAGCCAGAGATTTATCGATCAGAAATGGAAAGAATTTCTTGAGCTTAACCAGGGCCGAATGTCAGTGACCGAGTATGAGAGAGAATTCGTACGGCTCAGCCGATATGCTCGCGAGTGCATATCATCCGAAGCTATTATGTGTAAATGCTAGCGGCGGTCAGAGACGAATGAAAGATGTTACGACCAAATCTGAGACCCGTGCCCCTGCTAGAGCTTACGCTATACGTGCACGCAAGGATGCCTCTTCCCCAAATGTTATCACCGGTACTTTTACTCTCTTTGATTCTGATGTGATTGCTTTGATTGACCCCGGTTCAACTCATTCATATGTATGTGAAACTTTGGCATCCAGTAAGACTCTCCCTGTTGAGTCTACTGAGTTTGTAATTCGAGTATCCAATCCCTTGGGTCGTTGTGTTTTAGTTGATAGAGTGTGTAAGAAATGTCCCCTTATGATTCGGGATTTTTGTTTTCCGGCCGATTTGATGCTTTTGCCATTCGATGAATTCGACGTTATTCTCGGAATGGATTGGTTAACTGTGCATGATGCGGTAGTAAATTGCAAGCGAAAGACTATTGATTTGCGATGTTCGAGTAATGAGATAATTCGGATTGAGTCTACTAATCTAAACGGGCTACCGGCAGTGATATCTTCTGTTCTGGCTCAGAAATATATGAAAAAGGGTTGCGAGGCTTATCTTGCTTATGTTTTGGATAGCAAAATGCCCGAGCGAAAGCTTGAGACTGTACCTGTGGTTTGTGAGTACCCGGACGTGTTTCCTGAAGAGTTATCGGGATTACCACCTGTTAGAGAGGTTGAGTTTGGCATTGAGTTAGTTCCGGGTACAACTCCGATTTCGATTGCTCCGTATCGTATGGCTCCGACAGAGTTGAAAGAGTTGAAATCTCAGTTGCAAGAGTTGACTGATAGAGGTTTTGCAAGACCGAGCTTTTCACCCTGGGGTGCACCGTCTTGTTCGTGAAAAAGAAAGATGGAACTTTGAGAATGTGTATTGACTATCGGTAGCTGAACAAAGTGACTATAAAGAATAAGTATCCGTTGCCTCATATTGACGACCTATTTGATCAGTTAAAGGGAGCTTCAGTGTTCTCAAAGATTGATTTGCGATCTGGCTATTATCAGTTGCGAGTTCGAGACTCAGATGTACCCAAGACTGCTTTCAGAACGAGGTACAGACACTACGAGTTTTTAATGATACCGTTTGGGCTAACTAATGCCCCCGCTGTTTTCATGGATCTGATGAATCGGGTGTTTAGGCAGTACCTAGATCGATTTGTGGTTGTGTTTATCGATGACATTTTGATTTATTCTCGCGATGAGTTTGAGCATGCCGAGCATTTGAGACTTGTGCTTCAGATTTTGCGTGATAATCAGTTGTATGTGAAATTCAGTAAATGTGAGTTTTGGTTGCACGAGGTCAGCTTTCTGGGACATATTATATCTGCTTCAGGTATACGAGTCGATCCGAATAAAATTTCTGCTATCCTTGATTGGAAGCCTCCTAGAAATGTCTCAGAAGTCCGAAGCTTTTTGGGACTTGCAGGGTATTACCGACGGTTTATGAAGGGCTTCTCCATGATTTCAACTCCGTTGACGAAGCTATTGCAAAAAGATGTTAAATTCGAATGGTCTGAGAAGTGCCAGAAGAGTTTCGACTAGTTGAAAGCCCTTTTGACAGAAGCTCCAATATTAGTTCAGCCTGAATCCGGTAAAGAGTATGTGGTCTATAGCGACGCATCTTTGAATGGCTTGGGATGTGTTTTTATGCAAGAGGGCAGAGTCGTTGCGTATGCTTCGAGACAGTTAAAGCCTCATGAGAAAAACTATCCGACTCACAATCTCGAATTAGCTGCTATTATGTTTGCTCTGAAGATTTGGCGTCACTACCTTTTTGGAGAGAAATGTCATATCTTTTTCGACCATAAAAGCCTCAAAATTCTTGATGACGCAAAGAGAATTGAATCTGAGACAAAGACGTTGGCTTGAATTGCTAAAGGATTACGAGCTTGTCATTGACTATCATCTGGGAAAGGCGAATATTGTTGCTGATGCTCTTAGTCGAAAATTATTGTTTGCTTTACAAGGAATGAATGTGCATTTATCGGTATCTAATGATGGTGTAATGATAGCGGAATTAAAAGCGAAACCGGTGTTTTTACGACAAGTTTGTGAAGCTCAGAAAGTTGATGATGATTTAATTTCCAAGCGAACTTAATTTGACCTAAATGTGGATTCCAAATTTCAAGTTGATGACAATGATTGTTTGAGGTTCCAAGGCCTAATATGTATTCTGAAAAGTTCAGAGTTGGTTTCGATAATTTTAAATGAAGCCCATAATAGCCGAATGTCGGTTCATTCGGGAAGTACAAAAATGTACAACGATTTGAAACGTCAGTATTGGTGGCATGGTATGAAATGAGACATCTCAAATTTTGTGTCTAAGTGTCTGATATGCCAACAAGTAAAAGCGGAACATCAGGTGCCTTCGGGTTTGTTGCAACCGATTTTGATTCCCGAGTGGAAATGGGATAAAGTCACGATGGATTTTGTATTTGGGCTACTGTTGACACCGAGCAAGAAGGATGCGATTTGGGTTGTCGTAGATCAATTAACTAAATCGGCTCATTTTATTCCCGTGCGTACAGATTTCTCACTCGATAAGTTAGCAGAATTGTATGTTTCATAGATTGTCAGACTGCACGGGGTGCCTATCTCTATCGTATCAGATAGAGACCCGAGATTTACATCGCGGTTTTGGAAGAAACTACAAGATTCTCTAAGTACTAAGCTACATTTTAGTACCGCATTTCATCCCCAAACGGATGGTCAGTCGGAACGAATAATTCAAATACTTGAGGATATGTTGAGATGTTGTATCCTTAAGTTTAGTGGTTCATGGGAACGGTATTTACCTTTGATTGAATTCGCTGACAACAACAGTTTTCAATCGAGCATTAAGATGGCACCTTACGAGGCTTTGTATGGTCGCAAATGCCGTACACCGTTGTTTTGGACCGAGCTCAGTGAAAGTAAGATTTTTGGGGTCGATTTGATTAGAGATGCCGAGCAGAAAGTATGTAATATCCCGAATTAGGGCCTAATCGGAATAGTGGTTTCGTGACCACAAATCCGAGGTAGAAATAATTATTTTATGATTATTTTGATGTTTATGATATGATTTTATGATGGTGTGAAAATTTCGTGAAGAAATTCTAAGCGTAAAGTGCTTAATTTGGAGTTAGGGATTAAATCGAATAAGTTGCAAAACTTGCATTCTAGAAGTTTTTAGTATGAAATTGCTTTGAAATATTAATTAGGAGGTCTTAAATGGTAATTAGACCAATTTTAAGTTCATGGACAAATTAGGACATGGGAGGAATTTTTGAAAGTTTAGTAAGGAGGGGTATTTTGGTCATTTGGTTATTAACATGAATTAAAAGGGAAAAATAACACAAAATTGTTATCATCTTTATTTGGTTGCTGCCGAAACTTGCTCTCTCCATAGCTAGGGTTTCTTCAACTTTCAAGCTTCATAGTAAGTGCATCTAAGCCCCGTTTTTAAAGATTTTTACGTTTTTGAGATCCCGGTAGCTTGATAAAGCTTATGTTAGCATTATTTTAAGTTAGGGTTCACATTTGGAAAAATACCCATAGGTGAAATTTGTGTATTTTGATGTTTTATGATAGAATATGAGGTTTTAAATTATGTTAGACAACTTGTGCTACTCGGTTTTAAGTAAAAACGAGTAAAACGGCTTAATTGGTAAAAGTGCATATTGTTCATAAGTATGTGTTTTAGTGGGAATTTGAGCTTGCTAATGGTAAATAAATGATCAGCATGTCTTAAAACATAAGAATTTGTGATAAAGTAAATTTCCGAGCTTTGGGGCAAAAGTGTAAATATGCAAAAGTTTAGGGGCAAAATTGTAATTTTTCCAAAATTTGAATTTAGGACTATTTTGATAATGTGAGTATTAAACAAGCTAAATGTGTTATTTTAGATCAAGAAAGACGTGGAATCGACCTCAATCGGGGAAAAGAAAAGATTACGGACTAAATTGCAAAATCGTTGTATTTTGGTACTAAGGTAAGTTCATATGTAAATAATGTAACATAATTGTTATTTTTAAGTTAATTGATGTTAATTATATGATATGCTGAATTTTTATCATGAAATATATGCTTTGTGGTTATTTTCAAAATTTATGTAAATTAAGTGTGCTACTTGTTAAAAGTAAATTGCTACCGAGTATTGGTTTCGGTATTCTACGGAAGACGGCGAGGATATGTGTTCGAGGAAAATCCCGTTTGAACCTTAGGAATAGATTAGGATACAAGTGACATGTCACTAGGATGGTTGGGCATCCGAACTCGTTGAGTTGAGTCCGAGTTCACTTATGGATGCGAATGTCCGAACTCGTTGAGTTGAGTCCGAGTTCGTGAGATGTAACTAGGCATCCGAGCTCGTTGAGTTGAGTCCGAGTTCACTTATGGATGCGAACGCCCGAGCTCGTTGAGTTGAGTCCGAGTTCACTTATGGGCGGGTTACATGATGGATTGATTACATATGTGGCATTTATGTGCAAATGATCCGTGTATCCGCGTTATATTCCGATGTGTTCAACGGGTAAAATTCTAGCGGAATGGAAGAATACTCAAGGTGTAAGTGACAATTCAGTAATGTTGAGAAATGGCCACATTGGACAGGTATGTACTTAACCCTCGGGTTGAAATTCGACACAACAACAAAGATGTGGTAAGATGAAGTATGATGATTAGAATGGTGACATATGTTTGGTGATGCTATGTTAATGTTGTTTGGCATAATGACTTTGTTATGTTACTTGTTATTTGCATGTGAACTTACTAAGCATTTATGCTTACTCCCTCCTTTTTATTCATTGTAGTTTTGGACAAGCCTGCTCGAGAATCGGGATAGGTCGAAGACTCGATCACACTATCCGAAGGACTTTTTGGTAAACGGCTTATAGAACTTAGAATGGCATGTATAGCAATATACCTACTATGTGTAAATAATCTTGTGATATGGTGGTGTTTGGTTGAGGAAATGCTTGATAATGATGAGTCATTGAAATGGCCAATATAGGTTATGTTTGATGTCATGAAAGAATAATAGATTAATTAGTACATGGAAGCTTTTATGAAAATGGAACTAGCCATAAAACAGAACATTGCAGCAACACTGACGTGAGTTTGAAAATTCACTAAAAATCATAGAAATCGAATTTGGTAATGTATTAGTTATGAAATTGAAGCTTATTGTGTCTACTTTCATATGGAAGAAGCAAAATAGGTAAAGGAGTTACACGTTAGGAGATATTTGAGTTTTAGTGAGACAGGGCCAGAACGATTTCTGGATCCCCTGTTCTAATTTTGAAAATTCACCATAAATTGTACAAAAATAATTAGGAGGTGTATTTTATATGCTTAGAATCCTTATTGAATCTAGTTTTAAGAGAGATAAACGGCACAATTATATGAGATTTGTACAGAGAGAAAAGTGGTCCGTAGTAAACAGAGGTCAGTACAGTCAAGTTCTGAAACAGGGGCAACTTTAACTAATAAACTGTACTAATCGGCCCAGCCAAAAATTCTAGAAAAAAATTAGTGAATAGATATATGAGTCTAAATTCAGGGAAAATTTACGGATCTTGATTTCGAGTTTCGTAACTCGAGATATGATTTTTCGAGCGACCATGACGCAGGAGATAGTTTATTCCGAAAATGAAAATAGTTTTTGTAAAGTTGTTTAAAATGATAAATTACGTTTAGTGACGCCTCAAGCTCGACTCCGGTGACGGTTTTGGGCGTGGGGACGTTACATTTGGTGGTATCAGAGCAGGTTTAGTCGGTTCTCGGACTAACGTGTTTTATGTACGGATTTTGCTATACATGCCATATGTGTATATTGTGATAGTGTGACGACTTCTGACCTTTTAAATGATTTTTTTTATATAGTAAATGGATCCCGATCCAGCTGTGGCTGATGAAGTAGAGAGTAATGCGCCAGCTCCGGCTGAAGGGGCAGCGCCGACTGAAAACCCACCACCTACTGTTGGTCAGGGAGGAGAAAGGGATCGAGAAGCCTTTCTCCAAATGATGAGTGCATGGTACACGGAGTTCGTTCGTACGAACCCGAATGTACGACCTCCCCCACCTCCCCCAATTCCTCAACCTGTGCCCCAGATGTCTCTAGATGTGGGTACGATGAAATTCCAAAGAACTCCAGTTGATAAAATTCGTAAGCTCGGGGCCGAAGAATTCAGAGCTAATGTAGATGATGATGCGGAAAAAGCAGAGTTCTGGCTTGAGAATTCTACCCGGGTATTTGATGAATTGTCCTGCACACCTGAGGAATGTTTGAAATGTGCTATATCTTTGTTGAGAGATTCAGCATATAATTGGTGGAAGACACTGATTTCCGTGGTACCGAAAGAGAGGGTAACTTGGGAATTCTTTCAAGATGAGTTCCGGAAGAAATACATCAGTGAAAGATTTATTGATCAGAAGCGTAAAGAGTTTCTTGAGCTAAAGCAAGGTAGTATGACAGTCACTGAATATGAAAGAGAGTTCGTCAGACTGAGTAAGTATGCTAGAGAATATGTTCCTACCGAGGCCAAGATGTGTAGGCGCTTTGAAGACGGGCTCAATGAAGAAATTAAAGTATTTGTTGGGATTCTTGAATTAAAGGAAATGGTGGTACTTGTCGATCGAGCTTGCAAGGCTGAAGAATTACTTAAAGAGAAGAAAAAGGCAGAATCTGAAACACGAAATTGGAAGAAAAGACCAATGACAAATGCACCCTCACAGCAATCCGGAAAGTCAAGAAATATGAATCCTCGTTCCCAAGTTTCAGCTGGACAATCCTATGGGAATTTTAAGAAGCAAAATGTGGGTCCAAAGTCCCAAACTACTTCGACAGCCAGTGTAGGGAACACGAGATTTGTTAAACCCGAATGTCAGCGGTGTGGCAGAAATCATTTTGGTCCGTGCAGAGCAAACGAATGTTTCCGGTGTGGTTCTCCGGATCATTTTATTAGAGACTGCCCAGAGAGAATTGAAAAAGAAAAATTTCAGAATACAAAAGCTAGTGGTGCAGATTCGCGAGGAAGGTATCCAAGAAAAGCTGGGAGCGAGGCAAGTAGCAAGAATGTAGCCAGAGATGCAGCAGTTAGATCTGAAGGAAGGGCTCCGGCTAGAACTTATGCTATTAAAGCTCGTGAAGATGCTTCCTCACCCGATGTGATCACCGGTATATTTTCTCTCTATGATGTTAATGTTACTGCTTTAATTGATCCCGGTTCTACTCACTCATATGTATGCATGAAATTGGTGTCTAGCATGAATATACCTGTTGAGAATACAGAATTTATGATTAAAGTGTCAAACCCGTTAGGCAAATGTGTTATAGTTGATAAAGTATGCAAGAAATGTCCTTTAATGATTCGGGGTTATTACTTTCCGGCCAACTTGATGTTGTTGCCGTTTGATGAGTTTGATGTTATTTTGGGTATGGACTGGCTGACATTGCATGATGCCATAGTAAATTGTAAACAGAAAGTTATTGAGCTAAAGTGTGAAAGTGGCGAAACTCTGCGGGTTGAATCAGATAAATCAGAGGCATTGTCTAGTGTAATTTCTTCAATGGCAGCTCAGAGATATTTGAGAAAAGGTTATGAAGCCTATTTAGCATATGTGTTGAATACAAAGGAAATTGAAAAGAAAGTGGAATCAGTGCCGATTGTATGTGAATTCCCAGATGTATTTCCTGAAGAATTGCCGGGTTTGCCCCCAGTTAGAGAAGTAGAGTTTGGTATTGATTTGATGCCGGGAACAGCTCCGATCTCGATTGCTCCGTATAGAATGGCACCAACAGAGTTGAAAGAATTAAAGTCGCAGTTGCAAGAGTTGACAGACAAAGGCTTTGTGAGACCGAGTTTTTCGCCTTGGGGTGCTCCGGTGTTGTTTGTGAGAAAGAAAGATGGTTCGATGAGATTGTGTGTAGACTATCGGCAATTAAACAAAGTGACAATTAAAAACAAGTATCCGTTGCCAAGAATTGATGATTTGTTTGATCAGCTGAAAGGAGCAACATGGTTTTCAAAAATTGATTTGAGATCTGGGTATTATCAGCTACGGGTAAAAGAGTCGGATGTGCCTAAAACTGCTTTTAGAACAAGGTACGGTCATTATGAATTTTTAGTTATGCCGTTTGGATTAACAAATGCTCCTGCCGTGTTTATGGATTTGATGAATCGAATATTTCGGCCATACTTGGATAAGTTTGTTGTGGTATTTATAGATGATATCTTGATTTATTCGAAAGATGAGACAGAGCATGCTGAACACTTGAGGATAGTTTTGCAAACTTTGCGAGACAAGCAGTTATATGCCAAGTTTAGTAAAAGTGAATTTTGGCTTCGGGAAGTAGGATTTTTGGGTCATATTGTTTCGGGTGATGGTATACGGGTTGATCCCAGTAAAATTTCAGCTATTGTTGATTGGAAGCCACCGAAAAATATAACCGAAGTTAGAAGTTTCTTGGGGCTAGCCGGATATTATCGACGGTTTGTGAATGGATTTTCTATAATTGCCGCTCCTATGACTAGATTACTTCGAAAAGATGTTAAATTTGAGTGGACGGAAGAATGTCAACAAAGTTTCAAAGAATTGAAAAAGTTACTAACAGAGGCACCAGTGTTAGTACAGCCCGAGTCAGGTAAAGAATTTGTGGTATATAGCGATGCTTCTCTAAATGGTTTGGGATGTGTATTGATGCAAGAAGGAAAGGTTGTGGCTTATGCTTCGAGGCAGTTAAAACCTCACGAGAGGAATTATCCTACTCATGATTTAGAGTTGGCTGCAGTGGTGTTTGCTTTGAAGATTTGGCGACATTACTTGTATGGTGAGAAATGTCGGGTATATACCGATCACAAAAGTCTTAAATACTTGATGTCACAAAAGGACTTGAATTTGAGACAGCGAAGATGGTTGGAGTTATTAAAAGATTACGAGCTTGTGATTGATTACCATCCAGGAAAAGCAAATGTAGTTGCTGATGCTTTGAGTAGAAAACTGTTGTTTGCTTTAAAAGTTATGAACGCTCAATTAGAAATGTCAGATGATGGTTCCATTCTGGCCGAACTAAAAGTAAGACCGATGTTTTTACAAGAGATTTGTGAAGCTCAGAAAAGTGATGAAGACTTACAAGCCAAAAGAAAGCAATGTGAGGTTGATACAGAGTCAGACTTCAGAATCGGTCCTGATGGTTGCTTGATGTTTAAAGATCGGATTTGTGTACCGAGGAACGGAGAATTAATTCAAAAGATTTTGCAGGAAGCACATGGTAGTTATTTGACAGTTCATCCAGGTAGTACGAAAATGTATAATGATTTGAAGAAAATGTATTGGTGGAATGGAATGAAAAGAGATATATCAGAATTTGTGTCCAAATGCTTAATTTGTCAACAGGTGAAAGCTGAACACCAAGTGCCTTCAGGATTACTTCAGCCTATTATGGTTCCTGAATGGAAATGGGATCGGATTACTATGGATTTTGTTTCAGGGTTGCCGTTGACTCCAGGAAAGAAGGATGCCATTTGGGTAATAGTTGACAGATTAACTAAATCGGCTCATTTCATTCCGGTACGTACGGATTATTCTCTTAACAAGTTAGCTGAATTGTATGTTAGAGAAATTGTTAGACTACATGGAATACCATTGTCAATCATTTCAGATAGAGACCCGAGATTTACTTCGCGGTTTTGGCAAAAGTTACAAGAGGCGTTAGGTACAAGGTTAAATTTCAGTACTGCTTTTCATCCACAAACTGATGGGCAATCAGAAAGAGTAATTCAGATTCTTGAAGACATGCTTCGATGTTGTGTATTAGAATTCCAAGGAAGTTGGGAGAGATATTTACCGTTGGTGGAATTTGCTTACAATAACAGTTATCAGACGAGTTTGAAAATGGCACCTTATGAAGCATTGTATGGTCGTAAGTGTCGGACGCCTTTGTATTGGACCGAACTCAAGGAAAATCAGATCTATGGGGTTGATTTAATAAAAGAAACCGAAGAAAAAGTGAAGGTAATTCGAGATTGTTTGAAAGCTGCTTCGGATAGACAGAAATCTTATGCAGATTTGAAACGAAAAGAAATCGAGTTTCAAGTTGGTGATAAGGTATTTTTAAAGGTGTCTCCGTGGAAGAAAGTCCTCAGATTTGGACAGAAGGGTAAGTTAAGTCCGCGTTTTATCGGGCCGTATGAAATAACTGAAAGAGTTGGACCGGTAGCTTATCGGTTAGCATTACCATCTGAGTTAGAGAAAATTCATGACGTGTTCCATGTATCTATGTTACGTCGGTATCGCTCGGATCCTTCGCATATAATTTCACCGACAGAAATTGAATTACGACCAGATATGACCTATGAAGAAGAACCGATAAAAGTTTTAGCTCGAGAGGTCAAACAACTAAGAAACAAAAGTATTGCTCTTGTGAAAGTGTTGTGGCAAAAGCATGGGATAGAAGAGGCTACATGGGAACCCGAGGAAACTATGAAAAAACAATACCCACATCTGTTTACCGGTAAGATTTTCGAGGACGAAAATCCTTAAAAGGGGGGGAGAGTTGTAATATCCCGAATTAGGGCCTAATCGGAATAGTGGTTTCGTGACCACAAATCCGAGGTAGAAATAATTATTTTATGATTATTTTGATGTTTATGATATGATTTTATGATGGTGTGAAAATTTCGTGAAGAAATTCTAAGCGTAAAGTGCTTAATTTGGAGTTAGGGATTAAATCGAATAAGTTGCAAAACTTGCATTCTAGAAGTTTTTAGTATGAAATTGCTTTGAAATATTAATTAGGAGGTCTTAAATGGTAATTAGACCAATTTTAAGTTCATGGACAAATTAGGACATGGGAGGAATTTTTGAAAGTTTAGTAAGGAGGGGTATTTTGGTCATTTGGTTATTAACATGAATTAAAAGGGAAAAATAACACAAAATTGTTATCATCTTTATTTGGTTGCTGCCGAAACTTGCTCTCTCCATAGCTAGGGTTTCTTCAACTTTCAAGCTTCATAGTAAGTGCATCTAAGCCCCGTTTTTAAAGATTTTTACGTTTTTGAGATCCCGGTAGCTTGATAAAGCTTATGTTAGCATTATTTTAAGTTAGGGTTCACATTTGGAAAAATACCCATAGGTGAAATTTGTGTATTTTGATGTTTTATGATAGAATATGAGGTTTTAAATTATGTTAGACAACTTGTGCTACTCGGTTTTAAGTAAAAACGAGTAAAACGGCTTAATTGGTAAAAGTGCATATTGTTCATAAGTATGTGTTTTAGTGGGAATTTGAGCTTGCTAATGGTAAATAAATGATCAGCATGTCTTAAAACATAAGAATTTGTGATAAAGTAAATTTCCGAGCTTTGGGGCAAAAGTGTAAATATGCAAAAGTTTAGGGGCAAAATTGTAATTTTTCCAAAATTTGAATTTAGGACTATTTTGATAATGTGAGTATTAAACAAGCTAAATGTGTTATTTTAGATCAAGAAAGACGTGGAATCGACCTCAATCGGGGAAAAGAAAAGATTACGGACTAAATTGCAAAATCGTTGTATTTTGGTACTAAGGTAAGTTCATATGTAAATAATGTAACATAATTGTTATTTTTAAGTTAATTGATGTTAATTATATGATATGCTGAATTTTTATCATGAAATATATGCTTTGTGGTTATTTTCAAAATTTATGTAAATTAAGTGTGCTACTTGTTAAAAGTAAATTGCTACCGAGTATTGGTTTCGGTATTCTACGGAAGACGGCGAGGATATGTGTTCGAGGAAAATCCCGTTTGAACCTTAGGAATAGATTAGGATACAAGTGACATGTCACTAGGATGGTTGGGCATCCGAACTCGTTGAGTTGAGTCCGAGTTCACTTATGGATGCGAATGTCCGAACTCGTTGAGTTGAGTCCGAGTTCGTGAGATGTAACTAGGCATCCGAGCTCGTTGAGTTGAGTCCGAGTTCACTTATGGATGCGAACGCCCGAGCTCGTTGAGTTGAGTCCGAGTTCACTTATGGGCGGGTTACATGATGGATTGATTACATATGTGGCATTTATGTGCAAATGATCCGTGTATCCGCGTTATATTCCGATGTGTTCAACGGGTAAAATTCTAGCGGAATGGAAGAATACTCAAGGTGTAAGTGACAATTCAGTAATGTTGAGAAATGGCCACATTGGACAGGTATGTACTTAACCCTCGGGTTGAAATTCGACACAACAACAAAGATGTGGTAAGATGAAGTATGATGATTAGAATGGTGACATATGTTTGGTGATGCTATGTTAATGTTGTTTGGCATAATGACTTTGTTATGTTACTTGTTATTTGCATGTGAACTTACTAAGCATTTATGCTTACTCCCTCCTTTTTATTCATTGTAGTTTTGGACAAGCCTGCTCGAGAATCGGGATAGGTCGAAGACTCGATCACACTATCCGAAGGACTTTTTGGTAAACGGCTTATAGAACTTAGAATGGCATGTATAGCAATATACCTACTATGTGTAAATAATCTTGTGATATGGTGGTGTTTGGTTGAGGAAATGCTTGATAATGATGAGTCATTGAAATGGCCAATATAGGTTATGTTTGATGTCATGAAAGAATAATAGATTAATTAGTACATGGAAGCTTTTATGAAAATGGAACTAGCCATAAAACAGAACATTGCAGCAACACTGACGTGAGTTTGAAAATTCACTAAAAATCATAGAAATCGAATTTGGTAATGTATTAGTTATGAAATTGAAGCTTATTGTGTCTACTTTCATATGGAAGAAGCAAAATAGGTAAAGGAGTTACACGTTAGGAGATATTTGAGTTTTAGTGAGACAGGGCCAGAACGATTTCTGGATCCCCTGTTCTAATTTTGAAAATTCACCATAAATTGTACAAAAATAATTAGGAGGTGTATTTTATATGCTTAGAATCCTTATTGAATCTAGTTTTAAGAGAGATAAACGGCACAATTATATGAGATTTGTACAGAGAGAAAAGTGGTCCGTAGTAAACAGAGGTCAGTACAGTCAAGTTCTGAAACAGGGGCAACTTTAACTAATAAACTGTACTAATCGGCCCAGCCAAAAATTCTAGAAAAAAATTAGTGAATAGATATATGAGTCTAAATTCAGGGAAAATTTACGGATCTTGATTTCGAGTTTCGTAACTCGAGATATGATTTTTCGAGCGACCATGACGCAGGAGATAGTTTATTCCGAAAATGAAAATAGTTTTTGTAAAGTTGTTTAAAATGATAAATTACGTTTAGTGACGCCTCAAGCTCGACTCCGGTGACGGTTTTGGGCGTGGGGACGTTACAAAGTAAAAGTGATCCGTGATAGCCTTAAGGCAGCTTCAGATCGTCAGAAGTCATATGCGGATCTAAAGCGAAAAGACATTGAGTATCAGGTCGGAGACAAAGTATTTCTTAAAGTGTCACCTTGGAAAAAGGTGCTTAGATTCGGCCGTAAGGGTAAATTGAGTCCAAGGTTCATCGGGCCTTATGAAATATCAGAACGGATTGGACCGGTAGCATATCGATTGATTTTGCCTCTCAAACTTGAAAAGATTCACAACATTTTTCATGTTTCGATGCTTCGACGATATAGATCCAACCCATCGCATGTGATTAATCCATCTGACATTGAGATTCGGTCTGATTTGAGTTATGAGGAGGAACTAATTCGTATTTTGGCACACGAGGTTAAAGAGTTACGGAATAAGAGGATTTCGTTAGTGAAAGTGTTGTGGGTCAAACACGGGGTGGAAGAAGCTACTTGGGAGCTTGAGGATTCAATAAAAGAACGTTACCCAAACTTATTTGTAAGATTTTTGGGGACGAAAATTTTTTAAGTGGGGGAGAGTTGTGACAGCCTTAAAACAACCCTAGTCGGAATGTGGTTTCGGGACCACAAAACCGAGGCACAAAAATAATTTAACCATTATTTTGATGCCTATTGCATGTGCCAATTCATGTGTGACATCTTAGGTGCCTTAATTTAGTATTAAAATAATGAATTGCACCAAAAAGGGCTTAATTGTGAACTTTGGAAATATGCATGACAAAGGTATGATGACTAATAAGTACATGCATGCAAAATAGTGGAGTTGCATGTCAAATTCCCCTTTTAATGCTAGTGGACGGTAATGATGACTTTGTTTGTCATTTTGTGTTTTGTTTGTTTGTTAGTAAATAATGATAGTAATATATGATATATTATAATAAGTTGAGGTGATAAAAAAAAAAAAAAAACGAAGTTGTCATGTTTATTTCCTTCCTTTATTGCCGAAAATTCAAGTGAAAGAAGAAAGGGAAAAGAACAAAGGCATTCGGTCATTTTGAAGGCAAATTAAGGTAGGATTTCATGTTATCTCTTCTAAATTTTGAGAAACTGAGTTAGTAGCTAAGTTCTTATCATAACCCATTTGTTAATTTTTAAGTTGATGATGAACTATACATTCGGCCATGGTTGATTTCTTTTGCAAAGGGATAGTGTGTTATGTTTTTGAATTAGAAATTGATAAATGGAGTTTGAATGGACTCTATGATGTTGAAATTCATGTGAATTGAAATTTGTTAGATTAAAGTTTTGTGTGGTTTAAAATGTCTAAGGGACATTCGGTCCTTTGAATGATTAAATTGTTTTGCTTTTGATTTGCAATTTGATCTTTAACATGATAGTTGGTTATTGGTAATGACTTGGGGTTAATAGGTGTTAATTTTGATGTGGTGAGCTTTCTATTTTGTTTGACCGAAACCTATTTGCAACTTGGCATTAGTGAAGCATGTTAGTTTTGGTTGATTAGTAATTTGATGAGGAAAATTTTGCTTTGGTATTGAAATTGAGTTGTGATGACCGAATGAACTTATTTTGGTGAGTATTTAATTGAGATGAATTGGAAAGTGATAAGTAATATTCGGCCATTACAAGTAAGCGAATATATACGTGTGTATTAATTGATCAATAGGGCTTGGTTGATGTGCTAGTTAATGTCTAAAATTTTGAATGTAAATTTAGGTAAGCTTCTTTGATAAATTATGGTAGTATACATGGGAATTAGCTAATGTGTGAATAACTTTTGCTCATGAATTGCCGAATTTGAAATTGGGATTTTGGCTAAGAAATTTGATATGTTTAATTAGTGGCCAAATGTGACCTTGATTATATGTTGTAACTTGAAATGAAATGTGAATTGTATTTGTGCTTTCTTCAAATGATGGAAAATCTTATATTCATATACATATGTTTCGGCTATAGGTGTGTTTGAAAAGTAGGTTCTTAAGTATTTGAGTTTGATTCCTTTGTAAGTTTTAAGTACTTAAATGGAATGAATATGAATTTTGTATATATATGTTAAGGTCAATGACTTCTCTAAATGATGCCATATATGATGTTATGTTTTAAATATGTGAATAAAAACTTTAAAGAGTGAATTTGTATAAATCTGCTTGGTACAGCAGCAGTAACATGTTTTGGAAAAATCACCATAAATTGTGGGAGCTGAATTAGAGGCTGAATAAATTATGTAATTAAAGCTTAATGAGTCTAGTTTCTTATAAAAGAAACCTTATAAGCAAAGGAATTGCTGATAAAGAGATATTTAAAGTAGTGTGAGACAGTGGCAGATTGACTCCGAAATCCCCTGTTCTATTTTTAGAAAATCATTATAAATTGTAAAAAAATATCCATAAGATGTAATTTATATGCTTAGAATCCTTAATGAGTCTATTTTCAAGAGAGATATACAAGAAAATTTTCTGAGACCTGAACTTAGAGATAATTGAACTTTAGTATAGAAGGGTCGGAACTGTCTGACAGTGAATCAGGGGTAAATTTGAGGATTAAACTGTATTAATTGGTCAATTCAAAAATTCTGGAAATTTTATGGTAGAAAGGTGCATGAGTCTAGTTTCAGGGAAAATTTACGGAACTTAATTTGGAGTTTCGTAGCTCCAGTTATGAATAATTTAGTGAATGTTGCTCAGGAAGTCAGCTTGTAGTGACTTGTGATATATATGTGATTGGCCAAATGTGTGTGCGTGTGTGGCAAAGGATGTATATATGTATTTCTTATTTTGATTGTAAGTGAAATGATCAAGTGAGATATTTGAATAAGGATTAATAAAATTGAATTATTTAATTTAGCTCAAGAGCATAGAGGGACAAGTTCGGATAAAGGGAAAGCTAAAGTGGTTGAATAGCTGACTTATTGTTGCTCAAAAAAGTTCGAGGTAAGTTTTGAGTATTTGAATTTGGTATTTAATTTAAAATGCCATGATATACATATATGATAGATGAATGATGTCCCATTGTCCTTACCATAACAAGGTTATTGAAAAAGAAACCTTATACATGTTGATATATAGCCGAATGGCTATTAGAGAATTAAACAAAGAACAAGATTGGGGATTTATGCTTATGTGTGTTTGCTTATTGAGCTGAAAGTTTAGTAAACGAAGTATACATGTATTAGATTTGAATGATGTTACGACACAAAGTCAATGAGCATGTTATATGTCTATATGCGAATGAGTGGACTTGAATTACAAATGTGATTTTGCTATGAGAAATGTGGTAACATGTGAATAGATATGCATGAAACTATGTGATGTGAATCTGGGTTAAGACCCGAAGGCTATATGCAGAGGTTATATCCGGGTTAAGACCCAATGGCTATATGCGGAGATTATGTCTGGGTTAAGACCCGATGGCTATATGCGGTGACTATGTCCGGGTAAAGATCCGCTGGCTTTGTGTGGAGATTTTATCCGAGCTAAAGGTCTCGATGATGATTCGAGTAAAGTCTAAGATTAAAAGACTTCATAGTAACGATTGTTAATGAATGCGCTCAAAGCGTTAAGTTATATAGGTATGTACCCTAAGCTTATATGCAAGCTTGTTTTGGACCAAATCATAAGGTCATTATACGATTGCATATGTGAGTACGAAATGAGACTATTTATATGATAATAGTACAATTGGTCAATGCGAAAGGTTATGTGAAATTATGCAATATGTTTTTGTTTACATGAGCTCACTATCAAGTGAAAGTTATCTGCCTATTGTATATGATGAGAACGTGTATATTCGGTTAAGGGGTGACATGCCCAAAGAAGTGGGAAACAAAAATGCGAACAACTATGTTATAATTTGATTTTTATCCGTTGTCATTACTTAAGCATTGTAATGCTTACTCCGTTTACTTTGTTTCTTCTGTTTTATAGATCTCTTTTTGAAGCTACGGACTCGGGGATTGAATCTTTAACCACCTACACTATCGTCGTTATTTTGGTACATTTGATAGTTATTTTGAGAACAATGGCATGTATAGGCTAATCTCCTTTTGTGAATCCGAATTACATTTTGAGTTGTATTTGTTCTAGCCATGCGAAAATGGCTTGCTTAATCTCTAAGTTGATGTATATGTTTTGTTGGAAATTTTATGTGCCTTGTTACTTTGACGCATGGGTTATATGATGTGATGATGGTATGCTTAATACCCAGAAATTTGATTACACCTATTGGTCGGTAGTCGTTTGACAACCTTGATAGTACTCTTATAGTAAATATACGTGAGATGGTTGCCTTAGTCGAATTACCTTGAATGTTAGATTGTTTGGAGCTAGAATTTAAATTTGATCCCTAATCGAATTTCGATGTACAACCGAATCTATGTCTTGTACGTATCTATGAACCTCAGTAGGTTGTATTTAGTTATGTAATACCTTAATACCCTATTTTGGCGACGGACAGGGGTATAGGGTGTTACATTGGTTATTCCCATTTTCCTTGAGGAATAAAGCCAAACAATGGTTAAACTCTCTGCCCAGAAAGTCTATCACTACATGGGACCAAATGACCGAAAAATTCTTACTTAAATATTTTCTGCCAGCCAAAACGGTAAAATTAAGAAATGATATCTCTTCTTTTGTGCAGATGGATTTAGAAACACTCTACGATGCTTGGGAGAGATACAAGGATTTATTGAGAAGGTGCCCTCACCATGGGTTACCTCTATGGTTACCAGTTCAAACTTTTCACAACGGTTTGAACCCCTTAACGAGATAGATGATTTATGCAGCCGCCGGTGGAACAATCAATAACAAAACACCAGAAGCAGCTTACGAGTTTATAGAGGAGATGTCACTGAATAACTATCAGTGGCAAGTCATGAGAACAAAGCCACAAAAAGCTACTGGAGTTTTTAATGTTGATGCAGTCACCATGCTTTCTAATCAGGTAGAAGTTCTTAATAAAAAGATTGATAATTTCATTGGTTCTACGCAGGTGCACCTAGTAATGCAGTGTGACTCAATTCAAGGAAACATGAACAACTATGAATATGGCATGGAAAACGAGCAAGCCAACTATATGGGTAATAATTCTAGATCTCAAAATAACCCTTATAGTAACACTTACAATGCAGGTTGGAGGAACCACCCCAATTTCTCATGGGGAGGACAAGACAACCAAGGAAATCAGAGACCACCACCTCCTCCGTGATTTCAGCAACCACCTTACCGGTAAGAGAAAAAGTAGAACCTTGAGGAGATGCTCGCAAAATTTATCTCCGTATCAGAAACCTGTTTCCAGAGCACTGAGA
Organism: Gossypium stocksii; assembly: GCA_020496765.1. NCBI lineage: Eukaryota > Viridiplantae > Streptophyta > Magnoliopsida > Malvales > Malvaceae > Gossypium > Gossypium stocksii. The sequence goes on from CM035622.1 coordinate 56,389,608, forward strand.
CGGACTTAAAAACTAGCAAGTATCCATTCAAGGACTCGAAACTCAAATAGGCTAGCTCGCTAAACTAATCTCTGCATGACCACAAAATTGTTTACCGAGCAACACCGAGACTAACCCTAAGGAACAACTCCACGCGATCGACACGATTGATGAAGGAGGGTTAGCTAAAACCAAATCAGAGCCAAGTAAGGAAAACGTGGTAAGTAGAGGTAAGCCTGAGGTAAGTCACACAGAACCAATTGTCAAAGAGTATAAGCCTCGTGTCCCATATCCTAATGCGATGAGGAAAGACTGCACAGATGAACAATTCGGTAAATTCTTTAAACTTTTAAAGAAATTGCATATTAACTTACCATTTATTGAAGCTCTCTCACAGATGCCAAACGCCATGAAGTTTTTAAGAGAACTTTTGAAAAACTAACAGAGGTTGGATGAGTCATCTCATGTGGAGCTGAATGCAGTTTACTCAGCCATTTTGTAGAACAAGCTACCTAATAAACTAAAAGACCCAGGGAGTTTTACGATTCCTTGTTTACTTGGTAGCTTAAATGTTAAAAATGCCTTAGCTAATTTAGGGGCTAGTGTTAATGTAATGCCATATAAATTGAACAACTAGGTCTTGGAAAACCCAAACAAACTAGGATGAGCATTCAATTGGCTGATAAAACCATTAGATTTCCTAGGGGTATAATCGAAGATGTGCTAGTCAAAATTGACAAAATTTATATTCCCAGTGGACTTTGTTGTTTTAGACATGATGAGGATAGCAATGTACCATTAATTCTAGGGCGACCCTTCTTAGCAACTACAAGAACTATAATTGATGTAGGCACAGGAGAACTCACACTTCATGTAGGTTGCAAGCTCGTAATTCTAATAAGACTATTAGCGATAAAGATTTTATTACGAGACCTTGTAATAAAAACGATCTCATTGTCCAACCTTTTCTACAGGGTACTCCTCATGAAAGTGCAAATGAGCCACATTCAAATCCATACAATAACAAAGGAACCATACATGAAGAACGAATGTTACAAATCGAAGAACTAGATAAGTGGCTGAACTATCGCTAGGAGAAACCTAAGATATGCCACACCGAAACAGAGCACCATCTTGGCAAGCCCACAGATAAACAAAATCAATTTAAGGTACGGGATAAGGTATTATTAAAGGAGGAGGATCCTCGAATTTTGAATGCAAAGTTTCTCACAGGTGACACACCTCCCTTCACGGTAATAAAAATCTTTCCCTATGGTACAGTCGAGATAACACATAAGACATTTAGCACTTTTAAGGTAAATTATACTCGACTTAAACCTTATTTTGATATTAAAATTGATAACAGGAGAGAGGAGTTTGAACTCCTCAAACCACCGTAACTAAATAAGCATGAGAAAAGTCGAGCTTAGACTCTAAATAAGCGCTTCTCGGGAGGCAACCCGAGCTATAACATTGTTGATTTCTTTAAATTCAGTTTATAACATCTAAATAACTAACTAAGTCCTTAAAACGTAGATTTTGCAGAGCCACACAGCCAGGCACACGGGTGTGCCTAAGGTCGTGGTCACACCGTAGGTGGAGACAAGGCCATGCAACACGGCCGTGTGAAAACATGTAACACCCTAACCCGTATCCGTCGCCAGATTAGGGTTACAAGGCATTATAGATCAGAAGACAGATCAGACTAGTCATTTCTTAAATACACTTGTAAACTAAACATTTCAACGGATCAATAACCAAGTTAAAAACTAGACAAAATAAAACCAAATTATTAAACTGTGAATTTAAAATTTGATTGCACAAATATGCTAAATGCCGTTTGCACATCATGCAATAATTAATACTATTCATTTGGAATTTCTTAAAACCATAGCCGAATATAAGGTCAACCTATACTTGTCAATTCAATTGTTAATACTTGTAACAAAAATCAAGTTAACAACCGTGAACGTTTACCAATTGAACAGCCACAAAATTTCATCAAAACATATATCCATACTTAGCAATTAGGCAAGCCATTTTTGCATGGCTAGAATATATACAAATTCAAAATATAACTTGATTCAAAATAGGATTAAGCCTATACATGCCATCTTTCAAAATTATAGACTTTTAAAGTACCAAAAACAGTGACAATAGTGTGGATGTCTTTGAGCTTGAATTCCCGGGCCCGTAACTTTCAAACGAGATCTATAAAATAGAGTAACAAAGACACTCGAAGTAAGCTAATTAGCTTAGTAAGTCTTAAGTAATTAAACAACTTAATTAAAGAATTAAACATTAATGTACTTTGGCTCACACAATGTATGTAGACCGAATCTTCAAGATTCGTTTATCCCATCTCATACATCTCAATGATCATGTTAAACATTACACTTCATATAGCCGAATATGCACATATAATAATTTCCTATATAACTTCACCTTTACAACACATATGTAAACCAATTCAATACAAGCTAATATTCAACCGAATGTATAACTCAATTTAATATATTTATTTACTCATGTTATGGTTAGCCGAGAGTTATACTATAAATAAACATATATATATAACCAAATTTCAAGAAGCACACATTGCTCGATCCCAATCAAAATACTTAACTCTCATTCATACATGTTTTAATATGCCTTGAATCTTATGATAAAAACACATACATACCTGATCATGAGCTAACAAAAATTTCAGCTCATGCTTAGCCTTTCCATTCATATTAGCTTAGAGGATAATGCATAAATCTAATGTCTCGAGATAATATCACGGTACATTGCTCACTAATCACCAAAATGATTTGAATACACCGGCATTATGCCTGCTAGGTTTAAAGCCCGAGATTTATCACCGACACATGGCCTGCTGGACTTTGAGTCTGATTTCAATTCACCAGCCTTACGCCTGCTAGGCTCGTAGCCTAAAAATAATCACCAGCTTGAAGATTGCTAGGCTAAATGCCCGAACTCAACTTATAAATCACAATCAAGCTCTTGCTCACATGTAAGCATTTAATTCAAAATTTCTATATCATACGAACATGTATCAAGGGCTTAACACTTTTCAAATATAGTACTTGTCAATATCTTATTACATTTCAAGCATTGCCATTCGGCCTTATCACATAATTACATTTCATCTCATATCATGTAAATACTATGCTACTCTATAACATATCATCTAGCCTTATTCACCATCACATTCGGCAATGTACACATTTACATATAAATAAAGGTTACTTCCTTTCCTTAATATACCATGTTAATATACGATTATAGCCCATGTTTAATCACTTAAAACTTACCTCGGTGTTGTTGAACGATTACAAACGGCTATTCGATTAATTTCACCTTCCCCCTATCCAAATTTAGCTCTCCTTGTTCTTGAGCTAAATCAAAATAATCAACTTACTAAATTACTTAATCAATGTCATTTTCATTCAAAATTTGCACATTTAAAAACATTGATAAGTCTCACAACACAAACAACACTTATCGAAGTCATGCAATTTACACACTTCACATGGCACTACCACATTCATTAATCTTACTTTCATACAACCACTCTTCTTTGACCAAATGCTCACACACTTATATAAATATACTCTTAGGCCGTAATATAACATCAAATGCACATGCTGTTCATATAGCCGAATATCACTTAACTAATTAATTAAAAATCTTTCAACACATAACACCACAAGTCCATTTGGCATTAGCTCATCCCACTCATATTTTTCATTGACAACCTCAATAACTACAATTTATTCACATCCTTATTCATGCTACATTCGGCCATTATAATTAAAAATATATAAATAATTACACATTAACCACTTTTGCCAATTATAATTTCTCAATTAAATCACATATGTCATTTACAAGCTAAAATTCATCCTTTGCCTCCTTTCTCTCTTTAATTCATATTCGGCAACTTTTCTAACCACTTAAACAATTTTAGCACAAGGACATTTTCAATCTAAACAAAGATGATTTCATATTTACAATTCACAACCGGTAATTTCATTTTATTTATCTCAATTTACTAACAAGCCCAACCTTGCATGGATTTAAGCACATTCGGCCATTAATTAACAACAATTTATTCACATCATAATTCATGTTCACATTCGGTCACCTATACACATACTAACCATATAACTATCAATTTCCAAATTTAAACACAAATTTAACATTTTAATACAATGGCCGAACACTTCATGAAGCTACCAAGGCTTATCATTTGCTATTTCACACACACTCACATTCAATTCTTTTTATTAAACACTCCATTTCTTTGTTTCATAGCTCAAAATCAACTATCTTCATGCCTTATCACAAAAACATCAAATTATCACCAATTTGACATATAATAGTCATGACTGAATGCATTATTCATCACAAATTCAAAGATTGATACACGGGTCATGGTAAGCACTTAACATTCAACTAAATTTCACAAAATCTAAAGAAAATAACAAGAATTCATACCTTAAATTGAACACTAGAATGGCCGAATGCCTTAACTTCTATTTCTCTTCTCTTCTTTATCGTTTCAGCAAAAACAAAGAACAATGAACACTCATTTGCATGTTTTACTATTACATGCATATAATTTAATTGTTACCTTACCAATTTGCCCTTATTCAAATCATTACTCTTCCACTTAGTAAGGGTCGAATGTGTCCATGCATTTTATGCATGGTCTAATTGCTTCATAAGTCCTCTATATTAAAAGAACATCAACAAATCGGCATTTGCACATTGTCCCTCTAATTTTCCTTTTTATGCAATTGAGCCATTAACTAATAATTAACATCCAATTGGTAAAATTAACATCAAATTTTCACACATGATAATTCACATAATAAAAACATAGAAAATAATATTTTAAAAATTTTCTGACTCGGTTTTGGTGGTTTCGAAACCACTTTCCCGATTAGGGCCTAAATAGGGCTGTCACAAAATAGAGCAAAAATTTTTTCGAAAACATGGGTTTCGACAAATCACCAAGGTCGTGCAACATGGCCGTAGGTGAATCTGCCGAATCAACACGGGCATGGAACACGCCCATGCCCATAAGCCGTGGTTGAAACTGAGAGATTAGCACGGGCGTGTGACACGCTCGTGCTTATCACCGTGGTCACACTATAAGCCCACGAAACACACGGGCTAGACCCAGGGCACACGGACGTGTGCCATGGCCATGTGTCCAATCCCCTATTGTTTTATTGTTAGTTTGAATTTTCTTTATATTTTTCCTTCTCCGTTTATTTTGTACTTCATTTTTTATCGAGTAATACTTGAATTCTACACACAGTTGTGCTTATTCTCTTCAATCACTCAGAATCATAAACTTTAAGTAGTCCTCTCTCTAATTCAACTTTTAATACTCAAGAAATTCATCCAATATTCAGGGAGTTTCACTTCTCACCCTATCTTAAGATTTATGCTTATATTAACATTGTACATTGAGGGCAATGTACATCTTAAGTGTGGGGGGGATTCACTTTCACTTTTTGCATTATCCTCGAACCCTTGAAAATTTTTGCCACTAACTTTTTGCGTTGTTCTCAAATCCCTGAATCTTGGCCTTAACAATTAGGATAAATGCTGATTGATTTATGATTTTTATTGATATGTTTAGGATTAAGATACAGGTATTTATGCTTTGATTATTCAAACCTTAAGACATTAGAGAATCAAGCATGATAAGTTCAAATTTTTGAGAATCTAAATTTTTCTAGGGTGTTTTCCCCAATTTTAAGTGTTATCTTGAAATTTGAAATTCGTAGGATTGACATCAAAAGCCATAATTCTTGTGAGATTTGAGCCTTTTGAGAATACATCCTTTTGTGTTCACTTTTATTGTTGCTTTGAGTGAGTCAATATTGATCTGTTATTCTAGAACTTGCTTCGATTATACATGTCAAGACCACATCATTGATTTGATATACCAAAATGATAAAGGCACCTAGGTTTTAACCCACTTACTCCATTAAAAGCCTACCTTCACAATTAACCTCTAGTAAACCCCCTTGAGCCTAACAAACCATTCTTTTTTTATAATTCGCCTTCAATATTAACCTATAACCCATTTTTTTGTAAAATTCCCCTAAATTACTTTGATCCCTATTTTTTTCGAGATTTGAATTGTATAATTATCTATCTATGTTCTCCCTTTCAATTAGTTAAGTTTGTAAAGTATTCTAGGAATATGTTTCAATGATAGAGATTTTTCTAGTTAGATGATTTTTCAGTTCAATCTTGATTCTAACCCTCTTTTTTAGCTTGTGACCACACCCCTAACCAAAGCCCCGTTACAACCCTCTAAAGACCGTTTGATCGATGTATCATGTCAATACATAGTGGTGGAGATTTGATTTTCCTGCAAGTTTATAGTAATAACTTTTCATGCTGACTAATAAGTGCTTAATTTTTGAACCCTAAACACTTCGAGTGGATAGAGTGAATCTTTAGTGAGGATGTCAACTCTTGTTGATTTTGAGTTTAAGGTAATTACCTAGAAAAGAGGAGGAAACCTATGTTTCTGTGATAAAATTCTCAACTTAGATTGTTTGAGACTTTAATTTTCTTTCGATTGAATTCTTACTGTATGATTACTTATGGATTAATTCGAAACATTATTGATAAGGATTATATGTAACGCCTCGAAATTGGGCCTAGAAGAATGGGTCGTGTGGGCCCAATAGGGTTGTGAGCCTACACGGGTCATTGCCTTTGGACTTATGGGAATTAGTGGACCGGCTGTGTCGTACACGTGGCTATGGGCAAACCTGGCTTAGCGGGCCATGCGAGCACGTGGGCCCCACTTGGGTTGCGTAATAGGCCCCTATAACACCCCAAACCCAGCCCAGACGTTACGGCCAAGTCTGGTGTGTCACATTGAACTGTTTTTCAAAAACCATGTTTTCATTAAAAACCCTTCTTAATTTTTAGAAACCTCTACCGTTGAACTTGTATAAAACCTTAGCTTTGTGTTTGTTTATTGTTCCAAAACGTGATTTCATTGTAATAATCAAAACATAACTATTTTGTAAAATCTCATGAAAGCTTGAAAACCTTTATAGTTACGAAAACATGTTAGTTTGAAAGACAGTTTAAGTATTGGAAAATTAGATCTTCTTTGTTATGGCTTAAAGTGAATGAATACTGCGCACCAGGTAGGATTCAAGAGAAGAGGAGGTGAGTCAATTAGACTGCTTAAGTACCAAGCTCTTCCATGATCCAATCCTAGACATGCACACACCCATTACCACACTTTAACCTTATGACTTGTCCATGAACAACAAATCAGATTTAAGTCTATTTAAAACATTTATGAAAATGTTTGCGGAAGCTTTGCTATGTTATCGTGACATTTTGAAAATAAGTAACCTTTATAAAAACACGCCTTAGAGCTAATCGAATTCAAAAACGATTTAAACGATATCATACTTTAGCTGAAAACAAGTTAATTAAGTAAAGAATTAAAAACCCAAAATAAAAATAATTAAAGAGGCTTTTTTACAACCCAAAACCAAAAATAAATAATTAAGATTAAATTGAAATAATTAACTTAATTAAGAACCATCAGTCCAGTCCGTGTGGCCACTCTGAATCCCTCCTAGCTCCAAGTCCATCAACTAAGGCTCACCTGCAAAGTTAAAGAAAGGGGGTGAGTTTGGAAACTCAATGTACAACAAGTCCCTTTCAGAGCCCAAATCAATACAAGCATACTGGGCCGAAGCCTTTCATGTCATGGTTACTGGGCCGAAGCCTTTTTCATAAATCATATTACTGGGCCGAAGCCTTTTCTGTAAACGGTAGGGCCCATAGGCCCATTTCAATATCACATGCAATAATAATAAATGTATGCAAGCCCATTTGGGGAGACTACTCAACCCACCATCCGCTACTCTCCACCCGTACCAACCAACACACCATGTGGGGAATAATTCAACCCACCCAACCAACACACCATTAGTAGCATAGCTGCTTTAACATATAACTGGAGGCCTAGCCTCTTTTAATAACTGGGGCAAAAGCTCTTTTTAGTAAACTGGGGCAAAAGCCCTTTTCGGTATACTGGGGCAAAAGCCCTTTTCACTTCCTCCAATCACATAAACCCAACCCATGCATGTTTGAGTATAACATGGCATATCGTATACGTATCATGGCATATCATGTGCATATCATGTGCATATCATGTCATATCATGTATAATAACAATATCACAAGTATCATAATCATAATAAAACCCTAGGGGTATAATAGTCATTTTCACCTAGGGCAAAATAGTCATTTTCATGTTATAAGGGTAATTACGTAATTTTATCCATTATTAGGGTTTACCATGTTTATTCATCAATTCCAAGTGTTTAAACAGCAATTTTAGCCTATTTTAATAAAACCGAGTTATTGGGCCCAAAACCCCTAATGGGCCCTACCTAGCCAACTTAGTCGTCTAAGCCCACATAATCCAAATTCTACAACTATCTACTAATCTAACCAGTTTTAAGCCCATAGTCTATTAAGAAACATTCATTACTCATTTTTACCCATATGGGCCCGTAAGCCCATTGGGCCCAAATTCAGCCCATTGAGGCCCAACTTACCAACGTGTGCAAAATCGTGCACTTATCTATTCCATCGATCCACACACTGATCTTATCGCATTTTTCGCATCTAAAACCATTCGCAAATCCACAAGTTCCAGAAATGCCGAAATTTCGGTATTTTCGGCTTTTCAGCAAATATCAATCTAAGCTACTAGAGGGTTTGTTACACACCTTATTACGATGAACGATGACGAGATCTCCCACGCGATTATCCTACAGTGATCACCTCAACAGATTAAACCATACCAACACTTAATCTAAATCAAAACTCAACAAAACCTTACTTATCTATTCGGCCATCACCTTTAATGGCCCTAGAATCTTACCTTGCCAACTTAGATCTACAAGATCTAGATCCAATTGTGCCAATGTCCTTAATCCAATGCTCCTTATAGATCACCCCTTAACAAACACAAAACCAATTACTAAGATAAGATTAGTCCCTAGCCAAGTCGACAATCTCCCTGAATATATAGGGATTTTGACTTCTCTTAATTTCCAAAATAACGAATGAGAAGGAGTTCAGTTACTTACCAAAGATTTATTCGCCAAAAACGCTCCCACGCACCACTTTTTTTCCAGATCTGTTGTAGATCTAATCCCCAAAATACGAGTAGAGGACAGATTTTATAATTTCAGCTTTTGGATCTATCCTAGAATATGGCTATTGCGATCTAAAACAAAAATAGGTGACGAGAAGTTCACTAGTGAAGAAACAATCGATAGAGGAAGAGATGTGAGATTAGTGGTTCGGCCTTTTTGAAAGTTTTAAAGAAAAAAGAAAGGAGAGATGGTTTTAATCAAATGAGTAATTGACCATGGGATGGGGATTTGAGAAGAAAAGAAAGAGTTAATTTGGCTATTTAAGAAAAGAAAAACAAAAGGAAAAAATTCAAGAATGAAAGAATTGGGCAAAGAAGAGACAAGCAAAAACTAAAAAAAATAGAAGCAAAATTGATTGAAGAGAAAAAGATAAAAACTTAGAGAAGCAAAATCGGCTACTCGAATCAGGAAAAATAATGCCAAAATTTCTAATGCCCCTTCGGCATTTAATGCCTATAGCCGAATGATACAAAAATTCTTCCTAAATTCAAACTCCTTGAATTTAGCATTTGAATTCCACCCAGCCACCTAGTAGCCTTATCCACCGCTTGCACCGCACGCTGCTAGGAGCTGGGACCTTCCACGCGTGCCCAGCAAAAACACGCTACTCTTGCGCGCAACACTGCTTAAACCTGGGACCTCTAGGTCGTCCAGCACGCTGCTGGCCACCAAGATGCATGTTTGCTTTTACCAATATACCGTTCCATTTATTCTTAAGCTATACCTATTGACGTTCCCGCATTTTTAAAAAAATAAAGCTACAGCTTACCTGCGCCTGGCCTCGAACCCATGACCCTTCGGAACTCCTAGCACACTACTGCCACTGCGCCACAGGCACTCTTGTGGCATATTCTCATTGCAACTTCTTTTAAACCTTATTTCAGCGCAACCTGGCTTCTAAAATAAAAACAAACCTTTGCGTGCGCCGACCCCCGAACCTAGGCACTCCTACGTCCTCCTAGCGCCTCTGCCACTAGACCGAGCTTCCTTTTGTGAGTTGAATTAACCCGAACAATTAATAAGGCCTACCTACGGTAGCCCTTGGTTTTTTAAAATAAAAACCCACATTTGCACACGCAGGGAATCGAACCCCTGCTCCCTTCCTTCTGCTTAACACGCTTAACCACTGGGCCAGGCTCCTTCTTATGTCCAATTTGAGCCCAACTGATTAATAAACCTTAATGCCCAGATCCCCTAAAGAAGCAAAAATTATTTTTTTTTGCTACACTCTTGGGTCGAACCCAAGACTTTCCCCGCACTAAAAATTATTCATAATTTATTTAAACACTAAATTTAAACACCAAATTAACAACAATAATTTTATAAATTTTTTTTTCACCATAATATTTAAAACTTCTCAATTATTCAGGTGTTCTATTATCTGAACCCAAACTCAAAACCAAATTCTTCTAGGCCCAATTTCAGGGTGTTACAGCCCCGGGCCCATATTCACTGAATGGCGTGTTGGTGTGATGGCTAAGAGGTTTGGGAGTGTTGGAGAAGTCCTCGGTTCAAACCTAGGCCTTATCAAAAATTTATGTTTTTCTCTTATGGGAGCCTTGATATTAGTGGGTAGGCTTTAAGAATATTTTTGGTGAAAGCATGACACAAAAGGAGATGTGGTCTAGTGGCAAGAAAGTGATGCCATAGAGGAAGCAAGGGGTCCAAGGTTCAAGTCTTGGCTCTTGCAATTTATTTTGATTTCCCTTTTAAATAAATCTAGAAGAGAGTAGGCGGGCTTTAAAGATAAATGTGTTGGACTTATGACACAAAGGATCTTGTGTCTGAGTGGTGGTAGCTTGACATGACTATCGAGAGGACTATGGTTTGAATCCCTTTGCACGCAAAGGTTGATTATTTTGCTAATGCTTTAATTTTAGGGGATTGATGGAGAATCCCACATCGGAAAGCTAACATGAGAATAGGTGAGGAGCTGGCTTTAAATAGACGAAACCATGAGGAGAGTAGGTATACCTTTCTTGGCTTATCCCTTTCGCTTTGTGGCGTGTTCGTTGGGTTAGGCGTTGGATCATTCGTTGATCTATATGCCGTTGGGTCACAGTGGTGGTGACCGAAGTTGATCAACACACTCCTTGGGAGTCAAGGGTGCGATTACTGTAGGCTTCTGGGCATAGCAGTGTTTGGAGCGCGGATAAACTTCAGATACCTATTAGATGTGTACTTCTAACCCTTGTTTGATAGGTCGAAATGGGCCAATGGGCCCGACGGGCCCATGGGCCCAGATAAGTAAAAATTGGTAGATTGGTAATAAATGATGAGTTGATTAAGTGGGTTGTATGGCTTGGAATAGATTTGGGCCTGATGGGCCATATAAATGTGATTGGGCCTAATGGGCTATATGAATGTATGTGGACTCGTTAGAGTTTTATAGTGGACTTTTGGGATAGTATCTAATAATTGTTTAAGTAGACATAAAACTTAATTAATCAATTAAGTGTGACTGTGGACAAGTCATGGGGTTGAAATGTGGCAATGGGTATATGCATGTCTAGGATTGGATTTACGGAGAGCTTGGTACTTAAGCAGTCTTAATGACTCACCCTCTGGAATCCTACCTGGTGCATAGTGCCCGTTCACTTTAGTCAACGAGGACTTGTTGACGAGCCTAAGATCGTAATTAAGACCCTTATTGTTAAGAAATTTCTAAAATACCCCTGATTTGCAAAATTACTAAAATACCCTCAATTTACAAAATTACAAAAATACCCCCGCTTTGCGAAATTACCGAAATACCCTTGATTTGAGAAATTACCAAAATACCCTTGAATTGAAAACTTACAAAAATACCCCTGATTTGTGAAATTACTAAAATACCCTCAAATTGTGAAATTACTGAAATACCCTTAATTTGTAAAATTATCAAAATACCCCCAATTTATGAAAAATTATTGAAATACCCCTGGATTGCAAAATTATTGAAATACCTTCGGATTGCGAAATTACTGAAATAACCTTATAGTGTAAGATTACCAAAAAACCCCTGTAGGGTAGAATCACCTAAATACCCCTATAAGGTAGAGTTACCGAAATACCCATGTAGGTTAGAATTACGATTATGCCCTCGAGCGTAGGTAACTATTTTGGAACTATTTTAAGCTATGAATGTGACTGCCTTTCGTAAGCATGCTATGTGATATACATATTAATGTATAGGCCCACCTTGGGCTATGTAACGGGCTTTTAGGCCCAGTAAATTTGTAACTTTCATAATAGTAACTTAAATGCTCCGGATAAATATGAAATTGTTAATGGGCTAGAATGTGTACTTGGGCCCACGATGAGATGATGACCGATATGCCTAAGGGCAAAATGACTAAAATGCCCTTGTGTGATATATGTACAATTTGTATGTCATATGTGTATTATGATGCATTCATGAGATATTATGTTGCATTTGGGCATGGATTTTGATACGGAGGAAGATATGTGAGGATAGCATAGTCACTTGACGATCTTGGATCCACCAGTGGCTTTTAAGCCCATCATATGACTAGCAGCTCTGCTGCAACGATTGAGTTAGTGTCGCAACCGGTGCTACTATTGGAGTGTAAGGATGGATTGGTTGATATTTATATCCCCACAGGAGTGCAGGGTTGGAAGGGAGTGCAGGGTTGGATTGGGATGGGAGCATTGCATACATATGATATTGATGTGATATGGGCTCAGGCCCAACTGAGGCCACTATGGGCTAAGGCCAAAAGGCCACTGATATTGAATAGGGCTTAGGCCCACCTTATTCTGTTAAAAGGCTCCAGCCCAGATTGATTTTGTTTCTGTTTCTGTTTATTGACTGTTACTCTAATAAGGGGATTACACACTGAGTTTTCATAAACTTACCCCGTTTATTAACCTTTCAGGTAATTCCCAGCCTTAGACAGATCAGAGCTGCGAGGGACTCAGAGAAGGCTACACATCTGCTTCTGTATTTCTATTAAATTATTCATGAGTACTTTAATTTGGTTTTGAGTTGTAATAGGGCCTTTATAATTTTTAAATTTTAACTTTGGGTTTTTTTATTTACTTTGATTTATATCTGTTAGAGGTAAATCATGATTTTCTAAAATGTTAACTATTTTTCTTAAAACATCTCGTTTTCGTAAATCAGTTTCTTTTAAATAAAGCTTTCGCAACAAATAGGGTTTAAAAGGGTAAAAATATTTTATAAGAGATTTTAATAAACCATGTTTTGAAAATAAGCAAACGAAATTTGAGATTTTATGCAAGGTTTAAATGGCAACAATTTTTAAGAAGGGTTTTCAATGAAAACAAGGTTTTCGAAAAACACTTTAATGTGACACGCCAGATTCAGGCCTAACTTCTGGGCTGGGTTTGGGGTGTTACATTATAAGTTGAGAAGAATGATTTTTAATTGTGAGTTGAGATTTTGCTTGAGGATAAGCAAAGGCTTAAGTGTGGGGGTATTTGATAAACTGTAAATTATACATATTTCTATACCACATTTAGCACATTTATGGATGAATTATCATTGAATTTAGAATTTGTTGCTCCTAATCCTTTAATTTCATGTTTGATACTTAGGAGAGCTTAGGAGAGTGAAAAAAATAAGAAACGGGCCAAAAACGGGCAAAATAGGCCCAAATCAATAATCAATATAGCCTGGAGTTCAGCATACAAGCAACCCACACGGTCGTGCCACATTAACAGGCTCGAGCATGGCCGAGGGTCGATTCACACGGGCGTGCCACATGGGCGTGTCCCTGTCATGATGAAGTTCAATTTCACGCAGAAAAGGCTACTTAGGGGCTAAGAAAGACATTCCAAACTCTATATAAAGACCCTAGAAGGCAACTACAAGGGTGTACAGTATCCTCGCAAAGACTTAGAGTAGAAGATAGGGAATTACTCGAAGGAAAGCCGATTGATCCATCTCAAAAGCAAGGATCAACATCAAGACTGAAGATCTCCCTTCAATTCTTTCAGGGGTTTTGGGTTTTCTTTATGTTTTGCTGTTCTCTTTCTTCTAAGATGTTCTCTTTTATAATGATCAACTAAACCCCTAAATACCTGAGGGGGATGAAACCTAAGACGAATCTTGTTATGGCTATCTGAACTATATGATAAATATTCGATTTGTCTTAATTGTGTTTTTAATTCTTGAATTGATATTTCTGGGATATTAATTTAAGTCGAATGTGCTTAGGCAGAGGAGCAAAAGTCCATATTTAAGAGTAGATCCAACATAATTAAGCGGAGTTGATCGCAATCCTAGACATAGGACGACGAAAATCTGTCGGATTAGAGTCAAATCTAATACGGGGATCCATAGATCGAGTTAATGCAAGACTAGGGGTTTTAATTAGAAAGAGATTTTAATTAATCAACCTAGGATTAGTTGTTCTTATTCTCGATAGAGATATTAACATAATTTAGGGATCTCTACAGATCAAGTCGAATGAAGAAATCGTCTAGTTTAGAGTTAGAAAACAAGTAAAGTCTAGGTGGATTCTTCCTTAGGAATTGTATTTATCATTCATTTTTCCCAAAGCAATTCCCCAATTTACTTTTTGTCGCATCCTTAGTTTAGCTTAGAGTTAATTAGTTTACACAAACCCCCTCTTTGTTTTTAGGCTAGATAATAGGAAGAAAGTTATTACTAGTACTTTTAGTTCCTTGGATTTGATATTTCGGTCTTGCCACTAACTATATTACTATTCGATAGGTGCGCTTGCCTTTTATCGTGATAATAGTTAGTTTCTAGGTAAAATCAATTTTATTACTGCATCAGATCACGATTAAAGGCCATTCGAAATGGGCTAATTTTGGTTATAAGTATATTCATATAATGACACCTTTCATGATTGATGTGTTGATGTATTGGTTGTGGATGTTTGGTTATATGTATATGTTTGGATTGGTGCTATGTTAGGTTGTGTAGGTGGGTGCATTAAAGGGTGGCAATATGGTTTAGTAAATAGCCTTTATTTTGTCCACACGGGTAGACACATGGGCGTGTGTCTAGGCCGTGTGTGGCACACGGTCAGTCCCATGGATGTGTGTTTAGGTCGAGTGTCCCTTGCACCATAGTTTTGAGAAACAGAATGGTTAGAATTGATCACACGGGTAGAGATACGGGCGTGTGTCTCAGTCGTGTGGACGGTATGACCTCAAACATGGGCATGCTCCCTAGCCGTGTGAAGTCTACACCTAATTTATGAAAATTAATTTTCCACACGGCCTAGTACACGGGCATGTGACTTGGCCGTGTGATCTCAATTTGGTCATGAGTTACAAGTCAGATAGTTACACGGGGTGGGATATGGGCGTGTGTGATCACACGGCCTGCCCATACAGGCGTGTCTCATATCTACACGGGCGTGTGACCCCTATTTAGTGGATAATTTTCTAAGTTTTGTAAAATTTTCTTAAGTTCTCGGTAGTCTTGAACCACTTCCAATGCACGTTTTAAGCCTCGTAGGTTCATATCAGGGACTTTATGATTAATCGCAAATGGCTTTAATTTAGACACAAATTATGATCCAAAATTGTATATTCGTTCGTGTGATTAGTCCAGTAATTCCTCGTACTCTATTCCGACGTTGAACATAAGTAAAGAGTGATATAGTTTGTTTATCTGTTTATGCATATTTCGTTATCTGACATTAGGGTTGGAATGATGTTTATTGGAGGAAGTGTTCTAAAAGGCGTTTACGCCTTTTATTTGGCAGCTTAGTTGCATTATATCTAATATGTGCCGCATTCGGTACAACATGGTGTGTAGGGCTGGGTGGGTGTTTAAAACCCTACATGGTGTGTAGGGATGACCAGAGATGGTATGTAGAGGCTAGAGGTAGGATTCTGATATTTGTTTATGACTGCATATCTGTATCTATATCTGAGACAGGCTAAGGCTCGAATTTGCATTTGTATCTGTATCTAAGATGGGCTAAAGCCCAAATCTGCATCTGAATCTATAATAGGCTTAAGCCCAAGACTGAATCTGACTGATTTCTCTTATTTTGTACATGTGCATGCTTAATTCTGTAGGGATTACACACAGAGTTTACGTAAACTCACCCTTTCTGTTTAATTTGTACAGGTAATCCACAGTCTTAGGCGGATCGGTGTAGTGGAGCTTCTCGGTGACTATTCGAATACAAATTATTATTTGGTTTCATGATTTTAATTAAATTTATGATTTTTTATTTTTGAGAATTGTAGTTTCTAGGACTGTATGGACTTTATCTATTGTTTTTCTTATTTCTTTTGCATGCTCAATCCATAGTTTTCTTTAAAAATGACAGTTTTTTAAAAATATGGTTTTCTAAAAATGTGATCTACGTTTCTTAACATAACGATTTTTTTCTAAGCTTCCGCTAATAAGTACATTTTATGGAAAATTGACTGTTGATTAAACAATCTCAATTTGATAAAAGCTAATAAGGACTAATATAATGAAAAGGTTTTGTCGAGTAGACTTCGTATTTTAAACCCATTTCATGTGACGTAGCCAGATTTGGCCAAAATATCCAGGCCAAGTTTAGAGTGTTAAATTTAGTGGTATCAGAGCTAGATTGAAAAACTCGATTGTAAATTTTGGGTTCCAAAATTTTATTTTTAAAGAAATGGTTTTCAAATTATTTGAAATATTTTAATTGAGTATGTGGTACACCGAGTCTCCAGCGATGATCCTGTAAGTTTTCTATATTCTGATAGAACTGTCTAGACAATATAAATAGTTATTTCTGAAAACACTTTAGTTAGTGTACTTTGAAACTGTAGTGAAACTGATAGAGACTGAAATTTACGAAAACAACTCTAGACTTCTGAAACTATTTGCATAAAACATTTGTTAATAAATACTGAAACTGAAACTGATGTATAAAATTCTTAATGTAGATAAATTTGAATAGACAATGAGCGCACGTGATATCCAAGGATGTGGTACTCGAGGCTGTGGTAGAGGCCGTAGGGGGCTCGAGCTGAGTCTTCCTCATCTCTAGGTGGTATGCTGAACTTGGATACTAGCAAGACACTAGTGTCGTCTGCTACTGAGACTGGGTCTCAAGACCGTATTGCTAGGGATGACGCATTGTCCTAGGCTATGTTGAGAATTTTAGAGAGGGTCGCTAAGCCCAACACTGGATTCGGAGGTCGAGGGTCGGTAACGGAACGACTCCAGTCTAATGGAGCTGATCTATTTAAGGGTGTCATTGGAGTCGCCCCTAACGTGGCTGAGTATTGGTTGGAGGCCACTGAAAGGATTATGGATGATTTAGACTGTACCCTTGAGTAGAAATTGAAGGGTGTAATCTCTTTACTTCGCGATGAAGCATATCAATAGTGGTTAACAGTTAAGGAGGGCACACATCCTTACCGTCTGACCTAAGAGTTCTTCAAGAATTTATTTCAGGGGAAATAAGTGAGAGCAAGCTATGCGGATGCTCGCAGGCATGAGTTTCTGAATCTCACACAAGGTGACCAATCTGTAGCTGAGTATGAGGCCAAATTCCTAAGACTGAGCCATTATGCTTGAGGCATGGAGGCATCTGAATATGAGAGGTGCGTCAGATTTGAAGATTGGTTAAGGGATAATCTGAGGGTCCTGATTACTCCGTAGAGGAAGCGCGAGTTTTCTACTTTTGTTGAAAAGGCAAAGATCGCTGAGGATGTTAAGCGCGCTTAACGCTAAAATAGGGATCGTAAGAGAGGAAAGAATAAGAGGATTCGGAGCCCTCAAGTTCTGTACAGAGGCTTAAGAAAAAGGCCAGATATGATAAACCTATTAGAGTTGGAGCTCCTTCTATATCTACTAGATTACAGCCTTGTGGAGACTATGGTGGACGCCATCCAGGCGAATGTTGGAGGAGAACTAGGCATGTCTGATATGTGAGTCCTTAGAGCATCGTATTTGAGAATGTCCGTTAAGGGCCAATTAGGTGCAAGCTCTAGGACCAGGTACTGCGTAGCTAGCGAGAGTAGTTTAGCAGCCACCTAGGGGTCATAGACAAGCTAGGGGTGGTAATGGTTTGGGCCGAGGGTAGAGAGCATCGGGGAGAGGTGCTGGTCAGACAGAGGCGAGGTAGCCAGCTTTGGTCTATGCTGTACGTCACCATGAGGACGGAGATACTCCTGACGTCATCACTGGTACATTCTTTATTCATAATGTACCTAGGACGGAGATACTCCTAACGTCATCACTGGTACATTATTTATTCATGATGTACCTTACCTTGCTTTGATAAATATAAGATCTATTCATTCCTATATAGCTTGCTCTGTTTCTGAAAATCTGGGGTTATCCGTTGAGAGTACTTCTAGTGAGGTTACTGTATTAAGTCCGTTGGGGTAATCTGTTCAGATTAGCAAACTGTATAGAGATGTTTTGTTAGAGGTTCAAAGGACCCTTTTTTTGGCTAATCTGATGGAGCTTTCGTTTGGGGAGTTCGACTTGATTCTGGGAATAGACTGGTTGGTCAACCATTAAGTAAGTCTAGATTGTGTGACCAAGAGGGTTGTCTTGAGAACTGATGAGGATAATGAGGTGGTTATGATTAGATAGTGTCGGGATTACCTATCTAATGTGATCTCTGTGCTCGTGGCTAAAAAACTGGTTCGAAAGGGGTGTAATACGTACTTGGCCTACATCAGTGTTTCTACTTCTAGGACTCTTTTATCAATGATATCTGAACTGTAAGGGATTTTTCAAACGTCTTTCTTGATTTGTGGAGATTACCCCCGAATTGAAAAGTGGAGTTTGGGATTGATTTTCTTCCTAATACAGCTCCGGTGTCTATCGTTTCCTATTGGATGGCACCAAAGGAGCTTATAGAGCTTAAGGCCTAAATTCAAGAGTTGTTGGATCGTGGTTTCATCTGTCCCAGTGTGTCTCCGTGAGAGGACCAATTCTGTTTATTAGAAAGAAGTATGGGACCATGAGAATATGTATAGATTATCGGTAACTGAATAAGCTAACAGTGAAGAATAAATATCCACTTCTGAGGATCGACGACCTGTTTGATCAGTTCTGAGGAGCTTCTGTATTCTTTAAGATTGACCTCTATTCTGGGTATCATCAGTTGAGAGTTAAGGAAGCTGATGGGCATAAGACGGTGTTTAGGACTCGTTATGGGCATTACGAGTTCCTAGTGATGCCTTTTGGGTTGACAAATGCTCCGGTAGCATATATGGATCTGGTGAACCATGTGTTCCAACCGTATTTGGATCAATTCTTCGTGGTCTTCATCGATGATATATTGGTATACTCTAAGACTGAGGATGAGCATGACAAATATCTTAGAGTAGTGCTTCAAGCCCTCCATGCAAAATAGTTATACGCTAAGTTCAGCAACTGTGAGTTCTGGTTACGTGAGGTAACTTTTCTGGGAAATGTAGTTTCTGCTGAAGGGATCCAAGTCAACCTTAGAAAGATTGAGGCTGTACTAGATTGGAAATAGCCAAAGAATGTGTCTGAAATCTGCAGTTCTCTGGGTCTAATGGGTTATTATCGGTGTTTTGTGGAAGGATTCTTCTTGATCGCAGCTCCAATGACTAAGCTTTTGCGTAAGGGAGTTCCTTTTGTCTGGACTGATGCGCAGCAAATGAGCTTTGAAAAGCTCAAATCTATTTTGAGTCAGGCTCTTGTTCTGATATAGCCTGAACCTGGTAAAGAACTTGTGGTATACAATGATGCGTCGCATGTGGGATTGGGTTGTGTTCTGATGTAGGATGGTAAAGTTGTGGCATATGCGTCCCATCAGCTTAAGACACACAAGGCAAACTATCCACACATGATCTTGAGTTGGCTACAGTAGTGTTTGCGTTGAAAATCTAGAGGCATTATCTGTATGGTGAGAGGTGTATCATCTACGCTGATCATAGGAGCCTCAAGTATCTTCTTACTCAGAAGGAGTTGAATCTTATGCAGCATAGATGGATCGATCTACTCAAGGATTACGACTGTACCATTGAGTACCATCCTAGCAAACCCAATATGGTGGCCTATGCATTGAGCTGTAGGGAAATGACTAATCTGAGGGTGATGTTTGCTCGCCTTAGCCTATGTGATAATGAGAGTTTGTTGACTAAGCTACAAGTTAAGCCAACTTGGATTGAGCAGATTCGAAATAAACAGTTAGGGGATGAATCATTGGGTTTTCGATTGTGTCACATTGAGAGTGGCAGCACTTCAAATTTTGGACTGAATAGTGATGGGGTACTCTATTTTCGTGGTCGGATATGTGTGCCAAGTGATGTGGATTTGAGGTAGGCGCATAGTAACCCTTATGCTATGCATCCCGGCGAGAATAAGATGTATCATAATCTCTGTGAGTTGTACTAGTGGTTGGGATTGAAGCATGAGGTTACTGATTTCATTACTCGTTGTCTAACATATCAGTAGGTTAAGGCTAAGCATCAGTTACCTTCGGGTTCGCTGCAACTGCTTAAGATTCCCTTGTGGAAATGGGAATGATTAACGATGGACTTTATTAGTGGGTTGCCCTTAACACCCACTAAGAAGGATTCTATTTGGGTTATTGTGGATCGATTGACCAAGTCTGTACATTTCATCCCAGTTAGGATGGACTTCTCTCTTCAGAAGTTGGCAAAGCTCTACATATCTGAGATAATAAGATTACATGGGGTACCAGTTTCGATTATTTTTTATAGGGATCCTCACTTCACATCTCGCTTCTAGAAGAAACTTTACTAGGCTCTGGGTTCGAGATTAGACTTCAGTACTGTGTTCCATCCTCAGATTGATGGTCAATCTGAGAGGGTGATTCATATACTACAGGATATGTTACGGAGTTGTGTGATAGATTTTTGAGGTAGTTGGGAGGATTATCTGCCGCTAGCAGAGTTCACCAATAATAACAACTTTTGGTCTAGCATTCAGATGGCACCTTACGAATCTCTATATGGACGTAAGTGTCATACTGCACTATGTTGGACTGAGTTGGGTGAACGTCAGATTTTGGGTCCTGAGTTGGTTTTTGAGACTGGGGATAAGGTTAGACTGATTCAGGATCGTCTGAAGGCGACTTCTGATAGGCAGAAATCGTTTGTAGATTTAAAGAGGCGAGAGACTTTGCGTTTCTCAAGGTTTCACCATGGAAAAAAGTTCTGAGGTTTGGTCGTAAAAGCAAGCTAAGCCCTAGGTTTATTGGGCTGTACCGAATTTTGAAATGTGTGGGACCAGTTGCCTATCAATTGGAGTTACCCCCTGAATTGGACAATATTCATGATTGTTTCACGTCTCGATGTTAAGGCGCTACCGCTCTGATCCTTCTCACATAGTCTCCGTTGAGGATATTGAGGTTAGGCCAGAGTTGACCTTTGAAGATGAGTCGGTTCAGATTTTGGATCGCGATGTTAAGGTTTTGAGGAGGAAGTTTATACCATTGGTAAAGGTTCTTTGGTAGAATCATGGCATTGAGGAAGCCACGTGGGAACTGAAGGACTCGATGCGTCAATAGTATCCTCATCTATTCTGATCAGTTAAATTTCAAGGTGGAAATTTCTTTTAAGGGGTAGAGTTGTAATGCCCCAAAGTTTCTATTTCTGCTTCTGTAAAATGTGATTCAAATATCTATCTACTTTAGTGGTTAAGTGCTTTGGGTGTGTGTGTGAGATCCTAAGTTCAAGCCCTACTTTTGGCAAATTTTGATATTTTTCTGATCTAAGCTTGGCACTTGAGGAGTAGACTTATTTTTAATTAGTTGTAAGCGCATATCAGAATAGGCCGACTGGTCTGGTGGTCAAGTTGAGTGTTAGTTTGCTGGAGGTCCTATGTTCAAATTCCTAAGCGGGCGTGGGTAGTATTTTTTCTCGGCTTTGTGGAAGAGTTTCAGTTTTAGTAGAACGCTAAGTAGTAGGTAGTAGGTTGAAAGAATTTAGAGGAGTTAGGGTTTGAGGAGTTAACAATTTCTAATTAGAGTTTTTAGTTTTTTTCTTTTCTTAAAAATTTCATTCTCTTTCCCTCAAAGAAAAATATCTGACGTCAAATTCCCTTGTGTTCTCCCTTACCCGAAATTTTCCTTTCGTCTCCTCTACTACCTTCATTGGTGCTTCTCCGTTTTGACTTGGTTTATCTATTATTCAACTATGCTATGGAATTGTTGGATTTACTTCTGATTGGGGTAAGTAGAATTCTATCTGTTACTTTGTTTGATTCTGTTGGCAATCTGTAGTGATGGAGTAATGTTGTTTTTGGTTAGAAACAGATCGTGGAACAATGAATTGCTCTCCAAGGGTTTAGTGGGCATAAGGAGTTGTTTGTCGACAGTGGTAAGTTGGTTTCAATTTGTTTAATTCATTTAATCGTTGTTAGATTATTGTTTCTTAGGTTTTGGTGGGCTCGAGATTGCCATGGCATCTTAAACGAACCAGGTGTGTACCTGGAAACACAAAAAACGAGGTTTTAGGTGTGTACCTAGAAACACAGAAAACGAGGTTTTGGCAAAAGTCAAAAACCATTATGTCGACGCCACACTGGTGTGTAGTCGGCCATGTGGTAGGCCGTGTACGATAACATGGCCGTGTGATCGACAAAGGCCAGGCTGTGTGTAAGACACGGCCGTGTGGCGGCCGGGTGTGGTCGTGTGCGACACACGAGCTAGACGAAATTGGGCCGTGTGGGCCATAAGGGTTGTCCACACGGGTGTGTGATCCACATGGCTAAGGCCAATTTGGGTGTGGTTCCCACACCGGCGTGTAGGCCCAAAATTTTGAAAACTTTCTTAAGGTTGCACGAGTCGTCCCAAACGACTGTGGGCTTACTGTAGAGTCAGTAAGGGCTAAATAAACCCTTAACTATATGATCTGACTGTGTGAAATTATGAACTGATTAGACACAGTTGCATGACTATTTGCACTGCTATCTGCATATCTGATATATATATATATATATATATATATATGCCATATGGAAACATGTGAGCATGTTAGTCTGTTTATCTATTTATGCATATTTTTGTATCTGACATTGGGGTTGAGATGATGTTTATTGGAGGAAGTGTTCTGAAAAGCATTTGTACTTATTATCTGGCAGCTCCACTGCATTATATCTTATATGTGTTGCATTTGGTACAACATGGTGTGTAGGGCTGGGTGGGTGTTTAAAACCCTACATGGTGTGTAGAGGCTAGGGGTAGGATCCTGATATCTATTTCTGATTACATATCTGTATCTATATTTGAGAAGGGCTGAAGCCTGAATTTGCATCTGTATCTGTATCTGAGAAGGGCTAAGGCCCGAATTTGCATCTGTATCTGTATCTGAAATGGGCTATGGCCCAAATCTGTATCTGAATCTGTAATGGGCTTAGGCCCAAGATTGTATCTGACTGATTTTTGTTATTCTGTACGTGTGCATGCTTAATTTTATGGGGATTACACACTGAGTTTACGTAAACTCGCCTCTTTCTGTTTAATCTATACAGGTAACCCACAGTCTTAGGCGGATTGGTGCGGTAGAGCTTCTCGGTGACCACTCAGATATAAACTGTTATTTGGTTTCGTGATTTTAATTAAATTTACGATTTTTTAATTTTGGGAATTGTAGTTTCTGGGACTGTATGGACTTTATCTGTTGTATTTTATTTCTTTTGCAGGCTCAATCAATAATTTTCTTTAAAAACGATGATTTTCTAAAAGCATGGTTTTCTAAAAATATGATATGCTTTTCTTAACACAACAATTTTTTTAAGCTTCCACTAATAAGTACATTTTGTGGCTAATTGACTATTGATTAAACAATCTTGATTTGACAAAAGCTAATAAGGACTAATAAACTGAAAAGGTTTTATCAAGTCGACTTCGTATTTCAAACCCATTCCATGTGACGTCGCTAGATTCGGCCAAAACGTCCAGCGAGAGTTTAGGGTGTTACAGACCAGTATTGGTACCGTTTAGATCAGGATGCACGAAGAAATCATTAGGACACTATCAGATGTCAGGCATGTGTTTGATTTAAAAAAAGTCACATTTCCTTCAGTATGTTGGAATCGAAAAAGTGCATAATCGTTATCGAGTCAAGCGTATTAAGGTATCCCGTGGCCTCTCATTTTGATGAGAGGCTGAAAGATTGGCAATCTATATGTTCTTTAAGGTTCAATCGTGATTGGTGTAGTTGGAATTTCCTTGAAAATTATAGAGTCAAAGTTGACTCAACATCAATCTAAGAAATTTGACTCTTTCAGGTTAGGCAGTGGATCTGCAATTAAGTGTCTTTCAGTTTTCAAGTTCAAACACCGATTTGGACCTGGTGGATATCTTGCAAAGGTTTAGATAGGCTCGTGATGGGCTCAAAAAAAGGAGGTATGAGAAAATACGAGTCAAGGTAGAGCTTTATAGAGTGTGTCTCGTATTTACTAACTGCAGTCACAACGAGGAAGAGTCGACACCGTAACGAGACAACAACGACGTCCTGACGATAAGATTGGCCACGTCCCAGTTACCCGAAGAACAGCGTCCCGACGAGGAGCATGCGATGTTGAAATGTGGCGACGTGTTCCCCAATTCAATTGGATTTTTTTCTCTTAGTTAAACTCTGATGTCGTTTCCCAGTTAGACTCTGATTAGTCTAGGGTTATTTTACTCGTATTTAACCTACGAATTTAACCTATAAAAGCAATTTTTGTAACCTAGATTAATCATCTTCATAGTCTTTGAGATTGAAAGAGTTCTATGAGTTTTGGGGAATTTTTGGTTTTAGCTAGAGTGCTTTGTTCTTTTGGGATTTAGAGCTTTTGTTGAGATTATCTGCATCTTGTACTCTTTCAATTTTTTCTCATTTAGTGAAGTCTCCTTTGCCCATGATTTTTTTATCCTCTTCAGATGAGGAGTTTTCCACGTAAATATTTGTGTGTGTGATCTTCTCTACTTTTATTTTCTCATTGCATATATGAGCCGACCCCAAACCAAAACTTTATTTTAATACAATATTTATATTTGAATTATATTATGCATATTTTATTAGCTCTATCAATTGTATATATTAATAATGTTGTTGATTGAGTTTGTATCATAAGTCTACTTGACAATAACTCAAGACTAATGAAAACAATATGATAAACAATTGTAATACATTTAGTATTTTAATATGATTTATTTACGTATTTAAATTTCATTTAACTCACAATTTAATCTTTTTTTTCACTTTAATATCATACATATTTTATGTGTTATTACATTTTATTATTTATTATATATTATTTTTAAACTAACATCTATATATATATATATATATATTTTAATAGTAATATCATTATAGGTTCTTATCATATCTGCTCTTTTTGATACAATGTCTAAAACTACCCATAGCCCCTCTCAACCCATAAATAGGAGGATAATGCGCTTCAACACACTCAAAATCACGTCCTCCTGCACTAGCAACAACGCCAATACTAGTCGAGTTAAAACTTAATCGACACTAATATATATTTTAATTACGTAATTTCCACACATATGTGATAAAATTTCTAGTTTATTAATTGTATTTTTAGGGAATATTTAGTAAAAGCCCATTCATATAATTACTTGAAGAGAAATTGTGATTAAGGGAAAAATTATAATTAAGGATTGCAAATGAGAGAGATAGAAGTGAAAAAGTAATATCTCTCATCAATATAAAAGCAATGTTGATCCACATAAAAAGCTCTCGCAGATTAATGGTCCATAAGGAAGAGACCGTGAACTCATTAATGCTCTCTATTTACCTTTTCGGATCATAACTCATAACCAACTCGTTTGATTACACCAACCATTTAAAAATATCAAACAAAAGAAGATAAAACCTGAACCATACCCAAAAACACCAAACAAAAGTTAAAAAACAGTGCTGCCACTCTTTATGGCTCGTTTGAACCCAACTCGACTCAGCCATATGCATTCAAGAACCATGTCGTCGTCCTTGCCTCATGTAGTCGCCCCACCCGTTTCCAAGAAGCAACCTTCCAAGTTCTCTCGCTCCATTCAGAAACTGTTCAAATCCGTGTTCAAGTTCAAACAAAGCTCGAGTTCTTCTGTTTTGTGGCTGAAACAAAGATCCTACGAGGAGTACTGCCTGGTTTACGACATGACAGGTGCACTTACAACAATCCCTGAGGTTCCGGAGAAAGATTTTGGTGGACTGTCGCCGGAGATTAATGGCTCGTTGGTTGTTAAGAGAAGTCCACCGCCAGAAGGGTTCACCGCAGCCTCCACTGTCGGTATTTCATGTGCTTAATGAAGAAGTTTATGCGACGTTATATAAATGATGAATAAACGAAGATGTGATCGATTAGTTTAATGTGTATATTTTGATCATATTTTTATGTTTTTTTTCCGAGGATGTTTGATTCTTAAGATTATGTTACTTGAAGTTTTCAACGTTCAGCCTTTCCTATGTCTAAATTATATGTTCATTAGCTGAATCTGTTTAATCAAGATCTATATAGGGTCATATCTTTTGTTTTCTTTTTCCTTTTTTTCTTTTTTTATCTTTTGTTGGATAAACTTCTTTTTTTGTTATTGAAAATCAAGAAATAAATCATATATACAAGCATCTAGTTAGAGTGGCAAAAATTTATATTCTCAATTGATATCAGTTTCCTATCTGATCATATATAGCAAACAATTCAGGATTGTTTTTAATAGGAAGAAAAACTAGGAAAAAATCGCCCTATATTTTAACCCAAAAAACCTCAAATAGTTTGATTAGGATAAGTTTATAATTGCTCAAATAATCATATTTTTATTAATATTAATTTATCATATCTATTCTAAAATATCTAGAACTATCCATTCCCAACCCTTACATAGAAGGATAATACATTTCACGCACTCAAATTCACGTGTCCTACCTTGGAAACAATGTTCATACCAATTGAGCCAAGACTCAATTAACCAATCATTTTAAATACATGATTTAAAGCAAAATGTAAAAAGACAAAAAAATCTTAAATGGGTTATATTTGGATATTAAATGAAACTGTAGATAAATTTGCAAAATAATTATTTTAATATTTTTTAAAATATTAAAATTCTTAAAAGTAAAAAAGACTAAATTTTAAAAGTTTGTAAAGTATATGGGATTGATAGTTAATGATACTATTTTTCTCTTTTTCTTTCCCTCCCAGCTCCAACCCAAGACGAAGAAAAGAAAATAAAAGTCACAAACGTGTCATGATTAGAAAAGCTTGAAAAGTATAAGGGATTGATAGATAATTATACCTTTTTTCTCGTTCTTTCCCTCCCATCGTAATGCCGTGTACTAATAGTGTACACTAATCTCAAAAATACTTAAGTTTCATGGGTCACGGATCAAAGCCCGTGATGATTGCACATAGAACGTCTTATGGAGGTCAACTACTTAAATGAGGCTCATTTAATCCACTTGAATTGACCTAATTCATGGAACATATGGAGAAGCTCATCTACTTGAAATCTTGGTTGCCCAGTGAAGCACTCTAATAGAACTAGAGTTACCAGGGGAATTATTGTAAATCTTAAGGGATAAAAGATGTATAGAGTTAAATCCCTTAGGACTCTCGTATTATAGATAGGCACTAATCTTAGCCGTTAATGTAATTCGATTTGTACTATTACATCTAGGGGAGTTCAATTATAAACAGAGGTCTTCCCCCTCATTTGTAATCATTCAATTGTAATCCTTCAAAGTAATAGAGATACTTTGAGAGCATTTACTTAAACACCTTATGTGCGTTGCTTTCTTATGACATTTTTTGTTCTTTTGTTGCTTTTTTGTCTTTGAGTTGCTTCTGTTTTAATTTCGGTGCCTTGGAGAATTTCTAGCACGAATTTTCACTTTGCAAGAGTTAGACTGATTTAGATGAATTTGAACTTAAGGAATTGCCTAAGGTAGTACGGATTGCGAGATGACAGTTCTAGTCTCGTGACATAAGTACATAGTTATTTACTGCATGCAAATAATATGTGTATTATAACACTTCCCCTTGAATGACAATTTACTATGAAAATTTTCAATAAAACCTTGCAAAGGAAAATCTAGTAAAATAAAAACTTAGTAAAATAAAATAAAATATTCATGGAAAGCTTTTTCTCACTAATTAATTATTCTAAGTCATTAAGATGATGCATTCTTATGTTATTTCCATGCTTTTTGAAAATTAAAGTTGGTAATACTTTTGTAAATAAATTTACTAAATTATCACTTAAGAAAAGTTTGCAAATATGAATGTCACCTAATTTCTTCAAAAGCTCGTGCTTATAGAAAAATTTTGGAAAAATATGTTAATCTTATCACCTTGTAGTATGTGAAATGCATGTTGCATATCCTCAGGCAAATATTGTTGGTTTACCGTTACCAATAATCATTCCACATGCTTTTCTAATATGTTGAATTGTAGCTCGAAACCATATGCATTCATGTGACTTGCTTCATAAAAGCGAAATTTTTTAAATGGTTTGATGAGGTAGCAATGGTTACTTATTTGCGAACTTCCATAATATAAAAATATTACCACATGTGAAACCATAACTTGTTTGTGACCAATTTTTATGAAGAATAAAAAAATATCCAACATTAACATACTCCATGTGGGTAAAACAAACCCATATCAAATATGTCACAGAGATAGAACATAATTCACTTCATTCCAATGCTTTTGTGTTGGTTCAAAACTAAACCTTAAAAGTAAATTGATCTCAAAGGCTATATCTAGTCTAGTATAATTTGTTAAATATAAAAATACTTTTATTACACTAAGATGCAGTATTTCAAGATCAAAATTTTCTTCATTGAATAAAATTGATCTCAAAGCTCAGTGGATAATTTTTTTTGTTACATAATAGATAAGATTTATTCATATTAAATTATTTCAAAAGTTTTTCTATATAATTTGGTTGATAATAAGGACTCTACTCCCTAAATGTTGAACTTGAAATCTAATGCAAAATTTTATTTTCCAAGATTCTTCATTTCAATCCTTCTTTAGACAATTAGTAGTTGTGGAAATCTCTTTTTTTTTTTGGTACAAAGACAACCAATAAATTGGCGATTACAAACCAGTGAAATACCTAAGTAGTAGTAAGGGATAATGCATCTGAATCTCCATGTAGCAGTGCTAGAGCTAAGTCTGGGAGTTCTTCAAATCTCTATAAACTATTAAGGTTATAACCTGCTAGTTTAGCCATGTGGTCAGCAACTTTGTTGCGGTCTCTAGGAATATGTCGAATTCGCACACTCCACTTGCATTTTAGGAGTTGGTCAATTAGTCGTAACTCTTTCATTCTATTAATAACAATCTCTCCAACTAAAATTGATTCAACTATCATCGTATTGTCACATTCCAAATCCAAATTTCTATAGTCATCTTCCCATGCAATTTGGAATCCTTCCAAAATAACTCTAGTTTCAACTTTAAAAATTCTCTCCTTCCCAATTCTCATTGTGAAGCCATGTAACTAGTTTGCAGCTGAGTCTCTGAAAACTCCTGTCGATGCACCATTAGTGTTATTTGAAACACCACCATCTATATTTAATTTGATCCAACCCTGCTCCAAAGGCATCTAATGGTTAAAAGTGGCTCTGCTTTGTCTAAGAATATCACATGTATTTGATTTCTCCATTCTCTTAGTCAATGCAAATGTTGTAGAAATTATGATTCGCAACTACTATGGTTGTTTTTGAAAATAAAATTATTACGAGATTTCCATACCAACCAACATGTAATAGAACACAACGCCGGCCAATTCACCACTCTATTACCAAAATCTCTCTAATTAGCCAAGTTCAAAACTAACCACTTGTTATGATCAGACAAGAATAAGATATTTTTAGCATTGAAAGGAACAACAACATTCCAAACTGCTCTCGAGAAGGAACAATCTTAAATCGCATGAATACCTGACTCAAAAACATGACCGCATTGGGGATAATGGCTCTCATTTGACACTTGCCTTTGAGATCTCTCATTATTGGTTAAAATATGATCTCTCCATAATAACCACAAGAACACTCGAACTCATTGCGAAGCTTTACACCTCCAAACCAACTTCCAATTCATAGGCGAAGCAAAATTACCAATGGAGTAAATACTTTTGAAAGTTTTAACAAAAGAGAACAAGTCATTTTGTGACTACTTCCACGAGATACAGTCAGCAACTACATTTAGATTAGAAGGGTAAAATGGTAGCAATGTGGTGGAGAGTAATTGATTTAGACGAAGCCAATCTCAATTCCTCGTATTATCAATCATGTCACAAATTCTAATACGTTTCATTTATCAGCTTTATCCCTGTATAGAAAATTTTAAAAGGGCCAATCTGTCTAACCCAAACATCATTCCAGAAATTAATTATGTGTCCATTGCCAACGGTCTAAAACACACTGTTGAGAACCTCAAGCCAAACTCCCATGATAGAATGCCAAATGAAAAAGAAACAACTCCTCGAGATCGAAACTGGCAACAGTCCCTGAATGTTATACTTGCTCATCAAGACTTACAACCATAGAGCCTCTGTGTTAGTAACAATATTAAATCTTAGTTTTAAAAGAAAAAACTTATTCTAATTCACAAGATTTCAAAGTCCAAGACCCCTATTATCAAGAGGTTGGTAGCATTCGAACCAATTGAGTAGAGCAAGTTTCATTGAGTCTACCTTCGAACCCCAAATGAACTTTCAACCAGGCTTTTCAATCTCTTTGTACACCAAGAGGGGTATACGTGTCGTAGCCATGAAAAATGATGAAATAGCTATCATGACTGATGTGACTAGAGTAATCCTTCCAATCATAGATAAATTTCATAATTCCCAACCATTAAGCTTTTTTTGGACATCTTTACAACAAACTCAAACGTTCTAGATAAGACCCTCTTATGAAAAATAAGCATCCAAGATATTTCCCTAGATCATCCACTTCAAGGTTCCCGCATATTTTAGTTGCTCAATTCGTCGACGTGTTTTGAGAAAAGAAATTTTGAGTTTTATTCCTATTGATTTTCCGTCTAGAAAAGTAGCAAAAAGTATTAAGGATACCATTAACATGCCCAACTTGCTCCCTATTTGCTTTACAGAAAAGAATAAGGTAGTCTACAAAAAAAAGGTGAGAAATTGTCGTTCTTCATCTAGAAATCAACAAATGGCTCCAATCTTTCTACATGATTGCCTTATCTATTAGATGACCTAGTCGTTTTATACACAAAACGAACAAATAAGGAGATAACGGATCTCCTAGTCTAATTCCTCATATGGGAAAGAAGGACTCAGTGATGGTGCCATTCCAAAGAATCTACAAGGATGATGAATTTACACAGTTAATAATTACATTAACCATTAAAGAAGGAAAACATACCTTCAACAAGGTGTCTTTAAGGAATCCCAACGAAGTCCATCATAGGCTTTCTCTATATCGATCTTCAGAGCCATCCAACATTTTCGTCCGTTAACTATTTTCGTAGTATGGATAACCTCTTGCGCGATAATAATGTTGTTTGCAATATTCCTCCATTTGATGAAATTAGCTTGATTCTGTTTTACTAGCTTTACCATAAGCAGCTTGAGTCAATTAACAGTGGTCTTTGTAATGATTTTATATAAGACTGTACACAAACTAAATGGTTGGAAATAAGAAATGACTTCCGGTCCTTATATTTTTAAAACTAACACAATCAGAGTTTTGTTAAGAGTAGGGTCTATACCATGCCTTTCGAGTGCCCTACAAACCTGTAACACCCCTAACCCGTATCTATCGTCGGAACAGGGTTCGGAGCATTAGCGAAACCTTCAGAACATATTCAAATAATTAATGTAAAATTTCTATTCATATTCCAAAATCATTCATAACGTCCCTTAGTAAGGATCATGAGGCCCAAAACATATATTAGAAATGATTGAGGACCACATCGGAGTCTCGGGGAATTTTTTGCAAAATCCCAAAATTTTTCTCACTATTAAAAATCACACGGACGTGTCCACTCATATTGTATGGGACATGCCCGTGTGGCCAGGCGGTGTGGGTTCACACGCCCATGTCCCTAACCCGTGTAACTCTCTAACTTGCAACTCATGAACAAATTGATGTCACACGGCCAAGTCACACGCCCATGTGCTAGGCCGTGTGGTTAATTCAAATTTTTAAAAAATAGGTTCAGGGTTCACACGGCTAAGGGACACGCCCGTGTTCTAGGCCGTGTGCCTCACATGGTTGAGACACACTCCCGTATCTCTATCTGTGTGCTTAATTCAGAGCATTCTGTTTCGTAAAATTTAGATGTAGAGGACATACGACCTGACTACATGCCCATGTACCCCGGTCGTATGTTAGACACGGTCTAGACACACGCCCGTGTGTCTGCTCGTGTGTCTGCCCGTGTGGACAAAATAAAGCCATTTCTAGCTTCATTTCTCACCCATAATCACACCCAAAACCTGCACTTGAAAGCCAGTGTAGACAAATAAAGCCATTTCTAGCTTCATTTCTCACCCACAATCACACCCAAAACCTACACTTGAAACACATATCCAATACCAACCATCCCAAGCATTCAAATTAAGTAATTCATCATTCATCATGGCATAGAATTACATGTAAATGTGTGTTCATAACTTACCTTGAAATAACTTAGGCATTACCAACCTATGATCTCATATACTTAACATGCCACATATGAATGCCATAATAACCTATTTAACATATATTTAACTACCATAGCATGACATTACAAGTATATCAAAACAACCATTTCTAGCTATTCCAATGGCTAGATTACAAACACCATTATCAAGCCACTAATGGTCAAGTCGTCCTATACATGCCATTATACCAAAAGGATTTAACTATATATACCCAAAATAAGCTAGTTGATAATGTGACGATGCTCCAATGATCTTCCAACCTTCGCGAGCTTCCGAGCACTATAAAATAGGAAAAATAAAATGGAGTAAGCATTTCATGCTTAGTAAGTTCGTATAACGAAAAACTAAACTTACCAATCTCGTTTATTAGATTTAAGCATAAACAAACAATAACATGTTTTCCATCCATTAACAAAACTTCGTAAGCACATGCATTAAATCAAACATGTTACTCACCAAAATCTCTATATCAAACAAGCAAACATAGATGAGCTCATCATGCAATATTCTTTCAAGTAATTATCATTTCATCTCATAATTCTCATGCGATGTCAAGAGTTTTATCTCCGTTGAATCATTGAGATTCCAATGGATGTTCAAATAGTACACTTGAGGCATACGATTCAATAAACCATCAATTACTTATTTAAGGGACCCGTTAGGGCATTTAATCAAGGAACAAACTCTCAAGCCCCATATCGTAACAGGATTACCAGTCCAGGCGAAATCCTTTCTATAATGTATGCTCAAAAAAGCTCAATTAGAGTTACCAGTCTAGGCTAAGCCCAAATCGTAACGTGTACTTGAGAGGTATTATATAAGGATTACCAGTCCGGGCTAAATCCTTCCTATAATGAGGTTAATAAGATTAATCGTCCGAGCTAAATCTCGTTACAACAAATGCAGAATCTCATTCCTTTCGGGAAAGCACATGTATTCATCGAAATTCAATAATCAATCGGACTTAACCTTGTTTAACCATTTTCAAGTAATTATTAAATATTCATTTTTAGCAATCAATTTATGTACATCCATATAACTCACTTATCATACAAACACACCACTCAGTTTAACATATTTACATGCAAGATTAAGTTATACGAACTTACCTTGACACCTGTTCACGTATTAAATCTACTAATCTTAAACATTTTATTTTCCTCGATTTAACCTCGAATTTGTGTTGTCTGGATCTATATAAATAACATTACTTATCAATTTCACACATTTCACATTCATTCGGACTCAATTCACGTGAAAATTACCATTTTGCCCCTAACTTTTCCATAAATTTTAATTTCGTCCCTAGGCCCAAAAAATGAAACTTGTGCAATTTACTCCCTATTCCAAACCTAATCGAAATTTCAAAGTAAAATTTATGGCACATAATTCCTATAAATTTCAAAATTTTTCATCAATTTTCACAACTTTGCATTTTAGTCCCTAAATCATGTTTTCTTCAAAAATCTCTTTGTAAAAGTTGTTCATCTATCAACAACCTTTCATTTTCTACCATCAATTTCAAATTTTAAGCATATACATCCATGACCCATTTTCCATACTTTGATAACTTTACAAATTAGTCCCCTAAATAGATAGATTAAGCTATCCCGATTTCAAAAATATCAAAATTACTAAAAACGGGACAAGAAAACTTACCCAATCAAGCCTTGAAAGTTTCTTTTCTCTCTCTTAGGATTTCCATTTATTTTAGGTTGAAGATGATGAAAATAAGATGATATTTCTTTTATCATCTTTTTAATTAATTAATTATTCCTATTTCCAATTTAGTCCTTGCCCTTTTTCTAAATTTCCATGGATGAGTCACCTTAAAATATCTACTTAATGGTCTAATTACCTTATAAGGACCTCTAGTTTCGAATTTCATAGCTATTTAATCACTCTAGTTACTAGAGTCCCACTTTCGCATTTTATGCGATTTGGTCCTTCTTGTAATTAAACACGAAATCGGTAAAATTTTCTTATCATAATTTTCACATGACACTCCTAGCATAATACAGACCATAAACTAAATTAAAATTTTAAACAATAGTTTAAATTTTTGGGTCAGATTTGTGGTCTCGAAACCACTAGTTCGATCTTACTAAAATTTGGGTTGTTACAACTCTTCCCCCTTAAGGATTTTTGTTCTCGAAAATCTTACCGGTAAAAAGGTTTGGATATTGCTTTCTCATAGTATCCTCCAGTTCGCAAGTAGCCTCCTCAATACCATGTCATTGCCAAAGAACTTTTACCAATGCTACCTTTTTACCTCTTAACTCTTTTGTTTCCCGAGCTAGGATTTTAATCGGCTATTCACTATATGTCATATCAGGTTGAATCTCTACCTTTGTCGGGGAGATAACATGTGAAAGATCAGATCGATACCGCCGTAGCATAGAACATGAAAAACATTATGAATTTGATCAAGTTCTGGTGGTAAAATTAACCGATATGCAACCAGTCCAATTCTCTCTGAAATCTCGTATGGCCCTATGAACCGTGGACTTAGTTTTCCTTTACAACCAAACTAGAGAACTTTCTTCCAATGCGATACTTTCAAGAATACCTTGTCACCAACCTGAAATTCTATTTCTTTTCTTTTCAAATCAGCATAGGACTTTTGACGATCAGAGGCTGCTTTCAAACTGTCTCGAATTACTTTCACCTTTTCCTCGATCTCACGGACTAAGTCAACTCCATGTAATTTTTTCTCACTGAGTTCTGTCTAATACAATGGAGTTCTACATTTGCGACCATACAAAGCTTCATACAGTGTCATTTTAATACTTGACTAATAACTGTTATTTAAGCAAATTCAACCAAGGGAAAATACCTTTCCCATTTACCTTCAAACTCAAGTATACAACATCGAAGCATATCTTCTAAGATCTGTATTACCCATTCAGATTGACCATCTGTCTAGGGATGAAATGCAGTACTAAAGTGTAACTGAGTGCCCCGAGCTTCTTGCAACTTACTCCAAAATCGAGATGTAAATTGAAGGTCTCTATCTGAAATGATAGAGACAAACACTCCATGCAATCTGACAATCTTAGAAACATACAATTCAGCCAATCTATCCAAGGAAAAATCTATACGTACCGGAATAAAGTGTATAGACTTTATCAACTGATCAACAATTACCCAAATAGCATCTTTCTTCTTTAGAGACAGGGTAACCTAATATAAAGTCTATAGTAATTCTTTCCTATTTCCATTCTGGAATCGTAACTGACTATAATAGTCCAAAAGGCAACTGATGTTCAGTTTTTACTTGCTGACATATCAAACATTTAGATACAAACCCAGAGATATCTCATTTCATTCCTAGCTACCAGTACATCTTTTTCAGATCACTGTACATTTTATTACTACTAGGATAGATAGACATGTTACCATTATGAGCTTCATTCAAAATCTTCTGTACTAGTTTTAAACCTTTCGATACACATACTCTACCTCTAAATAACAAACAACCATCAGTCCCGATTTAAAATTCTGAGTCAGGAGTCAATTCACTCTGTATCCGTGTTGCTTGTAACTTATCATCATCTTTCTGAGCTTCAAAAATCTGCTACAAAATGTTGGTCTAGCTTTCTACTCAGCTATAATTGAACCATCATCAGATAATGACAATCGAGTATTCATTGCTCACAAGGTATATAGAGATTTTCTGCTCAGGGCGTCTGCCACTACATTGGCTTTTCCCGGATGGTAATCAATGACAAGATCATAATCTTTCAATAATTCTAGCCATTTGTGCTGCCTCAAATTCAGATCTTTCTATGACATTAAATATTTCAAACTTTTATGATTAGTGAATATGTGACATTTTTCACCAAACAAGTAATGCCTCCAGATTTTCAAGGCAAACACAATGGCTGCCAATTCAAGATCATGTGTCGAGTAGTTTCTTTCATATGGTTTTAGCTGTCTTGAAGCACAGGTCACTACCTTGCCTTCTTGCATCAAAACACAACCTAGCCCATTCAATGACGCATCACTGTAAATTATAAATTCCTTACCCGATTCTAGCCAAACTAACACTAGAGCTTCTGTCAATAAAGTTTTTAATCTATCAAAACTCTGTTTGGCATTTATCATTCCATTCAAATTTCACATCCTTTTGCAATAATCGGGTCACTAGAGAAGCTATCATTGAAAAACCTTTTACAAACCTCCGATAATATCCAGCTAGTCCTAGAAAACTTCGAACCTCAGACACATTCCTTAGTGGCTTCCAGTTAACAGTGGCTGAAATTTTATTCGGGTCTACCTTGTCACCTTCAACCGATACTATATGCCTAAGAAAACTAACTTCCCGTAACCAAAATTCACATTTACTGAATTTGGCATACAACTATTTCTCTCGCAGGGTTTGCAACACTACTCTCAAATGCTCAGCATGTTCATTTTCATCTCGAGAGTAAACCAAAATATCATCTATAAATACCACCACAAACTTCTCTAAATGTAGGCTGAAAATTATGCTCATCAGGTCCATAAACACTGCAGGTGCACTTGTCAAGCGAATGGCATTACTAGGAGCTCATAGTGTCTGTATCTAGTCTAAAAGTTGTCTTTGGTACATCTGAATCCTTTACCTGTAGTTGATAATAACCAGAATGGAGATCAATCTTTGAATATATAGTAGCACATTTTAATTAACCAAACAAGTCATCAATACGAGGCAATAGATACTTGTTCTTTAAGCTATTTGTAATCAATGCACAGCCTCAACGATCTATCTTTCTTCTTAACAAATAGAACCGGTGCACCCCAAGGTGAGAAACTAGGTTGAGCAAAACCTCTGTCAATCAAATCTTGCAACTATACTTTCAGCTCTTTCAATTCGGTAGGAGCCATTCTATAAGGTTCAATGGTATAAGATCTATAGAGAACTCCACTTCTCTATCTGATGGTAATCCAAGTAATTCTTCTGGAAACACATTAGGAAATTCACACACAATCGACACTGATTGAATCTTTGACTCAGATACTTTAGTATCCAACACATATGCAAGGTAAGCGTCATAGCCCTTTTTAATACATTTCTATGCTACTATTGCTGAAATCATATTAGGTAATCCATCTAGTTTATCAGATTCAACACGAAGTAATTCACCACTCTGACATTTCAATACAATATATTTCTGTTTACAATTCACTACTACATTATATTGGGTTAACCAATCCATTCCCAAAATCACGCCAAATTTATCAAATGGCAATAACATCAAATCAACCGGAAAGCAATGACCCTTTACCATTAAAGGACAGTTATTATAGACCTCATCTACCATAACACATTGGCCCAGGAGGTTTGAAACTTTAACCACAAATTCAGTGAATTCAATAGGTAAATTCTTAACAGTCACTAAGTTTGTGCATATATATGGATGTGTGGAACCAGGATCAATTAAAGCAGTAATACTAGTATCAAGTAGAGAAAATGTACCAATAATGACATCCAGTGCTGAGGCTTCTTCTCTAGCACAAATAACATATGTCTTTACAGGTGCTCGTGCCTCAGATCCAATTGTTGTATCCTTGGTAGTACCTCGACTACCACTAACATTGTCGGGATGATGGGGTGGTCTGCCTCTCAAGACAGAATTACTAGGCTTTGGAGCTACTTCTATTTTTTCAACTCTTCCTAGACAATCCCTAAGAAAATGGTCAAGTGAATCACACCCAAAACAAGCTCCACTTCTAGACCAACATTCTCCATGATGAAATTTGTTACAATGTTTACACTTCAGTTTGGAATTTCCCACAATATCCATGTTGGTCACAGATGGAGATGAAGACCTCAGGTTAGAATTTTGAAAGCCTCATTCTCTTCCAAAATATCCCGTAGAAGTGGCACACGATCATAGTACTTCTTTACTTTCTTAAAAGCAAATGATTGTGACTTACTCATAGTTCTTTTTCCAGAAACCTGAGCCTTTCTTTCAGCTTGTTTCTTCTCCTTACTCAATTCCTCAGCTTTTTGTGCTCGATCGGCTAACACAGCAAATTCCCTTATCTCTAAAATTCCGATCAACAATTTAATATCTTCATTTAGACCCTCTTCAAAATGTTTACACATCTAGGCCTTGGTTAGAGCCCATTCTCTAGCATATTTGCTCAACCGAACAAATTCTCGTTCATATTCGAATAAAGTCATGTTTCCCTGCTGGAGTTCTAAAAGTTCTTTCTTTTTCTGATCCATAAATCTTTGACTCACTATAGGAATTATAGAAATATATGAATTGTTGTCATCCCTTCAGTTAAGGGATTCTGTAAATATTCTTTTATTACAATCCCTTATTTTAAGGGATCATATCTCCTAATATTAGTATCTATCCTAACTTAGAGTTTCCTAAATTAGAGACATAGTTTGTATATATAAAGATGTAATATGTTCTATTGAATCAATAAGAACAATATAGAGAATTACTCTAATTTCATGGTATCAGATTACGTTACGATTTCTTTCCAACCTAGACCATGTCCGAGAATTATTCTTCTACATCTCCTTCTCCTACTCCGGAGATTACTTCAAATCCAAAAAAATTTTCTGGTTCTAATGCTCAATCAGATTTGTCTAGTCTAACTATCACCTGCCATCGATTAAATGGCAACATTTTTCTTGAATGGTCCCAATCGGTTAAGGTTTTTCTCTTGGGCAGAGAAAGATTGGGCTACGTTACTAGTGAAATCAAGAAGCCTGTTGTGACTGACACTGGTTTTGCTAAGTGGATGCGTGAAAATGGTCAGGTTATGACTTGGCACCTTAATTCCATGACCTTGAGTATAAGCAAAAACTTTCTTCTTTACACCACAGCCACTGAAATCTGGAGTACAGTCTGCGAAACCTACTCTAGCACTAATAACATTGCTGAATTGTATCATGTTGAAGATAAAAAAGCCTCCCTTAAACAGGGAACCATGCTCGTTACTCTCTACTACAATACCCTGACCGCTCTTTGGCAACAATTAGATTTGTATGCACAGCATGATTGGGCAAATCTAAGAGATGCTACCCTTATCAGCAAATTGTCACTCAACGAAGGCTTTTTCAATTTCTCCAAGGCTTAAACAAGAACCTGGACGAGGTTCATGGCAAGGTCCTGGCTATTTCTCCTGTTCCCTCTCTTTGAAAGGCTTTTTCTATGGTCAAGAAGGAAAAAAGTTGAAAGAGTGTGATGCTGCCTAATGAACCATATTCCACTCTTGAAGGATCTACCTTACTGACCATCAATCATCTCCCTCTTCCAAATGGGGGAGACCTTGGTATGATCATTGCAAAAAGCCCGGCCACTCTAAGGAGAAGTGTTGGAAGCTTCATCGTAAGCTTCAGGACTGGAAGTCCAAGAATTCTCAAGATAATAAATCTAGCCTTCTCGCTGCTCACTAGCTTTACCAAAGAACAGATTGCTGAACTTCAAAAACTGTTTGGAAAGTTTCAGGGGTCTTGTGAGGGTAATCTGGTCATGAAAGAACCAGAAGGTAACCCTTCTTCTACAACATTTTTCTCCTCCCAGTTGACTCCTAGTTGGATCCTTGATTCTGGTGCTACGGATTATATGACTGGTAACAAGGCCTTGTTTCGCAATTTTTTCCAAACCTTTGGTAAAGCTGTCAAAATAGCTGATGGTTTCTTGTGCAAAATAGAAGGACATGACACTATTGTTCTCTATGAACAGATTGTACTTAAAAATATTCTCTTTGTACCAAATCTGGCTTGCAATCTCATTTCTATTAGTAAACTTTCCACAAACTTGCACTGCTCCGTAATTTTTAATGATCTTGATTGTACTTTCCAATCACTAAACTCGAAGAAGATGATTGGTAAGGCCAACTTGTAGAATGGCCTCTACATCCTCCCTTCCTCTCCTAAAACCAAGATCTCCAAATCTTTCACCGCTTTAAAAAAATGATATTGTTATGTTATGGCATTTTCGTTTAGGCCATCCTAGTTTCCAATACCTTGCAAAATTGTTTCCTGCTCTATTCATTAATAAAAGGCCAAATTCTTTTTCTTGCACAGTTTGCTCTCTTGCCAAACATACTAAATCATCTTATTTTCCTTCTACATACAGGCCTTCTCACCCTTTTGCTTTGATCCATAGTAATATTTAGGGTCATTCTCAGGTGAAGAATACTGATAATTATAAGTGGTTTATTACTTTCATTGATGATCATAGTAGGATAACTTGGACTTATTTGTTGAAAGATAAATCTAAAACTGCTGGTGTTTTTGCGCAATTTTATAACACAGCTTTCACTCAATTTGGGTCTAAAATCCAGCTCTTTAAATCTGATAATAGCAGTGAATTTTTTGCTAGGTCTTTGGGTGATTTTTTCAGGGAAAAGGGAATAGTTCAGCTTAGTTCTTGTCTTGGAACCCCACAGCAAAACGGCATTGCCAAAAGAAAAAATAGGCACCTCCTTGAAGTTACTCGTTCTCTTCTATTTACCACTAATGTTCCCAAATATTTGTGGGGGGGCATTATTAACTGCCACATATTTAATCAACCGAATGCTTAGTAAGGTTTTCAATTTTCAAACACCTCAATCTATATTTTTGCAGCACTTTCCCCATTTTAAGCCTATCTCCTCCATTCTGCCACTTAAAATCAATTGGCTGCACTATTTTTATCCAAAATATTACTCCTAATAAGTCCAAGTTAGATCCTAAGTCTTTAAAATGTGTACTGGTTGGGTATTCTTCACTTAAGAAGGGTTATAAATGCTATCATCCTCTTTCTAAATGATTTTTTACCACTATGGATATAACATTTAATGAGCAGGATTCTTATTTCACTCAGGCTAAAATTCAGGTGGAAACATGGAGTGATTTACAACCACATCAGGTATCTCCTCCTAATCATCATTCTCAACCTTCAGAATTGCCACCATTTTCGCCTTTACCAGTAGATTTGTCACCCATGACTACTCCCATTGATTCTCCTGTAATACCTATCACTAATTCACCCACACCTACTTTAGACACCCTTCCAGAAAATACACCTACTCCTATTGAAAGTCTTCCAAAAACAACACCACCCAAACAGCTTTGTGTCTACACAAGAAAAAGAAAACATATCCCTGATACTATTTTGCAATCTAATTCTTACCGAGAATTAGATTTGGGTCCAGCTGCCGAAATGGAAGAAGAAATTAGTAAGTCCACTACTCTAGATTACTTTCCTATTGCTATTAGAAAGGGGGCTAGACAGTGCACCAAGCATCCTGTTGAAAAATTTGCTGGTTATAATTCATTGATGCCTTCTTTTCAAGCATTTACAGCAACCTTGGATAAAGAACAGGTTCCCACAAGCATAGCTGAAGCTCTAAAGGATCCAAAATGGAGAAGGGCTGTTGAAGAAGAAATTTTTGCACTAGAGAAAAATGCTACTTCGACAGTTACAGAGCTTCCTCAAGGAAAAAAGACTATCGGTTGTAAATGGATCTTTGCTGTAAAGTATAACTCCAATGGCAGTATCCAATGATACAAAGCTAGACTAGTAGCCAGAGGCTTTACGCAAACATATGGGATAGATTTCACAGAAACTTTTGCACCTGTGGCAAAGCTAAACATTGTTCGAGTACTCCTAAGTTTGGTTATAAATTGTGATTGGCAATTGCACCAACTTGATGTAAAAAACGCATCTCTTAATGGCAAGCTAGAGGAAGAAGTCTATATGAAATTGCCACCTAGCTTAAAGTCTGTTGAAGATAGAAACAAGGTTTGCAAGCTCAACAAGTCTCTATACGGGTTAAAACAATCACCCAGAGCTTGGTTCGAGAGGTTCATTAAAGTCATTCTTAAAAACGGCTATAAGTAGTCCCTTGTCGATCATATTCTTTTCATCAAGGTAACTTCTACAAATAAGAAAGCTATCCTAATTTTGTACGTGGATGACATAATTCTTACTGGAGATGATGAGGAAAAGATTAGCAATTTGAAGAAGTTGTTAAACAGGGAATTCGAAAACAATGACTGGGGAAAGCTAAGGTCTTTCCTAGGAATGGAGGTGGCAAGATCAAAAGAAGGACTTGTGATCAATAAAAGAAAGTATGTACTTGATTTACTCAAAGAAACTGGTTTTCTTGGTTGTAAGCCAGCTGATACACCAATAAAGGCAAACTTGAGAATCAACAAAGAAGATAGGTCCTTAGTAGACAGAGAGAAATTTCAAAGATTAGTTGGCAAACTAATTTACTTATCCTTGACGAGGCTAGATATAGCCTTTCCCGTAAATGTGATAAGTCAACACATGACTAATTCTACTGAAGAGTGATAAACGCTAAATTATACATATTTTTACCCCATGTTTAACCTATATTTTGGATGAATTATTATCAATTTAGTGAGAATTGGTGCTCTTAATCTTTCTTTTTCATATCTTATACTCAGAAGAGCATAGAGAAGAGAAAAGAACGGAAAATAGACCAAAAACTGGAGAAAATAGGCCAAAATGTGCAAACGCACGGCCGTGGGAGTCACCACACGGCCGTGGCACACAGTCGTGCCACACAAAGATCACACGGTCCAACCCTGACAAGCACGGCCAGGCCACACGGCCGTGCCCCAATCGACAGAATCTCACATGGTCTCTTGTCGAAGCACACGGGCGTGGCATACGGGTGTGTTCTTATCGTGAGGAAGAGGAATTTCACTCGGATTTAGATGCTTAGAGGCTAAGAAAGGCTCCCCAAAGCTCTATATAAAGACCCTAGGAGGTAACTCTAAGGGTTTACTCTTTTCTCCCAAAAAGAAGCACCATCTTTCAGCCAACACAAGGAGTGGAAGCAAGGAATTACTCCAAGAGAAACCGATTGATTCATCCCAGAAGCCGGAATCATACATCAAGACAGAAGATCTCCCTAAATTCCTTCAGGGTTTTTGGTTTCTTCATGTTTTGTTATTTATTATCTTCTAAAATGTTTCTTTTCTTAATTATGAACTAAACCCCTCAAATACTTGAGGGGGATGAAACCTAAGACAAATCTTGTTATTATTTATTGAGTTATATGATAATTGCTTGAATTGTTCTTAATTATGTGTTCTTCATTCTTGATTTAATAATCCTAGGTATTACTTCAAGAAATTGATGTACTTAGAGCAGAGGAGCAAAAGTCCCTGTGATAAGAGTAGATCTACAATAATTAAGCGGAGTTGCATGCAACCCTAGACATAAGACGACATAAATTTACCGAATTAGGGTCAAACCTAATATGGGGATCCATAGATCGAATTAATGCAACCTAGGGAGTTAATTAATAAAGGAACTTTAATTAATAACTTAGGCCTAGTTGCTCTATGCCTCGACGAAGGGTGTAGCATAAGTTAGGGATCTCTACGGATCAAGGCAAGTAAACAAATCATATAGTTCAAGAAGTCAATAACAAGTGAAGTCTAGGTGGATTCTCCCTTGGGTATTGCTCATATCAATAAGTTTTCCCTAAAGTTTTTCTCAATTTACT
Organism: Gossypium stocksii; assembly: GCA_020496765.1. Lineage (NCBI taxonomy): Eukaryota > Viridiplantae > Streptophyta > Magnoliopsida > Malvales > Malvaceae > Gossypium > Gossypium stocksii. The sequence goes on from CM035622.1 coordinate 56,433,886, forward strand.
TTTTGTGCACTTTTAGTTAGTTTTAGAATTAGTTTAAATCAACTCTCTTTATTTTTAGGCTAGATAATAGAAAGGAAGTGAATACTAGTACTTTTGGTTCCCTTGGGTACGATAACTCGGTCTTGCCACTAAACTATACTATTGTTCGACAGGTGCGCTTGCCTTCAAGGTCGTGATATTAGTTAGTTTTGGTGTGATCAGTTTTATAAATTTTATTACTTAATATCGCGATAGCCGTATCAAGTTTTTGGCGCCGTTGCCGGGGAACTAAAATATTAAGAAAACTCGATTTCTATTACTTTAGCCATTACTATATTTATATATATTTATTTATTTTTCTTTTTATTTTCAATTTTTATCTTAAATTTTCTTTATTTTTTCCTTCTAGGTATTTCTAGTTTATGACTAGAAACAACCCAGCAGGACCATTGCTTTTTGACGACGATTTAGAAGCAATAGTTCATAGAACTTGCAGAGAGATCAGACGAAACCTCCAATATCCAGACCAAGATCAAGAACAAAGGCCAAAACCTACAGAAGAGATGGAAGCAAATCAAAACATTCCACCACCTCCCGCAATAGTCGCGCCACCAGCAAACCAAGATACAACTCCTCATACTATGAATGATTATGCTAAACCTAGTTTGGTTAGTACCCCAACTAGCATTATTACACCTGCTATTGCTGCTAATAATTTTGAATTAAAACCTAACACTATTCAGATGATTCAACAATTTGTGTAGTTTGATGGTTTGCAGGATGAAGATCCAAATTCACATTTAGCAAATTTCTTGGAATTTTGTGATACTTTTAAAATAAATGGCGTTTCTGACGATGCCATTCGCTTGAGGCTATTTCCATTCTCTTTGAGAAATAAAGCCAAACTGTGGTTAAATTCCCTACCACGAGGCTCAATCACTACATGGGAACAAATGACTGAAAAATTTTTACTCAAATATTTTCCTCCAGCTAAAATAGCCAAATTACAAAACGATATTTCTTCTTTTGTGCAGATGGATTTAGAAACACTTTACGATGCATGGGAGAGATACAAAGATCTTTTAAGAAGGTGTCCTCATCATGGTCTACCTTTGTGGCTACAAGTTCAAACCTTCCACAACGGTTTAAATCCGTCAACTAGACAAATGATCGATGCAGCCGTAGGAGGGACGATCAATAATAAAACACCTGAAGCAGCTTATGAATTTATTGAAGAGATGTCATTGAATAATTATCAGTGGCAAGTCATGAGGACAAAGCCGACTAAAGCTGCAGGAGTCTACAACATTGATGCTGTTACTATGCTTACTAACCAAGTAGAACTCTTAAATAAAAAATTTGATAATTTTGTTGGTTCTACGCAGGCACAGCCAGTGATGCAGTGTGACGCAACTCCAGTAGCCATGTTCAATCCAGATTTCTCACCATACGGACACAATGTGGAAACTAAACAAGCCAACTATATGGGTAACAATTCTAGATCTCAAAATAACCCTTATAGTAACACTTACAATGCAGGTTGGAGAAATCACCCAAACTTTTCATGGGGATGACAAGGAAATCAAAGACAACAACCTCCTCCAGGATTTCAGCAACCACCACCGCAACAAGAGAAGAAGCCAAATCTTGAAGAGATGCTCACCAAATTTATGGCCGCACCAGAAACCCATTTTCAAAGCACTGAAACGGCATTGAAAAACCAACAAGCATCACTTCAAGGGCTTGAGAACCAAATCGGTCAACTTGCAAAATTAATTTCAGAAAGACCGCAAGGGGGATTACCAAGTAACACTGAGCCGAATCCCAGAGAACATGTCAAAGCAATTACTTTAAGAGATGGGAAAACACTAGCCGAGCCAAAAAAGAAGACTATTCCAGAATCTTCAGAAGATAAGGCAGAGGAACTCAAGGAAAACACTTCACCACCACTCAAGGAATACAAACCGTGCATCCCATATCCGGCAAAATTAAAGAAAGACCATACAGACGCCCAATTCGGTAAGTCCTTTGAACTTTTTAAACAATTACCCATTAACTTACCTTTTGTTGAAGCGATTTCACAGATGCCGAAGTATGCGAAGTTTCTTAAAGAACTTTTGACAAATAAAAGGAAGCTGGAAGAATTGGCCACAGTAGAACTCAACGAGGAATGCTCAGCTATTCTCCAAAATAAACTGCCGGTAAAACTAAAAGATCCAGGGAGTTTTACTATTCCTTGTCTGATTGGTAGTTTACTTATTAATAAAGCCTTAGCTGATTTAGGTGCTAGCATTAATCTCATGCCTTACAAAATGTTCAAACAACTAGGTCTAGGGGAACCCAAACCCACCAGGATGAGTATTCAATTAGCCGATAGATCTATTAAATATCCTAAGGGAATCATTGAAGATGTGCTAGTAAAGGTAGATAAATTTATATTCCCTGTTGATTTTGTTGTACTCGACATGGATGAAGATATTGAAGTACCTTTAATTTTAGGACGTCCATTTTTAGCCACTGCTAGAGCTGTTATTGATGTAAGAGATGGTAAATTAGTACTTAAAGTTGGTGAGGAACAAGTTGTCTTTAAAATCTATGATGCCATGAGATTCTCTAAAGAACAAGATGATTCTTGTTATTTTGTTGATATTATTGACTATTTTGTTCAAGATAATTTTCAGGAACTCTCCCTCACAGACACGTTGGAACTGTGTCTTGTTCAAGGTAAGGGGGAAGAGGAAACCACCACCGAAATTGATGAAGTAAGGAAGGAGTTAGATTCCAATGAAATTACCACTAGGCACATAAGTCATGAAAATATAAAGATGAGTGATAAGTTGAGACAGAAACCTTCCATTACTGAACCCCCTAAATTAGAACTAAAACAACTGCCAAATCATTTAGAGTATGCCTTTTTAGGGGAAGAATCAACTTTACCAGTCATTATCGCATCAGATTTAAGCATTGCAGAAAAAGAGAAACTACCCCATGTGTTAAGAGAACACAGACGTGCTATAGCTTGGAAAATTTCAGATATCAAGGGAATTAATCCTTCCTTCTGCACCCACAAAATTTTAATGGAAGATGAATTTAAACCAGCAGTACAAGCCCAGAGACGATTGAATCCCAACATGAAGGAAGTTGAAAAAGTCGAGGTAATTAAACTTCTAGATGCAGGTATTATTTATCCTATTTCTGACAGTTCTTGGGTAAGCCCTGTGTAGGTTGTTCCTAAAAAAGGAGGATTGACCGTAGTGTCCAATGACAAACAAGAGTTAATATCCACAAGAACGGTCACTGGATGGAGAGTCTACATTGATGACAGGAAGCTGAATGACGCCACTCGGAAAGATCATTTTCCATTACCTTTTATTGATCAGATGTTGGAAAAATTGTCAGGTCATATGTATTATTGTTTCTTAGATGGCCTCTCTGGTTACTTCCAAATTCCGATAGCTCCAGAAGATCAGGAGAAAACAACATTCACATGCCCATACGATACTTTTGCTTATCACAGAATGCCTTTTAGTTTATGTAACGCTCCTGCTACTTTTCAGCGATGCATGTTAGCTATTTTCAATGAATTTGTGGAAGACATCATGGAGGTATTTATGGATGATTTCTCAGTTTTCGGTAATTCTTTCCAACTTTGTCTTAATAATCTAAAACATGTTTTGATAAGATGCGAAGAGACAAATTTAGTACTAAACTGGGAAAAATGCCACTTTATGGTTCAAGAAGGTATTGTATTAGGACATAAAATTTCTAGTATAGGGATAGAGGTAGATAAAGCAAAAATTAAAACCATTGAAAAATTACCTCCCCCTAATTCAGTAAAGGCTATTAGAAGTTTTCTAGGACATGTCGGTTTTTATCGTAGATTTATTAAAGATTTTTCTAAAATAGCTAAGCCTTTAACAAAATTACTAGAAAAAGAAGTACCTTTCAATTTTGACCAAGAATGCTTAGAATTCTTCAATACTCTTAAAGGAAAATTAATCAATACACCAATCATGATTTCACCCGATTGGAACTTACCTTTTGAGCTAATGTGCGATGCAAGTGATTTTGCAGTAGGTGCAGTTTTGGGACAGCGAAGAGACAAGCACTTTCAACCGATCTACTATGCTAGCAGAACTCTAACAGCTACCCAAGCAAATTATACTACCACAGAAAAAGAGTTGCTAGCTGTTATTTTTGCATTTGATAAATTTAGATCTTATCTGATTTTGTTAAAAGTCATTGTTTATACTGACCATTTTGCTCTTTACTATCTTTTAGCTAAAACCGATGCAAAACCTCGACTAATAAGATTTATTCTATTGCTACAGGAATTCGATTTAGAGATAAAGGACAAGAAAGGAGCTGAAAATTTAGCAGCAGATCACCTTTCAAGATTGGAAAATATGCAACCCACGTATCTCAATAACATAAACGATTTGTTTCCTGAAGAGCAACTCCTATCTTTAGCAGATACTACAGTCTCTTGGTTTGCTAATTTTGCAAACTATTTAACAGCTAACATAACCCCAAAAGGATTGACACATCAGCAGAAGAAGCGATTCTTCGCTCATGTGAAATACTACTTTTGGGAGGATCCTTTTCTTTTCCGAATTTGTGCAGACCAGGTTATTCGGAGATGCGTTACTGAAACAAAAACATACCAGATTCTAGATCATTGCCATTCAGGACCCACAGAAGGACATCACAATGGAGCTAGAACTGCTCACAAGGCACTCGAATCAGGCTTTTACTGGTCTACACTTTTCAGAGATGCCAATAGGTATGTGACCTCTTGTGATAAATGTCAACGAACAGGTAACATATCTCGACATAATGAAATGCCTCAGAACTATATACTCTCATGTGAAATATTCGATGTATGGGGTATTGATTTCATGGGTCCATTCCCTACTTCATTTGGGAATAAGTACATATTAGTAACAGTAGATTGCATGTCAAAATGGGTGGAAGCCCAAGCCTTGCCTACTAATGATGCTAGAATGGTAGTACAATTTTTGAAGAAACTTTTCTCTCAATTTGGAACACCTAGGTTAATCATTAGTGATAGGGGTACTCATTTTTGCAATGCCCAGTTTGAAAAAGTTTTAAAAAGGTATGGAGTGCACCATAGGATAGCTACCCCTTATCACCCACAAACCAGTGGTCAAGTCGAAGTAACAAATAGAGAATTAAAACGTATTCTAGAGAAAACAATAGAAACAAATAGAAAAGATTGGTCCAGAAAAATAGACGATGCATTATGGGCTTATAGAACTGCTTTTAAAACACCCATAAGTACATTTCCCTATAAACTCGTCTATGGAAAAAGTTGTCATCTACCATTTGAACTTGAACACAAAGCATTCTGGGCTATAAAATTTTTAAACCTTGATTTCAAGCTTGCAGGTGAGAAAAGATTAATGCAGTTAAATGAACTAGACGAATGGCGCTGCAATGCCTACGAAAGCTCACGACTATACAAAGAAGCCATGAAGCAACGTCATGATAAACGACTGAAACAACCTAAGCAGTTTAAAACAGGTGATCTCGTCTTACTCTACAACTTGAGGCTAAGACTATTCCCTGGAAAACTCAAGTCAAGATGGTCAGGTCCATTCACTGTTCAAACTATCTTTCCATACGGCACGATTGAGTAACTCACCCCAACCATGGTACGTTCAAGGTAAATGGCCATAGGCTTAAACATTATAAAGGTGAGAATTTCAAAAATAACAAGGAGGGGCTTCAACTCCACGAAATCCCTTCATGATACATCCAGGTAGAGTCGAGCTTAGACTCTAAATAAGCGCTTCTCGGAGGCAACCGAGCACTAACTTAGTAATTTCTCCTTTATTTTTTTTATTTTTATGCATAAACTTACTTTTTTATGCAGAGATTTAGGACCATACGGCCTCCCACACGGGTGTGTCCCAGGCCGTGTAAACCCTGTAAACAGAGACACGGTCGTGTACTGAGGCCGTGTATAAACAGAGCACATATTTTCCTAAACACGAGACACTGATAAAACCCCACGACTGTGCGATATGACCATGGCGACCTTCCAACTTCAACACGGGTTACCATCAACACCCCACGACCGTGCGACATGCTGTGGCAACCCTGCAGCATCCACACGGGCTCACATAATGCCACACACTTGTGTCCCCAGCCCGTGGAAAACACTGTCAAATTTCACACGCCCGTGGCACTTATTACATGCCCGTGGAAAATAGGAACACGATCTCCCACGGCTGTGGCAACAATCACACGACCGTGTAAGTAACGAAGACCCGATCTCCCACGGCCGTGCGACTCACCCACATGGGCATGCTCATCTACACCAGGCGCGCCATAACCACCGATTTTCAAAAGACACAGGCAACACATGACTCACACGGGCGTGCGACATGCCTGTGTGCCCTAAAAACTATAAATAATGGGCCACTATTCACCTTCTTTTTCACTCAAACCTTAAATTCTCTAATCCACACTCCTCCCCAAACCACTACTAACGCCGCCATAGCCCTCAAAACACCACCATACCTGAACTCAGCCAACCCACGCCCGTGTAAACTCAACCCACGACCGTGTACCCTCAATTTTGGTTCTATTCAATTTTTCTCATTTATTTGTTTATATCTCATTTTCATTATATATATTTTTATTTTTACTTTATTCTTTGTGATAATTCAAGCATGAAACTAGGAAAAAAAGAATGAATAGTCTAGAATAGTATAGAATATATTAAGATTGCATGCCACTTAATTTCATTTTTGCTTGCCATTTAGATTTCATTTTCTTTGCCATTTAGACTCATATTTGCATGCCATTTTGTCATTTTTTTTTAGTATATATACACACCCATAGTTTTTATTTTGGTTACAAGGCAATATGATTAGATTCTACTATTTAGATTAATCCTCATTTTTATTTTTTAGAACATTGACATTTTAATCTATATTTTACTTATTATCTATCTAGTTTAATTTCAATATTTAGGACTAATGCTTTTATTATTTTATTTTATTTTAGATACCATGTCATCATCGTGCGTTAAGAAGGCTGCTGTCCCCGTCTCCAAGAAACGAAAGGGACCAAGAAGGTAATCATCGAGGCCCACCTCTGAGGCACGCCACCCATTCCTCACATTTCTGTAGGACTCCCAGGAGGAACGCTATCAGTTACTCTGGGCCTGCACTATTTTTATGGGTCGATGCATCGATTGGGAGGCCCTCGGGCAAATAAATCTGGTGGACAACGTTCGAGCACTGCTGACTGCCGACCCATGGGACCAGTTCTTCTAGATTGTGGAGCCCACTTACTTGGAACTCACCCTCGAGTTCTGCTCCACCTTCCACCTCCAGATCGTAATGAATAGATTCGACGATCCAGGCACGGTCCAATTCTGTTTAGGAGGTCTCGTACGACAGCTGAGTGTTCCAGAGTTTGGCACGACACTCGGTCTTTATATCGAGCAATTCATGGTAGAGGATGACTTCCTTACCCTCTCCCGTCGCATCCATATCCGGCCCGTCGACTGTTGGCACGAGATTGCTCCGGGGCGGCAAATTTATAACCCCAGCGTCAGCAAAGCGACCGCCCTCGCTCCTTCTTTGAGGTACATTCACGCTATCCTCGCTCACACTCTGACAGGTAGGCGGGAGAGTACAGGAGTCATCAATACCCACGACATCTACTTCCTCTGGTGCATGGCCAATGGACATACTATCGACCTCGCATACTTTATCGCACTTGCCATACAGCACCAGACTGAGAGGCACCGGAGAGGCGTCATATCCATGGGCCCTTACATCACGAGACTAGGTCGCTACTTCGGCCTATTCAACACTGCAGCCCAGACATCCTCCTATACTTTCCTTGGCCAGATGTCATCGCAGGGCATCCAGAGCATGCTGCACATGAGGATGATAGAGTGACGACCTGGCGGTGGCCACTTCCACTTCCGCCTTGTCCAGGAGGGCGAGGACCCAGAGGACATTGCTGATGATGTCCCACCACCACCACCGAAGGAGGATGAGCCCGCCGAGCCACCACGCCCCAGACGACCCACCCAGGCAGCAGCCCCACATGCTGACATACTCAAGCGCCTAGACCGATTTGAGCGACAATACTTCCAGAGCCTCGATTATATTGACACCACTTTGGCGCAGATATGCTAGCATTTGAGTATCACCCGCCACCGCGTGATCCATCCGAGGACTAGTTCCTCTTATGTTTATTTTCTTTTTTTTACTATTTTTATCATCAATTAGACTCACACACTAATCTTATGTTTACCTTTTATACTAACTTTGTTTTTCTTTTTCAGTTTATTTTTATTTTCTTTCATCTTATCTTTTTAATTAGTTGAATATTTGCATTTTTCGTATTTTCATTTTTTTCATTTTTTGAATATTAGTAATTTTCATATTTTGTTTTGTTTTATTTATTTTTCCTAACGGCCTCACCCTAACAAGTTAATTCCATTGCCCTAAATTCCCCACGACTAATCCATTCGCAGTTTTAAAAGAGCTGTACAGCTCAAATTTCTACGAACATGGGAACACCGTGCCACAACTGACTGCTCTTCCAAGACCAATCTATGTCTTTCCAATTCATCCGAAATTCAGGGAGTTTCATACCCTTCCCTACCTTATGATCTAATGCTTAAATCGCTACTAATGTTATCTTTGTACATTTAGGGCAATATACATCTTAAGTGTGGGGGGTGACTTACTTTTAGACATTACATTTTATTTGAATCCCTGAAATTTTTCTAACTGATTGCACTGTCCTTAATAGCATCATCTTCAGTCTCCTATTAGGAATTAATTTTGATTGATTTATGATTTTTATTGATATGTGAGAATTAAGAAAATAGGTGATTGTACTTTGAATAATCAAACTTAAAAACATTAAGGAATCAAGCATGATAAGTTGAAATTTTTTAGAACTCCAATTTTTTGCATAAGTTCTTTTCCCTAATTCTAAGTGTTATCTTGAGAATTGAAATTCACAGGATTGACATCATTGATTTGATATACCGAAATGATAAAGGCACCTAGGATTTAACCCACTTACTCCACAAAAAGCCTACCTCCATCATTTAACCCCTAGTGAACCCCATTGAGCCTAACAACATTTTCTTTAACTTACCCCTAATTATTAACCAATAACCCATTTTTTGTTGAATTTCATTCAATTATTTTAACCCCTATTTTTGTCGAGATTTGAGTTAAAATTTTTATCTAGCTTTATTCTCTTTTCAGATTGTAAAGTTTTGTATCATATTTGAATTGTTCTTAATATATATATATATATGTGTGTGTGTGTATTCAGTTGTAATCTATAGTAGTTCAAATAGTTTTTGCATATTTCTACCAAAGCAAAATTGATATTATCATGAGAATTAGCTCGAGAAATATGTTCTAGTGATAGAGATTTTTCTAGCTAGATAATTTTTCAATTCGATCTCGATTCTAACCCTCTTGTTGCAACCTGTGACAACACCCTAACCAAGCCCCATTACAACCCTTAAAAGACATTTTGATCAATGTATCATATCAATCTACAGTGGTGGAGACTTGATTTTCTAGCAAGCCTATGGTAATAACTTTTCAGGTTAACTAGAGAGTGCTTAATTTTTGAACCCTAAACACTTCGAGTGGATAGAGTGAATCCTTAGTGAGGATGTCAACTTCTATTAATTAAGATGGAGAGATAACTACTTAGGAGAAAGAAGAAAACTTATGTTTCAATGATAAAATTCTCAACTTAAAATGATTGAGTCTTTATTGTTCTTTTGATTGAATCTTCATTATATGATTACCTGTGGATTATTTTGAAATATTATTGATAAGAATTGTAAGTTGAGAAAAATGATTCTTATTTAGGGATTGAGATTTTGCTTGAGGACAAGCACAGGCTTAAGTGTGGGGGTATTTGATAAACGCTAAATTATACATATTTTTACCCCATGTTTAACCTATATTTTGGATGAATTATTATCAATTTAGTGAGAATTGGTGCTCTTATTCTTTCTTTTTCATATCTTATACTCAGAAGAGCATAGGGAAGAGAAAAGAACGGAAAATGGACTAAAAACCGGAGAAAATGGGCCAAAATGTGCAAACGCATGGCCGTGGGAGTCACCACACGGCTGTGGCACACGGCCGTGGCACACGGCCGTGCCACACAAAAATCACACGGTCTAGCCCCGACAAGCACGGCCAGGCTACACGACCGTGCCCCAATAGATAGAATCTCACACGGCCTCTTGTCGAAGCACACGGGCGTGTTCTAGTCGTGAGGAAGAGGAATTTCACTTGGATTTGGATGCTTAGAGGCTAAGAAAGGCTCTCCAAAGCTCTATATAAAGACCCTAAGAGGCAACTCTAAGGGTTTACTCTTTTCTCCCAAAAAGGAACGCCATCTTTCAGCCAACACAAGGAGTGGAAGCAATGAATTACTCCAAGGGAAGCCGATTGATTCATCCCAGAAGCCGAAATCATACATCAAGATAAAAGATCTCCCTAAATTCCTTCAGGGGTTTTTGGTTTCTTTATGTTTTGTTATTTATTATCTTCTGAGATGTTTCTTTTCTTAATTATGAACTAAACCCCTCAAATACTTGAGGGGGATGAAACCTAAGACAGATCTTGTTATTATTTATTGAGTTATATCATAATTGCTTGAATTATTCTTAATTATGTGTTCTTCATTCTTGATTTAATAATCCTAGGTATTACTTCAAGAAATTGATGTGCTTAAAGTAGAGGAGCAAAAGTCCCTGTGATAAGAGTAGATCTACCATAATTAAGCGGAGTTGCATGCAACCCTAGACATAGGACGACATAAATCTGCCGGATTAGGGTCAAACCTAATATGGGGATCCATAGATCGAATTAATGCAACCTAGGGAGTTACTTAATAAAGGAACTTTAATTACTAACTTAGGCCTAGTTGCTTTATGCCTCGACGGAGGGTTTAGCATAAGTTAGGGATCTCTACGGATCAAGGAAAGTAAACAAATCATATAGTTCAAGAAGTCAATAACAAGTGAAGTCTAGGTGGATTCTCCCTTGAATATTGCTCATACCAATCAGTTTTCCCAGAAGCTTTCCTCAATTTACTTTTTGTGCACTTTTAGTTAGTTTTAGAATTAGTTTAAATCAACTCTCTTTATTTTTAGGCTAGATAATAGAAAGGAAGTGAGTACTAGTACTTTTGGTTCCCTTGGGTACGATAACTCGGTCTTGCCACTAACCTATACTATTGTTCGACAGGTGCGCTTGCCTTTAAAGTCGTGATATTAGTTAGTTTTGGTGTGATCAGTTTTATAAATTTTATTACATAATATAACGATAGCCGTATCAAAGAGCATATGGCAGTAGCAAATAGAATTCTCAAGTACTTGAAGAAAACTCTAGGACACGGATTAATGTTTAAAAGGACACAAGATAGAACTGTTAAGATTTTTACGGACTCTAGTTGGGTCGGAGATCTCACTGAAAGAGGATCCACTAGTGGCTACTGCACTTTTGTTTAGGGTAACCTTATAACTTGGAGAAGTAAAAAACAATTTGTCGTTTCAAGAAGTAGTGTTGAAGCTGAATTTAGAGCACTAGCTTTGGGAATATACGAAGGAATTTGGCTACTTAAATTACTAAAAGAAGTTGGCACTAATCAGGAGGATCACTTTGAAGTTTTGTGTGATAATCAATCTGCCATTTAGATTGCCAAGAACCCAATTCAACATGACCAAACAAAGCATGTTGAGATTGATAGGCATTTTATTGCTGACCAAGTCAACAAAAAGATAGCCACTCTTTCATACATTCCTTTAGAAGGACAGATTACAGACATTCTTACTAAGGCTGTACCAAAGCCTGTTTTTAATAAATTTCTATTCAAGCTAGGATTATACAATGTATATCCTCCAGCTTGAGGGGGAGTGTAGGAATTATAGAAATATATGAACTGTTGTCATCACTTCAGTTAAGGGATTCTATAAATATTCTTTTTATTATAATCCCTTATTTTAAGGGATCATATCTCCTCATATTAGTATCTTTTCTAACTTAGAGTTTTCTAAATTAGAGACATAGTTTGTATATATAAAGATGTAATATGTTCTATTGAATCAATAAGAAAAATATAGAGAATTATTCTAATTTCTACACTCACATATTTCTTTCTGAATTCAGCTTAGAAGAATTCTCATGTAATGCTCTCTCTTAGCACAACTGAAGTTATGGTATTCCACCAATGATAAGCAGTGTCTTTTAGTAAGGATACCGCGCATTTCAAACATTCATTAGGTGTACAAGACAATTCATCAAAAACTCGAGTAGTATTTTCTAGCCAAAACTCTGCCCTTTCTGGATCACCATCTACGGCAGCTCTAAATTCTTCTTCCCCATGTTTACAGATTTTATCTATCGAAGCTTACCAATTCTAATAGGTTCAACACCCTATGGTACCTCAGTAACCAGTTGGGGAACAGGTGGTGGAGGTCATGGTACAGCGGGGTTTGTTCTTAGGTACCCAGTAAACCACTCATTCATCAATTGAAAGAAGGTTTGTTTTGCCTCCTCACCTTGGCCCTCAAACACGGGCCTTTCACTACCAGACGCAAAAGTAACTCTTTGAACTGAAGCTGAAGCATCGCTCTCAACTTCGTCAAATTCATCTCTAGCTTGGTTGGATGACATTACTATATGAAAAACACATTTAAAATTATCAGGGGTCATCACACTATCGTAGTTTATATAATGGCATGTATAGCTAAACTCAAGTTTGCTACGTCAAATCCGACAATTAGCTAAACCGTATCTCTGGTACCACTAAATGTAACAACCTTAACCTGTATCCGTCGCTGAAACAAGGTTCGGAGTATTACCAAAACCTTCAGAACATATTCAGATAATTCATGTAAAATTTCTGTTCATATTCCAAAATCATCCATAACGTCCCTTAGTAGGGCCCACGAGGCCCAAAACATGCATTAGAATCGATTTGAGACCAAATTGGAGTCTCAGGAAATTTTTCACAAAATCCCAAAATTTTTCTCACTATTAAGAGTCACACGCTTATGTGGTATGGGACACGCCCATGTGGCCAGGCCGTGTGGGTTCACACGCCTAAGTCCCTAACCTATGTACCTTTATGACTAACAACTTATGAACAAATTGATGTCACACGCCCGTGTGCTAGGCCATGTGATTAATTCAAATTTTTGAAAAATAGGTGCAGGGTTCACACGGCCAAGGGACACGGCCGTGTTCTAGGCCGTGTGCCTCACACGGTTGAGACACACGTCCGTGTCTTTGCCCGTGTGCTCAATTCAGAGCATTTTGATTCATAAAATTTAGGTGCAAAGGACACACAGCCTAACTACACGCCTATGTACCCGATCGTGTCTCACACACGGTCTAGACACACATCCGTGTCTCTGCCCCTATGGACAAAATAAAGTCATTTCTAGCTTCATTTCTCACCCAGAATCACACCCAAAACATGCACTTGAAACACATATCCAATACCAACCATCCCAAGCATTCAAATTAAGCAATTCATCATTCATCATGGCATAGTATTACATGTAAATGTGTGTTCATAACTTACCTTGAATTAACTTAGGCATTACCAACCTATGATCTCATATACTTAACATGCAACATATGAATGTCATAATAACCTACTTAACATATATTTAACTACCATAGCATGACATTACAAGTATATCAAAACAACCATTTTTAGCCATTCCAATGGCTAGATTACAAACGCCATTATCAAGCCACTAATGGTCAAGTTGTCCTATACATGCCATTATACCAAAAGGATTCAACTATATATACCCAAAATAAGCTAGTTGATAGTGTGACGATACTCCAATGATCTTCCAACCTTCACGAGCTTCCGAGCACTATAAAACAGGAAAAATAAAACGGAGTAAGCATTTCATGCTTAGTAAGTTCATATAATGGAAAACTAAACTTACCAATCTCGTTTATTAGATTTAAGCATAAGCAAACAATAACATGTTTTCCATCTATTAGCAAAACTTCGTAAGCACATGCACTCAATCAAACATGTTAGTCACCAAAATCTCTAAATCAAACAAGCAAACATAGATGAGCTTATCATGCAATATTCCTTCAAGTTATTATCATTTCATCTCATAATTCCCATGCCATGTCAAGAGTTTTGTGTCCATTGAATCATTAAGATTCCGATGAATGTTCAAATAGTACACTCGAGGCGTACGATTCAATAAACCGTCAATTACTTATTCAAGGGACCCGTTAGGGCATTTAATCAAGGAACACACTCTCAAGGTCCATATTGTAATAGGATTACCAGTCCAGGCTAAATCCTTTTTATAATGTATGCTCAAAAAAGCTTAATTAGGGTAACCAGTCCAGGCTAAACCCAAATCGTAACGTATACTCGAGAGGTACTGTATAAGGATTACCCATCGGGGCTAAATCCTTCCTATAATGAGATCAATAGGATTACTCATCCGAGCTAAATCCCATCTGCAACAGATGCAGAATCTCATTCCTTTCAGGAAAGCACATGTATTAATCGAAATTCAATAATCAATCAAACTAAAACCTTTTTCACCATTTTCAAGCATGTATTAAATATTCATTTTTAGTATTCAATTTATGTACATCCATATAACTCACATTCCATACAAACACATCACTCAATTTAACATATTTACATACAAGATTAAGTTACACGAACTTACCTCGACACCTGTTCGCGTGTTAAATCTACTAATCCGGAACTTTCTCTTTTCCTCAATTTAACCTCGAATTTGTGTTGTCCGGATCTATATAAGTAACATTACTCATCAATTTCACACATTTCACATTCATTCGGACTCAATTTATGTCCTAGGCAAAATTACCATTTTGCCCCTTACTTTTCCATAAATTTCTATTCCATCCCTAGGCCCGAAAATGAAACTTGTGCAATTTACTCCCTATTCCAAGCCTAACCAAAATTTCAAAGAAAAATTTACAGCACATAATTCCTATAAATTTCAGAATTTTTCATCAATTTTCACAACTTTGCATTTTAGTCCCTAAATCATGTTTTCTTCAAAAATCTCTTTATAAAAGTTGTTTATCTATCAACAACCTTTCATTTTCTACCATAAATTTCAAATTTTCAGCATATACATCCATGACCCATTTTCCATACTTTGATAACTTTACAAATTAGTCCCCAAATAGATAGATTAAGCTATCCTGATTTCAAAAATATCAAAATTATTAAAAACGGGACAAGGAAACTTACCCAATCAAGCCTTGAAGTTTCTTTCTCTCTCCTAGGGTTTCCATGTATTTTAAGTTGAAGATGATGAAAATAAGATGATATTTCTTTTATCATCTTTTTAATTAATTACTTTTTCTTATTTCCAATTTAGTCTTTACCATTTTTCTAAATTTCCATGGATGAATCACCTTAAAATATCTACATACTTTCTTAATGGTCTAATTCCTTATAAGGACCTCTAGTTTCGAATTTCATAGCTATTTAATCACTCTAGTTACTAGAGTCCTACTTTTGCATTTTATGCAATTTGGTCCTTCTTATAATTAAACACGAGATCGGTAAAATTTTCTTATCAAAATTTCACATGACACTCCTAGCATAATACAGACCATAAAATAAAATAAATTTTAAAAAAATAATTTAAATTTTTTAATCAGATTTGTAGTCCTAAAACCACTATTCCGATCTCACTAAAATTTGGCTGTTACAGAACCATTGTGCAGACCGAATTACCCAATGCCTCCCACTAGGGATAGTAAGACTTTGCGTGGAAATCATCAATCCCTAGTGCTTTAAGAAGAGCCATAGTAAACACTGTTTTATGGATTTTTTTTATTTATCGCCAAACTGACTAGTATGTTCCAGTCTTGTGTTGATAGTGTCGGGAACTAATTCCGACAATGAAGTACCCCATCCACTTGATTAGCAATAATATAAAGCCTCTAAAAAAATCAATTACATGTCTCTATTAAACATTTGTATCATAGCACCATCCTAAATCAATAATTCGAAAACCCTCAATTTTATTTCTTTGTTGCCTTACTAGTGTGCGACTATGGAAATACTTGGCGTTTTGATCCCCATTTTCAATCCATTCAATCATTGACTTTTGAAACCAAAGGAGTTCCTAATTGTAACACCCTTCACCCAGTCTGATCGTCAGGCCCGAGTTCAGGACGCTACAACAACATCATAGTAATTACACATGCACACATAACTATAAGTAAGAACAATTTTTATTAGTTTAGGAACTTACAGAGGTGATCGCGACTAGACAAATATTATACGACATCTGAAACAATTTAAATACATACTTAGGGACTATATAGCAAGTTTTCAAAGAAAATAACATAGGTATTGATACTCAATAGTATGTATTGATATTTAGTAAGATAGGTATCGATACTAACCAGAAAATTGATAGCATTCTAGCATTATGTTTTTCCAACTCAATTTCAAATCAAAATGTTTTATCGATACTTAAACGGAGGTATTGATATGTTTACCCCGAGTATCGATGCTCGTGAAAAGGTATCGATACCAAATTAAGTTGTTGTTTTCTTGCACATACATTTTTAACATTGAGGTATCGATATTTAAGTCCCGAGTATCGATACCTCTGCACAAAATGGAAAAAATTTAGCAAAACAGAGGTTACCTTCATTCACAAACATTTTCCATTCAACATGCATCATTACTTACAATACTAATCATCAAATCATTCATAGATATAATTCCTAGCAATATCAAAATTCCAAGTCCAAAATCATAATAAACAAATAAAATATTAATGTAACTAACAAAGTTCTAAACTCACATTGCCTTTATTCCAAAAGTCAAAAAGAATAATAAAATCACCTACTTAAATTACTATTGCCTAGCTTAATCACTTCCTTGGTCGCACCACTCACACCGGAACACAATTAATCTGCAAAGGTTTAATGAGAGGTGTGAGCTTAAACAAGCTCAATGAATGTATCAAAATTAACCACAAGCATGCATTTCAACATAGGTTAAATCATGAACATTTTCAAATACATTTATAACAAGATATTTACTATAACAAGGTTTCATTAACTCAATTAAACTAGCTTTTATTTCTCATGCACTTACGTACAACATATATATAAACATAAAATCATTCACGATAAATTGGCCACTTGAGACTATGAAACATTAGAGTGGGCTCTATCACCACACATTGGATACACAGATCTCCAACACATCAATGACTCAAGGAGTCCAACATATCCCATAAATGAAGTGTCAAGCTTTCACTCTCCAACACACCAAAATATCCCAATGAATGGAGCTTAACTCGCATTCCTTTATTTCTCTAAACTGTCCCAAGCCTCAATGCTCAAATCATAATCACAATAGTGAGTACTCGTAAATCCTATGGCATGCCACCTATATCCAATGGTTTCAAAAGATTACAAGCCCAAAATATCCACCATTATACACATTTTTACTCACTGTTTTAATGCATAGTACCACTGCATTTAATCATCACATACACAACATTAACATTTCCACATAGCATGCTTATCATGCTTCCCATTAATGCACTCACAAGTGCTCACATAATGCTCAAATAACTTTATCCACATTTAAATCACATACATACATAATCACACATATTATTTGCAGCATTAACACTTCATATTACCTTTCTCACATCACATAGTCACAATTTTTGTAAAATGAACAAAAGAAGTAAGAAGGCTTACACTCGAAACTTAGGATAGGAGATTAGGCTACTCCTAAGCTCCCGTTTAACACTATGAATTGTGCATACAAGCAGCGACTTCAAAACACTCATTGTTCACGTTTCCACTTGATAATCGCAGGTTTAAACGAGCTTTTCCTTGCCTTTCGCCTTACTCAAGGAGGGTCCCAACGATTTCAAAACTTCATATATAATCACACAACATATACAAGCAATTAACAACCAATAACATACCTCAAATCAAACAAAAACACAAGTCTAATACTAGCTCTTCCAAAAATTAAAATTTTGACTAGATTAGTTGAAACTCAAATATCTTAATCAAAACTTATTCCTGTCGCTTAAAATCAATTCTAAACATTTAATTACTCATCTAAGAATAGTTTTCAACCCTCAAAACACCCAACACTCCTCAGACTTATGGTTCCAAAAATTTCAGCATTCATGGCTATTTTTAATGGAAACTTAACATAACCTTCAAATCTTTTAACGAAAGTTTAAAACGAGTTTAAAAACCTTCTAATCTCATCAAAGCAAGTTGGAAAACACTTAAAATAGTAATTTCATTTAAGATTCCAAATTCCACCATTAACAACTCCAATTTCAACCACCACACAAAATTCTTGATTCAATAGATTAAAACTTGATTTAAATGGCTAAACTACATCAGAAACTATTAGAACAACAAGACCCCACCTTGATTGAGGGGAAAAATGAACGGTTGATGGAAAATTCGAGAAAACCCATTTGGAGAAAAATCAATGAAATTAATGGTGTTTTTAATATTCTTCTTTGAATTCAAAGAGGTTTTAATGTTAGGAAGATGATAAAAATATGAAGTAATGAAGCCATGGAGATCGAAATTGGTGAATGATATTTAGGGATTTTAATGGTCTGCAAAAATACGTGAGGGAAGAATATGAGTCGTGTGTTTCCTGTAGGTGAAGGGGAAAATAGGGTATTTTTAAAACTTTGCTATATTTGCTATTGAACTACTCCCAACTTAGACCCTTTTACAAAATAGTCCAATTTATAAATTGAAAGTCTTTTCCACATTATTATTATAAATTAGTTTAAATCTTCAAAAGTCATAGACGAAGATATTTTTGGGTTGCATACGATGAATTCTCAAACCCAATTTCAGGCTATAATTCTAAAACTACCCTTGAAACTTCTAAACCCAATTTTGGGATTTAACACTCGTGCTTCAAGACTACTTCAATTTCCTGACGTAATTCAAATTCTCGAACGTAGACCTGAAGATGATCAAACCTCCAAAATACCTATTACACATTAGAGTTCCTTTACCAGTTCCTTTTTTCGAGCAAAAAAATTACCATAAACATTTTTGTTCCAGCTTTAGACTATTGTTTGAAAAAGTTCCAAGTTTGAAACAGCATTAATTTTGTGGTTCCAATAATTACACACCAAATCCCCAAATTCTGGATAAAGTAGCCAGCTTGCTATAAATCTGAAAGGCCGACAAGTTGTATTTTGATGATTATGGCTATTAGAACTCAAATTAACCAAGATTGGCCGATGATCCAACTTCAATTTGTGAATATGTCAGACTGAACTAGCTAGAGCAAAACGATTCCAATACAAGTTGCAGATGGCCCTATAAAGTCTTTGAAAAAGATTACCTCTACCCCAGGTGAAACGAGGGCCAAAAAAAACCCATATCCCTCAGCCTATTCTTGAATAAGAAATTCTTAAAAAAATTACAACCTGCCTTCACACGAATAACACCACCGTCATGCTCCGAACTATCTAGAATGGAGTTGAAATCTTCAGCAAGAATCCAAGGTTCCTTAACTGATGATGCTATAGAGTCCAGAAACTACCAAAGAAATTTGATTTTGGTTGGGTGAGGGCTCGCATAAATAGCCGAACATAGGAAACTTATATGTCATTATCTGCTCACAATTTTCAAATCAACCATTTGTGAATGCAAATCAAGGACATCAACTTTGATGTTATCACCCCATAATAACCATATACCCCAAAAACAACCCCATGGCCTCAATTTTGAATGAATTTGGAAAGCCTAATTTTTCAATAACATCATTTGCCCTATAGCCACTAATTCGAGTCTAAAAAAATCCAACTAAATTTGGTGAAAATTCTTTTGTATACTCCTTAATGAATCTATGGAAATATGGATGGCCAAGACCTTGGCAACTCCAAAACATTAATTTTGTATCCATAAATAACAAATGAGAGAAAAGATAAAACACATTTGCAGGGCAAGAAAGAGAATCAATCCATATGCTTCTCATTCTGACCATCTTCAACATCAATCGTCTCCATCAAAATGTTGTCTTCAACAACCATAGAAACATGGCCAGAATCTCTTTTTATTCCTGGTATAATTTCCTCCATGGCTGTCATTACCTCCACCATTATGTGTTCAGACCTTGAAGCCCCTACACCCGGCGGTTTTCGCGATCGAGGAACATCCATGGGTAAAGGCTCTTGACTTGTATTCTTACTTGTTGTGTCCTTCAGTTTTGATAATTCCAAAACTACGATTGATTCCCCAATATTTGTTTTCTTTCTATGAACCGAATCAAAATTTTTACCCTCTAGAATCTTCACATGTTTATTTTTCTTACCATTTAAGGATGCCTTGACCTGAAATGACTGAAACTTAAAGAGCCCATTCTTGTCAATCACTTCTTTATGGCCCATTTTTCACCCATCATCAAATAGCCCTTGTCCACTTGAACTTGAAAGCCTATTCACAGTATTGTTAGGCTTTAACATATTGAGATTCGTTCGAAGCCCACTAGCAACCGAGATACATTTACCTTTTGCTTTTAAATTATTTTTCTTTTGGTTTTTATCCCTAGTCTGCTCATTATTTTTCTCTTTCCCCGAAATCTGCTCTAGTAAGGGCTAGTTTGGCAATACTTTTGAAAAGTGCTTTTGAAAAATGCTATGGAAAGTACTTTTGAGAAGTGCTTTTAAAAAGTTTGGTTTAAAAATTGAGTGTTTAGCATTGCTGCCAAAAAATACTTTTGAGAAATAAAATGTTCATTTTAGACAAGTTATCAAGTAACAAATATGCATTTAAATGATATTTAAATTATTTAATATTATTATATTTTAGTAAAAATATAAAAAAAATTTATTATAACTTGTTAATATTTTAATATATGAAATATAAATTTTAAATATTTTTAAGCAATAAATATTAATTATTTATAAAATTTAATTAGAATATATAAACTATATTTTAAATATTTAAATATAACAATTAAATATTTGTAATGAGTATTTTAAAAATATTTTTTTATTTTTAATTAACGATTTTAACATATTTGCAATTAAGCACCAAGAAAAAAAAGAAATTACTATGTTATTGGAGGGGTGAAAAAGTAATTAAGCACTAAAAGTGCTTTTGGGAGAGGAAAAGTTAAAAATTTTAACTTCTCCTTTTCAGAAGTGCTTTTGAAAAGCACTTCTGAAAAGCTAAAAATTTCAGCCAAAAGTAGCATGTTCTGCACAGCTTTTCTTCCAAAAGTGCTTTTGGAGCCAAAAGTGCCTTTTTTAAGCAATGAAGAACAGGCCCTAAATCTTCCCTATTAAAGATCTCATCATTATCAACAAGCCCTTAATTCACGTCAAGAACATTAAACCGAGATCCTCCAGCAGTCACGCCTTGATTATTGTCATTCTTGTTCCCCCTAAACCCTGTTTTCGATCCTTTCATCACTACTGCAGGCATTCCACTAACATCCAAGGGCCGTAACATTCCTTTTTCCACTCTTTTTTGAATAACTTGCATTCGTCGCCTGTGGAGCCTATATCTCTGGGCATGATTTAGAATTGTGCCCATAAAGTCCACACCCAAAACAAACGTTAGGTAATGATTCATATTCAAGGTGTTGTATTCTCCCATTGATTTTGATCTTTGATACCAATGGCTTCCGGAGATCAACACAAATTGCCAATCGTGCAAAACGCCCCATTCTAGCACTATCAATATTCTCGTCAATCTTCAAAACTAGACCTATAGTTTGCCCGATAGCCTTAAGCAGGAAGTCTGAATAGTACCTCTTTGGAAGGCCAGGTAGTCTAACCCATACAACTTGGGTGTCAATCACATTTTGAGTAGTCGAAAAGTTCGGCGACCATGGCCGAACAATGAGATACTACCCAAAGATTACCCATGGGCCACTAGTCAATACTTTATTTTAGTCTTCTTCATCATTGAATCATACTAAATAAAAATCATTCTCCAAATTCATAAGGCTAAAAGGTTGATTGGGTCTCCATAACAACATGATCTTATTCAGTAAGGCATTGAAAGCAATCCTTCGTCCTAACAATTTGATGATGATTGTTCTTGCCATCTTCCTTTCAATGAATTTTTGCACCCTTTTAGAAAACGTGATCGATAGGATTCCTTCAGTCATATTCGTCAATACATCTCCTTCTTGTAGTGCAAAAACTTCCTCCTTTAGCATTGGATTGAACGGGATGAATTACTTATCAAGGTGTTTTTATACGAAGTCTTGTTTGTATCATTTTCCAAAATCTTAACACCATTCTAGTCAAACGTTGGGTCATCCATATCCGGTGGTGTTAAATATGACTCCTATTTCTAGTCAAATTTGAGAGATAATCTTCTAGTTAAACTCTATTTAGTTGTTTCAATCAAACACTAATTAGTTTAGATTATTTTATTATTATTTGACCTTTAAATTTAGCCTATAAATAGGCTCTTTTACAACCTTAGAAATAACACCCATTAGAAATTAGAACTCATAACACATTTAGAGAATTTTTTGTGTTTACGTTTTGAGGGTTCTTGTTTTCGGGGTTTTCGAGGTTTAGTTATTATCTCCATCTTTTGTACTCTTCGTTCTTTTGCCATTATAGTAAAATTATCTTTGCCCGTGGTTTTTTTATCCTCTTTGGAGGGGTTTTTCCACATTAAATTTGTGTGTTCAATTTCTCAATTTCTTCTACAAATTTTACTTGTTTGTTGCTTAATCGGGTCTATTTCTAACAAGTGGTATCAGAGCCAGTTCAAATTTTATAGATCAGCCCATTCAGATATGGCAGCAACAAGGTTTGAAATTGAGAAGTTCGATGGTGAGACAAATTTCAATCTGTGGCAAGTTCGGATGATGGCAATTCTAGTTCAATCAGGTTTGAAAAAGGTTGTTACCGGAAAAAAGCCTGAGAATCTAAATAAAACAGAATGGGAAGAGCTTGATGAAAAGGCTTTGTCTGCAATCCAGTTGTGCCTCGCGAATACGGTATTGCAGGAGGTATTGACGGAGAAAACCTCATCCGCCTTATGGAAAAGGTTAGAAACTCTTTATGCGACTAAGTCTCTGGCTAACCGTTTAGTGTTGAAACAACGCCTATTTACGTTTCGCATGAACGAAGGTGAGCTTCTTAGAGATCACATCAGTCAATTTATTACTCTTTTAAATGAATTAAAGAACGTTGAGGTTAATATTGATGATGAAGATCAAGCTATGCTATTATTGTGCTCTTTACCCCCTTCATACAAATCTTTCAGAGAGACCCTGATTTATGGCAGAGACAAACTCTCGTTCGAAGATGTGAAGGGTCATTTGTTGAGTAGAGACAAGCTCGATAATGAGCTTCATTTGGATAGCAAGGCAGACAGGCAAGCTTCCGTTTTGGTAGCATCAAAGAAACGAGACAAAATGTGTCGCTATTGTAAAAAGTTAGGTCACGTCAAAGCAGATTGTTATAAACTGCAAAATAAAAGAGCTGCTAAGAGTAACGAGGAAGATGTAGCTGGTGCTAATTTGGCCGATGAAAACGGTGATGATTTTTTGTTAGTGTCAACAGGCGATAACTCTAAGTTTACGTCCGAGTGGATCCTAGATTCTGGATGTTCTTTCCACATGTGTCCCAATAGAGAATGGTTCTCCACATATAGTTCGGTTGAAGGTGGAGTTGTGCGCATGGGAAACGATTCATCTAGCAAGGTAATTGGTATTGGTACTGTTAAAATTAGGATACACGACGGGACGATTAGGACACTCTCAAATGTCAGGTATGTACCTGATTTACGAAAGAATCTCATCTCTTTGAGTATTTTAGACTTGAAAGGATGCAAAATCAACATCGAGTTAAGCGGCATTAAAGTATCTTGTGGATCTCTCGTTTTATTAAAAGGTAAAAGAACTGGCAGTCTTTATATTTTGGAAGGTTCTACAGTGACCGGTGAAATCGGATGTCCCTCGTCCGTTACAGAGTCAAAGTCAACTCGTTTGGAGCGGAGGCAACTTGGTCATAGGAGGGAAAAAGGTATGACCGTTTCGTTAAAGAGAGGTTCTCTTTTGGATACAGGTTTTGAAAAGTTAGGGCACAGTGTTCGTAAAAATCAGACCCGGGGTAATTCTGATTTGGCAGTGTACAAGTCGAAGGCTAGAAGTCTTCTAGTTTCTAAGCACATATTCGACTCAGTTAATCCCTTGCATAATTTAAGATAGGCTCGTGCGGCTTTGGCAAAGATGGCGTTGTGGAAATATGAGTCAAGGTGGAGATTTGTTAAATATGACTCCTATTTCTAGTCAAATTTGAGAGATAATCTTCTAGTTAAACTCTGTTTAGTTGTTTCAATCAAACACTAATTAGTTTAGATTATTTTATTATTATTTGACCTTTGAATTTAGCCTATAAATAGGCTCTTTTACAACCTTAGAAATAACACCCATTAGAAATTAGAACTCATAATACATTTAGAGAATTTTTTGTGTTTACGTTTTGAGGGTTCTTGTTTTCGGGGTTTTCGGGGTTTAGTTATTATCTCCATCTTTTGTACTCTTCGTTCTTTTGCCATTATAGTAAAATTATCTTTGCCCGTGGTTTTTTTATCCTCTTTGGAGGGGTTTTTCCACATTAAATTTGTGTGTTCAATTTCTCAATTTCTTCTACAAATTTTACTTGTTCGTTGCTTAATCGGGTCTATTTCTAACAGGTGGAAAATCCGATTAGTATTTCACCTTCTTGGTAGCACGTCCAATTCTGATGTTTGAGGTCGTTGGACTAACGTCTACCACAAACTCAACCACAAACAAATTTTCACTCATTTTTTGAAAAAATCAGTGACCTTATGGAAATTTCTTTTGAATTCCCTAAATATATGTAATACATATTTAATTTTAGTATACAATCTTAATATCCATATTTCAAATTCCAGTTTTTTATAATCATTTTATTCACTAATGATATTCCAATAGCCTAATTTTTTTTAAAGTGTCAATATATACAAAGGTACCTAAACTTGATAATTTGTATCTACTTGGTACTTAAATTTTTTTGGAACTCAATTGATATCTAAACTTGAAAATCGTAAGCCAAGTTGATACTTTTTATTGGTACTTGACTAACACCATTAGACTTTGGGCTGACAAAAAATAGAATATTGACACGTGTCATAATAATAATAAAATATTTCTTATTGAAAATTAAAATAATTTAAATAATTAGAAATTTTTATTATTTTGAATGTTTTTTAGTAATTTTATATTTTTTTATAATTTCAAAAAATAAGGATATAAATTTTTTAAAACATAAACTTTCTATTTTATGAAATTTTCTATTTTTCTATTTTTATTTTTAGATTTTTAGATTTTTTCTTGAATTTCAAAATTTTATTTTTTTTATTTCAAGTTCCCAATGACTATGGACACATAGTTGTCTAGATATAAATAAATCTAAACATGTTGTCCAGATTCATTTTGAATTTGTATTTCTCTAGTAATTTTATATTTTGTATAATTTCAAAAATAATAATTTAAAAATAAATTCCATGTTTTAAAATAAATTGCAATTTTATTACTTAAATTATTTACAATCTATTTAAAATATTGAATTTATTTCAAATTTATTACCGAAGTAATAAAAATTATTTTAAAATGACTTATAATCATTTCTATTTTTTCTTACATACGGAGTAAAAATTAAATTTATTTTAAAATGATTTATTACTTAAGTAATAAAAATGAATTTATTTTAATTTTTTATATTATTATATGTTTGAAATTATAAAAAAATATAAATTTATTAGAGAAATACAATTCAAAATGAAACTGGACAAATGATTGTCTAGATTTATTATGCACGTGAAATCGAAAAATAAAAATCCTAAAATTCAAGAAATTTTCTAAAAATATAAAAAATTGAAAATTTTGTAAAATACAATATTTTTTAAAATATATATATTTCTTTTTTGAAATTTTAAAAATATAAAATTATTTAAATTTTCAAAACGGAGCTAGATAACTTGTTGTCCTGGTTCATTATCCCTACAAAATAAAAATAAATTTCCTAATTTTCTTTTTTTTCAAAAAATATTTTTATTTTTTATAACACACGTCAGCATTCTATCAAGTGTGAATTCAAAATCTGACAGTGTTAGTCAGATACCAATAAAAGATACCAACTTAGTTTACTATTTTCAAATTTAAGTCCAAAAAAATTTTGAAGTACCAAGCAAATATAAATTGTCAAATTTAAATGCTTACATATTACTAGCATACATATATATATATATATATATATATATTAACCATTTCTAAAAAAAATATTTATGCCAATAAAAATAATCACAAATATTAATATAAAAAAACTTCAAAATTAAAAAAAAAATCTCATTCAAAAAGCAGTATTCACTTGATTAAATTAAAATCGAAAAGATATAACCTATGTTTAAGATTAAATTTCATTAAAAAAATATTAAATTCTTCTAGAGTGATTTAAATTTTTATTTACACTAAATCTGGAAATCGAACTTAAAAAACTAAGAAGATTAAAGTGATAGTATGGTAGGACATGATTTAGATTGTAAATTTATTCTTTCATTTAATTGTAGTCCATTGTCAATCAGCTACTTTCTGTCGGCTTTTATCTCTTTGAAATTAACTTAAAAGCCAAGTTAGGGTTTCCATATGTTTTTTTTCTTCTAACCAATATTTATTAGCTTAAATCATATTTATGATAAATTAATTTAATAATTATTATAAAAATATGATTAAAATACTTTTTGTATTATATTAATATAAAATTTAAGATTAAATTGAAAATATTATTAAACACAAAATTTTAAAGTGTAATATCAATAGAAAATTGTCTTGATTTGTATGTAACGATAATTAAACCTCATGCTAAATCCTTGTTTGATATGGGTTCAAACCGTGAAAACACTATCCCCTATCCTAATATTATATAAAAAAATCAATAAAAATTTAATATATTTAATCTTTCTTTACCTACATTTACATGTGAATTATTTAAAAAAATAAGTTTACAAGTATAAAAAGTCTTAAGAAAATATTTAAAAAAAAATCAATTAAACCCCTCAATAAAATACGATTTTTGTTTTGATCAAATTGACATTTCCTTAGTTTTTTTCCTCATAAATTTATAGAAAATCATAAAAAATATTTAAAATTTATATAAACTTATAAAAAATTTATAAATATTATAAAAACTTGTAAAAATATCAAGTTTTTATATACCTGGAGAAATCTAATGGAAGAATTTGAAGAAAAAAAGACCTGTTACGACACTGACGTTTCATAATGCGCCAATGACGAATCTGTTTGAACGAAAAAAAGAAAAGAAGATAGAATCTCCATGATTGTGATTAAATGGCATATCATGTGCTTTTTTTTTTTCCTGCGTAATGATGAAAATGGTGCCGCAGTGCCTAGCATACTCAAAAGGCGGATTCAAGGTTTGATGTGAAATTGAAGGAATCCCATTCACGCCATGCCTATATATACACATTCAAGCATCGCCATTTACCGCCAAGAAGCCAAGTTAGCGATTGCTTAATTCCCTTCTCCATAGCAATGGCCTCATTTCAATGCTAAAAACCCGTAGAGAAAACCTGCTGCCCTTGCCCCCAGCAGCGACACCAAAAGCAATCTTCCGGCATCGGCCATAAGATGTCCAAGATGGCTAGCTCAACCTTCTTGGGTCATGGCCAGACTAAGCAATGCCACAGCCAAACCGGAACCCATCACACCCATGGGCAGACTGCTCAATGCCAGGGCAAGCACAAAAGGAGGGGTGAGCGCAAGAGGGGAGGTCTTATCCAGAAGATCAAAGATGCTGTCGATGACAGCAGCAGCAGCAGCAGTGAGAGTGAGAGTGAGAGTGAGAGTGAGAGTGAGGATGAGAAATGTGGAGGAGCTCGAAAGGTAAGTTTACATCAAATTGTATAGCTTCCTTTTCGTTGACACCGCATTTTGCACTATTAACAAATTCAGCGAGTCAGTGAGAATTGTAGAGAATTAAAAGCGGGTATGGCCTTGATGTAGTGCCAAACTGAGAAGGGTTTCAATTAGGTTGTTAGCTAATAGTGTATATTCTTATATTTGAAATAAATTAGTTATTATTATGTAAGTTTTAAATTATTTTTGAATTATTATTTTATTTTATTTTATTTTTGAATTAGTAATTTAAATTATTATGCAACTAATTTTACCTGTATTCAAGGTTTTTGTCTAATGATTTGTTCTGTATGTCTCTTTTTATACCTTTGCTCAAATAAGGATATTCCTGGGTCTTCATATATCTTCAACTATTTACTTTTTCCGGCTGAAACAACGCCAATTCTTATTCATCAAAGTCAACCAACCAATTTTCTTTATTACTGTCAAGTATTAATTAGCTTCTATCAATTCAAAGTGGCGAGGTTTGTGTCTAGTTTTCTTAGTACTCAGTTGAGGGGCTTTACCTAATGAATGTCAAACCACATTTTGAATTTAGTTCTACATTGTTATAACTCACAACAAGAATTCATCGTTACAATGTCTTCAATTGGAAAATCCATGTTTTTCTACCATCAACTATTCACGCTATTTCATCATCACCGGTTCAAAATTGCTGCTCTACCGATCATCACTCTTGTGGGGTGTAACAGTGTAGTCTTAGATTTAAAATAAATTGGTTATTATAATTATCTTAATTTTAAATTGTTTTTGAGTTATTATTTTATCTTAATTTTTAATTAGTGGTTTGAATTTTATGTAATTTTTATACCTTTATAAATAAAGGTTTCTATCAATAAATCAAGTAGTCTTTCATAAGCCTCTCATTATTTTTATATTCTAATAGCACCTTAACAGAGCGGAACGATATCTATGGCAATTTCATCTCTGGAGGCACTAATTGTTTTTAAAATTATAAAGTGATGGTGAATTTAACAACATTACCGCTTCACTCCATTACCATCTTTATTCTATTACTTAAAACCAATGTCTTATTTATTTGATATTAAATTATGGAAAACTTTAACTCAAAAATCAACAAAAACAAAAAGAGATAACCAAAAGGTCAACATTAAGATTAAATTGATAGTATGTTAGGACAAAATTTTTATCCTCAAATTGCAATGTAAACCTTGATATGATTTTGATAGCTTCAATTAATACATCTGGAATTAATTTTTTAATATATCAACAAGTGATTGAAAGAAGTAATAGTAGACTACGTATTTTAATTAAGTTTGAATTCTAGAATTTTCATTATTGAAAAAGTTTTATCTAAAAATCACCCAACTTAAATGGTATTAATTTTATACCTTAAAATAGATTAGAATACATGTGATTATATAAAAAATTAGTTTGGTACAGTAAGGATTGGAAAGTAATGTTCAGGCATGTTGGGCGCGAATGTAACAAGGTAGCGGATTGTTTGGCCAAGTTGACAGTAGGGAGGATTAATCAAGTCGTTCGTTTTCCAAATCCACCTTAACATGTTTTACGACTATTAAAGAAAAATAATCATGATCACTTAGCTGAAAGTTTCACTGATTGTTGACATTTTTAGTTAATATGAGTGTTTTAGATTTGGTAATATGAATTTTTATAATCATTAATTTAACTTTGATAACGTGATTTTGGTAATGTTTGAAGAGCACAACACGTCATCACCATTTTGTATGAAATTTCACTACCAATTAGCAATCTAACTAATACATCAATTCAAATTATTTTAGTTTAAAATTTTGCATCACTCCATTTAATTTATTTATAGATATATAAAAGGAAAATCAAATTCGAATGGTCTTTCCATCCATTAGAGTGCAGGAATATTCTTCATGCAAAAGACATCTAAAACAAATTGAAAAATGGACCACCACATTATACTAATTGGACGCCTCATGATGTGCCAATGACGAATCTTTTTGTAATTAAGGTGAACTAAAAATGATTTACAAGTTAATATGAAATAAACTATTTTTCTTATAAAATGACTTATTCTTTTGAAAAGCATAAATTATTTTTCAGAAAAGAGTTTATCTATAAATAATTTTATCTTTATATAAAAGTTAACTTAAATCAAGCTTAATATTATTATATTGATAATAAATTTTATTTTTTATTTTTAAAAATATTTAAAATTATTAAAATATTATATTTTTTAATATTATTAAACATATTTAATTATTTATATTTAGTCATATAATAAATATAATTTATTATTTTAATAAATTATTTAATATTTCAATTTTATTTTAATAATAAATTTTAAAAATAATAATTTTAAATAATATTATTCACATATTATTGAAAATATTCAATAATAATATTTTAATAATAAATATTTATTACAATTATAAATATATTAATAATAAATATTTTGTATTATAAAGGTTAAAATATGTTATAAGTCTATGTACACTTCACAGGTTTGCAATTTAGTCTTTATACTTTTATTTTTAAGAATTTAGCCCTTTACCTTTCAAATTTGAAAACTAAGTCCAATTGTTGACATCGTTAAATTTTTTTGTCAATTTTGTTGATGTTACATTTTTAAATAAAAAATACTCACTTAGTAGTCGTGTAATTAAAAAATAACATTATAATAAACCTGAATTTAACATAATATTTTTAATATATGCAAAACAATGTAAAATATAAAATTATAGATAAAAATAAATTCAATTAAACAATGAAAAAATAAGAAAATCTTAAATGTATGTTTGTTTCATTGAAAACAACTTTTACGAAATATTTTTAAGAAATCTATCAAATAATAAAAAATATTTTATACAGATTCATCCAAACACCAGAAAAATAAATCATTTTTTAGAAATCATTTTCTGAAAACCATTTTTAGAAAAACAAACAGAAACTAAATGGTATGCATTTCTTTCTTTCCTTTTAAATAATTTGTCTAAGTGATAAACCATACACAAAAAGTAGATTCAAAGATTGAAGTGAAATTAAGCAGTCCCATTCATTCCATGCCTATATATAGACGTTCAAACACTACCTCCAACCACCGGTAAGCCAAATCGAAAGCTCAAGAGAATTCCTCTCATAGTTAGTGATTGTTTAATTTTCTTGTCCATACCAATGGCCTCACTCCAATGCCAAAAGCCTGTTGAGAAAGCCTGCTGCCCTTGCCCTTAACAGGGATACCAAAAACAATCCACCAACATTGGTTATAAGATGTCCGAAATGGCTAGCTCAATCTTTAAAGGTCATGGCCAGACTACCCAATACCACAGCCAAACTAGAAGCCATCACACCTATGGGCAGACTGTTCAATGCCATGGCCAAATAGGAACCCTCCACACCTATGGGCAGATTGTTCAATGCCATAGCCAAACGGGAACCCCCACACTCATGGGCAGACTGCCAAATGCCATAGTCAAATCGAAAGTCACCACACCCATGGGCAGACTACCCAATGCCATAGTCAAACCCTAGGATACTGTAAGAGTGAGAATCAATGCACCACCCACAAAAATGGGCATGCATCGGGTGGTATGGCTTGCCAGGCAAATCCAAAAAGAAGGGTGAGCGCAAGAGTGGAGGTCTCATCCAAAAGATTAAAGATGCAGTCGATGAAAACAGCTGCAGTGACAACAAGAGTGATGATGATCAGAAGAAATGTGGCACCCGAAAGGCAAGTTTATACCAAATTTTATAGCTTCCTTTTCTTTGAAACCACTTTTTACAGTTTTTTAACTGTTATATAATTTTGTGTTTTGTAGTACTGAGAGGATCGATCTTCTGCTAGATCCAAAATACATCCAATGAATGGTTAAGGTTTCCATAAAGTATGAACTAATAAAATGATATATGAAATCAATAAAAAAAGAACCATATGCGGCATGTTAAATTATACTATGAAAGATTAAAACTAAAACCTCAATGTAATTCTTCTTATTCGAGAATGAAGACTGTATCATGTATTTATACACAAATAGTAGGCTAACTGATAACTGCTTGATAACTGTTTGATTAACAGACGTTTAACCACTAACTGACTTTACTAGTTAGTCTAACATTCTCCCTGTTTTCCCTTTGACTGTCAAACTGTTCATCACTGGCAAACACTTGAAGAGCATGTCTAAATTCAGCAAACTATTTCAGCGTGATTGGTTTTGTAAACACATCAACAACCTGATTCGCTGATGGGACAAAGTTTACCTGAAGAGAGCCATCAAGGACTTTTTTACGAACAAAATGATGATCTATCTCAACATGTTTGATACGTGCCTGGTGAGTTAGATTTGCTGCCATTGACACTGTAGATGTATTATCACACCAAATTACTAGTGACAGAACCTGTGATACTCCAACCTCTTTTAAAAAATGCTTAACCCACAACAGCTCAGAAACACAATTTGCTAAATTCCGATATTCTGCTTCGGCAGAGGATCGAGATACTACTACTTGTTTCTTAGAGCTCTAAGCAATTGGTTTTGAACCTAAATAAACCACATAGCCTGTAGTTGACCGCCGATCTTCAGTAGAGGATGCCCAGTCAGCATCTGAATAACCCACCAAGTTGAACGGCCCTAGAGAAAAATACAAGTCATGATCTATTATCCCGGCAAGATATCCCAGCACTCTTTTGACAGCTTTCCAATGATTCTCAATGGGTGAGTTTATGAACTGACTTAACTTGTTAACACAAAACACCAAATTAGGTCTTGTGATGCATAGGTACTGAAGTATGTCGATAATACTCTGATACTGTTGGCCATCGGTAATAAGAGGACTCCCATCGGACGCAACAAGCTTGGGTGTGCCGACCATGGGTGTGGGGGTAAGTGCAGCTCTTAACATCCCAGTTTTGTGAAGAATCTCCGCAATATACCACTTCTGATTGAGAACCAATCCCTTAGCCCAGTGGCGCACTTCAATGCCCAAGAAGAAATTAAGGCTCCCCATATCTTTAAGAGCAAACTTACTATGAAGTTACTTTACTACATCATCAATATCCCTATTAGAACTTCTATTCACCACTATATTATCCACATAGACCATAAGAAACACGCAAGAACTAGAAGAAATCTGAATGAACAAGGACGAGTTAGCTTTTGAAGCAGAAAAACCAAGTATATAAACTAAAAACTATCTGAGAGTGTTGAACCAAGCACGAGGTGCTTGATGAAGCACATAAAGTGCTTTGTTAAGCTTGCAAACAAGCCTTGAACCAGTCGAACTTGCCATTTCAAACCCAGGTAGCTGCTTCATATAAATTTCCTCAGTTAACTCGCCATTCAGAAAGGCATTATTGACATCAATTTACTTCAAATTCTACCCTCGCATGACAGCAATAGCAAGAACAGTTCGAATAGTGACTGCTCGAACTACTGGACTAAACGTATCTCGAAAGTCAAGACCAGCATGCTGAAAAAAGCCCTTAGCTACCAGTTGAGCTTTGTACCTGTCAATAGAGCCATCAGCTTTCTTTTTTAACTTAAAAAGCCATTTACAGCCTATTGGTTATCGATTATCAAGGAGGGAACAGAAACTCCATGTGTTGTTGGAAATAAGAGCCTACAACTCACACTGAACTGTCGTTCGCCAACCCTATGGCGCATTACTTCATAAATAGAGATAGGAGGTTCATTAGAAGGATAAATAGTTGAGCTCAAGTATGCCTTTGGTTTGAAAATTCCAACTTTGCTTCTTGTGGTCATGGCATGAGAATTAAGTGGAAGTAAATGTGCAGGAAGTGACTGATTGGACATGTTGGTAGAATGAGTGTTGAGCATAGGATTGCTAGAAGGAGAGTTTAGTGGTATAGGTGGGTCAGAATGATGAATGAGAGAAACAGATTGTACTGGGAAGTTAATTATAGTGTTAGGTGATATGAAAAGTTTAGGTGGAGATGACAAGACAAGAAGTCTGGAGCTTGACTTTGGTGTTAACAAAGGAGGTTTGACCTGAAGGCTAGTATTTTTAAAAGAAAATTCAGTCTCATGAAAGGTTACATGACGAGAAACGTATATTTTACCATTAGAGTCTAAACATTTATACCATTTGTGTAAAGGAGAATATCCCAGGAATGTACAAGGGGTTGATCAAAACTGGAGTTTATTATTATTGTATGGTCTGAGGTTGGGAAAACACAGGCACCCAAAAATCTTAAGTGATAAATAATATGGCTTTAGTTGAAAAAGTTTTTCATGAGGAGAAATATTACCAAGAGAGGAAGATGGAAGTCGGTTGATGAGGTAGATGGCACTGGTGAAGGCATCAGACCAAAAACTTAAAGGCATTAATGCATGAGCTAGCATGGACAAACCCACTTCAACAATTTGTCTATGCTTACGTTTAACAAGTCCATTTTGAGCAGACGTATATGGGCATGCAAGTCGTTGCAAAATTCCTTGTTGAGACAAATATGACTTCAATACCCGAAACTCACCCCCTCCGTCCGTTTGCAAAGCTTTAAGCTTGACACCAAGTGAACGCTCTGGCTGTCTATGAAAATGAGTAAAGATGCCGCATACATATGACTTTTGCTGCATAAAATAAACCCATGTATACCTTGTACATGCATCTGTAAAGGCCACATAATATCGAAAGCCATTTGAGGAAACTGGTGCCGGTCCTCAAACATCAACTATAACCAATTGGAAGGGTGCAAAGTACTCTGAAACAGACTTAGAAAATGGTAAATTATGCTTTTTGCCAA
Organism: Gossypium stocksii; assembly: GCA_020496765.1. NCBI lineage: Eukaryota > Viridiplantae > Streptophyta > Magnoliopsida > Malvales > Malvaceae > Gossypium > Gossypium stocksii. The sequence continues at coordinate 56,468,624 of CM035622.1, forward strand.
GATGACATACAACACAATCAAACGATTTTTTATTGTCATCAAAAGCTATGTTACAGTACTGCAAAGCTTTAGTAAGAACATCTTTACATGGATGTCCTAGCCTAGAGTGCCATATATGTAAAGGAGTTGATGAACTAGTTACGAAGTATTGCGCCTGGTCTGAAGATCCAACCACGCCTTTCCTGACTGTATTTGCGAGTTGCAACTTGTACAGACCATGTTGTACTAACCCACGCAAAAGGACCTTTCTGGTGTAGAGATCACGCACTTGACACTGTGAAGGAGAAAACTCGAATATTATCTGGTTGTCTTTTGTAAACTTGGATACTGATAACAGATTCTTAACTATACCAGGTACAAACAACAAAGAGTGCATATATAATGGTCGAGTTCTAGTGAGCAAAGAAGACTGACCAGTGTCCAACACACGTAGAGCAGCACCATTAGCAACAAATACTTTACCTGGACCATTATAGGACGAGCTGTCACTTATGGAACCAGCAGAATTTGTCAGATGATGAGTTGCACCTGAATTAGGATACCAGGCATTGTCTGCGACTGTCTCTAGAGTTGCAAGGTAAGTCTGAGGTTTAGCATTTGTAGCACTGACTTGTTGAGGCGTTGGAACAACAAAAGGATTTGACCATGGAGTCACTGAACTAGGTTGGAAGCACCAGCCCGATTGAGAGTTAGGAACAGACGATGGATACGGAGACATGGTTGGTGGTATCCATGTTGATACAGGTGAGCCTGGCCCGAACATGCAAACATTTGCCTGCGCAATGGAGGGAGGCCTATACCCAGCACTTTTATAGGTAGTGTCAAACCTATGATAGCAGCGATCAACAAGATGACCCATTTTGCCACATAGTTAGCCTTGAATACGAGTTTCTGACGATCTACTACAGCCACGACCTCGAGTTGAAGGAGGACGATAGGCTGAAGTAGCAGAACTACTTTTTGTGGGCTCATCAGATGAATGAGTAACAGCATTAGCCGAGCTAGGTACCTCAAAAACAGAGACTTGATGACGAGCCTCCGCATCAATCAACATGGTCATAACACCTTGAACATTGTAGGGTATTTGACTAGCTATGATAATGGTTATGACTGATTCATACTCAGGTGGTAAGCCATTGAGAATCGGCGTCACGTGCTCACGCTTACTGATAACTTCTCCACAACTTGCAAGGTTATCACAAAAGCCTTTAATCTTCATCAAGAAATTTTTCATGGATGGATCACATTTTCGTTGAGAGTGCAGAGCCCGACGATAAAACATTAACCGAGAGGTGGTTTTACTGCCATATACGGTAGTGATCGCATTCCAGATCTGAGAACTTGTATCTAACCCTATGAGATGTGGAAGAACAGCAGGGCTTACAGAAGACAGAAGCCAAGATGCCAATGTACTATCCTGTTGTTCAAAGCGAGTGAATTCTGGATTTTCTTGAAGAACACCGCCTTTATCTGGTATCAACTGTGACGGGACAATAGTACAAGAATCCAAAAAAGACTGAAGTTTATAAGTCTTGATTGCAAGAAGCACCTGCTGCCTTCAAAGAAGATAATTAGTATCATCAAGAAACACACTAATCTTCTTAGTGGAAAGAAATCGACTGTCGATACTATCAGCAGCACTGGATGCCATTTCTGGTGTAGCAGACTGAATGAAGGGACTAGACGAAAGAGCCATAACACCTTTCAAGATCTACCAGGATGAAAAGAACATTTGATACCATGTTAAACTATACTATGAAAGATTAAAACTAAAACTTCAATGTAATTCTTCTTATTCATGAATGAATACTGTATCATGTATTTATACACAAATAGTAAGCTAACTGATTACTGCTTGATAACACACCTTATTTTTTTGATTTTCCTTTTTTTTTCATTTTCATTTTATAATTGTTTTGTATTTATACTTGGGTTAGGTATTCAGAAGGTTTCACCTATTAAAAAAGTATTTTTTTCAGTATTCGGAGAAGTTTGAAAATAAGGGTGATGCTAGCATCACCCTCTATCATCTCTAATATATCATTTTCGTAAATAATTCAACTGGTTACCATTTTAGAATTTTTTTATATTATATATGTAAAAAAAAGTAGATATCTAAATTTGTTTTAAACATAATTAATACCTAAAGTTGAAAATCTTACTTATACTGATGCATGACTAATGTTGTTGGTTTTGTGTTCACACGTGTCATAAAAATATTAAAAAATTTTCGTAAATCAAAAAAGTTATTAACAATTAACGTTGCTTCAGAAACAGGAAAAGAAGATTTGCGATGCGATCCAAAACCAATGTCAATTATGCAACCTATATCCTTGGAACTCTGTTCCGCTTATATGTAACTCCTAAACGCCACCGTTTCTTTTCTCGGTTCAAAGTCTCCTTTTTTTTTTCTCCCCCACTTAACCCCTGTTTCTATTCCAACTCCTTTTTTTTTTTTTTTAATCTACCCTTGTATGTCTGAGCTGCTTCTTTTTTCTCTAAAATTTTGATGAGAAATCAAGTATTTCAAGTTTGGAAGTGGTGAATGTGGAAGGTGTCCAAATTAGTGTACAAAAAAAGGTCTACTTTTTAAGGTTAGAAACCTTCAACTTCTTCTTCTTCTTCATATATATTTAGACTGTTTTGAGGTTGCTTTTGATTAATTCTGTGATGAATAGGTTCTTATTGTAGCACAAAAATTGGGTTTATGTTAAATATGGAAAGAAATTATGTTCTTTTGATGGGATTTTTTCTACTGCTAGTTGCTGTCGATTGCTCAAGTTCTGATCCAAAGGTGAGTGTTTTTTTTTTTTAAATGGAGAAAGTTGATTAAATTGTTTAATTTCATTCATGGGATCAAATAAAATTTCTCATTGATTTTGCCTTTTTAGGGGAATGAACAGACTGGTTTAAATCAGAAATTAGATGGCACAGTGGAACCGGTGAAAGAAAATGGTGATTCTAAATCTGTTTCAGATTCAATTGGAATTAAAAACTTGAAAGGTAATGGAGGAGATCAAACTAATGAATCAAAAGGAGATATTGGGAGTGATACAAGTAAGAGTAATTTGAAACTGCAATCAGGTTCAAATATAGGTGAGAATTTGGTGAAGGATGGGAAAGATTCAAGTAGTGAAGCAGAAGGAAAGTCAGACAATGAACGACGAGGTGATATCGAGCACAAGGGTCAGGAAGAATCACATGTTGAAACCGGAGGGAAGACCGATGGTGGAGAAGGTGATAATGTGCAAAAGGCTAAGCAAGAATCTCATTTTGATGCCGGAGGAAAGGTGGATGGTGGAAAAGGTGATAATGAGCACAAGGGTAAGGACGAATCACGGTTTGAAGCCGGAGGAAAAGTGGACAGTACAAAAGGTGATAACGAGCAAAAGGGTAAGGAAGAATCGCAGTTTGAAGCCAGGGGAAAGGCAGATGGTGGAAAAGGCGATAAGGAGGGTCAGGAATCCAAAGGAGTGATGGATGGTGCGAAAGAAGGTGATAAAGAGCAAAAAGGTCAGAAAGAATCCAATCTTAAAACCAGAGGAGAGACGAATGGTGCGAAAGAAGGTGCTAACGTGCAAAAGGGTTTGGAAGAATCAAAACATGATAACAAAGGGAATACAGATGGTGAGATAGATGGTAACAATGTTCAAAAGGGTCAGATGGATGGTGAAGAAAAGGGAAAACCCGATGATAGTGAAGATCATAAGGAAGTTAAGTCCGAGAAAGACAAGACCCAGAACTTGGTTATGCCACCACCACCACCAACATGGAAAGATGGTTTTCGGGGTGAAGAATGTGATCCTTCTAATATGTGTATGGACAAGAATAAACGGTTTGCTGCATGTTTGCGAGTCCCAGGAAATGGTAAGTGTCATCTAACTAGGCTATCATTTTGACTCTTTTTATTTTTCTGGTAATGTGATTGCACATGTCTTATTTCTTTTGTTGTGACTTATGAGATTTAACATTCTACATTGTAGACATATATGGAAGTTTTTAACATTGTAAAAAAGTATGATATAGAGTTTAGACAAAATTTGTTTCTCTCTTCCTCGCTTAATTATTCTGCATTGTAAAATTCGGCCTTTTTTAACTTTTGTTTGCAAATGTTACAGAATCTCCAGATCTATCACTTCTGATTCAGAACAAGGGAAAGGGGGCTTTAGCCATTAAAATATCTGCCCCTGCTTTTGTTCGGTTGGAGGAAACAGATGTTCAAATCCAAGAGAAACAAGACAGAAAGGTATTTGTAAATGATTGCCAACTCTATGTGAGCATCAGGTAGAATCACAAATTATGGCTTATTAGATGTCAGGTCTTTTTCCCCTTTTAACTTAATGGTTTGAATCAACTCTTGATTACTCGGTATGCAATCAACACCAGTGCCATCTAAATGGGGTAGGCATAAAATTAATAAACCGTAGCCATTATCTTAGCACATTTTGTTCTTTGAATGCTGTTTAGATATCTTTACCTTTCAAAGACGAATGATGCTGCACCTGCAAGTGGCCTTCATTAGAGGTCCTTGCAAGAACATGCCTTGCTTGTATACTCATTAACGAGTTTTAAATGAAACTAACCATCACACACGACCAAGATTGTTGATGGCCTACATAAATGAATTAGCTAGTGGCATATTTGTTGCTAAATTTGTGGATAACTTCAACAAGCCTGATATGCCGCGGCTGGAATGTATACCAGTTCCATAGTCCAACCGTGTTCTTTTGTTTCTGTTGCATATACTTTCTATGTTTCATCTAATGACTTGATTGGTAATTTTCAACTCTATGCATTGCTTGCTATGTGATGACTTATGAAACATGCAGAATATACAATCGGATAATAGTTCGGGTTTTGATTGATATTTAAATTGCATTTGCACAGGTAAAGGTCTCCATAAAAGGTTCTGGAATAGGGAACATGATAGTCTTGAAGGATGGTAAAGGAGAATGCAGTCTCGATTTCAAGGAGTTGATCGTTCATAATTCCGCAACGTCTTACGTAAACTTCTTGTCACAAACCCCTACAACTGCGTTTATATTTCTTGCCGCTATAATGATACTAGCATCAGGTTGGATGTGCATGAGTTTCCGGCGCAAGATACTTGCATCCAATAGCTTAAAGTACCGAAGGCTCGACATGGAGCTGCCTCTATCTGTTGCGGCAAAAGCAGAACCAGAACGAGATGTTAACGACGGGTGGGATAATAGCTGGGGTGATGATTGGGATGACGAGGAAGCACCTATGACTCCGTCAAAGCCTGTCACACCTGGCCTCTCCTCCAAAGGCCTTGCCTCCCGACGGTTGAGTAAAGAGGGATGGAAGGACTAATACCATTTTTGATTCAAACAAGCAACCAAAACTTGATCAAAGAAAACCGTAGTATGTAATATGCTGGTTTATTTTAGTTGATCAGTTTTTCCACTTAGAAAGCAGTTTGTTTCTTTTTTGTTTTATTTATTTATTTCTTTAGCTGAGGGAATGTAGCTGAGTGGGACTGTCACTGTTTTTGTATTGACCTCTGAATCAAACCAAATTTCATCGGCTCAATTTGGTTTGGTTGATCGGTTATTATTATTATTATTATTATTATTATTATTATTATTATTATTATTATTTAAAAAAGGTATATATAAATTTAAAGTTATTTATATGAATTTAAATATAAAATATTTATCTTTATATGAAACTTATAATTCAATTCAAATAATTACTGCTTTTTTAACTTCGTAGTGCATTTATTTGGTTGAATCTTAATTATTGCCATAATGCTAAGTTCTAAAATAAGATTATTTTATTTAGATTTTAAATATTTCGGTCACCAATTTTTCTTTTGTAATTATTTTAATCAATTTAAATTTTTTTCAACTAAAATTTAAGATTAATTAAAAAATAAAAATGTTTTTTTCTTGACAGTAAAATAGTAAATGTTATACTTTAAAATTATAATTATTACATTTACTCTGATATTAATTATGATTATAATTATAACTATAGTTCACGATGCAATCACTTTTTATAAATTATAAATTTATTTCAACATCATATATTTACTTATTAATATATAAATTATAATAAAATATAATAGTTGTAATAATTTATCTAATTTCATGCAAATTGAGATTAAAAAATGTTGAAGCAATTAAACTTGTTTAAAAAAAATAATTTTTATAACAATAACAATTTAGTAAAATGCGCTTTTAGGTAATTTTACATTTCTTAACCAAAATCATGTATTTTAGGCTCCAGCCAAATGAACTAAACAAGGTATGTAGATCTCGCCCGTAATCCTACATTTTTGTAACTCTATTACGAAACATAATTTTACATTCCTTGTAAAGATACATAGTAATTGGATTTAGACATAATTGCGTGTAGTTGTGTGACATATTTGAGTAACCACTGTCATTAATAATTCTCACTAGTCTCACTCTCCAAGTAATTATAAACAATTACACTCAAATCTAATTACTTTATGGCTTTCTAAACATGTTTGTACATGATTTAAGTTTAAAGATTATTTTTATACAATAATAATATTTTATTTTAAGATATATTTTATTTTTTAAAATATAATTATATGTGATTTTACTAATCTTGTTAAAATAAAAAGAATTCTTTATTGATGAAAATAATTTATTGTATATTTTTACCTACTAAATAGTTAACTAGATTATATACTTGACCATGACCAATTAATGAAGATAATAGTACATGTTCAATGTTAAAAAAGAGAATAATGCAACAAACATGAAATGTTAGAGTAATTATATAAAAATTGTAATGACTTTTTTTGTTAATTTTTTTAATAATCGTATTGTTGAATAATTTTTTTGGGCTAAAATGTTATATACATGATTTTATTTTAAGTTTAGTTAATTGTTTAGTAAAAATTTTCTCAAGTATTATTAATACTTTTTTATAATAATTAATATTATTTTAGAATTTAATATTATGTAGTTGTGCAATTACTATTTATACTATTAAATATGACATAAAACAGTACGATATAATTACACTTTGGTAATGAAATATGTCTAGTAAATTAGAATTCATTGATTCAATTGCTTTGTGGTAATAACTGAACTAAAACGAAACTGAATTTAATAAAACTAAATTGAAATTGAAACTAATATTATATTCGAATTGATATTTGATTTTGTTCAGGAAGGTAGGCAAGGGTCTTGGCCCGTAAAATGGAAATTTTATATTTTAATTTCTCTAATATTTAAAAAATTATAAATTAATATATGATAAAATTATATTTTGAATCCTTAAAATGATAAAATTTTGATTTAATCTTTTTAAAAGTTACAAAATTTTAAGGTTACAATAAAAAATTATAGTTTGACCCATAATTTTTTTTAATTTAATTTGAACTTTTTAACTTCACCCATAGCCCAAATGTAATAAGTTAAGACTTCCTAGGCCCAAACTTTAGCAGTCTTCTGGATTGATCTAGAATCATTCTCTTCCTTCCTTAGCCCATAAAGGGAAATAACAAAAGAAAAAGTGTGTCGGATTGGGTCTCATCCAGGCCTGCCCCCTATTCCCTTTGCAGTTATATAATCAGGATCAGTTGCCGCCTTCTGAGTAATATAATATTTCGGGTAAAGTATGCTGGTAATCACTCAATTATTAGTAATTTTTTTTAGTCATTTAATTATAAAAGATTATAAAATGATCACTTAATTTAATTTTTTTCTTTTTTAGTCACCAACCGTTAAATTACTAACAGAAAGATAACTTGAAAACTTTTAAAATTGCCATAATAACAACTTTACTACTCAACATTATACATTGTGTCAATTTAGTCTTGATTCTAAAAAAATTAACCCTGAATATTTACACATTGTATAATTTGGTCATTCTTTTTGCAACTTTACTTTTATTTTTGATATTAAGAGAATTTTAAAATAATGAAAAAAAGATGAAAATCATTATCTTGAATTTTTTGGTGTTTGCATTTTTGGTATATTTTCGATCAAATTTAGTTGATAGATTTTTAGCTTTTTAGATGAAATGGTCACAAAGAAAAGAAAATTTGAAAAAAAAAAAGGGACCAAATTACACAATGTGTAAACATTGAGAGTTAATTTTTTAGAATCAAGACTAAATTGAACCAGTATATAAACGTTGATGGTTAAAGTTACTATTATTCCAATTTTATAAGTTGCCGCATCATCTTCTTATTAGCCATTTAAGGGCAGGTGACTAAAAAGGAAAACAAAATCAAATAGTTGTGTAGCCTTTTTATAACTTTTTCATAGTTGGGTGACCAAAAAAAGAACCAATAATTGGGTGACTACAAATGTAGTTTACCCTAATATTTTTTTTTTTTGGATTGAATCATAAATGAAAGGGGAGAGATCTACTTAGACTGATGTCCTTTTCATAATTTTTTATACGACTAATATTTTAACAATCAATCGTTGAATTTATCAAGATATTTGTACTTGTCATGCATGTAAATTTTTTAATTAATTCAATATTTCTATCATATTGATCTAAAATATAATCTATATTAATATATATATTTAATGGTTGAAAGTTTTTTTTTTACGTAAAATGAGTAGTTAGAAATTTGCAATGTATGCCTAACATGATGTGCATAATCTACATAAATAAAGAATAAAATATGACAATTGGATCGTTAAAATATAGGTTACGAAAGAGTGTAAAACCTCTTAAATTTTATACCGGTGTAAATGAATCTTTTATAAATTGATATGATATCAATATTGAATTTATCAAATAATTGTATTATTCATGCATGTAAAAATTTAAATTGATATGATATCTCTATTATATTAATCTAAAACATTGTTTATATTAGTATATATATATATATATATAGCGATTGAAAGTTTTTCACTTAAAATAAAATAGTTAAAAAAATTTGTTATTTATTACAAACTTAACATGCATAATTTAGATGAATGAAACAAAAAATATGATAATAGATGTCTAATAAAATATTTAATATGTAAATGAAGAAAGACTATTATGATTAAGTTGGTAAAATTCTAGTCAATCTTTGAACCAAAATTTGTCTTTGGCTCTCATAATTTTAATATTTATTTTTCATATTTTAGTTAACAAACTGAGAGAAAACATTTTATTGATAGAATCACAACTAAAATGATAAAAGAAAATATGAAATTCTATTTTTAAATAACCCCATAAAATTTTTTTTATAAGAAAACATATAATATTATTGAAAAAAGGATAAATATATGAGTGAATTGTTGAAAAAGAAAAAGGACAAGTATATGAGTAAGTAAAATTGTAGTGAAAAATGAATTATCATGTTTAATCAATCCTTGAACCAAAATTTGTCCTTTTTGATGGAACTTATTTAGTTTACTTTCACATTTTAATTAACAAACATGGATTTGCGATACTTGATGCTGACCACAAACAAACGGGTGGGGTTGCAAGGCATGTGAGACGTAGCATCACATCATGTGCTGCGTGTTCACATTCTATTCGTCCACGTCCATTGAGCTGCCTTTTTTTCATGCAATGTATTGTCGGAGTGAGGCATCACGTGGGTGGGCCCCTGCGTCGAAATTTGTCAGCATGCACGTGCACTCACATGACGAGATTTAATGCTTCATAAAAATAAAAACACGTGTCCCCCTAATTCCCGGTTTTATAAGAACCCAAATTCAACTATGACTGATTCTAATTAAATAATTAAAAATAACATGCTACCTCTATTTTATTTTAACCTTCACTTTTAACAATAAAAATAAATGAAATTTTTAGAAGAATTAGTTTATTTTTTATCTAATATATAAAAATATTTTTTAGGAAAAGAATAAAATGTAATCTAGCTCTTAATATAAAGAGTTCCATAATATTTTTATCCATAAACTTTATACAAATCATATCCTGTGTTCTTTTTTATATAAGAAATGAAATAATAAAAGTATCCTCAAAATAATAAAATATTATTATGTAATTAAGTTAGTACAAATCAATAAAATATTTAATATATAGATATAGATATTATTTTGTTTCATTGATAAACATTAACTGCATATTCACAAATAAAAAAGAAAAAAATAAAGTTGGGGGATTGAAGTATGGAAAATGATTGGAGATGAAGGTGGAAAACCTAATTCAATAAAATGACATCCAGGACTCTTCAATTATTTTCCAACAATTAATCCATCATTGCACGTGGAAACGGAGAAATATAATTACTTATCATTGTTGAACATGATGATGGTTTCTTAAATTTCCATCTCAGCAATCAATTACCAGTTTTTTAAATAGAATATTGGTTTTAATATAAATTTTTGAATTTAGTACCGCCATCCATGTGAGCAAATCCTCCGCAAATTAATGCCTTTCTTTACCCTACACACCTACAAATTAAAGCAATTATTTTTAGTTTAACTTCATTTTTAAAATAGTTTCTTAGGCATCCATTTTAAAAGTAGTGGGATTAAATTGAAAATTGATATAAATCAATTAAAAAAATAACTAAATTGATAGTTGAATTGGTTGAATCAATATTTTAAAAAATTTTAAAATTTTTTAATCAAACCAATCAGATCAGTGAATTGGTGATCTGATCGGTTCAATTTACATGTTTCAATTAATAATCATTTTTTATATGTACGAAGAGAAATCCATTTATACCGACGTAAAACTTATATGATTTTATATATTTTATAACTTTTTATACGATTAATATTTTAATAAACCAATGATACAAATTTTGATATAAGCATAGGAGGGATGGAACTATTTGTGTTGAACATTCTATTTAATATTAGAGTCCAATGATTTACCTTTGTAATCACAAATTGATTAGAGTTTTTAAAAGGAGAAATCCTCTCTTGGATAATCCATATTTTTCCAACAAGTGTCCAAATTCTCTAAATCTTGCCATACAGACATTTAAAAATCCCAAACTTCTGTCTTTATTTCCATAATTCATTCTTTAATTTACTTTTTAATTCCAACCTGCATTTTCTACAAATTTTTAAGGCTTACTTTGGATGTCATCCCATTTTTGGTGTGATTTATTTCCAAGGCAAAATATGCCCCCACTTAAATGCACCTTCATTTCTGGCTGTGTTTGGCACGCCTTCAATGAGGTGTTTCTATTTCACATGCACATTCTTTCCTTTTTCTTTTTTTAATATTCGAATTTAAATTAATAAATAATTCGAGTATAAATAATTTAAATTTAAATTAAATTTGATGAAAGTTAAAAAGGTAATTTCATTAAAGGATATTTTTTCAAAAATTAAAAAACTTAACTCTAAGATTTGATTTTATTACCATTTTTTTATTGGAAATCATAATTTTTCAGGTATAAACAAAGCTTTAATATATTATATATTTTAGTAAATATAAACTAAGAGTGTTGGCATTCTTAATTCAAATAAAATTTCAACTATAAGAATTTTATTTAAAAGTCGAGAGATTCAATTTTGATGGTTATCGAGGCCATCAAATATAAACTTCCTTCGCTCTAATTAAATTAAACAGTAGTATAGAGAAGTAGGGTCGACCTCACTAAGACTGAGATTTTTAATATCGTTTTTTGCATGATCAAATTTCAAAGTTGTGGCAGCTGTCGTGCCAACAACTTGTAACGTGTTGAGTTGAAAATAAAACGAAAGGGATTTTAGTTGATCAGGGTTAAAATATAAATAGAATAAAATAATAATTGAATTATAAATGCAAAATTAAATAACCGAAATTAAATTAGATGATCAAATGTGTGAATTCTTAACCTTAAACTCAGAATATTATAGACTCTAGTCAATCATAGAAAGTGAAATTTTCCTTCCAAAAGATAAGCTGGTTATAGCGATCAATGATGCCTTAACCGCCAACTTTTTCTTGTGTAGTTGATTTCGGTACGCCCTGCAAATCAACTATTTAACCACATAACATGTGTTTGCAATTTAAGATCTCAACAGCCTTATGATCTAGAAGAGTCTAACTCGAACTAACGACGTCAACCGCGTGGGTCATTTAAATCTGATCACTATCTCCCTTGACAAAATCTAATTGGTATTTTCCCACCTGGACATGCTAATTTGTTCGCAAGAACCCGGACTCGGTAGACAACCGTCTCGTTTTCCCAATTGTACGCCAAACTACTCCAACCCAACGTGCACTTTTTGAGTTGAAATTAAATTAATTTTAAGGGATAATTATAACTATCCCATATTCCGAAGAGATAATAAATATCGTCTTGTAAGGTTTTAGTGCAAGTTCATTTTTCACGAATCTCAATCGAAATAATAACCGGCTTAAAGCTAAACGGAGATTAGTTATGCATGAAATTAATCATACTTGATTGGATTATGAGAGTGGATTTCATTGAAAGATAATAGGTGAAGAAGGGATAGGACTAAAAGGGCAATTGTACCAAAGTATAAAAAGAGGAAAGAAATGACAGAATGCTTGACGCAAGAATATGCTAATTGTCTTTTTAAATTCAAGTTTGTTCTAATGTCACAGATACAAGTTTTTATATACACCTCTCAAATAACTAATTTCACATGATTTACTCCTAGAATCATGCTTAAGAACCAACCACAATATTAGATTTTCTAAATATAGAACTTGTCAAAGTCAAAAGTCTGATATTTTTTATCAGCCCAAAAAATAATTCTGTAATTTTTAATTCAGCCCCCAACTTTTTTTTTTGTTCCAATTTAGCCTGATTTTGCTTGTTTTTGAACTTTGACACCCTAATTGCGTCCCTGATAAAATTTAAGCAAGAAATCACAAGCTTAGTAGTATTTTATTAAAAAATTAGGTACATTAAACATATAAAAATAACTTGCTATCAAATTTCCCTTACTTAGTTGATGCTTGTCCTCAAGCATCTTGTGCATTCTCATGCTAGAAACCATTCAATAATTTTGTTCCAAAATCAAGTCTTATTCAACAATCATGGCCAATGCAAATAATTTAGGTGTAGCACGAACAAGAATTTACTCAATTTAACTAACAAGTAGTTATAAAATTCTAATAATGTGCAAAATCAATCATTCCACTAAATTGAAGCTTAATCAAACTTGCAAGACAATTGCACTTGATCAAATTATTCAACAAGTTTAGGTGTAACACCCCAAAGTCGGCCTAGATGTTACAGTCGAATCTGGCAGTGTCACATCATAGGGTTTTTAAACCGCGTCGTTAAGTCAAAAACCAATTTTGTACGTTCACCCCTATTGCTATTTTCCATTTTAAAACTCTTATTCCTTTTTAAAAATTTAGAAGTAGACATTTTTGTGTAGCGGAAGCGTGTGCAAGCGTTATTTTTGGAAATCGTTTATTCTCTGGAAAACAATTCGTTTTTAGGAAAACTTTTGCTTATTTAGTAAAATCATATTTTTGTTGAGTTTAGCTGTTTAAAAGTCCATAAAAACAGTGTAAAATCCCAAAGTAAAGCAAACAGTCTGCAAGTCCCAATTACATCCAAATACCCAAAATAATAATAAAAGAAAATAATATAACCATAAAACAGATATGAAACAGTTTAAATAGTAGTGGTAACCGTCGAGTTCTCCGATGCACGAATCCGTCTAACTTTGGAGATTACTTGTATCGATTAAATAGAAAGGGGTGAGTTTACATAAACTTAGTATGTAATCCCCACAGAAAAACATGCACTCAATTAGTTAACAAATATCAATCAGATATAGTCTGGGGCCTAAGCCCATTACAGATACAAATTTGGATCTAAGCCCATTACAGTAACAGATGCAGAATTGGGCCTTAGCCCATCTCAGAAACAGATGCAGTCAAACAGTTAGAACACAAAACAGTTCCTACCCCCAGCCTCTACACACTATCTCTGATCATCCCTACACACCATGTGGGGTTTAAAACACCCACCTAGCCCTACATACCATGCTATACTGAATGCGGCACATAACAGATAAATTGCAGCTGAGCTGCCAAATAATAGGCATAAATACTTTTCAGTACACTTCCTCCAATAATCATCATCCTACCCCAAATGTAGATGCAAATAAATATACTCAGTGCAGACATACAGAATAACATGCTTACATGCTATGATACGATTATCAGTCCTACATACAGATCAGTAAACATGCGTATAACTATCATGCTCAATATATACATTAGATATTCAAATCATATAATTTAGGGTCTAAGCAGCCCTTACTGACCCTACAGTAGGTTCAGAGTCAATTTGGATAACCTATGCAACCCTAGAAAATATTTCAGATAAATGGGTTCACACGCCTATGTAGCTTGCCTGTGTGGGCCCATACGCCTAGATTAGCTTGACTCGTATGGATCACACGGCTTGGCCCAAAAACCCACACGCTCGTGTGGACTACTCGTATAGACTCACACGCCTGTATGGCCCAAACAGCCCAATTTGGTCTAGCCCGTGTGTCGCACACGGCCACACCTAGCCATCACACGGTCGTGTTTAGCGTACGGCCTGGCCTTCGTTAACACACAGTTGTGTCATTTGCACACATCCTACCACACGGGCGACCACATACCAGTGTGGCGTCAACAGTGAGGTTTCAGCTTTTACTGAAAACTCATTTTTTGCATTTTCGGGTACACACCTGGTACGATTTTGTAGCAAAAGCAATCTCGAGCACTCTAACAGCTATAATTGACTAATAATCACTGATTTAATCGCTTGGAAAACGAACTAAGGCCGGACTCGAAATGTAATACTCATCTATTAAACGACTAAAACTTACCCCAACACGTCGAACCTGTCGATTACGAATCGGTATGAGGAGAACCTTGATCGTCACAATATGCTGCTGCCAAAACATTAATAACCCCAGTCAAAAACTTAGCATTCATAATTTACAACCCACAAGAATCCACTTACCGAAATTGCTCAACGAAACGTCAAAAAAGAGAAGAAGGTACGATTCCCGTCCAAAAAGAAAGCAAAACCGAAGAGAAAAGAGAAATAAAGCATCGGCAAAAAGAGGGAAGAATGAAATGTTAGAATTTCTTTAGTAAGGGAGAGGAAACCGAAAATTTTTAAAAAGAGACCAAATTAAAAATGATTAACCCCAAATCCCTTAATTTGCTTCCACAAATCTCTCCACTAACCCCACTAACATCCAACTACTCAAAAACCCAGTTTAGCACAACTCTAGCCGAAATTTAGAGCAACAATACTACCTACGCTCGTGCAGGGATTCTAACACTCGTGCAAGGATTTGAACACAGGACCTCCAGTAAACTAACACTCAACTTAACCACCAGACCAGCAGGCCTATTCTAATATCATTTTACAAACTATTAAATAAAAGCCTACTGAACAAGAGTGAGGCTTTACTCAGAAAAATTTCAAAATTTTACCAAAAGGCAAGGCTTGAAGTTAGGACCTCCCACATACACCCAGAACACTTAACTACTGAAGCAGACAAATATTTGTGTCAAATTTTCACAACCACAAAAACATTAAATTTGGGGCGTTACAACTCTACCCCCTAAAAGAAAATTTTAGACTCGAAATTTACCTTATCAGAATTGATGAGGATACTACTGATGTATCGAATCCACCGGTTCCCACATGGCCTCCTTAGTGCTATGATTTCACCACATAACCTTTACTAGTGGAATGGGCTTCTTCCTCAGAATCTAAATCGACTCCTCATCGAAGGTCAAGTCTGGCCTAACCTTAATTTCCTCAATATGGACAATGTGAGAAGGATCAGAGCGGTAATGCCTTAACATCGAGATGTGGAACACATCATGGATACAATCCAACTCTGGAGGGAGCTCCAACTGATAAGCAACCGGTCTCACTCGTTTCAGAATCTGGTATGGCCTAATAAACCTAGGGTTTAACTTGCCCCTACGACCGAACCTCAGAACCTTCTTCTACGGTGAGACTTGGAGAAATACAAAGTCCCTTAGAGAGTACTCAGTCTCACACCTCTTCAAATCTGCATGCAATTTCTGTCTATCAATTACCGCTTTTAGACGATCCCGAATCAATCTGACATTATCCTCGGTCTCAGAAACTAACTTAGGACCCAGAACCCATCGTTAACCCAACTCAATCTAACATAAAAAAGTACGACACTTACGACCGTAAAGAGCCTCGTAATGTACCATCTGAATACTAGCTTGAAAGCTGTTATTATAGGCGAACTCAGGTAACGACAAATAATCCTCCCAACTGCCTCAGAAATTGATAACACAACTCTGTAAAATATCCTCCAATATCTGAATCACCGTCTCAGATTAACTATCGGTCTAAGGATAGAATGCAGTATTGAAGTCCAATCTTGAACCCAGAGCCTAGTGTAACTTTTTCCAGAACTGAAACGTGAAACAAGGATCCCTATTAGAAATAATCGAGATAGATACCCTATGCAGTCTTACAATCTCCAATATATGAAGCTTTGCCAACTTCTGAAGAGAATATCTGTCCTAACCTGGATGAAGTGTGTAGACTTGGTCAATCGATCAAAGATGACCCAAACAAAATCCTTCTTAGTGGGTGTCATGGGCAACCCATTAACGAATTTTATCGTCACTCGTTCCTATTTCCATAAGAGAATTTCAACCGACTGCAGCATACCCGAAGGTAACTGATACTCAGCCTTAACCTGCTAACATGTCAAACAACGAGCAACGAAATCAGTAATTTCATATTTTAACATTGGCCACCAATACAACTCTCGAAAATCTCGGTATATCTTATTCCCGCTAGGATGTATAACATAAGAGCTACTATGCGCCTATCTCAGTATAGACTGTCTCAGATGCCCATCGTTCGGTACACAAATCCGACCACGAAAATAAAGTACCCCACCATTATTTAGCCCAAAATCCATAGTGTTGCCACTCTCAACCTGACGGAACCGAAGACCCAAAAATTTATCCCCTAACTGCTTATCCTGAATCTGCTCAATCCAACTTGGCTTAACTTGTAACTCAACCAACAAACTTCTATCATCAAAAAGGCTAAGGCGAGCAAACATCGCCCTCAGATCGGTCATTGCCCTACGGGTCAATACATTAGCCATCACATTGACCTTGCTAAGATGGTACTCAATGGTATAGTCATAGTCCTTCAGTAGCTCAATCCATCTATGCTGCCTAAAATTTAACTCCTTTTGAGTAAGAAGGTACTTGAGGCTCTTGTGATCAGTGTAGATAATGCACTTCTCACCTTACAGATAGTGCCTTTAGATTTTTAGTGCAAATACTATTGCAGCCAACTCGAGATCATGCATCGGATAGTTTACCTCATGTATCTTAAGCTAACGAGACACATATGCCATAACCTTACCATCCTGCATCAGGACACAACCCAACCCACATGCGACGTATCACTATAAACCATAAAGTCTTTACCAGGTTCAGGCTGTATCAGAATAGGAGCCTGAGTCAAAACAGTCTTGAGCTTCTCAAAGCTTGTTTACTGTGCATCAGTCCAGAGAAACAGAACACCCTTACGTAGAAGATTAGTTAAGGGCGCTGCAATCAAAGAGAAACCTTTCACAAACCACCGATAATAACCCGCCAGACCTAGAAAATTACAGATTTCAAACACATTATTGGGCTGTTTCCAATCCAATATAGCCTCAATCTTTCGAGGATTAATTCAGATCCCTTGGCAGATACTACATGCCTCAGAAATGTTACCTCTTGTAACAATAATTCACACTTGCTGAATTTAGCATAAAGTTGTCTCTCACTCAATGTCTGAAGTATTACTCTAAGATGCTTGTCATGATCATCCTCGGTCTTAAAGTATACCAAAATATCGTCGATAAAGACTACGACAAATTGATTCAGATAGGGCTGAAACACATGGTTCATCAAATCCATAAACACTGCTGGAGTATTTATCAATCTAAAAAGTATCATTAGGAACTCATAGTGTCCATAACGAGTCCTAAATGCAGTCTTATGCACATCAGATCAGAGATCAATCTTCGTCAACACAAAATCCCCTCAGAACTTATCAAATAAGTCATCGATCCTCGAAAGTCGATACTTATTCTTAATTGTTAACTTGTTCAATTGTCGGTAATCAATACTCATCCTCATGGTCCTATTTTTCTTCTTAACAAACAGAACTGGTGCTCCCCATGGAGACACACTGGGATAGATGAAAACACGATCCAATAACTCTTGAATTTTAGCCTTAAGCTCTGTAAGCTCCTTCAATGCCATAAGATAGGGAGCTATGGACACCGGAGCTATACCTAAAAGAAGTTTAGTCCCAAACTCCACTTTTCGATTCTGTGTAAACTTGGTAGCTCATTAGGAAAAATGTCTAGAACTCCCTTACGGTTCAGCTATCTCCAATCATAGAGTTCCCAGAGACAAAAACACTTATGTAGGCCAAGAACGCCTCACATCCTTTTCGAACCAATTTTTCCGCCACCAACACAGAAATCACATTAGACAAATAATTTTGATAGTCTCCAATCATAACTACCTCATTATCCTTCTTAGTCTTTAGGACGACCCTCTTAGTCACACAGTCCAAACTTACTCGATGGTTAACCAGCCAATCCATTCCCAATATTAGATCGAACTCTCCAAATAGAAGCTCCATTAAATCATCAAGAAAAATCATCCATTGAACCTCTAACAGAACATCCCTATGCAATTTGCTAACCGGAACAGACTGCCCCAATGGACTCGGTACAGTCACCTCACTAGAAGTACTTTTAATC
This sequence comes from Gossypium stocksii, assembly GCA_020496765.1. NCBI lineage: Eukaryota > Viridiplantae > Streptophyta > Magnoliopsida > Malvales > Malvaceae > Gossypium > Gossypium stocksii. Next base: position 56,487,325 of record CM035622.1, read on the forward strand.
AAGAACCCTAAATTTTCAGAAATAGAGCAGGATATATAGGAGTGGGCAGATCTTATATCTATCAATGTAATATATGGTACATAAAAAATAAGAAACGTACCGGTGATGATGTCAAGAGCGTCTCTGTCCTCACGGAGACATGTAAATAAACAAGAGCAGATTGCCTAGTCTCAGTCTGTTTAGCACCTCTGCCCGGTGCTCCTTGTCTACAGCCCATACCGTTACCACCCCTAGCCTGACAACGGCCCCTAGGTGGCTACTGAACTACCCTCTGCGACTATACAGTACCAAAACCTGGAGCTTGCACCTATCATCCCTCAGCGAACACTATTGGATATGGTACTTCAAGGACCTACATATTAAACATGCCCTAGTCCTCCTCCAACACTCGCTCTGATGGCGTCTACCACAATCTCCATAAGGTTGTAATCCAGTAGAAGTAACAGGGGGCCCAACTCTAGCTGGTCTATCAGGTTTGGCCTTTTTCTTAGGCCTTTATACTGAACTCAAGTGCTCTGAATACCTCTTATTATTTCCTCTTTTGCGATCCTTGTTTTGACGCTTAGCGCACTTGACCTTTTCAGCGATCTTCACCTTTTCAACTAGTATGGAAAACTCACGCTCCCTTTACGGAGCAATCAAAACTCTTAAATTTTCCCTCTTAAATTATCCCTCAGCCCATCCTCGAATTGAATACACCTTTCGTATTCAAATGCCACCATACCACGAGCATAGCGACTCAGTCTTAGGAATTCGACCTTATACTCGGCCACAAATTGGTCTCTCTGTATGAGATTTAAAAACTCACGCCTACGAGCATCTATGTAGTTTTCTTCCACATATTTACCTTTGAAGGCAGACTTAAAGAACTCTCAAATCAGACGTTCGAGCTGAGAGCCCTCCTTAACTGTCAACCACCACTGATATGCTTCATCTCGAGGCAAAGAGACTGCACCTTTCAATTTCTGCTTAGAGGTGCAACCCAAATTATCCATAATCCTCTCGGAGGCCTCCATCCAATATTCAACCACATTAGGGGCGATTCTAGTGATCCAATGTTGGGCCCAGCGACCATTTCTAATATTCTTAGCATGAGACAATGCATCGTCCCCAGCCGCTCGATTTTGAGACCTAGTCTCAGTAGCAGGCAACATCGGTGTCCCACTAGTGTCCAGATTCGGTATACTGCCCAAAGATGATGACTCAGCTCGAGCCCCTCTACAGCCCCTACCACGGCCTCGAGCACCACGTCCACGGATTCCTCATGTGTTTATCGTTATTTCAAATTTTTTTCTACATTAACAATTTTATGTATCAGTTACAGTTTTAGTATTTGTTAATAGATGTTTTATATAAAGCAATATCAGAAGTTCAGGGTTTGTTTCTGAAGGTTTTAGTCTCTATCGGTTTCACTACAGTTTCAGTGTACACTGATTAAAGTGTTTTCAAACTAGTCTATCAACAGTGTCTTTAGAATAAACTATCTAAAATGTCAAATCAGTTTATCAGAATATAGAAAACTAACAAGATCAGTGCTGGAGACTCGATGTACTATATACTCAATCAGAATACTCCAAATCATTTGAAAACCAAGCTTTTAAAGAAAAAATTTTAGAACCCAAAATTCACAGATGACTTTTGCAACCTGACTCTGATACCACAAAATGTAACACCCCAAACCCGATCTAGACATTACAGCCGAATCTGGCACTGTGACACTATAGAGTTTTTAAACTGCATCATTAAGTCAAAAACCAGCCTTGTACGTTAACCCTTATTGTTATTTTCCATTTTAAAACTTTTATCCCTTTTTAAAAATTTAGAAGTAAGACATTTTTCTGTAACGGAAGTGTGTGAAAACGTTGTTTTTAGAAATCGTTTATTCTCTGGAAAATCGTTCGTTTTTAGGAAAACCTTTGCTTATTTAGTAAAATCGTACTTTTGTTGAGTTTAGCAATTTAAAAGTCCATAAAAACAGTGTAAAATCTCAAAGTAAAGAAAACAGTCTGCAAGTCCCAATTACATCCAAATACCCAAAATAATAATAAAAGAAAATAATATAACCATAAAACAAATATGAAGCAGTTTAATTAGTAGTGGTGACCGTCGAGTTCTTCGCTACACCAATCCGTCTAACTCTGGAGATTACCTATACCGATTAAACAGAAGGGGGTGAGTTTACGTAAACTCAGTGTGTAATCCCCACAGAAAAACATCCACTCAATCAGTTAAAAGATATCATTCATATACGGTCTAGGGCCAAAGTCCATTATAGATACCAATTTGGATCTAAGCCAATTACAATAACAGGTGCAAAATTCGGCCTTAGCCCATCTTAGAAATAAATGCAGTCAAATAGTCAGAATAGAAAACAGCTCCTACCCTAGCTTCTACACACCATCGCCGACTATCACTACACACTATTTGGGGTTTAAAACACCCACTTAGCCCTACACACCATGTTGTACCGAATGCGACACATAACAGATAAATTGCAACTGAGCTGTCAGATAATAGGCAAAAATGCCTTTTAGTACACTTCCTCCAATAATCATCATCCCATCCCAAATGCAGATGCAGATAAATATGCTCAGTACAGACATACAGAATAACATGTTTACATGCTATTATACGATTATCAATCTTACATACAAATCAGTAAACACGCGTATAACTATCATCTCGATACATACATCAGATTTCAAATCTTACAATTTAGGGTCTAAGCAGCCCTTACTGACCCTACAGTAGGTTCAAAGTTAGTTTGGACGACCCGTGCAACCCTAGAAAATATTTTAGATAAATAGGTCCACACGCTCATGTGGCTTGCCTGTGTGGGCCCATATGCCCGTATGGCCCACATGCCCATATTTGCCTAGCCTGTGTGATCACACGGCTTGACCCAGAAACCCACGCGCCCGTGTGGACTCACACGTCTGTGTTGTCTATACGGCCTAATTTGGTCTAGCCTGTATGTCGCACACGGCCATACCTGGCCATCATACGGTCGTGTCCAGTGCACGGCCAGGCCTTCGTCAAAAACACGACCGTGTCATTCGCACACGGGCAACCACACGGGCAACCACACGCACGTGTGGCGTTGATTGTGAGGTTTTTGACTTTTGTCGAAAACTCATTTTCTACGTTTTTGGGTACACACCTGGTACGATTTCGCAGCAAAAGCAATCTCGAGCACTCCAAAACCTATAATTGACCAATAATCACTGATTTAATCGCTTGAAAAATGAACTAAGGCCGAACCCGAAATGAAATTCTCATCTATTAAACGGCTAAAACTTACCCCAATACCTCGAATCTGTTGATTACGAATCGGTATAAGGAGAATCTTGATCCTTACAATATACTGCTTCCAAAACGTCAATAACCCCAATCAGAAACTTAACATTCACAATTTATAACCCATAAGAATCCACTTATCGAAATTGTTCAACGAAACGTTAAAGAAAGGGAAGAAGAATGAAATGTCAGAATTTCTTTGAAGGGGAGAGGAAATCGAAAATTTTCAAAAAGAGACCAAATTAAAAATGATTAACCCCAAATCCCTTAATTTGCTCCCAAAAATCTCTCCACTAACCCCATTAACATCCAACTACTCAAAAACCCAGTTTAGTATAACTCTAGCCAAAATTTGGAGCAAAAATACTACCTACGCTCGTGCAGGGATTCAAACACAGGACCTCTGAGAAACTAACACTCCACTTAAGCACCAAACCAGCAGGCCTATTTTGATATAATTTTACAAACTATTAAATAAAAGCCTATTGAACAAGGGTGAGGCTTTACTCAGAAAAATTTCAAAATTTTGCCAAAGGTAAGGCTTGAACTTAGAACCTCCCACACACACCCAGAACACTTAACCACTGAAGCAGACGGATATTTGTGTCAAATTTTCATAACCACAAAAACATTAAATTTGGGGCGTTACATTGGGACATAGTCAAATCTTTTTATGCGAGATGAGATGACAACCCAAGCACTTTAGCCGGTTTCTCAATTTCATACGTATCCAAACGAATTATTTTTCCCTACTCATGGTAGCCTGGTCAGCGGAGTGTTTGCAAGTTTCGGTTCATCACTCAAATCTTTTGATGCAAGGTGAGATGACAACCTAAATACCTCATCCTGGTTACTCAATTTGGTCACATTCCAAAATCTTCACTCATAACTAAGCCATCAACGGAGTAGTATATATATACATACATATTTTTTATTATATATATTTTATATATTAACATAACATAAAATGACTAAAACGAGATACGAGTACTTTTATTAAGCAAGTTTAAAGAACTAACAATTTTCATGGGATGTTGATTTAACCACAATATTTTCAATTGAACAAAACACTTGTCAATTAAACCAAGTAATGAGTAATTATTCATGAATCACCCAACCATTTGAATTAACTATGTATAGAAATTAAAGACTGAATTTCAAAAAAATTAATGAATAATCTCAGTATAAGAATTAACACGTGCAGTGAAGAGCAAATAATAGCATAGCATGTCCTACAAATCCCTCCTACTTAGCCCACATTGCCCTAAATGTGCAATAATAAAAGAATAAGAAAAAAAAGGGTCAAGTGTACTCCCCGTGTAGGTTTAATTTGGCGGATAGTGGTGGAAGTGACCTCTTTGTAATATAGCAAAGATATTTGAGATTTGAGCCTCCACCATTATTCTTAAAAAACAACACATTAAAATAGATTAATAATAATTTTTTATTTTTAATTTTATTTTCAACATGAATTAAATTGAATTCAAAATTAAATAAATTAAAATAAATATATATGGGCTGCCTCCCAAAAAGCATTTTTGTTTAACGTCGTTAGCTAGACGACCTCAAAATTTATTCGTTTGGCTCTTCGAGAATTAATTCTTCTACCATGTGCACATGAAAGTTCTCGTTAAAAGGTTTCAACCATTGCCCATTGACCTTGAAGCACTTTCTGGATTCCTCGCTCTTAATTTTGACCACACCATAAGGAAACAATTGAGTTTAATGAAAGGACCTAGCCATTTGGTTTGAACTTTACCTGCAAAGATTGTCAGTGTGGGATCATAAAGCAACACTTTATCCTACTAAAAATTGTTTACAAGATATCTTCTGATCATGAAATGCCTTGGTTTTGTCTTGATAAATTTGGGCATTTTCATATGCATCATGTCAGATTTCTTCAAGTTCTTGAATGTGTAATTTTTGAAATTCACCTACGGCATCCAACTCCATATTGCATTATTTAACAACCGAATTTGCATTTTGTTCCATCTCTACCAGAAGATGACATGGTTTATCGAATACGAGTCGGTAAGGAGACATGCTTATGGGTCCTTTGTAAGCCGTGTGGTATGCCTACAATGCATCATTTAGTTGTAAGCTCCAATCTTTCCTATTCGGTTTCACAGTCTTTTCCTAAATCAATTTAATTTCTGGGTTCAAAACTTCTACTTGACTATTTGTTTATGGGTGATAAGCCGTGACCACTCATTATTTTACCTCATACTTCTTCATAAGTGCATCAATTATCTTATTACAAAAGTGTGTTCCTCGATTGCTGATCAACGCTCTTGGTGTGCTAAACTTGGAAAAAATAGACATAAATCCCACTACAGTTTTAGCATCATCATGATAGGTAGCTTTCTACCCATTTAGATACGTAATCAACAGCGAACACAATATAAATATTACCAAATGATTAAACAAATGGACCCATGAAATTGATGTCCCATACATAAAAGAGTTCACACACATGCATGGGCGTGAGAGGCATTTCATTCATTCGTCTCAAATTACCCACCTTTTGACATTTTATGCAAGTCTTACTATAACACCCTATATTCAGCTTGGTCGCGTAGCTCGAATATTAGGACGCTACACCACCTTCACATCATACACATTGCAAATGGTCTCATTATTAAGCAAACTTCTTCTATTTTAGCATTTGTAAGAAATTTAAGTCAAACATATTCTAATAATCATTAAATTATGCTAAACATTCTTCAAGTGAGCTTAAAACAAGAGTTAAACATGTTAAATCACTAATTTTTTTAAATTATTCACGTAGGTATTAATACTCATTCGATGATATCGATAATTTCTTTAAATGGTATCGATACCACTTGAAAAATCGATACCAAAACAGTATTCTATTTCTAGCCTAAAATCAAAATACAAGAAACTATCGATACATTTCAAAAAGTATCAATTTTATTACCCCGAGTATCGATACTCTAGCCAACAAAAATACAACATATTAAAGCAATTACTCGAACCTAACTTAAATCTATTCAACATGCAACTTTCACCTCATCAAACAATCATCGAAACGACTATAACAATAGTTCAAAACATTGAAAACATGTCTGAGTAGGAATCAACATATCAACATCCAAGTCCTTAAATCCTAAGAACAAATAAGTTATGAAAATCTCCAAAACATCATGGCATTAATTATGCAATAATTCCACCGCATTGCCTTATTCCCACTATTCCAAAATAATAACTATAAACACATCCTCAAATGCTAAACTACTTGGATCAGTCCCTTGGAAAATTAATTCGCACCACTTACACTGCAAAACTAACAGTCTACAAACATTTAAAAAAGAGTGGGTGAGCTTAAACAATCTCAATGAATGATCATAATAACTATCATGCAAACATGTCATCATGCACTAATGAAACATTCAATATCACAATTACAACATTTCCAACTTTAGTATCATATTACTTGTCAATGCATAATTTATTGCTTCATTTTTCATAATAATCATATACTCATTTAGACAAATATCACATTACACATAATCACGTTTAATTATAATTTGGCACTTGAGGCTATAAAACATTAAAATGGACTCTATCACCACACATCGAATACACAGATCTCTAACACACCAAATGACTCATAGAATAAAATGTAATGACCCAAAATTTACGGGCATAAGAAAGTGTGTTGTCGGATCTCTGTTTTCGTAAAACGAATTCGTAAATATTTATTAAAAATATTTACAATGTTAGTTATATGTTTAATTAAGTTTTGGTTAGGAGAAATAGCTTAAAATAGGAGTAATTAGGAAAAAAGACTAAATTGCAATAGGGGTGAAAACTTAATTATAAATTAAAGGAAAACTAAAAAGAGTAAATAGGCAACTATGCCAACTGTCTAATTTGAGGCGACATAAGTATAAAAATCTAAGATTTTTATTAGTTAAAAATATATTGTAATATAATATTATTATAACATTATATTATATTATAACATAACCTAAAACAAATAAATAAATAAATAAACCAAAATTTATGACAATTGTATGGTAATGGTAATATCTATGTGTAATAAATATATAAATACATTTGTAATATATATACTTACTTATTAATTAAGAAAATATTATTATATTATCATTATCATTATAATTAAAATAAAAATATAAAAACAACTAAAGTAAATAAGGGAAAGAAAAAGAAACAAAGAACAGAGGAAGGCACGAAATAGAGGAAGGAAAGGGAAAGAAAAAGAAAAGGAAAATTTGGGTTGTTTTTAAGGTTTCAAGTTTGATTGGTAAGTCAATTTAAGTCCTTTTCTTGTAATTTTTGAGTTTTTAGAAACCTAGAACAAAATATTTTATGATTTATGTTGAAATTTTGGAAGTTATTAGATTTTTTTGGATATAGTTTATGTTGAATTGATAGATGAATTAGGGGTTGAATTGATAAAATTTCAAGCTAGAAGTGGGTAAAGGATTAAATTGTAGAATAAGTTATAAGTTTTGTGTAATAGGGACTAAATTGAAAGAAATTTAAAATTAAGGTTTTTTGATGAAAATTAGAGAGTTAAGTTTAAGTTTAAGTAGAAATTTAGTGAAAATAATGTATAAATTGAGATAAAAATGAAGATAATTTTAGTTAGGGATTAAATTAGAATTAAGATAAAAGTTAAATAGAAAATTTAAGTATTTGATGTGAATTGGTATTGTATTGATGATTGTAAATTATTTTAATTTTCGTGGCTAACATCGTGCTAGAGACATCTGCCAATAAGGGAAAAGAGAAAGTGGACAAGGAATAAATCGAGAAATTACAGTTTGTATTACTATAATTCGAATTTAATTATTATCAATTGTTCAATTTTAATTAATATACATGGTAAATAAAATCGAGGTGAGTATTGATATTGAATTGAATTATGAATTATGTGAATATTTGAAGGTATGATTGGAAATTAAAAGTGATTTGAATTGAATCAAATTGAATTGAATGATGAAAATATGTGATTATTTGAAATGTATATTGATTGAAAAGTGAATAGTGATTTGAATTTAATTGAAATTGAATTGAGAAAGTAAATCAAATACCCTATTAACTAGTCGTATGATTGCTTCGAATTAAATCCGATGAGGTACTAAGTATCGATTCACTTCAGCAGGGCCGATGAGGCACAAGGTGCCATATTGGTGTGTTTTGGTTAGATTTGTGTATCCGCCAAAGTCCGAGTCATGCCAATAGGGGTAAAAAAATGAACTGATAATTAGAATTGATATGGAATGAATTGATGAATTGAATGATTTTGTACAGGAAATTGATTGAGATATCGAAATGAGAAATGAAAAAGAAATGAATTGGAAATAATAAAATAGTGTATGAGTTAATTGAATACAATCTTATGAATTAGTTATAATTATTATTATTGAAACATGTTGGTTTAAATGTTTGAATTGATTATTGAAAGACTAATGTTGTAAGATTTTAGATATGAAATGGAATAATATATTGAATTGGGATATTGAAATGAAATATATGAAATAATGGTTTTATGAAATGGTTATTTATGAAATGCATGAAATGGATATTGATATAGTAAGAAGATATGTAAATTAAAATGAAGAAAAGCTATTTAAGATAACTATTATTAAGAAAATTTAAAGTTTAAATGCATGAATGATTTATTGAAAGTAAAATGGTGGTAAGATTAAATGTGCATATTTATTGTTTTTACCTTAAGTATTTGAATTGTAGTAATACCACTGAGTGTATACTCAGCGTACGATTTGTTCCGTGCGCAGATTAGGTATAAATATTTTGAAGAGTTGTATTTGAGATTACGAGCATTCATCTCATCACATCTCCAAGTATTAAGAGGGTATGTTTTAAAATTTTGAATAGAATGACATGTAATTAGGAAGATCAAGTATGTTCCAAGTAGTAGTAGGGACTAAAATATAAATCATTTAAAATTATTATTTGTTTTTATGTTCAAATATATTTAGTGATTAGCCAAAATCACCTTGGCACCAAATGTAATATTCCTATACGAGGTTCCTTAGGTCGAACATGGTATAGGGGTGTTACACAAACATATCCCAAAAGTGTAGAATATAGCTAACACTCTCCAACACACCAATATATCCAGGTGAATGGAGCTTAGCTTACATTCCTTTATCTCTCCAAAGCTGTCTCGGGCCTTAATACCCCAAAAACACAACACAAAGGTGAGTACTCACAATCCTATTGCATGCCAATTATATCCAACGGTCTCACAAGGTCACAAGTTAAATATCCACAATATAATACACATTTACTTATCGATTTTTCACTCATTATCATTGCATATTTGCATCACTAACATAACATTATCACTGTTATTTGACACATATAACATGCCCACATTTACACTTTCATAATAGTCATCACAAGCATATAACACACGTCATAGCATCACATCTTAGTTCGCATTTTTACAATCACATAAGTACATATTTCACAAATTAAACATAGGAATAAGAAAGCTTACACTCGAAATTTAGAGTAGAGGTTTAGGCTACTTTTAAATTCTCAATTAATGTAATGAATCGTGTCTACAAGCAGTGATTCCAAAAACTCGCCGTTCACGCTTTCACTTAGACGCCGAAAGCTCAAACTAACTTTTCCTTAACTTGTAGAATGTCCTAAAGGATCTGAAGCTTCAACTAGTAAGTCACACAATAAGCACAATCAACATACAGTCAAAGACTCTCCTAAATCAAACAAAAAGACAAGCCTAAGCTAGATTCTCTTTGAAACTAAAACTTTCGACATAACTTGAAACTCAATTATCTCAGTCAATACTTAATCTTTTTGTGTAAAACTGATTCTATTCATCTAATTATTCACCTACAACTGATTCTCAACTTTTAAAGCACGTAAAACTACCCAATTCTTGGTATGAAAATTTTTCGACAAGTTATGGCAATTTTCACGAGAATTCATTAAAACATTGTAATTCTTTAATGAAACTTTAAACTCAGTTTAGAAACCTTCTATTCACATCAAAACTAATTAAAAAATACTTTGAAACTGTAACACCCTCTAACCCCACACCATCGCCGGAACAGGGTTACAAGGTATTACCGAACTTATACACTAACATATGAATAAAAACGAGACATAAATTTGAGTTCAATTTAAAACCAGCTAATTTTCACCAAATAATTCTTAATATAGGCCTACGGGACCTAAAATAAGTTTAGGAATTGATTTGGGGTTAAACCGGGAACTTTAAAAATTTTACTTTGAAAACAGGGGCACATGGCTGTGTGGCCTGAGGCATGCCTGTGTGGCTAGCCCATGTGGATCCCCATGGCCGTGGGGCCAGGCCGTGGGCAGTTCTGACTTGCTTCACACGGCCATGTGTCTAGCCCGTGTGCAAGTCTGTTTTTCCCACACGGCCTGGGCACATGCCCATGTGTTTTGGCCGTGTGAAAACTGCATGTTTCACCATTTTTAAGTCACTTTCACCTATAAACATACCCAAATAATGCCCAAACCATTGACTTATAAACATTAATCAAATACCATGCATTTCAATTCCAGACTTAGCAAATGTTTATTCATTCATTCCAAAAACTTCTTAAGGTTTATAATCTGTATTCACATTCAAAATATTAAACATTTATAAATAGTAAATACTAAACCTAGTACATGCCACCTTTCCAAAAGTTATAAATACATCACCAAAATGTGAGCTGAAGCCGGGATTGATTCGGATGCTAAGCCTAACCTTAACTTTACCTAACCTACGCACGGAAAATAACCGTACGCTGAGTATTGAAAATACTCAGTGATATTATCATAATTCAAATTATAACAACAACAACAATATACCATATCATACACAAATCAATCATATAGTTGTGTACCCAACTACCATATTTTCACATTTGGTTCACCATTTCTTCAATCACATACAAATATTCAATTCACGTTTCAAACTTGAATAATTCATGAACATTTAGTTCACCTCTCAATCACACATATACATATTCAATAATAACCATTCAAGAACCTTGGTTCATGTGTTCAATCTCATAGCACAATTTCATTTCTTATTTCATATCACATTATCATTTACTCTTCATTCAATGATTCAAATAAACAAATTCAATTGGTTTTCTCATTTCACTTAATTACCCCTATTAACATGACTCGGACTTTGGCGGATACACGGATCCAACCAAACACACCATATTGGCACCCAGTGCCTCATCGGATAGTTCGAAGCAAAGTTGACACCCAGTGTCTCATCGGCCTAGCCGAAGTAAAGTGGTACCCAGTACCTCATCGAATCTATCCGAAGCAATATGACACTCCAAGTGTCTCATCGACTCGAGGTCGAAGTAACCCTGAACACTTCCAATCCTATGGCATGCCAACTATATCCACTAAGCCCGACAAGTTAATAGGGTATCGAATTTCTTTCTCTTTTCAATCAAATTCACATCAATTGCACTTTAGCCACATTTTCTCACATATTTCTCAATTCAAGCACAACTTGTTCAAATTCACATTATCACATATTTTCACTTCATTTCCATTCTCAATTGATCAAAATCATTTCAACCAATTCAATCATATTAATAACTCAAATTCATTTGCATACTAACATTGCTCAATTCAATCATATAATTCAATTTCACATACATATATAATCATCAATCATATCCATTCACATTTAAATTAAATATCACTACTTATTTCAATTCTAATTCCATACACATATATTAAATAAATTAAACATTAAATAATAAATACTCGAATTATGATAATACAAACCGATAATTTCCCGAGCTACTCCTTGACCACTTTTTCTTTTCCCTTCGTATTCGATGTCTCAGTTTCCTTGTTTGCTACGAAAATTAGCATAATTACAATTAATTAATAATACACATATTTCATATAAATTTCTTTAATACCAACTTTCTCCTAACCACATTCATCTTCTTCCTTTTAACAATTCACATCATTTTCTTATTCAATTTCCATCAAAACTTCCATATAACTATCAAATTTTCATCATTTTTCCATAGTTTCAAATTTCTTCCAAATTAGTCCCTAAAACTTAAAACTTATAGCCTATTTTACAATTAAGTCCTTAAATCAATTCAAATAAATAATTTTATCAAATTAATCCCTAATTTCATCATTTGTTCAACATATACCCTATTCAAAAGTCTATCATCTTTCAATATTTCTACCTAGTTTCAACAAAACTCAATTCTAAGGCTTCTAAAACATTTAAATTAAAGAATAAGGGCTTAATTAACTTACTTTTCAAACTTTTAAGCTTCAATTCTTCAATTTCCCCTTTTTCCTTTCTTTCTTCTTTTCTTTCTCCCAATTTCGTTACTTCCCTGTAACTTTCTTTCTATTTCTTTCTTTTATTTTACTTTATTTCTTTTTACTTATTTTAATTACTATTATTATTATAAAATATCTATTTAATAACTAATTATATACACACATTTGTACACACACATACTATGACACATGTAAATCATCATCACCATACACTTGCCATTATCACAACTATTTAATAAAAATATAATATCACATAATTAATAATAATAATAAATAAATAAATATCTTTTACTTAATAATTAAGTAAATACATATATATTATACATTTGTACCAATAATTTAAAAACACATGTATTTATTCTCTACCTTACCCATGTCACTAATTTGGTTTAATTTCTAATTTAATCCCTTATTATTTTTATATTCTATAATTAAACTTTTATTCTCTATTCAATTTTGTCCTTTCTACTAATTATTTCTAATTAAACTAAATTCACTTATTCAAAGCTTAATTAAACACACAACTAAACACTCAAATATTTTTAATAATTATTTACTAACTCGATTTACTAAAACAAAGGCCCTACGACTCGTTTTTTTCTAAGACGGAGGCCCTAAACTCACTTTTCTAGTGCCCGTGAAATTTGGGTCGTTACATTTCTCTCCCCCTTAAAAAAGTTTCGTCCCCGAAATTTACCTGAAAATAAATGGGGGTACTGAGCTCTCATAGTTTCTTCCGGTTCCCATGTTGCTTCTTCCACTTTATGACTTCTCCATAGCACTTTCACTAGAGAAACTTGTTTATTTCTCAACTTTTTTACTTCTCGTGCTAGAATCTTAACTGGTTCTTCTTCATAAGACAAATCAGGTCGGATTTCAATATCTTCAGTTGAAATAACATGAGAAGGATCTGATCTATAACGTCGAAGCATAGAAACATGAAAAATATCGTGTATCTTTCGTAACTCCGGAGGTAAAGCCAACCGATAAGCTACCGGTCCAATTCTTTCCACTATTTCATATGGCCCAATATAACGAGGACTTAATTTACCTTTCCAGCCAAATCTCAATACTTTCTTCCATGGTGAAACTTTAAGAAATATTTTGTCTCCAACCGAATACTCAATATCCCGTCGTTTCAAATCAGCATAAGACTTCTGTCTATCAAAGGCTGCTTTCAATCTCTCTTGTACCTTCTTAACTATTTCTTCTGTTTCTTGAATCAATTCTGGCCCAATCACTTTTCTTTCATTCAACTCTGTCCAACACACAGGTGATCTACATCTTCGACCATACAATGCTTCATACGGAGCCATCTGAATACTTGATTGAAAACTATTATTATACACAAATTCAGCTAAAGGCAAATAATGTTCCCAACCTGATTCAAATTCGATGATACAAGCCCGAAGCATGTCTTCCAATATCTGAATTACTCGTTCGGACTGTCTGTCTGTTTGAGGATGAAATCCAGTACTAAAACTAAGACGTGTACCCAATGACTCATGTAACTGCTTCCAGAATCTAGACGTAAATCGAGGATCTCTATCTGAAATTATCGATGACGGAATACCATTTAATCTAACAATTTCTCAGATGTATATCTCAGCAAGTTTTTGCAACGACCAATCTGTTCTGACTGCTATAAAGTGAGCCGACTTGGTAAGTCTATCCACTATCACCTAAATAGCATTCTTTTTACTTGCTGACAATGATAATCCCGAAACAAAATCCATTGTAACACGATCCCATTTCCATTCAGGAATATTAATAGGTTGAAGTAAACCTGTAGGTACCTGATGTTTTGCCTTTACTCGCTGACATGTAAGACATTTACCCACATATTCGACTATGTCTCTTTTCATACCGGGCCACCAATACAAATCTTACAGATTGCGATACATTTTTGTACTTGCTGGGTGTAAAGCAAATGAACCATCGTGTACCTCTCGGAGTATTAACTCTTTCAATTCAGATTTAGCTGGAACACATACTCGATCTCGGTACCTCAAGCATCCATGTGTATCAATACTGAAATTTTCTACTGTACCATTTTGTATCATCTCTCTTTTCTTCATCAGCTTATCATCTTCCAACTGAGCTGCTCTAATCTGATCAAACATCACTGGCTTTATTCTCAATTCGGCCAACAAACTCCCATCATCACTAATACTGAGCTGTGCAAACATTACTCTCAACTCAATTGCAGCTTTTCTACTTAATACATCAGCTACCACATTAGCTTTTCCCAGATGATAGTCTATAACACAATCATAGTCTTTCAGAAGCTCAATCCACCGTCTCTGTCTTAAATTCAATTCTTTTTGGGAGAGAAGATACTTCAGACTTTTATGATCTGTATAAATATAGCATTTTTCACCATAAAGGTAATGTCTCTAAATCTTCAAACCAAAAATCACAGTTGCAAGCTCCAAATCATGATTCGGATAGTTACGTTCATGTGGCTTCAGTTGGCGAGATGTGTAGGCAATAACTTTTCCATCTTGCATCAATACACAACCTAAACCACTCAATGAAGCATCAATGTACACAATAAAATCTTTTTCTGATTCTGGTAAAGTTAAAACTGGTGCCTCTGTTAGCATTTGCTTTAACATCTCAAAACTTTTCTGACATTGATCATCCCAAACAAAAGAAACATTCTTCTGTAGCAGCTTAGTCATTGGCAAAGCTATTTTCGAAAATCCATTTACGAATCTTCTATAGTACCCAGCCAAACCAAGGAAACTAAGTACCTCAGATATATTCTTCGGAGCCTTCCACTGAACTATGGCTTCTATCTTTTTCGGATCAACTCTAATTCCATCTGTCGATACCACATGTCCCAAAAATACAACCTCCGATAACCAGAATTCACATTTACTCAATTTCCCATACAATTGTTTTTCCCGCAAAATCTGTAGCACTATTCTGAGATGTTGATCATGCTCTGTCTCTGTCTTTGAATAAACCAATATGTCATCAATGAAAACCACAACAAATTGATCTAAATATGGCTGAAATATAAGATTCATCAAATCCATGAAAGCAGCTGGGGCATTAGTCAATCCAAACGGCATTACTAAAAATTCATAATAGCCATACCTTGTACGGAAATCTGTCTTTGGCACATCATATTCTTTTACTTTCAACTGATAGTAGCCTGACCTTAAGTCAATCTTTGAAAACACCGAAGCTCCTTTCAACTGATCAAATAAATTATCAATGCGAGGAAGGGGATATTTGTTCTTGATTGTCACCTTATTCAATTGCCTATAATCAATACAAAGTCACATCGAACCATCTTTCTTTTTAACAAATAATACTGGAGCTCCCCATGGCGAAATACTCGGTCGAATAAAACCACGGTCTAACAAATCTTGCAATTGTACCTTCAACTCCTTCAGTTCGGTAGGCGACATACGATATGGTGGTATAGAAATTGGAGTAGTACCCGGATAAATCTCTATAGCAAATTCAACTTCTCTGTCTGGTGGCAAACCCGGTAATTCCTCAGGAAAAACATCAGGAAATTCGCAAACTGTTTGGATTTTACTGCATTGACTACCAATTGTATCTGAATTGATAACATAAGACAAGTATGTTGTGCAACCCTGTTGTAACAATTTATTAGCCTTAATTACTGAAATAACACGTGTTGGCCCATTGTTTCGAATACCTCTCACCTCAATACTGCTTCCATTTTCAATCTAAATACTAAATTTCTTTTCATAGCAGTCCAAAATCACACCATGTTTAGACAACCAGTCCATACCCAATATTACATCAAAATCTCCAAATGGCGTGATTAACAAATCAACCAGAAAAGTCTTATTCTAAATTTTCAACGGTTATCTTGGACAAACTTGATTCACTAACACCTTTATTCCTAACGGACTTGACACCTCTATTGACATTCTAGACATTTCATGTTTCAATTTTCCCAGCTCAACTAATTTTGAATTAACATACGAATGCGAAGATCCAGGATCAGTTAAAGCATAAACAGGTTCAGAATATAATAAGAATATACCTGTTACAACATCATTTGCATCACCCTCTTCTCGGGTTCGGACTACATATGCTCTAGCTGGAACTCGAGCTTCAGATTGCTGAGTAACAATGTCACTACTTTTTCTAGCACCACCTCCTCGAGATACGGAACCACCTCTACCCGATCCTCTACCTCTCATAGTAGAGCCTGATCTCTGTGATGTCACGGGTGTAGTACTGTCAACTTTCGGACAATCTCTAATAAAATGGTCTTTAGATCTACATCGGAAACAGCCTCCAACTAATTTCCAGCATTCACCCCTATGTTTCTTCCCGCAATGTTCACAATCTGGAATAGCAATATCTCGGGATGGACCTCTTACACTACCGGTGGACATTGTAGTTTGTTTTCTTTGACTCTTTCCTCATTTATCTGATCTGAAATTTAATCTCCATCCACCTCTAGATTCTCTAGATCTTTTCGGTAAAGGATTTGAGCTTGTAGTCCCCATACGTTTCCTAACTGATTTAGAAGGTTCAGAATTTTTATCAAGCCCCAAGACTTGTTCTATCATCTTAGCCCGCTCAATCAAGTCAACAAATTCAGTGATTGGACGAGATACTAATAACACCCTTATTTCATCTCTTAATCCTCGTAAGAATCTTTTACAACTGTCAGCTTCAGTTGGTATGAACTCTGATGCATATCTACCCAGTCGTGAAAACTCCCGTTCATAATCCACTACTGTCATTTTACCTTGTTTCAAAGTCAAAAATTCTTGTTTCTTATCTTCAATGTATATTTCCTTGATGTACTTCTTTTGAAATTCTTTCTGGAACAAATCCCATGTTACTTGATCAGTAGGCAAGTGTCGGGTCACAGATTCCCACCATAGGTAGGCTTCACCCTGTAATAAAGATACAGTACATAACAAGCTTTCTCGTGGAGTACATTCTAACTGTTGTAAAACTCTTTTTGTTGCTTCCATCCAATTTTTAGCTATGGACGGATCAACACCTTTCAGACCCGAAAATTCCGTGGCACCATATTTCCTTAATTCCTTAATAGGGGCTCGTCTAGGAACAGGTACAGATGTGGTAGCAGGTACAGTCCCCGCTACTCGTTGGAGAGCATCAGCTAAAACTCTTAATATATCAGAATCATTTCTACATTTTTCTTCTCTCTCCCTAATGTTTTCTCTTTCTACATTGGGAGGTTGGTTTCTAATTAGATTCACGTTAGGTGTAGCTAATTCACTTTCGTCTAAATCATATGATTCTTCATTCATTTCTTCATCTATATCATCAAGGTGTTCATCAGACATCTTTAATATATAAAACAAAAACAATTAGATAGGTCAGCATCCAAAAATCCCGACTCAGTTCTGACTTGACTGTGGCATGTACTTCTAAACTCACTTAGAAGCTCGATTTAGTCCAAGAATCGGCTAAACCTATAGCTCTGATACCACTAAATGTAACACCCTCTAACCCCACACCGTCGTCGGAACAGGGTTACAAGACATTATCGGACTTATACACTAACATATGAATAAAAACGAGACATAAATTTGAGTTTCAATTTAAAACTAGCTAATTTTCACCAAATAATTCTTAATATAGGCCTACAGGACCTAAAATAAGTTTAGGAATTGATTTGGGGTTAAATCGGGAACTTTAAAAATTTTACTTTAAAAACAGGGGTACATAGCCATGTGGCCTGAGGCATGCCCGTGTGGATCCCCATAGCCGTGGGGCCAGGCCGTGGGCAATTCTGACTTGCTTCACACGGCCATGTGTCTAGCCCGTGTGCAAGTCTGTTTTTCCCACACGGCCTGGGCACACGCCCATGTGTTTTGGCCGTGTGAAAACTACATGTTTCACCATTTTTAAGTCACTTTCACTACTAAACATACCCAAATAATGCCTAAACCATTGACTTATAAACATTAATCAAATACCATGCATTTCAATTCCAGACTTAGCAAATGTTTATTCATTCATTCCAAAAACTTCTTAAGGTTTATAATCTGTATTCACATTCAAAATATTAAACATTTATAAATAGTAAATACTAAACCTAGTACATGCCACCTTTCCAAAAGTTATAAATACATCACCAAAATGTGAGCTGAAGCCGGGATTGATTCGGATGCTAAGCCTGACCTTAACTTTACCTAACCTGCGCACGGAAAACAACCGTACGCTGAGTATTGAAAATACTCAGTGGTATTATCATAATTCAAATTATAACAACAACAACAATATGCCATATCATACACAAATCAATCATATAGTTGTGTACCCAACTACCATATTTTCACATTTGGTTCACCATTTTTACAATCACATACAAATATTCAATTCACGTTTCAAACTTGAACAATTCATGAACATTTAGTTCACCTCTCAATCACACATATACATATTCAATAATAACCATTCAAGAACCTTGGTTCATGTGTTCAATCTCATAGCACAATTTCATTTCTTATTTCATATCACATTATCATTTACTCTTCATTCAATGATTCAAATAAACAAATTCAATTGGTTTTCTCATTTCACTTAATTACCCCTATTAACATGACTCGGACTTTGGCGGATACACGGATCCAACCAAACACACCATATTGGCACCCAGTGCCTCATCAAATAGTTCAAAGCAAAGTTGACACCCAGTGTCTCATCGGTCTAGCCGAAGTAAAGTGGTACCCAGTACCTCATCGAATCTATCCGAAGCAATATGACACTCCAAGTGTCTCATCGACTCGAGGTCGAAGTAACCCTGAACACTTCCAATACTATGGCATACCAACTATATCCACTAAGCCCGACAAGTTAATAGGGTATCGAATTTCTTTCTCTTTTCAATCAATTTCACATCAATTGCACTTTAGCCACATTTTCTCACATATTTCTCAATTCAAGCACAACTTGTTCAAATTCACATTATCACATATTTTCACTTCATTTCCATTCTCAATTGATCAAAATCATTTCAACCAATTCAATCACATTAATAACTCAAATTCATTTGCATACTAACATTGCTCAATTCAATCATATAATTCAATTTCACATACATATATAATCATCAATCATATCCATTCACATTTAAATTAAATATCACTACTTATTTTAATTCTAATTCCATGCACATATATTAAATAAATTAAATATTAAATAATAAATACTCGAATTATGATAATACAAACCGATAATTTCCCGAGCTACTCCTCGACCACTTTTTCTTTTCCCTTCGTATTCGATGTCTCGGTTTCCTTGTTTGCTACGAAAATTAGCATAATTACAATTAATTAATAATACACATATTTCATATAAATTTCTTTAATACCAATTTTCTCCTAACCACATTCATCTTCTTCCTTTTAACAATTCACATCATATTCTTATTCAATTTCCATCAAAACTTCCATATAACTATCAAATTTTCATCATTTTTCCAAAGTTTTGAATTTCTTCCAAATTAGTCCCTAAAACTTAAAACTTATAGCCTATTTTACAATTAAGTCCTTAAATCAATTCAAATAAATAATTTTATCAAATTAATCCCTAATTTCATCATCTGTTCAACATATACCCTATTCAAAAGTCTATCATCTTTCAATATTTCCACCTAGTTTCAACAAAACTCAATTCTAAGGCTTCTAAAACATTTAAATTAAAGAATAAGGGCTTAATTAACTTACTTTTCAAACTTCTAAGCTTCAATTCTTCAATTTCCCCTTTTTCCTTTCTTTCTTCTTTTCTTTCTCCCAATTTCGTTACTTCCCTGTAACTTTCTTTCTATTTCTTTCTTTTATTTTACTTTATTTCTTTTTACTTATTTTAATTACTATTATTATTATAAAATATCTATTTAATAACTAATTATATACACACATTTGTACACACACATACTATGACACATGTAAATCATCATCACCATACACTTGCCATTATCACAACTATTTAATAAAAATATAATATCACATAATTAATAATAATAATAAATAAATAAATAAATAAATATCTTTCACTTAATAATTAAGTAAATACATATATATTATACATTTGTACCAATAATTTAAAAACACATGTATTTATTCTCTACCTTACACATGTCACTAATTTGGTTTAATTACTAATTTAATCCCTTATTATTTTTATATTCTATAATTAAACTTTTATTCTTTATTCAATTTAGTCCTTTCTACTAATTATTTCTAATTAAACTAAATTCACTTATTCAAAGCTTAATTAAACACACAACTAAACACTCAAATATTTCTAATAATTATTTACTAACTCGATTTACTAAAACAAAGGCCCTACGACTCGTTTTTTTGCTAAGACGGAGGCCCTAAACTTACTTTTCCGGTGCCCGTGAAATTTGGGTCGTTACAGAAATCATGTTTTTGTTCAAAATCCCACAATCCACCATTAACGACCCAATTTTTGGCTTTTATTTAAAACTTATGATTTAATGGCTAAAAACTCATTTTAGAAAGCTTGATAACATTAAAAACTGATAAGGAATCGAACCGTTACCTTTGAAAGAAGAAAAATAAACATTTGGTTAAAAATCTAAAAAATCCACAAATTTGACAGATGACAAAATTAATGGTGTTTTGGGTTTTTTTTCTTGAAATTCTATGGAGATTTATTGCTTGGGTGATTATAGAAATAAAAAAATGGAGTTTAGGAAACAAAATTTGAAGAATAGGGCTTTAGGAATGCAATGGACGACAAAAACAAAGCAAAGATGAAGTTATTGTGAGTTTGCTGTAATTGGGGAAAATATTATATTAAATTTTAAAATTTGGTTTAACTGTCTTATAAGCACTCAAAATTTAGAGCCTATTCCAAATCAACCCTTATATCAAAATTGAAAGTCTTTTCAGCATTATTGTCAAAAATTGATTTGATTTTTAAAAGGCAATAAACAAAAACATTTTTGATTTTCCATGCTACGAAATTCTTGAGCATATTATAGCTAAAATTCTCTTTTTACCTTCAAAACTTCTAGGCCCAATTTTGAGAAGTGACATTTAGAAAATAAGTAAGCATCACAAAAAATGTTTGGCCAAAATAACTCACACTCAAGTACTTTATGTATAGTATGTTTAGGACCAAAATGCCCTCCACGAGCATAAGAGTAACAAAAGCCCAAAATAAATTGTACGTCGATTTCTGTTACACATCGTTGGATTACCTTATTGGAACAGTGTCTCCATAAGTAGGTGTTGTCCCAAATATAATATTCTGAATCTCATTTGATTTTGTTTTTCAGAGCATGGTAAATCAGAAGAGATAATACCTTTAGCGAGGTAATTTACCATATCAGCATACCAAAGGTAACCGACTTGTGCCGAAAGTAGATTCTTGTCCAAAAAATTATCTTTTAGTGGCGTATCGTCTGTTGAGAGCAGCAATCAACTTACATGGTCTGCTACTAAGTTCTCACATGCTTTCTTATCTTTAGTCTCGAAGTCAAACTCTTGTAAAAGCATAATCCATCTAATCAACCTCGATTTTACCTTCTTCTTTCCGATCAAATATTTTAAAGCTGTATGGTTAGAGGAAACAATGGTTTTAGTTCCTAAAAAATATGATTTAAAATTTTCCAAAGCAAAAACAATAGTCAATAATTTTTTTCAGTGGTCAAATAGTTGCTTTGGGCAGTATTTAAGGTTTTTGAGGCGTAAAAGATAACATAGGGTTCCTTCCAATTCTCTACCTAAGGATGACTCCTACACTGTGATCACTTACATCAGACATGATCTCGAAGAGATAATCCTAATTCATTGGTTGCACTATGGGAGTTGAAACAAGCTTATGCTTAAGAGTATTGAATGCATCCTCACTTGCTTGATCGAATTCAAACCCTTTGTCTTTTTGTAAGAGATTACATAGCGATTGTGGAATCTTCAAAAAATCCTTAATAAAACACCTGTAAAAACTTGTGTGGCCAAGAAAAGAATGGTTTTCCCTCATAGTCGTGGGGTACAAAAGTAAGTTAATTACATTAGTTTTGGTCTTACCGATTGCAATCCCTTTAGCGAAGGTAACATGGCCCAAAATTAATCTCATATCAACCATAAAATGACATTTTTCACAATTCAGAATGAAATTAAATTCTATGTATCTTTCCAAAATCTTAGTGAGGTTTGACAAACATTCACTAAAAGAATTACTATAAATTATGAAGTCATCTACAAATACCTCAATTATTTTCTTGACATAGTCGAAACATATGCTTACCATACACCTCTAAAATGTGGTCGGCACATTGTAAAGTCCAAATGGCATCCATCTATAGACGAATGTACCAAAAGGACACGTGATTTTCATCTTTTCTTAGTCTTCTGATGCCACTAGAGTCTGGAAGAAACCTAAATAGCCATTAAGACAGCAATAGTGAAATTTACTGGCTAAGTGTTCGAGCATTTGGTAAATAAAAAAAAAAAGTGGAAAGTGGTATTTTTGAGTTAAAGCATTCAACTTCTTGTAGTTTATGCAGACTCTTCACTCGTTTTGGACTCGAGTGGGAACCAATTTACCTACTGAATTTTTAATTACAGTCACGCCAATTTTCTTAGGTATTACATGAACTGGGCTACCCTAGTTACTGTCTAAAATTAGGTATATCATCCTTGCGTCTAGTAACTTCTAAATTTCCTTTTTCACAACCTCCATTATTAGTAGATTGAGGTGTCTTTGAACTTCTCTTTTTGGGTTCACATTTTCCTCTATCAGAATCTTGTGCATACAGGTTGAGGGACTTAAACATTTAATATCTAAAATCGTCCATCTAGTCACCCCTTTGTAATCCCTCAAGACTCGAACCAAGTTCTCTTCTTCTAGTCTTGAAAGCTTACTTGAAACTATTACTGATAAAGTGTTTCCTTTTCCCAAGAAGACGTACTTTAAATGTTTCAGTAACAGTTTGAGCTCTAATTTTAAGGCCTACAAAATGGAAGGCAAGAGATTAGTTTGCAAAGGAGACAATTCAAAAATTTTACCTAGATTTTTGGGGAACTATGGTGCTTCCATGCGAATAACAGCTTCACATATTGGTTCTTTGATCGTCAATAATTTTTCTAGTTTTTCCAAAGCATTGAGATTTAAAATCCTGCAAAGCATAGTTTTTAATTCATCATTTTTGCGATATTTAAAATGTAATTTTGTAAAAGGTTCAATTATGTCAACATTAGAGACATTCGTCATTGCACTGGGGTGGCCCATGCCTCATAAACATTGAATTTGACCACTTCACTGTCAAATTCTTTATTATTTCATTCAAATTCTCTAATTCTTTTAATATACTAATTCCCGTCGATGCTATTATTGTTCTCTTATCTGTTCGATGTAGCACGATCTTTGTCTTTTGTTTATTTCTTTGAAGTACGTTCTCTTGTCTTTTGTTTTCACTTTTGCAATTCTTCTTCTTTTTCTTTCCCTCAATTTTGTGTTTTTTTTTTGTTTACTAGGCTTTTAGCCATGAAAAATGATATGGTGGGTTTAAGCATTTAATGATGGCAAATAAAAGGCGTGGCTCCTCTCCATTGACTCTGAATCCCAAAAATCAACATTTAAGTTCTGTTTAATAAGATGTTTGCTTACTATGAGTGTGATTCACTTTCTCACAATGAGGAATACAATGGCAAATCTTTGGCATCCTTTAAGGGGTGTTCAAATCTCAGATATAGGGATAAATGATATTTGTTTAAATTTTACCGTGAGTGTAATACCCTTTAACCCTAAACCGTCGCCGGAAAAGCGTTACAAGGTATTACCAGACAAATCAGACAATTTACGGATAATTCTTAATAAATAAATAAACAAGAAAATCATTATTTAACAAATAATAATTATAGTATAATCATAAATGCATATAAATTATATTTTACCTTTCTAATTGATTTCATTCATTCATTCATTTTTTTATCAAAATTTCGGCAGTATTTCTGCTTATTTTTTCATAAAACCCCCTGCAAGTTCAAACCAGAAATAAACCATTCCAAAACCAATGGCACAATCAAAAACAATTCAAACTTAAATATACCTAAATCATAACCAATTAATTAACATAGTAATTTAATAACTAAACATTCATAATATTAATCAAAATTAACTAATAATTTCATTTGTTTTTCATTCTAAGTTAAGACCAAATTATATAATATAATATTTACCATTTTATCATACTAATAACAAAATATGGTATACCATTCTTACAACCAACATTACAAGCGTATATATATATATAACCTATACAACACCTAGGACATGCCACTTTTAATTAAGAAAAGAAAACATCACCAAAATCTTTTTGCTGGAGTCGGAATCGTTCGGATGCTGGACCAGGACACTAGACTCCTATTAACCTGCGCACGAAAACAACCGTACGCTGAGTATTCCATACTCAGTGATATTACCATAATTCAAATTATAATAGCAATAATTAAAAAAATAAAATATAAAAACTATACATCAAATAATAGTTCATTTTTAAACTTTCATTAAATAACAATAATAAAACAATCTTTAGCTATTCTTCAATTTTAGTCACAAATCACATTTATCAAATTTTAATCACCCCATTCATTTTAAATTCATGCATTTCATTCCCAATCTCAATTTTCAGTCCACAATTTCAATTTCTTTCATATTCACTAGTACAGTTGATCAAATCCATTTGATCTTCTCATTTCAATTATTCACCCTATTAACAATTCGGACTTTAACGGATACACGGATTCCAACCCAAACACACCAGTATGGCACATTGTGCCTAAAACGGTACATAGTACCTGATCAGTATACGACACATAAAGTGCCTAAAACGACACACGAGGTGCCTGAAATACGACACATAAAGTGCCTAATATACGACACATAAAGTGCCTGATAGGTAAAGTCGGCAAATCCCGTACAGTTCCAGAACCTATGGCATGCCAATTATATCCGACTCAGCCTGACTAGTTAATAGGGTATTTCAGTTCTCAATTTACTTTCATTTCCAATCCAAAAACACTTTTCAATTACAATTTCACATTCAAATCAATTTACAATTCAATTATACATACACATTCACCATTCAATTCAATTCTCATTCAACTCAAATATCAATACTTATATCTCACTTATTAAATATAGAATTTATATAAAACATTTAATAAAAAGTAATTTGAATTATAGTAATACAAACCGTGAATTTTTCGTTTTAATCCTCGATAGCTTTCTCCTTCCCTTTGTGCGCCGATGTCTCGGGTTCTTTCTTAACTACGAAAATAATAATAATTTATAATCATCAATACAACACAATTCAATTTAATTCATGAGCCTAAACATACAAATTTAAC
Source organism: Gossypium stocksii (assembly GCA_020496765.1). Taxonomy (NCBI): domain Eukaryota; kingdom Viridiplantae; phylum Streptophyta; class Magnoliopsida; order Malvales; family Malvaceae; genus Gossypium; species Gossypium stocksii. The sequence continues at coordinate 56,513,325 of CM035622.1, forward strand.
CATTTTTAATGTATATATAATTTCACTATTAAGTTGTCTACTTGAGTCATTGTTACTAAATTATTTATATCTTGAGCTACGAAACTCCAAATTAATATCTAATAATTTTCAGTAAAACTAGACTCACATATCTTCTTACCATAAAATTTTTATAATTTTTGGTTTATCCAATAAATATAGTTTATTCTTTAAAGTTGCCCTTGTTCTGCTGTCAAATAGTTCCAACCTTTCTTCATTGAAAATTAATTATCTCCTTGTACAAGATTTGAACGATGTTCCCATTTGATTTTATTAAAAATAGATTCATTAAGGATTATACAAATATAAATTCCAACCCATAATTATTTTTATACCATTTTTAATGATTTTTCAAAATCAGAACAGGGGAACCCAAATTCATTCTAACCTTGTCTCACAAAACTTATTATATCTCATGATATAAAATTTATTTTCTTACACCGTTTCTTCTATTAGAAACTAGACTCAATAAGCTTTAATTCTATTTTTTCATCCTCTACTTCAATTTCTACAATTTTTAGTGAATTTTCAAAGTCAGACCATTGCTACTGCCCAAAGCTGTTTTGGTGAAAAATGTTAATAACCAAATTTATAACACCAATTCACACCTTATTTCTATTCAAATTTCATTCAAACTCAAATTTAACTATTAAATTTTCAACATATTTTCCTAATTTTGAATTTTCCTCAATTTAGTCCCTAAAACACAAAACTTATAGCTTACTTTACAATTCAATCCCTATAACTATTCTAACTTGAATTTTATTCAATTAAACCCCTATTTCATCATTTTTATTCAACATGAACTTTGTTTAAAAACCTAAGAACTTCCAAACTACCAACATAATTCCATCAAAACCTTATTTTAATACTTCTAAAACATCAAAATTATGAGAAAAGGACTTGATTGAGCTTACCAATTAACTCCAAGCTTCATAAACCCTATTTCCCCTTTTCTTTCTTTTTCCTTCTCCTGTTCGAATGCTTTTTGTTTTCTTTTCTTTGTTCTTTTCTTTATTCTCTTTCTTTTATTCGTTTTAGTTACAAATAATATATTATAATTTAATTTAATCATATAATATATATAAATATCTTCTACTTAATTAATAAGAAAACATATAATCATGTTACAAGTGTATATTCATATATTATTACACATGTTTATTTTCTTTTTCATACATTTGTTTTTACTTAATTTAATTCTAAATATAATATTATTTAATATAATTTTTAGCTTAAATAAAATAATATTAATAATAACTAATTTAATTAATCAATAAACAATTATCTAAGAAAAGCCTTAGATTTTTAACAGTTTATGCCGCCTCATCTATGCTAATTGGTACAATTGCTAGTTTGGTGCTTTTTATTTTCTATTGATTTATAATTGAACCTTTGCCCTTTATTCAGTTTAGTCTTTTTTCTTAATTACTCTTAATTAAGTTAAATTCGCATATTTAAAATTTAATTAAGCTCACTACTAGACTCATAAATATTCCTAATAATTATTTACGAACTCGATTTACTAAGACAGAGGCCCGATAATGTACTTTTCCGATGTCCGTGAATTTTGGGTTATTACAGTGAGGTAGAGATTAATCAAGTGATAAATGGGGCTCCATGGATTCTTAATAATCACCTATTAGTTATTCATCGATTAGTAGAAACTGAAGATCCGATGCAAGTCCCCCTAATATTCTTGTCGTTTTGGATTCAAGTGCACAATCTCCCCCCAAGATAGTTTTTGGAAAATGTTGCGAAACAATTTGGTTATTTCATTAGTAAATTTTTGGAATGTGATAAAAAACAATCGAATCGAGGACTAAAGAATTATCTCTGTATATAACACCCATAACTCGTATCCATCGTTGAATTAGAGTTACAAAGTATTACCGTACAACTTAGAACAGTTAATAACAAATAGCATCAAATTTACCAAATTAATTAACAATTTCATAAATAATTCATATTGAGGTAGAACATACATTTGTGAGCCTTAAATCAAGCCTACGAGGCCCTAAAATAGTTTAGAAATAATCAGGGACCAATTTGAAACAAATAAAAAAGTTTAGGGAAAACTAAAAAATTTCAATACAGAGGTCACACAGCCATGTGCCCAGACCGTGGGGCTCCAAACATGGTCCTGAGGCTATCCACACACCTGTGCACTCGCCCGTGTAACTCTCTGACTCGGGTCACATGCCCATGTCGGTCGTGTGCCAGCTTGTGTGTGCCCAAAAATGACTCAAAACTGGGCCATTTCACATCCAATTGCTTATAAACCTAAACATATTCAATAGCACATGTTCTAAAGACTTTAAAGGACTTTCAAAATCATTCAAAACTTGCCAAGCCATCAACCTAAAGTCCAACCAATGTGTCATGGGTGACACCATAATTCAATCACTTAACATTTAACTACCTTAACTACATTATACAAGCCAAATCACTTACACAAAACAAATTACTTTCAATTCAAACATACCATACCTAAATTATACAAAACTTACCATTTCATGCTTGCCAACTTATGCTTAAACTTGGTATTAAACAATGCATACCACATTTAGTTACTCATATCATAACATCAAATGCACACCACAAACCTTATAAGTACTTAGGAACTTTTACAAACATAACCAAATGCTCCTATACATGCCATATAAGCCAAATGTAGTTTAAAATCTACCAAAAGATCCTTGGATAGTGTGATTCTTCAACTTAATAGGATTTCCCGATTTCCACAAAACGTATCTATAAAGAAAAGATAAATAACACGAGTAAGCTTTCATAAAACTTAGTAAGTTCATAGGTTAAATGATAAATCTTACCAAATTAAACCTAATAATTCAATTAACATGATTAACAAATAGAGTTCCTATCAATCACAGTTCACAACAGGTGAGAAATGCTTGAACAATAGTACAAATCAATTTTCCACATTTTAATAACATTCAATGATCAATAAAGCATTGTTCGATGAACGATATAAAGATATGAGCACACGATTAACCATCCAGAACACACCAAACGTTCATACGAGCCAATCCAACCGATAACACACCTCGACACTTGTAGGCTAACACCTGCCCCCATAACACACCAAAAAAATACTAAAATATAATATGATAATCTACAACAAATGTAGGACATCGGTATATTCAGTGAATAGAAGATATACAAAAATCATCGTCACATCTCATATCAAGCTCATACCGTGCACATCACAACCTATTGGCATGTCAATCATACTTTATCCAACATTCATCAGCTTAAAAGATATCAACAGTAACTAGTGATATATCAATCCATTACTTAATTTTCAGTTTCATGGTGTCTATACATCATCCATCAATCAACAATTTAATTCATACAACAAGCATTTAAGAAAAATATGTTAAATTAAACCGAACGAACTTACCAGATTAAACTGCGGCAACGACAAAAGTAAATGGGCTATTTCGTAATTTTCTCTTTTCTTTAGTTTTTCACTCATTCTTGATCTAAAATAATAATTTCATTCAATTAACTAATTCCAACAGCAAATTAATTCATTTATGCAATTAAGTCTTTTAGGCATTTTTACAAAATAACCCTAACATTTTACCTTTTATGCAATTTAGTCCCTAAGTTCAAAACTTGCAATTTAACCAATTTCATCTAAAACCCAGCGTAGCCGAACCATGGAGGACCTCACTAACGCCCATATTTTTTTGTTAATTAAATCAAGTACAAGTAATTTTACTATCTTTACAGTTTAGTCCTTAAACATTAAAATAATCAAAATCCACTTTACACAATAGTACTATATAACAACCAAGCTTACTAAAATAACATAAAATTTCAATAATCCACAACATTTAACAGTTTTACAATTTAACCCCCGGTTTAGCTAGATCAAACTAATACGAGCTCAAAAACATAAAAATTACTAAAAACGAGCAAGATTTGCCTACCCAATCAAAGTGACCTAGCTTGGATGAAAGCTTTCTTATTTCATCTATGATATTTACCTTTAATTCTTTAATTTTAACTTATCATTTAACTATTTACAACTTTAACCTCTTTAATTTAAACGTAATAATTTTCTAAAACATGTCCATAAATGTCCACTATAATTCCCTAGGGTATAATTGCACAATTGGTCTTTCAATTATTTTAAATTTTAACAAAATAAGCTTAATTTCAATTTAACCCTAAACTAACTAGGACTTAATAAGAAAATAGCCCAAAAGCTATTGGATCAATCATATCCACCACTGCTTGGACTTTTTAACCATGGTTTAATCACCATTTTGGTCCTTTTTATTATTTTAAATCTATAGAGACTAATTTTTACCTCTTTTCCAATTTAATCCTTTTTTTATTAATTAACTATCTAAACTATAAAATTTCTTAACCAGAATTTAATACGACACTAATGGTCTTGTAATATTAAATAATTAATATCTACGGATTGACTCGTCGGAGTTGTGGTCTCGAAACCACTATTTTCAGCACCACTAAAAAATGGGCTGTTACACTGTATTCAAGTTCAATTGGATATCTGACAACCATTGAAGTGAAGTAAAAAAAATCATGATCTCTCAATTGAAGTTTACTTATGCAAATTTTTGGTATGAGAAATTAACTTTCTTTTGTTTCTTGTGTGGCTGTTTAAGCCTAGTGTTAACTTTTTCCCCATCACACTTAACTATGGCTTGAAGGAGATGGAGCTTGGATTACATCTATCCTTGAAGGGCTAACCGAGAAGAGCCACTACCATAAACAATGTATGGTTTCGAGAGGAAGGCGATGAAGATCTTCGAGACGCAAATTTGGGAAGGCAAGATTTAGGGTAGAATTCAAAGGATGGGATTAAATGAGAATTGTGGATGAAGATCAATCTTATCTTAGATTTTAATTAAGAGGGATTCCCAAATCAAACTGATTCTAATAAAGTGGGATCTTCTAGTGGGTTAGGTTGGGTTGATATGGAGCAATAGGAGTGAGCAAAATTCAATTCAACTAAAAAATTAAAAAAATTCAATTTTAGAATTATTTGAATCGAGTTAATCGAATCAACTCAATTTTTTTCAAATTTCGAGTTCGAGTCAACTTGAATTTTCAAATTCGAAAACTCAAATAATTCGAATAAACCGAATAAAAACCATATTTTTTAAAATTTTAAATTTATATTCTCCAAGCTCAAAACCTTTTAAGCTTTTACTTTACCCCAAATTTTCCCTAATCCCAAACCCTTTTATTTTACCCATATTTCCCCCAAGCTCGTCTGCCCTACAAATCTATTTTCTTGATTTCCTCCCCTAAATCAAACCCTCCAAGCTGGCAACTCCATCGTCCATTCATTATTCCATTCAATTCAAACCCCCAAATTTATCATCTTCTCTAAAAAAACCTTAAATTAAACCCCAAATCCATCATCCTTCATTTTGAAAAATCCCTAAAATAAACTCTACATTCTTCTTCTACTTCATCATCATCATCATCATCATCATCATCATCATCATCATCATTAGTTCATTTAAACCCTCTAAATCAAAATCCCTACCTCCAAATCAAATTGGTGTTCCTTCTAGCCGGCGCACTTCGTTCTCTTTAGTCTAAGCTTGAAATTTCTGCATCTTTGAGGTTTTTCCAAAACACCATTTTATTATTTGTTGAAAAGAGCAAAGAAATATACCTAGGAGATTCTATTTGACCATTGATCATTCTAAAAGAAAGCCTTGAAATGAAAAAAATAAACTCTCTAAATTAACTTTTTAATAGTGGTAACTACCAATTTCAATAAATAGGAAAAACAAAAGGCAATGGTTTTAAACAAAAACCTAAGATATGCCGGATGCAGAAACAGAGAAAATTTGACTCTTTTAACAAGTTATTACATATATTCAATTAGATTCTTCATACATATATATAATTGGGAGTGTGGATTTGGTTAATATATCCAATGAATATAATTAATGTTGTGGCTGAATCTCATTGGATGAATATTTGTTTTGTAACACCCCAAACTCGGCCTAGACGTTATGGCCGAATCTGGCAATGTCACATGATAGTGTGATTGAAAACTAAGTTATTACAATAAAATCATTTCCATGTTATTACCTTTCTTTATCTCCTTTTAGTTCTAAAAGAATTCGCTTTACTTATTTAAAACGTTTGCCTTAAAACATTTCTCATTGCGAAAGCTTTTAAAACAAAGTAGTTTAAGTGATCGTGAGTTTAGAAAATACCTTAGCTTTTTGAAAATCGAACTTCCTACGACTAGTAGTTATAATTCCAAAAAAATAAAAGAAAACCAAATTTAAGCAAAAGTCCCAAAGAGTCCTCAAATTATATCCCCAAAAAAACCAAAAATAGACCATAAATGCTAGATTATAAATCATAAGAGTCCAAAACAGTGGCCATCGTCGAGTCCTTCGCCATATCGATCCGTCTAAGTTTGGGAATTACCTGTACACATTAAACAAAGAGGGGTGAGTTTATGTAAACTCAGTGTGTAATCCCGTAGAAAACAAACAACGGTAATCACAGTGCGCAGTCAAACAGTTTTGGCCTTAGCCCAATTCAGTATTAGTATCAGTATGCACAAGGGCCTTAGCCCATCACAGTATCAGTAACAGATATACAGTATCCAGTAGTAAAGTCCTACCCAACCAGCCTCTACACACCATCTCTGTTCATCCCTACACTTTATGTGGGGATTAAATCACCCACCCATCCCTACACTCCAAGCGGTACCGAATACGACACATAAACAGTAATTTGCAGCTGAGCTGCTAGATTTTAGGCTTAAGAGCCTTTCAGTAAACTTCCTCCAAATATAATCAACCCAACCCAATACAATGCAAACAAACAATAGATGGCACGCTTTTATGCAACTATCAATAAACATATATATAACAGTAATCAGGCATATAGGCATACAGTTTATCATGCTCAGTCCACTCATCAATTATTTAGTTCACACAATTAAGGGTCTAAATAGAGCTTACCGATCCTACAGTAGGTTCACAGTCAACTTGGGCAAACCGTGCAAACTTAGTAATCGATTCAGTAAAAATAGGCTCACACACCTCTATGGCTTGCCCATGCGGGCGCACACGACTCAAAATGTCCTTAGCCAAATCTCACATGCCCGCGTGGCCCACATGGCCTAAAATAGTCTAACCCGTGTGTCACACACGACCTACTTAGCTATCACACGGTCGTGTCCTTAGCACACGGCCTGGCCTCATCGTTCACACACCAGTTTTGTGGCACACAGCCTATCACACGGCCTACCGCACGGACGACCACACGCTCGTGTGGCGTCGACAATGAGGTTTTTTGACTTCTCACTGAACCCTATTTTTTGCATAGTTTTTGATGTCTAAACACTCCCGAGCACTCCAATACCTATGATTGACCAATATTTCACTACGTTAATCATTTAAACAATCGAACTAACTAAACCCGAAACAAAGTACTCTTCCCTTGAGCCTAAAAACTTACCCCAAATACTTCGGATTAATTCATTTACAAAATAATACGATGAGAGCCTCAATCCCCAAGAAATGCTACTGCCAAAACCCATAAATCACACTAACGAGAATACAAACATCTAAGAACGATAACAACCAACATACACCTACCACTCGCACGTGATCAATTATGCAAACGGAAGAATGGAAGAATACTAGTAACGAAAGAACATGAGAGAATTAAAGAAAAGAAATTGATAGAGGAAAACAAGAAGATTACTGTCAGAAATTTGGAAAAAGGGAGAGAGAGAGCCGAAAATTGAGAAAAAAATAAGTAGATTAAGCAATATTCTGACAACTTCCCTTCAAGTCTCCTCAAATCTCTCCCCACTATCATACAACTACACAGAATTTCAATTCCAATCAAACTCATCCACCCACACGCCACATGCGAAAATGATTACTTCCTCGCTCACACAAGGATTCAAACACAAGACCTCCCGCATATTGACATTTCATTTAACCACCAGACCAGCAGGCCCATTCTATTAATTACTTGCAAACTTTTAATTAAAAGCCTACTGACCAAAAATGGGGCTTATTAATAAAAATACCAAAATTTACCCAAGTCATGGCTTGAACTTGGAACCTCACACACACACCTAAAACACTTAACCACTAAAGCAGATAGACAGTTATGTCACACATATACAAGAACAAAAATTAAGAACTTAGGGCGTTACATGTTTACTGTCATGTGTTTTGCTGTGATATCAGGTTTGTCAACGGTGCTTTGTCCTATATTACTCTGATATTCAATATATATATATTCATATATATATTTTTTTTCATTTTAAAAATATATAATCCTCTATAGTTGGACTAGATCGTTGTGTCAATATTAATAACCATATAAATTATTTTTTTATTTAACTATTTTATTTTTAATGAAACATTAATATGAACTAAAAATTAAAGGTTACTTAAAAAAATTTAAAGGTTACAATTCTGATACATCTCTTGGATGAGCCTACAAAAAGTTGAAAAAGATATTGCAATCCTAGCACTTTTATTTGAACCATATGGATTGTTTTAATTACTACCGGATTCTTTACCCTGCAATGCGAAAATAACTAAAATTTAATATTATTTATTTTTTGAGCCTTTATTATATTATTAATAAATTTAATCTTCCATTAGATAAAACAATTATTGGTCATAGTTAGTGATTGCAAAAAAATGTTTACTTATAGATAAATGATCAACAGCGAGATGGTTCAACTCACTGTTCACAAAATTCTTCCCTAAGTAGATATGATCAAACAACAACCAAGGAAAATGTTTAAAGAAAGATTACTTCAAAGGCAGCTTGTTAGAGCTATTTCACCAAATATGTAACTAAAGAGAGGGAGAATAGAGCAACCTGCCATGCTTGTAATGCTACTTACACCATGGAATCAACTTTGGGTCATACAACAAATTGGAATAATCATTTGAAAACATGCTTAAAAAGACTTCAAAGTAATACTTCTGACCCGAAGCAATTAGAATTAGCATTTGTGAAGGCTAACTAAGAAACAACGGATTTATCAACTTGGGTGTTTGATAAAGATGTTGTTAGAAAGGCGTTGGTTCGTATGACAATTGTGGATGAATTACCTTTTAAAATTGTAAAGTAAGAGGGCTTCAAATACTTTCTTTCTATAGCATGCCCATGGTTTAATCTTCCATCTCATTGGACAATTAAAAGGAATTGTATTGCTTTATTTAACTCCATGAAGTGCGTAATGAAAGATTATTTTGAAAAAGATATAAGTAGAGTTTGTTTGACGACAGACACTTGGACTTCATTGCAGAGGATATCTTACATGGTTTTAATGACACATTGGGTGGATGATGAGTTGAGGTTACAAAAAAAGGATTATAATTTTCTGCCTAATATCTGCTCATAGAGGTGAAAGCATAGGTTAAGACACTAAAAAATGTCTTCAAGATTCGAGGACTGAGAGGCTCTTCACTATTACGGTTGATAATGTATCCACCAATAGTGTTGCCATTGAATATCTATGAAAGAAATTGAATCATTGAAATTCTTCTGTTGTAAATGGAAAATTTATGCAAAAGAGATGTGTTGCACACATTCTTAATCTCATTGTGCAATATGGTATTAAGAATGCTTATGTTTTTATGGATCCAGTTAGAGGTGCTGTGAGGTATATAAGAGGATCACCATCAAGGTTGACAAAATTCAACCAACGGGTAAAAGAAGAAATGATAGATAGTAAGGTTCAAATGTGTTTAGATATGTCTACTAGATGGAACTCAACATATATGATGTTAAAAGTGGTAGAAAAATATGAGCGTGCATTTGAATCATATGTTTATGATGATCATAATTTCTTTCTTAACCTCACTGCTGGAGATGTGAGTTCCTACGTTTGATGATTGAGAAATTTTTTGAAGAGTTATAAAAGTATTAGAGCCTTTTTATCATCTTGCATTGAAGGTGTCTAGATTTTTGCATGTAACCTCTCATTCACTTTTTGAAGTATTGACAGATGTGCATTATTTTTTTGATGGGTGGCAAGATTGTGGAGATTTAGACATAATTTTTGTAACGCCCTAAATTTGGGCCTAGAAGTATTGGGCCTTGAGCAAAGGAACAGTTAGGAGGCTGCACATAAATATTTAGTTGTGCAAGAAAGTGACATAAATGGATGTCTGCTTCAATGGTTTAGTGATTTAGGAGTGTTTGGGACTATCTAAGAAGTCCTGGGTTCAAACCTAGGCTTCAGCAAAAATTTTGTTTTTATTGAGTAAACCTCTAGCTTTGGGCCAATAGGCTTATAATTAAATTTGGGTAAACTATGACACAAAGGAGTTGTTGGTCTGGTGGTAAGTCTGAGGTTTGAGTCATAGCATTGCAAGGGGAGTATTTATTTTGCTTCTCTTGCCATTTGAGAAGCAGAATTGGACTAAAATACTACTGAGTGGTTGGAGTTTGAAATAGCCATGGAGAGATTTGAGTAGAGATTTTAGGAGATAATCAGGGAAGTTAAGGGGATAAAAGGTATTGTGCTGAATTTGAACTCTAAGCACTCAAAGAAATTGGCTTTTGGGGGAGTTTGAGCATTTCTTTTAGGTTACTATCAATCCTTTCTTTTTCTTGGGAAAACCGATTAGGGCCTAGGGAGTTTTGCGATTTGCTTATATCGGAATTGCTTTTTGAGTTTTACTTTTTTTTCCCATATTACTGAAACTCTTTGTTGCCAATTGCCGAATCTTTATGCTACCTTCTCAAAATCCTTCATTCTTCTCCTCTTTTCTTTCCTCAAGCTTTTTATTTTCTGCGATTGTGTTACTGGTTTGGGTCCCTGTTTCTCCTCTCTTTCTTAACACTCTCTTCTTGTTATCCATTCATCTTAGTACTTTGACCGTTTATTGCATCTTTCCCTTTTTATCTTGCCTTCGGTTTTGGCAAGCATTCTTCAATCAATCGGGTTCGGGCGCATAGTTCTCCTCATTCTTTCTCCCTAGTGCTTATCCTTGGCTAAATTTTATTTTTCTTTGGTCCTAGTTCACTACAGCACCGAAGTATACTTTGTACTATCGTTATTTGGTAGAGATCAAAGTTGATTGGTGTGCTTCCTAGGAACCAAGGGTGTAATTTCGATTGGCTTTCGGTTTTGGGCTCGTAGATCTTAGCACGTTTTCGCAAACAGGTGTGTATTCACACTGTTTTAACTGTAAATCGACAAAAGCTGAAAAGCCAAAAAATATGGCATATGATGCCACATGGGTGTGTGATCGTAAACATGGGCGTATGATTGTAAAGGCCACCATGAGCGATCTCATGGGCTTAGGTCGTTTTGGGCCACGTTGGGCTGAAATGGGTTGTATGGGCCTAACGAGCTTGTGGGCCCCACACAAGTAAACCACACGGATGTGTGGAGGATATTAAACCCTGCTGTGTTGTTCACATGGCTAAGGTCATTTCTGGGGTTCGTAGGCCAGATGGGCGTGTGGGCCAACATGGACCGCATAATAGGCTTTGGGCTATTTTCACTGTTTATACTATTGGGTCGGTAAGATACCTAGACCCCAAACTGATTAAATGACGAAATACCCCTATAGGGCGAAATGACCGAAATACCCCTATAAGGTGAAATGACCGATATACTTCTATAGGGTGAAATGACCGATATACTTCAATAAGGTAAAATGGCTAATATACCCCAATAGGGTAAAATGACCGATATACCCCCATAGGGTAAAATGATCGAAATACCCCCATAGGGTAAAATGATCGAAATATTCCCATAAGGTAAAATGACTGAAATACCCCCATAGGGTAAAATGACCGATATACCCTCATAGGGTAAAATGACTGATATGCCCCTATAAAGTAAAATGACCGTTATACCCCTATGTGACAAATGATTATGTTGCCCTTATTTTGTATATGACTTTATTTGTGTATGCCACATCGTATGTAAGTTGCATCCATGTATGATATTATGATTCGATACATGACATGTTGCATGGGGATGGGATTATTATTTTGGAGAAAGTGTACCATACTGTCAAGGTTGCACGGGTTGCCCAAGACGACTGTGGACCTACTGATGGCTTTGTGCAGTTCATATTACTGATGGCTTTATGCCGTTCATATTACTGATGGTTTTGTGCCGTTCATATTACTGATGGCATAGTGTCGTTCATATTACTGATGGCTTAGTGTCGTTCATATTACTGATGGCTTAGTATCGTTCATATTACTGATGGCTTTGTGCTATTCATATTACTGATAGCTTGGTGTTGTTCATATTACCGATGGCTTTGTGTCATTCATATTATTGATGGTTTTGTGCCGTTCATATTTCCGATAAGGTGGCACGGGTCGCCCAAGACGATTGTGGACCTACTGATGGCTTTGTGCCGTTCATATTACTAAGGGCTTTATGCCGTTTATATTACTGGTGGCTTTACTACAATACTGTTTAGTGCCGCAACTGGTGCTAATCTTGGTGTGTCTGGCTGAGTGGGTCGATTTTATCCCCACATGGTGTGATTAACGGGACGGAGTAGTGTGTCTGGTTGGATTGGGTAGGATTTCTGATTGCATTATTGCACTGCTACTATTACTGTAATGGGCTAAGGCCCATATTGATACTGTTACTGTAATGGGCCAAGACCCACACTGATACTGTTTCTGAAAAGGGCTCTGGCCCAGACTGTTATTACATACTATATGTTTGACTGTTTGATAAAGGATTACACACTGAGTTTTCGTAAACTCACCTTTTTGTTTAACTGTATAGGTAATCTTCAGTCGTAGGCGGGTTAGTACTGTGAGGGACTCGAGGATGGCCATACGACCGCATTTGCTTTCATTTTTAGGCTTTAATTTATTAGTAATATAGTTTTGGGTATTTATTTTTGTAATAAGGCCTTGTTAAAGTTTTAACTTTAATTTTGCGATTTTTACTTGTTTTGATTATGACTGCTATTCTTAGGACTTGAGTTTTAAAAAGAAACAATGTTTTTACAAAATAAACGCAAGTACGCAACTGTTTTCAAAAGAAAAGCTTCTGCTATAAACGAGATTTTAAATTAATAACGTTTTAAAGAAAGTGCTTTTGATAATGACGCAAGATTTTTAACTTTTCCTCTAAATCACACAAAGAGGCTAAATAAAGATTGGGCTTTTCAAACGATATCAAGTTTTAAAAACTAATAACTCCTCAATGACGCGCGTTTTGGAAATAAACAAGCCATTTTGGAATCATTGTTTGACTAAATGATTTTGAGGTTTCCAACGATAACAAATTTTACGTTTCAACACTTCAATGTGACACCGCCAAATTTGGCCATAACGTCTGGGTCGGGTTTGGGGTGTTACAATTTTTATGACTTCCAAAATGAGGGATAAGTATAATAAGTATTGGTAGTGAAAGAAACAAGATCAACATGCTAGTTTACTTAGCGGTTATCTTTGATTCGCGATGTAAAATGAGCTTTTTGGACTTTAGGGTTAACTTGCTTTTTCCTAATGTTGCTAATGACATTATGAAAACAATTGATAAAGAATTACATTGCTTGTTCAATAGGTATTCATCTAATGCCGGGAGAATTCACTTGTTTGAAGATAGATCTAGCTTTTCAACAAATCTTTTCAATTTAATGGAAATAGATTAGTTAGAAATGCAAACGAGCTTGGCCAAACAAAAATACCTTAAGAAGAAAAAACAAGTTGGACTGGAAAGTAAATCTGAGTTGGATAGGTATTTGGGTGAGGAGGAAGAAGTAAACAATTCAAGTTCATTTGATTTATTATTGTGGTGGAAAATGAATAGTCCTAAATTCCCTATTCTTGTACAAGTGGCTCAAGATATTCTTGCTATTCATATCTCAACAGTTTCCTCGGACGGGTGGACGTGTTCTCAATAGTTTTATAAGTTTTCTAACTCCTCTCGTGGTCGAGGTATTGTTTTGCACATAAGATTGGCGTTGTAAATCTAATGATGGCATTAATCTTGAAGACTATGTTGACGAACTTCAAACCATGGAATACGGTAATATATTAATTTTGATTTATAAAATAAGCTTTTGTGTTATTTATATTAGTAAACATTCCCATAGTTTAGCTATCATTTTTGTTTTTAAATTTTTTAGACTTATCCAAAACACCCGAAAATCAAGAAGGTAATATACTTAGCATTAGCTTATAAAGTTAAATGTTTATTTTATTTTATTTTATTTTATTTTTGCAATTTTTTTTTATCATTTAACTAACTTATTCAATACTTTTACTAGATGTTTTAAGATTATCGACGGTGTTTGAAGCAAAACAAGAAACTTAAGTTATTCTATAATGGTTTTTGAACTGATGTATTATTGTTCTTAGTTTGTTGTGTTATTGTTGTTGGTTTCTTGGATTTTTGTTGTGTTGTTTTTATTTTTTCTTTGTTGTCTGGATTGGTGTAGGTTTCCGTCGTATTTTGGACTTTTGCTTATGTTTTTTTTATTATAATCTTGTTGTATTGTTGTTTACTTGGACTCATGTTGTTTATTTGGACTGATGTTGTGTTGCTTTTGTTTGTTCACTTTTTACTTCAATTTTTTGTTGTATGATCATATTTAGAAAATTTAAAAAAATATATTTTAAAAAATAAACAATACCAAAGTCATTTTTTTAATTTCACTCAAACAAATATATTCAATTCGAATTCCATCTCACTCGACTGAGTTCGAGAAAATTTTAAATCAAGTTAGGATAATAAAATAGGATTCAAAAACTTGATTAAATCAAAATTTTTTAATTCGATTTGATTTGGTCGTACACTCACCCGTATGGAGCAAGACTTGGAGGATAACCCGATTGAGAATGGAGATGGAAAAAAAGGCCCCGATCTAACAAATTGGAATATAACGTTTCTTTTTGTCAAAAAAGGAATATAACGTTTCTATTAGCTTTTAATCAACATATATCGACAACTACCAGTAGGCAAGACGACTGCACGCAGTGAAAACCTTATGTTGGAATGTCTATGGTTTGGGGAACCTGCAAGCTATTCAAAGGCTTCAACACATGTTGAAGATTTATCATATTCAACTTGTCTTATTTATGGAGACGAAATTAAATGAAAAATGGACAGAAAGGGTATGCAAAAGATATGGTTTTCAAAATGCCATTGAAGTTTTAGTTGAAGGTATGTATGATAGACTATGTCTAGGTTGGAGTGGAGGATATATTGTTCAACTTCGAAGTTACTCAAAAAACCATATTGTCGTTAAGATTCAAGAAGATAGGGAAATTAAAAGTAGAGGTGGATGGGTTTTTACAGGAGGCATTGATAATCGTAATAGAGCTAAAACTTGAGACCTTCTAAAACGATTAAGGTAAAACCAAGAATTCCCTTAGATGGTATATGGTGATTTTAATGAGATTTTGTATTCTTGTGAGAAGGTCGGAGGAATATCGAGGGAGAAAAGATGTGTGGAGGAGTTCTGAATAGTGTTAGAGGAATGTCAATTAATGGATATCAATTATTTGAAATTGTGGTTTACTTGAAAAAGGGGAAATTTTCCAAAGACAAACATTAGAGCAAGACTTGATAGAGGAGTTGCTAACATTGATTGGATGACTATTTTTTCAAGTTTTTTAATCTACTATTTACTATATTTCTTTTTGGATCATTGTCCTTTCTTCATAAAAACATATTAGGAAGATAAAAGGCGAGGTAAGAAGTGACTTCAGTTTGAGGCCTAGTGGGTTTTGGAGGATTCATGTGAAGAGGATGTAAAGAAATTATGGGAGACTAGTTCGGGGAGTCTCATGGAGAGACTTGCTACTCTAAGTACTAGATTGCACAAGTGGGCGATGCACATTAAAGAGAAGAGTGCTAGGATAACGCAAAATTTTACAAATAGATTAGATTATTTAAATAACTTAGATAGCGATAACGAGATGTTTGCAGAGTTGACCGATGTCAAAATGCATCTTAATTTGGATATTGAAATTGAAAAGGCTTACTGGGAGCAAAAGGCACGGGCAAATTGGTTGCAAATGGAGGATAGAAACACAACTTTCTTTCATAATTTTGCTTTCCAATGCCAGTGCATGAGTCAGATCCATGGTTTGTATAGGGATGATTGTAATATGACTACGAATTTTTATGAGATGGAAATGATTGTTCAAAATTTTTTTAAAAACCTTTTCTCTACAAAAGGAATTGGCAATTTAGATCGCATTCTATCAAGAGTGGAATGGTTTATAATAGATAGTATGAATTAGATAATGACAGTTGAATATATGGGAGAAGAGATTTATTTGGCTTTAAAGGGGATGAGTTCAACAAAAGCGTTAGGGCCAAATGGTTATCCAACACTCTTTTTTCAAAAATTTTAGCACATATTTGGTTAAGAGGTTAGCTTTTTCTACCTTAACATCCTAAATCTAGGTACTTCTTTGGAATCCCTTAATATTACTAATATTGTGCTAATACCAAATGTAGCCCAACCTTAAAATTTAATGAATTTTCGACCAATAAACTTTTGTATGGTGCTATATAAAATGATTTCGAAGACAGTTGCCAATCGTCTTCAAAGAGTTTTAGATTGTTGTATTGATAAAGCGCAAAGCACTTTCATACCAAGTCGATTAATCACAAACAACGTCCTTTTTACCTATGAGTTGGATATGAGTAAAACCTACAATTGCGTGCTTTCTTAAGGAGCATGATGTTACAGATGGGTTTTGCAAGTTTGTGGGTAGATTTCATTATACACTACATAAGCATTATTTCATACTCAATTGTTTTTAATGGTGAAGTGGGAGAAGTGTTTAGACCTACTAGAGGATTACCACAAAGGGATCTGTTGAATCCCTATTTATTTTGTTATGCAGCAAAGGTCTCTCAACCCTTATAAAATTAGCGTAACAGGAAGGTTTGTTCGATGGGACAAAAGTATGTCATAGGGGACCCAATTTTCTCATTTAATTTTTGTAAATGATTGCATTTTATTTGGGGAGGATATGGATAGGGAGGCTCATATTCTTAAAAACATTATTAGTGGGTAAGAAACATCTTCTGGCCAATATTTTAATTTTGATAAATCTACTGCATTTTATAGCTTAAATGTTTTCGACCGGGATAGAATGTTTGTTTTACATATCCTCAATGTTTGGGGTTCATCGGATCCAGAAAAATATCTTGGTTTGCCTAATATGGTAGGTCAGGGAAATGTTGGCATTTCAAGTTTTAAAGGATTGTATGAAGAGCAAGATTGATAGTTAGAGAACAAAAAACCTTTCACAATGTGGAACAGAGGTTTTCATTAAAGCAACAGGCAATTTCGACGTATTTGATGTCTTGTTTTTTACTACCAAAATCTTTTTTATGCATAATAGGGAATTTTTAGTGGCAGAAAGGTCATGGGAAGCGTGGGATTCATTAGTGTGAGTGGCATCGTTTATGCAAATTAAAAGAAAATAGGGTTTGTGTTTTAGGTGTTTAACCAAGTTTAACTTAGCGTTAATTGCAAAATAGGGGTGGCAGTTAATTTGTTATCTGAATTCTTTGCTTACACGTATGCTAAAAGTTAAACACTATCCAAATACTGATTTCTTAAATCCAAATTTAGGAAATATATCTTCTTATACCTAGAAAAGTGTGTGGGCTACCAAAGGGCTCTTCCAAGCTATGTTATGCTGGCATGTTGGTACAGAGACTTAAATCTCAATGTTGAAGATTGCATGGGTGCTGGGAACTTTGGAATACAAGTTACAAAATTCTGTTAATACTGTAGGAATCAATGTGGTAGCTGACTTAATTGATCCTAAGACTAGGTGATGGAAAGTAGATTTAATCAACAATACCTTCAGTGAAATTGATGTAAATAGAATTCTTCGCATTCTTTTTGCATGTATTCCATATGATGGTCACCTTGTGTGGCAAAAGAAAGCATCGGGTGAATAGTTTGTATATAGTGGACACAAGGTACTCTTATAAGGTATTACAGATCCTACTCTTAAGCAGAATGCTTACATAGATTTCTACAAGAAGCTTTGGATATTAAATCTACCCTCTAAACTTAAAAATACAAATTGGAGAATTGCTATGAATTTATTGCCTACTTTTAATAATTTACATCACAAAAGATTAATTAGATCGACAAGATGTTCTAGATGTGCTAAGGAAATAGAGACAATAGAGCATGTATTCAACGACTGTCCTGTTACAAGGGAGATCTGACAACAATTAAAATTTGTTTGGCCACAATTGGTGCCAGGCTTTGAATATATGGACTGGATTGCCTATGTTTTTTAAAACAATTCTATCTATTAGTGTAGAATGTTTGTTTGTACTTTATGGACCATATGGACAGGAAGAAACATATTGGTGCGTGATGGAGAGAAAAAAAAGCAGGTTTGACCATAGCAAGTTTTATTAGAAGTTATCTACGATAGTTGGATGAATTGAGCAAAAACTTACCTGTACAAAAGGTGAAGCCCGGGTGATGGAGGACGTTGGAGAGTTCGTATGTTAAGATTAACTTTGATGTTGCATTTAATAAACATGGGAACAGGTCAAGCTCTGAAATTGTTATAAGGGATTTGAACAGTCTGGTTCTAGGTTCTAAAGTAGTGTTGAATGTCAATATACCTACAATGTTTGCGGTGGAAGCCCTTGTATATGTTCAAACGATTCAAATGGGTTTGGATCTAGGTTTCACAACAATGGAGGTTGAAGGAGATACGCTATTAGTGGTGAAAAAGCTTCAAACAGATGTAGAGGATAGACTGAAAGTTTCTACCTACATTAAAGATTTGAATAAACTCAATACGGGATTTCAAATCTATTTTTTCAAGAATACATTAAAAATGGCGAATGGCAAACGAAGTTGCTCACTTTTTAGCAATAGAAGGTATGAGGAACGAAGAGTCAACTTATCTACTAAATGATGTGCCCCTTTATGTTGTTGCGGCGGTGGAAATGGATCGATGTTGGACGGATCTGCCCAACTGAGTCGTATTGTTGCCGAGAGCTAATGATGGAAGGGGTTTCTGCAATTGTTTTCTTCAAGAGACTATGACGTTTCAAATATAGTTTTCTTTGTTGTTATTTTAACTGCTTCGAGAGCAAATTGGCTCTTTTTAGGCTGGGTTTTTTTTTTTAATGTAATCTTTTCTTTGCCCGATGACTTGTGTCTTGAAAATTGTTTATTTAATAATATAATCCAACTGGTTTTACTTTAGAAAAAAATTTTCCCGCCGATGCTTCACATTAGGTTGATTATTTGTTAGTGTCAAATTATATAGTAAAAATTTTAAGATTAAAGTATGCTCTATGTCATTATACACTGTGTACAATTGAAATTTAATTCTCCTACTTTTATTTTTAAGAATATAGTTCTCTACTTTTCAATTTTTTACCAATTTAGGTTCAGTTGTTACCATAGTTAAAATTCTTCTATTAAATTCCTTAGTGTGAAATTTTAAAAATTTAAAAAACTTCACTTGATTGTTGTATAATAATGTTAAAAATTTTTATTATGATTTTTTTTCTTAAAAACACTTATTCAAAATTGGGATGATAAAATACTATATTTTCTATTGAAATAAAGTTATTGAGGAAAATTGACATTATTATTTTGACTAAAATAGTTAACAATATTAATTATTTAGACTAACTAATAATATTATTAAAGTAGATGGACCAAATTATGTCAAAAAAAATTAAAGTTTCAACATAGTTTAGGGGCTAAAATTGAAATTTGACCATTGTCTTATAATATCAAAAAAAGTGACGCAAACCAATCTCTAAGACTCTTGTGCTACGTTTGGTTAGAGTATTATTTTTGTACACATGTTTTAATATAGAGCTTAGCAATAAACTAACCCAACTGGTAATATTTAACAACTCCCATGACTTATTTTTAGCAAAAAGAAGGAAATTTTTTTTGCTTATTCTTAGGAGGTTTTATTTTTTACTAGAGTTTTTAGTTATCCTTTTAATTTTAAGTTTAAATTTGTACTAACTATTCTTTATTTTTTGTCTAACTATTATAATACATATGTAATAAATAAGCTTTTCCCATATGTTATTACATTAGTAACTAAATGAGGCATTGTGATATTCAAATTATATATAATCATGTAATGTTTTAATCGAAAAATCAATGATATTAATTATTTGGACTAATTAATAACATCATAAAAATACAAAAATCAAATTACATTATAAATTTAAAGGATAGATATTAAAACTTAAATCTAAACTATTGGAGAGAAGAAAATTAAGATTTAACCCTTTTTTTTTAAATGAAAAAAAAATTAAAAAGAAAGAGAGTATAATATAATGGATGTACCATGTGTCATTCTTTTTATATATAAATATATAAAATTTAGATGGATGAATCAAAATCTAATCCTTTCAAGTAACTCAATTAATTCAATATTAAAAGATTGAGTTGTGCATTAAAATTAAAACCAATTACTTATTAATTTATGATTATCAACTTTGTAAATTTTTTTTCAAATAAGGGTTGTTTGTTTTATTGAAAATGGTTTCTGGAAAATGATTTTTGGTGTTTGGATGAATTTGTGTAAAATATTTTTTGTTATTTGACAGATTTTTTAAAAATATTTCATAAAAGTTGTTTTCAATTAAACATGCATTTGAGATTTTCTTATTTTTTCATTGTTTAATTGAGTTTATATTATATTTGTAAATTTTTATTTTTTTTATTTTTTCATATAATAAAAATATTTGTTAAATTCAGGTCCATTGCAACGTCATTTTTTATGACTACTGAATTTTTTATTTAAAAATGTGACATCAACAAAATTGATAAAAAAATTAACCATGTTAACAATTGGACTTTATTTTCAAATCTGAAAAATAGAGGGACTAAATACTCGAAAATAAAAGTACCGATATTAAATTGCAAATTTGTGAAGAATACATAGACTTATGATATATTTTAACTTTTATACTGCAAAACATTTATTATTAATATATTTATAATTGTAATAAATATTTATTATTAAAATATTAATATTGAATATTTTGAATAATATTTGAAGAATATTATTTAAAATTATTATTTTTAAAATTTATTATTAAAATAAAATTGAAATATTAAATAATTTATTAAAATAATTTATTATATTAGTAATTTATTATATGGCTAAATATAAATAATTAAATATGTATGTTTAATAATATTAAAAAATATAATATTTTATATTAATGTTTTAATAATTTTAAATATTTTTAAAAATAAAAATAAAATTTATTATTAATATAATAATATTAAGTGTGATTTAAGTTATTGTTTATATAAAAATAAAATTACGGAGCTCTTTTCTAGAAAACGACTTACGCTTTTCAAACAGGTAATTTTCGAAAAGTGACTTAAACTTTTCAAAAGCGTAAGTAATTTTATAAGAAAAAAGAGTTTATTTTACGTTGACCTGTAAGTCATTTTCCGTTGATCAAGCTGTTTTTTGTGAAACAAATACAGGAAAATACAAAAAAAATTTCGGTAAAACTTTTATATGTAAACAAACCATTACCGTTGATTAAACTGATAATGGCATGTGTGTGGAGCTTCCAAACCATTGGCTTGGAGCTTAGAGAAAAGGATAAGGGACCCTTCCCTCCTATTAGAGTTGTGTGACCCAAATTCCTAATAAAATAAAATACAAGTGGCAAGATAAGGGGATCTGTGAGGGTGAAGGTCGAGGGCCATACAAGTAGAATTCATATAGAAGTTTACTATCTCTATTTGATATTTGATTAGAATAATGTATTTTAACCTTAATGCATTACTTTTATTAGAGTTTGATTAGAATATGATTTTACAAACCTATAAATAGATATAGTTTATACTACTATTGTATTATTCGAATTTGACATAGTAAATTTTTTTCTCCTTTGTCTATAAAATTCTACTTAAAATTTTAAGTGTTCTATTTTCTTTCTTTCTTTATGATTCATTGACATTTAATTTTCACAGCCCCATTAAAGCTTTAAAATGTCATCATTCGCTAAATAGGAGACATGCATGTATCACCTAGGATACCTGCAAAGGGGAATCACCCCCTCTATCACCATATAAATTGCTATCTACCTGCTGATTTCTAATTCGAAAAAATTAACGTTTTCACTAGTCTACAGTTTATTATAAAATCATTGAGTAAAACAAGAAAATTCACGTAATTCACAAACTTCAAAATTTATATGATTACAATTATGTAGTATACAAACACGAAAACAACATATATATATATATATATATATATATTTGTTAGTTCAAACAAACCTTTTTATGTTACTTACAAAAGACCACCCCCAACCGTGTTTTAGTTTTCGTTCTTTGTACAGAGTCGATCCAGGTTCCAAGTAACACAGAATTAGCCACTAATTGGAAGGATGGGTCTATAAAACTTGAACTCAATTCGTTAGGGTTTCCAAAGGGAGACATGGAAGAAGCTGCATTTCTTTTTTGCTTATCTTTTATGTTTTCAAAGCAAAAGTTGAAACTGTAGCATGGTTGTTGAATGACAATGGCCTAGGAGACCTTGCCTAGGGTTCTCCCTATTTACACATAACGAAGGGATCATATTTATTTATGCTTGCTTTCCTTTCATGCTTCGCCTTTCTAACATAATGAAAGCGAAAAAGTAAAAAGAAAAAGTTGATGTCTCCCACAACTTTTTAGGCACTCTCATTAGTTCCTTGCTTCTTCAACGCTCTTCCTCTCAATTACATGCTTCTTTTGGGTTCCCTAATAATTACACTTTCTTTGATATTTTCTATAACAAAATGAAATGAGGAGCAACTTATTTTTGTTCCCAAAGACATTATTGAGGTTTCCAGAGGTTGTCTCTCTTTGAATATGGGAAACAAGGTCAATCCCAGATTCCACCCCCATCATCTGTGAATGTCTATAATAAAATTATTTAAAAATTCAAGTCTAGAATGTATATGGATAAATTGGTATATAAGTTTATTTGAATTTAAGAATCTATTTTTCCTAGACATGATATTTTAAATTTATAAAAAAATTAAAATTTTAAGAATATTGTTTAAAATTGTAAAGCAATATAAACATTGTTGAAAATGAGAAATCAAAAATAAAAATTATTTAGAAAATTCAAGTTGAGAATGAACATGGGCAAATAGATATCTAAGTTCATTTGAATCAAGACATTTGTTTGTCTAAATCCATTCTGGACTCAATTTTTTAAATTATAAAAGATTTAAAAAATGATTAAGCATTGTAAAATTAAATAAAAATTCAAAGAAGTCAAAGTATTATTGACTTTATTTAAAGAGATACTGCACTTGAAGCTGTTAGAGTGAAGAATATCCCTAATTTTATTTCATGTCATAATAAAGAACCTAATTGGGGCACAATTTCAGTGTTTTAAGGCAATCATACTAGCTCAATTAAACAAGTCGAATAACACCTTTATTTTGGAGACTCGGTTATTGTTATGGGAACCAGAAAATAGCGCACAAATTTGTTTATTATAGCAACTTGTTTTGAGCGCAAATAAACTCTTTGAGGGGGAAAATAGTTTGCGAGAGATCTTAAATAATTGTACAGGAGAGAGAAGAGAATCGAGCTTAGATAATATCTTGTATTGTTGAATTATAGTGAAATATTTTTTAGATGTAAGAAAAGATTTTGAACCATGCAATTAATTTGTGTGCTCATTATTTTATTTTTTTTTCGTTTCAGTTTATTTTTAGTTGCGATTCGACGCACCAAACGGAATTGATAAAAATCCTACAGCTTGGAAGAAAGCTCCAACTCTAGACCCCTTAACCATACTTAATAACAAGCACACATGAGGAGGTTTATCAAGTGGTTTGATGAGAGAGGGTGATGGGCACCACGCATAGCTGTTGTAAATGGTGTTAGCACTCCCAGAGATAATTTGGACCACCGAGGTGGATAAAATTGGCAACAATACCTTAAAGGTTTTGAATGCCATTTTTAACTACGAAGTGGACCCCTAAAAACTTGGTACACTGCTAGAGAGGCTTGGAACATTTTCGAGACAGCATAGGAAGAATTTTATTTTATGATATCGATAAAATTGTTTGAAATAATAATTTTTAATCCAGGCATGTAATTGGTTGTATTATGTGCAAAACTATTATCTCCTACTACTATCATTGTTTCTATATTTGCCAAAATAAAAATCAGGACCTCACATTTTGAAAAGTCATTATGTTACACCCCTCCTAAATTTATTCAAAAACAAAAAGATTAATTTACTATTGACTAAACTTATTTCTCTTCTTTTTCATTTAAATGTTACATGATATCATATTCGATCATAGAATAAATCTTCCATTTTTAGTTGAGCTTTTTTTATTTTAGTGCATTTATATTTACAATTTTACATCCCTGTTTTTTTACTAAATCCATGTCCTAATGGTCAACCTAAATGTTAAAATGAAGTTTTAATTAACATAAATTATTGAATTAAGCTTTAACAAAATAAATTTCTACAAACAGTGATAAATCCCAATCAATCACTAAAATTTTATTCTTCACGTGCAAAAATCCTTCTAATCATGTAATGAAAATATAAAATAAAAATATTTATCTTTTCAAAAAGAAACGACCGAATGACATCTCGCCACGTCAACATGGTAACATGGCTTGGTGGGGGCTAAGTCATGACGTGGCGTTATTTTAACAAGGGTAGCTTTTATGGAGGTTTACTGTTTAATTGGGTTTTCTCGAGATCAAAACCTAACTAATGCCAACAACCGGTGACGGAATTGGCTAGGCACTACTGCCGATGCCGTGACAGAACCGGCGTTAGCCGGTCATTTCGGACGCCTGCCTCTTTGACTTCCATACGTGTCCACATCTCTGCGGTTTTTCTTAACCTGATACTAAAATACAAATTTATTATTTACTTTTCTAAAAGGGTAAAACATAAGGCAAAAAAAAGACAAAAAAAAATCTTTAATAAAAAATGAAGATTTTAATTTATTTCTTTCCCGGCGAAAACCGTTGATTGCGGTTGGGAATGAAGTGCTCTGACAGGGGACCACTCCTTTTTGACCGCATCTTGCATTGTCATTTTCTTTCCCTTTTCACTCGAACAAAAAATGGTAAATCTTAAATATTTGATTTTACATTGTTTTACCGGATACCGTCGGTGGACTTTAGAAAATATTTGTTCCAGTTACAGGCCAGTCTGGTTGTCGGGTTGTCTGCTTAAGCGAATCCTGGTTACACGCCAGTCTTTGGCGATACTGTTGCAGAGGCCAGGCGTTACCATAAATACACCGCCACGTTTTGGGGCTGCAAACGCCATTTTTTTATTCATACCAATTTATATCATTTTTATATTTTTATAAAAATATGATATTAAATAAGTTTTAAACATAATACTAGTAATTATTTATGTGGTATAAATTTTGATGTATTTAAAGTTGAGGACAATTTTTTTTTGGTTAAAATGGGTAAAAGTTTCATTGAGGTTCTTATATTAAGGGCGGATTGCATTATGTTTATTTTACTAAAAAATTGGTAAATTAGTTATTATATGTTAGATCAAATAGTAAATTAGTTTTTTTGTGAAAATTTTCATCTATTTTAATTGTTAAAAACTAATCATTGTACATTAGCATAAGATATATGTGTCTTACCATGTCTAAATATTTAGTTGTTTTGTTAGCTACGTCAATTTTTAACAATAAAAATAAATAAAATTTTTAATTTAAAAAAATTACTTTTAATTTAACGTATAAGGATAAATTCAATTATTTTTTAAATAAAAAATAAAATACAATCTAGTAGTTGTATAATACTTTTACCACTACAATTGAAATCTTGCGATTTACACTTTAGGTGGTTAGGTTGCAAACAGTGCCAAAATTAAACATGGGCTGCAATCTTGGTTGTCCATTAATGCTAAACTTTTCTAGTTTATCGTGGCTATTCTTTTTTGTGTGTTCAGTTATTATTATTATTTTCTTAAGATCTACTATAATATCTATATTAAAATATTTTTACATATTTAAATTAATTATCTTATTACGATAATATTTTTATCTTTTTTATTATTTAAAAAGGTAATAAATATTAATATTTGAAATGGTATTATTAGTGTCTATAAAATATTTTCTTTATTATTTCAACCAAAACTTTATTTAAACAGAATTATACAATTTAATGTTTTTACACAAATTGTTTTAATTATATAATTTATTTATAATGATAATGTTATTGATTAAGCTGTAATTATAAATCAAATCGGTATCAAATAAAAAAATGACAATACCATGATCATTAGCGAATATAAGGGGTAGGTGAGAGCCATTATCCCCCTAACTTTTTAGAAATTTACATAGTACCCCTTTTATTACATTAAATCCCCGGAAAATTTAAATTCTGCATAAAAAAAATAAAAATCAACACCTTTTAAAGTTTACCCCCAAGTCGTATTTCTAGATTCGTCACTGACCATGATAGACAATTAAAATACATTTAATATTTTTAATTTAATATATTTAGCTATTTAAAATTTCTTTTACTCACAATTAAAACTTATTTGTTTTCCTTAAAAAAAACAATATTTTTCCGTTAATTCAAAACACAAGTCTATTTATAATTGCATAATTTCCACACACATAATAAAATTTTGAGTATATTATTAATTATTTTAAAAAATAATATATTATTATATTTCTTAAAAATATTAATTTAATTATTTTAGAAACAATTCTTGAGCAAATTTATGGATAAAAAAACAAAATTGTGGAGTGATTTTAAAAACAATAGACGTACGTGGAATTAATTGATTTTAGGTTGGATCTAAAACATGATTTGTTTTTACAGAAGTATTATTTAATTATAAAAAAAGAAATGGAGAAACAAATAGATATGATTTGTTTGAAGTAATTTAAGTTATAAAATAGCAGTAATTCAAAAATTGGATTCAAATTTGGGCGTCATATTTTAATCAGAAACTGGTAACGGATAGAAACAGGCAAATTAATGGGCACTGCAAACCGTGATTTGCCCGGAAGATTCGTGACCGATCCAGATGATTCCCAGATTTTGTGGCAATGAAGGAAATGTTGCACTGCAAATTGACAGCGGGGTTCATCCCACAATATGAAGAGCAATATGTGGCATAATTTTCAGTTTTCCTCTTTAATCTCAAACTTCATGTGATGTTTGTTTAAATATAATATGATCTTATAATCAATAGTGCATACAAACGTATAGTTCCGGTTCTTCAAAATATTTATGATTCATCTTTTGTCTTTCTAAAGTAATTTTTTAGTTTTGCTCTTAATTATAATGATTGATTTTTTTCATATTTTCTTTATTTTTCAGGTTTATTTTATAATCTATGTTTAGAGTTCGTGCCTACTTATCTTAACAATGTTTAAAATTTGAACTTACATTCTCTTTTAAAAATGCAACCCGTAACACTTGTTAATTTTTTTTTAAAAAGAAAATAAACCTAAGATTAACTTAGGAGTAGTTACAAGTCCTCACTTCCTTCTTTGTCGGCGGCTACAAGGCATGAGAGGTGGCTAGCCTTCTGCGAATCTGAAATGTGCAGCTTAGCCAAAGCATCAAGTGTTCCATTGACACATCTGGCAACATGGCTTATAACGATTTATTCTATGATTCTGATTTATTAGTTAAATAATTAAATTGCATATTCAATGTTATAGGTGTATAGTAATTTATGGTGATAATAACTTTTTATTTTTTCAAATATTTACAAAAATATGAGACAGGGCGATGTCGGTAAATGAAGTAAAATTTTAGATATCGTATTATATAATTTATGTTGCACGTGTTACTTTGTACAAATTTTCATTAATGCTTAAATATATAAAGAGGCACCCATGCATTTTTAACACCTTCATCCCACCATCCTTGTTTTAAAACCTGAATCCCTTTTAGCTGGACAAAAAAATAATGGCTTTTTGGTTCAATTTCTTTTGCTTCATCATCCAACCTTCTACAATAAATGGCATGATTTAAATATATAAGAAATTTATTTGGAGTACTGTTTTTATAATTTTAAAGGTCACAATGTTGTATTTAGAGTATAATAAAAAAATTAAATTGCATATAAAATTAGAATAATCGATATATATATATTAGATTTATTTAAATTTTGAGTTATTCGTTCAAATTTAAAAGTTTATTTAAATTTTATATAAGGGTTTACATAAAGATATTAGTCCTAAAAAATGAGTTTAAGTAAAAATTAGACTCATTAAAAATATGGGTAAAATTGAAGCTTAAATATGTAAAGTTCAAGTCTAGACCATTTTCTAAATTTATAATATATTATGTAATTTATAACAAATAAAAATTAAATAAATAATAGTATATTGTAAATATTAGAAAATGAATGTTAACTTGCTTATATTTAAGATTTTAATAAATAAAAATTATAAATTTAAAATAGTATAAATAAATTGAGTTACCCATTTTAAAATTTATATTTTGGGTTCAACAGAATTTAAATAATCATAAAATCTATTAATATTGTATATAAATCAGGCAACCCCACCCAACTGGGGACATCACTTTTAGGTCTTAGTTGTAAAATTTTTACCTAATAACCTAGACCTGTAATGCCAAACCCAATTATTTGCAAAGCCGAAATTGTCCAATATTCGTTGCCACAAGTTTGTGCAGTGCAGGTTTTGGTAACAAAATGAGACATGTTTTTCTGACCGATTTATGGGGTATTATGGACATTCAAAATCTCGAAACCTTCGGCTCCCAGAGTCCTGCGTTTTTTTTTCTCGTACCTGTTTGGTTTGGCAAATGAGAACTCAGTCTAATCAAAATCAAAACATCAACTTTAAATTTTGTACGTAATAATATTTTCAACATCTGCTGCTATTTTTTTCACCCTAAAATAGCATTAAAATCCACACCGACTCTTCCCAGTAAAGAGCCAGAGACACCCACATGATCCTGTTCTTTTCTTTTATCAGCCGTTTTCCTCTCCTCCAAAATGGCAAAAATAATTTTATTATGAAATAAAATTAAAAAAATATTGCATTTATTGATCCCTGCCTATTTCTAGCCTCTCGGTTGCTTCCTTCCTTTTGCAATATATAGAGGCTTCAGCTCCTCTTCCATATCCCATTCTCACTGCTCTCCCTTCCTCTCTACCTCCCTCTTGTTGGTTGGTTCATCAGGAATTTTAAACTGATAAAATTCCACCCACATTGTGTGTTTAATCCAAAATGGGGTCCTCTTATTAGTTTTAGAAAGTTGAAGGAAATCCCATTTTTGCAGTATAGAAACAGATTTGTTTTTCACTCTCTTGAAATTTGATTTTTAGTGTCTTTCTGATTACTGTGAATACATGGAGAAATCAATGTCAATGGCTCCTCTGCTTTTAATGGTACTCTGTCTTCCTTTTGCATTGGGTTGGCATGACTATAACCAAGCTCTAAGTAAGAGCATACTCTTCTTTGAAGCTCAGAGATCTGGTTATCTTCCTCATAACCAGAGAGTCACATGGCGAGCTAATTCCGGCTTGAATGACGGCAAAGCCAGTGGGGTAAGCTAAACTTACACTCCCACTCCCACTCCCACACTTTTTTTTTTTTTGAGAATTATGGGGTTGTAATTTGATTGTGAAATTTAACAGGTGGATCTGGTAGGAGGGTACTATGATGCAGGGGACAATGTGAAGTTTGGTCTTCCAATGGCATTCACCATAACAATGATGTCCTGGAGTATAATAGAGTACGGCAAACCAATGGCTGCAAATGGAGAGCTCGGCCATGCCATGGAAGCCGTCAAGTGGGGTACTGACTATCTTATCAAAGCCCACCCGGAACCTTATGTCCTTTACGGAGAGGTGTATATATATATATATATATTTAAGTGCACTATTATTTTTTGTCACTAATATGTCCAGATCTTTTTCAAATCACCAACTCGACAGCAACATTGTAAGGCTAAGATCTATTTCCTATCAACTTGTTCTTTTTTTTTTTTTAGGTGGGAGATGGAAACACTGACCATTACTGTTGGCAAAGACCCGAAGACATGACAACCGACCGTCATGCTTACAAGATTGACCCGAGCAACCCCGGGTCGGATCTTGCCGGTGAAACTGCAGCTGCCATGGCTGCCGCTTCAATCGTCTTCCGCCGCTCCAACCCTGCATATTCCAGCGAGCTTCTTCACCACGCTTATCAGGTATTATTTCCTACTCCCTTTAGCTTACAGATACAGTTCACGATAAAATTTTTATTTATAAATGAAATTAAAAAATTGTTTTTTTTTTTTAAATTTTAGAATTTATTTATTTATTTTGGTAGTAACTGTTCAAGTTCCTTTTTCCCCCAAAAACCTGTTTAACTTTTTGTCTCGTCTTTAAAGGAAACGTTGTCGTTTAAGGTAGTTGTAAACTTTTTCGGCGTATAAATCGGATCATGGCGCCCTTGCACCGTTAACACGTGTAATTAGTTGTCTTATGACCGTGCAGATCTATTGTACTAGTAGATCTCAACCGTTCATTGTACCGTAAAGGTCTCTATTTAATTTTTCGTTTCTCACGTACTAACACTATGTCGACGGTCCAAATTAAACCCACATATCCCAGAATTACCCTTCCTTCTTTCCACATATTACATACACATTTTGATATTTAGTTTCTGCTTTCAGCTATTCGATTTTGCTGATAAGTACAGAGGCAAATACGACAGCAGCATCACAGTTGCCCAAAAATACTACCGATCCGTCAGCGGCTACAATGTAAGTTTCTTTTTTAAAAAAAAAAAAAAGAAAGAAAAGAAATTGTTAAACAAACTATTTGATCCATGTTACTGCAAAATGGGATGCTCACTTTTATTGATTTTGGGATTTGAAATTTTGTATAGGACGAGTTGTTGTGGGCTGCTGCATGGCTGTACCAAGCTAGTAACAATCAGTACTACTTGAACTATCTTGGAAAGAATGGTGACTCAATGGGCGGAACAGGCTGGGCAATGACTGAGTTTGGCTGGGACGTCAAGTACGCTGGGGTTCAGACCCTTGTCGCCAAGGTATATTCGTTGTCTTTATCAAAAAGTAATTATTGTTTATGCTACAATTACTAAGTGGTAATAATGTTTTTGGTTAACCTGCAGTTCTTAATGCAAGGCAAAGCTGGTATGCATGCATCGGTATTTGAAAGGTACCATCAGAAGGCAGAGCATTTCATGTGTTCACTGATCGGAAAGGGTACCCGTAATGTTCAGAAGACTCCCGGTGGTTTGATGTTTCGACAGAGATGGAACAATATGCAGTTCGTGACTAGCGCGTCGTTCTTAGCCACCGTCTACTCTGACTATCTCGCTTCCTCTAGAGGAACTTTGAGGTGTGCTGCTGGCAATGTTGCACCAACCCAGCTTCTTTCTTTTGCTAAATCTCAGGTGGATTACCTTCTTGGAGACAATCCAAGGGGTACAAGTTACATGGTTGGTTATGGGAACAATTTCCCTCGACAAGTTCATCACCGTGGTTCTTCGATTGTTTCCATCAAGGTTGACTCTAAATTCATAGCCTGCCGACAAGGTTATGCAACTTGGTATACAAGGAAAGCAAGTGATCCTAATGTCCTCACTGGTGCTGTGGTTGGAGGGCCTGACGCCTATGATAACTTCGCTGATGAAAGGGACAATTATGAACAAACCGAGCCAGCTACCTACAACAATGCTCCTCTTCTTGGCATACTAGCTAGGCTCGGGAGCGGTCATTCTGGTTATAACCAGCTGCTTCCCGGTATATATCTCCATTATGGTTCATGGTTTTAACTTTTTGCAATCATGATGATCATGGCTTTGCCAATTAATGCAGAGGCTGTCCCAGTTCCTAAACCAGTAGCTGCTAAACCGAAGGCAGAGCCGAAAGCCAAATCGGCTCCAAATCATGGTACATGTTTCGTTTGATGAACATACTCGTAATCGATATTGAATCATGAAATCTAATTTGGAATTCTGTTTTGCAGCCACAACTTCTAGTCCAATTTCCATACAGCAAAAGATGACAACTTCCTGGAATGACAAAGGAAGAACTTATTACAGATATTCCATAGTGATGACCAACAAGTCTTCCAAGACACTAAAGGATCTAAAGCTGTCTATATCAAAACTTTATGGTCCAATATGGGGTCTCTCTAAATCTGGCAATTCTTATGGTTTCCCAACACATCTCAACTCTTTACCCGCAGGGAAGAGTCTCGAGTTTGTATACATCCATGCTGCTTCTCCGGCTGATGTCTCAGTTTCAAGCTACAACTTGGCTTAACAACAGAAGAAAATTGCTACAACTTGGTGTAAGATTTGTGCAGCTATACAGAATGCAGTCCAGGGGAAAAGAAAAGGGTTATTTTTCATTTTCTTGTTTAAGGGTTTTCAACTTACTTGTTGATTTTAGGTAAAATAACAGCCGAAGATGGGAAGAGAAAGGAGTGAAGAGAGATTTTTAGAAAAGGGAATGCTCATCCTCTTTCTCTTTTACTTCATTTGTTATTTTATATATATGTAAGAGACAATATTGAGAAGTTAGCTAAATGACTTCTCATACAGATTGCAAGGAGTCTTGTTTTTTTATATGTACTTCAGAGCAGCTGATTTCTTTTTTTTTTAATCCGTTTTGGAGTTGTAATGTTGCTAGCTTTTGCAGCATTTTGTATTTCCAATATAAATATAGTTTGTACAACAATGTTTTGTTTCACTTCTACTGTTCAAGTTTCAATTGAGTTGTGTCTCTTTTCTAGACAAGAATTACATGGCTCTGCTACCGTGAAAGAGAGAAATAAAAAACAGTTATCATTTAAGCATCAAGAAGTTTACAGTAATGGATCTTTTAATTTATTAAAATTGCCCTCTCCCTTAGAATCAAACAGAAAAATATTTACTGCTATTTCAGAACAAACGTTATATGTTAACCCGTTACCCCTCTGGGATATTAATATTACAACTTGAAAACAAAGTGAAAAATATAAAAAAAAGAGGGAATATAGAAGAGTGATTTCAAGCTTTCAACTCAACTACGATGACACTGATATTGTCTGTGCTCCCTCGAGCCACTGCTAACTCAGCTAGCATGGCTGCCGCCTCTGCCGCACGATTTCCACTACATCCGTCGTTGTGGTCTGAAAATGTTATCTTTACATGTCCATCTAAATATCTTTTCACAACTTCGCATGCAAGTTCATTGGAAACTACATCCCATAAACCATCACTGGCTAATATAACAAAGGTGTCGGGTTTTGTTCGTTCAATCACAGACACCTCTGGTTTGGAGATTACATACGGTTTCAAATATCGATCTCCTGAATCAGATTAAACACCATTTCATTATCAAATGATTTTTTCCTATATAAGAAGGGATCAAGTATGGAGTTTTAGACAATACCTATAGATCTTGAAGTGGCAAGAACTCCTAAGATACGATTGCCATTAATGTTTATGACCCTTCCTCCAGCTGCTTCCACTCTTTCCCTTTCATCGGGTCTGTCAGGCTGTTAGAACCAAAACCATGAAAGGCGTTTATTACAATATTAGTATCCAAGTTCCAACATGTGCGTGTTCTTTGTTATGAATGGAGAAAATCACCTTATGATCATGGGACAAAGCCACAGCGGTGCCGGCACGACAGAGAACAGCTCTCGAGTCACCGCAATTTGCGACCACTACTTCTTCCCTGCTTACCAACATCACCACCGCCGTTGATCCCATCGATTCCATGACCTCATCGACTGCAGCCGTCGTCCCACTCTCAACACCAGTGACCTCCTCATCCATCTTCTCGAAACAAGCTGACATCACCTTCTCCCATCCTACTCCCTTCCCTCCACCACCACCACCACGTGTCCTTTCCTGCACCTCCTTTACCACCAACCGGTGCATCCTGTCACGGCAAGCGTTAGCGACTCCTGCTCCACCATGACCGTCATACACAGCGAAAAAATCATACCCTTGTATCACTCCAATCGCCACATGCACCGCGTCTTCCATCGCTCTCCGCCGTCCGATTACCGATATAAACCCATGTGACAGGCACGTGACACTCTCCCCTTTATCTCCTTCCTCGTCTCTCTTCTGTTCTTCTTCAGACAGTTCTATAAACCCCCCAGAATTTAACTCTTTGAGACCCCTTTTTTTCTTGTTAACATTTCCCTCCATCATCACTTCAGAACCAATCACTCTTTTCGCCTTGTAACCCTCCATTAATTACATCTCAATATCCTTTTTTTGATCGTTCGTTGACAAGCCAGTTTTGGCAATGATATTTTTCTTCACTTTATATAAATTTTAATGCAGGAAACATGGAGGGCAGCAAGAAGAAACGATATTGAGCGTTGGATTAATGTCAACTCAATCCGATGAATGCCACGAGTTCCGAAACTTGGCTCAGGATGTTCTAAAAGAAGACGTGGCAGCTAACTAGGAATACACGTCGCTTATGTATGTATAGACAAGAGTTTGTATATTGAAAACATTTTCGGCGGTAGGGATTGAGCCGCTTATTTCCTTCATACATTCCTTGTCAATAGACAACGTGGGTTGGCGTCATTGTATTTTGCCGCTTCCAGCTTTTATAAATTTATCTATTTTTTAGATTAAATGAAGTTTTTGTTATCTAATTTCGATATTTCAGTTCTTCATGAGGATATTTTTTGCAGTAATACATAACCCTGTTTTTAAAAACCGCACACAGTTTAACTCAAGAACAGTTAGATTATGGACATTGTTTTGAGACAAATGTCAAAGCTTATGACATAGAGACTTTTCTTTGAATATGGTCTGCTGGATAGTCGATAAGTCGGCTG
This sequence comes from Gossypium stocksii, assembly GCA_020496765.1. Taxonomy (NCBI): domain Eukaryota; kingdom Viridiplantae; phylum Streptophyta; class Magnoliopsida; order Malvales; family Malvaceae; genus Gossypium; species Gossypium stocksii. Next base: position 56,548,173 of record CM035622.1, read on the forward strand.
TTCTGATACCATCGAGCCGCCGCAATTTGTTTTTGCTTATCGACTACTACGCAATAGATTCCAAGGGCAAGTGGCTAAGTTGGTTGACCTAATTTGCATCGAAAGTCGATCGACTTTGCATGAAAATACACCCAAATTAACATGCACAATTTGCATGTTTGTTAGGTCATATGAAAGTGAAGAGTGTGTTTATCGTCGTCCTTTTGTTTGAATGGCTTTTGCGAATTTGAAGTGACTATATATATATATATATATATATCCCCGTCGCTTTGTTACAATGGCTTTTGCTAAATTTGAAGTTTACTTGTTGGAATTGTTGTCCATGATATAAAATATCTGAAGCATTTGTTTAATATATATTCAAGTAGGAAATATCATTTATGAGCCTCTTTCAAGACAGCTAGATAGAGTGCTGATCAAGTGGTATGTACGAAATATCAAACTTGATTGCTCTTGTTTTACAACAGAGGAGATAATAAGTCAACCATATTCTCTATGAATGAAAAACAAGGCCCCTAGCCTTGATGCATACCCAACCAGATTCTTCCAAGCCTCCTATAGCATTGTTGGAGGAGATGTAGTGGAAATCATTCAATGTTTTTTTGCCATTAGAAATATGTTAGCCTGCTCCAATAAAACAATCAAGTGTCTACCCAGCCTTTTCTCTAATAGCCAAAGTGCTTTAATGGAAGGAACTTGTGGATAATTTGCTACTGGCTCGGGAGTTGGTTCATGGATGTACCTTAGAAAGACATTTGGAATTTCATTATCCAAGTTCTGAGAGTTGTTGGATTCCCTCGTCGATTCAAGAATTGGATAATCGGTGGCTAGAAATGGGGTCTAGCGTGGTGCAAAAGAGTTAGAGGGGGGGGGGGCATTGTTCCATACCTAATCATATTTAGGGATGAATGTTAAGCGTCTTGAATATGGCTGGAATTCATGGGGTATTTGAGCATCATCCGAAATGCAATAGCTGCACCTACTCATTTCAATTTTGCTGCTGATCTTCTATTCATTAAAGGGTTTGCTAATTCGATCATGGTTATTAGCAACATCTTAGAGTTCATTTAAGAAAACTTTCCATTGATTTATGTAGGATATTGAGAGAGAGACTTAGCAAGTGCATTTTGTTTTTGTTTTTGTTTTTATATTCTGGTTGAATGATTTCTAGTTTTAAGGTATTTTTTATAAATATTGTTGTTATTAATTTTTAAAATTTGGAATTTTTCATGTAAAAAATTGTACTTCCAGAGTAATGAAATTCCAAGAATTAAAATTATTTTCATTGAATTGCAACACTAATTTTCCACTAAACTAGAATATTAATTCAGATTCAGTATAATATTATTTATTTAGTTACATAGTTAATAAATAATTTTTTATTTTAAAATGTAACACTAATAAATTTAAAAAAATTAACAAGTAAATCTAAAAAGTGTAGAAATTAAATTTATAGAACGGCTTATTTTATATTTTAACATCTTATTAATTTTAATCCATATTTTATTATTTAATATAAATATAATTTGTAAAAAAATTATATCGTTTATCATCTCTATTACGATCAATGATCGGAGTTCGTGACTATCCGTTCCAAGGTTCGATCCCACATTTTCTTCTTATAATTTTAATATGCTTTATTATTGCATGCAAAGCTTGTTGGTAATTTATAAAATATTTTAATATTTTATTATACATAAAACATTTTAATTTAATATTCTAGCTAATTTTAATTTACCGTAATCTAAGTATTACCGGTTACCACTATTATTGATCTGGCTATCTATCCTGGGGGGCTTATACGCTTCGTTTTGGCATTTAGACAGATGTCAAAAATCTTGGACCGATTACATTTTAAGCCGAGTTCAAACGCGAAGTTTAACCGCACCGCTTTTACAAATCCATTAAACAAATAAAAATAAAATAATCATTCCCCTTTCTTCCACATTTCACAGTTCGTGAAGGGCAAGCAAACCAAAAAGCCTAAAATAGTTATTGACTCTGAACTTTATCTTTTCTTATATTCAAGGATTGAAAGATCAAAGAGAAGCAAAACGAGAGCGTGATCTATCAAATTCGACAGAAAAAAAAAGTAATAAATCGAACGCAAATGGAGAAAGAGAGCGAGTTGATTCGGCGATGTATAGAAGCAGCCTGCCAAAGCAAAGAGAGCGTGGAGAAATGGCGGAGACAAAGAAGAACTCTGGAGCGATTGCCTTCTCACCTTTCTCAGTCTCTGCTTCGGAACCTCCTCCGTCGTCGCCTTCTCTTCCCTTCCTTGCTCGAGTACATTAACATTCCTTCATTATCACTTAAAATTTTCTTATATTTTTTTCTGTTTTCTATTAGCTCAATTGTTAGATGTTACATTTTCTAAACTAGATCTGAATTGTCTGCCAAAGAAGAAGAAGCTGTGAATTGGAATTTATGTATTTTTATTTATTTTTCAGTTTAATTTTGAAACTTTTGCTAACTGGTCCCTGTTGAAGTAGATTATTCGTTTCATTTGATAATGCAGAGTGTTCAAATATAGTGTGGAGGAGATAGATCTTAGAGGAGAGAATTCTGTTGATGGGGAATGGATGGCGTATTTAGGCGCATTTCGTTATCTACGATCACTTAATCTTGGTGATTGTCACAGAATTAATAATTCTGCTATTTGGTCCATAGTAGGTATGTTTTTGAGTTTTTCATTTTTTAAAAATGTACAGAAATTATAAGAAGTTATCTGTCTGAATATGAACCTATTTTAGATGCATTAAAAGAATAACTGTTAAAAGAAATGGAGATCAAAGCTCAATTTTCTTTCATATTGGTAAGCTCAATATCTTTTAAAAATTTGTAGTTTTTTTTTCTTTCTTGGTTTTAGGGATGACTAGTCTAAAGGAGGTAGACCTTTCGCGATGCATGAAGGTTACTGATGCTGGCGTTAAACATCTTATATCCATTTCAACTTTGGAAAAGTTATGGATTTCAGAGACCGGGGTAACTGCGAATGGGGTTGCACTGCTTGCATCACTTAAGAATTTGTCTGTATTAGACTTGGGTGGTTTGCCTGTTACAGATTCCGCATTGAATTCTCTTCAGGTATTCTTTCTTTACATGTACATATTCTTTATTCTTGCTTGAAAAGTTCCTCTATATTTTATCATTGGCTGAAGGATGCAATAATCCACAATCATTTCTGAAATTACTGAGCATCTATGCCTCTTGAGTTTTGCTGGACTCTGCGAACTTTGTTATGGTAAATACTGTTTCTTGTACGTACTTCATTTAGATGAGAACTTGGGTGTATCAGTTGTTAAATTGTGTTAGTGAGTTTCTTCGCAGTTGAAATCATTGTAAGAACTAGATGAGCTAAGTTATGTTTCAATTACCATAGATTGCTATTTTTAGCTCAAGTTTGGTGGTTCCATTTTGAAAGATTGAATTTTAAATGATTGATTCTAAGATATTATAGTTAGTTCCGTTTTCAGGGTAAAATATTCAGGTTAAAATGAGTTATGGTGGCTGTTTTGTTTTAGGCATTGACAAAGCTACGGTACCTTGATCTTTGGGGGAGTAAAATATCTAACCAAGGGGCTTTGGTCCTTCAAAGGTTCCCCAAACTGAGTTTCCTCAATCTTGCTTGGACCAATGTTACACGCTTTCCAAATTTGTCTGCTCTTGAATGTTTGAATATGAGTAATTGTACCATTGATTCTATCCTTGAAGGCAATGGTGATAAAGCTCCTTTGCTGAAACTTGTTTGTGCCGGAGCAACTTTCATGAATGAGGCTGAGGCCTTTTTATATATCAAGACAAGTTCCTTATCTTTGTTGGATGTATCCAAATCTTCCCTTAGCCGGTTTGGCGTTTTAGCTGATATGAAAATGCTTGAACATTTGGATCTCAGTTCTGGCACCATGGGGGATGATTCTGTTGAAATGATTGTATGTATTGGAGCTACTCTGAAAAATCTAAATCTAAGCAGCACAAGAGTCAGCTCTGTCGGAATTGGGATTTTAGTCGGACATGTTCCCAAACTTGAAAATTTATCTTTATCTCACACAGCAATCGATGATGTTGCCTTGTCATATATCGGCTTGATGCCTTCACTTAAGGTTATCGACTTAAGCAACACAAACATTAAAGGTTTGGTTTCCTCAATACAAACCTTAAGTTGTTTCTCTTTTGGATTAAACATGAATATTGCTGTAGTCCTGATATTTTCATGGCTCTATAATCTGTTTTGCTTTTGCTTTTGTTCTTCATTTGTGGCCATAAACCGAATTATTAACCCTTGGCATACCGTTTTAGTTTAACAATTCTTTTGCAACTTACAGGTTTTATTCTCCAGCCAAGCACTGAGTCGCATGTGGATAGCACACTAACAGCACTTCAAAATCTTAGTTATCTGGAGAGCTTAAACTTGGAGCATACACAAGTTAGGGATCCGGATTTGCACCCTTTATCGAGTTGCAAAAAACTGAGCCATTTATCTCTCAAATGTGCGTCTCTTACAGATGCCACTTTGCATCTCCTTTCGTCTCTCCCAAAGCTGACAACACTTCATGTCCGTGATGCTGTATTAACAACTAATGGTCTGGACGCATTTAGCCCACCAACAACACTGAGAGTACTGGACCTGATGGGTTGTTGGCTTTTAACTGAAGATGCTATCTCACAATTCTTAAAGAAACATCCTCAAGTTGAGATATGGCATGAAATTGTTCAAAACCTTTCAACAGAGCATCAAACAATTTCGAACAGCCTATCCACATCACAACAATCATTGAAGGGACCTCAATGGAATAAAAAGCAGGGAAATCTGCCTATGCCTGAGTTTTTTGTTGGTAAGACTTTCACAATGATTTGCTTTTAACACCAAATATCGAATCTCTTTTATAATCTAAATTTCCTTTCCTTTTTTTCTCTCCGAAATATTAGATCAAAGATTGAAATATAACAGAGAGGAGCTACTTGCGCTACAGTTTTCACCTCTATCCCTTCAATCTCCCCATGATGCAGGTAGTGTCACACCCAATGTATAATCATATCAAATGGTCTAATTCAATTGACAACAACTTCTTGACATAGTTGTAACATGAATATATTGAGGCACGTAAGCTTGGTTTTGGTTTAAGCATCCCACCCTGGATCCCCAGTGTATATATATGCTACCGGCGTCGTGTCCTTGCACTTGTATGATGAGCTGTGTTTTTGTCCCTCTTTCTTCTCTAGTATTTTGAGTTTTGAATGAAGTCTCTGAATGCTAGCTGGCCGATGAGGAAGATCTGCAATTATATTTACTTGAATTCAGTAATGGAAAGTTGAAAACTGGATTGGCTTCTCATTCACACCCTCTCCATCATCCCTATCGTTACACTTGGGGTGGCTCCAAGTTTTTGGATTTGAGTAGCCTTAAATATTTTGTGGGTTTTCATTTATAAAAATTCTGGGCCAAATCTTCATTCAATGAAAGTGTCACCTCCCTCTCTCGCTGTTGATCTACTCTTTGTCTAGTGAGCACGATGTCAAACCAAACACTAGTTTCTAAGTTTTCGTCATATTGAAACTTGACTATTTGTGTGGTTGTGTTGTATGTTTCTTTTTCATCCAATAATAAATATGTCAAAATTATATGAAGAATATAATTTCTCTACTACATATTTTATGTAAGTTTAGTGTTACATATACTAGGAGTATAGGTTTGATTTTTAATAATATAATTATAAATATCTGTATTTTAATTAATTATTTTTTAAAATAAAAAATGTTAAATTATTATGAATTTAAATTTTATGTAATTAACAAAGTCAAGTCATAGTAATTTATAAATTTAAAAAATTATAATTGATGTTCAAGATTAAATATATCATTGGATTCAACAAAAGTAAATATTTGAATTTATGAAATCCAATAAAAAAAACAAATTAATTTAGATTCAGGATGGTTTTTAGACGCCCGATTATTTACGTCATATTATTTTATTATTATTTTTTAATTTTAATAAACAAAATTAAATTCCAAAAGATTCGTCTACTCTCACGGCTTGTAAGTCTTAAATAGAACTCATGGCTTAATTTCAATTTTATATTTATTTTGGTCGGTGTGAGGTTTAATAAAAGAATTTAACTTGGATTAATATCATCCATAACATATCATATCATATTTTTTTAGACTCTATGAATAATATAATATATATTAAGAAACATCAAATTAACTCTTATCACTATATTTTAACTCTATTAAATAAATAAATTAAATGCTCAAAAGAATTCGTCTACCCTCATCTTTCACAAGTCCCAAAAACTCGAGACTCTAAAATCATAATTTTAAAACCCTAAAACTTAGTCATTAGATTTTGTAAGAGTAAACCTTAAATTCTAAATATTATCCATCTTAAATCTTAACTCAATCTTAATTTAACCCTTTCTCTAAAACTATAATCCTTAAATTAAAAAAAAAAAAATTAAACTCACCATATCAAACAATAAATCTAGTTAAACATAAAAAGCCATAAACCTTGTGTTTACTATTATTTATTATTTATTATTTATTATTTAATTAATCAATACTAATTAAAATTAAAATATTATTTTAGAGAATCGATCTATTATTAGAAAGTGCATTATATTAATTAGAATTTCTTTTTGAAAATTATGAAATAAGCATTTTTATTAAATATCTACAAAAAGACTTTTTAAGATCATTACAATAGAATTTAAATTTATAAAGAATATATATTAATATATAAAAAAATTGAAAATATTAAAGATGAATAACTCTACACCAAAAGAATAAAAAGTTAAGAAAAAAAAAAAGAAATTGATTGATGAGTGCCCCACAATTTGGAAAATAATGATCTCTAATCTAAATTTATTGGGCAACTATAATAAAAAACTGCAAAATTGAAAATTTCAGAAGTAAATTTTACAACAACATATGAATTTTAATTTAATGTACAATGTGATATATGAATTTTGATTTTATATAACTTTATACATATCATTTTGATTTGATTTATTTTTCAGAAACCACTGATATCATGATTGATATAACAACATTTTGTATTTACAAATTATATACAAAAATAATTATACTTATCTAATGTAAAAATAAATTTATGAATTCATTTATTTAAATGTGTATAAATGAATCAAAATTAAAGTTTAATGTGTCTAATTGCACAAAATCAAAGTTTATGTATCATATTGCACATTGGATCAAAGTTCATGTATTATTTTGATATTTATTCTAAAATCTTATGATAAAAAAATTGAGAGAAATAAAATATTGGTAAAAAACTTCATGCACAAGAATAAACTTTTTACAAAGAAATAAAACCGAAGAAAACTTAAGGTTGCTTGTGTGAGAAAGGAGAAAGTTATTTTATAGGAAGACTTCAATTGTTCTTGAAGCTTGTTTATAATTCATTTTTTACTTTAATTTTGTCGCTTCTCTCCTTTTATGAATTCCTTTATTTTCACCTTATTTATTTATATTTCAAAAAAAAGAAAATAATAAATTTATTTAACTATTTAAAAATAATTTTAAATTTTTATCTCATGAAATTTCTATTTTCATAATTTAATTATTTAGATATAAAATATAATGTTATCATACTTCAAACATTTTGGAAGGTTTTTATCTTTTTTCAATCTTTTTTCTTTTTTACTTTTCACTTTTTATTATGTTGAATTTTTTTTTTCTTTTTAATATATGCATATTTAGATATTTAAAAAAATATTTTTTTTCACACATACCACAACTCGAATCCACAACATGGATCATGAGAACACTTATGATCGATAGGCTAACACTAGGGTTCCTAAAAAATCATTTAGAGAGAGGTTTTATTTTTATGATATTTGAAAATTAAAAAACTTTTGAAATAATTTATATTGATACATTAACATATTTATTTATCCATTTTTTTTCATCTCACCATGACATATTGATGATATTTTTTTAATTATAAACATACAAAATGTAAACAAAATAATTTATTTTAAAAAAAAATATTTTTTGAGAAAATTTTAAAAGGGAGAATTTAAAATATAGAAAATTTTAATATTTAATGATTTCATTCTCATATTTTTCATTCATTCTCTTAAGATCTATGTGTTGGCTCAATACTAGATCGAAAAACTCAATCAAAATAGCTAAGAGGGGGTGAATTGGCCTTTTAAAATTTTGATGGAAGCAAGGAAAAAATATGAAATAATTGACACAATGATTTAGAGTGGTTTGACCCTAATTGCCTACTCCATTACCCTAACTTTCCAGAACTATGATTTTCTCAATTTTACTAATTTGATCAACCTTTGAGGATCATATTTAACTTTACAATTCCCTTAAGATTTCTACACAAATCTTAAAACTCAAACCCTCTAAAAAAGAAACAAATAAGCAAACAAAGAAATAACACTTACAAGATCAAAGTGTTTGCCAATTAAGCACAATTACAAAGTAAAACACTTGAGCTAATAGAAAAACAATGAAGTTCACAAGTGTAAGTAAGAAAAGTATGGAAAATTGAGCACAAAGGTCGTTTGATTGATCTTTAAGCTTTAATAATCTCTCTTGTTGTTGTAGGACCTTTAGAAGATGATATTTATACTCTTCAATTGATTTCCAACTGTTATGGTTGTTGGGATATTGAATAAAGCTGTCGGGGATGAAAATACTAGTGCATTAATTTCACCTGCAACAATAGATATCGATATTTTTCTAGAAGTATCGATATTAATAGCATTTAATGCCTAATTTAATGACAGTTGGAACAAAAAATACCAATACCAACAGAGCTTTATTGATACCAAACAATAGGAATCGATACTATATCGATACTTAATGAATCCTTTGGAAGTCAAAATGTCAATTCAGTATCGATATTAAACAATGAATCGTTAAAGGTATACTTTTATCAATACTTAAATAAATTTATTGATACCAAGCAAAATGTATCGATACTAGATCAATTCTTGGTAAACATTTTGGAAAACAGAATGCCATTTTCATATTGATACCAGAAAATGTATCGATAATTTTTTGAATCTATCGATATTCATTTAAATTTATCGATACTTGACAAAAAGTATTGATACTAGATCGATACTTTTTGGCCTGAAACAATTTTAACATATTTAAAAAATGCTTGAAGGTTTGTTTAACAACTTGGCCTTAAAATATTTTCTTAGCACAAGTTCAACCATTTTTCTTTTTAGATGTCATTTGAAATGAAATTTTTACCAAGTTAAGTTTGAAAGTGATTTTTATTCAAAACATAATATTTGTTATATCAAAATTATTTGTTAAGTAAAGCTTAGTTTAACAATCTCTCATTTTTAATATAACAAAACTTTTTTGTAAATTTGGTTTTGAATAAGTTTTCTCCCCTTTCTAAAAGTCATTTTAAATTTAAGCCTTAGAAAAAAATTCGGCATTTATATAAAGATTGGTCATTCATTTTTAGTTAAAGACAATTTGGAAAAAAAATGGTCACTAAACTTTCAATTTGGTACAATCATGATATCAATCATTAACTAGAATTAAATTTAACTTTCTCTTCTCCCCTTTTTGTTATATCAAAACAAAACAAGTAAAGCTTAAGAGAGAGATAGAAAATGTTAGTTCAATAAGATGAAACAAATAGGAAATAGGAACTAACATAAGATAAAGCATCAAAGTATCTAAATATACCAAAATGAACATTTAGATTAAAAAGAAGATACCAAAATGAACATTTAGATTAAAAAGACAAAGTCATAGGAAACAGATTAAAATAACCTAATGATGCACATGAAAATATATGAATATGCAACACCTATCCTAATCCTCTTGAGGAGGAGGTCACAGTGGAGGAGAATTAGCGATAAGTTGAGCTAATTGATCCTCCAAAGAAGATAACCTAGGGCCCATGTTATCTTCCAACCTAGACACCCTAGAGTTTAAACCTCGAAAGTCCTCTCGTAAAGATCCAATAACATCAAGTATAGCAAGAGTATTAGTAGAGAATGATGATGCTTGCGGTGGAGCAGATGAGGAAGTAGGTGGCAAAGCTTGCTTGAGTGGAAGGGAAACCTCATCATGATCACCCTCAACATCTTCATCATCTTGATATGATGGAGAACACCTACACCAAGGGGAGTAGGCGAAGTAATTGGAGGGTCACCATGGGTTGGAATTTTTAGACGTTAGAAAATATAAGAAAAGTATGTTCCAAAAGGTAAAGTAATGGTGTTGGTAAGGTCCTTACCAATGACCTTGGTAATGTCATTGAACATGAAAAAAGCAAGGTTGGAATTTATTTTGAAAACAATCAATCCATCAATAATCGATGGATTGAAACATAGCGTGTTTATAAGTAGGACGTAATATCCATATAATTATAAAATGAAGAAAACGATCATGGATATTGAGTCTGGATATGTGCGAGCCCAGAATGTTTAAGGTCAAATTATAAGGGCCTTTTTCATTCGATACCCCATTATGGGGGAGTTTTAAAAATTCTCCAAAGTTTTCCACGGTGAAACGACTATCAGTATTCGTTAAAAACTATTTGAAGCCAACAACACTTTCACCCGTGTCATCATGCTTGAGTAAAGCATTCAAATAGAATGCTCGAACGAGATTGGCATGGGTTGGAAAGCGAATTTTTAAAAAATCAATCCAATGCCATTCGGCCAACACCGGTAGGCAAAATCAAAACTAGCTAAGCAATCAAAACCGAGTGGCCGTGAAACATTGACTATTCGCTTAGAAAAATAAGTGTTAAAACAGTAACATTTGTCGAAGTTTCTAAAACAATCATTTATCGAATCGGTAGGACCACTAGGGGGTTGGATAATGAGGCATCGGTTCGAGAATGTTTCTTAAGAGGCATGCTTGCTAACTAGACTAAAGAATGCATTAAGTTCACCTAGAAATTTTGTTTGGGAATTTTAACAAACACTTGGTAGGCAAAGGGTGAAAATAAATTTTTTCAAAAATGTGGGCAATAATAGGCAACCTTTTGTACAAAACACAATTAATATGTTCTAAATCAACCCAATAACTCAATTTAGCCAATATTTAACCAAAAATTGGGGAAAACAAGTTTTGAATTAAAAACACAGTGCAAAGTCTTTAAAACCCAATGTGTATCGATACTTTTTATCAAGTATTAATAATTTTGAAGCAGTATCGATAAATTTTTTCTGGTATCAATAATTTTGAAGAGTTATTGATAAATTTGGCTGGTATTGATACCAAATGCCCAACCTATTTTTCAAAGTGCAGAAAATCTTTTCCCAACTTTGCTTCTAGGTCCGAAAACATTCTATACTAGCCTAAAATGATTTCATATGCTTAGAAATGCCACATTTAAGTGTGATGCACATGAAACATAGAGCATTATAACATATGCAAAAATTGAGCATTTTCATCTAATATAGTCTAATTTTGCATACTCAAAGACATTAAAAAAATTGCATACTAGACACAATAGGTCAAAATAGATTAAACATGCAAAATTAACTCCCCCTTACTATTTGCACGTAAGAGCCATATAAATCATGCATTTATACTTTTGCAATCAATTTTTATGTCATAAAACATTTGAAAACAACAAAGTACATAAATTTATTTGAACACAAAATCAAGGAAAGGTAGTAATACCTAGTTCTCTCATTAGTGTCCAAAACCTTTCATTATCTAATGGTTTGGTAAAAATATCAACTAATTGGTTCAAAATATCAACAAATTCTAGAACTACATCTCTTTTTTGGACATGATCTCTAATGAAATGATGTCTAATTTCAATATGCTTAGTTCTAGAATGTTGGATGAGATTTTTAGTGAGACAAATGCACTAGTATTGTCATACTTGATAGGAATGATATCTACATCAATTCTATAGTCCATAAGTTGTTGTTTCATCCAAAAAATTTAAGCACAACAACTACTGGCAGAAATGTATTATGCTTCGGTGGTGGACAATACAACACTATTCTATTTTTTTGAAAACCATGATACGAGCATGTTGCCTAAGAATTGACAAGTACCGGAGTCGCTTTTCCTATCCAATTTGCAACCTCCAAAATTCGCATCTGAGAAAGCATGAAAGCTAAATGAAGAGTCTCTAGGATACCAAAGGCCTAAATTAGGAGTGCCTCTAAGGTATTTAAAGATTCTCTTAATGGCTTGTAAATGTGATTCCTTAGGACAAAATTGATATCTAACACACAAGTAAACACTAAATATAATATTTGGTCTACTTGCAATAAGATAAATTAGTGAGTCAATCATTGACTTATATAATTTTATATCAATACATTTACCTTCCTTATCTTTGTCAAACTTTGTAGAGGAGCTTATTGGTGTAGCTTGTGGTTTGAGATTATCCATCTCAAACTTTTTGAGCATTTCCTTCGTGTACTTAACTTGATTGATGAAGATGTCATCCTTCCTTTGCTTAATTTGGAGTCCCAAAAGAAATTTAGTTATCCCATCATGCTTATCTCAAATTTACCTTGCATTAAGTTGGAAAATTTTTGACAAAGAAGATCATCAATAGCTCAAAAAATAATATCATCAAAATATATTTGAACTACTAACAAATCCTTGTCTTTTATTTTGATAAAAATTGTGATGTCAACTTTCCTTTTACAAAAACATTTTTCAATAAGAAAATTTGATAATCTTTCATACCAAGTTTTAGGAGCTTGTTTTAAACCATATAAGGCTTTTGAAAGTTTGAAACATGATTTGAAAATTTTGAATCTTCAAAACCGGGTGGTTGTTCAGCATATGCTTCTTCATTTATAAAACCATTGAGAAAAACACTTTTTAGATCCATTTGATACAATTTAAAATCATTAAAGCATGCAAAAGCTAAAAGCATTCTAATGGATTCCATCCTAGCTACGAGAGCATAAGTTTTATAATAATATATTCCCTCCTCTTGAGTGTAACCTTGAGCTACAAGTCTAGCCTTGTTCCTCACAATGTTACCACTCTTATCTAGCTTGTTTCTAAAAACCTACTTAATTCCTATAGTAGATTTTTCACAAGTTATTTCTACTATGGTCCATACATTACTTCTCTCAAATTGATTTAACTCTTCTTGCATGATCAATATCCAATATTCATCATTTAATTTTTTTAATATTTTTAGGCTCAATGCATGAGATAGATGCAACGTAATTACAAGTATTTCTAATAGAAGATCTAATGGTTACCCCTTTTGATGGATCTCCCAAAATTTTACTATCCTTCACATAATTATACTCTCTTGGATGATTGATTTTCCTTTCCTCTATTTGGAATTCCTTTAGAGCTTATTGTGTTTGTTGTTGAATCTTGTCATTTGATGAATGATTAGTCTTATAATCATTGTTTAATATTCCTACATCATCATCAACATAAGTATCATTTATAGAAAAAGGGTTAGCATAATAAAAAACAACATTTATTGACTCTTTAACTACTAAAGTTTTTTATTTTATTAAAGACTATAAGCTTTAGAATTTAAGGAATAACCAAGAAAAATTCCTTCATTACTTTTTACATCAAATTTACCAAAATTGTCTTTTTCATTTTTTAAAACAAAACACCTGTATCCAAAGGGTTGAAAAGAGTTAATGTTAAGTTTTTTTGTTTTTAAAGTTTATATAGAGTTTTCTTTAAAATAGGCCTAATCATTTTTTAAAGTTTATATAGAGTTTTCTTTAAAATAGGCCTAATCATTACTCTATTAACAATATAGCAAGTGGTGTTTGTGGCTTTTGCCCAAAAATATTTTGGTAAATTGTTTTCACAAAGCATAGTTCTAGCCATTTTTTCTAATGTTCCATTTTTCCTCTCAACAACACCATTTTGTTGAGGGGTTCTAGGTGCAAAAAAATTGCGGCTGATACCATTTAAGTTACAAAAAATTTCAAAACCAAGATTTTGAAATTTGATTCTATGGTCAGTTCTAACACTAGTGATAAAATAACAGTTTTAATTTTGATTAATTTTTGAAAATGTGATGACTTTTTCTAAAGCTTCATCTTTAGTACTTAAGAAAAAAACCTAAGTAAATCTAAAGTAATCATCTACAAACACAAAAGCATATTGTTTTCCACCCAAGCTAGTAATCCTAATTGGTCCAAAAAGATCAATGTGAATTAATTGGAGAACTCTACTAGTAGATAAATCATTTATAGGTTTAAAAGAAACTTTCTTATGTTTGCCTTTAACACATGCATCACAAAATTTATCTAAATCAAAATCAATTTTCGAAAAATCTCTTACTATGTCATTTTTGACTAATTTATACAATATGCTCATGCTAGCATATCCTGCTTTTCTATCCCACAATAAAGAATTATTTTCAATTTTAGCAATAAGGCATATGTTTGATTCATGCATGTCAACTAAATGCACCATGTAAATATTTTCTATTTTATATCTTACAGGCATAATCTTATTAGACACAATGTCAATTAATTTACATCCATTTGACTAAAAATGACATTGAAACATTTATCACATAATCGACTAATACTCAATAGATTATACTTAAGACTGTTGACATACAAAACATTTTCAATAAAGATTTAAGAGTTTTTACCAATAGATCTAATGCCTTCAATATGTCCTTGGGAGTTGTCACCAAATGTAACTTCTCCTCCACTTTTTGGCTTCAATTTGATAAAATTTCTCTAGTCATTGGTCATGTGCCTTGAGCATCTACTATTAAGATACAATGAGTTTTTGCTTGAATTGCCCACCTAAAGCAATGCTCATTTTCTTACAAACATAGAATTAATTTTTATTTTTGGTGCCCAAATTCTTTTAGGTTCATAAGTATGTTTCCAAGATTTTAGTCCCTTTAGGTATCCATTTAGAAATGATATCCTTATCTTGAGTAGTGATAAGTCTTTTAAGGGCCCATACACTTTTAGCTAATTTTCCTTTATAAGTTTTAAAATGACCCTTATGTTTATAGTACTTAAGGCTATTTTTAACAAAGTTTTGTTTTGAATTTTCTCATCTTTCAAGCCTTGTTAGAAAAAAATTTGTTACAGTGAGTCTTTGCACTCTTAAGCAACTTAAGTTGTTTTTCAGGATCTTCATGAACTTTTAAAAGTAAATTATGCAAGTCTAAATTCTTTTTCTCAAAATCATCAATAATTTTTTGCATTTTGTTTACTTTCTCTTCAAGTTCATGATTTATCTTGGAAAGTAAGTCATTTCTATTTTTTAATTTTGAAATATTTTTCTTATGCTTTGCAACCATAACTCATCATAGGCATCTTATACATAAAATGAATAAGAAACTAAAATAGACGAGTTAGAAATTACCTTAGAGTCATTAATGGCCATAAGGTAAAGGTTGAATACTTCTTGATCTTCTTCATCGAAAGAATCCTCATCATTCCAAGTAGCCACATTGACCTTAAGCTTTTGTTTTCTTGATACCTTTTTCTTCCATTGAGGACAATCAAACTTGATATATCTTGGTTTCTTGCACTCATAGCAAATAATGATATCTTTCTCCTTGGTAGATTAAACTTCAATCTTTCCTTGTTTTGGAATCTTCTCCCTTTATTGGACTTTATACACCTCTTAAATTTCCTAGCAAACATAACCATCTATTTGTCTTCATCCACCTATTCACTTAATCACCATCTTCATTTGTGGTGGATTTAATAGCAACACCAACATTTTTCTTCACAACTTTTTCTTCTTCAGCCCTTTTGTTGAGCCTCATCTCAAGTGTAAACAAAGAACCAATAAGCTCATCGAAAGTTAATGTTTCTAAATTCTTTACTTCTTTAATTGCAGTTACTTTAGCTTCCCAAGATTTAGGCAAGCTTCAAAGCATCTTCTATAACACCCCTATCATATCTCCATCATTGAATTAGGGTTATAGAGTATTACACACATAACACAACAATTAATATCATTTAACCAATCATTTATCAAATTAAATATCAAATATTCAAATCTAAATTTCATTCATAGCATAAATACATTTACGAGCCTAAAATCGAGTTTACGGGGCTTGGACTGTGTAACTAACTATGGTCGTGTGAAAAATCCTGCACCTAAAATTAATACGAAACACGACCATGTGGCCAGACCGTGTGTGGCACACGGCCGTGTGGTAGCCCGTGTCCCAGGCTGTGTGCACCTTTAAAAGCTTACAAAACAAGACAATTTTTCACATATCACTTGGGTACCAAGCCAAACCTAAAACCAACCCTTATACACCTTCAAAACAAGTTGAAGCAAGTTTTTAAAACATATCAAAACATAAAACCTAAGTGTCTAACTAATGTGCCCTCATTGATACCATAATTCAATTTTCAAATCAATTTGCATTCAAACTTCATAAATTCATTCATTCATCCATTCAAACATCAAAACCAACAACATTGTCATAATAACTTGATACCATATATCCACCTATATACCAATTCAACATGACATTTATCTCACATTGCCAAAAGGACCAAACCTACAATACATGTATCACTTTACATATAAAAGCATTTACAACCAAAGTACCAAAACATTTTCAAACTTAATAAAACACTCTATATACATGACCAACTTTGGCCAAAAAAAGTAGCCTATATACATGCCACATATAACCACGATTCAAAACTTTAAAAGCTGTCGATATCAGACGATGGTAGGTGTGAGCTCTGCTGATCTGATCGACTCACCTCAATTTACCAACTTAACATACACATTTAATTGCTAAATACATATGACCTTTCAAGTGAAAACCTTATCACAACATGAGTCAACAACTTCTTGGTCAGTAAACATTTAAACATATAGATAATCAGATTTCATAATTCATTTATTTCATTGAAACAGTTTCGTATCAATTAACCTTTATTCTTCCGATGGATCTTTGTAAAAGTATTCAATACATAAGTTCAAAAACAGATGATGCTTATATGAGATAATTAGATACAGAATAATTATGTCAAGTTACCCGTCTGGGCTAAACTAATGACAACACAGAAAAATAGCCTGGTCAAGGCTATGTATACATGTAAGGTTATTAGTCCAAGCTAAATCCGAGTCACATGTATATTTGAGTCTGCAACACATGCAGAAGCTTGGTCCAGAACAAAAATTCAGTTAGAAATCTCATGTATGAAACTTTTACTCGATCCATCAAAACCACTTCAGAGATTCATGAAATTTCACATAAATTAATTTCATTTCCGCAGTTTTAAAAAATATTATCATCATTAACAAAAATTAATAATGAATTATAACTAAAGATAATCGTATGAACTTACCTATAAGATGATTCAACTATCAATGACTAATTGATAATTTTCCCTTTTTCCTCGTACGTCCCCCACTCGTTGAGATTCTTGATCTAAAGTATAGTTTAGTTTAATTAAATTAATTCAAACCAAATAAAAAAGTAATTTATGCATTTAAGTCCTTTTTGTCACACTTACAAATTTACCCCTAAACTTTACCTTTTATACATTTTATAAATTTTAGTCCCTAAACTCAAAACTATGAAATTGAGCATAATTAAGCTTAAATCAAGCTAGCCTATTTTAATATATCCCATGAACAACCTATATATTTATCTATTTCACAAAATTTTCATGAGATTTACAACTTTAACAAATAAATCTTTAGTCATCCAAATCAATAAAATTTACTTTACAAACTAATGTTATTTATCTATCAAGCTTACAAAAAACTTCAAAAATCTCATAAATTCAACAATGTCATATGGCAGAACATTTAATAGTTTTGTAAATTAACACCCGAGTTAGCAGGACCTAGTTTGCAACGATCTCAAAAATATAAAAATTACCAAAAATAGAAGTAAAAAACCTACCATGCATGCATCCCTAAGCTTGGCCGAAATTTTCTCTATTTCATTTATCGTGTTCCAGTTTGGAAAGGGTGAAAGAAAAAAGATAATGATGAATTTTCCATCATGTTTTGTTTAAAATTAATTTGTTTACTTAATTACAATTTTGCCCTTTTATTTAACATCAAACATTTAACAATTTTAAGCCCATACTTATCCACTATAATTATTGATGATTTAATTACCAATTAATCCCATCACTTTATAAATCTATTATTATTTAACATTTTTAATTATTAGAACTAATTGTTACAACTTTTACAATTTAGTCCTTTTTAGTAAATTAACTAATTAAACATTAAAATTTCTTAGCCAAATTTAATATGAATCAATATTAACTCTATAAGTATTAAATAAATAACATAATACTAAATAAATTTTCAGAATTGTGGTCCCAAAACCATTATTTTTGATGCCACTAAAAAATGGGATGTTATTCTACCTTACCACCTCTGTATTTGGATAGATCTTTCCATAAGAATTCAATCCATTTATGATGATTGTAAACTAATCAAACATCACCTTAATATCCTCTTCAAGCTGCACCTTGAAGTTTTCATAGTTGAGTGTAAGGATTCCAACTTTAGACTTCTTCACTTGGCTAGTACCTTTATGGGTAACTTCAAGCTTGTCCTATATCTTATTAGCATTAGAATAAGACGAAATTTTACTATACTCATCAGGACCAAGTGCACAAAATAGAGTGTGCAGAGCCTTGGTATTAAGTTGGATACTCTTTCTATCTTCCTTATTCCATTCTTTCTTGCTCTTTGGAGCTAAAAGCTCTCCTTATTGTTTGAGTGGAATAGAGGGACCATCCATGATGATATCCTAAGCCGTAAGGTCATTGGCTTGAATAAATAACATCACCCTCATCTTTCGATAAGAATAATTTGTACTATTAAAAAAATGAGGCTTGGAGATAGATTGAGATTCTCCATAAAAAATTAATCCGAAAGTATATGTCATTCTTGTGGATTGAGTTAATGCTTGAAAGAGTTTTCCCACAGATATTTTCTTGGTTATTAAATGGTCTTTTAGAGACTAGCTCTGATATCAATTATTAGTTCGATAATAGATAAAAAAACTGAATTGAAATAGCCAAAAGAGGGTGAATTGGCTATTTAAAAATTTGGTGGGAGCAATGAAAGAATATGAAACAATTGACATGGAAATTTAGAGTGGTTTGACCCCAATTACCTACTCCACTACCTTAGATTTCCACGACTAAGGATTTTCCCAAATTTACTAATTTGGTCAACCTTTAATAACAAGGTTTAACTTTACAACTCCCTTAAGATTTCTACACAAATCCTAAGACTCAAACCCTTTAAAAAAAACAAATAAGCAAACAAAGAAATAACCTTTACAAGATCAAAGTGTTTGCCAATTAAGCACAATTATAAAGTAAAATCCTTGAGTTGATAGAAAAGACAATGAAGCTCACAAGTGTATGTAAGAAAAGTATGGAAAAATTGAGCACAAAGGTTGTTTGATTGATCTTTAAGCTTTAATAATCTCTCTTGCTGTTGTAGGACCTTTAGAAGATGGTATTTATACCCTTCAATTTATTTCCAATCGTTGTTTTTGTTGATATTGAATAAAGCCATTGGAGATGAAAATATCAGTGCATTAATCGATACTAATAGCATTTAATGCCTAATTTAGTACCCGTTGGAACCAAAACTATTGATACCAAAAGAGTTTTATTGATACCAAACAATGGTATTGATACTGTATCGATACTTAATGAATCTTTTGGAAGTCAAAATGTCAATTTAGTATCGATATTAAAGAATGTATCGATAAAGGTGTACTTCTATTGATACTTAAATAAGGTCATCGATACCAAACAAAAGGTATCGATACTGTATCAATACTTGGTAAACATTTTGAAAAAAAGAATGTCATTTTCGTATTGACACCAAAAAATGTATGGATAAATTTGTGAATCTATTGATACTTATTTAAATTTATCGATGCTTGACAAGGCTTGGAGCAATTTTAACATGTTTAGAAAATGTTTGACTGTTTGTTTAACAACTTGGCCTTAAAATATTTTCTAAGTATGAGTTCAACCATTTTTCTTTTTAGATGTCATTTGAAATGAAATTTTTGCCAAGTTAAGTTTAAAAGTGATTTTTATTCAAAACATAATATTTGTTAAATCAAAATTATTTGCCAAGTAAAGCTTAGTTTAACACTATGAGTTGTAATTTTTAGGAATCCAATAGCTCCCATTTATCTATTCATTCAATAAAATATAAGATAAAAGATCTCAATAATTGAAAAACATTTAAAGAAGGTAGAGTAGAAAAAATGTAAGACTTTTTTTGTATCTCTCCATCATGATGTTATTTTTTAGATAAATACACAAAATGTAAACATATAATTTTTATTCATTAACTTATAATTAACACAATTTAAAATATAATACTTTTCGTAATTTATTAAACATTATATATATTTTAATTATTTTATTCTCATAATTTTCATTCATTTTTTTAAGTTTCAAGAATTCACATTTTTTTCTTGGAAATTCAATTGCTCCTATATAATCAATCATTCATTTAATAAAAAATTAAAATAAAAATAAAGTTGAGATTACTTTAAAAAAATAAGAAATAAATTGTTAATGGCAAAATCATTCTAAACACCAAAAGTTTAATAATTTACATGTAAAAAATTTACCTTTTCAATGTAACACCCTTAACTTGTCTCTATCACCAGATGAAGACATTTATCATCAAAGAAAAATAAAAATATAAAATAAATGATAGCATTCAATAGCTTATAAAAATCAAGGTAAAAATACCTTTATGGGCCATGGGATCTTAAAAATAGTTTGGGAATAATCCGAGACTAATTTGAATCAAAATAGAAAATTATGCAAAAATTTGAAAATTTTGGAAAAAAGGAGGTTGTGGATTATTCGTGTTTCCAATGCTTCGTAGGACTTCTACATACCACGTTCTATCTTTCCATCTATCTTCTTTATTTTCTTCATTATTGTTCTAATCGTAGATTTATTATTCTATTTAAATTATCTTAGTTATTTATTTTAATTGTTTTATCTGACTTGGATTTGATTGCATTTCAGGTTATGTCAAAATTTAAGTTTCTTTCCCAATGTCTAGAGTTCTAAGCTAAATCCGCGACTTGAAAAAAATTTTACGATCCGCTTCCGCATTTTATCCGCCTCATTCCATATCATTTGGTATTAGATTTGGGCATTTTAGGTATTATTTTTGTTCTTATAAATTGATTTTCAACAAATAGCCTAAAAAAAAATTTTACCGAGAAAGTTTTCAAAAAAAAATTTTTCAATGCGCAAATGTTTTCAAAAGATTTGAAACTTTACAAACTATTTCTTGACACTATTTTGGAATATAAAAAATATTTACCTCAAAAAAGTGATAAAAAGTACAGAAAAAGAAAATACAAAAAAATAAAAATAAATATTCTGTGGTTGAATTTTGTGCCGAAAATTTTCAGATCAAGTCTACATTATTTGAGGAGACTCTAGTTTGAATTTCGTGATTTTTGAAAATCAAGAACACCTCGAACGAATTTTGCCAAATTGCTTCGCAATTTTTCGAGTTTTTGGGTTTAAACAATTTTCATTGACTCTTAGCCTTAGGTTTTTATTTATTTTTTCTTTTTATTATTTTTTTACGCATTCTAACACTCTATTTTTTCTTGTGCTAGTAGGTTAAAGCACATTGCACATTCGTTCCTCCGTGAAACATAGTTATTTGGTGTCTAGCCTATTTTAGACTCTTAGTGCTACTAGGTTTGCTTTGCTAGTTTGATTCTAATATATTCTGATTAGTTGATATAAACACGTTTAAAAGACTTACAAGATTAATTCTTACCTTATTGAGAATTTGATTTTTATTTCTGAGTGCATAACAATGAGATTTGCTTAATTTTTCTTTTCTTGGGTGTTGTGTTCTTTTCAGCTTTCATAATGATTTGCGATATTATGATTGAAAAGTTGCAAAGGGATCAAGAGGTTTAAGTTGCTCAAGATCAGAAATGGGACTATTCTAGACATGATCAGCAAAAATTTGGAACGTTTAACTACCAAAATTGAACGTTTGAATCGTAATTGGGGAGATAAGGTTGATCAGCCTTGTCTTCGTGCAAATAATGCTCGACGTGTCTCTTCTGCAAATGATGAGACTTTGGTTAATAATGACTGTGGGCAATTATTTTTAGCTAAATCAAAGTTCTCAATTCCACAATTTTATGGAAAGAATGATCATGAGGTATATTGTGAGTGGGAATAAAAAATTGAACTTATGTTTTGTTACTATAAATGTCGGGAAGAGGAAAAAGTCACATTGGCGACCCGTGGATTTTTAGATTATGCGTTGAGTTGGTGGATTCAACTTGGAATTAATCATCAAAGAAACAATGAAAGGGTAATTGAAACATGGGAAGAGTTAAAGGAAGTGATAAGAAAGCATTGCGTTTCTTCTCATTCCTATAGAGAGGTCAAAATGAAACTTCGACGCCTTATTCAAAGTAATCGATCTATTGATGAGTACTTTAAGGAGATATAGATGCTTATGCAAAGAGCAAATGTGCAAGAAAATGAAGAAACTACTATGGTATGGTTTGTTGATAGCTTGAATGTTTTGATAGCTAATGCTCTTAATCTTCAAACCTACATTGATCTTGAGGAGGCGATATACAAGGCAATTGAGATTGAGCAAGAATATTAACAACGTCAATCTCGTCCATTTGGTGCATCACAATATTATAGAGGTACAAGTTCTAATTCTACTTTTTCGAAACGTCCTTATGCTACTAATAAGTTGCTGTCAAAACATGATGAGACTAAACCTTTTGAGTGGAAAAGTGGGGCTCTTATACAACCTTTTTCTACATCTTCTAAGCAGCCCACTTCTACTAATTTTTCACCAAAACAACAAAGAGCTCATGACATTGAATGTTTTACATGGAAAGGGCGTGGGCACTATAGTTATGATTTTGCCAACACGAGATTTTTGTTGATAAAAAAATATGATAGTGAAAATTTTTTTCCTCGAATCTAAGGAGCTAGATGAGATAGAAATGTCATGTTCTCCTACTGAGATGTACTATACTAAATTGAATATTCATAATACTTGTGAGGGGGATATGGGAAGTGAGGAAGAAAAAATTGAAAGGATAGAGAGAAAAGAGACCTTGAGTGATAAAAGTCTACTTGATGGTCCACTTTTGGTGAGTGAAAATACATATGAGGTAAAAGTGGAGAATTCTCAAGTGGGAAAAGAAAACGAAAAACAAGAAAATATTGATGCAAAAGTGAGAAATGATTATGTTTTAACTAACCATAACTCGAATTTGTTTAATGGTGTTTCCTTGTTACAGGATTTCAAGAATCGATTGACAGACTTTCAATTACATCACTCTATCATCGATAAATGATTTTACTTGTGGGAAAGAGGTAAGTTGAACATTGATAATTCTCCACAAGTGTTACAAGGTAAGAATGGTGAGGAAAAATTAGAAATTGAATTAAGAAGGCATACCTTGCTTGTGTTCGATAAGTACGCTATTGATTTTATTTTTTTCTTACGATAAGCTTTCTCATTGGTCAAGTTTCAATAAACAATGGTCTGAAGGTTCAATTGATTTTATGGGTTTATCTAAGTATTTAAAGCTTCTTTTGTTACATTTGACAGTTTTATTAGAGAACCTCATGCATTTGATCTTGCAACAAAATTTTCTACCTTAGACTTTAAATATGAACTTTTACATAGGTTTAAATATGAACTTTTACATAATAATATTAAACTTCTTGATGTTTATAATTATGTGAAATTCTTGACTCATCGTTGGAAACTCTTATGGCTGACCATGCATATTCAAATAAAGTTATAGGTTATTTTTTACTTAAACACTCATGTGCCTAACATTTCTTTACTTAGTGTTGATGGTTTGTTTTTGAAAGAGAGGTACTTGATCCATGTTTATTTGAGAGCAAAATCATATCTTTGATCCTGGAAATAGTTTTGGTGCACAAGAAGACTTAGGTAAGTAATTTTTTTCATTTTATGGTTATTAATTCTAATCCATTTTATTTTTGTGCAGCTAAAGATTTGGGGACAAATCTTCTTGAGGAAGAGGGAATGATGCGTGTAACACCCTATACCCGAGACCGTCACCGGAATTGAGTACAGAGCGTTACCAGACTTAAAGGAACTTTACAGAACTTAATCGGCCTCAAATCAGAAAATTTCATGACAATAATCATGAAAAGGTTCATATGAGATATTTTCGGACTAAAACAATCATCTCGGATAGTTAGGATTCGAATCCTACTGTCTCGAAAGCTCAGAAAAATTTTCGTTTTTGAAACAACGTCACACGCCCGTGTGACTCAAAGCACGGTCGTGTTGTTAAGCCGTGTGGATTTCACACGCCCGTGTTGGGTACCCGTGGAACATTCTGACTTGTAAAACACGGTTGGAAGTTAATTTCACACGCTCGTGGAGTAGGGCCGTGTGCTTACCACGGCCAAGGCACGCCCGTGTGCTCAGCCCGTGGTCGAAACTGTCCAAAACATTTAAGGTGCAGGGGACACACGGTCGAGGCACACGCCCGTGTCCACTGGCCGTGTGGCACAATGTAGGCTTGGTTTAAGCCAAATTGCCACCCAACAAGGGTCATTTCTTTTCAGCCAATAACATACAACATTTCCAAGCCAATTTACCATATACAACATACCAAAGAACAAATCAAATACTTCAATATAAACATATATGACCCAAGCCACATCTCATGGCTTGATCACTTGCAAAATACATCATGTACACAAAAATATTTAGCCTATACATGCCATGACCATTTCATTTACAAAAGATTCAAAAGTACCAAAGCTTGATGGATAGTGTGATGGCGATCTCCGACACGTCCGATAATCGAGATAGCTTCCGAATCTATAAAACATTGACAGAAATAAATGGAGTAAGCTTCTAAAGCTTAGTAAGTCCATAGTACAGAAATTAAACCTTACCGAATCAATGCGGTAATTACAAATACATAGCCAATTCAATTCATATACTCAAGTCGCCTATTTCACAAGTATAAACTTGTTAGTTCATGTAACATATAATGTCATTCATGTACCAAATATAACATTCATGTATCATCTCATTGCACAAATACTCGTACATGTAATTCATGTAACATATACCATGTAATCCGTGTAAAGCTCATATAACATATAACATGTAATTCATATAAGTCTTTCACTTTTCATGTAACGTGTATCGATATTTGCCCGTTGAACCTTTAAGAACATCGAGGGATACTCGGGTGATACACACACAGTGTATATACATATAACCTGAAAATCTATCAATGCGTCGTGTATGCTCTTTCGAGCCTGTATCGGTAAGCCCGAAGGCTGATCAGTAATCCCGAAGGATGAACAGTAAGCCCGAAGGCTGAACAGAGAGCCCGGAGGCTAATCAGAGAGTCCGAAGACTAATCAGGTAATCCCGAAGGATAAACCTGTAGCTCATGAGCATGTGGTGAGTCCGCAACAAATGCAGGAGCTCAAACCACCGGTAGCCCTAGTGACATGTCACTTGTATCCTATCGACTTCTACGGTTCTAACGGGGCTCGGTATTCATTTCTCACTTGTAATAATTTCATTTCAATTTCATATGAATTCATCCAAATAGACTATTCGATCAACTAGTAATTCATACATTTAATTAACAACAATTATGAGCATATACACATTCAATTTCATAATACGGACTTACCTCGAAATTTCGTATCTATTCGTCTACTTTTCTTTTTCCCCGATCAAGTTCCGGAGTTCAGTCGTCTTTATCTATATTAATACAAATTTAGCTATTTAATCACTAACTTGTTCAATTTAGCCCAAAACATGTATTTTGGCATATTAGCAATTTAGCCCCTATATTTTCAACACATTGCAATTTAGCCCTCTTATCACAAAACGACAAATTGCACAATAAATCCTTCAATTCACCTTAGCCGAACATGTAGGGGACTTATACAAGCACATATAATTCATCTTATCACATTTCTAACCACAAAAATTCTACCTTTTTACAAATAAATCCTTAAAACTCATTTTCTTTAAAAATCATTTCAAAGTTCTTGTATATTCTCACTTAATATAAAATAATTCATCAAAATCTATCAATATATCAAGGATTCATCAATGGCACTTTTCAAAGACATGTTCAAAATCAGAAATTGAGGTATGGATTAGCTAGTATTCAAAACAACGACCTCAAAAATGTAAAAATTTTCAAAAACGGGACAAAAACGAACCTCCAATCGAAGTTTGAAGTAGCCAATGTTAAAAGCTTGTAAACCCTTCCTTTTCTTTGCATAAACGGTGAAGAAGATGATGAAAATGAAAGCATTTTCCTTGTTTTAATTAAACATATAACATATAATAAACCAATGACCATTTTGCCCTTATTACTAAAACCATAAAAAAATCATCAATGGCATAATTGTCCACTAGCATAGGGAATGGTAAAATAACCATTTAAGACCTTCCACTTTAAAAGCCATCATCTAATAAGCCATTTATGAAATAGGACTCTAATTTATCGCTTTATGCGATTTAGTCCTTTTTTCTCAAATTTACCGGTTAAACAATAAAATTTCTAAACGGAACTGTCATACAGAAATTTCTATCATGCTGTAAAACATTTTAAAGCAATAAAATTAATAATTTGACTCGGTTAAGTGGTCCCGAAACCACTCGTTCCGACTAGGGTCAAAAGTGGGCTGTTACAATGCGAGTCTCAAGGCCTAATTTCAGAACCATGGATGTGATGGGCTCACACTACCTCAAGGCCTAACAACAATGTCAAAGGTCAATCAAATCAAACCAAGATTCGATCAAAGACAAGATTTGAGGACGAATCATTTCGAGGAAAGGGGGAATGATACATGCACAAATAGAGTAAAATTTATTAAATTCCATTCACTGAAGCTGCCAATTTTCAAGCTTGGAAAATCAGCAAACTTGCGATGACTTTTTGGATGGGATCCTGATATTTTTGGGTTGAGATTCTTCATGGCTTTCGAAGATCAATCTCTTAGCTCCGAGAAGCACTTTGAATCACTTGATTTGGAGTTTGGGAGCTCAAGTTATTATTGTTTTAGTGAAAATTGTGCGAGTAGAATTTCTGGACTGGATTATGATGAGAATTACGAGTTTCAGGCTTTTAATTCAAGTTTAAATCATATTGGGTTTAGGTTTTAGGCTTAGCTTTTATTAAATATGAGTCCAATATTATATTTATTAGCTCTTATTATTTTATTATTTTATTATTCCAATTTTTTAGTAATTATTAAGTAGTTTAAGTTATTTAGGAGTTTTATGTCAACAAGAAAGTATAGTTAAAAACTACTTCCTATTTAGATTAATTAGAGTTCTAGTATACTTAAGATTTTTATTTAGATATATTTAACTAGCCTATATGTAGACCTTTGCATTGTACACAAATCATACAATTCATTATTATTCAACTTCTCTTTTGAGTTAAAAAATTCTATTTGAGTTTTCTTTTCAAGAATTTCTCCTGAGTTTCTTTTAAAAGAGTTTTAACAATCTTTTCAGATTGTGGGGATTATCTTTCAACTTTTTCTTGCCAAGTTTTCTTTCTTGGAAGGGAAATTAGAGTCGCTTAAAAGGGGTTGTGGATTCTCATGTTTCTAAGGTTTCTTAGGACTTCTACATACCACGTTCTATCTTTCCATCTATCTTCTTTATTTTCTTCCTTATTGTTCTAATAGTAGATTTATTATTTTATTTTAATTATCTTAGTTGTTTATTTTAATTGTTTTATCTGACTTGGATTTGATTACGTTTTAAGTTGTGCAAAATCTAAATTTCTTTCCCAATGTCTAGAGCCTTAAGTCAAATCCACGACTTGAACAAACTTAACGATCTGCTTCTGCATTCATCCGCCTCATTCCATATCACTTCTCTTCGAAAACAAATCTCAATCCCAAATGCAAATGCAAACCATATCAAAATGCACACGAATTACAGAATTGACATATTCGTATTTAGTTTCCATATTAAATAACCATATTTACAAATCAGTTTAGTTTAACAAAAACAGAATAGGACTTACTCATACACAGTTTTAAAATTACAGAATAATAGTAAACAATTTCCATACATTGCATGCAAATATTTTTGCATACTAGGTTTAGCATATCGCATTACAATAAACTTGAATGAACATAATGTAAAGATAGCTTAGAGGTTCATGAAGTAAATAATAATGATTTTGCAACTATTAAGGATATTAGAATTTGATTCAAAGTAGCATAATTACATAAGCATATATTTCCTTTCAAAAAAAAAAAAAGAAAAAAAAATGAACTGCTTTTTTCCCACTAAAAATATTTAACTAAATTAAAATGGTGAAAATTCAAAAGGCACAAAGAACCCCTAAAGCAACACAACATTTACAAATCTAAGCAAATTAAATAATTGATGTCTTATCCATATTTTTTTGAATATTTGCAATGCATTCCATAATTATCAATCTTTTTTTATAATTATTAAATCTAGACAGCACAAGTAAATTATGCATACCTTTGTCGTTAAAAATTTAAAATACATCTTTATGTGTTGACAAAATTCTAACTACTACAGCTATACATGTTTTCAGGCTATTTTCAAGTTTCTACACTAGATCAGGTAGTAAAAGAAACAACACATATATTTCACGATGGAAAAAGAGAAAATAAAACCAACATCAAATCGACCCCTAATTATAGTAGTTTCAGATACACACTTTAAAAAGCGATTCCAAGCACCCAGAAACAATTGATTCACCTTAACCTTACTATCCTAAAACTCAAAATTTCAATTATACTTAACCTATAAGAATTCCAATTCAGACCATGAATAAAGAAATCAAGAACCAATGTAATACCCAACAAAACAACACTTACTTGATTTGACACTTAGCTTAAACGGAAATGCAGAGAACAACCAAACCTTACTAAGAAAAAATTAATAATAACGTGGACCCAAAAAGGAAGAAAAGAAAGTCGAGAGAGAGAGAGAAATCAAAATCAGAAACCTTGAAAGGAAAGGGGAGAAACTGGCGTGAGAGAGAGTGTGTGTGAAGGAAAAATATGCGAGAGTTAATTTGGAGTTTTGTTATTAACTTTTTAAAACCAAAAATTAAACGAAAAAACTAACACTTAATCATTGAACCACTAGACTCAACGTTGCCCCTAAAACGTAAAGAAAAACATAAGAGTCTACACAGTACCACTGACTCACCTATGAACTTTAATCCTTCTAACCCCATTTTTGGGATGTTACATATACAATCAATCAAAATAACATAAATGAATATGCCAAAGGATCGAAATAAACATTATACCAAATAAAAAAAAGACGTTATAACTAAAATATGAAAAACAAAATATAATAACTCACTAAAATATATACACTACACAAAAAACTCAAATGAGATAATAAAAAATTGCCATGAGAAAAAAAAGTTGGTATGAAGGAGAGATTTTTTTAATATTAAAGAGGCAATGTTATATAAGAATTCCCAAATAAAAATGATAAAAGAAAAAGTGAATTACTCTTTTACATATACCATAATTCCATGATAAATTCATCAGTTATAAAATGCATTACATAGTACTTAAATAAAAAGTAGAGAAATAATAAATCAAAGGGTTTTTTATACCAAAGAAAATTGGAATTTTAACTTACTGTCACCAACCTATTTATGTAACAAAGAAATGAATAAGAATTTATCCCTCTAGAAAACTTGAAATTGAAAAATATTTAACATTTTGGTTTTTTAATTTTATATAAAGGATATAAATTTTGTAACTTAAGCAAGTGAAAAATTGATATTGAATATACAAAATTAGATTTTTTTTCGAAATAAGGGAACTTCGCTAAAAATAAATATTAATTTATTGTTGCGTTTGTTTTAATGATTTTTATTGTAGATAATACAATTATCAGATGTGGTTATACTTAGACGATAGGGATGTAAATGTAATTGGAGTAGATAGAAAAGAATTGTGGATCCCAAGTCTCTAAAGCTGATGATTTTAACATCACAACTCATCCAAGTGAGTTCAGATTTTTATTCTATCCAGGGTATTGATAATTGGTAGGAGAAATTCTTGGCTCCTGATATTTCCCTGACTTGATGAAGTTTAGGGTAGATGATTTTTCTCCCAACATGTTTGATTATTTTAGAGTACTATCATGCAGCAGTCGTTGGGTGGGTAATCCTATGACCAATTTATTCTAGAAGCTGAGAAGATTAAAGACAGGATCAAATAAAGCTAATCTTATTAATATTCAGAGAAGGTGAACAAGATGTATGGAGATTCACGAACACGCTATTCTATCCATATTAGGAACCATTGGTCCAAATGTAGATTCTGGGAGGGACGGGTTAAATTTATGATATTTTTTTAGAATTTTAACTAAAATAATAAATTTTATAAATATTAAGGGTTATTTGTTGATTTTTAAGATAAATTGTAAATATTAAAGGGTTAAATTTGTGATTAAACTAATAAAAAAGCCAACTCATCTAATCCCGAGGGTGACTAAAATATTTAATTTGTAAAAGTTTAGTGACCAAAATAGAGTAAAGTGAATAGTTTACCAACCATTTTTATATTTTAACCTTAAATATTATAATGACGAGGCTATCTTTTCATATTTTTATATCAAGTATCAAACTATTATTCAATGGTGAGCTCTAAATTGTAGCCTAATGATGGGATGTTGACCTTCCCAACATTAATTTGGGTTAAAAAGTATTCAACAATATTAAGTCCCTGTGTGATTTTAATATAAATTTTATATTTTCTTTTACATAGATCGTGGATTAATACTGCTGCTTTATCTTAAGGGGTTTAAGATCGTGGATTAATACTGCTGCTTTATCTTAAGGGGTTTAAGTTTCACCTAAGATGTAAAAAAAGTTAGGCTAAGTCTAACCCATTTGATGATTTGTTAGTATTTCCCAAGGGCACAATACTGGAATTAACTCAACCTCTCTGCTTCGTTAGATACATTTTCATTTAAATATATTTGGTACCACTGCGAGGAAATTGCAGCTCCTATGTTGTTTTATACTAAAAGCTTCTGGTCAAGGAATTTTTCATTGTAGGTGAAATAACAGTACGCAACGGAGCATGGAGGCCCTTGAGAAGTCTATTCTTTGAGCTAATAGGGTTCATGATCAACATCATCTATCATTTGTCTTGCATTATGATTTGGTAAAAGCCCGGTAAAAGGTGTATGAATGAGCATTTGATCGAATTGAGTAAAAAAATTTTAAGTTAATCAAGTTGATGGGTCCTATTTTATCATTTTTAACTCGATTCAAATTTGAATTGAGGTGAGTGAAATTGTTCAAGTTAAATTAAAAAATTAACATGTTCAATTAAAATATTGTTACAAAATAACTAATTTCATATTAGAGAACATAAATTTAAAACAATATATATTTGAAAACTTTTTCAAAGCAAAATAAGAAAAAACAATACTTTAATAAACTTTCATTAATTAACTTATTTAGGTTTCAAAATCTTTTTTTAATTTTAATTTTAAATTTTTTATATATTCTTTATAATTTAACTCAATTTAATTAACTTGAAGTTTAATTTTTTTATTTTTTTAAATTGAATCGAATTTTGTTCACCCTAAAAAAAAGTATAATAAAAACCGCAAATCAACAATGAAGATATAATATAATTGCTGATACAATTAGATGCAAATCGTTTTTTCTTTTTTTTGAAGAAAGCATTCAGACTAATTAAATACCTTGTTCATTGAGGGATTAGAACTTGAGCAAAACCGTCCTTTATTTTTATTTTTTTTTTTGGGGGGGGGGGTTACAAAAACTGTTTTTTTAAGTGATTAAAGGCCATCTTGCATTTTTATTTGGAGTACTTTTGGATAAGAAAAAAATTATTTCATCCCCAAAATGAAATATATTTTTAAAGTGGAAAAATTTTTTTTTTTTAAAGTAGATCTCTATTACGATAAAAAGAAATTGGTCTTACTTAAGAGGAGTAGAAATTTATTTAATTTATATTTTTTATATCTGTAAATACAAATTTTTAAAAAACATTGTAAATATCCAATTGATAAATAAAATGCACACATTTCTTTTTCTTCACTTTTTTTTTTTTAAAAAAAATCATAAGATATCAAATTTGATTCATTCAATTAACTCCATAAATAGTTGCCTTGAAAACCGGATGGTAAGTAATTTTGGAAGTTTAACATTTGGGTCCTTAAACAACTTACCAAGTAATATTATTCCCAAAGTTGTATCAAAGGGAATTTGGTTTTTGGTAAACAAATTGTGATGATGAAGGAACTACATGTACAGTCCAAACTACCAAAGAATACACAAGTTTTAACTCCGTATCATCTAACATATCATCGACGCCTTTGGAAGCATTTTATCAAGCATTTGGTTTGTTTGCACTCTTGTACATCTCATCGATTACACTCTGCATGCATCCAAAGGGTTTTACTCAGTGATCCCGCATGTACTCGTTATGAAACCAAAATGAAAAACCAAGAAAAACGTAAGCTAACCTGATAATATTTAAGCAACTGGGGCCTCTTCTTCTTATATGTTGGAGTGAGAAGGTCGCGTTCCATGTCGAATGGCATTGGGTCAAGATGGACAGCTTTTATGAATTCAAAACCTTTCAGCTGTGTAAAGATTATAATATTTCAGTATGAATGATAAATTCCTATTTTCTTACTTTTACAGGTAAAAAGAAAATGAACTCATATTTCATGGATTTTGAAAAATAAAAAAGGGGGCAAAAAGCATGAATAACTAACCTTTTTCTCTTTGCCAGTCTTTGCGAGCTCCCCAAGTATGAACTCTTTGGCCTTGGGGTTTTGACAGAGGGACTCGAAGTCACCACTTACGTTATTGTCGGCAGCCCAGCTTTCAAGTGCTTCCTTATTGGGGTTAACAACCGCAACAAGGAACGACTCAAAGCTGTTTCCGTAAATCCATATCTGAAATTGATAAAGACATGAAACTGAAAACTTTAAAAGAATGCCAATCTCCAGCGAGCAAATTACAAATCTGACATAAACTATAGTTTATTTTACATCACTTCGATGACATATATGTTTGAAAAATTTGAACACCATATGATGCGCTTAAGCATGATTAACATATTTAGTACATTTGTCATATTTCTGTTAAAGGATTTTGTCACATGTTTACACAACTGATACGATAAAAACACTGTAACATGACATGCATACTTCGATTATTATGTTTATACATGTTCAATCAAGCAACCATCGATGGCAATGGGTTGAAAACTAGTGCTAAAAAAGGAATGCAATCATAAGGTAACATAAGAAAGAAAATGTTTAATTTGCCAATCATTTCAATATCAATTTTATGTTTGACCAACATTCAGTGCATGGCTACGTAACGTGAAGCAGTGTATGTTAATGTATCAAAGAGCGCATAAGAGATTTACCGAATCAATAGCTGACACGAGACCGTAAATGTTCTCCAGGTTCTCAACAGCAACATATTCACCTTGTGAAAGCTTAAAAATGTTCTTCTTCCGATCAATAATCTTCATGCTTCCGTTAGGTTGCCACTCACCAATATCCCCTAATGCACAAAGATTCAAGGTCTTCAACTTATAGATAAAAACTAATGATGCATAAAACCTTAAAAGAAACAAAATTTGGAAGACCTGTGTGGAACCATCCATCAATCAATACTTCACGGGTAAGGTCTTCACGTTTGTAGTATCCTGAGAATAATGTATTTCCTTTGATACAAATTTCCCCCCGTGGTGTGCTAGCAAGGGCATCATAATTCATTTCGGGAACAGATTCCAGGCGTACATCTATGTTTGGTACTGGAGGCCCCACAGTACCAAGCATTGACAATTCATTAGGTAAAGAGACAAAACTCCCCGCACAACTCTCCGTCAGACCTACATTCGGATCAACATAATATTAATAAATGTTCATGTTGCAGCCAGTGTGCACAGCTGGCAAAGGGAAAAAAAGAACTTATCACAAGCACAAAGGCTGACTTCAACTATACCATATCCTTGCAGAACATGACAACATGCCACAACTCGCAAGAACTCTTCCACATGAGTTGAAAGAGGTGCTGCACCAGATAGAATAAGCCGCACATTCCCCCCCAATCCTTGCTTTACCTGAGAAAAATTACAACTCAACATGAGATTTGAGTAGTCAAGAGGATTATGTTGCAGGTAAATGTGATTTAATGGGCTTTTGAACAATATTCAAGGAGCCTCGTGCTTATAATGTATCAATGAAGACTTTCATCACCTTACTAAATACAATTTTGTCACAAATTGGAGATGCTTCTCCATGTTTGCGGCCCTTCTTCATGTTGTAGTATTTGCTGTAGGGTTATCATAGATGTCAGATATTAGTAAAATCAAAGCCAAGGAACCGTAATCCTGATTCAGTAACTCTGTTAAACATTCACAAAAAATGCAATCACAGACTGCAAATGGATCTCTACTAATGCAAAAGCTCATAAACCCAAAGGGATTGAGACAATTCTGTGAAAAACGAACCTCGATAATGATAATGAATCGTAAAGAAAGAGTAAAAATAGAACACACAAAACCACGGGCAGAGAGAGACAACTTCGTCTATTTATAGGTTTAAAAACCTTATTCTAATCAAAATATAATAGAAGCAATGCAGTAAGCTTGAATACTTCTATACAGATTCCACTTGTGCAGTCTGTACTGTACCGTGGGGGCCTCCGATGCCCCCACAGATCCCCCTATCTTGCCACTTTTTTTTTAACAAGAATTTGAGTCACACAACTCTAACAAATTCTATATTTGTCAACAAGGAAAAATATGCTTTTGACCCTGTTGCTTGTTAGAGAATGCCCAAATATCTTTTATTTTCCTTTATTCCGGTGAGTCTGCAGTGGCAGAACTAATAGAGCAATTTAACTCTATTTCCAATCAATATTTTTGGGCGGCCAGCAGATAAAATGAACAGCTTCACATAAGAAACTGAAAATATGAAAGTAACTTACTATGTGTATGCTAAATCAAACATCTTCTTTTTCAATAAGCCACCCGCGGAAATCTTCTGTAGTAAACCTGATAATGTACAAAGGTTATGACAATCTCACAGCTGAGAACATGCATCTTTTGAAAAAAGTTGAATATATATTCATTGTATTTAACAGAAAAGTGAATCAATCTAATTTGTTTCATTTATAAATACTAAAAATAAGTAAATTAAGACAAGTTTTCCAGCTAGTACATGTTCCAGGTTGCTTACTGTAACCTCCACAAACAACCCAAAAATGACATTGCCTAATCCACGAATATAAGAAAGTTTACCTGAATAAATTCTATCTAAGACACGAGGGACAGCACAGAAGATAGTTGGCTTTAGCTCTCCAATATCTTCGACCAATAGTTTCACATCCTGAAGATGAAACAAATAAGCACTTGCTCATTTGAATGAACCCATATTTGTTGTCAGAGTACTAACTAATCATGCTTACCCCACGCCAAAATCCTATTGAAGCACCATGCGAAATAAATAATTCCTCAATCACCCGGTCAAAGATATGAGCAAGAGGAAGATAAGAAATATATACATCCTTCATAGTCAACTGTAAATTTCACAAGAAACAAACAAATGAGAAAGGGAAAACAAGGAAGGGAACAATCATGTCAAAATTTGGTGGAGGGAAGAAAAGAAAAGACAGATCAAACTAAGTGACTGGTGAAATGGTCAAAAATAAAATGAAAAGGTCACCTGTTCATGTACACTCCCCAGCAGGCGTTTCACCCCTGCTATAAGAGTAACAATACTATCATTTGAAATCAATACTCCCTTTGGATCACCAGTTGTTCCACTAGTATACATTATTGTGCAGATATCAGTTTTCTTCTTCACCGGAAGATCATAATTCTTATTTTCTCCCTGCAAGAAACAGACATAAGAGCTTAAATCAGAATCATAAGTCATCTACAAGTTAAAATCAATCAATCCAATAATGGTTAGCTAAGGAAAAAAGATATAGGCGCATCCATGAAAATGAAATGAACCCTAGTTCATATTAAGCACTGCCAGAAGCATGTTTTCTACAGCCATATGGCTTCATCTGAACTCGTAACTAACAGGATGGCAGTCTGCTAAAATAGACACAATTAGTTCAGCAGAATAATTTTTTTTTTTTCTGATAAACTGAAGTGGAAAATAACAGAGCAAAGAGCTTACCAGTTGCAAAAATTCCTCCCAAGGATATATCTTCAAATCATGCTTCTCAGCTTCTGCCTTCTGCTCAGGTGTTACCTTCCCGAAGCTAACAATTGCTGCATAGCAAAAATACATGGACATAAATAATTTGTAACGTACTATAACAAGAATCCCCCTAAATAATCAGATGGCTTACTTTTCAAGTGTTCTGTTGAGGCTGGAAATGTTTTGAACAGCTGAAAGGGAAAAGAAAAACCTTACATGAGAAACCCAAAAGAAAAAAGAACAGAAAATTTGTGAAATTACAGATTCTTGTATCAATATCAACTATGCAAAAGTGAGCAGCAAGCATAGAAGCAAATGCTGATAATAAAAATAAAACATCGAATCTATTTTGTAGATAGATATCTTATTTTTGCAAGTATCTAGAAATATCTTTCCCAGTAGTTGCCATATCACTACTAGGGTTTCAAATATAGATGTAAACAGGCATACCTCATTAATCTTCTTTTCCTCTACAAAAGCAATAGAAATTTCTGCATGGCATATGATAAACTCCACAGCACCAGCACCTACAAATATGAAGCAACAGATCAAACATTCAAAAAGAGTAGCAGGCGTGTTGGAATGCAAGCATAATTTAAAGAGTTTAAGGATATTATGATGACAGACCATATGAAGAGTCCATAATACACATAAGATGGTTGTTTGAGAAAGGTAGTTGTTTGGCAAAAACTGAAAGAATACTTTTGTTGGATCTCAAGAAGAAATACCTAAAGTGTCATATAAAGGAACACAATAGAGTCCATGAGCATTGCAGGCCTGTATCAATCTTGCAACATTAGTAAACATTTCGGGCAACAAGCAAATTTTAGTAGCAAATAGTATGATCCAAAGAAACAAGTTATAGCGACATCTAAGTAACTTGAGATGTCCACTGTGCAAATCAGATGAAACATGCCAGAATGATCATACCTCCATGCTTATTATCCATTCTGGGCAATTGGCACCATAAATACCACACTTTCCTCCCTGTAAGCAAGAATAAAAAGCTTAATTTTTTTTTTTAAATTGACAATAATTTTACAATTAAAAAGAAAAAAAAAAGAAGTTAAAACATTACTTCCACAACATCACAACTTCGGATGGAATTCCCAACTTTTATTACAATGTCATAAACTTCTCTGTAAGTTTGCCACACGTATTTTCCAGCCTGCAATCAAAGCATGTCAATTTAGATACATGAACTAAAAGTCAAAAGGCAGCACTACAAACAGAACGCAAAAGTAACAAGAAAAAAGGAAACTGCAGCAGCAACATACTTTCCCATCCACAATCTGTCGGCGACCAAGCATACGGTTGTCAGGATATTTCTCAACTGACATACTGCAAGGAGAAAATGAAATCGAAATCATCGTCCTCGAATAAAACATTACTTTTTCGTAAATAGGAGC
Organism: Gossypium stocksii; assembly: GCA_020496765.1. Lineage (NCBI taxonomy): Eukaryota > Viridiplantae > Streptophyta > Magnoliopsida > Malvales > Malvaceae > Gossypium > Gossypium stocksii. The sequence continues at coordinate 56,585,813 of CM035622.1, forward strand.
TGTCAGACAGTTAGTTAGCAAGTTCAATCAGCCCGTATCTACGATTCAGCTAAGTTATAAGGAGGCAATATTTTAATCTCCACATCACATAAGCATCAAAACCAAAAATAATTACTACTATTAAACAATTTATTTCACACTTTTACATTGAGTTGAATGAAAGCCATCGATCTTTCAGCTAGAAGAATGGAAATACCAATAACTCGATTCTTGCTCTGTGTGAGCGTTAAAATTCAATAGTTTCAAATATTAGGCGTTTCGATCTGCATATAATTTTCTCATAGGATCCTTAAAAGTACGTTTCTCGATTTCATCGCCACCTCGGCGCGAAATAAAAAAATAACACAGCCAACAAATTAAAAGAAAAATCTACTCAACTTAGAAAGGGGCAGTAAAAATTCAAAAAAAAAATGGCAACTATTTCGAAAGCCATCTGAAATCAAAGCAAAGAATAGAAGAAGTCAAATCTTCTCCTAGTTTCCTTATTTTCTTAGCAGCCAAGCAAGAAGCTTAAAGTAAAAAAGAGAAAGCTAAAAACGAACCGGAAAATGTCCCAGCAACTCTCCATTCCAGGAATCGGAGCAGGGAATCCATTAGCAGCAAAAGAACTGCGATAAACAGGACCGATCGACGGCTGTCCATCGCTGGCGTCTTTACCTTTCTCCACCTCTATTACAAAATTATTTCCAGCCATTTGATCAAAATGTCCAAAATCAAACGATCCTTAGCTAGCTTTCCCTTTTTTATATTCTTTCTTACAGCTCTCTATATATTCTCTATATATATGGAGGGCTCTGAGAGTGAAATGTGGAGAAGAATTTTGAGAAAATATATAGCGCCTAATTATTAGGTGGCTGTAGGTGACCGGTAAGAACGCTGTTTCTTTTTTATTATTTATTTTATTTTATTTTTAAGCTTGGGCAAGTATTTATACTGTAATATTAATAAAATATATATATTACTCAATTTTTGTATGAATTAAAGTAATATGTACTAAATAAATCAATTTATTTTAAATTTTTATTTATAATCCAGTTAAGTTTATTTAATAAAATTAAAATATTTATATAATTTTCTACTAATACAGTATTTAGGACTTTGAATATTTCATTTATTCTCAAATAATTTAAGTCAAAGTTTTATAATTATAAATTAAGTAAACTTTATTAATAATAAAAATAAAAATTTTAAATTTTAAAAAATAATAATAACCAATTCTTTATTTAAATTATAATTATTAGGGTTCTACTTATAAAACTAGTTCCAACTTTGTACAGGAGAAGAGCAAAATTAAAAGGTCAAAGAAGAAGAGCAAAATTAAAAGGTCAAAGAAGGACCACTTTGGATCTGTGGTGTGCCAGACAGTTCAGTCCGTATTAGATTTTAGATTTTAGTTTTTGATTAGCTGGGCTCACGATTGGAGGTTTTTTCTCAAATATTACTTTTTTTTATTTTATTATTTATCAAAATATTTTTTTGTATTTTTTTCTTATTTCTCAATATTTTTTTTTTTATATTTGGACTTCGGCACTTATTGAAGATAGTTTTATATTTGAATTGATTTTTTTATCCATGCAATGGAATGTATTAATTTAATTTTGTTATATTATATTTATTTACTAAGAAATAGTTCAAATTTTACATATATTGAAAAGTTAAAAGATAAATAATAATTGTATATGTTAAGAATGCATAATTTTTAATATATATTAATTTTATTCGAAAAAATATTTTTAATTAACTTTTTAATTTTAATATTAATTTAAAAAAATCAAATTAACTATCAATAAGAAAGATGGTAAAATGGGATATAACAAATTTAAATATTTAATTTTTAATTTTTTTAATATTTTTAAAATAATCTAATTTCCTTTTTTTTAATATTCAAAATTAAACATTAATATGTTTTAAAATTGAAAAAATATTTTTTAGTTTTTTAAATAACTTATTTTTTGAATATTTAAATATATTTAATGTTTAAAAAGTATTTATTATATTTGTATAATTAAAAAGATATATTATCAATTTCAAAATATAAATTACTTTTTTTTCAATGTTCCTTATTATTTAAGTCCTTGTAACTTTTATTGTAATGCCATATAATTATCAACAGCTTTCATAAGGATTTTGTATAATTTTAACATCAATTTATAATTATTTTTTTTTGTTTAGAACATTTATTGCCATAAATAATAATTTTTGTTTAAATTATGGGTTATATAAAATGTTGACGTGTCAAGTAAAAACATTATTCATTTGTCATCATTTAAAACATGCCAACTTAAAATTAATTTTTAAAGATGTTTATTGTAACATCCTTAATCCGTATTCGTCACGAGAACAGAGTTACGGAGTATTACCAAAAATTACAGAATGAATACAGACATTTTATATTATTTTATCATTCATGTCAGAAATTTATCATAAAGTCCCTTTTTAGGGCCTTCGAGGCCTAAATCATACATTAGAATGAATCGGGACTAAATCGGGAACTCAAAGAATTTTTCACGAAATTTCAAAATTTTTCCAAACTGCAGGGGTTACACGCCCGTGTGGTCGGGCCGTGTGGCTCACACAGCCAAATGACATGCCCATGTCTCAGGCCGTGTGACGTATAAGGTAGGGAACACGCCAGTGTCCTTAACCCGTATAACTCTTTGACTTGTAATATTGGTTGGTATATGATTGCAAGTATTGGTGTATGTCTTTAGCAAATTTGGGTGAGAAATAAGGCTAGGAAATGACTTTATTTTGTCTACACGGGTGTGTGTCTTAACCGTGTGTAACACGTGGCCTGGCGCATGGGCATGTAGTTTGGCCGTGTGTCCCCTGCATCTTAAAATTGAGAAACACAATACTCAGAATTGGGCACACGGGCAAAGACAGGGGCGTGTGTCTCAGCTGTGTGAAACACATGCCTTGAACACGGGCATGTGTCTTGGCCATGTGAAACCTGCACCTAATTTTTAAAAATTTAATTGTCTACACAGCCTAGTACACAGGCGTGTGACTTGGCCGTGTGGCCCATGCATTTAATTAAATTACAAGTTAGAGAGTTACACGGATTAAGGACATGGGTGTGTGCCCTACCTTATATGTCACACGGCCTGAGACATGGGCATGTCATCTGGCCGTGTGAGCCATACGGCCTGACCACACGGGTGTCTGACCCTTGAACTTAGGAAAAATTTTGAAATTTCACGAAAAATTCTCTGAGTCCCCGATTTAGTCCCGATTCATTCTAATGTATAATTTGGGCCTCGAAAGCCCTAAAAACAGAATTTATGATAAATTTCTAACATGAATGAACACACAGTCAAGACACACACTCGTGTGTCTACCCGTGTGGATAAAATAAGGTCATTTCTAGCCTTATTTCTCACCCAAATTTGCCAAAGACTTACACCAATACTTGTAATCATATACCAAACAATTCAAGTCATATAAATCAAGCTTATTACGAGTTCTATCTAAGTTATATTAACATGCATATTGCAATGGATAAGCTTACCAAATTTTCGTTTATGTACTTAGGTAAATTTTGTATCATTTATACTAATTCATTTTCTTTTACCATTTGATTCATATTACTTAGTCATTTCAAACATATCAAACATGATATGGTATTATAGTTATGTACCAAAACATACCATTTTAGCCATTCTAATGGCTAGTTTACAAACATCCATTTTTATACTAACATTGGCCTAATAGTTTATACATGCCATTATACCAAAGTAAGATTTCTATTTATACCAAAGTAAGATTTCTATTTATACCAAAACAAGTTGGAGGATAGTGTGATGATACTCCGATTGATCTCCAACCTTTACGAGCTTCTGAGCACTATAAAACAAAAGAAAATAAACCTAGTAAGCATTTAATGCTTAATAAGTTCGTATAACAAGAATTTAACTTACCATATATTTACATTTAAAATAAGCTTGTAATAATACATCCAAGCAATTTGACTTATAGCCTAAAACACAACTTCAACAATCATGTTAGTCATGTAATTTACATAATACCAAGAACATGGATGAGATCATCATTTAATGTCTTTCATATACACATGTTTTTCATCTCATTATTCCATATTACATGTACATTTCTATGATATTTCATTTCAAATTCAATTTAACCACATCAGAAATTTCTCATTGAATTTATTTGAAACATCGATAGATACACTCGTATGGTACACTTAAAGTGTACAAAATTGAAATCTGTCAATTCATATCCATGGGTACCCAATTAAGGCACATAATCGGGAAGCACACTCTCGAGCCTTATAATAGGAAGCTCATATAGAGTCATTTCAAGAAGCTCATAAAAAGCCTATCGGGAAGCTTATCCGGGCTATATACGGGAAGCTCATAAGAGCCATAATCGAGAAGTTCACAAAGAACCATATCGGGAAGTTCACAAAGAACCATATCGGGAAGCTCCGGATAGCCATATTTCGTAAAGTTCAAGCGAGCACTATCGGGAAGCTCACAAAGAGCCATTTTAATAGGAAGCTCATGAAGAGCCTATAATCGGGATGCTCATGAGAGCTAAGGCGTATCCACAACAAATATAGGATCACAACCTATCGGGACACTCCGAAGAGTTATAACGGGAAGCTTGCAAGAACACTATAACGGGAAGCTCGAGAGGGCTAATACGGGATGCTTTCTTTGAGCTATGGTGTGTCTGCAATATATGCAAGACTACAACCAATATGAGAAATTTGTATCCATTGATTTTCATTTATTCAAACAGTACTTAACTTTTATTGGGTATTATCGGATATGTGATTAATTTCTTATATATATATATATATATATATATATATATAGCATTTGCACAATTCACATATACAATATCCAATTCAAGCGATTTAAACATATAAATCATTCAATTCAAGCATATAATTACACATTTAAGTTACACGAACTTACCTCGATACTTGTTCGTATACAAAATTTACTAATTTGACATTTTTTGTTTCCCTCGATCCAACTCGGTGTTAGGTCTTTCAGGATCTATATATAAATGAATTTAATTATCAATTTAATACAATTCACATTCAATTTTATATATAACAATAACAGTTCATAAATTTCACAAAAATCAGAATTTTTCATAGATTTTGCAACTTTACAAGTTAGTCCCTAAATCACAATTTCATCAAAATTCACTTTGTAAAAGTTGTTTGTCTATCAACAACCTTTCATTTTCTACTATAAATTTCAAATTTTCAGCATATTCATCCATGTAAAATCTTCTATACTTTGATAAATTTTCAATTTAATCCCCAAAATAAATAGATTAAGCTATCCCAATCTCAAAAATAAAAATTACTAAAAACATGACAAGAATACTTACCCAATTAAGCCAAGAAAACTTGTTTTCTCTTTCTTAGGGTTTCCATGTATATTTTGGGGAAGAAGATGATATATTCATATGATATTTCTATTTAATTATTTATCATCCATTAATTTTCCTACTTTCCAATTTAGTCATTGCCTTTTCTAATTTTCCATGGATGATTCATCAAAAATATCTATTAACTTTTCTTTAATAGTCTAATTACCATATAAGGACCTCAAGTTTTGAATTCCATAACTATTTGGTACTTATAGCTACTAGAATCCAACTTTTTCATTTTATGCAATTTGGTTTTTCCTATAATTAAACACATAATTGGTAAAATTTTCTTATCAGAATTTCCATACGTCTTTCCTATCATAATGTAGACTATGCAATAATATTAAAATAAATTTTCTTTCCAACTAGAATTTGTGGTCCTAAAACCACTGTCCCGATTTCACTAAAAATAGGCTGTTACATTTATAATATTGTGGGATTGCTTGAGATGAGAGTTAGTGGTGGTAAAGCCGATGTGATTATTGCTAATTTGGATTTGCAATTTTCTTATCTGATTGAGGCTATTAGTTTTTTTCGAGAGTATTTGGATTGGGTGGAAGGATTCTATTAGAGTTGAAGTGGTTTGCAGTCACCCTCAATTTGTTCTAATTCAAATTTTTAGTAACTCATTCCAAAGATCGATATTAGTTTATTTTATTTATGGAAGCCCAGATAAGCAAAAGAGAAAGCTTCTTTGGGAAGGTCTAAATTTGGTAATACCAACTTCATATGTTCCATGGATGGCAATAGGGGATTTCAATGTAATTCTTTCAACTAGTGAAAAGAGGGGAGGGCAGAGAGAAAGGAAAATGCTTTTGATAATTTTGTGGAGACTGCTAAGCTTCATGATATTAGTTTCTAAGGATTTGTTTTCACTTGGCAGAGAGGTGAGATCTTTGAGAGACTTGATAGAGCTATTTGCAATGATGTGTGGCTTTCAGATTTCCTGAGCTGCTCAGTGAATCATCTCCCAAGGCTCAAACCAGATCATCGGCCTCTTTTATTGTCTCTTAGGCATGATTGTAGTTTGAATAAAGATAGGCCATTCAGTTTTCTAACCGGTTGAGTTTAGCATCCGAGTTTTTTTAAATTTGTGTAAGACTCTTGGAGTTTCGACTGTAATATGAGAGATTCTATTTAGTAGCTTTCGAACAACCTAAAGCATTGGAATAGGAACATTTACAGGCATATTGGCACTCCTAAAAAAAATCCTATTACAAAAATTAACCGGTATTTAGAAAGAGTTGGACAAATCGAATTCAGAACTGTTGTTCAATGTTGAAATAAAGGTTAGGGAAGATTTAGAAAATGTCCCCCATAATGAAGAACTTTTATGAAAGCAAAAAGCTAGGTATGATTGGCTTCATATGGGTGATTAGAATGTTAAGTTCTCTCATAGGCACACTCTTTAGCAAATAAAACAAAATAAGATTTTGACTCTGAAGAATGACTAAGGAGATTGGGTTTATGATGATGATACCTTTCAGATTGAGGCGGTTAATTTTTCTAACGGCTATAAGGTGAACAATTGCTACCTATGTTGGGATTACCTCTTAATTCATTTCCTAAAATGTCTCAAGATGACCTTTTATTTTTGGGTAAGACAGTTACAAATGAGGAGATTATGACTGCTCTTTTTGATATGACAATCATGATTGTCTTTTCAATTGCTCAATCTATGACTGCCTCACCCAAAACGAGCTTGTTAATAATTCATCTATAACCAATTACTCAATCTGACTGCCTTTGTAACACTCTTAACTAGTCTCCGTCGTCAAATTAGGGTTACAGAGCATTACTGATAAAATCCTAACAAATAATGACCTTTAGAAATAATTAATCAATTTAAAGAATAACATTCAAAATAATATTTATTCATGGCATAAACATGGTTATGGACCTTAATTCGAGCTTACGAGGTCATAAAAATAAGTTGGGAATATCCAGGGACTAATTTAAAGCAAATAAGGAAATTTAAAAAAAAATTTCAAAATTTAGAAACAGGGGCCACACGGCCATGTGACATAGCCCAGGTCGTGTGAGTATTCCAAGTATAAGACACACAACTGTGTCCCAGCTCGTGTGTCTGCCTATGTAGGTATTCAAAATAGAGTCACACGACCGTGTCGCCAGACTGTCTAACTCTCTGTGATTGTGTAGTTCATCCTACAGTTAAAATTTAAATGACACACAACTATGTAGGGTGGCCGTGTGCCATACATGGCCATGTGATAGCCCGTGTCTCAAGCCGTGTGTTTTAAAATTGCCCTTAAAACAAGCCAAATCAAGCACCATTTCTTGCACACCAAGACATACCATACCTAGCTTTTTTACATGGTTAAAAACACTTTCAAAGCACTAAGAACATGCCAAATATTCGTCCATCCTATGTCTAACCAATATGCCATCAAAATGCACCACAATTTACACATCAATTCAATTCATTCAAAGCCACATTTCATAGTTAGAGCATACATCACACACTCACACACCATTGAACTACTTCATTTACAATTCAACAAGTCATAAGCCATCTATTTACAAGGCATTCAAAAGTGACCAAAAGACATATATTTACTTATGCATTTATAAGCCAAAAACAAAACATATACACATGTAAATTTGAACCACATCACATTGGCCAAATAGCATAATTGAAACTCCTATTACATGCCATTTATAACCATTACACAAAATAACCAAAAACTACCAATATGGTTATTGGATAGTGTGATTGTGCTCCGACACGATTCCAATCAATTGAGCTTTCGATGATCTACAAAACAAGGAAAATCAATGATGTAATCAACTAGTGCTTAATAAGCTCGTATAAGGGAAAGTTAAACTTACCGAACATAAAACGATTAAATTTTTCAAACATTCTTCATTAGATCACAAGGATATTTTCCTTTCCTATCCACAACACTTCAAATAGTTAGTAAATATACTTAAGAACATATCAAACAATGAAACATGGAACATATCATGAAATGAATTTCAATATACAAACCATCCATCACATATTCAATTTGTTCCTTTTTATATCAAATTACACATATCATACTTTCCATTTCATATGCTCAATAACATAACTCATTTCATATACATACCTTTTCATTTTAAACCTTAATTACCCGTTGAACCAAATAGAATAAAATTTGTTACTAGGGAAATGCTTACACAAAGTGTGCCTTTACATGTAACTGTAACCGTATATATAATGCTCACACGAGCTATGAAGTGAGCCTACTCACACGAGCTATAGGTCAAAATATTAGCTATACAATGTTGCTTACACGAGCCGTAGAGAATCCACGATAAATGCAGGACCTCAACCATCAGTAGGACATCCAGGACCAGCACCCAAAACCGTATAATCTCTAATGACATGTCATTTGTATATTATGTATTCACAAGGTTCAAATGAGACCATTAAACCATCCAATTTAATTAACATCTCAATTATCAAATTAAATTATACATAGCATAACATTAATTGACATACAATCAAAACATAAATTAATAAGTTTAATACTTATACGAACTTACCTCGACAAAAACAGATATGAAAACGAAGTCAACAACTAATCTGACACTTTAGTTTTTCCTCAGTTTAGATTTGTTTGGTTCATTTCTTGATCTAAACAATCATTTCATTCAATTAAACAATTAAAATAGCTTAAAATAACTAATTCAAGCCTATAACCCATTTTAATATGAATTTACAAAATTACCCCTAACATTTTAACTTTTATGCAATTTAGTCCTCAAACTCGAAACTTGCTAATTAACCACTTTTTACTAAAAACCATGCTAGCCTATTTTTATTAGGTTCAGAAACAGCCCATAACTTTCACCAATTCACCCTATATTTATTGAAATTTACTACTTAAACAATTTAATCCCTAAACCTTAAAATCACTAAAAATCATTTAACAAAATGAGATTATTCATCAACCAAGCTTAGTATTCTATCAACAAAATTAAAAACACATTCATATCATTCATGTTAAGTCCCTATAATTTTAACAATTTTATGAATTGACCCCGGGCTAACTAAATTAAGTTAATACAAACTCAAACACACAAAATTCATTAAAAATAGGCTAGGATTACATACCATGCAAGCCAACAAAGCTTGATTGAAAGCTTTTTACTTCTCTAATGGTGGTTTCAGTTAGAACAAAGAGAACTAGAGAAGATGATGAAATTTTTCTTTATTTGTTTAGGCATTTATTTCTTTAATTATCAATTTAACCTTAAGATTTCTTTTAACAAAAAGTAAAATAAAGCCTATAATTGTCCAACATGCATCATCATGGTATAATTACCACATAAAGCCCTTAAATTTTAATTCCATGACCAATTAACTATTATTACTAACATTTGTAACTTTTACGATTTAGTCCTTTTTACTTAATTAACTACTTAAACCTTAAAATTTCTTAACAAAAATTTAATACGCCCCTATACTAACTTGGTAAACATTAAATAAATAATAAAATAATGACTCACTTGTTAAAATCGTGGTCCTAAAACCACTATTTCCAACACCGCTAAAAACAAGTTATTACAACCTTCCCCGAAAAGAGCTTGTTAAGAGGGGAAAAGAGTTAAGAGGTAATTCTTAACATAGGTAATTCTACTAATAGTTCATTTTGGGATCATCGAGAGGAGAAAGGAAGATGGTGCTTGTTAGTTAGGAGTCTATTTGTCAATCACAATCTCGTAGAAGCCTTGGTTTTAGGCGTTTGGAAGATCAAAATACGTCTTTCTTGATGAGTATTGGTTTCAATATCGTATCCGACTCAAATGACTTATGGTTTGGTTGCTCAAGATGAAGTATAAAGTTTCTAATAAAAAACTACAACCTCTTCCACTTGGTACGCCATCCACAAAAACTGCAAAAAGAATAAAAAAAAATGCATTAAAATTCCATTATAAGGTGATTTTAATTACGGTAAAAAATATCATTATAATACAAAAAATTACTAAATTTTTTGATTCAACATCAATAGATGCTTAAATTGCTACGATATTATTTTTCTAGTAAGTTGTATGTGCATGATGCTTAGACCATTATTAAAATATCAAATGTTAATATAAATATAAAGCATTTAAATGTAATGGATTTTTTAAAATATGCTTATACTTTTACCTTCTAGCGAGAGGGAAACTGAGATTCTCAGAGGGGATATGTGCAATCTACAGTAGTCAATACCACCCAATGATTGTAAAATCATAAGGCAATTATTTATTTCCTTGTTTCCCACTCTACACGCCTTATATAGTGCCTTGTATAAGCACGAATAAATGGAAAACCCCCAACTATATGTACCAATGGTTTCAAATTTTAATAACAATGGGAGGTAGATGGTATGAACTAAGTTGCCAACTTTTCTAGCATAAACACATCTCCGATCAAATGAAGAATATGCATGTTATCATGATGCTGGATATATGTTTAAGTGTTGAATTCTCTAGGAGATATTTGACACAACTTTTCAACCATTTTAACTTAATCTGAAACCCATTGAAATTAAACGTTATGGTCAACACTTGTTCCAAATGCTAGAAGATGTAGTGTAGGATTCTCCAGGAGATGCTCAAAGCAGCTCTTCATCCTTTTTAACTTAGTTCAAAGCCTATTGAAATCAAACTCATGGCTGATACCTGTTCCAAACAAGTCGAAAAAGGGCCTCCTTAGGATTAAAGTAAGAATTTTCTATTACTAAATGCTCATCCACTAGAAAGCCTATTAGCAACGCAACATCATCTAGTCTTATTTTTACTTTGCTGCATGGGAGATAAAACATATAACTCTTGAGTCTCTGTCGTTCAATCAAAGCAAATACGAATGCTGGAACGAAAATGACTTTTTTGATTTGGCTAACGTGATAGAAACTAGCTTATTTTAAGTGAGGAACGATTCTGTTGTTAGAAAAATTTATTATCATATTACTCCAATATTGAGCCACTAAAGACTCCAGTGTTGTTTCATTTTGAGCAACATGTCCTTATTTCGATCTCAATAAGGGGGAACCTTTACAGAATGATATGAGATTTGAATTTCGAAAATCTTAGATATACAGGATAGTATAGAATGTAGAGAATGAATGTTTTGGGGTTTTATGTGAAAAACTAAAAACTTCAATGAATTATTTATAAGTTTTAGAATTAGGATTTTGTTAGGATTCGTAAGAGTGGCGAGGTCAATTAAAATTTTTGTTTCCCCTTCAAACAATTAGTTACAGATTACAATATATTTTTTTAAAATTTTTACAAAAAAAAAGTCTTCTATGGGTGTTAAGTTTTGTTCAAATATTATCCATTATCATTAGAAAATTAAATTATAATGTTATAATTTAAATTTTAAATAGAACTCTCCACTCATGGATTCCAAGGTGTTGTAATCATTCAAAACTAATTATCTTGATTGTAAAATGACGCATAAAACTTGGTACGCAATAAACATCATTAAACTCAAAACTTGTAAGTATTGTGTTACATTAAGCGTACTTATTAATAATTTTTTTACAATATTACCTTACAAAAACCTTTATGGGTAGTTTTAATTTTTCTTCTCACTTAAATCTAAAAAGTAGAGAGATTAAATTGTTAAAAATAAAAGTAGGGGACTACATTTCAAATGTACAAAGTGTATAGAAACTTAAAGTCATGGTTGTTTGAAATCGAATCGGACCGATCAATCAGACCAATAAGATCAAGAATTGACCAGGATACCAGTTTGGAGAGAGGCATCAGATTAGTGACCGACAAACCGGTACAAACTGATTGAACCAGACTAAAAAATAAGTTAAATTGGATTTTACCTTTTAATACTTTTTTTATATTTTAACAATTTTTAGTAATTTATTTAATCAAACCAATAACTTAACTAATCCAGTTTTAAAAAGTTATATTTTACGATTCAATTTTTTACTCTATAATTTAATAGAAATAAATAATTAACTCCAAGCATATATCATACAACTTCTCTGTACATTGATCTAAATTTTAACTATAATATTAATTTTTTAAAAATCTGTGTCAGAACACCAAACTCTAACGCAATATTTAAGAAGTACAGCCAACTTCACTGCAAGTAATAAAAAAATGATTTGATTATGATAATAGGAACTTAATTTTTACCTTACTGTCGCTTTTAAATCAGTTTTCCTTTTAATATTAAAATACTAATATGATGTTACCGTTATTACAGCCACAGCCTATCAATAGGGGCGAGAATCATCCACCATATAATCTAACCAAAAGACATTTAAATCATTTCTTAATATTTTATTTCCTACCTTAATTTTTTATCTACCATTATGAATGACCCATTCAAGAAAATTTAATAATATTAATAACTTGAAAATAAAAGAATCAAATAATTAAATTTTAATTTGTTAAATTGCGCTGAATTTTATGCTTTTTATTTTCTGTCTGACTATTCTAGATAAAAAGAAGAAGAGAAAAAAAAGTACAGGTCAAGTTAAGATAGTACGGTGCCTTGCTCTTTAAGCCAAAGTTTTGGAATTTGAAGTTTCCTATCATTCTAGATAGAATTCGTGCTTTCGGAAAATACACTAAAAATTGATTTTAAAAGTTAGTAATATTGTAAAAATATTTTTGAAAAATAAAATATTTGCTTTAGATTATTATAAAATAAAATATATATTTAAATAATGTTTAAATTCATTAAGGTTATGATATTTCATATTAAAAAATATATAAAAAATTGATTGTAACTCATTATTAATATTTTAACATATAAAATATATATTATATATTTAAAAAAAATTAATAACCCCATATAAATATTATATAAAATAAATTAAGTTATAAATGAAGGTTCAAAATGTCATTTGACTCTAAAAATAGTTTTCTTTTTTAAATGTGCGTTTAGGTTCAAAAATACTTTTCACTCTAAAAAATATTTGTTTAACATAACTTGTGACCTAAAAGTATTTTTTTTAATAGACAAGGGATGAAATATTGGCAGACATTAACACCTATAGACATTAAGGTTTGTTTTAATACCCAAATTCCTTTCATAATCCCCTACCTAATTTCGATGATCCAAAATCATGATTTTTTAAAATTTAAATAGACTAGATTCATTTCCTTCAAAATTTGGAAAACTCTAACCTTAACTATTAATTTTTTTAAAAAAATATAAAATCACATAAAATTAAAATGGACCTCGACATTTGTGGATGTCGATGTCTATTTAAAAACCCTAACAAAACTCTAATCCTAAATGGTCTTTTTAATATAAGAGAAAATCTATAGAAATCAAATGGACCTTAACATCTTTAAGTATTGATGTTTATTTAATAACCCTAACTAAACCATATCCTTAAATGACCTTTTAAAAAATAGAATTTTGAGAGCCCTAATATCATTTTCAGTGAAGACTCTTAAGGCTCAAGTGCCTCAAGTGACGTTTCTTAAGGCCTTAGTGTCGTTTCCGGCGTAGGCCTATCAAAGGTATTAATAGCACTTTCGATGAAGCCTTTTAAGGCTTTAATGTCCTTGTTGGGTGTGGCCTCTCAAGGCCTTAGCTTGCTAAAAAGCTTAATATTTTCCTTGTTAGGCATAGCCTTTTCAAGGCTTCAATGGAAAACACTACAACTTCTAAAGTGAGAAAGAAATATTTTTGAACAAGTCATAATATCGACATAAGTCTATCTACGTGGTATGAGCAATGATATATAAATGAAAATCAGTAATAAAACAAAGATTAGCAAAATGCATTAAAGACAATGTCAAAAAATACAAACTTTTATTCATTTTAAAAAAAGTAGACAATATAAAAAGAAAGTATATAAGAAAGATAAAGTAACATGAAGAAGCAGGAAGATCTATCAAATGGGAGAATTAGGGCATTGGTAGCACTAGCAACAACAAGATTAATTATAACATCATCTCTAGTGTCATTATCAGAAATAGGGTCATTAGCAATAGGCGTAAGTGAAAGAGCAAGGCTGAGTATGCTAGAATCTAGTATTTTCTTCTTCCAAGCCTCTCATTCTTCGTCGATGAGATTCCTTATAGCAATAGATTCCAAGTTAGATTTGATTGCAGACAAACGAACGCTAGAAAGGTCCAAAGGACCAGGGTAACACTTAAATGCATGTCAAAGTTGTACCTTATACATGAACAATATTATGAAAAATTCTTCTTGAGCATCATTGTACATTGCATTGATGACTTAGTGATAACCCTTCACTTGCTTGGTGATTTCCACCTATTGGGCCATTTTAACACTATCAAGCTTACTAAAAGGGCCTTCTACCTTATCTAAGGCTTCATTTATCTTCTTTAACCCCTCAACTTCTTGCAAAATGTAGTCATTTTCCCTTTAATGTTGTCACCTTCTATTCAGTAGTTTCTTTTCCCCTCCCCAAAAAAAAGCTTCGACCTCTTTTTGTTAAGTAGCCAGCTCCATCTCCAACTCCACCATGGTCACATTTTTTATTGCTAGTTTCCCAATGAGATCAACAAAAAAAGCTAAATTGGCCTTTAAGATCTCTGCCTTCACCTTTAAAGTCATAAGGTCTTCCTAAAGCTTGGCATAGGCTTTCTCTTGTTCTTCAAAAATTGGTTTCAACTTTTAGACGATGGTTATCTAATGCCAAAAGTACTATCAAAGCCTTAAATAATAAAAAGACTCCCACTCGTACCAAGGTTCTGTCAGGCTAGCGACCAAAGTGCCTCAATCTCAATTTTTTATCATTATTCACCAGATTTTAATCACAATGGTAGGATCCAAAGGAAACTCATTAGTAGAAAAATGCCTATATTAGGGAAAAGGCACCTTAAAATCCTTATTCCTCAACTTCTTCTTCTTCTTCTTTTGGCCTTGTAAACTTCCAACTACTGTCAAAGTCTTTATGGCACTTTTAACGTAATTGGACCCTGGGATAGCTACAAGGAGCAACAATTGAGGAGAGGGAGAAGAAATTTGAGCAGTTGACATAGTGATGCTAGAAGGAGACTATTCAGACATGGAGGTCAATGCTACCTATGTTGGTGTAGTAAATATAATAACCTCAACAAACTCTTTTTTTTTCAAGGATCTAGCCTTTTAATCATCCAATTACACTAAAATTTTATGCTAGTTAAACCTACGAAGCGTCATTCCTACAAAGAGAGCATAAATGGATGATTTTATCCTAGATAAAAGCTACTATTATAGTTTAGACATTAGATTTCCTAGTTTTTTAGGATTCCTTTAAAATATCAGTAGTTGAAGAACCCATGCCCTTCACTAGCATGGAAAGAGTCACCTCTAGATCCATATAATTATAAATTTCCTAGTATGAATCATCTTCCCCATTAATAAGAGGACATATCTAAGACATTGACTTAATTTTGGCTAACCTATTTGTTTTGGGGATGCTAGTGGCAATAACTGAAAGTGCCAAGCTAGCACCCTTTTCTTTAAGGTCTTTTGCAAACTAAGGTCAGACATTTTACTTTTAGAGGAAGCTTATATCTAGACATTTGCAATTCTCTTTTGCTTTTTTGGAGGCCTTCTTTTGTGGACGTTTAGCATATTTCCAAGTCTAGATACCAGTTGTATTGTCATATCTAGGTGCTTATAGTGGTAGAAAAAGATTGCCTTGTCCTTTTACTTGATGTTTCACACAACCATCTAAATGCCTTTTATATTGTGTAGTTGTACCATCATTGTTCTTGGCAAGTTTAATCTTATAGTGATTATATTGCACTTTTTCGATCCCATCAGCAAAATTAACTATGGCCAGTTCCTGCCAAACAATTGATGTCTTCTTTCTATTTCTCATTGTAATAGTGGCAACTTCAATATCATCCAAAACACTCAGCCTCCTCAAAGGTTGGTCTTTCATGAGTAGTATCTCGAGCATTGAAAATTTCATTTCCTTCAATAACAACCATTGATGATGAAGAACCAGTATACAAATAAGAATAATGACCTTGTTCCGAGTTATAAGACATACCTAAAAAATTGAAACTTAAATCATTATTAATGGATAACATCAAATCTAATAAACAAGCTCTATAAAAGCAATAATACAATATGCTAAACAAGTAATAGATCACCATTTCAAATAATTTTCTTTTACCATTAATAATATTAAATATCTTTAAAAAAATCATCGAAATATGAACAACAACAGTGTGCATCAGGTTTAAAGCAATATCTCATAAAGCTAAATTTGGAGATAATAATAGCAAAATAATAGTTACGAATTTATAATTCCAACTTGAAAAGTCTCAACCTTAATTTATACTAAAATAAATTGATTAAACAAGATAAAAGAGAATAGTATACCATAAATAAAGATCTGAAAATGTCTCCCTCGAACTCTTTGCGGCCTCCTTGAACATTATTTTTAGAGAGACTGTTAGAAAGAGTAGGATCTTAGGAGGATATGCATATTGCTAATATATGAAATAAAAAAAGGAAAAGAAAACTCTTTTGCATACCATTGGGAAATAAAAATCGAGTATTTGTGATTACTGATGAAGTTGAACGATGAAATCTATCAAGAGATGCAAAAAATTCTTTGATCTTTGATTAAAAAAACATCACAGGCTGATGAAGTTGAACGATAAAATCTATCAAAGGATGCAACAAAATTTTAATATAAATTCTTTATCAATGATTAATATATTAAATTTAAAAAAAGCAGCAGACTGTAATCAAGAGATGGGTAAAAAGATCCCATCCGACCAAGCAAGAGTCAAGGGAGTAGGCTTAAGACACGGGTCAAAACAACGACAGGCAACAAGAATGTTATTAAAAAAATGATCATATCAAGTTGAGAGACCATAACCTTCACTGGATTTACTATGGTTTTTTGGTTAAGAATTTCAAAGATGACAATATCATTTTGTATTAAAATTATGAAAAGTCTCCTACTCCGATCATGTCATAAAAATCATGCATAAATGTAAAAACTCTAACCATTGAAAGATATACAAGAAGAAAATTCTAGACAATTTTTCTTGGATAACACTTATATAAAGACAAACACCATTAATTAATAAATAAACCATAATCAAAATGGACCAAACATCAATTCTCTATGCATCTATTTCATTTATCTTTCTCTTACTTTGTTTAAACTTATTGTTTCAATCTAAAAAACACCCCTAAAACCTCCCTCCATCCCCACATTCATTTCCTTTGATTGGCCACATCCACCTCCTTTTAACTCCCATTCACTGTTCTATTTTCAGTCCTGTTTACTTGAGTATATTCTTTATATGCAGCTTGAAAGTTATTTTTTAAGCTTTAACTGCTCATTTATCTCTTTAATATATTAAGAGATAAAGGTTAGATTCGTATTTATAGAAGCAAATGCTACGGCACATGGACTGGCTCAGGAAGGTAAGAGGTTTGAAACAGCTAGATACTAGATAGAAGAAGGCCCAATGAGAGTAGAAGAACTGATAATAGAGGACAGAAGGCAAATGCAAAGGGGAAGAAATGATGGAATTATGAAGTAAATACCGGATAAAACAAGAATGTACAAAAAGATCGGAGAGTGCCAAATTAGCAATAGAAAAGCAATCAGGACCAAAAGGAGATCATCGGAGTGGAAGGTTGTAAAAGTTGAAAGTTACTCGAAATAATCACTGATTGAATCGGTTGTAAGAAGGAATAGGAACTATTCAGTTACCCTCTACTGAAGACTTACGTGTTTTGTTATTTTTATTTTAGGTTTTCTTTTATTATTTGTTTAATTTAACTCGTGTGGCTATTAGATTTCTCAATTAGGGTGAGCCAATTAGGTGAGTTTGCATTTATCGCTTTGATAGAGGGCGTAAAGAAAAGTTTCCTTTTTTAATAAATCAGTGGATTATCAAGTGATTGCAAATATAATATATATCCTAAATTAATGAGTTGAAATTCAAATATAAAAATAGAGGGAGATATTATTTTAATATTTTTATAAGAAAATATCGTTAATAAATAAATGAGTCATAAACAAGCTTTTAAATGAGCTTGTTCGTGAACATAAATGGACCGAATACACCTTTGTTCGTATTAGTTCGTTTATGAAACGAATATAAAAATTTTGTTCATACTTGTTTATTTAGCTTAATAAACAAACATAAACGAATATTATACGAACGGTTCATAACAGTTCATTGAACGCTCTTGAACAGTTCATTGAACGTTCTGTTCATTAACACCCCTGACAATGGGTGATTTACAAATGATGGGGAGACTCTTTATTTATAGTTGTGCTCCCTCAAATCCAACGGTCTAGCTAAATTTACATTGACAGAAAAGATGAAGCATATCCCTACAATTAAATGATTTACAAGATTACGCAATCAAATCTAATCAAATCTTATCAGATTTTATTCCCTCCAATCTTCTAAGATTAATTTTCCTTTTTACCAAGGTACCTTAATTTTCCATATCTGCTTCATTGGGCCACTTAAGTTTTAAATAGACAAGTTTCTCTATAAGTTCTTTAAATTAGGCCAGTTCTCGTGGCTCAAGTGAGCCCCATCTAATTGATAGACCTCCATGGGACATATTTTGTGTAATAGTCACGGGTTTCAAACAACAGCCTATGACACTAGAAGGTGGTCACATCTAGCCCATACCCTAATTTAGGCCTATGTTGGGCTCTATTAGAAAGGTAATCATAAGAGAAGAGACATGTTTTAAGCTCTCATCCATATATAAATATCCCTTCCTAGAGGAAGGGTAGGTAAGAAAAAGAAACATAGTATTGATACTTTGCTCAAATCTAACCTTAGCCTTCTCAAACCCTTATTTGAGTAGTCCTTTGCATCACACACAATGTGAACCACCCCTATTATATCATTTAACAAATTTTTTTTTACATTAGCGATTACAAGGAAAAAAATATTAGTTGAGTTAAAAGTTCCTTTAAAACAAAATATATATACCTTAAGGGTGTGTTTGAATGAAAAATTTGTAGGAAAGATTTCATTTGTATCAAGGTTATTAAAGTTCTAAAAATGAATTTATTTGTATGGGGAGATATATTAGAGAATTTTAAAATTTGTCCGTAATTTCGAGGGGATTCTGATATCGCATGATATGTAGTAATAAAATTTATAAAAACTGATCAAACCAAAAACTAACTAATATCACGATTTTAAGGCAAGCGCACCTATCGAACAGTAGTATAGTTTAGCGGCAAGACCGAGTTATCGTACCCAAGGGAACCAAAAGTACTAGTACTTACTTCCTTTCTATTATTTAACCTAAAAGTAAAAGAGGTTTGTATGAAACTAATTCTAAAACTAAACTAAGAATGCACAAAAAGTAAATTGGGGAAAAACTCTCGGGAAAAGCTGATTGATATGGGCAATACTCAAGGGAGAATCCACCTAGACTTCACTTATTATTAACTTCTTGAACTAGACGATTTCTTCACTTGACTTGATCCGTAGAGATCCCTAACTTATGTTAATACCTCCGTCGAGGATAAGAACAACTAATCCTAGGTTGATTAACTGAAATCTCTTTCTAGTTAAAACCCCCTAGTCTTGCATTAGCTCGATCTATGGATCCCCCTATTAGGTTTGACCCTAATCTGGCAGATTTATGTCGCCCTATGTCTAGGGTTGCATGCAACTGCGCTTAATTATGGTAGATCTACTCTTAAAATAGGGACTTTTACTTCTCTGCCTAAGCACATCAGTTTCTTGACTTAATATCTAGGATTATTAAACCAAGAATTAAGTACACTTAATTAAGAACAATTCAAGTATTTATCATATAATTCAAGAATGAATAATAACAAGGTCTGTCTTAGGTTTCATCCCCCTCAAGTATTTGAAGGGTTTAGTTCATAATTAATAAAGAGAACATCTCAGAAGAAATAAGATAACAAAACATAAAGAACCCAAAAACCACTGAAGGAATTTAGCGAGATCCTCTATCTTGATGTAGAATTCCGACTTCTGGGATGAATCAATCGGCTTCCCTTAGAGTAATCCCTTGCTTCCACTCCTTATTTTGGTAGAAAGAATGCGCTCCTTTTGGGAGAAAAGAGTACACCTTTAGAGTTGCCTCCCAGGGTCTTTATATAGAGCTTTGGGATGCCTTTCTTAGCCTCTAAGTATCCAAATCCGAGTGAAATTGCACTTCCTCACGACAGGACACGCCCGTGTGCCACGTCCGTGTGGGTCGACAAGAGACCGTGTACGGGTTTGTTGAGGGTGGCACGGCCGTGTGGCTTGGCCGTGCTTGTCGGGGCTGGGCCGTGTTGGACCTTATATGGCACGACCGTGTGCCACGGCCGTGTGGTGACTCCTTGGGCCGTGTCATTTTCACACTTTGGCCCATTTTCTTCGTTTTCGGTTTGTTTTTCGTTCTTTTCTCTTCCCTATGCTCTCCTGAGTATATAACATGAAATAGAAGGGTTAAGAGCACCAATTCTCACAAATTTAATGATAATTCATCCAGAAATTAGGCTAAACATGAGGTAAAAATATGTATAATTTATCGTTTATCAGATTCTAATAGCTCAATTTCATTTCCAAAGTATAACCAAATAGGTAGTTTTTCAAAATTCATCAAGAATTTTATTTGATTTAATGCACATGGCCCTACTATAAGATAATTTTTGCTTATACATATAAGATAATAAATTTAAACTTCAGATGTGATTTATATTTAATTATAATATATAATTTTAAATTTTATTTTATGAAAACTATTTATAAAATTTTAAAAATATTACATATTATAAAATTTTTAAAATAACCTAAATTTTCCTAAATCAAATATTTATCCAAACAAAACAATTACCAATTTTAACTTTTCTGAATGGATGAATTCTAAAATTTTAACTCTAAATTTACATATCAATTATATATTTGTTCATCTTTCATGTTTATTACATTATTTATATATTTGTTAAACTTAAGGTTTTCGTATCATTGATTACTGAGACTAAAAAAAGGAGATTTTTTTGTTTTACAAAAGGTTATAAATTATTAAACAAAAAAAATGTCATTTTCATAAAATTACACGTGGGTGTGTCCAATTAATTTTCCAGAAGTGGCAAGAGGTTTGGCAATCAGTTGGGTTTGCTAGAAAAGGAAGTTTTGATTTTGTCCAATATAATCCTCTAACTACTAACCACACAAACAACTTAACTACCGTAGGCCTACCTATATACCCAACCCATTAATTTTCATTCGGTACTACACATATCAAATTTTATTTCTAAATTAACATAACAACAATCCCTTCTTAATTCAATTATACATAATTTTAATTGGTATAATAACAAATTTAATCCTCCATGTTTATATATTCAGCTAAATTTAAATTAAGTCAAATATATACAAGTAGCAAGGAGGATTAAAGTTTATTTGAGAGTTGTAAATAAAATATAGTGAAGGATTAAATAACAAAATGTTGGATTGTTGCAATGACGAAAGTTTGCCATCACAGTTGGTTTAAAAGATTTGAAAGGTTGTAGTTAGCGTTGTTGAACCGGTCATGGAACTTGCTAGGTCAACTAACGTTAAAAATGCAAATAGCATGACAACCCTGAAACCTTTCCTAACACGTTTGTGGACCAACGTTTAGATGTCTACGCAAATGTGAATGAATTCATCCATTAATTTTTTATTACATTCCATTTAAAATGATTTTTTTTAATTTTAAATATTATACTGTATCGGATTTTAAGATTAAGTTTTTGGATGTTTTGTAAAATTTTTAAAAAATTAGGAATTTAATGAAAATTAAAAAAAAGGATCTAATTAAGGTTTTTTTTTTTTTTTTTAAATTTTAAGAGCTTGAAGAGAAATCATAATTCCTAAATTTTTGAGGAACCAAAACCTCCTAAACTTCTATAACGATCCGCTTAAATTAATTGTATCCCTCTATAATATCAATAGAGAAAATAAATATTTATATCAAACAAGTAGTCAAACAATATTTTATTTGTTGAAAAGTCAAAACAATTTTTTTTCCTGAAAAACAAAGTGCATGATTTACAAGAAATGTAATATATATTATCCCTTTAAAAAAACAGAATTTTTCATATTTCTACCTAGAGGTGCTCATGGGCTGGGTCGAGTCGGGTTCGACTAAAAATTTAGGCCCAAGTCCAACTCGACCCTAAAAATGGGCTTAAAATTTTGTCCAAGCCCGACTCAAATAAAAATGTTAAAATCTAGGCCCGACCTGACCTGCTCGTATTAATTTTTATTTTATTTTTATATAATTTTAAAATATATATAATATATCAAAAATACTAAAAACATCAAAATAAATATTTCCTAACAAATTGAAAATAAATTTTAAAAAATATGTAGACTTAAATAACACTAAGATAAATGCAACTTAACAAGCAAACACCTCTAATATAATAACAAAATTAACAAATGCCTTTAAAATAATAACAAAATTAACAATAACAACAAAGTAGTAGCAACATAATATTAAAATGGTAGCAAAATAGTGAGAAAACAATAAGAAAATAACATTAAAAAAAGCTCAAATTTTTTTTGTCCTTTAGTGAATTCGGGCTGGGTCAGGCCCAGGTCAAAAATGCTTTAGCCGAGGCCCGGCCTTTTTTTTAAATAGGCCTTATTTTTTGTCCAAGCCCATTTTTCAAGCTTATATTTTTACTCAAACTCTCCCATATTTTAGGTGGGCCTTCAGGCCGAGTCGATGACCCAACCCATGATCAGATCTATTTCTACCCATAACCTTTAAGTCTTAAATTATAGAATCAATAACCTCTCAATTGTTAAATTGAAAAAAAAATCACATTTAAAATTTCTCAAATTTACATCCTCTTAATTAATATAACAACAGCTAAATTAAAAATTAATTAATTATTATTAATAAAATTTTAAAAAAAATCTATGAGTGGAGTTTATAGTGTTAACCAGTTACCATCTCTTTTAAACATGAGAGGAAAGTTAAGAAAAGAAAAAAAAGTTAAATGCAAATTTGCAATAATACCAAGCCAACCTTGCCTACAGAGTTATGGAGCTTTATTATTATTATTATTGAATACAAACAAAGAAGAAAAGGACAGAATATTGTTTAATGCTGAACTGTATTTGAAGTCCATGAATGTATATGTTATATGTCAATATCAATCTTAAAGAGTTTATTAAACTATATCTCTTCGTTAATCCTCAAGTATGTTGAATGTTAGTTAAACAGATACACCTAAAATCAAAAAAAAAAAAAAAAAAAAAAAAAACCCTTAAATTAGTCAATATGCTGTGAACAAAATCCCAGGGTCCGATCAGTTTATTTCTATGGCCCCAAATTAGTGAGCCATATATGAAGCAAATTCTTATAAGATATATTTAGAACAGCATTAACAAGAAGTGTGGAAATGAATGGCATTTCAACGTTCCTTCCCTTTACTTGTTTCTCTAAAATGACGATGTGCTTTGATGTGATGCCTTTGTTGGGTCCGCAGGTAATGAGGTTGTTTGAGAGTGAGTTGGAAAGCTTAATACCAATTGATAGTAGAAGGGAAAATAGAAACCTACTCACGTATCTTGAAAAAGACTGTTTAATTGTTTCAAAACATAAATTTTACAAATTTGATGTAATTCAATAACACAAGAATTAAGTTGCGAGAGTGGACTGATGTGCACGATAATTGAGTCTGAAAGATTAATGTAGTGTAAATCAATATATTTTGCATATAAAAAATAAATTACTTAATTAATAACACCTATATTTAGTCAAGCTACAAGTAGTTTAACCGATTGTATCATTTCTTTTAACTATTTTTCAGTAAGTGAAATTCACTTTTTACTTAACTTACTTTTTTTATTTTTTTATTTGCTAGTTGAAATCCTATAAATAGACGAAGAATTTATTAAATTTTAAGATATACGCTATACAATAAAAAAAAAAAAATTATTCAGAACAATGTATAACGCGTCAAGCTGCTCAACTCATATTTTGGAAGTGCAATATTTGCCCCAACATGTGGAACAATTTGATGGATATATATATATCCACAGATAATATGACCTGAAAGCATGAACTTGTTGAGGGAAACTGTTAAACAAAGCCCTGATTAGCTATTGTTTTGAAAACTTATATACAAAAGAATGTGATAAACAGGGAAAAGGGGAAGTGGTAATCTCTTAGCGAAGCTGGATGGGCCGCTATTGGCAATATCTGGTCCAGTGACTGTCAGTCATTTCCATCTATCTTTTGTTTTTCTTCAATTTTCATCCAAAGGTACTTAATGGGTTTTCTTCAATTTTTGTTTTAATACTTGTTTGGTTGAGTTTAAGCCACTCCATTGTTTATACAGTAGACATGAAAATGGTGATTGCAAATAGGTATAGTCGTTAACATCTGGCTTGGTACTGAGTTTTTCTTTTAAAACAATTTTAATGAACTCAAAAGTTAACACCCATGATCAAATAAAACTAATAAATTTTAATTTAATCCTTTGATGGCGATTGAAATACATTAAATGCAAACAAAAGAACAAATGGACAGAATAATATTCCTTGTAATGTTAACTGTACTTGAAGTCCCTCAATGTTGTGAATACATTCATTACCAGTAGAAACCAAAAACACCCAACCTATGGGGAGAAGGAAAAATTCTAAAACTACTCAGCTTCATAAAACAACTCAGTGTCAGTTTGTTTCTATGGCCTTATATGAAGCAAATTCCTAATACATATATGGAAATTAATGGCCTTTCAACATTTTAGGAAGGAAGCTTTTCTCACCTCTTCTTGTTTTTCTTCCTTCCCTTTAATTGTCTCTCTAAAATTTTAATCCTCTGATCCATGGTCGACGACGACGATATTTTTTTATGCGATGCTTTTGTTGGTTCATCAGGTGGTGAGGTAGACTGATGTGATGCTGTTCTTTTGGGTTGTTTGAAAGCTGAATACAGATTGATAGAAGGCCGCGGTGTGGTACCAGCCGGAGGCTTAGGTATTAGCGGAACACCTAAAGCCGCCTTCACCCCAGGAGCCTTAAGCACTGCAATAAGTAAAATTTTGAATGGAAAATATACAAAGAACTACAGAGAAATCTTGAGAAGATAAAACTTAAAATTGATCGGAAATGTAAAGTTTTAAGGACTTACCTAGTCCATAAGCGAGGGAAAATACATTTGATGTAATCCAATAACAAAAAATGGCCTGTGGACACAAATGAGATGGAAGTTAACATCATTGTCGCCGTCATCATCATCATTATATATCTGTAAATAATATCGTCCTCCATTTTGGGTTTGGCTAAAAATTTCAGGATTTATATGAGATACAAAGAGCTCCCAAAGAACTTGTAAGAGTAGGCAATGCAAATAAATTTTATGAGCTTGTTAAAGGAAACTAGAATGTAAACCCAGATTATTTGTATGGCAAGTAAAATTCTTAAAATATTGTTTTGACAACTGATATTTGAAAGAAAGTGCAGAAACTGGAAAATGGAAGTGGAAATACCTTTGAGAAATTCATGGTCAATGGAACCGATAGAGCAGCAAAGACTCTAGCAACATTTTTTGTAGTTCCAGAAGAAGGATTCCCCTCTGTACCTTCTAGCATGTTGCACTGAGGGCATCAAGCATTTAATTAAAACCAACTCGATGATAGAAAGGCATAATCAATACCTCTCACTGCATTCATTTTATCTACAAAAATGGAAGCTTACCTCCACTGTTATCCAAAATGTCAGAGCCGTCAAAACTGGAAAGATGCATAAACTATCTGGTGTACTGAGATCTATAAACCAATAAGCTCCACCGGATTTAAATGATGGCATTTTCTCAGCCATATTCGAAATCTGAGGGTGAAAGACAAGTCTAAATCTGCATGTACTACATTCAATTCTACAACCAAACTAGCAATCCTTACAGAACCTTTAAAAAAAACGATTTATCTTACGCCTAAAAAAAAGCTGATAAAGATTGGCATCTGAATAAAGAACCCTTTCAGTGGAGTAAAAGGAGTTACACCATATCTGCAATTATTAAAATGAAAAAACATTTAAATAATTTTAGTGATTCAATCAGGAACCAAAGGCTATGCAACATGTACTCTAAACAGGTAAATGAGCTGTCCTACTGGAAAAGTTCTTACTCCTTGAAAAGCTTTTGCATTTCATTTTGACCTTCAGCTACTGCCTGGGGATCCATACCCTGCAGAAAATAGGTAGAAATTTTTAAGTTTTATTTCAAGCTATTGTAAAAGAAACAAGAACATCCATGGAATCTGAAAATGCTCTAGGACTATGCACAAAATCAGATACCAGAACGCTATCCACAAAGTAGATTGTTCAAAATAATAACACAAATCACAGAAAAAGCTGGCACCAGACCGTTCTTTGCATGCGCTCCTTGATTTCCTCCAATCGAGGCCTAAGTAACTGCAGGATAAAGACAGCAGAGAAAAATTCAAATGAACAGATTTTTCCATTAATGAAGGTATGAAGAATAAAAAAGAACAGTCTCTAAGCTACAAAACTGAAGTCACATTCGAGGAGAAAGAATATCTTAGAGAGAATATAAGTTTCCTTTCTTTGTTCTTACACATGCCAAAATTCAGTAATAATCAATGGATACTGTTGCATTCATACTAGGAAAAGTTGAATTTTAAGTGGCAAAAATGTACAGATCATGCAGAGGCATATTGTATCTTCTAGAATTAGATGAATAAGATAAGGTTTTTCAGTTCTTTCTTTTCCCATTTTACCACTAACAAGGTACAAAGGCAAGATACCACATGCTGAAATCATCCCAATGCGAATCATCCAGTATTTGCATATTATCAAGTTGTGGCTTCACATACATGGTAATCACAAAAGTAATGTCTTGTACATAGACTTAGGGCTATGAATAAAATAAGTGAAGAACAAAGGGCATGCTACAAGGTAAAAGTACATGACAAGAAAAAGAAGCAGAAACATCACACACCGTCATTTTTGCAGTAGCTTTAAGTTGACTTATCAAAAACGGAAGAGTTAAACCTCGAACCAAAAGTGTTGTCACAACTATGGAACTCCACCTGAAACAAATAGGAAGCCTATAGTGTTAAAAAGATTAAAAGAAAGGTTTGATTTTCAACATTGCACGCTATCAAAACATGGAGATTAGCATAAACCAAGAAGTCACAAGATACATATCACATAAGACACACCATGCAGATTCTCATTAAGATTTATATGTCTTCATGTTGCATGTAATAAATTTAATTCAACCATGTGTAAGAGATAATAGCAAACTGGTTTGACTAGAATCTGAAAGATTACATATAATGGAGAATGGAGATCAGTGTTTCATAGATCGAAGTCCTTATATTTATAGCACTGATAGTTTTATGCTTGCCACCCTTTTGGCCATTTGAAATATAGATCAGGTAGATAGTTTAAATCATCAGATTTGAATCCAATTCATAGTGCATTCCATTCGTTCTTGGTACATTTACATAAATACAAAAAAACTAAATAATTACAAGCAGGAATTACCAGTTCAAGCCAGTAGAAGAATGAACTGCATCGATAACGTACTGGATGGCAGCAACTGGTAACCAAGAATCAGCAGCAGCAACAGCAACCTCATTCACAGCAGGAGCCTGCGAAGCCACTGCTTCAAAAGAACTATCCTTAAGAGTTTCCGAAATATCGGTCATAAGCCCAATCCTATCTGCCGCATCAGTCATAAACTCAATCTTATCTGCCCCATCATTATCTGTAGTCGACATATACCGAAAAAACGACACACCAGTGCTAGGAATGAGAGATAGTTTGGAACATCTTCTATCTTGAAACAACACACCAAAACCTGATGATGAATTACTAAACCCAGTTCCAAAAGATCTTTGTTGAAACAAATTGCTGGGTTTTGGCTGAGAGTAGGACTCGTTTAAAGGATGATTTTTACGGTCATCTTCATGGACAATGTAGACAAATGGCGGTTGATATCGTCTAGCTATTAGGGTTGCTCTCCTGGAAAGGCTACGCCTAAACGCCATTGAAACAAATAATAGAAATTCCTCTAACAAAAGAAAAAGGTACGATCAAATTAAAACCATTAACAAAGCAAGATAAATGCAGCTAAAATATATTAAAAACCAAAGCCTCGAGATTCATTTCTAACAAATAGAACTAAATCACTAAGAAGAGGCCATACAGTGAGATTTTCTGAAGCTAAAATCTGAGAGCTCAAAGAGAGTACCGCAAGTAAGAAGCAAAAACTCAGGGTTTCATTCACATCACAGTGCTGAGTTCGAAAGAGAAAAAGTGTTGTTAGGTGCTTAAACCAACAAGGTGCACTTCGAAACTCGAAACAGAACAGGGATCAAACTCCCCTGTATTTACTTCTCCGTACAGCTCTTTTGTTGCCCTCAGTACCTGTTTTTTCTTTTTTGTGTAAATTTCATCCATTTGTGGCGAACAGAATGGGCCACCATTGAGAATACTGGGTCTAGCTTAGCCCACTTGGAGACTGACAGTCATTCCCCACTATTTTTTTTCCTTGGGTTTGTTCATGATTTGACCCTTGAATTTTCCCTTTTTATACATTGATACCTAAATGTTTTTTTACCCCATTTTAGTGCTTGTTACTCAATTGTACTTTTTACGCCTGAAGCTAATGATGTTGAAAACGTAGTGGCCAATGAAAAAACATCACATAATCGATGCCAACTTCGATAGTATTGACTACCGTTGACCATAAGATTGTATAAGGAGGATCTTCATGGAAACCAAAGAGGTGATTTAGGCCCCGTTCGGCACTGCTTATGTGATGGGCTTTTGGCAAAAAAGTTCTTTTTTTGTTACAAGCAATAAAGAACAGCCTTCATCTGTACCACTTTTTTCAACTTAAAATAAGGACTTTTGCACAGATGAAAAAGGATAAATTTTTGGCTTTTCTCAGCCAAAAGTGCTTCTTGGCAGTATTTTACTATTTTAACCTACTGCTTTTTCTAGACGTTAGAGGATATTTTTTCCCCTTTTCTTGTCTGAACTTGTATTTTCTTCTCTGGTTTGTTCCTCTTCTTCACCACCAGTGAGTTTTATCTTTTTCTTCTCATCTTCTTCTCTTTAATTTTTTTGTTCTCATCTTATTCTCTTCTTCTCTCAGTTTGGGGCTTCGCTCACTCACTCTCTGCTTTATTGAAAGCTCACAAATTTTTCTTACGCTCACTCTCTTAAGCTCAAATCACCCACAAATCTGGTACTTTTGATCTTGCTTTCACCATATCTTTGATTCCAATCGATCTCTATTTGATTGTTATAGCTACAGTATTTTTTTGATATGCTAATCGCTTGCAAAATCTTGCTTTTTTTTTTTCCTGTTGAATTTTGTTGTTAAGTATGCTTCATACTATTTATTTCTGTTAAAAGGGTTCTTTTGGGGTCTTCTTTTATTTATTAAACTGTCTTAGTTGTTTGTAGATTGAAAGAACTATGTCTATGCCTTTTATCTTTATAAAGAGTTTGTTTCCAGTGATGGGTTAGTTTTGTTGATAAGGTTTCGTTCGAGTTTGGGTAAGATTGTTGAAATTTGGTTTATTAGTCAAGAGGTTGGTGTTGCTTCAGCCCAATAAAAAACAGCAGAATGTTGCAAAACAATAGGCCACCATATTACCTGTAGTCAAATGTTCTTATCCTATTTTTTTTAGTGTATGCGGAACACGGTTTTATTGTTAGTTGTTTATTGATTGAAAATTTGTATGCTTCCTTCTTGCAAACTTGCACAAATGTTCAGTCTTTTCCTCTTGGGATTCAATTCCATGCACACGTCATTAAATCTGGTCTCGACACGGATCGTTTTGTAGGTAATAGTTTACTTGCTCTATATTTTAAGTTGGGTCTTGATTTTAGAGAAACTCGGAGAGTTTTTGATGGGTTGTTTGTGAAAAATGTTATATCGTGGACTTAAATGGTTTCGGGGTATGTTAGCACAAAGATTTCTTAAACTGTAAATTAGCTTTATGGTGGAAAAAGGGTTTGTTTCTTAACATCTTTATGTCTTGATAGAACTTTCACCCTTGTTTTCATTGTTATGCAAGGATTATGCTTAAAAGAGAAACATTTATGTTGTCTTTGTAGTTTAATTTATTTGTTCTTGTGAAAATAATATGCACAGTATAACCTGCTGCCATTAGCTAGATGTGTTTTTACTGCTCATAAAATAATCTGTGATGGTTTAATACTGGCTTGCATTTGTGTGGTAGATATCTGAGTGATCAACCATTTTTGTTTGGTTAATCTGTGTCAGGTTGGCTTAGATTTCGGATGGTTCTGTTTGGTGTTGGCTTAGCTTGGCTTGGATATTTTCAAGCCATTAAATATAGAAGACAATGACTTGAATCTACTAAAGATGGAGCAAGGACTAATCTAAAATTTATTAAAGATGTATGCCCAGATCTTAGAGCACCTAAACTAGGATGTAATAGGAAAGATATAAATAATATAAATTATGAGTCAGAAGATTATTCAGATATTAACGAAATAGATAACATTAAAAGAAGTAAAAAATATCCTTATAAGAAATATAGATACAAATATTTTAAGAGAAATAAAAGAAGATATTCTAAAAAAGAGAAATATACGAGGAAAAATACTTTTTGAAAATAATATAGATAATGATAAAAAAATCTATAAAAGAATGTAAATGTTTTAGTTGTGGAAAAATAGGACATATAGCTAAATATTGTAGGAAAAAAAGATAGAATTAATGAGATAAATATTAATAATGAAATATTTAAAAGAAGAATTTACATATAGTGATATTATATATTTATAGTATAGAATGACAAAGAAGTTCATACAGATAAAAAGATAGAAGATGTAAATAAATTTGTACAATTATTAGATTGTCAAGAACAATTTAATCAAGAATCTAAAATTAGTAGAATTATGTTTGATATGAATGAGCTAATTAAGTTTGCTGCTAAAGCTAACTTTGATTTATCACCTAAAAACTATTTTGTCTATGTTAATTAATTCGATACCAATTGTCGAGAAAATTCTCAACATGGCTCGCTGCCTGGTTACTATCTTCTCCATATTTCTACTCCAATGTAAAGAAATTAATTCTATAAGCACTTTTAACCAATGCAAAATATTTCAGGTTATTTTATTAATCATTAATAATTTCAGCGTTAAACAGCCTCTCTATGTTTTATTAGTATGCTTGTTTTGTCATTGAAGCTGCATTGTTTAATTGTGTTTGATGTTATTATTAGTTGTGTTCTCTTTCTTGGTTATTATTCCGGTCTTGGAAAGTTGATTTTGATTGAGAAAAAAAATCTTAGGATCCTATCTTGATTTTGATACACATCTAAAAAAATATACTTTTGTGACATTTGATTTTCTTGATTGCTTTACTGGCTAAAACAAATCTGTTCGTATACACAATAGATGAGTAAATCGGCGATTGAAGTTAGTGGTGAAAAAGTGAAAGCAATATGGGATAAGAGATTGACAGAAATATTTTGTGATATTTGTATTAAAGAGATATTGAAAGGCAATAGGTCTGGTACTTATTTCACAAAAGATGGATGGTTGAAAATAATGACCAACTTTGAGAAAGAAACGGGCAAGGGTTTTTCACAAAGAGAACTTAAAAATAGGTGGGATGCCCTAAAAAAAGAATGGAAAGCTTGGAAGAAACTTAAAGGCGAAGATACTGGTCTAGGGTGGATCCTATAAAAAGAACCATTGATGCATCAGATGATTGATGGGAGAGTAGGCTAAAGGTACATTAATAATTCCCTATATTTTTGTTTTTTTTCTTATTTATGAGTTTATTGATAATTACTGTTATTAAACTATAATTTGATATGTAGGTTGTGCCTGAAGCTCAAAAATTTAGAACATCGGGCATTGATCCTGAATTCGAAGGAAAGTTAGACCAAATGTTCATGGGGATAGTTGCAACAGGTGATGAAGCATGGGCACCTTCTTCTGGTACACTCCGTAGTGATTTTTTTGAGGATATTAACAATGAAATACCTGAAGAGAATGAAGAAGAAAATGTGAGAAATGATGTTCACATTTCAAATGATGTTCACATTTCAAATGATGTTCAAATTGATGGAAACGGTCAAAAAAGAAGAAACCCTGAGATATCAAGTTCACATTTTAAAACTAGAAGAAAGAAATCCTCAAAGCAAATTGGAGGGCTACAAGATTGTCCAGTCAAATAGAAAAATTATGCAATGCAGCTGACAATATGAGTCAAGCCACATCTAGTTTGACTCCTGTTATGGATCCATATGGTATTCCACAAGCAGTCAAAGTGCTCGACAACATGTCAGAAGAAGTTCCAGAAGCTAGTCCGCTATACTTTTTCGCACTTAGATTATTGCTCAATAAGGACAAACGAATTATGTTTTTATCAATTAATCCCAAGATTAGAGTTTTGTGGCTTAAGACGGAAATGGAGGATAGTTGAAAATTTTCTGATCTTCTAGGGTTAGGAGATATCTATTATGTGACTAAAAAAAATGCTAAACTAGTTTTATCAATAGTTATTTATGTTTGGTTTTTGGATATTGAATTTATGTTCTACTTATCTATGTGTAATCTACTTTTATTAATAGTTGTTTATGTTTGGTCTTTGGATATTGAATTTATGTTCTACTTATTTATACTAAATTAGTTTTATCAATAGTTGTTTATATATGATTTTGGATGTTCAAATTTTTTGGCAGGTGATGAGTATAGTTGAGAATTACAACAGTGATGACAGTGATGATGAAAGGGAAAAGAAAGAGATTTTACAACGCATGGAATGTTTTAACCGATTATTTGTTGTTGCATCTTCTTCCGTGCAGTTATATTACGAGAAGTATATATATTAAAGCAATCATGCATGAATTCAAAACAGTCAGGTGAGACATGGATTCGAGAGATCCTTGACAGTCACGAATCACGTTGTATGATTAATTTTAGGATGTCTAAAATGGTATTCATAAGTTTGTTGAGATTTTTGGAGACAAGATACAACTTGCAAACTTCAAGAAACATATCTTCTAGTGAAATGTTGGGAATTTTTTTATACATCTTGGGTATCGGTGCAAAAGTTTCCCAATGTCGAGAAAGATTTCAAAGGTCTAGATCAACAATAAGTCAATACTTTGCAATTGTGCTTGAGAAAGTTTCAAGGATGGCCACTGATCTAATTGCACCCGAAGATCCTTTTTTTAGCTCAATACCTGAACAAATACGTAATGATTCTAGATATATGCCGCATTTTAAGTAAAATTTAATTTTATCTTATTACATTTTTAATATTTTTGGTCGACTTAAAATATGCACGAGACTAATATGATTATTTGTTCAGGATTGCATAGGTGCAATTGATGGTACTCATATTGCCGCTATTCTTCCACCAAATGAACAAATTCCCTATATTGGAAGAAAAGGTATCCCTACTCAAAATGTCATGGCAGTATGTGATTTTAATATGTGTTTTACCTTTGTCATGGCTGGATGGGAAGGATCGGCACATGACACTAGAATATTTCTTGATGCAATTCGAGATCCAAAATACAAATTTCTGCACCCACCAAATGGTTAGATATTTTATTTATA
Organism: Gossypium stocksii; assembly: GCA_020496765.1. NCBI lineage: Eukaryota > Viridiplantae > Streptophyta > Magnoliopsida > Malvales > Malvaceae > Gossypium > Gossypium stocksii. Next base: position 56,619,782 of record CM035622.1, read on the forward strand.
TGTGATTTTAAAAAAAATAAAGTACAAGTTCTTTAATTGATAATTTTTATAAAAAAAATTCTTGAATTAATTGTTTGTTATATTATGACATGTAGGAAAATATTATCTTGTTGATTCTGGATATCCTCAAATGAAAGGTTATCTTGGACCATATAGAGGTCAGCGGTATCATTTACCTGACTTTTGTAGAGGTAGACCGGTACTGGTAAAGAAGAGGTATTCAATCATTCACATTCATCATTACGTAGTGTGATTGAACGAACTTTTGGTGTTTTGAAAAAAAAATGGGCCATTTTAAGGGATATGCCAAGTTATAGTTTTGAAAAGCAAACGATGATCGTTGTTGCTATAATGACGATACACAATTTTATCCGAAAACATGCCGGTTGAAATGATGCAGATTTTATGGAATACGAAGATATTAACTAGGCATATGAGAATACTATTGATTCAGAAAATGCGCATGGTCGAGAAAGTGATGATGATGACGACGACGATGATGATGGTGATGATGACAGTGAATCAAGCAATTCAAGTGGTTTTGAAATGGAATTAACAAGATGTTATAGCTTCTAGTTTAATGAATTCACTGTAAATTGTAAATGCTATTGTAAAATTTTTAGTATTTATATTTGTTATATAAATATGATCCCTTTTTGAAACTTTAATCCAAATATATGTAATATTTTAATTTGTTAGGTTTATATTGTCTATGTTATGTTAATATCTAATATGAGTTTTACAAATGTGTTAAAAGCATTAATTAAAAATAAAAAATAATTTTTAAAAATAATACAATTGTGTCAATATCTAATTACAAATATTTAATTATTATATTTAAATATTTAAATATAATTTATATATTCTAATTAAATTTAATAAATAATTAATATTAATTACTTATAAATATTTAAAATTAATATTATATATTAAAATATTAACAATAAGTTATAATAAATTATTTTTTATATTATTGCTAAAATATCATAATATTAACTAATTTGAAAATTATTTAAATACATATTTGTTACTTTATAATATCATGTCTAAAATGGACATTTTACTTCTTAAAAGTACTTTTTGACAGCAATACCAAACACTTCAATTTTTCAAAAGTACTTTTCCACAGCACTTCTCAAAAACACTTCTCAAAAGCATTGCCAAACTGGCCCTTAGCCTCCCAAAACTTTGGGAAAGTACCATTCAACCCTCTGTAAATTCTCCTCAAGTCTCTTTAATATTTATTTTATAAATTTTAATTAATTCTCCAAAATTTTTAAAAATTCTTATTAAGTTTTTATAATTTTTAATTGAAGTTGTCAAAATTTTTGAAAATGTTCATTAAGCCTTCTAAAGTTCTAAAAAAATTAATTAGCTTCTAAAACATAATGTGTATCTTGATTCTTAATATATCATTATATAAACATACAAATTCATAATATCTTTAATTATATTTATATGAATGCAAGAGAAAGATGTTAGTTTTAACACTTTAATTTGCATTGGTTGTCTAAAATTTAGTAATTGTGGAGAATGGAAATACAAAATCAGAGAACCAATGTAAAATCATAAAACAGTGGGGGTGTTGCGACATTTTAATTTCAGCCACTCATTGATGCAAAGGGCATGAAAACAATGCTTACAGTTTGGAATGGTCCTTAACTTTTCATTGTCTTGGTATTCACAAAGACATGTTGAGCAAGTGTTATCACTAGGCCTTGGTAATTGTCGGGTTTCACTAAGCAAAATCACCGGATAGGCATCAATACTTCATCCATCAAGTCATTTGTAATAATTGTTAGACTTCCTCTAAGTTGTAACATAAGCCCTATGATACATAACAGGGGTATTCCCTCTCTGAAAATTATACCCATTTTAGCCCTTCTTGCCATACTAGAGTTCGATCTCATTCTTGAACTTGCAATTCCCACCGCTGTGTTCACAAGACATGCAATCGGTTTCATGCCATGTCAATCTCATACCATACTTAGGATCAGAAGCAAGAACTAAAACGCTAGCTATCTTCCTACACATCCATAATAAAGATGCGTACATATCAAGATGATTTATGGAATGGCCACCACAGAGAAAGTTTCGCCACTAAGACAAGAAATGTACGTTAATTGGGGAAGTTGTTTTGATATTACACCATTTGAGCAATTTTGAAACACATAGTTTTCAGTATATTGAAGCTCAAAAGAAGTACCAGAGGGGTTCATACCCTTAAGGAGATGCCTTTGGAGGCAATAATTAATGTCATTGATACAAATAATCGATATTTTTTACTATTAATTAACCAGAAAATAGAAGGGTGAGAACTGCTTTAGTTTGGTTGCTAAGATGAAAAGGGAAGCGAATCTGTTGTGTTAACAATAGCAATAAGGTGTTGAAGCAAAAATCTTGTATGTAATTCATTCGGGTGAAGAAGAGTATTTAATACATGAGAACCAAATTAACTAACAGTAACTAACGATACTAACTAACCATTAACTAATATTGTTTAACTAAATAACTTCTATCATTAATTGTACTCATAACATGCCCCGAGCTTATCAATTTTCTTATCCTTTCGAAACTTCATGATCATTGGACACAATTCGAAGCTGTCTTCGAAATTTGCTAAATAACCCTACTAGGAGAGGTTTTGTCAAGATATCAGCAATCTGCTCTTGACTGGGAACATGCCCTACTTGAAGAGAGCCATTCGCCACTTTCTCTCTTACAAAGAATAAATCTAGCTCGACGTGCTTAAACTTGGAGTGCATGACAGGGTTGCCTACAACTGCAACAGCTGCTGAACTATCGCACCAAGCTAAGGCCTTGGTTTTAACAGGAGCATAAAGCTCAGACAACAAAGACTAGATCCAGATCATCGTAGCAGTGACATAGGCAAGGCTTTTGTATTCTGCTTCTACTGTAGACCTGGAAATGACTTATTACTTTCGAGAGCTCCAAGAGATTAGATTCCCTCTAAAGAAAATACAAAACCCTAATGTGGACCTGCGATCATCTGAATCAGACCCCCAACTGGCATCTAAATATCCTTTTAGTAGAAATTTTGTAGATCGAGTAAACTGTAAACATGACTCAGAGTCCCTTGCAAGTATCATAGGATCCTTTTGACACCCTTAAAATGTGAATCCAAAAGCTTGTGCATGAACTGACAAACCTTGTTAACAGAATAAACAATGTCTGGCCTTTGTAATCATAACATATTAGAGAGCACCAACAATACTTCTAAAAAGATGCCCATCCTCAACAGGGCTACCTTCATGAGCTAAAAGATTACAGGTAGTGATCATAGGTGTAGGAGAACCATTTGACTTATCGATGGATACTCTTCGAAGTAGATCCAGAACGTACTTCTTTTAATTAAGAAAGACACCATTCAGAGTGTAAGTGACTTCAATACCAAGAAATAACTCAACTTCCCTAAATCCTTCAGAGAGAACCGATCATTGAGTTCCTTGACAAACTCATCTATAGCCTGGGAGTGAGTCCCAGTGACAATAATGTCATCGACATAAACCAGAACATAAAGTAACTTAGGCCTTGACTTATAAACAAAATGAGAGTTATCTACCTTAGATGCTTCAAACTTAGCTTTGAGAAGAAATTATTTTAGCTTATGAAACCATGCCCAAGGTGCTTGCTTTAGACCATATAATACTTTTCTCAGCTTGCAGACAAGTTACTGACATTCTGGCCCTTGTTGCTCAAACCCTAGTGGTTGCACCATGTAAATGTCTTCCTGCAAATCACCATTCAAGAAAGCATTATTGATGTCCACCTGTCGAAGAGGCCGCCTTAGTGAAATAGCAAGTGATAGAACCAGTCTGATTGTTGTTGGCTTGACCACAAGACTAAATGTCTCTTGAAAGTCAACACCTGCCTCTTGAAGATAACCCTTAACAACTAACCTGCCTTTGTACCGAGCCACCGAACCATCTGAATTCTTCTTCACTTTGAAAATCCACTTTTTGAGCGAGTTTGCATAGGATGTAGATTCACAAGAGGAGTAGCTGTTGTAGGAGAACTAGACTGAGCAGGTACTAGTGGCACACTAGCCACTGCTGAAGAAGTAGCTTGAGGAGAGACTGACATAGGAGAACCCCTAATTAACCCAAATGGAGTAGAGGACGTATGACCAGAAGTAGGAGAACCCTTGATTAACCCAGATAGAGTAGATGACGTATGACCACAAGTTGGAGAACCCTTAAGTAATCTGGATGGAGTAGAGGACGTATACCTAGAAGAAGGAGTACAGACAGTCAGAGGAATATGAGAGCATTGATGATTGATCTTGATTGAGTCCATATTTGAACCAGAAGAAAAACCACTTTGAAAGGGAAACTGAGACTCATCAAAAAACACATGGCGAGAGACAAAGACACAATCATTTTCAGCAAGGTGCTTATAACCTTTTTGTTTGATACCAACACCAAGAAAAACAAATTTTTCATACCGAAAATGAAGTTTGTGTTGGTGGAAAGGACTTAAATGTCGAAAACAGGCACAACAAAACACCTTTAAATGAGAATAAACGGATTGAAGCTTGTAGAGTTTCTCATATGGACTAGTTTGGTGTAGAAAAGGAGTTGGTAATCTGTTGATCAAATAGATAGCATGAGCAAATGCATAAGACCAAAACTCCAAAGGCATGTAAGACTGAGCCAATAGAGTCAACCTTATGTCAACTATCTGTCTGTATTTTTTTCAGCAACCCCGTTCTGCTCTGAAGTGTGGGGACATATGACCCTATATTGGATTCTAAGACGAGATAGCTCTTTGGACAGAGCACGATATTCTCCCCCTAATCGCTTTGAAGCATATTGATGGAATGACCGAATTGAACTTGAGCTATTTGATAAAAGTGAAGAAAACACTGTAAAACTTCAGACTTGGACTTGAGAAAGTATAGCCAAGTATATCTACTATGCATGTCTACAAAAGAAACATAATAAGAAAAACCATTTGATTGCACATGAGCTAGTCCCCAAACGTTAGATACAACAAGTTCAAAAGGGGATAAATACAACGTTTGTGAAGCCCTTAAAGGCAATTTGTGAGCTTTGCCTAGTTGACAAACTGTACATACGTTGGGCAAATTGTTGGCTTTGAAAGGAACATTACAAGTATGTAGAACATTTGCAAGTGTATTAGCACACGGATGGCCGAGTTTGTTGTGCCATACTGTAGGAGAAGAAACTTGAGCAATATATAGGACATGTGACCTTGACTTTTGAACAGGAACACTTCTGCTAGATCGGCAAACATCAAATCTATAAAGTTCTTTAAGCATGTGGCCCATTAATAGAGTTTTCTTTGTCTGTATATCCTTCACAAAACACAGATAAGGGTGAAATTCAAAATAAACAACATTATCTTTTGCAAATTGTCCTATAGAAAATAAATTCTTGCACACTGTAGGGACATGTAAGACAGTCTATAAATGTAAAAACCTGGAACCAGCCATGAAATTGGAAAAGCCAATGTGAGCTATGGACACAAACTAACCATTGCCCATAGAGACTTGACTCGTACCTATGTAGGGAGAGGCTATAGCGAGGTTTGACACATCAGGAGTGATGTGGTTCGTCGCCCTAGAGTCAGGGTATCAGGCTTGGTCAGGTGGGGAAGTTGCAAAAGCTCGAAGAGATGACTGAGTAGAGGAAGTCAGATAAAAGGAACCACAATAATGAGGCCTAGGTGAACAAAGAGGAGCACCAGATGAAAAACCTTGATCATGTAGCTGATGATAGTTGGCTGCCATCGAGTTAGTCGAACCAACGCTAGAAAAATTCTCATCAAACTTGTGATAGCAAGTCTGAACCATGTGTCCAACCTTTCCACATAACTGACACTGTGGTCTAAAACAAGACCAGCTGCGACCATTTCCACGAGTTTGGCTACGAGACCAACCACGACCTTGCCCTGTATAGTATTGTCTATGTTCTTGAGAATATCGATTGGACTCAGCAGGTTGTTTCGAGCCATTATCAGAGGCGTGTTGATGAGAAGCCAAATTAGCTTGGCAAGGACCTTCTGTTAACAGGGCTAGTTATCATGCTTCACAATCAAGTAACATTTTAGTCAACAAGTCAAGTGATACATAAGTAGTAGAAGCAAACACTTGAATAGACTCAAACTCGATCAAAAGACCAACCAAAATAACACTTACTTACTCTTGTTTAGAGACAAAACTACCAGCAGTAGTCAAATTATCACTAAGATTCTTTACCTTAGACACATACTCCTTAATGGAAAGATTTACTTTCTTGAGCGAATATAGAGCATGACGCATGCTTGAGATTTTGATGTTAGACTTGGCACTAAATCTTCTCTCTATAGTCATCCAAATATCAAAGCTAGTCTTGGCAGTTGTGAGATAGACCAAGACATCATCTGTAACAGTAGATAAAAGCCAAGAAGTTAGAAACTTATCTTGCTTCTTATGAATAAGGAAGGCTGGATTATCAAGCTGTTACCCTTCGGTTCCAATGATGAAGGGAGGAAGACAGGGAGTTGTGCCTAGTACAAACTCTTTGAGACCATAACCCTCAAGAATCAACAAAAGCTGATGCTTCTACAGAAGAAAATTGTGTTCAGAAAGCTTGATGGTGTCATGTTTGAAAAAGTAGTGAACGATAGATGCACAAAAACTGCTAAGCCCTTGTGAATGAACTGTATCCCCGGTATTGGAGGAGTGACGAGGGGTGTCAACAACTGGTACAGCTTCGGTGGCCATGAGAAAGAAAAGAAAAGAAAAAAGAAAAAAATTTGCTATTCCAAGAATTCCTTGGCTCTTGATACCATGTTAACAATAGCAATAAGGTGTTAAAGAATAAATCTTGTATGTAATTCATCCAGGTGTAGAAGAGTATTTAATACATGAGAACCAAGCTAACTAACAGTAACTAACAGTACTAACTAACTATTAACTAATATTGTTTAACTAAATAACTTCTATCATTAACTGTACTCATAACACGTTGATCACCACAAGAAACAGGGCAAATTCCAGTACTTGTTGATAGTTGAAAAGAGAGGAAAACGAAGGAGAAGAGTATGAAGAAAAAGATTTGAAAAATATAGAAATTCTGTTTGCTTTTCAAGCTTTCATAAATGGTAAATACAAACAGAAATGTTAGAAGATACCGATTTTGTTCTAAAGAAAAATGAGACATAGGACAAGAAGAAGAGTTCAAAGATATCATTTTCATGCTTATTGTGAATTCGGCAGGCAAAAGAATATACTATCTATGATGTTTTCTTTAAAATTTCCTTGAAATAGTAATAATTTAAAATGGTTCTTGGAATATTAGTAACTAACATTTGTATTAATAAGTGAATGGTGATCAACTAGACAAGATTGAAGCAGGCTCTTCAAATTTATAGCAGCTTTTGGAAAATATTTGAAGGAGTTTAAGCCGCTTGATCGTTTATGCAGTTGATATGAAAATGGTGGTTGCAGCTCGGCATAGTTTTTAAAATCTCTTTAGTTCGGTACTCTCATAGACATATTTATAGTCGACATTGGCATTGCTTTCCTAATGGCCGGTTTTAATGAAGCGAAGTTGTAGGGTATGTTCGTAGGGGAGTAATCGAGCTAAACTGAGTTCAAATACTGTCAAGCTTGAGCTCGACCCAAAATTTGGATCTTAATATTCAACTCAAGCTTAATCGAACATTTGTTTTTAAACTCAAGCATGACTTGAGATATAATCGAGCTTGAGCTCAATATGCTCATTACCAATTTTTGTACTTCGGTTCGATAATTAAACTTAGGGTTAATAATATATATTAAGTGCAATAATGTGATTTCGTAATATAAAAATATGAAAAACTCAATAAGGCTTGCAAGCTATTCGAGTAAAGTATTACTAGGTTTGAAATTGGCTCGATCAACAGCTCGAGCTTGATGCAATAATTATTGAATTGAGTTGAAATCTCTTTTGAGCGGAACTCGAATAACTTATGAACACTAATATTTCTTTACACCTTAATTGTGATAGATAGAAATTTAATAAAGAATTTTAACAACGTTAATAATTTTTAAAATGTACGTTAATGTTTTAATTAGAATAAAATATTTAGACTAACTAATGACATTATAAATGTTGAGGTATCAAATTATATCAAATATTAAAGCATAAATATTAAATCTCAAATTTGAATAGAGAATAGTAACCACAACTTAAATTTGTCTATTGTTATATAATCTTAAAACAAGTAGAGGGATCAAAATTGAAATTTAACGATTATCGTATACAATATAAATTGTAGATTTTGGTATTGAAACCTTTTTCATTAACTAACTGGTTAAATCTAAGTTCAGAAATTCTAGATTTTGGTATTGGAAGTATTTTTCCATAAATCCAATTGTCTTACTTCACATGTATACACAAAGTTGCAACATGCTATAAAATTGTAACTACTTTCAACATTAAGGCGATTGCAGGTTCTTTAGGATGAGATGAATAATTTTGTTACCAACTTGCAATAGTATATCATGTTTGAAGTCTTGGAGATGTCATGGTCCAATTTTTCCAATAAAATGGAAGTAGCAAAAGATCTTGATGATCGACTAGCAGCATATGAGAAGTACCTCCACTCAATTATACAAAAATCACTCCTAGGTGAAAGATTTCAAACCCTTTAGAAGTCACTGTTTATCCTTTTTGACCTTATATTGCAATTTAGAAGTCATGCAAATCGGTTATATGAAGGAATTTATGAGTTACAAGAGAGGGTTTCTTAATTCAGTTGCCTGTTCAACAACTTGTAGATTTGAATTTCCTCTTTTCTTGGTTAGATTTCACTGAATTTTATACTTGACAACATGCTACCATGTAAAGCTATCAACACGTATGGGTTTAAGGAGTTGCTGATCATATTTGAGACATAAATGTAGTTATTCAATTCACTAATTTCATTTTCACAATGCTCCCACTTGAATGAATAATCTCCTAGATACCTGGTGAACATTTAGACTGATCAATTTGTACAACATCTCTTGTTTTTAGGTAAGACAACTTGTACTCTTCTATCAATTGTGTTCTATATTTTTACAGGTATCTAACGCTGTATGTTTTATTTCAGATATCTTTCGGATGGCTTGTTTGAATGTTGCATTTGATTTGAAGGTATTCTTATGATTTTGTTTATGGTGTTTATGTAGTACTGTACAAATTTTGGATATGATAGTCCAAGGTTATTGGTGTTTTCTTACAGCTCTTACAGCTAATATGTCCAAACGTTGTATATTTGTACCATATTTCTATATTTGTTAATTGATGAGCAATTCATGGTATATGTTTGATTTTTATCTCTCTTATTTTAACTTAACCATTTCTTGTGCTATACCTTTGGGGACTTTATTGTGGCACTAAGATATGGCTTTTATCTAGTTTTTGATGCAAAGCCTGGTTTTTTTTTTTTTTTTGTATTGGTTGCAAGTTTGGCTCACAATGCAATGCAATGTGCGTGGCTCAATGTATGTGAACAAGAAAGTTTTACTCTTTTTCATAATTTTCTACTATAAGGGACCATTAACCTACTTGTAATAGCTATCCATTGTCATGTTCCTTTTCAATTTCTGCATGGGATAGAAATCAGTAGGTACTAGAATTTTGAAGTTCAAAGTATGACTAGCAATCTAGAAAGAACCTTTTACAATTTTATTTTTAGGTAGTAGGAAATTAATAATATTTAAATGTAACCAGGAAATTAATAATTATATGTTTCTGTTTATTATTTTGCTGTGTTCCGCTGTGGAACACAAATAGATTATATATTCAATAGTTTTGGATTATTTACACAATGCTTATGTCATGTAAACCTATTCCTCAACCATGATATTAATTTTGTATGTTCCCCCTAAAACTGCTTTAGCTACAAATGGCTTTTCAAAAAAGCAAAATCTACATTACTAATGATGCTAATAACATTATGTGATTGGGTTTTTACCATGTCAAAGTGAAAATTCTTATTCTCATGACTTATCATTATGGTTTCACCCATTAATAAGTAATAATTTTCATATTTGAGATGCCAAGAAAGTTAATGGTGTATGAAGTGAATTGAAATCCTCTGTCCCTTCTGCTTGCTCCTATTTTGTCCCATTAATCTAATAGGTCTATGTGTCATATTGAATTTTATATTTTTACTTCTTGTTAACGTTGTGAACTCTTTTTCTTCTCCTCCTCAAGTTTTATTTACTTTTTTCTTTCTTTTTTTTTTTCCTGTCAACTATTTGTTCTCTGATTTCTCATGGTCAAGTGTATTATTGAAAGATATAGGACTAATTTATTTATTTATTTTTATGCTTGTTTTCAAGTCCTTATTTGAGTATAATTTCTGGCATATTCTTTCAAGTTTTGACCTTCTAATTTCTAATTTTGTAGGTTTTTATATTTATTTATTGGAGTAGCTGCGATTCTATTTTCTACTGTTTTGGTTGTATTGGCACTGCAATAAGGAATTTATGTTGCTTGACTTGTGTATCCTAATTTTTTCCTTCCAGTTTTACATGTTTTAGCCATATGATAACACTTCAGCTTGGTATTCTCAGAAATTAAGAGGGCATTCTGCATGAGATTATTCGAAAGTACACATAATTTGGCATCGTAGTACGGATCCATGGAACTTGGGGAAATAAGATGGGAAATTTGGTTTATATACATATATTACATGGTAGAGATTAAGCATCGTGAAAATTTAATCAGCTAACCAACAAACCAAATCATGAATTATTGCAGACTTCTACTTGGTAGGAAGAGGACGTTGAATTGGACGTATCTTCCGCATGGCTTAGTTGAGTAGCCGGATGATAGCTAAACACAATGATACATATGCGCATAAATGGAGAAATTCGATGATGCACAGAACAAATTTTCCTTATATATTTCTTTTAAACATTTCGTTCACATTTCCTGATAACCAAGCCCTTTCTTTACAAGAATCAGAGTAAGTAACATAGAATTTGTTTTTTGCGTTTCTTGTTATCTCGTTGATGCAGACAGTAATGAGGAAGAAAAGTAAAATTCAAGATTGTTCATATCGCTTGTTGATAAATCGCAATCTATGTAATGTTAAATTTGAATTTTTTTCTAATGAAACAACATTTTATGCCATAAACTTAACCTTCTATTCTAGCAGATATAGTGCAAGTGGTTGTGATTTGAAGGTTTAAATATTATAATAAACCATGCAAATGCACTAGTCTAACCAATTGTTTATTGTGTGTCAACTATAATGGAGATAACTTAAGAAGCAGTGGATTTAAATTATAGTGTATTATTTTAAAATGTAGTAAATAAAATATTTTAAATATTTTAATATAATTTGATGTAAAATAATTATATTAAGAATGTTATTAAATTATATATTATTTTAATTAAATTAAATTTAATAATAATATTATTAAAATTTAATAACAATAATCATCTCCCTAAAATTTTTTTTACTAAAGGTACTTTGATCATTTTAGCTTTTTTCCTTATGCTATTACAAATTTAATCCATTCAACCAAACCCAAGAATTCTATTACAGTTCTATTTCATTACATTCAACCAAACAATTGAATTACTTATTATAACTCTAATCCATTACAGTTACATTCTATTAGAACTCTATTTCATTCCAATGAACCATGTCATAAGTTTTGTATATAGTTTCGAGTTGATATAGACACTCGATATCGATATCTCTAATTATTTTTACGTAAATGCAAGGAAAATACCTTAGTTTGAACACTTTATATTTATATTGTTGAAATTCAATAATTATGGAAACAGAAAACCATAAAATTACGCACGCTGGATTAATTTAATCCTATATACATTATGATGGAACAGTGGAATGAAATTTATCATTTGTGTTACGACATATTGGACAAGCAGCATTTAATTTCAACCACTCATCAACATGAAAATAATGCTCGGAATAGTCCTTAATTTTTCATGAGCTTGGTATTCACCAAGGCATATTGAGCAAGTATTGCCACTAGGCCTCGGTAATCGCCAGCTTTCACCAAGCAAGGTTACTGGATAGGAATCGATACTTGGTCCATCAAGCCCTTTGGCATCAGCAGCAGCTGATCAACGTGGGACGACGGCTGGAACGGAGATTTCCAGGTTATGGTGTTGATGCTCAATTTAAATATTGTTAGCCTTCTTCTGGAGATGACATACAAACCCTAGGATGCATAAGAGGGGTATTCCCACTCCAAAAATTAAACAGAGTTTAGCTTTTCTTGAAATTCCTGTAAAAGTGAAAAGAATAATATTTATGATTCCTTTAGTTACAAGTGTAATAATACAAGACAATGTGCTATTTCACGTCGATGTTTTGGCTTAAATGATTGGTGTATAATTTTTTTTTAAAAAATTCTAAATAATTTTTACTTGAATGTGTAAAATAAATAAATAATTGTATGAACAGAATAAAAAGAATTTAGGTTAAATTTTTGTATTAGTCCATATATCATACGCAAGTTACGTATCTAACCCTTGTACTCTAATTTGATCGAATTTAATCTTTGTCTTTTTAAAAATTTAAGCTTCTAGTCATGACTTAAATAGTACTAGTTAAATTCATTAGGTCAAATTCTACTGTTAGTCTCGTACTATGCATAAATTGTGTATTTAGTATTTATTTTCTAATTTAATTACTTTTAGACTATATTATTTGAAATTTGAAATTTTTGTAATTGCTAAATTTATTAACTAAAATGACATGACTTTTTTATTAATATTATGTAAGAATAATAAGTTAATATGACATTACAGTACATATAATAATATATTTGTTGTGTAAAATTTTGCAAATGATAAAATTTAACTAATAAATTTAATGGAACTTGAGAAGTAGCCCATTGGCCGAAAGAGAGTTCACCCATACTCATGAGCAGGGTTCAATCCACAAATTCTCCCGCGTGGTGGTTAGTGTGTCTATGCGAGTTTGAAACTGTATTGTCTAAAAAAACTAATAAATTTAATGGTGAAAAAAATTTTAACTTAATCAAGTTGAAGAGTTCTAGTTTATCATCTTAACTCGATTTGAATTTTTTTTAATCGAGTTGAGTGAAATAAAATTCGAGTTAAGTTGAATTGAGTGAAATTGTTTGAGTTAAATTAAAAAAATTAAACATGTTAAATTAAAATCTTGTTACAATATATATAACTAATTTCATATTAGAACACATAAATTTGAAACCATATATATTTGAATTCTTTTTCAAAGTAAAATAAGGAAAAAAAAAACTTTAATATGATAAATTGAATAGTTAATTAACTTATTTAGGTTCCAAAATTATTATTTTAGAAAAAAAATATTTTTAACTTTTTTAAATATCCTTTAGAACTTTTTTAAAATTTTTAATTTTTTTAATTTATAGTTTTTTAGAAAATATAAATGTTGGAATTTTATGAATATTTTGAATTTTAAAAATTATTTTGAATTATTTTATAATTTTTGTTGAGAGAGACTAGTTTGTTCATTTTCAAAATTGACAATGATCAAAAAGATATTTACACAAATTTATTATTTAAATTATTTGAGTTATTTAAATTGTAAAATTTAACTTGACTCGAACATAAAATTTGACAAAAATTAAATAATTCAATTAGATTTTCAAAAATTAATTTTTTTATTACTTTTCCTAATCGAATGAATTTTGCCCACCTAAAAACCACAGGAGCACTGGATATCCATAGCCGTATCACTCTTGCACGTGCAATTCCCACCTCCAGTTCACAAGACATTCAATCGGGTTCATTCCAAGTTAATCTCATACAGAATCCCAAGCTGGAACTAAAACCCTACCTATCTCCATACACCTCCATAACAATGATCTCTTCATATCAAGCTGATTCTCTAAAATGGCCACCACAGAAAAAGTTTCTCCGCTAAGACAGGAAATGTACCTTACTTCGGGAAATTGTTTCGATATTGCACCATTTGAGCAATTTAGAAACACATAGCTTTCAGGATATTCAAGCTTAAAAGGAGTATCATAGAGGTTAAGACCCTTAAGGAGACGCCTTGGGGTGCAATAATTAGGATCGTTGATCCATATACCTTGATACAAATAATCGATATTTTCGACTATGAATTCAGCGGCAAATGTAAGGGTGAGAATTGCTTTAGTCTGATTTTTTGCCTGAGAGATTGAAACGAGGATAGCCACAACGATCAGGTTGATTGCTAAGACGAAAAGGGAAGTGAATCCATCGATCCCCACATAAAAAACTGAACAAATTCCAGCGCTTGTTGATGGTTGAAATGATAGTAAAATGGAGACGACTATGAAGAAGATGATTTGGAAAAGTGCCATCTGAAGTGGTGCTAAAGTGAAAGCTATACCAAGATCTTGTTGGATTTTTAAGCTTTCATAATGGTAAGTAAAAACAGAAACGTTAAAAGAAATCTTTTTTATAGAAACATTAAAAGAATTTTAATTATATATGATCTAAAGAAAACGATACGATGTCATTTTTATGCTTAATGGGAATGGGAAAGCAAAAGAATTCTATAAATTTTTTTAATGGTAAATTACACAATTAGCCACTAAATAATGGGTAAGTTTTCGTTTGGGTCACTTAACTAAAATAAGTTACAATTTGTTATTGAACTATTTGAAAGTTTTCATTTAAGTAACTGAACTATTCAAAAAATTTTATTTAAGTCATTGAGTTGTTAAATTTTTTTCAAAAGTTCTGTCAACGAGCTCCAAGCAACGATTTGACAATCGATATAGTGAATTAGTATCCATCAACAAGTAGAACAATATACCTTAGCTTAGATCCTAATCGATCTAATGGCCAATGTTGGAGATTGGAAAGAAAAATGTCTAAATTTTGGTTCGCAGATTTATAACGTCTAAAGTTGTTTCATGAAAAAAAAATGAACCGTAGAAAAGAAAGAAAAAGCAAATATTTGATTGGTGCAAACAATATGAATAGAGAAAGTCATATAATATCGATTTTAACAGCCCAATGACTTAAATGAAAATTTTTGAATAGTTTAGTAACCAAATTGTAATATTTTTTAGTTAAGCGACCAAAACGTAAACTTACTCATTATTTAGCGACTAACAATATAATTTACCCAAACTTGTAACGCATTTAAATTTTTTTTGGTCATATTTTATTTGTTTAATTATTTTTATGGAATTAAAAAAAAGCTATGGTAGGATTCCTGGCAAAATGATGAACTTGGTTTATTTGGAATTTTAATAGGTCAAAGAGATAGAAAAATGAAGCTTTAGAGAAAGCTAAATTAGCAATCAAGCATGTCAAAGGAAAAAAAAATCTCATACACCACGTATAATACAAACATATACTATTTAACAAAAAAAAACCCGAAATAATTATACAAAATTAAACTTCTATAATAGTGGTCTCGATGAAAAAGATGATGTGGAACAGGTGATCATACGAGCAAAGTCATGATCCAGCGTATTGCAACAGACAGGGCAAGCTGCATTTAGTTTAAACCACTCATCAATGCAATTAGCATGAAAGTAGTGATTGCAATCAGGTATGGTTCTTATTGTCTCTTTGACTTGATGTTCCTATAGACATATTGAACATGTATTAACATTAGGCCTTGGAAGCTCGAAGTTTTCACCCAGCAATGTAATTGGATAGGCTTCGATCCTTGAACCATCGAGACCATTTACAATAATATCAGCTAATTGCTGCTCTTCAGTCAAGCTGGAGATTTCGGCATTTAGCTGGTGGCGATGGTCATAACAATGGACTCTAATGTTGTAATAAATATTACATACCACAATCAAGGAGATGGGTGTTCCTACGATGAAAATCACAACATATTTCGTACCGCTTGAGAGACCTTGAAAAATCAATAAATGTTTGAGCATGAAGTTTAACAACAAAATAAACATGGTTTTATTTGAGACATACATACCTCTTTTCTTTCTGGATCATTCACTGTCACCATTTTCTGACTGGCAATTACTTTCACAGTGATTACATGGTGGAAACATGCAATAGGGTTGTTCCCATGTTAACAGAATATCATCAATATAGTTAGTCGGCCAACCTAGACTGCGAAGGGGGATTGAAATCTCTGCTAGCTCTAGACATGAACTCAACGGTGTCGATGGATTGTAAAAGATTTTGGGTATACCGCAAACTGAAAAGTTCATACCACTAAGGCAAGAAAAACTTATTACTGAAGGATAGATGATTGAGATATTGGATTGGGTAGAGCAGTTAAAAAATGTAGGTCTGAGGTTATAATGACATAAAAGTAGTACCGGAGAGATCGAATCATTTAAGAAGGCATTGGGGCATGCAAGGATCACTGAGTAGTAAATAGGGAGTGGAATAATCGATGGTTTCGACCCAAAAGTCACCGGAAGATGAGAAATTGTAAGATACTATACTAATTCACAAGAATAAAGAACAAAGTGAGAAATATGAATTTACTAAGAAAATACTTAGTATTCTTTATTTACCTTAATCAGTTACATTGCTGATGTTTATATACTTGTATATAAGTAACAGCTCCTAACTAACTATACACCAGACTAAGTAACTGAATGATAACAGACTAACAGTATTTATACTAACCATATCTATACTCTAACATTCACCCAGCTTCTCAATAGGTAAGACTCAAAGTAAACTGCGAAATTGAGCAAAAGTAGAGACAGACAATAGTTTAGTGAGAATATATGCAACCTGGTCACAAGCTGGAACTTCACCAACAACTAGTGAGCCACTAGCCACCTTCCTTCGAACAAAAAATAAGTCAAGTTCGACATGTTTGAATTTGGAGTGTAAGACCGAATTAGCTGCGACAGCAACTGCACTAGAATTGTCACACCAAATATCAGGATGATCAGTAGAATTGATTTATAATTCTATTAGTATAGAGACTAACCAAGCACCATCACTAGTAGCTGCAGCCAAGCTTCGATATTTAGCCTCTGCCATTGATCGAGAAACAACATGTTATTTCTTAGAGCACCATGAGACAGGTGTATGACAAAAATAGACACAATAGCCTATCGTAGAATGACGGTCATCAAAATTGAGACCCCGGTTAGAATCTGCATAACCAATTAAAGATAGTTTATCGGATTGACGAAACATCAGTCTATGATTAATAGTGCAATGTAAATACCTCAAAATACGTTTTAATGCTACCATATGAATGGTAGTAGGTGCATGCATGAATTGACACACATGATTCACCGCATACGCAATATTTGGTCGAGTTAATACCATATATTGAAGAGCACCACTAAGACTTCTGTATTCAGTAGAATCAGCAAAACAGTCACCCTCATATTTGGACAATGTAGATAAACTAACCATCGGCATATGAAAACTCTTTGTATTTGCTAGAGAACACCTGTCAAGTAGGTCCCGAATGTATTTGCGCTAGCACAAGTGGAGACTTCTAGTAGATGACCAACTGACTTCAATACCTAAAAAATAATGGAGGTCGTCCAAATCCTTTAGAGAAAATTTGTTATGCAGCTTCTAAAAAAAATAGTTTATTTCGTCCATCGAACTTCCAGTAATAATAATATCATCCACATAGACCAAAACATAGACGATGGGCTTGGTTATAACTTTAACAAACAAGGAAGCATCAAATTTAGATAAGATAAAACCAGTAGAGACAAGAAACTGTTTAATTTGTCAAACCAGGCATGGGGAGCTCGCCGTAATCCGTACAATGCCTTTGTTAGACAACACACCAAAGGCTCACCATTTGGCCAATATTGAACATAGCCTAAAGGTTACTGCATAAACACTTCGTCAGTGAGATCTTCATTTAAAGAGATATTGTTGACATCGACTTGACGGAGTTGCCAATCATTTGATACAGCAATAGATATTATGGTTCAGATAGTAGCAGGTTTGACGGCCGGACTAAACATTTCCTTGAAGTCATATTCAGGTACCTGGGAACATCCTTTCGCCACTAACTATGCCTTTCAGCGATCAACTGACCCGTCAGGATTCTTCTTGACTTTGAAAAGTTATTTGCACCTAATCACTTTTCAACCAGGAGGTAGAGGAACAAGTTCCCAGGTAGAATTAGCCATTAAAGCATCAATTCAACCTGAACTATTAATTTCCACTTATTATGAGTAAGAGCCTCCTTAACAGTGTGTGGCTCAAAATCGACAGCCTCAACAGACAAAGCCTTAGGTTTAAAAATCCTTGTCTTAGACCGAATAACCATAATGTGAGTATTTCCCGGAGGAACATAAGGAGGATTAGAAGACTTAGTGATTCGGCCGGGCGGACTAGCTTCAGCTGATAATATTGCAAGACGATCAGATCCTAACTCAATCGAGGAATCAATTGTAAATGGCTGTATTGGACTACATGTAGCTGGTTAGTCAACTGATACAGACTGTATAGGATTACAACTTGGAGCAGGAGGCGGATGTAAAGTGGGTGAAGATACAGTGGTTTCTCCAAGTTCAGCAGTGGATTGAATACAGAAAGGCTGAATGATAGGAACATAAGTGGTGATATATACAGGAGACTTAACTGTGTCCAAAGCAGGCAAAGAAAATAAGAATCGGTGCTCATAAAAAACAACATGCCGAGAATAATAACCTTACCATCCAATGTGAGACAATGATAGCCCTTATGTTGAAAGTTATACCCTAAAAACATACATGGTTGTGAATGAAAATCCAACTTGTGATGCATAAATAGATGCAAATATGGAAAACAACAACCAAACGCCCTTAAGTGATCATACTTAGGTTCATGACCATGAAGAGCCTGATACGGAGACTGACCTTTCATGACTGGAGTAGGTAGACGATTGATAAGATGAACAACACTACAAAACGCATAACCCCAATAATCTATGAGAAGATTGGCCTGGGCTAATAGTGTAAGATCGGTCTCCACAATGTGCCTGTGTTTACGCTCAGCAACACCGTTCTGTTCTGATGTATGTAGACAGGAAATACAATAAAGAATCCCATGACTAGCCAAAACCGATACAAAAGCATGAAACTCACCGCCCAGTCACTCTGAAATTTTTTAAAATGCTTCCCAAATTGAGTGAGAACCATTTTCTGAAACTGAAGAAAACACTCAACCTTTGAGATTTACATTTAAAGAGATAAACCCAAGTAAACCGACTGCACATATTAATAAATGAAACATAATAAAAATTACTTCCATAAGTAACAGAAGCCAGTCCCCACAAATCAGAAACAACCAAGTCAAATAATTCCATATATTCAGTAGTAGAGTGAGCAAAAGGCAATTTATGTGATTTTCCTTTTTGACAGGCAATACAAATATTATCCAAACATTTCTTATTAGAAATAATTTGATACTTATCAAGAACAAGTTTAACAGTTGTGGTAGAAGGATAGCCAAGTCTTTTATGCCATAATGTAAAAAACATCATCATTTGAAGGACAATCTTGGATCTCAGTATTGTGAATAGACGGAACTGTATCAGATGGAACAGACAGATCAATCAAAATTGATAGAGACCATCACGACTTTGGCCTTACAGCAAAATTTCCTGTGTCTAGGCATCCTTAATAACACAATAAGATGGATGAAATTCAAAAAATACATTATTATCATTAGCAAACTACGAGATAGACATAAGATTCTTTCGGATACTTGGCACACACAGGACATTAGATAAATGAAATAGCTTTTTCTTCATGGGCAGGACAGAGTTTCCAATAGACGATATTTTAGTGGGGGCCACATTTCCCATTAAAAGAGAAGAAGTACCTGAGTATAAAATGGACTCATTTAAACCCGAGGCATTCTGGCAGACATGAAGAGTAGCCCCTAAATCTGGATACTAGGACGAGGTTCCTACAGGCACAAGCACATAGGAATCATTATTATCAAAATTGGACCCATGTTCAGTGGCGACTAAAAATCAAATGCACAAAAATCAGGGATACAATACAGCTCAATACACGGCGAAGAGTCAAAATCAATAACACTTGTTTGAGGTTTAGTCCACCATGGAACTCTAAGACTATTATTTTGCATGGACTCGGCGCGACCAAAACCTTGGTCAGATCCAAAAGATCCCTCAAGGCCAAAAACATTAGCAGTAGGCCTAAGGGAATTTTGCCTAGAATTCGGACCAGCAATGGCCTGCTCACCAGAACTGAATGGACCACTATGCTGGCCTGCTTCATGCGTTTTGTGGACACTAGGAAAGGGCCCAAATTGATGCTGGCCCAATTTTTGCTCCATATTTGGTCTGTCATACGGACCATGATATGCATGTGGGCCACCAGCAAACCCAATGTCATGCAGTTTAGTATGTGCAAATGGATTAGAATCCCTAACTTGCGGCAGAAATCCAAAAGTTGAAAGCGCTGGCCATCCTCCCCACGAAATACCGATTGACAATTATGCCGAATCGATTCTCGCCAAGACAACATGTTGGCCAAATCCACCAAGCCCATCATGTAACCCTTGTCCATCATGTGCAGAAGCGAATTGCACCGGAGGTAGAGTAGTTGGATCACTGTAATCTCGATTAAACGGTAGAAATAGCAGTACGTTAGGTGGCCATACTGACTGTAGATTTGACACTGTACACTCGGACAGAAACCACGCCCACGCAAGCCAGATGTGGAACGTCCACCACGCACATCACGCAGATTAGACTCGGTCATCACCATAACTGGAAGAGCTTCAACCATATGGGCATGTATCGGCATATCACACACTGCTAGCTACTGACAACTTTCAAACTCCATTAGAACATCCACTATTTTCTAGAAAAAAAGAGGCTTCGACGAGAATGACACCAAGGTTAACACCGCGTCAAAGTCCGATGAAAGGCCGACAAGAATAACCTCTACCTTTTCAACCTCTGAAACAGTAGATCTAGAAGCCTCAAGTAACGCATAGATATTTTGGATTTTGGCGATATATTCTTTTACTGTTAACTCACCTTTCTTGATCGAGTGCAAGTCATGTTTTATTCATGATATCTTAGCACCAGAGGAGGTGGTGAACAAACGATTCGCAGTGCTCCAGACGTCGCATGTCGTTTTAGCAGTTGTAAAACAAGATAACAAAAATAGACTAATTGTAGAGAGTAGTGATAAGCGATAAATTATACATATTTTTATCCAATGCTTAGCCCAATTTCTGGATGAATTAACCCTTGATTTGTGTAAATTGATGCTCTTAAACCTTTAATTTCATGTTTTATACTCAAGTGAGCTTAGGGAAGAGAAAAGAGCAAGGAACGGGCCAAAAATAGGCAAATTAGACCCAATTCAATAATCAACACGGCCTGAGAGTTGGCCACACGGGCGTGTCACACGGCCGTGCCACCTTGAAGCTCAAACACGGCCCAACCCCGACTCACATGGCCAGACCACATGGGCGTGCCACATCAACAGGCCTGAACACAGCCCGTTGTCGAAGTCACACGGGCGTGGCACAGGGTGTGTCCCTGTCGTGAGAAAGTTCAATTTCACTCGGAAAAGGCTACTTAGGGGGCTAAGAAATGCATTCCAAAACTCTAGATAAAGACCCTAGGAGGCAACTACAAGGGTGTGCTTGATTCCCCACTAAGGGTGTTATTTTCCCACCAACACAGAGAGTAGAAGGAAGGAATTACTCCAAAGAAAGCCGATTGATCCATCTCAGAAGCCGAATTCTCCTTCAAGACTGAAGATTTCCCTTCAAATTCCTACAAAGGTTTTAGGATTCTTTATGTTTTGTTATCATTATTCTTCTGAGATGTTTTCTTTTATAATTATTAACTAAATTCCCCAAAATACTTGAGGGGGATGAAGCCTAAGACGAATCTTGTTATTGTTTTCCTTTGAATTATATGATAAATACTTGATTTGTTCTTAATTATGTGCTCTTAATTCTTGATTTAATATTTTAGGATATTGATTCAAGTATTGATGTGCTTATTCAGTGGAGCAAAAGTCCCTGTTTAGAGTTGATTTAGCATAATTAAGCAGAGTTGATTGCACCCCTAGACATAGGGTGACATAAATCTGCCGGATTAGGGTCAAACCTAATAAGGGAATCCATAGATCGAGTTAATGCAACACTAGGGGTTTTAATTAGAAAGAGATTTCAATTAATCAACCAAGGGTTAGTTATTCTTAGTCTCGAGAGAGATATTAACATAAGTTAGGGATTCCTACGGATCAAGTCAAGTAAATAAATTGTTTAGTTCAGAGTTGATAACAAGTGAAGTCTAAGTGGATTCTCCCTTGAGTATTGTCCAAGTCAATCAGTTTCCCTAATAATTTTTCCCCAACTCACTTTTTGTGCATTCCTAGCTTAGTTTAATAATAGTTTAGTTTAATAAAATCCTCTTTTATTTTTAGGTTAAATTGTAGAAAGAAAGTTAGTACTAGTATTTTTAATTCTTTTGGGTTCGACATTCCGGTCTTGCCACTAAGCTATACTATTGTTCGATAGGTGCGCTTGCCTTAAATCGTGATAATAGTTAGTTTTGGGTACGATCATATTTTATAAATTTTATTACTTCATATCGCGAATATCAAGTTTTTGGCGCCGTTGCCAGGGATCTAAAATATTATGGACACTCTATTTTTATTACTTTAGCCATTATTTTATTGAAAATTTTTTTATTTTTTTATTTTCTAATCTCTCTGTCATTTGCCTCTGGCAGGTATTTCTAGTTTATGACTAGAAGGAACTCGTTAGGCCTTTTATTATTTGACAGTGAGATCGAAGCATCAGCCCACAGAAATCGAAGAGAAATTAGGATAAGCCTACAATACATAGAGGAAGAACAAGAAGACGATACAAACCAAATCGAAGAGATGGCTAACAACCTCAATATTCCATTACCCCCAGTGGTTGTGGAAAATTAAAATCTTGTTCCTCGTACTATGTATGATTATGCTAAACCTAATTTAACTGGTACTGAATCGAGTATTGTTAGGCCTGTTGTGGCTGCAAATAATTTCGAACTGAAACCTAACACAATTCAAATGATACAACAATTTGTTTAGTTTGATGGTTTACAGGATGAGGATCCTATCAATCATCTAACCAACTTTTTGGAATTCTGCGACACCTTTAAAATTAATGGCGTTTTTGATGATGCCATTCGCCTTCGGTTATTTCCCTTTTCTTTGATAAATAAAGCTAAATAGTGGTTGAACTCCCTACCACGAGGGTTAATCACTATATGGGATCAGATGACTGAGAAATTTTTATTGAAGTATTTTTCGCCAGCTAAAACGGAAAAATTACAAAATGATATATCTTCTTTTATGTAGATGGAATTGGAAACAGTATACGATGCATGGGAGAGATACAAGGATCTACTAAGAAGATGCCCTCACCATGGGTTGGCCTTATGGCTACAAGTCCAAACTTTTCACAATGGCTTAAACCCATCAACAAGGCAAATGATCGATGCAGCTGCCGGTGGAACGTTAAATAATAAAACACCTGAGGAGGCTTATGCGTTTATAAAAAAGATGGCACTGAATAACTATCAGTTGCAAGTCATGAGGATAAAGTCGACAAAAGCAGTAGGAGTTTTTAATATTGATGCAGTCACAATGCTTTCCACTCAGGTAGAACTTCTAAATAAAAAGATTGATGGTTTTATTGGTTCTACACAGGTACATCCAGTCATGCAGTGTGACTCAAACCTAGGAGAAGTGAGCAACCCAGAGTACCATCCTTATGGACA
Source organism: Gossypium stocksii (assembly GCA_020496765.1). Taxonomy (NCBI): domain Eukaryota; kingdom Viridiplantae; phylum Streptophyta; class Magnoliopsida; order Malvales; family Malvaceae; genus Gossypium; species Gossypium stocksii. The sequence continues at coordinate 56,643,494 of CM035622.1, forward strand.
TTGCACAGAAAATGAACAAATAAATTATATGGGTAATAATTCTCGACCTCAAACTAATCCTTACAGCAATACTTACAATGCAAGATGGAGGAATCACCCTAATTTTTCATGGGGTGGTCAAGGAAATCAAAGACCACTACCACCCCCTCTGGGATTTCAACAACCACCGTACAGGTAAAAAAAGAAACCGAACTTGAGGAGATGTTGGAAAAGTTTATATCGATTTTCGAAACTCGTTTTCAAAACATCGAAATAGCACTTAAGAACCAGCAAGCTTCTATTCAAGGGCTCGAAAATCAGATTGGCCAACTCGCAAAGATGATATCTGATAGACCACATGGTAGTTTGCCGAGTAATATTGAACCTAATCCTAAGGAATATGTGAAAGCAGTTACCTTAAGGGATGGAAAAGTACTAGCTGAACCTAAAAAGAAGCTTGTTCAAAAATCTGAAAAGAAAAAGGTAGAGGAAGCAAAACCTAAAGAATGTGCTCCACCAGCACTTAAGGAGTATAAACCACCCATACCATATCCAGCAAAGTTAAAGAAAGACTGCATGAATGCTCAATTTTGTAAATTTCTCGAACTTTTTAAACAGTTACATATTAACTTACCTTTTGTTGAAGCAATTTTACAGATGCCGAAGTACGCAAAATTTTTAAAGGAACTTCTCACAAACAAAAAGAAGTTAGAAGAACTGTCCACAGTGGAACTCAACGAAGAGTGTTCAGTTATCCTCCAAAATAAACTGCCTACCAAACTGAAAGATCTAGGAAGTTTTACTATTCCTTGCTTAATTGGCAATTTAAACATTGAAAAAGCCTTAACTGATTTAGGCGCTAGCATGAACCTAATACCTTATAAAATGTTCAAGCAACTAGGTCTAGGGGAACCAAAACCCACTAGGATGAGTATACAATTAGCTGATAGATCTGTTAAATACCTTAGGGGAATCATTGAAGATGTATTAGTAAAAGTTAATAAATTTATATTCCCTGTTGATTTTGTTGTGCTTGACATGGATGAGGATGTTGAGGCACCTTTAATTTTAAAACGTCCATTTTTGGCTACTGCTAGAGCTGTTATTGACGTAAGAGATGGTAAAGTAGTATTTAGGGTTGGTGATGAAGAAATTGTTTTTAAAATTTATGATGCTATGCAATTCTCTAGAGAACAGGATGATTCCTGTTATTTTATTGATTCTATTGATTATTTTGTTCAAGACTCCTTTCAAGAAATCACTCTTGAAGACACGTTGGAACTGTGTCTTATCCAAGGTAGGAAGGAAGATGAAGCTACCACTGAAGTAAAGAAAGTGATAAAAGATTTAGACTCTAACAAACCTGCTCTAAGACATATAAGTTATGAGGGTATTAAGATAAATGATGAACTGAGACAAAAACCGTCGATTGATGAACCTCCTAAAATGGAACTAAAACAATTGCCTGAGCACTTAGAATATGCATTTTTGGGAAATGATTCTACATTACCAGTAATTATCGCATCAGATTTGAGAGCTAAAGAGAAAGAGGAATTACTCCAAGTATTAAGAGAACACAAAAAGGCTATAGCTTGGAAGATTTCTGACATTAAAGGAATTAGTCCTTCTTTTTGCACCCACAAAATTTTAATGGAAATGAATATAAGCCATGTGTGCAAGCTTAAAGGCGACTGAACCCTAACATGAAGGAAGTAGCTGAGGTAATTAAACTTCTAGATGCTGGAGTTATTATCCTATTTCTAACAGTCCTTGGGTAAGTCCTGTGCAGGTTGTTCCCAAAAAGGGAGGCATGACTGTGGTGTCCAATGAAAAAAAAGAATTAATTCCTATAAGAACAGTCATAGGATGGAGAGTTTGTATTGATTATAGAAAGCTGAATGATACAACCAGAAAAGACCATTTTCCCTTACCTTTTATTGATCAAATGTTGGAAAGACTATCAGGACATATGTATTACTGCTTCTTGGATGGCTTCTCTAGATACTTCCAAATCCCAATAGCTCCAGAAGATCAAGAAAAGACAACGTTCACATGCCCATACGGTACGTTTGCTTATCGTAGAATACCTTTTGGATTATGTAATGCCTCTGCTACTTTTCAGCATGCATGTTAGCTATTTTTGACGAACTCGTGGAGGACATCATGGATGTATTTATAGATGACTTTTTAGTTTTCGGTAACTCCTTCCAACTTTGCCTTAATAATTTAAAACGTGTTCTAATAAGATGTGAGGAAACAAATCTTGTGCTTAATTGGGAAAAATGTCACTTTATGGTTCAAGAAGGTATTGTATTAGGACATAAAGTTTCTAGTAAATAGATAGAGGTTGATAAAGCAAAAATTGAAACTATTGAAAAATTACCTCCCGCTAATTCGGTTTAGGCTATAAGAAGCTTTTTAGGACATGCTGGCTTTTATCGAAGATTTGTTAAAGACTTTTCTAAAATAGCCAAGCCTTTAACAAAATTACTAGAAAAAGATGTGCTTTTCAATTTTGATCAAGAATGTTTAGAGGCTTTTAACACTCTCAAAGAAAAATTAGTTAATGCCCCAATTATAATTGCACCTGATTGGAATTTACCTTTTGAACTAATATGTGATGCAAGTGATTTTGCAATAGGTGCAGTTCTAGGACAATGAAGAGACAAGCACTTTCAACCGATTTATTATGCTAGCAAAACTTTGACGGCCGCGCAAGAGAACTATACTACCACGGAAAAAGAATTACTAGCTGTGATTTTTGCATTTGACAAATTTAGATCATATCTGATATTTTCTAAAGTCATCATTTATACTGACCATTCCTCTCTTCGTTACATTTTAACTAAAACTGATGCAAAACCTCGATTAATAAGATGGATTCTATTGTTACAGGAATTTGACTTAGAGATACAGGACAAGAGAGGAGCTGAAAATTTGGCAGCAGATCACTTTTCAAGATTGGAAAATCCACACCTCAAGGACTTTGACAAAGCCGAAATAAATGACTCTTTTCTTGAAGACAACTCCTAGTTGTAACAGAAACTGAAGATCCTTGGTTTGTCGATTTCGCAAATTCTTTAGCAGCTAACATAACCCCAAAAGGGTTGACCCATCAGCAAAAGAAGTGATTCTTCACTGATATGAAAAATTACTTTTGGGAGGATCCTTTCTTTTTTCATATTTGATCAGATCAAGTTATTCGAAGATGCGTTACTAAGATGGAAGCATATAAAATTCTGGATCACTGCCATTCTAGACCAACAGGAGTACACTACAGTGGAAATAGAACCTCTCACAAAGTACTCGAATCAGGTTTTTATTGGCCCACCCTTTTCAAAGATGCCAACAGGTATGTGACCTCTTGTGATAAATGTTAGAGGACAGGTAATATCTCTCAGCATAATGAAATGCCTCAAAAGTATATACTCTCATGTGAAATATTTGATGTATGAGGTATTGATTTCATGGGTCCCTTCCCTACTTCGTTTGGGAATAAACACATATTAGTAGTAGTAGATTACATGTCAAAATGGGTGGAAGCCAAAGCTTTACCTACTAATGATACTAGAATGGTGGTACGTTTTCTAAAAAAACTTTTCTCTTGATTTGGAACAGCTAGGATAATTATCAGTGATAGGGGTACTCATTTTTGCAATGCTCAATTTGATAAAGTGTTAAAAAGATTAGACTGCACTATAGAACAGCTACCCCTTATCATCCACAAACCAGTGGACAAGTTGAAGTAACAAATAGAGAATTAAAACGTATAATAGAGAAAATGGTAGAGACAAACAAGAAAGATTGGTCATGAAAAGTAGATGACGCTTTATGGGCCTATAAAACTGCATTCAAAACTCTCATAGGAACATCTCCTTATAGACTTGTTTACGGAAAAAGTTGTCATCTACCATTTGAACTTGAACATAAAGCATTTTGGGCTATCAAATTCCTAAATCTTGATTTTAAAATTGCAGGTGAGAAACGTCTAATGCAATTAAATAAACTGGATGAATGGCGCTACAATGCATACAAAAATTCACGATTATACAAGGAAGCCACAAAGTGACATCATGATAATCGTTTAAGACAACCCAAGCAGTTTAAAACTGGTGATCTTGTCTTACTATACAACTCAAGGCTTAAACTATTCCCTGGAAAACTTAAATCAAGATGGTCAGACCCATTTACTGTTTAAACTGTCTTCCCATACGGCACAGTCGAGGTAACTCATCCAAACCACGGCACTTTCAAGGTAAACGATCATCGGCTTAAACATTATAAAAGTGAGGAGTTTAAGATTAATAGAGAGGAGCTTCAGCTCCACGAGCCCTCGTCACGATACATACAAGCAGAGTCAAGCTTAGACTCTAAATAAGCGCTTCTCGGGAGGTAACCCGAGCACTAACAACTTTTGATTTCTTTTATATTTTAATTCTGATTACTTAATGACTAACTAATTCATTTTTTAATATAGGATTTTCAAAACCACACGGCTAGACACACGACTGTGCCTAAGGCCGTGGGAAAAATACGGGATAAAACACGACCGTGCGTAATGACCGTGTGAAAACAGGGTCAAAAAATTTTTCCCAAACACGGGATGCGTTAACTTTCCACAGGCGTGCGAGGTGCTCGTGGGCAAACCTACCTAGCACTACATGTAATATCCCGAATTATGGCCTAATCGGAATAGTGGTTTTGTGACCACAAATCTGAGGTAGAAATAATTATTTTATAATTATTTTGATGTTTATGATATGATTTTATGATGGTGTGAAAATTTCGTGAAGAAATTCTAAGCGTAAAGTGCTTAATTTGAAATTAGGGACTAAATCGAATAAGTTGCAAAACTTGCATTCTAGAAGTTTCTAGTATGAAATTGCTTTGGAATATTAATTAGGAGGTCTTAAATAGAAATTTGACCAATTTTAAGTTCATGGACAAAATTTGGACATGGATGGAATTTTTGAAAGTTTAGTAAGGAGGGGCATTTTGGTCTTTTGGATATTAACATGAAATAAAAAGGGAAAAATAACACAAAATTTGTCATCTTCTTCATTACCACGAAATTTCAAGGGTTCTCCATAGCTAGGGTTTGTTTCAAGCTTCCAAGCTTCATAGTAAGTGATTCCAAGCCTCGTTTTTAATGTTCTTTACGTTTTCGTAGTCCCGGTAACTCGATAAAGCTTATGTTAGCAATAATTTAAGTTAGGGTTCATATTTGGAAAAATACCCATAGGTGAAATTTCTGTATTTTGATGTTTTATGATAGAATATGAGGTTTTAAATTATGTTAAACAACTTGTGCTACTCGGTTTTAAGTAAAAACGAGTAAAACGGCATAATCGGTAAAAGTACATATTGTTCATAAGTATGTGTTTTAGTGGGAATTTGAGCTTGCTAATGGTAAATAAATGATCAGCATGTCCTAAAACATAAGAATTTGTGATAAAATTTAATTTCCGAACTTTGGGGCAAAAGTGTAAATATGCAAAAGTTTAGGGGCAAAATTGTAATTTTGTCAAAATTTGAATTTAGCACTATTTTGATAATGAGAGTATTAAATAAGCTAAATGTGTTATTTTAGATCAAGAAAGATGTGGAATCAACCTTGATCGAGGAAAAGAAAAGATTTTGGACTAAATTGCAAAATTGCTATATTTTGTATCGAGGTAAGTTCATGTGTAAATAATGTAACATAATTGCTATTTTAAGTGATTTAATGCTATTTATATGATATGATACTTGTTATTATGAATATTATGCTTTGTGAAATATTATGTATTGGTATGAAAAGTATGCGATTAAATTGATAAGTATGAGATGCAAGCAACGTATTGGTTCCGATATTCCGAGGAGAACGACGGGGAAATGTGTGATTGAGGAAAATCCCGTTTGAACCTTGGGAATAGATTAGGATACAAGTGACATGTCACTAGGATGGTTGGGCATCCGAACTCGTTGAGTTGAGTCCGAGTTCACTTATGGATGCAAATGTCCGAACTCGTTGAGTTGAGTCCGAGTTCGTGAGATGTAACTAGGCATCCGAGCTCGTTGAGTTGAGTTCGAGTTCACTTATGGATGCGAACGCCCGAGCTCGTTGAGTTGAGTCCGAGTTCGCTTATGGGCGGGTTACATGATTGATTGATTACATATGTGGCACTTATGTGCAAATGATCCGTGTATCCGAGTTATATTCTGATGTGTTCAACGGGTAAAATTCTAGCGGAATGGAAGAATACTCAAGATGAAAATGATATTTTGGTAAGTGTTGTGAAATGGAGAATTTGGACAGGTATGTACTTAACCCTCGGGTTGAAACTTGATATAACAGAAATAAGGTGGTAAGATGATACACGATAGCTAGAAATGTGGTTTGTATCTTGGTGATATCATGCTATTGTTGTTGATATAATTGCTTTGTTATGTTACTTGTTATTTGCATGTGAACTTACTAAGCATTTATGCTTACTCCCTTCTTTTCATTCATTGTAGTTTTTAGCGAGCCAACTTGGATATCGGGAAGGTCAAAGAAACGCTCACACTATCCGAGGAAGAATTGGTATATTGGTTTGTATGTTTTGATGTATGGCATGTATAGCAATATACTTGTTTTGTGTAAATAATCTTATGATATGGTTGTGGTTTGGTTGAGAAAATGCTTGATAATGCTTAGTAATTGGTATGGCTAGCCTAGATAATGTTGGATGCCTTGTGAGTTTAATATGTTATATTGTTCATGAGAATTCATAAAAAGATGAAACTTGCCATAAAACAGAACACTACAGCAACAATGACGTGAGTTTGAAAAATCACCAAAAATAGTAGAAAACGAAGTAGGTGAAGAATAAACTATGAAATTTAATCTTATTGTGTCTAATTTCAAATGGAAAAAGCAAAATAGGTAAAGGAGTTATATGTTATAAGATATTTGAGTTTTAGTGAAACAGGGCCAGAGCAATTCCTGGATCCCCTGTTCCAACTTTGAAAATTCACTATAAATTGTAAAAAAATAATTAGGAGGTGTAATTTATATGATCAGAATCCTTATTGAATCTAATTTTAAGAGAAATAAACGGTATAGTTATATGAATTTTTTACATGGAGAAAAGTGGTTCGTAGTAAGTAGAGGTCAGTGCAGTCAAGTCCTGAAACAGGGGTAACTTTAACTAATAAACTGTACTAATTGGCCCAACCAAAAATTTTAGAAAAAAATTAGCAGATAGATATGTGAGTCTAAATTCAGGGAAAATTTATGGATCTTGATTTCGAGTTTCGTAACTCGAGATATGATTTTTTTTAGCGACCATGATGCAGAAAAACTGCTTATTCCGAAAGTCAAAATAAATTATGTAAAGTTGTTTAAATGATAAATTATGTTCAGTAACACCTCAAGCTCGACTCCGGCGACGGTCTCGGGCGTGGGGGTGTTACACTACATGGGCGTGGAACCAAATATACACGGGCGTGCGAGATCGAACATGGCCGTGCCTTTACCCCATGGCCAAACCTGTTAATTCAACACGGGTGTGTGACACGCCCGTGCCTTAAGGCCGTGGTCAAACCTGAAATTTCAAACACGGGCGTGTGACCTCCGACACGACCGTGGGAGAAGCGAACATTGAAGGACACGGCCGTGTGCCCCAATACACCCTAGGAACACGGGCGTGTGTCTCAAACCAGGTGCGCCAAAATCCTCAAATTTCGAACCACACGGGCAAAACCCGACTCACACGGGTGTGTGACACGCTTGTGTGACCCAAAATCCTATATAAACCCTCACTATTCATCTTCTTTTTCATCAAAAACCCTAAAACTCTTCCACCCAAAACCCATACCAGCCCTCCCAAACGCAGCCGCCGACTTTAACAGCAATACCACGCCCGTGCAACCCCCGTCACGACCGTGTTCCGCCTCTATAATCACCCATTCGGTTAATCTTTTCTTACTTTTTATTTTAATTTTTAATATCTTTTATACATTTCTCTGTTACTAATCTCATTCATTTAGTTGTTTACATTATTATTGACATGAACTTCATTGATTTAGCATGATTAATCTAGAATGTTCAACATGCAACTTAGAATCATCCTTGTGCTGCCATCTTTAGTTATCTTAGGCCATTAGTTTTGTATCCCAATTGCTATTTAAATACCCACATTTTGTTCCACTCCATACTTAGATAAATTAAATAACAAATTACTTTCCCCATATCATCTTATGTATTGAAATAGGTATTAGCTCTTGATCGAATAATTGAATAATTGAATCTTGATTATCGTTAATTATCATGACAACACACTCCCATTTTTATTTTTTTCCTTTTTGTTTTCAGTTTTTAAGAATCATGTCGTCTTCTTGCAGAAAGAGAGCTGCCGTCCCTACCTCTAAAAAGCACAAGGGGCCTTGTGACTCCTCTTCTAGACCCACTGCTGAAGTCAGACACCCATTTCTCCAATTCTCACAAAACTCCCAAGAGGAGTTATTTTAGATATTACGGGCACGATCTCTCAGAGTCAGAAGGTGCATCGATTAGGCCGCACTAGAACAGGTCCAGTTAGCTGACGAGGTCCGAGCCTTATTAACAACGGACCCGTGGGGGCAGTTCTTCCAAATTGTGGAGCCTACCTATCTCGAACTCACCTTCAAGTTCTGCTCCACATTCTACCTCCAGATGGTGATGAGCCAACACGACGATCAAGGGACGATCCAATTTCGGCTAAGAGGCCTCGTTCGTCATCTCAGTGTACCAAAATTCGGTACAGCATTTGGCCTCTACACTGAGCAGTTCGTGGAGGAAGAGGACCTCTCTGAGCTCCACCGCCACATCTGCATCTCTCCAGTCAACTGCTGGCGCACCTTAGTCCCTGGCCAGCCTACATACGACCCCAGTCGCTCTAAAGTGACCAATCTCGCCCCATCTCTGAGGTACATACATGCCTTCCTCGCACACACATTGATAGGCAGACGCGAGAGTATCGGCGTCGTCAACACACGCGACGCATATTTCTTGTGGAGCATGGCACATATTCACGTGATTGACCTCGCCTACTTCATTGCCCATGCTATTTAGCACCAGACGGAGCGACACCGTAGGGGCGTAATCTCTATGGGCCCATACATCACGCGATTGGCCCACCACTTCGGCCTACTTAACACTGCAGCCCAGACATCCTCTTATACACTGATCGGCTAGATGTCCCCACAAGGCATCCAAACTATGCTACATATGAGGATGATTTAGCGCCGACAGGGGACCGATCCCCCACAATACAGTCTACTCCGAGATGCCGAATAGGAGGACCCTGAGGACATTACTGATGATGTCCCACCACCGGAGGAGGCATCGACTGAGCCACCACCCCCTCGCCGACCAGTTCATGCGGCAGCTTCTCATACTGACTTAGCTGAGCGCTTCACACTATTCGAGCAACAATGTTTTTAGCGATTTGATCACATTGATGCAACCTTAGCTTAGATTTGTCAGCATCTTCACATCGCGCCACCACCATCCCCACCTTACGGACCATCTGAAGATTAGAACTTTTTATTCCTCTTATCTTCTTTTTTTTTTGCGTTCTTGATCTTTATTTTTACCTTATCTTAAACTTTATGTTTCTGTAGAATTTTTAGATTTTTCTTTATCTTTATTTTGATCTTTATGTTTATTGAATATTTTAATTTAGTTTTTAATTTTATCATTTTATCGACCATTTCCTAATGAGTAATTGTTCTAATCTTCAAATAACTAAAATCCCTTTAGTGCTATCGCAGTTTCAAAGGAGCTTTACAACTCAAATCCAAATCATACTCTTCCAGCAGAGCAGCTATAGACAACAACCACTACCACTACCGGAGTGTCTACCTCCGTACCTTCCTTTGTCCCAGACACTCACTCTATAGCCACCACCACCTCAAGGAATCCATCCAATTCAGGGAGTTTTCACTTCCCCCTATCTTATGATATTATGCTTCTATTGCTACTAATGTTATCTTTGTACATTGAGGGCAATGTAGATCTTAAGTGTGGGGGGAAATCACTTTCAATCATTGCATTCTTTTAGAACCCCTGAAAAATTTTTACAACTAACATTTTGCATTGTTCTCAAAATTTCGAATTCTCACTTTCACTCTTTGCATTAGTCTCAATCTCCTATTAGGAATTAATTCTGATTGACTTATGATTTTTATTGATATGTTGAGAATTAAGACATAGGTACTTATGCTTTGATTATTCAAACTTTAAGACATTAGGAAATCAAGCATGATAAGTTGAAATCTTTGAGAATTTAAATTTTTTTCTAGGTTATTTTCCCTAATTTTAAGTGTTATCTTGAGATTTGAAATTCGCAGGATTGACATCAAAAAGCCATAATTTTGGTGAGATTTTTGAGCCTTTTGAGCATACATCCTTTCGTACTCACTTTTATTGTTGCTTTGAGTGAGTCAATACTGATTTGTTATTCTAGAACTTGCTCTGATTATACATCGAGACCACATCATTGATTTGATACACCAAAATGATAAAGGCACCTAGGTTTAACCCACTTACTCCATAAAAGCCTACCTCCATAAATTAACCCCTAGTGAACCCCATTGAGCCTAATAACCCATTCTTTGACCTACCTCCAATATTAACCTATAACCCTTTTTTTTGTTGAATTCCATTCAATTATTTTGATCCCTGTTTTTGTCGAGATTTGAGTTGAAATTATTATCTAGCTTTGTTCTCTTGTTCAGTTTATAAAGTTTGTAAACATTCAAAGTATTGTACTTGATTTGTTTTAAAAAAAAATGTATATACAGTTAATTCAGTTGTAATTCATATTTTAGTTATAGTTTAATATTTTTTTTGCATATTTCTATATTAAGCTATCGAATCCGGAACGATGTCATCAGAAAGCTTAGCTCTAGAAATATGTTCAAGTGATAGAGATTTTTCTAGCTAGATGATTTTTCAATTCAATCTCGATTTTAACTTTCTCCTTCAGCTTGTGACAACACCCCTAACCAAAGCCCCATTACAACCATTGAAAGACCTTTTGATCGATGTCAATCTATAGTGGTGGAGATTTGATTTTCCTGCAAGCCTATGGTAATTACTTTTCAGGTTGACTAAAGAGTGCTTAATTTTTGAACCCTAAACACTTTGAGTAGATAGAGTGAATCTTTAGTGAGGATGTTAACTCTTGTTGATTTCAATTGAAAGGTAATTACTTAGCAGAAGGGAGAAAACCTATGTTTTTGTGATAAAATTCTCAACTTAGAGTGTTTGAAACTTTAATGTTCTTCTGGTTGAATTTTCATTATATGATTACTTGTGGATTAGTTTGAAACATTATTGATAATGATTATAAGTTGAGAAGAATGATTCTTAATTGTGAGTTGGTATTTGATAAGCGATAAATTATACATATTTTTATCCTATGCTTAGCCCAATTTCTGGATGCATTAACCCTTGATTTGTGTAAATTAATGCTCTTAAACCTTTAATTTCATGTTTTATACTCAGGTGAGCTTAGGGAAGAGAAAAGAGCAAGGAACGGGCCAAAAACGGGTAAATTAGACCCAATTCAATAATCAACACGGTCTGGGAGTTGGCCACACGGGCGTGTCACACGGCCGTGCCACCTTGAAGCTCAAACACGACCTAACCCCGACTCACACAGCCAGACCACACGGGCATGTCACATCAACAGGCTTGAACACGGCCCATTATCGAAGTCACATGGGCGTGGCACACGAACGTGGCACACGGGCGTTCCCTATCATGAGGAAGTTCAATTTCACTCGAAAAAGGCTACTTAGGGGCTAAGAAAGGCATTCCAAAACTCTATATAAAGACCCTAGGAGGCAACTACAAGGGTGTGCTTGATTCCCCACTAAGGGTGCTATTTTCCCTCCAACACAGAGAGTAGAAGCAAGGAATTACTCCAAAGAAAGCCGATTGATCCATCTCAGAAGCCGAATTCTCCTTCAAGACTGAAGATCTCCTTTCAAATTCCTACAGGGGTTTTAGGGTTCTTTATGTTTTGTTATCATTATTCTTCTAAGATATTTTCATTTATAATTATGAACTAAATTCCCCAAAATACTTGAGGGGGATGAAACCTAAGACGAATCTTATTATTATTTTCCCTTGAATTATATGATAAATACTTGATTTGTTCTTAATTATGTGCTCTTAATTCTTGATTTAATATTTTAGGATATTGATTCAAGTATTGATGTGCTTATTCAGTGAAGCAAAAGTCCTTGTTTAATAGTAGATTTTGCATAATTAAGCGGAGTTGATTGCACCCCTAGACATAGGGCGACATAAATCTACCGGATTAGGGTCAAACTTAATAAGGGAATCCATAGATCGAGTTAATGCAACACTAGGGGTTTTAATTAGAAAGAGATTTCAATTAATCAACCTAAGGTTAGTTGTTTTTAGTCTCGAGAGAGATATTAACATAAGTTAGGGATTCCTACGGATCAAGTCAAATAAATAAATTGTTTAGTTCATAGTTGATAACAAGTGAAGTATAGGTGGATTCTCCCTTGAGTATTGTCCAAGTCAATCAGTTTCCCTAAGAATTTTTCCCCAACTCACTTTTTGTGCATTCCTAGCTTAGTCTAATAATAGTTTAGTTTAATAAAATCCTATTTTATTTTTAGGTTAAATAATAAAAAGAAAGTTAGTACTAGTACTTTTAGTTCCTTTGGGTTCGACATTCCGGTCTTGCCACTAAGCTATACTACTGTTCGATAGGTGCGCTTGCCTTAAATCGTGATAATAGTTAATTTTGGGTACGATCATATTTTATAAATTTTATTACTTCATATCGCGAATATTAAGTAGCCAAGAGGCGAGTAACTTATCTTGTTGAGTGAACAAGGAAGCTTCAGGATTCAAATTCAGAACACCATCAGGAGATGCCACAAATCTAGGCAGAGCAGGTAACGTGCCTTCTAAGAAACCTTGCAACTCATATCCTTCAGTGATTAATCTAATATGTTGCTGCCATTGCACAAAATTCCCTTCATCTAATTTCATGGTGTCGTGATGAGGGAATAACTAAATCAAACGCGAGTTGGAAAACAACGGACTAGAACGATCAACAAAAGTGGAAGCTATTGAATTAGCCATGGGTTGATAGCGGAAGCAGGCACCAAGAGGTTAGGCGACTGATACCATGTAAGATACTAAACTAATTCACAAGAACAAAGAACAAAGTGATAAATATGAATTTACTGAGAAAATGTTTAGTATTCTTTATCTACCTTAATCAATTACACTGTTGATGTTTATATACTTGTATATAAGTAACAGCTCCTAACCAACTATACACCAGACTAAGTAACTGAATGATAACAGACTAAAAGTCTCTATACTAACCATTTCTATACTCTAATAGAAATTGATGATCGTTTGGTGCGGCAAATGGTATCTGCTTCTACGTAAGATTGAGAGGTTGAAGTCGGAATGGCCATGGCAATGCAATCGAGTTGATTTGTGAGCCGGAAAGGGTACTCAACTATAACACTGTTGCATGAAACCACAGAGCAGAGTTCACCATTGGTAAAAAATGGTTGAAGAAAGAACGATAGTAGGATGACGACGACGACGATGAAGAAGAAGTTTAAAGGGTCCATTTAAGGAATCAAGAAAAGATTCACATTAATTAACAAAAAGAAAACTAAAGATGGAAATAGTGTTTGCCTCTCTGGGGAATTAACGCCTAAGTTACTCGAGCATCAAATTTAGATAGATAATCCAATTCAACGAGACAATTAGAAAGTTGATGTTTTACTTAAGTATATGAGATAATATTTAATCACTGTTAATATATTAACATTAAATAAAATAAAAAATTATTGACTCATAAACAAATATTAATAATTTTATTTAAAATAATTAAATATCAATTAATTATAACTCTTATAAATAAATGCTAATAGCTCTTATATTTAGAATCTTGAGAGTTTTATATTTATTCCTAATTAATTATTATGTAATTGTATTTGAATAAAATTCTTAATATTTATTTATGAATCCTTTACTACAAGAATGGTCGGTTCCATATTGAATATTTAGATTCAATTATATAATAACATTAACATTTGAAGTATTTATATTCAAGTTTTAAAATTATTCTTTTATATGTAGTAACAGATAAAGAAAAGTAAGACAAAAGAGGGTGTAAATTAGTAATTGACATTTGTATTAATGAAAAAGATGTCAATTCCCTTAGTTTTTTTCTCTACGGAATAAGGAATTTTATAAAAAAATTTCTGTCGTCTCTTAATTGTTTTTCTTCATCATCGAATTTTTTAAAAAATTTACGGTAGGGTTCATGGCAATTGAAGAGTTGAATCTTTAGTAAAGCTAAATTAGCCATCAAGCATGTCAAAGAAAAATAAAATAAAATTTCTCATCCACCATGTATAATACAGACATATACTATAACCCCCCCCCCCCCAAAAAAAAAGAGAAAACCAAAAATATTTATACAAAATTACTATTCTACAGTGATGGTCTCGATGAAAAAGATGATGTGGAACGGGTGATCAAATGAGCAGAGTCATGATCTGGTGTACGACGACACACAGGGCAGGCTGCATTTAACTTAAGCCACTCATCAATACAACTAGCATGAAAGTAGTGATTGCAATCAGGTATTGTTCTTATTGTCTCTTTGGCTTGATATTCCGATAAACATATTGAACAAGTATTATCATTAGGCCTTGGAAGCTTCATGTTTTCACCGAGCAATGTAATTGGATAGGCTTCGATACTTGAACCATCGAGACCATTTACAATAATACCAGCTAACTGCGGCTCTGAAGTAAGGCCGGAGATTTCGACATTTGGTTGGTGGTGACGATGATCATAACAATGGACTCTAACGTTGTAATAAATAATACACACCGCAATCAAGGAGATGGGTGTTCCCAGGATGAAAATCACAGCGTATTTGGTACCGTTTGAAAGACCTTGATAAAATATAAATGTTTAAGCATGAAGTTGTACATCTAAATTTAATGAAAATGGTTTTATTTGAAACATACATACCTCCTTTCTCTCTGGAGCATTCACTGCTTGGACAGTAGTTACATGGTACCGTATGGCAATAGGGTTGTTCCCATGTTAACGGAATATCATCAATATAGAATGGCCAACCTGGATCGTGTTGGGGGACTGAAATCTCTGCTAGCTCTAGACATGAACTCACCGGCGTCGACGGATCGTAAAAGTTTTTGGCTATACCCCAAACCAAAAAGTTTATACTACTAAGGCAAGAAAAAAATAAAGCTGAAGGATAGACGACTGAGATATTTGAATCGGTGGAACAGTTAGAAAATATGTAGGTTCGAGTGTATAGGGGCTGAAACGGAGTGCCGGAGAGATTAAATCCCTGAAGAAGACGTTTGGTGATGCAAGGGTCAGTGAGCTGTAAATAAGGATTGGAATAATTGATGGTGTTGACCATAAAGTCACCGGAAAATGGGAAACTGATGATGATTTGGTTTGTGGTTGTGCATAAGAGGTTGAAGTTGGGATCGCCGCAGCAGTCGGGTTGATTTGTGAGTCGGAAAGGGAAGTCAACTGATATATTGCCGCATGAAACCCTGGGGCAGAATTCACCGTAGGTAAAAAATGGTTGAAGAAAGAAGGATAGGAGGAAGACGAAGAAGAAGTTTAAAGGGGTCATTTAAGGAATCAAGAAAAAACCACGTTAATTAAGAAACGAAAGCTAAATACGGAAAAGGTGTGTTCTTTCCTTTGGAAATCAACGCCTAGGAACAGAGAATAGTTGTTAAGTTGGGGCATAAAAAAAATGTATACAGATAATCCAATGAATTAGGAGGCCGATGATTTATTGTTTGTTGACTTCGTCCCCAATAGCTAAGTTTTAGATTATAATCAAAAAAGAAAAAAATAAGATCCAATTTGTACCGATTAAGAGCATGAAATGGAAATTCTTACTAATAAAATAATTAATGCGAATGTATCCATTCAATGAATAAAAAATGTAAAAAGTTAAGGTAAAATTAATAGATGGTGTGTAATTTAAAAGTAATTGTATCAGATTATAAGTATCATTAAATCTAAATTAAAAATATTTTAACACATTACATTATGTAAAAATTAAAAAGTTTAGGGGATGAAATGCGAAATTCCCCTGCCTGCCCGTATCAGCTACGCTTCATTTTTCCTTCGTCTTATATATACTAATATGTATAAGAATCAATTTCTTTTCATTGTTACTATACTTTCTTAATTTAATCTATTGCCATTACAAACAAAGGTTATTTGGGACTTAATTTTTTTAGTTTATCTATACTCTATACTCTATACGTAAAAGGGCCTTCTTCACGACAAGTGTCCAATTTAATTTTTTTCTTATTAAAGATTTGATTTATCTATTATTCTAACATTTCACATAATTTAATTTTTTATTTTTACAATCACATTAATTAATCCAAATAGTTAATATCTTTAGTTATTCTTGTTTGACCCAATTTTGGCCCGGGCCTTAAAAAATATAAACAAGCAAATAAACTCAAAAACCTACCCAATACCCTAAAGCCCAAAATAAGGCCCAACTACCCAAATCCCAAACACACCCCCAAACAGAAACCCTAGATGCCCAGCGCCGCAACTCCAAGTCAGTCTCCGAGCACCGCACCTGTGTACTTCTCTGCGACGTGCGCCGTTCCACCACGTCACATCAGTGGCGTGCTCACTTACGGACCTGCAAAAGAGGCAAGATAGTTGTAAAATTTTGGCTATAAATAGCCACAAAAACAATGTAAAAGGGATCACTTTTTTTTTTCCGGATAGATAGCAATACAAAAGCATTTTTGAATACTAAGACGGAGACTAAATACACCAAACAACCAAAAACCACAAGCAGGAAGCAAGATCTAAAGGCTAAGGGTATTTACTTGTTTTTTTAATTTATTTTTATATTTTTATATTTTTATATTTTCTTTTTAAAAATATTTTTCTACATATTAAAGTACAAAAAAATAAAAAGAGGAAACTTTTACCTTCACGGTGGCACCAGCGACGGCGAGTGGCGGCGATCGGCGCCGGAGCCTGGCCGGAGGGACGACTTGTAAAGAGAAGGCAGAGAGAATTTTTGAAAAGTTTTGTGAGAAAAAGGAAAAATGAAATTTTTTTAAAAAGTTTTGGTTTTATACTAAACCCATACGGCACCGTTTTGATGATTGGGTCAGAGGCCCAGTACGGCGTCCTTTTTTCCTCTGACCCGCGTGTCGACCCAACCCGCTAGGGAGGATCCGTGTGTTTTTTATTAATGGAAAATTTGCGAATTTAGCCATTCCGCTTTTTTATGGCTTCACAATTAAGTTTTTTATTTTTAATTTTGGCCCCATAATTTTATTCCGATTTCAAATCGGTCCTCCCCAGTGCTGCGCGTTTTGAAGGAAGGGATTATTTCCCATTTTGATCCCTCTTTACTTTTCGCACGTTTAATGCGGTCCTTTTCCTTTTATTTATTTTCTGTTTTCGATCCAATTTAGTCCCTTTTTGATTATTTTTACAATTTTACTATTAAATTAATTAATTTGAGCTTTAATATTATTTTTATTATTACTATTATTATTAATATCATATTTTTATTAGTATTATCATTTGCATTACCACTACGTAGAGGTGTGCATGGGTCGGGCTACCCGGCCCGGCCCGAAGGCCTGCCCAAAAAATGGGAGGGTTTGGGTAAAATTATAGGCTTGAAATATGGGTTTGGGCAAAAAAACGAGGCCCGTTTAGAAAATGGGTCGGGCTCAGGTAAACCTTTTTTGGCCCGGGCCCAGCCCGAATTATATATTAAAAATATATATTTATTTATTTATAATTATATTTACATTTTATTTTTAATTTTAATATAACCACTTTTTATTATATTTTTAATTTGTGTATTGTTTTAAGAATTGTGTCTCAATTTTTTTATTTATTTCTTATTTTAATATTTGTTTTTATGTTTTTAAATGTATTTGATTTATTATTTTTTTATTTAATGAAATAAGCTAAAAAAATTTAATATGGGTCGGGTCAGGCCGGGCCGGGCTCGGGCTTAACAATTTTATTTCGAGCCGGGCTTGGACAAAATTTTAGGCCCGTATTTCAGGTCGGGCCGGACCTGGGCCTAGAAAATGGGCCTAAAATTTTGTCTGGGCCCGACCCGAACCTGGCCCGGCCCGGCCCATGCACACCTCTACCACTACGATTATTACTATTATTAATATTTTTCTTATTATTTTTCTATTATTATTATTGATATATTATTGTTACTCTTATTAACATATTAATATTATTATTTTCTGCTTTATTATTGTATTATTACTGTCATTAATATCACATTATCAAACTCCTTAGTTTTATATTATTATAATATTATATATTCTTCCCTTCATATTTATTTACGTTATTATTATTTAAGTAGTACTAGTATTGTTTTCTATTATTATTATTAGTAATATATTATTATTACTTTTTTATTACCTCTTTTATTTCTTTTATTTTTATTTTATTTAGTATTTTTCTCTCATTTTCTTGCTTATTTTCAACTTTTTTTTATCTTATTATTTAAACTTTTTATTAATTCTCGTTTATTTACTTATTGGTTTTACTAGCTTTTTTATTTATTTCCCTCCGGTTATTTTGTTCTTGCAATGGTTATTTGTTTTTCGCGTCTATTTTATTTCCATTATGCATATCAATGTTGCAATTTATTTTCACAAACTCGTGTTACATTAATTTTACTCGATACATAATTCTTTTCAAATAAATGCAATGTTTCGTATTTGAAAATTTAAGGAATCGTGCCCTAACGTGCTGGGTTTTGATTTTTCGTTTGACCAAATAACTAAATATCCTTTTAAAATTTCGTCCGTGTTTTTAAAATTAAAAATAAGGCAATATTTCGTGTTTGGAAGTTCGAGAAATTGTGCCCTAACGTGCTGGGTTTCGATTTACCGTTTGACCAAATAACTGAATATCCTTTTTAATTCCAACGCAAGAATTTTGGAAATTATGAGATGATCTTGGTATTGAGGGTTTGAAATGTCATATCCTAACGTGATGGATATAATATATTATTCCTTCGGAACAGGAGAGTTTCAATATCCAATTCGAATTATCTAAATATTTTTTTTCTTGAAATCTTTTCAAATTTTCAACATTAGGACATTGGTTAATCAATTCGGTACCAATTTTGGGTGTTACGAGGTTGCTAATCCTTCCTCATACGTAATCGACTCCCGAACCTGTTTTCTTGGATTTCGTAGACCAAAATTAATTTTTTTATATAAAACAAAATGTTTTATAAGGTGATCCGATCACACCTAAATTGTAACACCTCCTACCCCGTATTCGTCGCCGGAATAAGGTACGAGGCATTACCGGAGTTTACCAAATTTTTTTTCTGATTCAATATAACCCCTTTATAGACATCTAACCTTCCCTGCAAAACTTAAACCGAGACCAATCCAAATCAACCAATCCAATTCAACATATTTTCAAAATAGATTCATGCATATTCATAAGATAATCTCATCACATACCAAACCAAGGTTTGTTAGCCACACCAATGGCTAACTTTACATTCATTTCACATTAACATTTACTTTATTAACTTATACATGCCATTGATTTCCAAAATAAAGTTTCTGGATATACCAAAATGTTGAGGTTGATAGTGTGATATGTCTCCGACCGAATCTGACCTCCGAGCTCTTAATACTACAAAATAGGGAAAAAGAAAACAGGGTAAGCACATTGTGCTTAGTAAGCTCATGTAACAAGAATTATACTTACCTAATATTTTCAATATAATACAATAAACATTTATACATCCATTCAATGCATTGTTACCCTAACATGCACAAACTCAACATTCAAGTTAGTCTAATAATTTCAATGTATCAATAATATATATCGTGATTGACAAGCTCATCAACACCATGATTTCCATTCCATTATTATTTTCCTATATTTATCTTGTTGAATTTTTTAGAATTTCGATGGATTTTCAAGGGTACACTTTAGTGTACAAATTCGAGTCCGTCAATTCATATTCAAGTGCGCACATTTCCATTTCAGAGAGCACACTCCCGCGAACCTCATCCTTACAGCGGGATTACCAGTCCAGGCTAAATCTCCTGTAATATAACCTCATAGAGTATTGTCGGGATTACCAGTCCATGCTAAATCCCCTATAATGACAATTACTCTAATGAGCTTGGATCTGAATTACCAGTCCAGGCTAAATTTAGACCCTAATTCGGATTACCTATTCGGGCTAAATCCATTTTACACATATTCTTCGGGAGGGCTATATCAGGATAGGATCATCCGTCCGGGCTAGATCTCCTTTTTACGGTCAATTCCTTTTCAAAGATCCATCGACTTTTCCTTTCATTCAATCGGGATTTTCTTCCACTTTTTATCAAATATATCAATGTTTTATAAATTTTCATACAATGAACATTCAAATCATATTCACATCAATAACATACATTTCAAGCATTTAAGAATATAATTCAAGTTACACAAACTTACCTCGATACTTGTTCGTATACAAAAATCTACTAATCCCGAACTTTTTCCTTTCCTTGATCTAACTTCGTATTTGAGTCTTCAGGATCTAAATAAATAAATTTAATCATCAATTTAACATTTTATGTCCATATGTACCATTCTCTACAATTCCACTATTATTTATAGTTCATTCAAAGCTATCTACTTGAGTCATAGTCAATAAATTATTTTTATCTTGAGCTACGGAGCTCCAAATTAAGATCCACTAATTTTCCCTGAAGCTAGACTCACATATCTTCTTACCATAAAATTTTCAGAATTTTTTGTTTAGCCAATAAGTACAGTTTATTCTTTAAATTTACCCCTGTTCTACTATATGACAGTTCCAACCTTTCTTCACTTAAAATTAATTATCTCATCGTATAAGAATCGGATGATATTCCTGCTTGTTTCTCTTGAAAATAGACTCATCAAGGATTTCAAAAATATAAATTTAAGTCCCTAATTATTTTTATACAAGTTTTGGTGATTTTCCAAATTCAAAACAGGGGAACCCGAAATCATTCTGACCTTGTCTCACAAAATGAATTATATCTCATGATTTACAATTCCATTACTTACACCATTTCTTCTATGAGAAACTAGACTCAATAAGCTTTAATTCCATGTTTTTTTCACCCTCTAATTCGATTTCTATAATTTATGGTGATTTTTCAAATTTGGACTACTGCTACTGTCCAAAATTGTCTTAGTGCAAGAGGTTTATTACCATTTTTCCTCTAAGCTTTTAATAAGTGATGATTTCGTCCCTACTCAATTAACCTCGAGCTGATTTTTCTCAATTAACACTTTATTCTATCATTTTAAACTACTTTATAGCCTTTGGAGATAAGAATTTCAGCACTAGACTTCAATTTCACGCTCTTTTATAAATAGGTCCTAAATATCCACTTTCTATTCATTTCATTCAATAAAACCATCATATAATAAGATTAAAACTTAAGTTTCATTCTAAATCATCATATACTTATAGCACTCAACCATGGTGACTTTCAATTTCATCCATGAAATCAAAAACTAATGAATTTAATAGTAGGACCTAGTTGTAAAAGTCTTAAAAGCACAAAAATTACAAGAAAAAGACAAGGATTAACTTAATTGGTGCAAAAATTATGAAATACCAGCTTAAAGAACCCCTCCTATGGTGTTTTGGCTGATGAGAATGAAGAGAAATCTCAAGAAATCTAGATATTTCCATATTAGTCCTAGTTTTATTTAGTTAATAATGCAATATTCCAATTTTACCCTTAAATCACCCATTTTCTTGTTGATTTTATGCCCTTGCCGTCCAGCCCAAATAAATTTTGGGTCTATTTGCATTTTAAATCCTTTCTCATTAAACACTTAAGCTATATAATCATCCTAACCACTTTTACACATTTTCCAATTTAGTCCTTTTCATTTAATTGACTGCCTAAACGTTAAAATTTTCTAACGAAATTTTAATACCATATTACTAACATTTCATAACTATTTATAAAATATTTTCGACTCGGTTTTACGAGATCAAGGTCTTGATAACTTGTTTTTACCTAATTTCTTCAATAATTTCTTTTTTTTTCTAACTAACCACTAAATCGGTAAAATTTTTCTAACGATATTTTCTTACGATTTTCTAATCATATCAATATTTATGCAAAAATATTAAAATAAATTTCTCTTTAAATCGGATTTGTGGTTACGAAACCACTGTTCCGATAACCTTGAATTTAGGCCATTACAACTCTCCCCCACTTTAAGGATTTTCATCCTCGAAATCTTACTAGTAAAGAGGTTCGGGTATTGTTTCCTCATTGCCTCCTCCGGTTCCCATGTCGCTTCCTCAATCCCGTGCTTTTTCCATAATACTTTCACCAGATTTATCTTTTTATTTCTGAGCTCCTTTGTTTCTTGTGCCAAGATCTGAACTGGTTCTTCACATTAAGTCATATCCGGCTGAATCTCCACTTCTATCGGAGAAATAACATGTGAAGGATCCGATCAATACCGTCGTAGCATAGACACATGAAAAACATTATGGATTCTATCAAGTTCCGGTGGTAATGCCAATCGATAAGTGACCGGTCCAATTCTTTCTATGATTTCATATGGCCCGATAAATCTTGGACTCAATTTACCCTTTCGATCGAACCGGAAAACTTTCTTCCAAGGAGACACTTTCAGGAATACCTTGTCACCAACCTGAAATTCAATCTCTTTTCGTTTAAGATCAACATATGACTTCTGACGATTGGAAGCTGCTTTTAGACTATCCCGAATCACATTTACTTTTTCTTCTGTTTCCCGAATCAAATTAACCCCATGTATCTTCTTTTCACTGAATTCTGTCCAATATAACGGTGTTCTACATTTTCTAC
Organism: Gossypium stocksii; assembly: GCA_020496765.1. Taxonomy (NCBI): domain Eukaryota; kingdom Viridiplantae; phylum Streptophyta; class Magnoliopsida; order Malvales; family Malvaceae; genus Gossypium; species Gossypium stocksii. The sequence goes on from CM035622.1 coordinate 56,666,450, forward strand.
CATACAAAGCTTCATACGGAGCCATTTAATACTGGACTGATAACTGTTATTATAAGCAAATTGAATCAAAGGTAGATACCTCTCCCAATTACCTTCAAAATCTAGTATACAACATCGGAGCATATCTTTCAATACCTAAATTACACGTTCAAATTTGCCATCTGTCTGAGGATGAAATGCAGTGCTAAAATATAACTGAGTACCTAAGGCTTCTTGCAATTTGTCCCAGAAACGAGACGTAAATCGGGGATCTCTATCTGATATAATAGAGACAGGAGCTCTATGTAGCCTCACAATCTCAGATATATACAATTTAGCCAATTTATCTAAAGAATAATCCATACGTACTGGAATAAAGTGTGTTGACTTCATCAATCGGTCAACAATCACCCAAATGGAATCTTTCTTCCTCGGAGACAACGGTAATCCAGATACAGAATCCATTGTAATTCTTTCCAATTTCCATTCTGGTATAGTGATTGGCTGAAGTAATCCCGAAGGTACCTGATGTTCAGCTTTAACCTGCTGACATACCAAACACTTACAAATTCAGAGATATCACGTTTCATACCTGGCTACCAGTACATCTTTTTCAGATCATTATACATTTTATTACTCCCCGGATGTACAGACATAGTACTGCTGTGAGCCTCGTGTAGAATCTTCTGTATGAGCTCTAAATTCTGAGGTACACATACCTTGTCTCTGAATAACAAACAACCATCGATCCCGACCTAAAATTCAGAATCAGTACTCGACTTACATTGTGCCTATTTAGCTTGTAAATTTTCATCATTTTTCTAAGCCTCACAGATCTGCTGTAGAAACACTGGTCTAGCTTTCATTTTAGCTATAATTGAACCATCATCAAACAATGATAACCGGGTATTCATAGCTCACAAAGCAAATAAAGAGTTTCGGCTCAAAGCATCAGCTACAACATTAGCCTTACCCGAATGGTAATCAATAATCAAATCATAATCCTTTATTAGTTCAAGCCACCTGCGCTGTCTTAAATTCAAATCTTTCTGCGTCATCAAATATTTCAGGCTTTTATGATCAGTATAAACATAACATTTCTCACCATACAAGTAATGCCGCCATATTTTTAGCGCAAATACAATAGCAGCTAATTCAAGATCATGTACTGGGTAATTTCTTTGATGGGGTTTAAGTTGTCTTGAAGCATAGGCTATAGCTTTACCTTATTGCATCAAAACACAACCTAAACCATTTAATGAAGCATCACTGTAAATAACAAATTCCTTACCCGATTCAGGCTGCACTAGTACAGGTGCTTTCGTTAACAAATCTTTCAATCGGTCGAAACTCTGCTGACATTCATCGGTCCACTTAAACTTTACATCTTTCTGCAGTAAACGGGTCATTGGAGAAGCTATCATAGAGAACCCCTGTACAAATCTCCGATAATACCCCACCAAACCCAAGAAACTTCTGACTTCAGATACATTTTTCGGTGGATTCCAATTTACAATAGCTAAGGTTTTACTCGGGTCTATCCTAATGCCTTCAGCAGATACGATATGTCCAAGAAAACCCACTTCTCGGAGTTAGAATTTACATTTACTGAATTTAGCATAAAGCTATTTTTCACGTAAAATTTGCAACACTATTCTCAAATGTTCTGCATGTTTGTTTTCATCTCGGGAATAGACTAAAATATCATCAATGAATACTACCACAAATCTGTCTAAATATGGTCTGAATATCCGGTTCATCAGATCCATAAATATTGCAGGTGCATTAGTTAGCCCAAACGGCATAACCAGAAACTCATAATGCCCGTACCTGGTTCTGAAGGTTGTCTTTGGCATATCTGATTCCTTTACCCGTAACTGATAATAACCCGATCGGAGATCAAGCTTTGAAAACACTATAGCACCTTTCAGCTGATCAAATAATAACGGGTACTTATTCTTTATGGTTACCTTATTAAGCTGTCGGTAGTTGATACACAGTCTCAAAGACCCGTCTTTCTTTTTCACAAACAAAACCGGGGCACCCTAAGTTGAATGACTCGGTCGAATAAAACCCTTATCAACAAGTTCCTGTAACTGTATCTTTAACTCCTTTAATTCTATAGGAGCCATCCGGTACGGAGCTATAGAAATCGGAGTAGTTCCCGGAACCAAATCTATAGAGAATTCCACTTCTCTTTCTAGTGGCAACCATGGTAATTCCTCTGGAAACACATCAGAAAATTTACATACCACTGGCACTGCCTGGATTTTCAACTCAGATACCTTGGTGTCTAATACATAAGCAAGAAAAGCATCATACCCCTTTTTGACATACCTCTGAGCAGTAATAACTGAAATCACATTAGATAACCCCTCTGTCTGATCAGATTTAACCCGAAGCAATTCACCGTTCTAACATTTTAACGAAATATATTTCTATATACAATTTACTACTGCATCATGCTTGGTTAACCAATCAATGCCAAATATCACATCGAACTCATCAAAATGAAGTAACATCAAATCAGCCGAGAAACAATAACCTCTTACCATTAGTGGACAATCTTTACAAATTTTATCCACCAACACAGACTGGCCTAGGGGGTTCGAGACTTTAACCACAAATTCAGTAGGTTCAACAGATAAATTTTTAACACATGTAAGCTTTATACATATATATAAAAGCGTAGAACCAGGATTAATTAATGCAGTAATATTAGTGTTAAGTAAAGAAAATGTACCAGTAATAACATCGGGTGCTAATGCATCTTCTTTGGCACGGATGGCATATATCCTAGCAGGTGCTCGTGCCTCAGACCTACCTGCAGTATCTTTCGTAGCTCCTTGGCTACCACTGATATTACCGGATGGTCGAGGTGGTCTGTCTCTCGAAGTTGGATTACTTGACTTCGATATCTGTTTAGCTTCTTTTTCACCCATTTCTGGACAATCTCTAAGAAAATGATCAAATGAACCACATCAGTAACAAGCCCCACTTTTCAGTCGATATTCTCCAAAATGAGCTTTATTATAGTACTGGCATCTCGGCTTAGGGGTACCGACACTGCCCATACTGGTCACTGATAGAGTAGATGGTCTGGATTAGAATGTTGAGAACCTCGTTCTCTACTTGAATACCCAGTGACTGAAGTGAAACGATCTTGATACTTTTTCAATTTCTTTGAAGCAGAAAACTATGTTTTGCTCACCGGTCTCTTACTAGAAATTCAAGCTTCCCTTTCAGCTTGTTTCTTCTCTTTACTCAGCTCTTCTACTTTATAAGCTTGCTCTGTTAATGTAGCAAACTTACAGATTTCAATAATCCTGATCAACAATTTAATGTCTTCATTCAACCCTTCTTCAAACCTTTTACACATTTCGGCTTCTGATTGTACCCATTCCTGAGCGAACAAATTTTCTTTCATACTCAGATATCGATCTGTTGTCTTGTTTCAGCTCAAGATATTCTTTTCTTTTCTGATCAAGAAATCTCTGGCTGATATATTCTTTTTAAATTCGTTCTGAAAGAACTTCCAGGTAATCTCTTCTTTCGGAACCACCGAAGCTTTAGTCTTCCACCAATGATAAGCCGTGTCTTTTAGTAGTGAGACGACACATTTCAGACATTCTTCTGGTGTGCATAATAATTCTTCTAAAACCCGGGTAGTATTCTCTAACCAAAACTCAGCCCTTTCAGAATCATCATCAACCGCAGCTCAGAATTCTGTAGCCCCATACTTTCTAATTTTATCAACCGGAGCTTTCTCTTTTCTGGTAGATTCAGTACCTGTACCTTGTGTAGTCTCGAAAACCGGTGGAGGAGGAGGAGGGGGAGCTTGAGTTTGCTGCACTACAGGGTTAGTTCTTATATACTGAGTAAACCATTCATTCATCATTTGATAGAAGGCCATTTTATCCTCTTCACTTTGGTCCCTTGTCTCGAACCTTCTACTACTAGTAGCTTCAACTTCTCTTTGTTCCCTTTCCGGGGCCGAAGCATGACTTTCAGCTTCCTCAGATTGAGCTCGGTCAGCAGACATTTACTATAAGAAAAACGCATTTAAATGGTCAGGAGATAGCACACTATCAATAATAATTTAAATGGCATGTATAGTTAATCTCGTATTTGCTACGTCGGTCCGAGAACTGGCTAAACCGTAGCTCTGATACCAACAAATGTAACACATCGTACCCTATTCTGGCGATGAATATGGGTAGGAGGTATTACATTTACAAAATGGATTGGTGGCGACTCCATGTATTTTAAAGTTGATCCCCGTTTTTTTAAAATTGAAAAATGGTTTCGACAGCTTGGCGACTCCGCTGGGGACCAATAAGAGAGTCAAGCCGTAAAATTAATTAATTTATGTCCTTTTGTCAAAAATGGAAATTGTGATTTGAAAAATTATGATTCTTTTGTCGCGTTTGTTTGGGTCATATGTTTGTCGTGGTTAGAATCTTGTAGGATATTCCTGCATCATATTGCATGATTGTTGTGGTCACACCTTTTAAGTGGGAGTGAGAAGCTATTTCTTTCGTGAGGTTTTCACCTTCATGCAGGATAGTGGATCACTTTCAGGATACATCCGTACCTATGTCTCCGTGAGATTTTCATCTCCGTACAGCCATAGGGAAATGTATTCCCCTGAACTGAAGTCAGTCTATATGAGCCTATAATGGGTGAAGATTGAGGAATCTGCTGGTTCAGGTACCCCAACTTTAGAATTAAACTGCATGTAGTAAACCCTAAGGGTCCACCCTAGGTAGAGCTATGCCGAACCTTAGCGGTTATCCAATTAGGAGTTTGATGCCTTTTGTTTGCTTTGAATTTTATCATTCAATGCTGACTGTTTGTGTTTTAAGTATGGGATGTTTGCATGTCATCCCATATTTAAAAGGTGTCGATTTTTGTCCCGTTCCTAAATTAGAAAGCTTGTTATAGATGACGGACTTCTTGATAAAGTAGAGGAAAATGCGGTTATCTCTACATAGTCAGAGAAGATGCAACTTGAAAAAGGGGATAGCCTAGCTGTGGGATATATGTGTGAACTGTGGGACTTCATCCGTATTAGCGTAACATAAATTGATTTTTGAGAATTGAAGGAGATATGTGTCAGTTGGGGCGATGGAATCAATAGCTATTTTACAACAATTATGGTGATTTTCCCTATCTACTCGACATCAAGGTGGACAAGCACCTGCTTCGAGCTCTGGCTTAATTTTGGAATCCTACCTACAATTGTTTTACCTTTGGAAATATTGATTTGGTGCCTACAATAGAGGAGTATATGGCTCTTCTTTATTACCCAAAAATTCAAGCTGACAAGGTCTATTCTAGAACCACAAATGTCTCGACTTTTATGAAGAAATTAATGAATATCACAGGAATGAGTGAACAGTGGGTTGCGGCTTGTATCAAACAAAAAGGAGGAAACAAGTGTATTCCTTGGACATGCCTGCGAGATTTGATTTTGGCGCACCTAGACATAAAGAAAAAGGTCGATGTCTTTGTGCTGAGCATTTACGGGTTGATTATTTTCCCTATAGCGTTAGGGTATGTAGATGAAGTAGTCACTGATCTATTTGATCGACTTGACTTACGCCAATACTAGCAATTCTGGCTAAGACATTCAGATCATTGAGTGCATGTCAGAGAGCAGGTGAAGGTAGATTCATTGGATGTGTGCGCAACTATTGTCAGTTTGGTTCCATGGACATTTTTAGAAGGTCGACAAAGTTTCGTACCGAGTGTTCTCTAAAGATTATTCCCCATTAAAGGAATTAGCAGCTACCCCAGTGAGGGACGACATATCAGAGGAAGGGTGGATGACGATTCTCTAAAAACTCCAAGAAGAAGATGTTGAGTGGAGGGCCCTTTAGATGGTTCCTGACGAGATCCTTTATCGGTATGGGAATTTTGACTGGTTACCTCTGCCTGGAATTTAGGGAGCCATTGGATATGCGCATTTGCTCATGTTAAGGTAATACATGACAAGGCAGTTTGTACCGGTGACACATGGGCTAGCTTAGTATGACTTTCCGTATAAGGGGGACAATTATAAGAAGAAGGTTCGAAAAATTTCTGATGCTTGGAAAAAGACAAGTCAGATGAATATATTGGCTGTAAGATCAATGACTACTCCCGAATATAAGGGGTGGCTGAGTAAAAGAATTAATGATAATATCCTTGGGCCGAGTTTAGAAGGCGCTCAATCGACGGAAGAGTACCTGCAAGTAGTCCCCTCCGAGTTAGAAATCATAAAACAGGACTTTGAAAAGAGAAATTTGGAGTTGGGAAGGAAAATCAAGCAACTGGAAGAGGAAAAGATGCATTTGAGATTAGATGCCAATGTGCAGAAACACGAGGCTGAGAAGTTGAGAAAGGGAAAGAGAAAGGCCGAAGAAGACTTAGATGATTTAAATACTGGGTATAAGAAATTGTGAACATCGATGAGAACTGCTGGTTTGGGTAAAACCTCAGAGCAATGGCGAAGAAATCCAAGAAGAAAGGACTAAAGCCGATCAATGGAGAGAAGGTTCCATGATACTCAAGCACGAAAGGACACTTTAAAGAGAAGCTTGGTTGAGAGCCAAAATGAAAAGGAAATGCTAAGAGCTCGGGTGATAGAGTTAGAAAAGGCACTGCACCAACATCATGGTCGTAACTCCAATATCGAATTGAGGGCCTGCCTGAGCAAATTTGAATATTTGAAAGGAATGGTGGAAGAGCTCGAAACGGCGCTGCAAAATAGTGAACTTCGGGTGGAACTATTAGAGTCAGATAGTGAGCGATGGAAAGAATAGTTTCATAGATCTCAAAATCAGGTTAGAGATAGAGATTACGTCATGGGCAAAGCCGTGGCTCAGATACGAGAAGTGGCCGATCATTTGCAGACCTTAGGGGTTCAGGTTGATGTACTGAGTGTGAAATATGAGCTAGAGTTGGACCGGGGTCGAGAGCTAGCTTGGCTTCTTAAGAAAGTTAAAGCTTTGAGCATAAGGGCTAAGCCGTACATGTAATCTATTTTATATAAAGGATTTTGTTTTCTAATAAAGTTTTTCTAAATGAAATTGGACCAGAATCAACACCTTTTATTTTTGCATTCATATCATGCATTTGCATTACATCGCATCATGTGCATTAAATTTCATAAAAGAGCCCTATTAATTAGAGATCGTTTTTTAGTTACCCTGGAACATCACTATTACACTTGATGAAAAACAAAAGTCATGGATCAAAAGTTGGAAAGGTTGGAATAGATGCAAAAAGAGATGCATGACCAATTGCAAATTCAGATGCAAGAACAGTTGTCCAAGATCCAACAAGATATGAGGGATCAGATGCTGGAATCCCAGAGAAGCATGATGAGGCAGTTAACACAACTATTAACTGAAGAGCCTGATAAAGGGAAGGGCCCTATGCGCGATACTGGAGATGATAGTGAGGACCCTGTTTATCCCCCTGGCTTTACCCCAATGAACGTCCAAGCATAACCACCAAGGGTGTCTGTTAATATTAAGCCTTAGTATCAAACCAGTACTTCGGCACTGATAAACTTCTCAACGAGCTCGAGCTCTAACCCCGGAGATAATTTGGCAAATCCCATGATCCTTGACCTTGATGATGCAGCAGAAGTGGGAAAGGCAAGGGCAAAACTCCCAAAGCAGTTGGAAGACCGATGCAAGTGGCTGGAGGAGAAATCTAAGGCATTGGAGAGCGTTGATTACCATGCTGGAATTGACGCTAAGGAATTAAGCTTGGTTCCAGATCTGGTACTACTGTCAAAGTTTAAGATACCGGAGTTTGAAAGATATAATGGAACCAGTTGCCCTGAGACTCACCTTACAATGTTTTATCAAAGAATGATGGGGTATGTCAACAATGATCAGTTGTTGATACACTATTTTTAGGATAGTTTGACTGGGGCTGCGGCCAGATGGTACAATCAGCTGAGTCGTACCCAAGTCAAATCATGGAAGGACTTAACACAGGCCTTCATGAAGCAATATGGGCATGTAACGGATATAGCGCCTAACAGGATCACATTACAGAACATGGAGAAGAGATCAAGTGAAAGTTTCAAGCAATATGCCCAAAGGTGGAGGGAAGTCGCTACACAGGTCCAACCGCCACTACTGGAAAAAGAAACAACCATGCTCTTTGTTAATACCTTGAAAGCACCTTTTATTAACCACATGCTGGGAAGTGCAACTAAGAGTTTCGCGGACATAGTGATGTCCGGTGAAATAATAGATAATGCGATAAGGTGCAGGAAAATAGAGGCTGGAGAAAGCACAAGAAGGTCAGCTCCAAAGAAAAGAGAAAATGAAGTAAGTAATATGAGCTCGGGTTATTTAAAACCTATTACTGTCAATCAACCGAGAGCGTTAGTTACGAGCCAGCAGGCCTCACCAAGGCAAGAGCCCAACACGAAGTAGAATACAAAGAAGTTCTAGTTTACTCCCATACCAATAACGTATAGGGAGTTGTATAAAAGCTTGTTCAATACACACGTTGTGGCCCCTTTCTAGTTGAAACTGTTGCAACCCCCATTCCCTAAGTGGTACGACACAATCACTTAGTGTGAATACTATGCGGGAATCATAGAACACTCGATAGAAAACTGCACCTCATTCAAAAGGTTAGTTGAAAGACTTATTAAAGCGGGTGTAGTAAGATTTGACGATGCACTTGATGTGGGAAATCCGTTACCCAGTCATACTGATAAAGGGGTAAACGTGATAGTCGAGAATATGGGAAGGAGAATCAAGTTAAATGTTGCTGAAGTAAGAACCCCATTGAGGAAGGTTTAGAAGGAAATACGGGAAAGAGTGTTAGTCCCACAAGGGTTGAGGAGCAAATCCCAAGATGCGAGGAACTACTGTGAGTTACACAATAAGGAGGACCATGAGATCTAGAGATGTAGTGAATTCAGGGCCCTATTGCAGGTCTAATGGACAATAAGGAGCAGGAGTTCTTTGAGTTTACTGAAAAAGAGGATGTGTGATCCTTAGAAGGAGGGTCGAATGAGAAAGTCTGTGAGGCTAGCCGCCCGGTGGTAATTATCTCGCGGCTAGGAATTAGTGAAGTTGGGGCTAGAGTTACACCAAGAGTTGTAATTTAGAAACCCGTGGCTTTCCCGTATAAGGATAGCAAAATGGTGCCTTGGAATTATAACTGCAATGTGATAGTTCCAGGAAAGGAGAGTTCGGTTAGCATGCCAAACACAAAAGTCGAACCTGTAAAAAAGAAATCCTTTATGATCAGACAAGGAGAAGAGAGGTCAAAGCCACTGGTTAATGAGCCGATAATGGAGAATGAAGCTAAAGAATTTTTGAAGTTCCTAAGACACAGCGAGTATACTGTTGTGGAACAACTGCACAAGCATCTGGCTCGCATATCAATATTGACTTTGCTTTCAAGCTCAGAGATGCACCGTGACTCACTGATGAAGGTATTGAACTAAACCTATGTTGCTGATGACATTTCAGTAAATAAGCTGAACCGCATTGTTAGCAACATAAGCGCCGACAACTTCATCTCTTTTAGTGATGATGAAATACCACTAGGGGGTATGGGATCTACCAAGGCACTGCACATCACCAGCCGCTGTAAAGGGTATACGCTACCGGAAGTACTTATTGACAATGGATCGACATTGAATATCCTGCCTTTGTCCACGTTAAATCAATTGCATATAGATAGCTCTCATATGAAGAAGAGCCAAAATATAGTGAGAGCATTTGACGGCACCAAACGGAAAGTAATGGGAAGGATTGAAATACCTCTCCAGATTAGTCCAAATACATACGAGGTAGACTTCCTGGTAATGGATATTAAGCCTTCTTATAATTGCCTATTGGGGAGGCCCTAGATTCACTCGACGGGGGTAGTACCATCTTCGCTACACTAGAGGCTAAAGTTGGTAGCGGTAGGCCGGTTGATAACAATAAACGTGGAAGAGAACATTATTGCATTCGTTACCAGTGATGCACCATAAGTAGAGAATGATAGTGAAGCAATTGAATGCTCTTTTCGATCGTTAGAATTTGTGAATGTAACCTTCATCATTGAGGGAAGTAAGATCCCAATACCTAAGATATTCGGGGCAACAAAGATGGGCCTACAACTGAGAGTGGGAAAAGGAGCATTGCCTGGAAGAAGACTTGGGAAATACCTCCATGGACGGGTCGAAGTACCGATCTTAACTAGCAAATGGGACCATTTTGGCTTAGGGTATAAGCCAGACGCCAAACAGAGGAAAAAAGGGTTGGAGAGAAGACAAGAGAGACGAATGGCACGATTGGATGGGTCAGAGGTCAAGTGGGAGCTAATGACCTTTCCCCATATATCCGTTACATTCGAGTCAGGAGGAGTTATCCATCCAGAACCAGAAAACACAAATGAAGGAACGACTGAAAATATGATGGAAACTTTGAGCATCAACACTATACTTGAAGAGGGATCGAAGGAAGGAAACTTGGCGGGCATTCGCCCCTATGAGCCTAGAAGTGTTCTGAGCAATTGGACTGTAGAAAAACTTCCTCTAGTTTTTAGAGCAAATACAGAGTAATATTCAAAACACGCTTATTGTTTTCTAGCCTAGGAACAATAAGAATCTGCTGTGAAATAGGCTCATGTTAAAAACGTCTTTATTTCAATAAAAAATGCATTTTCATACTTCACATCGAGCAATTATTCTTTTATTCCTTTTCATTCTATTCATAATCATATCATACAAATAAGTTATTCTTAGATTCATTGGTTTCTTTGGATATTCTTTCGTACCTACAATAGGTCCCCAGATATCGATGTCATAGCAACGCTGCTATGGACCCAAAACTCCCTTTTGAGCAAGACATGTGCCTATAGGGATCATAGGATTTTGAAGATGACGAAGACTGTAGTTTATCTTCGAATTTGTTGAGGAAGGTAGAACGAGAAGAAAAATAGATTCTGCCTCACGAAGAGACAATTGAAATTGTGACCTTGGAAGTGGGGAAAGAGGTGAAAATTGACACTTGTATAAATGAGGAAACAAGGCAGGATCTCATTAAACTACTGCAAGAATTCAAAGATGTTTTCGCATGGTCGTATTAGGACATGCCTAGGTTAAGTGCTAATATTGCGGTGCATTGCGTCCCCATAAAAGAGGAGTGCAACCCAGTCCAATAGAAGCTCCGAAAGATGAGACCTGACGTTGCAGTAAACATAAGGGAAGAGGTCAGTAAGCAATTTGATGATGGGTTCTTACAAGTGGTTAACTACTCAGAATGGGTAGCCAACTTTGTCCTTGTCCCTAAGAAGGGTGGGAAAGTGTGGATATGTATAGATTACAGAGATCTAAATAAAACTAGTCCAAAGGACAATTTCTCATTGCCTCACATTGACACCCTAGTGGATAATACGGCGGGTTACTCACAGTTTTCTTTTATGGATGGGTTCTCTGGATACAATTAGATCAAAATGCATCCAGAAGATAGGGAAAAGACCACGTTCATAACCCTATGGTGAATGTTTTGCTACAAGGTAATGCCATTTGGGTTAAAGAATGCGGGAGCAACGTATCAAAGAGTCATGGTAACCTTGTTTCATGACATGATGCATAAGGAGATTGAGGTCTACGTCGATGACATGATTGCAAAATCCCGAACAGAAAAGGAGTATGTACAGGTTTTAGGAAAATTATTCTTGAGATTGAGAAAGTTTCAGGTAAAACTCAATCCAACAAAATGTACTTTCGGGGCTAGGTCAGGAAAATTGCACGGTTTCATAGTCAGTGAAAAGGGAATTGAGGTCGACCCCGACAAAGTCAGGGCTATACAGGAATTGCCTCCGCTGCGTACTCAGAAGGAAGTTTGGGTTTCTTAGGAAGATTAAATTACATTGCTCGGTTCATTTCAAAATTAACCGAGAAATGTGACCCCATATTTCGTCTTCTCAAAAAGCACAACCCAGGTGTGTGGGATGACAAATGCTAGAAAACTTTCAACAAAGTTAAACAATACTTATCCAATACTCTAGTACGAACGCCACTTAGTTCTAATAGGCTATTGATTCTGTATTTGACAGTATTCGATAATTCAATGGGATGTGTGCTCGGCCAACATGATGAGACAGAAAAGAAAAAAAGTGATATATTACCTCAGTAAAAAATTCACTGAGTGTGAAATGAGATACTCGCCAATTGAGAAATTATGTTGCGCCTTGGTCTGGACAACTCAGAGGTTGAGGCAATACATGCTGTACCATACAACATGGTTAATCTCGAAACTAGACCCTCTTAAGTACATGATGGGGTCAACTGCTCTGAATGGAAGAATGGCCCAATGGTAAATTCTGCTCTCCGAATTTGACATAGTCTATGTGAACCAGAAGGCTGTGAAGGGGAGTGTAATGGTAGACTTTCTAGCCAGTAGAGCTCTAGACGATTACGAGCCCTTGAACTTTGATTTCCCTAATGAAGATCTGATGTTTGTAGCAACTATAAGGAAGATATTCCAGAAGATTATCCTTGGAAATTGAACTTCGACAGAGTATCAAATGCCGTTGGCAACGAAATTGGGGCAGTCTTGATATCACCAAGCGGAGACCATTATCCATTTACTCAAAAATTGGATTTTGAATACACCAATAATATGGCAGAATACGAAGCATGTGTCATGGGGATCTGTGCGGCCATAGAATGAAAAATCAAGTTGCTAGAGGTGTATAGGTATTCTGCACTAGTAATCTATCAGCTAAAAGTTGAATGGAAAACAAGAGGCTCCAAATTGATTAGTTATCAAAAGCTAGTTCTGGAATTAATTAGGGAGTTTGATGATGTAACGTTTTGTTACCTCCTGCGAGATGAAAATCAAATGGCTGACGCCTTGGCTACATTAGCTTCTATGATTAGAGTAAATAAACAAGAGGATATGAAGTCGATCCAAATGAGTATTTGTGAGGCTCTGGCTCATTGTTGCAATATTAACGAAGAGGAGGAGAGAGATGATCGTCCTTGGTATCATGATATTCTACGATATGTGAAGAGTCGTGAATACCTAGAGCAAGTAACTGAAAACTATAAGAGAATGTTGCAAAGGTTAGCCAGTGACTATGTCTTAGACGGAGAGATCTTGTATAAAAAAAAGGAAGGATCAGGTGTTGCTAATTTGTGTCGACGCTGTTGAAGCTAAGAAAATCCTGGAAGAAGTTCATGAGGGTGTCTGCGGGACGCATGCTAATGGATTCATAATGGCCAGGAAAATCATGAAGTTCGGGTATTATCGGTCCATAATGGAAGGAGATTGCACCAGTTACGCCAAGAAGTGCCATAAGAGCCAAATTTATGGAGACAAAATCCATGTGCCTCCTTCACCACTTCATGTTATGATTTTCCTATGGCCTTTCTCGATGTGGGGCATGGACGTTATTGGACCAATTTCTCTGAAGGCTTCTAATGGACTTCGCTTCATTTTTGTCTTCATCGATTACTTCACCAAGTGGGTAGAGATGGCTTCATATGCCAATGTCACGAAGACGGTAGTAAGTGTTTGAAGAGGGAGATCATATGTCACTATGGTATGCCGGAAAGGATCGTATCAGACAATACGTTGAATTTGAACAATAACGTGATAGTGGAGGTCTACAGTCCGTTCAAAATTAAGCACCACAACTCGTCACCATATCGCCTAAAAATGAATGGTGCAGTTGAGGCAGCTAATAAAAATATCAAGAAAATTGTGAGGAAAATGACTGAGACCTACAAGGATTGGCATGAAAAGTTACCGTATGCCTTCTATGCCTATCGAATATCTGTCAGAATTTCTACCGAAGCAACACATTTCTCATTGGTTTATGGGATGGAGGTAGTTTTGCCTATTGAAGTCGAGATTCCCTCATTCCGGGTCTTATCAGAGTCGAAGCGGGACGAAGCAAAATGGATCCAATCCCGGTATGATCAACTAAACTTGATTGAAGAAAAGAGGTTAAAAGCTATCCATCATAGTCAATTATACCAAAAAAGAATGATGCAGGCTTACAACAAAAGGGTCCGTCCTAGGGAATTTCACGAGGAGGACCTGGTATTGAAAAAGATCCTCCCTACGCAAAAAGATTTTAGAGGAAAGTGGATGCCTAATTGGGAAGGACCTTATGTGGTACAAAAGGCCTTTTTTGGAGGTGCGTTGATATTAGCTGAGATAGACGGCAAGAGTCAGCCCAACCCAGCAAGTATGGACTCAGTCAAGAAGTACTTTGCTTAAGGAGGGAAATGGGCCAAGGCAAAAACCCGCAAAGGGCATCTTGTTTTTTTTAAAAAAAATGAGAGGCCAAGACGAAAACCCGCAAAGGGCGCTTTGAGACAATGGGCTTTGAATTGAAAACCCGTAAAGGGAAATTCAAATTTTGATAGAAAATGGGGCATGCGCCAGTTTTCCTATACCTGAGTTAACAATGAGGAGGTATGCTACATCTTGGGAGCATCAACAAAGTGCTCTAGATCCCTTAAGCACGATTAATCTCAAAATAATCTTCGAGGAGTTTGTACGTGGAAGCTCAGGCCGCAATATCTGGGGCACTTATTTGTTCCCTTCATCTATTTTGTATTCTAGCAATGGTTGCTTTCTTGGATTAATCCATTCTTTTCCAATTTTGTTCCTAATAAATTTCAGTTTTGTCCATCATTATAATCTTTTTCAACCGTTTCATGTTAAAATAATGATTAATGAACTAATAATTCTTTCACAAAAAAAGTTTTGCATAATACTCTGGAAACCTCTAAATAATGCAAGAACTTGAAACAGGACAATTATTTAGAACTCACCAAGCCTAAAGGGGTGGGAACACTTGAGAGATAAGGGTCTAAGCAATGACTACATCTTCAGATTCCTTGTCAAAAATATCAGCTGAATAAGAAGACATACGTCAGGGATATCACCTTAACAAACAGCGAGTAATGACAGCCCAAATGTTAAGAAAGGGATCATTCTCATGACATTTTGCATTCATTCATATAACATTCATAATACATCTAGTTAGGAGCATTTGACTCATTTCGATCATGACATCCTAATCATTTGGCATAAGCATAGACCCCATAAAATCAATTCTACAGGTAGGTTCCCTAGAGAACAATTTAACGATGTGGCAAGATTGATTAAAATTTCAAATTTTGGCGAATCTTATCTCCATGTATCTGTAATGGAACAGATTTAAGCCACTAGTCTTATCTTTCTGATATAGCAAGGGAGCAGGTTGAAATTACAAGTCTTATCTCCATGTATGGAGTAGACTGAAGATTATAGATCTTGTCTCCTCGAGATAGTTGTGGGGTAGATCAAAGATGGTGAATCTTATCTCCATGTATCGACAATGGAGAAGATTTAAGCCACTAATCTTATCTTCTTGAGATAGTAAGGGAGCAGACTGAAATTACAAGTCTTATCTCCATGTATCGGTAATGGAGCAGACTGAAGACTGTAGATCTTGTCTCCTCGAGATAGCAGTGGGGCAGATCGAAGACGGTGAATCTTATCTCCATGTATCGGTAGGGGAGCAGATTTAAGCCACTAGCCTTATCTTCCTTAGATAGCAAGGGAGCAAGCTGAATTACAAGTCTTATCTCCATGTATAGGCAATGGAGCAGACTGAAGATGGTAGATCTTGTCTCTCGAGATAGCAGTGGAACAGATCGAAGACGGCAAATCTTATCTCCATGTATCGGCAGTGGAGCAGATTTAAGCCACTAGCCTTATCTTCCTAAGATAGCAATGGAGCAGGTTGAAATTACAAGTCTTATCTCCATGTATCGACAATAGAGCAGACTGAAGACTGTAGATCTTGTATCCTCGAGATAGCAGTGGGGCAGATCGAAAACGGTGAATCTTATCTCTATGTATCAACAAAGGATCATATTTAAGCCACTAGCCTTATCTTCCTGAGATAGCAAGGGAGTAGTCTGAAATTACAAGTCTTATCTCCATGTATCTACAATGGAGCAGACTGAAGATGGTAGATCTTGTCTCCTCGAGATAGCAATGGGGCAGATTGAAGACGGCGAATCTTATATCCATATATCGGCAATGGAGCATATTTAAGCCACTAGCTTTATCTTCTTGAGATAGTAAGGGAGCAGGCTAAAATTACAAGTCTTATCTCCATGTATCGGCAATGGAGTAGACTAAAAATGGTAGATCTTGTCTCCTCGAGATAGCAATGGGGCAGATCAAAGACGGTGAATCTTATCTCCATGTATCTGTAATGGAACAGATTTAAGCCACTAGCCTTATCTTCCTGAGATAGCAAGGGAGCAAGCTGAAATTACAAGTCTTATCTCCATGTATCAGCAATGGAGTAGACTGAAGATTGTAGATCTTGTCTCCTCGAGATAGTAGTAATGCAGATCGAAGACAATGAATCTTATCTCCTTGTATTTGCAATGGAATAGATTTAGACCGCCAGCCTTATCTCCTTAACGTAGCAAAGGAACAGGCTAAAGATTTTAGCGAATCTTATCTCCATGAGGTAGCAATGGAGAGATAACAGATCTTATCTCACTAAGCAGTAGTAGAGCAGATCAAATTTAGACGAATCTTATCTCAATGAATCAGTAATAGAACGTTTTGAAGCAACAATTTCTATACCCCTGAAGATGCAATGGGTTAGAGCGAGGCTACTTGAAGAGAAGAAGCGTCAAGAAGTTAAGACATGACAAGACCAAGCAAAATTGGCCTTAATAAGTCTTTGCTTTGTTCCTGTTACACGACAACCAGCAAAGAGGGGCAGCTGTGTGACCCAATTTTGGCCCGGGCCTTAAAAAATATAAACAAGCAAATAAACCCAAAAACTTACCCAATACCTTAAAGCCCAAAATAAGGCCCAACTACCCAAACCCCAAACACACCCCAAATAGAAACCCTAGATGCCCAACGCCGCAACTCCAAGTCAGTCTCCAAGCACCGCACACTGTGCACTTCTCTGCGACGTGCGCCGTTCCACCACGCCATGTCAGTGGCGTGCTCACTCACGGATCTGCAAAAGGGGCAAGATAGTTGTAAAATTTTGGCTATAAAAAGCCATAAAAACAATGTAAAAGGGATCACTTTTTTTTCCCTGGATAGATAGCAATACAAAGCATTTTTGAATACTAAAACGGAGACTAAATACAGCAAACAACCAAAAACCACAAGCAGGAAGCAAGATCTAAAGGCTATAGGTATTTACTTATTTTTTTAATTTATTTTTTCATTTTATATTTTATATTTTCGTTTTAAAAATATTTTTCTACATATTAAAATACAAAAAAATAAAAAGGGGAAACTTTTACCTTCAAGGCGGCGCTGGCGAGTGGCAGCGATCGACGCCGGAGCCTGGCCGGAGGGATGACCTACAGAGAGAAGACAAAGAGAATTTTTGAAAAGTTTTGTAGAAAGAAAGGAAAAATGAAATGTTTTTTTTTTTTTAAAGTTGGTTTTATACTAAACCCATACGACACCGTTTTGATGATTGGGTTACCCGCATGTCGGCCCGACCCACTAGGGAGGATCCGCGTGTTTTTGATTAATGGGAAATTTGCAAATTTAGCTGTTCCACTTTTTTATGGTTTCGCAATTAAGTTTTTATATTTTAATTTTTGCCCCATAATTTTATTCCGATTTCAATTCAGTCCTCCCTAGTGTTGCGCGTTTTGGAGGAAGAGATTATTTCCCATTTTGATCCCTCTTTACTTTTCGCGCGTTCAATGCGGTCCTTTTCCTTTTATTTACTTTCTGTTTTTGCCCCAAAACTTCTGTTTTCGATCTAATTTAGTCCCTTTTTGATTATATTTACAATTTTACTATTAAATTAATTAATTTGAGCTTTAATATTATTTTTATTATTACTATTGTCGAAACCTTTTTTTTTCTAATTTTGAATTTTGAAAAATAGGGATCGATTTAAAAAAATGAAATGGAGTCGCCACTGACCTTTTTTCAAGGTGTGATCGGATCACCTTAAATTAACCATTTTAATAAAACATTTTGATTTATTAAAATAATGAATTTGTCTACGAAATTTTGAGAAAACGGGTTCGGTTTTCGATTACGCACGAGGAAGGGTTAGCACCCTCGTAACGCCCAAAATTGGTACTAAATTGATTAAATAATGTCCTTATGTCCAAAAAGGGGTTTTAAAATACGATTTCTTTTAAAACATTTGAATGGCTCAAATTAGATAACAAGATTCTCTAGTTTCAAAGGAATACAGTGTCACATCCAGTATGTTAGGACACGATCCTTTAAACCCTTGAAAACACGACCGATTCTTGGCTTCCAAAAACTCACACATTTGAAAATTACAAAAAGGGTGTTCACTTATTTGAGTGCCGACTATCGCAACGAAGGTAAAATTTTTCTAAACTTTCTGTATCTAGATATATGAATGATATGTTTGAAATAAGTAGACTGCAAAAATTTTGTAATACCTCTGTTTTGTGTGATTTTCTATTAGAAATCGAAAGAGAATTACAAATGTTCGTCTGGCATCTTTTATAGCCGATTCGAAAATATAATAAAAAAATGAAAAATACAACTCATTTTCTCTCTGTTTTGTATTTGCTATTATGTACTGCTTTTCCTTGCTGTATTATTGTGTTTTTTGTCTCTGGTGTTGCTGTCGTGCTCTGCTTAGCTCGCAGGTACGGAGGCTATGCGTTGGTGTATGGAGGCGCGCTGTAGGAGGCTGGTGGTGAGTGTGGCGGTACGCGCGTGGCGCAGGAAGGGAGAACCCCTAGGGTTTCTATTTGCCGAAATTATTTGGGCCATTCAAGCTTTTCAGATTGGGCAATTTGTTTTTGTAATTTTGGGCCGTTAATTGGGTAGGGGTTAGGTGGTGGTTAGTATCAAATAAATTTGGGCTATTTGTTTGGGTCTGATATTGGGTTTAAAGTTTGGGCCGTGTTGGGCCTTTTGTATTTGGACACTATGAACTTTTAATTTCAGATTTTTTATTTATTAGGCCGAGCGAAATTGCCCTATTACAGCCGCACCTCTTTGCTCATTGTCGTGTAACAGGAATATAGCAAAGACTTTAAAAGGGCCAATTTTGCCCGGTCTTGCCAAGTCTTGACTTTTTGGCGCTTCTTTTCCTTGAACAGCCTCTCTGCATCCTTTAGGGTATGGGAAAATGATGTCCCAACTTGCTCTAGTAGAATTTTAGGGAAAAAAGATTTGTAGCTTTGATCTTTTCCATTGCAATTTGGAGGAGATAAGAATTTAGAGAGAAGAGATTTGTAGCTTCGATCTTCTCTGCTAAAACTTCAAGGGAATAAAGAATGATCCCCCAAGTAAACTCAGGGAGAAGGGATTCGTAGTCTCAACCTACTCCACTGGAATTTCGAGGAGATGAGAATTTAGAGAGGAGATTTGTAACCTTAATCTTCTCTGCTGAAACTTCAAAGAAATATTGATTGATCCTCAAAGTAAACTTAGGGAGAAAGGATTTGTAACCTCAGCCTACTCAACTGGAACTTCGAGGAGATAAAAATTCAGGGAGAAGAGATTTGTAACCTCAATCTTCTCTACTAAAACTTTAAAAAAATATTGATCGATCCTCAACATAAACTCGGGGAGAAAGGATTTGTAACCTCAACCTACTCTACTAGAACTTTGAGGAGATAAGAATTCAGAGAGAAGAGATTTGTAACCTCAATCTTCTCTGTTGAAACTTCACAGAAATAAACTTCGGTGTTTTCGATTTGCTCCACTGCTATCTCGAGGTAACAAAATCTAAAATTTTTAATCTACTTCCTTGTTATCTCATGAAGACTTCAATCTCCAGTCTGCCCCACTACCATCTCGAGGAGACAGAATCTGAACTTTTCATTCTGCAATCTTCAAGCTACTCCACTACCATCTCGTGGGAAAAGAATCTGAAATTTGCAATCTGTTTCCTTCCTATTCTAGGAAGACTTCAATCTTCAGTTTGTCTCACTACCATCTCGAGGATACAGAATCTAAACTTTTCATTCTGCAATCCTCAGTCTGGTCCACTAACATCTCGAGGGAAGAGAATCTAAAATTTGCAATCTGCTTCCTTGCTATTCCAGGAAGACTTCAATCTATAGTCTGTCTCACTACCATCTCGAGGAGATAGAATCTGAACTTTTCATTTTGCAATCCTCAGTCTGCTCCACTACCATCTCAAAGGAAAAAAAATCTAAAATTTGCAATCTGCTTCCTTGCTATTTCAGGAAGACAGGATCTGTGAATTTATCGATGTTGCTACACCGTCTTCTGAGGGACCTGTCTTGTAGAATGTGATTATGCTTATGCAAAATGATTAGGATGCTATGATTAGAATGAATCAAATGCTCTTAACTGAATGTATTATGAATATCACTTGTATGAATGCAAGATGTCATGAGAATGATCTTTTTTTTAATGCTTAGAGCGTCATTACACGTTTCCCATCAGGGCTCTATCACTGACGTAGTATGCTGTCGTCTTGCTCGGCTGGTATTTGGACCCAAAACCCAAAGAAACAATCGTATTTTTCTCAACTAGCTTGCCCCACTGTAACTTTAGGGTCCATTCCACTGCAACGTGGGGACATAAGGTTTGTACCATCTTTAAATCATTCCACTGCAATTCCTGGCTACAAGGGTATAGGATTTGTAACTTGTTCCATCAACTGATCACTCCCCGGGTGATCTGACCACATGTGTATGGATGCGGAATATCATTTTTTCTCGAGAATGATCCTCTTTTATGCTTAGGTTGACATTGCTCGTTTTTACCGAGATTATATCACTGACGTGATATCTTGTTTCTGTTCAATTAATATATTTGACAGAAAATTCAAGGAGACAAACTCAATTTAAGCTCAAATATTTCCAACCTTTATACGTGGTGAGCTCTTAAACAACAGTTCTGTTTCAGGTCCCTGTACTATTTAGAAGTTGCCAGAGTAATATGCGAAACTCCTTTTATGAAAGTAATATTAGTCCACTAATTATTATTTCAATGCTTGAAAAAGATCTTAACAATGGAGAAGAAGGAAATTAAATAGTAGCATAGCTTAAAAGAGCAAGCTAAGCAAAGATAACAAACATAATCAAGAATGAAATTTATTTGGAGTGCTTTGTGAAACGAATAAAACAATCAAAGATAGCAAATTCAGAATGGATAAGATGGAAGCTAGGTGCCCCAAATATCGCAGCCTGAGCTTCTCTGTTCAAACTTCTTGAGGACCATTTTTAAGCTCTATATGTGTTTAGGAGATCCGGAGTACTTTGTCGATGCCCCAAGACGTAGAATACTTCCTCATTGTTAGTTCAGGCATAGCAAGACTACCACATGCCCCACTTTTAATCAAAATTTAAGCCGCTCTCTTCGGGTTTTCAACCCAAATCCCCTTTGGTCTCAAATCGCCATTTGTGGGTTTTTGCCTTGGCCTCTCATTTCCTTTTTTATTTTTTGATTGATTTTCTCTCTTTTTCTTTTGTTTTTTGATTTTTTTTTTGATTTTTTTAAGGCCTCAAGGTGCCCTTTGCGGGTTTTCACCTTGGCCTCTCCTTTTTGGGTGAAATATTTCTTAACAGAATTCACCGAATTAGGCATGTCGTTGCCATCCATCTTAGTCAATGTTGATGATTTTCCAGAACAGGCCTTCTTCACTACATAAGGTCTTTTCCAATGTGGCATCTATTTTCCTCCAAAGTCATTTTATATATGAAGGATCTTCTTCAATATGAGGTCACCTTTTGAAATTCTCTAGGATGAACCCCTTTTTTATAAACCCACATCATCTGACCGTAACGGGTAGCTATCAACTTTTCTCTTCAAAATTAATTGATCATATTGGGATTGGATCGATTCTGCTTCATCCAGCTTCAGCTCTGATAAAACTTAGAAGAAAGGATTTCAACTTTAATGAGGAATGTGTTGCCCCGGCAAAGGTCTTGGCCAACATTTTACAAGTATAGAGGGTAAATGGTAACTTCTCTATGCCAACCCTTACAAGTTTCAGTCATCTTTCAAAATCTTTTTGGATGGTTTTTTGGTTGCCTTTGCTGCACTGATATGGTGTCTAATCTTTGAACAGTTTGTAAATTGCCATTTTTTTAATTCGAATTTGAATTTGAATTTTGAATTTGAATTTGGATTTGGATTTAGATCTGAATTTGGATTCAAATTTGAATTTGGATTTGGATCTGTATTTGAATTTGAATTTGATGACTGTTTACTTTGTAACTTTGGCATATGAAGCGACCTCTGTCCTCTTAGTAAAGTAATCGACAACCAAGAAAATGAACTGGTGTCAGTGAGATTGGCCTCATAACATCCATGCCCCACGTATACAAATCCAGGAAGAAATAGAAGAGGCATATAAGTCTTGTCTTTCAACATTTGGCATTTTCGTCGCACTGATGCAATGGCAGTACCCAAACCTCTTGATTAACTTAGCTATCGCAAAACCATTGGCATGTATCTTTAGACACCCCTATGGACCTCGTTTAAAATATTCCCAAGCGTGTCTGAATATGATCGTGCTAAAACAACCTTGAATTCTTGGAAATAACTCAATAGTCTTGCCTTATTTCTACAGCGAGCTAGGTTTTGATCTTCATCTCTTTCCCAAGCTCACAATGTCAACTAACCCTTTGTAAGTTAGGATCTGTCTTTCATCTCATTCTGCCATCCTTAACGAATCAGAAGATAGGTACAATCTCTGTCATCTTCGAAGTCCTGAGATCCTTCTAGACACATATCTTACTCAAAAGGGAGTCAGTAACAGCGTCGTTCATGACATTGATATCTGGGGACCTATTGTGGGTACACAGGCAAATTCCAATAAAGAATTATAAGAACGATTATTTGCATGGTATGATCATGAATAAAGAATGAAAGAATATTTGAAAGAATGTCTAAAGAACAAAAGAATCTATAGAAAGAATAAAAGAATATTTAATTAAAAGAAATGCATTTCATTGAAATAAAGATTCTGAACATAAGCCTATTTCACAAAAGGACTCTTATTGCTTCTAGGTTGAAAGCAACAAGTGTGTTTTGGATATTACTCTAAGTAAGCTCTAAAATATGGGTCTCTTCCACAGTCCCATTGTTCAAAACACTCTCAAGTACATAAAGGAAAATGCTTAGAAAACTGTTATTCCTCGGTTTGCATTATACCATTTAGGGTACGGTGGTTGCAATGGCTTCAAGTAAAATGGGGCCACCACATGTGCATCAAATAAGCTTCGATATAAATCCCTACATGACATTGGGATTGGAGTAAACTGGAGTTTCTCATTTTACTTTGTGCCCGATTCTTGTTTTGAAGAGCCTTGACCAACTACCGTCGCTTTTGGCTGGCTTACAGTAACTGATTTCGAGTATCCTCTATTATATGTGCTCGTGTTGTTTACCTTATTTTCCTTCCTCCTCAAAGCCGATCTTTTAGCACTTTCTTCTCCCTCTATCCTTCCACTTCTTATCGCGTTCTCAATCATTTCTCCAGTCATTATTATGTCCGAAAAGTTTTTCGTGGAAATCCTAACATATGAGTGAGGAACAGAGCCTTTAGGGTGTTAATGAAGAGCATTGTGGTTTGCATTTCCAGGAACGGTGGCTGAACTTGGATGGCGACCTCCCTCCATCTTTGTGCATATTATCTAAAACTTTCATTCGCTTTTTTCTCCATATTTTGAAGAGTAATT
Organism: Gossypium stocksii; assembly: GCA_020496765.1. Taxonomy (NCBI): domain Eukaryota; kingdom Viridiplantae; phylum Streptophyta; class Magnoliopsida; order Malvales; family Malvaceae; genus Gossypium; species Gossypium stocksii. Next base: position 56,690,112 of record CM035622.1, read on the forward strand.
CTATCGGGAATCATGTCCGTCACATGACTATACTGTTTCATGAATGCCTGAGCCAAATCTCTCCATGAACCAATTCTAGCACGACTCAACTGGTTATACCATTTGGCTGCCGCTCCACCAGGCTATCTTGAAAGCAATGGATCAACAGTTGATCGTTATTAATATATCCCATCATTCTTCTACAAAACATAGTAATATGAGCTTCAGGGAACTTGTTCCATTATATTTCTCGAATTCAGGCATTTTGAACTTGTATGGAAGCACCAAGTCTGGAACCAAGCTTAACTTCTTGGCATCAATCCCATGGTGGCTATCAATGCTTTCCATCGCCTTGAATTTCTCTCTAACCATTTACATCTATCTTCTAGCTGCTTTGGTAATTCAACTTTTGTCTTCTCTCCTTCAGCTATTTCATCTAGATCAGGGACATTAGGGTTGATTGGGTTATCTCATGAACCTGAGCCAGTTTGATGATTAACCGGCATTGACGTACCCGCTTGAAATTGTTGTGGCCTAATAGTAACAGAGGGTCTACGCGGTTATGCTTCATGCTGTGCCTGTGCATTAGTTGGGGTAAATCCCGGAGGATAAAGTGGATCATCATTCTCTTCAGTATTCCCCGCAGGACCTTTTCCCTTATCTAATCCCCCAGCCAACAACTGAGTCATCTGATTCATCATGTTCCTCTATGATTCCAACATTCGGTCCATCATGTCATGCTGGATCTTGACTAGCTGCTCTTGCATTTGATCTTGCATCTCCTTCTAGAGTTGCTCCAACCTTTCTATCCTTTGATCCATGTTTCTTGACTTAGTACGGGTACCGTAACGGTGTTTGGTTGGTTGGTTTTTGGCAGCTTCCAGATTAACTCTCCCTCTGAAATAATTTCCATTTATTAGAGTCTTCTTTATGAACTTTAATGCATATAATGTAATGCAATGCAAATGCATGAAATGCATGAATGGAAAAAAAGGCATCGATTCTTACTCAATTTCTTATAGAAAACTTTATTAGAAAACAAAATTCTTTACATAAAATAGATTACAAATATGACTTTGCCTTACTGCCCAGCACTTTGACTTTCCTAAGCAAAGAAGTTAACTCCCGTCCGCGATCCGATTCCAGCTTATACTTTACACTAAGTGTGTCAGCCTGTACTGCTAGCAACTGAAAGTGCTCAGCCACTTCTCGAATCTGTGCTATAGTTTCCCTCATGATATAATCTCTATCTCTGACCTGACCCTGAAAGTGGTGAAGCTCCTTTTTCCAACGCTCTTCATTCCTTTCCAGGAAGTCAATATGGCTTTGGTAATTTCGCAATGCTACCTCCAACTCTTCAATTTTCTCTTTCATTTCTTCAATTTTGCCTAGACTCACTTTCACCTCCCTTACAGAATTACGGTTTCGATGTAGACGAAGAGACTTTTCTAGCTCGAACACCCTAGCTTTTAATTCATCTCTTTCTTTTTGACTTTCCAACATATTCCCTTCCAAAGCTTCATTTTGTGCTTGAACCTCCCTGAATTTCCTCTCCCAATGCTCAGCCTTAGTCCGTTCTTCTTAAACCTCTTACCTCCACTGATCTGAAGTTTTCCTTAGCCTAACATTTCTCGCTGAAACACGCAGCCTTTTATACTCTGACTTTAAACCCTCCAAATCTTCTTCAACTATTCCAGGCATTAGAAATTTCTCGAGCCTTCTTCTTACAATTTTCTTCCTTATACGAGAACTCTGAGTGAGCCAACCCATGCGTAACTGGTACAAATTACCTCGACCAATATTGCCTTAACATGAGCAAAGGGGCATAAACAACAGCTCCCCAAATTCCCAACAAAGAGACCCAATTAAAACTCCCACGTCCGTAAAGAATCTCGCCAGGCACCGTCCACGGAGCTCTCCACTCGATATCATCTTCCTGAAGATTCTAAAGTATCGTCATCCATTTCTCTTCCGATATATCTTCCCTCCTTGTCATGATTGATTCCTCCTTAATCAATGAATAATCCCTGAGGAAAACTCTGCAAGAAACCTTATCCACTTTCCAAAAGTAGCCATGAATCCATACCATCAACAACTGCGCACAGCCAATAAACCTCCCTTCACCAGCCCGATGACATGCACTTAAAGACTCAAATGTCTCAGCCAGAATCGCAGGAACATTTGTAACTTGCTTATCCAATCGGTTAAATAAATCTTTAACCGCTTCATCTATATGCCTCAAGGCCTTAGGGAAAATAACCAGCCCATAGATACCCAAGGCAAAGACATCTAGTCTCTTATTTTCATCAGGATGTGCCAAGACCAAATATCTCAAATTTGCCCAAGGAATGCACTTCTCATCACCCTTTTGCTGCATTCGAGCCGTCACCCACTGCTCACTCATTCCAGTAACTTTCATCAACTTCTGCACAAAGGTCGGGATGTTAGAAGATCTAGAGTAAACTTTATCAACCTGAATCTTCGGACAACAAAGCAAAACCGTATATTCATCCATAGTTGGTACCAGGTCCACTTTCCTGAAAGTAAAACAACTATAAGCAGGATTCTAGAATTGTGCCATGGCCTAAACAAATGCTTGTCCACCTTTACATCAAGCAAATAATGTATGTCACCTTAGCTATCATAAAACAATTGCTTCATCTCATTTCCCCAATGGGCCCATATATTCCTCAACTCTTGAAGCTCATTCTGCGTCACACTAATTCGAGTAAAGTCCCATAGCTCCGATATATGCCCTTCAACTAAACTATCACCCTTTTCCAATTGCAAGTTGTCTGACCAGGCACAGACAGTCGCATTGTTCACCACCTTATCAAGAAATCTACTTTCCATAACCAGCTTTTTTAGTAATCAAATGGGTATCGACACCTTTTAACATGATATAACATGCAATCAAGAACAAAACAAATACAACAAGTTAGCATCACATAATAATATTTAAAACAAAATAAATAAAAATATCAGAACACCTAACTAGGTAACCTCTAAAATCTGGCATGGCTCTACCTAAGGTAAGCTCTTATGGTTCACTACATGCTATTTAGTTCTAAAGAAAGGGGTACCTGAACCAGCAAATTCCTCAATCCTCACCCATTATAGGCTCATGTGGATCGAGTTCAATACAAGGGAACACATTTCTCTATGGCCATGCGGAGATGAAAACCTCACGAAGCGTATAGGTACGAATGTGTTCCAGAAGCAATCCACTTGCCCATGCGGAGGTGAAAACCTCAGGAAGGCATAGTTTCTCACTCCCACTTAAAGGTGTGACCACAACGGTCATGCAATGCAATACAAAGTTATTTTACAAAGCTATAGCAAAAACAACCAAAGAAACATAATTTTTCAAATCAATTTCCAAAATTTCAATCAAAAGGACAAAATTAATCAATTTATGGCCTGACTCTCAGACTTTCCCCAGTTGAGTCGCCAAGCTGTCGAAACTATTTTTTTTTCTAATTTTGAATTTTGAAAAATAGAGATTGATTTAAAAAAAATGAAATGGAGTCGCCATCGACCTTTTTTCGAGGTGTGATCGGATCACCTTAAATTAACCATTTTAATAAAACATTTTGATTTATGAAAATAATGAATTTGGTCTACGAAATTTTGAGAAATCGGGTTCGGGAGTCGATTTCGCACGAGGAAGGGTTAGCACCCTCGTAACGCCTAAAATTGGTACCAAATTGATTAAATAATGTCCTTATGTCCAGAAAGGGGTTTTGAAATACGATTTCTTTTAAAACATTTGAATGGCTAAAATTGGACAGCAAGATTCTCTAGTTTCAAAGGAATACAATATCACATCCAGAACGTTAGGACACGATCCTTTAAACCCTCAAAACCACGATCAATTCTTGGCTTCCAAAAACTCACACATTTGAAAATTACAAAAAGGGTGTTCACTTATTTGTTCCAACGAAAAAAACGAAACCTAACACGTTAGGGCACGATTTCTCAGATTTCCAAACAAAGAACATTGCCTTGTTTTAAAATTTAGAGAACATGAGTGAAATCTTAAAAGGATATTTAATTATTTGGTGAAACGAAAAAAATGAAACCCAGCACGTTAGAGCATGATTTCTCGGATTTCCAAACATGAAACATTGCCTTATTATCATTTTTTAAAAAGAACATTTGAATGGAATAATTTTAAAATTTTAATGGCATTAAAGCTCATTTTTAAAACAAATGAAATGCTATAGAATAATAGAATACAAGGCCAAAGGATAATAAATAATGTATAAAAACCAATCTAAAATAACTATTATTAATAGCAATAATAGAAGGTAATTTAAAAAAAATTAATATGTAAGATGATTTAAGAATAACAATACGTTGAATTTGAACAACAGCCCGATAGTGGAGGTCTACAATCAGTTCAAAATTAAGCACCACAACTCGTGACCATATCGCTTGAAAATGAATGGTGCAGTTGAGGCAGGTAATAAAAATATCAAGAAAATGACTGAGACCTACAAGGATTGGCATGAAAAGTTACCATATGCCCTCTATGCCTATCGAATATCTGTCAGAATTTCTACCGGGGCAACACCTTTCTCATTGGTTTATGGGATGGAGGTAGTTTTGCCCATTGAAGTCGAGATTCCCTCATTCTGGGTCTTATCAGAGTTGAAGCTAGACGAAGCAAAATGGATCCAATCCTGGTATGATCAACTGAACTTGATTGAAGAAAAGAGGCTAAAAGTTATCCATCATAGTCAATTATACCAAAAAGAATGATGCAGGCTTACAACAAAAGGGTCCGTCCTAGGGAATTTCATGAGGGGGACCTGGTATTGAAAAAGATCCTCCCTACGCAAAAAGATTTTAGAGGGAAGACCTTATGCGGTAAAAAAGGCCTTTTTTGGAGGAGCGTTGATATTAGCTGAGATAGACGGCAAGAGTCAGCCCAAGCAAGTGAATGCGGACTTAGTCAAGAAGTACTTTGCTTAAGGAGGGAAATGGGCCAAGGTAAAAACCCGCAACCATCGTCTTATTTTTTTTTTAAAAAGGAGAGGCTAAGACGAAAACCCGCAAAGGGCGCTTTGAGACCAAATGGGCTTTGAATTGAAAACCTGTAAAGGGAAATTCAAATTTTGATGGAAAATAGGGCATGTGATAGTTTTCCTATACCTGAGTTAACAATGAGGAGGTATGCTACATCTTGGGAGCATCAACAAAGTGCTCTAGATCCCTTAAGCACGATTAAGCTCAAAATAATCTTCGAGGAGTTCATACGTGGAAGCTCAGGCTACAATATCTGGGGCACTTATTTGTTCCCTTCATCTATTTTGTATTCCAGCAATGGTTGCTTTCTTGGATTAATCCATTCTTTTCCAATTTTATTCCTAATAAGTTTCAGTTTTATCCATCCTTATAATCTTTTTCTACCGGTTCATGTTAAAATAATGATTAATGAACTAATAATTCTTTCACAAAAGAAGTTTTGCATATTACTCTGGAAACCTCTAAATAATGCAAGAACTTGAAACAGGACAATTATTTAGAACTCACCAAGCCTAAAGGGTTGGGAACACTTGAGAGATAAGGGTCTAAGCAATGACTACATCTTCAGATTCTTTGTTGAAAATATCAGCTGAATAAGAAGACATACGTCAAGGATACCACCTTAACAAACTGCGAGCAATGATAGCCCAAATGTTAAAAAAGGGATCATTCTCATGACATTTTGCATTCATTCATATAACATTCATAATACATCTAGTGAGGAGCATTTGACTCATTTCGATCATGACATCCTAATATAAAATCAATTCTACAGGTAGGTTCCCTAGAGAACGATCTAACGATGTGGCAAAATTGATTAAAATTACAAATTTTGGCGAATCTTATCTCTATGTATCTGCAATGGAACAGATTTAAGCCACTAGTCTTATCTTCCTGATATAGCAAGGGAGCAGGTTGAAATTACAAGTCTTATCTCCATGTATCAGTAATGGAGCAAACTGAAGATTATAGATCTTGTCTCCTTGAGATAGCAGTGGGGTAGCTCAAAGACGGTGAATCTTGTCTCTATGTATCGGTAATGGAGCAGATTTAAGCCACTAATCTTATCTTCCTGAGATAGCAAGAGAGCAGACTGAAATTACAAGTCTTATCTCCATGTATCGACAATGGAGCAGACTGAAGACTGTAGATCTGGTCTCTTCGAGATAACAATGGGGCAGATCGAAGACGGTGAATCTTATCTCCATGTATTGGCAGGGGAGCAGATTTAAGCCACTAGCCTTATATTCCTAAGATAACAAAGGAGCAAGCTGAATTACAAGTCTTATCTCCATGTATCTGCAATGGAGCATACAGAAGATGGTAGATCTTGTCTTCTCGAGATAGCAGTGGGGCATATTGAAGACGGCGAATCTTATATCCATGTATCGGCAGTGGAGCAGATTTAAGCCACTAGCCTTATCTTCTTGAGATAGCAAGGGAGCAGGCTAAAATTACAAGTCTAATCTCCATGTATCGGCAATGGAGTAAACTAAAGATGGTAGATCTTGTCTCCTCGAGATAGCAGTGGGGCAGATCGAGGACAGCAGATCTTATCTCCATGTATCAACAATGGAACAGATTTAAGCTACTAGGCTTATCTTCCTGTGATAGCAAGGAAGCAGGCTGAAATTACAAGTCTTATCTCCATGTATCGGCAATTTAGCAAACTGAAGATTGTAGATCTTGTCTCCTCAAGATAGCAGTAAGACAGATTGAAGACGGTGAATCTTATCTCCATGTATTGGCAATGGAGCAGATTTAGACCACCAGCCTTATCTCATTGACATAGCAAAGGAACATGCTAAAGATTTTAGCGAATCTTATCTCCATGAGGTAGCAATGGAGAGATAACAGATCTGATCTCCCTAAGCAGTAGTGGAGCAGATCAAATTTAGACGAATCTCAATAAAGTAGTAATAGAGCGTTTTGAAGCAACAATTTCTATACTCCTGAAGATGCAATGGGTTAGAGCGAGGCTATTTGAAGAGAAGAAGCGTCAAGAAGTCAAGACTCGGCAAGACCAGGAAAAATTATCCTTAAGAAGTCTTTGCTTCGTTCCTGTTACACGACAAAAAGCAAAGAGGGGCAGCTGTGACCAATTTTGGCCCGGGCCTTAAAAAATATAAACAAGCAAATAAACCCAAAAACCTACCCAATACCCTAAAGCCCAAAATAAGGCCCAACTACCCAAACCCCAAACACACCCCAAACAGAAACCTTAGATGCCCAGCGCCGCAACTGCAAGTTGGTATCCAAGCACCGCACGCTGTGCACTTCTCCGCGACGTGCGCCATTCCATCACGCTATGTCAGTGGCGTGCTCCGTCACGGATCTGCAAAAGGAGCAAAATAGTTGTAAAATTTTGGCTATAAAAAGCCATAAAAACAATGTAAAAGGGATCACTATTTTTTTCCTGGATAGATAGCAATACAAAGCATTTTTGAATACTAAAACGAAGACTAAATACACCAAACAACCAAAAACTACAAGCAGGAAGCAAGATCTAAAGGCTAAGGGTCTTTACTTGTTTTTTTAATTTATTTTTTCATTTTATATTTTATATTTTCTTTTTAAAAATATTTTTCCACATATAAAAATAGAAAAAAATAAAAAAGAGGAAACTTTTACCTTCACGGCAGCACCGGCGAGTGGCGCGATTGACACTGGAGCCTGGCCAGAAGGATGACCTGCAGAGAGAAGGCAGAGAGAATTTTTGAAAATTTTTGAGAGAAACAAAGGAAAAATGAAATTTTTTTTAAAAAAAATTTGGCTTAATACTTGATAACAGCTCGCGATATTAAGTAATAAAATTTATAAAACTGATCACACCTAAACGAACTAATATCACGACCTTAAAGGCAAGCGCACCTGTCGAACAATAGTATAGTTTAGTGGCAAGACCGAGTTATCGTACCCAAGGGAACTAAAAGTACTAGTACTTACTTCCTTTCAATTATCTAGCCTAAAAATAAAGAGAGTTGATTTAAACTAATTCTAAAACTAACTAAAAGTGCACAAAAAGTAAATTGAGGAAAAGCTTTCAGGAAAACTGATTGATATGAGCAATACTCAAGGAAGAATCCACCTAGACTTCACTTGTTATTGATTTCTTAAACTATATAATTGATTACTTGCCTTGATCCGTAGAGATCCCTAACTTATACTAAACCCTCCGTCGAGGCATAGAGTAACTAGGCCTAAGTTGTTAATTAAAGTTTCTTTATTAATTAACTCCCTAGGTTGCATTAATTTAATCTATGGATCCCCATATTAGGTTTGACCCTAATCTAGCAGATTTATGTCGCCCTATGTCTAGGGTTGCATACAACTTCGCTTAATTATGGTAGATCTACTCTTATCACAGGGACTTTTGCTCCTCTGCTCTAAGCACATCAATTTCTTGAAGTAATACCTAGGATTATTAAATCAAGAATAAAGAACACATAATTAAGAATAATTCAAGCAATTATCATATAACTAAATAAATAATAACTAGATCTGTCTTAGGTTTCATCCCCCTAAGTATTTGAGAGGTTTAGTTCATAATAAAGAAAAGAAACATCTCAGAAGATAATAAATAGCAAAACATAAAGAAACCAAAAACCCCTGAAGGAATTTAGGGAGATCCTCAGTCTTGATGTAGAACTCTAGCTTCTGGGATGAATCAATCGGCTTCCCTTGGAGTAATTTCTTGCTTTCACTCCTCGTGTTGGCAGAAAGATGGCGCTCCTATTGAGCGAAAAAGAGTACACCCTTAGAGTTGCCTCCTAGGGTCTTTGTATAGAGCTTTGGGGAGCCTTTCTTAGCCTCTAAGCATCCAAATCGGAGTGAAATTCATCTTCCTCACGACTAGAACACGCCCGTGTAATTTCGACAAGAGGCCGTGTTCTGGAATGCTTGGGTGGCACGACCGTATGGCCAAGCCGTGCTTGTCGGGGGCTGGGCCGTGTGATCTTTGTGTGGCACGGCCGTGTGCCATGGCCGTGTGATAACTTCTTGGGCCGTGCGTTTGCACATTTTAGCCCATTTTCTCCTATTTTTAGTCCCTTTTCCGTTCTTTTCTCTTCCCTATGCTCTCATGAGTATAAGATAAGAAAAAAAAAGATTAAGAGCACCAATTCTCACTAAATTGATAATAATTCATCCGAAATATAGGCTAAACATGAGGTAAAAATATGTATAAATTAGCGTTTATCAAATACCCCCACACTTTAGCATTTGCTTATAAGAATCATTCTTCTTCTCTTCACAATTCTTATCAATAATGTTTCAAATTAATCCACAGGTAAGCATACAATGAAAATTCAATCAAAAGAACATTAAAGACTCAATTACTTTAAGTTGAGAATTTTATCAGTGAAACATAAGTTTTCTTCTTTCTCCTAAGTAGTTATCTTTCCATCTTAATTAACAGAAGTTGACATCCTCACTAAGGATTCACTCTATCCACTCGAAGTGTTTAGGGTTCAAAAATTAAGTACTCTCTAGTCAGCGTGAGAAGTTATTACCATAGGCTTGCTCGAAAATCAAGTCTCCACCACTGTAGATTGATATGATACATCAATCAAAAGGTCTTTTAAAGGGTGTAATGGGGCTTGGTTAGGGGTGTTGTCACAAGCTGCAAAAGAGGGTTAGAATCGAGATTGAACTTGAAAAATTATCTAGCTAGAAAAATCTCTATCATGGAACATATTTCCCAAGCTAATCCTTAGGATAATATCAATTCTGCCTTGGTAGCCTTAAAATAGAAATATGCAAAAACTATTTGAACAATATTACAACTGAATTAATACTTCTCTCTTTTTTTATTAAGAACAATTCAAGTACAATAATCTGGGAAATTACAATTTTACAATTTGGAAAAGAGAATAAAGCTAAATAATAATTCAACTCAAATCTCGACAAAAATAGGGGTCAAAATAATTGAATAAATTTAAAAAAAAAAAGGTTATTAGTTAATAATTAGATGGTGAGTCAAGGAAAAGGTTTGTTAGGCTCAATGGGGTTTACTAGGGGTTAATTTATGGAGGTAGGCTTTTGTGGAGTAAGTGGGTTAAATCCTAGGTGCCTTTATCATTTCGATATATCAAGTCAATGATGTGGTCTCGACACGTATAGTCAAAGTAAGTTCTAGAATAACAAATCAGTGTTGACTCACTCAAAGCAATAATAAAAGTGAGCACGAAAGAATGTATGCTCAAAAGGCTAAAAAATCTCACCAAAATTATGGCTTTTGATGTCACTTCTGCGAATTTCAAATCTCAAGATAATACTTAGAATTAGGGAAGAGAGCTTATGAAAAAAAAATTAGGGTTCTCAAAAATTTCAACTTATCACGCTTGATTCCCTAATGTTTTAAAGTTTGAATATTCAAAGTACAATCACCTATTTCTTAATTCTCACATATCAATAAAAATCATAAATCAATCAGAATTAATTCCTAATAGGAGACTGAAGATGATGCTATTGAGAACAGTGCAATCAGTTAGAAAAATTTCAGGGATTTCAAAAAGAATGTAATGACTTGAAAGTAAGTTTTCCCCCCCCACACTTAAGATGTACATTGCCCTCAATGTACAAAGATAACATTAGTATCAATATAAGCATTAAATCATAAGGTAGGGAAGGGTATGAAACTCCCTAAATTTTGGATGAATATGTGAGACAGAGATAAGGTTTAGAAGAGCCGGCTGTTGTGGCATGGTGGTCCCATGTTCGTAGAGATTGGAGCTGGAGAGCTGCTTTGGAACTGCGAATAGATTTATTAGTCGTGGGGAATTTGGATCAATAGAAATTACTTGTTAGAGGTTGGCCGTTATGAAAAATAAATAAAACAAAAACAAAATATTAAAAATACTAATATGCAAAAAATAAGAAAGATGAAATGAAAGAAAATATAAATAAACTAAAAAAGAAAAACAAATTTAGTAGAAAAGATAAAAATAAAGATTAGTGTTCAAATCTAAGTGAAGATAAAAATAATAAGAAAAGGAAAATAAACATAAGAGGATCTAGTCCTCGGATGGATCACGTGGTGGCAGGGTGATGCTCAAGTGCTGACATATCTGCGCTAAAGTGGTGTCGATATAATCGAGGCGCCGGAAGTATTGTCGCTCAAATCGGTCTAAGCGCTCGTGTATGTCAGCATGTAGGGCTGTTGCCTGGGTGGGTTGTTTGAGGCTTAGTGGCTCGGCAGGCTCATCCTCCTCCGGTGGTGGTGGTGGGACATCATCAGCAATGTCCTCTAGGTCTTCGCCTTCTTGGGCAAGGCGGAAGTGGAAGTGTTCGCCACCTGGTCGTCGCTCTATCATCCTCATGTGTAACATGCTCTGGATGCCCTACAAAGACATCTGGCCAAGGAAAGTATAGGAGGATGTTTGGGCCGTAGTGTTGAATAGGCCGAAGTAGCGGCCTAGTCTCGTGATGTAAGGGCCCATGGATATTACGCCTTTCCGGTGCCGCTCAGTCTAGTGCTGCATGGCAGGCGCGATGAAGTATGCGAGGTCGATAGCGTGGCCATTAGCCATGCACCAGAGGAAGTAGACGTTGTGAGTATTGACGACGCCAGTACTCTCTCGCCTACCTGTCAGAGTGTGAGTGAGGAGAGCATGAATGTACCTCAAAGAAGGAGCGAGGGCGGTCGCCTTACTGACGCTGGGGTTATAAACTTGCCACCCCGGAGCAATCTCGTACCAACAGTCGACGGGCCGGATATGGATGCCAAGGGAAAGGGTGGGGAAGTCATCCTCTACCATGAATTGCTCGGTATAAAGACCGAGGGCCGTGCCAAACTCTGGTACACTCATCTGTCGCACGAGACCTCCTAAACAGAATTAGACCGTGCCTGGATCGTCGAATCTATGCATTACGGTCTAGAGGTGGAAGGTGGAGCAGAACTCGAGGGTGAGTTCTAAGTAGGTGAGCTCCACAATACGAAAGAACTGGTCCCATAGGTCGGTAGTCAACAGGGCTCGGACGTCGTCTACCAAACTTATTTGCTCGAGGGCCTCCCAATCGATACATTGGCCTATAGAAATAGTTCGAGCCTGGAGCAACTGATAGCGTTCCTCTTGGGAGTCCTGCAGAAATGTAAAGAATGGGTGGCGCGTCTCAGAGGTGGGCCTCGATGATGAACTTCTTGATCCTTTCTGTTTTTTGGAGACGGGGATAGCAGCCTTCTTAGCGCACGATGATGACATGGTATCTAAAATAAAATAACAAAATCATTAGTCCTAAATATTAAAATTAAACTAGATAGATAATAAGTAAAATATAGATTAAAATGATAGTATTCTAAAAAAATAAAAATGAGGATTAACCTAAATAGTGGAATCTAATCATATTAACTTGTAACAAAATGAAGAACTATTGGTATGTATATATACTAAAAATATGACAAAATGGCATGCAAATATGAGTTTAAATGGCAAAGAAAATGAAATCTAAATGGCAAGCAAAAATGAAATTAAGTGGCATGTAATCCTAATATATTTTATACTATTCTAGATTATTCATCCTATTTTTCCTAATTCCATGCTTGAATTATCATAAATAATAAAGCAAAATTAAAAATATAAATAATGAAAATGAGATATAAATAAATAAATGAGAAAAATTGAGAGAATAGAACCAAAATTGAGGGTGCACGGTCGTGGGTGGAGTTTACACGGGCGTGGGTTGGCTGAATTCGGGTATGGTGGTGTTTTGAGGGCTGTGGCGGCACTAGTGGTGGTTTGGGGAGGAGTTTGGATGAGAGAATTTATGTTTTGAGTGAAAGGGAAGGTGAATAGTGGCTCCTTATTTATAGTGTTTGGGTCACACGGGCATGTCACACGCCCGTGTGAGTCGTGTTTTGCCCGTGTCTTTCAAAAATCGGTGGTTATGGCGTGTCTGGTTTCGATAAGCATGCCCATGTACTTGATTCGCACGGCCGTGGGAGATCGGGTCTTCGTTACTTACACGGTCGTGTGATGGTGTACACGGCCGTGTGCGATCATGTTCGTATTTTACACGGTCGTGTGATAGGTTCCACGGTCGTGTGAAATTTGACAGTGTCTTCCACGGTCTGGGAACACGAGCGTGTGGCATTGCGTGAGCCCGTGTGGATGCTACGGGGTTGCCACGGCCATGTCACATGGCCATGGGGTGTTGATGGTAGCCCATGTTGAAGTCGAAAGGTCGCCACGGCCATATCACATGGCCGTGGGGTTTTATCGGTAGCCTGTTTTTTGGGAAAATTTTTGCTCTGTTTATACACGGCCTTGGTACACGACCGTGTCTCTGTTTGTAGGGTGCACACAGCCTGGGACAAGCCTGTGGGCATGGCCGTGGGGTCCTAGATCTCTGCATTAAAAAGGGTTAGAGTAATGCATGAAAAATACCAAAAACAAAATAGATGAAAATTTACTAAGTTAGTGCTCGGGTTGCCTCCCAAGAAGCGCTTATTTAGAGTCTAAGCTCAACTTTGCCTGGATGTGTCATGATAGAATTTCGTGGAGCTGAAGCCCCTCCCTGTTTTTTGTAAAATTCTCACCTCTATAATGTTTAAGCCTATGGCCGTTTACCTTGAATGTACCATGGTTAGGGTGAGTTACCTCAATGGTGCCATATGGAAAGACATTTTGGACAGTGAATGAACCTGACCACCTTGACTTGAGTTTTCTAGGGAATAGTCTCAGCCTCGAGTTGTAGAGTAAGACAAGATCACCTGATTTAAACTGCTTAGGTTGTTTCAGTTATGTATCATGACGTTGCTTCATGGCTTCCTTGTATAGTTGTGAGCTTTCGTAGGCATTGTAAAGCCATTCGTCTAGTTCATTTAACTACATTAGTCTTTTCTCACCTACAAGCTTGAAATCAAGGTTTAAAAAATTTATAGCCCAGAATGCCTTGTGTTCAAGTTCAAATGGCAGATGACAACTTTTTCCATAGACGAGTTTATAGGGAGATGTACCTATGTGTGTTTTGAAAGCAGTTCTATAGGCCCATAATTCATCGTCTATTTTTCTTGACCAATCTTTTCTATTTGTTTCTATTGTTTTCTCTAGGATACATTTTAATTCCCTATTTGTTACTTCGACTTGACCACTGGTTTGTGGGTGATAGGGGGTAGCTGCCTATGGTGTACTCCATACCTTTTTAAAACTTTTTCAAACTGGGCATTGCAAAAATGAGTACCCCTATCACTAATAATTATCCTAGGTGTTCCAAATCGAGAGAAAAGTTTCTTTAAAAAATCGTACTACCATTCTAGCATCATTAGTAGGCAAGGCTTGGGCTTCCACCCATTTCGACATGTAATCTACTGCTACTAATATATACTTATTCCCAAATGAAGTAGGGAATGGACCCATGAAATCAATACCCCATACATCAAATATTTCACACGAAAGTATATAGTTCTGAGGCATTTCATTATGTCAAGAGATGTTACCTGTTCGTTGACATTTATTACAAGAGATCACATACCTATTGGCATCTCTGAAAAAGTGTAGGCCAGTAAAAGCCTGATTCGAGTACCTTATGAGCAGTTCTAGCTCCACTGTGATGTCCTCCTGTGGGTCCTGAATGGCAGTGATTTAGAATCTGGTATGCTTCTGTTTCAGTAACGCATCTCCGAATAACCTGGTCTACACAAATTTAAAAAAGAAAAGGATCCTCCCAAAAGTAGTTTTTCACATTAGCGAAGAATCGCTTCTTCTATTGATGTGTCAACCCTTTTGGGGTTATGTTGGCTACTAAATAATTTACAAAATCGGCAAACCAAGGCACTGTTGTATCTGCTAAGTATAGGAGTTGTTCTTCAGGGAACAAGACATTTATTTTATCGTGATACGTTGGCTGCATGTTTTCCAATCTTGAAAGGTGACCTGCTACTAAATTTTCAGCTCCCTTCTTGTCCTTTATCTCTAAATTGAATTCCTGTAGCAATAGAATCCATCTTATTAGTCAAGCTTTTGCATCGGTTTTGGCTAAAAGATAGCGACGAGCAGAATGGTCAGTATACACAATGACTTTTGACAAAATCAGATAAGATCTAAATTTATCAAATGCAAAAATAACAGCTAGCAACTCTTTTTCTGTGGTAGTATAATTTGCTTGGGTAGATGTTAGAGTTCTGCTAGCATAGTAGATCAGTTGAAAGTGCTTGTCTCTTCGCTGTCCCAAAACTGCACCTACTGCAAAATCACTTGCATCGCACATTAGCTCAAAAGGTAAGTTCCAATCGGGTGAAATCATGATTGGTGCATTGGTTAATTTTTCCTTAAGAGTATTGAAGGATTCTAAGCATTCTTGGTTAAAATTGAAAAGCACGTCTTTTTCTAGCAACTTTGTTAAAGGCTTAGCTATTTTAGAAAAGTCTTTAATGAATCGGCGATAAAAACTGGCATGTCCTAAAAAACTTCGTATAGCCTTAACTGAGTTAGGGGAGGTAATTTTTCAGTAGTTTCAATTTTTGCTTTATCTACCTCTATCTCTTTCCTAGAAATTTTATGTCCTAAAACAATACCTTCTTGAACCATAAAGTGGCATTTTTCCTAGTTTAGCACTAAATTTGTCTCTTCACGTCTTATCAAAACACGTTCTAGATTATTAAGACAAAGTTGGAAAGAATTACCGAAAACTAAGAAATTATCCATAAATACCTCCATGATGTCTTCCATGAATTCATTGAAGATAGCTAACATGCATCGCTGAAAAGTAGCAAGAGCATTACATAAACTAAAAGGCATTCTGCGACAAGCAAACGTACCATATGGACATGTGAATGTCGTTTTTTCCTGATCTTCTGGAGCTATCGGGATCTGGAAGTAACCAGAGAGGCCATCTAGGAAACAATAATACAAATGACCTGACAATCTTCCCAACATCTGATCAATAAAAGGCAATGGAAAATGATCTTTTCGAGTGGCGTCATCCAGCTTCCTTTAATCAATGTAAACTCTCCATCCTGTGACTGTTCTTGTAGGTATTAACTCTTCCTTGTCATTGGACATCACGGTCAATCAACCTTTCTTAGGAATAACCTGTTCAGGGCTTACCCAAGGACTGTCAGAAATAGGATAAATAATACCTGCATCTAGAAGTTTAATTACCTCGGCTTTTACAACTTCCTTCATGTTGGGATTCAATCGTCTCTGGGCTTGCACCGATGGTTTGAATTCGTCCTACATTAAAATTTTGTGGGTGCAGAAAGAAGGATTAATTCCCTTGATATCTGAAATTTTCCAAGCTATAGCACGTCTTGTTCTCTTAACACATGGAGTAGTTCCTCTTTCTCTGCAATGCTTAAATCGGATGCGATAATGACTGGTAAAGTTGATTCTTCCTCTAAAAAGGCATACTCTAAATGATCTGGCAGTTGTTTTAGTTCTAATTTAGGGGGTTCAGTAAAGGAAGGTTTCTATCTCAATTCATCACTCATCTTTATATTTTCATAACTTATGTGCCTAGTGATGATTTCATTAGAATCCAACTCTTTCCTTACTTCATCAATTTCGGTGGTGGTTTCATCTCCCCCCACCTTGAACAAGACACAGTTCCAACGTGTCTGTGAGAGAAAGTTCTTGGAAATTATCTTAAAAAAAATAGTCAATAAAATCAACAAAATAACAAGAATCATCTTGTTCTTTAGAGAATCTCATGGCATCATAGATTTTAAAGACAACTTCTTCCTCACCAACTCTAAGTACTAATTTACCATCTCCTACATCAATAACAGCTCTAGCAGTGGCTAAAAATGGACGTCCCAAAATTAAAGGCACTTCAATATCCTCATCCATGTCGAGTACAACAAAATCAATAGGGAATATAAATTTATCTACCTTTACTAGCACATCTTCAACGATTCCCCTAGGATATTTAACAGATCTATCGGCTAATTGAATACTCATCCTAGTGGGCTTGGGTTCCCCTAGACCTAGTTGTTTGAACATTTTGTAAGGCATGAGATTAATGCTAGCACCTAAATCAGTAATGCTTTATTAATAAGTAAACTACCAATCAAACAAGGAATAGTAAAACTCCCTGGATCTTTCAGTTTTGCCGGTAGTTTATTTTGGAGAATAGCTGAGCATTCCTCGTTGAGTTCTACTGTTGCCAATTCTTCTAACACCTTTTTATTTGTCAGAAGTTCTTTAAGGAACTTCGCATACTTCGACATCTATGAAATCGCTTCAACAAAAGGTAAGTTAATGTGTAATTATTGAAAAAATTCAAGGAACTTACTGAATTGAGCATCTGTATGGTCGTTCTTCAATTTTGCCGAATATGGGATGCGCGGTTTGTATTCCTTGAGTGGTGGTGGAGTGTTATCCTTAGGTTCATCTGCCTTTTCTTCTGAAGGTTCTGGAATAGTCTTCTTTTCTGGCTCGGCTAGGACCTTTCCATCTCTTAAAGTAATCGCTTTGACATGTTCTCTGGGATTTGGCTCAGTGTTACTTGGTAATCCACCTTGTGGTCTTTCTGAAATCAACTTCGCAAGTTGACCGATTTGGTTTTCAAGCCCTTGAATTGATGCTTGTTGATTTTTCAGTGCCGTTTCACTGCTTTGAAAATAGGTTTCTGATGCGGCTATAAATTTGGTAAACATCTCTTCAAGATTTGACTTCTTCTCTTGTTGCAGTGGTGGCTGCTAAAATCCTAGAGGAGGCTATTGTCTTTGATTTCCTTGTCTCCCCATGAAAAATTTGGGTGATTTCTCCAACCTGCATTGTAAGTATTACTGTAAGGGTTATTTTGAGATCTAGAATTGTTACCCATATAGTTGGCTTGTTCAGTTTCCATGCTGTGTCCATAGGATGCGAAATCTGGATTGAACGTGTTTCCTTGAGTCGCGTCGCATTGCATCCCTGGTTGTGCCTGCGTAGAACTAACAAAATTATCAAACTTTTTATTTAGAAATTCTACTTGGTTAGTAAGCATAGTAGCAGCATCAATATTATAGACTCCTGCAGCTTTCGTCGGCTTTGTCCTCATGACTTGCCATTGATAATTATTCAATGACATCTCTTCAATAAATTCATAAGCTGCTTCAGGTGTTTTATTATTGATCGTCCCTCCTGCGGCTGCATCGATCATTTGTCTGGTTGACGGATTTAAACCGTTATGGAAGGTTTGAACTTGTAGCCACAAAGGTAGACCATGATGATGACACCTTCTCAACAGATCTTTGTATCTCTCCCATGCATCGTAAAGTGTTTCTAAATCCATCTGCACAAAAAAAGAAATATCGTTTCGTAATTTGGCTGTTTTAGCTGGAGGAAAATATTTGAGTAAAAATTTTTTGGTCATTTGTTCCCACGTAGTGATTGAGCCTCGTGGTAAGGAATTTAACCACTGTTTGGCTTTATTTCTCAAAGAGAATGGAAATAGCCTCAAGCGAATGGCATCATCAGAAACGCCATTTATTTTAAAGGTATCACAAAATTCCAAGAAATTCGCTAAATGTGAATTTGGATCTTCATCCTGCAACCTATCAAACTGCACAAACTGCTGAATCATCTGAATAGTGTTAGGTTTTAATTCAAAATTATTAGCAGCAATAGCAGGTCGAATAATGCTAGTTTTGGTACCAATCAAACTAGGTTTAGCATAATCATACATAGTGCGAGGAGCTACATCCTGGTTTACTGGTTCTGCTGGTAGTGCTGGAGGTGATAGAACATTTTGATTCGCATCCATCTCTTCTGTAGGTTCTGGCTCTTGCTCAGGTTCTTGTTCTGGATAATGTAAACTGCGTCTAATTTCTCTGCGATTTCTGCAAACTGTCGCTTCTAGATCTTCGTCAAAAAGTAGTGGTCCTGTTAGGTTGTTTCTAGTCATAAACTAAAAATACCTAAAAAGAAAAAGCAAAGAAAATTCAAAAATTTTAAAAAAATAAAAATAAATAAACAAAAACTGGAAATAAAAATAAAAGAAAAATAAATAAATATATATAAATATAGTGATGGCTAAAGTAATAGAAATCGAGTTTTCGTAATATTTTAATTCCCCAGCAACGGCGCAAAAAACTTGATAACGGCTCGCGATACTAAGTAATAAAATTTATAAAACTGATTACACTTAAACTAACTAATATCACGACCTTAAAGGCAAGCGCACCTGTCGAACAATAGTATAGTTTAGTGGCAAGACCGAGTTATCGTACCCAAGGGAACCAAAAGTACTAGTACTTACTTCCTTTCTATTATCTAGCCTAAAAATAAAGAGAGTTGATTTAAACTAATTCTAAAACTAACTAAAAGTGCACAAAAAGTAAATTGAGGAAAAACTTTCAGGAAAACTGACTGATATGAGCAATACTCAAGGGAGAATCCACCTAGACTTCACTTGTTATTGATTTCTTAAACTATATAATTGATTACTTGCCTTGATCCGTAGAGATCCCTAACTTATGCTAAACCAGGCATAGAGCAACTAGGCCTAAGTTGTTAATTAAAGTTCCTTTATTAATTAACTCCCTAGGTTGCATTAATTCGATCTATGGATCCCCATATTAGGTTTGACCCTAATCCGGCAGATTTATGTCGCCCTATGTCTATGGTTACAAGCAACTCCGCTTAATTATGGTAGATCTACTTTTATCACAGGGACTTTTGCTCCTCTGCTCTAAGCACATCAATTTCTTGAAGTAATACCTAGGATTATTAAATCAAGAATGAAGAACACATAATTAAGAACAATTCAAGTAATTATCATATAACTTAATAAATAATAACAAGATCTATCTTAGGTTTCATCCCCCTCAAGTATTTGAGAGGTTTAGTTCATAATAAAGAAAATAAACATCTCAGAAGATAATAAATAGCAAAACATAAAGAAACCAAAAACCCTTGAAGGAATTTAGGGAGATCCTTAATCTTGATGTAGAACTCTAGCTTCTGGGATGAATCCATCGGTTTCCCTTGGAGTAATTCCTTGCTTTCACTCCTCGTGTTGGCAGAAAGATGGCACTCCTATTGGGAGAAAAAGAGTACACCCTTAGAGTTGCCTCATAGGGTCTTTATATAGAGCTTTGGGGAGCCTTTCTTAGCCTCTAAGCATACAAATCCGAGTGAAATTCCTCTTCCTCACGACTAGAACATGCCCGTGTGCCACGCCCGTGTGATTTCGACAAGAGGCCGTGTTCTAGAATGCTTGGGTGGCACGGCCGTGTGGCCAAGCCGTGCTTGTCGGGGGCTAGGCCGTGTGATCTTTGTGTGGCACGGCCATGTGCCACGGCCGTGTGATAACTTCTTGGGCCGTGCGTTTGGACATTTTGGCCCATTTTCTCTGGTTTTTAGTCCCTTTTACGTTCTTTTCTCTTCCCTATGCTCTCCTGAGTATAAGATATGAAAAAGAAAGATTAAGAGCGCCAATTCTCACTAAATTGATAATAATTCATCTGAAATATAGGCTAAACATGAGGTAAAAATATGTATAAATTAGCGTTTATCAATACTAAACCCATACAACACCGTTTTGATGATTGGGTTAGAGGCCCAAAACGGTGTCATTTGGCCTCTAATCCGCGTGTCGACCCAACCCACTAGGGAGGATCCGCGTGTTTTTGATTCATGGGAAATTTGTGAATTTAGCCCTTCCACCTTTTTATGGTTTCGTAATTAAGTTTTTATATTTTTTAATTTTGGCCCGATAATTTATTCCGATTTCAAGTCGGTCCTCCCCAGTGGTGCACATTTTGGAGGAAGGGATTATTTCCCATTTTGATCCCTCTTTACTTTTCGCGCTTCAATGCGGTCCTTTTCCTTTTATTTACTTTCTGTTTTTGCCCCAAAACTTCTATTTTCGATCCAATTTAGTCCCTTTTTGATTAATTTTACAATTTTACTATTAAATTAATTAATTTGAGCTTTAATATTATTTTTATTATTACTATTGTCGAAACCATTTTTTTCTAATTTTGAATTTTGAAAAATAGGGATCGATTTAAAAAAATTGAAATGGAGTCGCCACCGATTTTTTTTTCGAGGTGTGATCGGATCACCTTAAATTAACCATTTTAATAAAACATTTTGATTTATTAAAACAATGAATTTGGTCTATGAAATTTCGAGAAAACGGGTTCAGGAGTCGATTATGCACGAGGATGGGTTAGCACCATCGTAATGCCCAAAATTGGTACCAAATTGATTAAATAATGTCCTTATGTCCAAAAAGGGGTTTTGAAATGCGATTTCTTTTAAAACATTTGAATGGCTCAAATTGGACTGCAAGATTCTCTAGTTTCAAAGGAATACAGTATCACATCCAGCACGTTAGGACACGATCCTTTAAACCATCGAAACCACGACCGATTCTTGGCTTCCAAAAACTCACACATTTGAAAATTACAAAAAGGGTGTGCACTTATTTGGTCCAACGAAAAAAAACGAAACCCAACACGTTAGGCACGATTTCTTGGATTTCCAAACAAAGAACATTGCCTTATTTTAAAATTTAGAGAACACGAGTGAAATCTTAAAAGGATATTTAATTATTTGGTCAAACGAAGAAAACGAAACCCAATACGTTAGGGCACGATTTCTCGGATTTCCAAACACGAAACATTGCCTTATTATCATTTTTTAAAAAGAACCTTTGAATGAAATAATTTTAAAATTTCAATGGCATTAAAGCTCATTTTTAAAACAAATGAAATGCTATAGAATAACAGAAAACAAGGCCAAAGGATAATAAATAATGTATAAAAGCCAATTTAAAATAACTATTATAAATAGCAATAATATAAGGTAATTTCAAAAAAATTATATGTAAGACGATTTAAGAATAATATAATGTATAGAATGTTTCCAAACAATTAATTTAAAAAACACTTAAACTTAATACATAAAGATTTTAATTTACTAATATATAAAAAATTGTTCATGTATAATGTATAACAAAATGTGAAACAGTTTAATAAAAATGGAATGCAAAGTCTTAACATTAATAATTATAAATCAATTTTAAAATGCGTAATACGTAAAGAAAGGTTTAGAATAAATAATTTATAAAAATAATTTAAACTAACTAATATATATAAATGTTCAAAGTAAATAATATATAAACTAAATATAAATAATATATATCAAAGAAATTTAGATGAAAAGTTGAAATAAAAATAGATAGAGATATTTAAATTAAACTATAATAATAAAACAAAGAAATGAAAAATAAACATATCAAAACAGATTGAGGGAAAATTTGGAAACAAAACAAAACTTGAAGCCTAAAGATTAAATATCAAATCAACAAAGGGGATCCAGATGAAATGCGTACACAGAAAATAGGGTCTGATTGGATAATTATCCCAAGTCTTTAAAACATAGCATTTAAACGCAGACTAAATTGAACCAGGCATAGATTACAGGGAAAAATTGTAAAAGAAAGAAAATCTGAAACAGGCCTCATTGAATGCCAATAGGAAAGGGAAGGATTTAAAGTGAAAATAACCCTCAAAGACCAAAAAGCGCAGATCCCAGCCATGCGCGAGTCGGGTCATCGGGTCATGGCTCCTAAACATTGCCGTTTTAAGGCCATTGAAGTTGGCCTAAAACGACGTCGTCTGATGCTCTTTAGAGAAAACAAAAATAAACCCTAAAATGAAACACCTAGCCATTAAAAAAATCAAAACAAAAACCTAAGCTACTCTCTCCACCATTCGGCCGACCATGAACCCTCTGCCCCACCTCTGCACGTTACCGCCACCGTACGCGGTGGTCGGCGCATGCTAAAGGGGTCGATTTTTAACCTAAAATGCTCCCCAACCCTAGATCTAAGCCCTAAATGTTCAAAACCCCTCTGAAATCGAAAGAAAACAACGAAAACTCTTCGTATTCGAGTGCCGACTATCGCAACGAAGGTAAAATTTTTCTAAACTTTCCGTATCTAGATATATGAATGATATGTTTGAAATAAGTAGACTGCAAAAATTTTGTAATACCTCTGTTTTGTGTGATTTCCTATTAGAAATCGTAAGAGAATTACAAATGTTCATCTGGCTTCTTTTATAGCCAATTCGAAAATATAATAAAAAAATGAAAAATACAACTCATTTTCTCTTTGTTTTGTATTTGCTGTTTTGTGCTACTTTCCTTGCTGTATTATTGTGTTTTTTGTCTCTGGTGTTGCTGAAGTGCTCTGCTTGGCTCGCAGGTACGGAGGCTGTGCGTTGGCACATGAAGGCGCGCTAAAGGAGGCTGGTGGTGCGCGTGGCGGTACGCGCGCGGCGCAGAAAGGGAGAACCCCTAGGGTTTCTGTTTGCCGAAATTATTTGGGCCATTCGGGCTCTTCAGATTGGGCCATTTGTTTTTGGAAATTTTGGGCCGTTAATTGTGTACAGGTTAGGTGGTGGTTAGTATCAAATAAATTTGGGCTATTTGTTTGGGTCTGATATTGGGTTTAAAGTTTGGGCCATGTTGGGCCTTTTGTATTTGGGCACTATGGACTTTTAATTTACGATTTTTTTATTTATTACGCCGAGCGAAATTGCCCTATTACAGCTGCCCCTCTTTGCTCATTGTCGTGTAACGGGAATAAAGCAAAGACTTTGAAAGGGTCAATTTTGCCCGGTCTTGCCATGTCTTGACTTCTTGGCGTTTGTAACATCCTAATTTTTGGGGTTTAGTAATTTTGTGTGATGTTTTGTAAAAATTTTAAAATGTCGAGATGTGGTTGTGAAATTCATGTTCAAAGTGTATAAATGGGCCTATGGAAGGCCCATGAGTTGGCCAAAACCTGGTAGAATTTTTGAATTTTGGACTTAAAGAATTAGGGGCTCTGGTTAGGAGGCCTTATCAAAATATGTGGGTAAAATGTATCTCAAAAAGGAGCCTTGGTGGAGTGGCTAAGTGACGGCACTAGTCTCCTAAAAAGGTGGCGTGTAAATGAGGAGAGAGGGCCAAGGATCGATTCTCTGGGTGGACAATTGCATAGTTATTTTTATGTTTTGTGTATGCAAGAATTTGAAGCTGAATGGAACTCTATTGGTTAAAGGTTTGAATCGGTCAAGTGCATGGATAGTGGAGAGATAAGGGGGAGCGTATCTAGGAGGGATTTTAGGATTTTTGAAATGGGAAAAGGGTGTGGCCGGCCAAGGGTGAGTTTGAGTGTTAATTCGGCAGTTAGGTGTGAATTGACTCATTTTTCTTTCTCTTTCACTTGTGCCGATTGCCCATAAGCCAAACTCTTTCATTTTTCTTCCATTTCTTTCTCCCACAAACTTTCTTCCTCTTATTTCTTTCTTCCATTAATTTCTAGTAAAAGCCGAACCATATTCCCTCCCCATTTCTTCTTGATAGCCGAATACTATAAAGCAAGCCAAATCCCGAAAGCCATCTTGTGCTGTTTCTTTTAAGCTACAACCCTCAATCTCTTTCATCTTTTGTGGCCGAATCTTACAACCTCTAAGCCTACAATCCCCTACCGATTAAACCATCCCAAAACACTTTCTTCTTCCTTAAATCAAAAGCCAAAAGCATATCACCCTTGGAGGGCATGTTGGGTGGCCGAATTCTAGGATTGCTGTGAGGAGGTTTCAGCTAGCAATTGGGAACTTGGGTTGCTTCGAAACAGGAGTGGTTCAGAAGGGTATTCGTGGTAAGTACTTACATCCCCATTCAATTCGGTATTTTAGATGTTAATTAGGCCGGAGACTCCCCAAAATTAGGGAGGTTGCCGATTGGAGTTTTAGGCCTTATTGGGCTTTTTCATTCGTTTCTTTGGTTATATTATGGCAAGGTAGATAACTTCGGAGAAGCAGCAAGTTTTGGAAGCAGCATTGGAATAAGCTTAGTACGAACCGTCGAATCCTGTGAAGGTAAGCAACCTATGGCATTAAGGGTAGTGGCCGAATAGTATTGATAAGATTGTATTAACTTCTATTTGGTTTTTGAAACTTGACATGTCAAATAACGAATGTAGGATAAGTACTCGGTAGATTTTGAGGAAGCGATCGTCATTAACAGGTGTGTAACATACCCTGTAATAGCCTAGGTCCATATTGCATAAAAGCCGAAACATCGGATTATGTTGTTGATGTAACCGGTAAATACGAGATGATGCGTGGATGAGTTCAATTGCGATGAACACAGTAAACGAGAGTGATGGAACAGGTAAGAGCACGGTTTCGTGCAGTTTGGTACGTTGGCCCTCAATGGGCTAAAATAGGGCCCAATGGGCTTGTGGGCCCATTTGGGTAAAATTGGTAAAAATGGAATCTGATTGAAGTGCATGTTAAACTTTTAGTACCGTTGCGTAACTTAGGCTAAAATGGACCTAAATGACTAAATCGGCTACGAAGGGCCCATTAGGGGTTTTGGGCCCAATAACTTTAATGCGCTATAATAGGCTAAAAACTGTTGTTTAAACACTTGGAATTGATGAATAAACATGGAAAACCATAATAGTTGGTAAAATTACGAAATTACCCCTAAGCATGGAAAATGACTATTTTGCCCCTATATGAAAATGCCTATTATACCCCTAGGGTTTCATTCTGAATATGATGATTGTGATATTGTTATTTTACATGCTATGACATGATATGCACATGATATGCTATGACACATGTATGATATGCCATGTTTTTACTTATCACATACATGGGTTGGGATTATTCGATGGAGGAAGTGTTAAAGTGCTTTTGCCCCAGTTTACCGAAAAGGGCTTTTGCCCCAGTTATTAAAAGAGGCTTGGCCTCCAGTTACATGATTAAGCAGCTATGCTGCCAGTGGAGAGTTTGGCTGGGTGGGTTGAGTTATTCCCCATATGGAGAGTTTGGTTGGTACGGGTGGAGAGTAGCGGATGGTGGGTTGAGTAGTCTCCCCAACTGGGCTTTGCATACATACATGTTTTCTCATATGTGATATTGAAATGGGCCTAAGGGCCATACTGTGTACAGAAAGGCTTTGGCCTAGTAATATGAGTAATTGAAAGGCTTCGGCCCAGTAACAGTTAACCGAAAGGCTACGGCCCAGTATATGTTGGAGAATTAAAATTTGTGCAAGTGTGGATTTGGGCTCTGAAAGGGCTTGTTGCACACTGAGTTTTCAACTCACCCCCTTTTTTCAACCTTGCAGGAGAGCCTTGATTGGAAACTTGGAGCCGGTGGGAATTCAGAGTGGCCATGATGTGCAATTGGACTTTCTTTTAAAAGTTTTATTTAAATTTTATTATTCATTTTTGGGTTGTAATAAGGCCATTTTAACTAATTTCTTTCTGGATTTGGTTGGTTTTGAACTTTGAATTCTGCGTTATTATTTATATCTTAAAATGGGCTAGATCTAGGTTACGTTTTTAAACAACTCTCGGTTTTCAAATCTTACAAAGATAAAATATAACATTTTAACTAAGACATCACTTTGAACAAACTCCATCTCGAGATATTTTCAAAATTATCAATAACCTAAAGTGTGGCAATGGTTATGGGCATGTCGAGGATTGGATCCAATCAAGAGCTTGGTATTTAAGCAGCCTTCATGGCTCACCTCCTCTGTTTCGGATACCTACCTGGTGCACAGCTTCCATTCACTTTAGTCTTTTAAAAGTTATCATCAAATTCTTTAAGAAAGGTTTAAGATCAGAACTTGTGTTTTTAATGTTTTCAAGGTGACACGTCAGATTTGGCCATAACGTTTGGGCCGGGTTTGGGGTGTTACAGCGTTTCTTTTCCTCGAACAGCCTCTCTGCGTCCTTCAGGGTATGGGAAAATGATGTCCCAACTTGCTCTAGTAGAATTTTAGGGAAAAGAGATTTGTAGCTTCGATCTTTTCCATTGCAATTTGGAGGAGATAAGAATTCAGAGAGAAGAGATTTGTAGGTTCGATCTTCTCTGCTAAAACTTCAAGGGAATAAAGAATGATCCTCCAGGTAAACTCAGGGAGAAGGGATTCGTAGTCTCAACCTACTCCACTGGAATTTCGAGGAGATGAGAATTCAAGGAGAAGAGATTTGTAACCTCAATCTTCTCTGCTGAAACTTCAAAGAAATATTAATTGATCCTCAAAGTAAACTCAGGGAGAAGGGATTTGTAACCTCAGCCTACTCCACTGAAACTTCGAGGAGATAAGAATTCAGGGAGAAGAGATTTGTAACCTCAATCTTCTCTATTGAAACTTCAAAAAAATATTGATCAATCCTCAACGTAAACTCGGGGAGAAGGGATTTGTAACCTCAACCGACTCCACTAGAACTTCGAGGAGATAAGAATTCAGGGAGAAGAGATTTGTAACCTCAATCTTCTCTGTTGAAACTTTAAAGAAATAAACTTCGCTGTTTTCGATTTGCTCCACTGCTATCTCGAGGGAACAAAACCTAAAATTTTTAATCTGCTTCCTTGCTATCTCAGGAAGACTTCAATCTTCAGTCTGCCCCACTACAATCTCGAGGAGACAGAATCTGAACTTTTCATTCTGCAATCTTCAATCTGCTCCACTACCATCTCGAGGGAAAAGAATCTGAAATTTGCAATCTGTTTCTTTACTATTCCAGGAAGACTTCAATCTTCAGTCTGTCTCACTACCATCTCGAGGAGACAGAACCTGAACATTTCATTCTACAATCCTCAGGTCTGCTCCACTACTATCTCGAGGGAATAGAATCTGAAATTTGCAATCTGCTTCCTTGCTATTCTAGGAAGACTTCAATCTGCAGTCTGTCTCACTACCATCTCGAGGAGATAGAATCTGAACTTTTCATTCTGCAATCCTCAGTCTGCTCCACTACCATCTCGAGGGAACAAAATCTGAAAATTGCAATCTACTTCCTTGCTATTTCAGGAAGACAGGATCTGTGAATTTATCGATGTTGCTACACCGTCCTCTAGGGGACCTGTCTTGTAGAATGTGATTATGCTTATGCAAAATGATTAGGATGCTATGATTAGAATGAATCAAATACTCCTAAGTGAATGTATTATGACTGACACTTGTATGAATGCAAGATGTCATGAGAATGATCTTTTTTTTTAATGCTTAGAGCGTTATCACACGTTTCCCATCAGGGCTCTATCACTGACGTAGTACGCTGTCCTCTTGCTCGGCTAGTATTTGGACCCAAAACCCGAAGAAATAATCGTATTTTGCTCAACTAGCTTGCCCCACTGTAACTTTAGGGTCCATTCCACTACAACGTGGGGACATAAGGTTTGTACCATCTTTAAATCATTCCACTGCAATTCCTGGCTACAAGGTATAGGTTCTGTAACTTGTTCCATCAACTGATCACTCCTCGGGTGATCTGACCAGATGTGTATGGATGCAGAATATCATTTTTTCTCGAGAATGATCCTCTTTTATGCTTAGGTTGACATTGCTCATTTTCACCGAGATTATATCACTGACGTGATATCTTGTTTCTGTTCAACTAATATCTTTGACAGAAAATTATAGGAGATAAACTCAATTTAAGCTCAAATATTTCCAACCTTTATACTTGGTGAGCTCTTAAACAACAGTTCTGTTTTAGGTCCCTGTACTATTTAGAAGTTGTCAGAGTAATATGTGAAACTCCCTTTATGAAAGTAATATTAGTCCATTAATCGTTATTTCAATGTTTGAAAAAGATCTTAACAATGGACAAGAAGGAAATTAAATAATAGCATAGCTCAAAAGAGCAAGATAAGCAAAGATAGCAAACGTAATCAAGAATGAAATTTATTTAGAGTGCTTTGTGAAACGAATAAAACAATCAAAGATAACAAATTCCGAATGGATAATATAGAAGCTAGGTGCCCCAGATATCGCAGCCTGAGCTTCTCTGTTCAAACTTCTTGAGAACCATTTTTAAGCTCTATATGTGTTTAGGGGATCCGGAGTACTTTGTCGATGCCCCAAGACGTAGCATACTTCCTCATTGTTAGTTCAAGCATAGCAAGACTACCACATACCCCACTTTTGATCAAAATTTGAGCCGCCCTCTTTGGGTTTTCAACCCAAAACCCCTTTGGTCTCAAAGCGCCATTTGCGGGTTTTCGCCTTGGCCTCTCATTTTCTTTTTTATTTTTTGATTGATTTTATCTCTCTTTTTCTTTTAATATTTGATTTTTTTTATTTTTTTAAGGACTCAAGGTGCCCTTTGCGGGTTTTCACCTTGGCCTCTCCTTTTTAGGTGAAATACTTCTTAACGGAATTCACCGAATTGGGCATATCATTGCCATCCATCTTGGTCAATGTTGATGATTTTCCAGAACAGACCTTCTTCACTACATAAGGTCTTTTCCAGTGTGGCATCCATTTTCCTCCGAAGTCATTTTATATATGAAGGATCTTCTTCAATATGAGGTCACCCTTTGAAATTCTCTAGGATGAACCCCTTTTTTATAAACCCACATCATCTGACCGTAACGGGTAGCTATCAACTTTTCTCCTCAAAATTAATTGATCATATCAGGATTGGATCGATTCAGCTTCATCCAGCTTCAGCTCTGATAAAACTTAGAAGAAAGGATTTCAACTTTAATGAGAAATGTGTTGCCCCGGCAAAGGTCTTGGCCAACATTTTACAAGTATAGAGGGTAAATGGTAACTTCTCTATGCCAACCCTTACAAGTCTCAGTCATCTTTCAAAATCTTTTTGGATGGTTTTTTGGTTGCCTTTGCTGCATTGATATGGTGTCTAATCTTTGAACAGTCTGTAAATTGCCATTTTTTTAATTTGAATTTGAATTTGAATTTTGAATTTGAATTTGGATTTGGATTTGGATCTGGATTTGGATTCGAATTTGAATTTGGATTTGGATCTGTATTCGAATTTGAATTTGATGACTGTTTACTTTGTAACTTTGGCATATGAAGCGGCCTCCGTCCTCTTAGTAAAGTAATCGAAAACCAAGAAAATGAACTGGTGTCAGTGAGATTGGTCTCATAACATCCATGCCCCACGTATACAAATCCATGAAGAAATAGAAGAGGCATATAAGTCTTGTCTTTCACCATTTGGCATTTTCAGCGCACTGATGCAATGGCAGTACCCAAACCTCTTGATTAACTTGGCTACCGCAAAACCATTGGCATGTATCTTTAGACACCCCTATGGACCTCTTTTAAAATATTCCCGAGCGTGTCTGAATATGATCATGCTAAAACATCCTTGAATTCTTGGAAATAACTCAATAGTCTTGCCTTATTTCTGCAGTGAGCTAGGTTTTGATCTTCATCTCTTTCCCAAGCTCACAATGTCAATTGACCCTTTGTAAGTTAGGATCTATCTTTCATCTTGTTCTGCCATCCTTAACGAATCAGAAGATAGGTACAATCTCTGTCATCTTCCAAGTCCTGAGATCCCTCTAGACACATATCTTACTCAAAAGGGAGTTAGAAACAGCGTCGTTCATGACATTGATATCTGGGGACCTATTGTGGGTACGCAAGCAAATTCCAATAAATAATTCTAAGAACGATTATTTGCATGGTATGATCATGAATAAAGAATGAAAGAATATTTGAAAGAAGGTATAAAGAACAAAAGAATCTATAAAAAGAATAAACGAATATTTACTTAAAAGAAATGCATTTCATTGAAATAAAGATTCTGAACATAAGCCTATTTCACAAAAGAACTCTTATTGCTTCTAGGTTGAAAGCAACAAGTGTGTTTTGGATATTACTCTAAGTAAGCTCTAAAATATGGGTCTCTTCCACAGTCTCATTGTTCAAAACACTCTCAAGTACATAAAGGAAAATGCTTGGAAAACTTTTATTCCTCAGTTCTCTCTTCGGATATGCTATTAGTGCTCTGATTTCCTAATTTCTAGGCTTCTTATGACTTCTTCAAGGAAACTCAACTCTCCTACCCCCCTCATTCAATTATCACATTTTACTGCTTCGTTAGGCTCTAATGGATCGTCGAACTTTACAATACCCATTTGTATGAACCTCTCAACTAACTTCTTAAAGGTGATGCAATTTTCAATCGAATGCCCCGTAATCCTTGCATGATACTCACATTGAATATTTGCATCATACCATTTAGGGTACGGTGGTTGCAATGGCTTCAAGTAAAATGGGGCCACCACATGTGCATCGAATAAGCTTTGATATAAATCCCTATATGACATTGGGATTGGAGTAAATTGGAGTTTCTCATTTTACTTTGTGCCCGATTCTTGTTTTGAAGAGCCTTGGCCAGCTACCGTCGCTTTTGGCTGGCTTACAGTAACTGATTTTGAGTATCCTGTAATACCCCTATGCCCAAAACCGTCGCCGGAATAGGGTCACGAGGCATTACAAAATCAAACTCAACTTTAGAACATCACACATACTTATAAATTAGAATTTGAAATATAAACGTAATTAATTCGGTCTTAATAAAATCCGATATCCAAAATGATTAACCAAAATCTAATGAACAATATACAAGTGCATGCGCATATATATATATATATATATATATATAAGATCCCATAGATTAGTACCATGCAACAAGAATTTCACTAGTCATTCTAGCCGAAATCTAATTATGCCTAAGACCCATTCACTCACAATAGATGCCTCAATTAACACAACATGTATAAGTCTTTTGGTTAAAGAACTTAATTAACCGAACCCTACCAAGTACATAATCATTTCACATTTAAGCTTAAAACCCATATTCAAACCATTATGCTAACATTAAGGAAGCACTTTAAATTCTAATATGATTTACAAATCACACGAAGGTACTTTGCTTATAAAAATATGAACATATCATCTATATCATAACCATATACGCTAGTTAACTTGACTTTAGCATTTTAAGTTCACAAAACTAGGTAATGTGCCATTTTCACAAGGCTCATATATACATAATTACATCATTCAAAATATAACATTACAACTTTGACTATCCTATACATGCCATAATTTCCAACTTAAAGCTTCTTTAAAGATACCAAAATGATGTCGGTAAGTGTGATAACTTCAGCAATGGTCCCGAGCTCACAACGGATCAATAATCTAAATAAAGATAAACAAAGAACTCAAATGAGATAATACTCAGTAAGTCATAAACAATTTGATAGAGCAATTCAAACTAGTAAGTACAAAAGATGATAATGGTTAACATTGTATCTAGCATTTCATTTTGAAAACTAAATGCTCCTTATGTTACATATCACAAGAATTGTTCAGCTCAACCTCAAGTTAGATTATTCCACACCCAATCGAATCAAGAACTCAATAGTCAACTACCTTGTACACCTTATTTAATCTCCATCTCATACAACCGTATGCTTATAATCTACTTCACAAACTCTTATGAACTAACATTAACAAGTAGAGACACACATATACATTCCACTCACACATCCTTTGTGCCTTTCGAAATTTATATTCTTTTAACTCATTTCGAACACATAGTGCCACACATCCGATCTCGCACACATAGTGCTCGGTTAACAAATTCGCACACATAGTGCATATACTTGTTCGCACACATAGTGCCATATTCCTTCGCACACATAGTGCCATATTCTTTCACACACACAGTGCCATATTCCTTCGCACACATAGTGCCATATTCTTTCACACACATAGTGCCAAATTCACTCATTATTTATGCATCAAAATGACTTAAATAAGTCCTTAAAACACTACATAACGGATCATCAATTACATACACATACAAAGATGTCTTTTTCAACTTCATATGCAACATTTGTATATAAAAATAGCCGTAGTCTAATTGCTTAAAAACTTACCTCGGATGTCGTTAAACTACTACGAACTAGCTACTCAATTAACTTTGTTTTCCCCCGATCTGAGTTTGGCTCTTTTTGATCTTGAGCTAAAGTTAAACAATTTAACTTATATTAAACCTTATTCATACCTCTCATTCGGTCATTACACTTTCATTCAAAACAAGAAACATATATACTTTCTTAACCCCACATTCAGTAAAATATATATATATATATACACATATATTCCAACAACAAAACAAAATCAATTCATCTACATTGCTTGGTCACATACGGCCATTTTCTATTATATACTTATTTGAACTCTTACGAAAAAAATTATAATACAAGTGCATTATTTCATAACATCTAGCTTAAATTTTCACAAATTATCACACCTCATTACATGGCAACAAAACCTCAACCATATAGTACATATTAAGCATGGCCGAAAGCATCCTTGGCTACATTATTCATCAAATCCCTAAAGCTAACAATTCGGCTTTTCACTATTAACCATTTAAACGTTTTAAACACACAAACATTTTCACTCAAAGCTAGCTAAATCTCATATCCATGAATTACAAACAGCAAGCTCATTACATGCATTTTGAATTGCTACAAAGATTCTTTTTTTTTTTTTTGGCAATCACATATATACGGTAACTTATTCTTCCTTCCACCTAAAATTTTAAGCATTGCAACAAGGCACTTTCTCAATTTCAAACATAAAAACAAACAAAATCCAATTCATTCACCTCATGAACACATTCGGCAATTACAAAATCCAACACATAACAATCAAAGCCGAATCTCATAGGCCATAGAAATCACCTGTAACTAGATTATCAACTCTTAACTCAATTTCTAAACTGAATTTTAAATCTATTAATTTAACAACTCTTCTACCCCCACGATTGCTATATATATATATATATATATAAATTAACGTTAAAACCAATCCTTCTTATGAATATATACCAAGGCCGAATATAACATTCATTTAAAGCACCAAAAACAAATTTTCATTTGCTCATTCCTATACCATAATCATTTTCTATTTTAAAACATCAAAGCTTTACCATTTCTCTCAACTCCTTCCATGGCCGAATGCATATACCATTATCAAACTCAAAGTTTTAACATGGGCTATGTAAAGAACTCATCAACCAACTCAAAAGCACCAAATTCATAAAAATTTAAGCAAAAATCATACCTTAATTGCTTGGACAAGATGACCGAATAAATACTCCCTTTTCTTTTCTTCCTAGCTAGTTTCGGCGTTTACAAATGGCTTTTTGTATGTTTTTTCTTTTATGTTTTATTAGTTATAACATGATCACTGTGACAGCCCAAATTTGACCCTAGTCGGAATGTGGTTTCGGGACCACAAAACCGAGTCATAAAATTTATTAAATGTTAAAATTCTTATCTACTATGTGTGATAGTGCATGTGTGAAAATTTGGTATTTTAATTTAGTCATATGAATGTGAATTTCACTTGAAAGGGCTTAGTTGTGAAACTTAGAAAATAT
Source organism: Gossypium stocksii (assembly GCA_020496765.1). NCBI lineage: Eukaryota > Viridiplantae > Streptophyta > Magnoliopsida > Malvales > Malvaceae > Gossypium > Gossypium stocksii. The sequence goes on from CM035622.1 coordinate 56,724,297, forward strand.
GTTAGGTAAATGTGTGAGGACCAAATAATGGTAAAGTATAAAAGCATGGGTTTGCATGTCAAAATGCCCTATTTTATTTAGTGGCCGGCCATAGAATGATATCCCTCCACTATGTATAAATTTTCTATAATATTATATTGATAATTGATTAAAATAGCTTAATAAAAATGTATTAAATAAAACAAAGATGAATAAAACAAAAACAAGGAAAGAAAGTGTTCATCTTTTGCTTGTTTGGCCGAAAATTGAAAGGAAAATAAGGGAAAGGAAGAACAAGCTTTCGGTTACCATAAGAGGCCTAAATTAAGGTATGTTAATGTTTCTTCTTGGAAATTTTTGTATGATTTGAGTTCTTGAAGAGTTCCATTCATGGCCCATGTAAAAATTTCTAAAGATATAGTACCAAGTACATTCTGTAATATCCTGAATTAGGGCCTAATCGGAATAGTGGTTTCGTGACCACAAATCCGAGGTAGAAATAATTATTTTATAATTATTTTGATGTTTATGATATGATTTTATGATGGTGTGAAAATTTCGTGAAGAAATTCCAAGCGTAAAGTGCTTAATTTGAAGTTAGGGATTAAATCGAATAAGTTGCAAAACTTGCATTCTAGAAGTTTTTAGTATGAAATTGCTTTGAAATATTAATTAGGAGGTCTTAAATGGTAATTAGACCAATTTTAAGTTCATGGAAAAAATTAGGACATGGAAGGAAATTTTGAAAGTTTAGTAAGGAGGGGCATTTTGGTCATTTGGACATTTAATGAAATAAAAAGGGAAAAATAACACAAAATTAGTTATCATCTTCCTTGGTTGCTGCCGAATTCTCCCTCTCTCCATAGCTAGGGTTTCTTCAACTTTCAAGCTTCATAGTAAGTGATTCCAAGCCCCGTTTTTAATGATTTTTACGTTTTTGAAATCCCGGTAGCTCGGTATAGCTTATGATAGCAATATTTTGAGCTAAAGTTCATATTTGGAAAAATACCCATAGGTGAAATTTGTGTATTTTGATGTTTTATGATAGAATATGAGGTTTTAAATTATGTTAGACAACTTGTGCTACTCGGTTTTAAGTAAAAACGAACAAAACGGCTTAATCGGTAAAAGTACATATTGTGCATAAGTATGTGCTATAGTGGGAATTTGAGCTTGCTAATGGCAAATAAATGATCAGCATGTCCTAAAACATAAGAATTTGAAATGAAATTTAATTTCTGAGCTTTGGGGCAAAAGTGTAAATATGCAAAAGTTTAGGGCAAAATTGTAATTTTGCCAAAATTTGAATTAAGGACTAATTTGAAAATGTGAGTATTAAACAAGCTAAATGTGTTATTTTAGATCAAGAAAGACGTGGAATCAACCTCAATCGAGGAAAAGAAAAGATTGCGGACTAAATTGCAAAATCTTTGTATTTTGGTACTAAGTAAGTTCATGTGTAAATAATGTAACATAATTGTTATTTTTAAGTTGATTGATGTTATTTATTAAAAGTTGATTTTTATCATGAAATATATGCTCTGTGGTTATTTTTGAACAATATGCAAATTATATGTGCTACTTGTTAAATATAAATGGCTACCGAGTATTGGTTTCGGTATTCTGTGGAAGACGGCAAGGATGTGTGATTGAGGAAAATCCCGTTTGAACCTTGGGAATGGATTAGGATACAAGTGACATGTCACTAGGATGGTTGGGCATCCGAGCTCGTTGAGTTGAGTCCGAGTTCACTTATGGATGCAAATGTCCGAACTCGTTGAGTTGAGTCCGAGTTCGTGAAATGTAACTGGGCATCCGAGCTCGTTGAGTTGAGTCCGAGTTCACTTATGGATGCGAACGCCTGAGCTTGTTGAGTTGAGTCCGAGTTCGCATATGGGCGGGTTACATAATTGATTGATTACATATATAGCACTTATGTGCAAATGATCCGTGTATCCGAGTTGTATTCCAATGTGTTCAACGGGTAAAATTCAAGTGAAATGGAAAAGCACTCAAGATGTAAGTGACAATTCGGTAATGTTGAGAAATGGCCATATTGGACAGGTATGTACTTAACCCTCGGGTTGAAACTCGACACAACAACAAAAATGTGGTAAGATGAAGTATGATGATTAGAATTGTGACATATGTTTTGGTGATGCTATGCTAATGTTGTTTGGCATAATGACTTTGTTATGTTACTTGTTATTTGCATGTGAACTTACTAAGCATTTATGCTTACTCCCTCCTTTTCATTCATTGTAGTTTTGGAAAGCCGGCTCGAGAATCGGGATAGGTCGAAGGCTCGATCACACTATCCGAAGGACTTTTTGGTAAATGGCTTGTAAAACTTAGTATGGCATGTATAGCAATATACCTACTTTGTGTAAATAATCTTGTGATATGGTGGTGTTTTGGTTGAGGAAATGCTTGATAATGATGAGTCATTGAAATGGCGAATATAGATTATGTTTGATGTCATGGAAGAATAATAGGTTATCTAGTACATGAAAGCTTTTATGAAAATGAAATTAGCCATAAAACAGAACATTGCAGCAACACTGATGTGAGTTTGAAAATTTACTAAAAATCATAGAAATCGAATTTGGTGATGGATTAGTTATGAAATTGAAGCTTATTATGTCTATTTTCAAATGGAAGAAGCAAATTAGGTGAAAGAATTATATTTTATAAGATATTTGAGTTTTAGTGAGACAGGGCCAGAACGATTTCTGGATCCCCTGTTCTAACTTTGAAAATTCACTATAAATTGTACAAAAATAGTTAAGAGGTGTACTTTATATGTACAGAATCCATAGTTAGTCTAGTTTCAAGATAAGGAAACGGCATATCATATGAATTTTTTACAGAGAGAAAAGTGGTTCGTAGTAAACAAAGGTTAGTGCAGTCAAGTCCTAAAACAGGGGTAACTTTAACTAATAAACTGTACAAATCGGCCCAACCAAAAATTCTATAAAAAAATTTGTGAATAGATATATGAGTCTAGATTCAGAGAAAATTTACGGATCTTCATTTCAAGTTTTTTAACTCGAGATATGATTTTTTAAGCGACCATGACGCAGAGATTCTGCATATTCTAAAAATTAAAATAAATGATGTAAAGTTGGTTTAATGATAAATTAAGTTTAGTAACACCTCAAACTCGACTCCGGTGACGGTCTCGGGCGTGGGGACGTTACATTTGGTGGTATCAGAGCAGGTTTAGTCGGTTCTCGGACTAACGTGTTTTATGTACGGATTTTGCTATACATGCCATATGTGTATATTGTGATAGTGTGACGACTTCTGACCTTTTAAATGATTTTTTTTATATAGTAAATGGATCCCGATCCAGTTGTGGCTGATGAAGTAGAGAGTAATGCGCCAGCTCCAGCTGAAGGGGCAGCGCCGACTGAAAATCCACCACCTACTGTTGGCCAAGGAGGAGAAAGGGATCGGGAAGCCTTTCTCCAAATGATGAGTGCATGGTACACTGAGTTCGTTCGTACGAACCCGAATGTACGACCTCCCCCACCTCCCCCAATTCCTCAACCTGTACCCCCGATGACTCAAGATGTGGGTATGATAGAATTTCAAAGAACTCCAGTTGATAAAATTCGTAAGCTCGGGGCCGAAGAATTCAGAGCTAATGTAGATGATGATGCGGAAAAAGCAGAGTTCTGGCTTGAGAATTCTATCCGGGTATTTGATGAACTGTCCTGCACACCTGAGGAATGCTTGAAATGTGCTCTATCCTTGTTGAGGGATTCAGCCTACAATTGGTGGAAGACATTGATTTCGGTGGTACCGAAAGAGAGAGTAACCTGGGAATTCTTTCAAGAGAAGTTCCGGAAGAAATACATCAGTGAAAGATTTATTGACCAGAAGCGTAAAGAGTTTCTTGAGCTAAAGCAAGGTAGTATGACAGTCACTGAATATGAAAGAGAGTTCGTCAGATTGAGTAAGTATGCTAGAGAATATGTTCCTACCGAGGCCAAAATGTGTAGGCGATTTGAAGATGGGCTCAATGAAGAAATTAAAGTATTTGTTGGGATTCTTGAGTTAAAAGAAATGGTGGTACTTGTCGATCGAGCTTGCAAGGCTGAAGAACTACTTAAAGAGAAGAAAAAGGCAGAATCTGAGACACGAAATTGGAAGAAAAGACCAATGACTAATGCACCCTCACAGCAACCCGGAAAATTAAGAAATATGAATCCTCGTTCCCAAGTTTCAGCTGGACAATCCTATGGGAATTTTAAGAAGCAAAATGTGGGTCCTAAGTCCCAAACTACTTCGGCAGCCAGTGTAGGGAACACGAGATTTGTTAAACCCGAGTGTCAGCGGTGTGGCAGAAATCATTTTGGTCCGTGCAGAGCAAATGAATGTTTCCGATGTGGTTCTCCGGATCATTTTATTAGAGACTGCCCAGAGAGAATTGAAAAAGAAAAATTTCAGAGTACAAAAGCTAGTGGTGCAGATTCGCGAGGAAGGTATCCAAGAAAAGCTGGGAGTGAAGCAAGCAGCAAGAATGCAGCCAGAGATTCAGCAGTTAAATCTAAAGGAAGGGCTCCAGCTAGAACTTATGCCATTAAGGCACGTGAAGATGCTTCCTCACCCGATGTGATTACCGGTATATTTTCTCTCTATGATGTTAATGTTACTGCTTTAATTGATCCCGGTTCTACTCATTCATATGTGTGCATGAAATTGGTGTCTAGCATGAATATACCTGTTGAGAATACAGAATTTATGATTAAAGTGTCAAACCCGTTAGGCAAATGTGTTATAGTTGATAAAGTATGCAAGAAATGTCCTTTAATGATTCGGGGTTATTACTTTCCGGCCGACTTGATGTTATTGCCGTTTGATGAGTTTGATGTTATTTTGGGTATGGACTGGTTGACATTGCATGATGCCATAGTAAATTGTAAACAGAAAATTATTGAACTAAAGAGTGAAAATGGCGAAACTCTGCGGGTTGAATCAGATAAATCAGAGGCATTGTCTAGTGTAATTTCTTCAATGTCAGCTCAGAGATATTTGAGAAAGGGTTATGAAGCTTATTTGGCGTATGTATTAAATACAAAAGAAATGGAAAAGAAAGTGGAATCAGTGCCGATTGTATGTGAATTTTCGGATGTATTTCCCGAAGAATTGCCGGGTTTACCTCCAGTCAGGGAAGTAGAATTTGGTATAGAGTTGATGCCGGGAACAGCTCCAATCTCGATTGCTCCGTATAGAATGGCACCAACGGAATTAAAAGAATTAAAGTCACAGCTGCAAGAGTTGACAGACAAAGGCTTTGTGAGACCGAGTTTTTCGCCTTGGGGTGCTCCGGTATTGTTTGTGAAAAAGAAGGATGGTTCGATGAGATTGTGTGTAAACTATCGGCAATTAAACAAAGTGACAATTAAGAACAAGTATCCGTTGCCAAGAATTGATGATTTGTTTGATCAGCTGAAAGGAGCAACATAGTTTTCAAAAATTGATTTGAGATCTGGATACTATCAGCTGCGGGTAAAAGAGTCAGATGTGCCTAAAACTGCTTTAGAACAAGGTACGGTCATTATGAATTTTTAGTTATGCCGTTTGGATTAACAAATGCTCCTGCCGTGTTTATGGATTTGATGAATCGAATATTTCAGCCATACTTGGATAAGTTTGTTGTGGTATTTATAGATGATATCTTGATTTATTCGAAAAATGAGACAGAGCATGCTGAGCACTTGAGGATAGTTTTGCAAACTTTGCGAGACAAGCAGTTATATGCCAAGTTTAGTAAAAGTGAATTTTGGCTTCGGGAAGTTGGATTTTTGGGTCATATTGTTTCGGGTGATGGTATACGGGTTGATCCCAGTAAAATTTCAGCTATTGTTGATTGGAAGCCACCGAAGTATATAACCGAAGTTAGAAGTTTCTTGGGGCTAGCCGGATATTATCGACGGTTTGTGAACGGATTTTCTATAATTGCTGCTCCTATGACTAGATTACTTCGAAAGGATGTTAAATTTGAGTGGACGGAAGAATGTCAACAAAGTTTCGAAGAATTGAAAAAGTTATTAACATAGGCACCAGTGTTAGTACAGCTCGAGTCAGGTAAAGAATTTGTGGTATATAGCGATGCTTCTCTAAATGGTTTGGGATGTGTACTGATGCAAGAAGGAAAGGTTGTGGCTTATGCTTTGAGGCAGTTAAAACCTCACGAGAGGAATTATCCTACTCATGATTTGGAGTTGGCTGCGGTGGTGTTTGCTTTGAAGATTTGGCGACATTACTTGTATGGTGAAAAATGTCGGGTATACACCGACCATAAAAGTCTTAAATACTTGATGTTACAAAAGGACTTGAATTTGAGACAGCGAAGATGGTTGGAGTTATTAAAAGATTACGAGCTTGTGATTGACTATCATCCAGGAAAAGCAAATGTGGTTGCTGATGCTTTGAGTAGAAAACTGTTGTTTGCTTTGAGAGTTATGAACACTCAGTTGGAAATGTCAGATGATGGTTCCATTCTGGCCGAGCTAAAAGTAAGACCGATGTTTTTACAAGAGATTTGTGAAGCTCAGAGAAGCGATGAAAACTTGCAAGCCAAAAGAAAGCAATGTGAGGTTGATACAGAGTCAGATTTCAGAATCGGTCTTGATGGTTGCTTGATGTTTAAAGATCGGATTTGTGTACCGAAGAACGAAGAATTGATTCAAAAGATTTTGCAGGAAGCACATGGTGGTTATTTGTCGATTCATCCAGGTAGCACGAAAATGTATAATGACTTGAAGAAAATGTATTGGTGGAATGGAATGAAAAGAGATATATCAGAGTTTGTGTCCAAATGCTTAATTTGTCAACAGGTGAAAGCAGAACACCAAGTGCCTTCAGGATTACTTCAGCCTATTATGGTTCCTGAATGGAAATGGGATCGGATTACTATGGATTTTGTTTCAGGGTTACCGTTGACACCAGGAAAGAAAGATGCCATCTGGGTAATAGTTGACAGATTGACTAAATCGGCTCATTTCATTCTAGTACGTACGGATTATTCTCTTAACAAGTTAGCTGAATTGTATGTTAGAGAAATTGTTAGACTACATGGAATACCATTGTCAATCATTTCAGACAGAGATCCGAGATTTACTTCGCGGTTTTGGCAAAAGTTGCAAGAAGCGTTAGGTACAAGGTTAAATTTCAGTACTGCTTTTCATCCACAGACTGATGGGCAATCAGAAAGAGTAATTCAGATTCTTGAAGACATGCTTCGATGTTGTGTATTAGAATTTCAAGGAAGCTGGGAAAGATATTTACCGTTGGTGGAATTTGCTTACAATAACAGTTACCAGACAAGTTTGAAAATGGCACCTTATGAAGCATTGTATGGTCGTAAGTGTCGAACGCCTTTGTATTGGACTGAACTCAAGGAAAATCAGATCTATGGGGTTGATCTAATCAAAGAAACCGAAGAAAAAGTGAAGGTAATTCAAGATTGTTTGAAAGCTGCTTCGGATAAACAAAAATCTTATGCAGATTTGAAACGAAAGGAAATTGAGTTTCAAGTTGGTGATAAGGTATTTTTAAAGGTGTCTCCGTGGAAGAAAGTCCTCAGATTTGGACAGAAGGGTAAGTTAAGTCCGCGTTTTATCGAGCCGTATGAAATAACTAAAAGAGTTGGACCGGTAGCTTATCAGTTAGCATTACCATCTGAGTTGAAGAAAATTCATGACGTGTTCCATGTATCTATGTTACGTCGGTATCGCTCGGATCCTTCGCATGTAGTTTCACTGACCGAAATTGAATTACGACCAGATATGACCTATGAAGAAGAACCGATAAAAGTTTTAGCTCGAGAGGTCAAACAACTAAGAAATAAAAGTATTGCTCTTGTGAAAGTGTTGTGGCAAAAGCATGGAATAGAAGAGGCTACATGGGAACCTGAGGAAACTATAAGAAAACAATACCCACATCTGTTTACCGGTAAGATTTTCAAGGACGAAAATCCTTAAAAGGGGGGAGAGTTGTAATATCCCGAATTAGGGCCTAATCGGAATAGTGGTTTTGTGACCACAAATCCGAGGTAGAAATAATTATTTTATAATTATTTTGATGTTTATGATATGATTTTATGATGGTGTGAAAATTTCGTAAAGAAATTCCAAGCGTAAAGTGCTTAATTTGAAGTTAGGGATTAAATCGAATAAGTTGCAAAACTTGCATTCTAGAAGTTTTTAGTATGAAATTGCTTTGAAATATTAATTAGGAGGTCTTAAATGGAAATTAGACCAATTTTAAGTTCACGGACAAAATTAGGACATGGAAGGAAATTTTGAAAGTTTAGTAAGGAGGGGCATTTTGGTCATTTGGACATTTAATGAAATAAAAAGGGAAAAATAACACAAAATTAGTTATCATCTTCCTTGGTTGCTGCCGAATTCTCCCTCTCTCCATAGCTAGGGTTTCTTCAACTTTCAAGCTTCATAGTAAGTGATTCCAAGCCCCGTTTTTAATGATTTTTACGTTTTTGAAATCCCGGTAGCTCGGTATAGCTTATGATAGCAATATTTTGAGCTAAAGTTCATATTTGGAAAAATACCCATAGATGAAATTTGTGTATTTTGATGTTTTATGATAGAATATGAGGTTTTAAATTATGTTAGACAACTTGTGCTACTCGGTTTTAAGTAAAAACGAACAAAACGGCTTAATCGGTAAAAGTACATATTGTGCATAAGTATGTGTTATAGTGGGAATTTGAGCTTGCTAATGGCAAATAAATGATCAGCATGTCCTAAAACATAAGAATTTGAAATGAAATTTAATTTCCGAGCTTTGGGGCAAAAGTGTAAATATGCAAAAGTTTAGGGGCAAAATTGTAATTTTGCCAAAATTTGAATTAAGGACTAATTTGAAAATGTGAGTATTAAACAAGCTAAATGTGTTATTTTAGATCAAGAAAGACGTGGAATCGACCTCAATCGAGGAAAAGAAAAGATTGCGGACTAAATTGCAAAATCTTTGTATTTTGGTACTAAGTAAGTTCATGTGTAAATAATGTAACATAATTGTTATTTTTAAGTTGATTGATGTTATTTATATGATATGTTGATTTTTATCGTGAAATATATGCTCTGTGGTTATTTTTGAACAATATGCAAATTATATGTGCTACTTGTTAAATATAAATGGCTACCGAGTATTGGTTTCGGTATTCTGTGGAAGACGGCAAGGATGTGTGATTGAGGAAAATCCCGTTTGAACCTTGGGAATGGATTAGGATACAAGTGACATGTCACTAGGATGGTTGGGCATCCGAGCTCGTTGAGTTGAGTCCGAGTTCACTTATGGATGCAAATGTCCGAACTCGTTGAGTTGAGTCCGAGTTCGTGAAATGTAACTAGGCATCCGAGCTCGTTGAGTTGAGTCCGAGTTCACTTATGGATGCGAACGCCTGAGCTCGTTGAGTTGAGTCTGAGTTCGCATATGGGCGGGTTACATAATTGATTGATTACATATATAGCACTTATGTGCAAATGATCCGTGTATCCGAGTTGTATTCCAATGTGTTCAACGGGTAAAATTCAAGTGAAATGGAAAAGCACTCAAGATGTAAGTGACAATTCGGTAATGTTGAGAAATGGCCATATTGGACAGGTATGTACTTAACCCTCGGGTTGAAACTCGACACAACAACAAAAATGTGGTAAGATGAAGTATGATGATTAGAATTGTGACATATGTTTTGGTGATGCTATGCTAATGTTGTTTGGCATAATGACTTTGTTATGTTACTTGTTATTTGCATGTGAACTTACTAAGCATTTATGCTTACTCCCTCCTTTTCATTCATTGTAGTTTTGGACAAGCCGGCTCGAGAATCGGGATAGGTCGAAGGCTCGATCACACTATCCGAAGGACTTTTTGGTAAATGGCTTGTAAAACTTAGTATGGCATGTATAGCAATATACCTACTTTGTGTAAATAATCTTGTGATATGGTGGTGTTTTGGTTGAGGAAATGCTTGATAATGATGAGTCATTGAAATGGCTAATATAGATTATGTTTGATGTCATGGAAGAATAATAGGTTATCTAGTACATGAAAGCTTTTATGAAAATGAAATTAGCCATAAAACAGAACATTGCAGCAACACTGACGTGAGTTTGAAAATTTACTAAAAATCATAGAAATCGAATTTGGTGATGGATTAGTTATGAAATTGAAGCTTATTATGTCTATTTTCAAATGGAAGAAGCGAATTAGGTGAAGGAGTTATATTTTATAAGATATTTGAGTTTTAGTGAGACAGGGCCAGAACAATTTCTGGATCCCCTGTTCTAACTTTGAAAATTCACTATAAATTGTACAAAAATAGTTAAGAGGTGTACTTTATATGTACAGAATCCTTAGTTAGTATAGTTTCAATATAAGGAAACGACATAATCATATGAATTTTTTACAGAGAGAAAAGTGGTTTGAGTAAACAGAGGTCAGTGCAGTCAAGTCCTGAAACAGGGGTAACTTTAACTAATAAACTGTACAAATCGGCCCAACCAAAAATTCTATAAAAAAATTAGTGAATAGATATATGAGTCTAGATTCAGGAAAAATTTACGGATCTTGATTTTGAGTTTTGTAACTCGAGATATGATTTTTTAAACGACCATGACGCAGAGATTCTGCATATTCCGAAAATTAAAATAAATGATGTAAAGTTGGTTTAATGATAAATTAAGTTTAGTAACACCTCAAACTCGACTCCGGCGACGGTCTCGGGCGTGGGGACGTTACACATTCGGCCATGCTAGGAATTTGAAGGAATTGGTTGTTTTGTTTTATTTTTTTTTAATTGAGAAAAGATGAGTAAAAGAAGTTGAGCTAGTTAAGTTGCATATTGGTGGTTTTGACTTGCTTTAAAGAAAATTGTTCTCATGACTATGTATGTATGTATAATGCCGAATGTGTATATAGGTTTTAAGAGAAGTTAAAATTTATAAATTGATATAAAGGAGGTGCCAAATGTGGTTTGGATGTATTAGAATTAAAACTAAGAATTTTAGCTTATAAAGGTGTTTTACCGATTGTGATTTTAGTATTGAAAATTTGATTTAATTGCTAATTTTAATTAAATAATAAAACCATATGAGGTTCAAATAGGTGTTAAGGCCGAATGAGTCATGGTAGATAAGTTTAAAATGATGTTTAAAAATTTGTTTTACAAATTAAGCTTGTAAATAATCCTTGCCGAATGCACTTGACTTAATTTAAAATAAACGTTAGTTGAGTAAGTTGAAATGAAAGAAAATTGAGCTTGATTTTTGCGAATGAAAAATTGAAGTGTAATAAAATATTATAATATGTGTTATATGTATTGCCTTATATGTATTAGTAGGTTTAAAATAAATGTATATGGTTGTATGACCATTCGGTCATGGAAGTAATGCATGAACTTTTGTAGGTTTTAAATGTTAGTAAATTTGAAATATATGTGCTAAGACCGAAGGTGGTATTAATGGATTTGTTGAGTAAAAATGCATGCTATATATATATATATATATATATATATATATCCAATTGGAATATGCCTAAAGTTATTTTCCCTAGTGACCGAATGTAATAAAGGCTAAAGTATGGTTTAGATGATAATTTACCTAAGGCTGAATGTAATTACATTCATTAGGGACTATATGCACTTAAGTTATGTGTAACCACTTGATTAAAATGAAATACATGATTATGTATGTATGATTTAATTGATGATTGATAATCGACTAAGGTAATATTAATTATTTGAATGTATGTGTTTCATTGATGGATAAATTTTCTTACTTATAATAAGTTGATCGAGTGATTAAACTAGTTTAAGCTTTGTTGAACTTAGCTCAACAACCAAACTCGGACAAAGGAAAAGCTAAACTTGTGGAATAGTGATCCGTAGTCATTCGACGACTTTAGAGGTAAGTTATTAAGTAATTAAGTTTGAGTTGTTGTGTGTCTAAGATTATATAAAGTTGATAAATATTTATTTGGCCTTTATATGTTCAACTTGCTAAAAGTGTATCAAGTTTAGGCTATTAAGCCGAAGATGTAGTATATGGATTATGTATAGAATGTGGCCTAATGATTATTAAGAAAGTGATGTGAAACTGTGTAATATGTGTTTACGATTTTATTGTAATTGTTTGTATAAAGTCGAATGTGAATTTAATGTATATATATGTGGTAGTTGAATAGCTTTTATGAAATTTAGTGATTTGATTATCATGCAGAGTTCATATCGGGCCTTCCAGCCTAGCAGGTTATAATGTCGGTGATAAGTTATCGGGCCTTCGAGCCTAGCAAGCTATAATACCGGTGATAAGTTATCGGGCCTTCGAGCCTAGCAGGCTATAATGCCGGTGATAAGTTATCGGGCCCTCAAGCCTAGCAGGCTATAATGCCGGTGAGTTATATCGGGCTATAAGCCTAGCAGGCAAAATACCGGTGATGAATTTGAATTTGAATTTAACGCGTTAATCTGTTAAGAGTTTGTTATAAGTCTATGATGCATAATACTTTATGATAAAATGATATTTGAAATCGTCTAATGCTGAGAGATGGTCAGGTATGTATCTTATACTCATATTCGGGTTGGCATGGATCGATTCATAAGTATATGATGAAATGTATATTTAAATGAGTGAGTGTCATGATTATTTATATGGTTATGTACAGGCTAATATGTCAAAAGTGTGAGATAATGTTGTTTTTACTTGTGTCACTTGAGTTCGAATTCAAGTAAAAATGATATATCAAATGTATGCTATGTGTAGGTGCAAGTTCGGCAGATTGGCAATATGCATAGAAAATGATTACTGATGAATTTGAATGAGTGCCTTATATTAAGTTAAATTGGATATATTACTTAAAACTTACTAAGCTTTTGAAACCTTACTCGTGGTTGTGTTTTCTTCTGTTTTATAGATTTTTGTTTTCAGCTACGAGCTCGGGGATCCAAGTTTAAATCATCCACACTATCGTCGTTATTTTGGTACTTTCGATAATTTATTTTGAACCAATGGTATGTATAGGCTAAGTTCACTCTTTTGAATCGAATTGTATTTTGAATTGTAAATATTATAGCTATGCGAAAATGGCTTGATAGTTCCTAAATATGAATGTATGGTTTGAAGAAGTTATATGAGTTATTACTTAGTATTAATATCAAGTAAGTAGGAGTATGATATGCACATATGTTCGAATGTTATAGCATAAATATTTATAAGATGATTCCGCTTTACTCATTAAGTTAGAATCTCTCTTTATAAACTTTGATAGTGCACATATGATAAATTGTTGATACATGTTGCATAGTTTAAATCATAATAGTGTAATGAAAAGTTATATATACATATCCGGTTGTAGTTAAGATTTAAGGTAGCTTATTTAATAATGATGTCTATTTGAAAATTTTGATTGGTATGAATTTATAAACCTCTGTAAGTTTTGTTTAGTTAAGTAATACTTTGTAACCCAATTCTGGTGACGGACATAGGTTAGGAGTGTTACATTTTATTGGTATCAGAGCCACGGTTTAGTCGATTCTAGGACTAACGTAGCGCGTGTGAGTCTAGCTATACATGCCATTAAGTGTCAATATGATAGTGTGATGATTTCTGATAATTGAAATGTGTTCTCGTATAGCAATGGATCTTGATCCCGATCGAGCAGTAGCTGATGATGTCGAGAGTGTAGCGCCTGCTCTCGCACACGGGACAGTGCCGTTGGACTCTCAACCGAATGCAAGTAATCAGAATGAGGAGGCTAGATAAGCCTTTTATAACATGATAAATGACTGGTTCAATCAATATATTCGAACTAATACGGCTGTTCCACAACCCTCACTTCCAACTAATACACCCCCAGCACCTATGGTACCTCCGATAATTGATCAGTTGAGGTTGAGTAAGCCCCTGGTTGACAGGATCCGAAAGCACGAGGCTATTGAATTCAAGGCTACAGATAGTGATGATGCTGAACAGGCTGAGTTTTGGTTAGATAATACTGTCTGAGTATTCGATGAACAGTCGTGCACACCTGATGAATGTCTAAAATGTGCTATATCTCTGCTACGTGATTCTGCCTACTATTGGTGGAATACATTGGTTTCTATTGTGCCTAGAGAGCGGGTGACTTGGGAGTTTTTCCAAACCGAGTTCCGTAAAAAGTATATCAGCCAGAGATTCATCGACCAAAAACGGAAGGAATTTCTTGAGCTTAAACAGGGTTCCATGTCAGTTACTGACTACGAACGTAAATTTGTGAGACATAGTCGATACGCTCGAGAATGTGTTTCCTCTGAAGCTATAATGTGTAAACATTTTAAAGATGGGTTGATTGAAGATATAAAACTGTTTGTTGGCATTCTTGAAATCCGAGAGTTCGTGGTACTTGTCGAGCGAGCTTGCAAAGCCAAAAAGCTCAGTAGAGAAAAAAGGAAAGCTGAAGATGAAGCTAGAGAGTTCCGTAAAAGATCTTCGGGAAAACCCTTTCAGCAATCATCGAAGAAATTCCGTGATGATTCAGGCCGATCCAAGAACACTTTGGGTTTTTCCAGATGAGACCGTGATTGACCTCTTGTGAGTACTCGAGCTACCTCTATTGCTAGTGTTGGAAATGACCGTTAAGATAGAGTTGAATGCAAACATTGTGGTAAATGGCATACGGGGAGCTGTAGATTTCGTGATCGCTCCTGTTTTGAGTGTGGATCAGCCGACCATTTCATCAAAAATTGTCCGAGATTGTCAGAGCAGAATGCAAATCAGAGTGGAAAACTGAGTACTACTGCAGCACGAGGTAGACCACCGAGAAATACGGGGAATGCTAGTAGAGGTCAGAGAGAGACTAGAGACACTACGGTCAGATCCGAGGCTCATGCTCCTGCCAGAGCTTATGCTATACGTGCCCACAAGGATGCCTCTTCGCCAGATGTTATTACCGGTACTTTTACTCTCTTTGACACTGATGTGATTTCTTTGACAGACCCTGGTTCTACTCATTCCTATGTATGTGAGACTTTAGCATCCAGTAAGACTCTACCTGTTGAGTCTACTGAGTTTGTGATTCGAGTGTCAAATCCCTTGGGTCGTTATGTGCTAGTCGACAAAGTGTGCAGGAAGTGCCCCTTGATAATCCGAGGTTCCTGTTTTTCGGCCGATTTGATGCTTTTACCATTTGATAATTTGGTGTTATTCTCGGTATAGATTGGCTGACTGTTCATGAGGCCGTGGTGAATTGTAAAAGAAAGACTATTGATTTGAGATGTTCGAATGATGACATAATCCGAGTTGAGTCTATAGATTTGAACGGATTACCGGCGGTAATATCCTCGATGTTGGCCCAGAAATATGTGAAAAAGGGATGTGAAGCATATCTTGCAAATGTACTTGATAGTAAAGAGTCAGAAAAGAAGCTTGAATTAGTGCCAGTGGTTTGTGAATATTCTGATGTGTTTCCCGAAGAATTACCAGGATTACCACCTGTGCGAGAAGTAGAGTTTGGCATTGAACTTGTACCTGGGACTACACCGATTTTGATAGCTCCATATCATATGGCACCAATTGAATTGAAGGAATTGAAGGCCCAGTTGCAAGAGTTGACGGATAGAGGTTTCGCTCGACCGAGTTTCTTACCTTGGGGTGCACCAGTGCTGTTAGTGAAAAAGAAAGATGGAACCATGAGAATGTGCATTGACTATCGTTAATTAAATAAGGTAACGATAAAGAATAAATATCCGTTACCGCGTATCGACGATTTGTTTGATCAGCTGAAAGGAGCCTCAGTGTTTTCAAAGATAGACTTGAGATCAGGCTATTATCAACTGAGAGTTCGAGACTCAAACGTGCCTAAAACCGCTTTCAGAACGAGGTATGGTCACTACGAATTCTTAGTGATGCTGTTTGGGCTCACTAATGCCCCTACGGTATTTATGGACTTGATGAATCAGATTTTCAGACAGTATTTGGACCGGTTTGTAGTTGTGTTTATAGACGACATCTTGAGCTATTCACGTGATGAAACCGAGCATGCCGAACACTTGAGATTGGTGTTACAGATTTTACGAGACAAGTAGTTTTATGCTAAGTTCAGTAAATGTGAGTTTTGGTTGAAAGAAGTTAGCTTTTTGGGGCATGTGGTATCTGCATCGGGTATTCGAGTTAATCCGAGCAAAATTTCAGCTATACTTGATTGGAAGCCTCCGAGAAATATTACTGAAGTCCGGAGCTTTTTGGGACTTGCCGGTTACTATAGACGATTTGTAAAAGGTTTCTCGATGATAGCCACACTGATGACGAAGTTACTACAAAAAGATGTTAAGTTTGAATGGTCAGAAAAGTGCCAGAAGAGTTTTGATCAACTGAAAACCTATTTGACCGAAGCTCCAGTGTTAGTACAGCCCAAATCCGGTAAAGAGTTTGTGATTTACAGTGATGCGTCCTTAACTAGGTTGGGTTGTGTGTTGATGCAAGAAGGCCGAGTTGTAGCTTACGCTTCGAGACAATTGAAGCCACATGAGAAAAATTATCCAACCCATGATCTTGAATTAGCGGCCATCGTTTTCGCTTTGAAAATATGGCGGCACTACTTGTTCGGGGAAAGATGTCATATATACTCCGATCACAAAAGCCTCAAATACTTGATGACCCAAAGATATTTGAATTTAAGACAAAGACGCTGGCTTAAATTGTTGAAAGATTACGAGCTTGTCATTGACTACCATCCGGGAAAGGCTAACGTGGTTGTCGATGCTTTAAGTCGCAAATCACTATTTGCTTTGCGAGCAATGAATGTACATTTATCTATTTCTACTGATGATGTTCTAGTAGCAGAATTAAAAGCAAAACCAGTGTTAATACGGCAAATATGTGAAGCTCAGAAAATCGATGATGAATTGGTTGCTAAACGATCTCAATGTGATTCGGATATGGATTCAAAGTTTCGAATTGACGACAATGATTGTTTGAGGTTCAGAGGTCGATTGTGTGTTCCAAGAAATTCAGAATTTACTTCAATGATTTTGAACGAGGCTCATAATAGCAGAATGTCAGTTCATCCTGGTAGCACGAAAATGTACAATGATCTAAAACGTCAGTACTGGTGGCATGGTATGAAGAGAGACATCTCTGACTTTGTTTCTACATGTTTGATATGTCAAAAGGTGAAAGCAGAACATCAGGTGCCTTTGGGATTGCTACAGCCAATCATGATACCTGAGTGGAAATGGGATCGAGTAACGATGGACTTTGTATCTGGCTTACCGTTGACACCGAGCAAGAAAGACTCAATTTGGATTATTGTCGATAGATTGACGAAGTCAGCTCATTTCATCCATGTTCGTACGGATTTTTCACTCGATAAATTAGCGGAATTATACGTTTCTCAAATTGTACGACTGTATGGAGTGCCTACTTCTATTGTTTCTGATAGAGACCCCAGATTTACATCATGATTCTGGAGGAAATTGCATGAAACGTTGGGTACTGAGTTACATTTTAGCACTGCTTTCCATCCCCAGACAGATGGTCAATCTGAACTAGTTATTCAGATACTCGAAGATATGTTGAGATGTTGCATTCTCGAGTTCAGTGGTTCGTGGGAACGATATTTACCTTTGATTGAATTCACATACAACAATAGTTTTCAATCAAGTATCAAGATGGCACCATACGAGGCTTTATACGATCGTAAATGCCGCACACCACTATTTTGGACCGAACTTAGTGAAAATAAGATTTACAGGGTTGATTTGATCAGAGAAGCTGAAGAAAAAGTGAAAGTGATTAGTGATAGTTTGAAAGCAGAATCGGATCGTCAGAAATCATATGCAGATTTGAAACGCAAAGATATTGAGTATTAGATTGGTGATAAAGTATTTTTGAAAGTCTTACTCTAGAAAAAGGTACTCTGATTTGGCCGTAAAGGCAAATTGAGCCCGAGATTTATCAAACCGTACGAGATATCAGAACGGATAGGGCTGATTGCTTATAGATTGGTTCTGCCACCTGAACTCGCAAAGATTCATAATGTGTTCCATGTTTCGATGCTTAGACGGTATAGATCTGATCCTTCACATGTGGTTAATCCATCTGAAATTGAGATTCAATTGAATTTAAGCTATGAGGAAGAACCGATCCGTATTTTAGCTCAGGAAGTGAAAGAATTGCGGAATAAGAAGATTTCTTTAGTAAAAGTGTTATGGGTCAAACATGGAGTAGAAGAAGCTACTTGGGAGCTTGAGGACTCTATGAAAGAACGTTATCCGAATTTATTCGCTGGTAAGATTTTCGAGGACGAAAATTTCTAAGTGGGGGAGAGTTGTGACAGCCCAAATTTGACCCTAGTCAGAATGTGGTTTCGGGACCACAAAACCGAGTCATAAAATTTATTAAATGTTAAAATTCTTATCTGCTATGTGTGATAGTGCATGTGTGAAAATTTGGTATTTTAATTTAGTCATATGAATGTGAATTTCACTTAAAAGGGCTTAGTTGTGAAACATAGAAAATATGTTAGGTAAATGTGTGAGGACCAAATAATGGTAAAGTATAAAAGCATGGGTTTGCATGTCAAAATGCCCTATTTTATTTAGTGGCCGGCCATGTAATGATATCCGTCCACTATGTATAAATTTTCTATAATATTATATTGATAATTGATTAAAATAGCTTAATAAAAATGTATTAAATAAAACAAAGATGAATAAAACAAAAACAAGGAAAGAAAGTGTTCATCTTTTGCTTGTTTGGCCGAAAATTGAAAGGAAAATAAGGGAAAGGAAGAACAAGCTTTTGGTTACCATAAGAGGCCTAAATTAAGGTATGTTAATGTTTTCTCTTGGAAATTTTTGTATGATTTGAGTTCTTGAAGAGTTCCATCCATGGCCCATGTAAAAATTTCTAAAGATATAGTACCAAGTACATTCGGCCATGCTAGGAATTTGAAGGAATTGGTTGTTTTGTTTCATTTTTTTTTATTGAGAAAAGATGAGTAAAAGAAGTTAAGCTAGTTAAGTTGCATATTGGTGGTTTTGACTTGCTTTAAAGAAAATTGTTCTCATGACTATGTATGTATGTATAATGCCGAATGTGTATCTAGGTTTTAAGAGAAGTTGAAATTTATAAATTGATATAAAGGAGGTGCCGAATATGGTTTGGATGTATTAGAATTAAAACTAAGAATTTTAGCTTATAAAGGTGTTTTACCGATTGTGATTTTAGTATTGAAAATTTGATTTAATGGCTAATTTTAATTAAATAATAAAACCATATGAGGTTCAAATAGGTGTTAAGGCCGAATGAGTCATGGTAGATAAGTTTAAAATGATGTTTAAAAATTTGTTTTACAAATTAAGCTTGTAAATAATCCTTGCCGAATGCACTTGACTTAATTTAAAATAAACGTTAGTTGAGTAAGTTGAAATGAAAGAAGATTGAGCTTGATTTTTGTGAATGAAAAATTGAAGTGTAATAAAATATTATAATATGTGTTATATGTATTGCCTTATATGTATTAGTAGGTTTAAAATAAATGTATATGGTTGTAAGACCATTCAGTCATGGAAGTAATGCATGAACTTTTGTAGGTTTTAAATGTTAGTAAATTTGAAATATATGTGCTAAGACCGAAGGTGGTATTAATGGATTTGTTGAGTAAAAATGCATGCTATATATATATATATATATATATATATATATATCCAATTGGAATATGCCTAAAGTTATTTTCCCTAGTGACCGAATGTAATAAAGGCTAAAGTATGGTTTAGATGATAATTTACCTAAGGCTGAATGTAATTACATTCATTAGGGACTATATGTACTTAAGTTATGTGTAACCACATGATTAAAATGAAATACATGATTATGTATGTATGATTTAATTGATGATTGATAATCGACTAAGGTAATATTAATTATTTGAATGTATGTGTTTCATTGATGGATAAACTTTCTTACTTATAATAAGTTGATCGAGTGATTAAACTAGTTTAAGCTTTGTTGAACTTAGCTCAAGAACCAAACTCGGACAAAGGAAAAGCTAAACTTGTGGAATAGTGATCCATAGTCATTCGACGACTTTAGAGGTAAGTTATTAAGTAATTAAGTTTGAGTTGTTGTGTTTCTAAGATTATATAAAGTTGATAAATATTTATTTGGCCTTTATATGTTCAACTTGCTAAAAGTGTATCAAATTTAGGCTATTAAGCCGAAGATGTAGTATATGGATTATGTATAGAATGTGGCCTAATGATTATTAAGAAAGTGATGTGAAACTGTGTAATATGTGTTTACGATTTTATTGTAATTGTTTGTATAAAGTCGATTGTGAATTTAATGTATATATATGTGGTAGCCGAATAGCTTTTATGAAATTTAGTGATTTGATTATCATGCAGAGTTCATATCGGGCCTTCGAGCCTAGCAGGCTATAATTCCGGTGATAAGTTATCAGGCCTTCGAGCTTAGCAGGCTATAATGCTAGTGATAAGTTCTCGAGCCTTCAAGCCTAGCAGGCTATAATGCCGGTGATAAGTTATCAGGCCTTTGAGCCTAGCAGGCTATAATGCCGGTGAGTTATATCGGGCTATAACCCTAGCAGGTGAAATGCCGGTGATGAATTTGAATTTGAATTTAACGCGTTAATCTGTTAAGAGCTTGTTATAAGTCTATGATGCATAATACTTTATGATAAAATGATATTTGAAATCGTCTAATGCTGAGAGATGGTCAGGTATGTATCTTATACTCATATTCGAGTTGGCATGGATCGATTCATAAGTATATGATGAAATGTATATTCACATGAGTGAGTGTCATGATTATTTATATGGTTATGTACATTCGGCTAATATGTCAAAAGTGTGAGATAATTTTGTTTTTACTTATGTCATATGAGTTCGAATTCAAGTAAAAATGATACATCAAATGTATGCTATGTGTAGGTGCAAGTTCGACAGATTGGCAATATGCATAGAAAATGATTACTGGTGAATTTGAATGAGTGCCTTATATTAAGTTAAATTGGATATATTACTTAAAACTTACTAAGCTTTTGAAAGCTTACTCGTGGTTGTGTTTTCTTCTGTTTTATAGATTTCTGTTTTCGGCTACAAGCTCGGGGATCCAAGTTTAAATCATCCACACTATCGTCATTATTTTGGTACTTTCGATAATTTATTTTGAACCAATGGCATGTATAGGCTAAGTTCACTCTTTTGAATCGAATTGTATTTTGAATTGTAAATATTATAGCCATGCGAAAATGGCTTGATAGTTCTTAAATATGAATGTATGGTTTGAAGTAGTTAAATGAGTTATTACTTAGTATTAATATCAAGTAAGTAGGAGTATGATATGCACATATGTTCGAATGTTATAGCATAAATATTTATAAGATGATTCGGATTTACTTATTGAGTTAGAATCTCTCTTTATAAAGTTTGATAGTGCACATAAATTGTTGATACATGTTGCATGGTTTAAATCATAATAGTGTAATGAAAAGTTATATATACATATTCGGTTGTAGTTAAGATTTAAGGTAGCTTATTTAATAATGATGTCCATTTGAAAATTTTGATTGGTATGAATTTATGAACCTCTGTAAGTTTTGTTTAGTTAAGTAATACTTTGTAACCCAATTCTGGTGACGGACATAGGTTAGGAGTGTTACAATCACATAATCTTTTACTATTTTAACCATCACTAAAGCATACATAAAAGGCATTTAATAAGGGTCATACCGTCCATCAACACTTATTTGTACTTTGTTTTTATCACCATTTCCGACTATTATAGGCATATTATAAATATATAACTATTTTAAGTTTTAAAAAAAATTAGTTATAAAAACAACACATAATGGTCTTTCACCCACCCCACTACCGTATACTCAACATAAAGAATGGTTTAATCGCCATTCAAATCCTCCATCTTTATAATTCACTAAGTTGAGCCACTTTGAAATTCACCTTCTATGTTTTCAAAGTTTATCAAATAAACCCTTTATTAATTAATTAAGTCACAATAATCAAATTCTCATACCAATTTATTTACATAAGCTAATCCACGTATAATGAACACAAAAATATGGTATTCAATTATTTTTCTGACTCGGCTTCGTTGTTCCGAAACCACTTTCCGACTAGGGTTAAATTAGGGTTGTCACATATCCTCTATTATATGTGCTCGTGTTGTTTACCTCATTTTCCTTCCTTCTCAAAGCCGATCTTTTAGCACTTTCTTCTCCCTCTATCCTTCCACTTCTTATCGCGTTCTCGATCATTTCTCCAATCATTATTATGTCCGAAAAGTTTTTTGTGGAACTTCCTAACATATGAGTGAGGAATGGGGCCTTTAGGGTGTTAATGAAGAGCATTTTGGTTTGCATTTTCAGAAGCGGTGGCTGAACTTGGATGGCGACCTCCCTCTATCTTTGTGCATATTGTCTAAAACTTTCATTTGCCTTTTTCTCCATATTTTGTAGAGTAATTCTATCGGGAAACATGTCCGTCACATGACTGTACTGTTTCATGAATGCCTGAGCCAAATCTCTCCATGAACCAATTCTAGCACGACTCAACTGGTTATACCATTTGGCTACCGCTCCCACCAGGCTATCTTAAAAGCAATGGATCAACATTTGATCGTTATTAATGTACCCTGTCATTCTTCTACAAAATATAGTAATATGAGCTTCAGGGCAACTTGTCCCATTATATTTCTCGAATTTTGGCATTTTGAACTTGTATGAAAGCACCAAGTCTGGAACCAAGCTTAACTCCCTGGCATCAATCCCATGGTGGCTATCAATGTTTTCCATCGCCTTGAATTTCTCCTTTAACCATTTACATCTATCTTCTAGCTGCTTTGGTAATTCAACTTTTGTCTTCTCTCCTTCAACTATTTCATCTAGATCAGGGACATTAAGGTTGATTGGGTTATCTCCTGAACCCGAGCCAGTTTGATGATTCCCCAGCATTGACGTACCCGCTTGAAATTGTTGCGGCCTAATAGTAACAGAGGGTCTACGCGGGTATGCTTCATGCTGTGCCTATGCATTAGTTGGGGTAAATCCCAGAGGATAAAGTGGATCATCATTCTCTTCAGTATTCCCCGCAAGACCTTTTCCCTTATCTAATCCCCCAGCCAACAACTGAGTCAGCTGATTCATCATGTTCCTCTGTGATTCCAACATTCGGTCCATCATGTCCTGCTGGATCTTGACCAACTGCTCTTACATTTGATCTTGCATCTCCTTCTGGAGTTGCTCCAACCTTTCTATCCTTTGATCCATGTTTCTTGACTTAGTACGGGTACCGTAATGGTGTTTGGTTGGTTGGTTTTTGGTAGTTTCCAGATTAACTCTCTCTCTGAAATAATTTCCATGTATTATAGTCTTCTTTATGAACTTTAATGCATATAATGTAATGCAATGCAAATGCATGAAATGCATGAATGCAAAACAAGGCATCGATTCTTACTCAATTTCTTATGGAAAACTTTATTAGAAAACAAAATTCTTTACATAAAATAGATTACAAATACGACTTTACCTTAATGCCCAGCACTTTGACTTTTCTAAGCAAAGAAGCTAACTCTCGTCCGCGATCCGATTCCAGCTCATGCTTCACATTAAGTGTGTCAACCTGTACTGCTAGCAACTGTAAGTGCTCAGCCACTTCTCGAATCTGTGCTATAGCTTCCCCCATGATATAATCTCTATCTCTGACCTAACTCTGAGAATGGTGAAGCTCCTCTTTCCAACGCTCTTCATTCCCTTCCAGGAACTCAATATGGCTTTGGTAATTTTGCAATGCTATCTCCAACTCTTCAATTTTCTCTTTCATTTCTTCAATTTTGCCTAGGCTCGCTTTCAACTCCCTTACAGAATTACGGTTTCGATGCAGATGAAGAGACTTTTCTAGCTCGACCACCCTAGCTTTTAATTCATCTCTTTCTTTTTGACTTTCCAACATATTCCCTTCTAAAGCTTCATTTCGTGCTTGAACCTCCCCGAATTTCCTCTCCCAATGCTCAGCCTTAGTCCGTTCTTCTTGAACCTCTTGCCTCCACTGATCTAAAGTTTTCCTTAGCCTAACATTTCTCGTTGAAACACGCAGCCTTTTATACTCTGACTTTAAACCCTCCAAATCTTCTTCAACTATTCTAGGCATTAGAAATTTCTCGAGCCTTCTTCTTACAATTTTCTTCCTTATACGAGAACTCTGAGTGAGCCAACCCATGCTAGCTGGTACAAATTACCTCGACCAATATTGCCTTAACACGAGCAAAGGGGCATAACTAACAGCTCCCCAAATTCCCAACAAAGGGACCCAATTAAAACTCCCACGTCCGTAAAAAATCTCGCCAGGCACCGTCCATGGAGCTCTCCACTTGATATCATCTTCCTGAAGATTTTAAAGTATCGTCATCCATTTCTCTTCCGATATATCTTTCCTCCTTGTCATGATTGATTCCTCTTTAATCAGTGAATAATCCCTGAGGAAAACTCAGCAAGAAACCTTATCCACTTTCCAAAAGTGGCCATGAATCCATACCATCAACAACTGCGCACAGCCAATAAACCTCCCTTCACCAGCCCGATGACATGCACATAAAGACCTGAATGTCTCAGCCAGAATCGCAGGAACATGTGTAACTTGCTTATCCAATCGGTCAAATAAATCTGTAACCACTTCATCTATATGCCTCAAGGCCTTAGGGAAAATAACCAACCCATAGATACCCAAGGCAAAGACATCTAGTCTCTTCTTTTCATCAGGATGTGCCAAGACCAAATCTCTCAAATTTGCCCAAGGAATGCACTTCCTATCACCCTTTTACTGCATTCGAGCCGTCACCCACTACTCGCTCATTCCAGTAACTTTCATCAACTTCTTCACAAAGGTCGAGACGTTAGTAGATCTAGAGTAAACTTTATCAACCTGAATCTTCGGACAACGAAGCAAAGCCGTATATTCCTCCACAGTTGGTACTAGGTCCACTTTGTCGAAAGTAAAACAACTATAAGCAGGATTCCAGAATTGTGCCATGACCCTAAACAAATGCTTGTCCACCTTGACATCAAGCAAATAATATATGTCACCATAGCTATCATAAAACAATTGCTTCATCTCATTTCCCCAATGAGCCCATATATCCCTCAACTCCTGAAGCTCATTCTGCGTCACACTAATTCGAGTAAAGTCCCATAGCTCCGATATATGCCCTTCAACTAAACTATCACCCTTTTCCAATTGCAAGTTCTCTGACCAGGCACAGACAGTCGCATTATTCACCACCTTATCAAGAAATTTACTTTCCATAACCAGCTCTCTTAGTAATCAAATGGGAATCAACACCTTTTAACATGATATAACATGCAATTAAGAACAAAACAAATACAACAAGTTAGCATCACATAATAATATTTAAAACAAAATAAACAAAAAAATCAGAACACCTAACTAGGTAACCTCTAAAATCTGGCATGGCTCTACCTAAGGTAAGCTCTTATGGTTCACTACATGCTGTTTAGTTCTAAAGAAAGGGGTATCTGAACCAGCGAATTCCTCAATCCTCATCCGTTATAGGCTCATGTGGATCGAGTTCAGTACAAGGGAACACATTTCCCTATGGCCATGCAGAGATGAAAACCTCACGAAGCGTATAGGTACGAATGTGTTCCGGAAGCGATCCACTTGCCCATGCCGAGGTGAAAACCTCACGAAGGCATAGTTTCTCACTCCCACTTAAAGGTGTAACCACAACGGTCATGCAATGCAATACAAAGTTATTTTACAAAGCTATAACAAATACAACCAAAGAAACATACTTTTTCAAATCAATTTCCAAAATTTCAATCAAAAGGACAAAATTAATCAATTTATGGCCTGGCTCTCAGGCTTTCTCCAGTGGAGTTGCCAAGCTATCGAAACCATTTTTTTCTAATTTTGAATTTTGAAAAATAGGGATCGATTTTAAAAAAATGAAATGGAGTCGTCACTGACCTTTTTTCGAGGTGTGATCGGATCACCTTAAATTAACCATTTTAATAAAACATTTTGATTTATGAAAACAATGAATTTGGTCTACGAAATTTTGAGAAAACGGGTTCGGGAGTCGATTACGCACGAGGAAGGGTTAGCACCCTCGTAACGCCCAAAATTGGTACCAAATTGATTAAATAAAGTCCTTACGTCCAAAAAGGGGTTTTGAAATACGATTTCTTTCAAAACATTTGAATGGCTCAAATTAGACAGCAAGATTCTCTAGTTTCAAAGGAATACAGTATCACATCCAGAACGTTGGGACACGATCCTTTAAACCCTCGAAACCACGACCGATTCTTGGCTTCCAAAAACTCACACATTTGAAAATTACAAAAAGGGTGTTCACTTATTTGTTCCAACGAAAAAAATGAAACCCAGCACATTAGGGCACGATTTCTCGGATTTCCAAACAAAGAACATTGCCTTGTTTAAGATTTAGAGAACACGAGTGAAATCTTAAAAGGATATTTAATTATTTGGTGAAACGAAAAAAATGAAACCCAGCACGTTAGGGCACAATTTCTCGAATTTCCAAACATGAAACATTGCCTTATTATCATTTTTTAAAAAGAACCTTTGAATGGAATAATTTTAAAATTTCAATGGCATTAAAGCTCATTTTTAAAACAAATGAAATGCTATAGAATAATAGAATACAAGGTTAAAGGATAATAACCAATTTAAAATAACTATTATAAATAGCAATAATATAAGGTAATTTAAAAAAATTAATATGTAAGACGATTTAAGAATAACAATACGTTGAATTTGAACAATAGCGCGATAGTGGAGGTCTACAATCAGTTCAAAATTTACCATATCGCCTGAAAATGAATGGTGCGGTTGAGGCAGCTAATAAAAATATCAAGAAAATTGTGAGGAAAATGACTGAGACCTACAAGGATTGGCATGAAAAGTTACCGTATGCCCTCTATACCTATCGAATATCTGTCAGAATTTCTATCGGGGCAACACCTTTCTCATTGGTTTATGGGATGGAGGCAATTTTGCCCATTGAAGTCGAGATTCCCTTATTCCGGGTCTTATTAGAGTTGAAGCTGGACGAAGCAAAATGGATCCAATCCCGGTATGATCAACTGAACTTGATTGAAGAAAAGAGGCTAAAAGCTATCCATCATAGTTAATTATACCAAAAAAGAATGATGCAGGCTTACAATAAAAGGGTCCGTCCTAGGGAATTTCACGAGGGGGACCTGGTATTAAAAAAGATCCTTCGTACGCAAAAAGATTTTAGAGGGAAGTGGATGCCTAATTGGGAAGAACCTTATGTGGTAAAAAAGGCCTTTTCTGGAGGAGCGTTGATATTAGCTGAGATGGACGGCAAGAGTCAGCCTAACCTAGTGAATGCGGACTCAGTCAAGAAGTACTTTGCTTAAGGAGGGAAATGGGCCAAGGCAAAAACCCGCAAAGGTCGTCTTGTTTTTTTTTTTTAAAAAGGAGAGGCCAAGACAAAAACTCGCAAAGGGTGCTTTGAGACCAAAGAGGCTTTGAATTGAAAACACATAAAGGGAAATTCAAATTTTGATGGAAAATGGGGCATGCGCTAGTTTTCCTATACCTGAGTTAACAATGAGGAGGTATGCTACATCTTGGGAGCATCAACAAAGTGCTCTAGATCCCTTAAGCACGATTAAGCTCAAAATAATCTTCGAGGAGTTCGTACGGGGAAGCTCAGGCCGCAATATCTGGGGTACTTATTTGTTCCCTTTATCTATTTTGTATTCTAGCAATGGTTGCTTTCTTGGATTAATCCATTCTTTTCCAATTTTGTTCCTAATAAATTTTAGTTTTATCCATCCTTATAATCTTTTTCAAGCGTTTCATGTTAAAATAATGATTAATGAACTAATATTTCTTTCACAAAAGAAGTTTTGCATATTACTCTGGAAACCTCTAAATAATGCAAGAACCTGAAACAGGACAATTATTTAGAACTCACCAAGCCTAAAGGGCTAGGAACACTTGAGAGATAAGGGTCTAAGCAATGACTACATCTTCAGATTCTTTGTTGAAAATATCAGCTGAATAAGAAGACATACGTCAGGGATATCACCGTAACAAACAGCGAGCAATGATAGCCCAAATGTTAAAAAAGGGATCATTCTCATGACATTTTGCATTCATTCATATAACATTCATAATACATCTAGTTAGGAGCATTTGACTTATTTCGATCATGACATCCTAATCATTTAGCATAAGCATAGACCCCATAAAATCAATTCTACAGGTAGGTTCCCTAGAGAACGATGTAACGATGTGGCAAGATTGATTAAAATTACAAATTTTGGCGAATCTTATCTCCATGTATCTGCAATAGAGCAGATTTAAGCCACTAGTCTTATCTTCCTAATATAGTAAGGGAGCAGGTTAAAATTACAAGTCTTATCTTCATGTATCGGTAATGGAGTAGACTGAAGATTATAGATCTTATCTCCTTGAGATAGCAGTGGGGCAGATCAAAGACGGTGAATCTTATCTCCATGTATCGGCAATGGAGCAGATTTAAGCCACTAATCTTATCTTCCTGAGATAGCAAGGGAGCAGACTGAAATTACAAGTCTTATCTCCATGTATTGGCAATGGAGCAGACTGAAGACTGTAGATCTTATCTCCTCGAGATAGCGTGGGGCAGATCGAAGACGGTGAATCTTATCTCCATGTATCGGCAGGGGAGCAGATTTAAGCCACTAGCCTTATCTTCCTAAGATAGCAAGGGAGCAGGCTGAATTACAAGTCTTATCTCCATGTATAGGCAATGGAGCAGACTGAAGATGGTAGATCTTGTCTTCTTGAGATAGCAGTGGAGCAGAGATAAGACGGAAAATCTTATCTCCATGTATCGGTAGTGGAGCAGATTTAAGCCATTAGCCTTATCTTCTTAAGATAGCAAGGGAGCAGGCTAAAATTAAAAGTCTTATCTCCATGTATCAACAATGGAGTAGACTGAAGACTGTAGATCTTGTCTCCTTGAGATAGCAGTGGGGTAGATCGAAGACGGTGAATCTTATCTCCATGTATCGACAATGGAGCACATTAAGCCACTAGCCTTATCTTCCTGAGATAGCAAGGGAGCAGTCTGAAATTACAAGTCTTATCTCCATGTATCTGTAATGAAGCAGACTGAAGATGGTAGATCTTGTCTCCTCGAGATAGTAGTGGGGCAGATCGAAGATGGCGAATCTTATATCCATGTATCGGCAATAGAGCAGATTTAAGCCACTAGCCTTATCTTCCTGAGATAGCAAGGGAGCAGGCTAAAATTATAAGTATTATCTCCATGTATCGACAATGGAGTAGACTAAAGATGGTAGATCTTGTCTCCTCGAGATAGCAGTGGGGCAGATCGAAGGCGGCGAATCTTATCTCCATGTATCAGCAATGGAACAGATTTAAGCCACTAGCTTTATCTTCCTGAGATAGCAATGGAGCAGGCTGAAATTACAAGTCTTATCTCCATGTATCGGTAATTGAGCAGACTGAAAATTGTAGATCTTGTCTCCTCGAGATAGCAGTGAGGCAAATCAAGAATCTTATCTCCATGTATTGGCAATGGAGCAAATTTAGACCACCAGCCTTATCTCCTTGACTTAGCAAAGGAACAGGCTAAAGATTTCAGCGAATCTTATCTCCATGAGGTAGCAATGAAGAGATAACAGATCTTATCTCCCTAAACAATAGTGGAGCAAATCAAATTTAGACGAATCTTATCTCAATGAAGCAGTAATAGAGCATTTTGAAGCAGCAATTTCTATACCCCTGAAGATACAATGGGTTAGAGCGAGGCTACTTGAAGAGAAGAAGCGTCAAGAAGTCAAGACTCGGCAAGACCAGGTAAAATTGGCCTTAATAAGTCTTTTCTTTGTTCCTGTTACACGACAACAAGCAAAGAGGGGCAGCTGTGTGACCCAACTTTGGCCCGGGCCTTAAAAAATATAAACAAGCAAATAAACCCAAAAACCTACCCAATACCCTAAAGCCCAAAATAAGGCCCAACTATCCAAACCCCAAACAGAAACTTTAGATGCCCAGCGCCGTAACTCCAAGTCGATCTCCAAGCACCGCAAGCTGTGCACTTCTTCGCGACGTGTGCCGTTCCACCACGCTATGTCAGTGGCGTGCTCACTCACGTATCTGCAAAAAGGGCAAGATAGTTGTAAAATTTTGGCTATAAAAAGCCATAAAAACAATGTAAAAGGGATCACTTTTTTTTTTCCTGGATAGATAGCAATACTAAGCATTTTTGAATACTAAAACGGAGACTAAATACACCAAACAACCAAAAACCACAAGTAGGAAGCAAGATCTAAAGGCTAAGGGTATTTACTTGTTTTTTTAATTTATTTTTCCATTTTTTTTATATTTTATATTTTATTTTTAAAAATATTTTTCTACATATTAAAATACAAAAAAATAAAAAAAGGGGAAACTTTTACCTTCAAAGCGGCGCCAGCAAGTGGCGGCGATCGACTCCAGAGCTTGGCCAGAGGGATGACCTGCAGAGAGAAGGCAGAGACAATTTTTGAAAAGTTTTGTGAGAAAGAAAGGAAAAATTTTTTTTAAAAAATTGGTTTTATACTAAACCCATACGACACCATTTTGATGATTGGGTTAAAGGCCCAAAACGGCGTCGTTTTGGCCTCTGACCCGCGTGTCGACCCGACCCACTAGGGAGGATCCGCGTGTTTTGATTAATGGGAAATTTGTGAATTTAGCCCTTCCACTTTTTTATGGCTTTGCAATTAAGTTTTTATATTTTTAATTTTGGCCCCATAATTTTATTCCGATTTCAATTCGGTCCTCCCTAGTGCTGCGCTTTTTGGAGGAAGGGATTATTTCCCATTTTGATCCCTCTTTACTTTTTGTGCGTTCAATGCGGTCCTTTTCCTTTTATTTACTTTCTGTTTTTGCCCCAAAACTTCTGTTTTCGATCCAATTTAGTCCCTTTTTGATTATTTTTACAATTTTACTATTAAATTAATTAATTTGAGCTTTAATATTATTTTTATTATTACTATTGTCGAAACCATTTTTTTCTAATTTTCAATTTTGAAAAATAGGGATCGATTTAAAAAAATGAAATGGAGTCGCCACTGACCTTTTTTCGAGGTGTGATTGGATCACCTTAAATTAACCATTTTAATAAAACATTTTGATTTATTAAAACAATGAATTTGGTCTACGAAATTTTGAGAAAACGGGTTTGGGAGTCAATTACGCACGAGGAAGGGTTAGCACCCTCGTAACGCCCAAAATTGGTACCAAATTGATTAAATAATGTCCTTATGTCCAAAAAGGGGTTTTGAAATACGATTTCTTTTAAAACATTTGAATGGCTCAAATTGGACAGCAAGATTCTCTAGTTTCAAAGGAATACAGTATCACATCTAGCACATTAGGACACGATCCTTTAAACCCTCGAAACCACGACCGATTCTTGGCTTCCAAAAACTCACACATTTGAAAATTACAAAAATGGTGTTCACTTATTTGGTCCAACAAAAAAAAACGAAACCCAACACGTTAGGGCACGATTTCTCGGATTTCCAAACAAAGAACATTGCCTTGTTTTAAAATTTAGAGAACACGAGTGAAATCTTAAAAGGATATTTAATTATTTGGTCAAACGAAAAAAATGAAACTCAACACGTTAGGGCACGATTTCTCGGATTTCCAAACGCGAAACATTGCCGTATTATCATTTTTTAAAAAGAACCTTTGAATGGAATAATTTTAAAATTTCAATGGCATTAAAGCTCATTTTTAAAACAAATGAAATGCTATAGAATAACAGAATACAAGGCCAAAGGATAATAAATAATGTATAAAAACCAATTTAAAATAACTATTATAAATAGCAATAATATAAGGTAATTTAAAAAAAATAATATGTAAGACGATTTAAGAATAATATAATGTATAGAATGTTTCCAAACAATTAATTTAAAAAACACTTAAACTTAATACATAAAGATTTTAATTTACTAATATATAAAAAATTGTTCATGTATAATGTATAACAAAATGTGAAACAGTTTAATAAAAATGGAATGCAAAGTCTTAACATTAATAATTATAAATCAATTTTAAAATGCGTAATACGTAAAGGAAGATTTAGAATAAATAATTTATAAAAATAATTTAAACTAACTAATATATATAAATGTTCAAAGTAAATAATATATAAACTAAATATAAATAATATACATAAAAGAAATTTAGATGAAAAGTTGAAATAAAAATAGATAGAGAAATTTAAAATAAACTATAATAATAAAACAAAGAAATGAAAAATAAACATATCAAAACAAATTGAGGGAAAATTTGGAAACAAAACAAAACTTGAAGTCTAAAGATTAAATATCAAATCAACAAAGGGGATCCAGATGAAATGCGTACACAGAAAATAGGGTCTGATTGGGTAATTATCCCAAGTCTTTAAAACATAGCATTTAAACGCAGACTAAATTGAACCATAGATTACAAGGAAAATTGAAAAAGAAAGAAAATCTGAAACAGGCCTCATTGAATGCCAACACGAAAGGGAAGGATTTAAAGTGCAAATAACCCTCAAAGACCAAAAAGCGCAGATCCCAGCCGTGCACGGGTCGGGTCATCGGGTCATGGCTCCTAAACGTTGCCGTTTTGAGGCCATTGAAGTTGGCCTCAAACGACGTCGTCTGATGCTCTTTATAAAAAAAAAAAACCCTAAAATGAAACACCTAGCCATTAAAAAAAATCAAAACAAAAACCTAAGCTACTCTCTCCACCATTCGGCCGACCATGAACCCTCTGCCCAGCCTCCGCACGTTACTCTCGCCGTACACGGTGGTCGGCGCATGCTAAAAGGGTTGATTTTTAACCTAAAATGCTCCCCAACCCTAGATCTAAGCCCTAAATGTTCAAAACCCCTCTGAAACCGAAAGAAAACGACGAAAACTCTTCGTATTCGAGTGCCGACTATCGCAACGAAGGTAAAATTTTTCTAAACTTTCCGTATCTAGATATATGAATGATATGTTTGAAATAAGTAGACTACAAAAATTTTGTAATACCTCTATTTTGTGTGATTTTCTATTAGAAATCGTAAGAGAATTACAAATGTTCGTCTGGCTTCTTTTATAGCCGATTCAGAAATATAATAAAAAAATGAAAAATACAACTTATTTTCTCTTTGTTTTGTATTTGCTGTTATGTGCTGCTTTTCCTTGCTGTATTATTGTGTTTTTTGTCTCTGGTGTTGCTGTCGTGCTCTGCTTGGCTCGCAGGTACGGAGGCTGTGCGTTGGCGTATGGAGGCACGCTAGAGGAGGTGGTGGTGCGCGTGGCGGTATGCGCGCGGCGCAGAAAGGGAGAACCCCTAGGGTTTCTGTTTACCGAAATTATTTGGGCCATTCGGGCTCTTCAAATTGGGGCATTTGTTTTTGTAATTTTGGGCCGTTAATTGGGTAGGGGTTAGGTGGTAGTTAGTATCAAATAAATTTGAGCTATTTGTTTGGGTCTGATATTGGGTTTAAAGTTTGGGTCGTGTTGGGCCTTTTGTATATGGACACTATGGACTTTTAATTTCGAATTTTTTTATTTATTAGGCCGGGCGAAATTGCCCTATTACAACTATTATTATTAATATCATATTTTTATTAGTATTATCATTTGCATTACCACTACGATTATTACTATTATTAATATTTTTTCTTATTATTTTTCTATTATTATTATTGATATATTATTGTTACTCTTATTAACATATTAATATTATTATTTTCTGCTTTATTATTGTATTATTACTATCATTAATATCACATTATTAAACTCCTTAGTTTTATATTATTATAATATTATATATTCTTCCCTTCATATTTATTTACGTTATTATTATTTAAGTAGTACTAGTATTGTTTTCTATTATTATTATTATTAATTTATTATTATTACTTTTTTATTACCTCTTTTATTTCTTTTGTTTTTATTTTATTTAGTATTTTTCTCTCATTTTCTTGCTTATTTTAAACTTTTTTTATCTTATTATTTAAACTTTTTATTAATTCTCGTTTATTTACTTATTGGTTTTACTAGCTTTTTTATTTATTTCTCTCCAGTTATTTTGTTCTTGCAATGGTTATTTGTTTTTTGCGTCTATTTTATTTCCATTATGTATATCAATGTTGCGATTTATTTTCACAAACTCATGTTTCATTAACTTTACTCGATACATAATTATTTTTAAATAAAGGCAATGTTTCGTATTTGAAAATTCAAGGAATCGTGCCCTAACGTGCTGGGTTTCGGTTTTTCGTTTGACCAAATAACTAAATATCCTTTTAAAATTTCGTCCGTGTTTTTAAAATTAAAAACAAGGCAATATTTCGTGTTTGGAAGTTTGGGAAATTGTGCCCTAACGTGCTGGGTTTCATTTTACCATTTGACCAAATAACCGAATATCCTTTTTAATTTCAATGCAAGAATTTTGGAAATTATGAGATGATCTTGGTATCGAGGGTTTGAAATGTCGTATCCTAACATGCTAGATATGATATTTTATTCCTTCGGAATAGGAGAGTTTCAATATCCAATTCGAATTATCCAAATATTTTTTTTCTTAAAATTTTCTCAAATTTTCGACATTAGGACATTGGTTAATCAATCCGGTACCAATTTTGGGCGTTACGAGGGTGCTAATCCTTCCTCGTACGCAACCGACTCCCGAACCTGTTTTCTTGGATTTCATAGACCAAAATTAATTTCTTTTTATATAAAACAAAATGTTTTATAAGGTGATCCGATCACACCTAAACAAAAAGGATTGGTGGCGACTCCATGTATTTTAAAGTCGATCTCCGTTTTTTCAAAATTGGAAAATGGTTTCGACAATTCTAATTAAAAAAAATTCTCATTCCAATTTATTTATTTTTTTCACCATTATAAGATAAAATTTAAATTGTAGATTTGATCCCTTCTATTATGTTCACATTTGAGATTTAGTCTTATATTTTAATTTTACATCATGTGGTCCTCTAATTTTACAATGACATTAGTTAGTCTTAAAAGTTAACATCTTTAGTTATTCTAGTTAAAATGATGACATGAAATTTTCTTTTCTTTTTTTAAAAAACACCTTTTTAACACATTTTTCAACATGATAAGTTGGAAAGAATAATTCCCAAGGAAAAAATTACCTCAGTATTTTAATCAAAATAATCAAGACTGCTAATTATTTAGACTAACTGATGATATTATAAGAGTATAAGAACCAAATTAAGTCAAAATAATCAAGGCTTTTTACACGTGTCCAACTCCATTCTTTTCTTTTTCTAGCCATGTAAGATGGTGGCCAAATATGCAATTTTAATCCCTCTACTATAGTCACGTTTGGTTCTCTAATTTAACAAAACATTAGCTAGTCAAAATCCATAGTTATTCTAATTAAAATGATGGAATGATTTTTATTAAATACTTTTCTAACATAAAAAAAAAAAGTTGATCTTAACATTTTAATTAAAATAATTAAAGATATTAACAATTTGAACTAACTGAAGATATTATAAAAGTACAAGAAAAAAATTATATCAAATTAAATTATAAATATTAAATCATAAAGTTAAATATAATAAACAATATATATCTACCACAATCTTTTATGATTTGATTTAATAGAAGTTTAATATATATTTCAAAATGATTGTTTTAATTAAATATAATTAAGTAATTATCTATTTACACGGAACGAAGTAGAGATAGAAAACTAATTATGAATAAGGTGGATGAATTTACACAAAAATATATGTAAATATGATTGTGGGGAATGAAACTTAAAAGGACCTCTTGCATCGAAATCTGTATGTATGCATGATTGAAAAGGATGTTTTGATTGCAAAATTCACAAAAGTGGCATCATAGTTTGGTTCGTTGATAATATATTAAGTATTATAAACAACAAGTTTGTTCAAATATAAACTCTTTCATATTATCATACTAATTTTGAACCTATGCTATACAAGGAATACTTATTTCATTAAATATCACATTAATGAATTTAACAATTTTTTGTTAGTTCATACTTATAATGTTATATATTTTCTACAAAGTACAAACCATTTCTAAGATATATCTTAATATAATTTTTAGTCTTTAAATTTGGTAATTGAGTTTATTTTGGTATTTGTACTTTTTCTTTTGTCCACTTTGGTACATAAACTTGGCAATTAAGTCCATTTTAATTTGAACTTAGCAAATCTAAAAGTTTGTCAACATAACACTCATTTTATACCATGTTATCACTGGAAAAGTAATTTTTTTTAATTTTCTTTTTCAAAAGATAGCATGGTACATTATCATAATATCACTTCATCAAATCTTGATAGACTCTTAGAGTACAACATTTGTTTTGTTCATGCATGGAGAATTCAGGAACTAATTCCATTTAATCTATAGGTGGAAAGAATTAGGGGTGAGCGCTTGATCAAATTGAGTAAAAAAATTCGAGTTAATCAAGTTGACGAGTACAATTGTATCATTCTAACTTCATTTGAATTTTTTTGAGTCAGTTCGAGTGAAATGAAATTCGACTCGAGTTGAGTCAAGTCAAGTCGAGCTGAGTGAAATTATTCGGGTTAAATTAAAAAGTTAAACATGTAAAATTAAAATGTTATTATAGTATGACATGTTTTTGTTTAATCTTGTCGATAACTTGATTCTTATCTGTACTTTGATTATTTTGTAGGTATGTTTTTGATGTTGTCGACACTGCTAAAAATCAGTTGCCAATAAACTTCAATTTTCACCCGACTGCAGAGTCAGATTGAGGGGAACGGGCTTTGAGAATTTATTGAAGCTCACAAGCCCTTTAAAGCATTTTCTATCTCTTATAACAACAATAACTAATATATATATATATATATATATATATAGTGTAAAAGAAAGATGTTTTGTATTTGGACGCAAAAGTTCTATTAAACTATTTATGGGTTTAGGAGATGTTTTGAGAATTATTAGATTACCAAGAAATGATTTTCCTACAACTAGCTCCCTTCTAGTGTTGATGTGGTTGCTCCATTTTATCTAAATCTTTTAAGAACATTGATCAAATTGGAAGTTATGCATGGGGTGCAGTCATGCTAGCAACTCTGCACCACAACTTGGAGAACCACAAATTAAAAGGACGATTTCTATTTGGAAATTTTCATTTTGTTACGAAGTGGATAGAAGTTATATTTATAGTTTCATTTGTTTAGTATATTTTCGCTTATTTCATGTGGATTAACATTTTATTTTTCTTTGTTGTAGGTGCTTATATTTGAGGACATACCGTGAGTTGCATCTCGGTTGCTCCATCCTGTCATTGAATAAATAAATGCAATTATCATAGCTAAAAATAAGAAAAATTGTCCCAAGGACTTCTCTTTGCTAGTTGGATGGCATGAAAGGCTGATTACGCCATCCAAGAAGCACAGAAATCGCCACATGGTTTTTGAATTTGATGAGTATTTCAAAAAGTTACGGCTAGCTAGAGTAAGTGAAGTCATTTTATTCTTCCTAATGATTTAATTTTAACTCTTTCAAATGACTTTCTTTTTTTTTTTTAGTATTTCATATTTCAATGTTTCAACTAGGTTGAATGGACCTCATATGTTAAAATACTAGAAAATTTCTCACCTTCTCCACATAATGGTCAAGTTCCCCTGGAACATGCTTTGACATTATTTATATATATGGAGAAGGTAATTCTCTATGATCTACCTGTCTTGGAGCAAAATCAACTACATGTATCTCATCATTTTCAATCTAAGATGGGTTATATCTTTACTATTCGCAAGAAACATGGTAAATGTAAAAAAAAAAAATCTAGGCGAAGATAGAAGAGAGATTGAAGCTTGGAACATGAAAATTTCATGCCAGTCTGGTGTGATCGTTGGCGGTGTTTGTATATTATAGGTAATCCTAAACTTGTGTCCCCCCTCCCCCACGACCCTTTTTTTTCTACTTGTTGCTTTCTTTGTGTTTTAAATTGTTTTTGGAATGTCATAGATGAAGAAAATGGGGGCTTTCAAAATCAAAAGGAAGAGATAGCAACTCCACACAAGAGTATGATAGGGAAATAGGTAAGATGATTTTTCTTCTTTACATAACCTTAACATGAGGATTGTGTCTAAATGAAAGACATGGTGACTCTCATTATAACTTTTTCTCTCCTTTTGGTAATGTTCATTAGATATTTTCTAAAACAAATTCACTATCTAATATTACTTGTTAGATTTAAGTTATTTAATTTTTATTGAGAACTTAGTTCAACTCTAGGATATGGAGGATGATCAATTAGGGCATGATAACTCAATGCAGCAACAAGATCACTAGTTGGGGCATGATGACCCCATGAAGCAAGAGTAGTTGATGGAAGAGATAGCAACTCCAACACAAGAGCATGATAGGGAAATAAGTAAGTTGATTTTTCTTCTTTACAAAACCTTAACATGGGGATTGTGTCTAAATGAGAAACATAGGGACTCTCATTTTGATAATGTTCGTTAGATATTTTCCAAACCAAATTCATTATCTAATATTACTTATTAGATTTAAGTTATTTAAATTTTTATAGAGAACTTAGATCAGCTCTTGGATATGGAGGATAATCAGTTGGGGCATGATAACCCCATGCAGCAGCAAGATCATTAATTGGGGCATATGACCCCACAAGGCAACAACAACAGCAGTAGATGGATCATGATAATCTGTTCGGGCATGATGACCTCATGGAGCAAGAGCAGCTAATTGTTAGCTCTCAGAGCATCCCGCATTTATGCCGCCCATATGAGCAGGTATACAACAAACGTACCTAGGGGAATAAGAAACCTAAGCAACAGACTCATCTCTATAAAGAAGTAGATTTGGAAAATATTCTGCTCGTTGGCTTAAAAAGACCATCGCGAGCTCCATCATTTCTTTTCAATTCCAAATTCAGAAGGGACAACATTATTTCTAGGCTTCATCTTAAAAAAGTAAACGTAACTAATTGGTACATTTTTTTTAAAGAGTGTGCAAGATAAATTAATACATGTTGGAAAATATGGCTAACTTTGTTGTGTTTATGGCAGTAGTATGGGTAGCAACAGAATGAGTTAGGTATGCACTACACCAGTGCCCATGCAATTTTTTCTCATTTGCATGTCCTTATTACAGTGGTGAATGTTTTATTTCTTGCAGGCTAAGGCAATTCCACTGCACTTGTCCCGAAGTAATTTTTTTGCACATTTTTTTATTATTTTAAGAGTGTGTGTAACACCCTTTACATGACCCAATCGTCAAGTTCGGGTATCGGATGCCACAACTATCTGGATAAATTAACACATTCCTATTTTGAATTCAATATATACTTAGACAACTTAAACCTTCAAATTCTTTTTGACATTTATACACACATCTTTTTAGTTTTAATTTCTTATAACGTGACACATTTAATGACTCAATAGTTATTTACAATTTATAATTTGACTCTGTCAACTTCAACCTTGAGGCGTAGCCTTGAAGGGTGCCTCTATATATACATGAACAACTACCACACACCATGTAACTTCGGTGAAGTTTGGCTTGGTCCCTCTTTATTTTTCCAAGTCTTTACCCATCCTACATTCAAGCAGCAATTTATTAAGCTCGGAAGAACTTAGTGAGATCTGTATATAAAATTCATTTACGATTGTATAAATCTTTAAGAAAATGAGATTTTTGGTTAAGAATTAAATTCCCTAAATTTCATAGGAGAATTCACAAACTTGGTTGGCAAGGCCCATGCCTTATGCTCTTTGAGTCGTTGTTAGCAGACATAAACCCTAGTTTGGTCATAACCAGGTTCTCTCATTGGTTTCATCCCATTTACCTTTGTTCCACATCCTTGATACTTGTATTCATTACTTTTGACTAATGACACTTGGCCTTTTTCCTAAATAATTCCCGGAACTATTGGTCCTTATAGAATACAATCTCTTTCTAGTATCCCTTTTTTTTCTTGGAGGGCTAGTGCCTACAATGTAACCCTATAGTACCTGCTCTTTCAGCCCATTATTTTAAGATGCCTTACTAGACATGTGGTTCCCAATGTACTATCTCCTCCTTAGGTATTTCATGAAGGTATCTAACTTAAGTAGATCCACAAGATCTTTGTCGTGTTTCATGGTCATGATGGACTTCTACTTCTCAATCTTTACTGGTGAACTTTATTCATTATTCAGCCGAGAGCTAACGTTCCTTCCATGATGAGTCTTGTTGGTATACCCATTAGGATCTATTCTATTACGCTCTATTACTTAATTGCTTAACACTTAAGGGATATGCAACTTCTTTGGTAGACTCTTGTTAGTAAACACCTCATTTACCATCTCATCTAAGAATTTACACATGGCTGAGTTATAATGCTCACTAGGCTCCAATCACCATTGCCCTTGATGTATCTCATAGTTGCCCCATTTGACCCATGTCTCAAATGTGCCAAGTCCTTTTTGTATAGTGACTGGGCATTCAAATCATCACGTGCCTTCTTCCTTATACCTTAGTGGGTTTCCTGGTTTTCCAAACTGCGTACTTCACATGCTACCCTTACAAAGCTAAGGCCTTACACACGTAACTATTGGAAATAATCCAGTTTGAAAATGGTTTTCTTGCACAATGAAAAATTAAAATTTTGAAAACCAACCCGGTTTGTGATATTTAAAGCACTAAACCTTATTTGAATTAATACTAGTGTTTTTGGATAAGCAGATCCTTGATGTTTTCTGACTTTCAACCAGACGATCTTCTCTACTATTCTCGTCCCACGAATTGCTTCAAGTGGGTTCGAACCAATTAAATCAAAACACAGAAAAATTTTCCTTTTGGGTTGAAAACAAAAATTCTCTCTTTTATAATAGAAACCGATAACATTGTTATTCTAAAAAATATATTTATATGTTGAGAATAAATTTTCTTTATTTTTAGGCAAAATAACAATATATCAAAAGTTGTGTTAATAGTTCTACCAATGACATATATTTATATGAAGAGAATGTAGAACCCTAGTAGAGTTGTAGAGGTTTATTTTAAATATAAAAATTACATTCTACTTAGAGTAGAAGAGGGGTGAACGACTTACCCTTATATTTTTACTAGGGTCGTCGCCCTTTTATGTTTTCCCTTTTTTGCCTAAGTCAACAACTTGATCTATATAATAGTTATGATTCAAAATATCAATATCAATCTTATACTAATACTCAAATTCATGCTTATAATCTTTTAATTTCATTTTACTCAATTTCCTTAAACTTTTACTTTTTATTCAATTTAGTCCCTTAAATCAAAACAAGTATAACTTTCACAATTGAGCTTTGTTTTTCATTCCAATTTCAATTATGTCCTTTTACAATCCTCATAAATGAAATCCAATTTTACATAAAATTAACATCA
Source organism: Gossypium stocksii (assembly GCA_020496765.1). Taxonomy (NCBI): domain Eukaryota; kingdom Viridiplantae; phylum Streptophyta; class Magnoliopsida; order Malvales; family Malvaceae; genus Gossypium; species Gossypium stocksii. Next base: position 56,765,799 of record CM035622.1, read on the forward strand.
CTTTTGACATATTCACAATTTAGTGTTAAATGCAAAATTAACAAAATTTACTTTATTAAATAGTCCTTAAACATTTCATAGCTTCCAAATCTACCAATTTCTATAAAAAAAAAAATCTAAGATTCTTCAATGGTTAGTTTTAAAATATTTAACAGTTTTGAAATTGGAGATACAAATTAGTTGGACCTAGTTGTAACGATCTCAAAAATATAAAAATACAAGAAACGAATTAAAAATAACTTACCAAGAAAAAATAGAAGCTTGGCTGAACTTAAGAATTCAACCATGGTTGTTCGTGCATTTCTCTTTTGAGTAAAATCAATAGAAGATTGATAGTGATGAAGATGATCACTTTAAATTATGTTTTATTATATTTTATTAATATTAAAACATTATTCAATATATAAATTTCCCTTAAAACAAACATCCACCGTCCACTATCATTAAAAAGTGGTCAATTGTCACTTTGATCTTCAAATATTTACATTTTTAAGCCATATAACTAATAATAATCTAAAGTGATTAAGTTTTATGATTTTTACAACTTAATCATTGTACCTAAATTAGCCATTTAATCACTAAAATTTTTGGACCAAAATTTAATACACCTATATAACAACTCTGTAAATATTTTAATAAAAATATTTACGGACTCAATTTATGAAAACGAGGTCCCGATACCTCATTTTTCAAAATCATTTGACTTTAGATATAAACCACTTATACTTAACTAATTATTCAATTAAATGAAATTATCAAATTAAAATTCACTATATCATAATACTTGACCCATAAATATTAAATAATAATATTTACAGACTCACTCGTTGAAATTGTGGTTTCGAGGCTACTATTTTTGACACCACTAAAAAACGGACTATTACAAATGGATTTGAAATGGGAATGGAATAATGATACAAATAAATGGTTGGAATTGAACTGAAATTGAATGTATTGCTGTTAAATAGATAGAAATGTATGATATGTTACATTGATTTCTATAAGTGATTGTTCATAGATTTGTATTTAAATGTGAATGTGCATAATCCTAGTTTTGATACATGAATGTTAATGATGTTGGTTGAAAAGTAGATGTTACATGGAATTTGTTATACATGATGTTATTAATGTTCAATTGACTTGAATCATGAAAGTACCATTGAGCTTTATTGCTCATCGTACAATTTGTTATTCCGTGTGTAGGTATAGGTGAATCATGAAAGTTCCTTTTGTTTCGATAAATGACATGTACCTAGGTTTTGAGTCGATTTTGCACAATAGGTGATCATGTTGATATTTAAAGCTAGATATGGTAAATTTTGTTATGGACAAATGGTTGGTCTATACAATTGAAATTGGTTAAGAGTTGAATTGAATGAGATGTTGCATAACTTGTGACATATATGTGTATTTCTATCAAATAGATAAATGGTTAGAATTATGGAACTTGGCATATGTGTTTAGGTTGAAATGATGAATTTGGTATAATGCATATGAATATAAGATGTTAAAGTTTAGAAATATGCATATTTTAAAGGTATCCTTACTGATTAAATTGAAACATAAGTTTGATTGTTTAGGTGTTGCAAAATTGTTACCATTTGTACCATTTGAAAATAGGTGGTCACATTATGACGTCAGGTCCTTAACGTCATGATAGAGATCAAATCAGTGAGTTGCATCATGACAAGGAACCCCTGAAGTCATGACGTCAACCCAATAGTTTACAAACTTTAGAATCTGGTCTTTATTTTATCTCGAGTCATCTTAAGATCTTTTGTAAACTCGTATAAATCCTAAAAATGATTGTATAATATATTTGAAAGGAGTAATATAATTATTAACATGTACTCATGGTTAAATTAAATTATAATTGATTGTAGATACTCCAAAAATGAATGTGGTATCTTATAGCTTAGACATAACAATTCGGTCGAATATGGGGTGTTACAGTTATTATTATATTAATTGGATTGGGAAAATTGAATCTTTCTCATCATTTTAACAAACACTTGGTCTACGTTTGTTTTAAGTGATTTGCAATGGAATTTGATTTCCTCTTTAGCAGCATTATCTAATTAATTGCCTTTCAAATTCTAAAATTCAAAAATCCTCCATGTAATTATTTTGATTCGAATAAATAATTCAAATTGACAATGAAAACTTAAATGAAAATTTAATCCATTTTTACAATAGAAAATTAAAGGCAAAATTATATAAGCTCAGAATGATAAGCACACAAAATATTTGAGTGAATGAGGAAGAAAAACTAATGTTGATTTAGAAAGATGAGAAGGAAAAGTGTAGACTTTGGGCGAAGGAAGGTGTGAAAATATATTAAATTTTAATAATTTCTTAATATATATTTGTTATGAATATCATATTAAGTGGATGTCCATTATGATCAAAATAAAGTTTTGGTGTACTTTAAATTCTAATAGTTATTAGAATTAGATCTCTACTTCTTTTATACATCTTATGCCTATAAATTGAGACTCTGATGAAGCATTGTAAATCATTTCTTTGATTAATAAAGTACATTCTCTATTGCTTTCATATTTTCTTTGTTTTATATTCTCCCCATCTCTCTTTATTTTATAGCACGTTATCAGCACGATGATTCTCAATTTTTTTCTTTTAAAATCTTTCGAAGTCGTCCCCCAAATCCAATTCCTCTTTTATCTTAAAGTTTCACCCTTACAATTTCATCTCTAGGATGTTGAAAGATTCAATCTCATAATGGATCATGGTGATGACGATGATGTTAAAGATCTTCAGGGATATTTTACTATATTTTATTTATTATATCATGTTTATTATAATTAGAGACTAGTCATGACAACATGAATAGATAAATTTTAATTTAAAATCCACGCATGTTTGCGATGGTAATTATGAAATAAAGAATCTATTGGGACATTTATAAGTTCGTCCTAGTAAATCTATTGCATTCCCTGAAGTGAATGTAACTATAAAGAAAATAAAAGATATAGTCATGGACCACTAAAAGTGGGAACATAGTAATAAATAAGAGAACAATGAGAGTTCTCAAGATAACTTTTCAAAGGGTAAAAGATAACTTTTGTTATCAAAGTGATATGAAAAGATTATTGGCCACATATATGGCGTATGCCCAAATATTTTATTTCTATTAATATTCTTTGAGGAAGATATGAAAATGTAGTAATGAATTCTATCATTAAAGATAGAAAATATTTAACTTGTTTGGTACTGAAACAAGAAAATATTATTCCAATATTTGAAAGTACAAAATTAGTTGAAAGCTCTAGAAGAGTTAATATGTCACTACCTAAAAAGCACAAAATTTGTGATGGTTAATGCACTACTTTTAAAAGTTATTTCTAATGGATCTTATATTGAGATTGTGAATGAGGAAAATATTATATTTCGTATGAATAAAAAAAGGGGATTGGGTTATTAATTTATATTTATTTTATAAGTTTTATGATATTCTTTTGTCATTATCCCTATTAAAGTTTGAAAGCAAAATATTTGACTGTGAAAGGTCTACTTATGAGTGATAGAATATGATAATTCTATCTAAAACTTATTATGGTTGGATGCACCTAAAGTTACAACTGTGAGTATAACTCTACAGTATTCAGAATAAGTTCTCAATTAAAATTACGTGGTAAAATATTACTGATGAGAACTTGCGAGAGAGAAAACTTATGTATGAAAAGTCATTAGTTATGTATCTGTTGTACACTTGGAAAATAAAATCCACTCTCAAAGTTTGCTATTAATAGATTTTTTGGCATTTGAACAATTTGGCATATTCCCTGAAGCGAATATTGCATATAATTATTTGGAAATTATATTTATTGACTTGGTGGCATTATAGACTTTACAATGATTTAGACATTTCCAGTAGTACATGTCACAATAGTACTTATATGTGGATACAAATTAAAATGAATGATAATAAAATTATCAATTTGTTACAATTTAGTACAATTGAAACACATGTTAAAGTAAACCAGAAGTTTACTAATACAAATGCGTTTACTACTTGGCGTGACTAGTTAGACCATCCTAGATTGTATCTACCAATGGACATCCAATGGGGAGTGTTGTGAATATCTTATTAAGTGGATGTCTATCATGAACAAGATAAAGTTTTGGTGTATTTTAAATTCTAATAGTTATTAGAATTAGATCTTAACTTCTTTTATACTTCTTATGCCTATAAATAGAGACTCTGATAAAACATTGTAAATCATCCGTTTGATTAATAAAGTACATTCTCTATTACTTTCATATTTTCTTTGTTTTTTATTCTCCCCATATCTCTTTATTTTATAACAATATTTATCTTTTTTTGTGTATTTTATATTTATTTATAAATTTGAATAAATTTTAAGTTTTTATGTATTTTGTATTTTTTTATTTTAATTTATATTTTCATAAATTTTAGAATCATTATTAAATTGGTATAATGCGTAAATATTAATGGTTAAATTTGTTATATTTTTCAAAATTAAAATTACACTAATAAAATGATTAAACATTGAGGGTAATTTTGTTGTTATTCTTGGTCACATCAACATTTCGTTTGGTAATCAAACCCATCTTAATGGCAAAATGATTAAATTGACATTTTATCTAATGAGAGTGATTAAAATTAACAATTTATTTAACAGGAGTAATTAAAATAACAAATTTTTAAATAAATAACTAAAATAAAAATATCAAAAATAGCGAAAAAGGACAGAGTTGAGTAATGGTAAGTCGTTTTACTAATTATTGAGATGTAAAACTTTTAGTTTTTTATTGTATTTTCTTTGACTTGTAGACTTGCAGATGGTTACATGGAGGGGCTTTTAATTTGCTGGCTGACATGTTGACTTTTAGTCATTGGAATCCGGCTTGAAAGAGAATTTGGATTTAGTACGTGGTTTTAAGTCAGTAGTTGGTTCATTGTTGGATAAAATAATTGAGGTTTGGATAAACTATTTATAATCAGGAGGATTAAATGTATTTGAGTTTATATGGTTTTACAATATATATTTTTACTAATATTTAAGTATAAAATTAAAAAACATTAAAAATAGAGCCCAGCCTGCCGTCGCTATGCCGCTGGAGTAGATATTTGTGGAGTGTTACGACATATTGGACAAGCAGCATTTAATTTTAACCACTCATCGATACAAATGGCATGAAAATAATGCTTGCAATCTGGAATAGTCCTTAATTTCTCATTAGCTTGATATTCACAAAGACATATTGAGCAAGTGTTATCACTAGGCCTCGGTAATCGCCGGCTTTCACCAAGCAAAGTTATTGGATAGGCCTCGATACTTGGTCCATCAAGCCCTTTGGCATCATCAGTAGCTGATCGGGCTCGAACTACGGCTGGACCGGATATTTCCAGGTTATGGTGTTGATAGTCATTGTAAATATTGTTAGCCTTCCTTCGGAGATGACATACAAGCCGCAGAACGCACATAAGGAATATTCCCACTCCAAAACTTATACCGAATATAGCACTTCTTGGGATACCTGTAAAACATTTGTATTTAAATACACTGAAAATGTATCAAACATAATTGAGTAGTCAAAATAGAACATTGACATACCAGAGCTAAAACCACCGGAGCACCGGATATCCAAACCCGTATCACTCTTGAACATGCAATTCCCACCGCCGATTTCACAAGACAGGCAATCGGGTTCATTCCATGTTAATCTCATACCATAGTTAGGATCCCAAGGTGGAACTAAAACCTTACCTATATTCATACACGTCCATGATAATGATCTATACTCATCAAGACGATTCGCTGGAAAGGCTATAACAGAGAATGTTTCCCCGCTAAGACACGAAATATACCTAACTTGGGGAAGTTGTTCCGGTATTGCACCATTTGAGCAATTTAGAAACACATAGCTTTCAAGGTCTTGAGCTTCAAAAGGAGTGCCGGAGAGGTTAAGACCCTTGAATAAACGTCTTGGGATGCAATAATCAGGGTCGTTTGTCCATATGCTTTGATACAAATAATTGATGTTTTCGACTATGAATTCACCGGAAAATGGAAGGGTGAGGATTGTTTTAGTTTGATTTTTGCATGTGAGATTGAAGCGAGGATAGCCACAGCGATCGGGTTGGTTGCTAAGACGAAAAGGGAAGCGAATCAATTTATCACCACAAAAAACTTGGCAAATTTCAGTGCTTGTTGATGATTGAACCGAGGGGAAAATGAAGGAGAAGACTACAAAGAAGAAGATTTGGAAAAGAGCCATCTGGTGCTAAATTGAAAGCTTCTGTTCGCTTTTTAGGCTTTAATGAATGATAAGTACAAACACATGTTAAAAGAATTTAATAGTTAATTATATATATATATGGTCTAAAGAAAATGGGAGATAGGACAAATGGAAGAGTTCAAAGATGTCATTTTTGTGCTTAATGGGAACTCAAAAGCCAAAAAATATGATGTTTTCGTCGAAATTTCCTGGTCAACATTTAAAATTTTCATACAAGTAAGAAAAAAGGTTGAATTGGAAATCAATATTTGTATTAATGAGCCAATGGTAATTAGCAAGCATCCATTGAATCCTAGGTTATTGATTACTGTTGTAAACACGCTTAAATGGAGAGTAAGGTTATAAATAATTGAGTACTTGTATTAAGAAAAACCTTTTGAAATGTTTTATATTTTATATAATTTTTACACCTTTTGTAGATTTTGATATATTAGATGTTATATTACATTTTCATATTCATCTCATATAATTGTTTCAAAATGATCAAATTTACAAAAGAAATAACCTATATAATAAGCTTCCTGGCAAATGAAGAACTTGATTATTGGAATTTTAATAGCTCAAAGAGGTAGAAGAACTATCTCAAGTGGTACTAAAGTGAAGCTATACAGAAATCCTGTTTGCTTGTTAAGCTTTCATGAATGATAAGTACGAACAGAAACGTTTACAGAATTTAATAGTTTATTATATATGATCTAAAGAAAATGGGACATAGGACAAAAGGAAGAGTTCAAAGCTTAATGGGAACACAAAAGCCAAAAGAATATATTATACGATGTTGTCTTCGAAAATTTCTAGTAATTGTAATTATTTAAAATGGTTCACAGTTGATAAAAAAGGAGGTAAATTAGTGTTAGTGATTGAATGGTAATTAGCAAGGAGCTAAACTCTCAAATTGTTTTTACTCATTGTAATAATTAAAAGGATATAAGTTTAAATGTGTTTAAACATGTATTATCATATTTAAAATTATCAAATTTAAAAAATAAATTTACAACACAAATGAAAAACTTGGTTAATTTGGAATTTTAATGAGTCGAAAAAGGTAGAAAAATGAACCTGTGGGAAGAGCTTGATTAGCCCTCAAGCATGTCAAAAAAATAAACTCATGTAATGAAGATTATAGCACCATGTATAATACAAATATACTATCACCCCAAAAAAGGCTAAATACTTAATCAACTATAGCGGTGGTCTCGATGGATAGGATGATGTAGAACGGGTCATCAGACTAGCAGGGTCATGGTCCGGCGTATTGCGACAAACAGGGCAAGCTGCATTTAACTTAAGCCACTCATCGATGCAATTAGCATGAAAGTAGTGAGTGCAATCAGGTATGGTTCTTATTGTCTCTTTGGCTTCATATTCCGATAGGCATATTGAACAGGTATTATCATTAGGCCTTGGAAGCTTGAAGTTTCCATCAAGTAAAGTAATGGGATAGGCTTCGATGCTTGAACCATCGAGACCATTTACAGTAACTGGATTAGGAGCTACTGGCGGCTCTGCAATGAAGCTGGAGATTTCAGCATTTGGCCTGTGGTGGAGGCCGCGGCGGCCATCATAGCAATGGACTCTAACATTGCAAATAATAATCAACACCAAAATCAAGATGATGGGTGTTACGATGAAAATCAAGGCATATTTGGTACTGGTTGAAAGACCTTGATAAAAAAAAAAAAAAAAAAAAAAAAGAGTGTAAATTAACAAGAATTAAGCATGAAGTGGAACATTAAATAAACATGGCTTTTATTAGAAACATACCTTTTTTCTTTTTGTGGAGATTAGAGCATTCACCATCGACACCGTCACCATTTTCGTTCTGGCAATTACTTTCACTGCTTCCACAGTAATTACATGGTGCCGACTGGCAATCGGGCTGTTCCCATGTTAACACAATATCATCAAAACCGTACGAGGGCCAATTTGGACTAGGAAGGGGGACCAAAATCTTTGCTATCTCTAGACATGAACTCAACGAAGAAGATTGATTATAAGCGATCGTGGGTATACCCCAAATCGAAAAGTTTAAACCACTAAGACAAATAAACTTAATTGCAGGATAGACCATTGACACATTGGTTTCAGAGGAACAGTTGAGAAATGTGTAGCTTTCAGGGTACAATGGATTGAAAGGAGTGGCAGATAGATCGAGTCCCTGGAGGAGACGTTCCGGGATGCAATACTGACTTAACTGTAAATAACGAGGCGAATAACTGATGATATCTACAGTAAACACGCCGGAAAATGGGAAATTGATGATGGTTTGGTCTGCGCTTCTGCATGTGAGGTTGAAGTTGGGATCGCCACAGCAATCGGGTTGAAATGAGAGCCGGAAAGGGAAGGCAACTAATATATCGTCGCAAAAAACTGCGGGGCAGAAATCATCGACTGTGAACATTGGTTGAAAAAAGAACAAGGGGAGGAAGACTAAGAAGAAGAAGAAGAACTTTAAAGGGGCCATGAATCAAGAAATTTTCACCATAATTACAAAAGAAAAACAGAGTAAAAAAAGTGTTATTCCTTTGAAACGGAAGAGTAGTTTTGAAGTTAATTGAGCAAAAAATATCGTAGGGAGATGCAGACAATCCAATCGAACGAGACAATTAGGAGGCTGTGGTTTTGGATCATTTCCATAGTTTTTCGGTGGTATAATTTTATGTTGTCTTATTTGTTTTTTTCTTTACCATTATCCAATCAAACAATCAAAATTTTATAACTCATTCCATTATACGGTCCACTAACAAAAAATAATTCAACATCATATACTGTTAAAAAAAAATAATTTTAGTAATCTTTTCTTTTTTCATCTTTTTAATTTTTAAATTTGTATATTTTTGTCAAATTACCTCAAAATGGATTAAAAAAATTAATGTTTGGTAATTTTATTGATGCAACATATACGTGGATTGCCACATGAATGACATGTCAACATTTAATTAAATTTTTAAATTTTAAAAGTATTAAAAAAATTGTTTATAATTTTTATACTATTTTAATAATTTCAATGATTTTAAAAATTTTTAAATAATTTTTACATATTTTTATTTTTAAAATTAAAAAGAATAAATAAATATTGATGTTTCATTCAATGTGGTGATTCACGTTTATGCTAAGTTAAAAACATTAATTTTTTCGTCTATTTTATAGTGATTTGATAAAAAAACAAATTTAATGATTAAGAAATTTTAAAAATTAAATGAATAGTTAACTTTATTTTTTTTATAAAATTAAGGAACTAAATAAGTCATTATACCAATTTTAAATTGTAGAATAGTACAAGGACTAAAACCAAGATTAGGCTTTTTTTTTTTTTTTTTTAATGATGTTGACCGTTTAACCGTGATTTATTGTTTGTGCAATCATTCTCGTAATTAAGTTAGTATAAGGTTAAAAAAGACAATTCCTTTCATTGTCACAACAGCTTTTTATATCATTCTTAATTATTAATTTGGTGAATCAATTTATAAAAAATGAGTATACGTTGTGGGAATTAAAAGGACGTCTTGTATCTATATGTGCATTTACGCATTCTTTTTTTCATAATGAAGTATCTTAAAAAGGACGTTTGATTACAATATCTTTTACATTTGATGCAAATGAATTTGGTGATACTACATGCCCCATTGAGAATAAAATCATTCGTATTAGGCCGTATTTGAACTTAAGCTAAATTAATAAAATATTAAATTTATCATTAAGCCAAAGTTTTATTTTAATAATTTTTATAAATTTTTATTTTAACATGCACAATTTAACTCAACAATAACTTAAAATCGATGACAACACTATTATAAATAATTGTATTCATTTGTTGTTCTTAATCCAATGTATTTATGTATTTAAATTTTATTTTACTTACAATTTAATCTAATTTTTTCTATTTTAATATCGTACATATTTTATATATTATTATTAATCAGTTTTAAATCACACATTTCATTATTTATTATATGTTATTTTCAAACATACTTTTATATTTTATATATGTTATTTTACACGTAGACGTTTGATAAAATTTCTATTTTGTTTTACAAAATTAACATCATTAATCTAGTCTACTAACAATATGTTAAATATGGTCATGGCTAGTTCATCACATAGAGGTTGTTTTAATATATTAGTAGGGACATAACCATGCATTTGCGTGGTTTGATTTTTCTTTTATTTTAATGTTTTTTTATAATTGATTAAATGTTATTTAGAATTAACTTTATTTTTTTCGTAAATATAATTTTTTTTTGAGAAAATAAGCAATAAGTATTTCTAGAAAAATAAAATTAGAAAATATGGATAATTTTTTATTCAAACATAAAATCAATGTCCAAATTCTTTAATGAACAAATTTACACCTAGAAAGAACAATATCATTATAGCATAAAATTATTATGATTGGTATAAATATTCTTCAATACTAATATGATGCCTTGCTAAAATTAAATTTCAGTAAGAAACTTAAAGTGACGAACACAATTAAAAAAGTATTCTAAATTAATTATTGACAGAAAAACTATCAAATACAATAAAAAAGAAGTCCAAAATCATAATATTAAAAAAAAAAAAGCTACTTGCCCGATAGTTGAATAAAGAACATTGAAATAAAAAATATAATTACCATAAAACAAATTAACAAAAAGCCAATAAATAAAAAATATTTATTAAATAATATATAATTTAAAATACTCAATTTGTCTTTAATAAATATATTATATTCTCATATTGCGACTTTTTACTCATAAAAGTTGCTCAAATTAAATATTAATTGATGGGTTTCGAATTCATAAAAAAAATAATATTTTTTATGTTTAAACCATAAATAAATAGCAATATAAACAGTATGACCGAACCCACAAAGATTAGAATATTTAAAATTGTTGTTTCGATTTAATTAAATTGCACACCAGACAACTATTATACCCACAACATGTGACGATTTGTGCAAAAATAAAAATGATGAATTTATATATGATAAAGGTAAAAATAATTAAAATCTAGATAACAATAAAAATAAGAATGAAAGAAATTAAATTAAATTAAATAAATCAATATGATGAAATTTCTAGCTTCAAGCTTAATTTTTGCTATGATTTTAAACGGGTACTTGATAACAAGTCTCCTCCTTTAACTGATAAATCGATTATAGTAAATGAGGACGCCTCAGACCACTAATCTTTTCGTGGCCTTACCTAACGAATAACCACGAAACACGCATCCATGATTTAGCTCTTCGGTAGCATTGGAAACTAGAAGGGTCCAACTCGAACCAACAACCTCAATTGTGCGAGTCGTTTAAGCCCGATTGCTATTTCCTTTGACGGATCCAACCAACTACTTAATTGGACACACCAATGTGTTCCTCGATAGACCAAATACAATAGACAATCATATCACTTCTTCCAACTTTATGTTTATCAACACTGAATTAATGAACTCTTTTTAAATTTGATATCAATACAATTTTATAAGACGACGATACTTACTTCCTAAATTAAAAAAATAACAAATACCAATATGAAAATTTTTAATTGTTGTTACGAATTTATTGACTCTCTAGTGGCCTAAAACTAAATAGAAATTTTAAATTAAAAGTTTAACAAAAAATTAATTAAAAATAAAACGAAGTTGCGCAGGAAAAAATAAAGAACATGAAACAGAATTAAAAAGGTTGTAATTCCTATTGAAATTCAAAGTACGGGGGGCGCATCCCTCCCACCCATATATTATTAAAATATAAATGTCTAATTTTACTTCAACTCTTAAATTTTTTTTTTTGAGTTTAAAATGACCTGATATCTTCATTCAATTGAAAAGGCTTAAGGTGAGATTCTGGTGACCTTGACCCAAATCTTTCTACACTTTGTCATGTTCCTCAGTCCCAAAAACCGCTGAGATTCCTCGGATTCCCAAAAGCCTTGCCTTCCCTCCGGTTTCAGTACTCAACCCTATTGTCCAAAAACACTTATCCTCCATTTCTGTCCTCACTTAAAAGGTGACCCACTTCTAAAGGGATCTCTTCCACCCAGAATCTCGGCGAGTCGAACTGTCGTCCCCAAACCGCCAATCTGTACGCCACTCCGTTTGTTGTTCTAGGGATATGTTTGAAAGCTAAGTATCTAAATCTTGGAATTTTGCATTTTATTTCATTTATGGTGTTCCCAATAGTCTGTCTGTCAAGTTCCTCCGATTTAAGTTTATTAACCACTGTCAAAGCATCACTTTTGACACTGGCCTCTCTGAATCCCAGATCCTCTGCGAAGATCACCGCTTGCAGACACGCTTTGGCTTCGGCAGTAGTCGGGTCGCTCATTTATCCCACGGGTAAACGCACGATTCCATAACTAATCATGTATCATTTTTTATAATAATGCCCACGGTTGCTCTATTTGATTGTTTTAAAAACGATGCATCAAAATTAATTTTCACTTGATTTGCTTCTAGTGGCTCCAAATTGCTCCTGCTTGTGGTAGCTTTGTTCTCTATTAGTGTTTCCAACTGTGTTATTTCTGCCTTATAGGCTTGGATGAATCCCACCACATTTTGTAAAGAGTCTTTAACACCTTCATGGAATAGCTTGTCCCTATTATACCAAATTTCCCAAATAGTGATGGCTAAGTTTATGCACTGCTCTTGATTATTATTTCTAAAAAAAATTTGTACTAACCATTGGTTCCACTCCTGCTACATGTCACTACTTGATGGGGAAATTCCGATTTCGTTCAAGACCTGTTTCGTGAAGGTACAATCTCAAAAAATATGTGCTGTTGTTTCCTCTTCCTTGCTACAGATTGGGCAGAGGGCTTCATTTTGAAGCCGTCTATTTACCAGATTTTTTAGTGTTGGTAGATAATTATGTGTAGCTCTGCATAGACTGATCTTGATTTTACTTGGAATTTTGAATTGCCAAAGCTTTGTAAAGTAGTAATATGTATCTTTAGTGTGGTCTGTATAGTTGAAATTTTGATAGGTTTGTCCCTCTGTAATAAGCCATCTGTATCCCCCCTTGACTGTATAAACTCCAAAGCTATCTCCCCTCCACACAACTTCATCGTTCTGTGATGTGTTCACCAGCAGAATGGCTAGAATTCTTTCTGCTTCGCCTTCGTGGAAAATGCCTTGAACTATATCTTCCTTCTAGGTAAACAATTCATTATCTATGAGATCCGCCATTGTGTATCTTATGTCAATGTTCTGACCTTCGAATTTGTCATTTCTAGGACTTGGTATCCATGTGTCATTCCAAAGGTTCACCAGGTTACCATTGCCAATTCTCCACCCTAGCCCCTTTTTCCAACAAGCTTCGAGCCCCTCAAATACTTCGCCAGGTAAAAGAAGGGTAAGACCCTAATCTCGTACTCAAAAATGTTCCCCCGAATAGTATTTAGATTTTAAAACTCGTGCAAGCAAACAATCTGGTTTGACAATTAGTTTCCATCTCTGTTTAGTTAATAGGGTCGTATTAAACATTGTAAGATCCTTAAAGGCAATCCCCTTGCGATTTTGGGGTGCACATTGCATTCCATTCTCACCAGTGAATGGCTTTGATGGTCTTTAAATTATGCCACCAAAATTTGCGTATAAGATTTTCAAACTCGCGACATAAAGAAACTGGTAAACTAAAACATTGTATAGAATACGCTGGAATAGCTTGTAGTATGGCTTTAATGAACACTACTTTTCCTCTAACTGATAGATTACATATTGTTGCACGGAAGAGTGTAAAAGAGTAAAATCATTTTACTAAAAAATCACACTAAGTTCAATTCCCAGGAAAGAGAGATGGATCACGAGGATTACTTAAGTACCAGGTCTTTCCTAGCCAGAATATCCCTCTGTCGTAATTTAATAGCACAATAAATCACTATAATCACACTTACAAAATATGAAAAATAAATAGTAAAGAACACCAGAATTGTAACGAGGTTCAGCAAATTTTGCCTACGTCCTCGGGCACTACCAAATATATTTCACTCAAAAAATACAAGTGAAAATTTACAAATAGGGAGAGAGAACAATGCCTTAAGTAGAGAATGGCAAATGTTGGGATGAAGAAGATGAGAAATGGTTAGGCCTATTTATAGTTGAGGTTCAGGGATTAGCTTGCAAAGTACATATACAAATAGGGACCAGAATTGCAATTATCCCATGCCAAATTTTAACCAGAATTGCAGTGCCTTAAATGCTCTTATTTTCGGTGCCAACTTCCTGACACTCAATCTTTGAAAAGTCAAAGATTGTGGCTGCCAATAATTTCCACCTTGAAGATTTGATTAGAATAATCTTATCTTCACACAATTCTTTCTGCCTTTGACGATAATACTTGATAGTGCCTTCTTCAACTGTTAAACTTGCAGGATATTGATCAAGTTCAAACAATGTTCGAACTTGGTTGCTGTTACCACCTTGGTCATCATATCTGCGGGATTAGCTGCAATCTTAATCTTTTGAAGACGAATTTTCCCCTCATCAATAATTTCCCGTACAAAATGGAATCGTACGTCGATATGCTTTGTACATGCATGATAAACTTGATTCTTTGCTAAATGAATAGCATTTTAACTATAACAATATACATTAATATGCTCCTGAACCAATCCCAAGGTTTTAGCCATACCTTGTAACCAAATAGCTTCCTTTACAGCATCTGTTACAGCCATGTATTCGGCTTCTATGGTTGACAATGCAACTGTAGGCTGTAGTGTAGACTTCCAACTTATTGGTCCTCCAGCAAGTGTAAACACATAACCGGTGGTTGATCTTCGTTTGTCCAAATCACCGGCATAGTCAAAATCAACATACCCAATAACACTTTTACCAAGTGTATTATCATGTTTGAGCAGTAATCCAACATCCAAGGTTTTCTGAATATACCGTAGAATCCATTTCACAGCTTGACAATGTCCTTTTCCAGGATTATGCATATAGTTGCTCACTATACTAACTACCTGTGAAATGTCGAGTCTTGTACACACCATTGCATACATCAAGCTACCCACTATATTAGAATACGAAACTTGCAACATGTATTCTCGTTCTGTATTCGTCGAAGGAGATAGTTGTGCAGAAAGCTTGAAATAAGAAGCCAACAGGATACTTACAGGTTTCGTTTGCTCGTTCATACCAAACTGCTATAGCACCTTCTTCAAATACTACTTCTGAGACAAGCTAACTCTGCCATGAGCTCTATCTCTACATATTTCCATGCCAAGAATCTTCTTAGCTTCACCTAGATCTTTCATCTCAAACTCAAGATTGAGTTGAGTCTTCAATCTCTCAATTTCAACTTTGCTCTTAGATGCTATCAGCATATCATCAACATATAAGAGCAAGTATATGAAAGTTCCTACTTGTAGCTTCTGAAAATACACGCAATGATCAAATTTACTTCTTGTGTACCATTGCCCTTTCATGAACTGATCAAATCGCTTGTACCACTGCGTCGGAGATTGCTTCAATCCATAAAGCGACTTTGTCAGTTTGCAAACCCAATTTTTTTTACCAGCAACTTTGAAGCCATCTGGTTGAGTCATATAGATTTCCTCTTCCAAATCACCATGTAAAAATGCGGTCTTCACATCAAGCTGAACTAGTTCAAGATCATATTGCGCAACCAAGGCTAGCAAAATCCGAATAGATAAATGCTTCACAACTGGAGAAAACACTTCATTGTAGTCTATTCCTCCTTTTTGAGTGTAACCTTTTGCTACCAATCTAGCCTTGTATCGAATTTCATTTTTACCAGGAAATTCTTCCTTCTTTGCATATACCCATTTGCATCCAATTGCCTTCTTTCCCTTGGGTAGTGTCACTAACTCCCAAGTCCTATTTTTATGAAGAGATTGCATTTATTCATTCATGGCTTGCTTCCACTTTACACCATCAGGGTTACTTATTGCTTCTGTGTAAGTAGACGGAACATCATCATCTGTAATTGGAAGCGCATAGGCCACTATATCATCAAAGCGAGCAGGCTTACGAATCTCTCTTCGTGGCCTCCTATATGCAATTGAATCTTATTGATGTAGAGGTTCTTGGGTCGGAACTTCTTCATCATTTGTCCCTCCAATATTAGCTGGATCATCATTAACCTTTTCAAGCTCCACCTGCTGCAAAGTACTACTGGTTTTGTCATCCTTTTGTGAATCCTTGTACTTTAACATGGTTGATTCATCAAAAGTTACATCTCTAATGAAAACAATCTTCCTTGTATCAGGACACCAGATACGGTATCCTTTTACTCCACCAGTTATACCCAAGAATAATATTTTCTTTGCTCTTGGGTCTAACTTAGATTCTTTTACATGATAAAATGCAGTGGAACCAAAAACATGTAAAGAGTCATAATCAGTAGCAGATTTACCAGTCCACATCTCCATAGGAGTTTTTCCATTTATTTGACCAATAGGCTATAACTTGGGGTTTAAATTTAAATTTATTTGTTTATTCTTTAATCCAATAAAATACTATGTTAGCTATTTACACATAATTTAATGAAAAATTGTACCACATAGATAATAGGGTTAGTGAAATGTGAAAATTGAACTAAAATTAAAGTTTAATATATGTAAATGTACCGAATTAAAGTTGATGCATAATATTTTAGATTATATCAATGTTCATGTATAATTTTGATATTTATTTATAATAGTTATAATTAAGTTATGTTTAATTATGTTTAAATAAAATTTTAATTTTATTTATAAATCTTTTATATCTATTTATTTTATTTAATAATAAGATATCGTCATATTATTATTAATTAATGGTACATAAAATTCGTGCACTAACAATAAATGAAATTTTATTCATTAATATAATTTAATCTTATAATGTTATTAATCTTTATTTAGTCATTAAAGTGATGACATAATTTTTGGAGTGATTCAGTCGCACAATTGACAAGTCTTTTAATGCAGAGGTCCTATCTTTAGCTTCTACTGACAGTATGCAGTATGCTATTAGTTTGGATGGCCCTGGCTTGAAAACTTGCCTACGAGTTGTGGTCATTTGTCAGCCTGTAAATGATGCTACCAATATGATTCAAAGGCCCATTATTGAGCCACCATACCTGGTCATTAAAGGTGCTAAAGTCGATAATGGAGATATACCAGTAATTTTGTGCTGATCTCCTAAGCCTATATGGCTTGATGCTCCTGGGCTTGGTGAGGCAAGCATTGATCTAGCTGTTTGAGCTTGTATTGGAACTGCTTTGGTTCGTGAGAATGGACTCACGTTTTGCTATCCACTTCAGTTGCCCACTACTTTTATATATTTGTTTGTGTGAAAGTGGAATATGTAGTTGGTGATTTTTGACGGGAAACTACTGCTATAAATATCAATTAAGATTAAGGTTCTTATGCACCGAAAAATTAAAAACAAAAAAAAAAATTCATTTAGTAAAGTTTTCGAGTGTTTAAAAATTTTGGTGACTTTCAATTTTTTGTACGACTAAATTTAATGACCTCATCGGTGGTTTGACGTGCTCGACAGTGATGTAACAATATTTGGATTTTGGCATTTGGTTCAAACAATAGCTGGAGGTATTTATGTTCTATCTTTTCCGCTGAACTATAACATTTAAACCGTTATTCATGCTTACATTTGGTATCCAAGCATGGTTAATCTTTGCCTTGTCCGACTTTAAAAGTTTGTAAATTTCTTAAAATAACAATGCCATATTTCTTTGAATTATTTTTAAATTTTTTTTGAGAATTTTTATTACAAACTTTTTTTTCAAAATCATTGATTTTATTAAAGTGAAATTTCTAAAATTAATTATGTTATAAATAGTTTAGTGAAAATTTTAGAAATTTGTTGTTTGAATTTTTTTTTTGTGCCTGAAGTAAATGGCTATACGTGAATTATTTGGTTATTAGTTACATACATTTTTTAGGTGCATAAAATTTTTTTAGACTTATTGCATAAGGTATTTAGCAATAAAACTTTAGAATATGTCTAGGATCCAAATAATTTTATTTAATTAGAGAATTAGCCATAACAACTTTAATTAAATGAAATTATTTATTGTAGCAAGGATCTCATAAGGTTTATAGACATTATATATTACATAATGACTTAGCAATAATCTTAAATAAAATTTTAAGGATTAATATTTAGTTAAGTGATTTTCATAATTTTATTTAGTTAAAAATTAGTCACAACATCTTTAGTTAAATAAAATTATTAAAGTTAAAAATTACACATGGAAAGCATAGATATTAAAATCCATTGCATAATTTATTAAGATAAATTATTAAATGACTTTTCATAGTTATCCACAGGAATTATGAAAATGAATGTCATTTTTTTTTATCAAAAGGATAGTAAATAATTTAATCATAAAATGGATCTAATTGAATTAAAAATTTAGCCCACAGAAAATTTTTATGTTATTAGATTCATTATTTACATAATTTGCATTGGTAAATTATGATTTATGTTTACCTCAAATTTTTGTTAAGCATGCATGTTCATTTATTTTGCAGTTTTACAACTTGTGAATATATCTTATAATAGATTAGATATCCTTGAATTAACTAGTGAGAACTTTAAGTTCTAGAAGGAGAGTATTTTTCTCCAATTAGGGTACTTGGATATTGACTATGCCATAAGGAAATTTGAGCCACATATTACTGAAACCAGCACTCAGGTTGCTCTTGCTTTGTATGAAAAATGGGAGCGATCTAGTCGCTTAAGTATCATGTTCATAAAATGTAAGGTTCTGCTGATGTTTGTGAGTCAATTGAGCATTATGAGAATGTCCAAGAATTATTAACGACTATTGAAAAGAAGTTTAAAACTTCTCAAAAGTCATTAGCCAGCACCCTAATCATGAAGTTCACATTAATAAAGCTCACTATCATGAAAGGTGTACGTGATCACATCAACAAGATGAGAGATTTAGCAGCTCGACTAAGAGCACTTGAGGTTGAAATGTGTGAATCTTTCTTGGTGCACTTTATATTGAACACTCTTCCACTTTAGTATGGGCTATTTAAGATCTCCTATAACACACATAAAGATAAGTAGTCTATCAATGAGCTTTTGACCATGTGTGATTAGGAAGAGGCTAGACTCATACTAGATATGGGAGAGAGTGCATTGACGGTTCCTCAAGAAAAGAAGGCGGTTTAAGCCAAGCAAAATGGGAAGGCCAAAATGCAACCCCAAACTGACATAAAGAAAGAGTCCAAGTATTTTTTTTTTTTTTTTGTAAAAAGAATGGACACTTAAAGAAGAACTGTGTCAAGTTTAAGAGCTGGCTTGAAAAAACAGGTAAATCAATCTCACTTGTGTGCTTCGGGACAAATATGGTTAATGTTAGTTATAGTACATGAACACATGATGAATTGATTCTAGTTCTACAATCCATATATCAAATTCCTTACAAGAATTAAGAAACCTGAGGGAACTAGTGGGAACTGCGCGACACATCCATTCAAGAAATAAGACGGGGTCATATATGGAAGCAATTGGAACATGTGAATTAGTGCTTATGAATGACTTTGTTTCAATATTAGAAAAGAATTTTTATATTCCCAATTCTTTTATAAATTTAGTTTCTATTTCAAGACTTGCACCATTTGAGTATTGTTTTAGTTTTTCAAACACTGGTTTTAATTTATTTTATAAATCTGAACTTGTTGGAAATGGTGTTTTTCTGATGGTCTTTATTCTTTTAATTTGAATCATAATGTTATGCACATTCAAATTGATACTCAACATTGTGTTATAAATGAAGATTCCTCTATTTTATGGCATTGGAGATTAGGACACATCTCCATTGAAAGGATTAAAAGATTAGTAAATGATGAAAAGACTTTTTTATATTCTTAGTTTTTCTAGAAATTTAGTTTCTATTTCAAGACTTGCACCATTTGGGTATTGTTTTAGTTTTTCAAATACTAGTTTTAGTTTATTTTATAAATTTGAACTTGTTGGAAATTGTGTTCTTTCTGATGGTCTTTATTCTCTTAATTTGAAAAATAATGCCATTCATAATGTTATGTACGTTCAAACTGGTACTAAACGTTGTGTTATAAATGAAGATTCCATTATTTTATGGCATAAGAGACTAGGACACATCTCCATTGAAATGATTAAGAGATTAATAAATGATGGGGTACGCGGTACTTTAGATTATATTGATTTCAATACTTGTATAGACTACATTAAGGGCAAGCAGACTAACAAGTCAAAGAAAGGTGCCAAAAGGAGTTTGACCATATTGGAAATCATCCATTTTGATATATATTTCCTAGATATGGATGTGCAATATCATAGATAATTCATCACTTTCATAGACGATTACTTACAATATATGTATCTCTACATGCTTCACCATATGAGCGAAGCATTAGAAACCTTTAAAGTTTTCAAGGCTGAAGTAGAAAAATAATGCAATAAGTAAATCAAGATAGTAAGAACCAATAGAGGTTGTGTGTATTATGGTAGATACATTGAGGATGAACAAACACCTGGTCCATTTGTGAAATTTCTTCAAGATAATGGTATAGTTGACCAATACATCATGCAAGACTCACCTATTCAGAATAGTGTTGTGAAAAGAAGAAACCGAACTTTAATGGACATGGTGCGAAATGTGCTTAGTAGCTCTAAGTTGCCTAAGTCATTATGGGTTGAAGCTCTCAAAATGACTGTGTATATATTAAATCGAGTTCCAACCAAGGTTATCCCAAATACACCTTTTGAGTTGTTCAAAGGTTGGAAATCGAGTTTACGACATATACGTGTATGGGGATGCCTGTCTAAAGGAAGAGCTTATAACCCACAAGAAAAGAAGCTGAACCAAATGACCATTAGTGGGTATTTCATTGGATATGACGATTATCATCCATCTTATAGTACTAGAATTGTAAAATCGAGAAATGCAAAATTTCTTAAGAATAACTCAATCAATGGGAGCGATCTATCTCAAGACACGATTCTTGTAGGTCAATCTTCCACTTTAGGTGAGAGATTTGTTATCGTACATAACAGCCCTCAAGCTCAAAGGGGTGTTGAACAACTAATCAATGAAAATCTACAAGTTCCTGAAAACACTTTAGTATATCAAGCTGTTTAAGAAAACCAAAATAATATTGAACAATAGTTGAACAACATGATCTACAAGAAAATATTGGTTCAACATTAAGGAGATCTACTAGAGAAAGGAAATCGACAATTTCTAGTGACTATATTGTGTATCTGCAAGAGTCTGACTATAATATTGGAGCTAAGAATGATCTTGAGTCATTTTCACAAGCCATGAGTTGTAAAGAGTCAAAATTGAGGTACAATGCTATGAAAGAAGAGATGAATTCCAGGAAATATAACGATGTTTGGAATATTGTATCGTTTCTTGAAGGCATAAAAACCATTGAATGTAAATGGGTTTTAAAAAAAACTCAATGGGAAACATAAAAAGACATAAAGTTAAACTCGTTGCGAAAGGATTCATTCAGCAAGAAAGAATCAATTATGCTAAGACTCTTAGTCTTGTATTTAATAAAGATTCCTTACACATTGTGTTAGCATTAGTAGCTCATTTTGACCTTGAGTTGTAAGAAATAGATGTGAAATTTGCCTTTCTCAATGGTGACTTAGAGGAAGAGGTATACATGAAACAACCTGAAGGATTCTCCTCCAATGATGGTGAACACTTGGTATGCAAGCTAAAGAAGTCCATATATGGATTGAAACAAGTTGCCTGATTGTGGTATTTGAAATTCCATGAAGTTATCTCTTTGTTTGGTTTTGTTGAGAATATCATGGATCAATGCATATACCAGAAAGTTAGTGAGAGTAAAATTTATTTCCTTATTTTATATGTGGATGACATTTTGTTTACAACAAATGACATGAGTATTCTACATGAGGTAAAATAATTTCTTTCTAAAAATTTTCATATGAAAGATATGGTGATGCATATTATGTCATTGGCATTAAGATTCATCTTGATAAACATCATGGTATCTTAGGTTTATCTTAAGAAACCTATATCAACAAAGTTTTAGAAACATTTGAAATGAAAGATTGTTCAACGACTGTTGCACCTATCGTGAAGGGTGATAAGTTCAATTTGAACCAGTGCCCGAAGAACGAATTTGAGAGGGAGCAAATAAAAACATTCCATATGCTTTTGTTGTTGGAAGCTTGATGTATGCTCAAGTCTGCACAAGACCTGGCATTGCTTTTGTAGTTGAAATATTGGGAAAATATTAGAGCAATCCAGGTATTAACCACTAAAGAGTTGCAAAAGATATCTTAAAAGGACAAATGACTACATGCTTACATACAAATAATCATACAATTTAGAGGTTATTGGCTACTCCGATTCAGACTTTGTCAGTTGTGTTGATTCACGTAAATCAACATTAGGTTACATATTTATGTTTGCTGGTAGAGCTATATCTTGGAAGAGCATCTAGAAGACCTTAACTGCTACTTCCACTATGGAGGTTGAGTTCGTTTCATGTTTTGAGGCTACCTCACATTGAGTGTCACACTCGATTTCTATTAAAGTCTGGAATTAAGGAACAATTGAAAGTTGATTGAAAGAAATCGTGGATTCGACAGACTCTATGGTAAAATCTAAAAAATGCAAGGACAAAATCGAAATTAGTTGGTTTCTAAATTTAGTTTGGTTACATTGGAACTGGTAAGTTCCTCAGTAGGGAGCATAATGATTTTTGGTCGCTAGTTTTGGTAGGGCCTTCGATGATCGTGCATGAAGTTTATATATATAGATGAGATGTGCTACTCCTGAGTGAATTTTCTCTAATCCTATTTCATTTTCTCTCTTTTGCATCATCTTCTTTAATTATTCTAAAGAAGAGAAAGTTGAGGAAAGCTCTACATGAAGCGAGGAAAATAAGGATTGGGTATGAAAAGATGAGAATTTGATGAGTTGGTAAGTTTCTTAATCTTTTTGTACTTGTGGATTCGAGAAAAAAAAAAGAGAAGTTGAGGCTTCTATAAAATTTGAAAGGTTTTCTGCAAGTTTTTTGGATTCTAAATTTTAAAGCATGAATGCCATTGAGCTAACTGGTATATTTGGTGTCATTTTCAGCTAACCAAGATGGATGAGACTCTGGTATTCGGAAAAAGCTAAGCTAGCAAGAATGAAGGATTACAAGTTAGTTTCTTTACTCCACATTTGGATGTTTGCTGGTTGTTGTGTTTTATTTTGCATATTCTGTAATAAGTTTATTTTGAGTCTACGGCTGTGAATGAGTATTGTTGTCTAGAATTGTATGGATATTATATACATGCATAAGTCTATGCAAGTATGAGAGTTGCACGAATGTTTCTATTAAACGAGTATAATTGTGTAATGATTGAAATGTGGCATACCCCATGATATGGCATGTAACGACCCGATAGTCAGTGGTGTCGAAAAATGAAGTTCGAGACTTTGTTTCTGTAAAATGATCTCGTAAATATTTAAATATTTACAAGGTTAGTTTAATAGTGAGTTAGATTTTGGTTAAATAAATTTCATGAAATTAAGTACTGTTAAGGTATAGGGGCTAAATCGCATATGAGTTAAAAGTTGAATTATAGATTTAAGAGATTAAAGTAGTAATTATACATTTATATGTGTATAGTGGACTGTCATTAAGGGCGTGAATTATATATATTTGTAATAATCTAATATATATACATTATATGTTTTAATAATAAATAAAACTAAAGTAAAATAAATGAAAAAAAAGTCGGAAAGGATGAAACATTTCATGCAAAATAAAAGAAAGAAAGAAAAAAAAAGAAGAGAAGTGTTGGACGACAAACCTAAGGACTTAGAAGCTTTCAACTTCAATTGGTTAGTCAATTTAGTCCATTTTATTGTAATTTTTATATTTTTGGAATCTCGATACTTAGAGCTATCCGACCCATATTGTAATTTTTAATATTGCTTAAGATTGTAAATGTTGTTATTGTTGAATAGTTTAAATACTAGGAGTTAAATTGATAGATTTCTAAGTTAGAAGTAAAAAAAAGACTAAATAGTGAAGTTATTTCTTGATTTAGAGCAATAGGGACTAAATTGTGAGAAATTCAAAATTTAAGGGTATAATTGAAAATAGGGAGCTAAATTTAGCTTAAAGTGAAATTAGTATAAAAATATAGAGTTAAATGTGGAAGTTAAATATTAGT
Organism: Gossypium stocksii; assembly: GCA_020496765.1. Classification (NCBI taxonomy): domain Eukaryota; kingdom Viridiplantae; phylum Streptophyta; class Magnoliopsida; order Malvales; family Malvaceae; genus Gossypium; species Gossypium stocksii. Next base: position 56,790,240 of record CM035622.1, read on the forward strand.
CGCGGTTTAGGGACTAAATTGAAATTTAAGCAAATATAGTGTAAAAATTGAAAAATTTAATATGGAATTGAATTGTGTAGAATTAATGTATTTTAATTGTTTTATTCTGTGGCTAACGTCGTATTGGAATCCTCAATGAAAAAGGAGAAAGATAAAATCGACATCAAATAGCTTGGAATTCACGGCTTGTGTTTCTATAATCCGAACTAAGTTGTTAATTATTGCATATGGTAAGCATTTGAGGTAAGTACTTTAGTACTTTGAGATTGAATTGAATTCATAGTTGATTGAAATGGATTGATTTTGTATATATTATGAATGTATTGATTATATGAAGATTGAAATGTTTAAATGTGATAATGTGCAAATATGAGAATTGGACATTGGATGTATTTGTAAGTGAAATGGAACCCTATTAACTATTTCGGGCTAAGTCAGATATAGATAGCATGCCATAGGATAGGAAGACTTCACGGATTTCTTTGACCTCGAGTCGATCAGGCACTCAGTGCGAATTTGCTTCGATTTAATTGATGAGACACTAGGTGTCAATTTATATAATGTTGGGTGCAATTATTACTTCAGATTTATCTGATGAGGCACTAGGTGCCAAACTGGAGTGTTGGTTGGATCTGTGTATCCGTCTGAGTCCAGATTATGTTAATAGGGTTAATGAAATAATAAATTTATATAATTGATATTGAAATGACAAAATATGTGAAATGGAAATGAAAAGTGGAATGGAAAATAAAATGTGAATTATGTTGTAAACATAAATGAAATATATGAGTAATGCACTCATGGACTGAAAATGGGGTTGGATTGTGCCATTATATAAGTGAATTTTTAAATGATCTATGAGAAGCTATTCATATAGCAAGTGGTGTGAATTGAAATATATGTTAAAAACCAGCTAAGTATGAATACTTGTAAAACTTGAGCATAATATGAAATAATGTGGTAATATGCATGAAATAGAAATGGTGATGTCTTGTAATTGCATATTTATATAGTAGTATGATTGTATAATTTAATTTGAGTACTTCATGTATCATATTCTATCTTAAAATGTTCAGATTATAGAAATATCATTAAGTTTTACTCATTGTACGGTTTTATTTTTCATGCGCAGGTTAGGTACATCTATTTTGATAGCCGACTCATCATCCAACAACGATTACGAGCTCAAATGTGGTGATATTTCATTTTGTAATGGCATGTACCTAAGAAGTCTTAGTTGATATTTGGTTTGTTAATGTGATGTTAATTTGGGTTTCAAGTATAATGATGGTCATTTGTATATATGTATATATTTGTGGTTGAAGTTATATGTTTGGTATGTTAGTTAACACAAGGTTTTGATATGTATGTGTAGCTTAAAGTTCGGTGTCTTAGGTAGTTGTATGTTAGTTTAATATGGGGGAATTTGGTATGCATGAAATCTTGATTTGCGTGGTGCCTTGTTGATGTGTTTTGAAGATATAAGATGTGGTACCAATGAGGTACATTGGTCTGGCACTTAAGATGGTTGTTTTCGCATGTTTTGAGTATCTTTAATTGAGTTTTGGATAGGTTAAATGGTTGGTATTTGAGTTGCTTAATGCCCAAACAAGTAGGAAATGGTAAACTTGAGTTTTAAGGTACATTTAGGTGCACATAGTCTATCACACGGCTATGTGTCACACATGGGTAACACACATGGGCGTGTGCCCTGAACATGTGGAATAATTGCATAAGTATAGTGTCACATACGGGTTGATAGACGGTCTGCGACACGACTATGTGGCCCAAGTCAGAGAGTTACACGAGCAGAGACATGGGCTAAGAGACGGCCGTGTGTAACAGCTCGAATTAGGGCCTAGTTGGAATAGTGGTTGTGAAACCATAAATCTGATATTGAAATATATTTTTTATGATTATTTTTAAGTTCATGATATGACTGCACGATAGTGAGAAAATTTCCATGAAGGAATTTTTATGAGATAGTGGTTAATTTGTTCTTTAGGACTAAATTGGAAAAATTGCAAAATATGAGTTTCTAGAAGTTTTAAGGATGAATTAGCATTAGAAAAATTATTAGAAAGCCTTATTTAGCAATTAGACCATTTACTAGCATGAACGACAAAAATGCTCAAGGAAGGGAAAAATTTTTAAAGAAAGGTCATAAGGGCATTTTGGTCATTTGATAAATTAATGAAATAAAAAGGGAAAAAGAAGGAAAAATGTGTCCATCTTCTTCCTAAGGGTGCCGAAATTCTCATGCTCCATAACTAGGTTTTTGTTTCATCTTTTCAAGCTCCAAGTAAGTGCAATCTAGCCCCGTTTTTCATGTTCTTCGTATTTTTGAAATCTTCGTAGCTTAATTTAGCTATTTCTACCACTAATTTGAGCTAGGGTTTATGTTCAAAAATATACCCATGCATGACATGAATATATTTTGATGTCTAGTGGTAGAATATGAAAGTTTAAAGTGTAGTTAACATCTTTTTCTATATGATTTTTCATGAAAAACCCTAATAGGGACCAAATTGTAAATGTGGTAAAATGTGTAGTAAAGGTGTAAATAGATGAGAAATGTGAGCTATTATGATCACATAAGAGGTTCGGCTAGGCTTGGGTAACCAAGAAAATAAGTGCATTTCATTTTACGAGCCTAGGGACCATTTTGTAAATATGTAAAAGTTTAGGGGCAAAATTATAAAATTTTCCAAAGTGTGAATTATGGGCTATTTAGCCAATGTTATTATTAAATGAGTGTGATTTGTCATTTTAGATCAAGAAACACGAAGCTCGGACCAAAATCGGGGAAAGAACAAGGTGGTGGATTAAATTGCATATTCACCCGCATTTTAGATCTGAGGTAAGTTGTGTGTGATAAATTAGCATTATGTATAATGAAAATAATATTATGACATTCTATGGAATTTATGTTATTTCCATGAGATTTATTGATATGATTTTTATAAAGAAATGATGAAGTTGTTATAGAGAAATCCCGGTTAAATTTTAAGAATACGAAGGATACCGTAGTCATGACATGAGATCTAGAAGGTCCCGTATAAGACCATGTCTGGGACATGGCATCGGCACTGAGTTGAGATCCCATGTAAGACCATGTCTGGGACATGACATTGGCTGTAAAACCCCTTGCCCGTATTTGACGCCGGGACAGGGTTTGAGGCATTACTGGACTTAAATGATAACATTCATTCAAAATTGAACCATGAATTTCAGTCCAAATTTAAAACTTTACACTCCCCATCTTAAAGTCCCTATTATTGACCTACGAGACCCAATACATACTTCGGGTGTAATAGCTCGGATTAGGGCTTAGTCGAAATAGTGGTTTTGAGACCACACATCCGAAGTAGAAAAGTATATTTCATGATTATTTTTAAGTTTATGACATGATTGCATGATAGTGATAAATTTTCATAAGGAATTTTTATGAAATAGTGTTAATTTGTCCTTTAGGACTAAATTGCAAAAGTTGCAAAATATGAGTTTCTAGAAGGTTTAAGTATGAAATAGCATTAGAAAAATTATTAGAGGTCCTTATTTAGCAATTAGACCAATTATTAGCATGATGGACAAAAATGCCCAAGGAAGGAAAAAATATCAAAGAAAGGCCATGAGGGCATTTTGGTCATTTGGTAAAGTTAAGTAATAAAAGGGGAAAAAGAATAAAAAATTGTGCTCATCTCCTTCCCAAGTGTGCCGAAAATCATAAGCTCTATAGTTAGGGTTTTGTTTCAACTTTTAAAGCTTCAAGTAAGTACAATTTAGCCCCGTTTTTAATTCTCTTCATATTTTTGAAACCCACGTAACTTAATTTAGCTATTTCTACCACTAATTGAGGCTAGGGTTTATGTTCAAAAATATACTCATGCATGAAATGCAAGTAATTTGATGTCTAGTGGTAGAAAATGAAAGTTTAAAGTGTAGTAAACATTTTTTTCTAAGTGATTTTCATGAAAAACCCTAATAGGGACTAAATGGCAAATGTGATAAAATGTGTAGTAAAAGTGAGAATTTATGAAAAAAGGGGCTATTATGAGAATATGAAAAGTTCAGCTAGGCTTGGGTAATCAAGAAAATAAGTACATTTCATTTTACGAGCCTAGAGACCATTTTGCTAATATGAAAAAGTTTAGGGGAAAATTTAGAAATTTTGCCAAAGTGTTAAGTATGGGCTATTTAGCCAATGTGTGAATTAAAAAAGCTTAATTTGTCGTTTTAGATTAAGAAACACGAAGCCTGAATCGAAACCAGGGAAAAGGCAAAGTGGTGGACTAAATTGAACATCCATCCACAATTTGATTTTCAAGGTAAGTTGAATGTGATAATTTAGCATTAAGTTTTATAAAAATTTATTATGATGATTTCTATGAATTTATGATATTCCATGAAGTTTATTGATATGAATTTTTACAAAGAAATGAAGAAGTGATAAATGAGAAATTCTGATAGGTGTCAAAGAATACGAAGGGTACCGAGGTCACGACATGAGCATTGTAGGTCCCATGTAAGACCATGTCTGGGACATGGTATCGACACCGAATTGTGATCCCATGTAAGACCATGTCTGGGACATGGCATTGGTATCGACATGAGGTCCCGTATAAGACCATGTCTAGGACATGGCATCGGCACCAAGATGAGATATAAATCCCCTGTAAGACCATGTCTGGGACATGGCATGAGCATCTAAGAGAGATCCCGTGTAAGACCATGTCTGGGACATGGCATCGGCATCATCCTATGATCTCGTGTAAGGCCATGTCTGGGACATGGCATCGACATCGATATGAGATCCCATGTAAGACCATATTTGGGATATGGCTTCGGCATCGACTTGATCCCACATAAGACCATATCTAGGATATGGCATTAGAATCATAGCATGAGATTGACTCACGGGTATCCTTCGGTATTCCAAAATTTTTAAAGAGAAAGTATTCAAGTTAATTAGTGTAATGAGAAAGACTAAAGTTTATGATGAGTGTTACATGTACACTTAAGTAAGTTACGAGAAAAATGGAAATGAGTAAGTCATGAGAAAAAGCAAGTCATGAGAATGAGTAAGTCAAATGAAGGAGTAAGTCATAAGATTGAGTAAGTTATGATAGTGAGTAGAAAAGTAAAGACATTTTATGATATTTTAATTGAATAATGTTTTATGACTTATGTTGCTATTTTATTCCATGCAACTTACTAAGCATTTTATGCTTACCCCTTCATTTCCCCTTTTTCCCTGTAGATTTGCCAAATTAGCTCAGGGATCGATCGCAGTCAGAGCTTAAAGTCACACTATCAAGCCATTCATTTTGGTACAGTATAGTTAGTTATTTTGATGTAAGGCATGTATAGGAAATTAGTCATTTCGATAAGTTTCTTTTTGGATAGCCAAAGGTGTTGGCTATTGATATTACTCAAGTCTTGTTGTAATGGCCTTTGAAATTAGCAAATATTGTCAAAGTTATATTTTATGAAATGATGAGGAAATTCATAATTGTGCAAGTTGCATGTTTAAGTAGAGTAATGATGGATGAGAATGACAGGCATGGTGGCATTTGGATGCCTTAGTTGTGAATGTTTATAATGTATATTATGTATGGTTTTGCGAAGTTGAATTTAGTATGAGTTTGATTGTGTTTCAGGGTGGCAAAAAGGCTTGGAAAATAACCTATATTGTCCATGCAGGTTAGGCACACGGGCATGTGTCTAGACCGTTGTGTCCCCTGCATCTTAAGTAGTTAAGTTAGTATTGCACACAGGCTAAGCACACGGGCATGTGCCTTGGCCATGTGTACCCCTGGTAGTTTATAGTGTTCAAGAACAGAGTAGTACACGAGATAAGAACACGGGCGTGTCTAGGCCATGTGAGGGACACAATCCATAGACACGGGCGTGTGCTCAATCCGTGTCGAAACTTATAGGTTAGAATTGAGAGATAAACTCAGTACAGGCTAGGGACATCGGCGTGTGTGACCATACGACCAACTCACATGGGTGTGTCCCATCTCACATAGCGTGTAGCCCTATTTTAAGCAAAATTTTTAGAAGAGCTCGAAAGTTCCCGTATTGGTTTCAAACCACTCTTGGCGTATGTTTTGGGTCTCGCAGGCCCATGATATGGTTAATAAGAGAACGTTTGAAAAAATTTTTAAATTGGAACGAAATTTAGGTCTGACTTTACATGATTAAGTAAATTTAAGTACGGTAATGCCTCGTACCCCATCCTAGCGTCAGACCTGGGTAAGGGGTGTTACATCGAGAGTGGTTCGGGACCAAACTGGGATCTTTGGAACACTAAGAGAAATTTTCTTCAAAATGGTGTCACACGCCCGTGTTACTAGGGACATGCCCGTGTTGGCAGGCCGTGTGGTCAAACACGCCTGTGTCCCAGCCCGTGTTAAAAGCATCGAGCATTCTATTTATGACGTCAGCATACGATTAGGGGCACACGGCCAAGTCACACGCTCGTGTGTTAGGCCGTGTCCTCCACACGGCTGAGACACATGGCCGTGTCTCTGCCCGTGTGGCCAACACTTAGGTTATTTTCCAAGCCCTTTTTGTTGCCCTTAATTTGCACATGTTCACACCACATAACGTAGAACTAATTTAAGCATTTACATACACTCAATTCAACTACAATCAACACCATAACTCGACACTTGCATGCACATGTAAAGTCTTAAAATAGGCCAACTTAAATGGCCAAATACACATTATTATAATGAATCAAAACACTTGGTTACCTTTGTCCAACTCACTTAGGCTTTGATAACAAAAGACTCATACACTTCATAACCAACTAGCCTAAACATGCCATATACTAGGTTTATAAACTTCTCCATACCAATACATTAAATGGATAGTGTGATGGGACCTCTGACTGCTTTCAACCCGAGCAAGTCTTCGAAATCCTATAAGCTATAAAGCTTAGTAAGCTTGTATGTACAAATATTTAAACAAATCATTTGCATGCTTTTAACAATCCTCATAATATGCTCACAAAATAATACAATCATATTTGCACAAAGTTATACTAATAACTTAGGTTTATATTATGTTGTCTGCGCGAGTCATGGTCATTAAATTATTTATATCTGGAGCTACGGAACTTCAAATTTAGACTCACAATTTTTTCCTAAAACTAGACTCATATATCTTCTTCCCATAAAATTTCCAAAATTTTTGGTTTTACCAATAAGTACAGTTTATTCTTTGAAGTCTCCCCTATTTCGCCGTGTGATAGTTTTGACTCCTCTTCACTAAAAATTAATTATCTCTTCATACAAGATTTGTATGGTGTTCCCATTTGTTTCTTTTGAAAATAGGCTCATTAAGGATTCTAAGCATATAAATTATAATTCATAAACATTTTTATACAATTTTTGGTGATTTTCCAAACTTGGAATAGGGGATTCTAGAATCCCTCTAACCCTATCTTAGATCAATACAAATATCTCATAATATGGGATTCTTTTGCTTACTATCCTTCCTTTGTGTGAAAATATACTGAATAAGCTTTAATTTCATATCTCATTCAATATCTAATTCAATTTCCACCATTTTTGGTGATTTTTCAAAGTCATATAACTACTGTTGTTCAAAACTGTTTTATTGAAAATTTACTCTTTCGTGTTCTCTTATGTCATTCACCTTCACATTTCCACATATTAAAGTAAATACATTATAGCATGAAGCACACTTATACACAATCTGTCTCATTTCATACACATAATACACTAGAAGCTCATCAATTCACTATCATTCGATTTCACATATACTGAGTACATGCCTGTCTTACTTAATTCGGTAGTACTTACACTATCAATATGACTTTGCTCATTGAATCATTTATAATCATTAAAGATACTCAATAAAGTGTACATAAGTGCCACACTTATTTGTAACTGAACTATCACTTGCCTCTTGTAGCTGAAGCTACCACTTAACAATTGTAGCCAAAGCTACCGCTTAACACTTTTCACTTAAATGCTCGTTTTCGAGCTAATCCCGGGTCTACTCACACAAGCTGACGATCAGACGTAGCTACTCAGTGCTGTTCACACAAGCTGATAGATTTTCGCAACATATGCCGGATTACCTAGCCACTAGTAGGATGTACTAGACCAGCACCCGGATCATGTTATCACTTTTCACACATAGGCTCGTTCTTGAGCTATTTCGCAGGCCTGCTCACACAAGATAACAGTCAGGATGTAGCTACACAGTACTGCTCACACAAACTGACAGGTATCCGTAACATTTGCAGGACTACCTAGCCATTGGTAGACGTACGAGACCAGCACCTGATTTACTTAATTACTTAATTCCGATGTCATAGCCCATCTATGGTCTTATACAGGAATCACTTATCATTTAATGCCATAATTCAACCATGGTCTTTTTCGTCAATTCATCACTTTAGATTGCCATAGTCAAACTATGGACTTACATCCTCACTATGTCATGGTGAAACCATGGACTTATTTGTCAATTCATATGTCACTATAAAAGGATCGTAATCGATCCTACATTTTTATTCACTTCGAATATTTAACTTTAATTTCACAACTTAATAAACATACATAATTATAATGCATTTTTATTATTATTCGCTAACATTATTAACATACAAACTTACCTTAACGCAGAAATGACAAATAGACTGAATTGCCCAAATACTCGTTTTTCCCCACGTTTCCATTTCGAACCTTGTTTTAGTAATCTATAATATCACATTTAGCTTATTTAATTAACAAATTGTTCAATTTATTTACCCCTAAACTTTGTCAAAATTATACTTTTGTCCTTAGGCTCGTAAAATGATTTTCACTCAATTTCCATGCACTTTAAGCCTAGTCAAACCATTTTCAGAACTATAGCAATCCACAATTCTCACTAAAACACACTTTATTTCACATTTCATTACATTTACAATTTGGTCCTTTTTGGACGTTTTCGTCAAAAACCACCTAGTAAAACTCGTTTCTCTCATCATAGACATGTATAATCTACCATAAATCATCAAAATACACAATTATTCAACATGGGTAAATTTTTAAACACAAACCCTAGCTCAAATTAGTGGTAGAAATAGCTAAATCATGTTTCTAGGATCTCAAAAATATGAAGAACATTAAAAACGGGGCTTGGGTGGACTTACTATTGAGCTTGGAAGCTTGAAAACCCTAGCCATGGTGTCTCCCCTTTAAGTTTCGGCCAAATGAAGAAGATGGACACAATTTGGCTTGATTTTTCCCTTTTTAAATCTTTTTATTACCAAATGACCAAAGGACCTTCATTAAAGCTTTTAGTCTTTCATATTTCCATACCCATTTTGTCCATCTTATATAATGGTCTAATTTCTATTTAAGGACCTCCACTTTAAAAACCATTTCAATTAAGTACCTTAGCTTCTAGAACTCACATTTTTCACTTCTTTCAAGTTAGTCCTAATTGTCAAATTGGACACCCAATCGATAAAATTTCTTAACAAAATTTTCACACAAGCATCTAATTACATAATAAACATTAAAACTTAATTGCAATAAAATTTTCAACCTTGAATTCATGATTTTTGGAACCAATGTTCCGTTTAGGCCCTAATTCGGGCTATTACATTGGCACCGGCATGTGGTCCCATATAAGACCATGTTTAGGACATGACGTTGGCACCGATGCGAGATTTAGATCCCTTGTAGGACCATGTCTAGGACATGGCATTGGCATTTAAGAGTGATCCCGTATAAGACCATGTCTAGGACATGTCATCGACATCAGTTTACAATCTCGTGTAAGACCATGTCTGGGACATAGCGTTGACATCGATATGAGATCCCGTGTAAGACCATATCGGGGATATAGCTTCGGCATCGGCATGTGATTCCATGTAAGACCATATTGGGGGTATGGTATTGGTATCTGACCATGGGAATGACATTTCAAGTATCCTTTGGCATTCCAAGTAATTTAACGGGAAAAGTATTTAAGTTGTTGAATATATTGAGAAAGACTAAAGTTATGTGATGAGTGATATAGGTGCACACGAGTAATTTATGAGAAATGAAAACGAAATGATATGAGCATGTCGGTAAGAATGAGTATGAGTAAGCCATGTAAATGAGCTAAGTTATTTATGTGATATTTCACGAAATCTTATTTGGATGTCTTTGTATGTTGTATGTTGCTATTTATTTCATACAACTTACTAAGCATTTATGCTTACTCCCTTTCCTTTCCCTTTCCTTGTAGTGTTGCCAGACTAGATCGGGGATTAAAAAGGGATGTCGGAGCTCGAAGTCACACTATCAAAAATTTTATTTTAGTATAGTAAAGTTTAGTTATTTTGAGTATGGCATGTATAGGAACTAGCCCTTTTTGTTATGTGTCATATTGGTTAGCCATATGTGTTGGCTATAAATGTTACTTGAATCATGTTGTAAATGGCCATTAGAATTGGCTAATATTGATTAAGTTAAAATTATGAAATGTTGAGGTAGTTCATAAAACTGCAAGTTTGCATGTTTAAGCAGAGTAGTGATTGATGAGAATGCAATGTATTGTGGCATGTGAATACCTTAATTATGGGTATTTAGAAGTGTATTTATGTCATGATATGTGATATTGAAAGAGGTATGAGTTTGGTTATGTTTCAGGGTGGCAAAGAGGCTTGGAAAATAATCTATAATTGTCCACATGGGTAGGCACACGGGCGTGTGCCTAGGCCGTATGTGACACACGATCAGCCCCATGGGTGTGTTGATAAGTTGTGTGTCCCCTACACCTAAATTATGCAAAAAGAATGTCCAGTAGTAAATACACGAGTAGAGACATGGTGTCTCATCTATGTGGAGGGCACAGCCTAGCACAGGGGCGTGTGGCTTGGCCATGTGCCCCAAATTGCATGCTGACGTCATAAACAGAATGTCAAGGTTTTCACACACGGGCTCAGACACGGGTGTGTCATGGCTGTGTGAGGGACACAGGCCATGGACATGGGCATGTGCCCGGCCATGTGAAACCCTTGTAGGTTTGAAATAAAAATAAATTTGACACTAGCGTGTCCCACTCCACACGGGCATGTGGCCTTGTTTTGAGCTAAAATTTTCTAAGTGTTCAAAAGTTTCCGCTTTGGTCTCAAACCATTCTCAATGTATGTTTTGGGCCTCGTAAGCCCATGATAGAGACATGAAGACAATGAATGAAAGGTTTTAAGTTCTAATGAGATTGATAGCCCTACTATCTAAGATTAAGCATATTTAAGAATGGTAACACCTCGTACCCCGTCTCGGCGTCGGACATGGGTAAGGGATGTTACATTTAGTGGTATCAGAGCTAGTGTTTAGTCGATTCTAGAACTAACTTAGCGTATGCATGAGTCTATGTGTATTTGTAATATGATAGTGTGATGACTCCTGACGATTTAAAATATGCTTTCTTATAGTAAATGGATCCGAGTGAGTCGTGGTAGATGATGTAGAAAGTATTGCTCCAGCTCCCGCTGAAGGGACGGTGCCAGCTAGAAGTGAGAATAGACAAGCAACTGTGAGTCAATGAGGAGAGGCTCAGGAAGCCTTCTTCCAAATGATGAACGAGTGGTTCATAGAGTTCGTTCGAATGAACCCGACCACTTAACAATAGGCTCCACCCACTCCAAACCCTCAACCTACCCAGTAGCTCCTCAAATTGTAGAAGTGGTAAGAAGAGAAAAGCCTCCTGCAGATAAAATCTAAAAACAAGGGGTTGAAGAATTCCGGGCTAATAAAGATAACGACCCAGAAAGAGCTGAATATTGGCTAGATAATACCATCAAGGTATTCGAGGAATTATCTTGCATGCCTGAAGAGTGCATGAAGTGTGTTGTATCCCTCTTACGAGATTCTGCCTATCAATTGTGGAACACCTTTATGTCTGTAGTACCAAGGGAAAGAGTTAATTGGGAATTTTTCCAAGAAGAATTTCGCAAGAAGTATATTAGTCCAAGAATTATCAACTAGAAAGGCAAGGAATTTCTTAAACTGAAGCAAGGTCGAATGACAGTGACCGAGTACGAGCGTGAGTTTGTGAGACTCAGTAAATACGTGATATTCGTGATATGAAGTAATAAAATTTATAATAATGATCGCACCAAAAACTAACTATTATCACGACTTTAAGGCAAGCGCACCTATCGAACAGTAGTATAGTTTAGCGGCAGGACTGAGTTATCGTACCCAAGGGAACCAAAAGTACTAGTACTAACTTCTTTTCTATTATCTAGCCTAAAAATAAAAGAGGTTTTTATGAAACTAATTCTAAAACTAAACTAAGAATGCACAAAAAGTAAATTGGGGAAAAACTCTTTAGGAAAACTGAATGATTCAGACAATACTCAAGGGAGAATTCACTTAGACTTCACTTGTTATCAACTCTTGAACTAGACGATTTATTCACTTGACTTGATCTGTAGAAATCCCTAATTTATGTTAATACCTCCGTCGAGGATAAGAACAACTAATCCTAGGTTGATTAACTGAAATCTCTTTCTAGTTAAAACCCCTAGTCTCGCATTAACTCGATCTATGGATTCCCTTATTAGGTTTGACCCTAATCTGGCAGATTTATGTCGCCCTATGTCAAGGGTTGCATGCAACTCCACTTAATTATGTTGAATCTACTCCTATGTAGGGACTTTTGCTCCTCTACACAAGCACATTCGACTTAAATCAATATCCCAGAAATATCAATTTAAGATTTAAAAACACAGTTAAGAACAAATCAAATATTTATCATATAATTCAAGAGAAAATAATAACAAAATTTGTCTTAGGTTGCATCCCCCTCAAGAATTGGGGGATTTAGTTCATAATTAATAAAGAAAATATCTCAGAAGAATTAAAGTAGCAAAACATAAAGAACCCAAAAACCCCTAAAGGATTGAAGGGAGATCCTCTATCTTGATGTAGAATTTGGCTTCTGAGATGAATCAATCGGCTTCCCTTCGAGTAATTCCCTGCCTTTAACTCTCTATGTTGGCAGAAATACGGCACTCTCTTGTGGAGAGAAAAGTATTCCCTTAGTGGGAAATAAGCACACCCTTGAAGTTGCCTCCTAGGGTCTTTATATAGAGTTTAGAATGGCTTTCTTAGCCCCTGAGTATCCTTTTTCGAGTGAAATTGAACTTCCTCACGACAGGTACACACCCGTGGGCCACGCCCGTGTGGATCGACAAGAGGCCGTGTGTGGGCCTATTGATGGTGGCATGGCCATGTGGTCTGGCCGTGCTTGTCGGGGCTAGGCCGTGTTGGACTTTATGTGGCACGACCGTGGGACACGGCCGTGTGGTGAATCCTTGGGTCGTGTTATTTTTACACTTTGGCCCATTTTCTCTATTTTTGGCCCGTTTCTCGTTCTTTTCTCTTCCCTATGCTCTCCTGAGTATAAGACATGAAATAGAAGGATTAAGAGCACCAAATTCCACAATTTCAATAATAATTCATCCAAAATATAGGCTAAGCATGAGGTAAAAATATGTATAAATTATTGTTTATCAAATACCCCCACACTTAAGCCTTTGCTTGTCCTCAAGTAAAATCTCAACACACAATTAAGAACCATTCTTCTAAACTTATAACCCTTATCAATAATGTTTGAAACTAATTCACAAGTAGTCATACAATGAAAATTCAATCAGAAGATCATTAAAGATTCAATCACTCTAAGTTGAGAATTTTATCACGGAAACATAGGTTTTCTCCCTTCTCTTAAGTAATTATCTTTCAATCAAAATCAATGAGAATTGACATCCTCACTAAGGGTTCACTCTATCCACTCAAAGTGTTTAGGGTTCAAGAATTAAGCACTCTCTAGTCAATCTGAAAAGTTATTACCATAGGCTTGCAAGAAAATCAAATCTCCACCACTATAGTTTGATACGACACATCGATCAAAAGGTCTTTCAATGGTTGTAATGGGGCTTTGGTTAGGGGTGTTGTCACAAGCTAAAAAAGAGGGTTAGAATGGAGATTGAATTGAAAAATCATCTAGCTAGAGAAATCTCTATCACGGGAACATATTCCTAGAGCTAGGCCTTATGATGACATCGTTCTGGATTTGGAAGCTTGTAGAAATATGCAAAAACTATTGAACTATTACAGATTACAACTGAATTAACTGTATATACACATTTTTTTTGTTTTTTTTTGTTTTTTTAAGAACAATTCAAATACAATACTTTGAATATTGACAAACTTTACAACTGAAAAAGAGAACAAAACTAGATAATAATTTAACTTAAATCTTGACAAAAATAGGGATCAAAATAATTAAATGGGATTCAACAAAAATGGGTTATGGGTTAATATTAGAGGTAAGTCAAAGAATAGGTTGTTAGGCTCAATGGGGTTTACTAAGGCTTAATTTATGGAGGAGGCTTTTTATGGAGTAAGTGGGTTAAACCTAGGTGCCGCTATCATTTCAGTGTATCAAATCAAGGATGTGGTCTTGACATGTATAATCGAAGCAAGTTCTAGAATAACAAATCAATATTGACTCACTCAAAGCAATAATAAGAGTGAACAAGAAAGAATGTATGCTCAAAAGGCTCAAAAATCTCACTAGAATTATGACTTTTGATGTCAATCCTGTGAATTTCAAATCTCAAGATAACACTTAAAATTAGGGAAAATAACCTAGAAAAAATTTAAATTCTCAAAAATTTCAACTTGTCATGTTTGATTCCCTAGTGTTTTAAAGTTTGAATAATCAAAGCATAAGCACATATGTCTTAATTCTCAACACATCAATAAAAATCATAAATCAATCAGAATTAATTCCTAACAAGAGATTTGAAGATAATGCAGAGAATTCGAAATTTGAGAGCAATTTTTAGGGATTTCAAAGATAATATAAAGAATGAAAGTGAGTTTCCCCCCCACACTTAAGATGTACAGTGCCCTCAATGTACAAAGATAACATTAATAGTAATAGAAGCACTAGATCATAAGTTAGGGAGAGAAGTAAAACTTCCTGAATATTGGATGGAACCCTTGAATTGTGAAAGCTGTCTTGGAGGAAGGAATACTTGAAGTTCATGGTTTTGAAATTGCGATAGCACTTAAGGGATTTTAGGTATTTCAAGATTAGAACAATTACTCGTTAGGAAATAACCGATATAAAATAACTGAAATAACATAAACTAGTTCTAAGAATACTAAAATTCAAATAATGAAAAAGATAAAATAAAATAAAATGGAAAAACAAAATTCCCAGGGATTTTGGCATGCCTGGCTCGAGACACGCCCATGTTGCGAGGGTGTGTTGAGGTACACGGCTGTGTCGAACGACCGTGTGCTTCGATGTTCGCTTCTCCGACGGCCGTGTATGGGGTCACACGCCCGTGTCTGATTTGACAGTGTTGGCCACGGCCATACCGCACGGCCGTGGCTATTTATCATAACCCGTGTCTTAGGGAAAATTTTACCCTGCTTGTACACGGCCAAGTTGCACGACCATGTCTCTGCTCAAAGTTTACATACGGCCCGAGGCACGCCCGTAGGCATGGCCGTGTGGCTCGAAAAATCCTGCATTCAAAGGGTTAGTTGATGTATTTAGAAAGCTGAAATAAAATAATTTACTTAGTCAGTGCTCGGGTTGCCTCTTGAGAAGCGCTTGTTTATAGTCTAAGCTCGACTTTTCTCAAGTTTGTTTGGTCACGGTGGCTTAAAGAGTTGATACTCTTCTATCCTGCTTTCAATTTCATTATCAACATAAGATTTGAGTCGAGTGTGATTTACCTTAAAAGTGCCGAGTGGCTCATGTTCTATGTTGACTGTACCATAGGGAAAGATTTTCATTACCGTGAAATAAGGTGTATCATTTGTATGCTCTTTTGAATTCAAGATTCAAGGATCGTCCTCCCCTAAGATTACCTTATCCCCTACCTTAATTTGATTTGTTTTCACCTGAGGGTTGTCTTGGTGATGCTCTGGGTTTGTATGGCATACTTTGGGCTTTTCATGATAGGTCAGCCATTCATCTAGTTCCTCAATCTGCAGCATTCACTTTTCAAGTGCGTCTCCCTTGGATGGACTTGTCTGTGGTTAGGTTGCTTTTATGTGGAGTGTATCCTGCAAAGAATTTTGAACAGTGAGATCATTCTTTTTACAAGGTCTCGTATTAATATTCTTATCAACAGTTTTATTTGAGTTGCGAGCCTATAAAGTAATGCTATCATTACCTACGCGAAGTGTAAGTTCACCTGTTCCTACATCAATAATGGTTCTAGCAGTTGCTAAAAAAGGTCACCCTAAAATTACGGGTACGGTACTATCTTCATCCATGTCTAACACAACAAAATCTACGGGGAATATAAATTTATCAACCTTGACAAGCACATCTTCTATTATACCTTTAAGAAATCTGATAGTTTTATCAGCTAATTGTATGCTCATCTTAGTCTGTTTAAGTTTCCCTAGACCTAGTTGTTTAAACAATTTGGTTGGCATAACATTTATACTAGCCCCTAAATCAGCTAAAGCATTTTTAACGTCTAGACTACCAAGTAAACAAGGAATTGTAAAACTCTCTGGATCTTTCAGCTTGTTGGGTAGCTTATTCTGAAGAATAGTGGAGCACACTGCATTTAGTTCCACATGAGATATCTTATCTAGCTTCCTTTAGTTTTTCAAGAGCTCTTTTAAAAACTTAACAGTGTTTGGTATCTGTGATAGAGCTTCAATAAACGGTAAGTTAATATGCAAATTCTTTAAAAGGTTAAGAAACTTACCAAATTACTCATCTGTACGGTCTTTTTTTAAGGAATTAGGATATGGAACACGAGATCTATATTCCTTGACAACTGGTTCCTTATTACTTACCTCATCCTACTCTTACTTACCACAGTCTCCTTACAAGGTTCTGGGTTGCTTTTGGTTACCCCTGTAAGTGTGTCGATGGCATGGAGTTACTCCTTAGGGTTGGTTTCCGTGTTGCTTGGTAACCCACCTTGTGGTCTTTCAGAAACTAGCTTCGCGAGCTAGCCTATTTGAGTTTCAAGTCCTTGAATGGATGCTTGCTAGTTCTTCAGTGCCGTCTCGGTGTTTTAGAAACGTGTTTCTGATTTGGCCATAAATTTTGTGAACATCTCTTCAAGGTTTGACTTTTTTTCTTGTTGAAATGGTGGTTGTTGAAATCTCGGAGGGGGTGGTTGTCTTTGATTTCCCTTCTTCCCCATGAAAAATTGGGGTGGTTCCGCCAACCTGCATTGTAAGTATTACTATAAGGGTTATTTTGAAGTTTAGAATTGTTACCCATATAGTTGGTTTGCTCAGATTCTATGCCATGTCCATAGGAGGAGTAATCTGAATTGAACATATTTCCCTGGTTTGCGTCACACTGCATCACTGGATGTGCCTACGTAGAACCAACAAAATTAACAAACTTTTTATTTAAAGGTTCTACCTGGTTAGTAAGCATGGTGACAGCATCAATATTAAAAATTCCTGCAGCTTTTTGTAGCTTTGTTTGCATAACTTGCCACTGATAGTTATTTAGTGACATCTCTTCTATAAACTCATAAGCTGCTTCGGGTGTTTTGTTGTTGATTGTTCCTCTTGCGGCTGCATCGATCATTTTCCTTGTTGATGGATTCAAACCATTGTGAAAGGTTTGAACTTGTAACCACAAAGGTAACCCATGGTAAGGGCACCTTCTCAACAGATCTTTCTATCTCTCTCAGGCATCATAAAGTGTCTCTAAATCCATCTGCACAAAAGAAGAGATATCGTTTCGCAATTTAGCTGTTTTAGCTTGAGGAAAATACTTAAGTAAAAATTTTTCAGTCATTTGTTCCCATGTAGTGATAGACCCTCATGGTAAAGAATTTAACCACTGTTTAGCTTTGTTTCTCAAGGAGAACGGGAATAGCCTAAGACGAATGGCATCATCATAAACACCATTTATTTGGAATGTATCACATAATTCCAAAAAGTTGGCTAGATGCGAGTTAGGATCCTCATCTTGCAAACCATCAAACTGAACAAATTACTATATCATTTGAATAGTGTTAGGGTTCAATTCAAAATTATTTGCAGCAATAGTAGGCCTAACAATGCTAGATTCAGTGCCTGCTAAATTTGGTCTAGCATAATCATACATAGTACGCGGAGCAGGATTTTGCTCAACAGGATTTGCAGCTACTATAGGAAGTAGCTGATTATCCTGATTTGCTTCCATCTCTTCAGTAGGTTCAAGTTTTCCTTCTTGTCCTTCTTTTGGATATTGCAACCTTTTTTTTATCTGTCGGCAAGTTCGCCGAACTGTCACTTATAAATCCTCGTCAAAAAGTAATGGTCCTACTGGGTTCCTTCTAGTCATAAACTAGAGATACCTAGAGGAAAAGAAATTTTCAGTAAAATAAATAAATAAAAATAAAAATAAAAATAAGTTGAAAATAAATAAAAATAAATATGGCTAAAGTAATAGAAATCGAGTGTTCTTAATATTTCAGTTCCCCGGTAACGACGCCAAAAACTTGATATTCGTGATATGAAGTAATAAATTTTATAATAATGATCGCACCTAAAACTAACTATTATCACGACTTTAAGGCAAGCGCACCTATCGAATAGTAGTATAGTTTAGTGGCAGGACTGAGTTATCGTACCCAAGGGAACCAAAATTACTAGTACTAACTTCCTTTCTATTATCTAGCCTAAAAAGAAAAGAGGTTTTTATGAAACTAATTCTAAAACTAAACTAAGAATGCACAAAAAGTAAATTGGGGAAAAACTCTTTAGGAAAACTAAATGATTTAGACAATACTCAAGGGAGAATTCACTTAGACTTCACTTGTTATCAACTCTTGAACTAGACAATTTATTCACTTGACTTGATCTGTAGAAATCCCTAATTTGTGTTAATACCTCTGTCGTGGATAAGAACAACTAATCCTAGGTTGATTAACTCGATCTATGGATTCCCTTATTAGGTTTGACCCTAATCTAGCAGAATTATGTCGCCCTATGTCTAGGGTTGCATGCAACTCTGCTTAATTATGTTGGATCTACTCTTATGCAGGGACTTTTGCTCCTCTACACAAGCACATTCAACTTAAATCAATATCCTGGAAATATCAATTTAAGAGTTAAAAACACAATTAAGAACAAATCAAATATTTATCATATAATTCAAGAGAAAATAATAACAAGATCTGTCTTAGGTTTCATCCCCCCCAAGTATTGGGGGATTTAGTTCATAATTAATAAAGAAAATATCTTAGAAGAATTAAAGTAGCAAAACATAGAGAACCCAAAGACCCCTGAAGGATTGAAGGGAGATCCTTTGTCTTGATGTAGAATTTAGCTTCTGAGATAAAATCGATCGGCTTCCCTTCGAGTAATTCCCTACCTTTAACTCTCTGTGTCGGTAGAAATACGACACTCTCTTGTGGAGAGAAAAGTATTCCCTTAGCGGGAAATAAGCACACCCTTGAAGTTGCCTCCTAGGGTCTTTATATAGAGTCTAGAATGGCTTTTTTAGCCCCTAAGTATCCTTTTTCGAGTGAAATTGAACTTCCTCACGATAGGTACACACCCGTGGGCCACGCCCGTGTGGATCGACAAGAGGTCATGTATGGGCTTGTTGATGGTGGCACGGCCATGTGGTCTGGCCGTGCTTGTCGGGGCTGGGCCGTGTTATTTTTACATTTTGGCCCATTTTCTCCATTTTTGGCCTATTTTTCTTTCTTTTCTCTTCCCTATGCTCTCCTAAGTATAAGACATGAAATAGAAGGATTAAGAGCACTAAATTCTACAATTTCAATTATAATTCATCCAAAATATAGGCTAAGCATGAGGTAAAAACATGTATAAATTATCGTTTATCAATACGCTCGATAGTGTGTATCTACTGAAGCCATCATGTGCAAAAGGTTTGAAGATGGATTAAATGAAGATATCCGACTGCTAGTTGGAATTCTAGAATTAAAAAAATTTGTGGTGCTTATGGATAGAGCTTGTAAGGCCGAGGAATTGGCCAAGGAGAAAAGAAAAGCTGAGATTGAGTCTCGTGACTCAAGAAAGAGACAGTTGGGCAAGTCGTCCCAATCCTCTTTTAAGACGTCTAAAGAGTTCACCATCGATCAACTACTTCAGCTGGGTTCACAAACAGAATTAAAGGTAAACAGTACTCAGTTTCTAAGGCTCAAAGTACCTCAGTTGCAAGTGTGGGTAATTCTCAACCTAGTAGGCCGGAATGCCCCCAGTGCGGCAGATGCCACCTCGGTGAATGTCGAGCACATGAGAGAGCTTGCTTTAAGTGTGGTTCTCAAGACC
This sequence comes from Gossypium stocksii, assembly GCA_020496765.1. Lineage (NCBI taxonomy): Eukaryota > Viridiplantae > Streptophyta > Magnoliopsida > Malvales > Malvaceae > Gossypium > Gossypium stocksii. The sequence continues at coordinate 56,810,567 of CM035622.1, forward strand.
ACTTCATTAGAGAATGCCCCGAGATGGTTGAGAAGGACAAAGATTAGAGTGCAAAATCGAGTAATGGTCTCTCTAGAGGTAGACCATAGAGGAACCCAAGAAATAGAGCTAGTAGTAAAGGTACACCTATGGAACCAGTTGCGAGACTTGAGGGTAGAGCACCTACAAGGACTTACGCCATTCACGCTCTCGAGGAGGCGCCATCCCTTGACGTGATTACGGGTACATTCTTCCTTTATGATACTTGTGTTTTTGCTTTAATTGATCTGGGGTCTACCGACTCATATGTTTGCGTAAAACTAGTATCTAGCATGGGTATACCTGTAGAGTCTACAAAATTTGTGATACAAGTATCCAATACCCTAGGGAAATGTGTGGTAGTAGACAAAGTAGGCAGGAATTGCCTTTAATGTTTAGGGGTCATTGTTTCTCAGAAAATTTTATGTTATTGCCATTTGATGAATTTGATGTAATCCTTGGTATGGACTGGTTAACCACTCATGATGTAATAGTGAATTGTGGTAGAAAATTTATTGAACTAAAATGTAAGAATGGTGATACTCTTCGAGTTGAATTAGATGAGTCAGATGTTTTGCTTGCAGTGATTTCTGCTATGACTGCTCAAAAATGTATTAGAAAATGATATGAAGTTTATCTTGCTTTTGTGATGAATACAAAAGAGTCTGAGTTGGGAATTGAGTCAGTGCCAGTAGTTTGTTAATATCAAGACATTTTTTCGAAGAAATTACCCGAATTACCCCGGTTAGAGAGGTTGAATTTGGCATCGAGTTAGCTCCCAGTACTGCTCCTATTTCAATTTCTCCTTACAGGATGGCTCTGGCTGAGTTAAAGGAATTGAAGGTTTAGCGGCAAGAATTGACTGATAAAGGTTTTGCAAGGCCAAGTTATTCTCTGTGGGGTGCTCCCGTTTTATTCATGAAAAAGAAAGATGGTTCTTTGAGGTTGTGCATAGATTATCGGCAACTTAATAAGGTGACCATAAAGAACAAGTATACTTTACCAAGGATTGATGATTTATTCGACCAGTTGAAGGGAGCCACAGTGTTTTCTAAGATAGATTTGAGATCCGGGTATTACCAGCTGAAGGTTAAAGAATTCGATGTGCCGAAGATTATATTTCGGACAAGGTACGATCATTATGAATTTCTTGTCATGCCATTCAGGTTAACTAATATCCCTGCTGTATTTATGGATTTAATGAACTGTATCTTCGGGCCATACTTGAATAAATTTGTTGTAGTTTTTATCGATGATATCTTGATTTATTCTCACGATGAGAATGAGCATGTTGAGCACTTAAGGACAGTTTTGCAAATTTTGCGAGATAAACAACTTTATGCCAAATTTAGTAAAAGTGAATTTTGGCTTAAAGAAGTTGGATTTTTGGGCCACATCGTTTTGGGTGATGGCATTAGAGTTGATCACGGCAAAATCTCGGCAATTGTTAAATAGAAGTCACCGAGGAATGTATTTGAGGTCAAAAGCTTTTTGGGCTTGACCGGTTATACTGACGGTTTGTTAAAGGATTTTCTATGATTGCCACTTTGATGACGAGGTTACTGCAAGAAGATGTTAAGTTTGAGTGGACAGAAAAATGTCAACAAAGTTTTGAAAGACTAAAGACATTGTTGACTGAAGCTCTTGTTTTAGTGCAACCTGAACCAAGAAAAGAATTTGTGGTTTATAGCTATGCGTCCTTAAATGGATTGGGCTGCATACTTATACAAGAAGGCAAGGTGATCGCATATGCCTTGAGATAGTTAAAGCCTCATGAAAGAAATTATTCGACACATGATTTGGATTTGGCTGTCGTTGTATTTGCACTAAAGATAGGAGACACCATTTATACGGTGAGAAATGTCGGGTGTTCATTGACCACAAAAGTCTGAAATATTTGATGACTCAAAAAGAGTTGAATCTACAGCAACGAAAATGGTTAGAGTTGATCAAGGATTATGAGTTGGTGATTAACTACCACCCGGGGAAAGCGAACGTTGTCGCAAATGCTTTAAGTCAGAAATCACTATTTGCTGTGAGAGCTATGAATACCCAATTGGCCATAACTGATGATGGTTCGGTCCTAGCAGAAATGAGAGCTAGACCGATATTCATTTTAGAAATTTGTGAATCTAAGTCAAATGATAATGAATTACAAGCTAAGAAAGCTTAGAGTAAATCGAATATCGATTCGAATTTTCAGATCGATTTCGATGGTTGTGTAAAGTTTGGAGACTGAGTTTGTGTACCAAAGAATGATGAGCTCATTCGAAGAATTTTATATGAGGCACATAGTAGACGTATGTCTATTCACCTCGGCAGTACCAAGATGTACAATGATTTAAAGAAATGGTAATGGTGGCCGAATATGAAAAGAGATATCTCTGAGTATGTAGCGAAGTGCTTGATTTGTCAGCAAGTAAAAGCGGAACACCAAGTACCCTCCAGGTTATTACAGCTTTTCACGATTCCCGAGTGGAAATGGGACCGTATTACCATGGATTTCATGACAGGTTTTCCATTGTCATTGAAAAAGGAAGATGCCTTTTGGGTTGTGGTTGATAAGCTTACTAATTCAGTTCATTTTATACCAGTGCATATAGATTATTCACTTGATAAGTTTGCTGACTTATATATTTCTGAGATTGTGTGACTACACGGAGTTCCTTATCGATTATTTCGAATAGGGATTCAAGAGTCGCGTCATGATTTTGGAAGAAGTTACTAGAAGCTTTGGGTACAAAATTGAACTTTAGTACTGCTTTCCATCCACAGACCGACGGTCAGTTGGAGAGAGTAATACATATACTTGAAAATATCCTCAGATGTTGTGTATTGGAATTCCAAGGCAGTTAGGAAAAGTACCAACCTTTGGTAAAGTTTACCTACAACAACAATTTTCAGTCAAGTTTGAAAATGGCGCATTATAAGGCATTATACGGGCATAAATGTCGAACGCCTTTGTATTGGAATAAACTCAAAGAAAATCAGATACACTGGGTTGATTTAATTAAGAAAACCGAAGAGAAAGTAAAAGTGATTCAAGACTGTTTGAAAGCTACTTCTGATAGACAAAAGTCGTATGCTGTGAAACGAAAAGAGACCATGTTCCAAGTTGGGGATAAAGTGTTCTTGAAAGTATCTCCGTGGAAGAAAGTTATCAAATTTGGTCAAAAGGGCAAACTAAGTCCGCGTTTCATCAGACCGTATGAGATCACCCAAAGGGTAGGACTGGTAGCTTATTAGCTAGCTTTGCCGTCTGAGTTGAAAAAGATTCATGATGTACTTCACATGTCTATGTTACGACACTATCGATTAGACCCTTCTCATGTGATTGCCCCGACAGAGGTTGAGATTCAACCGGACATGACTTATGGTGAAGAGCAGGCTAAGATTTTGGCTCGAGAAGTCAAGCAGTTAAGGAATAAAAGTATAGCACTTGTTAAAGTGTTGTGGCAAAGACACGGGGTCGAAGAGGCTACATGAGAATTTGAGGAAGCCGTGAGAAACCAATATCCTAACCTTTTTACTGGTAAGATTTTCGGGGATGAAAATTCCTAAGGGGGAGAATTGTAACAGCCCGAATTAGGGCCTAGTCAGAATAGTGGTTGCGAAACCAAAAATCCTATATTTAAATATATGTTTTATAATTATTTTTAAGTTCATGATATGATTGCATGATAGTGAGACAATTTCCATGAAGGAATTTTTATGAGATAGTGGTTAATTTGTTCTTTAGGACTAAATTGCAAAAGTTGCAAAATATGAGTTTCTATAAGTTTTAAGGATGAATTGGCATTAGAAAAATTATTAGAAGGCCTTATTTAGCAATTAGACCATTTATTAGCATGATGGACAAAAATTTTAAAGAAAAGAAAAAATTTTAAAGAAATGTCATAAGGGCATTTTGGTTATTTGATAAATTAATGAAATAAAAAGGGAAAAAGAAGGAAAAATGTGTCCATATTCTTCCTAAGGGTGCCGAAATTCTCATGCTCCATAGCTAGGGTTTTGTTTAATCTTTTCAAGCTCCAAGTAAGTGTCATCTAGCCCCGTTTTTCATGTTCTTCATATTTTTGAAATCCTCGTAGCTTAATTTAGGTATTTCTACCACTAATTTGAGCTAGGGTTTTTCTTCAAAAATATACCCATGCATGACATGAATGTATTTTGATGTCTAGTGGTAGAATAGGAAAGTTTAAAGTATAGTAAACATCTTTTTCTAGATGATTTTTCATGAAAAACCCTAATAGGGACCAGATTGTAAATGTGGTAAAATGTGTAGTAAAGGTGTAAATAGATGAGAAATGTGGGCTATTATGAGCACATAAGAGGTTTGGCTAGGCTTGGGTAACAAGAAAATAAGTGCATTTCATTTTACGAGCCTAGGCCATTTTGTAAATATGTAAAAGTTTAGGGGTAAAATTATAAATTTTGCCAAAGTGTGAATTATGGGCTATTTAGCCAATGTGATTATTAAATGAGTGTGATTTGTCATTTTAGATCAAGAAACATGAAGCCCAGACCAAAACCGGGGAAAGAACAAGGTGGTGGATTAAATTGCATATTCACTCGCATTTTAGATCCGAGGTAAGTTGTATGTGATAAATTACCGTTATGTATAATGAAAATAATGTTATGACACTGTACGAAATTTATGTTATTTCCATGATATTTATTGATATGATTTTTATAAAGAAATGATGAAGTTGTTATAGAGAAATCCCGGTTAAATTTTAAGGAGACGAAGGATACCGTAGTCATGATAAGAGATCTAGAAAGTCCTGTATAAGACCACGTTTGGGACATGCCATCGACATCGAGTTGAGATCCCATGTAAGACCATGTCTTGGACATGACATTGGCATCAACAAGTGGTCCTGTATAAGACCATGTCTGGGACATGGCGTCGGCATCGAGACGAGATTTAGATCCCCTGTAAGACCATGTCTGGGACATGGTATTGACATCTAAGATTGATCCTGTATAAGACCATGTCTAGAACATGGCATCGGCATCAGTTTACGATCTCGTGTAACACCATGTCTGGGACATGGCATCCACATCGATATGAGATCCCGTGTAAGACCATAACAGGGATATGGCTTCGGCATCGGTATGTGATTCCATGTAAGACCATATATGGGATATGGCATTGGTATCTTACCATGGGAATGACATTTTGAGTATCCTTTGGCATTCCAAGTAATTTAACAGGAAAAGTATTTAAGTTGTTAAATATGTCGAGAAAAACTAAAGTTATGTGATGAGTGATACATGTGCACATGAGTAATTTACGAGAAATGAAAACGAAATGATATGAGTATGTTAGTAAGAATGAGTATGAGTAAGCCATGTAAATGAGCTAAGTTCTTTATGTGATATTTCATGAAATCTTATTTGGATGTCTTTGTATGTTATATGTTGCTATTTATTTCATGCAACTTACTAAGCATTTATGCTTACTCTTTTTCCTTTCCCTTTCCTTGTACTGTTGCCAGACTAGATCGGGGATCAAAAAGAGACGTTGGAGCCTGAAGTCACACTATAAAACATTTTATTTTGGTATTGTAAAGTTTAGTTATTTTGAGTATGGCATGTATAGGAACTAGCCTCTTTTGTTATGTGTTATATTGGTTACCCATATGTGTTAGCTATAAATGTTGAATTATGTTGTAAATGACCATTAGAATTGGCTAATCTTGAGTAAGTAAAAATTATGAAATGTTGAGGTAGTTCATGAAAGTGCAAGTTTGCATGTTCAAGTAGAGTAGTGATTGATGAGAATGCAATGTGTTGTGGCATGTGAATGCCTTAATTATGGGTATTTAGAAGTGTATTTATGTCATGATATGTGATACTGAAAGAGGTATGAGTTTGGTTATGTTTCAGGGTGGCAAAGAGGCTTGGAAAATAACCTATAATTATCCACATGGGTAGGCACACGAGCATGTGCCTAGGCCTTGTATGACACACGGTCAGCCTAAATTATGCAACACAGAATGCCCAGTAGTAAACACATGGGCAAAGACATGACAGTGTGTCTCAGCCGTGTGGAGGGCACGGCCTAGAATTGCATGCTAACGTCATAAATAGAATGTCAAGGTTTTCACACACGGGCTAAGACACGGGCATGTCATGGCTGTGTAAGGGACACGGGCCATGGACACAGGTGTGTGCTAGGCCGTGTGAAAACCACTGTAGGTTCGAAATTAAAATAAATTCGACACGGATGTGTCCTACTCCACACGGGCCTGTAGCCTTGTTTTGAGTTAAAATTTTCCAAGTGTTTGAAAGTTTCTGGTTTGGTTTTGAACCATTCCCGATGTATGTTTTGGGCATTGTAGGCCCATGATAGGTACATGAAGATAATGAATGAAAGGTTTTAAGTTCTAATGAGATTGATAGCCCTACTATCTAAGATTAATCATGTTTAAGTACGACAACGCCTCGTACCCGGTCCTAGCGTCAGACACGGGTAAGGGGTGTTACACTGTGTGTCTCAAGTCAGTGAGTTACACGGGGAAGAATACGGGTTGGGACACAGCCGTGTGTCCCAATTTCAAAAGTCACATGGCCTAGGGTATTCCACACGGCTTGGCCACAAGGCCGTGTGTCCCCTATTTTTAGGCATTTTCAGTTTTCACCCCAAACTTCTAGAATTATTTCAAATTTGCCCCAATAGTTCTAAAATTATTTTTAGGGACTTGAAAACTCGAATTTAGAATTGTATGCATAATTTTTACGTGATTTGAATGATATAGCTGACATTTAAATTATGATTGATTTAGTAGTAATGCTCATAACCCTAATCTGCTGACGGAGAGGGGTTAAGGGCGTTACTTGGTGTGAATGAATTGTGTTGATTATGTTCGTGATATACCTATTTATAAAATGTAAAGTATGGAGAGAATTATTGGCTGTTTGGTTGAAGATAGGAAAATTGATGTAATTGAGGAATGGGCGGATTGAATGGGAATTGGAGTTACTGAAACATGAATGGCTTGGCCTTGCGAGTGAACATATAGGTGTTCCAATTAACAAGAGGATTTGAAGAGGTTTGGTTAGATAAACGGTCTATTGACTCTATGGAGTGACATCATAGAAATGATCTACTTGCTCTTTGGAGTGACATCCTAGAAACGATCTAATGGCTCTATAGAGCGACATTATGAAAATAGTCTATTGACATTTCGAAGTTGAAAGTCACAGTTAGCCATGGAATTATCCAATGGAGGAGATGTTCACCCTTATGGAAGATGAAGTCCGCCAGGACAATAAAAATGAAAGTAATCTTGACATATATGTGAAACCCACTATATGACTCGCGTGATGAAAATTCTATCATAATAGTTATGGTGCCTTTGGGAGCATTGGTAAGCTGCGGATAAGAGGCCTCACCAAGATGTGAAGGCAAGAAGAATATGTGAAAGCGTCTAGTACGTGTATATACGTGGAAAAAGGGAGTTTTCCTTCAAAGTTATTGAAAATAAGTATCTACCGATAAGAGTCCGCCAGAGGTAACAAACAAGCCAGCATTGGTTCTAAGAAAGCGAGAAGGTTGTCTAGACTATATTTCTAAGTGTTTCTTGGCAAAGTGATCTCCAAAGAAAGGCAAGTCCACTAAGGACTATCTTATGTGGAATATCAGACAAGGACTAACTGATCTGTAAAGTCCGCCAGGGACTACCAAATGAAGAGAAGGTTCGTAAGGACTGTCTATTTAGGGAAGTCTGTCAAGGACTATCTCATGGGGAAAGTTTGCTAAGGACTGTTGGTTCTGGAAAGTCTATTAATGACTATCAAATGAAGAAGAATATTTATTTAGACTATCTAGAAGAGAAAAACCAATCAGGCTATCTTACAAGTACAATTCCACAAGAAAGGAGTAGTTCTTAAACTATTCACTGAAACCTATACTCGAAGGTCACATTCGAGGGTGTAAGTAAATGTTGGGATAATATAGTAAGGCGATATTGAGTTTAACGCGGAATGAATGAATTAGGGTAAGAATCTATCTTTTGGAAAAATGCCTGCAAGCCTGCCAAAGTTAGTCAATAATTTGTATATGCTTGTATGGTATAACAAAAGTCTGAAATGAATCCTGGCAAAGCCAGTCTCAAAGAGCGTTTGTTAGAAGAGTACTATTACATCCAAATCTACCCCCAATATGTCCGCCAATGAATTGTGCAAGAAGAATGTATACGCGTCGTCTGCGCCAGTCAAACCACGAAATCACCTATGTTACTCAGGGAGTTTTATTATATGCATTAATTCTTTAATACGCAAGACTTCGAGAGTCATTTATGAATATTGTTGTATAGATTCTCACTAAGTTCATTCTAACTTATGAGTGTGTTACATTGATTGCAGGACCAAGGAGTGACACGAGATCTGTGTGGAAGGATTAAGCCAAACATCGCCAAGTCCATAAGGATGGCGTTTTAGCAGTATCATGCACATAAAGGGGAACCCTTAGAGGTTACGATTGTAGAATTCAATATCGGGATGCATATTGTAATGGCCAATTTTGGCCTATATGAACAAATTAAACCAAATAATAAAAAATGTCCATTTTACAACTTTTGAACCCAAAATCAAAACCCATTTACACAAACCAACCTAATGAACATCCCTAACCCGATGCATTATTAACCCACTAAGCCCAGACCCGTTTCTAACCTAATACCTGGATGGCCCAAATTAACCCTAATCCACTACAACAAAACCCAAAATTAGAAAACCCTAGGAACTAAGCTACTGCCGCCCATGCCACTGACCGCTTGATGCCTCTGCCGCCTCTGACTCAACAGCTCCACCGCCTCTGTCCCATCAGCACCTTCCAGGTCTGCAGCACCGCCCACTGTACCTGCAAGATATTAAGATCGAAGAGACAGAAAGTAATAGTAAAAAATAACTTGTATGGCTATATAAGCCGATTCAAATCACAATGTAAGAGGTTCGGATTTCTATCAAAATAGAAGCAATATACGGAAATTCCTATTCTCCAAAAAAAAAAAGACAGCAAATTCCAAGCAGTAAATAAGAGTTCTAACATGTACATATTACATGTATTTTTTAATGTTGCATTAAATATATATTTTTATATGTTACGTATATATACTTTTAATATTATATTGTTTATGCATATTTTTATGTCTCACGTATATACTTTAATATTATCATTATTTTGCTTATTGCTAATGTTTTATAATCATTGTGTTCATTATCTGTCCCATACATTCACGACTTTTCACTGTTTGCACATTCTGAATTAAATACATGTTTAAATTGCATTTCATTACAATGTTGATACAAATTCTTTTTTGAAATATGTTTTTATGTTTTTTAAAAAATAAGGTAATGTGCCGATTTTAACATTAAGCATGTGATTTCGTCGCTATGTTAGGTGAATCACGATTGGCTCTTGTTAAAAACGGGACATCCTTCTAAGAAGTCAAAAAGTTTAAAATTCTCGATTTTAGCCGGATCGTGATTAAATGTTTAAATTGGACTTGCATTTTTGAAAATTAAGACAACACATGTTTGAAAGATACCAATTTTGGGCGTCGCGGGGGTGCTAATACCTTCCCTGCGCGTAACCGACTCCCGGACCCTATTTTTCTCTAAATTTTAACGCGGACCTAAACTCGGCCTTCTTTACTCGAAAATAAATGTTTTATTAGGTGTCCGATCACACCAAGAAGAAAAGATCGGTGGCGACTCCCTTGTATTAATAAAATAAAAATTTAGATTTCAAAATTCCATAAATCGCCACATTTAGCGACCCCAAGCTGCAAAGCTAAAAATTTTACGTCGCTACAGCTGGCGACTCCACTGGGGACCAGCTTTCGAGAGTCGAATCAAATCAAATGCGTTGTCGAAATTTTCGAAATGCCTTTTTCAAATTAATGTTTAGTCGTGATTCTCAAAATTTTGCAAAAATCATGTACTGGCATCTCATTGTAAATATTTTCTAACTTCTTGTTTACTTGTTTTGAAGCTCTAAATTTCTAAGCTTCGGTTCTCTAAGTCTAGTTTTTAAAATAAAACGAAAGGTTTGTGAGTTTCTCCCCACACATCGTTCACGTGCATTGTTGCATAACATGAGCTCTATACCCGGGCTCCGTCCCTTTTAAGTGAAAGTAAACGCTACACCTTCGTGAGTTAACTCGTCCCTCCGCACAGGCTAGTGAATACTTTCGGGTTACATATGACTTATGCTTTCGTGAGATAACTCGTCCCTCTGCACAGGCATAAGTGAATGTAATCCCTCGAATTGATCTCGTAAGCCTGTGATGGGTTATGACCGAGGTTCTGTACTAATCTTAGTAGATGACAGTACAGACAATTCGAGTACCTTTCTAGAACCTAAAACCGCATATAATGAACTGTACGAGCCAGTCCAGAAGCGAACCAAGGCCATCGAGGCCTAACCCCGAGAGACCCCAATTCACTCCTATTCCTGTATCTTATGGGGAACTGTACCCCAAGCTTTTGGAGAAACAGCTGATATCTCCTCATTACATGGCACCGTTGAAGCCCCCGTACCCAAAGTGGTACGACCTAAATGCTAGCTGTGCGTACCACGCGGGGAACCAGGGGCACTCTACGGAAAACTACATTGCCTTTAAACGAAGAGTCCAAGGACTAATCGATGCGGGTGTTTTGCACTTCAACGGTACTGGTGATGCAACCGGGAACCCGTTCCCGAATCATACTGAAAGAAATGTAAGCGCAGTAGAGGAGATGAGTGAATTGCAAACCAGAAGAGTTGTTTCAGAAATAAGCTCACCTTTGCAGAAAATCTGGGAGGTGCTGCTTGAAAAAGGATTACTCTGTCATCCTAAAGGGGTAACCGAGAAAAGAAATACCAACAGTCAAAATTTTTGTGACTTCCATGAAGTCAAAGGACATAATATCCAGTCTTGTGAGCAATTTAAAGAGCTACTCCAAGACATGATGGACAACAAAGAAATTGAAATCTTCAACGGAAGAAGAGAGGCCAATGAAGGAGAAATATGTGCCTCCGATGGTCAATCATCGGATCTCCCTTACACTGCTGAAAGACCATTGATAATTTATTATGATGCGAGGAGAGAACTGGTAAAACCAAAAATGGTAATTGAGGTGCCATCGCCTTTTCCGTACAAGGATAGTAAGGCAATACCTTGGAAGTACGATGTGAATATCGTCACTCCTGAAAGTGAAAAATCCCAAGGCATGGCTGAAAATGTCGGGGAAGTTGGTCACTTTACCCGGAGTGGAAGATGCTATTCCAAAGAAGTTGAACCAGCAAAGAGGAATAACGATTTAAAACAAAAGGGAAAGGCACCTATGCTTGAGGCTGAATCAGAAACTCCGCTTGAACGGCAAGAGACTAAAAGACCTATGAACGAGGAAGAAGCACAGGAATTCTTGAAATTCATTAAACACAGTGAGTACAACATGGTTGAACAATTAAGTAAACAACCTGCACGTATTTCGGTATTATCCCTGTTATTGAACTCGGAGCCGCATCGAAATGCCTTGTTGAAGGTATTGAATCAAGCCTATGTAGCGAACAATATATCGGTCGAAAAGCTTGATAGGTGGGTCAATAACTTGAACGCAGATAACTTCATCTCCTTTAGTGATGATGAAATACCACCGAACGGTAGAGGCTCTGTGAAGGCGCTGCACATAACAACCCGATGCAAGGGTTATATAATACCAAACGTGCTTATTGATAATGGGTCAGCACTTTATGTTATGCCTCTGGCCACACTTTCCAGAATTCCGATGGATTTGTCCTACTTGAGGCCGTGTCACTCCACGGTAAGGGCATTTGATGGAACGAGACGAGAAGTTGTAGGAAAAATTGAGGTCCCTCTAGAAGTGGGTCCTTATATCTATGACGTCGAGTTCCAAGTTATGGATATCACCCCTTCATATAATTGCCTCCTGGGGAGACCATGGATCCATTCGGCCTGGGCAGTTCCATCATCCCTTCATCAGAAAATAAATTTTATCATGGATGGCTGCTTGGTTACCATTGAGGGTGAAGAGGATATTGTTGCGTCTATCTCTGCAGACACACCTTACCTCGAAGCGAACAAAGACGCCGTGGAATGTTCCTTTAGATCCTTTGAGTTTGTCAACGCCATATTTGTGGCTGAAGGAAATAGAATTCCCGTGCCTAGGCTGTCGAAGAATACTAAAATGGGAATCAAGCTGACGGTAGGGAGAGGGGCCCGAGCAAGGAAAGGTTTGGGAAGACATCATCAAGGGATAGTCAGGGCCTTAAAGCCAGTACCTCATAAGGCACGATTTGGTCTAGGATTCCAACCGAATGCACATCACTTGAAGAAACAGTGGAAGAAGGAGCAAGAAAGAGGGGTTGCGAGGACTCTAGGACGAGAACCGGAATGGGAACCCATCGAGTACCCCCATCTGTCAAGGACATTCACATCCGCTGGGATCATATATCCAAGGCAAGAAAATGTGCACAGCCCACTGCTACTCGTTGAGAAGGCTTTCCAGAACATTTGTATAAATGTCGTTGATGAAGAAGCTGATACAAGTAAAAGTGTTTCGAGGATACGCCCTTGTCCCCCGGGTTACATGTTGAACAATTAGACCGCTGAGGACCTTCTTGTGGTTTACAAGTCTTCCTCAGAGTAATGTCCGATATTCACTTTTTGTGTCCCTAAATATAATGGGATTCTTTTGTAAGAGATGTCATCCGCTCCTTATCTATTAAATAAATATTAATGGAGAGGCATTTTGTCATAACCTTTTGCATTCGCATTTACTCCATAATTATTCTTTCATTTCATGACCTGTCCTTACGCTCACCTCATATCATGCCATAACATTTTGTTTATTGTTGCCAATACTTGGATGTCCCTCTATAGTTTTCCTTTTTCCATTCAATTTTCAAGTGTTTAGATACCAATGACATGAATGAGCCCGTTACCAATCTTGAAATCGATTTTGAGAGGACCGTTTGTCTAGGAGAATTTAAGGATGAGGAAAATGCCGAAGACTATGTCTCGTCTCCTGACTTGCTAAGGTTGGTGGAACAAGAGGACAAACAGATTTTACCTCATCAAGAATCTGTTGAAACAATAAACCTGGGGACTGATGAAAATAAGCAAGAAGTGAAGATTGGAACCTCTATCTCAGAGGACACCAGGCATAATTTGATCGCTTTGCTCCATGAGTACAAAGATGTGTTCGCATGGTCGTATCAGGACATGCCGGGATTGGATGAAGATATAACAGTCCATAAGCTCCCACTGAGACCAGAGTGCAAACCCATTCAACAAAAATTAAGACGAATGAGCCTGAAATGTTGTTGAAGATAAAAGAAGAAGTCAAAAGGCAATTTGATGCGGGCTTCTTACAAGCCTCCAAATATCCAGAATGGGTGGCTAATATTGTCCCAGTGCCAAAGAAAGATGGTAAAGTACGAATGTGCGTGGATTATCGTGACCTGAACCGAGCAAGTCCTAAGGATAATTTTCCCTTACCACATATCCACACATTGGTGGACAATACGGCAAAGCATTCATTATTTTCTTTCATGGATGGATTCTCGGGGTATAACCAAATCAAAATGGCTCCCGAGGATATGGACAAAACCGCCTTTATAACGATGTGGGGAACATTCTGCTACAAGGTGATGCCATTCGGACTAAAGAATGCTGGAGCCATATATCAGAGGGCCATGGTGACATTATTTCACGATATGATGCATAAAGAGATAGAAGTCTATGTTGACGACATGATTGCTAAATCCCGAGTAGAAGAGGAACATATTGTGAACCTCAAAAAGTTATTTGAAAGACTGAGAAAGTTTCAGCTAAGGCTTAATCCAGTTAAATGTACATTCGGGGTTACCTCGGGAAAGTTGCTAGGCTTCATCGTCAGTGAAAGAGGCATCGAGGTGGATCCGGAAAAGATAAAAGCCATTCAAGAATTACCACCTCCGTGCACACAGAAAGAGGTCAGAGGATTTCTGGGAAGGCTAAACTACATTGCCCGATTCATTTCTCAACTCACCAATCAGTGTGACCCCATCTTTCGACTCCTTCGAAAGCACAACCCTGGAGAATGGGACAAAGAATGCCAGGAGGCCTTTGACAAAATAAACAATATTTGTCTAGCCCCCCTGTGCTAGTGCCACCGACTCCAGGGAGGCCTTTAATTTTGTATCTAACTATGTTCGAAAACTCAATGGGTTGCGTACTGGGGCAACATGACGAGTCGAGAAAGAAAGAAAAGGTGATATACTACCTCAGCAAAAAGTTCATAGAATACGAGGCAAGGTATTCGTCAATCGAAAAATTCTGTTGTGCTTTGGTTTGGGCAGCTCGGAGGCTCAGGCAATACATGTTGTATCACACGACATGGTTAATCTCAAAGCTGGACCTGATAAAATATATGATAGAATCACCCGCACTCTCGGGGAGAATGGCACGATGGCAGATCCTGTTATCAGAATACGATATCATCTATGTGAACCAAAAATCGGTGAAAGGGAGTGCAAGAGCTGATTTCTTGGCGGCTCGAACAACAGAAGTATATGAGCCCCTGAGATTTGATTTCCCAGATGAAGACTTAATGTGCATCACAGAGAAAGAATGTGAGTCATCAAAAGGGACGACCTGGAAGATGAGCTTTGATGGTGCATCAAATGCCCTGGGGCATGGAATTGGAGCAGTCTTAATATCACCGGAAGGTGATCATTATCCTTTCACTGCTAGGCTCAATTTCTTCTGCACTAATAACATAGCAGAATATGAGGCTTGTATCATGGGACTTCGGGTAGCCATTGAACGAAACATTGAGATCCTAGAGGTATACGGGGATTCAGCTTTAGTGATCTACCAAATCCGTGGAGATTGGGAAGTGAGAGACCCAAAGTTGATTAAGTACAGCTATCTGGTGGCTGAATTGATCAAAGATTTCAAAGAAACAACTTTTAATTACTTCCCACGAGAAGATAACCAATTGGCTGACGCCTTGGCCACCTTGGCCTCAATGTTCAAAGCAAATAAAGAAACAGAAATAATGCCCCTCAAGATGAGCATATACGAGGTCCCTGCATATTGTTATAGCATTGAGAAAGAGGCTGATGGACGACCATGGTACCATGATATCTTAGAGTACATCAAGAATCAAACGTATCCTGAACAAGCAAACGAGAATGACAAAAGAACAATCAGAAGAATATCAGTGGGATTTGTTCCTGATGGGGACACCTTGTACAAGAAAGGTAAAGATCAGGTGCTTTTGAGATGTGTAGACACTACTGAAGCCAAGAAAATACTTGAAGAAGTTCATGAAGGGATATGTGGGACCCATTCCAACGGTTTCACTATGGCCAGGAAAATCATGAGACTCGGGTACTACTGGTCAATGATGGAAAGCGATTGCATTAGCTACGCAAGAAAGTGCCACAAATGTCAAGTTTATGGTGACAAAATTCATGTAGCCCCTTCACCCCTTCATGTTATGACGTCTCCATGGCCCTTTTCAATGTGGGGCATGGACGTTATAGGGCCGATTTCTCCCAAAGCTTCTAATGGGCACCGATTCATTTTTGTGGTCATAGATTATTTCACGAAATGGATAGAAGCTGCCTCATTTGCCAATGTGACAAAGACCGCCGTCTGTAGATTCTTGAAAAAGGAAATCATTTGTCGATATGGTTTGCCTGAAAGAATCATCTCAGATAACGCCTTGAATTTGAACAATAAAATGATGACAGAAGTGTGCAAGCAATTTCAAATAAAGCATCATAATTCTTCGCCTTATCGACCGAAGATGAACGGAGCTGTAGAAGCGGCTAACAAGAACATAAAGAAGATTATCGGCAAAATGACAGAGACCTACAAGGACTGGCACGAAAAGCTGCCATTCGCTCTGAACGCATATCGCACATCCGTACGGACATCTACAAGGGCAACTCCTTTCTCTCTAGTCTATGGGATGGAAGCCGTGCTACCTATTGAAGTTGAGATACCGCCCCTACGAGTCTTAATGGAATTGAAACTCGAGGAGGCCGAATGGGTCCAAGCTCGATATGATTAGTTGAATCTCATCGAAGAAAAACGCTTGAAGGCAATCTGCCATGGACAGATGTACCAGAAACGGATGATCGCCGCCCATGACAAGAAAGTAAGGCCAAGAGAATTCCATGAAGGAGAACTCGTGTTGAGAAAGATCCTCCCAATACAAAAAGATTTGCGAGGGAAATGGGCACCTAATTGGGAAGGACCATACGTCGTAAAAAAGGCATTCTCTGGTGGGGCTTTGATTCTCACAGAAATGGATGGGACGGAGTTACCAAATCCAGTAAACTCCGATGTTGTGAAGAAATATTACACTTAAAAAAAAAAAGGGGGATCAAGGTGAAAACCCGGAAAGGGCGCCTTGGTTAAACACAAAATATTAGGATGAAAACCCGAAAGGGCGTCCTAATGAAGCAAATCTGGGTCCAAAGAGCAAAAGCAATTTGAACAGTGGGCCAAGTGACAAGGCTATAGTACGAAGTATTTCTGGACACTCGAGATCTTCTACACAAGAAGTCTTGCTCAGAAAGATTCTTGATTGAGAAACGTAGCAGAGTTCATGCGTTGAATATCTAGAACATTTGTATCCACTAATATGGTTCCTTTTCTTTTATGGCACTTCCAATTATCCTTGGTTAACTTTGTTTGTTACCTTTGAAATTAATATGAAGTCTCTTTCTTGTACCTACCTGACCATTTGCATGCACCTCATTATGTTGTTTATTTAAGCGATAAATAGTAGAATGACATGCTCTAAACAAAAGAAATGTTGAGTATTACTCGGATAGAAAACTTGAGAGGCACAAGAGTCTCCAAGCAGGAACAAAAGTTCAACATATGCCAAGCAAGTGATATCTGAGAAACACAAACCGCTTGTAAAGCTTAAAAGACGAATACAAAGCCTGAAGAGAAACTTAAGAATCCAAGCAATGGAAAAGAGTGTTATCCAAAGAAACAAAGATTACTCGTGAAATTGGGAAACGAGTACGAAGTTTAAAGGAAAAGGTCAAGAAATAATGAGAATAGATCACTACAAGAGTCGTGATGAAAAGAGATCACGATAAACAAGTGCAAGGCACATAACATGTTCATATAGGCATGAATGTATTTAAGGCAAACAGGTGCATATCATGATAACATCATGCATGACATATACAGGTATTTCAGCAGAACAAGGGGTTTTGATGACTCTACTAAATTAAGGAAAGGACACCTGAGCTCCACCAGATGATATGGTACTTCGAGGTACCTTTAATTTATGTTTCAAAAAAAATCAACTCATGTTACAGAGATGAGTTGAGCCTCAAGGCACGTTGAGGTATTTTCAATTTCTTGTTCGAAAATCAACTCATATTGCGAGAGGTGAGTTGAGCCTCAGGACACGCTGAGGTATTTTCAAATTCTGTCTTAGTTTCCGTTCTTCAAAATTAGCTCATATTGCGAGAGGTGAGCTGAGCCTCAAGACACGTTGAGGTATTTTCAATTTCTGTCCTTCAAAATCAACTCATATTGCGAGAGGTGAGCTGAGCCTCAAGACACGTTGAGGTATTTTTAATTTCTGTTATTTGACTCATATTGCGAGAGGTGAGTCAAACCTCAGATCATGCCGAGGTACTTTCGAATCTTGCTTTTATGTTTTCAAAATCGGCTCATATTGCGAGAGGTGAGCTGAGCCTTAAGACACATTGAGGTACTTTTAATTTATGTTTCAAAAATCAGCTCATATTGCGAGAGGTGAGCTGAGCCTCAAGACACGTTGAGGTACTTTTAGTTTCTTTTTCAAAATCAACTCATATTGCGAGAGGTGAGTTGAGCTCGTTTAATTTCAGTTTTTAATTTATGTTTCAAAAATCAGCTCATATTGCGAGAGGTGAGCTGACCCTCAAGACACTTTGAGGTACTTTTAGTTTCTTTTTCAAAATCAACTCATATTGCGAGAGGTGAGTTGAGCTTTCTCAATTTATGTTTTAATTTATGTTTCTCAGAGCCAGCTCATATTACAGAGGTGAGTTGATCTTTTTCAATTTCTGCTTTTTAATTTTTGTTCATTCAACTCATATTGCGAGAGGTGAGTTGATCTTTTTCAATTTCTGTTTGTTCAACTCATATTGCGAGAGGTGAGTTGATCTTTTTCAATTTCTGCTTTTTAATTTCTGTTCATTCAACTCATATTGCGAGAGGTGAGTTGATCTTTTTCAATTTCTGCTTTTTTAATTTCTGTTTGTTCAACTCATATTGCGAGAAGTGAGTTGATCTTTTTCAATTTCTGCTTTTTAATTTCTGTTCATTCAACTCATATTGCGAGAGGTGAGTTGATCTTTTTCAATTTCTGCTTTTTAATTTCAGTTTTTAATCAACTCATATTGCGAGAGATGAGTTGAGCTTTTTCAATTTCTGTTTTTATTTTCTGCTTTTCAAAAGTCAATTCATGTTACAGAGATGAGTTGAGCTTTTCAATTTCTATCTTAATTTCTGTCTCTCAAAGGTTAACTCATATCGCGAGGGGTGAGTTAAGCCTCGGACCTCATGTCCAGATATTTTCAAACTCTATTCTTTAAAAAGTCAACTCATATCGCGAGAAGTGAGTTGAGCCTCAGTTTGCACACTGAGGTACTTGCAATTTACGTTTCAAAAAAACTAACCCATATTGTGAGAATGCAGGTCGAGCAATTCCTGACTTAGTCTCAATAAAGGATGAAGATTGAAGCTGCAATGTAGCAGAGCAGTTGAAGATACGAATTGTGCCTTTTCGAAGTTACAAGGGATCCAATCAAAGATGTAGGCCTTGCATCCCCAGTGAAGTCGCAGAGGCGCAGTTTGAAGTCACAAGTTTCATCTTCCTGAAGTTGTAGCAGAGCAGATTGAAGATACCAGATCTCTCTGAAGTTGCAGAAGAGTAGATCACGATGAATTCTATATCCCTGAAGAGGAGATAGATCGAGGCTACAAGGCAGATCTCTGAAATTACAGTGGATTGAACCAAAAGTACAAGATGCGGTGGACTGCAAAGAGACTACCTGAACCAGAGTACCAGGGAAGTCAATGTTTAGCAAGACTAGGCAAAATTGGCCTTTTTTTTGATGTCTTTGCTCTATTCTCGTTACACGATAATGAGCAAAGAGGGGCAGCTGTAATGGCCAATTTTGGCCTATATGAACAAATTAAACCAAATAATAAAAAATGTCCATTTTACAACTTTTGAACCCAAAATCAAAACCCATTTACACAAACCAACCTAATGAACATCCCTAACCCGATGCATTATTAACCCACTAAGCCCAGACCCGTTTCTAACCTAATACCTGGATGGTCCAAATTAACCCTAATCCACTACAACAAAACCCAAAATTAGAAAACCCTAGGAACTAAGCTACTGCCGCCCATGCCACTGACCGCTTGATGCCTCTGCCGCCTCTGACTCAACAGCTCCACCGCCTCTGTCCCATCAGCACCTTCCAGGTCTGCAGCACCGCCCACTGTACCTGCAAGATATTAAGATCGAAGAGACAGAAAGTAATAGTAAAAAATAACTTGTATGGCTATATAAGCCGATTCAAATCACAATGTAAGAGGTTCGGATTTCTATCGAAATAGAAGCAATATACGGAAATTCCTATTCTCCAAAAAAAAAAGATAGCAAATTCCAAGCAGTAAATAAGAGTTCTAACATGTACATATTACATGTATTTTTTAATGTTGCATTAAATATATATTTTTATATGTTACGTATATATACTTTTAATATTATATTGTTTATGCATATTTTTATGTCTCACGTATATACTTTAATATTATCATTATTTTGCTTATTGCTAATGTTTTATAATCATTGTGTTCATTATCTGTCCCATACATTCACGACTTTTCACTGTTTGCACATTCTGAATTAAATACATGTTTAAATTGCATTTCATTACAATGTTGATACAAATTCTTTTTTGAAATATGTTTTTATGTTTTTTAAAAAATAAGGCAATGTGCCGATTTTAACATTAAGCATGTGATTTCGTCGCTATGTTGGGTGAATCACGATTGGCTCTTGTTAAAA
The DNA here is from genome assembly GCA_020496765.1 of Gossypium stocksii. Lineage (NCBI taxonomy): Eukaryota > Viridiplantae > Streptophyta > Magnoliopsida > Malvales > Malvaceae > Gossypium > Gossypium stocksii. The sequence continues at coordinate 56,830,694 of CM035622.1, forward strand.
ACAGGACATCCTTCTAAGAAGTCAAAAAGTTTAAAATTCTCGATTTTAGCCGGATCGCGATTAAATGTTTAAATTGGACTTGCATTTTTGAAAATTAAGACAACACATGTTTGAAAGATACCAATTTTGGGCGTCGCGGGGGTGCTAATACCTTCCCTGCGCGTAACCGACTCCTGGACCCTATTTTTCTCTGAATTTCAACGCGACCTAAACTCGGCCTTCTTTACTCGAAAATAAATGTTTTATTAGGTGTCCGATCACACCAAGAAGAAAAGATCGGTGGTGACTCCCTTGTATTAATAAAATAAAAATTTAGATTTCAAAATTCCATAAATCGCCACATTTAGCGACCCCAAGCTGCAAAGCTAAAAATTTTACGTCGCTACACATATGATATATTTATATATTCAGTAAATGAAACTATTGTAAGAACTGTAATAAACTATTTTTATTACTCATATAATAAAAATTTTTATTGGATGTTTATTCATAAAATATGTTTGATAGCTAAGAAATTGGAATAAAGTCATACGGTAAACATGATTTTAAATCTAGTGTGGTCTAAGAATTTTGAAAAAGTCAAGTCAGAAATGTTGTTAGGTAATATGGTTTAATTGTGACATTTGGTACTCGGACTCAACAATCGAGTCAGGTATAGGGTGTTACATGTAGTATTGTTGAAGAGTTTCATTTCTGGGCTTAGACTTGTGGACTTGATTTCTAGGCCATTGATGATATATTGTGACAATTTAGCTATTGTCTTTGTGGCTAAGAACAGCAAAAGTGAAAGTCAAATTAAACATATCGACATTAAGTACCTAGCCATAAGGAAATGTGTTAAAGAGAAGAAAATGGTCATTGAGCATATTAGCATGGAGTAGATGTTAGCTGATCATCTGACTAAAGGCATGCCACCACACAAATTTAAGGATCATGTTGTCACTATGGGGCTTGTTCTCACCTTGCAAATTTCACTATAAGAAAGATTATAAAGAGACTTTGTTAAGCTTGATGTTTCTCATATTTTATGCGCATATTAATTTAATTATTTCAAGAAATGTCACTAAAGTGTGGACCTAGAATAAACATTGAGTTTATTCATGAAGAAATTTGGGCTAAAGCATTGAGACATGATATATTGTGATACATAGAAGATACTACTCAAATTCTAAGAAAAATAGCACCATGATTCATGCATTATGTTTCAACTTTAAGTATCCATGGACAATACGAACCAAGTGGCTCGTAAAAATGACCCCACATTTTTTGCCCACTACTTTTACACTTTTGTTTGTGTGATAGTGGGACATATAGTTGGTGGTTTTTGATGGGGAACCACCACCATAAATAGTAATTAAGCTTAAGGTCCCTATGCACTAAAAAATCGAAAACAAAAAATATTCCATCTAGTGAGATTTTTGAATGCTTAGAAGACTTTGACGGTTTTCAATTTTTCGTATGGCTAAATTTAACAACCGTGTCGGTGGTTTGACGTGCTCAACAATGGTGTAACAATATTTGAATTTTGGCATTTGGTTCAGGAAAAAGCTAGAGGTATTTATGTTCGGTCTTTTCCACTTCACTATAACATTTCAACCGCTATTTATGTTTACAAAAGGGGATCTGTTGCAGTAAGTGACTCACTTGATGGTAAGGTTCTTGGCAAATGAAGAAATTGGGGTAATTTTGAATTTTAATAGCTCAAAGAGTGGAAATATGAACCTGTGAAAAGAGCTAGATTAGCCATATTCAAGCATTTCAAGAAAATTAGTTCTCATATATGAAGATTATTTACACTATGTATAATATATACATACTTTAAACTCACCCTCCCCCCAAACAAAATAAAAAAGAAAATTATTTATACAAAACTAGTCTTCTATAGTGGTGGTCTCGGTGATGAGGATAATGTTCAATAGGTAAGTAAATGAGCAGAGTCATAGTTCGGCGTATTGTGACAAACAGGGCAAGCTGCATTTAACTTAAGCCACTCATCAATGCAATTAGCATGAAAGTAATGACTACAATAAGGTATGGATCTTATCGTCTCTTTGGCTTGATATTCTGATAAACATATCGAACAAGTATTATCATTAGGCTTTGGAAGCTTCAAGTTTTAACCAAGCAATGTAATTGGATAGGCTTCTATCTTGGAATTATCGAGACCATTTATAGTAATAGAATATAGTTGTTGCTCTACACTCAAGCTGGAGATTTCAACATTTGGTGCTGGCCATGATCATAGGAATGAACTCTAACATTATAATAAACAATACACACCACAATCACGATGACAGGTGTTCCTATAAGAAATTTAAAGAGGCCATTTAACAATTTAAGGAAAGATTCACCGCAATTAACAAAAAAAAAGAGAAAAATTGTGTTCTTCCTCTGGTAATCACGACCCATGAATGAAGAAAATATTTTACTTTTGTATAAAAAAAGAAGGAAGAATTGTTTTTAATAGAGAATCCAATCAAACTAGACAAGCTTAGGAGGCTAGTGTTATAGATAATTTCCCTGTTAGTATTGTTTGTAGCTGATGTTGAGCGTTTTGACTGTGATTTCTTGTTTGTTTACTTGATCTTAAAAGCTGGAAACCATGAAAGACAATTTTGTTTATGTAATCATTTTGCAAAAACAACCCCTAATAGCTTTTCTTATCATATTTATGGAGTGCATGGCATTCCTTGGAACCCAAAGGCCTTAAGCAATGCGTTTAAGTGCATTCTAATTTATGCCTTCAAAATTATTACAGTATCCATAACATTTTATGAGCAAAAACCCATTGTTAAACAATTCAACTATTCTTAGGTATTTATTGGTTGATATCCCTAACTAAAACTAATCAATAAAAATCCTAATAATAAAGAAAAGGAAAAATAATGCCTAATATAGTTAACTATATTTTTAAAAAAAATTATAAAAAATATATGGTAATTAATTAAAAATACAAACAATTAGAGCTTTTTTTTATTACATCTTAGGTACGAAGTTATTTAAATTTAAATTTTGTTAGATTTCATCTTTTAAAATAAGTGCATAAATCAACTAAGTAGGTACGAAGTTATTTAAATTTAAACTTTGTTAGATTTCATCTTTTAAAATAAGTGCATAAATCAACTAAGTTCTGAATTCACAAAATAAATTTGATTATTTTTAGATATGATGGCAAATACAACCAAAAATAATTTTTTGATACAATATTTGAACTACTTATAATTTTTTTATTCGTAAATCAAAAAATGGAAAAAAAACATGTTTAAACAAGTTCAAATTCATGTCTTTTAATTTTTGTTGCAACAATAACAATAGCAAGTAAATAAAAATCAATCAAAGATAATGTCATACTCACGACATAAAAGATAGGTTGCATTACGTTTAAGCCACTTGTCTACACAATTAGCATGAAAATAATGCATGCAACTTGGTATAGTCTTTAAAGTGTCTTTGGCTTGGTATTCAACCAGACAGATCGAACATATAGAGTCATTAGTATTTTGGTAATTCCTAGCTTCCACTGACCGCCATCGTCGGATTCATTTCGGTCACTCATGGTCCAAAACCTTGTTCACAGTGTTTGATTGTAAGATGGTTGAGCCATAGGTGAATGATTCAGTGTTGGTGTTTCGCCATTTATGGAAGCAGCACTTCAACCTTGAGATGCAAATTACAAGCCCCACAATGAAGAAGACACTAACCACTAAAAAAATTGCAAAATATTTGGCAAGGTTTGAAGAACCTGATTAAAGTGGAATCATTATAAAATAACAAAAACTGAAATTGGCTTTTGAAGTCTAACTTGCAAAATTAAAGCATACTTGGATCCAAATCAACTGAGTATCCAACGTCAAAGCTTGTATTTTTGTTGTACTCGCAAACTCTTCCACTTTTTAAACAGCTTTTACAATCCTGTTGATAACAACTCTAGTAAGACTAAAAGATGATACTAACAAACATTTCAGAAATTGACTTGATTATTATTCTATCTTGAATCTGTATGATTACTAGTATTTATACAACCGTTATATGAGTAACTACTGTTAACAGCTCAGCAACTACATAACAACCTGTGTATAACAAACTAACACATTAACATACTATTATAGGAGTACAGAGTGCCTTCCTCTGTCTTCCTTAGACTCTTAACATTCCCCTATCTTATCCACAGGTAAAACATGAAGAAAATTGCAAAAATGCACAAAGGAAGAAAGATATAAAGGTTTGGTGAAAATGTCAACGACTTGATCACAATCTGTAACCTCCTCAACAACAAGTGATCCATTAACAATTTTTTCACAGATAGAGAAGAGGTTAAGCTCAACATGTTTGAACTTAGAGTGAAGTACAGGAATGGTTGTAACAATGACGGCACTAGAATTGTCACACCAGATGGCAAGTAGATCGATAGAACATAGTTGTAATTCTTGTAGCAATGAGAGTAGCCAAGTAACATCACTGGTCGCGGTGGCAAGACTCTGATATTTAGCCTCAGCTGTAGATCAAGACACTACTTGTTGCTTTTTAGATGACAATGAGACTGGTGTATGTCCAAAATACACAAAGTACCCTGTCATTGACCAACGATCGTCAAAATCCAATCCCAGTTAGCGTCAGCATAACCTACTAATGATAATCTATTGGACGGTAGAAAGACGAGCCCATAGTTGATAGTGCCATGTATATAACGTAAGATTCATTTTAACGCAACAAGATGCATATTAGTTGGAGCATGCATGAATTGATGGACTCGATATACGGCATAAGCAATATCAGGTCGAGTAAAAACTATATATTGTAGAGCACCAGCAAGACTTCTATACTCAGTGGGATCATCTAGGCGATCACCTTCATTCTTTGACAAAATAGAAGAACTAACCATCAGCGTGGGAACACTCTTTGCATTAGCTAAGTCACTTCTGTCAACAAGGTCTCGAATGTTCTTGCGCTGACATAAATGTAGACACCCGTAGAGGACCGTGTAACTTCAACACTGAGAAAGTAATGGAGTTTGCTCATGTCTTTAAGTGAAAATTCACTATGCAAGTTTTGAACAAAAACATTAATACTTTTTGGTAGACTTCCTGTAATAATAATGTCATCCACATAGACCAAAATATACAGAGTGGAGTCAGGCGTAATATGAACAAATAAAGAGGCATCAGATTTGGACAAGACAAACCCAATAGAGAGATGATAACATTTTAGTTTATCAAACTAGGCATATGGGGCTTGGCATAGTCCATATAAGGCTTTGGTCAGACGACACACCAAGTGCTCACTATGTGGACCATAGTAAACATATCCTGGAGGCTGTTGCATAAAGACCTTGTCAGTGAGATCTCCATTTAAAAAGGCATTATTAATATCAACTTGACGAAGTTGCCAACCTTTAGAGACAACAACAGATAATATGGTTCGAATAGTAGAAGGTTTAACCACAGGACTAAACGTCTCCTTAAAATCACATCCGGGACTTGAGCACAACCTTTTGCCACCAACCGAGCCTTTCTACAAGCGACAGTCCTGTTAGGATTTCTCTTAACCTTAAATAACCACTTACATCTAATAACCTTCCTTTCAGGTGGCAAGGGAACAAGATCCTAGGTAGAGTTACGAATTAGAGCATCGTATTAAGCTTGAGCGGCCTGACGCCACTCCTTACTAGGAAACGCCTCATTGATCGTTCAGGGTTCATAGTCAGAAGCTTCAATAGAGAAGGCTTTTGGTTTAAAAATCCCAGCTTTGACCGAGTAACCATGGAATGTGTGTTTCCCATATGCAGAAGAACAGTCAGAGGATTAGAAGTGATAGAAAGTGGTCTGAGAGGAGAGGTGCTTGTAGTTAAGGAATCTAAGTCACTTGAAGAAGGAACAAAGTAGATGAAGTTACAGATGAATGAAGGATAGGAGGCAATACTTTATTGGATTGTGACGGTGAAGACTCAGTGGGCTAGCAAGTAACAATAGGAACATAAGTAGAAACCCATAATCTTGATGATGAGAATTAACCAACATTCTTAGGGGACAGAAACTGATGTTCATCAAACACAAGGTGACGAGACAAAATAACTTTTTCATCAGGTGTAAGACATTGATACCCTTTATGTTGAGAACTGTACCCCAAAAACACGCATGGCTGAGGGAAAAAATCCAGCTTATGAGAGTGAAATAGATGTAAATATGGAAAATAATAGCATCCAAACACATGTAAATAATCATACGTGGGGTATTGACCATGAAGAACTTTAAAAGGAGACTGCCACTCCAAGATAGAGGTAGGAAGACGATTAATAAGATGAACTGCACAACAGAATGTGTAGCCCTAGAAACTCATAGGAAGATTTGCCTGAGCTAGAAAAGTATGGCCTATGTTAACAATGTGTCGATGTTTGTGTTTTGCCACTCCATTCTGTTTAGACATATACAGACACGATAGTTGATGGATGATTCCATGTTCTGCCAAAACAGATTTGAATGCACAAAACTCGCCACCCCAATCATTCTGAAACTGTTTAATATCTTGCCCAAACTGAATTGTGACCAACCGCTGAAACTGAATAAAGCAATCTACAGCTTAAGACTTACACTGAATAAGATAAAGCCAGGTATAGCGAGTGCACATATCAATGAATGATACATAGCACCAATGATTTCCAGAAGCAACAAACTCAAGTCCTCACAAATTGGAGACGACCAAAACAAAAGGTTCATTATATTCAGAAGTAGAAGGAGAGAAGGGCAATTTATGAAACTTCCCTTTCTGGCAGGCAATACAAACATTAGTAAGACTAGATTTATTCAATACAATCTAACATTTCTCTAAAACTGACTTAACTATAGGAGAGGATAGGTGACAAGCCTTCAGTTCCACAGAGTAAAAGTATCGCATTTGTCAGGAGACAGTAGAAGCCTAATCTCAAAAGCAGAAAGAGTCACTGCAAAGTGAACAGAACAATTGGAGAAAACTGGTAGAGCTGATCATGAATGCGGCCTTGTAGTAAAGTTTCTCGAGTCTTGATGTCCTTATTAACACAGTAGAATTGATGAAATTAAAAAAATACATTATTTTCAGTAGCAAACTGAGAAACAGACAGTAGATTCTTCCATATAGTCGACACACAAAAATCATTAGATAATTGAAGCAACTTAGTCTTTGTGGGCAAAACAGAATTACCAATACTTGAAATTTTAGTGGGGTCCCATCACCCATGAGAAGAAGAGATATACCTGAGCACAGTGTGGACTCATTCAGAGCAGAGGCTTCTCGACAAACATGATGTGTAGCCCTAAATCTGGGTACCAAGATGATGTCTCTACAGGTATAGGAATATATGAATCATCATCAAAATAAGAGCCAAAATTAGTAGCATTCACATTGGACCCAGTGGAATTTGAGACATTAGATGTATAAAAGTTGGAAACATGGGGCAACCCGACACACGGCGGCGTTGATGTAGGGAAAATACAAGCACAAGGTTTAGTCATCCATGGAACATGAAACCCATAATTCGGCTCAAACTCACCTCCACCTGTAGGCCGAAAATTCAGACCATGACCAAAAGAACCCTCAAACAGGACACAATTCGAAACTGGCTCATAAGTCGGTAAATTGGTGAGATGCCCAACATGTTGAAAATTGTGCCCAAAATTAGAAGATGGTCCAACATGAGTAGACGACTCAAGATTAGGGTCTGCCAAAGATGGTCCAGCTCCAACATTATTAGATGGTCCAAAAGAATGACCAAAGACATGTGGCCTAGTAGTAGGCCTAACAGATGGCCCAAACATAGGACTGGCCCTAACATCATGTGCAAGAAAATGTTGAGACTCAACCCTAGGCTATGAAAACAGATGGGAGGTCATAACTGGCATAGCTTTTCCCTACCAACCATTAGGGAAAATCGGTTGTGGCGCCTAACTGGAGGTCATCAATGGAGTTGAAAAACCAGTATACGGCACACCGGATGGATGACAGAACCATACTCCATTGCACCCGAACCATGATCGATAAAAATAGTCAAAGATGAGGCCCTAACCCCCACGCTGGAACACCATAGACATGATTGAAACGATAATAGCACTGTTGAGCTAGGTACCTGAACCGACCATAAATTTGGCATTAAATGCGGGATCGAAAACCTTTCCCACGACTAGCGGGTGGACAACCTCCACGTACTGAGTTCACCACCATCGTTGACAGAATGGACTCCACCATGTGCTCATGGAACGACTCCTCTTGAATCGCACGAACCTGCCTACTCTCAAACTCCAGCAAGACATCAACCAGACGTTGGAATGGCAAAGGTTCAGAGGAGAAGGCCGCAAGAGTGGTCATCACATCAAAGTTCGACAGTAGCCCTGCAAGTACAATTTCTACCTTTTCTGTTTCTGAGATCCGAGATCTAGCTGCATCAATCAAAGTGCACATGTTCTGGATCTTGGCAATATACTCCTTGACCGACATGACACCTTTCTTGATTGAGTGAAGGTCATAACGCATACAAGAGAGCTTTACGCCTGTGATAGCAACAAAGAGGCGAATGGCAGTGGTTCAGACATCACATGTCGTTTTAGCTTCTGTGAAACAAGACAAAACATATGAGTTAATTGTAGAAAGGAGCCAAGAAGCAAGCAACTTATCTTGCTAAAAATAAGTTAAAACTTCCGGATTGGACACTAAAGAATCGTCCGGCGACTGTACGAATCTTGGCGGAGCAGGTAACGTGCCATCTAAAAAACCTATCAAATTGTATCCTTCAGTAATTAAAGGAACGTGCTGTTGCCATTGAACGAAATTGTTGTCATCTAGCTTCACAACATTGTGGCGAGGGAATGACTAAACCAAGTGATTACTAGTGAACGTTGAGAAATAAAGAGGAGCAGTTGTTGAGTCTGTGGAAGCCATGGTAGCATGGAAGCAACAGATTCAGGTCTTTAAGGACTAAGCGATTGATACGATGATAACAACTCCAGTAAGACTAAAAGATGATACTAACAAATATTTCAGAAATTGACTTGATTATTATCCTATCTTGAATCTGTATGATTACTAGTATTTATACAACTGTTATATAACTAACAGCTCAACAACTATATAACAACTTGTGTATAACAAACTAATAGACTATTATAGGAGTACAAAGTGCCTTCCTCTGCCTTCCTTAGACTCCTAACACCGGTTCATTCCACGTTAACCACATCGTATCAGTAAGATATTCCCAATTTAGCAGCGACAACACCAAAATCGTTGCTATTTCCAAACACGACGAAAATGGCACGAACAAATCGGGTCGATCCACAGATATTACCATAGTGTAATTATTTTCAGTATTAAGACATGAAATATATGTTACAAATTCTGGACACCAAAAGGGTACATCATTCGAGCAGTTGAGAAGCGTGGATTTTTGTAGGTAAACTGTTTGGAATGGAGTACTAGAGAGATCAAATCCTTCCAGGAGACGTTTCGTAAGGCAACCATTTGGATCGCCTATTTTGATAAGTTGTTCAACATTGCCAATTATTTAAGAAGTGAAGTTACTGGAAGAGGGAAATGCGATGATGGTGTTGGTCTGGTTATTGCATGAGACATCAAAACCTGGGTCCCTACAACGGTATTCATTGGGTTGATTTTTGAGCTGAAATGGGAAGTTAATCTCCTTATATCCGCATCTTGTTTGACACCTATCATCACCCATTATAGATGATATAAGAAAGAAAAAAATGATGAAGAAGTAAAGCTTAAAAACCATTTCTTATATGCACTAGTTTAGTTTTAGTTTCTTTTTGGTACAAGGAAGAGATAAGTTTTGTTTCTCTGACGGTTCCTACCTCTAATTTATACTTATATTGAGACCAAATTTTGGGGTTTTATGGTATTCGTGTTACTATATAATTAGAGCATGCAAACTATTTACTTTAACCGTGATGAGAGTCGAGAATTTAAGGAAGTAGGTTAGGTAATTAGTAGGGATGGTATTCATTTTTCAAGAAAAAAAATTATTCCTTTCTAAATATAAAATTATTTTATCAGCAAAATATGATTAAAGTATTAGAATTCTATATAATTACAAGAGGTTTACTCACAACCTTACTAATTACAAAAGCCTATCACAAGTACAAACAAACAAAATAATCCGAATAAAATCTACTCATCAAACAAAATCCACCCTAAAAATTACATTACCAACAATGTCGTATTGTCATAGTTAATATTTAAACTTCATTACATATAAATTTTACCTATAATCCGATGTGACTAGTTTATGAGCTAACTTTGTAGGAATAAAAATATATGAAAAATCCAAAGAAAAAAAATGGGACAAATTGGAGGCAGTTGACCTTAGAAATTATGTTGAAATTACCGATTCAACGGGGAATGTAATAAATTTGAATATTTGCTAATTAAAAAACATAAATTAAAACAAGGAAATTTGCAAAATTTAATGCTTACGGCTCCCAAAGTCATAAAATTGAAGAACTTGGAACGGAGATGCTTTGCATTAGAGGCAACAAAGCAAAGAAAAACAAAACAATTATTTGAATAAGGGTAATTATGGTATTAATTATTAAATTTAGATTTTATATTTTAAGTTTATATTATATTTTTTATACATGATAATCTGAACTATAAATTTACGCATACGATTATATATTGTTTTATTTCAATCTTGTTCGTATAGCTGATCCATGTTTTTATGTTTCTTCATGTTATATGGTATTTTATATAATTTATTTATTCATGTTACTCATGTTTTAATTCATATATAGCATATTTTTACATAATTTGATATAGTGATTAAATTTAAAGAAAAAAAAATGTGTTCTTATCATGGCCTAATTGTTTTTTCATATTACAGATTCAGAATTTTACTCCAAGGGGTAAAATTATTACATCTAAATGACTCTTTTTTTAATATAAAAATGTCAATTTTTCTCGAATTTTTTTATCAAACAAATCAATTTCATGTTTTTTAAAAAGCATTAACGATTTAATTGTAAAAAAAATTTAAAAGAAAAAAATCACACTATTTAAAATTAAATATTTCTTTCTAATATACCGAAAAAAACTAATACTATACTAGAAATTTCATAAATATCATTGTAATTCCAAAAAATTAAATTTAAAAAACTTGGCCTTAGTCCTATTTCCCAATACTAGGCATCCTAAATAGCACCCTCCGCTTTTTCATAAGATCGAACTCATCAATGATAGAATCTGTTGAAAATTCTTGAGATAGCTTATTTTTTTATGTATGCCACAAATAAGTTGAAAGAAAATCATCTTCTATTCTGTTGCTAAACTTTGTCTTCACAATTATCATGGTTGAAAATGCTTGTTCGATTGTTGCAGTAGACACGGGAAAAGTCAACACAAGATAAATAATTCTATCAAGAAGAGGATAAATACTTAACTTATTTGTCTTAGCTAGTACTTGACACAACTTGGCAACTGTAGAAGCTTTTTCCAAATTTGTGTTTTGATGAGCATCAATTTGAAAATGTTCCAATTGAATCTTCATGTGTAGCTTTTCTTGCTCCGTAAAATTTCCCAGATAAAAATAATTTATAAGCTTGTAGATATCTTTCACCCGAAAAGCTTTATAATTATCGTGTGTATCCAAAGCGAAGCTAAGAACAAGTAACTCCACTACCTCATCATTAAAGTGAGAATTCATTTCTGTTAGCAATATGTGACGCCCTAAACCCGATCCTCAAGGAGTATCCAGGAGTGGTGTGTCACTGCTTTGAAATCACTATTTCTTCAAAATCATATTAGATGCAAACCAAAATTTAAATTACACCATTACTCATGTACATGTATATATATCTATATATAAGAGGCGTGAAATATTGATCAATCGAAGTTGAATAAATTTGGGCTTATTATAAAACGTAATAACTTTATTGAATTTTCATCAAACCCACGGCTTCAAAAGCATAAGCTCAAATATACAAAGTTGATTCTTCAAAAAGACATCGCCATGACAACACCCCCATGCCATACATAATACAAAATTGTTAAACTAAGCTTTATTTATAAAAGATTTTGATATAACAAATTAAATGTGTTTTTGAATATAAGCTAAAATTGACAAAATAAATTTTAAATTTGAAGTCTAAAAGATAAAACTTTGAAACAATTTTAAAATCAAGTGCAAATGATTTTAACCAAGTCAAAATGATTTCAATCAAGCTAAAATCATTTTAAAATTATTTTCAAACAAGTCAAATTTGCTCCAAGACAAAAGGTATCGATACCTTATGGACAGGTATCGATAATTTTGGAAATATCGATACCTTTAGAAAAATCGAGACAAAAAATGCATTTTATTTTCAAAAATCCTAAAAATTATCGATACCATATTTTCGGTATCGATACGTTTTGAAAATAATCGATACCTTTCTTAAAAATGATACCAAAATAGTATTTTGTTTCTCAGAAACCTTACGAAGTATCGATCCGTTTTGATACCTATTTCAGGAAGTATCGAATAAAATGTTTTTTAAATATCGATTATGTCATTCCAATGGTCACTGAATTAGCATTTATGACAAAAAATATCGATACCCTTTTTAGGGGTATCGATACTCATAGTTGCAAGTGAAATAAATGCTCTGGTTTTACATCCCTAACGGCCATATTAACTTCACCAACAACCTCAATGGCTGGAAATATATTAGGGGATGTAAATACCATTTTTCAAAGTCCTATGACATCCAAGAAAACACTTTCAAGCAAAAATGTAACAGCCCAAATTAGGGCCTAGTCGGAATAGTGGTTTCGAGACCACAAATCTGAGGTATAAAAGTACATTTTATGATTTCTTTTAAGTTTATAATATGATTGCATGTTAGTAAGAAGGTACCATGAACGAAATTTTATGAAATGGGGATCAATTTGTCTTTAAGGGCTAAATTGCAAAATAGGAAAATTTAGAACGTTCAAGTATGAAAAAGTATTAGAGAAAATTTTTTAATATTATTTTATGTGTTGTAGTATTTTTATAAGAGTGCACAAAAATTTTAGTGAGATAATTTACGCGATTGAAGGCCTAATCACGAAAAAGGACAAAATTGCATAAAAGAGAAAAGTTTAATTTTGCTAGCAATTTGTGTTAATTAGCTAGAGAACAAAAATTGGGAGTCTTTAAAGGGCAATTAGGCCCTTTAAATTGAGTTGGCCAACCATGTTTTGTAAGAGAGACAAAAAGAATTGAAAAGTCAAAATTTGTTGGTATTAGGTGGTATTTTGTGCATTAAAATAAACTAAAAAGAAAAAGGTGTCATATTTTTCATTTTGTTGTCTCTTTCACCGAAATTAGTAGCCATTCTTGGGGGTTTTAGAGCTAAAAAATTTCAGCAACTTTAACACTCATTTGTAAGTGATTTCGTTGGCCTTTCTTGAATATTTTTACACATTTGAGAACCTCATGACATAAGCTGTCTATTGAATGGTGTATTAAGCATTTTGGTTTGAAGTTTAAAGTTTTGCTATGGGTGTATAGATTTTATTTGTTGGAGTTTTATGAAAGAAAATGAATGTAGGATGTTTGATAAACAACTTTTGGAAATGGGTGTTCAGAGAAAACACCTAAATAGGACTAAATGGTAAGTAAATAAGTTGTTTTTGATAAATGCATGAGTAAGGAATATTTGAAGTTGTCATATGCATGAAAGGGCTTAGATAGGCTTGAGAAATGAGGAAATTTGATAAAAATCAATTTCCAGGCATAAGGGCAAAATGGTCATTTTGCCAAAGTCTACGGGCAAAATGGTCAAATTGCCAAATTGTGAATTAGAAATTGTTCAAATTAATACAATGATTAAATTATTGAATTTTATTTATTATAGATCAAGAAACTCAAAGCCCGAATCAGAACCGAGGAAAAGGAAAAATGGTGGACTAAACCGAGCATTTGTCACATTTTGGGGACCCGAGGTAAGTTGTATGTGATATTCTAGCATTAATTATTATGGAACTTGTATAGTGAATTACTATAATATCTATGATGATACCATGAAATTTTCGACACTAGTTTTCATTAAGAATAAATGAGAAGATAGTAGAAAGTTAATGAATACGGAGGGTACCATTGCCATACCATGAGGATTTGTAGGTCCCAATAAGACCATCTCTGGGACATGGCATCGGCACCAAACGTAGATCCCATGTAAGACCATGTCTAGGACATGGCATTGGCATCGACATGAGGTCCCGTATAAGACCATGTATAGGACATGGTGATGGCACCGAGATGAGACATAGAATCCTTGTAAGACCATGTCTGGAACATGGCATGGGTATCCAAGAAAGATCTCGTATAAGACCATATTTGGGATATAGCTTTGGCATCGGTGTGAGATCCCATGTAAGACTATATTTGGGATATGGCCTTGGCATCTTAGCAAGAGAATGGCATTACAGTTATCCTTTGATATTCCAAGTATATTAATAGAGGAAGTATTCAAGTTGTCTAAATTAATGAGAAGAACTAAAGTTAACACGAGTGTTACAGGTACCCTCAATTAAGATACGAGGTAATGATAATATAAGTTATGAGATTGACTAATTCTCGAAAATGAGCAAGGTATGAGATTGAGATAATATTGAGGTTGTGTGAGTCATGAGTATGAGTAAGAAATTCAATAAAGCATCAAATACTTTGAAATCTAGCTATATTTATTATTTATAAGGGTTATTTTTATTTCATGCAACTTACAAAGTGATTTGTGCTTACTCAATTTTTTTCACGAAGATTTGCCGTGTTAGCTCAGGGATCGTTAGAAGTCGGAGCTCAAAGTCACACTATCAAGATGTCCATTTTGGTACAGTTATGTTAGTCATTTTGATTATGGCATGTATAGGCCTTTAGTCATTTTGTTGCACGATTCATACTAGTTAGCCAATTGTGTTGGCCATTTATATTTATATGTTTCATTTTGTAAATGGCCTTTGGAATTGGCCTAAACATTCAAGTTGTTTAATGAATGAGATGCATTTACATAGAAATTGTGCAAAGTTTCTTAGTAGTCCATGCATGCATTTTGGATATGAATTGGATGATGTATGAATACCCATTTAGGGGTAATTAGATGAGTATTGGTACTATGATATGGTGTATGAAGTTTGGGGTTATGTTCTTATGCGTTTCAGGGTGGCTAAGGGCTTGGTAAATGGCCCTATATTACCCACACGGGTAGGCGCACCAGCGTGTCTAAGCCTTGTGAGACACACAGGTTGCACACGGGCGTGTGCCTCGACCGTGTGTCCCCTGCATTAAGTGCTATCAGTATTATCCACGGCCATGAGACACGGCTGTGTGTCTCAACCGTGTGGAGGACACGGCCAACACACGAGTGTGTGCCACGACCATGTGAGTGATGATGCCAAAAATAGAATACCCAAGTTTTTGCACACGAGCCATGACATAGGCGTATCAAGGCCGTGTGAGGGACACGGGCTGGCCAGACGGGTGTGCGCCGGGCCGTGTAAAAACCCTTGTAGGTTGATGTTAGAAATTAAATCCACATGGCCAAGGGGCACCGGTGTGTCCCTAGCGTGCCTAGGCCATGTAGGTTACACGGGCTACTAGCACGGCCATGTTTTGAGGTCACATGGGCGTGTTGCCCCCTCACACGGGTGTGTGCCCTGTTTTTGTGAGTTTTTGAAGAAATTTTCTCGAGTGCACGAAATGTTCTCGGGATAAATTCGAACCTTGATTTAGGCCTCGTAGGCCCATAAGAAGGCTCGTAGGACAATGATTGGAAAAGTTTTTAATTAGCACACATTTTCTCAAGTTTAAGTCAAAGGTTTACATGACTTTTAGTACGGTAATACCTCATACCTTATTCCGGCATCGGATACGAGTAAGGGGTGTTACAAAAAATCATCAATCAAAAAACCTTAGAGCTTAAATTTTAATATTGTTCTTATATACACTTATGAGTTTTATCTATATTCTTTTGCTAAAGTGTATCTCATTGTATTTGTGCTTCAATTTGCAAACAATTTTAACTTGTAAGGATTGTTTCTTTATTTGCTCATTTGTATCTCTTTGAGAGGGTTTGAAACTTAAAATTTAGGATAAAAGTCTTAAGGAGTTTTAAGGTTAAACCTTGTCCTCAAAGGTTGAACAAATTAGTGAATTTGGGAAAATCCTTAGTGGTGGAAAGCTAAGGTAGTGGAGTAGGCAATTGAGGTCGAACCACTCTAAATTCTTTGTGTTCTTTGTTTCATTATTACCTTTATTTTCACCAAATTTTTTAAAGGCCAATTCAGCCCCTCTTAGCATTTTTGGTTTTTTTCATCGAGCTATCAATTGGTATCGGAGCTAGAACTCTAAAGACAATTTTACCACTAAGAGAGAAGATCCTTAAGGGATTCAAGATACAAGTTACAAGTAAAGAAATTACCTTCATGGCATCGAAGTAAAATTTCACTATATTGGGAGAAAGGCATTCTACCATGAAGCCTCCAGTATTCAATGGCACCAACTACTCATATTAGAGGATGAGAATGAAACTATTCATCCAAGCTAACAACTATGAAGGTTGGAGGATAGTTACTAATGGGCCATCTATTCCAATAAAAAGGGTTTAAGGTGTTATTATCCTAAAGGAAGAGAGTCAATGGAATGAAAATGATATCAAGAATGTGCACTTAAATGGAAAGGCTATGCACACTCTATTTTGTGCTTTTGGTCCAAATGAGTACAATAGAGTCTCCTTGTATGATAATGCAAAAGAAATATAGGACAAGCTTGAAGTCACCCATGAAGGGACAAGTAGAGTTAAGGAGGCTAAGATAAGTTTTCTTACCATTGATTATGAATTGTTTAAGGGAAAATTGAAAGAAGGAATCATTGAGATGTCCGATCACTTCACTCATATTATCAACGGTAAGGAATCATTGAGATGTCCGATCGCTTCACTCATATTATCAACGGTCTCAAAGCTCTTAGAAAGACATATCCTAACAAGGAGATGATAAAGAAGATGTTGAATAGTCTCCTAGCATCTTAGGAACCTAAAGTGACGGTAATAAAAGAGTCAAAGCATCTCAACTCACTCTCTTTTGATAAGCTAATTGGTTCCTTGTTGACGTATGAAATAAAGATCAGCTACAATGCAAAAGAAATAAAAGAAATTCTAAAGATAGTGGGAATTGCATTCAAAATTAACAACTTGTGAGAAGGATGAAGACTCTACCAATAATGATGATGATAAAGAGATGACAATGTTTGCAAAAATATTCAAGAGGTTCATGAGGTCCAACAAAGGAAGACAATTCCAAAAGAAGGAAGGACTTAAGAATGAATCTACTACAGAGAAGGACACATCATATGCTATGAATGCAAGAAGCTAGGACATATCAAGATTAAGTGTCCTCAATGAAAGAAAAGAGGGTCAAGCAAACAAAATCTTAAGGGTCATGTTGCTACTTGGAGCGATGAGGATTCATCAGACGATAAAGATCAAGAAGTAGCCAATCTTTGCCTTATGGCCATAGATGATATTAAGGTAACTTCTAACCCATCTACTTTAAATGATTATTCTTTTGATGAGTTGCAAGATGCCTATGATGAATTGGGTTTGGAATTTGAAGTCATGATGTCAAAACATAAGAAAAATGTTTTAAAATTGAGAAAAGAAAAAAACTTACTTTCCAAAATCAATCATGAACTTGAAGAGAAAGTAAATAAAACGCAAGAAATTATTAATGACTTTGAAAAGAAAAATTTAGACTTGCATAATTTACTTTCAAAAGCTCTTAAGGATCATCAAAAGAAACTTAAGTTGCTTAAGAGTGAAAAAGCTCACTCTAACAAATCTTTAGAAAAAGGAGAAAATGCAAAACAAAACTTTGTTAAAAATAGCTTTAATTTCTATAAACATAGAGGTCCCTAAAATGTTTACAAGAGAAAAATCATTAAAAGTGTATGGGTTCCTAAAAGACTCATAACTTCTCAAGATAGGAGCTTGATTTCAAAATGGAGACCTAAAGAGACTAAAATTATAAGAACTAATGCTTATGGACCCAAAAGAATTTTGGTACCAAAAATCAAATCTTAATTCTATGTTTGTAAGAAAAGGAGCATTACTTTGATGTGGGTCATTCAAAGAAAAACTTATGGTACCTCGATAGTGGATGCTCAAGACAGATGACCGGTGACATGAGTCACTTGATCAATTTGAAGCCAAAATATGGAAGAGAAGTTACATTTGGTGACAACTTTACAAAACAAATTGAAGGAATAGGCTCAATTGGTAAAAACTCTTCTATCATTATTGAAAATGTCTTGTATGTCAACAGTCTTAAGCATAATCTTCTAATTATTAGTCAATTATGTGATAAAGGTTTCAATGTCATATTTGAGTCTAAAGGTTGTAAAGTTATTGAAATTGCTTCTAAAAAGATTATTCTTGTAGGACATAGGATAGAAAATATACATATGGTTCATTTAGATGATATGCATATTCCAGCATATGCCTTATTGCTAAAAATAAGAATAACCCTTTGTTATGGCATAGAAAACTAGGACATGCTAGCATGAGCATATTGCATAAATTAGTTAAAAATGACTTAGTAAGAGGATTACCCAAAATTGAATTTTTTGTGATGCATGTATTAAGGGTAAACATAAAAGAGTTTCTTTTAAACCTATTAATAATGTATCAACTAGTAGACTTCTTCAAATAATTCACATAGACTTGTTTGGTCAAATTAGGTTGTTTAGCTTGGGTGGAAAAAAATACACTTTTGTGCTTATTGATGATTATTCTAGATTTACTTAGGTTCTTTTCTTAAGTACTAAAGATGAAAATTTAGAAAAATTCATCACATTTTCAAAAATAAACCAAAATGAAAAAGGTTACTCTATCACTAGTATTAGAAGTGACCATGGAACCAAATTTCAAAATATTGATTTTGGAAATTTTTGCAACTCAAATGGAATTAGCCATAATTTTTCTGCACCTAGAACCCCTCAACAAAATGGAGTTGTTGAGAGGAAAATTGAACTTTAGAGGAAATTGCTAAAACCATGCTTTGTGAAAATAATTTACCATAATATTTTTGGGCGAAAGCCACAAACACCGCTTGCTATATGGTTAACAGAGTGACGATTAGACCTATTTAAAAGAAAACTCCATATGAACTTTTCAAAAACAAAAGCCTAACATTAGCTATTTTCATCCCTTTAGATGCAAAAGTTTTGTTTTAAACAATGGGAAAGATGGTCTTGGTAAATTTGACACAAAAAGTGATGGATGAATTTTTCTTGGTTATTCTTTAAATTCTAAAGCTTATCGAGTCTTTAACAAAAGAATTTTAGTAGTAGAAGAGTCTATACATGTTATCTTTGATGACTCTAATCCTTCTTTTAGAAAGGATTTTTGTGATGATGATGATGTAAAATTTTTCAATAAAGATGATCAATCATCAAATGGAAAAATTCAAGAACAAATACAAGATGCTCTAGAAGAACTTTCAATTAAGGAAAAGGAAGTCACTCATCCAAGAGAGTTCAACTATGTGAAGGATGGTATGATTTTGGGAGATCCATCCCAAGGGGTAATTACTAGATCTTCACTTAGAAATACTTGTAAGTTTGTTGCATTTATCTCATGCATTGAGCCTAAAAATATCAAAGAAGCATTAAATGATAAATATTGGATATTGGCTATGTAAGAAGAGTTAAATTAATTTAAGATAAGTGAAGTATGGACCCTAGTTGATAGATATAGTGATAAATCTACTATAGGTACAAAATGAGTATTTAGGAACAAACTAGATAAGAGTGGTAACATAGTGAAGAGCAAGGCTAGACTTGTTGCTCAAGGTTACACTTAAGAGGAAGGAATAGATTATGATGAAGCATATGCTCCTGTAGCTAGGATGGAAGCCATTAGAATGCTTTTTGCTTTTACATGCTTTAATAATTTTAAAACATATCAAATGGATGTAGAAAGTGATTTTCTAAATCGTTTTATAAATGAAGAAGTGTATATTGAACAACCACCAGGTTTTGAAGATCCAAAATTTTCAAACCATGTTATCAAACTTTCAAAGGAATTATATGGTTTGAAACAAGCTCCTAGAGCTTGGTATGAAATATTATCAAATTTTCTTATTGAAAAAGATTTTTGTAAAGGGAAAGTTGACAGAACACTTTTTATTAAAAGAAAAGACAAATTTATTAGAAATTCAAATCTATGTTAATGATATTATTTTTGGTTCTACTAATGGTATTCTTTGTCAAGAATTTTCTAAGCTAATGCAAGGTTAGTTTGAGATGAGCATGATGGGAGAACTAAATTTCTTCTTGGGTCTCCAAATCAAGTAAAGAAATGATGGTATCTTTA
The DNA here is from genome assembly GCA_020496765.1 of Gossypium stocksii. Lineage (NCBI taxonomy): Eukaryota > Viridiplantae > Streptophyta > Magnoliopsida > Malvales > Malvaceae > Gossypium > Gossypium stocksii. The sequence continues at coordinate 56,851,063 of CM035622.1, forward strand.
TCAATCAAGCTAAGTACATATGGGACATGCTTTAAAAGCTTGTGGGATGGATACTCTCAAACCACAAGCTACTCCAATGAGTTGTTCTACAAAGCTTGACAAAGATGAAGGAGGTAAATATGTTGATTTAAAATTATATAGGTCAATGATTGGTTCTTTGCTTTATCTTACCGCAAGTAGACTCGACATTTTGTTTAGTTTATGCTTGTGTGCTAGATATAAATCTTATCCTAAGGAATCACAATTACAAGCCCTTAAGAGAATCTTTAGATACCTTAGAAATACTTCAAATTTAGGCATTTTGGTACTCTAGAGACTCATCCTTTAGCATGCATGCTTACTCGGATGCAGATTTTGGAGGTTGCAAATTAGATAGGAAAAGCACTTTTGGTACTTGTCATGCTACTTTCATGGTTTTCAAAGAAACAAAATAGTGTTGCATTGTCCACCACCGAAGCAGAATATATTTCTACTGGTAGTTGATGTGCTTAAATTTTATGGATGAAACAACAACTTAAGGAATATGGAATTGATGTAGATACCGTTCTTATCAAATGTGACAATAATAGTGCTATTTGTCTCACTAAAAATCTCATCCAACATTCTACAACTAAACACTTTGAAATTAGACATCATTTCATTAAAGATCATGTCCAAAAGGGTGAAATAGTTCTAGAGTAACAGACACCTTAAACCAATTAGCTGTCTTTTTTTACAAAACCATTAGACAAAGAAAGATTTTGGACACTTAGGGGAGAACTAGGTTTAACAACCTTGCCTTGACTTTTTGTTACAATATTCTTGTTCCTTATTTGATTATTTTATTGAAAAAGCTTGTTGAGTATAGATTTCATGGCTTTTATATGCAAAAAGGTAGGGGGAGTTTCATTTGAAAAATAGTTCTATTTTGACTTCATTTCCTTTTACATTTTAGAAAAGTAGTATCAACTTAATCTTTTCTTTTAAACATATCATTGCTTCATGCATTTTACTTACACTACATATCTTTATGCATATGAAGTGTTTAGGAATAGTTTTGGAGTTATTTTAGGACCCTTCAAACACTATACAACCTAAGAAATCTCATTTTTGCTATTTTACTGCACTTGGAAAACAGAATGGTAATTTGGTATCAATACCAACTTAAAAATATCAATACTTTTATAAAAATATCAATACTCGTGAAAAAATATCAATACCACTAGGTTTTAATGGTACCTGCTACTGTTTTAAAATAAAGAACCCTAACATTTATTTTTCCCTCCTCCGAAAAACCTCTCATCTCCTCTCCATTTTTTTCTCAAATTTATTCAATTTTTCAACAAAAATTGGCCCATTTACATCTTCAAACATCCTTTTCACAAGATTTGCTCATCATTGCTTGAAGATTTTTCATATTTCAACATTTTTTAGGTAAATAACTAAAACTTTCAACTTGTTGATTTTGACAAATGTAGGTTGAAATCATGTTTGTTGATGGTTTATTGGGATATTTATGACAATATATATCATATTTTATTGCAGGAGGTCACCTATTCCTGAAGATCTTTGTTAAAATTTTTCTCAAACCTTAACCCACCAAGTGTTTGACAAAATTCCTCAAAGAGATTTATTTTTGGTTTTAGTGTTTTTCTAAGTGGTTCACAGTTAGAATGGCCCCAAAAACATTCTAGCACTAGCTCATCTTTTTTTAATCCATCTAGTGAGTTGGAGTCATCTTTTAGCACATGTTTTCAAAACTCACACTCTTGGTATATTTTTAACTCATATTTTGCGTCAAAACATGTTTGGGAGGCTAGGAAAGTTGATATAGCCTTGTTAGAGGCTATTAGCTTTTCTTATCTCCCTATTTTACAAAATTTGGGGTGGATGACATTTTTAAGTATTTCTTCACCAACTAATGTAACAGCTCGAATTAGGGCCTAAACGGAATGGTAGCTTCGGGACAACGAATTCGACATAGAAAAATGTATTTTGATAAAGTTCTAAGGCCTAATATGTGATTAAATGCATGAATGAAAATGTAGTAAATAAATTTTATCAATAAAGTGCTCGATTGAGTGGTAGGACTAAATTGCAAAAATTTCAAAGTATGAGTTCTAGAAGCATTTAGTGTGTAATTGGATTTCTTTCATAAATTTGAGGTCCTTATTTAGCAAATAGACCATTTTATAGCATAGTGGGCAAAAATGCACATGGAAGGATAAATTTGCAAAGAAGGCCATTAAGGGCATTTTGGTCATTTGGTTATTAAATGAAATAAAAAGGGAAAAATAAGCCAAAAATGTGTCCATATTCTTCCCCTAAGTGCCGAAATTCTCTAAGTCTCCACAGCTAGGGTTTTCAACTTTTTCAAGCTCCAAGTAAGTGCAATTTAGTCCCGTTTTTAATTCTCTTTGCATTTTTGAAGTCAAAGCTTGGACTACCTATTTCTATCCTTAGTTTGCATTGGGGTTCATGTTTAAAAATTTACCCATATTTGACATGAATGCATTTTGATGTTTAATGGTAGAAATTAAAGGTTTAATGTGTAGTAAGCAACTTTTACTAGGTGATTTTGCATGAAAATGCATTTAGGGACTAAAATGTAAAAGTTGTAAAACATGTGCATTATTTATGAAATATTGAGAATTGTGGGCTGTTATAAGAGAGAAATAGGGTCGGCTAGGCTTGGGAATGAAGAAAAATAGGTATATTTCATTTTACAAGCCTAGGGACCAAGTCGTAAAAGTTGACAACGTTTGGGGTAAAATGGTAAAAATTTCCATCGGATGATTTTGAGTCCAATTGAGTAATGTATGTATTGAATGAGTTAAATTTTGTTTTATAGATCAAGAACAAGGAGGAAACGACCTTGACCGGAGAAAAGGCAAGGTCTCGGATTAAATCGATAAAGGTTGCGTTTTGACTCGAGGTAAGTTTATGTGTATATAATGAGTCATATTGATAATTTGATTAATTACCTTAATTATTCTAAAATTTGTAATCTTATGATAATTTTGTGATTTATACATGAGTATGTATATTGACAAAGAAATCCATAAGTGAGGAAAACTGGATTGAGCCTTAGGAATCGACTAGGATACGAGTGACATGTCACTAGGAAACTATTTTATGTGATCGATTGTTTATGTGATTCCAGGTGCTGGTCTAATTCGACAACTAGTGGCTAGGTAATCTTGCATTTGTTGCGGATACCTATCAGCTTGTGTGAGCAGCACTGAGTAGTTTCAGCTATACCGTCAGCTTGTGTGAGCAGACCTGTGAATAGCTTATTATTGAGCCTTTATGTGATATTTGATATGTGGTAGCCTAGGCTACATACCAGTGGTAGCTTCGGCTACATTATGTGTAGCACTTGTGCCTTTTTCTGTGTATCCTCTAGAATTCCGTATGGTTCAACAGGTATTTGATTCGAATCGATAAAACGTGAATGTTTTGTAAAAGATTTGACCGTGTGTTAAGTGTTTGTATGTGCAGGTTATAAGCAATATGATATGTGTACTAAGTGCTTGAGTATATATTGATTTATGTGGTAAGACTATTGAGTAAGTTATAAGTTCAATTTCAATGTGGTAATAAGAGAATTTACTTATTTTGAATTTGAATTATTGGTTTAAATTACTCATTCATTTACATATAGACTTACTAAGCTATTTAGCTTACCCCCTTTCTTATCCTTTCCCTTATAGATTCTTCAAGCTAAACTGAGGTTCAGAGATCAATGGGATTCCATCAACACTATCAACAATCATTTTGGTATTTTTTCATAGAACTTTAAGATTATGGCATGTATAAATGGTCTAATGTTTTGTTATGTGTCATAGTTCTTGGGGTCGAATATTGTCATTAATGTTATGGTATTTGGTCAATTGTTGTCATTAATGTTATGGTATTTGGCCATTTGCTATGGGCCACATATGATTGAATGTTTTCTAATTAAAGTGTTGTAATCTCTTTGATACAAGTGGCATAGTAGGTGTATAATGTGTATGGATGAGTATGCTTGTGTATGGTTGGTATAATGTGGTATGTGGATGTCAAAATGTGGATGTTTGGATGTATTTTTATGTCATACTATGTATTGGCAAAAATTGGTTTGTGCTGGTTGAGTTTTCAGGGTGGCAATTGGCTTGGAAAATAGCCTATAATTGTCCACACGGGTAGGCACATGGGCATGTGTCTAGGCCGTGACACACGGTCAGCCCCATGGGCGTGTTGATAGACCGTGTGTCCCCTACACTTGAATGCATGAAAAATTAATTGCCCAGTAGTAAACACCCGCGTACAGACACGGCTTTGTGTCTCGACCGTGTGATAGACATGGACTAGCCCACGAGCGTGTGGCTCAGCCGTGTGACAAAAAGTGTATGATGACGTCACAAACAGAATACCCCAGATTTTTCACACGGGCTAGGACACGGGCGTGTGCCCAACCGTGTGAAGGACACGGCCTAGGACATAGGCGTGTGCTCGGCCGTGTGAAAACCCCTATAAGTTTGAAATGAAAAATAATTCTGTACGGGCTAGGGACATGGGTGTGTACGACCACATGGCCTGCCCGCACGGGAGTGTCCCTGTCCCACATGGGCGTGTGCCCTGTTTTAAGTAGAATTTTTCTAAGTTATTGAAAAGTTTCGGTTGGGTTTCGGATCGTACCTAACAAGTCTTTTGGGACTCGTAAGCCCATAAAAAGAGTTTTTTGAATAAGATTAAAAAGTTTTAAATTTTTGTGGAATTTGTGAGTCAGAATCGAGTGATCGTGTGATCGTAAGTCTAGTAATGCCTCATACCCGGTCTCGATATTGGACTCGGGTGAGTGGCGTTACAACTAATGTAAATCTTGTTCGAGCTTTCTTTTCAAAATCCAAACTCAAACATGATGAGTCCGGCGGGACAATTACTACCATCACCTTATTTTTAATGGGAACTCCTAGTCGTCTCACTGTCGAAGAGTTTTGCGATTATCTTCACTTACCTTTTAGAGGTTTCTCCAATGAAAAAGGGCCTTTTGATCTCTCACTTTTTATGCAGTCTGAATCGGTATCTGAACTCAATCTTTAGAATCATGTCCTCCATTTAATTCTCACTTGGAACTTAAGACCTATCAAAAAGCATGCCAAGCTTCGAAACATCGATTATTGGTGGCTCTATTGTTTTAAATCTGATAAGCATCTTAATCTTGCACTTATCTTGTTTAATGACATTATGGAAGCTATTGAAGGGGAATGGTTACAAATGTCACTCTTACTCATGACACAAATTTGTCATACATTTTTAGGTAATTAGGTATTAGCACCCATGGAGACACCCTTATTACTTCTAACCAACCTATTAGGTATGGGGCCCTACATCATGTAGGATATCATTTTGATGCTATCATTAATACCTGGATTAAACATGACCATCCGATGGAAAATAAAGATGACAACGTCGATGTTGCTTTTGACGATATTCTAGTACCTGAGACCATTGCTCCATTGGCTTCTTCTTTGTATGTTGTTCAACCCTCCTCCGAGGTTGATAGTGCTATCCTTGATGCTTTCCATTCTTTCAGCAACAACATTCGAGGTCTTAGGGAAGATGTTAAATCTCATCTCTCAACTTTAGAGACGTAAATTAGCTTGTTTCCTTTTGACGCCTCCTTTCGCCCCTCATCATGATGATTAGACTAGCTTTAGACCATTCATTTCATTTTCATAACATTTGCACCTTTATTTTGATGTTTATCCATATATCTTTTTATTACACTTTATTGATCTCTTTGTATTTTAAGATACATTTTTTAAATGTTCATTCAACTTTATCTATCTTTTAATGAGCTAACTTCTTTTCTCTTTAAGCTTTATTTGTGTTTTCATATAACAAAAAGGGGAGAAGAAAAGGCAAATTAAGGTAAATTGATTTATTACTCTTTGATAATAACTAAATGCAAATTTTTGTAACCAAATTTTTTTTAGGAAAAAATGAATGCGAACTTGAAAGACAAATTTTATTTTGGCCTCAAATTTAAAATGTATTTTATTAAGGAAGAGCAATTATTCTAAAACAAATTTACCAAATGTTTTATTATATTAAAAAGGGGGGAGATTGTTAAACTAAGTTTTATTTAATAAAATATTTTGATATACCAAATTAAAAGTGTTTTTGAATATAAGCTAAAATTGACAAAATAATTTTTAGATTTGAAGTCTAAAAGATAAAACTTTGAAACAATTTTAAAATCAAGTGCAAATGATTTTAACCAAGTCAAAATGATTTCAATCAAGTTAAAATCATTTTAAAATGATTTTCAAACAAGTCAAATTTACTCCAAGACAAAAAGTATCGATACCTTATGGATAGATATCGATAATTTTGTAAATATACCCTTAGAAAAACCGAGACAAAAAAGACATTCTATTTTTAGAAACCCTAAAAATTATCGGTACCATGTTTTCGGTATCGATACTTTTTGAAAATAATCAATACATTTCTTAAAAACGATACCAAAATAGTATTATGTTTCTCATAAACCATACGATGTATAGATTCAGTATCGATACCTATTTCAGGAAGTATCGATAAAATATTTTTTAAGTATCAATTATTTATTCCAATGGTCATTGAATTAGCGTTTATGAAAAAAATATCGATACCATTTTTGTAGGTATCAATACTCGTAGTTGTAGCTGAAACAAATGTTCTAGTTTTACATCCCTAGTGGCCATATGAACTTCACCAATAACCTCAACAGTTGGAAATCTATTAGGGGTTCTAAATACCATCTTTCAAAGTCCTACAACATCCAAGAAAGCACTTTCAAGCAAAGATCATCAATCAAACAACCTTAGAGCTTAAATTTTCATATTCTTCTTACATACACTTGTGAGCTTTATCTGTATTCTTTTGCTCAAGTGTGTCTCATTGTATTTGTGCTTCAATTTGCTAATAATTTTATCTTGTAAGGATTGTTTCTTTGTTTGCTCATTTTTATCTCTTTGAGAGGGTTTGAAACTTAAGATTTTGGGTAAAAATCTTAAGGAGTTGTAAGGTTAAACCTTGTCCACAAAGGTTGAACAAATTAGTGAATTTTGGAAAATCCTTAGTGGTGGAAAGCTAAAGTAGTGGAGTAGGAAATTAGGGCCAAGCCACTCTAAATTCTTTGTGTTCTTTGTTTCATTCTTGCTTTTGTTTTCACCAAATTTTTTAAAGGTCGATTCACCCTATCTTGGCATTTTCAGTTTGCTTCATCGAGCTATCAAAAATACTTAATGAATCTTACGACGTTAATTATCCTTTGGCATAGTCTTCGAAGGTTCCTTTGCTTTGTCAGCGGACCTAAGAAAGAAAGACAACTAACTAAGTTCGAAAAACTTAGTGTGTTCCAAAGGTAAACAATTCAATCATATACAATTCAAGGAAGCTTTTCCATCTTAGTACATTCACACAATTTGCCAGTTGGTGAATACCAAGATAGACATATAGACAATATATCAGACACTATTCATTTGGCATGTACATTACGCCCATGCAGTTACATACAACATTCTTTGTGTTAACCAAATTCCTAGTCCATATTTAGCTACATATCATTCACTCATTTCTTTTTCCTTTGTCATGCGTTGCCAATCTGGTTTGCAATAGCACTTGCCCTATTGGAGGCTACACAACCATTTTCATGTATTGTATCTCCCAATTCAATGCTCATTTCACTGAAGGCATCACCTTGAATTCATTTCCTTTTTCCTTTCTGAGCATATGGTTCATTTCAGAATCAATGGGTGTAATGGCTTAACATAAAGAAAGACCCTTACATCTTTCATATGGACATACTAAAACATACTATTGGCAACTACTTTTGCCTCGTACAAATGTTTCATTTTCACAATATAGGTATACTTACCTTAAACAAAACATAAACAAAAGCATACACATACTTGGAGTAAGAAGGAACTCACCAGAAAAGTGCAATTAGTTACACAGTAGGACCTTTGTCCTTATCTCGAGAGCCTTTGGGAGTATCTTGAGCTATAATATGAAAAGTTAACCTTTTTAAATCGTTTTAATAGAAAACTATGCAATTTACAAGAGCATTAACAAGAAACCCAAATTTTGGAAGTTTCCTTCCTTACACTTTAATCTAACCCTAAAACATGAAACACTAAGGCCTCATAAATAACCATGAAGTAACCTGAGTTTCAGCAATTTCCTTTCCAGGTGCTAACGATGATAGGTTGGCCGAGTACAACTAATCCAAATCTTCCAGCAAGCCTTAGGTCTAGGGTTCTCGAGAGAAAAATGTCAAGAAAGATTTGGGAAGAAAATATGGTGGCCAAAGAAAGCATAAACTTGTTTAGGAAGTCAAATCTTTCTTTATACAAAAATCCACGGAAGTTAAAGCTAGTAGGCACATTAAATTACCCCACTAACCTTCCTTTGGTAGCTGTAACTAAGAACCTTCCTCTCATCTTAAATGTGTGTCTTGACATCTACAGTAACTTGTCCCATTTTAACTAGTTCTCATTAGGCTGCCTAAATTGCTCAATAATAATAAAATTAATGATATAATAGACGGTTTGATTGCAGTCGTAAACCAACTAAAATCTGACTAAGGCAAGTGCACCTATCAATTAATAGTATAGCTACAATGAGCAAATATGTCACTCCCATGAGGACTAAAAGTATTAGTAATTACTGTCTTTTTATTATTTAACTGAAAAATTGGTGTGATTGATTAAAACTAAAATTAACTAAATTAATTAACTAAAGAATATGATAAAGAATAAATCAGGAAAATAAACGAATAAAAACCAAGAAGTGAGACAACACTCAGGAAAGAATTCACCTAGATTTCATCTGTGATTATCAATCTAAATTATGCAATTTCTTCACTTAGTATCTTGATACGTAGAAACCCCTAAATTAAGCCAATATCTCTTTTCAAGACTAAGAGCAACTAACTCTAGGTTGATTAATTGAAATTTCTTTGTAATTAAAACCCCTATTATTAGATTAACTCGATCTATGGATCCCTTTATTAGATTTGAATTTGATCTGGTAGATTTATGTCGTCCTATTTCTAGAATTGCATGCAACTCCACTCAAGCATACTAGATCTACTCTCAAATAGGGTCTATTGCTCCTTTGATTTAAGCACATCAAACGTGGATTAATAATCTAGACATATTAAACTAAGAATTAAGAATAGATAATTGAGAACAAGATATAAGTATTTATTGCGTAAAAATAGAAATCAAATAACAGAATCCATCCTAGGGTTCATCTTCCTAGGTATTTGAAAACTTAGTTCATGATAGCGATTAAAAACATCTCAAAGAGAGTATAACCACAAGAAACCAAGAAACTCATAATAAACTTCAAAGAAGTCAAAAGAAGATCTTCAATCTTGATGGAAATTCACTTTAGAGTTGGCTTCAATGGTGTTTTTCGAGTTGTTCTCTTGAGTATTCTATGACAGCTCACTCCCATATTCTTATCTTTGTCATATATAGGTCTCAGAATGGCCGAAAAACCTAAAAATGGTATTTTTTTCGCGTGTTTAGAGTGCAATTTATGATTTTGACACGGTCTGGCAAATGGTCATGTGGCAGCCCGTGTGGCTTACATGACCATGTGTCTAGACTGTGTGAAATGGCCTAGCCTATGTGGCTTTTGAAACTTGCCCTGATTTTTTTATTTTTGCTCGTTTTGCTCCCAAATGCTCTCATAAGTATAGAAACATGAATTTAAAGAATTATGAGCATAAAACTCACCATTTTAAATAAAATAATCATACAAAAACGTATTAAGAATATGGCTAAAATGTGTTACTTTTAGCACCTATCACATTTTTTCCAAACTGAGGACTTAACACTAGGGACATAACTCTAAGAGCTCAACTTTAGGAATTCAACATATTCATCTAACCACTGGAATGACGTATACTCTATAGGAGAGTTCGCCAAACCACCAAGCTCGCCTAACACAAACTTTACCCTAAGGTGCAATAATAAATTTCATATACTTAGCTATATTTAATACCTTACTCACTCAGAACTTACTCTACATACTTTACTTCTATAAACAATGCTTAAAGATTAGGGAACTTTAGTGTGGGATGTTACCCTAATAGGATATCCTTGATCTCTTTAGGATAATATCCATTTTCCCAATATGATCATATTTTATCTCATAGTAACCATTACATCTTCCTTCATGAAAATTCAATCACTATCAAATAGTGATCAAGTCATCCATCATAAAGACAGACGACCTGTGTCCACTTTTACTTTTCAGTAACCATGTAATGTCAATGAGGGGATATCATTTACCAATGTTTTGGCTATGAATTCCACTATTGTGAATGCCACTATATACTACACAAGTCGTATACCCAATGCTTCAACTTTTGGTTCCTTATCTATTTGAACATAAAATTTTACTTACATCAAGGTGTATGAGTCATGCATACAGAGTCCCTCATCCACTTAGGATTTAGACACGCCACACCATGAACATCACAAGTCTAATAGCCCATTTTCAATGAAATTAGAACAGTGGTTGTGGGACCACAAATCCAATGAATAAATTATTAATTTATTATTATAATTTTTATAGGATATTATTAAGGTCATAGTAAAATTTTGTTAAGAAATTTTGATGTTTGCATGAGTAATTAAGTAAAAAGGTCTAAATTGTAAAAAGAGTAAAAGTAGAGTTCTATTTGTTAAAAGGGTCAAATGGATATAGAAATTTAAAGTGAAAAGACTTAGATTGTAATTAGACCATTTTTGTAGTTACTGGACATTCATGAAAAGGTTTATTTAAAATTTTGATAGTTTTTAAAGGGTAAAATGGTAAATTAGTGATTGAAGTTAAAATTAAACTAAGAAAAGATGTCATCTTCTTGAATTTTTTTGATGTTTAATGATAGATTATGAATCTTTGTTGAGGAATAAACAAGTTTTGTGAAGAGAATTTTGATGAAATTTGTATTTATGGATTCATTTGTAAAAAATGTAAAATATATGTTAAATTTATGAAATAAGGGTTTATTTGGGTTGATATAAATCCTTGATAAACTTGGTTAGTTTGAATGGGGGATTAGAATGTTTAGTTTTCAATTTTTGAGCTTAAGGACTAAATTGTGAAAAGTTAAAATACTAGGGAAAATAGTAATTTTGCATAAAAATGAATTATGGATTAAATTGATATTTAGAAGTACTCAATTGAATGAAACTATTGTTTTAGATTAGAAATGGGTTGATGATCACGAAAAAGAGAAGATTTCGGAGTAGTTCTTGTGTCACGTAATTACTACAATCTAGTCCTGTAAGTTCATTATATGCTTATTCTTAATTGAATTGAATACCTTGTTAGTGGTTAATCTTTGAACTTTATTACGAACTATGTTTAAATATAGAAGTATATTGTTAATCAGGCTTTGTGTCGGTGTTATTCAGGCTTTGTACCTATAGGCTATGTGTCGGTTTATTAAAAGTTAATATCCATTTGCAAATTAGTTGTTGATAGCAAATGAGTCTATTATCGAACTTACTAAGCTCTTTTGTGCTTATTAGTTTAATTTGATTTTATAAGACTTTTGGAATCGTTACTTTGATTAGATTGACTCGGAAGCTCACACACTACCATCATCATCTCGGTAGTCATTTTGGTTCTTGCTGTTGTTGGTTAAAGTGGCATGCATTAGGAACGGTCCTTAGTAATACGATATTTGGTGAATATGTAATTATTAAAAGTTGATATGTTTCTGCTTGTTGATATTGAATGGTATTTGAACTTGTGTTGCATAATTAGGTAAGCCTTTTTGAACACTTATATGTAGTAGATGTATAAAGCTTTTTGGTCCAAAATGTTAGAGTATGAATGCTTCAATTGTGTTTTGTGTAGTAGCTTAGTAAGTAATGAGATATGATGCTTGATTTGTGATAGGTTTTTGACATGTTTAGATAAGATATGGTTGAATGCATTTGAGGTACCTTGCTAGCAAATTGGTTGGATGGATTTATTGTCTATTGAATTGGTTGTTTCATGCTTGAATTGGTATGTTTTTTATGCCTTGAATTTGGGTACAAAATGCTTGTAGGTACATGTTTGAGTTGCTAATGAAAATGGCTTAAATTTGGCCAATTTCATGTCCACACGACTTAAGACACGGGCATGTGTCTCAGCCGTGTGTGACACATGGCCATTCAACACAGCCGTGTGTCCCTTATAGGTTTTAAAGGCATTCAAGTAACGCAGTTACACAGCTTAGTACACTGCTTGGCACATGGGAGTGTGAGGCTATTTCGAGTGTTACATGGCCTGGCACACGGGCGTGTGACTTGATCATGTGACCCAATTTCAGAAGTTACATGGGCACGGGCTAGGACACAGCCTTGTGTCCCTCTTCCGATTGTTACACGGCCTGAGACACAGGCGTGTGTCTCAATCGTGTGAGTCACATGGCCTGGCCACACGGCCGTGTGACCCCTGCAGTTTAATTTTTCCAACTTTTTCTTAAATGTTCCAAATATTTTTTATTTAGTCCCGAATCATTTCTAAAGTGTTTCTAAAGCCTCGAGGGCTTAATTAAGGGATGTTATGCATGTATATGAATGATGATTGATATGTTTATGTTGAGGATTGAAATTTATGTTTTAAAGTTACGATTTTATAGTAATGCTCTGTAACCCTATTCTCGCGATTGATACGTGTTAGGGGTGTTTCAATTAGTGGTATTACAGCTACGATTTAGTCAGTTCTTGGATCGAATGTAGCATGTATAAAGTTTAGAAATACATGCCACTAGACTAACTGATGATAATGTGATAGCTTTTCATATTTTTTAAAATGTTTATATATAGATAAAAGATGTCATCGAGATCCAATGGAGTAGGTTCCAATGAGATAGAAAGTTTTACTCCACCTACTAATGAAGAAATACGTAGAATAAAGCTGGACCATAAGGATTAAGAGAGGTAGCACCTAATGCACTTCTTCGTATGATGCAAGACATGTATGATGCTTACTTAAAGGTAAACTCCACAGTTCCACAACCTCAATCTTCTCACCCTCAAGGTTTGAGTAAGCAACGTGTCCATAGAGTGATTATAGATATATTTAGAAAGTGTAGAGCCTTTGAATTTTATGGCAACGTGAGTGATGACCCAACGAAGGCTGAGTATTAGCTAGAACATACTTAAAGGGTGCTTGACGAAATGTTATGTTTCCCTGAATATTGTTGACAATGTACAGTATCATTGTTAAAGAATGAGGCATTTCAATGGTGGTCCATATTAACAATAATCGTATAGAAAGAAAGAATCAATTGGACTTCTTTAAGTCTAAATTTCGAAAGAAGTATGCTAGCAAACCCTATCTAGAATAGAAGAACAAAAAATTTCTTGAGTTGAAGCAAGGAAGTAGAATAGCGGCAGAATATGAAAGACAGTTTTTTGAGCCTGGCAAATATGCTCGAGAGATAGTATGTAACGCCCTGACTTTCTTATTACTACTTTCGTAGTTATTTGACACAATAGTGTATCTGCTTCAGTGGTTAAGTGTTCTAGGTGTGTGTGTGAGGTCCCAAGTGCAAGCCCTACCTTTAGCAAATTATGTTATTTTTGGGATTGAGCATTATTTTTGTTCATTAAGCTTAAATTATGTTGCCTATACATTCATATAAGAATGAGCTAGCTGGTTCGAGTGTTAAGGAGTTAGAGTGTTGGAGGTAATATGTTTGAATCCCTGTGGGAGCAAGGATGATATTTTTACTCGGTTTTGTGTTAGTGTTTTGGTGGAGCTAAAATTCTAAGCAGTGGGTGGTTATGATTGTAGGCGTAGTAGGATTTGAGTTAAACTCGTCTTTTTCCCAAAAATCACTCTTTTTGGATTCTGGCATCTCTCTCTTTCTTTCCTCTGCAGTTCTTTTCTTTTTGTTGTTCTCATCGTTCTTTTTTCTTTGTTTTGGGAAAAATTGATTCCTAATTTTGAAGTTTCGATTCAAGGTGTTCATACGTGGGCAGGTGAGCATAGAATGATTTGCTCGATTGGGGGGTTCTTTAAATCCGTTTAAATAGGTTTTTGAATCTTCGATTGAAATCATATTATCTGTTTTGGCAGTAGCAAATCAAGAAGAAAGGGGCTCTCCTCACATAGTGTCGTAATCGAAACATTCGGGGTGTTTGAGTAAGTGTTGGATTTATTGTTGGTTTCGTGGTTACATGTTAATCATGTATTAAGTTTGATTCTGAGCTTTGGTATGTCGATTATAGGTTTTGGTGGTCTCGGGAGTATTTTTGCACCAAAATAATACCAGGTGTGTACCCAAAATACAAAAAACAAGGCTTCGAGAAAAGCTACAAAACTATACTGTTGACGCCACACAGGCATGTGGTCACTCATGTGGATGGCCGTGTGTGTTGACATGGCTGTGTGATCGATAAACACATGGTCGTGCACTAGACACGGTCGTGTGGTGGCTGGAGTGTGGCCGTGTGAGCCAGACAGGCTAGGCCAAGTTGGGTGTGTGGGCCGGCATGGACATTCCACACAGGCGTGTGGGTTTTTGGGCCAGGCCCTGTGGGCCACTTGGGCAAGGCCAATATGGGCATGTGGGCCCACACAAGCATTTGAGCCCATGATTCTAAAATTTTCACTAGGGTCGTAGGTTCACTCTGATCGACTGTGGGCCTACTGTAAGGTCGGTAAGGGCTAAATAAACCCCAAATCTGTATGTTATGGTGTTTTGATAGACTGATTTGAGTAGAACACTAAATAAATGCCTGACTGTACTGTTATATGTGTATATCTATATATAAGCATGTGAGCATGTTTATTCTGTATATATGTATCTAACTATTCTATATTTGTTATAGGGATGGGATTGTATATATATGAATTGTTCTGAAAAGCGACCTTCGCCTACATTCTGGCAGTAAGGCTGCACCTTATCTGTTATGTGTCGTAATGGCACAATATGGTGTGCAGGGTTGGGTGAGTGTTTTAAACCCCATATGGTGTGATGGGATGGTCCGAGATGGTGTGTAGAGGATGGGGGTAGGATTTATGCATATCTGCTTCTATAATCTGAATCTTGATCTTATTCTGAATCTAAAATTGAATCTGTTCTAACTGTGTCTATACTTTTGTATATTTGTATGCTTAATTTTGTTGGATTACACACTGAGTTTTCATAAACTCACATTTGTTTTCTGTTTTGTCAGGTAATCCACAGACTTAGGCGGATCGGTGCGGCAGAGACTTAGCGGTGACCACTCGTTCGTAAACTACATAAATTTATTAATTTATGGTTCTATTTACGATTTTGGTTTTATTCTGAGAGTTTGTAATTTATGGGACTCCTTAGACTTTTTTGTTATTAACTGTTGAATTTTGGTTTCTTGATTTTCTGCATGCTTGATTAAATTATTTTTATGACTTGACAAATTATTACGCAAAAAGAGGTTTTCCTAAAAATACAAAATAGATTTCTAAAATGTATCGATTTTGTTAAACTTCTGCTGTAAAATAAGTTTTGGAAAATAATTTAGTTAATCAACGTTCTTAAAATTGGATAAAATGAATATGGATTTTGGAAACTGAAACGATTAGACGAAGCGACTCTATTTTCAAAACCCTACCATGTGACCCCTCCAGATTCGACCATAACGTCTAGTCTAAGTTTGGGGTGTTACATAGTGCCTACCGAAGAGGAGATGTGTGTATGTTTTGAGGATGAATTGAAAGATGATATTAGAATGTTAGTAGAAGTTTTGGAGATCTGTGAATTTATGGTGTTGTCTGATCTAGCCCAGAAAATGGAAAAGATCTATGAAAGTAAAAGACGAAATGAAGAAAAGAGATGGGAATTTGGTAAATGTGATGGGTCTAAAGCTTTCTTAAATCCTCCATAGAAGGAGATAAAGGAATCTAGAAATAAATTCTCTGCTCCGTCAGGGTTTTCTAGAAAGGATAAACCGAGGCAAAGTAGCAAGAAAGCTCTGGCTCTTTTAGTAGCTAGTGTGGGAAATGTGAAAGAAAGATAGAACAGAGCGCAAGAAATGTGGATGGTTTCACCTTGGTGCTTGCAGAGTTAATGATAGGGTGTGCTTTATGTGTAGATATCCAAACCATTTTAAAGAAGTGTGGCCAAATTGAAAAGTGCCTATTAGAGAGTATAATGAGAAATTGGTGACCACTCCTACTTGAGGTAGAAGATCTGGAAATAGCACTTCGACTGGAGCCAACAGAAGTGGGGTTAAAGAGTCAACGGTCAAATCTTAAGCTAGGGCTCCTACTAGAACATATGTCAATCGTGCACGAGAGGAAGCCTCGGCTCCTAACGTTATTGCGGATACTTTTTCTATCTTTAATGTTAGTGTGTATGCATTAATTAACACGGGGCTGATGCATTCCTATATATGCACTAGGTGTGAGCAAAATTCAATTCGATTAAAAAAATCGAAAAAAATTCAATTTTAAATTATCCGAATCGAGTTAATCAAGTTAATTGAATCAACTCGATTTCTTCAAATTTCAAGTTCGAGTCGAGTTGAATTTTTGAATTCGAATAACTCGAATACTTTGAATAAACCTAATATAAACTATATTTTTTTTACTTTTTTTTTAATTTTTGGCTTTTACTTAATTACTTTAACCCAAACATTTTATTTTATCACATTTCCCCAAGCTCGTCAGCCCTCAGCCCAAAGATTTATTTTCCCAAATATCAATTCCTCCCACAAATCAAACTCCCAAGCTCCAGCATGTAGCAAATTGTCAAATTCCATCGTCCAAACCAAACCCTAAATTAATTTTATTTTTCTCTATTTGCATCTGTTTCACTCTATTGAATGATTTTTGCTCCATTTTCCTTCTCTCTTACCTGTTTGCTGTTGTAGAAACTAGAATGGTACTAAATACTAACAGTGATTTGAGGGAAAAAATAAGAAAAATTGTCCTTAAAGAATGGGACAAACTTAGAGCTATTTCTTTTCCATTATATTGGACCGATTCTAGTGAGCATTTTGAGTATATATCACTTAAAGTTATTTATAAATTAGTAATTTTGTGAATAAAATTGTTAATTATCGAAATTTATATAATATTTTTACCATAAATAGTATATTAATTAACCTTAATGAATTCCTTAACATATTCATTAGAAAAAAAATCAATTTGAACACTTATTAGTCACTTATCAGTCTACAGCTACAATTTGTGAACACTTATATATTCTTTGTTGGTCACCTTTAAAAAAAACCTATAGCTCTTAATGTATAAGTTTTAGCTTTCTTGAACATAAACCAAGAGAATACTGAACTACATAAAGGGTTATTTTGAATTAAGAAAACAGTTAAGAATTGAAAAGCATGATTGATAATTCTTCTTCTGTTAGTCAAATTTGAAGTCTATTAAATTCAGCTACATTAATATGATTGGAAATGCAAACTCTAGCTGTGTTGACTTTCTGTGCATGTTATACCCTTACTAGGATCCTTATATAATATGAATATTATCATAATAAGTCCATGACTCTCTATTTTGATTTAGATCTAGCTTCTGTAACATTTGGGTTTTCATTTCTTTTCAACATGGCCCTTTTCTATCCTTATTGTCAATTGATTTTAATGGAACAATGGGGTGCAAGACTCTGAAGGTTTCTCCTATTGAAATGAATAACTAAATGTACACTATAATTCATGTATATTTATGTACGTGTCAATGTACTTGGACTCGTATAAATGGATAGCTGTGCTTTGGTTGCAAGAGATCATCTATAGTGATGAATGTAAGGTCATTAGGATCATTTGAACTTGTTTGATATCTGCAGCTTAGTGGTCTGCATTTTCATGTAATGCAAAGATTATGCTTTTTGTCTTTTATTATCGAAGGCCAACATTCAAGTTTTTTTTGCCAGTGATATTTGTTCATTGTTTCATGGTATTCAATGGCAGCTACTTAGCTCAATATTGAGTATTGACCTTGCTTTGAAATATGTTAGTAACTACATTACTATTTAATTTTAAAAATATTTTTAGCTTATTTATTTTAAGTTGTTTAGTGATGAATTATATTTGTGAAATTTATTAAATAACACTTTATACAATTCACGAGTGTTTTATATTCGAGATTTATTTAATTTTATTATTTATTATTTGTAAAATTTTTTTATATGTATATATTAAATATTTGTCAAAAATAACAATAAAATATTAAAATGAGACACTGAAATAAATTGATACCTATACATATTAATAATTCAATATTAATAAAAAAAACGATACATTCCATATTGATTGCCTTGCATGCAAAATAGAAACACCCAATACTCATTGAGCATATGTTTGGATGCTACGAAATGCCCAGTGGGTAACATTTACAAAGCCTCATACCATTTTTAGGTGCAATGAAATCAATAATATATAAATAGCTCTAATTTTGAGGACTGTGAACTGTGCATAATTAAAATTAAAAGCCTAGTATTTTTATTCAAACTTTTTTAAAAGTAACATGTCCTATTTTTAACTGAAATTATCATCTTATTCTTTTTTTTTTGTTTAATTTATGCTATTGTACTATTATATTAATTAATTTTTAATTTAACTGATTTATTAAGTTTGATTTTAAATTAATTATTGGTCATGGTTAGTGATTGTAACAAATGTTTACTTGTAGATGAGTGATCTAAAGCGAGGTGGTTCAACTCAAATTTCACAAAATTCTTCCCCAAGTAGAGATGATCAAACAATAACCAAAGAAAAATGTTCAAAAAAAGATTACTCCAAGGGCAGCTTGTTGGAACCATTTCACTAAATTTGTGACTAAAGAGGGTGAGAAGAAAGCGAGGTGCAATGCATGTGATGTTACTTACACCATGGAATCAACTTCGGGTTCTACAACGAATTTGAATAACCATTTGAAAACATGCCTGAAAAGACCTTGAGGTAATACTTCTAATCTGAAGCAATTGTTCTTGGTGTGTGTGAGAGGTCCCAAGTTCAAGCCATGACTTGGGCAAATTTTGGAATTTTTACGAATAAAGCCCTATCTTTGGTTAGTAGGCTTTTAACTAAAAGTTAACAAGTAGTGAACAAAATTGGCCTGCTACTCTGGTGGTTAAGTGGAGTGTTAATATGTTAGAGGTCTTGAGTTCGAATCCCGACGTTGGTAAAGGGTAATATTTTTGCTCTAAGTTTCGGCTAGAGTTGTGTTGAAATGGGGAACTGAGTTGTGGCTTGTTAGTAGAATTAGTGGTAGGAAAGTTATGAGTTATTAGATTTTCTGAGTAGTTTCTTTTTCCCCAAATCTGGCTCTCCTTCTTTTTAAAAATTCCCTACCGTTTCTTTATCCTTTTTCCCCTTCTTGCCAAAATTTCACTAAGATTCTCTCCTTTTCCTTTTTCTTGTTCTTTCACCCTTTTATTTTCCTTCGTTTCTACCACATGGTTAGTGTTTGCATGAATTCAATAAGTTTTGGTTCTTGATTGATCTTAACTGTTTTTTTAACATTGGATAAAGAGGGGTTTCGACTGGTTGTAGGTGTTAATCGATGGGCTGAATATAGTTCATCGGCGTTTTAAGGGCGTGGAAATTTCTATTATTCGATTGAAGGTAATGGTTTTTCGCTTGAAAGATGGATATCCCATTTCGGGTTTAGTTCAGTCTGATTGTTTAAGTGACTAATTGAGTGAGATATTGGTTAATTATAGGTACTGAAGTGTTCGGGAGCATTTAGGCATAAAAAACGATACAAGTGTGTACCTAAAAGTGCAAAAAAGGGGGTTTCAGTGAAAGTCGAAAAAGCCCACTGTTGACGCCACATGGGTGTGTTGTTGCCCATGTGTTAGGCCGTGTACCCTAACACAATCATGTGATCGACGACGCTAGGCCGTGCACGAAGGACACAGCCGTGTGCGAGACACGAGCTAGACTATTTTGGGCCGTATGGGCCACACGGGCATGTAGGTCCATATGAGCATGTGGAATTTTTTGCCAGGCCGTGTGGAGGCCAATTCTGGCCATGTGGGCCACTCGAGCATGTGGGCCCACACGGGCAGGCCACATGGGTGTGTAAGCCCATTTTTACTGAAATGATTGTTAAGGTTGCACGGGTTGCCCAAGTCGACTGTGAACCTTTCGTAGGGTCGATTAGCACTGCTTAGGCTCTTAACTATGTGAAATTGATTATGTCAATATGTACTAAGCATGTTATATTTATATAAGCATGTATACTGAACTGTATGTGTATCTGATAGACTTGTGATAGCATGACATTTTATTGTATGTTACATTGCATTGGGTTGGGTTGAGTTGAAAATATTTGGAGGAAGTGTACTGAAAGACTCTTAAGCCTAATATCTAGCAGCTCAGCTAGAAATTACTGTTATGTGCCGCATTCGGTACTACTTGGAGTGTAGGGATGGGTGGGTGTTTTAATCCCCACATGGAGTGTAGGGTTGGACGGAGATGGTGTGTAGAGGCTGGTTGGGTAGGACTTTGCCACTGAATATTGTATAAATGATACTGATATTGGGATGGTCTAAGGCCCTACTGCATATTTGATACTATACTAAGATAGGCTAAGGCCCAAACTGATACTGATACTGTAAGGGGATTAGGCCCAAGACTGTTTGACTATGCACTGTGATTTATGTTGTTTGTTTTATGTGGGAGTACATATTGAGTTTACGAAAACTCACCCCTTTTTTTGTTTATTTTGCACATGTAATCCCCAGACTTAGACGGATTGGTGTGGCGGAGGACTCGATGGTGACCACAGTTTTGGACTTTTCATTTATGATTATTGGTTTTATTTTTTTTATTGGTTAAGTTTTGGGGTTGTAATTTGGGCTTACAGGCACTTGTTTTTGTTTGGTTTTTAATTTTCTTTACTTTAAGGATTTATTACTGCTAGTCGTAGAAAAACTCGGCTATCAAAATAACAAATGATTTCTCTAAAACACACGAATTCTTCAATTATTTTTAAAGCTTTCATAATGAACTTCGTTCTCAAAATTCTAATTAATTAAATAAGATATTAAGGAAAAATAAGACGTAAATGGTTTTATCGCAACAATGTAGTTTTTAAACACCCTATCATGTGACATCACCAGATATGACCATAACATCTAGGCTTGGTTTGGGGTGTTACATTTAATGGTATCAGAGCCAGGTTGCAAAACTCGACTGCAGATTATGGGTTTTAAAACTTGGTCTTTAAAGAGCTGATTTTTAATGATTGAAATGTTTTTATTAAGTATGTGGTACACCGACTCTCCAGTACCGATCCTGTAAGTATTCTTGAACTGATATATGTTTAAATTGAAAATACTATGATATTCTGAAACTATTATAGATAGTATACTGTGGAAATACTCTAGTTAATATATACTGAAAGCCGTAGTCTAACTAAAACTATAGTAAACTGTTAGAGACTGCGATATACGAGAATAAACTATGAATTACTGAAACATTTACATAAAACATCTGCTAATAACTATTGAACAGTAATTGATACATAAAACTTTTAATACAGACAAATCTGATTAGATATGAGCACACGAGGTATCTGCGAATGGGGTACTAGAGGTCGTGGTAGAGGCTGTAGAAGGGCTCGAGCTGAGTCCTTGTCATCTGGTAACATACTGAATTTGGACACGAGTGAGACGCCAATATTGCCTGCTACAGAGACTAGGTCTCATATCACATGGCTGGGGATGACGCACTATCCCAAGCTATGCTCAGGATTTTGGAGAGGGTCGCTGGGCCCAATACTAGATCTGGGGGTCGAGGGTCGATTACAAAACAAGTCCGGTCTAATTGAGCTGAGCTTTTCAGGGGTGCCACTAGAGTCACCCCTAATGTGGCCGAGTACTGGATTAAGGCCACGGAGAGGATCATGGATGATCTGGATTGCACCCCCAAGTAGAAATTAAAGGGTGCAGTCTCACTGCTGCAGGATAAGGCTTATCAATGGTGGCTGACTGTTAAGGAGGGCATTCAGGCTGAACGTTTGACCTGGAAGCTCTTTAAGACTGCCTTTCAGGGGAAATATGTGGGAGCCAGTTATGTAGACACTCGTAGGAGGGAGTTCCTGAATCTTACTTAGGGGGTCAATCAGTGGCCGAGTATGCAGCCGAGTTTTTGAGACTAAGCCGCTACGCGTGAGGTATGGTGGTGTCTAAATATGAGCAATGTGTCTACTTTGAGGATGGCCTCAGGGATAATTTGATAGTTCTTATAGCTTTGCAGAGGGAGCATGGTTTTTTTATACTAGTTGAGAAGGCGAAGATCACCAAGGAGGTTAAGCACGGTAAGCGCCAAAATCATGATGGAGAGAGAAGTAGGAACAAGAGGGATTCAGAGCCCTCAAGTTCTATATAGAGGCCTAAGAAAAATGCCAGAGCTAATGGGCTGGTTCCTGTTGCACCTGCTGGGATGTTGTCGTGTGGGGATTATGGTAGACGCCATCAAGGCGAGTGTTGGAGGAGGACTGGGGCGTGTCTGAGGTGTGGATCATTGGATCATCGTATTAGGAGTGTCTGTTGAGGGCTAATCAGATGCAAGCTCAGGGTACTAGTATTGCACAACCACAGAGTGTAGCACAGCAACCACCGAGAGGCTGTGGTCAGGCTAGCTGTGGTAATGGTATGGCTCGTGGGCAAAGGGCACCTAGCAAATGTACTAGACAGACTGAGGCAAGGTAGTTGGCTCTAGTATATGCTGCACATCACCGAGAGGATGGAGATGCTCTGGACGTCATCACGGGTATGTTTCTTATTCATGATGTACCTTACATTGCAGTGATAGATATAGGATCCAATCACTCCTGTATAGCCTGTACTGTGTCCGAAAACTTGGGGATTTTCTTGAGAACATTACGAGTGAGGTTACCGTATTGAGTTTGTTGGGGCAATCTATAAGGGTCAACAAGTTATTTAGAGACCTCCCTTTAGAGGTTCAAGGGGCAATCTTTCTGGCTGATCTAATGGAGCTTCCATTTGGGGAATTCGACATAATTTTAGGGATGGACTGGTTAGACAAGCACCATGTCAGCTTGGACTATGCGATTAAGAGAGTCGTATTAAGAACTGAGGAGGATAATAAGATAAGCATGATTGGAGAACATCGAAATTATCTATCTAATTTGATCTCTGCACTGATGGCGGAGAAGTTGGTTTGCAAGGGATGGGAGGCATTCTTGGCCTGTGTAAGTATTTCTAATACTGGGGACTCTAATATTAGGGAAATTAGAACGATAAAAGATTTTTCAGATGTCTTTCCTGAGGAGCTATTGGGTTTACCTCCGAATCGTGAATTAAAGTTTAGGATTGAGCTTCTTCTAAGTACAGCTCTGGTGTCTATCGCTCCTCATTAAATGGCACCTAAGGAGCTTATGGAGCTTAAGGCTCAAATTTAAGAGTTATTGGATCGTGGGTTCATCCGCCCTAGTGTGTCTCCGTGGGTAGCACCAGTACTATTTGTAAATAAGAAGGATGGATCCATGCGAATGTGTATTGACTACCGAGAACTAAACAAGTTGACCATTAAGAATAAGTACCCACTACCGAGGATAGATGACCTATTTGACCGCTTTCAAAGAGCTGCAGTATTCTTTAAGATTGATCTGTGATCTGGGTACCATCAGTTGAGAGTTAAGGAGGTTGGCGTACATAGTGTTTAGGACTCGTCATGGTCATTACGAGTTCCTAGTGATGCCATTTGGACTGACTAACGCACAGGCAGCTTTCATAGATATGATGAATTGAGGATTTTAGCCTTATTTGGATCGGTTTGTGGTGGTGTTCATTGACGACATACTGGTTTACTCAAGGACTAAGGATGAGCATGACAAGTACCTTAGAGTTGTTCTTCAGACTCTAAGGGAAAAGCAGCTCTATCCTAAGTTTAGCAAGTGCAAGTTCTAGTTGCATAAGGTGACATTTCTGGATCATGTGGTTTCTACTGAGGGGATTTGAGTTGATCCTCGAAAGATTGAGGCTGTGTTGGAGTGGAAGTAGCCTAGGAATGTGTTTGCGATCTGCAGTTTTCTGGGACTAGTGGGTTATTTCGGTGGTTTGTGGAAGGATTCTCACTGATCACAGCACCCTTAACTAAGCTGTTACGTAAGGGTGTACCATTTAATTGGACTGATGCGCAGCAAGGGAGCTTCAAGAAGCTCAAGACTATATTGACTGAGGCTCTTGTTTTGATACAGCCAGAACCTGGAAAGGAGTTCATGGTTTATAATGATGTATCTCATGTCGGTTAGGGATATGTGTTAATGCAAGATAACAAGGTGGTAGCATATGCATTTATATTGAGGGTTTTTGGTTAATAAAAGATGGCAATGTGGGTTTATATTGAGTGTTTTTGGTTAATAAGAGACGGCAATGCGGGTTTATATTGAAGGTTAGACTTTACTTTTGTTTTGGACTTGTAAATAGGCTTTCCATGAACTGTTTATATTGCTTGAATAATTGCATGATGTATGGTAGATGAATGCTTAGTTAATTGTTGAGTAGCATGCATGTGATTTTTTGAATTATGGTTAAAATGATTTAAATGACGTGTTGAAAGCTTGGACAGATGCAAAATGACCAAATGACAAGGTATATATCTTTATGGCACTTTCAATTACCTTATAAGCAAATTTGGTATGTTGAGTAATTTCATTTGAGACTTTAGAAAAGCATGACACATAGATAATTGATTTGGATGCCAAAGCCTATTGGGAAAATGGCATGAAATCACGAAATTGTATGTGTTTCGGAGAGTCAAAGTGTCATACGTAAGTGCTGCAATTTTTCTGCATATTTTTTTCGTCGATATCGTGATGAACCCTATAGGAAATCGTGATATTAGGTTGATGTTGCAGCGTGGGAATTGTGTGGTCGCAACACGATGTTTAAAGAGTTTTGGCCATATTTTTAAACTACTGCAAATAAGTCCTGATTTTTATACAATAAAATTGGATGCCTTAAACAACACGAAATGTTTTGAAAATTTACATGATTAGGTTTTATACATTCAATTTCAATATGGTAACTTCAATTTCTTAAAATGGTAACTTCAATTTAAATGCCATTATGAGCTAAAAAGTTCACCAATGGTTTAAAATGACACTTGTTGGAAAAAAATTTACAATTTGCACGTATGATGTGTAAAATGACTATTTTACCCCTATTTATAATTTTTTATTTTATGGTGTGTTTACATGACCAGCAAGGATAGTCACTTAAGTGGCCAATGTGTCGTTCTAGATTCAGGTCAGTCTGTTTCAGCAGAGTTTTGGGTGTTACATATACAAATTATATTAATGTAATCAATGAACTTGTTTTATTAACTGATCTGCTTGAAAGAATTATAAGTTTACAAATGAATATACTACACTTAGGGCACCATATCCAACACTTCAATTGTAAGACCCCTAACCCATATCCGTCACTGGAATAGGGTTACGAGGCTTTACTAGACAAGACTCAACTTCTGAACAAATTTATATGCACATAGTAATAATCGTATAATTAGAATATATATATATATATATAAGGTTAATCATTAAACAAACACTGTAAATCATATCACAATTAAATTTCATATCTCAAAATTTCCTGTAATATACTTTTAAATACAAACGAAAATCATGTACTCAATGTCATAAGGAAATTCGAATTCTTATAAAATACTAACATTTTTTTATGCCATAATAGATATCATGCACATATTAAACCAAACATATCATATATCAAAATGTATTGACTAAAATCATATACGGCAATGATTAATGAAAACTTAGTTAAGTATATTTCTAATACCATATAATTAAATAAACATAAAGCTACCAAAGTACATTACACTTTAATATCCATCCTTACACCATCACATCGAATAAATGATTATAAGTCTATTATATTTTTGCCGAATATTAAATATATTTTTTTTGTTAACTATGCCTGAATGGATACTAAAACAAACCAAAACATTACATATTATTTAATAAACAAATATACATACAACTATGATGTCATTACCATTTGATCGAATATAAGTTATTAACATATATATAAATAATTTCAATCATACAACAGATGTACGCCATTATGCCGTTTTATTTATTAAATATTGCATCTATCATTTTTTTAATACAACATGTGTACAAGTTATAAATTAAATAACCCATTATTCACCATTCAAAACCTAACTTTCACTATAATTATTCACCAAATTAATCACGCCATGTTTATACATTTCCTTCTAATCAAACTTTTATTAATCTGACATTTATCACATGTACTTTTATATTCAATTCAAGCATTGATCAAATAACCATTATTAACCAAATCCAATCAATAACCAAAATGCTATACATGCACATATACATGTATAAAAATTAACATCAATATTTCATTACAAAGCCGAATACTCAAATATCAAATATGAAATGTTCCACTCCATTTATGATACAATTACACCTTTCTATATTGGGACATTAACTATTCACTACTTAGATACATTCATAACCACATAAATTAAACTTATCGAATCAATAGTCATAAGTTTAACATGGCATTATTTCAACCATAAGTATTTTCTAAACACATCTCACGTATATAACAAGCATTTTATATCGAACACATCACTCATTTATATACAAATATTATAATCGAAACCCACTAAGCTTAAAATATCATTCTTAGCCATTGCATTATATATATATCAAATACTTCACAAACATATACTATACATATTAGTTAACTAACACATGAATTTGTATAATTCAACTAACATCCAAACTTACTTTATTACCAAAACACATCAAGTAACCTTATCAAATCATATCAAACATTATTCATGTATATATATAATAGTCCTAGCCAAATCACCAAAGCCAAATATATCTATCATTTGATCAAAAACATAAAACCAAGCTTATCGTAATTAAACAAGCCATTTTCGCATGGCTTATATATACATATCTGAAAATCAAACATATTCGAATATAATCTAACCTATACATGCCATGAGTTTGAAATGCAACTTATAAAAGTACTGAAATCAGTCGATAGTGTGATATACTTCGCTGACAATCCTCGAACCCGTAACTAACCTCTAAAATCTATAAAACAGAGACAACCATATACACAGTAAGCTATCATAGCTTAGTAAATCATAAGCAAATATATAAACCCACATATAACAACTCCATTAATCTAAATAAATTATACTAACATACTGCAGTTAACCTCAAACTTATCAATTCCTCAAATAATATGTATAAAATTCATTTCACATAATTATCACTTTAACCGATTACTTACATGGTTAAATTAATATATAAAGTTTAAATTTTTCACAAGCCAAAACGTCCATATAAACCTATATATTTACACATCCATATATATATATATATATATATATATAATCTCATGAATCAAAATATAAATTTATTTGCATGTATTAATTATAAGACCGAATATACCAGATCATACATAAATATATATTTAACACTCCAACAAGAATTATATTTCTTAGGCACAAGGCCGAATATACTTGCCACATACATATATGTTCCTGATTTGTATCACACATCTTTTATAAAAAACATCGAAATAATCACTTACCCTATTTCAAGTAGGTATCAAGTTAACACATACCTGGTCCTTTAGTTAGTTTTAAATGTTTATTCACCACATATCGATGCTCGATGAACCATTCAGAATTGGATAAGACACTCGAATAATCACACAAATATCGTACAATGCCAACGTCCCAAACGTGGTCTTACATGTAGCTACATACCGATGCCATTGTCCTAGACAGGGTCTTACTCGTAAACACATGTCGAAAATCACAAATCGATGCCATGGACTTACTCGCACACATATATCGGAATCTTATGTCATGACATATGTATTCTAGCTATTCCTAAGGTTTATACGGGACTTTTGGACGTCGCAACTCGGTCGAATCGAACTCGGAAGTGTATTAGCCACATTTAATCATATTCAGCCATAATATATTTAGTTTCTAACATTTCATAACAGCAAGTAAATATAACATTAAGATATCAATAAACATGTCTATTTGCTTATAAACTTACCTCGGATGATACAAAACGGAATCGGGCAGCTAGTCGACAATTTTCGTTTTTCCCCAATCCAAATCCAATTTCTTTGGTTCTTGGTCTAAACCTATTCAAATTAAGCTCATTCAAATATATTTTCATTCTATTTAGTCCAAAAACACATAAATAGGAAAATTACCATTTTACCCCTGACATTTACAATTTTTACCATTTAGTCCCTAATGCACAAAACACAAAATTATGCAAAATTAATCACATCTAAGGTCGCCGAATACCCTTAGTGTCCAAATAAGTTCATATTTTCCATAAATTTCACATTTTAGCCCCCATATTTTTATTTTTGCAATTAACTCCTAATTACTCAAAATCATCTAAAATTCCTTTACAATATATATTAACCCAATCCATACCTTTCATAATTCATCATCAAACAACAAAAATCACAAGCTCTCAACAATGGCATAATTCAAAATGTTCATCAGAATAAAAAATTAAAGCTTGGGTTTTGTAGTACTCGAAGCAACAATCTCAAAAACGTAAAAATTATCAAAAATCGACTAAGAATGAACCTTGAATCGAGCTTAAAATGGATGGCCGAACCCTTGTTCTTTTATTTCTTTTCCTTTGTTTAGTTTCAGCAATGAAGAAAAAAAATTATAAACTAAAGTCTTATGATATGCTTTTGTATTATAATAAGTTAAATTATTAGTTTCCTAAATTGCCCTTAATGAATTAATATAAAATTTTTATATTATAAGCCTTATATCGTCCTTTCAATAAACCAATGAACATAAAAAAATGGCATTCATTTCTCATGCATTATAATATATATACTTTATCTTATTATAAGATAAAGTTTAATTCACATATATATATATACACCTTTAATAAAATAATATAAAAACTATATAATTGATGCTTACAACCATCCCACTAATAAATAAATGGGCTATTTACAACTTAAGGGCTTTCACTTATAAAGCCAATAGCAATTCGGCCCCTTTTAGAAATAACCACTTAATTTACACTTTACGTGATTAAGTCCTTTTATTTAATCGGACATCCAAACGACAAAATTAAATCACAAAAATTTTACAGATATAAATTCACACAAAATACACACAAAAAATAATTTTTAAAATATTTTTTTGACTCGAGTTTGCGCTCCCGAAACCACCATTCTGATTAGGGTCTAAATCAGGTTGTTACATCAATTATCAAAATCCTTAGCTTGTAAAAGCATTTTCATGACTCTTAAATAGGTTGTTGAAGAGAAAACATGGAAGGATATATGTGGCATTCTTATTTGGTGAAAACTCGAGTCAATCCGGGAATAACTTGTACCAAGATGGGAGAAATCAATCTCCATTCTTGTCAATATAATGAGGAGATGTTGGAGCCTCACTTAGAGGAACCGGTTGGTATGGCACAAACTTAACATAAGCTCGATGGACTTCATCTTATTAATTTGCAGGGTAATCCCAAATAGATTTTTGAATTCCTAGATCACGCTCTAAAGAAGCATCAAATTCCTTTGTTTCAACTATCGACATCTTACAAGGACGTTTAGGAAAATGAGAAGACTCAATATCTTATTCAGAAGCTTGGGAAGACTCGATAATCGCGTTTAAGAGGTTGGGATTAAGAAGACCTGATATCTCATTCAAGAGCTTGGGAAGACTCGATAATCACGTTCAGAAGGTTAGGATTGAGAAGATCTGATATCTCGTTCAAGAGCTTGGAAAGATTCGATATTTGATTTTTCTCCACTAATAACAGAAGGTTGAGGAACCGACTGATCATTATTTCTTTTTGACACCCTTTTAATGAAAAAAATTTGATGTTTTTATTGACCATAATTTAATTGAAACACTTGAAGAGTGTAAGAATATATAAAACAACATATTAGGCAAAATAAAAAATAAGTCAAATAAATAAAGAACATAATTTATGCAAAAATATTTACTGAGAGGTCTTTTGCGTAAGGAGCAGAGAGAAATATAATTTGTATTTTTTCAAGATCCATCATACATTAATATTTGATTATTATTTGGCCAAAGGGTAGAATATTATACAATATGGACACCAAATCTAAAATACATCATAATTTATATATAAAATTCAAAAATATGAAAATCTTGCCTAGAGAGATAATCCACTGTCTTACCAACTTGTACAAGAAATGATTAGAACATCCAATACTCATCATATTAGACTCCTCACTTTTGTACCTAAGATCTACAAAACTCTCCTTTAAGTTTTTCCCCTAAAAACTTAGGACATTAACCAAATCACACTTTTGATTATCTACTCAATGCACTCACAAAAAAGGTTCCTTAACAAAAAACAATCAACTGCTCTTAGTTTAGCACATTAACTATATAGTCTCGTCAATATAATGGAATTGAGACTTGCTAACATACTGTTGGAAATATAATACTGCAAAATAAATTCATTATAACTAGTAGGAAACAAAATT
Organism: Gossypium stocksii; assembly: GCA_020496765.1. NCBI lineage: Eukaryota > Viridiplantae > Streptophyta > Magnoliopsida > Malvales > Malvaceae > Gossypium > Gossypium stocksii. The sequence continues at coordinate 56,881,619 of CM035622.1, forward strand.
GAGTGTACATAAAATAACAATCCATGTGCTGTGGAAAAACCAACTCCTTAGAAGAAAATTCTCCCTAATTGGTGTAATTTTGTAGTGGATGTTCCCCCCAAGGTTAACACAGTACTGCAATATTTGTACACCTGAATAAAGAAGGTGGAAAACAATTGACATTTTGTAACAAGCCCGATTTAGGGCCAAATCAGAACAGTGGTTTCGGGACCACAAATCTGAAGTAGGAAAATTTATTGTGATAATATTGTAGGGTCTATAGTATGATTGAAAGCATGTTTGAAAATTTCGTTAAGAATTTTTATCGATCGAGGGTCCAATTTAATTAGTAGGACTAAATTACAAAAAGTGCAAAATATATGTTCTAGAAGCTTTAGGTGTCTATTTGTTATGATTTTTAAATTAGAGGTCCTTATTTAGTAATAAGACCATTATATCTCATGATGTAGAAAAATGGAAATGGAAGGGTAAAATTTCAAAGTTAGGCATTAAAGGTATTTTGGTCATGTGGTAAATAAAGAAAAAATTAACTAAAATGAAAGATGTTCATCTTCCTAATTCCTAATTTAGTCCCCGACGGTCGAAACTCTCAGGGAAGACATATCTAGGGTTTTGCCAACTTTCAAGCTTGATTGTAAGTCCATACTAGCCCCGTTTGTAATGATTTTTACATTTTTGAAATCCTCGTAACCTAATCTATCCTTTTCAAGGACTAATTTGAAGTATTAGCAGAGTTTAAAATTTTACCCATGGTAGAATATGAATGTTAATTGCGTGATAAACAACTTTTGCTAGGTGATTTTCGGTAAAAATTTCAAAAAGGACCTATTTGAAAAAGTTGTAAAAAGTGTGTAAAAATATGTGAATAAATGAAAATTTTGGGCTGCCATGGGCATGTATAAGGTTCGGCTAGGCTTGGGTTTTGAGAAAAATGTACAAATTTCATTTTAGGAGCCTAGTGACTAAAGTGTAAATAAGTGAAAAGTTAGGGGCAAAAATGTAATTTTTTCATAATATGATTTTTGGACAGAATTGAATAATTTCATAATTGAATGAGTTAAATTTATTATTATAGATCAAGAAAAATGAAGTTCAGACCTGGATCGGGGGAAGAACAAAGTATTTAACGATTAGGTCTCGTTTCTACTATTTTGTACCGAGGTAAGTTTGTATGTAAGTAATGCATCGTTGTATGATATTTAAATGTTTAATTACTGTATGGACTATATAATTGACAGTGTGAATGAGATTAACTCTATGGACGAGTTCAACGACAAATTGATAAGCAGGAAAGCCGTACGAACTTTAGGAACATTAATAGATACAAAGGTCATGACATCAAGGTTATTAAGACGTGATTACGTGTAAGACCATATATGGGATATGGCATCAGTATGATAGTATGTGTAAGACCATGTCTGGGACAAGGCGTCGGTACGAGATTTCATGTAAGACTGTGTCTGGGACATGGCATCAGTATAAGTTTTCGTGTAAGACCATAGCTGGGATATTAGCATCGACATTAGATTATATGTAAAACCATATCTAGGATATGGCATTGTGTTACCTATGTATGACTCCAAGTATCTTGAATGGTTCTGAATGGTTCAACAAGCCTAATTTAGACGAGAACGAAAGTATATTCAAAGTAAGTAATACAGGTACGTATGAAGTCCATATGACTATCGAAGGGAAGAATAATGATGAGTTAAGAAATGATGATAAGTGATGAACTCTTGGTAAGGTTGGGATTCAATAATTTATGACTATGACATTTTGCTGACATTTATGTTATTGCTCATTATATGATTTGTATGATAATTGTGAACATTAGATGCTTATTATTTGCATATAAACTTACTAAGCTATATACCTTACCCCTATTTTCTATCCCTTGTTTTATAGTGTAAACAAGCTAACTCGGATCGAGGATCGTCAGAGATTCGCATTACACTATCAAAGCTTTATTTTGAGTATTGATGATCTTAGTATTTTGAAAGTATGGCATGTATAAGGACTTGGTCATTTTGTATATGTGTCATAGTTGATTTGACCAATGGTGTTGGCTTAAATTGGTTAAGTGATCATTTTGTATAAGGCCATTAGAAATTGGCTAATTATGGTTGCAAGTATATTGATATGATGAAGCCTTTCATGAATGATGTGTGGTGGTCTTGGTTATGGATGTTTGGTTGTATGCTTATGCTTCGATTGGTGATATATTATGTTGTGTAGGTATGTGTATCAAAGGATGGCAAAATGGCTTGGTAAATAGTCTTTATTTTGTCCACACAGGTAGACACACGGGAGTGTGTCTAGGCCGTGTGTCCCCTGCACCTCGATTTTGAGAAACAAAATACTCTATATGGAGCACACGGGCATGTGTCTCAGCTGTGTGGACAGCATGGCCTCGTATACGGGCTTCTGCCCTGGCCATGTGAAGTCTGCACCTATTTTCATGAAATTAATTTTCCACACGGCCTAATGACATGGGTGTGTGCCTTGGCCGTATGAACTTTATTTGGTCATGAGTTACAAGTCAGAGAGTTACACGGGGTAGAGACACAGGCGGGTGTGGCCACACGGCCTGCCCACACAGGCATGTCCTATAACCACATGGGCGTGTGACCTCTGTATAGTGGAAATTTTTCCAAGTTTCGTAAAATATTCTAACACTCTCGGTTTAGTCTCGAAGAGTTCCCAGTACATGTTTTGGGACTCGTAGGCTCGTTTTAGAGAATTTATGATTGATTGTGAATGGTTTTAATTTGGACGCAAATTCATGTCCCATAATTATATGTTTGTTCATGTGATAAGTCCGGTAATGCCTCGTACCTTGTTCTGGCGTCGAATACGGGTAAGGGGTCTTACACTTAGTTGTATCAGAGCTATTTTTTAGTTAATTCTTGGACTAACCTAGTATGTGTAAGGGTCTAGCTATACATGCCATATATAAATTGTGATAGTGTGACAACTCCTAACAAATTAAACAGTGTTTTCATATAGTAAATGGATCCCAATCAAGCTATAGCTAATGAGGTAGAATGTAATGCGCCGCCTCCTGCTCAAGGGGCAGCGACACTTGATAGTAGACCTCTTACGGTTAGTTCGGGCGAGGGGTTAGAGAAGCCTTCCTCCATATGATGAATGAATGGTATACAGAATTTATTTGAACAAATCCTACTGCTCAACCTCCCCCACCTCCTCCTTATCCTCAACCAGTTCTCGTAGCTCCCCAAGGTGTGGAATTGGTAAGATTAAATAAGCCTCCGGTTGCTAAGATCTAAAAGTAAGGGGCTGAAGAATTCAGAGCAAACATAGATGATGATCCCGAGAGAGCCGAGTTCTAGCTTGAAAATTCTATCAGAGTATTTGATGAGTTATCTTGCACACCCAAAGAATACTTGAAATGTGCTATATCTTTGCTGAGGGACACAGCATATCACTACTGGAAGACACTAGTATCTGTGGTTCTAAGAGAGAGGGTAACATGTGAATTCTTTCAAGAGGAATTTCGAAAGAAATACATTAGTCAGTGGTTCATTGACCAAAATCGTAAGGAATTTCTTGAGCTGAAATAGGGCCAAATGTCAGTGATAGAATATGAGCAGGAATTTGTCAAGCTTAGTAAGCATGCTCGGAAGTGTGTTTCCTTCAAGGCTATTATGTGCAAAAGGTTTGAAGATGGGTTGAATGAGAACATCAAACTATTAGTTGGGATCTTGGAAATTAAAGAATTTGTTGTATTGGTTGAACGGGTTTGTAACGACGAAGAACTAAGCAAAGTGATAAGAAAGGCCGAGAGTGAGGCTAGGGATGAAGAAAAAGGCCGATGAATAAGTCATTCCCATTTCAGTCAAAGAAATCCAGAGAAATGTTTCAGGTGAATGTCAACTAGGTATTCACACAAAGACCGCGGGAAACAATATTCGAGTTCTAAAGCTCAAGCTACCTCAATGCAAGTGTAGGTAATGTTAGGTCTAATAGACCTAAATGTCAGTATTATGGTAGACGACATCCTGGTGAGTGTAGGACGAATAATCGAGCTTCTTTCAAATGTGGTTCTTAAGAGCACTTTATTCGAGATTGCCCTAAGAGGGATGTGGAAGAAAAATTTCAGAGTGCAAAGCCAAGTAATACTACCAACAGAGGTAGGCCACCAAGGAGTACCAAAAATAAAGATAGTAGTAAATGTGTGACGAAGGATTCAACTGTAAGATCCGAAGCTAGAGCACCTACTAGAGCGTATGTCATACGTGCTCATGAAGATACGTCATCTCCCGATGTGATTACTGATACATTTTCTCTTTATGATACTAATGTTATTGCATTGATTGATCCTGGATCGACTCATTCTTATGTTTGTGTAAAATTGGTAACTAGTAAGAAATTGCCTGTTGAATTTACTGAGTTTGTGATTAAAGTGTCAAATCCCTTAGGCAAGTATGTGTTAGTGGATAAAGTTTGCAAAAACTATCCTTTGATGATTTGAGGTCACTGTTTTTCGACTAATTTCATGTTGTTTCCATTTGATGAATTCGATGTTATTTATGGTATGTATTAGTTTAAAATGCATGATACCAAGGTAAATTGTAGATAGATAACTCTCAAATTGAAATGTGAAAAAGGTGATGTTCTTTGGGTTGAAACAAATGTATCAAGAGAATTACCTATTGTGATTTCGTCTATATCTACTCAGAGGTACGTAAGGAAAGGTTGTGAGGCATTTCTTGCGTATGTGAGGTACGTATGGGTTAAAATAGATGACAAGGTTGTTACAGAAAGATGTTAAGTTTGAATAGTCAGAGAAATACCAAAAGAGCTTTGATCAGTTGAAAGCATTGTTGACCGAGGTGCTAGTGTCAGTGCAGCCTGAGTCAGGAAAAGAGTTTGTGATTTACAGCGACGCATCTTTGAACGGTCTTGGTTGTGTGTTGATGCAAGAAGGCAAAGTGATAGCTTATGCCTCGAGGTAATTGAAGCCACATGAGAAGAATTATCTGGCGCACGACTTATAGTTGGCTGCCATTGTGTTTGGCTTAAAGATTTGGCGACATCATTTATTCGGTGAGAAATGTCATATCTTTACGTATTACAAGAGTTCGAAGTATTTGATGACTCAAATCGATCTGAACTTGCGACAACAAAGATGGCTCGAGTTGTTGAAAAACTATGAGTTGGTAATCGATTATCACCCGTGAAAAGCGAATGTAATTGCGGATGCTTTAAGTAGAAAGTCTTTGTTTGCTTTGAGGGCTATGAATACAAAAATAACTTTATCTAATGATGGTTCAATCTTGGTCGAAATGAGAGCTAGACCGGTGTTTCTTCTGCAAATTTGTGAAGCTCAAAAAATTGATAATGAATTGCAACCCAAAAGAGCTCAGTGTGAAATGGGTAGTGATTTAGATTTTTGGATCGGTTTGGATGGTTGCTTGATGTTCTGTGATAGATCATGTGTATCAAGAAATGATGAGCTTATTTAGAAAATTTTGCATGAGGCACATAATAGTTGTTTATCAGTTCATCCGGGTAATACAAAAATGTACAATGATTTGAAGGAATTATATTGGTGGTCTTGTATGAAATGGGATATCTCTGAATTTATATCGAAATGTTTGATTTGTCAACAAGTAAAGGCCAAACACCAAGTATTTTCGGGTCTACTTTAGCCAATGATGGTACGCGAGTGGAAATGGGATAGGATTACGATGGACTTCGTAATGGGTCTACCTTTGACTCTGAATAAGAAAGATGTCGTATGGGTCGTTGTTGATCGATTGACGAAATTAGCTCATTTTATTCTGGTACGTACTAACTATTCACTTGATAAGCTAGATGAATTGTACATAGCCGAAATTCTGAGATTGCATGGAGTGCCTATTTCTATTATTTCGAATAGAGATCCGAGGTTTACTTCGAGGTTTTTAAAAAAGTTGCAAGAAGCTTTGGGCACGAAATTGAATTTTAGTACTACATTTCATTTGCAAACCAATGGTCAATCCAAAAAGTAATTCAGATTCTTGAAGACATGCTTCAATGTTGTGTTCTAGAATTTGAAGGTAGTTGGAAGAAATATCTACCTTTAGTTAAGTTTGCTTACAACAACAGCTTTCAGTCAAGCATAAAGATGGCACTATATGAGGCATTGTATGGCCGCAAATATCAAACTCCTTTGTATTGGACCAAGCTCAATGAGAGACAGATTCATGGGGTTGATTTGGGTAAAGAAATCGAAGAAAAAGTGAAAGTAATCTGTGACAGTTTGAAAGCCGTTTCAGATCGACAAAGTCGTATAGGGATTTGAAAAGAAAAGAGATCGAATTTTAGATTGGTGATAAAGTATTTCTGAAAGTATCTCTGTGGAAGAAGATTTTGAGATTTGGCCATAAAGGCAAGTTGAGTTCGTGTTTTATTGGTCCGTATGAAGTTATTGAAAGAATAGGGCCAGTAGCATATCAGTTAGCTTTACCGATAGAATTGGAAAGGATTCATAATGTGTTTCATGTGTCAATGTTGCAACGATATCGTTCTAACCCTTCACATGTGATTTCTCCAACAGAAGTCGAGATTCGACAAGATATGATGTATGATGAAGAATCGATCAAAATTTTGGCCCGGGAAGTTAAATAATTGAGAAATAAAAGTATAGCCTTAGTGAAAGTTTTGTGGCAAAGACATGGGGTTGAAGAGGTTACGTAGGAACCTAAGGAAGCCATGAGAAAACAGTACCCAAACCTTATTTTTGGTAAGATTTTCGAGGAAGGGGGAGAGTTGTAACAACCCGATTTAGGGCCAAATTGGAATAGTGGTTTCGGGACCATAAATCTTAGTAGGAAAATTTATTGTGAGAATATTTTAGGGTCTATAGTATGATTGAATGCTTGTGTGAAAATTCGTTAAGAAATTTTGTCGATAGAGGGTCCAATTTAATTAGCAGGACTAAATTGTAAAAAGTGCAAAATATGTGTTCTAAAAGCTTTGGATGTCTATTTTTTATGATTTCTAAATTAGAGGTCCTTATTTAGTAATAAGACCATTATATCTCATGGTGGAAAAAAATCGACATGGAAGGGTAAAATTTCAAAGTTAGGCATTAAGGGCATTTTGGTCATTTGGTAAATAAAGACAAAATTAACTAAAATAAAAGAGTTCATCTTCCTAATTTAGTCCCCCCTTGTAACACCCCAAACTTGGTCTGGACATTATGGTCAGATCAGGTGATGTCACATGGTAGTGTGTTTGAAAATCGTAACTTTGCTTAAAATAATTTCCGTCTAGAAACTTTTTTATTATTACTTATTCATTCTAAATTCGTGTTATTTAATCGGTAGAAAGTTTTTAAAACATTTATTCAATGTGGAAGCTTTTAAAAAAGCTACGTATTCATGAGTATTTTTTAAAAACGTTTGTTTCTTTTGAAAACCCGAGATATCCTAATACTATCAATTATAAACCATAACCAATAAAAATCCCAGATTAAAATAAAAATCCATAGAGGCCATATTTACAATAAAATACCCAAATAAAATTTATAAATCATAAATAAGTTAAACAGTATGAAATAGATCGTGTGGCCACCGCTGAGTTCTCCGCCGCTTCGATCCACCTAAGTCTGGGGATTACCTGTACAAATTAAATAGAGGGGTGAGTTTATGTAAACTCAGTGTGTAATCCCCTTGTAAACAATCAAACAGTATGCAAACAATCATAGTTTGGGCCTAAGCCCTTCTTCAGTAGCAGTATCAATTTGGGCCTTAGCCTATCTTAGTATAGTAATAATCATGTAGTGGGGCCTTAGCCTATTACAATAACAGTATCAGTCATGCAGTATACAGTATGCAAGCCCTACCCAACCAACAGCTATACACCATCTCCTGTCCAACCCTGCACTCTTGTAGGGATTAAATCACCCACCCATCCCTATACTTACAAATAGTGCCGGTTGCAACACTAAACAGTATTTGCAGCTGAGCTGCCAGTATCAGGCTTGAAGCCATCAGTAAGTCGTAGCTGTGCTGCCATTATATTAGGCTTAAAACCTTTCAGTATACTTCCTCCATATATCATCCCATCCCCATGCAATGCAACATACAGTCATGGCATGCTATCACATAGTATTATGCATGAAATCAGTATAATATATTGTAATCATGCTCAGTATACAGTCATTCCTAAATCATTCAGTCAAATAGGGATCAAAGCATTGCTTACCGACCCCACAGTAGGTTCACAATCGACTCGGGCAACCCGTGCAGCCTTAGCAAACAAATCAATGAAGATAGGCTCACACGCCCATGTAGTCTACCCGTGATAACCCACACACCTGTGTGGGCCATCGGCACAAATTGGCCTTGGCTGTGTGGATCACACGGCTATGACCAGAATCCCATATGCCTGTGTGGACTACTCGTGAAGGCTCACACGCCCGTGTAGCCCATACGGCTCAATTGGTCGAACCTTTGTGTCGCATATGGCCTCGCCAGGCCATATCACGACCGTGTCCTTCACACACGACCCAGCTTGTCGATCACATGCCTGTGTTCTGTCACACGGCCTACCACACGAGCGACCACACGCCCATGTGTTGTCGATAGAATGGTTTTTTGGCTTTTGTTTATTCCCGTTTTCTGTACAATTGAGTACACACCTATATCGTTTTTTATGAGTAAGCACTCTCGAGCACTCTAAAACTTAAAATCGAGGTACTTAACATCAGTTTAGTGGTTTTACAAGCGATTTTAATGAACAAGAATGAACAAAGGTTCAACTTACCACCAAATTTCGAGCAATCCCTAACTACAAAACTGCACGAGCAAGTTACAAACCCCCACAATTCACTGCTGCCAATTTAAAACCCAACATTAACGATGAGTTCATAAGTTCTTAATAGGAAACGAAGGATGACTTCCACTTTACCTACCAAACATGAAATCTAAGAAGAGGAACCATGATTCCTTGATTGTACAAATAGAAGGGATGAAAAAAGTAGAGGAATTTCAAGGGACAAATTGGCAGCAAGGGAAAAGAAAGAATGATAGAGGAAAAAAAGGTCAGAAGGGAGAGGGAAATTTTTGGGGATGTTGAAAATAACAAAAAGAAATAAAATCATATTTTTTATTAATCCCCACATCCCCTAATCTACTCCCACCAACTCACAACTACTCAACCACTTTATTATTTCGGCTAATCCAAAACACCCACACGGTACAAGCAGCAAAAATAAATGCCTTGCTTGCGCAGGGATTCAAACTCTAGACCACCAGCATATTAACACTCCACTTAACCACCAGACCAGCAAGCCCATTCTGATATATTTTTACAACAATCAAATAAAAGCCTACTGAACAAAAGTAAAGCTTTAATAAAAAAAACTCCAAAATTTTTCCAAGTCATGGCTTGAACTTACAACCTCTCACACACTCCCAGAACCCTTAACTACTGAAGCATACAAACAGTTGTGTCACAAATATTCGAAATCAAATATACAAACTTTAGGGCGTTACACCCATGGCTGAAACTCTCAAGGAAGACATAGCTAGGGTTTTGCCAACTTCCAAGCTTGATTATAAGTATATCCTAGCCCCGTTTTTAATGATTTTTACGTTTTTGAAATCCTTGTAACCTAATCTATCCTTTTCAAGGACTAAATTAAAGTATTAGCAAAGTTTAAAATTTTACCCATGTTAGACTTGAATGTATTTTGATGTCTAATGGTAGAATATGAATATTAACTATGTGATAAACGACTTTTGCTAGGAGATTTTTGGTAAAAATGTCAAAAACGACCTATTTGCAAAAGTTAAAAATGTGTGTAAACATATATGAATAAATTCAAAATGTGGGTTGCTATGGGCATGTATAAGGTTCAACTAGGCTTGGGTTTTGAGAAAAATGAACACATTTCATTTTATGAGACTAGGGACTAATGTCTAAATAAGTGAAAAGTTAAGGGCAGAAATATAATTTTGCCATACTATGAGTTTTGGAATAAATTGAATAATGTGATGATTGAATGACTTAAATTTGTTATTATAGATCAAGAAAAATGAAATTCGGACCTAGATTGGAGGAAGAACAAAGTATTTGATGATTCGGTCTCGTTTCTACTATTTTATACCGAGGTAAGTTTGTATGTAAGTAATGCATCGTTATATTATATTTAAATGTTTAATTACTGTATGGACTATATAATTGACTGTGCGAATGAGATTAACTCTACGAACGAGTTCAACGATAATTTGATAAGTAGAAAAGCCATACGAACTTTAGGAACATTAATGGATACAAAGGTCATGACATCAGGGTTATTGAGACGTGATTACGTGTAAGATGATATCTAGGATCTGGCATCGGTATGATAGTACATGTAAGACCATGTCTGGGACATGGCATCAGTGCGAGATTTCGTTTAAGACCATGTTTGGGACATGGCATTGATATGAGTTTCCATGTAAGACCATAGCTAGGCTATTGGCATCGACACTAGATTGCATGTAAGACCATCTATGGGATATGGCATTGTGTTACCTATGTATGACTCTGAGTATCGTTAATGGTTCCAAATGGTTTAACGATCCTAATTTAGACAAGAACAAAAGTATATTCAAAGCAAGTAATACAGGTATGTATGAAGTCCATATGACTATCGAAGGGAAGAATAATGATGAGTTAAGAAATGATGATAAGTGATGAACTCTTGGTAAGGTTGGCATTCAATAAGTTATGATTATGATATTTTGTTGACATTTATGTTATTACTCATTATATGATTTGTATGATAATTGTGAAGATTAGATGCTTATTATTTGCATATAAACTTACTAAGCTATACAACTTACCCCTCTTTTCTTTCCATTGTTTTATAGTGTAACCAAGCTAACTCGGATCGAGGATTGTCAGAGATTCGCATCACACTATCAAAGCTTTATTTTGGGTATTGATGATCTTAGTATTTTAAAAGTATGGCATGTACATTTTGTATATGTGTCATAGTTAATTTTGCCAAGGTGTTAGCTTCTATTGGTTAAGTGATCATGTTGTATAAAACCATTAGAAATTGGCTAATTATGGTTGCAGTATATTTATATGATGATGCCTTTCATGAATGATGTGTGGTCCTCCTGGTTATGGATGTTTGGTTGTATGCTTATGCTTGGATTGGTGATATATTATGTTGTGTAGGTGTGTGCATCAAAGGATGGCAAAATGGCACCTCAGTTTTAAGAAACAAAATACTCAGTATAGAGCACATGGGCAGAGACACGGTAGTGTGTCTCAACCATGTGGATGGCACGGCCTCATACACAGGCGTGTACCCTTGCCGTGTGAAGTTTGCACTTACTTTTGTGAAATTAATTTTCCACACGGCCTAGTGACACGGGCGTGTGCCTTGGCTGTATAAACTCAAGTTGTTCATGAGTTACAAGTCAGAGAGTTTTACAGTGTAAGGATACGGGTGTGTGTGACCACACGGCCTGCCCATACGAGTGTGTCACATAACCAGACAGTCGTGTGACCTCTATATTATGGAAATTTTTCCAAGTTTTGTAAAATTTTCTATCATTCTCGGTGTAGTCTTGAACCATTCCCAATTCATGTTTTGGTCCTCATAGGCTCGTTTAAAGGACTTTATGATTGATTGTAATTTTTTTTTAATTTAGACTCAAATTCATATCCTGAAATTACATGTTTGTTTGTGTGATAAGTCTGGTAATGCCTCGTACCCTTTTCCGACGTCGAATATGGGTAAGGGGTGTTATATTTAGTGGTATCAGAGATATGGTTTAGTCGATTCTTAGACTAACCTAGTATATGTAAGAGTCTAGCTATAGATGCCATATATAAATTGTGATAGTGTGACGACTCTAGACAAATTAAATTATGTTTTCATATAGTAAATGGATCCCGATCGAGCTGTAGCTGATAAGGTAGAAAGTAATGCATCGGCTCCTGCTCAAGGGGCAACGCCACCTGATAGTAGACCTCCTACAGTTAATCAGGGAGGGCTAGAGAAGCCTTCCTCTATATGATGAATGAATGGTATACGAAATTTGTTCGAAAAAATCCTACTGCTCAACCTCCCCTACCTCCTCTTTATACTAAACCGGTTCCTGTAGCTCCCCAAGGTGTGGAATTGGTAAGATTAAATAAGCCTCCAGTTTATAAGATCTGAAAGCAAGGGGCTGAAGAATTCAGAGCAAACATAGATGATGGTCCCTGGAGAGCCGAGCTCTGGCTTGAAAATTCTATCAGAGTATTTGATAAGTCATCTTGCACACCCTAAAAATGCTTGAAATGTGTTATATCTTTGTTGAGGGACGTAGCATATCATTGGTGGAAGACACTAGTATCTGTGGTTCCGAGAGAGAGGGTTACATGGGAATTCTTTCAAGAGGAATTCTGAAAGAAATACATTAGCCTGCGATTCATTGACCAGAAACGTAAGAAATTTCTTGAGCTGAAACAGGGCCGACTGTCATTGATAGAATATGAGCGGGAATTTGTTAGGCTCAGTAACTATGCTCAGGAGTGTGTTTCCTCCGATGTTATTATGTGTAAAAGGTTTGAAGATGGTTTGAATGAGAATGTCAAACTATTAGTTAGGATCTTAGAGATAAAAGAAATTGTTGTATTAGTTGAATGGGCTTGTGAAGTTGAAGAACTAAGCAAAGAGAAAAGAAAGGCCAAGAGTGAGGCTAGGGATACAAGAAACAGGCCGATGAGCAAGTCATTCCAATCTCAGTCAAAGAAATCCAGAGAAATGAATTCTCGATAAAATATTTTAGCTAGGTATTCACACAGAGAACACGAGAGAGAATATTTAGGTTCTAAAGCTCAAGCTACCTCAAGTGTGGGTAATGTTAGGTATAATAGACCTGAATGTTAGCATAGTGGTAGATGACATCCTAGTGAGTGTAGGATGAATAATCAAGCTTATTTTAGATGTGGAGCTAGTAGTATCGAAAATGGAGCTAGCAGTAAAGGTGTGACGAAGGATTCAGCTATGAGATCCGAAGCCAGAACACCTACTAGAGCATATGCCATACATGCTCGTAAAGATGCGTCATCTCTCGATGTGATTACTGGTACATTTTCTCTTTATGATACTAATGTTATTGCATTGATCGATCCTGGATCGACTCATTCTTATGTTTGTGTGAAATTGGTAACTAGTACGAAATTGCCTATTGAATTTACCGAGTTTGCGATTAAAATGTCTAACCCCTTAGGCAAGTATGTGTTAGTGGATAAAGTTTGCAGAAACTATCCTTTGATGATTCGAGGTCACTATTTTTCGACTGATTTGATGTTATTGCCATTTGATGAATTGAGTGTTATTTTGGGTATGTATTGGTTAAAAATGTATGATACCAAGGTAAATTGTAGACAGAAAACTCTTGAATTGAAATGTGAAAATGGTGAAGTTCTTTGGGTTGAAACAGATGAATCAAGGGAATTGCCTATTGTGATTTCGTTTATATCTGCTCAGAGGTACGTAAGGAAAAGTTGTGAGGTATTTCTTGCATATGTGTTGAATACAAGAGTGTCTGAATTGAAGATTGAATTGGTATCAGTATTTTGCAAATTTTTGAATTGTTTCCAGAAGAGTTGCCAGGATTGCCACCAATCAGAGAGGTAGAATTTACTATTGATTCGGTACCGAGGATTACACCAATATTGATAGCTCCATATAGGATGACTCCCTCTAAATTAAAAGAATTGCAGACTCAGTTGCAAGAGTTGACAAATAACGGTTTTGCGAGACCGAGTTTTTCTCTCTAGGATGCTCTAGTGTTATTTGTAAAGAAGAAAGACACATCTATGAGACTTTGTATAGATTATCGACAGCTCAACAAGGTGACTATAAAGAATAGGTATCCTTTGCCGAGGATTGACGACTTGTTTGACCATTTAAAAGGGGCAACAGTGTTTTCGAAGATAGATTTGACATCTGGCTACTACCAGTTAAGAGTTAAGGACTCAAATGTACCAAAAACCGCATTCAAAACTAGGTATGGAGATTATGAGTTTCTTGTTATGCGTTTTGGACTTACAAATGCTCCTGCCGTTTTTATAGACTTAATGAATCAGATCTTCCAATTATATTTGGATAAGTTTGTGGTTGTATTTATTAATGATATTTTGATTTATTCTTGGAATGAGTTAGAGCATGCTAAACATTTGAGGGTTGTGTCGCAAATTTTGAGAGATAAGAAATTGTTCGCTAAGTTCAACAAAAGTGAGTTTTGGCTCCGAAAGGTGGGATTTTTGGGACATATTGTTTCTGCAGAAGGTATAAGAGTTGATCCGAGGAAGATTTTAGCAATTTTTGATTGGAAACCGCCAAGAAATGTAACCGAGGCTAGAAGCTTTCTCAGCTTAGCTGGGTATTATAGACATTTTGTTAAGGGATTTTTGATGATTGTTACACCTATGACAAGGTTGTTACAGGAAGATGTTAAGTTTGAATGGTTAGAGAAATACCAAAAGAACTTTGATCAGTTGAAAGCGTTTTTGACCGATGCGCCAATGTTAGTGCAACCTGAGTCGGGAAAAGATTTTATGATTTGCAGCTATGCATCTTTGAATGGTCTCAGAACTGTGGTATCAAAAATAGTAGTTTCAGAACCGTAAATCAGTTGAGTAACTTATTATTTTATTATTGTTTTAATGTTTATGTGATTATAGTAAGGTTGTATTAAAATTTCATTATGAAATTTTGATGTTTACATGATTAATTAAGTAACAAGGACTAAATTGTAAAAGGTGTACAAGCTGAGTTTTATTATTAAAGGGGTTAAATGACTTTGGAAATGAAATTTAATGGACTTGAATGGTAATTATACCATATATTTTGATAGTGGATGTACATGAATAGGTTTTAATTTAATTATAATAGTTTTTAAAGGTTAATTTAGTAATTTGGTAATTAAAAGAAAAATTAATAACAAAAGATGAACCAAATGTTGTCATATTCATCTTTTTTTTTTGAAACCCTAAAATAGCCATTGGAGAAGATAAGCATCCGGCAAGCATAAAGCCTAGTGTATGGTACGATTATGAACTCCAGTTTTAATGATTTTATGTTTTCGAGATCGTTTTAGCTTAGTCTTGCTATCTCGGGGATCAATTTGTAAAACTGTTAAAGTTTGAGGGTTATTCCATGAATGTTCTTGAATGGTTTGTGATGTTAAATGATAGATTATGAACCTTTGTTAAGAAATAAACAAGTTTTGTAAAGTGATTTTTGATGAAATTTGCATTTAGGTATTTGTTTGTAAAAATAGTAAAAATTCATGTTAAATTTATGAAATGATGATTTATTTGGGTTGGATTAAGTCCCTAAAGATTTTGGTTAGCTTATAAGAAGGATTAAATGCTCCGATTTCAATTTACAAGCTTAAGGACTAAATGATGGAAAAGTTAAAATGTTAAGAGAAAAATAGTAATTTTGCATAAATATGAAATGTGGACTAAATTTAATACTATAAGTTTTAAATGGATTGAAATTTTCTATTTAGATCAAGATAAACAATCTACGGACCTAGATCGAGGCAAACCAAAAAGCTTCGGATTAGCTCGATTTAACCTTCATGCCCCTAGTTGTCGAGTTAAGTTCATATAAACAGTTATTATAATCGTGTTATTTAAATTTATATTATTATGTTATTCATAATGTAATTGAACGATGTATATACAAATCAATGTTATATGTCTTCGAGTCATCTTTTTTTAGTTCTATTTTGTTTCCATTTTCACAATGCAATCACATTTTGTATATGTCATGTACCACTATTTCACAATTTATGTCTTTTTCTGCTAGTACTACTGCTACTTGGCATGCTCATTTTGGTCATGCTTCTCTTTTAAAACTACATAAGATACCTTTGTTTCATAATAATAAGCTTGACACCAACTCTATTCATAGTTGTTATGTCTATCCTCTAGCAAAACAATTTAGATTCCTTTTTCCTATTAGTCATTCTAAATCTGATTTTTCTTTCCAACTTGTTCACATTGACTTATGGGGACCTTATAGAGTGTCTACACATAGTATTCATCACTTCTTTCTTACTATAGTTTATTATCTCACTAGAATGTCTTGAGTGTACTTGTTGAAGCTTAGGTTTGATGCCATTCTTTTTTTAAAGAAATTATTTGCTTTCATTCAAAAACAATTTAATACCACTGTCAAACTCCTCCGTAGTGACAATGATTCTAAATTTTTTTAATTCAGATTGTTCCACTTTTTTTTTCTTAAGAATTATTCATTAGAGTTCTTTTGTTCATACTCTTCAATAAAATGGGGTTGCTGAGAGAAAAACACCTTTTAGAAGTAGCTAAAGCTATTCATTTCAATCAAAATTCCCTATTAAGTTCTGTTGAGAATGTGTTCTAACTGACTGTTATCTCATTAATATGCTTCCATCTACTACTCTTGAATGGAAAACACCTTTGAATTTCTTCACCACAAACAACCTTCTATTTCTCATTTAAGGGTCTTTGGCTATTTATGCTATACTACTCAGCCTAATTACCATGATAAATTCTCTCCTAAAGTAATTCCTACCGTTTTTATGGGTTATTCTTCTACTAAAAAAGGTTATCTTTTGTTTAGTTTAGAAACCAAAACTTTTTTTTTGTCAATAGAGATGTTCAATTTCATGAAACGATCTTTCCTTTTCACTTTCTAGTGGCTTCCTCTAAACATTTCTTTCCTTCACAACCACAGGTTGCTAATTTTGATTTTCTAGTTATTCCTCATTTCCCACAATCATCTGCTTCACCATATGTTTTTCCTTCTATTTCTGATTCACCTTCTTCAACAAGTACTTCTATTCCACATTTATCAGTTGTTTATCTACTAGAACAGGGTCTTAAGAAGTCCTCTAGGGTCCCTCAACCTCTTTTTTGGTTAAATGATTATGTTTCTTGCTAACCTTCTTCTACTTCATGCTAGTATCCTCTATCTTCAAATATTTCTTATTCTCATTTATCTTCACAGTGAAACACCCCAAACCTAGCCTGGACGTTACGTCCGGATCTGGAGGGTCACATGGCAATAAACTTTGAAAATAAAACCATTTAACTAATTTAGGAAAAGTTGGATCTTGATTGACACAGGTTTGTTTAGCTTGAAAACATCTCTTAAGTCTAGTTAAAAGCCTATCACTTTAGTTTTGAAAACATGATGAAAGTTAAGTTACCAAATGGGATTAAGGTTTCGTTTAAGGTTGTTAAAGCGATTGAAAAATATAAAGCGTGGTTTTTCTTTCAAAACATTCATTACCAATTTTAGAAGCCCAGTCTGATTAACAAACCAGTTTCACACCATATCCGTTTAAAAGTAGATAACCAACCATAAGTTAAAAATCCCATAATGGCCTTATTACACAATAAAAACCCAAAATAGAAAATGAGCATGGAAATGTAAATAGTGAAAATCCAACTGGTGCAAGGAAAACAAGCGGAAAACATGTGGCCACCTCGAGTCTGTTACAGCCCCAAATCTGCTAAGTCTGAGGGTTACCTGCACATGTTAAAAATTAAAGGAGTGAGTTTGCGAAAACTTAGTGTGCAACTCCCCAACAGAACAGAATGGGCCAAGCCCAAAACAGAAACAGATCGGGCCTAAGCCCATAACAGATACAGAACATATATTATGCAAATCCCACCCAAGCCAACCATCACACCACCCGTACCAGCCATCACACCATATGGGGAATAACTCAACCCAACTAGCCCACACACCAATATGTAGCCATGATGCTAATAACAGAATATTGTGGCAGAGGCACCAGAATCAGAATACGTGGTACAACCACGGTTAACAAAATTATGTGGCAGAGCCACTTTAACAGAACTCCCTCCATAATAACCCCACCCCATGCAGACTCACAGAATAGATAATATCATGCATTCAGATTAATAGATACAAAATTAGTCATGCAAATCCTTTAATCTAAGCTCTAGGGGTATTACAGTCTTTCATGGACTAGGGGTAAAATGGCCATTTATCCGTTAGGGGTATTTCAGTCTTTTTACCAGATTCTAATGCCTTATTTCTAGATTTTACCCTCTAGTAGGTCCTACGTGGTTTCTAGCAACTTAGATCAATTAATTAGGTCAAAAGTGATTATGGGCCCAAAAACCCCTACTAGGCCTATTATGCTCACACGCTCGTGGGGCCCATTAAGTCCGTTTTATATCCAAAGTTACAGATTTTATCATCTAATCTTTTTAACAGCCTCTTACTAGATATTTTACTCCTACGGCCCATTGGGCCTATTTTGGCCCATCGACGCCAAAAATAGTCTAAGTGCGTAGAATCGCACCAAACGGTCTCCTTAAATTAAAGCCCAACATAGCAGGCTCAGATCTGCCCGCAGACGTTCACACGCCCATGAGGCCTCTTTATGCCAGCATTTCGGCATTTTGGCTTCTCGGCTTTTGCTGATTTACACTACGGAGGGTGTAGTTACACACCTATTTACGAACTAAGTCACGCGATCCCCACCGATGATCAACCTACACAACCCAACCATATCATTAACCTAAAATCCCATTGAAACCAACGTTACTCGACCCTTACATATTCGGCCATTACTAACCAAACCAATCTTTACTTGCCTTTGCCGAAACCAAGCCTAAACTGCCTTGCTATTGTTAATCACCACTCCACCTTTGCCTTCACAAAATCAACTGCTACGTACGACTACGAACACAAGGGAGAACTCTGAATCAATTTCCAAAGAGAATATCAAAGCCGATTAGAAAAGAAAGATAGGGGGAGGTTTTGGCTTTTCAAGAATCACATACAAGAAAAGAATAAAGAATAGAGAATAGGACCCTTACCCAAAAGTCTGCTTGACTGGATTGTTATCTCAAGAAGTCGCCCTCCTTTAATCTAAACCCAGGTCTTCTATAGATTAGCTCGAACTCAATGGGGTAAGATCCAAAGTGTTTGGCTAAGTGGATAAACAATAAGGAATGAATAGATGATGATGAACAATCAGTTAAGTATAAGTTTTCAGAGAAGGAGAAGAATAGGTGGAAGGGGTTAGAATGAATAGATGATGATGAACAATCAGTTAAGTATAAGTCCCTAGCCGAATTTTGCAACCCCAAAGTCCCTCAACCGGCCACTCCTTGATCAGCTCCTTATTCTGCTCCTTGATTTACTCAACCTCCACATTTGAATTCAATTCAAATTACCATGACCAAGTCTTCTCTTACCCAGTCTCAACCACCTTCCAGAGTTTGAATTTATTTGAACTACTTGCCACCCACTTTCAGCAAAATAAACATGTTCGCCTGTAAGAGCATTTGATCCTTAGATCCCCTTGTCAGTGATGCCACCATATGCCCACATGTAGTGCTTACCACTTTTCCACAAGCCCTTTTGTGACATAACATTCCAACAACTACACATAAGCCCTACGAACCAACACTCACACTCCCTTAAGCCCAGAATCAAAATTTTGCTAAAGTCTTGGCTTAAACCCGGGCCTTCCTGAGGCTCTCCAAACACACTCAAACCCTTAATTTAACACAGTCAAATGTGTAATTATTGAATTAAGCAAAAATCACAGAACCCTAAAATTTAGGGCGTTACAACTCTACCCCCTTAAAGAAATTTCGGCCTCGAAATTTACCTGGTTAGAATAAGTGAGGGTACTGCTACCGCATTGCCTCTTCAGGCTCCCACGTGGCTTCTTCTGCACCATGATTGCGCCACAATACTTTAACCAACGGAACAAACTTTCTTCTTAATACTTCACATCACTGTCCAAAATTTGCATCGGCTCTTCCTCAAAAGTCAGATCAAATTTAACTTCAATATTCTCAACCAGCACAATATGAGAGGGATCAGACCGGTATCGTCTTAGCATGGAGACATGGATGATATCATGGATCCAATCCAATTTCGGGGGTAGCTCAAGCTGATAGGCTATCTGACCCACTCGCTTTAGAACTTGGTAGGGCCTGATAAACCACAGACTTAACTTGCCCTTCTTTCTAAACCTCAAGATTTTCTTCCAATGCGAGACCTTCAAGAAAACCAAGTCCCCCACGGGAAACTCAATTCCCATATGCTTTAGGTCTGCGTAAGACTTTTGCTTGTCAGACACCTCCTTTAATCGATCTCTAATCAGCTTGACCTTATCCTCCGTATCTGCTACTAACTCTGGCCCCAACATTTGCCGCTCACCCAGCTCAGTCCAACATATAGGAGAACGACACCTCTGTCTATATAATGCCTCATACGGAGCCATCTAAATACTTGCTTGATAACTGTTGTTATAAGTAAACTCAGCTAACGGCAAGTAATCTTCCAAGCTACCCCAGAAGCCAATGACACAACCCCTTAGCATATCTTCCAAGATTTGAATTACCCTTTCTGACTGACCTTCCGTCTGAGGGTGAAAAGCAGTGCTGAAATCCATGTGCGTACCCAACGCCTTGTGTAACTTCTTCCAGAACCGAGATGTAAACCTTGGGTCTCTGTCAGAAATAATCGATACTGGCACACCATGAAGACATACTATCTCGGGTACATATAACTTAGCAAGTTTTTGAAGGGAATAATCCGTTCTGACTGGTATAAAGTGAGCGGATTTGGTCAATCTGTCTACAATCACCCAGACTGAGTCTTTCTTCAAAGGCATCAACGGTAACCCACTCACGAAATCCATGGTTACCCTCTCCCACTTCCATAGTGGGATTTTGACCAGTTGTAGAAGCCTAGAAGTTAATTGATGCTCAGCTTTCACCTGTTAGCATATCATACATTTACTCACGAATTATGTTACCTCGCGCTTAATTCCAGGCCACCAATACAATTCTTGTAAATCCCGATAAAGTTTGTTTCCTCTAGGATGCATGGCATATGGGCTGCCATGAGCTTCTTTCAGAAGTAATTGCCTCAAATCAGAGTCCTTCGGAATACAAACTCTCCCTCGAAAACACAGAACTCTTTCACAATTTAAACCAAAATCAGAAGTCTCACCACTTTTTACTTGCTAAAAACGAGGAACCAGTGATTCATCCAACATTTATTTTTCCCTAATCTGCTCAGTCCAAGTCGGCCTTACTTGAAGCTCCACTAACAGACTTCCGTCATCATAAAGACTAAGACGAGTGAACAACACTCTTAGATTAGATACAACTCTACGACTCAGAGCATCGGCTACCACGTTAGCCTTCCTAAGATGGTACTCAATAGAGCAGTCATAGTCTTTAAGCAACTCGATCCACCTTTGTTTCCTAAGGTTCAACTCCCTCTGAGTGAGATATTTGAGACTCTTATGGTCTGTATAAACAATGCACCTTTCTCCATAAAGATAGTGCCTCCAAATCTTTAACGCGAATACCACCGCTGCCAACTCTAAATCGTGTGTAGGATAGTTCACCTCATGGGGCCTAAGCTATCGTGATGCATAAGTGACCAACTTTCCCTCTTGCACCAACATACAACCTAAACCAAAGTGTGACGCATCACTATACACAGTGTACTCCTTCCCAGACTCCAGTTGAATTAGAACAGGGGCTTCCATTAGCACCTTCTTTAATTTTTCAAAACCTTCCTACTGCTGATCAGACCAGATAAAAGGGGCCTCTTTTCGCAACAACTTAGTCAACGGTGCTGCTATCACAGAAAATCCTTCCACAAACCTTCTGTAGTACCCCGCCAAACCCAAAAAACTCCGAATCTCAAACACCGTCCTTGGTAGTTTCCACTCCAACACTGCTTCTATCTTTCGAGGATCAACCCTAATTCCCTCGGTAGAAACAACATGACCCAAGAATGTTACTTCTCGAAGCCAAAATTCACACTTTCTGAATTTGGCGTAGAGTTGCTTCTCTCTTAGAATTTGTAGAACTATACGAAGATGCTTATCATGATCCTCCTCAGACTTTGAATACACTAGAATGTCATCTATGAAGACAACCACAAACTGATCCAAGTAAGGTTGAAAGACCCGATTCATGAGATCCATAAAGGCCACTGGTGCGCTCATCAAACCGAACGACATCACTAGAAACTCGTAGTGCCCATACCTTGTCTCGAATGCTGTCTTATAGATGTTCATTTTCTTAACCCTCAATTGATGATAACCAGACCAAAGATCGATCTTGGAGAATACCAAGGCTCCTTTAAGTTGATCAAAAACGTTGTCGATCCTAGGCAGAGGGTACTTATTCTTAATAGTCAATTTGTTCAACTGACGATAATCTATACACATTCGCATCATCCCATCCTTCTTCTTAATGAAAAGTATTGGAGCTCCACACGGAGACACACTCGTTCGGATAAAACCTCGATTTAAAAGTTCTTGGATCTGTGCTTTCAATTCAACCAACTCCTTCGGTGCCATCCTGTAGGGGGCGATAAACACATGACCTGTTCCCGGTAGTAGATCAATACCAAATTCGACCTCACGATTTGGAGGCAAGCCAAGCAATTCGTCAGGAAAAACATCTATAAATCCCTTAACAGTCCTTACTTCTCCCACTGAAGGACCTTCAGACTCAGAATTGCTTACATAACCTAGAAACGCTTCGTAACCCTTGTGAATCAATTTTTTGACCCTCAATGCTGAAATAACATTCGACAAATAATCCCTTCACTCCCCTATTACGGCTACCTCCTCACCCTCCGAAATCTTTAACAACATCCGCTTTGCAACATAATCCACATTCGCTTGATGTTTAACAAGCCTGTCCATCCTCAAAATGAGATCAAATTCTCTAAATAGTAGTTCCATCAGATTCACAGGAAATGTTTTATCTTGGTTCTCTAGGGGTACATCTCTAAAAAGTTTGTATATATTAACCAAGTTACCCAGTGGACTAACTAAAGATATCTCACTCACAGTATTCTCAGATTGCATATCCAACTTCCCAGACACACCACAAGCCACATAAGAGTGTGTGGAACCAATATCAATCAAAGCAACATAAGGCATGCTATGAATCAGAAACATACCAGTAATGACATCAGGTGCATCGCCCTCCTCATGATGACGACTAGCGTATACCAAAGTTAGCTGTCGAGCCTCAGTATTTCCAGCACCTCTGTCAAGTGCTCCACGATCCCATCCGTTACCATTACTGCTTCGGCCCTGACCACGACCCCTAGGTGGCAGTCCACCTCTCACTGGTTGTGTGATTCTCTGCTCTACAGTTTGCACTTGCACCGGCCTCTGAGGGCAATCTTTCACTTGATGATCCATAGACCCGCATCGAAAACATGGACCCACGCTCCTCCTACACTTGCCAGGATGTGACTTCCCACAATCAGCATAGATCCGAGACCCAATCACATAAGCCGAAACTACTCTCACCTACTCAGCAACCCTAGCCCTCTTAACAGACCTCCTAGAAGAACTCGACGGCCCTGCATCTCTCTTAAATCTGTTCCTCTTCTTTTCACAGTTCTAAAGTTCCGAGACTTGACATCCTTGGCTATTTTGGCTTTCTTCACCAATGCAGTAAAGTTGTGCTCCCTTTGCGGAGCAATCAGTACCCTAAGCTCATCTCTCAGCCCATCTTCAAAATGCATACTGCACTCGTATTTAGTAGCAACAAGTCCACGCGCATAACGACTTAACCTCAGGAACTCTGCCTCATATTCCGCTACAGACTTATTCCCCTAAGTCAGGTTTAAGAATTCCTTCCTTCGGACGTCCACATAACTTGCCCCAACGTACTTTCCCTGAAAGGCCATCTTAAAGAAATCCCATGTTATCCGATCAGCTAATGTACTTTCTTTCACAGTGAGCCACCATTGGTAGGCCTCATCCTGCAATAGAGATACTGCTCTTTTTAATTTCTACTCCACCGAACAGTCCAGGTCATCCATGATTCGCTTAGTGGCCTCCAACTAGTATTCTGCCACGTTCAGGGCTACACCAGATACGCCCCTAAAAATTTTCGCTCTATTTGCTCGAAGCCGTTCAGAAATCGACCCACAATTCACCATTCCAGTACTTGCTCTCGCAACCCTTTTCAAGACATGGAGCCTTGCCTGGGATAGAGCATCATCCCCGGCTATCCGACGCTAAAGATCTAGCCTAAACACTACCTCGGCCTCTACTACGGCCCCTACCACGTGCAGCTCTCATACTCATATTGAATCATCTGATTACGAGTTTTATGCATTAGTCAAAATTTTAGTTATTATTACAGATGTTTTATGCAGAGACAGAGATTTTAGGGCTTTGTTTTCGCAGATCCAGATCTATCTACAGTTTCTAAGTTCTAACATGTACAGTTTTCCTATAGTCTTAATTGCCCTAACTACAGAGTCTCAGTACTACCTATAGAGGCTTAGTACTATCTACAGAAATATCTCAGGTTAATTATAAAAATAAAATAAATCAGATAAACTTACAAATTTGGGCCAGAGACTCGATGTGCTACACTTCAGAAATCAACCTTTCAGTTAGAAAATCATTTGTATTTTTTGGGAAAATTTTGGAGAAACATGTTTTCAAAACATTTAAAAATATTTTTCAAAACCCAAACCACAGCCGAGTTGTTGCAACCTGGCTCTGATACCACTAAATATAACATCCCAAACACGGTTTGGACGTTACGCCCGGATCCGGAGGGTCACATGGCGATAAACTTTGAAAATAAAACCGTTTAACTAATTTAGGAAAAGTTGGATCTTGATTGACACAGGTTTGTTTAGCTTGAAAACCTCTCTTAAGTCTAGTTAAAACCTATCGCTTTAGTTTTGAAAACGTGATGAAAGTTAAGTTACTGAATAGGATTAAGGTTTCGTTTAAGGTTGTTAAAGTGATTGAAAAATATAGAGCGTGGTTTTTCTTTCAAAACATTCGTTACCAATTTTAGAAGCCCAGTCTGATTAATTAACCAGTTTCACACCATATCCATTCAAAAGGAGATAACCAACCATAAGTTAAAAATCCCATAATGGCCTTATTACACAATAAAAACCCAAAATAGAAAATGAGCATGAAAATGTAAATAGTGAAAATCCAACTGGTGCAAGGAAAACAAGCGAAAAACATGTGGCCACCTCAAGTCCGTCACAGCCCCAAATCCACTAAGTCTGAGGGTTACCTACACATGTTAAAAATTAAAGGAGTGAGTATGCGAAAACTCAATGTGTAACTCCCCAACAGAACAGAATGGGCTAAGCCCAAAATAGAAACAGATCGAGTCTAAGCCCATAATAGATACAAAACATATATTATGCAAATCCCACCCAAGCCAGCTAGTACACCACCCGTACCAGCCATCACACCATGTGAGGAATAACTTAACCCACCCAGCCCACACACCAATATGCAACCGTGGTGCTAATAACAGAATATTGTGGCAGAGGCACCAGAATCAGAATACATGGTACAACCACGGTTAACAAAATTATGTGGCAGAGCCACTTTAACAGAACTCCCTCCAAAATAACCCCACCCCATACAAACTCACAGAATAGATAATATCATGCACTCAGATTAACAGATACAGAATTAGTCATGCAAAACCTTTAATCTAAGCTCTAGGGGTATTACAGTCTTTTATGGACTAGGGGTAAAATGGTAATTTATTCGTTAGGGGTATTTCAGTCTTTTTACTAGATTTTAATGCCTTTTTTTCCATTTTCTACCCTCCAGTAGGTCCTACGTGGTTTCTAGTAACTCAGATCCATTAATTAGGTCAAAAGTGATTATGGGCCAACAACCCCTATTGGCCCGTGTAGGCCAACACGCTCGTGGGGTCCATTAAGTCCTTTTTATACCCAAAGTTATAGATTTTATCATCTAATCGTTTTAACAGCCCCTTACCAGATATTTTACTCCTACGGCCCATTGGGCCTTTTTTGGCGCATCGAGGGCAAAAATAGTCTAAATGCGCAAAATCGCACCAAATGGTCTCCTCAGATTAAAGCCCAACACAGCGGGCTCAGTTCGGCCCACAGATGTTCGCACGCCCATGAGGCCTCTTTATGCCGGCATTTTGACATTTCGGCTTCTCAGCTTTTGTCGATCTACATAACAGAGGGTGTAGTTACACACCTGTTTACGAACTAAGTCACGCGATCCCCACTGATGATCAACCTACACAATCCAACCATATCATTAACCCAAAATCCGATTGAAACCAACGTTACTCTACCCTTACATATTCGGCCATTACTAACCAAACCAATCTTTACTTAACTTTGCCGAAACCAAGCCACTAGATCTAAACTACCTTTCTATTGTTAATCACCACTCCACCTTTGCCTTCACAAAATCAACAGCTACGTACGACTACGGAACACAAAAAAAAGGGAGAACTCTAAATCGATTTCCAAAGAGAAGATCAAAGTCGATTAGAAAAGAAAGATAGAGGGAGGTTCGGCTTTTCAAAAATCGCATACAAGAAAAGAATAAAGAATAGAGAATAGAGAATAGGACCCTTACCCAAAAGTTTGCTTGACTGGATTGTTACCTCAAGAAGTCGCCCTCCTTTAATCTAAACCCAGGTCTTCTATAGATCAACTCGAACTCAAGGGGGTAAGATCCAAAGTGTTTGGCTAAGTGGATAAACAAGAAGGAATGAATAAATGATGATGAACAATCGGTTAAGTATAAGTTTTAGGAGAAGGAGAAGAATAGGTGGAAGGGGTTGGATGAGTAATAAAGAACAGAAGAGGAATCTCTAGAAAAGGAAGCAAGAAGGAGTTCAGGTTTTAAAAGAGATGACAGAAGGTATTCGAATAGCATGAAGATATGGGTTTCAGCTTTTGATTGTTTGCCCAAAAAGGAGAAGCAAAGGTTTGGCTATTCGGGAAGAAGAAGAAATAGGGAGTTTCGGTTCATGTACCAATCGGCCAAGGGGAGATTGTGAGCTTAGAGACTGTGACATCCCTAATTTGACCCTAGTCGGGATGTGGTTTCGGGACCACAAAATTGAGTTATAAAATTTATTAAATATTAAAATTCATATCTACTATGTGTGATAGTGCATATGTGAAATTTTGATGCTTAAATTCTGTTAGTTGAATGTGAATTTTAGTCAAAGGGCTTATGTGAGAAACATTAAAAAAGTGATGAATTAATTTTAAGACTAATTAGTGCATGATTCTCAAAATGGGGACTTGCATGTCAAATACCCCATTTTGAGAAGTAGTGGCCGGCCATAATGATTAGGGTGCATAGAAAATGAATTTAAGTAAGTATATTAATATTATATGGCCTTAATTTATAAAGAAAAGATAAATAAAATATTTTGGGGTGAAAAAAACGAAGTTTGGTTCATTCTTCTTCTTCATTGCCGTGGTAAAGAAAGAATAAGGAGAGTGAAGCTCAAATAATCGGCCATATGCATAGATCTAATTCTAAAGGCATGTAATGTGATTTTTGTCAAATTGATTATGAATTTTGGTTGTTAATGACATGTGGTAGATAACCCATGATTTTAATTCTAGATTAAGTGATCATAGGGCATTCGGCCATTTAAGAGAAATGTGGAAATTTTGTTTTAAAGCTCATAATTCATGTTTAATTGCTGAATGGAGTTTTGAATTGGTAGAATTGAGTTTTAATTTTAAGAAATAAGTGATGTTTGTAAGGATTTTCAAAGTTCATGTAAAGCTTACCTTCGGTCATATTAAGGAATGGTAAATTGGTTGTAATATTATATATTTTGATAGTATATTAGATGGTTTGAGATTTGAGCTAGTTACATGTGCTATTATGAAGATTTATGGATGTTTTAGAATTGGCCTAAGTGTTTTAGTCATTAATATATATATTGCTGAATGTATGCTTAAGGAATTGGTTAAGTACATTGTTGTTAAATGCTTGTTGTTTTTGTATAATTGTTGCCTAGCTACTAAATGAACTTAGGGTATTATGGATAAGTTTAAGAGTGGCATAATTGAAATGAAGTTTGCTTGTGCCGAATGTGATTTTAGTACATGAATTAGGAGTTTAATTTCATTCGGTAACTCATACCAAATTGGGAGATAGTAAACATTAGTATTATTTGTTAAATAATTGAAGTGAGCTTTGAATGGTTGTTTTGCTTATAATGGCCGAATGTGAACTTAAGTTTTGAATTATAATTGAAGCTTGTTAGTTTGTTGATGATATCCTTTGATAGCTTTTTTGATATTCGGCCATTGTTAAGGAATTTTGAATTGGTTATAAATTTCTATGTTTTAATTAGAAAATTGAATTATTGAAGGTTGAGTTAATTATATATGTATACGTTTTATATGTACATTAATTTCTTAGTCTATGTTATTCGGCTAATTGTCTTGGTAGAATTTTTAATTTGTAAATTTGTTAATCATTAGCTCAAGAGCATCAAGGACAAAAGTCGGATAAAGGGAAGGCAAAACTAAGCGAATAGCCGTAGAATTATAGTCGTCGACAACTCTTAAGGTAAGTTTCTAGCATATAAGTTTAGTTATAATGAAGAATGATATGGAATACGGGTAAAGATGGGACTATGAATTGGTGTAATTACCTATAGTAAAATGATAAGGAATAAGTTACTTCTATGAGCCTTAGCCGAATGGTTATTAGAAAAGTGAGATTTAAATTATGATTTGTATGTGATAATAAGAAGTACTTATATATGATGATATGTTCTAAACTCAAATGGTAAGTTCTTAAGTGTTTGGACTTGGAAATTTAAGAGCAAATTGTAATAATCTGCTTAGGACAGCAGCAGTAGCGTGATTTTTGAAAATCACCATAAATTGTTGGAGTGGAATTAGAGGCTGAATAAAATATGTAATCAAATCTCAATGAGTCTAGTTTCTTATAAAAGAAACCGTGCAAGCAAAGGAATTTCCTATAGAGAGATATTTAAAGTTGTGTGAGACAGTGTCAGAATGAATCCGAAATTCCCTGTTCTGTTTTTAGAAAATCATTATAAATAGTACAAAAATTGTTATAAGATAAAATTTATATGCTTAGACTCCTTAATGAGTCTAGTTTCAAATGAAATAAACAAGAACATATTTTGAAATCTGTACAATGAGAAATTTGATTCGTAGTGAAAAGTGGTCAGTATAGTCAAACAGTGAAATAGGGGAAACTTTAAGAAAATTCTGGTTTTGATTGGCCAAACCAAAAATCCTGAAAATTTTATGGATAGAAGATATTTGAGTCTATTTTCGGGGAAAATTTACAGCACTTCATTTGGAGTTTCGTAGCTCCAGTTACAAATAATTTAATGACTGTTGCTCAGGAAAACAGCTTGTAGTGAATCTGTGATTTTGTTGTAAACATTGATGAAACTAATTGAGTTGCTTATAAGCTATTGCTGAAATTGATGTGCAAGATAAATATATAGGTGGTGAGGCCAAAATGGCTAAAATTTAAATGTGTGCAAGTTATCCGAATGGCTACTTTATAAATGTAAGCAATGTATATGTAATATGTGTTGATAGTTTTATAAATTGAAGGTGTAGTGACTTATATGTTGTTTAGCCGAATGGTTGTCATGAGAAGAATGTAAGTCATGTGTGTATTTGCTTATTTATTTGAAGTTTATTGAAAGGGATATATATATATATGTATTAAAGTCGAATGATATTATGACATGAAGCTAAGGTGCATGCTATATGCTTATATTCGAATGAGGTTAATGAATTACAATGGTGATAGTTTGTGTGAAATGTGGTAATATACATGGAATTTGGAAAGTATCCGGGTTAAGACTCGCTGACTACGTGATGTGGCCTAATGGCTCTTGTGAAATGAGACTAGCTATATTGAGATACGAATAAGTTCGAATGAAGTGATACCTTATTAATGTGTTTCAGTGTTGGAAAAAAAATCGAAGGTATGTGAATTGATGTGTATACAACTTTGTGAATTGACTATGATGATATATCCGAGCTTAAAGTCCCGCAAGCTTGGTGCTGGTAACTGGATTCGGATTTTTAAACCTAGCAGGCTATGGCTAAGTGCCTTGAATTATTTCAAACCGAAGACCATTTGTATATCTTTAAGATAAGGATTTAATTAGTTTCATAAAAAAATTTACTAATTTGAGTTGTATTTGGCAGGATGTGCAAATACAAGGTATGGATTGCGTTTGGTCATTTATGTATATGTGATAAGGAATATGTTTGGTCCTTTATATACTTATACGAAACTTTAATACTTGTCATGATTTGATTATTTGAAATATTAATGTGAATATGAAATATGAACTAAAGAACTAAGCTCCTAAATACATATATACATTTATGTATGTGCACGAAATGAGTGCATATGATTAAGTGGTTAGAGGTATTGAAAGATTGAATTGGTAATTGGTAACTATGGAAACGATAAGTGTACAAAGGTTAAGTATATGGTAAGTGATACTTACTTGCTATGTGAACTCGATTTCGGTTGTATTACAAATGTGCTTGGGGAATCACTTATGAGATGGTTATAAGTTATATTCAACGAGTATTGACTCTATCAAATTGTTTATGTAAGATTAAAACATGAATATGTGCTTCCAAATATGGAAACCGAATGTGATTATAGTGTTATGTTTTAGTTCGACTGATTAAACTAGAAATAGCATTGATGTTTTTAAATGCGAAGGGGTATATATACTCTTAAATTTGGATGAAATAGATGAATTACATGTGCATACATGGGGTTTAAACTATTTGACCGAATGGTGATATATCTTGACATTTCAAAACGTGATTTGTGCAAGGCCTAATCTTAAGCGACTTAGTAATAAATCAAC
The DNA here is from genome assembly GCA_020496765.1 of Gossypium stocksii. Lineage (NCBI taxonomy): Eukaryota > Viridiplantae > Streptophyta > Magnoliopsida > Malvales > Malvaceae > Gossypium > Gossypium stocksii. The sequence continues at coordinate 56,912,351 of CM035622.1, forward strand.
AATTACGGATGTTCAGCACATTAAGTTGGCCAGGTATGTATTATGTACTTGTGTAGGCTTATTAAGCCGATCGAGACTTCACTTGGATTTTGTGTAAGTTATAAATGTATTTAATTCAGCAAAGTTAATTGTTTTACTTAAGACTTACTAAGTCTTGAAAGCTTACTCTGTTGTTACGTTTCTCTGTTTTATAGATTATCGAATTTGGCCTTTGCTCGGGGATCGTCAACAACTCGTCACACTATCACTATCCACTGTTTGGTACTGCTATGTTTTGGATTATTTTATGGCATGTATAGAATAGACTAGTAGCGGAATAATATTTTGGTTAATGTATATAAGCCATGCGAAAATGGCATCTTTTGAATGTGTACTTATAGAAGTTTAATTTTATCCCTGGCTGTATTTAGCATTTATCTAAATGAATGATCTTTATTTCAAGAAAAAGTTCAGAATTTTTACTGTTCTGACATGAGTTACAAGTCCGGTAATGCCCCTTTCCTATTCCGACAACAGTTACGGGATAGGGGTGTTACATTTTATTGGTATCAGAGCTATGGTTTAGTCGATTCTAGGACTAACGTAGCACGTGCAAGTCTAGTTATACATGCCATATAATAATAAAATGATAGTGTGATGATTTCTGACAGATAAAATGTATTTTTCGTATTGTAATAAATCTCTATCCCTATCGAGCTGTAACAAGCATAATGGCTGGTAACGTGTTTCAGACTCAAAGTTCAACAGGCTTGTGCCAGTAACGAGTTCAGGTTATACCTAGTGGGCTAAATGTTGGAAAACTATTAAAGAGACTAGAACTATGAAGCTTATACTATACGGTATCCGAATCCGTCCACTAAATTAAGTTTGTTCAGGTATGTGAGTGTTATTTACGAAATGCGTATGGGAAATGGTGGTATATCTATGTGTTCGGTTTCCATAGAAATTTATATTCATAGAAATGTATGTGACACCCATGTGATTCGATCATTGAAATTATAGAAATTAAGTTGGATAGTGAAACAAAAATGTGATCTTTGTATGTGGCTATTGAACCGAAATTTGAATGGTTGATAAGCATGTAGTGCTTGTATTCGAGTAATGTAAATGATATACTAATGTGTTATGTTATATATATATGTGTGTGCATTAGAATTGAGAGTTATATCCGGGCTAAGTCCCGAAGAGCATTCGTGCTGGTGTTATATCCAGGCTAAGTCCCGAAGAGCATTCATGCTGGTGTTATATCCGGGCTTAGTCCCGAAGAGCATTCGTGCTGGTGTTATATCCGAGCTAAGTTTCGAAGAGCATTCGTGCTGGTGTTATATCCGAGCTAAGTCCCGAAGAGCATTCGTGCTGGTGTTATCCGGGCTATGTCCCGAAGAGCATTCGTGCTGGTGTTATATCCGGGCTAAGTCCCGAAGAGCATTCATGCTGGTGTTATATCCGAGCTAAGTCCTAAAGGGCATTTGTGTCGGTGCTGTGTATTCAAGACTTCGTGCTTAGCAGGCTTCATGCCGGTGATGTGTATTCAGGCCTTCGTGCCTAGCAGGCTTCATGCCGGTGATGTGTATTCAGGCCTTCGTGCCTAGCAGGCTTCGTGTCGGTGATGTGTATTCGGGCCTTCTTTCCTAGCAGGCTTCGTGCTGGTGATGTGTTTTTGGGTTTTCGTGCCTAGCAGGCTTAATGCCGGTGATTCGAGCAAAGTTTAAGTGTTCATTACTATATGAATTCAAAGTTAAATGAAAGGACACATTTAAAATGTACTTATATGATGTTTTATAGACTTGGTTAAGTTATTTCAATGTGTAATAACGAATGAATATAGGCACTATGTGTGCGAATGAATTGAGGCACTGTGTGTGCGAATTCTTTAACCGAGCACTATGTGTGTGAGATCGGTCAGTGGGCACTGTGTGTACGAATTCTTTAACCGAGCACTATGTGTGCGAGATCGGTCAGTGGGCACTGTGTGTGCGGATTTCGTTTCATGTAAGATCTCGTCTAGGACGACGGCATTGATTTGTGATAGTGTGTAAGATCGTGTCAAGGACACTGGCATCACTTGTGTTTCACGTAAGACCTCGTTTGATACGAAGGCGTTGATTTGTAATAGTGTGTAAGACTGTGTTTAGTACACTGGCATCACTTGTGCTAAGCTTTATGCCTATTCGACTGTATACGGGTAACTTTAAATATGATTGGATATATTGAATGAACTAAATGTTCAGGTACGTGGAAGTTGATCTTCTTTTGGAAATAAGTTAAGTTGAATATTTAGATATGATAATGTTATAAAGGATATTCATTAGGATGTTTAAGAACATGTATACTTTCGGCCATGTTATGGTTTATATATATATATATATGAATGAAAATGTGGGTTATGAATATCTGAGTTGATGTTATGTATTTGTTTTAAAACAAGAGGACGTTATCCTAACGTAGTCGCTAGTAAGATTTTCAGGGACGAAAATCCCTAAAGAGGGGGAAAGTTGTGACATCCCTAATTTGACCCTAGTCGGGATGTGGTTTCGGGACCACAAAATCGAGTTATAAAATTTATTAAATATTAAAATTCATATCTACTATGTGTGATAGTGCATGTGTGAAATTTTGATGCTTAAATTCTGTTAGTTGAATGTGAATTTTAGTCAAAGGGCTTATGTGAGAAACATTAAAAAAGTGATGAATTAATTTTAAGACTAATTAGTGCATGATTCTCAAAATGGGGACTTGCATGTCAAATACCCCATTTTGAGAAGTAGTGGCCGGCCATAATTATTAGGGTGCATAGAAAATGAATTTAAGTAAGTATATTAATATTATATGGCCTTAATTTATAAAGAAAAGATAAATAAAATATTTTGGGGTGAAAAAAACGAAGTTTGGTTCATTCTTCTTCTTCATTGCCGTGGTAAAGAAAGACTAAGGAGAGTGAAGCTCAAATAATCAGCCATATGCATAGATCTAATTCTAAAGGTATGTAATGTGATTTTTGTCAAATTGATTATGAATTTTGGTTGTTAATGACATGTGGTAGATAACCCATGATTTTAATTCGAGATTAAGTGATCATAGGGCATTCGGCCATTTAAGAGAAATGTGGAAATTTTGTTTTAAAGCTCGTAATTCATGTTTAATTGCTGAATGGAGTTTTGAATTGGTAGAATTGAGTTTTAATTTTAAGAAATAAGTGATGTTTGTAAGGATTTTCAAAGTTCATGTAAAGCTTACCTTCGGTCATATTAAGGAATGGTAAATTGGTTGTAATATTATATATTTTGATAGTATATTAGATGGTTTGAGATTTGAGCTAGTTACATGTGCTATTATGAAGATTTATGGATGTTTTAGAATTGGCCTAAGTGTTTTAGTCATTAATATATATATATTGCCGAATGTATGCTTAAGGAATTGGTTAAGTACATTGTTGTTAAATGCTTGTTGTTTTTGTATAATTGTTGCCTAGCTACTAAATGAACTTAGGGTATTATGGATAAGTTTAAGAGTGGCATAATTGAAATGAAGTTTTCTTGTTCCGAATGTGATTTTAGTACATGAATTAGGAGTTTAATTTCATTCGGTAACTCATACCAAAAGGCACCCTACAACCTACCTATTCGGCACTAAGGTAAATTGATCGAAAATGTAAATCCCGAAAGCACAAAAGAAGAAATCGGCAAACAAGATCCCAAGGTCCCCTTCCAAAATGCCGAAAATACTACCCCCAAAAGTCCCTAGCCAAATTTTGCAACCCCAAAGTCCCTCAACCGGCCACTCCTTGATCAGCTCCTTGTTCTGCTCCTTGATTTACTCAACCTCCACATTTGAATTCAATTCAAATTACCATGACCAAGTCTTCTCTTACCCAGTCTCAACCACCTTTTAGAGTTTGAATTTATTTGAACTACTTGCCACCTACATTCAGCAAAATAAACATCCTTGCCTGCAAGAGGATTTGATCCTTAGATCCCCTTGTCAGTGACGCCACCATATGCCCACATGTAGAGCTTGCCACTTTCCACAAGCCCTTTTGTGACATAACATTCCAACAACTACACATAAGCCCTACGAACCAACACTCACACTCCCTTAAGCCTAGAATCAAAATTTTGCTAAAGTCTTGGCTTAAACCCGGGCCTTCTTGAGGCCCTCCAAACGTACTCAAACCCTCAATTTAACACAGTCAAATATGCAATTATTGAATTAAGCAAAAATCACAGAACCTAAAATTTGGGGCGTTACACACAGAGTGTAACAGTCTGATTCTGATGAGTGAGTTAGTATTTTAATTTTTATTTAATGTCGATAGGGTTAACTTAAAGTCGTATTAAATTTTTGTTAAAAACTTTTGATGTTTAAATGGTTAATTAGGTAAAAAGGACTAAACTGTAAAAGATGCAAAAGATGGTTTCTATTAATTGAATGGAGTAAATGGCCTTAGAAGTATAAATTAAAGAATGTATTTGGTAATTATACCGTGGTTTTAGTTAGTGGTTGATGTTGGACTGGTTATAGTGTAATTTATTAGTTTTTTTTTTTAAATGTTAAAGTGGTAAATGGATAATTATGTTAAAAGAATAAATAAAAAAGGAAAAATTCTGTCATCTTCTCTAATGAACCTAGCCAAAACCAATTCCTCCATTTTTGTTGAGAAAAACATTCGACCAAGTAATGCTTTTATGCATAGTGAGTTTTTAAACCCCGTTTTTAATTATTTTTATATTTTTGAGCCCGTTTTAGCTTAATATACTTATCCCAGGGTTTAATTTGCAAAGCTATTAAGGGTTGAGGGACTTTCCACGGTTGATTTTGAGTGTTTTTTTATGTTAATTGATAGATTATTAATTTTGATTATTAAATGAACATGTTTTATTTGGTGATTTTTAGAGAATTTATGGCTTAAGGATTAAATTGTTTAAATGGTAAATTTCATGTATATTTTGTAAAATGAAGAAAAATGTGGATTGAAATGAGTATAGGGAAATATCGGCTAGCATATTTTAGGTAGAAAGAGTGATTATCAAGTTATGGGTTAAGAACTAAGTTGTGAAAAAGTTAAAATAAGAGGTGTAATTTTGTAATTTTATGATAATATGAATTATAGATTGAAATGAAGAATTGAGGTTATTTGAAGTGCTTAATTGAATGAAATTATTATTTAGATCAAGATATGCAACAATCAAACTTGAATTGAGGCAAAGCAAAAGTGTTGGATTAGTTTTTGACTCTATTAAAATGATCATGGTATTAAGGTAAGTTTGTATGAACTTTATGCTTATTACGTGTTGTTTTGGTTGATTATTCATTAATGATATGTTAGATATATTTATTTCGGTAATAATACGATAACTAAGTACTTGACAACACAAAAGTCCCGTTTGAACCTGGAGAATACTTAGGATACAAATGAGATGTCATTAGGGATTATATGTTTTGACTGTTGGTCCTGAATATCCTACTGATGGCTGAGGTCTTGCATTTGTTGTGGATTCTCCACAACTCATGTGAATAGCATTGTGTAGCTAACATTCTGGCCCACAGCTTGTGTGAGTAGGCCCATTTCACAACTCATGTGAGCAGGCCTATTTCACAGCTCGTGTGAGCACTATTGAAAAGGTTCGATTATATGAAAATGTGTTCTCGAGTATTTGGTGTTATTTTGTACAGTTCAATGGGTAAGTAAAGGATGAAGGAAAGGCATGTATAAAAACCTATAATTGTTAATGTTCATTTGAAAAGGTAATATATGTATGAATTTATGAAATGTAATGAATGAGAAGTTGTTATTTGATGAAAAAGAAAGGTATGGAATTTATTTCCTAGTATATAAGATGATGCATAGATGTTATGTTTTCATGATTTCTACTAACCATGTGAATTATGGTGCATAGGAAAGTTTAATGTTAAATGATGAAATAAGCATGGTTGTATGGATTGTTAATTGATGTTCAGTAAGTTGAAGTTTATTTTTTACAAACTTACTAAGCAAATGCTACGTAATTGTTTTTCTTTATTTTGTAGATCATTGGAAGCTCGATCTGTTTGAACTTTGTCGGAGTGCTATCACACTATCCCACAATCACTTTGGTATTTTTGGTTATTTTGATCTATGGTTATAAATGGCATGTATAGGGTTTAATGTCATTTATACTTTTGTTGTGTTTTGGTTACTTTTGTAAATGGTTATATGCATATATGGTATAGTTGATTGTACATGTTAAAAACTATATGAAAATGGTTATTTTGGTATGCTTATTTTGAATGGTGAAATGGGTTGATAATTGTTGATATTAGGTAGCTATTTTACCTATGTTGTGTGATTGAGATATGGTATTATAGCTTTGTTCTTAATTGATTGTGTTTTGGTTTGAAATGAGGTGCCTTTGGATGACATGTTGGTTAGAAGACTTAGGTTGACTGAATTGGTATGTTCATAAATGTTTGAAGTGTGTTTAGGTCCATTGAATATATGTACAAATGGAGTTGCTTGTTGGGAAAGTTTGGCTTTGAAATGGCTTCTTTTAGGGGCTAATTATGGAGCATACGACCTGGGACATGGCTATCACACGGTCGTGTGCCATACATGGCCAACCTTCACGAAAATACGCCTTAAATATTATAGTCGCAAGTTACACACAGTTTGAGACACAATCTACCACATGGTTGTGTCTCTTAAAATAGTTTTAAGCACAATCTGGCACACGGTCGTGTGACCCAACACCGAATACATACACGGTCTAGCACATGACCTGCGACACGGTCGTGTGGCCCTATTTCAAATATACATACAGGTGAACACATGAGTTGGGAAACAGCCGTGTGACCTTACTTTTAATGTCCACAAGGTCTGGGCTATGTCACACGACCTTGCTATACTGTCGTGTGACCTTTTTTTCCCAATTCTTCAGATTATTCATAACTTTTTGATTTATTTTAAATTGATCCTTGGTTGTTCCCAAATTGTTTTTAGGGCCCCGAAGGCTTGATTTATGGCCCAAATATGTATATTTATTATGATTGGAATGAGTTATTAGGAACTAAAAATTATATTAAACTATTGTTATGTTTTGAAGTTAAAGGTTCTGTTTTGTACGATAACGCTCTATAACCCTAATCCAATGACGGAGATAGGTTAGGGGTGTTGCACATACTCAGTTGTTTCTTTCTTATATGTCCAGTATGTTTGAACCTTGTACATGTTCTAAAGCTATTCGGAATCCCTTATGGATTCAAGCCATGAAAAAAGATATTCAAGCTTTGGAATCAAATAGTACTATAACGCCCTAATTTTCAGGATTTTTGAGATTTTGCTTGAATTTGTTTTTCTTGTCTGGTTGTGTTAAGTTATGTTTTTGAATGTGTTTAGTGGGCCTTTAGAAGGTCTAAGTTTAAGTTAAAACCTGGTAGAATTTTAAAATTTTAGACTGAAAGGAGAAGGGGCATTTACTAATTGAGCTTTTAAATAAATGTTGGTAAATTAATACACAAGAAAGCTTATGTTAAAGTGGCAAGGAGGCGCCACTTAAAACACAAGGGGTGGCGTGTGGAAGCTGTGAAAGAGCTAAGTTTCAAATCCCGTGGTAAGCAAGGTGTTGTTTTATTTTTAATGCATGTGCAAGGCATGTGGTGGACTCCAAGTGAAACTCTGAAGGGGAGGAGTTTGAAGTGTTCAGGGGATTGGATTAGGGAGTGATAAGGGGAGAAAATCTAGGATTTTTGAAAGGGAACAAGAGTTGGCCAATTGTGGGGGTCTTGGAGGAGCAATTTCGGCTAGTAGGTTTTGGAACTTGCATATTCAGCAAGTGTTGTATTGGTATGCTGAATACCCTTTCCATGGTTCTTTTCGGGATTTGTTTGGGCAAGCTTAGTGCCGATTAGGTCAGGTTCTGGTGTGTTCATTCTTTGTTTTCCTTTTCTTCTCTTCTTAGTATTCTAAAAAGCAAAAACCCCGAAAGGGTTAGCTCTCCTTCTGCCGATTTACCCCAAAACCAAACCCTTTCATCTCTTTTCTCCTAAAGCCAAACCAAGTACTCTCCTCTTCTTTCTCCACTCTCTTTTTCATCTTCTTTCCACCACCGATTAAAGTAACCCCTTTTCTCAAGCTTTGTCAGTCGATTTCTTTCAAAACCTGAAACCCGAATCCATAGTTGCCAATTTCTCCTTTGGCCGAACTCCTTCTTCTCATTGCTAATCTTTTAAGAGCCGAACCTCAAAACCTCTCATATCTCTACCGATCATCTCTTTTACTTCGTAAACTTTTCTTCTCTTTCTATCTTTTCTCTCAAAACTGAAATTGACATACTCTTGAGTGGGTTCCAAAAGTCGAATCACTTAGATCTATCTTCTACTTGTGTTTTGGTTAGATCTACAATAGATCTGGACTGGGCTGGTATTTGGAGACTCTTCTTTGGCAAAACCAAACGGTGGTAAGTATTCAAAACCCCTTTCTTACGTAACCTTGTGATTCAAGAAAAGCCAAAAACCCCTAACTCTTTAGGGTGGCTGTCGATTTTGGCTAAGACTTCTGTTAGTCTTCTCTTTCAGTTTTTTTATGTTCTAGTGTGGAAAAGGGGCAATCTGTCGAGGAGCATTGGAGACTAGGACCGTTGGAGCAATCTAGATCTAGATCTAGTGGTTAGAAGCGACAAAGATAAGAGGCTATTAGGGCCGAATAGGTACATTGAGTTGATAGAGGTTATTCAATTGGATATTTAGTTAACAGTGCGGTTTAAACGATTGTAAGATATTCACGTAAAGGACTTCTGAGTATATCGGAAATTAGGTGTGTAATCGACACCCTCTAGTAGACTAGATTGGCAAAAGCTGAAAAGCCGAAATGCTAAAATTCTAGCATTTCGAGGGCTTGCGAGCGTGCGAACGCTCGTGGGTCAGTTGAAATGGTAAAGTTTGAAATTGCAAATAGTAAGACGGTTGGTGGTTTTGGGCCTCAGAGGGTCGAATTTGGGCCCATTGGGCTTATGGGCCCATATGGGTGAAATTGGGCGGTACGTATGTTCTGGTAGTCTGATTGTTAAATCTGCTGAAACAAGTGTAAAATTTAGGCTTAGTGGGCCGTAAAAGCTAGTGGACTCTGTCGGGCCCATTAAGGGTTTTTAGGGCCCGATGGCTCGATAATAATTAAATGGGCTTAATGACTAAATGGACAAAAATAGGGCTGTTAGTATACTGTAAAGAGTATGAAACCCTAAAATCTGGATAATTTACTGAAATACCCTTTAAGGGTGGAAATTACTATTTTACCCTTAGGTGCTAAAAGATCATTTACCCCGAGGGTTAAGTTGACTGATTTGCATGCTAAATTACATCTGTTATCTGTATGCCATGTCATAATATACTCTGTTGCATGGGATGAGCTTTGATGGAGGAAGTGTTAAGTGGCAATGCCACGTATACTGTTAGAGGCTCTGCCTCGTATTACTGGTTTAGTGGCTTGGCCACATTATCTGATTCAGCAGCTAAGCTGCGACTGTGGTGTGTAGGGCTGGGTGGGTTGAGTTATTCCTCACATGGTGTGTAGGGTTGGTACAGGTGGTATGTAGGGCTGGATTGGGCATGGGCTTTGCATTCATGCATAATATTCTGAACTGTTACTGTAATGGGCCTAAGGCCACACTGTTTTCTGAATAGGGCTAAGGCCCAGTAACCACTGTTTTCTAAATAAGGGCTAAGGCCCAGTTAACACTGTACCTGAATATGGCTTCGGCCCAGCTTGAGCTTGAACTGATCTGGACTCTTGTAGGGTGAGCTTACACACTGAGTTTTCACAAACTCGCCCTCTTTCCTTTTCATCCATGCAAGTGAACCCCAACCTTAGAGGACTTGGAGCTGGAGGGATTCGGAGTGGCCACGTGGACTGCTTTCTGGTTTTATTATTTCTTAAGTTACTTATTTTAGTATTCCGTAGTTTTTAGGTTTTTAATCTATAATAAGGTCGCTCAGTAATTATTTTATTCCTATTTTGTTTTTAATTATATATTTATAATTGTCTAAAAATTGATAGACTAAGGCTGCGCGGGTTTTTATTTCAAAATTAACAAACGTTTTCAAAACATTCCTTGCGTGACAATTAGATAACTTAATAATAACGACACACTAACTAGATCTCTTAAAAAGTGAACGTCAAACTGATAGTGGATAGGTTTTGTAAATTAAATAACCTTCTTTTTCTCAAAACATAAAATAGTTTTGCTAAGTCACCCTAAACTTATTAATAGAGGAATGAGGCATAGTTAACTGCCCATGTGACACACCATATCTGGCCATAATGTCTAGGCCGGGTTTTAGGTGTTACATTTAGTGCTATCAGAGCCTGGTTGCAGTAACTCGGCTATGAATCAGGTCCAAAAAGTTTTCTTAAAATTTAAATTCAGGCCCAAAAAGGTATTTTGCAAATCAGTTATGGGAAATTTCTCAAAAAAACCCTTTTTCAATTGATTTTCTTCAAGACATACGTATTTTACTAAAAGCTTAAGGTTTGACTTTAAAAACAAATTTTATTCTTACTAAAACTTGGTTTTCTGAAATCTGGTTTTCGAAAAGTGGCACGTCGAATCTCCGACACCAAGTCTGTAAGTATCTTTTGCTCTACTGTACTTTACTGTAATACTATTATAATACTATAGATAGTACTGAGACCTTACTAAGATTCTGTAGTTAGGGCAACACTGAAACTGTAGAGATTGAGATAGTAGGAAAAAACTGAAAACCCTAGAAGATTGAGACTGTAGCTAGGCTACAGTTTTGTGAAAACAAAACTCTGAAATACTATCCATACATAAGACATCTGTAATAAATACTGAAATACTGAACTAATTCATAAAATTCGTAATCAGATAATTTGATATGAGTACGAGGGCAGCTCGTGGAAGAGGCCATGGATGTGGCCGAGGTAGTACGCAAGCTGGGTCTTCATCTTTGGGACATATGCCAGCTGAGGATTCACGAGTGCCACCGGTAACTGAGACTGAGTTGTATGATCGGGCTGCAAGGGAGATGTTTTGTCCCAGGCGATACTACGAGTTCTAGAATGGGTCGCTGGAGCGAGTACAGGGACAGTGAATCGGGGATCTATTTTTAAGTGACTCCGAGCTAACAGAGCGGAGATTTTCAAGGGCGTATCTGGAGTAGCCCCAAATGTGGCCGAATACTGGTTGGAGGCCACGGATCGAATCATGGACGACTTGGATTGCTCAGTAGAGTATAAACTGAAGGGAGCAATATCTCTGCTGTGAGATGAGGCCTATCAGTGGTGGATCACTATGAGGGATAGTACCCCAGCTGAGCGGGTAACTTGGGAGCTATTTAAGACAGCCTTCAAAGGGAAGTACGTCGAGGCGAGCTATGTGGACACCCGAAGGAAGGAATTTTTGAACCTGACTTAGGGTAATAAGTCTGTTGCAGAGTATGAGGCTGAGTTTTTAAGGTTGAGTCGGTATGCAAGTAGAATAGTCGCTACAGAATATGAATGTAGTGTACGGTTCGAGGATGGTCTCAGAGATGAACTAAGGATGCTAATAGCTCCGTAGAGGGAGCGCGACTTTGCAGCTCTGGTGGAAAAGGCTAAGATAGCCAAGGAGGTGAAACGCACAGAGCGGCAGAACCGTGAGAAGAACCAAAATCGATTTAGGAGGGATTCTGGACCCTCGGGTGCTGCGGGGAGGAATGCCAAAAAGGCTAGAGTGGATGAACTGGTTCGAGCAGTTTTGGTAAATGTGGTTAGACCACAAGCTTGTAGGGATTATGGTAGAGTGCATCTGAGAGAGTGTTGGAAGCGTATTGGGGCATGTTTCTGGTGTGGACCCAAGGAGCATAGAGCCAAGAACTGTCCTTAGAAGCCGGCTCAGACGCAAGTTGCTGAACAGAGGGTTGCTCAACCAGTACGAGGTGGACCACAACAGCCAAGAGGCCGTGGTCAAGGTAGAGGCGGCAATGGAAATGGTCGTGGACATGGAGCACTGGGCAAAGGTGCTAGAAATGTTGAGGCTCATCAGCCAGTGTTGGTGTATGCTACTCGTCGCCAAGAGAAGGGTGACGCACCTGACGTCATAACTGGTATGTTTTTTATTTCTAGCATGCCATACACTGCATTGATAGATATTGGTTCTACCCATTCATATGTTGCATGTGATGTATCGGGGCGCTGGGTGTGCATTCTGAGGAAACAGTGAGTGGGGTAACTGTGATAAGTACACTGGGTCACTCGGTTAGGGTAGACAAACTCTTTAGAGATGTGCCTTTAGAGACTCCAGGTAGGATTTTCTCTGCGGATTTAATGGAGCTACCCTTTAGAGAATTCGATCTCATCTTGGGAATGGACTGGCTTGCTAAGCATAAGGCAACATTGGATTGCGCTGCTAAGTGAATGGTGTTAAAGACTACGAAGGATGAGGAGGTGATGGTTATAGGGGAGCGAAGAGATTACTTGACCAATGTTGTCTCAGTTTTGAGAGCTGAAAAGCTAATTCGCAAGCGTTGCGAGGCATATTTGGCATATGTGAGTCAGTCTGATGCTGAGGGTTTGACCGTAGGAGAGGTTATAACTGTCAAGGAATTTCAAGATGTCTTTCTTAAGGAGCTTCCTGGGTTGCCTCCGGATCGTGAATTCAAATTTGGAATCGACTTATTGCCTGGAACAGCTCTAGTGTCCATCGCACCTTATAGGATGGCACCAAAGGAGTTAGTGAAGTTGAAAGTGCAAATCCAAGAGCTGTTGGAAAGAGATTTTATTAGGCCAAGTGTGTCTCCGTGGGGAGCACCGGTACTGTTCGTGAAGAAGAAGGATGGGACGATGCGTATGTGCATTGATTACCGTCAGTTGAACAAACTGACGATTAAGAACAAGTACCCTCTGCGAAGGATCAACGACTTGTTTGACCAGTTAAGAGGAGCTTCGGTATTTTCCAAGATCGATCTTTAGTCTGGATATCATCAGTTAAGGGTCAAAAAGGTGGATATTCATAAGACAACATTTAGAACTTGGTATGGTCATTACGAGTTTCTGGTAATGCCGTTTGGATTGACGAATGCACCTGTGGCTTTCATGAATTTGATGAATCGGGTATTCCAACCTTACTTGGATCGATTCGTGGTCGTCTTCATAGACGATATTCTGGTGTATTTGGAAACTGAGGAGAAGCATGATGAGCATCTCTGTATTGTTCTGCAAGTGTTGAGGGAGAAGCAACTACATGCAAAATTCAGCAAGTGTGAATTTTGGTTGCGAGATGTGACATTTTTAGGTCATGTTGTTTCTGCTGAGGGGATTAGGGTGGATCCTCGGAAAATTGAGGCGGTTCTGAAATGGAATGTAACACCCCTAACCTGTATCCGTCGCTGGAGGGTTAGGAGGCATTACCATACAAGCACAAAATTTGAATAAACTCTAAACTCATAAAATCCGGTGTGAACGCTTATGGGTAATAAAAGTTTTAAAAAGAAATAAAAGGGTATTAACTTACATATATACATTTATCAACTCTATCCGATCACAACATTCATGAAAACTGAACATAGGGGCATGCATATCCAATGTAATCTGAAACTAGTTGACTTGTCTATTAACCAATACTATTCATATGGTAATAGTACCAAAGTTTGGCCAATTGCACTAATTTATCTACTAAGCCGAAAGTACGTGTATAAATATGTTTGTCATCCAATGAGCACCAAAACACAAGACATTTCAAGCATTTGTCAATCATACTTCAATGCATCTTACATCAACCTCTTTTTGCCCTATTCAAAAGTTCATAGCCCAATCTAAATGGTAATATCTCAAACATTCATGTCCATTAATGAAATAGGTAGTGCCGTATGTCATCAACCAAGTACCAAATGCTTTCATGAAATAAACTCATCTATGCAACTTATAGCTCATTCGTTTCTACTCATGCTTCCATTTCCAACTTAGCAAGTACAAAATTTATGATTTCTAATATGCACCATTCAATCCATAAGCACTTACCGAAAGCACACACCCTCATTCCCAAAATTTCCACATTTAATCATCTTGTTCTCATTCAACCATACGTAATATTCGAGCATAAGTTTCATAATGCATTATAAACAAGCATTAAAACCATATTTGAACAAAAGGTAACTTAGTAAGCCATTTTCGCATGGCTATATACATATATACATCACCAAAATGACAATAATTTATCGACGAAAGTCAATCCTATACATGCCATCATCAAAATTTAGATACTATAAGTACCGAATGGGCTTAGATAGTGTGGACGACTTCGAGTTTGAGATTCCCGAGACCGTAGCTAACGAATGAGATCTATAAAACAGAGAATCAAGAGCAACAGAGTAAGCATATATATATGCTTAGTAAGTTTCAAGCAAAACAATCTTTTATAATTAAAGTATAGTAATTTTAAAACTTAACATTTACTTTTTGGCCGAATATAAGTATGAGTAAATATGCCACCATTGTTCATGCATGGCAATTAAATTTTCTTTAAACGTAAGTTCATATCACACAGATAATTTCATTTTATCCAACAAGTTCATCCTTTAGCCAAACATATCCAAACAATTTCAAAGCTAAATTAATACATATACACATAATCACATATTCATGTTACTTCACACCTCAACCGAATATACTCAATACTTTAGAGCCAAATTTTTACATATTTCCACTTGAATCGAAATTTATGTATCGTGAATAAGAACACAGATTTTCATACAACCTTAGTTATGGCCGGAGCAGCACAATCCAAATGAATAACCACAATTTAAACCGAATCTAATTTACGACGTGTATACGGTACATACCTCACTATCTTAGGATAGTGAGCACATTAGTTGGGATTTTTACAGCCAAATCATATATTTCCAGCACGAATGCCTTCGGGACTTAGCCCGGATATAACACCAACACGAATGCCTTCGGGACTTAGCCCAGATATAACACCAGCACGAATGCCTTCAGGACGTAGCCCGAATATAACACCAGCACGAATGCCTTCGGGACTTAGCCCGGATATAAACCACTGAACCTTTGTGCATATTTATCCATTAGGTATACGTTTCACAAGGTCTATCACATTGGAATTTCATTTGCTTCATTCGCATACAAGCACATAATGTATAACTTTCATTTAACATTTGGTCTATATGTACACAGGGATCACATATCCATCTAATTATCATAGCTTATTTTCTAGAGATCAGTCGACTACATGCTTTATACACAACTATCTCATAAACAAATTTAGGTAAAGTAAGGTCAATGAGCCATGATTCATGTATCATACACTTATAACATGCCATTCTAACCTTTTATGCTAACTAAATTTACTTAAAACTTACCTCGAACTTTTCTGAGTAACTACGGGTCGGCTATTCCGTCACCTTAGCTTTTCCCTTATCCGATGTTGCCCCTCTATGCTCTTGAGCTAAGTTAAACAATTCAATTATATCAAAACTCCATACTCTTCACTTGCTCATTACACTTTCATTCAAAACAAGGATTACATTCTCTTTACCACACACACATTTGGCTAAATGTATACTTATCACCAATCACAACTAAATCATTGATTAACCGAATATGCATAATCTCAATTTAGACCATTCGGCACTCACATATATATATAATCTAAGAGTCGTTTCTCTCATTCATTACTTTCAGCATTTTAAGCAATAAAATTAACATAGATAATAAGCCTTAAACTAAATATAGTTTTCCTTAGTAAAACACATATACGGCATCTTCATGTGCTCAATTAAAATTATCATGAATTTCTAACACATTAGCACACATATATTCATCCACAAGAGCTAGCATTCAAGCATCAAGTCTATATAATTACAAGGCACATACATATGGCATATATATAACTATCATAAAAAAAACACCATCCTTTAAATTTCGATTCAAAGTCACACAACCATCATAAATCTAATTCACGTCCCACCTTTAAAGCATTTAACAAACTTTTCCTTAGGATATGCATCATGGCCGAATGCTTCACTAATGTTCTCAAGAACATTTCAGATTCAATTATAAAATACTCAAAGCCGAATCTTCTAACTTAATTAATAAAGTCTTTCACAATTAAATTTTCAAGCATATAACTCAATTCATTTAATTATCACATTGTTTACTATCAATTCAAGCTTTTTGTCAAAATAAACTTAATCCAACAATTTCCTCAACTATTAGCTACATTCATATTCGGCAAATGCACAATTGCCCATACAACTCACAACCGATTACCAACTTGTCACAAAGTCCTCAAAACTATTCTTTTTACCATCTAATAACTCCATTTGCACTTAACATCATCTACCATCAATATTTCATACAAAAACACCCATGACTGAATGAGATTTCTCCAAATTTAATAAATTTAAGCCATGGGCTAGATAGAATACTAGCTAACAACTAAAAATGCACCAAAAAAATTCAAAGAATATAATCAAACATACCTTAATCTAGCCTTAAGAAGTGCCGAATGCTAGAAGCTTATTTCTCCTCTCTTTTCACTTTAGAATCGGCAATGAAGAACAACCAAGAACAACTTTGTTCTTTTCACCCATTTCTTTTATTATTTAATTATCTAATATGCTAACAACCCATTAAACATTATTTAACATTATAAAATACTAAAATAATTATTAAAGTGATAGCATGGCTAGCCACTAATATGAAAAATGGATATTTGACATGCAAATCCATTCATTTTACACCTCTTTATACTTAATCTCTTGAAATTAGCCACACATATAATTAAATCTTCTCACACAAGTCCTTTTTATTTCAAGACACATTCAATTTAAAAAAAAATCAAGGCATAAAAAAAAATTCACACATGTATGAGCACATATTTTTGACACAAATTATTTTATTCAATTATTTCTGTGACTCGGTTTAGTGGTTCTGAAACCACATCCCGACTAGGGTCAAAATAGGGCTATCACATGGAAGCTACCGAGATCGATATCAGAAATTCAGAGTTTTTTGGGTTTAGCAGGATACTACAAAAGGTTTGTGGAAGGATTCTCTTTGATTGCTACACCGTTAACGAAACTTTTGAGGAAAGGAGTACCATTTGTATGGACTGAGAAACAGCAAGAGGCTTTTAAGAGGTTAAAGAAAGTGCTGATTGAGGCGCCAGTTTTGATTCAGCCGGAGTCTGAGAAGGATTTCACTGTGTATAGTGATGCATCGCATGTTGGTTTGGGCTGTGTGCTGATATAAGAGGGTAAGGTGGCCGCTTATGCATCGCGATAGCTTAAGCCTCATGAAGCGAACTACCCTAAGCATGATCTGGAGTTGGCAGCAATTATTTTTGCGTTAAAGATTTAGAGGCACTACTTGTATGGACAAAAGTGTATTATATACACGGACCATAAAAGTCTCAAGTATTTGTTGACTCAGAAGGAGCTGAACCTTAGACAACGAAGATGGATAGAGTTGCTTAAGGATTACGACTGTTCTATTGAGTATCATCTAGGCAAAGCAAATGTGGTGGCTAATGCACTTAGTCGAAGAGCTGTAACTGAATTGAGAGCAATAATTGCTCGTCTGAGTCTGTATAACGATGGTAGCTTGTTAGTAGAATTGCAAGTAAGACCAACCTGGATGGATTAGATTAAGGAAAAGTAGTTAGAGGATGAGTCACAAGTTCCTCGATTCCAACAAGTTAAGAATGATGAGACTTCTGATTTTAGATTGAATAGTGAAGAAGTTCTATGCTTTCGAGGAAGAGTTTGTATTCCGAAGGACTCTGACTTGAGGCAGTCAATCCTGAGGGAGGCTCATGGCGGACCTTGTGCTATGCATCTTAGAGGGAATAAGTTGTATCGAGATTTACGAAGTTGTACTGGTGGCCTAGACTTAAGAGTGAAGTAACAGAATTCATGGGTAAGTGTCTGACATGCCAGGAAGTGAAAGTTGAGCATCAACTGCCTTCTGGACTTCTGCAACCGGTGAAGATTCCACTGTGGAAGTGGGAGAGGGTAACCATGGACTTTGTGAGTGGGCTACCCTTGACGCCTACCAAGAAAGACTCGGTTTAGGTGATTGTGGATAGGTTAACTAAATCTGCTCATTTCATACCTGTCCAAACTGACTACTCACTTCAAAAGTTGGCCAAATTATAAGTGGCAGAGATAGTACGACTTCATGGGTTGCCAGTTTTGATTATTTCTGATCGGGATCCAAGGGTTACATCTCGATTCTGGCAGAAGTTGCATGAGGCGTTGGGTACACTATTAGATTTCAGTACTACTTTTCACCCTAAGACGGATGGAAAATCGAAAAGGGTGATTCAAGTTCTAGAGGACATGTTGAGAGAATGTGTTATTAACTTCCGAGGAAGTTGGGAAGACTACTTGTTGTTAGCGGAGTTTGCTTACAACAACAGCTATCAGGCAAGTATTCGAATGGCTCCATATGAGCTGCTGTATGGATGAATATGTCATACACCTACCTGTTGGACAGAGTTGGGAGAACGTCAGGTTCTTAGGCCAGAGTTGGTGGAAAATACAGAAGACAAGGTTAAGCTAATCAGGAATCGGTTAAAGGAAGCATCTGATAGGCAGAAATCTTATGCTGACTTAAAGCGTAAGGAAATTAAGTATTCAGTGGGAGATTTGGTTTTCTTAAAGGTCTCGCCTTGGAAAAAGATCTTAAGGTTTGGTAAGAAGGGCAAGTTTAGTCCACGATTTATCGGGTCTTATCGAGTTCTTAAACCGGTAGGTCCGATAGCATATCAACTGGAATTACCTCCAGAGCTGGATAGGATTCATGACGTCTTTCATGTCGCCATGCTAAGGCGGTATCAATCTGATCCTTCTCATATCGTACCGGTGAAAAGATTGAGGTGAAAGCTGACTTGACTTTCGAAGAAGAACCGGTGTAAATTCTGGACCATGATGTCAAAGTATTAAGAAAGAAGTCAGTCACTTTGGTGAAAGTGCTTTGGCGCAATCATGGCAGAGAAGAAGCTGCGTGAGAGCCAGAAGAATACCCTCACCTGTTTGGACCAGGTAAATTTCGAGGCCGAAATTTCTTTAAGGGGGTAGAGTTGTAACGCCCTAATTTTCAGGATTTTTGAGATTTTGCTTGAATTTTTTTTTCTTGTCTTGTTATGTTAAGTTATGTTTTTGAATGTGTTTAGTGGGCCTTTAGAAGGTCTAAGTTTAAGTTAAAACCTAGTAGAATTTTAAAATTTTGGACTAAAATGAGAAGGGGCATTTAATAAGTGGGCTTTTAAATAAATGTTGGTAAATTAAGATACAAGAAAGCTTGTGTTAAAGTGGTAAGGTGGCGCCACTTAAAACACAAGGGGTGGTGTGTGGAAGCTGTGAAAGAGCTAAGGTTCAAATCTCATGGTAAGTAAGGTGTTGTTTTATTTTTAATGCACGTGCAAGGCATATGGTGGACTCCAAGTGAAACTCTGAAGGGGAGGAGTTTGAAGCGTTCAGGGGATTGGATTAGGGAGTGATAAGGGGAGAAAATCTAGGATTTTTGAAAGGGAACAAGAGTTGGCCGATTGTGGGGGTCTTGGAGGAGCAATTTCAGCTTGTGGGTTTTAGAACTTGCATTTTCGGTAAGTGTTGTATTAGTATGCTGAATACCATTTCTATGGTTCTTTTCAGGATTTGTTTGGGCAAGCTTAGTGCCGATTAGGTAAGGTTCTGGTGTGTTCATTCTTTTTTTTCCTTTTCTTCTCTTCTTAGTATTCTAAAAAGCTGAAATCCCGAAAGGGTTAGCTCTCCTTCTGTCGATTTACCCCAAAACTAAACCCTTCCATCTCTTTTCTTCTAAAGCCGAACCAAGTACTCTCATCTTCTTTCTCCACTCTCTTCTTCGTCTTCTTTACACTACCAATTAAAGTAACCCCTTTTCTCAAGCTTTGTCAGCCGATTTCTTTCAAAAGCCGAAACTCGAATCCATAGATGTCGATTTCTCCTTTGGCCGAACTCCTTCTTCTCATTACTAATCTTTCAAGAGCCGAACCTCAAAACCTCTCATCTCTCTAGTGATCATCTCTTTTGCTTCGTAAACTTTTCTTCTCTTTCTATCTTTTCTCTCAAAACTGAAATTGACATACTCTTGAGTGGGTTCCAAAAGCCGAATCACTTAAATTTATCTTCTACTTGTGTTTTGGTTAGATTTACAATAGATCTGGACTAGGCTGGTATTTGAGGACTCTTCTTTGGCAAAATCAAATGGTGGTAAGTATTCGAAACCCCTTTCTTACGTAACCTTGTGATTCAAGAAAAGTCAAAAACCCCTAAGTCTTTAGGGTGGCTGTCAATTTTGGCTAAGACTTATGTTAGTCTTCTCTTTCAGCTTTCTTATGTTCTGGTGTGGAAAAGGGGTGATCTGTCGAAGAGCATTGGAGACTAGGACCGTTGGAGCAATCTAGATCTAGATCTAATGATTAGAAGCAACAAAGGTAAGAGGCTAGTGATGCTCTATTAGGGCTAAATAGGTACATTAAGTTGATAGTGGTTATTGAATTGGATTTTTAGTTAACAGTGCAGTTTAAGTGATTGTAGGATAATTCATGCAAGTGACTTCTAAGTATATCGCAAATCAGGTGTGTAATCGACACCCTCTAGTAGACTAGATCGGCAAAAGTCGAAAAGCCGAAATGCTGAAATTCTGGCATTTTGAGGGCTTGCGAGCGTACGAGTGCTCGTGGATCAGTTGAAATGGTAAAGTTTGTAATCACGAATGGTAAGACGGTTGTGTGCATGATTTCGTGCACGTTGGTGGTTTTGGGCCTCGGAGGGTCGAATCTGGGCCCAATGGGCTTACGGGCCCATATGGGTGAAATTGGGCGGTAAGTATATTCTGGTAGTCTGGTTGTTAAATCTGCTGAAACAAGTGTAAAATTTGGGCTTAGTGGGCCGTAATAGCTAGTGGACTCTGTCGAGCCCATTAGGGGTTTTCAAGGCCCGATGGCTCGATAATAATTAAATGGGCTTAATAACTAAATGGACAACAATAGGGCTGTTAGTATACTGTAAAGAGTATGAAACCCTAAAATCTGGATAATTTACTGAAATACCCCTTAAGGGTGGAAATTACTATTTTACCCCTAGGTGCTAAAAGACCATTTTACCCCTAGGGTTAAGTTGACTAATTTGCATTCTAAATTATATATGTTCTCTATATGCCATGTCATAATATACTCTGTTGCATGGGATTGGGTTTTGATGGAGGAAGTGCTAAGTGGCAATGCCATGTATACTGTTAGAGGCTCTGCCTCGTATTACTATTTTAGTGGTTTGGCCACGTTATCTGATTAAGCAGCTAAGCTGCGACTGTGGTGTGTAGGGCTAGGTGGGTTGAGTTATTCTCCACATGGTGTGTAGGGCTGGTACGGGTGGTGTGTAGGGCTGGATTGGGCATGGGCTTTGCATTCATGCATAATACACTGAACTGTTACTGTAATGGGCCTAAGGCTACACTGTTTTCTGAATAGGGCTAAGGCCCAGTAACCACTGTTTTCTGAATAAGGGCTAAGGCCCAGTTAACACTGTACCTGAATAGGGCTTCGGCCCAGCTTGAGCTTGAACTGATCTGGACTCTAGTAGGGTGAGCTTACACACTAAATTTTCACGAACTCACCCTCTTTCCTTTTCATCCATGCAGGTGAACCCCAACCTTAAAGGACTTGGAGCTGGAGGGATTCGGAGTGGCCACGTGGACTGCTTTCTGGTTTTATTATTTCTTAAGTTACTTATTTTAATATTCCATAGTTTTTGGGTTTTTAATCTGTAATAAGGTCGCTCAGTAATTATTTTATTCCTATTTGGTTTTTAATTATATATTTATACTTGTCTAAAAATTGATAGACTAAGGTGGCGCGGGTTTTTATTTCAAAATTAACAAACGTTTTCAAAACATTCCTTTCGTGACAATTAGATAACTTAATAATAATGACACACTAACTAGATCTCTTAAAAAGTGAACTTCAAACTGATAGTAGATAGGTTTTTGTAAATTAAATAACCTTCTTTTTCTCAAAACATAAAATGGTTTTGCTAAGTCACCCTAAACTTATTGATAGAGGAACGAGGCGTAATTAACTGTCCATGTGACACACCAGATCTGGCCATAACGTCTGGGCCAGGTTTAGGGTGTTACAAGTACATGGACGGTTGTGTTTTTGCCACCAGGTAAAGTGCCAATGAACTGCAAATAGGTGTACAAAATCAAATACAAGGCTACTGGTGAGATTGAGAGGTTTAAGGCACAACTGGTTGCTAAAAGGTATAACCAGAAAGAATTGGTGGATTATGTTGATACCTTTTCTCCTGTTGCCAAACTTGTTACTGTCAAAATTGTCCTAGCTATTGCTTCTTTACATAATTGGCATCTTTTTTAGATGGATGTTTACAATGCCTTTCTTTAAGGTAATCTGAATGAAGAGGTTTATATGCAACTGCCAGAGAGTTTTTGCTATTAGAGGGAGAATAAGGTTTGTAGACTACAAAAGTTCATATATAGGCTAAAGCAAGCATCTAGGTAGTAGAACATGAAGTTGACTGAAGCCTTGTTATCTGCTTGATATATTCAAAGTAAGTATGATTACTCTCTATTTACAAAAAGACAGGGAACTAAGATGGCAATCATGCCTATTTATGTTAATGATTTGTTGTTGACTGGAAATGGTGCTATAATGATTGCTGAAATAAAACACATCTTGAATTCTGATTTCAAGATGAAGGATTTGGGAGAACTTAATTATTTTCTTAGATTTGAGATACTAAGATCCAATAAAGGAATTTTGCTGAGTCAGAGGAAGTATGCACTAGAACTTATTGAGGACACAGGTTTAGGGGGAGCCAAACATGTTATAACACCCATGGAACAAAACATGAAGCTGACTATACCAGAGTATGATACTGAGTTACAACAATATGATAATGATGAAGTGTTAACAGAGGAGAAAGAGATCTTCCAAAGATTGATAGGAAGGTTGATTTATCTAACACATACAAGGCCCGACATCACATATACAGTGCATCACCTTAGTCAGTTTATGCAGTAGCCAAAGAGATCTCATCTAGAAGCTGCACTCAGGGTGGTGAAATACATTAAAAAGGATCCAAGACAGGGAATATTGTTGGCAGCTTCAAGTTCTTATCAATTGAATGTTTACTATGATTCTGATTGGCCATATTGTCTAATGACTAGAAGATTAATTACAAGCTTCTGTATTAAAACTTGGGAATTCTTTGATATCATGGAGATCAAAGAAACAAAACACCATAGCCAGATCATCTGCTGAAGCAGAATACAAGAGTATGGTAATAACAGTAGCAAAATTATTTGGCTAAAAGGATTGCTTATGGAACTTGGAGCTGAAGACTTGAAGCCAGCTGAACTTTATTGCGATAGTAAGATGGCATTACAAATTGCAGCAAATCCAGTATTTCATGAAAGGACCAAATATATTGAAATTGATTGTCATTTCATAATAGAGAAAATACAGGAAGGAGTCACCAAAAAAGAGCAGGTAGTGTCAACAAATCAATTGGATGATATTATGACCAAAGCTTTGGGAACTCAACATCATGATTTTCTAATGTCCAAGTTGGGAATTAAAAATGTTTTTCGACTACCAACTTGAGGTGGAGAGTGGAAATCAGTTTAGTTAGTTGTTGAGTAGTTAAGGATTAGTTACTTAGTTAGGTTGGTAGCTAAGTAGTATAAATAGATACAATATAATTTAATTCAATGATCGATAAGAAATTGATGAATTCTTTACATTGCAAGTATTAAATTTTAACAATTAAACTCTAAAAGGAAAAACAAAATCAACGGAATTTCAATTTTGAAAATCAAGCAAAATTCCTCAAATATCATATTACAATTCCAATTCCAATTAGATGTGATCGATATGTTTAATATACGTTAGAAAATATTAATCTCAAGAAAATTCAATGCTGTTGCGGCTATCCAACATAGCATTTCTTAAACAATATGACATATCATAAATATTGATGTAGTTCAATATTAATTACGACATAGAGGGCATGTTGCATTTCGTTTAAGCCACTCGTCGATACAATGCACATGAAAGTAATGCGCGCAACTCGGTATGGTTCTTAATATGTCATTGGCTTTGTACTCCAACAGGCATATTGGGCAAATGTTATCAGTAGGTTTAGGTAATTGCAGACTTTCATCGACCACCGTCGTTGGATACATCTTGATTGTCGGACTGTCAAGACCTTTACCGGCAACGTTTTCTAATTGGGAGGTATTAGTAGACCTTAAGATTTCAGTGTCGGATTCTTCGCCTTGAGATCGGATCTTACGACGAATGATGATTATGAACCCAACTATGCATAAGCCAGTGCTCACGATTACAAACACTGTGTATCTTTCATATTTTGGTAATCCTAAAAAAAAAAAAAAAAAAAAAAAAAGACAAGTATGGTAAATTGAAGTGATGAATATCTCATGGAGTAACCTCATATTGAATGTAATGGAAACAATATGTACATGAGTTGAGTTGGTATTATTCATTAATCTCCAACTTCATATTATATTAAGGACATTTAAATTTTTTAGATTTATTTTTTATATTTTAATAAATCTAAAAAATTATATGCATGCAATGAGATTTAAACTTAAAACGCTTTAAAATTTACTCTTTCAAATTTACCATTTAAATTAATACCACTTTTATATTAATTTTTAACACATTTATTACATAATTTTTTTCATCTACGTAACCTAGAATATATAGAGAGAGAGAAAGAGTGGGTCAAGAATTTGTTTATATTTTTTTTGGTAAATTAATTAAAATTTACATATTTTTTATAATTATTTGTTCAATTTATATTTGTTTAAAATGATAAAAAAAAATAGCTATAACCACGTGTGTTTCATTTGATATTACAAAAAAAAAACCTTTTCAACAATAAAAACTTTAAAATTCAAACTCAATCTGAATATTCGGAGAAAACATCTACAATTACTTCTCATTGGTTGTTTAAAATGATAATTTTAAAAAACTTACATATTTATTTTTACCTAAAAGATTACTAATTATAAAAATTTCTAATGAATATTATAAAAATATAGAACTAATTTAAAATTTTATATGTACATAAATATGAATATTAATAAAATGTGTAAAATTAATTAATATTAGATGATCAATATAAATTCACCATTCTCCTTTGAATAAAGGGGTTTATGATTTTTGTATTAGGAATCTTCAATTTTTTATCTAAACCTATTTAAATTAAGTTTGAGTTAACTCAAATAATTAATTTTATGATAAAATATTTAAAAATATAGATTTATATTGGTATACTTTTATAATTAAATAAATGAAAACATTCCTTTTATTATTAAAATTTAAATTCGGATCTAATGATTGAACAAATAATTCAACTTAAACTTGGATCTATTTATCCTAACAAGGTTTTACTTATTTCATTATCATTTTTTTACAATTAATATTTTAACAATTTAACCATTAAATTTATCAATATAATTATACTTATCATAAATATAAATTTTCAAATAAATTTAATATTTTTATCATTTCAATTTAAAAAATATCTCTATTGATATAGTTAAAAAAATTATATAAAATAAATAACCCTTTACTCCAAACTTGATATTCATAATATATAAGAATGAAAATAAAATATAATCATTGAATCGTTAAAAACACATATATAGTTGCATGAAATTAGGAGCTTACCATAGTCGAAAGGTGTGAAGCAGCTGACCTCCGAACTTGTATCATACTTGTACTGGCAAAACCCTCCATCACTTTCACACCTTCCACAATCTGGTTCTTTCCATGTTAACAAGATAGAATCCTTAATGGAGTCATCCAAACTCGGGTGCATAAACGTGACTACCTCCGTGCAGCTCGACGTATTGGAGGCACCCACACGTTCAGTAGGTAAGGCCACAAAGGAATGACTTTCACTGCTGAGACAAGGAATCGGCGATACTCCGCCGGGACTTTGGAAAACCGGCGTATCGGATGTACAGTTGAGGAACGTGAAATTTCGAGTGTCAAGTGGCTGAAAAGGAGTGTCCGAGTAATTAAATCCTTGAAGAAGACGTCTCGCAATGCAATTACCGGGATCGGTTATCGAAATACGTTGCGAGATATAGGAGATGGAATCGATTACGAAATCGCCGGAGAATGGGAACGTTAGGATGTTTCGGGTTTCGTTTTTACATTTAACAGTGAAGCCGTCATAGCCACATCGGTTCTCGGGTGGGTTACTCATCATCTGGAAGGGGAAGTGAATTGGCACCAGTAAGTCGCAGCCAGGATGGCAACTTTCATGGCTTCTTGATGGTTGAAGATAAAAGAGGAGGAAAAAGAAGAACAAGAAGAGCCTGAAAGCAGCCATTTTCTTTTCCTCTTCGCGCAAGGAGAGATTGGTATTTGCTGTTGTTGTAGGCTTGTAGCTCTCAGCTGTCACCGATGAATCGCTTTGTTTAGCCAAAAACTAAGTGTCTTTTGTTTTATGCTAAGATAAAAAAAAACTAATAGAAAACTGTTGTTTTGTCTTTTAAGCTTTGGTGTTAGTTACATTAAGAAGCAAGGTCGCTTGTGTGGTAATTAGCGTCGAGTACAAAGTGAAAAAGCTGTGTAATTACCAATAGCCAAGCATAAGGTTATTAGGATTTTTTTTTTTTATTTAATATAAAGAGTTTAGTTATTTGATAGGGTATAAATCTTGTATGTGTGAAATCTCAGACTGATGGGCTCATAACTAAACTTAATTGAATACAGGGATCATGGACTCTAAGTCGGAACGTAAACAAAATTTGTTCATATCTTTAGAATTTAGATAGAAACATTGTATCTAAATTTAGAAAATCTTATCACTTCAATAACGAATCTATGTTGTCTTTCGCTGTCTATTGATTTACTATAGATCTTGAGTTTATTGTTTGTTGGATACATATTGTTGAAATTTTCTATAAATCAAGTTTTCTATCAAGTGGCATCATGAGCAAAGGTTTTGTTACATCTTTAGACATGATTTGATTCATATTGAAATGAACCTATAGTTTCCTTTTGTTTTTTAATACATGGGGTTTGAAATTATTGTAGATGTGTTTCATTGAATCTTTTCGATTGTTTTGATTAAAGTTGTTGAAAGATTAAAGGTGGGCTTAAGTGAAAAGTATAAAGATGGAAAATTGGAGTAGAAAAATGGGAAGGAAAATTTTGTTTTGAGTGTGTTTGATAAGGTAAAAAAGTAAGAGGAAATAAAATAAGAAAGATGATCATTTCTATTTTAATATATAAAATTCAATCCTTCAAAATTGGAGTAATAATATGAGAGAAATCCTTTGCTTAGTAGAATGGAAAGAAAATTAAAAAGATGGAAAGTTGAAAGGGTAGAAAAATAAAAATAAAATATAAATTTTCTTTTCATAAGTGTGATTGATAGGATACATGAAAAAATTGAAAGAAAAACAAATTTTCTTTCTCTCTATTGCTTAGTAAAGTTGAAAAATAATAGGAAAGAAAATGAAACTTTGAAAAATGAATCATTTTGAACTAAGGTAACACTCCTCTCTCATTCTCTCTCCTCTCATCATTTCATTTTGAAATGATTGATTTTTATGTATTAACATAAAAAATTATTTTTCTTATTTTTTTTCCTTTCACCTTTTTTCCCTACAAAATACACTTAATTTTTTTTCACTTTTTAGCTCTCTTTCAATCTTCTTACTTTTTTACTCAACTAAGCACGCCCAAAATGAGAGAGAGGGGAGAGGATTATTTTAGTTGAAATTTATGTATTTTTCAAAAGTTTCATTTTATTTCTTTTTTTTTCAAGTTTACCAAGCAATGGATGAAAAGAAAATTATTTCGTCTTTCAATTTTTCCATCTTTCTTCCTAAACACAAATATGAAAAAAAAACTTATATATATATTATTTTTCTACTATTTAATTTTTCATTTTTCCAATTTCTTTCCACTCTATTAAGAAAAAATTATGTGTCTTTTTATTGAAGATCTGATGTTGAAAAATATTTACTTTTGAATTTTTAAAATCAATTTCAGTATTAGAAATCTTTATGTTCTTTGCGATATATTCTTTTAATTTTTTATATTTACAAAGTCTTTTTTTTTCCATTGAACTACATTGCAAATGAACATAAAAGTTTTGAATGCATATTGTGAGTATTTAAGCCGTGACAATAAGAGTGTGCTTGATTGAATGGAAAAGCGAAGGGATAGGAGAATAGAGTGGAAATATGAAAAGAAAATAAATTTTAAGTATACTTGGTAGAGAGAAAAAAAAGTGAGAGGAAAGAAAATTGGAAAGATGATCTTTTTCTATCCTAATACATAAAAATCAATACTTATAAATTGGAATGATGAGGGGATAAAAACTGAACGAGATGTGTATGTTAGTTTAAAATTATGCATTTTTCAAATAGTTTATTTTGTTTGCTTTCATTTTTAACTTTGTCAAGCAATAAATGGAAAGAAATCTACTTTTTCTTTCCATTTTTCCACCCTTCCTACTAAGCAACCTATGGAAAGAAAAAAAAAATTTATTTTCCATCTTCATACTTTTCTATCCTTTTAATTTTTCAACTTTTCAATATTCGTTCCACTTTACCAAGCAAAGCCTATATCTTTGAGTTGTAATAACAAATCTTTGAGTTACGACATGGATGTTGCGACCTTTGCTTGAAATTTGCATTTAAAATGCATTTTATTTTTAAATGGATTTTTTGGTTTTTACCATCCTTGTGATTTTGTCCTTGAAAAGCCTTGTAAATAGCATAAGCAGGGAGCTTTTATAGACTCTTTTTTAGATGTTTAATTAGTTTTTTCTTGGTTTTAGATTTTTAGCAGTTTTCTATTGGAACATTTTCAAAATATTTATAATGTTCCAATAGTTATAACTAAAAAGTTACAAGTGATTCAAAAATAATGCCACTTGGTAATTAAGTAAGAGTTTCCACTATTTATAGTGATTAGTTATGTCTCTTATCACCAAAAGTTGTATCACTTAATTAAAATAGAACCTTAAAAACAGTGGCATTGATACATGCCTTGAAGCCTTGACTAATTCATCATAAGTTTATTTTTATCTCCACTGTACCACCCCTTACCCAGTCCGATCACTAGACACAAGTAATAAGATGCTACAAACAATTACCAAACAAATTCATACAATTTATTACTAAAAATCTCAAGTAAATATTAAATAATGGCATATGAGCATGAATAAATACATTATTCAATCTATTTTAGGTAAATATTGCGTAAACTAAAGCTTATAACAATTCGGTAATGAACGGGGATTAAATTGAATTAAAAACAAAATGTTATGAAGAGTCTGAAAAATAATGGTCACACAGTCGTGTCCGTGCACTCGTGGAAAGGTTGAGGCTGTGTAGATAGGTCACATCGTCGTATGAACAAACCGTATAATAATGTGATGCCGTGTGAAATTAGGGTCACACAGCCTTGTGGGTAGCCCGTGTAACTTACTGTGACCATGTGCAACAAAAATCAACCAAACTTACATGTAACGCCCTAATTTTCGGGTTTTTCTTAGATTGATCCCTATCTGATAAAATGTTTAAATGTTAGTATTTGGGTGTGTAATGCATGTTTGAGGTGTGTTAATGGGCCTATGGAAGGCCCATGTGTTGGTGAGAAGCTCGGCAAAATTTTGTATTTTTTGACTTAGAA
The DNA here is from genome assembly GCA_020496765.1 of Gossypium stocksii. Taxonomy (NCBI): domain Eukaryota; kingdom Viridiplantae; phylum Streptophyta; class Magnoliopsida; order Malvales; family Malvaceae; genus Gossypium; species Gossypium stocksii. The sequence continues at coordinate 56,942,077 of CM035622.1, forward strand.
GATAGGGGGACCATTGAAAGTAAGGGTCTTAAGAAATTGTGTGCGAAATAAGACACAAATGGATCAGTGGTAAAGTGGCAAGGGAGACGCCACTAGACTCCTTAAAAGGTGGTGCCTAAATGAGCTTAGAGGTCAGGGGTTTAAGCGCCGGAGGTTGCAGAGGTAGCGTTTTATTTTTCAGCTTGAGTAGGTAAGAGTTTGAAGCAGAATTGAACTCTGCTTGGAGGAGGTTTGAATCGGTCAATGAGCAAATCAAGGAGTGATTTGTGGAGTCTTTGAATTTCAAAGGAAGTAGCCGATTTTGGGACTCTGTGAGTGCCATTCGGCTAGGGGAGTTGGTGTTGGTAATTTCGGCAATGAGGGATTTAGTGTGCCGATTGTCTAAAGGTCCTCCTTAGGTGTTGTTAGCCGATTTCTTAAGGCTAGTAAAACTTCTATTCTCTTGCCGATTTTCTCATAGCTTTCAGGTACACTTTTTGTCATTTCGTCCCTCTCATTAAACCTTGAAGCCGAACCCTATTTCCCCTTGTGGCCGAACCTTCAGTCGACTAAAGCACTTCCTTTATTGTTTCTTTTCTATTCTCATTTATTTATTTTCTTCTTCTCTTCTTCTCGAATCATAAACCGACCCCCCTTACCACCATTCTTCTACTAGCCGAATTCAATCTTCTCTCCCTCTCTTCTCTGAATCTTTGCCGACAACTGTGAGTAAGGCCAAAACTCTTGGTGACCGATTACCCTTCTTCCAAAGCCGACTGCCTTTTCTTCTTTCAAAACACCTAATAGCCGAACCCCATTCTTCTATCTCTTCTAATTGCCATTTCACCCCACCTATTTCGTTGATTAAAACCACTTGAACACCATATCACTTTCTAAAAGCCGGAAGCACCTTCTTTCTAATCATTCAAAACCGAATATCTCTAGAGATATCCTTGTGGTGTTAGCGTTAGACCTGCGGCGGATTTAGATTAGACCAGGGATAGTGGAACGTGGGAGCGATACTTTTCAAGTGGTGGTATTGGTAAGTGATTTAATCACTATGAATCTCGTTTATTAAATATCTTAAAGGAAGATCGAAATCTATAGGTCCTTGGAGGACATGACGACATTTCTTGTAGGATTCTAATGCTATGGGTTGTTTCTTTTGTGCATGGAATAGCAAGGAGAGGTTACCAAGCGAGGAGTGGTAAAGGATAGTGTGATTGGACATTGAGATTTAGTTTTTAATCGACAAAGGGGTAAGATTTAATACCTTAGGCCATGTTGGCTGATTATGATTAGTGGGTGAAGGTCTTATATGTGGCCGAATCTTAGACTAACACTTAGTGATCAATTGTAGGTTTTCATTCGTGGGTTCTCCAACGGTTTCGACAGTAACAGGTGTGTAACTAATCTCAATTCTTAGACTGATGTGGCAAAAGCCGAAATGGCCATAAAAGTGAACGACAACTCGTTGAAAGTGACCGAAAAATACATTCTATGATATTGGAGAGTAATCGTTACCCCATTGGGGTTAACCATGTATTTGGTGGCGAAGGAATTGCAAAAGGTGCAATTCTGATTGTGTTGGTAAGTTGGGCCTCGATGGGCCAAGGTGGGCCAATGGGCTTCCAAGCCCAATTCAGAAAAACGGGCATAAAAGACTTTCTGGTAACGTGAATAATCAAAACATGGTTAAAATGGTAAAGTAGGCCTAAAAATTAGATGTAATGGACTTGCGACGACATTGGACTTAGTAAAACTCATTAGGGGTTTTAGGCTAAAAAGGGTAAAATTGGAATTGTGACTTAAATGGACTTTTGAGGTTATACGAGGACTGTTAAATTATTGGATTTGCATAAGATCTCTAAAGATATGAAAAAGGACAAAAGTACCCTTAAATATGAAAATTTACCAAAATACCCCTAGGTGTAAAAAGACTATTATACCCCTAAGGTCAATTCTGTACGAAATGTATAATTTTATGTATATGCATGAGTAATCTTTATTATGAATATATCTGATGCATGAGATGCTATATGTTGCATGCTAGTATGATTACATCTGTTGCATGGGGTATGGGTTTATGACGGAGGAAGCGTTCTGGCAGCCTCGCTGCAATCTGGTGACTTTGTCACATTATTATCTGGCAGCCTCGCTGCAATCTGGTGACTTTGTCACATTATTATCTGGCAGCCTCGCTGCAATCTGGTGGCCTCGCCACAATATCTGTATTTGGTGACCTCGTCACAATATCTAGCAGCCTCGCTGCAAATTATATCTGGCAGCCTCACTGCAAATATCTGTGGTGTGTAGCGGTTGGGTGGGTCGAGTAGTCTCCCCACACGGTGTAAGGCTGGTACGGGGGTGTTATGGATGGATCTGGGTTGGGTTTCTATTTGCATATTATATCTGATATGTATTTGTAAGGGCCTATGGGCTTAACCTGATTTCTGTAATGGGCCAAGGCCCAACTAATCTGGTTCTGAGGCTTGATCTGTTTTGGCCTATGGTTGAGATAATGTTGCACACTGAGTTGTCAAACTCACCCCCCCTTTTTATTTAATCTCTGCAGGTAACCCTCAACCATAGTGGGCTTGGAGCTGCGAGAGATTCGGAGTGGCCACAGCATCTGCAGAACTGGTTTTCATTTTGTTTAAAGTATTTTATTATTAAGTTATTTTTGGTTTTTATTTTGTAATAAGGCCACTATCTAAGTTTTTATTTGGTTTAATCTTTCTTTGATGATTAAATTACATTTTATAGAATCGCTAGTTTAGGCTGCGCTGGTTTCAAAATCTAAGAACGTTTTCAAAACTCAACGAGTGAATAATATGGATAACTTGAAGGATTAATAAACTGGTTTTAACAAACTTACTCTTTTGATTCAAACCTCACTTAAGACACAACAAGACTAAAAGGGGTCGTAAACTTAGTTTTAGGATCGTGTGACGCACCAGATCTGGTCGTAACGTCTAGGCCAGGTTTGGGGTGTTACATTACAGGCCACACGGTTGTGTCTCCAAACCGCGTAGGGCACACGTGTGTGTGCTAGGTCATGTGTCAGCCCGTGTATACCTAAAAAAAAGGCCTTTTTAAAGCAAGCAATTCAACCATGAAACACTTAAACCACAAGCTATCATTTAAGCCACATTTCAACCTATTCAAAAGCATTCTTTTCAATTCAAAAATTTCATTTACAACAACCATCCTAAGTGTAGACAATATGCCACAATTGGCACCTTAACCAACAATTCAAAACTAACTAAATGATCCTATTCAGTCATATCAATATGCCTTCAATGGAACCTCAAATAATCAAGCTAAACATGAACACATTCAATCATAAAACCATTCTATATTTAATTTTCATTTTAACCTTGTTACGCCTCGAATTTTGGGCCTAGAAGTTTTGAGTTTTGGAGTAAAAGGACAGTAAGGAGGATGCACATATGAGTTCAGTTGTACATTTTAGTGACAAGAATGGGCCTGCTGGTCTGATGGTTAAATGAGTGTTAGCGAACCTCAAGGTTGGGGGTTCGAGTCTTATGTGTGTAATTTGGAAATATTTTACTTTAACTGGCTTTAAATTAGTATTTTATTTTTCTTTTAATTTTTATTTTATTATAATAATCCTATTTTATTTTTATTATCTCTATTTTTTGTTTTCACGTTTCCCTCTCTTTCTCTTCAACTTTTGTTTCTTTTTCTTTCGAAAATAAATTCTCGAAAACGATTCTGGCTTGTGGATTTTGGAAACTTTGCTCCTCCATCATCATCTCTGGTCGCATAACAGGTGTGGGATTCGAACCTTGTCTATAGTTCTTATATGTTTATTTTGTTTTACGAATCTCTGCTTTCAGCTTTTCTTGACCGTATGCTAACCCGTTGGTTTTGGGTTATTAGTCGATGGGAGTGATGGGAAATCGTCACTTTTTATTATATGTTGATAGGGAAAAGGTTAGGGACAGTTCTGGTGGCTGAAACGGTGGTTTTGGGGTTATTTTAGGGCGATTTTTTTATCACCCCAATGACCACACGGGCGTGTGCGAGGCACACAGCTATGTGGATTTGACAACTAGGGTTCCGGGCCAAATTGGGTGCCACACGACCGTGTGGCCAATTTGGGGATTTTCTCAAAATTCACACGGACGTGTGGGTTTGAGAAATAGGGATTTGGGATTTGGAGTCACACAGCAGTGTAACTGATTTGGGGATTTAGAGATTTCACACGGTCCTACGTTTTGGACACACGGTCGTGGTGGGCACACAGGCGTGTGAGACCCTCACACAGCTGTGTCTGCCCTGCACTCTATCTTAGCAAAATTGGACAGTGAGTTACACTGCATGTACACATGGCCATATCCCTGCTTCACACAGGTATGTGCCCCTGTCATACGGCCATGTGCTACCCTTCACACGAGCGTTTGGACCCTCACACGGCTTGGATTGCTCCACATGGCCTGAACATACGGGTGTGTGGCCCTATCTCGCCAAATAATATTTTTAGGTCGGATTTAATTTCAATCGCAACTCTGTGTGTTCCAACCCTCGACTAAGCTTCACTGAGGGTAGTAATGACTCTGATCTGGGCTTGATATGTGTGTCATTGTGTTATTTGTGGATCGTTGTGTGATAAGCTTGATACTGAATTCGAGTAAATAAGTATGCTCATCTCTGATTCTGATTGATTGAATGCGAGTGTCTGCCTCTGAATGATTGTCTGGAATTGGTATTCTGATTTTGTACATGAGACTGCATACATACATACATACATACATACATACATACATACATACATACATACATACATACATTTATACAAATGCATAAAGTGTTTTGGGATGGGGTTTTGAAGATAAGGAAGACTGATACTGAACTGAACTGGCAGTTTTTTTGTAACTGGATTATACAGCGGATTACCACACTGTACCATACAACATGTATGATAGCTACACTACGTACTATTGACTGACTTAGCAGATTAGCTGCAATTTACTGGTATAGCGGTTTATTGAATTGCATTGTACCGTATGTACGTTAGATATGCTACATACCCATATCTGATCTGGCAGTTTTGTAATGCCCCAAATTTTATAAATATGTTTCCGTAATTGTTTGATACAATTATTTGTCTGCTTTAATGGTTATGTACTCTGGATGTGTTAGGGAGGTCCCAGGTTCAAGTCAAGATTTGGGCTAAATTTTGATTTTTATTTGAATAAAGCCTTACTTTTGGTTAATAGGCTTATAAGTATTCAATTGTAAAAGCATATCAGAATGGGCTTGCTGTTCTAGTTGTTAAGAAGAGTGTTAATGAGTTAGCAGTCTTGTGTTCAAACCTTTGTAGTTGCAAAAGCTTTAATTTTTGCTACAAAATTCGGCTAGAATTTGAGTTTTACTAAAAAACTGAGTAGTGGGGTTAGTGGAGAGAAACAAGGGATTATGATTGCGGTTTAATCACCTCTTTCTGTCAAATTCAGTTTCTTCCTTTTTTGCTAAAAATATTTAACGTTTGTTCTTTCAATTCCCTTCCTGCTGAATTCCAATCACCTCTTCACCTTCTTTTTCTTTTCAATTTCTTGTTCCTTGTGTTTTGCCGTCATATTTTTATCTTCATTTTTTCAGGATCGATCGTGCATTTTTGGTAAGGGAGAACTCTGTCATTCTTTAATTTTTTGGTTTTTTGAAAGATTAATTATGGTTAATTTGGCACTCTGGCAGTAGCAAATTGGTAGGAATCAGTACTCTTCTTGCTTAATTCATGGTCTAAACCATTAGGAGCATCGGTGTAAGTCAAGTTTTTGGTTAGTTCGTTGTTAACGAATTCGCTATTTCAATCTCTAAAATGGCTTTGGTTACTGTATTGTTAGGTTTTGGAATCACAGGAGTGCATTAAGAGTGAAAAAGAACCAGGTGTGTACTCCGATTGCACAGAAATCAAAATTCAGTGAAAGCCGAAAAACGTATTGTCGATGCCACACGAGCATATAGATTGCCCGTGTGGTAGGCCGTGTTGCGATACATGGGCGTGGGGACGACGAAGTAGGCCGTGCGCGCATAACATGGAAGTGACAGACACAACTGTGTGAGGTCAACTAGGCTATGTACGAGACACGGGCTCAGCCAATTGGGCCGTATGGGTCACATGGGAGTGTGGGTCCACATGGGTGAACCACACTGGCATGTGGGATTTTGGTCCATGCCGTGTGATCCACATAGCCAAGGCCAATTTGGGCCATGTGAGCCACACAGGCGTATGGGCCTACACGGGCGGGCCATATGGGCTTGTGAGCCCATTTTTCTTATATGAATTGTAATGTTGCACGGGTCACCCAAGTTGGTTGTGACCTGTCGCTGGGTTGGTAAGCATTACTTAGATCCCTATTCTATGATATGATATTGTTTTAGATATGAATGTATGTCTATTATTCTGTATATTAGCATGCCATAATTGTATGATGCATTGCATTGGGGTGAGATTATTGATGAAGTGAAGGAAGTATCTGAAAGGCTTCTAAGCCTATTATCTGGCAGCTATGCTGCATATTTCTGATATGTGTCGTTTCACGGTACCTTTGGCGTGTAAGGTTGGATGGGTTAATTTTATCGGTGTGTAGGACTGGGTGGGTTGATTTTATCCCCACATGGTGTGTAGGGTTGACGGGCATGTTTCTGATATTCTGATCTGATATGCATGTGATATTTATGATGGGCTAAGGTCCTAAGTCTGTATTTGATTCTATTTCTAAGTGGGCTAAGGTCCACACCATTATTGTAAAGGGTTTAGGCCCGAATTATCTGTTATCTATTATATATTTGTTTGCATGTTGAACTGTGGAGATGTACACACTAAGTTGCGAAAACTCACCCCTTTATTTGTTTTATCTGTCAGGTAATCCCCAGCAGTAGGTGGATCGGTACAGAGGAGGACTTGATGGTGACCACTGCGACACCCGTTTTAGTTTAAGACTTTATTGTTTTACTATTTTATTTACTACTTTTGGGAATGTTTGATGTAATTTTTTTTTGGACTTTAGGACTATTTTGGTTTTAATTTGGGAATTTTTAAATTATTATTATTGGGTTATAAACTGCGATACAACAAATGCATTTTTCCTAAACTAAACTAAAGGTTTTCATATGCATGAACGGTTTTTAAAGCTTCCGCGTAAAAGAAATGTTTTCAAGCAAATTAACCAGTACATATTTCCAACTAAGTATAAGATAATAATTTGAACAAGTTTTTACATTTGAATCAGTTTTCAAAACACTCTCATAGAACATCGCCAAATTCAGCCATAACGTCTAGGCAGGGTTTGAGGTGTTAGAAGTTCATACTGTGCGACTGTACTGTAGGTTACCGCATGGCACAGTATAGCTTATACATCAGCATTGCCACGTATTATTATCGACTGATCTGGCAGTTTATCTGCTTACTATTAGCCCCAACACCCAGAGGGTCGTGGGCAGTCCCAATACCCTGAGGGTCGTGGACTTACTGAGAGGCTCTTAAGCCTATTGACGGGCGACTCAGCTGCATTATACTGATATGTGCCGCATTTGGTACAGCTTGAAAGTGTAAGGATGGGTGGGTGTTTTAAACCCTACAGTAAGTATAGGGATGGACGGAGAGGTATGTTAGTTGGATGGGTGGGTTATCCATTTTCAACTGAATTCATACACATCTGTTGACTATTCTGACTAATAGACTTTGATTGTATCGATCTGACTGAATAGAACTTGAGACTGATTGTGATTTGATACGTGTGGACCACTACTGTCTGTCGAGACTTCTGTCTCGGGTTTACCGTCTGATTCTATAAGCACGATCTGTCTATCCGTTCGACAGTTCTGCATGTTAGACTGTCTGATTGTAACTGTCTAGCTGAATTGTTACTGTGACTAAATGCAAATCATCGTTACTGTGACTAGAAGGTATGTGCGACTGAGTGTCTAAGTGGGTTTGTAACCTGGTCTAAGTATTGTTATTGGTCGGTATTCCGTTGTGAATGTACCAATTGTATCTATATAGCGCTGTAAGTATATTCCGTCTCTGAACTGCTTACTATTTTCTACTTTTTGTTTCTATTTCTGATTCTGTAGATAGTCGGTTTAATTTCACACTGAGTCTGTATATATCACCCCCTCTTCTGTTTCCCCTTTCAGGTACTTTCCTAGATTCTGATACTGGACCTAGTACACGGAGGCCTTAGACAGTCTCGGTTATAATCGATTATTTTGATTACACTATTTTGAGAATTGTAAAGTTTTATAATATTGCGGTATAGTTTTATTTTAAACTTTTACTCGATTATTTGAATTCGATTGTTTATTAAACTTATCTGTAATTTTTCTTAAATGAATTTTAAGCAATTAAATATTCGGATTGTGGTGATAACTGGTTTTTGTAAAATTTTCCTCACGATCACTTCAGTGATCAATGTAGCATCCTGAATTCGGCCTAAACTTCTAGGCCGGGTTTGGGGTGTTACAAACCTAATACCCTAGATACAAAAACTACCAAAACTTTCAAGTAAAATATAGGTAAAAACAAGACTTTCACCAATTCCTTACTAAGACATAATCTAGGCAAATCATGAATCAAACCAAATCCAAGCATCAATCAAACAAAATACCTAGCATATAACCATCTCATCCATGAAGATAATAAGCAAATAACCAAAGCAAACTATTAAGCTATCAACAAAATGACCATTGTCATCACACTTATACATATTTACATAACCTTTAAAAGCCAACAAGACTCAAAATGACTATAATAAGTATAAAACATCCTAGGTACATGTCAAGACCAAAAAGAACCATTCACCAACACTTGAGTTTAGGATTACCATGGATGCTGAGTCGGCATACGAATCGTAAAGTACTTAACTTGCACATGAAAAACAAACTATACGCTGAGTATAACTCAGTGATATTTCTATAATCTGAATATTTAAGCATAATAGAGGTCATTAAAATGTAAATTTTAAATCAATTAATGACATGAAATATAACCAGTTATTACTACCAAAATTACCAATTTTTTTATCACAACCACTTCATTATACTTATATCACTACATGGAAAATATATCTCATTTTACATATGATAACTCAATTCATACATTGACATATCCCATCTAACATTTCAATTTCATATACATTCATTGATCATCACTATTCATTATTCACATTTCCATCCACCATTTCATTTTCTACTTCACATTTCAATTTCATTCTATATCATTTGTCATTTCAATACCATTTGCTATTTCAATATCATTTGCCATTTCAATATCATTATCTCAATTTTACTGTTTATTTCCCTATTAATACGACTCGGACTCTAACGGATACATGGATCCAACCAACACACCAATTTGGCCCTTAGTTCCTTATCGGATAAATACGAAGCAAATAGTTGCGCTCAACACTATAAGTAAGTTGACACCCAGTGTCTCATCGATTAAACCAAAGCAAATTGGCACTAAGTGCCTCAATGACTCGTAGTCAAAGTAACCCTGAACTCTTCCTATCCTATGGTAGTATATCCAACTTTGCCCGAACAATTAATAGGGTTCCCATTTCATGTTTCATTACAACAAATATCTCATTTCACCTTTATTTTCATCATAAACATATAAATTTACATATGGCAACATTAAATCATCACATTACATACTCAATTTCGCATTTGAACAATATATACACTTTTCATAAACATTCAATTTAGTCTTCGGATATATCAATCAATTCAAATCATCTCAAACAAGGAACCTCATCTTACATTCTTACCATGCATAACCAAATCAAAATGCAACAACTATAAGTTAGTTCAAATTATAGAAACACAAATCATAAACTCTAAGCTATTCGTTGACAACTTTGTCTTTTCCATTCTTTTTTGAGGAATCCAGGTCGACGTTAGCTACGGATTAAAAACAACATATAAAATCATCAATGTACAACCATTTTCACATTCAATTTCTAAATTATGTAACTTTTGCATATTATTCAATGTAGTCCCTAAAATCGAGGTAACGTTATTCACATTTAGCTCTCTAATTTTGTGTTCAATTCACAAGAGTCCCCATAGGACTGCCTACTTTTCAATTATACCCTAAATTTCACAATTTATACATTTTATTCCCTATTACACAAAATCAATAGTTGACTTTACAATTTAGTCCTTTTTCACTTTTAACCTAAAAATCTATCAAATTTTCCCTAAAACTTTAACTATTCAACTAAATTAGCTTCCTCAAATTTAAAAAATAACAAAAAATACAACACGGGCCAACTAGTTTGAGGTAATAGGATTCTAAAAACATAAAAATTACAAAAAAAAGTAACACACCAAAATAAGGCCTAAGAGTTTTAAGGGTAATTTAGGAATTTTAGCCTTAGAGTGTTTAAAATTTTGTGAAATGGTATATCGGTAATGTTTTTTATTATGATTTTTAGAAAATCAAATTAATCTTTGAAAAGTGTTCTAGAAACCTTTAATTTTTAAAAAAATGACTGATTTGTAACATGGTTAAAATTGTAAGCATTTATGCTTCAGTTTTACCAAATTTTAAAATTGAACCTAAAAACCCCCACCTATAGCTTGTTTTCACATTATTTTCTCTTCTTTGCTTGCTTGTGCTATCCCTTTGCTTTTCCAATCTCCCACCTTCGATTTCCTTTGTTAGATCGTCATTCTTTTTATTTCCATCATCACCCAAGTCTTTAATCTTCATAATACTTCAAGAAAACACCCTAAAATTTCATTAATTTCTTTATTTCTCCTCTTATTGATTTCTCGTATTTATATCAAAACTCATTTATTCCTTCATCAAAGGTAACCATTCACTTTCTTATTAGCTTTTAATGTTAATTGGCCTTTAAAATTGAGTTTTGAGTTATTAAATTGCATGTTTCAAATAAAAAGATAAAAATAGAGTCGTTAATGGTGAATTTCATATTTTCAAGTAAAAATGTGATTTCAAAGTGTGAATCAATAGGTTTGACATGATTAAGAGGTTTCTAAACTTTCTTTGAAGTTTCGTCAAATATTTCTTGAGTTTTAATGAATTTTTGAAAAAATAGCCATAAACATGTCAGAAAAGTCGATATTGTGAATTGAGTAGATTAATGTAGTTTAAGGGTTGAGAATTAGTTAGAATAACAGAATTAGTTTTAGGTGAAAAGACTGGGTATAGACCAAGATATTCGAATTTAAAGTTTGTTATGTTAAAGTTTTTGATTACATGAGAACTTAGTTAAGCTTTTTTTTTATTGCTTGTGGTGAGTCCTTAGCTAATTTTTGAAGGTATTGTTGTGTGAATTATAGTGTTCAAGCTTCGAATTTGCTAGGACCATCTATGAGTTAGGAAAGACTAGTTTGAGCTTTTGGCTTTTCGGCAAAAATGTATTGGTGAGTGTTTGGAATAATTGCTTGTGGACATGATTTAATATGCTATTTTGGAATTTAATTGTAACCTAAACTCCTACTCTAAATTTTGAGTGTAATCTTTCTTGTGCTCATGAATAATGTATGTATTATGTGCTTGTGTTATAGTGAAAATGTGAATTAAGATGATATGTCATTACATGTTTATGTGTTCATGATTACCATTGTGGAAGTGTATATGTGGGCATATCATACATGATAAGTGATAATGATTATAATGTGCTAATGATGTGTATATACAATGATAGTGAGATGAAAATTGATAAGTAATATGTGTGGTTAATAACGGATATTTTGGCCTTGTGATTCTTGAGACTATTGAATATAGTTTGCACGCCATAGGATTGTGAGTACTCACTTATATGTTATATGATTTGGGTGTTAAGGCCCTGGGACATGTTCGGAAAGATAGGGTAATGTGAGCTAAGCTCCATTTAACGGGACATGTTTGGTGCATTAGAGAGTGTTATCTTTATGCTTCACTTTTGGGACATGTTTGACTCTATAAGTCTATGTGGTATGTTGGAGATCCATGTATCCGACGAGTGGTGATAGTTCCCACTCTTACATTTCATAGCTCAAGTGCCAAATTATCTACATATATAATTGTATGAATTGTGATGTAAGCATGAATATGTATGTATTGACTCTATAAATAAATTCTTGAATATGCATGTGAAGTAAAAAATGACAACTAAGTTAAGGTTGCTATAATTATGCTACATATATGTTTCATTAATGCTTGATGAACTGTTTGTATAGTAGTTATTCTAGGCATTCACTAAGCTTGTTAACCTCACCCACTCCCTTCTTAAACCACTGCAGATTAGTCCTGTGTTGGTGTGAGCGGTGTGGTTTCCAAGGGGTGATCCAAGCAAGTCCATTTTTGTTTTTCCATAAGTGTTATTATTAATTGTTTACGTTTTAGGAATAAGACAATGAGGTAGACTTTTATTAGTACTTTTCATAATATTTTTGGATGCTTCCATAGTCTATTCATTCTTAAGATTCTAAGATTTGTTTTATGTTATGTTAATTATTTCTTGGACTTAATTTTGATGTTTGAAACCATTGATATGGACAATTTTATGTTTATTTGGTATAGTAATGGATGCATGATGAATATATTTGGGGTTGGAATGGTCAGTTGGCTTATATGTGTTGTATTTTTAAGGTCTGAAATAAAGGTATCGATATTAAGGTGTTAAAATGATACCTCTATGATTTTAAAATGTGCAAGAAGTCAAAATCGTAAATTGGTATCGATACCATACCACGAGAATCGATACTTGTGGTAAAATTACTAATATTATTTGTAAGGTACCGATAATTTTGGGTGTTTTAGTTTTGGGAGAGAAACAGAATGTTGTTTTGGTATCAATTTTCCATTCGGTATCAATACCAAATGAAAGAAATATTGATACTGTAACACCCCATACCCGGCCTGGACGCCAGGCCAAATACCGAGATGGCACACCATCGTCTCATCTCATTCACAACAAATAGAAATCCTATTCTAAGCAAAACATCCTTTATTATAATATGCTTGTAGGTTTTGGGTCATTAATTGGTTAACTATCATATTACATGCAAAACATATCATAAACAGTCTTAAAAATGAGTATTAACATGCACAAGGTCCATTTAGCAAAATTCTTAAACCAAGTCCGTAGGTATCTATACTGACACTAGGGTATCGATATTTTCTCTATGTGGTATTGATACCACCTGGAAAAACCATAGCAAACTTGCATTTTGTTTCTCGACTAAATCCCAAAGTCTCAAAAATTATCGGTACATGTCATGAAGTATTGATAAATTTACCCCAAGTATCAATACTTGAGAAAATGTATCAATACCAAATCTCTATTCTGACTTCCTACACAATTCAAAACATAGAGGTATCGATTTTAAAACCTGATTATTGATACCTTTGCTCCAGACCTCAAAAATACAGTATACATATGCAATTAATCCATTCTAATTTAGTTTCTAAACATCATATATCAATTATTTCGACAAATAATCATTCAACGATCTACTTACCAGTTCATTATCACAAAACCGTGTTCGAGCAAGTAACATCAATCAATTCTCATGTTCATGAACTCAAGCATAGTAGTAACATGTAATCCTGATAAACTAAACCAAAAACCAACAAAATTTCTAGAAGTTAACATGGCTATAAACAAGTCTACCACATTGCCTTTTTTCCCAAAACATAAATAAATATAGAACACCTACGAAATAATGCAAAAGTCTTGCTTGGATCGCCTCTCGGAACCACACCGCTCACATCGACACACAATTAATCTACAATGGTTAAAGAATGGAGTGGGTGAGCTTAACAAGCCCAGTGGATGCCTAGAACAACTACCATGCAAATAGTTCATCAAGCATTAACGAAACAACCATATAATATAACTTTAACAGTTCTAACTTTAGTGTCATAATATACTTACTCGTGCATTATTATTAGTTCTTTTACATGGTGAACATATTCACTTATTACACGTATAATCACCTAACAATCAAGCATATATCACAATATTCAAAACATCTTTCTAGATAAATTGCATAATGGTCACATACTCATTGAGTCATACATCACGTCACACATATATACATTTTAAGATAATTTGACACTTGAGCTATGAAATATAAAAGCGAGCTCTATCATAACGCATTGGATACGCAAATTTCCAACACACCAAACATAGACTCATAAAGTTAAACATGTCACAAAAGTGAAGTATAAAGCTTACACTCTCCTTATTTCCCCTTACATGTCCCATTAAATAGAGCTTAGCTCACATTCCCTTATCCCTACAACATGTCACAGGGCCTCAACGCCCAAATTCACTATACATATAGGTGAGTACTCACAATCCTATGGCATGCCAACTATATCCAACAGTTTCAAGATCACAAGGCCAAAATATTTGAACTCAAACACATATCACTACCAATTATCCGTGCACAATTACTGCATATTTGCATTTTTAGAAAAACACTGTCACTAACATTTAACATATACATAACATGCACATATTTACACTTTCACAACAATTATCATAACCACATACCACATGTTATAGCATCTCATCTCAATTCACATATTCACAAACACATAAGCACTTTGTTCACAAGATAACTTTGGTATGAGAAAGCTTACACTTGAAATTTAGATAGGGGTTTAGGCTACTACTAAATTCCCAAATAATGCATTAAATCATGTCAACAAGCAATTATTCCAAACACTCAACAATTATGCTTTTGCCAAAAATTTGAAAGCTCAAGCCAGCTTTTCCTTGCCTTTATCTCTACTAATAGAAGGTTCTATCGAATCAAAAATTTCAACACAACTGTACATCCAAAAATTAGTCAAGGACTCATTACAAGCATACAAAATTATAAGCTTAAACTAAGTTCTCATGTAACTAAAACCTTTAACATGGCAAACTTTAAATCTGAATATCTCGGCCTTTACTCAATCTTTTTGCCTAAAATCAATTTCATTCATCTTATAATTCACCTATGACTAATTCTCAATCTTTAAACTACAATAAAATACTCAATTCATAGTATCGACTTTTTCGACATGTTTTATGGCTATCTTCTGAAAAATAATTAAAACTCAAGAAATCTTTAGCGGAACATCAAAGTAAGTTTAGAAACATTCTAATCAAGTTAAAACGATTTGAGAAACACTTTGGAATAATGTTTTTACCCATAAACCCAAAATTCACCATTAAAGACCTGATTTTCGGCTTTTTTTAAAACATGCATTTCAATGACTAAAAATTCAGTTTAAGGGACTAGATATCATTTAAAACCCATAGAAATTCAAACGGTTACCTTCAATGGAAGAAAAATGAGCTTTAACGCAAATCCAAAAAACTCACGTTTGGAGAAGATGTAGATAATAAAGTTTTTTGGGGTGATTTTCTTGGTTTTTTTTACAGTGGTTTATAACTTAAGAGATGATAGAAATCAAAAGGAATTAGGATTTGGAGTTTAAAGTTGATTGAAATAACAAAAGAGAATCAAGGGATGACAAACACAAATTTTGGGGAGGAGTTAACGTGAAAAATTGTAGGTGGAAAGGAAGAAATAGGTTGGTTTTTAAAATTTGGTTTAATTGCTTCATAAAAACTCAAAATTTTGACTCTTTTGCAAATCAGTCCTATTTTCAAAATTAAAGGTATTTAAAACTTATTTTTAGAAATTGATTTAATTTTCTAAAAATTATAATTGAAAACCTTACCAATATGCCATGTCACAAAATTCCGAACACTCGAAGGCTAAAATTCCTAAAATAACCCTAAAACTCCTAGGCCCTATTTTGAGTGTTACAGATACCTATGTGCCAGTATCAATACCTACGTACTTGATTGGAAAATTTTGCTAAGTGGCCCTTTTTAGTGTACAAATGTTATTATATGATGCTTAAGGTATGTTTAGCAATACTTAATGATAATTAGGAGCATGTTTCACTTAAAACGCGAGCAAATACCAAAATGGATGACGTTTCTTTTAAAATGAGCTTTTAATTGTTGTGACTGACATAAGACAGTGGTGTGGCATCCTGATATTTGGGTTCGACGACCGGTCCAAGTATAGGGCGTTACAGAAAAAGACTAAATTGCACTAACCAAATTGAAGTTTGAATGGTTGGGTCCCTAGTCATGTGTTCTTCCATTTCTTCCTATGCTTCGAAGCTTTGTAAAAATAAAAAGGAATGTGTTTTGCTTTTAGTTTCCACTACTTTAGTTTTAACTTATTTTATTGCTTTATGTTTTGTTTTTATTTATTAATTTTTATGCTATAAAATAATATAAAGAACACAAGAATAATATATGAGAACAAGGGGGATTTCTATTGCATTTCTCTTCTTTTTTATCCATATTACAAGTAGTATACTCCTCTATATATGTATAGGGAGATTAGACTTTTTATTTCTAATACATAAATAGGAAATGGGTTACAAGAAGATGAAAGGTAAAAAATTGAGGAAGATGAAAGTTGAAAAGGTTGATTATAATCAACATCCACTTAATGACATTCATAACACTCCCCATTGGATGTTCATTGTATTAAGGATATGCCTTATTAAAAACTTTACTAGGAAAAACTCTGTGGGACAAAAACTTAGTGAAGAAAAAAAAGAGCACATGATCCTTTAATACACAATATGTCACAATCTTAAAAAAAATTGTAGTGCAAATTTACTCCCCCTCATATAAGCACCACTTAAGATTTTGAAACGATAGAATCCAATGTTGAAATTTAACTTATCAAATGTAGCGGTAAGGAGATCCTAATTGAATTCTCAATTATTCTTTGCATCGAGTGAGGGGTGTTACAATAGTGCATATTTTGTTCCCCTTATTTGAACACAAATGTAGGGGTAAGAAGATCCTAATTGAATTATTGATCTTTGCATTGGGTGAGGGGTGTTACAACAGTGAATGTTTTGCTCCACTTATTTGAATATCATTTTATAACTCAATATTGAGTCATTCAATATTATTTATCATTAGCAAATAATCAACATATATATCGAATTTTATGTGTATCAATATAACCATAAAAATCAATTTCATTCTCATACTTTAGATATTGCCAACAACTTTATAAATCATGATGTATTGTATCATTCACTATTACCAATACAAAGAGTGTATTTGACATAGAATTGATACTTCAAGACCATTATTTTATAACATCATTGCATGATTATTTATTCTTATTAAACACTCAATCTTTAGGTTGAGACAAAATTTCATTTTTAGATATACTTTCATTATAAAGTTTATCTATCAAATAATTATTTCTCTTGAAAATTCTTCAGGAACTTTAATGATATTTGATACATTAATATCAACAATGAAAATAATAACCTATATGCATAAATACATTAATTAATAAAAACTCTTGAACAAAATCATATTCACATTTAATGATTTTCTCATGAAACTCTAGTTTTATGCTTCAGGCATCAATATTATCAAATAATTTATATCAGCTAAATACAAATTCACTAAACGTATATAAATCATGATTAGAGTAACTTTACAACTATAATGTTTAAAATGATTGATTAGTGACATGAACTTATATCAGCTGAATACAAACTTTATAGTTCATGTCACTTTACAACTTTAAACTTTATATCATGTCACTTTAAACGTATATAAATCATATCAATATTATCAAATATGAAAATATTTTTATACAAAGAATAAGTTCATGTCACTAATCAATCACTTTAAGAAGCATGCAGTTAGATAAATTATTTTATATACCATAACACAATAAAATACAAACTATTATAAGATCATATTAGAGTAACTTTACAACTATAAAGGTTTACACATCTCTGTAACACCTCAAACCCGGCCAAGACGTTATGACCGAACTGGCGATATCACATGGTAATGTTTTTCGAAAAAGTGAGTTGTCATCAAAAACCTTTTTTCTATATAACCTCTTTACAATATCTTATGTTGATTCTAGGACGTGTCGTTCATTTTTAAAACGTAATTCATTATCACAAAAATTGTTCTCTTTCAAAACGTTATTAACTTCAAAATGTTACTTATCACGGAAGCTTTTTAAAAAAATTGCATATTTGAGTGAATTTTGTTAAAATGTTTGATTCTTTTTGGAAAACTCGATTATCTCTACTACTAGTAGTTATAAGTCATAAACAGTATAAAAACCCATATTAAAACCATAAATCCGTAGAGGATATTATTACATAAAAATACCCCAAATAAAACTTAAAATCATACGTAATTATAAAATTGAGTAAGACGAGTCGTGTGGCCACCACTGAGTCCTCTGCTACACCAATCCGCCTATGTTTGGGGATTACCTATACAGTAAAAACAAAAGGGATGAGTTTACAAAAACTCAGTGTGTAGCCCCCATGCAACCATACAGACAGAATACAAGTAATAACAGACTGGGCCTAAGCCCTTCTCAATGACAGTATAAGTTTGGGCCTTAGCCCATCACAGTATCAGTAATCAGTAGGGCCTTGGCCCATTACAGTAACAATAACAGTAACAATAGCAGTATCAGTATAGCCTTAGCCCATCACAATATCAGTATGCAAGTCCTACCCAACCAACGCTATACACCAACTCCTGTCCAACCCTGCACTCCTATGGGGAATAATTCACCCACCCATTCCTACACTTAAAAATTAGCACCAGTTGCGGCACTAAACAATATTTGTAGCAAAGCTTCCAGTATAATAGGCTTAGAGCCATCAGTACACTTCCTCTAATCATATTGACCCAACCCCATGCAATGCGTCATATAGATATAATATGCTATGTCATGATAGTAGTACATGCAGTATCAATTTATCAAATAAAATCATGCTCAATAACATATATCAGTCATACAGTCATACCACTCATTTAGGGGTCTAAGAATGTCTTACTGACCTTACAGTAGGTCCACAGTCGACTCAGTCGACTCGTGCAATCTTAGCAATTTAATAGTAAAAATGAGTCCACAAGCCTGTAATGTTTTCCCGTGTGGGCCCACACACTCGTGTGACCCACCCGGCCCAATACGGCCTTGATCGTGTGGATCAGACGGCTTAGCCCAATAATCCTACACGCCCGTGTGGTTCATCCGTGTAGGCCACAGCCCGATTCAGTCCGACCTGTATATTACACACGGCCAACCTCGATAATCACTTACCAGTGATCGGTCACGCGGCCTACCACACGAGCAACCAGACGCGCGTGTGGCGTCAACAATCACCTGTTTTGGCTTTTTGCCGAATTCTATTTTTGGGGTTGTGTTTATATACACCTAGTTTCTATTTGCTGAAAAAACTGCCCCAAGTTTTTGAAACCTTCGATCAAGTAAAGAGGGAGGTTTCGCCCACTTAAGACATCAATCAGAAACCTCCAGCCTTTTGGTCAACTCCGTACCATGAAAACGTACGCTTACTCACGGAACGAATGAACACAATGAAGCAAATAGGAAAAGAAAATAGGTGAGAGGGGAAAGAACATTCGGTAGCAATTTTGGAAACAATTCGGCAACAAAGAGAATAAATTCAAAACGTTAAAAGATTAGGAGCAGTTGAGATTTGGGAAAAGAAACAGTTATATTTCGGCTTAGGAAGAAAAAGAAAAAGAGGAGACAGAAATCACTAAACTTTGGTAGTAGATGGAGGTTGGGAAGAACCAAATGGCAGCAAAAGTAAAAGAAACAAGAAAAAAAGCCAAAAGATGAAAGGAGAGAGAAAAACCAAAAGCAAAAAACGGCAAAACTATTAGAAAATTGGGGAATGAGAGAGGGTAGCTGAAAATTACCACTACTAGTTTGGTTCTATCCAAACTCTTCCATCCAAATCTCCCCAAAAACACTCCCCTCAATCCCCAAATCCCTTAACAACTGAAATTACCTCAACATCCTCCTAAAAATCGACCATAACAACCCCACACTCCTTAAATACTCAGAATTTTACCATATTCCAAACTCTTTCATGGCACAAGAACAAAAAAAATCCCCTTGCACGAATAGGGATTCAAACTCAAGAGCCCTAGCACTCCAACACACCACTTAACCACCAGACCAACAAGCCCATTCTGATATATTTTTCCAATATTTATTTTTAAGCCTACTGTCTAGAGATAAGGGTTTACTCAATTAAAAACAAAATTTTTGCCCAAGCCAAGGCTTGAACCCAAGACTTCTCAAACACTCCCAGAACACTTAACCACTGAAGCAGATAGATATTTGTGTCATAAGCATACGAAATTAACTATAAAGGATTTTTTGGGTGTTACAATCTCAATCATGAAATTATCCAGATAGGGTGAATATCCCAAAGTTCATGACAAGTATTTTTATTCTTATTTTGCAACAATCATATATTTTAATTAAAATTAAAATTAAATTAATACATTCTATTAAAAATGAACCAATAAAAAATAAAAATATTTATCTCCACATAGAAATCTCAATAACTAAAAGCGTAAAGAGTTTCATAAATTCATAGAGTTACAAATAGAGAATTATATAAATTGAACTTCTTAATAGAAATCAAATCAAATTTTAAAATAAGTTGATTAGATTGGTTTAGGTTACCATGGATGAGAAGTAGTGATTATAAGCATCCTTTGTAATAAGGAGAAAGAGATCATCCCTAAGCAAATATCAAGTAGCCATTAATTCTAATGATTATTAAACAATTACATTTCAATGCTTGGATCCCAACAAAATTTTGACACAAACTAAGAACATATTAATCATCATGTATGCATAGTCAGCTTTAGCATCATAGTAAAAATTTTCATCTTTTGTTGAAAAATTATCCTCCATTTCATCATTTTGTAATAACGAAATTTATCTCAACATTATTTCCCTTTTTTTTAATGGATGCTTTGATAAAATTTTACTAAATGCTTAAACATACAACATGTATGTGACCAATGTATTTTCATACCACATTGGTAGCATGAAGTTTTAATAACTTTTGAATATTTTGACCACCATTTTCTAGTGGTTAGAAATACCACTATTATAACTACCATAATAACAACTATTAGTACGTCTCTAGTTACATCATCAATTACAACGACAACCACAATCTCTATATTTTAATTTTTATAATTGTTATGTATTTTTACATTCACTTCAGAGAATGGTGCCTTTTTCACTAGAAGGCATGAGATCATTTTAAAATACTTTTTAAAACCTTTTTCACAATATTACTGTTGTATAAGCACATTAAATATTTCAATTATAACAAGTTTTAGAGAGTATTATCATTTTCTAATGGTTAAATCATTATTTTAAATTATTACACAATTCAATAGTCAAAAGGATCTTCTGCAATTAGATATTTCACTTTTAATCCCCACATAAAAAGTCAAATTATTGTTTTGTCTATATAAAAAGTCAAAATTCATTGATACTCACATATCATATGTGGCTCTATTAGAAATAATCTAATAGGCAATGTAGTTATCATATCAATGACATATGTTATGAAAGATATACATATTTAAGCAAAACTATTCAAGTTGTTGATACTTCAATCTTATTCAAAGTCTTAGATCATAAACAAGCATACCATAGAATATATAAAAACATAAATTTATACTTAAATACAAAAAAAAAAAAAATGAGCATCATTTTTAACTTTTTTTTAATTAAGAATATGGAAATCTCAAAATCTTTCAAGCACACATAGAAAATCACGTACCTTAGGATTGTTGCTTTAGCAAGGACATTGTACATCTAAATTACTTGCTCTCCAATGAAATATTGAATACTATCGAGCAAGCTCGTGCTGATAACATGTTATAAAATAATACAAAGAACACAAGAATTATAGATGAGAATAAAAGGGATTTCTATTGCATTTCTCTTCTTTTTTATTCACATTACAAGTAGTATACTCCTATATATACAGGGAGATTAGACTCCTCATTTTCTAATACATAAATAGGAAATGGGTTACAAGAAGGTGAAAGGTGAAATGTTGATTATAATGAACATTCACTTAATAACATTCATAACATATTATATTTTCTTTTATAATTTCATTCATTTCCTTCCTCTTTCATTAAACCATTAGTTTAATTACTTTATAAGTCCCCTTTATTAAGTTCTAATTAAAATCCTTAGCAATTCACACTTTTATCACTTACATGATTTAGTCCTTGTACATTAATTAAGCCCTAATTCAATAAAAATAACCTGAACGAAACTTAATTCACTTCAATTACAACTTCGTAAATATTTAGTAGAGATACTTTCGAGTCTGATTTACAGAAATAAGGATTTGAAACCACACTTTTCGATATCACTAACTTTCAGGTCATTACACCTACTCATCAACATTTTCTACATTCAACTCTCAATTCTGTTATAAATTGCAAAAAATCTTTTGGAGATTATTTATTATTAAGTTTTCTTAATTTTATTTAATTCTCTTGTTGTGGCGCTTTATTTTCATGCCTTTTGTGCTGTTTGCCATTTTGCAATGAGTTAAATTGTTAATGTGGTTGGAAGATTCATAAGTTAATGGCATGGTAATCAAAATAGGATTAAAATCAGATTTAGGAATAAAGTTGTGGTTTAATTCTTTGATTTGTGCACTGTACTAACTCTAGGTGACAAATTAATAGAAACTCTAAAGGGAAAGTAGGTTGAAAAAGTTCTTCACCTTTACCTTTCTAATCTAGTTAGATTATATCTTTTATTTATTATTGATATTTCCTTTATTTATTTGTCCATTCTCTTGCATATTAGTAGCTTAGTTAATTAGTGACTCAGGTAATTTAGTTTAAATTATCTGTAACATTTTCTTATGAGTTCGACCATCTGAATATTTCTTAGTGAATTTATTTTGTTGTAAGTATTACTTGATAATGATATTCTACACTTGTGGTTACTGAGGGAATAGTGAACATTATTTTAAAGTTAATTGAAAATTTATTTTTAAACTAAATATTTATACATTTTTCCACAATATTGTCAAACCACCCTAAGATTCTCCCGCTTCAACTACAAAGCAATGTTGTATACTACATTTAATTCGACTATGTTCCATCCGGTGAGCATTAAATTTTGTTTTCCTAAGAAACAAAATTTCAGTAACTTTGTCTTTACAAGATCCAAAAGTATCAAATTGTTCATGGGTTCTCAAGCCCATAACGGTTACAAAATAAGAACCTCATAACAATTGACAAGGTTAACTAGTAGCCTTTTTCGAAATAAGAGCATCACATGCAATAGTAGTTGATATATAAGAAACCTTAACAACAGTATATAGTGCCACAGGATCGAGGGAATTCATAGTAGCCATTGGGAGTTTGCGATTATCACTAGAAAACAATCTTGCACCAATACCATATGGTCTACTAGCTAATATCTTCCAAGATTTCCTAGTTATTGTGAGTTTGGTTTGGTTTAGTCGGATTTTTTGGATTTCTCGAGCAGTCCATGATAATTTGGTTTAGTTGGAATAATCATTGGTTTTAACTTGTATTCTGGAAATTGTCTAAATAACTTCGTTCGGGGTCAATTTTTGATTTCTTATTTTTTTTTTATTCAGCCCTAATTCTTAAGATTACCTAACACAAAGGATAGGCTAACAACAACATCAACGGGGTCATGAAGTGTAACAACAATAACTAAGACAAAGCGAGAAAAGAATAGTAGTAGCACGGGAAACCAAAATACCCACATGTCTAGAAGAGGCAGTAGTAAGATAGACAATAAATGTAGTAGCATGAACTAAAGGAATAGTCATAGTAGCGTCTCCGCTATTGAAAATTTTAATTAGGCCTCCAATTTTTTTGTAATTCTTATTATATTTTTAATTTTTTTTTGAAAATTTTAATTAAGCTCTTTTAAAATTTTTGAAAATTTTCATTAATCTCACAAATTTATTAAAAATTTCAATTAGACCCTCAAAATTTTAAAAAAATATCATTAAACTATGAAAACTTTTGAATATTTTAATTAAACCCCAAAATTTAATCCTAAGATTTGACATTAACAGTGTTGGGGACAAATTCCCGAGGACCCTGATAAGGGATCATTAGATCGTAAACATGATACCATCCCTCGAAATAACCATAAGCTTCCATCCTTTTAACATTCACCAAGTCTTAAGCTACATAATATCCAAGGAAATTGCCAAGATGTTACACCATAGTTCGTGAAAAAAACCTATTAGAATATCATACACTCGAACCCAAAATTCACATTAGTCGAAAATGTAGTTCAATGCTTGGAAGTCACTGTTGTATGTTTATAATAGTAGGAGGTTATTTTCAAATGACCATGGTGCTCCATCCAAAATCTGACACATATCCCACAAGGACTCAATAAGTAAAAGATCATCATCATCAAGTAGAGAGAAATTTACTAGTTTGGATAGTTTCCAAAAAGATTATAGAAGTTTCATCAGAGTCCTTTGATTTGTTAGATGGGGACAGAATCAGCAACAGACCAAACAATTCTTCATTTTAAACAGAGCATAATAATAGCCTATAAACTATCTTTCTGTTATCAAAAGTCTAAGGTTGCGTTCAAACGAGAAATTTCAAAATTTTCAACATTACTAACATATTTGTCGAAACCATTTCTTGAAAAAACGGCGGCCGACTTTGATTTTGAAAATGAAAACGAAAAAAAGGGAGTCGCCACCAATCCTTTTTTGCTAAGGTGTGATCGGCTCACCTCGAAAAGTGGTTCTTTTTAATAAACATTTTGATTTATCAAAATGACGATTTTGGGCCACGAAAATTAGAAAAATGGGTTCGGGAGTCAATTACGCACGAGGAAGGATTAGCACCCTCGATACGCCCAAAATTGGTACCTAGTTGATTAATCAATGCCTTAGTGTCAAAGATTTGAAAGCTTGAAACTACGATCCCTCTTTTATGGTGATGTTTTTAAAAAATCAATTGGATAAATTGAAAATGTGTGTCAAAGGTCGTCTTGTCTCAAGGTAAAATGTCACATCCAATGCGTTAGGACACAACATCTCGACCTTTGAGGCTAAACTTACCTTTTATTTAAAATTTATGCATTTTAACTTTAAAAGGATATTCGGTTACTTAAAGTAAATGAGAAAAATCAAAACCCAATACGTTAGGGCACGATTTCTTGAATTTTTAAATACAGAATATTGCCTTGATTTAGAAAATCTTATTTCGAGATAACAAAACGTCGCATCCAATACGTTAGGACACGGCATCTCAAATTCTTGAGAATAAGCCTTTTTTATTTAAAATTTATGTATTATTATTTTTTTAAAAGAAGGGATATTCGATTATTTAGATTAAACGAAAAAAATCGAAACTCAATGCGTTACGGCACGACTTCGCAACTTTCTAAATACGGAATATTGCCTTTATTTAAAAAACATTTTTATGTGTTTAAGTAAAAATCGATGTAACACAAATTTGTAGTATAAATATGCATAACATAATAATTATCAATGCGTTAATGTGAATAACAACAAAAGACGGAAAAATAAATAAATAAACATACTGATTATAAGTAAAAGACAAAATAATAAGTAAATACTAAAATTTGAAACTAAAAAAGGCTAATATTAAAACAATGAATAAATAAACATAGTATAGAACAACTTAAGCATAATAATAATAATAATAATAATAATAATAATAATAATAATAATAATAATAATAATAATAATAATAATAATGGTGATATTAATAATAATAACAATAATCCAATAATAATAGCAAAATAATGAAAATCTCAAACCTAAAGATATATAAAAAGATTCGAAATGATAATGAAAAAAAAAACAAAAAAGTTGCGTGAAGTCGAAATATATATGAATATTTATTATTAAAATAATACCATGAAAATGATAAAAAAGGAATATAATAATAGTAATAAAATACCATAATAATCGTAATAGTAACAATAATAAAAAAATATAATTAGTAAGTACAATACTAATAATAATGAAAATAATAAAGATAATAAAAAAGTAGAAAATAATAATAATACATTAATCAGGGAAAAAATATGATAACAACTATAATAGAAAATGTAATAAGAATAAAAGAATATAATAGTAATATTGGTTTTAATAATAAAAAATAATAATACTAATAATAATAAATAATATAATAGTAATAACATTAGTAATAGTAGTAGTAGTAATAATAATAATAATATTAAAAATAATTAATTTAATAGTAAAGTAGTCCTAATAACCAAAAAGGGACTAAAATCGAACTAAAAACGGAGTTTTGGGGCGAACTTGAAATAAAAAGGAAGGGTTGAACCTATTTGAATGCGCGAATAACATGGAAGGACCAAAAGCGTAATAAGACCATTAAATCAAAACACGCGGATCCTCCTTGGTGGGTCGGGTCAACACGCGAATCCTTGGCAAAACGACGTCGTTTTGGGCGTTTAAGGTCAATCCCAAAACGACGTTGTTTTGGGGCCTATAAAAGTCTGATTTTTTTTTAATTTCATTTCTCCTCCCCCATTTTAAAAACAAAAACAAAAAATGCTCTCTAGCCTTCTCTTCTCCCTTGCGATTTCCAGCCATCCGTCGCCGCCATCCTCCGTCTTCGGCGCCGCCGTGCACCGTGGCCGGCGCCCTGAAAGGTAAGATTCATGGTGGCCGGCGCCCCGAAAGGTAAGATTTTTAAATTAAAACTTTTTGTTTCTTATATCTCTAATATATATATATATATATATATATATGCCGAAAAGAAAAAAAAAGGAAGGAAAAAAAGGAGATTCGAAAACAAAGTGAAATGAAAGGGAAAAATCACCTCTGGCTTCAGTTTTTGATTTTAGTTCTTGGTTATTTCTCTGCTTTGGTGTTAATTTCTTAATTTTGTGGTGTTAGAATCACTACTTTGTGTTTAAAACTATGGTTTGTATTCATCAAAAATGCCGAATCTTTACAATGGATTTTGGCTTGGCTTTTTATAGCCATTTTTTTACACGATTTTCTCCTCTTGTTCTGTTTGCTATCTTTTCTCCATTAATTTTGCAGGTACAAGTGGCAAGGACGGTGGAGATGTGACATGGGCGGTGGCAGAGGTCAGATGGCAGAGGCGGCTAGGGTTCTTATGGTTTCTATTTTTGTTTTGGGTATTGGGCTAAAGTTTAGGCTATTGGGCTAGGCTAATTTGGGTTGATTTAGATTTAAATTGGGTCTTTAATGTTTTGGGTTGTTTTGGTTTTAGTTTAGGGACTATTTTGGGTCTAGTGTATGATGGTTTGGAATTTGAAAGTTGGTTTAAGGTTGTAAAATGCGCCCGGGCAATTTAGGCCTTCTACAGCTGCCCCTCTTTGCTCATCATCGTGCAACGGGAATAAAGCAAAGATATAAAGAAGGACCAATTTTGCCCAGTCTTGCCAAGTCTCGACTTGTTTTGGTACTCCTCTTCTTCAGGTAGCCTCATTCCAATCCACCGCATATTGTTTCTTTGATCCACTCCACCGCCACTTCAGAGACATAGGACCTGTAGCTTCAATCTGCTCCACTGCAACTTCAGGGAGATAAGATTGTTTTGATCTGCTCTGCTGCAACTTCAGAGAGATAAGATCTGTTTAGTTATAGCTTCAATATGTTCCACTGCAACTTCTAGGAAATAAGATTCGCTAATTTTAGTCTGCTCCACTGCAACTTCAGAGAGATAAGGCTTTGACTTCAACCTGTTCCACTACAACTTCAAAGAGATAAGGTTGATGGCTCCCATGTGATTCCGGGGAGGAGGGATTTGTAGCCTCAACCTTCTCCGCTAGAACTTCAAGGAGATGAAAACTGGTAATTTTAACCTGCTCTACTGCTACTTTGGGGAGATAAAGTCTACAATCTTTGATCTGCTCCCTATTGCTTAGGGAGATAAGATCTTCAATCTTCAGCCTACTCCACTGCTGGTCAGGGAAATAGGATAGTGGCTTAAATCTGCTTCCCTCCTACCTCAGGAAGACCAGATTCGTCCTCTTCAATCTACTCCCTATTGTTCAGAGAGATAAGATCTACAATCTTCAGTCTGCTCCTCTGCAACTTCAAGGAGATAAGACTTGTATTTTCAACTTGCTCCACTACAACTTCAGAGAGATAAGGTTGGTGGCTTAAATCTACTCCATTGCCGGTACATGGAGATAAGATTTGTCATCTTTGATCTGATCCCTATTGCTTAGAGAGATAAGATCTACAATCTTCAGCCTACTCCACTGCTGGTTAGGGAAATAAGACTAGGTGGCTTAAATCTGCTCCACTATTACTTAGGGAGACAAAATTTGCCCTTTGATCTACTCTCTATTGCTTAGGGAGATAAGATCTACAATCTTCGGCCTACTCCACTGCTGGTCAGGGAAATAGGACAATGGCTTAAATCTGCTTCCCTACTACCTCGGGAAGACTAGATTCGTCCTCTTTGATTTGCTCCCTATTGTTTAGGGAGATAAGATCTACAATCTTCAGTCTGCTCCTCTGCAACTTCAAGGAGATAAGACTTGTATTTTCAACCTGCTCCACTGCAACTTCAGGGAGATAAGGTTGATGGCTTAAATCTGCTCCATTGTCAGTACATGGAGATAATATCTACAATCTTCGGCCTACTCCACTAGTGGTCAGGGAAATAGGACTATGTGGCTTAAATCTACTCCACTATTGCTTAGAGAGACAATTTTTGCCCTTCGATCTGCTCCCTATTGGTTAGAGAGATAAGATCTACAATCTTCAGCCTACTCCACTGTTAGTTAGGGAAATAGGACTAGATAGCTTAAATCTGCTCCACTATTGCTTAGGGAGACAAGATTTGCCCTTCAATCTGCTCCCTGCTGCTTAGGGAGATAAGATCTACAATCTTCGGCCTACTCCACTGCTGGCAGGGAAATAGGACGGTAAATTCACCGATGCTGCTAAACCATCCTCTATGGATATGTTCTATAGGGTCGGTTTCATGTACCTATGTTTATGCCAAATAATTAGGATGCCTTGATCAGAATGAGTCAAATGCTCCTAACTAGATGATATATGAATGCAGAAATGTTATGAGAATAATCCCTTTTTTATGCCTAGGATTGTCAATACTCAAGGTTCAGTCAACGATGCATTATCCTTCCTTCTCGTGTAACTGATATCTCTAACAGAGAATCTGAAGATATAATCATAATTTTAGACTCCTCTTAATGTTTCCAACCCTTAGGCGTGGTGGGTTCTAAACAATAGTCCTGTTTTAGGTTCCTGTATTGTTTAGAGGCTTCCAGAGTAATATACAGAACTCCTTTTATGGAAGCATTATTGGTCTATTAATCGTTATTTCAATTACAAAATGCTTGAAAAAGATCAAAATGATGGATAAAACTAGAATTTATCAAGAACAAAATTAGATTAATTAAAGAAAGCAAACATTGCTGGAATACAAGATGAGCAAAAAAAAAGTAGGTGCCCCAGATATCGCAATCTGAGCTTCTCTATTCAATCTTTTGAAGATCATTTTGAGCTGAATGGGTGTTTAAGAGATTTGCAGTATTTTGAAGATGTCCCGAGATGTAACGTTCCTCCTTTTTGTTAATTCAGAGAGGACAAGTTCATCAAATACCCCCTCTTTGGTCAAAATTTGAGCCACCCTTTTTGGGTTCTCGACTCAAAACCCCTTTGGTCTCAAAGCGCCCTTTGCGGGTTTTCGCCTTGGCCCCCTCTTTTTTTTAGGACTCAAAGCGCCCTTTACGGGTTTTCGCCTTTGCCTTTCCCTCCTTTAGGTAAAGTATTTCTTGACCGAATCTGAATTGACGAAATTAGGCAAGCTTTTACCATCCATCTCGGTTAAAATCAATGCTCTCCCAGAAAAGGCTTTCTTTACCACGTAAGGTCCTTTCCAATTCGGAATCTATTTTCCTCTAAAATCCTTTTGTATGGGAAGGATCTTTTTCAACACTAGGTCTCCCTCATGGAATTTTCTTGGGCGAACCTTCTTGTTGTAAGCTCCCATCATCCATTTTTGGTACATTTGACCATGCCGGATGCCTTTCAACCTTTTCTTTTCAATCAAGTTTAACTGGTCATATCGAGATTGGATCCATTCTGCTTCATACAACTTCAGTTCAGAAAAGACTCGTAGGGAAGGAATTTCAACTTCAATGGATAAAACTGCCCCTATTCCATAGACCAATGAGAAAAGAGTTGCCCCGGTGGAGGTTCTGGCCGATGTTTGATAGGCGAAGAGGGGTAAATGGTAACTTCTCGTGCCAATCTTTGTAGGTCTCAGTCATTTTCCCCACTATCCTCTTGATGTTCTTATTAGCTGCTTCAACCGCACCATTCATTTTTGGGCGATACAATGACGAGTTGTAGTGTTTAATTTTGAACTAGCTGCAAATCTCTGCTATTGTGCTATTGTTCAAATTCAATGCGTTATCAGATATGATCCTTTCTGGCATTCTATACCGACATATGATTTCCTTTTTTAAGAATTTGCTGACTGTTGATTTTGTCACATTGGCATATGAAGCGTCCTCCACCCACTTAGTGAAGTAGTCAATCACCACAAAGATGAACCGATGCCTGTTGGAAGCTTTTGGCGAGATTGGTCCAATGACGTCCATGCCCCACATAGAGAAAGGCCATGGGGAAGTCATAACATGTAGAAGTGAGGGAGGTACATGAATCTTGTCCCCATAAATTTGGCACTTATGACATTTCTTGGCATAATCGATCCAATCTCCTTCCATGGTAGACCAATAATACCCGAATCTCATGATTTGCTTGGCCATTGTGAAACCATTGGCGTGTGTTCCACAAACGCCCTCATGAACTTCTTCTAGGATTTTCTTAGCCTCAGCGTCGTCCACACAACTCAATAATATTTGATCCTTTCTTCTTTTGTATAGGATCTCTCCATCTAAGACATAGCCACAAGCTAGTCTTCTCAACGTCCTTTTATCATTCTCAGTTGCTTGATCAGGGTATTCACGATTTTTCACGTATTGCAATATATCGTGGTACCATAGGTGATCATTTTTCTCTTCTTCTTTGACGTTGTAGCAATGAGCTGGGGCCTCATAAATACTAATTTGGATAGGTTTTATATCCTCATATTTGTTTATCTTGACCATGGAAGCCAAAGTGGCAAGAGCATCAGCCATCTGATTGTCGTCCCTCGGTAGATAACAAAAAGTGAAACCATCGAACTCCTTGATCCATTCTTGGACTAATCTTTTATAATCGATCAGCTTGGGATCTCTTATCTCCCATTCCCCTTTGAGTTGATAAATTACCAGTGCAGAATCTCCATATACTTCCAGTACCTTAATCTTGTGTTCTATAGCGGTACGGATACTCATGATACAAGCTTCGTATTCTGCCATATTATTTATGCAATCAAAACCCAATTTACAAGTAAATGGATAATGATCTCTATTTGGGGATACTAGGACTACCCCAATTCCATTACCAACAGCATTTGATGCCCTGTCGAAGTTTAGTTTCCAAGGACAATCTTCTAGGGTACCTTCTTCGGTGGTTGCCACACACATTAGATCTTTTTAGGGAAATCGAAGTTCAAAGGCTCGTAATCTTCCAGAGCTCTGCTGGCTAGAAAATCTGCTATTGCACTCCCTTTCACCGCCTTTTGGTTCACATAAACTATCTCAAACTCAGAAAGAAAAATTTGCCATCTGGCCATCCCTCCATTAAAAGCAGTCGACTCCATCATATATTTTAGAGGGTCTAGCTTCGAGATTAGCCAAGTCGTATGATACAACGTATATTGTCTCAATCTCCGAGTTGTCCAGATTAAGACACAACACAATTTCTTAATTGGTGAGTACCATGTTTCACATTCAGTGAACTTTTTACTAAGGTAGTGTATTGCCATTTCTTTCCTTCCCGAATCATCGTGTTGGCCGAGCACACACCCCATGAAATTCTCGAATACTGCCAAGTACAGTATCAAAGGTCTATTTGGGCTGGGTGGCACTAGCACTAGGGTATTGGACAAGTAATGTTTAACCTTGTCGAAAGTCTTTTGGCATTCTTCATCCCATACACCCGGATTATGTTTCTTAAGGAGGTGAAATATAGGATCACATTTCTCAGTTAGCTGTGAAATGAAACAAGCAATGTAATTCAATCTTCCTAGAAAACCTCAAATTTCTTTTTGAGTATGTGGCAGAGGTAGATCTTGTATGGCTTTAACTTTGTCTGGGTCAATCTCAATTCCCTTTTCACTAACTATAAACCCCAATAGCTTTCTAAACTTGGCTCCGAAAGTACACTTTGCTGGATTGAGCTTTAACTGGAATTTTCTCAACCTTAAGAATAACTTTCTCAGAACCTGCACATGCTCCTTCTTTGTTCGGGATATGGCAATCATGTCATCAACATAAACCTCGATTTCTTGATACATCATATCATGGAACAAGGTTACCATGGCCCTTTAATATGTTGCTCCAACATTTTTCAACCCAAACAGCATCACCCTGTAACAGAATGTACCCCACGCTGTTACGAATGTAGTCTTCTCCATATCTTCAGGATGTATCTTAATCTGGTTATATCCAGAAAAGCCATCCATGAAGGAGAACAGTGAGTGTCTTACTATGTTATCTACCAAGGTGTCGATATGTGGTAGTGGGAAATTATCTTTGGGCTGGCCTTGTTTAAATCCCTATAGTCTACACACATTCGTACTTTTCCATCTTTCTTAAGGGCGGGGATAATATTGGCCACTCATTCTGAGTATTTAACTAATTTTAGAAATCCAGCGTCAAATTGCTTCTTAACTCACTACACCAAAACAGACTTTTACTGGCGTTTTTAGTGGCGTTTTAGTAAAAAACGCCGCAAATATTATACATTAGCGGCGTTTGAAAGAAAACGCTGCTAAAATAGAGCAATAGCAGCGTTTTTGGACAAAACGCCGCTAAAAACAGAGCAGTAGCAACGTTTTTAGGAAAGCGACACTAATGCCCATGCTTTTAGCGGCGCTTTTCTAAAAACGCCGCTAATGTTCAGACTTTTAGCGGCGCTTTTCTAAAAACGCCGCTATGGTCAGACTTTTAGCGGCACTTTTCTAAAAACGCCGCTAATGCTCAAACTTTTAGCGGCTCGTTTCTAAAAACGCCGCTAATGCTCAGACTTTTAGCATCGCTTTTCTAAAAACACCGCTAAAGCGGCGCTTTTATAAAATACGCCGCTAATGCTCAAGCTTATGGTATTTATGGTTTATGGTTTAATATGTTTAGGTATACGGTTTAGGGTTTAATTTTAGATTTTTTAGAATATAAATCTAAATAAGATGAATATAAATTATTATTTTAAAAAATATATATATCAAAATTAATGGGTTAAATCCCAAAAGCATACATGAATTATATATTAAATAATTTTAAAGTTTTTTGGGTATATGACTGATTGCTTTTTAATTTATATATTAAATAATTTCTTATATAATCGTAAAAGAGATAGTATTAATTTTAAAATATTGAATTAATTATCATTATAGTTTAGGGTTTAAGGTTTAAAAGTTACTATTTTGAGGTTTTATGGATTATATGGATTATGGATTTTGAAAAACATTTCATGTGTCTATTTATAATTTAACTGGTTTATTTATATTAAAATGCAATTTATTTTTAATTGAATATTTAAATTCTTCAAAAAAAATAATGACACGTAGAAAAAATTTGAAAGTAAAAATATTTGTTAAAAATAAAAAATTTAAAATACTATTATTTAAAATAATTTTAAAGATTTTTGGTATATGACTGATTGTTTTTTAATTTATATGATAAATATTTTCTTATATAATTGTAAAAGAGATAGTATTAATTTTAAAATATTGAATTAATTATCATTATAGTTTAGGGTTTACGGTTTAGGGTATATAGTTAAGGTTTAAGGTTTATGGAGTTACTATTTTAAAGTTTATGATTTAGGGTTTAGGGTTTAGGGTTTAGGGTTTAGTGTGCAATTGTATACATGAACTTTAATTTGATCCAGTTCTTGTGAATTATTAACACAATTATTGATATAACATCATTTTATATTTATATATTGCAT
This sequence comes from Gossypium stocksii, assembly GCA_020496765.1. Taxonomy (NCBI): domain Eukaryota; kingdom Viridiplantae; phylum Streptophyta; class Magnoliopsida; order Malvales; family Malvaceae; genus Gossypium; species Gossypium stocksii. Next base: position 56,976,089 of record CM035622.1, read on the forward strand.
ACATAAATATTTATATTTATTCAATATAAAAATATTTTGATGTATTTATTTTTTAAAATGTGTATGATTAAATTAAAAATAAAGTTTCAACTATAAATTTAAACCACAATTAGAATTTCACCTCTACAATTACACATTAAACCGAAATTCATATATAATTCTGAGATGTATCTCTATCAAAATTTAGGTGTATACATATAATTAAATGCCATTTATATAAAAATCTAAACAACTAATGCGGACCATACTTAAAAGAAGAATGTTTGTATTGTTGTGTCATTTTATATTTTTTTAATTCATCGATTTCATTTTATTTCTATTAAAGTTTCCTTTTGTATTTTATATGATAATTTAAAAATTATAAAAATCTTCAAAAAAAATTAAAAATTAAAAATTAAAAATTAAAAATTAAAAATTAAAAATTAAAAAATTAAAAAATTAAAAAATAAAGAACTTAAAATTTTAATATTTAATATTTTATTCCATATTTCAATTAAAAAGTTCAATATTCAAAATTAAAAAATTCCAAAAAATGATAATCTCAACACAAAAATTTTGAAAAAAATAGAAAAAAATATGTTAAAAATAAAAAAATTTAAAATTAAGCAATAATGGCGTTTTTAGAATAAACGCTGCAAAAAATTAAACTATAGTGGCGTTTTTTTTTAAAACGCCGCAAAAAGCCATTATTTTACCAAAAAAAAATTCAAAATCCCGCTCACTCCGAAAAAATAACTTTTGCTTACCCGCTCGTTACTCCCTCTTCTTCTCATCCTAAATCCCCCAAATAAAATTTAGCTACTCTTTTGCTCAATAACTTTTGCTCATTCAGAACTCCATGCCCATTGCCATTTTTTCTACCTCAACCCCGATTCTTAAACGCCCAAATTTGGAACCCTAGATTTTTCTCTGCAGAACTTTTCTTAATCCTTATTTCGTCTTTGATTTCGAGAAGCGTAAATGGCAGCATCCAGACAGTAAACGCCACTGTAACATTTCCATTCCCTCTCTCCGATCACTGTAACATTTCCATTCCCTCTTTTTATTTTCTCCAATTTATCTTTTCTTCTTCTTTTTAATGGTGTTTAACATTTGCAACAAATTGATGGGTTTTTTTTCTTTTACCTTTTATCGAAGTGTTATAAATCATTTACTATCGATTTTCCTTTTCAGACTATGGAGGTGATCATCCGCGATACGGATCTACACTGGCTTCCCACAAGGGCATGGGCCACCTCGTTCGCAAGGGCACCGGTGGCCGATCTTCCGTCAGGTCCTTTTTTTGGGATTTGAACTTTTTTCTTTAAAAGTTTTCTCTTTGAATGTCAAATGATTTTCCCTTCCCCTGCAGTGGCATTATAGCTACTGTTTTCGGCGCTACTGGATTCCTTGGTAACGATCTTGTGCAACAACTGGGTAATTTAAACTGGATTTGTTCGTACACAATGTCTTTCTTCTGATAATACCAATGAAATAAATTTAAATGTTGGATTTGTTCGTTTGATCAGTCTTGCTAATATTGGCAGGAAGAGAGTATGAGACAAGAAACTTTAGCTTTGAGGAAGTGAACCATTTCATGGCAGAACAACTGGCAGTGGTATGTTGGAACTTTCATTCACTTCGAAATTGGCACCGTTGATCTCTTGATGATGTTATTAGCATGAATTTAGATCAATTCTTGTGTATGGGCTAAATGTTATTCCAGTTCCTATTTTGGACAAAGGTGTGGGGTTCGAAGTAGAAGAAAATGAAATGTTTAGAACCTTTCAGGAAAGGAGAGTTGGGTATATATGCTTGCTATTTTAGACTCTATCGTATGGGTCTTTAAATTTGAATGTAAATAGCAAGTTGTTTAACTGCACTTCCCTTTTTTCATTTGTGCTGATATTTATGACAAAGTTAAGAAACAGTGTATAGTTTGTGACTTATGTTACATCATCTTCTGCTATCAACCATGTCTACTTTTAACTAAGCTTAATTTTGTAGAGTTTTTAGTTCTTAATGTATTAGTTTTTCCTTTTTGATTTGACACTGACATTCTTATACATCTATAGTTTGATGATAATTTTAGTTCTTATCAACCATGTATTAGTTCTTAATGTATTAGTTTGATTTGACACTAACACTCATGGTCCTAGCTAGCTCCTTCAAAATCTTGAATTAGGGTTCCTCCATATAATGATAATTTCAACACTAAAAAACTGCATTTTCTTTTGTCAAGTTCAATTAGTTGGCATTAAATTAGGTCAAACAATTCAATCTTTTATTAATAAATAAAGTTCAAAATCTATTTATCATAATGACCATAATCATAATCAAAGTGCAGAAACTCATACTTGTATGCTTAGTAGTTTAGTTGAAAAATAAGGGGAAATGAAAGAGAAATCAAACAAACCAAAATGCAATGAACATGAGTAAGAAGTTTCAGTCTCTTAACATTTTCTTCTTAATCTTCTCGTCTTCAGTTTCAAGAAGCTCCTCCAACACCTTGTCATCCAAATACTCGAACTCAAAAACCTGCTTTTCGTGTCCACCGGAGGATGAACTTCCTTTGTCAAAGCTCTTATGGACATTCACAAATACTCCTCTCGAGTTTCAGGTAAATTTATCTTAGCTTTATGAGTTGAAGTTATCATTGTTGCTTTGTATATGGCTATGCCATCTGGATTTGAAATTGAGTATTGGATATGAGTACATGCTATACTTACATAAATTGATATGGAATGTATTCGCCCTTTTCTGTAAGTTCCTTGCATCTTCCCCCTTTTCTGTTTGTGTTAATAAGAGAGAGCAGTGCTGAATTTTGATTTTGGGTTTTGTTTAAATTAGTATAATATTTTTTATCTTTTCTACATTTATTTAAATGTGTGATGAATAAGAATATTTAAAAAGAAAGATAGAAGGGGAGGGAAATTTTAAATTGATTGAATCAGTGGTCATTGTCTTTAAGGTCTGGCAAATTTTGTCATCTGTGTTTGCCGTTCTTGGTTGTTCTCTAGAAGATTTTACGTATGGTCGGCATCTAATCCTTTCATTGTCCATTATCATTTTTTGTCACATGGAAAATTCGTTCTCAACATGGAAACTATAAATTTCGTTATAGTACAGAAACAATGACTGATTTTTTTGCGCATCAATTCTTCTTTTAATTGGTTCATCGAAATTCTCATGCATAAGTGTTGGCTTCAGCTCCTACAGTTGCAGAGGATGATATGATCATAGGTGATGAAATAGAAGGAAATAGTTTTGGATAGTAATTTGGAGCAGTAGATAACTAATGCTATTGATTCACGATTTCTACTGCAATTGGTAAGCAGTCTTGACTCTTAGTATGAAAATGACTTTGGCTATCCTCATAAATGTAATTTTTTATTTTCAATATCAAAGAAGGGTTGAAAGTTTGATTTCTGAGCAGACTAATTTATTGGAACCCTTTCTTTGTTGCCTCTTTGTTCAATATTTGTGCTTATAAATTTATTGTTGAATTTCATCATATGTTTCTTGAGGATTAATTGCTCCCTCTGTTGCCGCTGATTCTGTTTCTGCATGTTGCAAATACACTGCTCTGGCTTTTGAATGTATTCTATTCTATATTCATGACAATTCGTTTTTTTTCCGTTAAATCAAATTCCTGCCTTATGTTTTTTTGTGAGACCTTATAGGCATCTTCAGCTTTGGTTATGTGGTTTTCACAACAGATACATATTTTGAGTATTATGGAGAGATATTTGCAGTTGTTGTTGGGCGTCTAGTCAATGTGAATTTTACCTTCATTTGAACTTTGTTAAAACTTGAAATGCTTAAAAAATTATTGGTTTTACCTGTGAATTTCACCTTCATTTATTTTTTTTACTGTAAATTGAAGTGTTAAAGTGCTGCAAATTGAAGTGTTTAAATGTTGTAGATTGAAGTGTTTAAATATTGTAAATTGAAGTGTTTAAGTGATGCAAATTGAAATGTTTAGTTGCTGGAAATTGAGATGTTTTATAGATGTAATTGAGGTGTATAAATGTTGTTAATTGAGATGTTAAAGTGCTGCAAATTGAGCTTAGACTGTTACTTGTTTTAGTTCCTTACATTCTTATAGGATTCACATTCAAGGAGCAAGAAACATCGCAGCAACTCATTGGGATGGAGCAGTCAGAGTTCAGAATCAAGCGACACACAAGAGCTAGATTTGGAGCTTAGACTGTCACTGTAATCAGTAAATTTTTTCTGCCACTTTGAATGCATGCTCATGGAACTACAACTTGAGCAAGTTGATATGAACTAGTTTCAATTTTTTTTTAAAAAATTTCAAAGGAATCTTATGTAATCAAAGGCAATTTGACTTGTTGCATGAGATATAGTGAAAAACATTGATCTTTTTGTTCATGAATTTCTATTATAATACATCTTCAAATTAAATTATGCATTTCTAAATTGGTGGAATATCACTTTTGCTGTATTCTCTAACCAATGAATGGAGTGATGTATGTACTGATAACAATATTTTTAAAGGATTTGCAAGCAGGTAAATAGATGAGGATGGATTTGTGGCATTTTTATAATTTAATTTTTTTTTTATGACTTTTAGTAGCGTTTTTGAGAAAAGCGCCGCTAAAACTCAATACTTTTAGCGGCGTTTGTGGGAAAAACGTCACTAAAACTTGGTACTTTTAGCGGCGTTTGTGGGAAAAACGCTGCTAAAACTCAATCCTTTTAGCGGCGTTTGTGGGAAAAACACCGCTAAAAATCAATTCTTTTAGTGGGGTTTTTGGGAAAAAGCCTTTAAAACTCAATACTTTTAGCGGCGTTTGTGGGTAAAATGCCGCTAAAACTCAATACTTTTAGTGGCGTTTGTGGGTAAAACGCCGCTAAAAGTCATGACTTATAGCGGCGTTTTTTTCACATAAACGCTGTAAATTTTTGCGGCGCCACTTTTAGCGATTTTTTTGCGGCGCTTTAGGCGCTTATAGACGCCGCTAAAGGCTAAAAAAAGCCGCTAAAAGTCTGTTTGGCTGTAGTGACTTCTTCCCTTGTCTTAAGAAAGACATCAGGCCTCATTCTCTGGAGCTTCTGCTGAACTGGCTTGCATTCTTCTTTTATGGGGAGTTGATGGACCACGATGTCAGTGTCTAAACCGGGTATGTCTTGAGCTTCTGCTGAACTAGCTTGCATTTTTCTTTTATGAGGAGTCGATGGACCACGATGTCAGTGTCTAAACCGAGCATGTCTTGATATGACCAGGCGAAGACATCCTTGAATTCTTGGAGTAACTCTATGAGTTTTTGCTTTGTCTCCGCAGTAATGCAAGCCCCGATCTTTACCTCTTTTCCTTCTCTTAAACTTACAACTTCTACTGGCTCTTTGTGATGTAGGATTTGTTTCTCGTCTTGTTCTACCATCCTTAACAGTTCAAGAGATAGGTCACAACCTCGGTCATCTTTCAAGTCCTGAGAATCTTCTATACCCATATCTTGCTTGAAAGGACATTCTAAGTCATTGGTAGTGTCGCTCAGGTCATTAATATCTGGGGACCTGTTATGGAGATGAAGAAAGGTCCATAAATCAAAAAAAATCTAAGCATACTTATTGGCATGATATGATTATGAATAAAGAATGTGAACATTTAAAAGAATATCCAAAGAATAAAAGAATAATTTTGATGATGAGTGAAATAGAAAGAAAAAGATTTGCTCAAAAGATAATAGAGATGCATTTCATTGAAAATAACAATATTTTAGACATGAGCTTGTTTCACAAAAAGGAATCTTATTGCTCTTAGACTTAAAGCAACAAGTGTGTTCTGAATATTACTCTGAATAAGTTCTAAAAACTACAGGAATTTCCTCCGCGGTCCAGTTATTTAGAACACTGCAAGGCTCATAAGGGCGAATGCCCGACAAGTTTTCCTCTTCAGCATTTCCTTCAGATATGGCATTGATGTGCAAGCTCTTTATCATTTCGCCCGCGGTTCCCGCACTTTGCGTTCCTTGCTCAGGAAGAATAATCCCTCCTGATATGAAAGTCTTGGATATGTGGAGGAATATCATTAGTTCCCATTTAACTTCTTCCCCAATCAATCGTGCTTTCCTTCTTTCTTGTTTCTTCTCTAACTCTTTCTTCTTTTTCTTTGCATCTGGCTTGAATCCTAAGTCAAAGCGGTCTCGTTTTTCTTTCAGCGTCGAGGCCTCAATTTTTCCTTGAAGGTATTTTCTAAGTCTTTTTCCTGGCAAGGCTCCTTTTCCAACTGTCAATCGCAGACTCATCTTTGTGGTTTTGGATGTTTTGGGCACAGAAATCTTGTTCTCTTCGACAACGAATGTTGCATTGACAAATTCCAATGATCGAAAGGAACATTCAATTGCTTCGTCATCTGTCCCTATGTATGGTGCGTCGTTGGTAATAGATGCAATAATATCTTCCTTCGTATTTATCGTTATCAATCTTCCTTCAGTTACTAACTTTAGATTTTGGTGCAATGATGACGGCACTACTCCCATCGTGTGGGCCCAAGGCCTCCCCAACAGGCAATTGTACGAAGGCTTAATATCCATCACCAAGAAATCCACCTCATATGTGTTGGGACCAATTAAAAGGGGTATCTCGATTCTTCCCATCACCTTCTTTTCAATACCATCGAATGCTCTCACTATGCTTTGACATGTTTTCATATGAGAGCTATCCACAAGCAGCCTATTTAGTGTGGATAGGGGTAAGATATTTAGGGTCAATCCATTATCAATCAACACTTCTAGCAATGAATATCCCCTACAATGGGTGGTGATATGCAGAGCTCTTGTAGATCCTATGCCTCCTGGTGGTATTTCATCATCGTTGAAGAAAATGAAATTGTCAACGCTTATATTGTTGACCAGACGATCCAGCTTGTTGATAGAGATGTCATCCGCAACATAAGTTTCATTCAACACTTTCATTAAAGCATTGCGGTGTGTCTCTGAGCTTAAGAGTAAGGCTAGTATTGATATGCGTATTGGTTGCTTTGTAATTGCTCCACAACGCTATACTCGCTGTGTTTTAGAAATTTCAGAAACTCTTTAGTTTCTTTCTCGGTCACCGGTTCATTGATAAGGGATTCTAGTCTGGTCATCTTCTCTTTCTTTCTTCAACCATTACGGATTTTCTTTTAACAAGCTCAGTTTTTGTAATCGGGTTATCATAGCGCCTAACATTACGCGTGTAGAAGCCCATATCTTGTTCTTCATCTGAAGCGTTGATCGGGTTCTCCTCCCCCGGGATCGTCACGCTGCAGTCATAGTTCCAAGAAACCCATTTGCTATCCTTGTAAGGAAAAGCTACAGGCTTCTGAATTATGACTCTTGATGCTATTTGCGCTCTGATTTCATTACCTCTCGGTCGCGAGATGATGACTACTGAGAGATTGCCTTTGTAAACCTGGTTGGTTAACCCTTCTTCTGAGGCACATACATCATCTCCCTCTATGCCTTTGGTATATTCAAAGAATTCTAGCTCCTTGTTATCCACCAAATTTTGCGCCAAGACCTTAAATTCAGAGCACTCTTGGATTTCATGGCCCTTTTTAGCATGGAACTCATAATAGTTTCTCATTTCCTCATATCCTCCCTTCGGATCTGATACAGCTAACCCCCTTTTTATTATTTCCTTCCAGACCCATCTCATCGGGGTTTTTACTTCTGCAACATCCTTTTTAACTCTTTTCCCCACATTCTCGCCCATCATATTTACCCCATTATTAGTATGGTTAGGTAACGGATGTTCTGCACTAGGGGCATCATCAAATTTCACTATGCCCATTTGAATGAGTTTTTTCACTACTTTCTTGAATGCAGTGCAATTCTTTATCGAATGTCCTACAATCCCCGCATGGTATTCGCATTGTGCATTTGCATTGTATCATTTAGGGTATGGGGGTTGCATGAGCTTTAAATAATGGGGGCGACTACATGTGCATCAAATAAATTCTGGTATAACTCCTTATACGTCATTGGAATTGGCATAAACCGGAGTTTCTCCATATTCTGCTTTGTATTGGATTCTTGCCTTGGTGGCCCCTGATGACCGGTGGTCACTGTTTTTAATTGGCTCACAGTAACCGATTTTGAGTAACCTTTGTTATATATACTTACGTTACTTACCTCATTCTCTCTTTTCCTTGGGGTTGTCCTTTCAGCGCTTTCCCCTACTTCTATCTTGCCACATCTTATTGCATTTTCTATCATCTCTCCGGACATTAAATATCCATAAAACTTTTAGTAGCGCTTTCCAACATGTGGTTAATGAATGGAGTCTTCAAGGTATTGATGAAGAGCATGGTTGTTTCCTTATCTAGGAGAGATGGTTGTACTTGCATTGTTACCTCTCTCTATTATTGGGCATACTGCTTGAAGCTCACGCTTGGCTTTTTCTCCATATTTTGCAATGTGATTCTGTCGGGCGCTATGTCTGTCACGTGGCCATATTGTTTCATGAAGGCCTACGCCAGGTCCTTCCATGTCTTAATCTGGGCACGGCTTAGCTGATTATACTATTTGGCCGCAGCCCCAGTTATGCTGTCTTGGAAACAATGAATCAACAATTAATCATTATTAACATATCATGTCATTCTCTGACAAAACATTGTAATGTGAGCTTCGGGACAGCTGGTCCCATTATATTTCTCAAACTCTAGAGTTTTAAACTTAGGTGGGAGCACCAAACCCGGGACTAAGCTTAGTTCTTTAGCATCAATTCTACAATGGTAATCAGTACTTTCCAACGCCTTAAATTTCTCTTCTAACCATCTATATCTGTCTTTAAACTGTTTTGGGAGCTCCACCCTCGCTTTTTCTATCATCATCAAGATTAGGAACTGCAGGATTTGATGGATTGTCTCCTGGGTTGGATCCTGAACCCATCGGGAAGTTCATCAGTGCCGAGGTACCGATCTGATATTGGGGTCTAATGTTGACGGACACCCTTTGTGGATATGCGTTGGGTTGTGCTTAGATGTTTGTTGGGGTAAAGCCTAGAGGATAAGCAGGGTCCTTGTTATCGTCCTCAGAATTGACCATAGGGTTCTTTCATTTATCTGTCCCTTTAGTCAGCAACTGGGCTAATTGGCTTATCATCTTTCTTTGGGATTCTAGCATCTGATCCCTCATCTCTTGTTGAATCTTAGCCAGTTGTTCTTACATCTGTGCTTGCATCTGATCTTGTATTTCTTTTTGCATTTGTTCTAGTCTTTCTAGCATTTGATCCATTACTTTGGTTTCGCGACATGTGTTGTAGCGATACTTAGTTGGTAGATTTTTGTTAGTTTCTAGGGTAACTGTCATAATTTTAATTAATCAGGGTCTTTTTACGAGATTTAATGCATGTGATGTGATGCAATGCATATGAATGAAATGAATGTAAAAAGAGGCGTTGATTCTGATTCAATTCTATTAGATCACTTTTCTAGAAAACGAATTTCTTTACATAGGGCAGATGATTACATATACGACTTTGCCCTATTCCTCAAGGCCTTAAATTTACTAAGAAGCCAAGCTAAGTTACGGTCACGATCTAATTCCGACTCATACTTTAAACTTAATACATCGGCCTGAACTGCTAGGGTTTGCAAGTGATCGGCTACTTCTCGAACTTGAGCCACAGCTTCACCCATGACATGATCCCATCTCTAACCTGACATTGAGAACGGTGGAGCTGCTCTTTCCAATGTTCGTTGTTTGCTTCAAGAAATTCAACTCGTATTTCTCATTTGCAATGTCGTCTTAGCTCATCTATCTTTGCTTTCAACTCCTCAATCTTACTTAGGCTGGCTTTTAATTCGATTGCGGAGTTACGGCTACGATGATGATGTAGTGATTTCTTCAAATCTGCCACCTAAGCTCTTAATCTTTCCTTTTCACTTTGGCTTTCTAACAAACTTCTTTTTAAAGCGTCTTCCCGTATCTGGGCTTCTTGAAATTGCCTCTCCTACTAACTGGCTTTAGTCTTTTCTTCTTTGATTTCTTGCCGCCACTGTTCTGATGTCTTGCCTAAACCAGCAGTTCTCATTAACCTACAAAGCTTCTTGTATTCCGTTTTCAGACTATCTAAATCTTCTTCAGCTTTGTTCTTTCCCTTTCTCAATTTCTCAGCTTCTAACTTGTGGATGTCGACGTCTAGCCTCAACTGCATCTTTTCTTCTTCTAACTGCTCTATCCTCTTTTCCAGTTCCTGATTTTTTTCAAAGTCTTGCTTGATGATTTCTAACTCGGGCGGGACAGCTCGTAGATGCCCTTCTAACGGTCGAGCATTTTCTTGACTTGGCATAGGGATGTTATCAATGACTCTCTTACCCCACCACCAATCATATTCAGGGGTTGTCATCAGACCTGCAGTGAATCCTTTCATTTTACAGGTTTGGTTCTAAGCCTTTGATATCTCACGAACTTTTTTCTTATAGTTGTCGTCCTTGTATGTAAACTCGCATTGAGCTAAACCTTGAGTTACCGATATGAACTGCCTCGATCGGTACTGCCTTAACAAAAGCAGTGGAACGTAACTAATGGCTTCTCATATCTCGAGTAGAGGGACCTAGTCAAAGTTACCACAGCGATATAAGATCTCATCGGGGATCATCTATGGAGCCTTCCATTCAACGTTTTCTACTTGTAGATTCTGAAGAATTGCCATCCATTTCTCTTCTGAAATGCCGTCTCGCCTTGGTATAGCCACTATTTCTTTTAATAGAGAGTAGTTCTCGAAGAAAACTCGGTAGGACACTTTTTCAACTTTCCAAAAGTGGCTATGAAACCAAGCCAACAAAAGCTGTGCACAGCCTATGAATCTTCCCTCGCCTACTCTCCAACATGCGTTCAAGAATCTAAAAGTTTCTGGCAAAATCGCAGGAACAGGAGTGACCCTTTTATCTAGTCGATCAAACAAATCGGCAACTGCTTCATCTATATGTCTCAAAGCCTTGGGGAAGATCACCAATCCATAAATACTCAAAGCGAACACGTCAACTCTTTTTTTCATGTTGGGATGTGCTAGAATCAAATCCCTCAAATTTACCCAAGGGATGCACTTGCCTTCACCTTTCTGCTGGATTCGGGCTACAACCCACTGTTCACTCATTCCTGTGATGTTCATTAACTTCTTTACAAAAATTGAAATGTTGGCTACCTTAACATAGGCTTTATCGGCTTAGACCCTCGGACAACGAAGTAAGGTTGTATATTCCTCCACAATGCGTACCAAATCCACATTCTCGAAAGTAAAACAGCTATAGGCTGGGTTCCAAAATTGAGTCATATCTTGAAATAGGTGTTTATCCACCTTGATGTCGAGTAGGTAAGGCAGATCACCATAACTATAGTAAAATAACTACTTGATCTCGTCGTCCCAGTGGACCCATATCTCTTTTAATTTCTGGAGATCGTTTTGCGCTATACTGATACGGGTGAAGTCCCATAATTTTGATGTATATCTCTTAACCAGACTATCCCCATTTTCTTACTGTGTTCTCTCAGACCACATTCGGACGGTCGCACTTTCCTCCACTCTATTAAGAAACCCCTTTTCTATGATAAGCTTTCTATTTAGTAACCGAACGTGAATCGACACCTCTTTTCCATAACGATGCAATGCAATGCAAACATAAACAAAACAAAACAAAACACGTCAATACAAAATAAACAAATAATAAATAGAGCTCCTACTTGGGTAACTACTAAGGGTTGGAGTGGTTTTACACAGGGTAGGCTTTTTAGGGCTCGCTATATGTAGTTCGGTTCTAAAGAAAAGGTACCTGAACTCGCAGATTCCTTAATCCTCATCCATTATAGGCTCTTATGGATCGAGTTCAGTTCAGGGGGATACATTTCCCTATGGCCATGTGGAGATGAAAATTTGACGAAGACATAGGTACGGATGTATCCCGAAAGCAGTTCACTAGCCTATACGGAGGTGAAAACCTCATGACGGCGTAGTTTCTCACTCCCACTTAAAAGGTGTGACCACGACGGTCATGCAATGGAATGTGCAGAGATATATAAAAAGCTCGAAGTAAATAAAGAAAATACGAATAAAATGATGAAGATCATAACACAAAATGGATAAAATGCAATGAAAGGATCGTATATTAAAACCAAATTTTCAATTTTCGGCCAAAAGACAAAAGTTAATCAACTTGAGGCTTGACTCTCCTTTTTTATATCCCTAGTGGAGTCGCTAAGCTGTCAAAACCATTTTTTGAAAAAATGGTGGTCGACTGTGTTTTTGAAAATGAAAACGAAAAAAAGGGAGTCGCCACCAATCCTTTTTTGCTGAGGTATGATCGGCTCACCTCGAAAAGTGGTTGTTTTTAATAAATATTTTGATTTATCAAAATGACGATTTTGATCCACGAAAATCAGAAAAACGGGTTCGGGAGTCGGTTACGCACGAGGAAGGATTAGCACCCTCGATACACCCAAAATTGGTATCTAGTTGATTAATCAATGTTTTAGTGTCGAAGATTTGAAAACTTGAAAGAATTTAAACTACGATCCCTCTTTTATGGTGATGTTTTCAAAAAAATCGATTGGATAAATTGAAAATATGTGTCAAAGGTCGTCTTGTCTCAAGGTAAAATGTCACATCTAATGCGTTAAGACACAACATCTCGACCTTTGAGGCTAAACTTGCCTTTTATTTAAAATTTATGCATTTTAACTTTAAAAGGATATTTGGTTACTTAGAGTAAACGAGAAAAAACCGAAACCCAATATGTTAGGGCGCGATTTCTCGAATTTCTAAATACAGAATATTGTTTTGATTTAGAAAATCTTATTTCGAGATAACAAAACGTCGCATCCAATACGTTAGGACACGGCATCTCGAATTCTTGAGAATAAGCCTTTTTTATTTAAAATTTATGTATTATTATTTTTTTTTAAAAGAAGGGATATTCGGTTATTTAGATTAAACGAGAAAAATTGAAACCCAATGATTAGGACACGACTTTGCGAATTTCTAAATACGGAATATTGCCTTTATTTAAAAAACATTTTTATGTGTTTGGGTAAAAATCGATGTAACACAAATTTGTAATATAAATATGCATAACAGGATAATTATCAATGCGTTAATGTGAATAACAACAAAAGACGGGAAAATAAATAAATAAACATGTTGATTATAAGTAAAGGACAAAATAATAAGTAAAGACTAAAATTTGAAACTAAAAAAGGCTAATATTAAAACAATGAATAAATAAACATAGTATAGAACAACTTAAGCATAATAATAATAATAATAATAATAATAATAATAATAATAATAATAATAATAATAATAATAATAATAATACTGGTGATATTAATAATAATAACAATAATGAAATAATAATAGCAAAATAATGAAAATCTCAAACTTGAAGGTATATAAAAAGATTCGAAATGATAATGAAAAAAAAAAAATGCGTGAAGTCGAAATATATATGAATATTTATTATTAAAATCATACCATGAAAATGATAAAAAAGGAATATAATAATAGTAATAAAATACCATAATAATCGTAATAGTAACAATAATAATAAATATAATTAGTAAGTACAATAATAATAATGAAAATAATAAAGACAATAAAAAAGTAGAAAATAATAATAATACAGTAATGAGGGAAAAAAATATAATAACAACTATAATAGAAAATATAATAAGAATAAAAGAATATAATAGTAATATTGGTTGTAATAATAAAAAATAATAATACTAATAATAATAAATAATATAATAGTAATAACATTAGTAATAGTAATAATAATAATATTAAAATAATTAATTTAATAGTAAAGTAGTCCAAATAACCAAAAAGGGACTAAAATCGAACTAAAAACGGAGTTTTGGGGCGAACTTGAAATAAAAAGGAAGGGGTGGACCTATTTGAACACGCGAATAATATGGAAGGACCAAAAGTGCAATAAGACCATTAAATCAAAACACGCGGATCCTCTTTGGTGGGTCGGGTCAACATGCCACATAAGGCCCGTATCAATAATTATGATTTTACGTATGGACAATTCCTCAATATCTTGTTCATTCGCAACAAAATATTTTCTTTGTGCGGTGGTAAAAAAAAACATGTTTTTTTGGGGAGAGATACTATTTCACCTTCACCAATCGAGTCGCAGGTATCTAACATATTCATATCTAATGATTTTCCACAAAGTGGTGACGAAAGGTATAACTTGTACAAATCTTTCTAGTTTGCAATTCAATCCGATCCATTAGTTCGTAGAGCTATTTACTCGATTGCAGACATTTCTGGAACACCTCTAATAAAGGGACAAATAGTCAATTTTGAAAGAACTTATTGTCAACCTCTTTCAGATATGAATCCATCTGATTCTTGGCAAAACGACATTGTTTTGGGCGTTTAAGGTCAGTCCCAAAACGACGTCGTTTTGGGGGTCTATAAAAGTCTAATTTTTTTTTAAAATTTCATTTCTCCTCCCCCTTTTAAAAAAAAACAAAAAATGCTCTCCATCCCTCTCTTCTCCCTTGCGATTTCCGGTCATCGGTCTCCGTCGTCCTTTGCCTCCGGCGCCGTCGTGCATGATGGCCGGCGCCCCGAAAGGTAAGATTTTTAAATTAAAATTTTTTGTTTCTTATATCTCTAATATATATATATATATATATATATATATAGAAAAGAAAAAAAAAAGAAGGAAAAAAAGGAGCTTCGAAAACAAAGTGAAACGAAAGGGAAAAATCACCTCTTTTGGCTTCGATTTTTTATTTTAGTTCTTGGTTATTTCTCTGCTTTGGTGTTACTTTCTTAATTTTGTGGTGTTAGAATCACTGCTTTGTGTTTAAAACTATGGTTTGTATTCATCAAAAATGTCAAATCTTTACAACGGATTTTGGCTTGGCTTTTTATAGCCATTTTTTTACACGATTTTCTCCTCTTGTTCTGTTTGCTGTCTTTTCTCCATTAATTTTGCAGGTGCAAGTGGCAAGGACGATGGGGATGTGTCATGGGCGGTGGCCGATAGGCGGTGGCAGAGGTCAGATGGCAGAGGCGGCTAGGGTTCCTAGGGTTTCTATTTTTGTTTTGGGTATTAGGCTAAAGTTTAGGCTATTGGGCTAGGTTGATTTGGGTTGATTTGGGTTTAAATTGGATCTTTAATGTTTTGGGCTGTTTTAGTTTTAGTTTAGGGACTATTTTGGGTCTGGTGTATGATGGTTTGGAATTTGAAATTTGGTTTAAGGTTGTAAAATGGCCCGGGCAATTTGGGCCTTCTACAATATTAGTATTTAAATTTCATTTTTACGATAAACTATACTCAAAGTCACTAAACTATTAATAAATTTATTTTTTAGTCACTAAATTATTCGAAGTTTTCATTTAAGTTACTGGGTTATTAAGTTTTTTCTTTTAAAGTTCTTCTAGAGAGTTCTAAGCGAGATTCAACGATCAGTACAGTGGATTAGTACCCATTGATGAGTAGAACATACATTAGGTCCAAGTCGATCTGACGGTTAGTGTTGGAGAAGAAAGCTATTTGGATTTTGATTCGCAGATCCGTGAAGTTCAAAGTTGTTTCATGAAAAAAATAAATTGTAAAAAAGAATAGGAATGAGAGCTTTCGATTGGTGTAGGCGGTGTGAACAAAGAAGGTCATACAACAACGATTTTAACATCCTAGTGACTTAAATGAAAACTTTTAAATAGCTCACTTGCCATTTTGTAACTTTTTGAAGTTAAGTGACCAAAATATAAACTTTTAATAGTTTAGTGAACTTGAGTGTAGTTTACCCTTCATTTAAAAAACTATCGATTATAATTATGATTGTTATTGTTTGGGTAAATATTTAGTGTGAAAAAATTACAATATGGAGTTCGATAAATACTTTTAGTGTGACAAATAAGACTTAATTCAACATGAGGCACTTAAACTATGTCTCTTGTTTGAGTTAGGTACCTAAATGTTTTTTTGGGTCCAACCGGTTACATAAACATTATAACGTAGCCAAAGTTGGCCCTACAAAGAAAGGTTTGCTGATTTGACGGACTCAGCACTCAAAATTGGGGATGAGTTTTTCGGTTTGGAGAGATGGAAATGACGTCATCAATAGTTTTTGAAAGCTCCCCATTTATGGAAAGGGAAGGGATGACTACAATGTTGATTTGGGGGACAGCGAGGAATATATTTTTTTATCTTATTTAATAATAATTTAATTTTTTCTTTAATTAGATTTTAATTACATGGTGATGTGCACTTTTTAATTGGCTCTGGCTTTTTTTTTTAACGGAATGTAATGGTAGGGGCCAACTTCGATTATAGAAGAAAGTTCAGGTACTTGATTTGACAAAAAAAGGTTCAGGTATCTAACTTAAATAAATGACATAGTTTAAGGGCCTCTAATTGAATTAAGCCAAAAAGATAATTGCGTAAAAAATATTATATATCCTAATAAAAAATCAAGGAATTTTACACATTCCACCTATGAAATTGGAATTTGAGAATAGAATTTGAGTCATATCTAATATTCCTCATTCAAATTTCAGAAATTTGGGATTTTTTATTTTTTATAAAAAAAGGAAAATAAAAATTCAATTTAAAATTTTAAAAATCTCTTTGCAAATGAATTCCTTGATTAAAATCCTTGTACCAAACATAAACTCTTTAACAATGACAGGAGTACAAACACATGATCAAGTATTTGTATTGGATAAAATTATTGATTTTAATAGTTTTGACCTCAAATTTGGTTAATTTGATTATATAGATGAAACTACTCATATATTAAACGGAATAGTGTGATGACTTTGATGAAGTATGAATAAACAATTTGGAGCCCAAAATGTATTTTTTTTCCTTTTCCTATCTAATAACCAAATCCATTAAAACACGTTGTAATAACATCACTAAACTCACATCCGCACGGGTATATGTATTTATACACAGGAGCTGGTATATTTTTAATAAAATTTGTTCATGGTGATAATAGTGACGATGATGATGAAGAGCCAGAGGAAGATATAGATGGGGTAATCGGTGCCGATCCGCTGGGTGAATTACGACACAAAGGGCAAGAACCATTCATCTTTAGCCACTCATCTATGCAATCTGCATGAAAGTAATGGTTACACTCTGGTATAGTCCTTAATGTTTCCTTAGGCTGGTACTCTGATAAGCATATGGGGCAAGTGTTATCATTAGGCTTGGGAAGACGGCCACTGTCGCCAAGCTTAGTTTTAGGGTAGGATTCGATCGTTTGTCCGTCAAGTCCCGACATGACAATGGCCAACGATGGGGAAACTGATGTGGAAAATTCGATGTTGCGGAGGTTTCGTTGATGTCGCCTGTGTCTCATTCGGCTACCAGCGAATGCAACGAGCCCGATTAGGCATAAGAGTCCTGGGATTCCAGCTCCTATGATGATTCCATACTTGGCACCCCTTGGCAATCCTCCTCCGCCTGCAATGTGAAATCAATTTCAGTGGGAAAAAATAAAGGAAAAAAAAATAGCATAATAATTTATTTCATCCTCCAATTTTATAAAAAAAAAATTATTTTAACCTCTATTTAATTTTTCGTAGAGTCTTAGAATTTATATTTTTTTTGTTAAATCACCTAAACTGGATGAAAAACTTAATGTTTATTAACTTTGTTAACGTTATGGCATCCCACGTGTATGTCACGTTAGTAATTAATTAATTTTTTAAAATTAAAAATATTTAAAAATTAATTTTTATATTTTTTTAAAAATTTTTATTTTTAAAAAAATTAAAATGTAAATAATTAATTAATTGTTGACGTGGCATCTATGTATATGTTATGTCAGCAAAGTTAATAAACATTAATTTTTCATCCATTTTAAGATGATTTGATAAATAAAATAAATTTAAGAGTTAAAAGTAACAAAAATTAAATAAAGAGTTAAAATAAAATTTTTTTTCTTTTAAACTGTAGGCCAAATAAGTTTAAAATTTAAGTTTCAATCTCTGTATATCAAAATATTGACCAAGCAACCATGACATTTTAACAACAGATTTAATATGGAATTTTAATTATTTTAACGGGATTTATTTTTACTCTTATAAAAAGGAGACTATTTTACATACATAGTAGTATTTAAGATTTAGATCAAATTTTTTTCAAGTGAAATTTAAATAATATATTTAATAAAAATTAAGAATTGATTTCTTTTATTGAAGATTATTGCCAATAGCTTTGTTTTACGATTTAAATATTTTATTTAAATAATATATTAATTAAAAATATTATTTTTATTTCACTTAAAAATATAATTAATTTCACAAAAAAAATTAAGAGAAGAGCTAGAAAACAAATCTACTTTTTGAGTGTCGGTGTCAAAAATAAAAAATTACTATAGAGAGTAAAAATAAAAGATTAAAAAATTAGTTCTACTGTTATATTATTATAAAACATGATTATTAAAAAAAATCACAGAGCTAACTCTAAAAAGAATTCTAGCAAAACATAAGAAAAGAAAAAAGAGAGGATATTTTATAATTTAAACAAGATTTTGCTTTCCTTTTTATTTTTCCGTATATATAATATGATTTTTGAAACCTAATTGATCAAGTTATCAATTCTCAATTAAAACATCAGTCCTATTTTACTTTAAATAATTTATTAAAAATTATAAAAACAAAAATATGTTTTTAAAAAGTATAAAATCCGATTCAATCCCAATATAATCAGTTTTTTTATCTCAAGGTAAACTAATCTCCCTCTTACTGTAGATCCATGTACTATCCTATTTCTAATTTAACCGGTCCGACCGACCCAACTATTCCGGTTCCAAATATTTAGAGGAAAAGAAAGAGTTTTTAAACTAAAAATATTTACCAGCCCATTGGTCACCTTTAAATATGTATATATATTCATCACCTATGTAGAAACAGTGAGTTATTCTACCAATAGAAAACAACCCGGATGGCGTGGGAGCCTTCATTCCACCCAGTTCATACCAGTTGACTCCATTAACGTTTTTGACTTTGATCCAAGTAAAATCAAGGATTCTAAAACGCTTTGTTTCAATCACTATTTAGAATTAAATTTCTTGACACATTAAGGATGGAACACTAATCAAAGCTCTACTTAGTTTTTAATCCATTAACATACCTTGGCTTGGCAGATTAAAGCACCCAGTTTCCAGACTATTTCTATCAGTGAAACCACAATCACCTCGCCGTTCAACACACGATCTACAGTTCGGTTCATTCCAATCTAACCGGATTCCGTCCATAACAAACGGAATAGTGACCGCCTTTATAGCCCGACAAGTTGACGGTAAACCCTCGGCGGAATCCACAGTAGAGATCATCGTGGAAACCAAGACGGAATAATTCGAATCGCTAAGGCATGAAATCGACCTTAACCCGTTTTGAGTTACGTCACTAGTGGAGCAATTGAAGAAGGTGACGGTATACCAGAATTCAGTACCGAAAGGAGTTCCCGATAAATTAAAATTCTCCAGCATCCGTTTCGGGAGACAGGAATCTGGGTCGTCAATCCATATCTGTTGTGCTTCGTAATCGATGTACCTGACGGAGAATTCGCCGGATTCCGGGAGTTTAAGTATCGGTTCTCCCGTCGCCCTGCTGCATGAAAGACCGAAACCGGGATAGCTGCAACTACCGTTTTGGTTGCCATTAGGGTTCCGCCCGAAAGGGAACTTCAGTTCGAGTTCGCTGCCGGGGCATGAAGTTGGACAACGTTGAGCAGTCGTTGGGTTATGAAGAAAGGTGGAGAGGAAGATGAAAGAGAGATATGTTAGGAGAGCCATTTTTCTCTCTTTCCTTTTTTTTTCCCCCTCTTTTTGTAACGTTAAATACTTAATTTAGAGCGCTAGCCCTTTTTCGCTTGGTACAGGATTTCATTACCCTTTTTTACTCTTATTTGCTACTTTAATTTTATAAATAAATAAAAAATCTCTTCATCCTTTATTTAATTTTTTCATCTATTTTAACTTTTAAATTTATATTATTTATCAAATTATTTTAAAATATATTAATTTTGTTAACATAAGCAATTAATTTATTTTAAAAAATTAAAAATATATATTTTTACAATTTTTTATATTTAAAAAATTAATTAATATGGCATAATATCTACGTGGCAATGCATGTATATGTTACGTCAACAAAATTAATAGATATTAACTATTCAATCTATTTTGAATGATTTGATAAATAACAAAAATTTAAAGGTTAAAAGAAAAAAATTAAATCTAGAGCTAAATTTTTTTTTTTTAAATTTAAAATGTGTAATAAGTCATCCTAACTTTTAAATTTTACAACTTTTGAGGAATTTTATTTTCAACTGGTATATGTAAAATTATCATAGAAATATATTTGTATCATTTTAAGTAGAATTTTATAAAACATAAATTTAATTTAATTTAAAATAAATTAGAGTTTTCTTAATTAAAAATTATTATAAAAATAAAATAAAAATAAAACTTGAAAAATTAAAAATGAGAAATAATTTCTACGAAATAAAATTCAAATTTGATAACAATATTTGGGGTGGTTTTCTCTACAATTGTAGGGCGTGCAGTTTCTACAATCAGTATATACGTGTTGACACGTGTTGTTTTGAGAGTAATATGAGATTTTGTAATGGTAAAATTTTCTAAAAAAAACCCTCACGTAGAACTCCACTTAACATATAATTCAATTGATTCAGTGGATTTTTTTTATACAATGTTCAAAGACAGCAGATTGAATCAATTTGATTGAGGATTTTAAAGATGATTAAATTTTAGAACCAAAATCAAGATTACAATTAAAAGATAAAATATTAATTCAAACATTAAAAATATTTAAATATTTAAAAAGTATGAAATACTAAAAAGGGTACGGTTGATTTAAATAAAAATGCTATTTTTTTTATATTTACTGATACATTTTGTTTTTAAAGAAAGAAAGTAAAATTGTGTCATTATAAAACGCATTTTCACTTAAAATTGACAATTTAGTGTTTTTTGCTTAAATGGTTAAATGTTAATATTTTTGTTATTGAGTCTCGAAATCGATTTCTCTCCTCTTCACATTTATATTTTTTTCTTTCATGTTGTATTAAGCCATTTTTTTATTTTTTAATATATTATCTCTTTTGGTTAAATGATTAGATAATTGTGATATCATATTTGAGTCCTATGTTTAATTCATCTTATAAGCATTTTCGTATGTTTTATTTCATATGTTTAAATATTTTTTATTTTTAATTAATGTTTATAATTAATAAATATATTATTTTCAATTTTTTAATTTTTAATTCATAACTCTTTTATTTATAAAATCAAATAATAAATATGTAATTATTTTTAGAAATATCAACTAATTCTTTTGATATATTTTCTTTATATATAATATTTATCAGTCAAATATTTATTTTTTCTACCTAATTTGTGGGTATGGTGATTTCTAATATAGATTGCAAAATAAATATTACACATATAAAAATTATATTTACTAAAAATAATGGTATTTATAATAATTATTTAATTTTATAAATAAAAGAGTTATTAATTAAAAAGATAAATTAAAAATAAAAATTTTGAAAACAATATATTTATTAATTATAAATATTAATTACAAATTAAAAAAAGAGCTTGAAACAACATGAAATAAAAAAAATACATATTAAAATGCTTATAAGAAAAATTGAACCAAGAACTCAAAGATGAAATTGTAATTATCTAACCATCTAATCAAAAGAGCTAACATGTTAAAAATACTAATTAAAAAAATAGCTTGAAAATGTGAAAGAAAAGAATCGAACCTGAGACTAAAGGAAAAAAATACTAACATTTAACCATATAAGCAAAGAAGCAAATCTATTAATTTTAGTGAAAATGCGTCCTATAATACATATTAAAGGGCACACCCTATAAGATGCGTTTTCAATAAAAATGCACCCTATAGGACATCTTTTCATTTTTTTTTTTTCCAAAAACAATATATATATATATATATATATATATAAAAGTAAATATAAAAAAAATTTAGCACAGATCCTTAATTTTGAAAGCAAATCAGCATATTTATTTAAATCAACCAAAAGAGTCCTAACCAATATAGTTAGGCTTGTCTACAATAACCATTTTAACAATATTTTACTTTAGTAGTCAAGTTAGTTTCAGAACTTAATTTTTTTAATATTTTGTTTTAACTCTTTTATAATAGTTTTCACTTATAATAACAATATAAATTATATATATTGCTAAATTAGTTCTTTATCTCGAATTTTAAAATAAAACTAGATGTATTCCATGAAAGAAAGATTATTAATTACTTTTATTCAATATAAATGATCTTGATAAAAGAAATAAAAATCATAGATTTTTGTTAAGATAGTATTTCCATAAAATGGCTAAATTTTACATTAAAACTTATTAGTCATATTCTATTGAATGAAATTAATCTTTAGGAAATAAAATTATATTCTTAAAACTTTTTAAAGATATCAATTTAATAAATTATTTAAATTTCATATAATAAGTATTTTATTATAAAATTATAACATTATAAATTTATAAATTTATAAATTAATTAATTGAATTTGGATTTGTTAGTCATAAAATTGTTACCGATATCTTTAGTAAAAAGGATAAGTATATTGAGACAACCACGCTAATAGAATATACTCAAAGAGACTTGTAGAGCAAGAAATTAAGGAAATGTAAGTAACGAACTATATGTTATAGGTGTACAACAATCGAATATCATCTTATGGCTTTGCAAATAATTGTAACTATTAAGAACATGATGATTATATCTAATTGTATCAGGTTATTGGTTTAGCAACAAAAAGATCCTATTCCTTTAACATCTTAGATTCAAATAATGTTAAAAAAGAATATAAATTTTAACAATCCAATCCCTCTCTCTATCAACCATATATATCTCTTATTTTATTTTTGGGAATTTTGATGGTATGTTTATATCTGATTTAATCGCTTGTAATAAGTTTGATAATCATAAACAGTTAATATATTCTTTTAAGTGTTTCATGGGATGTGACGATCATGGATTTGCATTAGAACTTATATCGGCTACGTTTGTAGTATCTGTATCTTACTATACTTAAAATATTTTATTATTATTTAATACTTAATTAAATCCAAATTCAATTCTAAAATCATTAAAAACTTGTTATTTTCATAAATCAACAAATATTATTTTAAAAATATTTCATCTTTTTATATTTTTATATAAAATTTACAAAAAAAAATACATGGATAATAATTTTAAACCTAAATCATCATAAATTTTATTGTCTCAATTTTACTATTGATTTTTATAAATGTATTACATTTATTTATTTTAGTGACATAATGAATATGTCATAACATAGTAACATATTATATATTTAGATCATATTCATATAATAATTTAATTAATTCTTTATTTACTTATTACTTTTCAATGTCTGGATTAAAATATTAATTCTCAACTTTGAAATTTGTGTAATATTTCTTGATTCTAGAAGAGTCAAACGAAAAAACAATTTAGAAAAATAAACCGGTGAATTATTAAAAAGAATTTTGCGTCACCTCACTAGTGTGCCCCTTTTTTTTTTTTGGTCTTTCTGAAGAATAGACATTGTCGCTACCTGTTAATTTTCGCCGTTGAAGATTGACTTTCTTTCTTCTTCTTCTTTTTATTTTTTTTTAAATATTTCAAATATTATATATTTACGACGGTAAATAATAATATAAATTTAAATCAGTACAAAATATAATGAATAAAAAATCAAAAAAAAAATTCAAACACATGATAAAATTAAAATTCACACACGTAATAGAGTTTGGACTTAAATATTCAAAGATTAAAATTTTTGTTTTAAGTAACACCTTATTGTCAACATTGATTATTTTTTATTATTTTTAAAAATGTTTTTATATAATATAGGGTTTTGATGGTTACGTGACAAGACTTTATGTTGAGCATTTGGATTTTGGTTTAAAATAATGAAGGAAAATTTAGAAATCAAAGCAAAACAGGTAAGTGAGACTATAAGATAATTTAGTAATCCCAGGCCACCTACTAATTTCGAAGTATCTATGAAGACCATAGTTGTGTTCATATATTCTGATTATTGATAGACCTAAAAATGAGTAATTATACACTAGATTTCTCATCATATTTGTCTTTCTTTTTTTTTTTTTCCCATCAACTACATGCATGATAAAAATAATACAAATTATCAAAACATATCAAGATTTTAATTATTAATACGATATTATATTAAGTATATATTTCTTTTGCCAAAACATCAAAGCATTGAGTTAATCAAGACAAACACTTACAGGTTATAGTATATCAAAAGATGTAACTCAAATTCTCTTAATACATATAATCTCAATATAAATTAAAAAAAAAAAAAAATCAAACTTCTAAATAAGTGAAGCTCTCATTCATGTTAGAAGAGCGGTTGGTTGGTGAGAATGATTGGTAAAAATAGGATAAGGTCGATTGGAGACACAGACCTTTAGAGGATATCAGGAGGCTTAGAAATGTTTCCTATGAGGAGGAAGAGTCGAGATCGAGATTGCAAATCAACAAGGAAATATCAAGATGGGCAACGTTTGCTTTTAAACAATAACTTTGTTATGAATAGTAGCTTATGAAGCGTGATTCTGTACCAAAATTTTTTAATAGATATATATTTTTTATATTATATTATTAAAGCCATTTATATATTTTTATAAATCTAATGATATTCATATTACATATTTTTATTTTTTATACTTAATATCGTAACTATTTGTTTAGCTCATGGAGTTTCAATAGTCTAATTTTTGTTCTAAAACATATATTTATTCAAATATTCTTTGTTTTGTGTACACTTCAAAAGCCCAACGTAAATTTAAATTTTAAAAACGGTATTATTGAAATAAGGGTCACGTAACTTGAATAATACCATAGAACCAGCAAAGAGAATACGAAAAAAAAAAAACAATCTCTACTATATGAGCCTGATTTGGTGGTTTTGGGTTGAGGAGAGCCACTGAAATTAGAGCTTCAACCTCCAAAAAGTTGTTCAATCATTTAGCTACTAATCATTGGGCCGATGCCCATAGTCCAGTCCCTTTGAAATGTGAACCGGTAGCTTGTAATTTGTAAAAAGGCGCCCGGTTCGGCCCTTTTTTGCCCTTGAAGGAGTACTTGAAATTTAATTTATTTTTGCTTCTCATCGGTATTTAAAATCACATTTCATTATTTGATTTAGTTCAATGATATTTAAAAAACCGATTGACTCTTTTTTTTTTTAACATATAAATAAAAATGTTCATAACATTGAAAATTTTTTATAATAAAAAAATAAATATATATATTTTAATACAACAATAGCATTAATGGTGCCTTTGGTGAGTTGGAATATAACTCTTTTCTACCCTATTTTATAAATTAAACGCACTGAAATATGTTTGTTGTATCTTTTAGGTTAGGATCACCGGTGGGATTATTTCTTATTGGGTCATTGGTTTTCAACTGAAGGTGGAAGGGTCCAATTACCGAATCTCACCTCGAACGAATAATGAAATTATTATTTTATTCTTATTCTTAATTGTTTTTTTTTATTTATTAGTTTTTGGTTATTTTAGTTTTATTTATTATTTTATAATACTTTAATTTTATTTAGTTATTTTCATTTGTAAAATATTAAGTTATTTAATATAATAAATATATTTATAAATTATGTAATTGGTTAGTTAAAATATTTAAATGAATTTATAAAAACATTAAAAAAATTTATTATTATTAAAAATACATATAAAAAGAATTCAATAATGTTTATTTATATTAATGTCTTCAATGGTCATTTTTATTTTTCTCCCATCGCCATCGCTGGCTTTGCGTCAAAACACATATCTTAATATTAATTTTAATCTCACTGTTACAATAACTAATCTCGTTGCCGTCATTGTTTTTAATTACTATAACGATGAAATTAAAAATAATAGTGGTGATGAATTTAATTACTATAGCGGTAAGATTGAGAACTCCTTTAGATGTCCGATAACCTCCAGTGCAATGTGGTTTCTCTTGGTTTTGGTGCAACTGCACCAAAATTATTCTTTTGGATGAATTGCTTTTTGGCAATGAACAAATATGAAGTTTTTAACTAGAGCATTCAATAACAATTAAAGAAAAAACAACTCTAGTGGGAAATGCTATCCCACTTTTAACATTTTTTTTAAGAAACACTTTAACTTGTTATTGTTATAAAATGCATATATTATATAATAAATATAAATATAAACATTACAATAGTATCAGAGCTAGACTTCTGAAGACTATTTAATTATCAAGAGACAAGTATCATGGAAAATCATCATCAAGAAGTCTTTTACCTTGAAGGAGGCGTGTTTGATGGTATCTAAGCAAAACTCCACAATGTTAGGAGAAAGACAATCTAACATAAGGCCTCCACTCTTCAATGAAGCAAATTTCTCATATTGAAGAACAAGAATGAATTTGTTTTTCCAAGCCAATGATATGAAGTTTGGAAAGTCATCACCAATGATCCATTCATCCCTAAGAAGAGAGTAGATGGAAAATTTGTCAACAAAGAAGAAGATGAGTGGGATGAAAAAGACATAAATAAAATTCAATTAAACTGCAAGGCCATTGATTTTCAATTTTTGAGCTCTTGCTCCAAAAAAGTACAATAAAGTATTTATATGTGACAATGCAAAGGAAATGTGGGGCAAACTTGAGGTCACACATAAAGGAACAAATAGAGTCACATAATTAAATATTAATTTCACCTTAGATTATGAGCTATTCAAAGTTAAGAAAGGAGATGTTGATCATTTCATCAACATTACCAATAGATTAAAGGTACTTAAGAAAAGCCTTCCAAAAAAGGAGATGATGAAAAATATGCTCAATAGTATACCAAAGTCATAGGAAGCTAAAGTGCCAGCTATTAAAGAGTCTAAAGACCAAAGAAAGAAAAATCTTTAAAGCAATTTAATTTAGGGTAAACTACACCACAAGTCATTCTAAAATAACATCGTTCCTATTTTGGTCCCTTTAATTTTTTTGTCAATTTAATCATATTCTAATTAAGATAATTGATCGAATTGGTCATTATCGTTAAAATTTCTGTTAATCCACTAACGAATTTTTTGACGTGGCATTTTTTAAATTTTGACTAAAGCTAAAGACCTCTCTATAATTTTTCCAAAACATTTTTTTATTTACAACATAAGAACCACCAACACTTACCATAAGAACCACCAATATGCATTGTCGCTCATCCCCTGCTCCTCCATCTCCATCACTCCTCATTCTGTCACCTTCACATCATCAGAACCACCTTACATGACTGTTTCTCCAATATGGGTGATGTACGTATCCGATGAATTTAAGAAATGGATGCAAGTATCATTTGCAATGTTTTTTCTTTCTTCTAGTCCTTGGTTTATGATGTTATGCATCACAAATTTTTTGTTTAAGGTTTAAAGTTTAGGGTACATCTTTTCCTCATTAAGTAGTAGTTTAACGCTTATTAAAATGAAATTTATAGAAATAAACATATAATTAGTGCATTTTTTTCTTAAGTTCAAAAATAAAAATCTAAAATGTTTTAAATAATCATTAAATTAGAGTTAGAAGTTCTGCAAACATATAATTACAGAACTATTTCTTTACGGAGCTCAATGCAATGCAACAATCAGCTTTTATGACAGTTGATGCTTGCATGCAAGGAGAGTTACCTTATTTATATAGAGCATGCATTTGTTTTAGAAATCTACATTCTTTGTTTAAGCGATCAGCTCGTAGATCTTATGCAGATCCCTTTGACATTCCTTGTGCCAACTCCTCACTTTGACATTACTAGGTTTTGATAATGAATCATCTGTGTAACATCCTGAAATAGGGCCTAAACGGAACAGTGGTTTCGTGACCATAAATCCGGGATAGAAATAATTATTTTATAATTATTTTGATGTTTATGATATGATTTCATGATGGTGTGAAGATTTCGTGAAGAAATTCTATGCATAAAATGCTTAATTTGAAATTAGGGACTAAATCGAATAAGTTGTAAAACTTGCATTCTAGAAGCTTTTAGTATGAAATTGCTTTGGAATATTAATTAGGAGGTCTTAAATAGCAATTTGACCAATTTCTAAAATTTTTGGACAAAAAAGGACTTGTACATGAAAAATTTTGAAAGAAAGGCATGAAGGGTATTTTAGTCATTTGGTAATTAAAAGATTAAAAAAGGGAAAAAGATGGCAAAATATGTCCATCTTCTTCATTAGCACGAAATTTCAAGGGTTCTCCATAGCTAGGGTTTATTTCAAGCTTCCAAGCTCCATAGTAAGTGATTCCAAGCCCCGTTTTTAATGTTCGTTATGTTTTTGGAATCCTGGTAGCTCGATAAAGCTTATGCTACCTATAATTTAAGCTAGGGTTCATATTTGGAAAAATACCCATAGGTGAAAAGTGTTTATTTTGATGTTTTATGATAGAATATGATGTTTTAAATTATGCTAGACAATTTGGGCTACTCGGTTTTAGGTAAAAACGAGTAAAAGGGCTTAATCGGTAAAAATACCTATTGTTCATAAGTACATGTTATAGTAGGAATTTGAGGTTGTTGTTGGTAAATAAATGATCAGCATGTCTTAAAACATAAGAATTTGTGATAAAGTTTGATTTCTGAGCCTTGGGGCAAAAGTGTAAATATGCAAAAGTTTAGGGGCAAAAATGTAATTTTTCCAAAGTTGGAGTCAGGGACTGTTTTGATAAATGTGAGTATTAAATAAGCTAAATTTGCTATTATAGATCAAGAAGAACGAAATTCGGGAGTAGATCAGGGAAAAGCGAAAGTAAAGGACTAAATTGTTAAGTTTAGTCATATTTTGTATTGAGGTAAGTTTACGGTAAATAAATGCAATATTTCATTATTTTACATTAATTTTGTTAATTTCTAGCATTTATACATTTATTTTACGAAAATATTCAAAGTCGAATCATAGACGAGATGACAGAGAAAGAGTATCGAAAGGTCCCGTTGAACTTTAGAAATATAGGGATACAAATGTCATGACATTTGGGGTTGATAGGACAGGACAGGAATGAGCCATGTAAGCCCATATCAGATATATGGCTTTAGAGATAGGAATAATCCATGTAAGTCCATATCAAATATATGGCTTTGGAAAGACAGGAACATTTCATGTAAGTCCATGTCAAGGACATGGCAATGGCAGATTATTATCAGACAGGAAAACCCGAATATCCCTAGTATTTCGAGCAGTTCAACGGGCTATTGTACAAGTTAAATTATGGAAAGTTTATCAGCAAGAGAAAGGTAAGTTATATTCATGAGTATTGAAAAGATCAGGTAAGAAAGAAGACAAGTGAATAAGGAAGAAGGTAGGAAATGAGGTGTAAAGAAAGCTTATGATGGTAGGTGATATATTGAATAATTATCGTTTATGATGAATGTTGTAATTTATTTGCTTGTAAACTTACTAAGCCTAGTGCTTACTTTCTTTATTTTCCTTCTTTTTATAGTTATTGCCAAGCTCACTCGGGAATCGAAAGGAACGTCGGAGATCCGGTCACACTATCGAAGGAATCATTTTGGTACAGTTAGATGTCTCATTTCGTGTATGGCATGTATAGGGACTTGGCTTCTTTTGATATGATAAGTTCAATGAATGGTGTATAAATACTTGTTAGTGAATAGGTAATGGAATGGCTAATCATATACATGTTTAATAGTATGTATGCTTGAATGGTAACTATTACAAGGAAACT
This sequence comes from Gossypium stocksii, assembly GCA_020496765.1. Lineage (NCBI taxonomy): Eukaryota > Viridiplantae > Streptophyta > Magnoliopsida > Malvales > Malvaceae > Gossypium > Gossypium stocksii. The sequence continues at coordinate 57,005,858 of CM035622.1, forward strand.
ATGAAAAAAGGTGAAAGTAATTTAAAAACAGATTCAAACAGCAGCAATGATGTGAGTTTTAAAAATCACTAAAAATAGTAGAAATGAAATTAAAAGGTGAATGAGGCATGAAATTAAAGATTAATGAGTCTATTTTCATGTAGAAGAAACAGAGTAAGCAAAAGAGTAGTATATTATGAGTTATTTGCACTTGAGTGAGACTACTCTAGACTGACTCTGTGATCCCCTATTCTAACTTTAAAAATTCACCATAAATTGTACATAAATAATTAGGTGTTATAATTTATATTCCTAGATTTCTTATTGAGTCTAGTTTTTAATGAAATAAACGTCATGCCTATTTGAGTTTTGTACAGAGAGAAACTTTATTTTTAGTGAACAGAGGTTAGAGTAGTTGGACTGTGCAATAGGGGAGATTTTAACTAATAAACTATACTAATTGGCTAAACCAAAAACTCTAGAAAACAATTAGTAAGTAGATACATGAGTATAGATTTAGGGAAAATTTACAGATCTTGATTTCGAGTTTCGTAACTCGAGATATGATTTTTTTTGTAACCATGATACAGTTGGACAATTTTATAAGGAATAGAGAAATAATTCATTTTGGCTCGTTTAAGTAACCGGTAATATTTGATTGATCCCGGTTTGGTCCTGAACTATTTCAATACCATGATTTAGGGTTTCTATGACCCCTTTTTAGGGACGTATTGAACGAATGAAAATAAATTAATTTTAAAAAGCAAATTTTTATGCCTGTTTGAGTAAGTAAAGTCCGGTAGCGTCTCGTGCTCGACTCCGGCGACGGTCTTGGGTAAGGGGTGTTACAATCTGAACAATTTGAGAAGTAGTTAGCATTGGATATACAAAGTTTTCTTTGTTTTAAACACTGATTATAGGCCACTTAGAGCCACAACAAAAAGGCACAACATACAACAATAGAGAAATGGATACATATAGATGTTTTGATCTTTGACGCTTCCCCAAAAGTTTTAACATGTTGTCAGTGACATCAAGAGGGGAATCATCATTACACGACTATTGTCATAGGTATGAGTCAACTGAGCTTTTACAGCGACATTGCTCTCAACAAGCTGCTTGTTTTCATAGGCTTTCCCGCAAACTGCATTCCTTTGAATTCCACTAGTGCCCAAAACTCATTTGTCTTTAGATGCTTGTCGAAACCATTTTTTTTTGAAAAGGGTCAACTTTTATTTAAAAAAACAAAAAATGGGAATTACCACTAATCTTTTTTTTATAAGGTGTGATCGGATGAGGTGTGATCGGGTTACCTCGTAGTTTAATCATTTTAATAAATAGTTTTGATTTACTAAAACAATGATTTTGGTCTACAAAAATCAAGAAATTAGGTTCGGGAGTCGATTACATATGAGGGAGGATTAACACCCTCGTAACGCCCAAAATTGGTACCTAGTTGATTAATTAATGTCTTGATGTTGAAGGTTGAAAACTTGGAAAGACTTTAAAATACAATCCCTCTTTGTGGTAATGTTATTGATAACGATAAATTATACATATTTTTACCTCATGTTTAGCCTATATATTGGATGAATTATTATCAATTATGTGAGAATTGATGCTCTTAATCTTTCTTTTTCATATCTTATATTCAGGAGAGCATAGGGAAGAGAAAAGAATGGAAAATGGACCGAAAATAAGGAAAATGGACCAAAATGTAAAAATGACACGGCCTAGGGAATCACCTCACGATCGTGGCACACGGCCGTGCCACATGAAGATCACACGGTCCAGCCTCCGACAAGTACGGCCAGGCCACATGACCGTGCCTCCATCGATAGAATCACACGGCCACTTGTCGAAGTCACACGAGCGTGGCACACGGGCGTGTTCTTGTCGTGAGGAAGAGGAATTTCACTCGAACTGGGATGCTTAGAGGATAAGAAAGGCCCCTCCAAAGCTCTATATAAAGATCCCATGAGGCAACTCTAAGGGGGTGATTATTTCCTGCTAAGGGAATACTCTTTTCTCTTAGGAAAGAGCGCCATATTTCTCCCAACACAAAGGGTGAAAGCAAGGGATTACTCCAAGGGAAGCCGATTGATTCATCCTAGAAGCTAGAATTCTACATCAAGACAGAGGATCTCCCTAAATTCCTTCAAGGGTTTTCGGGTTCTTTATGTTTTGTTATCTTAATTCTTCTAAGATTTTTTCCTTCTTTATTATGAACTAAACCCCTCAAATACTTGAGGGGGATGAAACCTAAGACGAATTTTGTTATTATTTATTCTTGAGTTATATGATAAATACTTGAGTTGTTCTTAATTATGTATGCTTAATTCTTGTGTTAATAAGCCTAGGTATTAATTCAAGAAACGGATGTGCTTAAAGCAGAGGAGCAAAAGTCACTGTGATAAGAGTAGATCTACCATAATTAAGCGGAGTTGCATGCAACCCCAGACATAGGGCGACATAAATCTGCCGGATTAGGGTCAAACCTAATATGGGGAACCATAGATCGAATTAATGCAACCTAGGGTGTTAATTAATAAAGGAACTTTAGTTAACAACCTAAGCCTAGTTGCTCTTCGCCTCGACGGAGGGTTTAGCATAAATTAGGGATCTCTACGGATCAAGTCAAGTGAATAAATCATCTAGCTCAAGAACCAATAACAAGTGAAGTCTAGGTGGATTCTCCCTTAAGTATTGCTTATATCAATCAGTTTTCCCGAAAGTCTTTCCTCAATTTACTTTTTGTGCACTTTTAGTTAGTTTTAGAATTAGTTTAAATCAACTTTCTTTATTTTTAGGCTAGATAATAGAAAGGAAGTAAGTACTAGTACTTTTGGTTCCCTTGGGTACGATAACTCGATCTTGCCACTAAACTATACTACTGTTCCATAGGTGCGCTTGCCTTTAACATTGTGATATTAGTTAGTTTTGGTGTGATCAATTTTATAAATTTTATTACTTAATATCGCGAGTCGTTATCAGTTATTTTACCTAAAAATCGTTTGGATAAATTAAAACGTATGTTAAAGACCTTCTCATCTCGAGGTAACAAAAATGTCACATCCAGTAAGTTAGGACACAACATCTCGAATCCTTAAGAATAAGCCTTCCTTTTATTATTATTTTATTTAAAACTCATGTATTTTGATTTAAAAATGATATTCGGTTATTTAGGTTCAACAAGGAAAGTAGAAACCCAGTAAGTTAGGGTAGGACTTCTCGAATCTTTAAATACGAAACATTGTCTTATTTTGAAAAATTTTTCTTTACGTGTTTAGGTAAAAATTAATGTTATATTAAAAATGATATACAATATGCAATAAAATATTATAATAACAATGATGGAATTACAAAGATGAATACAATATTAGTGAACATGTGACAGCCCGAAATAGGGCCTAATCGGAACAGTGGTTTCGTAACCACAAATCCGAGAGGAATAAATTAAATTTTGTGAGTTTTATACTGCATAAGTTTATCGATTAAGTTCTGTGAGAGAATTGTTTAGAAATTTACTTTTTTTTGTGATTAATTGGAAAACATGGACTAAATTGCAAATAGGGGAAATTATGAGTATTAGATGAAATAGGGACTTGATTGAATTGTGATATGAATGTAGGAGTGTTTATGTTGCAATTATACCATAAGTTAATAGGATGGACATAAAAGGGTAATCTAGAGAAATTTTCAAGAAACAAGGCTAAGGGCATTTTTATCCAATTGACAAAAATTTTCATAAAATATGAGAAAAAGATGAAAAGTGTTCATCATCTTCTTCTTTGAGCTGCCGAATTTTCTCTCCACCATTTCTAAAGGGGTTTTGAGCTTTGTCAATCAAATTGTAAGTGTATTTCAACCCCGTTTTCAATTATTTTCGTATTTTTGAGTCCCTTGAAGCTTGAATTTCATGATTTTGCTATTTATTTGAAAAGAAATTAGGGTTTGAAAATTACCCATTTTAGAGAAATGTTGTTATTTGATGAATTTTGGTAGTAATTGAGTTATTGATGTGTTATTTACGTGTTTTTACAAGTGATTTTTGATAAAAACGTCCCTAAGGGACTAAAATGAGAAAAGAGAAAAGTTGCTCATAAATAGATGAATGTGAGTGAATTTTGGATGATTTTATTGATAAAAGAAGCTAATTGAGTTTAAAATGCAAGAAAATGAAGTAAAATTGAAATTTCGAGACTAGGGGTAAAATGGTCATTTGCCCAACAAGTCCGATTTATGAATGTGTTGGATAGAATATTGATAAATGTGTTAAATGCATTTATTTAGATCAAGAAAGAAGAGAGGGTGATCGAAATCGAGGAAAGGAAAAGATAGTAGATTAGCACAAGTTAGTCGATTTGTTATCGAGGTAAGTCATAAGTAAATTATAGCTTATCTGCATCATTGTTAATTATTTGATGATTCCGATGTGAAAATATGTGAATATGATATCGAATTAAGTAAATGTGTAATTGTGATTATTTTGATAAACCCCGGTTGGACTGTAAGAATATTTTCGGATATATGTGACATGTCACTTGAGGGCTCTGAATCTGTCTGATTTCGTATCCCGGGTGCTGGGTGTACTAGCATGTGTTGCAGTCACCTGTCAGCTTATGTGAGCAGACCCGTGGACTACGTCTGTGTATCTGTGATCTGAGGTAGCTACGGCTACATATTCTGGTAGCTTCGGCTGCATACTCTGTTGGCTTATGCCATATTTCTGTGATTGGCTTCGGCCATTTATCTGTGAGGCACTTTGGTGCTAACCTCTGTATATCTGTCTCTGTTCTGAATGTTCAACGGGGAAATTAACTGGATTGTGTGAAGTAATTGTGCAGGTTGAGAATTAGAAATCAGTTGAATACAAAATAATTGTAAATGTCTATGTTTGGATATTTTGGTAAGATTATGCATGAGTAAGTACACCAATATTGCACCTCTGTTATATTAGAACCAACATCTTGGTTAATTATTGTGCATTTGGCTATTGATTTGCTTATGTCTTACTAAGCTACTTGTAGCTTACTTCCCTTTTCTTTCCTTTTTCCTTTAGATTATCAAGTGAAGAGAATTTTGGAAATTGGAACCCAAGGAGGCTCGTCTCACACTATCAAGCTACCGTTGAGTATGTGCTATGGTTTGATAATTTAAGATTGGCATGTATAGTTGGCTATTTTTGTACAAATGTTATTTAGTGGTTAGAATGAAAAGGATGAATATGTGTAACTCGTTTTGTAAATGAGGTATGAATGTAGTTTTCGAATGTATGTCATTGGAATTGGTTAATATGAATGAAATGTAGTTGTGATGGTGTTTCAGGGAGGCTAAGGCTTGGTAAATAGCCTGACATGGCCTGCATGGCAGGGCACACGGGCGTGTGTCTTGGCCGTGTGGGATTTGACAGAATACTCCACGGGGTAGAGGCACGGGCGTGCCTAGGCCGTGGTCGAGCCACGAGCCAACCCCACGGGTGTGTGAAAGTACACGGCCTGTTCCCATGGGCGTGCGATATAGTTTGTGGCCGTGTCGAGTAAGTCAGAATGTTCCACGGCCTTTAGACATGGGCGTGTGAGAGCCACACGGCTGTATCACACGGCCGTGCCTTAAGTCACACGGGCGTGTGATGTTGTTTTAAAAGTGAAAAATTTTTCGAGCTTCCGATGCGATAGGATTCGAATTCTAACCATCCGAAAGGTTAGTATTACCATAGAAAACCCTAGGGAAGAGTAATATTTCATTAATTTGATTGAAAAATGAATCCGATCTCCGGTAAGTTTAGTAACGCCTATTACTCGGTTCTGGTGACGGTTTCGGGTAAAGGGTGTTACATTTTTAATTGGTATCAGAGCATGGTTTAGCCGATTCTCGGATTAGTGAAGTCAGTGTAATAGTCAGTCTATACATGCCAATTTTTAGACTTGATAGTGTGACGACTCCTAATGATTTTGAAATGTTTTTATTATAGTAAATGGATCCCAATCGAGATATTGCTGATGATGCTCAGAGTAATGCGCCTGCTCCAGCGCAAGGGACAGTGCTTGTTGAGAGTAGACCCGAGACCCAGGGTCAGGGAGATGAGGCTCGGGAAGCCTTTCTCCATAGAATGAGTAATTGGTATACAGAGTTTATTCGGGCGAATCTGAATGCTCAACCTCCTTCACCCCCTCCTATTCCTCAAGCCGTTCCCATAGTTCCTCCACAATCAGAAGTGGTAAGATTATCTAAGCCTCCGATAGATAAAATCAAAAAATATGGAGCTGAAGAATTCCGAGCTAATGTGGATGATGATCCAGAGAAAGCTGAATTTTGGCTAGAGAACACAGTCAGGGTGTTAGAAGAATTGTCTTGTACTCCCGATGAGAGTTTGAAATGTGCTGTCGCATTGCTGAAAGATTCCGCTTATTATTGGTGGAAGAATTTGACATCCGTTGTGCCTAGAGAAAGAGTGTCATGGTATTTTTTTAGAGGAATTCCGTAAAAAGTATATTAGTTAGTACTTTATCGATCAAAAGCGAAAGGAATTTTTAGACTTGAAGCAAGGGAGTATGTCAGTAGCCGAATATGAAAGAGAGTTTGTTAGATTGAGCAAGTATGCCCAAGAGCTGGTAACCACCGAAGAAATGCTTTGTAAGAGATTTGAAGACGGACTGAACGAAGACATCCGATTACTTGTGGGAATCTTGGAAATTAAAGATTTAGTAGTATTAGTTGAACAAGCCGTTAAGGCCGAAGCATTAAGCAAAGATAAAAAGAAGGCTGAGAATGAAGCTAGAGATTCTAGAAAGAGGTCGATGGGCCAATCATTTCAATCACAATCGAAGAAATCAAAAGAGATGAGTTCTCAATCAAATGCTTCGGTAAATTTTTCTCAGAGAGACCGTGGTAAGCAACGTTTTAAACCAAAGGGACAAACCACTTTGGCAACAAGTGTTGGTAGTGTAAGATCTGATAGGCTCGAATGCCAGCATTGTGGAAAGAGACATATGGGTGAATGTTATTTGTATAATCGAGCTTGTTTTAAATGTGGGTCTCAAAATCATTTCGTTAAAGATTGTCCTGAAAGAGAAGAGTTGGAGAGATCTCAAAATGTGAAACCAAGTAATGTGAGCAGAGGAAGACCATCGAAGAATGTGGGATCTGGAAATAGCAGCAGAAGTGAAAAGAAAGATATTACTGTAAGATTTGAACCGAGAGCTCCAGCAAGAGCATATGCTATAAAGGCTCGTGAAGAAGCTTCTTCACCTGAAGTAATTATTGGTACATTTTTTCTCTGTGATGATTTTGTTTTTGCGTTAATTGATCCGGGATCAACTCATTCATATATATGTGTAAAAATAGTGTCTGACAAGAATTTGTGTATCGAGTCCACTGAATTCGTGGTTAAGGTGTCGAATCCATTAGGAAAACATGTGATAGTAAACCAAATTTGTAAGAACTGTCCTTTGATGATTCATGGTCACTGTTTCCCTGTTGATTTGATGTTGCTTCCTTTTGATGAATTCGATGTCATTTTGGGGATGGATTGGTTAACCATGCACGGTGCTAAGATAGATTGTAGACGAAAGATCCTTGAATTGAATTGTGGTGATGGTGAAATACTCCGAATTGAAACGGATAAATCAGATTGTGTTTCGTCAATGATTTCTGCAATGTCTGCTTATAAATGTTTGAAAAATGGTTGTGATGCATATTTGGCCTATGTATTGAACACTAAAGTGTCAAAAAGGGAAATTGAATCTATGCCGATAGTATGTGAATATCTGGATGTATTTCCCGATGAATTGCCCGGATTACCTCCGGACAGAGAAATAGAGTTTGGTATTGAATTGCTTACGGGTACTGCTCCGATATCGATTGCTCCATATAGAATGGCACCAGCCGAGTTAAAAGAGTTAAAGACACAGTTGCAAGAGTTGACTGACAAGGGTTTTGTGAGGCCAAGTTATTCTCCCTAGGGTGCTCCGGTTTTATTTGTCAAAAAGAAAGATGGAACATTGAGACTTTGTATTGATTATCGTCAGCTTAATAAAGTGACAGTGAAAAACAAGTACCCGTTGCCTAGAATTGACGATTGATTTGATCAGCTTAAAGATGCCTCAGTGTTTTCAAAAATTGATTTGAGGTCTGGATATTATCAATTAAGGGTTAAGGAATCTGATGTGTCTAAGACTGCTTTTAGAACCCGATATGGTCACTATGAATTTCTGGTAATGCCATTTGGATTGACTAACGCTCCAGCCATTTTCATGGATCTGATGAATAGGATTTTTAGACCTTATTTAGATAAATTTGTGGTAGTCTTTATTGATGACATTCTGATATACTCTAAAAGCGAGACTGAGCACGCGGAGCAATTGAGAATAATATTGCAAATTTTGAGAGAAAAGAAGCTTTATGCTAAATTCAGTAAAAGTGAGTTTTGGCTTAATGAAGTGGGATTCTTGGGACATGTAGTTTCAAGAGATGGTATTCGAGTGGACCCGAGTAAGATTTCTGCAATTGTAGAATGGAAGCCTCCGAAAAATGTGTCTGAAGTTAGGAGTTTTTTGGGCATTGCCGGATATTACCGTCATTTTGTAGAGGGCTTTTCAATAATAGCTTCACCGATTACGAGACTGTTGCGGAAAGAAGCCAAATTTATGTGGACGGATGAATGTCAGCAAAGTTTTGAAAAGTTAAAAAGGTGTTTAACAGAGGCATCAGTATTAGTGCAACCTGAGTCGGGAAAGGAATTTGTTGTTTATAGCGATGCGTCTTTAAATGGACTGGGTTGTATTTTGATGCAAGAAGGAAAGGTAATAGCTTACGCTTCTCGATAATTAAAGCCACATGAAAGGAATTATCCGACTCACGATTTAGAATTGGCCGCTATAGTTTTTGCTTTGAAGATTTGGCGACACTATTTGTATGGTGAAAAGTGTAGAGTGTACACCGATCATAAGAGTTTGAAGTATGTGATGACTCAAAAAGAGTTAAATTTGAGACAACGGAGATGGTTAGAATTACTGAAAGATTATGAGCTCATAATAGACTATCATCCGAGTAAAGCGAATGTGGTTGCGGATGCTTTAAGTAGAAAATCTCTGTGTGCTTTGAGGGCTTTGAATGTGAATTTTTCATTGGCTGATAAGGGTTTGTTGATAGCCAAATTAGTGGCAAAGCCATTATTTTTACAAGAAATTTGTGAAATCCAAAAATTTGATAGTGATTTGTTAGCAAAGCGGACTCAGTGTGAAACTGACAATAATTCTAATTTTCGAATAAATTCCGATGGTTGTTTGTTGTTTCGTGATAGAGTATGTGTGCCGAAAAATATTGAACTGATTCAGAAGATTCTACATGAAGCTCATGATAGTTGATGGTCAATGCACCCTGGTAGTGTGAAAATGTATCAGGATTTAAAGAAAGTGTATTGGTGGCCGGGTATAAAACGGGATATTTCTGAATATGTGTTAAAATGCTTTGTGTGTCAGAGAGTGAAAGCAGAACATCAATTGCCTTCTGGATTATTGCAGCCAATGATGATTCCCGAGTGGAAATGGGAAAGAATTACAATGGATTTTGTTTCTGGATTGCCTCTAACTCCGAGAAAGAAAGATGCTATTTGGGTAATAGTTGATCGATTAACTAAGTCAGCTCATTTTATTCCAGTGAAAATGGATTTTTCTATGGACAAATTAGCGGAGTTGTATGTCTCTGAAATAGTTAGACTGCATGGTGTGCCTGTGTCTATTATTTCCGACAGAGATCCTCGTTTTACTTCAAGGTTTTGGAAGAAATTACAAGAGGCATTAGGTACCAAATTAAATTTTAGTACTGCCTTTCATCCTCAGACAGACGGACAATCGGAAAGAGTGATTCAAATGTTAGAGGATATGTTACGATGTTGTGTTTTAGAGTTTGAAGGTAGTTGGGACAAATATCTGCCATTGATTGAATTTGCGTATAATAATAGTTATCAGTCAAGCATTAAAATGGCACCGTATGAAGCTCTATATGGGCGAAAATGTCGGACTCTGTTGTATTGGACTGAACTCCGTGAAAGGCATATTCATGGGACAGATTTGATAAAAGAGACAGAGGACAAAGTGAAGGTAATACAGGATTGTTTAAAAGCAGCATCCGATCGACAAAAGTCGTATGCAGATTTGAAAAGGAAAGAAATTGAGTTCCAAGTAGGAGATAAGGTATTCTTGAAAGTCTCCCCGTGGAAGAAAATCTTGAGATTTGGCCGTAAGGGTAAATTAAGTCCGCGCTATATTGGTCCGTATGAAGTAATTGAAAGAATAGGTCCAGTTGCCTATCGGTTATCTTTGCCTCCGGAATTGGAAAGAATTCATAATGTATTTCATGTCTCTATGCTTCGTCGATACCGGTCAGATCCATTGCATCTAATTTCACCTACTGAGATTGAAATTCGATCAGATATGTCATATGATGAAGAACCGGTTAAGATTCTGGCACGAGAAGTAAAACAGTTGAGGAATAAGAAGATTAAGTTAGTAAAGGTATTATGGCAACGTCATGGAATGAAAGAGGCAACATGGGAAACTGAAGAGACTATGAGGACTCAATATCCACATTTGTTTACTGGTAAGATTTTCGGGGACGAAAATCTCTAAATGAGGGGAGGATTGTGACAGCCCGAAATAGGGCCTAATCAGAATAGTGGTTTCGTAACCACAAATCCGAGAGGAATAAATTAAATTTTGTGAGTTTTATACTGCATAAGTTTATCGATTAAGTTCTGTGAGAGAATTGTTTAGAAATTTACTTTTTTTGTGATTAATTGGAAAACATGGACTAAATTGCAAATAGGGGAAATTATGAGTATTAGATGAAATAGGGACTTGATTGAATTGTGATATGAATGTAGGAGTGTTTATGTTGCAATTATACCATAAGTTAATAGGATGGACATAAAAGGGTAATCTAGAGAAATTTTCAAGAAACAAGGCTAAGGGCATTTTTATCCAATTGACAAAAATTTTCATAAAATATGAGAAAAAGATGAAAAGTGTTCATCATCTTCTTCTTTGAGCTGCCGAATTTTCTCTCCACCATTTCTAAAGGGGTTTTGAGCTTTGTCAATCAAATTGTAAGTGTATTTCAACCCCGTTTTCAATTATTTTCGTATTTTTGAGTCCCTTGAAGCTTGAATTTCATGATTTTGCTATTTATTTGAAAAGAAATTAGGGTTTGAAAATTACCCATTTTAGAGAAATATTGTTATTTGATGAATTTTGGTAGTAATTGAGTTATTGATGTGTTATTTACGTGTTTTTACAAGTGATTTTTGATAAAAACGTCCCTAAGGGACTAAAATGAGAAAAGAGAAAAGTTGCTCATAAATAGATGAATGTGAGTGAATTTTGGATGATTTTATTGATAAAAGAAGCTAATTGAGTTTAAAATGCAAGAAAATGAAGTAAAATTGAAATTCCGAGACTAGGGGTAAAATGGTCATTTGCCCAACAAGTCCGATTTATGAATGTGTTGGATAGAATATTGATAAATGTGTTAAATGCATTTATTTAGATCAAGAAAGAAGAGAGGGTGATCGAAATCGAGGAAAGGAAAAGATAGTAGATTAGCACAAGTTAGTTGATTTGTTATCGAGGTAAGTCATAAGTAAATTATAGCTTATCTGCATCATTGTTAATTATTTGATGATTCCGATGTGAAAATATGTGAATATGATATCGAATTAAGTAAATGTGTAATTGTGATTATTTTGATAAACCCCGGTTGGACTGTAAGAATATTTTCGGATATATGTGACATGTCACTTGAGGGCTCTGAATCTGTCTGATTTCGTATCCCGGGTGCTAGGTGTACTAGCATGTGTTGCAGTCACCTGTCAGCTTATGTGAGTAGACCCATGGACTACGTCTGTGTATCTGTGATCTGAGGTAGCTACGGCTACGTATTCTGGTAGCTTTGGCTACATACTCTGTTGGCTTATGCCATATTTCTGTGATTGGCTTCGGCCATTTATCTGTGAGGCACTTTGGTGCTAACCTCTGTATATCTGTCTCTGTTCTAAATGTTCAACGGGGAAATTAACTGGATTGTGTGAAGTAATTGTGGAGGTTGAGAATTAGAAATCAGTTGAATACAAAATAATTGTAAATGTCTATGTTTGGATATTTTGGTAAGATTATGCATGAGTAAGTACACCAATATTGCACCTCTGTTATATTAGAACCAACATCTTGGTTAATTATTGTGCATTTGGCTATTGATTTGCTTATGTCTTACTAAGCTACTTGTAGCTTACTTCCCTTTTCTTTCCTTTTTCCTTTAGATTATCAAGTGAAGAGAATTTTGGAAATTGGAACCCAAGGAGGCTCGTCTCACACTATCAAGCTACCATTGAGTATGTGCCATGGTTTGATAATTTAAGATTGGCATGTATAGTTGACTAGTTTTTGTAGAAATGTTATTTAGTGGTTAGAATGAAAAGGATGAATATGTGTAACTCGTTTTGTAAATGAGGTATGAATGTAGTTTTCAAATGTATGTCATTGGAATTGGTTAATATGAATGAAATGTAGTTGTGATGGTGTTTCAGGGAGGCTAAGGCTTGGTAAATAGCCTGACACGGCCTGCATGGCAGGGCACACGGGCGTGTCTTGGCCGTGTGGGATTTGACAGAATACTCCACGGGGTAGAGGCACGGGCGTGCCTAGGCCGTGGTCGAGCCACGAGCCAACCCCACGGGTGTGTGAAAGTACACGGCCTGTTCCCACGGGCGTGCGATATAGTTTGTGGCCGTGTCGAGTAAGTCAGAATGTTCCACGGCCTTTAGACATGGGCGTGTGAGGGCCACACGGCTGTATCACACGGCCGTGCCTTAAGTCACACGGGCGTGTGACGTTGTTTTAAAAGTGAAAAATTTTTCGAGCTTCCGATGCGATAGGATTCGAATTCTAACCATCCGAAGGGTTAGTATTACCATAGAAAACCCTAGGGAAGAGTAATATTTCATTGATTTGATTGAAAAATGAATCCGATCTTTGGTAAGTTTAGTAACGCCCATTACTCGGTTCTGGCGACGGTTTCGGGTAAAGGGTGTTACAGAACAAGTCTTGATAAATAAGTAAAGCAATAAAACGGAAATGCATGATATAAAAACAAACAAACATAATATAAAAATGTTTAAAAATGAATGAAACAATGAAACCATGTATAAGAAAAAGGAAAACAAATAATAAATAAATGGATAAATAAGTAAATATCAGTAGTAAGAAAATACGCGAATCAACAAATATTTATAAAGAAAATATTAACCTTACAAACTTTAATATGTATATAAAGCGTATAGAATAATAAATAAATATGTAAGTAAAATAGATATACATAATGTTAAGTTTAGATTTTTTTTAAAATGTGAAAAAATAATAAAATAGCAAAAACGAGATGATGATGATGATAATAATAATAATAATAATAATAATAATAAAAATAAAGTGTGTAAATAAAGGAATAAATAATCATATAAATTCTAAATACAAGAAGAGTAAAGAAATAGATAAATGAATGAATGTAAAAATAAATAAATAAAATAAAACAGAACAATATGCATATAAAAAAAATAAAAGCTTGAAATTAAGCGAATAAAGGATTAAATTGAAATTGAAATAAAATTTGGAGTCTAAATTATAATAAAATAGATAAATAAACATAAAAGGGACTATATTGAAACTTAAATGGAATTTAAGGGCATAAATCAGAATAAAATAAAATATGGGACCATATTAAAGGGCGCGAATAACACGGAGGGACCAAATGGGAAATATTCCTCGCCCTCCGAAACGCACAGCTCCAAGGGGGACTAAAATGAAGCAAAGCTAAAATCACAAGGCAAAATTAAAAAGAAAAAAGGATTAAATTGAAACTAGTAGAAAAAGCGGAGGGATCGTACGCGCAAATATCCCATGAGCTAGAAAACACGCGGATCCTAGCCCTCGGGTCGGGTCATCGGGACGGATTATGGGTTAAAGGAAAAAATGACGTCACTTTGGGGCTATTGAAGCCAGCCCTAAAACGGCGTCGTTTTAGGGGTCTATTTAAGTTAAAATTTCACCAAAAAAATCATTTCATGCCCTAAAATAAAAAAAAAATTTCTCAAAAGCTCTGCCTTTTTTCTCTCTCAAATCCTAGGTTCGGCCATGGCCCCGGCGGTCGGCCACCGTGGCGGCTGTCGGTCATTGACGATGGTGCCGCTGTCCACGGTGGTCGAAAAACATAAAATCCCACTTCTTTAATTTTTTGACCTCTCCAAGCCCAGATTCGAGGGCCAAAATACAAAAAGGGAAGTCAAAATACCCAAAAAAACAAAAGAACCTTTCAGTACAAGGGTTCCCTGATGCTATTTTCTGACGACCGACAGCCCTTCAAATTGGAGGGAAACAACGACGACGGCAACAAGGGTAAATAGTTCCCTTTTGTATTTTTTTACTGCTTTGCTTTTGATTCAAAAATTAAAAAAATAAAAAATAAAAAATAAAAAGGAAATAAGTCACTTTTTTTGAAATTTGAGAATCTGTTTTTCTTATTGCTCTTTTTTTTTTTGTATTCAAAATCTCCTCCGTCCTCCTTGCATCGACTTGGTGATGGCCTTTTTGTAGCCGAAATTGATACAATATATTATGTTTTTTTTTGCTACTATTTGCTATTATTTTGTGTTGTCTGCTTCTGCTTTTTCTTTTCATTTTGCAGGCGTTGCGTGTTGGTTCCTCTTTACAGGTGGCAGAGATGTCAGACGACACTGGAGGCTTACACGGGATTAAGGTTTTAGTTTTTACTAAAATTGACTTTAGTTTTTGGGCCAACGGGCCACCTAGGGCTTTTAGTTTTGGGCTGTTTTGGGTTAAATTTTTTGGGTCTGTAATTTTTGGACTGTGAACTTTTTTTATTTTATTATTTTGGTTTTATTTACTTGGTTTTGGGCTCGGGCAAATTGGGCTTGCTGCAATACTTGTCTTGTAATTAGGAGGTGAGTGCCAGACCCTCATCAACAAAGTTTGTAGCAAGTTCTTTAGGTTTTTTTCATTCCTTGTGAATCTACTATTTTCAGCAGAATCCTTGGGCTTCCTACTTATGCGATCCAAAAACAATTCTTCCTCCCATAGAACTCTAGACACTAGCTCTTGAACTACAAGTATAAGGTACTTCTCTTCCTGGTGAATATCAACATTAGGATCTTAAAGCTACATATAACAAGGCAATATATCATTTGAAACACAAGACGAGTCATGCAACAAAATACAAAAGCCAACGTATAACATCTATGTTAAACTCAACTGATTGTCGAATAATTGCATCATTGTTGTTGGACAAGCAATCGTGTAAGGTGGTTCTTATGGTGCGGGGGCAATGAATTGTGGAGCGATAAAGATGGAGTAGGAGATGGGTGATGATAAGGATTGATGGTTCTTATGGTGCCAAAAAAAAGTTTTTGACTAATTATATAGAGACCCTTAACTTTAGTCAAAAGTAAAAAAAATGTCATGTCGAAAATCTATTAATGGATTAATAAAATTTTTAACAATGATCAATTTGAACAATTATCTTAATTAGAATGACTACATTGACAAATTTTAGAGTAATCAAAATAAAAACGATTCTATTTTGACTAGCGGTTTAATTTACCCTTTAATTTACTATATTTTAAGCTCAACAAATAAAATACAAAAAATTAAAATATACCTTAAGTCCTTGTACTTTTCTAAATTTAAAATTTAGTCATTATACTCTTACGGTCATCCAAAATTAGATTTGGACATGATATCTAACTTTATATTACACATGGTGAAAGCGAGTTTTAGGATTCCGGTCCTAGTTTTGATTGCACACATTCTTAGTGAGTTTGATTACACCGTGTCCTACCACAAGGCATGGTTGACAAAATAGAAGGCGTTGGAGAATATGGATAGCGAGGAGGAGAAATCCTATAATGATTTGTGGTAATGGTGTCAAGTACTAGAGCAATACGTACCAAGTTCCATAACTGACTTGCAAACGGAGCCTGCATATTATTGCGATCGCTTGGTCTCTGGAAAAAGTCTTTTCCATCGTTTTTTCTGGACTTTCAAGCAATGCATAACTGCATTCTGGTACTGTAAGCCACTTGTACAAATTGATGGTACATTCATGTACAAAAGATACCAACATCGATTATTGTTGGCTGTTGCATCAGATGGAAATCGAAAAATATTGCCAATAGCTTTTAAATAATGCCTGAAGAATTGAAGATGATTGAGATGTCTTCTTAACTAACTTGAGACGGCATGTTGTGCCGTAACCCGATATATGCATCATTTTTGACAGGGCCTCCAAATTACAGGCTACAATCAATCGACGTTCAATCCTTTAGGGATCGTGCACACCATAGGTATTATTTACGTCATATAAGGTCTAACTACATGGGTCAATACCATAAGGATGCGAAGTAGAGACATGTCATTAACATGGTACGTTATACCTAATATTTTCTATATTAAGTTTAACATATACATTGGGTGTAACGCCCCAAAAAATTCTGAACTTCTTTTTGTGTGGTTTTTATGTGAATATATGCTTAGTAGTCTTAGGCAAATATTATTTGGGTGTTAGAAGGCCCATAGTAGAGTTTGGGTCCAAGCTTAAAAGGGAAAATATTAAATTTATTTTGGAGTTTAATTTTAGGCTTCTAGAAGATTGGTAGTGGCGTGAAGCTGGACTCTCAGAGAGGTAATCAGAAGAGAAAATTTAGGAAATAGATTGGGGAGTTATCAGGGAGAAAAGCGAGGAGATGAGAAGGGGGAAGTGATGGAGCTGAATTGGGAATTGAGGCTATAGGCTATAAATATGTGTCGAATTTGGGATCCTAGGCTAATGCGAAATTTCTCATCTTTTCCTCAAGTGCCGATTTGTATTTTTTTCTCTTCTTTATTCTTTTCTCTTACCGAAATCCTCTACATTCGGCCTTATCCCTTTTCCTTATTCCTTTGATTTTTATTACCTACTTTCGCTAGATCTTGAATCTCCAAAGTCGACTAGGGGCTTGTCAGGAAGAGCCGAATTCCTCATTTAGGCTACCGTGTTCGCGAAATTAAGGTAACGTTAGGGGTTGGTAAGGATGGCTGAAAGTCCCTTTTTTAACATGTTTTTGAGTATCGTTTTAGTTGCTATAGTATTGGTCTTGGCTCGTGATTGGATGCCAGTCACCTAATACTCAGGTTTTATGATTAAGTTGGTACAGATCTAGGGTCTAATCGCGGTTGGTGATAAAGAAAAGGGGCTATTAAGGCTTGGCACACGGTAAGGTTACAGTGAGGCTTCGAGATTTTTATAGATAAAGTTTGTATTTAGCCTATGATTAATTGTTAAGTAATATTGAATGTAGGTTCGTGACTAAGAGGAAATTGCAGCACGCTCTATCGTCAGGTGTGTACAAACACTACACACACGATATCGGCAGTGCCGAAAAGCCAAAAAGCCAAAAGTGGCTAAATGGGCCCGATGGGCCCTGAGGCTAAGTTTTGTGAAATTTATTGATTTGGTTATATGAATTGAGTTAGTCATGCATATTACATGATTTGAATTGGATTGGGGCTTAATGGGCCATTTAACAGAGATTTGGGCCTAATGGGCCATACGATTGTGATTTGGGCCTAATGGGCCATATGATTGAGAATGGCTTTGTATATGGGTTTGGGCTTAGTATCTGCTAACTTCCAAACATTCATAAAACTTAAAAACACAAATGCAACCGTGGACAAGTCATATGGTTGAAGTGTGGTAATGGGTATATGCATGTTTAGGATTGGATCTAGGGAGAGCTTGGTACTTAAGCGGTCTCAATGACCCACCTCTTCTTCTTTGGAATCCTACCTAGTGCATAGTGCCTGTTCACTTTGGCCAAGGGGGACTTGTTAACGGGCCAGGTAGGTACTGAATCCATAATACTTAAAAATGATCGAACTGCCTCTAAGGGCAAAAATGACTAAAATACCCCTAGGAGTTAAACTTGGGATTTATGGGTGTGACATGCTGCATTCATGTGATATACTGCTTAAGCTGCATGTGGGTGGGAAATTATGGTATAGAGGAAGAATTTGAGGATCGCATGGTTGCTTGAAGATCGTGGATCCACCGTTGGCTTTTTTTAAAGCCCAATATGTGATTAACAGCTTTGCTACAACGTTAGGTAGTATTGCAACCGGGCTACCATTGTTGTGTAGCGGAGGGGTGGGTCGATTTAGAAATCCCCACAGGTGTATAAGGTTGGTCGGGGAATATTGTGTAGCGGATGGATTACTGGTGAGGGTTTTTACTGCATTGCATATGTGATATATTATGATGATACTGTGATTAGGGCTTAAACCCAATTGATTGCTTGCATGTTAATGATTGCTGAGGGTTATACACACTGAGTTTCGAAACTCACTCCCTCTTTAATTTTCTCAAGAGACCCTTAGTAGGCGATTCGACGAACGGAGGGACTCGGAGGTGGCCAGCTAGCAAGATGCTTTATTTTATTTATTTTTCTTTATAGTTTCTAAGTATTTTGATTTCGGATTGTAATAAGGCTTTACCTCTGCTATTTGTTACATTGAACGCTTTACTTTATTCCCTCTAAGTTATCTCACGTTTTATTTTGAAACAATAGATTTATTCAAAATTAAGTTTCTGCACATAAAAATATTTTCCCTAAAAAGTTAAAAAAATAATTTTTAACCTATAGAAAGACTTATTGATTTTTAAACACAAGCCGTTTGAAAAATATGTAATATCCGGAAATTTTCTATCATTGATACAGTAAAATAAAGAAATAAAGAAATAAAAAGAGAAATTTTGAGCTCTATCAACAAAATCTATGTAGGAAGTGATTATGATGTATTAATCCAAGAAAGGACTAAATCGTAAAAGTGAGAAAAGTTTTGTGGCCCAAGAGTAAATACTTAAAATTTAAGGGGTTAAAGTGTAAAGATAGAAAAGTTGAAGGACCAATAGTGCAAATATTTTAAGGATGGAATAATCTAGGAACTAAGGAAAATGGATGAATTAGGACCAAATTGAATAGGAGAAAGAATTATGAGGGACTAAATCTCAATTTTACCAAATTAGGTGATGACTCAAGGATGGAATTTTAAAAGATCATGAAGGGCAAAATGGTTAATTAGAAGGAGAGAGAAATCTAGAAGGTAATGATGGTGTGATGATATTTTATAATTATTTAATAAGATAAATATTACTTTATTAATATTTTAATAAGATATTTTATTATTTTATTATTTTATTTAGTATATATATATGTGTGTGTGTGTGGAAAAAAAAGAAGAAGAGAAGAAACCCACCATTTTCATGCACCAACGTGAGAGGAAGAGAGAAAGAAAGAAAGTTTTACTTTCTTTACAATTTGGTCCTTCCACCAAAAATTCACTATTTTCACCTAGAAATCAAAAGAATTTCTATAGCTACCGAAGGAGAAAAATGTTAAGGAGACTATGAGGAGCTAGAATATCAAGTTGGATTCAAGAAATAGAAGCTGGAGGAGAGAGAAAATGAAGTTAAAGTTTGGAAACATTAAAACAAGGTAAGAACATCAAGATTTCCATGTATTTTTAAGTTTAATATTTTTGAAAAGGCATGTAAATGATGTTAATGTAGAGTTTTCTTATATATGATTCTATGTTCTTGATATGGTAGTGAAGAGAAAATAAGATAAAGTGATGGGAAATGATGTAGAGAAAGAAAATAAGGGTGATATAAACTTAGTAATTAATATCTTGCACTAAAACAGTTTTGGACAGCAGCAGTAAGCTAAATTTGAAAAATCACCAAAAATGGTAGAAACTGAATTAGGAGTTGAGTAAGATATGGAATTAAATCTTGTTGAGTCTATTTTCATATAAAAGAAACAAAACAAGTAAATGAATTCTGTATTCTGAGATATTTATATTTTTGTGAGACTGGTTCAGAATGATTTCGGGATCCTCTGTTCTGACTTGGAAAAATCATTAAAAATTGTATAAAAATAATTATGGGACATAAGTTATATGGTTAGAATCCTTAATGAGTCTATTTTCAAGATAAATAAGTGGGAACATCATCCGAGTCCCGTACAAGGAGATAATTAAATTTTAATGAAGAAAGGTCAGAACAGTTATACAGCAGAACAGGGGTAACTTTAAAGAATAAACTGTACTTATTGGATAAGCCAAAAATTCTAAAAATTTTATGGTAAGAAGATATGTGATTATATTTTCAGGGAAAATTAACGGATCTTAATTTTGATTTCTGTAGCTCAAGATATAAGTAATTTAATGACTATGACGCAGGTGGACAGCTTGAATGTTCACATATAAGTAAATAGTGAAATTATTGATAATGTTACTTATAAGCATATTATATAAATTAAGGATGTGGAATGGAGAGGAGGAGGAGGAAAATATGTATGAATAATTAGTTAACATGACTAATTTGTATGTTTTAAGCCCAAGGACTAAATCGAATAAAAGTAAAACTTTATGGGTAATTTTGTAAAAATGTTACAAATGATCAAATTACATGAAATGGATTATTTTATTATTTAAATTGAAAATTTTAAATGAAAATTGTTAATTTAGTTCAAGATCGGGGGAAAACATGTTTTAAGGATTAAATTGAAAAGTGTTGAAATTATGGAAAATTTTGATATTTTATAGAATTTATGGAATGCTATTAATATGTATGATGATAACAGCTGGAAATAAGGATTAAATCGCAAGAATTTATTTTTCTGAGCCTAAGGGTAAAATCATCATTAATTAAAAGTTTGGGGGCCAAATGGTAATTTTGCCTAGAGCATTAATTGAATGTATTAGAATATGGAATGAATGAAAACAATGGTCAAATTTATTTATAAAGATCCCAACGACTCAAATGCGAGACTCGAACGTGAAAAAGAAAAGATATCGGATTAATAAATTTATAAACACGAACAAGCAACGAGGTAAGTTCGTGTAACTTGAATTGTATTTTTAAACACTTGAAATATGTGGCTATGTGATGAAATATGATTTGAATGATCAATGCAAATATGTGGCTATGTGATGAAATATGATTTGAATGATCAATGCATAATAATTGATGAAATATTGATAATACTCGATATAAAAAGAAAGTAAATCCCGATTGAATGGAATGGATTTCGATGGATCATTGGAAAAGGAATTGACGGTAAAAAGGATCTAGCCCGGACGGGTGATCCTATCCTGATGTAGCCCTCCCGAAGAATACAGGAAAAAGGATTAAGCCCGAAAGGGTAATCCTAATATCAGTCCTCCCGAAGAATATATGGGGAATGAGGTTCGCGGGAGTGTGCTGGTGGCTCTCCCGAAGAATACATGTGTATAGGCCCTTCCGAAGAATACATGGGAGCTGAGGTTCGCGGAAGTGTGCCAAGAATTGAGGTTCGCGGGAGAGTGAGGTTCGCGAGAGTGTGCTTACTGAAATGAAATGTGTAAGACCATGGTTGAAAGATACCATGGCAATGAATAAGACCATGGTAGAAAGATACCATGGCAACGAATAAGACCATGGTTGAAAGATACCATGGCAACAAATTGAGAAAATGAATAAGACCATGGTTGAAAGATACCATGGCAATGAATAAGACCATGGTTGAAAGATACCATGGCAACACATGCATATGAATTGACGAACCCGGAATTGTACACTAAAAGTGTACTCCTGTATGAATTGACGGTTAATGAGATTGTACACCAGGAGTGTACTATCGAAAATCCATCGAAATTCTGAGAAATTCAACGGGATAAATATAGAAGATGGTAAACACATAGTTAAAAAGGGTAAATGTGAATTGATTGATTACGGACTTGCATATTTTAAGTATATTATATGATTTTAACTATCGATATTCCGATAAATTCAGTAAGTAAGAATCCTGACCAGAAAAAGAAATATGTATATAAAAAGATTTGAACATATATTCCTGAAGTACATGAAAAAAAAAAAATGACAGTGACACTGGATATATGGAAATATAAGATGATAATATTTGTACATGGAATTTATTGATGAATATATGCATCCATGATTATAGATTCGTATACTTTAATAATATTAATTGTATGACGATGAAATTTCGAATGACTTAATGAATAAAGCCCTGACATGGAAATAATTTGAGCACGAAACGAGAATCACGAAATTGAACTTGAAATACACGAAAACGATAGTTATTCGATATTTTAAAAATATGACATGGAAAATACATGTATATGAAACTTACTTGATAATTATGCATGTTCAAGATTATAAAGTGTCCTGGAATCAATATATACAAAATCTATGAAAACAATGATACATGAAATTTTGGTATAATGAATGATTTATGTTTTTGAAGAAATGGCAAGAGAATAATATGTATCATATTATATGAATATGTGGCTATCTTTAATATGCTGATACATGGAAATTGGGTAAGCCGTAATAGGTAATAATCTCAAGTCTGATATGTTGATACAATGAGTTTATCGATTCTAAAATTATATGAAATATATTCAAGTATACCAATGACTGTTGTTGTTGACGCTTAGACAAGTGCCAAGCTATTGGTTAAATGGTAATATGTTTATTATTTGATACATCGAAAGGGTAAATGATCAAATGAAAATATACATGTGTTTATGGAAGAGTGGTAAAATTTAAGTTGTATAATTTCTTATAAAATAAGTTATCATGTGATAAAAAAAAAAGGTTCTATAAACTCCGGTAATACCTCGTGACCCTGTTCCAATGATGGATACGGGTTGGGGTGTTACAAAATAACTTTAAACTGGAATTTTATTCAAATTTCTTTAAGAAGGGTTTTTAATGAAAAATAAGTTTTTTCGCAAAAACACTTCAATGTGACACACCGGATTCGGTCCTAACTTCTAGGCTGGGTTTGGGTGTTACATTGGGTTGCATTTCTTGAGTATAATATTGATTGTCATCGACAGGGTATGAGCTTGTCCAAAATTGATTCCATAAAATATTGGAGAAATTACAGGCTATAAATCGAGAGGGTGCGACATACCTCAATAGGATACCCAATGAGCAATGGATGCAATCGTATGATGGAGGACTACAATATGGGTACATAACAATGAATCTAGCAGAATGCATTAATTTCGTACTGAAGGGGACACATGATTTACCGATAACCTTAGTGTTGAAAAAAACATAATTTCAATTAGTAGCCTTATTTCTAAAGTGGGTTAAGAAATACGAGGGACAAATAAAAGGTAATCACGTTTGGTGTGAGTAAAGGTGTGCATAGGTCGGGCTCAACAAAAATTCAAGCCTGTTTGCTAGGCCTGGGTCAAAAAATGGGCTTAAAATTTTGCCCAAGCCCGACCCAGATAAAAATGCTAAAATCTAAGCCTGCTCATATTAATTTTATATTATTTTTATATAATTTTAAAATATATATAATACATCAAAAATACTAAAAACATCAAAATAAATATTTCCCAACAAATTGAAAATAAATTTTAAAAAATATGTATATTTAAATAACACTAAGATAGATGCAACTAAACAGTAAATGCCTCTAAAATAATAACAAAATTAAAAAATGTCTTTAAAATAATAACAAAATTAACAATAAAATAAGTTTTATACAATATCCAAACAATAACAACAAAATAGTAGCAACATAATAGTAAAATGGTAGCAAAATAGGGAGAAAATAGCAAGAAAATAATATTAAAAAACAAAAAAAAGTAGATTTTTTTTCCTTTAGTGAATTCAGGCAAGGTCGGGCTGAGCCCAGGCCAAAAATGCCTTACCCGAGCCCATTTATTTTTTTCTCCAAGCCCATTTTTTGAGTCTATATTTTTGCCCAAACCCTCCTACATTTCAGGCGGGCCTTCAGGTCGAGCCGGGTGGGCCAACCTATGAACAAGTCTAGGTGTGAGTTAGTGTTGAAAGATATTGGGGAAAATACAAAAAGAGTGACCGTAATGTCTTTAATGTGTCACTCGCGTCTAAATCAAATATTTCAGGTTACGAAGTTCCATGGACCCAAAAAAGGAGTTATCGGGGGAGAGTATCGTGTAGACCTGAGACAAATGACTTGTGACTGTAGGAGATTTCAAGCACTTCACTATCAATGTACACATGCAATTGTGGCATGTACCTCGACATGTGTAGATTGCATGACTTACGTAAACAAAGTTTACAAATTACAACACATATAATGTTTGGGAATTTGAATTTCCACCTATGCCAGATGAAAGCATGCGGCCGCCTACCTCGCACGCTCCTTTCGAGTTGGTATCAGATATTGACTTGTGGTGCAAGCTAAAAGGTCGGTTGAACTCAACTCAAATACGAGGCGATATGGATATTTGCGAGCGGAGATACACACTAAGAGTATGTAGTTACTATAGGAACCCATGTCATACTAAGCCAACATGTTCGCACTTAGTGGGAACATCAAGTAGAAGAGCTAACTAGAAGACTAACTCATTCATTGGTAAACATAGAAAAAAGCAAACATACTAAAAACCATATAAATCCAATATATTTGTTTATTCATTAATTTTTTCTAGAAATTTTAAGTTAATAATAATTATTGAAGTAATATATATTACAATATGAAATAAAAAAATTTTAATCTTTTCTCGCACCTTGTGAACAAGTCATTACTTTTTGAAAATATTGTAATTAACAAATGGATGGAGAAAACTTAAATGAAAAAGTAACAGAATTGAAAATAATAATTCTAACTCACCATACGATATGGTACAAAGCAAACCAATTTAATAAATTTGTTGTGTAGATTGTAAATAAGTGTACATTTTTTATGCAAAATAAAGTATACAATTTGGTGTCAATGAAAGTGGAACAAGTGCATTGTGGGTGGAAACATTTATTATAGTGCAGATTAAAATTTAACAAACTAAATAATGAAGCATTTGAGAGAAAAATTACAAATAACATAATCATCGACATCCCGAAATTGTGCCACAACCAGGTGGGGGGCAAGTACACCTAAGGTTTCGTCAAACAATTTGGGTTGGCGACTCCTCATCGTCTTCATCTTTATCTTTACATGCACCTCGATGTTGATCTCTATATTCATCTCCTTCCTCCGTGGTTGACTGTGTCTGGGTCCTAGCCACCCATCGTACATCTCTCTTGTATGAATCAACGATTGCGAGGAAGACCAACCTCAGTAGAATAACGATGCTTGGGGTGTTTGCGACACTCTCGACGGATAACTGTATGGTGTCGCATGGGCTAATTGCAGAAAAAAGGTGGGAATTGTTGGTGATACCAGATGCATCAGTGTTGCTGGCAGTATCGATGTATAATATGGTGCTGTCGGTGGCGGTCATGCGAAATATACACCTGGAAAAGGTGTTGATGTAATAATAATGGTGCGTGCTGTGGTGCTTGTGTAAAATAAACTGGGTTAGCATAAAAAATATATGAATCATACTGATCGGGTGGTTGCATGGCAATCAAGTCCTCGTGTGGAGTTGGAGGAGATGTTGATTTGCTCGCAATATGTTTACTTGACCAAGGATTGATGGGCTCTTGTCTTGGCCTCCTACGTCAATGTTGCCTACTCCTTTCCACATCCGAAAATAAATATGGCTTGTCATTATGCCTAAATAAATCTATGTAATCCGGAAATGCCGCTAACTCTAATGTGAGAAATGGCATCGTTGCTCGACAGATTTCTCGATACAATGTTGCCAGCACATTCTTTTCAACTTCGATGTGGCAGTAATAATATTTTCTTACCATTTGTAATTGAATGTCAGAGATGTGCTTGTCATCCAAACAAATAAGCTGATTTGCTAGTTTACAAATTATAAGGAATAAAATAAAATCAAAGAGAATAGAATTCAAAGAAAATTAAAAAAAAAAAGAATTGAGAATTAAATTGAAAAGAATAAAGTTTGGAGAGGTTTATATAGAAAAAAATATGGTTGTTAGGGTTATTGTAGTCGTTGGGATTGTGACCCTTAGGGGAAAGGTTACTGTTGGCTTGAAAACACGCCCTGTAGGGCGCATTTTTCTTCCTCTCTCCAAAACAACATATATCGATAAAGTTTTAAAAAAATGGCATAGGTTCTCAATTTTTTTTAAAAGTCAACAAATATTGATAAATCGCCCATATAAATTGTGTTAAAAATTTTTAAAATTAGGATAAAGTACATTAATAGTCATCTAAGTAGTAGAAAATTTATTTTTAGTCATTCAACTATGAAAACTTACAAAATTGACATCCAACTATTAATGAATTTCATTTTTAGTCACCCAACTATTTAATTTTTTCTTTTTTGGTCCTATCAGTGGCAACTTCTAAATTAGAATAATAGCAACTTTAACCCTCAAGTTTTATACATTGTGTCAATTTAGTCTTGATCCTAAAAAATCTAACCCTTAACATTTACATATTATCTAATTTGGTCCTTTTTGTACCTATTCTTTTCTTTGTAACCATTTCACCTAAAAAGCAAAATAAACAATTTTATCAGCTAAATTTAATTGAAAATAAATAAAAAATGAAAATACGAAAAAATCCAAAATAATAGTTTTTAGTTTTTCTCATTATTTTAAAATTAACCCTCAATATCACAAAAAAATTGTAAAAAAATTACATAGTATATAAATATTGAGAGCTAATTTTTTAAAAAAAATCGAGATTGAAATTAAATAATTAATTACATAAATCAAGAATGGGAGAGGATTTTGTACATGCCTTTGCAAGTCTGATTAGTCATTTTCTCTCTTGTATACATAATAAAATAAATTATTGGTAAAAAAATAACAACCAAAGAAGATTTCGTGTTGAGTAACGTCATGAAAGTTTTTAAAAAGAAAATATTTATTTCTCTCGTGAGTTTATATTTTTTTTTTATGAAATTTAGTCAATTCTTCATTTTTACTAAAAATTTTATTACATTTTTATATTTTTTAAATGTCCTTACTATGATTTTCTTTTTTATTTACATTATTATATTTATGTAAATATTTATTTTCATTTTTGCACTTATGTCCAAATCTCGATCAATTTATAATAAATCTTAATTTTGTATAATTTTAAATGTTGGTTAATCTTGATTTTCTTTCCAGATTTCTTAGCACTTCTATTACAATTTTAAGGTATGTAAATTTATTTTAAATAATATTTTAAGAATTGTTTGAGAATTTTTTAACACAACTATATTAACTTTCACTTTAAATAGTATTTACAATAACGTTAAAATATTTAATATATATAAACAATAATATTTTAAATAAAATTTTTTAAGAATGTTTTACTTTACGATTGAAAAACATCGAATTATAATATTTATATTTTTTATTACTTCATGAATTATTTAGTTTCCAATAATTAAAACTAATGGTTTTCAAAATTATATTTTGTGTAAATATATTAATTTTAAAATAAAATATAAAAAATAAAAGATTTTATATATTACATAAAAAAACTCATACATTGTACAAAATATGCAAACTGATATAAAATAATTTCAACTTTTTAGATACAAAATTAAATAAAATATTTATATTTTCTCTTCCTCAACATTTAAGTTTAATATCTACGTTGGCCAATTGAGTCTTAATTCAATTAGCATCAGTATTGTTATTAATGTAAGAGGATATGGTTTCGAGTATGCTGAAACTCATAATCCTCTTATTAAAGAGTTGAGAAAAGGCTATGGTAGTTCTAAACATTATATAAAAAAAGAGTATATCATATAAAAACTTATAATAAAATTAATATTAAAAAAATTTTAGTATCTAAATTGATAGTTGTTTTCTCTTCCTATAATTTATTCCATAGTCATCAATTTTATAGAGTAAAAACCTTTTTTTTTTCTATCTAAAAATTAGAGAGATGTTTAAGATTTTAGCCCATATTATATTATAGACCAAATTAAGCTTAAGTTTGAGTGGTTGAATTTATGGTGATTCATGCTTTTTTTTTTTTGAGAAAAAAAATAGAAAGATTAATTAATTACATTTAAGAAATTTGAGAAAAAATCTCTAGATTGGTCTAAAATTAAAGAATTCTGAACTGTGATAGGAGGAGACTTAAAGAATTGAATATCAACTCTAGGAGATAAAGATTCTTTCGCCATACAATTGGCTACTCCATTTTTCTCACTAAGAATATAATGTAGTCTCCATAAATTTTCCTGTGCCAGAATACTCTGGACTCGCCTAATTAAAGCAGAGTTTGATGTTATTGTATAACTATCTTGAATGGCCAGAACAACATCCAAACAATCCGAGAGGATTGTAACACAATCATGTCCTCTTCATTGAACAAGCTTAAATCCTTCAAAAATGGCTCAAAGTTTCGCATCGAAGATCGAGCACTTTCCAAAGAAACGATTAAAACCAAAGAGCCATTACCCATTCCTATCTCTCACAACCCCCCAACATACGCCTTTCCGGTATCATGCTATTTATTTTTATAACAATTAAATCTTATTTATTCATTTGAATCCTTATCAACATATCAAATTATGATAGTTGATTAAAAGTTTGATCATATCTAAATCAATGCCCTTTACACAAATTTAAGTTAAAAATATTATAAAGGTCCCTATAATAAAAGTTATATGACATTTTTTTCCTCTTTCTTAAAAAAACTAGAAATATTCCTCACGTTGCAAGGTGGTCTTTTAATATTTTGTTAGAAATTATTTTTAATTAGTATTTAATTTTATATTAATTTTTATTAAATATACAAAAATAATTTCGTAAAAAGATTTCTTTGGTCCTTTTTAATTTTGACAATAAGTAAATTATCCCCTTTTAAAAATTTTGGAGCAATTTAATTCCTCTCAAATTTGAAAGTGAACATCTAAGGACAATTAATTACAAAATTAATTTTTGTTGCCAATATTGCATCATTTTTAATAATATAATAATAAATTTAGCCCTTAAAATTTACACATTCTGTTTATTTATTATTTGAAGCTTAAATTTTTGTATATTCTTTTTGAATCTATTAGGTTTTTTTTAAAAAAAAATTATACACTTTTTTCAGATAAATTTTTTAGAATCAAGATAGAATTGACAAATATGTAAACATACCAATCAAAATTAAAAACATAATTAAAATTCATAAAATATAGTTTTCAAAATAATAAAAGATAAAAGGAAAAAGTTAAGACAAATAATTTATTAAAAACATATTAATTCAAATAATGTCATAAAATTTTGAAAGTCAAAATAAATTGAAATAAGTAAGCTATTAAAAAATATTATATAAAAGTTGTTGAGCTCAACCTCAACAATATCTTTCATTATTCGGTAACAAAGCTTCCCTTAGAAATCATTAATATGAGAAACTGCAATATTTAAAAGAAATAAGTCCTACATGTTAAAGCGAAATCGATTTAACAGAGAAAATCACTGAATTTTAAATGCCAACATTAAAAACAAGTGAAAGCTTATAGACTACACAAAGGGGAAAAAAAGTCTAAAAGAGAGAAATCAATTTATCTAGGTGCTTTCCTTAAAAGATTCCAATGATGGGTTCCAATTTCGCCTAGTTTTATTATTGTGGATGTTATATTTTCTAAAGATTTCATAAATTACTATTGTGAATTATATTTTGAAATATTACGAGATTCCCCTAGTGCATGGATATGAACAAGCAACAGCACAATTGCAGCAAAGTGAGGCTCATTAACAATCTTTGGCCATGAAGGGCATTGCAAGTTCCACACATACTTCTGTTCCTTCCTACTTTGTTATTGTCATTGTCATTGAATATTGTTTATTTGTTAATTGTATTTTATTTCCATTTTTCTAATGATACTGCAAATTTCATGGTAGGTTCTACACATTTCTTTCATGTTACTGCATCATCAAGCATTCTTCATTTACTTATCTTTCAATAGCAAATTTGCTGCCCTATATATATATATCAAACGAAAGACAAGGTGGACATAGATATGCGACAAATAAAATCTGGACAAAATATTAGGTTGGTGTAATAATGTGGATAACGAAAGATTTGGTTCATGTGCTTCCACAGTTACCAGCTTTTATAATATTTGAAAGTAGTCACTCCTTACCTAATTTCGGGAGGTTTCTCCACTAAAATATTGCTCTGCCCATCCTTGATAGCAATATCTTTAATATTCCTTTTTAATTACAATTTTTCTTCTGTTGGTTTGGACCAAAAATTGTAGATTATAGCCAGCAAATTACCAAACTAATTTTATTTTTTAAATGAAAATTATATAACGTCAGTTCTTGTTTTAGATTTCCTTTATCCCCTTATCACAACCAGAATGCTACTTGGCAGTTTGCATGATAGTGACATGAACCAAATGTAGATTTAGATGTTAATTATAGATTTTATCATTGATTAATTTAAGATTTTATAACTTTTGAAACGATTAGTTTTTTTATTGGGGGCAAAGTATATTTTTCCCTATATTTATTTATAATTTGATGATTTATTAGTGGCTACAATTTAAAATTTTCAATTTATGGGGTTGCCCCTTTATATCTACCTATGTAATAATTTGATACTTATAATTACTCAAATATATATTTTATATTTATACTTTAATTATATTGTACTTGTAACATTTTTAAAAAAAATTATATATGAAATAGTTTCCATTTTAACACCACTAGCTATGAGTCAAGGAAATTGATTAATCTTTTAATTAAATTATGATTTTCATCCATCTACTACATTGAATTTGGAAATTAGCTCATATATTTTAACATGATTTAGTTTTGTAACACTCCAAAAATTTGAGTGTTGTTTGCTAAATTCTATCAATAATTAAGTCTCTGTATCATTGGTTAAGTGCTCCATTTATGTGGTTGAGACCAGGGATTCGGGTCTTCATGCTTAAATTTTTTCTGTTTATTTTTTGTTTAAACCCTTTCCTCAAACTCTCGACTTATGTCATTTTTGCATTAATCTATATTAAAAATGAGTTTATTGGTTCGATGGTTAAGCTTCTGTATTTCCTTTAGTCCTATGTTCAAGTATCTGCGTAAGCGATGGGGGAATAATTTTTGTACTTTGTGGTAATTCGTTTTACTTTTAAATTAATTAATTTTTTCCCAAAATCTTTTTTACGTTCTTCTCTTTAGAAGTTTTGTTTTAGTTTATTGTTCCTTTTTCTTTCCTTTTTTTCCTCATTTATTTTCTTTTTATTGCCTCCGTGATTTTTGTTACCAAGTTTAATTGAGGGCATTATGTTGTTCGTTGTTGCAATTGAAAGGTTTCTACGTAAGTTCTTCCGTTGCTTCTTCTGCTCTGCTAGTTTTTGCCTGTTCCTTTTGAGATTGATTGTTATTGTCTGTTGCTTCGATCTCTCTATTAATTGTACAAATTGCTTCCTTTTTAGACAAAATCTTGAGAGGATTAGTCCTCCAACGTTTTAGTTTCGATTGGTTACTATTGGATGTTGGTGAGCTAATAATTTTGCTTTGGGGTTTTGTGTCGAAGTTTTCGATGCATGTTAGTTTTGGATGTTAACTTTAGCGTTTGGGTTCTGTAGCGACGAAAAGTTTTAGCTTAGCTCGCTAATTGTGGCGATTTATGAAATCTGAAATCTGAATTTTGATTTTAAAGAAAAGGGAGTCGCCACCGATCTTTTTCCTAGGTGTGATCGGACACCTATAAAATTCATTTCGAAGAAAGAAAATCAGGCTTAGGTCTACATTTGAAATCCAGAGAAAAATAGTAGGGTTCGGGAGTCGGTTACGCGCGGGGAAGGTATTAGCACCCCCGCGACGCCCAAAATTGGTATCTTTCAAACATGCATTGTCTTAATTTTCAAAAATACGTGTTCAATTTAAAATTTAGTCATGATACGATCGAGGTACGAGCATTTATGGTTTTCTTTGAAAAGGATATCCCGTCTTTAACACGAGCCGTCCGTGATTCATCCAACATAGCGATGAAATCACTGGCTTAATGTTAGAGTCGGTACATTGCCTTGCTTATTAAAACATAAGAAGATTATAGGCAAGTGATATTGACGAAGAAATAAATATTTGGACTACGATATTGAAAGTTAGAAGTGAATAATGATAAAGATGAAGAAAACACGGAACAAATAGCATATAAAATATTACCAATGCATGCGTGATAATAATAGCTTACAATGCATATGGTATGGTAATAATAGTAATGCAAAGTATGAAGTAATAGCAAACGTATATAGAACGTATAATGCTAGATTTAAGAAGAGAATACATAATAGTAGTATTACAGAGTATATATATATAGTGTCAAAATATACGCATAATAGTATTAAGAATACACACATAATATAATCATAATATATATACACATAAAATATAAAACTGCATATAATATAATAGTAAAATATACACGTAATAGTTATTAAATATATAGATGGTATAATATAAAAAGCATAAATAACAAATATTAAAACATATACAAAATACTAGGAGAGTACAATATTAAAATATGTAAATAAAATGATAATAATAACAAAAACAATAAGTACAACACATACATTAATATATATAAAAAATAAAAAATATATAAAAATATAGTATGAAGAGGATGCGTAATATAAATATATACGGTAAAATATTAAAAATGCATGTAAAATGGTATAAACAACATGATATAAGAAAATAATTATAGTGTATTAAAGATATACATAATATATATACCTATTATTATCAATAATTAGGTTAAAATGTACTACTAATAATAAATATATATATACTTGAGATATGTATTTATAAAGAAACATATACCAATACTAAGATTAGATATAATATACTGGTAGCACAAAATGTACTAATAATATGTATATAAATAATAGTATACAATAATGTACAAATAATATCTATAAAATAATTTTAATAACGAGAAAATAAATAACATTTATAATAGTAATATAAATAATATATACACGAATATTAAATAATAATAGTAATATAATATATTAAATAGTAATATAATATACTAATAATATAATAATAATAATGATAACAAATAATGATAATATGATATGAAAATAACAATAATAATATTAATTAAAATTAACTCCGAAGGAAATTAATGAAAAAGGACGAAATTGAATTGAAATCAAAGGTTTTGGGGCAAATTTAAAATAGAAACGTGCAAATAGGATCTATTAGAACACGGGTTAAGCTCAAGGGGACCAAAACAGTAATTTTCCCGAAATCCCAAAACGCACAGTAGCATAGGGGACCAAATTGGAACACGCGACGAATTCCAGGGCCAAATTGCAAAGGGGTTAAGACCTGATTGCGGATTACATAAAAAGCGGAAGGACCAAGGTGGCAAATTCCCCACGTGACGTCAGAGCACGCGGACCTTGAGCGGACCTGGGTCGGGTCGACCCGACCCAGGTCGGTTAGTATAAAAGGGCGATTTTTTTGTTTCTGGTTCATTTGGTATCCGGAGAGAAAAAAAAAAGAAAGGGGAAGGGGAGAGGAGAAAGAGAGAAAGGAGAAAGGAGAAGGGAGAAAGGAAAGGGAAAGAAAGGAAA
This sequence comes from Gossypium stocksii, assembly GCA_020496765.1. NCBI lineage: Eukaryota > Viridiplantae > Streptophyta > Magnoliopsida > Malvales > Malvaceae > Gossypium > Gossypium stocksii. The sequence continues at coordinate 57,039,394 of CM035622.1, forward strand.
GAGGGAAGGAGAGAAAGAAGGAAAGAGAAGGAAGGAAGGAGAGAGGGGGGTCCGGGGAAGGTCCGGTCACCGGACCGGTCGTCGGCCGGTCACCGGCCGGTCACCGGCCGATCACCGGCCGATCGTCGGCCACCGCTCGCGCCGCCGTCCGCCGCCGTTTCAGCCACCGTTCCGGTGGCCGGAAAAAGGTAAAAATTTCTACCCCTTTTTTTTTTAAAAATTATTTATTTATTATTATTTTATAGCTTTATGTTAGTGTATATGAAGAAAGAAAGAACTGTTTAAAGAAAAAAATGAAAACTACCTACTGCTTCTGTATTCGGATTTGGGGGGTATCCCTTCGCTGGATTATCTCTGAGATCTGCTAATTGTTTTTGCAATTTTGTGCTCTGGTTATGCTCTGAATACTTCTCTGTTTTTATTGATTTTGGAATTAAAACCTTCTAACCCCTTACACTGTTTTGAATCGGGCTTTTATAGCCCTTACAATATTATTATTTTATTATTTTTTTATTTTTTATTCTACTTTCTGTCTCGTCTGTTTTATTACTTGCAGGAGTGAAGGGCGGTGCTGAGAGCAGAATGATGTGACCGTGGGCGGTGAAGCAGCTGCTGGCAGAGGCAAGTGGGCAGAGGCGGTGAGCAGAGGGGGCAGAGGCGGCTAAGGCACAAGGGCATTCGGGGCTAGGGTTTCTGAGTGGTGTCTTGGTGTTGGGCTGCTCGGGTTTGGGCTTTAGGTTGGATTTGGGTTACGGGTTAATTTTGTAAAAATGGGTTTGTAATATGGACTGTAAATGGACATTGGATTTTTGGTTTTAATTTATACGGGCCAAAATTGGCCCTTACAGCTGCCCCTCTTTGCTCATTGTCGTGTAACGGTAATAGAGCAAAGACATAAAGAAAGGCCAATTTTGCCTAGTCTTGCTAGCCTCTGACTTGCTCTGGGGTTTCCCTTTTTAAATAACCCATCGCCTCACGTAGCTTTAGGTTCAATCCATCGCGACTTCTGAGATCTACCTTGTAGCCTCGATCTGTCTTCTCTTCAGGGATATGTAATTTATCGTGATCTGTCTTCTGCCACTTTAGAGATGAGATCTTGTATCTTCAATCCGCTCTGCTACAACTTTAAGAGGATAAGGCTTGTAACTTCAACTTGTTCCACTGTGACTTCACTGGGGATGCAAGGTCTATATCATTGATTAGCTCCCTTGCAACTTCAAAGGGGCACAATTTGTATCTTCAACTAGCTTCATTGCGGCTTTAAAGAGGCAAAATCTGATGTCTTCAATCAGGTCCAATCTTCATCCTTTATTGAGACGAAGTCGAAAATTGCTTGACCTGCGCATTCTCGTAATATGGGTCAGATTGTTGAAATATAAATTGCAAGTACCTCGGTGTGCAAACTGAGGCTCAACTCACTTCTCGCAATATGAATTGAATAAACAGAAATTGAAAAGCTCAACTCATCTCTGTAATATGAGTTGAATGAACAGAAATTAAACAGCAGAGATTGAAAAAAGATCAACTCACCTCTCGCAATATGAGTTGAATAAACAGAAATTAAAAAGCAGAAATTGAAAAAGATCAACTCACCTCTCGCAATATGAGTTGAATAAACAGAAATTAAAAATACCTTAACGTGTCTTGAGGCTCAGCTCACCTCTCGCAATATGAGCTGATTTTGAAACATAAATTTAAGACAGATGTTGAAAACATCTTGCCGTGACTTGAGATTTGACTCATCTCTCGCACTATGAGTCAGATAACAGAAATTAAAATACCTCAACGTGTCTTGGGGCTCAACTCACTTCTCGCAATATGAGCTGATTTTTGAAAACATAAATTAAAGACAGATGTTGAAAACATCTTGTCGTGACTTAAGACTTGACTCACCTCTCGCAATATGAGTCAATAACAGAAATTAAAAATACCTCAACGTGTCTTGAGGCTCAACTCACTTCTCGCAATATGAGCTGATTTTTGAAAACATAAATTAAAGACAGATGTTGAAAACATCTTGTCGTGACTTGAGACTTGACTCACCTCTCGCAATATGAGTCAATAACAGAAATTAAAAATACCTCAACGTGTCTTGAGGCTCAACTCACTTCTCGCAATATGAGCTGATTTTTGAAAACATAAATTAAAGACATGGTGGAATTCAAGTATCTTTTCTTTGATTTGGATAGCTTTCCCAAAACCTTTTGCTCTGTTTGGAATACCTGTATATGTCATGCATGATGTTATCGTGATATGCACCTATTTGCCTTAAATGCATTCATGCCTACATGAACATGTTATGTGCCTTGTATTCGTTTGTCGTGATCTCTTTTCATCACGACTCTCGCAGTGATCTTGCCCCATCTGAGCTATTGTTCTTGCTTTCGAGCTCCTATTTTGCTTATCATGATGGTCTGCTTTCAACGCTAGGATTCTTAAGTTCCTTCCCAGTTTTTGCATCCATCTTTTATGCTTTACAAGTAATCTGCGTTTCTCAGATATCACTTGCCCGGTATACGTTGAACTTTTGTTCCTGCTTTGAGACTCTTGTGCCTATCAAGTTTTCTATCCGAGTAATATTCAACATTTCTTTTGTTCAGAGCATGTCATATTACTATTTATCAATTAAATAAACAACATAATGAGACGCATGCAAATGGTCAGGTAGGTACAAGAAAGAGACTTCACATTAATTTCGAAGGTAACAAACAAAGTCAACCAAGGATAATTGAAAGTGCCATAGAAGAAAAGGAACCATATTAGTGGATACAAATGTTCTAGATATTCAATGCATGAACTCTGCCACGTTTCTGAATCAAGAATCTTTCTGAGCAAGACTTCTTGTGTAGAAGATCTCGAGTATTTCAGAAATGCTTCATACTATAGCCTGGTCACTTGGCCCACTGTTCAAAATTACTTCTGCCCCTTGGGCCTAGATTTGCTTTATTAGGACGCCCTTTCGGGTTTTCATCCTAATGTTCTGTGTTTGACCAAGGCGCCCTTTTCGGGTTTTCACCCTGATCTCCCTATTTTCATTTTCTTTTTTTTTTCTTTTTTTTTTAAGTGTAGTATTTCTTCACAACATCGGAGTTACTGGATTTGGTAACTCCTTCCTATCCATTTCTGTAAGGATCAAGGCCCCGCCAGAGAATGCCTTCTTTACGACATATGGTCCTTCCCAATTAGGTGCCCATTTTCCTCGCAAATCTTTTTGTATTGGGAGAATCTTTCTCAACACGAGTTCTCCTTCATGGAATTCTCTTGGCCTTACTTTCTTGTCGTGGGCAGCGATCATCCGTTTCTGGTACATCTGTCCATGGCAGATTGCCTTCAAGCGTTTTTCTTCGATGAGATTCAACTGATCATAACGAGCTTGGACCCATTCTGCCTCCTCGAGTTTCGACTCCATTAAGACTCGTAAGGAGGGAATCTCGACTTCAATGGGCAGCACGGCTTCCATCCCATAGACTAGAGAGAAATGAGTTGCCCCTGTGGACGTCCTCACAGATGTGCGGTACGTGAACAGAGCGAATGGCAGCTTTTCGTGCCAGTCCTTGTAGGTCTCTGTCATTTTGCCGATGATCTTCTTTATGTTCTTGTTAGCTGCTTCAACAGCTCCGTTCATCTTCGGGCGATAAGGCGAGGAATTATGATGCTTTATTTGAAATTGCTTGCACACCTCTGTCATCATTTTATTGTTCAAATTCAAAGCGTTATCTGAGATGATTCTTTCAGGCAAACCATATCGACAAATGATTTCCTTTTTCCAGAACCTACAGACAGCGGCCCTTGTCACATTAGCAAATGAGGCAGCTTCTACCCATTTTGTGAAATAGTCGATGACCACGAAAATGAATCGGTGCCCATTAGAAGCTTTGGGAGAAATCGGCCCTATAACGTCCATGCCCCACATTGAAAAGGGCCATGGAGACGTCATAACATGAAGGGGCGAAGGGGCTACATGAATTTTGTCGCCATAAATTTGACATTTGTGGCACTTTCTTGCGTAGCTAATGCAATCCCTTTCCATCGTCGACCAGTAATACCCGAGTCTAATAATTTTTCTGGACATAGTGAAGCCGTTGGAGTGGGTCCCACATATTCCTTCGTGAACTTCTTCAAGTATTTTCTTGGCTTCAGCAGTGTCAACGCATCTCATAAGCACCTGATCTTTGCCTCTCTTGTATAAGGTGTCTCCATCAAGAACAAATCCCACTGACATTCTTCTGATTGTTCTTTTGTCATTCTCGTTGGCCTGTTCAGGATACGTTTGATTCTTGATGTACTCTAAGATATCATGGTACCATGGTCGTCCATCAGCCTCCTTCTCGATGCTATAACAATGTGCAGGGACCTCGTATATGCTCATCTTGAGGGGCATTATTTCTGTTCCTTTATTTGCTTTGAACATTGAGGCTAAGGTGGCCAAGGCGTCAGCCAATTGGTTATCTTCTCGCGGGAAGTAATTAAAAGTTATTTCTTTGAAATCTTTGATTAATTCAGCCACCAGATGGCTGTACTTAATCAACTTTTGATCTCTCACTTCCCATTCTCCGCGGATTTGGTAGATCACTAGAGCTGAATCCCCGTATACCTCTAAGATCTCGATGTTTCGTTCAATGGCTGCCCGTAGTCCCATGATACAAGCCTCGTATTCTGCTATGTTGTTGGTGCAGAAAAAATTGAGTCTAGCAGTGAAAGGATAATGATCTCCTTCCGGTGATACTAAGACTGCTCCAATTCCATGCCCCAGAGCATTCGATGCACCATCAAAGCTCATCATCCAAGGCGTCCCTTTTAATGACTCACATTCTTTCTCTGTGATGCATAATAGATCTTCATCCGGGAAATCAAATTTCAGGGGCTCATACTCTTCGGTTGTTCGAGCCGCTAAGAAATCAGCTATTGCACCCCCTTTCACCGATTTTTGGTTCACATAGCTGATATCATATTCTGATAACAGGATCTGCCATCGGGCCATTCTCCCCGAGAGTGCGGGTGATTCCATCATATATTTTATTGGGTCTAGCTTTGAGATTAACCATGTCGTATGATACAACATGTATTGCCTGAGCCTCCTAGCTGCCCAAACCAAAGCACAACAGGATATTTCGATCGACGAATACCTTGCCTCGTATTCTGTGAACTTTTTGCTGAGGTAGTATATCGCCTTTTCTTTCTTTCCCGATTCATCATGTTGCCCGAGTACACAACCCATTGAGTTTTCAAACACCGTTAAATACAAAATCAAAGGCCTTCCTGGAGTTGGTGGCACTAGCACTGGGGGGCTAGACAAATATTGTTTTATTTTGTCAAAGGCCTCCTGGCATTCTTCGTCCCATGCTCCAAAATTGTGCTTTCGAAGGAGTCGAAAGATAGGGTCACACTGATTAGTGAGTTGAGAAATGAATCGGGCAATGTAGTTTAGCCTTCCCAAGAATCCTCTAACCTCTTTCTGAGTGCGCGGCGGGGGTAGTTCTTGAATGGCTTTTATCTTTTCTGGATCCACCTCTATGCCTCTTTCACTGACGATGAAGCCTAGCAACTTTCCCGAGGTAACCCCGAATGTACATTTAACCGGATTAAGCCTTAGCTGGAACTTTCTCAGTCTTTCAAATAACTTTTTGAGGTTCACAATATGTTCCTCTTCTCCTCGGGACTTAGCAATCATGTCGTCAACATAGACTTCTATCTCCTTATGCATCATATCATGGAATAATGTCACCATGGCCCTCTGATACGTGGCCCCGGCATTCTTGAGCCCGAATGGCATCACCTTGTAACAGAACGTTCCCCACATCGTTATAAAGGTGGTTTTCTCCATATCCTCGGGAGCCATTTTGATCTGATTATACCCCGAAAATCCGTCCATGAAAGAAAATAATGAATGCTTCGCCGTATTGTCCACCAATGTGTCGATATGTGGTAAGGGAAAATTATCCTTAGGACTTGCGCGGTTCAGGTCACGATAATCTACGCACATTCGCACTTTACCATCCTTCTTTGGCACTGGGACAATATTAGCTACCCATTCTGGATATCTAGAAGCTTGTAGGAAGCCTGCATTGAATTGCCTCTTGACTTCCTCTTTTATTTTCAGCAGCATTTCGGGCCTCATCCGCCTTAATTTTTGTTGGATGGGTTTACATTCGGGTCTCAGCGGGAGCTTATGAACCATTATGTCCCCGTCCAATCCCGGCATATCCTGATAGGACCATGCAAACACGTCTTTGTACTCATGAAGCAAATCAATCAAATGATGCCTGGTGTCCTCTGAGAGTGAGGTCCCAATCTTCACTTCCTGCTTATTTTCATTGGTGCCCAAGTTTATTGTTTCAACAGATTCTTGATGAGGTAGAATCTATTTGTCATCTTGTTCCACCAACCTTAGCAAGTCAGGAGACGAGACATAGTCTTCGGCATTTCCCTCATCCTCGAATTCTCTTAAACAAACGGTCCTTTCAAAATCGATTTCAAGATTGGTAACGGGTTCGTTCATGTCATTAGCATCTGAACACCTGAAAATTGAATGGGAAAGAGAACACTATAGAGGGACATCCAAGTTTTGGCAACAACAAACAAAACATTATGGCATGGTATGAGGTAAGTGCAGGAACAGACCATGAAATGAAAGAATAATTATGGAGTAGATGCAAATGCAAAAGGTTATGACAAAATGCTTCTTCATTAATATTCATTTAATAGATAAAGAGCAGACGACAGCTCTTACAAAAGAATCCCATTATATTTAGGGACACAAAAAGTGAATATCGGATATTACTCTGAGGAAGACTTGTAAACCACAAGGAGATCTTCAGCGGTCCAATTGTTCAACATGTAACCCGGGGGACAAGGGCGTATCTTCGAAACGTTCTTACTTGTGCCAGCTTCTTTATCAATGACATTTATACAAACGTTCTGGAAAGCCTTCTCAATGAGTAACAGCGGGCTGTGCACACTATCTTGCCCAGGATATATTATTCCAGCAGATGTAAATGTCGTTGACAGATGGGGGTACTCAATGGGTTCCCATTCCAGCTCTCGTCCTAGAGTCCTCACAACCCTTCTTTCTTGCTCCTTCTTCCACTGTTTCTTCAAGTGATGTGCATTTGGTTGGAATCCTAGACCAAATCGTGCCTTATGAGGTACTGGCTTTAAGGCCCTGGCTATCCCATGATGATATCTTCCCAAACCTTTCCTTGCTCGGGCCTCTCTCCCTACCGTCAGCTTGATTCCCATTTTAGTATTCTTCGACAGCCTAGACACGGGAATTCTGTCTCCTTCAGCCACAAATGTGGCGTTAACGAACTCAAAGGATCTAAAGGAACATTCCACGGCGTCTTTGTTTACTTCGAGGTAAGGTGTGTCTGCAGAGATAGACGCAACGATATCCTCTTCACCCTCAACAGTAACCAGGCAGCCATCCATGATAAACTTTATTTTCTGATGAAGGGATGATGGAACTGCCCCAGCGGAATGGATCCATGGCCTCCCCAGGAGGCAATTATATGAAGGGGTGATGTCCATAACTTGGAACTCGACGTCATAGACATAAGGACCCACTTCTAGAGGGATCTCAATTTTTCCTACAACTTCTCGTCTCGTTCCATCAAATGCCCTCACCGTGGAATGACACGGCCTCAAATAAGACAGATCTATCGGAATTCTGAAAAGTGTGGCCAGGGGCATAACATTAAGTGCTGATCCATTATCAATAAGCACGTTTGGTATTATATATCCCTTACAGCGGGTTGTTATGTGCAGTGCCTTCACGGAGCCTCTACCATTCGGTGGTATTTCATCATCACTAAAGGAGATGAAATTATCTGCGTTCAAGTTATTGATCCACCTATCAAGCTTTTCGACCGATATATTGTTTGCTACGTAGGCTTGATTCAATACCTTTAACAAGGCGTTTCGATGTGGCTCTGAGTTCAATAATAAGGATAATACCGAAATACGTGCAGGTTGCTTACTTAATTGTTCGACCACACTGTACTCACTGTGTTTAATGAATTTCAAGAATTCCTGTGCCTCTTCTTCATTTACAGGTCTTTTAGTCTCTTGTCGTTCGGGCGAACTTTCCGATTCAACTTCAGCCTCAAACATGGGTGCCTTTCCCTTTTGTTTGGAATCATTACTCCTCTTTGCTGGTTCAACTTCTTTGGAATAGCATCTTCCACTCCGGGTAAAGTGACCAACTTCTCCGATATTTTTAGCCGTGCCTTGGGATTTTTCACTTTCAGGAGTGACGATATTAACATCGTACTTCCAAGGTATTGCTTTACTATCTTGGTACGGAAAAGGCGATGGGCCTCAATTACCATTTTTGGTTTTACTGGTTCTCTACTCGCATCATAATATATTATCAATGGTCGTTCAGCAGTGTAAGGGAGATCCGATGATTGACCATCAGAGGCACATACTTCTTCTTCATCGGCCTCTCTTCTTCCGTTGAAGATTTCAATTTCTTTGTTGTTCATCATGTCTTGGAGTAGTTCTTTAAATTGCTCACAAGACTGGATATTATGTCCTTCGACTTCATGGAAGTCACAAAAATTTTGGCTTTTCGTATTTCTTTTCTTGGTTACTCCTCTAAGACGATAGAGTAACCCTTTTTCGAGCAACACCTCCCAGATTCTCTGCAAAGGTGAGCTTATTTCTGAAACAACTCTTCTGGTTTGCAATTCATTTATCTCCTCCACTGCGCTTACATTTCTTTCAGTATGATTTGGGAACGGGTTCCCAGTTTCACTACCGGTACCGTCGAAGCGCAAAACACCGGCATCGATTAAACCTTGGACTCTTCGTTTAAAGGCAATGCAGTTTTCCATAGAGTGCCCCTGGTTCCCCGCGTGGTATGCACAGCTTGCATTTGGGTCGTACCACTTTGGGTACGGGGGTTTCAACGGTGCCATGTAATGAGGAGATATCAATTGTTTCTCTAAAAGCTTGGGGTATAGTTCCCCATAAGATACTGGAATAGGGGTGAATTGGGGTCTTTCAGGGTTAGGCCTCGCTGGCCTTGGTTCTCCTCTAGGTTGGCCTTGGGTAGAGCCGGTATTTTGAGGAAACGTGGTGGCTGGCCTCGGGTTGTTGGTTGCATAGACAGAGTAAGAAGGATAGGGAGGTGGTGGTTGGTAATAGGGGGCTTGTGGTTGATAGAAGTTTGGTGGCGGGTAATTTCGAGGTCGAAATTGATTAGGATATGGACTAGGAGCATAACGGTTTTCGGTTCCCACCATGTGGGCCTCCGACTCCTTTTTTCTCATAGGCACTGCCTTCTTCGAACTTTCTCCTTCCATTCTTCCACTTTTTACCGCATTTTCTATAAGTTCACCGGATATGACAATATCCGAGAAGTCCTTTGTGGCGCTTCCCACTAATTTATCATAGAATGGCGCCTTCAGGGTATTGATGAACAGGACTGCTATCTCGGTCTTGGTCAATGGAGGTTCCACCTGAGCCGAGATGTCTCTCCACCTCTGCGCATATTGTCTAAAAGTTTCTGATGGCTTTTTCTCCATCATTTGTAGTGTCATGCGGTCGGGTACCATATCGGAGGCGTGTTTGTACTGCTCGCAAAATGCCGCGGCTAGATCCTTCCAGGTTCGGATCTTTTCTCTACTGAGTTGGTTGTACCAGCGGAGAGCTGATCCGGTCAAACTGTCCTGAAAACAATGTATAAGCAGCTTGTCTTCATTGACATAACCAATCATTTTTCGGCAGAACATAACGAGATGTGCCTTTGGGCATCTCGAGCCATCATACTTTTCAAAATCCGGTGCTTTAAATTTTGGAGGGAGGACCAAATCAGGTACCAGACTAAGTTCTTTAGCGTTTAGTGCCGAGAAGACTTCAATGCCTTCTATTGCTTTAAGTCTTTCTTCCAAACTTCTATACTTTTCTTGGACTTCATGATCCTCTATCCTTAACCTAGCGATTTCTGCGGGATCGTCTAGGTCTGGGACAGGTGGATCAACCGGAGCAGTTCCTGGGTTTGCCACAAATACTCCCTGCCCTACAGGAGGGGGTGTTACAGGCCGTTGTTCTACGCCCGCGGGTCCTCCCTGTGTGTATCCTCTATATGTCACGTGGGGCGGAGTAAACCCCGGAGGATAGGGCAGTTCTTGATCAAGATTCACAACTTCAGGGTTTTGTAGAGGTCCTTTCCCTTTGACTAGGGCTGACATCATTTCCATCATTTTAGCCAATTGGTCCTTCTGTTCAGTGGATTCTTCCCGAGACCTTATCATCAACTCTCTCGTCTCCTGTTGCGACCTGGCTAACTGTTCCTATAATTCTTTCTGAATTCTCTCCATCCTTTCAATTCTTTCGTTAAACTCAGCCTCCATTGCTCTAGCCTGTCGACGTGTTCTATACGTATGGTGTGATTCCAGGTTTACAATGTCACAATGCTTCATATGATTCTACTCTTTAGCAAACGATCGTGAGATATGCAATGAATGAATGAATGGATGAATGTTAACTGTTAGTTATGAATGCACGTCAAATGTTAGTTATGAATGCACATGCCAAATCGGTGTTGATTCCAGACAGCCCCTATTTAGGCATTTCATTAATCAAAAGAGTCTATTTACATAACGTTTTTTTCCATCATTTGATTCAGTCTTTCATACAAACTTCCTCGCTACATTGCCGTAATTTTTCACTCGTTCCAAGAATTCTGATATGCTCGATCTCTGTCTAGGCGGGAATTGGCAGCTAAGAGTCTCCGCTTCATCCGCTATTTGCATTATGTGCATGGCTGCCGTACGAATCTCGTTGATCAAGTATTTGAGATTTTCATCCTTTTCGCAGAGGGCTCTTTCGTAAACGTGGGTATCTCTATCATACTGACCCTTCTTTTCTTCCAAAGCTTCCAAGAGAGTATCCAGTTGTTGTTGTCGGACTTGTAGTGTGTCTTCTAAATCCCGTATTGTTTCTTTTAATTCTTGACGCTTAGCTCGACTAGTCATTAGTTTAACAGATGTAGCTTCACACTCAGCAGACTTCTTTCTTAACTCTATTGCAGCCCGTGCAGCCTTTCCTTCTTCTTTCTTTGCTTTTCCTTTCCAAAAGTCCATCCCACATTTGACATTACTCAATTCCTCTTTCCATTCCGCTGACGACTTGCCCAGCCCGCTGTTCTTTATGGTGCCTCTTAACTTTTTATTTTCCAGATGAAGATCTCTTAAGTCGTTTCTAACGACCTCGGCTTCTTTTTGTACCTTCTCGGCCCTGGATCTTTCAATTTGAACATCGATCTTCAGCTGATAGTTTTCTTCTTGAAGGGCACTAAGGTCTCGTAACATTTTTGTCTTTTCACGTTCGAATTCTCGTCTCGCCGTCTCTAGCTCAGATGGAATTTCATTCGAAAAAGGATTCTGAAAGGCGTAATCTGCCGATGAGACTTGCAAACTACTCATCCGTTGCTTTCTCCATGCATCGTAGTCTTGGGTGATAGTGTCAGCATATAAAGCCAACTTCATCAGATGAATTCTTTTCCAAGCCTTTGCAGTGTCTCAGACTTTCTTCATATAACCTTCGCCCGCAAAAACAAACTCTGACTGAGCCAGACCACTGGTGGCGGGTATAAACTGTCGTGAAGAGAACTGTCTTTGAACCAAAAGAGGAGCGTGACCAATCCCTCCCCACAATCCAAGTAGTGGTATCCAATCTTGGTTTCCGACCTTGTATAACAGAAGCGAAGGGCGTATCCACGGCGCTCTCCATACTATGTCCTCGGCACGCAAGTTCTGAAACACTGAGACCCAATGCTGCTCAGTAACCTCCTTCGGCCACTCTTTCTTAAGGTGAGCTTCCAACGGAGCAAATGTCTTTGAAAACATGTGGAACGGTGTGCGCTCTACCTTCCAAAAGTGACTCAAAATCCAAACGTTAAGTAGCTGCGCGCATCCGATGAATCGTCCTTCCCCTCTTTTCCTGCAACTGCTCAAAGATCTGAAGGTCTCTGCTAGGATGGTTGGGGCAGGGTTGATACCTTGCTTTAACTTTTCAAAGAAATCCACTACCGCTACTTCTATGTGCCCGAGTATCTTCGGAAAGACAACCAAACCATAGATAGCCAGAGCAAACAAATTTATCCGTTTCAACATGTCAGGATGATTTAAAACCAGGTCCCGTAGTGAAAACCATGGGACACAACTGATTTCATTCTTCTTCTTTATTTGCTTCTCGGCCCATGCATCGGTCATATCCGTCAGCCTTACTAACTTTTTCCTGAATGTCATCGGCTTGGGCTCTTTGACATATATTTTATAGGTCTGCATGTTTTCGACATGCAGCAGAGCAGCATACTCCTCTATCGTAGGGGTCATATCTTCTTGGTTGAATGTGAAACACTGATAACCCGGATCCCAAAATCTGATCATAGCTTGAATCAATCTTTCGTCTACTTTGAAAGCAATCAGATGGGCTATGTCCCCGTACCTTTCGGTGAAAATACCTCGAGTATCTGAATCCCACTGATTCCAGATCCAAACCAAGTCCTCAAGATTGTTTTGACGGACATTCACAGTTACCCGCTCGGGTAGATTGACAATGCATCCTTCTACTAGACTGTCTCCCTTTTCTCTTTGAGTCCTCAAAGACCAGTCCCGAACCACGGTATTCGTCTCGGTCGTTTGTACAATTGACTCTTCCATTTGAAACCCGTTTTTGGCAACTAATCTTTAGTCAACACCGTCCTATTATGATGCCTATGATGCACGATGAGGAATAAAACAAAGACAATCAAACTTGGTTAGTGATCAGATATAAATGAAAATAAATTAAAGCAATTTTAAACTACCCGATTCAATTTGACAGATAAATCCCTTCCCCTTATATACAAAGCGAAAGTACAAAAGGTAAGAGGCGTTTCTCTCGTGTGCCTATTTTGGTATCTACTAAACGGACAGAGGTTCGGCATGGCTCTAATTGGGTGGCTCGTACAGTTCATTATATGCGGTTTTAGGTTCTAGAAAGGTACCCGAATTGTCTGTACTGTCATCTACTAAGATTAGTACAGAACCTCGGTCATAGCCCATCATAGGCTTACGAGATCAATTCGAGGGATTACATTTACTTATGCCTATGCGGAAGGACGAGTTATCTCACGAAAGCATAAGTCATATGTAACCCGAAAGTATTCACTAGCCTGTGCGGAGGGACGAGTTAACTCACGAAGGCGTAGCGTTTACTTTCACTTAAGAGGGACGGAGCCCGGGTATGGCGCTCATGTCATGCTAAATGCAAGTGCGCGGTGTGTGGGGAGAAACTCGCAAACCTTTCGTTTTATTTTAAAAACTAGACTTAGAGAACCGAAGCTTAGAAATTTAGAGCTTCAAAACAAGTAAACAAGAAGTTAGAAAATATTTACAATGAGATGCGAGTACATGATTTTTGCAAAAATTTTGAGGATCACGACTAAACATTAATTTGAAAAAGGCATTTCGAAAATTTTGACAACGCATCTGATTCGATTCGACTCTCGAAAGCTGGTCCCCAGTGGAGTCGCCAGCTGTAGCGACGAAAAGTTTTAGCTTAGCTCGCTAATTGTGGCGATTTATGAAATCTGAAATCTGAATTTTGATTTTAAAGAAAAGGGAGTCGCCACCGATCTTTTTCCTAGGTGTGATCGGACACCTATAAAATTCATTTCGAAGAAAGAAAATCAGGCTTAGGTCTACATTTGAAATCCAGAGAAAAATAGTAGGGTTCGGGAGTCGGTTACGCGCGGGGAAGGTATTAGCACCCCCGCGACGCCCAAAATTGGTATCTTTCAAACATGCATTGTCTTAATTTTCAAAAATACGTGTTCAATTTAAAATTTAGTCATGATACGATCGAGGTACGAGCATTTATGGTTTTCTTTGAAAAGGATATCCCGTCTTTAACACGAGCCGTCCGTGATTCATCCAACATAGCGATGAAATCACTGGCTTAATGTTAGAGTCGGTACATTGCCTTGCTTATTAAAACATAAGAAGATTATAGGCAAGTGATATTGACGAAGAAATAAATATTTGGACTACGATATTGAAAGTTAGAAGTGAATAATGATAAAGATGAAGAAAACACGGAACAAATAGCATATAAAATATTACCAATGCATGCGTGATAATAATAGCTTACAATGCATATGGTATGGTAATAATAGTAATGCAAAGTATGAAGTAATAGCAAACGTATATAGAACGTATAATGCTAGATTTAAGAAGAGAATACATAATAGTAGTATTACAGAGTATATATATATAGTGTCAAAATATACGCATAATAGTATTAAGAATACACACATAATATAATCATAATATATATACACATAAAATATAAAACTGCATATAATATAATAGTAAAATATACACGTAATAGTTATTAAATATATAGATGGTATAATATAAAAAGCATAAATAACAAATATTAAAACATATACAAAATACTAGGAGAGTACAATATTAAAATATGTAAATAAAATGATAATAATAACAAAAACAATAAGTACAACACATACATTAATATATATAAAAAATAAAAAATATATAAAAATATAGTATGAAGAGGATGCGTAATATAAATATATACGGTAAAATATTAAAAATGCATGTAAAATGGTATAAACAACATGATATAAGAAAATAATTATAGTGTATTAAAGATATACATAATATATATACCTATTATTATCAATAATTAGGTTAAAATGTACTACTAATAATAAATATATATATACTTGAGATATGTATTTATAAAGAAACATATACCAATACTAAGATTAGATATAATATACTGGTAGCACAAAATGTACTAATAATATGTATATAAATAATAGTATACAATAATGTACAAATAATATCTGTAAAATAATTTTAATAACGAGAAAATAAATAACATTTATAATAGTAATATAAATAATATATACACGAATATTAAATAATAATAGTAATATAATATATTAAATAGTAATATAATATACTAATAATATAATAATAATAATGATAACAAATAATGATAATATGATATGAAAATAACAATAATAATATTAATTAAAATTAACTCCGAAGGAAATTAATGAAAAAGGACGAAATTGAATTGAAATCAAAGGTTTTGGGGCAAATTTAAAATAGAAACGTGCAAATAGGATCTATTAGAACACGGGTTAAGCTCAAGGGGACCAAAACAGTAATTTTCCCGAAATCCCAAAACGCACAGTAGCATAGGGGACCAAATTGGAACACGCGACGAATTCCAGGGCCAAATTGCAAAGGGGTTAAGACCTGATTGCGGATTACATAAAAAGCGGAAGGACCAAGGTGGCAAATTCCCCACGTGACGTCAGAGCACGCGGACCTTGAGCGGACCTGGGTCGGGTCGACCCGACCCAGGTCGGTTAGTATAAAAGGGCGATTTTTTTGTTTCTGGTTCATTTGGTATCCGGAGAGAAAAAAAAAAGAAAGGGGAAGGGGAGAGGAGAAAGAGAGAAAGGAGAAAGGAGAAGGGAGAAAGGAAAGGGAAAGAAAGGAAAGAGGGAAGGAGAGAAAGAAGGAAAGAGAAGGAAGGAAGGAGAGGGGGGTCCGGGGAAGGTCCGGTCACCGGCCGATCGTCGGCCACCGCTCGCGCCGCCGTCCGCCGCCGTTTCAGCCACCGTTCCGGTGGCCGAAAAAAGGTAAAAATTTCTACCCCTTTTTTTTTTAAAAAAATTATTTATTTATTATTATTTTATAGCTTTATGTTAGTGTATATGAAGAAAGAAAGAACTGTTTAAAGAAAAAAATGAAAACTACCTACTGCTTCTGTATTCGGATTTGGGGGGTATCCCTTCGCTGGATTATCTCTGAGATCTGCTAATTGTTTTTGCAATTTTGTGCTCTGGTTGTGCTCTGAATACTTCTCTGTTTTTATTGATTTTGGAATTAAAACCTTCTAACCCCTTACACTGTTTTGAATCGGGCTTTTATAGCCCTTACAATATTATTATTTTATTATTTTTTTATTTTCTATTCTACTTTCTGTCTCGTCTGTTTTATTACTTGCAAGAGTGAAGGGCGGTGCTGAGAGCAGAATGATGTGACCGTGGGCGGTGAAGCAGCTGCTGGCAGAGGCAAGTGGGCAGAGGCGGTGAGCAGAGGGGGCAGAGGCGGCTAAGGCACAAGTGGGCAGAGGCGGCTAAGGCACAAGGGCATTCGGGGCTAGGGTTTCTGAGTGGTGTCTTGGTGTTGGGCTGCTTGGGTTTGGGCTTTAGGGTGGATTTGGGTTACGGGTTAATTTTGTAAAAATGGGTTTGTAATATGGACTGTAAATGGACATTGGATTTTTGGTTTTAATTTATACGGGCCAAAATTGGCCCTTACAGGTTCGATTTAATTGTTTAATCAATCAATTGATTGTCATTTTAGGTTCCAAATTCTTTTGCATTGCTTTTACATCGAAACTATATCAAGTGCGTAACGAAAACTTAAATTTTTGCAATTTACAAACGTCGAAAAACATGGCTGTCGATGCCATACAGCTATGTGCCAGCCGTGTGGTAAGTTGTGTAACTCATTGTTTTCAAGTTGGAGGCACACGGACATGTGTGTCTAGCCCATGTAACACATTGTTTTGGTTTTAGGATCACACAGGCTAGGGACACGAGCATGTGTCCAGGTCGTGTAACTCACAGTTTTGGATTTAGGGTTACACGGGCATGTGCCCAGGCCATGTGAAAGGTTGTAAGTTACACGGGTGTGTGCTTGTCTATGTGCCAAACCATATAACTCACTGTTTTGAGCCACAGGGGCTAGCCTCCAGGGTGTGTAGGCCAAAAATAAAAAATTTCCTCTAGGGCCATATTCATCGCTCAGATCGAATGTAGGCCTACCATAGGGTTTGTATGAGCTGAATTAGATAATGAAACTATTATGAGTAATATGTTCTTTTCGTATATATGAGTTCAAAATGAAATCTGATTAGTAAGTTGTGATAACATTACATGAGCATGATTTGAATTCGTATTTTTGTATATGCAAATCTAATATTTGTTACCTCTGTATCTGCATTGGGTTGAGATTGTAAAATGGAGGAAGTATGGGCAGTTTAATAATCTGTTGAACCTAGTGGCTAAGCCACATATTTATATCTGATTTTAGCAAATTATTGCATTGTGATCTAGCAACTTGATTGCAATCATTCTAAAATGTGACACATAATCACTATGTGGTGTGTAGGGATGGATAGGTACTTGATACCCTATGTGGTGTGTAGGGATGGACAGAGATGGTGTGTAGCGGTTGAGGTAGGAAATTACATCTGTATTTGAAATGTTCTGAAACTGTATATGATATCCTCTGTTTCTATTTCTATTTCTGTATCTGATTCTGATTCTGAGAATTTATTGATTAATATGGAACTGTAATTATATATGTTATGTTATTGTTTAATTGAGAATGTAAGATACGCACTAAGTTGTAAACTTATTTTGTCTGTTTGTTTGGATTACGTGTAACCCACAGACTTAAGCGAGTCGATGTGGTAGGAGCTCGGTCATCTCTTTTCTCATTACCTAACATTTTTCCTAGACTTATACTTTTGTGTGTTTATTCTAGATTTCAGTTTATAACTTGGATTTATATGTTGGTTTATTTATATAAATGATTTTCGATTGTTAAACTTTGGATAATTAAGATTGGATTTTTCTAATAGTTTGATGTAACTTTCTAGACTTAGTCTTACCATCTAAGCTTAGTATGGGGTGTTACATTTTGTAGTGTCAGAGCCAGGTATATAAGACTCGGGCTGTGTTTCTCGGCTCCTATATTTTTTAAAACAAGTTTTAAATGAAAACCTTATTCGAGTAACTCTAAAAATTGATTTTATAAAAGATTGAGTCTCCAGCACTGAACCTATAAGTATTTTTGCTTTAGCTATATTATTTAGTTAGAAATGCTGTAGTAACTGAACTTGATGGTTAGTTAAAGACTATAATATGAATTGTGAACTAAGATATCTAATGAAAACTCAGAACTAATTTATAAACTTTTGGCATTATAGATAAGTTGAGATAATGAGTTCGCACAATAGTTGTGGATGTGGTTCTTATGGGCACAGTAGACGTCGAGAAGGAGCCCGAGCAGAGTCATCCTCTATGGGCAGTATGCCTAACTTGGAGACTAGCGAGACCATTAGGACTTCTACTATTGAGATTGGGTCTCAAACTCAGATAGTCGGGGATGACATACTGCCCTAAGCTATGCTGCGCGTGTTAAAGGGGGTCGATGGGACCCATTTTAGATTCGGGACCTGAGGGTCAGTTACTGAACAACTCTAGTCGAATGGTGCTGAATTGTATAAGGATGTCACTAGAGTCGCCCTTACTATAATCGAGTACTAGTTAAAGGCCATTGAGCATATTATGAATGACATTGACTACACTTTTGCACAAAAACTGAGGGGTGCTGTATCTTTGCTCCTCGATGAGGCTTACTAGTGGTGGTTGTTGAATAGGGCACCTAGCCCAACCAGATCACTTGGGATTTCTGCAAGAGTGCCTTCCAAAGTAAGTATACGGGGGCGAGTTATTTGGAGGTTCGTAGACGTGAGTTTATGAGTTTGGTTCAGGGTGAGAGGTCTGTAGTAGAGTATGAGACCTACTTTCTAAGATTAAGCAGGTATGCTAGCGGTCTGGTTTCGAATGACTATGAGATGAGTATTCGATTCGAGGAGCGATTGAGATATGATATGAGAATTTTGATAGCTCCTCAGAGAGAACGAGATTTTACAGCTTTGGTTGACAAGGCAAAGATAGCGGAGGAGGCGAAGCGCACTGAGCGTGAGAGGAGAGATTGAGAAAGAGATCAGAATAAGTGTAAGAGGGATTTGGATCACTCTAGTTTTGTTCAGTGCCCTAAGAAATGAGCTAGATTGGAAGGGCCTCTGAGGACTGAGGCATCAGCTGCACTAACCGAGACTCAGACCTATAGTGACTGTTGGAGATGCCATTTGAGGGAATGTTGGAAAAAATTGATGGCTTACCTTTGATGCGGATTGATGAACATTGTGTTCAAGATTGTCCTTTCCGGTCTGATCAGGTGCATGCTCCTACGTCAACTTCGACTTCAACTTTAGGTTCCGTTTTACCTTCGAGGGCAGCTCAACAGCCACCTAGGGATTGTGGTACGATCGGGGGTAGTAATGGTTCCGATTGGGGTCAAGGAGCACCATGTAGAACTGCAGGTCAAACTGAGACAATATAGTCTAGCTTTGTGTATACGGAGAGGCGTCGTGAGGATAGAGACGATGCTGACGTTATAGCATGTACATTCTTTATCCATTCTGTTTTGTATTTTGGTTTGATAAATATTGGTTCTACTTACTCGTATATAGCTTGCAGTGTTTTTGTGAGTTTGGGTATTTTTACTGAGTGTACTGCTAGAGAGATTTCCGTGATTAGTCCCTTGGGTCAATTACTCCGAGTTGACAAAGTGTATAGATGGGTTCCGTTAGAGATTTAAGGTGTTGTGTTTCTGACTAACTTGATAGAATTGTCGTTTAGAGAGTTTGATATGATTCTGGGAATGGATTGATTCATGGAACATTGAGTCAGTTTAAATTGTACCTCTAAGAGGGAAACTCTGAGATTGGATGAGGATATTAAGATCATTATGACCGAGGAGCATCAATATCACCTCTCTCATGTAATCTCCGCTCTTACAGCTAAAGAGCTAGTTCAGAAAGGTTGTAAAGCATATCTGGTCTTTGTGTCTGATTCTGGTTTTATAAAGCCTTCTGTTAAGGATATTCAAAGTGTAAAAGACTTTCCGAATGTTTTCCTAGAGGAGTTGCCGGGGATACCTCCGAACAGAGATGTAACAGCCATTTTTCAGTTAAATTAGAATAGTGGTTTTGGGACTACAAATTAGATATAAAAATATTTATTTTATTATTATTTTAATGTATACGGTATGTTAGTAGGGTCATATAAAAATTTTGTTAAGAAATTTTGTCGTTTGCATGCTTAATTAAGTAAAAAGGACTCAATCATAAAAGGTGCAAAAGTAAAGTTCTAGAAGCTAAATGTATCAAATAGCTATGAGACTTTAATATAAGAGGACTTAAATGGTAAATAGACCATTTATATGGATAGTGGACATCCATGACATGGTTTTATGGAAATTTTAATAAGACATAAAGGTTAATTTTGTAATTAAGTAAAATAAGTTGAGTTAATATTAGTAAAAGATGAAATAAAACATTCTCTTCTTCATTTTAAACCTTAAAGAACCGGCCACCATTTCTAAAATAAGCAGAAAGTTTTTGCCAAGCAAGATTACCTTACTTGTAAGTGATTTTTGTCCCGTTTTTAGTTATTTTTATGTTTTTAAAGTCGTTGTAGCTTGATCTATCTAGCCTAGGGACTAATTTGCAAAATTTTTAAACAATTAGGGATTTTCCATGAATATGTTTGAATAGTTTTGAATTTTAATGAAAGATTATGAGTCATTGTTAATAAATACACAACTTTTGTAAAGTGATTTTTTATGAAATTATCATTTAGAGACTTATTTGTAAAAGTGGTAAAATATCATGTTGAAATTTTGAATTGATAATTTGTGTAGTTTGATATGAGTCCCTATGTAAATCGGCTAGTATGGTATC
The DNA here is from genome assembly GCA_020496765.1 of Gossypium stocksii. NCBI lineage: Eukaryota > Viridiplantae > Streptophyta > Magnoliopsida > Malvales > Malvaceae > Gossypium > Gossypium stocksii. The sequence goes on from CM035622.1 coordinate 57,060,031, forward strand.
TGGATGAAATTGCATAAATTTCCATTTATGAGTTTAAGGACTAAATTGTAAAAAGGTTAAAATGTTAGGGGAAAATTGTAATTATGTATAAACATGGATTATGGAATAATTGAATGTTTGAGATTGATTGAAACACTTTAATTGAATATAATTATTTATTTAGATCAAGATAAATCTCAACCGGATCTAAATCGAGGAAAGGAAAAAATCACAAATTATCTCGATTGTACTTTTACGCTCTAGTTGTCAACGTAAGTTCATAGTAGAAAACGTAACTGAATTTCTACTTGTTTGTTACAATATATTTATGTAATTATTTGCTTACACTTAATTATGGCCTGAATTCCACTTACGTGCCACTGTAGTACTTCGGTACCCCTGAATTTCACTTATGTGCCCTTGTTGTACTTTGGTACCCCTAAATTGCACTTATGTGCCCCTGTTTGTACTATGTACCCTTGAATTGCACATACGTGCCCCTGTTTACACTCTAACAACTTCAAATTGAGTAAATAAGAGTTGCATTCTTTTGTTATTAAGTTAAAAGATTTACTATGTTCTTACTAAGCTCCATAAGCTTATACATTTTTGTGTATTGTTTTGTAGATCATTATCACTGACTTTTAGAAGGGTTGAATCTTCGGATCACACTATCCACCGATGTTGGCAGTTCTTGTACTCCTTAGGGTTGTGGCATGTATATATGGCTATATAGGTTGTTATGGTATCTTTTGGACAAAATACTAAACTAAGTTATTATGCACTTTACTAAGGTTGTAAATATATATCCTTTTTGTACAATTAGAATGGTATGAAAGTATACACTTGTGGTTTGTTTTGGCTTATTGGTGAATTAAGTTGCTATGATAGAAATTGTCTTAATTTTGGCTATTTTCTTGTCCACACGAGCATGTGTCTCAGCCATGTATGACACACGGCCACGCGACACGGTCGTGTGTCCCTTGTAGGTGTTAATGGTTGTTTTTCGAAAGTTATACGGCCTAAGACATGGCCTGACACATAGGCGTGTGAGGCTATTTCGAAGGTTACATGGCCTGGCACACGGGCGTGTGGCTTGGCCGTGTGACCTAAGTTAGAGATTTACACGGGCACGGGTTAGGACACGACCGTGTGTCATTATTTCGAATGTTACACAGTCTAAGACATGGGCTTGTGTCTCAGTTGTGTAAGGCACACGACCTGGCCACACAGCCATGTGTGTAACACCCCTTACCCATGTTCGACATCGTGACAGGGTACGAGGCGTTACTGTACTTAAACTTGCTTGAACATAAAAAAACGAACCATAAAATTTCATTTTCATTTAAAAACATTTCATACATTCTCTTAATATCCTTATCATGGGCCTACGGGGCTCAAAACATACATCGAGAATGGTTCAGGACCAAACCAAAAACTTTCGGGCACTTAGAAAATTTTTGCTTAAAACAGGGCCACGCGCCCATGTGAGGTGGGACATGCCCGTGTGGGGAAGCCGTGTAGTCACACATGGCCATGTCCCTAGCCCGTGTCGAATTTATTTTTCATTTCAAACCTACAGGGGTTTTCACACAGCTTGGCACACATCCGTGTCCCTCACACGGCCACGACACGCCCGTGTCTTAGCTCGTGTGAGAAAACCTGAGTATTCTATTTATGACGTCAACAAACATTTAGGGGCACACGACCAAGCCACACACCCGTGTACCAGGCCGTGCCCTCCACATGGCTGAGACACACGACTGTGTCTCTGCCCGTGTGTTAATTATTGGGCATTCTATTTTGCATAAAGTAGGTGCAGGGGACGCACAGCCTGTCAACACGCCCATGGGGCTAACCATGTGTTGCACACAGCCTAGACACATGCCTGTGTGCCTACCCTTGTGGATAATTATAGGGCTATCTACCAAGCCCTTTGCCTCATTGAAACAATGCCAAACTCAAACCAATTTCAACACCATATCTCAAGATATTAATATACGTCTAAATACTCACATTTAAGGCATTTACTTCTTAAACATACTACATTCATCATGAGATCTCATCATTCATTTCTCAACTTAGACATGCAAGCTTACAATATCATGAATTCATCCACCATGCATAAATATAACTTAGTCAATATTGGCCAATTCCAAGGGCCATATACAACATGATTCAAGTAACATTAATGGGCAACATAATTGGCTAACCAATATGACACATACCAAAATGACCAAGTTCCTATAAATGCCATGCAAAAAATGATTTAAACTTTATTATACCAAAAGAAATGTTTGGTAGTGTGACTTCAAGCTCTGACTTTCAATGATCCCCGAGCTAGCTTGACAATACTACAAGGAAAAGAGAAAAGAAAGGGGGTAAGCATAATTGCTTAGTAAATTGCATGAAATAAATAGCAACATGCATCATAAAATAACATCTAAGTAAGATTTCATGAAATGTCACATAAATAACTTGGCTCATTAACATGGCTTACTCATACTCTCTCTTACCGACACATTCATATCATTTCGTTTTCATTTCTCGTGAATTACCCAAGTGCACCTATATCACTCATCATATAACTTTAGTCTTTCTTGTTAATTTCATCAACTTGAATACCTTTCCCGTTAAATTACTTAGAATAACGAAAGATAGTGTAACAGCCCTATTTTTGGCCCTAATCAGAAAAGTGGTTTCGGAACCACGAAACCGAGTCAGAAAATTTTAAAAATATTATTTTCTATGTTTATATATGTGAACTATCATGTGTGAAAATTCGGTGTTTTAATTTTGTCATTTAGATGTCAAATTATTAAATAATAGGTCAATTCCATAAAAGGAAAATTTAAAGGGACAATGTGCAAGTGCCGAATTATGAGTGTTCTTTTAATAGGAAGGGTTTAAGAAGCAAATAAACCAAATAAACCATGCATGGACACTTTCGGCCATGACTTAGTGGAAGGGTAATGATATTAATAAGGCTAGTATGGTAAATTAACAAATAAGACTCTTGCATGTAATAGTAAATTGTAAAATGGGTGTTCATTATTCTTGTTTTGCCGAAACCATAAAGAAAATAAGAGAAAAAGAAGCTAAGGCATTCGGCCATGGTCCTAGCATGAATCAAAGGTATGTATATGTGAATTTTTGCGAATTGTTTTTGAAATTGAGTTGATTGCTAAGTTCTTGACATGGCCCATGCATTAAATTTTGAGTTTTGGTGGATGATGCATTCGGCCATGAGGAGGATATGTTAAAATGTTGATAAATTTGGAATTTGATGTTGTAAATTGTTGAATGAATGTTTGATGGACTTTATGATGTTAAATCCATGTGATTATAAGTTTATAAGCCTAAATTGTGCAATTGGTGCTTTGTGTGGCTTAATTTCTTAAGAGAGAGCATTCGGCTATGGTTAATATGCATAAAGGTTTAGTGTTGGATGTTTTAATTGATTCATATAGTCATAATTTGAGCTTGAAGCTTGGAAATTTTGTGTTAAGAATGAATGCAAGGACTATGTGACATTCGGTCATTAAGATAGGTACATTTTTGATATTTGAAGTAAATGATGCATTCGGACATGGTTTTAATGTGTTAATTTGTTGATGTTTTGATGTTGTGTAATGAGAGTTGATTATAGGTGAGTATGAACTAATTGAATTTTGTTATAAGTGGCTAAAATGAGCAATTGTATTCGGCTAATGTGGCTTAATGTAAAATTATGCTAAATATTAGAAAACAATGTTTAAGTATGCTTGTATAATTGCCGAATGACCTGTTGGTTAATGAATTGAATATTTGTTTATAATTTGAGGTTATTGAAAGTTTGAATTAGATGATAAATAGCAATCGGCTATTGTGTCTATGTGAATATAGATGCCGAATGTGGACTTAAGCAATTAATTGAGTAATTTGTTGTATATTTAGGTGATTGAAAGTATAAAATGGTCGTATGGATATTAATAGGTAGAGGAAATGTTTTTGTTGTTTACGATACTTGAATGTTTGGCAAAATGTTTATATATGTGATTTAAATGAGAATTAATAATCGGCAAAATGGGTTAATATGTATTTAGATATGTATAAATATCCGAATGATGCTATACATGTTAGAACAACATGTTTAAATGTTAACTCTTGTCATGTGAATGCCAAATGTGCTCTTAATTAATGACTTGAACTATTTGTGGTATTTAGAGATGTTGAAATGTGAGTATGATGTATGCTATGTCTATAATGATTTATATATATAGTATTCGGCTTAGGAAGTAATATGAAATCTTTGATGAGGTAGTATTCGGACATGGTGATGTTGAGTGATTTTAATTACAACTTATTGCTTAGTTAAGCATGATTAATGCTTTCAATTACATAGTTATATAACTGAATTTTTGGTTGAATGTTATTTGGTTAAAGGATTGCTTATATTAAATTAAAAGACATTTGGTTATAAGGTGAATTGAAGTAGTGAACTTTGCTTGTTTGTTTAATTAAGCTCAAGAGCAAAAAGAACTAAATTCGGATAAGGGGAAGGCGAAACTAGTCGATTAGTCGATCCATAATTGTTTGACACCTTTTGAGGTAAGTTTTAGGTATTTAAGCATAAGTTCTTGTGAATATGTCATGGTATGTCATGAAAGATTTGGTATCCTTTATTCGAATATACATATATACATGCATATTGGCAAATGATATGCATGATAGTGGAATAAGGAAATTCTTATGATTATATTGCCAAAAGTTTATATATACATATGAAATGTAAGATATGTTGTTGAAATGGAAATATTGCAGAATGGTATGTTAAGAAACGATAATGTGATAGACATTATGTGATTATACTCGAATGAAGTCCAAGTGGACTAATGTGATTACCTTATGCAATATGCATAAATACGTGAAGTGTATACGCTTATGATTTGTGAAATTTATACTCGAATTGTTATCCGGGCCTTTGGCTCAGCAAGCTTTTAGCTGGTGAATAAATTCAGGCTATGAGCCTAGCAGGCGTAATGCCGGTGAATGAGTTTCGGACCCAAGGTCCAGCAGGCCTCGTACCGGTGAAAAGTTCGGGTTTATACCCAGCAGGCTAAATGCCGGTGAAATAATATTAATTTAAGTCTATGAAGCTTGTACTATACGGCATCTGAATTTGTTTGGTAGATTTAGTTGTTCAGGTACGTATAAGTGAATTATGCGTATGAGGATAATGTGTATTGAATTTTGGAGGTGAAATGAACAGTATTTGAGAAATGGTTGTGTAACTATATACATTCGATCATTAATGAATGATATGCATGAAAGTATATGTTATGCCTATGTGGTTACGATCATTGAAATTATGTGGATGTGGTACCTTAAATTTCCTCTATTAAGTTGAATCACAAAATGACATTGATGTGTTTAGGTGATATGATTATGTGACTTAGAATTTTAAAAGAATTGATATGTCAATGAAAATGTGTATAATGTGGCTATGTATATTTGACCAATGGATGATACATTTCTATTATGTTATATGTGATTAATGTGCTCAATTAAGTTAAGTTGTTTAAATTACTTGAGACTTATAAAGCTTAATTGCTTACTGTGAATATTCGTGTTTATCTCTATTTTATAGATCTTGGTTGGAAAGCTACGAGCTCGAGGATTCAAGTTCAAAGTCATCCACACTATCGTCACTATTTTTGGTACTATTAAAAGTCGATATTTTGAAAGATGGCATGTATAGGCTTAACTCCTTTTTGAACAAGATATATTTTGGTTATGTATATATTAAAGCCATACGAAGATGGCTTATTCATTTTGTTTAGTAAAGTTCCATAGTTGAATTAATGTTCATGAAATGTCATGGCTATGGATGACATATTCGGTTATGGCATATATATATATATATGTATATTCGGTAGTTGTTATAATTATTGCATAATCAAGTATGATAAGTGGTTCTTTTGTAATGTAAGTATTGTTTGATAGTGTAGGTCACTACTGTGCATAAACTCAAATGAAAGCTTGATTCGTTCATGCTTACATTATTGTTAAATGTATAAATTAGGTTGAATTGAAGTAATGAGATGCATTATTTCTATGTTTACAATTGGTTACTCGAAAACAATTTCTAAGTCTATCCTTGAATGTACTGAGGTTGTGTTTTGTTTGGTAATGCCTCGTAACCCTGTTCCAGCGACAGATACGGGTTAGGGGTGTTACATTTTATTGGTATCAGAGCTACGGTTTAGTCAATTCTAAGACTAACGTAGTGCGTATGAGTCTAGCTATACATGCCATAATGTGTTAATACGATAGTGTGGTGACTTCTGAGAGTTGAAATGTGTTTTTCGTATAGTAATAAATCCCGATCCCGATCGAGCTGTAGCAGATGATGTTGAGAGCGTAGCGCCTGTTCCCGCGCAAGGGATAGCGCCGAATGACTCTCACCCGAATGCGAGTAATCAAGATGAGGAGGCGAAACAAGCCTTCTATACTATAATGAGTGATTGGTTCACTCAATACATTCGAACTAATCCGGCTGTTCCACAACCCCCACTCGCTAATAACCCGCTTTCGATACCAGTAGTGCCTCCTGTGACCGATCCGTTGAGATCGTGTAAGCCTCCAGTTGATAAAATTTGAAAATACAGGGCTGAAGAGTTTAGAGCTACTGTTAGCAATGACGCTGAGCGGGCTGAGTTTTGGCTTGATAATACTGTACGCGTGTTTGATGAATTATTGTGTACATCTGACGAATGTTTGAAATGTGTTGTGTCTTTGCTGCGTGATGCTGCCTATCACTAGTGGAATACCTTAGTTTCGGTGGTTTTGAGAGAGCGGGTTACTTGGAAATTCTTTCTGATAGAGTTCTGTAAAAAGTATATCAGCTAAAGATTCATCGATCAAAAACGAAAAGAGTTTCTTGAGCTTAAACAGGGCCGGATGACTGTTACAGAATATGAACGAGAATTTGTAAGGCTCAGCAGATATGCTCGTGAGTGTATATCTTCTGAAGCTATCATGTGTAAACGCTTCGAGGATGGATTAAATGAAGATATCAAATTGCTAGTAGGCATTTTGGAAATTAAAGAGTTCATAGTACTTGTTGAGCGAGCTTGTAAAGCTGAAGAGCTCAGAATTGAGAAAAGAAAAGTTAAAGATAAAGCTAGAGAGTTTTGTAAAAGATCTTCGGGAAAAACATCTCAACAGTCATTAAAGAAATTTCGAGATGACTCGGGCCGATCCAAGAATACTTCGGGTTTTTCCAAACGAGATCGCGATCAACCTCTTGTGAGTACACGAGCTACCTCCGTTGCCAGTGTTGGCAATGATCGCCAGAATAGATCCGAGTGCAAGCATTGTGGTAAATGGTATTCGGGGAGCTACAGACTGCGTGATTGCTCCTATTTCAAGTGTGGGTCAGCTGATCATTTTATCCGGGACTGTCCGAAATTAGCAGAGTAGAATACTGGCCCTAGTGGGAGACCTAGTAACACTACAGCACGAGGTAGACCACCTAGACATGCGGGTAATGCTAGTGGCAGTCAGAGAGGGACTAGAGATATGGCTATTCGATCCGAGGCTCGTGCACCTGCTAGAGCTTATGCCATACGTGCGCGCGAGGAGGCTTCTTCTCCAGATGTTATTATTGGGACTTTCACCCTTTTTGATACTGATGTTATTGCTTTGATTGACCCCGGTTCAACTCATTCCTATGTGTGTGAAAATTTGGCAACTAGTAAGACTCTACTTGTTGTGTCTACTGAATTTGTGATTCAAGTGTCAAACCCATTGGGCCGGTGTGTGTTAGTAAACAAAGCATGCAAGAATTGTCCTCTAATGATTCGAGATTTTTGTTTTCGGGCCGATTTGATGCTATTGCCATTTGACGAGTTTGATATCATTCTCGGTATGGATTGGCTAACTGTGCACGATGCTGTGGTAAATTGCAAAAGAAAAGTAATTGACTTGCGATGTTTGAATGATGAAATAATTCGAGTTGAGTCTACTGATGTGAACGGGTTACCGGCAGTGATATCTTCGATGTTGGCTCAGAAGTATGTGAAAAAGGGATGTGAAGCTTATCTGGCGTATGTTCTAGATAGTAAAGTATCAAAAAGAAAGCTTGAAACCGTACCTGTGGTTTGTGAATATTCGGATGTATTCCCCGAGGAATTACCTGGGTTGCCACCTGTTCGAGAAGTAGAGTTTGGTATAGATTTAATACCCGGAACGACTCTGATTTCGATAGCTCCGTATCAAATGGCACCGACCGAATTAAAAGAATTGAAATCTCAGTTGCAAGAATTGACAGATAGAGGTTTTGCTCGACCGAGTTTCTCTCCCTGGGGTGCACGAGTGCTGTTTGTGAAAAAGAAAGACGGAACGATGAGAATGTACATCGATTATCGTCAACTTAATAAAGTCACGCTAAAGAATAAATATCCATTGCCGCGAATTGATGATTTATTTGATCAGCTAAAGGGAGCTTCAGTGTTTTTGAAAATAGACTTGAGATCGGGCTATTATCAGTTGCGAGTTAGAGACTCCGATGTGCCTAAAACTACTTTCAAAACGAGGTATGGACACTACGAGTTCTTGGTGATGCCGTTTGGGCTTACTAATGCCCCTGCAGTTTTCATGATTTAATGAACCGAATTTTCAGACAGTATTTGGATCGGTTTGTAGTCGTGTTTATAGATGACATTTTGATCTATTCACGCGATGAAACTGAGCATGCCAAACATTTGAGATTAGTGTTACAGATTTTGCGAGACAAACAGCTTTATGCAAAGTTAAGTAAATGTAAATTCTGGTTGCGTGAAGTGAGCTTTTTGGGACATGTTGTATTTGCATCGGGTATCCGGGTTGATCTGAGCAAAATTTCAGCTATACTTGATTGGAAACCTCTGAGGAATGTTTCGAAAGTTCGGAGCTTTTTGGGACTTGTCGGGTATTATAGACGGTTCGTGAAAGGTTTCTCGATGATAACAACACCGTTGACAAAATTGCTTCAGAAAGATGTCAAATTTGAGTGGTCAGAAAAGTGTCAAAAAAGTTTTGATCAGTTGAAAGCTCTTTTGACCGAAGCTCTAGTGCTAGTTCAGCCGGAATCCGGTAAAGAATTTGTGATCTATAGTGATGCCTCTTTGAACGGTTTGGGCTGTGTTTTGATGCAAGAAGGTAGAGTTGTTGCATATGCTTCGAGACAATTAAAACCTCACGAGCGAAACTATTCGACTCATGATCTCGAATTAGCTGCTATTGTGTTCGCTCTAAAAATTTGGCGTCACTACTTGTTCGGAGAGAAATGTCATGTTTATTCTGATCATAAGAGCCTCAAATTCTTAATGACCCAGAAAGACTTGAATTTGAGACAACGACGGTGGCTAGAATTATTGAAAGATTACGAGCTTGTCATTGATTATCATCCGAGAAAAGCTAATGTGGTTGCTGATGCTTTAAGTCGCAAATCACTGTTTACTCTTCGAGCAATGAATGTACATCTATCTATGTCCGCTGATGATGTGTTAATGGTAGAATTAAAAGCAAGACCAGTACTGATGTAACAAATCCGTGAAGCTCAGAAAGTTGATGTTGATTTGATTACTAAACGGGCTCAATGTAATTTGAAAGAGGATTCAGAATTTCGGATTGACGGCGATGATTGTTTGAGATACAGAAACTGACTATGTGTTTCAAGAAATTCAGAGATTATCTCGATGATTTTGAACAAAGCTCATAGTAGCCGAATGTCAATTCATCTACGTAGCACGAAAATGTATAATGATCTGAAACGTCAATATTGGTGGCACGGTATGAAACGAGGCATTTCTGACTTTGCTTCGAAGTGTTTAATATGTCAACAAGTGAAAGCGGAACATCAAGTGCCTTCGGGATTACTTCAGCTGATTATGATACCTGAGTGGAAATGGGATCGCGTTAGGATGGATTTTGTATCCGGGTTGCCATTGTCACCTAATAAGAAAGATGCGATCTGGGTTGTTGTCGATAGATTGACAAAAGCGGCTCATTTTATTCCTGTTCGTATGGATTATTCACTTGATAAGTTAGCCGAATTGTATGTTTCTCAGATTGTAAGATTACACAGGATACCTACTTCTATTGTGTCGGATAGAGATCCAAGATTCACCTCGTGATTTTGGAAGAAATTGCAAGATGCATTGGGTACCAATTTGCATTTTAGCACTGCTTTCCATCCCCAAACAGATGGTCAATCTGAACGAGTTATTCAGATACTCGAGGATATGTTGAGATGCTGCATCCTTGAGTTTAGAGGCTCGTGGGAACGATACTTACCTTTGATTGAATTCACATACAATAATAGTTTTCAATCGAGTATCAAGATGGCACCCTACGAGGCTTTGTACGGTTGTAAATGCTGTACACCATTATTTTGGACCGAGCTTAGTGAGAATAAGATCTACGGAGTTGATTTGATTAAAGAGGCCGAACAGAAAGTAAAAGTAATTCGTGAAAGTCTGAAAGCAGCATCAGATCATCAGAAATCGTATGCGGACTTGAAACGGAAAGATATAGAGTATCAAGTCGGAGACAAAGTGTTTATTAAAGTTTCACCTTGGAAAAAGGTACTCAGATCCGGCCGTAAAGGCAAATTGAGTCCGAGATTTATCGGACCGTATGAGATTTCAGAACGAATTGGGCCGGTTGCGTACAGATTAAATTTGCCACTCAAACTTGAAAAGATTCATAATGTTTTACATGTTTCGATGCTTAGACGGTATAGATCCGATCCTTCATATGTGATTAGCCCGTCAGAGATTGAAATTCAGTCTGATTTGAGTTACGAGGAAGAACCGGCTCGCATTCTGGCTCACCAGGTGAAAGAATTACGGAATAAGAAAATCTCGTTAGTGAAAGTGTTGTGGTTCAAACACGGGGTTGAGGAAACAACTTGGGAGCTTGAGGATTCAATGAAAGAACGCTACCCTAACCTATTCGCCGGTAAGATTTTCGGGGACGAAAATCCCTAAGGTGGGAGAGTTGTAACAGCCCTATTTTTGGCCCTAATCAGAAAAGTGGTTTCGGAACCACGAAACCGAGTCAGAAAATTTTAAAAATATTATTTTCTATGTTTATATATGTGAACTATCATGTGTGAAAATTCGGTGTTTTAATTTTGTCATTTAGATGTCAAATTATTAAATAATAGGTCAATTCCATAAAAGGAAAATTTAAAGGGACAATGTGCAAGTGCCGAATTATGAGTGTTCTTTTAATAGGAAGGGTTTAAGAAGCAAATAAACCAAATAAACCATGCATGGACACTTTCGGCCATGACTTAGTGGAAGGGTAATGATATTAATAAGGCTAGTATGGTAAATTAACAAATAAGACTCTTGCATGTAATAGTAAATTGTAAAATGGGTGTTCATTATTCTTGTTTTGCCGAAACCATAAAGAAAATAAGAGAAAAAGAAGCTAAGGCATTCGGCCATGGTCCTAGCATGAATCAAAGGTATGTATATGTGAATTTTTGCGAATTGTTTTTGAAATTGAGTTGATTGCTAAGTTCTTGACATGGCCCATGCATTAAATTTTGAGTTTTGGTGGATGATGCATTCGGCCATGAGGAGGATATGTTAAAATGTTGATAAATTTGGAATTTGATGTTGTAAATTGTTGAATGAATGTTTGATGGACTTTATGATGTTAAATCCATGTGATTATAAGTTTATAAGCCTAAATTGTGCAATTGGTGCTTTGTGTGGCTTAATTTCTTAAGAGAGAGCATTCGGCTATGGTTAATATGCATAAAGGTTTAGTGTTGGATGTTTTAATTGATTCATATAGTCATAATTTGAGCTTGAAGCTTGGAAATTTTGTGTTAAGAATGAATGCAAGGACTATGTGACATTCGGTCATTAAGATAGGTACATTTTTGATATTTGAAGTAAATGATGCATTCGGACATGGTTTTAATGTGTTAATTTGTTGATGTTTTGATGTTGTGTAATGAGAGTTGATTATAGGTGAGTATGAACTAATTGAATTTTGTTATAAGTGGCTAAAATGAGCAATTGTATTCGGCTAATGTGGCTTAATGTAAAATTATGCTAAATATTAGAAAACAATGTTTAAGTGATAAAATGTTTAAGTGATAATCTATGCTTGTCTAATTGCCGAATGACCTGTTGGTTAATGAATTGAATATTTGTTTATAATTTGAGGTTATTGAAAGTTTGAATTAGATGATAAATAGCAATCGGCTATTGTGTCTATGTGAATATAGATGTCGAATGTGGACTTAAGCAATTAATTGAGTAATTTGTTGTATATTTAGGTGATTAAAAGTATAAAATGGTTGTAGGGATATTAATAGGTAGAGGAAATGTTTCTGTTATTTACGATACTTGAATGTTCGGCCAGATGTTTATATATGTGATTTAAATGAGAATTGATAATCGACAAAATGGGTTAATATGTATTTAGATATGTATAAATATCCGAATGATGCTATACATGTTAGAACAGCATGCTTAAATGTTAACTCTTGTCATGTGAATGCTGAATGTGCTCTTAATTAATGACTTGAATTATTTGTGGTATTTGGAGATGTTGAAATGTGAGTATGATGTATGTTATGTCTATAATGATTTATATATATAGCATTCGGCTTAGGAAGTAATATGAAATCTTTGATGAGGTAGTATTCGGACATGGTGATGTTGAGTGATTTTAATTACAACTTATTGCTTAGTTAAGCATGATTAATGCTTTCAATTACATAGTTATATAACTGAATTTTTGGTTGAATGTTATTTGGTTAAAGGATTGCTTATATTAAATTAAAAGACATTTGGTTATAAGGTGAATTGAAGTAGTGAACTTTGCTTGTTTGTTTAATTAAGCTCAAGAGCAAAGAGAACTAAATTCAGATAAGGGGATGGCGAAACTAGACGTTAGCCGATCCGTAATCGTTTGACACCTTTTGAGGTAAGTTTTAGGTATTTAAGCATAAGTTCTTGTGAATATGTCATGGTATGTCATGAAAGATTTGGTATCCTTTATTCGAATATACATATATACATGCATATTGGTGAATGATATGCATGATAGTGGAATAAGGAAATTCTTATGATTATATTGCCGAAAGTTTATATATACATATGAAATGTAAGATATGTCGTTGAAATGGGAATATTGCAGAATGGTATGTTAAGAAACGATAATGTGATAGACATTCTGTGATTATACTCGAATGAAGTCCAAGTGGACTAATGTGATTACCTTAGGCGATTTGCATAAGTACATGAAGTGTATACGCTTATGATTTGTGAAATTTATACTCGAATTGTTATCTGAGCTTTTGGCTCAGCAAGCTTTTAGCTGGTGAATAAATTCAGGCTACGAGCCTAGCAGGCGTAATGCCAATGAATGAGTTTCGGACCCAAGGTCCAGCAGGCCTCGTGCCGGTGAAAAGTTCAGATTTATACCCAGCAGGCTAAATGCCGGTGAAATAATATTAGTTTAAGTCTATGAAGCTTGTACTATGCGGCATCTGAATTCGTTCGGTAGATTCAGTTGTTCAGGTACGTATAAGTTAATTATGTGTATGAGGATAATGTGTATTGAATTTTGGAGGTGAAATGAACAATATATGAGAAGTGGTTGTGTAACTATTTACATTCGGTCATTAAAGAATGATATGCATGAAAGTATATGTTATGCCTATATGGTTACGATGATTGAAATTATATGGATGTGGTACCTTAAATTTCCTCTATTAAGTTGAATCACAGAATGACGTTGAGGTGTTTAGGTCATATGATTATGTGACTTAGAATTTTAAAAGAATTGATATGTCAATGAAAATGTGTATAATGTGGCTATGTATATTCGGCCAATGGATGATACATTTCTATTATGTTATATGTGATTAATGTGCTCAATTAAGTTAAGTTGTTTAAGTTACTTAAGACTTACTAAGCTTAATTGCTTACAGTGAATATTCATGTTTATCTCTATTTTATATATCTTGGTTGGAAAGCTACGAGCTCGGGGATTCAAGTTCAAAGTCATCCATACTATCGTCACTATTTTTGGTATTATTAAAAGTCGATATTTTGAAAGATGGCATGTATAGGCTTAACTCCCTTTTGAACAAGATATATTTTGGTTATGTATATATTAAAGCCATGCGAAGATGGCTTATTCATTTTGTTTAGTAAATTTCCATAGTTGAATTAATGTTCATGAAATGTCATGGCTATGGATGACATATTCGGTTATGGCATATATATATATATATATGCATATTCGGTAGTTGTTATAATTATTGCATGATCTAGTATGATAAGTGGTTCTTTTGTCATGTAAGTATTGTTTGATAATGTAGGTCACTACTGTGCATAAACTCAAATGAAAGCTTGATTTGTTAATGCTTACATTATTGTTAAATGTATAAATTAGGTTGAATTGAAGTAATGAGATGCATTATTTCTATGTTTACAATCGGTTACTCGAAAATGATTTCTAAGTCTATCCTTGAATGTCCTGAGGTTGTGTTTTGTTTGGTAATGCCTCGTAACCCTGTTCCGGCGACGGATACGGGTTAGGGGTGTTATAGATGCTCGAAATGTCATTCTCATGGTAAGATGCCAATGCCATATTCCAAATATGGTCTTACATGGGATCACATGTTGATGTCAAAGCCATATCCCAAATATGGTCTTACATGGGATTTCATATCGATGTCGATACCATGTCCTAGACATGGTCTTACACGAGATTATAAACTGATGCCGATGCCGATGCCGATGCCATGTCCCAGACATAGTCTTATACGAGATCACATGTCGATGCCAATGTAATGTCCCATACATGGTCTTACATGGGATATCAAATCGGTGCCGATGCCATGTCCCAAACATGGCCTTACATGGGACCTACAAATTCTCATGTTATGACTACGGTTCCCTTCATATTCTTTAAAATTTAACTGGGATTTCTCAATTATAAATTCATCATTTCTTTATAAAATCTTATCAATAATTCCCACGGAAATAACATGAATTTCATAGAATGTCCTCACAAAAAATTTCATAATGCATAATGCTAATTTATTTCACACAACTTACCTCGGATCCAAAATATGGGAAGGTGTACGGTTTAGTCCACTTCCTTATTCTTTCCTCGGTTTCTATCCAAGCTTCGTGTTTTTTGACCTATAATGACAAATTAAGCTTATTTAATAATCACATTGGCCAAATAGCCCATAATTCATGCTTTGGCAAAATTTATAATTTGACCCTAAACTTTTACATATTTACAAAATTGTCCCTAGGCTCGTATAATGAAATACACTTATTTTTTTGGTTACCCAAGCATTGCAAAACCTTTTATGTGCTCATAAAAACCCTTATTTTCATCAATTTCCACTTTTACCACACATTTTACTACCTTTACAATTTGGTCCCTATTAGGGATTTTCATGAAAAATCACCTAGCAAAAGGTGTTTACTACACTTTAAACTTTCATATTCTACCACTAGGCATCAAAATACTTGTATGTCATGCATGGTTATATTTTTAAACATAAACCCTAGCTCAAATTAGTATTAGAAATAGTTAAATTAAACTACGAGGATTTCAAAAATACGAAGAGAATTAAAAACGAGACTAACTTGCATTTACTTGTGAGCTTAAAAATGAAAGAAACCCTAGCTATGGAGTCCCTTGAATTTTCGGCACTTGAATGGATAAGATGAGCACATTTTTTACTTATTTTCCCTTTTTATTTCATTAATTATCCAAATGACCAAAATGCCCTTATACCCTTTCTTTAGAAAATTTTCCTTTCTTGGGCATTTTTGTCCATCATGATAATAAATGGTCTATTCGCAAAATAAGGACCTCCAATAAATTTTCTAATGCCAATTCATCCTTAAAACTTCTAGAAACTCATATTTTACAACTTTTGCAATTTAGTCTTAAAGGATAAATTAATCACTATCTCATAAAAATTCCTTCATGAAAATTTTTCACTATCATGTAATCATAACATAAACTTAAAAATAATCATGAAATATATAATTCTACTTCAGATTTGTGGTCTCGAAACCACTGTTCTGACTAGGCCCTAATTCGGGCTGTTACAGTGTGACCCTTGCAGTGTGAATTTTTCTAACCTTTTTCTAAAGGTTTCATATGTTTCCGATTTAGCCCTGAATCATTCCTAAAGTGTTTCTAAGGCCTCGATGGCTCAAATAAGGGATGGTATGCATGTGTTTGAATGAATTATGATACGATTTATGAAATATTTAGAAATGAATTTTTTAAGTTACATTTTTACGACAATACTCCATAACCCTATTTCGGCTACAAATACGGGTTAGGAGTGTTACAAGAGAGGTTGAGTTTGACATTGAACTTTTATCGGGTACAGCTCCTCTGTCTATTGCCCCTCATCACGTGGCACCAAAAGAGATTATGGAACTAAAAGCCCAGCTTCAGGGACTTCTCGATCGAGGGTTCATTCGACTGAGTGTGTCCTTGTTGGGAGCAACGGTTCTTTTTTTCAAGAAAAATTATGGTATGATGAAGATGTGCATGAATTATCGTCAGCTGAATAAGTTGATAGTAAAGAACAAGTGTCAACTTCCGAGGATCGACGATTTGTTTGATCAATTTCGTGGGGAGTCTGTATTCTCCAAAATTGATCTTCATTTTGGATATCATCAGTTTAAGGTTAAGGAGACTGATATGTATAAGACTACCTTTAGAGCTTGTTATGGGCATT
Organism: Gossypium stocksii; assembly: GCA_020496765.1. Classification (NCBI taxonomy): domain Eukaryota; kingdom Viridiplantae; phylum Streptophyta; class Magnoliopsida; order Malvales; family Malvaceae; genus Gossypium; species Gossypium stocksii. The sequence goes on from CM035622.1 coordinate 57,076,793, forward strand.
ACGAGTTCTTAGTCATGCTTTTTGGGTTGACAAATGCTCGTACTGCATTTATGGATCTAATAAATAGGGTATCTTAGTCATATTTGGATCAATTCGTCATAGTTTTCATCGATAATATTCTAATTTATTATAAGACTAAGAGTAAGAACGATGAGCATCTTTAGATAGTTCTCTAGATACTCCATGAGAAACAACTTTAGGCTAAGCTCAGCAAGTGTGAATTTTGGTTGTAAGAGGTTTCCTTTCGAGTGCATGTTGTTTCAACTGAGGGGATCCGAGTAGATCCTAAGAAATTTGATACTGTGATTGAGTGGAAATATTCAGTGAGTGTCCTAGGCTTCACAGGTTACTATCAGAGATTCATTGAGGAATTCTCGCTTATCGTAGCTCCCTTAACTAAGATATTTTGTAAAAAGACACCATTTTTTGTGGTTTGATGAGCAGCAAGCGAGCTTTAAAAACCTCAAGTTTGTTCTGACTCAATCACCTATTCTGGTATAAACGGAATCTGGTAATGACTTTGTTGTTTACAGCAATGATTCGCATGTCTATTTGAGTTGTGTTTTAATGTAGGATGGTAAGGTTGTAGCTTACGCATCTTGACAACTTAAGTCACACGAAGGCAACTATCCCACACGCGACCTTGAGTTGGTTGCGGTTGTCATCACTTTAAAAATATGAAGGCACTATCTGTATGGTGAGAGGTGTATCATTTACACCGACCATAATAGCCTTAAGTATTTGTTAACTCAGAAGGAGTTGAACCTTACGTAACATAGACAGGTTGCATTGCTTAAAGACTATGACTGCATGATAGAGTACCACCCCGATGAGGCCAACATTGTGGCTGATACTCTTAGTCATAGAGTGATGACTAATCTAAAAGCGATGTTTACTCGTTTGGATTTGTTTGATAACGGTAGTCTACTGGCCAAGTTGTAGGTTAAATCGACTTGGGTTGATTAGATTGAAACTAAACAATTGAGTGATGAGTCTCTGGTTTCCCGTTTTCATCAGATTAAGGATGGTGGGACATTTGATTTTGGATTAAATAGCAATGAGGTTCTGTGTTTCAGAGGTCGGATCTGTGTGAATAATGATATTGAGTTAAGGCAATCGGTTCTTCAGGAAGTGCATAATAGCCCTTATACTATACATCCCAGAGGGAATAAAATGTATCGAGATATTTGAGAATTATATTGGTGGCCTAATTTAAAACAGAAGGCAACTCTCTTTGTCTCACATTGTCTAATGTGCCAGAAGTTTAAAGCTGAGCATCAACTACCTTTGGGTCCACTACAACCAGTTAAGATTCCCTTTTGGAAGTGGGAATGTGTGACTATGAATTTTATTAGTGGGTTACCCTTGACTCCCACTATGAAAGATTCGGTTTGGGTTATCGTTGATCAATTGACTAAGTCTATTCATTTTCTTCCAATCAGGACTGATTATTCGCTTTAGAGATTGGCTAAGTTGTATGTCTCTGATATCGTAAGGTTGCACGGAGTGCCAGTTTCAATCATCTCTAACAGAGAGCCATGTTTTACTTCTCGATTCTGAAAGAAGCTTCACGAGGCCTTAGACACTCAATTAGATTTCAATACTGCGTACCATCCTTAAATCGATGATAGTCTGAGCGAATCATTCAGGTTCTGGAGATATGCTACGGAGTGGTGTAATCTACTTTCGTGTATGATAACAATTTCCAATCTAGCATAAAGATGACACCTTACGAGGCTCTGTATGGCCATAAGTGTCGTACCCCTCAATGTTACACTGAGTTAGGCGAACGTCGAGTTTTGGGTCCTGAGCTAGTTTCTGAGACTAAGAATATTATTAGATTGATTTGAGATTACCTTAAGCAAGCTTCTAATCGACAAAATTCATATATACACTTAAAAGCTTTGATATTGAGTATTCTGTGGGTGATTAGGTATTTTTGAAAGTTTTTTCATGGAAAAAGGTTATCTGGTCCGGGGTAAAAGTAAGTTGAGTCTGAGGTTCATTGGAAATTACTATATTTTGAAGAGCATCGGACCTGTCACCTATAAGCTAGAGCTACCTCCTAAGTTGGATTGAATTCATGATGTGTTCCACGTCTCTATGTTGAGACAGTATCAGTTTGGTCCGTCTCACATTGTTCCTGTTCAGGAGATTGAGGTACGACGGGATCTAACTTTTGAAGAGGAGTCTATTCAGATTTTGGATCAAGACGTCAAGATCTTGAGGAGGAAAATTGTCTCTCTGGGGAAGGCTTTGTGGTAGAATCATGGCACTTAATAAGCTACTTGGGAACTCAAGGATTCAATTCGTCAGCAATACCCTCATCTGTTTGAGTTCGGTAAATTTCGAGGTCGAAATTTCTTTTAAGGGTAAAGAGTTGTAACGCCCCAAAAATTTGAGTGATGTTTGCTAAATTCTATCAATAACTAAGTCTTTGTATCTGTGGTTAAGTGCTCTATTTATGTGGTTGAGATCGAGGGTTTGAGTCTTCCTTCTTAATTTTCTTTGTTTATTTTTTGTTTAAACCCTATCCTCGAACTCTCAACTTAAGTTATTGTTGTGCTAATCTATGTCAAGAATGAGTTTGTTGATTCTATAGTTAAGATTCTATATTTTCTTTAGTTTTGTGTTCGAGTATCTCCGTAAACGATAAAGGAATAATTTTTGTACTTTGTAGTAATTACTTTTACTTTTAAATTAATTAATTTTTTTTCCAAAGTCTCTTTTATGATATTCTCTTTCAATAGTTTTGTTTTAGTTTATCGTTTCTTTTTCTTTCCTTTTTTTTCCTTCTTTCTCTTCTTTTTGCTACCTTCGTGATTTTCGTTACCATATTTAATTTAGGGCATTGTGTTGTTCATTGTTGCAATTGAAAGGTTTCTACATAAGTTCTTCTGTTGTCTTCTTCTGCTTTGCTAGTTTTCACCTGTTCCTTTTGAGATTGATTTTTACTGTTTGTTGCTTCGAACTCTGTAATGCTCATATCCTGACTCCATTACTGGATTAAGGATTGGAGTGTTATAGAACCAAACAAAACAATTTATCTTAATTCAAAACAAGTATTCAATTAATTTGTAAACATATATCATTTCATAGAATAAATATGCATATGGGCCTTAATTTGGGTTTACTGGGCCCTAAAATTAGTTTGAGAGTAACCAGGGATCAAAATGAATCAAAACATAAATTTTAGGAAAAACTTGACAATTTGGTAAATAAGGGTCACACGGTCGTGTAACTAGGCCATGTGACATAGCTCAAACAGTGTAACTCACTGACTTGGCTCGCACAGTTGTGTTGCAGGCCGTATGGTAGCTTTTGTAACTCACTAACTTAAGACGCGCAGCCGTGTAGGTTGACCGTGTGTGGTAGATGACTATGTGATAGCCCATGTGCTTCCAAATTAACTCATTAAACAAGCTAAAATCAAGCCAAAACTTGCCCAATTAGGTACACCTAAAACATAACCATCCCATGACCAAAACAAACAAAACCTACACATAAAACATATCAAAATTAGTAACCTAAACTTTTAACCAATATACCATTCATAGGTACCTCAATTATAACCAAACATTACACTAAAATTTTATCCATTAACACACCTCAATTCAACATTCATAACCAATCATACTATTATCTTCTAAAGATACTAATAAAGTTTACCATTCAACATCACATAACATAATCACAAATACTAAATAACTTTTCATATCTTCCAAACTTCTAATGTTAACTTTCTTATAGAACAGCTATATACATGCCACAACCCAGAAAGAGATATAAAAGCTACCAAAAGTAAATGCATAGTGTGAGATTTGATGTCGATCTTTCGATCAGTTTGTAATCATTAACTACAAAATGACATGAGAAAAATCATTAAGCTTAAACGGCTTAGTAAGATCATAGTATAAATTATACTTGACTTGCTTTTAGTAAAGGAATCACTTAAAAATTATAACATGATAACTAAAATTCTCAGTTGCTTTCTCTATAAGTTTTCAAGAATTGATCATAACTGTAATATGTTAACTCGACGTAATTTTTTAGATCATTTAACGAAGTTCTTCATTACCCGATTCACATATTTGAACATCACTCATTTTCAGGGGCATCATAGATTCAAAATAGGGGCATAAAAAATTGTGCAATTATAAGCACTAGAGTGCATTCAAGGGCACGAATGTGCTGTCAGGGGCATCGGAGTGCATTCAGGGGCACAGTTGTGCAAATAGGGATACAGAAGTGAGTGTTTACAAGGGTACCAAGGTGAAATAAAGGCACTTCAAAATGTCCGTATACATATTAGAACTCATTATAGTCTCATACAATTCATATCATATGTAAGAAATACTACTAATAACCACTTGTAACACCCCAAACTCGGCCCAGACGTTATGGTCGAATCTGGCGTGTCACATTGAAGTGTTTTTCGAAAATCGTGTTTTTATTGAAAACCCTTCTTATTTAAAAATTTGTGTAAAACCTCAGTTTGCCTTTGATCAATTCCAAACGTGGTTTATTTAAAAGATTATTCCCTTTTTAAGACGTTATTGCCTATAAAATCTTAATCGTTGCGGAAGCTTAATTTAAATCAGTTGTTGTTTTGGAAAAACTCATTTCCACCTCTAGCAATTATAAAGCCACAAGTAAAATCCCAAATTTGTAATCCATAAATTATAAAAGGCTTTATTACAAACCAAACCCAAAATAAAGTACTTGAGAGTAAATAATCCGAAACAGAAATCATAAGCAGTATGTAGCCTTCTCCAAGTCCCTCGCAGCTCTGATTCGTCTAAGGTTGGGAATTACCTGAAAGGTTAATAAATGGGGTGAGTTTACGAAAACTCAGTATGTAATCCCCTTATTAGAGTAACAGTCAGTAAACAGAAATAGAAATAGAATCAATCTGGGCTGGAGCCCTTTAACAGAATCAGGTGGGCTTAAGCCCTATTCAATATCGGTGGCCTTTGGGCCTTAGCCCATAGTGGCCTCAGTTGGGCCTGAGCCCATATCATAAGAATAGCACAAAATTAGAGCAATCATATATACAAAAATCATACCCATCCATCCTCTACACACCATCTCTGTCCAACCGAAACACACCATGTGGGGATAACTATATCGACCCACCCATCTGATACACTCTAATGGTAACACCGGTTGCGGTACTACCTAACGTTGCAGCAAAGCTGCTCGTAGCTTAAAAGCCTTTGTTAGATCCACAGTCGTCAAGCGACTGTGTAACCCTTATATACACTTCCTCCAATCATAACCCAGCCCACATGCAACATATTATCAAATGAGTGCAACAGATACAAATTCATACATATATCATACAACATTATATAAGTAACACATAGGGACATTTCAGTCATTTTGCCCTTAGGGGCATATTCGTTATTTTTCACTTAGGCATATCAGTCATCATTTCATCGTGGGTCCATGTACACATTCTGGCCCATTAACAAATTTATAATTATCCAGAGCATTTTAAGTTACTACTATGAAAGTTACAAATTTACTGGGCCTAAAAGCCCGTTACATAGGCCAAAGTAGGCTCATACATCAATATGTATATCACAAAGCATGCTTACAGAAGATAGTCATATTCATAGCTTAAAACAATTTCAAAATAGCTACCGACCCTTGAAGGCCTATTCGTAATTCTACCCTACAGGGGTATTTTGGTAATTCTACCCTACAAGGGTATTTTTATAATTCTACCCTACAGTGGTATTTCGGTAATTTTACAATCCAGGGGTATTTGGGTGATTTTGCAATCAAAGGGTATTTCAGTAATTTTACAAGTCGCGGTATTTTGGTAATTTTGCAAATCAGAGGTATCTCGGTAATTTCAAAATTCGGGAGTATTTCAGTAATTTCACAAATCGAGGGTATTTTGGTAATTTCACAAATCAAGGGTGTTTTGGTAATTTTCCAAATTAAGGGTATTTTAGTAATTTTACAAATTAGGGGTATTTTGGCAATTTCACAAGTCGAGGGTATTTCGATAATTTCACAAATCGGGGGTATTTTGGTAATTTCACAAATTAGGGGTATTTTGGTAATTTTCCAAATCAAGGGTATTTTAGTAATTTTACAAATCAGAGGTATTTCAGTAATTTCATAAGTCAGGGGTGTTTCGGTAATTTTGCAAATCTGGGTATCTCGGTAATTTTAAAAGTCGAGGGTATTTCGGTAATTTTGTAAACCAGGGGTATTTTAGAAATTCTTTAACACTATGGGTCTAATTACCTACCTTGGTCTGTCAACAAGTCCCTGTTGGCTAAAGTGAACAGATACTATGCACCATGTAGGAATTCAGAGAAGAGAAGGTGTCATTAAGACTGCTTAAGTACCAAGTTCTCCCTAGATCCAATCCTAGACATGCATATACCTATTGCCACACTTCAACCCCATGACTTGTCCATAGTCACACTTAATTAATTAATGAAATTTAATGTCTGCTTAAACAAGTATTAGATACTAGCCCAAAAGTCCATTATAAGACCCTAACGAGTCCACATACATTTATATAGCCCATCAGGCCCAATCACATTTATATGGCCCATCAAGCCCATTCACATTTATACGGCCCATCAGGCCTAAATCTATTCCAAGCCATCCAACCCACTTAACCAGCTCGTCATTTATTATCAATCTACCAATTTTTACTTATCTAGGCCAATGGGCCCGTCGGACCCATTTGGGCCATTTCAGCCTATCAAACAAGGGTTAGAAGTACACACCTGATAGGAATCTGAAGTTTATCTGCGCTCCGAACACTGCTATGCCTAGAAGCCTACAGTAATCACACCCTTGACTCCCAAGGAGTGTGTTGACCAACTTTGGTCACCACCACCGTGACCCAACGGCATACAAATCAACGAATGATCCAACGCCTAACCTAACGAACACGCCACAAAGCGAAAGGGATAAGCCAAGAAAGGTATGCCTGCTCTCCTCATGGTTTGCTCTATTTAAAGCCCAAATAAATTGCAAGAGCCAAGACTTGAACCTTGGACCCCCTTGCTTCTTTTATGGCATCACTTCCTTGTCCCCTAAGTGGCGCCACTTTGCCACTACACCACACTCCTTTTTGTGCCTTATTTTTCCCTGATTTATTTAAGAGTCATACCACTTAAGATCAGGGTTCCACTAAGGCTAAAAATCAAAATTTTTCCTATGGCCTAACTTGAACCCGGGACTTCATGGTACCCTCCAAACACTCCAAAATCACACATTTGAATTATTTAAGCTGCCTTTTAATCGATCTAAAACTCAAGGCCCAACACTTCTAGGCCCAAAATTCGGGGCGTTACACCACTTCTCAATTACATATATAATTTTATGTAACACTTGCATTTCTAATAATTATATAATTAACTAAATTTGTAGCAGTCTGATTTTAGGTCTAGTTGGAATAGTGGTTTCGGGACCACAAATCCAACGCAAAGAAATTTAGTTTTAATAGATTTCTATGGTTTACAGTTTTATGGAATGACTTCGTGAAAATTTTGTTCGAAAATTTTGACGTTTGGGCACTCAATTTAGTCTAAAGGACTAAATTGTAAACAATGCAAAATGTGAGTTCTATAGGTTAAAGGTGTCTAATTGTTATAAAATTTTAAATTGGAAGTCCTTAAAAGGTAATTATACCATTGGTTAAGTTGGTGGACAAAAATGGACATGGTTAGGCATGTTTCGAAAGTTTTTCATTAAGGGCATTTTGGTCATTTGGTAATAAAATAAATTAAAAAGCCAAATTAAAAGCAAAATTTTGTCCATCTTCCACCCTAGGGCTGAATGTATCAAGGAGAAACCATGGCTAGGGTTTTTAAAGCTTCCAAGCTCGATTTTAGGTCTGTTTTAACCCTATTTTTAATGATTTTTATGTTTTTGAAATCCCGTAACCTAATCTAGCTTTTCCAATGATTTATTTGAAGTGTTATCAAAGTTTAAAATCTTACCCATGTTAGACATGTATGTATTTTGATGTCTAATGGTAAAATGCATGTTAGTCGTAAGATAAATGACTTTTGCTAAGTGATTTTCAGTGAAAATGTCAAAAAGGACCTATTTGTAAAAAGGTTGTAAAATGGGTATTAAGTGTGATTAAATGAAAAATGGGCTGCTATAAGCATGTATAAGGTTTTGCTAGGCTTGGGTTTTGAGAAAAATGAACACATTTCATTTTACGAGGCTAGGGACTAAATTGTAAAAATGTGAAACTTTAGGGAAAAAATGTAATTTTTGCCATAATGTAATTTTGGGCTATTTTGAATATTATAATGATTAAATAAGTTAAATGTGATGTTATAGATCGAGAAAAGCGAGATTCAGAATTAGAACGGGGAAAACGAGTATTTGACGGTTAGGTCTTTTTTGCCACTTTTATGCCGAGGTAAGTTCATATGTTAATAAATGTTATTGAATTGTGTTAATTGTGAATTATTATTATTATATATATGATTGAATTGTGAAATTCAAATTAAATGTTCGAAATGGGAAAAAAAAACGCAGGATCGAACACAATTGTTTCACAGCGAAAGATGAATTGACGGAAAAGACCATGGTTGGACCATGGCAATATGTGATTTCGTATAAGACCATAGTTGGGCTATGGCATCAATATGTGATTTCGTGTAAGACCATATCTGGGATATGGCATCGGTATGTGATATGTGATTCTGTGTAAGACTATAGCTGGGCTATGGTATCGATATGTGATTACATGTAAGACCATATTTGGGATATGGCATTGTACTATGCATATGTGATTTTTGGGTGCTGGTCTTATACAACCTACCAGTGGCTGGGTATTCCAACATTTGTTGTGGATACCTGACAACTTGTGTGAACAGCACTATGTAACTACGTACCGACTGACAGCTTGTGTGAGCAAGCCCGTGAACAGCTTGAGAGTGAGCTTATATGTGATATGAAATATGAGGTAGCTTCGGCTACAAATGTGGCACTTATGTACAAGATTTCAAGTATCCTTAATGATTTCGAGTATCCTTAATGATTTTGAATGATTCAGCGGCAAAGTAAAAACGAAAATGTAGGTACTACTAAATTAAGTAAAATAGGTATGTACAAAACCTATGTGAAAATCGAATGGAGGTAAATTAGTGAGTTTATAGTGTATCATGTATATGATACGAGAAAGATTTGTGTATAAATATGCTTCATGCCATATTGTGTTTATTCAACTATATTGGAATATGAATTGAAAGATATATGAGATATGAGTTATAAATGTTTACTATATATATGTATGGCACACAGTGTGCGAAATAACGCTTTATGGTGATATTTCAGCTAATTCACCCTGGATAAAGAAAATGCGATAAGTATTAGATCGAATGAAGTTTTACGAGTATTCAATTGTGTGTATTCATAAATGTGAGCAATTAGTTAAATATGTATTTGATCCATATGAACGTAGAAATGAGTAAACTTGTGAAACTTATGGTTAATTATGTGGTTGGATTTATGGTATAAATGTGAAGTTAAATGAGTTTATATATTAGTTTGAAAATGCATAACAAGTGTTTATTCGGTAAGTTAAGTTTATTATCATATGAGCTTACTAAGCTTCATAGCTTACTTTGTGCTATTTCTCCTATGCTTATAGGATTTCAAAGACTCGCTTAGGTTGAAAGCTATTAGAGATCTCATCATACTATCCAACTATCGTATCGGTATTTAAATCTTATGAATTTGGTTATATGGCATGTATAGGCTAGTTGGTTTACGAAATGTATAAATCGTTTGGCTATTTAATGCCTAAATGGGTTTAATATGAACAACCAAGTGTTTTGGGTTCATAAATGATGTATATGTTGGTGTAATTGGCTATTTAAGTTGGCTTATTTTGAGATTTTGGTACTTGTAAGTGAAAAATATATGTAAATATAAACAATGAGTATGGTGATTGTCATATTGAAATGGCCTATAATGTGCTTATTTATGGATGTTATGTTGCTTAAGTATATTGTGTTTTGTATCCTTGAAATGGTGTAAGTGTATGTGTGAATAAGGGTGGCAAAATGGCTTGGTAAGTAGCCTTGTTTTTGTCCACACAGGTAGACACTCGGGCATGTATCTAGGCCATGTGTGACACACGGTCAGCCCCACGGGTGTGTGATCAGGCCGTGTGTCCCTTGCACCTTGAATTTTTAGAAATAGAATGCCCAGGTTTTATCACACGGGCAGAGACATGGGCGTATGTCTCAGCCGTGTGAAGGGTACGGCCTTGAACACTAGCGTGTACCAGACCGTGTGAAAACTGCTTTAGCTTCGAAATGAAAAATAAATCAACACAGGCTGAGCACACGGGCGTATGGCTTGACCGTGTAATGTAAATTTGTTCGCAAGTTACAAGTCAGAGAGTTACATGGGGTAAGGACAAAGGCATGTGTGACCACACGGCCTACCCACACGGGCGTGTCCCAAGTCCACACGGGCGTGTGGCCCCTGTGTGTTGGAAAAATTCTCTAAGTTTTGTAAAAGTTTCCAATCTTCTCAATTTAGTCCCGACTCACTTCCAAAGCACGTTTTAAGGCCTCTAAGGCTCATATTAGGGACTTTATGACTAAATGCAAAAAGTTTTAATTTGGTTGAAATTTTATGGCTCAGAAATGGGTGTTTAAGTGTGTTTATGTCCGGTGATGCCTCTTACTTTGTTTCGACGTCTAACACGAGTAAGGGGTGTTACAAAATCATACTCATATGTACATACAAAGAGATCAACTAACAAGATAAGAATCATAGAAATTACAAGTGAAACACATTAAGGCTCCGTTTGTTTCATTAAAAATGACTTACGAAAAATGATTTCTCGAAAGTGATTTACTTTTCTAGAAAAGCTAATATTTTCTAGTGTTTGGATGAATCTGTGTAAAATATTTTCTGTTGTTTGGTAGATTTCTTAAAAATATTTCATAAAAGTTATTTTCAATGAAACAAACATACATTTGAGATTATTTTTATTGTTTAATTGAATTTATTTTTATCTATAATTTTATATTTTACATTTTTTGTATACATTAAAAATATTATGTTAAATTCAGGTTCATTACAAGTTATTTTTTAATTACATGACTACTAAGTGAGTATTTTTATTTAAAAATGTGACATCAACAAAATTGACAAAAAAATTTAACGATGTCAACAGTTGGACGTGATTTTCAAATTTGAAAAATAAAGGGACTAAATTCTTAGAAAAAAAGTACAAAGACTAAATTGCAAATTTGTGAAGTGTACATAGACTTATGAAATATTTTAACCTTTACACTACAAAAAATTTATTATTAATATATTTATAATTATAATAAATATTTATCATTAAAATATTAATATTAAATATTTTCAATAATATGTGAATAATATTATTTAAAATTATTATTTTTTAAATTTATTATTAAAATAAAATTGAAATATTAAATAATTTATTATTTTAATAAATTATATTTAGTATACTAATAATTTATTATATGACTAAATATAAATAATTAAATATGTAAGTTTAATAATATTGAAAAATATAATATTTTAATAATTTTAAATATTTTTAAAAATAAAAATAAAATTTTTTATCAATATAATAATATTAAGCTTGATTTAAGTTAATTTTTATATAAAAATAAAATTATCTATAGAGGAGCTCTTTTCCGGAAAATGACTAATGCTTTTCAAAATGGTAAGTCATTTTACAGGAAAAAAGGCTTATTTTATGTTAACCTGTAAGTCATTTTTCGTTGACCAAACTATTTTCTATAAAAAAACACAAGAAAATACAAAAAATATTTTCCGTAAAACCTTTTACATGTAAACAAACGGACCCTAAATAGCAATAACTATGAACTTACCTCTAAAGCACTTCCGGTTTAAACACAGGCACAACTCCGCAATTTTTCCTTTTCCTCGGTTATTGTCTTTTTTATTCAAATCTTGATCTATATAGTAATTAAATACAATCTATTAAATTTACATTCAATTCAATACATATGACCCTTAACTTTTCATTAATTACACATTTTCCTTAAACTTTTACATTTTTTACAATTTAGTCCCAAAACTTAAAATCTCCAATTTTAGCAAAATTTTCCATTTATTCATGCTAGCTGAATATTTATCCTCTTAATTGTAGCCCAAATATATTCTAAATTCAAAACATTTACCCATGAACTCTGACATTTACTCAATTCAATCCTTTAATAAAAAACTAACAAAATTAGTAATAAACTAATTCAAATTAAAACCTATAATTTCCACTCCATCAAATAACATTCAAATTAACAAGGTTTCTTCAATGGCTTCATTTAAATTCTTTGGCAGTTTTAAAAACGGAGGTACGATTTAGTTGGACCTAGTTGTAACAAAATGAAAAACATAAAAAATACAGAAAACGATACAAAAATTACTCACATGCATGCATCCAAAGCTTCGCCGAACCCTCACCTTACACAAGCATGGTGTTTCAGTGGTGGAAGAGAACAATTGAAGAAGATGATAGTTTATCATCTTTTTGTTTCATTTATTAATTTTATTAAATTACCATAATACCCTTTAATTAAACATATAAAATATCAAATATGCTTACCCCTAACCGTCCATCATAATTAGCAGTGGTTTAATTACCATTTAAGGCCACCAACTAAGTTTTTATAGCTATAATACTCAATTTACTAATAAGAACTAACTTTCACCACTTTTATGATTTAATCCTTTTACTTAATTAACTATCTAAACATTAAAATTTCTTAACCATATTTTACTATGACCCTCATATAACTCTATAAGAATTAATTAAATAATAAAACACTTTACATAGCGGAGTTGTGGTCCTAAAATCACTATTTTTGACACCACTGAAAAATAAAATATTACAAACTCTCTAATGATTGTACAAATTGCTTCCTTTTCAAGCGAAGATCTCGAAAGGACTAACCCTCCAACGGTTCAGTTTCAATTGGTTGTTGTTAGATTGTTGGTGAGCAAATAATTTTGTTTCGAGGTTTTGTGTCGAAGCTTTTAACACATGTGAGTTATGGATGTTAAATTTAGCGTTTGGGTTCAATTTAGTTTTTTAATCAACCAATCGATAGTTGTTTTAGGTTCCAGATTCTTTTTGCGTTGCTTTTAGGAAACAATATCAGGTGCGTAACGAGAACCCGAATTTCTACAATTCGCGAACGTCGAAAAACATGGTTGTCGACTCCATATGGGTATGTGGTAGGCCGTGTGAGCCACATGACTGTGTGTTAAGCTGTGTAACCCACAGTTTCAGTTGGAGGAACATGGGCTAGGGACACGAGCATGTGTCCAGGTCGTTTAACTCGTTGTTTTGGATTTAGGGTCACACGAGCCAGGGACACGGGCATGTGTCCAGGTCATGTGAGGGGTTGTGAGTCAAATGGGTGTGTACTTGGCCATGTGCCAGACCATGTAACTCATTGTTTGGAGCCACACAGTTAGGTGTTAGGCTGTGTAGACCACACGGGCCAGCCATCCAAGCCTTGTAACTCCACACAAGTGTATGGGCCAAAAATCGAAAATTTCCCCTAGGTTCGTTCGAATCAAACGTAGGCCTACTGTAGGGTTTGTATGAGCTGAATTAGACAATGAAATTGTTATTTGACAATTTGTTACTAAGTAATTTGTTCTTTTTGTATATATGTGTTCAATATGGAGTCTGATAAGTAAGTTGTGATAGCATTACATGAGTATGATCTGAATTCGTATTTCTGTATATGCATAAATGATATTTGTTACCTCTACATCTACACTGGGTTAGGATTGTGAAAATGAGGAAGTGTAAGCAGTTTAATAATCTGTTAAACCTAGTGGCTAAGCCACGTATTTATATATGATTCTAGTGAATTATCGTATTGTGATCTGGCAACTTGACTGCAATCATTTTGAACCGTGACATATAGTCACTTTGTGGTGTGTAGTGATAGATGGAGATGGTGTGTAGCGATTGGGGTATGAAATTGTAACACCCTACGCCCCTGTCCGTCGCCGGGTTAGGGTTTAAGGTATTACAAAATCCAAAATACAAACTAACGAGGTTCATAGTTACAAGCTAGTCGTGAATTCATTTGAGTTCTACAAGCATGCTAGCAAAACTATACCTTGAGGCTACTAATAAATGGGCTAAACCGAACATTCAAAGACCGATCATCATGTTAGAAATTCATCACATATTGGTTACTAACTGAACAACATGCCACGACATTCAACCATACGAGTATCATTCACATAAATAATCAACTCGAAGACTAAGCAAGCCATTTTCGCATGGCTAGAATAATTACAATTCAAAATGAAGTTTGGTTTAATCGAAGGAAAATAGCCTATACATGCCATTGACCCAAAATAACCATCAAATGTACCAAAATAACAGCGATAGTGTAGGTGATTAAGGCTTCAATCCCCGAGTTCGTAGCTTCCAAAAAGAGATCTATAAAACAGAGGAAACAAGGGAACGGAGTAAGCATTACAATGCTTAGTAAGTTTTAAGCAATGACATCAAATAAATCATCAAATTAAAGCATAGTTGTTCGTATTTTTGTTTCCCTCTTCTCTTGGGTAAGTCACCCCTTTTTCCACACATATACATTCACGTCATATACGAAAGTGGATAGCTTTCACTTATAGTAGATTCACGTAAACATACACATGTCACGAAATTCACATAACATTTCACATAGGCTAAACATACTTTGACCGTATTAATAATCTCATTTCATGCAAGCATATGCCATCACACAATGACCTTAGTGTTCGGTCCAAAAATTCTGCTTGCATATAAGCCAAGGGTACATACCTGTATAACTTAACACTTTCAGCGCAATTCATTAGCGATCGTTACCTTGAAGACCATTAGTCTTAGGCTTTACTCGCATCATCATCGAGATCTTCAGCTCGGGTAAACTCTATTCATAGCCATCGGGTCTTTTCTGCGGATATAATCTCCGCATATAGCCTTCGGGTCTTAACCCGGACATCATCTCTGCATTTAGCCTTCGGGTCTTAACCCGGACATAGTCTCCACATATAGTCAGCGGGACTTAAATCCCGGATTCGCATCACAAATTCTCATGTATATATATATATATATATTCGAATATAGTCAAGTTTCACATAGCAAGATTTCACTTGTAGTTTAATCAATACATATGCATACAAACATATAACATGCTTCTCGACTTTATATCGTAACTGTACATATAATTCAAAATTCATACACGTATACCTTTCTTTCCTAGACTTTCAGCCCAATGATCAAACATGAATAAGGTGTCTTTCTCAATGGGACATCGTTCGAATATCAGCATGTATGTCATGGCATTTTAACTTAAATATCAAATTTGATTACTCAAAACTTACCTTGAACTTTCACGAGAAATTTCGAGTTGGCTATTCGACCACTTTAGCCTTCCCTTTATCCGAACTCGTCCCTCTATGCTCTTGAGCTAAATAAAACATTTAATTCTATTAATCCTTATTCAAGCACCTTAAAGAATCATTTTCACTCATAGAAAATTCATACATACATATTCTTCTCATTGCAAACACTCATGCACATTGAAGCATTTCACATACATACCATAATTCACAGCAAGCTGACTTTCTGAGCAGCATTCAATAATTTACTCATAACTGGAGCTACGAAACTCCAAATGAAGTGCCGTTAATTTTGTATGAAAATAGACTCATTTATCTTCCACCCATAAAATTTTCATAATTTTTGGTTTG
Source organism: Gossypium stocksii (assembly GCA_020496765.1). Taxonomy (NCBI): domain Eukaryota; kingdom Viridiplantae; phylum Streptophyta; class Magnoliopsida; order Malvales; family Malvaceae; genus Gossypium; species Gossypium stocksii. The sequence continues at coordinate 57,092,570 of CM035622.1, forward strand.
GCCAATCAATACCAGAATTTTCTCAAAGTTTCCCTATTTCACTGTTTGAGTAAACTGACCACTCCATACTACGAACTGAATTTCTCCTTGTACAGAATTCCAAATATGGCCTCACCTATTCCATTCGAAACTAGACTCATTAAGGAGTCTAAGCATATAAATTTTGTCTCATAACAATTTTTATACAATTTATAGTGATTTTCCAAAAACAAAGCAGGGGACTTCGAAGTCAATCTGACACTGTCTCACTCTACTCTAAAAATCTATTTGTAGGAAATTCCTTTGCTTGCAAGGTTTCTTTCATAAGAAACTAGACTCATTAAGCTTCAATTACACAGTTTATTCAGCCTCTAGTTCAATTTACACAATTTATGGTGATTTTTCCAAAACACGTTACTGCTGCTGTACCAAGCAGATTTTTATACAAAATTCACTCTTTAATGTTCTTAAGCACATACTTGAAATATAGCATTTTCTAAGGCACCATTTAGAGAAGTTATTGCTCTTAACACAATGTACATATTTCATATTCATTACATCCACAATCAAATCAATATTACCAAGTTAGCCGAATACATGCATACACACATAAGGCATTTAGCCACTTCATTCACCTTTGTTCATTTAACAATTTTACCACTAAATGCTTGAGTCCAAAATTGGCAATCATTGGCACAAGGATACACTAGCCGAATGTTACTCAACATGAATCACAATCTCAACCATCCAAATCAATCAAGATAATACCTACTAAGTTCATGTATAATTTTTCCTTAGCCTATTACTTAGTGAACTTATGAGCAATGCTCAATTAGCTCACGTTGCAAAATATGTATCATAATTTCCATAATCAATTTATCAAATTCAAGATCAAAATACAATCAAAAGCACAACAACTCAATCATTCAAAGAACCGAAGGTCCCTTAGGCTTTAATCCTCTCTAAAATTCTAATCTTACTAATTTGAACTCACAAATCCAACTCTTATGAATTTTAACATCATAGAGTCTATTAACAAGCTTTAACAAGCTCTTAAATGCAAAACAAAACTCCCTAACCACAACTTGACAAGGCCGAATGCCTTCATCCTTCAAAGCTCAAGAAAATTTTCACATTAGACAAAGGAGAGGACCCTTTAGGCAAGCTCAAACAACACCCATATTCCATTATTTAACACAAGCATTAAAGAAAGCACAATTTACCCCCACCCTTGCTCATATGGCCGAACATTACATCTTGTTTATCACATAAGGGTTTTATGCTTATGAAGCTCAATCTCCCTTAGTAATCATCTTCAAAACAAGGAAAATCTAACAAATCATCACCCAAGAAGACATGCATCATGACCGAATGTTTCTAGCACTTAGGGCTCAAGAAATTTAAACATGGACAAGTAGAGAGCTTCAAAACCAACTAGATTTCGTGAAATGCAAAGAAGATCATCTAGAAATTGTACCTTAATCAAGATTTCTCCCAACAAAATTGCTTGAACCCTATTTCTCTTCTCCCTTAGTCACATACGGCAATGAAGGAAAAAAAAAGATGAACAAAAATGTTGTTTTTACCCTCTTTTTCTTATTTTATTAACTATATTATTTCTATTTTATGACAACTTATTTTATTTAATATAAACAAATTTATTTTCATCAATATTGTTATTAATTAGCTACAAACAAAACATAAAATGACAAACTAAGTCATCATTACCATCCACTATCATAAAAGTGGGTAATTTGACATGCAAGTCCTTGATTTTGCATGCATGCATTTATTAGCCATCACATATCTAGCTAGTTTACTTTCAAAGTTTACAACTAAGCCCTTTTAAGTGAAATTCAAATTTATAACTCTAAATTGACACACCAAACATGTCACACATGAATTATCACATATAATAGACATCAATATGAACATTAAATATATTTTATGCCTCGGTTTTGTGGTCCCGAAACCACATCCCGACTAGGGTCGTTTTAAGGCTGTCACAACTCTCCCCCACTAAAGAAATTTTCGTCCCCGAAAATTCTTACCGGAAAATAAGTTTGGGTAACGTTCTCTTATCGAATCCTCAAGCTCCCAAGTAGCTTCTTCGACCCCGTGTTTGACCCATAACACTTTCACTAACGAAATCCTCTTATTCCGCAACTCTTTAACCTCGTGTGCCAAAATACGAATTGGTTCCTCCTCGTAACTCATATCAGATCGAATCTCAATGTCAGACGGATTAATCACATGCGATGGGTCGGATCTATATCGTCGGAGCATCGAAACATGAAAAACATTGTGAATCTTTTCAAGTTCGGGAGGCAAAATCAGTCGATATGCTACCAGTCCAATCCGTTCGGATATTTCATATGGTCCGATGAACCTCGGGCTCAATTTGCCCTTACGGCCGAATCTTAGCACCTTTTTCCAGGGTGACACTTTAAGAAATACTTTGTCTCCGACCTGGTACTCGATGTCTTTCCGCTTTAAATCCGCGTAAGACTTTTGACGATCTGAAGCTACCTTAAGGCTATCACGAATCACTTTTACTTTCTGTTCGGCATCTCTAATTAAATCGACTCCAAAGATCTTACTTTCACTGAGCTCTGTCCAAAACAACGGTGTTCGGCATTTGCGACCGTACAAAGCCTCGTAAGGTGCCATCTTAATACTCGATTGGAAACTGTTGTTGTAAGCGAATTCGATCAAAGGTAAATACCGTTCCCACGAACCACTAAACTCAAGGACACAGCATCTCAACATATCCTCGAGTATCTGAATTACTCGTTCCGATTGACCGTCCGTCTGAGGATGGAACGCGGTACTAAAATGTAGCTTAGTACCCAATGAATCTTGTAGTTTCTTCCAAAACCGTGATGTAAATCTCGGGTCTCTATCCGACACGATAGAGATAGGGACCCCATGCAATCTGACGATCTGAGAAACATACAACTCCGCTAGCTTATCAAGTGAGTAATCCGTACGCACAGGTATAAAGTGAGCGGATTTAGTTAATCGATCTACGACAACCCAAATCGCATCCTTCTTGCCCGGTGTCAACGGTAGCCCAGATACAAAATCCATCGTGACTTTATCCCACTTCCATTTGGGAATCAAGATCGGTTGCAACAAACCCGACGGCACCTGATGTTCCGCTTTTACTTGTTGGCATATCAGACACTTCGACACAAAATTTGAGATTTCTCGTTTCATACCATGCCACCAATATTGACGTTTCAAATCATTGTACATTTTAGTGCTTCCTGGATGAACCGACATTCGACTATTATGAGCTTCATTTAAAATCATCGAAACCAATTCTGAATTTCTCGGAATACATACTCAGCCTCGAAACCTCAAACAATCATTGTCGTCAACTTGGAACTCAGGATCCGCACTTACATCGCATTGAGCTCGCTTGGCAATTAAGTCGTCATCCGCTTTCTGAGCTTTACAAACTTGTCGGAGAAATACCGGTTCGGCTTTTAATTCCGCTATCATCACACCATCATCAGATACCGATAAATGCGCATTCATGGCTCGTAAAGTAAACAATGATTTTCGACTAAGAGCATCCGCAACTACATTCGCCTTTCCAGGATGATAGTCAATGACAAGCTCGTAATCCTTTAGCAATTCAAGCCACCGTCTTTGTCTCAGATTCAAATCTCTTTGCGTCATCAAGTATTTGAGGCTTTTATGGTCGGAAAAGACATGACATTTCTCACCAAAAAGGTAGTGACGCCAAATCTTCAAAGCAAAAACAATAGCAGCTAATTCGAGATCATGAGTCGGATAGTTTTTCTCATGAGGCTTTAATTGCCTCGAAGCATAAGCAACAACTTTGCCTTCTTGCATCAAAACACACCCCAAGCCATTCAAGGACGCATCACTATATACTACAAACTCTTTACCGGATTCAGGCTGAACTAAGACTGGAGCTTCCGTCAATAGGGCTTTCAATTGGTCGAAACTCTTTTGGCACTTCTCGGACCATTTGAATTTAACATCCTTCTGCAATAGCTTCGTCAACGGGGTTGAGATCATCGAAAAGTCCTTCACAAACCGTCGGTAGTATCCGGCAAGTCCTAAAAAGCTTCGAACTTCCGAGACATTTTTAGGAGGCTTCCAATCGAGGATAGCAGAGATTTTATTCGGATCAACTCGGATACCCGCAGCAGATACAATGTGTCCCAGAAATCTGACCTCGCGTAACCAGAACTCACACTTGCTGAATTTTGCGTACAACTGGTTATCACGCAAAACCCGTAGCACAAGCCTTAAATGCTCGGCATGCTCGATCTCATCGCGAGAGTAAACCAAAATGTCATCGATAAATACGACTACAAATCGATCTAGGTACTGCTTAAACACTCGATTCATCAGATCCATGAAAACGGCGGGGGCATTAGTCAGCCCAAACGGCATCACTAAAAATTCATAGTGTCCGTACCTCGTTCTGAAGGCAGTCTTGGGCACGTCTGAGTCTCGAACTCGCAACTGATAATAACCGGATCGCAAGTCAATCTTTGAAAACACTGAGGCTCCCTTTAACTGATCGAATAAGTCGTCGATACGAGGCAATGGATACTTATTCTTTATAGTCACCTTGTTCAGCTGCCGATAGTCAATACACATTCTCAAAGTCCCGTCCTTCTTTTTCACGAACAAGACGGGTGCACCCCAGGGAGAAAAGCTCGGTCTTGCGAAACCTCTATCGGTCAACTCCTGTAACTGGGATTTCAACTCTTTCAACTCCGTCGGAGCCATACGATACGGAGCAATTGAAATCGGAGTTGTACCCGGAACTAGCTCAATGCCGAACTCAACCTCTCTAACAGGCGGTAATCCCGGTAATTCTTCTGGAAATACATCCGGATATTCACAAACCACAGGTACTGTCTCAAGCTTTAGTTCAGATATTTTGCTATCCAAAACATAAGCAAGATAAACCTCGCAACCCTTCTTCATGAACTTTCTAGCCATAATTGAAGATATTACTGCCGGTAGCCCGTTTAGATCAGACGATTCAACACGAATTATCTCATTATTCAAACATCGCAAATCAATAGTCTTTCGCTTGCAATTCACTACCGCATCATGCACAGTCAACCAATCCATTCCGAGAATAACGTCGAATTCGTCGAATGGCAAAAGCATCAAATCGGCTGGAAAACATGAATTTCGAATCATAAGGGGACATTTCTTACACACTCTATCGACTAACACACAACGACCCAAGGGATTGGACACTCTAATCACATACTCAGTAGACTCAATAGGGAGAGTCTTACTGGATGCCAAAGTTTCACATACATATGAATGAGTTGAACCAGGGTCTATCAAAGCAATTACATCAGTATCAAAGAGAGTAAAAGTACCAGTGATCACATCGGGTGAAGAGGCATCCTCTCGTGCGCGAATTGCGTAAGCCCTAGCAGGAGCATGAGCCTCGGATTTTGTCGTAGCATCTTTAAACCTTCTCTGACCACCGCTAGCATTCCCCGAATTTCTAGGTAGCCTCCCTCGAGCTGAAGTAGTATTCGATTTTCCACTCGGATTCACATTTTGTTCAGACCATCTAGGGCAATCTCTTATAAAGTGATCAGCCGACCCGCATTTATAACAAGAGCGATCACGAAATCTACAGCTCCCCGAATGCCATTTTCCACAATACTTGCACTCGGCTCTGTCTCGACGGTCGTTCCCAACACTAGCAGCAGAAGTGGCACGTGAACTCATAGGGGGTCGATCACGGTCTCGTCTAGAAAAACCCGAAGTAGCAGATGGTCTGTCCGATTCACTTCGGTACTTCTTTGAGGATTTTTGAATAGACCTCCCAGAAGATCTCTTACGGAGCTCTCTGGCTCCGCTATCAGCTTTTCTCTTTTCATTTCGAAGCTCTTCGGCCTTGCAGGCTCGCTCGACAAGAACAACGAACTCTTGAATTTCTAGAATGCCAACCAGCAGTTTGATGTCTTCATTTAACCCGTCCTCGAAGCGTTTACACATAATAGCTTCGGATGATATACACTCGCGAGCATATCGGCTAAGTCGTACGAATTCCCTCTCATATTCGGTCACCGACATTCTGCCTTGTTTAAGCTCGAGGAATTCCTTCCGTTTCTGATCGATAAATCTTTGGCTGATATACTTCTTTCGGAATTCAACTTGGAAGAACTCCCAACTAACTCGCTCTCTCAGCACCAACGAAACCAATGTGTTCCACCAATAGTAGGCAGAATCACGCAGCAGGGATACGGCACACTTCAAGCATTCTTCGGGCGTACACGACAGCTCATCAAACACACGGATTACATTATCGAGCCAAAACTCGGCCCGTTCAGCATCGTCATCAACTGTAGCCCGGAACTCTTCAGCCCCATATTTTCTAATCTTATCAACCGGGGGTTTGCTCGACCTCACAGGGTCGGCCTCAGGAGGAGCCACAGGGGTCGGAAGTGGGTTATTCGCGGGAGGAGGTTGTGGAACAGCCGGATTATTTCGTAGGAATTGAGCGAACCAATCACTCATCATTGCATAAAAGTTCTGCCTCATGTCATCATCTCGACGACTGGCATTCGGCTGAGAGTCGATCGGCGCAGTCCCTTGCGTGGGAGCTACCGCCACACTCTCAATATCCTCCGCTACGGCTCGATCGGGATCGGAATCCATTACTATACGAAAACACATTTCAAATGTCAGAAATCACTACACTATCGCCTTATCACAAAATGGCATGTATAGCTACACTCACACACGCTACGTTTGTCCGAGAATCGACTAAACCGTAGCTCTGATACCAATAAAAATGTAACACCCTACGCCCCTGTCCGTCGCCGGGTTAGGGTTTAAGGTATTACAAAATCCAAAATACAAACTAACGAGGTTCATAGTTACAAGCTAGTCGTGAATTCATTTGAGTTCTACAAGCATGCTAGCAAAACTATACCTTGAGGCTACTAATAAATGGGCTAAACCGAACATTCAAAGACCGATCATCATGTTAGAAATTCATCACATATTGGTTACTAACTGAACAACATGCCACGACATTCAACCATACGAGTATCATTCACATAAATAATCAACTCGAAGACTAAGCAAGCCATTTTCGCATGGCTAGAATAATTACAATTCAAAATGAAGTTTGGTTTAATCGAAGGAAAATAGCCTATACATGCCATTGACCCAAAATAACCATCAAATGTACCAAAATAACAGCGATAGTGTAGGTGATTAAGGCTTCAATCCCCGAGTTCGTAGCTTCCAAAAAGAGATCTATAAAACAGAGGAAACAAGGGAACGGAGTAAGCATTACAATGCTTAGTAAGTTTTAAGCAATGACATCAAATAAATCATCAAATTAAAGCATAGTTGTTTCGTATTTTTGTTTCCCTCTTCTCTTGGGTAAGTCACCCCTTTTTCCACACATATACATTCACGTCATATACGAAAGTGGATAGCTTTCACTTATAGTAGATTCACGTAAACATACACATGTCACGAAATTCACATAACATTTCACATAGGCTAAACATACTTTGACCGTATTAATAATCTCATTTCATGCAAGCATATGCCATCACACAATGACCTTAGTATTCGGTCCAAAAATTCTGCTTGCATATAAGCCAAGGGTACATACCTGTATAACTTAACACTTTCAGCGTAATTCATTAGCGATCGTTACCTTGAAGACCATTAGTCTTAGGCTTTACTCGCATCATCATCGAGATCTTCAGCTCGAGTAAACTCTATTCATAGCCATCGGGTCTTTTCCCCGGATATAATCTCCGCATATAGCCTTCGGGTCTTAACCCGGACATCATCTCTGCATTTAGCCTTCGGGTCTTAACCCGGACATAGTCTCCACATATAGTCAGCGGGACTTAAATCCCGGATTCGCATCACAAATTCTCATGTATATATATATATATTCGAATATAGTCAAGTTTCACATAGCAAGATTTCACTTGTAGTTTAATCAATACATATGCATACAAACATATAACATGCTTCCCGACTTTATATCGTAACTGTACATATAATTCAAAATTCATACACGTATACCTTTCTTTCCTAGACTTTCAGCCCAATGATCAAACATGAATAAGGTGTCTTTCTCAATGGGACATCGTTCGAATATCAGCATGTATGTCATGGCATTTTAACTTAAATATCAAATTTGATTACTCAAAACTTACCTTGAACTTTCACGAGAAATTTCGAGTTGGCTATTCGACCACTTTAGCCTTCCCTTTATCCGAACTCGTCCCTCTATGCTCTTGAGCTAAATAAAACATTTAATTCTATTAATCCTTATTCAAGCACCTTAAAGAATCATTTTCACTCATAGAAAATTCATACATACATATTCTTCTCATTGCAAACACTCATGCACATTGAAGCATTTCACATACATACCATAATTCACAGCAAGCTGACTTTCTGAGCAGCATTCAATAATTTACTCATAACTGGAGCTACGAAACTCCAAATGAAGTGCCGTTAATTTTGTATGAAAATAGACTCATTTATCTTCCACCCATAAAATTTTCATAATTTTTGGTTCGGCCAATCAATACCAAAATTTTCTCAAAGTTTCCCTATTTCACTGTTTGAGTAAACTGACCACTCCATACTACAAACTGAATTTCTCCTTGTACAGAATTCCAAATATGGCCTCACCTATTCCATTCGAAACTAGACTCATTAAGGAGTCTAAGCATATAAATTTTGTCCCATAAAAATTTTTATACAATTTATAGTGATTTTCCAAATACAAAGCAGGGGACTTCGAAGTCAATCTGACACTGTCTCACTCTACTCTAAAAATCTATTTGTAGGAAATTCCTTTGCTTGCAAGGTTTCTTTCATAAGAAACTAGACTCATTAAGATTCAATTACACAGTTTATTCAGCCTCTAGTTCAATTTACACAATTTATGGTGATTTTTCCAAAACACGTTACTGCTGCTGTACCAAGCAGATTTTTATACAAAATTCACTCTTTAATGTTCTTAAGCACATACTTGAAATATAGCATTTTCTAAGGCACCATTTAGAGAAGTTATTGCTCTTAACACAATGTACATATTTCATATTCATTACATCCACAATCAAATCAATATTACCAAGTTAGCCGAATACATGCATACACACATAAGGCATTTAGCCACTTCATTCACCTTTGTTCATTTAACAATTTTACCACTAAATGCTTGAGTCCAAAATTGGCAATCATTGGCACAAGGATACACTAGCCGAATGTTACTCAACATGAATCACAATCTCAACCATCCAAATCAATCAAGATAATACCTACTAAGTTCATGTATAATTTTTCCTTAGCCTATTACTTAGTGAACTTATGAGCAATGCTCAATTAGCTCACGTTGCAAAATATGTATCATAATTTCCATAATCAATTTATCAAATTCAAGATCAAAATACAATCAAAAGCACAACAACTCAATCATTCAAAGAACCGAAGGTCCCTTAGGCTTTAATCCTCTCTAAAATTCTAATCTTACTAATTTGAACTCACAAATCCAACTCTTATGAATTTTAACATCATAGAGTCTATTAACAAGCTTTAACAAGCTCTTAAATGCAAAACAAAACTCCCTAACCACAACTTGACAAGGCCGAATGCCTTCATCCTTCAAAGCTCAAGAAAATTTTCACATTAGACAAAGGAGAGGACCCTTTAGGCAAGCTCAAACAACACCCCTATTCCATTATTTAACACAAGCATTAAAGAAAGCACAATTTACCCCCACCCTTGCTCATATGGCCGAACATTACATCTTGTTTATCACACAAGGGTTTTATGCTTATGAAGCTCAATCTCCCTTAGTAATCATCTTCAAAACAAGGAAAATCTAACAAATCATCACCCAAGAAGACATGCATCATGACCGAATGTTTCTAGCACTTAGGGCTCAAGAAATTTAAACATGGACAAGTAGAGAGCTTCAAAACCAACTAGATTTCGTGAAATGCAAAGAAGATCATCTAGAAATTGTACCTTAATCAAGATTTCTCCCAACCAAATTGCTTGAACCCTATTTCTCTTCTCCCTTAGTCACATACGGCAATGAAGGAAAAAAAAAAGATGAACAAAAATGTTGTTTTTACCCTCTTTTTCTTATTTTATTAACTATATTATTTCTATTTTATGACAACTTATTTTATTTAATATAAACAAATTTATTTTCATCAATATTGTTATTAATTAGCTACAAACAAAACATAAAATGACAAACTAAGTCATCATTACCATCCACTATCATAAAAGTGGGTAATTTGACATGCAAGTCCTTGATTTTGCATGCATGCATTTATTAGCCATCACATATCTAGCTAGTTTACTTTCAAAGTTTACAACTAAGCCCTTTTAAGTGAAATTCAAATTTATAACTCTAAATTGACACACCAAACATGTCACACATGAATTATCACATATAATAGACATCAATATGAACATTAAATATATTTTATGCCTCGGTTTTGTGGTCCCGAAACCACATCCCGACTAGGGTCGTTTTAAGGCTGTCACAGAAATTGCATCTGTATTTAAAATGTTCTGAAACTGTATTTGATATCCTCTATTTTTGTTTCTGTATCTAATTATGAGAATTGATTGATTAATAAGGAACTGTAATTATATTTGTTATGTTATTGTTTACTCAAGAATGAGTTGTAAACTCATTTTGTCTATTTGTTTGGATTACAGGTAACCCACAGACTTAGGCAGGTCAGTGTGGTAGGAGCTCAGTTATCTTTTTTCTCGTTACCTAACGTTTTACCTAGACTTATATTTCTGTGTGTTTATTCCATATTTCAGTTTATAACTTTGATTCATATGTTGGTTTATCTATATAAATGATTTTCGATTGTTAAAATTTAGACAATTAGGATTAGATTTTTCTGATGGTTTGATGTAGCTCTCTAGACTTGGTCTTAACGTCTAGGTCAGGTATGGGGTGTTACAAGTCTTCACACTATTATTATTACATTATTTTTCAATTAAAATTATAATTAATATATTTGAATGACTACAATTAAGATCAATCGATAAAATACACAAATAAAATTATATTGTAAAATTGAATTTTCCTATATCATTTAAAGGTGAAATTATGACTATCAAAATGACAACAATTTGGTTTTTTTTTTTAAAAGGTTATGGTTTTAAGGCCTTGAGTACTCGAGTTTGAGTCACATTGTGGATAATTTATGTATAGATTTCCTTGAAATCTATCATGATTAATTAGTTTGAGTTGAACTAGTTATTAATTTAGTACTTGTGATAATTGATGATAATTGATTATAACTGAAACAAAGAATTTCTAGTTTAACCATAATTTTTTTTAATTCTACATTAATCAACTAATTACTTTTTTAATAATGTCTATTTTTCACTATTTTATCTTGTTAAAAAAAATCTATAGTTCAACGTCATTTTTTTTCTTAATTTCATATTGGTCAAATAATGAAAATTTAAACATTACCCTTTTAAAGTTAATTTTTTTAGTAGTGCTAATAATTTAGACTACGAAATAATATCCAAAAAATATATAAAAATTAAATTCACAAATTGCAACAAAAAAAGAGAGAGATGAAAACCACAATTTAACAATTCATGTTATTAAGATATGTATTGTTTATTTGTGAACATGCAAACTTACCATCATAATTTTGTCTTAAAATAAAGTTGCCTATAAAATAGAAACAGTAGGTGGTCTCTTTCTATTAGATCAACCATAATCTATCCAATTGTGTAATGTTCCATATGATTATTTTACAAACCATTTCTAATTAATAAATATTACTAAAAAAATTGTCATAAAATTTGCATGTTCATCCTATTCTTATTTTTGAGTAATCGTCTTTTCACATTTACTTTTCATAAATGTTGTCAAAAATGTCTTATTTTGGTTACTCAAGAGCTTCAAGAAACAATAATCAAAGTGAGCAACTTCAACAAAAGAAGACCTAATAGAATCACAATCAAAGATGCTAACACATATACCATATCACAAATTAAAATAATCAATTGATCTAACACCTCCACATAAGCTCACATTAAGATATCTAAAACAAAGTGTTTAGATCTCACCAAAGAAAGGTTAGCAACAATAAGAGATGAAAATCCAACAACATGAAAAAACTTTGCAAGAATAAGAACACATAACAATCTAAACTAATCTTTTGCTAGTAAAAATTGTATTAGCTCATAATCTACACAACATCAATCAACAACCAACCATAATCCATCATGAGAAATCGCAATAACTCTGATACTATGATAGAGTTGTGAAGATCATATCTTTAATTTAAATAAGGTAAACACAATTTCATAAAAAAACTAAAGAGTCGAAAAAACATAGACTACTCATTTATTGAACTCATCTCCAATGTTCCTTTTTAAAGGAAAGCTATTTATTTACATATAGGTGGGTAGAAACTAGTAGAAGTAATAGGTGTTAAAAACTTAATCGATCCTTAAAATTATTTCAATTGTAAGTTAAAGGAAATTATAATGATTTGCAACAAAACTCTTGTAACACCCCATAATCGACCCGATCGTCGGGTCTGAGCTATAGTGTGTCACATTCGTTGCTGAATCAACTACGAATAATTAGCGACTAAATTATACAATTAATTTTAGTAAATCAAAAAAATTATTCATTCCTTAAAAATACTTAAGTAAATACAAGTTTCATTTATATAAGTGATAACAAGTAAAATTTATATGTTTAATGTACCTAATTTTGATCAATTTTTGAATAGAATGCTATTAAGCTTGTGATTTCTTACTTAAATTTTATTAGGGAGGCAATTAGAGTGCCAAAGTTAAAAATAAAAAAGCAAAAAGTCTAGCTAAATTGAAAATTGTAGAATTATTTTTAGGCTGATAAAAATATCAGCCTTTTGACTTTGACAAATTCTATATTTAGAAAAATCTAATTTAGTGGATGGTTGTTAAGCATGATTTTTTGTAACACCCCTAGTCCGTATCCGTCGCCGGATTAGGGCTACGGAGTGTTATTGGAGCATAACATCATACAATGAACATTTAGTTAACATTAACAATTCATCACATAAATCATAACAACATCAACAAAAATCACACATACGGTCCCTTTTACGAGCCATTAAGGCCCTAAAAGACATTAGGAATGAATCAAGACTAAATTGGAAACATATGAAATGTTTTGAAAAAAGTTAAAACTTTTAAAACTACAGGGGTCAGACGATCGTGTGACTTACACGGCCAAGAGACATACCAGTGTCGTAGGCCGTGTAGGCATTCGAAATAGGGACACACAAACGTGTCCCAACCCGTGTCCGTACCCGTGTAACTCACTAACTTGGGCCACACGGCCATGCCACACGCTCGTGTGCTAGGCCATGTACCCTGTGAATTAACCTCACACGCCCGTGTGCTAGGTCATGTAATAGCCTGACTTGTTACCCTTTGAAAGCTACAGGGGAGACACGGCCGTGTCGCCTGCTAAGACACACGCCCATGTCTCTGCTTGCATGGACAAAAAATAGGCCATTTTCAAGTCATTTTTGTCACCCAAATTCATACAATTTCTATAAGCCAAAAACACCTATAATTAAGCATCCAAAACTCACTTAACATATGCAAAATTCAAGCTTAAACAACCTAAAACTATCCATACAACCATTATACCAAAATGGCACCTTAAATTCCATAATCAAATTTAGCTAAACAACTATCCAATTCATTCATGTTCAAATCATACCAATTGGACAACCATAAAGCCACATTTGCCATATTGTTCATACACCAAATTATATACACAATAAGTAGCATTATAACTATTTGCATACCTATCACCCATCTTACCAATTAAACCAAAACATTTTCTTATCATCAACTAAACTAACATGAACATCAAATTAACATCCACACATAATACCATATAATCTTAATATCATACCAACTAGTTCATCAACCAAGATAACACATATACAAGCCACATATAATGGCTAAAATCATGAAACAAAATGCCTATACATGCCGTTATAACCATAACTCAAAATCGTTAAAATATAATGATATAATCGATAGATAGTGTGATGGATCTCCGAGAACTTCTAATCCGAACGAGCATCCGATTATCTAGAAACACAAAGGAAATAACACAAAGTAATCATATAATGTTAGTAAGTTCGTAATTCATAAACAAAGGTAACCATTTCAATTTATAATCATAAAAACAATTTGAGATAATCTAACATGACTTGGCATTAGCCTAAGCAACAACAACCTTTCAAATTAGACAATCACATAGCTTAGCAAATCATCTCAAAACATCATAGCTTTCGTACACACTACTTATAAGCATTCATATTTTCAAGCATATGGCTAAGCATATTTCAACCATCATCAACTCATACCTTTTTATACTTTCATAGCAACACTTATTGAAGCATTTGCTGAACCTTCCCTTTTCATACCCGTTGAACCACTAGAATAATATTGAATATGCGGAATCTCACACACTATGTGCCATCATGTGGTTGAAACCACTACTACCTCATATCTCATATCAATGCTCTTTCTCGAGCCATAAATGGGTCTGCTCATACAAGTTGTTAGTCAGGACATAGCTACATGGTACTACTCACACAAGCTGTCAAGTAACCGTAACCCATGCTGGAAACTCAGCCACCGGTAGGATGTACAAGACAAGCACCTGAAACACAGTAACCCCTAATGACATGTCATTTGTATCTTATATATTCCTAAGGTTCAAACGGGATCCGAAAGTTGCCAAAACTTCGTTGGATATTGTAGAGTCGTAATTTCACTATACATAACATGAAATAATTAAATTGAACATAATTCAATGTTATTTAAATTAACGAACTTACCTCAAACAGAAACGGAGAAATACGATCAATTAATCCAATACTTTTTCTTTTCAGCAATCTAAATCCGTACGTTGCTTTTCTTGATCTATATAATCAAATGTAGTTCATTCAAATTTCATTCTATTCAATTTAATTCAAAATAAATCATATTTTGGAAACTTTGCCCCTTAAATTTTGAATTCCCTACAATTTAGTCCCTAGCTCATAAAAATGAAAATTCATGCAATTCAGTCCCAACCCATGCTAGCTGAATATCATCTAAGCCCTTAGCAAGCTCTAGATTTCAATTATTTCACATTTTCACCATGGACATTTTCTTATCTTCAATTTAATCCTAAAATGGCAAATTCATCAAAAATTCCTTAACAAAAGTTGTTCAACTATTATCTAGTATTCATTTTCATTCATCAAACATAAAAAAAAACTAATGTACAATCATGGTAAAACCATAGACTTTTAACATTTTTACCAATTATCCCCCGGGCTAGGTAGATTAAGCTACAACGACTCTAAAAACATAGAAATTATTATAAATGGGACGAAAAATACTCACATGCATGAGAACTAAGGATGATCAAATGCTTGGATGGTCTTTAATGGCTTCCCAAGATAATATTAGGTTGGTAAAATGAAGAAAAAAGATGATTTCTCTCTTTTTCTTAATTTAATTTTAGTTTATTTTATTAATTACCATAATAACCTTACTTATAATCCTTTATAGTGCTTAATTAATGTCGAAATTTGACCAATAAAAATAATTATGGTCTAATTAACATTTAAGGCCACTCATGTTTTAATTTCATAGCAAATTGACACCTCTTTCTAATAGAACTTAAATTTTACACTTTACGCGATTTAGTCCTTTATATCAAATTAAGCATGCAAAAAATAAAATTTCTTCACGAAATTTTTATATGACCTTACTACCATGTTGTAAACATTAAAGTAATATTAAAATAAATTTTTTGACGTTAAATTTGTGGTCTCAAAACCACTATTTTAATTTCATTAAAAACGGGTTGTTTCAATTTTAGGCGTAAATCATATGAAATTGGTTCTTTGAGATGTGTATATAAAGCCTTGTAATTGTGGCATTAAGACACACTTGAATTTAGAAGGCAATTAGCACATTCCTGCGTTAATAGCATTTGAGCATTCTGTCATTTCTTCTCTTTTTAAATTTTGGTACAATTGCATTTTTAGTGCCCTCCATTCTTCACCTATTATCTTTCATTAAAATCCACTCTTATAATCCAATCAAGTATAATTAATTTCATCCTCAACTAATCTCTTTTTAACTATAGGTCGGTTATCATTATAACACCCCAAACCTAGCCTAGACGTTATGGCTGAATCTGGCAATGTCACATGGAATGGGGTTTGAAATTGAGATTGACAAGTTAGAATGGAGTTTGAAATTGAGATTGACAAGTTAGAACCGTTCT
Organism: Gossypium stocksii; assembly: GCA_020496765.1. Taxonomy (NCBI): domain Eukaryota; kingdom Viridiplantae; phylum Streptophyta; class Magnoliopsida; order Malvales; family Malvaceae; genus Gossypium; species Gossypium stocksii. The sequence continues at coordinate 57,108,918 of CM035622.1, forward strand.
AGTTAATTAGCTTTTATTTAATTCAAAAAAACGTGAACTAGATGACTTGCCTTAAAATATGTCTTTAAGCAGAAGCTTTTGAAACCAATTATTTTATGAAACCAAAAATATTAGTTTTTAGTAAAATTGTGTTTTATTGAGTTGCATTTTAAAAATCTATAAAAATAGTATAAAATCCCAAATTTAAACCAAATAGTCCAAAGTCCCAACATTATAATAATAAATACCCAAGAATAATATAAAATCAAAAACTGTAATAAAGCAGTTCAATAGTGGTGGTCACTGTCGAGCCCTCCGCTACACCGGTCCGCTTAAGTCCGGGGATTACCTGTACAGATTAAATAGAAAAAGGGGGTGAGTTTCGCAAATTCAGTGTGTAATCCCCACAGAAAATATACATTCAGATACACATCAGGAAATAATCAATTGCAGTCTGGGGCTTGAGTCCATTACGGATTCAGTTTGGGCCTTGGCTCATTCGGATACAGTTTCAGATATAATTAAGGGCCTTGGCCCATCTCAGATACAATATGCAATAGCAGAAAATCCGAATCCTACCCACCAGCCTCTACACACCATCTTCGTCCATCCCTACACATCATGTGGGGATTAAATCAACCCACCCATTCCTACACATCATGCTATACCAAAATGCGGCACATAATCAGAAATTTATAGTAGAGCTGCTAGATAACAAGCTTAATAGCCTTTCAGACACTTCCTCCAAATAACAATAACCCACCCCGATGCAATGCAACCTACAAAAGATGTCATGCTATTATACAATTAGAGTACATATATTCAGATATCATAATTCATGCTCGGTATAGAAATCAGACAGATAGATCACTCATATAGGGTCTAAGTAGGGCACTCATATAGGGGTCTAAGTAGGGTTTATCGACCCTTTAATAGGTCCAAAAGCCCATGTGGCCTGCCTCTATAGGCCCACATGACCCAAATTAGCCTTAGCCGTGTGATTCAATTTTAATGTAACCCATGCTAGCTAAATTATCATATATGTTTTCACTATTTACTTATATGTTCATTCATAGCTGTCTACTTGAGTCATTGTCACTAAATAATTTATATCTTGAGATACAGAATTCCAAATAAGATCCGCCTAATGTTTTTGAAACTAGACTCAAATACCATTCTACCATAAATTTTTCATAATTTATAGTTTATCAAATAAGTATAGTAAATTCTTCTAATTTATCCCTATTCTGCTATTTGATAGCTTCAACCTTTCCTTAGTAAAAATTATGAATCTCTTAGTACGGAATTTGGATGATGTTTCCATTTGTTTCTCTTGAAAATAGACTTATTAGGGATTTAGAAATATAAATTTAAGCCCCTAATTATTTTTTTACAATTTTTGATGATTTTCCAAATTCAAAACAAGGAAACCTGAAATCATTCTGACCTCATCTCACAAAATTCATTATATCTCATAATTTACAAATCCATTGCTTACACTATTTCTTCCATGAAAAAATAGACTCAATAAAAATTAATTTCATATTTTATTCAATTTCTAACCTTAATTTCCACTATGTTTAATGATTTTTCAAAGTTAGACTACTGCTGCTATCCAAAACTATTTTAGTGCAAAATATTGATTCCCTTTCTCTACAATTTTTCACATCATTTTTTCTTATTTCTCTTATTTCTAGACAGCAAGCAATTTCAGCTTTTCGCCGAATCCCTTTTTTTACGTTTCAGGTGCACACCTATTATCGATTCACTGTGCAAAGTAACCCAAGCCTTCAAAAACCTATATTTGACCAATATGTCCCTTAATTAATCACTTGATTCGTCAATCAAACTAAATATCCCCAACATAAAACTCGAGAAATTAAGACGATTCGAGAACATACCGTGACAAATCCGATTACTAGTTGTCTCCATACATTGGACTATCTGCTTAAAACCTTTGAAGAACACCTAAACGAGAGTAAAACAAACCCTTTGTTAATTTCCTAAACGAAATACGATAACTAAGGGGAATAATTCTACTTACCAAAACAGATGAAGTCGAAAGTTGCACCCAAAGAGATGACTCACAAAAAATACAGAAACGAAAAGAGAAGAGAATTTCAGCTGTAGAGCAAGAGATGAACCGATTAAGAAAACAAAATGAGAGGGGAAAGAGAAGAAACAAGATTCAGCCCAAGGGGAACAAAAACCAAAAGTGAACAAGAAGGGAGAAGAAATGACAGAGAAACAAAAGTCTAACGTCAGAAAATTTGTTGGGAAAAAAGAAAATAGAAAACTGATAAGTAGAAAATCTTCTTTTGATAACTTCTCCCTAATAATCTCCTAAGAAAACTCCCTATTAACCCATTAAAACACAACTACTCAGCACGAAACACCTTAAACAAAAATTAATTCCCTTGCTTGAGTAGAGACTCGAACACAAGACCTCCTACACACTAACACTCCACTTAACCACCAGACCAACAAGCCCATTCTGATATATTTTTACCAACAATCAAATAAAAGCCTACTAAATAAGAGTAAGACCTAATTTATTCAAAATACCAAAATTTGCCCAAGTGAAAGCTTGAACTTGAGACCTCTCATAGACATCCAGAATACTTAACCACTGAAGCAGACAGATATTTGTGTCATATTTTCACAATAATGCAATTAGAAATGTTGGGGCGTTACAATTCTACCCCCTAAAAGAAAATTTTTTCCTCGAAATTTACCGGAAAAGAATAGGTGAAGATACTGCTGCATCGTATCCTCAGGCTCCCACGTGGCCTCCTCGGTTCTATGATTACGCCACAGAATGTTTTCTAAAGGAATAGACTTCCTACGTAGAACCTTTACGTCGCGATCCAAAATCTGAACCAACTCATCCTCAAAGGTTAATCCGACCTAACCTCAATTTCCTCTACAGGAACAACATGTATGGGATCAAAGCGGTAAGGACTCAACATCGAAATGTGAAATACATCATGAATGCGGTCCATTTCCGGATGTAACTCCAATTGATAAGCAACCAGTCCCACTCGTTTGAAAATACAGTAAGGTCCAATAAACCTAGGACTTAACTTGCTCTTACGACCAAACCTCAGAACCTTCTTCCATGGCGAGACCTTGAGAAATACGAAGTCCCCCACAGAATGCTCAATCTCAGGTCACTTTAGGTCCGCATAGGATTTCTATCTATCAGATGCCGCTTTCAGACAATCTGGAATCAGTCTAACTTTATCCTCAGTCTCAGTAACTAACTCAGTACCCAGAACACGTCGTTCACCCAACTCAATCCAATACAAGGGAGTGCGACACTTACAACCATATAATGTCTCGTAAGGTGCCATCTGGATGCTAGACTGGTAGCTATCATTATAGGCAAACTTTACTAACGAAAAATACTCCTCCCAACTACCACATAAATCAAAACTCGCACTTTCTAAACTTAGCATAGAGCTGCTTTTCCCTCAAAGTCTGAAGGACAACTCTAAGGTGCTCATCCTCAGTCTTTGAATAAACCAGTATGTCTTCGATGAACACCACCACAAACTGATCCAAATAGGGCTAGAATACTCGGTTCATTAGGTACCTGAAAGTTGTCGGTGCATTCGTTAGTCCAAAAGGTATCACTAGGAACTCGTAGTATCCATAACGAGTCCTAAATGTCATCTTAAATACATCAGCCTCCTTAATCCTCAACTGATGATATCCAGAATGCAGATCAATCTTGGAGAACACAGAAGCCCCTCGGAGCTGGTCAAACAAATCATCAATCCTCGGAAGTGGGTACTTACTCTTAATCGTCAGCTTGTTCAACTTCTAATAATCGATACACATCTGCATGGATCCATTCTTTTTCTTTACAAACAGTACCGGTGCTCCCCATGGAAACACACTCAGACAGATGAACCCACGATCTAACAGCTCTTGAATCTGAGCCTTAAGTTCTGTAAGCTCCTTCGGTGCCATACGATAGGGGGTGATGGACTCGGAGCTGTAGCTGAAAGTAACTCATCCCCAAATTCCAACTCGTGATTCGGAGGTAACCCAAATAGCTTCTCAAGAAAGACGTCTGAAAAATTCTTTACCGTTTTGATATCTTTAACTATAGAATCCCTAGAAACCGAAATACTTATGTAGGCCAAGAATGCCTCACATCCCTTACGAACCATCTTCTCTGCCACCAGTGTAGAGATCACATTAGATAAGTAATTACGGCGTTCTCCAATCATGACTACCTCCTTATCCTCCTCAGTCTTTAGTACGACCCTCTTAGTAACACAGTCCAAGCTAACACAATGCTTGACCAACTAATCCATCCCCAAAATTAGGTCGAACTCCCCAAATGGAAGCTCCATCAAATCAGCTAAGAAGATTGCCCCTTGTACCTCTAAAGGAACGTCCCTATACAATTTGCTAACTTTAACAAATTGCCCTAACGGGCTCAGTACCATAACCTCACTCGTAGTGCTATCAACTGAAATCCCCAAGTTTCCAAATATGTTGCTAGCTATGTATGAGTGAGTAGACCTTATGTCTATCAAGGCAATATATGGTACATCAACAATAAAAAAATGTACCCGTGATAACGTCCGAATCATCTCTATCCTTTCAGCGATGAGTAGCATAAACTAGAGCCGGCTGTCTCGCCTCAGCCTGTCCAGCACCTCTACCCACTGCTCTCTACCCATGACCTATACCCTTACCACCTTTGGCCTGTCCACGGCCCCTCAGTGGCTGCTGCACTACCCTCTATGGTTGTGTCGTACCAGTACTTGGAGCTTGCATCTGATCGGCCCTTAGTGGACACTCTTGAACACGGTGCTTATTAGACTCATAACTTAAACAAGCCCTAGTCATCCTCCAACATTCGCTCGAATGACGTCTTCCACAATGTCCACAAAGCGTGATCCCAATAGGTGCAACAGGGGCCCCAACACTAACTGGCCTATTAGATCTGACCTTTTTCTTGGGCCTCATCGTAGAACTCGAGGGCTTTGAATCCTTTTTATTCTTGCCTATCTCTTTATCCCAATTTTAGCGCTTAGTGGCTTCACCTCCTCAGCTATCTTTGCCTTCTCTACCTGTATTGAAAAGTCACACTCCCTCTACGGAGCTATCAGAACTCTCAAACTATTCTTGATTCCATCCTCAAAGTGGACACAATGCTCATATTTAGTCGACACCATGCCTCGCACGTAGCGGCTCAATCTTAGAAACTCGGCCTCATACTTGGCCACTTAACGGCCCTCTTGCATGAGATTCAGAAACTCACGTCTCTTAGTGTTGATGTAGCTTGCCCCTACATATTTACCTTAGAAAGCAAACTTATAGAAATCCCATGTCAGACGTTCGGGCTGAGTGCCCTCTTTAACGATAAGCCACCATTGGTATGTTTCATCGCCAAGCAAGGAAACAACCCCTTTCAATTTCTGTTTAGGGGTAAAATTCAGATCGTCCATGATTCTCTCCGTAGCCTCCATCTAGTACTCGGCCACGTTGGGGTGACTTCAGTGACACCTCAAAATAGCTCAGCCCCGTTGGACCGGAGTCGTTTCGTAACCAACCCTTGGCCCCCAGATCCATTGTTGGGCCCAACAACCATCTCCAAAATCCTCAGCATAGCTTGAGACAATACGTCATCCCCAACCATGCGATCCTGAGACCCAGTCTCAATAGCAGGTGAAACTGCCATCTCACTCATATCCAAAATCGGTATGCTACCCAGTGAAGAGGACTCAGCTCGAGCTCCTCTGCAGCCTTACCTCAGCCTCTAGTACCCTGTCTACGAATACCTCGTCCGCTCATTGTCTAATCATGTTTATCTGTATTATTAGTTTTATGAATCAATTACAGTTCCAGTGTTTATTAACAAATGTTTTGTGTAAAATACTATTGGTTATTTAGAGGTCGTTTTCGTAAATCGCAGTCTCACTACAATTTTCAATTTCTCTACAATTTTCAGTATACACTAACTAGAGTGTTTTCAGTATAGTTTACTATATACAGTAGTTTTAGAATATACTATCCATAATAGTTTTAGCTTAAAACAAATCACAGCTCAGAATACTTACAAGATCAGCACCAAAGAATCGGTGTACTACTTACTTAGTAAAAACATTAAGAATCATTTGGAAATCAATCAATTTTTCGAAAGCCCAATTTTAATAAAACCTATAATCCACAGTCGAGTTTTGTAACCTAACTCTGATACCACTAAATGTAACACCCTAAACCCAACCTAGACGTTATGGCCGAATCTGCCAATGTCACATGGAATGGGTTTGAAATCGAGATTGACAAGTTAAAACTGTTCTAATTAATTAGCTTTTATTTAATTTGGAAAAACGTGAACTAGATGACTTGCCTTAAAATATGTCTTTTAAGCAGGAGCTTTTGAAACCAATTATTTTATGAAACTGAAAATATTAGTTTTTAGTAAAATTGTGTTTTGTTGAGTTGCAGCTTAAAAATCTATAAAAACAGTATAAAATCCCAAATTTAAACCAAATAGTCCAAAGTCCCAACATTACAATAATAAATACCCAAGAATAATATAAAATCAAAAACTGCAATAAAGTAGTTCGGTAGTGGTGGTCACTATCGAGCCCTCCGCTGCACCGATCCGCCTAAGTCTGGGGATTACCTGTACAGATTAAATAGAAAAAGAGGGTGAGTTTTCGCAAATTCAATGTGTAATCGCCACAGAAAACATACATATAGATACACATCAGGAAAGAATCAATTACAGTTTGGGGCTTGAGTCCATTATAGATTCAGTTTGGGCCTTGACCCATTCGGATACAGTCTCAGATATAATTTAGGGCCTTGGCCCATCTCAGATACAATATGCAATAGTAGAAAATCTGAATCCTACCCACCAGCCTCTACACACCATCTCCGTCCATCCTTACACATCATGTAGGGATTAAATTAACCCACCCATCCCTACACATCATGCTATATTAAAATGCAGCACATAATTAGAAATTTACAGTAGAGCTGCCAGATAACAGGCTTAATAGCCTTTCAGACTCTTTCTCCAAATAACAATAACCCACCCCGATGCAATGTAACATACAAAAGATGTCATGCTATTATGCAATTATAGTACATACATTCAGATATCATAATTCATGCTCGGTACAAAAATCAGACAGATAGATCACTCATATAGCGATCTAAGTAGGGCTTATCGACCCTTCAGTAGGTCTACAATCGACTTGGGCGACCCGTGTAAACTTAAAAAACTTTTCAGAGAAATGGGCTCACACGGCCCAAATTGGCCTTGGCCGTGTGATTCATTTTTAATGTAACAGATGCTAGCTAAATATTCATATATGTTTTCACTATTTACTTATATGTTCATTCTTAGCTATCTACTTGAGTTATTGTCACTAAATAATTTATATGTTGAGCTAAAGTATTCCAAATTAAGATCCGTTTGATGTTTTTGAAACTAGACTCAAATATCTTTCTACCATATAATTTTTAGAATTTATAGTTTATCAAATAAGTACAATAAAATCTTCAAATTTATCCCTATTCTGCTGTTTGATAGCTTCAACCTTTCCTTACTAAAAATTATTTATCTCTTAGTACGGAATTTGGATGATGTTTCCATTTGTTTCTCTTGAATATAGACTCATTAAGGATTTAGAAATATAAATTTAAACCCCTAATTATTTTTTTTACAATTTTTGATGATTTTCCAAAGTCAGAACAGGGAAACCCAAAATCATTCTAACTTTGTCTCACAAAATTCATTATATCTCATAATTCACAATTTCATTGCTTACACTGTTTTTTCATGAAAAAATAGAATTAACAAAATTTAATTTCATATTTTATTCGACCTCTAACTCAATTTCCACTTTTTTTAATGATTTTTCAAAGTTAGACTACTGCTGCTTTCCAAAACTATTTTAGTGCAAAATATTAATTCCCTTTCTCTACAATTTTTCACATTATTTTCTCTTATTTCTCTTATTTTTAGATAGCAAGGAATTTCGGCTTTTCACCAAATCCCTTTTTTTGTGTTTCAGGTACACACCTATTATCGATTCGCTGTGCAAAGTAACTTGAGCCTTCAAAAACCTATATTTGACCAATATATCCCTTAATTATTCACTTGATTCATCAATCATACTAAATATCCCTAACATAAAACTCGAGAAATTAAACCAACGACGATTCGAGAACAAACCGTGACAAATCTTATTACCAGTTGTCTCTACACATTGGAATATCCGCTTAAACCCTTTGAACAACACCTAAACGAGAGTAAAACAAACCCTTTGTTAATTTCCTAATCGAAATACGATAACTAAGGGGAAAAATTCTACTTAACTAAATAGATGAAGTCGAAAGTTGCACCCAAAAAGATGACTCACAAAAAATACAGAAACGAAAAGAGAAGAGAATTTCGGCTATAGAGCAAGAGATGAACCGATCAAGAAAACAAAAAGAGAGGGGAAAGAGAAGAAACAAGATTCGGCCCAAGGGGAACAAAAACCAAAAGTGAACAAGAAGGGAGAAGAAATGACAGAGAAACAAAAGTCTAACGTCAGAAAATTTTTTGGGAAAAAAGAAAATAGAAAGCTGATAAGAAGAAAATCTTCTTTTGATAACTTCTCCCTAATAATATCCTAAAAACACTCCCTATTAACCCACTAAAACACAACTACTCAGCAGCCCAGTTTAATTTGAACTGCACCACGCCATACGCTTTAAACAAAAATTAATTTCCCCTGCTTGTGCAAAGACTCAAACAGAGGACCTTCTACACACTAACACTCCACTTAACCACCAGACCAACAGGCCTATTTTGATATATTTTTATCAACAATCAAATAAAAGCCTACTGATGTTGGATCTAATGCCTTAAGTGTTGTATTTTTATCTAAGTACACTTGTAATTTTTCGAACAGATTGGTTAATAAAACTATCCATGAATTACATTAATACTTTGTATATTGTCTTCACATGGTTTTTGCACACAAAGAAAAATGGAAACAAATGTTGCTCATTGGTTTTTTTTTATTGTTTAACTAATATTTAGTGGTATTACATGGTCAAGTATGATTATAGAAAGACAACTTGTATTAGTAGACGAACTCAAACATGTTCTTAGTCGAATCAGAAATGAGCAAACCAATTGAAAGACTAATATATCATCTATTAAGTCAAATTGTGGAGATGCTTTGTCTTGGGCATCAGAGTGGATGACCCCCAGAAGATAGAGATATATATATGACTAACTGGATTGACAGTATATCAGACTAGAACCAAGTAGAATAGATCTTGAATTTGTTTATGGATCTATCCACTTGTGACGTTCATAGTGTGACATACATAAATCCTTAGTGGATAGCTAACTATGTATGCGTGACTTGCACAATTTGATATAAGTAAAAGCTTGAATTCAAATAGATAAGGAACCAAAAGCTGGTAAATTGGGTGTACAACTTTTGCAGTACGTAGTGTCATTCACAATAGTGGAATTCATAGCCCGAGACATGGGTAAATGATATCCTCTCATTGGGATTACATGGTTGATGAAAAGTAAATATGGTCATCGATCTTTTGTCGTTGTGATGAATGAATTAATTACTATTGGATAGTAATTGATTTTTCATGAAGGAAGATGTAATGGTTACCATGAGATAAAATAGAACCATATTAGGAGGACGGATATTATCATAAAGAGATCAAATGTATCCTATGAGGGTAACACACTTATAAAAAGGTCATTGGACGAGTACTGAGTAGTTGTTTTCATAATGGTATGTCATTGGAGAGAGCTTAGTCATGATACTATAGTGGAATGAACTCATGACGAAATGAGTTTATAATTAATAGGTGAAAATTCAAAACTTAATTATAAATCATTTGAGTCCTAATTACATATGTCCAATCGGTCCTTTCGCTAGCTCATTGAAACTAGAAATAAATTGCAAGTTTGAATAGAATTGAACATAATGAATAGGAAAAGAGAAATAGAAAACATTTAGAAATTATTATGGTTTTTTTCGAAATGGAAAAATAGAAATGGAAATGATCCATTTGCAATTTTATATAGATTATTTAAAAATGATCGGAAGAATGAGTTTATGTTTTTGAGCTGTTTTAAAACCCAAAAATAAAAATAAACCATTCGGCCACAATGAACATGTTGAGTTATGAAATATTGAACATATTTTCTCAAAATTTTATTGGGGGTAAAATTGTGAAAAATTTACTGGGTGTAAAATAAGGATGAAAAAAATTGTTAATATAGAATATTAAAGTTTATTTTGGGAAATAGAAAAATCGAATCAGGTTGGATCACATTATAGAATACTAAGTCAAAATATTCAATATGTACTCATAATTGGACCCGATATATGAGAGACCCAAAACCCCTCATATAATATGTAGGTGGTAGGAACCCTAGTAGCAACCCTAGTAGGAATACTAGAGTGTCTTGTCCACCCCATTCCTACTTTAAGTAGGAAGTTGTTTTTCTATTTGAAATAAACAACTACAACTCAACAAGGGTTCTACCTTCTTTACCTATAAATAGATCGCATCAGTAGAGCTATTAATACAACTTGAAGAGATTGTTACTTTGTCGAAAAATAAAGAGAATTTATTCTTAATTGTTACTTTGTCGAAAAATAAAGAGAATTTATTCTTAACTATCAAATGTATTTTTCCAGAATAACATTTCTAACGGTTTCTATTAAGAAGAGAGAATTTTCGTTTTCACCTCAATTAAAAGAGAGAAAGCTTTTTCTAGTTATGTGTTTCGATTAATTGGTTTGAGCTCACACTCGAAGCAGTTCGTGGTATAAGAATAGCAGAGAAGATCGTTTGGTTGAAAGCCGAGAACAATGAGGTCCATTAAGTCAAAAACACAGGTATGAATTCGGTTAAGGTTTATTACTATAAATATCACAAACTGAATCGCTTTTCAAAATTTTAATTTTTTGCTGTGAAAAAAACCAGTTTTAAGCTGAAATTTTTCCACCAACGAAATGCTTTGAAGCAAAGAAAATTATTTTTTGGTTTTGTTTGGGTGTTTCATGGAGAAGAAAGAAGATAAAAAGAAATGTGACTTTGTTTCTTTTATTTTTATGTTATAAATAATTATTACATTATTCTAATATTAAAATTTTAATGATATTTGTAACAAATCTTACACCAACCATCCACTATATTCCAAAATGGTATCTTGCCATTTTGAACCTTAGTTTAATTGCTATATAAGTCCTTAAGCAATAAAAATTTATAGCAATTTAATTTTTATTATTTTTATGATCTAGTCTTTATACCTTAGTTAGTCACTAATTCGGTAAATTTACCTATTCAAAATTCAATTCACTTATATAGTAACTCTGTAAATATATATTTATGGCCTTGATTTACGGAAACGGAGTCCTAAAATTGTATTTTTCAATACCATTGACTTTAAAATCATTACACTTATACCTTAATTAATTATCAATTAAAAAAATTAATAGATCAAATTTTAATATATCTCTATACTAACCCATAAATATAAATATTTAATATTTACAGACATAATTTATAGAAAAAACATTTTAAAACCGTAATTTTCAACACCAATTATAACTCTAACAACAATAGCATAACGCAATTAAATCATAATTACTTAACTAATTTTTTAATATGAGAAAACGCTCAAACCGAGAAGTTTATAATGATAAAAAATTAATATAATTTTCACGAATATTTATCTAGGTTTTCTTTTCTTTTCTTTATTCTTTTATCTTCTTGAAGATGGGAGAAAAAGTTTATACTGTCTTAATCAATTTATTTTTTTATTAAATTTTAAAATTATACATTAATTTTAATTTAACGTGTAATTATATACATGACTTTTAATTTTATATAATTTTATATATGAAATTTCGGTTTAATCTAACTCTCACAAATTATTAACACAATTATTGATATAACATCATTTTATATTTATATATTACATAAAAAAATAATTATCTATATCCAATATAAAAATAAATTGATCTATTTATTTTTTTCAATGTGTATGATTAAATCAAAATTAAAAATTCATTTATACATTTGAAACACAATCAAAGTTTTATATGTATAATTACATCAAATTAAAATTCATGTATACATATTAAATCAAAATTTATATATAATTTTGATATTTATCTCTTTTTGCTTATTAAAGTTTTCCCTTCCCGTATACATTGCTAATTTGCTAGCACACATTATTTCTTTATAAAGAAAAATTAAAGCTTCTTTATTCTGGACTTTTGGTATCAACTTTAATATTCATTGCTTTTAAGAGATAATAATAATAATAATAATAATAATAATAATAATAATCACCGAAGCCAAAAACTCAAAAAACTTCCCCTCGCATGGAATATGCAAGTCCCATTCTAGCTGGCTCGACATGCTCTGCAGCATGGTGAAAACAGAGGGAGGATGGAGAAAAACTAGGATTGTGGGAAGATGATCAATCCGAATAGGAATTAGATGAAAAGGTAAAATTTTAGGATAATTTTTTTGCTAATATTTATTAATTAAAAATAACGTGTAAAATAATTTTATATAACATTTTATGATTGGATGAGACATTAAGAAGAGCTTATCTAATAATTTCTACCATACAAAACCATATACTAAAAATCTTGAGTATCAAATGTGGAATTACTATTTGATATATTATTGGTGTAGCTTTTAAAAAAAAATCCACAATCTGACTTTAAAAGCTAGTATGTGTTTCGTTTATTTATTTTTTATCTTTTAAATATCAATTAAAGACATGATTATATATAGTTTCTTTCCATAATAAAAAAAATATGTGTTGTTTCTCTAATTAAAAAGATTCTTTTTAAAGTTATCTAATTACAAAGATTAGTATGTAAAGAAACGGTGCGGATTTTTTTCGCTAATAAATATAACAATTTGTATTAATAAATATATATATTTTTTTGATGAAAAGAAATTGAATAAACTCAACTACATAAGACAACCATTGTCTTTATCTTCCTATATCAATTCTATTATTTCCTTGGGAGCCTCATTAAAAACTTGTATGCTTGATTTCCAATTCAGTCTAAGTTTAGCAAGCCGATCTACCACCAAATTCCAATTTCTTGGAATATGCTTAATCTTCCACATTCCTTCCGCCCTCATGATGCACTGAGTCCTTCTGAGAATAGTAATTCTGAAATCTTCCAAATCTAAATCAGAAAGGTTTGCACGACTTTAAGATTATCAAACATGATAAAGATTCGCCTATATCCCTTAGTTAGCAAAATAAGAATTCCATCAAGAATACCGCAAACTTCAGCTTCAAACAGAGAACAAACTCCTAGAAAACGAGTGAATCCCACAATCCAATTTCCATCATGATCCCTAGCCACACCTCCTGTAGTAGCATACCTGAAATCTCTGGCCACAGCTCCATCCGTGGATAAAAAAAACCCAAGTATTATCCAAGATATTTGCAGAATTCAAACTGTGATTATTCCTTTTATTGGTTCCCATGCATAATTCGTATTGACGAGCCCAACAGCTAGATGTCTTAACCACATCAATTGCTGTCCAGGAAAGGTTCTGGAAGATAAAAAGATTTCTATTCTTCTAGATACACCACACAATTAATCCAAATAAGCATGGCCAAGAGAGACTATTGCCCTGCAGTCTTTCTTGAAAACAAAGGTTAAGTGAAAGTTAATTAAGAAAAGAGGTAGAAAAGAACCTTCGTTTAAGTTGTTTTGGAAGTACAAGCGTCTACACATCCTTCACAAAGGAGCAATGTCAGAGGACGTGATCCAAATCTTCAATCGCATGCCCACAGAAAGTGTACGAAGTACTGTGCCCAATTCCCTTTCTTACATGCTTCGAATTAGTAAGGAGTCTTCCACTACTAGAGAAAGACTCTAACTTTCTATGGTCTTGGATATTTCCGAACAGTCTTCCACTACTCGTCTTGAGGATTCCAAGTAGTCTTTTTTAAGGCCCAATAAGCATTACGAATTGAAAAAGCTCCTGAAGTTGACCGAGCCCAAATCACCCTATCTGATCCGGAGTCTGAATACAGGGGAAGAATATTAATAATCCTACAAATGACATCTTCAGGTAGCCAGACACAAAATAGATCAAAATTCTAGCTTCCATCCAAATTAACAAACTCACTAACATGACAGTCTAAATGAAGGTTAGAGAAAGATGGAATTTTAGAGATTAAAGAACCTATACTTAGAATACAAGGGTCCTTCCAACAACGGACAGTAGAGCCATCACCAAGAGACCAAAATAAGTTTTCACGGAATAACGACCATGTCTTAGAAAGTGATTTTCATAAGTGGGAGCACTAATTCCTGCTAATCAAATCTAGGAGCTGTTCTTTCCAACTATACTTAGAGCGAATGATACAAACCCAAAGAGCATCACTCTTGGAAACAAGACTAAAACCAATTTTCATAAGAAAAAACTTATTTTGATCATCCAAATGTCTAAGACCAAGTCCACCCCGAGCCTGTGGTTGACAAATAGAGTCCCATCCTATTAAAGACACTTTAGGATGACCATCAGTGCGACCCCAAATAAATTGTTTAACCAATTTCTCAATATCTAAGCACACACCTCCCAGAATCATCAAAGACTGTATAAAAAAATTGGGAATGGAGAGAAAAACTGATTGCCCCAAGGTGATTCTCCCTGCCATAGTTAACATCCTTGCATCCCAATTGTGTAGTTTTTGCCTTACCTTATAAACAACAAAACTTAGCGTATTTTTGGTAACCCTTTTGTGCAAAAAGGGAACACTTAAATACTTACCTAGATTCTAAACTTCTTGAAATTCGAACATTTGAGTAATTTGATTGCGAACTTCACTAGTAGTAATCTTGGAAAAGAATATATTACTCTTCCTAACACTAATTTTGTGTCTCGAAGTCTCTTAAAATTGATTAATGATGAAATCTAACAGCAGTGCTTGATCTAGATGAGCTTTGCAAAAGATAACCAGGTCATTAGCAAAAAATAAATGTGAGACTGCATGGCTATTATGAGATAGTCCAATTGGTTCCCAATTGCCTGTCACTATTTCCGTTCGAATAGTATGCCCCAACCATTCCATGCAAAGAATAAAAAGGTACAGTGATAGATGACATCCTTGACGGATTCATCTAACCGGTTTAAACTTATGAGTAGGCACTCCATTTCAAAGGATCTGCATAGTAGAGGAAGAAATAGCTGACATAATCACTTTACTCAAAAAGTTAGGGATTCTGACTGCACTCAATGAGGTAGAAATAAACTTCCAACTAACTTTGTCGTAAGCTTTCTCCAAGTCCAACTTAATGGCCATCCAGTTTTTCCCTTTCCACTTACACCGCATAGAATGAATGACTTATTGTGCAAGAACAATGTTATTTGATATGTTCCTGCCAGCTATGAATCCAGCTTGTTCTTGGGAGATCAGTTTAGGTAAAATCACCTTAAACCGGTTTGCGATCACTTTCATAACCAACTTATAAAGCACAGAGCATAAGCTAATGGGTCGAAATTGGTTGAAATCTTTAAGACTCTTTTTTAGGAATTAAAACAATCAATGTGTTATTCAACTCCTGCTCAATCATTCTTCCAGAAAAGACATCTTTGACTCATTGATACACATCATCGCCAAGAGTATCCCACTGGCTTTAAAAAAATAAGCATGATACCCATCACTGCCAGGTGCTTTCAAAGGTGTCATATCAAATAACGCCCTTTTGATTTACTCATTAGTAACATCAGCTTCCAAAAAAGAGACCTCCAAAGAAGTAAGTCTAGGAAAACCCAAACTAGGAATAGCTCTTAAAGTAGGAGTCTCACCATAAAGCCTCTTAAAGAAATCAACCGCCTTAGACTGCAGGATATCTTGATTAGAACACCAATCCCCCTCATTAATACGTAAGGTAGAAATATAGTTGAATTTCCTTCTCTTGATTGTATGACTATGATAAAATTTTGTGTTTCTATCACCCAATTGAAGCTAGTCACAGTGAGGCTTTTGTCTCCAAAGTAAGTCTTCATGATCAAGAACGTTTTCCAATTCATCTTGAATTTCCAATTCTTTCTGAGTTAACTGATTAGAAGGGAAATGATCAATGGACTTTTGAATATTATTCAGCGATCGCATAAGAAGTCATTTGCGCCAAAAATCCATATCCATTCCTATTCCAGATTTTAACAGAAGAAGTAAAATTATTCAAAGAATTGACCATATTACCTACAAAAAGTGTTACGTTGCATCCATCCTGCTAAAAATCTAAAAGGTTGTCCTTTAGACATGCCAAAGTCCGGTCTAGTGGAAAGTAAGAGAGGTCGATGATCAGACTTAATGCAAGTGAGATGTTAAACTAAGCATTGTGGGAACGTTAACATCCATTCATCATTTGCTAGAGCTCGACCTAGTCTTACAAAAGTACCACCTGGTTGCCAAGTGAAAGAGGGTCCATTAAACCTTAAATCCTGAAAAGCACAAGAATCAATGAAATTATCAAATAATTCACAATGTTTGCCTATATTAAAAGGACTTTTCTTATCCGAAGAAGATAAAATAACGTTGAAGTCTCCTATGATAAGCCAATGAATAGGCTGGACTAGGGAGATAGACTTTAACCCTTCTCAAAGAAGCTTTTGTTTCAACCTATCAGGGCTGTCATAAACAAAAGAGATGAGAAAAGACTATTGGAAATAAAATTATCAACGCGAAGAAAAATAAATTGAGGATAACTACTAATTAATTTTAATTGAAATAGAATCCTTCCATCCCACCTAGATGCCACCTGAAAATCCAACAACTTCTACCCGATGAGAAGAATTGAAGCCTAGTTGCTCAATAATGAAATTAGCTTTTTTACCTTTAACTCTCGGTTCAACCAAGCAGACAATATCTGGTCTACGTTTTGAATTATATTCATAAAAAACTCAAATAAAATTCCTATTAGCACACCCTTGACAATTCTATGAGAAATTTTTTAGGTTTGGTTCCATCAAAATAATAAAAATAAAAATATAAAAATATAAAAAAATAAGAGACAATTCAATTAAAATATAGCAAAACCCAAACAAATAAAATTCAAAAGGATCAAAACCAGCAAAACACATTAGCCTTAATGACTAGGAGTATTAAACCCCTCCATCTATTCATCATTTCTAGTATGATTTCCAAAACCAAAATTATCCTTAAAGATAGCTGAAATACTCTTAGCTAATTGCTCAATGGATTTTTTTTAGCAAAACACGATGAAAGCCGGCATTTTTGAATCGCACATTGCTGCCTTGGAGGGTTTTATTTTACTTACTGGTTTTGCCTTTAAATTTCATCCCCTTGCTCGAATCGGGACACCCCACCGAAAGCAAGGAGTTGTTTGTTGGCAGAGTCTCTTTATTTTCAAAGAAGACCACTGCCAAATGCTTGCTGGAATCGTGGCTACCTACGTCGACCACCAGTTCTCCTCTGTCAAACCCCTTTAAATCCGATGTAGACCAGTGCACTTAAGACTCTCTTTCAACATACAGTATCCCCCCGTCGATGATCTGCTCTAGCATAACTTCCGCCACTAGGGATCAACTACTGCTGCCAGTAGCAACAGAGCCCTACTGATTCCTTTCTTCCTAGACATCTCAGTCCATCAAGTCCCAAGTCTGCATAGGCGAAGAGTCTTTTAGGCCCAAACCAGTGGTAAGCTCTTCTGTAATCTGCACAATCTCATTAGAAGTCGTGTGGACCAAACTGGAGTCCAAATGTGGTCCAATATTCCTTTTGATAACTGGGCCTAGAACAAATTTAGAGCCCACCTCCTTAAATTTACCTTTGTTATTTTTTCTTATTAAATTTGGACTGACCGTTATTTTGGATACCGACATCTTTCCTGTGCTGATCTTCATTTAAAATAGCTTTCCCTTTAGAACTCCGAAGATCTACCGTATCTCTGTCTTGTATTTCTTTGTTTAAATCTTTATTGTCAAGGCCACTGAATTGGAAACCTTTCTTTTTCCTCTCTTGATTTTCGGTTAATTTCTATAGGTTGTCCCATAATTTGGGCCTTGATTTCCTTTCTATAATCATTCATGGTCCCTAATTATCATCTTTCTTCTCTAATCCTTCAACGTTCAATTTTTGATTCAATGTTCACCTTAACCGTAAAGTTAGGAATTTTAAAGTTGCAAATGTTTTCCACATGCCTATACCTTCCACAGTGAAAACAAATAGTAGAAAGAGATTCATATTCAAACTTTTATTGTCGGCCATTGATCAAGATTTGAGATACCAATGGATTTTCCAAATTGACATAAACCACCATTCTAGCAAATCGTCCCCTCGTCCTACTATTAGTGTTCATATCTAACTTGACCACTTTACCTAAAAGTTCTCCAATTTGTGTAATGATTTTACGGTTGTATAAATAACTAGGTAGCGCAGGGAATCTAATCCATGCCATCACTATGCTTGGGTAAGTCTGTGTAGGGTCAAAATCCATCGTCCAAGGCTAAATAGTCAAATATTGGCCAAATATAGTCCATGGTCCTTTAGAGAGAGCCTTTTTGCAATCCAGTTTGTTTTGAAATTTGATTAGGAAATAGCCATTTCAATATCCATCATGTGAATAGGGGCTGAGGGTCTCCACATGCTATAAATTTTGTTATGCAAAACCAAAAAACCAATATTGTAGCCTAGAAGTTTTAAGATCACAGTATTATCCATACCCTAAATAAGGATTTGATGAATCTGATCTGAGAAAGTAATAGAAGGCATGCCATTCACAACAGTTTTCTAAATGTGCCCTTCCAAAATATCAATAGCTTACTTTTCATCCGAGCCATTGAAACCATCATTTGAAGAGTGACCGACAACCATGTCTCTCCAAGAAGAAGGTTGATTTGAGGATGGCTCGATCATCATGCCATTACTCGTCTCTTCCTCCTTGTCTCTGAACTTAACCTTCTTAGGGATCAACTCCTCCACAGTGGACTTTCTAGGCTTAGCATTTTCACAGAGAGCATTCGACATTTTTTTTGTATTAATAAATATTTAATTAGCATTCTGTGAAAAAAGCTATATTTATAAAATAATAATTAAATATTTTTAAATTTAAAAATAAAATTGCATTGAATATTTTTTCAGCTCAATCAATTGATTACAAGCAAAATCGAGTAATAAAAACTCCAAACTCATGTCTAATCGACAGAGCTGCAAAAAATAGCAGTATAACCTACAAAGAAATATAATAGCAAGCAGACTGCACTAATACAAATCACCAAGAAGCAACATATTACCAATAAGCTTTAAAAAAGTGATTCCTGGGCAGTACAGCATTTGCCAATAAATTAGTCATACCATTCTTCTGACTATTTGAGACCACAAACTTTATCTCCACCAAATACCGTAATCCTCCTTCAATATTCGCAAATAATTTTCTCACTGACCATGGTCGTAAACGATTATACTTCAGCTAATCAAAAACACTACTCAATTCAAACTCTACAATCAGAGGAACATTTACCTTCTGGATGAAATTAAAAAAAATTTCAGTTGCAACTTTAATAGCCATTACTACTACTTGCTCCACTCCACATGCACCACATTTACCAAAAAAAGAGCTGAGACCACTCCTTTTTCGTCCCTCAACACCCCTCCACAACTTGTAACCTTCTCCACAACTACTCCAGCCATGTTAAATTTCAACCAACTCGTAGGAGAAGGATCCTAAATACAATCCCTATCCCTTCCCAAGTTTCTATTCGACCTGCAATCTTTAAGCCATCCCTAGCAATCAACCTTTGAAAATATACAATCATCATGTACCGATCTAGCCCACATCAACGATCTCATTTTTTATTGAAATATTAAAGAATCAATTGTAGCCACCGACCTTTCAAACACCTTCTCGTTTTGAATTAACCATATTGTCTAGCATGAAGCTGCAATTACCAATAACCATAAACTCTTTTGAATACCTGTCAACTTCATACTCCAACACACAAAACAAAATTCATCAACATTTGCCATATCCTTCCAAGCTAAATTCCACCAGCTAAAAAAGTGAGACCAAAAGCTTTTGATAAACAAACATTAAAAAAAAAATGGTTAGTATTTTCTGAAACTCTATCATAGCATGGGCAGCCCTTGTTTGATGAATCAATTTGTATCCTACAACTTATCAAAAAATCTTTTGCTGGAATGCGATTAATTGCCAACATCCATAAGGAGTTACGCACCCATGGAGGAACTTTTAGACTCCAAATTCTATCTAATGGGAATTCAAAAACCTCTATTCCATCATAAGCTAGCAATTGCGACAACTTTTTAACTGAGAATACCCCTCCCTTGTCGCGAATCCACACTATAGGATCCTCTATCTCATCATTCAACTCACAAATCCCCAACATCGTTTTCAAATTATCCACCATGCAACATTTTCTATCTAACAACTTTCTCGAGAAAACATTCTCCCAAATTACTCCTTCAAAACTATTGTTTAAAGCCACATCCTTCACCAAACTATTCCTAACTATGGCCAATCTATGAAGTCTCAAAAATTTTACCTTAAAATATCTACTCCCGCACCACACATCTTCCCAAAATAAAATCGAAAGTCCATTTCTGATTACCCATCTAAAAGATTCCGATCCTAGCCATTTTGACACCTTCTCGCTTTTGGAAATTTCTACAATACCCCACCATACAACAGACATTTCCTCAAGCTTGGACATTTTAAACCTCCATCCTTGCAAAGATGATCCATAATTAGAACAAATCACTTTCCTCCATAGTGCATTTCTTTCGATTGCAAACCTCTACCCCTATTTTGCCATAAGGGCACTCTTATTAACCTTCAGATTTACTACACCAGCACCTTCTATCTTTCTTCGCAAGCACACTCGCTCCCAACCTACCATTGCCATTTTCCTCTTACAATCGGAAGCACCCTATAAAAAATTGTCTTATAATTTTGTCAATACTATTTCTCACCGTGGATGGTGCCTGAAATAGGGACTTAAAGTATATAGGAGCGCAGACAGAATTGAATTAATTAAAACCACTCTAGTAACAAACGACATTGTTCTACATTTCTACCGTGCTAACCTCTTTCTGAACTTCTCCACAATGGGTCCCAAGTAGATACTTTTCTCGAATCAGTGCCAGACAGAATTCAAAGATATTTCAAAGGAAGCTTCCCAATCTTGCATCTACATAGAGTTGCCAAACGCCAAAACAATTCAACATTTGTCCTAAAACCCACAAGACAGGATTTTTGAAAATTGTTACTTAATCTTGAAAATGACTCAAAATAACGTAGAATATGTTTCACATTTTGAACTGTCTCCTCCTCAACCTTCAAAAGGAGAATAGTGTCACCCACAAATTGAAGATGAGAGAAAAATTGATTCGTAATTGTATTAGGAATCCCATATATCAGCCTTGCCACTTTTGCCTTTACAAGCAATAAATGTAGAGCCTCCTAACCAAAAAAATAGGTACGAAGAGAGTGGATCCCTTTGTCGTAACCACCTACAAAGTCTAAACTCATTTGTTGCCGAACCATTTACAAGCACCACTGGTCTTACTGTATAAGCACATTCTATAATCCAATTTCTCCATTTCTTTCCAAGACCCATATAAAACATTACCAGATCTAAAAAGTCCCACCTAATGTAGTCATATGCTTTCGAGAAGTCCAATTTTAGAATCAAATTGTTGTTTTCAAATGACCTTTTCTTAATTGAGTGAATTACTTCATTAGCCATAAGAATCCCATCAAAAATCTGTTTTCCCCTTACCAAAGTGCATTGAGTATTGTTCATAACCCCATCTATAACCTCGCTCAATCTTCTAGATAAAATCTTTGCCACTATTTTATATAAGGAACCCACCAAACTTATTGGTTAAAAATATAAAATCTCAACTGGACTCTCCGTTTTACGGATAAGGGCAATGAAAAAGGAGTTAATACACTTCTCCAACTTCCTTGAAAAGAAAAAATTCGACATTATACCTACTAAATCCTCCCTCACCAAATGCTAATTCTTCTTAAAAAAACACACTAAAACCATCTGGCCCAGGGGCCTTAGCATCATCGTAGCTCCATACCGTATCTCTAATTTCTTCTACAATGAAAGGTTGTTCAAGCCACAATCTTTCCTTCTCAAAAATTCTTTTGAAGTCCAAGTTTAAACTCATGCCTAAATCTCTTCAAGAAAAACTAAAATACTCAAAAAAAAATTCTTTAAATCCTTAGGATCCTTGCACCAATTTGATCCAAATCTAAGGCCATGAATCAACCTTTTTTTGCTCTTATTTTCACTATTTTATGAAAAAAAGTCGTATTTGCTTCACCTTCCTTTAACCACAGTGCTCTAGACTTCTGACGCCACACTGATTCTCTAACCCTTGTTGCATCCCAAAGCTACACATTCAATCGTCTCATCTCTTCAAGTTCAATCTCATTTAGATTTCCACTACTCCCTATGTCATCCCACTCCACTATTTTCCTTTCAATTTCTTTGATTTTTTCATCAACTGAACCACCTGTTTTACCATTCCAAATCTTCAAAGCTGTCTTCAACCTTCTTAGCTTACTAGCCATCTTTGTGTCCCCTCCTCATTCTATCCCAAACATCTTCAATTACTTTCTTACAATCTTCCTAATCGAGCCATGCATTAAACAATTTAAAAAGGCTCCGGCCCTAATCAACTAAAGAATTATATAATAGAATCTGGATATGATCAGACATTGATCTATCATATCAATATTAGATAAGATCATTAAAGAAAACCAACCAATAATCATCAACAAGGAATCGATCCAGATTGCTCATCTTATTGTTTCGACCAAACCACGTAAATCTCTTCCCTGTAAACGGTAGATCCACCACTTTGCGTTCATCAATAAAACTGTTAAAGACCTTCGAACTAAGCAGTAATCCTACACAGTTGCTTCTTTCACTCCTATTGTGAATTGAGTTAAAATCACCTCCCAAGATCTAAGGGCTAGAGAATGATCCCTTCAACCCGCATATCTCCTCCCAAACCGTCTTTTGATCTAAACAACCATTTGGAGCATATACTTTTATTAATGTTGCTGCCATATCCTCCTCCACCCACTTCCCTTTTATAACCACATAATGTTTCGAGCATAAATCACTTCTCATCTCGAACTTACTTTTATCCCATACTGTTATTATCCCCCCTAAATTTCCTTCAGTTGTCGAGAATCAAAAATTAAAATTATCGTCCCCCCAAACACTTTTGATTATTGCTTTCGAAACATCCTCTAACTTTGATTCTTGCACAAAACATACTTCAACTCTAAATTTACCAACAACATTTTTCAAGTAGATTTTTTCAAATCCAAAAACAAGCCTCTAATATTCCAAAGTAATATCCTCATTTATTTTAGTCACAGTATACTACCAAAATCTCATAACAAGAAAATTTATAGAATAGAAGTACTTCTCACCTTACCTCTACATCGAAGCGTCTTTCTTTGCTTAAAGTGAACTAACCTTATTTCCCTTCTAATATCATTAAGTCCTCTAAGCCTTATTCAAATTTTCTTCTTGAAAAATTGACTATAATTTCCTTTTATTTGTATTAAAAGCCACATGATCTAAAAGGCCATTATCCTCTAAGCCCCTTCTTCCACCAATACCAAAATTATTGATTAAAATTGTTTTAGCTCCCACCCCATTATCCACATAAATTTCTCCCATAGATAAGCTCATATTTACCACATCCTCTCTAGCCTTATTTGTTGACCTACTTGTAGCTTGCACCACTTCCCTACCTTCAGCCCTATTTCCACCTAGCAGTTCTTCCTCCAGTCTACAAACTTGCTGAGACAAATTCTGACTGTCACATTTGTTATTTAACTTCTCCAAATTCTCCAAAAGCATTACATTTAATGCTTCCATTTCCTAATCTAATCTTTCACCTAGCATCTTCTCCAATCTTGCCCCTATCACCGGTTCATCTTTGGACACCACTGACTCTTTCTTACTCTATACAAAGGATTGCCCATCACTGCTGTTTACTTCCAGCCGTTGTCGACAGTTATCCTTATCTTCAATCAACCCTTTTCCACCACACTAACTGGAAAACATGAATTTCCAACCTTAAAGCAATCATCCCATCAACCCTTTCCCGCTATTTAATACTCATCAGCATTGTCATGGAGCCAAAACATCTCACCTTGCTCAGATTTTTTCCCAACGAAATCAACTCCCCCCAAACCCCCTATTTTTTTAAAGGATTCATAATTCCAACAATAAAGTGGTATTCCAGAGACCTCAACCCATGTCACATTTTCTTCCACATTTATCTTATCCGATCAAGGTTCTATAGAAATAAAGAAATCTCTTAAGTACACTTAGTTTTTCTGACTCAATATCCTATATAATTTCTCATCGAAAATTTCAATTAAGAAAAATCTGCCATGAATTATTTTTACAGTGATCTCTACTAGACCCCGTTTATAACTCTCTTTTGCAAATCTTTAATGTCACAATAGGTTGTTGTTTCTCCCACCACGCAATGTTGTAGTTTTTATAATTGTTCTTTATTTACATACCCTTAAACTACAACAAAAGGTTTCTATGTTTTGTCATTTACAAAATCTAACCTCTTTGAAGCAAACTGACTTGTCGAAGAGCTTTCTCCTCTTTCCAATCCACCTTTCTTTATTTCAATTCTTCCTTTCATTCCCATAATAGTACCTGTTAAGAAATAACTTTCTTTATTAACCTGTACGTAGGAGAGTGCATGATATTTAATACACTTGGAAAGTAGTTTAACAGTTATTAACAAACTAACTGCCTACACCTACTAACATAGCTTCCTGACTGTACACACGATATTCCTAACATGCCTCGATCACTATCTAGTTTTTCTTCCTCCTTGAGTGTTTCCACTACCATCAGCAACCCGAAGCTGAGTTCGAAACTTGTGAAACATTCCTTCCGATAGTGGTTTAATCAGTACATCTGCAACCTGATCTTGACTTGACACATAACCAACTTGAAATACTCCACTGGCAACCTTTTCACGAACAAAGAAAATGTCCAGCTCCACATGTTTAAATTTTAAGTGCATGACCGAATTTCTAGCAACTGCTAGAGCTGAAGCACTATCGCACCACACCATGGCTTTGACCGTTGGAACAGAAAGTTCAAATAAAAGAGACTGGATCTAGGTGATTTCTACAGTTACATGTGCAAGGCCGCAGTACTCAGCTTCTGCCGTTGACCTGGACACCATCTGTTACTTTTTCACGTTCCAAGAGATTGGATTACCACCAAGAAAAACATAGAATCCGGAAGTAGACCTACGATCATCAGTATTCGAGCCCCAACTGGCATTAGAAAACCCCTCAAGTAAGAGTTTGGACGAGAGAGTAAACTGCGGCCCATATGCTAGGGTCCCATGAAGATATCTCAGTATTCGCTTAACAGCTCTAAAATGAGAATCTAATGGCTTTTGCATGTATTGACAGACTTTGTTTACTGAGAAAGCAATATCCGATCTTGTGATCGCAATGTACTGTAGTGCACCAATGATGCTTCTGTAGAGATGAGCATCTGCAACAAGATTTCCTTCAACCGCAAAAACTTACAAGTGGTCGTCATTAGAGTAGGAGTACCCTTTAACCTATCCATGGAAGCTTTTTGAAGAAGATCAAGAATGTACCTTCTCTGACTCAGAAAAACACCCTCTTGATTATAGGTAACTTCGATGCTCAGGAAATAACTGAGCTGGCCTAGGTTCTTTAACGAAAATTGAGCATTTAGTTCATTCACAAATAGATCAATAAATCGACTATCATTTCCAGTGATAACGATATCGTCAACATAAACTAGGACATAGATTAGCTTTAACTCTAGTTGATAAATGAAAAGCGACGAATCAGCTTTTGAAGCTTCAAACCTGGCAGCTATCAAGAACTCCTTCAGCTTTTGAAACCAGGCTCTAGGAGCTTGTTTAAGGCCATACAAGGCTTTATGCAAGTGACAGACCAATTAGGTACCAGAATCGTCTTACTGTTCGAACCCTGGAGGTTACATCATATATATTTCTTCATGCAAGTCAACTTTTAAAAATGCATTATTGATGTCCACCTGCCTAAGAGCCCATCCGTGAGTAACCGCAAGAGCAAGAACAACCGTATAGTGGTTGGCTTGACTACAGGACTGAAGGTTCCCTGAAAGTCAACTCCGGCCTCCTGTAAATACCCCTTAACCACCAAACGACCTTTATATCTCACAATTAAGTCATCTGCATGTCTCTTTATTCGAAAAATCCATTTACATCCTACTACATGATGACCTTCAAGAAGTGGAACCAAGTCTCACGTGTTGTTCAAGAGAAGAGCCTCATATTCTGCCTTAGCTGCTGCTGTCCAGGCAGGGCTTTAAAAGGCGTCTGAGATAGTGATAGGTTCCTTCTCCATAAGGGTGGAAGAAAAAACTTTAGGCTTGTAGATTCCACTCTTTGATCTTGTCTGCATTGGATGACGATTAACAGGACAATAATCTCCCATAAGAACAACTGACTGATCGGTCACGATGGGAATACCAGTATCTATTGATGACTCTCCACGTGGACTAGAAAGGGAGGCTGTAGGGGTGCTAATAGAACGATTAAACATCCCTGAAGAATGAATGAGCTTAGGAACACTAGTAACAATAGGAGAAACCATAGGAAGATGAGACTGCTGTCGATCTGACCGAAGCGAGTCCAAAGGTGACTGCACAGAGAACCCATGAGCAAATGAAAATTGAAACTCATCAAAGACCACATGCCTTGATGTGAAAATGCGACCAGTAGCATCGAGACACTTGTACCTTTTTGATGAGGTCCAACACCGAGAAATACACACTGCTTTGATCGAAATTGGAGCTTGTGTTGTTGAAATGGTCTTAAGTGAGGAAAACATGCACACCCAAACATTCCGAGTTGAGAGTAGGTAGGCTTTGAATTGTACAAATGTTCATATAGACTACAGTGTTGAAGTACGAGGGTAGGTAGCCTATTGGTTAAGTGGACAGCATGTGCAAAGGTATAGGACCAAAAATCCAAGGGCATGGACGCCTAAGCTAGAAGAGTCAGACCCATATCAACAACCTGCCGATGTTTCCTCTCTGCAATGTCATTTTATTCAGAAGTATGCGGGCATGTGACCCTATGTTGGACACCAAGCCGAGAGAGTTCACTCGAAAGAGCTCTGTATTCCCCACCCCAATTGCTTTAAAGCATTTTAATAGAGCCACCAAATTACTTCTTGACCATACGATGGAAGTGAAGAAAATAGTAAAGCACTTCATCCTTTTTTTTGAGAAAATAGATCCACGTATAGCGGCTATGCATATCAACAAAAGATATATAGAACGAAAATCCATTGGACTTCACATGAGACGGGCCCCAAACATCCGAAACAACCAATTCAAAAGGAGACAAGTAAACTATTGTAGAAGAAGTGAAAGGAAGTTTGTGAGATTTTCCTTGTTGACACGAAGAACACACTTGTGGTAAATCATTATATTTGAAAGGTACATTACAAGTACGCATTACACGACTTAACACTTTATTACAGGGATGGCCGAGCCTAGCATGCCATACCCCAGAAGAACTAAGTTGAGCATTATTGATGCGTATGGATCTAAAATCATGAACACCATCAGACTTTGCTGTAATGTTGGAAGGAATGCTTCGAGAGATATCAAATCTATAAAGCCTATTATGCATGTGGCCCACCAGTAAGACGTTCCCTGTCTGAACATCCTTTACAAAGCACAAGAAGGGGTGAAACTCAAAATATACGTCATTATCCTTAGCAAATTGCCCTACCGACAGTAAGTTCTTACAGATATTAGGCACATGTAAAATACTCTTAAGATGCAAGAGTCTATGACCAGCTTGCAAAGTAGAGGAACCAATACTACTGATAGGAATAAGCTCACCATTACCCATAGCAACTTGAGTCGTACCTGTATAGGGAGAGGCAGAGGTGAGATTTGACAAATCAGAGGTGATATGATTTGTCGCCCCTGAGTCAGGGTACCAAGTCTGATCGGATGGAGAACAGCAGGGACCCCTGAAAGCAGTTTGAGTAGACACACTGTTGGTAGGTAGCATGGAAGCACAACAATGAGACATCAAAGACGAAGCTTGCTCTTGACCATGTAGTTTATGACAATTGACTTGTACTGATGGACCAGAATTCACCCCAGAGAAATTTTCATCAAATCGATGATAGCATGTTTGAACCATATGTCCTAGCTTACCAAAAAGCTGACATTGCGGTCTGGAATGGGACTATCCTCGACCACCTTGACGACCTTGACCACGAGACCAACCTCGACCGTGTCCACGTTGTCCTTCTTTGGACTGAGTTGAATTGTCTCCACCATCTTGAGAAGATCGAGACGCTAGATTTGCCTGTAAAGGTACTTCAATTAGTAAAGCCATGTGCTGTACTTCGCAGTCAAGAAGCAGCTCAGTTAACAAGTCGAGCGTGATAGAAGTGGCCGAGGTAAGAACACGAAGTGACTCAAATTCCATGGGAAGACCAGTCAGTATGATATTAACTTGCTCTTGTTCAGTTACCATACTACCTACTGCAATTAACTAATCACTCAGACACTTGGCCTTAAACAAATATTCTTTAACAGTGAGACTACCCTTCTTGATCGAGTAGAGAGAATGGCGAATATTGGAAATATTTATATTCGACTTTGCCCCAAACTAACGTTCAATGACAGTCCAAATCTCAAGACTAGTATTAGCCAGGGTAAGATGGACCAGAATTTCATCCGTAACCGTTGACAACAACCAAGAAGCCAAGAACTTATCTTGCCTCTTGTGAACTAGAAACGCAGGATTATCATCAAGATGACCATCAGTACTGAGAATCTGAGATGGGGGAACTGAAACAGTTTCAAGAACAAACCCCTCAAGACCATAATCTTCAAGAATCCACAGGAGTTGATGTTTCCAGAACATGAAATTGTGTTCCCCAATTTTAATAGTATCATGTTTAGCAAAATACTGGACTGTTTGAGAAGAGAAGTTACCAGAACCATGAGAGTTAAAGGCTTCACCAATATGGGAGGAGTGCCTGGGAGTGTCATCGGTTGGAACTTCTGTAGCCATACCAGGAAGATAAACGAAAAAAAAAGTACAAAGAGAATTTGGCTCTCGATACCATGTTGAGAAATAACTTTCTTTATTAACCTGTACGTAGGAGAGTGCATGATATTTAATACATTTGGAAAGCAGTTTAACATTTATTAACAAACTAACTGCCTACACCTACTAACATAGCCTCCTGACTGTACACACGATATTCCTAACAGTACCAACATCACTCCGACTCTTCTTCTTCTAAATCTGCCTTCTTCCATTAAATTTTGCAACATCCACCATTAACCTTTTTCCCATAATCTCAAATCCATTCAGTCTACTTATCGCCCTTTTTGCATCCGTCATGTTGCTGAATCTCACAAATCCAAACTTTTTCCTTCCTTACTCTTTTTCGCTGGAATAAAAACATCTCTCACCTCTCCATGGTACTTGAACATCGCCCGTAAGCCTTTCCAATGCATAGATTGCAGTATGTTGAGCACAAAAAACGTGATTGGAGACGCCATCTTCCACCTCGTATTCAGATTGTGCTTATAAATTGTATTAAATATTAAAAATATACATCTATAAATTAATAATTAGCTTCAGTAAAACCTTAGATTTTGGTGAAAAAAATTGAAAAGATGAAAACTGAACGGATAAAAAAATAGAGAGAAAAACAATATAATTCTAATGTGAAAAATGAACTCATGAATCTTCAATGACATTTTTATTCCAACTTTAAAGATTTTCTTTTACCTTTTTAAATTTCTAACATTTTTTCATCCATGGGATGAAGAAGATGCTAAAAAAAGTTAAATTGAAAACTTGAAAAAATGAAAAAGGAAAAGATGATGAAGTCTCGAACAAGAATCAAGATTGCCATGGATAACGCTGATTCGAATATTTACAGATGCTTGATTTATTTTTATTCTTTTTTCTATTTTTAAATAGTATTTAAATTAAAATATTATAATTATCATTCGCAACAAATGAAAATATTTATTTGTAGATATCTATTTCCTATATTCATTTTATCTTTTCTGATAATAAATGTATAGTCAAATAATAAATATTCGATCTATTTTTACTTTTATAAATAACGCATTATTTATTATACTTTAAAATTTTATTTTTATACTTATTTTTATACTCTAATAGAAGATAACATAATATTGTTTCTGGTAATAAATATTAAAACTCGTCGGTGTTTCTAAAATTAAATTATGAAACCCTTTTTTTTTTTTTTTTTGGCCACGCTGGGTACGACTCA
The DNA here is from genome assembly GCA_020496765.1 of Gossypium stocksii. Lineage (NCBI taxonomy): Eukaryota > Viridiplantae > Streptophyta > Magnoliopsida > Malvales > Malvaceae > Gossypium > Gossypium stocksii. Next base: position 57,139,331 of record CM035622.1, read on the forward strand.
GGGATTCCTTTTTTTTTTTTTTTTCTTTTCTTTCTTTTAAACCAGTTGAACGAGTTTCAGCCCGTGACCTTGTGGGGGTGTTAGAGTTTGTTATATAAATTAAGCTTGGTTGTGCCTGAATCATATCAGAATGTCCTATAATTTTGCCTCCTCACATTTTCTAAGAAAATTCATTCGTGGTTCCTAGCGGCTGCTAATGAAAACAAAATTATAAAAAAAGAGGTGATTTTCTCATATTTTTATCTTTTCAAGCAATTCGAAATTAACTTAAAATTAAGCAGCAGTAATTTGGTCAATGCTTTTTTCCATCAACCAAAATGACCCACAATTCATAAATCAAAAGATAGGTGGGATCGAAAGTTGATAATGAAAAAGCTTAAGAACTGTAAAGGAAAAAAGAAAAGAAAAAGGTGTTGCTTATATGAATACAATGGTAAAGATCGCATTCACACATAAAATTTTCAAAAGCCGACAATTGTGCTGTCTACCTTATAATTATTTTTCATGCATTTTTCCTAGAGGAGTTGTTGATGCTTGTGAATGATGCTGAGTTTAAGTTTCGGATTTTTTTTATATTTTCTAAATACTTATATATATATTATATATATATATATATTTCCAAACTTTAAATAAATTTGTTGTAATAGTACTTGATAGATCAAATTTCGATAACTTTAATTATTCAATAGTATATAAATTGTAACAAATCATTATAATTATAATTATAAAAAAAAGCACCTCAATTGTTGGTTGTGATGAGATCATTAACCTAATTAAAAATATGATACACAGTGTATGAAAATGGTCATATCGACACATATTCAAATCCCAACGAAAGAATAGCTGGATAGCTAGATTTGCTAAAAGATATTTGTCCTTTGCTAAAGTTGTAATAGGTTGAGACTTGAGTTTTAATTCCTCATTAATAATTAGCATTACAATTATATGTTTCTTTTCTCAATTAAATAGTAGTCTAGTTTTATAGTTTTACGTCGACTTCAATTTGTCACTTAAGCACGTTGAAAAAAAATCAAGTCTCGTGAAGGACAAAAAAACAAAACTAAAATGTTTAATACCTTTGTCTATAAATACGTCTATAGGAGCTCGCTTTTTTTTCACAATCAGCACCAAACAACAAACTCAATTGAGAAAAAAAAAATAATGGGGAATTGCATGGAGGCTTCAAAAAGACAGATGAAGGAAGAAGAAGAAGAAATAGAAAAGGAAAACAGTACTGGGAAAACCAGAGTGAAAGTGAAGATAGTGTTGACGAAAGAGGAGCTAGAGTTATTTGTGGTGAAGCTGAAGAAGAATCATGGTAGAGGGAAGAGATTAGGGGATATTTTAGAGGAAATAAAGAAAGCAAGATGTGGAAATAAACATCATTCTTGGCGACCTTCATTGGAGAGTATCAAGGAAGATTAACCTCGACGACTTTAGTTAATAGAAGACAATAGATCATGAAGGTTTTGTAAACTACTAAATATATAATCTTTTTCCTTTCATGTTGGGATTTTTATTTATTTATACTTTTACTTGGAAACTCCATGGCAGAGGGTATATCAGAATCTTCATTGGGTTTTTTTTTCCTGGGTCGATCCTTGGCTTGTGCGATGAATCAAGTTCAGACTGTATTTATTCCTTAATTAGCCAGAAGCTAAATATAGATCCGTATACATACATATATATATATATATATATATATATATAACTTTGTTTGATTTGCAAAGATTGATGAGTTTTTAAGGATGAATAAAAAATTGTTTTAGAGAAAAAGAGATTTCATTAAAACAAGAACTGAAACTAGAGAAAAGAGGAGAAAACTAAACCAAGCCAATAAGCTTATCTGGTATATCCAATCTTAATTCCTCTTGTTTTCATCCAGACTAGAAGCACAATCAGACATCAAGATTTCAACTAACAAATTCAAAGTAGTCCACATTGCCAAAGTATGAGCAGCTTTATTAGCATCTACAAGTCCAACGGAAGGACAAAGAACCCAAAAAAGAATTAAGATGAATACAATCTTGAATCAACAACTTGCATATGAAAAATTCAAGTTTCCATGAAAAAGAGTAGTCTAAAGTAGGGTTGTGTAAAATCCGGTGGAAACCACCCAAGTCGACCCAATTCAATTTTTCAGTTTGATTTGATCGGTTCCGATTTTAGGTCGATTAAGTCATGTGATGTCAATTTAGTTTCAATTTTGGATTTCAAAATAGTTTTATTCGACGAAATCAACATTAGTTTACATATCAAATATAAATATAATATATACCAAACCCAATAATATAACCCAACTAAGCCAAACACAAAATTATATATACCAAACTCAATAGTTTTACCCAACAAATATCATTTATCCAAACCTAAGCAATATCATTTATCTAAACCCAAACAAAAATTAAAAAGAAAACACAACCCAATTAAATTTTTTAGCATCCTAAAGTAAACACTAAAAAGACTCATTTTGACTTTTTACCATTTCTCCCTTTCCTTTCCTAAACTAGTATCGCTACAGTTGCACACCTACCATCTCTCAACCTATGCGTTCACACAAACGCCTTTCCTCAGCTACTTTTGTCTTCTCTTGTCTCATCCATCACTCAACATTTCTCGTCGCTCTCAGTTTTAGCCGCTACTCTTACTCACCCTCTCGGTTTTCTCAACCTAGCTTTTCATTCAACAAGTCAACCTCTTTGGTTTCTTTCAATCTTAGTCGCGACTCTCAACTTCAAATCTGTAAGTCCCTGTAATTCTCAACAGTGATTAATTTGATTTTAAGGTTTATCTAGATAACAATAGGATAAGCTTTATAACAATGTGTAATACAAAAGAAAAGGGCAATCCCATATTGGTTAGGCATAAGCTTCCAAGAAAATTTATATATAGACTTGTCTTTTTCCCATATTGAGTAATTGGAGCTAAAAGCCTAATATGTGCTCACCATTGCTCGATTCATATCTATGTGCTTGTTTATTTTTGGGTAAAACTTCTGTATTATTTTTCAGAAAATAAATCTGTTTTGATTCTAAAAATCTATTGTAGAAAATATTTTTATTTGACTGTTGCAGATTTTTAGGAAACTACTTTTTTCAGTTTTGCCTTTTTGCACTACGTATTTACTACTTTTCCATTTAGGAAACTGTATAGATAGCAGGCTATTCTCCTCATTTTAGACAGAACACAACAAGAGGAAAATACAGAGAAAAATAGCTTCTTTCATCCTTCTGTTCTTTAAATTTTTGTGTTCTGGGAAATTACATAAGAAGGAAATTCTGTCTAGGAGATTTGGTTTTAAGCGGGATCGTCTGTGACCCCTCCAATCTATCTTGGGAATTGAATCTAGTGTTGTTTCACCCGTTTCTTTCAATTTATTTTTCAATCAGATTTTCGATCAACTACTTTTCTTTTTCGATTTTCATTCCTTTCGAGAAGAGCAATCTCAATTGTGTTCCACCTTCTTTATTCGAGTGTACGAATATTGAAGTATTGTGTTAACCTTATTAGGAGGCAATGTCCACTACACGATTGCACCGATCAGGGCAAATTTGCTTTTAAGGCGGTGACTCTTCCACGGCATAGTGACTGCTACTTTATTTACACTTAGTTTGGTTTTCTGTCAGTGCTAACGATTTTATTTTGTAATAGTATAAATGCAACAATTAGAAGCAAAGTATACTACTATTTAAACATGAGAATCATTTCTGTTTCCCCTTGCTAGAACCAATGAAGGCACCTACAGGCTTCATGTCGTTGAGGGTATTGACATAGTAAGTGGGGGAGTGTCATGGTCCGTAATTTAGTTATCAAGTTAAACTTTCCCCTAACAGTCTTGAGTGAAATTAAAGTACAATAACTTTGAAATCAGAATTTTCGGATACCCTACAGTCCTAGAGGGATGCTGTGATACAAACTGGTTAACTGCTAAAGCTAGCTTTACAAGTAGATATGTCTTCACTTTGAGTGAAGCAACTATTTCTTGAAAGTCTATTAAACAGACGTGTATTACTTGCTCTACGATAAAATCTAAGTTTATAACTCTTGGTTGAGTCGAGTAAGAGGCTGAGTGGCTTAAGAATCTACTCGTAGAGATTTCTTCATCGGAGAATGGAGCACTTGATTTGAAGTATGTGAGGTCTGAAAGGAACCTAGCTGATCCACTAACCAAAGGGTTAAGTAAGAAGATGATTTTTGATTTATCAAGAGGGATGGATCTTAAGCTCAATGGTTGAGAAATTCATGGTGGATACCTAACTTAGTTCTTTAAGTTCAATGTGGTTAAACGAAACAGTAAAAAGAATCGTAGTGTACATTCTACCTATCCTTATAACAGACAATGTACATGCATAAGGTTAAGTTATCACTCTTAATGAATTCATATCCTAGGATTTGGGTGGTCTTATTGAGACAAACTTGATGAATCCACCGACATGTGAGTTTGAGTTTATTACTCTTAATGAGTTATCACTTTTAATGAATTCATTGAATTTAAATTTGTAAGGATGAACTTAACAAATGCTGTTAATGATTTCATAGTCTTGATTTGGGTGGTCTATATTGAGATAGGCTTGATGAAATCACCTACATAAGTGTGAAGAACTAACCACCTTCAATGAAAGACATTGGGCAATCTTTCTAGAGCACTTACCAACATCCCGAGGTGTATTGGCTAAAACTTGTTGATCTATCGTGGAATATCAATTAATTCTGAGATTAGTCGTGTGCCATGGGTTAACCCCTATCTTAACAAGTTCAAGATTCGTTCACTTATCAAAAAGAAAAATACTCATTTCACTGTGTAGCATTTCCAATCCACAAGATAATAATGCTTAAGCTGCTAATTTTACTACTGCTCTTCTCATGTTTTACCTTTTTTCTTATGTTTACAAAATTTTCCTGATTTTTTTTGCATTAGTGGGGAAATGTTGGTAATTCAAAAGAAAAGGGCAATCCCAAATTGGTTAGGCATAAGCTTCTAAGATGGTTTATATATAAACTTACCTCTTTCCTTCATTGAGTAATTGGAGATAAAGGCCTAACATACACCTGTCACCACCGTCGCCCCATCAATGTTTGTGTTAACACGTGTCTATGACACGTACCGTATGTGTTTATTTTTGGGTAAAACTTCTATATTATTTTTTAAAAAATAATTCTTTTAGATTCTGAAAATCTGTTGTAGAAAATATTGGTCAATAAAAATATTTACGTGACTGTTGCAGAGTTTTAGGAAATTGTTTTTGCCAGTTTAACTTTTTTGCCCTACATATTTTGCTATTTTACCCTTCAGGAAACTATATAAATAGGAGGGAATTCTCTATTTTTTTTAGATAGAACACAACAAGAGGAAAATAAAGAGAAAAACAACTCTCATCCTTCTGTTCTTTAAATTAAGGTGTTCTGCAGAATTACACGAGAAAGAAATTCTGTCTAAGAGATTGAGTTTTAAGCAAAACCGTCTATGACCCCTCCAATGTTTCCTAGATATTAAACCTAGTGTGGTTTCATTGATTTCTTCCAGTTTATTTTTTTATCAGATTTCCGATCAACTACATTTATTTTTCGATTTTCATTCCTTTCGAGAAGAGCAATGTCAATTATGTTCCACATTTTTAAATCGAGTGTATGAATATTGAAGTATTGTGTTAACCTTGGAGGCAACGTCCACTACCCAATTGCACCGATTAGTGCAAATTTGCTTTTAAGGAAGTGGTTCTTCCATGACACAGTGATTGCTACTTATTTACACTCAGTTCAAGTTTCTATCATCGCTAATATTTTTATTTTGCAGTAGTATATCTCCAACAATTTAGAAGCAAAGTATACTACTGCTTAACAATGAGCATCGTTTTTGTTTCCAACTGTTGGAACCAATGAGGCCATCTACAGGCAACGTGCTAAAGTACATTTGAGGATCATTGGAGCAAGTGTAGTGTCCTATTGAGGCAATCGATTTGAGGGCACCTGAGTAGTGCAAGAGTATGCCTAAGTAGTGTTTGAGCTGTTGCAGGCTCCATTTGTGTTGGCCTGTAGGCTATTGTAATCAAAATGGGCTTGAAAAGCCTAGCAAGATTGAGTCGATTGAGTCTTAACTCGATCGGCATGGGTATTGTTACCAATACAGGACGATGTGGGTTTGGGTGTGATGATGTGTACTATCCTCCAATTTGAGTTGGTCGGAGGTCTCTTGAGTTTAAGTTTGTTAGAGGACCCTTGATTTTGAGTTGGTCGGAGAACCATGAGTAGTTCGCTTAATCCTTGTGTCTGGGATAGGGCTTACGATACCCTTATCCACGATAAGCTACAAATACATGAGATTTGTGGAGCTAGTACAAGCATTAACGAACTTCTAACCAAAGTTTACTAGAGAATTATTAAGACTGAGAGCTTAAATAAGAAAAATAGTGTGGATGTCTTGTTTAGGCAACAATGAGATTGTGCGAAGGGAGCGACGTTCCAGACTTTACGTGTAACGCCTTAAATTTTATATTTTTTGTTTTCGGTCATATCTAGCACAAATGTGCATCTGCTTCAGTGGTTAAGTGTTCTGGATGTGTGTGTGAGGTCCCAAGTTCAAGTCTTGCCTTTTGACAATTTTTGTTATTTTTTTTATCCAAGTCTTACCCATGTTCAATGGGCTTTTATTAAATTGTTTGTTAATTCATATCAGAATAAGCCTACTGGTTCGAATAGTAAGGGGGTATGTTGTGTTGGAGGTCTTGTGTTCGAATCCTTGCGCGAGCATAGATGTATATTTTCGCTCGGTTTTTTGATAGAGTTTTGGTGGAGCCAAACCTCTGAGGTAGTTATGAGTAGTGGGTTAGTGGCTGAGATTTAGTAGGATTTGAGGTTTCAAATTAGATCAGAGTTATTTTATTTTTATTTTTATCCTTTTCCCAAAAATCCCTTGGTTCTAATGTTTTTTCCAAGTAGAATTCCTTTTTGACTTTCTTCTTCTTTTCTTCTCCTGCTCTTTGACGAGATTCTAGTAAACTTTCCCTTTTCCATCTTCTAATTCTGTTATTAAACTCTGCTCTTGGGCCATTTAATTCGGTAAGTCTGGGTCAGGTAGTGTTGTTTTCGCTTGTTAATTCTTTATTGATGGGTGGTATTAATGTTGATTAGGGGAAGATTCAGGGGCTCGAAATCGCTTGTCGAGGACTTAGTTTCATGGGATTTACTATTTTCAATTGAATGTAAGGTTTGGGTGCTCAATGGATGAATATATCGATTTGGGTCCAATTTTAGGTCATTTTTAATGACTAATTCAGTGCTTTGATTGGTTAATCTTAGGTGTCGTGAGGTTCGAGAGTGTTGTCGCATCAAAATCGTATTAGATGTGTACCCGAAACGCAGAAAATAAGGTTTTAGCAAAAGCCAAAAAACCATTCTGTCGACACCATACGGCCATGTGGTCGCTCATGTGGATGGCCATATGTGATGAAACGGTCGTGTGGTCGACGAAGGCATGGTAGTGTGCAAGACACGATCGTGTGATGGCCGAAATGTAGCCGTGTAAGCCATACACGCTAGGCCAAGTTGGGCATGTGGGCCTACATAGGTGTGTGGGTTTTTAGGCTAGGCCGTGTAGACCACACGGCAAGGCCAATCTGGACGTGTAGGTCCATATGAGCGAGCTATACGGGTATGTGGGCCCAAAAGTCTAAAATTTTCACTAGGGTCGCATAGGTCGTCCCAAATGACTGTTGGCCTACCGTATGGTCGGAAGGGCTATTTGAACCCTATAAACTGTAGATTTGACATTCTGTTCTGTGTATGTTAATGCTAAGCATGTTTGGTTATTCTCATATATGTACATGAGCATGTATATTTTGTTAATTCTATATAAGATATCTGCATCTAATTATTCTGTATTTGGGCTGAGTTGATATATATGGAGGAAGTGTTCTAAAAGGCGACCTTTGCTTATATTCTGGCAGCAAGGCTGCACTTTATCTGTTATGTGTCTTAATGGCAAAATATGGTGTGTAGGGCTAAGTGAGTGTTTTTAACCCCACATGGTGTGATGGGATGGTCGGAATTGATGTGTAGAGGATGGGGGTAGGATATTAATTTTCTGATCTATTAATCTGACTCTGTATACTGTATCTGAAATGGGCTTGGGCCCAAATCTGTATGTCTGTTATGTGATATTTTGTATGTGTGCATGCTTAATGCTGTTGGGTTACATATTGAGCTTACGTAAATTCACCCCTGTTTGTCTGATCTATACAGGTAATCCATAGACTTAGGCGAATCAGTACGACGGAGCCGCTCAGTATCTACGAGTTTGTAGACTAATTATATTTATGGTTCTTATTTTAATATTAAGGTTATTTCTGGATTTATTTTGCAATAATTGGACTTCCTTGACTTTTGGCTGATTTTCTTTTGGGATTTGGATTTTTTATTTAGATTTTAAACTGCGACTAATATTTTAACTATGGTTTCACCAAAATAAAGGTTTTCTAAAAATACGAATGATTTTCCTTAAACACCACGTTTTTGTAAGCTTTCGCTATAGAGTATGCTTCTAATGCAAAGTGATTAATTAAATAAACGTTTTGATAGTGAAAAAAAACAACTAAGAGTTTTAAAACTAAAACGATTTTAACGCATAGAGTTCGTTATCAATACCCATTTTTTGTAGCACCTCCGGATCTCGCCATAACGTTTAGGCGGGGTTTGGGGTATTACGTTACGTGAATGAGCATTAAAGTCCAAAATTGAGTTTGAGTTCGACCTAGTTCGATGGTGCCGCTTGTGTTTTGGTTGGCCAAAAAGGCCACACCCAATGGCATTGACCTTGGAAGGGCTAAAAGGGCCTAAGTTAGGAATGGTTAATGTGTCTAAATTTCCCTAATTGAGATCTTTCAGTGCTAGAAGTGATGGTTGGCATAAACCACGTCCAGACTGACGAATCCAACGGGATGCCGCAAGTGTGTGGCTGGTGCTACATCTAGAGTGATGCCTTTTGATTATCAAAGAGATGATAATATCCAGTCAACAAACAGTCATACCATTAAGGGCTCCTCAAGGTTGTAACCTAATGATTATTTGTTGTGGAATTAAGCCCGAGTGTTCGAAGGAGGAGTGGGTATAGGCAAAGCTACACCAATGATTGAGATGAGACCAAGTTCGAGTCTATATTCGATGCGTGTTGAATAGATCATAACCTTAGACCTTGAAGGCCCAAGATAGATTTGAGGGCATCGACATAGTAAGTAGGGGAGTGTCATGATCCATAATTTAGTTATCAAGGTTGAGCTTTCCCCAAATGGTCTTGATTTAAATTAAAGTACAATAACTTGGAAGTCGGACATGATGAATTCACTGACATGTAAGGTTGAGTTTATTACTCTTAATGAATTCATATCCCAAAGTTTGGGTTGTCCTATTGAGACAGACTTGATAAATTAACCAAATTTAAATTTGAGAGGATGAACTTAATAAATGTTGCTAATGATTTCATAGTCTTGATTTGGGTGGTTCATATTGAGTTAGACTTGATGAAATCATCTACATAATTGTAAATAACTAACCATATTCTATAAAAGGCATTGGACAATATTTCTAGAGCACTGATAAACTATAATATATACATATTTTTATCCCACATTTGGCACATTTATGGATGTATTATTATTGAATTTGTGGAATTTGATGCCCTTAATCCTTTAATTTCATGTTTTATACTTAGGTGAGCATAAGGAAGAGAAAAGAGCAACGAACAAGCCAAAAATGGAGAAAATGGGCCAAAGTGAGAAATCAACACGGCCTGGAGGTTCATCACACGGGTATACCACATGCCCGTGCCAAATTAGCAGCCTGAACACGGCGTGGGCCCGATTCACATGGGCGTGCCACACGGGGCGTGTCTTTGTCGTGACGAGTTTCAATTTTAAGCGTAAAAAACTACTTAGGGGCTAAGAAAAGTATTTCGGAGTCTATATAAACACCTTTGGAGAGGACTTAAGGGAGGGATACAGAGTAGAGAGCTAGGAATTACTCAAGGAAAGCCAATTGATCCATCCCAGAAGTAAGGACTTACATCAAGACTAAAGATCTTCCTAATTTTCTCTTAGGAGTTTTGGGTTTTCTTTATGTTTTGTTGTTTTCCTTATTTTGAGATGTTCTCTTTTATTATTATGAACTAAATCCCCTAAATACCTGAGGGGGATGAAAGCTAAGATGAATCTTGTTATTGTTATCTGAATTATATGATAAATATTCGATTTGTTTTCAATTGTGTTTTTAATTCTTGAGTTGATATTTCAGGATATTAATTCAAGTCGAATGTGCTTATTCAGAGGAGCAAAAGTCCCTGTTTAAGAGTAGATCCAACGCAATTAAGCGGAGTTGATTGCAATCATAGACATAGGACGACGAAAATATGCCGGATTAGAGTCAAATCTAATAGGGGGATCCATAGATGGTGCTAATACAACACTAGAAGTTTTAATTAGAAAGAGATTTCAATTAATCAACCTAGGGTTAGTTGTTCTTAATCTCGGCAGAGATATTATCATAATTTAGGGACCTCTATGGATCAAGTCGAATGAATAAATCGTTTTGTTTAGAGTTAAATAACAAGTGAAGTGTAGGTGGATTCTTCCTTGGGTATTGCTTTTATCGATCAGTTTTCCTAAAGTATTTCCCCAACTTATTCTTTGTCGTATTTTTAGTTAGTTAGAATTTTAGTTTACAAATAGCCTCCCTTTATTTCTAGGCTTGATAATAGAAAGAAAGTTATGACTAGTACTTTTAGTTCCTTTAGGTTCGACATTCTGGTCTTGCCACTAACTATACTACTATTCAATAGGTGCGCTTGCCTTTTATTGTGATAATAGTTAGTTTCTAGGTACGATCTTTATTATTATTACTTCATCATAATCACAATCAAGTTTTTGGCGCCGTTACTGGGGAACGAAGATATTAGGAACACTCTATTTCTATTACTTTAGCCAATTTTACTTTTATTGCAAATTATTTTCTATTTTTATTTTTAAAATTTTCTTTTTGTTTTTCTCTGACAGGTGTCTCTAGTTTATGACTAGAAGAAACCCGTCAGGACCACTGTTGTTTGATAGTGATTTAGAAGCTATAGTCCGCAGAAGCCGAAGAGAAATAAGGCAAAGCTTACAGTACACAGAAGAAGAGCAAAGAGGACATAACCAACACTACTAAAAAGATGGAAGCAAATCAAAATAATCAGCTACCTCCTGTGGTAGCCGTAGATCATGTGATTCAAAATCGTGTTCCTCGTACTATGTATGATTATGCTAAGCCTAATTTAGCTGGTACTGAATCTAGTATTGTTAGGCCTGCTATTGCTGCAAATAATTTTAAACTGAAACCTAACACTATTCAAATGATACAATAGTTTGTTCAGTTTGATGGTTTGTAGGATGAGGACCCTAACGCACATCTAGCTAACTTTTTAGAATTTTGCAACACATTTAAAATAAATGGGATTTCTGATGATGCCATTCGCCTTCGGTTGTTTCCTTTTTCTTTGAGAAATAAGGCAAAACAGTGGTTAAATTCTCTACCCAGAGGGTCAGTCACTACTTAGGAACAAATGACCGAAAAGTTTTTACTTAAATATTTTCTACCGACTAAAATGACAAAGTTGTGGAATGATATCTCTTCTTTTGTGCAGATGGATTTAGAGACACTCTATGATGCTTGGAGAGATACAAGGGTTTATTGAGAAGGTGCCCTCATCATGGGTTACCTCTATGGTTACAGGTTCAAACTTTTCATAACGGTTTGAACCCCTCAGCAAGACAGATGATTGATGCAGCTGCCGGTGGAACCATAAATAACAAAACACCTGAGGAGGCTTATGAGTTTATAGATGAGATGTCACTGAATAATTATTAGTGGCAAGTCATAAAAATAAAGCCACAAAAAGTTGCCAGTGTTTTTAATGTTGACGCAGTCACAATGTTGTCAAATTAGGTAGAGCTCTTAAATAAAAAGATTGACAGTTTAGTTGGCTCTACGCAGGTACATCCAGTGATGATGTGCGATTCAAATGGAGGAGGAATTTACAACACAGATTATTCATCCCAAGATCTTACCATAGAAAATGAACAAGTCAACTATATGCGTAATAATTTTAAATATCAAAATAACCCTTATAGTAACACTTATAATGCAGGTTGGAGGAACCACCCCAATTTCTCGTGGGGTGGTCAAGGAAATCAAAGACCACCCCACCCTCCAGGCTTCCAACAACCACTTTACCAACAAGAGAAAAAGCTGAACCTTGAGAAGATGCTCACGAAATTTATCTCAGTATCAAAAATTCGTTTTCAAAATACTGAGACGGCACTTAAAAATCAGCAAGCATCAATTCAAGGCCTTGAAACTCAAATAGGTCAGCTTGCTAAGCTGATATCTAACAGACCACAAGGTAATTTACTGAGTAATACTGAACCCAATCCTAGGGAGCATGTTAAAGCAGTCACTCTAAGGAATGGAAAAACACTAGTTGAACCTGAAAAGAAGTTTGTTCAAGAACTTGACAAAAAGAAGGTTGAGGAAGCTGAACCCAAAGAGAATGCTCCACCAGTACTTAAAGAATACAAACCACCCATCCCATACCCAGAAAAGTTGAAGAGAGACTGCATGGATGCTCAATTTGGTAAATTTCTTAAACTTTTTAAACAATTACATATTAACTTACCTTTTGTTGAAGCTATTTCGTAGATGCCCACGTATGCAAAGTTTTTGAAGGAGCTTCTGACAAACAAAAGAAAGTTTGAAAAACTGTCTATAGTGGAACTTAACGAGGAATGTTCAGCGATCCTCCAAAACAAACTACCAACCAAATTAAAAGATCCAGGAAGTTTTACTATTCCCTGTTTAATTGGTAGTCTAAATATTGAAAACGCGTTAGCAGATTTAGGTGCTAGTATTAACTTAATGCCTTTTAAAATGTTCAAGCAGCTAGGTCTAGGGGAACTAAAACCCACTAGGATGAGTATTCAATTAGCTGATAGATCTATTAAATATCCTAGGGGTATCATTGAAGATGTTTTAGTTAAAATAGATAAATTTATATTCCCTGTTGATTTTGTTGTGCTTGACATGGATAAGGATGTTGAGGTCCCTTTAATCTTAGGACACCTATTTTTAGCCACTGCTAGAGCTGTTATTGATGTAGAGGATGGTAAACTTGTACTTAGGGTAGGAGATGAAGAGATTGTGTTTAAAATATATGATGCCATGAAATTTTCTAGGAATAAGAAGATTCCTGTTATTTTATTGATTCTATTGACCATTCTATTCTAGATTCGTTTTAGGAAATCGCTCTTAAAGACACGTTGGAATAGTGTTTTGCCCAAGGTGGGGAGGAGGAAGAAGTCACCACTGAGGTGAGAAAGGTAGTGAATGATTTGAACTCCAACGAACCTTCCCCAAGACAAATCGATTACGAGGGTATTGAGATTAATGATGAACTAAGACAAAAGCCCTCTATCAACGAACCTCCCCAACTGGAATTAAAGTAATTACCCAAACACTTAGAATATGAATTTTTGGGAGACAATTCTATATTACCAGTAATTATTGCTTCAAACTTGTAACCCAAGGAGGAGGAGGAATTAATCCAACTGTTAAGAGAGCATAAAAGAGCCATAGCTTGGAAATTTCTGACATTAAAGGAATCAGTTCTTCTTTTTGCACTCACAAAACTTGCAACCTCAAAGAAGATTGAACCCCAACATGAAGGAAGTGGTCAAGGCTGAGGTAATTAAACTTCTAGATGCTGGAATTATTTATCCTATTTCTAACAGTGCTTAGGTAAGTCTTGTGCAGGTTGTTCCTAAGAAAGGTGGCATAACTGTTGTTGCCAATGAAAAGAATGAATTGATCCCTACAAGAACGATCATAGGTTGGAGAGTTTGCATTGGCCACAGGAAATTGAACAACGCAACTAGAAAAGATCACTTCCTATTACCCTTCATGGATCAGATGTTGGAAAGACTGTCAAGACATATGTACTATTACTTTTTGGATGGACTTTCTGGCTATTTCCAAATCCCGATAACTCCTGAAGATCAAGAGAAGACGATATTCACTTTTCCATATGGTACGTTTGCTTATCGTAGAATGCCTTTTGGATTATGTAATGCTCTTACTACTTTTCAGCGTTGCATGCTAGCCATCTTTGATGAACTCGTGGAGGATATCATGGAGGTATTTATGGATGACTTCTCAGTATTCGATAACTCTTTCCAACTTTTCCTTAAGAATTTAAAATGAGTTTTAACAAGATGTGAAGAAACAAATCTTGTTCTCAATTGGGAAAAATGCCATTTTATGGATCGAGAAGGTATTGTGTTAGGACATAAAATTTCTAGTAAAGGGATTGAGGTTGATAAAGCAAAAGTTGAGAGCATTGAAAAACTACCTCCCCCTAGTTCAGTTAAGGCAATTAGAAGTTTTTTAGGACATGCTGGTTTTTATAGAAGATTCATTAAAGATTTTTCTAAAATAGCTAAGCCTTTAACGAAATTACTAGAAAAAGATGTGGCCTTCAATTTTGATCAGGAATGTTTAGAAGCATTTAACACTCTCAAAAAGAAACTTACTAATGCTTCGATTATAATTGCACCTGATTGGAACTTACCTTTTGAGCTAATGTGTGATGCGAGTGATTTTGTAGTAGGTACAGTTCTTGGACAGAGAAGAGACAAGCATTTTCTGCCAATCTACTATACTAGCAAAACTCTAACAGCTGCGCAAGAGAACTATACTACCACAGAAATAGAATTGCTAGCTGTGGTTTTTGCATTTGAGAAATTTAGACCATATCTGATACTGTCTAAAATCATTGTTTATACTGATCATTCCATTCTTTGTTATCTTTTAACTAAGTCCGATGCAAAACCTCGATTAATAAGATGGATTTTATTGTTGCAGGAATTCGATTTGGAAATACAAGATAAAAAAGTAGCTGAAAACTTGGCAGCCAATCAACTTTCCAAGCTTGAGAATCCATATCTCAAAGAACTTGATACGGCCGAGATAAACGACTCGTTTCCTGAAAAACAACTTTTAGTTGTATCTGATTCTGAGGTACATTAGTTTGCTGACATCGTAAATTACTTAGCTACTAATATAACCCCAAAAGGGTTGCCACATTAGCAAAAGAAGCGATTCTTTACTAATGTGAAAAACTACTTTGGGAATACCCTTTTCTTTTTCGTATATGTACAGATCAAGTTATTCGAAGATGCATTACAAAGACAGAAGCAAACAAAATCTTGGAACACTGCCATTCAGAACCAACAGGAGGACATTACAATAGGACTAAGACCTCCCATAAAATACTCAAATCCGGTTTTTATTGGCCTATACTGTTCAAAGACGCTAACAGGTATGTTGCTTCTTGTGATAAATGTCAGAGAACATGTAATATCTCTCAACGTAATGAAATGCCTCAAACATATATACTCTCATGTGAAATATTTGATGTATGGGGTATAAATTTGCTAGGCCCATTCCCTAATTCGTTTGGAAATAAATATATCTTAGCAACAGTCGATTATATGTCAAAATGGGTGGAAGCCCAAGCTCTACCTACTAATGATGCTAGAATGGTGGTAAGATTTCTTAAAAAGCTTTTCTCTCAATTTGAAACACCTAGGGTAATTATTAGTGATAGGGGTACTCATTTTTGTAATGCCCAATTCGACAAAGTTCTAAAGAAATATAGAGTGCACCACAGAATAGCTACCCCTTACCATCCTCAAACCAGTGGACAAGTCGAAGTAGCGAATAGAGAACTGAAACACATCTTAGAAAAAACGGTAGAGTCGAATAGGAAAGATTGGTTGAGTAAAGTAGATGATGTTTTATGGGCTTATAGAACTGCATTCAAAACCCCCATAGAGATATCCCCGTATAGACTTGTTTATGGGAAAAGTTGTCACCTACCATTTGAACTTGAACATAAGGCATTTTGGGCTATCAAATTTCTAAATCTTGATTCTAAACTTTCAGGTGAAAAAAGTTTAATGCAGTTGAATGAGTTGGATGAATGGCGCAATAAAGCATACGAAAACTCACGATTATATAAGGAAGCCACAAAGCGATGACATGACGCTCGTTTAAAGCAACCCAAAGAGTTTGTAGAAGGTGATCTTGTCTTCCTCTACAACTCGAGGCTCAAGTTGTTCTCTGCAAAGCTTAAATTGAGATGGTCAAGACCATTCCTTGTTCAAACTATTTTTCCCTATGGCACAGTTGAGATAACACATCCAAACCACGTCACTTTCAAGGTAAACGGTCATCGACTTAAACATTATAAAGGTGAGGATTTTAGGAATGAAAGAGAGAAGCTTAGGCTCCATGAACCCCCATAAAAGTACACACATGGTAAGTCCATCTTAGACTCTAAACAAGCACTTCTCGAGAGGCAACCCGAGCACTAACATTGTTAATCTCTTTAGTTTCAGTTTTTAACATTTACGTCATTAACCGAGTCCTTGGATGCAAGTGTTTTAGAACCACACAGCCAGGCACACGGGTGTGCCAAAGGTCGTAGACATAACACGGGTGGAGACACGGCTATGTGAAAATCGGGCAAAATTTTTCCCAAGACACGACTTTTGACAAATTACCACGATCGTGCGATGTGGCCGTCGGCAGACTTGCTAAATCAATACGAGCATGCAACACGCCCGTGTCCTAAGGCCGTGGATGAAACTGAAAACTTAGCATGGGTGTGCAACACGCCCGTGCCTGAGGCCTATGGTCGAACCTATAAAATAGCACGGGCGTGTGACCTAATACACGTCTGTGCCCCTTTTTAACTGCCCCAACCCTACTTTTTATTTTTATGTTCTCCTTTTTCTTTTAAAGACTTATTGTTTTACAACTTTATTTATCCTTATGGTTCTTATCGAATAATGCCTTAATTCTCTCCTCAGTTGTGTTTATTTTCTTAAGTAAGCTCAAAATCATGCACTTCAAGTAACTCTTTCTCCAATTCCGCTTTCACTACTCCGAGGATTTCATCCAAATTTCATGGAGTTTCACTTGTCTCCCTATCTTATGATTTTATGCTTATATTTTCAGTAAATTTATCCTTTTACATTGAAGGCAATGTACATCTTAAGTGTGGGGGGGATACATTACATTATTATCAGAAAATCCCTTTTTGCATTATTCTCAAATCCCTGAATCTTGGCTTTCACTATTAAAATGAATTTGGATTGATTTATTATTTTTATTAATATGTCTTGAACTAAAACATAGGGAGTTATGCTTTGATTGTTTAAACTTTAAGTCATTAGAGGATCAAACATGATAAATTGATTTTTGAGAATTAAAATTTTTCTAGGTTGTCTCCTCTAAGTCTAGATATTATCTTGAAGTTTGAAATTTACAAGGTTGACATCAAAAGCCATAATTCTTGTGAGATTTTGAGCCTTTAGAGCATATATCCTTTCATGCTCACTTTTATTATTGGTATGAGTGTGTCAATATTGATCTGTTGTTCTAGAACTTGGTTTGATTATGCATGTCAAGACCACACCATTGATTTGATATGTCGAGATGATAAAGGCACTTAGGTTTAACCTACTTACTCCATAAAAGCCTACCCTCATAATTAACCATTAGTAAACCCCCTTAAGCCTTACAAACCATTTATTGATTTACCCTTAATATTAATCCATAAACCTATTTTGATTCTTTGAGAATTTCCCTCACTCTAATTTGATCCCCATTTTTGTCGAGATTCGAGTTGAATAATTATCTAGCTATGTTCTCCCCCTTAATTAGTAAAGTTTAATTAATTCGATTTGTTCTTAAAAAAATTATATATCTATTTACAAAGTCAATTCAGTTGTTAATTTATCTTTAGCATTTTGCTAATAAGTAATGCTTGAAAATAAATGATATTATTCATGAAGAAAAGTTCAAATTCTAGGATTATTTTCTCAAGAATGTATTTACCCAGTATTAGTATTTTTCTAGTTAGGTAATTTTTCAATTCAATCTCGATTTTAACCTTCTCTTTCACCTTGTGACCACACCCCCTAACCAAAGCCACGTTATAACCCTCCAAAGACCCTTTAATTGATGTATCATTTCAATATACAGTGGTGGAGATTTGATTTTCATGCAAGCCTATGGTAATAACTTTTCATATTGACTCTTGAGTGCTTAAATTGTTGTCCTTAAACACCTTGAGTGATTTGAGTGAATCTTTAGCGAGGATGTTAACTCTGTGATATTTTGAATCAAAGGTAATCACTTAGATAAAGGGAGATACCTATGTTTTCATGCTAAAATACTCCACTTAGATTGTTTGAAACTTTGATGTTCTTTTAGTTGAACTCTCAAGGTATGATTACTTGTGGATTATTTCGAAACATTATCGATAGGAATTATAAGTTGAGAAAAATAAATTTTAATTATGAGTTGAGATTTTCCTTGAGGACAAGCAAATGCTTAAGTGTGGGGGTATTTGATAAACTATAATAAATACATATTTTTATCCCATATTTGGCACATTTATGGATGAATTATCATTGAATTTGTGGAATTTGATGCCCTTAATCCTTTAATTTCATGTTCTATACTTAGGTGAGCATAAGGAAGAGAAAAGAGTAAGGAACGGGCCAAAAACGGAGAAAATGGGCCAAAGTGAGAAATCAACACGGCCTGGAGGTTCATCACACTGGTATCCTACACGCTCGTGCCAAATTAGCAGACCTGAACACAGCGTGGGCCCGATTCACATAGGCGTGCCACACGGGCTTGTCTCTGTCATGAAGAGTTTCAATTTTACGCGGAAAAAGCAATGTAAGGGCTAAGAAAGGTATTCCAGAGTCTATATAAACACCCTAGTAGAGAACTTAAGGGAGGGACACAGAGTAGAGAGCAATGAATTACTCAAGGAAAGCCAATTGATCCATCCTAGAAACAAGGATCTATATCAAGACTAAAGATCTTCCTAATTTTCTCTCATGAGTTTTGGGTTTTCTTTATGTTTTGTTGTTTTCCTTATTTTAAGATGTTCTCTTTTATTATTATGAACTAAATCCCCTAAATATCTGAGGGGGATGAAACCTAAGACGAATCTTGTTATTGTTATCTGAATTATATGATAAATACTCGATTTGTTCTTAATTGTATTTTTAATTATTGAATTGATATTTCAAGATATTAATTCAAGTTGAATGTGCTTATTCAGAGGAGCAAAAGTCCCTGTTTAAGAGTAGATCCAACGTAATTAAGCGGAGTTGATCGTAATTCTAGACATAGGACGACGAAAATCTGCCGAATTAGAGTCAAATCTAATAGGGGGATCCATAGATCGCGCTAATGCAGCACTAGGGGTTTTAATTAGAAGAGATTTCAATTAATCAACCTAAGGTTAGTTGTTCTTAGTCTTGACGGAGATATTATCATAATTTAGGGATCTTTACGAATCAAGTCGAATGAATAAAACGTTTTGTTCAGAGTTAAATAACAAGTGAAGTGTAGGTGGATTCTTCCTTGAGTATTGCTTTTATCGATCAGTTTTCCCAAAGTATTTCTCCAACTTATTCTTTGTTGCATCTTTAGTTAGTTAGAATTTTAGTTTACAAACAACCTCCCTTTATTTCTAGGCCAGATAATAGAAAGAAAGTTATTACTAGTACTTTTAGTTCCTTTGGGTTCGACATTCCGGTCTTGCCACTAACTATACTACTATTCGATAGGTGCGCTTGCCTTTTACTTCATCATAATCACGATCAAGCACTTATCAATATCCTGAGGTGTATTGGCTAAAACTTGTTGATTTATCGCAAAACATCAATTAGTTTTAATGATGAGTCGTGTATCATGGGTTAATCGCTATTTTAAGAAGTTCAATATTCATTCACTTATTAAAGAGAAAAATTATTGATTTCATTATGTACTAGTTCAAATCCACAAGACACTAGTGCTTAAGCGGCTAATTTTGCTATTGCTCTTCTCGTGTTTTACCTTTTTCTCATGTTTACAATTTTTTCCTGATTCTGTCCCATTAGTTGGGGAATGTTGGTAATTCCATTGAAATGGGCAATCTACATTGGTTAAGCATAAGCTTCTAAGAAGGTTTATATATAGACTTGTCCCTTTCCCTCATTGAGTAATTAGAGCTAAAGGCTTAACGCTCACTTGTCGTCGCCACCACCCGATCCTTGTCCATATTAACAAGTTTCTATGACATGTACCATACGTGTTTATTTTTGGGTAAAACTTCCATATTATGTTTCAAAAAATAAATTTTTTAGATTCTGAAAATCTGTTGAAAAAAAATTTGGTCAATAAAACTATTTTCATTTGATTATTGTAGAGTTTTAGGAGATTATTTTTTGCTAGTTTTACCTTTTTTCCCTACGTATTTTACTACCTTGCCCTTCAGGAAACTATATAAATAGGTCATTCTCCTTATTTTAGATAGAACACAACAAGAGGAAAACAGAGAGGAAAACTTCTCTCATCCTTTTGTTCTCTAAATTTTGGTGTTATGCAGAATACATGAGATAGAAATTTTGTCTAGGAGCTTGGGTTTTAAACTACACTATTTATGACCCCTCCAATCTTTTTTGAGAATTGAACCTAGTGTGATTTCACCGGTTTCTTCCAGTTTATTTTCTGATCAAGTTTTTGATCAACTACTTTTGTTTTTTTATTTTCATTCTTTTCAAGAAAAGTAATGTAAATTGTGTTCCTCCTTCTTTAATCGTGAGTACAAATATTGAAGTATTATGTTAACCTTGGAGGGCAACATCCATTACCTGATTGCTCGATCAGGGCGAATTTGCTTATAAGGAAGTGGTTCTTTCACGACACAATGATTGCTACTTTATTTACACTCTATTTATTTTGCTATCAACTTTAACAGTTTTGTTTTGCAGCAGTATATCTCTAACAATTTAGAAGCAAGGAATACTACTATTTAAAAATAAGACTCATTTCTATTTCCCGTTGTTGGAACCAATGAATCCACCTACAGGCAATGAGCTAGAGTACACTTAAGGATAGTTAGAGCAAGTGTAGTGTCCTATTGAGGCAATCGGTTTGAAGGCATTTGAGTAGTGTAAGAGTATGGCTAAGTAGTGTTGGAGCGATTGCAAGCTCCATTTGTGTTGGCCAGTGGGCCATTGCAATCAAATTGGGCTTGAAAGGCCTAGTGAGATGGAGTCAATTGAGTCTTAGCTCGATTAGCATGGGCATTGTTAGCAATATAGGAAGAAAGGAGTTCGAGTGCGTTGATGCGTATTATCCTTCTATTTAAGTTGGTCGGAGGTCTCTTGAGTTTGAATTAGTCAAAGGACCCTTGAGTTTGAGTTGGTCGGAGAACCATGAGCTATTCGCTGGATCTTTGTAGGGGTGTGCAAAATTCGGGTAAAACCGAAAAAATTCGGTTAACCGACCGAATTCGGTTAATCGGTCAATTAACTGAATTTTTTCGGTCGGGGGTCAGTTAATAATTTTTTGAGTTTTCGGTTAACGGTTAATTCGGTTCAAAACCAGTCGGTTAACCGAATTTTTTTGGTTTAACCGAAAAAATTAATAAATAAAATTATAATATATAAATAGCCTACTATTCATTCAAACAAAATCCAACATAAACCCAATCAAACTAAAACTAATTACCCAATCCAATTATCCAACCCAATTACCCAACCCAATCATAAAAATTACAAATAATATAATAAATAAAAATCAAAATAAAAACAAAAATAAAAATAATTCGGTTAATTTGATTAATTCGGTTAATTAGAGTAATTCGGTTCATTCGGATAAATCGAGTAATTCGGTTAATTCGGGTAATTCGGGTAATTCGGGTAATTTGGTTAATTCGGGTAAATCGGGTAATTCAGTTAATTTTATACTTATTTTAACCAAAAATTAAATATATATAATTTTCGATTAATTTGATTAACCGACCCAATTAACTGAAAAAATTTCGGTTCGGTTAATTTTTTTTTAAATTTCGGTTCGGTTAACGGTTAAAATTTTGGAAGAGTCGATTAATTCGGTTAATGGTGTTTTGGGTTGGTTAACCAGTCGGTTAACCGATTGAACACCCCTAGATCTTTGTGTCTAGGATAGGGCTTACGATACACTTATCCATGATAAGATACTAATACATGAGATTTGTGGAGCTAGTCCTAGCATCACTAAATTTCTAACTAAAGTAGACTGGAGGATTATCAAGTCTGAAAGCTTGAACAAGAGAATTAGTGTGGGATATCTTGTTCAAGCAACCTATGAGATTGTGCGAAAAAGGAAGAGGCATTCCAGACTTTACCTGAATGAGCATTAAATTCCAAAATTGAGTTTGAGATCAACCTAGTTCAATGGTGTCACATGTGTTGCAGTTGGTTAAGATGGCCACACCCAATGGCACTGACCTTGGGAGGGTTGAGAGGGCTTAAGTTGGGAATGGTTAATGTGTTTAAATTATCCATGTTGAGTACTTTTGGTGCCACAAGTGATGGTTGGCATAAACCATGTCCAAAAGGATGCATCCAATGGGATGTTGCAAAAGTGTGACTAGTGCCACATCTAGAGGGATGCCTTTTGAGTACCAAAAAGATAGTAATATTCAGTCGAAAAAGGGTCATATCATTAAGGGTTCCTCAAGGTTGTAACTTGATAGTTATGCGTTGTGGAATTTAGTCTGAATGTTCAGTGAAGGATAGGCATAGATAAAGCTACACCAACAATTGAGATGAGACCAAGTTCGAGTCTATGCTTAATGCATGTTGAATAGATCATAACCTTATGCCTTGAAGGCCCAAGATGGACTTGAGACCAAAATACCAACTCAATGAAACAAGGTTACTAAAAGTGTGGCTTCATGTCATTAAGGGCGTTGACATAGTAAGTGAGGGAGTGTCATGGTCCGTAATTTAGTTATCAAGGTTGAGATTTCCCCAAATAGTCTTGATTGAAATTAAAAGAACAATAACTTGGAAGTTAGAATTTGTCAAATACCCTATAGTCCTAAAGGGATGCTATGATACAAACTAGGTAACTAATAAAGTTAGCTTTACAAGTGGATATGTCTTCACTTTGGATGGAGCAGTTATATATTGAAAGTCTATTAGACAGATATGTATTGCTTGCTCCACGATAGAATTTGAGTTTATAACTTTTGGCTGAGTCAGGCAAAAGGTTGAGTGGCTTAGGGATATACTCGCAGAGATTTCTTCATCAGAGAATGGAGTACTTACTTTGAAGCACGTAAGGTGTAAAATAAACCTAACTAATCTACTAATCAAAAGGCTAAGTAGGAAAATTGTTATTGATTCATCGAGGGGGATAGGATTTAAGTCCAATGGTTGAGGAATTCATGGTAAATCCCAACTTAGTTCTTTAAGTTTAATGTGGTCAAATGAAATTGTGCAAAGAATCATAGTGTACATTCTACCTATCCTTATGGCGAACGATGTACATACATAAGGTTGAGTTATCAATCTTAATGAATTCATATCCTCAGATTTAGGTGGTTTTATTGAGACGGGCTTAATGAATTCACTGACATGTGAGGTTGAGTTTAATACTCTTAATGAGTTCATATCCCAAAATTTGGGCGGTCCTATTGAGACAAACTTGATGAATTCACCAAATTTAAATTTGAGAGGTTGAACTTAATAAATGTTCTTAATGATTTCATAATCTTGATTCGGGTGGTCTATATTGAGATAGACTTGATGAAATCACCTACATAAGTGTCACTAACTATAACAACCTTTTATGAAAGACATTTGGCAATCTTTTTAAAGCACTTACCAACATCCCAATGTGTATTGGCTAAAACTTGTTGATTTATCACGAAACATCAATTAGTTTTCAGATTAGTCGTGTGTCATAAGTTAACCCCTATCTTAACAAGTTCAAGATTCATTCACTTGTTATAAAGAAAAATCACTTATTTCACTATGTACTAGTTCCAATCCACAAGATATAAGTGCTTAAGTGGCTAATTTTGCTATTACTCTTCACGTGTTTTACCCTTTTCTTATGTTTACAAAATTTTCTTGATTCTTTTGCATTAGTGGGGGGATGTTAGTAATTTAAAAGAAAAGGGCAATCTCACATTAGTTAGGTATAAGCTTCTAAGAGGGTTTATATATAGAGGCATAGGTTAAAGGGTAAAACTTTTGAATTATTTTTTTTCAAAAAATAAATTTTTTAGATTCTAAAAATCTGTTGCAAAAAGAAATGGTCAATAAAAAAATATTTTTATTTGACTATTGCAGAATTCTAGGAAATTGTTTTTTGCTAGTTTTACCTTTTTGCCCCACGTATTTTACTACTTAGCCCTTTAGGAAACTTTATAAATATAAGGTCATTATCCTCATTTTAGATAGAACACAACAAGAAGAAAACAAAGAAAAACAACTTCTCTCTTCTTTCTGTTCTTTAAATTCCGTGGTTCTGTAAAACTTCACAAGAGAGAAATTTTGTCTAAAAGATTAGATTTTAAGCAAGACAGTCTGTAATAGCCCGTTTTCAATGAAATCGAAATAGTGGTTTCAAAACCACAAATTTGAGGTTAAAATATTTATTTTATTATTATTTTAATGTTTACAGCATGATAGTAGAGTCATAAAAATTTCGTTAAGAAATTTTACCCTTTACATGCTCAATTTGATAAAAAGGATTAAATCGCATAATGTGTAAAAGTTGAGTTCTCAATTTAGTCCCGAATTATTTTTAATGCATGTTTTGGGCCTCAAAGGCTCGTGTTAGGGACTATATGATTGAATTTGAATGACTTTTGTTTGAATTTGAGAAATGAACATGAAATATATGATTGATCAAGTGATAAGTCCGGTAATGCTCCGTAACCTTATTCTGGTGATAGATACGGGTTAGGCGTGTTACACCATCTATGTCCCCTCTAATTTTTCCTAGGAATTGAACTTAGTGCAGTTTCACCAGTTTCTTCAAATTTATTTTCTGATTAGATTTCTAATCAACTGCTTTTGTTTTTCGATTTCCATTCCTTTCGAGAAAAGCAATGTCAATTGTGTTCCACCTTCTTTATTCAGGTGTATAAATATTGAAGTATTGTGTTAACCTTGGGGCCAACATCCATTACACGATTACATCGATTATGGTGAATTTGCTTCTAAGCCAGTGGTTCGTCTACGACACAGTAATTGCTACTTATTTGCACTCAGTTTGGTTTCTTGTGAGTGCTAATGGTTTTGGATGTGGTAAAATAGGTCATGGAGTGAAGAAATGTGAGGGGATTCCTCATGGTGATCGAGAGAAAGGGGAGGATGAGTTGCTTTATTCGATTACGTTAAAAGTTGAATCGTCAATGATTAAAAAAAAGTGTTTGAAATTTCGTTTCTCATAAAAAAATCTATAAAACAATGCTATTATATCGACAAGACTAAATTGGTCGGTGAAGCCGTGGAAGGGACGGAGGTCATAGATTCATCTAAGGAAAATCCATCGGAGGATCTACAAGAAGTGGATCAAATGGAGGCGATAGAGTTCCAATCAGATGGGGAATATAAAGAAATTTCATCAAAATCATGTGGTTTTGGGAATTGATGTGGACCCTGTGATTATAGAAAATGCTAAAAAAGTGGATGATTTATAGGGAGTTTTTAGATAATAGATCAAGTAGATATGGATAAAGGAGAATCTCTAATTGGTCTTGCTAATCCATTTGAGGGTAAGCCCCAAATTCCAAATAAGTCCAGCTCGAAAAGACTTACACGGGGTGTAATGTCCGACAAATATAATGGTTTAGTTGACACGGGTAAATGATAAGTGGGCCTGTGTGAATTTGACGACATGACTTCAGGAAAGTTTGTTGGGAATTTAAATAAAAAGATAAAGTATGAGGGTAAGGCTACTAATGATATGGTTTAAGGTGATTCAAGTTTGGTTTCGTTAGGGTATGAGTTTACTTATTCTTATTTTGGATCAATGGTGGCCAGTAGGCTTGTCGATTGGGAGCAATGAAAACATTGTACTGGAATGTCCGTGGGTTGGGAAGTCCATGAAGTATTAGAAGACATTAGCATACACTGAAGTTATTTAATCCCCAATTGCTTTTCTTAAATGAGACTAAAATTAATGGTCAATATATGGAGAAGGTAAGAAAGAGATGCGGTTTTATGTATGGGATTGATGGTGAGGCGAAGGGTTCGCGTGGAGGGTAGAGTTTGGCATGGAAAACAGATGATACAGTCAGCCTCCGTAGCTTCTTAAAGCACCATATTGATGTTTTAGTTAGTGAGGAAAACGAGGATAAATCTTAGAAATTTATCAAGTTTTATGAAGCTCCTTTTGCCAATAAAAGAAATAGTACTTAGAGTTTATCAAGATGGCTTGGGCATGATCAGGATTTCCCATGGTTGGTGACTGGGGATTTTAATGAGATTCTATACTCTTTTCAGAAAGAATGTGGGGTGCCTCGGTTAAAAAGTAGAGTGGAAGCTTTTCGGAATGTACTTAAAGAGTATAACCTAATGGATATTAGATATTCTAGGATGTGGTTAACGTGGGAAAAAGGGGTAATCTTTCTGAAACAAACATAATGGAGCATTTGGATAGGGGGTCACAAATGAGGGTTGGTTGAAAATATTCCCGAATACTTGTATTAAGCATTTACCGTATTCCTTTTCAGACTGTTGCCTGTTTCTTATTAGAAATGATCCGAAAAAAGGAAAGAGGAGGGTGGCAAGATTCAGGTTTGAGGCTTAGTGGACGATGGAGAATCTTTAGAAGGGGAGATCAAGCAAATTTGGGAAACTTTAACTGACTCTATTTTTGACAAGTTGGAACGGTTGGGACATGGTTTGATGGTCTAGGTGAAATCAATAAAGACGAGCAGGAATGGGTTGAAAAATGAGTTGAAAAAAAATTGAAAGATTTGTTTGGGTCAAAACGCACTTATGATCACATGGCCGAGCTTATTGACATTAAGGTTCAACTCAATTCGGAGATTGACAAGGAGAAAGTTTTTTAGGAACAAAGAGCTCGTGTCAACTGGCTACATTTGGGCTATAAGAACACAACTTTCTTTCATAGGTATGCTTCAGCTCGTAGGAAGATGAATTTGGTTAATAGGTTGGAACGGACATATGGAATAGAGGCAAGTAGTGAGGAAGAAATAGTGGAAATAGCTACTAATTTCTTTCAACATTTGTTTACATCAGGTGGAGTAGGAGACTTGACGTATCTATTATCGAGAATTGTTGTTACTATTTCCCCTGGTGATAATCGTTTTCTTTTGTCTAGGCATTTGGAGGAAGAGATTTATGTGGCTTTGAAAGAAATGGGACCCACTAAAACACCAAGGTTTGATGGATTTTCGACTTTGTTCTTTCAACGATACTGGTATATAGTAGAAAATGACGTTTTAGCGTACTGCTTGCGCATTTTAAATAAAGGTAAGGTACCTATTCCCACTAATACTACCAATATTTTGCTTATTCCAAAAGTTTCAAAACCTACAAACTTAGCAAATTTCAGACCTATCAGTTTGTGTTTTGTCCTTTATAAAATTGTGGCAAAAACTATGGCAAATCGACTTCAAGGTGTTATAGGGAGATGTATTGATAGTGCCCAGAGTGCATTTGTGCCTGGACAGATAAGTTCGGATAATTTGTTGCTATATTATGAATTATTGCATGATCTTAGTCAGAAGTGAATGGGTAAAAAAGGTTATATGGCTTTAAAACTTGATATGAGTAAAACCTATGATAGAGTTGAATGGGATTTGTTGAGGATTTGGTGGAGCTTATAATGATTGTAGGGGAAGGATGTTTAAGCCTACTAGGTATCCCCTTAGTCCTTTCCTTTTCCTCATTTGCAATGAGGGTTTATTAGCTTTAATGCAACTGGAAATGGAGGAAGGTTCGTTGCGAAGGGCAAAGGCTAGTAGACATGGTCCAAAAATTTCACATTTACTCTTTATGGATAACAATATTCTTTTTGCTGAGGCAAATTTTAGAGGAGCCACAATGTTGAAGGAGATTTTAAAGGAATATGAAAGGTTTTCTGGTTAGTGTGTGAATTTCAGCAAGTCTACAGTATTTTTTAGCTCAAATACAAGCAAGGGGGAAAAGAAAAATATCTCAGGAATTTTAGGAATGCAGTTTTTGAACAATCCTAAGAAATATCTAGGTTTACCTAACATGGTGGGGAGGAGGAAGAAAGCATCTTTCTAGAATATAAAGGGCATGATCAAAGCACGTATACAAAGTTGGAGTACTAGAATGTTATCGCAAGGAGGTAAGGAGATCTTTATTAAATCTGTGCTTCAGGCTATCCCTACGTATGCAAAGTCATGCTTCTTATTACCAAAATCTTTTTGTGGGGAGATTGAGAGTATTTTGGAAAGATATTGGTGGCAAAAAGGAAAGGGGCGGAGGGGAATACAATGGTGTGCTTGGAGTAACATGTGTCAATTGAAAGAAATTGGGGCATGGGTTTCGTGATATAGGTAAATTTAACGCTGCTCTATTAGCCAAATAATGTAAGAGGCTTTTATCAAACCCGGATTTGTTGCTTGCTCAAGTTCTCAAAGCGAAGTATTTCTTAAATTATGATTTTCTTAATGCTTAGTTAGGTAATAATCCTTCTGTAACACCCCAACCCGTATTCGTCGCTAAAATAGGGTTACGGAGCATTACCGTAAGCACTTAACTTAAGATCATCAAATTTTAAAACCCTTCATAAATCATAGCATAAATTATTCAAAAACATGCTTATTGTCCCTTATTCGAGCCTTAGAGGCCTTAGAAACACTTTAGAAACAATTAGGGACTAAATCGAAAAGATTTAAAATTTTATAAAAAAAGATAGAAAATTTTACCCTACAGGGGTCACGCGGCAGTGTTCCAACCCATGTTCGTGCTCGTGTAACTCTCTGACTTGGGTCACACGGACAAGCCACACACCCGTGTGCTAGGCAGTGTAACTTTCAAAATGGGCTCACACTCCCGTATGTCAGGCCTTGTGCTAGGCCGTGTAACTGCCTAACTTGCAACCTTTTGAAACCTACAGGGGACACATGGCCGTGTTGCATAGGTGTGTGTCACACACGACTGAGACATATGCTCATGTCTTTGGTCGTGTGGATAAGAAATAGGCCAATTTCAAGCCATTTACTTCACCCTAATCAATCATGATCCCGTTAACCAATTGAACATACATTCAAACCTTGAAAACATACCTAAAACATGTACAACAATGACTAAATCATTACACCATTTATCCATACAACCAATGTGCTAAAGGTATATCAATCAAAAATAATCAAATCAACCAAAACATAAACATATCAACCACACACAACTACCTTGTAACACCCCTAACCCATATCTGTCACCGGAATAGGGTTATGGAGTATTACCAGATTTATTACATAAATAATTATACATTTCTATAAATAATCATCAATCAAATACATTCACATTATCCCTAATACAAGCCTACGAGGCCCAAATCATGCATTAATAATGGTTCGGGACTAAACTGATAACTTACTAAAATTTTGGGAAAAAATTGAAAATTTTTACATATAGGGGACACACGCCCGTGTGGCCAGGCCATTTGTCTCACATGGCCAAAAGACATGCCCCTGCCACAGGCTATGTGGATATTTGAAATGGGATCACATAGTTGTGTCTCAGACTGTATCTGACCCCGTGTAACTCTCTGACTTGTGTTACACGGCCAACCACACGCCCGTGTAATCAATCCGTGTAACTCACTGACTTGTTTTCATTAATTTCTACAAGGGGCACATGACCATGCCATCTAACCGTGTGTCACACACAGCTAAGACACACGCCCATGTCTCTGTCCGTGTGGACGAAAATAGGCTAGTTTACAAGCCACATTTCTCACCCAATTTGGTACCGACCTACACAACCCAAAAGCATACATTCACAACCAGAAATAGGCATTCAAACCAACCTCAATCAAGCCTAAAACCATGCTATACCAATATCAACATCCATAAGACACAAGTATCACACTTAACTAGTTAATTGTATAACAATTTCCCATTCACAATTTACCTATATTGACACATTCAATTTTGCATTAGTATGCCTCAAACCATAAACATACCATCTCAAATTTTAACCATTTAGTTCTCCAAATACCAATTCACAACAAGCATTACATAGCAATTATCAACCATATAACAAAATGGTTATTTGCATAATTTATACACAACCAAAACATTTGTCATTTACTAGCCAATTTAAATGGCTAAATACATAACTAACATATATATATATCAAAATGACCATAACTCCTATACATGCAATATAACCAAATGCACAAGTTCAAAGTACCGAAATGATTGCTGGATAGTGTGATGCAATCTCCGATAACTATCGAATTGAGCGGGCTTCCGAATCACTATAAAACATAGAAAAGGAAACAAAGTAAGCTATAAAGCTTTCTAAGCTCGTATAATATAGAATTAAACTTACCATTTATTCATAATTTAGGTAAACAAACATAATATAACCCAATCATGTTGTCAAATGCCTAAACACATGTATTCACCAATTAGTTAGTCATGTAATACACATATAATCATCAAATCAATATGGATGAACTCAACAATCATTCAAGCTTCATGTACTTATATCTTCCATTTCATACTTCACTATATCATATAACATCAATTTCATATAATTCACATAACCTGTAGCAGATTTGTGCCTGTTGAACCACTTAGAATATCGATAGATACACGGGTGGTACACACAAAGTGTACTAATCAGTAATCCGTCAATTCCTATACATATATGCTCTTTCGAGCTATAAATAGTAAGCTCCTCCTGAACTGAGGTAACAGTAAGCTCCAATGAGCTGAGAAATGGTAAGCTCTTACGAGTTGAAATATCAGTAAGCTCATACGAGCTATGCTGAGTCCGTAACACATGCAGGAATCTCAAACAAATGGTAAACCTAGTGACATGTCACTCATATCCTACGAATTCCTAAAGTTCAAACAGGGCTCGGTATTATTCAGACTTCATCATTTAGTCATTTAGATATCATATACTTTATTTATCTCAATTCATATAGATACATTTAAAATAAGTACATATTTAAATAATCAATTCCAACTATATGAACTTACCTCGTAAACACGGATGAAAACAATTGTCTATTCAACAACTTTTCCTTTTTCCCGATCTAATTCCGATCTTCGTTTTTCTTGATATATATATATATATATATAATATCAAATTAAACCTATTCATTATTCATTCTATTCAATTTAACCCAAATTACACATTTTGGAAAAATTACACTTTTGCCCCTAATATTTTAACTTCTTTACAATTTAATCCCTATCACATAAAAATGCAAATTCATTCAATTTGACCATAACCCATGCTAGCCGGATTTCTCTTATTAGCTATCAGCCCATATTTTTCATTTATTTCACATTTTAACCACAAAATTTTTATATTTCTCAATTTAATCCATAATTGACATTTTTACCAAAAATCCTTTAACAAATGTTGTTTATCTAAAAACAACCATTCATAATCCATCATAAAACATCAAAATAAATACATATTCATCAATGGCAAAACTCTAGACTTTTAACAGTTTCTCAAATTAGTCCCTAGGCTAGCTAAACTAAGTTGCAACGATTCTAAAAACATAAAAAATAATTAAAAATCGAGTCAAAATCACTTACAAATTGAGCTTAGAAGCTTGGCCGAACTTAGCTTCAAAAATGGATTCTTTCTTTTGTGAAGAATAGGTTGATGATGATGAATAAAGATGATGGTTAATTTTATTTCTTTTATTTTTATCATTAATTACCTTTTTTACTAATTTAACCTTTATAAACTTTAATAATTACACAATTGCCAAGCCATTATCATTCACTAACTCATTAATGGGCTTATTACCATATAAAGACCTCTATTTTAAAGTTTTATAGCCATTAGGCACCTTTAGCTATTAGAACTCAACT
Source organism: Gossypium stocksii (assembly GCA_020496765.1). Lineage (NCBI taxonomy): Eukaryota > Viridiplantae > Streptophyta > Magnoliopsida > Malvales > Malvaceae > Gossypium > Gossypium stocksii. Next base: position 57,171,336 of record CM035622.1, read on the forward strand.
TTTGCACTTTATGCGATGTAGTCCTTTTTATCAAATTAAGCATTCAAACAGTAAAATTTCTTAACGAAATTTTCACACAATCATACTATCATATAGTAGACCTCAAAATAATATTAAAATAAATATTCTGACTTCAGGTTTGTGGTTCTGAAACCACTATTCTGATTTGACTAAAAATGAGCTGTTACATACCTATTTTCATACCAAGACATAACAATTGACCATATGCCAAACTATAACTCAACATACCAAATTGGTCATTCAAAAAATAAATTCACTTGACCATCCCAACAGAACCATCAACGCATTAAAATGCCAAAAGTTCATAAACCATAATACCACATTTACAAGTCAAACATAATGACCATCTCATTAAACATAATTCACCTATACATGTCATTATAACCATGACCCAAAACATCAAAATCTACCGATATAGTCGTTGGATAGTATGATAGGTCTCCAACGAACTTCCAAACTGATCAATCTTCCGATAATCTATAAAACATAGGAAAGAAAACGACGTAAGCATATAATGCTTAGTAAGTTCATAAATTATGAACAATACTTACCATTTCAATGCATATTCCTAAACATAGACATGAATCAATCCAACACAAGCTTGGCACAAGCCTACACATCACCAATAACATAAGTTAGTGCTTAATTACATAACTTAGCCAAATTCATCACATGGTAAGGTAAATCTCATAATCATAATACATATGAATTCATACTTTTCATAAAATGGCTATACATACTTTGATCATCAATACTTCATACCTTTCCATAATTTCATATTGTAAATCATTTGGAACCTTTATCGATCCATCCCTTTACATGCCCATTGAACCACTTAGAATAATATCGGATACATAGGAAGCTCACACAAAATGTGCTAATACATGGTCAAAACCATTCCTTTCATTTTCCTTTACGTAATTGCTCATACGAGTCATAAATAGGCCTACTCACACAAGCTAACGGTCAAAATGCAGCTACACAATGCCATTAACACAAGTTGACTAGTATTTGCAACAAATGCCGAAACTCAGCCATCAGTAGGACGTTCAAAACTAGCACCCGAAACATGGTAACCCTAATGACATGTCATTTGTATCCTATATATTCCTAAGGTTCAAATAAGGCCCGATATTCATCGTAGCATCGTTGGATTTTTGTCGAAACATAATATGATAAAAAAAACATAATAGCATATAAATCAAATACATTAAATTTATTTAAACTTACAAACTTACCTCAATCACAAAAACGATGAAATAGGACCGATTAGTCCGACACTTTATCTTTGCCTCTATCTAAGTCTGTACGAGACTTAACTTGATCTAAATAATCAAATTCAATCCATTCAATATTCATTCAATTCAATTCAATCCAAAAATATACTTTTTTTAAAATTACACTTTTGCCCGTATTATTTTAATTCCTTTACAATTTAGTCCTTAAGCCCGTAAATTGAAATTCATGCAATTTCATCCACATACAGAGCTAGCCAAATTCCATATACACTCATAGAAACTCGTATAATTCATTATTTCACAATTTCACCTTGTATTTTACACATTTTACAAATAAATCCCTAATTGACATTTCAACAAAAATCACTTTAGAAAAGTTGTTTATTAATCAACTAGGATTCATTTTCTTTCATCAAACATCAAAAACCACATGTATATATTCATGGAAAAGCCCTAACCTTTTAAAAATTTTACAAATTAGTCCTTAGGCTAGCTAAATTAAGCTACGACGACTTCGAAAACATAAAAATCATAAAAACGAGACAAAAATCACTTACATGCAAGATAGAGATTGAACCGAATGCTTCAGAGCACTAAAATGTTTTCTTCCTTCATTTCTCGTAAAACAAACCAAGGTTGAAGATGATGCAACCTTTTTCTTACTTTAATTATGATATATTTATTTAATTTCTTATTTAACCTTATTATTAACCTTTCAAAACACCTATTTAGTGTCTATAAATGTCCACTCAATATAAAAATGTTCTAATTACCATTTAAATCCCTTAATCATTTAATTTCATAGCCATTTGGTACCTTTAACTTATAGAACTCAAATTTTGCACCTTTTACAATTTAGTCATTTTTACCAAATTAAGCATGCAAACAATAGAATTTCTTAACAAAATTTTTATACGATCCTACTAATATTATGTAGACATTAAAATAATAAAATAAATATTTTCACATCAAATTTGTAATCTCAAAATCACTGTTATAATTTCACTAAAAACGGGTTGTTACACCTTCTTACACTTGGAAAAGTTTATGAGTTACGAGAGGTGTTTTAAATATGGGAAGCCGTTGGAGGGTGGGCTCGAGGGAGAAGATATCTATTACTGATGATGCCTGCATACGAGGTTTCGATATTCATAGTATGCATAATTTGAAGGTGTCAGAATTAATTGATGCAAATAAAAGAACATGGAAAAGGGAACAGATACTTAATACCTTCTTGTCGGTGGACTCCCAAAGTTATTTGTATCCCATTGGCAGTTGTGGCCCAAAAGGATATGCTTACGTGGGGCGGGGAAGCCTCAGGGGAGTTCTCTGTCCATAGTGCTTACAAAGTATTATAGAGGAATCCTATGGAACCTAATGCTTATGCTTTACAAGTCAAAACTAGTTATTTCTAAAAAAAGCTATGGGGCTTTAACCTCACTGGGGAAATTAAAATTACAATTTAGAGGTTCTCTTGGAACTATCTACCTACTCTGGCAAATATGAAATACAAAAAAATTGGTTAATACAGCTTGTTGTCCTCGTTGTGGAAGGGCAGGAGAAAATATTGATCACCTCTTTCGAATGTGTGTTGTTTTAGTGGAGGTTTGGTCAAAGTTTATACTTTTACATATTCTCAATAATTTGGATCTGGCATTTGATCAGTGGCTTACTCGAGCTTTTAGGGTGAGCTCTACTCCTCAACAGTGTCTTCTTTGTTGTGCACTTTGGGTAATTTGGTGTGATAGAAATACCAGAGTCCATGAAAGAAAGATTGTATCTGAGAAAGCTATAGCCAGGTTGGTTGTCAGTTACATATCTGAATTAAATGAGTCTGAGATGAGAACTCTTACCAAGGCAAAAGAGGTGGTAGAATGGAAGAAACCCATGGGAACTATCATCAAAATTAATTTCGACGGAGCTTATGATAGATAAAGGGAGAGGTCGGCCTCATGTATTGTTGCGAGAGATGTTGAGAGAGAAGTACTGGTTTCGAAGTCGAAGAATCACGAGGGGGTTCCCTCATCTTTCGCTGCTGAAGCCATCGCTAGTCATCAAGCGGTGCGATTGGAGTTAGAGAACGCGTGGTCTAAGAGTAGAAATTGAGGGAGATGAATTAACCATTATTCAAAAATGTCAATCCCAATATCAAGATAAATCACATTAGGGGCTTACATTCAGAATATTTATCAGCTAAAAGGAGGTTTTCAAGCAATCACTTTCAAACATGTTCCTAGATTGACTAATGGACTTACCCATACCTTTGCAATAGAATATTTGAAAAGGAGTTAGGAGTTTTACCTGGTGGAGAGTGTTCCGTCCTTTGCAAGAAGTCATTTTGTTGCAAAGAAGACAAGGGAACCAGATTAAGGAAGGGCGAATTGTTTTGGAAGTCCTTTAGGAGGAAAGTTTTGGGGAAGATAGAGGCTTTTTCTGAGAATGGAACTGTCTGGAAATGGAGAGTGATTGATTATTGTTAAGATGAGCATCTAGAAGGTTTTTGATTGGGCAACGAAACGGTGGTGCACACCTTTTAGTATTTCTTTATTTTTTTCTCCTTTTTTTTCTTTTCTGTTATTAGATTTGGATAGGTTTTGGGCCCATATTTGGGTGGTTGGTTGTTTTGTGTTTGGCTACTATTGGACTTGGTGTTTGTCACGTTTTTATTTTCTTTTATATAATAAAACCCAATTGATTTATCTAAAAAAATAATAAATATTAGGTAAAATACAATAATAGTCACTCAATTATTTAGTTCATTTTATTTTAATCACTCAACTATTAATTTTTTTTCAATTTAATTACTCAACTTTTTGAAATAAAATATTGTAATTACTTTTGCCATTAACTTAGTAAAATTTATAATTATTTTTTTCTTTCCAGTCATAATAATTTTCTCATCAACCAAACATGTGAAAAACTTACAAATTAATAAACCCAAAACAGTAGTTGGGTTGACGACACCAATCCCGATGACCTTACTCTTTACTATAGAGATAGTACTAATTTCAAACTCTAGTGTTATCACGCCTTTATCATTTCTAGTTCAAACATTAAAGAGAGATTTCAAGTCAAGGTCATGATATTTTATATTTCCAACTTAATCAATTGAATAAAAGAAAAAATAAAGTGGAAGATATTACTGAAAGCAATGTTGTTTAAATCAGCTGACACATCAATTCGAAAATAGTAATTAAACCGTTTTTTATCAAAAATCATTTTAAACTATTATTGAACCATTAACTGTGAACTGATAAAAAATCGATTCAATCAGTTTTAATGGATTTTGAGCCAAATTTCATGAAGCCCCAAAAAAAAAACAGCCATTACAAAATATCAACCAACCGAGCCATCAAAATAAAATAAAATAAAATAAAAACTAATCTGACAGAAACTAGAAAGACCAAACAATTTCTAATGTGATTCCTTTGGCTTCTTTGTTTGAATGATGAACAGATGAGAAGCGAAAAAACGAGTGGAAAAAAGAATCGAATGGTTTGAAAAAAAGAGAGTATAGATTTGAAGTTTGAAAGGTTTGAGAAAAAAAAAAAAACCTAATGGTGGAAAATGACCCTTTAAATGGGAGATTTTGGGAGAGTTGTACAGCTAATTAATTTATTATTCCCGATAAAATAAATTTATTAGCATAATCAAAAAGTCACAAGGGAAAGTTGTACTGCATTTTTTATAGATTAAAATATAAAGGAATAAAAGATTGAACGTTCCAAACTTCCCAGTTTCCACTTTAATATTTATAATTTTCTATCAATTTCATAATTTTATTTATTTAAATATTAAAACTTGTCAGATATGTAGTTAAATTAGTTGAATCGAAAATTAATGGTATGATTGGTTTAACCATCGATTCAGTTCTAAAAACTTTTGGTTTGAAAGTCATTTTTTGTATAAAAATTTTTAAAATATTTTTATATTTACTTTTTAAAATTTTTAATATTCAACATTTATTATTTTAAAAATATTTTAAATATATTTATAATTAGGACTAAATTGACAAATCTTGTTAACATTGTAAGCTTAATTTGTTGAATTTTTTTATATAATTTCAAATTGATAGAATGTGTAAATATTAGAGAGCTAGATTGGTTATTAGGCCAATAAAACAAAATTCACGTTAAATTCCTCTTTTAAATTTTTTTATTGGGATGATAATAAATTTAGCCCTCCAATATTTACAGATTGTATCAATTTAGTCTTAATTCTAAAAAATTCAACAAATTTAGCCTTTAACTTTACACATTTTGTCAATTTAGTCTTGTTTCTTAAAAATTTAAAAATAAAAATTAAACAAAATAAAAAAATTTAAATATTTAATTTTTTTATTTTTTCAAAAATAAATAAAAATTTATAAAAATACATGCAAAATTATAAATAAATGAATATCTATTTTTCTTTTTCTTTACATGAAATTTATTTATTAAAGCAATACTATTATAAATAATATATATATTTTAAAACCCACAAACAAGACTTAAACCAAATCCAAACTTTTTTTCTTTTTTTTTAAAGATTATTTTAGAAATAATATTTTTTTTATACATTTAACATTTCTCCTTAGTCTTTGTCAAAATTTCCAGGCATTGAGCACCATCTTCAGCCACAACAATTGGCACCAATAACCCTAACTTTAAACTCTTTGATTTCTACATCTTCCATCATCACGCCATCGAGCTAGGAATTGGTTGTGCAGTTTCTAATATTGCCTTTAACCTACTAGGTATCCAAGACCTTATCCTCACCCATATATCCCCAATCATGCTCGCCTTCAAGCATAACCTTAAATGCAATAAACACGTTTTGGGCAACAACCTAAAGATATCGATCATCACCCTTTTCAACCTTATGCTGTAGTTTTTTACCTAATTTGAACATGATGGTATTTAATGTTGAAAAAAGAGAAGTTGAATCTACGTAGGTCTTATTCATGGTTTTCCCCCTTAAATTGATTTATTTATAATATTTTGTTTTATTTTTAAAACTATTATTTTAATAAATAAATTTCATGTTAGAAAATGAGACAAAATATTTATTTATTTATAAATATTTTTATAATTTTTTATGTATTTTTATTAAAAAAGAACTTTTAAATAAATTTTTTTATTTTATATTTTTTTAAAAATTTCTAAAGTGATATAATATGTAAAGTTGAGGGCTAAATTTGTTATTTTTTTAGATTTAGGATCAATTGATAGAATATATAAATATTAGAGGGCTAAATTTATTATAATACCAATAAAAAGGGCAATCGTTAATGATTTAATGGAGTGAGCAAAATATTAAATTCCAATAACATTAGAGACTAAGGTAGAAAATTTTAAGCCTAGGTGACCAAACAAGAAACATGCTGATAATTAGATGATTATTTTTATAGTTTACTCAATATTTAATTTTGAAAAAGTTGAGTGACTAAAATGAAAAAAACCAAAAATAGAACGAATTAAATAGTTAGGTGACTATTCTTAATTTTACCCCAAATATTGTTTTAAAGGTAATTTTTTATATTTTATATAAAATCTATAAATTTAAAATTTTAAAGGTAATTTTTTATATTTTATATAAAATCTATAAATTTAAATTAGCACGTAATAAAATATGACACAAGCCAACATAATTTTTAAAGCTTAAAAAATATGAAATTCTTGTAAATATATTTGTTATACAATTTTTTTTATCCACATAGTGGATATGAGAGTCTAGTTTTATTATTAAAAAAAAACATAAACATTATTGTGAGGATATTTTTATCATTTTATATTTTATATAAAAGGCACATGATGAGATTTAAACTTAAAACGCAACTTTTAATATTTTAACTTTACAACAAAGCGTTATTTGTTTGTTATTTATTATATAAAATTTTTTCATTCACATTATAATTATGTCAAAAATTTATCAAAAGGTCGAGTTACCAATAAAAATTGAAAGGTCCGCTAAAATTTTTTTAAAAATTAAAAAAAAATTTAAACCTAAACATAAAATATATTAATATCATACTTAACCTCAACTACACTTTTTTAACTCAAATCCATTATTACCGGAGACATAAACCTTTGGACTGTATTAGTTATAAAGCGGTGAACATTAATTTGGGGGTCAAAATAATGTAAAGTAGACTAGATTTTGGACAAGTTTTTCTTACATTTTGACGGTGTCTTGACCTTCTTACAAGCTAGCATTTCCCAATCAAATAACACCAAACTTATCATCATTTTTAACTTTTTTCTTTGAATTTGCTTGAGAATTCATCATTCACTTTCCTTTATTATTTTCTCTCTCGAGAAAAGTTGAACTTCTTAGTTGCATATCTCAATCATGGACTTAGTCCAAATGGCCAATATATTCATTTAATTATTTATTTATTGGAACATAATCAATTGACTTTTGAATTCTTCTAAGTTGATATATTATTTTGGTCATGTTGAATCAGATGCTATAGAATCAAGAAAAACCATCATACATGGTAGCTTAGGAATCTTCATAAAATACATTACTAAATTATTCCTTTGGAAATTGGAGTTTTGTTTGTTTTCTTTTTCTTTGAAAGAGTTGAAAGATATTGAGTTTCTTTTTCTGGCAAGAAAGTGCGTAACAAATAAGTTGAGTTTTGGTAGAAGAAAACCTTTTAAACCTAAATATAAATATATAATAATATTACATTGTTGAGTGTTTGTTTTATTTTTCTATTTTTTGGGTTCCATTTTTATATTTATAAGATACAGTTCTTTGATGAAATGTACTAAGATTAGATAGGCCCCATGCATGTTAACATGTATCCTTTCTTAGAATTAACACGTATCCTCCTAATATGAGTTCGCCTGCATGGTGGTGAAGTGCATAAGCAAACCATAGTGGTGAACTGCACGATAGCGAACTACATACCTATTTAAGTAAGAAGAGATAGGCTAGTCATGGTTGGGTAGCGAGTTGGTTCAAGAATGGGAAACTACGAACACTATAACAATTTGTCCTCCGTCTAGTCAAAGAAGAGATACAAAGTGGCTCTTCAAAGAGCTTGTAAAAGCGAAACGTGGTATCTTTAAATTGTAACTTATTGCATATGCCTCTTGTATAGAACTTATTATGTACGCCTTACCACGCGGTATGAGAATACAACTGTAAAAAATCAATTGGGTTTTGTCTTCTGAAGAAACAAACTGTCAAGTTTTAAATCTCTTTAAAAGGACCAACGTTTAACCCCAAAACTATCCAACCACTTGAATTTTGAATCTTAAGAAAGGAGTGTCTTTGAAAAGAAGAATCGATGTTCAAAGGTAAATGTAACACCCTCAACCTAATTCGATTCACCGGGTTTGGATTTGGGTGTTACCACATTATACAAAACATTTAACAAAAATAGTTTACAATTTCTCAATTATTTTAAAGCTATTATTTGTAGTTCTAAAAGAAAACTTAACATTTGGAAATTTAAAGTAAAATATAAGATAAATAACATGTTACATCATATTTCATACATATATTTACAAGCTAGAAATTATTTTAAGACAAACTCAAAAGGTGTATTCAAGACTACGCGACAAATTCATTGTATGTATAATAACCTACTTTGTCACCAACTTGGCATACTCTTGGCATTGTCCCTTCAGGCAAAGCCTCTCCTCAACATACCTGAAAGGCAATAACAAACCTTGTAAGTACACGAGTACTTAGTGAACTCACTATAACCATACCTTTATGGATACTTTGCAATCTTATATGAATTGCCATGACTCAACCATATTCTGTACCATTTACTTCAGTTGATACCATCACAGTGTTGTTATTCCTTTATAAGCCAGTTATCATGCCCTTATCATACTTAATCTTCCATATCTTAATATTTGAGGAGTCATTCCAATCATTTCATAAATTCTCTTGTCCCATAATACTTATTTAATAGAACATACCATTAGAAACCACTTCCAACATTTCATACCTTAACTCATACTCTTCTTTCAAACAATTGTTCATTGACATTATCTTGGGAGAATACATATATATGTCTAATACTTACACAGAATTTCATAATATTAGTTCTCACTCAGACACACCTTGATCCAGTTATGTACACATATCCATATTGATAATTCACTGCATAGGCCACTCTGACGAATTCCATGGCGTAATGTATCAAAAATACTATAAATCAAGATAACATTAACTCTGTTTCAGAATAATTTTAGAAGAAGATACAATACCCCTCACTTTCTATATTTACAGATCATAATAACGGATACCCTTCCTGAAATACATATACACATCTTTTTTCATGGAAAAACCCTTAAGACTTAGTCCGTTATAACCCAGAACATATCAATGCTTCACCTTAGCTTTACTTATTATAGAATTAAAAGATTTTACTCATACATTACAATAAAGATAAACATTTAGATTCAGACCTTACCAAACATCCCTAACAATTTACGCCACATAGGCCAAACATAACATGCTACACAAGCAACCACATAGAGTAAGCCACCAAGGCATTCCTTATAGAGTTTGCCAAATAGGCTATTCTTTTAAAGTTAGCCACAAAGGCTATTTTTACTTGTCGTGTTTATGATATGGGTTTGCCTAAACTCACATTAAAGTGAGGTTTTCCCATCATCATCCTGAAACACGCAGAGAACCCCATTAGGAAATCACCATTCATTAATTCTTTTTTAAAGGGTGCCATGCCCATGGACTTTTTCTTCAGAGTTTCATATCAGAGTTTGTGTTTTTTGTCCTGATAGACTTCATTAAACACCACGGCGGTGACTAGATACAAACTCTTCATACATTGACACAGTTTAAATTCAACATCATATTTCACTAGCACACACCCAAGCAAAATACACATCTAATAGCATACATTTCAGACATATACATACTCAACCATACTTCAATATTTCGATACTTGTACACCAATTATCACATACTATACTTTTCATGACTTTAGATCTATAGTTCGATCAATTTCCTATAGATGACTCACGATATGAACAATATACATGCAATAGTCAGCATAGAACTCACCTGATTCTCATTGACGACAATTCAAAACTCCAGATCTAGATATTCATCTCGAACCAACAACAACCACTACTTTCAGAACATAAGAACATCATTAAGACTCATTCATATACAATTTACCATCAATTCGAGCATTGACAACTCCCATGCAAAGCCTTACACTTACATCTTACTATTCATGCACCTCTTACAGACTTACTCTTTCAGAATTTAATATGCATAACACTACTTACCTATCAATCGAATAACCACTAATTATACCATAACCTTAGCTTCTAGATTATCAATAAAGAGATACATTCAAATTTAAAGAAGGTAAGAGATACATTCAGACTTAAGGAAGGTATCAGTAATTTCCACTTAAAAAAAGGAAAAGGAAGAGGAAGATGAAGAGGAAGAAAAAGAAGAAGAAAGAATAACCCCTTTCAGAAAGCACTTTCACATATAAATATGACTTATCTTACTTAGTAGAATTTAACAAGTGTCATACATATCAGAACTTGCCTTCTTATTGGCTTATAATTTTCGAGAAAAATATAAATTTCTCTTTATCAAACTTATCAGGCTAAACTATATAGTTGGTTTTTAACCAGATTACTTAAAGTCTAACTAGCACAGTATTCCATACAAACCAGGTTACTATACCTTTGGTGAATACTCATCCCATATTTCCCTTTTATCCCTTAATATGAACGTCTCCTTAATATAGCAAAATATCATGAAATCAAACTCTTACTAACTAAAGTGGCGGTTACTGTATGCTTATACGTATGTGCCAGAGCCAATCTTAGACATGCACCTTCAGATTACCACACTTCTCACAATAATCGAATAACCTAAAGAAGTTAATTGAACAATACAACACATGTATTTTCTCATTACCACACTATGGATTCTTTTATCAAACAAGCTGTGGATAATTTTATATATATCACAATTATAACATTACATAATATAAATATTATAAACAATTATAAAAACAGATATATAAGGAGATATGTAGTTAAATTAAAATTTCCAGCCAAGGTTTCCATGGTTCTATTCCTAAAAATAAATGAAAAAAATAAAATTACATAGTTTTTCACCACAAGGCATTCCTTGGGTCTTCAATTGTCATCGCTCCATATTCTCTTCATCATGGACTTCATTTGGAAAAATTAGATTTAAGTCCTATGTTAATTTCCGACTTATAAGAATTTTATGAATTAAAAAAAAAGTCCTACGTGGAGATGATAGTCCACGGTTTATTTCCTAAGAACCACAACCTTAGCAAAAAAAATAATTATATAACAAATATATAATATCGCATCCATTCCCATATATAACTCAAAACATGCATAACATCTAAAAAAATGTCACTTTCTATGTAATCAAATCATTCGAGAAGAAGAGAAATTTATTTTGATTATCTGTCTATACTTATAGATAGAGCACAACCTGACTCTGATATCAATTGTTGGAAAATTGGGTTTGAAAAATGCAACAGAAAATAAATTTAGGGAAAAAACAAAGTTTAAAATTTTTTTCCAAAACAGGAGCTTGGTTGTGATATCTAAAGTAATAAACACTTAATCAAAATTTTACCTTTTTGATCTGTCTAGGATGAAGTCTCCGACCGAGTAGCCTTCTCTGCTATCCTCAAGCTCATGTCTGTCGAGTGTGGGCTTACTTCGAATCAGAAAATTTTCACAAAAATTACCAGTGGGATAGTTTCATAATTTCTCTAAAATTTTGGGCCAAGTTGTAAATAAGAAAAACATTTCTAAAAATTTTCTAAAATAATTTCTTCCGAGAATTTCTCTCTATAACTTTCTCTTGAATTCAAGTGTGTAAAAAATAATGACCCAATGCTCACTTTATATAGGAAGAGTTTAGAGAGTTCAACTATAACTAAACGTAATCACTTTAATATTAAATTAATAGAATATTTATCTACAAGATAAATATTAGATTTAATTTAATATTAAATATATTAAAATAATATTATTTTTGGAATGTTAATCTGAAATTAAATTCTCTGGTAGAGTCCCTATAGGAGTGTCATTCTTCAACTGCTCAACCATCGAAGACCCACCGTCGTTGACCATTTTTTGGCCATTGGAATGCTACCGTCGCAATCGCCAACACCCCAAGCTAGTTCGGTTTCTACCAGTTCGGTCCGACCAACCGGTTGTACCGTCGGCCCGATTTCACATACCAGACCCAGTTCGACCAATTTTTGGGTCTTAGTCTTGATTTGGGCTCTCAAGCCCAATTTACAATCTGAAGTCCAATTTTCAAGTTCAATTACCCATTAGGCCAATTGTCTAACTTGAAAATTAATTTCAAAAATATCATATTAATTTTAATTAATTTGATTAATTTCATTTACTTGATCAAAATTAAATTTTCCACAAAATAACTTAGATTTTTTTAAAATAATTTTTTAAGAAAATTCTTTAATCAAATTCTCCAGTTGAACAATTTTTACAATCACCCAATTTAGTTCCACATCGAATAAATCGACTCAATTAAATTATTTCTGAAGTCATCGAATTTACCTCTAATTCAAATGCAGTCCAATCAAGCTTTTCTTAAGCTAGCGGAAGGACCAATTGGACATATACAAGTAGGCTCTACTGATTGCAACTATGTCTAGAAGTATCGTTCTAATAATTCACAATTGCTTAATCATAGAGTCAATCTACAAGAAGTACCATGATTGAAAACTCATTATTGCATACTCTTTACGAAAATAATTCATCCAATTACTTTTTCCGATGACCTCGTCATGTATGTGTTACCCTCATATGATATCTTTGATTCCTTTGAGTTAAATTTGTTCACTCAATACAATCATATTTTATCTCATTGTCACCATTATGTCTTCTTAATGATGAATATGATCACTATCAACAAATGACTGCGATAAATTAAAATTTGCTCGTTCGAGAACAAGTAACCCATAGCCACATTCTATATTTATCAATCCACACAATGCCAATGAAAGGATATTGTTAACTCTTTAATTGAGCTATGAATTCCACTGTTGCTAGTAAATCCATGCAATACACAAGTCATGTACCCAACATACTGGCTATTGGCTCGATCATCTTTAAAGCATATGCCCCCACTTATATGAAAGCACATGAGTTAGATACGCATGATCAGTGATTAACTTAGAATTTAGGTAAATCACACCATGAATGTCATAAGTGAGTTAATTCACAAATAGATTTAGATTTAATTCATCTTGGATTTCGTCCAATGTATCATTCTGCCAATGGATACATTTATATCTCTACTCATGGAATCAATTACTCTGATAGCCAAGACTAGTCATCTCCTCAATTGGAATTACAGATGACATAATAATCTTTCTCAATATTTGAATCAAATGCTCACTTTGATTCTTTTATGGGATTATAGATTCATTTAGATTATATACTGAGGTCAGTTGTCTTTCTCGCAACGTAACATTCTTACAATGTCACTTATAATCAGTTTGAACTTAGACAATCAATGAGCTAATATTTTCTTGTCATAATTTCTCTATGCATGCAAAATATGAAAGACATAAATTCAAAAGACATAATAGTGAAATGTGAAATTTATTTATTCATTGTTCAAATACATAGAAAACAATTATATGTTTACTACAATATTGGTACATTTCCCAATACATCGAAGGTGCATTTGTGGTGATCACAACTGTTGAACATGCTCCTTTTAGAGGTTTGTTGAAGTTGGTGTCTTCTGGTGGCAAGTCAACACTTTATTTCCTTGGCGCGATCAATTGAGCATCAAGAAATTTCCTTACTGCTTTGTTGAAATGAGCAGAATGTGGAAAAAGTCAATGCCTCAGGAGGTAAGGAATGTGTTTGTCCCTCTGCCTCGTCTTTTGGTGCCAAAAAACCATCATTCAGAGAGCTTGTATGGTTTTTCATAGTTGCTCTTACAGAGACAGAGGTTATTAGTTTAGGGTTTGCAAAAGGTATATCAAAAGAGGAAACTAAGAACATAGAGTTTTAGAGTTCATTCCAATCACCAAGAAAGCCTTAGAGAGGACCCACGAACTGCATAGAAAGTTGGAGAAAGATTATGAAAGTTGGTGCAAAAGAATAAAAGGTTAGAGGAACACCTTACTCTTTCAGAAAAAGCCAATAAGAGGCTAGATCAAGAATCAGATTGATGCAAGCTGAAAAACTAGCCTTCAAGAAACTATCAAAGCCATGGGTGAGAATAAACTTGATTTGACTAATTTGGATAAGTGTTATGAGGAAGCCTTGGTGAAGTACCAAATAGAAACAATGTAGAACTTTCAAGACTATCTACCAAAATTAAAGTAAAATATTTTGTTACACGCCCAAGTTGTTAGTGGATCATTTGATGCTCGTAAGATAAATTTGTGTATTTGTTTTCATGTACTTATGACACAAATATCTGTCTGCTTTAGTGGTTATGTGCACTGGGTGTGTTGGAGAGGTCTCAAGTTCAAGCCATGCCTTTGGCAAAATTTTGGGTTTTTATTAAGTAAAGCCTCATCTTAGCTTATTAGGCTTAAAATAAGTTATTTTTAAAAATATGTCAGAATGGGCCTGCTGGTCTAGTGGTTGAGTGAATGTTAGTCTTATTTGAGGGCTAAGGTTCGAACATCGACATGCGCAATAAGGGGGTTGAATTTTTGTTGCTTTGAACGGCTAGTGTTTGAGTTGGTTTCGAATTCTATGAGTAGGGGAGTAATGTTTGGAAGAAAACAAGGGATTGGGGGAATTTCTGAATTTTGTTGTTTTCCAATTTCGTTTTTCCCTTTTGTCTCAAAAAGCTCTCTCTGTCGTTTCTGTACTTCTCTTTTCCTCTTCTTGCTTTAGCCATATATTCTCTTTTTGCTGCCGTTTTCACACTTTTTCTTCCCATCGATTTCAATTCTTGATCTATTTCCATCTTTACTGTTCAATTTGGTGTTTGGTGCATATTCGGTAAGTTTAGAGGTATTCATTTATTCCCTTTTGATGAGTAATGGAATGATAAGTTTGTGTTTGCTATTTAGGGAATGAATAAGGTTTGGTGGACCACCTCTCAGGTTTTGGTAGCGAAAAAATATCGTTACTCGTCAAAGGTAAGGGAATTCATCGATTCTAGGCCTAAATACCCTGTAAAGTCTTTCAATAGAACAACGTATAAGTGACTGGAATTGTCGATTTTAGGTTTGGAAGGGCTCAGGAGTGCTTAGGCATCAAAAATAGTCCAGGTGTGTACCCGAATCACTGAAAATGCAACTCGGCAAAAAGTCAAAAAAGTGAACTATCGACGCCATACGGGCATGTGGGTTACCTGTGTGAAAGCCGTGTGGCGATACACGGTCGTGTGATCGACGAAACAGGCCATGTGCTTGCCATGTGAGTGCAACCCACATGGACATGTGAAGCCGGCGAGGCCGTGTGCTAGACATAGGCTCAGCCAATTGGGCCGTGTGGGCCACACAAGCGTGTAGAATTTGGGCCAGTCAGTGTGATCCACACGGCCAATGCTAATTTGGGCCATGTAGGGCACACGGGCGTGTGGGTCCATATAGGCAACCCAACACAAGCATGTGAGCCTATTTTACTAATTTGTTTGTAAAGGTTGCACGGGTTGCCCGAGATAACTGTGACCTACTGTAGGGTCAGTAAGCCATACGTCGACCCCTATCTGTATGATATGACTGTTTGACTGAGATATGTTGTTGAGTATGAGATATACTGTTATATGATACTGTATGCACTGATATCATAACATGGCATGATAAACTGTATGTTGCTTTGCATGGGGTTAGGTTGATTTATATGGAGGAAGTGTACTGAAAAGGCTTAATGCCTGATATACTGGGAGCTATGCTGCAACTCACTGATGGCTTTAAGCCTACTATTATACTGGTAGCTCTGCTGCAAATACTGTTTAGTGTTGCAACTAGTGCTAATTTGGAAGTGTAAGGATGGGTGGGTGATTTAATCCCCACATGAGTGTAAGGTTGGATAGGAGATGGTGTATAGTGGAGGGCCGGGTAGGACTTGCATACTGTATACTGCATTACTGGTTTCTATTACTATTATGGGCTAACACCCTACTATTATTGCTACTGTATTGTTACTGTAATTGGGCCAAGGCCTTACTGATTATTGGCATTGCGATGGGCTCAAGCCTAATCTTATACTATTACTGTACAGGGCTCAAGCCCAGTCTGTTAACTGATTACATATAGTCTATTTGTCTGCTTAGGGTTACACACTGAGTTTTTATAAACTCACCCATTTGTTTTTACCGTACGAGTAATCCTTAGACTTAGGCAAAACGGTGTAGCGAGGGACTCAGTGGTGGCCACACGACCGTATTTATTACCGCATTTAATTATGTTCTCTTTTAATAATTATTTCATTTGGGTATTTTGATGTAATATGGCCATTATGGATTTTTTCTTAATTTTAGGGATTTATCTTCGTGGATTTGATTTATAACTGCTAGAGATAGGAAGCACTGGTTTTCGAATGAGATAACCTTTTTCTCAAATTTCTGCAATCATATTTTGTTCAGAAGCTTCCGCAAAATAAAATTTTTTGAAACTAATTATAAATTAATAATGAATTTGAAACAAATAAACAACCGAATAGTTTTTAAAACATAAAGATGAGTTTTTATGACGTCTTAGCTTTTTGAAAACACTAACATGTGGCATTGCTAGATTCGCTGTAACGTCTAGTCAAGTTTGAGGTGCTACATTTAGTGGTATCAGAGCCAGGTTGCAAAACTCGACTGTGGATTTGGGTTTTAAAAATTGAATTTTTAGAAGAACTGTTTTCCAATAATTTGAAATATTTCAGAAAGATTTTACTAAATGTGTGGTATATCGAGTTTCTAGCGCCAGTTCTATAATTTCTCTATAACTGTATTATGATTTTGACTGAAACTACTATAGGTAGTAAAGATTGAGACTACTGTAGGTTGTAAACTATACTGCAAACACTTAAGATAGTGTATACTAATACTGTAGCAAAACTGTAGTGATATTGCGATTCACGAGAACAAATACTAGACTACTGATACTGTTACTATTTTTCATAAAATATCTGCTAATAATTACTGGAACTATAAACTGATCTGCATAAGATTGTTAATACAGAGAAATGCAAATTAGACAATGAGCACACATGGTATTCGTGGACGGGGTATAAGAGGTCGAGATAGAAGCTGTAGAGGGGCTCGAGCGGGTTCTTCGTCATCTGGCAATGTACTGAATTTAAACACTAGCAAGACGCTGGTGTCGCCTATTACTGAGTCTAGATTTGGGTTATATGATCGTGCGGCTGGGAACGACACACTGTCCCAAGCCATGCTGCAGATTTTGGAGAGGGTCGTTGGACCTAATACTGGTAATAGGGGCCGAGTGTCGATTACGGAACGACTCCAGTCTAATGGGGCTGAGATTTTCAAGGGTATTGCTAGAGTTACCCTTAATGTGGCTGAGTATTGGATTGAAGCACAGATAGGATCATAGACGACTTAGATTGCACCTCTGAGCAGAAATTAAAGGGTGCAGTGTCACTGCTGAGAGATGAGGCTTACCAGTGGTGGCTTACGGTTAAGGAGCGCACAGCCCGAACGACTGTCTTGGGATTTTTTTAAGTTTTCCTTTTAAGAAAAATATATACGTGCTAGTTATGTGGATCCCGGAGGAGAGAGTTTTTGAACTTGACACATGGGGGACAGGTTAGTAGCCGAGTATGAGGCTGAGTTTTTAAGACTGAGCCGCTATGCGCGAGGTATGGTGGCGACTGAGTACGAGCGATGTGTTCACTTCGAGGATGGCCTCCGAGATAACTTAAGGGTTCTGATAGCTCCACAAAGGGAGCAAGATTTTACTGCACTGGTTGAGAAGGCGAAGATCGCCGAGGAGGTTAAACATACTGAGCGTTAGAACTAGGAAAAGGAGAGAGGTAAGAACAGGAGGGATTCAAAGCCCTCTAATTCTATTCAGAGGCCTAAGAAAAAGGCTAGAGTTGATGGGGCAGTCAGTGTTTGGCCCCTTATTGCTGTTACTGGATAGCAGCCATGTGTTGACTATGGTAGACACCATTAAGGAGAGTGTTGGAAAAGGATTGGGGCTTGTTTGAGGTGCGGTTCACTAGAGCACCGTATCAGAGAGTGTCCACGTAGGCCCGGTCAGATGTAAGCTCCTAGGTTGGGTACTGCATAGCCGCAGAGAGGTATCAGTAGCCACTGAGAGGCTGTGGTCAGATTCGAGGTGGTAATGGGTTGGGCCGAGGATAGAGAGCACCGGGCAGGTAATCAGCAACCAACAACTTTTATGGATCCGATGAACCGAGTGCTCCAGCCCTATCTGGATCGGTTCGTAGTAGTGTTTATTGATGACATTCTAGTGTATTCGAGGACTTAACACGAGCACGATGAACATCTCTAAGTAGTTCTGCAGACTTTGAGGGAGAAGCAACTGTATGCCAAGTTTAGTAAGTGTGAGTTCTGATTAAGGGAAGTTACATTTCTTGGCCATGTGGTATTTGCTAAGGGGATTAGTGTCGATCCTTGAAAGGTTGAGGCTATGTTGGATTGGAAGCAGTCTAAGACTATGTCAGAGATTCAAAGTTTTCTAGGACTGGCTGCATATTATCGTCATTTTGTAGAGCGCTTTTCTATAATTGTAGCACCATTGACTAAGCTGCTACGTAAGGGTATGCCGTTTAACTAGACTGATGTGTAACAAGAGAGCTTTGAGAAGCTCAAGATAGCATTGATTGAAGCCCTTGTTTTAATACGGCCAGTATCTGGAAATGAGTTTATTGTGTATAGTGATGCATCACATGTCAGTTTGGGATGTGTTTTGATGCAAAAGGGTAAGGTAGTAGCCCATGCATCTCGTTAGCTTAAGACTCATGAGGTGAATTATCCGTCGCATGACTTGGAGTTGGCTGCAGTGGTATTCACACTGAAAATCTGGCGATATTACTTGTATGGTGAAAAGTGTATCATTTACACTGATCACAAGAGTCTCAAATACCTCCTTACTCAGAAGGAGCTGAATCTTAAGCAATGTAGATGGATTGAGCTGCTAAAGGATTATGACTGCACGATCGAATACCAATCTACTAACACCAATATAGTGGCTAATGCACTGAGCCGTATGGCTATGACTGATCTGAGGGTGATGTTTGCTCGCCTCAGTTTATTTGATGATAGTAGTTTGTTGGTCAAACTCCAGTTTAAACCAATATGGATTGAATAGGTAAAGGGTAAACAACTAAATGATGAGTCACTGGTTCTACGGTTTCGACAGGTTGAGAGTGGGAACACTGCAGATTTTGGACTAAATAGCGAAGGGGTACTCTATTTCTGTGAGAGAATTTGTGTATCGAAAGATAATGATTTGAGGCATATGATTCTGAGGGGGGCGCATAGTAGCCCTTATGCTATGCATCCGGGTGTAAACAAGATGTATCGAGACCTTCGTGAGCTATACTAGTGGCCAAATCTTAAGCGTGATGTTACCGATTTTGTGAGTAAGTGTCTGACATGCCAGCAAGTTAAGGTTGAGCATCAGCTACCTTCAGGGTTATTACCGCCAGTTAAGATTCCGCTTTGGAAGTATGAGAGAATTACTATGGATTTTGTTAGTGGGTTGCCCCTAACGCCTATTAAGAAGGATTCTATATGAGTTATTGTTGATCGTTTGACTAAGTCCACTCACTTCATACCGATCCGTACTAATTATTCACTGCAAAAGCTGGCTAAATTGTATGTTACTGAGATAGTGAGACTGCATGGGGTATTGACTTCGATAATATCTGATAGGGATCATCGCTTTATATTTCGATTCTAGAAAAAGCTGCATGAGGCTCTGGGTACAAGATTGGAATTTAGTACTGCGTTCCATCCTCAGACAGATGGTCAATCTGAGAGGGTGATTCAGATACTAGAGGATATGTTGAGGGGTTGTGTAATTGACTTCTAAGGCAGTTGGGAGGAGTTCTTACCGTTGGCAGAGTTCGCTTATAACAACAGTTACTAGTCAGCATACAGATAGCACTTTACGAGACACTCTATGGTCGTAAGTGTCGCACTCCCTTGTGTTGGACTGAGTTGGGCGAGCGTCGTGTTCTGGGTCCTGAAATGGTTTCTGATACCGAGGATAAGGTCAGATTGATTTGAGATCGACTGAAAGAGGCATCTGATAGGCAAAAGTTGTATGCTGATCTGAAGCATCGAGAGATAGAGTATTCTGTGGGGGACTTCGTATTTCTCAAGGTCTCACCATGGAAGAAGATACTAAGGTTTGGACGCAAGGGCAAGCTAAGCCCTAGATTTATTAGGCCTTACCGTATTTTGAGATGAGTGTGAATAGTTGCCTCTCAGGTGGAGCTACCTCCAGAGTTGGAGTGGATTCACGATGTTTTCCATGTCTCGATGTTGAGGTGTTACCGCACTAATCCCACGTACATTGTCCTAGTGGAGGAGATTGAGGTTAGACCGGACTTATCTTTTAAGGAGGAGTCGGTGCAGATTTTGGATCGTGATATAAAGGTTCTGAAGAGGAAGTCGATTTCACTAGTTAAGGTGTTCTGGTGTAATCATAGCTCTGAGGAGGCTACGTGGGAGCTGGAGGATGCGATGCGACATTAGTATCCTCATCTATTTTGATTAGGTAAATTTGGAGGCTGAAATTTTCTTTTAGGGGGTGGAGTTGTAACGCCTCAAAAATTTGTGTATTTGTTTTCGGGCACTTATGACACAAATATCTGTTTGCTTGTGCACTGGGTGTGTTAGGGAGGTCTCAAGTTCAAGCCAAGCCTTTGGCAAAATTTTGGATTTTTATTAAGTAAAGCCTCATCTTTCTTATTAGGCTTAAAACAAGTTATTTGTAAACATATGTCAGAATGGGCCTGCTGGCCTAGTGGTTGAGTGAGTGTTAGTCTTACTTGAGGGCTAAGGTTCGAACCTTGGCATGTGCAATAAGGGGGTTGAATTTTTTCTTCTTTAAAGGACTAGTGTTTGAGTTGGTTTCGAATTCTGTGAGTGGGGGAGTAACGTTTGGAGGAATACAAAGGATTGAGGGAATTTCTGAATTTCATTATTTTCCAATTTTGTTTTTCCCTATTGTCCCAAAAAGCTCTCACTGCCATATTTGCACTTCTCTTTTCCTCCCCTTGCTTTAGCTGTATATTCTCTTTTTGCTGTTGTTTTCACACTTTTTCTTCCAACCGATTTCAATTCTTGATCTATTTCCATCTTTACCGTTCAATTTGGTGTTTGGTGCATATTTGGTAAGTTTTGAGGTATTCTTTTAATTCCCTTTTGATGAGTAATGGAGTGCTAAGGTTGTGTTTGCTGTTTAAGGAATGAGTAAGGTACGGTGGACTGCCTCTCGGGTTTTGGTAGGGAGGAAATATCATTACTCGTCAAAGGTAAGGGAATTCATCGATTCTAGGCCTAAATACACCGTAAAGTCTTTCAATAGAACAACATATAAGTGACTAGAATTGTCAATTTAAGTTTGGAAGGGCTCATGAGTGCTTAGGCGTCGGAAATAGTCCAGATGTGTACCCGAATCACTGAAAATGCAACTCGGCGAAAAGCCAAAAAAGTGAACTGTCGATGCCACACAAGCGTGTGGGTTGCCCATGTAGAAGCCGTGTGGCGATACTCGGCTGTGTGGTCGACGAACCAAATCGTACGCTTTCCACACAGGCGTGACACACATGGTCGTCTGAAGCTGGCGAGGCCGTGTGTGAGACACGAGGTCGACCAATTGGGCTATGTGGGCTACACAGGCGTGTGGGCCTACACGGGTGAACCACACGAGTGTGTAGAATTTGGGCCAGGTCGTGTGGATCATCCAAGGCCAATTTGGGCCGTGTGGGCCACACGGGCGTGTGGGCCCATATGGGCAGCCCAACACAAGCGTGTGAGCCTATTTTACTGATTTGTTTGTAAAGGTTGCACGGGTCACCCCAGATGACTGTGGACCTCCTATAGGGTCGGTAAGCCATATGTAGATCCCTATCTATATGATATGACTGCTTGACTGAGATATGTTGTTGAGTATGAGATATACTGTTATATGATACTATATGCACTGATATCATGACATGGCATAATAAACTGTATGTTGCATTCCATGGGGTTGGGCTGATTTATATGGAGGAAGTGTATTGAAAAGGCTTAATGCCTGATATACCTGTAGCTCTAGTGCAAAAACTGTTTAGTGTTGCAACCGGTGCTAATTTGTAAGTGTAGGGATGGGTGGGTAATTTAATCCCCATAGAAGTGTAAGGTTGGATAGGAGATGGTGTATAGTGGATGGTTGGGTAAGACTTGCATACTGTACACTGCATTACTGGTTTCTGTTACTATTATGGGCTAAGGCCCTACTAATAATACTACTGTACTGTTACTGTAATTAGGCCAAGGCGCTACTGATTACTAGCATTGCGATGGGCTCAAGCCCAATCTGATAATATTACTGTGCAGGGCTCAGGCCCAGTCTGTTAACTGATTGTATATAGTCTATTTGTCTACTTGGGGATTACACACTTAGTTTTCATAAACTCACCTGTTTGTTTTTACTATACAGGTAATCCCTAGACTTAGGCGGAACGGTGCAGCGAGGTACTTAGTCTTGGCCACACGACCGTATTTATTACTGTATTTAATTATGTTTTCTTTTAAAAATTATTTCATTTGGATATTTTTGATGTAATATGGTCATTATGGATTTTTGCTTAATTTTGGGGATTTATCTTCGTGGATTTGGTTTATAACTGCTAGAGATAGGAAGCACTAGTTTTCAAATGAGACAACCTTTGTATCAAATTTCTGCAATCATATTTTGTTCAAAAGCTTCCGCAAAATAAAATGTTTTGAAACTATTTACAAATTAATAACGACTTTGAAACAAATAAACGACCGAATAGTTTCTAAAACACAAAGATGAGTTTTTGTGACGTCTTAGCTTTTCAAAAAACACTAACATGTGGCATTGCCAGATTCGGCCATAACGTCCAGGCCGGGTTTAGGGTGTTACAGCTTTGATATCCGTTTCCCCTCTGGGCCTGCTTGGAAGGAGTTTGTTGAAGAATGGAAGAACTCAAATATATAACTTTTGTCAAATACAGGTGCTCGATTAGACAAAAGAATAGTACACGTATCACTTAGAAAAAAGTGTCAAATTCAAATACCAAATACCAAATAATATATTAAGCCAAAAATATTTAAATGATATACAATAATGGATTTTGAGAAAATTATGTTGTTAATTATTTATATTTTACTTTTTATATTTAAAGTGATTAGTGTTTACATTGATTCTTGAATCAATTTATAATTCACAAGGGAGCGAATAAAAGAAGTTTAGAAAGGAAAATTATTTAAATATGATCTATTTGTTATAAAATAATTAAATAAAAGAAAACTTAAAGTAAACAAAGAATTTTCTCGTATATTTTTTTCATTTACAAAAGAGTTCTATTTATAAGCCATTGACATTCAATACAACACAAATAAATGAAGCTTATTTAACTGTTTCATTAACACGTACATTAAGCATCTTTCATAATGAATAGGGGGTTTTTATCTCATTACTTTCATAAATGTTTAAAGGTTATAAGCATCCATTTAATGTATTTACAACACTCCCCTTAGATGTCTTTTAAATAAAAATTTGTTTTATTAAAACCTTTATTAGGAAAAACCCTAATGAAGGAAAAAGAGTACACAATCTCCTATTACAAGTTGCCTCGTTAAAAACATTTACTAGGAAAACCCAGTGGGACAAAACCTTGGTTAAAGGAAAAGAGTACAACGTGTTTTTGACTTTCCCTAATGGCAATATCACATTACTTCTTTCAATTGACGCATTTGAATCTTGTGTAGTATTCTTTCAAATGTTCAAGTTGGCAATGCCTTGGTAAAAAGATTTGCTAGAACGAATTTGTTGAACTTCTATGTCACTTTTCTTCACAAGATAAGGAGTGAAGAATAATTTTGGTGAAATATGTTTTGTTCTGTCACCTTTGATATAAACACCCTTCTATTAAGCTATACATGTTGTATTATCTTCATATAAGATAGTTGGCATCTTTTTTTGTAAAGAGAAATTACATATCTTCTGGATATGTTAGGTTAATAATCTTAGCCAAACACACTCTCGGTTTGCCTCATGCATTGCAATTATTTCAGCATGATTTGAAGAGGCAACAGTTAATGTCTGCTTTGCCGAACGCCATGATATGGTAGTACCTCCACATGTAAATAAATATCCTATTTGAGATTGAC
Organism: Gossypium stocksii; assembly: GCA_020496765.1. Lineage (NCBI taxonomy): Eukaryota > Viridiplantae > Streptophyta > Magnoliopsida > Malvales > Malvaceae > Gossypium > Gossypium stocksii. The sequence continues at coordinate 57,195,923 of CM035622.1, forward strand.
TTTTATGTGGATTCGATAAAATATCTAGCATCAGCATAACCAACTAATAGGTATTTTGAATCATTTGAATAAAATAACCCCATATCAATGGTCCTTTTGAGATATCTAAATACATATTTAATTCCATTTCAATGTCTACGTGTTGGAGAAGAACTAAATCTTGCTAACAAGTTTACAATAAAAGCTATATCAGGACTTGTGTTGTTTACAAGATACATCAATGCTCCTATGGAACTTAGATATGGTACTTCAGGACCAAGAACTTTTCATCATTCTTGCAAGGATGAAATTGATCTTTATTCACATCTAACGATCGTACAACCATTGGGGTACTCAATGGATCTGTTTTATCCATATAAAATTTCTTTAAGATCTTTTTCGTATAAGTTGGCTGATGGACACGAATTCCATCTTTGAAATACTCGATCTGTAGGCTAAGATAAAACTTTGTTTTTCCAAGATCTTTCATCTCAAAATTATTTCTTTAAATAATTTATTGCATTTTGAAGCTCTTCAAGATTTCCAATAATATTTAGATCATCAACATAAATAGCAATTATCACAAAGTTTGATCTAGACTTTTTTATAAAAACACATGGGCATATTGTATCATTTTATAACATTCTTTTAAAAAATATTCACTAAGACGATTGTACCACATACGCCCAGATTGTTTTAATCCATATAAACTTTTCTTTAATCCGATTAAGCAATTTTCCTAAGAAACTCTATATCCTTCAGGGATTTTAAATCCTTCTGGGATTTTCATATGAATTTCACTATCAAATGTACTATACAAATAGGCTATAACAACATCCATTAGATGCATGTCAAGTTTTTCACGTACTACTAGACTAATAAGGTATCTAAACATTATTGCATATGGTAAAAGAGAATATGTCTATTCATAATCAATGCCAAGCCTTTGCGAAAATCCTTGTGCTACAAGGCGCGCTTTATATGTTACGACTTCATTTTTCTCATTTTGTTTTTGCACAAATATCCATTTATATCATACTAGTTTTACATATTTAGGTGTTTGGACTATAGGTCCAAAAGCCTCATGTTTAGAAAGTGAATTTAATTCTACTTGAATTGCGTCTTTCCATTTTGGCCAATCTTTTCTATTTCTACATTTCACGATAGATTTAGGCTCAAGATCCTCATTTTTTTTTTCTATTTCAATAGTAACATCATAAGCAAAATTGTTGTCGACAACTATATTTTTTCAGTTCCATCTTTTTCCTGAAGTAACATAACTTATTAAGATCTCTTCGTTATCACCATTTCCAGGTACTTAAACCTCTTCTCGGGGTTTTTGATTAGTTATATCTTTGACCTCTTCTTGGGCACTTGCCTCCATAATATTACCATATTGAATAATTGCTCCTTTCCTTTTACGAGGATTTATATATTTGGAACCAATTGCCCTTCAATGCTTCAGCTGTGGATTACTTTCTTTTGCACTAACAATTTTCCCTATTGGGATATCAATTCGTATTGGAGCATTTTCAGCTAGTATGTAAGAATTTATGATTCTCTTTAGGTCAATAAATGAATCTAATAGTTGATTGGCGATGTTTTGCAAATGTATGATCTTTTGAAATTATTGTTCACATTGACTTGTGTGAAGATCTAATTGAGATAATAATGATCCATTCCATGTAATTTCTTTTACCAGTTGTATTTTCTCTCCCCCTAATGTTGGGAATGATGTTTCATCAAAATGAAAATCAATAAATTGTGCAGTAAATAAGTCTCCAGTTAATGGTTCAACATATTTAATTATAGAAGGAGATTCATAACCAACATATATTCCCAACCTTATTTGGGGACCCATGTTTGTGCATTGTGGTGGAGTAATTGAAACATATTCTGCACATCCAAAAATTCTAAGATGGGAAATATTTGGCTCCTGACCAAAAGCCAATTGTAATCGGGAGTACTTATTATAGCTTGTTGGCCTTAAGCGCATAAGTGCTGCTGCATGCAAAATAGCATATCCCCAAGTTGTAATAGGGAATTTTGTTCTCATAAGTAATGGTCGAGCTATTAATTAGAGCCATTTGATAAACGATTCAGCTAAACCATTTTGTGTGTGAACATAAGCTATAGGATGTTCAACTTTTATCCTAATTGACATACAATAATCATTAAAAGCTTGAGATGTAAACTCACCAGCATTATCAAGACAAATAGTTTTGATTGGATAAACTAAAAATTGTGCTCTTAATCGAATTATTTAAGCAAGTAGTCTCGCAAGTGCTAGGTTGCGAGTCGATAATAAACACGCATGTGATCACCTACTAAATACATCTACCAATACCATAAAATAGCTGAATGGTCCATATGGTGGATGAATGGGTCCATATATATCACCTTGAATACGTTCTAGAAATGTGAGAGATTCAATCCCAACTTTAGCTGGTGATGGTCTAATAATCAATTTTCCTTGAGAACAAGCAACACAAGATAAATCCTTGAATTCAAGAATCTTTTGGTTCTTTAATGGGTGTCCAATTGAATTCTCGATGCTTCTTTGCATCATAATAGATTTGAGATGGCCTGAGCGGTCATGCCAAATAGTAAAAGTATGCCGTTTTACAAACTTCTAGTTTGTAGTAACATGTGGCTCAATTGCACTAATATGTGTATAATATAAACCTGATAAAAAAGTAGGTAGCCTTTCCAAAACATATTTCTTTCCATATTCAACATTTGTAATATATAGATATTTAATATTTTTCTCATTCATAATCTCAATATGATATCCATTAAGACAAAAATCCTTAAAACTCAATAAAAAATTTTGAGACTTAGTAGAATATAAAACATCATAAATGACAAATATTTTACATTTAGGTAATAATATAATAACTCTTCTAGAGTGTAACAGCCCAATTTAGGGCCTAAACGGAATAGTGGTTTCGGGACCACGAATCTGACATAGAAAAATTTATTCTGATAAAGATTTAAGGTCTATTGAGTGAATGATTGCATAAGTGAAGATTTAGTAAAAAAAGTTTATCGATAGAAGGCTCGATTAAGTGATAGGATTAAATTACAAAAATTTCAAAATATGTGGAAATTAATTGTCGTAATCGAATGTTCATGTGAGCATGAGTTCGGTAGCGCCACGTACTAGTGTCCGGTGACGGTTACGGGCTAGGGGCGTTACATTTAATGGTGTCAGAGCTATGTTTTAGTCAGTCTTCAGACTAACATAGCAAGTGTGAGAGTCTAGCTATTCATGCCATAAATATGAATATTGATAGTGTGATGGTTCCTAATCTTTAAAATTGTGTTTTCATGTAGTAAATGGATCCCGACCCTGCAGTAGCTGACGACGCAGAAACTAACACGCCGGCTCTCACTCAAGGGACTGCACTACCTGAGAGTAGGAATATTGAATCTGGTCAGGAAGAAGAGGGTTGGGAAGCCTTTCTCCACAGAATGAGTGAATGGTACACGGAGTTCATTCGGGAAAACTTGAATGCTCAACCTCCCCCACCTCCTCCCATCCCACAACTGACTCTGGTAGCTCCACAAGAGAATAAGTAAGGCCCCTATTGATAAGATTCGTAAGTATGGAGTCGAGGAATTTAGAGCCAGTGTTAAAGATGACCCTGAGAGGGAGAAATTTTGGCTCGAAAATACTATCAGGGTGTTTAATGAACACTCTTCCACACCCGATGAGTGTTTAAAATACATTGTATCACTTCTAAGAGACTCATCGTATCAGTGGTGGAAAACACTAGTCTCGATAGTGCCTACTGAAAGAGTTACCTGGGACTTCTTCCAAGTGGAGTTTAGGAAGAAGTATACAGGTCAGCGTTTCATTGATCAAAAGCAGAAGGAGTTTTTAGAGCTAAAACAAGGCCGAATGACTGTGTCTGAGTATGAGCAAGAGTTTATCTGACTTAGTAAGTACGCTCAGGAATGCATTTCTATAGAAGAAATCGTGTCTAAAAGTTTTAAGGACAGTCTTAACGAAAACATCAACTTGTATGTAGGGATTTTAGAACTAAAAAAATTTGTTGTGTTAGTTGATCGAGCATGCAAGGCTAAAGAATTGTGTAAGGAAAACAGGAAGGTTGAATCGGATGCTAGAGATGTGAAAAAGAGATCGATGAGCAAGTCCTTCCAACCATCGTCAAAGAAAGTGAGAAATGTGTCAAACCCTTCGACCGTTTCTACTGGAAATCCATGTAGAACTCGAGAGAGACAAAATACAAGTGCTAAGGCTCAAACCACTTTTATGGCTAGTGTTGGCAATGTTAAGCCAATCAACCCCGAATGTCAACACTGTGGTAGGAGACATCCCAGTGAGTGTTGGATGGTCACCGGGGCTTGCTTCAAATATGGCTCCCAAGATCACTTAATCAAAGGCTATCCTGAAATGGTAGTGAAAAAAACTATTCAGAGCACTAAACCAAGCAATATACCCGCTAGAGAAAGGCCTACTAGAAATGTGAAAAATTGAGCTAGTAGCAGAGGCATAGCTAGAGATTCATCTGCAAGATCGGAGGCCAGAGCGCCTGCAAGAACCTATGCCATCTGCGCCCGGGAAGAAGCGTCATCCCTTGACGTAATCACTGGTATATTTTCCCTTTATGATGTTAATATAGTTGCATTGATTGATCTCAGGTCTACACGTTCTTACATTTGCATGAAATTGGTAAATGATATGAAATTACCTATAGAGTCAATCGAATTTATGGTTAAGGTGTCAAACCCTCTAGGCAAATGTGTGTTAATTGACAAGATTTGTAAGAATTGTCCTTCATTGATCCAAGATCATTGTTTCCTAGCCAATCTAATGCTATTGCCATTTGATGAGTTTGATGCTATTTTGGACATGGATTGGCTATTGATGCATGATGCTAAAGTGAATTGTAGACAAAAGATTTTTAAGCTAAAGTGTGAAATTGTTGAAATCCTCCGGGTTGAAACAAATGAGTCTAGTGAGCTACCTACCTTGATTTCGTCAATTACTGCTCAGAAGTGTTTGAGAAAGGGTTGTGAGGCATATTTAGCTTATGTATTGAATACGAAAAAGTCTGAATTGAAAGTGGAGTTAGTGCCAGTGGTTTACGAATTCCTAAATTTGTTTTCAAAGAAGTTGTCAGGGATACCGCCTGTTAAAAGATAGAGTTTGCCATTGACTTGTTGTCGGGGACTGCCCCGATATCAATAGCTCCGTATAGAATGGCTCCAACTAAGCTAAAGGAATTGAAGGTCCAGCTACAAGAGTTGATAGGCAAAGGATTTGCGAGGCCTAGTTTTTCTCCATGGGGTGCTCCCGTATTGTTTGTGAAGAAAAAGGATGGATTGATGAGACTTTGTATCGATTATGGGCAACTCAACAAAGTGACGATAAAGAACAAGTATCCTTTGAGGATCGGCGATTTATTTGACCAGTTGAGAGGAGCTACAGTGTTCTCCAAAATAGACCTGAAATTCGGGTATCACCAGCTAAGGGTGAAAGAGTCTGATGTGCCGAAAACTACTTTCAGAATGAGGTACGGACACTATGAGTTTCTTGTAATGCCTTTCGGTTTGACTAACACCCCGGCAGTGTTCATGGACTTAATGAACTGAAATTTTAGGCTGTATTTGGATAAGTTTGTGGTGGTATTCATAGACAACATTTTGATTTATTCTTGTGATAGAAACGAGCATACTGAACATTTGAGAACAATTTTACAAATTTTGCGAGATAAACAGTTGTATGCAAATTTTAGTAAAAGTGAGTTTTGGCTTAGTGAAGTGGATTTTTGGGCCACATTATTTTGAGAGATGTCATTCGAGCTAATCCAAGTAAGATTTTGGCAATAGTCGATTGGAAGCCACCGAGAAATGTATCAGAAGTTAGAAGATTTCTGGGTTTGGCAGGATATTACAGACATTTTGTAAAAGGATTTTCGATGATTGCTTCTACAATGACCAAGCTATTGTAAAAACATGTTAAGTTTGAATGGAATGAAAAATGTCAGTAAAGTTTTGAGAAATTGAAGGCAGTGTTGACCGAGGCGCTAGTATTAGTGCAACCTGAGTTTTGAAATGAATTTGTGATTTATAGTGATGTGTCTCTAAATGGCCTTGGATGTGTATTGATGTAAGAAGACAAGGTGGTAGCGTATGCCTAGAGGCAATTGAAGCCACATGAGAGGAACTACCTGACCCATGATTTGGAGTTAGCCGCCATTGTCTTCGCCTTGATGATTTGGCGACATTATTTATTTGGTGAGAAATGTCGTATATTTACAGACCATAAAAGTTTGAAATACAAAAAAGATTTGAACTTGTGGCAACGGAGATGGCTTGAGTTGTTGAAAGACTACGAGTTAGTGATCGATTATCATCCGGGGAAAGCGAAGGTGGTTGTCGATGCTTTGAGTAGGAAATCTCTGTTTGTTTTGAGAGCTGTGAATACGAGATTGACTCTATTTGATGATGGTTCAATTTTGGCCGACTTGAAAGCTAGGCCATCGTTCACTCAACAAATTTATGAAGCTTAAAAGGATGATAGTGAGTTGCAAGCAAAAAAGGCTCAGTGTCAAGAGGGTAATGAGATAGATTTTCGGATTGATTTGAACGACTATTTGATATTTAGGGACAGAGTATGCATGCCAAAAGATGCCGAGTTAATTCGAAAGATTCTACACGAAGCTCATAATGGTTGTTTATCTGTCCACCAGGGCAGTACAAAAATGTATAACGATTTAAAGAAATTGTATTTGTGGCCCGGTATGAAAAGAGATGTCTCCGAGTTCGTATCAAAATGTTTAGTTTGTCAACAAGTAAAGGCCCAACATTAGGTACCTTCCGGTTTGCTTTAGCCAATAATGGTTTCCGAATGGAAAGAGGATCGAATTACTATGGATTTTGTTACGGGTTTACCTTTAACCTCAAAAAAGAAAGATGTCATTTGGGTCATTGTTGATCGATTGATGAAATCAGCTCATTCATTCCAATACGTACAGATTTCTCACTTGATAGGTTGGCCGAATTGTAGATTGTTGAGATTGTAAGATTGCATGGAGTACCGATTTCTATCATTTCGGACAGAGATCCGAGATTTACTTCGAGGTTTTGGAAGAAGTTGCAAGAAGCCTTGGGTACCAAGTTAAACTTTAGTACCACCTTTCATCCATAAACAGACGTTTAATTTGAGAGAGTAATTCAGATCTTAGATGCCGTGTTCTTGAATTCGAAGGTAGTTGGGAAAAATATCTACCTTTGGTTGAATTTGCTTACAACAATAGTTTTCAATTGAGTATCAAAATGGCACCGTATGAGGTATTATATGGTCGTAAATGTCGGACTCCATTGTATTAGACAGAGCTTAGTGAAAAACAAATTTATGGGGTTGGCTTGATTTAAGAGACAAAAGAGAAAGTAAATATAATTTATGATTGTTTAAAAGCTACTTCTGACAGGAAAAAATCTTATGCGGATTTGAAGAGAAAGGAGATTGAGTTTCAAGTGGGTGATAAAGTGTTTTTAAAAGTGTCTCCATGGAAAAAGATTTTAAGATTTGGCCAGAAAGGCAAATTGAGTCCGCGATTCATCAGTTCGTATGAAATTGTAGAAAGAATCGGACCAGTGGCATATCGATTGGCCTGACCAATAGAGTTAGAAAAGATCCACGATGTCTCTCATGTATCGATGCTACAGCGCTATCGTTTTGATCCACCACATGTGATCTCACCAATTGAAGTGGAAATTCAACCGGATATGTCATCCAGTGAAGAGTCAATCAAGATCTTTGCTCGAGAAGTGAAACAGCTAAGAAAGAAAAGTGTGGCCTTAGTAAAAGTGTTACGGAAAAAGCATGGAGTAGAAGAGGCTATGTGGGAATTAGAGGAAACCATGAGAAAATAGTACCCAAACCTTTTTACTGGTAAGATTTTCGGAGACGAAAATCTCTTAAGGGGGAGAGTTGTAACAGCCCAATTTAGGGCCTAAACGAAATGGTGGTTTAGGGACCAAGAATCCGACATAAAAAAATTTATTTCGATAAAGTCTTAAGGTCTATTGAGTGATGATTGCATAAGTGAAAATTTAGTAAATAAATTTCATTGATAGAAGGTCCGATTAAGTGATAGGACTAAATTGCAAAAATTTCAAAATATGTGTTCTAGAAGCATTTAGTATGCAATTGAAATGAATTCATAAACTAGGGGTCCTTATTTAGCAATTAGACCATTTTATGGCATGATGGACAAAAATACCCATGGAAGGAAAAAATTCTAAAGAAGGTCATTAAGGGCATTTTAGTCATTTGAGTATTAAAAGAAATAAAAAGGGAAAATAAGGCAAAAAATGTGTCCATCTTCCTCTCTTAGTGCCGAATTTGAAGAGTCTCCAAAGCTAGGGTTTTGCCAACTTTTCAAGCTCAAAATCAAGAACAACGCGAAATCGACCTTGACCGAAGGAAGCGCAAGGTATCAGACTAAATTGTAAAGATTAGCATTTTGCACCGAGGTAAGTCTTATATGCAAATAATGAGTTATTATAATTCTTATGTTTAATTACTTTAATTATTAGAAATCTGAAATTTTATAACAAATCATCGAGTATGTGTTATGATAAACCGATAAGTGAAGAAAAGTCCCGGTTGAACCTTAGGAATCATTTAGGATACGAGTGACATGTCACTAGGATTCCATTGACTGTTATCGATTGTATATGTGATTCCGGGTGCTGTTCTAGTTCGACTACCAATAGCTAGGTAATCCTGCATTTGTTGCAGATACCTGTCAGCTTGTGTGAGCAACACTGAGTAGTTTTGACTACATCGTTAGCTTGTGTAAGGAAGACTTGAGATTGGCTCATCATTGAGCCTTTATGTGATATGTGTTAAGTGGTAGCTTCGGCTACAAATCATCGGTAGCTTCAGCTACAATATGTGTGGCACTTGTGCTTTACTCCGTGTATCCTTTAGCATTTCTTGTGGTTTAATGGGTTATTTGAATCAATACGATAAAACGTGATTGTATGTGAAAAGATTTGATTGTGTGTTAAGCATGTGTATGTGCAGGTTGTATGAAAATTATCATGTGTGCTAAGTGCATAATGTATATATTGAATAATATGGTAAAACCAGATGAGTAAGTGATAATCTTAAGTTTAATGTGATCACTAGAAAGCTCATTTCCATCTTATATGAATTATTGGTTTTAAATGCTCATTAATTTTGCATATAGGCTTGCTAAGCTTAATAGCTTATCCCTTCGTTTTTCCTTTCCTTTATAGGTTCGTCACGCTAACATGAGGTCCAGTGATCAAGTTGGGATTCCATTAACATTATCAACAACAATTTGGTATTTTGCTAGTAAAGTTGAAATTATGGCGTGTATAGGTGGTTTAATGTTATGGTCGTGTCATAGTCCCTTTGGGTCCATTGTTGTTAATATTATTTAGTATTTTGGCCATTTTAAATGATCCATATTAGGTTAAGTTATACTTTGCCAAAATGATGTATCTATTATGGTTAAAGCTTAAAATAGTTATGTGGAATGTGGTGTGATGTGTGTGCTTGATGATGGTGGATGAAATTTGGTTGTATGAAGGTCATAATATGTATGGTTGAATGAGTTATTGTGCCATATTGAATAATGGAAAAAATTAGTTTGAATTGGTTTGTGTTTCAGGGTGGCAATTGGCTTGGAAAATAGCCTATAATTGTCCACACAAGTAGACGTACGGGCGTGTGTCTAGGCCGTGTGTCGGTGTGACACACGACCAGCCTCATGGGTGTGTTGATAGGACGTGTGTCCCATGCACCTGAATTTATGAAAATTAAATGCCCAAAAGTAAACACACGGGTGGAGACACGGCCATGTGTCTCGATCGTGTGCTTAACACGGCCTAGCCCATGGGCGTGTGGCTTGGCCATGTGATGAAAACTTCGCGATGATGTCATAAACAGAATACCTAGGATTTTTTACATGGGCTAAGACACGAGCATGTGCCTGGCCGTGTGAAGGACATGGCCTACGACACGGGTATGTGCTCGGCCGTGTGAAAATCCCTATAGGTTCAAATTGAAAAATAATTCCACACGGGCTAGGGACATGGGCATGTGTGGCCACACGGCCTGCCCTCACGGGCATGTCCCTGTCCCACACGGGCATGTGCCCTTTTTTGGAGGTAAATTTTTGAAGCGTTTGAAAAGCTGCAGTGTAGTCCCGGATCGTACCCATTGTATCTTTTAGGCCTTGTAGGCCCATAATAAGAGTGTTTTGAATAAATTTGAAAAAGTTTTAAATTTTATGTGGAAATTAATTGTCATAATTGAATGTTCGTGTGAGCGTGAGTTTGGTAGTGCCTCGTACCTGTGTCCGGGGGCAGTTATGGGTAAGGGGCGTTACATAGAGCCTTCAATAAGTTTTGAACTACCCGATATTGTATAAAATCGGCATTACTATTTGTCAAATGAGAAAAATAGTTTTTATCATTGAGTATCATATGTGTTGTAGCACTATCTGCAAAACACATGTCTCCATTGATTTTGGGTCCATCAAAATTTTGTTAAATATTCATTTTCTTCATAAAAAAACAAAATATAATATGAGAAACATTGCAAATATTTATGAAATATATAAATTATTCTTTATGCAAGAAAATAAAGCATACTTAAAACAACGTAAAAATGTCAAAATAACATCAAATTTTGTAATGATTCTCAAAGAAATGTACCACATCTAGGTGAGTTATATTATTAAAGTCATTAAATTTACTACCCTCGTAGGCATGGCCGGTTTTAGTATTATAGTGAATATTTTCATCTTTTGCCTTCATTTCATCATTTTGGGATATAAAATTTGTCTCTATATGCTTTCCTTTCTTTTTCATGGATGCTTGATAAAGTTTCACTAAATGCTTAGACATACGACAGGTACGTGACCAATGCCCCTTTATACCACATCGGTAGCATATATTTTATATTTATGAAATATATAAATTATTCTTTATGCAAGAAAATAAAGCATACTTAAAACAACGTAAAAATGTCAAAATAACATCAAATTTTGTAATGATTCTCAAAGAAATGTACCACATCTAGGTGAGTTATATTATTAAAGTTATTAAATTTACTACCCTCGTAGGCATGGCCGGTTTTAGTATTATAGTGAATATTTTCATCTTTTGCCTTCATTTCATCATTTTGGGATATAAAATTTGTCTCTATATGCTTTCCTTTCTTTTTCATGGATGCTTGATAAAGTTTCACTAAATGCTTAGACATACGACAGGTACGTGACCAATGCCCCTTTATACCACATCCTCGACCATGTCCCCCACTACGTCTACGACCACGGCAGTGACTTTTATATTTTCTATTTTCATAATTATTGTGTGTTACATTCACTTTAGGGAATGGTGCAGAACCAGTGGGACGAATTCCATGATTTTTCATCAATAGCTCACTATTTTGTTCAGCCACTAAAAGGCATGAAATCAATTAAGAATACCTTTAAAAACCTTTTTCCACGATATTGCTGATACATGCACGGGAACGATGAAAGTGCATTCGAGTTCATTAAATGGACCAAACTCCAAGTTGCCCATTTCAAGAGAGGATCCAACTGAAATTATCATTGGGTTTATAACACATGCTAGATAAAAGAAGTTTAAAGAGGCGATGATGGGCCAGATTCAGCAAGTTTGGGCTAAACATGAGATGTCCAACCCTTATTGAACCCAAAATAATGTCCCAAGTCCATGCAATGTTTTGCATGTGGCTATTAGTTTAGTTTAATTAATTTTACAACTTTTAATTATGTTTTGTTTATTATATGCATATTTAATTAATGTCTTGCATTATTAATCTACATCTTTTAAATTATGACATGCTTTATGTAACTCTCATGTTAGTTAAAGTTTGCATCATTAAGTTAAGTCATGCATTAAGTAACTCATTTGTTCATTTAGTTTGCATTTTAAACCATGCATTTAAGCATTTTAGTTGTTAAAATATGTTTAAGTTTGTTTAAATAAGTATGTTATTTAATTTGGCTGTTACTTTTTAATGAATAATTTATAGTATGTTTAATTTTTCTTAAATAAATTAATTGTGTGTTCAATAGTTCGTTGTAGGAAAATCTAAAAGGCTGGTCACATATTTTAAAGCTATAATAGGTTGTTCATTTACCAAGAAGAATCAAATGCTATCACATTGAAATGGCTGTTTAGTTTTGGTATAAAAGAGTGTGCATTTGGTCACTTAATTGCTAGTTCATAAAGGGAACTTTTTTGTGGATATTGAAGCACTCAAAGATCATTATGGTGGCTTTTCAAGTGGACCAAGAGTGACACTTCAAATCTGATCAGTTTTTGGAGTCTTTATCCTTCATTATGACGCTATTATAAGAGGAAGTTATACAAGCTTTATGATTCAGTTACAAAGGAGCTGAAGGGACATCAACTAAGCATATTAAGAATACATTTAGTCTTCATTAAGCAATAGAGTCATTCCTTTTCATCTACACCAGAATCAAATGAAGAGACATGACCATTGGTTTTCCCCATGAATTAAAAACAAAATTAAAGCTTGTAAAAACCCTAGGTAATTACTGAATGTGAAATGTTTCAAATAGGCATTTGAATGGTCATAATAGTGCCTATAAATAGTTTGTAAGTAGACAATGTTGAATTGAATTTTTTTGAGTTTTGTGTGAGAATTCTATCTCTTTGTTCTTGGTCTAACTTACTTGAACTTATCATGGTTCTCATTGTGGCCTCAAACCCTTTCTTTGTTTGAACTTGTCACTTCCATCTTTTCTTTCTTGTTCTGAAGTGTGGCGTTCTAACATACTGTTGTTTCCTATTTTACTAAATAGCTGGTCACAGTTTACTTCTTCTTCAAAGACTTGTTCGTTATATCACTATATAGAAATTGGGTTGCGATCATTTATATCATTGGTTCTTTTATGAGTGTTTAATTCGTACAAGTCATCCTTTCGAAACCTTTTTTGTTGTTTTCATTCAACCTATTTTCCATTACTCACAATTTCATTTTGAATTTCAACTTGGAACGATACTGAAATTAGACGATCGAAAAATTTAGCGTCTTATAATTGAATTCACAAATACGAGCACACATCATTTGGTATCAGAATTTTAGAAATCTAATCCAGGTATCGTATTAGAAGTTTCGACATATAAAACAAAGAAAAAAATTCGAGGTGAAAAAAATTCAAAAAAATTTTGAAGTTAAAAAAAATTGTAAAAAAAAATTCATATCTTGGAGCATATCTTATGTTTTTCGTCAAGTTGTCACACTATTGAAATCTTTCGATTAACAAAATTTTTTACATTTTCCTTTCCTTTTTGAACCTATCCTACTACATATCAATCGTTTGTTGTTAACCAACTATTGCAAGTGTTCTTTAATCATTTCCTAACTAGTTCGATCTAGAACTTTGAGATGAACTTGAGAGGAAAAAGGCACGAGTGGTGAGATTAAAAGAGCGAGCAAAAGCCAAAATTGAGTGAAACACGAGCGGAGTGAATTTTTTTCTTCTAAAATTATTTGTGAGTATTTTGAATTTGGTGAGGTTTATATTCTATTTAATTCTTCTTTTGTTTTCTAATCCTTTATTGAAATCATGTCCTAAGAACTTTTTAAGTTGGAATTGCAAATATTGTTGAAAGAAATGAGAAGGATTATGCGATTTGAAACCGAGCAAATACATAACAAATTAGATTGTATAGAAGCTAGATGTTAAGGAGTCAATTGTCCTATGATTTCTTGAGAAGAGATCCATGTCGTGATTCCTATTCGTCGAGGAATTTGAGTTGAAGTAAAGCAAACCACAAGTTTAAAGCCTTTCGAGGTTACAAATGAGAAGGCACAAGTATCTCTTCGAGTGCACCAAAGTACTCATCCATGGAGGTTCAATCATGAAAAGTTGGTCATGTCTCGTATGTAAATCCTTCCACTTTTATCCAACGAAAATCTTCTCATTCTAATTCTTTCATGTCAATCACAACTTGTAATGAAAGAATGAGAGAAAAGGAAATTGAAAGAAAAGAAAGACAAGAGTTGATAATGAGAGAAAATAAGCAAAAAATAAAAGAAATTGAAAGAAGAAAAAAAGAAATGGTAGAAAAAGAAATTGAAAGAAAAAGAGAGCTTGAAAGAAAAGAGAAAGAAAAAGAAAAAGAATGTGAGCGAGAAAAGAACCTTGAAAAAAAAGTTTGAGAATAAAAAAGAAAAAAATTGAAAAAGAGGAAAATGAGAGCGAAAGAAAAGTAAAGATGAAAGATGGGTGTTTCATTGTGATTGAGGAAATAAAAGAAAGTGTGAAAGAAATGAGTGACGTTGTTGAAAAAGAAAGTGAAATGAAGAGTGAGATTGAGTCTTCAAAAATAAAAGAGAGTGTGGAAAAAAAAGGAGAGTTTGAAAAGGAGATTGAAAAAGAAATGACTGAAAAAAAAGAGAGCTTTCAAATAAAGGTGAGGACTATTTTTGCTAACCTACATTTGAGTTTGCCTTTTGATTTCTCCTCATTTCAGGTTTATAAAATTCCACCCATGGACGACTTCCAACTTCATTACCTTTCTAACGAGAGAGGATTCCAATTTATCGAAAAAGGTAAGTTGGAGAGTAAAAATATTCTTCAAATCTCCAAAGGTAAGCAAGTTAAGGAACCTCTGGAGATTCAATCAAATTGGTATCCTTTGAATTTGATTGACAAATCTGCCAATGTTTTTTATCTCAAAAGAAATCTTTACAATAACCTATTTTGTTGTTATTCGTTGCATGAAGTTTCTAATTTTGTCCCGAATAGTGTTTTAAAATATTTTTCTCCTGATGTATATTGTGTTGGTAAGTCTTTTGATGTCATTGGATTAAATTGATGTATATAAAATTTGATCTTGTGTGATAAAGAATTTTCAAGTAAAAAGCTTAATTTGTTTGATTGTGATGGATTTGTCAATTCTTTAAATCTTTGTGTTAAATCTTCATGTAAGTGCTTATTCAGATGAAATTTGAGAGGTTTGGTTGTTTGAATGTGTGCATGCTTAAATCCTCTTTGTTTAGCATGTGTGAATTATTGGTGAAAAAGAAACTTTTGTTGCATTTTTGAACGAGTGATCAAAATCATGTGTTTAGACCTGGAGCTTGTTATTCTGAATCATTATTGAGAGAAATCAAGCATCATAAGAATAAATGTGTGAACAATTTTTGCTTGTTTGATGTTTTGTCTTTAAATCTAAAAACAAAGTATTTGATGCAAAATCAAACTTTCGATCCCAGAGATTATGATTCTATATTATTTTTCAAGGGATTCGAGCCATTGAATTTTGTTTTCTAAGATTATAACTTTTGAATGCTTTATGATTCTAGTGTGACAGCCCTATTTTGACCCTAGTCGGGAAGTGGTTTCGAAACCGCTAAACCGAGCCGCAGTAATATTTGAATAAAATATTTTGTGTCTAAAAATATTCGCTCATGCATGTGTGAATTTTTATTACTTTGATTTTTGCCAATTTGAATGTGTTTTGAAATAAAAAGGACTTGTATGAGAAGATTTAAATATATGTGTGGCTAAATTCAAGAAATTAATTATGGAAAGATGTGAAATTAGATGAGAGGGATTAATGTGTAAAACTTTGGCAATGTGATAGGTTTTAAATAGAGGATCGAATAGTACATAGTTGTGAAATCACAGGGCTTGCATGGCAATTTGGACCACTTCTCATATAGTGGACGGTACTATTGATGAATGATGTTATAATATACTTTTTATTTTATTTGTTTAATGATTTATTTTATAATAAAGCTTATTAAATTAGAAAAAGGTGATAAAAACAAGAATGTTAAAACCCATTTCTTATTTTAACTGAAAATTAAAGAAGAGAATTTGGGAAAGAACAAGCCATTCGGCTAAGGGGATATCTTGATTTAGGTAAGGTCTCTTGATGTTTTTCTTTAATTTTCATGAAATTAAGCTAGTATTAAGGTCCTTTCTGTTGCCCATGATTGAATTTTTGAGTCTTTGGTGTGTAAAGCTTTCGGCCATGGCAAAAATTATGCTTAATGGTTGAAGCTTTGAAGTTATGAAGCTTTGAGTGATTATTTGAGTGTTTTGGTGTTCTTTTAAGGATAGTTGAGCAATGAACATAGAATTGTAAGGAAATTTGGTATTTTTACATTCGGTTGTGGGAAAGAAATTTGAGAAGGATTAGTTAAATTGAGTTGTTTGAAAGTTGAATTAATTATATATTTTTTTATAAGGATTTATGGATGTTTTAGAATCGGCTTGCATGTCTTAGTCCTTTCTCCTTATTGCCGAATTTAGAATATAGAAATTTAGCTAAGTAAATTGTTATTAAATCTTGTGTTGGTGAGCTTAAAATACCGCTTGGTATATTTATAATGCAATTGCTGAATGTGTCATTAGTTTAGAATTGAACCTTTTGTGTTAAATTGAGAACTTGAAATTTGAGCTTGGTAAATTATATGTTTTGATTTGATTCATGTTAGCATTCGGAAATGGAGTATTGTATACTTGATAAACTAATAATTAGTTGTGACTTGGAATATATATGTATTTGGCCGAATGTGAGTGTGAGGTAAAGGTAGTTTGTGTGTTTCTTGTTTTGAATGAAAGAGTTGAGTTGTGATGGTAAGAAGTTGGAGTGCGGTGCCAATGTTTACATTTGGCCATGGATAGGGAAGTGGGAAATAGATATGTTTTTCCATGTTTTGTTAAGTAAGGGAGTTTAGTAGAGGTTTGAGCTAAATTATATGTGTTTTCATGTGGATTCAATGATAGTTTAGAAATAGCTAATGTGTGAGTAAATTTTTACTCATGATTGCCGAATTTGAAATTCAGGAATTTGCTAAGAAAATTAATGTGTTTCTTATTGAATTTTTTTATGAATTAGTTATAAGAGAAATTAAGGATGAATTTGAGTTGGTTATTTGTTCTTTGTGTGACTTATTAAGCTAGTAGGACATTCGGCTATGCCCATTGGAACAAATGAATTTGGTTGGATGTTTAGTTAATGATATATATATATATATATATATATAGTGCAAATTGAATTGAGAGTTGTTAAAACGAAATGTTAATGTGCATTATGTGCTTGTATATATATTCAACTAAGGAAATTTGATATGCAATTTCTATGACCTGGAATGATGAATTGCCGAATGAAATATGGGTTATACATGGATAAATGTAAATGCATATGAGTGTGTGTGGTTAGTAGATAATGGCATTCGGCATTATGGAATTAAAGTTTTAAAATGAAAGCTTGTTGAGTTTTGATAATATATGGCCATAAGCGATCTTATATGGGAATTTAATGAATTAAATTTTGTTCAATTTAAGCTCAAGAGCATAGAGGGGCAACATCGGATAAAGGAAAAGCTAAAGTCACGGAATAGCCAACCCGAAATTTGTTTAGAAAGATACGAGGTAAGTTTTAAGTAATTTAGTTTAGCATAAAAAGTTAGAATGGCATGTTATAAGGGTATCATACATGAATCACGGTTCATTGACCTTACTTTACCTAAATTTGTTTATGAGATAGTTGTGTATAAGGTATGTAGCCGAATGATCACTAGAAAATAAGTTATGATAATTAGATGGATATATGATCCTTGTGTACATACAGATCAAATGTTAAATGAAAGTTATACATTATGTGCTTGTATGCGAATGAAGCAAATGAAATTTCAATGTGATAGACCTTGTGAACGTATACCTGATGGATAAATATGCACAAAGCTTAGGGATTTATATCCAGGCTAAGTCCCGAAGGCATTCGTGCTGGTGTTATATCTGGGCTAAGTCCCGAAGGCATTCGTACTGAAAATATGAAATTTTGCCATAATAATCCCCACTAATGTACTCATTGCCCTAAGATAGTCAGGTATGTACCGTGTACTCGTTCGTAATTTTAATTTGGATTGAATCATAAGTACGTAATGTAATGTGAATGTAAATAAGTTTTATGTTACAATTGTGATGATAATACATCCGGCCATTGTATGAGGTTATGTGAAAGTATGTGATTTATTTATGATATATGAGTTTCAATTCAAGTGAAATTATATGCTAAACGTTGCCTTATGTATATGTGAATATTCGGTCAAAGTGTGGAACTATGTACAATGATTCGAATTATCTATGTTATATGAATTTTGATTCAAGTGATACGAACATGTTAAAGTAGTTAGCTAATAATGTGAAATTCGGCCAAAGGAAAAGTAATGTATTTGGAAATTGGTTTATGTGGAAAGTTGAATGATTATTTGATGTTTGATTTTATTTATCTGCATTACTGAAACTTACTAAGCTTATAAAAGCTTACACCGTTTGTTTCATTTCTCTATTTTATAGATCTTTGTCTCCAAGTACGAGCTCAGGGATTCAAGTCGAAGTCATCCACACTGTCTAAGCTTATTTTGGTACCTTTAAAGACTTATGTTTTGGATAATGGCATGTATAGGCTTAACCCTTTTGGTCATAAATTATGTTTAAAGTATGTATAAAACAAGCTATGTGAAGATGGCTTGCCTTTTTCTGAATACGAATGCTTGGTTCGATGAAATTTGGTGGTTAAATATTTGTGATTAGATGATGATGTTATTTTGATAAACAACTTTAAGTATTTTGGGTAGATTGAAATTATGTTATTCATATGTAGTTAGATGAATTAGATGAAAATTTCAAATGTGATTTATGTGTATTATGGCATGATGATGAGTATAATTAAATAACCTTAATGGTTTAGTTTATGCAAATTGATTTTGGATGGTGTATTCGATTGGTTGATATGAGTTGTATAATTCTAGTTATCGTGAAATTCGTTATTAAATATGTATCCTTGATTATCCAAAGGCTGTGTTTAGTTTGGTAATACCTCATGACCCCTTTCCGACGTCGGATACGAGTTAGGGGTGTTACATCTGGTTTGTTACCATCGATGAAACTTTTGATTCATTTTGAAAAGGTAAGACCAACTTATATTTTTTATCCTAGCATTGGTTTATGCATTCCAATTTTTGAATAGGATTCCAGAAAGTTATTTTGTCCTTATAATTCATAATGTCACTAATTTGTTTCATTCTTGTGTAGGTGATAATTTGAAATGGTACCCTCTTAAAGAGGGAGGGTAGGCAAATAACCTTGTTTCTTTTCGAACCGTGTGTGATTCTCAGGATTTTGGAAGCAACTTTTTCAAGTTCATGAAAAAAGGGGTTCGAGATGTTGAAAGATTTTTTGCGAGTAAATGGCTCGATTTGAGGACAAATCATTTTGAAAATGGAGGGGATGATACATGCACGGGAACAATAGAAGTGCATTTGAGTTCATTAAGTGGACCAAACTCCAAGTTGCCTATTTCAAGAGAGGATCAAACTGAAATTCTCATCGGGTTTATAACATGTGCTAGATCAAATAAGTTTAAAGAGGCAATGATGGGCCTGATTCAGCAAGTTTGGGCTGGACATGAGATGTCCAACCCTTATTGGACCCAAAATAATGTCCCAAGTCTATGCAATGTTTTGCATGTGGCTGTTAGTTTAGTTTAATTAATTCTACAGCTTTTAATTATGTCTTTTTTATTATATGCATATTTAATTAATGTCTTGCATTATTAATCTACATCTTTAAATTATGACATGCTTTATGTAACTCTCATGTTAGTTAAAGTTTACATCATTAAGTTAAGTCATGCATTAAGTAACTCATTTGTTCATTTAGTTTGCATCTTAAACTAGGCATTTAAGCATTTTAGTTGTTAAATATGTTTGAGTCTGTTTATATAAGTATGTTATTTAATTTGGCTGTTACTTTTTAATCATAAGTTATCGTGTGTTTAATTTTTCTTAAATAAATTAATTGTGTGTTCAATAGTTTGTTATAGGAGAATCCAAAAGGCTGGTCACATATTTTAAAGCTACAATAGGGCTATTCATTTGCCAAGACGAATCAAATGCTGTCACATTCAAATGGCTAATCAATTTTGGCATAAAAGAGTGTGCATTTGGTAACTTAATTGCTGGTGCATAAAGGGAATGTTTTTGGTGGATATTGAAGCACTCAAAGCTCATTATGGTGGCTTTTCAAATGGACCAAGAGTGACACTTCAAGTCTGATCAATTTTTGGAGTCTTTATCCTTCATTATGATACCATTATATGAGAAAGTTACACAAGCTTTATGTTTAGTTTACAAGGGAGCTGAAGGGACATCAATTAAGTATATTAAAAACACATTTAGTCTTCATTAACGAACAGAGTCATACCTTTTCATCTACACCAGAATCAAATGAAGAGACATGACCATTGGTGTAACGCCCCAAATTTTTTATTTTTGGTTTTGTGAAAATGTGACACAAATATCTGTCTGCTTAAGTGGTTAAGTGTTCTGGGTGTGTTTGGGAGGTCCCAAGTTCAAGCCTTGTCTTGGGAAAATTTTGGTATTTTTTCTAAATAAAGCCTTACTCTTGTTCAATATGCTTTTAATTGATTAGTTGTAACTAATCAACAGAATGGGTCTACTGGTCTGGTGGTTAAGTGGTATGTTAGTTGGCTGGAGGTCTTGTGTTCAAATCCATATATTAGCAAAAGAGTATTTCTTTTTGCTTTGGGCGAGTGGCTGGTAGAGGAGTTGGATTAAAATTGTATTACCGAGAGGTTTTTGTTAGTGGGGTAGTAGAGTGAATGAAAGGATTTCCTATCAGTCTTTGAATTTTCTGAAAAGTTTTCTTTTTCACCCTGACATTTTCTCCCAGTTCCCTACCAAATTTTCGGCTTTCTATACCTTTTCTTCCATCAAAATTTTTCCTTTTGCCGCCATCTCTTTTTGTTTCCTTTTTGCTGCTACAATTTCCATTTTTGTTAATCATGTGGTAAGTTAAGTGTTATTCTTCTAAAATTTTTGATTTGAGGTTGACGAATCGTAAAGTTAAAGTTTTCATTTGTGTTTAAAGGATATTCAAAGGGCTGCAAATCGCTCATCGACCTTTTAAGTGTGTGGGTTCCTGTTCTCAACCGATGGTAAGTTTTTCGATGACTAAAGGTCAAATAACTCGTGGTAACTTTGTTTTAGTTTCGTTAGTATCACTAAATCAGGTTGTGGTATGGAGATATTTAGGTCTTGGAACGTTCGGAGGTGTTTCTACAGCAAATCAGTAACATGTGTGTACCCAAAAATACAAAAAATGGGGTTTCAGCAAAAGCCAAAAACCTCACTGTTGACATTGCACGGGCGTGTGGTAGGCCGCGTGCCCCAACACGGCCATGTGATCAACGAGGCTAGGCTGTGCGTGAAGGACAAGGCCGTGTAATGGACAAGCAGCCCATGTACAAGACACGGGCTAGATTTTTTAGGCCGTGTGGGCCATACGAGCATGTGAGTCCACACCAGTGATCCATACAAGCGTGTGGGATCTTGGGTCAGGCCGTGTAGATCCAATTTGGGCCGTGTGGGCCACCCTAGCGTGTGAGCTCACACAGGCAGGCCACACAAGCGTGTGAGGCCTTTTTACTAAATTATATTCTAAGGTTGCACGGGTCGCCCAAGTCAACTGTGAACATACTATAGGGTAGGTAAACAGTACTTAGACCCCTAAATACTGAAACTAATTGTATGATTAATGTACTGAGCATGTTATTATTACGTATGTATACTGATCTGAATGAATGTATTGTTAGTCATGAACATAGCATATCGCATATTGTATGTTGCATTGCATGAGGTTGGGATGATGTTATTGGAGAAAGTGTACTAAAATGCTTTAAGCCTATTGACTAACAGCTTAGCTGCAAAATATACTAAGAGGCTCTTGAGCCTATTGACTGGCAGCTCCGTTGCATTATACTGATATGTGCCGCTTTTGGTACAGCTTGTAAGTGTAGGGATGGTAGGTGTTTTAAACCCCATAGTAAGTGTAGGGATGGACAGAGATGGCATATTAGAGGCTGGTGGGTAGGATTCTACATTCTGTTCACTGCATACATGACTGTTACTGTGATGGTCTAAGGCCCCAATGCATATCTGTTACTACACTGAAATGGGCTAAGGCCCAAACTAATACTGATACAGTAACAGGCTTAGGCCCTAGACTGTATTGACTGTTTCTATGTTTAACTGTATGTTTGATTTCTATGGAGATTACACACTGAGTTTACGTAAACTCACCTCTTCTGTCTTATCTGTACAAGTAATCCCCCGACTTAGACAGATCGGTGTGATGGAGGACTTGACGGTGACCATGGTTTTGGACCATCATGACTTTTAATTTATGATTTATGGTTTTATTTTATTTAGTTTAATTACTAGTTTATTTTGGTGTAATTTTGAGGACTTTCTTGGACTTTGCTTAAAGTTGGGATTTTAATTAGTTTTATGGTTTTATAATTGCTAGCAGTAGGGAAACTCGATTTTCAAAATCTTAAAGATTTCTCTAAAACACACGAACACTTAAACTGTTTTCAAAGCTTCCGCAACAAGATATGTTTTAAACTAGCGATTAAATGAGTAAAGTGAGTTTTGAAACTAATAGAAGGAAAAGAAAAGTAATTAAACGGGAATGGCTTTTAACACGACAATGTAGCTTTCAAACACCCTAACATGTGACATCGCCAGATTCAGTAATAACATTTAGGTCGGGTTTGAGGTGTTACAATTGGTTTTCCCACATGAGTTAAAAACAAAATTAAAACTTGTAAAAACCCTAGTTAATTGCTGAAGGTGAAAGGTTTCAAATAGGCATTTCATAATAGTGCCTATAAATAGTTTTTAAGTAGACAATGTTTAATTGAATTTTTCTGAGTTTTGTGTGAGAATTCTATCTTTTTGTTCTTGGTCTAACTTACTTGGACTTATCAAGGTTCTCCTTGTGGCATCAAACCCTTTCTTCGTTTGAACTTACCACTTTCGTCCTTTCTTTCTTGCTCTGAAGTGTGGCGTTCTACCATACTATTGGTTCCTATTTTACTAATAGCGGGTCACAGTTTACTTCTTCTTCAAAGACTTGTTTGTTATTTCACTATATAGAAATTGGGTCACGATCATTTATATCGTTCGTTCTTTTCTAAGTGTTTAATTCGTACAAGTCATCCATTCAAAACCTTCTTTGTTGTTTTCATTCAAGCTATTTTCCATTACTCACAATTTCATTTTGAATTTCAACTTGAAACGATACTGAAATTAGACAATCGAGAAATTCAGCGTCTTGTAATTGAATTCACGAATATGAGCACGCATCAATTGCTACTGCAAAAGCACATTAGTAGCATGAAAGGTTGAAAATATTTTCTCTAACAAGTCTTTATTAGTTATGTTTTCTCCACATAATTTTAGTTGAAAACTAATTTTGAAAAGTTCTGAATTATATTCACTTACAGTCTTAAAATCTTACAACCGTAAGTGCATCTAGTCATAACGAGCTTTAGGGAGTTTCACCATTTTTTGATGGTCAAAGTTTTCTTTCAAATTGTTCTACAACTCAAAAGGGTCTGTCACAATAAGATATTCCACTTTTAATCCTTCACGTAGATGATGACGAATGAAAATTATTACTTTTGCCTTGTCTTGATTAGATTTTTTATCTGCTAATAAAGTATTTCCTAAACCTATAGCATCTAGGTGAATTTTAGCATCTAACACCCATAACAAATAATTCTTGCCTAGGATGTTTAAGGCCGCAAATTCAAGTTTGGTAAGATTTGACATTATAATCACTTGAATCAAAATAAAAAAAATATTATCAAAATAATGAGCATTCTCAATCGTAAAATAATTCAATTATATATACCAAAATTGCTAAATAATATGCATGTCAAATATTGGCATAGAGAGGAATAGTCATAATAATAACTTAACACAAATTACATTAATTGAATTTTCTTATAGTAAAAAAAATGTATATATAATTATCATTGTAACGCCCCTAAAATTAGGCCTAGAAGTTTTGGGCCAAAATGGGTCGTGTGGGCCCAATGAGCTTGTGGGCCCCACATGGGTGTTTACCATTAGACTTGTGAGAATTAATGGACTGGCTATGTCGTAAACATGGCTATGGTTAAATCTGGCTTAGCGGGCCATATGAGCACATGGGCCCCACTTGGGCTACGTAATGGGCCTTGGGCCTATATACACTAAATTGCATATTGGTGTGATGGCTAATAGGTTTGGGTGTGTTTGGGAGTGTTGGAGAAGTCGT
Organism: Gossypium stocksii; assembly: GCA_020496765.1. Taxonomy (NCBI): domain Eukaryota; kingdom Viridiplantae; phylum Streptophyta; class Magnoliopsida; order Malvales; family Malvaceae; genus Gossypium; species Gossypium stocksii. Next base: position 57,220,126 of record CM035622.1, read on the forward strand.
GGGTTCAAACTGGGGATTTAATAAAATTTTTGGTTTTAGGTGAATAAAACCCTAGGTGATTGGAAGTAGGCTTTATAATTAATAGAGGATAAAATATGATACAAAGAGAGCTTGTGGTCTAGTGGCAAGGTGGCGTGATGTGTAACTGTAAGGTCTGAGGTTCGAGTCTTGGCTTTTGCAAATTTTTAGTTTTGCTCTTAAATGAACATGGACACTAGCAGGTAGGCTTTATAATTAATTGTGGTGGAACTTTGTCACAAGGAGCCTGCTAGTAAAGATGGTAGGTGACATATAGGTATGCAAGTGGTCTAGGGTTCGAATGTTGGCAAAACCACGTAAGGGGTATTTATTTGCTGCTCTGGCCAAGGGAGAAGCAGAGGTGGACTGAAACTCTGCTAGATGAGGTTTGAATTGGTCAATGAGGAGAGAATCAGGTGATGTGGTTGGTAGTTGGTGATATAGAAGAGATTTAGATGGAGAAAATCAGGGAATTCAAAACTTGGAGAGTTGTAGCCGATTGGGGAAGCTTGTGTATGACAAATTCGGCTAGGGGGATTAGTATGAACACTTCGAATTTGGAGTTTGTTCTCTTAGTGCAATTTCAATTTTGGGCACTTGGTCCAGAAATTGGTACTCTTTTTCTCTTTTTGCAAGTGTAGCCGAAGTCAAGTGTGACGAATTGGGCAGTTTTGTGTGACTCTTTACTTCTCTACTCCTTCTTTAAAGAAATCTCAAGCCTTTCCGTGTTAACATTCTTTCTCTTTTTCTTTCAACATTTCTCCCTTTCCCTTTTGAACTGTGGCCGAATATCCTCCCATTTCTTCTCACTCAGACTTTTTTTTGGTTTAAGCTTTGGTGTTACCGATTCTCTTCTGTTCATCCCTCACCTATTCGCTATTGTTCTGGGCTCGACGATTTCTCTTTGGCAATCGATGAGTATACTGGACCCTTTTCTTTTTCTATTGGGTTTTGTTTTTATACACCCCTCTCTTGTAGTGGTTGTAACCGAATGCTTCTTCTCCTCTTCTTCTTATTGTTGATACTTGTTCCTTTCCCTTAGGTGTGATGTTTTTCTGATTTTGGTGAAGTGAAGGAGTACAAGTGACTGGAAACAATCAAACCTTTTTCCGTTCATCGTTCAATTAAGGTAAAAGCATTACCTTACTATTTAAATATAAGTCGAATATGTCTGTTGACTTTGTAAATGGACATGGTGGATTTGGACCTCATAGTTGATCAATCTTGATTATTTAAGGTTCACGATTGTAATGCAGATAATCGGCAAGGTTGTGTGATCAATTTTGGTTGACGATTGTAGATAATTAAGTGACATTTGTTCAGACAAGGTAAGAGTGGTTGTCGATTTGGGGATTTAGAGATGGTAAACCCTAGCGATTGGTAGACTGACAGTGTGGTTGCGATGATTATAGGTTGGGCGCTTGAGAGCTTGAAAACTGTTGCGTGAAACAAGTATGTATTTTTACCCTGTACCTGATAGTCGGCTGAAAAGTCGAAAGAGTGTGTACGCACACACTGAATAGACTGTAGATCGGTAAAAGCTGAAAAGCTGGGAAACTAGCGATTGATGCCATACGAGTGGGCGATCGTACGTGTGGTTAATCGAGCCCACGTAACATGGGCGAATGACAGAATTACCCCTGGAGAGTAAAATGACCGAATTACGCCTGGAGGGTTTAACCTTGAAACGGGCTTTTATCATGAAGATCAAGTTTTCGGAAAAAGACACTCCAATGTGACACCGCCAGATTCGGTCGTAACGTTTAGGCCGGTTTTGGGGTGTTACAATCATTATTAGATTTGGGTTGTAAAAATAAATGTGCAAATGTTACCCAAAGCAAATATTTCATCTAGAAAATAAAATAAAAGAATTATGAAAATACGTATACTGTATATAGTTTAATAGGAGTTATGTAGGCAAATGATATAAAGTCGAAATGATATGAACTTCACTATGAACTTGTAGAAGCTTGTGTTGATAACGTGTTACAAAATAATTAAATAAAAGAACGCATAAAGTAAACAAAGAATCCTATTTATAAGCCATTGACGTTCATTACAACACAGATAAATGAAGCTTATTTAACTGCTTCATTAACACATACATTAATCATGTTTAATAATGAATGAAGATTTTATCTCATTAATTTCATAAATATTTAAAGGTTATAGCCACCCATTTAATATATTTACAACACTATTTTTAATTTTAAATATTGTTTTTAAATGGTTGATGTGCACGTTTACTCAAATGTCCATTTAAGATTTTGTATCCATCCATTAGAAAATACTTTTATATATTTTTAAAGCATCTAAAAGTGTGAGTCCATTTCTTTACTTGTGATTCAATGAGCATATGCGTCTCAGCAAGAGCTAAAATATTTTTTAAATATTTTAAATAATAAATTCAAAATAATTAATTTATAAATTAATTTGGTCGATTGAGTCTTAACTCGGTTGACATTAATATTATTGTCATTTTAAAGAGACATGGATTCAAGCGTGCTAAAACACATTTTTTCTTTTATTTTAGTGTTGGGAGGAACTATGAGTAGTTTTAGCTATTGTCTAAAAAAAATCTATATATTAACTCAAAAATTAATTTAAAATTTTCATCTAATTCTAAATAATTATAATAAATTTAATTTTGATGGTTAATAAAAACAATCAGATAATATTGATTTAATAAATTTAATATTTAATTTTACTGATAATTAAATAAATTAAAATTTTTGGAAAACCCCAGTGTTAGCGGGGTGTTGATGCTAGTTATGATAAAAACACCTTAATTTTTGGTTGCGATGAGATCAGTAAACTAATTAAAATAAGATAACAGTGTCTGAAAATGCTAAGACCGACACATATTCAAATCCCAACGAAGAGTAGTTGGATTGCTAGATTTGCTAAAAGATATTTGTCCTTTGATAAAGTTGTAATAGGTTCGAATACATCTAATTTGTATATAAAATAAAGCTGTCGTATTTAATAAATGGCAAAATAAATAAATAAAAATAGTAATTTTATAGTTTTACGTCCACTTCAGTTTGTCACTTAGCATGTAGAAAAATCAAGTCTCCTGAAGAAAATAAGACTAAAATGTGTAATAGGGCTTAGACTGTTATCTGTTGGTATCTAATTAAGTCTATAAATACCCCCTTACGCCTCACTATTTTTTTTATCACAATTTCATAAGCACCAAACAACAGAATCATTTCGGGAAGAAAACTAATGGGGAATTGCATGAAAGCTTCAAAAAGGCAACTGGAGGAAGAAGAAATAGAAAAGGCTTGTGAAGCTGCTGCAAAAACCATCGTGAAAGTGAAGATAGTGCTGACGAAACAGGAGCTAGAGTTGTTTATGGGGAAGTTGAAAAAGAATAACAATGATGGAGGGAAGTGTTTAGGGGATCTTTTGGAGGAAATAGAGAAAGCAAGATGTGGAAACAAACATGAATCTTGGAGACCTTCATTGGAAAGTATCATGGAAGACGATCCTCATGGACTTTAATTAATGGAGCACAACAGATCATGAAGCTTTTTTCTTTTTTTGTAAACTACCAAATATATAACCTTCTTCTCATGTTGGTTTTTTTTTTTTTTTTTTTTTAATTTCATTTTTTTACTTGGGCAAATTACGCCAGAGGGTATACCAGAATTTCCATTTGATTTTTTTTTCTGGGTTGATCCTTTGGCTTGTGTGATGAACCAAGTGGAATCTGTATCTATAAGCTATGGTTTTTGGATAAATATAGATTTCTCTTTGTTTACTAATTACTGATATGGAGTTTTATTTCTAAGCTGTGCTTTTATGGGAATTGATGGAATAAAAATTCTGGGTATTTTATGAAATTAGTTAGAAGTTTTGTAGTTATAAATTCACCTACCAAATCTTGGCAGAATCTCTCACTCTTATTTCTTATTTGAGAAATAATTGCGAGTTTCAAATTTGTAATTAATGAAGAGTTTGGGAGTTGATTGTAAACATATGGGAGTTGAGAGTCTAAACTCATTTAACGAAATTCAGCGCCATACTGATCAACTAAGCATAACCAGCTAAATAAAAACCACTGTTCTGTGAAAGCCCTGAAAGCAATGGAGAACCTGAGTCAGAGAAAAAAAATTTAAATTAGATTGGCAATTAGTTTATCAGTTTGATTGATTTATTTGGTTAGATTAAATAAATTATTTTTAAAAAAATTATAATATATATTAAAAATTCAACTCAACCAGTTTTTTTATCCAATTCAGTTGGTTTGTTTTTAGTTCTTGAATCAACCGGTTCAATGCTCTTCTGTGGACCGATACTTTGGTTAATTTTCAGTTCAACTAATCTGACCAGCTAGTCTGGTCCTATTCAAACAACCTTGCCTTTAAGAAAGTCAAGTCGGGATGAATTTGGGTTGCACTTATGTATAATATTAATATACTTCGTATTCCCCCAATTTTAGCTTAGCTCGAAATATGAAAATCAAATTTTAATTCATATTAGTAAATAATTAACTGAAGCTAGTTTTAGTCCTGTTCATGTTATTATTTATTTATTTTTAAATATTTATGTTATTTTAAATTGAACATTTAATAAATTTATATTTCTCATTTATTAAAATTTTTAACAACTTAACATATTTTTAAAATGTTTACATTATAGTATTATATATTACTATAAGTTTAATTTTTGTGTTATTCTTTAAAAAAAATTATGTATTATAAATTTCATAATGTATAAAAATAAAATAGCATAATATATATTGCAAACTTAGAAAACAGTATAGGTTATGTTTGGGTCTTAAATGTTTAAATTTGAGCTTAATCCATATTTTAATCGAGCCTAATTTTTTTTGTCGCATTCATTTTTCAACATTAATATTTGAGCTCAAACCTTCTCACATAGGGGTGAACATTCAATCGAATCAAATGAAAATTTTTTGAGTTAATCGAGTTGACAAGTCATATTTTATCATCCTAACTCGATTTAAAATTTTTTTCGAATTGAGTTGAGTGGAATGAAATTCAAGTCGAGTCGAATTAACTGAAATTGTTCGAGTTAGATTAAAAAATTAAACATGTCAAATTAAAATTTTGTTACAATATAACTAATTATATGTTAGCTTTGAAATCATATATATTAGGAAAAAAAATCAAAGCAAAATAAAAAAAATACTTTAATATTTTAAACTTGAATAATTAATTAACTTCTTTCAAATTATTATTCTAGAAAATTTTTAATTTTTTAACTTTCTTTATATATTTTTTAGAATTTTTTTTTGAAATTTTTAGAATTTTTTAAAAAATAAATATTTTAAATTTAAAAAATTATTTTGAATTTTTGAATTTTTCTTTGTTTTTTAGAGAGAGACTAATTTGCTCATTTTCAAACTTGTCAGGGATCAAAAGTGTATTTACACTAATCTATTATTCGAATTGTAAAATTCAACTTGATTCAAACTCGAAACTCTTCAAATTAACTTGAATTATTTAAATAACTCGATTCCCTTAATTTAAAATTTATATATTTTTTAATTTTTTCACATCAAATCAAATTTATATCCCAGCTGAGTTTGCTATTTGTTATGACTGGGTCATTTTTTTCATTTTTAATTTACATTAATGGACTAAAAGCAAAAGAGAGAGAAAAAAAAAGAAGAGAAAAAGATCCTTTCAGTAGATGCAGTAAATGTAGCTTTCAACTTCCTTTATTTATTATTAATTAGAGCATAGTTTTCTACTATTAATAACGATGCTTAAACAATGAGCGGTGGTGCATTAGTTATAAAGCAGTAAACTTTAATTTGGTGGTCAAAATAATGTATATAGTACGTTAAACTTTGGATTAAATTTGACGGTGTCTTAACCTTCTTACAAGTTTACATTTCTCAATCAAATAACTAATCATCATTTTTAACATTTTCTTTGAATTTTCTTGAACATTTATCAGCATTCACTTTTTCTAAAGATAAAAGGTAAACGCTTTGAGCTTTACTTAACGTATGTGTTTGACGGGTTCAAAAATTAAAAGAAACCCCAACCAAATTTAGAGGTTGAATTATTGGAAATTCATTCTACTTCTGAATTGCATATCTTAATCATGGACTTAGTCCGATGGAACCAGGCTGCGGACACAGTAATCAAACTGGCTTTGGGAAGTAAGGAGGACTTGCACATACTAGATTCTCCTTCTAGAGAGATTCCAGAAATATTAGAAATCGACATAACCAAAAGTTTTGTTTTTTAGTAATTGTTTATGTAACTAGTTGGCTATTTTTTTATTTTCATTTCACAAAAAAAAAATTGTTTTAATTATTGATATAATTAAATGGATTATTTTATTTTATTTATTTATGGGTAAACTACATAATCAATCCCTCTAAATTTGTTTAAATTTTTATTTCTACCGCTAACATTTTAAAATTTACAATAATATCACTAATGTTTTTGAGTTATTACAAAAAAAAAATCACTACATCGTTTTCTATTGTTATTGAAATAACGTGAATATGATGTGGCACGTTAAGTTGCCATCTTGCACACCTAGATTGTCATGCTTTAAGAGCTTTTTATTTTATTTTATTGACTAATTATTTTAAAATAATTATTAAACAAAAATAATTTTTTATTTTACTTTTTTTCATTCTTCTTCTTAAAAAAAAAGAAGCTTACTTTCACTCAAAAGAAAACCCTAGCGACATTCTTTCTCAATTGTCTCCATCATTGTTGCCGTCTATCCAGTATCGCCATTATTCCCTCTCTCTTTTTTCCTTCTTTTTTTTTTTTTATGATTTTTTGCTTCCCCAAAAATTTCTTAGTTGTCGCGAAATCACTATCATACGTCGCTACACTTCAGTGTCATCTCTGATAAAAAAAATACCAAAAGTCTTCCCTCTTCTCCTTCTTCAACTTTATTCGGTTAGATTTCCCTTGAAAACAACCAAACATTCCAAAAATCCATGCAAATGTTTGAATGTAACACCCCTAAAATTGTTATACCATAAAATCTGTAATAAATCAAGATTGTGTATGATTGATTTCTTGATAAAGTGAAATAAGGAAAATAAAATTGATAAAAAAGAGGTTAAGTGATGTCAAAGAAAGTTGAATTGAGAAGTATGTTGTGGTATACTAAATTAAAGTAAGGACTAAATCTTAAAAATACAAAAAGTTTTGAGGTTCGAGTACAATTATTCAAAATTTGAGGGGTTGAAGCATAAGTATGAGAAAATTGAAGGACTAGAAGTGAAAATAACCCAATTTCTTGTAACATGGGATTGGTGTGTAAGGACCAAATTGAATAAGTGAAGAAATATAAGGGACTTAATTGTAATTTTACCAAGAGTGAAAATAACCCAATTTCTTGTAACATGGGATTGGTGTGTAGGGACCAAATTGAATAAGTGGAGGAATATAAGAGACTTAATCACAATTTTACCAAAAGTGAGAAGTGATTCAATGATGGAAATTTGAAGAAACATGAAGGGTAAAATGATCATTACCCAAAATAGATAACTATATGGTGTAATAATTAAAGAAGAAAAGTGTTGAAATATGATTGATTGAATATTTTATTATTTTATTATATGATATTTCAACGTTTTAATTAACTAATTAAAGAGATATTTGTATGGAAAGTATTAAGAAATTTCTTCATACTTTCCATGCACCAGCATGACCACCTTTATAAAAGGGAAGAAGTTCTCATTTTCTTATAATTTGGCCTTTTACAATAAAATCCCATTAATTCTCTTCAATTCCTTGAAAGTTTTCACAGCCACCCAAAATAAGAAGTGAAGTAAAGATACTAGAGAGTTAGAATATCAAATTAGAAGCAAGAAATTGGTAGATAAAAGTGAAGGAAAAAAAGAAGGAAAAAGAAGGATAGTGATGAAGTTAAGAAAGAAATAGAAGAGAAGCAAAAGAGGTAAGTGTTCATTTTAATTTCATTGATATTTCAAAGCATTAAATTAAGGTATGTGATAAAAATTGAGTGTTGAATAGGTGAATTTTAATTAAGTAGTAGTGATGAAAATTATATTATAAATTGTAACCCATAAACAGTGATATAATTTGTATTATGAGAAGTTATGATAAAATTATATGTTAATGATATGTGAGCTTAAAAGATTAATGTAACACCCTATTTTGGTGAATCTTGAATTTGGCGAGTAAACCGATAGTAATCTGAGTGGTGTACTACTATCCGCCTAATTGATGCTTTTGGCATATAGGTTGGGCGAATAGTTGGCATTATAATATTATGTAAGGATTGTTCTCTAAATGTGATGAGTTGTAGAGAAGAAGAGATTGGTAAGAATAGTGAGGATTTTTGGGTGAATTGGGTTGTCACTAAAGGTATTGTTCACCCAGTTTATTGGGTTATCAAGTTAGTTACGTACTAACGAGGTAGTTAGGATGGAACCTAACGAGGTAGTTAGGATGGAACAAAGGGTTGGACAAAAAATATAAAATACTGAATTTCCATTTATAGCTATAAACCATTTTATTAAGGCAGTATTGAAAGTTTAAGACACGTGTCAAGTTCCAATAAAGGCTTAGGCTATTCATATAGATACTTAGGTTGGAAAAGAAAGAGTTTTTCTTCTTCGTTCCTCAAGAAGTATTGTTACTTGGATCTTAAAGAACTTACAATGTTTTTTCTCCCTCAGGTTCGAGTGGTAGATCTGGGTCTGTATTAGTAGTTACTCCATCACAAAGTAAGTTTTATGGCTTTACATGTTATGCCATGAAAAATTAAGACTATAAGGGTCTGAACAGCAAGATGAGGAAGTAAGGCTTTATATGAAGTATTATCTGGGTTTGTGTTGATGGAAAAAAGGGCTAAGAATGAGTTTTAATGGGGCTCTTCTCTTTCTTAAGTAATGGTAGTTGCAATTTCTTGTTGGATCTGGAGTTCAAGCTACTATTTGTAGATGTCAGATGAGTCTCTAAACTAACTCCTATATGTATATCGTTTATGCTAGATATTTATGTAGAAATCGAATGAATTGTGTTACTGATATAAAAAAAGGTACAATTTAAGGTTATACTATTGTATGAATGTTTGTTGGGTCTTACATGTGTAGTTTGTATGGAATCTGATAAGTTAAGTTTGTGATAAGTATTTTGATGATGAAGTATGATTGTATGAGCACAAGTGGAATGTATGAGATAAAATGTGAGTTAGTCAGGTGTTGTTAATAGATCAAAGTATAAAGTCCTGAATGGTGTCAATGCATGAAGAGTCAGTCAAGTGTGTCTGTGTTTGTTTACCATGGTGGTGTCTAAAGGAGTCCGTTGGGACTTTAAACACGATCTTTGTAAGAAAAAGTCCATGGCCATGGCATTTTTCAAAAGGAACTAAATAACGGTTATTGTTCAACGGGGTTTCTCTACATGTCCCAAGATGATGATGGGCAAACCTTACATAATGAGTGTAGGCGAATCCATATCGTAAACATGTTAGAAAAGAAAGCCCTTATGGCGAACCATGAAAAGAAAGCCTTTATGACGAATCATGAAGTGAAAGCCTTTTTGGTGAAAAATAGAAATTAGCCTTTGTGGCAATCTCTATAAGAATGGCCCTTATGCAAACCATCTAAATGAAACACCTCTATGGTGAATTCTAAATGAATGGTATTCATGGCGAACTTTGAAGGAACGGTATGAATGGTGAACTATGAAGGAAATAACCTTGTGGCGAACCATGCTGAACCCTTGGTGAGATACTTTTAATGGGCTTCTTTTGTGGTAGACACTGTATGAAATAGCATTGCATATTCCACCGGAGCTCTTTTAAAATCAAGATCAATAAGAATAGAATGTGCTATTCGATGAATTCAAAGTAAGAACCAAGTGAGTTTAAGGACTGAATCTGAGTAAAGACTAAGTTTGATAACTAGAAGTAGGGCATATACTTATAAATAGTAAGAGTAAAAGGGGTTGAAGAATGATCAGGTATGAAGAATAACTCTAAACGTCGATCTATAAAGAATATGGGTAAAAGAATCATCATCAAGATGAGTTAGAAAGAAAGTCTAATGGGACGAAGCCATCGATGAAACTATGATAAAGGATACAAGCCATGTTATAGGGGACAGAAGAAATGATCATGTTCATAAATAGTGTGATGCTCATGATGATACATAAATGAAGTTTAGAGAAGAAAAGCTGGTGGTGATGACTACTGCCTGTTTATGGAATACAACGACTAAGGTATGAATGATTATTTCTCACTAAGTTATTATGAACTTATATATGTGTGTTATGTTCCAGGTGCGATGTTGTGGGTCTATGCCAGGAGGGATGATGCTAGGATTATGTCAAAAAGTATTGTATCGGGTTATTATGCATACAGAGCGAGCTTGGTGGTGCGTCTAAAGATTAAAATACTTCTTAGAAATCCACACTTGGGGAATTTAGGGTTTCAAATTAGATATCATTGCAATTTAATTACCTCATATTTTATTTGTATTTACTTATGTATTTTAGTTTGAAATTTGTAATTAAGTTGTCATTATTTGTAAACTACATTAGTAAATCAAACTTGTGTATTTATTTGTATGGTAATACCTAAGCTTTAGATCTAGTCAATCGGATCGGGTTGAAGGTGTTACAATTACATTGAATAATAATTTAAGTGTGATGATATACATAATCAAGTGATCTTTTATAATAAATTAATAGTTGATAAGTAAAATAAATGTTAAGTGTTGGTGTGAATGATATAAATTTTAATAAGTAAATAAATTTATTAAAACCGTTTTGGACAAAAGCAGTAGTTTAACTTAGATAATTCACCAAAAATTGTAGAAATCTATTTAGAGGTTGAATTAAGACTGGAATTAAAGCTTATTGAGCCTAACTTTTCATAAAAGAAAACTGTGTAAGTAATATAATTGTAGATGATGAGATATTTGACCTTTTATGAGACAATGTCAGAATGATTTCGGGTACCTCTATTCTAAATTTGAAAAATTATTAAAAATTGTAAAAAAAATTTTGGATATGAAGATTCATATTATTAAAAGATTGATGAGTCTATTTTTAAAGGAAACAAACAAAAACATTATTCAAATCCTGTATTGAAGATAATTAATTTTTAGTGAAGAAGCTTAAAGCTGCCTAGCAACAAAATAGGGGAAAGTTTAAAAAAGACATTGTATTAGTTGACTTAAGAGAAAATTATGAAATTTTTACGGTAAAAAGTTCATTGAGCCTAGGCTCAAAAGCAACAAGTGAATTCAAATTTTGAATTATATAGGGCAAGATATAAAGAATTTAATGAATATTACTCAAGTAGGCAACCTTGTTAAGAGTATATATGTAACTAGTAAAATTATTATTAATGTTGCATATAGGCATGCTATACTAAAAGCCATAAATTCTCATATAAATACATGCACTTATAGGATGTAGAATGGAGATGTGGAGGAGGAAGAAAAGTAGAAGAGTTGTAATATTAAAAAGTTGTTATAAGTGATGGAATTGCTAATATATAAGAGAAGTTTAAATTAATTGTTGAGACATTAAGTGAATAATTTTTATATGATGTATTAATGAACTTATTTGTAAAAATTTAATAGTTGTGTTAATCTAATAAATTTGATTGAGAATCATATGGTGTTGAAATTGGAAATAGATACATGTAAATGATATGTTGAGTGAAATTGGTTGAATTATGATATATAAACTTAATTGTAGGTGATGAGAAATGACAGAATGGAAATCAATTGGACATAAATTTGGCATTGCGATGAGCTCAGGTATATGGGTGATGTCACAATGAAGAACCCCAACATTGTGACATCAACTTGGGGTTTTGAAAACTTTATAATTTGGTCCCTATTCAATTATAAGCTGTTACGAGAGCTATCGGAAGCTTGAATTGAACTTAGATAAAATTTTAAATTGTATTGTAAACGCTAAGTGATCTTAGTAGTCCAATTAAAATGATAAAATGAATTGAATTTAACAATAGTTGCTCTAACAATGAACGTAACACCTTGGTACCGTGACTCGATGATCGAATTAAGTAAGAGGGTGTTACATTGAAGTTGACAACCTGGATCCATCGTTGCTCATCGTTAGATTGATGTCATTCTTTAATATATTGTTCCTCTAGATCGTGTTGGAAAAATTGGTTAAGAAAAGATTTTAATGTTACAATGTAAGATCTAAAATTCCCAAAACTGAGCCACTTTGTGATTTTAATAGTAATAAACCCTAACCGAAAGGCACATGTGCTTTGTGTGAAACGGATTTGAGTTAATCATGGGTTTCAACCGAACAACCTTCTTCACTATTCGCATACCTTGGCTTTTTCTGAGTATGGGCTTGAGCAGCATGAATCAAACACATAAAAAGAAACTGTAACACCCCTAACCCATATCCGTCGTCGGATTAAGGTTACAAGGCATTACAAAACAAATCACAGCTTAAGGAAGGCATTCGTTACTATACATTTTTTAAAAGAATTTAAATTCAACTAAACAAATCATATATGCATTTCCTTTATGTTAATCAAATAATCAAATTTTAAATTAAATACTGTCATGACAAATTCCATATACAAATATTAAAACATTCAAACTCATATATTGAATTCATGCTATCAAACTAGTCTAACTTGGCAATTATCAAACATATCATTATAAAACATTAATTGAATAAAATATACAAGATAAATTACATCTCATTCGCATACCAAAAGACATTATTAATGAGTTAATCTTACGCAACCAAGTACATATTATCAAATCATCCCTTCACATAGGTATGCCTTTGGCATTTATAAATAATTTAATTCAATAGCCGAATACATATTATATTTAACTTTATTCATTCTAATAATTTATATAACAACCGTGATCAACATGTATTCCTTGTACTAATTTAATAACTTAAACTAATTTATAAAACAAATCATGCATACCAATTAAGACAAAGTTTAAAACACATCCAAATATATATATAACATTCTTATTACTAGCTAATGCATTACATATTTCAACTCAATAACATTCATCTTTTACTCCATTACCAAAACACATGATCAAAAACCACAATACATATAAATACCTTGAGCTAACGTATATGCATATATATCATTAATTCATTATATGCCAACAATATAAATATGTACTAGTGCCAAATCATAGGGTTAATTATGACCATCATTTAGATTTTCATCATATATCCAAAACTCAAAAATTTACTTACCATGTAACAAACATTTCAAAATAATCTTCTACCATGTTCGAACCTAATCAAATCTTATTTAATTCAATTTCACATAATACCACCTTAATTAACAACCAATTTCACATATATATAAGACCGAATCACCAAAATCATAATCAAGCATAACTAGCATCAAACGAAGCATTAAATCCGAGCATAATAAATTATTAAGCCATTTTCGTATGGCTTAAATTATACATAACCAAAAATCCAACATTTCAAAACATAATCCAGCCTATACATGCCATAGATTCGAAAATTCACTTAAAAAGATACCGAAGACAGTCGATAGTGTGATAGACTTTGCTGACGATCCCTGAGCTCGTAACTTGACTCCAAAATCTATAAACAGAGTAAACATGAACACACAGTGTAACACCCCAGACCCGGCCTAGATGTTATGGCCGAATCCAGTGATGTCACATCAAAAAAGTTGTTTCAAAACGACTGTGTTTAGTTAAAATTATGTTCAGTGGCATAGTTGCTTGGTTAAAACTTAAACTTGTGACTTAGAAAATCAAAATCCTTGTAATTTGTTAAGTTAAGATGAAAGCCCATGTTCTAAGTAAAAGTTCACATATTAAGATTACTTAAAAAACCGTGATTAACTTTAAAAAAAATTTAAGTTTGATGATCCAGCAATTGTAGCAATAATAAACCCAAATGAAAAGTCAAATCGGAGACACAAGGCCTTATTACAATCCATTGAAAAATAAACAAGTAATTAAAATAAAGTAATTCGAAAACTATTTAAAACTTCTAAGAAGCTTATAGTGTGGCTATCTCCGAGTCCACTCCTATGTTGAGCCGTTTACTGAGGGTCACCTGAAACATTACATTAAAGGGTGTGAGTTTCGAAACTCAGTGTGTACGACCATTGGCAATCAAATCAATATGCACATCAACACATTGGGCTTAAGCCCTACTCAATATCGGTGGCCTGTGCCTTAGCCCATGATAGCCTCAGTTGGGCCTCCACATTCAAATTTCAAGATGTTCACGCCATGTGCAGTTACCCATAACCAACCCTGTACACCCTCTTCCAACCCTACACTTCTGTGGGGAGATACTCGACCCACCCATCCTTATACACCGGTTGCGGCACCACTCATCATTGCAGCAGAGCTGCTCGTGGCTCATAAGCCTTCGTTGTAGCACCAGTTGCAGCACTACTTATCGTTGCAGTAGAGCTGCTCGTGGCTCAGAAGCCTTCGTTGGATCCACAGTCGTCAAGCGACCGTGCGACCCTCATATACACTTCCTCCAATCAAAACCCAGCCCACATGCAACATAATATCTCATGAATGCATCATCGTCACATACAACATACACCAGTCATACTCATAACACATAGGGGTATTTTAGTCATTTCACTACCCAGGGTATTTTGGTAATTTCTACCCTACAAGGGTGTCTCGGTAACTCTACCCTTCGAGGCGTTATAATAATTTTACTCTACAAGGGCATTTTAGTAATTCTACCTTAGAGGGGTATTTTCGTAATTTCCTGAAGGTATAGATTTTAATTATGGATTTTGGCCCATCAACAAGTCCTCGCGACTAAAGTGAATGGACACTATGCACCAGGTAGGATTCAAGAGAAGAGGAGGTAGGTCACTCGGACCGCTTAAGTACCAAGCTCTTCCTAGATCCAATCCTAGACATGCACACATCTATTGCCACACCTTAGTCTAGCGACTTGTCCACAGACATGTTTAATTATTTAACTAAGTCTTATGTAAAATTTGAGAGATCAGAACTAGGCCTATAGTCCATTAAAAACCCTAGCATGCATTTCTACAATCTCATAAAGCCTACTAGGCCCAATCATATTCATAAAACCCATTAAGCCCTAAGCATGCTTATGTAGCCCATTAGGCTCGATCATAATCCAATCATACAATCATGCATGTCAATTAGTCATACAATTTCATATAACAACTTTGCCACTTTGGGCCCATAAGTTCGTCAGGCCCATTCAAGATTTCGAGATTTCGACTTTTGCTGATTTTTGTGTGTGTAGTGTATGTACACACCTGATTGATGACCGTACTATTGTATTCTCAGCCTCGACCTATAACCAAAACCATTTCTGAATCAATTCTATACCTTAAACTACAACTTCATCAAATCCTAAAGCCTTACCGTAACCTTACCATGTACCACCGATTTAAATAGCCTTTCCTTCACTATTACTTCTGAATTTCCTGAGATCTGCACCAATACACACATATTATCAACATCAAGTGACTCGCACGAGTCACCCTTATCAACCATATTTACATTCGGCCGCCTATAAAACTGAAATTAAGAGTGAATACACTTACCATCCACTAGAAATCTTTTCCTCGCTTGGAATCTTAGAACCCTACCCCTAGTTTAACAGGGTTAATCGACAAGAAAAGAAAGGATTAGATAGCCCCTTCGGCTTTACCAAACACACTAAAAATGATTAATTAGGCACTTACCGAAACTGATCTCCAAACTTGTAGCCTAGATCTCCACTGAATGTGCAATCGGCTTTTAACCACTTGACTAAGGGTTGTAAATAACAAAAAACGATTTGAGATAAAGGACAACAAAAGAAATCGACAAGAGGAGATGGATATTCGACTTTTAGGAGATTTAAGGGAAGAAGTCAGCAAGAGAGTATAGGTATTCGGCTTTTAGGGAAACAAATGTGACTTTTCGCTTTTAAAAATTTAGGGATGGTGTTCGACTTTGAGAGATGAAAATCTTTAGTGAAGTTTCGGTGAAAATGAAGGGGAGAAGAAAAGGGAGAAGAGAGGTTGGCTAAGAAGTGAGTTTGAAAAAACAACCAAAAACCCTCATGCATATTCGACACTCCTTTAAATAGGCACAAGCCGATCCTAGCCTCCCTTACAGTCCCATTCGGCACCAACACACACACTCTCTCAATCTCTTATTTTCTCTCCATTATCTCCACCTTAAAATTCTCTCCTAAATACTCCCCTCTAGAGTCCCCTTTTGCACCACCACCTTCCTTTCATGAGCAAAAATAAAGTCCCAAAACCACCACACTTGAGCCTCAAACCTTGGACCTTATCCCCTACATGAAACGCCACCTTGTAGCTCCCATGTAATGCCACCTTGCCACTGGGCCACAAGCCCTACTGTGTCCTATTTTCCCCTCAATTCATTTAAGAGGCCTATTACCAAAGTCTAGGGTTCCACTAAGGCAAAAACTAATTTTTTCCCTATGGTCAACCTTATCGCTAAGGCTTCAAAGAATCCTCCAAATATTCCAAAAACACTAACCCAACAATTCTAACTTGTAATTTCATGCTGTTGTCTTACTCTCAAAAATTCTAAATGCACCTAAACCCAAAGCCCAATTCTTCTAGGCCCAAAATTTGAGGCGTTACACACAGAGTAAGCTATCATAGCTTAGTAAATCATAAGCAAATAAACAATTCAAAAATTTAGTCAACTCATATTGTAACAGCCCAAATTAGGGCCTAGTCAGAATAGTGGTTTTGAGACCACAAATTCGAGGTAAAAAATCTACTTTCATGATTATTTTTGTGATATGGCATGCTTGCATGATATTGAGAAAGTTTCATAAAGGAAAATTTATGAAATAGTAATTAATTTGTCCTTTAGGACTAAGTTGCAAAAGATGCAAATTATGAGTTTCTAGAAGGTTTAAGTATGAAATGGCATAAAAAAAGTATGAGGAGTCCTTATTTGGCAATTAGACCAATTTTTGACACTATGGACAAAAATGCCCATGAAAGGGAAAAATATCAAAAAAATGGCATAAAGGCATTTTGGTCATTTGGTAAAGTTAAGTAATAAAAAGGGAAAATAAGCCAAAAGTAGGCTCATCTTCTCCATGTACTAGTCGAATTTCTCAAGCCACCATAGCTAGGGTTTTTCTTCATTTTAAAGTTCCAAGTGACTCCAAGCCCTATTTTTCATGCTTTTCATATTTTTGGAATCCTCGTAGCCTAATCTAGCTATTTCTACCACTAATTTGAGCTAGGGTTCACATTCAAAAATATACTCATGCATGATATACAAGTAATTTGATGCCTAGTGGTAGAAAATGAAAGATTAATGTGTAGTAAACCCTTATCTCTAGGTGATTTTTCATGAAAGTCACTAATAGGGACCAAATTGTAAAGTTAGTAAATTGTGTAGTAAAAGTATAAAATTGTGAGTAATGTGGGCTTGTTTGGACACTAGTAAGTGTTGGCTAGGCTTAGGTAGTCAAGAGAATAGACACATTTCATTTTACAAGCCTAGGGAGTATTTGGCAAATATGCAAAAGTTTAGGGGAAAAATTATACATTTTGGCCAAAGTGTCAATTATGAGTATTTAGTCAATGTGGGTACTAAACAAGTTAAATTTATCATTCTATATCAAGAAATACAAAGCCCGAACCGAAACCGAGAAAAGGGAAAAGTCGTGGGCTAAACCGATAAATTTCTAACATTTTGGACTCGAGGTAAGTTGTATGTAATAATTTAGCTCCTATGTCATGTAAATTCATTATGATGCCATTTTATGAAATTTGTGATATTTTAAGAAGCTATGAGCATAATCTTGTATGAATTATTTATATGAGATTCATGCCATTGATTTGTTCAGGCAAAGTATGAGACCATGAAATTTATTGATGCGAAATTTTACTAAGAAATGATGAAATTATGAAAAGGAAAATTTCATGCAAGTTTAATGGACACAGAGGATATCGTAATCATGCTATGAGTATTGTAGGTCCCGTATAAGACCATGTTTGGGATATGACATCGGCACCGAATTGAGATCCCATGTAAGACCATGTCTAGGACATGGCATTGGCCTCGAAACGTGATCCCCTGTAAGACCATGTCTGGGACATGGCATGGGCATCTAAGATGAGGTCCCGTATAAGACTATATCAGGACATGGTGATCGTGATCTCAAGTGATGATGATAAAGTAATAAAATCTGATCTACCTAGAAACTAACTAATATCACGATAGAAAGGCAAGTGCACCTATCGAATAGTAGTATAGTTAGTGGCAAGACCGGAATATTGAATCCAAGGAACTATGAGCACTAGTAATAACTTTTTTCCTGTTATCTAGCCTAAAAATAAATGGAGGTTTTGTTTCTAAATTAACTAATCTAAACTAAACTGAAAAGAAACGACAAGGAGTAAAGAGAGAGGTTGCTTTTGGGAAAACTGATTGATTAAGGCAATACCTAAGGAAGAATCCACCTAGACTTCACTTGTTATCTAACTCTGAACCAGATGATTTCTTCATTTGATTTGATCTGTAGAGATCCCTAAATTATGTTAATACCTCCGTCGAGGATAAGAACAACTAATCCTAGGTTGATTAACTGAAATCTCTTTTTAGTTAAAACCCCTAGTCTTGCATTAACTTGATTTATGGCTCCCCATATTAGATTTGACTCTAATCTGGCAGATTTTCATCGTCCTATGTCTAGGATTGTGATCAACTCCGCTTAATGTGTTGGATCTACTCCTATGTAGGGACTTTTGCTCCTCTACATAAGCACATTCGACTTAAATTAATATCCCGAAAATATTAATTTAAGAGTTAAAAACATAATTAAGATCAAATCAAATATTTATCACACAGTTTAGATAACAATAACAAGATCTGTCTTAGGTTTCATCCCCTTTAGATATTTGGGGTTTTAGTTCATAATTATAAAAGAAAACATCTCAGGAGAAATAAAATAGCAAAACATAAGAAAACCCAAAACTCTTAAAAGGATTGAAGGGAGATATTTTGTCTTGATGTAGATCTTGGCTTCTAAGATGGATCAATCGGCTTCCTTTTGAGTAATTCCTTGCCTTTAACTCCCCGTCTTAGTGGGAAACTAATGTGTCTTTGAAGTTGCCTCATAGGGTCTTTATATAGAGTTTAGAATGACTTTCTTAGCCCTTAAGCAGCCTTTTCCGAGTGAAATTGCACTTCCTCAAGACAGGGACACGCCCGTGTGCCACGCCCGTGTGGATCGACTACCAGGCTATGCTCGAGCCTGTTAAAGTGGCACGACCGTGTGACACGGCTGTGTTGATTATTGAACTGGGCCTAATTTGCCCCTTTTTGGCCCGTTCCTTGCTCTTTTCTCTTCCTTATGCTCACCTAAGTATAAAACATGAAATAAAAAGATTAGGAGCACCAATTTCCACAAATTCAATGATAATTCGTCCAGAATTTAGGCTAAGCATGAGGTAAAAATATGTATAATTTATGGTTTATCACATGACTTCGGCACCGAGAGGAAATAAGGATCCCTTGTAAGACCATGTCTGGGACATGGAATTGGCATTCAACGTGGAGTCCCATGTAAGACCATGTCTGGGAATGGCATTGGCATCAGAGTATGATCTCGTGTAAGAGCATGTCAGGGACATGGCATCGACATCGACATGTGATCCCATGTAAGACCATATCTGGGATATGGCATTGGCATCCCTCAATGAGATTGATCTACGAGTATCCTTTGGTAATCTAAAGAGTTATAAGGAAAGTATCATCGTTGATAAATTTTAAGAGAAAGACTAAATTTCATGATAAGTGTTGCAGGTTCATGTGCACAAGTAAATTATGTGAAACTTGAAAGTATATTGCTATGAGAAACACAATATAAAAGGCATGAGTATGAAACGAGTTTGAGCATTTCATGAGAATGAATAAGTTATGAGCATAATATATGAGCATAATACAAACCGTGAGGTGAAGTAAGTATGTGAATGAGTAAGAAAGTCCATGATATTCTATGATGCTTAATGAGATAATTGTGCCATGAATATTATTGCTATTTTATCCATGCAACTTACTAAGCATTTTATGTGCTCACTCATTTTATTTCCTTTCCCATGTAGACTTATTGATCTAGCTCGGGGATCTCTTGAAGTCAGAGCTCGTTGTCATACTATCAAGCCAGTTATTTTGGTATAGTAAGTAGTTTTTCTGTTGTATGGCATGTATAGGAAGTTAGTCATTTTGTTACTTGCCACTTAAATGGCTATATGTGTTGGCCATTGTTATACTTGAGTCAAGTTGTAATGGTCTTTTTATATGGCCTAATGTTGCCTACCTTAATCTATATACAATGGTGGATGTTTTTCATGTTTGATATACTTTAAATTATGAATTGATGTTGGTATGAATTGGTGTTGTATTTGGTCATGTTTCAGGGTGGCAAAAGGCTTGGAAAATAGGCTATTGTGGTCCACACGGTTGGGTACACGGGTGTGTGCCTAGGTCGTGCGTGACATATGGTCAGCCCCCATGGGCATGTTAATAGGCCGTGTGTTCTCTGTCTCCAAATTAGCTAAGTCAGTATTGAACACGGGTTGAGCACACGGGCGTATGCCATAACCGTGTGAAAGAAACAGAATGCTTAGGTTTTTATACACGGGATCTTGACATAGACGTGTCTAGGCCGTGTGAGGGACACAGGTGCTAGACACGAGCGTGTACCCATATCGTGTCAAAACCCCTGTAGGTTGAATTAAAAATAAATTCAGCACGGGCTAGGGACATGGGCGTGTGCGACCACACGGCTTGCCCACACGGGCGTATGGCCCTGTTTTAAGCAAAAATTTTCTAAGGGCTCGAAAGTTCTCGGATCGGTTCCAAAACATACTCGATATAGGTTATGGGCCTCATAGGCCTATAATGTCATAAAGAGATTGAATGAAAAGTTTTAATAAGGAAAGAAATTTTATGGCCTGGTTTTATGTATCCAAGCATGTTTAAGTACGGTAATGCCTCGTACCCCATCCTGGCGTTGGACTCGAGTAAGGTGTGTTACACATATTAACTAAACGATTACATTAACATTACCATGCTTGACCTCAAACCTACAAATTACATAATTAATACATTTTCATAGACAATTACTCACCTTGGCCGAATACTCACATAGTCATTTTAACAAATCATTAATTAACTTTCAAACCAAATAGTCATAATAAACCATACATACATTTACTCATATACGCAAGCTCAAGAATCATAGTATTACACCACATATATATATATATATATATATATATCACCTATATGGTCGAATATACCAAATCATATATGCACATATTTAAGAAACATTTCAATGATACACAAGTTTTTCATTCACAAGTCGAATACACATACCACATATACATATATTCTTCATTTGTATCGTACATGATTTAAAACAAATATTTTATCTTATCTCAAGTAGGTATCAAGTTAATTCATACCTGGCCATTTAGCTTATTTTACACATTCGAACACAACTTACCTTTGCCAGATGAACCATTCGGAATTGGATAGGACACTCGGATAATCACACATATCGTACAATGCCAACGTCCTAAACGTGGCATTACATGTAATCACATATTGATGCCACTATCCTAGACAAGTTCTTACTCGCACACATATGTCAAAATCACATATCGATGCCATGGTCTTACTCGCACACATATATCGGTATCCTATGTCGTGACATATGTATCCTAACTATTCCTAAGGTTCATACGGGACTTTCAGATGTCGTAACTCGGTCAAAACGAATGCATGAACATGGTTACCAAGCTTATACACATTCGACAATAGCATAAATAATTCATATATTTCATTTCAGCATATATAATTTGCCTTTAATTAAAATTAAGTGCATCTATTTGCTTATAAACTTACCTCGGATAATATAGAACGGAACAGAACAGCTAGTTGACAACTTTCGTTTTCCCCGATCTAAATCTAATTTCTTTGGTTTTTGATCTAAACATATTCAAATTAAGCTCATTCAAACATATTTTCATTCAAATTAGTCCAAAAACACATAAATGGGTAAATTACCATTTTACCCCTAACATTTACACTTTTTTACAATTTAATCCCTATTACACAAAACACAAAATATACAAAGTTTCACCATACTCATGTTAGGCCAAATTTTACCCATATTCATACAAGTCCATATATTTCATTTATTTCACATTCTTGTCCCTCAAATTTTTATTTTTGCAATTTAGTCCTAATTACTCAAAATCATCAAAAATTCCAATACAAAACATGTTAACCCAAAACATACCTTTCATTTTTCATCATTAAACAACAAAAATCTCAAGCTCTCATCAATGGCATAACTCAAAATATTCATCAAAAATAAAAATTCAAGCATGGGTCTTGAAGATAACTTATCAATGATCTCAAAAACGTAAAAATTATCAAAAACCGAGTAGGAACGAACCTTGAATCAAGCTTGAAAGGTGGCCGAACCTTGCTTTCTTTTATTTCTTTTCTTTTGTTTCTTATTTCGGTGGACGAACAATGAAAATAATGAATATATTAACTTTAGTTTTATTTGATGATATGTTTATATTATTTTAACTTATTTTATTAACTTACCAAATTAAACTTAGTTATAAATATTATACTATCACATATATATGTCCCTTGTCATCCACCTATACTAATAATGGCCTAATTACCTCATAAGTGCTTCATGTTATAAAGACAATAACAATTTGATCCTCACACATTAAACTATCAAGTTTTCTTTTTACTCGATTAAGCCCTATTATTTAATCGGACACTCAAACAATAAAATTAAAAAACGAAAATTTCACACATACAAATTCACACATAATAAACACAAAAAATAATTTTAAATATTTTTCTTACTCGAATTCGTGGTCCCGAAACCACCGTTTTGACTAGGGTCTAAATTAGGCTGTTACAGAAACAATGTAATTACTTTCAATAGAAAAGTAATTTCTCTCAATATAAACTGAAAATACCATAATTCTTGAAAAATATAATTGATTATTAGATAGTAAATTCCCACTATTTTCTAGTGGAATAACAATGTATAAAACTTATGATTTTAGGTCAATCGATGCCATCTATTTATAGGGAGAGGTATAAGAATCTTGGTTGAACAAGCCCTTAACAAATAATATTTATTTAATAGAAACATACTTTTACTCTAACTGGAGTAGGAAGGAGCAACACACCCAAGTAAAATTACTAGGGTTATTGCCCCTCACATGTTTATGAAGGAGATTTGGGCCTCTCATGTATTGAGTCCTATTATACGTGCTTCCTGAACTTTTGACCCAATAGTTTATAATTTAATCCAACCTAATACTTATTTTCTTTTTCTCAAAATAAATATTATTTATTCAAATAGTTTAATTAATTAAATTAACTAAATTAATTTCTCAATTAAATAATTTTCTCAACCCAATTCTTATTTTGTTAAAGTCAACAATTTCACCATAAAAGAAGCTATGAGGAAATATATTTAATTTCCTTATTCAATGAGTTTATAATGATTAATTAATTTAATTCTATTTTCAAACTTCAATTTTGTAATTATAATTAATTAAATAATAATTCAAAAAAATCAAATTAATTCTCATCTCATTTTGTACTCAGTGAGAAAACACATTCATTTGTGAATGCAACCCATTTCCCATACTTCATCATTTCCATTCATTTCTATCCATTTGGTTCTACATACAATTCATTTCTGGTTTCAACAAGCTAGCGAAGGGATTGACTGGACATATATAATTAAGATTCAAATAAGTTATAATTAAGTTCCAGTTTTTGCGCATATTAATTATAAACTTATTTAGTCACGAAGTCATTCTGTTATAGCATTATGACTGAAATCTCCCTAATTACATACCATTACGAAAGCTACTTAAATAAGTGTTTGTCTAATGACCTTGTCATAAGTGTGTTACCCTTATAGGATATCTTTAATCTCTTTGGGATAAATCTGTTCTCCCAATATGATCTTATTTTATCTCATGGTAACCATTACATCTTCTTTCATGAAAAGTCAATTACTATCAAATAATAATAAAGTCATTTATCACAAAGATAAATGACTCCTTACCACATTTACT
Organism: Gossypium stocksii; assembly: GCA_020496765.1. Taxonomy (NCBI): domain Eukaryota; kingdom Viridiplantae; phylum Streptophyta; class Magnoliopsida; order Malvales; family Malvaceae; genus Gossypium; species Gossypium stocksii. The sequence continues at coordinate 57,244,279 of CM035622.1, forward strand.
TTTCATCTATCATGTAATGCCGATATGAGAATATCATTTACCCTTTAGTTGGGCTATGAATTCTATTATTATGAATGATGCTATATACCACAGAAGTTGTATGCCCAACACACTAGCTTTCGGCTCCTTATTTATTTGAACTAGGATTTTACTTACATCAAAGTATACAAGTCACGTATACATAGTCCATCATCCACTCAGGATTAAGGTATGCCTGACAATGAACGTCACAGCTAAATAAATCTATAAATCCATAAATGGATCTATGATTTATTCTACTTAGGTCATGTTCAATGTATTGTCAATCCAATTAGTAGCATCTATGTCTCTATCTTCTAGGAGTCATTCGTTTTGATGCTTAAGACAAAACAACTCCCTAATTATACTCAATAGAAACCATATTAGTCTTTCAATCAATTTGCTTGTTTCCAATTAGACTAAGGACATGTTTAGGTTATCTACTAATACAATATATTTTTCCATAGTACAATTTGACCATGTAATAACACTTAGTATTAGTTAACATTAGATAATCAGTGATCCAATATTTTCTTCAATTTTCTTTGCGTGCAAAAATCGTGGAGGACAATATACAATGAATATCAATGTAAACAATGGATATTTTATTAAAACAATTTTTTTGAAGAATACAAGTATACAAAATGAATATACTAAACTTAGGGCACTAGATCCAATAAATCAAAGCTACTCTTTTACTGTTTGGATCATCAAACCGCTACATAGAGCTTGCTAATCGAACCTTTTGACTGGATTTAATATAGCTCTTTTTTCTTAATTTTTCTTACTAGTTCTCATTCTTTGTTTTTCTTTTGTGGATTATTTTGATTATTAAATTTGCTTCTTGCAGGTTTACTTTTGGATTAAAAAAACCTTTTCTTCTTCTTCTTCTTCTTCTTCTTCTTCTTCTTATTGTGTTTGATGATTTTTATTGGTTTGTTGAGTTGTAGTTTTGGGTTTTTGTTTGGTGTTTTTGTTATTGTGATGGTGGTGGTTCTATTAAAAAAGGGGGTGAGAAAAATGAATGATGATAGAGAAGCTCACTAATTGTGATAAGTTTAAGAGTTGAGAAAGAATGTCGAGTTTGATGGTGATTGAGGGAGGTGGTGTAGTGAGAGACAATAAGGATCGAGGATATGAGAGATCGGGTGGTTTTTTAGAGTGAGGGAAGTAGAGGATGGTGAAGTGTCTGAAGTGAAGATGGTGAAAGGTGTAAGCCATGGTGGAAAGGGTTGTGGTCATTTCTGTGGGAGGTTAAAGATGAAGGAATGAAGATATTAGTTTTAGCAAGTGCGTGTTGAGTTCATATAAGTTCATATAGGGTTTGAAATTTTTTGGTAATCGATTGAAAACAGGTGGTGTGGTGGCTAGCGTTGTTTAGTGAGGCCAAGAGTGATGGAGGATGGCCATTGTGTGTTGATGATGGTTAAAGATGAAGAGGAAAAGTTTAATGGAGGTTCATGGTGGTAATCTACATGGATAATAGGTGGAAATTTAACATGCCATGTCATATTCACGTTACCTTGGTAACGAAAAAACAGTGAGTGATTTTTTTATAATAACCCAAACACTAGTGACATTATTGTAAGTTTCCAAAGGTCAATGAAAAATAAAAATATAAACAAAATTAAAGGACTGTTGGTGTTGTTTACCCTTTATTTATCAACTTTTGAATTATTTCTTTCTTAATTCATGTTTTTAGATTACTCTAAAAAACACATATTTAAAGATAATCTAAAAGTAATGATTTGACAGTGCATTGGTATTAATAATCAAATGATTTGAGGTTCCTTTTGTAACACCCCACACTTGAACCATCCATTGGATCTGGGTATTGGACATCACAGATGGACCTATACTTATTTTGGCTAACTTAATTGCTACAAAACAATTTAAAATAAAACATTCTAAAAATAAAATCAATAATAATTATAATTCCTACAACTCTGGCCTTAAGTCGCTAAATGCTTAATCCTTCATTTCATTTCTACTTCTAATTAGATTGTTTGTGTAACATCTCTTACCCATATCCGATGCCGGGATAGGGTACGAGGTGTTACCTTACTAAATCACATGCTAATATTTAACTCATCCTCATTGAAAAACATTCCAATTTAAAACCTTTTCAAACAATATACTACGGACCTCCATGGGCCTACAAGGCCTAAAAGATGACTTAGAAACGATCTAGGACCATTTTGGGTACTTTAGAAAACTTTATCAAAAACCGCTATAAACAAGGTGCACGTCCGTGTGGGAGGGCAACATGCCCGTGTGGCCTCTAGACATGGCCGTGCTGATGGCCCGTGTGGTTCACACGGCCTAAGCAACCTTGGGACAAGCCGGTGCCCCTTGTCGTGCATATTTATTTTTTAACTTCTAACCTATAGGGGTTTTCATAGGGCCTGGCACACACCCGTGTGCTTAGCCCGTGTCTCTCACACGGCCAGGACATGCCTGTGTCGCGACCCGTGTGCAAAAACCTTAAATTCTGTTTTTGACGTCAGCAATCACACGGCCGTGGCACACGCCCATGTGCTTGGCTGTGCCCTCCACACGGTTGAGGCACACAGCCGTGTCTCAGCCCGTGTGTTTACTACTGGGCATTTAATTCAAAAATTTCAAGATGCAGGGGGCACACGGCCTGACTACACGCCTGTGGGGCAGACTGTATGCCACACACGGCCTAGACACACGCCCGTGTGTCTACCCATATGAACTAAAATAGGCTATCTACCAAGACTCTTTGCCACCCTAAAAGAAAACCAAATGCATATCCAAACATACCAAGACTTATAAGCTTAACCAATAGCCATAAATTGGCATCCCAATACATTCATATGAATCAATCCAACCAAGTATGCATAATTCTACTCCTAGTACACACACTTATGAATAACATCATCATTTCCATATATTAACTTCCAATATTAGCCATCATTCATGGCATTACACAAAAGAATCAATTTCTAAGACAAGCCAACACATTTGGCCCAAAGTAATATGACACTTGACAAAAGAATAGAGTCCTATACATGCCATATTCAAAAAAGATTTAAACTAACTATACTAAGTGCTTCAATGGATAGTGTGAGCGATGACTCTGACGTTCGTTGATGCTCGAGCTGTTTAGGTGGCACTGTAAGAAAATGGAAAGGAGAGGGGTAAGCATAAAGCTTAGTAAGTCATAAGTAAATAAATAACAACAATTCACTAACTCATAACAAACTTTCATTGCATCATTAATCATGCATGGTGCAAAGTGTAAGAGTATGCCCAAAGATCAATCATGAGATGGTTGTAATAACATACTTGATTTACCATGTTTATTAATATAAGGCATTGCCATTATTATTTCAGTTTCTTTTCTGTGAGTATAAATAAACTATTTTAATAATAATGTCCTGAGAATAATACGATTATTCTTAAAAGATCCTTAGTCAAGTATTATTGTTGACTAGGACAACAATAATGCATTAAGACTAACATGTAGTTGATTGATGATAAAGAGTTGTCATTGATATGGAGTGTCAAAATCAATGCATGAATATGTGTGTTAGAGAACAACATATTGGACTGACCTGCTATGAGTGTGTTTCTTGGATTATTTTGTAATTGTCACAACATTACTCATAGTGATTAATATGTATATGATCCTCAGACTTGATATCATCATTATCCCAACATCGTGAGTTGTATATTTTGATGCAGTCAAACATACACCGTAACTGGTTGTTCTATAAAGGCTGATGTTGGATATACCACAATCTATGTAGAGGGATATGGTTGATCAATATAGGATAAGTCCCTCCTACATAATGGGAGTAATATCTTAGGCCACTTGATTGAGTGAAACTAGAAATGCATGGCCATGCTCAAATAAATTGATATGAGATGTCATACTTATTTGTGTATCATAGTCTACTCAAGATATCAAAAAACATGGGATGGACTATGCAAGTGTGACTACTCCATGACTTGTGTCCATTCGAGAGATAAAGGACTTAAGGATTAATGCATGAAAGGTAAATCACAAAAAGTTATGTCAAATCATGACTTCTTGTAACTTAGGTAGCAATGATGCATTGCTAGATGCCACTCATTGTATGTAACATTAGAATCATTCTAGTATTACTGCTAACGTTACAAGAGCCTACAGGGTCACACCCTATGGTTGAAATGAACGAAATAAAACATAGTCGGTATTGTGTTTGGTTGTCACATGAATTAAATTAATTATAGCATTAATTTAATTGGACAATCAAATATCGAACATATTATATGTACAAGGATGTTGTACATATAATGAGAACATAATTCTATTAATATATGAATTTGGTTCGTATATAAATTTAACTAAATATAGTTTATCGAAATCCTTGTTATAATTAATGTAATTATAATTTTTGGTTAAAATATTATTATATTTATTTATTTATTTTAATTATGATTATTATGTTCGGATAAAAAAAATTTATGAATTAAGATTCGTTATAAATATACCAATTAAAAAGGGGAGTTATATATAGAAAAGGTGAAAAACCTTAAAAATATATAAATAAAACCCGAAACCTTGCTTGTGAGGTTTAGCAGCCGTCAAGCAAAGAAATCTCTAAAACAATTTTGGGGATTTCTTCCGTTTATCGTCAATTGGGTGGATTATGTGAGGTCGACATCTGAAAAAGTTGCGACTTGGTTCGAAAGTGGTTCTGAATTCTCATTGCCGAGGCGTCGCTGTCTACTCAGATTGAAGTTTCGGTAATTTTGAAACTATTATTATTTTTTTACCTTGATTCGTTCCTCGCACATGGATCCATGGTTTGGATCGTCGAAATTTTATTTTTCCCGCTGCACCTTGGGGCCACCAGCGTTCCAACACAAAGAATAGCCACAACATAACTTACTCGATTCCATCCTTACTAATCATACAACATGCTAGTGAGCTCACATTTCATACATTAAGCTTAGGCACCTGCACCACTTGCAAAGGTTATCACAATATCTCAAAACTAAGTATTAACTCTGAATTTTCCCATTGAACTATTTAGAATACGAAAGGATATTCAATGAGCCTCCAACGTAGGGTATCAAGCCGATGCCATGTTTCAGACATGGTCTTACACTAGCTCACATATCAAGTTGACACCATGTCCTAGACATGGTCTTACACTGACTCTCAATGAATCGAGGTCGATGCCATGTCCCAGACATGGTCTTACACTGGCTCTCCTCTATCTGTGCCGATGCCATGTCCTAGACATGGTCCTATGCTGACACACCTCTAAACCGATGCCATGTCCCAAACATGGTCTTACACTAGCTTGCCTGATGAGGTTGATGTCATTTCCTAGACATGGTCTTACACTAGCAGTCATAACAACGCCGATGCCATGTCCCAAACATGGTCTTACACTGGCTAGCACATATCTGTGTCGATGCCATGTCCCAGACATGGTCTTACGCTAACACATAACGAGGCCGATGCCATATCCAAGACACGATCTTACATTAGCTCCCGTCTCAACCCTAGTCTCACAACATGAATATCCAATCTATTCTTAAAGTTCAACTGGGCTTTATTATGCATTTTCTCATCTTTTCATGACTAAACATCATTATTTGACAATTCATGCTCAAATAAACATTCTCATACATAGCTCAATTCACAAGGCATTTTCTTATGATGAAACAATGATTTCATGCATAAAAATTAGAAATGTTGTATTATTTACTTACAACTTACCTCGATATACAAAATGGAGGTGACTACTCGGATTAATCGATTTGCTTGGCCTTCCCCTGGTCTAGGTTTGGATTTGGTAAACCTTGATCTATAACAATGAAAATGCACTAATTCAATCACCAATCTAATTTAAACAAGTCAAGAATCATAATTTGGCAAAATTACTATTTTGCCCCTAGACTTTGGCAAAATGACCATTTTACCCCTAAGCTCAGAAATTGATGTTTATCGAATTTCCTTATTCACCAAGCCTAACCAAACTGTTTTCACTCTTATGGCAACACAAATTTCCTAATATTTCACACAAATAACATCAACCTATCAACTTTGCGAACTAGTCAATTTTAGGTGTTTTTCTTAAACACCCTTTCACAAAAGTTGTTTATTACACAACCATAGTTGCTTTGCTTCCATAAAATCTCAGAAAACCATACATGTGTTCTGATGGAAAAATTCTAAACTCTTTTCCATTTTACAAAATAGTCCCCTCATTCGATAACCCATGCTACAAGGGTCCTAAAAGTACAAAAATCATCAAAAGAAACCATTAAAATCACTTACTTAAATGAGATATAGGTGACTGAGCATTTCAAGCTTTCAAAAGCCCTGAATTTCCTAAAAATTTCGATAGAGAAGAAGGTGAATAGGAATAAAACCTTTTTGTTTTATTTTATTAGAAATCTAGTCAAATTAAGTCACCTAACACCACCCAAATTTTGACTTTTCTAATTTCCTTGACCCTATGGCCGGCCACCCCTATAAAATGGGTGTATTTGTTCACTAGAGGCCTCCAATTAATTCTCTCTCTCAATTTAACACAATTTACTAGTAATTTGCAACTTTTACCTTTTATGCGATTTAGTCCTTTTTTTGCTATTAAGCCTTCAATCGCGTAAATTAAATCACCAAAATTTTCATGCACCCTTATAAAAATGCTATAACACATAAAATAATGATAAAATAATTTTCTCTAACCTCGGGTAAGTAATTCTGAATCACTATTTTGACTAAGCCCAAATTCGGGTTGTTACAGTTTGCTTATATGTCAACTTTTAAAATCTAGCCAAGGACTGCTTGTCCTAAAAATCCAAATTCTAAGTGTACTATCTAGCTTCGTTGTTATTGATCTTATGGTGAAGCCTCCAATGGTACCCTTATGCCACGTGCATGATTGGATCCAACAGTGACCTTCGATCTCGACATCATCTAGCTTAGTTCCTCATTGAAGTCCTTGATTCCTTGCTTGTCCTGCAATCATCATACGAACTCCAGTAAATTCAATTGAAATTAATAAGTTCCTCTTCTATCCATATATTTAAACCCTACCACATGAGAGTAAACAATGTTAAATAATTTAAACATAAATACTCCATCCTCATTCACGGTGAGTGTTTTATATCAGGGTGGCAGATTCCAACCAAGCCATTGAGCTACTCAGCTCGCCATGAGACCTTCATATGGGCGAACTTTCCTCTGGTCCATAATTTAGAGACCTTGCCACATCCGCGAATCCTATCCTAACTTCTTGTATTTCCTTAATTTTATATACCTATATTCAAGGTATTTGTCGTCCTTAATCTTATTTGGTTGTACGTCCATCTAACATCTTCTACCTTTGTGGTAGCACTCACTTGTCTTTTACCCAAGGGTCTTTATGTCACGCATTCTTTGGCGGACTTCCTTGGTCAAACCCATCCTTAATGGACCCCTTCTTCATATACACTAGCCTTGAAAGACTTATCGATATCCCTATATTATGCTAACCTTGTAACACCCCTGACTTGTATTCAACACCGGAACAGGGTACTAGGTATTACCAGACTTATCACATGAACAAACATACAATTTCGGGTCATAAATTTGCATCCAAATTAAAACCATTTGTATTTAATCATAAAGTCCCTAACATGAGCCTACGAGGCCCAAAACGTGCATTAGAAGTGGTTTGAGACTAAACTAAGAACTTTAGAAAATTTTACAAAACTTAAAAAATTTTCCCCTAAATAGGGGTCACACGCTCGTGTGGATATGGGACACTCTGAGCATTTTGTTTCTCAAACTAAGGTGCAGGGGACACACGACCTAAACACATGCCAGTGGGAAAGGTCGAGTGTTCCACACAGCCTAGACACACGCCCGTGTGTCTACGCGTGTGGACAAAATAAATGCTATTTACCAAGCCATTTTGCCACCTATTAAAGCACACACCTATAGAACAAAACATAGCACCAATCCAAGCATATACATCAACCAAATATCCACAACCAAGACATTAGCACATCATTCATGAAAGGCATCATTATATGAATATGCTTATAACCAATATCAGCCCATTTCCAATGGCCTTATACAAAATGATCATATAGCCATTATAGGCCAACACATTTGGCCAAATCAATTATGACACATATAACAAAATGACCAAGTCCCTATACATGCCATACATTCAAAATACTAAGTGTAACACCCCTAACCCTTATCTGTCACCGAAATGGGGTTACGAGGTATTACCGAACGAGCCACAACCTTCTCTATATACCATTATTTTCAACCATGTTTAATACATCAAATTTAAACACAAATTATTACACCATTATAACAACCCGAATTTACCACATTCACTTTATAAAAACATAATCATATTCTAATTAGCTTTAGTCACAAGATACAATATCTACTATGAATATACTAATCACAAGTTACATCCAGATGCAAAACCATAATTATACATACCCAATCTATAAGCTTTGTAAGGTGCCACATATACATAAAACATTTATTACCCTACTTTTTTAAGATTATCGAATTCAAAACCATTAATACCACCACCAAGTGCGCATTAATATTACCTATTACCAGCTAAAAATATGGGCATGCATTATACATGACTTGTTGATCAATCAATTAAACAAAACTCCAAGCAAATATAAAGATCACATAAGCCAAATCCAAACATCAAGAAACACATTCGGCTATTAGCTAAGATTTAATACTCTACCATAAATTGACTTTAACACTCGAATTTGTAAGTTCAGAATTAGCATTTCGAAACATATTTACCCATTTCGCTCACACCTAAACCTTTTATCTAATGTTAAACAAATACATCAAGCATAGTTCACACCAAATACATGCATAATCGAAACATCAACCATATTTAATTAAAACAACCAAATCATATAATTGCCAACTAAACCAACTAAGTCACCTTCAAGAAAATTATCAAACATGCACATGATAATTTATCCACCTCATGACCGAATTAAGCAATTCCTCATTCAAAGTCTTACTACCATTACTGAAGCATAGCAGACATACACACCATATTCAAGTTAACCTAAACATAAGTACTAAGTTAGCCATTTTCGCATGGCATATAATATACAACTCAAAATTTAACGTATTATATTGAACCTATACATGCCATAATTCAAGTTCAGATTAAAGGTACCGAAGCTATTGATAATGTAATGAGTCTGACTGCTAGTTCCCGAGCTTGTAGCGTGACTTCAAAATCTATAAAACAAAGTAAACACAACATAAAAGGAGTAAGCTCGCAAGCTTAGGAAGTCTTAGGCAACAACAAATTCAATGATTTATTCAATGAAAAATGTTACAAGATCAAACGTAACCCTACACGTTTATTATTAGATATACACAAAAATTCTATATGTTCACATACATACTATACTCCTTGGCATAATAATCAAATTCAAATTCATGCATAAACCACCTTGCCAACCACACTTTATCACCAAAGCCGAACGTTCATTTGTACCCAACTCCCATAGTCATAACATATGGACTTATAAACAAAAAATGAGAATTCTTTTATAAGTATTCATCTAGCTGAATTTAATGGAAATACATATACACGTTAAATTAAATATCCATTAAAAACTATACAATAAGTCGAGTATGCTTACCTTGTACTTACTATTATTGAATTAATTCATGCTTGTCTATTCGGCTCACATCACACAATCTATGTACAAAACTTTCGCCCAACGAACCATTCAGAATTCACTAGGACACTCGGACAATCACATAAGTCGTACAATGCCAACATCCCAGACGTGGTCTTAGATATAATTACAGAACAATTCCAAAAATTACCGATGGATGCCATGGACTTACTCGCTCACATTTAACGGAATTCTATGTCATGACATAGGTATCCTAGCTATTCCTAATGTTCGCACGGGACTTCCGGACGTTGTAACTCATTTGAATCGAACTCGAAAATATGTTAACCACATTTATTCATATTCGACTATAGCACTATTAATTTCTAAAATTACAAAACAGCAAGTAAACATATCATTTAAATATTGATACTTATATCTATTTGCCTAACAACTTACCTTGGACGTCGTAAAACGGAACGGAGCTGCTAGTCGACCACTTTTATTTTTCCCCAATCCCAATCCAATTTCTTTTGATCTTGATCTAAAAAAATTCAAATTAAGCTTATTTAAACACATTTTCATTCAAATCAGTCCTCGCACACACAAATGGGAAAATTACCATTTTACCCTTAGCATTTATAATTTTTACAATTTAGTCCTTAATGCATAAAATTCAAAATATACCAAATTAATCACATTCAAGGGTGGCCGAATACTCCTAGGGTCCTAATATGCTCATATTTTTCATCAATTTCAAATTTTAGTCCCTCCTTATATTTATTTTTGCAATTAAATCCTAATTACTCAAAATCATAAAAAATTCCTTTATAATATATTCTAACCCAATTCATATCTTCCATAATTCATCATCAAACCTTAGAAATCACAAGCTCTCATCAATGGCAACATTCAAAATACTCACCAAAATCAAAAATTAAAGCTTGGATTTTAAAGATTACTAAGCAACGATCTCAAAAACGTAAAAATAATCAAAAACCGACAAGAAAACGAACCTTAATGAGCTAGATGAGTTGCCGAACCCGAAGCTGGTGTTCTTCCCCTTTTGTTTCAACTATTTGAAGATGATGAATGATAATATATGTTTTATTTTATGTTTTACTAAGTTATAATATGACATTTTTCTTCTTTTCCCATTTTACCCTTAATGATATAATAATAAACTTACATAACCCATGTCTAATGCCGTCCCACCTATATTAACTTGGGTTATTTACAACATAAAACCCTCACTTTTAAAAGCCACTAAAAAATAGATACTTAACTTATTAAGCTAGCAAACTTTCCAACTTACGCGATTTAGTCCTTTTATTTAATTTAACACTGAAACGGCAAAATTGAATCACGAAAATTTAGCAGACACAAATTCACTCAAAATAAACACATAAAATAATTTTTAATGATATTTTTTTCTAATTCAGATTCGTGGTTCCGAAACCACCGTTCTGATTAGGGTCTAAATCGGGCTGTCATACTAAGATCATCAATACTCGAAATGAGAGTTTGATAGTGTGATTCAAATCTCCAACATCTGTGATCCGAGCTAGCTTGGCGACACTATAAAACATGAAAAAATAAACGAAATAAGCTAAATAGCTTAGTAAGCTCGTATACAAGAAATAAGCAAACCTTACCACACATATAACATTCAAATAATATAACATGATTAAATGTAAATTTACCATAGTCTCATGTTCATAATTCAATCCATCACAACTTACCTCACATTCCTCAACTCACTTATCTAATAATCATAAGTTTCAAGCACATACCTTTACCATCTCATAATGTTACACATAATCTCATCTTTGACATATCCGTGAACCACTCGGAATAACAATGTTGGATACTCAGGAAATTTTGCACACTAAGTGCCACATATGTAGCCAAAGTTACCTAAGTCTCATATCATATAATCGCTAGCTTTTGAGCTATCGATGGGCTTGCTCACACAAGCTATCAACCAAGACGTTACACGTGATGCTACTCACCCAAGCTATCAAGTATCCGTAACATATGCCAGTATACTTAGCCACTGGTAGGATGTATGAGACCAGTACCTGGATCACATAATCACATAACACATGGTAACCCTAGTGACATGTCACTTGTATCCTAAGCTATTCCTCAAGTTCGAACGGGATTTCTTACTTGTCGAATCATCATCAGACTCGTCCATAGTGTTAAACTCATTCACATAATCAAACATACAGTTTATCCAATATTAATGCATTTAAATTCAATTATTTTAAAGCTTATTTTTAACATACGAACTTACCTCATTACAAAAATGGCAAAATGAACCTAGTCGTCAAATACTTTGTTTCTCCCTCGATCTAGGTTCAAACCTCATTTTTCTTGATCTATAATAAAAAATTAACTCATTTAATACTCACGTTATTCAATTAATCCCAAGAATCATATTATGGCAAAATTATATTTTTCCCCTAACTTTTCAACTTTTTACATTTAGTCTCTAGGATCGTAAAATGAATTTCTTTCAATTTCTTCATTACCTAAGCCTAGATGAACCTTGTTAATGCTCATAACAGCTCACATTTTTCATTTATTCACATTTTATACACACATTATACAACTTTTACAAATAAGTCCCTATTTGACATTTTCATTAAAAATCACTTAGTAAATGTTGTTTATCTAACACCAAACATACATTTTCTACCTTAGATATCAAAATACACAAATATTCAATATGGGTAAAATTTTAGACTTTGATTTTCTTTCAAATTAGTCCTTGAAATAGCTAGATTAGGTTACAATATTCATAAAAACGTAAAAATCATTAAAAAGGGGCCAAGAACAGACTTACAATCGAGCTTAGAAGTGGCCAAAACCCTAGCTATGGATTCTCTTGTGAATTTCAGCTATGGGAGATGAAATTAGAAAGATGAACATCTTTTATTTGTTTTCTTTTTTCTTTATTTGCCAAATGACTAAAATGCCCTTAATGCCTAACTTTGAAATTTCACCTAATCATGTCCATTTTTGTCCATCTTAAAGTATAATTGTCTAATCACCATTTAAGGACCTCCAAATTAAAATTTTATTACAATTAAGCACCCATAGCTTCTAGAACACACATTTTGCACCTATTGCAATTTAGTCCTATTAATCAAATTGGACACCCTATCGATAAAATTTCTTAACGAAATTTTTACATAATCATTCAATCATATTGCAAACCTTAAAAAATAATAAAATAATTATTTCTACTTTGAATTTGTCGTTCCAAAACCACTTTTTTGATTTGACCCTAAAACGGGCTATTACAAACCTTCAGAAAGCCTCGCCCTTCTAATGAACCCATGGTTTACCATTTCTACAACTATGTGAGTCTACCATATTACTTACTCGTTTCCTCTCTACAGAGTTATCATTCTGGCGATACACCCTCAATATACTTTTCTCTAAGAGGAATGGTCTTAACAGACACTCTATTCCCTCAACAGAATCCTTATCCTAGGAATACATTTCCCAATATTCCTATGAGATACACTTCTTGCATATAACTTCATTGAGCTACCCTTAGTGGCTCTTCATAATTGATCCCTACTTGTAATCCTCAAATGATTTTCCCTTCTTATTTTTCCATAACTGGGCTCGCTTCTGTACAACCTATCTTTCTTTAATTCTTATTAGGTCTTCGCCCATGCCTTATTGGCTTCCATCTCTATCACCATTTTTTGGCAGATTCCTCATAGTCCACTTATAATACTTACACCTTATTTACTCTTCTTCTACCTGCGTGGATTCTCATACTTGGCAAACAGGCCTATACTCCTCACTTGAGATTTTGGCATACTTTTCACATTTACTCTCTGACTGACTCTATCACCATAGTTGAGCTATGGTCTTACACCCTCCTTATCTCTTTCTCACATCCTGATGGACTTACCCATGTTTACTGTCCTAGCAGACTTGTCATGTTTCGTGTTTATTGTCTTGACGAACTTATCATGTTCTGTGTTTACTATCCTAGCGGACTTATTATATTTTATGCCATGGAGTTTTTCATCCATGGTCTTATACCATTCGCCATCCTAACGTATTACCTTATGATGCCTTAGTGTCTTTCATCTAGTCTTATTAATCATAACTGGGTACCATAGCGTATTTCATCTATGGTCTTACATTAATTACCTTGTACCTTTTTCCATGACATCTTTCATCCGTGGTCGTATGCCATATACCGTCATGACGGTGTCACCTTGAAGGACTAGTCAATGTCGTCATCTTAGTAAATACCATCCATTATTTGATTTCCTAAATCCTTTACCCATTACCTCATTTACACCACCTAAATTTGATGCTCAAACACCGTAGTGTTCTCAAATAGGTTCACCCGATGCGGTATATAATAGGTTCACTCCACATTTCTCTTCCTATCTTTATCTAACCGTTTGAGGTTTACCCACAATCATGCAATGCATGCTCATTTCATAATATCACATGTTTATGCAAACATGGTGTACTAAAACAACATAAAACCTAATGACAAATTTTGAGTCTGGAACTCACCTAAACCCTTATCGTTCCCTTAGCTTATTCCTTCTCTTGAGCACCAGAGCTTCTAGTCTCCGAGCAGTATCTTGCAACCAAAAACCATGGGTTATACTCAATATTATTATCTTAAAACTATTTTCCAAAAACATACAAAACCCTTAAAATAGTTTTGGTGTTCATAACTTTATCCTACATACACAGAAGGGTTAAAAACCTTACTTACTTTTTGGTTTTCCTACTTTTCCAGCTTCATCCTCATGAAGCTTGCTTCATGCTACTCCTTTTTCGAGTTGGTTATTATTGAGGTTAAGTATGTGCTAAAATTAAGAAATTAGCCTACTTATCTTTTAACTTGTTTTACTATATTAAGATGTGATTGTGTCCTTAAATGGGAGTGACAACATCTTTAACCTATAGTATCTACGTATAATTTACTTTATGAATTACCCATTTGTTCTTTTAACTAGGCATTTTTTATAACAATAGAATTTCCTAATTATTTTTAAAAAATTATTTTCCAATTAACTGTCATTACTTGTCATTGTGACCTTTTCCAATTTTCACTGTCATGGTTGAGGACTTATTATAATTTTAAAATTATTCAAATACAAAGATAATATTATAAAAATCTATCAATTAAAAACATAATATTTACATAAGTCTTATGTATTTAAATATTAGAATCTTGGCTTTTTTTCTATAAATAACCCTAAAATATTAATTAATTATGAAAATGACAAAGAGGAAAAATGATGTATGAAAATGACCCATTTGCTATAGTGGAGGTCAGTGTCGCCTGACCAATCAGCGGCACCACCCCTTTTTCCCCTAATCATTACCCAGCCATCAGGGTTTTTAAAAAATATTATTTTGTGCCACCACTATATGTATTTTTCAAAATACCTGTGAAAGATACGAGTATTCACGATGGAGAAAAAAAGGAAAATTTTTTTAAAGGGTGTCGTTGGTCTGTCAGGCGACAACAGTTCAATTATTAAAAATATTGGTGTGTAACGCCCCACAATTTATTTATCTCTGTTTCTACAATTGTATGACACAAATGTGTATTTGCTTCAGTAGTTAAGTGCTCTGGGTGTGTGTGTGAGGTCCCAAGTTCAAGCCATACCTTTGGCTAAATTTAGAATTTTTCTGATTAAAGCCTCACCCTTGTTCAGTAGCTTAAGTTTAATTGGTGTAATTACATATCAGAATGGGCCTGCTGGTTTGGTGGTTAACAGGAGTGTTAAGTGTGCTGAAGGGCTTGTGTTTGAAACCTCGTGCGAGTGGGGGAGTAATTCTTTTTGCTCTAGGTGTGTGTCGAGTAGAGGAGTCCGATTAAAATTGAAATTTTGTGTAGTTGGATGTTACTGGGGTGATGGGAGAAAATTTAGGGATTAGAGATCAAATTTTTAACTTTTCGATTATCTTTTTGCTAGTGTTTTGTCAAAAAAATTTAGGTTCACCCTTGAAAAAACCTGACGTTCTTGTGCCTTCTTCTTATTCCCATTCTGTTACTTTTCTTTTTCTCTCAAACGGCATCATCGTTTTGACTTTCATTTTTGGTTCATTTGTTCTCGATTTTCAGTGTGTTGGTAAGTGGCTTAAGGGTTGTAAGTTGTTTTTTTTTTGAATTATCGTTCTAAGGTGGGTAATTTTTTGGTTGTGCAGCAGAGAATAGTGAAAAGCATGATCCTCCTCATACTGTTACATAGCCCAAATCTTTCGGAACATTGGGGTAAGTGAAAAGTGTAGAATTGGACTTTTGTCAGTTTTTTGGGTTTTGGTTAATCTTTGGAATCGTGATTAATTTTGGGCTTAGGATTGTTGATTTTAGGTTTTTCTGGTCTTGGGAGTGTTTACGCATCAAAAATGATACAAGTGTGTACCCAAAAACACAAAAAACAAGGTTTTGAACAAAAGCCAAAAGCCTCACTGTCAACGCCACACGGGTGTGTGGTCGCCTTTGTGGTAGGCCGTGTGTGATGACATGACTGTGTATTTGATGAAGGCTAGGCCATGCACTAGACACGGCTGTGTGGTGGTCGGGTTGGCCGTGTGTAACACACGGGCTAGACCAAATTGGGCTATGTGGGGCACACAGGCGTGTGAGTCCACACTAATAATCTACATTAGCGTGTGGGTTTCTGGGCCAGGCCGTGTGATCCACATTGGCCAAGGCTAGTCTGAGCGTGTAGGCCTACACGGGCAAGCCACATGGGCATGTGGGCCCAATTATCTAAAATGTTTCTTAGGGTTGCACGGGTCATCCCAATCGACTGTGAACTTGCTGTAGGGTTAGTAAGGGCTACATAGACCCTAAATTGTATGATCTGAATATCTGATGCATGTGTGTACTAAGCATGATAGTTATACGCATATTTACTAATCTGTATGTATTACTGATAATCATATAATAGCATGTAAGCATGATATTCTATATGTCTGCACTGAGCATATTTATCTACATCTACATTTGGGGTGGGATGATTGATTATTGGAGGAAGTGTGTTGAAAGGCATTTATGCCTATTATCTGGCAACTCAACTGTAATTTATCTGTTATGTGCCGCATTCGGTACAGCATGGTTTGTAGGGCTAGGTAGGTGTTTTAAACACCACATGGTATGTAGGGATGGACGGAGATGGTGTGTAGAGGCTGGGGGTAGGATTTGATTTCTAATTTGACTGTTTTCTGCATCTATTACTGTAATGGGCTTAGGCCCAATTCTATATTTGTGATGGGCCTAGGCCCGAATTTGAGACTGTTAATTCTAATATTTTGAATCTGTAATGGGCTTAGGCCCAAGACTGTATCGGACTGGACATATGGTAATCTGATTGTGTGCATGTTTTCTATAGGGACTACATACTGAGTTTACGTAAACTCACCTCTTCTATTTAATCTGAACAGGTAATTCTTAGAGTTATATGGATTGGTGTAGCGGAGGACTCAACAGTGACCACTACTATTTGAACTACTTCATTACGGTCTTTCGGTTATACTATTTTTATTATTATGATTTTTGGGTATTTTGATGTAATTAGGAGTTGCGGACTCTTTGTTTTAATTTGGGGTTTTATTTTGTTTTTATGGACTTTTAAACTGCAAAGCTCAACAAAATAAGGTTTCTCTTAAATTAAATGGTTTCTAAAGCTTCCGCGATTAAAATATGTTTTAATCAAATCGAATAATTGAATAAGCGTTTTTGATATTAATAAGAGCTAAATAAGTGTAAATGAACTGAAATGTTTTCTCGTGACAATTTAGTTTTTAAACACCCTATCATGTGACACCGCTAGATTCGACCATAATGTCTAGGTCAGGTTTGGGTTGTTACATTTAGTGGTATCAGAGTCAGGTTGCAAAACTCGACTGTAAATTTTGGGTTCCAAAATTTTGATTTTAAAGAAATGGTTTTTAAATGACTTGAAATTTTCTGGATTAAGTATGTGGTACATCTGTTGATAAATGCTGAAACTATAACTGATACATAAAATTCTTAATGTAGACAAAACTTCGAACTACGATGAGCGCATGAGGTATCCGTGGACGTGGTGCTCAAGGTTGTGGGAGAGGCCGTAGAGAGGCTCGAGTTGAGTCCTCATCTTTGGGTAGTATGCTGAATTTAAAAACTAGTGAGATATCGCTGTCGTCTGCTACTGAGATTGGGTCTCAAGATCACATGGCTAGGGACTATGTTAAGGATTTTGGAGAGGGTCATTGGGCCTAACACTAGATCTAGGGGTCGAGGGTCGGTTACGGAATGACTCCGGTCCAATAGAGCTGAATTATTTAGGGGTGTCACTAGAGTCGCCCCTAATGTGGCTGAGTACTGGATGGAGGCTACTGAAAGGATAATGGATGACTTGGACTATACCCCTGAGTAGAAATTGAAGGGTGAAGTCTCATTGCTTCGCGATGAGACCTACCAGTAGTGGTTGACTGTTAAGGAGCGCACCCAACCTGAATGTTTGACGTGGGAATTCTTTAAGTCTGCTTTCCTAGGGAAATATGTGGGGGCGAGCTACATTGATGCTCTTAGGCGTGAGTTTCTGAATCGCACAAAAGAAGACCGATCTGTGGCCGAGTATGAGGCCAGATTTCTGAGACTGAGTGCTATGCCGAGGTATGATGGTGTCTGAATATGAGAGGTGTGTTTGATTCGAGGATGGGATGAGGGATAATCTAAGAGTTCTAATTACTCCACAGAGAGAGAGAGAGAGTTCTCCATTCTGGTTGAGAAGGCGAAAATCGCCGAAGAGGTCAAGTGCGCTGAGCACCAAAATAGAAACCGTGAGAGGGGTAAGAACAAGAGGGATTTGGAGCCCTCGAGTTTAGTACAGAGGCCTAAGAAAAAGGCTAGACCTGATGGGCCGGTTAGAGCTAGGCCTCCTGTTACTTCTACTAGATTATAGCCTTATGGAAAATATGGTAAACACGATCAGGGTGAGTGTTGGAGAAGGACTGTGGCATGTTTGAAATGTGGGTCCTTGGAGCATTGCATTTGAGTGTCCGTTGAAGGCTAATCAGGTGTAAGCTTTAAGTTATGATACTACGCAGCCATAGAGAGTAGTTCAGCAGCCACTTAGAGGCCGTGGTTAGGCTAGGGGTGGAAATGGTATGGGCTATAGATAGAGAGCACTGGGCAGAGTGCTAGACAGACAGTGGCGAGGCAACCTGCCTTGGTTTATGCTACTCGTCGCTGAGAGGATAGAGATGCTCCTGATGTCATCACGGGTACATTCTTTATTTACGATGTTTCTTGCTTTGCTTTGATAGATATAGGATCCACCCACTCCTATATAGCTTGCTCTATTTCTGAAAATCTAGGGTTGTCTGTTGAGAGTACTTCTAGTGAGGTGACTGTACTAAGTCCACTAGGGCAGTCTGTTCAGGTTAATAAGTTGTACAAAGATGTTCTGTTAGAGGCTCAAGGGACAGTTTTTTGGGCTGATTTACTGGAGCTTCTATTTAGGGAGTTCAAACTGATATTGGGTATGGACTGATTGATCAAGCATCATGCCAGTCTGCATTGTGCGACTAAGAGGGTTGTCTTGAGAACTGAGGAGGATAACGAGGTAATCATGATTGAAGAATGCCAAAATTACTTATCTAATGTAATCTTCGCACTGGTGGCTGAGAAACTGGTTTGTAAGGAATGTGAGGCGTATTTGTCCTATGTTAGTGTTTTTGTTTCCGGGGACTCTACTATAAGGGTCATCAGAACTGCAAGGGATTTTTCGGACGTCTTTCTTGAGGAACTACCGGATTACCTCCAAATCGGGAGGTGGAATTTGGGATTGAGCTTCTTCCTGGTACAACTCTAATGTCTATCGGTCCCTATCATATGGCACCGAAGGAGCTTATAGAGCTTAAGGCTCAAATTCAAGAATTGTTAGATTGTGGGTTCATCCGCCCCAGTGTGTCTCTGTGAGGAGCATCTGTATTGTTTATTAGGAAGAAGGATAGGTCCATGAGTATTTGTGTTGACTACTAGCAACTGAATAAGTTAACAATGAAGAATAAGTATACGCTTTTGAGGATTGATGACTTATTCGATCAGTTCTGAGGGGCTTCTGTGTTCTCGAAGATAGATCTCCATTCTAGGTATCATCAGTTAAGGGTTACGGAAGCTGATGGGTGTAAGACGACATTTAGGACTCATTATGAACATTACAAGTTCCTAATTATGCCTTTTGGACCAAAAAATGCCCCGGCAATGTTTATGGATCTGATGAACCGCGTGTTTAGCCCTATTTAGATCAATTCATCATGGTCTTTATCGATGACATACTGGTTTGTTCTAAGATAGAGGATGAGCATAACGAGCACCTTAGAGTGGTTCTTCAGACTTTGAGAGAAAAGAAGCTCTATGCTAAATTCTATAAGTGCGAATTTTGGCTACGTGAAGTGACTTTTCTGGGACACATATTTCTACTAAGGGGATTCAGGTTGATCCTCAAAAGATTGAGGCTATACTGGATAGGAAATAGCCAAAAAATGTGTTTGAAATTCGCAGTTTTCTAGGTTTGACGGGTTATTATCGGCGATTTGTTGAAGAGCTCTCTTTGATTGCAGCACCCTTGACTAAGCTGCTAGGTAAGGGTGTTTTGTTTGTCTAGATTGATGCGTAGCAAACGAGCTTTGAGAAGCTCAAGACTGTTCTCACTCAGGCTCTTGTTCTGATACAGCCTGAACCTAAAAAGGAGTTTGTGGTTTTTAGTGACGCATCACATGTCTGTCTGGGATGTGTGTTGATATAGGATGGTAAAGTTGTAGCTTATGCATCTTGTTAACTTAAGATGCATAAGGCAAACTATTCGACGCACGACCTCGAGATGGCTGCTGTGGTTTTTGCACTGAAAAACTAGAAGCACTACCTGTATGGTGAGAGGTGTGTTATCTACACTGATCATAAGAGCCTCAAGTACCTCCTTACTTAGAAGGAGTTGAATCTTAGCAGCATAGATGGATTGAGCTGCTTAAGGACTATGACTGTACCATCGAGTACCATTTTAAAAAGGCCATTATGGTGGCTGATGCATTAAGTCGTAGAGCGATGACTGATTTGAGAGCGATGTTAGTTCGACTTAGTCTGTTCGATGATGGAAGTTTGTTAGCTGAGCTACAGGTTAAACAGACTTGGATTGAATAGATTTGGGGTAAACAATTTGAGGATGAGTCACTTAGGTTACGATTTCATCAGATTAAGAGTGGCAGCACTTCTGATTTTTGGATTGAACAGTGATGGGGTACTCTATTTTTGTGGACGAATTGTGTTCCGAATGATACTGATCTAATACAGTCTATTCTGAGAGAGGTGCATAGTAGTCCTTATACTATACACCCCGTCAGGAACAAAATGTATCGTGACCTTCGCGAGTTGTACTGGTGGCTAGGGTTGAAGCATGAGGTTACTAACTTTGTGGCTTATTGCCTGACATGTCAGTAGGTTAAGGTTGAGCATCAGTTATCTTTGGGTTTGCTGCAGCCGGTTAAGATTCCCTCATGAAAGTGGGAAAAAGTGACAATGGACTTCGTTAGTGGGTTGCCCTTGACATCCTCTAAGAAGGATTCTATTTGGTTCATCGTGGATTAATTGACCAAGTCTGCATGCTTCATCCCAGTTAGGACAACTATTCTCTTTAGAAGTTGGCAAAGCTCTACATATCTGCGATAGTAAGACTGCATGGGGTACCTGTCTCGATCATTTCTGATAGGGATCCTCATTTCACGTCTTGGTTTTGGAAAAAGTTACACGAGGCTCTAGGTTCGAGATTAGACTTCAGTATTGTGTTCCCTCCTCAGACCGAGTTGTGTGCTCAATTTTTGAGGTAGTTGGGAGGATTATCTGCCACTAGCAGAGTTTGCCTGTAATACCAGTTTCCAGTCTAACATTCAAATGGCACCTTACAAAGTGCTATATAGACGTAAGTGTCACACTCCTCTATGCTAGATTGAGTTTGGTGAACTATAGGTTTTGGGTCTTGAGTTGGTTTCCAAGACCAAGGATAAGGTCAGATTGATTTAAGATCGTCTAGAGGCGGCTTCGGATAGGTAGAAATCGTATCCGGAGCTGAAGAGACGTGAGATTGAGTATTCTATGGGGGACTTCCTATTTCTTAAGGTCTCGCCATGGAAAAAGGTTCAGAGGTTCGGTCGGAAGGGCAAGCTGAGGCCTAGGTTTGTTGAGTCGTACCAGAGTCTAAAACGAGTGGGGTCACTCGCTTATCAGTTGGAGCTACTTCTAGAGTTGGATCGTATACATGATGTATTCCATGTCTCGATGTTGAGGCGCTACTATTCTGATCCTTCTTACATTGTCCCTATTGAGCAGATTGAGGTTAGGCCAGACTTGACTTTTGAAGAGGAGTCGGTTCAGATTCTGGATCACGATGTTAAGGTTCTAAGGAAGAAGTCCATTCCTTTAGTAAAGGTTCTGTGGCAGAATCATAGCACTGAGGAGGCCACGTGGGAACCTGAGGATTTGATGTGTCAGCAATATCCTCATTTGTTCTGATTAGGTAAATTTCGAGAACGAAATCTATTTTATGAGTAAAGTTGTAACGCCCCAAAATTTATTTATCTCTGTTTCTACAATTGTATGACAGAAATGCGTATCTGCTTCAGTGGTTAAGTGCTTTGGGTGTGTGTGAGAGGTCCCAAGTTCAAACCATGCCTTTTGCAAATTTTGGAATTTTTCTGATTAAAGCCTCACCCTTGTTCAGTGGGCTTAAGTTTAATTGGTGTAATTACATATTAGAGTAGGCTTGCTAGTATGGTGGTTAAGTAGAGTGTTAAGTGTGCTGAAGGTCTTGTGTTTGAAACCTCGTATGAGTAGAGGAGTAATTCTTTTTGCTCTGGGCATGTGGTGAGTAGAGGAGTCTAATTAAAATTGAAATTCTGTGTAGTTGGATGTTAGTGGGGTGATGGGAGAAAATTTAGGGATTGTAGATCAGATTGTTAACTTCCCGATTATCTTTTTGCTAGTGTTTTGTCAAAATTTCGGTTCACCATTGGAAAAACCTAATGCTCTCATGCCTTCTTCTTTTTCCCTTTCTGTTACTTTTCCTTTTCTCTCAAACAGTATCATCTTTTTTACTTTCATTTGCGGTTACTTTGTTCTCGATTTTTAGTGTATTGGTAAGTGGCTTAAGGGTTGTAAGTTGTTTTTCTTTGAATCATCGTTCTAAGGTGGGTAATTTTTTAGTTGTGCATATGAGAATTGTGAATAGCGTGATCCTCCTCATACTGTTATGTAGTCCAAATCTTTCAGAGCGTTGCAGTAAGTGAAAAATGTAGAATTGGACTTTTATCAGGTTTTTGGTTTTTAGTTAATCTTTGGAATCGTGATTGATTTTGGATTCGAGATTGTTGTTTTGAGGTTCTGGTGGTATTGGGAGTACTTACGCATCGAAAACGATATAGGTGTGTACACGAAAATAAAAAAAAATAAGGTTTCAGTAAAAGCCAAAAACCTCACTTAAAGATGTTACAGGGGCGTATAGTCGCTCATGTGGTAGGCCGTGTGCGATGACATAGCCGTGTGCTTGACGAAGGCCAGGCCGTGTGCTAGATACGGCCGTGTAGTGGTCGGGTGGGCCGTGTGTAACGTACGGGCTAGACGAAATTGGGCCATGTGGGCCACACGGAGGTGTGAGTCCATACAGGTAGTCCACACGGGCGTATGGGTTTCTATGCCAGGTTGTGTGATCCACACGGGCCAAGGCCAGTTTGGGCGTGTGGGCTACACGGGCATGTGGGCCCATACGGGCAAGCCACATAGGCGTGTGGGCTAATTTGTCTAAAATGTTTCTTAGGGTTGCATGGGTCATCCCAATCGACTGTGAACCTACTGTAGGGTCGGTAAGGGCTACTTAGACCCTAAATTATATGATTTGAATATCTGATGTATTGAGCATGATAGTTATACGCATGTTTACTAATCTATGTATGACTGATAATCATATAATAGCATGTAACCATGTTATTCTATATGTTTGCACTGAGCATATTTATCTGCATTTGCATTTGGAGTGGGATGATTGATTATTGGCGGAAGTGTACTGAAAGCCATTTATGCCTATTATCTGGTAGCTCAGTTGCAATTTATCTGTTATGTGCTGCATTTGGTACAGCATGGTGTGTAGGGCTGGGTGGGCGTTTTAAACCCCACATGTTTGTAGGGATGGATAGAGATGGTGTGTAGAGGGTAGGGGTAGGATTTTATTTCTGATCTGGTTATTTTTTACATCTGTTACTGTATTGGGCTTAGGCCCAATTCTGTATCTATGATGGGCTTAGGCCCAAATCTGATACTGTTAGTTCTGATATTCTAAATATGTAATGGCTTAGGCCCAAGACTATATCTAACTGAACATCTGGTAATTTGATTGTGTGCATATTTTCTATGGGGATTACACACTGAGTTTATGTAAACTCACCCCTTCTGCTTAATCTGAATAGGTAATCCCTAGAGTTAGATGGATTAGTGCAGCGGAGGACTCGACGATGACCACTACTATTTGAACTGCTTCACCACGATTTTTCGGTTATATTATTTTTATTATTATAATTTTTGGGTATTTTGATGTAATTGGGACTTGCGGATGGATAAACATGTTAATTTGCATTTTTTTGTTTAATTTGGTTTATTGTTAAACTGAACCCTGCTAATTAAGTGCTTTTATGATCTAATCTTGTCAGGGATGCAATTGGTCAAAAACAAGTAAAAAAGGCCAAATTGAAAGACAATCATTGAATTGGGGCCAAATCAAAAGATGGAGAAAGCCAAGGATTTATCAAATTTTGTTGACTTTGTAAAAAGCTAAAAATAGGAAGATATTATTTTATTTTTATTTTATTTTATTATATTAAATTAGTTAGGCTATTTTTAGTAAACTCCATGTATATAAATAGGGCCTTTTTTTTCTTAGAAAATCAATCAATCAATTTTACATTTCTACTTCAATTTGGAATTGAATTGTTTTTTTTGTCTTGCTTTTACAAAATTAGTCTAATTCTTTTCCAAATACTTTTCCTTCCTAATTTCCATCACCTCTCATACAAATCCCATCACCTTCCACAACTATAAGCATCAATAAATTCATGTGACATTAATTTCATCTTAGCCTTAGGTCGGTGTTCTTTTTGGTCGGGAATCGTGAGATTCGTATTCAAGCTAAAAATCCTTCCAATCAGTATTCATTTTTTCCTAAGATTCGGGATGGACAACTCATCCCTTAAGGTTAACTGGATTACAAGTCAAAAAGTGCACGTTGGTTTAGAGTCGTGTTAGCCTTCAGTTAGAGAAACGAATCAGCCGTGCTGTATTTGGTTCTTCAAGAACAAATTGAGGAAGAAGTGATCAGGTTTAAACGACCTACGCGGTTGAGGCTGTTAATTCGAGTTAGGTTCTTTAGAACGCAAGGCTGTCGGAATCTTGAATCAGGAACACATGTATCTCGGTTAGATAACTGATAATGGTTGGTTTGTAGGTCGTACTGAAACCAACTACTAGAGGAGGAATTGGTGGTTAGGACGTTCTTAACTGCTATAACCAACTTACTGTTTGGAGGGGAAGATTAATTTTCGAGGATCGATTCTTAACATGGAATTTATCGAGTCTAAGGCTAAGGCTTATCAATTCTGTTTGCAAAATTCTAAATTTATTTCCAATTTACATTTATTTTCAATAGTAGCCAGTCATTTATTTAAGCTGATTAGATTATTTTACTTTCTTAAACATTCACAAACTCCCCCGATTTAATTGTTTATTCTTGTTGCAAGTATGTTTGGTGTCATGGGCACGACTCTTGACACGACGTTTGACGCGACGAATATTCTATTCATAAGTGAACATAGAAGTTGATTATGACATCCAATCCCTATGGATTCGACACTACTACCACTCTTTACTACTATTTAAGTTATTTAGAAGGAATTATTTTTGGTGGATTCGACGCCCATCAAATTTTGGCACCGTTCTCGGGGATTGGAGATATTTTTTTAATTTTTATTTGTTTACCTTATGACTAGATTAGAATCGGGAACTCTAGAGTTCGAGCCAAAAATTGAGAAATCGGCCTGGCAACTGCAAAAAGAAGCCATACGACGTGGTAAACGGCCAAATTCCCATAACAGCTTGAATTAGGGCCTAGTGAAAATAGTGGATTCGATACCACAAATCCAAAGTAGAAAAATATATTTAGTAATTATTTTTGAGTTTATGATATGATTGCATAATAGTGGGAAAATTCCATGAAAGAAATTTTATGAAATAATGATTAATTTGTCTTTAAGGACTAAATTGTAAAAGTTGCAAAATGTGAGTTTCTAGAAGGGTTAAGCACGAAATAGCATTAGAAAAATTATTAGATGTCCTTATTTGGAAAATAGATCAATTATTAGCATGATGGACAAAAATGCCTAAAGAAGGGAAAAATATCAAAGAAAGGACATAAGGGCATTTTGGTCATTTGGTTAATTAATGAAATAAAATGGGAAAAAGAAAGCAAAATCTTGTCCATCTTCATCTTAAGGGTGCAAAAAATTTCAAGCTCCATAGCTAGGGTTTTCAAGCTTCAAGTAAGTACAATTTAGCCCCGTTTTTAATTCTCTTCGTATTTTTGAAACCCTCGTAGCTTAATTTATCTATTTCTACCACAAATTTGAGCTAGGGTTTATGCTAAAAAAATATACACATGCATGACATGCAAGTAATTTGAGGTCTAGTGGTAGAAAATGAAAGTTTAAAGTGTAGTAAACATCATTTACAAGGTGAATTTTTATAAAAATCCCTTTAGGGACTAAATTGTAAAAGGATGAAAATGTGTAGTAAAAGTGTGAATTGATGAGACATAGGGGCTGTTATGAGCATAAATAAAGTTTGGCTAGGCTTGGGTAACCAAGAAAATAAGTGCATTTCATTATACAAGCCTAGGGACTATTTTGCAAATATGTAAAAGTTTAGGGACAAAATTATAAATTTTTTCAAACTGTCGATTATGGGCTATTTAGCCAATGTGGGTACTAAATCATTAAAATTTTCATTTTAGATTAAGAAACACGAAGCCCGAATCGAAACTGGGGAAAAAGCAAAGTGGTGGACTAAATTGAACATCTATCCACAATTTAATTTCCGAGGTAAGTTGTATGTAATAATTTAGCATTTTTGAATAGGAAAAATTATTGTGATGATACTTCATGAATTTGTTGTATTTCCATGAAATATATTAACATGAATATTACGAAGAAATGATGATAAAATAAAAAAGAAATTTCGATTAAATGTTAAAGAATACGAAGGGTGCCGTAGTCATGACATAAGATATATATAGGTCCCGTGTAAGACCATGTCTGGGACATGGCTTCGGCACCAAATCAAGATCCTAAGTCAGACCATGTTTGGAACATGGTGTTGGCACCGAGATGAGACTTAGATCCCCTATAAGACCATGTTTGGGACATGGCATCGACATTGAGAAATGAACCCATGTAAGACCATGTCTGGGACATGGCATTGGCATCGACATGTGATTCCATGTAAGACCATATCTGGGATATGGCATTGGCATTTTATTATGAGGTTGACATATGGGTATCCTTTGGTATTCTAAATGAAGTAACAGTTAAGTATTCAAGTTGATTATTTTAATGAAAAAGACTAAAGTTTTATGATGAGTGTTACAGGTGCATATGAGTATGTCATAAAAAATTGAAAATATATGGTTATGAGTAATACAATAAGAAAAGCACGAGTAAGTTATGAGTTTTTATAAATCACGAATTGAGTAAGTCAAAATGATGAGTAAGTCATGAGAATGAATGAGGCCTTATATGATATTTCATGACTTTTGATTTAGATGATGTTTCTTTAACTATGTTGCTATTTTATTTCATGCAACTTACTAAGCATATATGTGCTTACTCCTTTTATTTTCCCTTTTCCTTGTAGTCTTGTCGAACTAGCTTGGGGATCGTTAAAATTGGAGCTCAAAGTCACCCTATTAAGTCTGGCATTTTGGGTATAGTATAGTTAGTTATTTTTATGTATGGCATGTATAGGAAACTAGTCATTTTGATAAGTGTCTTTTTGGATAGCCAAAGGTGTTGTCTATTGATATTACTCAAGTCTTGTTGTAATGGCCTTTGAAATTGGCTAATATTGTCAAAGTTATATTTTATGAAATGATAAGGAAATTCATTATTGTGCAAGTTGCATGTTTAAGTAGAGTAATGATGGATTAGAATGACATGCATGATGGCATTTGGATGCCTTAGTTGCGAATATTTATAATGTGTATTATTTATGATTTTGCAAGATTGAATTTGGTATGAGTTTGATTGTGTCTCAAGGTGGCAAAAAGGATTGGAAATAGCCTATAATTGTCTACACGGATGGGCATACAGGTGTGTGCCTAGGCCGTATGTGACACAGGGTCAGACCCCATAGGCATGTTGATAGACCGTGTGTCCCCTGCATTCAAATTAGCTAAGTCAGTGTTGCGCATGGGCTGAGCACACGGGCTTGTGCTTTGACCGTGTGAATTTCCATTTATTTTTTGAGTAAAGTCAGATTGTAGCACATGTTAAGAACATGGGCGTGTCTAGGCCGTGTGAGGGACACGGGTTGCAGACACAGGCATGTGGTTCAACCGTGTAGAAACCCCTATAAGTTCGAAATAAAAATAAATTCAGCACGGGCTAGGGACATGGGCGTGCGTGACCACACGGCTAGTCCACACGGGCTTGTCTCACCTCACACGGTTGTGTGGCCTTATTTTGAGAAAGTTTTTTCTAAGTACTCGTAAGTTCCCGGTTTGGTTTCAAATCACTTTCGATGTATGTTTTGGGCTTTATAGGCCTATGGTAAGGATATTAAGAGAATGAATGAAAAGTTATAAATGAAAATGAAATTTTATAGCCCGAGTTTATACGTTGAGCATGATTAAGTACAATAACGCCTTGTACCTCGTCCCGGTGTCAGACTCGGATAAGGAGTGTTACATTTAGTGGTATCAAAGCTAGTATTTAGTCGATTCTAGGACTAACCTAGCACATGCATGAGTCTAGCTATACATGCCATACTTAAGTATATATATGATATGATAGTGTGACGACTCTTGACAATTTAAATATATTTTCTTATAGCAAATAGATTCCGAATGAGCTACGGTAGATGATGTAGAAAGCAATGCGTCGGCTCTTGTTGAAGGGACGGTACCAGTTGGATCAGAAAATAGACTCGCTACTATTAGTCAGGGAGGGGAGCGCAGGAGGCCTTCTTCCAAATGATGAACAAGTGGTTCATAGAGTTTGTTCGAACGAACCTAGCCGCTCAACAACAAGCTCCATCCCCTTAAATTTCTCAATCTACCCCGGTAGCTCCTTAAATAGTAGAGGTAGCAAGACGAGAAAAGCCCCAGTTGGTAGAATCTAAAAGTAAGGGGCGGAAGAATTCTGAGCTAATAAAGATGATGACCCGGAAAGAGCCAAGTTTTGGCTAGAGAATACCATTGTGTATTCGAAGAATTGTCTTGCACCCCTAAAGAGTGCATGAAGTGTGTGGTATCCCTCCTTCGAGATTCCACCTATCAGTGGTGGAATACCCTTGTGTCAGTGGTACCAAGGGAAAGGGTTAATTGAGAGTTTTTCCAAGAAGAATTTCATAAAAAAGTACATCAGTCCAAGGTTCATAGATCAGAAGCACAAGGAATTCCTAGAACTGAAATAAGGACGGATGATTGTAATAGAATATGAGCGTGAGTTTGTAAGTCTCAGTAAATACACTCGATAATGTGTATCCACCGAAGCCATCATGTGTAAAAGGTTTGAAGATGGACTGAATGAAGATATTCGACTATTGGTAGGAATTGTTGAATTGAAAGAGTTTGCTGTACTAGTAGATAGAGCTTGTAAGGCCGAGGAGTTGGCCAAAGAGAAAACAAAAGCTGAAGTGGTACCTCATGATTCAAGAAAGAGACAGTTATGCAAGTCATTTTAGTCCTCCTTTAAGAAACCAAAAGGTTATGCTACTAAATCCGCTACTTCAGCGGGGTTTTCAAGTAAGGGCAAAGGTAAACAATATTCAGTCTCTAAGGCCCAAACTACTTCACTTGTGAGTGTAGGTAACACTCGACCTAATAGGCCTGAATGTCCCTAGTGTGGCAGACACCACCTTGGTGAATGTAGAGCTCATGAAAGGGCCTGTTTCAAGTGTGGTTCACAAGACCACTTCATTAGAGAGTGTCCCAAGATGATTGAAAAAGATAAAGATCGGAGTGCAAGGTCGAGTAATGCTCCCTCCAGAGGTAGACCTCAAAGAAACCTTGGTACGGGAGCAAGTAGTAAAGGCATGCCAAGAGAGTAGACTGCGAGACCAAGGGTAGAGCACTAGCCAGGACGTACGCCATTCGCACTCGCGAAGAGGCATCACCACTCGATGTAATCACAGGTACATTTCCTTTCATGGAACTCCTGTTATTACTTTGATAGATCTGGGGTCTACCCACTCGTATAATTACACGAAACTAGTCTCTACCATGAATATACTCATAGAGTGTATGGAACTTGTGATACAAGTCTACAATCCTCTAGGCAAGTGTGTGTTAGTAGACAAAGTATGTCGAGATTGTCCTTTGATGATTAGGGGTCATTATTTCCCTGCTAACCTCATGCTCTTGCCATTCGAGGAATTTGATGTGATCCTTGGTATGGACTGGTTGACCACTCATGACGTAATGGTGAATTGTGGTAGAAAAAGTATTGAATTGAAATGCGAGGATGGTAATACTCTTCGAGTTGAATCAGGTGAATCTGAGAACTTGCTTACAGTGATTTCTTCCATGGTTGCTTAAAAGTGCATAAGAAAAGGGTATGAATCTTACCTTGCTTTTGTGATGAATACGAAAGAATCGGAGTTGAAAATTGAGGCAGTACCAGTTGTTTGCAAGTATCAAGATGTCTTCCTGGAAGAGTTGCCCGGATTACCTCCAATTAGAAGGGTAGAGTTTGAAATAAAATTGGCTCCTGGTACAACTCCTATTTCTATTGCTCCTTATAGAATGTCCCCAACTGAGCTAAAGGAGTTGAAAGCTCAGCTACAAGATTTGACAGACAAAGGTTTTGCAAGACCAAGTCATTCTCATGGGGTGCTCCTGTATTATTCGTGAAAAAGAAAGATGGTTCTCTGAGGTTGTGCATAGATTATCGACAACTTAACAAGCTGATCATAAAGCACAAGTACCCTTTTGCCAAGGATCGACGATTTATTTGATCAGCTGTGTAGAGCCACAATGTTCTCCAAGATAGATTTGAGATCCGGGTACTATCAGTTAAGAGTTAAGGAGGCTGATGTGCCTAAGACCGCATTTCAGACAAGGTATGGCCATTATGAATTTCTTGTCATGCCATTTGATTTAACCAATACTCCTGCAGTATTCATGGATCTAATGAACTGTATCTTTCAGCCATATTTAGATAGATTCGTTGTAGTCTTTATTGATGACATCCTGATTTATTCTCGTGATGAGGACGAACACGCAAAGCACTTGAAGACAGTTTTACAAACTCTACGAGATAAACAACTTTACGCCAAATTTAGTAAAAGTGAATTTTTGCTTAAAGAAGTTGGATTTTTGGGCCACATCATTTCAGGTGATGGCATTAGAGTTGACCCAAGTAAGATCTTGGCAATTGTTGAGTGGAAGCCGCCAAGAAATATATCCAAGGGTAGAAGCTTTTTAGGCTTCGCCAGTTATTATCGGAGGTTTGTTAAGGGATTTTCTATGATCGCTACTACTATGACAAGATTGTTGCAAAATGATGTTAGATTTGAATGGACCAAAAAGTGTCAACAAAGTTTCAAGAAATTGAAGACTTCACTGACTGAAGCTCCTATTCTAGTACAACTTGAACCCGGAAAGGAATTTGTAGTTTGCAGTGATGCTAAATGGATTGGGCTACGTACTTATGCAAGAGGGCAAAGTAATTGCATATGCTTCGAAACAGTTGAAACCTTATGAAAAGAATTATCTGACTCATGATTTAGAGTTGACCGCAATAGTGTTTGCACTAAAGATATGGAGGCATTATTTATATGGTGAGCAGTGCCGAGTATTTATCGATCACAAGAGTCTTAAGTACATGATGATGCAAAAGGATTTGAACTTACGGCAGTGGAGATGGCTTGAGTTATTAAAAGACTATAAGTTGGTCATTGACTACCACTTAGGGAAAGCGAATGTTGTTGCGGACGCTTTAAGTTGAAAGTCTCTATTTGCCTTGAGAGCCATGAGCACACAGTTGCCCCTAACCGATGAAGGTTCAGTTTTAGCAAAGATGAGAGCTAGACCGATATTCATTCAAGAGATTTGTGAAGCACAATCTAGTGATAAAGAATTGTAAGATAAGAAAGCTCAATGTGAATCGGGTACCGGTTTAGACTTCCAAAATGGTTCAGATGGTTACATAAGGTTCCGAGATTGAATTTGTGTACCAAGAGACGAGGAGCTCATTTGGAGAATTTTACATGAGGCACACAGTAGTCGTATGTTCATCCACCCCGGCAGTACCAAGATGTATAATGATTTAAAGAAATGGTATTGGTGGCCAAATATGAAAAGAGATATCTCTGAGTATGTTTCGAGATGCTTGATCTGTCAGCAAGTAAAAGTAGAGCACTAAGTACCCTTCGGTTTACTATAGCCTATCATGGTTCTCGAGTGGAAATGGGACCGTGTTACCATGGATTTTGTGACAGGTTTACCGGTCACATCGAAAAAGATACTGTTTGGGTCGTGGTTGGTAAGCTTACGAAGTCAACCCATTTTATACCTGTGCGTATGAATTATTAACTTGATAAGTTAGTTGACTTGTATATTTCAGAGATTGTGAGATTACACGGAGTACCATTATCAATCAATAGAGATCCGAGATTCACGTTACGATTTTGGAAGAAGCTACAAGAAGCTTTGGGTACAAAGCTAAATTTCAGCACCATGTTCCATCCACAGATCGACGGTCAGTTAGAGTGAGTAATGCAAGTGCTTGAAGATATGCTCAGATGTTGTGTGCTAGAATTCCAAGGTAGTTGGGAAAAATATCTACCTTTAGTCGAATTTGCTTACAATAATAGTTTTCAGTCGAGTCTGAAAATAGCACCTTATGAGGCATTATATGGGCATAAGCATTGAACGCCTTTGTATTGGATTGAACTCAAGGAAAATTATATTCACAGGGTTGACTTAGTCAAGGAAACTAAGGAGAAGGTTAAGGTGATTTGAGACTACTTAAAAGCTGCTTCTGATGGACAAAAATTGTATACTGATTTGAAGCGAAAAGAGATAGAATTCCAAGTCAGGGATAAAATATTTCTGAAAGTTTCTTCGTGGAGAAAAGTTCTTAGATTTTGTCGAAAGGCAAAATTAAGTCCATGTTTAATCGGACCCTATGAGATCACTGAAAGGATAAGACCGGTAGCTTATCGGCTAGCTTTGCCATCTAAGTTGGAAAAGATCCATGGCGTATTTCACGTGTCTATGTTGCGACGATACTGATCAGACCCGTCACATGTGGTTACCCTGACAGAAGTTTAGATTCGACCGGATATGACTTATGGTGAAGAACCGATTAAGATTTTAGCTCGAGAAGTCAAATAGTTACAAAATAAGAGTATAGCCCTTCTGAAAGTACTATGGCAAAGACATGGGGTAGAAGAGGCAACATGATAACTTGAGGAAAACATGAGAAACCAATATCCCAAGCTATTCATCGTTAAGATTTTCGGGGACGAAAATCCCTAAAAGGGAAAGAATTGTAACAGCCCGAATTAGGGCCTAGTCAGAATAGTGGATTCAAGACCACAAATCTGAAGTAGAAAAATATATTTAGTAATTATTTTTGAGTTTATGATATGATTGCATAATAGTGGGAAAATTCCATAAAAGAAATTTTATGAAATAATGATTAATTTGTCTTTATGGACTAAATTGCAAAAGTTTCAAAATGTGAGTTTCTAGAAGGGTTAAGTATGAAATAGCATTAGAAAAATTATTAGAGGTCTATATTTGGCAAATAGACCAATTATGAGCATGATGGACAAAAATGCCCAAGAAAGGGAAAAATATCAAAGAAATGACATATGGGCATTTTGGTCATTTGGTTAATTAATGAAATAAAATGGGAAAAAGAAAGCAAAATCTTGTCCATCTTCTTCCTAAGGGTGTCGAAAATTTCAAGCTCCATAGCTAGGGTTTTATTTCAACT
The DNA here is from genome assembly GCA_020496765.1 of Gossypium stocksii. NCBI lineage: Eukaryota > Viridiplantae > Streptophyta > Magnoliopsida > Malvales > Malvaceae > Gossypium > Gossypium stocksii. Next base: position 57,278,257 of record CM035622.1, read on the forward strand.
TTTCAAGCTTCAAGTAAGTACAATTTAGCCCCATTTTTAATTCCCTTCGTATTTTCGAACCCTTGTAGCTTAATTTATCTATTTCTACCATAAATTTGAGCCAGCGTTTATGCTTAAAAATATACACATGCATGGCATGCAAGTAATTTGAGGTCTAGTGGTAAAAAATGAAAGTTTAAAGTGTAGTAAACATTTTTTACAAGGTGAATTTTTTGAAAATCTCTATTAGGGACTAAATTGTAAAAGTATGAAAATGTGTAGTAAAAGTATGAATTGATGAGACATAGGGGCTGTTATGAGCAAAAATAAAGTTCAACTAGGCTTGGGTAACTAAGAAAATAAATGCATTTCATTATACGAGCTTAGGGACTATTTTGCAAATAAGCAAAAGTTTAGGGACAAAATTATAAATTTTGCTAAAGTGTCAATTATGGGCTATTTAGCCAATTAGGGTATTAAATAAGTTAAATTTGTCATTTTAGATCAAGAAACACGAAGCCCAGATCGAAACCGAGAAAAAAACAAAGTGGTGGACTAAATTGAACATCCATCCACAATTTGATTTCTGAGATAAGTTGTATGTAATAATTTAGCATTTTTGTATAATAAAAATTATTATGATGATATTTCATGAATTCTTTATATTTCCATGAAATATATTGACATGAATGTTACAAAGAAATGATGATGAAATAAAAGAGAAATTTCAATTAAATGTTAAAGAATATGAAGGGTACCGTAGTCATGACATGAGATATATATAGGTCCGTGTAAGACCATGTTTGGGACATGGCTTTGGCACCGAACCGAGATCACATGTAAGACCATGTCTAGGACATGACATTGGCATCGATATGAGGTCCCGTATAAGACTATGTTTGGAACATGGCATCGACACTGAGATGAGACTTAGATCCCCTATAAGACCATGTCTGGGACATGGCTTTGGCATCAGTTTGCGATCTCGTATAAGACCATGTTTGGGACATGGCGTTGACATCGAGACGTGATCCCATGTAACACCATGTCTAGGACATGGCATTGGCATCGACATGTGATTCCATGTAAGACCATATCTGGGATATGGCATTAGCATTTTATCATGAGGTTGACGTATGGGTATCCTTCGGTATTCTAAATGAAGTAATGGTTAAGTATTCAAGTTGATTATTTTAATGAAAAAGACTAAAGTTGTATGATGAGTATTACAGGTGCATATGAGTATGAAAAATTGAAAATATATGGTTATGAGTAATACAGCAAGAAAAGCACGAGTAAGTTACGAGATTTTATAAATCATGAGATTAAGTAAGTCAAAATGATGAGTAAGTCATGAGAATGAATGAGGCCTTATATGATATTTCATGACTTTTGATTTAGATGATGTTTCTTTAACTATGTTGCTATTTTATTTCATGCAACTTACTAAGCATTTATGTGCTTACTCCTTTTCTTTTTCCTTTTCCTTGTAGTCTTGCCGAACTAGCTTGGGGATCGTTAAAATCGGAGTTTGAAGTCACTCTATCAAGCCGGCCATTTTGGGTATAGTATAGTTAGTTATTTTTGATGTATGGCATGTATAGGAAACTAGTCAGTTTGATAAGTGTCTTTTTGGATAGCCAAAGGTTTTTGCTTTTGATATTACTCAAGTCTTATTGTAATGGCCTTTGAAATTGGCTAATATTGTTAAAGTTATATTTTATGAAATGATGATGAAATTCATTATTGTGCAAGTTGTATGTTTAAGTAGAGTAATGATGGATGAGAATGGCATGCATAGTGGCATTTGGATGCCTTAGTTGCGAATATTTATAATGTGTATTATGTATTATTTTGCAAGATTGAATTTGGTATGAGTTTGATTGTGTCTAAGGGTGCCAAGAAGGCTTAGCCTATAATTGTCTACCCGGATGGGCACATGGTCGTGTGCGTAGGCCGTGTGTGAGACAAGGTCATGCCCTATGGGCATGTTGATAGACACTGTGTCCACTACATTCAAATTGGCTAAGTCAGTGTTGCGCACGAGCTGAGCACACGGGCGTGTGCTTTGGCCATGTGAATTTCCATTTATTCTTTAAGTAAAGTCAGATTGTAGCACGAGTTGAGAACACAGGAGTGTCTAGGCCGTGTGAGGGACACGGTCTACAGACACAGGGGTGTGGTTCAACCGTGTAGAAACCCCTGTAGGTTTGAAATAAAAATAAATTCTACACGGGCTAGGGACATGGGCGTACGTAACCATACGGCCAGCCCACACGGGCATGTCACACCTCACACTGGCATGTGGCCTTGTTTTAAGAAAATTTTTTTCTAAGTACTCGTATGTTCCTGGTTTGGTTTCAAACCACTTTCGATGTATGTATTGGGCTTCGTAGGCCCATGGTAAGGATATTAAGAGAATGAATGAAAAGTTCTAAATGAAAATGAAATGTTATAGTCCGAGTTTATACATTGAGCATTATTAAGTACGGTAACATCTCGTATCACGTCCCGGCGTCGAACTTGGGTAAGGGTGTTACATTTAGTGGTATCAGAATTAGTGTTTAGTCGATTCTAGGGCCAACCTTGCACATGCATGAGTCTAGCTATACATGCCATACTTAAGTATATATATGATATGATAGTGTGATGACTCCTGACAGTTTAAATGTGTTTTCTTATAGTAAATGGATCCCGAACGAGCTACGGCAGATGATGTAGAAAGCAATGCGCCGGCTCCCACTAAAGGGACAATGCCAGTTGGATCAGAAAATAGACCAGCTACTGTTAGTCAGGGAGGAGAGGCCTAGGAGGCTTTCTTCTAAATGATGAACGAGTGGTTCACAGGGTTTGTTCGAACGAACCCAGCCGCTCACCAACAAGCTCCACCCCCTCAAATTCCTCAATCTACCCTAGTAGCACCTCAAATAGTAGAGGTAGTAAGACGAGAAAAGCCCTCGATTGATAGAATCAGGAAGCACGGGGTGGAAGAATTCTGGGCTAAGAAAGACGATGACCTAGAAAGAGCCGAGTTTTGGCTAGAGAATACCATCAGGGTATTTGAAAAATTGTCTTACACCCCTAAAGAGTGCATGAAGTGTGTGGTATCACTCTTTTGAGATTCCACCTATCAGTTGTGGAATACCCTTGTGTAAGTGGTACCAAGGGAAAGGGTTAATTAGGAGTTTTTCCAAGAAGAATTTCGTAAAAAGTACATCAGTCCAAGGTTCATAGATCAGAAACGTAAGGAATTCCTAAAACTGAAACAAGGACGGATGATCGTAATAGAATACAAGTGTGAGTTTGTGAGGCTCAGTAAATATGCTCGAGAATTTGTGCCCACCGAAGCCATCATGTGTAAAAGGTTTGAAGATGACCCTCCAGTTCCCAGGTAGCCTCCTCTATACCGGGTCATTGCCAAAGAACTTTTAATAATGCTACATTTTTATTTCTCAACTCTTTTGTTTCCCGAGCTAAGATTTTAATTGGTTCTTCACTATATGTCATATCAGGCTGAATCTCTACCTCTGTCGGAGAGATAACATGTGAAGGGTCAGATCGATACCACCGTAGCATAGACACATGAAAAACATTATGAATCTGATCAAGTTCTGATGGTAAAATTAACCGATATGCTATCGATCCAAATGAATCGTGGACTCAGTTTTCCTTTATGACCAAACAAAAGAACTTTCTTCCAAGGTGATACTTTCAAGAATACCTTATCACCAACCTAAAACTCTATTTCTTTTCATTTAAGATTAGCATAGGACTTTTGTCGATCAGAGGCCGCTTTCAAACTGTCCCAAATTACTTTCACCTTTTCCTCAGTCTTAGGGACTAAGTCAACTCCGTGTAACTTTTTCTCACCGAGTTCTATCCAATACAATCGAGTTCTAATTTGCGACCATACAAACCTTCATATGGTGCCATCTTAATACTGGACTAATAACTATTATTATAAGCAAATTTAACCAAGGGGAAATACTTTTCCCAGTTACCTTCTAACTCAAGTATACAGCATCAAAGCATATCTTCCAAGATTTGTATTACCAATTTAGATTAACTATCTGTGTAACGCCTCAAAAATATAGGGTATTTAATTTTGCATGATTTCACATAAATACCATGTTTGCTTTATTGGTTGAGTAATTTGGGGGTGTTTGGGGGTTTTTAGGAAGCCTAGGTTCAAGTATTGGCTTTTGCAAAATGTTAGTTTTACTTTTTAATGAATAAGGACGCCAGCTTATAGGCCTTGTAAGTAAATGTCATTGTGTTTTTTCACAAAGGGTGCTTGTAGTATAGTGGCAAGGTGGTGTGTGGGTATACAAGTGGTATGGGGTTCGAGTGCAGACATAAGTAGAAGGGGTATTTTTCTACATGGAATAGTTGGTATTTGAGTTGGATAGGGACTCTAAGTTTGAATGAGTCTTAATGAATTTGAATGGGATGTGGGAGTAAGTTAAGGAGAAAATCGTGGAGGGATAAAGGGAGTGAATCAAGGAGCTTGGTTTGAGGGAGGTGTTGGCCAAAAATGGGAGTCTTTGGAAGTGCCAATCGGTTTGGGCACTAGTTGTCAAATTTGCTCTATGGGCATGAGAGGAGTTCAGTTTTGGTCATTTTTGTTTTGGTCTTTTGCTTTAAAATCCTGAAGTGCCGAAATAGCTTTCATGCATGCTCTCTATTTTGGTTGTTAGTGTACTACCAAATTGACATTTGGGGGACTGGTTAGTGTGCCAATTACACATTTCTTCATTGCCGAATTGTCTTTCCTCTCTCCCTTTTGGTTTTGCTTCCCTTCTTTCTCCAAGACCAAATATTGTTTCTTCCTCCTCTCTAATTCTTCTCCTTTCACTCTCCCTTCTAAACGGAACCTTCTCCTTATCTTTTCTTCGTCTTCTTCTCTGCTTCCCACTCTCCCCCAACCTTAGTCGATTTCTTCATTAGACTCTTTTTGTGTACTCTCATTTTATCATCTCCTCCTTATTGTGCTTGGCCGAATATATCCAATTTGTTCTAACCGATTCCATCATCATCCCTTTTCTTTATACCAAGCCAGATATTGTAACCCTTAGTTACTCTCTGACAATTGGTTGAATTCCTCTACACAACTCTCTTTGTAGTCATTAATTTCGGTAAGTGTACCGTTGAGTGATCTTCAACTCCGTTTCTTCTATTATCTTCTTAAAACCAAATAACCCTTTCTCTTAGTACTTTGTGTTTGGCGAATGGTGACTCCTTTTTCCATGATGTGTGCTCATGGATTCTAGGTATTACTGAGGTATGAAGGGCGCAAGTGTTCGCGAACCATCGAAACCTTGTCTTCCAATATTTGATTAAGGTATTTTTGATACCTTTTTGTTTTTGGGTATAAGTCGATTACTCTTAGTTTCTGGAAGTATTATCTATATGGGTTTTGGGCTACATTTTAATCGATTCTATCTACTAATATGTCATGTGTGCAGTTAAGTGCCAGGATACGTGTGATCGACTCTAACCAATCTAGGTATATTTAGCCACACTCCCTTCGGTCAAGGTAAGTAGGAGTGTTATTTTTGGAGATTAGATAATTATGACCAATTAAAAGTAAGAGACTAACCAAATGTTGGAATTAATGTAGGCTTAGGGCATGAGCAGTCTCTCCACTTCACGAAAAAGGTGTGTAACCAGACACCATTCTATTACTGTCAAAAACCAAAAAGGTGTAACGCCCCAATTTTTGGGTTTCTGAGATTTTGCTTGAATTTATTTTTGCTTGTCTGGATGTGTTAAATTATGTATTAAATGTGCTTTAATAGGCTGTTGGAAGGCCTAAGTTTAAGTTAAAGCCTGGTTGAATTTATAAATTTTAGACTTAAAGGAGAAGTGGCATTGGCTAAGTAGGCTTGTAAACAAAAATTGGGAAATTAAGACACAAGTAAGCCTGTGTTAAAGTGGCAAGTTGGCGTCACTTAGAACCTAAGGAGGTGGAGTGTAAGGGTTGTGCAAGAGCTAAGGTTCGAATCCCATGGTAAGCAAAGTGTTGTTTTGTTTTTTTAACATGTGTGCATGGTAAGTGATGGAACTCAAGTTGAACTTTAAAGGGAAGTGTTTGAACTACTCATGGGATTGAATCAATGAGGGATAACGGGAGAAAATTTAGGAATTTTGAATGGGAAGTTGTGTTGGCCGATTGGGGGGATGAGGGTGCATATTCGGCTAGGGTTGTTAGGAGACTTCATCTTCGGCAATTAGAGTTGTATGTACCGACATTTTTAGGGGTTAGCCTTCAGGATTTGGCAATTAGGGGCCACTTTCTTTTACCGAATAGGTATAGTGCCTTTTGTTTTCTTTTTCTTCCTCCTTCATGTTCTAGAAACCGAAAGCTAGATCCCTACACCCTTCTTCTGCCGAATTGTGCAAAGAACCAAGCCTTTCATCTCTTTTCTTCTCAAGCTGCATGCACCATCTTCTTCTCCTCCTTTTTTTTTCCCTGATGGTTAGTTGGACTCACTTAATACTCTCTTGGCCGATTGCCCCAAAAAGTCAAAACCCGAATCATTGACACACATCTAGCCGGTTTCTTTCTTGACCAAATCTCTCTTATTTTTATTTGGAAGCAAACTGAAATCTCTTCTCAACCTCTTCTCTTTTCTTTCATCTTCTTTTCTCCCAAAATCAAAACTTTAATTCTTTCTAGTGACCTTATCCCAATCGAAACCTTCTCTTTTCTCTCTGTGGATTCATTCAACCTCCTTGATCTATTCTTGGGCTTTGGTTAGGAGAAGGGTAGATCTGGGATCAGAGGAGTGGAAATAGCATCTAGCAATCGTAAAATCAATCTAGCAAAGCCGATGGTAAGTTTTTCGAATAATTTTTCTCGTATTCTTGTGATTTATGAAAAACCAAAAACCCCTAATCGGTTTTGACTTCTTTTGAGAAGGAGTATCCATTGAGCTTTTTTCTTTTGGATCTCATGTATGTTAAGGGTGGTTGAGAGGCGATCTAACAAGGAGCAGTGGAGGCTAGGGCCATTGAAGCAATCTAGATCTAGATCTAGTGGTTAGAATCGACAACGGTAAGTGTTAGTGATGCTCTATTGTGGCCGAATAGGTATGTTAAGTTGATATCAATTATTCAATTGGATTTTAGTTGACATATGGATAAAATGATTGTAGGTTAATCATTCGAGGGATTTCAGCATATACCGCAAACAGGTGTGTAATCGACACCCTCTAGTAGCTTAGATCGGCAAAAGTCGAAATGCCAAACTCCAGCATTTTGAGGGCTTGCGAGTGTGCAAGCGCTCATCGATCAGTTTGAAATGGTAAAGTTGGTAATCATTATCGGTAAGACTATTGTGTGCACTTATTCGTGCATTTGGGTGGTTTTCGACCTCGGAGGGCTGAAATTGGCCCAATGGGCTTACGGGCCCGTATGGGTGAAATCGAACGGTAAGTATATTCTGGTAAACTGGTTATTAAATCTACTAAAATGAGTGGGAAATTTGGACTTAGTGGGCCATAGTAGCTTGTGGGCTTCGTCAGGCCCATTAGGGGGTTTTAGGGCCTGAAGACTCTGTAATAATAAAATGGGCTAATTAAGTTACAGAGACGACGATAGGTCTGTAATAGACTGTAGTGAGCATGAAACCCTAAAATCTAGCAAATTTACTAAAATACCCCTCAGGGGTTGAAATTACTGTTTTACCCCTAGGGTTAAGATGACTGATTTGTATGCTAATATTTTTTATACTCTGTATGCCATATCATATTATATTCTGTTGCATGGGATTGGGTTATTATGATGGAGGAAGTGCTTAAGTGGCAATGCCACGTATTCTGTTTAGAGGCTTTACCTTGTATTACTGTTCTGGTGGCTTAGCCACAATATCGATTAAGCAGCCATGCTGCGACTATGGTGTGTAGGGCTGGGTGGATTGAGTTATTTCCCATATGGTGTGTAGGGCTGGTATGGGTGGTGTGTAGGGCCGGATTGGACTTGGGTTTGCATACATGAATAATACACTGATCTGTTACTGTAATGGGCCTAAGGCCCACACTATTTTCTGAATAGGGCTAAGCCCAATTATCACTGTATCTGAATAGGGCTTAGGCCCAGTTGGAGCTTGAACTGATCTCTTACTCTGGTTGGGTTAGCTTACACACTGAGTTTTCACAAACTCACCCCCTTTCTTTCAATCCATACAGGTGATCCCTAACCTTAGAGGACTTGGAGCTGCGAGGGATTCGGAGTGGCCACTGAACTATTTTTTCGGTCTTATGTTTTCCTAAATTTACTTCGTTTTAGTATTCTTTAATTTTTGGGTTTTAGACTGTAACAAGGCCGCTCGGTAATTATTTTTATTTTGGTTTTTAATTATTTATTTGATACTTTTTTAAATGATAGAACAGTCTATGCAAATTTTTAATTCAAATTAACAAACGTTTTCATAATATACTCTTCGCGACAAATGGGTAACCTAGTGATAACGACTCTATAACAAGATCTTTTAAGAAGAAAATTTCAACTGATAGTGGATAGGGTTTTTACAAACTAAATAATTCTCTATTTTACGAACCAAACATGATATGTTTTGCTAAGTCAATCTAAGGGTTATTAAAAGAGGATTGAAAAGTAGTCACTGTTCACGTGACACACCAGATCTAGCCATAATGTCTGGGCCGGGTTTTGGGTGTTACAAAAGGTGTGTATTCACACCCCTGTTTAACTGTGAATCGGCAAAAGCTGAAAAACTGAAATGTTGAAACTTCAGCATCTGGGGCCTCGCGAGCGTGCGATCACTTGTGAGGTAAACCGAGCCCACAATCGATGGGTGACAGACTATAGAGGCTGCCACGAACGTTTTCATAGGCTTGGGCTGTTTGGGCCTCATTGGGCCGAAATAGGCCGTGTGGGCCTAATGGACTTGTGGGCTCCACGTGGATAAAATGTACGGTAAGTGACAAATAATGGATTAGACTATGAAATTGACATAGTCAGGATTGAATTTGGGCTAAATGGGCCACACGAGCGTGTAGGCCCACTTAGGCCAAGTAATGGGCTTTGGGCCCAATTACACTGTTTTGGCCATATAGGTTACCTGAATCGCTCGAGGTGACGGTAGACCTTCTGAGAGGTCATTATCTGTATCGAGGCCTCAAAGTTAGTTAAATGACCAAAATACCTATATGAAATTTATATGATTGATACCGAGTGTGACATATTGCATACACGTAATATTTATGACAGTTCATACTGCATGGGGTTGGGATACTGTTACGGAGGGAGTACTAGTGGCTCTTCCACGTTTTTACTATTTCTGGTGGCTTTGCCACATATTTTGATATTGGTGGCTATGCCATGCTTACTATTACTAGCAGCTTTGCTGTGTTACTGTTACAAGTAGCTTTGCTACGATATTGGTGTGTTGGCTGGGTGGGTCGATTTAATCCCCATATGGTGTATTAGTTGGTACAGGTGGTGTGTTGGTTGGATTGGGATGGGTTGCATATTTCCACTGTACTGATACTGTATTGGGCCTAGGCCCACACTGTTACTATATAGGGCTAAAGCCCAGACTGTTCTGTTACTGAATAGGGCTCAGGCCTAGACTGTTTCTACCTACACTATTTACTGTTTGACTGATAAGGGATTACACACTGAGTTCTCACAAACTCACCCTTTCCTTTAACTGTACAGGTAATCCCCAGCCTTAGGCAATTTAGAGCCTCGTGGGACTCAGAGGTGGCCATACAATCGTAGATGTTTTGCTTTTCACTTTATTTATTTAAATTTCATACTAGGTTTTGGTTATGTAATAAGACCATTTTGTGGATTTAATTTTTGATTGGGTTTTGATTTCTTATTTTAAATTGCTAGAATAGGGAAAATTGAGTTTTCAAAATAATAATTGTTTTCAAGAAAAACAAACGTTTAAAACTTCAAGGTTTTTAATTAAAAAAGCTTCCAAGGTTTTATTCAGTTCAAGAAACCAACGGTAACAATTGTGGCTAATGTTTTAATAAGTCGATTTTAAATTGTAATAACAAAATTTTGTTGGATTTTCACAAGAAATAACATTAAATGGGTTTTAACTGAAATATGGATTTTTATCAATGAGTCCAAGTTTTGGAAAGCACTTCGATGTGACATGTCAGATTCGGTCATAATGTCTAGACCGGGTTTGGGGTGTTATAATATGTCTGGGGATGAAACGCAGTACTGAAATATAGTTGTGTACCTAGAGCTTCTTGCAATTTGCTCCAAAATCATGATGTAAACCGAGGGTATCTATCCGAAATGATGGAGACAGGCATTCCATGCAATCTAACAATCTCAGAAACATACAACTCTACCAATCAATACAAGGAAAAATCCATACGTACTAAAATAAACTGAGCAAACTTTGTCAATCGATCAACAATTACCCAAATGGCATCTTTCCTCTTTGGAGACAGGGGTAACCCTAATACAAAGTCCATAGTAATTCTTTCCCATTTCCATTCTGGTATTGTAACTGGCTGTAAAAGTCCAAAAGGCAACTGATGTTCAGATTTTACTTGCTGACATATCAAACATTTAGATACAAATTCAGAAATATCTTGTTTCATTCCTGGCCACCAGTACATCATTTTCAGATCATTGTACATTTTATTACTACCAGGATGTATAGACATGTTACCATTATGAGCTTCATTCAAAATCTTCTATACTAGTTTTGAACTTTTTGGTACACATACTCTACCTCTGAATAACAAACAACCATTAGTCCTGATATAAAATTCTGAGTCAAGAGTAGATTCACTTTATATGCAGGGATTTTCTGCTCAGAGCATCTGCCACTACATTGGCTTTTCCCAGATGGTAATCAATAATAAGATCATAATCTTTCAATAATTCTAGCCATCAGCAGTACCCCAAATTTAAATATTTCTGTGACATCAAATACTTCAAACTTTTATGATCAGTGAATATGTGACATTTTTCACCACACAAGTAACGCTGCCAGATTTTCAATGCCTCTAGATTTGCAATGCGAACACAATGGCTGCCAATTCAAGATCATGTGTCGGTAGTTTCTTTCATATGACTTTAGCTACCTTGAAGCATAGGCCACTACTTTACCTTCTTAGATCAAAACACAACCTAAACCATTCAATGATGCATCACTATAAACTATAAACTCCTTACCCGATTCTGGCTGAACTAACACTGGAGCTTCTGTCAATAAAGCTTTTAATCTATCAAAACTCTTGTGGCATTTATCAGTCCATTCAATTTTCACATCTCTTTGCAATAGTCGAGTCATCAGAGAAGCTATCATTGAAAAACCTTTTACAAACCTCTGGTAAGAACCAGCTAATCCTAGAAAACTTCAGACTTCAGACACATTCCTCAATGGCTTCTAGTTAAAAATGGCTGAAATTTTATTTGGGTCTACCCTGGCACCTTTAGCAAATACTATATTCCCAAGAAAACTAACTTCCCATAGCCAAAATTCACATTTACTGAATTTGGCATACAATTGTTTCTCTCGTAGAGTTTGCAACACTATTCTCAAATGCTCAGCATGTTCATTTTCATCTCAGGAGTAAACCAAAATATCATCTATAAATACCACCACAAACCTGTATAAATATGGGCTAAAAATTCTGTTCATCAGGTCCATAAACACTGCAAGTGCATTTGTCAAGTCGAATGGCATCACTAGAATCTCATAGTGCTTGTATCTGGTTCTAAAAGTTGTCTTTGGTACATTTGAATCTTTTACCCGTAATTGATAATAGCGAGAAAGGAGATCAATCTTTGAAAATACAGTAGCACATTTTAACTAATCAAACAAGTCATAAATATAAGGCAATGGATACTTGTTCTTTATGGTAACTTTGTTGAGTTATTTGTAATCAATACACAGCCTCAACGATCTATCTTTCTTCTTAACAAACAGAACCAACGCACCCCAAGGTGAGAAACTAGGTCTAGCAAAACCTCTGTCCATTAGTTCTTGCAACTGTAGTTTCAGCTCTTTCAATTCAGTAGGAGCCATTCTGTAAGGCAATATGGATTTTAGTGTCATTCCCAGTACAAGATCTATAGAGAATTCCATTTCTCTATCTGGTGGTAAACTAGGTAATTCTTCTAAAAATACATCAGGAAATTCACATACAACCAACACTGACTGGATCTTTGACTTAGATACTTTAGTATCCAACACATATGCAAGGTAGGTGTCATAACCCTTTCTAACATATTTCTGTGTTGATATTGTTGAAATCACATTAGGTAATCCATCCATTTTATCATATTCAACACGAAGTAATTCTCCATTGTGACATTTCACTACAATATATTTCTATTTGTAATTCACCACTGCGTCATATTGGGTTAACCAATCCATTCCCAAAATCTCGTCAAATTTATCAAATGGCAATAACATCAAGTTAGCCTGAAAGCAATGACCTTTTACCATTAAAGGACAGTTATTACAGAACTTATTCACCATAACGCACTAACTCAGGGGGTTTGAAACTTTAACCACAAATTCAATGAATTCAAGAGGTAAATTCTTAACAGTCGCTAAGTTTGTGCATATGTATGAATATGTGGAACCAGGATCAATCAAAAGAGTAATATCAGTATCAAGTAGAGAAAATGTGCAAGTAATGACGTCTCCTACAGAGGCATCTTTTCTAGCACGAATAGCATATGTTCTTGCAGGTGCTCGTGCCTCAGATCCAACTATTGTATCCCTAGTAGTACCTCGACTACCACTAACATTGTCAGGATGATGGGGTGGTTTGCCTCTCGAGATAAGATTACTACGATTTAGAGCTAGTTTTATCTATTTTAAACTCTTTCTGGACAATCCCTGAGAAAATGGTCAAGTGAACCACCTCCAAAACAAGCTCCACTTCTAGCCTGACATTCCCCATGATGAAATTTGTTACAATGTTTACATTTTGGTTTGTGATTACCCACACTACCCACACTGGTCACAGATGGACATGAAGACCTCGGGTTGGAACGTTGAAAGCCCCACCCTCTTCTAGAATATCTCGTAGAAGTGGTCACACGATCATTATACTTATTTAATTTCTTAGAAGCAAATGATTGTAACTTACTCATAGTTCTTTTCCCAAAAACCTGAGCATCTCTTTCAACTTGTTTCTTCTCCTTACTCACTTCCTCAACTTTGTGTGTTCGACCGGCTAACACCGTAAATTCCCTTATCTCGAGAATTTTGATTAATAATTTAATGTCTTTATTTAAACTCTCTTTGAAACGTTTACACATCTCGGCCTCAGTTAGAACCCATTCTCTAGCATATTTGCTCAACCGAACAAATTCTCGTTCATATTCGGATACAGTCATATTTCCTTCTTGAGTTCTAAAAATTCTTTCTTTTTCTAATCCATAAATCTCTGACTCACATATTTCTTTTTGAATTTAGTTTGGAAGAATTCCCATGTAATGCTCTCTCTCAACGTAACTAAAGTTACGGTATTCCACCTATGATAAGCTGTATCTTTCAGTAGGTATACAGCACATTTCAGACATTCGGAAGGTGTACAAGATAATTCATTAAATACCCGGATAGTACTTTCTAGCCAAAACTCAGCCCTTTCTGGATCATCATCTGTGGTAGCTCTAAAGTCTTCCGCCCCATGCTTATGGGTTTTATTATTGGAGGCTTACCAATTCTAATAGGTTCAGCACCCTATGGTACCTTAGGAACCGACTGAGGAGCAAGTGGAGGAGGTCGTTGTACAACGGGGTTTATTCTTATGTACTCGGTAAACCACTTATTCATCAATTGAAAGAAGAATTATTTTACCTCCTCACTTTAGCCCTTAGACACGGGCCTTTAGCTACCAGACATAGAGCTAACTCTTTGAACTAAAGCTGAAGCATTACTCTCAGCTTCCTCGGATTCAGCTCTAGCTCGGTTGAATGACATTACTATATGAAAAACACATTTAAAATGATCAGGAGTCATCGCACTATCATAGTTTATATAATGGCATGTATAGCTAAACTCGCTTTCCCTACATCAAATCCGAGAATCGCTCAACCATAACTCTGATACCACTAAATGTAACAACCCTAACCCTTATCCATTGCCGAAATAGGGTTTTGAAGCATTACAAAAACTTTTAGAACATTTTCAGATATTTCATATAAATTACTATTCATTTACTAGAATCATTCATAACGTCCCTTAGTAAGGCCCTCGTGTAACACCCTTACTCATATTCGATGCCAAAACAAGGTACGAGGCATTACAAAACTTATCACGTGAACAAACATTCAATCCCAGGTTACAAATTTGTGTTCAATTTAAAATCATTTGCAATTAATCGTAAAGTCACTAATACGGGCCTACGAGGCCCAAAATATGCATTGGAGGTAATTCAGGACCAAACCGAGAATTTTAGGAAATTTTACAAAACTTAGAAAATTTTTGCACAAAACAAGGTCACACGCCCGTGTGGTTTGGGACACACCCGTGTGGGCAGGTCGTGTGGTCACACATGCCCGTGTCTATACCTCGTGCAACTCTCTAACTTGTAACTCATGACCAAACTAAGATCACACGGCCAAGTCATACGCCCATGTGCTAGGCCATGTGGAAAAATTAATTTTCACAAAATAGGTGTAGACTTTACATGGCTAGGGTATACGCCCGAGTTCGAGGTCGTGTCGTCCACACGGCTGAGACACACACCCGTGTCTCTGCCCATGTGCTCAATTCTAAACATTATGTTTCTTAAAACAAAAGTGCAGGGGACGCACGGCCTAAACACATGTCCGTGACACACGGCCTAGACACACGACTGTGTGCCTACCCGTGTGGACAAAAGATAGGCTATTTACTAAGCCATTTTGCCACCCTTTAATGCACACACCTACACAACAAAACATAACACCAATCCAAGCACATACATACAACCAAATCATTAACACATCATTCATGAAATGTGTCATCATATGAATATACTTATAACCAATATTGGCCCATTTCCAATGGCCTTATACAAAATAATCATCCAACCAAAGTAAGCCAACATATTTGGCCAAATCAAATATGACACCTAACAAAATGACCAAGTCCTCCTATACATGCCATACATTCAAAATGCTAAAATCACCAATACCTAAAATGAGAGAGTTGATAGTGTGATCCGAATCTTCAACAATCACCGATCCGAGCTAGCTTGGGAACACTATAAAACAAGGGACAGAAAAGGGGGAGTAAGCTATATAGCTTAGTAAGTTCATATGGAAATAATAAGCATCTTAATCACATAATTTTCATACAATTCCTATAATGAAAGATAACATAATTGTCATTAAAATTCCATAGGTATAACTTACTTAATCACAATTTTACCAAGATTTCATCACTTATAGCATTCGTACTTGTGAGTTTTACGTACATACCTGTACCAAATCGTAACATTGCTAAACATACTTTCACAGCTTTGACATTTCCCGTTGAATACTTAGAATATTAACGGATACTCAAAAATTTGTACATAAGTGCCACATATGCAACCGGGCTACCTCAATTACATAGCACACATAGGCTCTTTATCAAACTATTCACGAGCCTGCTCACACATGTAATACCCCTTACACGTATCTAACACCGAGATAGGGTTCGAGGCATTACTGGACTTAAAAACATGTAAATGTACTACACTGAGTCATAAAATCTGCGTCAAAATTTAAAACTTTTCAAACATATTCATAATGTCCCTATTAAGGGCCTACGAGGCCCAAAACATGCTTTGGAAACGTTTCGAGACTAAATTGAGAACTTTAGAATGTTTCATAAAAACTTAGAAAATTTTCATGTTTGGAGAGTCACACACCCGTGTGGCTTGGGACACGTCCGTGTCCACAACCCGTGTAACTCTCTGTTTAAAACGTCATCAACAATTGAAGGTCACACGGCTAAGTCACACGTTCGTGTGCTAGGCCATGTGGCAAATTTAATTCTTGCATTTAAGGTGCAGACTTCACACGGCCTGGGCACATGCCCATGTCCTGAGGCCGTGTCCTTCACACGGCTGAGACACATGGTCTTGTCTCTGCTCGTGTGTTTACTACTGGCATTTTTTTGTGTAATAAGGGTGCAGCAAACACATGGCCTATCAACACGCCTATGAGGCTGACCTTATGTCACACATGGCCTAGACAAATACCCGTGTGCCTACCTGTGTGGACAAAATATAGGCTATCTTCCAAGCCATTTGCCACCCTGAAATACAATAACACATATGCCCATTGCACAAAACTTATAATAACACAATTGAACAACCAAACTTTCACAATCAAGGCATCCATTCATCATTCACATACCACAATCCCCATGCATGGACATTATACAATTATCAACTCATAAATGCATTCAACCACATTCATGAAAGGCATCTTTAATTGATTATACCAATAACCTACCTTGCCAATTTCAAATGGCCATATACAAAATGGACTTTCAACTAACTTAGGCCAACATTTTTGGCCAAACCAAATATCACATAAATTAAAATGACCAATTCCCTATACATGCCATACTTACAAAAAGATCACTAATGTCAAATACCCAAAATAACAATTCTGATAGTGTGATGCGAGCCTCCGACAAGTCTCGATCCCGAGCTAGCTTAGTGACACTATAAAACAAAGGAAAAGAAATGAGGGGCAAGCTATATAGCTTAGTATGTTTATATATAAATAATTAGCATCTTAACTATGCAAATTCACATACGGAGAGTTAATACATTTACCCTTAAGCTCATATATGTTAAACATACTCAAGCACAACTTACCACGAGATCACCACTTATAACGTTCATACTAATACATTTACCCTTAAGCTCATATATGTTAAACATACTCAAGCACAACTTACCACGAGATCACCACTTATAACGTTCATACTTACAAATTTTCTCGTGCACACCTGTACCACATCATCATAAAAACACACATGTATTTTCATATCTTTTGTTATTCCCGTTGAACACATTGGAATACTAACGGATTGTAATGCCCCAAAATTTTAGGGTTTTAAATTTTTACATAGTTTGACATAAATGCTTGTTTGGCTTGTTGGGTAGGTGTTTTGAGTGCATTTGAGGGTTTTTAGGAAGCCTGGGTTCAAGCCTGACCTATGGCGAAATTTTTTAATTTTGGCTCTTTAAAGGTTATGGGTGTTTGTTAGTAGGATTTATGTTTAATTGTTGGTATTTTGGGACACAAAAGTGCCTCTAGTAGAGTGGCAAGTGACGCCACAAACATGGGAAGGAGTGTGGGAGTTCAAAACCCCTCACAAGCAAAATTCAATCATTTTGCTACATAAGAGCGGCAAGTGGTAGACTTGAAGGCAAATTCTTCAGGGTGGTTGAGGACTTGGTAAGAGATAAGGTTTGACTTGTCAATGCTGTTATTTGAATTTGAAAGTGGGGAGTTGGAGTGAATCAAGGGGGAGAAATTGGTGGAATAAATCTTGGAGTTTTTCAAGGGATTGAGATTGGGGAAATCATAGCTGATTGGGGTAAGAGGGAATGGCATATTACGCTAAGGGGTTGGTATCTGCATTTTTTTGGCATTTGGGGTAGGTGCCAAATTCTCTTTGGGTCAATTTAGTGTATTTCTTTCCCCTCTCTTTGATTTCTTTTCTTCTGAGTGTCGTTTTGCTAGGATCTCTCTCTGCATTTTGTCCACTTTTTCGAAACTCAAGTGCCAAATTGGTTCCCTTCCTTCTTTTTATCAGCCATCTTGCTTAGTCGAACCTTTGTTTTCCCATTTGTTACAATTCTTCTCACCTTTCAGCTTCTCATTTCCTTTAATCTAAGTCAAATTCCCTCAAGAACTTTTGATCGATCATACTCTTATCCTTTCCTCTCCTTATTTTCTTTTAATTTCACCCACATAGCCGAGCCTACCTCTTTTTATTTCACAACGTTCGCAACATTCTTCTTTTGATCATTAATCGAACTCTTCTTTCTTTCTATTTACTATTGTCGAATCTTTTCTTCTTTACTTTTTCCTATTTTATTTTTATCTTAAGTGGCCGTGCACTCTTGAATCATTCACTTAAACACGTGGTTTAGCTGAGTTACGATACTCCTCCTCTTTTGCTGAATTTGAGTGTAGGTAATGGTGACTCTCTTTTGATTAGTTTTTTATTAGGGGTATTGATCTTTCTTCTTTTATGCCGAATCTTCTCCTTCTCATTATGGTTGTTCCATTTTTTATCCCATCCCTACAATATGGTACTTGCAGGGTTCTAGGTGGAAAAAGGGACATAGGAAAATCAGAAATTATCACAGTCTTCTCTCATCATTATATAAGGTATAGGCCGAATGCACAGTAGGTGTTTAATAATGTGTTATCTGTGGTTCTAATCACATTATTTGTTAATCTGTGCTAATAAGATCTACCATAGTGTAGTTATTTGATTTCAAATATCTTCTAACCAGCGATCTTAGGGTTTAAACCAGTGTACGAATCGATCAAGGCGTTGGGCGTGGTGGTTCACTCAACTTTTACGAAATAGCTGTGTAACCACACCCTTCTATAGTGTAAATTGGTAAAGACTGAAAAGTCGAAATACTGAAACGTTTGCATTCGAGGCCTTACGAGCATGCGAATGCTTTGGGCCAAACTGAGTCCACGAATCATGGGCAATAGACTGTGGAGGCTATCAAGTGCGATTTCGTGCACTTAGGCCATTTTGGGCTGAAATGGGCCCAATGGGCTTACGGGCCCATATGGGCAAATTACTCGATAAGTGACCGTTGGTATATTGGATGATAAGGCTTGGCATGTCGTATGTAAATTTAGACTTAATGGGCCATACGAGCGTGAGGGCCCACCTGGGCCTAATAGGGGTTTTGGGCCCATTTATACTGTTTTGACCATATAGACTATCTGAGTCGTTCAAAACGATGTAGGGCCTTTTAGGATGTCACCTTAGGTACGGAGACTCTGAACTTTAGGATAATGACCAAAATACCCCTGAGGGGTAAAATTACCATAGTACCCCTTGTTGTAGGCCAATTTTGACCTATATACAAACAAACAATACCCAAAACCCAACTAAACCTACCCAAACCCCTCACAACCCATACACAAACAGACCCAAATAGCCCACTAAACCTAACCTTAAACCCAAAATTTTAATTACCCAGCAAACCCAGTTGAAACCCAAACCCGAATGGACCAACAGACCCAAATCAAGCCCAAATCCTAATAAACCCTAGTAGCCCAATCCCGAAACCCTAGCCACTTGCATCCTCTATCATCAGCAGCCCAAGTTGCTGCCCACTTGCACCTACCCTCTGCCAAAGCCTACCACCACTGGCCACCACCTGCTCCACCGTCCATACCCTGCAAAAATAAAACAAACACGCAAGGCAGAAGCAAGAAATAGCAAAAATAATGGCTAAATAGGATAGGTTTTCGATGTAACAAAAATAGCTATAAAAAGCCAAACAAAATCGGTGTAAGGGGTTGGACTTTTTTTTTTTTTTTACAAACAAAGTGATTCAAACACCAAAAATTAAGAAAATAACACCAAAGAAGGGAGAATAATAAATGAATCCAAAGCCGAAGCCAAAAGAGGTGGTTATTTTTTTATTTTCATTTTATGTTCGAATCTTTCTTTTCTTTTCTTCTTTTTTTCTTCTATCTTTTCTACATATAAATATTATAAAGAAATTTAAAAAATAAAAAATATAAAAAATACCTTTTTTGGAGCTCCGACCGCCATGTACGGCAACGTCGACGGTGGCACGTGGCGGTCCAACGACCGGAGCAATGCAGGAGTTCTGACCGGACTCGGAGAAAGCATCTATGGGGTTTTTTTTTGAAGTTTTTTAGAAAATGGAAAGAATGATTTTTTTTTTGGGCAAAAATTGGTTTAAATACATGAACAAAACGATGCCATTTTGGCATAAGTGACCTAGGCACAAAATGACGTCGTATTGGCTTATACCCAATCCGACCTGACCCGTCTGGCCTAGGATCCGCGTGTTTTTAAGTAGAAGGGCAATTTTCTGCATTTGCCCTTCCACTTTTTCAAGCTTTTGCAATCAAGTTTTTTTATTATTAATTCAGCCCCAAAATTTGTCGCACTTTTCAATTTAATCCCCCATGCTGCTGCGCGTTTTACCTGTAGGGGTTTATTGCGCTTTTGGTCCCTCTAGGTCACGCGCATAATGCAATTCGGTCCCCATTGCCCTTTATTTCCTTTTAAATTTGCCGCAAGAACTCTGTTTTGATTCCGATTCCATCCTTTTTTGCCATTTTATTTTTTTAAATACTATTTCTTATTACTATTTCCTTTTTTTTAACAATTATTATTTTTAATATATTTATTATTATAATTCTTAATATAATTATTAATTATTAAATTATATTTAATAATCATTTTTCTTTTAACATTATATGTATACATATTTTATATCCACTATTATTATTTACTATTTTACATTTAATATTATTATTGTATCATATTTGCCCTTTTGTATTTTATTATTATTGCTAGTATTATTATTATTATTATTATCATTATTAACATATAAATATATATATATTTTTTATGTACATATTGTTATTTTCTATTATTGTTATAAATATATTAATTTTTCTTATTATGTTCTTAGTACATTATTTTTGTTATTTCCTTTTCATTGTAATTATTATTATTATTATTATTATTATTATTCTAATATTCTAATATTATATTTTAATATTTTTCATTAATTGTATCATTATTTGCATTATTTATGAACTTTTATTACAATAATATTATTTTTTTATTTTAGAAACATTTTATTTCGTATTTGTTTAATTAATTTCAATAAATAAGGCAACGTGTCGATTTTAACATTAAATCGTTGATTTCATCGCTATGTTGGGTGAATATCATTGGCTCATGCTAAAAACGGGACGTCCTTCTAGAAAACCAAAAATTTTAAATCCTAGTGTTTCAATCAGATCATGATTAAATATTAAATTAAACTCGTATTTTTGAAAATTAAGACAACGCGTGTGTAATGGGATACCAATTTTGGGCGTCACGAGGGTGCTAATACCTTCCTCGTGCGTAATCGACTCCCGAACCCTATTTTTCTTTGGAGTTTTGACGTAGACCTAAACTCGGCCTTCTTTTTACCTAAAAATAAATTTTTCTGTTAAAAAGAGGATTTATTATATGTCCGATCACACCTAGGAAAAAAGATCAGTGGTGACTCCCTTTTTTAACAAAATCAAAATTTAGGTTTTAAATTTTTAATAAATCGCCTCAATTAGCGACCAAGCAAAATTTTACATCGCTACAGCTGGCGACTCCGCTGGGGACACATTTTTTAGAGTCGAGTCTAAAATTAAACGCGTTTTATCAAAATTTTTGAAATTCCTTGTTCAAATTAATATTTAGTCGTGATCCTTAAATTTTGTTTTTGAAAAGTCATGCATTTGCATCATATTGTAAATATTTTTCTAACTTGTTTTATCTTTTTATTTTTCAGCTCTAAGTTTTTACGGTTTGGTTTTTTTAGTTTTAAAATAAAAACGAAAAGGTTTGTGAGTTTCTCCCTGCACACCGTGCGCTTATATTTTTGCATAACATGAGCTCTCTACCCGGGCTCCGTCCCCTTAAGTGGAAGTAAACGCTATGCCTTTGTGAGTTAACGCGTCCCTCCGCACAGGCTAGTGAATACTTTCGGGTTACATATGACTTATGCTTTCATGAGTTAACTTGTCCCTCCGCATAGGTATAAGTAAATGTAATCCCTCGAATTGAACTCGTGAGCCTGTGATGGGCAATAACCGAGGCTCCGTACTAATCTTAGTAGATGACAGTACGAATAATTCGAGTACTTTCCTAGAACCAAGACCGCATGTAGTGAACCGTACGAACCACCTAACTAGAGCCATGCCAAACCGTTGTCCGTTTAATAGTCACCAAAATAAGTACATGGGAGAAACGCCTCTTACCTTTTATTTCTTTTACATTTACACTTTTATGCAAAGGAATCGGGTCTTTTGGACCGGGTAGCTTAATTTGTTAGATTTTCCATAGTGTTTCTCCGTTCATATTTGTTGTACTAACCAAGGTTATTTGTCTTTGTTTTTATTTTTTATCTTTCATCATGCATCATAGGCATCTTATTAGGAAGGTGTTGATTAGATATTGGTTGCCAAAAATGGGTTTCTGATGGAGGAGTCAATTACACAAGTAACCAAGAAAAATGTCGTGGTTCAAGACTGGTCTTTGAAAACCCAGAAAGTAAAATGTGACAGTTTAACGAAAGGATGTATCTCCAATCTCCCCGAGCATGTAACTTCGAATGCTCGTCAGAATAACATCGAAGATTTGACTCGGATCTGGAAATATTGGGACTCAAACACTAGGGGCATCTTCACCAAAAAGTACGGGGATATAGCTCACTTGATCACCGTCAATGTTGACAAACAACTGATTCAAGCCGTGGTTCGATTCTGGGACCCCGCTTACCAGTGCTTTACTTTCAATCAAGAAGATATGACTCCGACCATAGAAGAGTATGCCGCTTTGCTTCGCGTTGACAATGCACAATTCAACAAGATATATGTGAAAGAGCCCAAATTGATAATCTTCAAGAAAAAGTTAATGAAGTTGACGGGAATGACCGATACATGGGCTGAAAAATAGATAAAGAAAAAGAATGAATTCAGTTGTGTTCTGTGGTTTTCTTTGTGAGATTTAGTTTAAGACCATCCAGATATTGTGAAGAGAGTGGATCTATTTGCTTTGTCCATTTACGGATTAATTGTCTTCCCAAAGGTTCTCGGGCATATAGAAGTCACGGTAGTAGATTTCTTCGAAAGGTTGAGGCAAGGAATCAACCCATCCCAACTATCTTGGCCGAGACTTTTAGATCTCTAAGTTTTTGTAGAAGGAAAGGGGAAGGACATTTTATTGGATGTACACAGTTACTTAATGTTTGGATTCTAAGCCATTTCTGGAAAGTGGAGCGCACACCCTTCCACATGTTTTCAAAAACATTTGCCCCATGCCGAAGATATAACTTGGAGAGCACCATGGATCCGTCCTTCAGTTCTGTTATACAGGTGTGGAAGCCAAGATACTTGGATTATAGGGAGGAGTTGCATATGCTCCGTTAATGGTTCAAAGGTAGTTTGCTTCACGACAGTTCATACCCGCTACCGGAGGATTGGCACAGCCAGAGTTTGCCTTTACAGGTGAAGGTTACATAAAAAAAATCCGAGATACTACAAAGTCTTGGAAGGAAATTCACCTAATGGAGTTAGCTCTTTATGCTGATACTATCACTCAAGATTATGACATATAGAGAAAATGACGAATGAATAGTCAACAAATCTCGTCGACGAATTACACTTTCCAGAATCCTTTCTCAGAAGAAATGCCATCCGAGCTAGAAATAGCAAGACATGAATTTAAACATGAAAAGGCCAAGCTGTTACGGGATATCAGTTCTCTTCAAGAGGAAAACTACCAGCTGAAGATCGATGTTCAAATTAAAAAATCCAAAACCATGAAAGCTAAAAAAGAAGCTGAGATCGTGAGAAATGACTTAAGGGATCTTCATTTGGAAAATAAGAAATTAAGATGCACTATAAAAAATAGTGGGTTGGGCAAATCATCAGCAGAATGGAAAGAAAAACTAAGTAACATTAAAGGTGGGATGGAATTCTGGAGAAGGAAAGCGAAAAAAGAAGAGGAAAAAGCTGCGCGTGCTATGATAGAGTTAAGGAAGAAGAATGTTGAATACGAAACTGTGTCTGTAGAATTAATGACTAGTCAGACTGAATGTCAAGAGCTAAGAGGGAAAATACAAAATTTAGAAAATATGTTGCAAGCTCGTCAGCAACAGTTTGATACTCTCCTAAAAGCCCTAGAAGAAAAGAATGATCAGCATGACAAAAACACTCACACCTACGAAAGAGCTCTCCAAGAAAAGGAAATGCATCTCGACCGTTTGATCAACGAAATTCGCAAGGTGGCTATACAAATTGTGCAATTACCAGATGAAGCTAAAGCTCTCAGTTGCCAATTCCTTCCGAGCCAAAGATTAAGCATGTCGGAGTTCCTAGAACGAGTGAAGAAACAAGGCGATGTGGCTAGGATATTTGTGTAATGGTTAAATTAGAGATGGCAAGACATTTTGTAGTAGACTCTTTTGATTAATGAAATGCCTAAGTATGGGGCTATCTTGAAATCAACACCAAATTCTTGCATATTTATTCATGACTAACATTCATTTGTCATTTATTCATTCATCCATTGATAGCATGTGCATATCACCCTAATCATTCACTAAGGCTAAAATCGTATAATCCACAGTTGTGACACTACAAGTCTGGAATCACGCCATTCTTATAGGACGCGTCTAAGAGCTAGAACTATGGAGGCCGAATTCAATGAGAGAATTGAAAGGATGGAGAGGACCAAAAAAGAATTGCAAAAGCAGTTGACTAGGTCACAACAAGAAACAAGAGATCTGATGGTAAGATCTCGAGAAGAATCACTCAAGCAAAGGGATCAAATGGCCAAAATGATGGAGATGATGACAGCTTTGGTTAAAGTTAAGGGACCTATGCATAGCCCTGACATTATGGAGCCTTAGTCAAGAGTTAATAATGATCAGGATCCACTCCATCCCCCAGGATTCACTCCACCTCACGTCCATGTAATGCAAAGAGGATATCATCAAGGGGAACCTGCAGGCCTAGAGCAACGACCTGTACCATTAGCTCATCTAGGGCAAGGTATATTCGTATCGAACCCCGGAGCTAATCCTGCTAATCCAATTGTTCTAGATTTGGATGATCCGGTAGAAATAGCTAGATTGAAAATGGATGATCATGATGTTCACGATAAGTATAGGAGCTTGGAATAAAGGCTCAAAGCGATAGACGGTACTGAAATCTTCTTTGCACTGAGTGCCAAAGAGCTCAGTTTGGTGCCCGATCTGGTTCTGCCTCTGAAATTTAAAGTGCCAGATTTTGAAAAATATGATGGAACGAGGTGTTCAAAGGCACATCTTATCATGTTTTGTCAGAAGATGACTGGTTACATGAATGAAGATAAATTGCTAATACATTGTTTCTAAGATAGCCTGGTCGAATCGGCTCTTCGATGGTATAATCAACTCAGTAGATAAAAGATCTGATCATGGAAAGACTTAGCATCAGCATTTTGTGAACAATACAAGCATGTATCTGACATGGTACCTGATCGACTAACTCTGCAGATGATGGAAAAGAAGCCAATAGAGACTTTTAGGCAATACGCACAGAGATGGAGGGATATCTCGGCCCAAGTAGAACCTCCATTAACTAAAACTGAAATAACGGTCCTCTTCATCAATGCTTTGAAAGCGCCATTTTATGATAAGTTGGTAGGAAGTGCCACGAAAGACTTCGCAGATATTGTAATATCCAGGGAAATTATAGAGAATGCCATCAAGAGTGGAATGATGGAAGGCCCCGATAACTTGAAAACGGCAGCATCTATAAAGAAAAAAGAGGCAGAAACCCATATAGTGGGAATTGAGAGCCACCACACTTCTAGTCCTTACCCAACCCAATCACGACCTCGATATCACCGACCTCCAAACTTCTATTTTCCTCCCCAAAGCCCTTACTATCAAGCACCTCCTCCTTACCCCGTCTACACCACAAATAACCAAAGACCATTCGCCATGTTTCCACCAAATACCATCTTGGTCAAAGCCAACCCAAAAATGAACATAGACCGGTAAAACCCAATCTTGAAAAACCTCAATTCACCCCTATTCCCGTGTCACACGGAGAACTGTACCCAAAACTATTAGAAAAAAATTAATATCCCCATATTATATGGCACCCCTGAAGCCTCCATACCCAAAATGGTACGATCCTAATGCTAGTTGCATGTACCACACTGGAAACCAGGGGCATTCTATAGAAAATTGTCTTGCCTTTAAAAGGAGGGTTCAAGGTCTTATTGATGCAGGCATTTTACGATTTGATGGTGCTAGTAATATGGCTGGAAATTCGCTCCCTAACCATACTGAAGGAAACGTGAGCACAGTGCAAAGGAAGACAGGTGGCAAGCCAAAAGTTATGTTTCTGAAATAAAGACACCTTTGTGGAAGGTTTCGGAGGTAATGGTTGAAAAGGGGCCGTTCTGTCATCCCAACAGATTTTTCAAAGAAGGAAATACAAAAAGTCAATATTTTTGTGATTTCCATGGTATCGAAGGGCATGACATCCAGTCTTATGAGGGATTCAGAAAATTACTTCAGGACATGATAGACAACAAGGAGGTCGAGATCTTTAACAAAATAGAAGAGGTCGATGAAGGAGAAGTATGCACTTCTGATAATCAATTATTAGGTTTTCCTTATAGCGTCGATCGACCATTGGTGATTTATTATGATGCAAAAAATGAACAAGTGAAACCAAAGATAATAATTGAAGTACCATATCATTTCCCTTACAAAGACAACAAGGCAGTACCATAGAAATATGATGTCAACATTATCATACTCGAGGGTGAAAAATCCAAAGCTACGATTGGAAGTGTTAACGAAGTAGGAAACTTTACCCGCAGTGGGAGATGTTATTCTCCTGAGGTGGTTAAACCAATGAAGAAGACTGGTGACTAGAACCAGAAAGGAAAAGCACTGATGCATGAGGCCGAGGTCGAGTTTGAAACTCCGTCCGAGCAAGAAGTTAAAAGGCCTATGAATGAGGAGGAAGCACATGAATTCTTGAAGTTCATCAAGCATAGTGAATATAACGTCGTAGAATAATTAAACAAACAACCAATACGAATCTCGATATTATCCCTACTGTTGAATTCAGAACCACATCGGAATGCTTTGCTGAAAGTGCAAAATCAAACTTATGTGCCAAGCAACGTATCTGTTGAAAAGCTTGATAGGTGGGTGAATAACCTGAATGCGGATAATTTCATTTCTTTTAGTGATGACAAAATACCACCGAATGGTAGGGCTCCGTAAAAGCATTGCACATCACAACCAGTTGCAAGGGTTATATAATACCGAATGTGCTTATTGACAACGGGCCTGCACTCAATGTCATGCCTTTGGCCACGCTTTCTAGAATACCAATTGATATGTCTTATCTGAGGCCTTGTCACTCTACAGTAAGGGCATTTGATAGGACACGACGAGAAGTCATTGGAAAGATCGAAATTCCTCTAGAAGTGGGCTCATGTACATATGATATCGAGTTCCAGGTCATGGATATCAAGCCTTCATATAATTGCCTTTTAGGAAGGCCTTGAATCCATTCTGCTGGGGCAGTTCCTTCATCTCTCCATCAAAAAGTAAAGTTTATCATGGATAGCCATTTGATCACTGTCGCGGGTGAGGAAGACATTGTCGCATCTATCTTTGCTGATGCACCATACATCAAAGTAAGCAAGGATGCAGTAGAATGTTCCTTTCGTTCCTTCGAATTTATCAATGCTACATTTGTTGATGAAGGAAATAGGATTCCCATGCCCAAGCTGTCAAGGAATACCAAGATGAGAATTAAGCTGATTGTGGGAAAGGGATCCCGAGCGAAGAAAGGTTTGGGAAGATACCAGCAAAGGATAGTTAGAGCACTAAAACCAGTACACCACAAGGCTCTATATGGTTTCGGGTTCAAGCCGGATATGCGACACAGAAGGAAACAGTTGCAGAAAGATCAAGAAAGGAGGATTGCAAGAGCCTCAGGTCGGGAATTGGAATGGGAGCCCATAGCGTATCCTCCTTTGTCAAAAACATTTACATCTGCAGGAATGATGTACCTAGGGCAAGATAATTCACAAAGCACAATGTTATTAATTGAAAGGGGTCTTCAAAATGTCAGTATAAATGTTATGGACAAAGGAGATGATGCGATTAAAGATGTTTCTATGATACGCCCTTGTCCTCCCAGATTCGTTTTGAACGATTGGACTGCTGTGAACCTTCTTGTAGTTTCTAAGTCTTCTCTGGAGTAATGCTCAATGTTAACTCTTCTTTTTTTGTGTCCCTAAGTAATAGTGGGATTCTTTTGTAAGAGCTTATGTTTGCTCTTTATCATTTAAATGAACATTAATGGAGATGCATTTTGTCATGGTCTCTTCATTCTCATTAACTTCATAATTATTCCCTCTTCTCACAGCCTGTCTTTACATGTATCTCATATCATGCCATAACATTATGCTTGTTGGTTCCAATACTTTGATACTCCTCTATATTTTTCTTTTCCATTCAACTTTTAGGTGCTCAGATATCAATGACATGAGCAAACCCATTACAAGTCTTGAAATTGATTTCGATAAAGCTATTTTTTTAGGAGAATTCGAAGCTGAGGAAAATGCTGAAGACTATGTCTCATCTCCTGACTTACTAAGAATGGTAGAACAAGAAGATAAACAGATTCTATCCCATCAAGAATCTGTTGAGACAGTAAACTTAGGAAATGAAGAAAAGAGGCAAGAAGTGAAGATTGGGACCTCCATTTCAAATAACACCAAACATGATTTGATCGCCTTGCTTCATGAGTACAAAGATGTATTTGCATGGTCGTTAAAGATAAAAGAAGAAGTCATAGACTCCCACTGAAACCAGAATGTAAACCTATTCAACAGAAGCTAAGACGAATGAGACTTGAAATGTTGTTGAAGATAAAAGAAGAAATCAAGAAACAATTTGATGCTGGCTTCCTACAAGTCTCCAAATACCCAGAATGGGTAGCTAACATAGTCCCGGTGCTAAAGAAATACGGTAAGGTACGAATGTGTGTAGATTATCGCGATCTAAATCGAGCAAGTCCCAAAGATAATTTTCCTTTGCCCCACATCGATACATTGGTGGATAACATAGCAAAACATTCATTATTTTCTTTCATGGATAGATTCTCGGGATATAATCAGATAAAGATGGCTCCTGAGGAAATAGAGAAAACTACCTTCGTAACGATGTGGGGAACATTCTGCTATAAGGTAATGCCGTTAGGATTAAAGAACGCTGGGGTAACATATCAAAGGGTCATGGTGATGTTGTTTCATGACATGATGCACAAAGAAATAAAAGTCTACGTTGATGATATGATTGCCAAATCTCGGGGGGAAAGAGAGCATGTTAGGAACCTCAGGAAGTTGTTCGAAAGATTAAGAAAGTTCCAGCTGAAGCTTAATCCAGCCAAGCGTACATTTGGGGCTATATTGGGAAAATTATTAGGCTTCATTGTCAGTGAGAAAAGTATTGAGGTTGACCTAGATAAGATAAAAGCCATACAAGAACTACCACCTCCACGCACACAAAAAGAAGTCAAAGGATTTTTAGGAAGGTTGAACTACATCGCTCGATTCATTGCTCAACTTACCAACTAGTGTGACCCAATTTTTTGACTCATTCAAAAACATAATCTGAGAGAATGAAATAAGGAGTGCCAAGTGGCTTTTGACAAGATAAAATAGTATTTGTCTAGTCCCCCGGTGCTAGTACCGCCAACTCCAGGAAGACCATTAATATTGTATCTAACTGTGTTCGAAAATTCAATGGGTTGCATACTGGGGCAACATGATGAGTCAGGGAAAAGAGAAAAGGCAATTTACTACCTCAGTAAAAAGTTTACAGAGTATGAGGCAAAGTATTCGTCAATTGAAAAATTCTGTTGCGCTTTGGTTTGGGTAGTTCGGAGGCTCAGACAATATATGTTGTATCATACGACATGGTTAATTTTAAAGTTGGACCCAATAAAGTACATGATGGAATCACCTGCACTCTCAGGAAGAATGGCACGATGGCAGATCCTACTATCAGAGTACGGCATCGTCTATGTAAGCCAAAAGTCGATAAAAGGGAGCGCAATAGCTGACTTCTTAGCAACTCGAACAACGGAGGAATATGAGCCACTGAGATTTGATTTCCCAGATGAAGACTTGATGTGCATTACAGAAAAAGAGTGTGAGTCATCAAAAGAGAAGTCATGGAAGATGAGCTTTGATGGTGCATCAAATGCATTGGGGCATGGGATTTGAACAGTCTTGGTATCACCAGAAGGGAATCATTATCCGCTCACTGCCAGGCTAAATTTCTTCTGTACCAATAACATAGCAGAATATGAGGCTTGTATCATGGGACTTTGTGCAGCCATTGAACGAAACGTCGAAATCTTAGAGGTGTACGGGGACTCAGCAT
Source organism: Gossypium stocksii (assembly GCA_020496765.1). Lineage (NCBI taxonomy): Eukaryota > Viridiplantae > Streptophyta > Magnoliopsida > Malvales > Malvaceae > Gossypium > Gossypium stocksii. The sequence continues at coordinate 57,308,448 of CM035622.1, forward strand.
TGGTGATTTACCAAATCCGTGAAGATTGGGAAGTGAGAGATTTGAAATTAGTTAAATATAGTGATCTAGTGGCGAAACTGATTAAAGAATTCAAAGAAGTGACGTTTAATTACTTCCCACGAGAAGAAAACTAATTGACTGATGCCCTGGCCACTTTGGCTTCAATGTTTAAAGCGAACAAAGAAACAGAAATAATGCCTCTCCAAATGAGCATATATGAGGTCTCTACACATTGTTGTAGCATTGAAAAAGAGGCAGATGGACGACCATGGTTCCATGATATCTTAGAATATGTCAAGAATCAAATGTATCCCGAATAAGCAAATGAGAACGATAAAAGAATAATCAGAAGAATGGCGGCGGGATTTGTTCTTAATAGGGCCATCCTGTACAAAAGAGGAAAAGATCAAGTGCTTCTAAGATGCATGGATACTGTTGAAGCCAGAAAAATACTTAAAGATGTCCATGAAGGAATTTGTAGGATGCATGCTAATGGTTTCAATATGCCTAGGCAGATTATGAGACTCGGTTATTATTGGTTGATGATGGAAAGCGACTGCATTAGTTATGCACGAAAGTGCCTCAAATGTCAAATTTACGGCAAAAAAATTCATGTAGCCCCTTCGCCCCTTCATGTCATGACTTCTCCCTGGCCTTTTTCTATGTGGGGCATGGATGTTATAGGGCCAATTTCCCCAAAAGCTTTTAATGGACACCGATTCATTTTTGTGGTTATAAATTACTTCACGAAATGCATAGAAGCCACTTCGTTTGCTAACGTGAGGAAGAGTGCAATTTGCAGGTTCTTAAAAAAAGAAATCATATGTTAATATGGTTTGCCTGAGAGAATCATTTCAGATAACGTTTTGAATCTAAACAACAAGATGATGAAGGAAGTGTGTGAGCAATTTCAAATAAAGCATCATAAATCCTCACCCTATCGCCCGAAAATGAACGGAGCCGTAGAAGCGGCCAACAAAAATATTAAGAGGATTATTGGGAAAATGACCGAGATATATAAAGACTGGCACGAAAAGCTACCATTCACTTTGTATGCATATCAAACATCTGTGCGGACATCTACGGGGGCAACTCCTTTCTCTCTGGTCTACGGAATGGAAACTCTGCTGCCCATCGAAGTTGAGACCCCCTCTCTACGAGTATTAATGGAGTCGGAACTAGAGGAATCAGAATGGGTCTAAGCTCGATACGACCAGCTAAATCTTATCGAAGAAAAATGCTTGAAGGTAATATGTCATAGACAGATGTACCAAAAGAGAATGATCGTGGCCCATGACAAGAATGTGCGGCCAAGAGTGATACATCGCACATCTGACTGAAGCCCCTGTGTTAATACAGCCAGAATCTGGGAAGGATTTTATTGTGTATAGTGATACGTCACACATCGGATTGGGTTGTGTGTTAATGTAAGAGGGTAAAGTGGTTGCTTACGCATCACAGTAGCTTAAGCCCCATGAGGCGAACTACCCTACTCATGATTTGGAATTGGCTGTGGTGGTATTCACACTGAAGATCTGGAGGCACTACTTATACGAGGAGAAGTGTATCATTTACACGGACCATAAAAGCCTCAAATATCTCCTTACTCAAAAGGAGTTGAACCTTAGGCAACGAAGATGGATAGAGTTGCTTAAAGATTATGATTGCTCAATTGAATACCACCAGGGTAAGGCTAACGTGGTAGTAGATGCACTGAGCTGTAGGGCTGTATCTGATTTGAGAGCGATGTTCACTCGCCTCAGTCTTTTTGATGATGGTAGTCTACTGGCTGAACTACAATAAGACCGATGTGGACTAAGCAAATTAGGGAGAAGCAATTGTTGGATGAGTCACTGGTTCCTAGGTTTCGACAAGTAGAGAATGGTGAGACTTCTAACTTTGGACTGAACAGTGAAGGAGTGTTGTGTTTCCGTAGGAGAGTCTGTGTACCAAAGGACTCTGATCTGAGGCAATCAATACTACGAGAGGCTCATGGTAGCCCTTATGCCATGCATCCTGGTGGAAATAAGTGATATCAGGATTTGCATGAGTTGTATTGGTGGCCTGGACTTAAGCGCGAGGTAATAGAATTTGTGGGTAAGTGTCTGACATGCTAACAAGTGAAAGTTGAGCATCAACTGCCTTTTGGGCTTCTATAGTTGGTCAAGATTCCACTCTAGAAGTGGGAAAGGGTAACCATGGATTTTGTGAGTGGGCTACCCTTGACGCCTTCTAAGAAGGATTCGGTTTGGGTTATTGTGGATAGACTAACAAAATCCACCCACTTTCTACCGATCCATACGGATTATTCGTTGCAGAAGTTAGCAAAGTTGTATGTAGTGAGATAGTACGACTACATAGAGTACCAGTGTCAATCATATCTGACAGAGACCCTAGATTTACATCTCAGTTCTGGAAGAAGTTGCATGAGGCGTTGGGTGCAAGGTTAGATTTCAGCACTGCCTTTCACCCTCAAACTGATGGACAGTCGTAGAGGGTGATTCAAATACTGGAAGATATGCTGAGAGATTGTGTTACTGATTTTTAGGGTAGCTGGGAAGATTACTTGTCGCTAGTAGAATTTGCGTATAACAACAGTTACCAGGCAAGTATTCAGATGGCACCATATAAGGCGTTGTATGGTCATAGATGCCGAACGCCTACGTGTTGGACTAAACTAGGGTGAGCGTCAAGTTTTGGGGCCAGAATTAGTTGCAGATATTGAGGACAAAATTAAGCTGATTAGGGATCAGTTAAAGGAAGCATCTAATAGGAAGAAGTCACATGCCGATTGGAAGCAGAAGAAGATTGAGTACTCTGTGGGAGATTTGGTATTTTTGAAGGTCTCACCGTCAAAAAAGATTTTAAGATTTGGAAGAAAAGGAAAGCTGAGCCCTAGATTTATTGGGCCCTATTGAGTTCTGAAACAGGTGAATTAGATTGAATTCACGATGTCTTTCATGTCTCCATGCTTAGGCGGTACCGTTCTGATCCCTCACATTTAGTGCCGGTTGAGGAGATTGAAGTTAAACCTGATTTGACCTTCAAGGAAGAACCAGTGCAGATTCTGGATCGTGACGTTAAACTACTGAGAAGGAAATCCGTTCCACTGGTCAAGGTGCTTTGGCATAATCACAATTCAGAGGAAGCCACGTGGGAGCCTGAAGGGGCGATGCAACAGTAATACCCTCACTTGATCTAATCTAGTGAATTTCGAGGCTGAAATTTTTTTAACGGGGTAGAGCTGTAACACCCCAAAATTTTAGGGTTTTTAATTTTTGCACAGTTCAACATAAATGCTTGTTTGGCTTGTTGGCTAGGTGTTTTGAGTGCATTTGAGGGTTTTTAGGAAGCCTGGGTTCAAGCCTGACTTATGGCGAAATTTTTTAATTTTGGCTCTTTAAAAGTTATGGGTGTGTGTTAGTAGGCTTTATGTTTAATTGTTGGTATTTTGGGACACGAAAGTGCCTCTGGTAGAGTGGCAAGTGATGCCACAAACATGGGAAGGAGTGTGGGAGTTCAAACCCCCTCACAAGCAAAATGCAATCATTTTGTTACACAGGAGCGGCAAGTTTGGACTTGGAGGCAAATTCTTCAGGGTGGTTTAGTACTTGGTAAGTGATAAGGTTTGAATTGGTCAAGGCTGTTATTTGAATTTGAAAGTGGGGAGTTGGAGTGGATCAAGGGGGAGAAATTGGTGGAGTAAATCTTGGAGTTTTTCAAGGGATTGAGATTGGGGAAATCATAGCCGATTGGGGTAAAGGGGAATGGCATATTCGACTAAGGGGTTGGTATGTGCATTTTTTTTTTGGCATTTGGGGTAAGTGCCGAATTCTCTTTGGGTCAATCTAGTGTATTTCTTTCCCCTCTCTTTGATTTCTTTTCTTCTGAGTGTCATTTTTGCGAGGATCTCTCTCTATATTTTGTCCATTTTGCTGGAACTCAAGTGCAAAATTGGTTCGCTTCTTTCTTTTTGTCAAGCATCTTGCTTAGTCGAACCTTTGTTTTCCCATTTGTTACGGTTCTTTTCACCTCTCGGTTTCTCATTTCCTTTAATCTAAGTCAAATTCCCTCAAGAAATTTTGACCGATCATACTTTTCTCCTTCCTCTCCTTATTTTCTTTTGATTGCACCCACATAGCCAAGCCTACCTCTCTTTATTTCACAACGTTTGCAACATTCTTCTTTTGATCAGTAATCGAACTCTACTTTCTTCCTATCTACTATTGTTGAATCTTGTCTTCTTTACTTTTTCCTATTCTATTTTTGTTTTAAGTGGCCATGCACTCCTGATTCATTCACTCAAAAGTGTGGTTTAGCTGAGCTGCGATACTCCTCCTCTTTTGCCAAATTTGAGTGTGGGTAATGGTGACTCTTTTTTGATTAGTTTTTCATCAGTGGTATTGATCTTTCTTATTTTATGCCGAATCTTCTCCTTCTCATTATGGTTGTTCCATTTTTTATCCCATCCCTACAATGTGGTACTTGTAGGGTGCTAGGTGGAACAAAGGGACATAGGAGAATCAGAAACGGTCAAAGTCTTCTCTCATCATTATATAAGGTATAGGCCGAATGCATAGTAGATGTTTAATAATGTGTTATTTGTGGTTCTAATCACATCATTTGTTCATTTGTGCTAATAAGATCTATCGTAGTGCAGTTATTTGATTTCAAATATCTTCTAACCAGTGATCTTAGGGTTTAGACCGGCGTACAAATCGATCAAGGTGTTGGGCGTGGTGGTGCACTCGACTTTTACAAAACAACTATGTAACCACACCCTTCTATAGTGTAAATCGGTAAAGGTTAAAAAGCCAAAATACCGAAATGTCGGCATTTGATGCCTTAAGGGCGTGCAAATGCTTGTGGGCCGAACTAAGCCCATGAATTATCGATAATAGACTGTGGAGGCTGTCAAGCGCGATTTCGTGCACTTGAGCCGTTATGGGCTGAAATGGGCCAACATGGGCCCAGTGGGCCTACGAGCCCATGTGGGCAAATTACTCAGTAAGTGATCGTTGCTATATTGGATGATAAGGCTTGGGATGCCATGCGTAAAGCTAGACTTAATGGGCCACACAAGCGTGAGGGCCCATCTAGGCCCAATAGAGGTTTTGTGCCCATTTACACTGTTTTGACCTTCTAGACTATCTGAGTCGCTCGAAGCAACGTAGGGCCTTTTAGGAGGTCGTCTTAGATACCAAGACTCTAAAATTTAGGATAATGACCAAAATACCCCTGAGGGCTAAAATTACCATATTACCCTTGACTGCTAAAATGACTCTTATACCCTAAAAGTAGGTTGTCTGATATATGTATGATTGTGGCAATGTCTGTTAATCTGCATGCATAATATATTTAGTTATGACATGATAATCTGCATAGGGTTGGGCATGATAATGGAGGTAGTTCTGTATAGTGGCTCTGCCATGACATCTGTGATTAGCAGCGTGGTTGCGTATTGGTGTGCGAGTTGGGTGGGTCGAGTTATTCCCTACGTTGTGTGATGGGTTGGTACAGGTGGTGTGATGGTTGGACTGGGTTGGGCTTTCATGCATAGACCGTTCTGACTTTGTATTGGGCTTGGACCCACTCTGTTTCTATATAGGGCCAAGGCCCAGACTGATCTGTTACTGTATAGGGCTCTGGCCCGATTTGATCTGCATATCTGTTCACTGTTATCGGTTGGGGAAGTTACACATTAAGTTTTTGCAAACTCACCCTTTTATTTTAAATATGCAGGTAACCCCCAGCCATAGACAATTTAGAGTTGCAAGGGACTCGGGGTGGCCACATGTCTTTTGCTTTCGAGTTTTGTTTTTGTTTAATTTCAGTTTGGGTATTATTTGTGTAATAGGGCCATTAAGGAGTTTTTGTTCTAACTTTTGTTATTTGAACTGTTTTACTATTTCTAGTTGCTAGTGAAGTTAAACGGGTTTCCAAAACTAATAACAAATGGTTTCAAGAAATCTACACGTAATGTTTTCAAAAATAAATAGCTTTCATAACTTCAAATAATTGAATACAACAAAATTCATTTTCGACTTATAAAAATTTTTTGTCCTGGATTTTGTTCTATGTTCAAAATTCTAAGCGGGGTTTTAAAATAGAAGAAACTTTTCATCGATAAGTTCGTTTTCGAATGTAACTCCCATGTGACACACCAGATCTGGCCACAACATCTGGGCCGGGTTTGGGGTGTTAAACGGATACCCGAAAAGCTTACACATCAGTGCTACGTATATATAGCCCAAACTACCACTTATCACATTTCACATATATGCTCGTTCTTGAGCTAGTCACGGGTCTGCTCACACAAGCTAATGGTCAAGACGTAACTACTTAGTGCTACTCACACAAGCTGACAAGTGTCCACAATAAATGTAGGATTATCAAGCCACTGGTAGACGTACTATACCAGCACCCAGACATCACTTAATCACATAATCACACACTTCAGTTCCTAGTGACATGTCACTCGTATCCTATTTTATTCCTAGAGTTCAACCGCGATTCTCCATTCACATTTATCACTTATCGAAACTTCGTAAATTATATCACATAATATCATTCACACATTTTATACAACATTAAAACATCAAAACCTAATAAAATGATGTATTTTTTACACACAAACTTACCTCGATACAAAAATGGCAAATTTTGCAATTCAGTCCACGACTTTTTCTTTCCCCCGATCAAGGTCGATCCTATGGCTTTCTTACTCTATAATAACACAGTTAGCTCATTTATTACTCACATTGTTCAATTTAACCCAAAAATCATTTAAGGCAAATTTACATTATTGCCCTTAACTTTTACTTATTTACACTTTAGTCTCTAGTCTCGTAAAATGAAATGTATTCATTTTTCTCAAAACCCACTCCTAGCCAAACCTATCTCATGCTTATAATAGCCCACAATTTCTTTCAAATTAGATTTTTACCACCTATTTTACAACTTTTACAAATTGTTCCTTTTGGAAGTTTTCACCAAAAATCACTTAGTAAGATTCGTTTATTACACAACTAACTTTCGTTTCCTACCACTAGACATCAAAATACATGCATGTCATACATGGGTAAAGTTTTAAACATAAACCCTAGTTCAAATTAATGGTAAGGTAAATCGGGTGATAACGACTTAAAAAAGTAAAGAGCATTAAAAACGGGGCTAAGATGCACTTACTATCAAGCTTGGAAGTTAAAGAAACCCTATCTATGGCTCCCTTGTGATTTTCGACCAAGGTAGGAGAAGATGGACACAATTTTTGACTTATTTTCCCTTTTTATTCTTTTATTAACCAAATGACCAAAATGCCTTCACCTAAAACTTTGATATTTTGTCCCTTCCATGTCCACTTTTGTCCAAACGAAACTATATTGGTCTAATTACCACATAAGGACTTCTAATTTAAGAACTCATCACAATCAAATCCCTTTATCAATTAAAACACACATTTTGCAACTTTTTCAATTTGGTCCTAAAAATCAAATTGGACACTTTATCACTAAAATTTCTTAACCAAATTCTCACACATGCATTCAATCGTATAATAAACTTCGAAACTTTATCGCAATAAATTTTTCTACTTCGGATTCGTGGTTCTAAAACCACTGTTCCGTTTAGGCCTAATTTAGGTTGTTACAACTCTCCCCCTTTAGGGATTTTCATCCCTAAAAATCTTACTGGAAAAGAGGTTTGGGTATTGTTTTCTCATTGCTTCCTTAGGTTCCCACATAGCCTCTTCAACCCCATGTATATGCCATAACACTTTCACTAATGCTATACTTTTATTCCTCAATTGTTTGACTTCCTGAGCCAAAATATTAATCGGTTCTTCCTCATATTTCACATCTAATCGAATCTCAACCTCTGTCAGAGAAATTATATCTGATGGATTGGAACGATATCGTCACAACATCGACACATGAAACACATTGTGAATCCTTTCCAATTCTACCGGCAAAGCTAATCGATATGCCACTGGCTCAATTCTTTCGATAATCTCATATGGACCAATAAAACGTAGACTTAACTTGCCTTTCCGACCAAATCTCAAAATCTTTTTCCACGGAGACACTTTCAGAAACGCTTTATCACCAGTATAAAATTCAATCTCTTTTCTTTTCAAATTCGCGTACGACTTTTGTCTGTCTGAAGCTGCTTTCAAACAATCACGAATCACTTTTACCTTCTCCTTGGTTTCTCTGACCAAATCGACCTCGTGAATCTGTCTTTCTCTAAGTTTGGTCCAATACAAAGCAGCTTAACACTTGCGGCCATATAATGCTTCATATGGTGCCATTTTTATACTTAACTAAAAACTGTTGTTGTAGGCAAACTCTACCAACGGTAAATACTTTTCCCAATTACCTTGGAATTCCAATACACAAAATTGGAGCATATCTTCAAGGATCTAAATTACTCTTTTGGATTGACCGTCAGTTTGTGGATGAAATACGGTACTAAAGTTCAACTTTGTACCCAAGGCTTCTTGTAACTTTTTCCAAAACCTCGAAGTAAATCTCAGGTCTCTGTTCGAAATGATCGACAAAGGTACTCCGTGCAATCTCACAATTTTAGCAATGTATAACTCTGCTAACTTATCAAGTGAATAGTCAGTATGTACCAGGATAAAGTGAGCCGATTTCGTCAATCGATCCATAACAACCCAAACAACATCTTTCTTCTTCAGAGTCAAAGGTAACCCTATTACGAAATCCATAGTAATCCTATGCCATTTCCCCTCAGGTACCATCACTGGCTGAAGTAAACCTGAGGGTACTTAATGCTCAGCTTTCACTTGCTGACATATGAAACACTTTGATACAAATTTAGAAATATCCTTTTTCATACCCGGCCACCAATACAAATTCTTTAAATCATTGTACATTTTGGTACTACCTGGATGAACTAATAAGTAACCACTATGTGCCTCGTGCAAAATTTTCTGAATCAACTCAGCATCTTTTAGAACACCAACTCTATCTCAGAACATCAAATAGTCATTGATCCTGATTCAAAAATCTGACTCACTCGTCAATTCACACTGAGCTCTTTTGGCTTGCAAATCACTATCACTTTTCTGAGCTTCGTATATTTGCTTAAGAAACATTGGTCTAACTCTCATTTCAGTCAAGACTGAACCAGCACCAGACAAGGTCAAACCCGTATTCACATCTCTCAAAGAAAATAAATATTTCCTACTCATAGCATCGACGACCACGTTCGCCTTTCCCTAGTGATAGTCAATCACCAACTCATAATCTTTTAATAGTTCGAGCCACCTTCATTGCCGTAAATTCAAATCCTTTTGAGACATCACGTACTTCAAGCTCTTATGGTTGGTAAAGATACGGCATTTCTTACCATATAAATAGTGACGCCAAATCTTTAAAGCAAGCACAATGGCAGCCAATTCCAAGTGTAATAGCCTGGTTTAGACCCTAGTCAGAACAGTGGATTTGGGACCACAAATCTAAGTTAAAAAATATTTTAATATTATTTTCTGTATTTATAGCATGAGAATAAGTATGTGTGAAATTTCTGTGATTTAATTTTATCGTTTGTGTGCCGAATTGTGAAAAAGAACCTAATCGCAGAAAATGCAAAAGTGACCTTCTACTTATTAAAGTGCCGAATTGCTTTGATATATTAAATGTAAGGTCCTTATGTTGTTATTTGACCATTGAATTTATGAATGGACATTAATGGACATTAGTTAGTGGATTTGTAATAAATTTAATAAGGTTAAAAATGGTATTTGGTTAATATGTTAGTATTAATCTTAATGAAACAAAATATGGCCATTATGTTTATCTTGGTTGCCGAAATTCATAAGAAAAATAAGGGTTTTAAGCTTTTGTTCATTCGGCCATCCATCTAGCTTAATCAACGTATGTAATTTGATCAGTTTTTAATAATTTCTACATTTTTGTGATCGTTGCTTTATGTTCTATTAAGCCCATGCCTCAATTTTGGGAATTTGATGATGATTTTTAGTTACGCCATTGTTGATTTTGTGAGCTTTGTGGTGTTAATTGATGAAATATGAAAGATTGATGATAGATAAATGTGTTTTGTATTGGGATTTTTGATGAATTTGCTAATTATGGGTTAAATTGTGAAATAAATGAAAGATATGGCCTTATATGGGCTTTATGAATATTCAACCAAGCTTATGGATAAGGAAATTTTGTCTATTTTGTGTATTTTGTGATAAGGACTAAAATGTCAAAAATGTGAAATTATAGGGGCTAAAGTGCAAACTGCCCTAATTATGTGTTTATGGATTGAAATGAATGAAATGTGTTACTGAATAGTTAAATTTGAATTTATATAGATCAAGAGCAAAAGAAAATGGAATTAGATCGAGGAAAAACAAAAGTGATCGAGTAGTCGGTTTATATCTGTTCACTCACGTACGGGGTAAGTCTATATGCAAATAAATGTGTTTGGACTGATTTATTCATGCTTATATGATATTGAATTGTGATGAATGGCAATGAAGATGAAAATGTGAAATTGAGAAAGTTTCGACAATGTGACAAAGTCCGAAAGCCCCGTACGAACCATAGGAATAGTTAGGATACATATGTCATGACATAGGATCCTGATATATGATATCGTGTAAGACCACACTGGGACGTTGGCATCAATTTGAGATTTACGTGTAAGACCATGTCTGGGACATCGGCATCATATATGATCTCGTGTATGACCCTGTCTGGGACAATGGCATCGATATTTGATTACATGTAAGACCACGTCTGGGATGTTAGCATTGTACGAGCTTTATGAGCTATCCGAGTATCCTTATTGATTCCGAACGATTCAATAGGCATTCTGAAAAATGAATGATTATGTGAATGTATATCTGATTCAGGTATGTCTGAAATGTATACAATGTTTGAGAATGAAATGTAAGTATATGTGCATTTGTAGACATATGATATGTGTATGAGATACATGAGAATAAGATGTGTTATATGCAAGTAAGTTATGATCAAATGAGCTTTATGAGAGATATGGACTTGTAATTGTGTTTTGCCATAAGCTACATGAATGAATTGGTTTATAATTGTGTTATGTGATAAGTTTATTTGTATATGGCTCACTAAGCTTTTGAAAGCTTACTTTGTGTGTTTTCAGTTGTTTTATAGATTATCAAAGCTACAGGAAGCTCGGGGATTGTCAAGGGTCATCACCATACTATCAAACTATATTTTGGTACCTTTTGAAAGTGTATATACTAAAATATGGCATGTATAGGCTAAGACTGATGTGATATTTTTTAATATATGCATATCATGCCATGTGATATAGCTAGATTATGGTTGCAACTATGGTTTGAATTTGTTATATATGTACATGATGTAAAATTGGTATGTTTGATGTGGTTTAAATGTGGCCTATGGAAATGGTCAATTTGGTATGTTCTTAGTTGGGAATTTGGTATAATTTTGGCATAAGATTGATGTGGATAATAGAGATGTTGATCATGTATAAGTGAATGAGTTTGGTATGGGATCTTGATATGTTTCGATGTGGATAATGAGGATTAAATTGGTTGAGGATATTATGGTTTGAATGATGCATGTTTTGGAGTTGAAATAGGCTAAAAATGTTGCATAAATGTTGCTTGTTTGATGCTTGTAGGGAGGACCCAATTTGGGTTGCATCATGGCCTTGTAAATGGCCTATTTTTGCCCGCATGGGCAGGGACACGGGCGTGTGTCTCTGCCGTGTTGCTCGAGGGCCAATTCAAATTGAGCCTGGGTGCATCACACGGCCTCACACACGTGTGTGGCAGGTCATGTGGCTTAAGTCAGTATACCTTACAGGTTTGGCATGATCAAGCACACGGCCCAGACACGGGCGTGTGAGGCTATTTTCAATAGCCACATGGGCTAGACACACCAGCGTGTGACTGGCCGTGTAAGCAAGTCAGTAACCTCCATAATTTTCACACGGCCTGGCACACAGGTGTGTCTTGTGGTCGTATGGACAAGTCAGTATGTATGCCCTATTTTACCACAGTTTAGACACATGGGTGTGTCTAATGCCGAGTGAGGCACACGGCCTGTTCACACGGGTGTGTGACCTCTATAGCTTTGAAAAATTGTAAAGTTTTGGAAAAATTTATACGAGATTGGTTTAGTCCCAAACCTTCCTCGGAGCATGTTTAAGGTCTCGTAGACCTTCCAAAGTGACTATATGTGTGTGAATTTCTATGAATTGATGTTGTATAATTAAGTTTGTGAAATGTTCGTGAAATGTTCCAATATGTGCGGTAATGCCTCTTAACCCTAGTCCGGTGACGGATACAGGTTAGAGGTGTTACACCAAGTCATGCGTCGGATAGTTCTTCACATGCAGTTTCAACTGTCTCGAGGCATAAGCTACCACTTTGCCCTCTTGCATCAATACACATCTAAGACCATTTAAAGACGCATCGCTATAAATCACAAATTCTTTCTCGAACTCGGCTGCACTAGTACTGGTACCTCAGTCAACATCGCTTTCAATTCCTCAAAACTTTGTTGGCACTTTTTGGTCCATTCGAACTTAACATCCTTTTGTAGCAACTTGGTCATAAGAGAAGCAATCATGGAAAATCCTTTAACAAAGCGTCGATAATACCCGGCTAAGCCCAAAAAGCTTCTAACCTTGGATACATTTTTTGATAGTTTCTAGTCAACAATAACTGAAATCTTACTCGGGCCAACTCTAATGCCGTTGCCTGAAATAATATGTCCCAAAAATCTGACTTCTCGGAGCTAGAACTCACTTTTACTAAACTTTGCATACAACTTCTTCTCTCTCAAATTTTGCAAAATCGTCTTGAAGTGCTCAGCATGCTCGGACTCATCTCGAGAATAAATCAAAATGTCATCTATAAACACAACCACAAATTTATCCAAGTACGATCAGAAAATTTGGTTCGTTAAGTCCATAAAAATAACCGGGGCATTAGTTAAGCCGAATGGCATCACAAGGAACTCATAATGTCCTTACCTCATCCTAAATGCGGTCTTTGGCACATCTGACTCTTTAACCCTCAGTTGATAGTAGCAAGATCTCATATCTACTTTCGAAAATAGTATCGCTCCTTTCAATTGGTCGAACAAGTCGTCAATTCTCAGCAAGGGATACTTATTCTTTATGGTCACCTTGTTGAGTTGTCGATCATTGATGCAAAGTGTCATGGATTCATCTTTCTTCTTAACGAATAACACCAGAGCACCCCAGGGAGAAAAACTCAATCTCACAAATCCCTTATCTATCAACTCTTGCAATTGGGTTTTTACCTATTTCAATTTGGTCAAAGCCATTCTATACGGAGCAATCGATATTGGAGTAGTCCCTGGTAACAAATCAATAGTGAACCCCACTTCTCTAACCGGTGGCAATCCTAGCAATTCTTCTAGGAATACATCCGAAAATTCAAAAACAACTGGCACTGATTCAATCTTCAATTCAGACACTTTGGTGTTCAATACATACACAAGAAATGCTTCGCAACCCTTTCTCACATACTTCTAATCCAACATAGACGAAATCACAACAAGTAGCTCACTGGATTTATCTGTTTCAACCTAAAGAACCTCACCATATTCACATTTCAATTCAATAATTTTCTACCCACAATTCACCTTGGCATCATGTGATGTCAACCAATCCATACCCAAAATAGCATCAAACTCATCAAATGGCAACAATATTAAGTTAGCCAGGAAACAGTGACCTCTAATCATCAAAGGGCAATTATTACAAATCTTATCAACTAGCACACACTTGCCTAAAGGGTTTGTGTAACAGCCCGAATTAGGGCCCAAACGGAACGGTGGTTTCGAGACCACGAATCTGACATAGAAAAATTTATTCCGATTAACTTTTAAGGTTTATTATGTGATTGAATGCATGAGTGAAAATTTTAGTAAATGAATTTTACCGATAAAGTGCCCGATTGAATAATAGGACTAAATTACAAAAGTTTCAAAATATGTGTTCTAGAAGCTTTTAGTGTGAAATTGAAATGAATTTATAAATTAGAGGTCCTTATTTAGAAATTAGATTATTTTTGGGCATGATGGACAAAAACGCCTATGGAAGGAAAAATTTGTAAAGAATGCCATTAAGGGCATTTTGGTCATTTGGATATTAAATGAAATAAAAAGGGAAAATAAGTCAAAATTGGTGTCCATCTTCTTCATGTATGGTCGAATGTCCCTTCCTCCATAGCTACGGTTTTGTTTCATCTTTTCAAGCTCCAAGTAAGTGATTCCTAGCCCTGTTTTTCATGTTCTTCGTATTTTTGATATCCTCATATATTTACCTAGCTTTTTATACCACTATTTTAAGCTAGGGTTCATGTTTAAAAATTTACCCATGTGTGACATGAAAGCATTTTTATGTTTATTGGTAGAAAATGAAAGCTTGAAATGTAGTAAACAACTTTTGCTAGGTGATTTTTCATGAAAATGTATCTAGGGACTAAAATGTAAAAGTTGTAAAATATGTGCATAAATTGTGAAACATCAAAAATTGTGGGCTGCTATAGGAGAGAAATATGTTCGGCTAGGCTTGGGAATGTAGAAAAATTGATACATTTCATTTTACGAGCCTAAGGACTAAATTGTAAAAATTGACAATGTTAGGGGTAAAATGGTAAAATTTACCATAGGATAATTTTGTGTCCAATTGAGTAATGTGTGTATTGAATGAGTTAAATTTAATGTTATAGATCAAGAACGACGTGAAAACGACCTTGACCGAGAAAAAGGCAAGGTGTCGGACTAAATAAAAAAAGATTAGCATATTTATACCGAGGTAAGTCCTATATGTAAATAATGAGTTTTTTTTAATCATTATGTTTAACTAGTTTAATTAATTTGAAATTCTGAAATTTTAGCGAATTATTGTTTATGGAATGTGATAAACCAATAAGTAAAGAAAAGTCCCAGTTGAACCTTAGGAATCATTAGGATACGAGTGACAAATCACTAGGAAACCATCGACTGTTATATGATTCTGGGTGCTAGTCTAGTTTGACAACCAGTGGCTACGTAATCCTACATTTGTTGCGGATACCTGTCAGCTTGTGTGAGCAGCACTGAGTAGAATCGACTACACCATCAGCTTGTGTGAGCAGACCCGATAATAGCTCATTATTGAGCCTTATGTGATAAGTGGTAGCTTTGGCTACATATTAGTGGTAGCTTCGGCTACATTATGTGTGTAGCATTTGTGCCTTATTTTTGTGTATCCTTTAGTATTCCATGTGGTTCATCGGGCTATCCAGATTAATATGACACAATGTGAATGCATGCGAAAAAATTTAACCGTATGTTTAAGATTGTGTATGTATAGGTTAAATGAAAACTATTATGTGTGCTAAGTGTTTAATGTATGTAATGAATCATGTGGTAAGATCCCATGTGTAAGTGATAATCTCAAGCTTAATTGTATGATTGGAAATCTTAATTCCATCATCTATGTCTATTTAGTTTAAACGCTCATTTCTTTTACATATGGACTCACTAAGCTTTATAGCTTACCCCTTCGTTTCTCCCTTCCCTCATAGGTTGGTCAAGCTAATCTGAGGTTCGATGATTGATGGGATTCCATCAACACTATCAATGATTGTTTTGGTATTTTGATTTTGAACCTTGAAAATTATGGCATGTATAGGTGGTCCATTGATTTTAGTTATAAGACAAGGTTCTTTTGGGTCCATTTGTTGGTAGTGTTATTTTGCTACTTTGGCCATTTGAGATGAGCCATAATGGTTAAGTTATGTTATATTAAAGTGTTCTAATCTCTTATACTATAAATTACATTTTAGGTGTATAATGTCCATGGATGTGTATGCTTATGTGTGGTTGGTAAAATGAAGTGTGTGGATGCAGAAATGTGGTTGTTTGAATGTGTTTTCATATTACATTGTGCATTGGCAAAATTGGTTTGTGTTGGTTTGTGTTTTAGGGTGGCAATTAGCTTGGAAAGTAGCCTATAATTGTCCACACGGGTAGGCTGTGTGTGACACATGGCCAGCCCATGGGCGTGTTGATAGGTCCTGTGTCCCCTGCACCTGGAATTATGGGAATTAAATGTTTTGTAGTAAACAGACGGGTTGGCGACATGACCGTGTGTCCCGACCGTGTGATAGACATGGCTTAGCCATGAGCGTGTGGCTTGGTCGTGTGATGAAGATTTCGCGATGACGTTATAAACAGAATGCCCCAGTTTTTCACACGGGTGAGGACATGAGCATGTTGAGGCTGATTGAAGGACACGGGCCAGAAACACGGGCGTGTGCTTAGCCGTGTGAAAACCTCTATAGGTTCAAAATGAAAATTAATTCCGCACGGGACAGGGACATGGGCGTGTGCGACCACACGGCCTGCCCACACGGGCATGTCCCTGCCCCACATCGGCATGTGCCCTGTTTAAGTAGAATTTTTTCTAAGTGATTGAAAGGTTTCGGTTTGGTTTCGAATCGTACCCAATGAGTCTCTTGGGCCTCGTAAGCCCATAATAAGAGGGTTTTGAATATGATTGAAAAAGTTTTAAATCTTAGTGGAATTTGTGATTCGGGATTAAGTGATCATGTGTTCATAAGTCTAGTAATGCCTTGTACCCGGTCCCGACATCGGACTTGGGTGAGGGGTGTTACATTCAGTGGTATAAGAGCTATGGTTTAGTCGGTCTTTGGACTAACATAGCAAGTGTGAGGGTCTAGCTATACATGCCATAATTGTAAATATTGATAGTGTGATGGTTTTTAATCCCTAAATTGTGTTTTCGTATAGTAAATGGATCCCGACCCGGTAGTAGCTGATGACGCTGAAAGCAACACGCTGGCTCCTGTTTAAGGGACTACGCCACCCAAGAGTAGGAATGTTGAATCTAGCCGGGGAGAAGAGGCTCGCGAAGCCTTTCTCCACAAAATGAGTGAGTGGTATACGGAGTTCATTCGGGCGAACCCGAATGCCTAACTTACCCCACGTTTTCCTATTCCCCAATCGATCCCAGCAGCTCCACAAGGTACATAAATGACAAGATAGAGTAAGCCCCCTGTTGACAAGATTAGTAAGTATGGGGTTGAAGAATTTAGAGCCAGTGTTGATGATGATCCTGAGAGGGCGGAATTTTGGTTTGAAAACACTATCTGGGTGTTTGATGAACTCTCATACACACCCGAGGAGTGTTTAAAATGTGCGATATCGCTTCTAAGAGACTCAGCGTATTAATGGTGGAAAACGCTAGTCTCGGTGGTACCTAATGAAAGTGTTACTTGTGACTTCTTCCAAATGGAATTTCAGAAGAAGCATATAAGTCAGCACTTCATCGATCAAAAGCAGAAAGAGTTTTTAGAGCTGAAACAAGGCCGAATGACAGTGTTCGGGTATGAGCGAGAATTTGTCCGACTCAGTAAGTATGCTCAGGAATGTGTTTCCATTGAAGAAATCATGTCCAAAAGGTTTGAGGACAGCCTAAATGAGAATATTAAGTTGTATGGGGATACTGGAATTAAAAGAGTTCGTTGTGCTACTTGATCAGGCATACAAAGCTGAGGAATTGTTCAAGGAAAAGAAGAGGGCCGAATTAGAGGCTAGGGATGTGAAGAAAAGATCAATGAGTAAGTCTTTCCAACCGTCATTAAAGAAAGTGAGGAATATGCCCAACCATTCGACCGTTTTAGCTGGAAATCCAAGCAGAACTCGTGGAAGGCAAAATACGAGTTCGAAGGCTCAGACTACTTAGTAGCTAGTGTTGGCAATGTCAAGCCAAGTAACCTTGAATGTCAACACTGCGGTAGGAGACATCTCGGTGAGTGTTGGATGGTACCGAGGCTTGCTTTAAATGTGGCTCTCAGGATCACTTCATCAACGATTGTCTAAAATGGTAATTAAAAAAACTACTCAGAGCATTAAACTGAGCAATGTACCCACTAGAGGGAGGCCTATTAGAAATGTGAAAGAGGGAGCTAGTAGCAAAGGCATAGCTAGAGATCAAGCTGCAAGATCGAAGGTCTGAGCGCCTACAAGGACTTATGTTATTCGTGCTCGGGAAGAGGCGTCATCCCCTGACGTGATCACTGTTATATTTTCTCTTTACGATGTTAATATAGTTGCACTGATTGATCCCGAGTCCATGCATTCTTACATTTGCATGAAATTAGTGAATGATATGAAATTGCCTAAAGAGTCAACCGAATTTGTGATTAAGGTGTCAAACCCTCTAGGCAAGAGTGTTAATTGACAAAATTTGCAAGAATTGTCCCTTAGTGATCTGCAGTCACTGTTTCCTAGCCAATTTGATGCTATTGCCATTTGATGAGTTTGATGCTATTTTGAGCATGGATTGGCTATCAATGCATGATGCTAAAGTGAATTGTAGATAGAAGTTTATCGAATTAAAGTGTGAAAATGGTGAAAGTCTTCGGGTTGAAATAGATGTGTCCAGCAGGTTGCCTGTTTTGATTTCACCTATCATTGCACAGAAATGTTTGAGAAAGGGGTACAAAGCATATTTGGCTTATGTATTGAATACGAAAGAGTCTGAACTAAAAGTGGAATTAGTGCCAGTGGTTTGTGAGTTCCCGGATGTACTTTCGAAGGATTTGTCGGGTGTACCTCTTGATAGAGAGATAGAGTTTGCCATCGACTTGTTGCCGGGGTTGCCCTGATATCGATAGCCCCATATAGAATGGCTCCAACAAAGCTAACGGAATTGAAAGTACAGTTGCAGGAGTTGACGGACAAAGGATTTGCAAGACCTAGTTTTTCTCCCTTGGGTGCCCTCGTGTTATTCGTAAAAAAAAGGATGGATCATTGACACTTTGTATCAATTATAGGCAACTCAACAAAGTGACAATACAGAAAAAAGAGTTGACGGAACTACTCAGTGCTACTCACACAAGCTGACAAGTGTCCGCAACAAATGTAGGATTACCTAGCCACTGGTAGACGTACTAGACTAGCACCTGGACATCACTTAATCACATAATCACACACTTGAGTTCCTAGTGACACGTCACTCATATCCTATTTTATTCCTAGGGTTCAACCAGGATTCTACATTCACATTTATCACTTATCGAAACTTCGTAAATTATATCACATAATATCATTAACACATTTTATACAACATTAAACCATCAAAACATAATAAAATGATACATTATTTACATACAAACTTACCTCGGTACAAAAATGGCAAATTTTGCAATTTAGTCCACAGCCTTTTCTTTCCCCCGATCAAGGTCGATCCCACGTATAACACATTTAGCTCATTTATTACTAACATTATTCAATTTAACCCAAAAATCATATTAAGGCAAATCTACATTGTTGCCTCTAACTTTTCACTTATTACACTTTAGTCCCTATGCTCGTAAAATGAAATGTATTCATTTTTCTCAAAACTCAAGCCTAGCCGAACCTATCTCATGCTTATAACAGCCCATAATTTCTTTCAAATCAGATTTTTACGACCTATTTTACAACTTTTACAAATTGGTCCTTTTGGACGTTTTCACCGAAAATCACTTAGTAAAAGTCGTTTATTACACAGCTAACTTTCATTTCCTACCATTAGACATCAAAATACATGCATGTCATACATGGGTAAATTTTTAAACATAAACCCTAGTTCAAATTAATGGTAGAAATAGGTAAATTGGGTGATAACGACTTTAAAAAACATAAAGAGCATTAAAAACGGGGCTAGGATGCACTTACTATCAAGCTTGGAAGTTGAAGAAACCCTAGCTATAGTTCCCTTGTGATTTTAGGCCAAGGTAGGAGAAGATGGACACAATTTTTGACTTATTTTCCCTTTTTATTCTTTTATTAACCAAATGATCAAAATGCCCTTCACCTAAAACTTTGATATTTTGTCCCTTCCATGTCCATTTTTGTCCAAACGAAACTATATTGGTCTAATTACCACATAAGAACTTCTAATTTAGGAACTCATCACAATCAAATCACTTTAGCAATTAAAACACACATTTTGCAACTTTATCCATTTGGTCCTAAAAATCAAATTGGACACTTTATCACTAAAATTTCTTAACCAAATTATCACACATGCATTCAATCGTATAATAAACTTCGAAACTTTATCGCAATAAATTTTTCTACATTGGATTCGTAGTTTCGGAGCCACTATTCTATTTAGGCCCTAATTCGAGCTGTTACAACACGAGTTGTCGGTCAAAACATAGCTACCCAGTGCTGCTGACACAAGCTGTCAAGTATTTGCACTAAATGCCGGAGTACCTAACCACCAGTAAGACATATGAGACCAGCACACAGAATCACATAAACATGTATATACACATAGGTTCCTAGGGACATGTCACTTGTATCCTATTCTATTCCTAAGGTTCAACCGAGATTTTCTTACTTGTCAAAACTTTGTTGAATATATCCAAAGAGTCAACCACACAATTTATACAATAATAAAGCATTAAAACATAAAATAATGATGCATTATTTACATACAAACTTACTTCGGTACAAAAATAGTTGAATGGACCTAATCGTCAAATACTTTATTTTTCCCCCGATCTAGGCCGAACCTCGTTTCTTTTGATCTATAATAAAAACTTTTAACTTATTTAATCATCACATTATTCAATTTGACCCAAAAATCATACTATGGAAAAATTATATTTTGCCCTTAACTTTTTAATTATTTACACTTTAGTCCCTATGCTTGTAAAATAAATTTCTTTCGATTTTCTTCATTACCCAAGCCTAGCCAACTCTTTTTCATACTCATAACATCCCACATTTTTTATTTATTCACATATTTTTACACACATTTAACAACTTTTACAAATAGGTCCTTTTTTACATTTTTACAGAAAATCACTTACCAAAAGTTGTTTATCACATATCTAACATACATATTCTACCATTAGACATCAAAATACATGCATGTCTTATGGGTAAAATTTTAAACTTTGATAATGCTTCAAATTAGTCCTTGGAAAGACTAGATTAGGTTACGAGGATCTCAAAAACGTAAAATTCATTAAAAACGGGGCTAGAATGGACTTACAATCGAGCTTGGAAAGCTTGGCCAAACCCTAGCTATGGCTTCCTCTTCAAATTCAGCTATGGGGACTAAATTGGATGAATATGAAGACTTTTTATTTGTTTAATTTGTCTTTATTTGCCAAATGACTAAAATGCCCTTGATGCCTAACTTTGAAATTTCACCTAACCATGTCTGTTTTTGTGCATTTTATGATATAATGGTTTAATTACCATTTAAGGATCTCTAATTTACAAATTCACTTCAATTAAGCACTCATAGCTTCTAGAACTCACATTTTGCACTTATTACAATTTAGTCCTACTAGGCAATTTAGACACTCTATCGATAAAATTTCTTAACGAAATTTTCACACAAGCATTCAATCATACTATAAACCTTCAATTATTATCAAAATAAATTTTTCTATTTCGGATTCATGGTCTTGAAACCACTATTCCGTTTGAGCCCTAAATCGGGCTATTACACCTCAAGGCCCAAAACATGCATTAGAATTGATTCGGGACCAAATCGGGATCTCTGGGAATTTTTTGCAAAATCCCAAAATTTTTCTCACTATTAAGAGTCACATGCCTATGTGGTATGGGACACGCCAGTGTGGTCAGGCTGTGTGGAGTCACACGCCCGTGTCTCAAACCCGTGTAACTCTTTGACTTGCAACTCATGAAGAAATTGATGTCACACGGCCAAGTCACACACCCGTGTGCTAGGCCGTGTGGTTAATTCAAATTTTCAAAAATAGGTGCAGGATTCACACAGCCAAGGGACACGTTCGTGTTCTAGGCCGTGTGCCTCACACGGCTAAGACACATGGCCGTGTCTCTGCCCATGTGCTCAATTCTGAGCATTTTGTTTCTCAAAATTAAGGTGCAACGGACACATGGCCTAACCACATGCTCATGTTACCAGGCCGTGTGTTATACACGATCTAGACACATGCCTGTGTGTCTACCTGTGTAGACAAAATGAAGCCATTTCTAGCTTTATTTCTTACACAAAATCACACCCAAGTCCTGCACTTGAAATGCACATCCAATACCAACCATTTCAAGCATTCAAATTAAACAAATTCCATCATTCATCATGGCATACCATTACATGCATGTGTGTGTTTATAACTTACCTTGATTTAACTTAGGTATTAACAACATTTGATCTCATATACTTAACATATCACATGTGAAAGTATCATAATAACCTACTTAACATATATTTAGCTACCATAGCATGACTTTTCAAGTATATCAAAACAACCATTTCTAGCTATTCCAATGGCTAGATTACAAACATTCCACTAATGGTCAAGTTATCTTATACATGCCATTATACTAAAAGGATTCAACTATATGTATGCCCAAAATAAGCTAGTTGATAGGGTGACGATGCTCCAACGATCTTCTAGCTTCTGAGCACTATAAAATAGGGAAAATAAAACTAAGTAAGCATTACATGCTTAGTAAGTTCGTATAATGGAAAACTAAACTTACCAATCCTGTTTATTAAATCTAAGCATATAATATCATCTTTTCCATCCATTAGCAAAACTTCCTAAACACATGCATTCAATCAAACATATTAGTCACCAAAACCTCCATATCAATCAAGCAAACATAGATGAGCTCATCATGCAATACTCTTTCAAGTCATTTTTTCTCATAACATGTCAAAAGCTGTGTTTATTGAATCATTGAAATTTCGATGAATGCTTAAGTGGTACACTTGAGGTGTACGATTCAATAACCCATTAATTCTTTTTCAAGAGTACTCATTAGGG
Source organism: Gossypium stocksii (assembly GCA_020496765.1). NCBI lineage: Eukaryota > Viridiplantae > Streptophyta > Magnoliopsida > Malvales > Malvaceae > Gossypium > Gossypium stocksii. The sequence goes on from CM035622.1 coordinate 57,331,300, forward strand.
CACTTAATTAAGGAAATACTCTCGAGCCACATATCACATAATAGGATTACCAGTCCAGGCTAAATCCTTTATATATCGTATGCTCTGAAAAGCTCAACTAGGGTTACCAGTCCAGGCTAAACCCTAATCGTTACGTATACTCGAAAGGTGTTATATTAGGATTACCTGTCCGGGCTAAATCCTATCTATAATGAGGTTAATGGGATTACTCGTCCGAGCTAAATCTCGTTCACAAAAAAAATGTAGAACCTCATTCATTTCGAAAAAGCACATATGTTTATCGGGATTCATTATTCAATCAAGACTTAACCCTTTTTCACCATTTTTAAGCATGTATTAAAATTTCTCATATAACATTTAAATAATGTACATCAATATAATTCACATTTCATACAAACACAACATTTAATTAAACATATCTACATGCTTGATTAAGTTACAAGAACTTACTTTGACACTTGTTCGCGTATAAATCTACTAATCCGAAACCTTTTCTTTTCCACGATCTAGCCTTGAATTTGAGTTGTCTGGATCTATATAAATAACTTTAATCGTCAATTTCACACATTTCATATTTATTGAGACCCAATCTACGTCCTAGGAAAAATTATCATTTTGCCCCTAACTTTTCCATAAACTCCAATTTCATCCTTAGGCTCAAAAATGAAACTTGTGCAATTTACTCTCTATTCCAAGCCTAACCAAAATTTCAAAGTAGAATTTACAGCACATATTTTCTATAAATTTCAAAATTTTTCATCAATTTTTGCAACTTTACATTTTAGTCTCTAAATCATGTTTCCACCAAAAATCATTTTGTAAAAGTTGTTTATCTATCAACAACCTTTCATTTTCTACCATAAATTTCTATTTTTCAGCATATATATCCATGACCCATTTTCCATACTTTGATAAGTTTTCAAATTAATCCCCCCAAATAGATAAATTAAGCTATCTCGGTTTCAAAAATATCAAAATTACTAAAAACGGGACAAGAAAACTTACCCAATTAGGCCTTGAATGTTTCTTCTCTCTCACCTAGGGTTTCCATAAAATTTTGGGGTTGAAGATGACAAAAATAAGATGATATTTCTGTTATCATCTTTTTAATTAATTAATTATTTCAATTTCCAATTTAGTCCTTTCCCTTTTTCTAAATTTCCATGGATGAGTCACCTTAAAATATCTACATACTTTTCTAAATGGTCTAATTACTCTATAAGGACCTATAATTTTGAATTCTATAGCTATTTAATACTTATAGCTATTAAAATTCTACTTTCGCATTTTATGCGGTTTGGTCCTTCTTGTAATTAAACACGAAATCGGTAAAATTTTCTTGTCAAAATTTTCACATAATATTTCGATCATATTACGGACCATTTAATAAAATAAAAATAAATTTTATTCTCAGATCAGATTTGTGGTCTCGAACTACTATTCCGATCTCACTGAAATGGGTTGTTACAATATATACCCCATTCTAGTGCAAAATATGTATCTGTTGAAGTGTTTGGTTTTTATTTGAAAACTTTTTCTGTTGAAGAGAAGAAAAGAAGGAAGAAAGATTTATGGTTAGTAGTAGGGGAGAAAATAGAAAAAAAAATCAATGTTAAATAGAATGGGAGAAAATAGATTTTTTTTTTTTGTGTTGGGTGTTTGAAAATGGGGGAGAAATATATATATATATATATATATATATATTTGGTGTTTTAGGGAGAAATTATGATAGTTTTAAGATATGTTTCAGTTTACGGTGATGTAGTGGCGTTCAAAGATCCACACATTTAATTTGTTATAAGGGGAGTGCACCTTAGAAGATGCCGCATTGCAACTTAGGCTCCCAATTGGTGGTGGTTATGCGGTCACAGATTCAAGTATAGTGTTCTAACCTACACATGAAAAGCCTCAGCAGTTGACGGTGGTTATGTGATCAAGTTTCATGCGACCAAAAGAGAATGCTTTATAAACTCATACATAATTTTGATATCATTATCATAGCGGGAAAAAGGTTTAATAAACTTATTCTTTTTCTCCATCAAAGTAATATCGTTAACCTCATTGTCCAAAACATGTGTTAAAGGTGAGGGCAAGAAGACCAGTGGCATGGTGGAAACAAGCTAAAATGTGATTCGGGGCGATAGCTGTTGTTGTTATTAAAGTGGTGCATGAAAGGAAGGTTAGAGTGAGAAAAAAATGAAAGAACACTAAGAAAAAAAAGAGAAGAAAATATGAGGCGATCATGACCGCTATTGAATCATGTGATTATTCCAACTATAGTTAGTATCATTATCATACAAGTTAAAATGATAGTGGGGATCATCGTATTTCTATCCGTTGTTCATGTAACTAAAATTACAATAACTAAAAAAAAAAAACTTTTTAGTTCACTCAAAAAAGAATAAATGTTGTTAAGCTCAAAATATATATATTCACTATCAAAATTTATGGAATAATGGTCCTTACTATCACGTGAATTTTTTTTTCCACTATCACTATCATTATCACTACTATCAAGTTTAAAAAATTTTAATGGGTGAAAAATATTTTAACGGGTATTCACAATGGGAAAAGCTAGTTTAATAAAAAAGCTAAGGGAAGAAAAAAAAGGAACCAAAAATTTTTTTAAAAAAATGTGTGAGGTGAGTCCGTGACAATCTGATCACATCGGTGGCAGGGTGTTAACCTGGTGCCGCATGATAGCCAGGATTAGGGTTTTTATACGTAGTCAGATCATGGTGTGGATTTTCGGCCCATGTCGATGTTTCTCCATAACTGCATTGTTTTGCCCATCCAACATTCAAATCAAAGTCAAACTCGTATACAGACGATCGCTTATCAACAGACGCTCTCAGAACCTTTGTACATGGGTCTTCAACACTATATTTTTTACTTAATAAAGTGACATTTAGAACAGGCTTCACATCTGTTAACTCAACAAACAACCAAACTGGTTTAGTGTTCACGTTCCTTATCGAGCAATAAAGTACAATCATTGTCTCTATGTCTTCATCATCTATAAGTTTCATCTTGGTAAATTTAATAATATTTGATGAAACTGGAAATTTGTAGATTAGTCTGGACATCCTCCTCCCACAACATCAAGCTATTTTTGCATTAATATTTTGTTTCATATCTTCGAGTTTTACATTCTTATTAAACCCTATTCCTATTTGCTAGTGAGATTCAATTATACAACCAACAGCTCTTTGTAAAATTACCCCTTAAGATGAACATATACAAATAATTAGTTATTCATCATCAATACAATATTTGGAAAATAAAAAATAAAAAAATAGCTTTTATTTTAAAAAAAATAGTAGCTCAAACTAAAAAAAACATATAATTACATATGAATAATTACAAACTAACCTTATAAACTCTAACTTGATTTTTTAAAAACTTGCACAAATCTTTCTTACTCTAACTTGATTTTTTAAAAATTTGCACAAATCTTTCTTATTCTTTTTCTCTGTTTTCTCCCCTCCTACTAAACATAAATCTTCCCTTCTTTTTTTTTTTTTTTTTCTCTCTATTAAATAGACACAAAAAACTTCAACAGAAACCAAAACTTCAACAAGTACAGTTTTTTTGCCTAGGGTGGGGTTATATCTTTTGGGTGGTGCCGCCTAACAGACTAGCAACACCTATTAACAAATATTTGTTTTTCTTTTTTTTTTCTCCATCATGAATATCTACATTTTTCACAGGTATTTTAAAAAATAAATACGAGTGTCGCCTGACATAGTAGCGGCAAAAGAAAAATTCTTAAAAAAAAAACAGTGATGATTAGATAATGATTAAAGAAAAATGAGTGGTGCCACTAGTTTTTTTTTTTTTTTTGAACGGTGGTGCCACTAGTTCTTTAAACAATATTGATTTCCATAATAACAAATGGATCATTTTCATATATAAATTTCTCCAAATTATTTTCATAATTAATTAAAATTTTAAAATTATTTATATAAAAAAACCTTGAAACTTCAGTAACAAATTAGGCTATCTGTCCACTTCTTTGGTCTAGCAATGGAATAACAAATTTATTAAATTTAATTATTGAATTACTTTATTATAGTTCTAATATTCTATATGTATTTATTTAAACTTGAATTTTTAATCTTACAATTTTATAATATTTAAAATCCATTTTTCCTATAAATACACACATATTCAATATAGCAATCGAAAATTAAAATGGGTAACGAAATGTGTGCGATGAAACAAATATATATATATATATAAAAGAATAAGGTCACTTAAAATGATTTCGAGACATTTCAGACACTTGAAACTATAGTTTATAAATTCAAATTTTAGCATTAGTAACTAATTTATACATTAACTCCTATAAAGAATTACATAGATGAATCTATTCAATTTAGATATGAGTGTCACCATATTATTAAAGAATCTGAGACCCAAACTTTTCATCGAATAAATTGTTACCAGTAATTTGTACATGAAAATGGTATCTCTTCTTCAACCTAAAATTACATATGCAATCAAAAAAGGATAACTAAGAAACTGTATTAGCCTAGTTTATGTAAAATTTTCCTAAACCAATTTCTGTTTGTGAAAATTTTGAAACCCCCCCCCCCCCCCCCCAAAAGAAAAAAAACCCAGAAAATTGAAACATTTTCTTTAAAGATTGCCATGCTACCTAATACTCTTCAGGGATACGATAAAGCACTGGAATATTACGATCAGGGCAAGCAGACACGATATTAACTCGGTTCCCTGGGAGATCCACAAGTTCACGAGCTACATCTTTGAATTCCAGAACCCCTCCATCTTTGCATTTCGAAAGCAATCGAGCAGCTTCTTCCCTTGTCATCTTCACCTTTACTCTTATATTACTTGCTTTTGAATCAAAACCGGGGCTACTTCTTTTGATATCCTTGTGATCTTTAACTTCCAGCAATGGCTTTGTACTTGGAAAGGAATCATCGAAGTGTTTCTTGATGGGCGAATATGGATTCTTATTCAACCCATTCATGTTTATGAACTTGGATGCAGTAGTGTTGGATCCTAAAGCGATTTCATCAGAAAAAATCCAGTGGATAAAAGAAGCAACAAAGGTAAGCATTTTTGTGTTTCTGGGGGAGAAAAAAGGATGGGTTTTCTTTGTTATTTAGTGATTTTGTAGTGACAATGGTGATTGCTGGTGCAAGAGCAATGAAATGCAGGGGTGAGTTTATATAGATAAAAGAAGCATGAGAGGACGGTTAGGGAAGAGATAAGTGATTGGTGAGTGAAGGAGTGGATTATGGGCAAATGTGTGATTCTGGAACAATGACTTGGGTCAAGGCGTCAAGTGCACGAAATTAGAACAAAGAAGAAAACTTGGTAACCCAAAAAATAAAAAAGAGGACAAAAGAAAACTTCGTTCGTTTCAGTCAAATTCACGATTGACATTGACCTGTCAACACCAACTCGTGTTTCATGAATCTTGATTATAATATAATATAATATAACTCTTTTACGGTGAAACATAGTGCTGAAGGGTGTTTCAATTGGATATTAGGCTCCTACGATATCCTAAAAATGATTTATTTTTCTAAAAAATTTAATATTTTATTATATTTAAATGAATTTAAAATAAAATATTTTGTGTTATTTAGTAGATTTTTTTAAAAATACTTTATAAAAATTATTTTCAATGAAACAAACATATATTTGAAAATTTTTTATTATTTAATTGAATTAATTTTTGTCTACAATTTTATATTTTATATTATTTTTGTATATATTAAAAATATTATGTTAAACTCAGGTTCATTGTAATGTTATTTTTTAATTACATGACTATCGAGTGAGTATTTTTTATTTAAAAATGTGATATCAATAAAATTGACAAAAAAAATTAACGATGTCAGCAATTGGACTTGATTTTCAAATTTAAAAAGTAAAGTGACTAAATTCTTAAAAATAAAAGTACAAAGACTAAATTGCAAGTTTGTGAAGTGTACATAAGACTTATGACATGTATTAACCTTTATACTACAAAACATTTATTATTAATATATTTATAATTGTAATAAATATTTATTATTAAAATATTAATATTGAATATTTTCAATAATATGTGAATAATATTATTTAAAATTATTATTTTTAAAATTTACTATTAAAATAAAATTGAAATATTAAATAATTTATTAAAATAATAAATTATATATTATATTAATAATTTAGTATATGATTAAATATAAATAATTAAATATATATGTTTAATAATATTGAAAAATATAATATTTTAATTAATTTTAAATAATTTAAAAATAAAAATAAAATTTATTATTAATATAATAATATTAAGCTTTATTTAAGTTAATTTTTATATAAAAATAAAATTATGTATAGAAAAGCCAGAAAATGACTTACGCTTTTCAAAAGGGTAAGTAATTTTATAGAAAAAAGGGCTTATTTTCCATTGGCTTGCAAGTCATTTTCCGTTGACCAAGCTGTTTTCTGTGAAACAAACATAGGAAAATGCAGAAAATATTTTCCCTAAAATCTTTTACATGTAAACAAACGGACCTTCAGTCTATTCGCATTAATTAAAGTACTAAACATAATAATTATTTGATCACACTTTGAAAAGTTTTCTTTTTCTTGATAATTGAGATAGGGTTGTAAGGATGAAGTTGATACGGATTAAACCCAAATTCTCATACCACAATAAAAATGTTTTTATAAATAAGTTAAGAGGTTATTCACCACTTTAAAGACTTAATTTTTTATAGGTATACTTGTTGAAATGTGATAAGTGTTTAGTTTTTTTTTTTTTTAATTTTAAAATTTTTATTATATCCTATAGAGCACACATTACCTTTTATTTGTGGAGTTTAAAAGACTACATTAAGGGATTATATTTCATGCAAGGTGAGACTTAGGCTATGTTTAATAAATTAAAAATTAAATGTTGAAAAAATAAGGGTTGAAAAATTAAGTTTTGTTATATAATAATAATAATACAAAGAGCACAAGAATAATAGTTAAGAATAAGGGGGATTTCTATTGCATTTCTATTCTTTTTCATCATCATTATGAGTAGTATATTTATATATATATAGGGAGATTAGACTCCTTATTTTCTAATACATAAATAGGAAAGTGGTTACAAAAATATAAAGGTGAAAGGTTGATTATAATGAACATCCACTTAATAACATTCATAACACTCCCCCTTGAATGTTCATCTATAAAGGATATGCGTCATTAAAAACCTTATTAGGAAAAACCTTATGGGACAAAAACCTAGTGAATGAAAAAAGAGTACATAATCTTTTGATACACGTATGTCACAACTCTAAAAGAAAAATGCAGTGCTAATTTACTCCCCCTCATGTAAGAATCACTTAAGATCTTTGAAATGACGCAATCCAGTACTGAAAATTAACTTCTCAAATGTAGCGGTAGGGAGTGCCTAATTGAATTCTCGATTATTCTTCGCATCGGGTGAGAGGTGTTACACAATGCATTTTTTTATCCCCTTTATTTGAACATCATTTTATAACTCAAAATTGAGACATTCAATATTATTTATCAATAGTAAATTATCAACAGATACAACAAATTTTGTTGATGCGTATCAATATAGCAATAAAATTCAATTGCATTCTCATACTTTAGATGTCACCAACAACTTTATAAAGCATGATGTATTGTATCATTCACTATTATCAATAAAATAAGTGCATTGAACACAAAGAAATGGTACTTCAGGACCATCATTTTATAATATTATTATTTGACTATTTGTTTTCCTTTTCAATATCTCCAATCTACTTGAAAAGTTAGCTTGATTAACTTTGATTATATAAACAATATCGAATACTCAATAACAATTCTTTATAATATCATTGTGTAACCATTTGTCCTTATTGAACACTCGATCTTCACATTAAGACAATTTTTCATTTTTAGATATACTTTCATTGTAAAGTTTATCTATCGAATAATTAAATCTTTCTGAAATTCTTTAGGAACTCCAATGATATTTGATACATTAATATCAACAATGATGATAATAGCCTATATATATAAATACATTAATTAATAAAAACTCTTGAACAAAATCATATGCACATTTAATAATTTTCTCATGAAACTTGAATTTTATGCTTCAAGCATTAATATTATCAAGTAACTCATATTAACTTAATACAAATTCACTAGACGTAAATAAATAACTGTATTTGGTATTGCATCCACCACAAATTCATCATTTTTCATAACCAAAACCAAGTGCTTTGTGAACATTCTGGTTACAACTCAATTCTATATATTATGACTTGTATTTTTTTTCGCTATTATGCTAACATGTACTCCCTTTGGCTTTACAACTTCTAGGTGTTTGGACTTCAAGTCCGAGATACATTTAATAAGTTATAATAGAAGTGTCTCTTTATTTTGATGAGTTGTTCTCATATCAATGCTTTCATATATATTTTCATTCAAGATTCTCAGTTTTTCATAATATTGATGTGTTCTACATACATTATCGTTGTCGACAATAATTTCCTTTTGTCAGCTCCATCATATTTAGTTATGACATAACTGATTGAGATATCCCATTATATTAATAATTTTAGGTACCCGAATCTGTTCTGTGGTTTTATCAAAAGTTATGCATTGAGTCTCTTCATGAGTACTCGTCTTCTTTATCATGTGACTATATTCATTTCTTTCTCCTTTCTTTCAAGAATTTTTCATTTTATGAAATCGACTGGTTTACCATACTTCTAGCATACTTAAGACTTATTTTATTACATTGTCTTTCTGAAACATATAATTATTTGGAGCATTTTAGATGGTATTAGACCTGTTCATATCCGGCCCGACCCAAAGGCCTAACCAAAATGTGAGAGGGTTTGGGCAAAAATATAGGCCCGAAAAATAGGCTTGGATAAAAAATAAGGCCCGTTTAAAAAACGGGTCAGGCCTCAGGCAAGACATTTTTGGCCTGGGCCCGGCTCAAATTCATTGAAGGACAAAAAAATTTATTTTTTTAATATTATTTTCTTATTATTTTTCCCTATTTTGCTACCATTTTACTATTATGTTGCTACTATTTTGTTGTTTCTGTTTCGATATTGTATAAAACTTATTTTATTGTTAATTTTGTTATTATTTTAGAGGCATTTGCTTGTTAAGTTGCATCTATCTTTGTGTTATTTAAGTATACATCTTTTTTAAATTTTATTTTCAATTTTTTGGGAAATATTTATTTTGATGTTTTTAGTATTTTTGATGTATTATATATATTTTAAAATTATATAAAAATACTATAAAAATTAATATGGGCGGGCCGGGTCGAGCTCGAGTTTTAAAATTTTTATCCGGGTCGGGCTTGAGCAAAATTTTATGCCCATTTTTCAAGATGGGCAGAGCCCGAGCCTAGCAAATGGGCCTAAAATTTTATTGAGCCCGACTCGGCCCGGCCCATGCACACCTCTAGATGGTATAGGTATCAACTAGAATATTCAATTTCTAAATGTCATAACTAAACATGTCTGGGAAATAATTTTATCCTTCAAACTTTGTGCATATAATATTAGTGAGGATCACAAAAAGTGATGACATAATTATTTAACCAACTTGTCTCCCCTTAATACTAAGAAAATTTGCAACATGATAATACTTTTTCAAAATTATAAATATATTTTCTTTCAACTTTTAACACCTAATTAAAATTTAATTTTTTCTCAACTTCATGCTTGATGATTCATCTTAGTGCATTGTGGTGGATCATAAAATAGATATTGCACATTCAAATATTCTTAGTCGAAATCTATTGGCTTATAAATGAAAATTAATTCTCATGAGACAAATATTTCTTACATGTTGGCTTGATGCAAATAAAATTATATGCTTATTGTAAAGCTATTTTTATATTAATGGTTGAGCAATTAAATGGAGACGTAGTTTTGCTAACCATTAAGTATATAACATATACAGGCATAGACAACTTAATATTATCCCAACTAAAACTACGAAAATCAAGCTTGTGATATAATGCACTAGCGTTGTTAGCATAAATTGCATACTATAGAGATTGTGCACAATCAAATTATTTCAAGAAATAATATTGCAAACTTCAAGTTGCACACATGTGATACTGAGCTCATATATTATTTACATATCATCCAAAAATGCAACCGACCTCTAACTTTAGCTGATGTTAGTTCAATATTTTGTCCAAAGAACTAGTATTGATAACAATTATTAAAATGAATATAAGTTCTAATTCTTCAATAAAATCATATAAATTTTTATCAAATTATTCTGCATCATCATTAACTCAAGATGGTCTAACCAGTCATACCAATACTATGAATTTCTTTTCAATATCTCATATGTCAATCATATAAGTATAATGTATTGCTTCGAGGAATATATATAATACAAATACATGAGTATCTCATGTTGTTTCTATCTATTATTTTAATGTATAACACATAAATATTTCGTTCAACATATATCTTCTTAAAGTATTAGCTCTTAAAGATCTTTTTACAGTTTGATGCAGTATTACTTAGCCCTTTAAGAGCATGTAATAAAATATTACTTTATCATATAACATTAGTAAATGTGTAATTTATTTTAAATAATATGTAGTTTTGCAATTCTTTTCGACATAGATGATAAAAATTTCAAATACTTAAAAAAAAATTATTTATTCATATAAAAGAAAAAATATTTTTATATAAGGAATAAGTATAAATAAATCATATGTTAAAATAACAAAGAATAAGTTCATGTCACTAATCAAGCACTTTAAGAAGCATGCAATTAGATAAATTGTTTTATATACCATAACATAATAAAATACAAAATATTATAATGTCAGAATAAGATATTAAAGTTACAACTATAGATGTTTAAAATTAAAATTTTTTTACCTCCACCTTTTATAGTATAATTTCAACTCAAATTTTATTATCATGCATTATGGAGTATCTTTTTTTCTTATATAAGACTTTGCAAATTTTAATGTTTTAGACATGCTATAGGCATGTACATGGTGCATTCATATATATCATAATATTTATTAGCATTATACTTTTTTTAGCCTTGTACTTTTTCACAACTAGTAGAATTATAATGTCAATATAAATTGTGACAGTTAATAATTTCATTGTCATTCATTTTATCTAGTATCCACATATAAGTAATATTATGAAATTTACTTCTAGAAATGTACAAATCAATGAGAGGTCCATAATGTCATTATTTCAACAAAAGAAATATAATTTTTTATTAGAGTATATGCAATATTCGCTTCAGTGAATATGTCAAAATTTTCAAATATTCAAATTGAGTTCAATGATCAAAAGTGATAATAGAATTTATTATATTTATAGCAAACATCCACTTCAAGGAATATATAATAAATAATTTAGAAAATAATGTAAACTTATATCATATTCTATGCTAATAAGATCATAAGATATTATCCGCTCCAAAAAAGATTAATTAGTATAAACCATTGATCATTTTATTTCAGGAATAAACATTTAGCAAGATTCTGGACTATCCATCTTCCACTTATCTATTTACCAAAAACAAAAACAAGTTTCATTCACTTCTAGAATGAATAAACAATAATTTGTTAACAAAGCCAATAAAGTCATCATTGTTTGCAGATTTACTTCAATATCATTGTGATAAATCAAATGTGTCTATACATTGTTCCTTTTTCTTTTTAATCAAACCTTGGCAAAAATATTCAACCAATATACATATGTTAAATGATCTTTGAGTATCACGTAGATATTTTCATTCTCTTTGAAAGGCTACTTGGAAAACTTTAATTATTATTATTTTTTTAAATTATCATTTTACCTTATAGGAAAGAAAATAATTATTACAATCGCTATAGTTATAGTGATTATTATACCCATACTAGCCCATCAAAGATGTGATGTTCCAAAATTCAAGTATTTGATTTGTCAGATTTTGTCATAAATTATTATTTTTGTTACTGGTTGTGGGTCTCTAATTTGTGTCTGAGGTTGGAAACACGAAAATATACACACTTTTTCATACCCTATTTAACTCAAATTCATGCAGTTTCGGTAAAATTCTTGTCGAAAAATATATAATTATTATAAAATAATTAAATTGTACTCAAATTATGAACATGTTGAATTTTAAATAATTTTATATCAAATTTGATTAATTTTCATTATTTTCGACAGATTTCTACAAATGGCAAAAAACGGCTCGGCAAACACTACAAGAAGCGCAAAATCGAGAAGCACAAAACCGAGAAGCAATTTTGAAGCATCAAGGCAAATTAAATTTTCAGCCTAAGACGGTCTAAATTATGTGTGTTAATTCATAATATAATTAATTTTATTTTTAATCCAATTTAATTTGGGTTAAATAAATTATTATTAATTAATTATGAAAAGGGGCCCAGTTGAGTTGAACCGAGAAAACCAATCCAACCAAGCACTGGGCAGCCCATAACCATCCTATATGCTGACCCAATCAGCTTGTTTGGCTGATCATTTAGCTTGTAAAATGACCGTAGAAGACTCCTTCAATTTGCATTCAAACCCCTCCACTATTCATGCATTTCAAGATTTACCCCTACCTAAAATAGCATGTTTGAAATATTCAAACATGCCACATGTGTGGCCGGCCATGGGGGGATTCTTTGGCTGCTGATTTTGGCTATTTTTAACAGCCTTCTCAACCTATAAATACCCCTCTTTGTTGCTCACTTCAAACACATCTCAAAACCATTCATTCTTCACTTTTCTCTCACTTTTCTCTCTTTATTGTTCTTCATTTTCTTCCCCATTTCCTTGCCGATTTCACCCCTTGAAAAAGAGTCCTTCACCTACCATTTGGAGCAACATTCAAGTATTCGTACAGGCCTCGGTTGAACAAGAACAAGAGGAGAAAGATGAGCAGAGCAACTTAGTCAAGCCTCGGAGAAACACCAGATTTGATTCTTATTCCTTATCCTTTTAATTTTATTGTTGTTGTTATGAGCATGTCTATGGATATTTTTGATGTTGATATATTTAATTTAATTAATATGGCTTAAATTTAATGTAACACCCCAAACTCAGCCTAGATGTTATGGTCGAATCTGGCGATGTCACATGAGAGTGTTTTTGAAAATGCCTCGATACATTAAAAATCGTTTCGGTTATTATCTTTTACTTAAGCCAGGAAAAAGTAAACTAATCGATTTGCTTAAAACCATTTCTTTTATGCGTAAGCTTTAAAAATACTTTTTGCAATCGTGTTCGCTCATGAAAATTGTAGCTTATTTTAGGTAAAACGATACTTAGTTGCGTTTCAGTTGTAAAACCATAGTAAGCAGTTTAAAATCCCAAATTAAAACCAAAACAGTCCTATGTCCAGATTTTTCATAAACGCTCCCTAAAAATAACGAATGAAATAGTAAAAGTATTAAAGTCATAACTAAAATGTATGTGGCCGTGGTCACCATCGAGTCCTCCGCTGCATCGACCCGCCTATTGCTGGGGATTACCTGAACAAATAAAACAGAAAGGGGTGAGTTTTTACAAACTCAATGTGTAAATCCCCACAGACAGCAAGCATACGGGCATATATTAGAAATCGGTCACATAAATATATACAGTTCAGGCCTGAGCCCTTAACAGAATCATGTGGGCCTTAGCCCACTCAGAAATAGAATCAGATACAAACCGGGCCTTAGCCCATCTAAGACATAGCATGCATAACAGATCCGAATAACAAAATCATGCCCACCAACCCTGCGCACCAACTCTGTCCAACCTAACACACCATGTGGGGATAAAATCGACCCACCCATCCCAACACACCAAATAGGGGGATAGAATCGACCCCTTATGCCTACACACCATAAAGTACCGAAATGCGACACATATTAGAAATATGATGCTTAGCTGCCAGATAACAGGCTTTAGAAGCCTTTCCGATACTTCCTTCAACTTCATCAATCCCACCCGATGTAATGCATCATACAAATATGGCATGCTATAATGCAAATTAACAGATCACACAATTAAACAGATACACATGCTTATAGTAATATGCTAACACATACATCACAATAATGGATCATAAAACCAGGGGTCTAAGTAATGCTTACTAACCCTACGTTAGGTCATAGTCGACTTGGGCGACCCGTGCAACCTTACAGTTCATTTTAGAAAGATGGGCTCACACGCTCATGTGGCCTGCCCGTGTGGGCCTACACGTTCGTGTGGCCAACACGGCCCAAATTGGCCTTGGCCATGTGGATCACACGGCCTGGCCTAAAATCCAACACGCCCATTTGGGCCTACACGCCTGTGTGGGCCATACGGCCCAATTGGCCAATCCCGTGTCTTACACACGGCCTCGCTGGCCTGTACACGGCCGTGTCGTGCGCCCTTGTCATGCGTGCATGGCCTGGTTTGTCGTTCATACAGCTGTGAATCGCCATACGACATACACACGGGCAATCCATACGCCCGTGAGGTGTCGACAGATTACTTTTTGGCTTTCATTGAATCTCATTTTCTGTGCAATCAGAGTACACATCTGGTTCATTTTCGCTGTTTATGCACACTGAGATCATTAGAACCTATAATCGATAATAGAAAGTCCAATTTCAGTCACTTAAACCGAATTGTTAAGAAAATATGTTCTTCCAAAACTTACCGAAAACCTTATCTTTCTTGCTCAACGATGATTTCTTGCTGGTAAAAACCAAAAAGTAGCCCCCAGCACCTTAATTGTCCCCTAATCAGAAAACAAAAATCCTTAACACTCCATTATTTCCTCAGTAACAACCAAAAGTAACTCAAGACTCACCAAAAGCACTAAACCAAGATGAGCGATAACAATGGGAGAAAGGCATTAAAACTTGAAATCGACGAGAAGGGAAAGTGTAAAAACGGCAGCAAGGAATGGTAGAAATTTTGACAGTGAGAGAGGAAATTTTTGGGGAGAAAACGGTAAAGAGTTTCCTGGAGAAAGAACTGAAAAAAATGTTATAACTCCCTCTTCCCATAACTTCCCTTAATTTTTCTCTACCCACCACCCACTACTTAGACTTTTGGTTAAACACAAACTCTAACCGAGATTCTGTACCAAAAAATAATACCCTTGCCCCAGTCGAGATTCGAACACAAGATCTCTTGCATAGTGACAATCCACTTAACCACCAAACTAGCAGGCCCATTTTGACATACTCTTACAAATAAATACTTATAAGCCTATTTACCAAAGGTAAGGCTTTATTCAATAAAAACCCAAATTTTACCTAAATTAAGGCTTGAACTTGGGACCTTACACACACACCCAAAACACTTAACCATTGAAGCAGACAGACAATTGTGTCATAATTTACCAGAACATAAATTTAAAACTTGGGGCGTTACAATTCTACCCTCTTAAAGAAAATTTCGGCCTCAAAAATTTACCTGATCAGAAAAGGTAAGGATACTGCTGACGTATCGCATCCTCTGGCTCCCAAGTGGCCTTTTTAGTGCTATGATTCTGCCACAGCACCTTCACTAAGGGGATAGACTTCCTTCGCAGAACCTTAACGTCACAATCTAAATCTGAACCAGCTCTCCCTCAAATGTTAGATCTTTCCTAACCTCAATGTCGTCTACCGAGACAATATGCATGGGATCAAAGCGGTAGCGTTTCAACATTGAGACGTGAAACACATCATGTATATGATCTAACTCCGGAGGTAGCTCCAACTGATATGCGACTGGCCCCACTCGTCTCAGAATCTGGTATAGTCCAATAAATCGAGAGCTCAGCTTGCCCTTGCGACCGAACCTCAGAACCTTCTTTCATGACGAGACCTTAAGGAAAACTAAGTCCCCCACATAATACTCGATATCTTTCCTCTTCAAATCAGCATAGGACTTCTGTCTATTAGAAGCCATTTTCAGCCGATCTCGAATCAAACGGACCTTGTCCTTATCTCAATAACCAATTCCGGACCCAAAATACGTCGCTCACCAAACTCAGTCCAGCATAGGGGAGTACGACACTTACAACCATACAATGCCTCGTAAGGTGCCATCAGTATACTAGACTGACAACTGTTGTTGTAGGCGAACTCTGCTAAAGGCAAGTACTCCTCCCAACTACCTAAGAAATCCATAATACAGCCCCTCAACATATCCTCTAGTATCTGAATTAACCTCTCTAACTAACCATCTACTTGAGGATGGAAAGCAATACTGAAGTCTAACCTCGAACCCAAAGCCTCATGAAGCTTCTGCTAGAATCAAGACGTAAAATAAGGATCCCTATCAGAAATGATCGAGATAGGTACTCCATGCAGTCTCACTATTTTCGAAATGTAAAGTTTAGCCAGTTTCTGTAGGGAGAAGTCTATCCTAACCGGAATGAAGTCTGCAGACTTGGTCAATCAATCCATGATGACCCAAATAGAATCCTTCTTAGTGGGTGTTAGAGGTAACCCACTAACGAAGTCCATCATTACTCACTCCCATTTCCACATCGGTATCTTAACTGGCTGCAGCAAACCCAAAGGTAACTGATGCTCAACTTTAACCTGCTGACAAGTCAAACAGCGAGCAAAAAAGTCGGTAACCTCACGCTTCAACCCTGGCCACCAATATAACTCTTGTAGATCTTGATACATCTTGTTTCCACCGGGATACATAGTATAAGGGATACTGTACGCTTCCCTCAGAATCGACAGTCTCAAATCCTCATAATTCGATACGTAGATTTGACCTCGAAAACACAATACCCCATCACTGTGAATCCCAAAATCCGTCGTAGTTCAACTCTCAACCTGACGTAACTGCATCTCGAAAGACTTATCCCCCATCTGTTTACCTCTAATCTGCTCAATCCATGTCTGTTTCACTTGCAACTCAGCCAATAGACTCCCATCGTCGAACAGACTAAGTTGAGCAAACATCACCCTCAAATCGGTCATAGCCCTACGGCTTAACGTATCGGCCATCATATTGGCCTTACCAAGATGATACTCGATACTGCAATCATGATCCTTAAGTAGTTCGACCTATCTAGGCTACCTAAGGTTTAGTTCCTTCTGAGTGAGAAGATATTTGAGGCTTTTGTGATCAGTGTAGATGGTACACTTCTCACCGTACAGATAGTGCCTCCAAATCTTTAGAGCAAAGACTACCGCTACAAACTCTAAATCATGTGTCTGATAATTAACTTCACGAGTCTTAAGTTGATGAGATGCATAAGCAACCACTTTACCATCTTGCATCAGAACATAACCCAAACCCACGTGTGACGCATCGCTGTATACCACGAAATTTTTACCAGGCTCAAGCTTTATCAGAACAAGAGCCTGAGTTAACACGGTCTTGAGCTTCTCAAAGCTCTCCTGCTGTGCATCAGTCTAAACGAAAGGAAATCCCTTTTGCAGCAGCTTAGTTAACGGAGCTACGATCAAAGAGAACCATTCTACTAAACGTCGATAATATCCTGCCAGCCCTAGAAAGCTATGAATCTCAGAGATGTTCTTTAGCTATTTCTAATCTAACATAGCCTCAACCTTATGAGGATCCACACGAATCCCCTCAACATATACCACATATCGTAAAAAGGTTACCTCTTGGATCCAAAACTCACACTTTGTAAACTTCACATAAAGATGTTTCTTTCGAAGAGTCTACAGTACAACCCTGAGATGCTCATCATGCTCGTCCTCAGACTTTGAATATACCAAAATGTTGTCGATGAACACTACAAAAAATCAGCCCACGTAAGGCTGGAACACACAATTCATCAAGTCCATGAATGCCACTAGTGCATTAGTTAACCCAATGTTTATAATGAGTCTTAAATTCCATCTTATGCACATCAACCTCCTTTACCCTCAACTGATGAACCCAGATCGCAGATCGATCCTAGAGAATACAGAAGCCCCTTTAAATTGGTTGAATAAGTCATCTATCCTCGAAAGTGTGTATTTATTCTTGATTGTCAACTTATTCAACTGATTATATTCGATATACATCCTCATTGTACTGTCCTTCTTCTTTACAAAAAGAACACGTGCTCCCCACGGAGACACACTGGGATGAATAAACCCACGATCTAATAGGTCTTAAATCTGAGCCTTGAGTTCTGAAAGCTCCTTTAGTGCCATTCGGTAAGGGGTGATAGACATCGGAGCTGTACCAAGAATCAACTCCATACTAAACTCCACCTCATAACTTGGAGGCATTCCTGGTAGTTCCTTAGGAAACACATCTGGAAAGTCCCTCACGGTTCTGATGTCCTTAACCGAAGAGTCCATAGAATCAAAAATATTAATGTAGGCCAAGAATGCCTCACATCCTTTCCTCAATAACTTGTCTGCCACCAACACATATATCACATTAGACAAATAGTCTCGTAATTCTCCAATCACGACTACCTCGTTATCCTCATCGGTCCTTAGAACAACCTTTTTTGTAGCACAGTTCAGACTCACTCGATGTTTAACTAACTAGTCCATGCCCAGAATTAAATTGGACTCCCCAAATGGAAGCTTCATCAAATTAGCCAGAAATACAGTCTCTTGGACCTCTAATGGAATGTCTCTAAATAGTTTACTAACTCCAATAGACTGCCTCAACGGACTCACCACTGTTATCTCACTAGAAGTGCTCTCAAACAGAATCCCCAAGGTTTCAGACATAGTACTAGCTATTTAAGAGTGTGTAGAGCCTATGTCTATTAATGCAAAGTAAGGTACATTAAAAATTAAAAACATACACGTGATGACGCCCTTAGCATCTCGATCCTCACAGTGACGAGTAGTATAAACCAGTTCTGGCTGCCTCGTTTTGGTCTGACACCTCTGCCCGGTGCTCTATGTCCTCAGCCCATGCCGTTACCACTTTTGGCCTGTCCTCGGCCCCTAGATGGCTGCTGAACTACCTTCAGTGGTGGTGCAGTCTCATTAGCCGGAGCTTGAATCTAATTAACTCTCAACGGACAATCTCTAACTTGATGCTCAGTAGACCCACATCTAAGACAAGCCACAGTAGCCTTCCAACACTCGCTCGAATGGCATCTATTACAGTGCTGACAAATCGCCACCCTAGTAGGTGCAACAGTGGGCCTAACTCTCTCGGGCCCATCAGATCTGGCCTTTTCCTTAGGCCTCACCCTAGAATTTGAAGGCTCTATATCCCTCTTAGCCTTCCTTCAATCTCGATTTTGGCACTCAATGTGCTTCACCTCTTCGGTGATCTTCACCTTTTCAACCAGCACAAAGAAATCCCGCTCCCTCTGAGGAGCTATTAGAACACGCAGACTATCCCTAAGGCCATTCTTAAACTAAACACAACACTCATATTCTATTGTCAACTCGTAGACTATCCCGAAGACCATCCTCAAACTAAACACAGAGCTCATATTTTGTTTCCACTATGCCTCACGTATAATAGCTCAGTCTCAAGAACTCGGCCTCATACTCGGCCACTGAACGGTCACCTTAGGTGAGATTAAGGAACTCACATCGCCTCACATCAATATAACTGGCTCACATATACTTATTCTAGAAAGCCGTCTTAAATAGATCCCATGTCAGTTTGTCGGGCTGAGTGCCCTTCTCAACCGTCGATCACCATTGGTATGACTCATCTCGAAGTAAAGACACCGCTCCCTTGAGCTTCTGCTCAGTAGTGAAATTTAGGTCATCCATAATGCGTTCTGTGGCCTCCATCCAGTACTAGGCCAATTAGGAACAACTCCAGCGATGCCCCTGAATAGCTCAGCCCTATTGGACCGGAGTCGTTTCGTAACATGGCTTGGGACAGTGCGTCATCCCCAACTAGACGATCATATGACCCTGACCCAGTCTCTGTAACAAGTGACACCGGCGTCTCACTAGTGTCCAGATTTGGGATCGTATCAGATGCTAATGACTCAGCTCGAGCCCCCTACAGCCTCTACCACGGCCTCTAGTACCCCGTCTACAAGTACCATGTGTGCTCATCATAAATTTTGATATTTATCTGTATTAACAGTTTTATGCAAATCCATTTACAGTTCCAATAGTTATTACCAGATATTTTATGCATATAGTATCAAAAGTTTAAAGTTTGTTATCACGAGTAGTAATCTCACTATAATTTCCAGTCTACACTACCTAGTGTGTTTTAGTATAGTGTACTACTTATGTAGTTTTAAAATATTCTAGTAATATTTTCAAATAAGTCTAACAAAATTCAGAAGACTTACAGGATCGGTGTTGGAGACTCAGTGTACCACATACTTATTTCAAGACACATTTTAAATTGTTTACAAATCATTTCTTTAAAACCAATATTTATAACCCAAATCCACAATCGAGTTTTGTAACTCGGCTCTGATACCACTAAATATAACACCCCAAACCCAGACTAGTCGTTATGGCTGAATCTAGCAAGTCACATGAGAGTGTTTTTCAAAATGCCTCGATACATTAAAAATCATTCTGGTTATTATCTTTTACTTAAGTCAAGAAAATGTAAACTAATTGATTTGCTTAAAACCATTTCTTTTATGCGGAAGCTTTGAAAATACTTTTCGCATTCGTTTCACTCATAAAAATCTTAGCTTATTTTAGGAAAACGATACTTAGTTACGTTTCAGTTGTCAAACTATAGTAAGCAGTTTAAAATCCCAAATTAAAACCATAATAGTCCAATATCCAGATTTTATATAAAAGTTCCCCAAAAATAACAAATGAAACAGTAAAAGCATTAAAGACGTAAACCAAAATGTATGTGGCCCTGGTCATTGTCGAGTCCTCAGCTGCACCGACCCGCCTACTACTAGGGATTACTTGAATAGATCAAATAGAAAGGGGTGAGTTCTCACAAACTTAGTGTGTAAATCCCCACAGACAGCAAGCATACATGCATATATCAGAAACCAGTCACATATATATATACAATTCGGGTTTGAGCAATTAACAGAATTGATGTGGGCCTTAGCCCACTCAAAAATAGAATTAGATACAAACTGGGACTTAGCCTATCTCAGACATAGCATACATAATAGATCAGAATAATAGAATCATGCCTACCAACCCTACACACCA
Organism: Gossypium stocksii; assembly: GCA_020496765.1. Taxonomy (NCBI): domain Eukaryota; kingdom Viridiplantae; phylum Streptophyta; class Magnoliopsida; order Malvales; family Malvaceae; genus Gossypium; species Gossypium stocksii. The sequence continues at coordinate 57,352,373 of CM035622.1, forward strand.
ACTCTGTCCAACCCAACACACCATGTGGGGATAAAATTAGCCTACCCATCCCAACACACCAAATAGGGGGATAAAATCGACCCCTCTTTCCCTACACACCATAAAGTACCGAAATGCGGCACATATCAGAAATATGCAGTTTAGCTGCCAGATAACAGGCTTTAGAAGCCTTTCCAATACTTCCTTCAACTTCATCAATCCCACCCCGATGTAATGTATCATACAAATAGGACATGCTATAATGTAAATGAACAGATCATAAAATCAGACAGATATACATGCTTATAGCAACATGCTAATACATATATCACAATAACGGATCATAGAACCAGGGGTCTAAGTAATGCTTACCGACCCTATGTCAGGTCACAATCGACTTGGGTGATCCGTGCAACCTTACAATTCATTTCAAAGAGATGGGCTCACACGGCCATGTGGCCTGTGCGTGTAAGCCCACACGCCTATGTGGCACATATGGCTCAAATTGGCCTTCACCGTATGGATCACATGGCCTGGCCCAAAATCTCACACGCCCTTGTAGTTTACATGTGTGGGCATATGCTCGTGTGGCCTACACGACCCAATTGGCTGATCTCGTGTCTTGCACACGGACTCATCGACCTTCACACAGCCGTATCGTGCGCCCGTGTCAAGCACGCATGGCCTGGTTCATCATTCACACGGTCGTGTATCGCCACACGGCCTACCACACGGGAAATCTACATGCCCGTGTGGCGTCGATAGTTTACTTTTTGGCTTTCGCTGAATCTTGTTTTCTATGCAATCGGAGTACACACTTTGTTCGTTTTCATTGTTTACGCACACTCGAGATCACTATAACCTATAATTGACAATAGAAAGTCTAATTTCAGTCACTTAAACTGAATTGTTAAGAAAAGATGTTCTCTCAAAACTTACCAAAAACCTTACCTTTCTCTCTCAATAATGATTTCTCGCTGGTAAAAACCAAAAAGTAGCCCTCAGCACTTTAATTGTCCCCTAATTAGAAAACAAAAATCCTTAACACACCATTGCTTCCTCAGTAACAACCAAAAGTAACTCGAGACTTACCGAAAACACTAAACCAAGATGAGCGATAATAATGGGAGAAAAGCCAAAACTTGAAATCAACGAGAAGGGAAAGTGTAAAAATAACAACAAGGAATGGTAGAAATTTAGGTAGTGAGAGAGGGGATTTTTAAGGAGAAAACAGTAGAGAGTTTCCTAGAGGAAAAACTGAAAAAATTTGATAACTCCCTCTTCCCCCAACTTCCCTTAATTTTTCTCCACCCACCACCCACTACTTAGACTTTTGGTGAAACACAAACTCTAACCGAGATTCTGTAGCAAAAAATAATACCCTTGCCCCAGTCGAGATTCAAACACAAGACCTCTTGCATATTGACAATCCACTTAACCACTAGACTAGTAGGTCCATTCTGGCATACTCTTACAAATAAATACTTATAAGCCTATTAACCAAAGGTAAGGCTTTATTCAATAAAAACCCAAAATTTGCCCAAACTAAGACTTGAACTTGGGACCTCACACACACACCCAGAACACTTAACCATTGAAGCAGGCAGACAATTGTGTCATAATTTACCAGAACATAAATTTAAAACTTGAGGCATTACATTTAATTTGTGTTAGGTTGATTGCATTTCATCTACTTGAGTTATTAAAATTGTGTTTGTGTTGTTATAGGTCTCGATAAGATGTTTGATTAAGTAAAACCATGACCAAGTTATTCTTGCATTACAATTGTAAGGTAACTAATGAATTAATTATTTAAATGGATTGAAATTATAATTAATTGATACGATACTTAGTCAGTGCATGTTTAATCATCTAAGGTAGCTAAGGGTTAAATTAGCAACGACATCTAATGATACATTAGCCTTGCATAACTTGCAAGATTATTGTGATTAAACTGTTTCAAGGTAGAAATACATTGTTACCTCACGTAATCTTTTATGTGCTTATGAGATTGAATTAATTGTTTGAATTGGCATAGCGATATGCATATGAGATTATTTTAATTTCATAAGTATGTATGTACATTAACACATTTTCTTATCAAAATTTATTTAATCGGTTGAATTAACATAGAGATATAGTCAATAGATAAATGGATTTTGGTAGGTAAGTATGTTCATAAGTTAGCAAATTACCGAGTTGTCGTGAATTTGTTCTTAACAACATAAACATGAGTTTAATAATTCTAAGTTCAGAAATGTAATTAATCTAACACAATTATGTCATCTTGATTAAAATCATCTTTGGAAATCGTGCATTCGAACTTTTATTTTTATTTATTTATTATTTTTAGTTAAAATATTAGTTTTTAATCACCTCCTCAAATCAAAATATTTTTCTTCACCAAAGTGTTCTAAATTGCTTTTATAAATAATTCTTTTTACAGTCCTTGTGGGTACGATAACTTGACATTTACTTGTTACTTTATTACTTGTTACAATTGTGTACACTTGCATATTTCCGTTGTTCTAGAGGTCTTGCATTCAAGTCTTGGCGGGAACAAAAATGGTTTAGTTTTTGTAATCTTTGGTCAAGGGTGCATGGGGTGGAGTTGGTTTGAAAATCAAATAGTGGGTAGTTATCAGATTATGGGATAAGGTGTTGGGATTATCCTAGTTTCTTAATTCTTTATTTTATTTTATTCTTTTTGATTGTTTTGTGACCCTAAAAATCAACTCTTTTCTTTCCATGTTCTTTTTTTCTCTTTTGGCTTTGCTTTTGTTTTCTTGTTCCTTCACTCTCTATTTCTATTTTCTTCCCTTTGCGATAAAAAAATCAAGTTTAATTTTGGGATTCTTCTTGTTGCCTTTCATTTAATCAGTTCTGATTGGGGATCTTTGTCGTTCTAATCTGTTTTACTATTGTTCTCGTAAGTATGTAGGTTGGGTGAAGTTTGGTTTTGAAAGTTGATGAATAAATTGGGGGGTTTTATGATATTTGTGTAAGTAGAAGGATTTATGACTAATCTGTTAGTTCGTTCTTAATGATTAATTAGGGGAGATTTGAGAGTTAGTGAGTGTTCCTCCAGTGGAGTGATTGCTGTGGGTTGTTATTTTTAAGGGTAAGTGATTTTAACAATTTAGTATAGTTACGGTTGTTCGATTATTTTGGTATGTTAAGAATGTCGAGAATTTTGGTTTTGTAATTGGAGTGCTCGGTTGGTTTAATTTGTTGAAGTGTTGGTGTTTATAGGTATTGAGATTCTCATCATTTGAATTTCTTCGGAATCGGATTAAGTGTGTAATGAGAGTCCCGAAAAATAGCAAACGAAAAAAGCTGAAATTGGGTCGTATGGACCACACAAGAGTGTGTGGGCCGTATAGACCACATAAGAGTGTGTGGGCCGTGTGGCCTACATGGGCTTGTGGGCCCCAAATTCAAAAATTTTCCCTAGGGCTGTACAAGTCATTTCGATCAACTGTGGGCCTCTCGTAGGGTCGACATGTGATTTTGTATGCTTTAAAACACGAAATCTATTAATCTGTTAGCATAAAATTTGACGTAATTACGTGTATAACAATATGATGCTCATGTAAAGTGATACGATATATATGATCTGTTATGTATTAAACATGTTCTATGTTTGTTATACGAGTATGTATGAGATGTAAGTTTTGGTATCTGTTAACTTTGTTTGTATCTTATTATGGGGTGGGACATATATTATGTGGAGGAAGTGTTCTGTGAGGCGTCTCGCCATTATACTGGCAGCACTGCTGCGATTATTATGAAAAGTGTTGTAAGGACACTGAGGGTTAGTGTGGCAATACTTTTAAAAAGTGCTTTTGAAAAGTGCTGTGGAGAAGTGTTTTTGAAATGTTTGGTTTAAGATTAAGTATTTAGCATTGCTATCAAAAAGTGATTTTGAGAAATAAAATCTCCATTTTAGACATGTTATTATCAAGTAACAAATATGCATTTAAATAATATTTAAATCAGTTAATATTATTATATTTTAGTAAGAATATAAAAAAATTATCATAACTTGTTGTTAATATTTTAATATATGAAATATGAATTTTAAACATTTTTAAGCAATAAATATTAATTATTTATAAAATTTAATTAGAATATATAAACTATATTTTAAATATTTAAATATAACCAATAAATATTTGTAATTAGTATTTTAAAAAAAATTTTTTTTTTTAATTAATGATTTTAACACATTTGTAATTAAGCACCAAGAAAAAAAGGGAAAGTACTATGTTATTGGTGGGGTGAAAAAGTAATTACACACTAAAAGTGCTTTTGGGAGAAGAAAAGCTAAAAATTTTAGCTTCTCCTTTTCAAAAGTGCTTTTGAAAAGCACTTCTGAAAAGCCAAAAATTTTAGTCAAAAGCAGCTTGTTTAGCACAGCTTTTGTGACAACCCTAAATTGACCCTAGTCGGAATGTGGTTTCAGGACCACAAAACTGAGGCACAAAAATAATTTAATATTTATTTTGATGCCTATTATATGTGTTAAATCATGTGTGACACTTTGGTGTTTCAATTTAGAGTTATAAGTGTGAATTTAACTAAAAAGGGCTTAGTTGAAAACTTTGGAAGTATGTTAGTTAAATGGGTTATGACTAAATAATAGCATAGTTCAAAAACATGGATTTGCATGTCAATTTGCCCACTTTTATGATAGTGGATGGTAATGATGCCTTGTTTTGGCATTTTGTGCCTTGTATTTTTGCTAAAAAGAAATTTATATTAATAATGAATATTATGTGTATAGATAAAAGTTAATTTAATATTATGAAAGTGGAGGAAAAACCTAGGTGAAGCCATTTTCTTCTTCTTTTGCCGTGAATTGAGAAAGAAAATAGAACTCATGAGCTTGGGGGCATTCGGCTAATTGAGACTCAAATTAAGGTAAGATTTATGAAATTTTTCTTTGAATGTTGTAAATTTTGGTTGATTTTGAAGCTTGCAACAAGACCCGGTGCTAGATTTTTATGATTTAAGTCCATGAAGCTTTCGGTTATGCTAAGGAAATTGAGGAATGAATTGTTTTCTTTGTGAATGAATGAGCATAGGAGAATCGATTGTCATGGTAGTAGGAGCTCATTGCCGAATGTACATGGGGAAATTTTATGTGTTTGAGTTTGGTGAATATATGAAGAGAAGTTTCGATTGTGGCTTGTTGATATTAGAAATTTTTGTGAATTTGAGATGAAATGCAAGTTTTTATGAAAGCCTAATTGTAAATTCTTGAGATTTTGGCTTAAGGAGTATTCGGCCATGGTTGTTTTGGCTAAATGGTCTAGATATTGATATTATGTAATGAATGGTGACCTTAGATGAAATTGAGCTAGTTAAATTTTATGAATGGTTATTCGGTTGGAATTATTAAGTATTGAAATTCGGCTAAGTGAGTAAGTGTAAGCTTAATGAAATGAAAATTTTATGTATGCATTTATAGATGTATACAATCGGCCAACTTGGACCTTTATGATGTGAAAATGATGGTTAACCATGCTTAGGACCAAGAATGTATTCGATTAAGAATATTAATAAGTATTTAAGTGAACATGTTTGATTGATGCTTGTTAGGATGATTGATATGTGAGTATTCGGTCTTAAGGGTGTGTACAAAGGAAAATGATTGAATTTTAAAGTTTATTAAGGTTTGTTAATGAAATAATGCTAAGACCTAAAGTTTTATAAAGTAAATAAGAATGTGAATTATGCCATATGTGTAGGTACATGCATTCGGCCAAGAAAGATGATATTAAAATGTTCTTTTTTTTTTATGTGTTTGAGTAGTTAAGGCCGAATGGGTTATAGTCTAGTCATAGATGGAATTTTATGCATATGAGTGTGTATGTACTCGTGTGTGCTGTATTAGTGGTTAATAACAATTGGTAATGGGGTAAATGTTAATTAATTTACAGCCTTAGCTATATGTCATGAAACTTACAATGTAATTTGAGAAGTAAATAGAAGTATATGTTATTAAGGAATGCATTCTATATGCATGTATATGTGCGGTTGTGCATAAATTTGGATAAATGGTGATTTGGTGACATAGTTTGGGTTGTATTTTAAAAATAGTTGAGATAAGGATTGTCAATTGTGTCTATTGAGCATTTGGCCATTGAGGAGCAATGTGAAGCTTTGAAAAATTTGAAAAGCTTAAATTACATGCTTGTATGCACTTCAATGTGATGGTTATCCTAAGGTTGATAATTTGACAAAGTGAAGGTCTTAGTATAAATCAATTTTATATGTGTTATTGTGCATAGCCGAATGTGTGCTTATGATAAGGGAAGTATATGTGTTTCTTATTTTGTTTGTAAGTGAAATGATCAAGTGAGATTTTTGAATAAGGGTTAATGAAATTAAATTATTTAATGAAGCTCAAGAGCTTAAGGGGCCAAATTCGGATAAGGTGGAAAAACTAAACTAACTAAATAGCCAATCCGCAGTCGTCGACAACATTCGAGGTAAGTTTTAAGTGATAAAACGTTGAGTAAATTCAATCATAATAGAACATATTGAGTTGATTTAATAAAATATGATGTGGCCATGATATGTTCTAAACTCAAATGGTAAGTTGTTAAATGTTTGAACTTGGAAATTCAAGAGCAATTTGAAATAATCTGCTTAGGACAGCAGCAGTAACGTGATTTTAGAAAATCACCATAAATTGATGGAGTTGAATTAGAGGCTGAATAAAATATGAAATTAAAGCTTAATGAGTCTAGTTTCTTATAAAAGAAACCGTGTAAGCAAAGGAATTTCCGATAATGAGATATTTAAAGTTGTACAAGACAGTGTCAGAATGACTCTGAAATCCTCTGTTCTGTTTTTAGAAAATCATTATAAATTGTACAAAAATTGTTAGAAGACAAAATTTATATGCTTAGACTCCTTAATGAGTCTAGTTTCAAATTAAATAAACAAAAACATATTTCAAATTTTGTACAAGGAGAAATTTGATTCGTGGTGAAGAGTGGTCAGAATAGTCAAACAGTGAAACAGGGGAAACTTTAAGAAAAATCTGGTATTGATTGGCCAAACCAAAAAATTCTGAAAATTTTATGGATAAAATATATATGAGTCTATTTTCAGCGAAAATTAACAGCAATTCATTTGGAGTTTCGTAGCTCCATTTACGAATAATTTAATGACTGTTGCTCAGGAAAAACAGCTTGTGCTGAATTTGTGATTATGTTGTAAACCTTGATAAAGCTATTTGAGTTGCTTATAAGCTATTGATTAAATATTGGTAATCAAAGTACCAAATCCGTACTAAAGTGAAGCTATAAGCCGTAAATGACTAGTATACCTAGTCAATTTTGTTATGATGAAATTGATGTACAAGATATGTATGTGTGGTGAGACCAAAATGGCTAACATCAAATGTGTGTAAGTCATCTTAATGACCTTTATGAAAATGTGTGCTATCTTTATTTGTATAGTAAGGCCGAATGGCCAATGTGATGAATGTGAAAGTGTATATATACGTGATAAGGCCGAATGGCCAATGTGACGAATGTGAAAGTGTATATATATGTGATAAGGCCGAATGGCCAAGGTGATGAATGTGAAAGTGTATATATATGTGATAAGGCCGAATGGCCAATGTGACGAATGTGAAAGTGTATATATATGTGATAAGGCTGAATGGTCAAGGTGATGAATGTGAAAGTGTATATATGTGATAAGGCCGAATGGCCAATGTGACGAATGTGAAAGTGTATATATATGATAAGGCCGAATGGCCAATGTGATGAATGTGAAAGTGTATATATATGTGATAAGGCCGAATGGCCAATGTGACGAATGTGAAAGTGTATATATATGTGATAAGGCCGAATGGCCAAGGTGATGAATGTGAAAGTGTATATATATGTGATAAGGCCGAATGGCCAATGTGACGAATGTGAAAGTGTATATATATGTGATAAGGCCGAATGGCCAAGGTGATGAATGTGAAAGTGTATATATGTGATAAGGCCGAATGGCCAATGTGACGAATGTGAAAGTGTATATATATGTGATAAGGCCGAATGGCCAAGGTGATGAATGTGAAAGTGTATATATGTGATAAGGCCGAATGGCCAATGTGACGAATGTGAAAGTGTATATATATGTGATAAGGCCGAATGGCCAAGGTGATGAATGTGAAAGTGTATATATGTGATAAGGCTGAATGGCCAATGTGATGAATGTGAAAGTGTATATATATGTGATAAGGCCGAATGGCCAATGTGACGAATGTGAAAGTGTATATATATGTGATAAGGCCGAATGGCCAAGGTGATGAATGTGAAAGTGTATATATGTGATAAGGCCGAATGGCCAATGTGATGAATGTGAAAGTGTATATATATGTGATAAGGCCGAATGGCCAATGTGATGAATGTGAAAGTGTATATATGTGATAAGGCCGAATGGCCAATGTGATGAATGTGAAAGTGTATATATGTGATAAGGCCGAATGGCCAATGTGATGAATGTGAAAGTGTATAAATGTGATAAGTCCCGAAGGGCATTTGTGCCAGTACTATATCCGGGTTATGATCCCGCAGGCTTTATGCGAGAATATTATTCTGAATTAATGTCCGAATGCTTCGTGCTCGTACTATATCCGGGTTTTAAAGACCCGAAGGCTAAATGCTGGGATTCAGGTAAGACTTTGATATTGAGTATCCGCAGTAAGTTACCATCAAATAAGTATTATGTATTTAAGATGTTCAGGTACGTATTACTTACTTGTCGATGGATTGATTTCGAAGTGAATTATTAGTATCAAAGAGGTATGTAAATGTGATCAATATTATAACTCCAAATATGAGAATGATCTAATTGGTAATGGTATGCTTGTGTAATGAAGTATGTGATGAAATATTCTTATGTATTAGTGCATATTCTGCCCAAAGGCCTTATGATTTGAGTATGGGTTGGGTTCAGCTAGATGTGCCAGTACAAGGTAAGGATTATATTCTGTAAACTTACGTATATGTGATAAGGAATATGTTTGGTTCTTTAGGTGCCTACGGTTATTTAGTACTTGTCATGTTGAAATACTTGAAAATATGGATGTGATTATGAACAAGTGGAAAGGATTATTGAAAGCTGTAAATTGGTGAAGAATGTGCTTACCATGTGAATCCATCTTCAGTTGATGAAGAATATGCTTTGGAAATATTCGACCATCTAGGTCTTTATTATTCGAAAGTATATATGTGATAGCTAAGTGATGCGTTTATTGATATTATGGTTCGAGATGAAGCTCTAGATTAACTTCATCGAACAGTTGAAATGAATGACCAATGATATTGAATGAAAACACTTTGTGACTTAAAACTCAAGGCTAAAGAAAGGTGAATTAAATTATGTGAAATTTTGGCTTGGTATATTGGGTCAAATGAGATTTTACCTAGACTAAGTATATGTGAAAAACGTCATTGATTCAGCAAAATTATTGTTTTGCTTAAAACTTACTAAGCTTACGAAAGCTTACTCTGTTCGTTCATGTTTTTGGTCTGTAGGTTGTGGATTCTGACTACCAGCTCAGGGATCGTCAGCACTTCGTCACACTATCTACCATTACGGTAGCCATGAGATTTGATTATCTTATGGCATGTATAGAATAGACTAGTAGCGAAAGAATAATTTGGTTAATGTATATAAGCCATGCGAAAATGGCATCTTTTGAATGTTTACTTATAGAAGTTTACATTTTATCCCTGGCTGTGTTTAGTGTTTATCCAAATGAATGATCTTAAAAAAAAAAGTTTTACTGTTATGTCATGAGTTACAAGTCCGGTAATGCCCCTTACCTATTCCGGCGACGATTACGGGATAGGGGTGTTACAGCTTTTCTTTCAAAAGTGATTTTGGAGCCAAGAGTATTTTTTTTAAGCACTGCAGAACAGGCCCTAAGTGGTGTGTAAGGCAGGGTGGGTGTTTTATACCCCACATGGTGTGTTGGGATGGTCAGAGCTAGTGTGTAAAGGTTGGGGGTAGGATTATATATATATATATGCATTTGTACTACTCTGACATGATTCTGATTCTGTATAAGATGTATGTCTATATATGTTCTGCCATGTGATTAAATCTAAAACTTTGTATTCTTATGAGTTACACACTGAGTTATAAAAGCTCACTCTCTGTTTGTTTGATAATTTCAAGTAACCCTCATACTTAGGCGGGTTGATGCCATGGGAGCTTGGTTATGTCCATGTTTCTGTAAACTCTATTTACTTAAATTTGACTTATTTGTTTAAAATTCTGCTTTCAGAGTTTTGTAATTTTTGGACTCTCTAGACATTTGAGACTGTTTTTGTTTTGGATTTTTATTTTAGATTTTTTGCATGACACTTGATAGAACGACTTTACGAAAGCAACTATTTTTCTGCAATCAACTATTTTTGAGAAAACAAATTCAGTTTTCCAAAATGTAACATTCTAAGAATTCCCGCTGCAAATATGCAATTTTTTCAGAAAATGTAAACAAACAATGATTTTAATTAAATAAGAATAACAAACATGTTTTAAATAAAGAGGACTTTTTAAGTAACAAAGATACATGATGCTTTTCAAAAAGTATAAGTCAGAGTTGAAACTATTTTACATGACATTTCTAGGTTTGGCCATAACATTTGGGCCAGATTTGTTGTGTTACATTTAGTGGTATCAGAGCCAAATTTTAAAACTTGAGGTGTGAAATTTTGGGTTCAAAATTGTATTTGTAAATTTTTTTAGTAGAGTTTATTTTTCTAAATAAATCTAGGAAATAAGTTTGTGGAATATCGAGTCTTCGACGCCGATCTAGTAAGTCATTTTGACTTAGAAATACTTTATTCTAGAAAACTATGATAAGATAGTTAGAGACTAAAACATTTTTGAGATTCTTGAAATTTCGTCTTATACTTATTGAAGCATAAGATAATTGTTAATAAACAATGAAACTGATATATAAAACTTTGAAATGTAGATAATCTGAGAATACAATGAGTACTCGTGGAACACATGGTCCCGATACTCATGGGTGCGGCGGGCACCGCAGAGGGACTTAAGCTGAGTCATCCTCAATGGCAGATGCCTAATCTAGATACGACTAAAAAACCGGCTACACCTACTACTGAGACTAGGTCTCAAAGTCTGTAACAGCCCAAATTTTAGGGTTTCGAGATTTTTGCCTGAGTTAACATTTGCATGCTTGGGTTGTTAAATTGATGTTTTGAGTGTATCTAGGGGGCTTTTGGAAGGCCCAGGTTTAAGCCTAACTCCTGACAAAATTTTAATTTTTTTTAGCTTTAAAGTGAATCTGGACACTTCTGGGTAAGACTTATAAATTAATAGTGGGGTTTCTTAGCAGAAAAGCCTTGTGTTGGAGTGGTAAGAGGCGCCACATGTGGGGCTTGGTGTGGCGTGATTTAGCATATTGGAGAGCTGAGGTTAAAGTCCCTTTGCACACAAGTTGTACCTATTTTGCTAGTTGGAATCGACAAGTGGTGGTCTTGGATGTAAACTCTTTAGGTGGTGGTAAGATAAGGATGATGTGGTCTTAAAAGTTTAAGCTAATATCCAAAGTAAATTAAAGTAAATCATGGAGAAAATTAAGGAGAAAAATAAAGGATCGAGTTGGGGAGGGAGTTAGCCGAATGTAGGTGGCTTGAATGGGAAAAATCGGCTAGGCCTATTGCTTTTGGCGTTTCGGCAAATAGGGAGTAGAATGTCGACTTCTTTCTCTAGTGTTTCAGTTTTTGGCATTTTGTGCAACTAGGTGGTATTAATTTTGACCACTTAAGCATTTGTTCCCAAGACAACCGAATAGGTATAGTTATTCTCTCCTCTCTCTCTTTACTTCTGATATATTCTTCTTCAAGTCGAAAACCTAGTCTCTTTCTCTTCCCTCTTTGGCCGATTAGTGCTCTATTAGGATTTTATTTTTCTTCTTTCAGTTCATAAATTTTCCTTGGCCGAACTACTCTCTTTCCCTTCCCATCTCTATCTATCGTTCTTAATTCCTTCCTTGAATCGAATCTTACTATTTTTTTCTCCATATTGCTTTTGGCTGAATCTTACCATCACATTGGTGTTCTCTCACATTATTCTTCTTTTCAGATTATTTCTTCATCTTTCTTTTGATACCTTCGAGCGTGGTGATTGGGTTCTCGTGTAACCATCACTAAATAACTTGTTACCTAGCGGCTAATAGTGTGTTATCAGAGATTTAATCAAGGTAAGTGTGTTTTGCTCTCTTCTTGGATGGTCTTATAAAAGTCGAATACTCTAAAGGTAATCGGCCTTTAATCCCTTCATTAGAATCGATTTGAATTCTTCATTCGTGACTACTCCAGTTTTCTAGGTGTGCGAGGAGATTGAAGTCGGTGGTGGACTGCTGTTATTGTGGGATCGATCTAAACTTTGTAGTTGGGTTGCCATTAAGGTAAGTGATTCATGTCGCCATTGGGGGTATTGGCTGATTATAATATGGGTTTTGTAGTGATGGCTCGCAAGCTAAATTTTTATTTAATATTTGATATGAACAATTGTAGGTAGATTGCTCGAGGGCTTGTTTGGCTCTGTACGTAACCCAGGTGTGTAACAACACCCTTTAATAGCATTTATCAGTAAAAATCGAAAAGCTAAAATGCTAAAATACTGGCATTTTAGGGTCTTGTGAGTGTACAAACGCTCGTAGGCTGATCCGAACCCACAAATCATGGGCGTTTAACTGTAAGAGCTTTTGTGCGTGTTTTCGTACACTTGGGCTATTTTGGGCCTCGATGGGCCCAATGGGCCTACGGGACCATATGGGTAAAGTTATACGGTAAGTGATATCTGGTACGTTAGATGTTAAGATCTGTAATACTGTAAGTGAAATTGGACTGAGCGAGCCACATGAGTGTGTGGGCCCACCTGGGCCCATTAGGGATTTTTGGGCCCGTAAATCCTATTTGACCATTTGGACTTTCTGAGTCGTTCAAAGTAATGTTAGACCTGCTAGAAGGTCGTGTTAGGTGATGAGACACCGAGACTTAGTAAAAATGACCAAAGTACCCCTGAAGGGTAAAATTACCATTTTACCCCCAGCTACCAAACGACTGTTATACCTCTAAAAATAGATTATCTGATTTACGTTTATTATATCTGTATCTGTTAATCTATATGCATGTGATAAGTAGTACTGTTAGTCTGTATGGGGTTGGGTTTGGATCTGGAGGAAGTTCTGTATAGTGGCACGGCCACGTATTCTGTTTAGTGGTTTCGCCATGTAATTCTGTTCTGGTGGCTCTGCCACGATATCTGATTTTAGCAGCATGGCTGCGAACTGGTGTGTGGGTTGGTTGGGTTAAGTTATTCCCCACATGGTGTGATGGGCTGGTACGGGTGGTGTGATGGGCTGGACTAGGTTGGGTTTGCATATACTCTACTCTGTATCTGTAATCGGCCCAAGGCCCACTCTGTTTCTGAATAGGGCCAAGGCCTAGATTAATCTGTGTCTGAATAGGGCTTCGGCCCAGTCTGTTCTGTATGCCTAATCTTTGTTGTTGGCTAGAGCAACTAGGATCAAATTTAAATCAATAAAACAATTACATATAATTAAGTTCGTAGCATCATTACTTCATGACTTACAAACATATATGAGCTTACGAATGCTTTTTAGTTAGCTTGAAATTGAATACGAACCAAATAATAAGATTTTAAAACTGTCGAGTTGACGTTACGACTTCGAGAGTTCCAGTCATGACATAACTCACTAACTTGAACTCTCTCAATGTTGAAAGCTTGATGTCATGACATCACACATGGTTTCCAAAAGTTCCATTTGGTACCTATTCACAATAGCCTAGCAAAACGACCAAATTCATTTCCAACAAGTTTGAACATATACACATACTTACAGTACTTCAAAAACTGCTATAGATGTTTCATCATTATCATTCTTATCCAGTAAACCATTAAAAACTCAAGATCGACCATAATATACAAGATAATTTCTACCTTTAAACTACTTAAACTATAAAACATATATGCATATGCCAATTTAACATTTCATAACATAAACTACAATTGACGTGTATCAATTCAATGTCCTAAAAACTACATACACTACAAGATAGACTCGATTATATGTACATGCCATATATCAAAAAATATATAGAACTATAGAAACTTTTCTAAGTCGAGGGTTGTGGATTTGATGATGAATTATTTCTCGGGGCTTCGAGACCCACCTATACCTGAGCATGGAATAAACAAACTGTACACTGAGCGATAAAGCTAAATGGTACTTTCATGATTTAAGATAATATCACATTAATATAAGCAATTGATCATAATAATTACAAACACAATATCTACCCAAATTATTTCCTATCATGCCATGCAATTCCATTACCATATACATATAGGAGTATTGATATGGAAATTTACAAATTAATCCATTCAACAATGCAATAGAATTGACCAATTCATACTAGTTGTTAAATGGTAAACTTTATATCATTTAAACATTTTATACCATTTATGAAACAAACATTAGAACACCCCTAACCTGAACCATCTGCTGGATCCTGGCATAGAGTGTCACAAATGGACTGGGTTCACCTATCCTTAATTTTTGTTGAATTAACCACTATAAATATACTAAAATAAAATAGTATAATAATGTAATCAATAATAATTATTACAAACAATGCTTTAAGCAACTAAATGTTTACTCCTTCAAATTTCTATTTCAAATCCATCTAACAGTGTATAGAGAAACTCTTAACATTTAGCTAAGATTAACTATTTAAAAATCTAGACTCTTTGGATGTTATCTAGATTCTACAACCTCTTGTGGTACCCTTTTCCTATGTGCATGACTTGCTCCATCTACCTTGGTCCCTCCTCAAAGTCCTCGATCATCCTCGCAAGTCCTACAAACATCAGGAAAACTCTTGTAAGTGCAAACGAACATAGTGAGTTCCTTTACTGCCCATAAATAACCCTATCACACGAGGGTAGTGAATGTAAAATAAATTAATCTCCTACACGCTCAAGGCAAATATTCTTTATCAGGGTGGCAAACTACACCTGATCATCTGAGCTACTTGGTTCACTATAACACCTTCCATTGGTTGAATTCCCCCATGACCATACCAGCAAGTCCAATCCTTACTTTTCATTTTTTCATCCTTTATATACCCTGCATATAGGGTATTCATTGGCCTTTATCTTGTTTGTATGCCCGTATACCATTATATACCTCTATGGTAGTGCTATTGTAACGCCCCAGATTTTGGGCCTAGAAGTACTGGGCTTTGGTGGCAGCTTATAATATTTTGTTGTGTATGGAAATATCACAATTATGTGTTTGGTATATTGGTTAAGTAATTGAGAGTGTTTAGGAGTGTTGGAGAAGTCCTGGGTTCAAACCTGGGCTTTGGCAAAAATTTTAGTTTTAAGTGAATAAAACCCTGGATGTTAGTGTGTAGGCTTTAAGAATATTTTTGGGTAAAGTGTGACACAATGAGGCATCTGGTCTAGTGGTAAGGTGACGTTAGGAGTATGCATGTGGTCTGAGGTTCAAGTCTTGGCATGTGCATAATTTTTGTTTTATTAATAAACCTAGACTTGGGCATGTAGGCGTTATAAAATTGTAGGGTCAAGTTATGGCACAAGGAACCTATTGGCTTGATGGTAAGTGGCGTATGGAGCATGTGAGAGGGAAAGGCTTAGAATCCCCTTGTAAGCAAAATGCAATTATTTTGCTACATAGACGCCTAGTGGTTGTTTGATAGTGAGATTCTCCTAAGGTGGTTGTGGACTTGGTCATAGGGAGGAAATCTGGGGATTTAGAAATGGTGGTTATGGATGTGAAGGTTTGAATTGGTCTTGGAATTTGAATGTGCGGTGCAGGAAATTAAGGAGATAATCAAGGGATTTGATATGGGGGATGTTGTAACCGATTTTGGGTGGTTGTGTATGGCAAATTTGGCTTAGGGGGAATTCTTTCGTTTTGATTTCATTTTTGGTTACATCTCCAAGTCTTTTCTCTCTATTTATGTGTCTGTGAACTTTCAGGGTTTCTTTTGCAAGTGTTTATTTTTGAGAGCATTGCAAGCCTTTTATTCTTTCTACTTTTCGATTTTTTATCTTCTTATTGGTTATCACTCAAAAGCAGAATGTAGCTAGCTCTCTTTTCTCTTAAACCGAATATTTTCTCCTCTTCTAGTCCTTTCCCTTTTCTTTCTAATATTTTTCCCGTTTTGTTTTGTGTCAATTATTGATCCTCCTCTCTACGCTCTTCTTTCTTATTTCTTTATTCTCCTTTTCTCTTCTTGTTTCTACTCTCAAGCCTTAGCCGAACCTCCACTTTGTTTTTCCCCTCTCCCAGTCAGATATTAACGTTTACCTTTTCTGATGCCTTAGGTCAAATATCTTATCAACTTTCCTCCATTACTTTCGATTCGATTGGCTTCATTGATTCTCCTTCTTCTCTCTCAAATCTTTCTGTTCTTTTTTCTCAGGCCGAATCTCTTCGATTGACTATTGCTGAAAGCCATTTGAGTTTTTAGTAAGGGTAAGTTCAGTCGCATCACAATTTCTTTTTTAGCCGAATCTCTATTAACTCTACTGCCAAGTTTCGATTTTACCTTCTCTTTCTCTTGAGGCCAAATGTATGCCTATCATCAATCATTTTACGATCTGCCTAATCTTGCTAGGAGTGTGGATTCTATTATAGAAGTTCGGGTTGATTATTCTTCTCATTGCAAGTGGTATTTTCACTATTGGGGTAAGTGCTTTAAGTGAGATATGTTTTTATTGGACTTTAAATACTTATGTATTGATCAAATGTTCTTGAAGGTCGAAGTTTTGGAATGGTACATGGCTGTTAAGTCAGTAGGAATCTGCGATTGTTGGTTTGGTAAGTGGCAGAGGATCAAACGAATCCTTTTCGGTTTTGTGGTTTGGCTTAACGATGGTTTTAGGCTAATGAGGGTTTGTTGTAATCTTAAGTTCTCGATTTTGGAAGTGGTCCGGTTTCGACATCGCATCAGGTGTGTTTTCACACTACTTAGACTTGATCGGCAAATACCAGAATGCCGAAAACCCGAAATACCAATGAATGATGCCACACGAGCATGCAATTGCACGTGTGATGGATCGAGCCCACGATATGGGCGTAAGATGGTTGAAGCTACCATGAGCATTCTCATGGGCTTAGGTCGTTTTAGGTCGCACTGGGGCCGAGATGGGTCGTGTGGGCCCAATGGGCCTATGGGCCCCACAAGGGTTAAAACTGCATATTGTGGTAAATGTTTGACTGAGCCGTGTAGTCCACATGGCTAGTGTTGTTTGGGCTAAATGGGTCGTGTGGGCCCAGTGGGCTTGTGGGCCCACATGATTAAAATGTATGTAATGTGATTAGTGATTGTTTTGGGCTGTGTTGTTCGCATAGCCGTGGTTGTTTCTGGGCTAAATGGGCCACACAAGTGTATGGGCCGACTTGGGCCGAGTAATGGGCCTTAGGTTTAATTATCCTGTTTTGTCTGTTTAGGTTATAGAAGTCGCTCGAGGTGATAAGGGACCTTCAGTGGGGTCGTTATGACCTCGGTTTACAAAATTACAAAATTACAAAATTATAGAAATATCTTCGGTTTGTAAAATTACAAAAATACCCTCAGTTTACAAAATTAAAAAAATACCCTTAATTTGAAAAATTACTAAAATACCCCTGGTTTGTAAAATTACTGAAATACCTCTGGTTTGTAAAATGACTGAAATACCCCTGATTTGTATAATTACAGAAATACCCCTAGTTTGTAAAATTATCGAAATGCACTCGATTTGTAAAATTATCGAAATACCCCTGTAGGGTAGAATTATCAAAATACCCCAATAGGGTATAATTACTGTTTTACCCTTGACTAACAAAATGACCATTTTTCCCTAGAGTGTAAAATGACTTGTTTGCCCTTGTGGGCAAGTGACTGACTTGGACTATGAACTTGGCTGGTTTGATTATGATCGTATGACAGTGTTTTAATTGATGTGACCGTGGTTGCATGATAAATATATTTTTAATATATGTTTAAATGACTATTATTGTGCATGGCCATTATGCATACATGTGTGATGATTAAGCATGACATACAGGACATTCTGCATGGGGTTGGGCTTGATTTGAAGGAAGTTCTGTGCTAGTGGCTACGCCATGTATTCTGATTCTGGTGGCACTGCAACATTATCTGTTAAACACAGCATGGCTGTGTATTGGTGTGTGGGCTGGGTAGGTTGGGTTATTCCCCATATGGTGTGTTGGCTGGTACGGGTGGTGTGATGGTTAGACTGGGTTAGGGTCCCATTCACATACTGTTCTGTTCTGTTTTAGGCTTAGGCCCACTTGTTTTGTTCTGTTTTGGGCTTAGGCCCACTTTTTCTATTATTGGTTTTGGGCTTGGCCCAATTGATTCTGTTATGGGCTGTGACCCAAATGATATTGCAGTGGGCTTTGGCCACTTATGTTCTAAACTGGACTATACTATTACTGTTAAAGGGCTCTGTCCTAGACTATTTCTATTTCTGTATACTAATTGTTACTCTAGTAAGGGGATTACACACTGAGTTTTCATAAACTCACCCTATTTATTAACAGTGCAAGTAATCCCCAGCGTTAAGAGGATTGGTGCTGCGGGGAACTCGAGGTGGCCACACGGTCGCTGATGTTCTGCTTTAGACTTAATTATTTAAATTCCATTTTGGGCTATTGTTTTGTAATAAGGCCATTTGTGGTTTAAGTTTTTCATTGGGTTTCTACTTTTTCTTTTTTTAAATTTGCTAGTTAAGAAAAGGCAAGATTTTCAAGATAGTAACTGTTTTAAAAAACATACGTTTTAAACTTCAAATTAGCTTCCGCAACTATAAAAGATTTTCAACAAAATTAATAATGTTTTTAAAAGGTATTTAACTTTTCAATGAACCATGTTTTGA
Source organism: Gossypium stocksii (assembly GCA_020496765.1). NCBI lineage: Eukaryota > Viridiplantae > Streptophyta > Magnoliopsida > Malvales > Malvaceae > Gossypium > Gossypium stocksii. Next base: position 57,371,348 of record CM035622.1, read on the forward strand.
AATTCAACGAACACAAACTAAGTTTTTACTCAAGTCTTATATAAGAAGCTTTTCAATGAAAACATGGTTTTTCGAAAAACACTTCCATGTGACACGCCAGATTCGGGCCTAACTCCTAGGTCAGGTTTGGGGTGTTACAGCTCTCTTGTCTTTCTACCTAAAGGTCCTTAACTCATACCTTTCTTGATGGACTTCCATGGTCGAACCAGTCCTTGGTGTACTCTTACTTTCCATACCATAGCCCTGAAGGGTTCACTGACATTATTGTATTTTGTTAATTTATAGTGGACCTTACCACTCTAGCGAATCCATTCTCATTCCATCCTTTTAGTAACAACGGTGGGATTACTTCCAGTAATCCTTATGCATAAGACTAACTTGGGACCTCACATATCCTATGTAATGGACAACTAACTTATCCTCTAGGCAGACCATCGCTTATAAGACTATATGAGTCTGCTTCCCCTCTTACGTAAGTTCTCCCTTCAAAGCTAGCTTCATGGCATATTTCCTTAAAGGACTATCCTCAAAGAGGAATAGTCTTGACAGACATACTATCCCATGGAAAAATCCTTATCATGGGAGTGGAATCCCCATCTCTCTCATGAGGTTTGCTTCTTGCATACAACTTCATTGAGCACTTCCTAATGGCTATTGATAGCGAATCCTTTCTTGTGATCTTTGCAGGCTTCCCATCCACACTACCCATGTAAATGCTATTCATAGATCTCTAGTTTTTGGAGGCTTCTCATCCACACTGCTCATGTACATGCTGTTCATAGGTCCCCAATTTTTTATCGGATTTTTACCGGGTCCTTGCCCACCTGTCTTATTGGCATACATGTCTATCCTCTAACAGACCTTGCCTTTTCTTACTTTGCTTGCCCTTTTTTGACAGACTTCTTGAGTTCCACTTGCCACTCGGGGTATCGTACCTCGCCTTCACCGCCTTGACGGTTTGTATCATTGGAATGTCTTGGTGGACTACTCCACACTTACCACTTTGGTAGACTGCCTATCTGTTGCCACAATTGAGTTGTGGTCTTATACTAATTTTACCTCATTTCTCGCATCCCATTGGACTTATAATGTGTTTACTGTCTCGATAGACTCTCTCTGTGTTTACTATCCCAATGGACTATCTTTGTTCTATGTTTACTATCCTAGTAGACTACTTTTATAAGTGCCATGGAGTTTTTCATCCGTGGTCTTACATCAATCTGTCATCATTGTGTCCTATCATATGATGTCGTAGAGTTTTTCATCCATGGTCTTACTCATTATACCTGGCCTCCATAGCATCTTTCATCTATGGTCTTTCAATCATGCTACCACAATATCTTTCAATCATGGTCTTACGCTACATACCTCACACTAGATTGCCATAGCGTCTTTCATTTATGGTCTTACGCTATATACCTTATACCTTCTACCATGATGCTATGGAGTCTTTCCCCCATTATCTTACACTACGTACCTCATACTAGACTGTCATAGTGTTTAACATCTATGGTCATACGCCATATGTCGTTGTCATAGTGTCGCCTCGAAGGATCAGTCAATACTATTATCATAGTAAGTTCTTTTCCATGGTTCTTATTTCTTGAATCATTCTCCCATTACCTCTTTTTGTAACAATCCCAAACCTGGCCTAGACGTTATGGCCGAATCTGGCGGTGTCACATTGGAGTGTCTTTTTGAAAACTCGTTCTTGTTGATAAAAGCCTGAAAGTTAAAGCCTCTTTGTTAACATTACTAACTATTTAAAAAAATCATTACTTTAAAACATTATTAGTTTGTTTTTATGTTTGAAAACTAAGGAAGTTGCGGAAGCTTTTGCGATATTTTGTGGAAATGTGATATTTTGAAAACAGTTATCATTTTGGAAAAATCGCATTCTAATACTAGCAAATATAAAACTTAACATAGTAAAACCCCAAATAAAAGTCCAAGAGTTTAATAGAGGCCTTATTACAAACCAAACCAAAAGTAATGTACTTATAAGCAAATAAACAAAATAGGAAAACATAAGCAGTTGTGTGGCCATCTCCAAGTCCCTCGCAGCACTGATCCACCTAATGCTAGGGATTACCTAAACAATTAAAAATTGGGTGAGTTTACGAAAACTCAGTGTGTAATCCCCTATTATATAAAAAGAACAGTCAGTCATACAAAAAATGCAGTAACAATCTAGGCCTAGGCCCATTACAGCAGATAGTAACAGATGGGCCTTAGCCCATTATAGAAACAATTCATTATGCAATATGTATGATGCATGATGTATGTTATCCCATCCAACCTTGCACTTACTGGGGGGATAAAATCGACCCACCCAACCAACACACGAAGAGTTAACACCGGTTGCGGCACTAACTAGAATTGCAACGATACTGCCTGTAAATAGAATGGCCAAAAGCCATAAATAGAATGGTTATAAACCATAAATAGGATGGCACAGAGTCATAAATAGGATGGCATAAAGCCATGATCAAGATGGCACAGAACCATCAGTAGCAGCGCAAGCTGTCAATAGTGGCACATAGCCATCAGTAGTAAAGGCTTAAAGCCATCAATAGTATGTGTGGCACAAAGCCATCTGTAAAATGGATAGCACTAAGCCATCGATAATATGCATGGCACAAAGCCATCGGTAGAATGGACAACACTAAGCCATCGATAATATGCACGGCACCAGCATCGGTAAAATGAATGGCATTGAGCCATCGATAGTAGGTACGGCACAAAGCCATTGGTCGGTCCACAGTCGTCTCGTGTGACCTTGCAACTTTAATAGATCAGTACGAATATACGACTTTAAGCCTTCGGTGGGTCCATAGTCATCTCGTACGACCAGTGTGACCCTAATAGATCAGTACTTCCTCCATATCATTATCCCAACCCATACAGTATATCGTGCATGTATGCAAAACACATAAAAATTACATAACAAGCCCAATCAATCAAACATCACATAAGGGCAAAATAGTCATTCTACCCTACAGGGGTAATTCAGTAATTTTACCCTACAGGGGTAATTCGGTCATTTTACCCTCTAGGGGTAATTCGGTAATTTTACCCCTTAGGGGTAATTCGATAATTTTATCCTTTAGGGATAGTTTAGTAATTTTACCCTTCAGGGGTAATTTAATCATTCTTCCTTATAAGGGTATTATGGTCATTCTGCCCTAATAGGGCATTACAGTCATTCTGCCCTATAAGGGTATTATGGTCATTCTGCCCCAATAGGGTATTACGGTCATTCTGCCCTATAACAGTATTACAGTCATTTTTCCCTATAAGGGTATTACGGTCATTCTGTCTTATAAGGGTATTACAGTCATCACGCACACCCTAACAGTCATAATAGTACAACTAGGCCTAAGGCCCATTATGTGGCCTAAGTGGGCCCACACACTTGTGTGGCCCATCTGGCCCAGGATTAACTACGATAATGCAACTACATAGTCCAGTCCAATATTTACCACAAAATGTAAGCTTTTATCCATGTGGGAACTACGAGCCCATTGGGCCCACACGACTGTTTCGACCTATCGAGGCCCAAAACAGCCTAAGCCTATAAGAACGCTCATGGCGGCCTCCACAATCTTATGCCCCCGTTTGTGGGCTCGGTTTCACCACACGAGAGTTTGCACGCCCATGTGGCCTCAAAGCCCAATCTTTTGGCATTTCGGCTTTTTACCGATCTACAGTAAAAAACAGTGTGTACGTACACACTCTTTCGACTCTTCAGCCGATTACAACAACAAGGTACCGATACACACTTGTTTACGAACGTGCTACAATCCTCGAGTGACAAAACCTACAATCAATCACACTTCGCCATCAATCCCTTTTCTAAAACATATGATTAAACTTCACATACCTTTTTGCTAACATATAATGAAAGAAACTCTAACCCTTACCTTGATTGATCGACAGATGATCCCACACTTATACCTCTATTAGAGACTAACAACCCAACCTTAGGGACTCCCGAAATGCAAACCAGAAGCAAAGTGAACCTAACAATCGGCCTACCAGAGTCTGTCCTAAATCCAAGGCATAAAAAGGACTCTCATTCTTGAGATGAAAGTTCGCCCACTCCTAATAGAAAGAAGAGGAAAGAACCCGAAGAAGAAAGACTTAGGAAAACAGTGTTGACAAAAATAACCCTCTTGGAAAAAAATGAAAGAACTTACCAAAATCGATGACAGAAAAAAGAGTTGTGCAAAAGAAACCAACCGATTGCGAGAGAATAATTAAGGGATGCAGTATTCGACTTAGTGCAAAAACAAAATGGAGAGGATCAACAGAGAGTGAAAGTAACGCAAAGAAGAGAACTTGCCAAACCAAATAACAAAGGGAATATGAGCAATGCTATATTCGGCCAGATTTAGGAAGGAAGGGAAAGAAGAGGAAAAAGTGAAGAGAACTCGAGAAGCAGAGTTTTGGCCAAAAGTGTGAAGAGATTGCAGAAGGAAAAAGGAGTGTTCAATTAGGCTCATAAAGAAAGAAAGAAAAACAATATTTGGCTTTTGCACAAAAAGGTTAGGTGCCTATTTGGCCAAGACAGAAAAATGAAAACGAAGTCGCTCAAAAACAAAGAAAAGATAGATGCGAGAAACCCCAATCTCGAAAGCAAAAGAATGCCTAAACTAGATGTCAAAACCATAAAAAACCAAAAAAAAAATGTCAAAAGGACACCACCAAAACCGTTAATGCTCATAAATTCCTCTTTTAGCCGAATTCTCCACTACAAGAGTCCATGTTCGGCACAAAGGCTACCTCCCTCACCAATCTCCTATTTTTCCTTAACAACTCAGCAACCTATCCTATCCAAATCCTCCTTTTTTTCCTCCTTGATTTACTCTATGACCAGTTTAAACTCCCATCAGCAGTCTTTCACTTGAACTTTACCACCTTACCAGCACAAGCAGAAAAATAAACACACCATTGCACACGCCTAGCCCTGAACCTCAGGCCTCCGCAATACATAACATGCCACTTGCAACTAGACCACTAGCTCTTTTTGTGTCACATTCTAACCATAATAATTTATAAGGCCTACGCTCCAACACCTAGGGTTTTATGCACTAAAAATGAAATTTTTGCTAAAGCCCAAGTTTGAACCCAGGACTTCTCCAACACTCCCAAACACTCCTAAGCCACTCAAACAGACCATTTTTGATGTTACTATCTTGCACAACTAAGCACCTATGTACCGTCTCCCAACTGTTCCCTTGCTCAAGGCCCAATACTTCTAGGCCCAAATTCGGGGCGTTACACTTTTACACCACCTTACATTGATGCTTGAACACTATAGTGTTCCCTTTGCTACGCCTGTATCGGTAACTAACAAGTTTATCCCCATTTCCCATCCTAAATTCATCTATCCCATTCAGGTTTTTTCCATAGTCTTGCAATGCATGCACGTATCATCATATTTCATGTTTATGCATACTCAAACAACATAGATCTTAATTATTATAGTTAGAGTCACAAGAACTCACCTGAAGTTTCATCGTCTCCATAGCTTAGCCTTTTTGAATGCCAGAACTTCCATCCTCTTGGAAGCTAACCATTCAAACCAAAATCATGAGTTAAACTCAATATTCTCAGCTTAAACCCACTTTTGTAAAGAACATGCAGAACCCTTAAAATGGTTTTAAAGTCCATAACCTCATTTACCTATCCTTACGTACACAGAGAGGTTAATAATCTTACTAGCTTGCTTGTTTGCCTACTTTTCCATCTCCATCCTCATGAAGTCTGTTCCATATAGAACCTTCAATGGCTATTCCTTCTTTAAGGTATCGTAGATGACATAGGGCAGAAGAAAATGAAATAGATTTAGGAAGGAAAATATCCCTGGGAAGCCATTTCCCAACTATTTATAGCCCATATGCGCTAATACCAACCTTGTGAGAACTACCCATTCACAATCATTATGTCTCCTACAATGGATTCAACTGGTTCCTTTCTAATTGAAATAGGTTTGGTTCTCAGCCATGTCCAATTTAGTTTATAGCTTTCCCGTTTCTTTCAATAGAGCCCGCTAACTTATGGTCTCTTTCAATTTAGTCCTCCAATTATCTCAAATTCTCGAATTACTAGAAATTCAAGTGTTACAAACATATAAACCTTTAACATTAAGCTATCCAATTCCATGATCAATTAACATCATTTAACCATTCAACTTACCATTAGATCCCTTTCTGAAGTCTATTAACTCTTTCATTCATGTTTTCGCCTCCAAAGCTAGATTTTAATCAGTTCACGTAGTCTTTCGTATACTTTCTTTTTCAAGATTTATAGATATGCATATATATATAATTTCGTATCATCAAATCATTTCATAAACCCATTTCTACCTCTCTCATACCATCATCAACGTACTTTTAAATATGTAAAGATATTTATAAATTCACAAATTCATACCATTTCAATTCAAATCATTCATTATAATAGCATACCATAATTTGGTTGGTCTTTTCCACATTTTCAATTCTGATTTTAATGTTTCACCCAATAGGACCATAGTAAAATAGGCTTGGATACATGGGTAAACTACACCACACCAACATAGCTTTTATGAGCAAAACTACATCACACCAAAGCACCAAAATGCCAAGCCCATAGGCATCAAATGCATATTCACATGCAAAAACATCCATCAACCACACCAAAGTCTTAGTAGAGATAATAATAGTCAACGATCCGTAACACATGTTGGATCTCGATATAACCTATAATAGTCTTCGTACAATCACATATCCCATACAAGCACGAATATAACCCTATTGGCATGCCAATTGTATTCTAACATTTTACTAAGTTTACATGGGTATCAAATATTCAAATTTATATTACCATACCTATAAACATTCACATACGCATATTCATACCCTATAATAATTTACATTTACTTGTCATACCTTGTGTTCGATCACATTTGCATTTTCGTACCATATACACTATTCTATCGTATAGCAACCATTTATCTTATTTCATTTCAGTTCCAACCATTTTATATATATATATATATATAAAATTTTTCATTCAATTTCAAAATCAAATTTCAATTTATCATCAATACAAAATATCTCATATCATATAACATAGTTCAATTCCTTTTGCTATGTTACATATCATATTCTAATTAAATCATGTTGTTTTCCATTTTATTCAATTTAGACCTCTATCTTGATATTCAATGCCAATGTCAACGAATCAATTCATACAATCTTTATATACACACCTTGTAACACCTCAATAATCAACCCGATCACCGGATCTGAGTTACAAGGTCTTACATTCATTATTTGAGCAATAATGATAATCTACATTCAATTTATATTGTTCAATTATTAAATTCAGATCATTTATGCATACCATGCAAAATACAATAGTTTTCGAGTCTTTTCAAAGCTTAGGAAAGCTCTAACATTAACTTGAGGTTGAAATAGGACCAAATTGTAAGAGTTTCAATATATCAAGTTGATGTCACGATGTTAAGGTATTCCTCGTTGCAATACAACATACTGAGTAGGTGTTGTTACAGTGACCAAAGCGAACATTGCGCTATGGCATGGTAAACTAGTCTCATCATAATGACCACCGTTTGATGTTGCAATCTGACATATTTTTTTCAAATGGACAAGATTCGGTACCTATTTGTAAACACTTAAAACCTTTTAAATTTACTTGCATGTATAAAATTCTACCTAATCTACATACCTAGTAAGTTCCTTTATGTCTAAAGTACCAAGTATACATACATGTTACCATCCATTTCAACAATTTCATTTGAGTATACAATTAATTTATCCAAGTTCTTCATTTAACTAGTTGGCACTTATAAACATATGTATATGAAGAAAAAACTAACTAGGCTATTATCATACCACAAAACATGCCTAATTATAAGTTGTGACATTTCTAGTTCGATATATTTAGCTTATAACCAAATCAAAAACTATACAAACGTTGTTGAGTCTGGGATCTTTGACTGCATGTTGACATTGATGCTTGAGACCACGTTACGCCTAACTTGTGTTGGAAAAAATTCGGTTTGAAAACGATTTTCGTGCATAGTGAAAAATTATAATTTTGAAAATTGACTCAGTTTGTGATATTTATGGCAATAAACCTTAACCGAATTCGTACTTGTTTTTTCAGATAAGTGGATCCTTGAAGTTTTCTAGCTTTCAACTAAACAATCTTCTCTACTATTCTTGTACCACAAACTACTCCAAGTGTGGGCTTGAACCAATTGAATCAAAATACTAAACTAGAAAAAGTTTTCCTTTTGGGTGAAAATGGAAATGCTCTCTTTTTTAATAGAAACTAGTAAAATTGTTACTCTAAAAAATATGTTTATAAGTTGAGAATAAATTCTCTCTACTTTTCGACAGAATAAAAATCTCTCAAAAGTTCTATTAATAGGTCTACCGATGCCATCTATTTATAGGAAGAGAAGTTAAAACCCTTGTAGAGTTGTAGAGGTTTCTTTTAAATAGAAAAAAATCCTACTTAGAGTAGGAGAGGGGTGAAGGATTGACCCTTGTATTTTTACTAGGGTTGCCGCCCCCTTCATGTTACATGAGGAGTTTTAGGCCTCTCTTACATCGGGTCCAATTACGAGTACTCCTTAGGCCTTTTATAAACTTTAATATCTACATATTAAATAATTTTCTCACCGCAATTTTACCCCAGTACAATGTTGAATATTTTACCCCCAGTAAAATTTTGACGATTTATTATAGTAATTTTTTTTACAATTTTACCCCTTATAAAAATTTCAAGAAAATTCATTCAATATGTCACAACTCAACATGTTCATTATAATCGAATGATTTATTTTCATTTTCAGGCTTCAAACAATCAAAAATTAAAACTCATTCTTCCATCATTTTTTAAGTAATCTAATGTAGGATTGCAAATTTCCATTTCCATTTTCATTTCCATTCTTGGAAACCTATTTTCATTCCCAAATGATTCCATTTATCCATTTTGGAGAAAACCATAATCGTTCCTGAATGTTTCCCATTTTTCTTTTTCTATTCATTTCGTTAATTTTATTCAAACAAACAATTCATTTTTGGTTTTAACGAGCTAGTAGAGGCTCCAATTGGACATATGTAATTGAGGCTCAAATGATTTATAATGGAGTTCTGACTTTTTGCCTATTAATTATAAAGTCATTTAACCATAAAGTCATTCAGCTATAGTATCGTGACTGAGCTCACCCCAATGACATACCATTACGAAAGCAATTATTTAATGCTCGTCCAATGACCTGGCCATTAGTGTGTTATCCTCATAGAATATCATTGGTCTCTTTGGGATAATATTCCTTCTCCCAATATGATCCTATTTTGTCTCATGGTAAGCATTACATCTTCCTTCATAAAAGGTCAATCATTATCAATTAGTGAGCAAGTCATCCATCACAAGACAGATGACTCGTGGCCATGTTTACTTTTAATCAACCATGTAATGCCAATGAGAGGATATCATTTACCCTTATTTTGAGCTATGAATTCCACTATTGTGAATGATGCTACATACTACAGAAGTCATACATGCAAAGCACCAACTTTTGATTCACTATTTATTTGAACTTAGGCTTTTACTTACATCAAATTGTTTAAGTCACGCATACATAGTCTGCGATCCACTCAGGATTTAGATATGCCATATTATGAACGTCACAAGTGAATAAATCTGTAAATAGATTCAGGATCTATTTTGATTGGGGCTTGTCCAATGTATTGTCAGTCCAGTCAATCACATCCATGTCTCTATCTTCTAGGAGTCATTTGCTCGGATGCTTAAGACAAGACATCTACCCAAATAGACTTGATATAATATTTTGATTGGGGCTCCATTTGTTGCCAGTAAAATATTTTCTGGAAAATAATTTGCTTTTTGGAAAATATAATATTTTTTGGTGTTTGAATGAATCTATGTAAAATATTTTCTATTGTTTGGCAGATTTTCTGAAAATATTTCATAAAAAAATATTTTAAATGAAACAAACATATATTTGAGAATTTAGTATCTTTTTATTTTTTTAATTGAGTTTATTTTATATCTATTAATAAATTTATATTTCACATTGTTTTTACATATATTGAAATGATTTATTTATAAATAAATAAATCAAATTAAATATATAATAATACTCAATTATTAAGCTAGAATTGTAACCCCCTAACCCATCTCCGTCCCCAAATTAGGGTTACAAAGTATTACGGCAGATATCAAAATAATTTACATAATTAATCTATTCATCTATTACTTTAAATAACAACATTCAAATATGCATTTCATTCATAGCAAAATAAAACTTACGGGCCTTAAAATGAGCTTATAGGGCCATAAAAATAACATTTATGGGCCTTATAAATGCTATTTATAACCGTAACCTAAAGGTTCAAAGACTACCAAAATAATCGGTGGATAGTGTCATAGGCTCCAACAAGATTCTAATCGATTGACATTTCCGATGATCTATATAAAATAGAGGAAAACAACTACATAAGCATTTAATGCATAGTAAGTTTGTATAAGAGAAACCTAAAATTCTCGTTCCTTAATATTTAATCATTCAATCATGTTCATTAAATCATAGAGTACTTATGTAACATGCCAAACCCAGCCTAGAAGTCTAGACCAAATTCAGAATGCTATATTGATCACCGAAGTGATCGTGAGAAAAGTTTTATAGAAATAAACCCCTTTATTACTTAAATACATTTATTTCATAGCAAACCAAAAACCAATAATCGTTTTAAAATTCTATCCAAAAAGTTACCAGTCTAAAATATATGAGTATAACATAAATTGTATGATAGTATTATAAAACCTTACAGTTTAAAATTAACCAAATAATAAAGTCGTAATAGAAATCAAAAACTAATACTCCATGCTGTTAGAACTGTCCGAGGCCTCCGCGTACCGAGTCCAGCATCATAAATCAGAATGGTACCTGAAAGGGGAAATAGAAGAAGGGTGAGCTACCTCGAGCTCAATGTGAGATCAACTAGTTAAACTATAGAAACAGAAATAGGGACAAAAACAATAAGCCTAGAAGTAGTTCAGATTTAGTTGTGAAGTAGAACTAACTTACAGAACTATTTAGAACCAGTCGATATATGCAAAGTAAACCTACCGACAGATGACAGTTGAACATATTCACCCAAAAACAATAGACCCTAGATACTATTCGGTCACATGGGACTATTGGACACACTTAGTCTCACATGCCAATCAGATACGGTAGCAATAACTCATAAGTCAGTCATAAAAATAGTTCAGTCAGACAAATATGACAGAGTCTATAGAGTTCTCATAGGCTCGAGTGCCTTTCAGTCAATAGTACAACCACATTCAGTCACAATATCAGAAATGCTCAACCATTCACAGGTATCAAATCAGTCAACAGATCAATTAGATGCATATGAGTGCAAATGAGTTATAAAATAACCCACCCATCCAGCCAACACACCATCTCCATCCAACCCTACACTCCCTGTGGGGATTAAATCAACCTACCCATCCCTACACTCCAAATAGGACCTCAAAAAGCCCATCCAACCCTATACTCCATATGATGTCATCCCAGGTTGCCCAGCAACGATGATCATCAGCATTGTCCACGACCCTCAGGGTATTGGGACCGCCCTCGACCCTCTGGGGATTGGGGCTATCAGTATGCAGATAGACTGCCAGTCACATATATTACGCAGCAAAGCTAGCATATAATCTATACTGTGCAATATGGTAAACCGCGGTATGGACATGCAGTAGGGACTACCAGATCAGTTAGCAGTACGTAGCGTGGCTAACATACATGTTGTATAGTTCAATGCGAGAATTCGCTATACCGATAGGTTGCAGTAAAACTGCCAGATTAGTCAATGATATGCAACGATGCTGACGTATGTGCTATACAGTGCAGTGCAAAAATTTGCAGTACAGTCAAATCGTCCATGACCCTCAGGGTATTAGGACTGCCCTTGACCCTCTGGGTATTAGAGGCTGCTGTATGCAGGTAAACTGCTAAATTGTAAATCTCCTTTCTTTTCAAAATCCCACCCATAAACTTTATATTGAGATATATGTATGCAGATGTATGTATGTAGATGTACCAATTTAGAATGCAATTCCAGACAATCATTCACAACTAGTCAATCAATTTCAGAAGTGTGTACACTCATACACTCAGATTCAGTACCTAACATATCACACATGCAATCGCAAGTAATACATATACCAAAGTTAAAACAGAGCCATATCTACCCTCAGTAAAGCTTAGTCGAGGGTTGGAGCACACAGAGTTGCGATTACACTTTAGTTCGACATAAAAACATTATTTGGCGAGATTGGGCCACACGCCAGTGTGCTCAGACCGTGTGGAGCAATCTAGGCCATGTGGGGGTCCAAACGCCCGTGTGAAGGGTAGCACAGGGCCGTGTGACAGAGGTACATGCCCGTGTGGTGCGGGGACACGGCTGTGTGAATAGGCCATATAGCTTACTGTCCAATTTTACTAAACTCAAGTGCAAGGCAGACACGACCGTGTGAAGGTCTCACACACCCATGTGCCCTCCAGACACGGCCGTGTGTTCCGAAACACACACCCGTGTGGGATTCCTAAATTCCCAAATTAGCCACAAAACTGCCGTGCAAGCTACCATAATAGTCCTTAACCTCTTCCCTATAAAAATACATCAGAAAATAACGTTCTCCCTTCACTTCCATCGTCTAAAAACCCAAAACCCTCGGGTTAACATACAGTCAAAATTCACCAAATCATGAGTTTACAACATCAATTAAAGCAATTAAAAAATGTAGTTAATGGTTGAATCCCACACCTGATTCACAAACGGCAATGACGACAAGGGCGCAGTTTTACGAAAACCAAAAGGTTAGAACAGAATTTGAGTATTTTTTTGCTGAAAAACAAAAAGGAAAATAGAGAAGAAGAAGAGCGTGAAACCAAGAAAAAGAAAAGAAAAGTAAAAAAAATAAAAATATAATTACAAATAACTTAATTAACTAAGAAAATAAAATAAAACATATAAGTAATAAAAATATTTACTAAGTAATTAACAAAATAGAAAAAGTCACTCCAACATACACTCACGAAGACTCGAACCCAAAACCTTGAGGTTCACTAACAATCCCTCAACCAAAAGACCAGCAGGCCTATTCTTATTACTAAAGTGCAGAACTACTCACTTATGTGCAGCCCCCTTACAGTCCTTATGCTCCAAACTCAAAACTTCTAGGCCTAAAATTTGAGGCTTTACTACTTGACTTTTTTAAACACCACAATTCACATCATTAGTAAATAAATTAACAATTCATCATCTATGAAACATAGGATATAACATGAAATGAGTTACATTTACTCACATTACTTCACATTGTGATTAATGCCCTTATTCATTCGTTTTCATAGCTCATCTTACCATTTCATAAAAACATCGATATCTGTCATTTCATATCTGAACCTTTCCATTACTTTACTTACCCGTTGAACTGTATAGAATAACATCAGATACTTGGAACACTTTTCCATATAGGACCTCAGCCATCGATAGGACATCTAGGACAAGTTCAATTATCGAATTATTATCAAATCAATTGTAAATAATATAATATTAATAAAAATAAACCAAAATAACATTTAATAAATATAAAATTAATACGAACTTACCTCAACCATAATGGTTGTATCAACAAAAGTCGAGAATTAATTCAAGACTTTTGCTTTTCCTCGATTCAAGTCCAGTTGATTCTTTTCTTGACCTAAATAATAATTTAAGTCAATTAAATATTTCAATTGACTACAATTATTCAATTCAAACCTATAATCCATTTTAACGTAAAGTTACAAAATTACCCCTAACATTTTAACTTTTTATCATTTAGACCCTAAATCTAAATCTAATAATTTAACCAATAAAATAAAATATCATAATACCCAAATATTCTTAAGGTTCCAAACAGCCACTAACTTTCTTTAATTCATAAAATTAACCATGACTTTTACTATTTTCACCATTAAGTCCTTAAACTTTAAATTCATCAAAAATTACTTAACAAAACATGTTTATCTAACAATTAAACTTAATAATCTATGAAACAATTTCACAAATATTATTAAATAATTCATGGAAAAACCCTTTAAAACTTCACAATTCAACCCCCGAACTAAGTAGATTAAGCTAAAACAAGTTCAAAATCATAAAAATCATTAAAAACATAGTTCAAAAACCTCACCATGCATCAAAGGAAACTTGGCTGAATTTTCTCAAGCTTAAGAATGGTGATTTTTAGCAAACACAAGAAAATGGAAAAAATATAGCATTATTTTACTTGAACATGCTTTTATTTATTGTTTTACTACTTTACCCTTTAATTAACACCTATAAAATAACCAACCCATGTCAATCATTGTCCATCACCAATATAAATGGCATGATTACCTTATAGATCTACCAACTTACATTTCCAAGGCCATTCAATCCATTTAATTAGTAGAATTTAATTTTTGTACCTTTTTTTCAATTTAGTCCTTATTACCTAATTAAGCATTTAAACTTTAACATTTCTTAACAAACATTTAAAATGACTCTAATTTAACCCTATAAACAATAAATAATCATTAAAATCTTTACCCATTCATTGGAATTGTGGTCCCGAAACCACTGTGGAATTTGGGCTTTGTGGGCCAAATTAGTTAATAGACACTGTAGGGCCCATTAGGGGTTTTAGGGCCAGATAGCTCTAAAGTTGGTAAATGGGCTAGATAAGCTATTTAGGTGAAAATTGGACTGTTAACAACTGTAATAAGCGTGAAACCCTGAAAATTGGTAAATTTACTGAAATACCCCTTAAGGGTGAAAAATTACTATTTTACCCCTAGGTGTAAAATGAACATTATACCCCTAGGGTTAAATTTGACTAAATGCATGCTATTTTATATCTGTTCACTGTATGCCATGACATGTTTTACTGTTGCATGGGACTGGGTTTATGATGGAGGAAGTGCTAAGTGGCAATGCCACGTTTACTGATAGGGGCTTTGCCTCGTTTTACTGTTAGTGGCTTGGCCACATTATCTGATTAAGTCGTTATGCTGTGACTGTGGTGTGTAGGGCTGGGTAGGTTGAGTTATTCCCCACATGGTGTGTAGGGCTGGTACAGGTGGTTTGTAGGGCTGGATTTGGGTTGGGCTTTTGCATACATGCATAATATCTGTTCTGTTACTGAATGGGCCTATGGGCCGCACTGATTACTGAATAGGGCTAAGGTCATGTTAAACTGAATCTGAATAGGGCTTAGGCCCAGTTAATACTGTACCTGAATAGGGCTTAGGCCCAGTAAGCTTGAACTGATTTGGGCTCTGGTTGGGTTTTCTTTACACACTGACTTTCCAAACTCACCCCTTCCTTTTATCTATGTAGGTGAGCCCTAAGCTAGTGGACTTGGAGCTGGAGGATTCAGAGTGGCCAAGTGGACTGCAGTTACTTAATTTGCTTTAAGTAATTCATTTTTCAGTATTTTTACTTAAATTATTTTTCATTTTGGTTTTGGGTTTGTAATAAGGCCGTTTAAAGTACTTTTAATTTGGGTTTTATTCCTTTATTTATAATTTGATTAAAATGGGTAAGTTAAGGCTGCGCGGGTTTTTCTTAAAATTAATCGACGTTTTTAAAATAAAACACACATATCAAATGAATAACAAAAAGACGAACAAGATCTTGTAATTGAATACACTTTAAGCTGGTAGTGGATAGGACATTCACAAATTAAACCTGGATTTTCTTTTCAAACTATAATAACAGTTTTTGCAAAACTCACCCTAATCACAATGATTGATGAACATGATTAATCCTCTGTTGATGTGACACATCAAACTTGGCCGTAATGTCTGGGCTGGGTTTGGGGTATTATATTTAGTGGTATAAGAGCCTGGTTGCAACAACTCGGCTGTGGATCGGGTCCAAAAAGTCTTCTTAAATTTTAAAATCAGGGCCCAAGAAGGGTATTTGAAATCAGTTTTGGGAATTTTAAGAAAATCCGTGTAATATCCCGAATTAGGGCCTAATCGGAATAGTGGTTTTGTGACCACAAATCCGAGGTAGAAATAATTATTTTATAATTATTTTGATGTTTATGATATGATTTTATGATGGTGTGAAAATTTCGTGAAGAAATTCTAAGCGTAAAGTGCTTAATTTGAAATTAGGGACTAAATTGAATAAGTTGCAAAACTTGCATTCTAGAAGTTTCTAGTATGAAATTGCTTTGGAATAATAATTAGGAGGTCTTAAATAGAAATTTGACCAATTTTAAGTTCATGAACAAAATTTGGACATGGATGGAATTTTTGAAAGTTTAGTAAGGAGGGGCATTTTGGTCTTTTGGATATTAACATGAAATAAAAAGGGAAAAATAACACAAAATTGGTCATCTTCTTCATTACCACGAAATTTCAAGGGTTCTCCATAGCTAGGGTTTGTTTCAAGCTTCCAAGCTTCATAGTAAGTGATTCCAAGCCCCGTTTTTAATGTTCTTTACGTTTTCGTAGTCCCGGTAACTCGATAAAGCTTATGTTAGCAATAATTTAAGTTAGGGTTCATATTTGGAAAAATACCCATAGGTGAAATTTGTGTATTTTGATGTTTTATGATAGAATATGAGGTTTTAAATTATGTTAGACAACTTGTGCTACTCGATTTTAAGTAAAAACGAGTAAAACGGCTTAATCGGTAAAAGTGCATATTGTTCATAAGTATGTGTTTTAGTGGGAATTTGAGCTTGCTAATGGTAAATAAATGATCAGCATGTCCTAAAACATAAGAATTTGTGATAAAATTTAATTTCCGAACTTTGGGGCAAAAGTGTAAATATGCAAAAGTTTAGGGGCAAAATTGTAATTTTGTCAAAATTTGAATTTAGGACTATTTTGATAATGAGAGTATTAAATAAGCTAAATGTGTTATTTTAGATCAAGAAAGACGTGGAATCAACCTTGATCGAGGAAAAGAAAAGATTTTGGACTAAATTGCAAAATTGCTATATTTTGTACCGAGGTAAGTTCATGTGTAAATAATGTAACATAATTGTTATTTTTAAGTTAATTGATGTTATTTATATGATATGCTGATTTTATCATGAAATATATGCTTTGTGGTTATTATCGAATAATATGCAAATTATGTGTGCTACTTGTTAAATATAAATTGCTACTGAGTATTAGTTTCGGTATTCTGTGGAAGACGGCAAGGATATGTGATTGAGGAAAATCCCGTTTGAACCTTAGGAATAGATTAGGATACAAGTGACATGTCACTAGGATGGTTGGGCATCCGAACTCGTTGAGTTGAGTCCGAGTTCACTTATGGATGCAAATGTCCGAACTTGTTGAGTTGAGTCCGAGTTCGTGAGATGTAACTAGGCATCCGAGCTCGTTGAGTTGAGTCCGAGTTCACTTATGGATGCGAACGCCCGAGCTCGTTGAGTTGAGTCCGAGTTCGCTTATGGGCGGGTTACATGATTGATTGACTACATATGTGGCACTTATGTGCAAATGATCCGTGTATCCGAGTTATATTCCAATGTGTTCAACGGGTAAAATTCTAGCGGAATGGAAGAATACTCAAGATGAAAATGATATTTTGGTAAGTGTTGTGAAATGGACAATTTGGACAGGTATGTACTTAACCCTTGGGTTGAAACTTGATATAACAGAAATAAGGTGGTAAGATGATACACGATAGCTAGAAATGTGGTTTGTATCTTGGTGATATCATGCTATTGTGGTTGATATAATTGCTTTGTTATGTTACTTGTTATTTGCATGTGAACTTACTAAGCATTTATGCTTACTCCCTCCTTTTCATTCATTGTAGTTTTTCGTGAGCCAACTTGGATATCGGGAAGGTCGAAGAAACGCTCACACTATCCGAGGAAGAATTGGTATATTGGTTTGTATGTTTTGATGTATGGCATGTATAGCAATATACTTGTTTTGTGTAAATAATCTTGTGATAAGGTTGTGGTTTGGTTGAGAAAATGCTTGATAATGCTTAGTAATTGGTATGGCTAGCGTAGATAATGTTGGATGCCTTGTGAGTTTAATATGTTATATAGTTCATGGAAATTCATAAAAAGATGAAACTTGCCATAAAACAGAACACTACAGCAACAACGACGTGAGTTTAAAAAAATCACCAAAAATAGTAGAAAACGAATTAGGTGAAGAATTGACTATGAAATTGAAGCTTATTGTGTCTAATTTCAAATGGAAAAAGCAAAATAGGTAAAGGAGTTATATGTTATAAGATATTTGAGTTTTAGTGAAACAGGGCCAGAGTGATTTCTGGATCCCCTGTTCTAACTTTGAAAATTCACTATAAAATGTAGAAAAATAATTAGGAGGTGTAATTTATATGATCAGAATCCTTATTTAATCTAATTTTAATATAAATAAACGGTATAGTTATATGAATTTTTTACATGGATAAAAGTGGTTCGCAGTAAGTAGAGGTCAGTGCAGTCAAGTCCTAAAACAGGGGTAAATTTAACTAATAAACTGTACTAATTGGCCCAACCAAAAATTTTATAAAAAAATTAGTAGATAGATATGTGAGTCTAGATTCAGGGAAAATTTACGGATCTTGATTTTGAGTTTCGTAACTTGAGATATGATTTTTTTAGCGACCATGATGCAGAAAAACTGCTTATTCCGAAAGTCAAAATAAATGATGTAAAGTTGTTTAAATGATAAATTATGTTCGGTAACACCTCAAGCTCGATCCGACGACGGTCTCGGGCATGGGGGTGTTACATTTGGTGGTATCAGAGCAAGTTTAGTCGGTTCTCGGACTAACGTGTTTTATGTACGGATTTTGCTATACATGCCATATGTGTATGTTATGATAGTGTGACGACTTCTGACCTTTTAAATGATTTTTTTATAGTAAATGGATCCCGATCCAACTGTGGCCGATGATGTAGAAAGTAATGCACCAGCTCCGGCTGAAGGGGCGGCGCCGACTGAAAATCCACCTCCCACTATTAGTCAAGGAGGAGGAGAAAGGGGTCGAGAAGCCTTTCTCCAGATGATGAGTGCTTGGTATACTGAGTTCGTTCGTACGAACCCGAATGTACAACCTCCCCCACCTCCCCCAATTCCTTAACCTGTACCTCCGATGCCTCAAGATGTGGGTATGATGAAATTCCAAAGAACTCCGGTTGATAAAATCCGTAAGCTAGGGGCCGAAGAATTCAGAGCTAATGTAGATGATGATGCCGAGAAAGCAGAGTTCTGGCTTGAGAATTCTATCCGGGTATTTGATGTACTGTCTTGCACACCTGAGGAATGCTTGAAATGTGCTATATCTTTGTTGAGAGATTCAGCTTATAATTGGTGGAAGACACTGATTTCGGTGGTACCGAAAGAGAGGGTAACTTAGGAATTCTTTCAAGAAGAGTTTCGGAAGAAATACATCAGTGAAAGATTTATTGATCAGAAGCGCAAGGAATTTCTTGAGCTAAAGCAAGGTAATATGACAGTCACTGAATACGAAAGAGAGTTTGTTCGATTGAGTAAGTATGCCAGAGAATATGTTCCTACAGAGGCCAAGATGTGCCGACGATTTGAAGATGGGCTCAATGAAGAAATTAAGGTATTTGTTGGGATTCTTGAATTAAAAGAAATGGTGGTACTTGTCGATCGAGCTTGCAAGGCTGAAGAACTACTTAAAGAGAAGAAAAAGGTAGAATCTGAGACACGAAATTGGAAGAAAAGACCAATGAGTAATGCATCCTCACAGTAACCCGAAAAATCAAGAAATATGAATCCTCATTCCCAAGTTTCAGCTGGACAGTCATATGGGAATTTTAAGAAGCAAAATATGGGTCCTAAGTCCCAGACTACTTCGGCAGCTAGTGTAGGGAATTCGAGATTTGTTAAACCCGAGTGCCAGCGGTGCGGTAGAAATCATTTTGGTCCGTGCAGAGCAAATGAATGTTTCCGATGTGGTTCTCTGGATCATTTTATTAGAGACTGCCCAGAGAGGATTGAAAAAGAAAAATTTCAGAGTACAAAAGCAGGTGGTGCAGATTCAAGAGGAAGGTATCCAAGAAAAGCTGGGAGTGAAGCAAGCAGCAAGAATGTAGCCAGAGATGCAGCAGTTAGACCTAAAGGAAGGGCTCCGGCTAGAACTTATGCTATTAAAGCTCGTGAAGATGCTTCCTCACCCGATGTGATTACTGGTATATTTTCTCTCTATGATGTTAAAGTTACTGCTTTGATTGACCCCGGTTCTACTCATTCATATGTGTGCATGAAATTAGTATCTAGCATGAATATACCTGTTGAGAATACAGAATTTATGATTAAAGTGTCAAACCCGTTAGGCCAATGTGTTATAGTTGATAAAGTATACAAGAACTGTCCTTTAATGATTCGGGGTTATTACTTTCCGGCCGACTTGATGTTGTTGCCGTTTGATGAGTTTGATGTTATTTTGGGTATGGATTGGTTGACATTGCATGATGCTATAGTAAATTGTAAACAGAAAGTTATTGAATTAAAGTGTGAAAATGGTGAAACTCTACGGGTCGAATCAGATAAATCAGAGGCATTGTCTAGTGTGATTTCTTCAATGTCGGCTCAGAGATATTTGAGAAAGGGTTATGAAGCTTATTTAGCGTATGTGTTGAATACAAAGGAAATTGAAAAGAAAGTGGAATCAGTGCCGATTGTATGTGAGTTTACGGAAGTATTTCCAGAAGAATTGCTGGGTTTGCCTCCAGTTAGAAAAGTAGAGTTTGGTATTGATTTGATGCCAGGAACAACTCCGATCTCGATTGCTCCGTACAGAATGGCACCAACAGAGTTGAAATAATTAAAGTCGCAGTTGCAAGAGTTGACCGACAAAGGCTTTGTGAGACCGAGTTTTTCGCCTTGGGGTGCTCCGGTATTGTTTGTGAAAAAGAAGGATGGTTCGATGGGATTGTGTGTAGACTATCGGCAATTAAACAAAGTGACAATTAAGAACAAGTATCCGTTGCTGAGAATTGATGATTTGTTTGATCAGCTGAAAGGAGCAACATGGTTTTCAAAGATTGATTTGAGATCTGGGTACTATCAGCTGCGAGTAAAAGAGTCAGATGTGCCTAAAACTGCTTTTAGGACAAGGTATGGTCATTATGAATTTTTAGTTATGCCGTTTGGATTAACAAATGCTCCTGCCGTGTTTATGGATCGAATATTTCGACCATACTTGGACAAGTTTGTTGTGGTATTTATAGATGATATCTTGATTTATTCGAAAGATGAGACAGAGCATGCTGAGCACTTGAGGATAGTTTTGCAAACTTTGCGGGACAAGCAGTTATATGCCAAGTTTAGTAAAAGTGAATTTTGGCTTCGGGAAGTTGGATTTTTGGGTCATATTGTTTCGGGTGATGGTATACAAGTTGATCCCAGTAAAATTTCAGCTATTACTGATTGGAAGCCACCGAAGAATGTAACCGAGGTTAGGAGTTTCTTGGGACTAGCTGGATATTATCGACGGTTTGTAAATGGATTTTCTATAATTGCTGCTCCTATGACTAGATTACTTCGCAAGGATGTTAAATTTGAGTGGACGGAAGAGTGTCAACAAGGTTTTGAAGAATTGAAAAAGTTATTAACAGAGGCACCAGTGTTAGTACAGCCCGAGTCAGGTAAAGAATTTGTGGTATATAGCGATGCTTCTCTAAATGGTTTAGGATGTGTACTGATGCAAGAAGGAAAGGTTGTGGCTTATGCTTCGAGGCAGTTAAAACCTCACGAGAGGAATTATCCGACTCATGATTTGGAATTGGCTGCAGTGGTGTTTGCTTTGAAGATTTGGCGACATTATCTATATGGTGAAAAGTGTCGAGTATATACCGACCACAAGAGTCTTAAATACTTGATGTCACAAAAGGACTTGAATTTGAGATAGCGAAGATGGTTGGAGTTATTAAAAGATTACGAGCTTGTGATTGACTATCATCCAGGAAAAGCAAATTTAGTTGCTGATGCTTTGACTAGAAAACTGTTGTTTGCTTTGAGAGTTATGAACACTCAGTTGGAAATGTCAGATGATGGTTCCATTCTGGCCGAGCTAAAAGTAAGACCAATGTTTTTACAAGAGATTTGTGAAGCTCAGAAAAGCGATGAAGACTTGCAAGCCAAAAGAAAGCAATGTGAGGTTGATACAGAGTCAGATTTCATAATCGGTCCTGATGGTTGCTTGATGTTTAAAGATCGAATTTGTGTACCGAAGAATGAGGAGTTAATTCAAAAGATTTTGCAGGAAGCACATGGTGGTTATTTCTCGATTCATCCAGGCAGTACAAAAATGTATAATGATTTGAAGAAAATGTACTGGTGGAATGGAATGAAAAGGGATATATCGTAATTTGTATCGAAATGATTAATTTGTCAACAGGTGAAAGCTGAACACCAAGTGCCTTCAGGATTACTTCAGCCTATTATGGTTCCAGAATGGAAATGGGATCGGATTACTATGGATTTTGTTTCAGGGTTACCGTTGACTCCAGGAAAGAAAGATGCCATCTGGGTAATAGTTGACAGATTGACTAAATCGGCTCATTTCATTCCAGTACGTACAGATTATTCTCTTAACAAGTTAGCTGAATTGTATGTTAGAGAAATTGTTAGACTACATGGAATACCATTGTCAATCATTTCAGACAGAGATCTGAGATTTACTTCGCGGTTTTGTCAAAAGTTGCAAGAAGCGTTAGGTACAAGGTTAAATTTCAGTACTACTTTTCATCCACAAACTGATGGGCAATCAGAAAGGGTAATTCAGATTCTTGAAGACATGCTTCGATGTTGTGTATTAGAATTTCAAGGAAGTTGGGAAAGATATTTACCGTTGGTGGAATTTGCTTACAATAACAGTTATCAGACGAGTTTGAAAATGGCACCTTATGAAGCATTGTATGGTCGTAAGTGTCGGACGCCTTTGTATTGGACCGAACTCAAGGAAAATCAGATCTATGGAGTTGATCTAATAAAAAAAACCGAAGAAAAAGTGAAGGTAATTCGAGATTGTTTGAAAGCTGCTTCGGATAGACAGAAATCTTATACAGATTTGAAACGAAAAGAAATTGAGTTTCAAGTTGGTGATAAGGTATTTTTAAAGGTGTCTTCGTGGAAGAAAGTCCTCAGATTTGGACGGAAAGGTAAATTAAGTCCGCGTTTTATCGGGCCGTATGAAATAATTGAAAGAGTTGGACCGGTAGCTTATCGGTTGGCATTACCATCTGAGTTGGAGAAAATTCATGATGTGTTCCATGTATCTATGCTACGTCGGTATCGCTCGGATCCTTCACATGTGGTTTCACTGACAGAAATTGAATTACAACAAGATATGACCTACGAAGAAGAACCGATTAAAGTTTTAGCTCGAGAGGTCAAACAACTAAGAAACAAAAGTATTGCTCTTGTGAAAGTGTTGTGGCAAAAGCATGGAATAGAAGAGGCTACATGGGAACCCGAGGAAACTATAAGGAAACAATACCCACACCTGTTTACCGGTAAGATTTTCGAGGACGAAAATCCTTAAAAGGGGGAAGAGTTGTAATATCCCGAATTAGGGCCTAATCGGAATAGTGGTTTCGTGACCACAAATCCGAGGTAGAAATAATTATTTTATAATTATTTTGATGTTTATGATATGATTTTATGATGGTGTGAAAATTTCGTGAAGAAATTCTAAGCGTAAAGTGCTTAATTTGAAATTAGGGACTAAATCGAATAAGTTGCAAAACTTGCATTCTAGAAGTTTCTAGTATGAAATTGCTTTGGAATATTAATTAGGAGGTCTTAAATAGAAATTTGACTAATTTTAAGTTCATGAACAAAATTTGGACATGGATGGAATTTTTGAAAGTTTAGTAAGGAGGGGCATTTTGGTCTTTTGGATATTAACATGAAATAAAAAGGGAAAAATAACACAAAATTGGTCATCTTCTTCATTACCACGAAATTTCAAGGGTTCTCCATAGCTAGGGTTTGTTTCAAGCTTCCAAGCTTCATAGTAAGTGATTCCAAGCCCCGTTTTTAATGTTCTTTACGTTTTCGTAGTCCCGGTAACTCGATAAAGCTTATGTTAGCAATAATTTAAGTTAGGGTTCATATTTGGAAAAATACCCATAGGTGAAATTTGTGTATTTTTATGTTTTATGATAGCATATGAGGTTTTAAATTATGTTAGACAACTTGTGCTACTCGGTTTCAAGTAAAAACGAGTAAAACGGCTTAATCGGTAAAAGTACATATTGTTCATAAGTATGTGTTTTAGTGGGAATTTGAGCTTGCTAATGGTAAATAAATGATCAGCATGTCCTAAAACATAAGAATTTGTGATAAAATTTAATTTCTAAACTTTGGGGCAAAAGTGTAAATATGCAAAAGTTTAGGGGCAAAATTGTAATTTTGTCAAAATTTGAATTTAGGACTATTTTGATAATGAGAGTATTAAATAAGCTAAATGTGTTATTTTAGATCAAGAAAGACGTGAAATCAACCTTGATCGAGGAAAAGAAAAGATTTTGGACTAAATTGCAAAATTGCTATATTTTGTACCGAGGTAAGTTCATGTGTAAATAATGTAACATAATTGTTATTTTTAAGTTAATTGATGTTATTTATATGATATGCTGATTTTTATCATGAAATATATGCTTTGTGGTTATTATCGAATAATATGCAAATTAT
Source organism: Gossypium stocksii (assembly GCA_020496765.1). Lineage (NCBI taxonomy): Eukaryota > Viridiplantae > Streptophyta > Magnoliopsida > Malvales > Malvaceae > Gossypium > Gossypium stocksii. The sequence continues at coordinate 57,396,159 of CM035622.1, forward strand.
GTGTGCTACTTGTTAAATATAAATTGCTACCGAGTATTGGTTTCGGTATTCTGTGGAAGACGGCAAGGATATGTGATTGAGGAAAATCCCGTTTGAACCTTAGGAATAGATTAGGATACAAGTGACATGTCACTAGGATGGTTGGGCATCCAAACTCGTTGAGTTGAGTCCGAGTTCACTTATGGATGCAAATGTCCGAACTCGTTGAGTTGAGTCCGAGTTCGTGAGATGTAACTAGGCATCCGAGCTTGTTGAGTTGAGTCCGAGTTCACTTATGGATGCGAACGCCCGAGCTCATTGAGTTGAGTCCGAGTTCGCTTATGGGCGGGTTACATGATTGATTGACTACATATGTGGCACTTATGTGCAAATGATCCGTGTATCCGAGTTATATTCCGATGTGTTCAACGGATAAAATTCTAGCGGAATGGAAGAATACTCAAGATGAAAATGATATTTTGGTAAGTGTTGTGAAATGGACAATTTGGACAGGTATGTACTTAACCCTCGGGTTGAAACTTGATATAACAGAAATAAGGTGGTAAGATGATACACGATAGCTAGAAATGTGGTTTGTATCTTGGTGATATCATGCTATTGTTGTTGATATAATTGCTTTGTTATGTTACTTGTTATTTGCATGTGAACTTGCTAAGCATTTATGCTTACTCCCTCCTTTTCATTCATTGTAGTTTTTCGTGAGCCAACTTGGATATCGGGAAGGTCGAAGAAACGCTCACACTATCCGAGGAAGAATTGGTATATTGGTTTGTATGTTTTGATGTATGGCATGTATAGCAATATACTTGTTTTGTGTAAATAATCTTGTGATATGGTTGTGGTTTGGTTGAGAAAATGCTTGATAATGCTTAGTAATTGGTATGGCTAGCGTAGATAATGTTGGATGCCTTGTGAGTTTAATATGTTATATAGTTCATGAGAATTCATAAAAAGATGAAACTTGCCATAAAACAGAACACTACAGCAACAACGATGTGAGTTTAAAAAAATCACCAAAAATAGTAGAAAACAAATTAGGTGAAGAATTAACTATGTAATTGAAGCTTATTGTGTCTACTTTCAAATGTAAAAAGCAAAATAGGTAAAGGAGTTATATGTTATAAGATATTTGAGTTTTAGTGAAACAGGGCCAGAGCGATTTCTGGATCCCCTGTTCTAACTTTGAAAATTCACTATAAATTGTAGAAAAATAATTAGGAGGTGTAATTTATATGCTCAGAATCCTTATTTAATCTAATTTTAATATAAATAAACGGTATAGTTATATGAATTTTTTTAATGGATAAAAGTGGTTCGTAGTAAGTAGAGGTTAGTGCAGTCAAGTACTGAAACAGGGGTAACTTTAACTAATAAACTGTACTAATTGGCCCAACCAAAAATTTTAGAAAAAAATTAGTAGATAGATATGTGAGTCTAGATTCAGGGAAAATTTACGGATCTTGATTTCGAGTTTTGTAACTTGAGATGTGATTTTTTTAGCGACCATGATGCAGAAAAACTGCTTATTCCGAAAGTCAAAATAAATGATGTAAAGTTGTTTAAATGATAAATTATGTTCGGTAACACCTCAAGCTCGATCCGGCGACGGTCTCGGGCATGGGGGTGTTACAATCCGTATCAAACTTATTTCTTTTTCAAGATATACTCATTTAACATTTTAATTTAAAAGTTTAAGTTTTAATTGGGTTTCTAAAATCTGGTTTCTGAAGAGTGGCATGCTGAATCCCAGCACCATGTCTGTAAGTATTTATTCTCTTATACTGTACTGTACTGAAATAATACTGTAGATAGTACTGAGGCCCTAATATGATATTGTAGTTAGGGTAAAACTGAAACTGTTGAGACTGAGACAGTAGGGAAACTAAACCTTAGAAGACTGAGACTGTAGCTAGGCTACGAGTTCGCGAAAACAAACCTTTAAACACTATTTGTGCATAAGACATTTGTAAGAAACACTGGAATATTAAACTAATTTCATAAAATTTGAAATCAGATAAGTCAATATGAGTACGAGGACAGCTCGTGGATAAGGCCGTGGACATGGCCGAGGTAGTGTATAAGCGGGGTCTTCATCTTCGGGATATATGCCAGTTGAGGAGGCACGACCGCCGCCGGTAGTTGAGAATGGGCTGTATGATCGGGTTGCAGGGGACGGTGCCTTGTCCTAGGCAATGTTAAGGTTCTAGAGAGGGTCGCTGGAGCAAGTACTGGGACCATGAATAGGGGATCCATTTCTAAGGGACTCCGGGCTAACAGAGCGAAGGTCTTCAGGGGTATATCTGGAGTAGCCCCAAATGTGGCTGAATCTTGGTTGAAGGCCACGGAGTGGATCATGGACGATCTGGATTGCTCAGTGGAGCAAAAACTAAAAAGAGTAGTGTCTTTGCTACGAGACGAGGCATATCAGTGGTAGATCACAGTGAGGGATAGTACCCCGACTGAGCAGGTAGCTTGGGAACTATTTAAGATGGCTTTCAAGGGAAAGTACGTCGGGGCAAGCAATGTGGATGCTCGGAGGAAGGAATTTCTGAACTTGACCCAGGGTAACAAGTCTGTTGCTGAATATGAGGCAGAGTTTCTAAGATTGAGCCGGTATAGTAGCGGAATAGTTGCCACTGAGTATGAACGTAGCGTTCGATTTAAGGATGGCCTCAGGGATGAGCTTAGGGTGTTGATAGCTCCGTAAAGGGAGGGTGACTTTGCTACATTGGTGGAAAAGTTTAAGATAGCCGATGAGGTGAAGCGAACTGAATGACAAAACTGAGAGAAGGACCGAAACTGATTCAGGAGGGATTTTGGACCCTCGGGGGCTGCAAATAGGAATGTTAAATGAGCTAGAGTGGATGAACTGATCTGAGCAGTTTCGATGAATACAGTTAGACCGCAGGCTTGTGGGGGCTGTGGTAGAGTACATCTGGGAGAATGCTGGAAGCGTACTGGGGCTTGCTTTCGATGTGGGTCCAAGGAGCACAGAGTTAAGGATTGTCCATAGAGGCCAGCTCAGACGCAAGTTACTAAACAGAAGGTTGCTCAACCAGTGCGAGGTGGACCACAATCGCCAAGAGGCCATGGTCAAGGTAGGGGCGGCAACGAAAATGGTCATGGACGTGGAGCACCTGGTAGGGGTGCTAGAAATGCTAAAGCTCATCAGCTAGCACTGGTTTATGCTACTCACCGCCGAGAGGAGGGTGACGCACCCGATGTCATAACTGGTACATTCTTGATCTCTAGCATGCCTTACACTGCTTTGATAGATGTTGGTTCTACCAATTTGTATGTTGCATGTGATATATCTGGGTCGTTGGGTGTGCACTTTGAGGAAACTGTGAGTGGGGTAAAGGTGATAAGTCCACTGGGTCAGTCAGTTAGGGTAGACAAACTCTTTAGGGAGGTGCCTTTAGAGACTCAAGGTAGGATTTTCTCTAGGGATTTAATGGAGCTACCGTTTGGGGAATTCAATCTCATCTTGGGGATGGACTGGCTTGCTAAGCATAAGGCGACTCTGGATTGTGCAGCTAAGCGGATGGTGTTAAGGACTACAGAGGATGAGGAGGTGATGGTTATTGGGGAACAAAGGGACTACTTGTCCAATGTTGTTTCGGCCTTGAGGGCTGAAAAGCTGATTTACAAGGGTTGCGAGGTATTTTTGGTATTTGTGAGTCAGACAGAGACTAAAGGTTTAACTGTAGAGAAGGTTAGAACTGTTAAGGAGTTCCAAGATGTTTTTCTTGAGGAGCTTCCTGGATTCCCTCCGAATCATGAAGTCGAATTTGGAATCGACTTGCTTCCTGGAACGGCTCTAGTGTCCATCGCACCTTATAGGATTGCACTGAAGGAGTTAGTGGAATTGAAAGCGCAAATCCAAGAGTTGTTGGATAACGGTTTTATTAGATCGAGTATGTCTCCATGGGGAGCACCAGTACTGTTCGTGAAGAAGAAGGATGGGACGATTTGTATGTGCATCGATTATCGCTAGTTGAACAAACTGACGATTAAGAATAAGTATCCTCTACCAAGGATCAATGATCTGTTCGACCAGCTTAGAGGAGCTTCAGTATTTTCCAAGATCGATCTTTGATTTGGATATCATCAGTTAAGGGTCAAGGAGGTGGATATTCATAAGACAGCATTTAGAACTCGGTATGGTCATTACGAGTTTCTGATAATGCCGTTTGGACTGAAGAATGCACCTGCGGCTTTCATGGATCTAATGAATTGAGTATTTCAACCTTACTTGGATTGATTCGTAGTCGTCTTTATCGACGATATTCTGGTTTATTCAGAAATTGAGGAAAAGCATGATCAGTATCTCCATATTGTTCTGCAAGTGTTGAGAGAGAAGCAACTGTATGCAAAGTTTGGTATGTGTGAATTTTGGTTGCAAGAAGTGACATTTCTGGGTCATGTTGTTTCTGCTGAGAGGATTAGAGTGGATTCTCGAAAAATTGAGGTAGTTCTGGAATAGAAGCTGCTGAGGTCGGTATTAAAAATTCAGAGTTTTCTGGGTTTAGCGGGGTACTACAGAAGGTTCGTACAAGGATTCTCTTTGATCTTTGTATCGTTAACGAAACTGCTGAGGAAATAAGTATCATTTGTATGGACTGAGAAGCAGCAAGAAGCTTTTGACAAGTTGAAGAAGGTATTGACTGAGGCGTCAGTATTGATTTAGCCCAAATCTGGGAAGGATTTCATAGTGTATAGTGATGCGTCGCATGTGGGGTTAGGCTGTGTATTAATGCAAGAGGGTAAGGTGGTCGCTTATGCTTCATGACAGCTTAAGCCTCACGAAGCGAACTACCCTATGCATGATCTGGAGTTGGCAGCGGTAATCTTTATGTTAAAGATTTGGAGACACTATCTGTATGGAGAAAAGTGTATTATATACACGGACCATAAAAGTCTACAAGTATCTATTGACTTAGAATGAGTTAAATTTTAGGCAACGGAGATGGATAGAGTTGCTGAAGGATTACAACTGTTCGATTGAGTATCACCCAAGTAAGGCAAATGTGGTGGCGGATGCACTAAGTCGAAGGGCTGTAACTGAGTTGAAAGCAATGTTTGCTCATCTGAGTCTATATGACGATGGGAGCTTGTTAGCGGAGTTACAAGTGAGACCAACTTGGATTGAGCAGATTAAGGAGAAACAGTTAGAGGATGAGTCATTAGTTCCTCGGTTTCAGCAAGCGGAGAGTGAAAAGAATTCTAATTTTGGACGAAATAGTGAATGAGTGTTGTGCTTTCAAGGAAGAGTTTGTATTCCAAAGAACTCTAACTTGAGGTAGTTAATCCTAAAAGAGGCTCATGGTAGACCTTGTGCCATGCATCTTGGAGGGAATAAGTTATATCAAAATTTACGAGAGTTGTACTGGTGGCTTGGACTTAAGTGAGAAGTGACTGAATTTTTGGGAAAATGTCTAACATGCCAGCAAGTAAAGGCTGAGCATCAACTGCCCTTTGGACTTCTGCAACCGGTGAAGATTCCACTTTGGAAGTAGGAGAGAGTAACCATGGATTTTGTGAGTGGGTTACCTTTGACACCTACTAAGAAGGGCTCAGTATGGGTAATTATGGATAGGTTAATGAAATCTGCCCATTTCATACCTGTTCGAACCGATTACTCACTTCAGAAGTTGGCCAAGTTGTATGTAGCGGAGATAGTGCGACTACATGGGGTGTCAATTTTGATTATTTTCGACCGGGATCCTAAGTTTACATATCGATTCTGACAGAAGTTGCATGAGGCGTTGGGTATGTAATTGGATTTCAGCACTGCTTTTCGCCCCCCGACGGATGGACAGTCGGAAAGGGTTATTCAGGTTCTGGAGGACATGTTAAAGGGTTGTGTTATCGACTTCTGAGGTAGTTAGGAGGATTATTTACGATTGGCAGAATTTGCTTATAATAACAGCTATCAGGTAAGTATTCAAATGGCTCCATATGAGACACTATATGGGAGAAGGTGTCGTACACCTACGTGTTGGACGGAGTTGGGAGAACGTCAGGTTCTTGGGCTAGAACTGGTAGTGGACACTGAGGACAAGGTTAAGTTAATCAGAGATCGGTTAAAGGAAGCATCTGATAGGCAAAAATCTTATGCTAATTTAAAGCGTAAGGAAATTGAGTTCTTAGTGGGGGATATGGTCTTCTTGAAGGTTTCGCCTTGGAAGAAGATATTAAGGTTTGGTAAGAAAGGCAAGTTGAGACCGCGGTTTATAGGGCCTTATCGGGTTCTTAAACGAGTAGGGCCAGTAGCTTATCAGTTGGAGTTAGACCGAATCTATGACGTTTTTCATGTGTCTATGCTAAGATGGTATCGATCGGATCTATTGCATGTCGTACCAGTGGAGGAGATTGAGGTAAAGACCGATTTGACTTTTGAAGAAGAATCTGTGTAAAGACTGGATCGAGAGGTCAAAGTGTTAAGGAAGAAGTTAGTTCCTTTGGTAAAGGTACTTTGGCACAATTATGGCAAAGAAGAGGCTACTTAGGAGCCAGAAGAGGCGATGCGTGAACAATACCCTTACCTATTTGGATTAGGTAAATTTTGAGGTCGAAATTTCTTTAAGGGGGTAGAGTTGTAACATCTTAATTTTCGGATTTTTGCAATTTTGGTGTGAACATGAAATTTTGTTATTTGGGTATGTAATTTATGCTTTGAGTGTTTTAGTGGGCCTTTAGAAGGCCAAAGCCTAAATTAAAACCCGGTAGAATTATCGAATTTTAGACTTAAAGAGAAGGGGACTTGAGTAGGTGGGATTTAAGAAAAAATGAGTAATTTAGGACGCAAGTGAGCCCTTGGTAAAGTGGCAATGTGGCGCCACTTAGAGCCTAAGAAAGTGGCGTGTGGAAGCTAGGCAATGACCAAGGTTCAAGTCTCAAGGTAAGTAGTGTGGTATTTTATTTTTACTGCATGTGCCAGTCATGTGATGGACTTCAAGTAAAACTCTGTTGGAAAGAGTTTGAGATGCTCATGGGATTGAATCAAGTAGGATAAGGGATAGAAATTCTAGGAATTTCCGAATAGGAGCATGAGATGGCCGAACATAGGAGTCTTGAAGCAGCATAATTGGTTTTGGCCTATCAGTTTTAGGGCATATTTGGCAAGGGGGAGTTGTGGGAGTTAGCCAAATGTTTTTGGGGTCTTTCTTGGGGTTTTAGTTTGGCACATTAGGTAGGTGTGTGCTGACTAGGTAAGGCTTTAGGATTCTTTTTCTCTTCTCCTCCCTTGTCCTAGAAGCCGATGCCCTAAACACCATCACTTGTGCCGATTTGTCCATAACCAAACCTTCTCTTCTTTTCTATTCTCTTTTCCTCTCTACTCTCATCTCCTTTCTCTTTAATTTTCACAAAAGCCGAACCTATTTCTTTCTTTTTTTCTCCCTTCTCAAAACCTAGTAGTCGACTTCCATAAAAGCCGAAACCCAAAACTGGTGATTGCCGATTTCACTTTGACCAAAACCTCTCCCCATTGCTATTTCTTTTCAAGAAGCCGAACCTCAAATCTCTCATCTCTTTCTCTACCGATTGTTTCTTCACTTCGTGAACTTCTCTTCATCTATTCTTCTTTTAAACTGAAATACACATATTTTAGGATAGATCCAAAAGCTAAAATCACTTAGATTCATTCTTTGCTCGTGTCTTGGGGTTAGATCTACATTAGATCGGGGCTAGAAAAGGATTGGAAGCATTCTTTGTCAGGTAGATCTTCAGTAAGTGCTCAGATCCTTTTCCATTCATTATTTCGGGATTTAAGAAAAGCCGAAAATCCCTATGTGCATAGGGTGGCTGTCGATTGGGGCTAAAAGGCTTTATTAGTGTTATTATTCGATTTGTTTTGTGCTAGTATGGACTAAAAGCTACCAATCGAGGGGTGTGTGGAAGGCTAGGACCATTGGTGCGACTAGATCTAGATCTAGTCACTGTTTTCGGCAAAGGTAAGTATTCAAGTGATTAAGGGGTGGTTGCCGATTATATATAGGGTAAGGTAATGATAGTTTCGGTTGGATGTTGGATTAACAGTATGTTTTCAAATGATTGTAGGATAATCGCGTGGGAGATCTCGCTGTAGTAATTGCAAATCAGGTGTGTAAACGAACACCCAGTGGACTAGATCGGCAAAAATCGAAAAGCCAAAATGCCAAAATTCTGGCATTTCGTGGGCTTGCAAGCGTCCGAGCACTCGTGGGTCGGTTGACTCGGTAAAAATTACAATCGAGAACAGTAAGGTTAATGTGTGCGCAATTTCGTACACCTCAGTAAATTTGGGCCTCGAGGGGCTGAATTTGGGCCCAATGGGCTTATGGGCCCATTTAGGTGAAAACGAGCGGTAAGTGGGTTCTGGTAATTTTTATGCTAAGACTACTAAGATAACTGTGGAATTTGGGCTTTGTGGGCCAAATTAGTTAATAGACATTGTAGGGCGTATTAGGGGTTTTAGGGCCAGATAGCTCTAAAGTTGGTAAATGGGCTAGATAAGCTATTTAGGTGAAAATTGGATTGTTAACAACTGTAATAAGCATGAAACCCTGAAAACTGGTAAATTTACTGAAATACCCCTTAAGGGTGGAAAATTACTGTTTTACCCCTAGGTGCAAAATGACCATTATACCCTTAGGGTTAAATTTGACTGAAATGCATGTTATATTATATCTGTTCACTGTATGCCATGACATGTTTTACTGTTGCATGGGACTGGGTTTATGATGGAGGAAGTACTAAGTGGCAATGCCACGTTTACTGAAAGGGGCTTTGCCTCGTTTTACTGTTAGTGGCTTGGCCACATTATCTGATTAAGTAGTTATGCTGGGACTGTGATGTGTAGGGCTGGGTGGGTTGAGTTATTCCCCACATGGTGTGTAGGGCTGGTACGGGTGGTTTGTAGGGCTAGATTTGGGTTAGGCTTTTGCATACATGCATAATATCTGTTCAGTTACTGAATGGGCCTATGGGCTGCACTGATTACTGAATAGGGCTAAGGCCGAGTTAAACTGAATCTGAATAGGGCTTTGGCTCAGTTAATACTGTACCTGAATAGGGCTTAGGCCCAGTAAGCTTGAACTGATTTGGGCTCTGGTTGGGTTTTCTTTACACACTGACTTTCCAAACTCACCCCTTCCTTTCATCTATGCAGGTGAGCCCTAAGCTAGTGGACTTGGAGCTGGAGGGATTCAGAGTGGCCACGTGGACTGCAGTTGCTTAATTTGCTTTAAGTAATTCATTTTTTAATATTTTTACTTAAATTATTTTTCATTTTGGTTTTGGGTTTGTAATAAGGCCGCTTAAAGTACTTTTAATTTGGGTTTTATTCCTTTATTTATAATTTGATTAAAATGGGTAAGTTAAGGCTGCGCGGGTTTTTCTTAAAATTAATCGACGTTTTTAAAATAAAACACACATATCAAATGAATAACAAAAAGACGAACAAGATCTTGTAATTGAATACATGTTAAGCTGGTAGTGGATAGGACGTTCACAAACTAAACCTGGATTTTCTTTTCAAACTGTAATAACGGTTTTTGCAAAACTTACCCTAATCGCAATGATTAATGAACATGATTAATCATTTGTTGATGTGACACATCAGACTTAGCCGTAACGTCTGGGCCAGGTTTGGGGTGTTACATCCAATTCCAAAGTAGCTTCCTTAAGCCTATGATGATGCTAAAGAATTTTAACCAAAGCTATTTGGTTCGTCATTGTATGACATATTAGGTTGAATTTCTATGTCGACAGGCGAAATCACATGTGAAGGGTCAGATCGTGTAATGCCCCAAATTTTGGGCCTTGAAGTTTTGAGATATGAAGCATAGGGACAGTGAGAGCACTGCACATATATGGTTAGTTGTGCAATTTAATGACAGAATCGGCCTGCTGGTCTGGTGGTTGTATGAGTGTTAGCGAACTTCAAGGTTGTGGATTCAAGTCTTATGTGTGTATTTAGGAAACATTTTATTTTGATTGGCTTTAAATTAGTATTTTATTTTTCTTTTAATTTTTATTCATTTTATTATATAATTCTATTTTCTTTTATTTTTCTTTTTCAATTAGGTAGTATTTGATGTTTCTTTTCCTCACGTTCTTTCTCCTCCCCTTTGGTTTATTCCCTTTTGATTTCGAAAATAATTATCAAAGAACTTTTTGTCTATAGTTTGGGGATTGTGCTCCTCTGTCATCATCTTTATCGTCGAAATAGGTGTGGGATTTGAAACCTTCCCTATTCTATTTGCGTTTTCTTTTCGATATTGAGAAAAGTCAATTTTGGATGTGATTTTGTTAGTGTATGCTTAGAATATTGGTGGTATTGATATACTTTAATGTGGAAAAGGTTAGGGACTATTTTGGTGCCTTTAACGATGGTTTCAGGGCTATTTTGGGGTGGTGTCGTGCCCTCTACGGTGGCCACATAGGCATGTGTCGAGTCAGACGATTGTGTGATATCATCAGCTAAATTTGGGTACCACACGGCCTGGCGAAATGGTCGTGTGGCCTATTTAGGGATTTTGTCGATTTTCACATGGCTGTGTCCCCTAGGCACATGGGCATGTGAATTTAGGAATTAGGGATTCAATGATTTTGAGTCAAACAACTTAGCCATATGGCCGTATGGCTGATTTGGGGATTTAAGGATCCCACACGGGTGTGTGTTCTAGACACATAGCCATGTCTGGTATGGCATATGGGTGTGCGAGATCCTCACAGGGCTGTGTCTACCCTGGATTTAGCGAAATTGGACAGTACGTTACACGGCCTGATCACACAGTCATGTCCCTGCTTCACACGGGCGTGTGCCTCTATCACACAGCCGTGTGCCACCTTCTACACGGGAACTTGGACCCCCACACAGCCTATGCTATCCCATACAGCTGGAGCACACAGATGTGTTGCCCTATCTTGCCAAATGATTGGTTTTAGGTCAAATTTAAGCGTAATTATGACTTTATGCATTTCAACCCTCGGCTAAACTTTAGTTAGGGTAATTATGACTCTATTCTGGGATTGAATTGTGTGTTGCTAGGGAATGATTACGTGGCCTGACTGATATTGAAATCAAGTAAATGAGTGTGCCCATATCTTATTCTGATTGATTGAATATGGGTATCTTCCTTTGAATGATTGTCTGGAATTGGCATTCTCATTTTGTACATGATACTGCATACATACATCCATGTGCATAAAGTGTCCTGGGATGGGATTTTGAAGAGAAGTAAGACTGATACTGAACTGAACTGGCAATTTTACTACAACTGGACTGTACAGTAGATTACCGCATTGCAGTGTACAGCATGTACATTTGCTACGCTACGTACCATTGATTGATCTGGCAGCTCAACTCCAATTTACTGGTACAACGATTTACCGCATTGCACTGTAACACATATACGTTAGTTATGCTATGTACTGTTATCTGATTTGGCAGTTCTACTGCACGTTAATACTATGGTTTACCGCAGGGCACTATACAGCTTATACGTTAGCTTTGCTACGTAATATATGATTTGGCAGTTTACTTGCTTACTGATAGCCCTAATACCTAGAGGGTCATGGGCAGTCCCAATACCCTGAGGGTCGTGGACTTACTGAGAGGCTCTTAAGCCTATTGACTGGTTGCTCAGCTGCATTATACTGATATGTGCTGCATTCAGTATTAATTGTAAGTGTAGGGATAGGTGGGTGTTTTAAACCCCACAAGAGGTGTAGGAATGGACGGAGAGGTATGTTGGCTAGATGGGTGGGTTATTATATAATTCAACTGCATACATGCGCATTTGTTTGTGTGATCTTTGTGCATAACAACTGCTGCATTCTTCTGCTTGTCTGATTGACACCATTTCGCATCTGATTGTTTCTACCGACTGAAAAACACATATGATTGTATGAGTTTGTAAACACTGATTGTGACTGACCGACTGTATAGTCATAGTAATTGTATGACTGATTGAGAACTATTGTTTCTGAAACTGAACGATACTGCAACTTTCTGGCTGAGTGTGTTTTTATCAGGCTCTAAATATTGTTATTTGCCGGTACATCCACTGTGAATGTACCAACTGGTTTTGTAGAACTCTATAAGTATGTTCCGCATCTGAACTGCTTTCTAGCTTTCTGTATCTATTACCGTAGTTAGTTGGTTTTGATCTCACACTAAGCTCGTGTGGCTCACTCCTCTTCTGTTTCCCCTTTCAGGTATCTTTTAGAATTCTGATGCTGACTCGGTACGCGATGTCTTAGACAATCTCGATAGAAGTAATTTATAAGTTTTTGTTTTCTATTACTATCTAAAATTGTAAGGTTTAGTAAATAGTGGTACTAGTTCCGTTTTAACCTTTAATCGGTAATTTAAATCTAGTTTATGTTAAACTTATTTGTAGCTTTTATTGACTAGCATTTTAGACGAATAAATGTTTTTGGTTTGATTTGAGATAACCATTTTCGAAAATGGAATTTTGAACAACTAGATTTTGTAAAATTTTCTCACAATCACTTTGGTGATCAATGTAGCGCCCTGAATTCAGTCTAAATTTCTTGGCCAGGTTTAGGGTGTTACATTTAGTGGTATCAGAGCCAGGTTTGTAAAATCTCAGCTTGTGTTTGTATGTGAACATGTGCTCAAGTGATTTTTTTGGCAAAATATTTGAAGAACTGTACCACATAAAATTGAAATGGTTTGTGTTTTGGAAATGGTTTGCAAAAATAAACTGTCTAGGAATCTGGTGCTGTTCAGGTAGAATTCAAAATTGTAGTGTTAAGAATGTGGAATTTCATACTTACTGAGCATATGCTTTCTGAAAGTGTAGGTAACCTAAATTAGACACGAAACTGTTATGGATTCTTAAAGTAAGCAAGATTCTGAGGAGCTATCTGCTTTCCCAAAACGTGAAACTGTTCAGGAGTTTGAGGTTAATGCAATTTTGGCAACTTTGAGTAGCCATAACTCGGAGCTTGGTACTAGGGTATTAACTTGGGTAATGATGGAGGTTCTAGAAAAAGTCTTTGAGCCTAGTTTGGAGAGAAATAGAGAATTGATTCAAAGTAGGTGTAAGGATTGTGGAAAGAAGAGAGATCACGGTTCTCTGAGGTTAGAGTTTTGTGAAGTGTGTTAGAATGCATCTGAGTGACAGCAAAGGTAGTGCCGGTAGTAGTACGAGCATACCATTTTGCGAGTATTGTAAGAGGCACCATCCAGGTGAATGCTGGAGAAAGTCAGGAGTATGCCTTAGATGCGGGTCTAAGGAGCATCGGGTTTGAGATTGTATTCGACATTTTTGAGTCAGGTATTACCGGAAATGTTTGGAAGTGCTGAGTGGAATATAGAAATTGTGTGTGTGATATCTATCTGCTTTAATGGTTGAGTGTTCTGGGTTGGTGTGAGAGGTCTTAAGTTCAAGCTAAGTATGATAGTGTTTTAGGATCAGAGTGCATAGCAAAAGCATTATGGTGTAGTTTGTGTTATGCAATGGTTCTGGTAGTTAAAAATTTCAGGGATGAAATTTCTTTAAGGAGGGGTGAATTGTAATGCCCCAAATTTTGGGCCTAAAAGTTTTGAGATTTGGAGCATAGGGATAGTGAGAAGGCTGCACATATGTGGTTAGTTGTGCAATTTAGTAACAGAATGAGCCTGCTGGTCTTGTGGTTGTATAAGTGTTAGCGAACTTCAAGGTTGTGGGTTTGAGTCTTATGTTTGTATTTTGGAAACATTTTATTATGACTGGCTTTAAATTAGTATTTTATTTTTCTTTTAATGTTTCTTTATTTTATTATATCATTCTATTTTATTTTATTTTTGTTTTTCAATTGGGGATTATTTGACTATTCTTTTCTTCACGTTCTTTCTTCTCTCCTTCAGTTTCTTCCTTTTTGATTTTGAAAATAATTCTCAAAGAACGTTTTGTCTACAGTTCAGGGATTACGCTCCTCTGTTGTCATTTTTGTAGTGGAAACAGGTGTGAGATTCGAACCTTCCACATTCTATTTGCATTTTCTTTTCGACTTAGCAAAAAATCGATTTTGGATATGATTTTGTTAGTGTATGCTTGGAATGTTGGTTGTATTGATATTCTTTAAGGTGGAAAAGGTTAGGGACTATTTTGGTGGCTTTAACAATGGTTTTGGGGCTGTTTTGGGGTGGTTTCATTACGTCCCTAGCGGCCACACGGGCATGTATCGAGTCACACGACCTTGTGATATTGTGAGTTAGGGTTTTCAGTTGACTTTTGGTGCCACACGGCTGTATGGCTAGTTTGGGGATTTTGTTGATTTTCACACGGCCGTGTCCCCTAAGCGCATGGGCATGTGAATTTGGGAATTAGAGGTTCATTGATTTTGAGTCACACAGCCTGGCTGTAGCGCCTCAAATTTTAGGGTTTTTGCATTTTCACCTAAATGTATTTTTGCATGGCTTGATGTGCTGAATTAATGATTTGGGTGTGTTTAGTGGGCCTTTGGAAGGCCTGGGCTAAAGCCTAAGTCCTGGTAAAATCTTAATTTTTGCATTGGAAAAATCTTGGTGTTAGCATATAGGGCTTTTAAACTAATGTTGGGGTTTTATGACACAAGGAGTCTAGGGTTGGAGTGGCAAGGTAGTGCCACTTAGGAAGCAAGGGAAGTGGTGTGATTTAGCTTGAGGGAGGGCCAAGGTTTGAATCTCCCTGATGGCAAGATCCTTTAATTTTGCTACATGGATAGGGTAAGAGGTGGACTTGAAGTTGAATTCTGAAGGAATAAGTTTGAGTTGTTCATAGGATTGGATTAGGGAGTGATAAGGGGAGATTATCAATGAGGAAATTTAGGGGTTGAATTGTTGGAGAGAGTTGGCAGAACTTTAGAGTCTTGATGGTGCATATTCGGCAAAAAGGGTAAGGGAGTTTGCCGAATTTCTTTTTGGGCACTTTTGGGATTTTAGTCCTTTGAGTTTCAGTGTTTTGGTAGGTAGGTGTCGATTTCTTCCTTTGGGATTCGGGATTTTCATTTTTGGTCATTCTTTTAGTGCCGAATAGGTAAGTTTGAAGGGTGCTTTTCGTTCTTTTTCTTTCCTTTCTCTCCTTCTCCCTTTCGTTCAAAAAGCCGAAAGTCCCTAAGCTCTCAATCTCCTATTGGCTGATTGGTTCAAGAACCGAACCCCCGATCTTCTTGTCTCTATTTTTCTTTCCAACCCTTCCCCTAATTCTTCCCTCTCTTGTACTCCTAAGTGGCCGAACCCTATTTCTCCATTTTGAAAATAATTCTCTCTTGGCCGATTCCCTCAAAAACTGATTACCTATTTTCCAAGTATTCACCTATCTAGTTTTGGTTATCTAGTCAAATACCTTAGATCCATTATTCTTCTATGTGTTTCGGTTAGGTCTATGATAGATCTGGGCTCAGGCTAGTGATTGGCGGCTTCTTCTGTTATCAAATTAGGCTAGCAAACCCTTGTGGTAAGTCCCCTATTCTTTTTCTTTTACGTTTCTTATGAATAAAGAAAAGTTAAAACCCTTTATCTCCCTGGTACTATCGGTTTTTGACCCCATTGTTGGGTATCAATTATAGTCCTTTTCCTTTTGGTTTCTTGTGTGTATTAGTGTGATAAAGGATAATCTCGCGAGGAGCGGTTGGTGGCTAGCGACATTGTAATAACTTAGATCTATTGTTTAGATCTTGGTAAGGTAAGAAAAGGGTAACTTTCTGTAGTGTGGGCTGATTGTTAAAGGATTTTGGTGGATATGGTTAGTAAGTTCAATAGATCGTTTAATGGTTTGCTTGGGTATTTGTAGGTTGATCATTCGAGGGGCTCGTCCGACGCTAATCGTAAATAGGTTTGTAACGGCAACCTCTAATAGCGTAGATCGACAAAAAGCTAAAAATTCAGAATGCCAAAATGCCGACATTTTGTGGTCTTGCAAGTGAGCGAATACTCGTGGGCCGATTCAAAACCACGCATCGTGGGTATTAGACTGTAAGGGCCGCTGTGCACGTTTTCGTGCACTTGGGCTGTTCTATGCCCCAATAGGTTGAAATAGGCCCAACGGGCTTACGGGCCCATATGGGTATAGTTATGTGGTAAATGTTTTCTGGTACGTTGATGTTAAATCTATGACAATATGCACAAGCTTAGACTGAGCGGGCCACATGAGCGTGTGGTCCCCCTCGGGCCTATTAGGGGTTTTATGCTCGATTTCACTATGTGACTATATGGACCCCTTTAGTCTTTCGGAGTGATGTTAGACCTACTAGAAGGTCGTATTAGGTGTTGAAACATCGTGACTTAGCGAAATGACAAAAATACTCAAGAAGGGTAAAACTACCATTTTACCTCTAGCTGCCAAAAGACTGTTTTACATCTAGAAATGGGTTGACTGATTTGTGTATGACTATATCTGTATTTGATAATCTGTATGCATATAATATGTAGCACTCTAGTCTGCATGGGGTTGGGTTTGAATTTGGAGAAAGTTCTATATAGTGGCACTGCCACGTATTTTGTTTTGTGGCTCTGCCATGTAATTCTGTTCTGGTACCTTTGCCACGATCTCTGTATTAGCAGCTCTGTTGCGTCTGTAGTGTGTAGGGCTGGGTGGGTTGAGTTATTCCCCACATGGTGTGATGGGCTGGTACGGGTGGTGTGATGGGGGACTAGGATTGGGTTTTTGCATATATTCATTTCTGTATCTATAATGGGCCCAAGGCCCACTCTGTTTTTGAATAGGGCCAAGGCCCAGACTGATCTGTATCTAAATAGGGCTTCGGCCCAGACTAAACTGCATGTCTGATCTTTGTTGTTGGTTGGGTTAAATTACACATTGAGTTTTCACAAACTCACCCTATTATTTTCACCTATGTAGGTAACCCCCAACCATAGAGGATTTGGAGCTGCGAGGGCTCGGTGTGGCCACAAGGTTTATGCGTCTAGTTTTTGCATTGTTTAATTTATTTTTATTTTAATTTTTGATTTATATTGTAATAAGGCGAGTATGGGTGTTTCATTTTGGGTTACACTATTTTTTGCTTTAAAGCGGTAGACTAGGATATGCTGGTTTTGAAAATTAATAGCAAAAGTTTTCAAACAAGCTTTACGTAATGGTTGGAGGACTTAATAATAAGAACGACAACAAATGGGATTTTGGTATAAACACTTCATGATAATAAAAACAGTTTTAATTAGATTTTGCTCAATAACTACAAGCTACCAATCATGGACCTCTAATAAATAACATAACGATTTGTTAAAGTAACTGGTTGAGAATAAACCGTCCATGTGACACACTAGATCTGGCCATAACGTCTGGGCCGGGTTTGGGGTGTTATACTAGCCATACGACAGTGTGGCTGATTTGGAGATTTAGGGATCCCACATGGGTGTGTGTTCTGGACATACAACCATGTCTAGTATAGGACATGGGCATGTGAGATCCTCACACGGCCGTGTCTTCCCTGCATTTGATTTTAGCAAAATTGGATAGTGAGTTACACGGCCGTGTCCCTGCTTGACACGGACATGTGCCTTTGTCACACGGCCATGTGTCACTTTCTATATAGGCATTTGGACCCCCACACAACCTATGTTATCCCACACGGCAGGAGCACATGGGCGTGTGGCCCTATCTCACCAAATGATTGGTTTTAGGTCAAATTTAAGTGTAATTGTTAGTCCATACGTTTCAACCCTTGGCTAAACTTTAATGAGGGTAATTAAGACTCTGTTCTGGGCTTGACTGTGTGTTGCTAGTGAATGATTGTGAGGCATGACTAATATTGAAATCAAGTAAATGAGTGTGCTTATCTCTGATTCTGATTGAATGAATACGAGTGTTTACCACTGAATGATTGTCTGGAATTGGCATTCTGATTTTGTACATGAGACTGCAAACATGCATATGCATAAAGTATTTTGGGATGGGATTTTGAAGAGAAGAATGATAGATACTGAACCAAACTGGCAGTTTTACTGCAACTGGACTGTACAGCGGATTACCACACTGCACCGTACAACATGTACGTTAGCTACGCTACGTACCATTGACTAATCTTGCAACTCAGCTGCAATTTACTGGTATAGCTGTTTACCATATTGCATTGTACCACATGTACTTAGCTATGCTACGTACCGTTATCTGATTTGGCAGTTCTAATGCACGTTTGTAGCACGGTTTACAACATGGCACTGTACAGCTTATACGTCATCTTTGCTGCGTGATATATGATTTGGCAGTGTACCTACTTACTGATAGCCCCAATACTCAAAGGGTCGTCGACAGTCCCAATATCCTGAGGGTCGTGGACTTACTGAGATTCTCTTAAGCCTATTGACTAGCAGTTCAGCTGCATTATATTGATATGTGTTGTATTCGATACTAATTTTAAGTGTAAGGATAGGTGGGTGTTTTAAACCCCACAATAAGTGTAGGGATGGACGGAGAAGTGTATTGGCTGGATGGGTGGGTTATTTTATAATTAAACTGCATAAATGTACATTTTTTTATGTGATCTATGTGCATCACAACTGCTACATGCTTCTATTTGATTGGATGGCACGTCTGTGCATTTGACTCTTTCTGCTGACTAAAAAACACATATGATTGTATGAGTTTGTAGACAGTGATTGTGATTGGCTGACGGTATTGTCATAATAACTGTATGACTGACTTAGAACTATTGTTTCAGCCCAAACTGAACTGATTGTCTGATCTTTGTTGTTGGTTGGGTTAAATTACATATTGAGTTTTCACAAACTCACCCTATTATTTTCACCTATGCAGGTAACCCCCAAGCATAGAGGATTTGGAGCTGCGAGGGACTCGGGGTGGCCACATGGTTTATGCTTCTGGTTTTCGCTTTGTTTTAATTTATTTTTATTTTTATTTCAGATTTATTTTGTAATAAGACCACTATGGGTGTTTCGTTTTGGGTTACACTATTATTTGCTTAAAAGAGGTAGACTAGGATATGCGGGTTTTCAAAATTAATAGCAAACGTTGTCAAACAAGCTTTACATAATGGTTGGATGACTTAATAAGAATGAAAACCAATAGGATTTTGGTATAAACAATTCATGATAATAAAAACAGTTTTAATCTGATTTTGCTCAATAACTGCAAGCTACTAGTCATGGACCTCCAATAAATAAGATAATGATTTCTCAAAGTAATTGGTTGAGAATAAACTGTCCATGTGACACACCAGATTTGGCTATAACGTTCGGGCCAGGTTTGGAGTGTTACATTTAGTGGTATCAGAGCCCGGTTGCAACAACTCAGTTCGAAAGTTTACTTGAAGATTTAAATAAAAGACTTAACTTGTTTATGGAATTCGCTTTTGAAAACTTCCTTATGTAAATTCTTTTAAAATTTGTTTCTTTTCCAAAATATTTTTCCTTAAGTCTAGGGCTTTGAGAAGATTTTC
This sequence comes from Gossypium stocksii, assembly GCA_020496765.1. Taxonomy (NCBI): domain Eukaryota; kingdom Viridiplantae; phylum Streptophyta; class Magnoliopsida; order Malvales; family Malvaceae; genus Gossypium; species Gossypium stocksii. The sequence goes on from CM035622.1 coordinate 57,415,557, forward strand.
AACAAAGTTGATTTAAATTATTTGCTTTCGACAAAACTTGATTTTCTCTGAATATGGTTACTGGAAAGTGTGGCTCATTGAGTCTTCGGCACTAAATCCGTAAGTATTCTCTGCTATACTGTATTGAATTAAACTGTGATACTGAAACATTATTGTAGATAGTGCTAAGACCCTACTGAAACTCCGTAGTTAGGGTAACACTAAGACTGTAGAAGACTGAGACAGTAGGAAAAACTAAAAACTCTAGAAGACTAAGACTGTAGCTAGGCTGCGATTATGCGAAAACAAAGCTCTATTTTACTATTTCTGCATAAAACATCTGTATTAAATACATAAATTATGAACTAATTCATAAAATTCGTAAATTAGATAATACGATATGAGTACAAGAGCTGCACGTGGAAGAGGTTATGGTCGAGGCCGAAGAAGTACTCAGGCTAGATCTTTATCCTTGGGACATATGCCTGCTGGGGAGGCGCGAGCGCCACCAGCAACTGAGACGAGGTCTTACGATCGGGTTGCAGGGGACGATACGCTGTCCCAAGCGATGCTCCGTGTTCTGGAAAGGGTTGCTAGAGCGAGTACTGGAACGGTGAATCGGGGATCGATTTCTGAGTAGCTTCGGGCTAATGAAGCGGAGGTCTTCAGGGGCATATCTGGTGTGGCCGCAAATGTGGCCAAGTACTGGTTGGAGGCCACGGAGCGGATAATGGACGATCTGGACTACTCGATGGAGTAGAAGCTAAAAGGTGCAGTATCTTTGCTACTTGACGAGGACTACCAGTGGTTGCTTACTGTGAGAGATGGTACACCAGCTGAGCGGGTGACTTGGGAGTTATTTAAGACGGCCTTCAATGGGAAATACGTCGGGGCGAGTTATGTGGATGCCCGAAGGAAGGAATTCCTGAATCTGACTCAGGGTAGCAAGATTATAGCGGAGTATGAAGCTGAATTCTTAAGGCTGAGCTGGTATGCCAGTGGGATAGTTGCTATGGAATATGAACACAATGTGTGATTCGAAGATGGCCTCAGAGATGAGATAAGAGTACTGTTTGCTCCATAGAGGGAGCGTAATTTTGCTGCTCTGGTGGAAAAAGCCAAAATCGCTGAGGAGGTGAAGTGCTCGGAGCTTCACAATTGTGAAAAGACAGAAATAGATTTAGGAGGGATTCAGGGCTCTCGGGTGCTACGGGGAGGTATGCTAAAAGAGTTAGAGTGGACGAGCGGGTTCGAGTAGTTCCAGTGAATGTGGTTAGATTGTAGCTTGTGCGGACTGTGGAAAGATACATCTGGGCGAATGTTGAAGGCGTTCTGGAGCATGCTCCCGGTGTAGGTCCAAGGATTACCGAGTCAGAGATTGCCCTTAGAGGCTGGCACAGATGCAAGCTGTTGAACCGAGAGTTGCTCAGCCAATGAAAGGTGGTCAGCAACCACCAAGAGGCCTTGGACAGGTCAAGGGCGGTAATGGGAATAAACGTGGACGTGGAGCATCAGACAGAGGTACTGGAAATGCTGAGGCACGACAGCCGCCATTGGTCTACGCTTCTCGTTGTTGAGAGGAAGGTGACGTGCCTGACATCATAACTGCTACGTTTTTAATTTATAGCACGCCATACACTGCTTTGATTGACATTGGGTCTACATATTCATATGTTGTGTGTGATGTGTCTGGGACGTTGGGTGTGCAATCTGAGAATACTGTGAGTGGGGTATCTGTGATAAGTCCACTGGGCCACTCGGTTAGGGTAGATAAACTTTTTAGAGATGTACCCTTAGAGACACAAGGTAGAATTTTCTCTGCAGACTTGATGGAGTTACCATTCGGAGAGTTTGATCTCATCCTGGGTATGGATTGGCTTGTTAAGCATCGGGCGAACTTGGATTATGCTGCCAAAAGAATGGTATTAAAGACTTTGAAGGATGAGGAGGTAACTGTACTAGGGGAGCAAAGAGATTATTTGTCTAATGTTATCTCGGCATTAAGAGCTGAAAAGCTGATTCACAAGGGTTACGACGCGTTTCTGGTGTATGTGAGTAAGTCTGATTCTAAGGGCTTGTCCATGGGTGAAGTTAGAACCGTCAAGGAATTTCAGGATGTTTTTCTAGATGAGCTTTCTGGGTTGCCTTCAAATCGTGAAGTCGAATTTGGAATCGATGTGTTGCCTGGAACGGCTTCAGTGTCCATCACTCCCTATAGAATGGCACCAAAGGAGCTGGTGGAGTTAAATGCGCAAATCCAAGAATTTTTGGATCGAGGTTTTATCCGGCCGAGTGTGTCTCCGTGGGGAGCACTGGTACTATTCGTTAAAAAGAAGGATGGGACGATGCGCATGTGCATTGATTATCATCAGTTGAACAAACTAACTATTAAGAACAAGTACCCTTTGCCAAGGATCGACGATCTATTTGACCAACTAAGAGGAGCTTCGATATTTTCCAAGATCGACCTTTGGTCCGGATATCATCAGCTAAGGGTTAAAGAGGTGGATATCCTCAAGACAGTGTTTAAGACTTGGTATGGTCATTACGAGTTCCTGGTAATGCCGTTTGGACTGACGAATGCACCAGTAGCCTTTATGGATCTTATGAACCAAGTATTCTAACCCTACTTAGATCAATTTGTGGTCGTCTTTATAGACGATATCCTGGTGTATTCAAAAACTGAGGGGAATCATGAGGAGCATCTCCGGATTGTTCTACAAGTGCTGAGAGAGAAGCAACTTTATGCAAAATTCAGTAAGTGCGAATTTTGGCTGCAAGAAATGACATTCTTAGGTCATGTTGTTTCTGCTGAGGGGATTAGAGTGGACCTTAGAAAATTGAGGCTGTTGGAATGGAAGCCACCGGGATCTGTGTCAAAAATTAAAAGTTTTCTGGGTTTGGCGGGGTATTACAGAAGGTTTGTGGAAGGTTTTCTGTAATTGTGGCACCGTTGACGAAGCTTCTGAGGAAAGGGGTACCATTTATCTAGACTGAGAAGCAACAGGAAAGTTTTGAAAAGTTAAAGAAAGTTGACTGAAACACTTGTGTTAATTTAGCCGGAGTCTGGGAAGGATTTTACTGTGTATAGCAATGTGTCGTACGTGGGATTAGGCTACGTGTTGATGCAAGAGGGTAAAGTGGTTGCATATGCATCGCGGCAACTTAAGCCTCACGAGGTGAATTACCCTACGCTTGATTTGGAGTTCACGGCAGTGGTTTTTGCACTAAAGATCTAGAGGCACTACTTGTATGGAGAAAAGTGTATCATATATACGGATCATAAGAGTGTCAAGTATCTTCTGACTCAAAAGGAGTTGAACCTTAGGTAACGGAGATGGATAGAGTTGCTTAAGGATTATGATTGTTCTATTGAATATCACCTGGGTAAAGCTAACATGGTAACGGATGCTCTGAGTCAGAGAGCCGTATCTGATCTGAGAGTGATGTTCGCTCGACTCAGTCTGTATGACGATGGTAGCTTGTTAGCAAAATTGCAAGTAAGACCGACCTGGATAGAGCAAATTAAGGAGAAACAATTATTGGATGAGTCATTTTTTTCTTGATTTTGACAGGTAGAAGAGGGTGAAGCTTCTAATTTTGGACTAAATAATGAAGGAATTTTGTGCTTCCGTAGGAGAGTTTGTGTCCCAAAAGACTCTGGTCTGAGGTAGTCTATACTAAAAGAGGCACACGACAGTCTTTGTGCCATGCACCCTGGTGGGAATAAGTTGTATCGGGATCTACGGGAATTGTATTGGTGGCCTGGATTAAGCGAGAAGTAACAAAATCTATGGGTAAGTGTCTTACATGCTAGCAAGTGAAAGCTGAGTATCAACTGCCTTCAGGACTTCTGCAGCCGGTCAAGATTCCACTTTGGAAGTAGGAAAGGGTAACCATGGACTTTGTGAGTGGGCTACCCTTGACTCCTTCCAAGAAGGACTCAGTTTGGGTAATTGTGGATAGGCTGACCAAATCTACTCATTTTATACCTGTCCGAACTAACTATTCGCTTCAGAAGTTGGCGAAGCTGTATGTAGCTGAGATAGTGTGACTTCAAGGGGTGCCAGTTTTGATTATTTCTGACCGAGACCCTAGGCTTACATCTCGATTCTGGCAGAAGTTACATGAGGTGTTGGGAACACGGCTAGACTTCAGCACTGCTTTTCACCCTCAGAAGGATGGACAGTCGGAGAGGGTGATTCAGGTTCTAGAAGATATGTAAAGAGGGTGTATTATTGATTTTTGAGGTAGCTGGGAAGATTACTTGCCATTAGCAGAATTTGCGTATAACAATAGTTACCAGGCGAGTATTCGAATGGCACCGACCTAAAGCGTAGGAAATTTGAGTTCACTGTGGGAGATTTTGTTTTCTTGAAGGTCTCGCATTGGAAGAAAATCTTAAGGTTCGTAAAGAAGGGCAAGTTAAGTCTGCGATTTATCGGGCCCTATCGAGTTTTTAAACTGGTGGGTCCGGTAGCTTCTCAGCTTGAACTACCTCTGGAGTTAGACCGAATCCATGACGTCTTTCATTTCTCGATGTTGAAACGATATTGGTCTAATCCTTCTCACATTGTGCCAGTTGAGGAAATTAAAGTTAAATCTGATCTGACTTTCGAGGAAGAGTCAGTGCAAATTCTAGACCGTGATGTGAATGTATTAAGGAAGAAGTCTGTTCTGTTGGTCAAGGTATTCTGGCGTAACCACAGTGTAGAAGAAGCCACGTGGGAGTCTGAGGAGACAATACGGACACAATAGCCTCACTTATTCTGACCAGGTAAATTTCGAGGCTGAAATTTCTTTAAGGGGGTAGAGGTGTAACGCCCCAAATTTTAGGGTTTTTGAATTTTCACCTAAATTTATTTTTGCATGGCTTGATGTGCTGAATTAATGATTTGGGTGTGTTTAGTGGGGCTTTTGGAAGGCTTGGGCTAAAGCCTAAGTCCTGGTAAAATCATAATTTTTGCTTTGGGAAAATTTGGGTGATAGCATATAGGGCTTTTAAACTAATGTTGGGGTTTTATGACACAAGGAGTCTAGGGTTGGAGTGGTAAGGTAGAACCACTTAGGGAGCAAGGGAAGTGGCGTGATTTATCTTGAAGGAGGGCCAAGGTTTGAATCTCCCTAATGGCAAAATCCTTTAATTTTGCTACATGGACAGGGTAAGAGGTGGACTTAAAGTTGAATTCTGAGGGAAGGAGTTTGAGTTGTTCATGGGATTGGATTGGGGAGTGATAAGGGGAGATTATCAAGGAGGAAATTTAGGGGTTGAATTGTTGGAGAGAGTTGGCTGGACCTTAGAGTCTTGATGGTGCATTTTCAGCAAAAAGGGTAAGGGAGTGTGCCGAATTTCTTTTTAGGCACTTTTGGGATTTTAGTCTTTTGAGTTTCGGCATTTTGGTAGGTAGGTGCCGATTTCTTCCTTTGGGATTTGGGATTTGCATTTTTGGTCATTCTTTTAGTCTCGAATAGGTAAGTTTGAAGGGTACTTTTCATTCTTTTTCTTTCCTTTCTCTCATTCTCCCTTTCGTTCAAAAAACCGAAAGTCACTAAGCTCTCAATCTCCTCTTGGCCAATTAGTTCAAGAACCGAACCCCCCATCTTCTTGTCTCTATTTTTCTTTCCAACCCTTCCTCTAATTATTCCCTCTCTTGTACTCCCAAGTGGCCAAACCCTATTTCTCCATTTTGAAAATAATTTCTCTCTTGGTCGATTCCCTCAAAAACCGATTACCTATTTTCTCAAATATTCACTTATCTAGTTTTGGTTATCTAGTCGAATACCTTAGATCCATTATTCTTTTGTGTGTTTTGGTTAGGTCTATGATAAATCTGGGCTCAGGCTAGTGATCAGCGGCTTCTTCTATTATCAAATTAGTCTAGCAAACCCTTATGGTAAGTCCCCTATTCTTTTTCTTTTTCTTTTATGTTTCTTGTGAGAAAAGAAAAGCCGAAACCCCCTATCTCCCTAGTGCTATTGGTTTTTGACCCCTTTGTTCGGTATCCATTATAGTCTCCTTCCTTTTGGTTTCTTGTGTGTATTAGTATGATAAAGGACAATCTCGCGAGGAGCAGTTGGTGGCTAGTGGCATTGTAATAACTTAGATCTATTGTTTAGATCTCGGTAATGTAAGGAAAGGGTAACTTTCTCTAGTGTGGGCCGATTGTTAAAGGATTTTGGTGGATATGGTTCGTCCAATGCTAATCGTAAACAGGTGTGTAATGACACCCTCCATGTAACACCCCAAACCCGGCCTGGACGCTATGGCAAAGTCTGGTGTGTCACATGATCCTATGACTAAGTTTGTGAACTTTGCTTGTTGTGATTTAAGAGATGTTTTTATAAAACAGCAAGTTAATGAGGAAACATTTTATTAAGTCTTTAAATTATTCATTTATTAAGCTCATTGAGTTTGAAAACGTTCTTTGAACTTTGAAACCCGTGCATCCTATGACTAACAACTCCGCATAGTAAAATAAAATCTAAAAGTAAATCATAGCGGTAAAAGAAAAATTTAGGAGAGGCCTTATTACAATATAGTAACTAGTTAAAACAGAAACTAATCTTTGAGATGAGGTGGCCACTCCAAATCCCTCACAGCTCCAAGCCTACCATGGTTGAGGGTTACCTGCAGAGTTAAAGGTAAGAGTGAGTTTGATAACTCAGTGTGTAACATAATCCAACCATAGCCAAAAACAGGTCAAGCCTCAGAGTCAGATTTATTTGAGCCTTGGCCTAATACAGAAATCAGAATAAAGCCCATAGGCCCATAACAGATACAGAATAGATACTTAATATGCAAATAGAAAGCCCAACCCAGGTCCATCCATAACACCCCCGTCCCAGCCTTACACCATGTGGGGAGACTACTCAACCCACCCATCCGCTACACACCACAGAAATTGCAGCAAGGCTGCCAGATAATGTGACAAAGTCACCAGATACAGATATTGTGACATAGTCACCAGAACAGATATTTGTGGCGAGGCCACCAGATTGCAGCGAGGCTGCCAGAACGCTTCCTCCATCATAAAACCCAAACCCCATGCAACAGGTATACATGTCATGACATATAACATGCAGAATCTCATGTATCAGATATATACATATATTATGAGATATGACATACAGAAACAGAAAAATCATACATTTCATACAGAATTTACCCTAGGGGTATAAAGGTCATTTTGCACCTAGGGGTAAAATGGTAATTTTCCATACTAGGGGTATTTTGGTCATTTTACCGATTTTTAGGGATTTTATGAATATCAAGTGACTATTAGTCCATATGTGACTTCAGTAGTTCATTTTAACTTATTTACCATTTTTGCTCTTTTTAAGCCCAAAACCCCTAATGGGCCTTATTGAGTCCACTAACGTCTTAAGCCCGTTAAATCTAATTTTATGCCTAGATTACCAATTTTAACTGTATTATTACCATGCCGCCAGAATACCCTTAACGACAATTTTATCGATATGGGCTTGGAAGCCCATTGGGCCCACCTTTGGCCCATCAAAGCCCAACTTACCTAAAATGCTCGGAATTGCACCTTCTGCAATTCTGTCACCATCGAAACCAATGTGGACTATAACAGAGTAAACGAGTACTCACAGATCCGTACAAGACTAACCTTTCGATCACTTTTGGTCAGTTTTCAGTCATTTCGGCCTTGGCCATTCTAGTCTATATCGAGGGTATGATACACACCTGTTAACAGATGAAGTGTTGACGAAATCCACGCACGAAGAGCCTTTCTACCGAAGAAAAATAGACTAAGTCTGTGAGCCCAACCGTGCCAACCTTCAAGTCCTTGCAAAAAGTCCTCTTGCTCACCCTAACACAACACCAAAACAAGAGGCCACAATACCTTAGTCCAAACGATAGCCTCCCCTAAAGGGGTTTCGGCTTCTTACTTAAAACGTGATCAACTAACAAAGACAAGTTCCTGAATACTTACCAACCTAGCCTCGATCTACAACGATTCCCCTTGCAACTACGAGAAGAGATAAAAGATGATCTAACATTTAGCTTTGAGCACCACAGGGTATAGAAGTTTTGGTTTCTCTCTTTGAAGAAGCAAATGAGGTTTAACATAAGAAGATTCGGCTAAGGAGTTATGGGAGATGTCGAAAAAAAGAGAGAAAGAAGGGAGTTATGTGACTGATGAGAAATCGGCAATGGAACCACAAGGTTTCGGTCAAGGGGATAATCGGCAATGAAGTGTTTACTTTCGGCTTTTTGTGACTATCAACTAGAGAATAACGTCAGAAGAAGATATATGGATGATAGAAGAAGAAAATGGAAAAGAAGAAAATAAGAAAAGAGATTTGAGAGGGAAAGAAATGAGCAATCGGTTTAACAAAAGAAGAACGGCACAAGATGGTGTTTTGGAAGATCTATGTTCGGCAAATGAAAAGAAAAGAGGATTCGGCAATGGGGTGTAATAGGGTTCGGCTACTAGAACAAAAAGAAGAACGAAATGGCAAAACAAACCTAATATGCTATGTCAAACAAACAAAAGAAAAGAATTCACTAACCTAAGATAAAATTCGGCATAAGAACACAAGAAGACCTAAGGAAAAAATCGGCACTTCTAGCACCTAATTACCGAAAATGCACCACTAAGAGTCCTCTTGGCCGGCCACCTTCCTTCAAATTCAAAAACACCTAAAATCAGTCCCCAACAAGCTCCCCTTATCACTCCACAAATCCCTCTCATGACCGATTCAAACACTCCTCAACAGAGTTCTACTCAGCTTGTTGCTGGATATCTCGTTCGTACACATCTTCTCTTTGTTTCCCGAGCCTATAGTGAGTTATAGACAGAGTTTGAAAAGGTCAAATCGTTGATGATTCCATCATACATGATTGAGTTGCGAAAACTTCTGGATAGGTATCTTACATCTGAACTGAATTCTTTCTGGTTAAAGAATCTCTTTCTAGTTGCTCTGGAACAATTAGGAGATTCTTTAAGCACAAAAATTAAACGTCACCCTCTTGCATCCCCTGGGACTTGAACCTTGGCCTTCCTCTATGCTCCACATGCCACATTTTTAGGAGCTTAGTGGCGCCTCCCTTGCCACTTTACCAAGGCTCCTTTTATGCTATGCTCCACGCACAATTACTTAAGACACCTACTTCCAAAGGCCCCTTATCTCCTAAGTGAAAATCTAAAACTTTTCCTGAGTTTAAATCAACACCTGGGCCTTCCATAAGCCCATTAACACTCCCCAAACAAGAATTACACACCCAACTACCAAACTTTAAACATTTTTTCAGATGAACAACAACTCAAGAGCGACCCAAAAATTAGGGTGTTACACTCTAATAGCATAGATTGACAAAAAACTAACAAGCCAGAATGCTGAAATGCTAGCATTTCGAGGTCTTACGATCGTGCGAATGCTTGTGGGCCGATTCAAAACCAATCGTGGGTATTAGACTGTAAGGGCCACTATGCGCGTTTTCGTGCACTTGGGCTGTTGAGCCAAAATAGGCCCAATGAGCCTACGGGCACATACGAGTAAAGTTATGTGATAAGTGTTTTCTGGTACGTTAGATGTTAAATCTGTGACAATATGCATAAGCTTAGACCGAGTGAGCCATACGAGCGTGTAGGCCCCCTCGGGCCCATTAGGGGTTTTGGGCCCGACGTCACTATGTGACTATATAGACTCCCTGAGTCGTTTAGAGTGATGTTAGACCTACTAGAAGGTCGTATTAAGTGTTGAAACATCGTGACTTAGCGAAATCATAAAAATACTCAAGAAGGGTAAAACTACCATTTTTCCTCTAGCTGCTAAAAGACTGTTTTACACCTAGAAATAGGTTGACTGATTTGTGTATGACTATATCTGTATCTGATAATCTATATGCATATAATATGTAGCACTCTAGTCTGCATGGGGTTAGGTTTAAAGTTGGAGGAAGTTCTATATAGTGGCACTGCCACGTATTTTGTTTTACGGTTCTGCCATGTAATTCTGTTCTGGTAGCTCTGCCACGATCTCTGTATTAGCAGCTCTACTGTGTCTATGGTGTGTAGGGCTGGGTGGGTTGAGTTATTCCCCACATGGTGTGATGGGCTGGTACGGGTGGTGTGATGGGGGGACCAGGATTGGGTTTTTGCATATATTCTGTTCTGTATCTACAATGGGCCCAAGGCCTACTCTATTTTTGAATAGGGCCAAGGCCCAGATTGATCTGTATCTGAGTAGGGCTTCGGCCCAAATTGAACTGCATGTCTGATCTTTGTTGTTGGTTGGGTTAAATTACACACTGAGTTTTCACAAACTCACCCTATTATTTTCACCTATGTAGGTAACCCCCAACCATAGAGGATTTGGACCTGCGAGGGACTCGGTGTGGCCACATGGTTTATGCTTCTAGTTTTTGCTTTGTTTTAATTTATTTTTATTTTAATTTTGGATTTATATTGTAATAAGGTGAGTATGGGTGTTTCATTTTAGGTTACACTATTTTTTACTTTAAAGCGGTAGACTAGGATATGCTGGTTTTGAAAATTAATAGCAAAAGTTTTCAAACAAGCTTTACGTAATGGTTGGATGACTTAATAATAAGAACGACAACAAATGGGATTTTGGTATAAACACTTCATGATAATAAAAAAAGTTTTAATCTGATTTTGCTCAATAACTGCAAGCTACCAGTCATGGACCTCTAATAAATAACATAACGATTTGTCAAAGTAACTGGTTGAGAATAAACCATCTATGCGACACACCAGATCTGGCCATAATGTCTGGGCTGGGTTTGGGGTGTTATACTGGCCACAGAACAGTGTGGCTAATTTAGGGATTTAGGGATCCCACACGGGTGTGTGTTCTAGACATACAGCCATGTCTGGTATGGCACACAGGCGTGTGAGATCCTTACACGGTCGTGTCTGCCCTGCATTTGATTTTAGCAAAATTGGATAGTGAGTTAGACCATTGTGTCCCTGCTTGACACAGACATATGCCTCTGTCACACAGCCGTGTGTTACCTTCTATATAGGCATTTGGACCCCCATATGGCCTTTGTTATCCCACACGGTGGGAGCACATAGGCGTGTGGCCTTATCTCACCAAATGATTGGTTTTAGGTCAAATTTAAGTGTAATTGTTACTCTATGCATTTCAACTCTTGGCTAAACTTTAATAAGGGTAATTACGACTCTATTCTGGGCTTGATTGTGTATTGCTAGTGAATAATTGTGTGGCATGACTGATATTGAAATCAAGTAAATGAGTGTGCTCATCTCTGATTCTGATTGATTGAATGCGAGTGCTTACCACAGAATGATTATCTGGAATTGGCATTCTGATTTTGTACATGAGACTGCCTACATACATATGTAAAAGTATTTTAGGATGTGATTTTGAAGAGAAGGAAGACTGATACTGAATCAAACTGGCAGTTTTACTGCAACTGGACTGTACAGCGGATTACCACATTGCACCGTACAATATGTACGTTAGCTACGCTACATACCATTGACTAATCTGGCAACTCAGCTACAATTTACTGGTATAGCTATTTATTGTATTGCATTGTACCACATGTACGTTAGCTATGCTACGTACCGTTATCTGATTTGGCAGTTCTACTACACGTTTGTACTACGGTTTACAACATGGCACTGTACAGCTTATACGTCATCTCTGCTGCGTGATATATGATTTGGCAGTTTACCTACTTATTGATAGCCCCAATACTCAGAGGGTCATCGGTAGTCCCAATATCCTGAGGGTCATGGACTTACTGAGATTCTCTTAAGCCTATTGACTGGCAGCTTAGCTGCATTATACTGATATGTGTCGTATTCGATACTAATTTTAAATGTAGGGATAGGTGGGTGTTTTAAACCCCACAGTAAGTGTAGGGATGGAAGGAGAAGTGTATTGGCTGGATGGGTTGGTTATTCTCTAATTAAACTGCATACATGCGCATTTGTTTGTGTGACTGTGTGCATCACAACTGCTGCGTGCTTCTATTTGATTGGATGGTACCTTTGTGCATTTGACTGTTTCTGCCAACTAAAAAACATATATGATTGTATGAGTTTGTAGATAGTGATTGTGATTGGCTGACGGTATTGTCATAGTAACTGTATGAATGACTAAGAACTATTGTTTCTGAGACTGAACGGTATTGTGACTCTGTGACTGAGTGTATTTTTATCATGCTCTAAATATTGTTATCTGCCGGTACATCCATTGTGAATGTACCAACTGGTTCTATAGAGCTTTATAAGTATGTTCCGCGTCTGAACTGCTTTCTAGCTTTCTATATCTATTACCGTAGTTAGTTGGTTTTGATATCAAACTGAGGTCATGTAGCTCACCCCCTCTATTGTTTCCCCTTTTAGGTATCTTTCGGAATTCTAACGCTGGACTCAGTACGCAAAGGTCTCAGACAGTTTCGGTAGAAGTAATTTATAAGTTTTTGTTTTCTATTACTATTTGAAATTGTAAGGTTTATTAAATTATGGTATTAGTTCCGTTTTAACCTTTAATCGGTAATTTCAATATGGTTTATGTTAAACTTATCTGGAACTTTTATTGACTGGTATTTTAGACGTATAAATGTTTTTTGTTTGATTTGAGATAAACACTTTCGAAAATGGTGTAGTTGTAGCTTAGTGGGTTGTAATAGAAAAATAAGGGGTGGTTATCACTTCTTTAGATATTTCTTTTTCATTTTTCCCCCAAAATTTTGGTTTCCTCTAGAAGTTTCTGATGTCTCTTCCGTTTCCTCTTTTTTCTCTTCTATATTGTTCTTTTCTCTTTTCGTTTAATACTCTATTTGAATCCTTTCAATCTGCGGTGTTTCAATTTTTTATTTTCATGCATTTTTGTAAGTAGTGTTAGTAGCATTGCCGTGTAGGGGGTTTGACTAAAAAAGATCGATTGTAGCGTCACCGTCAATTCTGTTGGTAATGGAATTCATGTTTTGGCAGTAGGGGATTACGAAGGACGGGGTTATGCTTCTGCGGAGTCATAATTGGTAAACGTTCGGAAAGTTAGGTAAGTGATTGATCGTATGTATTGAATGGTTATCGGTCATTTAGTCTTGTGTTAATTGTTTCAAGTGACTAGATTGGTAAATTACTGGTCAATTTTAGGTGTTGGTTATCTCGGGAGTGATTCTACTTCGAAATCGTAGCAGGTGTGTACTCGAAACGTAGAAAATGGGATTCAACAAAAAGCCAAAAAAGCTATCTATCAACGCCACACAGGTGTGTGGTCGCCTGTGCGATAGGCCGTGGGACAGAACAGGGGCGTGTGATCGATGATGCTAGGCCATGCGTGAAGGACACGGTCGTGTGATGGCCAAGCGAGGTCATGTGGGCCCACACGCCCATGTGGCCTACATGGCCCAAATTGGCCTTGGCCGTGTTGGTCTACACGGGTAGTCCAAATGGACGTGTGGGATCCTGGGCCAGGCCGTGTGATCCACATGGCCAAGGCCAATTTGGGCCGTGTAGGCCACACAAGCATTTGGCCCCACATGGGAAGGCTAGATGGGCATGTGAGCCCATTTTTCTGAAAAGTTCTTTAAGGTTGCACGAGTCGCCCAAGTCGAATGTGGACCTACTGTAGGGTCGGTAAGCATAACGTAGACCCTTAATTATGTGATCTAATTGTATGATGTCTGACTGAGCGTGATATATGTACTGAATTGAATGCGTGTCATTTATGATATGTTGCATTGCATTGGGGCAGGTTGATAAAGTTCGAAGGAAGTATCTATCAGGCTTTTAAAACCTGTTTTCTGGTAGCTAAGCTGCCTACCTCTAATTATGTTTCGCATTTCGGTACAGTATGGTCAGTAGGGCTGGACAGGTATTATAAACCCTATATGGTGTGCAGGGATGGGTGGGTGCATTAAACCCCACATGGTGTGTAGGGATGGTCTGAGATGGTGTATGGGCTGGTGGGTAAAATTCTAAATTCTATTACTGCATGTTACATCTGAGGCAGGTCAAGGCCCTATTGAACATCTGAGACTATATTTGTATGGGCTAAGACCCAAACTAAATCTGTGATGGGCTTAGGCCCGAGACTGTATATGACTGATTCTGATATTGTAATTTGTCCATCTTTTCTGTGTGGATTACAAACTAATTTTGCGTAAACTCACCCTTTTTTTCTATTTAATCTGTTCAGGTAATCCCTAGACTTGACGAGTCAGTGCAGCGGAGGACTCGATGGTGGCCACACGTAATTTAAAACTATTTTCTGGTAGTTTCAGATTTATTTTTTTGGGTAATTTTTATGTAACTTGGACTTTATGAATTGCTTGCTTTTAATTTTGGGATTTTAACTACTTTATGGTTGACAGTTTTGATCACAACAAAATACAGTTTTCTAAGTAAGTAAAATCAAGGTTTCATCAAATGGAAACGATTTTCTTAAATAAATGGTTGTCAAAGCTTCCACTAGAAAGAAATGATTTTGACTTAACAAGCATATGCGTTTTTGTGGTGGCATTCATTGATGATATCCTGGTGTATTCTAAGCCTAAAGAGGAGCACGATGGGCATCTCAGAGTGGTGCTACAGATTCTTCGTGAGAAATAGCTGTATGCGAAGTCAGGAAGTATGAATTTAGGCTCCGAGAAGTAACGTTTTTGGGACATGTGGTTTCTATTAAGGGGATTCGTGTTGATCCTCGTAAGATTGAGGCTGTGTTGGATTGGAAACAACCAAAGAATGTGTCTGAAATTCGCAGCTTTCTAGGGCTGGCAGGTTACTATCAGTGTTTTGTGGAAGTGTTCTCCTTGATCGTAGAACCATTGACTAATCTTCTGCGTAAGGGGGTTCTATTTTCCTGGACTGATGCGCAATAAGAAAGTTTTGAGAAGCTCAAGTCTGTGTTGACTCAAGCTCCTGTTCTGATATAGCTTGAATTTAGGAAGGAGTTCGTAATATACAGTGATGCGTCGCGTGTAGGTCTAGGTTGCGTTCTGATGCAGGATGGTAAGGTTGTAGCTTATGCTTCACGTCAGCTTAAGACGCATGAAGTAAACTATTCGAGTCATGATTTGGAACTAGCTGCTATGGTATTCGCACTAAAAATTTGGAGGCATTATCTGTACGGTGAGAAGTGTATGATCTACACTGATCATAAGAGCTTCAAGAATCTCCTCACTCAGAAGGAGTTAAATCTTAGCCAGCGTAGATGGGTTGAGCTACTTAAAGATTATGATTGTACCATTGAGTACCATCCCGGCAAGGCCAATGTGCTAGTCGATGCATTGAGCCGTAGGGCTATGACTGATCTGAGAGCGATGTTCTCTTGACGTAGTCTATTTGACGATGGGAGTCTGTTGGTGGAACTTTAGGTTAAACGGACTTGGATTGACTAGATTCTAGGTAAACAATTAGAGGATAAGTCCCTTGAGTTGTGGTTTCTTCAGATTAAGAGTGGCAACACGTCTGATTTTGGGTTGAACAATGACAAGGTACTTTGTTTCCATGGTCAGATTTGTGTATCAAATAATGAGGATTTAAACAGTTGATTCTGAGGGAACCACATAGTTGCCCTTATGTTATGCATCCCGGCAGGAATAAAATATACCGAGATCCCTATTGGTTATACTGGTCGCCAGGGTTGAAGTGTTAGGTTACTGACTTCATTGCCCGCTGTTTGACTTGTCAGCAGGTTAAGGCTGAGTATCAGTTACCTTCGGGTTTGCTACAACCGGTTAAGATTCCGTTATAGAAATGGGAGTAAGTAACGATGGACTTCGTTAGTAGGTTGCCTCTAACAGCCACTAAGAAGGATTCTGTCTTGGTCATCATAGATCGATTGACCAAATCTACTCACTTCATCCCGGTAAGGACAAACTTTTCTCTTTAGAAATTAGCTAAGCTCTATATATTTAAAATAGTGAGACTGCATGGGGTTTCTATTTCAATCATCTTTGATAGGGATCCTCGCTTCACGTCTCGGTTCTGGAAGAAGCTACATGAAGCTCTGGGTACAAGGTTGGACTTCAGTACTTCTTTCTATCCTCAGGCAAATGGTTCATCAAAGAGGGTGATTCAGATACTGGAGGATATGTTGAGGAGCTATGTGATTGATTTCCAAGGTAGTTGTAAGGAGTACTTGCTATTAGCGGAGTTTGCCTACAATAACAGCTACTAGTCTAGCATCCAAATGGCACCTTACAAGGCCTTGTACGGTTGTAAGTGTCACACTCCCTTATGTTGGACTAAGTTGGGTGAGCAATGTGTTATGGGTCTGGAAATTGGTTTCTGAAATTGAGGATAAGGTCAGATTAATTTGGGATCGACTAAAGGCGGCATCTGACAGTAAAAGTCCTATACAGACCTGAAAAGGAAGGATATCGAGTATTCTATGGGGGACTTAGTATTTGCCAAGGTCTCGCCAAGAAAGAAGGTTCTGAGGTTCGGTCCCAAGGGCAAGTTGAGCCCTAGGTTTATCGAGTCATACCAGATTCTTAGATGAGTTGGGCCTGTCACTTATCAGTTAGAGCTACCTCTGTAGTTGGAGCTGTAACACCCCTCACCTATATCCATTGTAACACCCCCCAAACCTGGCCCAAATGTTATGGCCGAATCTAACAGTGTCACATCAATGGGTGACTCGTATAAATCGTAAACTTGGAAGACTCTGAAGACATTCGTCCGTCTGTAGCTCGAATAAGGGATTATTTTCAAAACAGTTTTGTTACAAAAATAACTTAGTTTAAAATGTGTTCATTAGAAGGTTCGCTTAATCAAAAGTTTAGGTGACATTGAGTAAAAGCTTTGATTTTATAAGTTGAAAACCTAAGTGTACATATCTTGTTAAATTACAGCGAAAGCTCATGTTTTAAGAAAACGTTCAGATATTTATGTTGATTTAGAAAACATGTTTAATTTTAGAAATCCCGTTAGAGTTTGAAACTTTAGCAGTTATAATAATAAAATCCAAATATAAAATCATACCGAAGATAAAAGGCCTTATTACAACCCAATAAAACAATGTAAAATAAGGAAAGTAAATAAAACTAGTAATCCTCAAAGTAAATAGTAGTGCAGTGTGGCCACCTCTGAGTTCTCTCCTACGTCGAACCGCCTACTGAGGGTCACCTAAAAAAAAACTTAAAAAGAGGGAGTGAGTTTCGAAACTCAGTGTGTACGACCCTCATCAAACAAGTAATCATGCAACAATCAGATTGGGCCTAAACCCTATTCAATATTGGTGGCCTTTGGGCCTTAGCCCATAGTGGCCTTAGTTGAGCCTAAGCCCACATCACAATATACAGTGGCCTTTGGGCCTAAGCCCATAGTGGCTTCGGTTGGGCCCGAGCACATATCTCAGATATCAATATGCGCATGCGATGCACAATTACCCATAACTAACCCTGTACACCCCTTCCAACCCTACAATCCTGTAGGGAGATACTTAACCCACCCATCCTTATACACCTGTTGTGACATCGGTTGCGGCACGACTCATCGTTGCAGTAGAACTGCTCATGGCTTAAAAGCCTTCGTTGGATCAACAGTTGTCAAGTGACCATGTGACCCTTATATACACTTACTCCAATCATAATCCCGGCCCATATGCAATATAATAATACATGAATGCAGTAGAAAACATATAGCATACATAAGTCTTACTCATAACACATAGGGGTATTTTAGTAATTTTTCCCTACAGGGGTATTTTAGTAATTCTACCCTACAGGGGTATTTCAGTAATTCTACCCTATAGGGGTATTTCGGTAATTCTACCCTACAGGGGTATTTGGTAATTTCTTAACATTATGGGTCTTAATTACGAACTTTGGCCCGTCAACAAGTCCCCGTTGGCTAAAGTGAACAGATACTATACACCAGGTAGGATTCCAGAGAAGATGAGGTGGGTCATTAAGGCCGCTTAAGTACCAAGCTCTCCCTAGATCCAATCCTAGACATGCATATGCCCATTGCCACACTCTAACCTTATGACTTGTCCATAGACGCACTTAATAAATTAATTAAGTTTTATGCCGCTTAACGATTCATTAGAAACTAGGCCTAAAAGTCCATTATAAAACCCTGGCAAGTTTACATGCTTTCATACATTCATATAGCCCATCAGGCCCAATCACATTTCTATGGTCTATTAGGCCTAGTCACAATTATATGGCCCATCAGGCCCAAATTTATTCCAAGCCATACAACCAACTTAATCAGCTCATCACTTATTACCAATCTACCAATTGTCGCTTATCTGGGCCCACGAGCCGGTCAGGCCCATTTGGCCCATTCTGGCCCAGCTGGCCAAAACGTGACCAAAGTCCATGAGATCGCTCATGGGGTCTCTGATAACGCATCGATTACCCTCTTACAAGTGTTCACGCACTTGCACACTACTGTAGCAAAAAATTCAGCATTTCGGTATTTTGGCAATTTGGGATTTGCTGATCTATTGTGTGTGTGCAGTGTGTGTACACACCTACTTAAGAAAACGTGCTGCGAACTCCTTAGCCACGAACCTACAATCGATGTCACTCAGCAGTTAATCATACACTTATCAAATACTATTACCAAAAACCATAATCCCACATTTGCCTTACCTTGGACGACAAGCATTAACAACCCTTCCTTGATCACTAATCACGAGTATTTCTCAAATCTGCATCAATCTTAATCATTAAAAACTAAACAACAAGTGACTTGCAATCATCTTAACTCACCTTTAAACCACTTATGACTATTCGGCCAACCTTAACCAATAAAAGAGGAATACTTACCCAAAACCTCAAAACGTTTAATAAGCAATTCGGTAGAGATCTGAAATACAAGATTCGATAATAATCCCCTACCAAAACCAATTTAGAAAGAGTAAGTGAGAGATGGAATCGATACTAGAAAGACCAACTAAAAGAAAGTAAAGTACTTATACAAGAATCGATCTGCCAACGTTGAAGACAAAGTGGCGGTACCACAAATTTTTGGCCAAAAGATATTTGGCTTTAGGGAAGGTCAACTAGAAGCAAGAAAGAAAAGAGTTTGATGAGAAAGGAAGGGAAGAAATCGGCACAAAATAAAAGAGAAGGAATAAAGGATTTCAGCTTTTAGATATTTGGAGAGAAAAGTGTTTTCGGCAAAATAGAAAGGAAGAATTCGGCATTAGCCTAGAATCCCCAAAATCGGCACCTATATATACTATAGCCGAATTTACCTATCCCCAAATTCCCAATTTGGCTCCACTTCTCTACTCCTCAATCTCTTCCTAAGTTTTCTCTTTTATTACTTCTTTAAATTTCTCTTCTGATCACTTCCTTCAGAGTTCAACTCCAATGCCACTATTACCCGTCCATATTGTAAAAATAAATCCAAAATATTACCATGCTAGCACTCAAACTAAGGATCTCCTTGCCAGCTATTGAATCCACCTCTGTGCTCTCTAAGTGGTGCCACTTAGCCACTACACCACAACCTCACTTGTGTCATATTTCTTCTCCATTTATTTAAAAGCCATGACACTCGCAAATAGGGTTCTTTTAACATTTGACAGAAATTTCTCCACCTCAAAGCTTGAACTCTAAACTTAATAAATGGCCCTTTAACACTTTAATAACACTTAACTAAAATATCAAACACACCATAGTCATCTTAACCACAAAAGAAAGTTTAGGGTTTTTGGGGCGTTACAACTCTACCCCTTAAAGAAATTTTGTCCTCGAAATTTCCAACTATCTAATAGTCGCACAACACTGATTACGCCGTTATGCTTTTGCTGCACACTCTAATTCTAATACCAAAATAATTATACAGTACGCTATGGTAGGGTGCGTACCAGTATTCGTATTAGGAGCGTCTTTGACCTCTTGGTGACGTGCTGCGTAAACCAGAGCTGGTTGCCTCGCATCAGCATAATCAACACCTCTACTTGGTGCTCCACGACCTAAGCCATTTTGACCTCTAGCCTGATCTTAGCCCCTTGGTGGCTGCTGCCCACCCCTCTGAGGCTGCTCATGACCCCTGTTTGCTTGCACTTGACCTCGCCTCCTTGGACACTCCCTGAAACAATGCTCCATTGAACCATAACCCAGACAAGCTCCTGTCCTACTTCAGCACTTACCCAAGTGTCCTTTCCCACAAAAAGCACAAGGTGGTATTCTAGCATTAGCATTAGTAGCAGGGGGCCCAACTCTGACTGGCCCGTCCACTCTGGCCCTCCTTGTAGGCCTCTATCCAACACCAGAAGATTCTGCATCCTATTTGTTTTTGCCTCTTTCCTTATCCCAGTTTAAGAGTTTAGTGTGCTTCACCTCTTCTGCAACCTTAGCTTTTTCAACCAGTGCTACGAAATCCTACTCCCTCTATGGAGCTATCAGCACCTTGAGACTGTCTCTTAGGCCGTCTTTAAACCACACGCACCGTTCATAATATGTGGCCACTATTCCCTTAGCATACCTACTAAGTCGTAGGAATTTCACCTCATACTCCGTCACGGATCTGTCTCCTTGTGTTAAGTTTAAGAACTCATTCCTTTGGGCATCTACATAGCTTGCTCCAACATACTTCCCCTGAAATGTGAACTTAAAGCATTCCCAGGTAATCCGCTCAGGTTGGGTGCCCTCTTTCACAGTCAGCCACCACTGGTAGGCTTCCTCCCTAAGCAACGATACTGTTCCTTTTAACTTTTGCTCAGGTGTGTAGTCCAAATCATCTATTATCCTTTCAGTGGCCTCCAACCAGTATTCAGCCACGTTGGGAGCCACACCAGCAATACCCTTAAAGATTTCGGCCCCATTGGATCAAAGTCATTCCGAAATGGACCCACGATTTCCCACACCATTATTGGGCATAGCGATCCTTTCCAAAATTCTCAGCATTGCCTATGAAAATGCATAGTCCCCAGCGGCTCGATCATACGACCCTGTCTCAGCCATGGGTGAGGCCGGAGCCTCTTCTACTTTAATATTGAGCATATGGCCTGATGCCGACAACCCAGCCTTAACACTTCCACGGCCTCTGCCTCGGCCTCTTGCACCTCTCCTAGCACTCATCGTTGATTTGTGTGTTATCTAAATTAGGAAATTTATGGAATTAGTTCATAGTTCTAATGACTTAAACAAATGTCTTATGAAAGTAGTAGTTTAAAAGTTATTTTTGCAATCGCAAGTCCAATACAGTCTCAAGTTTCCTATGGGCTTCAGTTTTTCTCTACCTAAGAATCTATCATCTAAAGTAGCCCAGTAATTATCTACAGTACATCAATTTAAGACAAGCTTAGTAATAGGAGAACTTACTTGGCTCGGCGTCGGAGACTCGGTGTGCCACACATCAAAATCCTTCAAAACTTTTTGATTCATTTACAAACAATTTTAAACCCAAAATCTAAGGCCTATTTCACAACCCGAGCTTTGTAACAAGGCTTTGATACCACTAAATGTAACACCCCCAAACTCGGCCCAGACGTTATGGTTGAATCTGGCGGTGTCACATCGATGGGTGACTTATATAAATTATAAACTTGGAAGACTTTGAAGACATTCATTCGTCTGTGGTTCGAATAAGGGATTATTTTCAAAACAGTTTTGTTACAAAAATAACTTAGTTTAAAATGTGTTCATTAGAAGGTTCACTTAATCAAAAGTTTAGGTGACATTGAGTAAAAGCTTTGATTTTATAAGTTGAAAACCCAAGTGTACATATCTTGTTAAATTACAGCGAAAGCTCATGTTTTAAGAAAACGTTCAGATATTTATGTTGATTTAGAAAACATGTTTAATTTTAGAAATCCCGTTAGAGTTTGAAACTTTAGCAGTTATAATAATAAAATCCAAATATAAAATCATACCGAAGATAAAAGGCCTTATTACAACCCAATAAAACAATGTAAAATAAGGAAAGTAAATAAAACTAGTAATCCTCAAAGTAAATAGGAGTGTAGTGTGGCCACCTCTGAGTTCTCTCCTACGTCGAACCGCCTACTGAGGGTCACCTAAAAAAAAAACTTAAAAAGAGGGAGTGAGTTTCGAAACTCAGTGTGTACGACCCTCATCAAACAAGTAATCATGCAACAATCAGATTGGGCCTAAACCCTATTCAATATTGGTGGCCTTTGGGCCTTAGCCCATAGTGGTCTTAGTTGAGCCTAAGCCCACATCACAATATACAGTGGCCTTTGGGCCTAAGCCCATAGTGGCGTCGGTTGGGCCCGAGCACATATCTCAGATATCAATATGCGCATGCGATGCACAATTACCCATAACTAACCCTGTACACCCCTTCCAACCCTACAATCCTGTAGGGAGATACTCGACCCACCCATCCTTATACACCTGTTGTGACATCAGTTGCGGCACGACTCATCGTTGCAGTAGAACTGCTCATGGCTTAAAAGCCTTCGTTGGATCAACAGTCGTCAAGCGACCGTGCGACCCTTCTATACACTTCCTCCAATCATAATCCGGACCTATATGCAATATAATAATACTTGAATGCAGTAGAAAACATATAGCATACATAAGTCTTACTCATAACACATAGGGGTATTTCAGTAATTTTACCCTACAAAGATATTTCAGTAATTCTACCCTACAGGGGTATTTCAGTAATTCTACCCTATAGGGGTATTTTTGTAATTCTACCCTACAGGGGTATTTCAGTAATTCTACCCTACAGGGGTATTTTGGTCATTTCTTAACATTATGGGTCTTAATTACGAACTTTGGCCCGTCAACAAGTCCTCGTTGGCTAAAGTGAACGGACACTATGCACTAGGTAGGATTCTAGAGAAGAGGAGGCGGGTCATTAGGACCGCTTAAGTACCAAGCTCTCTCTAGATCCAATCCTAGACATGCATATGCCCATTGCCACACTCTAACCTTATGACTTGTCCACAGACGCACTTGATAAATTAATTAAGTTTTATGTCACTTAAGGATTCATTAGAAACTAGGCTTAAAAGTCCATTATAAAACCCTAGCAAGTCTACATGCTTTCATACATTCATATAGCCCATCAGGCCCAATCACATTTATATGACCCATTAGGCCTAGTCACAATTATATGGCCCATCAGGCTTCAAGCCATACAACCAACTTAATCATCTCATCACTTATTACCAATCTACCAATTTTCGCTTATTTGGGCCCACGAGTCTGTCAAGCCCATTTGGCCCATTCTGGCCCAATTGGCCAAAACTTGACCAAAGTCCATGAGATTGCTCATAGAGTCTGTGAAAATGCATCGATTACCCTCATACGAGTCTTTGTGCAGTCACACGACTATTGTTGCCAAAATTTTGACATTTTGGCATTTCGAGATTTGCCGATCTATTGTGTGCGTGCAGTGTATGTACGCACCTGCTTCACAAAACGCACTACGAACTCCTTAGTGATGAACCTACAATTGCTGTCACTCAATAGTTAATCATACATTTATAAAATACTATTACAAAAAACCGTAATCCCACATTTGCCTTACATTGGATGACAAACCTTAACAGCCTTTCCTTGATCACTAATCACGAGTATTTCTTAAATCTGTATCAATCTTAATCATTAAGAACTAAACAACAAGTGACTTGCAATCATCTTAAGTCACCTTTAAACCACTCATGACCATTCGACCAACCTTAACCAGTAAAAGAGGAATACTTACCCAAAACCCCAAAATGATTAATGAGCAATTTGGCAGAGATCTGAAATCTGAGATTTGATACGAATCCCCTACCAAAACCGATTTAAAAAGAGTGAGGAAGAGACAGAATCAGTACTAGAAAGACCAACTAAAAGAAAGTAAAGTAATTACATAAGAATCGACCATAGCCAAACTTTTGGCTTTTCGGCATTTCGACATTTCGGCATTTCAGGATTTGCCGATCTATTGTGTGTGTGCAGTGTGTGTACACACCTGCTTAACAAAATGCACTACGAACTCCTTAGCCACGAACCTACAATTGATGTCAATCAATAGTTAATCATAAACTTATCAAATACTATTACTAAAAACTATAATCCCACATTTGCCTTACCTTGGACGACAAGCCTTAACAGTGCTTCCTTGATCACTAATCACGAGTATTTCTTAAATCTGTATCAATCTTAATCATTAAGAACTAAACAACAAGTGGCTTGCAATTATCTTAAGTCACCTTTAAACCACCCACGACCATTCGGCCAACCTTAACCAATAAAAGAGGAATACTTACCAAAAACCCCAAAACGCTTAATGAGCAATTCGGTAGAGATCTGAAATCTGAGATTTGATACTAATTCCCTACCAACACTGATTTAGAAAGAGTGAAGGAGAGATAAAATCAGTACTAGAAATACCAACTAAAATATAGTAAAGTACGTACACAAGAATCGACCGTAGCCAAACTTTCGGCTTTTCGGCATTTCGGCATTTCGAGATTTGCCCATCTATTTTGTGTGTGCAGTGTGTGTACACACCTGCTTAACAAAACGCATTGCGAACTTCTTAGCCACAAACCTAGAATTAATGTCACTCAATAGTTAATCATACACTTATTAAATACTATTACCAAAAGCTGTAATCCCACCTATCCCTTACCTTGGATGACAAGCCTTAAAAGCCCTTCCTTGATCACTAATCACAAGTATTTCTTAAATCTGCATCAATCTTAATCATTAAGAACTAAAGAACAAGTGACTTGCAATCATCTTAAGTCACCTTTAAACCACTCATGACCATTCGACCAACCTTAACCAATGAAAGAGGAATACTTACCCAAAACCCCAAAACGTTTAATGAGTAATTTAGCAGAGATCTGAAATCCGAGATTCAATACTAATCCCCTACCAAAACCAGTTTAGAAAGAGTGAGGGAGAGACAAAATTAGAGCTAGAAAGTCAGACTAAAAGAAAGTAAAGTACTTACACAAGAATCGATCGGCCAATGTTGAAGACAAAGTGGCAGCACCACAAATTTTTGGCCAAAAGATATTTGGTTTTAGGGAAGGCCAACTAGGAGCAAGAAAGAAAAGAGTTTGATGAGAAAGGAAGGGAAGAAACCGGCACAAAATAAAAGAGAAAGAATAAGGGATTTCAGCTTTTAGATATTTGGAGAGAAAAGTGTTTTCGATAAAATAGAAAGGAAGAATTTGGCATTAGCCTAGAATCCCTAAAATCGGCACCTATATATACTATAGCTGAATTTACCTATCCCCAAATTCCCAATTTTGCTCCACTTCTCTACTCCTCAATCTCTTCCTAAGTTTTCTCTATTATCACTTCCTTAAATTTCTCTTCTGATCACTTCCTTCAGAGTTCAACTCCAATGCCACTACTATCCGTCCATAGTGTAAAAATAAATCCAAAATATTACCATGCTGGCACTCGAACCAAATGATCTCTTTGCCAGCTATTGGCACCACTCCATGCTCCCTAAGTGGCGCCACTTAGCCACTACAACACAACCTCACTTATATCCTATTTCTTCTCTGTTTATTTAAAAGCCATGACACTCGCAAATAGGGTTCTTTTAACATTTAACAGAAATTTCTCCACCTCAAAGCTCGAACTCAGAACTTAATAAATGGCCCTTTAACACTTTAATAACACATAACTAAAATATCAAACACACCATACTCATCTTAACCACAAAAGAAAGTTTGGGATTTTTGGGGTTTATATCTGTCGCCAGATTAGGGTACGAGGCATTACTGGACTTACGCTCACACAATTATTTGATTTCGACACACAATTTCCACAAAAATTTAAAACCTTTTCAGTCTTATTCATAACATTCTTATTATGGGCCTACGAGGCCTAAAAGATATGTTGGGTGTGAATCGAAACCAAATTGGAACCTTTCGAACACTTAGAAAATTTTTACTCAAAACAGGGCACATGCCTGTGTGGTACAGGGACACGCCCGTGTGGGCAGGCCGTGTTGTCTCACACGCCCATGTCCCCAGCCCGTGAGGAATCATTTTCCAATTTAAATCTACAGGGGTTTTCACACTGTTGAGCACATACCTGTGTCCTAGACTGTGTCCTTCACACGGCCGAGCACATGCCCGTGTCTTCGCCTGTGTGCAAACACCCGGGAATTTTTTTACGTCAGCATGCAATTTACGTCACACAGCCAAGCCACATGCCCGTGGGCTAGGCTGTGTTTGTCACACAGTCGAGACACACAGCCATGTCTCCACTCGTGTGTTTACTACTAGTCATTTAATTTCTATTAATTTAGGTGCAGGGGACACACGGCTTACCAACACGCCAAGGGGACTGGCCATGTGTCACACACAGCCTAGACACACGCCTGTGTGGACAATTATAGGCTATTTTCCTAGCCAATTGACACCCTGAAACACAAAGAACCTCATACCAAATTTTTCCAATACTCAACATAACATAAAAATCAATTTAAACATCTACAATTTGACATTCATACACTAAATTTCATCTACCATCATCAAGCACACACATCACACCACATTCCACATAAACATTGCAAGCTTGCACCTCAATATATTACATCACTTTGATAAAACATAACTTAACCAATTATGGCTTATTTCAAATGGCCAAATACCAAATCACCACTAATAACATTTGACCCCAAGGACTATGACATATAACCAAAAGATTAGACCACCTACACATGCCATAATTTCAAAGTTCATAATCAAAATACCAAAATGGTTGTTGATAGTGTTGATGGAATCCCGTTGATCACCAAAGCTCGGATTAGCTTGATGAAACTATAAGGGAAGGGAAAAGAGAAGGGGTAAGCTATAAAGCTTAGTAAGTCTATATGCAAATAATGGGCATTTAAAGCTTAAAATACATATATAATAAAAATAAGTTTCCCTATTATCACTTTTGTGAGTATAAGATCATGACTTACTCATATGGCCTGACCATATGATTCAATACACACATTAAGCACTTAGCACACATGATATATTTCACATAACCTGCACATACACATTCTTAACACACGGTCAAATCTTTTTACATCCAATCATATGTTATCATATTAGTTTAAATTCTCGTTAAACCATGCAGAATTCTAAAGGATACTCAAAAAAATGCACAAAAGTTTTTGACATCTCTTCTTCAGATATTTCTTTTTCATTTTCCCCCAAAATTTTGGTTTCCTCCAAAAGTTTCTGATGTCTCTTTCGTTTCCTCCCTTTTCTCTTGTATTCTATTATTTTCTCTTTCCGTTTAATAATCTCTTTGAATCCTTTCAATTTGCAGTGTTTCAATTTGTCGTGTCCGTGCTTTTTGGTAAGTAGTGTTAGCATCATTGCCGTGTAAGGGGTTTGACTTAAAAAATTGATTGTAGCGTTGCTGTCGTTTCTGTTGATAATGGAATTCATGTTTTGGCAATAGGAAATTGCGAAGGACGGGGTTCTAGTCCTGCGGAGTCATAATTGGTAAACATTCGGGAACTTAGGTAAGTAATTGATCGTATGGATTGAATGGTTATCGGTCCATTATTCTCGTGCTAATCGTTTCAAGTGACTAAATTGGTAAATTACTGGACAAGTTTAGGTGTTGGTTATCTTAGGAGTGCTTCTGCTTTGAAATCATACCAGGTGTGTACTTGAAACACAAAAAATGGGATTCAGTAAAAAGCTAAAAAAACTTTCTGTCAATGGCACACGGGCGTGTGGTCGCCCGTCTGGTAGGCCACGTGATAGAAAGCAGGCGCGTGATCGACAATGTGATGGTTTAAGTGAGGCCGTGTGTGACACACAGGCTTGACCAATTGGGCTGTGTGGGCCACACGGGCATGTGGTCCACATGGGTAGTCCGCACGGGTGTGTGGGATTCTACGCCAGGCCGTGTGATGCACATGGCGAAGGCCAATTCTGGTCGTGTGGGCCCACACTTGCAGGCTACATGGGTGTGAGATCCCATTTTTCTAAAAAGTTTTGTAAGGTTGCACGAGTCGTCTAAGTCGATTGTGGACCTACTGTAGGGTCAATAAGCATAACTTAGACCATTAATTATGTGATCTGATTGTATGATGTCTGACTGAGCATGATATGTTGATGAAGTTCGAAGGAAGTATCTGTAAGGGTTTTAAAGCCTGTTATCTTGTAGCTAAGCTACCTACCTCTGATTATGTGCCGCATTTCGGTACAATATGTTGTGTAGGGCTTGACGAGTATTATAAACCCTATATGGTGTGCAGGGATGGGTAGGTGTGTTAAGCCCCACATGGTGTGTAGAGAGGGTCAGAGATGGTGTATGGGCTGGTGTGTAAAATTTTGAATTCTGTTAATGCATGTTATATCTAAGACGGGCCAAGTCCCTATTGAACATTTAAGACTGTATTTGTATGGGCTAAGACCTGAACTGAATCTGTGATGGGCTTAGGCCCGAGACTGTATATGATTGATTCTAATATTGAAATTTGTGCATGTTTTTTGTGGGGATTACACACTGAGTTTGCAAAAACTCACCTTTTTTTTTATATTTAATCTATTCAAGTAATCCCCAAACTTGACAGGTCGGTGCAGTAGAGGACTTGACGGTGGCCACACATAATTTAAAACTATTTTCTAGTAGTTTCAGATTTATTTTTTTGGGTAATTTTTATGTAACTTGGACTTTATGGACTGTTCGCTTTTAATTTTGGGATTTTAACTACTTTTATGGTTGACAATTTTGATCACAACAAAATATGGTTTTCTAAGTAAGTAAAATCGAGGTTTCATCAAATGGAAATGATTTTCTTAAATAAATGGTTATCAAAGCTCCCACTAGAAAGAAATGATTTTGACTTAACAAGCATATGCGTTTTTACTCTAGATTAAGATAAAAAGCTCATTAAATGAAACAGTTTTAAACTCAATGTCTCACTTTCAAATTCCATTCCATGTGACATTGCTAAATTCGACCATAACATCTTTGCCGGGTTTGGAGTGTTACAAAACATGTCCAATTCTTTCTGTTATTTCATATGGCTAAAAAAAATGACAACTCAATAAGCTTTTGTGATCAAATCGAAGGACTTTCTTCCACATTGAAACCTTTAAAAAACATTTTTTTGCCTATAGCAAATTCAATGTACTGATGATTCAAATCTGCGTACGATTTCTATCTATCAGAATATGCTTTCAATCTATCTCGGATCACCTTAACAATATCTTTTATTTCTTTAATTAATTCCAATCCAACAACCTTTCTTTCACTTAATTCTGACCAACAAACAGGGGTTCGATACCTACAACCATAAAGAGCTTTGTACGGAGCCATTTGAATGCTTGACTGGAAACTATTGTTGTACACAAACTCAACCAAACATAAATAATGTTCCCTCCTTGACTCAAAAATCAATTACACAGGCTTAAAGCATATCTTCTAGAATTTGAATGAAACACTCGAATTATTCATCTGTTTGCTGGTGAAAAGCCATGCTAAAATTAAGTCTTATACCTAAAGATTCATGCAACTATTTCTAGAATCTTAAGGTAAATCAGGGACCCCGATCAAAGATAATCTATGCAGATACACCATGCAATCTAAAGACTTCTCGAATGTAAATCTCGGAAAGTTTCTGAAGTGACCAATCAGTTTTGATAGCGATCAGATGGGTCAATTTTGTAAGTCAATCAACTATCACCCAAACCTCATTTTTCTTACTCGGAGACAACGAGAATCCTGTTACGAAATCCTTCGTAATGTGCTCCCATTTCCATTCAGGAATAGAAATAGGTTGAACTAATCCAGTGGGAATTTGATGTTCCTCCTTAACTCTCTGACAAGTTAAGCATTTAGCCACGAACTCAGCTATTTCTCTCTTCATTCTGGGCCACCAATATAACTCTTGTAAGTCACAATACATTTTCGTTCTGCCAGGGTACAAAGCAAATGGGCTATCATGAGCTTCTCAAAGTATGAATGTAACGCCCTAATTTTCAGGATTTTTCTAGATTTTTGCAATTTTGGTGTGAACATGAAATTTTGTTGTTTGGGTATGCAATTTATGCTTTGAGTGTGTTAGTGGGCCTTTAGAAGGCCCAAGTCTAAATTAAAACCCGGTAGAATTATCAAATTTTGGACTTAAAGAGAAGGGGGACTTGAGTAGGTGGGCTTTTAAGAAAAAGTAAGTAATTTAAGACACAAGTGAGCCCTTGGTAAAGTGGCAATGTGGCACCACTTAGAGCCTAAGAAAGTGTCGTGTGGAAGCTATGCAAGGGCCAAGGTTCAAGTCCTATGGTAAGCAAGGTGCTATTTTATTTATTTTTGTGCATGTGCAAGTCATATGATGGACTCCAAGTAAAACTCTGTTGGGAAGAGTTTGAGTTGCTTATGAGATTAGATCAAAGAGGATAAGGGGGAGAAAATGTAGGAATTTCAAATTGAAGCAAGAGGTGGCTGGCCAAGGGACTTTGATGTGGCATTTTCGGCTAGGGTGTTAGGAGTGGTCATTTTCAGTAATTGGGAAGTAAGTGCCGATTTCTCCTAGTAGTCAGCCTTCGGGATTTGTCAAGTGGATATTTCTTTTGCCGATTAGGAGTAGTATTCTTTGCTTCTCTTTTCCTTCCTTCCATATGTTCTAAAAGCCGAAAATAAGACCTACAAACCTCCTTTTGTGCCGTTTTACCCAAAGAGCCGAACCTTCCATCACTTCTCATCCCAAAACCGAAGCAATCATCTTCTTTCTCACTTTCTTCATCTTCTCGTTTCTCTCTTCTTCTTCTTCTTCTTCTCAATCAATTAAACTTGTTTCCCTAAAATCTCCTCTTGCCCAGTTTCACTTTGGCCGAATATTGCTAAACTCGAATCAACAAGTTGCTTGTCAAATTCTTCCTTAGCCGATTGCTCTTAAACCAAAATCCTGAAACTTCAAATCATCTCTTGTCGATTCCATATTGGACCGAGCCTTACTTATTTGTTATTTTAGAAATCGAAATCAAGTTATAATCCCTTCTCTTCTTCTTTCATCTACTTTTCGTTCAAAAACTGAAACTCTCTTCTTTAAAACCGAAACCCCTCCTTTCAAAATGTTATTCAACTTCTTAGATCTATTTCTTTGCGAATTGATTAGATCAAGTTTGGATCTGGCCATGGAGTGGAGGAAGTAACCTCTAAGCAATTTTGGTGGTAAGTACTCAGATCTCATCTTCCTTATTCTTGCGAAATAAGGGAAAAGCTGAAAACCCTATGGCTTTGGTTGCTATCAGTTTTGATCTCTATTTTATGAACATCTACCCTAGCCTTTTCATTCAGTTCTTATGTGTAGTAGTTCGAAGAAGGGATGATCTAACAAGAAGCATTGGAGGCTAAGACCGTGGGACAATCTAGATCTAGATCTAGTTATCAGTTTCAGCAAAGGTAAGAGACTAAGAGCCTTAATTGGTGTTGGCCGAATAGGTAGGTTGAATTGATGTCAGTTAATCAATTAGATTTTAGTGACATTTGGATTGAAACGATTGTAGGTGAGTCCATGGGAGATCTCGTCAACGTATATCGCAAATCAGGTGTGTAAATGAACACCCTCTAGTAGACTAGATCGGCAAAAGCTGAAAAGCCGAAATGCCAAAATTCTGGCGTTTCGTGGGCTTGCGAGCATGCGAGCGCTAATGGGTCGGTTGACTTGGTAAAAACTGCAATCGCAAACGGTGAGGTTGATGTGTGTGCGATTTCGTGCACCTCGGTAAATTTGGGCCTTGAGGGGCTGAATTTGGACCCAATGGGCTTACAGGCCCATTTGGGTGAAAACGAGCGGTAAGTGGATTCTGGTAATTTGTATGCTAAGAGCACTAAGATAACTGTGGAATTTGGGCTTTGTGGGCCAAAATAGTTAATAGACATTGTAGGGCCCATTAGGGGTTTTGGGGCCTGATAGCTCTAAAGTTGATAAATGGGCTAGATAAGCTATTTAGGTGAAAATTTGACTGTTAACAACTGTAATAAGCATGAAATCCTAAAAACTGACATAATTACTGAAATACCCCTTAAGGGTGGAAAATTACTGTTTTACCCCTAGGTGCAAAATGACCATTATACCCCTAGGGTTAAATTTGACTAAAATGCATGCTATATTATATCTGTCTACTGTATGCCACGACATGTTTTACTATTTCATGGGACTGGGTTTATTGATGGAGGAAGTGCTAAATGGCATTACCACGTTAATTGAAAGGGGCTTTGCCTCATTTTACTGTTAGTGGCTTGGCCACGTTATCTGATTAAGCAGCTATGCTGTGATTGTGGTGTGTAGGGTTGGGTGGGTTGAGTTATTCCCCACATGGTGTGTAGGGCTGGTAGGGTGGTGTGTAGGGCTGGATTTGGGTTGGGTTTTTGCATACATGCATAATATCTATTCTGTTACTGGATGGGCCTATGGGCCGCACTGTGTATTGAATAGGGCTAAGGACCAGTTAAACTGAATCTGAATAGGGCTTCGGCCCAGTTGATATGTACCTGGATAGGGCTTAGGCCCAGTAAGCTTGAACTGGTTTAGGCTCTGGTTGGGTTTTCTTTACACACTGAGTTTCCAAACTCACCCCTTCCTTTCATCTATGCGGGTGAGCCTTAAGCTAGTGGACTTGGAGCTGGAGGGATCTAGAGTGGCCACGTGATCTATTATTGGTTAATTTTCTTTAAGTAATTCATTTTTAGTATTTTATTTAAATTATTTCCATTTTTCTTTTTGATTGTAATAAGGCCGCTCTTAATTATTTTTTAAATTGGTTTTTATTTCTTTACTTGTAATTTGATTAAAATGGGTAGATTAAGGCTGCGTGGGTTTTTTATAAAATTAATGAACATTTTTAAAATAAAATGCACGTATCAAATGAATAACAAAAAGCCAAACAAGATCTTGTAATTGAATACACTTTAAGCTGGTAGTGGATAGGACATTCGCAAACTAAACCTGGATTTTCTTTTAAAACTTTAATAACGGTTTTTGTAAAACTCACCCTAATCGTAATGACTAAAGAATATATATATCAATCTATCATTGGTATGACACATCAGACTTGGCCCTAACGTTTGGGCCAGTTTGGGGTGTTGCAATGAATCCTTTCAAATCAGCAACATCTAGAACACAAATCTTATCATGGAACATCAAACTATCATAATTATCAATGCCGAAGTTTTCCAACTCACCATACTGAACCATTTTTCTTTTTCCCACCAATTTGACATCATCAAACTATGCTGCTCTGATATGATCAAATAAAATTAGCTTAACTTGCAACTCTGCCAACCAACTATCACCTTTACTAATGCTGAGTTGAGCGAACATCACCCGCAATTCAACTACTACTTTTCTACTCAATCCGTTAGCTACAACGTTAGCTTTACCAAGGTGGTAATTGATAACACAATCATAATCTTTCAAAAGTTCAATCTAGCGAAAATGTTTCAAATTTACCTCCTTTTAGGTTAGGAGATATTTAAGACTTTTGTGATTGGTAAAAATATAACACATTTCACGATACAGTTAGTGTCTCTAAATTAGAGCAAAAACCATAACAACTAGCTGTAAATCATGTGTCGGATAGTTGTGCTCATGTGTTTTTAACTAACGAGACACCAATGAAATTACTTTCCCACCTTATATCAAATGCAACCAAGACCATTTAAGGAAGCATCACTATAAATCACATAGTCATTCCCTGATTTAGGCAGGGTTAGAACTGGTGTTTCAGTCAACATCTGTTTCAATTTCTCGAAACTTTCTTGGCACTAACCACTCCAAATGAACCGAATATTTTTTTGTAAAAGCTTTGGTATCAGCATAGCTATCTTTTAAAATTTATTCATGAGTCTCCAAAAATAACCTACTAAACCAAGAATGCTACGAACTTCTTACACATTTTTTGGTGCTTTCCACTGAATAGTGGCTTCAATCTTTTTCGAATCAACCCTAATCCCATCAATTGAAATAACATGCCCTAGAAACACAACTTTAGGCAACCAAAATTCACACTGCTAAACTTCCCTTGTAACTACTTATCTCTCAATACTTGCAAAATAATTCGAAGATGTTATTCGTGCTCTACTTTAGTTTTCGAATAGATCAAAATGTTGTCAATGAAAACTACCACGAATTAATCCAAGTAAGGTTGGAAGATACGATTCATAAGATCCATAAATGCCACAGGAGCATTAGTCCAACCGAAAGGCATTACTAAGAATTCATAGAGCTCATAACGCATATGGAACGTCATTTTTGGCACATCACTATCTCTCACTTTCAACTGATAGTAACCCCGATCTCAAATCAATTTTAGAAAAAAACTAAAGCTCCCTTCAATTGATCAAATAAATCATCGATATGAGGTGGGGGTATCAATTATTAATTATCAACTTATTTAATTATCGGTAATTTAGACAAAGCTACATCAAACCATCTTTCTTTTTAACAAACAAAACTAGAGCTTCCTAGGGCGATATACTAAGGCATATAAAGCCGTGGTCCAGTATCTTGCAACTGTACTTTCAATTCCTTCAGCTTTCTCGGTGTCATATAGTAAGGGGATATTGATACCAGACCTATACCAGAAAATAGTTCAATTGCGAATTTAACTTCCCTATCTGGTGGTAATCTTGGTAATTCTTCAGGAAACACCTCAGGGAATTCACAAACAATTTGAATCTTGGTAACCTTGCTATCATCCAAATTAGAGTTAATGAGATAGGCTAGGACAGCTTCACAACCTTTATCATCGAGTTTATTAGCTGCAACTGCTGAAATGATATGAGTTGAGCCACTCGTTCTGACACCGTTCACCTTAACCAAGTTACCATCGACTCTTTGAACCACAAATTTATTTTTATGGAAATCTAAAATCACCTTGTGTTCAGTGAGCCAACCCATGCCCAAAATCAAATCAAAATTAGCAATTGGCATAATCAACAAATTAACAGGAAAAGAGATTTTTTGAATTTCCAATGGACACCATCGCCTACACACTTAGTTGTCAAATACTAACTACCCCAAAGGACTTGCACAATCATAAAAGCATTAGACATATCATACTTAAAACTTCTCGATTTAACCAATTTAGAATTAGTAGAAGAATATGACAATCCAGGGTCTATCAAAGCATAAACAGGTGCAGAATGTAATAAAAAGATACTTGCTACAATATCAGTAGCATCGCTTTCCTCATGTATCTGTACAACAAATGCTCAAGCTAGTGCTCTAGCCTTAGACTGATGAGTAACAGTATTACTCTCTTTGCTTGTACCACCTTTAGAAATAGAACTACCATGACTATTACCACAACTGATCATGATCTTATGAAGTAATAAAATTGATCGTACCTAGAAGCTAACTATTATCACGATAAAAGGCAATCGCACCTATCGAGTAGTAGTATAGTTAGTGGCAAGACTAGAATATCGAATTTAAGGAACTAAAAGTACTACTAATGACTTTATTCCTATTATCTAGCCTAAAAATAAAGTAGGGGTTTGTGTAGACTAATTAACTCTAAACTAAACTAAGGATGCGACAAAGAGTAAATTGAGGAATTGCTTTGGGAAAATTGAATGATAAAGACAATACCTAAGGAAGAATACACCTAGACTTCACTTGTTATCTAACTCTGAACGAGAAGATTTCTTTATTCGACTTGATCCGTAGAGATCCCTAAATTATGTTGATATCACTGTCGAGAATAAGAACAACTAATCCTAGGTTGATTAATTGAAATCTCTTTCTAATTAAAACCCTTAGTCTTGCATTAACTCGATCTATGGATCCCCATATTAAATTTGACTCTAATCCGGTAGATTTTCGTCGTCCTATGTCTAGGATTGCAATCAACTCCGCTTAATTGTGTTGGATCTACTCTTACACATAGACTTTTGCTCCTCTGCATAAGCACATTCAACTTAAATTAATATCCCGAAAATATCAATTCAAGAATTAAAAACACAACTAAGAACAAATCAAATATTTATCATATAGTTCAGATAACAATAACAAGATTCGTCTTAGGTTTCAACCCCTTCAGGTATTTAGGGGTTTAGTTCATAATTATTAAAGAAAACATCTTAGAAGAAAGAGAACAACAAAACATAAAGAAAACCCAAAACCCCTGAAAGAATTGAAGGGAGACCTTTAGTCTTGATGTTGATCCTTGCTTCTGAGATGGATTAAATACATTCCTTCGAGTAATTCCCTGTCTTCTACTCTGAGTCTTGGCGAGGACACTGTACACCTTGTAGTTGCCTCCTAGGGTCTTTATATAGAGTTTGGAATGTCTTTCTTAGCCCCTAAGTAGCATTTTTCGCGTGAAATTGAACTTCATTATGACAGGGACACGCCCGTATGAGTCGAGTTTAGGCTGTGTTCAAGCCTATTAATGTGGCACGGCCGTGTGGGTTGCCCATGTGCTGAACTCCAGGCTGTGTTGATTATTGATTTGGGCCTAATTTACCTATTTTCGGCCCGTTCCTTGCTCTTTTCTCTTCCTTATGCTCACCTAAGTATAAAACATGAAATTAAGGGATTAGGAGCATCAAATTCCACAAATTCAATGATAATTCATCCATAAATATGCTAAATTCAGGATAGAAATATGTATAATTTACAATTTATTAAACACCCCCACACTTAAGCGTTTGCTTGTCCTCAAGCAAAATCTCAACTCATAATTAAAAATCATTCTTCTCAACTTATAATCATTATCAATAATATTTCAAACTAATCCACAAGTAATCATACATTGAGAATTCAACCAAAAGAAAATTAAAGTCTCAAACAATCTAAGTTGAGGATTTTATCATAGAAACATAGGTTTTCTCCCATATTCTAAGTAATTACCTGTAACACCCTTCACCCCTGTCCGTTGCCGGAATAGGGTATAAGGTATTACAAAACTAAATACAATCTATTGAGGTTCATGGTTACATGCTAGGCGTGAATTCATTGAGTTCTATAGTCGAATATAACACTTGTAGGTCGGTTCGATCAATACATCATATCTTATTAAAATCCTTCTATAAGCATGCTTGCAAATCTCTACCTTGTGGCTACTAACAATTTGGCTAAATCAAACATTGCAATAACCGGACATCATATTAGAAATTCATCATATGTTGGGTACTAACTAAATATCATGCCACAACATCGAATCATATGGGAATCATCCAAACACATATAATCAAACTCGAAGACTAAGCAAGCCATTTTCGCATGGCTAGAAATAATTACAACTCAAAATGAAGTTTGATTCAACCGAAGGAGATTAGCCTATACATGCCATTGATCCAAAACAACCATTAAAAGTACCAAAATAACAGCGATAGTGTAGGTGATTAAGGCTTCAACCCCCGAGTCCGTAGCTTCCAAAATTGAGATCTATAAAACAGAGGAAACAAGGGAAACGGAGTAAGCATTACAATGCTTAGTAAGTTTTAAGCAATGACAACTGATAAAGCATCAAATTATAGCATAGTTGTTCGTATTTTTGTTTCCCTCTTCTTTTAGGTAAGTCACCCTTCAACCAAACATAAATATTCACATCGTATATGAAAGTGGATAGCTTGCACTTATAGTAAACTCACTTAAACATACACATGTCACAAAAATTCACATAACACTTCACATAGGCCAATTGTACTTAGACCATATTAATAATCTCATTTCATGAACACATATGAAATCACATAATGACCTTAGTATTCGGTCCAAAAATCCAGCTTGCATATAAGCCAAAAGTACATACCTGTATAACTTAACACTTTCAGCGCAATTCATTAGCGGTCGTTACCTTGAAGACCATTAGTCTTAGGCTTTACTAGCATCGTCATCGAGATCTTTAGCTCGGGTAAATTCTATACATAGCCATCGGGTCTCTATCCCGGATATAATCTCCGCATATAGCCTTCGGGTCTCAGCCCGGACATCATCTTGCATATAGCCTTCGGGTCTTAACCCGGACATAGTCTCCACATATAGTCAGCGGGACTTAAATCCCGGATTCGCATCACAAATTCTCATACATATATATATTCGCATGTTGCCAAGTTTTACATGACAAGATTTCACTTGTAATTCAATCAATTCATGTGCATACAACATATAACATGCTTCTCGACTTTATATCATACATATATATATAATTCAAAACTCATGCACGTATACTCTTCTTTTCTAGACTTTCGGCCCAGTGATCAAACATACATAAGCAATGCATTTCAAATCTCAATTTCGGTCCTTTTCTCTATGAGCCATTCGGCTATATAGCAAACATGAATAAGGTTTCTTTCTCAAGGGGACATCTTTCAAAAATCAGCATGTATATCATGGCATTTTAACTTAAATACCAAATTCGTTTACTCAAAACTTACCTTGAACTTTCCCGAGAAATTACGAGTTGGCTATTCGACCACTTTGGCCTTCCCTTTATCCAAACTTGTCCCTCTATGCTCTTGAGCTAAATAAAACATTTAATTTTATTAATCCTTATTCAAGCATCTCAATGAATCATTTTCACTTATAGTCAAATAATACATGCATATTCTTCTCATTGCAAACACATACGCACATTCGGTCATTTCACATACATATCATAAGTCACAACAAGCTGATTTTCTGAGCAGCATTCAATAATTTACTCATAACTGGAGCTAAAAAACTCCAAATGAAGTGCCGTTAATTTTGCATGAAAATAGACTCATTTATCTTCCATCCATAAAATTTTCATAATTTTTGGTTTGGCCAATCAATACCAGAATTTTCTTAAATTTTCCCTATTTCACTGTTTGATTAAACTGACTACTCTATACTACGAACCAAATTTCTCCTTGTACAGAATTCCAAATATGTCCTCACCAATTTTATTCGAAACTAGACTCATTAAGGAGTCTAATCATATAAATTTTGTCTCATAAAATTTTTTATGCAATTTATGGTGATTTTCTAAAAACAGAATAGGGGCTTCCAGAGTCATTCTGACACTGCTTCACACAACTTTAAAAATCTCTTTATTGGCATGTCAATTGCTTGTAAGGTTTCTTTTATAAGAAACTAGACTCATTAAGCTTTAATTACACAATTTAGTCAGCCTCTAATTCAACTCTCACAATTTATGGTGATTTTTCCAAAACACGTTACTGCTGCTGTACCAACCAGATTTTATACCAAATTCACTCTTTAGTGTTCTTATTCACATATTTAAAATATAACATTTCCTAAGGCACCCTTTAGAGTAGTCATTGATCTTAACACAATATACATATTTCATATTCATTTTAATCAATACACCACTCTTAAGACACCAATTATGAAGACAAACATCAAAGATTTTATGCACATGGCCGAATAGGTCATTTCTTTAACCAAGAAGCTCCCATAAGCACAAATTGATCAATTAGTTTAACTACCATTTCTAATGCATACACACTAAGGCCATTCGGCCATATATCCATCTCCCAAACTTTAACTAACATTTTATAGCATTCCATTTTATACATGACACATACTTCCATCAATTTAAAGTTCAATCACAAAAAAAAAAAAAAAAGAAGTATGTTTGATTTACTTCACATGCTAGGACTAAATGCATATGGTCTTAGACTTCACTTATCAATCAAAATCAAACATCCCTTTCCTTATTAAAGACACATTCAGTAATTCCATCTAAAATCTCAAAAGATATGTTCGATAATTAGCCATTCACCAAAACAAATTCATTCGTTCATCAAAACTCAATTTCAACATCAAAGCATTGTTTTTTTTTTTTTTTCCTTATCACATTACAATTTAATCGAAACTAACTTGCTTCACAAATTTCAGTTTATAA
Source organism: Gossypium stocksii (assembly GCA_020496765.1). Classification (NCBI taxonomy): domain Eukaryota; kingdom Viridiplantae; phylum Streptophyta; class Magnoliopsida; order Malvales; family Malvaceae; genus Gossypium; species Gossypium stocksii. Next base: position 57,455,265 of record CM035622.1, read on the forward strand.
GTAGGCTTGGGTCAAACAATTTAAGAAGCTCATCACATCCAATTTAGCCTCTATTTACCTTAACTCATCTCCAATAGACTAAATATCATGCTAACAACCAAGTTGCTAATCAAAGACAAAGCAAATCATGTAATTCAAGGAACCGAATGCCCCTCTCTTGCCATTTAAACTACACCAAACTTACAAATTGGAGCTCACAACTTCAATTCACATGAATTTTTAACATCTTAGAGTCCCTCAAGGCTCCATTCACAATCGGCACTACACATACACACACAACCATGATAGCAAATTTTCTTTAGGGCCATCAAACAACTAAGAGCATTTTAAACTAGCTCAATTACACAACCTTATAAATTTCCTATATACATTCGGTAATGAGCTCATATTACCAAGAGAATCGATTCTCCCATGCTCATTAAAACACAAGAAAACAACTTATTTCCTCCATTTTTCTTTTAGCAAAACCGAAAGCTTCATGGACATAAATCACATGAATATAGTACACGGGTCTTGTTGGAAGCTTCAAGACCAACTAAAATCCACAACATTCAAAGAAAAATTCCATGAATCTTACCTCAATTTTTAGCTTCCCCTAGCCGAATGCCCCAAGCTCATGAATTTTTTTTTTCTTCCTCAACTCACGGCAAAGAGAAGAAGAAAGGGACTAGCTTTGGTTTTTCCTCCCATTTCATGATAATAATAATAATATAATCACATTATAACTTAAAATAAATATTAAGTTTATTTATTAAGCTAAAATACAACACACAAAATGCCAAGTTAGCCATCATTGCCGTCCACTAAAGTAAAATTGGACAATTTGACATGCAACTCCTTCTTTTCTCATGCATGCATTAATAGGTCATCACACATTTGTCTAGCACATTATCAAAGTTCACTACTAAGTCCCTTTTAGTGAAATTAAATTTTATAACTCTAAATCAACACATCAAACATGTCACACACGAATTAACACATATCATAGGCATCAAAATGAATATTAAATATATTTTATGCCTCAGTTTTGTGGTCCCGAAACCACATTCCGACTAGGGTCATTTTAAGGCTGTCACATTACCCTTTTAATTCAAAATCAACAAGAGTTGACATCCTCACTAAAGATTCACTCTATTCACTCAAAGTGTTTAGGGTTCAGAAATTAAGTACTGATTAGTCAACATGAAAAGTTATTTCCATATGCTTGCATGAAAATTAAATCTCCACCACCATGTATTGACATGATACATTAATCAAAAGGTCTTTCAAGGGTTGTAACATGGCCTTGGTTAGGGTGTGGTCACAAGCTGAAGAAGAGGGTTAGAATCGAGATCGAACTGAAAAATCATCGAACTAGAAAAATCTCTATCACTAGAATAAAGCCTTTTCTTTTGGATAACATCATTTTAGAACAGAAGCTCAAAATTACATGGAAGTATGCGAAATATTGAATTACAACTGAAATATACACATTTTTTTAAGAACAAATCACATATTTATAAACTTACAAACTGAAAAGGAGAACATAGCTAGATAATTATTCAACTGAAATCTCGACAAAAAATAGGGATCAAAATAATTGAAGGGATTTCAACAAAAAATGGGTTATAGGTGAATATGGAGGGTAAGTCAATGAATGGTTTGTTAGGCTCAATGGGGGTTCACTAGGGGTTAATTATGAACGTAGGCTTTTATGGAATAAGTGGGTTAAAACCTTGGTGCCTTTAGCATTTCGGTATATCAAATCAATGATGTGGTCTCGACATGTATAATCGAAGCAAGTTTTAGAATAACAGACCAAAATTGACTCACTCAAAGCAACAATAAAAGTGAGCATAAAAGTATATATGCTTAAAAGGCTCAAAAATCTCACTAGAATTATGGCTTTTGATGTCAATCTTACGAATTTCAAGTCTCAAGATAACACTTAAAATTTGGGAAAACAACCTAGAAAAATTTAAATTCTCAAAAATTTCAACCTATCATGCTTGATTCTCTAATGTCTTAAAGTTTGAATAATCAAAGCATAAATACCTATGTCTTAAACCTCAACATATCAATAAAAATCGTAAATCAATCCAAATTTATTCTAATTTTTAAGGCCAAGATTCAGGGATTTGAGAACAATACAAAAAGTTAGTGGCAAAAATTTTCAAGGGTTCGAGGATAATGTAAAAAGTAAAAGTGAATCCCCCCACACTTAAGATGTACATTTCCCTCAATGTACAAATATAAAGTTAGTGAAAATAGAAGCATAAAATCATAGTATAGTGGAAGAAGTAAAACTCCCTAAAAATTAAATGGTATCCTTGAGTTGGAAGTGTGGAAACTTTGTAGGAAAGGGTGTTGATATACAATCTCTATGCCCAAAGAGTATTATCGTGGTGGCTATGGTCGTGGTCGAGTAGGACCCAGCAGTCGTGGTAGGGTTTTCCCATTAGATATGGATTTGAGCTTTTAGGCTCTTTGAAACTACGATAGCATTAATAAGATTTTAGGGAATTTAGATTAGCACAATATACTCGTTAGAAAATAGACGATATGAAATGGCAAAAATAAATAAAGCTAAGTTCTTAAAATATTTAAATTCAAATAATGAAAACGATAAAGTTTAAATAAAATAAAAGGAAGAATAAAAATAAAAAGGGAAATAAAAAGGAAAATAAAGAAAAAGATAAGAGGACTCGAGAGTCCTAATCCTCAGATGGTTCGTGAAGAGGGAGCGACAGCGTGAGATGGAGATGCTAACAAATTTGATATAAAGTAGCATCAATATGATCCAGGTGCTGAAAACACTATTGCTCAAATCATGTGAAGCTCTCAAACATGTCAGAATCTGAAGCTACCGCATGAACTGGACGGTGAATGGGTAGTGGCTCCTCGTGGGATGGAGGGACATCATCAGGAATGTCCTCTGGGTCCTCCTAATCAGTAGACTGAGATAAGTGGTATTGAGGAGGATCGGTCCTGTGTCGGCACTCGATCATCCTCATATGAAGCATGCTTTGGATGCCCTGTGGGGACATCTAGCCAATGAGAGTGTAGGAGGATGTCTGGGATGCTGTGTTAAGGATGCCGAAGTGGAGGGCCAGGCGAGTCACATATGGGCCCATCGAGGTCACACCTTTACGATGTCACTCCGTCTGGTGTTGAATGGCACGGGCGATGAAGTAGGCGAGGTCGAGCACGTGCCCGTGCACCATGCTCAACAAGAAATATGTGTCGTGGGTGTTAACGACGCCGGTGCTCTCTCATCTATCCATCAATGTATGTGCGAGTAAGGTATAGAGGTAGCTCAGCGAAGGGGCAAGAGCTATCACCTTGGAGCGACTAGGGTCGTATGTGGGTGAAACAGGGACTAGGGCCTACCAGCACTTTGATGGAGAGAAGTGAATGTGGTGGTGGAGGAATTAGGGTTTTGAGTGAGGGAGATGATGAATAGTGAGGGGTTTATATAGAAATTAGGGCACACGGTCATATGCCACGCCCGTGTGAATCATTTTAAGCCCGTGTGGTTTGAATTTTAAAGGTTTTGGCGCGCTTGAGTCATGGAAGACACCCCTGTTCATTGGGCGTGTTAGGCCACACTGTCGTGTCACTCGTCCGTGTCCTACGATGTTTTCTTCTCCCATGCCCGTGTATGAATTGGTAGATTTGACCATGGGGTTAGGACACGGGCGTGTCTCCTGCCCATGTTAATTTAGCAGGTTTGGCCACACTCGTGGGGCACGGGCGTGTCGCACGCCCGTGTTGATTTGTAAGGCTAGGCCACAGCCACATCACATGGCCGTGGCTATTTTTCGTAAGTCGTGTGTTGGGAAAATTTTGCATTGGTTGCGCACGGCCGTATCGCACGGCTGTGCCTCTCCCATGGTGTCCCTACGGCCTTAGGCATGCTCGTGGGCATGACCGTGTGGCTTGAAAAACCTACATTCTGAAAGTTAGTTGATAAATTAGAGTTTGAGAGCTTAAAAAGAAATTTACTATGTTAGTGGTTGGGTTGCCTCCCGAGAAGCGCTTGTTTATAGTCTAAGCTCGACTTCTTTCAAGCTTGCACGGTCACTGTGGTTTGAGGAGTTTGAACTCCTCTCTCTTACTATCAATCTCAATATCAAAATAAGGTTTGAGTCGAGTATAATTTACCTTGAAAGTTCCCAACGTCGAGTATAATCTCATTATCGTGAAGGGAGGTGTATCACATGTATGAAGTTTTGAATTTGAAATTCGAGGATCCTTCCCCTCTAATAAGACTTTATCCCCTACCTTAAATTGATTCACCTTTACCTTAGGGTTATCATGGTGCTACTTCGTTTCAATGTGGCATATTTTTGGTTTCTCTTGGCTGTAGTTCAACCACTCATCCAGTTCTTCAATCTGTAGCATTCGTTTTTCAAGGTTGGTTCCTTTTTTATCTTATGGAATTGAATATGGCTCGTTGCACTTCTATGAGGAGTACACTGCAGACAAGATTGGACAGTGAGATCATTTGTAGGACAAGGATTCTAATAACATCTTTATCATTAGCAGTCTTATTAGAATTACGAGCTTGCAAAGTAATGGCATCATCACCTATACGAAGTATGAGTTCAGCTATCCCTACATCGATTATAGTTCTTACAGTTGCTAAGAAGGGTCGCACTAGAATTAATGGCACATTGCTATCTTCATCTATGTCTAAAACAACAAAGTCCACTGGGAATATGAATTTATTAATTTTGACTAGCACATATTCAATTATACCCCTAGGAAATCTAATAATTTTATCAGCCAGTTAAATGCTCATCCTAGTTTGTTTGGGTTTCCCAAGACCTAATTGTTTAAACAATTTATATGGCATTACATTAATACTTGCCCCTAAATTAACCAAGGCATTTTTAACATCAAAGCTATCAAGCAGAAAAGGAATTGTAAAACTCCCTAGATCTTTTAGTTTGTTGGGTAGCTTGTTTTGCAAAATGGCTGAGCAGATTGCATTCAGCTCTACATGCGACGACTCATCTAACCTTCGTTTGTTTGTCAAAAGCTCTCGTAAGAACTTAATGGCATTTGGAATCTATGAAAGAGCTTCAATAAATGGTAAGTTAATATGAAATTTCTTTAATAGTTTAAGGAATTTACCGAATTGCTCATCTGTGCGGTCTTTTTGCATCGCATTAGGGTATGAGACAAGAGGCTTATATTCTTTGACAACTGGTTCAGTGCTACTTACCTCACCTTTACCTCTTCTTACCACAGTCTCCTTCTCTGATTTGGTTTTAGCTAACCCTCATTCATCAATCGTGTCGATGGCATGGAGTTGCTCCTTAGGGTTAGTCTCGGTGTTGCTTGGTAAACCACCTTGTGGTCTTTTAGAAATTAACTTAGTGAGCTGGCCTGTTTGAGTTTCGAGTCCTTGAATGGATGCTTGCTGGTTGTTAAGTGTCGTCTCGGTGTTCTGGAAACGAGTTTCTGACACGGAGATAAATTTCGTGAGCATCTCTTCAAGGTTCGGCTTTTTCTCTTGCTGGAACGGTGATTGTTGAAATCCTGGAGTAGGTAGTGGTCTTATATTTCCTTGGTTGCCTTGTCCTCCCCATGAAAAATTGGGGTGGTTCCTCCAACCTGCATTGTAAGTGTTACTATAAGGGTTATTTTGAGATCTAGAATTATTACCCATATAGTTGGCTTGTTCGTTTTCCATGCCATATCCATAGGTGGGGTACTCAGAATTGCTCATGTTTCCTTGAATTGAGTTACACGGCATTACTGGATGTACCTGCGTAGAACCAACTAAACTGTCAATCTTTTTATTTAAGAGTTCTACCTGATTTAATAGCATTGTGACTGCATCAACATTAAAAACTCCGACAGCTTTTTGTGGCTTTGTTCTCATGACTTGCCACTGATAGTTTTTCAGTGACATCTCCTCTATAAACTCGTAAGCTACTTCTGGTGTTTTGTTATTGATTGTTCCACCGGTGGCTGCATCAATCATCTGTTTCATTGAGGGTTTCAAACCATTGTGAAAAGTTTGAACTTGTAACCATAAAGGTAACCCATGGTGAGGTCACCTTCTCAATAAGTCTTTGCATCTCTCCCAAGCATCATAGAGTGTCTCTAAATCCATCTGCACAAAAGAAGAGATATCATTCCTTAGTTTAGCCGTTTTAGCCGGCGAAAAATATTTGAGTAAAAATTTTCTGTAATTTGTTCCCATGTAGTGATAGACCCTCGTGGTAGAAAATTTAACCACTGTTTAGCTTTATTCCTCAAGGAAAATGGGAATAACCGAAGACGAATGCCATCATTAAAAATGCCATTTATTTTGAATGTGTCGTAGAATTCAAAAAAATTGGCTAAATGTGAGTTAGTATCCTCATCATGCAAACTGTCAAATTGAACAAGCTGTTGTATCATTTGACTAGTGTTAGGTTTCAGTTCAAAATTATTTGCAGTAATAGTAGGCCTGACAATACTAGATTCAGTGCCAACTAAATTAGGTTTAGCATAATCATACATAGTACGAGGAACAGGATTTTGCTTGACAGGATTTGCGGTTACTATAGGAGGTAGCTGATTCTCTTGATTTGCCTCCATCTCTTCAGTAGATCTTCTTACCCCTGTTCTGGTGTACAGTAGGCTTCTACTTATCTCTCTGTGATTTCTGCAAATTGCGGCTACTATGGATCACCATATTAGATTTGAATCTAATTCGGCAGATTTTCGTCGTCCTATGTCTAGGATTGCAATCAAATCCGCTTAATTGTGTTGGATATACTCTTACACAGAGACTTTTGCTCCTCTGTATAAGCATATTCAAATTAAATTAATATCCCGGAAATATCAATTCAAGAATTAAAAACATAATTAAGAACAAATCGAATATTTATCATATAGTTCAGATAACAATAACAAGATTCGTCTTAGGTTTCATCCCCTTCAGGTATTTAGGGGTTTAGTTCCTAATTATTAAAGAAAACATCTTAGAAGAAAGAAAACAACAAAACATAAAAAAAACCCAAAACCCCTGAAAGAATTGAAGGGAGATCTTCAGTCTTGATGTTGATCCTTGCTTCTAAGATGGATTAATTGGCTTTCCTTCGAGTAATTCCCTGTCTTCTACTCTGAGTCTTGGCAGGGACATTGCACACCCTTGTAGTTGCCTCCTAGGGTCTTTATATAGAGTTTGGAATGTCTTTCTTTGCCCATAAGTAGCATTTTCCGCATGAAATTGAACTTCATTATGACAAGGACACTCCCGTGTGGCATGCCCGTGTGAGTCGAGTTTAGACCGTGTTCAAGCCTATTAATGTTGCACGACCGTGTGGGTTGCCCGTGTGCTGAACTCCAGGCCGTGTTGATTATTGATTTGGGCCTAATTTGCCTATTTTTGGCCCGTTCCTTGCTCTTTTCTCTTCCTTATGCTCACCTAAGTACAAAACATGAAATTAAAGGATTAGGAGCATCAAATTCCATAAATTCAGTGATAATTCATCCATAAATGTGCTAAATGTGGGATAAAAATATGTATAATTTACATTTTATCAATAACCCATAGTTGCATGAGTAGACTTTTGAGTGTCAACAGAAGCAGCATTATCATTTTTCAGACACTCACGAGTGAAATGTTCTTGTAATCCACATCGAGAATAGACATTAGATAATTTCCAACATTATCCCTAATGTTTCTTCCCACAATGTTCACAATTTGGTACTTCAAAAGTTCTAGCCAGGCCTTTAACACTACCAACACATGCTATTGGTTGTCGATCTCGATTCTTGTCAGATTTAATAGGCATAAAAGGTGATTTCAAATTACCATGAGAATGTCTAGTTCTATTTTTATTGCAGATGAGAACTAACAGTCCTTATCTGTTTTCCAGCAACTTGAGCAATCTCAGTCTTCTTATCAAGACCCAAAGTTTGTTCCACCATTTTCACACGCTCAACCAAACTAGCAAACTTTGAAATTCAAAGTGATACAAGCTGAACTCTTAGTTCATCACGTAAACTGTAACGCCCTAATTTTTGAGATTTTTGAGATTTCGCTTGAATTTAATTTTTGTCTATTTGGATGTGCTAAATTATGCTTTGAGAGTGTTTAGTGGACCTTCAGTAGGCCTAGGTTTAAATTGAAGCGTGATAGGATTTTTGGGTTTTAAACTTAAAGGAGAAGGGGTACTGACTAAGTGGGCTTTTAAACAAAAATTGGGAAAATAAGACACAAGTAAGCCTCTGTTAAAGTGGCAAGGTGGTGCCACTTAAAGCACAGGGAGTGGCGTGTCAGTGATTGTAAAGGAGCTAAGGTTCGAATCCATGGATTAGCAAGATGTTTCTTTTATTTTACTACATGTGCAAGGCAAGTGGTGGATCTCAAGTGAAACTTTGAAGGAGGAGTGTTTGAATGGTTCATGGGATTGAATCAAGGAGGATAAGGGGGAGAAAATTTAGGAATTTCGAATGGTAAGCAAGTGATGGTCGAATATAGGGCTCTTAGGGTACATTTTTCGGTTGGGGTCTTTAGTTTGGCATAATCGGCAATGGGTGTTAAGGGGTGCTAGCCGAATGTGACTTGGGTTCTGTTGGGGTTTAGTTTCGGCATTTTGGGTGTAAGTGCCGATTTCTTTAGTAGCTAGTCTGCAGGATTTGGCAATTTTTTCTTGTCAAATTAGTGTAGTACCTCTTAGGGTTCTCTGTTTTTTCTCTGTTCTCCTCTCCTTAGTTCTTAAAGCAAAAAACGCAAACATCATCCCTTTTGTGCCGATTTGTGCAAAAAACCAAAACTTTTCTCTTTTCTTCTTCCTCTTTCCAAGCTGAACCTTCTTCATCACCTTCTTCTTTAGCCAAACCAAACCTCTACTTCTTCTCCCTTCACTCTTCTCTTCTTCTTCACCTTTTCTTTATCAATTGAAGTAACCATTCTTCTTGAAACTTTGCTAGCCGATTGTTCTTAAAAAGCCGAAACCCGAATTATCTTGTTAGCTGATTCTTCATCTTGGTCGAATCTCCATTCTCTTCAACCGTATTCTTCCAAAAGCCGAAACTCACAACTCTCTCATCCCTCTGGTGACATCTTCTTTCTATTTCATAGACTTCTATTCTCCTTCTTGTTTCCACAAAAGCCAAAACCTTCATACCTTATAGTGATTTCGGAAACTGAAACTTTTGATCACTGCGATCTATCTTCTACTCGTGTTTTGGTTAGATCTATAATAGATCTGGACTAGGCTAGTACTTGGGGACTTTTCTTTGGCAAAACCAAACGGTGGTAAGTATTCGGAACCCCTTTCTTTCGTAACCTTGTGATTCAAGAAAAGTCAAAAACCCCTATCTTTTTAAGGTGGCTGTCAATTTTGGCTAAGACTTATGTGGGTCTTTTCTTTTGGTTCTCTTGTGTTCTAGTGTGGGGGAAAGGTGATCTAACGAGGAGCATTGGAGGCTAGGAATGTTGGAGCAATCTAAATCTAGATCTAGTGGTTAGAATCGACGAAGGTAAGAGATTAGTGGTACTCTATTATGGCCAAATAGGTTTGAAAATTGTTAACGATTATTCAATTGGATCTTAGTTGACATATGGTTTAAACGATTTTAGGATATTTACACAAAAGACTTCTGAGTATATCACAAATCAGGTGTGTAATTGATACTCTCTAATAGGCTAGATCGGCAAAAGTCGAAAAGCCAAAATGCCAAAATTCTAGCATCTCAAGGGGTTACGAGCGTGCGACCGCTTGTGGGTCGGTTAAAATGATAAAGATAGTAATCACTAATGGTAAGACTGTTATGCGCGGTTTTGTGCATGTTGGTGGTTTTGGGCCTCGAAGGGTCGAATTTGGGCCCAATAGGCTTACAGGCCATATGGGTGAAAACAAGCGGTAAATTTATTCTGGTGGTTTGACTATTGAATCTGCTAAAACAGGTGTAAAATTTATGCTTAGTGGCTAGTAGAATCCGTTGGGCCCATTAGGGGTTCTAGGGCCGATGACTTTGTGATAACGAAACAGACTAAACATGTTACTTGTACGAAAATAGTTTTGTTAGTATACTGTAATGAGCATGAAACCCTAAAATCTGATAAATTTACTGAACTACCCCTTAAGGGTGGAAATTACTGTTTTACCCCTAGGTGCTAAAAGACCATTTTATCCCTAGGGTTAAGTTGACTGATTTGCATGCTAAATTATATCTGTTCTCTGTATGCCATGTCATAATATACTCTGTTGCATGGGATTGGGTTTTGATGGAGGAGGTGCTAAGTGGCAATGCCACGTGTACTGTTAGAGGCTCTGCCTCATACTACTGTTTTAGTGGCTTGGCCACGTTATCTAATTAAGCAGCTAAGTTGCGACTATGGTGCATAAGGTTGGGTAGGTTGAGTTTTTCCCCACATGGTGTGTAGGGCTGGTACGGGTGGTGTGTAGGGCTGGATTGGGCATGGGCTTTGCATTCATGCATAACATACTGAACTGTTACTATAGTGGGCCTAAGGCCACACTGTTTTCTGAATAGGGCTAAGGCCCAATAATCAATGTTTTCTGAATAAGGGCTAAGGCCCAGTTAACACTGTACCTGAATAGGGCTTCGGCCCAGCTTCAGCTTGAATTGATCTGAACTCTAGTAAGGTGAGCTTACACACTGAGTTTTCACAAACTCACCCTCTTTCCTTTTCATCTATGCAGGTGAACCCCAACCCTAGAGGACTTGGAGCTGGACAGATTCGGAGTGGCCACGTAGACTGCTTTCTACTTTTACTTTTTTCCTTAAGTTACTTATTTTAGTATTTCGTAGTTTTTGGGTTTTTAAAATGTAATAGGGCTGCTCGATAATTATTTTATTTTCAATTCGATTTTACTTATTTACTTGATTATTACTTGCTTAAAATTGATAGACTAAGGCTGCGCGGATTTTTATTTCAAATTAACAAATGTTTTCAAAACATTCTCTACGTGACAAATGGACGAGTTAACAATAATGACTCACTAACAAGATTTCAGAAAAAGTAAACTTTAAACGAATAGTAGATAAGGTTTTTATAATCACCTACCATTGTATCCAAAACACATAAAATGGTTTTGCTAGGTCAACCTAAATTTACAAAACGAAGAACAAGGTGTAATTCACTGTCCATGTGACACACCAGATCTGGCCATAACGTCTAGGTTGGGTTTGGGGTGTTACATTTAGTGGTATCAGAACCCGGTTGCAATAACTTAGCTATGGATCAGGTCCAAAAAGTTTTCTTAATATTTAAATTCAGGCCCAAAAAGGTATTTTGAAAATCGGTTTTGAGAAATTTCTTAAGAAAACTTTTTTTTTCAATTGATTTTCTTCAAGGTATACATTTTTTACTAAAAGCTTAAGGTTCTACTTTAAAAACAAAGTTATTCTTACTAAAATTTGGTTTCCTGAAACCTAGTTTTTGAAGAGTGGCACACTAAATCTCCTGCACCAAGTCTATAAGTATCTTTTGCTATACTTTACTATAATAATGTAGATAGTACTGAGACCCTACTAAGATTCTGTAGTTAGGGCAACACTGAAACTGTAGAGACTGAGACAGTAGGGAAACTGAAAACCCTAGAAGATTGAGACGGTAGCTAGGCTACGATTCTGTGAAAACCAAACTCTGAAATACTATTTGTACATAAGACATCTGTAATAAATACCAAAATACTAAACTAATTCATAAAATTCGTAATTAGATAATATGATACGAGTATGAGGGCAGCTCGTGGAAGAGGCCGTGGATGTGGCCGAGGTAGTATGCAAGCTGGGTCTTCATCTTTGGGACATATGCCAGGTGAGGAGGCACGAGTGCCACTGACAACTGAGTCTGGGTCGTATGATTGGGCTGCAGGGGACGATGCTTTGTCTCAGGTGATGCACGGGTTCTGAAAGGGTCGCTGGAGTGAGTACAGGAGCTGTGAACCGGGGATCTATTTTGAAGCGACTCCGAGCTAACGAAGGGGAGATTTTTAGGGGCGTATCTGGTGTAGTCCCAAATGTGGCCGAATACTGACTTGGATTGCTTAGTGGAGCAAAAGTTGAAGGGAGCATCTCTGCTGTGAGATGAGGCTTACCAATGGTGGATCATTGTGAGGGATAGTACCCTAGCTGAGCGGGTAACTTGGGAGCTATTTAAGACGACCTTCAAAAGGAAGTACGTCAGGGCGAGCTATGTGGATGCCCGAAGGAAAGAATTTTTGAACCTGACCCAAGGCAATAAAACTGTTGTAGATAATGAGGCTGAGTTCTTAAGCTTAAGCCGGTATGCTAGTGGGATAGTCCCTATAGAGTATGAACGTAGTGTACGATTCAAGGATGGCCTCGAGGATGAACTAAGGGTACTGATTGCTCCGCAGAGGGAGCGTGAATTTGTGGCTCTAGTGGAAATGGATAACATAGCTGAGGAGGTGAAACGCATGGAGCAGCAGAACCGTGGGAAGGACCGAAATCGATTTAGGAGGGATTCTGGACCCTCAGGTACTGCGAGCAGGAATGCCAAAAGGGCTAGAGTGGACGAACCGATTCGAGCAGTTCCGGTGAATGTAGTTAGACCGTAGGCTTGCAGGGATTGTGGTAGAGTACATCTAGGAGAGTGTTTGAAACGTACTGGGGCATGTTTCCGGTGTGGGTCCAAGAAGCATAGAGTCAAGAACTATCACCCAGAGACCAGCTCAGACGCAAGCTGCTGAATAGAGGGTTGCTCAACCAGTGCGAGGTGGACCACAACCGCCGAGGGGCCGTGGTCACGGTAGGGGCGGTAACGAAAATGGTCGTAGACGTGGAGCACTGGGCAGGAGTGCTGCAAATGCTGAGGCTCGTCAACCAGCATTGGTTTATGCTGCTCGTCGCCGAGAGGAGGGTGACGCACCTAATGTCATAACCAGTACATTTTTTATTTCTAGCATGCCATACACTGCCTTGATAGATATTGGTTCTACCCATTCATATGTTGCATGTGATATATCTGGGGCGTTGAGTGTGCACTCTAAGGAAACTGTGACTGGGGTAACTATGATAAGTCCACTGGGTCACTCGGTTAGGGTAGACAAACTCTTTAGGGATGTGCCTTTAGAGACTCAAGGTAGGATCTTCTCTGTAGACTTAATGGAGCTACCATTTGGAGAGTTCGATCTCATCTTGGGAATGGACTGGCTTGCTAAGCATAAGGCGACTCTAGATTGCGCTGCCAAACGGATGGTGTTAAAGACTGTGGAGGATGAGCAGGTGATGGTTATAGGGGAGCGAAGAGATTACTTGTCCAATGATGTCTAGGCTTTGAAAGCTGAGAAGTTGATTCGCAAGGGTTGCGAGGCATATTTGGTATACATGAGTCAGTTTGATGCTGAGGGTTTGACTGTAGGAGAGGTTAGAATCGTCAAGGAATTTCAAGATGTCTTTCTTGAGGAGCTTCCTGGGTTGCCTCCGAATCATGAAGTGAAATTTGGAATCGACTTGTTGCCTGGAATGGCTCCAGTGTCCATCGTGCCTTACAGGATGGCACCAAAGGAGTTAGTGGAGTTGAAGGCGCAAATCCAAGAACTGCTAGGCAGAGGTTTTATTAGGGTAAGTGTGTTATTCTGGGGAGCACCGGTACTGTTCATGAAGCAGAAAGATGGGACGATGCGTATGTGCATTGATTACCGTCAGTTAAACATACTAACAATTAAGAACAAGTACCCTCTGCCAAGGATCGACGACTTGTTTGACAGTTAAGAGGAGCTTCGGTATTTTTCAAGATTGATCTTCAATCTGGATACCACCAGTTAAGGGTCAAAGAGGTGGATATTCATAAGACAGCATTCAGAACTTGGTATGGTCACTACAAGTTTCTGCTAATGCTGTTTGGATTGACGAATGCACCTGAGACTTTCATGGATTTGATGAATCAGGTATTCCAACCTTACTTGGATCGATTCATGGTCGTCTTCATAGATGATATTCTGGTGTATTCAGAAACTGAGGAGAAGCATGATGAGCATCTCCATATTGTTCTGCAAGTATTGAGGGAGAAACAATTGTATGTGAAATTCAGCAAGTGTGAATTTTGGTTGCGAGAGGTGATGTTTCCAAGTCATGTTGTTTCTGCTGAGGGGATTAGGGTGGACCCTCAAAAAATTGAGGCGGTTCTGGAATGGAAGCCATCGAGATCTGTATCAAAAATTCAGAGTTTTTTGGGTTTGGCAGGGTACTACAGAAGGTTTGTGGAAGGATTTTCCTTGATTGTGGCACCATTAATGAAACTTTTGAGGAAAAGAGCACCGTTTGTATGGACTGAGAAACAGCAAGAGGCTTTCGAGAGGTTGAAGAAAGTGCTGACTGAGGCACTAGTTTTGATTCAGCCAGAGTCTGAGAAGGATTTCACTGTGTATAGTGATGCATCGCATGTTGGCTTGGGCTATGTACTGATGCAAGAGGGTAAGGTGGTCGCTTATGCATCGCGACAGCTTAAGCCTCATGAAGCGAACTACCCTACGCATGATCTGGAGTTGGCAGCGGTTATTTTTGCATTAAAGATCTGGAGGCACTACTTGTATAGAGAAAAGTGTATCATATACACGGACCATAAAAGTCTCAAGTATTTGTTGACTTAGAAGGAGCTAAACCTTAGGCAACGAAGATGGATAGAGTTGCTTAAGGATTACGACTATTCTATTGAGTATCATCCAGGCAAAGCGAATGTGGTGGTTGATGCACTGAGTCAAAGATATGTAACTGAGTTGAGAGCAATGCTTGCTCGTCTGAGTCTATATGACGATGGTAGCTTGTTAGCAGAATTACAAGTAAGACCAACCTGGATAGAGCAGATTAAGGAAAAGCAGTTAGAGGATTAGTCACTAGTTCCTCGATTCCAACAAGTTGGGAATGATGAGACTTCTGATTTTGGATTAAATAGTGAAGGATTTCTGTGCTTTCGAGGAAGAGTTTGTATTTCGAAGGACTCTAACTTGAGGCAATCAATTCTGAGGAGGCTCATGGCGGACCTTGTGTCATATATCCTGGAGGGAATAAGTTGTATCGAGATTTACGAAAGTTGTACTGGTGGCCTGGACTTAAGTGTGAAGTAACAGAATTCGTGGGTAAGTGTCTGACATGCCAGCAAGTGAAAGCTAAGCATCAATTGCCTTCTGGACTTTTGTAACCAATGAAGATTCCACTTTGGAAGTGGGAGAGGGTAACCATGGACTTTGTGAGTGGGCTACCCTTGACTTCTACCAAGAAAGACTCGGTTTGGGTGGTTGTTGATAGGTTAACAAAATTTGCTCATTTCATACCTGTCCGAATCGACTACTCACTTCAAAAGTTGGCCAAGTTGTATGTGGCAGAGATAGTGTGACATCATGGGGTGCCAGTTTCGATTATTTTTGATCGAGATCCAAGGTTTACATCTTGATTCTGGCAGAAGTTATATGAGGCGTTGGGTACACGGTTAGATTTCAGCACTACTTTCCACCCCCAGACGGATGGACAATCGGAAAGGGTGATTCAAGTTCTGAAGGACATGTTGAGAGGATGTGTTATTAACTTTCGAGGAAGTTGGGAAGCTTACTTGCCATTAGAGGAGTTTGTTTACAACAACAGCTATCAGACGAGTATTCGAATGGCTCCATATGAAGCCCTGTATGGATGAAGGTGTCGTACACCTACCTGTTGGACAGAGTTGGGAGAACGTTAGGTTCTTGGGCCAGAGTTGGTGGCAGATAACAAAGGCAAGGTTAAGCTAATCAGGGATCGATTAAAGGAAGCATTAGATAGGTAGAAATCTTATGCTGACTTAAAGCGTAAGGAAATTGAGTATTCAGTGGGAGATATGGTTTTCTTAAAGGTCTCGCCTTGGAAGAAGATATTAAGGTTTGGTAAGAAGGGAAAGTTAAGTCCGCGGTTTATCGGGCCCTATAAAGTTCTTAAACAGGTGGGCCTGGTAGCATATCAGTTGGAACTACCTCCGGAGTTGGACCGGATTCATGATGTCTTTCATCTCTCCATGTTAAGGCGGTATCGATTTGATCCTTCTCATGTTGTACTGGTAGACGAGACTGAAGTGAAAGCTGATTTGACCTTTGAAGAAGAACCTGTACAAATTTTGGACCATGATGTTAAAGTATTTAAGAAAGAAGTCAGTTCCTTTGGTGAAAGTGCTTTGGCGCAATCATGGCAGAGAAGAAGTTACGTGGGAGCCAGAAGAGGCGATACGTTAGCAATACCCTCACCTGTTTGGACCAGGTAAATTTCAAGGCCGAAATTTCTTTAAGGGGGTAGAGTTGTAACACCCTAATTTTCGGGATTTTTGAGATTTCGCTTGAATTTAATTTTTATCTGTTTGGATATGCTAAATTATGCTTTGAGAGTGTTTAGTGGACCTTCAGTAGGCCTAGGTTTAAGTTGAACTGTGATAGGATTTTTGGGTTTTAGACTTAAAGGAGAAGGGGTACTACTAAGTAAGCTTTTAAACAAAAATTGGGAAAATAAGACACAAGTAAGCCTCTGTTAAAGTGGCAAGGTGGTGCCACTTAAGGCACAGGGAGTGGCGTGTCAGTGATTGTAAAGGAGCTAAGGTTCGAATCCATGGATTAGCAAGATGCTTCTTTTATTTTACTGCATGTGAAAGGCAAGTGGTGGATCTCAAGTGAAACTCTGAAGGGAGAGTGTTTGAATGGTTCATAGGATTGAAACAAGGAGGATAAGGGGGAGAAAATTTAGGAATTTTGAATGGTAAGCAAGTGATGGCCGAATATGGGGTTCTTGGGGAACATTTTTCGGTTGGGGTCTTTGGTTTGGCATAATCGGCAAGGGGTGTTAAGGGGTGCTAGCCGAATGTGACTTGGGTTCTGTAGCGGTTTAGTTTCGGCATTTTGGGTGTAAGTGTTGATTTCTTTAGTAGCTAGTCTTCAGGACTTGGCAATTCTTTCTTGCCGAATTAGTGTAGTACCTCTTAGGGTTCTCTGCTTTTTCTCTATTCTCCTCTCCTTAGTTCTAAAAGCCAAAAACGCAAGCATCATCCTTTTTGTGCCGATTTGTGCAAAGAACCAAACTTTTCTCTTTTCTTCTTTCTTTTTCCAAGCCGAACCTTCTTCATCACCTTCTTCTTTAGCCGAACCAAGCATCTACTTCTTCTCCCTTCACTCTTCTCTTATTCTTCATCTTTTCTCTATCAATTGAAGTAACCATTCTTCTTGAAACTTTGCTAGCCGGTTGTTCTTAAAAAGCCGAAACCCAAATTATCTTGTTAGCTGATTCTTCATCTTGGCCGAATCTCCATTCTCTTCAACCATATTCTTCCAAAAGTTGAACCTCACAACTCTCTCATCCCTCTGCCGACATCTCCTCTCTGTTTCATAGACTTTTATTCTCCTTCTTGTTTCCACAAAAGCCGAAACCTTCATACCTTATAGTGATTTTGGAAACTAAAACTTTTGTTCACTTAGATCTATCTTCTACTCATGTTTTCATTAGATCTACAATAGATCTGGACTAGGCTGGTACTTGGGGACTCTTCTTTGGCAAAACCAAACGGTGGTAAGTATTCGGAACCCCTTTCTTTCGTAACCTTATGATTTAAGAAAAGTCGAAAACCCCTAACTCTTTAGGGTGGCTGTCGATTTTGGCTAAGACTTATGTGGGTCTTTTCTTTTGGTTCTCTTGTGTTCTAGTGTGGGGGAAAGGCGATCTAACGAGGAGCATTAGAGGCTAGGACGGTTGGAGCAATCTAGATCTAGATCTAGTGGTTAAAATCGACAAAAGTAAGAGATTAGTGGTACTCTATTGTGGCCGAATAGGTTTGTAAGTTGTTAACAATTATTCAATTGGATCTTAGTTGACATGTGGTTTAAACGATTGTAGGATATTCATGCAAGGGACTTCTGAGTATATCGCAAATCAGGTGTGTAATCGACAACCTCTAGTAGGCTAGATCGGCAAAAGCCAAAAAGCTGAAATATCGAAATTTCGGCATTTCAAGGGCTTGCTAGCATGCGAGCCCTCGTGGGTCACTTAAAACGATAAAGATGGTAATTGCTAATGGTAAGACTATTGTGTGCGCGGTTTCGTGCACGTTGGTGGTTTTGGGTCTCGAATGGCCGAATTTGGGCCTAATGGGCTTATGGGCCATATGGGTGAAAATGAGCGGTAAGTTTTTTCTAGTGGTTTGACTATTAACTCTGCTAAAACGGGTGTAAAATTTGGGCTTAGTGGGCTGTAGTAGCTAGTAGACTCTGTTGGGCCCATTAGGGGTTTTAAGGCCGATGACTTTGTAATAACGAAACGGACTAAACATGTTACTTGGACGAAAATAGGCCTGCTAGTATACTGTAATGAGCATGAAACCCTAAAATCTAATAAATTTACTGAAATACCCCTTAAGGGTGGAAATTAATGTTTTACCCCTAGGTGCTAAAAGACCACTTTACCCCTAGGGTTAAGTTGACTGATTTGCACGCTAAATTATATCTGTTCTCTGTATGCCATGTCATAATATACTCTGTTGCATGGGATTGGGTTTTGATGGAGGAAGTGCTAAGTGGCAATGCCACGTATACTGTTAGAGACTTTGCCTCGTATTACTGTTTTTGTGGCTTGGCCACGTTATCTAATTAAGCAGCTAAGCTGCGACTGTGTTGCGTAGGGCTGGGTGGGTTGAGTTTTTCCCCACATGGTGTGTAGGGCTAGTACGGGTACGGGTGGTGTGTAGGGCTGGATTGGGCTTGGGCTTTGCATTCATGCATAATATACTGAACTGTTACTATAATGGGCCTAAGGCCACACTGTTTTCTGAATGAGGGCTAAGGCCCAGTTAACACTGTACCTGAATAGGGCTTCGGCCCAATGTGAGCTTGAACTGATTTGGACTCTGGTAGGGTGAGCTTACACACTGAGTTTTCACAAACTCACTCTCTTTCGTTTTCATCCATGCAGGTGAACCCCAACCTTATAAGACTTGGAGCTGAAGGGATTCGAAGTGGCCACGTGGACTGCTTTCTGGTTTTATTATTTTTTCCTTAATTTATTTATTTTAGTATTCTGTTGTTTTTGGGTTTTTAAACTATAATAGGGTCGCTCGATAATTGTTTTATTTTCAATTCAATTTTGCTTATTTATTTGATTATTACTTGCTTAAAATTGATAGACTAAGTCTGCGCGGATTTTATTTCAAATTAAAAAACGTTTTAAAAACATTCTCTACGTGACAAATGGACAAGTTAACAATAATAACTCACTAACGAGATTTCATAAAAAGTAAACTTTAAACAGATAGTAGATAGGGTTTTTATAGTCACTACCATTTTATCCAAAACACATAAAATGGTTTTGCTAGGTACACCTAAATTTACGAAACGAAGAATAAGGTGTAATTCACTGTCCATGTGACACATCAGATCTGGCCATAACGTCTGGGTCGAGTTTGGGGTGTTACATAAATCACGTAGAAATCATTTATAGCTTTCAACTTCAAAAGGCACAAGTTCTAAGACATATTTACTAAGTCGTAAAAAATTACGTTCATAATCAGCCACTAACATCTGACTCTATTTCAACATTAAAAATTCTTGTTTCATATCTTCGTGATACAATTCTCTGACATATTTCTTCTAGAATTCCATTTGAAAGAACTCCTAGTCAGCTCGTTCTACATGTACATGGCGTGTTATCGTCTGCCACCACATATACGCTTCCCTTTGTGAAAGAGAAAGAGCATAGATTACACCTTCACGAGGATTACATTCGAGTTGTTGTGAAACACGTTTAGTTGATTCTAACCATACTTTAGCGGTCGATGGATCAACCCTTTCAATCCTTAAAACTCAGTAGCACCATATCTCCATAGTTCTTTAACTGGAGCTCAACGAACAATAGGCACATATACTAGAATAGGAGCAACTCTCGCTACCCTCTGAAGAGCTTCAGCTATGGTACAAAGAAGATTCAAGTCACCTTGACAATCATTATTAACTATTTTTATGTTAGGTTGTTGAGCACCGGCATAATTAACGCTTGGTGCCATCGGCTCAGTTCCATCTAATTTCTTGGTAGAATCATCACTAAAATGACTCTCTTGGTCAACTTCATTATTAGATTCATCTGACACCTTAAAACATAAACATTTATAATCAGCATCCAAATCCTAACTCAGACTCGACTCAACTTTGGCATGTATCTTTGGACTTGATTTCGAGCTCGATTTAGTTCGAGAATCAGCTAAACCTATAGCTCTAGTACGAATAAACGTAACACCCCTAACCCGTCTCCGTCTCTAGATTAGGGTTATGGTATATTACAATACAATTAGAAATAGTAAAATGTAAATAGAAACAATTAATCAATTCTAATTACAATATTCAAAAAAACTGTAACACTGCATACCCGGCCCAATTGTTTAACCCGAATGTCAAGATGTCACACCACTGTCTCATGTCATTCAGAATAATTAAAAGCTCATTCTAAAAGAAATGTCATCCATTTTAGTATTTGCTCTAGTTTTAAGTGAAACATGCTCCTAATTACCATTAAGCCTTGCTAAACATACCCTAAGCATCATATAATAACATTTGTGCATACATAAGGACCACTTAGCAAAATTTTCTAATCAAGTACGTAGGTATTGATACTGGCACATAAGTATCGATATTTCCTTCATTCGATATTTATACCGAATAGAAAATAGATACCAAAATAGCATTTTGTTTATCACCATTAAATAAAATGCCCAAAATTGTAGGTACCTTACAAAAAGTATCGGTAATTTTACCCCTAGTATCGATACTCGGGATATGGTATCAATACCAAATTATGATTCTGACTTCCTGCATATTTCAAAATCACAGATGTATCATTTTTAACATGCAAATATCTATACCTCTACTCCAAACCTAAAAATACAACACATATAAGCCTACCGGCCATTCCAACACAAAATCTATTTAGTATGCATCCATTACTATATCGAATAAATATCAAATCATCCATAATAATGGTTTCAAACATCAAAATTAGGTCTAAGTAATAATAAAAAAATACAAACAAATCTCATAACCCTAAGAATGAATAGTCTATAAAAGCATCCAAAAACATCATGAAAAATACCAATAAAAGTCTGCTACATTGCCTTATTCCCAAAATGTAAACAAATAACAATAACACCTACGGAAAAATGGAATGGACTTGCTTGGATCACCCCTTGAAACCATATTGCTCACACCGGCATACAACTAATCTGCAATGGTTTTAAAAAAGAGTGGGTGAGCTTAACAAGCTTAATGAATGCCTAGAATAACTACCATGCAAATAATTCATCAAGCATTAGAGAAACATATAAGTAGCATAATTATAGTAGCCTTAACTTAGTTGACATATTTTACTTCTCATGCACATTCCATAATTTATTTACATAGGCAATACATACATATTCATGCATACTTCATAATACACACAAACATATTTATAGATAATTTGGCACTTGAGCTATGAAACATAAAAGTGGGCATTATCACCACTCATCAGATACACGAATCTCCAGCACACCATATAGACTCATAGAGTTAAACATGTCCCAAAAGTGAAGTATAAAGCTAACACTCTCCAACACACCAAACATGTCCCGTTGAATGAAGATTAGCTCACATTCCCTTATCTCTTGTGTAACACCCTAAACCTGACCTAAACATTATGGCCAAATCTGGTGATGTCACATGGTATTTTTTTTGAAACAAATGAGTTGTCGTAAAAACCTCTTTTCTATTTAAGCTCTATACAAATTCTTGTGTTAACTCTAGGATGCGACGTTAATGTTCAAACGTAGTTCATTTTCACAAAATTATTCTTTTTTAGAACGTTGTTAATTTCCAAGACGTTATTTATTGCGGAAAATTTTTAAATCAGTTTGCGTATTGGAGTATACTTGGTTAAAATGGTTGATTCTTTTTGAAAACTCGATTAACCCTACTACTAGCAGTTGTAATTCAAAACAATAGAAATCCCAAATTAACCATGAAAATCCAAAAATGTCATTATTACAGTAAAATACCCAAAATAAAATTAAAAATCATTATTAAGTACTAATCAAATAATTTAGGTCCCATTCTAAAGTTAACACAAGAATTTGTATAAAGGTTAAATAGAAAAGAGGTTTTTACGACAACTCATTTGTTTCGAAAAACACTACCATGTGACATTGCCAGATTTAGCTATAACATCTAGGCCGGGTTTGGGGTGTTACATTTAGTGGTATCAGAGTCAAGTTGTAAAACTCAGCTATGGATTTGGGTTTTTAAATGTGGTTTTCAAAGAATTGATTTTTTTTATGACTGAAATATTTTTTCCGAATCTGTAGTACACCGAGTCTCCAGCGTCGATCCTGTAAGTTTACTCAAACTACCATGTGTTGTAAACTGAAACTGCTATATGTAGCATATACTAAGACTACTATAGATAGACTGAAAACACTCAAGTTAGTGTATACTGATATTGTAGTAAAACCTATAAGACACTGATAGACACTGTGATGTACGAAACAAACTATACACTTCTGATACTGTTTTCATAAAATATCTACTAATAAACACTGGAACTATAAACTGATGCATAAAACTATTAATACAGATAAAACGCAATTCGACCATGAGCACCAGAGGTACTTGTGGACGGGGTACAAGAGGCTGTGGTAGAGGCCATAGAGGTTGTAAAACTCAGCTATGGATTTGGGTTTTTAAATGTGGTTTTCAAAGAATTGATTTTTTTGATGACTGAAATATTTTTTCCTAATCTGTGGTACACCGAGTCTCCAGCGCCAATCCTGTAAGTTTACTCAAACTGTCATGTGTTGTAAACTGAAACTGCTATATGTAGCATATACTAAGACTACTATAGATAGACTGAAAACACTCAAGTTAGTGTATACTGATACTGTAGTAAAACCTATAAGACACTGATAGATACTGTGATGTACGAAACAAACTATACACTTCTGATACTGTTTTCATAAAATATCTGCTAGTAAACACTGGAACTATAAACTGATGCATAAAACTATTAATACAGATAAAACGCAATTCGACCATAAGCACCAGAGGTACTTGTGGATAGGGTACTAGAGGCTGTGGTAGAGGCCATAGAGGTGCTCGAGCTGGGTCCTCGTCATCTGGCCACATACTTAATTTGGAGACTAGTGAGACACTAACTTCACCTATAATTGAGACTGGGTCTCATGATCAAGCGGCTGGGGATGACGCACTGTCCCAAGCCATGTTACGAATTCTAGAGAGGGTCGCTGGGCCCAATATTGGTACTAGAGGCCGAGGGTCTATAACACCCTGAACTCACATCCGTCGCCAGAACAGGGATTACGAGTATTACCGATCAAAATTATAACTTATACTTCAATTTAATAATACATAAATCATAACATTTTTAAAGTTTACAAGTTAATCAAATAAACCACATACTAAAGCTGAATTACGACTACATATATATATAGCACATTTCATAATCACTCATTTTACTATTTTATCGAGCCATATTTTATCACTTTTCATACTTCCAAAATAAGCTAACTAATAAACCGAATATAAACTCTACTTACCATTCCTCATTATCAAATCATGTAACCAACATCGCAAATTATTTACCATAAAACTTACCTCCCAAATTAAGCTTATAACATGACCGAATATAACTATCGACATTAGCATTATGATCAAGCCATTTTCGCATGGCTATGTACATATAAAATTACAAAGCTAAGTATATCAAAACTAGCCTATACATGCCATAGTTCCGAAATGTAACTTCATAAAATACCAAAGGTGGTTGATAGTGTGATAAGCTTCTCTTCCCGAGCTCATATCTGGAATTCAAAATCTATAAAATGAAGTAAAAACGAAAACATAAAGTAAGATATTACAGCTTAGTAAGTCATAAGCAATTAATAAATTATTAATATAGTCACTCAAATAAATTTGACCAGACGATAATTTCATTTCCACATTTAACCCCATACCTAGCATTTCAATGGCATTGATAATTCGTTAAGGCATAATTAAGCCATACTTATAAAATTTAATACTAAACATTTATCTAAACAAGGGTTTTAACATTTTCAGTCACACCTTAACTTATTGACTTGTTCGATATCACATAGGCCATACTTGACCGAATATAGATATACTTCCCTATAAACACATTCAAAACTCACCTTTTAAATAACTACTAATCGGATGTATATAAATCCTTTAATAACGATATGGATTTCACATTTCAATTATTCCTCATGCAAAGATCAATATCAAACATTAATATCACTTATTTATATAATAATCCACATATAGGTTTTCATATACACAATCACTACCATTAACATAATTTATAACTTACATCATATGTCACACAATCAACTTATGTTAATTTCGAATAGGTAAATAAATTGTCACATACCTGGTCGCTTAAACTCATATCCACAATTGGCATTACATTTGAATGAAATCCTTAAAACATAAGCTCATAATAATTCACTTTATAAATCATTTTCAACTACCTCAATATAACTACAAATAAAACCATTCAACACTTTGATTCACATTCGGCAATATCAACCCACACCATATGTACACTTTCGATTATATCGGGTCATACATATATACACTTTATTAAATTCGTGAACAGCACTATAATTAACTTCAACCTCAACTTAATATCATACTCACTCAATTCATTTATTCAAGGTAACTTTGAAAATATCAATTGCACAAGCTAATACCAATCGTTCATAGTCACACTTGTAAACGCAGTATATATATATATATATATATATATATGATATATATATTCACCTATGTGGCCGATTATAAAATGTCACATAGTTCCATTACCGTTGTAATGAATTGAACCCGTATAATTACTGATTTAAAAATAATTCATCGGTATAAAACCTGCTAGGCAAGAGCCTGAATTCATCACCGGCACAAGGCCTGCTAAACTCAAAGTTTGTTATTCATTCACCGGCAATACGCCTGCTAGGCACGTAGCCTATAACACCCCTTACCCAAGACCGTCATCAGAGTTGAGCACAAGGTGTTACCGAACTTAACTTACTCAAACGGGCATAAAAATTTGCTTTTACAATTAATTTATTTTCATTCGTTCAATATATCCCTAAAGGTTCATCGAGACCCTAAACCATGATATTGAAACGGTTCGAGACTAAACCGGGATCAATAAAATTTTTCCGATTACTTAAACGGACCAAAATGAATTATTTCCCTATTCCTTAGAAAACTGTCCAACTATATCATGATTACAAAGAAATCATATCTCGAGTTAAAAAACTCAAAATCAAGATCCATAAAATTTCCTTGAATTTAGACTCATATATCTATTTATTAATTTTTTTTTCTAGAATTTTTGGTCAAGCCAAGTAGTACAGTTTATTAGCTAAAGTCTCCCCTGTTACACAGTTCGACTACTGTGACATCTGTTCACTACGAATTAATTTTCTCTCTGTACAAAATTCAAATAGGCATGCCGTTTATTTCATTAGAAACTAGACTCAATAAGGAATCTATGAATATAAACTATAATACCTAATTATTTATGTATGATTTATGGTGAATTTTTAAATTCAGAATAGGGGATTACAGAGTCAATCTAGAGCAGTCTCACTCAAGTGTAAATAAATCATAAAATACAACTCTTTTGCTTACTTTGCTTCTTCTACATGAAAATAGACTCATTAAGCTTTAATTTCATGCCTCATATACCTTTTAATTCTATTTCTGATATTTTTAGTGATTTTTCAAAGTCACATCATTTCTACTTTTCAAATATGTTTTTAAACTATTTTCACCTTTTTCATGGTTTCCTTGTGATAATTATTATTCAAGCATACATATCATTAAACATATGTATGATTAGCCATTCCATTAACTATTCACTAACAAGTATTTACACACCATTTATTGAACATATCATAATTGACACTTACTAAATATTAAGTCCCTATACATGCCATAAACTAGGATATTTGTAAATGAAGATACCCATTCGATAACTTGATAATCGATAGTGTGAAGCGATCTCCGACGACCTCCAACCTGAGCTTGCATTTAAGTACTGTGGAATATGGGAAAGGAAGAAAAAGTAAGCTTATGAAGCTTAGTAAGTTCACATGCTTAATAATAAACACAAGCAATGAATTTATCTTACTAATAGACTGTCATAACTTGAATAAATACTGCTAAGTTCTTACTATCTCAACTTACTCGTCTGTGACCTTACCAAAGGTCCAATATACTATAGACTCCTCACTTATTAGTTTCCCTTGTATACCTACATCATCTCACTGAACATAATCCTATTCTTTCTTGATATAGATGTATTTCAATTTGTATCATTTACTTACTGTATGCTGAAACTCATAAACATATCTCACTATTTACTTACTTACTCACTTGCTTACTTACCTTGTCATATATACTAGTCTTGTCTTCTTAACATAACTCAGCTTACTTTGCCTTAACTTAAGATTCTCTTAAATTTTCCTGTTGAACCACTTGGAATATTAAGGATATGGGTTTCCTGCCTGATAATATCCCGCCAATGCCATGTCCTTGACATGGACTTACATGAATTATTCCTGTCTCCAAAGCCATATATCTAATATGGGCTTACGTGGCTCATTCTTATCTCCAAAGCCATATATCTGATATGTACTTACATGGCTCATTCCTGTCTCCAAAGCCATATGTCTAGTATGGACTTACATGGCTCATTTTTGTCCTGTCCTGTCAACCCCAAATGTCATGAGATTTCGTATCCTAACATTCCTAAGGTTCAAATGGGGCTTTCTGATACTTTTTATCTATTGACTCTTCTTCGACTCAACTTATCCCCTTCAAACTATATTTTTATAGACTTTCTCAATATCACACAAGGCCATATTTCAGTTATGGGCTTTCATATTACTTTTTATAATTTATCTTTTCAATGTCGAATTATTATCGAGCAATAATTTCTATATATGAAATTCACTACTAATATTTATAGCTAAAATACCAATTTAACATCCAAATATGCATAATTAAATTCTTATTAAACATATGAACTTACCTCGATGTCAAAACGACCATTTTACCAACTTTATCGATTTTCGATTTTTCTCCCGTTCTAGGTCCAAATCTCGTTTTCCGGGATCTAAAACATCATATTTCACTTATTTAATTAATTTACTATTCAAAACAGTCCCTAACTCAAACTTTGGCAAAATTACGTTTTTGCCCCTAAACTTTTGCATATTTACGCTTTGGCCCAAGGCTCGGAAATTAAACTTTATCCCAAATTCTTATGTTTTGGGACATACTGATCATTTATTTACCAACAGAAATTTCAAATTCCCACTATATCATGTACTTATGAACAACAGGTATTTTTACCGATTAAGCCCTTTTACTCATTTTTACTTAAAACCGAGTAACACAAGTTGTCTAGCATAATTTAAAACCTCATATTCTATCATAAAACATCAAAATAAAGACATTTCTCCTATGGGTATTTTTCCAAATATGAACCCTAGCTTAAATTATTGCTAGCATAAGCTTTATCGAGCTACCGGGATTCTAAAAACGTAAAGAACATGAAAAACGGGGCTAGAACGGACTTACAATCGAGCTTGGAAGCTTGAAAACCCTAGCCATGGCTTCTCCATGCTAATTTCGTCCTCCATGAAGAAGATGGACTAATTTTGGCTTTATTTTCCCTTTTTAATTCTTTTAATTACCAAATGACAAAAATGCCCTTAAAGGCTTTCCTTTCAAATTTGTCCTATTCATGCCCATTTTTGTCCAACAAATTATCCAATGGTCTAATTTCTAAATAAGGACCTCCACTTTAAGAACTCATTTCAATTAAATCCCCTTTAGCATCTAGAACTCACATTTTACAATTTTTACAATTTAGTCGTAATTATCAATTTAGGCACCTATACATAAAATTTCTTCTCAAAATTTTCACACAATTAGTCAATCAATAAATAAATCTTAAAACTTAATCGGAATAAATTTTCAACCTCAGATTCGTGGTTCTAAAACCATCGTTCCGTTTAGGCCTTAAATCGGGCTGTTATAGCAACTTTTGCAAATAAGCCCTAATAGGCAAATTAAACATGCCATCTATAAGATTTCTTATCGGTAATCTAACACATGCATCTAGTCAATCGGTAAATCATGATAATTCATCGTAATAAACTTTTCTATCTCAGATTTGTAGTTTCGCAACCACTATTCCATTTAGGCCCTATTTCGGGGTGTTACATTTCTCCCCCTTCAAAATCACCAGCTTAAAGCTTGCTAGGCCTAAGGCTCGAATAATACCATGTAAAAAAAACCAATTCATAAGGGTTCACACAGATCGAATCAAATACTTCTAATTTCCATGTAACGTAAACACATAATTAAACCTTAGCATCATTCTAATACATATGTATATATATCACTACCAAAATTTCATTTCATATTTCCATTCGGCTATATAAATACATATATACATATCAACCATCAAAGCTTATTTCTTACTTCCATTCACAAACCGAATGCTTCAGACATTTCATTGGCAAATAACTAAAAGAAATTTCAAACATTTTAAAGACGAAGATTCATCAAAAACAAATTAATTTCTCAATCATAATATATTTCTTTTTCTTAAACTAATTGCCGAATCTTATAGGTAATTTTACCCTCATGTATATCCACTGTTTCCTGCACAAAGCTGTATAATTATACATCTTATGCTCAAGTCCAAAATAGCCACTTTACATGTAACGTTCATTTAATCCACCAACAAATGCATACATTAAATTTAACATATAAACATCTCTTACCATCAAGACTTACCAAACTTCCTTTTTAACTTTAACGTTCACCCGCACACTTAGTGCTCATTAACCGATCTTGTGCACTTAGCACTCAGTACCAATTCAATTCGCACACTTAGTGCTCAATGATTGATTTCGCACACTTAGTGCTCGGTACCAAATTCAATCTACACACTTAATATGTCTCTCAAGTTTGCTGCTTATTTGATTAATTATGCTCACATATACTTCATTCGGCTATATCAAACAAATGTATATATATATAATAATTGGCAATATCCAACCCCATATATATATATTCGGCTATATCAATCCACACATGAATATACACATTCAATTATAACAAGCCATGCATATATATATTCCCATTAAGCTCATGAACAACATTATACTTAAATTCAATCAATTCAATTGCTTAAAACTTACCTCGGGTATTTTTGTACGATTTTATCGACTACTCAACTAGCTTTGCTTTTCCTCGATCTTGATCCGCCCTCTTTTGATCTTAAACTAATTTGAAAGCAAATTAAACTTATTTAATTAATTAATCAACTTATTTCACTCAATCATCAAATAAATATAAAATTTATACAATAGCCCCTTATAATTACCCATTAACAATTCGGTCCTAAATCCATAAAATAATAAGAAAAAAATGAATTCGCTATGAAACACCTAGGTCAAATGTACTTCTCCATCAATAGAGTTCTTCTAATTCATCTATCACTTATATTTTCTACTTTTAACATAAACAACGAAGAACATCAAGCATTTCTTTACAACTGAATGCATAAATCTTATTCAATTTCCCATTCGCCCTCTACTTTGTACAATCTTAAAATTAAATCCAATATACCAAAACATCAAATATCCATAACTTCTAATTAATCCATTTAGGCCATGTACTATACAGCCCCTATAATATCATTATTCTACCTCAAATTTAAGTACTCAAAATAGTTGTACATCTATCTACTCATTTTCACACATTCAAACATTATAATTTAACCCCACGCATATATGTATATATGCATATACATTACAAATCGGCCGAATAGACCCATTCACTTATACACCTATTTAACAAGCATTTCAAAGACACTCAAATTGTTGATTTACAAGCTGAATGTACACACCAAATACTCATGAAATCTTCATTTTCTTTGTACATGATTTATCCCAAAATATTTAAGAATTCTCTTATGGCCGAATACCACAACCTTATAAATTTCCAAAAATTGACACATGGGCTATATAAACAACTTAACAACCATCTCAAATATGTAAAATTTATTCAAAACTAAACTCAAACATACCTTTAATTGAGATTCAAGATGTCAAAATGCCCAAGTCTTTTTCTTTTATTTTACTAATTTAATCGGCCAAGAACATACTCTATTTGCATGTTTTCTTTTTTCTTTTTTAGTTTTATTACTCACTTATAGTTTATTATAATATTAAAATAAATTTATATTATAAAACAAAACATTATGAAATAAGCTATTGCGGTCCACTTATGTTGAAATTGGCATAATTGCCATTTAAAACTCCAATATTAAAAAGACATTACAAATTAACATTTTCAAAAAAAAATAGCATGCTTAATAATTTCTTGATGCAATTTAATCCCTTTTAATACTTAAGCATTCAAACCTTAAAATTTAAACACGAAACTTTAATGCACATAAATTCACACAGAATAAACAAAAAAATTAAAATCCAAAATATTTTTCTAACTCAATTTCGTGGTTTCGAAACCACTATTCTAATTTGGGTCAAATCGAGCTGTTACAGGGTCGGTTACGAAACGTCTTCGGTCTAACAAAGCTAAGATTTTTTGGGGTATTGCTGGAGTTGCCCCTAACGTGGCTGAGTATTGGATTGAGGCCACAGAAAGGATTATGGACGATTTGGACTGGACCCATGAGTAGAAAATAAAGGGTGCAGTGTCACTGCTGAGAGATGAGGCGTAGCAATGGTGGCTTACGGTTAAGGAGGGTACTCAGCCCAAATGATTATCCTGAGAGTTTTTCAAGACTGCCTTTCAGGGAAAGTATATAAGGGCAAGTTATGTGGATGCCCGGAACAGAGAGTTCTTGAATCTAACCTAGGGGCATAGATTTGTGGCCGAGTATGAGGCCGAGTTCTTACGACTGAGCCGCTATGCGCGAGGTATGCTGGCGACCGAGTATGAGCGATGTGTTCACTTTGGGGATGGCTTCAGGGATAGCTTAAGGGTTCTGATAACTCCATAGAGGGAGTGAGACTTTGTTGCATTAGTTGATAAGGCGAATATCGCTGAAGAGGTTAAGAGTGCTGATTGCCAGAACCGAGAAAAAGTGAAAGGTAGGAAAAAGAGGGATTTGGAGCCCTTCAGCTCCATTCAGAGACCTAAGAAAAAGGTCAGGGTTGATAGGCCGATTAGAGTTTGGGCCCTGTTACTATTACTGGACAATAGCCTTGTACTGATTGTGGGAGACGCCATCTAGGCAAGTGTTGGAAAATAATTGTGGCATGTTTGAGGTGCGGTTCATTGGAGCACCGTGTCAGAGAGTGTCCATTGAGGCCTGATCAAATGCAAGCTCTTGGTTTAGGTACTGCACAGCCGTCGAGGGGTGTTCAGTAGCCACTGAGAGGCTGTGGTCAGGCTCGAGAAGGTAATGGGTTGGGCTATAGGCATAGAGCACCGGGAAAAGGTGCCAATCAGGCTGAGGCGAGGCAATAAGCTTTAGTGTATGCTACACGTCGTCGAGAGGATAGGGATGCTCCAGACGTCATCACAGGTATGTTCTTAATTTTTAATGTACCTTATACTGCATTGATAGATTTATGATCCACTCATTCCTATGTTGCCTACTCTGTTATTGAAAACTTAGGGATTCCAATTAAGAGTACTTCGAGTGAAATTACTGTGTTAAGTCCATTAGGGCATTCTATCCAAGCTAATACATTATTTAGAGATGTCCCTTTAGAGGTACAAGGAGTTATCTTTTTAGCTGATATTATGGAACTTTCTTTTGGAGAATTCGATCTTATACTGGGCATAGATTGGCTAGTTAAACATCGAGTGAGATTGGATTGTGCCACTAAACAGGTAGTACTGAGAACTAAGGAGGACAATGAGGTAGTTTTAATTGGGGAACTTTGAAACTACTTGTCGAATGTGATTTCTACATTGAAGGCTAAAAAGTTGGTTTGTAAGGGATATGAAGCGTATCTGGCCTACATCAGTGTTTCACATTCTGGGGATTTTTTGGTTAAGGATATCAGAACAGTAAAAGACTTTACTGATATGTTTCCCAAGGAGCTACCTGGGTTACCTCTAAACCGTGAAGTATAATATGGGATTGAGCTCCTCCCTGGTACAGCTCTGGTGTCCATCGCTCCCTATAGGATGGCACCAAAGGAACTTGTGAAGCTTAAGGCTCAGATTCAAGAGTTACTGGTTCGTGGGTTCATCCACCCTAGTGTGTCCCTGTGAGGAGCACTAGTTTTGTACGTGAAAAAGAAGGATGGATCCATGCGTATATGCATTGGCTATCGACAACTGAATAAATTGACTATTAAGAATAAGCACCCTCTACCTAGGATTGATGATTTATTTGATCAGTTTCGAAGAGCATCAATTTTCTCTAAGATTAACCTTCGGTCAGGGTATCACCAGTTGAGGGTTAATGAGGCTGATGTGCATAAGATGGCATTTAGGACTTGCTATGGACATTACGAGTTCTTAGTGATGCCATTTGGATTAACGAATGCACCAGCAGCTTTTATGAATCTGATGAACCGAGTGTTCTAGCCCTATTTGGATCAATTCGTAGTAGTTTTTATTGACGATATTCTGGCATATTCGAGGACTAAGGATGAATATGATGAACATCTCTGAGTGGTACAACAAATTTTGAGGGAGAAACAACTATACGCCAAGTTTAGTAAATGTAAGTTCTGGTTACGAGAAGTAACATTTCTGGGTCATGTGGTATTTGTTGAGGGGATTAAGGTTGATCCTCGAAAGATTGAGGTTGTTTTGAATTAGAAACAGCCTAAGACTGTATCAGAGATTCGCAGTTTTCTGGGACTGGTAGGGCATTATCGACGATTTGTACAGGGGTTTTCTCTAATTGCAGCACCCTTAGCTAAGCTGTTACATAAGTGTGTGCCGTTTAACTAGGCTGATGCACAACAAGAGAGCTTTGAAAAGCTCATGACTGTACTGACTAAAGCCCCTATTCTGACACAGCTAGAGTCTAGGAAAGAGTTTACTGTATACAGTGATGCATCATATGTCTGTCTAGGATGTGTGTTCATGTAAGAGGGTAAGGTAGTCGCGTACGCATCTTGGCAACTTAAGACTCATGAGGCAAATTATCCAACGCATGACTTAGAGTTGGCTGTAGTGGTATTTGCACTAAAAATTTGGAGACATTACTTGTATGGTGGGAAGTGTATCATTTACACTGATCACAAGAGTCTCAAATATCTCCTCATTCAGAAGGAGCTGAACCTTAGGAGCGTAGATGGATTGAGCTGCTAAAGGATTACGACTATACAATTAAATACCATCTTGGTAAGGCCAATGTGGTGGCCGACGCACTAAGCCGAAGGGCTATGACTGATTTGAGGGTGATGTTTTCTCGTCTCAGTTTATTTGATGATGGTAGTCTGTTGGCTAAACTCCAGGTTAAATCGATGTGGATCACACAGATTAAGGGTAAGCACTTGGAGGATGAGTCACTGGGTCTTTGATTTCGACAAATTGAGAGTGGTAACACATCAGATTTTGGACTGAATAGTGAAGAGGTATTCTATTTCTGTGGGAAATCCTGTGTACCGAATGATACTGAGTTGAGGCAGTCTATACTGCGAGAGGCACATAGTAGCCCTGATGCTATGCATCCTGGCGGAACCAAGATGTACTGAGACCTTTGTGAGCTATACTAGTGGTTAGGTATTAAGTGTAAAGTTACCGACTTTGTGAGTAAATATCTAACATGCCAATAGGTTAAGGCTGAGCATTAGCTGCCTTTGGTTTTACTGCAACCAATTAAGATACCGCTTTGGAAGTGGGAGTGAGTGACTATGGACTTTGTTAGTGGGTTGCCTCTAACACCCACTAAAAAGGATTTAGTTTGGTTCATGGTGGATCGATTGACCAAGTTAGACCTACCTCTAGAGTTTGAGTGGATTCAATATGTATTCCAAGTCTCGATGTTGAGGCGCTACCGCTCTAATCCCACACATATTGTGCCAGTGGAGGAGATCGAGGTTAGGCCAGATTTAATCTTTGAGGAGGAGCCAGTCCTGATAATAGACCGCAATGTAAAAGTTCTAAGAAGGAAGCCCATCCCATTGGTTAAGGTTCTTTGGTGTAATCATAGTTCTGAGGAGGCCACATGGGAGCCTAAGGATGCAATGCGATAGCAGTATCCTCATCTGGTTTGATCAGGTAAAATTTCAAGGAAAAAATTTTCTTTAAGAGGGTAAAGTTGTAATGCCCCAAAAATCCTTAATCTAGATTTTTGCTTTTGCATGTTTGTGACACAAATATCTATCTACTTCAGTTGTTAGGTGTTCTGGGAAGTGTTTGAGAGGTCTCAAGTTCAAGCCTTAGCTTGGGCAATTTTTTTTATTAAATAAAGCCTTGCTTTTGTCCAGTAGGCTTATAGTGAAAAGTGGGTAAAAACATGTCAAAATGGGCTTGCTGGTCTGGTGGATAAGTGGTGTGTTAAAATGGTAGAGGTCTTAGGTTCGAGCTGTGCTTGAGTATTATTTTTGCTAGTGGTGTCGTATGGTGTTTGCTAGTGGGAAGTGTGGAGAGAAATTTAAGGGAATTGGATAGTGGGGGTGTTGGAGTGATTTTAGGAGAAAAGTAAGGAGTGGGAGTTAGTGTAAAGAATTCTGAGGAGTTTTTGAGGGAAAGGGTTAGCAGGAAATCTTTTTGGGTTTTTATTTTTCTAGTTGCCAAAATTTTCCTCTTTTCCTAAAAACCTCTGTCGTTTCTTCCCTCTTTCCTTCCCTTCTCCTTCCACACCTTCGACCTTTTCTTTTTGCCTCTCCCTTGCTTCAATCGGTTCTATTTTACAATCAGCATCTCCGTCTATTCGGTAAGTGAAATTAGGTAGAGTTGGTATTTTCGATTTCTTTCATTCTTGCTAATAGTCTATTGACGGATCCCTATTCTTTCTCTAGCAGAACCCTTGCCTTGCGTTTCCTCTTTTTCGGTCTTTTCATCTTTACTTCCTTTCTGCGCATCGTCCTCTCAGCGTCTTCGGTAAGTTGAGTTTTGTTTAAACTTTAAATTAGGATGTGCACAAGTGGTGATTTGGTTTCTTTTGGTGTTTAAGAGTTTTTCGAAGTGTTGTTGATCGCTCCACAACATTTTAAATTTGGGGATTTCCTGCTTTGCGATTTAAAGTAATGGCTATAGCTAAGAATGATTACCTTGCTTCGAGATTTAGATGAATTCAATGGGTTAGACGATTAATCAATTGTTGATTGCCGATTTTAGGTATCAGCAGTACTCAAGATTTTTGGATGTCAAAATCAAAACAGGTGTAATGAGATTCGACAAAAAGCTGAAAAATGGGACTGTCGATGCCACACGGGCGTGTGGCTGCCCGTGTCGTAGGCCGTGTGACTGAACATGGGCATATGATCAATGAGGCTAGCCATGTGCGATTCATGGGCTGGGTCGAATTGGGCCGTGTGGGCCCCACGGGCGTTTGGGCCCCACACGGACGTATGGGATTATTGGGCCAGGCTGTGTGATTCACCCGGCTAAGGCCATTTTGGGCCTTGTGGGCCACACAGGGTGTGGGCTCACATGGGCAAATTACATGGGCCTATGGGCCCATTTTCACTGTTGGACTGCTAAAATTGCACTGTTCGCCCGAGTCAACTGTGGACCTACTGTAGGGTCAGTAAGCTTTACCTAAATCCCTAACTGGTTGTATGACATTAGAATATGTATGACTGTATACTAAGTATGACATTTATACTGTTCTAATTATATGCATGTTTCCATGAGATGGCATGTCATGATTGTATAATGCATTGCATGAGGTTGGGTTAATATGATTGGAGGAAGTGTACTGTACTGGCAGCTCTACTACAAAGCACTGATGGCTCTAAGCCTATTATACTGTCAGCTCTACTACAAATACTATTTAGTGCTGCAACTGGTGCTAATTTGTAAGCGTAGTGATGGGTGGGCGATTTATTCCCCACAGGAGTCCAGGGTTAGACAGGAGATGGTGTATAGCGGTTGGTTGGGTAGGACATGCATTCTGATACTGTTACTGATTACTAATAATATGATGGGCTAAGGTCCAAATTGATACTGCTACTGTGAAGGGCTTAGGCGCAGTCTATTACTGCTTGCATTTTGACGGTATAATTGCATGGGGATTACACACTGAGTTTTCGTAAACTCACCCCTTTGTTTTACTGTATAGGTAATCCCCAGTCATAGGCAGATAGGTGCAACGAGGGACTCAGAGGTGGCCACACGACTTCATATATTTTTGTACTTGATTATGTTTTCAAGTATATTTGTTTGGGATTTTTTTTGTAATATGGCCTTTGTGGATTGTCGTGGTTAATTTGAGATTTCTATTATTTTTACAACTGTTAGTAGTAGAGGTAATCAAGTTTTCAAAACGAATCTAATGCTTTAACAAAATACACTCAAATACTCAAACTGATTTAAAAAGCTTCCGCAATAAGAGACATTTTTAAAATTAACAACGTTTTGAAAAAGAATAATTTTGTGATAATGAACAACGTTTTAAAAATTTACTACGCATCCTAGAATTAGCACAAGTTTTTGTAAAGATGTTAAATAGAAAAGAGGTATTTTACAACAACTCATTTATTTTGAAAAACACTACCATGTGACATGGCCAAATTCGACCATAACGTCTAGGTCGAGTTTAGGGTGTTACGTCTCCAAACATGTCCTGTGGCCTTAAGGCACAAATCATATAACATATAAGTGAGTACTTACAATCCTATGGCATGCCAGCTATATCCAACGGTCTCAAGAATCAAAATGCCAAAATATCTATCATTAATACACACATATTACTTACT
Organism: Gossypium stocksii; assembly: GCA_020496765.1. Taxonomy (NCBI): domain Eukaryota; kingdom Viridiplantae; phylum Streptophyta; class Magnoliopsida; order Malvales; family Malvaceae; genus Gossypium; species Gossypium stocksii. The sequence continues at coordinate 57,492,190 of CM035622.1, forward strand.
GTTCATTACACTTATGCACTATAAATATCACATTATAACACAACATTATCACTGTCATCTATCATGTATAACATGCTTACGTTTACACTTTCTCAATGGTATTCATGAATACATGTCATATATTATAAAATCTCATCTCGGTTTACAATTTCACAATCAACAAGCACACATTAACTTAAGAGTACAAGAAAGCTTACACTTAGAATTTAAAGTAAAGGTTTCGACTACTTTACACTTAGAATTTAAAGTAAAGGTTTCGACTACTTTTAAATTCTCAATTAAGGCAATGCATCATGTCCACAAGCAATTATTCCAAACACTCACCAATATGCTTTTGCCAAAAAGCTGAAAGCTCAAACTAGCCTTTCCTAACTTGTAGATGGTCATAGTGAATCTGAAGCTTCAACAAAATAATTCACACAACAATTCATTCAAAAATTAGCTAAGGACTCACCGTAGGCAATAAAAAACATAAGCCTAAACTAAGTTCTCATGTAACTGAAACCTTTAACATAGCAAAATTTAAATTTGAATATCTCAGTCTATACTCAGCCTTTTTGCCTAAAATTGATTATGTTCATCTTATAATTCACCTACAACTAATTTTGAACCCTTAAACTACGTTAATCTACTTAGTTCATGGTATCGACTTTTTCAACATGTTTATGGCTATTTTCTAAAAATTCATTAAAACTCAATAAATCTTTAACGAAACTTCAAAGCATGTTTAGAAACCTGTTAATAAATCACATTTTTACTCGAAGATACGAAATTCACCATTAACAACTCTATTTTCAACTTTTATTTAAAACATGCAATTTAATAACTCAAAACTCAGTTTCAAAGTCCAATTAACATTAAAAAATAATAAGAAAGTGAATGGTTACCTTTGATGGAAGAATAAACGAGTTTTTGATGCAAATCTAAAAAACCCAAAAGTGAGGAAATTAATAAAATCAATGAGATTTGTGGGTGTTCTCTTGAAATATTATGGAGGTTTAATTTTGGGAAAGTGAAAGAATTCAAGAATACAGAGTTTGGGAATAAAAAAATCAATTGGGAGAATTTTTTTCAGACAAGGGACGACACAAACAGTGCAAAAAAGAAAACTAACATGAAACCAAGTTGTAGGTGAGGTTTTTTAGGTACAATTTTAAAATTTGGTAAAACTGCAGCATAAATGCTCACAAATTTGACCTTGTTACAAAAAAGTCCTTTTTCTAAAATTACAAGTTTCTAAAACACGTTTTCAAAAATTTATTTGATTTTCTAAAAACCATAATCAAAAGCATTACCGATATACCATGTAACAAAATTCCAAACACTCTAAGGCTAAAATTCCTAAAATACCCATAAAACTCTTAGGCCCTATTTTGGGATTTTGCAAAAATGCATTATATATATTATAAAAATACACATACAAGCCCTAAACCGAGCCTATGGGGCCCTAAAAATAGTTTGAGAACATATGGGATCAAATCAAAACAAATCAAAAAATTTTAGAATAACTTAAAAATTTGAAAAATAGGGGTCACATAGCCGTATGGCCAGGCCATGTGAGCATTCAAAAATCAAGACACATGGCCATGTCCCAGCTCATGTGTCCACCCATGTGAGTATTCAAAATAGGGTTACACAACCATGTCACAGGCCGTATGCCAAACTATGTAAAACCTGCACCTAAAAACAATAAGACACACAGACGTCTCCCAGGCTGTGTGTACTAAAAATTTGCTTTCAAAACAAGGCATTTCGACCTCAATTCCTTAGGTGCCAAGCCAAATAATAACCAGCTATAAACATGCTTTCAAACACCTATAATTGAGATTAAAAATTACATATTTCCTACAATTTATGTGCCTAACCAATGTGACCTCATTGACACCATAAAGTATATACATATACATTCAACATTCATCTAAGACATCATTGACATATCAAACTTGTTCTTTCAACAATAATGCTTTTAAAACACTAAACACCAAATCACCAACACAAGGTAACCAAATATATCCACATTATAAGTTAACTATATTATAAACACTTCATACATTTCATAACCATAAAATTTACGAAAACCAAATAATGTCTATTCACCAAAAGCACAACATTTCCATATCATAAAAAACACTAAAATACCAAGAAAAATGACCAAAACTATCATATTAACCTACATACATGCCAAAACCAAAAAAAAAGACCATTCACCGACATTTTGAAGTCGGGGTTGTCACTGGATCCCGAGTCGATGTTGGATCTACTAGGTATCTAACCTGCGTACAAGAAAACAAACGTACGTTGAGTATAACTCAATGGTTCTTCCATAATCAAAGTATTAAAACATGGTACAAAATATTCAATTACTTAACAAAAATGCAATTCAACTAATGTAAAGAAACATATATTACTTCAATTCAAACATAAGAAATTTCATGAATCATCACATTTCCATTTATACATTCATTATAAAATATACAAAATTCACCTCCATCTTTATGTCTATTGTCATTACCAATTTCATCACTTTTTATTTATTTTCCCTTATTAACATGACTCAGACTCGGATATGCGGATCCAACTTACGCACCAAATTTGGCACCCAGTACCTAATGGAATAATCTGTAGAAATAAATTACGCCCGGTGCTGGCCGGTAAAACTGACAAATGGGGTACCCTGCACTACCTGACACGTAGTCATAAAAATATAAACTCTTCCTATCCTATGGCATACCAATTACACCCGAACCTGCCTAAATAGTTAATAGGGTAACATGAATCTCGATTCAACTTATAAACAACTCCATCAATCAAAATAATTCAATCATATAAGTATATATGTTCATAGCAACATATTTTCTTTCCAAAACATAATCAATTTTATTTCTTAATAATATTCAATACAATCTCAAACACGAGTACACAATTCAATCATTTTTATTCATATCACCCTAAATCAAATTTGTCGCTTACCTCGTAACTCACCATATAATGCAATGTTTAATACAACAATTAAAAATAGTTCAAATTATAGAAACACACATCGTAGTTTTTGAGCTACTCATCTACAACCTTGCCTTTTCCTTTCATACTCGAGGATTCTAGTTCAATGTTAGCTACGAGTTAAATAGATATAATAAATTAACATTTTACATACCATATCATATTTAATTACAAAATTTATACTACTTTAATATGAATTTGAATTTAATCCTAGAAATCGATACTAACATAATTTATCAAAAATCCTTCCAACATGAAACCAAATTTTCCTAGAGTCCTTATAAGACTTCTTATTACTCAATTAAACCCATAATTTTGAATTTTATTATAATTTAGTCCCTCATGGACAATTTCATGAATTAACTTTACAAAGTAGTCTCATTTAACTTATAACCTTAAAATCTATCAAAATAACACCAAGAACTTAAATTTCTCTACACGGAAACTTCTATACACTTCACTAACTCTAAAAGGTTCCAACATGGGTAAGCTAGTTGTAACGCCCCATACTCGGCCTAGACGTCAGGCTGAATATCAAGATGCCAAACCACCATCTCAGGTCGATTTCATTGTAATTATCAGAGTTGAAATACATATAATTTTGTTTTACTTTAATTATTCTAGAATTTTTGAGAACATCAAGTCATGCCAGCTTAGTTTAGCATTTAATCATACCAAAATTTGACAAACAAACATAAAATAAACATATCTTAAGCATTGAGACCACTTAGCAATTTTTTCCAAAGGTGTTACATAGGTACCGATACAGCATCAATGGTATCAATATTTCCTTTAAGTGATATCGATACCACCTTGAAAATCAATACCGAACTAGAATTCTATCTCTCGCCAAATTTCTAAACATCAAAAAAATATCAGTACCCTTTGCAAGCTATCGGTAATCACACCATGACTATCGATACTCGAGCCAAGGTATCGATACCAAATTGATATTCTAGCTCCATACGCTTCAAAAATATAGAGGTATCGTTCTAAAAGCCATAATATCGATACCTCTATTTCTAGTTACAAAAATTAAGCATGTAAGAGTATTTAAATTATTCAAACTTAGTCCCTAAATAGCATGCTTCATTCACCTAGTCACATATGCATTGAAATGTTTAAACAATAAACCAAACACCATATTCAAGTTCACAAACATCCTAAATATATGCAATATACAAATAATCCCCAATACATCTTAATAAACCGATATAAATGTCTAACATATTACCTTTTTATTCCCTAGAACTAGAATAAGCTAAACACCTACTGGAAAGAGTAAAGGATGGCTTGTATCAATCCCTTGATGGCCACACCTCTCACATCGATAATGAAACTACTCTACAAATGATAAAATGGAGTGGGTGAACTTAACAAGCTCAGTGAATCCCCAGAACAACGCATCAACTGAACAATATACATCTTATTCCCAAAACATCAATAACTAAGTGACACGATTCACATGTTTAGTCATATTCCATGCATTCTTTTACACCTTGTTCATACAAACGTTTAGACATACAGATATCAATTTTCTGACACACATTAATCACATATAAGCACATATAATTACATTTAGTCACATTAGTCACAGTGTATGATAATTTTGCTCTTGAGTTTATTAAACATAAAGTGAACTCTATCACCACACATCGGATACATGGATCTCTAACACACCATACATAGACTCGTAAAGTCAAACATATCCCATAAGCGAAGCATATAGCTAACGCTCTCCAACACACCACACATACATATCCCAGTGAATGGAGCTTGGCTTGTAACACCCTAAACCCGGCCTAGAAGTTAGGCCTAAACTTGGTGTGTCACATTGAAATGTTTTTCAAAAACTGTGTTTTCATTGTAAAACCCTTCTTAAGGAAAAAAAGTTTTGTTGAAATCTCAGCTTGCGTTTGTTTATTTTCAAAACATGGTTTATAAAAAAAAACTATTCCCTTTTTAAAACGTTATTAGTTACTTTGTAAAATCTTTTTCAGTTGTGGAAGCTGAAAAATAAATGATTTATGGAAACGTAGTGTTGTTTTAAAATAGTTAACATTTTGGAAAACTGCGATTTACCTCTAACAGATATAAATCAAAATAAATAAAACCCAAAATTAAAATCCAAAAACTTTAAGAGGCCTCATTACAAACCAAACCCAAAATTAAGTACTTATTAACAATTTAATAGCAAAGCAAAAGCAGATGTGTGGCCATCTCCGAATCTATTGTAGCACCGCAACTCTTATAGTTCGGGATTACCTACACAGTTAATAAACGGGGTGAGTTATGTAAACTCAGTATGTAATCCCCTTAATAAAAAAACAGTCAGTATACAAAACAGAGCTAAAAATAGTCAGGGCCAGAGCCCTTTAACAGTAACAGTAACAGTACAGTCCAGTTCAGAGCATACGTAGGCCAAAGCCCACTGCAATATTGTTTGGGTCACAGCCCATAACAGAATCAATTGGGCCTAGCCCAAGACCAATAACAGAACATGTGGGCTTAAGCCCAAAACAGAACAGAATAGTATGAGAATATACCCCAACCCAGTCCAACCATCACACCACCCGTACCAACCAACACATCATGTAGGGAATAACTCGACCCACCTAGCCCACACACTAATATGCAGCCATGCTGCTAATAACAAATAACGTGGAAATGCCACCAGAATCAGAATACGTGGTGTAGCCACTAGTACAGAACTTCCTCCAAATCAAACCCAACCCTATGAAGAATGTCGTGTATGTCATGCTCAATCATTAAACATATATGCATAATGGCCATGCTCAGCAACAGTCAATTAAACACATATATTAAAAAACATATCTAACATACAACCATGGTCAAATTAGTTAAAACAAGTCATACCATCACAGTCAAATTAGTCAAGTTTGTTGTCCAAGTTAGTCACTTGCCCACAAGGGCAAAATAGTCATTTTACACTCTAGGGCCAAACCAGTCATTTTGTCAGTAAGGGGTAAAATGGTAATTTTGCACTACAGGGGTATTTCGGTAGTTTGCACAATAGGGGTATTACGGTAATTTCACAAATCGAGGGTATTTCAATAATTTTACAAATCGAGGGCATTTCGATAATTTTACAAATCAAGGGAATTTCAGTAATTTTACAAATCGAGGGTATTTCAGTAATTTTTCAAATCGAGGGCATTTCAGTAATTTTTCAAACCAGGGGTATTTCAGTAATTTTACAAACTAAGGGTATTTCAGTACTTTTACAAACCAAGGGTATTTTAGTAATTTTACAAATTGAGGGTATTTCTGTAATTTTGTAAATCGAGGGTATTTCTGTAATTTTGTAAACTGAGGTACTTCTGTAATTTTGTAAATCGGGGTATCTCTGTAATTTTGTAAATCGAATTCTTAACAACCTTTTTGAAAGTCCATTGTCGCCTCGAGCGACGTTTATAACCTAAATGGACAAAACGGGGTAATTAGGCCTAAGGCCCATTACTAGGCCTAAGTGGGCCCACGCACATATGTGGCCCATTTAGCCCAAAAACAGCCACATCTATGCGAACGTCCTAGTCCAACAACACTTACCATATCACATGCATTTTATCCGTGTGGGCCTACAAGGCCATTAGGCCTACACGGCCCATTTAACCCAAAAATGATTCTAGCCACGTGGACTACACCTTATGGTCTAATATCCACCACAATATGCGAATTTAATCCATGTGGGCCCAGAAAGCCCATTGGGCCCACACGGCCCATTTTGCCCAAGCGGCCCAAATCGACCTAAACCTATGAGAACGTTCATGGTGGCCTCAACCATCTGACGCCCATGTTCGTGGGCTCGACTCACCACACTAGCATTCGCACGCTCGCGTGGTGTCATTCACCGGTACTCCGGCTTTTTCGCATTTTGCCAATCTACAATAAAACAGTACGAAATATGCACTTTCAGCTTTTTAGCCGATCAACAATCAGAACAGTGTATACGAATACACACCTTATCACATAGAATACTAAATAATCACGAGCGCCATCACCTATATTAAACATAACACACAGTTAAACTACTTATCAAAAGAATTAGGAAATCTTTAATCCAAATACTTAACCATAAAATTTACTCTCACTTGCCTTCACTAAAGCGATCAACTACGATTTGCCTCGTTAACCCAAAGTTTGACACGGTCACCCCTCCCGAACCGCCGACACCCTATGCCGTTCAAACTTAGGGGTAGAGGCTACACGCATACTATCCACCGGCACCACTGCCTTCACTTTATTACTAGTACCCTCTTTACCCATCGAAATCCCTAAACCCAGCGATGGCCATAACACAGAGAAGTAACGATTTATAAACGAAATGTGTAAGGAGAACCATGTGGGTATTAGGAAAGAAATCATATGAAACCAGAGTTACTGACAAAGAATCCTTACCGATTGTCAGAATCCTTGCAGAATTGTAATAGAGGAGAACAGACTGAGTTTCAGCCAAGAATCACTTATAGAATGAAATGAATTCAATGAACCAAAAAGAAGTAGTGGGTATTCGGCCTAGATAGAAATGGAGAATTGGAATAAAACAAAGGATTGAGAAATAGGATGATTCGGTTGCGGCATAAAACCAATTGAAGAAGAAAAACAATCGAGAAGAAAAGAAAGTTGAATTTGGCTTACAAGAGTTTTATGAACAAAGAAAAGGGAGGTAATAGCAGAAAGCAAAACAATCAGCTAGAAGAAGGTTGAGGGAAAAAGAGTAGAATCCCAATACTATTCAACTAAAGTAGAGAAGGTAGGAGAGGTAACTCACTAGTGAGTGATTCGGCAACAATTGCAACAAAAAAGTAAGAAAAAAGTTTGAGAAGAAACAACGTAAAGCTTTCGATATAATGACACTTAAGTGTTTCAGCATCAGAGACTTTCACTCATAAAATCTCGAAGAAGCACAAGTGGCTACTAATGAAATCGGCACCTAAACACACAAAAAAATGCCGAATATGCACACTTTAAAAGGGCCTTAGCTGCAATCCCCCTGCTCAAGCTCCCCTAATTCGGCAACCACTCTCCTAATCTCAAATCCCTTGAAACACTCCACCAATTTCTCTCCCTAATTTCCTCCAACTCCCCCTTTCAAACTCAATTCAAATTCCTTTGACCAATTCAAACTCCTCCTTTTACCAAGTCCACAACTACTCCATGGAATTTGAATCCAACACAACCACTTGCTGCCCTCATGTAGCAAAATAGAAGTGCAATGCCTGCGGTGAGATTCGAACCTTAGCCCTCTCTGTTGCTCAAACACGCTACTTGCCTCCTTGCCATCCAACTCTTTGTGTCATAAATCCAACACATTTAAATATAAAGCCTACCTACTTGCTTTCAAATTCATTTAAAAGAAATACCAAAATGAACTGCAAGAGCCAAAACTTAAACCCAGGCTCCCTTGCGTCCCTAATGACGCCACAACCACTAGACCACATGCTTCCTTGTGTCAAACTTCAACCAAACATATTTATAACCCCTACCAACTAACGCCAAGATCCACCAAATGGAAAAACTAAAAAATTTTGCTAGAGCGCTGGTTTGAACCCAGGACTTCTCCAACACTCCCAAACACTCCTAATTACTTAACTAACACACCAACAAACAATTGTGAAAATCTAGGGCATTACATGGCTTACACTCCCTTATCTCTCCAAAACTATCCATAGGTATCAGTGCCTCATATATCACAATCACAAAGAAGTGAGTACTCATAATCATATGGCATGCCAATTATATCCAACGGTTTCATTAAGTTAAAAGGCCAAAATATGCATAATGTCATCAAATATTACTTATCGATTATCTGCACGTATTCACTGCATAATCATATCATTAGCAAATTATCCAAACTATCACATGGCATGAATAACATACCCTTATATTTACCGTCAAAATAGTCATCCTAACATGTTCACATTTCATCACACCATAATTCTCTCTATCACAATTCATAAACATATTTATCACACACTTAGCATAGGTAAAAGAACACTTACACTCGGAATTTAGAGAAGGAGTTTAGGCTACCTCTACATTCCCAAATACACAATGAATAGTTTAGGAGTAGCTATTCGTAAAACAATCACCGAAATATTCACTTTTGCTAAACAACTAAAAGCATAGACAAGTTTGATTTTTTCATTATCTCTACTCATTGAAGGTCCTATCAGCTTTGACACTTCAACAAGACAAACAACACATATTTAGTGAATAACTCACCTCAAACAGCCACAAACACAAGCCTAAACTACACTCTTCTCTAACCAAAACCTTTAGCATGACAAATTTAAATTTTGAATAACTAGTCTATGCTTTATCTTTTCGCATGAAATGAATTCCATTCAACTACATATTTATCTACAACTAATTCCCAACCTTTAAACTTCACAAAGCTACCCGTTTTAAGATATCATAATTTTTCAACAAGTTTTGGCCATTACAACAAAAATTCATTAAACCCGAGAAATTCTTAACAAAACTTCAAAGTTACTTTAGAAATCTTCTAATTAGGTTAGAATAATTGAAAAACACTTTAAAACCAAGTTTTTATCACAAACTCGAAATTCTCCATTAAAGACCCAATTTTTGGATTTTACCTAAAACATGCATTTTAATGGCTAAAAATTCAATTTAAATAACTAAATAAAATTTAAAAATAATAGGAAAATGATTGATTACCTTTGACGGAAGAAAAATAGAGTTTTTGACACAAATCCGAGAAACACACCAGAAGAAGATGAAATTGGTGAGATTTTTGGGTGTTTTCTTGGAATATTTTGAAGATAAATGGCTTGAGAATTGTCATAAATCAAAAGGGAGAAGATTTAGCAACCAAAATTAATGAAGAGAGCTTGAGAGAGCAAAAATGGCACAAGCAAGAATAGAGCAAAGCTTTTTACGTGAAGCAAGCTGGGAAGAGGGTTTTAGGTTGATTTTTGAAAAATTGGTTTAATTACTTCATAAATACTTGTAGCTTTAACTCTTTTACAAATTAGTCCCTTTTCTAAAATTAAAGACATTTAATACTCATTTCCAAAAATTGACTTAACTTTGTGAAAACCATTTTTGAAAATAATATCAAGTACAAACCTTATAAAATTTCGAGCTCATATAGGCCAAAATTTTTAAAATACCCTTGAAACTCCTAGGCCCTATTTTGGGGTGTGACACTAGCTCATGATCTTAAGGTTCCAAAAATATAAAATTTACAAGAAAAGGGACTAAATTGACTAACCAAATAAAGATCGAAAAGCTTAAAACCCTTATGGTAGCTTGTCTTTCTCCCCTCTTTTTTGTTTCAAAATGAAAGAAATAAAAAAAGAAAATGGCTTTTCTTACTATCCATTTTCTAATATTCATTCTTTAATTTATTATAAAATAATATTAGTTAACATATATTAATACTAATGTAACATTTATAACTTCTATATATAAATTATATATGCCATTACTGTCCATTATAATCAAAAACAAATGTATAATTGTTTTCTATGTCCCTTAGCTATATTTTACCCTATAATTAAATAACAAATCACACTTTTATACTTACGCAATTTAATCCTTATACTTAATTTAAACACTAATTCAACGAAATTACTTAACTGTAATTCAATTTATTTCTTACTTGACTTCGTAAATATTTATTAAAAATATTTATGAGTCTGATTTACTGAATCGGGATTTTGAATTCACACTTTTAGACACCACTAGCTTTCAACAGATTCATAGTGACCAATTAATTTAATTTCATTTTCAAACTTCAATTATTTAATAATATGTAACACCCCTTGCCCGTATCCAATGCTGGGACGGGGTACGAGGCGTTACAGTACTTAAACATGCTTAATCTTAGAAAGTCGAGCCATAAATTTCATTAGAACTTAAAACCTTTCATTCATTCTCTTAATGTCCCTATAATGGGCCTACGAGGCCCAAAACATACATCGAGAATGGTTCAAGACTTAATCGAAAACTATCAAACACTTACAAATTTTCTGCTTGAAATAGGGCCACACGCCCGTGTGGGATGGGACACGCCCGTGTTGGCAGGTCGTGTGGTCATACACGCCCATGTCCCTGGCTCATGCCAAATTTATTTTTCATTTCGAACATACAGGGGTTTTCATACGACCTGGCACATGCCCGTGTCCATAGCCCATGTCCCTCACACGGCCATGACACGCTCATGTCCTCACTCGTGTGTGAAAACCTAGGTATTCTATTTATGACGTTAGCAAACATTTAGGGGCACACGGCCAAGCCACACGCCTGTGCCATATCCCAGATATGGTCTTACACGGAATTGTAAACTGATGCTGATGCCATGTCCCAGACATGGTCTTACAGGGGATTTAAATTTGGTCTCGGTGCCAACGCCATGTCCCAGACATGGTCTTATACGAGACCATATGTCGATCCCAATGCCATGTCCCAGACATGGTCTTATACGAGACCACATGTCGATGCCAATGCCATGTCCCAGACATGGTTTTACATGGGATCTCAATTCGGTGTCGATGCAATGTCCGAGAAATGGTCATACACGGGACCTTCTAAATCTCATGTCATGACTATGATATCCTTCGTATCCTTAAAATTTACCTAGGATTAAATATAATAACTCTATCATTTCTTTATAAAATCACATCAATAAATCTCAAGAAAATAACATAAATTTCATAAAAAAGTTAAACCATTATTTTTATAATACATAACGCTAATTTATCACACACAACTTACCTCGGACCCAAAATGCGGGTGAATATGCAATTTAATCCACCAACTTGTTCTTTCCCCGGTTTTGGTCTGGGCTTCGTGTTTCTTGATCTATAATGACAAATTAAGCTTATTAACTTATCACATTGGCTAAATAGCTCATAATTCACACTTTGGAAAAATTTATAATTTTGCCCCTAAACTTTTACATAATTGTAAAATGGTCCCTAGGCTCGTAAAATGAAATGCACTTATTTTATTAGTTACCCAAGCCTAGCTGAACCTTTTGTGAACTCATAACAGCCCACATTTCTCATCAATTTACACCTTTACTATACACTTTATCACATTTTCAATTTGGTCCCTATAAGGGTTTTTCATGAAAAATCACTTACAAAAAGATGTTTACTACACTTTAAACTTTCATATTCTACCACTAGACATCAAAATACACACATGTTATGTATGGGTATATTTTTTAGCGTAAACCCTAGCTCAAATTAGTGGTAGAAATAGCTAACTTAAGTTACGAGAATTTCAAAAATACGAAGAACATGAAAAACCGGCTAGATTGCACTTACTTGTGAGCTTAAAAATGATAGAAACCCTAGCTATGGAGCTTTGGAAATTTCGGCAGCCAAGAAGAAGAAGATGGACATTTTTTTGATTTTTTTTCCTTTTTATTACTTTAATTTATCTAATGACCAAAATGCCCTCATGGCCTTTCTTTAAAATTTCTCCTTTCCTTGGGCATTTTTGTCCATCATTCTAATAAATGGTTTAATTGCTAAATAAGGCCCTCTAATAATTTTTCTAATACCTATTCATCCTTAAATCTTCTAGAAACTCATATTTTACAACTTTTGTAATTTAGTCCTAAAGGACAAATTAATCACTATCTCGTAAAAATTCCTTCATGAAACTTTCTCACTATCATGCAATCATATCATAAAATTAAAAATAGCCACAAAATATAAAATTCTAGTTCAGATTTATGGTCTCGAAACCACTATTTCGACTAGGCCCTAATTCGGGCTGTTACAATTCTCCTGCCTTAGGCATTTTCGTCCCCGAAAATCTTACCGGTAAAAGGGTTTGGATATTGGTTTCTCATGGTTTCCTCAAGCTACCATGAAGCCTCTTCTACCCCATGTCTTTGCCATAATACTTTCACAAGGGCTATACTTTTGTTTCTAAACTGCTTGACTTCTCGAGCCAAAATCTTAATCGGTTCTTCACCATATGTCATGTCCGGTTGAATATCAACCTCTGTCGGCATAATAACATGAGAGGGGTCTGATCGGTAGCGTCGCAACATAGATACGTGAAATACATCATGAATATTTTTAAACTCAGATGGCAAAGCTAGCTGATAAGCTACCGATCCTATCCTTTCGATGATCTCATATGGTGCGATGAAACGTGGACTTAGTTTACCCTTCCAGTCAAATTTGAGAACTTTCTTCCACGAAGATACTTTCAAGAACACTTTATCCCTGATTTGGAACTCGATCTCTTTTTGTTTCAAATCAGCATACGACTTTTGTCTATCAGAAGTAGCTTTCAAACTGTCTCGAATCACCTTTACTTTCTCTTCAATTTCTTTGACTAAATCAATCCCGTGTATCTGATTTTCCTTGAGTTCAATCCAATACAAAGGCGTTCAACATTTATGCCCGTATAATGCCTCATAAAGGCACCATTTTCAAACTTGACTGAAAACTATTGTTGTAGGCAAACTCTACCAAAGGTACGTACTTTTCCCAACTACCTTGGAATTCTAATACACAACATCTGAGCATATCTTCAAGTATCTGTATTACTCTCTCTGACTGACCATCGGTCTGTGGGTGGAAAGGGGTACTAAAGTTCAACTTTGTACCCAAAGCTTCCTATAACTTCTTCCAAAATCGTGATGTGAATCTCGGATCTCTATCCGAAATGATCGATAATGGTACTCCGTGTAATCTCACAATCTTAGAAATATATAAGTTAGCCAACTTGTCAAGTGAATAATCTGTACACACCGATATAAAATGAGATAACTTCGTAAGCTTATCAACCACAACCCAAACACATCTTTTTTTTTTTGTGACAACGGCAAACCCGTGACAAAATCCATGGTAATATAGCCCCATTTCCATTCGAAAACCATGATAGGTTGTAACAGTCTAGAGGGTACTTGGTGTTCCACTTTTACTTGTTGACAAATCAAGCACTTTGCTACATACTCAGAGATATCTCTTTTCATTTTCATCCATTAATACCATTTCTTTAAATCATTGTACATCTTGGTACTACTGGGGTGAATAGACATATGGCTACTATGTACCTCATGTAAAATTCTCCGAATGAGCTCGTCATCCTTAGGTACACAAACTTGGTCTCGGAACTTTACACAACCATTAGAATCAATCTAAAAATCCAACCCGATACCCGATATACACTGAACTTTCTTAGCTTGCAATTTACTGTCGCTTGAATGAGCTTCACGAATCTCTTGAACGAACATCGGTCTAGCTCTCATTTTTTCTAAGACCGAACCATCCTTGGTTATGGCCAATTGTGTATTCATAGCTCTCAAGGCAAATAGCAATTTCTAACTTAAAGCATCTGTAACAACGTTTGTTTTCCCCTGGTGGTAGTCAATCACCAACTCATTATCTTTGATCAACTCTAACCATCTTCGTTGTCGTAGATTCAACTCATTTTGAGTCATCAAATATTTCAAACTTTTATGGTCGATGAACACGCAACATTTCTTACCATATCAATGGTGTCTCCGTATCTTCAATGCAAATACAACGGCAGCCAACTCCAAGTCATGTGTTGGGTAATTTCTTTTATGAGGTTTTAACTATCTCATGGCATATGCGATCACCTTGCCTTCTTGCATAAGTACGCAGCCAAATCCATTTAAGGACACATCATTGTAAACCACAAATTCTTTCCCTGGTTCGGGTTATACTAAAATAAGGGCTTCAGTCAACAATGTCTTTAACTTCTCAAAACTTTGTTGGAAATTTTCTATCCACCCAAACTTAACATGTTTTTGCAGCAACCTCGTCATCAGATTGGCAATCATAGAAAATTTTTTAACAAATCGTTAGCAATAACCGGCCTAGCCCAAAAAGCTTCTAACCTCGGATACATTCCTCGGCGGCTTCCACTCAACAATTACCTAGATTTTACTTGGATCAGCTCTAATGCCATCACCCAAAATGATGTGGCCCAAAAATCCAACTTCTTTAAGCCAAAATTAACATTTACTAAAATTGGCATAAAGCTGCTTATCTCGCAAAATTTGCAAAACTGTCCTCAAGTGCTCAGCATGCTCGTTCTCATCGTGAGAATAAATTAAGATATCATCGATAAAGACTACAACAAATTTATCCAAGTATGGCCGAAAGATATAGTTCATTAAATCCAAAAATACAACCGGGGCATTAGTTAACCCAAATGGGATGATGATAAACTATAAATTATACATATTTCTAGCCCACATTTAGCACATTTATGGACGAATTATCATTGAATTTGTTGAATTTGATGCTCCTAATCCTTTAATTTCATGTTTTATACTTAGGAGAGTATAGAAGAGTGAAAAGAACGAGAAACAGGGCGAAAATGGAGAAAATAGGCCAAAACAAGAAAACAATACGGCCTGGAGTTCGTCACACGGGTGAACCACACGGCCATGCCATATTAATAGGCTTAAACACGGCCTAAATTCAACTCACACAGGCGTGCCACATGGCATGTCCCTGTCGTGATGAAGTTCAATTTCATGCGGAAAAGGCTACTTAGGGGCTAAGAAAGACATTCCAAACTCTATATAAAGTAGAGGTGAGTAAAATTCGATTCGACTCGAGAAAATTGAAAAAAATTCGAATTTCGATTTAAACGAATCGAGTTATTCGATTAATTGAGTTATTCCAGTCAACTCGAATTTTTTTCGAATTTCGAGTTCGAATCGAGTTGAATTTTCAAATTCGAATAACTCAAATAATTCGAATATCAAACTATAATATTTTATTTTTTTACCCCAAACTCTCAAACATTTTTACTTTTCCCTCAAAATTTTTACTCCTTCCCACTTTCCCCCCAAAAGTTTTACTCCACTTCCATCCCAACCCCCATCTACTCAAAATCCATTTCCCATCAAAATTTTACTCTCCCATTTACTTTTTCTAAAACTTTTACTCCCAAAAACCCTCAAAACTTTTTATTTTGCCCCCAAATTTTTATTCCCTTCCACTTTTCCCCTCAAACTTTTACTCCCTTCCCATCCCAGCCCCCATCTACCCCAAACCCATCCCCTCCCCCAAAATTTTTTTCATATTTTCCCTACAAAATTTTACTCACCCTATTTACTTTTTCTCAAACTTTTACTCCCCAAAATTTTTATTTTCCCCCTAAACTTTTACTTCTCACCCTTTACTAGCAAATAAAAAATCAAAATTATCCAATAAAAAATCCCTAAACATAAATAGTAATAATTTTATTTATATCTACTATTTATATTATTAAATTAAATTTCACATTTTATATTATTTATATTATTGAATTGTCCAGTCATATTGAATATTTATATTAAAATTGAATTATTTATGATGCTATAAAATATTTGTGTTAAAATTTTATACTAGTATCAATTTCACATTTTATCTTTAAAATAACTTTTATTGAAAAATCACATTTTTACATTTAATATATTTTTTAATTCCAAAATACATAGTGACAAGAATTTGAAGATAATTGAAACAACTAAGCAAGCAAAGAATCTAAATCGTATATAAAACATTAATAAATAAATTATGATGTGGTGAAAGTTAATTAAAAATTGATTACAGTGGACAAATTTTATTACGGTGAGTAACAGTGGTTATAAGGACCCAATTATTTTTTAAAATTTAACTCAAACATTCGATTCGATTCGAATTCCATTTCACTCGACTCGATTCGAGAAAATTTCAAGTCAAATTAGGATGATAAAATATGATTTGTTAATTTGATTAACTCGAAATTTTTTCACTCGATTCAATTTGATTCGATCGAACGCTCATCCCTAATATAAAGACCCTAGGAGGCAACTACAAGGGTGTACAGTGCCCCCACCAAGACTAAGAGTAGAAGACAAGGAATTACTTGAAGGAAGCCAATTAATCCATCTTAGAAGCAAGGATTAACATCAAGACTGAAGATCTCCCTTCAATTCTTTTAGGGGTTTTTGGGTTTTCTTTATGTTTTGTTGTTCTCTTTCTTCTAAGATGTTTTCTTTAATAATTATGAACTAAACCCCTAAATGCCTAAGGGGGATGAAACCTAAGACGAATCTTGTTATTGTTATCCGAACTATATGATAAATATTCGATTTGTTCTTAATTGTGTTTTTAATTCTTGAATTGATATTTTTGGGATATTAATTTAAGTCGAATGTGCTTATGTAGAGGAGCAAAAATCCCTGTGTAAGAGTAGATCCAACACAATTAAGCGGAGTTTATCGCAATCCTAGACATAGGATGACGAAAATCTACCGAATTAGAGTCAAATCTAATTAGGGGATCCATAGATCGAGTTAATGCAAGACTAGGGGTTTTAATTAGAAAGAGATTTCAATTAATCAACCTAGGATTAGTTGTTCTTATTCTCGACGGAGATATTAACATAATTTAGGGATCTCTACGGATCAAGTCGAATGAAAAAATCGTCTAGTTCAGAGTTAGATAACAAGTGCAATCTAGGTGGATTCTTCTTGAGGTATTGCCTTTATCATTTAGTCTTCCCAAAATAGTTTCCTAATTTACTCTTTGTTGTGTCTTTAGTTTAGTTTAGAGTTAATTAGTTTACATAAACCCCCTCTTTTTTTAGGCTAAATAATAGGGAGAAAGTCATTACTAGTACTTTTAGTTCCTTAGATTCGATATTTTAGTCTTGCCACTAGCTATACTACTATTCGATAGGTGCACTTGCCTTTTATCGTGATAATAGTTAGTTTCTAGGTATGATCAATTTTATTACTTCATCAGATCACGATCACATGACAAGAAATTCATAATCACCGTACCTTGTTTGAAATGCAATCTTCGGGACATCATATTCTTTAACTCTCAGCTGGTAATACTTGGATCTCAAATGTATCTTGGAAAACACTGTGGCAGCCTTCAACTAGTCGAATAAATCGTCAATCCTTGGCAAAGGATACTTGTTCTTTATGGTCACCTTATTAAGTTGCTGATAATCTATGCACAACGTCATAGAACCATCTTTCTTTTTCACAAATAAAATAGGAGCACCCCACGGAGAGTAACTTGGCTTTGCAAAACCTTTATCAGTCAATTCTTGTAGCTGAGCTTTCAATTCCTTTAACTCAGTTGGAGCCATCCTGTAAGGAGCAATTAAAATAGGAGCAGTACCGGGGGCTAACTCGATACCAAATTCAACCTCTCTTACTGAATGTAATCTAGGCAATTCCTCCGGAAAAACATCTTGATAGTCACGAACTACTGGCACTGACTCAATTCCCAACTCGGACTCCTTTGTATTCATCACAAAAGCAAGATAAGCTTCATATCCTTTTCTAGTACATTTCTAAGCAGTCATAGCAGAAATCACTGTAGGCAAAGCATCTAACTCATCTGATTCAAGTCTAAGAGTATCACCATTCTCACATTTCAGTTCAATAAATTTTCTACCACAATTCACTATCATATCATGAGTGGTTAGCCAATCCATACCAAGGATTACATCAAATTCATCAAATGGAAAAGTATAAGATTTGCTGGGAAACAATGACCCCTTATCATTAAAGGGAAATTTCTGCATACTTTGTCTACTAGCACACATTTGCCTAGGGGATTGGATACTTGTATCACAAATTCGGTAGACTCTACGGGTATATTCATGGTAGATACTAGTTTCATGCAAACATATGAGTGGGTAGACCCTAGATCAATTAAAGCAACAACACAAGTATCATTAAGGGAGAATGTACCCGTAATTACGTCAAGGGATTACGCCTCTTCACCAGTGTGAATGGCATAAGTCCTCGCAAGTGCTCTACACTCGGGTCTCGCAACTGATTCCCTAGGTGCACCTTTACTACTAGCTCCAGTTCCTAGGTTTCTTTGTGGTCTACCTCTAGAGGGAGCATTACCTGATCTTGCACTCTGATCTCTGTCCTTCTCAACCATCTCAGGGCATTCCCTAATGAAGTGGTCTTGAGAACCACACTTGAAGCAAGCTCTCTCAAATGTTTGACATTCGTCGAGGTGGCGTCTACCACACTAGGGACATTTTAGGCTACTAGGTCGAGCATTACCTACACTAGCGATTGATGTGGTCTGAGCATTAGGGACCGAGTGTTGTTTACCTGTACTTCTGTTTGAGAACCCAGCTGAAGCAGCTGACCAATTAGTGAACTCTTTAGACTTCTTGGATGAAGATTGGAACAACTTGCCCAACTGTCTCTTCCTCGTGTCAAGGGACTCCATTTCAGTTTTTCGTTTCTCTTTAGCTAATTTCTCGGCCTTGCAAGCTCTATCCATAAGTACCACAAACTCTTTCAGTTCTAGAATACCAACAAACATTTTGATATCCACATTTAATCCATCCTCAAACCTTTTCCACATAATAGCCTCAGTGGATACCTATTCCCGAGCGTATTTACTGAGTCTCACAAACACATGCTCATATTCAGTCATGGTCATTCGACCTTGCTTCAATTCCAGAAATTCCTTACGTTTCTGATTAATAAATCTTGGGCTAATGTACTTCTTACGGAACTCCTCTTGGAAAAATTCCCAATTAACTCTCTCCCTTGGTACAACCGACACAAGGGTGTTCCACCATTGGTAAGTTGAGTCTCGAAGGAGCGACACAACACAACACTCCTTAGGTGTGTAAGACAATTCATCAAATACTATGATGGTATTTTCCAACCAAAACTCTGCCCTTTTTGAATCGTCATCCTTGTTAGCTCGAAACTCCTTGGCTCCTTATTTTTGGATTTTATCTATCGGAGGCTTTTCTCTTCTTACTACCTCTACAATTTGGGGAGCTATAGGGGTAGGTTGAGGGTTTAGAGGGGGTGGAGCTTGTTGTTGAGCAGTTGGGTTCATTCAAACGAACTCTGTGAACCACTCGTTCATCATTTGGAAGAAGGTTTCCTGAGCCTCTCCTCCCTGACTCACAGTTGCAAGTCTATTCTCAGTTCCAGTTGGCACCGTCCCTTCAGCAGGAACCGGTGCATTACTTTTACATCATCTACCACGGCTCGATCGAGATTCATTTACTGTAAGAAAACACATTTCAAATCGTCAGGAGTCGTCACACTATCATATTACAAATATACATATGTATGGCATGTATAGCTAGACTCGTGCATATGCTAGGTTAGTCCTAGAATTGACTAAACACTAGCTTTGATACCACTAAATGTAACATCGCTTGCCCATATCCAACGCCGGGATGGGGTAAGAGGCTTTACAGTATTTAAACATGCTTAATCTTAAAAAGTCGAGCCATAAATTTCATTAGAACTTAAAACCTTTCATTCATTCTCTTAATGTCCTATCATGGGCCTACGAGGCCCAAAACATATATCAGGAATGGTTTAGAACTTAACCGGAAACTTTCAAACACTTACAAAATTTTTGCTTAAAACAAGGCCACACGCTCGTATGGGATGGGACACGCCCGTGTTGGCAGGTCGTGTGGTCATACACGCCCATGCCCCTCGCCCCTGTCAAATTTATTTTTCATTTCAAACCTACGAGGGTTTTCACACGGCCAGACACATGCCCGTGTCTATAGCCCGTTTCCCTCACTGGGCTATGACATGCCCGTGTCCTCACTCGTGTGTGAAAACTTGGGTATTCTATTTATGACGTCAGGAAACATTTAGGGGCACACGGCCAAGCCACACGCGTGTGCGCTAGGCCGTGCCCTCCATACGGCTAAGATACATTGCCATGTCTCTGCCCATGTGTTTACTACTGGGCATTTTATTTTGCATAATTTAGGTGCAGGGAACACACAACCTATCAACACGCCCGTAGGGAATACCTTGTGTCACACACGATCTAGGCACATGCCCGTGTGCCCACCTGTGTGGACAATTATAAGCTATTTTCCAAGCCCTTTGCCACCTTGAAACTTAACCAACCACAAGGCCAATTTCAATATCACATATCAGGGCATAAATACACTTGTAAATACCCACAATTAAGGCATTCACATGCCACAACACATTGCATTCTCATCAATCACTACTCTACTTAAACATGCAAACTTGCACTTTCATGAACTACATCAACAATGCAGAATTTTAACTTAAACAATATTAGCCAATTCTAATGGCCATTTACAACAAGATTCAAGTAACGTTTATAGCCAACACATATGGCTAACCAATATGAAACAGAGCAAAAAGGCCTAGTTCCTATACATGTCATACTCAAAATGATTAAAATTTACTATACCAAAATAAAATGTTTGATAGTGTGACTTCGAGATCCGATGTCCTTTTTGATCCCCGAGCTAGCTTGGCAATACTACAAGGAAAAAGGAAAAGAGAGAGAATAAGCATAAATGCTTAGTAAGTTGCTTGTAAAAATTAGCAACATAAATCATGAATTAACACCCAAATATGATACCATGAACATCACATAAATATCTTTACTCATTAACACGGCTTACTCATGCTCTTTCTTATAGATATATTCATGTCATTTCGTTTTCTTTTCTCGTGAATTACTCATGTGCACCTGTATCACTCATCACATAACTTTAGTCTTTCTCGTTATACTCATCAACTTAAATACTTTTCCCGTTCAGTTACTTGGAATACCAAAGGATACTCAAAATGTCATTCTCATGGTAAGATGCCAGTGCCATATCCCAACTATGGTCTTACATGGGACCACATGTCGATGCTGAAGCCATATCCCAGATATGGTCTTACACGAAATTGTAAACTAATGCCGATGCCATGTCCCAAACATGGTCTTTTATGGGATCACTCATAGATACCAACGCCATGTCCCAGACATGGTCTTACAGGGGATCTAAATTTCATCTCGGTGCTGACGCCATGTCCCAGACATGGTCTTATACCGGGCCACATGTCGATGCCAATTCCGTGTCCCAGACATGGTCTTACATGATATCTCAATTTGGTGCCATGTCCCAAACACGGTCTTACATGGGACCTTCTAAATCTTACGTCATGACTACGGTATCCTTTGTATCCTTAAAATTTACCTGGATTAAATATAATAACTCTATCATTTCTTTATAAAATCACATCAATAAATCTCAAGAAAATAACATAAATTTCATACAAAGTCAAAACATTATTGTCATGATACATAACGCTAATTTATCACACATAACTTACCTCGGATCCAAAATGCGGGTGAATATGCAATTTAATCCACCACATTGTTTTTTCCCCGGTTTTGGTCCGAGCTTCGTGTTTCTTGATCTATCATGACAAATTAAGCTTATTTATTAATCACATTGGCTGAATAGCCCATAATTCACAGTTTGGCAAAATTTATAATTTTGCCCCTAAACTTTTACATATTTGTAAAATGGTCCCTAGGCTAGTAAAATGATATGCACTTATTTTCTTGGTTACCCAAGCCTAGCTGAACCTTATGAGAACTCATAACAACCCACATTTCTCATCAATTTACACCTTTACTACATATTTTATCACATTTGCAATTTGGTCCCTATTAGGGTTGTTCATGAAAAATCACTTACAAAAAGATGTTTACTACACTTTAAACTTTCATATTCTACCACTAGACTTCAAAATACATGCATGTCATGTATGGGTATATTTTTGAACATAAACCCTAGCTCAAATTAGTGGTAGAAATAGCTAAATTAAGCTACGAGATTTCAAAAATACGAAGAACATGAAAAACGGGGCTAGATTACACTTACTTGTGAGCTTAAAAATGAAAGGAACCCTAGCTATGGAGCTTTGGAAATTTCGGCAACCAAGAAGAAGAAGACGGATACGTTTTTTATTCTTTTTCTCTTTTTATTATTTTAATTTACCTAATGACCAAAATGCCCTTACGACCTTTCTTCAAAATTTTTCCCTTGGGCATTTTTGTCCATCATGCTAATAAATGGTCTAATTGCTAAATAGGGCCCTCTAATAATTTTTCTAATGCCTATTCATCCTTAAATCTTCTAAAAACTCATATTTTGCAATTTTTGCAATTTAGTACTAAAGGACAAATTAATCACTATCTCATAAACATTCCTTAATGAAATTTTCTTACTATCATGCAATCATATCATATAATTAAAAATAATCATGAAATATAAAATTCTACTTTGGATTTGTAGTCTCAAAACCACTATTCTGATTAGGCCCTGATTCGGGCTGTTACATAATAATTCAAAAAACTTAAAATTAATTCTAAGGTCATTTCCATACTTAGTGAGAAATCACAATCATTTCAAAATGCAACTCATTTCTCTAACTTTATTCATTTGATTCTAAATGCGATTCATTGTAACACCCCAAGCTTGTATCCGTCGCAAGAACAGGTCATGAGACATTACCAAACAATGCACGATTTCCAAAACATTTATAAGTCACAAGTACTCAAACACTTTACATTCTCCACTAAATATAATCATGTTTATCAGACATTCACATTCGGTATATTACTAGTTACTTGGTAATTACATAAGGGTCTTAGCCAAACACATACAACTAAACACATATAACTCAAGTTGCATGTTACACTAAGTAGTCAATATCACATATTGTAAAATAAACTAAATTTCCTATCAAATGCCTAATGATCGAATTCATAATTCCTTATTGGAACAAATTCTTTCATAAATCTAATACATCTCATCATATCATAAAGTTTGACAAGGTAAAATGTGCATGTACTTAACCAAATTATCGAATATATTAATCTAGCTCTTAACGTTATACCGTTCCATTTATGCATTTGAAAACCTAAATAAAAAAAATTCAAACACCGGATACAACTACTTATTGTATTAAAACATACTAACATCCAATATATATATATATATATATATATATAAAGAACATGTTAACATATAGTTTATGTCTCCTAATCGAATCCCATAAATCATTCAATATTAACCAACCATGTCAAACATACTTATCAACTATATAAAAGTCAAAACTGAATAGACATAGCAAAAACAAATAAATTAATCATCCCATAATTCTATCAAACCATGAATTCATATATAGCTAAAGAGCAAGCCATTTTTGCATGGCTTGAATATATACATATTTCAAAATAACTTGTTTCAAAAGAGTTTAGTCTATACATGCCATCATTCAAAAATATAGTCCTTTTAAAAGTACCAAAATAGTGACGATAATGTGGATGACTTTGATATGATCCCCGAGCTCGTAACTTCCAGCCAAAATCTATAAGACAGATTTACAATGACGCTCAAAGTAAGCTAATTAGCTTAGTAAGTATTAAGTGATTAAACAACTCAAATCATGAAACATAACATTCAAAATATCACATTTATTAAATAACCTAGTACAATTATACAAGGGCTATACTGGCAGAATGCATAAAACCCTTAGTTAGCATCACTCACATACTTCACATAACATTTGGTTGATTATAGGAAAGCACATATAATATCACATATACACACCTATTTGGTTGAATAATCAAAACTCAATAAACACATATATGTCTTACCTCATAAATACTCACTTGTATAACCCAATTATACATGGTTCATCATGTCATCACATATGGCTGAAAATACAAATACAATATATATCATCATAAATAACCGAACATTCAAGTTCATTAAAACAATACATGTAATTGATTGTTCAAAACCAAATATAAAATCTCATTTGTGCATTCATTCATGTCCGAATATATATATATATATACGATGTAAGTTAGCACAATTTCACTTACTCATTAACCACATTAGCTTGAATCCTAAAACTCACATAATTGAAAACAATTCACCGGTATAAAACCTACTAGGCATAAGCCCAGATTCATCACCGGCACAAGGCCTGCTAGACTTTAAGTCCGATACATATTCACCGGCATTACGCCTGCTAGGCTCGAAGCCCGTAAATAATCACCAGCTTAATGCTTGCTAGGCCAATGGCCCGAACACAATATGTAAATCAAATTTCAAGCTTTCGCTCACATTTAAACATATGCTTCAAATTTCCACATAGCACAAATACATTGTAAGAGCTTAGCACCATTCGAACTTAGCACATACTGAACACTTTAATTCATTTCATAATTTGCCATCCGGCCTTCACATATATCAACATCTCACTTGATTCCATACTTATCAATTGATTATAAAACATATCAATTATACTTCTCTCAACTCACTCCCACATTCGGCCTTGTACATATATATATACAATAAAAGTTTCATTTTCATGATATACCATGTTATTAAACAAATATAACCTATGTTTAAATTACTTAAAACTTACCTCGGATGTCGTCGAGCGTTAAAATTTGACTATTCAACTACTTTCACTTTCCCCCTATCCGAATTCAGTTCCCTTTGCTCTTGAGCTAAATAACATAGATTAAAATTTATTTAAAACACATACCACATGATTTCAAATTTTATAAAATAATTCCTTATTAAAATTAATCTTACAAATTGCCCCATTAACACACACCATCAATGAAATTCATTTTCTTCTATTAAAACACTAAAGCCGAATATTTCATGAAGCTATCAAAGGCCTATCGTTTACTATATTCACACATACACATCTTTACCTTTCATTTATCACTTAATTCCAATAATTCAAAGCTCATTTTAACATTTAAACAACAATTAAATTTTTTTCTTATTTAATGGCACACATATACGACAAACCCCATTTCCATCCATCTAAAAGTTCATTCAAGCTAACCCTTTCAATTATATTAAGCTCATTTGACCATTGTATAAACAATTTTAACATCTAAGCATAAACTACCAATATCTAGCACCATTTCACAACTTAGAACAAGTTGCCGAATGCAACTATACTCATCAATTCAAGGACTTAAACCATGGGTTAACTAAGTAATGTATTTACCAACTCAAATGCATAAACAATTTATAAAAATTTACACAAACATACCTTTAATTCATGCTACAACCATGGCCGAATGCCCTTAGTTTTTCCTTCTTTTTCTTTTCTGTATTTTCAGCACAACTAAGGAAATTAAACAACCATTTGCATGTTTTATTAATTAATGCATATATTAATTATTATATTACCAAATTAGCCTCTATAAAATCACGGCTTTTCCACTATCTCATGGCCGAATATGTCCATGCAAAATATACTTGGTCTAATTGCATGTTAAACCCTCCATATTAAAAGAACAACTACAATTCGGCACTCACACATAAACCCTCTAATTTTTCTTTTATGCAAACAAGTCCTTACTTAATAATTCAACATCCAAATGACAAAATTAAAACACGAAACTTTCATGTATGAAAATTCGCATATAATAACCACAGAAAATAATATTTAAATATTTTTTTAACTCGATTTAGTGGTCCCGAAACTACTTTTTTCGATTAGGGCCAAAATAGGGCTGTCACATTCGTTCCTGGTTTCAACAAGCTAGTGGACGAGCTGATGGGAAATATGTAATTAGGGCTTAAATGATTTATAACTAAATTCCAGCTTTTTTCCTATTAATTAAAAACTCATTTAGTCACAAAGTCATTCCACTATAGTATCATGATTAAGCTCTCGCCAATTACATACCATTACGAAAGCTACTCAATCAGTACTCGTCCAATAATCCTGTCATAAGTGCGTTACCCTCATAAGATATCCTTAATCTCTTTGGGATTACCCTCATACCACAGATACATATCCCAGTGAATGGAGCTTGGCTCACACTCCTTTATCTATCTGAAATTGTCCCTAGGCCTTAGCGCCCCATATATCACAATCACAAATAAGTAAGTACTCACAACCCTATGGCATGCCAACTATATCTAACAGTTTCATTAAGTCATAAGGCCAAAATATCCATAATGTCATTAAATATTACTTACTAATTATCCACGCAAATTCACCGCATAATCATATCATTAGCACATTATACACACTGTCACACGGCATGAATAACATACCGTCATATTTACCGTCAGAATAGTCATTCCAACATGTTCACATTTCATCACATCATATTTCTATTTATCACAATTCACAAACATATTTATCACACACTTAGCATAGGTAAAAGAACACTTACACTCGGAATTTAGAGAAGGGGTCTAGGCTACCTTTAAATTCCCAAATACATAATGAATCGCTTAGGAGCAACTATTTGTAAAACACTCACGAAAATATTTGCTTTTGTTGAAAAACTAAAAGCTTAGACAAGTTTGACTTTTTCATTATCTCTACTCATTGAAGGTCCTATCAACTTTGACACTTTAACAAGACAAACCACACATATTCAGTCAATAAATGACCTCAAATAGCCACAAACACAAGCATAAGCTACATCTTCTCTAAGCAAAACCTTTAGCATAACAAACTTGAAATTTGAATAACTCAGTCTACGCTTAATCTTTTCACATGAAACAAATTCCATTCATCTACATATTCATGTACGACTAATTCCCAACATTTAAACTTCACAAAACTACATGTTTTAATGCATTAAAATTTTTCGACAAGTTTTGGCCATTACAATGAAAATTCATTAAAACTCAAGAAATCCTTAACGAAACTTCAAAGTTACTTTAGAAAGCTTCTAATTAGGTTAAAAATAATTGAAAAACACTTTAAAACTAGGTTTTTATCCACAAACTCAAAATTCACCATGAAAGACCTAATTTTTGACTTTTACCTAAAACATGCATTTTAATGGCTAAAAATCAATTTAAAGAACTAGATAACAATTAAAGCTAATAGGAAAATGCTTGGTTACCTTGAACGGAAGAAAAATGGAGATTTTGACACAAATTCCAAAAATTCACACTCAAGGAAGATGATTAAATTGGTGAGATTTTTGGGTGTTTTCTTGAAATATTTTGAAGATAAATGGCTTGAGAATTGACAGAAATCAAAAGGGAGAAGATTTAGCAACCAAAATTAATGCAGAGAGCTTGAGAGAGCAAAAATGACACAAGTAAGAATAGAGCAAAACTTTTTACATGAAACAAGTTGAGAAGGGGGATTTTGGGTTATTTTTGAAAATTTGGTTTAATTGCTTCATAAAGCCTTATAGCTTTGACACTTTTACAAATTAGTCCATTTTCTAAGATAAAAGACATTTAATACTCATTTCTAAAAATTGACTTAACTTTATGAAACCATTGTTGAAAATAATATCGAGTACCAACCTTATGAAATTCTAAGCTCATATAGGCCAAAATTCGTAAAATACACTTAAAACTCCTAGAACCTATTTTGGGTGTGACAACTTTCCCCACTAAAAAGAATTTTGTCCTCGAAATTTAACTGAGCTAAACAAATGCGGATATTGATGTCTCATTGCTTCTTTGGATTCCCAAGTAGCCTCTTCCACTTTGTGGTTGTGCCACAAACCAATGGGATTCTTTTGTTTTGCAACACTTTCACTCCACGATTTAAAATTTCTATTGGTTCCTCATCAAAAGTTACATTATGTTGAACCTCAATCTCATCTACTGGCACAACATGGGACAGATCTGAATGATAGTTCCAAAGCATAGACACATGGAAAACATCATGTATTTGCTCAAGTTTTGATGGTAACTTAAGCCGATACACTACTAGTCTAACCATCTCAACAACCTCATATGGTTCGACATACCTTGGACTTATTGCCAATTTGAAACTTGATGTCTCGATGTTTCAAATCTGCAAAAGATTTATGCCTATCTATCATTACCTTCAACCTCTCACATATCAAATTCATTTTCTTTTCAGTTTCTCAAACTAAATCTGGTCTAACAACTTACTTTTTATCCAACTCCGTCCTACACAAAGGAGTTCTACACTTCCTACCATACAACGCCTCAAACGGTACCATGTGAATACTCACTCCGAAACTATTATTGTAAGAAAACTCTGGTAATGGTAGATGTCGCTCCCAACTACCACTAAACTGGTTCACACAACTTTGCAACATGTCTTTTAGAACTTAAATTACCTTCTTAGATTGGCCATCAATTTGGGGTGATAAGTCATACTGAAAGTAACTTTCGATCCCAAAGCCTCTTGCAAACTCTTCCAAAACCTTGAAGTAAACCTCGAATCCCTATAAAAAATAATTGAGACTGGAACCTCATGAAGATGAACAATCTCAACAATATACAACTCTACCAACTTTTACAACGAATAATTGGTCTGACTACTAAGAAATGCGCACTCTTCGAAAATCAATCAACTATAACCCATACTGAATCTTTCCTCGACGGATTCAATGGCAAACCCGAAACAAAATCCATTATAATCCTTTACCACTTCCATTCAAGAATCACAATAGGTTACAACAACCCGAAAGGAAATTGATGTTCAACTTTCACCTTTTGACAAACTAAACATCGAGCCACAAAATCTGTAACGTCACGCTTCAACCCAGGCCACCAACAAATCTCACAATGATCGTGATACATTTTACCACTATCGGGATGCATAGTGTAAAGGCCATGTGAACTCAAGTTGCTCATAGTGTTCAAACAAAGAGGTACACGAGTTGAGGACACGGGCATGTCTAAATCGTGTGAGGGACACGGGCCATTGACACAGGTGTGTGCCTCAGTCGTGTTAAAACTTGTAGGTTTAAAATGAGGAATAAATTCAACACGGGCTAGGGACATGGGCGTGTGCGACCACACGGCCTACCCACACAGGCGTGTCCTACCTCGCACGGGCGTGTGGCCCTATTTTAAGCAAAATTTTCCTATGTGGCCGAAAGTTCCTAGGTTGGTTTCAAAACACTCCCGACGTGTGTTTTGGGCCTCATAAGCCCATGATAAGAATAATAAGAGTATGTTTGTAAAAGTTTCAATTGGAACAAGAATTAAGGCTCTATTTTTTTATGTTTGAGCACGCTTATGTACGGTAATGCCTCGTACCTTGTCCCGGCGTCAAACTTAGGTAAGGGGTGTTACATCAACATTAATCATTTAGGTTAGAGAGTTATTGAACCTAGGCTCTGATACCACCAAATGTAACACCCCATACTCAGCTTGGACGCCAAGTCGAATACCGAGATGCCACACCACTGTCTCACGTCAATTTCATTGTATTTATCAGAGTTGAAATACATGAAGTTTCGTTTTAATTTAATTATTCTAGCATTTATGATAATATCAAGTCATGCCAGCTTCGTTTAGCATTTAATCATACTAACATATGACAAACAAGTGTAAAATGAATATAGCTCGAGATTGGGACCACTTAGCAAATTTTTCCAAAGATGTTACGTAGGTATCAATACCACCTGGAAAATTGATATCAAACTAGTATTCTATTTCTCACCAAATTTCAAAACAACGAAAAAATATCGGTACCTTTTGCAAGGTATCAATAATCACACCATGATATCGATACCCAAGCCAAGGTATCATACCAAATTGATATTCTGACTCCTTGCACTTTGAAAATACAGAGGTATCATTTTAAAAGCTTTAATATCATTACCTCTACTTTTAGTTACAAAAATTCAGCATGTAAGAGCATTTAAATCATTCAAACGTAGTCCCTAAACATCATGCTTCATTCACCTATTCACATATGCATCAAAATGTAGAAACAATAAACCAAATAGCATGTCCAATTTCACAAGTTTCCCAAACATACAAAATATAGAAAAAATCCTCAACACATTTTAATAAACCGATATAAATGTCTACCCCATTGGCTTTTTATTCCATAGAACTAGAATAAGCAAAACACATACTATAAAGAGTAAAGAATAGCTTGGATCAATCCCTCGATGACCACACCTCTCACACCGGCAATGTAACTACTCTCAAAGGATAAAATGGAGTGAGAGAACTTAACAAGCTCAATGAATGCCAAGAACAAATTGATAATCACACCATGTGTATCGATACTCGAGCCAAGGTATCAATACCAAATTGATATTTTGGCTCCATGCACTTCAAAAATATAGAGGTATCGTTCTAAAAGCCATAATATTGATACCTCTATTTCTAGGTACAAAAATTAAGCATGTAAGAGTATTTAAATCATTCAAACTTAGTCCCTAAACAGCATGCTTCGTTCACCTAGTCACATATGCATCAAAATGTCTAAATAATAAACCAAATGTAATAGCCCGGTTTAGACCCTAGTCGGAATAGTGGTTTCGGGACCACATATTCGAGTTAAAAATAATTAAATATTATTTTCAGTTTTTATAGCATGTGAATTGATATCCATGAAATTTCTGTGATTTAATTTGTCTGTTTGAATGCTTAATTTACAAAAAGATTAAATTGCATAAAAAGTAAAATTAGCATATTATATGATTAATGTGTTTATTTGAGTTAGCTTTTAAGTATTATGGCCTTATGAGGTACTTTTACCATTGAATGTTTGAGTGGTCATAAATGACCTTAATATATGAGTTTTATGAATTTATAGATGATGGATAATACGGTAAATTAGTTATTAATATATGTTATAATAAAACAAACACAAAATAGGCTATTATTGGATGATGTTTTGTCGAAATTGAAAAGAAAGAAAAGGGTTTGAGTCTTTGAAGCATTCGGCCATTGATGATCTTGATTACAATGTGTATTCTGATTAGTTTTTGGTGATTTTTATGTTTTTGAGATCGTCGCTATGTGTTCTTCAAAGCCCCTGCCAAAATTTTTAATTTTGTTGAAGATTATGAAATGTGTCATTGTTGATTTTGTGAGCTTTGAAGTGTGAATTGATGATATATGAAAGATATATGTTGGGTTAATATATTTAGTCTTTAAATTTTTGATGAAATTGAGTATTTGGGCTAAATAATGGAAAATGATATATGGAGGACTAAAATGGTAAAGAATGAAATATATGGGCTCGTATGAACACCATGAATATCCGGTCTAGCTATGTTGAAGTGAAATTTTGTGTATTTTGTGATTTTGTGAATTAGGGACTAAATTCTCCAAATGGGAAAATATAGGGGCTAATTTGTAAATTTCCCTAAATAAGTGTATTTGGATTATTTTGAATGAAATTGAAATTGAATGAGTTAAATTTTGAATGTGTTTAGATCAAGAAACAAAGAAAACAAAATTAGATCGAGGAAAGTCAAAAGTAGTTGAACAGCCGATCATTACCGTCCGAATCCGTACCAGGTAAGTCAATATACAAATAAGGGTATTATTGATTGAATTATACCTAGGTGTTCATTTATTTGCTATTGAAAGCACATGAGAGCCAATGAATGTAATCTGAAATAACTTCAATAATGTGAGAATCTGTGAAAAGAACTCTGAGATGTGATTTCCTATAAGACCACGTTTGGGACATTGGTATCGATCTGCGATATCGTGTAAGACCGTGTCTGGAACATAGGCCTCAATTAGAGATTTATGAGTAATACCATGTCTGAGACATTGCATCATATCTGATTTGCCTATGAGGGATAGTTAAAAATTTTATGTTATTCAATTGGATTATATGTGATTCATAAGTTGAAATTGTTTGTAATTGGCTTACTAAGCTATTTATAGCTTACTCTGTCTGTTTTCAATTGTTTTATAGATATTGTTGCCACCAGGAGCTCGAGGATCATCGAGGATCTTTACCACACTATTAAACTTTGTTTTGGTATATTTTGAAAGTGTAAACGTTAAGTTATGGCATGTATAGGCTAGAAGTCTTTGAATTATGATTTTGATCTGTATATGAGTTATGCCATGTGATATGGCTAACTAATGGATGTGTATATGTTTGATTTTGGTATGTGACTTGTAAAACAAATATGGTATGTTTATTTTACAAATATGGCCTAATGAGAAATGGTCATTTTGGTGTGAAAGTGTTGTGAATTTGGTAAGTTTTTTATATGAGATGGAATGTGATATGAATAAGTTATGTTTCATAAGATTTGGTATGAGTTTGGCTTTTGTTTTGGTATGAATTTATAATGAAATTTATTATGATTTTAAATGAAGAATATATGGCATGAATTGTATGTATTTTAGTTGTGATTTGGCTAAGAATTTATGGTATAAAATGTATTAGTTTTGGCTTGTAGGCATGACCCAAAATGGGTGGCAAAGTTGGCTTTTCGAATGGCCAATTTTTGCCTACATGGGCAGAGACAGGAGTGTGTGTCTCGGCCGTGTGTGACACACGGTTATAGTGCATAGTCATGTGTCCCCTGGGGTACCCTTTTGAATTAAGTCAGTATACCCTACAGGATTGACACAGCCTAGACACACGGGCGTGTGTAGTGGCCATGGGTGACACATGGGCTAGTCACATAGGCGTATGTCCGGCCGTGTACACAAGTCAGTAGCTCCCTTAATTTTTACACGGCTGAGCACACGGGCGTGTCTTGTAGCCATGTGAACAAGTCAGTATGTATGCCCTGTTTTGCCGCAGCCTGGACACATGGGCATGTCTAGTGGCCGTGTGAGGCACACGGCTTGACCACACAGGCTTGTGACCTCTACAAATTTGAAAAATGATTAAGTTTTGAAACATTTTCTAAGTGTTAGATTTAGTCCCGATCTTCTTCTAACGCATGATTTAGGTCTCGTAGACCTTTGTAAGGGACTCAATGATTATGTATGATTATGATTTGATGTTGATAATTGTGAAATGTTCTAAAAAAGTTTTAAATTGTATGGTAATGCTCTTAACCCTAATTTGTCGACGGTTATGAGTTAGGGGTGTTACACTAAACACCATGTCAAAGTTCACAAGCATCCTAAACATATGTAATATACAAATAATCCCCAATATGTCTTAATAGACCGATATAAATGTCTACCATATTACCTTTTTATTCCCTAGAACTAGAATAAGCTAAACACCTACTTGAAAGAGTAAAGAATGGCTTGTATCAATCCCTTGATGGCCACACCTCTCATACCAGGAATGAAACTACTCTACAAATGATAAAATGGAGTGGGTGAACATAATAAGCTCAGTGAATCCCCAGAATAACCACTACGCAAACAAGTCATCACGTATCAACCAAACAACATACAGCTTATTCCCAAAACATCATTAACTCAGTGACACGATTCACATATTACACCTTGTTCATACGAACATTTAGGCATACACATATCAATTTTTTGACACACATTAATCACATATAGGCACATATAATTACATATAGTCATATTAGTCACAGTGTATGATAATTTTGCTCTTGATTTTATGAAACATAAAGTGGACTCTATCACCACACATCGGATACATGGATCTCCAACACACCATACATAGACTCGTAGATTCAAACATATCCCATAAGCGAAGCATATAGCTAACGCTCTCCAACACACCACACATACATATCCTAGTGAATGGAGCTTGGCCTACAATCCCTTATCTCTCCAAAAATATCCCTAGGTATCAACACCTCATATATCACAATCACAAATAAGTGAGTCTTCATAATCCTATGGCATGCCAACTATATTCAACGGTTTCATTAATTCACAAGGCCAAAATATCCATAATGTCATCAAATATTACTTATCAATTATCCGCACGTATTCACCGCATAATCATATCATTAGCAAATTATCCAAACTATCACATGGCATGAATAACATACCCTCACATTTACTGTCAGAATAATCATCGCAACATGTTCATATTTCATCACATCATAATTCTCTTTATCACAATTCACAAACATATTTATCACACATTTAGCATAGGTAAAAGAACACTTACACTCAGAATTTAGAGAAGGGGTTTAGGCTACCTCTAAATTCCCAAATACACAATGAATCGCTTAGGAGCAGCTATTCACAAAACAATCACCGAAATATTTGTTTTTACCAAAAAACTAAAAGCTTAATCAAGTTTGACTTTTTCATTATCTCTACTCATTGAAGGTCCTCTCAACTTTGACACTTCAACAAGACAAACCACACATATTCAGTCAATAACTCACCTCAAACATCCACAAACACAAGCCTAAACTACACTATTCTCGAACCAAACCTTTAGCACAACAAATTTAAATTTTGAATAACTCAGTCTACGCTTTATCTTTTCACATGAAACAAATTCCATTCAACTACATATTCATCTACGACTAATTCCCAACCTTTAAACTTCACAAAACTATGCGTTTTAAGGTATCATAATTTTTCAACAAGTTTTGGCCATTACAACAAAATTTCATTATAACTCGAGAAATTCTTAAAGAAACTTCAAAGTTACTTTAGAAATATTCTAATTAGGTTAGAATAATTGAAAAACACTTTAAAACTAAGTTTTTATCATAAACTAAAAATTCACCATTAAAGACCTGATTTTCGGCTTTTACCTAAAACATGCATTTTAATGGCTAAAACTAATAGGAAACTGATTGATTACCTTTGAAAAAAGAAAAATAGAGTTTTTGACACAGATCTGAGAAACCCACGCTTAAGGAAAATGATGAAATTGGTGAGATTTTTGGGCGTTTTCTTAGAATATTTTGAAGATAAATGGCTTGAGAATTGACATAAATCAAAAGGGATAAGATTTAGCAACCAAAATTAATGAAGAGAGCTTGAGAGAGCAAAAATGGCACAAGCAAGAATAGAGCAAAGCTTTTTACATGAAACAAGCTGGGAAGGGTGTAACGCCCCAAGTTATTTATTTCGGCTTTTGTAAAATTTGACACAAATATCTATCTGCTTTAGTGGTTAAATGTTCTGGGTGTGTGTGAGAAGTTCCAAGTTCAAGCCCTTTATTTAGCAAATTTTGTTATTTTTCTGGTCTAAGCTTTACACTTGGGGAGTAGGCTTATATTAACTTATTTGTAGAACCATATCAGATAGGGCTACTAGTCTGATGGTTAAGTTGAATGTTAGTTGGCTGAATGTCTTATTATCAAATCCCTATTCAAGTGAGCGGGTAATCCTTTTTACTCTAGGGCATCTGGCGTGTGGGGAGTTCGAGTGCAACTGAAATTCTAAGCAAGTGGTCTATTAGTCGGTTAGTTGGGGAGAGATTTGAGGGATTTAGGGAAGTGTTCTAAATTATCTTTTATTTTTTCTTTTTCTCAAAATTTTCCCCCTTTTCCAGAAAAAAACCGACGTTAGTCTCCTCCTCCTTCCCTTTTACTTTTTCTGATTTCAATTGTTGCTTCCTCCTATTTTGCTTCATTTATTTGTTTCGTATCGAAATCCATTTCTTTATTTCTATCTATTACTGGTAAATAGAGTAACTGTAATTTTTTTTTATTTTTGATTGATAAATCATTGTTAATGGGATTCGTTGGTGTTTAGGAGCTAGTTAAGAGGTTGAAGGTCTTCAACTAACATTTTAAGCGAGCGAAATCCTTACTACTCAATCAAAGGTAGGGATTTTTTATGGTTAAGGGTTGTCTATCTTATTGTGTGTTTGGTTAAGTATCAATTGAAGTGATTAATTAGGTGTTGTATAGGTTAATGTTAGGTGCTGAGTGGCTTGGGATTGCTTTTGCTACGAAAATGAACCAGGTGTGTACCCGAAAAGATAGAAAACGAGGTTTCAAAAAAAGTTAAAAACTATTTTATTGACACTACATGGGTGTGTGGTCACTCGTGTGGTAGGCTGTGTTCAATGACACGGTCGTGTCAACGATGAAGGCCAGACCGTGTACAAGACAGGACCGTGTGATGGCCGGGTGTGAGCCACACAAGCTAGACCAAATTAGGCCGTGTGGGCCACATGAGCGTGTAGGTTCTAGGCTAGGCTGTGTGATCCATACGGGCAAGGCCAATCTGGGTGTATGGGCCACATGAGCATGTAGGCCCACACGGACAAGCGACACGGGTGTGTGGGCCCTTTTATCTAAATTTTTACCTAGGGTTGCACAGGTCATCCCAAATGACTGTGGGCCTACTATAGGGTCGGTAAGGGTTAACTAGACCCTAATTTGTATGATGTGAATAATTGATATTATGTTATGAGCATTTTATTATCATGCATGTCTAACCTCTCTGATATATATGTATGTACTGGCATTGTATATCTATAATTACGCATGATTAATATGTATGACTGATTTTGCATTTACTGTATATGTCATTGGGGTGGGATGATGTATATTGGAGGTGTAACACCCCTGACCCGGCCCAGACGTTATGGCCATGTCCGGTGTGCCACATCACCTAGACTATGCTACGCCGTCCTATGTACTAAGTCTGATGTTCGAGATTTTTGAAAAGTGATATTTGTTCTTCTTGAAATTCCCAATTTGATTACTATTCGACCTAATCTCTATCTCATTTGTGAATTGTTTCATTTTAGTCTTATCATCATTCTTAGTTTTTAGTAAAGTCAGGTTGTTTAAGAAAATATTGATTTAATTTTCAAAAACAGTGTATGTTCAAGTTTGAAATAAAACCGTAAAGAAATCCCAAATAACAGTTATAGCGGCCTTATTACAATCCATATCAAAGTAAAAACCAATACGAAATGTTTAAGTTAAACCAAGAAAGTTCAGTCCTCGTGGCCACTCTGAATCCCTCCCAGCGTCCAAGTCACAATCTAGGGCTCACCTGCAAGGATGGAAAGAGAGGGGTGAGTTTGGGAAAACTCAGTGTGTGCAGAACCCATCCAAAGCCCAAATTGGCTCAAGCCCACTGGGCCTAAACCCTAACCAGTCTCAGTCAGATACTGGGCCAAAGCCCTATTCAGATAGCAGTAAACTGGGCCAAGGCCCTATAACAGATACTGGGTCGAAGCCCTATTCAGATAACGGATTGGCCCATAGGCCCATAACAGTACAGTACAGTAATGCAGTATAAATGCAAACCCAATTGGGGAGACTACTCAACCCACCAACCGCTACACACCACCCGTACCAACCAACACACCATGTGGGGAATAACTCGACCCACCCAGCCCACACACCACAGTCGCAGCATGGCTGCTCAGATAAACAGTATACGAGGCAAAGCCCCTTTCAGAAACAGTACGAGGCATAGCCCCTTTTCAGTAACGTGGCTGTGCCACTCACACTTCCTCCATTATCAAAACCCAACCCATGCATTAGATACATATCATGGAATGCAATAACAGTAACAGTTATGTCAAACAGTACAGTCAATTATAGCCCTAGGGGTATAACGGTAATTTCCTACCTAGGGGCAAATCAGTAATTTCTTACCCTAAGGGTATTTTAGTAATTTTACTCCCATGTTACAGATGTTATGCTTATTACAGTATTTATTAATCACACAGCTATACAGAAATTCAGTTACCTCAGTTTTTCAGTTTTAGCATTAAGGCCCTAAAACCCCTAATGAGCCCTATTACGCCGATTGGCCCATTAGGCCCATTTAGTCCCGATTTCACATTCGGTTATCTTGTTTTAACTGTTTTCACATCTACAGTCCATAATATTACCTTTAAATCTAGTTTAACTCACATGGGCCCAAGTCGCCCATTGGGCCCATATTTGGCCCACCGAGGCCCAACTTACCAAAATGCCCAAAATTTAGCGGTCAACACGTCTAACAGTGCCGATTCCAAAACTAACCTTCTCCTTCCAACTTGAGAGCATTCGCATGCTCGCAAGCTCTCGAAATACCGAAACTTCGGCATTTCGGCTTTTCGGCTTTTATCGATTTGTGCATGGAAAGGTGTTCGAAACACACACCTGTTTTGCAGTTTCTCCTACGAGATCTCCTATGCGTTAATCCCTACAATCCAATACTTAACTGATTAGACCATATCAACACTTAATCTGAATCGAAAACTTACCCAAAACCTTACTTACACATTCGGCCAACACCCTTAATGGCCTTAATGTTCTTACCTTGATGATTTAGATCCCTTTAGATCTAGATCTTGATGTTCCAAAGTCTTCAACCCCTTGCTTGATCACCTTTTCATCCAACTAACACACAAAAGAACAAAGAAAACGGCCTTTTATTTACCAAAAATCCAAAACGACACAACCATTAGCTTGAGGGACTTTCGGCTTTTCCAAACATGAAATATCGAACAGATCTGAATGATTAAACACTTACCAACGATTTCTCTTCAGTTCCTATGCAGATCTGATGTAAATCTGACCCTTAAACGTCAGTAGAAACCTTATCTCTGAGATTTGTAATTTCGGCTATCTCCCTACAACTATGGTGATTTCGGCTTTTTAATAAGAGAAGAAGATGGCGTTTTGGCTGTAGCTTTTGGGTGATGGTGTCGACAATGGTGTGATTAAAGGGAGTGTAGTAATCGGCCACAATAGGTGAAAGAAACAGAGGTGATTCGGCTTACAAGAAATCGGCAAGAAAGGAAGCAGTTTTCGGGATTTCTGGCACTTTGAGCAATCGGTTATGGTTGATTTTAAGAAGAATGGAAGCAAAAGAAAGACTGGATCTATGCAAGATAGGTATTCGGCTAGGGAAGAGATCAAAGGGAAGAAGAAAAATGAAAAAAAACAATGGTGGAGATGGGGAAGGAGAAATCGGCTATGAACTTTCTAGGGAGGCAACTCTTGGCTTTTCTGACAGTAGAAGAGAGGAAAAAACCCTAAGATGGCTAACCCTAATTGTCATGACAACAAAAAGAAAGTAATATAACCCTAGCATTCCCTCTAAAGCAATCGGCCCAAGTCCCTAAAGCCCCTTGCCGAAATTCACCTAAGTTAGGCTCATGCTTGAAAATTAAAAAGAACTCCACGAATACCTTGCAACTCGAACCCTTGTCCTTGATCATTCATTTAGGCGCCACTTTTTTAGGAGCTTAGTGGCACCACCTTGCCACTCAACCAAGGCTCCCTTTGTGACATCTTTTACACGGTTTTTCTTAAAAGCCCACTTAACCAAGTCCCCTTTCACTTGAAAATCCAACTTAATATTTTACCGGGTTTTGACTTAAGCTTGGACCTTCTATAGACCCATTAACACATGTACATACATTATCAACCTTTAGAACACCAAAATTTTAAAAATTTCACTAAAATTCACAAAACCCGCAAAATCCCGAAAATCAGGGCGTTACAACTCTACCCTCTTTAAAGAAATTTCGTCCACGAAATTTACCTGATCCAAATAACTGAGGGTATTGTTGACGCATAGTCTCCTCTGGCTCCCAAGTAGCTTCTTCTCTACCATGATTACGCCATAGCACCTTTACCAAAGGAACAGACTTCCTCCTTAAGACTTTGACATCACGATCTAAGATCTCCACAGGTTCCTCCTCGAAAGTCAAATCGGCATTTACTGTAATCTCCTCTACTGGTACAATATGCGAAGGGTCCGATCGATACTGTCTTAGCATAGACACGTGAAAAACGTCATGGATACGATCCAACTCTGGTGGCAACTCCAACTGATAGGCTACTGGCCCAATCCGCTTAAGAATCCGATAAGGCCCAATAAACCGCGGACTTAGCTTGCCCTTTTTACCAAATCTCAAGATCTTCTTCCACGGCGACACCTTTAGGAACGCCATATCCCCAACAGCGAACTCAATCTCCTTACGCTTAAGGTCAGCATATGACTTCTGCCGATCAGACGCCTCCTTTAACCGATCTCGAATCAGCTTAACTTTACTTTCGGTATCTGCTACCAACTCTGGTCCAAGAACTCTACGTTCTCCCAATTCTGTCCAACAAGTAGGAGTGCGACATCTCCTCCATAAAGTGCCTCATATGGAGCCATCTGAATACTTGCTTGATAACTGTTGCTGTATGCAAATTCTGCCAACGGTAAATAATCTTCCCAACTACCACGAAAATCAATGATACATCCTCTTAAC
The DNA here is from genome assembly GCA_020496765.1 of Gossypium stocksii. Classification (NCBI taxonomy): domain Eukaryota; kingdom Viridiplantae; phylum Streptophyta; class Magnoliopsida; order Malvales; family Malvaceae; genus Gossypium; species Gossypium stocksii. The sequence continues at coordinate 57,532,859 of CM035622.1, forward strand.
ATGTCTTCCAACACTTGAATGACCCTTTCAGACTGACCATCTGTCTGAGGGTGAAATGCAGTACTGAAGTCCAATCGCGTACCTAACGCCTCATGCAACTTCTTCCAGAATCGAGATGTAAATCTAGGATCTCGATCAGAAATTATCAAAACTGGCACCCCATGCAAACGCACTATCTCTGCTACATACAGCTTGGCCAACTTCTGAAGTGAGTAATCAGTTCTAACTGGTATAAAATGAGCAGACTTCGTCAATCTATCCACAACTACCCAAACAGAGTCCTTCTTTGAAGGTGTCAAAGGCAAGCCACTCACAAAATCCATCGTTACTCTTTCCCATTTCCACTGCGGAATCTTTACTGGCTGCAACAATCCAGACGGCAGTTGGTACTCAGCTTTAACTTGCTGGCACGTCAAACATTTCCCAACGAAATCAGTCACCTCTCGCTTAAGTCCAGGCCACCAGTACCCTTCTCGCAAATCCCTATACAACTTATTACCTCCAGGGTGCATAGCATAGGCTCTACCATGAGCCTCACTCAATATCAACTTCCTCAAGTCAGAATCCTTAGGAATACAGACTTTTCCTCAAAAGCATAGGACTCCATCAGAATTCAGTCCAAACTCCTCACTCTTACCCTCCTTGACTTGTTGAAATCGAGGAGTCAACGAATCATCCTTCCACTGCAATTCTTTAATCCTCTCGGTCCAAGTCGGTCTCACTTGTAGTTCGGCCAGCAAACTCCCATCATCATACAAACTTAAACGAGCGAACATCGCCTTTAACTCAGTAACAGTCCTTCGGCTCAGTGCATCAGCCACAACATTAGCCTTGCCAGGGTGATACTCAATCGAACAGTCATAGTCCTTAAGCAACTCTATCCATCTCCGTTGCCTAAGGTTCAACTCCTTCTGAGTTAACAGATATTTGAGACTTTTGTGGTCAGTGTATATAATACACTTTTCCCCATAAAGGTAGTGTCTCCAGATTTCCAATGCAAATACCACCGCTGCCAACTCCAAATCATGCGTAGGGTAGTTCACCTCGTGAGGCTTAAGCTGTCGCGAAGCATAGGCAACCACCTTACCCTCTTGCATCAGTACACAACCTAATCCCACATGCAAAGCATCGCTATAAACCGTAAATTCCTTCCCAGATTCCGGCTGAATCAACACTGGCGCCTCGGTCAACACCTTTTTCAGGTTGTCAAAAGCTTCTTGCTGCCTCTCAGTCCAATTAAAGGGTACTCCCTTCCTTAACAATTTCGTTAATGGAGCCGCGATGATAGAGAACCCCTCAACAAACCTTCTATAATAGCCTGCCAAACCCAGAAAACTACGAATTTCTGTCACCGTCCTAGGCGGCTTCCAATCCAAAACTACCTCAATCTTGCGAGGATCTACCCTAATTCCCTTAGCAGAAACAACATGACCCAGAAAAGTCACTTTTCGAAGCCAGAATTCGCACTTACTAAATTTCGCATACAATTGCTTTTCTCTTAGAGTCCGTAGAACGATTCGAAGATGCTCATCATGCTTCTTCTCTGTTTCCGAATACACCAATATATCGTCAATAAAGACGACCACAAAACGATCCAAGTACGGCTGAAATACTCGGTTCATTAAATCCATAAAAGCTGCTGGTGCATTCGTCAATCCAAAGGGCATAACCAAGAACTCGTAGTGACCATAACGAGTTCTGAATGCTGTCTTATGCACATCCACCTCTTTTACCCTTAACTGATGATACCCAGATCGAAGGTCGATCTTGGAAAACACTGAAGCTCCTTTAAGCTGGTCAAATAGATCGTCGATTCTTGGCAGAGGATACTTATTCTTTATCGTCAGTTTGTTCAACTGGCGATAATCGATACACATACGCATCGTACCGTCCTTCTTTTTCACAAACAGCACCGGTGCTCCCCACGGAGACACACTCGGTTTAATGAAGCCCCTATCTAACAACTCTTGAATCTGGGCTTTCAATTCCACTAGCTCCTTTGGTGCCATTCTGTAAGGCGCAATGGACACTGGAGCTGTTCCAGGCAACAAATCAATCCCAAATTCCACTTCTCGGTTAGGAGGTAGTCCAGGTAGCTCCTCAGGAAATACATCTTGAAATTCATTAACAGTCCTCACTGTCTCCACGGTCACCCTTTCGGGTTCAGTTTGACTTACAAACGCTAAGTATGCTTCACAACCTTTGCACATCAACCTTTCAGCCCTTAAGGCAGAAACCACATTGGACAAATAGTCCCTTCGTTCACCAATAACCATCACCTCCTTACCTTCGGTTGTTCTTAATACCATTCTTTTGGCCGCGCAATCCAACGTTGCCTTGTGCTTGGTTAACCAGTCCATGCCCAGAATCAAGTCAAATTCTCCAAAAGGTAACTCCATCAAGTCTCCCAGAAAGATCCTACCTTGAGTCTCTAAAGGCACATCCCTAAAGAGTTTATCTACCCTAACAGAGTGACCTAAAGGACTAATCACAGTTACCCCACTCACAGTCTCCTCAGAATGCACACCCAACGACCCAGAAATTTCACAAGCAACATACGAATGAGTCGAACCCACATCAATTAAAGCAGTATATGGTGTATGATCTATTAAGAACGTACCAGTTATAACATCAGGTGCATCACCCTCCTCGCGGCGGCGAGCAGCATACACTAAGGCTAGCTGACGAGCCTCAGCATTTCCAACACCCCTGTCAGGTGCTCCACGACCACGTCCATTACCATTGCCTCCTCTACCTTTACCACGGCCCCTTGGCGGTGGCAGTCCCCCACGCGCAGGCTGAGCAACTCTCTGATCAACAGCTTAAGCCTGAGCTGGCTTCTGTGGGCAGTCCTTAACCTGATGGTCCTTAGACCCACAACGAAAACAGGCTCCACTGCGTTTCCAGCATTCTCCTCGATGAACTCTGCCACAGTCTCCACAAGCCTGTGGTCTAACAACATTCACTGGCATAGCTCGCACGGGTTCTTCTACTCTAGCCCTCTTAAAATTCCGGTTTGCAGCTCCCGATACTCCAGAGTCTCTTTTAAAACGGTTGCGATCCCTATCACGATTCCGCCTTTCAGCTTGCTTCACTTCCTCGGCTATCTTAGCCTTCTCCACCAGTGCAGCAAAGTCGCGCTCCCTCTGCGGCGCTATCAATACTCTCAGCTCATCTCTGAGGCCATCCTCGAACTGAACACTACGCTCATACTCGGTGGAAACAATGCCACTAGCATACCGGCTTAATCGCAGAAATTCTGCCTCATATTCAGCCACAGTCTTACTACCCTGGGTCAGGTTCAGAAATTCCTTCCTTCGTGCATCCACATAACTAGCCCCAACATATTTCGCCTTGAAAGACTGCTTGAACAATTCCCAAGTTACCCTCTCAGCTGGGGTACCCTCTCTTACGGTGATCCACCATTGATATGCCTCGTCCCTCAGCAACGATACCGCTCCTTTCAGCTTCTGCTCCACTGAGCAGTCCAAGTCGTCCATAATTCGCTCTGTGGCTTCCAACCAGTACTCAGCCACATTTGGGGCCACTCCAGATATGCCCCTAAAAATTTCCGCTCCATTGGCCCGGAGTCGCTCAGAAATGGACCCCCTATTCACCGGCCCAACATTAGCTCCGGCCACCCTTTCCAGAACTCTCAGCATGGCCTGGGATAGAGCGTCGTCCCCTGTGGCCCGATCGTATGGCCCATTTTCCTCAACCGGTGGTCGTGCCTCTCCTGCTGGCCTATGCTCAGAAGACGACGATCCAGCTTGAGCACTAACTCGGCCTCGTCCACGGCCTCGTCCACGAGTAGCCCTTGTACTCATATCGATTATCTGATTTACAAAGTTTTATGACATTAGCTCAATGTTTCAGTTTTTATTACGGAATATCTTATGAATAGGTAGAATTTTAGAGTTGTTCTCGCGCAACGTAATCTAATTACTGTCTCAGTTTCCTAGGGTTTAGTTTACCCTACCGTCTCAGTGCTACAGCCTTAATACTACCTCATCCATAGTATTCTATCTAAGGCTCAGTGCTATCTACAGTTTTATTATCAGTACAGTATAGAAGTTAAGGCAGAAAATACTTACAACTTGGTGCCGGGGATTCAGTGTGCCACCTCTCGAAGTACCAGATTTCAATAAAATCTTAGACCTAAAAATAATTTTTTTTAAACATATTTTAGAAAAGACAAGTTAAAAGAAATCACTTCGAAAACAAAAATTCTTTCAGAAAATCTGGTTTTCCAAAAATACCTTTTATGAGCTTAAAATTTTGAAAACCCCCTTTTTGGACCCGATCCACAGCCGAGTTGTTGCAACCAGGCTCTGATACCACTAAATGTAACACCCCTGACCCGGCCCAGACGTTATGGCCATGTCCGGTGTGCCACATCACCTAGACTATGCTACGCCGTCCTATGTACTAAGTCTGATGTTCGAGATTTTTGAAAAGTGATATTTGTTCTTCTTGAAATTCCCAATTTGATTACTATTCGACCTAATCTCTATCTCATTTGTGAATTGTTTCATTTTAGTCTTATCATCATTCTTAGTTTTTAGTAAAGTCAGGTTGTTTAAGAAAATATTGATTTAATTTTCAAAAACAGTGTATGTTCAAGTTTGAAATAAAACCGTAAAGAAATCCCAAATAACAGTTATAGCAGCCTTATTACAACCCATATCAAAGTAAAAACCAATACGAAATATTTAAGTTAAACCAAGAAAGTTCAGTCCTCGTGGCCACTCTGAATCCCTCCCAGCGTCCAAGTCACAATCTAGGGCTCACCTGCAAGGATGGAAAGAGAGGGGTGAGTTTGGGAAAACTCAGTGTGTGCAGAACCCATCCAAAGCCCAAATTGGCTCAAGCCCACTGGGCCTAAACCCTAACCAGTCTCAGTCAGATACTGGGCCAAAGCCCTATTCAGATAGCAGTAAACTGGGCCAAGGCCCTATAACAGATACTGGGCCGAAGCCCTATTCAGATAACGGATTGGCCCATAGGCCCATAACAGTACAGTACAGTAATGCAGTATAAATGCAAACCCAATTGGGGAGACTACTCAACCCACCAACCGCTACACACCACCCGTACCAACCAACACACCATGTGGGGAATAACTCGACCCACCCAGCCCACACACCACAGTCGCAGCATGGCTGCTCAGATAAACAGTATACGAGGCAAAGCCCCTTTCAGAAACAGTACGAGGCATAGCCCCTTTTCAGTAACGTGGCTGTGCCACTCACACTTCCTCCATTATCAAAACCCAACCCATGCATTAGATACATATCATGGCATGCAATAACAGTAACAGTTATGTCAAACAGTACAGTCAATTATAGCCCTAGGGGTATAACGGTAATTTCCTACCTAGGGGCAAATCAGTAATTTCTTACCCTAAGGGTATTTCAGTAATTTTACTCCCATGTTACAGATGTTATGCTTATTACAGTATTTATTAATCACACAGCTATACAGAAATTCAGTTACCTCAGTTTTTCAGTTTTAGCATTAAGGCCCTAAAACCCCTAATGAGCCCTATTACGCCGATTGGCCCATTAGGCCCATTTAGTCCCGATTTCACATTCGGTTATCTTGTTTTAACTGTTTTCACATCTACAGTCCATAATATTACCTTTAAATCCAGTTTAACTCACATGGGCCCAAGTCGCCCATTGGGCCCATATTTGGCCCACCGAGGCCCAACTTACCAAAATGCCCAAAATTTAGCGATCAACACGTCTAACAGTGCCGATTCCAAAACTAACCTTCTCCTTCCAACTTGAGAGCATTCGCATGCTCGCAAGCTCTCGAAATACCGAAACTTCGGCATTTCGGCTTTTCGGCTTTTACCGATTTGTGCATGGAAAGGTGTTCGAAACACACACCTGTTTTGCAGTTTCTCCTACGAGATCTCCTATGCGTTAATCCCTACAATCCAATACTTAACTGATTAGACCATATCAACACTTAATCTGAATCGAAAACTTACCCAAAACCTTACTTACACATTCGGCCAACACCCTTAATGGCCTTAATGTTCTTACCTTGACGATTTAGATCCCTTTAGATCTAGATCTTGATGTTCCAAAGTCTTCAACCCCTTGCTTGATCACCTTTTCATCCAACTAACACACAAAAGAACAAAGAAAACGGCCTTTTATTTACCAAAAATCCAAAACGACACAACCATTAGCTTTAGGGACTTTCGGCTTTTCCAACATGAAATATCGAACAGATCTGAATGATTAAACACTTACCAACGATTTCTCTTCAGTTCCTATGCAGATCTGATGTAAATCTGACCCTTAAACGTCAGTAGAAACCTTATCTCTGAGATTTGTAATTTCGGCTATCTCCCTACAACTATGGTGATTTCGGCTTTTTAATAAGAGAAGAAGATGGCGTTTTGGCTGTAGCTTTTGGGTGATGGTTTCGATAATGGTGTGATTAAAGGGAGTGTAGTAATCGGCCACAATAGGTGAAAGAAACAGAGGTGATTCGGCTTACAAGAAATCGGTAAGAAAGGAAGCAGTTTTCGGGATTTCTGGCACTTTGAGCAATCGGTTATGGTTGATTTTAAGAAGAATGGAAGCAAAAGAAAGAGTGGATCTATGTAAGATAGGTATTCGGCTAGGGAAGAGATCAAAGGGAAGAAGAAAAATGAAAAAAAACAATGGTGGAGATGGGGAAGGAGAAATCGGCTATGAACTTTCCAGGGAGGCAACTCTTGGCTTTTCTGACAGTAGAAGAGAGGAAAAAACCCTAAGGTGGCTAACCCTAATTGTCATGACAACAAAAAGAAAATAATATAACCCTAGCATTCCCTCTAAAGCAATCGGCCCAAGTCCCTAAAGCCCCTTGCCGAAATTCACCTAAGTTAGGCTCATGCTTGAAAATTAAAAAGAACTCCACGAATACCTTGCAACTCGAACCCTTGTCCTTGATCATTCATTTAGGCGCCACTTTTTTAGGAGCTTAGTGGCACCACCTTTCCACTCAACCAAGGCTCCCTTTGTGACATCTTTTACACGGTTTTTCTTAAAAGCCCACTTAACCAAGTCCCCTTTCACTTGAAAATCCAACTTAATATTTTACCGGGTTTTGACTTAAGCTTGGACCTTCTATAGACCCATTAACACATGTACATACATTATCAACCTTTAGAACACCAAAATTTTAAAAATTTCACTAAAATTCACAAAACCCGCAAAATCCCGAAAATCAGGGCGTTACAGGAGGAAGTGATTTGAAAGGCAATTTATGCATATTATCTGGCAGCATGGCTGCAATATATCTGATATGTGCCGCATTTGGTACAACATGGTGTGTAGGGCTGGGTGGGTGTTTAAACCCCACATGGTGTGTAGGGATGGTCAGAGATTATGCGTAGAGGATGGAGGTAGGATTTTTTATTCTGATTTGCTCATCTGTATCTATATTTGAGAATGGCTTAGGCCTGAATTTGCATATCTATCTGTGTTTGTGATGGGCGAAGGCTCGAATTTGTATCTGTCTTATTTTGATTTTCTATTTGTGCGCACGCTTAATTCTATGGGGTTACACACTGAGTTTATGTAAACTCACTCCTTTTTGTTTAATCTATACAAGTAATCCCTAATCTTAGGTGGATCGGTGCAGCAAAGGACTTGACAGTGACCACTCAATCGTACTGTTTTGTTTTAGTCACTTTAAATTAATCAAAGTTTTGAGATTTCTTTTGATGGTTGTGTTAATTGGGACTTTTTGGACTGTTTGCTTAAAGTTGGGTTTAATTGCGATTTCATGATTTTATAAGTGCAAAGCTCGATTAAAGCTCGGATTTTACTAAAAGCAATGGTTTCTTAAAATCACAAATGGTTTTACTTAAACACAATAATTTCTAAAGCTTCTGAATTAAATAATGTTTTGACAATCAATTAATTTACAAACGTTTGTAAATTCAAATGGAAAGTAATGAACGTTTTGATTTAAATAACAGTTTAATTCTTAATCCGACTACGTGGCTTTTCAAAATCCATTCCATCTGACATCGCCAGATTCAGCTATAACATCTAGGCCGAGTTTAGGGTGTTACATTCAGTGGTATCAGAGCCAGGTTGCAAAGCTTAACTGAATTTTGAGTTCCAAAATTTTTATCTTAAAGAATTGGTTTTCCAATGGTTTAAAAAATTTTCTAATTAGGTATGTGGTACACCGAGTCTCCAGTGTTGATTGTGTATGTTTTCTGTACTTAGATAAACCTATTTTGACAAACTATAGATAATTATTTCTGAAACACAATAGTTAGTATACTCTGAAATGATAGTGAAACTGATAGAGACTGAAACCTACGATAATACTTTTAAACTTTTGATACTTATTGCATAAGATATTTGTTATTAAATACTGAAATTGATACATAAAAGTGTTAATGTAGATAATTTGAATTAGACAATAAGCGCACAAGGTATCCATGGATGAGGTACTCGAGGCCGTGATAGAGGCCGTAGAGGGCTCGAGCTAAGTCTTTTTCTCGGGATAGTATGTTGAATCTAGAAATGAGTGAGACAATGATTTCACTTGCTACTGAGATGGGTCATAGGATTGCACGCCTGGGGACGACACATTACTCTAGGCCATGCTAAGGATTTAGAGAGTGTCGCTGGGCCCAACACTGGATCTAGGGGCTGAGGGTCAGTAACAGAATGACTCTGGTCTAAAGGAGTTGAACTATTTAAGGGTGTCACAAGAGTCGCCCCTAATGTGGCCAAGTAATGGTTGGACGCCACCGAGAGAATTATCGATGATTTGGACCGTACCCCTGAGCAGAAATTGAAGGGTGCAGTTTCCTTGCTTTACGATGAGGCATACCAGTGGTGGTTAATGGTTAAGGAGGGCACTCAGCCTGACTGCCTGATTTGGGAATCTTTTAAGACTACATTCTAGAGCAAGTATGTGGGAGCTAGCTACGTAGATGGTCACAGGTGTGAGTTAATGAACCTCATGCAAGGTGACCGATCCGTGGCAGAGTATGGGGCCGAATTTCTGAGGTTGAGCCACTATGCTCAAGGTATGGTGGCATCTGAAAGTGAGAGGTATGTCAGATTTGAGGATAGTTTAAGAGACAATCTGAGGATACTGATAACTCTATAAAGGGAGTACGAGTTCTCTGTTTTGATCGAGAAGGCAAATATCACCAAGGATGTTATGCACGCTAAGCACTAAAACAAGGACCGTGAGAGGGCTAAGAACAAGAGGGATTCAGAGCCCTTCAGTTCTATATAGAGGCCTAAGAAAAAGGCCAGGTCTGATGGGCCAGTTAGAGTGGAAGCCCCTATTGCTTCTACTGGGATGTTGCCTTGTGGAGATTGTGGTAGACGCCATCTGAGCGAGTGCTGGAGGAGGACTAGGGCTTGTTTGAGGTGTGGGTCATTAGACTACTGCATTCGAGAGTGTCCACTAAGGGCTAATCAAGTGCAAGCTTCGGGATCAAGTACTGCACAGCCTCTGAGAGTTGTTCAGCAGCCATCTAGGGGTCGTAGTCAGGCTAGGGGTGGTAATGGTATGGCCCGAGGGCAAAAAGCACCTGGGCAAAGGTGTTGGTCAGATAGAGGTAAGGCAGCCTACTTTGGTCTATGCTACACATTGCTGAGAGGATAGAGATGCTCCTAATGTCATTACTGGTAAGTTATTTATATTTGATGTACCTTACTTGGCTTTGATAAACATAAGGTCTTCTCATTCATACATAGCTAGTTCAATATTTGGAAACTTGGGGATTTTGGTTGAGAGCACTTCGAGTGATATTACTGTACTGAGTCTATTGGGGCAATCTGTGCTGGTCAGTAAGCGATATAGAGACATTCTTTTAGTGGTTCAAGGGGCAATATTTCTAGCAGACTTAATCGATCTTCCGTTTGGGGAGCTCGATCTGATACTGGGAATGGATTGGCTGGTTAAGCACTATGTTAGTCTTGATTGTACGACTAACAGGGCATTCTGAGAACTAAAGAGGATGATGAGGTGGTTGTAATTGGTGAGCACTGGGATTATCTGTCTAATGTGATCTCCGTGCTTGCGGCTGAAAAACTGGTTCGAAAGGGGTGTGATGGATACTTGGCCTAAATCAGTGTTTCTGCTTCTAGGGACTCTACTATCATAGATATCTGAACTGTGAGGGATTTTCTGAACGTCTTTCCTGAGGAGCTACAGAGACTACCTCTGAATCGTGAAGTGGAGTTTAGGATAGAGCTTCTTCCGGGTACAGCTCTGATGTCTATCGCTCCTTATCGGATGGCACCGAAGGAGCTTACAGAGCTTAAAGCCCAAATTCAGGAGCGTTAGACCATGGTTTCATCTGTCCTAGTGTGTCTCCATAGTGAGTAGTAGTTCTGTTTGTTAAAAAGAAGGATAGGACCATAAGGATGTGTATCGACTACCAACAGCTGAATAAGCTAACAGTGAAAAATAAATATCCACTTTTGAGGATCAATGATCTGTTTGATTAGTTTTGTGGGCTTTGATATTCTCTAAGATTGATCTTTGATCTGGATACCATCAGTTGAGGGTTAAAGAAACTGATGTGCATAATACTGCATTTAAGACTCGTTATGGACATTACGAGTTCCTAGTTATGCCCTTTGGTCTGATGAATGCTCTGACAACATTCATGGATTTGATTAACTTAATGTTTCAGCCCTATCTATATCAATTTGTTGTGGTCTTTATCGATGATATTTTGGTACACTCTAAGACTGAGGATGATCATGACGAGCATATTAGAGTAGTACTTCAGATATTGCATGAAAAATAGCTCTATGCTAAATTCAACAAGTGCGAATTATGGCTACGTGAAGTGACCTTTCTGGGGTATGTAGTTTCTTCTGAAGGGATTTGAGTCAATCCTAAAAAAATTGAGGCTGTGTTGGATTAGAAATAGCCTAAGAATGTGTCCAAAATCCACAGTTTTCTGGGTCTGGCGGGTTACTACTGATTTTTATTAAGGGTTTCTCATTGATTGCAGCACCCTTAACTAAGCTTATATGTAAGGGTGTTCCATTTGTTTGGACTGATGTGCAGCAATCGAGCTTCAAAAGGCTTAAGTTTGATTTGACTCAGGCTCCCGTTCTGATACAGCCTGAATCCGATAAGGAGTTTGTAGATTACAGTTATGCGTCGCATGTAGGATTGGGTTGTGTTCTGATGCAGGATGGTAAGGTCGTAGCGTATGTGTCCCATCAGCTTAAGATACACGAGGGAAACTATCCTACGCATGACCTTGAGCTAGCTGTTATGGTTTTTGCGCTAAAAATCTAGAGGCACTATTTGTATGGTAAGAGGTGTATCATCTACACTGATCATAAGAGCCTCAAGTATCTCCTTACTCAGAAAGAGTTGAACCTTAGACAGTGTCATTGGATTGAATTGCTTAAGAATTATGACTACATAATCGAGTATCATCCTGGTAAGGCTAATGTGGTGGCTGATGCTCTAAGTCATAGAGCGATGTCTAATCTGAGGGTGATGTTTGCTCGTCTTAGTTTGTTTGATGATGGGATTCTGCTGGTCGAGTTACAAGTCAAGCTGACTTAGATTGATTAGATTCGGGTTAAGCAAGGGAGGATGAGTCTTTGGGTATACGGTTTTGTCAGATTGAGAGTGGTAGTACTTTGTATTTTTTACTGAATAATGATGGGGTACTGTGTTTTCGTGGTCAGATCTATGTGCCGAATGATACAGATTTAAGAGAGTTGATTCTGAGAGAGGCGCATAGTAGCCTTTATGCTATGCATCCTGGTGGGAATAAGATGTATCGCGACCTTCATGAACTGTACTGGTGGTTGGGTTTGAAGCATAAGTTTACGAACTTCGTTGCTCATTACCTGACGTGCCAGCAAGTTAAGGCTAAAAACTAATTACCTTCGGGTTTGCTACAGCCGGTTAAGATTCCCCTTTGGAAATGGAAAGGATGATGATGTATTTTGTTAGTCGGTTGCCTTTGACATTCACAAAGAAGGATCCTATTTGGGTCATTGTAGACCGATTGACCAAGTTTGTTCATTTCATTCGGGTTCGAATGAGCTATTCTCTATAGAAGCTAACAAAGTTCTATATTTATGAGATAGTTAGACTGCATGGGGTTCCTGTCTCGATTATTTCTGATAGAGATCCTCACTTTACTTCTCGGTTTTGGAAGAAATTGCACAAGGCTCTGGGTTCAAGGTTGGACTTCAGTACTGTGTTCCATCCTCAGACCGATGGTTAATCTGAGAGGATGATTCAAATACTATAGGATATGCTTCGGAGTTGTGCATTGATTTGTGAGGTAGTTGGGAGGATTACCTACCGCTAGCTGAGTTCGCCTACAATAACAACTTCCAAGCTAGTATTTAGATGGTACCTTATGAGGCTTTGTATGATTGTAAGTGTCACACTCCATTGTGTTGGACACAGTTAGGTGAACGTTGGGTTTTGGGTCCTTGGTTGGTTTCTGAGACCTAGGATAAGGTTAGACTGATTTGGGATCATCTGAAAGTGGCTTCTGATAGATAGAAATCCCATGTGGATCTGAAGAGGCATGAGATTGAGTACTCTGTGGGGGGATTTTGTGTTCCTTAAGGTTTCTCCATGGAAGAAGATCCTGAGGTTCGATCGAAAGAGTAAGCTAAGCCCTAGGTTTATTGGGTCGTATCAGATTCTGAAGCACGTGGGATCAGTCGCGTATCAATTGAAGCTACCTCTAGAGTTAGAACTCATTCACAATGTATTCCATGTCTTAATGTTGAGGCGGTACCGATCTGACCCATCTCATGTGATATCTATTGAGGAAATTGAGGTTAGACCATATTTGACCTTTGAGAATGAGCCAGTTCAGATTCTTGAGCGAGATGTTCAAGTTCTGAGGAAGAAATCCATCCCATTAGTGAAGGTGCTATGGTGGAATCATAGATTGAGGAAGCCACGTGGGAACCTGAGGACATGATGCGTCAACAATATCCTCATGTATTCTGATCAGGTAAATTTCAAAATTGAAATTGCTTTTAAAGGGTAGAGTTGTAATGGCCCAAGTTATTTATTTCGACTTCTATAAAATTTGACATAAATATCTATCTGCTTCAGCGGTTAAGTGTTTTGGGTGTGTATGAGAGGTCCCAAGTTCAAGCCCTACCTTTAGGAAATTTTGTTATTTTTCTGGTCTAAGCCTTACACTTAGGGAGTGGGCTTATATTAACTTATTTGTGGAACCATATCAGAATAGGTCTTTTGGTCTAGTGGTTAAGTTGAATGTTAGTTGATTGAAGGTCTTGTGTTCGAATCCCTATGCGAGTAAGTGGGTAATCCTTTTTGCTCTAAGGAGTCTAGCGTGTAGAGGAGTTCGAGTGGAACTAAAATTCTGAGCAAGTGGTCTGTTAGTGGGTCAGTGGAGGAGAGATTTGAGGCATTTGGGGGAGTGTTCTAAATTATCTTTTATTTTTTATTTTTCTTAAAATTTTCCCCTTTTTCCAGAAAAGAAACTGACGGCAATCTCCTCCTTTTTCCCTTTTGCTTTTTTCGATTTCAATTGTTGCTTCCTCCTATTTTGCTTCGTTTGTTTGTTTCATGCCAAAATCCATTTCTCTGTTTCTTTTTATTAATGGTAAGTTGAGTAAGTGTCATTTTTTTTATTTTGGATTGATGAATCATTGCTAATGGGATTCATTGGTGTTTAGGAGATAGCAAAGAGACTAAAGGTCTTCGATCGACGTTTTAAGCGAGTGAAATCCTTACTACTCAATCAAAGGTAGGGATTTTTTATGGTTAAGTGTTGTCCGTCTCATTTTTTTCAATTAAGTATCGATTTAAGTGATTAATTGGGTGTTATATTGGTCAATGTTAGGTGCTGAGTAGCTCGGGAATACTTTTGTTGCGAAAATGAACCAGGTGTATGATTGCTATGTGTGGCCACGTAAGCCACACAGGCTAGACCAAATTAGGCGGTGTGGGCCACATGGGCATGTGAGCCCATACAGACAGTCCATACGGGTGTGTGGGTTTCTAGACCAGGTCGTGTGATCCACACGAGCAAGGCCAATCTGGACATGTGGACCACACGGGCAGACTACACGGGTGTGTGGGCCCTTTTATCTAAATTTTGCCTAGGGTTGCACGGGTTGTCTGAAATGACTGTGGGCCTACTATAGGGTCAGTAAAGGCTAACTAGACCCTAATTTGTATGATCTAAATGACTGATATTATGTTATGATCATGTTATTATCATGGATGTCTGACCTACCTAATACATATATATGTACTAGCATTGTATATCTGTAATTACGTATGATTAATCTGTATGATTGATTCTGCATTTACTGTATATGTCATTGGGGTGGGATGATATATATTGGAGGAAGTGATCTGAAAGGCAATTTATGCATGTTATCTAGCAGCATGGCTGCAGTATATCTAATATGTGCCACATTCGGTACAACATGGTGTGTAGAGGATGGCGGTAGGATTTCTGATTCTGGTTTGCACATTTGTATCTGTATCTGTATCTGAGAAGGGCTTACGGCCGAATCTGCATCTGTATCTGTATTTGTGATGTGCTTAGGCCTAAATCTGCATTTATATATGTATTTGTAATGGGCTTAGTCTCGAATCTGTATCTGTCTGATTTTGATTTTGTATTTGTGTGCACGCTTAATTCTGTGGGGTTACACACTGAGTTTATGTAAACTCACTCCTTTCTGTTTAATCTGTAAAGGTAATCCCCAGTATTAGGCGGATCGTTGCAATGGAAGGCTTGACAGTGACCACTCGATCATACTGTTTTGTTTTAGTTACTTAAAATTAATTAAGGTTTTGGGATTTCTTTTGAAGGTTGTGTTAATTGGGACTTTTCAAACTGTTTGCTTAAATTTGGGTTTAACTGTGATTTCATGATTTTATAACTGCAAAACTTGATTAAAGCTTGGATTTTACTAAAAGCAATGGTTTCCTAAAATCACTAATGGTTTTACTTAAACACAACGGTTTCTAAAGCTTCCGCAATAAATAATGTTTCGACAATCAATTAATTTACAAATGTTTCTAAATTCAAATGGTAAGTAATGAACATTTTGATTTAAATAACAGTTTAATGCTTAATCTGACTATGCAGCTTTTCAAAATCTCTTCCATGTGACATCGTCATATTCGGCCATAAGATCTAGGTCGATTTTAGGGTGTTACAAAGGGGGTTTTAGGTTTATTTTTGAAAAATTGGTTTAATTGCTTCATAAACACTCGTAGCTTTAACCCTTTTACAAATCAGTCCCTTTTCTAAAATTAAAGACATTTAATACTCATTTCCAAAAATTGACTTAACTTTATGAAAACCATTTTTGAAAACATTATCGAGTACCAACCTTATAAAATTTCGAGCTTATATAGGCCAAAATTTCTAAAATACTCCTGAAACTCCTAGGCCCTATTTTGGGATGTAACACTAACTCATGATCTTAGGGTTCCAAAAACATAAAATTTACAAGAAAAGGGACTAAATTGACTAACCAAATAAAGCTTGAAAAGCTTAAAATCCTTATGGTCGTTCATCTTTCTTCCCTTTTTTTGTTTCAAAAATGGAGAAAATAAAAAAAGAAAATGGCTTTTCTTACTATCCCCTTCCTAATGTTCCTTATTTGATTTATTATAAAATAATATTAGTTAACATATATTAATACTAATGTAACATTTATAACTTCTATATATAAATTATATATAAAACAAACGTATAATTGTTATGTCCCTTAGCTATATTTTGCCTTATAATTAAATAACAAATCACACTTTTATACTTACGCGTTTTAATCCTTATACTTAATTTAAACATTAATTCAACGAAATTACTTAACTATAATTCAATTCATTTCTAACTTGACTCCCTAAATATTTATTAAAAATATTTACGAGTCTAATTTACTAAATCAGGATTTTGAATTCACACTTTTCGACACCACTAGCTTTTAATATATTCAATTTCATTTTTGAATTATTATTAAATAATTTCTACATTCAACAGATTCACAGTGACCAATTAATTTAATTTCATTTTCAAACTTCAATTAATTAATAATAATTTGAAAATTTTAAATTAATTCTAATTTGAAAATTTTAAATTAATTCTAAGGTCATTTCCATCCTTAGTGAGAAATCATAATCATTTCAAAATGCAACTCATTTTTCTAGCTTTATCATTTCTATCCATTTTTGTTCATTTGATTCTGAAGGTAATTCATTCCTTGTAACACCCCAAACCCGGCCTAGACGTTACGACCAGATCTGGTGTGTCACACGATCCTATAACTAAGTTTACGACCCTTTTAGTCTTGTTGTGTCTTAAGTGAGGTTTCAATCAAAAGAGTAAGTTTGTTAAAACTAGTTTATTAATGCTTTAAGTTATCCATATTATTCACTCGTTGAGTTTTGAAAACGTTCTTTAGATTTTGAAACCAGCGCAGCCTAAACTAGCGATTCTATAAAATGTAATTTAATCATCAAAGAAAAATTAAACCAAATAAAATAACTTAATAATAAAATACTTTAAACAAAATAAAAACCAGTTCTGCAGATGCTGTGGCCACTCCGAATCTCTCACAGCTCCAAGCCCACTATGGTTGAGTGTTACCTGCAGAGATTAAATAAAAGGGGGTGAGTTTGACAACTCAGTATGCAACATTATCTCAACCATAGGCCAAAACAGATCAAGCCTTAGAATCAGATTGGTTGGGCCTTGGCCCATTACAGAAATCAGGTTAAGCCCATAGGCCCATAACAGATACAGATCAGATATAATATGCAAATAGAAACCCAACCCAGATCCATCCATAACACCCCCGTACCAGCCTTACATCATGTGGGGAGACTACTCGACCCACCCAACCGCTACACACCACAGATAATTGCAGCGAGGCTGCCAGATATAATTTGCAGCGAGGCTGCCAGATATTGTGACGAGGTCACCAGATACAGATATTGTGGCAAGGCCACCAAATTGCAGCGAGGCTGCCAGATAATAATGTGACAAAGTCACCAGATTGCAGCGAGGCTGCCAGATAATAATGTGACAAAGTCACCAGATTGCAGCGAGGCTGCCAGAACACTTCCTCCATCATAAACCCATACCCCATGCAACAGATGTAATCATACTAGCATGCAACATATAACATCTCATGTATCAGATATATTCATACTAATAGATAAGTCATGCTTATACATAAAATTATACATTTCATACAGATTTGACCCTAGGGCTATAAAAGTCTTTTCGCACCTAGGGGTATTTTGGTAATTTTCCAGATTCAGGGGTATTTTAGTCCTTTATCATATTTTCAGAGTTTTTATGCACGTCCGATTAGTTATTAGTCCATAGCTCACCTCGGAAGTCTATTTCAACTAAAAGTCCAATTTTACCCTTTTTAGCTTAAAACCCCTAATGGGCCTTACTATGTCCATTGTCGTCGCAAGTCCATTACGTCTAATTTTTAAGTTTAGTTTACCATCTTAACCATGTTTTGATTATTCAAGTTACCAAAAAGTCTTTTATGAACATTTTTCAGATTTGGGCTCGGAAGCCCATTGGGCCCACCTTGGCCCATTGAAGCCCAACTTACCAAAACGCTCGAAATTGCACCTTCTGCAATTTCGCCATCGTCAATTCCCAGTGTGACCACAATAGAGTATTCGGCTACTCTTAGATCCTTCTAAGACTGATTTTCGGTCACTTCCGATCGGTCACTTTAGCACAGTTTTCGATTATTACGGCCTTTAGCCATCCTAGTCTATGATAGAGATACGTTACACACCTGTTAGCTGTCGAAACTGTTGAAGAAATCCACGAACGAAACCTATTGTTAATCACCTCAGTGTTAGTTAAATAATCTACAACCATAAAACCAAAACTCATTATCCTAATCGGCTCACATGGCCTTAGTCCTTAAAAACCTTTACCTTCTTGTCGAAAGTGGACCAGATCCTACTGTCCCGTAGCGTTTAGCCTTCCGAGTCCTTAGTTGCACAGCCTCTTGATCGCACTAACAAAATCAAACCAAAAGAGAATGGCCAACAAGCCCTTAGTCACTAACGTTAGCCTCCCCATAAGGGATTTCGGCTTACAGCTTTAAATCCTGAAGAACTAACGAAATAAGTCTTAAGGTACTTACCAATCTAACTACGATCTACAACAGCTCCACTTGCCACCGCCCGAAGAGATAAAAGATGACTTAGAATTCGGTTTAAAACACCACAAGGTATGGAGGCTTTCAGTTCCCAAAAGAAGAAATACGGTTTTGGTCCTCAAAGTATTCGGCTCAATAAGAAACAAGAGGCTTTAAGAAATGGAAGAAGAGAAGAGAGAGTGGTGGTGCAAGGATTCGGCCAAGGGATTATGGAAAAATATCGATAAGGGAATAGGGTGAAGAGAGGTATATGGCTATTGAGAAATCAGTACGGTGCAGAGGGGTTTCGGTCACTATAAGAATCGGCAATGAAAGTGAGATGAAGAAGAAGAGTTAAGTTGACAGGGTGAGAATAGATTCGGCTAGCAAGAGAATGAGGGTATGGAGTCGGTTTATGGTTTGAGAAGAAGAGAAGAAGAGAAGCAAATAGATGAGAATAGAAAAGAAAACAAAAAGGAAGTGCTTTAGTCGACTGAAGATTCGGCAACAAGGGGAAATAGGGTTTGGCTACAAGGTTTAATGAGAGGAACGAAGTGGCAAAAAGGATACCTAATAGGCTATGCGAGATTGACAGAAGAGGAGAGCTTCCATACTTGAGGAAAATCGGCACAAAACTCCTAGAGAACTAAAGAGAATTCGGCACCCACTAGAGCCTAATTGCCGAAAATGCAAGCACTAATCCCCCTAGCCGAATTGCACTTGCAAAGTCCCAAAATCTGCTACTTGTAACGCCCCTATCCCGTAACCGTCACCGGAATAAGACGAGGCGTTACCGAAAATCAGAGAACATATCAAAATAGAAATTTGAACCCCCCTTTTTTTTTTTTAAATAACGAACATTCATTTAGGTAAACACTAAACACAGCCAGGGATAAAATGTAAACTTCTATAAGTAAACATTCAAAAGATGCCATTTTCGCATGGCTTATATACATTAACCAAGTTATTCTTTCGCTACTAGTCTATTCTATACATGCCATAAGATAATCCAATCTCATGGCTACCGTAATGGTAGATAGTGTGACGAAGTGCTGACGATCCCCGAGCTGGTAGTTAGAATCCATAACCTATAGACCAAAACATGAACGAACAGAGTAAGCTTTCGTAAGCTTAGTAAGTTTTAAGCAAAACAAAGTGTTCTCATTCAATATCATTGGTCATTCATTTCCACTGTTCGATGAAGTTAATCTAGAGCTTCATCTCGAACCATAATATCAATAAACGCATCACTTGGCTGTCACATATATACTTTCGAATAATAATGACCTAGATGGTCGAATATTTCCAAAGCACATTCTTCATCAACTAAAGTTGGATTCACATGGTAAGCATATTCTTCACCAATTTTCAACTTTCAATAATCCTTTCCACTTGCTCATAATCACATCCATATTTTCAAGTATTTCAACATGACAAGTACTAAATTACCGTAGGCACATAAAGAACCAAACATATTCCTTATCACATATACGTAAGTTTACAGAATATAATACTTACGTTGTACTGGCACATCTAGCTGAACCCAATCATACTCAAATCATAAGGCCTTTGGGCAGAATATGCACTAATACAAAAGAATATTTCATCACATACTTCATTATACAAGCATAACATTACCAATTTGACCATTCTCATATTTGGAGTTATAGTATTGATCACATTTACATACCTCTTTGATACTAATAATTCACTTCGAAATCAATCCACCGACGAGTATGTAATACGTACCTGAACGTCTTAAATACATAATACTTATTTGATGGTAACTTACTGCGGATACTCAATATCAAAGTCTCACTTAAATCCCAGCATTTAGCCTTCGGGTATTTAAAACCCGGATATAGTACGAGCACGAAGCCTTTGGACATTAATTCAGAATAATATTCTCGCATAAAGCCTGCGGGATCATAACCCGGATATAATACTGGCACAAATGCCCTTCGGGACTTATCACATTTATACACTTTCACATTCAACACATTGGCCATTCGGCCTTATCACATATATACACTTTCACATTCAACACATTGGCCATTCGGCCTTATCACATATATATACACTTTCACATTCATCACATTGGCCATTCGGCCTCATCACATATTTATACACTTTCACATTCATCACATTGGCCATTCGGCCTGATCACATATTTATACACTTTCACATTCATCACATTGGCCATTCGGCCTTATCACATATATATATATACATATCTTGTACATCAATTTCATCATAACAAAATTGACTAGGTATATTAGTCATTTACGGCTTATAGCTTCACTTTGATACGGATTTGGTACTTTAATTACTAATATTTAATCAATAGCTTATAAGCAACTCAAATAGCTTTATCAAGGTTTACAACATAATCACAAATTCAGCACAAGCTGTTTTTCCTGAGCAACAATCATTAATTTATTCGTAAATGGAGCTACGAAACTCCAAATGAAGTGCCGTTAATTTTCCCTGAAAATAGACTCATATATATTTTATCCATAAAATTTTCAGAATTTTTGGTTTGGCCGATCAATACCAGATTTTTCTTAAAGTTTCCCCTGTTTCACTGTTTGACTATTCTGACCACTCTTCACTACGAATCAAATTTCTCATTGTACAAAATTCAAAATATGTTCTTGTTTAGTTCATTTGAAACTAGACTCATTAAGGAGTCTAAGCATATAAATCTTAACTTATAATCATTTTTGTACAATTTATAATGATTTTCTAAATGCAGAACAGAGGATTTCAGAGTCATTCTGACACTGTCTTACACTACTTTAAATATCTCTTTATAGGAAATCCCTTTGCTTACATGGTTTCTTTTATAAGAAACTAGACTCATTCAGCTTTGATTACATATTTTATTCAGCCTCTAATTCAACTCCAACAATTTATGGTGATTTTCTAAAATCACGTTACTGCTGCTGTCCTAAGCAGATTATTACAATTTGCTCTTAAATTTCCAAGTCCAAACACTTAAGAACTTGCCATTTGGTTTAGAACATACCATGGCCACATCATATCTTATTAACTCAACTCATCATATCCTATTATGATTGAATTTAATCCGCGTTTAATCACTTAAAACTTACCTCGAATGTCGTTGAATGACTACGGATCGGCTATTCGGTTAGTTTAGCTTTTCCTCTATCTGAATTAGACTCCTTAAGCTCCCGAGCTTAATCTAACAAATTTAATCTATTACAAATCAATTATTCAAACTCATGGCCGAATATATCAAGAAGACTAAATAGACTCTATTAGTCACACATTGCTCAATTATTAACTCAACTTTACTTACTTGTAAGCACATTCGGCAACTTGATAATTAAGTTAATATCATGATACCATTACTCAACATTTATCATCATGTCATTGGCAAAATATGCTCATGTCAAATTTGCTCCTCTTTATTATAGTATTTATAAATCTTAGCCAACAATTCAATTCTTCATAATTAACATTCAAGCATCACAATTCGGCCTACAACCCAACTAAGCCATGCATTGGTATTGAATTCATTCGGTCATTATAAAACAATTTCATCATCTAAGCATTGCTTCCAATCACATCTCAAAATTCAACAAGCTTAGAACTCATTTAATAATTAATTCCAACTCAACTTATAATATTACATGTATAACATTTAAATACATTCAAAAATCAACTCTTTATATAAAAAGAGCTTAGCCGAATATCCTTTGCTACATTTAGGCCACATAAGCATAAATTTCACATTCATAATAAATTTCTTATTTTGTTCCTTGAAACAAAATATAACTTAATACCAATTCTATTCAACTAATTTGTTCCAAGATCAATTACTATATTCGGCCATGGAAAATGCATTAATCTAATAAATTTTAATTTATCCATTGAAGTATCAAACCCAATTCCTTAAAAACAACAAAGTCATAGCCGAATGTCTTTATAGATAATTTGGCCGAACCAAGCAAAATTTCTCAAAATTGACTTACAATCCAAATTTCACACAAGAGTAACATCATTCGAAACTCTAAGCATTCTTTCATAATTTTAAATCTTGAATTGCCGAATTCCATACTCACAAGCCATCATTTTAGTTCACATTAACCACTTTCACTAATTATAAAATCTCAATTAAGTCACATAAATCATGTGCCAACTCAAATTCATGCTTTACTTCCTTTCACTCCTTAATTTATAATCGATAATTTCATCCTATTTATCCCAATTTGCCAACAAACCAAAATCTTACATGAATTTAAGCACATTCGGTCATAATTTAACAACAATTCAAGTTCACCTTCGGTTAGCTATACACATTTCAATCATATAATTATCAAACTCCAAGTTTAAACACAAAATTTAACTTTTTAACTATGACCGAATGCTCCATGCATCTAAATTTCACAAATCAACAAATGGGTTGCATCAAAGACCTAATGACCAACTTAATTTCACAATTTCTAAAGGAATTATCATGAAACCATACCTTAATTTGAGTCTCAATTAGCCGAATGCCCCCAAGCTCATGAGTTCTATTTTCTTTCTCAATTCACGGCAAAAGAGGAAGAAAATGGCTTCACCTAGGTTTTTCCTCCACTTTCATAATATTAAATTAACTTTTATATATACACATAATATTTATTATTAATATAAATTTCTTTTTAGCAAAAATACAAGGCACAAAATGCCAAAACAAGGCATCATTACCATCCACTATCATAAAAGTGGGCAAATTGACATGCAAATCCATTTTTTTTGAACTATGCTATTATTTAGTCATAACACATTTAACTAACATACTTCCAAAGTTTTCAACTAAGCCCTTTTTAGTTAAATTCACATTTATATCTCTAAATTAAAACACCAAAAATGTCACACCTGAATTGGCACATATAATAGGCATCAAAATAATTATTAAATCATTTCTGTGCCTCGGTTTTGTGGTCCCGAAACCACATTCCGACTAGGGTCAATTTAGGGGTGTCACACTACTTCTTTTCAAAATTCGAAGTTCCTTGATTTGCTCCTCAACCTCCTCCACAATTTGCTCCCTTGACCGATTCAAATTCTCCCAAGCAGAGTTCAATTCTGCTTCAAACTCTTACCTGTTCAAGCTCAAAAATAAAACACTACCTTTGCAACCTCTGGCGCTTGAACCCTTGACCTCTAAGCTCACTTAGGCGCCACCTTTTAAGGAGTCTAGTGGCGTCTCCCTTGCCGCTTTACCACTGACCCATTTGTGCTACATTTTGCACATAATTTCTTAAGACCCTTACTTTCAATGGTCCCCTATCTCCTAAGTCAAAAATACAAAATTTTGCCGAGCTTCTAACCAACACATGGGCCTTCCATAGGCCCATTAACACACCCCAAACATGCATTACACACCCAAATACTAGAATTTAAACATTATATCAGATAAAGAACAATCTAAGAAAAACCCAAAAATTAGAGCGTTACATTCCTGGTTTCAACGAGCTAGCAGACGGGCCGATGGGAAATATGTAATTAGGGCTTAAATAATTTATAACTAAATTTTAGCTTTGTTCCTATTAATTATAAACTCATTTAGTCACAAAGTCATTCCACTATAGTATCATGATTGAGCTCTTGCCAATTACATACCATTACGAAAGCTATTCGATCAATACTTGTCCAATAATATTGTCATAAGTGTGTTACCCTCATAGGATATCCTTAATCTCCTTGGGATAAATTCGTTCTCCCAGTGTGATCCTATTTTGTATCATTGTATATTGGATCTGATACCCTAAGTGTAGTATATTCATTTGTACACTTGTAATTTTTTCGAATAGATTGGTTAATAAAATTATTCATGAATTACATTAAAACCCTTTCTATATATAATCCATGTGTTTTTTACATGTAAAGCAAAATAGAATCAAATATTAGCTTACTAGTTGTCTAATGTCTCACAAATACTAAGCAATATTACGTGGTTGAATCAAAATACAGAAAGACAACTTACATTAGTAGACGAACCTAAACATTGCCTTAGTCTAATCAGAAATGAGCAAATTGATTGAAAGACTAATATGTCATTTATCAAGTCCAATTGGGGAGATGCCTTACCTTGGGCATCGAAGCAGATGACTCTGAGAAGATAGAGACATAGATGTGGCTGATTAGACTGATAGTGCATCAGGCTGAAACCAATTATAATAGAGTTTGAATCCATTTATGGATTTATTCACTTGTCACATTCATAGTGTGGAATACCTTAATGATGGACTATGTATGCCTAACTCGTATACTTTGATGTAACTAAAAGCCTGAGTTCAAATATATAAGAAACCGAAAGTTGATGCATTATGTATATGACTTCTGTAGTATGTAAAATCATTCACAATAGTGGAATTCATAGCCTAAGACATGTGTAAATGATCCTCTCATTGGCATTCAACTATAGATGAAAAGTAAATGTGGCTAGTGACATTTGTCTTTGTGATGAATGACTTAATTACTATTTGATACTAATTGATTTTCATGAAGGAAGATGTAATGGTTACCGTGAGAAAAAAATAGGATCATGTTGGGAGAGCATATTTATCCCAAAGAGATTAAGGATATCCTATAAGGGTAACACAATTATGACAAGGTCATTCGACAAGGCTGATCAAGTTGCTTTCATAATAGTATGTCATTAGGGAGAGCTCAGTCATGATACTCTAGTGGAATAACTTCGTGACTAAATGAGTTATAATTAATAGGTGAAAAGCTAGAGCTTAATTATAAATCATTTGAGCACGTGTCACATAAGTCCAATCGGTTCCTTTGCTAACTCGTTGAAACCACAAATAAACTGCATGTTTAATCAAATGAACAAAAACGGATGGAAATGGTAAAGTTAGAGAAATGAGAAAAATTCAGAACTGAATGTGGTTTTCTCACTAAATATGGAAATGGCCTAAGAATTAATTTTTTTCTTTTCAAAATATTAATTAATTTATTGAAATTTTAAAATGAAAAAAAAAATTAATTGGTCATTGTAAATCCGTTGAATATAGAATTATTAAATATATTTTCTCATAGGTTCTTTTATAGTAAAGTTGCCATGATTTTAACAAAATCAGAATCAAGTTGCAAAAATTATATAATTGGGAAATTAATTTATGATGTTTATTTTGGAAAAAAAAATGTATTGGGTTGGATTGAATTATAAAGTGTTGGGTCAAAAGACCAGGAAACACTTATAATTTGACCTAATATGGGAGAGACCCAAAAACCCCTCATGTTAAAAGAAAGGGAAGACAAACCCTAGTATATTTAACTAGGGTTGTGATCGCATTGTGATACTTATGATGGTCAAGTAATAATATGATCATACCTAAAAACTAACTACTATCACAATGAAGGCAAGCGCACCTATCGAACAGTAGTATAGTTTAGTGGCAAGACCAGAATGTCGATCCTATAGGAACTAAAAGTACTAGTAATAACTTCTTTCTATTATCTAGCCTAAAAATACAGGGAATTTGTTTTAAACTAATTAAATTAAACTAATTAACTAAGAGCAAGACAGAGAGTAAATTGAAGAAATTACTTTTGGGAAAAATGATTGATTTAGACAATACCCAATGAAGAATCCACCTAGACTTCACTTGTTATTAGACTCTGAACTAGGCGATTTATTCACTTGACTTGATCCGTAGAAATCCCTAAATTATGTTAATATCTCTTTCAAGACTAAGAACAACTAACCCTAGGTTGATTAATTGAAATTTCTTTCTAATTAAAACCCCTAGTGTTGCATTAACTTGATCTATGGATTCCCTTATTAGATTTGACTCTAATCCAATAGATTTTCATCGTCCTATGTCTAGGATTGCAATCAAATCTGCTTAATTGTGTTGGATCTACTCTTAACAGGGACTTTTGCTCCACTGCATAAGCACATTCGAATTGAATCAATATCTTAGAATATTAACACAATGATTAATAACACAATTAAGAACAAATCAAGTATTTATCATATAATTCAGATATCAATAACAAGATTCATATTAGGTTTCATTCCCCTCAGGTATTTAGGGGATTTAGTTCATAATTATAGAGGAAAACATCTCAAAATTGGAAAAACAGCAAAACATAAAGAACCCAAAAACTTCGAGAGAAATTGAAGGGAGATCTTCAGTCTTGATGTAAATCCTTGCTTCCAAGATGAATCTATCGGCGTTCTTCGAGTAATTCCTTGCTTCCTACTCTGTGTCCCCCTTTAGTCCTCTCCTAGGGTGTTTATATAGACTCTGGAATACCTTTCTTAGCCCCTAAGTAGTCTTTTCCACGTGAAATTGAGAGTCGTCACGACAGGGACACGCCCGTGTGACACGCCCATGTGATTCGGGTTCAGGCTGTGTTCAGGTCTGCTAAATAGGCACGGGCATGTAGTGTACCTGTCTGAGGAACTCCAGGTCGTGTTGATGTCTCACTCTGGCCCATTTTCTCCGTTTTTGGCCCGTTTCTTGCTCTTTTTACTCTCCTATGCTCATCTAAGTATGAAACATGGAATTAAAGAATTAGGAGCATCGAATTCCATATATCTAATGATAAATAATCCCTAAATATGCCAAATGTGGGATAAATATATATATATTATGGTTTATCAAGTTGCCACCCCTCTCTCTTCTAGTTTAACTAGGAAGTTGTTTTTCTAATAAATAAACTCCTCCTAATTTAACTAGAGTTTCACTTCTTCTCACTATAAATAGATGGCACCCGTAGGGCTAAAAACACAACTTTCAGATATTATTATTCTACCCAAAAATAGTGAGAATTTATTTCTAAGTTTAATTTCTATTTTTTTAGAATAACAATTCTACCTATTTCTATTAAAGAGAGAGTTTTGCTTTCCAATTGAAAGTAAAGTAAATAATTTATGGTTCTATGTTTGATTTGAATTCGTTCAAGCTTAAACTTGAAACAGTTTGTGGTACGAGAATAATGGAAAAGGTCGTTCAGTTGAAAGTTTGGAACAACAATGATATTTCTAGTCCGAAACACATGTGCGATTCTAAGAATATTTTATTGTTATAAATATCACAAATCAGCTCGTGGCCGATTTGCAAGAAAACCATTTTCAAATCGAATTTTTTCTAACGTGGTAAACATTACATCTTCCTTAGTAAAAATTAAATTACTATCAAATAGTAATGAAGTCTTCATCACAAAAACAAACGACTTGTGGTCACGTTTGCTTTTTATTTATCATGTAATGTCAATGAGAAGATATCATTAACTTATTTCTTGGGCTATGAATTTCACTACTATGAATGATGCTACATAGTTCAAAAATCGTATAACCAACACACCAGGTTATGGTTACTTATTTATTTGAACTCGTGCTTTTACTTACATCAAAGTATACGAGTCCATCATCCACTCAAGATTAAGGTATGTCACACCATGAATGTCACAAGCGAATAAATCTATAAATAGATTTAAGATATATTCTGTAACACCCCCAACCCGGCCTAGAAGAATTGACCCGAGTTTGGTGATTAAGTGTTAGTTACTTTAGATATCATAACAAAGATCTTATTTTTGGAAGAAAATTTAAACTCTAATCTTTCCCTTAAACTTATTTTTCGTTGTATTTTCCAAACTCGTTTTTTCCAACAGTTGGTATCAAACCCAGGTTGTGCTCTATCTATAAGTACAAACAGATAATCAAAATAGATTTCTCTTTTTCTTGAATGATTCGGTTACAAAAAAATGGCATTCTTTAGATCTTATGCATGTTTTGAGTTATATTTGGGAATAGATGTGATATTATATATCTTTTATATAATTTTTATTTTTTGCCAAGATTATGACTCTTAGGAAATAGACTGTGGACTATCATCTCCATGTAGGACTGTTTTTTTTAATTCATAGAACTCTTAGAAGCCAGAAATGGACATAGAACTTAAATGTAAATTTTTCCGAAGGAGTTCATGACGAGGAGAAGATGGAGAGATGACAGACGAAGACCCAAAGAATGCCTTCTAGCGAAAAATTATATGGTTTTGTTTTTCATTTATTTTCTAGAAATAGAACCATAGGAACCTTGGTTGACAATTTTATTTTAATTACTCATCTCCTTATTTATATGTTTTATAATTTTTTATAATATTTATATTATGCTATATTATAATTTTGATATATATGTATCAGATGATCCACAATTGATCGATTAAAAAATAAGAAGTATGGTAATGAGAAAATACATATGTTGTATTGTTCCATTCACTTCTTTAGGTTATTCGATTACTGCGAGAAGTGTGGTAATGAGAAGGTGCATGTTTAGGATTGGCTCTGGAAAAGAAAGGCTTGGTCTTTATGTGGTCAAATATGACTCAACTCCTTTTCCCAGGGCCCTACCTGGTGCAATCTGAAGAATTAAGATTCACAAACTGATTGGATGCCATCCATGTTCTTGCTAGTTAATCATTGGATCCTAAGGCAACATGATTTATGGGTTTGAGAATTATTGTAGCAACATAAAAATGTTTTTCAAGGTTTTAATACAAGACACATGCATCATACTGCATTCTTGATATGTTGCTAAAATGGAAATATTTGCTTAATAAAAATATAGTAATTAGTGAATCTTTATTGTTTTTCTGTTCAAATATGTCTCTTACTCATTTTGTTAGCATTCTTACTGAGAATAAATTGAATGGGGATAACTTTTGAGAATGGAAATGGAACTTGCTAATAGTTCTTAACTATGAGAAACACAAATTTGTCCTTGACGAACCTTGCCCACCTGAAGCTCAGCCCAAAGTGAGAAATCACTTGAGAGTTTTGACTCAATTGCTTAATGTTATATGTTAGCGAGCATGAGTAGTATGCTACAAAAGCAGCACAAGATTTTCGTACTGCTAAAGAGATCATGAAAATTTTGGATGATTTGCTCAGAGGCCAAATCGTATTGGCTTGACAATCCGCTATTACAAATTTGATTAACTTTCAGTAGAAACTCGACACTCCGATCAAAGAATATATGCTTAAGCTTATGGTATTCTTTACGGAATCAAAGGACAATGGGGTTGAACTAGACGTGAACAATTAGATTAAAATAGTGTTCAACTTCAAATCCTTGATCAAAGAGTTTGCTGGCTTTAGGGCTGCTTACAAATTGTGGAACAAGGAATTTACCTTGACTCAGCTCAAGAAGGAATTACAATCCTATGAGTTGATGATGAATGGTGGTAAGTTGGTTCAAGAGAAACTTGAGGCAAACTTAGCTGTTGGTCCCTCGTCCTCTAAGGGGCAGTAGAAAGCTAAGGTAAAGGAAAAACTAAGTATTTGGTTCCATCTCGTATGGATAGGAAGTAGAATAAGAAGAAAAAAGATTCTAAAAATTTAAATTGTTTATTTTACAATAGGAAAAGGCACTTCAAATCAAACTGCAATGACTATTTTGATTACCTAGCCGAAAAGTGAAAAGGTATGAAACTCTTTGTGGTTGAAACTTGTTTAGTGGAAAAATCAATTGAAAACTAAGTTATTTATTCTGGAGCCATTAACCATGTGCGTGTTTCTTTATAGGGGTTTTGCGAAATGAGAAGTTTGGGTGACAAGAGCCTCTTGTTGTGGACCAAATATGGTAGCTATGTTTCAACCAAAGTAATGGGAGAAGTTATTTTACATTTTGATAGTTTTGAAGAAGATTGTTTTAAATGATGTGTTTTATGTATCTCATTTTAAGAGGAACTTAATTTAGGGAGCATATTTATTTTATGACAGTTAGTTAGTGACATTCAATAAAGGGATTATTATTCACAGAAATGATTTTTTTTTATTTGTAATAGAGATTGGTGCATACTAATGTATGTGGTCTCATGAGCATCAGGCCTAAGGAGGTTATGATTATTATGTGACTTTCATCGATGACTATTCTCAATATGGATATTTGTATCTAATGCACCGCAAAAGACAAACTTTGATAAATTTCAAGAGTTTCATGCAGAAGTTGAAAAACAATTAGGTTTATCCATAAAGAATTTTTTATTTGACTGAGGTGGGGAATACTTGTTTGACGTGTTCTTAGGATACCTCATAGAGAATGGGATTT
The DNA here is from genome assembly GCA_020496765.1 of Gossypium stocksii. Classification (NCBI taxonomy): domain Eukaryota; kingdom Viridiplantae; phylum Streptophyta; class Magnoliopsida; order Malvales; family Malvaceae; genus Gossypium; species Gossypium stocksii. Next base: position 57,563,108 of record CM035622.1, read on the forward strand.
TCTCCTAGTTGACTATGTCGGGCACTCTACAATAGAATGGCATAGCTGAGAGAAGGAATAGAACTTTTCTTGACATGATTCATTTAATGTTAATTTACTTCCTTCTGGGATATATGATACAATCGGCTTGCTATATTCTGAATGATGTGTCATCCAAGTCTACTAGCAAGACACCTTATGTAATACCCCTTACCCATATCTGATGCCGAAATAGAGTACGAGTCATTACCGGACTTAAACACACATTAACACATAAATCTGAGTCATAAAGATTGCATCCAATATAAAACTTTTCAAACATATTTATAACATCTGTATTACGGGCCTACGAGGCCTTAAGCATACGTTTGAGGTGATTAGGGACTAAACTAAGAACTTTCAAAACTTTTACAACACCTAGAAAATTTTCATGTTTCAGAGAGTCACACGCCCTTATGGGCAGGCCGTGTGTGGCTCGGGACACGCCCGTGTCCTCCACATGTCTAACTTTCTGTTTATGACGTCATCACTCATTTATGGTCACACGGCCAGGTCACACACCTGTGTGCTAGGCCATGTGGTGAATTTAATTCTCACATTTAACGTGCAGACTTCACATGGCTTAGGCACACGCCCATGTCCTGAGGTTGTTTCTTTCACATGGCTGAGACACACGACCGTGTCTCTGCCCGTGTGTTTACTACTGGGCATTCTATTTTGCTTAATTAAGGTGTAGGGGACACACGACCTATCAATATGCCCATGAGGCTGACCGTGTGTCACACACGGCCTAGACACACGCACGTGTGCCTACCCATGTGGACAAATATAAGACTATTTACCAAGCCGTTTTCCACCTTGAAACACAAGCACACTTATACCAATTCAAAGGCACATAACATAACATATTTAAGTTGTCAAATATCTCAAAACGAAGTCATCCACACATCATTCACATACCACACTTATCAATCCTATACATTGCATACTTAGCAACTTAAACATGCAAGCTATCACTTCCATGAACAACATCATCATATGCATATATCAAGTATGAATATTGGCCAACTTTTAATGGCCTTATACAAAATTAATCAAGTGTCACCATAAGCCAACATATTTGGCTAGACCAACATATAACAAAAAGACCAAGTTTCTATACTTGCCATACTCAAAATGTTAAGACTAGCTATACCCAAAATTTCCAATTAATAGTGTGATCGAGTCTCTGACGTCCTTCGATCCTCGAGCTAGCTTGGTGATACTATAAGAAAAATGGAAAAGAAAGGGGAGTAAGCATAAAGCTTAGTAAGTTTGATTGTAAATAATTAACAACATTAGTCATGCAATATCATACACATGACATAAATATAACTTGTCACAATGTCATCAAGTATTATAGATACATCTTAGGTCATGACCTTTATATAATGTATCGTAAAATTCATGTTCATGATTCCTTCATTCACTTCTTACCAAGACCTTATCGATACATAACTCAAGAATTATGAGCTTCGTGTACATACTTGTACCCTTTTAACATGATCATAACTTGTCATTTCTTTGACATACTTTTGAATTACCCGTTGAACCATTTGGAATACTCAAGGATACTCGAAAAATCTCATACATATGGTAGGATGCCAATGCCATATCCCAAATATGGTTTTACATGGGATCACAAATCGATGCGGATACCATATCCCAGATATGGTCTTATACGGGATCTCATATTGACACCATGTCCCAGACATGATCCTACACGAAATCTCATAACAAAGCGATATCCTAGATTTGGTCTTATAAGTAATCACACAATCAGATGTCCATGCCATATCCCAGATATGGTTTTACATGGGATCTCATACTCCTAATGTCATGACATTTGTATCCTATCTATTCCTAAGGTTCAACTGGGATTTCGAGATATCAAAGCCTCATCACACCATTGTTGAGTCATTGTAAATCAAAATTCATAGAATAATTATACAAATCATGCAATAATAAAGTATTAGGTACATAATAAAGTAATGTTGCATTATTTACCCACAAACTTACCTCGGTAACAAAATATGACTAGTTATACAATTTAGTCTGCAACTTTGTTCTTTCCTCGATTTAGGTTTGGACTCTGCTCCTCTTGATCTATAGTAGATCATACTTTGGAAAAATTACAATTTTACCCCTAAACTTTCACATATTTACAACTTAGTCCCTAGGCTCGTAAAATGAAATGCATTCAATTTCTTTAACATACAAGCCTAGCCGAATGATTTTCATGCTTAAAAAAGCCAACATTTTCTTTTAAAACACATTTTTACTACCTATTTTATAACCATTACAATTTAGTCCTTTTAGGTGTTTTCATGAAAAATCACTTGGTAAAAGATGTTTATCACACATCAAACTTTCATATTCCTTCATTAAACATCAAAATAGATGCATATAACACAAGGGTAAATTTTTTAACATGAACCCTAGCTCAAAATAATAGTAGAAATAGGTAGATTGGTTGATGACAACTTGAAAAACGTAAAAAAAAAATTAAAAACGTGGTTAGGATGCACTTACTTATGAGCTTGAAAATGTCAGAAACCCTAGCTATGAAAGGCTTAGAAATTTTGGTAGCTACTTGGAGAAGATGAGTAACTTTTTGCTTGATTTTTACCTTTTTATTAATTTTTAACCAAATGACCAAATTGCCCTTTTTACTAAACTTTCACATTTTACCCATGCATGCCCATTTTTGTCCAAAAATGTAAAAATTGGGAAAATTTCTATTTTAGGACCCCTAATTAATAATCCAAAGCTATTTCATACTTAAAGCTTTTAGAATCTCATATTTTGCAACTTTTGCAATTTAGTCCTAAAAGTCAATTTGGACTCTTATTTACAAAATTTCTTCATGATACTTTCACACAATCATGCAAGCATATCATAGACCTCAAAATAATCATAAAACAAATATTTCTACTTCGGATTTATGGTCTCAAAACCACTATTCTGACTAAGCCCTATATCGGGATGTTACAACTCTCCCCCTTTAGGGATTTTTGGAACACCTCAAACCCGGCCTAGACGTTATGGCCGAATCTGGTGGCGTCACATGAGAGTGTTTTTGGGAAACCATTTCGATTATCAAAGCTTGTTCAGGTTATTATCTTTTCTTTATCGCGGAAGCTCAACTCATTCATTCATAAGAAAACCTTAAATTAAATTATAAAATGCATTTGAGGTGTCGTAGCTTAAAAGTTAACAATAATAATAGTAATGATTCAATTTGAAAACCCAAGTTAAAATCAGACAGTTCAAAGGTCCACAATACATAAAAACTCCCAAAATAATAAAATAATAAAATAATGAATAACCAGTAATTAAAGCAATGAGTCCAGTAAAGTGTTCATCAGTGGTCACCCTCGAGCCCTTCGCAGCACCAATCCACCTACTGTTGGGAATTACTTGACAAACAAATAAAATGAAAGGGGTGAGTTTTCACAAACTCAGTGTGTACATTCCCACAGTAAAGCATGCATACATCAGAAATCAGTCAATCAGTTATTAATCGAGTCTGAGCTCTTAACAGAATCAAATCAGACATAATCAGGCCTTAGCCCATACAGATAACGCACGCATATCATATCAGAAACAAACCATGCCCACGAACCCTACACACCATCTCTATTCACCCTACACACCATGTGGGGATAAAATCGACCCACTCAGCCCTACACACCATGTATGGGGATATAATCGACCCATCCAACTCTACACACCATGAGATACCGTAAAACGACACATATCAAATCAATGCAGCATAGCTGTCAGATATATGGCTAAAAGCCTTTCAGTCTTTCTTCTCTCTAATATCAATCCCAACCCAATGCAATACAGTTATAATATCATGTCAAGGCACGCTATCAAACAGAAGGCAATTCATACATATCATACTTAGACCAAAATAAAAATAGTATTGATACACATGTTAAGTATAATATGCTAGCATACATCTCAGATTCATATCATAGAACAAGGCTTAAGTAACGCTTACCGACCCCTTTAACAGGTCACAATCGATTAGGGCTACCCGTGCAACCTTTTGGAACAATTCAGATTAATGGGCTCATATGTCCATATGGCCTGCCCGTGTGGGCCCACACTCCCATTTTTGGTAGAAATAGCTAGATCGGTTGATGACAACTTCAAAAATGTAAAGAACATTAAAAACGGGGCTAGGATGCACTTACTTGTGAGCTTGAAAATGTCAAAAACCCTAGCTATGAAGGGCTTATAATTTTCGGTAGCTACTTGGATAAGATGAGCAATTTTTTTCTTGAATTTTCCCTTTTATTAATTTATTAACCAAATGACCAAAATGCCCTTTTTACTAAACTTTCAAATTTTACCCATGCATGCCCATTTTTGTCCAAAAATATAAAAAAATGGGTAAATTGCTATTTAAGGACCCTTAATTAATAATCCAAAGCTATTTTATACGTAAAGCTTCTAGAATATCATATTTTGCAACTTTTGCAATTTAGTCCTAAAAGTCAATTTGGACTCTTATTTACAAAATTTCTTCATGAAAATTTCACACAATCATGCAAACATGTCATAGACCTTAAGTCAATCATAAAACAAATATTTCTACTTCAGATTTGTGGTCTTGAAACCATTATTTCGACTAAGCCCTATATTGGGATGTTACACCTTATAAATTGTGGCATGGAAAGAAACCCGCTCTAAATCACTTTAGAATATGGGGTTGTCCAGCACACGTTCTAGGTAAGGATGCAAAGAAGTTGGATGAACAAACATAATTGTGCATGTTTGTAGGATATTTGAAAGGAACAAAGGGTGGATTATTCTACAATCCAAAAGATAATACGATTAAAGTTTCTACTCATGCTACTTTCTTAAGCAAAGCTACATGAATAAATTTAAGCCTCGAAGCAAAGTGTTACTCAAGAAACTTTCAAGAGTTTTAGAACAATCACCAAGTTCAATTCTTGAGAAAGTTATGGAAATGCCTTCAATCAATTAACAACATTGGGGAATTTGTTGTAGTGGGAGAGTTTCTAAGAAACCAAACTTCTTAAGCTATAATGGTAGTATTTATAATATGGAAGCCAGTCATGAGGAAGATGACCCACTCACTTACGAGAAGTTTGTATAGGACATATAGTCCAAGATATGAAAACAGACCATGGATACCGAGATGGATTCGATTAAATTCAATATTATGTTGGAACTTGTGGACTTACCAATTAGGATTAAACCTATAAAGTGTAAGTGAATCTACAAGAAGAAGATAAATGCAGAAGGGAAAGTGGAAACAAATAAAACTATACTTGTAGGGAAAGGCTACACATAGAAAGAAGACATCGATTAAGATGAGACCTTCTCTCCGATAGCCATGTTCAAGTCCATCCGCCTACTATTATCCATTGTTGCCGCTCTTAGTTATGAGATCTAGAAAATTGATTTCAAGATAACATTCTTGAATGACTATCTTGATGAGACCATTTACATGGCTCAACCTACTGGCTATGTTGTCAAAGGAAAAGAGTAGAAAGTTTTCAAACTGCTAAGATCCATTTATGGATTTAAGTAGGTGTCTCGCTAATGGATTAAAAAAATTGATCAAAAAATAGGATTTCTGGGTTTGAGAAAAACATTGATGAACCTTATGGATTTAAGTTGGTCTTCCTCGTTTTGTACGTCGATGATATCCTACTTATCAGAAATGATGTAGGAGAATTTCATCGATTAAACTATGATTATCTCAATAGTTTAGTATGAAGGGCTTGGTAAAGCTAGTTATATTCTTGGAATTCGAATCCTTAAGGATCGGTAGAATAAAATGATAGCTCTATCACAAACTTCATACATCAATAATGTATTGGAATGGTTTGCAATGATAGATGCAAAGCCAAGCGTACAACCGTCTACATTGGGTTTTCATAAGAAAGAGAGCATACGAGTAAGGTTCCGTATGCTTCAGTAGTTGGAAGCCTTATGTATGCTATGCTTTGCACATGTCCAAATATTTATTTAGCCAGACCAATAAAATATGTGGTGAAAGTAGCTTCTAAATATAACCTTGTGGATTCATTTGCTAAGACTCTTGTAACTAAGAGTTTTAACAAACACGTTGAGGATATGGGAATTCGAAATATGACACATTTACTTCACTAGGGCAAGTTAGAGCCTAAATATGACACATTTACTTCACTAGGGCAAGTTAGAGATTTTTGGGAAACATGTCCATATTGTTTTAAACTTCTAACCTTTTTCAATGTATTTGAACGATGAATAAATAAATAAAGTTAATTTCACATTTCACTATTATGTCTTTTGTGTTTTTATCTTTCATGTTTTGTATGCATAGCGAAATTGTGACAACCAAATATTAGTTCATTGGTTTTCTAAGTTCAAACTGATGATAAGTGGCATTATAAGAATGTTTACATTGCGAGAAAGATAACTTACTTCAGTAGATAATCTAAACGAGTCTGTAATCCGATAAAAGAATCAAAGTGAGTATTTGATTCAAACACTTGGAAGGATTTTTATGTCATCTACAATTCCAATTAGAGAGATGGCTAGTCTTGGTTATCGAAGCAGTTGACTCCATGGATAGAGACATAGATGTATACATTAGACTGGACCCAAGGTGAATTAATTCTAAATCCATTTGTGAATTAATTCACTTGTGATGTTCATGGTGTGATTTACCTAAAATTTGAGTTAGCCACTGACCATGCGTATGCAGCTCATACGCTTTGATATAAGTGGAGGTTTATGCTCTAAAGATGATCAAGCCCATAGCTGGTATGTTGGGTACATGACTTGTGTATGGCATGGCTTTACTAGCAACAATGGAATTCATAGCTCAATTAGACAGTTAACGATATCCTTTCATTGGCATTGTATGGACTGATAAATATGGAACATGGCCATGGGTTACTCGTTCTGGAACGACTTATTTTTTAGTCATTTATTGATAGTCATCATATTAATCATTAAGGAGACACAATATTGACAATAAGATAAAATATGATTGTATTGAGTGAGAAAATTTAACTCTAAGGAATCAAGGATATCATATGAGGGTAACAGACACATGACGAGATCATAGGACAAAGTAGTTGGATGAATTGCTTTTGTAAATAGTATACAATCAGAAGTTTTCAATTATGGTACTTCTTGTAGACTGACTCCATGATTAAGTAAATTGCGAATTATTGGAATAATGCTTTTGAACATAATTGCAATTACTAAAGTCTAATTGTATATGTCTGATTGTTCCCTCCGCTAGCTCAGCAAAAACTCAATCGAATTGCACTTGAATTAAATGAAAGTTCTATAACTTTGGAAATAATTTAATTGCGTCAATTTATTCGTTGTGGAATATCATGAGAATTGTTTATATAGAGAATTTGAGTAAAGAATTTTCTTGAAAAATTAATTTGAAAAATCTAATTAATTTTTGGGAAAATTAATTTTGATCAAGTAAAATTAAATTTCAAATTAATTAAAATTAATATGATATTTTTGGAAATTAATTTTCAAATTAAAATTGGCCCAATGGGTAATTGAACTTGAAAGTTGGACCTGAGACCGAAATTAGGCCCGAGAACCCAAAATCAAGACTGATACCCAAAAATGGCCATATTGGGCTTGGTAAGTCAAACCAAGCTGATGGTCCAACTAGTGGCTGGGCCGGACCGGCTCGATGTGTCATAAGGGTGTGGCACCTACGATGGCTCCACCAGACATGACGGTACTGGCAGCGGGGATGACGACGGCATTCTAGTTGTTGACGAGTGGTCCTTCGGCAATTAAGTAATGGAAGAATCACAATCCTATTGGGACTCTACCGGATAATTTGATTTCAGATTAATTATTCCAAAAATAATATTATTTTAATAAATTTAATATTAATACTTATCTTGATAGTATTTTATTAATTTATTATTAAAGCGATTATCTTAATATTAAATTAAATTTAATATTTATCTTATATCGGATACGACAGTACTAGCGGCAGCGACGACTGCATTCTGGTTGCCGACGAGTGGTCCTTCGGCAATTGAGTAGTGGAAAAATCACACTCCTACTGGGACTTTACTGGATAATTTGATTTCAAATTAATTATTCCAAAAATAATATTATTTTAATAAATTTAATATTTGTAACACCTGAAATCCGGCCTAGACGTTATGACCGAATCTAGCGATATCATATTGAAGTGTTTTTTGAAAAGTATGATATCGATGGAAGCCTTTTTTTATCATTCTAGGGCATGTCATTCATTTTCAAAAATGTGAGTCATTATAAAAAAGTTATTCACATTTAAACGTTATTAGTTTTCAAAATGTCAGTTATTGCAGAAACATTTAAATAGGTTGCGTATTCGTGGTATTTTTGCTAAAACATTTATCTTTTGAAAACTAACGTCTTTCCCTACTGCTAGCAGTTAAAAAGATTAAAACAATTAAAAAATCCCCAAATTAAAATAAAAATCCAAAGAGGCCATTATTACAGTAAAATACCCCAAAAATCAACTCGAAATCATAAAATACTATTTAAAATTACATAGGTTGTGTGGCCACCGCTAAGTCTTCCGTTGCATCGATCCGCCTACGTTTGGGGATTACCTATACAGTTAAAAGCAAGGATGAGATTACAAAAACTCATTGTGTAATCCCATAACTTATAGTCCAAAAACATACACAATCTGGGCCTAAGCCCTTTACAGCAGCAGTATCAATTTAGGCCTTAGCCCACCACATTATCAGTAATCAGTTGGGCCTTAGCCCATTACAGTATCAGTAATAGTGACAGTATCAGAATGCATGTCCTATCCAACCAATCGCTATACACCATCTCATGTCCAACCCTGCACTCCTGTGGGGAATAAATTGTCCACCCATCCCTACACTTACAAATTAGCACTTGTTGCAACATTAAACAGTATTGCAGCATAGCTGCTAGTATATTAGGCTTAGACCAATCAGTGGTTTGCAGCAAAGCTGCCAATACAGTACACTTCTTCCAATCATATAATCCCAATCCCCATGCAATGCAACAGGCAATCATGTCATGTCATATCATAGTATTATACATGTGTCCAGTACAGTTTAAATAGCATGCTAAAATAGAGTCATAGATGTAGATATATATATACCTCACACAGGGGTATAACTATAACGTCCCTAACCCGAATCCGTCACCGAAATAGGGTTATGAGACATTACCAAAACTTTTAGAACAAATACAGAGAATTCATTTATAAAAAAAAAATCACAACTTAAAACTTACCACTTTTCCACGAGTATAAATATATTTTTATTTGAGCAATTACCCTTTTAACGAATCATATTATAAACATTTTACCATTGAACCAGTAATTTGACACTTGTCTAAGCTTCAACAACAACAACAACAACACTTATTAACATAGTTGAACATATTTCATATAAATTTAATATTGATAATCTTATTTTATCAACATATCACACTTGAGTTTATTACTCATCACAACTTGCATAATTTTCATATAGCACATATTAGAGATAGTTACATATTTACATATCATGGTGTATATCATTCTCTTAACGTTTATTTATAAACATAAATCATTCAATTTATTGTATCGATATTTCATGTACCATCATTTTCATGAATTTCGTGTAACAATTCATAATCCTGAATATGCATAATTATCTAGTAAGTTTCACATACATGTATTTTTCATGTCATATTTCAATATATCAAATAAATATGATTTCCATGTATTTCAAGTTTAATTTTATAATTTATTATCTCATACTCAAGATTATTCCGTGTCGGAAGTTTATACATTAAACCATTCGAAATATCACCATCATCATAATCACATTCATTTTCACTTAGTCATTTTAATTCGATTCCCATTGAACACATCAGAATAATAATGGATACATCGAGATATTTCACATAGTGCCACATAGGCTATTCTTGAGGTAATCACATTTAACACAATGCCATGGACTTATTTCACTTAGATGCCATGGACCTATATAACTTGGCACAATTCCATGGAGTTATTTCACTTAGGTACCATGGGTGTATTTCACTTAGATTTCACACAGGTCCCTCGTATCCATTTTCTATTCCTAATGTTCAACCGGGAAATTATCTCACTTTCCGATACTTTATCAATTACATCAAATATTCAGCATTATTTCATAAATTATATCAAAATATGAAAATGTAATTAAAAACGATACACTACTTACATACAAATTTACTTCCCACATCATGAACTCAAATAACATATACAATACATATTAATGTATTTCAAGTACGTTTCATAATATTTCATTTCAAACTCAGACTATTTCATATTAGAACTTTTCTCATTAATTCATTTGAAATACCAATTCATACACACTCAAGGTGTACAAATATATATACTCACAAATGAACTTATTCAACAAACATATTCCATGTTTATATATCATAGTCTCATATTTCTATGTATCAATTACCATCATTTCCTCGTATTTCAGACAACTATATGTAACAATTTATAAGCATGCAATTCACTAACTCTTCTTGTCAATCGCAATCTAAATTGACAAATCACTTATTAAATCCAATTTCAATATTCACTAAAATTTAGCCATATAACTCACAAGTTCGATTTTTTTATTATAACGATAGTCATAACTTCCTAATAAATATTCCAAATAAAACATTATCTCATTTCTAATTCAACATTTATCGATTATAAGCGGGCATGTGATCAATTTATACACAATTCATTCATATATTTTTCCTCCTCCTCCTCTCCATCCATATCCTTAGTATAAATAACACACTTATAAGTAACATTGTCTATAATTTTCACTATTTCCTTATATGAATATTTAAGCTATCCATCTGCGTCATAGTCACTAAATTATTTTAATCTTGAGCTACAGAACTCCAAACTAAGATCTATTAATTTTCTCTGAAACTAGACTCACATATATTCTTACCATAAAATTTTTAGAATTTTTGGTTTAGCCAATTAGTACAGTTTATTCATTAAAGTCTCCCCTGTTTTGCTATTTGACAATTCTGACCACTCTTCGCTAAGATTTAATTATCTCTTTATACAGAATTCAAATTGTATTATTGTTTATTTCTTATAAAAATAGACTCATTAAGGAATCTAACCATATAAATTATGTCCTTAATGATTTTTCCAAGTCAAAATAGGGGATCTCTAAATTATTCTAAACCAGTCTAACAAAAATATAAATATCTCAAAGTAAAGAATTCCTTTACTTGCTCTGTTTCTTTTATATGAAAATGGACTCAATAATATTTAATTTCATTTCTCACTCAACTTCTAATTCAATTTCTACCATTTTTTGTGATTTTTCAAAGTTATGCTACTGCTACTGTCTAAAACTATTTCTTATAACTTATTTCTCAATTTAATCCTTTCATTAATTCAAACTTGAAATTCATTCAATGAAGTCCCTAATTCATCTTTTAGTTCAACATAAACTATACTTGAAAACCATAAACTTCCAATATGTCAACTTAATTTCACCAAAACCTTATTCTAAAGCATCTAAGATATCAAAATTTAAAAAAAAAAAAAGACTTGATCGACTTACCTATTAAAACTTGAAGCTTCAAAATTCTAGTTTCCCCTTTTTCTTTTTCTTTCCTTTTTCTCCCTTCATTTTTTCCGTTTTTTGCTTCTGTTCTTCTTCCGTTCTTTTTTTAACATACACACTCACATATATATAAACTAGATAAAATAATAAAATATCTTAATAAAATATTAAATAAATAATAATTATCTAATTAAATAATTATAAAATATCACCAACATCATCATTACTTTCTAGATTTCTCTCTCTTCTAATTGACCATTTTGCCCTTTTGATCTTTTAAAATTTCATTCTTGAGTCATCACTTAATTGTGTAAAATTACAATTTAGTCCCTCATAATTCTTCACATATTCAATTTGGTCCTAATTCATCAATTTTCCTTAGTTTCTAGATCATTCCACACTTAAAATATTTGCACTATTAGTCCTTTAAATTTTTCATATGTACACTTTAACCCTTCAAATTTTGAGTATTTACTCTTGGGCAACTAAATTTTTCTCACTTTTGCAATTTAGTCCTTTTTATTTAATTAACCAACCAAACGTCAAAATTTTCTAACGGAATTTTAATACTACCTTATTAACACTCTGTAAATATTCATAAAATATTTATGGCTCGACTTATAACACCAAGATTTCGATACCTCTTTTTCTCAATTTCTTGACTAAATAAATCTTTATAAAACACACTTCACTTTTTCAAAAATCTTTTAAAAGCTGCATTTGGCTCATAAATATTAAATAATATAATCTACGAGTTCATTTGTCAGATTCGGTGGTCTCGAACCACTATTTTCGACGTCACTGAAAGTTGGGCTATTACAATAACAGTCATTCAGTCAATTAGGGGTCTAGATAAGCTTACCGACCCCATGGTAGGTCCATAGTCCTCTCGGACGACTCGTGCAACCTTAGCCATCAAACAGTGAAAGTAGGCCAATGGCCCATGTAGGCCTACATGCCCGTGTGGCCCACACGGCCCAAAATGGCGTTGGCTATATGGATCACACGGCCTTGCCCAACATTTCCACACGTCTGTGTGGTTTCCCTGTGTGGGCCCACATGCTCGTAGGGCCCACACGGCCTAATTCGCCCCAATTCAGCCCAGCCAATGATATTGCACATGGCTGGCCTCGTCGATCCAATGCCCATGCTTAGTCACACGAACTACCACACGAGCGAGCGCATGCCCGTGCGGTGTCGACGTTCCCTTATTCTGGCTTTTGCCCTTTTTCATAGTCGAGATTGTGTTACACACCTTATTGTATTTGAAGTTAAACCGTACTTCGAGATAACCTACACCTAAAATTAACGAATTAGTCAGCCAAATAGTTTATTTAAACGTTACATAATTGATACAAACAAAAAGGCCATTCCCAAAAAGACCAACGGCACGCTTACCTTAGAGTGAAAACATGATTCTACAATATGAGAACACCGATTGGCTGACCTTAGATTTTTAGACTTCACCTAATACAGAAGCAGACACCATTAAATGAATATTTGCTAACAAAACTAGAATCGAACAATTTCAAACTTACCAACCACGCGAGTAGAAAGCTAGAAGATTTGGCCAAGGGAGAACAAAATGGAAACCTTTGTTCACTACACCACAAGAGTGGAAGAAAATGAAAGATCGATAAAGACAGAAAAAGAAACGTTATCACGAGAAAAGGTGAATCTGAAAAGAAGCAGAGAGTATAACCGGAATACAAACCTCACACAATTTCAGCGAAAAGAAGATAGGAAAGGAAGAACAGTCAATAGAACAGTTGAAGGAAACCAGTGCCCAAGTCAAAATTTTTGGGAAGGAACGGCTATGTTTCGGCTACGGTAGCTAAAGAGAACACATTCAGAACTTCAGTAAAAAGAAGTAAGCAAGGAAAGAAAAAGAGGACAAAGAAGAAAAGAAAATAAATGATGAAAGAACCGAGAAACAGAAAAGCTAAAAGACGAAAGCAGAGAGAAAACTAGAAGCAAAAAGCCTACACTGTCAGAAAAATTCAGAATTGAGAGAGAGAATAGCCGAAATTTTTCCCCTTACTAGTTTCAATTCTACCTGAACTCTCCATCCAACACTCCCCAAACCACTCCTAAAATCTCTCAACCAAATCCCCACTAATCTAAATCCCTTAACAATCGAAAATCCCCCCATTATACTCCCAAAGTATCGGCCACAATCCCCACACTTCTCAACCACTTAGTATTTCAGTCAAACTCCAACACTCACATGGCACGAGTAATAAAAATAATTGCGCAAATACTCGAACCCCATACCTCCTACTCATTTGCACTCCCTTTTGCCACTAGACCAGCAAGCCCATTCTGTCATGTTTTTCCTGTGATAACCCGAATTAGAGCCTAAACGTAATAGTGGTTTCAAAACCACAATTTCAAAGTAGAAAAATTTATTTCGATTAATTTTTATAATTTATCGAGTGATTAGATGCATGTGTTAGAATATCGATAGAAAATTTCATGAATTGCATGTCTAGTTTGCCTATTAGGACTTAATTGCAAAAGTTGATAAATATGAGTTCTAGATGTTAAAGGATTTAATTAAAGAGCATAATTGAAGTACAGGTCCTTAAATGGCAATTATACCATTAGGTTTTCATGGACAAAAATGGACATACATAGGTAGAAATAACCAAATTTTTTAATGAAGGGTATTTTAGTCATTTGGTAATTAAAAGATTAAAAAAGGAAAAAAGATGGAAAAATATGTCCATCTTCTTCATTAGGACGAAATTTCAAGGGTTCTCCATAGCTAGGGTTTGTTTCAAGCTTCCAAGCTCCATAGTAAGTGATTCCAAGCCCCATTTTTAATGTTGTTTACGTTTTTAGAGTCCCGGTAACTCGATTTAGCTTATGCTAGCAATAATTTAACCTAGGGTATATATTTGGAAAAATACCCGTAGGTGAAATATATTTATTTTGATGTTTTATGATAGAATATGAGGTTTTAAATTATGCTAAACAACTTCTGCTACTCAGTTTTAAGTGAAAACGAGTAAAATGGCTTAATCTGTAAAAATACCTATTGTTCATAAGTACGTGTTAGAGTAGGAATTTGATGTTGCTATTGGCAAATAAATGATCAGCATGTTCTAAAACATAAGAATTATGGAAAAAGTTTAATTTTTGAGCTTTGGGGCAAAAGTGTAAATATACAAAATGTAACACCCTAAACAAGGCCTAGATGTTACAGCCAAGTCTGGTGTGTCACATCAATGTCGGACTAACCGTGTTTCCTAGTTACTACGATTAGGGAAAGTTTTGCAAAACCATTAACGAAGTTTAAAGAGAAAAGCCAGGTTCGTTTGAGAACGTCCTATCCACTACCAAATTTTAGGGGTTTTCTTATTATATTATCTTGAATTAACATTTGTTACTCGTTTGATACATGTGATTGATTTTGAAAATGTTTGATTAATTTTAAGAAACTCGCGCAGGCTTATTCAAATATTTAATGTGTAGTGTAAATAAATAATTGAAAACCCAAATTAAAAATAATTAAAACGGCCTTATTACAAACCCAAAACCATAATGAAAATAATGGAAAATAAAAAAGAAAAATAAATAACTTAAATAAAAACCAGCAGTGCAGTCTACCTGGCCACGCTAAATCCCTCTTAGCTCCAAGTCCACCAGTCTAGGGCTCACCTACATAGATGAAAGGAAGGGGGTGAGTTTGGAAACTCAGTGTGTAAAGAAAGCCCATCCAAAGCCCAAATCCGCTCAAGCTTACTGGGCCTAAGCCTTATCCAGTCTCAGTAATAACTGGGCCGAAGCCCTATCCAAATACAATAAATACTGGGCCGAAGCCCTATTCAGTAAACAGTGTGGCCCAGAGGCCCATTATAGTAACAGATCACTATTAATGCATGATGCCCAGACCTAGCCTAAATCCATCCGCTACACACCACCCATACCAGCCCAACACACCTGTGGGGAATAACTCAACCCACCCAACCCAACACACCACAGTCGCAGCATAGCTGCTCAGATAACGTGGCCAAGCCATTAACAGTATAACGAGGCAAAACCCCTTTTAGTAATACGAGGTAAAGCCCGTTTCAGTAATCGTGGTAATGCCACTTAGCACTTCCTCCATCAATAAACCCAGTCCCATGCAACAGATAATTATGTCATGGCATACAGTGAACAGAAATAGTAAAGCATGCATTTTAGTCAAATTTAGCCCTAGAGGTATAACAGTTATTTTGCACCTAGGGGTAAAATAGTAATTTCTCACCCTTAAGGGGTATTTCAGTAATTATATTAGTTTTTAGGGTTTTATGCATATTTCAGTTATTAGCAGTCCCATTACCATTTCAGTAACTTATCTAGCCCATTTTAGAAATTTAAAGTTATTGGGCCCTAGAACCCCTAATGGGCCCTATAGTGTCACTTAGCTATATTGGCCCGTTTAGCCCAAATTTTACGACTAGTTTAACAGTTTTCACCTACAGTATACCAGAACACACTTATCGCTTATTTTTACCCATATGGGCATGTAAGCCTATTGGGCCCAATTTTAGCCCCTCGAGGCCCAAATTACCGAGGTGCACAAAATCGCACACTCACCAACTTTATTAATTTCGGTTACAGAATCCTACTGTATTCAGCTGACCCACGAGTGTTCACACACTCGTAAGCCCACGAAATGTTAAAATTTCAGCATTTTCGCTTTTCGGCTTTTACCGATTTAGACTACAAGAGGGTGTTCGTTTACACACCTGGTTTGCAACGAACGCTAACGAGATCTCCCACAGGTATCCTACAATCGGTCACTATGATATCAGTTTACTAATCGATGATAACTAGCATAGTACTTACTTACCACATTCGGCCAACATCCCTTAAGGCCTTAGAACACTTACCTCTGTCGAAAATAGGGACTAGCTCTAGATCTAGCCGTTCCAAAGATCCTAGCCTCCAACACTCCTCAATCAGCAACCTTTAAATCGCACTAGCATAAAATAAACCAATAATAAGATCTATAGAGCCTGTAGCCCAAATCGACAGTCACCATACATAGGGGTTTTCGGCTTTTCCTTAAATCCCGAAATAAAGAATAGAGAAGAGATCTAAGCACTTACAAACGATTGACTAAACCCGAATGCTTCCAACCCTTTCCTATCTCAGATCCGACACAGATCCAACCTCAAGACATGAGCAGAGAACGAATCTAACTATTTCGCTTTTAAATCTGACTTAGAGTATGCCTATTCGGTTTAAGGAGTAAATGAGAGAAAAAAAAGGTTTTGCGAAATAACAGAGATGATCGACAAAGAAAGGAGAAGTTTAAGATTCGGTCTTTGAAAGGCTTGAATAGAAAGAATAAGTGATCTTGACCACTAAGGTAATCAGCAATAGTAGGTGTGGTTTTAGCTTTTATGGTAGTCGACTAGAAAGCTTGAGAAGGAAGAAGAAGAGAAGTATAGAATAGATTCGGTCTAGAAGAAGAGTGGTGAAGTAGATTCAATCTAGAGGAAGGAAAAGTGAAGAGAAGAGACAAAAGAAGAGAGGAAAAGAGAAGGTTATGGGCAAATCGGCACAAGAGAAGAACTATGCTTGCGTTTTCAGCTTTTTGGAACTAAAAGAGAAGAATAGAACAAGAGCAGAACCCTAAATTGCACGACCCTAGTTAGGCAAGAAAAAGAAGAAGTCAACACAATCCCGAAAGGCCACCAAGAAAATGCCCAAATTGCCAAAAGGAAAATCGGCACACCAAGGCCAATTACCAAAAATGCTACCTAACTCCCATTGCCGTTTATGCACTTCTAAAACTCCTATATTCGGCCATCACTCTTCCTTTTCAAATTTCCTATAATCTCTCCCTTTATCCCTCCTTGACACAATCCCATGAGCAACTCAAACTCTCTTCAGTAGAGTTTCACTTGAGTTCCATCACATGACCAGCACATGCAGCAAAAATAAAAACACCATACTACTTACCTTGTGTCTTGAACCTTGGCCCTAGCACTCAATCCACACGCCACTTTTTTAGGAGCTAAGTGGCGCCACATTGCCACTTTACCAAGGGCTTACTTGTGTCCTATTTTACTCACTTTTTCTTAAAAGCCCACATAACTAAGTCCCTTATCTTAAAATTCAAAATCTGCTATTCCTGCCAGGTTTTATCTTAGGCTTGGGCCTTCTAAAGGCCCACTAACACACTTAAATCATAAATTCCATATTTTAAAAACAAAATTTCAAAATTCCCAAAAATCTTAAAAATTAGGGCGTTACAACTCTACCCCTCTTAAAGAAATTTCGGCCTCGAAATTTACCTGATCCAAATAGGTGAGGGTATTGTTGACGCATTGCCTCTTTTGGCTCCCAAGTAGCCTCTTTTCTACCAAGATTGCGCCAAAGCACCTTCACCAACGGAACTGATTGCTTTCTCAACACTTTGACCTCTCGATCCAGAATTTGCACAGGCTTCTCTTCAAAAGTCAAATCATCCTTTACCTCAATCTCTTCCACTAGTACGACATGCGAAGGATCTGATCGATACCGTCTTAATATGGATACATGAAAGACGTCATGAATGCGGTCTAGCTCTGCCAGTAACTCCAGCTGATAAGGTACTGGCCCTACTCGTTTGAGAACCCGATAAGGCCCTATAAATCGAGGACTCAACTTGCCCTTCTTGCCAAATCTCAAGATCTTCTTCCAAGGCGAGACCTTCAAAAATACCATATCCCCTACAGAGAACTCGATTTCCTTACGCTTTAGATCAGCATACGACTTTTCCCTATCAGATGCCTCTTTTAACCGATCTTTGATCAACTTAACCTTATTCTCAGTATCTGCCACTAACTCTGGCCCAAGAACCAGTCGTTCTTCTAATTCCGTCCAACACGTAGGCGTACGACACCTTCGCCCATAAAGTGCCTCATATGGGGCCATTTGAATACTTTCTTGATAACTGTTGTTATAAGCAAACTCTGCCAAGGACAAGTAGTACTCCCAACTACCTCAGAAGTTGATAACACAACCCCTCAACATGTCCTCTAGAACCTGAATAACCCTTTCCGACTGTCCATCTGTCTGAGGGTGAAAAACAGTGCTGAAATCAGCGTACCCAACGCCTCATGCAACTTCTGCCAGAATCGAGATGTAGTAAACCTAGGATCCCAATCAGAAATAATCGAAACTGGCACCCCATGCAGTCGCACTATCTCCGCCACATACAGTTTGGCCAACTTCTGAAGTCAGTAATCAGTTCAGACAGGTATGAAATGAGCAGATTTCATTAACCTATCCACAATTACCCATACAGAGTCCATCTTGGAGGATGTCAAAGGTAGCCCACTCACAAAGTCCATGGTTATTCTCTCCCACTTCCAAAGTGGAATTTTTACTAGCTACAACAGTCCAGAAGGCAGTTGATGCTTAGCCTTTACTTGCTGGGACGTCAGACATTTTCCCACAAATTTAGTCACCTCTCGCTTAAGTCCAGGCCCTAGTACACCTCTCGCAAGTCTCGATACAGCTTATTCCCTCCAAGATGCATGGCAAAAGGTCCACCATGAGCTTCTTTTAGGATTAACTGCCTCAAGTCAGAGTCCTTCGGAATGCAAACTCTTCCATAAAAGCACAAAACTCCATCAGTATTCAGTCTAAAATCTGAATTCTCTTCATTCTCAGTTTGCTGAAACCGATGAACCAACGAATCATCCTCTAACTGCTTTTCCTTAATCTACTCAGTCCAAGTTGGTATCACTTGCAACTCCACTAATAAGCTTCCATCGTCATATAGACTCAAACGAACAACCATCGCTCTCAACTCAGCCACAACCCTTCAGCTCAGTGTATCAGCCACCACATTTATCTTGCCTGGGTGATACTCAATCGAACAGTCGTAGTCTTTAAGCAACTCTATCCATCTTCATTGCCTAAGATTCAACTCCTTGTGAGTCAACAAATACTTGAGACTCTTATGATCTGTGTATATAAAACACTTTTCTCTATACAGATAGTGTCTCCAGATTTTTAATGCGAAAATCACCACTGCCAACTCTAGATCATGCGTAGGGTAATTTGCTTCGTGAGGCTTAAGCTGTCGCGAAGCATAAGAAACCACCTTACCCTTTTGCATCAGTATACAGCCTAGTCCTACATGCGACGCATCACTGTACACAGTGAAATCCTTCCCGAACTCTGACTGTATCAACACTAGCACCTCAGTCAATACCTTCTTCAATTTATCAAAAGCTTCTTGTTGTTTCTCAGTCTATACAAACGCTACTCCTTTCCTTAGTAGTTTCGTCAACGGTGCAGCAATCAGAGAGAATCCTTCTACAAATCTTCTATAGTACCCTGCCAAACCTAGAAAACTCCAAATTTCTGATATCAACTTCGGTGGCTTCCAACTTAGAACTGCCTTAATTTTTCAAGGATCCAACCTAATCCCCTCGGCAGAAACAATGTGATCCAGAAAAGTCACTTCTCGCAACCAAAATTTACACTTACTGAATTTTGCATGGAGTTGCTTCTCTCTCAGTACTTGCAGAACAATATGAAGATGCTCATCATGCCTCTCCTCAGTTTCTGAATATACCAGAATATCGTCGATAAAAATGACTACGAATCAATCCAAGTACGGTTGGAATACTAGATTCATCAGATCCATGAAAGCCGCAGGTACATTCATTAGTCCAAACAGCATGACCAGAAACTCGTAATGACCATACCAAGTTCTAAATGTTGTCTTATGAATATCCACATCCTTGACCCTTAACTGATGGTATCCAGATCAAAGATCGATCTTGGAAAATACTGAAGCTCCTCTAAGCTGGTCAAACAGATCATCAATCCTAGGCAGAGGATACTTGTTCTTTATCATCAGTTTGTTCAACTGGTGATAATCGATGCACATACGTATCGTCCCATCCTTCTTCTTCACGAACAGTACTGGTGCTCCCCATGGAGACACACTCGGTCTAATGAAACCTCTATCTAACAACTCTTGGATTTGGGCTTTCAGTTCCACTAACTCCTTTGGTGCCATCCTATAGGGTGCGATGGACGCTGGAGCCGTTTCAGGTAGTAAGTCGATTCCAAACTCCACTTCTCAATTTGGAGGTAATGTAAGAAGCTCCTAGGAAAAACATCTTGAAATTCCTTAACAGTTCTAATCGTCTCCACAATCACATCCTCAGTCTCTATCTGACTTACAAAGGCCAAGTCCGCCTCGCAACCCTTGCAAATCAGCTTCTCAGCCCTTAAGGCCGAAACAACGTTGGACAGGTAATCCCTTCGCTCCCCAATAACCATTACCTCCTCATCCTCGGTAGTCCTTAACACCATCCTCTTAGCCGTATAATCCAGAGTTGCTTTATGCTTAGTTAACCAGTCCATTCCCAAGATAAGATCAAACTCTCCGAATGGTAGTTCCATTAAGTCTCCAGTAAAAATCCTACATTGAGTCTCTAAAGACACCTCCCTAAAGAGTTTATCTACCCTAACTGAGTGGCCTAGTGGACTTATCACAGTTACCCCACTCACAGTTTCCTCAGAGTGCACACCCAAAGACCCAGAAATGTCACATGCAACATACGAATGGGTTGAACCCACATCAATCAAAGCAGTGTATGGCATGCTAGAGACCAATAACGTACTAGTTATGACATCAGGTGCGTCACCCTCTTCTTGACATCGAGTAGCATACACCAATGCTGGCTGATGAGCTTCTGCATTTTCAGCACCCCTGCCAGGTGCTCCACGTCAACGGTCATTTCCGTTTCCACCCCTACCTTGACCACGGCCTCTCGACGGTTGTAGTCCACCTTGCACCGGTTGAGCAACCCTCTGATCAATGGCTTGAGCCTGAGCTGGCCTCTGTGGACAATCCTTAACTTTGTGCTCCTTGGACCTGCATTGAAAGCAAGCCCCAGTACGCTTCCAGCATTCTCCTGGATGTACTCTACCACAGTCCCCGTAAGCCTGTGATCTAACTATATTCACAGGAACTGCTCGGATCAGTTCCTCCACTCTAGCTCTCTTGGTAGTTCGGTTTGCAGTACCAGAAGGTCCAAAATCCCTCCTGAATCGGTTTTGATCCTTATCACGGTTCTATCGTTCAGTTCTTTTTACCTCTTCGGCCATCTTAGCCTTCTCCACCAACGTAACAAAGCCACACTCCCTCTGCGGAGCTATCAGCACCATAAGCTCATCCTTGAGGCCATCCTCAAAATGAACACTATGCTCGTACTCAGTAGCAACTATACCGCTGGCATACCGGCTCAACCTCAGAAACTCTGCCCCATACTCAACAACTGACTTACTGCCCTGGGTCAGGTTTAAAAACTCTTTCCTACGCGCATCCACATAGCTTGCTCTGACGTACTTTCCCTTGAAAACCGTCTTAAACAGTTTTCAGGTTACCCGCTCAGCTGGGCACTCTTCTTCACAGTGATCCACCACTGATATGCCTCGTCCCGTAGTAGAGACAACACTCCTTTCAGCTTTTGCTCCACCGAGCAATCCAGGTCGTCCATAATTCATTTCGTAGCTTCCAGCCAATACTCAGCCACATTTGGGGCTACTCCAGATATGCCCCTGAAAACCTCCACTCTGTTGGCCCAGAGTCGCTCCGAAATAGATCCTCTATTCACAGTTCCAGTGCTCACCCCAGTGACCCTCTCTAAAACCCTTAACATGGTCTAGAACAGAGCGTCGTCCCTTGTAGCCTGGTCATACGGTCCAGTCTCAGTCACTGGCAGAGCTCGTACCTCCTCAGCTGGCATATGTCCGGAAGACAAAGATCCAGCTTGCGTATTCCCTCGGCCATGTCCACGGCCTCATCCACGAGCAGACCTCGTACTTATATCGTCTTATCTGATTACGAATTTTATGAGATTAGTTAATATTTCAGTTGTTTATTACAAAATGTTTTATGTACAGATAGAGTTTCAGAGTTTGTTCTCGCAAATTTATAGCCTAGCTATAGTCTCAGTCTTCTAGTGTTTAGTTTCCCTACAGTCTCAGTCTTACAGTTTTCAGTACTACCCTATCTAAAGTATCATAATAGGGTCTCAGTTCTATCTACAGTAATGTTTCAGTAGAGTACAGTAAGAGTGAAGAATACTTATAGACTTGGTGCCTGGGATTCAGTGTGCCACTCCTTCAGATACCAAATTTCAGAAAGCCCAATTTAGCAAAATTTAAAAGCTCAAACTTTGTTTTTAATGTGAAGCCTTGTATGAGAATACCCTAAAGAAAACAAGTTTAAAAAGGGTTTTCTTGAAAATTTCCCAAAACCAATTTCAAAATACCCTTCTTGGGCCTTGATTTTAAAAATTTTTCAAAAACTTTTTAGACTCGATCCACAGCCAAGTTGTTGCAACCTGGCTCTGATACCACTAAATGTAACACCCCAAACCTAGCCCAGACGTTACGGCCAATTCTGGTGTGTCACATTAATGTCGGACTAACCGTGTTTCCTAGTTACTACGATTAGGGAGAGTTTTACAAAACCATTAATGAAGTTTAAAGAGAAAATCCAGGTTCGTTTGAGAACGTCCTATCCACTACCAAATTTTAGGGGTTTTCTTATTATATTATCTTGAATTAACATTTGTTACTTGTTTGATACATGTGTTTGATTTTGAAAATGTTTGATTAATTTTAAGAAACTCGCGCAGCCTTATTCAAATCATTTAAAGTGTACTGTAAATAAATAATTGAAAACCCAAATTAAAAATAATTAAAGCAGCCTTATTACAAACCCAAAACTATAATAAAAGTAATGAAAAATAAATAAGAAAAATAAATAACTTAAATAAAAACCAGCAGTGCAGTCTACGTGGCCACTCTGAATCTCTCCTAGCTCCAAGTCCACAGTCGAGGGCTCACCTACATAGATTAAAGGAAGGGGTGAGTTTGGAAACTTAGTGTGTAAAGAAAG
The DNA here is from genome assembly GCA_020496765.1 of Gossypium stocksii. Lineage (NCBI taxonomy): Eukaryota > Viridiplantae > Streptophyta > Magnoliopsida > Malvales > Malvaceae > Gossypium > Gossypium stocksii. The sequence goes on from CM035622.1 coordinate 57,586,667, forward strand.
CCCATCCAAAGCCCAAATCCGCTCAAGCTTACTAGGCCTAAGCCCTATCCAGTCTCAGTAATAACTGGGTCGAAGCCTTATCCAGATACAGTAAATACTAGGCCGAAGCCCTATTCAGTAAATAGTGTGGCCCAGAGGCCCATTATAGTAACAGATCAGTATTAATGCATGTATGCCCAAACCCAGCCTAAATCTATCCGCTACACACCACCCGTACCAGCCCAACACACCTGTGGGGAATAACTCGACCCACCAAGCCCAACACACCACAGTCGCAGCATAGCTGCTCAGATAACGTGGCCAAGCCACTAATAGTATAACGAGGCAGAACCCCTTTCAGTAATATGAGGCAAAGCCCCTTTCAGTAATCGTGGCAATGCCACTTAGCACTTCCTCCATCAATAAACCCAGTCCCATACAACAAATAATCATGTCATGGCATACAGTGAATAGAAATAGTAAAGCATGCATTTCAATCAAATTTAGCCCTAGGGTTATAATGGTCATTTTGCACCTAGGGGTAAAATAGTAATTTCTCACCCTTAAGGGGTATTTTAGTAATTATACCAGTTTTTATGGTTTTATGCATATTTCAGTTATTAGCAGTCCCATTACCATTTTAGTAACATGTCTAGCCCATTTTAGCAGTTTAAAGTTATTGGGCCCTAGAACCCCTAATGGGCCCTACAGTGTCACTTAGCTATATTGGCCCGTTTAGCCCAAATTTTACGACTAGTGTAACAGTTTTAATCTACAGTATACCAAAAAATACTTACCACTTATTTTTATCCATATGGGCCCGTAAGCCTATTGGGCCCAATTTTAGCCCCTCGAGGCCCAAATTACCGAGGTGCACGAAATCACGCACTCGCCAACTTTATTGATTTTGGTTACAGAATCCTATCATATTCAGCTGACCCACGAGCGTTCGCACGCTCGTAAGCCCACGAAATGTCAGAATTTCAGCATTTTCACTTTTTGGCTTTTGCCGATTTAGACTACAAGAGGGTGTTCGTTTACACACCTGGTTTGCGACGAACGCTAACGAGATCTCCCACGAGTATCCTACAATCGGTCACTATGATATCAATTTACTAATCGATGATAACTAGCATAGTACTTACTTACCACATTTGGCCAACATCCCTTAAGGCCTTAGAACACTTACCTCTATCGAAAATAGGGACTAACTCTAGATCTAACCGTTCCAAAGATCCTAGCCTCCAACACTCCTCAATCAGCAACCTTTAGATCACACTAGCACAAAATAAACCAATAATAAGATCCATAGAGCCTGTAGCCCAAATCGACAGTCACCCTACATAGGGGTTTTTGGCTTTTCCTTCAATCCCGAAATAAAGAATAAAGAAGAGATCTCAGCACTTACCAACGATTGACTAAACTCGGATGCTTCTAACCCTTTTCTATCTTAGATCCAACACAGATCCAGCCTCAAGACATGAGCAAAGAACAAATCTAACTATTTCAGCTTTTAAATCTAACTTAAAGTATGCCTATTCGGTTTAAGGAGTAAATGGGAGAAGAAAAAGGTTTTACAAAATAATAGAGATGATCGACAAAGAAAGGAGAAGTTTAAGATTTGGTCTTTGAAAGGCTTGAACAGAAAGAAGAAGTGATCTTAACCACTAAGGTAATCGGCAATAGTGGGTGTGGTTTCGGCTTTTGTGGAAGTCGACTAGAAAGCTTAAGAAGGGAGAAGAAGAGAGTACAGAACAGATTCGGTCTAGAAGAAGAGTGGTGAAGTAGATTCGGTCTAGAAGAAGGAAAAGTAAAGAGAAGAGACAAAAGAAGAGAGGAAGAGAGAAGGTTATAGGCAAATTGGTACAAGAGAAGAACTATGCTTGCATTTTCGACTTTTTAGAACTAAAAGAGAAGAATAGAACAAGAGTACACAATCCCAAAAGGCCACCAAGAAAAAGCCCAAATTGCCAAAAGGAAAATTAGCACACCAAGGCCAATTACCGAAAATGTTACCTAACTCCCCTAGCCGATTATGCACTTCCAAAACTCCTACATTCGGCCATCACTCTTCCTTTTCAAATTTCCTATAATCTCTCCCCTTACCCTCATTGACACAATCCCATAAGCAACTCAAACTCTCTTCAACAGAGTTTCACTTGAATTCCATCACATGACCAGCACATGCAGCAAAAATAAAAACACCATACTGCTTACCTTGTGTCTTGAACCTTGGCCTTAGCACTCAATCCACACGCCACTTTTTTAGGAGCTAAGTGGCACCACATTGCCACTTTACGAAGGGCTTACTTGTGTCTTATTTTACTCACTTTTTCTTAAAAGCCCACATAACCAAGTCCCCTTCTCTTAAAATTCAAAATCTGCTATTCCTGCCAGGTTTTATCTTAGGCTTGGGCCTTCTAAAGGCCCACTAACACACTTAAAACATAAATTCCATATTTTAACAACAAAATTTCAAAATTCCCAAAAATCTCGAAAATTAGAGCGTTACATAAAAGTTTAGGGGTAAAATTGTAATTTTTTCAAAGTTAGAGATAAGGACTGTTTTGATAAATGTGAGTATTAAATAAGCTAAATGTGTTATTTTAGATCAAGAAAGACATAGAATAGACCTTGATCGGGGAAAGGAAAAGATTGTGTACTAAATTGCAAAATTTCTTTATTTTGCACTGAGGTAAGTTTATATGTAAATAATGTATTGTTTTATTATATTTTAATATTTTATTTTGTGACATGTGAAATAAGTTTAATATTTTTCAATTAATGGACATGAATGGGGATTTGTGGTTGATGAATTGAGATTAAATGAGGAAATCTCGATTGAACCTTCAGAATGGAAAAACGTGGTGCTAAGTGGATATACCACGGTTATACATGTAACGTGGTGCTAAATGGATATGCCTCGATTACACTATTGATACATGTAACGTGGTGCTAAGTGGATATGCCACGGTTACATATATTGATTCATTAACGTGGTGCTAAGTGGATATACCACGGCTAAACATGTAACGTGGTGCTAAGTGGATATGCCACGGTTATACATGTTAATTTGAAAAGTGGCGCTAAGTGTGTATGCCACAATTACATGTTAGCTCAATAGTGTGGTGCTATGTGCATATATCACTAAGTTGGGCATTAATTACAGAAGGTGGAGCTATGTGCTAAAACCACTAGATATTGTTACTTTCTGAATTGTTCGCCGGGAGAAACAAGTTTGCTAAATGAAATTTAATGTGAAAAATGTGGGATAAATACCGAAATATGAATATATGAGTTTTGAATTATGAGTTAGATATGTGATTGAATTTTGATAAGATGAACATGGATAAGTATTATCTTGAAAGTTGATAATAAGAAATTTTAGTGAAGGAATGAAATTTGGGATAAACAGTCTAAAACAGCAGCAGGGGAGTGACTTTGAAAAATCACCAAAAATGGTAGAAGTTAAACTAGAAGTGGAATAAGATATGAAATTAAATCTTATTGAGTCTAGTTTAATATAAAAGAAACAAAGCAAACAAAGAAATTCTGTATTTTGAGATATTTATATTTTTGTAAGACTAGTTTAGACTGATTTTGTGATCCCCTGTTCTGAATTGTAAAAATCATTAAAAATTGTAAAAAAAATAGTTAAGGAACCTAATTTATATGGTTAGATTCCTTATTGAGTCTATTTTTAGAAGAAAGAAATGAGAACCTCATTAATTCGGTAGAAAAGGATAATTAAATTTTAGTGAAGAGTGGTCAGAGCTGCTGAATTGCGAAACAGGGGAGACTTCAATGAATAAACTGTATTAGTTGGCCCAATAAAAAATTCTAAAATTTTTATGGAAAGAAGAAATATGAGTCTAGTTTCTGGGAAATTTCACAGATCTTAATTTGGAGTTCCTTAGCTCTAGATAAAAATAATTTTGTGACTGGGACTCGAATGGACAGCTTGTACTGAACTGAAATAAATGATAAATGCATATGAGAAAAAGGTTGTGTAATTATGGATACATATTTTAGGATCTATAGCCATTATTAGTTTTTTATCTTTATTATTTACATATTACTTACTAAGCTTTTAGCTTACTTTGCTTCATCTTCCTTTCTTGTTTTATTTTATAGTGAAATCAAGTTTGCTCATGATTCAGGGAAAAGTTGTCGGAAGCTCACCAATGCTATCCATCCTTCCTGTTGGTATTTTGTAAACACATTTGGAACATATGGCATGAATAGAAGGCTTGAGTATTTTGTTATAAATTTTAGTAATATTACTTTAAAAGTTGAATTCTAACATTAGATATTTCACTCGTATTTTGTTATCGGTATGATCTAATGTTAGTTACATTATAAGTTTATGATATATGTGAATTTAATTTTTAAAAGTTGAGCGATCAATGGACAGATTTAAATTTAGATAATCATTTTATATCTTAATTTACTATAATTATACGTACATTGTTCTAGTAATACTCGTATCCTGTTCTAGTATTGAACAAGGTACGGGGTGTTACATTTCCAATAGTTAATTATAAGCCTACTGGCCAAAGATAAGGGTTTATTCACATAAAAACAAAAATTTTGCCCAAGCTAAGGCTTGAACTTAAGACTTCTTAGACACTCCCAGAATACATAGCCACAGAAGCAGACATATATTTGTGTCACAACATACGAAAATAAAATTAAATGTTTTTGGGGCATTATAACTCTCCCCCTTAAAAGAACATTTCGGAATCAAAATTTTACTTGATCAGAACAAATGAGGATATTGTTGTCACATTGCATCCTCGGGCTCCCACGTGGCCTCCTTAGAACCATGATTACGCCAAAGACCTTTAACTATTTCTTCTCAAAACTTTAACATCGTGGTCCAAAATCTATACCAGCTCCTCCTCAAATGTCAAATCTGGCCTAACCTCGATCTCTTCAACTTGGGCAATATGTGTGGGATCAGAGCAGTAGCACCTCAACATAGAGACGTGGAACACGTTGTGAATCCACTCTAACTCTGAAGGTAGCTCTAACTGGTAGGCAACCAGTCCCACTCGTTTCAGAATACAATGAGGCCCAATAAACTTAGGGCTCAGCTTACCCTTGTGTCCAAATCTTAATATCTTATTCCATGGTGAGACCTTGAAAAACACGAAGTCCCCTACAGAATACTCTACCTCTCGACACTTCAGATCTGCATACGACTTTTGTCTATCAGATGCCTCTTTCAGTTGATCTCGAATCAACCTAACCTTATCCTCAGTATCAAAAACCAGTTTAAGACCCAGAACACGACGCTCGCCAAACTCAGTCTAACACAAAGGAGTGTGACACCTACAACCATATTGTGCCTCATACGGTGCCATCTGTATGCTAGACTAATAACTGTTGTTGTAAGCGAACTCTGCCCATGGCAAATAGTCCTCCCAATTGCCTCAGAAGTCTATTACACAACCCCTTAACATATCTTCCAATATCTGAATCACCCTCTTAGATTGACGATCTGTTTGAGGATGGAACGCAGTGCTAAAGTCTAACCTTGTACCCAAAGCCTTACGTAGTTTCCCCCAGAACCGAGACATGAAGTGAGGATCTCTATAAGATATTATCAAAATTGGTACCCCATGCAATCTCACTATTTCAGACACGTACAGCTTAGTCAGCTTTTGTAGTGAATAATCAATACGAATAGGTATGAAGTGGGCAGACTTGGTCAATCGATCCACGATGACCCACACTGAATCCTTTTTAGTAGGCGTTAAGGGAAACCTACTAACAAAGTCCATACTCACTCTCTCTCACTTCCAGAGCAGAATCTTAACTGGCTGTAGTAAACCCGAGGGCAGCTGATGCTCAGCTTTCACCTGCTGGCATGTCAAATATATACCTACAAAATCAGAAAGCTCTCACTTAAGACCCAGCCACCAGTACAACTCCCGAAGGTCTCAATACATCTTATTTCTGCCAAGATGCATAACATAAGGGCTACTATGCGCCTCTTGCAGTATAGACTGCCTCCAATCAGTATCCCTTAGAACACAGGTTCTCCCACGGAAACAGAGTACCCCTTCACTATTCAGTCCAAAATACAATGTATTACCACCCTCAACCTATCGAAATCGAAAACCCAATGACTCATCCTCCAACTGCTTACTCTTAATTTGCTCAATCCACAACGGTTTAACCTGGAGTTCTGTAACAGATTACCATCATCAAATAAACTTAGGCAAGCAAACATCGCCCTCAGATCAGTCATAGCCTCAAGGCTCAGCGCATCGGCCACCACATTAACCTTACCCGGATGGTATTCAATCGTACAGTCGTAATCCTTAAGCAGCTCAATCCATCTATGCTACCTAAGGTTTAGCTAAGGAGATATTTGAGACTCTTGTGATCAGTGTAAATGATACACTTCTCACCATACAAGTAATGTCTCCAGATTTTCAGTGTGAATACCACTACGGCCAACTCCAAGTCATGCATCAGATAATTTACCTCATAAGTCTTAAGCTGTCGAGATGCATACGCAACTACCTTACCCTCTTGCATTAGTACACATCCCAAGCCGACGTGTGATGCATCACTGTAAACCATAAATTCCTTTCCGGACTCTGGTTGTATCAGAACAGGGGCTTCACTCAATACAATCTTGATCTTCTCAAACCTCTCTTACTGCGCATCGATCCAGATAAACGGCACACCCTTACGTAGTAGCTTAGTCAAGGGTGCTACAAATACAAAAAAGCCCTCTACAAATTGTCGATAGTACCCAGCCAGACCCAGAAAACTACGAATCTCTGATACATTCTTAGGCTGCTTCCAATCCAAGACAGCCTAAATCTTACGAGGATTGACCCTAATCCCCTCAGTTGATACCACATGGCCTAGAAATGTTACTTCTCGTAACCAGAGCTCACATTTACTGAACTTGGCGTACAGTTGTTTCTCCCTCAGAATCTGCAGAACCACTCGGAGATGTTCATCATGTTCATTCTTAATCTTCGAATACACTAGAATGTCATCAATAAAAACCACCACGAACCGATTCAGATGAGGCTGGAACACTAGGTTCATCAGATCCATAAAAGCTGCTGGTGCTTTTGTCAGTCCAAACCGCATCACTAAGAACTCATAATGACCATAGCGAGCCCTAAACGTCGTCTTATGCACATCAGCCTCCTTAACCCTTATCTGCTGATACCTAGATCAAAGATTAATCTTGAAGAATACTGATGCTCCTCGGAACTGATCAAATAAAGCGTCTATCCTCGGTAGAGGGTACTTATTCTTAATGGTCAGTTTGTTCAGTTGCCGGTAGTTGATGCACATATGCATGGGTCCATCCTTCTTTTTCATGAACAGAACTGGTGCTCCCCACGGATACACACTAGGGCGGATGAACCCACAATCCAGTAGCTCTTGAATCTGGGACTTAAGCTCTACAAGCTCTTTCGGTGCTATTCTATAAGGGGCGATGGACACCAGAGCTGTACCAGGAAGGGGCTCAATCCTAAACTCAACTTTACAGTTCAGAGGTAACCTAGGTAGCTCTTTAGGAAACACGTCCAGAAAATCCTTAACCATCCTGATATCTTTAATAGAAGAATTCCCAGAATCCAGAACACTTATGTAGGCTAAATTCGCCTCACACCCTTTACGAACCATTTTTTTTGCCCTCAGTGCTGATATCACATTACTCAAGTAGTTTCGTCATTCCCCAATTACCACTACCTCGTTGTCCTCCTTAGTCCTCAGTATAACCTATTTAGTGGCACAATCCAAGCTCACTCGATGTTTAACTAGCCAATCCATACCCAGTATCAGATCAAATTCTCCAAAAGGGAGTTCTATTAGATCAGCTAGAAAAATAACTCCTTATACCTCTAAAGGGACGTCTCTAAACAATTTATTAACCCGGACAGATTGCCCCAATGAACTCAATACAGTAATTCCACTCGAAGTATTCTCAAGTAGAATCCCCAAGTTTTCAGTAACAGAGCAGGTAACATAGGAATAAGTAGAGCCTATATCTATCAATGCAGTATAGGGTATGTCGAAACCTTTTTGTTTTGAAAAACAAATGAGGGTCGACTTTAAAATTCAAAAATAGAGCCGCCACCGACCTTTCTCGAGGTGTGATCGGATCACCTTAAATTATTTTAATAAAACATTTTGATTTATTAAAACAATTAATTTGGTCTTCGAAATTTGAAAAACTAGGATCGGGAGTTGATTACGCACGAGGAAGGGTTAGCACCCTCGTAACGCCCAAAATTGGTACCAAATTGATTAAAAATGTTCTTCTGTCGAGAAAGTTTTGAAATATGATTTCTTTTAAAGCATTTGAACGGCTTAAATTGGACGACAAGATTCTCTTGTTTCAAAGGAATACAGCATCACATCCAGGACGTTAGGACATGATCTTTTAAACCCTCGAAACCACGATCGAATCTTGACTTCCAAAAACTAATACATTTGAAAATTACAAAAAGGGTGTTCACCTATTCGGTCCAACTAAAAAAATGAAACCCAACACATTAGGGCACGATTTCTCGGATTTCCAAATAGCGAACATTGCCTTACTTTAAAATTTAGAGAACACGAGTGAAATCTTAAAGGGATATTTAGTTATTTGGTCAAACAAAAAATTGAAACCAAGCACGTTAGGGTACGATTCCTCGAATTTCCAAACACGAAATGTCACTTTATTTTAAACCTTTGAATGGAATAATTTTAAAACTTAATCAGTATTAAGCTCGATTTTTAAATGAATAAAATGCAATGGAATAATAATGTATGAAGCAAAGTAGTAATACATACACAAGATGCTACAGTAATGAATCACAAATAACCAATAAGTACAAAATGATGCATATAATAACAACAAACGTGTGTCACAAATTCTACAAATATCAAGATTAACAGCCAAAGATATAATGTCCACAAGCAAATTAAAATTAAATCATATATATATAATTTAAAAAATGAGTAACATATGAGAAAGTTTAAAATAGATTACATGGAGAATTAAAATAATCTTAATAATATATATATATATATATATATATATATATGAGTTTTAAAATAAATATTATGTAAAAGGAAGTTTATAGTAAATAATGTTAAAATAGCTTAAAAACGAGATATACTTATTGAAGTTGATAATGTACATACAATATAAAAATTAATATAAAGCATATATAAAAAGGATAATAATATGTGAAAAGGTTTTAAATAACAAAATACATTTTACATGCATAAGGCTTTAAAAATATATAAATAGGTTTAAAGGAAAATATATACATAACATGATTTAAATGAAAATGTGTACATAAAAATATGTGAAATCACTAATATATGTATATATATACAATAAAATAATTTAACTTAAATTACATGTATGTAAAATAAGGTATATAAAAAATCTAATATGTAAAAAATAAAACATTAAAACAGTATCCATAAAAGAGAGAATTAAAATAATAATGATTCTGAAAGAATAATATATAGATTATAGAATATCATGTAGTAAAATAGTTTAAAATAAAATAAATAAATGAATTAAATGGACTAGGGGCTGGATTAAAAACCAAAACAATATTTTAAGGAAAATCAGTAAATAAATAAAATATTAAAGCCGAATTAGGGACTATAATAGCATGCGCACGATCTACCAAGGACTAAAAATGAAAATATTCCAACCCCGATACGCAGTGCTTAAATGAGGATTAACTTGAAACAGGAAATAAAATACAGGGCCAAATTTGAAAAATAAAAAAAACTAAAATAAGGCCCCAATCATAGGACCGTGCAAAGGAGAGGGACTATTTGCGCAAATATCCCCCTATGAAGAACGCGCGGATCCTCCTGGGCTTTGGGTCGGGTCGAACAAGTAAAGCCTATACGGGTATATCAATACGGCACCGTTTTAGAGCCACTGAATAGGCCCTAAACGGTGCCGTTTCGTGTACCATTTAAAACCTAAACAAAACCCTAAAACTAAAGTTATCAGGCCACTTAAAATCAAAACAAAAGGAAAGAAAAACAAAGCATTCCTATTCTCTCTAAACCGCCGCCTAAAGCCAAGACCAATGGCCATCCAACCGTGATTCGCTCCGATCGGTGATGGGTTTCTAACGAGAGGCTAGTCTGGCTCTATTTAGGGCCGTTATTCGAGGGGTCTCACCATTCAAAACCCACATCCATCCCCGATTTCAACAAAGAGAATGAGAGTTTCGGTGGTCCGCTCGTGAAGGTAAGTGTTGTTTCCCTTCTTTATTTTTTCGCAATGAACAACGAAAGGGGAAAGAAAAACAAATCGAAAGAATGAGAAATACGTGAAATCACCTTTCAAAAACTTGCTGTTTTGATTAATTTTTTCTCTGTTTACATACATTTGTTCGTAAAAAATGAAAATACATCGCTCCTTGGGCTTTATAGCCGAATAGGAAAAGAAATACAAAGATTTTTTTTGTCCTATCCTTTCTACTGTTGCCTTTGTTGTTTTTTATTGTGCGTTTTTGCAGGTACGGAGTGCGCTGGAGCCTGGTGGCGTACAAGCGAGTAGACGAGGGCAGCTGGTGACCATACGGAGGCTGTAGAGGTGTGCGTAGAGGCACACGCGCGGCGCTGCTGGGGGTTAGGGGCTAGGGTTTCCAAATTTTTAATCCTTTTGGGCCATCCGGGCTATCGCAATTTGAGCCAGTGGGTTTAGACTTTGGGTTCTTAGGTTAGATGGGTTAGTATTTTGGGTAATTAATTTGGATTTGGTGTGTAAAGGACTATGGCCTTATGGTTTAATAGGTTTGGGCCAAAATTGGCTATTACAGCTGCCCCTCTTTACTCATTGTCGTGTAACGAGAATGGAGCAAAGACCTCCAAATAGCCAATTTTGCCTAGTCTCATCGAATCTTGGCTTCTTAAGTGCCCTTTTTCTTCAATTAGCCTCATTCCATTCCACTGCATCTTCAGGGGTACAGAACTTGTGGCTTTAGTCTGCTTTACTAGATTCCAATTTTTGATCTGCTCCTACAACTTCAGGAAAGCCAGATCTGCTATCTTCAGTCTGCTCCCTGCAACCTCAGGGATGTCAGACTCAAATCTTCGATCTGCTCCTGCATTTTCAGGAAAGCCAGATCTACTATCTTCAGTCTGCTCCACTGCAACTTCAGGGAGATAAGACTTGTTGGGGTAACTTCAATCTGCCCCACTGCAACTTCAAAGGGATCAGATTTGTTGATTTTTAACCTGCTCCACTACAACTTCAGGGAGATAAGGTTTGCTATGATCTGCTCTACTGCAACTCCAGTGAGATAGGATCTGTAATTTGTAGCTTCAATCTATTCCACTGCATCTTCAGGGAAATAAGATTCGCTATCCTCAATCTGTTCCCTGCAACCTCAGGGATGCCAGACTCAAATCTTCGATCTGCTCCTACCATTTCAGGAAAGCTAAATCTACTATCTCCAATCTGCTCCTTACAACCTCAAGGATGCCAGACTCCAATCTTCGATCTGTTCCTGCAACTTCAGGAAAGCCAGATCTGCCATCTTCAATCTACTCCCTGTAACCTCAAGGATGCCAGACTGTTAAATCACTGATGCTGCTATACCATCCTCTGGGGATATGATTTGTAGAATCGACCTCATATCTACGCTTATGCCAAATGATCAAGATGCTATGATCGAAATGAATCAAATGCACCTAACTGGATGTAGGTGAATGATATTTGCATGAATGTAGGATTTTACTTTCGAAAATGATTCCTTTTTTAGTGATTAGGGTGTCTTCACTCATCACTGATATGCTATCACGCTTTCTTACTGAGCTGGTATCTTCGATAGAAGCAACCATGGTTTAGACTACTTTGCCTCTAATGTTTTCTATTTTTGAACTTGGGTTAGTTCTAACTAGTGGTCTTGTTTTAGGTTCTTGTATTGTTTTTAAACTTTTCAGAGTAATATGCAGAACTCTATCCACGCGAACATTGTAAATCTGATAATCATTATTGTAATGAAAAATGCATGAAAAAGACCTGATGATAAACAAGATTGACCTTCGATAGCAAAGTTTTGAATAGATTAATCAGAGAAGTAAACTTTGCCAGAATAAGAATAAATTAATAATCCAAATAGCATGTTTTGCTAAGGTACAAAATGGATAAGAGGAAAATAAATGCCCCCAAAACGTTGCAGTATGGGCTTTCCTGCATAACCTCTTAAGGACTCTTTTTGAGCTCCACATGTGTTTAGGGGATTTAGAGCATTCTGTCAATGCTCCAAGATGCACCACCCCTCTTTGTTGATTCTGAGAAGACTAGGTTATCCCATGCCTCATTTCCAAGATTTGAGCCGCCCGTTTGCGGGTTTTCAACTCAAAGACCCCTTTGGTCGTAAGGCGCCCTTTGCAGGTTTTCGCCTTGGCCTCTTCATTCATTTTTTTGAATCAAAATGCGCCCTTTGCGGGTTTTCACCTTGGATTTTTCATTTCTCAAGTGAAATACTTCTTGACAAAATTTGCATTCACGGGATTAGGTAGATTTTTACCATCCATCTCGGCTAGAATCAACGCTCCTCCGGAAAAGGCTTTCTTTACCATGTAAGGTCCTTCCCAGTTTGGCATTCACTTCCCTCTGAAATCCTTTTGTATTGGAAGGATCCTTTTCAGAACCAGATCTCCCTTACGGAATTCTCTTGGGCGAACCTTTTTATTGTAAGCTCACATCATTCGTTTTTGATATATTTGGCCGTGCCAAATAGCTCTTAGCCTCTTTTCCTCAATCAAGTTCAACTGATCATATCGAGACTGGATCCATTCTACTTCATCCAACTTTACTTCTGACAAAACTCTAAGTGAGGGAATCTCGACTTCAATGGGTAGAACCGCTTCCATTCCGTAAACCAGAGAGAAGGGCGTTGCCCCGGTGGAGGTCTTGACAGACGTTTGATAAGCATAAAGGGCGAATGGTAGCTTCTCATGCCAATCTCTATAAGTTTCAGCCATTTTTCCCACAATCTTCTTGATGTTCTTATTTGCTGTTTCTACCGCACCATTCATTTTCGGGCGATATGGCGACGAGTTGTGGTGCTTGATTTTGAATTGACTACAGACCTCTACTATTGTGCTGTTGTTCAAATTCAGAGCATTGTCTGATATGATCCTTTCTGGCATCCCCTATCGGCATATAATTTCTTTTTTCAAGAATTTGCTAACTGCCGTCTTGGTGACATTAGCATACGAAGCGGCTTCAACCCATTTGGTGAACTAATCTATGACCACGAAGACGAATCGATGTCCTTTGAAAGCTTTTGGCAATATCGGCCCAATCAAGTCCGTGCCCCACATAGAGAAGGGCCTTGGGGAAGTCATAACGTGAAGAGGCGAATGGGGCACGTGAATCTTATCGCCGTAGATCTGGCACTTATGACATCTCTTAGCGTAGTTGATACAATCCCCTTCCATGATGGACCAGTAATAACCAAATCTCATAATTTGCCTGGCCATTGTAAAGCCGTTAGCTTGTGTCCCGCAGACGCCCTCATGGACTTCTTCCAGAATTTTCTTAGCTTCAGTAGCGTCCACACACCTCAACAGTACTTGATCCTTCCTCCTCTTGTATAGAATCTCCCTATCCAGTACATAGTCGACAGCCAATCTTCTCAATGTCCTTTTGTCATTCTCGATCGTGTGGTCTAGGTACTCACGATTTCTCACATATCACAATACATCGTGATACCACGAGTGATCATCTTTCTCTTCTTCTTCGCCAATGTTACAGTAATGAGCTGGAGTCTCATAGATACTCCTTTGAATGGACTTTATGTCCTCTTGTTCATTCACTTTGATCATGGAGGCCAGAGTAGCTATGGCATCAGCCATCTGGTTTTCATCTCGTGGGAGGTAGCAAAAAGTGATGTCATCAAACTCCTCTATTAACTCCAAGACTATTTTTCGATAATTGATCAACTTAGGATCCCTCATTTCCCATTCGCCTTTAAGTTGATAGATTACCAGTGCCGAGTCTCCATAAACTTCTAGTATTTTAATCTTGAGTTTTATGCCTGCACAGATTCCCATGATGCATGCCTCATACTCTACCATGTTGTTGGTGCAATCGAAATTTAGTTTGCTGGTAAAGGGGTAATGACCTCCGCTTGGAGATACCAGGACTACCCTAATTCTGTTACCCACAGCATTAGAAGCTCCGTTGAAAGTCAGTTTCCAAGGGAGGCTTTCTTAAGTGTCTTCTTCAGTGGCTGCAATATGCATTAAGTCTTCGTTTGGGAAATCAAAGTTTAAGGGTTCATAGTCTTCCAAAGCTCTACTGGCCAGGAAATCTGCTATCGTACTTCCTTTTACGGCTTTCTTGTTCACATACACTATGTCAAATTCAGAAAGTAGAATTTTCCATCGAGCCATTCTTCCATTTAAAGCTGTTGACTCCATCATATACTTTAGAGGATCTAGTTTCGAAATGAGCCAAGTAGTGTGATACAACATGTATTATCTTATTCTTCGAGCTGTCCAAACCAGAGCACAACATAGCTTCTCTATTGGTGAGTATCTTGTCTCATGCTCAGTAAACTTTTTGCTGAGGTAATAAATAGCCTTTTCTTTCTTTCCCGACTCATCATGCTGGCTGAGTACGCATCCCATGGAATTTTCAAATACTGCTAAGTATAGTATCAATGGCTTATCTGAGTGAGGTGGCATCAGTACTAGGGGATTAGACAGGTACTATTTGACCTTGTCTAAAGCCTTTTGGCATTCTTCATCCCATACACCCGGGTTGTGTTTCTTAAGGAGACAAAAAACGAGGTCACATCTCTCGGTTAGTTGTAAAATGAACCGAGCGATGTAATTGATTCTTCCCAGAAATCTTCTGACCACTTTCTGAGTACGAGGTGGAGGTAGTTCTTGTATGGCTTTGACTTTGTCTGGGTCAATCTCAATCTTTTTTTCGCTAACCACAAACCCTAGCAACCTCTCGGACCTAGCCCCAAAAGTACATTTTGTCGGATTGAGTTTAAGCTGAAACTTCTTCAACCTTAAGAACAATTTTCTTAGGACTTGCAGGTGCTCCTCCTCCGTTCGGGATTTCACGATCAGATCATCAACATAGACCTTGATATCCTCGTTCGCGATACTAAGTAATAAAATTTATAAAAAACTTGATCACAACAAAACTAACTAATATCGCGACGCTTTAAGGCAAGCGCACCTATCGAACAGTAGTATAGCTTAGTGGCAAGACCGAGTTATCGTACCCAAGGGAACCAAAAGTACTATTACTTACTTTCTTTCTATTATCTAGCCTAAGAATAAAAGAGGGGTTTGTTTAAACTAATTCTAAAACTAACTAAGAAAAGCACAAAGAGTAAAATTGGGAAAACTTTTAGGGAAAAGCTGATTGATATGGACAATACTTCAGGGAGAATCCACCTAGACTTCACTTGAACTGGTTCTTGAGCTAGACGATTTATTCACTTGACTTGATCCATAGAGATCCCTAATTTATGCTAAACCCTCCGTCGAGGTGAAGAGCAACTAGGCCTAAGTTGTTAATTAAAGTTCCTTTATCAATTAACTTCTTAGGTTGCATTAATTCGATCAATGGTTCCCCATATTAGGTTTGACCCTAATCCGGCAGATTTATGTCGCCTTATGTCTAGGGTTGCATGCAACTCCGCTTAATTATGGTAGATCTACTCTTATCACAGGGACTTTTGCTCCTTTGCTCTAAGCACATCTAATTCTTGAAGTAATACCTAGGTTTATTAAATCAAGAATGAAGAACACATAATTAAGAACAACTCAAGTATTTATCATATAACTCAAGAATAAATAATAACAAGATCTGTCTTAGGTTTCATCCCCCTCAAGTATTTGAGGGGTTTAGTTCATAATAAACAAAGAAAACATCTCAGAAGAAATAAAATAACAAAACATAAAAGAACCCGAAAACCCCTAAAAGAATTTAGGGAGATCCTCTATATTGCTGCAGAATTCCGGCTTCTGGGATGATTCAATCAGCTTCCCTGCGAGTAATCCCTACTTCCACTCTCTATGTTGGCAGCAAAGAATACTTCCCTTTTGGGGGAAATAAGCACACCCTAAGAGTTGCCTCCTAGGGTCTTTATATAGAGCTTTGGGGAGCCTTTCTTAGCCTCCAAGTATCCCAATTCGAGTGAAATTCCTCTTCCTCATGACTAGAACACGCTCGTGTGCCACGCCCGTGTGACTTCGACAAAGGCCGTGTGATTTGGCACGGCCGTGTGGCCTGCCCGTGCTTGTCGAGAGCTGGACCGTGTGATCTTCATGTGGCACGGCCGTGTGGCACGGCCGTGTGGTAATTCCTTGGGCCGTGTGTTATGTCATTTTTGGCCCATTTTCCTCATTTTCAGTCCATATCCTATTCTTTTCTCTTCCCTATGCTCTCCTGAGTATAAGATATGAAAAATAAGGATTAAGAGCACCAATTCTCACTAAATTGATAATAATTCATCCAAAATATAGGCTAAACATGAGGTAAAAATATGTATAAATTAGCGTTTATCAAATACCCCCACACTTAAACCTTTGCTTGTCCTCAAGCAAAATCTCAATCCCTAAATAAGAATTATTCCTCTTAACCTACAATCTTTATCAATAATGTTTCAAACTAGTCCACAGGTAATCATACAATGAGTAATTCAATCAGAAGAACATTAAAGACTCAATCACTCTAAGTTGAGAATTTTATCATTGAAAACATAAGTCTCTTCATTCCTTCTAAGTAGTTATCTCTCCATCTTAATTAACAGGAGTTGACATCCTCACTAAAGGTTCACTCTATCCACTCGAAGTGTTTAGGGTTCAAAATTTAAGCACTCCTTAATCAACATGAAAAGTTATTACCATAAGCTTGCAAGAAAATCAAATCTCCACCACTATAGTTTGATATGATACATTAATCAAAAGGTCTTTTAATGGTTGTAACGGGGCTTGGTTAGGGGTGTTGTCACAGGCTGCAAAAAGAAGGTTAGAATCGAGATTGAACTTGAAAAATTATCTAGCTAGAAAAAATCTCTATCAATGGAACATATTTCTCAGCTAATTCTTATGACATTATCATTTCTGCCTTGGTAGCCTTAAAATAGAAATATGCAAAAATTTATCGAACTGTTTACAATTTACAATCGAATTTTACTGTATGTACTCTTTTCTTTTCTTTTTTTTTAAGGAACAATTCAAACTAAATAACTTGAAATTTTAAAAATGGAGAAGAGAGTAAAGCTATATAAAAAATTACTTCAAATCTCGACAAAAATAGAGGTCAAAATAATTGAATAAAATTCAACAAAAATGGGTTATTGGTTAATAATTAGAGGGTAAGTCAAAGAAAAGGTTGTTTAGGCTCAATGGGGTTTACTAAGGGTTAATTCATGGAGGTAGGCTTTTTGTGGAGTAAGTGGGTTAAATCCTAAGTGCCTTTATCATTTCGGTATATCAAATCAATGATGTGGTCTCGACATGTATAATCGAACAAGTTCTAGAATAACAATTCAGTATTGACTCACTCAAAGCAATAATAAAAGTGAGCACGAAAGAATGTATGCTCAAAAAGGGCTCAAGATCTCACCAAAATTATGGCTTTTGATGTCAATCCTGTGAATTTCAAATATCAAGATAATACTTAGATTAGGGAAAATAACTTATGCAAAAATTGGGGGTTCTCAAAAATTTCAACTTATCATGCTTAATTCCCTAATGTTTTAAAGTTTGAATAATCAAAGTACAAGTACCTATATCTTAATTCTCAACATATCAATAGAAATCATAAATCAATCAGAATTAATTCCTAATAAGAGACTGAGAATTATTTGAGAATAAAGCATAAGGAAAAAAAAATTCAGGGATTTTTCAGATAATGTAGAAATTTAAAGTAAGCTTCCCCCCCCCCCACACTTAAGATGTACATTGCCCTCAATGTACAAAGATACATAAATAGCAAGAGAAGTATAATATCATAAGATAGGGAGAGAATTGAAACTTCCTGAATTTAGGATGAATTTATGAGGAAGAGTCGGCAATTGTGGCAGGGTGTTCCCATTTCCGTTTGAATATGAGCTGTAGAGCTCCTTTTTGAAACTGCGAAAATATTAATTAGTCATGGGAATTTTTGATTGATAGAGATTACTTGTTAGGGCTTGGCTGATATGAAAGATCAAAATTTAAATAACAGAAAAATAATAAACTAAGTTCTAGAACTAATACTGTAATGAATTAAAAGGATTAAGTATAATAAAAATAAAATTTGAAATAAAAAAAGACTAAAAAAAGAAAAAAAATGAGAAAAATAGAACCGTATGAGAGAATAGAGGCACACGCCCGTGTGGCTCGGGGTTAGCCCGTGTTGGCCATATTACACGGCCGTTGAGAACTTGTTCGCTTTTTCGCAAGGTTGTGTAGGTAGTCACACGGCCGTGTCTAATTTGATAGTGTTGGCCACGGCTTGGGGACACGGGCGTGTGGCGTTGTGCGAGCCCGTGTTGATACTGCATGGTTGCCACGGCCATGTTACACGACCGTGGGGATTTGTCGTCCTCTCGTGCTTTTGGGAAAAATTTACTCTGTTTGTACACGGTCTGAGTACACGACCGTGTCTCTATTTTAAAATGTCACACGGCCTTAGGCACGCCCGTGTTCCAGGCCGTGTGGTCCTAATTTCCTACATCAAAGTTGTTAGTTGCTGTATAAAAAGACTAAAAACAAAATAGAAGAAAAGTTACTATATTAGTGCTCGGGTTGCCTCCCGAGAAGCACTTATTTATAGTCTAAGCTCGACTTTGCTCGAGCTTGTACGTTCACGGTGGTTTGAAGAGTTGATACTCTTCTATCCTGCTTACAATTTCATTATCAACGTAAGATTTGAGTCGAGTGTGATTTACCTTAAAAGTGCCGAGTGACTCATGTTTTATCTCGACTGTACCATAGGGAAAGATTTTCATTACCGTAAAGTAAGGTGTGTCACTTGTATGCTCTTTTGAATTCAAGATTCGAGGATCGTCTTCCCCTAAGATTACCTTATCCCCTACCTTGAGTTGATTCGTTTGTACCTGGGGGTCGTCTTGGTGATGCTCTGGGTTGGTGTGACCTGTTTTGGGTTTTTCATGATAGTTCAGCCACTCATCTAGTTCCTCGATCTGAAGCGTTTGCTTTTCAGGTGCATCTCCCTTGGATGGACTTGTTTGTGATTGGGTTGCCTTTATGTAGAGTGTATCCTGCACAGAAGGTTGGGTGGTGAGATTATTCTTTTTACAAGGACTCGTAACTATATTATTATCAACAATCGTAATCGAGTTTCGAGCTTGTAAGGTAACTTGGTCATCACCCACACGTAGTGTAAGTTTACCTATTCCTAAATCAATTATTGTTCTTGCAGTTGCTAAAAAGGGTCGCCCTAGAATTAAGGGTACATTGCTATCTGCAACAATGTCTAAAACAACAAAGTCAACTGGGAATATAAATTTATCAATTTTGACGAGCACATCTTCAACTATTCTTTTAGGAGACCTAATAGTTTTATCAGCCAGTTGAATGCTCATCTTAGTTTGCTTCAGTTTTCCAAGACCTAGTTGTTTAAACAGTGTATAAGGCATGACATTTATACTAGCCCCTAAATCAGCTAAAGCATTTTTTGTGTCTAGGCTACCAAATAAACAAGGAATAGTAAAACTCCCTGGATCTTTTAGTTTGGTTGGTAGTTTATTTTGAAGAATAGCTGAGCAGATTGCATTTAATTCCACATGAGATTTCTCCTCTAGCTTCCGCTTGTTTGTCAAGAGTTCTTTTAAGAATTTAACCGTGTCTGGCATCTGCAAAATTGCTTCAACAAATGGTAAGTTAATATGTAATTTTTTTAAGAGTTTAAGAAACTTACCGAATTGTTCATCTGTGCGGTCTTTCTGAAGCGCTCTTGGGTATGGGATACGAGGCTTGTGTTCGTTGATGTCTGGCTTGTTCCTGCTTACCTCTACTTTACCTTTATTCACCTCAAGCTCCTTGTTTGAGTTGTCTTTGATTAAAACCTCCTCATCTATTGTGCTCACGGCATGAATTTGTTCTTTTGGATTGGTCTCAGTGTTACTTGGAAATCCACCTTGTGGTCTTTCTGAAATTAGCTTAGCAAGCTGGCCTATTTGAGTTTCAAGTCCTTGAATAGATGCTTGCTGGTTCCTTTGTGCCGTTTCGGTATTTTGGAAACGAGTTTCTGATATGGCAATAAATTTGGTGAACATCTCTTCCAAGTTCGGCTTTTTCTCCTGTTGTGGTTGTGGCTGCTGAAATACCGGAGGCTGTTGTCTTTGATTTCCTTGTCCTCCCCATGAAAAATTTGGGTGATTTCTCCAACTTGCATTATAAGTGTTACTATAAGGATTATTTTGAGGTCGAGAATTATTACCCATACAATTGGCATGTTCGGCTTCTATGTTGTGTAGATGGTCTGAATTAAACGTATTTTCTAGAGCTGCATCACATTGCATCACTGGTTGAGCCTGCGTAGAACCAACAAAATTATCAAATTTCTTATTTAAAAGTTCTACTTGGTTAGTGAGCATAGTAACAGCATCAAAATTATAAACTCCTGCGGCTTTCGTCGGCTTTGTCCTCATGACTTGCCACTGATAGTTATTCAATGATATCTCCTCAATAAATTCGTAAGCTGCGTCAGGTGTTTTATTATTGATGGTTCCGCCTGCGGCTGTATCGATCATTTGTCTGGTTGACGGATTTAAACCGTTGTGGAAGGTTTGAACTTGTAGCCACAAAGGTAATCCATGATGAGGACACCTTCTCAAAAGATCTTTGTATCTCTCCCATGCATCGTAAAGTGTTTCTAAATCCATCTGCACAAAAGAAGAAATATCGTTTCGTAATTTGGCTGTTTTAGCTGGAGGAAAATATTTGAGTAAAAATTTTTCGGTCATCTGCTCCCATGTGGTAATTGAGCCTCGTGGTAGAGAATTTAACCACTGTTTGGCTTTATTTCTCAAAGAGAATGGAAATAGCCTCAATCGAATGGCATCATCAGAAACGCCATTTATTTTGAAGGTATCACAAAGTTCTAAAAAATTGGCTATGTGTGAGTTTGGATCTTCATCCTGTAAACCATCAAACTGTACCAATTGCTGTATCATCTGAATGGTGTTAGGTTTTAACTCAAAATTATTAGTAGCAATAGTTGGTCTAAGAATGCTAGTTTAGGTACCAGCCAAACTAGGTTTAGCATAATCATACATAGTGCACGGAGCTTCTTCTTGAATTGCTGGTGGCGCAACTATTGCGGGAGGTGGTAGAACATCTTGATTTGCTTCCATCTCTTCTGTAGGTTCTGGCTCTAGATCAGGTTCTTGTTCAGGATAATGTAGACTGCGTCTAATTTCTCTGCGATTTCTGCGAACTGTTGCTTCTAGATCTTCGTCGAAAAGTAGTGGTCCTGTTGGATTGTTTCTAGTCATAAACTAAAAATACCTAAAAAGAAAAAGCAAAGAAAACTCAAAAATTTAAAAGAAAAGAAAAATAAAAATAAAAATAAATTAAATTGAAAATAAAAATAAAAGAAAAATAAATAAATATAAATATATGGCTAAAGTAATAGAAATCGAGCTTTCGTAATATTTTAGTTCCCCAGCAACGGCGCCAAAAACTTGATATCCTCGTTCGCGATACTAAGTAATAAAATTTATAAAAAACTTGATCACACCAAAACTAACTAATATCGCGACGCTTTAAGGCAAGCGCACCTATCGAACAGTAGTATAGCTTAGTGGCAAGACCGAGTTATCGTACCCAAGGGAACCAAAAGTACTATTACTTACTTTCTTTCTATTATCTAGCCTAAGAATAAAAGAGGGGTTTGTTTAAACTAATTCTAAAACTAACTAAGAAAAGCACAAAGAGTAAAATTGGGAAAACTTTTAGGGAAAAGCTGATTGATATGGACAATACTTAAGGGAGAACTGGTTCTTGAGCTAGACGATTTATTCACTTGACTTGATTCGTAGATATCCCTAATTTATGCTAAACCCTCCGTCGAGGTGAAGAGCAACTAGGCCTAAGTTGTTAATTAAAGTTCCTTTATCAATTAACTTCTTAGGTTGCATTAATTCGATCAATGGTTCCCCATATTAGGTTTGACCCTAATCTGGCAGATTTATGTCGCCCTATGTCTAGGGTTGCATGCAACTCCGCTTAATTATGGTAGATCTACTCTTATCACAGGGACTTTTGCTCCTCTGCTCTAAGCACATCTAATTCTTGAAGTAATACCTAGGTTTATTAAATCAAGAATGAAGAACACATAATTAAGAACAACTCAAGTATTTATCATATAACTCAAGAATAAATAATACCAAGATCTGTCTTAGGTTTCATCCCCCTCAAGTATTTGAGGGGTTTAGTTCATAATAAAGAAAGAAAACATCTCAGAAGAAATAAAATAACAAAACATAAAAGAACCCGAAAACCCCTGAAGGAATTTAGGGAGATCCTCTATATTGCTGCAGAATTTCGGCTTCTGGGATGATTCAATCAGCTTCCCTGCGAGTAATCCCTACTTTCACTCTCTATGTTGGCAGCAAAGAATACTTCCCTTTTAGGGGAAATAAGCACACCCTAAGAGTTGCCTCCTAGGGTCTTTATATAGAGCTTTGGGGAGCCTTTCTTAGCCTCCAAGTATCCCAATTCGAGTGAAATTCCTCTTCCTCACGACTAGAACACGCCCGTGTGACTTCGACAAAGGCCATGTGATTTGGCACGGCCATGTGGCCTGCCCGTGCTTGTCGAGAGCTGGACCGTGTGATCTTCATGTGGCACGACCGTGTGGCACGACCGTGTGGTAATTCCTTGGGCCGTGTGTTATGTCATTTTTGGCCCATTTTCCTCATTTTCAGTCCATTTCCTATTCTTTTCTCTTCTCTATGCTCTCCTGAGTATAAGATATGAAAAATAAGGATTAAGAGCACCAATTCTCACTAAATTGATAATAATTCATCCAAAATATAGGCTAAACATGAGGTAAAAATATGTATAAATTAGCGTTTATCAGACCTCGATTTCTTTGTGCATCATATCATAGAACAAGGTTACCATAGCTCTCTGATATGTTGCCCTTGCATTTTTCAGTCCAAATGGCATTACTTTATAACAGAAGTTCCTCCACATGGTTACGAATATGGTTTTCTCCATGTCCTCAGAATGCATCTTTATTTGGTTGTATCCCGAGAAGCAGTCAACGAAGGAAAACAATGAATAGCCTGTCGTATTGTCCACCAAGGTATCAATATGAGGCAGCGGGAAATTATCTTTTGGGCTAGCTTTATTTAAGTCTCTGTAGTCTACGCACATTCGCACTTTTCCATCCTTTTTAGGGACGGGGACAATGTTGGCCACCCAGTCTGAGTATTTCACTACTTTTAAGAATCCTACATCGAATTGCTTTTTGACCTCTTCTTTTATTTTCAGTAAGACATTGGGTCTCATCTTCCTAAGCCTTTGTTGGACTGGCTTACATGCTTCTTTTATGGGAAGTCGATGCACCACTATATCAGTATACAAACCAAGCATGTCCTGGTATGACCATGCAAACACATCATTGAATCAAGTCTTGTTTTGTCTTTGCGACGATACCAGTCCCAATTTTCACCTCTTCTCCTTCTTCTAAATTCACAATTTCTGTTGATTTTTCGTGAGGTAAGATTTGTTTTTCCTCTTGTTTGACCATCCTCAACAGTTCAGGAAATGGGTTACAATCTCGGTCCTCTTCAAAATCCTCAGAATCCTCTATACACATATCTCGTTCAAAAGGAGACTCCGAGTCATTAGAAGCGTCACTCATGTCATTGACGTTTGGGAACCTATTTCGGGGGTGATAGAAGATGCAAAGAAATAGCAGCATCTAAGAATAATTATTTGCATGGTATGATTATCAATAAATAAAGCGGTATTTAGAAAAAAACAAATAAAATAATAATGGTTATGTATGAGTTGGAAAGAATGAAAGAATATTTGCTCAAAAGATGCATTTTCATTGAATTAATGATTTTGGGATAAACTTAGTTCAGAAAGGATGTTCATTACTCCTATGCCTAGAGAACAAATGTTCTAGGACATTACTCTGAAACAGTTCTAAACACTACAGGAATCTCTTCTGCAGTCCAGTTGTTCAGAACACTCCCAGGCTCAAAAGGACGGATGTCTGACAGGCTTCTTCTTCCGGTTCCTTTCTCGGATATGGCATTGATGTGTATGTCCTCCACCATTCCTCCCCTGGTTCCTTCTCTTGGGGTCCCTTGCTTAGGGTTAATGATTCCTCCTAATACAAAGGTCTTGGATATGTGGGGGAAAACTATTGGCTCCCACTTGATTTCCTCCCCGCTCAACTGTGCTCTTCGCCTCTCTTACTTCTTTTCCAGCTCTTTCCTTCTCTATCTGGCGTCTGATTTAAACCCTAAGTCGAAACGGTCTCGTTTGTCCTTCAATAACTATACCTCTACCCTACCTTGGAGGTATCTCTTGAGTCCTTTTCCCAGTAATGCTCCTCTCTCGACAGTTAATTGTAGGCCCATCCTCGTGGTCTTGGATATTTTAGGCCTCGGGATCTTGCTCCCTTCACCAATAAAGGTTGTATTTACAAATTCTAATGATTGTAAAGAACATTTGATGGCCTCATCATTTGCCTCCAGATATGATGCATCACTAGTCACAACTGCGATGATGTCTTCCTCCGCGTTTATGGTTACTAGTCGGCCTTCCGTCACCAATTTCAGCTTTTAGTGCAACATAGAGGGAACTGCCCCTGCTGAATGAATCCATGGTCTTCCCAACAGGCAGTTATATGAGGGCTTGATATCCATTACCAGGAAATCCACCTCGTATGTGTTAGGACCAATCAAAAGAGGTACTTCAATTCTGCCTATTACCCTTCTCTCTGTGCCGTCAAATGCCCTTACTATATTTTGGCATGTCTTCATATGAGAACTATCCAGTGGCAACCTATTTAGTGTGGAGAAGGGCAAGACATTTAGTGCCAATCCATTGTCAATTAAGACTCCCGGTATCGTATATCCTTTGCATCGAGTGGTGATATGCAAGGCTGTTGTAGATCCCCTTCCTCTAGGTGGTATCTCATCATCGTTAAAGAAGATGAAATTATCGGCGGTGATATTGTTGATCAGACGATCGAGCTTGTTAACGGAGATGTCATCTGAGACATAAGTTTCGTTTAGCACTTTCATTAATGCATCGCGGTGTGTCTCCGAGCTTAACAGCAAGGCCAGTACCGATATGCGAGCAGGTTGCTTATGCAGTTGCTCCATAACGCTATACTCACTATGCTTTAAAAACTTCAAGAACTCTCTAGCTTCCTTTTCGGTCACTGGTTCATTAACATGCCATTCAGCCTCAGTTATGTTCTCTATTACAGATTTTCCTTTAATAGACTCGATTTTTTTAGCTAGGGTATCATAGCACTTTTCGCTGCGCGTGTAAAAACCCGTCTCTTGTCTTTCTTCTAAAGCTGGTATCGTCACGTTACAGTCATAGTTCCAGGGAACCCTTTTGATGTCCTTGTAAGGGAATGCTATAGGTTTTTGAATTATGACCCTGGAGCTACTTACGTTTCGGCTTCATTGGCCCTCGGTTTTGAGATGATCACTACCGAGCAGTTACCTTTTTGGACCCTCTTCGTTGATCCTTCATCTAAGGCATAAACCTCTCCTCCCTCCATCTCTTCATAAAATTCCATCTTTCTGTTGTTCATCAAACTTTGCACTATAGTTCTGAATTCAGTGCATTCTTGAATTTTATGCCCCTCTCTATTATGAAATTCGTAATGGTTTCTCTTTCCTTTGGATCTTCCTTCCAAATTCGATGTGACCAGTCCTCTTTTCACCATTTCCTTCCAAACTTGTCTCAATGGGGTTTTGACTTCTGCGATCTCGTGTTTGATCTTCCTACCCCCACCTTCATTTATCTGGTTCACCCCTTGATCAACATGATTAGGTAAGGGGTTTCCTGCTACATTTGGCACAGATGGGTTATCAAATTTTATGAACCCCATTTTTATCAACCTTTCAACTACTTTCTTGAATGCGGTGCAGTTTTCAATTGAATGCCGTGTGATCCTAGCATGATATTCACATTGAGCGTTTACGTCATACCATTTGGGAAACGGGGGTTGCAGTGGTTCCAAGTAGAAAGGAGACACCACATGTGCATTAAAGAGGTTTTGGTACAACTCTTTATACGTCATAGCTATAGGCGTGAATGGTGTTCTTTCAGTGTTTGCCCTTGCATTGGATTCTTGTCTCGAGGAACCCTGATTAGCGGTTACTGTCTTTGGCTGGCTTACCGTGATCGCCCTTGAATGCCCCTTGTTATGCGTACTGTGTTATTCACTTCATTTTCCCTCCTCCTTGGGGCTGATCTCTTAGTGCTTTCTTCAGCTTCAATTTTCCCACATTTTATCGTATTTTCTATCATCTCCTATGACATTACCATATCAGAAAATCTTTTAGTTGCGCTGCCTAACATGTGGTTGATAAAGGGGGCCTTCAGAGTACTGATGAAAAGCATGGTCGTCTCTTTCTTTGAGAGTGGTGGTTGGACTTGTGTGGTTACCTCCATCCACCGCTTGGCATATTGCCTGAAATTCTCGTTTGTCTTCTTTTCCATGTTCTGAAGCGTAATTCTGTCGGGTGCTATATCAGTTACGTGGCCGTATTATTTTTTGAAAGCTTGGGCCAAGTCTCTCCATGAATCGATCTGGGCATGGGTCAACTGGTTGTACCATCTGGCCGCAGACCCTATCAAACTGTCTTGAAAATAGTGTATCAACAACTGGTCGTTGTGGACATATCCTGTCATTCTTCGACAGAACATTGTTATGTGAGCTTCAAGGCAGCCAGTCCCGTTGTACTTTTCGAAGTCTGGCATTTTAAACTTCGGCGGGAGCGCCAGATCTGGGACCAAGCTTAAATCCCTCGCATCGATTCTGCAATGGTAGTCAACAGTTTCAATCACTTTAAACTTCTCCTCCAACCACCTGCAATGGTCCTCGAACTGTTTCGACAGATCTACTATTGCCTTCTCCATTTCTGCTATCTTATCAAGATCTGGGACAGCGGGATTAGCAAAGTGATCGCCCGGATTGGATCCTGAACCTGTTTGGAAGTTTATCGGTGCTGAGGTATCAGCCTGATGTTGGGGTCTAATGGTGAGGGGACCCTTTGTGGATAGACATCTGATTGGGCTGGGGCGTTTGTCAAGGCAGCTCTTGGGGAGTAAATAAGGTCCTCGCGATTGTCATTCGAATTAACAATAGGGCTTTTTCCTTTATCGTGCCCTCCCGACAACAGCTGTGCTAATTGATCCATCATGTTCCTCTGGGTTTCCATCATTTGATCTCTCATGTCTTGTTGCATTTTGGCCAGTTGCTCTTGCATCTGCGCTTGCAACCGATCTTACATTTCTTTTTACATTTGCTCTAGTTTCTCTAGCCTTTGGTCCATTGCCTCGGTTTTGAGACGGGTGTTGTAGCAATGCTCAGTTGGTGGATTTTTTGTGGGTTTCCAAGGTAACTGCCATAATTTTAATTAATCAGGTTTCTTATTATGAAATTTAGTGCATATGATGCAATGTGATGCAATGATGTAATGCGATACATATGAATGAATGCAAAGAAGGCGTCAATTCTGATTCAATTCCTTTTAGAAAACTTTACTAGAAAATAAAGTTCTTTGACATAAAATGGATTACAGATAAGGCTTTGCCCTAATGCCTAAAGTCTTAATTTTTTTGAGCAGTGAAGCTAGTTCTTGTCCCCGGCCAGACTCTTGCTCATACATCACACTTAATACATCAGCTTGTACCGCCAAGTCTGCAGATGGTCGGCTACCTCCCAAATTTGAGCCATGGCTTCTCCCATAAGATAATCTCTATCTCTAACCTGGCCTTGAGAATAGTGAAGTTGTTCTTTCCAATGCTCTTTATTCCTTTCAAGGAGCTCAACCCGTATTTCACAGTTCTGTAAAGTTGTTTCTAATTCCTCTATCCTTTCTTTCATCTCCTCAATCTTGTGTAAGCTCGCCTTTAGCTCCACCACAGAATTACGACTTTTATGCTGATGAAGGGCTTTTTCGAGTTCCGCCACTCTAGCCTTTAATTCTCCCTTCTCGTTCTGGCTTCTGACAAGCTCTTTTCTAAAATCTCGTTTCGCGCTCGAGCCTGCTAGAATCTTCTTTCCCATCGATCGGCTTTGTTTCTTTCTTCCTGAATTTCTTGTTGCCACTGTTCAAAAGTTTTTCCCAACCTAGCAGTTCGCATTGATCGACACATCCTTTTGTAATACCTCTTCAGACCGTCCAGATCTTCTTCAACCTTGTTCTTCCCTTTTCTCAATTTCTCGGCTTCTAGCTTCTGGACATCCACATCTAATCTTAGATTCATTTTCTCTTCTTCCAGTTGCTCAATCCTCTTTCCGAGCTCTGAACTCTTCTTTTCAAAGTCTTGCCTTATGATCTCTAGCTTCGATGGGGCCACTTGCAAGCATTCTTCTAGTGATCAAGCAGCCTCTAAACTCATCCTGTGGATGTTATCATTAATGCGTCTACTAAACCATCCACTATATTCTGGAGTTGCAGTTGGGCCCGCGTCCACTCTCTTCATTCAGATTGTTTTCTTCCAGGCATCAGACATCTCCCGAATCTTTTTCTTGTAATTGTCCCCCTTATATGAGAACTCATATTGAGCTAGCCCGTATGTTCCCGGAATAAACTACCTAGTGTTGTACTACCGTAATGCGAGTAAAGGGGCGTATACAATGGCCCTCCAGATTCTTGGTAGAGGCACCCAATCAAAAGTCTCACACCGATAAAGGATCTCATCGGGGATCATCCACGAAGCTCTCCACTCAACATCGTTCTCTTGAAGATTTTGAAGAATTTCCATCCATCCTTCTTCTGACACGTCATCCCTTCTTGGTGTAGCTGCTTCGTCTTTTAGCGGGGAATAATTCTTAAGGAAGACTTGGTAGGAGGGTTTGTCTACCTTCCAGAAATGGCCGTGAAACCACACCATCAGTAGCTGCGCACATTCGAAAAATCTGCCTTCACCTGCCCTCTGACACATACTCAATGATTTGAATGTTTCCGCCAAGATCAATGGGACAGGTGTGACATGTTTATCAAGTCAATCAAATAGGTCAGTGACTACCTCATCGATATGTCATAAGGTATTGGGGAAGATTACCAATCCATAGATGCTCAAGGTGAAGACATCGACTTTCTTCTTCATATTCGGGTATGTTAGGATCAGGTCTCTCAGACTCACCCAAGGAACACATTTGCCATCACCCTTTTGCTGAATTCTGACCGTAACCCATTGTTCGCTCATCCTAGTGATTTTCATCAGCTTCTTCACGATGGTTGGGGCATTAGCAACTCTAACATAGGCCTTGTCTACTTGGATATCCGGACAACGAAGCAGAGCCATATACTCTTCCACAGTGGGCACCAAATCTACCCTCCCGAAAGTGAAACAACTATAAGCTGGATTCCAAAACTGAGTCATAGCCCGAAACAACTACTTGTCCACTTTGATGTCGAGCAGGTGGGGTAG
This sequence comes from Gossypium stocksii, assembly GCA_020496765.1. Lineage (NCBI taxonomy): Eukaryota > Viridiplantae > Streptophyta > Magnoliopsida > Malvales > Malvaceae > Gossypium > Gossypium stocksii. Next base: position 57,616,304 of record CM035622.1, read on the forward strand.
ATCACCGTAATTGCGGTAGAACAGCTGCTTAGTCTCATTGCCCCACTGAGCCTATATGTCTCTCAATTCCTGGAGCTCATTTTGTGTCACGCTGATGTGGGTGAAGTCCCATAATTCTGATGTGTATCCTTTGGCTAGGTTGTCCCCTTTTTCTAATTGTAGTTCCTATGACCATTTACAGATTTCCGCACTACGCTCCACTTTATCACGAAAATCATTTTCCATGTCAAACTTTATAATTTAGCAATCGAATTCGAATTGACACCCCTTTAAGAATGCAATGACATGCTAAATACAACCGGTCAGTAACACATAAAGATAATAAAAGACAAGCAGTAAATAGTCAAACACCTATCTGGGTGACCACTGAAATTCAGGATGGCTCTACCTAGGGTAGGCTCTTAGGGCTCACTATATGTGGTTTTGTTCTAAGGAGAGGGTACCTGAACCCGCAGATTCCTCGATCTTCACCCATTATAGGTTCATATAGATCGAGTTCAGTTCAGGAGAATACATTTCCCTATGGCCATGCAGAGGTGAAAACCTCACGGAGCACATAGGTACGGATATATTCCGAAAGCGGTCCACTAGTCCATGCGAAGGTGAAAACCTCACGAAGGCAGAGCTTCTTGATCCCACTTATAGGTGTGACCATGATGGTCATGCAATGCAATGCAGAAAATATTCTACACAACCATAGCACTCACAAACAAATGCAACAAAGAAATGATGCTTTTTCAAATTGATTTTCAAATTCCAACATAAAGACAAAATCAATTTACGGCCGGACTCTCTCGGAATCCCTAGTGGAGTCGCCAAGCTGTTGAAACCTTTTTTGTCTTGAAAAACAAACGAGGGTTGACTTTAAAATTCAAAAATAGAGCCGCTACCGACCTTTCTTGAGGTGCGATCGGATCACCTTAAATTATTTTAATAAAACATTTTGATTTATTAAAACAATTAATTTGGTCTTCGAAATTTGAGAAAATGGGTTCGGGAGTCAATTACGTACGAGGAAGGGTTAGCACCCTCGTAATGCCCAAAATTGGTACCAAATTCATTAAAAATGTCCTTATGTCGAGAAAGTTTTGAAATACGGTTTCTTTTAAAGCATTTGAACGGCTTAAATTGGACGGTAAGATTCTCTTGTTTCAAAGGAATACAGCATCACATCCAGCACGTTAGGACATGATCTTTTAAACCCTCGAAACCACGATCGAATCTTGACTTCCAAAAACTAATACATTTGAAAATTACAAAAAGGGTGTTCACCTATTCGGTCTAACCAAAAAAAACGAAACCCAATACGTTAGGGCACGATTTCTTGAATTTCCAAATAGCGAACATTACCTTACTTTAAAATTTAGAGAACACGAGTGAAATCTTAAAGGGATATTTAGTTATTTGGTCAAACGAAAAATTGAAACCCAGCACGTTAGGGTACGATTCCTCGAATTTCCAAACATGAAATGTCGCCTTATTTTAAACCTTTGAATGGAATAATTTTAAAACTTAATCGGTATTAAGCTCGATTTTTAAATGAATGAAATGCAATGGAATAATAGTGTACAGAGAAAAGGAGTAATACATACACAAGATGCTACACTAATGAATCACAAATAACCAATAAGTACAAAATGATGCATATAATAACAACAAACGTATGTCACAAATTCTACAAATATCAAGATAAACAGCCAAAGATATAATGTTCGCAAGCAAATTATAATTAAATCATATATATATAATTTAAAAAATGAGTAACATATGAGAAAGTTTAAAATAGATTATTTGGAGAATTAAAATAATTATAACAAATGTTATGTAAAAGGAAGTTTGCAGTAAATAATGTTAAAATAGCTTAAAAACGAGATATACTTATTGAAGTTGATAATGTACATACAATATAAAAATTAATATAAAGCATATATAAAAAGGATAATAATAGGTGGAAAGGTTTTAAATAACAAAATACATTTTACATGCATAAGGCTTTAAAAATATATATAAATAGATTTAAAGGAAAATATATACATAACATGATTTAAAAGAAAATGTGTACATAAAAATATGTGAAATCACTCATATATGTATATATATACAATAAAATAATTTAACTTAAATTACATGGATGTAAAATAAGGTATATAAAAAATCTAATATGTAAAAAATAAAACATTAAAACAGTATGCATAAAAGAGAGAATTAAAATAATAATGATTCTGAAAGAATAATATATAGATTATAGAATATCATGTAGTAAAATAGTTTAAAATAAAATAAATAAATGAATTAAGTGGACTAGGGGCTGGATTAAAAACCAAAACAATATTTTAAGGAAAATTAGTAAATAAATAAACTACTAAAGCTAAATTAGGGACTATAATAGCATGCGCACGATCTACCAAGGACTAAAAACGAAAATATTCCAACCCCGATACGCAGTGCTTAAACGAGGATTAACTTGAAATAGGAAATAAAATACAGGGCCAAATTTGAAAAAAAAAACAACTAACATAAGGCCCCAATCATAGGACCGCGCAAAGGAGAGGGACTATTTGCGCAAATATCCCCTCTATGAAGAATGCGCGGATCCTCCTAGGCTTTGGGTTGGGTCGAACGGGTAAAGCCTATATGGGTATATCAATATAGCACCGTTTTGGAGCCACTGAATAGGCCCTAAACGGTGCCGTTTCATGCGCCATTTAAAACCTAAACAAAACCCTAAAACTAAAGTTATCAGGCCACTTAAAATCAAAACAAAAGGAAAGAAAAACAAAGCATTCCTATGCTCTCTAAACTGCCGCCTAAAGCCAAGACCAATGGCCATCCAACCGCGATTCGCTCCGATCGGCGATGTGTTTCTAACGGGAGGCTGGTCTGGCTCTATTTAAGGTCGTTATTCGAGGGGTCTCACGGTTCAAAACCCACATCCAGCCCCGATTTCGACGGAGAGAATGAGAGTTTTGGTGGTCCGCTCATGAAGGTAAGTGTTGTTTCCCTTCTTTATTTTGTTTGCAATGAACAACGAAAGGGGAAAGAAAAACAAATCGAAAGAATGAGAAATACATGAAATCACCTTTCAAAAACTTGCTGTTTTGATTAATTTTTTTCTCTGTTTACATACATTCATTCGTAAAAAATGAAAATACACCGCTCCTTGGGCTTTATAACCGAATAGGAAAAGAAATACAACGAATTTTTTTTGTCCTCTCCTTTCTGCTGTTGCCTTTGTTGTTTTTTGTTGTGCGTTTTTGCAGGTACGGAGTGCTCTAAAGCCTGGTGGCGTACAGGCAAACAGACGAGGGCAGCTGGTGGCCGTACGGAGGCTGTAGAGGCGCGCGTGGAGGCACACACGTGGCACTACTAGGGGTTAAGGGCTAGGGTTTCCAAATTTTTAATCCTTTTGGGCCATTCGGGCTGTCGCAATTTGGGCCAGTGGATTTAGACTTTGGGGTTTTAGGTTAGATGGGTTAATATTTTGGGTAATTAATTTGGGTTTGGTGTGTAAAGGACTGTGGCCTTATGGTTTAATGGGTTTGGGCTAAAATTGGCTATTACAGGGTACATTAAAAATTAAGAACGTACCCATGATAACGTCCGGAACATCTCCCTTAACTCGAAGACGTGCCGCATATACTAGAGTCGGTTGCCTCGCCTCAATCTGATTAGCACCTCTCCTCAATGCTCTTTAACCATGACCTTGACCATTAACACCCCTGGCCTAACCACAGCCTTTCAAGGGCTCCTGAACACCCCTCAGCGGCTGCGCAGTACCCAAACCTAAAGCTTGCATCTAATCGGGCTTCCCTGGACACTCTCTGATATGGTGCTCTAATGATCCGCCTCTCAAACATGCCCTAGTTCTTTTCCAGCACTCGCTCTGATGGCGTCCCCTACAATCGGTACAAGGCTTCTGCCCAGTAGTAGCAATAGGGGCCTCAACTCTGACCGGCCAATCTACCTTAGCCTTTTCCTTAGGCCTCTGAATGGTACGCGAAGGCTTTGAAACCCTCTTGTTCATACCTCTCTCTGTGTTCTGGCACTCAGTGCACTTCACTTCCTCAGCGATCTTTGCCTAATCGACCAATACAGCAAAGTCTTGCTCCCTCTGTGGAGCTATCAGAACCCTTAGGTTATCCCTAAGGCCATCCTCGAAGCGAACACATCACTCGTACTCAATAGCCACCATACCTCTCGTATAGCGGCTCAATCTTAAGAACTCGGCCTCATACTCGGCCATTGATCTGTCCTCCTGGGTTACATTTAGAAACTCTCTCCTCCAGGCATCCACATAGCTGGCACCCACATACTTCCCCTGAAAGGCAGTTTTGAAGAACTCCCAAGTCAATTGATTGGGCTGGGCACCCTCCTTAACAGTAAACCACCACTACTATGCCTCATCTCGTAGCAGTGAAACAGTACCCTTTAGTTTTTGCTCAGGGTGCAATCCAGGTCGTTCATAATTCTCTTTGTAGCCTCTGATCAGTACTCAGCCATGTTAGGGGCAACTCCAGCAATACCCTTAAAAATCTCGACTCCATTGGACCCAAGTCATTCCATAACCGACCCTCGCCTCCTAGTACCAATGTTGGTCCCAATGACCCTCTCCAGAATTCTTAACATGGCTTGGGACAGTGCATCATCCCCAGCTACTTGATCATGAGACCTAGTCTCAATCACAGGTGAAGCCAGTGTCTCACTAGTTTCCAAATTAGGTATGTGGCCAAGCGACGAGGACCCAACTCGAGCACCTCTACGGCTTCTACCACGGCCTCTTATGCCCTGTCTATGAGTACCTCTTGTGCTCATTGTTTATTCGCGTTTTATCTGAATTAATAGTTTTATGCAGATCAGTTTACAGTTTCAGTATTTGCTAAACAAAGTTTTATGCAAAATAGTATAGTGGTCCTTCAGCAATTGAGTAGTGGAAAAATCACACTCCTACTGGGACTTTACCGGATAATTTGATTTCAAATTAATTATTCCAAAAATAATATTATTTTAATAAATTTAATATTTGTAACACCTGAAATTCGGCCTAGACGTTATGACCGAATCTAGCGATATCACATTGATGTGTTTTTCGAAAAGTATGATATCGATGGAAGCCTTTTTTTATCATTCTAGGGCATGTCATTCATTTTCAAAAATATGAGTCATTATAAAAAAGTTATTCACATTTAAACGTTATTAGTTTTCAAAACGTCAGTTATTGCAGAAACATTTAAATAGGTTGCGTATTCAAGGTATTTTTGCTAAAACATTTATCTTTTGAAAACTAGTGTCTTTCCCTATTGCTAGCAGTTAAAAAGATTAAAACAATAAAAAAAATCCCCAAATTAAAATAAAAATCCAATGAGGCCATTATTACAGTAAAATACCCCAAAAATCAACTCAAAATCATAAAATACTATTTAAAATTAGATAGGTCATGTGGCCCCCGCTGAGTCCTCCGTTGCGCTGATCCGCCTACGTTTGGGGATTACCTGTACAGTTAAAAGTAATGATGAGTTTATGAAAACTCAGTGTATAATCCCCTACATTACAGTCAGAAAACATACATAGTCTAGGCCTAAGCCCTTTACAGTACCAGTATCAAATTGGGTGTTAGCCTATCACATTATCAGTAATCAGTTGGGCCTTAGCCCATTACAGTATCAGTAACAATGACAGTATTAGAATGCATGTCCTACCCAACCAACCGCTATACACCATCTCCTATCCAACACTACACTCCTGTGGGGAATAAATCGCCTACCCATCCCTACACTTACAAATTAACACCGATTGCAGCACTAAACAGTATTGCAACATAGCTACCAGTATATTAGGCTTAGAGCCAATAGTGGTTTGCAATAAAGCTGCCAGTACAGTACACTTCTTCCAGTCATATAATCCCAATCCCATGCAATGTATCATGCAATCATGTCATGCCATATCATAGTATCATACATGTGTCCAGTACAGTTTAAATAGCATGCTAAAATACAGTCATACATGTACATATATATATACCTCACACAGGGGTATAACAGTCATTCAATCAATTAGGGGTCTAGATAAGCTTACTGACCCCACGGTAGGTTCACAGTCGTCTTGGGCGACTCGTGCAACCTTAGCGATCAAACAGTGAAAGTGGGCCGATGGCCCATATGGGCCCACACGCCCGTATGGCCCACACGATCCAAAATGGCCTTGGCCATGTGGATCACACAGCCTGGCCCAACAGTTCCACATGTCCATGTGGTTTTCACTTTGTGGGGCCAACATGCCCGTAAAGCCCACACAACCTAATTCAGCCTAATTCGGCCAAGCCCATGATATCGTACATGGTTGGCCTCGTCGATCACACGCCCATGTTTAGTCACACGGGCTACCACACGAGCGAGAACGCGCTTGTGTAGTGCCGACGTTCTTTTATTCCGGCTTTTGACATTTTCCATAGTTGGGATTGTGTTACACACCTTATTTTATTTGAAGTTAAACAATACTTCGAGATAACCCGCACCTAATATTAACCAATTAGTCATCCAAATAGTCGATTTAAACATTACACAATTGATACAAACAAAAATGGCATTCCCGAAAAGACCAATGGCCTGCTTACCTTAGAGTGAAAACACGATTCTGCAATATGAGAACACTGATTGCCTAACCTCAGATTCTTAGACTTCACCTAATATAGAAGTAACCCCCATTAAATGAATATTTGCTAATAAAACCAGAATTGAACAATTTCAAACTTACCAACCATGTGAGTAGAGAGCCAGAAGATTCGGCTAAGGGAGAACAAAATGGAAACCTTTGTTCACTACACCGCGAGAGTGGAAGAAAATGAAAGATTGACAAACAAGGAAAAAGAAATGTTATAGTGAGAAAAGGCAAATCCAAAAAGAAGTAGAAAGTATAACCGAAATACAAACCTCACACAACTTCAGTGAAGAGAAGATAGGAAAGGAAGAACAGTCAACAGAATAGTTGAAGGGAAACCAATGCCCAAGTCGAAATTTTTGGGTAGGAACAACTATGTTTCGGTTAGGGTAGCTAAAGAGAACACGTTCAAAAATTTAGTAAAAAGAAGTAAGCAAAGAAAGCAAAAGAGGACAAAGAAGAAAAGAAAATAAAGGATAAAAGAATTGAGAAACAGAAAAGCCAAAAGATGAAAGTAGAGAGAAAACTAGAAACAAAAATGCCTACACTATCAGAAAAATTTAGAGTTGAGAGAGAGAGTAGTCAAAATTTTTCCCCTTATTAGTTTCAATTCTACCTGAACTCTCCATCCAACACTCCCAAACCACTCCTACAATCTCTCAACCAAATCCCCACTAATCCAAATCCCTTAACAACCAAAAATCCCCCCATTATACTCCCAAAGAATTGGCCACAATCCCCACAGTTCTCAACCACTTAGTATTTCAGTTAAACTCCAACACTCACATGGCACGAGTAATAAAAATAATTGCATAAATACTCAAACCCTAGACCTCCTGCTCATTTGCAGTTTGTTTTGCCACTAGACCAGCAGGCCCATTCTGTCATGTTTTTCCAATATTTAATTATAAGCCTACTGGTCAAAGATAGGGGTTTACTCACATAGAAACAAAAATTTTGCCCAAGCTAAGGCTTGAACTTAAGACTTCTTAGACACTCGCAGAACACATAACCACTGAAGCAGACATATATTTGTGTCACAACATATGAAAATAAAATAAAATGTTTTTGGGCATTACAATATTAAATTTAATTTAATACTTATATTGATAAGTATTATATTAATTTATTATTAAAATGATTGTGTTTAATCATAGTTTAACTCTCTAAACTCTCCCTATTTAAAGAGATAATTGGGTTATTATTTTACATGCGCTTGAATTTAAGAGAAAGTTGTAGAGAGAAAATTTTCTAAAGAAATTATTTCAGAAGATTTCTAGAGATATTTTCTTATTTACAACTTGACCCAAAAGTTTAGTGAAATTATAAAATTGTCCCACTGGTAATTTTTGGAAAAATTTTCTAATTCGAATCAAGCCCACATTTGGCACATGTGAGCTTGAAGATAGTGGAGAAGACTACTCAGTCAAGGCATTCATCCTAGACAATTGAAAATGTACAAGTTTGATTAAGTGTTTATTACTTTAGATATCACAAGTAAGTTCTTATTTTTGTGGAAAATTTTAAAACTTTGGTTTTCCCCTTAAACTTATTTTCCATTGTGTTTTCCAGACCCGTTTTTTCCAACACAACCTAGTTATATGCCAAACAACAAGTGAAAGAGGTACACAAACACCGTTGAGTCTAGGATCTTTGATTGGATGCTGAAGTCCACATTCGGGATCTTGATTTGTACCTGACCCGCACAAGGAAAAATAAATTGTGCACTGATTGATAAAGCTCAGTGGTATTTCTATAATTCATGTTAATATAATAAAAATTTTATCCAAATGCAAATAATCAACTCAAGTCTATTATTCAACTAATGCATATACCAAATTGTAGTACAAACCTAGTGATCAATTCATTTGGTTATTTCTTATATTACTTTATAACACCAATCTAACTATTTTTCTTAATATTTCATTTCATACATGTTTGATAATTTCATTTCATCCATTCAATCATTTTCGAGTCTTTTGGCTCGTAAATCCTCAATCAGCCTTCAGGGCTCATTTTCGACTCATATTGAATGCTCTTTTGTATATTATCACATATTACATTTCATAAGAATGTAATTATACCAAATCAATTCACATTTCATATTCAATCTACCCTATAGTCAAATCACATTAATATAATCCTATTAACCTGATTTAGATTTTCAAAATGAATAGTCAGATTAGTTAATCTACATCTCAAACTTGCATCGTAGTGCATCATCATATAAACAAAAGAAAATATACTGACACAAATAGTGCATCATCAGATGTACCAAAAAATGTATATTGGAATACATAGTGCATCATCGGACAAATCGAAGCAATCATACTGGCACACATAATGCATCATCGGATAAACCGAAACAATCATACTAGCACACAAAATGCATCATTAGATGTACCGAAGAAAATATACTAACACACATCATCATATATACCAAAGCAATTATACTAGCACGTAAATACATCATCAACTGAACCGGAGTATAAACCTATACATTTAATAGAGCAACCAATTTCCATTTTCATCACACAGTTCAATTCATATCCCATCATTCTCAGTTCAACATCAATTCATCAATTCATCATGTAATATAACATACTTCAACTCGACTTCATACCAATTTCTTGTATCAGTGAAGTCATCAACTTTTATTCTATTCAATTTAGTCCCTATCTCGATATTCTAGTTCAAACAAAGCATTTCAACTCAATAACCATCAATAGCTTACCTCAATATTATATAATGCAATATATCATGAATATGCAGTAACTACATTAATCTCGGGTCATAAAAATACAAACTGAAAGCTCGCGTCACTCGTCGTCGGCTCTCGTCTTTTAATTCTTTCTTGACAGTCTTAAGTCGTCTTTAGTTAGAATAGTAGTTTAATAATAATACAATATTAAATTCCATATCAAAAGTACATATTTCACTATTACTCAATAGGGACCTCCTAATTTTGTAATTTATTCAATTTAGTCCCTAATCTGATTTCACTATTACTCATTAGAGACCCCCTAATTCTTATACCGACTAACAATTTTACATTTTATTAAACTAAGTTTTACAATTTAGTCATTTTTCAAATCTAAGCTTAAAATATATCAATTTAACACTTAAAATTTCAAGAAATCAATAATGGAAACTTTCTAAAACTTTAACAGTTTTACAAATTAGTACATGAGCTAACTAAATCAAACCCTCATGACCTTAAATATATGAAAATTACAAGAAATGACCTAATTGAACTCACAAATTTAATGGCTAAAAGCTTACGGTTTTTGGAGTTTTCCCTTTGGGTTTCCTTTCTTATTAGACGGTGGATGAGTGTAATGGAGAAGGAGGTACTATTTTCTCCGCTAAATTTTAATTTATAGCTAGCTTAATGTTTACTTAACTTAGGTTAATTATGTATTTAATTAAAATTAATCTTAATTTTATTTAATTAATCAACCATCATCACTCGTCCACTATGTATCATTTTAACATGGTCTAATTTGTAACATCCCGAAATAGGGCCTAAACGGAACAGTGGTTTCGTGACCACAAATTCAAGATAGAAATAATTATTTTATAATTATTTTGATGTTTATGATATGATTTCATGATGGTGTGAAGATTTCGTGAAGAAATTCTATGCATAAAACGCTTAATTTGAAATTAGGGACTAAATCGAATAAGTTGCAAAACTTGCATTCTACAAGCTTTTAGTATGAAATTGCTTTGGAATATTAATTAGGAGGTCTTAAATAGCAATTTGACCAATTTCTAAAATTTTGGACAAAAATGGGCTTGTACATGAAAAATTTTCAAAGAAAGGCATGAAGGGTATTTTAGTCATTTGGTAATTAAAAGATTAAAAAAGGGAAAAAGATGGAAAAATATGTCCATCTTCTTCATTAGCACGAAATTTCAAGGGTTCTCCATAGCTAGGGTTTGTTTCAAGCTTCCAAGCTCCATAGTAAGTGATTCCAAGCCCTGTTTTTAATGTTCTTTACGTTTTTAGAATCCCGGTAGCTCGATAAAGCTTATGCTAGCTATAATTTAAGCTAGGGTTCATATTTGGAAAAATACCCATAGGTGAAAAGTGTTTATTTTGATGTTTTATGATATAATATGATGTTTTGAATTATGCTAGACAACTTGGGCTACTCGGTTTTAGGTAAAAACGAGTAAAAGGGCTTAATCGGTAAAAAACCTATTGTTCATAAGTACATGTTATAGTAGGAATTTGAGGTTGTTGTTGGTAAATAAATGATCAGCATGTCTTAAAACATAAGAATTTGTGATAAAGTTTGATTTCCGAGCCTTGGGGCAAAAGTGTAAATATGCAAAATTTTACAGGCAAAAATGTAATTTTACCAAAGTTGGAGTCAGGGACTGTATTGATAAATGTGAGTATTAAATAAGCTAAATTTGCTATTATAGATCAAGAAGAACAAAATTCGGGAGTAGATCGGGGAAAAGAGAAAGTAAAGGACTAAATTGTTAAGTTTAGTCATATTTTGTATTGAGGTAAGTTTACGGTAAATAAATGCAATATTTCATTATTTTACATTAATGTTGTAAATTTCCAGTATTTATACATTTATTTTACGAAAATATTCAAAGTCGAATCATAGACGAGATGATAGAGAAAGAGTATCGAAAGGTCCCGTTGAACTTTAGAAATATAGGGATACAAATGTCATGACATTTGGGGTTGACAGGACAGGACAGGAATGAGCCATGTAAGCCCATATCAGATATATGGCTTTGGAGACAGGAATAATCCATGTAAGTCCATATCAAATATATGGCTTTGGAAAGACAGGAACATTTCATGTAAGTCCATGTCAAGGACATGGCAATGGCAGATTATTATCAGACAGGAAAACCCGAATATCCCTAGTATTTCGAGCGGTTCAACGGGCTATTGTACAAGTTAAATTATGGAAAATTTATCAACAAGGGAAAGGTAAGTTATATTCATGAGTACTGAAAAGATCAGGTAAGAAAGAAGACAAGTGAATAAGGAAGAAGGTAGGAAATGAGGTGTAAAGAAAGCTTATGATGCTAGGTGATATATTGAATAATTATCGTTTATGATGAATGTTGTAATTTATTTACTTGTAAACTTACTAAGCCTAGTGCTTACTCTCTTTATTTTCCTTCTTTTTATAGTATTGCCAAGCTCACTCGGGAATTGAAAGGAACGTTGGAGATCCGGTCACACTATCGAATGAATCATTTTGGTACAGTTAGATGTCTCATTTCGTGTATGGCATGTATAGGGACTTGGCTTCTTTTGATATGATAAGTTCAATGAATGGTGTATAAATACTTGTTAGTGAATAGCTAATGGAATGGCTAATCATATACATGTTTAATAGTATGTATGCTTGAATGGTAACTATTACAAGGAAACTATGAAAAAGGTGAAAGTAATTTAAAAACAGATTCAAACAGAAGCAATGACGTGAGCTTTAAAAATCACTAAAAATAGTAGAAATGAAATTAAAAGGTAAATAAGGCATGAAATTAAAGCTTAATGAGTCTATTTTCATGTAGAAGAAACAGAGTAAGCAAAAGAGTAGTATATTATGAGTTATTTGCACTTGAGTGAGACTACTCCAGACTGACTCTGTGATCCCCTGTTCTGAATTTAAAAATTCACCATAAATTGTACATAAATAATTAGGTGTTATAATTTATATGCCTAGATTTATTATTGAGTCTAGTTTTTAATGAAACAAACGTCATGCCTATTTGAATTTTTTACAGAGAGAAACTTTATTTGAAGTGAACAGAGGTTAGAGTAGTCGGACTGTGCAATAGGGGAGAATTTAACTAATAAACTGTACCAATTGGCTAAACCAAAAATTCTAAAAAATAAATCAGTAAATAGATACATGAGTCTAGATTTAGGGAAAATTTACGGATCTTGATTTTGAGTTTTGTAACTCGAGATATGATTTTTTTTGTAACCATGATACAGTTGGACAGTTTTATAAGGAATAGAGAAATAATTCATTTTGACTCGTTTAAGTAACCGGTAATATTTGATTGATCCCGGTTTGGTCCTGAACTATTTTAATACCATGATTTAGGGTTTCGATGACCCCTTTTTAGGGACATATTGAACGAATGAAAATAAATTAATTTTAAAAAGCAAATTTTTAGGCCCGTTTGAGTAAGTAAAGTCCAGTAGCGCCTCGTGCTCGACTCCGGCGACAGTCTCGGATAAGGGGTGTTACATAATTGTTGTTTTAGTAATTGGTGAATTAAATCATATTGCAATAAATTTCATTTGTAAATTGATATTTATCCTTTTTTCCCTTCTAATTTAATATCAAGTAGAACGAGTAAATGGGTTGATTCGGATCGGGTTATTTCAAGCTTAGATTAGATTGGGTTTTTTTATGTTTAGATCTATTATGAGCTTGGATTTTCTCGGGCTCGGGTTGTTTTGGAACAAATTTTTTTGGTTTGGGTTTTTTCATATTTGGGCTCAAATCGAGCAGAGCAAGCTCTAACAGATTTAAACAATTTTCAATTTTATAATTTATAAATATTTTAATTTTGAGTGTAACAATTCATTTTGCTTTTATACGATGACAACACAATTCAAATTTGTCTTACAAAAGAATAAATTATATATATTTAATAAATTTATTTTATATAAAATAATTAAAGTGTTTATTGTATGTAAGTTTATTATTCTATGGTATTATTGAATTAATGGAAATATTTTTATTATTACTCATTATTATATTATATTAATAATTGAATAACATTTTATCTTTCTTATTATATGTATAAACCTAATACTCATATTCTAAAATATTTATTTCAAAATTCAAATATATTATACTAAGCTCAACACCAAAAAATATACTCATTATCACCCAAACTCAAAATAAACTAATTATGCCCAAATCTCAAGTCCAAATTAAAATGAAATTAAACCCCATACTGAAAAACAATTTGTAAAAGTTAAAGTCCAATTCAAAAGCTAAAAATAATATTTTATTAAGATATTAAATTTTTAATAATATTTTATGTATTGATACTTATAATTATAAACATGTACTTTAATATACTAAATTACACATAGCTATTAATGTTGTATCTTTTATTATAATCTTTAATTTAATAATAGTTATATATTAATACTTATAAAACATATTATTTCATTATATAATTATATCACATATTATAATAGTAGATTGTACTTAATATATTAATTATTATCATATATTGTTGTTATTATTCTATTGATTGAAATATACTCTAAGTCTCTATATTTTTCTTACATTTGAAAGTTAGCCCTCCTACTATATTATATAATGTTATATCATATCATATAGTATATAATATATTAATAGTTTATATATATGCATATATGACTAAACATTATAATATCATCTAATACTATATCTTTTATTGCAATCTATATTATAATAAAAGTTATATATAATAGGAGTACATTAGATATTATTGTTTATTATTAAACTAGTTGAAATATACTTTAAGTCTCTATAATTTTCGTACATTTAAAAGTTAGCCCTCTTACTATATTTTATAATGTTATATCATATAATATAATATATAAATAGTGTGTATATATACACATTAATGATTAAACATTATAATATCATATAATACTATATCTTTTAATATAATCTATATTATAATAGTAGTTATATGTGTATTAATATTTTTAGTAATAGTTATATATCATAATATTATTTTATGTATTAGTAATATACTAATTTAGTATATCAGTTTAAGGTCAAGTTAAGTAATTGATTTCGGTAATATAAATATCCAAGGTTTATGAATACATTTTCAAAAAAATAAAAATAAAAAATTATCATTTTTTTATTTTTTTATTTTTTTATTTTAAGTAATATCATAAAATTATATTAATTATTAATGTATATTACGGTTGTTTAGTTATAAAGTCGGTTTTGCTTGGGCTTTGGGTCGTATTTATATCGGACTTGGGTCAGATCGGTCTCGGGCTTGGACTTGTTATTGGCTTGGGTTTTCTTGAGCTTGGGCTTTCTCAGGTTCGGATTTTCTCGAGCTCGAATCTATTACGAACTCGAGCTTTCTCGAAGTCGGATCGTTACAAGTTGGATCCGCATGGGCGGGCTTTCATGCTCGGGCTTGTTTAGCCAACTCTAATATTAAGCAATATATAAGGTTTTTGGAAACATACATTTAACAATTATATCTATAAAGTCAAGTTTTAATCGGGCTCAAGTCAAATCGGTCTCAAACTCGGATCTATTACAAGCTTAGGTTTCTTAAGCTCGAATCTGTTGGATTGGCATAGGCGAATTTTTCTACTCAGAATTGTTTTGCCAACTCTAATATATCAAGCAATATATAGGTTTGTGGCAACGTAACTTTAATAATTATATATATGGAAAATGTAACTTGAATGAAATTGGGGGGTGTAGCTTACATGGTAGAGCGCTCGCTTTTACGGGGTTCAATTCCCCGCACCTCCACTACTTTTTTACTAAGCATTTCTTCATCTTGGCTGTCTCGCTCCTTCTCCAAACAGTACAAAATTTTGTATACAACAACGCCTCTTCCTTTTGTCTCTCCCGTTAGCTTTGCCTTGGCAGCCGTCGTTAAGGGTATGTGATAATCTTAGAATGATCGATGAATATGCCAGAGATGGAGTTTCTTCCGGTTAGGAGTTATATGGATTATGGACCAGGTTTCAATACATGTAAAAAAAATGTTCCTTTTTATAATCATTCTGATTCTGGGTCTTTTTTGAGAAAGTTGTAATGTACCATGCCCCCATTTGTGCCATTGTCCATTGCTGCTGGTGTTGCTCAGCCAGCCCCAACTTGAGCTTGTAAAAAGAGCAAGCTTTTCTGCTGAGGAAGCCTGAAATATTTTGTTTACATAAATGTGAACAATTTCTAAATTATTTCCGTTTTCAGTGCCCTGAAGAACTCGGTTTCTATGGCTAACCATTGGGTGACAATGCAGTTAGGCTGTGCATAACAATCTTGTCCCGGCTGGATTGGTAAAAAATTAGGCCATCAACATTGAAAATTTTAAACAATAGTCCAACACCATTTGAAGCATTTCAATAACTACACAGCTGGATAAAGATGTGGAAAACATGGGTGGCAACAAAAACATGGACAACATACCACCTTACTTCCCTTATCATTGCCTATAAAGGTATTACAGGTTGCTACTATAATTTCTCTTTTTATATTTTAATTTTCATATGTTAATATTTTATATTTATAAATTTTAATATATTTGTATATCTATATTCTATAATGTAAGTTATAATAGTATGAGTATATAATCAATTGGGCATCAAGTCAGTAGGGATGTAAAATAAGTTATATTTTTATAAGTGTTTTAATATAAAATAAAAAAAAAATTAATCATAGTGAGACTTGAACTCATAATATAATAAATTTTATCATTTAATTTTACCATTTCAATCAACCTTTACACTATATTTGAATTAATAATTATAAAGGAAAATAAAGGAAAGTAAAAGAAAAGAAAAGAAAAGTTAAAGGAAAGAAAAGGATTGCATATTATTTTGTTTGAATTGTTTGGTTGAGTTGTGGAAAGAAGATAGAATAATTAAATAGTGATTTTTTATAATTATAATATTTTTATAATATAATTATGTAAAAGATAAGAGGGCTAAATAAGGCCGATGTAGGCCATTTTTATTTTTTATTTAGGCCTTTAGATCGATTTTATTTTTAATTAGGAAAATTGGCCAGTTTTAGGAGAGAGAGAATGTAAAAGTGCGTCGAGCTGGGCATGCTTTCTACATAGATGGCAGTAAAGTGCGCCCAGCTGGATAAGCTTTCACATTCTCTCTCCAGGGTTTGGTTTTTTAAGGGTTATGATTAAGGTTATTAATTTGTTGGGGTTAGGGTTTTAGGTTTTTTTAGGGTTTAGGGTTTTTTGAAAGTGTTCAGGATTTCCAAATGAAACGATAGAAGTTCTTAGGTAGTATTGAGGGGTTGGGGATGTGATATTGTGCCTCAGTATACATACATTTCACATATCATGGCAAGATAAGACCATCACTTGAGAAACCTATCCTAAAAGAATAAGGTTTTGGGGGCAACATGGCTTGATACGATCAGGGGTCAAAGTCAACGTGAAGGTCCTAGTCAGCGGCCATGATGCAGTCACAAGTTCGAGTATAACCGAGGGGCAAGTGATAGTTGTTACGTGGTCAAGAGTTCAAGCTTTTTGGTTACTCACAAACAATGCCCTATATATACCATACATAAGATTGATACTAATATCATACGAAAAAACTATGGGGACTTCCAGTGTAATCAAAGTAATATTTTTCTCTATTTCCAAGTAATCGGCATTTTTAACCTTTCATTCTTGTCTGAAGCCTAACACTGAGGTAGACACAATAGGGCTCTCAAGAGAAGAGCAGATGTTCCGATACAGTAGAGGTCAAACTTGGGTCGGCGTAGAAGCGGTTGTAGTTATTAATAGGTTATGTAATAATGACAATAGTCATCACCCTGAAAGGAGCATCACCTTTAGTGCACCGCAACCGCCACTCCCCACCTGAGAGTCCTCTTACGTCCACGATGGTGCTGGCCTTTGAATAAGAAGAAAGGATAAAGGTACCAGTTGTCTGGAAATGGAGAAAAACATTACACTAATTATAGAGGGAAACCCCAAAGTTTTTTCATATGAATATGCCATCAAACTTATGTATGGTATTTATAGGGCATCATTTTTGGGTATTCGAAAAGATTGAGCTCGTGGCAACATAACGATCGTGAATTGGTTCCCCTGTTATACTCCGATCCATTACTGCATACTGACCATCGATTGAGACCTCCACATCTACTTCCACCCTTGACCTTAGAAAAAAATCACCCCAAAACCAACTTCCCTAAGAGAGTCTTCAAAGGTAATGATATATGAAATGTGTGCAACTTGGAACAATATCGCATCACTGACAAATATTTTTAGCCATCAAAATTTTTAAGACCGAAAAATGGTTTATAGTAGAGAAATGGAGAGGAGTGGAGAGAAATTATATGATTGATGGATGATGAAGCTTGGTATGTGAGAGCCATTTTATAACCATAGGGAAGGGTCTGTTTGTAAAGAAAAAACTTGAAAGTACGGTGGAACATATTCTAAACGCGTTGAAAAAATGTTTAAAGTGTCTAAATTATTCAAAGCATCAGTATTTTCTATCAGGGTAATAGGAAATTGGTTAAAGAAAGCTCGTTCAGCTAGGGGAGCTTTTCTGCTGACATGGTAAAAAAGCACACCTACTTGGACATGGTTTCTTTCTCTAACCAATTTCCTATTCCCTGGGTAGAAATGACCTTTTCATATACATGTTAAGCATGTTATGCAGCGTTAAATCTCAATAAAATTATATGACTTCTAATTACCTGATATAAAATGTATTTGCACTATACAATATGCAAGAATATGTGCATTTGTAAACAAGAGTCATAGCACGTATTCTCTTTCTCCTTATTTAATTCTCTTATAAAAGGGGCATAATTTGCATAACATAGTCACGCATCAAGTTAAATAAAAAAGAATAACCTTGGATCACGGGTGAGAGTTGTGTGTACTCCTTCGGACAACTATATAATTTTTTTTTTGCATTTATTCATCCAAATCATGAGTGATATTGAAATAAGTCGACGAGGGAAATTCGTTATATACTAAAATGGTCAAATATGTAATACAAAGTTTGGGGTGGTGTTTGTAGGAGTGAAGTCCATGGAATTTGTGTTCAATAGTACCATGCAAATGCATAAGCTATAGACTAGAATTAGTAAGAAGTCGGTGGATCGACCTGAGAAAGAATTACGAGGTTGCAATGTAGATATCTTACATCCATTGACCCCTTATAAGTATAAGCTATTCGATATGATTAGCGAGACGCAACTTGAGACGGTCATATCATTGCACATCGAAAGTGGAAATGTTTTTATTAAGTTATATGTTGAGTTTACCAATGTTGATGGATCTGGCCCATCTTCGGTGATAGTCGCGGCAAATATGAGTATCGAAGCTGAAGCAAAAAGTCCTATTATAGGATTGTGTAGTGGGTTCTCTGGCCCCATTCAAAGTGGCTACTGGAATGTTCCCAAAACTATAGGAAAACACTCATCAATCTCTGGAAATGATCTAAACTTTATGGTTTAGTACCAGTTGGGGTATCAACATAACCCAAATCTAGACACTCGTGCTCGATATTCAATTAGTGCATTCGATTTCAACTTTGGCACTGGGTCAATATTTTGGGGAGGAAGTAGTTATACCAGAGGATCATCAACGTACACCAGTCACCAACCCGTTGAATATTCTGGTGGCTACATGGGGCTGACCGTGTGTCACACACGGCCTAGACACATGCCGTGTGTATACCCGTGTGGACAAATATAAGGCCATTTACCAAGCCTTTTGCCACCTGAAACATAAGCAAACTCATACCAATTCAAGGGCACATAACATAACATTTTTAAATTATCAAATATCTCAAAACTAAGTCATCCACATATCATTTACATGCCACACCCATCAAGCCTATACATCACATATTTAGCAACTTAAACATGCAAGTTATCACTTCCATGAATAACATCATCATATGTATATACCATTAACCAATTTTGGCCAATTTCATATGGCCTTATACAAAAGGATCATTCATCAAAATATTCCAATATTTTTTTCCCAAATCAATTATGACAAATAACAAAAAGACCAAGTCCCTATACATGCCATACTCAAAATAAAAGGCTAGTTATACCCAAATATTCCAATTGATAGTGATAGTGTGATCGAGCCTCTGACGTCCTTCAATCCCTAAGCTAGCTTGGCGGTACTATAAGAAAATGGAAAGAAAAGGGGAGTAAGCATAAAGCTTAGTAAGTTTGCATGTAAATAATTAACAATACTGATCATGCAATATCATACGCATAACATAAATATAACTTAATACAAAGTCATCAAGTATCATGAATACGTCTTAGATTATGTTCTTTACATAATGTACCATAAAACTCATGTTCATGATTTCTTCATTCACTTCTTACTGAGACCTTATTGATGCATATCTCAAGAATTATAAGCTTCATGTACATACCTGTACCCTTTCAACATGTTCATACCTTGTCATTTCTTTAACGTACTTTTGCATTACCCATTGAACCACTTGGAATACTAAAGATACTTGGGAAATCTCGTACACATGGTAGGATGCCAATGCCATATCCCAGATATGGTATTACATGGGATCCCAAATCAATGCCGATACCATATCCCAGATATGGTCTTATACGAGATCTTATATCGATGCCATGTCCCAAACATGGTCTTACATGAAATATCATAACGATGCCAATGCCATGTCCCAAACATGGTCTTACATGAGATCACATATTGATGCCAATGCCATGTCCCAAACATGGTCTTACATGGGATGACACATAACCCTAATGTCGTGACATTTGTATCCTATCTATTCTTAAGGTTCAATTAAGATTTCGAAACTTTAAACCTCGTTACATTGTCATCGAGTCATTGTAAACCAAAATTCATAAAGCAATTATAAATATCATGCAAAAATTAAAGCATCAAATACAAAGTGAAGTAATGTTGCATTATTTACCCATAAACTTACCTCGGTAACAAAATATGACTAATCTATTCAATTTAGTTCGCAACTTTGTTCTTTCCTCGATTTAGGTTCGGACTCCGTTCTTCTTGATCTATAATAGCAAATTTCACTTATTTAATCATCACATTGTTCAAATTAGTCCATAAACCATACTTTGGCAAAATTACAATTTTGCCCCTAAACTTTCACATATTTACAAATTAGTCCCTAGGCTCGTAAAATGAAATGTGTCTATTTTCTTTGTTAGCCAAGCCTAGCCGAACCTAACACACACTCATAGCAGCCCACATTTTCCTTCAAATTAAACTCTTACTACTCATTTTATAACTTTTACAAAAATGTCATATTTAGGTGTTTTCATGAAAAATCATTTAGTAAAATATGTTTAACACACATCAAACTTCCATATTCCTTCATTAAATGTGACAGTCCAATTTAGACCCTAATCAGAATGGTGGTTTTGGGACCACGAATCTGAGTCAGAAAAATATTTTAAAATTATTTTCTATGTTTGTTATGTGTGAATTTATATCTGTGAAAATTTTCATGATTTAATTTTGTCGTTTGGGTGTCTGATTAAACAAATGGGCTTAATTGCATAAATTGAAAATTTAATAGTACTAGTTGTGAGGACTGAATTGATAGTGGCTTTTTAAGTGGAAGCACCTATGTTTTAAATGGCCCTTTTTCTTTTATGCTAATGGACTACATGAGGTAAATAAATGAACAAAATAAAATATGTTTTCTAATTTCATTCATATGTTATAATGATAATAAGATATATATATTTATAAGTTTATAAAATAAGTCATGAGTGGAGAACCATGTGTTAATATGGTGGACGAATATGTCCTTGTGCATAAACTTTAGTTATTAAATTGTTAAAGGGTAATATAGGAAACCAAGTTAAAAACTATATATTATAACTTATATCATAAAAATATACCTATGTGTGTTTATATTTTGCCTTGGCCAAATATAAACAAAAGGAAAAGAAACTAGAGAAGCTAGGGTTCGGTCACTTTGCAAGCTCAATCCAAGGTGAGTTCAAGCTCGGTTTTGATAATTTTTATGTTTTTGTGATCGTTGCTTCGTATACTATCAGGCCCATACTCGATTTTCTAATATTGATGTATATTTTGAGTTTTGCCGTTATTGATATCTTGGTGAATTTTGTGCTTGATGTTGTTAAATATAAGATATCAGTTAGATTATTAAGTTTGTATTGGAAATTTTCATGAAAATTAAGTAAATAGGGCTTAATTACAAAAATGATTAATAGAGGGATTAGATTGTGAAATTAATTAAATGTGAGGACTTGTATGGATAGGGGGAACATTTGACCTAGGCTAAATACAAGCAAATTATGCAAATTTTGTGTTTTATGAATTTTTGGACTAAATTGCTAAAAGTGTAAAATTTATGGGGTAAAAGTGTAATTTACCCATTTATGTGTTTTAGAGTGAGTTTGATTGAATATTTGATTAAATAAGTTTAATTTAAATTAATTTAGATCAAGAAAAGAGAAAATCAGATTCGGATCGGGGAAAAGCAAAAATGGATGAATAGTCGGTTTACGTTGTTCGGCAATATCCGAGGTAAGTCTATAAGCAATTTAAACATATTTATTTGAATGAAAATTCGTTAAATGTTAAATTTGAATATATATATATATATATATATATATGTAACTGTGGTTGGCCGAATATGACTTTATAGATTTGTATATTAAGTTGAATTGAATTATGGTGTGATTTTGAAAGGTTGAACAAAGAATGAGTTACCATTGAAGTTTTTATAAATAGTTATGAATAAAATGAACATGTGATATAGATACTTAGGCTTCAAGCCTAGCAAGCATTATGCTGGTGAGGTTAAATCGAGCTTAATGCCTAGCAGGCTTGTTGCCGGTGAACAGAAATCGGGCTTAATGCCTAGCAGGCTTATTGCTGGTAAATATAATTCGGGCTATATGCCTAGTAGGCTATGTGCTGGTGTGAATTCAGGTTTATACCTAGCAGGCTTTTTTCTGGTGAGCTATTAAGAGTTTAAGCTTATGAGACTTTGTGTGAATGAGGTAAATGAATTTGATAAATGAATGAAGGTGTTCAGGTATGTGTTAGTTGGCTATCTATGTCTTAACAAGGTGAATTGATTTTTTTTAATGGATGATAAAAAGTAAAATTTTTTTTGTGAAGTTGTTTTAACATGTGAACTAAAACGAGATATATGTATATGTTCGATCTATTTAATGCATATGAACAAAATGTAATATTTGAGTAATGATTATAAGTTAATAAATGTATACGTGAATTTGGATAAATGAATTAGTTTGATTATGAAATTTAAGATGTGATGTTGATAATAAACATGTATATTTGGTTAAGATGATGTGACTTTATTAAAGAATATGTTTATCTGCAAGGATATTAAAGTTTAAATTAATTGTAAATAAAGATACTTAGTAAACTTAGTTTATAGTTTATTTTGCTTAAGGCTTACTAAGCTAAATTAGCTTACTTGTGTGTTTGTTACTATAATTATTTTATAGATTTTTGGAGGCCGTACGTGCTCGGGGATCATCAGTGAAGTCATCCACACTATCGTTTAAATATCGGTAATTTAGAAGCTAAATTTACAAAAAAAAAAAAAAACTTATGACATGTAAAGGCTAAACTATTTTGTGGATATTTTGGACTTGCTGTGTATAATTTTATAAGCCATGCGAATGTGGCTTGTTCAATATGTTTAGTATGTATTATGCTTTGATTAAATAATGTGGTTAATTTTGATTATGGCTATAGTTTCGGTTATGATATGCATAATTTGAAGTAAATTATGATTTAAGTGAATGGTTAAAGGTTTGGTATTATTTTGGTGTGAAATGTAATTATTTTTTTGTAGATGGGATGACTCATGAATTGAGATTATGAGATTTAAGTGAGATGTGGTTGTGAGTGAGATACACAAGTTGAATGAGACTCGGTGAAGATAGTATGTGTGCAAATATATTTGTATAATATATATATATAATAAATAAATAAAAGAAGATTTCATGTATGTGTTATTATTAATTGTTATTATAGGCATTATAATTATATGGCTAGTCTAGATGGCATAATGTAATGTGATGTATGTAATTTAGATTCGGTCATAAAGTTATAAGTTATGTGCACAAGTGAATTGATCAAGTCGAAAGTGATGTGTGAAGAGCCACTATTTATTCGGCTAAGTCACTGAAGAATAACCATATGAATAGTATGATATTTATGTATAAGTGGTTAATTGGATTTTAGTTAGTTACCGATTATAATATGGTTATATGATGGAAGTTATATTTGTTCAATCCATAAGAATTTTGTTTTTTAATTTTATTGATTTTGTCATGTGCATATGACTATGTGAATATTTCATATCTAATGTATATGTTTATGAATTAAATGATTATTTATGTATTAGTTTAGTAACATGAATTTGTTTGTAAGAAATTAGTTGAATTTGTGATATTACATTTGATTGGTTTAAAAGATTTGAACTTGTGAGCTTGTGAATGTGTGAAAGTTGAAACTGTCCAGTAATGCCTCGTAACCCTTTCGGCGATAGATACGGGTTATGGGTGTTACATTAAACATCAAAATACATGCATGTCACACATGGGTAAACTTTTGAACATGAACCCTAGCTCAAAATATGGCTAGAAATAGCTAAATCGAGCTACATGGATTTCAAAAATGTAAAGAGCATTAAAAACGGGGCTAGGATGCACTTACTATTGAGCTTGAGAAGTGAAGAAACCCTAGCTATGTCTTCTCTTCAATTTTCGGCACAAGGGGAAGTAGATGGACACAATTCTGACTTGAT
Organism: Gossypium stocksii; assembly: GCA_020496765.1. Taxonomy (NCBI): domain Eukaryota; kingdom Viridiplantae; phylum Streptophyta; class Magnoliopsida; order Malvales; family Malvaceae; genus Gossypium; species Gossypium stocksii. Next base: position 57,640,500 of record CM035622.1, read on the forward strand.
TTTTTCCCTTTTTATTAATTTATTAACTAAATGACCAAAATGCCCTCAAGACCCTTCCTTGAGATTTTTCCCATGCCCATTTTTGTCCATTATGACATAAAATGGTTTATTTACTAAATAAGGACCTCTAATTACACATTCATTTCAATTAAGTACCCCAAAGCTTCTAGAATCTCATATCTTACAACTTTTGCAATTTAGTCCTAAAAATTAAATTAAACACTTATTCACAAAATTTCTTCATGAAACTTTCACAAAACCATGCAAGCATGTCATAGACCTCATAAAAACCATAAAATAAATATTTCTATTGTAACTCCCCTTACCTGAGACCGTCGCCGGAGTCGAGCACGAGGCGTTACCAGACTTACCTTACTAGTTTGGGGCATAAAAATTTACTTTTAAAATTAATTCATTCACATTCATCCAATATATCCCTAAAATGGGCCCTCGAGGCCCTAAACATGCAATTGGAATGGTTTGGGACCAAACCAGGAACATTTAAAAATTTTCCAATTACTTACACAAATTAAAACAATTTATTTCACTGTTCATAATAAAACTGTTCACCTGCATAATAGTCACTAAATTAATTATAAATCGAGTTACGAAACTTACAATTTAAATACGTAAATTTTCCCTGAAACTATATTCATTTATTTTCTTACCATAATTTTTCTAGGATTTTTGGTTTGGCCAATTGGTACAGTTTATTAGTTAAATGTTCCCCTATTTTGTAGCCCAACTGACCTGACCTCTCTTCACTAAAAATCAATTATCTCATAGTACAATTTTTATTTTGTGTTTCCACTTCTTTCTAATGAAAATAGGCTCACGGAATCTATACATATAAATTCTGACTCATAATTATTTTTTCACAATTTTTAATGAATTTCTAAAATCAAAACAGGGGATCACGAAATCCCTCTAAACCAGTCTCACAAGAATTTAAATATCTCAGAATATAGACTTCCTTTTCTTACTATGTTTCTTTCCTATGAACATAGACTCAATAAGCTTTAATTATATACCTCATTCACAATTTAATTCCATTTCTACAATTTTTAGTCATTTTTCAAATTCACATCACTACTGCTGTTCCAAAACTGTTTAATGGCGAACTTTTACTCTTTCATAATTTCTTTGCATAAACTATCATTTAGGCATACATAACATCAAATCATGTTCTTAATTAGCCATTCAATAGCTAATAACTATCAAGTATTCATATGCCATTCTTTAATCATATCATAAGGACATACACACAAAATGACCAAGTCCCTATACATGCCATAACTCAAAACATTTCAAATTACAAAATACCGAGATATCCTTTAATAGTGTGAGACAAACTCTGACATCCTTACGATCCCCAAATTGGCTTGGCTACACTATAAAAGAGAGAAAGGAAAAAGAGTAAGCTACAATGCTTAGTAAGTTTACAAGTAAATAAATGACAACATTCACCAAGTATAAATATACTCATATTATACCATCAACTAACAAAATCTTTATTTTACTTCTCCACTTACTCTTTTAACTTTCCTATTTATCATTCCTTTACCTGAACTTTCTTGTAACATAGCCTATATATTAGCCCGATGAACCATTTGGAATACTCAGGATACTTGGGTTTTCCTGCCTGATAATAGCCTGCTAATGCCATGCTCTAGGCATTGTCTTACATGGGATGTTCCCTGTCTTGCCAAAGCCATATATCTGATATGGACTGACATGGGATGTTCCTCAACTGTCTCAACTTGCCAATGCCATATGTCTGATATGGACTTACATGGGATGTTCCTCAACTGTCTCAACCCAAAATGTCATGACATTTCGTATCCCATACATCCCTAAGGTTCAAATGGGCTTTCTGATACTTTTTCTCTGTTACCTCATCTTTGATTCAACTTGGAATATTCTGATAAAATAAATGTATATATGCTAGAAGTTAACAATATTAATATGAACTATCAAAATATTGCATTTATCTACTGTAAACTTACCGTGGTGCAAAATACGATCAACTTGACAACTTAATCTTCTACCTTTTTCTTTCCTTGTTCTATCCCTAAATTTCGTTCTTCTTGATCTATAATTAGCAAATTTAGCTTATTTAATACTCACATTTATCAAAAGTCCTTAACTCTAACTTTGGTAAAATTATAATTTTGCCCTTAAACTTTTGCATATTTACACTTTTGCCCCAAAGCTTGGAAATTAAACTTTTTTCCTAATTCTTATGTTTTAGGGCATGTTGATTATTTATTTACCTACAAAAACATCAAATTCTTACTCTAACATGTTCTTATGAACATTAGGTATTTTTACCAATTATGTCGTTTTACTCGTTTTCACTTAAAATCGCTTAGCTCAAGTCGTTTAACATAATTTCAAGCTTCATATTTTACCATAAAACATCAAAATAAACACATTTCACCTATGGGTATTTTTCCAAATATGAATCCTAGGTTAAATTATTGCTAGAATAAGCTAAATCAAGTTACCGGGACTCCAAAAATGTAAAAAAATTAAAAACGGGGCTTGGATACACTTACTATGAGCTTGAGAAGCTAAAGAAACCCTAGCTATGGTGTCCCTTAGAGTTTCGACCAACTTGAAGAAGATGGACAACATTTTGCCATCTTTTTCCCTTTTTAATCTTTTAATTACCAAATGACTAAAATGCCCTTCATTAAAACTTTAGTTATTTTTATATATGTATGTCCATTTTTGTCCATGAAAACCTAATGGTCTAATTACCATTTAAGGACCTCTACTTCAATTATGCTCTTCAATTTAATCCTTTCCTATCTAGAACTCATATTTATGAACTTTTGCAATTAAGCCCTAGTAGGAAAATTAAACATGCTATCTATAAAATTTTCTATCGATACTCTAACACATGCATCTAATCACTTGGTAAATCATAAAAATTATTCAGAAGAATTTTTTCTATCTCAGATTCGTGGTTTCGCAACCACCATTCCATTTAGGCCCTATTTTGGGATATTACATCTTCTTCAGATTTGTGGTCTTAAAACCACTATTCTAACTAGGCCCTAATTCGGGATGTTACACCTATGATCCAAATTGACGGCACCTGGCTATTCGGAAGGTATTAGCAGTGTTTTTTGTCTACCATTGCTCAAGACAGTAGTCGAAAGATTCTGCCAATAACGTTCGCAATAACTTCCAGAGAAATGGCAGATGACCGAGATTTTTTACTGAGCCGATTATGCTATCTCATTTACCCATAGCTTGACATATGTGTATATAGGACAGGGGACCTAAAATACTATCGATGATTGATCGTCACGGATCCCTTTAGGATTGCACTTATCATCTGTACTGGATATGACATGTGGGATCCAACTATTACCAAAATATCCTTTGGCGACTAAGTGAGATCTATTCATCGACATGGATTTGTAGTTTCAGCTACGTATTCACTGCACACCAAATTTTCAAATACTTGGTTATTCTACTACACTAATGTGTAGTAATTTATCAACAGGGTATGAGCTCATCCAATATGTTTTCCATCAAAAGTTGAAAAACTTGAGCACCATTAACACCTATGGTACGGCATACATTTTGAATATACCATTCAAAAAATGGACGCAAGCGTACGATGGGGATCTATGATACTGGCACATGATGTCAAACTTGGTCAAGTGCATCAATTCAGTACTAAAGGGGACGCATCATTTGCCAATAGTATTGGTTGTCAAAGAGACATACTTTCAACTGGCCCCTTCATTTCCTAAGAGGGAGCCGGTGTATACTAGGCAGATAGCAGGCCAAGGTACATTCTGCGATAATGTGATGCAAGAGATTCAATGAAGTATAGCAAAAACGAACATGATGTATATAGTGTGTCACTCGCGTGGAAACCTTGATTTGAGTGTCATGGAGTACGCTAGGCCCGACTAGGAAATGTCAGGTGCATGTTATCGTATGAACCTAACAGAAGGGACCTAAGATTGTGGGAGATTCCAAGCACTTTGGTTCCCATGCGCACATGTAATTACCGTATGTTGGAACATACTAATTGAGTACGCGCCTTACATCAATGATATCTACTGACTACAACACATTCGTAATGTGTAGAGTACTGAATTCCCACCCGTCCTAGATGAGAGTATGTGGCCACCTATGTCCAGTGCACCGTTCGAGTTACTGCTAAACAAGGACCTACATCACATCCTGAAAGGTCGCCCAATTCTACTTAGATAAGGAACAATATGGATATTCGAGAGAGGCACGATGAACAAAAATTATGTGGGTATTATAGAAACTTAGGGCATACAAAGACAACATGTTCTCTGTACAAGGATACGTTGGGGCCTCAATGTCGATAACATTACTTTCCAAAAAATTTCATATTCATTAGCGTGCTTTGCGTATTCACTTTGGTTCAATTTCTTTTTTATTTTTAACTTATGCATAACTAATGAAAAGACAAAAGTATTGTTCAAATAAAGACTTTATACTAATTGTAATAATTTATAATGTACAACACCTAAGCAAATTGTTTTGTAAAAATAAACTATTTTTTATTTATGACATTTTTATTTACATGATAATATTTATAACCAAAAATACATCGCACTCATCGACGAGCAGAATATGTGTAGCAAGGTGGTGGACAATGATCGCGTGCAAGATTTGTCCATGGAACTGGGCGTACAACCTAAGGTTCAATAGGAGGTGCAACCGGAAGGGCCTCCAGAGGTGTATTCGGACGTGTAAGCCTATAGAGTTTCTCTTCGTCGTCATCATCACCTAAAAATGAACCTCACATGCCCCCTAGGCAACTATATCTTTTAGATTGGTAGCGTCATTATTTCCTCCATGGTCGATTATTGCGTCATCCTTATCGCCCATCGTGTATTCGCCTCTCCTGCATCTGGAGGTTACAAAGATGAGCCACCCCAATAAAATAGTGATGCGTGCGGTGTTTAGGTCATTATATGCATGTAACCATAAGGTGCCTCAAATCCTAGGTATATCGGCATCGACTTGAGCATCAACATTGGCATTGACTGATGCATGGGCGTTTGCATCAGTGTCATTGTCGATGGTTGTGCATACATTGGCATCGTCATTTGTATGGGGATAGTATGCGGGGGGATGTCAGTACTCTGAAATATGAACCTACTGGAAAAGAATAATCAGCCACATGCGGCAGTGGTCCATAGTGTAGTGGTGCTTGTGAAAAATGCATAGCGTTAGTAAATTGAAGGGGAATAAGTTAAGGGAATTGACCCAGATATTGTGTAGCCACAGGCGGCACATCTTCTACTGGAGTCGATGACTAACCCATCGTGCGACAGTGTCCCCTCCTATGCTACTATGGCAGTCAACATTGCCTCTTCAACCAAATTTGCCTACTATTTACCTCCAGTTGTAGCAGATACAGCTTGCCAACGGCTTTGAACCATGTCAAGTAATCATCGACAGCCGCTATGTCTGACAAGAAAAATGGTTCGCAGGTGGGTATGGATTCCATCCTATGATCCCAAGCTTGGATGTGCTCATTGTGCTTCTTTGCCCAGTCTTCATCATTCTTCTCCAGTATGTCTACCTTATGTAGTTTTTTCATGTCTCACGGTGGTAGTGGAATTCATTTCCTATACCTGAACTATTGTAGAACGCGGTCTGATTCGTGCATTTCCACCGTCACGTACACTACCAATGACACCTTCGTGGTCAACATCTTCTGGTTGTCCAACACTTCCAACGGGATGCAGATATGATCTTGGGGTCGGCATATGACATCCATTCAAAATTAAAAACATAAATTGTAAATATCTGTAACGCCCCAAAATTCTGAAACTTTTAATTTTGTGTGATGTAGTTGACGTGTATGATTAGCACTATTCGAGTATTAATTTTGACGTATTACAAAGTTTCTTTAAAGTCTCGGGTTTAAGGTAGACCATAGGAAAAATTTAATTTTTGCCTAAGTGGAACCCTGATTTCTGGCATTAGGCCTTTTCAAAAAATTAAGAGGAAATAAGACATAGATGGGCCTATGGCCTAGTGGCAAAGTGACGCCACTTGGGGAGCAGGAAGGTGGCGTTACTAGGAGGCTAGGAGGTCCAAGGTTCAAGGGTTGACTGGCATAGAGAGGGGATTTTATTTTGTATCTTTCGATAACCAGTGCTGGAGTTAGAGTTGAACTCTGACAGGAGGAGTTTGAATTGGTCATAGGAGGGATTCAAGGAGTGATAAGAGGAGGAAATCTTGGAGAAAACTTAGGGATTGGGTTGTTGGATGAAGTAGAGCCGAATGGGACTTTAGGAGAAGGGAGAAATCGGCTTGGGTAGGGGTTAAGAGCCGATTTGGTTTTTTTTGAGGGTATAGCCAAATGCTCTTGGTCTTTTTGCTTTCGGCATATGTGTGATTTGTTTTCGGGTTTTTCTTTCTTTCTTTATTTGATTAGAGAGCATTGTTGTTCCCTTCACATACTCATTCTTTCAAACTCTAAGAGTCGAATGCTCTCAATACTTCTTCTTTTCTCTACTCCTCCTCGTACCATCTCATAGCCAAACGATTGCTTTCAAACCACCTTGCTTATGCCAATTCTTTACCTGTTTTCCCAAAACAACTACTTTGTTTCTTAGATCCAGATCTACACTTTCATAATCGGTTGTGTTAAAGGCCGATCTACTTTTTTTCTTCTCCCAAAAAGCCGAATACTATCCATATTCTCTTATGACTGAATAGCCCTACCACTTTGCCGATTTATTGTTGCTTCTCGTCCCTCTCAAATTTATTCTTCTCATCTACTGCTCTTATTTGATTTTTAGAAGCCGGATCTCACCTATAAGCTATCTAGGAAGCGGGATCAAAGATCAAGTCTTGGTAAGCACATATTCGTTCTTATTCCTCTTGTGCCTTAGTGAAAGCCGGATGGCTTGTCCAATCATTCTCTTCTCATTGAATCTACATACCTCTTAGTCAACCAGTGAAGGATACAACTGCAAGGAGGGGAGATCTTTTTGAAACCAAGCATCTTAAGGGGGTGTAAGTCGATTCGATTAAGGTAAGGGTTGTCTTAGGTTCGGTTTCGATATTGGGAATTGCTAGATCTTGTAAGTGACTAATCGAGTTCTCTAAATGAAATATAGGTCCTACGCGTGTGAGCTATTACGGTTTTCTTCAATAAGGTGTGTACATACACTGCACACATGACAAATCGGCAAAAGCTAAAAGCCAGAACGCCGAAAAGTCAAAAAGCCGAAAGGTTGGCGCCGCCAACCGCACGGGCGTGTGAACACTCATGTGGAGATACCAATACGACAACTAGGGCCAAGGGAGTGATCTCATAGTCTCAGGCCACTTTTTGGCCAATCAGGCTAGAATTGGCCAAATGGGCCCGACGGGCTCATGGCCCAAATAGACAAAAATTGATAAGTGATATTAAGTGACGAGTTGGTAAAGTTGGTTGAATAGTTTAGAATGGATTGGGCCTGATGGGTCGTATATTTCTGATTGGGCGTAATGGGCCATATAAATATGATTGGGCTTGGTGGGCTATATGAATTTATGAAAGTATGTGGACTAGTTAGGGTTTTATAACGGACTTTTAGGCCTAGTTTTTAATGAATATTTAAGCAGCATAAAACTTAATTAATTTATCAAGTGCGTCTGTGGACAAGTCGTAAGGTTAGAGTGTGGCAATCGGCATATGCATGTCTAGGATTGGATCTAGGGAGAGCTTCGTACTTAAGCTGTCTTTATGACCCACCTCCTCTTCTCTAGAATCCTACCTGGTGCATAGTGTCCGTTCACTTTAGCCAATGAGGACTTGTTGACTGGCCAAAGTTCGTAATTAAGACCTATGTGGTTAAAAAATTACTGAAATACCCCTGTAGGGTAGAATTACTGAAATACCCCTGTAGGTTAAAATTACTAAAATGCCTTTGTAGGGTAAAAATACCGAATGAAATGACTAAAATGCCCTCATTGTATAAATGACTAGATTACCCCTAGGTGTTGGCTATGTGGAAATGTGTATGTTGGATTCATGTGATGTATGTCACACTTGGGTGGGTTTTATGATACGGAGGAAGATATGTGAGGATCGCATAGTCACTTGATGACATTGGATCCACCGGTGGCTTTTAAGCCCATTATAAGATTAGCAGCTCTGCTGTAATGGTTGAGTTAGTGCTACAACCTGTGCTACCATTGGAGTGTAGGGATGGGTGGGTTGATATTTATATCCCCACAGGAGTGTAGTGTTGGAAGGGAAAATAAAGTACGGGGTTGGATTGGGATGGGAGCATTGCATACATATGATATTGATGTGATATGGGCTAAGGCCCAACTGAGGCCACCAAGGGCTTAGGCTCGAAGGCCACTGTATATTGTGTTATGGGCTCGGGCCTAACTGAGGCTATTGTGGGCTAAGACTCAAAGGCCACCCATAATGATAGGGCTTAGGCCTAATGTATTAATTGCATGTTGATATAATTGCCGAGGGTTGTACACACTGAGTGTTCGACTCTTTTATTTTTTTCAAGTGACCTTCAGTAGGTGGCTAGACGTAGGAAAGGACTCGGAGGCGGCCACACTGCAAGTTAATTAGAAAATTTAATAGTTTCAAATTACTTTATCTTTAATTATTATTACTGTTGAATTTTTGGGTGAAAATTTAAACATGGTTTCAAAATCAATATAATTAACTTATTATTTTTCTTAAAACATGAGCTTCCACCACAGTTAACAAGAAACATACCAAGGGGTACAACTATGGGTTTTTCTTCCCAAAATCAGAGCTTTTAACTCACTCACCTGAGTTTTTAAAACAAGCACAGGTTCAAATGGTTTTTATCTTTAAACATTTTTCTAGCAAGGCTGATTTGAAAATAAACCATTGATTTAAACCACAAGCGGACAATAGACTCAAGTCTTTTAACGTGTTGGATTTGTACGAGTTACCCTGTTGTGTGACACCACCCTATTAGGCCATAACGTCTGGGTCAGGTTTAGGGTGTTACATTTAGTGGTGTCAAAGCCCCGTTGCAAAGGTCGGGCTATGAATTGGGCCTTATATTTCAGGTTTTAAGTTTAGCAGTTAATCAAAAAGTTTTGAAGGGTTTTTGAAGTGTGGCCCACTGGGTCTCCGACGTCGAGCCAAGTAAGTTCTTCTATTACCAAATTTGTCTTAAGCTACTGTACTGTAGATAGTTACTGAGCTACTTTAGTTGATAGGCTCTTAGATAGAGAAAAACTAAATCCCATAGGAAACTTAAGCTTGTAGTGGATTTACGACTGGGAAAATAGCTCCTAAATTACTACTTTCATAAGACACTTGCTTTAAATAGTGGAACTATGAAATAATTCTATAAAATTTCTAATTCAGAAATATGCAAGCAACGATGAGTGCTAGAAGAGGTGCAAGAGGCCGCGATAGAAGCCGTGGAACAGTTAGGGCTGGGTCATTGGCGTCGGGCCACATGCCCAACATTAGAGTAGAAGAGGCTCCAGCCTCACCAGTAGCTGAAATGGGACTGTAAGAATGGGCTGCCACTACGGATAATGCGTTGTTCCAGGCTATGTTAAGGATTTTAGAAAGGGTCGGCAGGCCCAATAATGGTATGGGAAGTCGTGGGTCGATCTCAGAGCGACTTTGATCTAATGGGGCAGAGATCTTCAAGGATGTTGCTGGTATGGCTCCAAATATGGCTAAATACTAGTTGGAAGCCACGAAGAGAATAATGGATGACCTAGATTGCAAGGCTGAACAAAAGCTGAAAGGTGCAGTGTCACTACTTAGAGAGGAAGCCTATCAATGGTGGTTAATTGTGAAAGAGGGCAACCAACCAGAACAGATCACCTGGGAATTCTTCAAATCGGCATTCTAGGGGAAATACATTAGAGCAGGCTATATGGATGCTCGAAGGAAAGAGTTTTTGAACCTGGCTCAGGGGGACAGATTAGTGGCTGAATATAAGGTAGAGTTTCTGCGCCTTAGTTGTTATGCAAAAGGAATAGTTACAACAGATTATGAGTGTTGCATGCGATTCGAGGACAATTTGAGAGACAATCTTAGGGTGTTGATAGCTCCACAGAGGGAGTGGGACTTTGCGGCCTTAGTGGAAAAGCAAAAATAGCAGAAGAAACAAAGCGTACAGAGCGCCTCAACTGAAAAAAGGAAAATGGAAAAAAAAAGGAATATAGAAGCTTCAAGGGTTGGACAGAGGCCTGCGAGGAGGGCCAAAGTGGATGGGCCAGTCAGAGCTGGGGCCCCTACTGTTGTTGCTAATGCTAGGATACCGCCTTGTGCTATTTGTGGAAAAGGGCATGTGGGTGAGTGTTGGAGGAGAACAAGAGCTTGTTTGAGCTGCGGATCTATGGAACATAGGATTAGAGAGTGCCTGAGAAGGCCAGATCAGGTGCAAACTGGTGGCAGAGGTAATTTTCAGCTGCAGAGAGGTGGTCAACAACAGCCAAGGGGCTGTGGTTAGGTCAGGGGCGGCAATGGCATAGGACGCAGACGCGAAGCACCGGGAAGAGGTGCAGGACAGGTAGAGGTGAGGCAACCAGCATTAGTTTATGCTAGTCATCGCAAAGAGGACTGGAATGCCCCAGATGTGATAATAAGTATGTTTTTTATTCATGAGCTACCTTATATTGCACTAATTGATGTTGGTTCAACACATTTGTACATTGCATGCAACATGACTAAAACTTTGGGTGATGTGTTTGAAACCACTGCAAATGAAATTACTGTGTTGAGTCCTTTGGGGCAATCGGTGAAAGTTAATAAGTTGTTTAGGGATGTACCTTTAGTGGTCCAAGGGGTTACTTTCTTAGCGGATTTGATGGAATTGCCATTTGGTGTGTTCGACCTCATCTTAGGCATGGTTTGGTTGGTGAGGCATCTGGCAACTTTAGATTGTGCTGCAAAGCTGATGGTATTGAAAACTGCAGAAAAAGAAGAAGTAAAGGTGATCGGGGAACGATGAGATTATTTGTTAAATGTAATATCGGCTTTAAAGGCGAAGAAGTGGGTACGGAAAGGCTGTGAAGCTTATCTAGCCTATATTAGTGAGGTGGAATCTAAGAGTCTTAATGTTGAGGATTTGAGAGCAGTAAAGGAATTCCCCGATGTTTTTCCTGATGATTTGCCTGGGTTACCTCCCAACAGAGAAGTGGAGATTGGGATAGAATTGTTACCTGGTACGGCTCTGGTGTCTATCGCTCCATACAGGATGGCACCGAAGAAGCTAGTGGAGTTGAAAGCTCAGATTCAGGAATTATTGGACCCTGGATTTATTAGACCAAGTGTGTCTCCATGGGGAGCACCAGTATTATTTGTGAAGAAGAAGGATGGGTCCATGAGGATTTGCATCGACTATCGGTAGTAAACAAGCTAACCATCAAGAATAAGTACCCTCTACTGAGGATAGATGATCTTTTCGATTAGCTCAGGGGAGCCTCAATTTTCTCAAAGATTGACCTGCGTTCAGGGTACCATCAACTGAGGGTTAAGGAAGCAGACGTTTATAAGACAGCTTTTTAAACTCGTTTTGGGCATTACGAATTTTTGGTGATGCCATTTGGGTTGACGAAAGCACTTGCTGCTTTCATGGATCTTATGAATCGGGTTTTTCAACCTTATCTAAACTAGTTCGTAGTAGTTTTCATAGATGATATCTTAGTATACTCAAGAGCTGAAGATGATCACGATGCACACCTAAGGATTGTGTTGCAAATTTTAAGAGAGAAGTAGTTATATGCTAAGTTTAGCAAGTGTGAGTTTTGGCTAAAGCAAGTCACTTTCTTAGGACATGTGGTCTCAGCTGAGGGGATTAGGGTTGATCCTTGAAAAATTAAAGTAGTGTTGGACTAGAAACGACCTAGGATGGTGTTAGAAATTTGAAGTTTTCTAGGCCTGGCTGGGTATTTATTGGCAGTTTGTTTAAGGGTTCTTATTAATTGCCGCACCCTTAACCAAGCTACTACGGAAAGGGGTGTCGTTTGTGTGGACTGATAAGTAGCAGGATAGCTTTGAGAAACTTAAGAAGGTCTTAACGGAGGCCCCTGTTTTGATTCAGCCAGAGCCTAGGAAGGAGTTTACGATTTATAGCGATGTGTCATACGTGGGCTTGGGCTGTATCTTGATACAGGAAGGCAAGGTGGTTATATATGCATCGCGCCAACTTAAGGCTCACGAGGGAATTACCTAACCCATGATTTGGAGTTGGCAGCAGTGGTATTCGCACTTAAGATTTGGAGACATTACTTGTTTGGAGAAAAGTACACCATTTATATGGATCACAAGAGTCTGAAGTACCTTCTAACACAGAAGGAGTTGAATTTGAGGTAGCGCAGATGGATTGAGCTACTAAAGGATTATGATTGCACGATCGAATATCACCCAGGCAAAGCAAATGTGGTGGCTGATACACTAAGACGTAGGGCTATATTGGATTTGAGGGCAATGTTTGCTCGGTTGAGTTTGTATGATGATGACAGTTTGTTAGCCGAGTTACAAGTGAAGCCACTGTGGGTTGAGTAGATCAAAGTTAAGCAGCCATTGGATGAGACTTTGGGTTCTTGATTCAAGCAAGTTGAAAATGGGGAAGTGACAGATTTTGGGTTAAATGGGGATAGATTGCTGTGTTTCTGTGGGAGAACTTGCGTACCATAGGATGATGATTTAAGGAAGACCATATTGCGAGAAGCGCATAGTAGTCCCTATGCTATGCATCCCGAAGGTAACAAAATGTATTAGGATTTGCGAGAGCTTTATTGGTGGCTGGGGATTAAATACAAGGTTACGGAGTTTGTAGGCAAATGCTTAGTATGTCAACAAGTGAAAGCGGAGCATCAATTACCATCAGGGTTACTCCAGCCGGTTAAGATCCCACTCTGGAAGTGGGAGAGGGTTACTATGGATTTTGTTAGTGGGTTGCCCTTGACGCCTACTAAGAAGGACTCTGTGTGGGTTATTGTGGATCGGTTAACTAAGTCTGCCCATTTTATACCGGTCCACACAAACTACTCATTACATAAGTTGGCACATTGTATGTGGCAGAGATTGTGAGGCTGCATTAGGTGCCGGTCTCTATTATATCTGATAGGGATCCACGATTTATGTCTCACTTTTGGAAAAGTTGCACGAGGCACTGGGCACGAGATTGGAATTTAGTACACATTTCACCCTTAGACTGATGGTCAGTCGAAGAGGGTAATCCAAGTTTTGAAAGATATGTTGAGAGGGTGTGTAATTGAGTTTTAAGACAGTTGGGAGGATTACTTGCCATTAGCTGAATTTGCATATAATGACAGTTATCATGCAAGTACTGGAATGGCACTGTATGAAGCACTAAATGGGCCAAGATGTCGTACCCTGACTTGTTGGACAGAGTTGGGTGAACGGCAAGAATTGGGTCTAGAATTACTGGCTGACACTAAAGATAAGGTGAAGTTGATTCGGGATCAGTTGAAAGAGGCGTAGATAGGAAAAAGTCATATGCTGACCTTAAATAGTGAGAGATTGAGTATGTAGTGGGAGACTTGGTTTTTCTCAAGGTTTCTCCTTAGAAGAAGGTGTTAAGATTTGGATAGAATGATAAGTTAAGCTTTAGATTCACTGGGCCATATCGAGTACTGAAGCGAATTGGGCCAGTTGCTTATCAGCTGGAATTACCTTCTGAACTGAGTCAAATACATGATGTGTTTCATGTGTTTATGCTTAGGTGTTATCCCTCAGATCCTTCGCACATTATACCGATCAAGGAGATTAAGGTTAGGCCAGACCTGACTTTCGAGGAGGAACCGGTCCAAATAATTGATCAAGATGTTAAGGTGCTAAGAAGGAAATCTGTCTCATTAATCAAGGTGCTTTGGCGTAACCACAGTGCCAGGGAGGCAACATGGGAACCTGAGGAGGCAATGCGATGTCCATATCCCCAGCTGTTTGGATCAGGTAAATTTCGAGTCCGAAATTTCTTTTAGGGGGTAGAGTTGTAACGCCCTAAAATCTCGAAACTTTAAATTTTGGGTGCTATAGTTGACGTGTATGATTAGCACTATTCGAGTATTAATTTTGAGGTATTACAAGGTTTCTTTGAAGTCTCGAGTTTAAGGTAGAGAATAGGAAAATTTTAATTTCTGCCTAAGTGGAACCCTGATTTCAGGCATTAGGCCTTTTAAACAAATTAAGAGGAAATAAGACACAGATGGGCCTGTGGCCTAGTGGAAATGTGATGCCACTTAGGGGGCAGGAAGGTGGCGTTACTGGGAGGCTAGGAGGTCCAAGGTTCAAGGGTTGGCTGGCGCAGAGAGGGGGATTTTATTTTGTATCTTTTGATAACTAGTGTTAGAGTTAGAGTTGAACTCTGATAGGAGGAGTTTGAGGTGGTCCTAGGAGGGATTCAAGGAGTGATAAGGGGAGGAAATCTTGGAGAAAACTTAGGGATTGGGTTGTTAGATGAAATGGAGCCAAATGGGACTTTAGGAGAAGGGAAAAATCAACTTGGGTAGGGGTTGTGAGCCAATTTGGTTTTTTTTACGGTATAGCCAAATGCCCTTGGTCTTTTTGCTTTCGGCATATGTGTCATTTATTTTCAGGTTTTTCTTTCTTTCTTTATTCGATTAGAGAGCATTGTTGTTCCCTTCACATACTCATTCTTGCAAACTCTAAGAGCCGAATCCTCTCAATACCTCTTCTTTTCTCTGCTTCTCCTCGTACCATCTCATAGCCAAATGATTGCTTTCAAACCACCTTGTTTGTGTCGATTCTTTACCTGTTTTCCTAGAATGACTACTTTGTTTCTTTGATCCAGATCTACACTTCCACAATCGGCTGTGTTAAAGGCCGATCTACTTTCTTTTTCTTCTACCAAAAAGCCGAATACTATCCTCATTCTCTTATGACCGAATAGCCCTACCACTTTGCTGATTTATTGTTGCTTCTTCTTCATCTCAAATCTATTCTTGTCATCTACTATTCTTATTTGATTCTTAGAAGCCGGATCTCACCTATAAGCTATCTAGGTCGTAGGATCAAAGATCAAGTCCTGGTAAGCACATATTCATTCTTATTCCTCCTGTGCCTTAGTGAAAGGCGAATGGCTTGTCTAATCATTCTCTTCTCATTGAATTTACATACCTCTTAGCAGCTAGTGATAGATACAACTGCAAAAAGGGGAGATCGTTTCGAAACCAAGCATCTTAAAGGTGTGTAAGTTGATTCGATTAAGGTAAGGGTTGTCTTAGGTTCGATTTCGATATTGGGAATTGCAAGATCTTGTAAGTGACTAATCGAGTTCTCTAAATGAAATATAGGTCCTACATGTGTGAGCTGTTTTGGTTCTCTTCAAAAAGGTGTGTACATACTTCGCAAACACGACAAATCGACAAAAGTTGAAATCCTAAAAAGCCAGAATGCCAAAAAGCCGAAAAGCCGAAAGGCTAGCGCCGGTAACTGCACGAGCGTGCGAGCACTCGTGTGGAGATACCGATACAAAAACTAGGGCCAAGGGAGCGATCTCATAGCCTCGGGCCACTTTTTGGCCAATCGGGCCAGAATGGGCCAAATGGGCCTTACGGGTTCGTGGGCCCATATCGGCAAAAACTGATAAGTGATATTAAGTGACGAGCTGGTAAAGTGGGTTGAATGGTTTGGGATGGATTGGGCCTGATGGGTCGTATATTTGTGATTGGGCCTTTTGGGCCATATAAATATGATTGGGCCTGGTGGGCTATATGAATTTATGAAAGTATGTGGACTTGTTAGGTTTTTATAAGGGAATTTTAGGCTAGTTTTTAATGAATCTTTAAGCAGCATAAAACTTAATTAATTTATCAAGTGCGTCTATGGACAAGTCGTAAGGTTAGGGTGTGGCAATGGGCATATGCATTTCTAGGATTGGATCTAGGGAGAGCTTGGTACTTAAGTGGTCTTAATGACCCACCTCCTTTTCTCTGGAATCCTACCTAGTGCATAGTGTCCGTTCACTTTAGCCAATGAGGACTTGTTGTCGGGCCAAAGTTCGTAATTAAGACCTGTGTGGTTAAAAATTACTAAAATACCCCTGTAGGATAGAATTACTAAAATACCCCTGTAGGGTAGAATTACTGAAATACCCCTGTAGGGTAGAATTACTAAAATACCCCTGTAGGGCAGAAATATCGAATAAAATGACCAAAATGCCCTCATTGTATAAAGGACTAGATTACCCCTAGGTGTTGGCTATGTGGAAATGTGTATGTTGCATTCATGTGATGTATGTCGCACTTGGGTGGGTTTTATGATACGGAGGAAGATATGTGAGGATCGCATAGTTGCTTGACGATCGTGGATCCATTGGTGGCTTTTAAAACCATTATATGATTAGCAACTCTACTGCAATGATTGAGTTAGTGCTGCAACTGGTGCTACTATTGGAGTGTAGGGATGGGTGGGTTGATATTTATATCCCCACATGAGTGTAGTGTTGGAGGGAAAATAGAGTGCAGGGTTGGGTTGGGATGGGAGCATTGCTTACATATGATATTGATGTGATATGGGAATAGGCCCAACTGAGGCCACTAATGACTTAGGCTCGAAGGCCACTGTATATTGTGTTATGGGTTCGGGCCCAACTAAGGCCATTGTGGGCTAAGGCCCAAAGGCCACCGATAATGATAGGGCTTAGGCATATTGATATGATTGCCGAGGGTTGTACAGACTGAGTTTTCTAAAACTCACACCCTCTTTTATTTTTTTCAGGTGACCCTCAATAGGCGGCTCAACGTAAGAAAGGACTCGGAGGTGGCCACACTGCAAGTTAATTAGAAAATTTAATAGTTTCAAATTACTTTATCTTTAATTATTTTTATTTCGTTGGGATGTAATAAGGCCTATGATCTCCGGTACGAATTTATATTTGGGTTTCTTCATTATTATTACTATTGAATTTTGGGGTGAAAATTTAAACATGGTTTCAAAATCAATATAATTAACTTATTATTTTTCTTAAAACATGAGCTTTTGCCACAGTTAACAAGAAACATACCAAGGGGTACAACCATGGGCTTTTCTTCCTAAAATCAGAGCTTTTATCTCACTCACTTGAGTTTTTAAAACAAGCAAAGGTTCAAATGATTTTTATCTTTAAATATTTTTCTGGCAAGGTTGATTTGAAAATAAACCATTGATTTAACCCACAAGCGAACAATAGACTCAAGTCTTTTAACGTGTCAGATTTGTGTGAGTTACCTTGTTGTGTGACACCACTCGATTCAGCCATAACGTCTGGGCCGGGTTTGGTGTGTTACAATATCATTATGTATTGATTTTTTAATGAATCATTGCATAAGTAATATAGTTTCGAAAAGGATAGCAAACTAACCTCAGTTTCAGAGCATTGATCTAACAACAACCTAATGTCTTCCAACTTATCGGCCAATCCAACGTAACTCTGCCCATGGTTCCACCTATAGAAGCAATATATTATGTGAAAGATATAATAAATAAAAACATATATTGCACAAACTACGTATTTATTGATAAATTATGTTTACCTCGTCACCAATGGCAACATTTATGGGTCAGTGACTTTAAGATGTAGAAATGGTATTCTCCATCAGGCCCATAACATCAGCTGCAGCAAGCAACCACCGATCAACATCTTATCTGATTGTGTTGCTCAACAAAGCTCCCAATATAACGTTGATGTAACAGCCCGAATTAGGGCGCTTAATTACGGAAAAGGACTAAATTGCATAAAGGGTAAAAGTTGTGATTTACTAGCAAATTGGGTTAAATAGATAGAGAACCTACATTGGGGGCTGCAATGAGCTATTACACCCATTTAAATAGGGGTGGCCGGCCGTGAGACATGAAATAAGGAAAAGTCAAAGAGTTAGTAAATTTTTTGTGACTAAATTGATTAAATAATAGCCTATTTGCCTAGCTTTCAACTTTTCTTCATTTTTGCCTTCATCTTCATCGAAAATACCAGCTCACTAAGGGGTTTTAAAGCTTAAATTTTAGCCAAGCTATTTCCCTTGAAAGTAAGTAATTCTCATGGCCTTTCTTAATAATTTTGGTACTTTTGGAACCCTTATAGCATGGGCTATCTATTAAAGGGACTATTTTGCAAAATGATAAAAAGTCTAGGGTTTTGCCATGAAAGTGTTCATGTGGTTTGCTGGGATTTTATGGAAGAAAATGAATCATAGTTGTTAAATAAACAACTTTTGTGAGAGGGTGTTCATGGAAAAACACCTAAAATGGATCTAGTTGTAAAAGTTATAAATGGTGTTGTAAATGCATGAAATAATGGAAATTGTAGGCTGTCATAAGAGTGAAAAAGATTCAGTTAGGCTTGGTTAATAAGGAAATTCGATAAAAATTAACTTCCGAGCCTAGGGGTAAAATGGTCATTTTGCAAAAGTCTAGGGAAAAATGGTTATTTTGCCAAATTATGAATATTGAATCGTCTAGATTATTACGGTGATTAAATTAGTGAATTTTTATTATTATAGATCAAGATTTACGAAATCTAGACCTAAATCGGGGGAAGGCCAAGCAAACGGACTAATTGAGAGGTCGTTACATTTTGTATATCGAGGTAAGTTGTAGGTAAATAATACAAATTTTCTATTATTATGCATGAGATTGTCAAATTTGCATGAAATGAATAAATGTGAATATGAGTTATGCATGAGAACATTTATTTGGCATGAATTAATTAATTATGATTTTAAACAATGAAATGATGAGAATCTATGTGATAGAACCCAGTTGAACCTTAAGAATAGACTGGATATTCATGCCGTGATACTAGGGTTGATACGAGTCCTAGTGTAAGACCATGTCTGGGACATGGCATTGACCTTATTACGTGTTAGTGTAAGACCATGTTTGGGACATGGGATCAACACGGATATGTGCTAGCCAGTGTAAGACCATGTCTGAGACATGGCATCGATGTTGATACGAGTGCTAGTGTAAGACCATGTCCAGGACATGGCATCGACCTCGACATGCAAGCTAGTGTAAGACCATGTCTGGAACATGGCACTGGCTTGGATACATGTCAGTGTAAGACCATGTCTGGGACATGGCATCGGCACGGATAGAGGAGAGCCAATGTAAGACCATGTCTAGGACATGGCATCGACTTAACATGTGAGCTAGTGTAAGACCATGTCTGGGACATGGCATCGGCTTGATACCCTATGTTTGAGGTTCATTGAATATCCTTTTGTATTCTAAATGGTTTAATGGGAAATTTAAAGTTTATTTATAGATCGAGAGATATTATGATGTCCTTGTGAGTGGTGCAGGTACCTATATGAAATGTATGAAATGTGAGCTCGAAATTATGTTGTATGATTAGTAAAAGATGAAAATGAGTAAGTTCTGCTTGTAACTATTCTTTGGTATCATGCACAAATTGTGATGTATTGAAAGCATATCATAGCATGGTAAATTGTTGTCTTTTATTTACTTTCAACTTACTAAGCTTTGTGCTTACTCTCTGTCCTTTCCATTTTCTTATAGTGCCGCCTAGCTAGGTCATGGATCAAAGTACGTTGGAGGCTTCGTTTACACTATCAACTAAAGCATTCGGTATAGTTAGGTCCTAGCATTTTGAGAAATGTCATGTATAAAGACCAGTCATTATTAAGTGTCAATTTATTTTGGGACAAGTGTGTTGGCTTGATTTTGAATTACCTCATTTTGTATAAGGCTAAAGATATTGGCTAATATTTGCTAGTGATTTATATTGGAAATGTTGAGGATTTCAACTTGTGTACTTTTCTTGGTTGAGTATATGATATGTTAATGTGATAATGTCTATTTCTAGTTATTTGGTTGAGTATTTATGCCACGTTATGCATTGGTAGGATTGGTATGTGTTTGAATTTGTTTCAGGGTGGCAAAAGGCTTGGTAGATAGCCTTATGTTTGTCCACACGGGTAGACACATGGGCGTCTGTCTAGGCCTTGTGTGACACACGGTCCACCCCATGGGCGTGTGGTTAGGCCGTGTATCCACTGCACTTTGGATTGGTAAAATTAAATGCCTAGTAGTAAACACACGGGCTGAGACACAGCCATGTGTCTCAAACGTGTGAAAGACACGGCCTAGCACACGGGCGTGTGACCTTAAATGGTTACTGACGTCAGAAATAGAATGTCAAGGTTTTTGCACACGGGCTGCGACACAGGCGTGTCATGGCTGTGTGAGGGACTGGGCTGAGCACATGGGTGCATGCTAGGCCGTGTGAAAACCCCTGTAGGTTTGATGTTAGAAAATAAGTCCACAAGGATGAGGTGTACAGGTGTGTCCCTATGTACTTAGGCTGTGTGAACCACACGGGCCTTCGGCACAACCATGTTTAGAGGTCACACAAGCGTGTTGCCCATTCATATGGGCATGTGTCCTATTTTCAGTGGATTTTCTTGAAAGTTGTCTGAGCACTCAAATTGGTTCCAAATGATTTTCTAAACAAGCTTTGGGCCTCGTAGGTTTATATTAAGGGCTGTTAAACAAAGTTTGAAAAAGTTTTAAATTGGAACGAAGTTTTATGAATCAAAAATGTGTGTTTGCTTGTGTTTTAGTAAGGTAATGCCTCGTACCCTATTCCGGTGTCAAATATGGGTAAGGGGTGTTACAGTTGACAACATGACAAATCCCTAATTTAGTTTTGTGTATTGATTGAATTCTATTAAATGTAAAAGCCACCTTACGTACACCAAATTTCTAGATTTATTAGGCATTGAATACCCCCGATTAACCACATGATGAATGCTCGAACCTACTATTATATGACCTTCTCTGTTGCGTTCTCGGCAAGGTTATTGAAATTTTTAACCTACTATTATATGACCTTCTCTGTTGCGTTCTCGGCAAGGTTATTGAAATTTTTCTCCAACCAGTTCATCGATATTCGACTACTTTCGAACTTGTTTAGAACCTTCCCCAACATTGCCATGTAGAAGTCCAGTTTCTTCGGAACCACCGTTGATCCCGTTGTGACTGGTCCACCTACTGGCAGACTAAGCTACAACGCTATGCCCCCAAGTGTGATTGTACACTCACCACATGGGAAGTGGAAAGTGTGTGTTTCAAGCCTCCATCTTTCACCAACAAACCGATTAATGTGGGATCGAGTTTCCAACCCTCTTACATGTGAGACACATGCAAGAATCCAACCTCTTGCAAGTAACCACAAATTTCAAGGATCAGAGGCTCTTCCGTATTATGTATAAACACCTCCAAAGCACATCCGCCTATTTAGAACATAAAAAAATTATTTAGATTTATCGAAAAATTAACATAATTAAAAATAAAAAAATTTAAAATGACAAATTACCATTGCTAATCAGGCGGCAGAAATATTATTGTCATCGAAGCGGATTAAAGAGACGTCCATTCTTCATAAACTGGTCCAGACGAACAAAATATGATATAATTAAAAAATATTATTTTTAAATGAAAATATATATAATTTTTGAATAAAAAGCTTGAGAAAGTTGAGAGAGTTTGAAAGAGTTGGGAGAGTGTAGCACCCCAGACCCGACCTACACATCTAGACCAAGTCCAAAGAGTTACATTAACGTTATTAAGAAAACCAACTTTTATAACTAAAGTTAAAACCGTTTTACAGGTCAAAACAACCATTAAATCCTACTGATAGTTCAACAACCTTAGAAAAGTCGTAGTACTAAGAAATATTGGAACTACATGATAATATAAATAATGGGTGATAAAGCAGATTGACCGAGCTTCCACTACGTCGACCCGATGAAGCCTGTGAGTTACTTGAAATTTAGTCAACAAAACACTGAGTAGAGAACTTAGTGTGTAACCAACATATATTCAATTACAAGAACAATTATAATAAGGAATTCTCAAATCTCAGTTTCAATCAGATTCAGAAAATATCCAGCACAAATTTAACGTATTAGTTATATGGAAGAACAATTCTAGTTCAGATATAGGACAGATCACAAACATATGTAGTTACTCTACCCCCATCCACTACACACCATCTCTGAGTATCCCAACACACCGTTAAGGGCATTTAATACCTATCTAGCCTTTCACACCATATAGTGTCAGTCTGACACGTTTAATGAGATACAGATCAAATTATGATTAAACGTCAAATTCTCATATAAATCATGGCTTGTCCATTGAATTAGAACAGATTACTTCTTCTTTTACATAATTTCCATCCAACACAAATGCAGATTACATATATCAAGAATATATACACAGTCATTCAGATTCAATTAATAGTTAAGTGATACAGATCAATATCATCAACCGTTATCACAATCAATATACGTTTATTCAATCGGTACCTCAATCTTAGAGCATCAATAGTGTTCATATGGTCTAATTTAGATCATAAATACATTATGGAAGGTCTACGTTCTTGTTAAACGATGCTTACACCCTTAGAGATAAGTTCTAGACCTTACCCACACATCTGTGTGGTTCTACACGGCCTGGCACACGCCCATGCTCCTACCTTTGTGTCTCACACGGCTTGACACTGTAACAACCCTTACCCGTATCCAATGCTGGGACATGGTTAGAGGCATTATCGAACTTAAACACTCTTAAACTTACAAACTCGATTCATAAAATTTGTGTCCAATTTAAAAATTTTCAAACATATTCATAACATGCCTATTACGGGCGTACGAAGCCCTAAATATAAATTGGAGGTGGTTAGGGACTAAACCGAGAGCTTTCAAAACCTTTACAACACTTAGGTAAATTTCATCTTTTGTAGAGTTACACATCTGTGTGGGTAGGCCTTGTGGTCTCACACGACCGTGTGGTTTAGGACACGCCCATGTCCTCCACCCATGTAACTCACTATTTATGACATCATCACCCATTTTGGGTCACACGGCCAAGTCACATGCCCGTGTGCTAGGTCGTGTGGTGAATTTAATTTTTGCATTTAAGGTGCAGACTTCACACAGCCTGGGCACACACCCATGTTCTGAGGTCGTGTACTTCACACGGCTGAGACACATGACTGTGTCTCTGCTTATGTGTTTACTACTGGACATTCTTTTTGCAAAATTAAGGTGTAGGGGACACACGGCCGGACTACACGCCCATGGTATAGACCGTGTGTCACACACAGCCTAGACACACGCCTGTGTGTCTACCCATGTAGACAAATATAAGCCTATTTTCCAAGCCATTTGCCACCTTGAAACACAAATATATTTATACCAATTTCACCAACACAATGCATGGAATAATTACACAATCAATTATCCATAATCAAGACATCCACACTTCGATCACATGCCACATACATCACACGCTAATCAACTAAATCATGCAAGCTACCACATCCATGGATAACATCATCATTTGCATATACGAAGAACCAATATTGACCAATTTCAAATGGCCTTATACAAAATGATCATTCATTAAAATAAGCCAATATTCTTGGCCCAATCAAATACGACGCATATAGCAAAATAACCAAGTCTCCTATACATGCCATAACTCAAAATATTAATGACCACATATACCAAAGATAGTTTGATAGTGTGAGACGATCCTCCGATGATCTCCAATCCAAGTTAGCTTGGTGACACTATAAGACAAGGGAAAAAGAGAGGAGTAAGCTAAATAGCTTAGTAAGTTCATATGGAAATAATGAGCATTATAAACACACTTTTCACATACAATTAAAACTACAACAATTCCATGGATACTATTGATACACCATAAATACAACAGATTTTTATCCGATGCTTGGTATATTTTTGGATGATTTTCCTTATAATTTAATGAATTTGATGCTCCTAATCTTTTAATTTCATGTTTTATACTTAGGTACGCATTGGAAAGTGAAAAGAGCAAGAAACGGGCCAAAAATGGAAAAAATGGGCCAAAATTAGCATTCAACATTGCCTATAAGCTATCACACAGTACACCATACGCCCGTGTGTGACACAAAGGCTAGCCACACGCCCGTGCGTCATAGTCGTGTCGATGATTAACCAAATCAGTATTGCACATGGCCTAGGCATCTTCACACGGGCGAATCACACGCCCGTGTTCCTGTCGAGCCCTATTTCAATTCTACTCAAAAAGGCTAATTTTTAGGTATTTTGGGCATTCCAAAGTCTATTTAAACACCCTACGAGAGGATTAAAGAGGACACACAGAGCAGAAAGCAAGGAATTACTCGAAGAAAGCTGATTGATTCATCTCAGAAGCAGGATCTCCATCAAGATTGAAGATCTCCCTTCAATTTCCTTCGAAGTTTTTGGGTTTTCTTATTTTTTGTTTTATTCCAATTTCTAATATGTTTTCTCTCACATCATGAACTAAACCCCTAAATACCTAAAGGGGATAAAATCTAAGACGAATCTTATTATTTTCTAAATTATATGATAAATACTTGATTTGTTCTTAATTATGTTTATTAATTATTGTTTGAATATTTCAGGATATTAATTCAAGTTTAATGTGCTTATTCAGTGGATCAAAAGTCCTTGTTTAGGAGTAGATCCAACACAATTAAGCGGAGTTGATTGCAATCCTAGAGATAGGATGATGAAAATCTGTCGGATTGGAGTCAAATCTAATAGGGAAATCCATAGATTGAGTTAATGCAACAATAGGGGTTTTAATTAGAAAAAAAAATTCAATGAATCAACCTAGAGTCAGTTGTTTTTAGTCTCGAAAGAGATATTAACATAAATTAGGGATTTCTACGGATCAATTCAAGTGAATATATCATCTAATTCAGAGTTGAAAAATAAGTGAAGTCTAGGTGGATTCTTCCTTGGGTATTGTCTTAATCAATCAGTCTTCTAAAAAGTATTTTCTTAATTTCCCTTATCTCGCATTCTTAGTTTAATTAGTTATAGATTAAAACGAATCCCCTTTATTTTTAGGTTAGGTAATAAAAAGAAAGTTAATACTAGTACTCTTAGTCCTTGTGGGTTTGACATTCTGGTCTTGCCATAAGCTATACTACTATTCGATAGGTACGCTTGCCTTTATCGTGATAATAGTTTAGTTTTGAGGTACGATCATATCACATCAACTATCAAAACCTTATATTCATATCTTACTCATTCACCACCTTACCAACGGTTCATCACATATCGAACTTATCCTTTAAAAGTTTCAGACACGTACCTGTGCCAATTTATAACATAATGGCATGCACTCACACTTCATTATTTCGCTGAATCACCCGTTGAACCACTTGGAATTCTAAAGGATACTCGGAAGTCTTGCACATAAGTGCCACTCTTATTTGTAGCCGACACTTCCACTTATCATTTGTTGTTGAAGCTACCACTTTTCACTTATAGTCGAAGCTATTGCTTATCACTTGTAGCTGAAGCTACCACTTATCACTTAAACACTTGGTTTCCTAGTGACATGTCACTTGTATCCTATTTGATTTCTAAGGTCCAATCGGGATCTTTCTCACTTGTCAAAACTTAGTCGGTATACACACTCAAATAGTTATTCACAGAGCATACTTATGTTAAAGTATTCAACAACATATTATAGCAATGTTTTATTTACATATAAACTTACCTCGGTCCAAAATGACTAGTTATTGGATTTAGTCCAAAATCTTTTCTTTTCCCCGATCAAGATCGATTCCTTGTCTTTCTTGATCTATTATACTAAATTTAACTCATTTAATTATCACATTACTCAATTCGGTCCAAAAATAAATTATGACAAAATTACATTTTTGCCCCTAAAGTTTGACTTATTTACACTTTAGTCCCTAGGCTTGTATAACGAAATGTACTCATTTTCTTTGTTACCCAAGCCTAGCTGACACGCATACATACTCATAAAAGCCCATATTTTATACTAAATCACCTTTTATGCATATGTTTTTACAATTTTTACAAATAGGTCCCTTTTATGCATTCTCATCAAAAACCACCCAGTAAAAGTTATTTATCACCCATCAAACTTTCATTTTCTACCATTACACATCAAAATACATGCATGACACACATGGTTAAATGTTTTAATATAAACCCTAGTTCAAAATAATGGTAGAAATAGGTAAACTGAGCTACTAGGACTTTTAAAAATGTAAAGAATATTAAAAACGGGGCTTGGAAGCACTTACTATGAAGCTTGGAAATTGAAGAAACCCTAGCTATGGTGTCCTTAGGGATTTTCGGGCAAGGGAGAAAGATAGACAACAATTTTGACTTATTTTTCCCTTTTTATTCTTTTAATAACCAAATGACTAAAATGCCCTTCACTTAAAACTTTGATGTTTTGTCCCTTCTATGTCTATTTTTGTCCAAACTAAACTATATTGGTTTAATTACCATATAAGGACTTCTAATTTAAGAACTCATCCCAATCAAATCCCTTTAGCAATTAAAACACACATTTTGCAATATTTTCAATTTAGTCCTAAAAATCAAATTGGACACTTTATCACTAAAATTTCTTAACCAAAATTTCACACATGCATTCAATCATATAATAATCCTTAAAACTTTATCACAATAAATTTTTATACTTTGAATTCGTGGTTCCAAAACCACTATTTTATTTAGGCCCTAAATCAGGTTGTTACAACTCTCCCTCTTTTAGGGATTTTCATCTGCAAAAAAATTACCAGGAAATAAGTTTGGGTACTATTTTCTCATAGCCTCTTCAGGTTCCCACGTAGCCTCTTCAACCCCATGTCTTTGCCATAATACTTTCACTAAGGCTACACATTTATTTCTTAACTGTTTTATTTCCCGAGCTAGGATCTTAATCAGTTCTTCACCATAAGTCATATCAGGTTGAATTTCAATCTTTGTCGGTGAAATCACATGTGATGGATGAGAACAATAGCGTCGTAACATCAACACATGAAATACATTATGGATTCTTTCTAACTCTACTGGTAAAGCTAACCGGTAAGCCACTGGCCTTATTCTTTCAATCACCTCGTACGGACTAATAAAACCCGAGCTCAACTTGCCTTTACAACCAAATATTAGAATCTTTTTCCATGGAGACACTTTCAAAAATACTCTATCACCAACCTGAAATTCAATCTCTATTCTTTTCAAATCTGCAGGACACTTTAAGTTAGTTGTTACCTAACTTAAACACTTGCATACATACATTTCCAAGACATGAAATTTCAAACTTTTTAAACATCATCTTCAAGTCCATAATATGGGCCTACAAGGCCTAAACATACTTTAAAAATGGTTCGGTACCAAACCGAGCACTTTAGAAAACTTCAAAAAATTTCACTAAGGCACACGCCCGTGTGGCAAAGAACATGCCCGTGAGGCCAGGCCATGTGGTTGCACATACCCATGTCCATGGCCTTTGTCCCTCACACGATGATGACATGCCCGTGTATCCACCTGTGTGCTAAAACCTCGACATTTTGTTTCTAATGTCATCAACCATCTAGAGTCACACGACCAAGGCAGATGCACGTGTGCTAGGCCCTGTGGCAAATTTAATTTCGTAATTAAGGTGCAGACTTCCACGGCCTGGGCACATCCCATGTGCAATAGTTGTGCCTTCCACATGGTTAAGGCACATGGTCGTGTCTCAGCCTGTGTGGTAACTACTGGGCATTTTGTTTTGCAAAATTTAGGTGCAGAGGACACACGGCCTAACTACACGCCCATGGGGCAAACTATGTGTCACACATGGCCTACACACACGAGCGTGTGTTTACCCGTGTGGACAAAAACAAGGCTATCTACCAAGCTTTTTTTCCACCCTTACTTGAACCAACATACACAACATCAAACATCACCAATCCAAGCATAACCACATAACCAAATCAGCCACAATCAAGCATTCGTACATCGATTCTAAGCTATCCTCTATCACAAACAACATTTCATACTTAACACCATAAGCCATGCAAAAACCACACCTATGAGAAACCTCATCATAAGCATATATCAATGACCAAATATTAGCCATCACTCATGGCCTTATACAAAATCAATAATTTCATATCAAGCCAACACACATGGCCAAATTAACAATGACACATAACATAAAAAGACCAAGTCCCTACACATGCCATTACTCAAAACATTAAGACTAACTATACCCAATGTTCTTTTTGATAGTGTGATCTAGCCTCTGACATTCTTTGATCCCTAAGCTAACTTGGCGACACTATAAGAAAACGGAAAAGAAAACGAAGTAAGCATAAAGCTTAGTAAGTTACATGTAAATAATTAACAACAATTTACCATGCATTAACATACTTACAACATATTATAATTTGCAGATAATCCTTAAATGATCATAAGCATAACTTACTCATTTTTATCCTTACTAATCATACAACATAAATCAAGCTCATTTCTTATGAGTTTCGTGTAGGTACTTGTACCACTTGCAACTTAGTCATAACCTTTCTCATTTTTGACATAAAATTTAAATTACTCGTTGAACCATTTAGAACACTAAAGGATACCGATAAGCCTCATGAAAAAGGGTAAGATGCCAATGCCATGTCCCAGACTTGGTCTTACACTAGCTCACATATCAAGGACGATGCCATGTCCCAAACATGGTCTTATATTGGCTCTCATATACAGGTGCCGATGCCATGTCCCAGACATGGTCTTACATTGGCTCTCATATATCAGTGCTGATGCCATGCCCCAGACATGGCCTTACACTGGCTCTCATATATCACCCTAATGCCATGGCGTGGATATCCGATCTATTCCTAAGGTTGAACCGGGACTTTACCACATCAAATCCCGTCATGGATATTCATAACCACATTCAAACATTATATGTCATATCAATTATTCAATGCATAATAACAATAGAGTTGTATTATTTACGCACAACTTACCTCGATATACAAAATATGAGCAACCAATTCGATTTAGTCCAATAGCTTGGTTTTCCCCTTGTCTAGGTTCGGATTTCGTATTTCTTGATTTAAAATGAGAAAAATTTACATATTTAATCACCACATTAATCAAGACATTCCAAATTTCCTACTTTGTTAAAATCACAGTGTAACACCTCAAACCCGGCAAGTTAGGCTTGAATCTGGCATGTCACATTGAAGTGTTTTTCAAAAACCAAGTTTTCATTGAAAACCCTGGTTTAAAATTTGTGTAAAACCTCAGTTTATGTTTGATCAATTCCCCATGTGGTTTATCAAAAAGATTATTCCCTATTAAAGATGTTATTAATTATAAAATCTCAATCGTTGCGGAAGCTTAATTTAAAACAGTTGTTGTTTTGGAAAAAAAAAACTTGTTTCTACCACTAGCAATTATAAAATCACAATAAAATCCAAAATTTAAAAATCTAGAAGTTATAGAAGCCTTAATACATCCTAAATGAAAAGTAAAGATAAAGTAAAGGAAACTACTAAAAATTATTAATCCATTTGCAGTGTAGCCACCTCCGAATCCCCTCCATCGTCGAGCCGCCTACTGAGGGTCACCTAAAAAATTTAAAAAGAGGGACTGAGTTGACGAAAACTTAGTGTGTACGTCCCTCGACAAACACATAACATGCATTAAACAATTTGGGCCTAAGCCATATTTAATAATGGTGGCCTTTGGGCCTTAGCCATAGTGGCCTCGTTTGGGCATGAGCCCATATCTCAACATACAGTGGCCTTAGGCCTTAGCCCAAATCACAACAATATCAACATGATTATGCAATGTGCAATTTCATAAAACCAACCCTGTACACCCCCTTTTAACCCTACACACCTATGGGGAGATACTCAACCCATCCATCCTTATACACCTGGTGTGGCACCGGTTGCGGCACCACTTAACGTTGCAGCATAGCTGCTCATATTCGGTGTAGCACTGGTTGCGGCGTTACTTATCGTTGTAGCATAGCTGCTCGGTGGCTAAAAAGCCTGTGGTGGCTATAAAGCCTTCGGTGGATCCATAGTCATCAAGCGACCATGTGACCCTTATATACACTTCCTCCAATCATAATCTCAGCCCATATGCGATATAATGATACATGAATGTAGCAGAAAGCATATAACATGCATAAGCCTTACTCATAACACATAAGGGTATTTTAGTCATTTCATCCTACAAGAGTGTTTTGGGTAAATCCACAAACTAGGGGTATTTCGATAATTTTACAAAATAAGGGTTTTTCTGTAATTTTGTAAGTCAAGGTTATCTCAATAATGTTTCCCTACAGGGGTACTTCAGTAGTTCTACCCTATAGGGGTATTTTAGTAATTATACCCTATAGGGGTATTTTAGTAATTTATTAACACCATTAATCTGATTATGTACCTTGTCTCGTCAACAAGTCCCTGTTGGCTAAAGTGAACGGATACTATGCACCAGGTAGGATTCTAGAGAAGAAGAGGTGAGTCATTAAGGCCGCTTAAGTACCAAGCTCTCCCTAGATCCAACCCTAGACATGCATATACCCACTGGCACACTTTAACCTTATGACTTGTCCACAGTTACACTTAATTAGTTAATTAAGTTTTATGTTTGTTTAAGCAATTACTAGGTACTAGCCCAAAAGACCATGACATAACCCTAACAAGTCCACATACATTTATGTAGCCCATTAGGCCCAATCACATTTCTATGGCCAACCAGGCCCAGTCACATCTATATAGCCCATTAGGCCCAAATCTATTTCAAGCCATACAACCAACTTAATCAGCTCATCACTTATTACCAATTTACCAATTTTTACTTATTTGGGCCCACGAGCCCATTGGCCGATTTGGCCCATTCTGGCCCAGTTGGCCAAAACGTGACCAAAGTCCATGAGATCGCTCATGGGGTCTCAGATATCGTATCGATTACTCTCATACGATTGTTCGCACACTCGTAAGACTATCGTAGCTAAACTTTCGGCATTTCAGCTTTTCAGCATTTCGGTATTTCGAGATTTGCCGACCTATTGTGTGTGTGCAGTGTTTGTACACACCTGATAGCAAAACACGCTACGATCTCTTTAGCCATGAACTTACAATTGATGTCACTCAACAGTTAATCATACACTTATCAAATACTATTACCAAAAGTCGAAATCATACCGTTTCTCCTTACCTTGCGCGATTGATTCAAATCAAACTTTCACCACTTGCTAGCCCCGATTGATTCCCAAATCTACATTGTAGAAACTTTTACTATTAAAGATTGACTTAGCAGATAACTAACATCCATCATAGTCACCCTTACAACTCCTAACAACATTCGGCCAACCACCAAAACCAAAAATAGAGATAAACACACTTACCAAACCCAAAGCACACTAGGAGTAATTCGGCACAGACTTGAAAAAAAGATTCGATCCTACAATTAAGAAGAAAGAGAGGAGATGTCAGTTTTGGTGTTTAAAAACAAAAACAAAGTTGGTGATGGCACAACAGGGGATTTTGCCACACAGAAGAGGAGAGCATTCGGCACAAAATAAGAAAAGAAATCAGCTAATTGGTTTAGCACCCAATCGGCCAAGGTTAAGGAACAAGGAAAAGAATGATGAAACAACAAGGAAAAGAATGATGAAGCAGTAAGGAAATTAAGAGGAGAAGGTTTCGGCAAAGGCAATAAAGAAAGAGAGAATTCAACAATACCCCTTAAGAACCAATAATGAAAATTCGTAATACCCACTAAAGGCCCCAAAAACAAAACTCATTTACTCCCCTAAGCCGAATTTACACACTCCTCACTTCCCAAATCAACACTAGCTCTTTACACACCCCATCTCCTAATTTTCTTCCAAGATAGTCTCCCCTTATCACTCTATTAATCTCTTCCTTGAATTTTTCTCCTTCAAAGTTCAACTCCAATGCCACTACTAGCCATCCATAGCGTAAAAATTAAATCCCCAAATATTACCATGCTAGCACTCAAACCTAGGATCCCCTCGTCAGCTAATGACGCCACCTCCCTACTCCCTAAGTGGTGCCACTTAGCCAATACACCACAACCTCACTTGTGTCTTATTTCTTCTCCATTTATTTAAAGGTCATAACTCCTAGGGTCAGGGTTCCCTAAAGGCTGAAAAAAAATTCCTAACCCAAAATTCGAACTCAGGACTTCATAGAAACCCCTAAATACTTCAAAATCACTAGCCCAACCATTCTAACATTCAACTTGTGCCATTATCATACTCTCAAAAATTTAAATGCACCCACGCCGAAAGCCCAATTCTTCTAAGCCCAAAATTAGGGCATTACACACAGTTTTGCCATTAGACTTTTACAAAATTATGATTTTACCCTTAGGCTAGTAAAACATTTTTCATCAAATTTCCTCATTCCTCGAGCCTAGCCAAACCTTTATTAGTCTTATAGCAACTCACATCTCAATTATTTCCCACACTTACCACCTAATTTACAACCTTTACAAAACGGTCCATTTTAGGTGTTTTCATGAAAATCCTTTTACAAAAGTTGTTTATTTAACAACCATGATTCATTTTCTTCCATAAAAATTTAGCAAACAACATTAATGCTCTCATGGAAAAACCCTAGACTCTTAACCATTTTGCAAAATAGTCCCCTCATTAGCTAGACTAAGCTACAAGGGTTCTAAAAATATAAAAATCATCAAGAAAGACCATAGAAATCACTTACTTGCAAGGGTTTGAAGTTGTTGAAAATTTCAAGCTCCCATGGAGGTTTTCCTCTCTAATTTTCGGTGAAGAAAAGAGGGAGAAGAAAGATGGCCATTTGTTTTATTTTATTAATCTTTGCTTTTGTCATCAAATACCAACTTCCATGTGCAGCCATTTACACATATAATGGACTAATTTCTCATTAAAGACCTTAAATTTTAATTTCTAAAGCTAATTAGCACATTTATCTAATAGAACACAACTTTCATACTTTATGCGATTTAGTCCTTTTTCAAAATTAAGCATGAAATCGCTAAAATTAATTCATCAAAAATTCAAACACTCATATAATCACACTATGAAAGATAAAATAATATTAAAAAAATTTTCTCTGATTTTGAATTTATGGTCTCAAAATCACTATTTCAACTAGGCCAAAAATCGGGCTATTACAATTCTCCCCCTTAGGGATTTTCATCCTTGAAAATTTTACCGTTAAAAAGTTTTGGGTATTGGTTTCTCATAGTCTCCTCGAGCTCCCATGTAGCCTCTTCAACCCCATTTCTATGCCACAATACTTTCACCAGTGTTATACTATTATTTCTCAATTGCTTAACTTCTTGAGCCAAAATCTTAACCGGCTCTTCACGATAGGTCATATCCTGTTGAATCTCAACTTCTGCTGGTGAAATCATGTGCAAAAGGTTAGATCAGTAGTGGCACAACATCGACACATAGAATACATCGTGGATCTTCTCCAACTCAGACAACAAGGCCAATCGATATGCTACCAGCCTAATTTTCTTAGTCACTTCATAAGGTCCAATAAAACGTGGACTTAATTTGCCTTTCTTACCAAATCTGATAACTTTCTTCCACGGAGATATTTTCAAAAATACCTTATCATCGACTTGAAATTCAATTTCCTTCCGTTTGAAATCTGCGTAGGATTTCTATCTATCCGAAGATGCCTTCAAACAATCACAAATCACTTTCACTTTTTCTTCAGTTTCTTTAACTAAGTCAACCCTGTGAATCTGATTCTCTCTAGGTTTGGTCCAATACAAGGGCATTCGGCACTTACGCCCAGACAAAGCCTCATAAGGCGCTATTTTCAAACTCAACTGATAACTATTGTTGTAGGCAACCTCTACCAGCGATAAGTACTTTTCCCAACTACATTGGAATTTAAGGACACAACACCGTAACATGTCTTCAAGAATCTGAATTACTCTCTCTGACTGACCGTCAGTTTGCGGATGGAAAGCAATGCTAAAATTTAGTTTTTTTGCCAACGCTTCTTTTAACTTTTTCCAAAATTGAGATGTAAATCTCGGATCTCTATCCAAAATAATCGAAAAAGGTACCCCTTGAAGTCTCATAATTTTGGAAACATACAAATCGAAAAATTTCTCAAGTGAATAATCAGTATGCACCGGTATAAAATGAGCCAACTTTTTAGCCCATCAACCACAACCCGTAGAACATCTTTCCTCCTTGGTGTCAAACACAATCTAGACACAAAATCTATAGTGATACGGTCCCATTTCTACTCAGGAACCATTATAGACAGAAGTAAACCCGAAGGTACTTGGTGTTCGGCTTTCACTTGCTGACAAATTAAACACTTAGAAATAAATTCTAATATATCTCTCTTCATTCCTGACCACCAATACATTTTCTTCAAGTCATTATACATTTTCACACTACATGGATGGATAGACAAACACCATTATCTGCCTCTTGCAAAATTTTCTGAACCAGCTCATCATCTTTAGGTACAGAAATCCTATCCCGAAACATTAAATAATCGTTGATACCAATCGAAAGTCTGATCCATTACTCATCTTGCACTAAGTTATCTTGGCCTTATAACTCTTTGTCACTTTTTTAAGCTTTACAAATCTCTTGCAGAAACATCGGTGTAGCTCTCAACTCTGCTATAATCAAACCATCATCAGTCACAAACAACTAAGTATTCATAGCCCTCAAGGCGAACAATGACTTCCTACTCAATGCATTAGCGACTACATTCACCTTTCCAAGGTGATAGTCAATTATCAACTCATAATCCTTATCAACTCTAACCATCTCCATTGTCGTAGGTTCAACTCCTTTTGAGTTATCAAATACTTTAGACTTTTATGGCCCATGAATACCTGACATTTCTCGCCATACAAAAGGTGCCTCCATATCTTCAATGCGAACACGATGGTGGCCAACTCTAAATTGTGTGTCAGATAGTTTTTCTCATGTTGCCTCAGCTGCCTCAAGGCATAAGCTATTACCTTGCCTTTTTGCATAAGCACACACCCCAATCCATTTAAGGATGCATCGCTAAACTCTACAAATTCTTTCCCCGATTTTGGCTGCACTAAAACAGGAGCTTCAATCAATAATGCCTTTACTTTCTCAAAACTTTGTTGGCACTTTTCTGTCCATTCGAACTTGACATCTTTCTGTAGCAAGCTTGATATTAAAGTAGCAATCATGGAGAATACTTTAACAAATCGTCTGTAGTAACTCGCTAAGCCTAAAAAGCTCCTAACCTCTGACACATTCCTCGATGGTTTCCACTCAACGATAGTCAAGATCTTACTTAGGTCAACTCTAATTACATCACCCGACACAATGTGGCCCAAAAATTTGACTTTTCGAAGCTAAAATTCATTTTTGCTAAACTTAGCATACAACTGCTTATCTCTTAAATTTTGCAAAACAGTTTTCAAATGCTCCGCATGCTTACTTTCATCACGAGAATAAATTAATATATCATCAATAAAAACAACAACAAACTTATCCAAGTACAGTCGAAAAATACGGTTCATTAAGTCCATAAATACCATAGGAGCATTCGTTAAGCCAAAAGGCATGACAAGGAACTCATAATGGTTGTATCTTATCCGAAATGTAGTTTTCGGTACATCTTGTTTCTTAACTCTCAGCTAGTAACAACCGGACAATCTATCCTAGAAAACACTGTAGCTCCTTTTAATTGGTAAAACAAATCATCGATCCTAGGCAAGGGATACTTGTTCTTTATGGTTACCTTATTGAGTTGTTTATAATCTATACATAGTCTTATTGAATCGTCTTTCTTTTTCATAAAAAGTATTAGAGCACCCCATAGAGAATAACTAGGCCTCGCGAACCATTTATCCGTTAACTCTTGCAACTGAATTTTCAACTCCTTTAACTCTGTCGGAGCCATCCTATACAGGAAATTTAAAATAGGTGTCGTACTAGGGGCTAACTCAATATCAAACTCAACTTCCCTAGTTAGAGGCAATCTGGGCAATTCTTCCAAAAACACATCCAGATACTCACATACCACTGGCACTGACTCAATCTTTACTTCCGACACTTGGGTATTCAACACAAATGTGAGATCAGACTCATACCCCTTTCTCATATATCTTTGAGCTATCATAGAAGATATCACTATAGGCAAGCTGTCCGGTTCACTTGATTCAACTCGAAGAATCTCCCCATTTTCAGATTTCAGTTCAATAAATTTTCTTCCACAATTCACCATCACAACATGAGCAACTAACCAATCCATACCAAGAATCATGTCAAATTCATCAAACAACAACAACATGAGGTTAGCCAAAAAACAATGACCTCTAATTGTCAAGGGATAATTTCTACACACTTGGTCAACTAGTACATGCTTGCCTAATGGATTTGACACTTTTACCACAAAGTTGGTAGACTTAATATGCATATTCATACTAGACACCAATTTCATACAAATATACAAATAGGTAAATCTCGGATCAATCAAAGCAACAACAGAGATATCTTGAAGAGAAAAAGTACCAGTAATCACATCTGGGAATGAAGCCTCTTCGCGAGCGTGAATGGCATAATTCCTTGTAGGTGTTATACCCTCAGACCTCACAGTAGAATCTCTAGACACACCTCTATTGCTAGCCCCACTTCCCGAGTTCTTCTATGGTCTACTTCTAGAAAGAGTATTACACGATCTCACATCTTGCTTTTTGTCTTTCTCAACCATCTCAGGACAGTTTCGAATAAAATGATCTACTGAACCACACTTGAAATAACTTCTATCATTCCCTCGGCACTCACTGAAATGATGTCCACCACATTCTGAACACTCCGGTCTATTCGGTCGAGCACTACCAATAGTCACAATCGAAGTGGTTTAAGCTTTAGACACCGTGTACAGTTTATTCTTGTTTCGGTTCAAGAATCCAACTGAAGCATTGGATCGAGTAGTGAACTCTATCGATTTCTTAGACGAGGACTAAAATGATTTTCCCAATTGTCTTTTCTTGGAGTCACGAGACTCGATATCAACTTTTCTCTTCTTGTGACACCCTAAATTTGGGCCTAGAAGAATTGAGCTTTGGGTCTGGGTTTGGATAAAAGGAAACCTGATTAATTGAGAAGTTTTAAAATAGTATTGTTTTAAAAATATATATATATATTTAAATTAAATTATTGGAAAATTTTTACTATATTACTAATGTTTCAAATTTTTATGAAAATTATAATTTATTATTACTAGAAAAATATTACTGTATCTATTTATGATTTTAAATTTTTTATGAAAATTAATTAAATTATTATTATTAGATAAAATTATTATTATTATTAGATAAAAATATATTGATAAAGTTATTATTGTTACTTTTATTTTATCTATATATATATATATAATATTTGGTGTTTAAATTTAGTTTTTAAATAAATTTAGAAGTATTTAGGTTGTAGGAAAAATCTTGGGTTTGACCCAAGACTCTAGCAAAGAAATTAGATTTTTTCTTCTAAGGGGAAACTGGAAAATAAGGCTTTTTAAATACAAGTGGGCTAAATTAGGCACAAAGGGGAGCTTGGTCCAGTGGCAGTGGCGCTAGGAGGATATAGGAGTGCCTGAGTTCAAGGCACGGTGCGCGCAGGGTTGTTTTTATTTTTAGAAGCCAGGTCACGCTAAAGTAGGCTTAAGAGTAGATGCGACGGAATTATGCCATAAAAACGCTTGTGGCGCAGTGACAGCAGGGTGCTAGGAGTTCCACCCGAGCACGGGTTCAAGTCCAGGTGCTAGCAGAATGTTGATTTTATTTTTAAGAAGCGGGAACTGCAGCAGGTAAGCTTTAAATATAAACGCGGCGCTATTTTATCGAAGGAGAACGCGCGTCCCAGTGGCCAGCAGCGTGCCGGGCAACCTGGAGGTCTCAGGTTCGAGCTTGGGAGCGCGCAAAGAGATCCCGTTTTTGCTAGGCACGCTTGGAAGGAGACGTGCGGGGCTGGGTCGCTCCCTAGCAGCGTGCCGAAGCTAGCCAATCGGTGATAAGGCCTGCCAAGCGGTGGGGAAGTTTGAATTCCATTCAAATTATTATTGTTTTTTTTTTTGTAGCTTAAATTAAGGGGTTGAAAGCAATTCAAATCTGTTTTGAATCAGATTTGAATTTAAATTCGGTAGGTAGCAAGAATCAAGGAGAAATACATGGTATTTGAAATTGGGAGCAAATCTTTTATTTTTTTTAGTATTAGCCGATCTTTGTTTATTCAATGGGTTTTCATTTTAGTGGTTCATTTTTTCTTTTCACAAACCTTCTACTCTTATTTCTATTCTTTCTTATATTTTTCCTTTTTGATTTTCTTTCCCAAAAGGCCGAAACCCTATTATTTTACTTAGTCATATCGGGATCGTTCCTTTTTATTTAATCTTCTTCTTCTCACCTCGTCTATCGAAAAGCCAAAATTATTAAATCTATTATCTGCTCTTATTCTGGGGATTAGATCTACAATAGATCTAGAAAGGTGGCGCTAGGGAACATTTTTGGCAAATAGATCTCTGGTAAGTAACTGAACTCTTTCTCATTCGTTATTTTGGAAATTAAGAGAAGTCGAAATCCCTATATACTTGGGGAGATGGTCGACTTGGCTAGAGGTTAATCTTATTTTGGTAATCGATTTTTGAGTGTGTTAAGGGTAGTCAACAAGGAGCATTGGATTAAGGGCATTGGCACAGTTAGATCTGGATTTAATAGATCTAAGTCAACAAAGGTAAGTGTTTTAGGGCCATTAAGGATGTGGACCGAATATGTATGTTGGGATTTTAGTGAGTATTCGATTTGGTTTTTAGATATTAATGTGGTCTAAATGAATGTAGGATTATTCTGGAGCGGATATTGTCATCGTTCGTCGTAATCAGGTGTGTAACGAACCCCCATAGCAGCTTAGGTTAATATCTGCTGAAAAGCCGAAATGCCGAAATTCTAGCATTTCGAACTTGTGGTTTTACGAATGATTATAGATGCGATGCATACGATAAGATCAGTGATTGGATCGATAGAACAGGTAAGGGCATGATTTTGTGCACGATGGTAAGTTGGGCCTCGATAGGCTGAAACTGGGCCCAATGGGCTTTCGGGCCCATTTGGGTAAAAGCGGCAGAAAAGGGAATTTGGGTATTTGGCATGTGAAAACTGTTAGTACCATTATGGAATTTAGGCTAAATGGGTTTAATTAGCTAAGTCAGTTTCGTAGGGCCCATTAGGGGTATTGGGCCCAAAAGCCCGATTTGGTTAGAATGGATTAAAATTATCTTTTAAAACACTCGAAATTGTTAGTAATTGATAATGAGTATGGAAAACCCTAATATTTGATAACATTATGGAATTACCCTTATAACATGAAAAATGACTATTTTGCCCATAGGTGAAAATGACCATTATACCCTTAGAGTTTCATTATGATTATGATGCATGTGATTTTGATATTATACATGATATGCCATAATATGCACATGATATAGTATGATATGTACATGATATGCCATAATATATTCATATATGCATGGGTTGAGTTTTATATGATGGAGGAAGTGTTAAAGGGCTTTGCCCCAGTTTACCGAAAAGGGCTTTGCCCCAGTTATAAAAAGAGGCTAGGCCTCCAGTTATATGATAAAACAGCTATGCTACCAGTGGAGAGTTTGGTTGGGTGGGTTGAGTTATTCCCCACATGGTGCGTTGGTTGGTACGGGTGGAGAGTAGCGGATGGTGGGTTGATTAGTCTACCCAAATGGGCTCGCATACATTCATTGTTATTACATGTAATATTAAAATGGGCCTATGGGCCATACCGTTTACAGAAAAGGCTTCGGCCCAGTGATATGATTTATGAAAGGCTTCGGCCCAGTAACTGTTAAATGAAAAAGCTTCGGCCCAGTATATGTTGAGACTGAATTGGGGCTTAGGCCCAGTTTGCTGATTTTTTATTTGGGCTCTGAAAGGGCTTTGTTGCACACTTAGTTTTCCAAACTCACCCTTTCTTTCCATCCTTGCAGGTGAGCCTTAGATTGCTGGACTTGGAGCTGGGAGGGATTCAGAGTGGCCACATGGACTGGACTATTGGATTTTAATTAAGTTAACTATTTCAATTTAATCTTAGCTAGTTTTTATTTTGATTTTGGGTTGTAATAAGGGCCTCTCTAATTATTTTTATTTTGGGTTTTTTCTTTACTTATTTAATTTGTTTTAGCCTAAGTATGATATTAATTAAATTGTTTCTTAATCGGTTAGCTCTAGGGCACGATTTTATAAAAAGGCTACTTGTTTTCAAAATATCTCGATAAGTAGAGCAAAGCTTCCGCAATTTAAATGTTTTCGTAAATAAATATTTCAAATGGTTAAAGTGTGGCAATGGTCGTGTGCATGTCTAGGAGTGGATCCAAGAAGAGCTTGGTACTTAAGTAGTCTATTCGACTCACCTCCTCTTTTCGGGAATCCTACCTGGTGCCCAGCTTCCTTTCACTTTATGTTTTAACGAAAAAGGTCTAATTTTCTGATACTTAAACTGTTTTCAAAATAACATGTTACAAAGGGATTACAAGCGTTCACCATTTTCTATAAAATTACACAAAGTTTTTAACATTACTGAAAAGGGATGATTATTTCAATAAACCTCGTTTTGGAAAAAGTTAAACACAAGCTGAGGTTTTATACAAGTTTAATGGTAAGAGTTTTTAAACTCAAAGAAGGGTTTTCAATGAAAACATAGTTTTCGAAAAACACTTCAATGTGACACATCAGACTTGGCCGTAACATCCAGGCCGGGTTTGGGGTGTTACAATTAGTGGTATCAGAGCCAGGTTGTAAAACTTGGCTGTGGAACGGGTCTAAAACGGATGTTTTTAAAGGGTAAAACAAAAATTTTCGGAAGTCCCTTTAAGAATTTGTTTTCAAAATTGTTTATAAGATTTTCTTTCTACAAACAAATGATTTAAAAAAAAAATTTTGGAAATTTTAAATTGAAGCCAAAGAAGGGTATTTTTTGAAAAGTCAGATTTTTTAGAAAATTCTGTTTTAAAGAGAATTGTTTCAAACTTGTTTTCTCTAAAATTACAATGTTTTGAGAAATTGATTTTAAAAGGCTTGAATCTTTCTGAGTTTTTATAGACTCTGATAAATTGAGATGTGGCACACTGAATCCCCGGCACCAAGTCTGTAAGTATTTCTGCTTTATATTCTGTAATGTACTGAACTGTACTGTAAATAGATTTCAGACTTTTCTATGATACTGTAGATAGAGTAATACTGAAAAATTGTAGAGACTGAGATTGTAGAGAAACTAAAAGATTGAGACTGTAGCTAAGATATGATTCTGTAAAAACAAAAGCTTTAAATATTGCATAAGACATGTGTATTAATAATAAAATTTTTAAGAACTCTGTAGTTATTTGATATGTGTACTGGTAATGTAGAGTATTGATAAGGATTCTGAGGGTAAGCAAAGTCTGCCAACTTTGGGTAACGGTAACTCAGAGTTTGATACTGAGGCACTAGTCGAGTTAGTAAGGAAAGTGGTAGAAGAAGTGTTGGATACCAAAATTAAGGAAATTAGGGAAACGCTTCACGCAGGGTGCTTGGAGCGTAAGAAGAGGAAGGATCCTAGTTCGCAGAAGATAGAGTCTCGTTCAGTGAAACATGCTAGGGTACGACCAAACTTTTCGGCCTGCAAGAATTGCCACAGACTTCATCCGGGTGAATGCGATAGGGAGAAAAGAGCGTGCTTTTTATGTGGGTATCTAGAACATCGAGCTCTTGATTGTAAAGCTTCTTCTAGTTAGGAATGTGTAATGGTTGGATGCGAATTGTGTGTGTTAGTGGTAATGTTTATTTATTTCAATGTTCTGGCTCGTACTAAAATTTAGATCAGAGTGCGCAGTGGTAGCATAGTAGCATAGTGTTGCACGATTATTTTAGTTTTAAAAATTTCAAGGACGAAATTTCTTTAAGGAGGGTAGAGTTGTGACACCCTAAATTTGGGCCTAGAAGAATTAAGCTTTGGGTCTGGGTTTGGATAAAAGGAAACCTGAGTAATTGAGAAGTTTTAAAATAGTATTGTTTTAAAAAATATATATATATATATATTTAAATTAAATTATTGGAAAATTTTTACTATATTACTGATGTTTTAAATTTTTATGAAAATTATAATTTATTATTACTAGAAAAATATTACTGTATCTATTTATGATTTTAAAATTTTTTTGAAAATTAATTAAATTATTATTATTAGATAAAAATATGTTGATAAAGTTATTATTGTTACTTTTATTTTATATAAATATATATAATATTTGGTGTTTAAATTTAGTTTTTAAATAAATTTAGAAGATTTAGGTTGTAGGAAAAATCTTGGGTTTGACCCAAGACTCTAGCAAAGAAATTAGATTTTTTCTTCTAAGGGGAAACTGGAAAATAAGGCTTTTTAAATAAAAGTGGGCTAAATTAGGCACAAAGGGGAGCTTGGTCCAGTGGCAGTAGCACTAGGAGGATATAGGAGTGCCTAAGTTCAAGGCACGGTGCGTGCAGGGTTGTTTTTATTTTTAGAAGCCAGGTTATGCTAAGGTAAGGCTTAAGAGTAGATGCGACCGAGTTATGCCATAAAAACGCTTGTGGCGCAGTGGCAGCAGGGTGCTAGGAGTTCCACCCGAGCACGGGTTCAAGTCCAGGTGCTGGCAGAATGTTGATTTTATTTTTAAGAAGCAGGAACTGCAGCAGGTAAGCTTTAAATATAAACGCGGCTTATATCGAAGGAGAACGCGCATCCCAGTGGCCAGTAGCGTGCCGAGCAACCTAGAGGTCTCAGGTTCGAGCTTGGGCGCATGCAAAGAGATCCCGTTTTTGCTGGGCGCGCGTGGAAGGAAATGTGCGGGGCTGGGGCGCTCCCTAGCAGCGTGCCGAAGCTGGACAATCGGTGATAAGGCCTGCCAAGCGGTGGGAAAGTTTGAATTCCATTCAAATTATTATTGTTTTTTTTTTTTTAAGCTTAAATTAAGGGGTTGAAAGCAATTCAAATCTATTTTGAATCAGATTTGAATTTAAATTCGGTAGGCAGCAAGAATCAAGGAGAAATACATGGTATTTGAAATTAGGAGCAAATCTTTTATTTTTTTTAGTATTAGCCGATCTTTGTTTATTCAATGG
Source organism: Gossypium stocksii (assembly GCA_020496765.1). Taxonomy (NCBI): domain Eukaryota; kingdom Viridiplantae; phylum Streptophyta; class Magnoliopsida; order Malvales; family Malvaceae; genus Gossypium; species Gossypium stocksii. The sequence continues at coordinate 57,683,544 of CM035622.1, forward strand.
GTTTTCATTTTAGTGGTTCATTTTTTCTTTTCACAAACCTTCTACTTCTATTTCTATTCTTTCTTATATTTTTCCTTTTTTATTTTCTTTCCCAAAAGGCCGAAACCTCATTATTTTACTTAGTCAGATCAGGATCGTTCCTTTTTATTTAATCTTCTTCTTCTCACCTCGTCTATCGAAAAGCCGAAATTATTAAATCTGTTCTCTGCTCGTATTCTGGGGATTAGATCTACAACAGATCTGGAAAGGTGACGCTAGGGAACATTTTTGGCAAATAGATCTCTGGTAAGTAACTGAAATCTTTCTCATTCGTTATTTTGGAAATTAAGAGAAGTCGAAATCCCTATGTACTTGGGGAGATGGTCGACTTGGCTAGAGGTTAATCTTATTTTGGTAATCGATTTTTGAGTGTGTTAAGGGTGGTCAACAAGGAGCATTGGATTAAGGGCATTGGCACAGTTAGATCTGGATTTAATAGATCTAAGTCGACAAAGGTAAGTGTTTTAGGGCCATTAAGGATGTGGACCGAATATGTATGTTGGGATTTTAGTGAGTATTCGATTTGGTTTTTAGATATTAATGTGGTCTAAATGAATGTAGGATTGTTCTGGAGCGGATATTGTCATCGGTCGTCGTAATCAGGTGTGTAACGAACCCTCATAGCAGCTTAGGTTAATATCTGCTGAAAAGCCGAAATGCCGAAATTCTAGCATTTCGAACTTGTGGTTTTGCGAATGATTATAGATGCGATGCATACGATAAGATCGGTGGCCGGATCAATAGAACAAGTAAGGGCATGATTTTGTGCACGATGGAAAGTTGGGCCTCGATAGGCTAAAACTGGGCCTATGGGCTTTCGGGCCCATTTGGGTAAAAACGGCAGAAAAGGGAATTAGGGTATTTGGCATGTGAAAACTGTTAGTACCATTATGGAATTTAGGCTAAATGGGTTTAATTGGCTAAGTCGGTTTCGTAGGGCTCATTAGGGGTCTTAGGCCCAAAAGCCCAATTTGGTTAGAATGGATTAAAATTTAAAACACTCGAAATTGTTAGTAATTGATAATGAGTATGGAAAACCCTAATATTTGATAACATTACGGAATTACCCTTATAACATGAAAAATGACTATTTTGCCCATAGGTGAAAATGACCATTATATTCATTATGATTATGATGCATGTGATTTTGATATTATACATGATATGCCATAATATACACATGATATAGTATGATATGTACATGATATGCCATGATATATTCATATATGCATGGGTTGGGTTTTATATGATGGAGGAAGTGTTAAAGGGCTTTGCCCCAATTTACCGAAAAGGGCTTTGCCCCAGTTATTAAAAGAGGCTAGGCCTCCAGTTATATGATAAAGCAGCTATGCTGCCAGTGGAGAGTTTGGTTGGGTGGGTTGAGTTATTCCCCACATGGTGTGTTGGTTGGTACGGGTGGAGAGTAGCGGATGGTGGGTTAAGTAGTCTCCCCAAATGAGCTCGCATACATTCATTGTTATTACATGTAATATTGAAATGGGCCTATAGGCCATACCGTTTACAGAAAAGGCTTTGGCCCAGTGATATGATTTATGAAAGGCTTCGGCCTAGTAACTGTTAAATGAAAAGGCTTCGGCCCAGTATATGTTGGACTGAATTGGGGCTTAGGCCTAGTTTGCTGATTTTTTATTTGGGCTCTGAAAGGGCTTTGTTGCACACTGAGTTTTCCAAACTCACCCTTTCTTTCCATCCTTGCAGGTGAGCCTTAGATTGCTGGACTTGGAGCTGGGAGGGATTCAGAGTGGCCACATGGACTGGACTGTTGGATTTTAATTAAGTTAACTATTTTAATTTAATCTTAGCTAGTTTTTATTTTGATTTTGGGTTGTAATAAGGGTCCTCTCTAATTATTTTTATTTTGGGTTTTTTTCTTTACTTATTTAATTTGTTTTAGCCTAAGTATGATATTAATTAAATTGTTTCTTAATCGGTTAGCTCTAGGGCATGGTTTTATAAAAAAAGTTACTTGTTTTCAAAATATCTCGATAAGTAGAGCAAAGCTTCCACAATTTAAATGTTTTCGTAAATAAATATTTCAGATGGTTAAAGTGTGGCAATGGTCGTGTGCATGTCTAGGAGTGGATCCAAGAAGAACTTGGTACTTAAGTAGTCTATTCGACTCACCTCCTCTTTTCGGGAATCCTACCTGGTGCCCAGCTTCCTTTCACTTTATGTTTTAACGAAAAAGGTCTAATTTTCCGATACTTAAACTGTTTTCAAAATAACATGTTACAAAGGGGTTACAAGCGTTCACCATTTTCTATAAAATTACACAAAGTTTTTAACATTGCTGAAAAGGGATGATTATTTCAATAAACCTCGTTTTGGAAAAAGTTAAACACAAGCTAAGGTTTTATACAAGTTTAACGGTAAGAGTTTTTAAACTCAAAGAAGGGTTTTCAATGAAAACACGGTTTTCAAAAAACACTTCAATATGACACATCAGACTTGGCCGTAATGTCCAGGCTGGGTTTGAGGTGTTACACTTCTCCTTGGCCAATTCCTCGGCCTTGAAAGCCCTCTCAACGAGCACTACAAATTCCTTTAAGTCTAGAATGCTAACCAAAAATTGAATGTCTTCATTCAATCTGTCTTCAAATCTCTTACACATGATGGCTTCGGTAGATACGCACTCCCGAGCGTATTTGTTGAGCCTTACGAATTCACGCTCATACTCTGTTACTGTCATTTGACCTTGTTGCAATTCAAGAAATTCCTTCTAGTCTATAAACCTCTGGCTAATATATTTCTTACGAAACTCTTCTAAAAAGAATTCCTACGTTACCCTTTCCTTTGGTACAACTGGCACAAGGGTGTTCCACCATTGCTAAGCTGAATCTCGTAGGAGTGACACAACACACTTCATGCACTCCTCAAGTGTGCAAGATAGTTTATCGAATACCCTAATGGTGTTTTTTAGCCAGAACTCTGCTTTTTCTGGGTCATCATATATATTCGCTCAAAATTCCTCGGCCCCTTACTTCTGAATTCTGTTAATAGGAGGTTTTCCCTTCTAATCATTTCCACTACTTGAGGAGCTATAGGGGCAGGCAGAGAGATTGGAGGGGTGGAGGAGGTGGAGTATTTGAATTTGCACGAGCAAACTTTGAGTACTAGTCATTTATCATATGGAGGAAGGCTTCCCTAGCCCCTCCACCCTAACTGAGTGTTACCGGCCTACTCCCAACTAGCACGGTCCCTTATCCGGGGGTTGGTGCATTACTTTTGACCTCATCTGCCACTGCTCCGTCGGGATCCATTTACTATATGAAAACACATTTTAGATCATTAGGAGTCGTCACACTATCATAATTCATATATGGCATGTATAGCTAGATTCGTACACACGCTAGGTTAGTTCGAGAATCGACTAAACCATAGCTCTGATACCACAAAATATAACACCCCTTACCCATATCCTCTATTGGAATAGGTTACGAGGCGTTACCTAACTTAAACACCTGCATACATACATTTTTTAGACATAAAATTTCATTCAAAATTAAAAATTTTTCAACATCATCTTAAAGTCCATAATGTGGGCCTACGAGGCCTAAAACATACTTTAGAAATGATTCGGTACCAAACCGAGCACTTTAGAAAACTTTGGAAAATTTCACTGAAAATAAGGGCACACGCCCGTGTGGCAAAGGACACGCCCATGTGGGCTGGCCGTGTGGTCTCACACACCATGCCCCGTGTCCCTTTTACAGCCATGACACGCTCGTGTATCCGCCCATGTGCTAAAACCTTAACATTCTGTTTCTGATGTCATCAACCATCTAGAGTCACACGGCCAAAGCACACGCCCGTGTGCTAAGCCGTGTGGCAAATTTAATTTCACAATTAAGGTGCAAACTTCACCGACCTGGGCCATGCCCATGTACATTGGCCATGCCTTCCACACGGTTGAGGCACAAGGTCGTGTCTCAGCTCGTGTGGTTACTACTGGGATTCTATTTTGCCAAATTTAGGTGCAAGGGACAAACAGCTTGACTACAGGCACATGGGCCAAACCATGTGTCACACACGGCCTAGACACACATCCGTGTGTCTATCCGTATAGACAAAAACAAGGCTATCTACCAAGCCTTTTTGCCACCCTTACTGGCACCAACATACACAACATCAAACATCACCAATCCAAGCATAACCACATAACCAAATCAGCCACAACCAAGCATTCGTACATCGATTCTAAGCTATCTTCTATCACATACAACATTTCATACTTAACACCATAAGCCATGCAAAAACCACACCTATGTGAAACCTCATCATAAGCATATATCAATGACCAAATATGAGCCATCACTCATGGCCTTATACAAAATAAATAATTTCATATCAAGCTAACACATATGGCCAAATTAACAATGACACATAACACAAAAAGACCAGGTCCCTACACATGCCATTACTTAAAACATTAAGACTAACTATACCCAATGTTCTTTTTGATACTGTGATCTAGCCTCCAACGTTCTTTGATCCCCAAGCTAACTTGGCGACACTATAAGAAAATAGAAAAGAAAAGGGAGTAAGCATAAAGCTTAGTAAGTTGTATGTAAATAATTAACAACAATTTACCATGCATTAACATACTCACAACATATTATAATTTGCACATAATCCTTAAATGATCATAAGCATAACTTACTCATTTTCATCCTTACTAATCATACAACATAAATGGAGCTCATTTATCATGAGTTTCATGTAGGTACCTATACCACCTGCAACTTGCTTATAACCTTTCTCATTTTTGACATAAACTTTAAATTACCCGTTGAACCATTTAGAATACTAAGGGATACCTGATAAGCGTCATGAAAAAGGGTAAGATGCCGACGCTATGTCCTAGACATGGTCTTACACTGGCTCACATATCAAGGCCGATGCCATATCCCAGACAAGGTCTTATTACTGGCTCTCATATATTAGTGTCGATGTCATGTCCTAGACATGGTCTTACACTGGCTCACATATCGAAGCTGATACCATATCCCAAACATGGTCTTACACTAGCTCTCATATATCAGTGTCGATGCCATATCCTAGACATGGTCTTACATTGACTCACATATCGAGGCTGATGCCATGTCCTAGACATGGTCTTACACTAGCTCTTATATATCGCCCTAATGTCATGGCATGGATATCCGATCTATTCCTCAGGCTCAACCGAGAGTTTACCACATCAAATCTCGTCATGCATATTCATAACCACATTCAAACATTATATGCCGTATCAATTATTCAATGCATAATAACAATAGAGTTGTATTATTTACGCACAACTTACCTCGATATACAAAATATTAGCACCAATTTGATTTAGTCCAATAGCTTGGTTTTCCCCCGGTTTAGGTTTGGATTCTGTATTTCTTGATCTAAACTGACAAAAAATTACTTATTTAATCACCACATTAATCAAGACATTCCAAATTTCTTACTTTGTCAAAATTACCATTTTGCCCTTAGACTTTTACAAAATTACGATTTTTCCCATAGGCTTGTAAAACATTTTTCATCAAATTTCATCATTTCTCAAGCCTAGCCGAATCTTTATTAGTCTTATAGCAACTCATAATTTCAATTATTTCCCATACTTACCAATTAATTTACAACCTTTACAAAAAGGTCCATTTTAAGTGTTTTCATGAAAATCTTTTCACAAAAGTTATTTATTTAACAACCATGATTCATTTTCTTCCATAAAAATTCAGCAAACAACGTTAATGCTCTCATGGCAAAACCCTAGACTCTCAACCATTTTGCAAAGCAGTCCCCTCATTAGCTAAACTAAGTTACAAGGGTTCCAAAAATATAAAAATCATTAAGAAAGACCATAGAAATCACTTACTTGCAAGGGTTTAAAGTTGTTGAAAATTTCAAGCTCCCATGGAGGTTTTCCTCTCTAACTTTCGGTGAAGAAAAGAGGGAGAAGAAAGATGGCCATTTGTTTTATTTTATTAATCTTTGCTTTTGTCATCAAATACCAACTTCCACCAAAATTTGACTTTTCATTTATTACACTCCATGTGCAACCATTTACACATATAATGGACTACTTTCTCATTAAAGACCTTAACGTTTAAGTTCTAAAGCTAATTAACACATTTATCTAATAGAACACAACTTTCATACTCTATGTGATTTAGTCCTTTTTCAAAATTAAGTATGAAATCCCTAAAATTAATTCATCAAAAAATTCAAACACTCATATAATCGCACCATGAAACATAAAAGAATATTAAAATAAATTTTCTCTGACTTTGAATTTGAGGTCTCGAAACTACTATTCCGACTAGGCCCAAAATCGGGTTGATACAAACCCTACCAACAGTAAATACTTTTCCCAACTACATTGGAATTCCATTACACAACATCAGAGCATATCTTCGAGGACTTGAGTTACCATTTTAGATTGATCATCAGTTTGCGGATGAAACGCAGTGCTAAAATTTAACTTTGTACCCAAGGCTTCATTCAACCTTTTCTAAAACCTCGAAGCAAATCTCTATTTAAAATAATCGAGATAGGCATTCCATGCAATCTTACAATTTCAACAATATACAATGCAGCTAACTTGTCAAGTGAGTTATCCGTACGTACTAGAATAAAATGAGTCAATTTTGTCAATCGATCAATAATTACCTGTAACGCCCCAAACCCGACCTAGACGTTATGGCCCAATCTGGTATGTCACATTGAAGTGTGTTTTGAAAACCCTGTTTTCATTGAAAACCCTTCTTAGTGTCTAGAAACTTCTACCGTTATCTTGTATAAAACCTCAACTTATCTTTGTTTATCTTCAAAACGTGGTTCTTAAACATTGTTAACAACTTTGTAAAACATTATTACAAATTGTGGAAGCTTGTAAATTCTTGTAGTTTGCAAAAACATGTTATTTTTTAAACAGTTTAAGTATTGAAAAATCAGTTTTTCTTCGTTTAAGCTTTAAGTGAATGGATACTATGCACCAGGTAGGATTCCAAAAAAGAGGAGGTGAGTCAAGTAGACTACTTAAGAACCAAGCTCTTCCCTAAATCCAATCCTAGACATGAACACATCCATTGCCACACTTTAATCTCGTGACTTGTCCATGAAGAGCAAATCGTGTTTAAACCACTTGAAGTGTTTATTAATTTTGAAAACATTTATGTTGCGGAAGCTTTGCTATGTTATTGCGATATTTTGAAAATAAGTAATTTTATAAAAAAAGTGCCCTAAAACTATTCATTTTCAATTCGATTTAAATAGTAAAAATACTTAAGGTAAAAACCAAAAACAATTAAAGCGGGCTTATTACAAACCCAAAACCAAATAAGCATAAATTAATTAAAAAAACTAAAAATATATTTAGTGCTTAGATTAGACAGTCCATTTGCAGTCCACATGGCCACTCTGAATCCCACCAGCTCCAAGTCCACCAGTCTAGGGCCCACTTGTAAGGATGGAAGAGAAAGGGGTGAGTTTGGAAACTCAGTGCGTAAAGAAAGCCCTTCTAGAGCCCAATATAGCTGAAGCTTACTGGGCCTAAGCCCTATTCAGTCTCCGTAAGTATTGGGCCGAAGCCCTATTCAGATAATAGTATGGCCTAAAGCCCAAAACAGTAACAGATCAATAATTATGCATGAATGCAAGACTAACCAAATCCAGCCATATACACCACCTATACCAACCAGCACACCATGTAGGGAATAACTCAACCCACCTAGCCCGCACACCTCAGTTGTAGTATAGCTGCCAGTAACAGTAGTTGTGGCCAAGCCACCAGAACAGTAGAACGAGGCAGAGCCTCTAACAGTATATGTGGCATTGCCACTAATACAGTAAACGAGGCAAAGCCCCTTTCAGTAAACAGTATCACTTCCTCCATCAATGAACCCAACCCATGCAATAGAATATCATGTCATGGCATACAGTGAACAAAAACAGTAAAACATGCGTTTCAGTACAATATAGTCCTAGGGGTATAATGGTCGTTTTACACCTAGGGGTAAAATAGTAATTTCTCACCCTAAAGAGTATTACAGTAATTATTCCAAATTTTATTTAGGGTTTCATGCACATTACAGTTCAGTGTTTATTTAAAAAATCTATCTAGCCCATTTTAACAATTTTGCCCTATTGGGCCCTAAAACCCTTAATGGGCCTTAACGGGTCATTTTAGCTATTTTAACCCACTCAGTCTAAATTTCGTGCTCGTTTGAACAGTTTTTTTTAAACAGTCTAACAGAACATACTTATCACTCGATTTTTACCCAAACGGGCCCATAAGCCTATTGGGCCCAATTTACCGAAGTGCACGAAAATGCGCATTACACAGTCTTACCAGTTTTGATTACCAAATCTACCACTTCCAACGAGCGTTCATACACTCGCAAGCCCAAGAAATGCCAAAATTTTGGCATTTCAACTTTTTGGCTTTTGCCGACTTAGACTACTAGAAGGTGTTTGTTTACACACCTGTTTTGCTATTACTAAGACGAGATCTCCCACGCGATTTTTCCTTTTGCTTAGAACAATGACTAGATCAAGATCTAGTCGATCCAAAGATCCAAGCCTCCTACGCTCCTTGCTATAACGCCCCTTTCACAACAAGTACATGTAAAACCGATTAGAAAGACTAACCTTAGCTATCACCATAGTCGACAGCCTCCCTAAAAAGTTTAGGGATTTTGGCTTTCCTTAAATCCAAAGGTAGCGTATGAGAAGTAGTACTGAATACTTACCACAATACTGGATCGACCAGATCTAAAGATTCAATTCTCAATCTACTACGAATCTGAAAGTTTGACTCCTCACAAACACGACACTAGGGGATGATTTGGGCTTCGAGACTTCGGCTTTTGCTAAAGAAAAGATTCGAGTTTTTGTATAGGAGTAATTGACAAAATGGAATTGAAGGGAGTCAATAAAGAAGATGGAGAAAAGAAGAGAAGATAGAAGGAATAGAGTGTATAGATTTGGCTAAAGGAAAGAAATCGACAAAGTAAGTTAAGGTGTAAGGGTAGAAGAAGATGAACAAAAATAAAAAGAATGATGGTTGATAGAATGATAAGAGACTTTGAGTAAAAAGAAAACAATTCCTAAAACTCTTTCGGCATTTACTTACTATAGCCGAATAGGTGCCACCAAGAGTCCTTTTCGGCATAAAATCCTTCTCAATTTTGAATTTCCCTTGAGCTTAGCTAATAACAAAGTTTGAATTTCATTCAAACTTCCCACCGATCAACTGCAGCCCTTATCCACCACTTAACTGCTTCAGCATGCTACTAGGAAGAGTTTCGGTCCATCTCAAATGCTTTCCCCACGCGTGCAACAAAAAGGCAACCCTTCACGCGACTGCAGCTCGAACCCGTGACTTTTAGGCACCGTCCAATGCTGTTGGCCACTGTGCCATAGCTTCTTCTATACTATAATATGGTCACAGTTAAATATAAGGCTTACCTGCTCCCGCCACGGGTCGCTAAAAAGAAAACAAAATTTTGCATGCCCTTGGATTCGAACTCGCGCCCGCTCAGACCCCTTAGCGCACTGCTGCCACTGCGCTACAGGCGCTTTTTGTGTTAGATTCTGGTTGCAACTTCTCTTAAGCCCTCCTTGCGACTATCCTTGGTTATATATAAAAAAACCCACACCTGCGCATGTTGAGGATCGAACCCCAGCTCCTCTTCCTGCTGCCTAGCGCACCTAACCACTGGGCCAGGTGTTTATTTATGCCCAATTCTAACCCAATTTACTTATAAGGCCTATCGCCAGAGGCCTCTAAAGAAGCACAAATTAAAATTTTTTCTAGAGTCTTGAATCGAACCCAAGATTTTCCCCACACTTCTAACTATTCTAAATTTATTTAATTACTAAACTAAACACCAAATATTAATAACAATAATATTTTTTTAATCTTAATAATGTTTAAAACATCTAAATTACTCAGGCTGTCTTCCATCAGAACCCAGACTCAAAGCCCAATACTTCTAGGCCCAAATTCAGGGTGTTACAACTCTACCCCCTTAAAGAAATTTCGTCCTCGAAATTCCAAATAATAAAATAGTCATGCATCACCATTCTACTACACTACCGCTACGCACTCTGATCTAAATAATTTTAGTACGACCCAGAACATCTAATTATTGAAGTAAACAAACATTTATCAAGTACGCATTCAGTTTATATCCAAACAACATGTATCTAAATAGAATAAATTGGGCAATCCCAAACCCGATGCTTTTTGGACCCGCATCTGAGACACGCTCCCGACTTCCTCCAGTATTCGCCCAGAGGATGCCTTCTACAATATTCGCCCAGAACGAAGCTCTGTCCTCCCAGAACTAGGATCCTTCCTCTTCTTACACTCCAAGCACCTCGCTTGAAGCGTTTTCCTAATCTCTTTATCTTTGGTCTCCAATACTTCTTCTACCACTTTCCTTACTAATTCGGCCAGTGCCTCAGTATCGAGCTCCGAGTTACCGCTACCTAAAGTTGGCAGACTTTGTTTACCCTCAGAATCCATATCAATATTCTACATCACCAGCATACATATCAAATAACTACAAGGATCTCGATTCAAAATTTTAGTATTTTATTCATATATTTTATGCAGAGTTAGCAGTCCAAAGTTTTTGGTTTTTACAGGATCGTAGCCTAGCTACAATCTTAGTTTTCTAGGGTTTTCAGTTTCCCTACAGTCTCAGTCTTACAGTTTCAGTACTACCCTATCTACAGTATCATAATAGGGTCTCAGTTCTATCTACAGTAATGTCTCAATACAATATAATATAAGAAAAGAACACTTACAGACTTGGTGCGGGGATTCAGTGTGCCACTTCTTCATATACCAGATTTCAGAAAACCCAGAAAGCTTAAGCTTTTCAGAATCAACCTTAGAACATGTATTCCTTGAAAAAAACAAGTTTGGAAAGAGTTTCCTTAAAATTTTTCAAAACCGATTTTAAAAATACCCTTCTTAGGCTTGATTAAAAATTTTCTGAAAACTTTTTGGACCCGTTCCACAGCCGAGTTGCTGCAACCGAGCTCTGATACCACTAAATGTAACACCCTAAACCTGGCCCAAATGTTATGGCCCAATTTGATGTGTTACATTGAAGTTTTTTCGAAAACCCTGTTTTCAATGAAAACCCTTCTTAGTGTTTAGAGACTTCTACCGTTATCTTGTATAAAACCTCAGCTTATCTTTGTTTATCTTCAAAACGTGGTTCTTAAACATTGTTAACAACTTTGTAAAACATTATTGCAAATTGTGGAAGCTTGTAAATCTTGTAGTTTGCAAAAACATGTTATTTTTTAAACAGTTTAAGTATCAGAAAATCAATTTTTCTTCGTTTAAGCTTTAAGTGAATGGATATTATGCACCAGGTAGGATTCTAAAAGAGAGCAGGTGAGTCAAGTAGACTGCTTAAGAACCAAGCTCTTCCCTAAATCCAATCCTAGACATGGATACATCCATTGCCACACTTTAATCTCGTGACTTGTCCATGAAGAGAAAATCATGTTTAAACCACTTGAAGTGTTTATTAATTTGGAAACATTTACGTTGCGGAAGCTTTGCTATGTTATTGCGATATTTTGAAAACAAGTAATTCTATAAAAACGAGCCCTAAAACTATTCATTTTCAATTTGATTTAAATAGTAAAAATACTTAAGGTAAAATCCAAAAACAATTAAAGCGGCCTTATTACAAACCCAAAACCAAATAAAAGTATATTAATTAAAAATACTAAAAATAAATTTAGTGCTTAGATTAGACAGTCCATTTGCAGTCCACATGGCCACTCTAAATCCTACCAGCTCCAAGTCCACCAGCCTAGGGCCTACCTATAAGGATGGAAGAGAAAGGGGTGAGTTTGGAAACTCAGTACGTAAAGAAAGCCTTTCTAGAGCCCAATACAGCTGAAGCTTACTAGGCCTCAGCCCTATTCAATCTCAGTAAGTATTGGGCCGAAGCCCTATTCAGATAATAGTGTGGCCTAAAGCCCAATACAATAACAGATCAATAATTATGCATGAATGCAAAACTAACCCAATCCAGCCATATACACCATCTATACCAACCAGCACACCATGTGGGGAATAACTCAACCCACCCAGCCAACACACCTCAGTTGCAGCATAGCTGCCAGTAACAGTAGTTGTGGCCAAACCACCAGAACAGTAAAACGAGGTAGAGCCTCTAACAGTAAACAGTATCACTTCCTCCATCAATGTACCTAACCCATGCAACAGAATATTATGTCATGGCATATAGTGAACAGAAACAGTAAAACATGTGTTTCAGTACAATATAGTCCTAGGGGTATAATGGTCGTTTTACACCTAGGGGTAAAATAGTAATTTCTCACCCTAAAGAGTATTACAGTAATTATTCCAAATTTTATTTAGGGTTTCATGCATATTACAGTTCAGTGTTTATTTAAAAAATCTATCTAGCCCATTTTAACAATTTTGCCCTATTGGGCCCTAAAACCCCTAATGGGCTTTAACGGTCATTTTAGCTATTTTAAGCCACTCAGTCTAAATTTCGTGCTCGTTTTAACAGTTTTTTTAAACAGTCTAACAGAACATACTTATCGCTCGATTTTTACCCAAACGGGCCTATAAGCCTATTGGGCCCAATTTACCGAAGTGCACGAAAATGCGCATTACACAGTCTTACCAGTTTTGATTACCAAATCTACCACTTCCAACGAGCGTTCATACACTCGCAAGCCCAAGAAATGCCGAAATTTTGGCATTTCGACTTTTTGGCTTTTGCCGACTTAGACTACTAGAGGGTGTTTGTTTACACACCTGTTTTGCTATTACTAAGATGAGATCTCCCACGCGATTTTTCCTTTTGCTTAGAACAATGACTAGATCAAGATCTAGTCGATCCAAAGATCCAAGCCTCCTACGCTCCTTGCTATAACGCCCCTTTCACAACAAGTACATGTAAAACCGATTAGAAAGACTAACCTTAGCTATCACCATAGTCGACAGCCTCCCTAAAAAGTTTAGGGATTTTGGCTTTCCTTAAATCTAAAGGTAGCGTATGAGAAGTAGTACTGAATACTGACCACAATACTGGATCGACCAGATCTAAAGATTCAATTCTCAATCTACTACGAATCCGAAAGTTTGACTCCTCACAAACACGACACTAGGGGATGATTTGGGCTTCGAGACTTCGGCTTTTGCTAAAGAAAAGATTCGGGTTTTTGTATAGGAGCAATTGACAAAATGGGATTTAAGGGAGTCAATGAAGAAGATGGAGAAAAGAAGAGAAGATAAAAGGAATAGCGTGTATAGATTCGGCTAAAGGAAAGAAATCGACAAAGTAAGTTAAGCTGTAAGGGTAGAAGAAGATGAACAAAAATAAAAAGAATGACGGTTGATAGAATGATAAGAGACTTTGAGTAAAAAGAAAACAATTCCTAAAACTCTTTTGGCATTTACTTACTATAGCCGAATAGGTGCCACCAAGAGTCCTTTTCGGCACAAAATCCTTCTCAATTTCAAATTTCCCTTTAGCTTAGCTAATAATAAAGTTTGAATTTCATTCAAACTTCCCACCGATCAGCTGTAGCCCTTATCCACTGCTTGAGCGCTTCAGCATGCTGCTAGGAAGAGTTTCGGTCCATCTCAAATGCTCTCCCCAAGCGTGCAGTAAAAAGGCAACCCTTCGCGCGCACTGCAGCTCGAACCCGCGAATTCCAGGAACCCTCCAACGCTGCTGGCCACTGCACCACAGCTTTTTCTTTACTATAATATGGTCCTAGTTAAATATAAGGCTTACCTGCTCCCGCCATGGGTCGCTAAAAATAAAATAAATTTTTGCATGCCCCTGGATTCGAACTCTGCCCGCTCAGACCCTTTAGCGCACTGCTGCCACTGTGCCACAGGCGCTCTTTATGTTAGATTCTGGTTGCAACTTCTCTAAAGCCCTCCATGCAACGATCCCTAGTTATATATAAAAAAAACCCACACCTGCGCACGTTAAGGATCGAACACCAGCTCCTCTTCCTGCTGCCTAGCGTGCCTAACCACTGGGCCAGGTGTTTCTTTATGCCCAATTCTAACCCAATTTACTTATAAGGCCTATCGCTAGAGGCCCCTAAAGAAGGACAAATTGAAATTTTTTCTAGAGTCTTGAATCGAACTCAAGATTTTCTCCACACTTCTAACTACTCCAAATTTATTTAATTACTAAACTAAACACCAAATATTAATAACAATAATATTTTTTTAATCTTAATAATATTTAAAAAATCTAAATTACTCAGGCCGTCTTCCATCCGAACCCAGACTCAAAGCCCAATATTTCTAGGCCCAAATTCAGGGTGTTACATTACCCATACGACATCTTTCTTTTTAGGAGTCAGAGCTAAACCCATCATGAAATCCATTATGATCCTATCCCATTTCCACTCGGGAACCATCATTGGCTAAAGTAAACTCGAGGGTACTTGATTTTCAACTTTCACTTGTTGACAAGTTAAACACTTTGACACAGATTTAGAATGTCTCTTTTCATACCTGACCACCAATACCATTTCTTTATATCATTATACATTTTCACATTGCCCGGATACACTGACAAACAACCACTGTGTGCCTCGTGTAAAATTTTTCGAATCAACTCAACATCTTTAGGTACACATACCCTATCTCGAAACATCAAGCAATCATTTGAATCGATCTGATAACCTAAATCATTATCCCCTTCACACTGAGCTCTCTTAGCTTGCAACTCACGATCATCTTTCTGAGCTTCACAGATTTGCTCAATTTGGCTAACATCAAACCATCATCAGTCAATGTCAATCCTATATTCATCGCTCTTAAGGCGAACAAGGGTTTTTGACTCAAAGCATCAGCGACTACATTCATCTTTCCCAAATGATAATCAATAACTAGCTCATAATCTTTCAACAACTCGAGCCATCTCTTTTGGCGCAAGTTCAAATCTTTTTGAGTCATCAAATACTTCAAACTCTTGTGATCGGTGAAGATACGGCATTTCTCACCGTACAAATAATGTTGCCAAATCTTTAAAGCAAAGACGATGGCCGCCAATTCCAAATTGTGTGTCGGGTAGTTCTTTTAGTGCGATTTCAACTGTCTCAAGGCATAAGCTATCACCATGCCCTCTTGCATCAACACACATCCAAGACCATTTAAAGATGCATCGCTATAAATTACAAACTCTTTCCTAGACTCAGGTTGCTCTAACACCGGCGCCTCAATCAACAATGCTTTCAATTTCTCAAAACTCTGCTGACACTTTTTGGTCCATTCAAATTTAATATCTTTTCACAACAACTTGGTCATAAGGGTAGCAATCTTCAAGAATCCTTTGACAAAGCATCTATAGTACCCGGCTAAGCCCAAAAAGCTTCTAACCTCGGATACGTTCCTCTACGGTTTCCATTCAACAATTGTCGAATCTTACTCAAATTAACCCGGATACCATCACCCAAAACAATTTGTCTCAAAAATCTAACTTCTCGAAGCCAAAACTCATTTTTACTAAACTTGGCAAACAATTTCTTTTCTCTCAATATCTACAATACAGTTCTCAAGTTTTTGGCATGTTCAGACTCATCTCAAGAATAAATCAAAATGTCATTTGTGAACACGACAACAAACTTATCCAAGTACAGCTGGAAAATTCAATTCATTAAATCCATAAATATAGCCGGAGTATTAGTTAAACTGAAAGGCATCACAAGAAATTCATAATGTCCATATCGTGTCCTAAAAGTGGTTTTCGACACATTTGACTCTTTAACCCTCAATTGGTAGTAACAAGATCTCAAGTCAATCTTGGGAAACACAGTTACCCCTTTCAATTGATGAAATAGATCCTCAATCCTTGACAATAGATACTTATTCTTTATTGTCACGTTGTTGAGTCTTCTATAATCGATGTAAAGTCTCAGAGATCCATCTTTCTTCTTTACAAACAAAACAGGAGCACTCTAGGGAGAGAAACTCAGTCTCGCAAATCCCGTATCTATCAACTCTTGCAACTGAGCTTTTTCAATTCTTTTATTTCGGTCGAAGCCATCTTATATGGAGCAACCAATATCAGGGTAGTTCCCGGTACCAAATTAATAGCAAACTCAATTTCCCTGTTAGGAGGCAAACTAGGAAACTCTTCTGGAAACACATCTGGATACTCACAATCTCCCTACACTAATTCAATCTTTGACTCAGACATATTTGTATTCGACACATAAGTAAGAAATGCTTCATACCCCTTTCTTATATACGTTTGAGCTGTCATTGAAGAAATCATGATAGGCAATTCACCCAGTTCATCTGATTCAACCTAAAGAATTTCATTATTCTGATATTTCAATTTAATAACCTTTTGTCTACAATTCACTATTACATCATAAAGTGTCAAGCAATCCATGCCCAATATGACATCAAATTCATCAAGTGGTAACAACATCAAGTTAGCCGAAAAATTGTGACCCCAAATCATCAAAGGACAATTCTTACAAACCTTATCAACTAGAACATTTTTTCCTAAGGGGTTTGACACTTTAATCACAAACTCAATGGACTCAACAGGCATGTAACAGCCCAATTTTGAGTCTAATTGGAATAGATGGTTTTGAGACCACTTAACCAAGTCAAAATATTTATTTTATTGTATTTATAAGTTTTACAACATGATAGAATTACTGTATGAAAGTATCGTAAAGGAATTTTATCGTTTGAATAGTTAGTTCGATAAAAAGGACTAAATTGCATAAAGCGATAAACATGAGTTCTTTTAGTAAAGTGGCTTAATTGACTTTAGTTTCTAATCATAGTGGCCTTAAATGATAAATAAACCATTTCAAATGATTGTGGACATTTATGTCCATATTTGATATGATTTTTATATAGTTTATTAAAGGATAAAATGGTAAATTGATTATTAAGTTAATATTAATTAAAACACACAATATGGTGGCCATTTTATCATCATCTTCACTGAATGTTAGGGCAAAAAGAAACCATTGTTGCAGCTTCCATTCGGCCAAGTCTATTAAGCTCATATAGGTACAGTTTTTAACTCATTTTTAATGATTTTTATGTTTTTGAGCTTGTTGCAGCTCGGTATAGCTGGCCCGTACCCCAATTTCTGAAAGTATTATTAATTTTGAAATGTGCCATTATTGAAAACATGTATATATTGAAGTTTTATGCTAGATTTTTAATAGTTGTCAATTGATATACAAGTTTTATTAATTGAATTTTGACAAAAATGAGTTTTAGGGATTAAATTAAAAAAGATAGAAACTTTGTATTTAGAAATTTGAAATAAGTGAAAATATGGGCTTGTGTGAAATATATGAGTATTCGACTATAATGAATTGTAGTTAAAAATGTGTAATTTGTCATTTTGTGTATAAAGGACTAAATTACAAAGTAGTTAAAAGTATAGGGTAAATATGTAATTTGCCATATACGTGAATTAGGGACTAAATTGAATTGAATGATTACTGAAAATATTAAATTTGATAATATTTAGATCAAGATAAACAAACATAGGAACTTGATCGAGGGAAACAAAAGGTAAACGAGTAGATATTGGATTTACGAGCTGTTACGAGGTAAGTTCGTATAATTAGGATCGAATTTATGTTTATAATTGAAATTGTTGAATTGCATATTGTATGAATGTATATATGAATTAATGAATGAAAATGCCTATTGGTTACATGCTCTGATAAAATACCGAGTCCTGTTTGAACTGTAAAAAGTCGTAGGATACAAGTGACATGTCACTAGGGTTATCGTTTGGTCGAGCTCCTACATTTGTTGCAAACTCATCACAGCTCGTATGAGATTATTGTTCAGCCTTCAGGCTTACCGTTTAGATTTTGGGCTTACGGTTTCAACTCTACGGAGCTTACCGTTCAGCTCGTTAGAGCTTACCGTTACCAGCTCAGGAGGAGCATACTGTACATGGCTCGAAAGAGTATATATGGTGATGAATTGATGGATTACCGATTTATACACTTAGAGTGCATTACCCGAGTATCCCTCAATGTTTCCAAAGGTTCAACAGGCATTATACCAATATTAAATATAAGGAATACATGTTACAAGAGATACAAAATGTACATGATCTATATGTTATCTGAATTACATGAATTAAATGAATTATATGTTACAAGTATATGATTATGAGATATATGATATGTATAGATGAAAGGTTACATGATATATATATATATATATATGAATCTTGTGAATGAAAGTTGATATGTGATAAGATACAAGTATTAGAATGTTACATGAATGTTATATGCTTGGTTTCATCCTTTGAATGGATGAATATATGGTTAATAAGTGACTAACATGTGGTTGAATGATGTGAATAGGCAATGTGAGCAAATGAGTGGTTTTTATTGCTTTAAATGCTTATTAATACTTTGGTAAGTTTAATTCTATATTATACGGGCTTATTAAGCTTTTAAACCTTACTCCATTCTATTTTCCCATGTTTTATAAATTTTGAAAGCTAGCTCGATTCGGACGAAGTCGAAGATTGCTATCGCACTATCCAAGCAAACTTTTGGTACTTTAGGAACTATTGTAATTGATGTAAATATGGCATGTATAGGCTAGTTTATAAGTTGAAGTATATGGCTATCTATGATAATGAATGTTATATGAATTTTGGTATTTGAACAAGCTATGTGATATGGCTTGATTTGTAATGAATGGTTTGATATGAAACCTTTATATGATATGCTTATAATGTGAGAAATATGATGAATGATGTTGAGTAGATTTAGTAAGTTTTGAAAAGGTTATATTTTAAAGAAGAAGAAATGGTAAGTTTCATAATTGGATTGGTATATTTTAAAGAAGAAAAAATGGTAAGTTTCATAATTGGATTGGTATGATCTTGCTAAGTTTGAGATTAATGAGAATGAGATATGAATTTTAGATGTTTGACTTGAAATGGATACATGAAAGTTGGTACATGTTTGTGTTATATATGGCATTGAATTTGGTTCATTTTATATATGTTTTGTGGTACAAAATGTCATGCAATTTGGTTGTTTAGGAAATGGTTCAAATGTGTTTTGTTTTGGCTGAATTGGTTGCTCATTTGGTATATGAAAGTGGTACAATTTGATGCTTGTAGGTATAAGAGATTTGGGTGTGGAATGTGGCTTAAACCAAGCCTATTTCATGCCACACGGCCAGAGCACACGGGTATGTGACTCGACCGTGTGATCTCTGTACTATAGTATAATCAAGTCAGTAAGTTACACGGCTTAGACACGCGGGCGTGTCTATTGGCCATGTACGGCACACGGGCTGGACACATGGGCGTGTTCGGTGGCTGTGTTGTCAAGTTAGTAGGTATGCCCTGTTTTGACACAGCCTGGACACATGGGCATGTCTGGTGACCGTGTCAGGCACACGGCCTAGGGACACGGCCGTGTGACCCTTATTTGTGAAATTTTATGAATTTTTCTAAAGCTTTTAAGTGTTATCGATTTAGTCCTGATTGCATGTTTCAAGTTTTAAATGATTGATTTAAGTATGTTATGAGTATGATTGAATGATATTTATAGAAAGAATATGATATTTGATAAATGTTTGTTAAGTACTATTCTAAACTGAATTATAAGTCCCGTGATGCCCCTTTACCTATTCCAGCTTTAGGATAGGGGTGTTACGTTTTATTGGTATCAGAGCTACAGTTTAGTCTATTCTAGGACTACCGTGGTGTATATGAGTCTAGCTATACATGCCATATATAAACTGCGATTGTGTGACATCTCCTGATAGCTTTTGAATTATGTTTTATATAGTAAATAGATCCAAATCGAGCAATAGCCAATGAAGTTGAAAGAAATACGCCAGCTCCCGCTCAAGGGACTGTGCCTACCGAATCGAGCCTTGCCACAGGCAATTAGGGAGATGTTAAACAAGCTTTCTTCCAAATGATGTCTGAATGGTTTTCTGAGTTTGTACGAGCAAACTCGGCTGTTCAACAACCTCCACCCCCTCCGGTTCCCCAACCAATCCTTAAAAATTTATAAGGTACAAATCCTTTGAGATTAAATAGACCTCCTATTGATAAGATAAGGAAATACAGGGCCAAGGAATTTAGAACTTCAACTAGCGATGATGCTGAGAGTGTTGAATTCTGGCTTAAAATACGATCAGGGTTTTTGATAAATTAGCATGCACACAAGAAGATTGTTTGAAATGTGCTATTTCATTGTTACGAGATGCAGCATATCAGTGGTGGAATACCCTAATATCAGGTGTTCCGTGAGAACAAGTTAATTGAGATTTCTTTGAGATTGAATTCTGAAAGAAGTATATTAGTCAGCGGTTCGTCAACTAAAAAAGAAAAGAGCTCCTTGATCTGAAACAGGGTTGCATGATGGTAACTGAGTACGAAAGAGAGTTCGTTCGACTTAGTCAATATGCTCATGAATGAATCTCAACCAAAGCTATTATGTGTAAAAGGTTCAAGGATGGGCTAAATAAAGATATCCGATTGTTTGTCGGAATTCTTGAGCTAAAAGAGTTCGTTGTTCTGGTTGTTAGGGCTTGTAAAGCCGAGGAACTTGCTAAAGAAAAACAAAAAGCTAATTTTGAAACAAGAGAGTCTAGAAAGAGATTTGCGAGTAAGTCACATCAGTCTGGATCAAAGAAATCTAAAGATTTTTATCCCCATTCTATTGCTTTTGTAGGTATATCCATCAGAGATAGAGATGTCAAATCATTTCGTCTGAAGCCCTAGACGACCTCCATTCCCAGTGTGGGTAGCGTGAGAACTCTTGGACCTGATTGTAAGCATTGTAACCAAAAACACTATGGTGAATGGTGACTAAAAACTGGAGCATGTTTTAAATACAGGTCACTAGATCATTACTTACAAGATTGCCCAAAGAAATCTTCTGCTAATAAAGAGTAATCAGCTAAAGTGGGTAATACTGTTATCAGAGGTAGACCACCCCGGAATGTTGGGAATCAAAGTGGAAATCGCAGTGCTACACGAGATACTAATGTGAGATCGGAGACATACACAACTGCTCGAGCTTATACTATACACGCATATGAGGAAGCCTGGTTGCTTGATGTCATTACCAGTACTTTTTCTCTTTATAACACCGATATAGTTGCATTGATAGATCCTGAATCAACTTATTCGTATATCTGTATGGAACTAGTGTTTAAAAAGAGCTTACTTGTAGAGTCTACAGAATTTGTAGTTAAAGTATCGAATCTGTTAGGTAAGTCTGTATTAGTTGATAAAATCTATAAGAAATGTTCATTGATGACCCAAGGATACTGTTTTCTGGCTGACTTGATGCTCCTACTGTTTAATGAGTTTGATGCGATACTGGGTATGGACTGGTTGAATATACATGATGTAGTTGTGAATTATAGACGGAAGAGTATAGAATTGAAATGTTAGAATAGTGAAATTCTTAGGATTGAATCAAATGATTCGAATGAATTACCGATTGTGATATCTGCTATGCGAGCTCAGAAATATGTGAGAAAGGGTTGTGATGTGTATTTAGCATAGGTATTGGATACTAAAGTAATAGAATCGAAAATTGAATCTATACCAATTGTTTGTGAGTTTCTAGATGTTTTTCCAGAAGAGTTACTAGGTTTACCACCTATCAAAAAGGTCGAATTTGGCATTGAGTTGTTATTGGGTACTACACCGATATCGACAGCTCCATACAGAATGGCACCGACTGAATTAAAAGAGTTAAAAGCACAGTTACAAGAATTAATAGATAGAAGTTTCGCAAGATCGAGCTTTTCACCTTGGGGTGCTCCAGTATTATTTGTTAAAAAGAAAGATGGGTCAATGAGAATGTATCGATTATCACCAATTGAATAAAGTGAATGTAAAGAATAAATATCCTCTACT
Source organism: Gossypium stocksii (assembly GCA_020496765.1). NCBI lineage: Eukaryota > Viridiplantae > Streptophyta > Magnoliopsida > Malvales > Malvaceae > Gossypium > Gossypium stocksii. The sequence continues at coordinate 57,705,539 of CM035622.1, forward strand.
GTGAATCGACGATTTGTTTGATCAGTTGAAAGGGGCTATAGTATTTTCAGAGATCGATATGGGATCAGGCTATTATCAGTTGAGGGTTAAAGATTCTGATATACCGAAAACTACTTTCCGAACATGGTACGGTCACTATGAATTCTTAGTTATGCATTTTGGTTTGACTAACACCCCTGTAGTACTTATGGACCTGATGAATCGTAAATTTAGGTCGTATTTAGACAGATTTGTTGTCGTGTTCATTGACAACATTTTATTCTATTCTCGTGATGAGACAGAGCATACCGAACATTTAAGAATCATGTTATAGACTTTGAGAGATAAGCAGTTATATGTTAAATTCTGCAAATGTGAATTCTAGCTTCAGAAAGTCAGATTTCTGGGTCATATCATTTCAGTAGAAGGCATCAGAGTTGATCTGAGTAAAATATCTACTATTATAGATTGGAAACCATCGAAAAATGTAACTGAGATCCGTAGTTTTATGGGTTTAGCTGGCTATTACTGGAGATTTGTATAAGGATCATTAACCTGATTACTCCAAAAAGATGTGAAATTCAAGTGGACCGATAAGTGTCAACAGAGTTTTGAATGGTTAAAAGCATTGTTAATAGAGGCACCGATTGTAATTCAACCTGAATCAGGTAAAGAATTCGTGATTTACAGTGATTCATCATTAAATGGTCTGGGTTGTATATTAAGGGAAGATGGAAAAGTTATAGCTTATGCTTCTCGATAGTTGAAACCACACAAGAAGAACTACCCGACACATGATCTTGGATTAGCTGTTATAGTATTCACATTAAAGATGTGGTGACACTATCTGTACAGTGAGAAATGTCAAATATTCACAGATCACAAAAGTTTGAAGTACTTGATGTCACAACGATATCTGAATCTACGTCAACGAAGGTGGCTTCAATTACTAAAAGATTACGAGTTTGTGATTGATTATCACCCGGGAAAAGCTAATGTTGTAGCTGACGCTTTAAGCCGAAAGTCCCTATTTGCTTTACGGGCTATAAACACTCAAATCATGCTATGTAATGACAGATCTATTTTAGTTGAGTTAAAAGCTAAACCAATATTTCTGCAACAAATCTGCGAAGCTCAGAAAAATGACAAAGAATTGCAAGCTAAACGACTTCAATGTGAGTCTAATTCTAATTCTGAATTTAGTATTGGAATTAATTATTGTTTGACATTCTAAAATAGAATTTGTATATCAAAAGATACCGAGCTCATTCAGAAAGTTTTACACGAAGCACATGATACTCGCTTTTCTGTTCATCCTGGTAGCATTAAAATGTATAATGATTTGAAACAATTATATTGGTGGTCTGGAATGAAATGAGATATATCAGAGTTTGTATCTAAATGTTTGATCTGTCAGCAAGTAAAAGCTGAACATCAAGTATCGTCAGGTTTATTACAACCAGTGATGATTCTGGAATGGAAATGAGACAGAGTTACAATGAATTTTGTATCGAGATTACCCCTGACTTTGAAAAAGAAAGATGCAATCTGGGTTATAGTGCATCGATTGACAAAACCTGCTCATTTTATACCGGTACGGACATGTTACTCTTTGGATAGACTAGCCAAGTTGTACTTGTCTGAAATTGTACTACTGCATGGTGTACCGTTGTCTATTATCTCTGATAGAGACCCAAGATTCACATCAAGATTCTAGAAGAAATTACAAGAAGCTTTGGGAACAAAATTGAATTTCAGTACAGCTTTTTATCCCCAAACTAACGGTCAGTCCGAAAGAGTTATACAGATTCTAAAGGACATGTTGCGTTGTTGCATCCTCGAATTTGAAGGTAGCTAGGAGAAACACTTGCCTCTAATTGAATTTGCATATAATAACAGCTTCCAGACGAGTTTGAAAATGGCTCCGTATGAAGCATTATACTGTCGTAAATGTCGACCATCGTTATACTAGACAGAATTGAGTGAGAAAAAGATACACGGCATTGAATTGATCAGAGAAACAGAATTAAAAGTGAAAGTGATTCGTGACAGCTTAAAAGCAGCATCTGATAGATAAAAATCGCACGTAGACTTGAAACGTAAAGAAATAGAATTTCAAGTCGGAGATCGAGTATTCTTCAAAGTGTCACCGCAGAAGAAAATTCTTCATTTCAACAGTGAAGGAAAGTTAAGTTTGCAATTCATCGGGCCGTATCAACTTGAAAAGATACATAATGTTTCAGTGCTACGATGATGCGGATCAAATCTGTCACCTGTAATCTCTCCTATTGATGTAGAAATACAATCAGATTTACCGTATAATGAAGAACCGATCTGAATTTTGGCTCGAGAAATTAAAGAATTGAGAAATAAACATATAGCACTTGTGAAAGTTCTCTAGCATAAACACGGAATAGAGGAAGCTACGTGGGAACCTGAGGAAGCTATGTGAAGTAGTACCCTAACTTATTTACCACTAAGATTTTCAGGGACAAAAATCCCTAAAGGGGGTAGAGTTGTAACATCCCAATTTTGAGTCTGATTGGAACAGGTGGTTTCAAGACCATTTAATCGAGTCAAAAAATATTTATTTTATTATTTTCATATGTTTTACAACATGATAGAATTATTGTGTGAAAGTATCGTAAAGGAATTTTACCGTTTGAATAGTTAATTCGTTAAAAAGGACTAAATCGCGTAAAGCGATAAACATGAGTTCTATTAGTAAAGTGGCTTAATTGACTTTGGATTTTGATATAGTGGCCTTAAATGATAAATAAACCATTTCAAATTATAGTGTACATTTATGTCCATATTTGATATGATTTTTATATAGTTTCTTAAAGGAAAAAATGGTAAATTGATTACTAAGTTAATATTAATTAAAACAAACAATGTGGTGGCCATTTTATCATCATCTTCACCGAAAGTTAGGGAAAAAATAAGCCATTGTTGTTGCTTCCATTCGACCAAGTCTATTAAGCTCATTTAGGTACGGTTTTTAACCTATTTTTAATGATTTTTATGTTTTTGAACTCGTTGCAGCTCGGTATAGCTAGCCCATTCCCCAATTTATGAAAGTATTGTTAATTTTAAAATGTGCCATTATTGAATACATGTATATGTTGAAGTTTTATGCTAGATTTTTGATAGTTGTCAATTGATATACAAGTTTTATTAAGTGAATTTTGACAAAAATGAGCTTTAAGGATTAAATTGAAAAAGATAGAAACTGAGGTTCGAAATGTGAAATAAGTAAAAATATGGGCTTGTATGAAATATATGAGTATTCGACTATAATGAATTGTAGTTAAAATTGTGTAATTTGTCATTTTGTGTTTAAATGACTAAATTGCAAAGTAGTTAAAAGTATGGGGCAAATATGTAATTTTCCATATCTGTGAATTAGGGACTAAATTCAATTGAATGATTACTAAAAATATTAAATTTCATAATATTTAGATCAAGATAAACAAACATCGGAACTTGATAGAGGGAAATGGAAGGTAGACGAGTAGATATTGGATTTACGAGCTATTACGAGGTAAGTTCATATAATTAGAATTGAATTTATGTTTATAATTGAAATGGTTGAATTGCATATTGTATGAATGTATATGTAATATCCCGAATTAGGGCCTAATCGGAATAGTGGTTTCGTGACCACAAATCCGAGGTAGAAATAATTATTTTATAATTATTTTGAGGTTTATGATATGATTGCATGATTGTGTGAAAATTTCGTGAAGAAATTCTATGCGTAAAGTGCTTAATTTAAAATTAGGGACTAAATCGAATAAGTTGCAAAACTTGCATTCTAGAAGTTTCTAGTATGAAATTGCTTTCAAATATTAATTAGGAGGTCTTAAATAGTAATTTGGCCAATTTTAAGTTCATGGACAAAATTTGGACATGGATGGAATTTTTGAAAGTTTAGTAAGGAGGGGCATTTTGGTCATTTGGATATTAACATGAAATAAGAAGGGAAAAATAACACAAAATTGATCATCTTCTTCATTACCACGAAATTTCAAGGGTTCTCCATAGCTAGGGTTTGTTTCAAGCTTCCAAGCTCCATAGTAAGTGATTCCAAGCCCCGTTTTTAATGTTCTTTACGTTTTCGTAATCCCGGTAACTCGATAAAGTTTATGTTAGCAATAATTTAAGTTAGGGTTCATATTTGGAAAAATACCCATAGGTGAAATTTGTGTATTTTGATGTTTTATGATAGAATATGAGGTTTTAAATTATGTTAGACAACTTGTGCTACTCGATTTTAAGTAAAAACGAGTAAAACAGCTTAATCGGTAAAAGTACATATTGTTCATAAGTATGTGTTTTAGTGGGAATTTGAGCTTGCTAATGGTAAATAAATGATCAGCATGTCCTAAAACATAAGAATTTGAAATAAAATTTAATTTCCGAGCTTTGGGGCAAAAGTGTAAATATGTAAAATATGATTTTTTTATAGTAAATGGATCCCGATCCAACTGTGGCCGATGATGTAGAAAGTAATGCACCAGCTCCGGCTGAAGGGCGATGCCGACTAAAAATCCACCTCCCACTATTGGTCAAGGAGGAGGAGAAAGGGGTCGAGAAGCCTTTCTCCAGAAGATGAGTGCTTGGTATACTGAGTTCGTTCGTACGAACCCGAATGTACAACCTCCCCCACCTCCCTCAATTCCTCAACTTGTACCCCCGATGCCTCAGGGTGTGGATATGATGAAATTCAAAAGAACTCCAGTTGATAAAATCCGTAAGCTAGGGGCTGAAGAATTCAGAGCTAATGTAGATGATGATGCCGAGAAAGCAGAGTTCTAGCTTGAGAATTCTATCCGGGTATTTGATGAACTATCTTGTACACCTGAAGAATGCTTGAAATGTGCTATATCTTTGTTGAGGGATTCAGCCTACAATTGGTGGAAGACATTGATTTCGGTGGTACCGAAAGAGAGAGTAACCTGGGAATTCTTTCAAGAAGAGTTTCGGAAGAAATACATCAGTGAAAGACTTATTGATTAGAAGCGCAAGGAATTTCTTGAGCTAAAGCAAGGTAATATGATAGTCACTGAATACGAAAGAGAGTTTGTTCGATTGAGTAAGTATGCCAGAGAATATGTTCCTACAGAGGCCAAGATGTGCCGACGATTTGAAGATGGGCTCAATGAAGAAATTAAGGTATTTGTTGGGATTCTTGAATTAAAAGAAATGGTGGTACTTGTCGATCGAGCTTGCAAGGCTGAAGAACTACTTAAAGAGAAGAAAAAGGTAGAATCTGAGATACGAAATTGGAAGAAAAGACCAATGAGTAATGCACCCTCACAACAACCCGAAAAATCAAGAAATATGAATCCTCATTCCCAAGTTTTAGCTGGACAGTCATATGGGAATTTTAAGAAGCAAAATATGGGTCCTAAGTCCCAGACTACTTTGGCAGCTAGTGTAGGGAATTCGAGATTTGTTAAACCCAAGTGCCAGCGGTGTGGTAGAAATCATTTTGGTCCGTGCAGAGCAAATGAATGTTTCCGATGTGGTTCTCTAGATCATTTTATTAGAGACTGCCTAGAGAGGATTGAAAAAGAAAAATTTCAGAGTACAAAAGCAGGTGGTGCGGATTCGAGGGGAAGGTATCCAAGAAAAGTTAGGAGTGAAGCAAGCAGCAAGAATGTAGCCAGAGATGTAGCAGTTAGATCTGAAGGAAGGGCTCCGGCTAGAACTTATGCTATTAAAGCTCGTGAAGATGCTTCCTCACCCGATGTGATCACCGGTATATTTTTTCTCTATGATGTTAATGTTACTACTTTAATTGATCCCGGTTCTACTCATTCATATGTGTGCATGAAATTGGTGTCTACCATGAATATACCTGTTGAGAATACAGAATTTATGATTAAAGTGTCAAACCCGTTAGGCAAATGTGTTATAGTTGATAAAGTATACAAGAACTGTCATTTAATGATTCGGGGTTATTACTTTCCGGCCGACTTGATGTTGTTGCCGTTTGATTAGTTTGATGTTATTTTGGGTATGGATTGGTTGACTTTGCATGATGCTATAGTAAATTGTAAACAGAAAGTTATTAAATTAAAGTGTGAAAATGGTGAAACTTTGCGGGTTGAATCAAATAAATCAGAGGCATTGTCTAATGTGATTTCTTCTATGTCGGCTCAGAGATATTTGAGAAAGGGTTATGAAGCCTATTTGGCGTATGTACTGAATACAAAAGAAATTGAAAAGAAAGTGGAATCAGTGCCGATTGTATGTGAGTTTGCGGATGTATTTCCAGAGGAATTACCGGGTTTACCTCTAGTCAGAGAAGTAGAATTTGGTATAGAGTTGATGCCGGGAATAGCTCCGATCTCGATTGCTCCGTACAGAATGGCACCGGCTGAGTTGAAAGAATTAAAGTCGCAGTTGCAAGAGTTGACCGACAAAGGCTTTGTGAGACCGAGTTTTTCGCCTTGGGGTGCTCTGGTATTGTTTGTGAAAAAGAAGGATGGTTCGATGAGATTGTGTGTAGACTATCGGCAATTAAACAAAGTGACAATTAAGAACAAGTATCCGTTGCCGGGAATTGATGATTTGTTTGACCAACTGAAAGGAGCAACATGGTTTTCAAAGATAGATTTGAGATCTGGGTACTATCAGCTGCGGGTAAAAGAGTCAGATGTGCCTAAAACTGCTTTTAGGACAAGGTATGGTCATTATGAATTTTTAGTTATGCTGTTTGGATTAACAAATGCTCCTGCCGTGTTTATGGATTTGATGAATTGAATATTTCGACCATACTTGGACAAGTTTGTTGTGGTATTTATAGATGATATTTTAATCTACTCAAAAGATGAGACCGAGCATGCCGAGCATTTGAAAATATTTTTGCAGACTTTAAGAGATAAGCAGTTATATGCCAAGTTTAGTAAAAGTGAATTTTGGCTTTGGGAAGTTGGATTTTTGGGTCATATTGTTTCAGGTGATGGTATACGGGTTGATCCCAGTAAAATTTCAGCTATTGTTGATTGGAAACCACTGAAGAATGTAACCAAAGTTAGAAGTTTCTTAGGGCTAGCTGGATATTATCGACGGTTTGTTAATGGATTTTCTATAATTGCTGCTCCTATAACTAGATTACTCCGCAAGGATGTTAAATTTGAGTGGACGGAAGGATGTCAACAGAGTTTCGAAGAATTGAAAAAGTTATTAACAGAGGCACCAGTGTTAGTACAGCCCAAGTCAGGTAAAGAATTTGTGGTATATAGTGATGCTTCTTTAAATGGTTTGGGATGTGTATTGATGCAAGAAGGAAAGGTTGTGGCTTATGCTTTGAGGTAGTTAAAACCTCACGAGAGGAATTATCCGACTCATGATTTGGAATTGGCTGTGGTGGTGTTTACTTTGAAGATTTGGCGACATTATCTATATGGAGAAAAGTGTCGAGTATATACCGACCACAAAAGTCTTAAATATTTGATGTCACAAAAAGACTTGAACTTGAGACAGCGAAGATGGTTGGAGTTATTGAAAGATTACGAGCTTGTGATTGACTACCATCCAGGAAAAGCAAATGTAGTTGCTGATGCTTTGAGCAAAAAGTTGTTGTTTACTTTGAGAGCTAAGAACACTCAGTTGGAAATGTTAGATGATGGTTCGATTCTAGCCGAGTTGAAAGCAAGACCGATGTTTTTACAAGAGATTTGTGATGCTCAGAAAAGCGATGAAGACTTGCAAGCCAAAAGAAAACGATGTGAGGTTGATACAGAGTCAGATTTCAGAATTGGTTCTAATGGGTGTTTGATGTTTAAAGATCAGATTTGTGTACCGAAGAACGAAGAATTGATTCAAAAGATCCTGCAAGAAGCACATAGTGGTTGTCTCTCGATTCATCCGGGTAGTACGAAAATGTATAATGACTTGAAGAAAATGTATTGGTGGAATGGAATGAAAAGGGATATATCGGAGTTTGTGTCCAAATGCTTAATTTATCAACAGGTGAAAGCTGAACACCAAGTGCCTTCGGGATTACTTCAGCCTATTATGGTTCCTAAATGGAAATGGGATCGGATTACTATGGATTTTGTCTCAGGGTTGCCATTGACTCCAGGAAAGAAAGATGCCATTTGGGTAATTGTTGGTAGATTAACTAAGTCGGCTCATTTTATTCCGGTACGTACAGATTATTCTCTTAACAAGTTGGCTGAACTGTATGTCAAAGAAATTGTTAGACTACACGGAATACCATTGTCGATCATTTCGGATAGAGATCCGAGGTTTACCTCGCGGTTTTGGCAAAAGTTGCAAGACGCGTTAGGTACAAAGTTAAATTTTAGCACTGCATTTCATCCACAAACTGATGGGCAATCAGAGAGAGTAATTCAGATTCTTGAAGACATGCTCAGATGTTGTGTATTGCAATTTCAAGGAAGTTGGGAAAGATATCTATCGTTGTGGAATTTGCTTACAATAACAATTATTAGACGAGCTTGAAGATGGCACCTTATGAAGCATTGTATGGTCGTAAGTGTCGAACGCCTTTGTATTGGACTGAACTCAAAGAAAATCGAATCTATGGAGTTGATCTAATAAAAGAAACTGAAGAAAAAGTGAAGGTAATTCGAGATTGTTTGAAAGCTGCTTCAGATAGACAGAAATCTTATGCAGATTTGAAACGAAAAGAAATTGAGTTTCAAGTTGGTGATAAAGTATTTTTAAAGGTGTCTCCGCGGAAGAAAGTTCTTAGATTTGGACAGAAGGGCAAATTAAGTCGGCGTTTTATCGGGCCGTATGAAATAATTGAAAGAGTTGGACCGGTAGCTTATCGGATAGAATTGCCATCTGAATTGAAGAAGATTCATGATATGTTCCATGTGTCTATGTTACATCAGTATCATTCGGACCCTTCACATGTGGTTTCACCGATAAAAATTGAACTAGAACCAGACATGACCTATGAAGAAGAACCGATCAAGATTTTAGCTCGAGAAGTTAAACAACTAAGGAATAAAAGTATTGCTCTTGTGAAAGTGTTGTGGTAAAAGCATGAAGTAGAAGAGGCTACATGGGAGCCTGAGGAAACTATGAGAAATCAATACCCACACCTGTTTACCGGTAAGATTTTCGAGGATGAAAATCCTTAAAGGGGGGAGAGTTGTAATATCCCAAATTAGGGCCTAATCGGAATAGTGGTTTTGTGACCACAAATCTAAGGTAGAAATAATTATTTTGAGGTTTATGATATGATTGCATGATTGTGTGAAAATTTCGTGAAGAAATTCTATGCGTAAAGTGCTTAATTTAAAATTAGGGACTAAATCGAATAAGTTGCAAAACTTGCATTCTAGAAGTTTCTAGTATGAAATTGCTTTTAAATATTAATTAGGAGGTCTTAAATAGTAATTTGGCCAATTTTAAGTTCATGGACAAAATTTGGACATGGATGGAATTTTTGAAAGTTTAGTAAGGAGGGGCATTTTGGTCATTTGGATATTAACATGAAATAAAAAGGGAAAAATAACACAAAATTGATCATCTTCTTCATTTCCACGAAATTTCAAGGGTTCTCCATAGCTAGGGTTTGTTTCAAGCTTCCAAGCTCCATAGTAAGTGATTCCAAGCCCCGTTTTTAATGTTCTTTACGTTTTCGTAATCCCGGTAACTCGATAAAGCTTATGTTAGCAATAATTTAAGTTAGGGTTCATATTTGGAAAAATACCCATAGGTGAAATTTGTGTATTTTGATGTTTTATGATAGAATATGAGGTTTTAAATTATGTTAGACAACTTGTGCTACTCGATTTTAAGTAAAAACGAGTAAAACGGCTTAATCGGTAAAAGTACATATTGTTCATAAGTATGTGTTTTAGTGGGAATTTGAGCTTGCTAATGGTAAATAAATTATTAGCATGTCCCAAAACATAAGAATTTGAAATAAAATTTAATTTCCGAGCTTTGGGGCAAAAGTGTAAATATGTAAAATTTTAGGGGCAAAATTGTAATTTTGCCAAAATTTGAATTTAGGACTATTTTGATAAACGTGAGTATTAAATAAGTTAAATGTGTTATTTTATATCAAGAAAGACGTGGAATCAACCTTGATCGAGGAAAAGAAAAGATTGTGGACTAAATTGCAAAATTGCTATATTTTGTACCGAGGTAAGTTCATGTGTAAATAATGTAACATGATTGCTATTTTAAGTGATTTAATGCTATTTATACGATATGATACTTGTTATTATGAATATTATGCTTTGTGAAATATTATGTATTGGTATGAAAAGTATGCGATTAAATTGATAAGTATGAGATGCAAGCAACGTATTGGTTCCAATATTCCGAGGAGAACGACGGGGAAATGTGTGATTGAGGAAAATCCCGTTTGAACCTTGGGAATAGATTAGGATACAAGTGACATGTCACTAGGATGGTTGGGCATCCGAACTCGTTGAGTTGAGTCCGAGTTCACTTATGGATGCAAATGTCCGAACTCGTTGAGTTGAGTCTGAGTTCGTGAGATGTAACCAGGCATCCGAGCGCGTTGAGTTGAGTCCGAGTTCACTTATGGATGCGAACGCCTGAGCTCATTGAGTTGAGTTCGAGTTCGCTTATGGGCGGGTTACATGATTGATTGATTACATATGTGGCACTTATGTGCAAATGATCCGTGTATCCGAGTTATATTCCGATGTGTTCAACGGGTAAAATTCTAGCAGAATGGAAGAATACTCAAGATGAAAATGATATTTTGGTAAGTGTTGTGAAATGGACAATTTGGACAAGTATCTATTTAACCCTCGGGTTGAAACTTGATACAACAGAAATAAGGTGGTAAGATGATACACGATAGCTAGAAATGTGGTTTGTATCTTGGTGATATCATGCTATTGTTGTTGATATAATTGCTTTGTTATGTTACTTGTTATTTGCATGTGAACTTACTAAGCATTTATGCTTACTCCCTCCTTTCCATTCATTGTAGTTTTTAGCGAGCCAACTTGGATATCGGGAAGGTCGAAGAAATGCTCACACTATCTGAGGAAGAATTGGTATATTGGTTTGTATGTTTTGATGTATGGCATGTATAGCAATATACTTGTTTTGTGTAAATAATCTTGTGATATGGTTGTGGTTTGGTTGAGAAAATGCTTGATAATGATTAGTCATTGGTATGGCTAGCCTAGATAATGTTGGATGCCTTGTGAGTTTAATATGTTATGTAGTTCACGAGAATTCATAAAAAGATGAAACTTGCCATAACACAGAACACTACAGCAACAACGATGTGAGTTTGAAAAATCACCAAAAATAGTAGAAAACGAATTAGGTGAATAATTAACTATGAAATTGAAGCTTATTGTGTCTACTTTCAAATGGAAGAAGCAAAATAGGTAAAGGAGTTATATGTTATAAGATATTTGAGTTTTAGTGAAACAGGGCCAAAGCACTTTCTGGATCCCCTGTTCCAAGTTTAAAAATTCACTATAAATTGTAAAAAAATAATTAGGAGGTGTAATTTATATGATCATAATCCTTATTGAATCTAATTTTAATAGAAATAAACGGTATAGTTATATGAATTTTTTACAGGGAGAAAAGTGGTTCGAAGTAAGTAGAGGTCAGTGTAGTCAAGTCCTGAAACAGGGGTAACTTTAACTAATAAACTGTACTAATTGGCCCAACCAAAAATTTTAGAAAAAAATTAGTAGATAGATATGTGAGTCTAAATTTAGGGAAAATTTATGGATCTTGATTTTGAGTTTCGTAACTCAAGATATGATTTTTTTAGCGACCATGACGCAGAAAAACTGCTTATTCTGAAAATCAAAATAAATGATGTAAAGTTGTTTAAATGATAAATTATGTTCGATAACACCTCAAGCTTGACTCCGGCGACGGTCTCGGGCGTGGGGGTGTTACAGTATATATGAATTAATGAATTGAAATGCCTATTGGTTACATGCTCTAATCAAGTACTGAGTCCCGTTTGAACCGTAGAAAGTCGTAGGATACAAGTGACATGTCACTAGGGTTACCATTTGGTCGAGCTCCTGCTTTTGTTGCAGACTCATTACAGCCCGTATGAGCTTACTGTTCAGCCTTCGGGCTTATCGTTCAGCCTTTGGGCTTACCGTTTCAACTCTACAGAGCTTACCATTCAGCTCGTTAGAGCTTACTGTTACCGGCTCAGGAGGAGCATACTTTACATGGCTCAAAAGAGTATATATGATGATGAATTGATGGATTACCGATTTATACACTTAGAGTGTATTATCCGAGTATCCATCGATGTTTCCAAAGGTTCAATAAGCATTATACCAATATGAAATATAAGGAATACATGTTACAAGAGATACAAAATGTACATGATCTATATGTTATCTGAATTACATGAATTGAATGAATTATATGTTACAAGTATATGATTATGAGATATATGATATGTATAGATGAAAGGTTACATGGTATATATATATGAATCTTGTGAATGAAAGTTGATATGTGATAGGATACAAGTATTGGAATGTTACATGAATGTTATATGCTTGGTTTCATCCTTTGAATCGATGAATATATGGTTAATAAGTGACTAACATGTTGTAACACCCCAAACCCCGCCCAGACGTTACGGCCAAGTCTGGTGCGTCACATTGAAGTGTTTTTTTTTCGAAAATCGTGTTTTCATTGAAAACCCTTCTTAATGTTTAGAAACTTTTACCGTTAAACTTGTATAAAACCTTAGCTTGTGTTTATTTTCCAAAACGTGATTCATTGTAATAATCAAAACATTGTTTAACCACTTGGAAATTTTGAAACCTTGTAAACCTTTGTAGTTGCGGAAACATGTTATTTTTTAAAAACAATTTAAGTATCGAAAAATCAGAGCTTCTTGATATGGCTTAAAGTGAATGGAAGCTGTGCACCAGGTAGGATTCTAGAAAAGAGGAGGTGAGTCAAATAGACTGCTTAAGTACCAAGCTCTTCTTGGATCCACTCCTAGACATGCACACGACCATTGCCACACTTTAAGTATTTAAAGTATTTAAAGTGTTTATTTAAGAAAACATTTATGTAGCGAAAGCTTTGCTTGGTTATCGTGTTATTTTGAAAACAAGTAACTTTGATAAAAACGCGCCTTAGAGCTAACCGATTTCAAAACGATTTAAACAATATCATACTTAAACTTAAACAAATTAAATAAGTAGAGAATAAAAACCCAAAATAATTAAAGAGGTCTTTTTACAACCCAAAACCAAAAATAAATAATTAAATCTAAATTGAAATAGGTAACTTAATTAAAATCCAACAGTCCAATCCATGTGGCCACTTTGAATCCTTCCCAGCTCCAAATCCACTAACTTAAGGCTCACCTGCATGGATAAAAGGAAAAGGGTGAGTTTGGAAACTCAGTGTGCAACAAAGCCCTTTTTAGAGCCCACATCACACAATCATACTAGGCCTAAGCCCTGATTCAATCTCCCCTTCCACTGGGCCGAAGCCTTTTTCATATATCGGTTACTGGGCCTTAGCCCCTTTTCATATATAACTCACTGGGCCGAAGCCTTATTCTGTAAACGGTATGGCCCACTGGCCCATTTCAATAATACATGTAAATCTCAATGCATGTATGCAAACCCATATTCATATGTAGGGAAACTATCAACCCACCCAACTGCTACTCTCCACCCGTACCAACCAAGCTCTCCATGTGGGAAATAACTCAACCCACCCAACCAAACTCTCCACTGGCAGCATAGCTGCTTTATCATATAACTGGAGGCCAAGCCTCTTTTAATAACTGGGGCAAAGCCCTTTTCGATAAACTGTGGCAAAGCCCTTTAGCACTTCCTCCATTCATATAAAACACAACCCTTGCATGTGGCATATCATGTGCATATCATGGCACACCATGTACAAAACAGTATCACACGCATCTTAATCATAACATAACCCTAGGGGTATAATGGTCATTTTCACCTAGGGCAAAATAGTCATTTTCATATTATAAGGGTGATTTCATTATTTTATCAATTATTAGGGTTTACATGCTCATTATCAATTATCAACAAATCCATGTGTTCAATCAGCGATTCTAGCTCATTTTAACAAAACTGAGTTATTGGCCCTAAAAACCCCTAATGGGCCCTACGTAGCCGATTTAGTCATCTAAGCCCATTTAGCCTATATTCCATAACGATATTAACTGTCTTAATGTGCAATTTATTCAGAATCCATTTTCTACCAAATTTACCCAAATGGGCCCGAAAGCCCATTGGGCCCAATTTCAGCCCCTCGAGGCCCAACTTACTGTGATGCACTAAATCATGCCCTTACCTGTTCCTACGATCCTAATCATCGAACTTAGTGTATCTAACTAACCTATGAGCATTCGCATACTCACGAGTTCTCGAAATGCCAGAATTTCGGCATTTTGGCTTTTTGGCATATATTGAGTTAAGCTACTAAAGAGGGTTCGTTACACACTTGCTTTGCGATATTCTTTGACGGGATCTCCTACGCGATTTCTCCTATAATCAACCGCTTATAGATTAGATCATACTAATATTTAAACCAAATCGAAAACTCTGTATTATCCTTGCTTACATACTCAGCCACCATCCATAATGGCCCGAAATTCCTTACCTTTGCCGAAATTGATGACTAGATCTAGTCACTCCGATGATCCAAGCTTCTCACACACTCCTCGATCAGCAGCCTTTAATCCTCACTAGCACCAACAAACCGAATAACAACAACACAAAAATCCTTTTAGCCTTAGTCGACAGCCACCCTATTTATATAGGGGTTTTCGGCTTTTCTTAAACCACAAAATACAAATGGAAAGAAGTTCGAATACTTACCAAGAGATCTACTCGTTGAAAAATGTTCCAAATACCTTTCTATCCCAGATCCGTTGTGAAACCAACTTAAACGCATGTAGAAAAAATATATCTAAATATTAATTCCCGAATCACTAAAATATGAAGCTTTTCGGCTTTTGGATCTATCCTAGAATATGGCTATTGCGATCTAAAAGAAAAATAGGTGACGATAAGTACACCATCGAAGAAACAATCGGTAGAGGAAGAGATGTAAGATTAGAGGTTCGGCCTTTCAAAAGATTAAAAGAAAGGAGATATGGTTTCAACCAAAGGAGTCATCGGCTATGGTAAGTGTAATTTTGGCTTTTGCATGGAAAAATAAAAGAGAAAAAAGAGCCAAATAGTAGAAACAAGAACCGTTTGCATGAGAGCCAATTTTGGCTAATAGGGAAAGAAATCAAAGGAAACAAATTCAAGGGATAAGTGGAGAGGATTTTGTGTAAAGAAAAATAAGCAACAAAAATAAAAAAGAAAATACAATAGTTTGAATGGAAGAACAAATTCGGCTAATCCTTATCACCTTGCAAAGTTTGAATTTAATTCAAACTCTCATTGCACAAACAGCAGCAGTCCACCGCTTGCACTGCACGCTGCTAAGAGCCTCAATCCTGCACGGCTCGCTGCTACGGTCCTTCAGTCCCGCACGACTCCTTCAACGTGCGCCCAGCAAAAACGCACTATTCCTGCACGTGACGCTGCTCGAACCTGGGACCTCCAGGATGCCCAGCACACTGCTGACCATTGGGACGGGCCTTCTTCTTTGATATAATAGTGCCGCGTCTACCTTTAAACCTTACCTGCTGACGTCCTGGGTCCATTAAAAATAAAACAATACATGCGCCAGCCTGGACTCGAACCCATGCTACCCTGGAACTCTTAACGCACCGCTGCCGCTGCGCCACAAGCTTTGTTGTGGCATAACTCGATCGCATCTATTATTAAAACTTATTCTAGTGCAACCAGGCTTCTAAGAAAAATAAAAAGCAACTTATGCGCACACCGTGCCTCGAACCCAAGCACTCCTACAACCTCCTAGCGCCTTTGCCACTGAACCAGGCACGTTCCTTTGTGCTTAATCTTGCCCAATATTTTTATAAAAGCCTTATTGCCCAGTTCCCTTAAGAAGCAAAAACTAATTTCTTTGCTAAAGTCTTGGATCGAACCAAGATTTTTCCCACATTTTAAATACTTCTAAATTTATTTAAAAACTAAATTTAAACACCAAATTAATAATAATATCCTATATATTTTTAAATAAACAAATAATAATAATAACCATAATAATGAAAATTTCAAATACAGTATATATATATTTTTCCTAATAATAATAATTATAATTTCCATAAATCAGTAAAAATAAATACAATAAAATTTTCTAATAATTTAATTTAAATACTAAATTAACAACAATAATTTTATAAATATATTTGTATCTAATAATTATAATGATAATAATTATAATAATTATAATAATTATAATAATTATAATTTTCATAAAAAATTAAAAATAACAGAAATATTTTATCAATAATATTTTTTAAACACTAGTAATATTTAAAACTTCTCAATATTTAGATTTCCTTCTATCCGAACCCAGACTCAAAGCCCAATTCTTCTAGGCCCAAATTCAGGGTGTTACACATGTGGTTGAATGATGTGAATAGGCAATGTGAGCAAATGAGTGGTTTTTATTGCTTTAAATGCTTATTAATACTTTGGTAAGTTTAATTCTATATTATACGGGCTTACTAAGCTTTTAAAGCTTACTCCATTCTATATTTCCCATGTTTTATAGATTTCAGAAGCTAGTTCGATTCGGACGAAGTCGGATATTGCTATCGCACTATCTAAGCAAAATTTTGGTACTTTTGGAACTATTGTAATTGATATAAATATGGCATGTATAGGCTAGTTTATAAGTTCAAGTATTTGGCTATCTATGATAATGAATGTGATGTGAATTTTGGTATTTGAACAAGCTATGTGATATGGCATGATTACTAATGAATGGTTTGATATGAAACCTTTCTATGATATGGTTATAATATGATAAATTTGATGAATGATGTTGAGTAGAATTGGTAAGTTTTGAATAGGTATTTATTGATTACATGGTATATAAATGGTTTATTTCATGATGTGATTGTGGTCATGAGTGAATTACCATCTGATATATTTTAGAGTAAAAGAAATCGTAAGTTTCATAATTGAATTGGAATGACCTTGCTAGGTTTGAGATTAATGAGAATGAGATATGAATTATAGATGTTTGACTTGAAATGGATACATGAAAGTTGGTACATGTTTGTGTTATATATGGAATTGAATTTGGTTCATTTGATATATGTTTTGTGGTACAAAATGTCATGGAATTTGGTTGTTTAGGAAATGGTTCAAATGTGTTTTGTTTTGGCTGAATTGGTTGCTCATTTGGTATATGAAAGTGGTATAATTTGATGCTTGTAGGTATAAGAGATTTGGGTGTGAAATATGGCTTAAACCAAGCCTATTTCGTGCGACACAACCAGAGCACACAGGCGTGTGACTCGACCTTGTGACCCTTGCATTATAGTATAATCAAGTCAGTAAGTTACATGGCTTAGACACACGGGCATGTCTATTGGCCGTGTAAGGCTCACAGGCTTGACACACGGGCATGTCTGGTGTTCGTGTTGTCAAGTCAGTAGGTATGCCCTATTTTCACATGTCCTGGATACATGGGCGTCTCTGGTGACCGTATGAGACACACGGCTTGGGCACACGGCCGTGTGACCCTTACTTGTGAAATTTGCTGAATTTTCCTAAAGCTTTTAAATGTTATCGATTTAGTACTTATTGCATGTTTTAAGTTTTAAATGATTGATTTAAGTATGTTATGAGTATGATTGAATGATATTTACAGAAAGAATATGATATTTGATAAATGTTTGTAAGTACTGTTCTAAACTGAATTATAAGTTCGGTAATGCCCCTTTACCTATTCTAGCGATGGTTTCGAGTATGCCCTGTTTTCACACGGCCTGGTCACATTGGCGTGTTGGGTGACCGTGTGAGGCACACGGCTTAGGCACATACCGTGTGACCTTTACTTGTGAAAATTTTTTAAATTTTCCTAAAGCTTTTAAATGTTATCGATTTAGTCCTGATTGCATGTTTCAAGTTTTAAATGATTGATTTAAGTATGTTATAAGTATGATTGAATGATATTTACAGAAAGAATATGATATTTGATAAATGTTTGTTAAGTACTGTTCAAATTGAATTATAAGTCCGGTAATGCCCCTTTTATCTATTCCGGCAACGGTTTCGGGATAGGGGTGTTACAAGGCAAGTTCTTATTAGTCACCAAATTCATGCAAATATAAGAATGATTAGACCCAAGATCAATCAATGCAATAACATTTGTAACAGCCCGATTATGGGTCTAGTCAGAACAGTGGTTTTGGAACCACAAAGTTGAGGTCAGAGAAATTTTTTAATATTATTTTATGTGTTATAGCATGATTATATGAGTGCATGAAAATTTTGTTGAACTAATTTTAGCGATTACTTGCTTAATTTCGAGAAAGGACTAAATCGCATAAAGTACAAAAGTTTTGTTTAATAGCTAGAAGTGTTAATTGGCTATGAAGCATTAAATTAGAGGTCCTTAGTGAGTAAATAGACCACAAATTTATTAGTGGCTGGAGATGGAGCCTTAATTCATGGAATGGTCAAAGGTTAGGTGTCTTAATTGATAATAAAATATTAAGCTAAAAGGCTAGTGTCATCTTTTTCATTCCCTTTCTCATTCCACTGAAATTTTTACCAAAATGGGGGTTTCTGAAACTTGAAATCTTAGCCACTTAGTTCCCTAGCAAGTAAGTGATATTGATGACCATTTTTTGTTAATTTTTGTGTTTTTGGAACCCTTGAAGCTTAATTTAGCTAATGAGGGTACTATTTTGCAAAATGGTTGAGAGTCTAGGGTTTTACCATGAGAGTGTTTATGTTGTTTGCTGAAATTTTATGGAAGAAAATGAATCTTGGTTGTTACATAAACAACCTTTGTGAAAGGATTTTCATGAAAACACCTAGGTTGGACCTTTTTGAAAAAGTTGTAAAATAGTTAGTAATTGTGTGAAATAATCGAAATTGTGGGCTCCCATAAGTATAAAAAGAATTCAGCTAGGCTTGGTTAGTGAGGGAATTTGATGAAAATCGATTTATGAGCCTAGGGGTAAAATCGTTGTTTTGTGAAAGTTTAAGGGCAAAATGGTCATTTTGCCAAAATATAAATTGTGGAATGTCTTAATTAATGTGATAATTAAATGAGTGAATTTTATGATTATAGATCAAGAAATACGAAATTTAGACCTAGACCAAGGAAAAGCCAAGCTAGTGGACTAAATCCAACTAGTCGTCGATATTTTGCATACCGAGGTAAGTTGTGTATAACTAATGCAACTATATTGTTATTTGGCATTGATTAATTGATATAGCATAAAATGTTTGAATGTGGATTATGAATATGCATGATGAAATTGATGTGGTAGAATCCGGGTGAACCTTAGGAATAGATCGGATATTCATGCCATGACATTATAGTGTTACGAGAGTTAGTGTAAGACCATGTTTGGGACATGGCACCGGTCTCAACATGTGAGCTAGTGTAAGACCATGTCTGGGACATGGCATCGGCCTTGATATGTGTCAGTGTAAGACCATGTCTAGGACATGGCATCGGCACCGATAGATGAGAGCAAATGTAAGACCATGTCTGGGATATGGCACCGGCCTCGATGTATGAGAGTCAGTGTAAGTCCATGTCTGGGACATGGCATCGACTTGATGTGTGAGCCAGTGTAAGACCATGTCTGGGACATGGCATCGGCATCTTACCCTATGTTTGAGGCTCATCGATTATCCTTTAATATTTCAAATGGTTCAACGAGAAGTTTACATTTTACGTTAAAATGAGAGTGGTTATGACCATGTTGTATGTGGTACAGGTACCTATATGAAATTCATGAGATGTGAGCTCAATTTATGTTTTGTGATTAAAAAAGGATAAAATTTAGTAAGTTTTGCTTATAAGCATTTATGTATTTGTGCAAATTATGATATGTTGTGAGCATGTTATTGCATGATAAATCTGCGTTTAATGATTTACATGCAACTTACTAAGCTTTATGCTTACCCCGTTTTCTCTTCATTTTCTTATAGTGCTGCTTAATTAACTCGTGGATCAATGGACATAGGAGGCATCGATCACACTATCAATAGAAGCACTTGGTATAGCTAGTTTTATCATTTGAGTAATGGCATGTATAGGGACTTAGTCTTTTTGTGTATTGTGTCATTGTTAAATTTGGCCAAATGTTTTGGCTTGATACGAAAATAGTCATTTTGTATAAGGCCATGAATGATGGCTAATATTGAAATATTGGATATGCATGTAACATCCCTTACCCGTATTCGACGCCGGAATAGGGTACAAGGCATTACCGGAACACATACACTTGTAAACATATTAAACCGAATCATAAAATTTCATCCAACTTAAAACTTTTCAAAATTTTCTCTTTGAGTCCCTAAATAGGCCTACGAGGCCCAATACATACTTTGGAAGTGATCCGGGACTAAATCGAGAACTTTTGAAAGAACTGAAAAATTTCTTGAAAAACAGGGGCACACGCTTGTGTCCAAGGCCATGTCCTCCACACAGCCGAGATGCACGCCCGTGTGGCCACAAGTAAGGTTATTTACCAAGCCCTTTGCCACCCCAAAACACTTATACACTTATACAAATTTATCATCACAACATGGTATTATTAAGCATTCAAACACCCACACTAAGACATCAACATACCATTTACAAACCACATTCATCATGCATAATCACACACACACACACACTTAACCATCCACATCATGCAACTTACATAACCAATCACATTTACCACCCATAATTAGCACACATTTACTCATCCAACACATGCAAGCATACACATCATTGAAATGCATCATCATAGACTTATAACATAATAATTATTAGCCACATTAAACGGCCTCGTACAACAATAACCTTCTAATAGCATAGGCCAACATTCTAGGCCAACTCATAATAACATATACACACATAATAAAGTCCCTATACATGCCATAGACTTAAAAATACTTGAAAATCGTTGATACAATACCAATCAATAACTTGTTAGTGTGATAGAATCTCTGACAACCTCCAACTCAAGCTAGCATCTATGACACTATAGGAAAAAGGAAAGGAAGGGAGTAAGCATTATAGCTTAGTAAGTAGGTATGTAAATAATAAGTAATTTATTAACATGCTTTTATAAATCTTCACAATATCTTCTCAAGATAATACAATCATAATTGCACATAGTTCCACTATTTACTCATTTTATCTCAGGCTGTCTACTTGAGTCATAGTCACCAAATTATTTATATCTTAAGTTACAGAATTCCAAATTAAGATCTGCAAATTTTCCATAAAACTAAACTCAAATATTTCCTACCCATAAAATTTTTAGAATTTTTGGTTTAACTAATAAGTGCATTTTATTCATTAAAGTCACCTCTATTTCGCTGTCCAACAGTTCTAACCCTTCTTTACTAAAAATTAATTATCTTCTCGTACGGAATTTGGATGATGTTTTTGTTTGTTTCTTTTGAAAATAAACTATTAAGGATTTTAATCATATAAATTATAACCCATAATTAGTTTTTTATAATTTTTAATGATTTTTTAAAATCAAAATAGGGGATTCTGAAATCATTCTGACTCTGTCTCACAAGAATTCAAATATCTCATAATATGAAATTCTTTTGCTTACACTGTTACTTTTATATGAAAATAGACACAATAAGATTTTATTTCATATCTTATTCAACCTATAATTCAGTTTCAACTATTTTTGGTGATTTTCAAAGTCACAGAACTGCTGCTGTCCAAAACTGTTTCATTTCTAAATTTCACTCTTTCATATTTTCTTTATAGTAACTTTCATTGTAACACTTACGCCATATCAACCTTACCAAAGTTTGATCATATATCGAGCACATTGCTCATAATTTTACACATACATACCTGCACGTATTCATCACATAGTCATATTTGTTTACACTTAATTATTTTCTGTTGAACACATCGAAATAATAACGGATACCCGATGGCCTACACATAGTACCACCCTTGTAGCCAAAGCTACCTTCTTCACAAAGTGGCCTTCACATAGTACCACACTTGTGACCAAAGCTATCTTTCTTCACAAGGTGACCTTCACATAGTACCACACTTGTGATCAAGCTATCTCTTCTCAAAGTGGCCTTCACATAGTACCACACTTGAGTCACTAGTGACATGTCACTTGTATCCTATTCTATTCCTAATGTTTAACCGGAAAATTTCTCACTTTTTGATACTTGTCAATTTTATTCAATATTTAGCCACATTTCATAAAACATAATAAAATATGATAACGTAAGTAAAAATGATGCATTATTTACATACAAACATACCTCGGTACCACAACCGGTGAAAAGGACTTATTTGTCATATTTTTTATTTTTTCCTCCATTTTAAGTCTGAATCTCATTTTCCTTGATCTATAACAACACATTTACCTCATTTATTCATCATGCTACTCAAATTAGCCTAAATTCACATTTTGGAAAAATTTACACTTTTGCCCCTAAATTTTATCATATTTACACTTTTGCCCCTAGGCCTGAAAAATGAAATTTATTCAATTTATTTCCATTTTAGGCCTAGCTGAACCATTTTCATAACTATAACAGTCCACAATTTCCTCTAAATCACACTCTTATGACCAATTTTATTACTTTTACAAATTACTCCTTTTGGACATTTTCACCGAAAATTACATAGTAAAAGTCATTTATTACACTCCAGACATTCATATTCTACTATTAAACATCAAAACACATGCATGTCATCCATGGGTAAATTTTTAAACACAAACCCTACATAACAGCCTGAATTAGGGGCTAAACAGAATAGTGGTTTTGAAACCATAATTCGAGGTCTAAAATATTTTTCCCTATTGAGTCTTGATATTAATTAGGTGATTGAATGTTTGTGTGAAATGTTGGTAGGTGAATTTTATTGTTTGCATGTCCAAATTGATAGATTGGACTAAATTGCAATAGGTGAAAAGTATGTGTTTTAATTCATAGAAGTACTTGATTGAAATGGGGTTTCAAATATAAGGTACTTATATGATTATTAGGCCATTTTATTTGAGTTTGGACAAAAATACTCATGGAAGGGAAAAATTTTAAAGAAGGGCATGAAGGGCATTTTGGTCATTTGGATAATTAAAAAAATAAAAAAGGGAAATAAGCCAAAATTGGTGTCAACCTTCTTCCCCTTGGCTGAAATTTGTAAGGACACCATAACTAGGGTTTTGTCATCTTTTCAAGCTCCAAGTAAGTGACTCCTAGCCTAGTTTTCAATGCTCTTCGTATTTTTGAAATCCTCATAACTTGCTCTAGCTATAGGGTTCATTTTTAAAATTTTACCCATGGATGACCTATATACATTTGGATGTCTAGTGGTCGAGTATGAAAGTTTGAAGTGTGGTGAACAACTTTTACTAGGTGATTTTGGTGAAAATTTTGTAAAAAGGACTTATTTGTAAAAGGTGAAATATTGTGTGCATAAATTGTGGAATGATGGAAATTGTAGACTATTATAAGAGGAAAATAGTTCTGCTATGCTTAAAATACAAGAAAATGGGATGAAAATCATTTACCGAGCTTAGGGATTGAATTGAAAAAATTGAGAAAGTTAAGGGTCAAATAGTTAAATTTACTATAAGAAGATTTTGGACTGATTTAAGTAATGTGAATATTGAATGGGTTAAATGTGTCATTATAGATTGAGAAGAACGAGGAATCGATCTTGACCGAGGCAAAGGCAATGTTTTGAACTAAACTGCAAATTTGACCTATTTTGTATCAAGGTAAGTTTATATGTAAGTAATACATGGAATTTATTTATGTCATTATATGTGGTTTTATTTTATGAAGAACGCTTGAGTGAGAATTCTATTGAAGAATTGTAGGAAAGTGAAATTCCCGATTGAACCTTTGGAAACTGAAAGATACGGATAAAATATAGTTGGGTCAAATGTGTGGTTCTGAGGATAGGACACCATGTAGACAAGAGAGCTACGAGATGTTATATGGTAGCTAGGTCACATGTGTATATATCATTTGTACACGAGAGCTACATGTTAAAGATAGCTCGGTCACATGAATGTTACGGAGAGTACATCATGTTGACATGAGAGCTATACGATAAGTAGTTAGGTCACATGAGTGGTTCCAAGTGTAGGACATCATGTTGACATGAGAGGTACGAGAATATGTGGCCTAGGTCACATGTATGGTAATAAAAGCACATCATGTGCACATGAGAGCCAGATTACACAGAAGGTAGAGCTCTATATTGAAACCACCGAGTATTGATTGATATTCAGAAGGGTTCAACGGGGAAAATTTACTAAAAGATGTTTTGGGTAAACATATGTTGTATAGGTGCAGGGATGCAAGCAAGTGCATATGTGAGCAAGTGTATATATGAGCAAGGGTATATGTGAGTATGTGTATGGGTAAACAAATTGCATGTGGTGTATGAGAATATTGGTAAGGTTAAAGTGAGTAAGTGAAATCATGATGAGCAATAAAAGTTTGTAATGTTAAATTTTGAGCTTTGAATTGAGAATGTTATTATAATGTCAATTATTTGCATATAGACTTACTAAGCTGAAAGCTTACCCCTTTTCCTTTTTCCCTTGTCTTAGAGTGTTGCCAAAGCAGCTCGAATTCGGGAAGCGTCAGAGGATCACCCACACTATCAAGACCTGTTTTGGTATATTGAAATGTATTTTTTGAATTATGGCATGTATAAGGACTTAATTGTTTTATAAATGTCAAATTAGTTTGGCTATCATGTGGGGTCATGTCTTTTGATAGGTCATTTTGTATTAAGGCGATGTGATATGGCTAATGATGATATTGGTTTGTATATCTATATAAGGTAATTCATGAAAGGGTTGGATTGCTTGTGTGTGGATGAATTGATATGTGCTGATTAAATGCTAATTGTGGCTTTAATGCGTGTCTGAAAGTGTTACGGTGTGTTGTGATAAAAATGGCATAAGTTTATAGGTGTTTTGGGGCAAGAGATGGATTGGAAAATAGCCTAACTTGTGGCCACACGGACGGCCACCACGGCCATGTGTGTAGGGCATGTGAAACCTGCATGAAATTTTTGGAAGTTAAGTACGTCACACGGCCTACCCACACGGGCGTGTGCCGTAGCTGTGTGACCTAAATTGCTTGCTGGCGTCATAAACAGAGAGCTACACGGGTGTGTTGAGGCCGTGTGAGGGACATGGGCCAAGGACACAGATGTGTGCTCGGCCATGTAAAAACTCTTTTAGGATTGAAATGAAAAATAAATCCACATGAACTGGGGACATCGGCGTGTGTGACTACACGGCCTGCCCACACAGGCGTGTCCCTGTCTCACACGGGCGCGTGCCCTGTTTTTAGCCAAATTTTCCAAAATTTTCCTAAGTTCCCGGTTTGGTCTGGACCACTCCCAAACCATGTTTTGGGCCCCATAGGCCCATTTTAAGGATTTTATGACATATTATGAAAAAGTTTTAAATTTGAAACAAATTTCTATGGTCTGACTTGTAAGATTTGTTATGTTATCATTCGGTAATGCCTCGAACCTTGTCCTGACGTCAGACTCGAGTAAGGTGTGTTACATTTAAGTGGTATCAGAGCTATGGTTTAGTCGATTCTCAGACTACCGTAGCTTGTGTACGAGTCTAGCTATACATGCCATAAATATATTGTGATAGTGTGGGGACTCTTGACATTCTAAATTGTGCTTTGTTTTTATACAGTAATGGATCCCGACCAAGCAGCGCCTGATGATGCTATGAGTAACGCACTGGCTCCCGTGCAAGGGACCACGCCTGTAGAAAGTAGACATGAGACATTGAGTCAAGGAGATGAGACTCGGGATACCTTTCTCTAAATGATGAATGATTGGTACACTGATTTTATTAGAGCAAATCCTAATGCTCAACCCCTTCTCCCCCACCTGTAACACAATCGGTCCCCGTAGCTCCACAAGGTATTAATATGGTAAGATTGACAAAACCTCTAATGGATAAGATACGTAAACAAAGGGCCAAAGAGTTTAGAGCTAATGTCGATGATGATCCAGAAAGAGCAGAGTTTTAGCTCGAGAATTCCATATGAGTATTTGATGAATTATCTTGTACACCTAAGGAGTGTTTAAAATGTGTTGTATCTTTGTTGAAAAACTCGGCCTATTGCTTGTGGAAGACCTTGATATCTGTAGTCCTGAAGGAAAGAGTAATATGGGATTTCTTCTTGGAAGAGTTCTGAAAGAAATATATTAGTCAGCGATTTGTTGACCAAAAACGGAAGGAGTTCCTTGAGTTGAAGCAAGGTAAGATGACTGTGGCTAAGTATGAACGTGAGTTCGTTACACTTAGTAAATATGCACAAGAGTGTGTTTCTACCGAGCCAATGATGTGTAGAAGATTTGAGGATGGACTTAACGAGGACATGAAAGTGCTAGAGGGAATTCTAGAATTAAAAGAATTCGTGGTATTTGTTTACAGAGCTTGTAAAGTTGAGGAGCTAAATAAAGAAAAGAGGAAAGTTGCTATTGAGGCTCGAGATGCCAGAAAAAGGCTGATAAGTAAGTCGTTTCAATCTCAATCAAAAAGATCTAAAGAAATGAACCCCCAAAAGACAGCTTCAGCTGAGTATTCCCATCGAGACAGGGGAAAATTGTATTCAAGTTCTAAGGTCAAAGCTACTTCAATGGCGAGTATGGGCAATGTGAGATCTAATAAGCCCAAGTGCCAAAATTGTGGTAGGCAAGATTTTGGTGAGTGCTGGGGAACTACCCGGGCTTGTTTCAAGTGTGGTTCCCTAGATCATTTTGTTAAAGATTGCCTTGAGAAAGTGGGAGATGATAAATTTCAGAGTGCTAGACAAAGTAATGCCTTAGCAAGGGTAGACCCCCGCAAAATGTCAGAGGTAGGACTAGTAGTAAAGGTATGATGAAAGATGTAGCTACAAGGTCAAAAGTGAGAACCCCTGCCAGAGCATATGCTATACGAGCTCGGGAAGAGGCATCATCTCCTGATGTGATCACTGGTACATTCTCACTCTATGATACAAATGTCATTGCATTGATTGACCCTGGGTCCACTCATTCTTATATTTTTGTGAAATTGGTGCATAGTAAGAATTTGCCTATTGAATTGATTGAATTTATGATTAAAGTGTCCAACCCTTTAGGCAAGTATGTGTTAGTAGATAAGGTTTGTAGGAATTGCCCTTTGATGCTTCGAGGTTACTGTTTTCCGGCCAATCTGATGTTGTTGCGATTTGATGAATTTGATGTTATTTTGGGCATAGATTGGTTGACATTACATGATGCCAAGGTAATTGTAGATAGAAAACTCTTGAGTTTAAATGTGAAAATCGTGAAATTCTTTGGGTTGAAACAGATGAGTCGAGTAAGATGCCGGTTGTGATTTCTTATATGTCTGCTCAGAAGTGCATGAGAAAGGGATGTGCTGCTTATCTTGCTTATATGCTGAATGCTGAAATAACTGAATTGAGGATTGAATCGGTACCAGTAGTTTGCAAATTTCCAAATGTGTTTCCAGAAGAGTTACCTAGGTTGCCTCATGTTAGAGAAATCGAGTTTGCCATTGCTTAGTGATAAATGATAAATTATACATATTTTTACCCAATGTTTAGCCTTTATTTTGGATGAATTATTATCAAATTAGTGAGAATTGGTGCTCTTAATCTTTCTTTTTCATATCTTACACTCAGGAGAGCATAGGGAAGAGAAAAGAACGGAAAATGGACCAGAAACGGAGAAAATGGGCCAAAATGTATAATTGACACAGCCCAAGGATCATCGCACGGCCGTGGCACATGGCCGTGCCACATGAAGATCACACGGTCCAGCCCCTGACAAGCACGGCCGTGCCTCCATCGACAGACTCTCACACGGCCTCTTGTCGTGGCACACGGGCGTGTTCTAGTCGTGAAGAAGAGGAATTTCACTCGGATTTGGATACTTAGGGGCTAAGAAAGCCATTCTAAACTCTATATAAAGACCCCAAAAGGCAACTCTAAAGATGTACTCTTTTCTCCCAAAAAGGAGCATCATCTTTCAGCCAACACAAGGAGTGGAAGCAAGGAATTACTCCAAGGGTAGCCGATTGATTCATCCTAGAAGCCAGAGTTCTACATCAAGACTGAGGATCTCCCTAAATTCCTTCGGGGGTTTTCGGATTCTTTATGTTTTGTTATTTTAATTCTTCTGAGATGTTTTCTTTCTTTATTATGAACTAAACCCCTCAAATACTTGAGGGGGATGAAATCTAAGACGAATCTTGTTATTATTTATTCTTAAGTTATATGATAAATACTTGAGTTGTTCTTAATTATGTGTGCTTAATTCTTGTGTTAATAAGCCTAGGTATTAATTCAAGAAATGGATGTGCTTAAAGCAGAGGAGCAAAAGTCCTTGTGATAAGAGTAGATCTACCATAATTAAGCGGAGTTACATGCAACCCTAGACATAGGGCGACATAAATCTGCAGGATTAGGGTCAAACCTAATATGGGGAACCATAGATCGAAATAATGCAACCTAGGGTGTTAATTAATAAAGGAACTTTAGTTAACAACCTAGGCCTAGTTGCTCTTCGCCTCGATAGAGGGTTTAGCATAAATTAGGGATCTCTACGGATCAGGTCAAGTGAATAAATCATCTAGCTCAAGAACCAATAACAAGTGAAGTCTAGGTGGATTCTCCCTTAAGTATTGCTTATATCAATCATGTTTTCCCTAAAGTTTTTCCCAATTTACTTTTTGTGCACTTTTAGTTAGTTTTAGAATTAGTTTCAACCAAACCTCTTTTATTTTTAGGCTAGATAATAGAAAGGAAGTAAGTATTAGTACTTTTAGTTCCCTTAGGTATGATAACTCGGTCTTGCCACTAAACTATACTACTGTTCTATAGGTGCGCTTGCCTTTAACATCGTGATATTAGTTAGTTTTTGTGTGATCAGTTTTATAAATTTTATTACTTAATACCACGAGTCGTTATCAAGTTTTTGGCGCCGTTGCCGGGGAACTAAAATACTACGAAAACTCGATTTCTATTACTTTAGCTATTACTATATTTATTTATTTTTAGTTTTTATTTATTTTTATTTTTATTTTATTTTATTTTATTTTTTTCTATTTTTCTTTGCTTTTTCCTTCTAGGTATTTTTAGTTTATGACTAGAAACAACCCAACAGGACCACTACTTTTTGACGAAGATCTAGAAGCGACAGTTCGCAGAAATCGCAGAGAAATTAGATGCAGTTTACATTATCCAGAACAAGAACCTGAGCAAGAGCCAGAACATACAGAAGAGATGGACGCGAATCAAAATGTTCCACCACCTCCAACACTACCAGTAGAACCAGTAAACTAGGATGCAGCTCCGCGTACTATGTATGATTATGCTAGACCTAATTTAGCAGGCATTGAATCTAGCATTGTTAGGCCTACTATTGCTACTAATAATTTTGAATTAAAGCCTAACACTATTCAAATGATACAGCAATTGGTGCAGTTTGATGGTTTACAGGATGAAGATCCAAATTCACACATAGCCAATTTTTTGGAACTTTGCGATACCTTTAAAATAAATGGCATTTCTAATGATGCCATTCATCTAAGGCTATTTCCATTCTCTTTGAGAAACAAAGCCAAACAGTGGTTAAACTCTTTACCATGAGGCTCAATCACCACATGGGAACAGATAACCGAAAAATTTTTACTTAAATATTTTCCTCCAGCTAAAACAGCTGAATTGCGAAACGATATCTCTTCTTTTGTGCAGATGGATCTAGAGACACTTTACAATGCCTGGGAGAGATACAAAGATCTTTTGAGAAGGTGCCCTCACCATGGGTTGCCTTTGTGGTTACAAGTTCAAACCTTTCACAGCGGTTTGAATCCATTAACAAGGTAGATGATTGATGCGGCCGTCGGAGGAACAATCAACAATAAAACACCAGAAGCAGCTTATGAGTTTATAGAAGATATGTCACTGAATAACTATCAGTGGCAAGTCATGAGGACAAAGCCAACAAAAGCTGCAGGAGTTTATAATATTGATGCTGTCACCATGCTTACTAACCAAGTAGAACTTTTAAATAAAAAGTTTGATAATTTTGTTGGTTCTACGCAGGCACATCCAGTAATGCAATGTGACGCAAACCAGGGAAATATGTTCAATCCACATTACTCCTCTTATAGACATGGCATGGAAACTGAGCAAGCCAAATATATGGGTAACAATTCTAGACCTCAAAATAACCCTTATAGTAATACTTATAATGCAGGTTGGTGGAGTCACCCCAATTTTTCATGGGAAGGACAAGGAAATCAAAGACAACCGCCTCCTCCGGGATTTTAGCAGCCATCACCACAATAGGAGAAAAAGCCGAACTTGGAAGAGATGTTCACCAAATTTATGGCCGTGTCAGAAACTTGTTTCCAAAATACCGAAACGGCACTAAGGAACCAGCAAACATCTATTCAAGGACTTGAAACTCAAATAGGCCAGCTTGCCAAGCTAATCTCTGAAAGACCGCAAGGTGGGTTATCAAGCAATACTGAGACTAACCCCAAAAAGCAACTTAATGCCGTCGATATGATAGATAATGAGGGGTTAACCAAAACCAACCCAAAGCCATGCAAGGGGCCTATGGTAAGTAAAGGAAAGAATGAGGTAAGTTACAAAGATGAAATTACCAAAGAATTTAAACCTCGTATCCCATACCCAACCGCGCTAAAGAAAGACCGCACAGATGAGCAATTCGGTAAGTTTCTTAAACTCTTAAGGAAATTACATATCAACTTACCATTTGTTGAAGCAATTTTGCAGATGCCGAAGTACACAAAATTTTTAAAGGAACTTCTCACAAATAAAAAGAAGATGGAAGAACTGTCGATAGTGGAACTCAACGAGGAATGCTCAGCTATTCTCCAAAATAAACTGCCAACCAAACTAAAAGATCCAGGGAGTTTTACTATTCCTTGTTTATTTGGTAGCCTAGACACCAAAAATGCTTTAGCTGATTTAGGGGCTAGTATAAATGTCATACCTTATAAGTTGTTTAAACAACTAGGTCTTGGAAAACCTAAGCAAACTAAGATGAGCATTCAACTGGCTGATAAAACTATTAGGTCTCCTAAGGGAGTAATTGAAGATGTGATTATCAAAATTGATAAATTTATATTCCCAGTTGACTTTGTTGTTTTAGACATTGATGAGGATAGCAATGTACCCTTAATTCTAGGGCAACCCTTTTTACCAACTGCTAGAACAATAATTGATTTAGGAACAGGTGAACTTACACTACGTGTAGGTGATGATAAAGTTACTTTACAAGCTCAAAACTCGAATAAGACTGTTGATAATAATATAGTCACTAGTCCTTGTAAAAAGAATAATCTCACCATCCAACCTTCTGTGCAGGATACACTCCACATAAAGGCAACTCAATTACAGACAAATCCATCCAAGGGAGATGCACTTGGAAAGCAAATACTTAGATTGAGGAACTAGATGAGTGGCTGAACTATCACGAAAAGCCCAAAATATGCCACACTAACCCAGAGCATCACCAAGACGACCCTCAGGTACAAACGAATCAACTCAAGGTAGGGGATAAGGTAAGCTTAGGGGAAGACGATCCTCGAATCTTGAATTCAAAAGAGCATAAAAGTGATACACCTTACTTCACTGTAATGAAAATCTTCCCCTCTAGTATAGTAGAGGTAAAACATCAGTCACTTGGCACTTTCAAGGTAAACCACACTCGACTCAAATTTTACATTGATAATAAAATTTTAAACAGGATAGAAGAGTATCAACTCTTTAAGCCGCCGTGACAAAACAAACTTAAGAAAAGTTGAGCTTAGACTATAAACAAGCACTTCTTGGGAGGCAACCCGAGCACTGACTTAGTAAATTATTTTATTTCAGCTTTCTAAATACATCAACTAACCCTTTGAATGCAAGATTTTACGAGCCACACAACCATGCCTACAGGCGTGCCTCAGGCCGTGTGTACACTTTGAGCAAAGACACGGTCGTGCAACTTGGCCGTGTACAAGCAGGGTAAAATTTTCCCTAAGGCACGGGCTACGATAAATAGCCACGGCCGTGCGATATAGCCGTGGCCAACACTGTCAATTCCAACATGGGCGTGTGACCCCATACACGACCGTGGGAGAAGCGAACATCGAAGGACACGGTTGTGCGACACGGCCGTGTGCCTCAACACGCCCTCGCAACACGGGCGCGTGTCTCGAGCCAAGTGCACCAAAATCCCTGAGATTTTTATTTTTCCATTTTATTTTATTTTTTCTTTTTCTTTATTTGAATTTTAGTATTCTCAGAACTAGTTTATGTTATTTCAATTATTTTATATCGGTTATTTCCTAACGAGTAATTGTTCTAATCCTGAAATACCTAAAATCCCTTATGTGCTATCGCAGTTTCAAAACCATGAACTTCAAGTATTCCTTCCTCCAAGACAACTTTCACAATTCAAAGGTTCCATCAGTTTTACTTCTCTCCCTAACTTATGATCTTGTGCTTCTATTGCTATTAATGTTATCTTTGTACATTGAGGGCAATGTACATCTTAAGTGTGGGGGGAAGCTCACTTTCATTATTTATATTATCTTTGAAATCCCTGAAAATTACTTTCAAATTTTGAATTCTCTGTATTATCTTCAAATCTCTTATTAGGAATTAATTTTGATTGATTTATAATTTTTATTGATGTGTTGAGAATTAAGACATAGGTGCTTATGCTTTGATTATTCAAACTTTAAAACACTAGGGAATCACACATGATAAGTTGAAATTTTTGAGAATTTAAATTTTTTCTAGGTTATTTTCCCTAATTTTAAGTATTATCTTGAGATTTGAAATTCACAGGATTGACATCAAAAGCCATAATTCTGGTGAATTTTTTAGCCTTTTGAGCATAAATTCTTTCGTGCTCACTTTTATTATTGCTTTGAGTGAGTAAATATTGATTTGTATTTCTAGAACTTGCTTCGATTATACATGTCAAGACCACATCATTGATTTTATACACCGAAATGATAAAGGCACCTAGGTTTAACCCACTTACTCCATAAAAAGCCTACCTCCATAAATTAACCCCTAGTAAACTCCATTGAGCCTGACAACCCATTTTTTGACTTACCTCTAATATTAACCCATAACCCATTTTTTGTTAAATTCCATTCAATTATTTTGATCTCTATTTTTGTCGAGATTTGAGTTAAAATTATTATCTACCTTTGTTCTCTTTTTTTCAGTTGTAAAGTTTGTCAATATTCAAAGTATTGTACTTGAATTGTTCTAAAAAAACAAAAAAAAACAAAAAAAAAGTATATATACAATTAATTCAGTTGTAATCTGTAATAGTTCAATAGTTTTTGCATATTTCTACAAGCTTCCAAATCTAGAACGATGTCATCATATGGCTTAGCTCTAGGAATATGTTCCAGTGATAGAGATTTCTCTACCTAGATGATTTTTCAATTTAATCTCGATTCTAACCTTCTTTTTCAGCTTGTGACAACACCCCTAACCAAAGCCTCATTACAACCATTGAAAGACCTTTTAATCGATATGTTGTATCAATCTATAGTGGTAGAGATTTGATTTTCTTGCAAGCCTATGGTAATAAATTTTCAGATTGACTAGAGAGTGCTTAATTCTTGAACCCTAAACAGTTTGAGTGGATAGAGTGAACCCTTAGTGAGGTTGTCAAAACCTGTTGATTTCAATTAAGAGATGATTACTTAGAAGAAGGGAAGAAACTTATGTTCTAATGATAAAATTCTCAACTTAGAGTGATTGAATCTTTAATGTTCTTCTGATTGAAATTTCATTGTATGACTACTTGTGAATTAGTTTGAAACATTATTGATAAAGATTGTAAGTTAAGAGGAATGATTCTTAATTAGAGATTGAGATTTTGCTTAAGGACAAGCAAAGGCTTAAGTATGGGGGCATTTGATAAATGATAAATTATACATATTTTTACCCCATGTTTAGCCTTTATTTTGGATGAATTATTATCAAATTAGTGAGAATTGGTACTCTTAATCTTTCTTTTTCATATCTTACACTTAGGAGAGCATAGGGAAGAGAAAAGAACAGAAAATGGACCAAAAACGGAAAAAATGGGCCAAAATGTGTAATTGACACGGCCCCAGGATCATCGCATGGCCGTGGCACATGGCCGTGCCACATAAAGATCACACGGTCCAGCCCCCGACAAGCACGGCCCTGCCTCCATCGACAGACTCTCACACGGCCTCTTGTCGTGGCACACGGGCGTGTTCTAGTCGTGAGGAAGAGGAATTTCACTCGGATTTGGATACTTAAGGGCTAAGAAAGCCATTCTAAACTCTATATAAAGACCCCAAGAGGTAACTCTAAAGATGTACTCTTTTCTCCCAAAAAGGAGTGCCATCTTTCAGCCAACACAAGGAGTGGAAGCAAGGAATTACTCCAAGGGAAGCCGATTGATTCATCCCAGAAGCCAGAGTTCTACATCAAGACTAAGGATCTCCCTCAATTCCTTCAGGGGTTTTCGGATTCTTTATGTTTTGTTATTTTAATTCTTCTGAGATGTTTTCTTTCTTTATTATGAACTAAACCCCTCAAATACTTGAGAGGGATGAAACCTAAGACGAATCTTGTTATTATTTATTCTTGAGTTATATGATAAATACTTGAGTTGTTCTTAATTATGTGTGCTTAATTCTTGTGTTAATAAGCCTAGGTATTAATTCAAGAAATGGATGTGCTTAAAGCAGAGGAGCAAAAGTCCCTGTGATAAGAGTAGATCTACCATAATTAAGCGGAGTTGCATGCAACCCTAGACATAGGGATACATAAATCTACCAGATTAGGGTTAAACCTAATATAGGGAACCATAGATCGAATTAATGCAACCTAGGGTGTTAATTAATAAAGGAACTTTAGTTAACAACCTAGGCCTAGTTGCTCTTCGCCTTGACGGAGGGTTTAGCATAAATTAGGGATCTCTACAGATCAAGTCAAGTGAATAAATCGTCTAGCTCAAGAACCAATAACAAGTGAAGTCTAGGCGGATTCTCCCTTAAGTATTACTTATATCAATCAGCTTTTCCCTAAAGTTTTCCCAATTTACTTTTTGTGCACTTTTAGTTAGTTTTAGAATTAGTTTCAACCAAACCTCTTTTATTTTTAGGCTAGATAATGAAAGGAAGTAAGTATTAGTACTTTTAGTTCCATTGGGTACGATAACTCGGTCTTGCCATTAAACTATACTACTGTTCGATAGGTGTGCTTGCCTTTAACATCATGATATTAGTTAGTTTTGGTGTGATCAGTTTTATAAATTTTATTACTTAATATCGCGAGTCGTTATAAATTAGCTACCTGGGACTGCACCTATTTCCATCTCTCCGTATAGAATGGCTCTGACTGAATTGAGAGAGTTAAAGGCTTAGTTGCAACAGTTGACAGATAAAGGGGTTTTTGAGATTGAGTTTCTCTCCCTGGGGTGCTCCGGTATTATTTGTAAAGAAGAAGGACGGATCAATGAGGCTTTGCATCGATTATAGGCAACTTAACAAGGTAACTATAAAGAACAAGTATCCAATGCCGAGGATAGATGCTTTGTTCAGCCAATTAAAAGGAGCAACAGTGTTCTCTAAGATTGATTTGAGATTTGACTACTACTAGTTGAGATTTAAAGAGTCTGATGTACCGAAAATTGCCTTTAGAGCAAGGTATAGACACTATAAATTTCTTGTGATGCCTTTCGATTTAACTAATGCACTGGCTCTGTTTATGGATTTGATTAACCAGATTTTTTGGCAATATCTGGATACATTTGTGGTGGTATTCATAGATGATATATTGATTTATTCCCGAGATGAGTCCAAACATGCCGAGCATTTGAGAACGGTGTTGTAAATTCTGAAAAAAGAGAGATTGTTTGCTAAATTTAGCAAAAGTGAGTTTTGGCTACGTGAAGTTGGATTCTTGAGACATATAGTTTCAGGTGATGGTATTCGGGTCGATCCAAGCAAGATTTCAGCAATTGTTGATTGGAAGCTGCCAAAGAATGTGACTGAGGTTAGAAGCTTTTTGGGTTTAGCTAGGTATTATCGACGCTTTGTCGAGGGTATCTCTATAATTGCTTCTCCTATGACTAAGTTGCTACAAAAGAATGTAAAATTTAAGTGGACTGAAAAATGTTAGTAGAGTTTTGAGAAGTTGAAAGCGAGATTGACCAAAGTGCCAATGCTAGTGCAACCCGAGTCGGGGAAAGAATTTGTGATTTATAGTGATGCATCATTGACTGGCCTTGGATGTGTATTGATGCAAGAAGGCAAGGTGGTAGCTTATGCTTCAAGGCAACTAAAACCACTTGAGAAAAACTACCCGATACACGATTTGGAGTTGGCCGCCATTGTCTTTGCTTTAAAAATTTGGCATCATTATTTGTATGGTGAAAAATGTCAGATTTTTACCGATCATAAAATCTTGAAATACTTGATGGATCAAAAATAATTGAATTTGAGACAGAGGAGGTGGCTTGAGTTGTCGCCTGATGATGCTGTGAGTAACGCACTGGCTCCCGCGCAAGGGACCACGCCTGTAGAAAGTAGACATGAGACATTGAGTCAAGGAGATGTGACTCAGGATGCCTTTCTCTAAATGATGAATGATTCGTACACTGATTTTATTAGAGCAAATCCTAATGTTCAGCCCCCTCCTCCCCCACTTGTAACACAACCGGTCCCCGTAGCTCCACAAGGTATTGATATGGTAAGATTGACAAAACCTCTGATGGATAAGATACGTAAACAAGGGGCCGAAGAGTTTAGAGCTAATGTCGATGATGATCTAGAGAGAGTAGAGTTTTGGCTCGAGAATTCCATACGAGTATTTGATGAATTATCTTGTACACCTAAGAAGTGTTTAAAATGTGCCGTATCTTTATTGAAAAACTCAGCCTATTGCTTGTGGAAGACCTTGATATCTGTAGTCCCGAAGGAAAGAGTAACATGGGATTTCTTCTTGGAAGAGTTCCGAAAGAAATATATCAGTCAGCGATTTGTTGACCAAAAACAGAAGGAGTTCCTTGAGTTGAAGCAAGGTAAGATGACTGTGGCTGAGTATGAACGTGAGTTCGTTACACTTAGTAAATATGCACAAGAGTGTGTTTCTACTGAGCCAATGATGTGTAGAAGATTTGAGGATGGGCTTAACGAGGACATCAAAGTACTAGTGGGAATTCTAGAATTAAAAGAATTCGTGGTATTTGTTTACAGAGCTTGTAAAGTTGAGGAGCTAAATAAAGAAAAGAGGAAAGTTGCTATTAAGGCTCGAGATGCCAGAAAAAGGCTGATGAGTAAGTCATTTCAATCTCAATCGAAGAGATCTAAAGAAATGACCCCTAAGAAGATAGCTTCAGCTAAGTATTCCCATCAAGACAAGGGGAAATCGTATTCAAGTTCTAAGGTTAAAGCTACTTCAGTGGCGAGTGTGGGCAATGTGAGATCTAATAAGCCCGAGTGCTAAAATTATGGTAGGCAAGATTTTGGTGAGTGTTGGGGAACTACCCGGGCTTGTTTCAAGTGTGGTCCCTAGATCATTTTGTTAAAGATTGCCTTGAAAAAGTGGGAGATGAGAAATTTCAGAGTGCTAGACATAGTAATGCCCTTAGCAAGGGTAGACTCCTACAAAATGTCGGAGGTGGGACTAGTAGTAAAGGTATGATGAAAGATGTAGCTACAAGGTGAGAAGTGAGAACCCCTGCCAGAGCATATGCTATACGAGCTGGGGAAGAGGCATCATCTCCTGATGTGATCACTGGTACATTCTCACTCTATGATACTAATGTCATTGCATTGATTGACCCTGGGTCCACTCATTCTTATATTTGTGTGAAATTGGTGCATAGTAAGAATTTTCCTATTGAATTAACTGAATTTATGATTAAAGTGTCCAACCCTTTAGGCAAGTATGTGTTAGTAGATAAGGTTTGTAGGAACTGTCCTTTGATGCTTCGAGGTTACTGTTTTCCGGCCAATCTAATATTGTTGCGATTTGATGAATTTGATGTTATTTTGTGCATGGATTGGTTAACATTACATGATGCCAAGGTAAATTGTAGACAGAAAGCTCTTGAGTTGAAATGTGAAAATGGTGAAATTCTTCGGGTTGAAACAGATGAGTCGAGTAAGATGCCGGTTTTGATTTGTTATATGTCTGCTCAGAAGTGCATGAGAAAGGGATGTGGTGCCTATCTTGCTTATGTGTTGAATGCTGAAATAACTGAATTGAGGATTGAATTGGTACCAGTAGTTTGAAAATTTCTAAATGTATTTCCAGAAGAGTTACCTGGGTTGCCTCATGTTAGAGAAATCTAGTTTGCCATTGATTAGCTGCCTGGGACTGCACCTATTTCCATTTCTTCGTATAAAATGGCTCCGACTAAATTGAGAGAGTTAAAGGCTTAGTTGCAGGAGTTGACAGATAAGGGGTTTGTGAGATTGAGTTTCTCTCTCTGGGGTGCTCCGGTATTATTTGTAAAGAAGAAGGACGGATCAATGAGGCTTTGCATCGATTATAGGCAACTTAACAAGGTAACTATAAAGAACAGGTATCCAATACCGAGGATAGATGATTTGTTCAACCAATTAAAAGGAGCAACAGTGTTCTCTAAGATTGATTTGAGATCCGGCTACTACTAGCTGAGAGTTAAAGAGTCTGATGTACCGAAAACTGCCTTTAGAGCAACGTATGGACACTATGAATTTCTTGTGATGCCTTTCAATTTAACTAATGCACTGGCTATGTTTATAGATTTGATGAACCAGATTTTCTGACAATATCTGGATAAATTTGTGGTGGTATTCATAGATGATGTATTGATTTATTCCCAAGATGAGTCCGAACATGTCGAGCATTTGAGAACGGTGTTGCAAATTATAAGAAAAGAGAGATTGTTTGCTAAATTTAGCAAAAGTGAGTTTTGGCTACGTGAAGTCGGATTCTTGGGACATATAGTTTCAGGTGATGGTATTCAGGTCGATCCAAGCAAGATTTCGGCAATTGTTGATTGGAAGCCGCCAAAGAATGTGACTAAGGTTAGAAGCTTTTTGGGTTTAGCCAGGTATTATCGACGCTTTGTCGAGGGTATCTCTATAATTGCTTCTCCTCTGACTAAGTTGCTACAAAAGAATGTAAAATTTAAGTGGACTGAAAAATGTTAGCAGAGTTTTGAAAAGTTGATAGCGAGATTAACCGAAGTGCCAATGCTAGTGCAACCCATGAACTAGCAATTGAGTATCATCTTGGGAAGGCAAATGAGGTTGCAGATGCTTTGGGCAAAAAGTACCTGTATGCCTTGAAAGCTATGAACACGAGTTTAACATTGTCCGATAATTGTGTTATATTACCTGAGTTGAGGACTAAACCATTGTTTCTTCAATAGATTTGCGAAGCTCAAAAGAATGATAGTGAAATGCAAGCCAAGAGAGCTTAGTGCGAAATGGGTGATAATTCTGACTTTGGAATTGGTTTGTGTATCAAAAAATGATGAGTTGATTCAGAAAATTTTACATGAGGCACACAGCGGTTGTTTATCAGTACATCCCTGTAGTACTAAGATGTATAACAACTCGAAGAAATTGTATTGGTGGCTGGGTATGGAAAGAGACATTTCAAAGTTTGTGAAAAAGTGTTTGATTTGCCAACAAGTAAAGGCTGGGCATTAGGTACCTTCGGGTTTACTTTAGCCAATAATGGTTCCCGAGTGGAAGTGAGATGGGATTATGATGGACTTCGTGACAGGTTTGCCTCTGACGCTGAAAAAGAAAGATGTTGTGTGGGTTATTGTTCATAGATTGACGAAGTCGGGTCACTTTATTCCAGTACGTGTAAATTACTCACTTGATAAATTGGCTAAATTATATATTGCTGAAATTGTGAGATTACATGGAACACCTATACCTATCATTTTGGATAGAGATCCGAGGTTCACCTCTAGATTTTGGAAGAAGATGCAAGAAGCATTAGGTACAAAATTAAATTTTAGTACCACATTTCACCCGCAGATCGATGGACAATCCAAGAGGGTAATTCAAGTTCTTGAAGATATGCTTCGGTGTTGTGTTTTAGAGTTTGAGGGTAGTTGGGAAAAGTATCTACCTTTGGTAGAATTCGCCTACAACAACAGTTATCAGTCAAGTATACAGATGGCACTGTATGAGGCATTGTATGGCCATAAGTACCGAACCCCATTATATTGGACTGATTTGAATAAGAAACAGACTCATGGTGTCGATCTGGTTAGAGAGACCGAGGAAAAGGTGAAGATAATTCGAGATTCTTTGAAGGTTGCTTCAGACCGGCAAAAGTCTTATGCTGATTTGAAAAAAAAAAAGAGATTGAATTTCAGGTTAGTGATAAAGTATTTCTGAAAGTATCACCGTGGAAGAGAATATTGAGATTTGGCCGAAAGGGCAAATTAAGTCCACACTTTATTGGGCCGTATAAGGTTATAGAAAGAATAGGGCCAGTGGTATAGCAGCTAGCTTTACTGCCATAATTGGAAAAGATGCATAATGTGTTTTATGTGTCAATGTTGCGACGGTATCGTTCAGATCCACCACATGTGATATCTCTTACGGAGATTGAGATTCGATCAAACATGACATACGATGAAGAACAAATTAAGATTTTGGCTCGAGAGGTCAGACAGTTAAGAAACAAAAGCGTAGTCTTGGTGAAAGTGTTGTGGCAAAAGCATGGTGTAGAAGAGGCTATGTGGGAATCAGAGGAAGCCATGAGAAAATAGTACCCAAACCTATTTGGGAGAGCTGTAACAGCTAAAATTAGGGGCTGAACAAAATAGTGGTTTCGAAACCATGAATCTGAGGTCTAAATTATTTTTCCTGATTGAGTCTTGATATTAATTGGGTGATTGAATGTTTGTGTGAAATGTTGGTAGGGGAATTTTATTGCATGTCCAATTTGATAGAATGGACTAAATTGCAATAGGTGAAAAGTATGTGTTTTAATTCATAAAAGTACTTGATTGAAAAGGGGTTTTAAATCTAAGGTCCTTATATGATTATTAGGCTATTTTATTTGAGTTTGGACAAAAATACCCATGGAAGGGAAAAATTTTAAAGAAAGGCATGAAGGGCATTTTGGCCATTTGGATAATTAAAGAAATAAAAAGGGAAAATAAGTCAAAATTGGTGTCCATCTTCTTCCCCTTGGCCGAAATTTGTAAGGACAACATAGCTAGGGTTTTGCCATCTTTTCAAGCTCCAAGTAAGTGACTCCTAGCCCCGTTTTTAATGCTCTTCGTATTTTTGAAATCCTCATAACTTGCTCTAGCTATTTCTACCACTAATTTGAGCTAGGGTTCATTTTTAAAATTTTACCCATGGATGACCTATATGCATTTGGATGTCTAGTGGTAGAATATGAAAGTTTGAAGTGTGGTGAACAACTTTTACTAAGTGATTTTGGTGAAAATTTTGTAAAAATGACTTATTTGTAAAAGGTGAAATATTTTGTGCATAAATTGTGAAATGATGGAAATTGTAGATTATTATAAGAGGAAAACTAGTTCGGCTAGGCTTAAAATACAAGAAAATGGGATGAAAATCATTTACCAAGCCTAGGGACTGAATTGTAAAAATTGAGACAGTTAAGGGTCGAATTGTAAACTTTTCTATAGGAAGATTTTGGACTGATTTAAGTGATGTGAATATTGAATGGGTTAAATGTGTCACAATAAATCAAGAAGAACGAGGAATCGACCTTGACCGAGGCAAAGGTAAGGTTTCGGGCTAAACCGTAAATTTGACCTATTTTGTATCGAGGTAAGTTTATATGTAAGTAATATATGGAATTTATTTATGTCATTATATGTGGTTGTATATTATGAAGAATGCTTGACTGATAATTCTATTAGAGAATTGTGGGAAAGTGAAATTCCTGATTAAACCTTCGAAAATCGAAATATACGGATAAAATGTAGCTAGTTCACATGTGTGGTTCTGAGGATAGGACACTATATAGATAAGAGAGCTACGAGATGTTATATGGTAGATGTAACACCCCTTACCCATATCCGACGCCGAAACAGGTTAGGAGGCGTTAGCTTACTAAAACGCATGCAATTTTTCCATCTTAAACGACTGAAGCACGTCCCAATTTAAAACTTTTTCAAACATGGCTATTCGGCACTTCA
The DNA here is from genome assembly GCA_020496765.1 of Gossypium stocksii. Lineage (NCBI taxonomy): Eukaryota > Viridiplantae > Streptophyta > Magnoliopsida > Malvales > Malvaceae > Gossypium > Gossypium stocksii. The sequence continues at coordinate 57,747,863 of CM035622.1, forward strand.
AATGGGTCTACGATGCCTAAAACATGGTTTTGAAACAATCTGGGACCATTTCAGGCACTTAGAAAACTTTCAAACACAATTCCATTAAAAACAGGGCACACGCCCGTGTGGAAGGGCAACACGCCCGTGTGGCCTCAAGAGATGGTCGTGCTAATGGCCCGTGTACCTCACACAGCCTAAGCAATCTAGGGACACGTCCGTGCCCCTCGTTTGTGCAGATTTATTTTCTAACATTGAACTTACAGGGGTTTTCACACGGCCTAGCGCACACCGTTTGCTTAGCTCGTGTTTGTCACACAGCCAAGACACGCCCATGTCGCAGCCCGTGTGCAAAAACCTAGGTATTCTATTTCTGACATCAGTAAACACATGGCCGTAGCACATGCCCGTGTGCTTGGCCATGTCCTCTACACGGTTGACATACACGGTAGTGTCTAGCCTATGTGTTTACTACTGTGCATTTAATTCTATCCATGCAAGGTGCAGGGGACACACGGTCTAAGTACACACCCGTGGGGTGACCTGTGTGTCACTCACGGCCTAGGCACACACCCGTGTGCCTACCCGTGTGGACAAAAATAAGCTATCTACCAAGCCTCTCTGCCTCCCTGAAACAAAACCAAATGCAACCTGTAACACCCTACACCCCCGTCCGTCGCCGGAATAGGGTATTAAGGCATTACCTAACTAGATACAGCCTACCGAGGTTCTTAGTTACGCACTAGACATAGATTCATTTAGTTCAAAACGCGAATGTATAACACTTGCAATTTAGTTCGGACGGTACGTCATATCTCATTAAAAGAGTTTCGTAAACATATCATGCTAGTATATTTCTACCATGTGGCTACTAACAACTTGGCCGAATTAAACCTTTCATTGACCGAACTCCCTATTAGCAACTCTTTGCATATGGGGTACTAACTAAATAGCATGCCACAACATTAAACCATACAAGTATCATCCACACATATATTCAACACAAAGACTAAGCAAGCCATTTTCGCATGGCTAGAATAGTTACAACTCAAAATGTAGTTTGAATCAACAAAAGGAGATTAGCCTATACATGCCATTGACCCAAAATAACCATCAAAAGTACCAAAATAACAGCGATAGTGTAGGTGATTAAGGCTTCAATCCCCGAGTCCGTAGCTTCCAAAATGAGATCTATAAACCAGAGGAAACAAGGGAAACGGAGTAAGCATTACAATGCTTAGTAAGTTTTAAGCAATGTCACAAATAAAGCATTAAATTCTAACATAGTTATTCGTATCTTAGTTTCCCTCTTCCTTTGGGTAAGTCACCCTTTTTCCAAATATACACATTCACGTCACATACGGAAATGGATAGCTTTCACTCATAGTAAATTCACGTAAACATATACATGTCACAAAAATTCACATAACATTTCACATAGGCCAATTGTACTTTGATCATGTTAATAATCTCATTTCATGAACACATATGAAATCACATAATGACCTTAGTATTCGGTCCAAAATCCAGCTTGCATATAAGCCAAGGGTACATACCTATATAGCTTAGCACTTTCAGCGCAATTCATTAGCGATCGTTACCTTGAAGACAATTAGTCTTAGGCTTTATTCTCATCATCATCGAGATCGTTAGCTCGGATAAACTCTATACATAGCCATCGGGTCTCTACCCCGGACGCAATCTCCGCATATAGCCTTCGGGTTTTTAACCCGGACATCACCTCTGCCTATAGCCTTCGGGTCTTAACCCGGACATAGTCTCCACATATAGTCAGCGGGAATTAATCCCGGATTCACATTATAAATTCTCATACACAGACATATTTGCATGTAGCCAAATTTCTCATAGCAAGATTTCACTTGCAATTCAATCAATTCATGTGCATACCAACATGTAACATGCTTCTCGACTTTATATCATAAATATACATATAATTCAAACTTATACACATATACTCTTCTTTTCTAGACTTTCGGTCCAAAAATCAAACATACATGAGCAATGCATTTCAAATCTCATTTCGGTTCTTTTTCTCTATGAGCCATTCGGCTATATAGCAAACATAAATAAGGTGTCTTTCTCAATAGGACATCATTTAATATCAGCATGTATATCATGGCATTTTAACTTAAATATCAAATTCGATTACTCAAAACTTACCTTGAACTTTCCCGATAATTTACGAGTTGGCTATTCGACCACTTTGGCCTTCCCTTTATCCGAACTCGTCCCTCTATGCTCTTGAGCTAAATAAAACATTTAACTCTATTAATCCTTATTCCAGAACCTCAATGAATCATTTTCAGTCATAGTCAAATCATACATGCACATTCTTCTCATTGCAAACACACATGCACATTGGAGCATTTCACATACATATCACAAGTCACAACAAGCTGATTTTCTGAGCAGCATTCAATAATTCACTCATAAATGGAGCTACGAAACTCCAAATGTAGTGCTGTAAATTTTCCATGAAAATAGACTCATTTATCTTTAATCCATAAAATTTTCATAATTTTTGGTTTGGTCAATCAATACCAGAATTTTCTTAAAGTTTCCCTATTTCACTGCTTGATTAAACTGACCACTCTATACTACGAACCGAATTTCTCCTTGTACAGAGTTCCAAATATGTCCTCACCTATTTTATTCGAAACTAGACTCATCAAGGAGTCTAAGCATATAAATTTTGTCTCATAACAATTTTTATACAATTTATAGTGATTTTCCAAAGACAGAGCAGGGGACTTCGAAGTCAATCTGACACTGTCGCACTCTACTCTAAAAATCTTTTTATCTGGAATTCCTTTGCTTGCAAGGTTTCTTTTATAAGAAACTAGACTCATTAAGCTTCAATTACACAGTTTATTCAGCCTTTAATTCAACTCACACAATTTATGGTGATTTTTCCAAAACACGTTACTGCTGCTGTACCAAGCAGATTTTTATACAAAGTCCACTCTTTAATGTTTTTATGCACATACTTAAAACATAGCATTTCCTAAGGCACCATTTAGAGTAGTCATTGCTCTTAACACAATGTACATATTTCATATTCATTTTAATCATTATGCCACTCTTAAGACACCAATTATCAAAACAAACATCAAAGATTTTAAGCACATGGCCGAATAGGTCATTTCTTTAACCAAGAAGCTCCCACAAGCATAAATTAACCAATTAGTTTTATTACCCCTTTCGAATGCATATACCCTAAGGCCATGCGGCCATATCCCAGCATGGTCCTTCATTCAATCCATCACATCCATAACACATTCGTATGACTTATCCTATTAAGCAACCAACATCAAGTCTTATTAGCACTACCATTCAAGAGTACTAAGTCTTTAAGACCACATGAAACAATTGTACATGTACACAAGGTATTTTAGACAACCTAAGCTCCATTCTCTAAGCCTCAATCAAGCCTCAACCATCCAAATCAATCAAAATAACTTATACTAAGTTCATGTGCAATTTTTCCAATAGCCGAATACTTAGTGAACTTATGAGCAATGTTCATTTAGCTCATGTTACAAAATATGTGTCACAATTTGCATAATCAATTTATCAAGTTTAAGATCAAAACACAATCAAAAGTAAGACAACTCAATCATTCAAATAAAAACCGAAGGTCCCTTAGGCAATTATCCTCACCAAAATTTCCAATTTTTACCATTTTGAGTTCACAAATCCAATTCTTATGAATTTTAACATCATAGAGCCTATTAACAAGCTTTAGTAAGCTCATAATTGCAAAACAAGACTCTCTAACCAAATCTTGACAAGGCCGAATGCCTCCATCCTCAAGGCTCAAGAAATTTTTCACATTAACAAAGGAGAGGACCCTAAGACAAGCTCAAACAACTCCCATATTCCATTATTCAACACAAGCATTAAGGAAAGCACAATTTCTCCACATTTACTCACATGGCCGAACAATACATCTTGTCTATCACACAAGGATTTTGTGTTTATGAAGCTCAAATTCCCTTAGAAATCATCTTCAAAACAAGGAAAATCAAACAAAACATCACCCAAGAGGACATGCATCATGGCCGATTTTCCCATGGCACAACCAACTCAAATTTCATTCAAAACAAAGCAAATAACTTAGCATCCATCTTTAATTCACCAAACTTCAAAAGCAAAAATCATGAACATACCTCCAATTTGCCTAAGTGATGACCGAATCAACTAGGAAGAATTTCCACTCTCCTTTACTTGAGGTTCGGCTATGGTGGAGAGAAGAAGATGAACTCTTTTTTTTTTTTTTTTATGACAACTAATTACAATTTCTTTTATTATTAATATTAGACTAAATAACAATTCACAAATTGGCAAAATTTCATCATTACTTTCCACTATCATAAAAGTGGGCAATTTGACATGCAAATCCCTTATTTTGCATGCATTTATTAATTAGTCTTCACACATTTGTCTAACACATTTCCAAAGTTCACTACTAAGTCCTTTTTAGTAAAATTCAAATTTATAACTCTAAATTGACACACCAAACATGTCACACATGAATTACCACATATTATAGGCATCAAAATGAATATTAAATATATTTTATGCCTCGGTGTTGTGGTCGCGAAACCACATTCCGACTAGGGTCGTTTTAAGGCTGTCACACAACCAAACACTTTCATATCATGACTCCTCATCGATATGCATCTAGAAGATCAAAAATATGTCTTTCCCCGACAACCACAATTCACATAATGTGTATGCACAATTAATCTAAGCAACTATCCATAAATTTCCATGAACTCAATCTCATTTCATTTAAAAAAATGACTATCACAATTCTGGCCAATTCTAATGGCCATTTACAAAACGAACTTATGAAATAAATGGCCAACACAATTGGCTAACTAGAGTATCTTACACAAAATGACCAAACAACCTATACTCAAATCACAAAACATAACTGTACCGAGTGCTTCAGTTGATAGTGTGTACGATGCCTCTGACGTCTTTGAATCCTTGAATTACTTAGGTGGCACTATAAGAAAATGGAAAGGGGAGGGGTAAGCATAAAGCTTAGTAAGTTATAGGCAAATAAATAACAACAATATTGCCATTCTAAGTCATATTCTTAACACACCATGACTCATGTATGATACAATGAATAACCATAATAGGACTTACTCGTTTCCAACCTTTACTAATCATACAACATAATAGTGAGCTCACAATTCATACAATTCATTTAGGTACCTACACCACTCTTAAAAATCATCATAACATCTCTCAAACTTAACATTAACTAAGATTTCGCGTTGAACTATTTAGGATACAAGAGGATATTCAATGAGCCTTCAACATAGGGTATCAAGCTAATGTCATGACCCAGACAGGGTCTTACAATGACTCTCAATGTATCGAGGCCGATGCCTTGTCCCAAACAGGTCTTACACTGGCCCTCATCTATCGGTGTCGATGCCATGTCCCAGACAGGTCTTACTAACAAGCTGACGCCATGTCCCAGATAGGTCTTACATTAGCTTGTACATCTCGAGGCTGATGCATGTCCCAGACATGTCTTACACTAGCTCTTGTCTCAAAGCCGATGCATGTCCTAGACATGTGTTACACTGGCTCTCATAATGTGGCCGATGCATGTCCCAGACATGTCTTACACTAGCACACACATTACCCAATGTCATGGCACGAATATCCAATTCTATCCCAAATGTTCAACCGAGCTCTATTATACATGTTCTCATAAATTCAAAACTACAAGTCATTATTCAACAATTCATTCTTGAATAAACATTCTCGTACATAGCTCAATTCATAATGCATTACTTTATGACCAACAATGTTTTCACACATGAAATTTAGTAATATTGCATTATTTACCTACAACTTACCTCAATATACAAAATGAAAATAACCTTTCGGTTTAATCAATTTGCTTGGCTTTCCCCCAGTCTAAGTTCAGATTTGGTAAATCTTGATCTATAAAAAAATTCGCTAATTTAATCACCAAATTAATCCCAACATGCTAAAAGTCATAATTTGGCAAAATGACCATGTTGCCCCTAAACTTTGGCAAAATGATCATTTTACCCCTAGGCTCGAAAATCAATTTTTATCGAATTTCCTTAATAACCAAGCTCAACCAAACTCTTTTCACTCTTATGGGAACCCAAAATTCCTATTATTTCACACAATTACTCTTTATTATTCAATTGTACAACCAAGTCAAATTTAGGTGTTTTCCATGAACACCCATTTACAAAAGTTGTTTATTAAACCACTAGGACTCATTTTCTTCCATAAAAAACCAGCAAACAAGACTTATTCAATCATGGCACCAGCAAACAAGACTTATTCAATCATGGCAAAATTTCTAACTTTCAACCATTTTCCATAATACACCCCTCAAAATGTAGCTCATGCTACAAGGGTTCCAAAAATGCAAAAACATTCAAATAAGGTCTTAGAAATCACTTACTAATGAGTGCTAAAATGTGCTGAAAATTTTGAAGCTCCAAAACCCCTTGTTTGCTAGTATTTTGGGTGAAGAAGAAAACCAAAATGAAGAAAAAATGTGAAGGCTAGGCATTAGGTATTATTTTATCAAAATTAAGTCACCAAACCTTGACTTTTTATCTTCTATTCTCTCCTATACTCTCTTATGGCCGGCCAATACTTATTTAAGGGTCCAATTGCCCTTTAAAACCCCTAAATTTTAGTTCTCTAGCTATTCAACTCAATTCACTAGTAATTTGCAACTTTTACCTTTTATGCAATTTAGTCCTTTTTTGCAATTACCCCTCAATGGCCTAAATTAATTCACCAAAATTTTCATGCACCCTTATAAAAATATTACAACACATAAAATAATACTAAAATAATTTTCTCAAACCTCGGGTAAGTGATTTCAAAATCACTATTCTGGCTAAGCCCAATTTCGGGCTTTACAATTCTTCCCCTTAGGGATTTTCATCCCCGAAAATCTTACCGTTGAAGAGGTTCGGGTACTGATCTCTTATCATCTCCTCTGGTTCCCACATGGCTTCCTCGACTCCATGTCGATGCCATAACACTTTTACTAATGCCATAACACTTTCACTAACTTTATACTCTTGTTTCTCAATTGCTTGACCTCTCGAGCCAAAATCTTAACCCACTCTTCACCATAGGTCATATCTGGTTGAATCTCAACCTCAGTTGGTGCAATCACATGCGAGGGGTCAGTGCAGTATCGGCGTAACATAGACACGTGAAACACATCATGAATTTTCTCTAGCTCTTGAGGCAGTGCCAATCGGTATGCTATTGGTCCAATTCTCTCAGTCACCTCGTAAGGTCCAATAATTCATGGACTCAACTTGCCTTTCCTACCGAACTGGAGGACTTTCTTCCACGGGGAAACTTTCAAAAACACTTTGTCCCCTACTTGAAACTCGATCTCCTTTTGTTACAAATCCGTGTAGGATTTCTATCTATCTGTGGTGGCTTTCAAGCATTGTCGAATCACCCTATCCTTTTCTTCAGTCTCTTTGACCAAGTCCACCCCATGTATCTGATTCTCTTTAAGTTCTAACCAATACAAGGTTATCCGGTGCTTGCGCCCATACAAAGCCTCATAAGGCGCCATTCTCATGCTTAACTGATAACTATTGTTGTAGGCAAATTCGACAAGCGGTAAATACTTTTCCAAACTGCCTTGGAACTCGAGAACGCAACATCTCAACATTTCCTCAAGAATCTGAATAACCCTCTCTAACTAGCCATCAGTCTGCGAATGAAAAATCGTGCTGAAATTCAACTTTGTCCCCAATGCCTCTTGTAACTTATTCCAAAACTGATATGTAAATCTTGGATCTCTATCTGAAATTATCGACAATGGTACTCCGTGCAACCTCACTATCTTAGAAATGTATAGTTCAGCTAGCTTTTCAAGTGAATAATCCACGCAAACTGGTATGAAATGAGCCGACTTTGTCAGTCTATCTACAACGACCCATACTGCATCTTTCTTTTCTGGCAACAAAGGTAGCCCTCACACAAAGTCCATGGTGACTCGCTCCCATTTCCACTTGGGGACCAATACCGGCTGAAGTAAACCCGAAGATACTTGGTGTTGGGCTTTTACTTGCTGAGAAGCTAGGCACCTAGAGACAAACTCTAATATGTCTCTTTTCATTCCCGTCCACCAATACATTTTCTTCAGGTCATTATACATCTTCACGCTGCCTAAGTGAAAAGATAGGTGACTACTATGCACCTCTCGCAAAATCCTCTGAATAAGCTTAGCATCTTTAGGTACACAAATTCTATCTCAGTACATCAACCAACCGTCGACACCAACTCTAAAATCTAATTTATTACTCATCTCACACTGAGTCAATCTAGCTTATAAATCTTTGTCATTTTTCTGAGCTTCGACTATCTCTTGTAAAAATACCGGTCTTACTCTCATTTTGGCTAAGATTGATCCATCCTCACTCATAGTCAACTGAGCATTCATAGCCCTTAAGGCAAATAATGATTTTCTGCTCAATGCATCGGCGACTACATTCACCTTTCTAAGGTGCTAGTCAATTACCAACTTGTAGTCCTTGAGTATCTTTAGCCATCATCATTGCCGTAGATTCAACTCTTTTTGTGTCAACAGATGCTTTAAACTTTTTTGGTTCGTGAAAACTCGGCATCTCTCACCATACAAGTAAGGTCTCCAAATTTTAAATGCAAACACTACAGCAGCTAACTCCAAATCATAGGTCGAGTAATTTTTCTTGTGTGGCTTTAGCTGCCTCGAGGCATGGGCTATCACCTTGCCTTCTTGCATAAGTACACACCCCAATCCATTTAAGGAAGCATCATTATACACCACGAATTCTTTTCCCAATTCTGGTTGCACCAATACTGGAGCTTCAGTCAACAAAGCCTTTAATCTCTCAAAGCTTTGTTGGCACTTTTCCGTCCACTCAAACATGTTGTAAAACTTGTAATTCCTAAAATACTATGCTTTCCTGAAATGAAAGGAGATATATTATTAGGCAATGATTTTATAAAACAATATTTACCATTTTCTATTAATAAAAAATCAATTATGTTGTCTATAGAAAAGACTTCTATAGAAATACCAATTGTTAGAAATCCTAATTTTATTTGCTGATTTTCTTAGCAGGCCTTATGGATAGAGGTAAAAAAACCTCTAATGGGAGAATGGAATACAGTCCATAAAAAACTCAACAAAGGGAAAGTAACAAAATCCAACCAAGGATTTGTTCCTATGCCTACACAAGTACCATTTTATCCTAACCAAGGATATTATGTACCATATCCAATGGTAAGATCACCAATTGGATCTCAGTTCTCATTGACGCCAAACCCGGTAAGTCAATCTCATTGGTGACAAGACCCTAACTCGGCATTTCAAACTAGTTATGCTGAAATTATTAAGGGAGCAGAAAAATTTTTAGCACAACAATCGCTCTCTGAGATAAATGATTTTTATAATCCAGGATTACCACTGGAATATTATAATTTTATCAACAAAATATGGAAAACCCATATTTTAGAACAAAGAGCAAATTTTCGAAGAGCTCTTACTAATTTCTCTCAATTTTTAGTTGAAAAAACAACTAAAGTTAATAAAGCCCATGATCTTTTATTAAAATCTGTTTTATATAGAGATTGGGATGAATGTTATATAGAATATATGGATATTAAGGAAATAAATAATTTTCTTGATATATTTCAATATTTTATTGATAATGGGATAAACAATCCTATTATAAATAAAATGTTTAGACGATGTTTATTTAATAAAGCTAGAAGAATTTTACCTGTAGAAATTTTTACAAAAATAAACAGTATAATTTGCAACCAGCAAATTCAATTTAGAAAAACATTTTCTGAATATTTTCTACAAGCCTATGTTTTTACAAATTATATAGGAGAAAAATTTCCTACTGTTAAATTTAGGCTTAATCATGAACCATTTGATATAACCAGTATTGAATGGGGATTTGTTAAATAAATAACAGTCCAAAATCTTTCTTTTGATTTATTAAAGGATTTCCCTGCTATCGTAAAATCACGATTAGCAAGTTTTCCAAATATGGATTTCTTTTACTATTTTCATATAGAAATTAGTAGTCTTATTGGTATAGCTGAACATGAAAAATTTTATCAGCCATATCAAATTTGGACTATAAAAATGATGTTTGGAGGAACAAACCTCTCATCGGTAAATGAAGATAAAGATCACTTGTAAAAAACCATTGACATGTGTTATAATAATTTTTCTCATTATCAAGTCCAAACCGAAATTGATTTAATGCTCAAGGCTCAGTATTTACTTCAACATAAAACTTATGTCCTTTGGACGATGGAAGAAGAATACTGGCATACAATATAGAAAGACCTCATCAAGAACGTGATGAAGAATCCGTACAGCTGCTAAAAAAGATAGCTGAGATGAAAATTGATGATTATCCATTGACGATGGAAATCAAGGACACGTGGGAAAGTTCGAATTCACCAGCACTCTCATTGGATCATTACATCTAGACAAGATAGAGGAAATGAATCTGACAAATATCCAAGAAGGATAAAACTGAGACAAGACACGTGTAAAAATGTCATCTAAAAACGGAGCATTTAATTATTGATGGCGACTTGCCAAAAAGGAAAAATCATCATAAATGTCTCATTAATCAAATAAGACAAAGATGATGATGGAAGCCATGATGCAGAAATGATGGATGCAGCCATTAATGCATGGATATGTGGAAGAAAACAAAAAGACTACATGGAAGAAACCATCAAGTCAGATATTATTACATCCTTATCAGGATATTATTTGGATTTGAAATGTAAATGAATTAGAGTTAAATTTTACACTATAAATAGGCGATGTTGTAGCCTAAACAAGGCACCAAATTTTAGAATAGTTTTCCTTTTTGTAAACAAATCTTAGGAATACTTTCTCTTGTATACTTTCTTTCAATAGCCTTTTGTAAAAAATTTCCTTTACTAAATAATAAAACTCTCCTTGTAAAATATCTTCTGCTGATTGAGCCACCTAGTCCCTCATAATTGGTATCAGAGCTACATATAAAAATAGAATAGTTTTCACAAGCGTAATATTAAGATATAAAATATAAGATGGTAAAATGGAAACCAGGAAATAAAAAATATACTGGTAATAATAATAATAATAATAAAAAGAAAAAATTTATAAGAAGAAAGACTTCTAAAAAACCTATAAAACAAATTTGTAAATGTTTTATATGTGATGAAGAGGGTCATATAGCTACAAATTGTCCTAATAAAGGGAAAAATGCTAGAAAAATGATTAAAAATCTTGAAGAACAAGATTTAGAAATATGTTTTAGTGAGGAAATAAATCCTACAGAAATATTATATGAATTAATATCAGAAATAGATTTTGATACTGATAATGAAGAATATATCTTTATGTTAGGACATAATAATCAATTAGAAGAAATTCCTAAAACTGAACAATAGGATATAAAATTAGGAAATTTAATTGGAGAAGAAAAAGACTTCTCAAAAGAAATGATAGAAAAGATAACTAGAAATCATATTTCTAAAGAAGAGATATATAAAATATCTAAGTTTAAAATATGGTCACAAAGACATATTGTAAAGATTAGCGGTAATACAGTCGCTAAGGATACTAAAGGAGGATTAACTGAAATCCCTTTATTTACTAAAGAAAAAATTAAGAGTATTAGAAAGAAATATCCTTAGGTAAGATATATACATTTAGGTATAATTATGATCACGATTAGAGCTTTATTCAGAAGAGGTCATGATGTACCTATTATAGCAGTTTTATTAGATAAAAGATTTGAAAATCCAATAAAAGCACTTATTGGAGGAATTCAATCAAATTTATATAATGGGGTAATAGGTTTTAAGGTAAAACCAAATTACTTTATATCCATTACAGACCCTCTAATAGAAGAGTGTCTATGTTTAAGAATTCAGACACAAAATTCTGATATTAAGGATTTAGCAGAAATCTTGCAATAAGCTGGACTGCTATTAATGAATATACTAATACTGCAGAGGTAGAAATAAAAGAAGTAAATAATAAAATTATTAAACTTTTTGAACCTAATAAAATTACTACGGAAATACAGCCTAAATTATTACACTTAAACGATCTTTCTATTCCAAAAGACTGGATAATAGGAGATATAAATAATGCAAGTACTTCAAAACCAGTAAGTACTATTGAATATATGGCATCAGGCGATAAATTATATTTTAAAAATAATCTGTTAACAAATACAGATGATAATCTAGTTCTACCTTCAACTTCTCAAATAGAGGAAGAAGAGGATAATAAAAGTACAACATCCTCTACACCGATAGGTATGAAAACAATTCATATTCCTATCTTTCCTACCGAACCCAGTAGAAATTCTAGAAATACTAGAATAGAAGATATACAAACTTCGGTACAAGATATAAAAAACTAAATTTATATTGAAATAAAAATTAAGGAAAAAATTCCTTTACATGCCTTAATAGATACAGGTGCTACAACAAGTAGTTGTAAGATGAATGCTATTTCCAGAGAATATTAGAAACATGTAAAAAGACCAATAAAGGTTAGTGGTATAGATAGTAATAAAACTTTAGTATATTATAAGGCTAGGAATATACCAATTTACATAAATAATGTAAAACTTGCAATTCCTAAAATACTATGCTTTCCTGAAATGAAAGGAGATATATTATCAAGTAATGATTTTATAAAACAATATTTACCATTTTCTATTTATAAAAAATCAATTATGTTGTCTATAGAAAAGACTTCTATAGAAATACCAATTGTTAGAAATCCTAATTTTATTTGCTGATTTTCTTAGCAGGCCTTATGGATAGAGGTAAAAAAATCTCTAATGGGAGAATGGAATACAGTCCATAAAAAACCCAACAAAGGGAAAGTAACAAAATCCAACCAAGGATTTGTTCCTATGCCTACACAAGTACCATTTTATCCTAACCAAGGATATTATGTACCATATCCAATGGTAAGATCACCAATTGGATCTCAGTTCTCATTGACGCCGAACCCGGTAAGTCAATCTCAATGGTCACAAGACCCTAACTCGGCATTTCAAACCAGTTATGCTGAAGTTATTAAGGGAGCAGAAAACTTTTTATCACAACAATCGCTCTCTGAGATAAATGATTTTTATAATCCAGGATTACCACTGGAATATTATAATTTTATCAACAAAATATGGAAAACCCATATTTTAGAACAAAGAGTAAATTTTCGAAGAGCTCTTACTAATTTCTCTCAATTTTTAGTTGAAAAAACAACTAAAGTTAATAAAGCCCATGATCTTTTATTAAAATCTATTTTATATAGAGATTGGGATGAATGTTATATAGAATATATGGATATTAAGGAAACAAATAATTTTCTTGATATATTTCAATATTTTATTGATAATAGGATAAACAGTCCTATTATAAATAAAATGTTTAGACGATGTTTATTTAATAAAGCTAGAAGAATTTTACCTGTAGAAATTTTTACAAAAATAAACAATATAATTTGCAACCAACAAATTCAACATAGAAAAACTTTTTTCTGAATATTTTCTACAAGCCTATGTTTTTACAAATCATATAGGACAAAAAATTTCCTACTATTAAATTTAGGCTTAATCATGAACCATTTGATATAACCAGTATTGAATGGGGATTTGTTAAAGAAATAACAGTCCAAAATCTTTCTTTTGATTTATTAAAGGATTTCCCTGCTATCGTAAAATTACGATTAGCAAATTTTCCAAATATGGATTTCTTTTACTATTTTCATATAGAAATTAGTAGTCTTATTGGTATAGCTGAACATGAAAAATTTTATCAGCCATATCAAATTTGGACTATAAAAACGATGTTTGGAGGAACAAACCTCTCATCGGTAAATGAAGATAAAGATCACTTGTAAAAAACCATTGACATGTGTTATAATAATTTTTCTCATTATCAAGTCCAAACCAGAATTGATTTAATGCTCAAGGCTCAGTATTTACTTCAACATAATACTTATGTCCTTTGGACGGATGGAAGAAGAATACTAGCATACAATACAGAAAGACCTCATCAAAAACGTGATGAAGAATCCGTACAGCTGCTAAAAAAGATAACTGAGATGGAAATTGATGATTATCCATTGACGATGGAAATCAAAGACACGTGGGAAAGTTGGAATTCACCAACACTCTCACCAGATTCATTACATCTAGATGAGATAGAGGAAATGAATCTGACAAATATCCAAGAAGGATAAAACCGAGACAAGACACGTCTAAAAATGTCATCCAAAAACGGAGCATTTAATTATTGATGGAGACTTGCCAAAAAGGAAAAATCATCATAAATGTCTCATTAATCAAATAAGACAAAGATGATGATGGAAGCCATGATGCAGAAATGATGGAAGCAGCCATTAACGCATGGATATGTGGAAGCAACCACCAAGAAAACGACAAAATAAAAAGACTACGTGGAAAAAACCATCAAGTCAGATATTATTACATCCTTATCAGGATATTATTCGGATTTGAAATGTAAATGAATTACAGTTAAATTTTACACTATAAATAGGCGATGTTGTAGCCTAAACAAGGCATCGAATTTTAGAATAGTTTTCCTTTTTGTAAATAAATCTTAGGAATACTTTCTCTTGTATACTTTCTTTCAATAGCCTTTTGTAAAAAATTTCCTTTACTAAATAATAAAACTCTCCTTGTATAATATCTTCCGCTGATTAAGCCACCTAGTCCCCCGTAATTGGTATCAGAGGGCCGGAGTAATAATACTTGGAAGCAAAAATATCATAGTAATATTGTAAGTTTCTTTCTTTTGTTCACAATTCTATTTATTTCATAGTCATTTATCTTGAAACCCATATATCTGTTGTTGTGTCTTTGTTTGCCTGTTTAAGTCCAGGGAGGACGTGTTTAAGGCCTTTGTTAAAGACATATTAAGATAACAGACGGTTTTAGGTACCAAAGATAAGTAATATGGAAGAAATGGATTGTTTATATAAAGATAAAACTTGCAATCATACTATGCATATTGAACCTAAAAATGAAAACAATATTTCGGCTCTTAGTAAAGGTATCAATAGTTTGGTGGATATAACTTCTGTATATTTTAATAAGTTATATAATAAGGTTAATAATATTGAAAGTAAAGTAGAAAATATGAGTAAAGTAACTGAGTTAGACTTGAACAACGAGTCTAAAGAACTTTTATCAGATATTAATAATAAATTAGATAATGTTCTTACTAATAAAAGTGAAGAACAAGAAATGGGTTTAGGTCTATTATACTATGGTAATAGTAATGTTATATTAGCTTTATCTGAGGAAGACCAAACTTCTTCGGACGAGTCGGATACTAATAATAATATTAAAAAAGAAAAACAAAAAAGAGAATATTCTAAACAACAAAAATATGATTTCTAGTGTTATAAAGAACTTATAGAACATTGGAAAGATAGATTTTCTACCACAGAAGATCAATATGAAAGGGTAGAATATTTAAAATTAATAGAAGAACTTTATGAAAAACATAAAGGTCTATTTAAAATATTTAATTATCATTATATGTTAAATAATGATATTAAAGATAGTAGTAGTAGTTCTAATGATGATAATAAATCAGAAGATAATAATTCTATAATTTCAAAAGAAATTAATGCTACTAGTTATAATTCTGATGAAGAAAACACTTCAAAAGAAGAAAATATAGAAATACCGGAACCTATGGATACTAACAACACAGATCCTTATATACCGAAACCTAAGGAAAAAGATAAAAATGAAAATAGAAATTTTAAAAGAGAAGATATATTAATATTAAATCATAAACCAGAGATATTAAATAAAAATTCTAGAAACACTAGGATAAAAAAGGCAAAAAATGCAATAATAATACAACAAATGAAATTGGGAAAAAAGGATATTATAACTTTTTCAAATTTTCAACCAAAGAAATATTTTACTTATATAGAAGTTACCTTTCAGTTTAGGGAATATAAAACATATTCCTTACATGCTTTATTAGATACAGGAGCTACAACAAGTAGCTGTAGAAAAAATCCTATTCCAATAGAAAAATGGGAATTAATGAGTAATCCCATAATGGCAGTTGGAGTAGATGGTAAAGAAACCTTGATTGCTCACAAAGCTAGGAATATACCAGTCTACATAAATAATGTAAGATTTGTAATTCCTAAAATATTATGTTTCCCTGACATGCATGGAGATATATTATTAGGCAATAATTTTATATATCAACATTTGCCTTTTTCTATTGATAAAAATATGATTACATTAACCACAGAAA
This sequence comes from Gossypium stocksii, assembly GCA_020496765.1. Classification (NCBI taxonomy): domain Eukaryota; kingdom Viridiplantae; phylum Streptophyta; class Magnoliopsida; order Malvales; family Malvaceae; genus Gossypium; species Gossypium stocksii. The sequence continues at coordinate 57,764,249 of CM035622.1, forward strand.
ATACTTATGTGGAAGTACCATTGATAGAAAATCATAAATATATTTGTGATAAAGATTTTACTCCACCAAGGAAGGATCATTTTAAACAAATTGAAATAACTCATTGGTTGTTTAAAAATACTAGAAAATAATTTTAGTGAAGAACCATTAAAATTATGGAAGAATAGCCCTAGATATTGTAAAATTAAACTAGAAAATCCTAAGAAAATTATCAAGGTAAAGCCAATGATCTATACTAAACAAGATATAGATGAATTTGACATTCAAATAAAAGAATTATTAGAAAAAGGATTAATAGAAGAAACTACTAGTCCGCATTTTAGCCCTGCATTTATGCTAAGAAACCATGCAGAAATAAAAAGAGGGAAAGCCAGAATGGTTATTAATTATAAAAGATTAAACCAAAATATTATATTTGATGGATATTTTATTCCAAGAAAGGAAGTATTAATAAATCAAGCTAAACATGCTAGATATTTTAGTAAATTTAATTGCAAGTCAGGATTTTGGCAAATCATGCTAACAGAAGAATCTAAACCTTTAACAGCTTTCAGTGCACCTAATGGTCATTATCAATGGAATGTAATGCCATTTGGACTTTGTAATGCCCCACAAATCTTTCAAAGGTGGATGGATTCTATTTTTAAAAAATATAAAAAATTTTGTGTCATTTATATTGATGATATTTTAATATTTTCTGATTCCCTAGAAAGTCATAGAAAACATCTAAATATTGTTTCTAGAGAATTCATAAAACATGGAATAATATTAAGTCCTAAGAAAATAGAATTGGAAAAAACTGAAATCGAATTTTTAGGATTAATATTATCTGCAGATGGTCTTAAATTATAGGATCATATTATAGTAAAAATCAAGGAATTTCCTGATAGTATTAAAGATCAAAAACAACTTCAACAATTTATAGGAATTGTTAATTATGGAAGAACATTCTTTCCTAGTTTATCTAAAAAATTAGATAAGTTATATGGAAAACTAAAAAAAAAGAATTGACATTTGAATGGTCTAAAGAAGACTCGGAAATAGTAAGAAATATAAAAGCAGAAATAAATATTATTCCAAAGGTTTATTTACCTAAACAAGGAGATAAATTAATTTTAGAAGCAGATGCTTCAAATAAACATTGGGGATGTATATTGAAAGCTAAAACATAAAATGAAGAATTAATTTGTGGATATAGTTCAGGAAAATTTAAACCAAATGAAATCAATTATATTATATATAAAAAAGAGTTATTAGCAATAAAGAAAGGAATAAAATTTTTTTTTGATATATTTAGCATCTGAATATTTTATTATAAGAACAGATAATCAAGCTGTTAAACAGTTCCTTACTAATAAAAGTTTGGAAACAGTACCAAGAAGAATACGTTGGTATAATGAATTATGTAGTTTTAATTTTCAAGTCATAAATCTAAAAAGTGATGAAAATATTCTTGCTGATTTTCTTAGCAGGCCTTATGGATAGAGGTAAAAAACCACTAATGGGGGAATGAAATACAGTCCATAAAAAACCCAACAAAGGGAAAGTAACAAAATCCAACCAAGGATTTGTTCCTATGCCTACACAAGTACCATTTTATCCTAATCAAGGATATTATGTACCATATCCAATGGTAAGATCACCGATTGGATCTCAGTTCTCATTGATGCCAAACCCGGTAAGTCAATCTCAATGGTCACAAGACCCTAACTCGGCATTTCAAACCAGTTATGCTGAAGTTATTAAGGGAGTAGAAAACTCTTTATCACAACAATCGCTCTCTGAGATAAATAATTTTTATAATCCAGGATTACCACTGGAATATTATAATTTCATCAACAAAATATGGAAAACCCATATTTTAGAACAAAGAGCAAATTTTCGAAGAGCTCTTACTAATTTCTCTCAATTTTTAGTTGAAAAAACAACTAAGGTTAATAAAGCTCATGATCTTTTATTAAAATCTATTTTATATAGAGATTGGGATGAATGTTATATAGAATATATGGGTATTAAGGAAATAAATAATTTTCTTGATATATTTCAATATTTTATTGATAATGGGATAAACAGTCCTATTATAAATCAAATGTTTAGACGATGTTTATTTAATAAAGCTAGAAGAATTTTACCTGTAGAAATTTTTACAAAAATAAACAGTATAATTTGTAACCAGCAAATTTAATTTAGAAAAAATTTTTCTGAATATTTTCTACAAGCCTATGTTTTTACAAATCATGTAGGAGAAAAATTTCCTACTATTAAATTTAGGCTTAATCATGAACCATTTGATATAACCAGTATTGAATGGGGATTTGTTAAAGAAATAACAGTCCAAAATCTTTCTTTTGATTTATTAAAGGATTTCCCTGCTATCGTAAAATCACGATTAGCAAGTTTTCCAAATATGGATTTCTTTTACTATTTTCATATAGAAATTAGTAGTCTTATTGGTATAGCTGAACATGAAAATTTTTATCAGCCATATCAAATTTGGACTATAAAAACGATGTTTGGAGGAACAAACCTCTTATCGGTAAATGAAGATAAAGATCACTTGTCAAAAACCATTGACATGTGTTATAATAATTTTTCTCATTATCAAGCCCAAATCGGAATTGATTTAATGCTCAAGGCTCAGTATTTACTTCAACATAATACTTATGTCCTTTGGACGGATGGAAGAAGAATACTGGCATACAATACAGAAAGACCTCATCAAGAACATGATGAAGAATCCGTACAGCTGCTAAAAAAGATAGCTGAGATGGAAATTGATGATTATCCATTGACGATGGAAATCAAGGACACGTGGGAAAGTTGGAATTCACCAACACTCTCACTGGATTCATTACATCTAGACGAGATAGAGGAAATGAATCTGACAAATATCCAAGAAGGATAAAACCGAGACAAGACACGTGTAAAAATGTCATCCAAAAACGGAGCATTTAATTATTGATGGCGACTTGCCAAAAAGGAAAAATCATCATAAATGTCTCATTAATCAAATAAGACAAAGATGATGATGGAAGCCATGATGCAGAAATGATAGAAGCAGCCATTAATGCATGGATATGTGGAAGCAACCACCAAGAAAACGACAAAATAAGAAGACTACGTGGAAGAAACCATCAAGTCAGATATTATTACATCCTTATCAGGATATTATTCGAATTTGAAATGTAAATGAATTAGAGTTAAATTTTACACTATAAATAGGCAATGTTGTAGCCTAAACAAGGCATCGAATTTTAGAATAGTTTTCCTTTTTGTAAACAAATCTTGGGAATACTTTCTCTTGTATACTTTCTTTCAATAGCCTTTTGTAAAAAATTTCCTTTACTAAATAATAAAACTCTCCTTGTATAATATCTTCTACTGATTGAGCCACCTAGTCCCCCATAATTGGTATCAGAGGGCAGGAGTAACGATACTTGGAAGCAAAAATATCGTAGTAATATTGTAAGTTTCTTTCTTTTGTTCACAATTCTGTTTATTTCATAGTCATTTATCTTGAAACTCATATATCTGTTGTTGTGTCTTTGTTTGCCTGTTTAAGTCCAAGGAGGACGTGTTTAAGGCCTTTGTTAAAGACATATTAAGATAACAGACGATTTTAGATACCAAAGATAAGTAATATGGAAGAAATGGATTGTTTATATAAAGATAAAACTTGCAATCATACTATGCATATTGAACCTAAAAATGAAAACAATATTTCGGCTCTTAGTAAAGGTATCAATAGTTTGGTGGATATAACTTCTGTATATTTTAATAAGTTATATAATAAGGTTAATAATATTGAAAGTAAAGTAGAAAATATGAGTAAAGTAACTGAGTTAGACTTGAACAACGAGTCTAAAGAACTTTTATCAGATATTAATAATAAATTAGATAATGTTCTTACTAATAAAAGTGAAGAACATGAAATGGATTTAGGTCCATTATACTATGGTAATAGTAATGTTATATTAGCTTTATCTGAGGAAGACCAAACTTCTTCGTACGAGTTGGATACTAATAATAATATTAAAAAAGAAAAACAAAAAAGAGAATATTCTAAACAACAAAAATATGATTTCCAGTGTTATAAAGAACTTATAGAACATTGGAAAGATAGATTTTCTACCACAGAAGATCAATATGAAAGGGTAGAATATTTAAAATTAATAGAAGAACTTTATGAAAAACATAAAGGTCTGTTTAAAATATTTAATTATCATTATATGTTAAATAATGATATTAAAGATAGTAGTAGTAGTTCTAATGATGATAATAAATCAGAAGATAATAATTCTATAAATTCAGAAGAAATTAATGCTACTAGTTATAATTCTGATGAAGAAAACACTTCAACAGAAGAAAATATAGAAATACCGGAACCTATGGATACTGACAACACAGATCCTTATATTCCGAAACCTAAAGAAAAGGATAAAAAAGATCCTTATGGTAAAAGAAAAATAGAATCAGATATTCAAAAAGATGATTATCTGAGATCTTTTAATAAAGATAATGAGCTAGTCGAAGAAACGACTAGAATATTTGAAACTATAGCTACTAATGATGTAAAACCTGAAAACCCAGGAGAATCATATAGTCAACCTATACCATATAGGATTGATGATTTAAATAAAAGAAATGTTGCTCAAGGTGGTATATATTTAGATTTAACTAAAATCCCTTTGTCAGACTATGAAAAAAACCATAGATGACTGGGCACAATCAATGACTATTGTTGTTAATAATAATAGCAATAGTTGGACAAAAGAAAATTTTTTAAATTATTTTGTAGGAACTTTTCAGGGAGATGTTTTGCAATTTCTTCGTCGGTGGGAAGAATCAGAAAAAGGTAAACAACAAAAGGAACAACTTATTAATCAAATAGGTACTCCTAAAGAATTATTAAAAGGTTTAACTTTAATTCTGAAAACAGAATTTTGTGGTTATACTGATAAAAAAGATCAGGATGGCCAATCTAGTTATATTTTATCAAAAATAAAATTATATGATATTAGATATTTAGAGGAATTTTCTAAAAAATTTCTTCATGAATATCAAAACTTAAAAAATAGTAATATAGAATTTTGGAAAAACCAATATTTTCATAAGTTACCCCCACCATGGGATGAAATTTGTATAAATAAATATGCTTCTTATTTAGATAAACACAGTAAAGCAACTGGTTTAGATAAAGAAAATATAGATAGTATAGGAAATAGGATTAATTTTGCTAGAGAAAAAATTAATTTACATTGTTTACAGAGTAAAGCAGCTAAACAAGTTAAGAATAAATTAAGTCATAGATATTGCACAAAATTATTGGAAGGTGAATGGGAGTTTGGTTGTAAACCCATAAAACCTAAAACTTATAAAAATTATAAAAATAAATAATATAATATGGTAAAATGGAAACCAGGAAATGAAAAATATACTGGTAATAATAATAATAATAACAAAAAGAAAAAATTTGTAAGAAGAAAGACTTCTAAAAAACCTTTAAAACAAATTTGTAAATGTTTTATATGTGATGAAGAGGGTCATATAGCTACAAATTGACCTAATAAAGGGAAAAATGCTAGAAAAATGATTAAAAATCTTGAAGAACAAGATTTAGAAATATGTTTTAGTGAGGAAATAAATCCTACAGAAATATTATATGAATTAATATTAGAAACAGATTCTGATACTGATAATGAAGAATATATCTTTATGTTAGGACATAATAATCAATTAGAAGAAATTCCTAAAACTGAACAACAGGATATAAAATTAGAAATTTAATTGGAGAAGAAAAAGACTTCTCAGAAGAAATGATAGAAAATATAACTAAAAATCATATTTCTAAAGAAGAGATATATAAAATATCTAAGTTTAAAATATGGTCACAAAGACATATTGTAAAGATTAGCGGTAATACAGTCGCTAAGGATACTAAAGGAGGATTAACTGAAATCCCTTTATTTACTAAAGAAAATATTAAGAGGATTAGAAAGAAATATCCTCAGGTAAGATATATACATTTAGGTATAATTATGATCACGATTAGAGCTTTATTCAGAAGAGGTCATGATGTACCTATTATAGCAGTTTTATTAGATAAAAGATTTGAAAATCCAATAAAAGCACTTATTGGAGGAATTCAATCAAATTTATATAATGGGGTAATAGGTTTTAAGGTAAAACCAAATTACTTTATATCCATTACAAACCTTCTAATAGAAGAGTGTTTATGTTTAAGAATTCAGACAAAATATTCTTATATTAAGGATTTAGCAGAAGATCTTGCAATAAGCTGGACTGCTATTAATGAATATACTAATACTGCAGAGGTAGAAATAAAAGACGTAAATAATAAAATTATTGAACTTTTTGAACCTAATAAAATTACTACAAAAATACAGCCTAAATTATTACACTTAAAAGATCTTTCTATTCCAAAAGACTGGATAATAGGAGATATAAATAATGCAAATACTTCAAAACCAGTAAGTACTATTGAATATATAGCATTAGGCGATAAATTTGTAACACCCCTGACCCGGCACAGACGTTATGGCCATGTCCGGTGTGCCACATCACCTAGACTATGCTACGCCGTCCTATGTACTAAGTCTGATGTTCGAGATTTTTGAAAAGTGATATTTGTTCTTCTTGAAATTCCCAATTTGATTACTATTCGACCTAATCTCTATCTCATTTGTGAATTGTTTCATTTTAGTCTTATCATCATTCTTAGTTTTTAGTAAAGTCAGGTTGTTTAAGAAAATATTGATTTAATTTTCAAAAACAGTGTATGTTCAAGTTTGAAATAAAACCGTAAAGAAATCCCAAATAACAGTTATAGCGGCCTTATTACAACCCATATCAAAGTAAAAACCAATACGAAATATTTAAGTTAAACCAAGAAAGTTCAGTCCTCGTGGCCACTCTGAATCCCTCCCAGCGTCCAAGTCACAATCTAGGGCTCACCTGCAAGGATGGAAAGAGAGGGGTGAGTTTGGGAAAACTCAGTGTGTGCAGAACCCATCCAAAGCCCAAATTGGCTCAAGCCCACTGGGCCTAAACCCTAACCAGTCTCAGTCAGATACTGGGCCAAAGCCCTATTCAGATAGCAGTAAACTGGGCCAAGGCCCTATAACAGATACTGGGCCGAAGCCCTATTCAGATAACGGATTGGCCCATAGGCCCATAACAGTACAGTACAGTAATGCAGTATAAATGCAAACCCAATTGGGGAGACTACTCAACCCACCAACCGCTACACACCACCCGTACCAACCAACACACCATGTGGGGAATAACTCGACCCACCCAGCCCACACACCACAGTCGCAGCATGGCTACTCAGATAAACAGTATACGAGGCAAAGCCCCTTTCAGAAACAGTACGAGGCATAGCCCCTTTTCAGTAACGTGGCTGTGCCACTCACACTTCCTCCATTATCAAAACCCAACCCATGCATTAGATACATATCATGGCATGCAATAACAGTAACAGTTATGTCAAACAGTACAGTCAATTATAGCCCTAGGGGTATAACGGTAATTTCCTACCTAGGGGCAAATCAGTAATTTCTTACCCTAAGGGTATTTCAGTAATTTTACTCCCATGTTACAGATGTTATGCTTATTACAGTATTTATTAATCACACAGCTATACAGAAATTCAGTTACCTCAGTTTTTCAGTTTTAGCATTAAGGCCCTAAAACCTCTAATGAGCCCTATTACGCCGATTGGCCCATTAGGCCCATTTAGTCCCGATTTCACATTCGGTTATCTTGTTTTAACTGTTTTCACATCTACAGTCCATAATATTACCTTTAAATCCAGTTTAACTCACATGGGCCCAAATCGCCCATTGGGCCCATATTTGGCCCACCGAGGCCCAACTTACCAAAATGCCCAAAATTTAGCGGTCAACACGTCTAACAGTGCCGATTCCAAAACTAACCTTCTCCTTCCAACTTGAGAGCATTCGCATGCTCGCAAGCTCTCGAAATACCGAAACTTCAGCATTTCGGCTTTTCGGTTTTTACCGATTTGTGCATGGAAAGGTGTTCGAAACACACACCTGTTTTGCAGTTTCTCCTACGAGATCTCCTATGCGTTAATCCCTACAATCCAATACTTAACTGATTAGACCATATCAACACTTAATCTGAATCGAAAACTTACCCAAAACCTTACTTACACATTCGGCCAACACCCTTAATGGCCTTAATGTTCTTACCTTGACGATTTAGATCCCTTTAGATCTAGATCTGATGTTCCAAAGTCTTCAACCCCTTGCTTGATCACCTTTTCATCCAACTAACACACAAAAGAACAAAGAAAACGGCCTTTTATTTACCAAAAATCCAAAACGACACAACCATTAGCTTTAGGGACTTTCGGCTTTTCCAAACATGAAATATCGAACAGATCTGAATGATTAAACACTTACCAACGATTTCTCTTCAGTTCCTATGCAGATCTGATGTAAATCTGACCCTTAAACGTCAGTAGAAACCTTATCTCTGAGATTTGTAATTTCGGCTATCTCCCTACAAATATGGTGATTTCGGCTTTTTAATAAGAGAAGAAGATGGCGTTTTGGCTGTAGCTTTTGGGTGATGGTGTCGACAATGGTGTGATTAAAGGGAGTGTAGTAATCAGCCACAATAGGTGAAAGAAACAGAGGTGATTCGGCTTACAAGAAATCGGCAAGAAAGGAAGCAGTTTTCGAGATTTCTAGCACTTTGAGCAATCGGTTATGGTTGATTTTAAGAAGAATGGAAGCAAAAGAAAGAGTGGATCTATGCAAGATAGGTATTCGGCTAGGGAAGAGATCAAAGGGAAGAAGAAAAATGAAAAAAAACAATGGTGGAGATGGGGAAGGAGAAATCGGCTATGAACTTTCCAGGGAGGCAACTCTTAGCTTTTCTGACAGTAGAAGAGAGGAAAAAACCCTAAGGTGGCTAACCCTAATTGTCATGACAACAAAAAGAAAATAATATAACCCTAGCATTCCCTCTAAAGCAATCGGCCCAAGTCCTTAAAGCCCCTTGCCGAAATTCACCTAAGTTAGGCTCATGCTTGAAAATTAAAAAGAACTCCACGCATACCTTGCATCTTGAACCCTTGTCCTTGATCATTCATTTAGGCGCCACTTTTTTAGGAGCTTAGTGGCTCCACCTTGCCACTTTACCAAGAGCTCACTTGTGACATCTTTTACATGGTTTTTCTTAAAAGCCCACTTAACCAAGTCCCCTTTCACTTGAAAATCCAACTTAATATTTTACCGGGTTTTGACTTAAGCTTGGACCTTCTATAGACCCATTAACACATGTACATACATTATCAACCTTTAGAACACCAAAATTTTAAAAATTTCACTAAAATTCACAAAACCCGAAAAATCCCGAAAATCAAGGCGTTACAACTCTACCCTCCTTAAAGAAATTTCGTCCACGAAATTTACCTGATCCAAATAACTGAGGGTATTGTTGACGCATAGTCTCCTCTGGCTCCCAAGTAGCTTCTTCTCTACCATGATTACGCCATAGCACCTTTACCAAAGGAACAGACTTCCTCCTTAAGACTTTGACATCACGATCTAAGATCTCCACAGGTTCCTCCTCGAAAGTCAAATCGGCATTTACTGTAATCTCCTCTACTGGTACAATATGCGAAGGGTCCAATCGATACCGTCTTAGCATAGACACGTGAAAAACGTCATGGATACGATCCAACTCTGATGGCAACTCCAACTGATAGGCTACTGGCCCAATCCGCTTAAGAATCCGATAAGGCCCAATAAACTGCGGACTTAGCTTGCCCTTTTTACCAAATCTCAAGATCTTCTTCCACGGTGACACCTTTAGGAACGCCATATCCCCAACAGCGAACTCAATCTCCTTACGCTTAAGGTCAGCATATGACTTCTGCCGATCAGACGCCTCCTTTAACCGATCTCGAATCAGCTTAACTTTACTTTCGGTATCTGCTACCAACTCTGGTCCAAGAACTCTACGTTCTCCCAATTCTGTCCAACAAGTAGGAGTGCGACATCTCCGTCCATAAAGTGCCTCATATGGAGCCATCTGAATACTTGCTTGATAACTGTTGTTGTATGCAAATTCTGCCAACGGTAAATAATCTTCCCAACTACCACGAAAATCAATGATACATCCTCTTAACATGTCTTCCAACACTTGAATGACCCTTTCAGACTGACCATCTGTCTGAGGGTGAAATGCAGTACTGAAGTCCAATCGCATACCTAACGCCTCATGCAACTTCTTCCAGAATCGAGATGTAAATCTAGGATCTCGATCAGAAATTATCGAAATTGGCACCCCATGCAAACGCACTATCTTTGCTACATACAGCTTGGCCAACTTCTGAAGTGAGTAATCAGTTCTAACTGGTATAAAATGAGCAGACTTCGTCAATCTATCCACAACTACCCAAACAGAGTCCTTCTTTGAAGGTGTCAAAGGCAAGCCACTCACAAAATCCATCGTTACTCTTTCCCATTTCCACTGCGGAATCTTTACTGGCTGCAACAATCCAGACGGCAGTTGGTGCTCAGCTTTAACTTGCTGGTACGTCAAACATTTCCCAACGAAAACAGTCACCTCTCGCTTAAGTCCAGGCCACCAGTACCCTTCTCGCAAATCCCTATACAACTTATTACCTCCAGGGTGCATAGCATAGGCTCCACCATGAGCCTCACTCAATATCAACTTCCTCAAGTCAGAATCCTTAGGAATACAGACTTTTCCTCGAAAGCATAGGACTCCATCAGAATTCAGTCCAAAATCCTCACTCTTACCCTCCTTGACTTGTTGAAATCGAGGAGTCAACGAATCATCCTTCCACTGCAATTCTTTAATCCTCTCGGTCCAAGTCGGTCTCACTTGCAGTTCGGCCAGCAAACTCCCATCATCATACAAACTTAAACGAGCGAACATCGCCTTTAACTCAGTAACAGTCCTTCGGCTCAGTGCATCAGCCACGACATTAGCCTTGCCAGGGTGATACTCAATCGAACAGTCATAGTCCTTAAGCAACTCTATCCATCTCCGTTGCCTAAGGTTCAACTCCTTCTGAGTTAACAGATATTTGAGACTTTTATGGTCAGTGTATATAATACACTTTTCCCCATAAAGGTAGTGTCTCCAGATTTTCAATGCAAATACCACCGCTGCCAACTCCAAATCATGCGTAGGGTAGTTCACCTCGTGAGGCTTAAGCTGTCGCGAAGCATAAGCAACCACCTTACCCTCTTGCATCAGTACACAACCTAATCCCACATGCGAAGCATCGCTATAAACCGTAAAGTCCTTCCCAGATTCCGGCTGAATCAACACTGGCGCCTCGGTCAACACCTTTTTCAGGTTGTCAAAAGCTTCTTGCTGCCTCTCAGTCCAATTAAAGGGTACTCCCTTCCTTAACAATTTCGTTAATGGAGCCGCGATGATAGAGAACCCCTCAACAAACCTTCTATAATAGCCTGCCAAACCCAGAAAACTACGAATTTCTGTCACCGTCCTAGGCGGCTTCCAATCCAGAACTGCCTCAATCTTGCGAGGATCTACCCTAATTCCCTTAGCAGAAACAACATGACCCAGAAAAGTCACTTCTCGAAGCCAGAATTCGCACTTACTAAATTTCGCATACAATTGCTTTTCTCTTAGAGTCCGCAGAACGATTCGAAGATGCTCATCATGCTTCTTCTCTGTTTCCGAATACACCAATATATCGTCAATAAAGACGACCACAAAACGATCCAAGTACGGCTGAAATACTCGGTTCATTAAATCCATAAAAGCTGCTGGTGCATTCGTCAATCCAAAGGGCATAACCAAGAACTCGTAGTGACCATAACGAGTTCTGAATGCTGTCTTATGCACATCCACCTCTTTTACCCTTAACTGATGATACCCAGATCGAAGGTCGATCTTGGAAAACACTGAAGCTCCTTTAAGCTGGTCAAATAGATCGTCGATTCTTGGCAGAGGATACTTATTCTTTATAGTCAGTTTGTTCAACTGGCGATAATCGATACACATACGCATCGTACCGTCCTTCTTTTTCACAAACAGCACCGGTGCTCCCCACGGAGACACACTCGGTCTAATGAAGCCCCTATCTAACAACTCTTGAATCTGGGCTTTCAATTCCACTAGCTCCTTTGGTGCCATTCTGTAAGGCGCAATGGACACTGGAGCTGTTCCAGGCAACAGATCAATCCCAAATTCCACTTCTCGGTTAGGAGGTAGTCCAGGTAGCTCCTCAAGAAATACATCTTGAAATTCATTAACAGTCCTCACTGTCTCCACGGTCACCCCTTCGGGTTCAGTTTGACTTACAAACGCTAAGTATGCTTCACAACCTTTGCGCATCAACCTTTCAGCCCTTAAGGCAGAAACCACATTGGACAAATAGTCCCTTCGTTCACCAATAACCATCACCTCCTCACCTTCGGTTGTTCTTAATACCATTCTTTTGGCCGCGCAATCCAACGTTGCCTTGTGCTTGGTTAACCAGTCCATGCCCAGAATCAAGTCAAATTCTCCAAAAGGTAACTCCATCAAGTCTCCCAGAAAGATCCTACCTTGAGTCTCTAAAGGCACATCTCTAAAGAGTTTATCTACCCTAACAGAGTGACCTAAAGGACTAATCACAGTTACCCCACTCACAGTCTCCTCAGAATGCACACCCAACGACCCAGAAATTTCACAAGCAACATACGAATGAGTCGAACCCACATCAATTAAAGCAGTATATGGTGTATGATCTATTAAGAACGTACCAGTTATAACATCAGGTGCATCACCCTCCTCGCGGCGGCGAGCAGCATACACTAAGGCTGGCTGACGAGCCTCAGCATTTCCAGCACCCCTGCCAGGTGCTCCACGACCACGTCCATTACCATTGCCTCCTCTACCTTGACCACGGCCCCTTGGCGGTGGCAGTCCCCCACGCGCAGGCTGAGCAACTCTCTGATCAACAGCTTGAGCTTGAGCTGGCTTCTGTGGGCAGTCCTTAACCTGATGGTCCTTAGACCCACAACGAAAACAAGCTCCACTGCGTTTCCAGCATTCTCCTCGATGAACTCTGCCACAGTCTCCACAAGCCTGTGGTCTAACAACATTCACTGGCATAGCTCGCACCGGTTCTTCTACTCTAGCCCTCTTAAAATTCTGGTTTGCAGCTCCCGATACTCCAGAGTCTCTTTTAAAACAGTTGCGATCCCTATCGCGATTCCGCCTTTCAGCTTGCTTCACTTCCTCGGCTATCTTAGCCTTCTCCACCAGTGCAGCAAAGTTGCGCTCCCTCTGCGGCGCTATCAATGCTCTCAGCTCATCTCTGAGGCCATCCTCGAACCGAACACTACGCTCATACTCGGTGGAAACAATGCCACTAGCATACCGGCTTAATCGCAGAAATTCTGCCTCATATTCAGCCACAGTCTTACTACCCTGGGTCAGGTTCAGAAATTCCTTCCTTCGTGCATCCACATAACTAGCCCCAACATATTTCGCCTTGAAAGATTGCTTGAACAATTCCCAAGTTACCCTCTCAGCTGGGGTACCCTCTCTTACGGTGATCCACCATTGATATGCCTCGTCCCTCAGCAACGATACCGCTCCTTTCAGCTTCTGCTCCACTGAGCAGTCCAAGTCGTCCATAATTCGCTCTGTGGCTTCCAACCAGTACTCAGCCACATTTGGGGCCACTCCAGATATGCCCCTAAAAATTTCCGCTCCATTGGCCCGGAGTCGCTCAGAAATGGACCCCCTATTCACCGGCCCAACATTAGCTCCGGCCACCCTTTCCAGAACTCTCAGCATAGCCTGGGATAGAGCGTCGTCCCCTGCGGCCCGATCGTACGGCCCATTTTCCTCAACCGGTGGTCGTGCCTCTCCTGCTGGCCTATGCTCAGAAGACGACGATCCAGCTTGAGCACTAACTCGGCCTCGTCCACGGCCTCGTCCACGAGTAGCCCTTGTACTCATATCGATTATCTGATTTACAAAGTTTTATGACATTAGCTCAATGTTTCAGTTTTTATTACGGAATATCTTATGAATAGGTAGAATTTCAGAGTTGTTCTCGCGCAACGTAATCTAATTACTGTCTCAGTTTCCTAGGGTTTAGTTTATCCTACCGTCTCAGTGCTACAGCCTTAATACTACCTCATCCATAGTATTCTATCTAAGGCTCAGTGCTATCTACAGTTTTATTATCAGTACAGTATAGAAGTTAAGGCAGAAAATACTTACAACTTGGTGCCGGGGATTCAGTGTGCCACCTCTCGAAGTACCAGATTTCAATAAAATCTTAGACCTAAAAATAATTTTTTTTAAACATATTTTAGAAAAGACAAGTTAAAAGAAATCACTTCGAAAACAAAAATTCTTTCAGAAAATTTGGTTTTCCAAAAATACCTTTTATGAGCTTAAAATTTTGAAAACCCCCTTTTTGGACCCGATCCACAGCCGAGTTGTTGCAACCAGGCTCTGATACCACTAAATGTAACACCCCTGACCCGGCCCAGACGTTATGGCCATGTCCGGTGTGCCACATCACCTAGACTATGCTACGCCGTCCTATGTACTAAGTCTGATGTTCGAGATTTTTGAAAAGTGATATTTGTTCTTCTTGAAATTCCCAATTTGATTACTATTCGACCTAATCTCTATCTCATTTGTGAATTGTTTCATTTTAGTCTTATCATCATTCTTAGTTTTTAGTAAAGTCAGGTTGTTTAAGAAAATATTGATTTAATTTTCAAAAACAGTGTATGTTCAAGTTTGAAATAAAACCGTAAAGAAATCCCAAATAACAGTTATAGCGGCCTTATTACAACCCATATCAAAGTAAAAACCAATACGAAATATTTAAGTTAAACCAAGAAAGTTCAGTCCTCGTGGCCACTCTGAATCCCTCCCAGCGTCCAAGTCACAATCTAGGGCTCACCTGCAAGGATGGAAAGAGAGGGGTGAGTTTGGGAAAACTCAGTGTGTGCAGAACCCATCCAAAGCCCAAATTGGCTCAAGCCCACTGGGCCTAAACCCTAACCAGTCTCAGTCAGATACTGGGCCAAAGCCCTATTCAGATAGCAGTAAACTGGGCCAAGGCCCTATAACAGATACTGGGCCGAAGCCCTATTCAGATAACGGATTGGCCCATAGGCCCATAACAGTACAGTACAGTAATGCAGTATAAATGCAAACCCAATTGGGGAGACTACTCAACCCACCAACCGCTACACACCACCCGTACCAACCAACACACCATGTGGGGAATAACTCGACCCACCCAGCCCACACACCACAGTCGCAGCATGGCTGCTCAGATAAACAGTATACGAGGCAAAGCCCCTTTCAGAAACAGTACGAGGCATAGCCCCTTTTCAGTAACGTGGCTGTGCCACTCACACTTCCTCCATTATCAAAACCCAACCCATGCATTAGATACATATCATGGCATGCAATAACAGTAACAGTTATGTCAAACAGTACAGTCAATTATAGCCCTAGGGGTATAACGGTAATTTCCTACCTAGGGGCAAATCAGTAATTTCTTACCCTAAGGGTATTTCAGTAATTTTACTCCCATGTTACAGATGTTATGCTTATTACAGTATTTATTAATCACACAGCTATACAGAAATTCAGTTACCTCAATTTTTCAGTTTTAGCATTAAGGCCCTAAAACCCCTAATGAGCCCTATTACGCCGATTGGCCCATTAGGCCCATTTAGTCCCGATTTCACATTCGGTTATCTTGTTTTAACTGTTTTCACATCTACAGTCCATAATATTACCTTTAAATCCAGTTTAACTCACATGGGCCCAAATCGCCCATTGGGCCCATATTTGGCCCACCGAGGCCCAACTTACCAAAATGCCCAAAATTTAGCGGTCAACACGTCTAACAGTGCCGATTCCAAAACTAACCTTCTCCTTCCAACTTGAGAGCATTCGCATGCTCGCAAGCTCTCGAAATACTGAAACTTCGGCATTTCGGCTTTTCGGCTTTTACCGATTTGTGCATGGAAAGGTGTTCGAAACACACACATGTTTTGCAGTTTCTCCCACGAGATCTCCTATGCGTTAATCCCTACAATCCAATACTTAACTGATTAGACCATATCAACACTTAATCTGAATCGAAAACTTACCCAAAACCTTACTTACACATTCGGCCAACACCCTTAATGGCCTTAATGTTCTTACCTTGACGATTTAGATCCCTTTAGATCTAGATCTGATGTTCCAAAGTCTTCAACCCCTTGCTTGATCACCTTTTCATCCAACTAACACACAAAAGAACAAAGAAAACGGCCTTTTATTTACCAAAAATCCAAAACGACACAACCATTAGCTTTAGGGACTTTCGGCTTTTCCAAACATGAAATATCGAACAGATCTGAATGATTAAACACTTACCAACGATTTCTCTTCAGTTCCTATGCAGATCTGATGTAAATCTGACCCTTAAACGTCAGTAGAAACCTTATCTCTGAGATTTGTAATTTCGGCTATCTCCCTACAACTATGGTGATTTCGGCTTTTTAATAAGAGAAGAAGATGGCGTTTTGGCTGTAGCTTTTGGGTGATGGTGTCGACAATGGTGTGATTAAAGGGAGTGTAGTAATCGGCCACAATAGGTGAAAGAAACAGAGGTGATTCGGCTTACAAGAAATCGGCAAGAAAGGAAGCAGTTTTCGGGATTTCTGGCACTTTGAGCAATCGGTTATGGTTGATTTTAAGAAGAATGGAAGCAAAAGAAAGAGTGGATCTATGCAAGATAGGTATTCGGCTAGGGAAGAGATCAAAGGGAAGAAGAAAAATGAAAAAAAACAATGGTGGAGATGGGGAAGGAGAAATCGGCTATGAACTTTCCAAGGAGGCAACTCTTGGCTTTTCTGACAGTAGAAGAGAGGAAAAAACCCTAAGGTGGCTAACCCTAATTGTCATGACAACAAAAAGAAAATAATATAACCCTAGCATTCCCTCTAAAGCAATCGGCCCAAGTCCTTAAAGCCCATTGCCGAAATTCACCTAAGTTAAGCTCATGCTTGAAAATTAAAAAGAACTCCACGCATACCTTGCATCTCGAACCCTTGTCCTTGATCATTCATTTAGGCGCCACTTTTTTAGGAGCTTAGTGGCTCCACCTTGCCACTTTACCAAGAGCTCACTTGTGACATCTTTTACACGGTTTTTCTTAAAAGCCCACTTAACCAAGTCCCCTTTCACTTGAAAATTCAACTTAATATTTTACCGAGTTTTGACTTAAGCTTGGACCTTCTATAGACCCATTAACACATGTACATACATTATCAACCTTTAGAACACCAAAATTTTAAAAATTTCACTAAAATTCACAAAACCCGAAAAATCCCGAAAATCAGGGCGTTACAAAATTATATTTTAAAAATAATCTGTTAACAAATACAGATGATAATCTAGTTCTACCTTCAACTTCTCAAATAGAGGAAGAAGAGGATAATAAAAGTACAACATCCTCTACACCGATAGGTATAAAAACAGTTCATATTCCTATCTTTCCTACCAAACCCAGTAGAAATTCTAGAAATACTAGAATAGAAGATATACAAACTTCGGTACAGGATATAAAAAACTGTATTTATATTGAAATAAAAATTAAGGAAAAAATTCCTTTACATGCTTTAATAGATACAAGTGCTACAAGAAGTAGTTGTAAGATGAATGCTATTCCCAGAGAATATTGGAAACCTGTAAAAAGACCAATAAAGGTTAGTGGTATAGATAGTAATAAAACTTTAGTATATTATAAGGCTAGGAATATACCAATTTACATAAATAATGTAAAACTTGTAATTCCTAAAATACTATGCTTTCCTGAAATGAAAGGAGATATATTATTAGGTAATGATTTTATAAAACAATATTTACCATTTTCTATTAATAAAAAATCAATTATGTTGTCTATAGAAAAGACTTATATAGAAATACCAATTGTTAGAAATCCTAATTTTATTTGCTAATTTTCTTAGCAAGCCTTATGGATAGAGGTAAAAAAACCTCTAATGGGAGAATGGAATATAGTCCATAAAAAACTCAACAAAGGGAAAGTAACAAAATCCAACCAAGGATTTGTTCCTATGCCTACACAAGTACCATTTTATCCTAACCAAGGATATTATGTACCATATCCAATGGTAAGATCACCAATTGGATCTCAGTTCTCATTGACGCCAAACCCGGTAAGTTAATCTCAATGGTCACAAGACCCTAACTCGGCATTTCAAACCAGTTATGCTGAAGTTATTAAGGGAGCAGAAAACTTTTTATCACAACAATCGCTCTTTGAGATAAATGATTTTTATAATCCAGGATTACCACTGGAATATTATAATTTTATCAACAAAATATGGAAAACCCATATTTTAGAACAAAGAGCAAATTTTCGAAGAGCTCTTACTAATTTCTCTCAATTTTTAATTGAAAAAAAAACTAAAGTTAATAAAGCCCATGATCTTTTATTAAAATCTGTTTTATATAGAGATTGGGATGAATGTTATATAGAATATATGGATATTAAGGAAATAAATAATTTTCTTGATATATTTCAATATTTTATTGATAATGGGATAAACAGTCCTATTATAAATCAAATGTTTAGATGTTGTTTATTTAATAAAGCTAGAAGAATTTTACCTGTAGAAATTTTTACAAAAATAAACAGTATAATTTGCAACCAGCAAATTCAATTTAGAAAAACTTTTTCTGAATATTTTCTACAAGCCTATGTTTTTACAAATCATATAGGAGAAAAATTTCCTACTATTAAATTTAGGCTTAATCATGAACCATTTGATATAACCAGTATTGAATGGGGATTTGTTAAAGAAATAACAGTCCAAAATCTTTCTTTTGATTTATTAAAGGATTTCCCTGCTATTGTAAAATCATGATTAGCAAGTTTTCCAAATATGGATTTCTTTTACTATTTTCATATAAAAATTAGTAGTCTTATTGGTATAGCTGAACATGAAAAATTTTATCAGCCATATCAAATTTGGACTATAAAAACGATGTTTGGAGGAACAAACCTTTCATCAGTAAATGAAGATAAAGATCACTTGTCAAAAACCATTGACATGTGTTATAATAATTTTTCTCATTATCAAGTCCAAACCGGAATTGATTTAATGCTCAAGGCTCAGTATTTACTTCAACATAATACTTATGTCCTTTGGACGGATGGAAGAAGAATACTGGCATACAATACAAAAAGACCTCATCAAGAACGTGATGAAGAATCCGTACAGCTGCTAAAAAAGATAGCTGAGATGGAAATTAATGATTATCCATTGACGATGGAAATCAATGACACGTGGGAAAGTTGGAATTCACCAGCACTCTCACCGGATTCATTACATCTAGACGAGATAGAGGAAATGAATCTGACAAATATCCAAGAAGGATAAAACCGAGACAAGACACATGTAAAAATGTCATCCAAAAAACGGAGCATTTAATTATTGATGGTGACTTGGTAAAAAAGAAAAATCATCATAAATGTCTCATTAATCAAATAAGATAAAGATGATGATGGAAGCCATGATGCAAAAATGATGGAAGCAGCCATTAATGCATGCATATATGGAAGCAACCACCAAGAAAACGACAAAATAAGAAGACTACGTGGAAGAAACCATCAAGTCAAATATTATTACATCCTTATCAGGATATTATTCGGATTTGAAATGTAAATGAATTAGAGTTAAATTTTACACTATAAATAGGCGATGTTGTAGCCTAAACAAGGCATCGAATTTTAGAATAGTTTTCCTTTTTGTAAACAAATCTTAGGAATACTTTCTCTTGTATACTTTCTTTCAATAGCCTTTTGTAAAAAATTTCCTTTACTAAATAATAAAACTCTCTTTGTATAATATCTTCCGCTGATTGAGCCACCTGGTCCCCCGTAATCAGAGGGCCGGAGTAACGATACTTGGAAGCAAAAATATCGTAGTAATATTGTATGTTTCTTTCTTTTGTTCACAATTCTATTTATTTCATAGTCGTTTATCTTGAAACCCATATATCTGTTGTTGTGTCTTTGTTTGCCTGTTTAAGTCCAGGGAGGACGTGTTTAAGGCCTTTATTAAAGACATATTAAGGTAACAGACAGTTTTAGGTACCAAAGATAAGTAATATGGAAGAAATGGATTGTTTATATAAAGATAAAACTTGCAAACATACTATGCATATTGAACCTAAAAATGAAAACAATATTTCGGCTCTTAGTAAAGGTATCAATAGTTTGGTGGATATAACTTCTGTATATTTTAATAAGTTATATAACATGGTTAATAATATTGAAAGTAAAGTAGAAAATATGAGTAAAGTAACTGAGTTAGACTTGAACAACGAGTCTAAAGAACTTTTATCAGATATTAATAATAAATTAGATAATGTTCTTACTAATAAAAGTGAAGAATAAGAAATGGATTTAGGTCCATTATACTATGGTAATAGTAATGTTATATTAGCTTTATCTGAGGAAGACCAAACTTCTTCGGACGAGTCGGATACTAATAATAATATTAAAAAAGAAAAACAAAAAAGAGAATATTCTAAACAACAAAAATATGATCTCTAGTGTTATAAAGAACTTATAGAACATTGGAAAGATAGATTTTCTACCACAGAAGATCAATATGAAAGGGTAGAATATTTAAAATTAATAGAAGAATTTTATGAAAAATATAAAGGTCTGTTTAAAATATTTAATTATCATTATATGTTAAATAATGATATTACAGATGGTAGTAGTAGTTCTAATGATGATAATAAATCAGAAGATAATAATTCTATAAATTCAGAGGAAATTAATGCTACTAGTTATAATTCTGATGAAGAAAACACTTCAACAGAAGAAAATATAGAAATACCGGAACCTATGGATACTGACAACATAGATCCTTATATACCGAAACCTAAGGAAAAAGATAAAAATGAAAATAGAAATTTTAAAAGAGAAGATATATTAATTTTAAATCATAAACCAGAGATATTAAATAAAAAATCTAGAAACACTACGATAAAAAAGACAAAAAATGCAATAATAATGCAACAAATGAAATTGGGAAAAAAGGATATTATAACTTTTTCAAATTTTCAACCAAAGAAATATTATACTTATATAGAAGTTACCTTTCAGTTTAGGGAATATAAAACATATTCCTTACATGCTTTATTAGATACAGGAGCTACAACAAGTAGCTTCGTCATCGGAGTAGTAATCATTGAAAACTCTTTGACAAAACGTCGATAATAGCTCGCTAAGCCCAAGAAACTCCTAATCTCTGTTACGTTCCTCGGTGGTTTCCACTCAACAATTGCTGATATCTTCCTTGGGTTCACTCTGATTCCATCTCCTAGCACAATATCTCCCAAGAATCTGACCTCTCATAGCTAAAATTCACTCTTGCTAAATTTGGACTACAACTACTTGTCTCTCAAGGTCTGTAATACGATCCTCAAGTGCTCTGCATGTTTGCTCTCATCATGAGAATAGATGAGTATGTCATCAATAAAAACCACGACAAATTTGTCCAAATAAGTACGAAAGATGCGGTTCATCAAATCTATGAATACCACCAGAGCATTTGTTAAGCCAAAGGGCATGACTAGGAACTTATAGTTGCCGTACCTTGTCCGAAATGCAATTTTTAGTACATCCTGTTCCTTGACTCTTAACTGGTAATACCCTGACCTTAGGTCTATTTTAGAAAACCCGGTTGCTCCTCTCAACTGATCAAACAAATCATCGATCCTCGGTAAAGGATACTTATTCTTCACTATGACCTTATTGAGTTGACGGTAGTCTATACACAATCTCATCGAGCTATCTTTTTTCTTAACAAATAAAACCGACGCTCCCCATAGAGAATAACTTGGTCTCGTAAAACCCTTATCCGTCAACTCTTGCAACTGGGTCTTCAATTCCTTAAGTTCTATCAGAGTCAATCTATAAGGAGTGATCGAGATAAGTGCTATTCCCAGAACCAACTCAATACTAAACTCTACTTCCCTTTCTGGAGGTAATCCAGGCAACTCTTTTGAAAATACCTCCTGGTACTCGTATACCACAGGCACTAAATCAATCTTCTTTTCAGACACTTGGGTGTTCAACACAAAGGCAAGAAAAGCTTCACACCCTTTTCTCAAATATCTCCGAGCCATAATAGAAGATACCACTATGGGTAGAGCATATGATTCACTTGATTTAATCCGAAGAACTTCCCCATGTTCACATTTTAGCTCAAAAAATTTCTTTCCACAATTTACCACTACGTCATGGGTAGTCAACCAATCTATACCAAGTATTACATCAAACTCGTCAAACGGTAATAACATTAAGCTAGCCGAGAAGCAATGACCTCTAACTGTAAAAGAACAATCCCTACACACTTGGTCAACTAGCACATGTTTGCTTAGTGGGTTTGACACCTTTACTACAAACTCTATCAACTCCACATGCAGTTTCAAACAAATGACCAGTTTCATACACATATGAGTGGGTAGAACTCAAATTAATTAAAGTTGTCACAGTAATGTCATGGATAGAAAAGGTACCCGTAATTATGACGAGGGACGAAGCCTTTTCACGGGCACAGATAGCATAGGTCCTCCCGGTGCTCTGCCTTTGAACCTCACAGTAGCATCTCTAGGAGCACCTCGACTACTAGTCCCACTGCCCGAGTTCTTATGCGATCTACCCCTCGTAGGAGCACTACTCGCTCTCACCTCTTGCCCTTTATTTCCCTCATCCATCTCAGGACAATCTCAGATGAAATGATCAAGTGAGCCACATCGAAAACAACCTCTTTCATTTCCTCGACATTCACCGAAGTGTCGTCTACCATACTGTGAGCATTTAGGTCTATCCGGTCAAGCGCTACCAACACTCGCAACTGAGGTAGTTTGAGCTTTGGACGTCATATGTTGCTTGCTCTTGTTCTTACCCTAGAATCCTACTGAAGGATTGGATCGGGTAGTAAACCCTCTTGGTCTCTTGGATGAGGATTGATGCGATTTCCCCATTTGCCTTTTTCGTGAGTCCCAAGACTCCATGTCAGCTTTTCTCTTTTCCTTGGCCAACTCTTCGGCCTTGCAAGCTCTCTCGACGAGCACCAAAAAACTCTCGAATTTCCAAAATACCCACCAACAAATGGATGTCCTCATTTAAACCGTCTTCAAATGCTTACACATCATGGCTTCGGAAGACATGCACTCTCTAGCGTACTTGCTGAGCATTACAAACTCATGCCCGTACTTAGTAACTGTCATCTGCCCTTATTTCAACTTGAGGAACTCCTTCCTATTATGGTCGATGAACCTCTAACTGATGTCCTTTTTTTGGAATTCCTCCAGAAAGAAATCCCAAGTCACCCTCTCTCTTGGTACCACCGACACGAGAGTGTTCCACCACTGGTAGGCTGCGTCTCGCAAGAGTGACACTACACATTTCATGCACTCTTCAGGTGTGCATGATAGCTCATCGAATATCCTAATGGTATTCTCCAACCAGAACTTTGCTCTCTCTGGGCCATCATCTTTATTCCCCCAAAATTCTTCGGCCCCACGTTTTCTAATCTGATCCACTAGGGTTTGTCTCTCCTACTCAGTTCTGCTCCTTGAAGAGCTATTGAGGCATCGTGATAAATTGGAGGAGGTGGGGGAGGTGGAGTGTTCGGGTTTGTGCGAACATGCTCCGTGTACCAAGCATCCATCATTTGGAGGTAGGCCTCCCTTACCCTTTCGCCCTGGCTCATCGTCACGGGCCCGGTTTCTATTGGCGTGGTCCCTTCAACTGGAGCTGGCGCGTTACTTTCCACATCGTCCGCCATAGGTCAACCAGGATCCATTTCTATAAGAAAAATATAATTCATTATCGTTAGGAGTCATCACACTATCATCAAACAATAATGAGATTTATAGCTAGACTCATACATACTTTTGGTTAATCCTAGAATTGACTCAGCCATGCTTTGATACCACTAAATGTAACACATTTTACCTATATTCGATGCCGAAACAGGGTACGAGGCATTACCTTACTAAAATGTATGCAATTTTCCATCTTAAACCACTAAAATACGTCCCAATTTAAAATTTTTTCAAACATGGCCCTTCGATCCTTCAAATGTGTAATACCCCTTACCCGAGACCGTCGTCAGAGTCGAGCACGAGGCGTTACCAGACTCAACTAACTCGTTCGGGCGTAAAAATTTGCTTTTAAAATTAATTTATTTTCATTCATTCAATATATCCCTAAAAAGGGTCATCGAGACCCTAAATCATGCTATTAAAATGGTTCGGGGCCAAACCGGGATCAATAAATTTTTTCTGATTACTTAAACGAACCAAAATAAAATTATTTCTCTGTTTCTTGTAAAGCTGTCCAACTGCATCACAATCACTAAATAAATCATAACTCGAGTTACGAAAGTCGAAATTTACTTTTGTAAATTTTCCCTAAAACTAAACTCATATACCTTCTCACTAATTTTTTATAGAATTTTTAGTCTAGCCAATTAGTACAGTTTATTAGTTAAAGTCTCCCCTGTTATGCAGTTTAACTACAATGACCTCTGTTCACTACAAATTAGTTCTCTCTCTGTACAAAATTCAAATAGGCATGTCGTTTATTTCATTTGAAACTAGACTCAATAAGGAACCTAGGCATCTAAACTATAATGCCTAATTATTTATGTACAATTTAAGGTGAATTTTTAAAGTTAGAATAGGGGATCATGAAGTCCATCTGAAGCAGTCTCACTCAAATGCAAATAACTCATAATATACAACTCTTTCACTTACTCTGCTTCTTCCATATGAAAATAGACTCATTAAGCTTTAATTTCATGTCTCACTCACTATTTAATTCCATTTCTACTATTTTTAGTGATTTTTCAAAATCACGTCACTACTTCTGTTCGAATCTATTTTTAAGCTATTTTCACCTTTTTCATGGTTTCCATGTGATAATTACCATTTAGGCATACATAGTATTAACCCTATGTTTGATTAGTCATTCCAATAGCTAATCATCAACAAGTATTTACATACCATTCATTAAATATATCCTAAGGACATTCATACCAAAAGAAGCCAAGTCCCTATACATGCCATATGCGAAATGAAACGTCTAGCTATACCAAAATGATCCTACTGACAGTGTGATCGGATCTCCGACGTTCCTTGCGATTCCCAAGTTGGCTTGGTAAGAACTATAAAAAGAAGGAAAATAAAGAGAGTAAGCACTAAGCTTAGTAAGTTTACAAGTAAATAAATCACAACATTCACCCTAAATAATAGTTAATCATAATATCATCAAGCATCATAAGCTTTCCTTACACCTTATTTCTTACCCTCTTCCTTTTTCACTTACTTTCTTCTTACTTGATTATTCAATAAACTCATGAATATAACTTACCTTTCCTTTTCTGAAAGTTTCCTGTAATTTAACCTGTACAATAGCCCGTCGAACCACTCGGAATACTAAGGATACTCGGGTTTTCTTGCCTGATAATAGCCTGTCAATGCCATGCTCTAGACATGGTATTACATGAGATGTTCCCTATCCTACCAAAGCCATATTTTTTAATATGGACTTATATGGGATATTCCTGTCCTGTCTGATAACCCAAATTGTCATGACATTCCGTATCCCAAACATTCTTAAAGTTCAAACGAGGCTTTCTGATACTTTTTCTCTGTCATCTCGTTTTTAGTTCAACTTCGAATATTTTTATAAAGTAAATGTATATATGCTGGAAATTAACAACATTAATGTAAAATAGTGAAATATTCCATTTATTTACCGTAAACTTACCTCGATACAAAATACGGTTAAACTTGACAATTTAGTCCTTTACTTTTTCCTTTCCCCGATCTACTCCCGAATTTCGTTCTTCTTGATCTATAATAGCAATTTAGCTTATTTAATACTCACATTTATCAAAACAGCCCTTAACTGAAACTTTGGCAAAAATTACATTTTTGCCCCTAAACTTTTGCATATTTACACTTTTTCCCCAAGGCTCGGAAATTAAAATTTTTCCCTAATTCTTATGTTTTATGACATGCTGATCATTTTCCCTTAATGGCAACATCAAATTCTCACTCTAACATGTACTTATGAACAATAGGTATTTTTACCAATTAAGCCATTTTACTCGTTTTTTACTTAAAACCGAGTAGCACAAGTTGTTTAACATAATTTAAAACCTCATATTCTATCATAAAACATCAAAATAAACACTTTTCACCTATGGGTATTTTTCCAGATATGAACCCTAGGTTAAATTATTGCTAGAATAAGCTAAATCAAGTTACCGGGACTCCGAAAACGTAAAGAACATTAAAAACATGGCTTGGAATCACTTACTATGGAGCTTGGAAGCTTGAAACAAACCCTAGCTATGGAGAACCCTTGAAATTTCGTCCTAATGAAGAAGATGGACATATTTTGCCATCTTTTTCCCTTTTTTTAATCTTTTAATTACCAAATGACTAAATACCCTTCATTAAAAACTTTGGTTGTTTCTACCTATGTATGTCCATTTCTGTCCAAAATTTTAGAAATTGGTCAAATTGCATGCAAGTTTTGCAACTTATTCAATTTAGTCCCTAATTTCAAATTAAGCACTTTATGCATAGAATTTCTTCACGAAATTTTCATAAAATCATGCAATCATATCATAAACCTCAAAATAATTATAAAATAATTATTTCTATCTCGAATTTGTCGTTTCGTAACCACTGTTCCGTTCAGGCCCTATTTGGGATGTTACATTTCTCCCCCTTTTAGGGATTTTCGTCCCCGAAAATCTTACCTGTGAAGAGATTTGGGTATTGTTTTCGCTTGACCTCTTCGGGCTCCCATGTAGCCTCATCAACCCCATGTCTATTCCATAAGACTTTCACAAGAGCAATACTTTTATTCCTTAATTGCTTTACCTCTCGAGCTAGAATCTTTACCGGTTCTTCACTATAAGTCATATCTGGCTGAATCTCAACCTCTTTCTGAGAAATCACATGTGATGGATCTGAACGATAATGTCGTAACATCGAGACATGGAACACATCATGAATCTTCTCTAACTCAGTCGGCAAAGCTAACCGATATGCTAATGGCCCAACTCTCTTAATCACTTCAAACGGTCCAATAAAACGTGGACTTAATTTGCCTTTCCTGCCAAATCTGAGAACTTTCTTCCACGGGAATACTTTCAAAAACACATTGCCGCCAACCTGATACTCGATCTCTTTTCTTTTCAAATCTGCATATGACTTCTACCTGTCTGAAGCTTCCTTCAAACAATATCTGATAACTTTCACTTTTTCTTCTGTTTCTTTAACTAGATCAACCCCGTAAATCTGATTTTCCTTAAGCTCTGTCCAATATAAAGGTGTACGACATTTGCGTCCATACAAAGCTTCATAAGGTGCCATCTTCAAACTCAACTGGTAACTATTATTATAGGCAAACTCTACCAACGACAAATATTTTTCCCAAGTACCTTGAAATTGCAGGACACAACATCTAAGCATATACTCAAGTACCTGAATAACTCTCTCTGATTGACCATCTGTCTGAGGATGGAAAGCTGTACTAAAACTCAACTTTGTGCCCAAAGCTTCTTGTAACTTCTTCTAGAATCATGAAGTAAATCTCGGATCTCTGTCTGAAATGATCGATGACGGTAGCCCATGTAGTCTAACTATCTCTGAAATATACAACTCGGCCAACTTGTCAAGTGAATAATCCATACGAACTGGGATAAAATAAGCCGACTTAGTTAGTTTATCAATCACTACCCATACTGTATCTTTTTTTTGGTGTCAGCGGCAACCCTGTCACAAAATCCATAGTAACTCGGTCCCATTTCCATTCAGGAACTAACACAGGCTACAATAAACCTGAAGGTACCTGATGTTCAGCTTTTACCTGTTAACAGATCAAGCATCTAGAAACAAACTCTGAGATATCTCTCTTCATTCCTGCCCACCAATACATTTTCTTCAATCATTATACATTTTTGTACTACCTAGATGAATAGACAAGGAACTGCTATGTGCTTCTTGTAAAATCTACCAAATAAGCTCATCATTCTTTGGTACACATATCTGATTTCTGAACATCAAACAACCGTCAGAACTAATCTGAAAATTTGACTCTATACCTGACTCACACTGAGCTCTTTTGGCTTGTAACTCACTGTCATGTTTCTGAACTTTACAAATGTCTTCAAGAAACATTGGTTTAGCTCTTAATTCAACTAAGATAGAACCATCATCAGACAATGATAACTGAGTATTCATAGCCCGCAAAGCAAATAAAAATTTCCTCCTCAATGCATCAGCTACAACATTAGCCTTACCCGGATGATAATCAATAACCAAATCATAGTCCTTAATCAGTTCAAGCCACCTATGCTGCCACAAATTTAAATCTTTTTGTGTCATCAAATATTTCAAACTTTTATGATCAGTAAATATTCAACATTTCTCACCATACAGATGATGTCTCCAGATTTTCGGCGCAAATACAATGGCAGCTAGTTCTAAATCATGTGTTGGATAATTTTTCTCATGTGGCTTTAGCTGTCTCGAGGCATAAGCAATTACCTTTCCTTCCTGTATAAGTACACAGCCTAGTCCATTCAAGGACGCATCACTGTATATCACAAACTCTTTACCTGGTTCTGGTTGTACTAAGATAGGAGCTTCAGTCAACAATGCCTTTAACTTGTCAAAACTCTGCTGACACTTCTCAGTCCATTCAAACTTAACATCTTTCCGTAGCAATCTCGTCAACGAGGTAGCTATCATAGAGAATCCCTCTACAAATAGTCTATAATAACCAGCTAAGCCAAGAAAGCTTCTAAACTCTGAAACGTTCCTAGGAGGCTTCTAATCGACAATGGCTGAAATTTTGCTTGGATTAACTCTAATACCTTCACCTGAAACAATATGTCCAAGGAATCCAACTTCTCGGAGCCAAAACTCACTTTAACTGAACTTAGCATACAATTAATTATCTCTCAGAATCTATAAAACTGTTCTCAAATGCTCTGCATGCTCAGTCTCATCATAAGAATAAATCAAGATGTCATTAATGAACATAACCATAAACTTGTCCAAATACGATCTAAATATTCGATTCATTAAATCCATAAAAACGGCAGGAGCATTAGTTAAGCCAAACGGTATCACCAGGAATTCATAATGACCGTACCTACTTCGAAATGTAGTCTTCGGAACATCTGACTCTTTAACTCGTAACTGATAATATCTGGATCTCAAATCTATCTTGGAGAACACAGTAGCTCCCTTCAATTGATCAAACAAATCATCAATTCTAGGTAGTGGATATTTGTTCTTGATAGTTACCTTGTTAAGCTACTGATAATCTATGCACAATCTCATCGAACCATCTTTCTATTTCACAAATAGCACTGGTGCACCCCATGGTGAACTACTGGGTCTTGCAAAGCCTTTATCAGTTAATTCCTGCAGCTGAGCTTTCAATTCCAACAGGGCCATTCTATAGAGAGCAATAGAAATGGGTGTTGTACCTGGAACTAGTTCAATACCAAACTCAACTTCTCTAATAGGAGGCAAACCTGGTAGTTCTTTTGGAAACACATCAGGAAACTCACATACCACAGGCACAGATTCAATTTTCAACTCTGGATCTTTAGTATTCAACACAAAAGCAAGATAAGCTTCATATCCTTTCATCAAACATTTTTGAGCAGACATAATAGAAATCATGGCAAATGAACTATCTGATTCATATGAATTAACCCGAAGAATTTCACCATTTTCACATTTCAACTCAATGAATTTCTTTCTACAGTTCACTATCACGTCATGCGCAGTCAACCAATCCATACCAAGAATCACATCAAACTCATCAAATGGCAAGAGCATGAGATCGGTCGGAAAACAGTAACCTCTAATCATCAAAGGGCAATTTTTACATACTTTATCTACTAATACATGCTTGCCTAACAGATTTGATACTTTAATCACAAATTATGTAGATTCCATAGGCATGCTCATACTAGACATCAATTTCATACAAACATAGGAATGGGTCGAACCCGGATCAATCAAAGCAATAACATTAATATCATGCAAAGAAAATGTACCAATAATCACGTCGGGGGAGGATGCCTCTTCGCGTGCATGGATAGCATAAGTCCTCACAGGGGCTCTAACATCTGGTCTCACTACCGAATCTCTAAAGGTGCCTCTGTTACTCGCTCCTACTCCCGGGTTCCTCGGTGATCTGCCTCTAATAGGAGCATTTCTGGATCTAGCACTTTGTATTTCTTCTCGTTTAACCACTTCTGGACACTCTCGCACAAAATGATCTAGAGCACCACACTTATAACAAACAGTCTCGTCTACTCGACAAGGGCCAAAATGAAGTCTACTGCACAATGGACACCCTGATCTACCCGGTCGAACATTACCTACACTCGCAATTGAGGTAGTCTGAGCTTTCAGATCCTTAAATCTGTTACCGTATTTCGACTAGAATACCCAGCTAAAAAGCTAGATCTAGTAGAGAACTCTCTAGGCCTCTTAGATGTAGACTGAAACGACTTGCTCATTTTTCTTTTCTTCGTATCTTGCGTCTCAATTTCAACTTTGCCTTTTCTTTTTAACAGCTCCTCTGCCTTACGGCTCTGTCAACTAGAACAACAAACTCTTTTATTTCTAGGACACCCACTGACAATCGAATATCATCATTAAGCCCATCCTCAAACCTTTTACACATAATTACCTCTATAGATACACATTCTCGGGCATAATTGCTGAGTCTGACAAATTCACGCTCATATTTAGTTACTGTCATATTGCCCTGTTTCAATTCTAGAAACTCTTTTCTTTTTTGGTCGATAAACCTCTGACTGAGGTACTTTTTACGGAATTCCTCCTGAAAGAAATCCCAAGTAACCCTCTCTTTCGGTACAACTGATACAAGCGTCTTCTACCAGTGGTACGCTGAGTCTCTAAGGAGTGATACTACACATTTCATACATTCCTCAAGTGTACAGGATAATTCATCAAAGACTCTGATGGTATTTTCGAGCCAAAATTCTGCTCTTTCTACATCATCATCTTTAGTAGCCCGAAACTCTTCGGCTCTTTATTTTTTGATCTTGTCAACTGGTGGCTTTTCTCTTATCACCGTACCTATGACTGGGGGAGCTTGAGCTACATGGGTGGCTTTAGAATCATGAGGGGATGGAGGTCTAACAGCTGGATCCGTACGAACGAACTCGGCAAACTATTCATTCAAAGCTTGGAAGAAGGCTTCTCGAGCCCCTCCTCCTGACTAACTGTAACGAGCCTTTCACTACTGTTTCGTGGCACCGTTCCTTTTGTGGGAGCGGGCGCATTACTTTCTACATCATCTGCACCAACTCGTTCGGGATCCATAACTATAAAAGAAAAGCATTTTAAAATCGTCAGGAGTCGTCACACTATCAAAACATAAGTATGGCATGTATAGATAGACTCTTACTCATGCTAACTATTCTGAGAATCGACTAAACCTTTGCTCTGATACCAATAAATGTAACACCCCTTACCCGAGACCGTCGATGGAGTCGAGCACGAGGCATTACCGAACTTAACTTACTCATTTGGGCGTAAAAATTTGCTTTTAAAATTAATTTATTTTCATTTATTCAATATATCCCTAAAAGGGTCATCGAGACCCTAAATAATGCTACTAAAATGGTTCGGGGCCACACCAGGATCAATAAAATTTTTTCGATTACTTAAACGAACCAAAATAAAATTATTTCTCTATTCCTTATAAAGCTATCCAACTGTATCACAGTCACTAAATAAATCATAACTAGAGTTACGAAACTCAAAATTTAATTCCGTAAATTTTCTATAAAACTAGACTCATATACCTTTTGACTAATTTTTTTATAGAATTTTTAGTCTAGCCGATTAGTACAGTTTATAAGTTAAATTCTCCCCTGTTATGCAGTTCAACTACTCTGACCTCTGTTCACTACAAATTAGTTTTCTCTCTGTAAAAAATTCAAATAAGCATGTCGTTTATTTCATTTGAAACTAGACTTAATAAGGAATCTAGGCATATAAACTATAATGCCTAATTATTTATGTACAATTTATGGTGAATTTTTAAATTCAAAATAGGGGATCATGAAGTCCATCTGAAGCAGTCTCACTCAAATGCAAATAACTCATAATATACAATTCTTTTACTTACTCTGCTTCTTCCACATGAAAATAGACTCATTAAGCTTTAATTTCATGTCTCACTCACTATTTAATTCCATTTCTAATCACATCACTGCTGCTATTCGAATCTATTTTTAAGCTATTTTCACCTTTTTCATGGTTTCCATGTGATAATTACCAATTTAAGCATACATAGTATTAAACCTATGTTTGATTAGTCATTCCAATAGCTAATCATCAACAAGTATTTACATACCATTCATCAAACATATCCTAAGGACATTCATACCAAAAGAAGCCAAGTCCCTATACATGCCATACGCAAAATGAAACGTCCAGCTATACCAAAATGATCCTGTTGATAGTGTGACCGGATCTCCGACGTTCCTTGCAATTCCTGAGTTGGCTTGGTAAGAACTGTAAAAAGAAGGAAAATAAAGAGAGTAAGCACTAAGCTTAGTAAGTTTACAAGTAAATAAATCACAACATTCACCCTAAATAATAGTTAATCATAATATCATCAAGCATCATAAGCTTTCCTTACACCTCATTTCTTACCCTCTTCCTTTTTCACTTACTTTCTTCTTACTTGATTATTCAATAAACTCATGAATATAACTTACCTTTCCTTTGTTGAAAGTTTCCTGTAATTTAACATGTACAATAGCCCGTTGAACCACTTGGAATACTAAGGATACTCGGGTTTTCCTGCCTGATAATAGCCTGTCAATGCCATGCTCTAGACATGGTCTTACATGAGATGTTCCCTGTCCTACCAAAGCCATATTTTTTAATATGGACTTATATGGCATATTCCTGTCCTATCCGATAACCCAAAATGTCATGACATTCCGTGTCCCAAACGTTCCTAGAGTTCAAACGGGGCTTTCTGATACTTTTTCTCTATCATCTCGTCTTTAGTTCAACTTCGAATATTTTCATAAAGTAAATGTATATATGCTGGAAATTAACAACATTAATGTAAAATAGTGAAATATTGCATTTATTTACCGTAAACTTACCTTGATACAAAATATGGTTAAACTTGACAATTTAGTCCTTTACTTTTTCCTTTCCCCGATCTACTCCCAAATTTCGTTCTTCTTGATCTATAATAGCAATTTAGCTTATTTAATACTCACATTTATCAAAACAGCCCTTAACTCAAACTTTGGCAAAAATTACATTTTTACCCCTAAACTTTTGCATATTTACACTTTTTCCCCAAGGCTCGAAAATTAAAATTTTTCCCTAATTCTTATGTTTTATGATATGCTGATCATTTTCCCTTAATGGCAACATCAAATTCTCACTATAACATGTACTTATGAACAATAGGTATTTTTACCGATTAAGCCCTTTTACTCATTTTTACTTAAAACCGAGTAGCACAAGTTGTTTAACATAATTTAAAACCTCATATTCTATCATAAAACATCAAAATAAACACTTTTCACCTATGGGTATTTTTCCAAATATGAACCCTAGGTTAAATTATTGCTAGAATAAGCTAAATCAAGTTACTAGGAGTCCGAAAACGTAAAGAACATTAAAAACGGGGCTTGGAATCACTTACTATGGAGCTTGGAAGCTTGAAACAAACCCTAGCTATGGAGAACCCTTGAAATTTCGTTCTAATGAAGAAGATGGACATATTTTGCCATCTTTTTCCCTTTTTTTAATCTTTTAATTACCAAATGACTAAAATACCTTTCATTAAAAACTTTGGTTATTTCTACCTATGTATGTCCATTTTTGTCCAAAATTTCAGAAATTGGTCAAATTGCTATTTAAGACCCTCTAATTAATATTTCAAGGAAATTTCATACTAAAAGCTTCTAGAATGCAAGTTTTGCAACTTAATCGATTTAGTCCCTAATTTCAAATTAAGCACTTTATGCATAGAATTTCTTCACGAAATTTTCACAAAATCATGCAATCATATCATAAACCTCAAAATAATTATAAAATAATTATTTCTATATCAGATTTGTGGTTTCGCAACCACTATTCCGTTCAGGCCCTATTTTGGGATGTTACAAAATGGGTCTACGAGGCCTAAAACATGGTTTTAAAACAATCTGGGACCATTTTGGGCACTTAGAAAACCTTCAAACAAAATTCCATTAAAAATAGGGCACACACCCATGTGGAAGGGCAACATGTCCATGTGGCCTTAAGACATGGCCGTGCTAATGGCCCGTATACCTCACATGGCCTAAGCAATCTATGAACAGGCTCGTGCCCCACGTCCGTGCAGATTTATTTTCTAACATTGAACCTACATGGGTTTTCACACAGCCTGGCACATGCCCATGTGCTCAAATTGTGTCCTTCACACAGCCATGACACGCCCGTGTCGCGGCCTGTGTACAAAAACCTTGACATTTTGTTTCTAACGTCAGCTGACACACGGCGGTGGCACACGTCCGTGTGCAAAAATCAGGGTATTCTATTTCTGAAATCAGTAGACACACGGCCGTAGCACATGCCCATGTGCTTGGCCGTGTCCTCCACATGGTTGAGACACACGGTAGTGTCTCAGCCCATGTGTTTACTACTGGGCATTTAATCCTATCGATGTAAGGTGCAGGGGACACACGGTCTAAGTACACACCCGTGGGGCAAACCGTGTGTCACACATGACTTAGGCACACGCTTGTGTGCCTACTCGTGTGGATGAAAATAGGCTATCTACCAAGCCTCTTTGCCTCCCTAAAACAAAACCAAATGCAACCAAACACTTTCAAATCATGACTCCTCATCGATATGCATCCAAAAGATCAAAAATATTCTTTCCCCGACAACCATAATTCACATCATGTGTATGCACAATTAATCTAAGCAACTATCCATAAATTTCCATGAACTCATTCTCATTTCATTTAAAAAAAATGACTATCACAATTCTAGCCTATTCCAATGGCCATTTACAAAATGAACTTATGAAATAAATGGCCAACACAATTGGCTAACTAGAGTATCTTACACAAAATGACCAAACAACCTATACTCAAATCACAAAACATAACTATACCGAGTGCTTCAGTTGATAGTGTGTATGATGTCTCCGACGTCCTTGGATACCCGAATTACTTAGGCGGCACTATAAGAAAATTGAAAGGAGAGGGGTAAGCATAAAGCTTAGTAAGTTATAGGCAAATAGATAGCAACAATATTGCCATTCTAAGTCATATTCTTAACACACCATGACTCATGTATGATACAAAGAATAACCATAACAGGACTTACTCATTTCCAACCTTTAGTAATCATACAACATAATAGTGAGCTCACAATTCATACAATTCATTTAGGTACTTGCATCACTCGTAAAAATCATCATAACATCTCTCAAACTGAGCAATAACTAAGATTTTGCATTGAACCATTTAGGATACAAGAGTATATTCAATGAGCCTTCAACATAGGTTATCAAGCCGATGCCATGTCCCAGACATGGTCTCACACTAGCTCTCAATGTATCGAGGTTAATGCCAAGTCCCAGACAGGTCTTACACTAGCCCTCATCTATCGATGTCGATGCCATATCCCAGACAGGGCTTACACTGACACGTAACAAGTTGACGCCATGTCCCAAATAGGTCTTACACTAGCTTGTACAACTCGAGGCTGATGCATGTCCCAGACATGTCTTACACTGGCTCTCGTAATGTGGAAGATGCATGTCCCAAACATGTCTTACACTAGCACACACATTACCCAATGTCATGGTATGAATATCCAATTCTACTCCCAAATGTTCAACCGAGCTGTAGTATACATGTTCTCATAAATTCATGACTATAAGTCATTATTCAACAATTCATGCTTGTATAAACATTCTCTTACATAGCTCAATTCATAATGCATTACTTTATTACTAACAATGTTTTCATAAATGAAATTTAGTAATATCGCATTATTTACCTACAACTTACCTCGGTATACAAAATGAAAATGACATTTCGATTTAATCGATTTGTTTGGCTTTTCCCCGGTCTAAGTTTGAATTTGGTAAATCTTGATCTATAAAAATAAAATTTCACTAATTTAATCACCAAATTAATCCAAACATGCTAAAAGTCATAATTTGGCAAAATGGCCAATTTCCCCCTAAAATTTGGCAAAATGACCATTTTACCCCGAGGCTCGAAAATCAATTTTTATCTAATTCCCTTAATAACCAAGCCCAACCAAACTCTTTTCACTCTTATGGCAACCTAAAATTCCTATTATTTCACACAATTGTTCTTTATTATTCAACTTTACAACCAAGTCCAATTTAGGTGTTTTCCATGAACACCCATTTACAAAAGTTGTTTATTAAAACACTAGGACTCATTTTATTCCATAAAAACCAAGCAAACAACATTTATTCAATCATGACAAAATTTCTAACTTTCAACCATTTTGCACAATACACCCCTCAAAATGTAGTTCATGCTACAAGGGTTCCAAAAATGGAAAAAATTTCAAGAAAGGTCTTAGAAATCACTTACTAATGAATGATAGAATGTGCTAAAAATTTTGAAGCTACAAAACCCCTTGTTTGTTGGTATTTCCGGTGAAAAAGAAAACCAAAATGAAGAAAAAATGTGAAGGCTAGGCATTAGGTATTATTTTATCAAAATTATGTCACCTAACCTTGACTTTTTATCTTCTATTGTCTTCTATACTCTCTTATTGCCGGCCAATACTTATTTAAGGGTCTAATTGCCCTTTAAAACCCCTAAATTTTAGTTCTTTAGCTATTCAACTCAATTCACTAGTAATTTGTAACTTTTACCTTTTATTCGATTTAGTCCTTTTTCGCGATAACCCCTCAATCGCGTAAATTAATTTACCAAAATTTTCATACACCCTTATAAAAATATTACAACACATAAAACAATGCTAAAATAATTTTATCAAGCCTCGGCTAAGGGATTTCAAAATCACAATTCTAACTAAGCCCAATTTCGGGCTGTTACAGTAGCTAGTTCACATAGGTATATACCATGTGTACACAAGAGCTATGGGTAAAAGATAGCTAGGTCACATGAATGTTACCGAGAGTACATCATGTTGACATGAGAGCTATACGATAAGCAGCTAGGTCGCATGAGTGGTTCAGAGTGTAGGACATCATCTTGACAGGAGAGCTACAAAAATATGTGGGCTAGGGCACATGTATGGTACTAAAAGTACATCATGTGCACACGAAAGCTGAATTACATGAAAGGTGGAGCTCTGTCGAGTATCGATTGATATTTCAAAGGGTTCAACGAGGAAAATTTACTAAAAGATGTTTTGGGTGAACATATGATGTATAGGTGCAAGGATGTAAGCAAGTGCATATGTGAGTAAGTGCATATGTGAGCAACGGTATATGTGAGTATGTGTATAGGTAAACAAATTGCATGTGGTGTATGAGAATATTGGTAAGGTTAAAGTGAGTAAGTGAAATCATGATGAGCAATAAAAGTTTGTTATGTTAAATTTTGAGCTTTGAATTGAGAATGTTATTATAATGTCAATTATTTGCATATTGACTTACTGAGCTTAAAGCTTACCCCTTTTCCTTTTTCCCTTGTCTTAGAGTGTTGGCAAACCAGCTTAGAATTCGAGAAGCGTCATAGGATCACACACACAATCAAGACCCGTTTTGGTATATTGAAATGTATTTTTAAATTATGGCATGTATAGGGACTTAATTGTTTTATAAGTGTCAAAGTAGTTTGGCTATCATGTGGGGCCATGTCTTTTGATAGGTCATTTTGTATTAAGGCCATGTGATATGGCTAATGATGATATTGGTTTGTATATCTATATGAGGTAATTCATGAAAGGGTCGGATTGCTTGTGTGTGGATGAACCGATATGTGTTGATTAAATGTTAATTATGGCTATAATGAGTGTCTGAAAGTGTTATGGTGTGTTGTGATAAAAACGATATTAGTTTATAGGTGTTTTGGGGAAAGAGATGGCTTGGAAAATAGCCTAACTTATGGCCACACGGACGGCTACCACAGCCATGTGTGTAGGGCGTGTGAAACCTGCATGAAATTTTTGGAAGTTAAGTACGTCACACGGCCTACCCACACGGGCGTGTCTCATAGCTATGTAACCTGAATTGCTTGTTGGCGTCATAAACAGAGAGTTACACAGGTTGAGGACATGGGCGTGTCGAGGCCATGTGAGGGACACAGGCCAAGGACACGAGTATGTGCTCGGCCGTGTGAAAACTCCTGTAGGTTTGAAATGAAAAATAAATCCACACGGACTGGGGACATGGGCGTGTATGACTACAAGGCCTACCCACACGGGCGTGTCCCTATCCCATATGGGCGCATGCCCTATTTTTAGCCAAATTTCCAAAACTTTCCTAAGTTCCCGGTTTGGTCCTGACCACTCCCAAACCATGTTTTGGACCCCATAGGCCCATTTTAAGGATTGTATTACATATTATGAAAAAGTTTTACATTTGAAACAATTTTTTATGGTTCGACTTGTAAGATTTTTGGTCAGGCTGTGTGTCTCCTACACCTTAAGTTGGCCCAATCAGAATGCCCAGTAGTAACCACATGGGCTGAGACACGACCGTGTGTCTCAACCATGTAGAAGACACGGCCATAGTACGTGGTCATGTGCCCAGGCCGTGTAAAGTCTACACCTTGCATGTGAAATTTAAAATCACCACACGGTCTAGCAAACGGGCGTGTGCCTTGGTCGTGTGACCCGTAAGAGTTGATGACATCAGAAATAGAATACCAAGGTTTTTGCACGCGGGCTGAGACACAAGCGTGTCATGGCCTTGTGGGGGACACGGGCCATGGACACGGGCATGTGCCTGGACTTGTGAAAACCTCTGTAGGTTCAATGTGAAAAATAAATCCACATGGGCAAGGGACACGGGCGTGTCCTTATATGCCTAGGCCATGTAAGTTACACGGGCATTCAACATGGCCATGTTAAGAGATCACACAGGCGTGTCGCCCTTCCACACGAACGTGTGCCAAATTTTCAAGAAAATTTTCTAATGTTTACTAAAGTACTTTGTCTAGTTCTGAACCATTTCCAAAGCGTGTTTTGGGCCTCGTATGCCTATATTAGGGACTGTAAGACAAAGTTTGAAAAGTTTTAAATTAGATCAAAGTTTTATGACCCACAATTGTATGTTTGTACATGTTTAAGTAAGGTAACGCCTTGTACACTGTACCGGCGTCGGATACGTGTAAGGGGTGTTACAACATTAGTATCATAAAGAGAAAATGTACCCATAATAAAATCAGGGAATGATGCGTCCTCCCGAGCACGAATGGCATAAGCTCTAGCTGGTGTTTTAGCCTCGGATCTCACAGCTTAATCCCTAGATGCACTTCTGCTACTCGATACATTTCTCACATTCTTCATTGGCCTCCCTCTAACCACTGTGTTGCTTGATCTTACATTTTGAACATCATCTTTCTTAACCACTTTAGGGCAATCCTTGATAAAGTGCTATTAAGAACCACACTTGAAACAAGCCCGGTTAATCACCCAACACTGACCAAGATGTCGTCTACTACAATGCTAGCATTCGAGGTTATTAGGTTTAGCATTACCAACGCTCACTATAGATTTAGTCTGAGCCTTAGAACCCAAATATTACTTCCCATGAGCTCTATTTAGGTTCCCCACTGAGACAGTTGAACGAACATGCATATCCCTTGATTTCTTTGATGAGGTCTAATAGGACTTACTCATTGGCCTCTCTTTCAAATCTCTGGCCTCACTCTCAGCCTTTCTCTTTTCTTTACTTAATTTTTCAGCCTTGCAAGCTTGATCAACCAGTACAACAAATTCGTTTAATTCTAAAATCCCAACAAACA
This sequence comes from Gossypium stocksii, assembly GCA_020496765.1. Lineage (NCBI taxonomy): Eukaryota > Viridiplantae > Streptophyta > Magnoliopsida > Malvales > Malvaceae > Gossypium > Gossypium stocksii. The sequence continues at coordinate 57,804,415 of CM035622.1, forward strand.
ATTTGATATCCTTATTCAGCCCATCCTCAAATCTCTTACATATGATAGCTTCGGTAGAAACACATTTTTGAGCATATTTACTGAGCCTAACAAACTCTCGCTCATATTCGGCCACAGACATACGACCCTGTTTTAGCTCTAAAAACTACGTTTCTGATCGATAAATCGCTAGCTTATGTACTTCTTTCTAAATTCTTCTTGAAAGAATACCCATGTAACCCTTTCTTTCCATATAACAAATATAAGTGTCTTCCACCAATGGTATGCAGAATCCTTTAGTAATGATACAACACAATTCAAGCATTCTCTAAGGCTGCAAGAAAGTTCATCAAATACCTGAATAGAGTTCTCAAGCCAGAATTTAGCTTTCTCGGGGCCATCATCTACATTAGCCCTAAATTCTTCAGCCCTTTACTTTCGAATCTTATCTGTTGGGGGTTTATTTAATCTTTACCAATTCGGCACCTTGAGGAGCTACGGGAACTGGCTGAGGAATAGGAAGGGGTGGAGGAGGTTGAGTATTTGGATTCGCCCGAATAAACTCTGTATAGCACTTATTCATCATGTGGAGGAAGGTTTCCCTAACCTCACCTCACTGGCCATCTGTTACCGGTCTACTTTCAACAGGCGCGGTTCCTTGTGCGGGAGCCAGCGCATTACTTTCAGCTTCATCAGCCGCTTCTCGATTGGGATCCATTTACTATATAAAAACACATTTTAAATTATCAGGAGTCATCACACTATCAAAATTTATTTATGGCATGTATAGCTAGACTCTTACACATGCTACGTTAGTATGAGAAATGACTAAACCATAGCTCTTATACCACAAAAATCTAACACCCCTTACCCGTATCCACTACCGAGACAGGGTTCAAGGCATTACCAAACTTAAACACTCCTAAACTTACAAAGTTGATTCATAAAACTTGCGTCCAATTTAAAACTTTTCAAACATATTCCTAACATCCTTATTACGGGCTTACGAAGCCTTAAACGTACATTGGAGGTGGTTAGGGACTAAACTGAGAGCTTTTAAAACCTTTACAACATTTAGGAAAATTTCATGTTTTGGAGAGTCACACGCTCGTATGGGCAGGCCGTGTGGTCTCACACGCCCGTGTGGTTTAGGACACGACTGTGTCCTCTACCCATGTAACTCTCTATTTATGATGTCATCGCCCAATTAGGGTCACACAACCAAGTCACACGCCTGTGTACTAGGCCGTGTGGCAAATTTAATTTTCGTATTTAAGGTGCAAACTTCACACGACCTGGGCACAAGCCCATCTTCTAAGGTCGTGTCATTCACATGGTTGAGACACACGGTCGTGTCTCGGCTCGTGTGTTTACTACTGGACAATCTATTTGTAAAATTAAGGTGTAAGGGACACACAGCCAGACTACACGCCCATGGTGTAGACCGTGTGTCACACACAGCCTAGACACATGCCCGTATGTCTACCTGTGCGGACAAATATAAGGCTATTTTCCAAGCCATTTGCTACCTTGAAACACAAATGTATTTACACCAATTTCATCAACACAATGTATGGCATAATTACACAACCAATTATCCATAATCAAGACATCCACACTTCGATCACATTCTACATACATCACACATTAATCAACTAAATCATGCAAGCTACCACATCCATGGATAACATCATCATATGCATATACCAAGAACCAATATTGGCCAATTTCAAATGGTCTTATACAAAATGATCATTCATTAAAATAAGCCAACATTCTTGGCCCAATCAAATACGACACATATAACAAAATAACCAAGTCCCCTATACATGCCATAACTCAAAATATTAATGACCACATATACCAAATATAGTTTGATAGTGTGAGACGATCCTTCGATGATCTCCAATCCGAGTTAGCTTGGTGACACTATAAGACAAGGGAAAAAGAGATGAGTAAGCTAAATAGCTTAGTAAGTTTATATGCAAATAATGAGAATTGTAAACACACTTTTAACATACAATTAAAACTATAACATTTTCATGGATACTATCAAAACCTTATATTCATATCTTACTCATTCACTACCTTACCGACAGTTCATCACATATCGAACTTATCTTTTAGAAGTTTCAAGCACGTACCTATGCTAATTCATAACATAATCACATGCACACACACTTCATTATTTCAGTGAATCACCAATTGAACCACTTGGAATTCTAAAGGATACTCAAAAGTCTTGTACCTAAGTGCCACACTTATTTGAAGTTGACGCTTCCACTTATCATTTGTAGCCAAAGCTACCACTTTTCATTTGTAGCCGAAGCTACCACATATCACTTGTAGCCGAAGCTACCACTTATCACTTAAACACTTGGTTTCCTAGTGACATGTCACTTGTATCCTATTCGATTCCTAAGGTTCAATCGGGATCTTTCTCACTTGTCGAAACTTGGTCAGTATACACAGTCAAATAGTTATTCACCAAGCATACAAATGTTAAAGTATTCAAAAACATAATATAGCAATGCTTTATTTACATACAAACTTACGTTGGTCCAAAATGACTAGTTATTCGATTTAGTGTAAAATTTTTTCTTTTCTCTGATCAAGGTCGATTCCTCATCTTTCTTGATCTATAATATAAAATTTAACTCATTTAATTATCACATTACTCAATTCATGTAATGGCCTGAATTAGGGCCTAAACAGAATAGTGGTTTCAAAAACCACAAATTCAAAGTTCAAAAATTTATTGCAATTAAGTTTTAATGTTTACTATGCGATTGGATGCTTGTTTGAAAAATTTGTTAAGAAATTTTATCGATTGGATATCCAATTTGATAATTAGGACTAGATTGAAATAAGTGAAAAATGTGAGTTCTAGAAGCTAAGGTACTTATTTGAAATGGGTTTTTAAAGTGGAGGTCCTTAAATGGCAATTAGACCATTATATATAAAGGTGGACAAAAATGGACATGGAAGGATAAAATACTAAGGGTTTTAATTAAGGGTATTTTAGTCATTTAGTAATTAAAAGAAATAAAAAAGGAAAAATCAGCCAAAATGTGTCCATCTTCTTCATGAAAGGGCTGAATATTGATATGGACACCATGGCTAGGGTTTTCAAGCTTTTAAGCTCAATAGTAAGTGCATCCTATCCTCATTTTTAATGTTCTTTACATTTTTGAGATTCTCGTAACTCGGCTTAACTATTTCTACCATTAATTTGAGGTAGGGTTTGAGTTTAAAAATTTACCCATGTTGAATAATTGTGTATTTTTGTAGTTTATGGTAGATTATACATGTCTATGATGAGAGAAATGAGTTTTACTAGGTGGTTTTTGATGAAAACGTCCAAAAAGGACTAAATTATAAAAGTAATAAAATGTGAAATAAAGTGTGTTTTAGTGAGAATTGTGGATTGTTGTAGTTATCAAAATGGTTCGGCTAGACCTAAAGTGCATGGAAATTGAGTGGAAATCATTTTACGAACCTAGGGGCAAAAGTGTAATTTTGACAAAGTTTAGGGGTAAAAATATAATTTTGCAAAAATATGATTTTTGGACTGAATTGAACAATGTGTTAATTAAATGAGCTAAATGATCACAAAAATAAGATTCGAGCTTAGATCGGGAAAGAACGAGGTTATGGACTGAGTCAAAAAAATTGGCCACTTTCGCGGTCGAGATAAGTTGGTGTGATAATAATGCAATGTTATTGTTGATTATGCTTGAAACCTAAATTGTTACGTTAATTCAACTGCGTTGGATTAAATATTTATGAAGAGATGTACGTGATATTGTCGTACTCCAAGAAAGTCATATAGTATGCTATGCATATGAGATAATTTAGAATATGTCTATGATACTTGATGACATTGTAATGAATTGAAGTATTATGCTAGAAGTGCTTATCATGATTAATATCATTATGTGAGAACATGAGCTTAGTTACCATTATAAGATATGTGATTAAATGTATGTTGACTAAGCTTCTACAAGTAAGAAAATCCCAGTTGAATTTTAAGAATGCAAAGGATACCATTGTCATGACATGAGACTAAGGAGGTCCCGTATATGACCATGTCTAGGACATGGCATCGATACCAAATAAAGATCCCATGTAAGACCATATTTGGGATATGGCATTGGCATCAACATGTGGTCCTGTGTATGACCATGTTTGGGACATGGCGTCGGCACCGAGACGAGATTTTAGATCCTCTGTAAGACCATGTTTGGGACTTGGCATTGGCATCCAGATGATATCCCATATCGAACCATGTCTAGGACATGGTGGTGGCATCAATGTGAGGTCCCATGTAAGACATATCTAGGATATGGTATTGGCACCAATTTATGATCCCATGTAAGACCATATTTGGGATATGGCGTTGGCATCCTATAATATGAATGAAATTTCTGAGTATCCTTCGATATTCTAAGTGATTCAATGGGAAAAGAATTAAACTTGATGTTAAAGATGAGAAAGACTAAAGTTATGTGATAAGTGATATAGGTACACATGAGAAATTACGAGAAATAAGCCCAGCATAATGTGAATTGTCGGTAATAAAGAGCATGAGTAAGGTATACATATGAGGATGACCTTGTGAGTATAGGTCTATATCTATGATATATGAGAATGTGACAAATTTGATTGATAATATGTACGTTTAAAAGGAAGTTAAAAACAATGAAATCATGAAAGAGTGAAGTTAACTGTCAAATAATATTAGACAATAGAAGTTACGTGACTTTGAAAAATCAATAAAAATGTTTTAAATTGAATTAAAAGTTGAATTGGAGATGAAATGAAAGCTTATTATTTTCACATAAAAGAAACAATGTAAGCAAAGGAATTTTATATTATGAGATATTTAAAGTTTTATGAGACAAGGTCAGGATGATTTTGGTATCCCCTGTTTCGATTTAGGAAAATTATTAAAAATTGTAAAAAAATACTTGTGAGTTGTAATTTATATGCTTAAAATCCTTGATGAGTCTATTTCCTATAAAAACAAATGGGAACCTCATCCAGATCCTGTATGATAAGATAATTAATTTTTAGTGAAGAGAGGTCAAGACTATCAAACTGTGAAATAGGGGATACTTCTGTATTTATTGGCCAAACCAAATATTCTAAAAATTTTATGGTAAGAAGATATGTGAGTCTAGTTTCATAAACAATTTACGGATCTTAATTTGGATTCCGTAACTCAAGATATAATTACTTTAGCGACTATGACTCAAGAAAATAGCCTAAGATGAACATGAGTGAATAGTAGTATCTTAAGAATACATTGTGAGGATTGGTAAAAGCATGTTAATAAATTGCTTATTATTATATGCCAAATTACAAAGCTATAAAGCTTACTCCCTCCTTTCCATTTTTCTTAGTGTTGTTAGGTTGGCTCGGGGTTGGAGATCATCAGAGGCAACAACACACTATCAAATTGACAATTCAGGGTAATGACAAACCTTAAGTACTTTTGAGTGAGTGGCATGTATAGAGACTTAGTTGTTGGTAATATGTATTTTTTTAGATTTGGCCAAATGTGTTGGCTTATATTATTATATTGTATATGGCCATGAGATGTGGCTCATATTGGCTATGAATGTGTAACTTATTCATGTATACATGTGCTAAGACCTTAAGTAATGTGATTATGTTGTTTGTCATGAATGGCTAGTGTTGTATTACATGTGTTTGATGACTATGATAGGAATAATTGAGGGTACAATGTGTGCCTAAGAAATATTTATAAAAGGGTAAATGATTAAGAGCAATAAAAAGGGCTTGGAAAATAGCCTAAGTGTTGGCTACACGGGCAGAGACACTGCCATGTGTCTCAGCCGCGTGGAGGACACAGCCTAGCACACAGGTGTGTGACTTGGCCGTGTGCCCCTAAATGTTTGATGATGTCATAAACTGAGAGTTACACCGGTGGAGGACATGGGCGTGTCCTGAACCACATAGGCATGTGAAACCACATAGCCTGCCCACACAAGCGTGTTACTCTCCAAAATAAGGAAATTTTAAATTGTATCTTAAAAGTTTTAAAAGTTCTCAGTTTAGTCCCGAACCATTACCAGTGTATGTTTTAGGGCCTCGTAGGCCCGTATAAAGGACTTTAAGATGGAAATTGGAAAGCTTTAAATTTATAAGAAATTTTATGGCCCGATTTAAGAAGTTTAAGTATGTTCAAGTACGGTAATGCCTCGAACCCTGTCCCAGCTTTGGTCCCAGCGTCGGATACAGGTAAGGGGTGTTTTATTCAGTGGTATCAGAGCTATGGTTTAGTCGGTTCTCTAACTAACCTATCATGTGTGAAAGTCTAACTATACATGCCACGAATCTGTAATAGTGTGATGTCTCCTAACGCAAACGAGAACCATCTTGTTTAGACAGAGGTACACTCCAACTGAGCTACATCTGACCATGTTAATTGTGGTATTAAAGTATTTAAGCAAAGTGTTGTTATGATGAGATGAAATTTAGAAAGGTATGAATAGAAGTTCATGATATGTATGCATTAATATACGAGGTGAGATAACCATGAGTTGAGAAATGTGGAAAAAAATAGAATAAAGTGAAAGTTTATATGGTAATAAGCCTATCCGTGTTTACTTGGCATGCATATGATGTTACGTACTCGACATATTTGATTAAGTAAATATGATAAGCAAATTTACTCAAATAGACAGAATTTGTGTTTATGTACACTTGCTTGAATACGTGTAAATAGTATGTTCATATGGTTGAATATCATGTTTAAGTGCTAAACTAGAGATAATATGATGTTTTGTTTCATGTCTTTACTATTGAGCCATGAATATTATAATGGTATTAAAATTAAATTGGAAGGTCAAATTGAGTAGAACGCAAGAAGTGAGTACGATCGTTCAATGAGGAACTGACGGATCAGACCATGGTTAGACCATGGCAGTACATGCGAGTATGTGTAAGACCATAGCTGGGCTATGGCATCGTGATGACATATAAGACCATAGCTGGGCTATGGCATTGTGATACGTATAAGACCATGTCGGAGACATGGCATCGATATGAGATTTTGTGTAAGACCATAGTTGAACTATGGCATCAAGTGAACGATGTACTCAAACCTGTAAGGCATTCTCTAATTTGACAAATGTGGTAAGAAATTGAAGCTAAGTGTTAGAAGTTTAATTAGATATTAATATTGAGCTCGAGTAAGTAAGCCCATTGTTTGAAATTGTGGATGACAGAAAACATTTGTGTAATAAATAAGTGTGTTAATTTGCTTGGAATGAACTATGTGATTTTGATGATATCACGTTAGTGATGAAAGCTAAGTTATATGTGTGTACTTAAGAGAGTCAAGTTAGAGGCTTCATGACCTCACCCTTAAGGTGTTGCCTTATGACGAAATTTTGCAAGAATCGTGTTAGATAAGTTAGTAAGTGCGAGCTAAAGAGTTCAATGGTAAAATAATTACTAATGCATACAAAGATGAGAATAGTTTAGAAAGTGAATTATCTCTGACACAAAAGAAGGCCAGAGTTGATGTATTTCTAGATTCGATAATAAGAATGTAGTGATTCTGGTATTCGAATTTCTGTAACTTCCATAAAAGCATTTGACAATGGTAAGGTATAAATGATGAGAGCATAAGCTCAAAATTATATGAGGGATCTCTTTCCTATCGTAAGTTTCAATGAGTTCAATCAGTATATTTGTTTCCCTGAGCTAGTATGGTTGTAAGACATTTGATTTACATGTTAGGACAATTGTGAACAAATCTATGTATTTAGGTTGTTGTAGTAAAATGAAGAAAAGAATGTTTTGACATATTATCATTCAATGGTTGAAATCAACCCAGTTGTTCTAATCAAAGTAAGCTAGTTTGTTGAGATGTAGTTTAAGTTATATGTATTTAAACATGTCCTCAGCTAAGGAAATAAATTTTGTGCGTTCATGATTATATATATATTGATGGATAGTCTGGATGAAGAAATTTATTTTTGAAACTTAGATACAGAGGTATACCAATTGGATTGTTTTAATCAAATGATGTTATTGTGAATTAAAGCAGTACCGATTTCTAGAGTCATCACACTATGCAAAATTGAATGATCTAGGCATGGTTACAAAGATCTAAACTTATGAGAGTACTATTAATCGAAGCCCTAGTTCTAAGTTCAGTTTGAATTGAATGAAGAATTTGCAACTTTTTAGTTAGGTACTATTGAACATATTGGAATATGTTTTAATACAAAATGTACGATGATGGTTTGCATGTTCAAACAATTAAAGTCGTATCAAAAAGAACTGTTCAACTAAGTGATTTAAAGATGACCACTTTTATGTCTGTGTTGGGAGTTTGATAATATCATGTGCCCGACAGAAAAATGTCATATACTCCCTGATCCTAATGGTTTAAAGTGTCTAATGTTACCGAAAAAGATCTAAAGTCTAAGACTTTGTTAGTGAATTAAGATAATAAGAGATTACGAGAAATTTTTTGAACAATCTTTGAGAAAGTAATTACAGTTACAGAAACCTAGATGAGAAAATTATATATATATTTTTTGTGAGTACTGGGTGCTTGACTGATCTTAGTTGATGTTAGTCTAGATTATAGCTATATCAAATGCTAAAGCGAGGTTTTCCTTGCGAAATGGAGAAATTCAGAAATGTGATAGCGAATGATAATCTAAATGAGTTCAGAGCGAGTTTACTTCTGATGTTAAATTCCTGGTCGAACATGATTCTTAATGTTATAGATATGTCGAGATAGAATATGCATATAGATAAATCCAAAACTTATGTAGAAGTTTTGGTATGAGGCTTAGTAGTAGCACGTCTGTTCATCCATGGATAATAAAATGTACAGTTATGTGAGTAGATGTTTTGGTGATTGAGTATGTAACACGATATTTGTGAGGTTATGTTCAAATGTCTAATTTCTAGCAACTAAGCTGAAATCAAGTTCGTTCAGGACTAATATAGTCATTGATGGAACGAGAATGATGATTAGATTGAGTTATCATAAGTTTTGAAATCGGAATTGTCATAATCTCTGAAAAGGGAGATGTTATCTAAATTGTGGTTGATTGTTTGGCAACGATCCATATGATCATTTTGGTATGTGCAGAGTTTTTATGTCACGGATTATTGAGTATATGTATTCCGAGGTGAGTAATTCAAATTCTGATGAGATGTTCCTATGCTGTGTGTTAAAGTTTAAAAGTTATTGGAAAGAAGATATACGAGGTTAAATCGATTTGTGATTCTGGAAAGTTAGTGAAAGTGTTTCATTAAGGTTGAAAGCAAATCTTTCTGGTGAGATCTTCGGGGACGAAAATCCCTAAAATGGGGCATTGTAATAGCCCCAATTAGGGCCTAAACGGAACAGTGGTTTTGAAATCACAAATTCGAAGTTCAAAAATTTATTACGATTAAGTTTTAATGTTTATTATGTGATTAGATGCTTGTGTGAAAAATTCATTAAGAAATTTTATCCCGATTGGGTGTCTAATTTGATAATTAGGACTAAATTGAAATAAGTGAAAAATGTGAGTTCTAGAAGCTAAGGTACTTATTTGAAATGGGTTTTTAAAGTGGAGGTCCTTAAATGGCAATTAGAACATTATATATAAAGGTGGACAAAAATGGACATGGAAGGATAAAATACTAAAGGTTTTAACAAAGGGCATTTTAATCATTTAGTAATTAAAAGAAATAAAAAGGGAAAAATAGGTCAAAATGTGTCCATCTTCTTCATGAAAGGGTCGAATATTGTTATGGACACCACGGCTAGGGTTTTCAAGCTTTTAAGCTCAATAGTAAGTGCATCCTAGCCCCGTTTTTAATGTTCTTTACATTTTTGAGATTCCCGTAACTCAGTTTAGCTATTTCTACCATTAATTTGAGCTAGGGTTGATTTTAAAATTTTACCCATGTTCAATAATTGTGTATTTTGATAGTTTATGGTATATTATACATGTCTATGATGAGAGATACGAGTTTTACTAGGTGGTTTTCGATGAAAACGTCCAAAAAGGGATAAATCATAAAAGTAATAAAATGTGAAATGAAGTGTGTTTGAGTGAGAATTGTGGATTACTCTAGTTATGAAAATGGTTCGGCTAGACCTAAAGTGCATGGAAATTGAGTGGAAATCATTTTACGAACCTAGGGGCAAAAAGTGTAATTTTGACAAAGTTTAGGGGTAAATATATAATTTTGCAAAAATATGATTTTGGGACTGAATTGAACAATGTGTTAATTAAATGAGTTAAATGTGATCTTATATATCACAAAAATGAGATTCGAGCTTAGATCGAGAAAGAACAAGGTTATGGACTAAGTCGAAAAAATTTGCCACTTTTGCGGCCGAGGTAAGTTGGTGTGATAATAATGCAATATTATTGTTTATTATACTTGAAACCTAAATTGTTATGTTAATTTGACTACGTTGGATTAAATATTTATGAAGAGATGTACGCGATATTGTCGTACTCCAAGAAAGTTATATAGTATGCTATGCATATGAGATAACTTAGAATATGTCTACGATACTTGATGACATTGTAATGAATTGAATTATTCTGTTAGAAATGCTTATCATGATTGATATCATTATGTGAAAGCATGAGCTTAGTTACCATTATAAGATATGTGATTAAATGTATATTGACTAAGCTTCTACAAGTAAGAAAATCTCGGTTGAATTTTAAGAATACAAAGGATACCATTGTCATGACATGAGACTAAGGAGGTCCCGTATAAGACCATGTCTAGGACATGGCATCGATACCAAATAGAGATCCCATGTAAGACCATATCTAGGATATGGCATTGGCATCGACATGTGGTTCCGTGTAAGACCATGTCTAGGACATGGCGTTGGCACCGAGACGAGATTTTAGATCCTCTATAAGACCATGTCTAGGACATGGAATTGACATCGAGATGATATCCCATATAAGACCATGTCTGGGACATGGCGTTGGCATCGATGTGAGGTCTCATGTAAGACCATATCTGGGATATGGCATTGGCACTGATTTATGATCCCATGTAAGACCATATCTAGGATATGGCATTGGCATCCTATAATTTGAATGACATTTCTGAGTATCCTTCGGTATTCTAAGTGATTCAATGGGAAAAGAATTAAACTTGATGTTAAAGATGAGAAAGACTAAAGTTATGTGATAAGTGATACAGGTACACATGAGAAATTACGAGAAATGAGCCCAGCATATTGTGAATTGTCGGTAAGAAAGAGTGATCTATCGTGTGTGTGATGATAAAGTAATATGATCGTACCTAACAACTAACTATTATCACGATAAAGGCAAGCGCACCTATCGAACAAAAGTATAGTTTAGTGGCAAGACCCGAATATCGAACCCACAATAACTAAAAGTACTAGTAATAACTTTCTTTCTATTATCTAGCCTAGAAATAAAGGGGAATTGTTTTAAACTAAAATCTAACTAAACTAAAACGTGACAGAGAGTAAATTGGGGAGAATACTTTTGGGAAAACTGATTGATTAAGACAATACCCAAGGAAGAATCCACCTAGCCTTCACTTATTATTACACTATGAACTAGACGATTTATTCACTTCACTTTGATCCATAGAAATCCCTAAATTATGTTAATATATCTTTCAAGACTAAGAACAACTAACTCTAGGTTGATTAATTGAAATTTCTTTCTAATTGAAACCCCTAGTGTTGCATTAACTCGATTTATGGATTTTCTTATTAGATTTGACTCTAATCTGGTAGATTTTCGTCGTCTTATATCTAGAATTGTGATCAACTCCGCTTAATTGTGTTGGATCTGCTCCTAAATAGGGACTTTTGCTCCACTGAATAAGCACATTCAACTTGAATTAATATCCTGAAATATTAACACAAGGATTAATAATACAATTAATAACAAATCAAGTATTTATCATATAATTCAGATATTAATAACAAGATCTGTCTTAGGTTTCATCCCCCCTCAGGTATTTAGGGGATTCAATTCATAATTATAAAGGAAAACATCTCAAAATTGGAAAAACAACAAAACATAAAGAACCTAAAAACTTCGAGAGAAATTGAAGGGAGATCTTCAAATTAAATGATTAAATGAATTAAAAAATGGTTGAAAAACATGAAATGGGTGAAAAAGAATATTTTTTTAGTTAGGGGCATTTTGGTCATTTAATAATTAAATGAATTAAAAAATCAAATTAAAAGCCAATTTTCACTCATCTTCTTCCTCAAGGCCGAAAATAGCATGGAGAAACCATGGCTAGGGTTTTTCAAGCTTCCAAGCTCGATTATCAAGAAAGACGTGAAATCGACCTGGATTAGGGAAAGGAAAAGATTGTGGATTAAATTGTAAAATTTCTATATTTTACTCTGAAGTAAGTTTATATCTACATAATGTATTTTTTTTATTATGTTATGATATTTAATTTTGTGACATGTGAAATAAGTTTTAGTGTTGTACAATTAATGGTCATAAACGGTGATTGTGGTTGATGAATTGAGATTAAATGAGGAAATCTTGGTTGAACCTTCGGAATGAAAAAACGTGGTGCTAAGTGGATATACCACGGTTATACATGTAACGTGGTGCTAAGTGGATATGCCACGATTACACATATTGATACATGTAACGTGGTGCTAAGTGGATATGCCACAGTTACATATATTGATTCATTAACGTGGTGCTAAGTGGATATACCACAGTTAAACATGTAACGTCGTGCTAAGTGGATATGCCACGGTTATACATGTTAATTTGAAAAGTGGCGCTAAGTGCGTATGCCATAATTACATGTTAGTCCAATAGTGTGATGCTATGTGCGTATACCACTAAGTTGGGCATTAATTACAGAAGGTGGAGCTATGTGCTAAAACCACCGGATATTGTTACTTTCCGAAGTGTTCACCGAGAGAAACAAGTTTGCTAAATGGAATTTAACATGAAAAATGTGGGGATAAATACCGGAATATGAATATATGAGTTTTGAATTATGAGTTAGATATGTCATTGAATTTTGATAAGATGAATATGGATAAGTATTAAAATTTTAGTGAAAGAGCTGAAATTTGGAATAAATAGTTTCAAACAGCAGCAGAGGAGTGACTTTGAAAAATCACCAAAAATGGTAGAAATTGAATTAGAAGCTGAATGTGATAGTGTATTAAAGCTTATTGAGTCTATTTTCATATAAAAGAAACAGAGAAAGGAAAAGAAATCTATATTTTGAGATATTTATATTTTTTTAGACTGGTTTAGAATAACTTCGTGATCTCCTGTTCTGATTTGGAAAAATCATTAAAAATTGTAAAAAATATTTATGGAACATAATTTATATGGGTGGATTCCTTATTGAGTTTATTTTTAGTAGAAACAAACATGAACATCTTTTTAGTTCTGTATAAAGAGAAATTGAAATTTTAGTGAAGAGTGGTCAGGACTATTGGGTAGCAAAATAGGGGAGTATTTAATGAATAAACTATATTAATTGGCCCAACCAAAAATTCTAAAATTTTTATGGTAAGAAGAAATATGAGTATAATTTCTGGGAAAATTTATGGATCTTAATTTGGAGCTCTGTAACTCCGTATAAAAATAATTTAGTGACTGGGACTCGAATGGACAGCTTATACTGATTTTAAGTAAATGATAATTTCATGTGAGATTAAGATTGTATCATTTTGGAGACATATTTTAGGATTTATAAATGCCATTAATAATGTATTATTATTGTTTACATATTCACTTACTAAGCTATAATGCTTACTCACTTCTCTTCCTTTTTCTTATAGAGTTTTAGATGCTAGGTCGAGTTGGAGGTCGCTGGAGATACTATCACACTATCAGGCTGAGGTTAGTATTAAAAGATTCTAAAATATTTATAAGTTTATGGCATGTATAAGGACTTGAATATATTTATATATGTTACTGAGTTGGCCTAGAATGTTGGCCTAAATTAATGGAAATTTTATTGTTGTATAATACCATGTGATATGACTAATAGTAGCTATGTAATGAGTCATAATGATTCAATACATGAACGAGTATGCTTGCATGTTAGTAAATGAATTAATGTATATATGATAAGAATGTGATTAGATTCTAAATTGAAAGAAATTTTATAGCCGGTTTGTGTATTTGTAACTGTAAAAATCCAGTGATGCCTCATACCTTATTCCGACATTAAACACGGGTAAGAGGTGTTACAATGTTAATAAATTACTTATTATTATATGTCAAATTACTAAGCTATAACGTTTACTCTCTCCTTTCCATTTTTCTTAGTGTTGTCAGGTTGGCTCAGGGTTGGAGATCGTCAGAGGCAGCAACACACTATCAAATTGACAATTCGGGATAATGACAAACCTTAAGTACTTTTGAGTGAGTGGCATGTATAGTGACTTAGTTGTTGATATTATGTATTTTTTTTTTAGATTTGGCCAAATATGTTGGCTTATATTATTATACTGTATATGGCCATGAGATGTGGCTCATATTGGCTATGAATGTGTAACTTATTCATGTATACATGTGCTAAGACCTTAAGTAATGTGATTATGTTGTTTGTCATGAATGGCTAGTGCCTTATTACATGTGTTTGATGATTAAGATAGGAATAATTGAGGGTACGATGTGTGCCTAAGAAATATTTATAAAAGGGTAAATGATTAAGAGCAATAAAAAGGGCTTGGAAAATAACCTAAGTGTTGGCCACACGGGCAGAGACAGAGTCGTGTGTCTCAGCCGTGTGGAGGACACGGCCTAGCACAGGGGCGTGTGACTTGGCCGTGTGCCCCTAAATGTTAGATGACATCATAAACAGAGAGTTACACGGGTGGAGGACATGGGCGTGTCCTGAACTACACGAGCGTGTGAGACCACAAGGCCTACCCACATGGGCGTGTGATTCTCCAAAATAGGGAAATTTTAAATTGTGTCACAAACGTTTTAAAAGTTCTCAGTTTAATCCCAAACCATTACCAGTGTATGTTTTAGGGCCTCGTAGGCCCGTATAAAGGGCTTTAAGATGGAAATTGAAAAGTTTTAAATTTGAAAAAAATTTTATAGCCCGGTTTAAGAAGTTTAAGTATGTTCAAGTACGGTAATGCCTCGAACTCTGTCCCAGCGTCAGATACGGGTAAGGGGTGTTACAATTCGGTCCAGAAATCACACTATGACAAAATTACATTTTTTCCCTAAAGTTTGACATATTTATACTTTAGTCCCTAGGCTCGTATAACGAAATGTACTCATTTTATTTGTTACCCAAGTCTAGCTGACACATATACATACTCATAACAGCCTATATTTTATACTAAATCACATTTTATACACATGTTTTTATAATTTTTACAAATAGGTCCCTTTATGCATTTTCATAAAAAACCACCTAGTAAAAGTTGTTTATCATACATCAAACTTTCATTTTCTACCATTAAACATCAAAATACATGCATGACACACATGGGTAAATTTTTTAATATAAAACCTAGTTCAAAATAATGGTAGAAATAGGTAAACTGAGCTACGAGGACTTTAAAAATGTAAAGAACATTAAAAATGGGGCTTGGAGGCACTTACTATGAAGCTTGGAAGTTGAAGAAACCCTAGCTATGGTGTCCTTAGGGATTTTCGGCCAAGGGAGAAAGATGGACAACAATTTTGACTTATTTTTCCCTTTTTATTCTTTTAATAATCAAATGACCAAAATGCCATTCACTTAAAACTTTGATGTTTTGTCCCTTCTATGTCCATTTTTGTCCAAACTAAACTATATTGGTCTAATTATCACATAAGGACTTCTAATTTAAGAACTCATCCCAATCAAATCCTTTTAGCAATTAAAATAGATTTTGCAACTTTTGCAATTTAGTCCTAAAAATCAAATTGGACACTTTATCACTAAAATTTCTTAACCAAAATTTCACACATGCATTCAATCATATAATAATCCTTAAAACTTTGTTGCAATAAATTTTTCTACTTCATATTCGTAGTTCCGAAACTACTATTTCGTTTAGGGTTTAAATCGGGTTGTTACATGACACATACCCATGTCGTCTATCTGTGTGATCTTAAATCACAAGTAATGAGTCACACAACTTGGACACCTACTCGTGTCTCTAGCTCGTGTGATATCTAAAAACAATAGTGAGTCACACGGCTTGGACATACACCCGTGTCCCTAACTCGCGTGATCTTTATTTTGTGCTCAGTGAGTTACATGGCTTAGATACACGCCGTGTCCTTGGCCTGTGTGAACCCTGCACTAATTTGACCACACACGCTCGTGTCCCTTGCCCGTGTGGCTCATATTTGGTAGACAGTAAGTTACACGACCTAACACATGGCCTGTCCTAGCTACACAGCTGGCACACGATCGTGTAACCTCGATAGCCATGTTTTTTGGCGCTTGAAATTCACAAAAACTTGGGTGTTTGGTATGCACTTGAAGTAATTTCGAAGTCAAAACGATGTAGAAGACTTCCAAAGCCAAAAGATCAACAACAATTACTCGGATTGACGTTTTAAGGTTTGTTACTCCCGATATCCCTGTGCAATAACCTTTCACTCGATGCAACTAACAACGAATAACTTCGATTAGTCCCGTATTCAGTTACGACAGTAATCAAAATGAAGAAAAATAAAATAATTGATAAAAATAAAGAAAAATGAAGAAGAAGAACGAAAAAAGAAAGGAGATTAAAAGGAAGACGACAACGTTAAATCCTAATTAACTACCAATTAGATTCCTAGCGTTTAGTAAAAGTGTTCCGTATCACACTCCCTAGGACTCGAACACAAGACCATGCAAAATACAGATACTTAACTAGTGAACCAGCAGGCTCATTCTTGACATAAGTTCACACAGAATTAGATTTAAATATGTAATCAAGGATAAAGGTTATCTTAAAATAAAATAACAAAACTTCTAAAGATGCGACTTGAACTCTCGACCTCAACCACATAAATAGAGCACATAACCACAAATACAGAGACTTAATTACAATAGAATCCAACAGTCAAATATTCAAATTTTGGGGGGCGGTACAAAGAGTTTGAGAGAGTTGAGAGAGTTTGAAAGAAGGATGTGAATGAAAGAAAATTAAATTTAAGGGGTATTTATAGTGTCAAAAAAATTTATTGTTAGGGTTTTCGTTTTTTTTTTCATTTGGCGCGGGCAGCGGTTAAAAAATCATTGAAGTTACCGTTGAGGGCAAGTGCGTCTAGCTTGGCGCGCTTTCTGATAGATGGCAGTAAAGCACGCCTAGCTGGACGTGCTTTCACATTCTCTCTCCTAAAACCGACCTATTTCCCTAATTAAAATTAAAATCAACCTAAAGGCCTAAATAAAAAATAAAAACGACCTAAACACCTTATTTAGCAAGATAAGAGGGTAAAAAGAATATTTTATATTTTAAAATTTTATTTACTCTACTTTCCCTCCAATTTGGGGTAATTAAAAATTTGATACTTTGAGACAAAGCAAGAGATACTAAACTTTCTTAGCTTTCCCTTACTTAAAAAAAAAAAAGAAATTATTCAAACAAGGGAAAATATCTTCCTTTCCTTTCTTTTATATTCCCTCAATTCAAACGTAGAGTTATTTGGTTTTTATATAAATTATTAATGAATATATTTATTACATAATTTTTTAGGTCTCTAACTGAATTGGGGTTGTGAGTCAATTAGACACCCATTCAGCTAAAAGTGACTAACATGTCCTTTATACAAAATAGGTTACATTATTATTAGAATATTCTTTTTATCTTTTTATATTTTATATAAAATCAATAAAAATTAAATTATATTGAGATATGACCCCATGACACAATAAATTTAAAACATTTAATTTTATCATTTTAACTAAAACATTATTTGATTTTTATATCAATTTTTGACAAATACATTTGTTACATAGATAATAGTATACTTACTATTATTAAGTATACTATACCATTAGTAAGAGTGATGGAGTTTATGTCACTCAGCAATCAATTCCAATTTCGTTGTAAAATACCCAAAACTTATTATATTGAGGGTATTTATATTTACTTATATTTTGATAAATCTAAAAAGAATACACATAGATAGATAATAAGAATCAAAAGATTTGAAATCAAAATATTATTGTTTCAACTTTACCATTTTAACCAAAGGAGTATTTTATTTTTATCAAAATTTTTATAAATTTATTATATAATTTTTTTCACCCATGTAATGTGTGCATTATAATCTAATTTATATTGTGGGTGGTGTTACGTTTTTATTATATTATGTTTAATTTTTTGTTTTTTTTAATGTGGTGTTTAATGGGTTGCAACTATAATGAGAACTTTTAAAATGAGAACTATGAGAATTAAAATGATTTTAGGCATTAAATCAAAACAAATTGTTCTAAGCCTTAAAATTTGTATTTATTTTACCTTATTAAAAAAAAACCAATAACACCTAATCTTTCTCTTCTTAGATATTTGTTTTTGTTGATTGAAAAAATTGGTCCACCATTACATTCTAAAAAACAATTGGGATATTTTTCTTGGTTGATTTCTAGTATTCACTTTTTACTCAACTAAGGAAAAAAAATCCCAATTATTTTAGAATGAAATGATCGACCAATTTTTCAATCAAGAAAAACAAATACCTAATACAGAAATTATTTAATATTAATAACCCTACTATCTTACTTTCCATTTCAATTTTTTTTTCTCAAAATAAAAAAAAATCTTAAAGTAAAAATTATCTAAAAAAATTTTACACTAAAACTTCAATTACATGGTGAAAAAAGAAGAAGAAAAAAAAAATTGCGTTGTTAATTTTACTTTAACAAAATAAGATAAATAGAAAATCTAAAGTTTATAACTGTTTCTTAGTTACTTGTGTATGTTTTATTAATTTTCTTTTTCCTCATGTTTACATATGAAAGAAAGAACATGAAAGTAATTTTGGCATTTGAAAAATCTACAGTATAAATAAATGGAATGTAATTTTTTAAATTCTCATTTCGCTCAAAATATAAATTTCGTATGTTGATTTTGTATTAAATTATTGAGCATTTTAAATATAATTTAAATTCGAGTTGTACTAATTTAATAAATTTCTCTTTTATAATTTATCAAAAAGAAATCATCAATAAATATAAAACGAGTTTAAAAAGTCTGATGAACCTACTTTTTGACATCTATTAAATCCATTCATTTTTGGTGGTATTATAAATTTTATATCAGGTGATGTGACATGAGATTCTTGATGCTCAATATTTATATTTTATAATATGGTGGTTTGGGTTTTTTATTTTTATAATTTTTATCCTTCGATGATTAAGATTATGTTTGACATCAATTAATTGGATTGTATCCGTAATTTGATTATATACAACATTATTGGTGTTGGTTAATAAAAGTTAATGAGATATATTTAAAAAAATAAATACTTAAATTTATTACATTATTCAAAAATAACATTTAATAAGAATTAGATGTATAAATAAATGTTGAATTATATATATGAATACCCTAACATTTGTTCACTCCAATAAGAATATACCTTTCTCTAAAAAGAAAAAGCGGCGGCAGCAGAAGAAGAAATAGAAGATTAGTATACTCCAAAAACCCATCCCATCCAAAATCCCGGGTTATAGGGAGCCTTTTCACCCTTTTCACTCCACGTGGCTGTTCTTCTCATTCATTCTCTTTTCCCCATCTTCCTGAAACTGAAGCCTTCACAAAATCTCTCTTCCTTTTTCTTTTTTGTGTGCGCTCTCTGTCCTTATATATAATTCTCTCTTCTATTTTTTCCTTTTAATTCCATTAAACCTTTTTAATTTCAAAGAATTATTATTAGCCTTCTGTTACGCTCGCCTCTTCTCTCAGTTTCTTTTACTTTCAGTTTTTCTTTTTTGGTTTTGATTGGTTCGAATATGTCGAAGACTATTCTGGTGACCGGCGGAGCCGGTTATATCGGGAGCCACACGGTGTTGCAGTTGTTGTTAAGCGGTTACAAAACAGTGGTTGTTGATAACCTCGACAATTCCTCGGATGTTGCTCCCAAAAGAGTCAAAGAACTCGCGGGTGAATTCGGCAGGAACCTTTCCTTTCACCAGGTTCGTTGAACGATTGAATTCACCTATTTACGGTTTTTTTTTTAAAGAAGAAACTTGAAGATTTGTAGTTTTGTAATTATTTTAATGCTAGACTGCTTAGTTGGTTTGCCAGAGAGAAATCTCACTTAATCTTTGTGTTTTCATTGTTCATTTGGAGTGTAATTAGTTTAAATTTGATTAATCGAATTTGCTATAGCTGGCAACGTGTTACGCTGTAAAATTTCGATCATATGATGTTTAATTCTTTTTACACAAAAAAACTGGTGAAATAATTGCAAATAGTAGACTAATTTCACATTTTCTTTTTTTCTTAAAATTTCTACTTCTGTTTGCCATATTATCTATTTTTGGTGTATGTTTGATTAATGAAGGAATTCGTGAATTGATTGCCATTCAACTATGTTATTAATTTATAAGTGCTTTTAAAAATTAAATAAGTTGAAGAGTTTAAGAGAACCGATGAGAATATGATCTTGTTTCTCCTTGTGAATTCCATATCAAATGCATTAAATGGTAATACTTAAAAATATTTGTCAAAATTGCTTAATTAAGCAACATAATAATTTGATTAAACAGATTTAAAGTCGGTGAATATTCCTTAAATATAAAATAATATAATAATATAGTCTGTTTGGTTTTGTTTAATGTTTCAATTGTATTATTTTATTGTCGGTACCCAAAAAGTGTTTTTTCCTATGTCTTTTGATCCGTATTTTACCCCCTTTTTTTTTTAACATACATGGAAGGACTCTTTTGAATGGGAAATGATTGAATCTATTAAATGTTTTTCTTGATGATATTTAAAAGCTTTAAACATAAAATTGTTCTTTGGTAATTAATTGTTAGCTCTTTTATCATCTGGAAACTGTTGAAGGGTCTCTATTATTATGTTTTTGCTTCAATTAATATATACTGGGATTTGTCTGATATTGCCTATAAATCAAATCCATCATGTGCTGCTGTATTATTGTCCCAAAATTAACAAGAATCATCAAATCACTGAAAACATGAAGTCATTGAAGTATTAACTAACATTTGGACCACTGGTTTCAACCGCAGGTGGACCTTCGTGATAGACCAGCCATTCAGAAAATATTTGCTCAGACAAAGTACTGTCGGGAATTTATATTATATGTTTGGTTTTTTTATTGTGCCTTCTCTACTTGCTCAAATTTCTAAGGTTATTACATTATCAGATTTGATGCTGTGATTCACTTTGCTGGACTAAAAGCAGTAGGTGAAAGTGTAAGTAAACCATTGCTCTATCATGACAACAATATCATTGGGACAATTATCCTGTTGGAAGTCATGGCTGCACATGGATGTAAAAATGTACATTTCTTTCCCTTCCTTGTGTGTGTGATAGTGTTTGCTCTCCTTTTTCCCTTTTGGCATCTGCTATGGAAATCATTAGAGCCAGAGATAAAACGAAACAGACTTGGGTTTCTTCTTGATCAAACTGTAATCACAAACATAGTAGCACCCTGTTGAATCTAGATTCAGTTTATGGATTGTTTTGGCTTCTTGAGTTTTAGAAGTTGACCGATCTAATATGATACATTGCAGCTTGTCTTTTCATCATCTGCTACTGTTTATGGCTGGCCAAAGAAGGTTCCATGTACAGAAGAGTTCCCCCTGTCCGCAGTGAATCCATACGGACGAACCAAGGTATGCGATGAGCATTTAAGTGCATACCATTTAGCAGCTCAAGGAAACAATGTCTTCTTTTATTTGAATCCATTATGAATACTTAGGCATTTGTCAATTAAGAATAGTGTCATCTAATCATATTTGACATGGTGGTTCAGCTTTTCATTGAAGAGATTTGCCGCGACCTCCGTAATGCTGATTCTCAATGGAAGATCATACTACTAAGATATTTTAATCCAGTTGGTGCTCATCCCAGTGGCCACATAGGTGAGGATCCCCGGGGTACTCCAAACAATCTCATGCCTTTTGTACAACAAGTTGCTGTTGGTAGGCGGCAAGCATTGACAGTGTTTGGAAAGGATTATGCAACGAAGGATGGTACCGGGGTAAGATTTTTTCTGTATGACACCTTAGGTTCCAATGAATCTTGTTTCATATTTCAGAATTCGTTTTGAGTATGTCTATGAACTGGGATATGATTTTGAGTTCTACTGAGCTTCTATCAACAACTTTCTTTGTTAATTAAGCTTGATATTGTTAGTCTCGATTTCGTCTACTCCTTGACACTGTGAATCCATGTTTTAAGCAAAACTTTTCTTTCCTTGTAATGAAGTCGACCAACCCCATGAAGCTCTGGCTCCCTTAGTCACACTAAGGGAAGGGAAATTTGAAATTTAACCAACATGCTTCAGGTCTTTTGGGTTATTTTTGTAGCTTAAACATCAATAATTGTTAGTGAATTTGAGTTCAATGCTTTGATCACTTGTGACAAAGGGGCCATTTCTTGTATCTTTTCAGGTTCGTGATTACGTCCATGTTGTTGATTTAGCAGATGGCCACATTGCCGCACTAAAAAAACTATCTGATCCTAGAATAGGTAATTATATAATATAGTATACGTATTGAAGTTAAAATTCAGTAGAATTGGTCCTTATTACCTATTCAAATCACAGGTTGTGAGGTATACAACTTGGGAACAGGAAAGGGAACATCAGTTTTAGAAATGGTTACTGCATTTGAAAAGGCATCCGGGAAGGTAAATGATTCCTTGTTTAGTTTTCTTTATAATTTTTATATATTGAGTTGTACTTATTTGTTATTCATGGTTTTTATTTATTACTTTCAGAAAATCCCTCTTCAAATAGCTGGGCGTCGACCCGGTGATTCCGAAGTCATTTATGCTTCGATAAAAAAGGCCGAGACTGAATTGAAATGGAAGTAAGAGCTTTACATACATGCAAAATTTTAAGTTTGTTAATGTAGGGCCATTAACTGCTTGCATAGTTCTACATACATCCTGTTGTCAAACAACTCATTGTTGAATTTTGGATTTATTCACAGAGCAAAGTATGGCATTGAAGAGATGTGCAAGGATCAGTGGAACTGGGCTAGTAAGAACCCATTTGGATATGGATCCCCTTAGTCAAAAAAATTGGACACCTAGACAATTTTTTTCATACCACACCATTCTTTCTATCCCATTTTTTTAGCTTAATTTTTTCCCTAATTCTTTTACTATTCAGATGTGTTTTTTTAACCTAGTTAAAATGTACATTGATCATAATCATTGACAATGCCCTCTTTTGTCATTTTTTATAGAATTAAAATTTTCATTTTACTCTTATATTAGTAACCTGTTTCCTATTAAATTGTAACTTTATACAAGACAATATGCTTAGAAAAAAGAGAAAAAAAAAAGCTTGTTTGTCTACGATGGAATGTAAACATTCACTTTGGTTTTCAATTTTTACATATTAAATTTTAGGTTAAAATATAATTTATTCTTTGAAATTATCTAAAAGTATCTAATTGGTATTTAAACTTTTTTTAGGTCTAATAAGTACTTGAATTTTTATTTCATTACACACTTTGGTGCCTCCATACTAACACCATTAGTTTGTTAAATAATAATTGTAGAAGTCCAATTTCATCCATGTAACACCCCCTACCCGAGTTCGACGCTGGAACCGAGTACGAGGCATTACCGGATGATAACATAACCAATCATTTACAATCGAGCCATAAAATTTCTGTTCCAATTTAAAACTTTTTCATAATATATCATACAATCCCTAAAATGGGCCTACGGGGCCCAAAACATAGTTTGGGAGTGATCCAGAATCAAACTGAGAACTTCGAAAAATTTTAGAAAATTTCGTCAAAAACAGGGCACACTCCCGTGTGAGACAGGGACACGCCCGTGTGGGCAGACCATGTGGTCACACACGCTCGTGTCCCTAACCCGTGTGGAATTATTGCAAATTTATTTTCATTTCGAACCTACAGTGGTACGCCCGTGTCCTTAGCCCGTGTCCTTCACACTGTAACACCTCTAACCCATATCTGTCGCCAGAATGGAGTTATGAGGCATTACCAGACAAAGTTCATCACCCGAACAATCATATATATGCATATGCTCAAACTCTTAAACCAATCAAATTAAATATCATATGTAACTAATTTAAACTTTATACCAATCATTTCATAACATTTTTTTCGAACACATGCTAATAATGTATTTCATAAGCATTTAATAATAAATACATCATTTTACCCCATAATCATATGCGCTTAACAAGAACATTATAAATTATTCAATCTATTATTACACACATGAGTTTTAATAAGTAAACATATTAAATTACATACATTTCAATAGCATCACATATCATTTTTATCACATAACAAGTAACCAACTTACATTATTTTCAAATAAATAATCAAATATCACATACCTGAGCATTTTAACTCGTTTAACACATTCGATCACATTTATCATTGCTCGTTGAACAATTCAGAATTGAATAGGATACTCAGATAATCACACATATCGTAAAATGCCAATGTCCCAGACGTGGTCTTACATGTAATCACATATCAATGCCACTGTCCCAGACAGTGTCTTACACGAATCACATATACGATGCCGATGTCCCAGACATGGTCTTACACACAATCACATATCGATGCCAACGTCCCAGACGTGGTCTTACACGAGAACACATATCGGAAATCCTATGTCATGATATATGTATCCTAGCTATTTCTAAGGTTCGTACGGGGCTGTTCGAACGTCCTATCTCGGTCGAATCGAATCGTAAACATAGTTCTCAAGTGTACATATATTTAGATATCATTTATACATTCTCAAATATATCAATTCAGCACATGTAACTTATATTTATTCAAAAATAACTACATTTATTTGCTTATAAACTTACCTCAGATAATGAAAAATCGGAACGGGACAATTAGTCGACGACTTTGGTTTTCCCCCCATCCAAATCTGATTTCTTTGGTTCTTGCTCTAAATGTATTCAAAATAAAATAATCCAAATATAATTCCATTCAATTTAGTCCAAAAACACATAAATGGGTAAATTACCATTTTGCCCCTGACATTCTACACTTTTTGCAATTTAGTCCAAATTACATAAAACAGAAATATGCAAAATTTGAACACACCATGCTTAGGCCGAATTTCACCCATGATCATACAAGTCCATATATTTTATTTATTTCACATTTTAGTCCCTCAATTCATAATTTTTTCAATTTAGCCCTAATTACTCAAATTCATCAAAAATTCCAATACAAAACATATTAATCTAAAACATATTTTTCATAATTCATCATCAAACTTCACAAAACACAATTATTCATCAATGGCATAACTTAAAATATTCATAAAAATTAGAAATTCAAGCATGGGTCAGGTAGTATTCGAAGCAACAATCTCAAAAATGTAAAAATTATCAAAAATCGAAAATAAAACATACCTTGATTTAGCTTTCAAATGGCCGAATGCCTTAAACTCTTTTTCTTTCTTTTTATTTGAAGTTTCGGCACTTAAAGAAAAAAAAATGATGCATGGCTTTTGTATTTTATTTTATTATATCATATATATTAATACCTTAATTACTAATATAACCTTAATGAATAAATTATGCAAACACTATAACCATGTCCTTAGCCGTCCATGCATAATTACAAGGATAAAATTACACCTTAAGGACTCCATATTAAAAGAACAAAGCAAATAGGCACTTTAACAAATAGCATGCAAATTTTGCATTTTACGCGATTAAATCTTTTTATTAAATCAAGAACTCAAACGCTAAAATTCAAAAACAAAAATTTCACAGATATAAATTCACACATAATAAACACAAAAAATAAATTTTAAATATTGTTCTGACTCGGATTCGTGGTCCTGAAACCACAGTTTCGAATAGGGTCTAAATCGAGCTGTCACACACACGGCCTTGACACGCCCGTGTGGTCACCTCGTGTGCAAAACTGGAGTATTTTGTTTATGACGTCAGCATGCAAATTTGGTCACACGGCCACGAAACACGCTTATGTGACTAGGCCGTGTGACGTCCTCCATCTCTAAAATTTTCATGCAGGTTTCACACGCCCTACACACATGGTCGTGGCTGGCCGTATGGCCCTAAGTTAGGCTATTTTCCAAGCCATCTTATATAAACCCCTCAAAACAACGTCATTTTGGGCTTGGCTTTAGATGTGCAAAATGGCGTCATTTCAAAGCCGACCCAAATAATCCAAATCGACCTCCTAGGATCCGCATGTTTTCGCATGAAGGGGCTAATTGCCATTTTGGTCCTTCCGCTTTTTTGCTTTTTTTAATTTTGTCTTATTCCTTTTTTATTTGTTTTAAATTTTACCCCATAATTTTAATTTCTTTGCAAATTAGTTTCTTGGCCCATTATTGACCTACCAAGGAAATGACACGTATGCTGGGTTAGGGAAAATAACACCATGGGTCTCTATACTTTTTATTTTGTTTTGGTTTAATCCTTTGTTCGCTTTTTTTGTTGTTTTTTTTAATTTATGCTTAGAATTTCTTTTAGCTTTCAATTTATTCCTTTTCCTATTTATTTATTTTTGTTAATTTATTTTTTTAAACTTTTATTTATGATTATTTATATTTTTGCTTATAACAGCCTGAACTTGGGCCTAGTCGGAATAGTGGTTTCAGAATCGCTAATTCAAGGTCAAAGAAATTATTATTAATATTATTTTATGTGTTATAGTATAATTATATGGGTGCATAAAAATTCTGGTGAATTAATTTTAGCGATTGTGAGCTCACTTGCGACAAATGACTAAATTGCATAAAGGGTAAAAGTTGTGATTTACTAGTAAATTGTGTTAAATAGCTAGAGACCAAAATTGGGGGGGTTTTAATGGGAAAATAAACCCAATTTGTAGTCATGGCCAACCAAGGGAGACAAGAGAAAAGAAAAGTCAATTGTTGGGTGAATTAGGTGACTATTAGGTATTATAATAAAACAAAAAGAAAATAGTGTCATCTTTTTCATCTTCTATTTCATTCTACCAAAAAATATAACAAAGAAGGGGGGTTTAGAAGCTTGAAAACTCATCCACTTATCACCCTTACAAGTAAGTGATTTTCATGGCTTTTCTTGATGATTTTTACATTTTTGGGACCCTTGTAGCATGAGCTAGCTAATGGGGGGACTATTTTGCAAAATGGTTGAGAGTTTAAGGTTTTGCCATGAAAGTTTTTATGTTGTTTTCTGAACTATTATGGAAGAAAATGAAACTTGGTTGTTAAATAAACAACTTTTGTGAAGTGGTGTTCATGAAAAACACCTAAAATTGACCTTTTTGTAAATGTGGTAAAATAGATAGTAACTGCATGAAATAATGGAAATTTTGGGTTGCTATAAGAGTGAAAATAATTTGGTTAGGCTTGGTTAATAAGGAAATTCGATAAAAATTGGTTTCGGAACCTAGGGGTAAAATGGTCATTTGCAAAAGTCTAAGGGCAAAATGGACATTTTGCCAAATTATGAATTTTGGTTTGTCTTAGTTAATATAGTGATTAAATTAGTGAATTTTTATTCATTTTAGATTAAGAAGTACGAAACCTGAACCTAGACCAAGGGAAAACCAAGTTAGCGAATTAAACCAAATTATCCATCTACATTTTGTTTACCGAGGTAAGTTGTAGGTAAATAATGCAGCTTTTTTATAATTATGCATGAGTTTATTGATTTGGCATAAAATTATTAATTGTGATTTTGAGTTATGCATGATGAATTTATGTGATAGAACCTGGTTGAACCATAAGAATAGATTGGATATTCATGCTATGACACTAGGGATGATACGAGAGCTAGTGTAAGACCATGTCTGGGACATGGCATCAGCCTCGTTATGTGTCAGTGTAAGACCATGTTTGAGACATGGCATCGACTCCAATATGTGCTAGCCAGTGTAAGACCATGTCTGGGACATGGCATCGACGTTGATATGAGTGCTAGTGTAAGACCGTGTCTGGGACATGGCAACGGCATGGATAGAGGAGAGCCAGTGTAAGGCCATGTTTGTATATGAGAGTCAATGTAAGACCATGTCTGGGACATGGCATCGACTTGACATGTGAGCCAGTGTAAGATCATGTTTGGGACATGGCATCTGCGTGATGCCCTACGTTTAAGGCTTATTGAATATCCTTTCGTATTCTAAATGGTTCAACGAGAAATTTAAAGTTATGTCAAAAATGAGAATTATTATGATGACATTGTGAGTGGTACAGGTACCTACATGAAATGCATGCTATGTGAGCTTAAACTTATGTTATACAATTAGTAAGAGATGAGAATGAGTAAGTTATGCTCGTAGCCTTGTTATATCATGTGCAAATTATGATGTTTTGTGAGTATGTTAAAGCATTGTAAATTGTTGTCTTTTATTTACTTGCAACTTATTGAGCTTTATGCTTACTCCCTCTCCTTTCCATTTTCTTATAGTGCCGCCTATTTAACTCGTGGATCAATGGACGTTGGAGGCTTCATTCGCACTATCAACTAAAGCATTCGGTATAGTTAGTTTCTAGTATTTTGAGAAATGGCATGTATAGGGGCTAATCTTTATTAAGTGTCAATTTATGTTGGGCCAAGTGTGTTGGCTTGGTTTTGGAATACTCCATTTTTTTTTTTTGTGTAAGGCCATGAATATTGGCTAATATTTGCTATTGGTTTATAAATACAAATGTTGATGTTTTCAAGAATGAGTAAATGGTATGGATGAACATATGCACTAGGGGTAGTAGAATTAATGCTTGGTTGGATTGGTTATATGACAACGTGTGGATGCCTAATTATGGTCATTGGTTGAGTATTTGTGCCTTGGTATGTATTGGTATGTGTTTGATATTGTTTCAGGGTGGCAAAAAGCTTGGTAAATAGCCTAATTTTTTCCATACGGGTAGACACACAGGCATGTATCTAGGCCATGTGTCACATACGGTTCACCCCATGGGCGTGTGGTCAGGCCGTGTGTCCCCTGCACCTTAGGTTAGCAGAATTAAATGCCCAGTAGCAACTACAGGGGCTGAGGCACGGCCGTGTGTCTCAACCGTGAGAGAGACACACCTAGCACTATAACATCCTGAATTAGGGCCTAGTCAGAATAGTGGTTTTGAGACCATAGATCCGAAGTAGAAATAATTATTTTATGATTGTTATAATGTTTATGATATGTTTATATGCTTGTGTGAAAATTTCGTGAAGAAATTTTATGTGAAAAGTGTTTAATTTGATTTTAGGGACTGAATTGAATAAGTTGTAAAAGTTGAGTTTTAGAAGCTTTCAGCATGAAATTGAATTAGATTTTTAATTAGTGGTCCTTAAATAGAATTTGACCAAATTCTAAAATTTTGGACAAAAATGGACATGGAAGGGTAAAATATCAAAGTTTTAAAGTGAAGGGCATTTTGGTCATTTGGCCATTAAATGAATTAAAACATAAAATAAAAGAAAAAAAAGTGTCCAGATTCTTCAACCCATGACCGAACCTTTCATCTTCTCCATGTCTAGGGTTTTCAAGCTTTTCAAGCTCAATCGTAACTGCAATCAAGCCCCGTTTTTAATGTTCTTTACATTTTTAAAACCCTAGTAACTCAGTTTAGCTATTTCCACCCTTATTTTGAGCTAGGGTTTATGTTTAAAAATTGACCCATGTTGGATAATTGTGCATTTTGATGAATTATGATAGATTATGCATGTCTATGGTTAGAAAAACAGTTTTTACTAAGTGATTTTGGACGAAAACATCCAAAAGGACTAAATTGTAAAAGTTATAAAATTAGTCATAAGTGTGTGAATTAGTGGGAATTAAGGACTACCATAGTTATGAAAATGGTTCAGCTAAGTCCAAAATACAAGAAAATTGAACAAAAATTCATTTACGAGCCTAGGGGCAAAAGTATAATTTTGACAAACTTTAAGGGCAAAAACATAAAATTTTCAAAATGTGATTTTTAGACTAATTTGAATAATGTTAATGTTAAATGAGTGTTATTTGATATGTCAGATCAAGAAAATACAAAACTTGGGCTTAGAATGGTGAAGAACGAGGTTTTGGGCTAAGTCGAAAATAATAGCCGTTTTTGCATTCGAGGTAAGTTGGTATATTAATAATAGTACAATACTATTGTTATATATGCTTGAAACCTAAATTAGTATGTTAATTTGATTTTTTTTGAATTAATGTTTAAATTGCTATGTATATTATTTGATTTAAAAATATGTCTATGATACAAGATGACATGGAAATGAATTGAAAATTTGTGTTCGAAGTGTTTTTCATGATTATGTGAAATTGTGAATTAGTCATTGTCATGAGATATGTGAAATTTTCACGTTTGTTGGTGGAGTTAATTTCTCAATGATTTCCACCTTAGCTTTGTCTACTTGAATGCATTGACTAGAGATGCGATAGCCTAACACAATGCCTTCAGTTGCCTTGAAATGGCATTTTTCCCAATTCAGGAGAAGATGTGTGTCCTCACATCGGTTCAATACTTTATTTGAATTGTTAGTGTAATGATCAAAATCATTCCCATAGACTGAGAAATCGTCCATAACAACCTCTAAAGAGTCTTTGATCATATCCGAGAATATTGCCATCATGCACATTTGAAATGTGGTTGGGGTGTTGCAAAAATTGAAAGGCATATGATGAAAAGCAAAAGTACCAAAAGGTAGGTGAAGGTTGTTTTCTCCTGATCCTCTGGTGTAATAAAAATTTGATTGTACCCAGAATAGTCATCTGAAAAGAAATAATAAGCCTTTCTAGCAAGCTGATCCAACATTTGGTCAATGAAAGGAAGTGGGAAGTGATCCTTTTTTTGTGGCCACATTCAATTTGTGATAATCCCTACAAACTCGCCATCTAATGGGAATGCGTGTAGGAATTGTTTTGTCCTTAGTGTTGCAAATCACAGTAATGCCACTCTTTTTAGGTACGCATTGCACTGGACTTCCCCAATTACTATCAGAAATCGAGTAAATAATTCCAGCATCAAGCCATTTTATGATTTCCTTCTTGACAACTTCCTTCATCTTCTCATTTAATATTCTTTATTGTTCAATCGATTTCTTGCCTTCATCTTCCAACTTGATCTTATGTATGTAAAAGGAAGGGCTAATACATTGAATGTCGGTAATACTCTAAGCAATAGCTCGTTTATATTGCTTGATAATATGGACCAATTTCTCTTCTTGAGTTACATCCAGTGTTGTGAAGACAATAACTGGGAAAGTATTATGATCACATAGAAAGACATATTTAAGATGATGAGGTAGTGGTTTCAATTCCAAAGTAGAAGCTTCTTCAATAGATGGTTTGAAAATTAGGGTTGTTCTGTTGGCTAGGTCTAAGGATTCAATTTGCCATCCATGCTTGAGTTCAAGATTATTAGCTTCAACCATGTTGTCACAATCGTCTAAAGAGTCCACATTAGATGTCACTGCAAACTCTTCAGAAGGTACTATGCTTTAGTCATTGAATTCTTTATTAATTATATCATCTGGCACATCGATAGTATGACATTCTTCTTTGTCCTTACATTGAATAGATTCAAAACACTGAAGGTGACTTTCTCGTTATTAAGTCGCATGGTTAGTTCACCTTTGTAAACATCAATAAGAGTTCAGCCGATGGCTAAAAATGGTGCTCCTAAGATTATGGGAACCTTCTTTTCCGGCTCACAGTCAAGTATGATAAAATCAGCTGAAAAAATAAATTTATCTATACGAACTAAGACATCTTTGATTTTCTCTTCAGGTTGAGCCAAGGAACGATCAACTAGTTGTAATGTCACTATAGTAGATTTCATGTGACCAATTCCCAACATTCTAAAAGTAGATAGTGGCATTAGGTTAATGATAGCTCCCAAGTCACATAAAGCCTTGCCCAAATAATGATTTCCAATTGAACATGGAATGGTAAAGCTCCCAAGATCTTTCAATTTAGGGGGAAATTTGTTTGTTAAAATAGTACTATAGCATTCTATGAGTGCAATAGTTTCAATAACAGTGAGCTTCTTCTTCTTGGACAAGAGGTCTTTCATAAGTTTCCCATAACTTGGAATTTGTACCAAAGCATCTACTAAAGGAACGGTGATCTGAAGTTGCTTCAGTGTGTCCAGGAACTGCTGATACTGCTTGTCATACTCATTCTTCCTAAATCTTTGTGGGAAAGGTAAAGGTAGAGATACATCTACTTGCGCCGACACCTTTGATTGTGTCGACAGTTTCGAAGGTTGGAAATTGGGCATATGAATGACCATTTGTGGAACTTCTTTGTCTAATGCATTGACACACTATTCAGATTCAACCTTCTCACCAGTGATCACTCCATCCGTATCTTGAAGTGCTACAGTAGAGGCTATAAGCGATTCGTGAATTTGTTTACCACTACTAAGAGTGATAGGCTTATAATGTTCTTTCCCTCTCGGACTGGGATTTTTCGTGTCGCTAGGTAATGAGCCTGATGGCCAAGTATTCAAATTCAAAGCAAGTTGTCTTAATTGTGCCTTCATTGCTCGAATGGAAGATAAATTCCCTTGTACGATAGCTTTCGTGTGAGTAATATGCTCCCGTATTAACTCCTCAGGAGCTGCTAACGGGTCAGAAGTAGAAGCTTGAGTATACTGTTGCTGACGATATCCTTGAACATGTTGATTCGGTATTAAAGAGTGTTGTGGCTACATCAGATTTTGGTCTGGATGTGTCTGGCCTTGTTGTGGATGCATCTAAATATGCTAATTGTAGTTTTGCTATTGTTGATTGTAATTCCCTTATCTTGGATTATAGTTTCCCTGAGTAGAAGTATTCCCATATCTGAATGTCGTAGCATTTTGTCTAGTATTCTGAGTTCCCTAAAATAGTTGGTTGCGTGCAGAGTAGTTGTAACAGTTACCATAAGAATTGTTGTGAATGTTACTAATGTAACAGACATTCCCTACATGTTTTGGACAACCTCCATAGCTATGGTTGTCATTACAAATCTCATAACAAAAAGTAAGAACATCAACCTGCTGTGTAATAACTCGATTTTGGGCTTAGTCAGAACTGTGGTTTCGAGACCACAAATCCAACGAAGAAAAAACTTATTTTTATTATATTTTTATGATCTACCATTTATCGGGAAGATTTCACAAAAAATTTGCTTGAAAATTTTGACATTTGGGCACTCAATTTAGTCAAAAGGACTAAATTGTAAATAATGTAAAAGTTGACTTCTACATGTTAGAAGTGTAACACCCCAAACCCAGCCTAGACGTTACGGCCAAGTCTGATGTGTCACATTAAAATGTTTTTCGAAAATCGTGTTTTCATTTAAAACCCTTCTTAAATGTTTAAAAACTCTTACCGTTAAACTTGTATAAAACCTTAGCCTGTCTTTTTCCAAAACGTGATTCATTGAAATAATCATCCCTTTGCAAACATCGTTAAAACCTTTGTAAAATTTTTATGAAAGCTTATAAACCCTTGTAGTTTGCAAAAACATGTTATTTTAAAAATAGATCAAATATCAAAAAATCAGATTTGTAACCTTTATAAAACATGTTATCTTGAAAACGGTTTAAGTATCAAATAATTTTGACCTTTTTCGTTAAGACTTAAAGTGAATGGAAGCTGGGCACCAGGTAGGATTCCAGAAAAGAGAAGGTGAGTCGAGTAGACTGCTTAAGTACCAAGCTCTTCTTGGATCCACTCCTAGACGTGCACACTACCATTGCCACACTTTAACTATTTGAAATATTTATCTATAAGATCATTTGAAATTGCGGAAGCTTTGCTTGGTTATCGTGTTATTTTGAAAACAAGTAACTTTTATAAAAATCACGTCTTAAAATCGTTTATTTTCAACTCGATTTAAATAATATCCTACGTAAGCTAAAACTAATTTAAATAAGTAAAGAATAAAAACCCAAAATAAAAATAATTAAAGAGGCCCTTTTTACAACCCAAAACCAGAAATAAATAATTAAATCTAAATTCAAATAGGTAACTTAATTAGAAATCCAATATCCAGTCTATGTGGCCACTCTGAATCCCTCCCAGCTCCAAGTCCACCAGTCTAAGGCTCACCTGCAAGGATGGAAGGAAAAAAAGGGTGAGTTTGGAAAACTCAGTGTGCAACAAGCCACCTATAGAGCCCAAATCAATATCAGCATACTAGGCCTAAGCCCCCAAATTAGTCTCAACATATAATTGGGCCGAAGCCCTTTTCAAATATCGGTTACTGGGCCTTAGCCTTTTTCATAAATCAATTCACTGGGCCGAAGCCTTCTCTGTAAACGGTATGGCCCAAAGGCCCATTTTAACATCACATATAATATCAGTGTATGTGTGCAAAGCCCATTTCAATATCACATGTAATGTCAATGTATGTATGCAAAGCCCATTTGGGGAGACTGCTCAACCCACCATCCGCTACTCTCCACCCGTACCAACCAACACACCATGCGGGGATACTACTCAACCCACCCCGCCGCTACTCTCCACTGGCAGCATAGCTGCTTTATCATATAACTGGAGGCCTAGCCTCTTTTAATAACTGGGGCAGAAGCCCTTTCGGTAAACTGGGGCAAAAGCCCTTTTTGGTATACTGGGGCAAAGCCCTTTAACATCCAATCATATAAACCCAACCCATGCATGTAATGATTATAACATGGCATAACGTATACATATCGTAGCATATTATGTGCATATCATGTGCATATCATATCATTTCATGAAAAATATTAATATCACAATCAACATAATCATTTTACAACCCTAGGGGTATAATGGTCATTTCTACCTAGGGGTAAAATAGTAATTTTCACACTGAAGGGTAATTCAGTAATTTTATCAACTATTAGGGTTTTCATGCTCATTAACTATTATCAATAATTTCCAAGCGTTTAAACAGTATTTCCAGCCCATTTTAGCAATTCCGAGTTATTGGGCCCAAAACCCCTAATGGGCCCTATGTAGCTAGTTCAGTCGTCTAAGCCCACTTAGTCCAAATCCTACAATTTACTACTAATTTAACCAGTTTTAAGCCTATAGTCTATTAGGAAATGTCTATTGCCCATTTTTACCCATATGGGCCCGTAAGCCCATTGGGCCCAATTTCAGCCCATCGAGGCCCAACTTAC
This sequence comes from Gossypium stocksii, assembly GCA_020496765.1. Lineage (NCBI taxonomy): Eukaryota > Viridiplantae > Streptophyta > Magnoliopsida > Malvales > Malvaceae > Gossypium > Gossypium stocksii. The sequence continues at coordinate 57,839,681 of CM035622.1, forward strand.
CATCATGCACAAAATCGTGCCCTTACCTGTTCCATCGATCCAATCACCGATCTTATCGTATGTATCACGGCTCAACCCATTCACAAAACCACAAGTTCAAAATGCCGAAGTTTAGGCATTTTGGCTTTTCAGCAAATATTAATCTAAGCTACTGTGAGGTTCATTACACACCTGCTTGCAACGAACGATGACTATATCCGATCCAAGTCAATCCTACATTCGATTACTAAAACATTAGACCACGAATCAATGATAACTAAATTTAACATACTCTTACCATATTCGGGCATCCATGAACAAGGCCCTAAATCCTTACCTTTGCTGAAGTTGATATCCAAATCTAGATCCGAACGCTCCACTGATCCAAGCCCTTAGTCAGTAGCCTTTAACCCTTACAAGCACAGAGTAAAATAATTGGTAACAGCCCCTTAAAGCCTTAGGCGCTATTTCGACAGCCTCCCTAAACACATAGGGATTCCAACTTTTCCAAATCCCAAAAATAAGAATAGATCACAGTCAAGTCATTCATATCACCAACTTATATCCACGGTCAAACTAGCCCAATCATCACACAAGTTAGTCATTTACCCACGAAGGGCAAAACAGTCATTTAACACCCTAGGGGCAAAACGGTAATTTTACCCCATAGGGGTGTCTCGGTAATTCTACCCTACAGGGGTATTTCGATAAATTTGCAAATCGAGGGTAAAATAGTAATTTTTACAAATCAAGGGTAAAATAGTAATTTTATAAATTAGGGGTAAAACGGTAATTTTACAAATTAAGGGTAAAATAGTAATTTTACAAATTAGGGGTAAAACGGTAATTTTACAAATTAAGGGTAAAATAGTAATTTTACAAATTAGGGGTAAAACGGTAATTTTACAAATCATGGGTAAAATGGTAATTTTACAAATTAGGGGTAAAACGGTAATTTTACAAATTAAGGGTAAAATAGTAATTTTACAAATTAGGGGTAAAATGGTAATTTTACAAATCATGGGTAAACTGGTAATTTTACAAATTAGGGGTAAAATGGTAATTTTACAAATCAAGGGTATGTTCGTCATTTTACAAATCGAGGGTACTTCTGTCATTGTACAAATCAAGGGTAATTCGATAATTTTATAAATCGGGATATTTCTTGTAATTTTGCAAATCGAGGGTAATTCGGTAATTTTGTAAACCAAGGTATTTCAGTAATTTTGTAAACCAAGGGTATTTTAGTAATTTTGTAAACTAAAGCATTTCTAAACAGAGATAACAATGCGAATGGGCCTAGGGCCCATTCTCGGCCCAAATGGGCCCACACGCTCGTGTGGCCCTTTTAGCCCAAATCTAGCTACAGATATGAGATTCACCTAATCTAGCCCAATATTTACTATACAATCAAACAACTAATCCAATTGGGCCCGTAGGCCCATTGGGCCCACATGGCCTCTTCGGCCCATCGCAGCCCGAAGTAGCCGTCCTACCGCTAGAGCAGTGAGAAATACACACCTGATAGGAGACTGAAGTTAATCCGCGCTCCAAACACTCTTAGCTGATGCCCAATCCAAACGGGCACACCATAAAGCGAAAGGGATCAGCCAAGAAGGCTGTGCCTACTCTCCTCCTGGTTTGCTCTATTTAAAGCTAGCTCCTCACCCGCTCTCATGTTAGCTTTCCGATGTGGGATTCTCCATCAATCCCCCCCAAAATTAAAGCGTTAGCAAAATAATCAACCTTTGCGTGCAACGGGATTCGAACCAAAGTCCTCTCAGTAACCCTGTCAAGCCATCACCACTCGGACATAAGCTCTTTTGTGTCATAAGTCCAACACATTTAACTTTAAAGCTCACCTACTTGCTTCCAGATTTATTTAAAAGAAAAACCAAAATAAATTGCAAGAGCCAAAACTTGAACCTTGGACCTTTTGCTTCCTTGTCCCCTAAGTGGCACTACTTTACCACTACACCACATTCATTTTTTGTGTCTTATTACACACATAATTCCTTACAACTCCTCTTTTCCAAGTCCTCTATTCCTTAAGTCCAAAAATCCAAGAATTCTCCGGGTTTTTAACCAACACTTGGGCCTTCCATAGGCCCAATAACACACTCCAAACACGAATTACACATCCATATATCAAAATTTCAACATTACACCAAATATCACAAAAATCCCGGAATCCCAGAAATTAGCCCAAGACTTTTCCCCACACTATGAATCCTTCGCACTAAAATACCACATTAACCCATTAATAATAACCTTCCATAACAGAATTCAACACATCAATAATTTTATTTCGAACTATCTCACACCCGCACCCAGGCCCAAGGCCCAATACTTCAGGCCCAAATTCAGGGTGTTACAAGAAGTATCTAATTGCTATGAAGTTTTAAATTGAAGGTCCTTAAATGGTAATTAGACCTTCTTATTCATTTGGCCAAAACTCCCTATGGACACCATGGCTAGGGTTTTTCCAAGCTTCCAAGCTCAATAGTAAGTGCACCCAAGCCCCGTTTTTAATGCTCGTTACATTTTTAAGATCTCGGTAACTCAGTTTAGCTATTTTCACCCTTATTTTGAGCTAGGGTTTAAGTTTAAAAATTTACCCATGATGAATACTTGTGTATTTTGATGATTAATGGTAGATTATGCTTGTCTAAGATGAGAGGAACGAGTTTTACTAAGTGATTTTCAACGAAAACGTTTAAAAGGACTGAATTGTAAAAGTTGTAAAATTGGTCATAAGTGCATGAATTAGTGAGAAATGGGGACTGCTATAGTTATGAAAATGGTTCTGCTAAGTCCAAAATACAAGAAAATTGAATAAAAATCATTTTACGAGCCTTGGGGCAAAAGTGTAAATATGTGGAACTTTAGGGGCAAAAATGTAAATTTTCCATAGTATGATTTTTGGATCATGTTGAGTAATGTGACTAATAATTGAGCTAAATGTGATATTATAGATCATGGGAAACGAGATTTTGGCTTAGATCGGAAAATAACGAAGTTATGGACCAAATCGAGAAAATTTGCTACTTTCGCGTCCAAGGTAAGTTGGTGTGATAATAATAATGCAACATTGTTGTAGTTTATGTTTAAAGCTTAAATTGGTGTATTAATTCGATTATGTCGAATTAAATGTTAAAGTACTATGTATATGAATTGAGTTAAGAACATTGTCTATGACTTGATGACATTATAATAAATCGAAATTCATTTTATTTTCCATGAGATATATTGAGATGATTTCTATAGAGAAATGATAAAGTTATTATTGATAAATCCCGAACATATGTTAAAGAATACGAAGGATACTGTAGTCCTGACATGAGCATTTGTAAGTCTCATGTAAGACCATGTCTGGGACATGACTTCGGCACCGAACTGAGATCCCATGTAAGACCATGTCTGGGACATGGCATTGGCATCGACATGAGGTCCCGTATAAGACCATGTTTGGGACATGACATCGGCACCGAGATGAGACTTAGATCCCCTGTAAGACCATGTTTGGGACATGGCATTGACATCTAAGAGTGATTCCGTGTAAGACCATGTCTGAGACATGGCATCGACATCAGATTACGATTCCGTATAAGACCATGTCTGGGACATGGCGTCGACGTCAGTTTACAATCTAGTGTAAGACCATGTCTGTGACATGGCATCGACATTGATATGAGATCCAGTGTAAGACCATATCTGGGATATGGCTTCGGTATCGACATATGATCCCATGTAAGACCATATCTAGGATATGGCATTCACATCGTATCATGAGAATGGCATTCGAGTATCCTTTAGTATTCTAAGTACTTTAACGGGAAAAGCAAGCAAGTTGTCAGTCGTAAATCAGTATCATGTATTATGAAGATAATGTTATGATTTTTTGAACAAAGTGTTATGAGATAGTACAGGTATGTACGCAAACTCATGAGCAATATGCTCGATGTATGAATGAATCTCGGTGAGATTATAAACGAGTAAGTAATGCATATTAAGATGATCTTATGATGACCTTTTAATTATATCTATGATGTATGAGAATGTGAAAAATTTGATTGATAATTTGTATGTTTAGAAAGAAGTTAAAACAATGAAGTCATGAAAGAGTGAAATTAGCTGCCAAACAGTATTAGACAGCAGCAGATACGTGATTTTTAAAAATCACCAAAAATGGTGTCAATTGACTAGAGATTGAATAAAATAAGAAATGAAAGCTTATTGAGTTTATTTTCTTATAAAAGAAACAAAGTAAGCAAACGAATTTTATATTATGAGATATTTAAATTTTTATGAGATAGGGTCAGAACAATTTTAGAATCCCCTGTTTTGAATTTGGAAAATCACCAAAAATTGTATAAAAATGTTTATGGTGTATAATTTATATGCTTAAACTCCTCAATGAGTCTAATTTCAAGAGAAATAAACAGAAATGTTATCTGAATTCTGTATAATGAGATAATCAATGTGTAGTGAAGAGATGTTAGAACTATCAAATAGTGAAATAGGGGAGAATTTAAAGAATAAAATGTACTTATTGGCAAACCAAAAATTCTAGAAATTTTATGATAAGAAGATATATGAGACTAGTTTTAGGGAAAATTTATGGAACTTAATTTGGAGTTCTGTAGCTTAAGATATAATTAATTTAGTGACTATGACTTAGGAAGACAACTTAAGTTGAATATTAGTAAAAAGTGGAAACATGTGAAATAGTTTTTGTATTTTCTTAAAGAATACATTGTGAGAATTAGAAAAATCATGTTGATTAATTGCTTATTATTGTATGCTAACTTACTAAGCTATAATGCTTACTCCCTCCTTTCCATCTCTCTTAGTGTCGTCAGGTTGGCTCGGGGTTGGAGATTGTCAGAGACAATATCACACTATCAAATTGTAAGTTTGGGTTACTAACGGACCTTAGGTGTTTTCGAGTGAGTGGCATGTATAGAAACTTAGATATTGGTAATATGTATTCTTGAGAATTTACCAAATGTACTAGCTTATATTGCTACATTGTATATGGCCGTGAGATGTGGCATATATTGACCATGAATATGTAAACCTATTTATAGATCTTGTGTGATATGATTATGTTTATTTGTCATGAAGGTTTAGTGATAGATTACATTTATTTGAATGTATAAGTGTGAAAATAATTAAAGGCAACAAAAGGGCTTGGAAAATAGCCTAAGTGTTGGCCACACGGGCAGAGACACGGCCTATGTCTCTACAGTGTGGAGGAGACGGCCTAGCACATGGGCGTGTAACTTGGCCGTGTGCCCCTAAATGTTTGATGATGTCATAAATAGAGAGTTACACGGGTGGAGGACACGGGCGTGTCCTAAGCCATACAGGCGTGTGAGACCACACGGCCTGCCCATATAGGCGTGTGACTTTCCAAAATAGTGAATTTTTAAATTGAGTCTCCAAACTTTCAAAAGTTCTTGGTTTTGTCCTGAAACATTACCAGTGTATGTTGTAGGGCCTCGTAGGCCCGTATAAGGGACTTTAAGATGAAAATTGGAAAGTTTTAAATTTTAAGAAATTTTATGGACCAGTTTAAGAAGTTTAAGTATATTCAAGCAAGGTAACGCCTCGAACCCTGTCCCGGTGTCGGATACGGGTAAGGGGTGTTACATGCTGAGCGACTTGTATAAGTGCAAACCAACTAGTCCTTTGCATATTTTTAATCATGTTTGTGAGAGAAGAAACTTGAGCACTTAGTGCGGTTATTGCATCCATTTCAATAACTCCTGGAGTAGTTTTTGCTTGTGTAGCTATGGAGATAGGGTATTGATAATCATTCTTAGCAATTCTCTCAAGAATTCTCACAACATCATTATAAGTACAATCTAGCAGTGGTCTATTGGCTGATGCATCGACAAGATTCCTTGTATGTGAATTCAGCCCATTATAAAAAAAATCTCAATTTGTGTTTCTTGTTGAATATCGTGCATGGTACAACATCGAAGTAAAGATTTAAAACATTCCCATATGATGTGAAAATTTTCATCATCCAACTAATGATAAGCAGCAATATCATTTCGAAGACGAGCATTCATTTTTGGCGGGTTAAATTACAAAACAAACTGTGTTGCTAGTGCATCCCAAGAAGCAATTGATCTAGCAGGTAGCCCAAAAAATCAAGTACAAGCTCTTTCCTGTAAGGAATAAGGAAATAATTGCATCTTCAAGGCATCATCAGGAACACCTTGTTGACTACAGGAAGCACAAATCAATAAAAATGATTTAAGATGTTCTCTCGCATCTTCGTGTGGCAGTCCAGCATATTGTCCATTAGAATTCAACATTTGAAACATTGCTGGCTTTAGTTCAAAATTTCCAGCTTGGACTTCTGGCCTAACAACTCCTGGTTGTAAATCATCCAAGATAGGTACGACAACATCTCATATAGTCCTATTTTATATGTGAGCATTTTGCGGCAAGAATTAGTTAGTAACATTTTGCTATTGCATTGGGGGTATGGCTACATTGTTCCCTGGTAGAGCCATATTTCTTTGTTCTCGAAGTCTACTCTGAATAATCCTTTCAATTTTTGGATCAAAATTGGCAAGAAAATTTGACTTACTTCGGGTCATAAAACACCTAAAATGAAGTTGAAGAAATAGCAACAAAGAAAAAACAGTTAGTGAATACTAAATATTATATAAGGAAAATAAAGTGCAAAAATACACATCAAACAAACGCCATCCCCAGTAACAGCGCCAAAAACTTGATCAACTGTTTAACGTCACAGCAATAATGTGCAAGCGTACACTATCGATGCAAGTATAGTAGACAGATGTGAGTTTGTCAGATATCGATCCCACAAGGATGGTTCTCTTTTGTCTATTAATGCCAGTGCAATAACTAGATAGAAACAAGGTAAATTGTGAGGATAATTGTTAGAGAAACAACTTGAAAACAATAAAAAAATATGATAATGATAAATTGGGATCCCCAACATGAATCTTCAGTAGTATACTAAGTGCTTACAAGGTATAAAAGGATAGGTGATTGTCGAGGTAATAAATTTCAGTGTATATCTTACCAAGCGTCACTCCTTTATTTAATCTGAGACTTAAATGTGCACATTAACCCTAGCTTCTGATGATGGCAACATGGCACTATTAAGAAAAAGTGGACTAAATTCTTTTAATCCTCACTCAACTTCCATTGTAATGCTTGTTGGCTCGAACTGTCACTGCACTTTTTAGTGTCAATGACTGTAATAACACTTTCGTGTTAAGAAACATTCAAACCCCAAGATTAAACAATAAAAGCAAGATTGAATCAGATGAAATTTAACTAAGAATTCACATGTACTTCCATACAAACAGAAAACAAAGAGTAATCACAAGCATTTAGAAAGAAATAAGGAAGAATCGCAAGGAGAATACTATTCCTAGACAATTCGACTAAATCTCTCTATTTTTTCTTGTCTCGTACTTACGTCTCCTCTTCAGAAGTTCATCTGCAGCAATTTTCATGTTGGCTCACCTGTGAGAGGCTTAAGCTGACATAGCCGTAAGCTTCAGGGGAGGATGAAGAAGATGATAGTCAAGAAAAAAGCTCTCTTTTTTTTTCTTCTCACGTCAAACTTTTATGTCCTCCTCCAATAGTACAAGTGTCATTTGCTCAGAATTATTCTGTCCTTGTACGTACAGGTTGGTTATACCAGACTGAACGGCCCACACATTTTTAGTTCTTATCTGGATAGCTGTTAGTGTGGCGAAAATTTAAGACGCAATCTAAAATCAACTCATGCGGTAACATTGATGCAAAAAAAAGATAGCAAAATTAAGGATAAAATAGGCTAGGATTCACTGAGTTATAAAATGCAATTTATTAAACTAAAAATGCTAAAATATCTGCTAAGGATAACTAAATAGGAACAATTTAACTAGTAAGGAGGAAAACCTATGTTCTTTCAAGTGCTATGAGGTAACTTTTATAAACTTTAACAATTTTGCGAAACTATAAGCTAGCTAAATCAAGCTCTCGGGATTCCAGAAACATAAAAATTACAAGAAAATGACTAGATTGAACTAACCAATTTATATTTAGAATTTTGAGAACCCTAAGCTGAAGCTTCACCCTTTTCCTTAGATGGAAATTCGGTGCATGGATAGAAGAAGAGAAATGTTTTCTCTTCCCTTACACCATGCTTAATTATCATTTCTTTCTTTCTTTTTCTACTTAAAATTTTATAAAATTTTCCTTTATAAAAAACTAAGCTGGAGTCCATTTAATTTCTAAATGGTATACTTACCACATTAATCCTTAGGCTATAATCTAATTTAGAAATTCTATAATAATTAAAATTTTGCCACTTTTACAAATTGGTCCCTAAACCTTAATTAATCACTAATTCGACAGAACTTTCTACTCAAAATTCAATTCACCTCTAATACAACTCCAAAGTTATTTACTAATGATATTCATGATCTAATTTTGTGGTAACAGGGCCCCAAAATCAAGCTATTCGACACCACTGACTTTCAAATCGTTACAACCTATGGGAGGTAGGTTTTCCATCTAACTTTGAAGGGAATTAAGTGTTTCAAATTGGGAAGTTAAATAGAGTAAATGCCATGAGCGAGGTACATCTCAAACATTTATCTATTATTTTACTTTATGACTTACCATTGGCTTGAGAAAGACACAATGTCCTTTTCAAAGTAATGAAACGAGTAAGCCGAAGCCCTTACAAACCAGAGTTAGCAACAACACTCAAGGTTAACCCAATGTTCCACATGGGTGTACCAATTCTTATTTGTGAGGATCAAGGGGATCCTGATCAATACAAGTCATAATAGGGGCATGTAAGTATGGTGGCCTCTTACGATCGAGATGTACAAACAGGAAATACATTTTGATCGAGGCAGTAACAGAGACATAAGCAAAGGAATGTGTTTTGAGGGAAGGTGTAATGCCTCTCACCCATCCTGATGGTTAGCACGAATGAGAGAAGCTAATGAGACTTTTTTTGAGTAAAACCAATACTTTATTTAAGAAAATTAATGATTTTTTTTAAAGTCACAGAAAATGGATAAACTAAGTTTTTAGGTTTTAAAATCTTATTAAAATCATTCTAAAAAGATTCATGGGTGTCTAAAAGTGTCTAGGACCAAATTCGGGCATTGGAAGTCTCTTTTTGCACTAAACAGTGTAGTGGCCCAAAAAGGTATTGGGGTGTGGTAGCTAGGGGCTTCGGGTACTGATAACCTAATCCCTGTACCATTTCTGAGGCATTTTTTTATTAGGGAGTGGTACCTTTAGGGCCAGGTACTAGTAACCCTGTTCCTAGGTCAAAAATTACCCTAAAACTCTCTTTTTTAAGCCCCAAAATTCTCCATATCAAAAACCTAGCTTTAGTAACTTAAAAACCACATTTTAATGGCCAATTTTTTTGTTGAAATAGTATCAAACTATAATTTAACAAAACTTGTTCAAAAGAAATCAAAAGACCAATATTCTTTTTTCATGAAACATAGTCAAAATGCAGCGCTTAAACATAGTAAAAATGCAGCGCTTACTATTTTGTTAAGCACTATGGTGCTCACTACTACGTGAATACACTACGGTGCTCAGTGCTATGTGAATGCACTACGGTGCTTACTGCTACACAAATGCACCTACGTGCACCTTTGTATTTGTTTTGTATATCTTAAGTGTTCATTTTAGTCTACATTGGGCTACTATTTGAAATATGAATTGAGATATCAATAAAATTTTAAAGTAAGTTCTGCAAGATTTCAATATTTGAGTATTATGGATATGGTTTAAGAATATCCTAGTTTTTATTAAATAAACTATTTAAATTCTTGTTGTACTTACTGAGCCTTTACTAGCTTAACGCATTTATTTTCAACGTGTAGTAGAAATTAATTGAACAAGCTAGGACAAAGGATGTGAGCTACTCATTTCATCACATTGTCAGGTCTGGAGAAGAGTATGATACTAAATTTTGGTATAGTTTGGTATGTATGTATGTACATAGGTTTTTTTGCATAGGATATTGTTATAAAGGACTAATATATAAACTTTGTAAACTTGATCTATTTTGTGAATCTGTAACATCTCGATTTTGGGCCTTATCAGAACAGTGGTTTTGAAGCCACAAATCTGACAAGGAAAACATTCTTTTTATTATAGTTTTATGATCTACGATTTCACAGAAAGATTTCGTGAAAATTTCGTTCAAAAATTTTGACGTTTGGGCACTCAATTTAGTCAAAAGGACTAAATTGTAAATAGTGCAAAAGTTGAGTTCCATATGCTAGAAGTGTCCAATTGCTGTAAAGTTTTAAATTAAAGGTCCTTAAATAGTAAATAGACCATAGTTAAATTGTTGGAATAAAATGGGCATGAATAAGACAAATTTGAAAGAAAAGTCTTTAATGGCATTTTGGTCATTTAGTAATTTAAAAGAATTAAAACGGGAAAATGAAGCAAAAATTTGCTCATCTTCTTCCTCAAGGCCGAATATAGCATGGAGAAACCATGGCTAGGGCTTTTCAAGCTTCCAATCTTGATTGTAAATCCATTCTAGCCCCGTTTTTAATGTTCTTTATGTTTTTAGAGTCCCGGTAACTCGATTTAGCTTATTCTAGCAATAATTTAACCTAGGGTTCATATTTGGAAAAATACCCATAGGTTAAATGTGTTTATTTTGATGTTTTATGATGGAATATGAGGTTTTAAATTATGTTGAACAACTTGTGCTACTCAATTTTTAAGTGAAAACGAGCAAAACGACATAATCGGTAAAAATACCTAATGTTCATAAGTACATGTTAGAGTGCGAATTTGATGTTCCCATGAAGGGAAAATAATCAGCATGTCCTAAAACATAAGAATTAGGGAAAAATTTTAATTTCCGAGCTTTGGGGCAAAAGTGTAAATATGCAATAGTTTAGGGGCAAAATCATAATTTTGCCAAAGTTAGAGTCAAGGACTGTTTTGATAAATGTGAGGATTAAATAAGCTAAATTTGCTAATTATAGATCAAGAAGAACAAAATTTGGGGATAGACTGAGGAAAGAAAAAGGTAGAAGATTAAGTTGTCAAGTTGATCGTATTTTGCACCGAGGTAAGTTTATGGTAAATAAATGCAATATTTTAATATTTTATATTAATGTTGTTAATTTCAAGCATATATACATTTATTTTATGAGAATATTCCTAGTTGAATCAAATATGAGATAACAGAGAAAAAGTATTAGAAAGCTCCATTTGAACCTTAGGGATGTATGGTATTTTGGGTCGAGACGATTGAGGAACATCCCATGTAAGTCCATATTAGACATATGGCATTGGTAGGTTGAGATAGTTGAAGAACATCCCATGTAAGTCCATATCAGATATATGGCTTTAGCAGGACAGGGAACATCCCATGTAAGACCATGGCTAGAGCATGGCATTGGCAGGTTATTATCAGGTAGGAAAACCCAAGTACCCTTAGTATTCCAAACGGTTCATCTGGCTAATATACAGGCTATGTTACAAGAAAGTCTAGGTAAAGGAATGATAAACAAGAAAGTTAAAGAGTAAGTGGAGAAGTGAAATAAAGATTTTGTTGTTGATGGTGTAATATGAATATATTTATATTTGGTGAATGTTGTCATTTATTTATTTGTAAACTTACTAAGCATTGTAGCATACTCCTTTTCTTTTCTCTCTTTTATAGTATAGTGAAGCCAATTCAGGGATCAAAAGGATGTCGGAGTTCGTTTCACACTATTAAGGGCTATCACAGTATTTTATAGTTTGAAATGTTTTGGGTTATGACATGTATAAGGACTTGGCCATTTGGTGTGTATGTCTTTATGATATGATTTAAGTATGATATGTGAATGCTTGATGATGATTAGCTATTGAAATGACTAATTAAGAACATGTTTTGATGTTATGTATGCCTAAATGATAGTTTATGCAAAGAGATGATGAAGGAGGAAAAGTTGGCCATGAAACAATTTTGTAACAGTAGTAGTGACGTGAATTTGAAAAATCACTAAAAATAATAGAAATGGAGTTAAATGGTGAATTTATATATAATTAAATGTTCTTGAGTCTATTTTCATAGGAAAGAAATAGTGCAAGCAAAGAAGTCTATATTCTGAGATATTTAAATTTTTGCGAGACTGTTTCAGAGGGATTTTGTGATCCCCTATTCTGACTTTAGAAATTCACTAAAAATTGTATGGAAAGAATTATGAATTATAATTTATATGTATAGATTTGATAGTGAGTCTATTTTTATTAGAAACAAGTAGAATCACTATATGAAAACTGTACTAAGAGATAATTGATTTTTAGTGAAGAGAGTTTAGGTCCACTTGGCTGCGAAATAGGGGAATATTTAACTAATAAGATGTACTAACTGGCCCAACCAAAAATTCTGGAAAAATTATGGTAAGAAGATATATGAGTTTAGTTTCAGGAAAATTTACGGATTTAAATTTTGAGTTTTGAAACTTGAGTTATAATTAATTTAGTGACTGTTACCCAGGTGGACAGTTTTGTTATAAACAGTGTAATAAATTGTTTTAATTTGTATAAGTAATCAGAAAATTTTTAAAGCTCCCGGTTTGGTCCTAAACCGTTCCAATTGCATGTTTAGGGCCTTGAGGGCCCATTTTAGGGACATATTGGATAAATGCGAATGAATTAATTTTAAAAGCAAATTTTTATGCCTCGAACTAGTAACGTAAGTCTGGTAACGCCTCGTGCTCGACTCCGGTGACGGTCTCGGGTAAGGGGTGTTACATTTATTAGTATCAGAGCAAGAGTTTAGTCAGTTTTTAGAATATTCAGTATGAGTAAGAGTTTAGCTATACATGCCATACTTATATTTTGATAGTGTGACGACTCTTTACGATTTTAAAATGCTTTCTTTTATAGTTATAGATCCCGAACGAGCTGGTGCAGATGATGTAGAAAGTAACACGTCCGCTCCCGTAGAAGGGACGATGCCACCAGATAGTAGTGAAGGCCCAGTATAGTTAGTTAAGGAGGAGAGGCTCGAGAAGCCTTCTTCCAAGCTATGAATGAATGGTTTGTTGAGTTCATTCGTACGAATCCAGCTATTAGACCTCCACCCCCTCATGATCCTTAGACTACCCATGTAGCTTCCCCAGTTACAAATACAGTCAGAAGAGAAAAGCCACCAGTAGACAAGATTAGAAAATAAGGGGCCGAAGAGTTTCAAGCTACTAAATATGACGATGTAGAGAAAGCCAAATTTTAGCTCGAGAATATTATCAGAGTTTTTGATGAGTTATCTTGCACACTAGAAGGGTGTATTAAGTGTGTGGTGTCACTTCTTAGAGATTCAGCTTACCATTGGTGGAAGACACTTGTGTTAGTAGTATTGAAAAAAAGAGTTACCTGGGATTTCTTTCAGGAAGAGTTCCGTAAGAAGTACATCAGTCAGAGGTTCATTGACCAGAAAAGAAAGGAATTCCTTGAACTAAAGCAGGGTAAGATGACAATGACTGAATATAAACACGAATTTGTTAGACTTAGCAATTATGCTAGAGAATGTGTGTCAGATGAAGCTATTATGTGCAAGAGATTTTAAGATGGGCTCAATGATGATATTTGACTGCCCGTTGGTGTTCTAGAGATAAAAGAGTTTGTTGTTTTAGTTGACAGAGCTTGTAAGGCAGAGGAGTTGCTAAAAGAAAAAGAAAAAGGCAAAGATAAAATTGAGATGCAAGATACGAAGAAAAGACAAATCAAGCCGTTTCAATCTACATCCAAGAGGCCTAGAGAGTTCTCTACTAGATCAGACTTTTTAGCTGGGTATTCAAGCAAAAATATAGATAACAGAAATATGGGTTCGAAAGCTCAGACTACCTTGATTGCGAGTGTAGGCAGTGTCAGACCGGGCAAATCAGAGTGTCCACAGTGTTGTAGACGTCATTTTGCCCAGTGTCGAGCAGATGAGAGTGGTTGTTACAAGTGTGGTGCTCCAGATAATTTTATGCGAGAGTGTCCAGAAATGGTTAAAAAGGAAGAATTACAAAGTGCTAGGTCCGAGAGTGTTCTAGTCCGAGGTAGACCACAGAGAAACCTGGGAACAGGGTAGGTAATAGAGGTGTGTCTAGAGATTGAGCTGTGAGACTAGATGTTAGAACACCCGTAAGGACCAATGCCATCTGTGCTCATAAAGAGGCATCCCCCCAACATAATTAATAGTACATTTGCTCTTCATGATGTTAATGTTATTGCTTTGATTGATCCGGGTTTGACCCATTCCTATGTTTGCATGAAATTGATGTTTAGTATGAACATGTCCATAAAGTCTACAGGATTTGTGATTAAAGTATCAAACCCATTGGGTCAGCATGTATTAATAGACAAAGTACATAAAAATTGCCCTTTGATGATTAGAGGTTACTATTTTCCGGCCGATCTCATGCTATTGCCATTTGATGAGTTTGATGTGATTCTTGGTATGGATTGGTTGACTGCGCATGACATGATAGTGAATGGTGGAAAGAAATTCATTGAGTTGAAATGTGAAAATGAAAAAATTCTTCGGGTTAATTCAGATGAGCTAGATAGTTCATTTGCCATGATTTCTGTTATGTCTGCTCAGAAATGCTTGAGGAAAGGATATAAAGCTTATCTTGCTTTTGTGTTGACTACTAAAGATCCAAAGTTGAAAATTGAATAAGTGTCTGTGGTATGTGAGTTTTCTGATGTTTTTCCAGAAAAACTACTAGGTTTTCCTCCTATCAGAGAAGTTGAGCTTGGTATTGAGTTGGTTTTAGGTACAACACCCATTTCTATTGCTCCTTATAGAATGGCTCTAGTGGAATTGAAAGAATTGAAAGTTCAGTTGTGGGGATTAATAGATAAAGGCTTTGCAAGACCTAGTTGTTCGCCATGGGGTGCACCACTGCTCTTTGTGAAAAAGAAAGATGGTTCGATGAGATTGTGCATAGATTATCGGCAGCTTAACAAGGTAATTGTTAAGAAAAAGTATCCACTGCCTAGAATTGATGATTTGTTTGATCAATTGAAGAGAGCTACTGTGTTCTCTAATATAGATTTGAGATCCGGATATTATCAGTTGCGAGTTAAAGAGCCAGATGTTCCAAAGATTGCTTTCCAGACTAGGTATGGCCATTTTGAGTTCTTTGTGATGCCATTTGGCTTAACTAATGCTCCTGCCATTTTCATGGACTTAATGAATCGAATTTTCAGACCTTACTTGGATAAATTTGTAGTTGTGTTCATTGATGATATCTTGATTTATTCTTATGATGACATTGAGCACTCAGAGCATTTGAGAATAGTTTTACAGACTTTGAGAGATAATCAGCTTCATGCCAAGTTTAGCAAAAGTGTGTTCTGGTTACGGGAAGTTAGTTTTCTTGGACATATAGTCTCAGATGAAGGTATTGGAGTTGATTCGAGCAAGATTTCAGCCATTGTTGATTATAAGCCTCCCAAGAATATATTAGAGGTTAGAAGTTTTCTTGGTCTCACTAATTATTATAGACGATTTGTAGAGGGATTTTCCATGATAGCTACCCCATTGACAAGATTGCTATAGAAAGATGTCAAGTTTGAATGGACTGAAAAGTGTCAGCAGAGTTTTGACAAGTTAAAGGCATTGTTAACTGAAACTTTTATCTTAGGACAACCAGAACCGGGTAAAGAGTTTGTGATTTACAATGATGCATCCTTCAATGCACTAGGTTGTCTACTTATGCAGGAAGGAAATGTAATTGCTTATAACTCCAGACAGCTAAAGCCACATGAGAAAAACTATCCGACACATGATTTAGAATTAGCTGCCATTGTATTTGCGTTCAAAATCTGGAGACATCACTTGTATGGTGAGAAATGTCGAATATTTACTGATCATAAAAGTTTGAAATACTTGATGACTTAGAAAGATTTGAGCTTGAGACAAAGAATATGGTTAGAGTTGATTAAAAACTATGAACTAGTGATCGATTATCACCAGGGTAAGGCAAACATAGTTGCTGATGCTTTGAGAAGAAAATCTTTATTTGCATTAAGGGCTTTGAACACTAGTTTAACCTTATCAGATGATGGTTCTATCTTAGTCGAATTAAGAGCTAAGCCAATGTTTCTTGAAGAAATTTGTGAAGTTTAGAAAGATGACAGTGAGTTGCAAGCCAAAAGAGCTCAGTGTGAGTCGGGTATAGAGACAGGTTTTCAGATCAGTTTTGAAGGTTGGTTAATGTTCAGAGATTGGATATGTGTACCAAAGAATGATAAGCTTATTCGAAAGATTTTAGAGGAAGCACATTTCAGTTCCTCGTCTATTCATCCAAGTAGTACAAAGATGTATAATGATTTGAAGAAAATGTATTGGTGCGTAGGAATGAAGAGAGATATCTCAGAGCTAGATGCTTGATCTATTAGTAGGTAAAAGCCAAACATCAGGTACCTTCAGGTTTATTGCAGCCTGTATTAGTTCCTGATTGGAAATGGGATCGAGTTGCCATGGATTTTGCGACAGGATTGCTGCTGACACTGAGAAAGAAAGATGCAGTAGGGGTTTTGATAGATAACCTAACAAAGTCGGCTCATTTTATTCTAGTTCGTATGGATTATTCACTTGACAAGTTGGCCGAGTTGTATATTTCAGAGATAGTCAGACTACATGAAGTACTATTATCGATTATCTCAGATAGAGACCCGAGATTCACTTCGCGATTTTGGAAGAAGTTACAGGAAGCTTTGGGCACAAAGTTGAGTTTTAATACAGCTTTCCATCCTCAGACCGATGGTCAGTCAGAGAGAGTTATTCAGGTACTTGAGGATATGCTCAGATGTTGTGTCTTAGAATTTCAAGGTAGTTGGGAAAAATATTTGCTGTTCGTAGAGTTTGCTTATAATAATAGTTATCAATCGAGTTTGAAGATGGCACCTTATGAAGCTTTGTATGGATGTAAATGTCGCACACCTTTGTATTGGACAGAGCTTAAAGAAAATCAGATTTACAGGGTTGATTTAGTTAAAGAGACTGAAGAGAAAGTGAAAGTTATCAGAGATTGCTCGAAAGCAGCTTCAGATAGACAAAAGTCTTATGCAAACTTGAAAAGAAAAGAGATTGAGTATGAAGTTCGTGACAAAGTGTTCTTGAAAGTATCCCTATGGAAGAAAGTCTTTAGATTTGGCAAGAAAGGCAAACTAAGTCCGCGTTTTATTAGACCGTTTGAGGTGACTGAAAGAGTTGGGCCATTAGCATATCGGTTAGCTTTGCCGATAGAGTTAGAGAAGATTCATGATATGTTCCATGTGTCCATGTTATGTCGTTACCGTTCTCATCCGTCACATGTGATTTCACAGACAGAGGTTGAGATTCAGCCAAACATGACTTACAGCGAAGAATCGGTAAAGATTCTAGCTCGAGAGGTCAATCAACTAGGAACAAAAGTATTGCACTTGTGAAAGTATTATGGAATAGGCATGGGGTAGACGAGGCTACATGGGAGCCCGAAGAGGCTGTGCAAAAATAGTATCGAAACCTATCCACAAGTAAGATTTTCAGGGACGAAAATCCCTAAAGCGGGGAGAAATTAATATCTCTATTTTAGGCCTAGTCGGAACAGTGGTTTTGAGGCCACAAATTTGACAAGGAAAACATTATTTTTATTATATTTTTATGATCTACGATTTCATAGAAAGATTTCGTGAAAATTTCGTTCGAAAATTTTGACATTTGGGCATTCAATTTAATCTAAAAGACTAAATTGTAAATAGTGCAAAAGTTGAATTCCATATATTAGAAGTGTCCAATTGTTGTAAAGCTTTAAATCAAAGGTCTTTAAAAAGTAATTAGACCATTGGTTAAATTGTTGGAATAAAATGGGCATGAATAAGACAAATTTGAAAGAAAAGTCTTTAACGGCATTTTGGTCATTTAGTAATTTAAAAGAATTAAAACGGGAAAATGAAGCAAAAATTTGCTCATCTTCTTCCTCAAGGCCGAATATAGCATGGAGAAACCATGGCTAGGGCTTTTCAAGCTTCCAATCTTGATTGTAAATCCATTCTAGCCCCGTTTTTCATGTTCTTTATGTTTTTAGAGTCCCGGTAACTCGATTTAGCTTATTCTAGCAATAATTTAACCTAGGGTTCATATTTGGAAAAATATCCATAGGTGAAATGTGTTTATTTCGATGTTTTATGATAGAATATGAGGTTTTAAATTATATTGAACAACTTGTGCTACTCGATTTTTAAGTGAAAACGAGTAAAACGACATAATCGGTAAAAATACCTAATGTTCATAAGTACATGTTAGAGTGCGAATTTGATGTTCCCATGAAGGGAAAATGATCAGCATGTCCTAAAACATAAGAATTAGGGAAAAATTTTAATTTCCGAGCTTTAGGGCAAAAGTGTAAATATGCAATAGTTTAGGAGCAAAATCATAATTTTGCCAAAGTTAGAGTTAAGGACTATTTTGATAAATGTGAGGATTAAATAAGCTAAATTTGCTAATTATAGATCAAGAAGAACAAAATTTGGGGATAGACTGAGGAAAGAAAAAGGTAGAAGATTAAGTTGTCAAGTTGATCGTATTTTCCACCGTGGTAAGTTTACGGTAAATAAATGCAATATTTTAATATTTTATATTAATGTTGTTAATTTCCAGCATATATACATTTATTTCATGAGAATATTCCAAGTTTAATCAAATATGAGATAACAGAGAAAAAGCATAAGAAAGCCTCGTTTGAACCTTAGGGATGTATGGTATTTCGAGTTGAGACAGTTGAGGAACATCCCATGTAAGTCCATATTAGACATATGGCATTGGCAGGTTGAAACAGTTGAGGAACATCCCATGAAAGTCCATATCAGATATATGGCTTTGGCAGGACAGGGAACATCCCATGTAAGACCATGGCTAGAGCATGGCATTGGCAGGTTATTATCAGGTAGGAAAACCCAAGTACCCTTAGTATTCCAAACGGTTCATCGGGCTAATATACAGGATATGTTACAAGAAAGTCTAGGTAAAGGAATGATAAACAAGAAAGTTAAAGAGTAACTGGAGAAGTGAAATAAAGATTTTGTTGTTGATGGAGTAATATGAGTATATTTATATTTGGTGAATGTTGTCATTTATTTATTTGTAAACTTACTAAGCATTGTAGCTTACTCCTTTTCATTTCTCTCTTTTATAGTATAGTCAAGCCAATTCAGGGATCAAAAGGATGTCAGAGTTCATTTCACACTATCAAGGGCTATCACATTATTTTATGGTTTGAAATGTTTTGGGTTATGGCATGTATAAGGACTTGGCCATTTGGTGTGTATGTCTTTATGATATTATTTAAGTATGGTATGTGAATGCTTGATGATGTTTAGCTATTGAAATGGCTAATTAAGAACATGTTTTGATGTTATGTATGCCTAAATGATAGTTTATGCAAAGAGATGATGAAGGAGGAAAAGTTGGCCATGAAACAGTTTTGTAACAGTAGCAGTCACGTAAACTTGAAAAAACACTAAAAATTATAGAAATGGAATTAGATGGTGAACGTGATATAGAATTAAAGATTATTTAGTCTATTTTCATAGGAAAGAAACAGAGCAAGCAAAGGAAATTTATATTCTTAGATATTTAAATTTTTACAAGACTGGTTCAGAGGGATTTCGTGATCCCTTATTCTGATTTTAGAAATTCACTAAAAATTGTATAGAAAGAATTATGAGTTATAATTTTTATGTATAGATTTTTTAGTGAGTCTATTTTTGTTAGAACCATACGAAATCACTATTTAAAAATTGTACTAAGAGATAATTGATTTTTAGTGAATAGAGGTCAGGTCCGCTGGGCTTCAAAACAGGGGAATATTTAACTAATAAACTGTACTAATTGGCCAGACCAAAAATTCTGAAAAAATTATGGTAAGAAGATATATGAGTCTAGTTTTAGGGAAAATTTACAGATTTAAATTTCCAGTTTCATAATTTGAGTTATAATTAATTTAGTGACTATTACCTAGGTGGACAGTTTTATTGTGAACAGTGTAATAATTTGTTTTAATTTGTGTAAGTAATCGGAAAATTTTTAATGCTCCCGGTTTGGTCCTGAACCGTTTCAATTGCATGTTTAGGGCCTCGAAGGCCCATTTTAGGGATATATTGGATGAATGTGAATGAATTAATTTTAAAAGTAAATTTTTATGTCCCGAACTAGTAAGGTAAGTCTGGTAACGCCTCTTGCTCGACTCCGGTGACGGTCTCGGGTAAGGGGTGTTACAGAATCCAAATCCATAATATGTTTGTGTTAAGTTTGAATTTTTGATGTTATAATTAATTTATATTCTTGCAATTGTATATTTGTAACACCCGTACCCGATCCGGTCACCATACCCGAGCTAGGAGATGTTACAAACAAACCAAAATAAACTTATTCAATTTAGTCATAAACTGTTCATGAATATAAATGTCAACCTACAAGAATGAACATAGAATTATATCGAGTTTTGAACTATTATAAAATTTAATTCGAGTTCGAATAAATGAACTAATTGTAAAACTTTTAAACTTTGGGTCAATATCAATACCAAGTTAAAAAGTATCGATATTTTATACCAAGTATCGATACGAAAATATTTATCGATACCATTTTAGCATTTTGCCAAACCAAGGTATCAATATTATTTCCATAGTAACAATACAAATTAGAAAAATATTAATACTAAGTTAAATTATGGATACCAAATTTTAATTCTGTAGATTTTAGAACTGATCATATGGTTTGGTATCAATCCTTTAGTCCATTTTATCGATACTTTCATCAAAATGGTCAAAACTATCAAGTTGAAAAGAGAACTTCCTATCAATCTCAAAACCTAGCTTAAAGATGCAAAAAAATAGACATGTATATATAACACGTTCAATCCAACCTATAAGTCTAACCAACATGCCCTCATTGGCACCACAATTCAAACCTATACATCATCCATTCAACCAAAACATATACCACAAGTTAAATTCAATCAATCATCACCCAAATTTTAAATACTAAGTGCCAAAGTTCAACCATATAAACCAAATCATCAACTGCCTAAATATCTCATCCTAAGTTCATACCTTACCATAACTAAATAGACCATTTCTTCAAAGCACAAAACATCTCAAGATGCCTATTAACATAAACATACCTAAAAACCCATTTAAATTGCATTAGGTACAAAATCATCCATTTACCATCATATACCTCAACCAAACATAATACCAAATGAGATTTACATCAATACATTCACTATATTCTTCAAAAGACATGACATATTACCATAATACTTATAACATCATAATCAAAACCCTATTTACATGCCACTTATAACTAGGCCAAAATAAACATATAGCTACTGAATGAGTTGCCAGATAGTGTGATCTCCAACGATGATCCAATCCATAATGAAAGTCCAACGATCTACCAAAAAGAAAACCAAATAATTTAAGCTTATGTAAAGCTTAGTAAGTTCATAAAATCAAACATACCATACCTGTCAATTTAAATATAAATTGTACATAATAATGAAACTAACAATTCCTTTATCGTATTTAACCATTCCAACTATCTGAAGTAATTAAACCTGGATGATTAATATAATCAAAACAAAACATGTAAAATAATCATGTACCAAGATATAATTCATCGTATCATCTTTTTCTTTCTTCATCTTAATAGCTAAATGTTTTGCTTGGAGAACAATAGTAAATCAACTTTGGATACATGAGAGGGTCATGCTTATACGAATCGATACACGATGCTACTTACACAAGCTCTAGAGAATCCGCAACACATGTAGGACTTCAAGCCATCGGTATGGTATCCATCACCAGTACATAGTACTTGCTAAATATAACACCGACACAAAGTGCATGCTAAAGTAAACATTGGTACAAAGTACCTGCTACCAAAATCACCGGCAACTAATGCCTGCTAAATATACACTGGTACAAGGTGCCTGCTACGCCCTAATGACATGTCATTTCTATCCTAGCTATTCACTAAGTTCACACAGGCTACATCTGGTTTTCCGAGATCATTTCATGCTGAAACTTTATCTTTCCATTTCATTAACAAACAATAGACAAAAGCATTATCCAATTTCACAAATCAATCACATACTAAGTTAAAACATCAATAATATAATCAATGTAATACGAACTTACCAAAATACAATAACTAACGACACGTGAGGATGATGACTCAACGACTTTTCCTTCCACATTTGTCGATCGACTGATCTATTTTTTAATCTAAATATAATAGTTTAATTCAATTAACCAATTTAAAAATCTTAAAACACTTAAATTCATGTGATTAACCCTTTAATGACATTTTACACATTTACCCTAAAGTTTCACCTTTTATTCGATTTAGTCTCTAAAACCGAAATTTTAACAATTATCACAAATTAAGCCAAAAACCCTTTTGCCAAATTCTATAAGGTCCCTAAACAGCCCACATTTACCACTTTACCACAAGAATTTCATGTTATTATACAATTTTAACAACTTAGTCCTTAAACTTTAAACTTAACTAAAATTACTTTACAAAATAGTCTTGTTTAGCTATCAAGCTTAATAATCTGTCATCAAAATTCATGATTAAGATACAAAAATGTCAAAAACATAATAATCACTAAAAACAAATTCAAAATACATACCATGCAAGAGACTTAAAACTTGGTCGAATGCCTATCTACTAAAGAATGGAGTTTCAATTTTCCAAAGACAAAAAGAGAAAGATGACTTTGTCCATCTTTTGTTTAAAATATTTAGTAACTTAATTACCATTTTGACCTTTTAATTTAACTAAAATTTCATAAATTAACACCTTTAAACTGTCCACTATAATAGAAAAGGTATATTTACCTTTAGAAGTCAACCATGACATAGCCATTCAGTACAATTAAACAAATAGTGAGTAACTTTTGCAGCTTTTACGATATAGTCTTTTTTACTTAATTATCTAAATGTTAAAATATTCTAACCAAATTTTAATAAGAGACTATAATAAACCTGTAAATATTAAACAAATAAAAATTAACACTTTTAAATCGTCCACTATAATAGACAAGGTATATTTACCTTTAAAAGTCAATCATTCCATAGCCATTTGTACAATTAAACTAATAGCGATTGACTTTTGCAGCTTGTACGATTTAGTCCTTTTTACTTAATTAACTATCTAAATGTTAAAATTTTCAAACCAATTTTTAATACGACACTATAATAACCCTGTAAATATTAAATAAATAAAAATTACTAACTCACTAGTTAGAATTGTGGTCCCAAAACCACCATTTCTAACACCACTGAAAACCAGGCTGTTCCAAGTTTGGTTTGAATATGTTAAAGAAATTGGTGTGTAGGAACTTAAATGTAAGAAACCTGGAAGTTAGCAACTACTCTACATCCCAAATGGCAGAAACCTAATTTGGTATCGATACCATAGTCAAAGTGCCAATACCTAGTGGCAAGTATCAATACTTCAACCTTGGTATCGATACTAACGAATTTGATCTGATTTTCTAAAACTTTAAAGCTCAGGATAATCTCAATACTTGACTGGGGTATCGATACCTACAACCATGGTACTAATACTTCATGCTTAGTATCGATACTTGGCCTCTATTTTTCATAAGTAAGTTATTTTAATTGCATGAATGATTGAAAGATCATCCGGGTTCATCACATAGTATAGCACCAATACAGTTATGATTATTAAATCAAAATAATTAGTATATAGTATTTTATTTATGTTAGGACGTTGATCTGATGTCACTTGTTGTAGTTATTTTAGTTCGTTTCTACACTTAGCAAGCTTGTTTTCTTGGCATTTTATATTTAGTTATTACATTTCCAATCTTAGTAGGTTAGGAACTAAAAGTTAATAAAATAAGTAGTTTTACGCATTTTTTCCATTTCGGTGACTCGTAAGGCCAACTTGGGCCTCAAGAAGTTCTAATAGGTTAATTAAGTGTGCAGAAAGTCATTTCAGGTGCAAAACTGCAAGGGACAAAGGACATGGCATGACACAAGCATTTGTGGTATGACACTATGCCAAGAAACATCCCAAGTAGAAGTAATGCGTGATGTCCCGACATGAGGACCTTTCACGTCCTAATGAGGCAACCTCCCGACAAGCTCTTCTTTGGACAACACTTTTTGGAAATTTCCTTATTTGGACCTTAGCTTTATTAGAATATTTTATTTATTAAAATCCTAATGTGTATCTAAGTTAAGTGGTCACCAAGCAACTTGTAGCTTATATATAAATGCCTTAGGGTCACCGAAATTGTATGCAGACGTAGACACACAGTTTTTTTATTCTATTTTAGTTTTCTCTCTTTTCATGTTATAGTCGAAACTTTTCTACTGCGATGTTAAGACAATCGCGAGTGCAGATTGTTTCGGCACCAAGCTTCAATAATATTAATGAGCATTCTCCTATCTCTTCTCTTCTCTTCTTTTATTTTTCTTTCGTTAATTCGGTTGATTAATTGTTGCATAGATATTAGAATAGATTATTATGCTTATTTCATATCTCGCATGATTCAATTAATAAATTAATTTATTTGTTAGGTGATTATTTATCTGAAATTGGTTATTTATTCAAGAGTCCTTAATATATTAGGAAGTGACACCCATGATAGAATATCAAGACAGGTGAGACCGAAAGGGTATCCTATCGTGTATAACTTGTGCCAAGCGAAGAGACCGAAAGGGTATCTGTATGCCTAAGAAGAGACTGGAAGGGTGACTTAGATGGTAATCCTTAGCGAAAATGAACCGAGAGGGTAGTCTTAGCTAAGGGTGATAAATAACTCAATCTAGGATATTAATTATTTAATTAGATAATTAGGGATTTAATTGATCATAGGCTAGAGGCTCCATTGTTGACACTAGGAATAAGAAAGTCTATTAGGTTAGTATAGGTTGGTTAATTTAATTAGTTTAATTAAAATAGTAATTTCAGTTCGCACTACTAATTCGTGACTCGACTAGATTAGTAATTTTTTTGTAATTAATTTAATAATGATTTCTCCAATTTGCTATCCCTTGGGTACGATCCTCGGCATACTTACCAGTGTTTCATTTTAAACTTTACTCTATCACAATTTAACCCGTACGCTTGCGAACACTGCCAATTTAATTTCTTATATTTTTTTGTGTAATATTTAACTATAAATGATAACACATTTATAGGCGGTTAGATAAAATAGTTGTTTACTTTGACAATCAATGCGGCATTCTTATACCTAATTTGATAGTCGAATCAGTTATAGGGGTGTTACACAAACTCCTAAAAGTAAACCTACGAATGATCAGCAACATAGGGTGGTTCGTCGTAGTGGAAGGGTCTCTCGTAGGCCTGAGTTCTTTCAAATTTGATGAAAGTGTTTTTAATATCGAGTCTACCAAAAAGGAAGATGATGATCCTCTTACGTGTGCCGAAACGATGCAAAGTGCTGATTCCAAGCTCTGGGAAATAGCTATGAAAGCTGAGATGGATTTTATGGATTCCAACTCAGTGTGGGACCTTGTAGCCTTACCGAAAAGGATAAAACCCATAGGGTGTAAGTGGATCTGGAAGAGGAAAAGAAATGCGGATGGAAAAGTAGAACTTGTTGAGAAATGTGCCATTGTAGTAAACATGTAATTGTTTTCTATGTATCTGAACGATGAATAAATAAATTTCACATTTCACTATTATGTCTTGCATTTTTGTCTTTCATATTTTGTATGCATAGCAAAATCGTGACAAGAAAATATTAGCTCATTGATAGTCAAAGTTAAAACAGATGATAAGTGGCATTGTAAGAACGTTTACATTGCAAGAAAGATGTAACACCCCAAACCTAGCCTAGACGTTATGGCCGAATCTTGCGGTGTCACATGATTGGGTTTTGAAAATGGTGTTGTCAAACTAAAACCACACTAGCCTATTAGCTCTTATTAACTAAAAAATCATTTAATCAATCAGTTGATTTGCCTTAAAACGTATCTTTTTAGCGGAAGCTTAGGAAAATGTTTGTCTTTAAGAAAGCGGTTCATATATTTTTAGAAACTCTTTTTTTTTTTTTGTAAAACCGTCATTTCAGATAAAGCATTTGATGAAACATGCATAAAAATGAATAACAAAAGCAAATCTCACAGTGAAAAGTCCTTACAGTCCAGAGAGACCTAAAATTTACAGACTCTCAATTATAAACCAAACTTAAATAAAATCAAGAAAACTAAGATAAAATAGTAATAGTGAGTGGTCACCGGCGAGTCCTCTACTGCACCGATCTGTCTAAATCTATGGATTACTTGTACAGAAAACTTAGAACAGAGTGAGTTTACGTAAACTCAGTGTGTAACCCCACAGAATTAAGCATGCACACAAATAAAAAATTAGTATCAAACAGATACAGATTCGAGCCTAAGCCTATCACAGATACAGATGCAGATTCGGGCCTAAGCCCTTCTTAGATACAGATACAGATGTGCAAGTCATAATAAAAAATCCTCCCCCATCCTCTACACACCATCTTTGACAATCTCTACATACCATGTGGGGTTTAAAATATCCACCCAACCCTACATATTAGATATATTGCAGCCATGATACTAGATAATAGGCATAAATTTTGCTCTAATATACATCATCCCACCCTAATGACAGATATAATAAAGGCAGAATCAGTCATACAGATTAAACATGCGTAATTACAAATATACAATGCCAGTACATATATATGTATCAGATAGGTCAGACATGCATGAAAATAACATGCTCAGAACATAACATCAGTCATTCAGATCATACAGATTAGGGTCTAGTTAGCCCTTATCGACACCACAGCCGTTTGGGACAACCTGTGCAACCCTAGGGAAAAATTTAGATAAATGGGCCCCTACACCCCGTGTGGACCCACATGCCCAGATTGGCCTTGCCCGTGTGGATCACACGGCCTGGCCTAGAAACCTACACGCTCATGTGGATTGCCCGTGTGGGCCCACACGCCTGGGTGGTCTACACGGCCAAATTTGGTCTAGCCCGTGTGGCTCACACAGCCACACCCGAGCATCACACTATCATATCTTGCGCACAGCTTGGCCTTCGTCGTTTACACGATCGTGTCATTTCATACGGCTTACCACACGGTTGACCACATGCCCTTGTGGCATCGACAGAATGGTTTTTGGCTTTTGTCGGAACCTCGTTTTCTACATTTTCAGGTACACACCTGGCATTATTTCGCAGTGAAAAGTAATCCCCGATCACTAGAACCTATAATAAACATATAGAAGTTTAGAAACAACTTAAAACACAATTAATATCGCAACTACTAAACTGACAACTACACTACTCAAGCATTTAACACTCACCCCAACACCTCGAACAGTTCGACTATGACTCTACGAGAGAAGAACCCTTTTCTTCCCAATTCACTGCTGCCACAACATCAATATAACCTCAATCAATATTTTAGCATTCACAACTTACAAAATATATTGAATACACTTACCAGAATCACGCAACGAAAATGAAAATAGTGGGAAAGAAGGTACGATAGCAGACAAAAAAGGGAAGGAAAATAGAAGAAAAAGGAAGAAGGGAAAAATGAAAGGGGAAACAAAAAATTAACGTCAGGTTCAAAATTTTGGGATTTTGGAATAGAGAGAATTTGAAACAAAATAGAAAAGAAAATAAAAGATGATCAGATTTAATCTAGAATCCCCAAATTTTCTCTCCTAATATTCCACTAACAACTACCTCTCAAAATCCCTGCTCAACCAAAATTCTTGTCCATCATTAAGCCAAAAATAACATCCACGCTCATGTGGAGATTCGAACTTAGGACCTCCACAAATTGACTCCCTTACCACTCAAACCAGCAGGCTCATTCTGATATGGATTTACAGACAATATAATATAAGCCCAGTGAGTAAGGATAGGGCTTAAGTCAGAAAAATACCAAAATTTACCAAAGGTAAGGCTTGAACGTGGGACCCCTCACACACACCCAGAACACTTAACCACTGAAGTAGGAAGATATTTGTGTCAAATTTCACAAAAGTCGAAATAAGAAAATTTGAGGCATTATAAAAGACAACTTACTTCAGTGGATAATCTAAACAAGTCTGTAATCCTGTAAAAAAATCACAGTGAGCATTTGATTCAAATACTGAGAAGAATTATTATGTCGTCTACAATTCCAATTGAGGAGATGGTTAGTCATGGTTATCAGAGCAGTTGACTGCACGAGTAGAGATATAGATGTATTCATTGTCAAAATGATACATTGGACTAGACTCAAGATGAATTAATTCTGAATCCATTTTTGAATTAATTTACTTGTGACGTTCATGGTGTGATTTACCAGAATATTGAGTTAGTCACTAACCATGCGTATGTAACTCATGCGCTTTGATACAAGTGGAGGCTTATACTCTAAAGAGGGTCAAGTTGATAGCCGGTATGTTGGATACATGACTTGTGTATGACATGGTTTTACTAGCACCAATGGAATTCATAGCTCAATTAAAGAGTTAACTATATCCTTTCATTGGCATCGTGTGGATTGATAAATATGGAATGTGGCCAGAAGTTGTTTGTTTGTGAGCGAGTAATTTATCACAGTCATTTGTTGACATTGATTATATTAATCATTAAGAAGACATAATGGTGACAATGAGATAAAATATGATTGTTTTGAGTGAACTTATTTAACTCGAAGGAATCAAGGATATCATATGAGGGTAACATACACATGAAAAGATCATTGGACAAAGTAGTTGGATACATTGTTTTTGTAAAGAGTATACAATAAGGAGTTTTCAATCATGGTACTTCTTGTGGACTGACTCTATGGTTCAGCAATTGCGAATTATCAGAACGATGCTTCTGGAAATAATTGCAATTACTAGAACCTAATTGTAAATGTGTGATTGGTCGCTCCACAAACTCAACAAAACTTCGATCAGACTACTTTTGAACTAGAAGAAAATTTACAACTTTGGAAATAATTTAATTGAATCAATTTATTCAATGTGAAATTAAATTGGGTGGTCCTAAGAATTGTTCAACTAGAGAATTTGATTAAATAATTTTCTTGAAAAATTAATTTGGAAAATCTAAGTGATTTTTGGGAAAATTAATTTTGATCAAGTAAAATTAAATTAATCAAGTTAATTAAAATTAAAATTATATTTTTGGAAATTAATTTTCAAGTTACACAATTGGCCTATTAGGTACTTGGACTTGAAAATTGGACTTCAAGTAAAAAAATTGGGCTCAGGAACCCAAAACCAAGACCAAGACCCAAAAATTGATCGATCTGGGCCTGGTATGTGAAACTGGGCTGATGGTCCAACCGGTGGCTGAATCAAATCGGTTAGGCCATCATCGGGTTGGACCGAACTGGCAAAAACTAAACCAGCTCAGGGTGTCAGCGACTATAACGACGACATTCTAATGGCCGGTAAATGGTAGGTGGTGGGTCGTTGGTGGTTGAGCAGTAGAAGAATTACACTCCTACTAGGTTTCTACTAGAGAATTTAATTTTAGATTAACTATTCCAAAAATAATATTATTTTAATAGATTTAATATTTAATTTAATTTAATGTTTATCTTATAGATAAATATTTTATTAATTTATTTAGATTTAATATTAAAGTGATTAAGTTTCATCACAGTTTAACTCTCTAAACTCTCCTTATATAAAGAGAGCCTTGTGTCATTATTTTTCACACACTTGAATTTAAGAGAAAGTTGTAGAAGGAAAATTCTCTGAAGAAATTATCTCAGAAAATTTCTAAACATATTTTTCTTGTTTACAACTTAGCCAAAAAGTTTAGAGAAATTATAAAATTAACCTACTACTAATTTTTGTGAAAAATTTTCTAATTCGAAGCCAGCCCACACTCAGCAAACATGAGTTTGGGGATAGGGGAGCAGACTACTCGATTAAAGCTTTCATCCTAGACAAACCGACAAGGTAAAATTTTAATTAAGTGTTTATACTTTAGATATCACAACCAAGTTCTTGTTTTGGAAAAAAATTAAAAACTCTTTTATCCTTAAATTTATTTTCCTCTGCGTTTTCTGAACACGATTTTCCAATAGAAACTTGTAAGGCTAGACTTATAGCAAAAGATTATACTAAAAAAGAAGGTATTGATTACGGAGAAACCTTCTCTCCGGTTGTCATGCTCAGGTCAATCCACATATTGCTATCCATTGCGGCGGCTTTCGATTATGAGATCTGAAAAGTGGATGTCAAGATAGGGTTTTTGAACAACTATCTTGAACATAACATCTATATAATGCAACCCACCGGATATATAACTGAAGGAAAAGAATATAAAATTTGCAAATTGCTTAGATCCAACTTGGACTTAAGCAAGCATCT
Source organism: Gossypium stocksii (assembly GCA_020496765.1). NCBI lineage: Eukaryota > Viridiplantae > Streptophyta > Magnoliopsida > Malvales > Malvaceae > Gossypium > Gossypium stocksii. The sequence goes on from CM035622.1 coordinate 57,870,113, forward strand.
CGCTCATGGCATCAAGGATTTGATCAAGCGATCAAGACTTTTGAATTTGAGCTAAATGTAGATGAACCTTGTGTGTATAAATGTTTAGGGGATGGAAATGTGATCTTTCTCATTCTACATGTTAATGTCATTCTACTAATTGGGAAGGATGTAGCAGCATTGTCATTGGGCAAACTATGGTTAACCCAACAATATAGCATGAAGGACTTGAGAGAAGCTAATTTTGTTCTAAATATTTGAATCCTAAGGGATCGAAAGGATGAAGTGATAAGATTGTCTCAGGCTTCATACATAGACAAGATATTGTAGTGTTATGAAATGACCAATTCAAATAAGGGAAATCAACCCTTCGTATTGGGTTTTCATCTCTCTTTGGAGGACTATCCTAAGACAATAGAAGAAAGAGAGAACGTGAGAAAGGTTCCTTATGCTTCGGTAATAGGAATTCTCATGTATGCTATGTTATACATGCACCCATATATCTATTTTGCAATGGGGTTGGTAAGTTGATATCAGGCGAATCCAAGACCAAGACATTATTAAGCAATTAAGCATATACTTAAGTATTTACAGAGAACGAGAGATTATATTCTTGTGTATTCTAGAGTAGATATTACTCCTATTAGATATATTGATTCTGACTTCAAACATGTTGGGATTCAAGGAAATCGATGTCGGACTGCGTTTTTGTCCTAAGTGGGAGGTCCATTGTGTAGAGAAGTGTAAAGTAGAGTTGTACTGCTGACTCCACTATGAAGGCCAAATATGTAGCTACTTTTAAAGCTACTAAAGAAGTAATTTGAATTTGAAATTTCCTTACAGCTCTTGAAGTCGTTCCTGGTATAGGAAAAGCTATCATACTGTATTATGACAATAGTACGGAAATAGCTAATACCAAGCAGACGAGAAACCACAAGAGGACAAAATATATTGATCAGAAGAATCATATCATAACGGAGGCAGTTATAGACAGAATCACAGATGTAGCCAAGGTCGCATTCGAGGACAACCTTGTGAACTCTTTTACCAAGACTCTGTTTGCTAGGAGTTTTGAGAAACATGTGGAAAGCATGAGAAAGTGTAATATGACTCATATAATTCACTAGGGCAAGAGAGAGACTGTTGGATCTGGTGCCCTAAGTGTAGTATATTTTTTTGTAACCTTATAATTTTTTTCAATAGGTTGGTTGGAAACACTAAAATATAAAGACTTGTATAATAGCTTTTGAACATAAATTCAAGAAAATTTTAAGTAATTTCTATCAAATTTTATGTTTTTATTATAAAATAATTAAATTGAGCTTAAATTATACTTCATTTAAAATTTTAGTTATTTTTATACTAAATTTGCATAATTTGGCTAATTTCTTGCAGTTTTGCGCAATGAGTGAAATATCAACTCAGAAATCACCTTGAATGATTCAAGTATCGAGGCACCTTGGGAGCTCAAGATGATAAAGTAATAGCCACGGAGGACCCAAATTCATGCTCTCAGACTTATTTGAATTAATTGGTCCAAGTGAATTTTATCAAGAAAAATTTAACAACTTGAAGCAGATGAAAAAAGCCTGAATTGAGCAACTAAAGAAGGAAGATGGACAAGCCCAAGAGAGCAACCCAATTCCAACCCAATTATTGCCCAAATTAGCTAATTAAGATGATTATAATATTTTCAAAACAGCCCTTAACTTTTGCCTAAACACAATCTAACCAATCCATTTTTGGTGCATTTTCACTTGTGGGATTAAGCTAAATTTAACAGCCATATCAGCCCTTCTCCCTACTATCAAGGGTCAGTAATGGGAAGGGGGATTGGTTGTTATTTTAGCTAATACAAGTTGCCATCTCCCACAATAAATACCTCCCCTCACTTTCTCATTTCTCATCAACTCATTCAAACCATTCATCATTCACTCATCCCTTCTTTCACCTTTGGCTTCCATTTTCTTTCCCCTTCCCTTTGTCAATTTTCCTATTAGGAAAGAGCTAACACACCTCTTGGAGCAGCAACAATCAATCATTCTTAAAGGCCATTGATTGAGAGAACAAGCCAAGAGGAAGAGGAGCACGCAAGTTTGGCTTCAGATATCACTAGGATTTACCTTTTAGTTCCCTTCTCTTTATCTTTTAAGTTTATTTTGTGATCATAAAAATCAATGTTTATTGTTTTTATGCTTCTATTTTTATTAAAATGATTTAATTCGTATTTGTGTTAGATTGATTGCATTCTATCCGCTTAAATTATTAAAAATGTGTTTGTGTTGTTATAGGCCTTGGTAATTTGTTAAATTAGATAAAATCATGCTCATGTTATGCTTGCATTTTAAATGAAAGGTGATATATGAATTAATTATTAATCGGGTTGAAATTATAACTAATTGACACAGTATTTAATTGGTGCATGTTTAATCTTCTAAGGTAAATAAGGGTTAAATTAGCAATCATATTAAACAATATTCTTTCCTTGCATAACTTGTAAGATTGTTGTAATTAAAATGTTCAATATAGAAATATATTTAATTGACTCTTTCTTATACTTGCTAATGAATTGATTAATTAATTCAACATAGGAATATGTTTATTTGGTTAATTCAATAAGTATATGTTCATTAGTTAGCAAAAGACCAAGATGCCATGAAATTATTCGTAATAACATGAACATGGTTTTAATAAGCCTAAGTTAAAGAATAAAACTAATCTAAAACACTTATGTCATATTGATTAAAACCTTTTTTAGAAAATTGTGCATTGGAATTTTATTTTTCTTAGTTTAGTTGATTAACTTAGTTGTGTAACACCCCAAACCCGGCCCAGACGTTACGGCCAAGTCTGGTGTTTCACATTAACTACGGATTAATCATGTTCCTTAGTTATTGTGTTTAGGGTGAGTTTTGCAAAACCGCTACTAAAGTTTGATAACAAAATTCCAGGTTTAGTTTGTGATCATCCTATCCACTACCAGTTCAAACTTTATTTTGTTACAAGATCTTGTTCGTCTATTTGTTATCCATTCGATACGTGTGTTTCATTTTGAAAATGTTGTTTAATTTTAATTAAAACCCGTGCAGCCTTAATCTACCCATTTTAATCAAACAATAAATATAAAAGTAATACCCAAATTAAGATACTTTAAGCGGCCTTATCACAAACCCTAAACCAAAATAAAAAATAATTTAAGTAAAATACTGGAAAATAAATAATTAAAGCAAATTAACCAACTGCAGTCCATGTGGCCACTTAGAATCCCTCCAGCTCCAAGTCCACTAGCTTAGGGCTCACCTGCATAGATAAAAGGGAAGGGGGTGAGTTTGGAAACTCAGTGTGCAAAAAAAGCCCAACTAGGGCCCAAATCAACTCAAGCATACTAGGCCTCAGCCCTATCCAGTATCAGTAATAACTGGGCCGAAGCCCTATTCAGATTCAGTTTAACTGGGCCTTAGCCCTATTCAGTGATCAGTGCGGCCCATAGGTCCATTATAGTAATAGAACAGAAATAATGTATGAATGCAAAAGCCCAGCCCAAATCCAGCCCTACACATCACCCGTACCAGCCCTACACCCCATGTGGGGAATAAATCAACCCACCCAGCCCTACACACCATAGTCGCAGCATAGCTGCTTAATCAGATAATGTGGCCAAGCCACTAACAGTAAAACGAGGCAAAGCCCCTTTCAATAAACGTGGCATTGCCACTTAGCACTTCCTCCATCATAAACCCAATCCCATGCAACAGTGTAACATGTCATGGCATACAGTAAACATATAAAATAAGGCATGCATTTCAATCAGATTTAACCCTAGGGGTATATTGGTCATTTTACACCTAGGGGTAAAACAGTAATTTTCCACCCATAAGGGGTATTTCAGTAAATCTACCAGTTTTTAGGGTTTTATGCACATTTTAGTTATTAACAGTCTAGTTATCATCTAAGAAGCTTTTCTAGCCCATTTTAGCAACTTAGAGTTATTGGGCCCTAAAACCCCTAATGGGCCCTACAGTGTCTGCTAACCATTTCGGCCGTCTAAGCCAAAATTCCATAGTTGTTTTAACAGTCCTAAAATACAGAATACCTAAAATGCACCTACCGCTCATTTTCACCGATATGGGCCCGTAAGCCCATTGGGACCAAATTCAGCCCTTCGAGGCCCAAAATTACCGAGGTGCACGAAATCGCGCACACGTCCATCTTACCAATTACGACAACCGATCTTACTAGTCTTAACCGACCCACGAGTGCTCGTACGCTCCCAAGCCCACGAAATGCCAAAATTTTGGTATTTCGGCTTTTCAGCTTTTGCCAATTTAGTCTATTAGAGGTTGTTCATTTACACAACTAATTGTGATTATGTTGTGACGAGATCTCCCACACGTTTAACCTACAATCGTTCAACCTAGATGTCACTACAAATCTAATTGCATAATCGATACCAATCCAACATACCTATTCGGCCAACACCCTTTTTATGGCCCTAGAACTCATCTTTGCTGAAAACACTAACTAGATTTAAATCTAGTCGTTCCAACGATCGAAGCCCCCAATGCTCCTTGCTAGATCGTCCCTTTTGCAAACAAATACACACAAAACTGATTAGAAGGACTAGCATTACTCTTCACCATAGTCAACAGCCACCCTATGCACATAGGGGTTTTAAGCTTTTCTTAAATCCTGAAATACTGAATAGGAAGGGGGTTTCGATAACTTACCAAAGATTCAATTGCCCCAAAGTCATTCCTGAATACCTTCTTACTCCAGATCTATTGAAGAATTAACCCAAAGTACGAGCAGAGAATAGATCTAAGATAACTAAAGGTTCGGTTTCCAAATTACTATGAATATGGAGGTTTCGGCTAAAAGGGTGGATACTTTGAAGAAGATGACAAGATTCGACTTTCATGAAAAAAATATACGAATGGGTAAAAGAGATGTAAGTTGTGATTTTTTTTTAATAAAGGAGAATGGACCCTATAATCGGCTATAATGGAAAGAAAATCAAAAGGGAAAAGTTCAAGAATAAGGGTAAAAGATTTGGCAAAGAGAAGATGAGCAAAAATAATAAAAAAGAACAAAAACAGATTCAAAGAAAATAAAATCAAGAGTATATGTGGATAGCCCCAACCAAAGTCGGATAATAGGCCTAAATTACATGCTTATCACCTTGTTTTTAGCCAAATACATAGTTTGAATTTCATTCAAACTCCTTGCACCCATCCGCAGCATAGTCCACCGCTTGGCCTACTCAAATCACTGCTAGGAAGAGTTTCAATCCAATTGAATTACTCTCCCCATGCGTGCAGCAAAAAGGCAGCCGATTGCACGCATAGCAGCTCGAAACTGAGACCTCCAGGCACCCAAACATGCTGCTTGCCACTGCGACGCGACTTCTCTTTTGTTATAACACCGTTACGATTACTTATAAGCCTTACCTGCTGAAGCCTCGGTTAACTTAAAAATAAAACTAAAAATATCGCTACCTACCAGACTTGAACCCCTACACTTCAGCTACACTACCCGTATCTTACCACCACACCACTCACCTGATTGTGTCATCTTTCCTCCCCAGGTACTTATAAGGCCTCCTTGCGACGATCCCTGGTTGTTAAAAAAAACCCACATTTGCGCACGTTGGGAATTGAACTTGGTTCCCCTTCTTGCTTCCTAGCACCTCTTGCCACTAGGCCAGGCTTTTCCTTGTGTCAAATTTTAACCCAACCTTATTATAAGGCCTAATGCCCAGATCTCCCTAAGGAAGCAAAAATTAATTTTTTTTCTAGAGCCCTGGGCCGAACCCAGGACTTTTCCCACATTGCCCATCTTTCCTAATTTACGTAAATAATAATAGTAATTTTTTAATAATATTTAAAACATCCAAATTATTCAGGCCGCCTTCTACCCAAACCCAAACTCAAGGCCCAATACTTCAAGGCCCAAAATTCAAGGTGTTACAAGTTGATTCTTAGTTATTAGATCACTGTTTCCAAAGAATATATCTTCCTTTTACCAAGTTGCTTCAATTTACATTTCATAAATACTTGCTTTTACAGTCCCTGTGGGTACGATAAATTGACATACTTGTCACTTTATTACTTGTTATGATTGTGTACACTTGTACATTTTCATCGTTCTATTGGATAATAAAACAAATTAATTGATTACATTAATATAATTTGTATGATTGTCCTCATATGATTTTTGCACACAAAGCAAACTGGAAGCAAATGTTGCTCATTGGTTTTCTAATGTTTAAACTAATATTAAATGATATTACGTGGTTAGATCGTAATATTAAAGATGGCTTATATTAGTAGATGAACCTAAACAAGTCCTTAGTTTAATAAAAAATGAGCAAATCGATTGATAGACTAATATGTCATCTATCAAGTCAATTGGGGAGATGTTTTATCTTGGGCATTAGAGTGAATGACTCCCAGAAGATAGAGATATAGATGTGACTAACTAGACTAACAGTACACTGGAATGAACCCAAGAAGAACAGACCTTGAATCTTTTTATAGATGTATTCACTTGTGACGTTATTAGTGTAGCATACCTAAATCCTGAGTGGATGATGAACTATGTATGTGTGACTCGTACACTTTAATGTAAATAAAAGCATGAGCTCAAATAGACAAAGAACTGAGAGCTGGTGTATTGGGTATACAAATTCTGCAAATATGTAGTGCCATTCACAGTAGTGGAATTCATAGCCCGAGAAATGGGTAAATGATATCCTCTCATTGGCATTTCATGGTTGATGAAAAGTAAACGTGGCCATGGGTCATTCATCTTTATGATGAATGACTTGATTACTATTAGATAGTAATTGACTTGTCATAAAGGGAGATGTAATGGTTACCATAAGATAAAATAGGATCATATTGGGAAAATAGATATTATAGTGATGAGATTAAGGATATCGTATGAGAGTAACACACTTATGAAAAAGTCATTGGACAAGTACTGATTGAGTTGCTTTCCTGATGGTATGTCATTCAGGAGAGCTCAATCACGATATTATAGTAGAATGACTTCGTGACTAAATGAGTTTACAATTAATAGGGAAAAAAATTGGAATTTAATTATAAATCATTTGAGTCTTAATTACATATGTCAAATCGGTCTCTCTGCTAGCTTGCTAAAGCTAGAAATGAATTGTATGTTGAATCAAATGAATAAAAATGAATAGAAATGGAGAAATAGGAAACATATTGAAATGATTAAGGTTTTCTCCTAAATGAAAATGAAATATGAGAAATAAGAAAAGAATTATAAAAATGACCAAAAAAATGAATTTATGATTTTCAAATTAAATGAAGTTTGAAAATGGGAATAAATCATTTTGTCATATTGAACTGTTGAATGTGGAAATACTAAATATATTTTCTTATAGATTTTTTTTGTGGTAAAGTCAACATGATTTTAACGAAATCAACATTAGGATGAAAAAATTATTTAATTGAAAATATATTTAAGTTTATTTTTTGGAAATAGAAAATCAAATATTGGGTTGGATCAAATTATAAAGTATTGGGTTAAAAGCCCAAGAAGTACTTATAATTAGACCCAATATGGAAGAGGCCCAAAATCCCCTTATGTAAGAAGGGGGAATAGCAAACTCTAGTTGAAATAAACTTCTATAATTCAATAAGGGGAAACCTTCTCTCCTTATAAATAGATAGCACCAATAGGACTATTTACATAACTTGAAGATATTGTTACTGATAAACGCTAATTTATACATATTTTTACCTCATGTTTAGCCTATATTTTGGATGAATTATTATCAATTTAGTGAGAATTGGTGCTCTTAATCCTTATTTTTCATATCTTATACTCAGGAGAGCATAGGGAAGAGAAAAGAATAGGAAATGGACTGAAAATGAGGAAAATGGGCCAAAAATGACATAACACACGGCCCAAGGAATTACCACACGGCTGTGCCACACGGCCGTGCCACATGAAGATCACACGGTCCAGCTCTCGACAAGCACGGGCAGGCCACACGGCCGTGCCAAATCACACGGCCTTTGTCGAAGTCACACGGGCGTGGCACACGGGCGTGTTCTAGTCGTGAGGAAGAGGAATTTCACTCGAATTGGGATACTTGGAGGCTAAGAAAGGCTCCCCAAAGCTCTATATAAAGACCCTAGGAGGCAACTCTTAGGGAGTGCTTATTTCCCCACAAAGGGAAGTATTCTTTGCTGCCAACACAGAGAGTAGAAGTAGGGATTACTCACAAGGAAGCTGATTGATTCATCCCAGAAGCCGAAATTCTGCAGCAATATAGAGGATCTCCCTAAATTCCTTCAGGGGTTTTCGGGTTCTTTTATGTTTTGTTATTTTATTTCTTCTGAGATGTTTTCTTTCTTTATTATTAACTAAACCCCTCAAATACTTGAGGGGGATGAAACCTAAGACAGATCTTGTTATTATTTATTCTTGATTTATATGATAAATACTTGAGTTGTTCTTAATTATGTGTTCTTCATTCTTGATTTAATAAACCTAGGTATTACTTCAAGAATTAGATGTGCTTAGAGCAGAGGAGCAAAAGTCCCTGTGATAAGAGTAGATCTACCATAATTAAGCGGAGTTGCATGCAACCCTAGACATAGGGCGACATAAATCTGCCGGATTAGGGTCAAACCTAATATGGGGAACCATTGATCGAATTAATGCAACCTAAGAAGTTAATTGATAAAGGAACTTTAATTAACAACTTAGGCCTAGTTGCTCTTCACCTCGACGGAGGGTTTAGCATAAATTAGGGATCTCTACGGATCAAGTCAAGTGAATAAATCGTCTAGCTCAAGAACCAGTACAAGTGAAGTCTAGGTGGATTCTCCCTTAAGTATTGTCCATATCAATCAGCTTTTCCCCTAAAAGTTTTCTCAATTTACTCTTTGTGTCTTCTTAGTTTAGTTTTAGAATTAGTTTAAACAAACCCCTCTTTTATTCTTAGGCTAGATAATAGAAAGAAAGTAAGTAATAGTACTTTTGGTTCCCTTGGGTATGATAACTCGGTCTTGCCACTAAGCTATACTACTGTTCGATAGGTGCGCTTGCCTTAAAGCGTCGCGATATTAGTTAGTTTTGGTGTGATCAAGTTCTTTATAAATTTTATTACTTAGTATCGCGAACGCGGATATCAAGTTTTTGGCGCCGTTGCCGGGGAACTAAAATATTACGAAAGCTCGATTTCTATTACTTTAGCCATATATTTAAATTTATTTATTTTTCTTTTATTTTTATTTTCAATTTAATTTATTTTTATTTTTATTTTTCTTTTCTTTTAAATTTTTTAGTTTTCTTTGCTTTTTCTTTTTAGGTATTTTTAGTTTATGACTAGAAACAATCCAACAGGACCACTACTTTTCGACGAAGATCTAGAAGCAACAGTTCGCAGAAATCGCAGAGAAATTAGACGCTGTCTACATTATCCTGAACAAGAACCTGATCTAGAGCCAGAACCTACAGAAGAGATGGAAGCAAATCAAGATGTTCTACCACCTCCCGCAATAGTCGCGCCACCAGCAATTCAAGAAGAAGCTCCGCGCACTATGTATGATTATGCTAAAACTAGTTTGGCTGGTACCCAAACTAGCATTCTTAGACCAACTATTGCTGCTAATAATTTTGAGTTAAAACCTAACACCATTCAGATGATACAGCAATTGGTACAGTTTGATGGTTTACAGGATGAAGATCCAAACTCACACATAACCAATTTTTTAGAACTTTGTGATACCTTCAAAATACATGGCGTTTCTGATGATGCCATTTGATTGAGGCTATTTCCATTCTCTTTGAGAAATAAAGCCAAACAGTGGTTAAATTCTCTACCACGAGGCTCAATTACCACATGGGAGCAGATGACCGAAAAATTTTTACTCAAATATTTTCCTCCAGCTAAAACAGCCAAATTACGAAACGATATTTCTTCTTTTGTGCAGATGGATTTAGAAACACTTTACGATGCATGGGAGAGATACAAAGATCTTTTGAGAAGGTGTCCTCATCATGGATTACCTTTGTGGCTACAAGTTCAAACCTTCCACAATGGTTTAAATCCGTCAACCAGACAAATGATCGATGCAGCCGCAGGCGGAACCATCAATAATAAAACACCTGACGCAGCTTACGAATTTATTGAGGAGATATCATTGAATAACTATCAGTGGCAAGTCATGAGGACAAAGCCGACGAAAGCCGTAGGAGTTTATAATATTGATGCTGTTACTATGCTCACTAACCAAGTAGAACTTTTAAATAAGAAATTTGATAATTTTGTTGGTTCTACGCAGGCTCAACCAGTGATGCAATGTAATGCAGCTCCAGGAAATACGTTTAATTCAGACCATCTACACAACATAGAAGCCGAACATGCCAATTATATGGGTAATAATTCTCGACCTCAAAATAATCCTTATAGTAACACTTATAATGCAGGTTGGAGAAATCACCCAAATTTTTCATGGGGAGGACAAGGAAATCAAAGACAACAGCCTCCGGTATTTCAGCAGCCACCACCACAATAGGAGAAAAAGCCAAACTTGGAAGAGATGTTCACCAAATTTATTGCCATATTAGAAACTCGTTTCCAAAATACCGAAATGGCACTAAGGAACCAGCAAGCATCTATTCAAGGACTTGAAACTCAAATAGGCCAGCTTGCTAAGCTAATTTCGGAAAGACCACAAGGTGGATTTCCAAGTAACACTGAGACAAATCCAAAAGAACAAATTCATGCCGTGAGCACAATAGATGAGGAGGTTTTAATCAAAGACAACTCAAACAAGGAGCTTGAGGTGAATAAAGGTAAAGTAGGGGTAAGCAGGAACAAGCCAGACATCAACGAACACAAGCCTCGTATCCCATACCCAAGAGCGCTTCAGAAAGACCGCACAGATGAACAATTCGGTAAGTTTCTTAAACTCTTAAAAAAATTACATATTAACTTACCATTTGTTGAAGCAATTTTGCAGATGCCAGACGCGGTTAAATTCTTAAAAGAACTCTTGACAAACAAGTGGAAGCTAGAGGAGAAATCTCATGTGGAATTAAATGCAATCTGCTCAGCTATTCTTCAAAATAAACTACCAACCAAACTGAAAGATCCAGGGAGTTTTACTATTCCTTGTTTATTTGGTAGCCTAGACACAAAAAATGCTTTAGCTGATTTAGGGGCTAGTATAAATGTCATGCCTTATACACTGTTTAAACAACTAGGTCTTAGAAAACCGAAGCAAACTAAGATGAGCATTCAACTGGCTGATAAAACTATTAGGTCTCCTAAAGGAATAGTTGAAGATGTGCTCGTCAAAATTGATAAATTTATATTCCCAGTTGACTTTGTTGTTTTAGACATTGTTGCGGATAGCAATGTACCCTTAATTCTAGGGCGACCCTTTTTAGCAACTGCAAGAACAATAATTGATTTAGGAACAGGTAAACTTACACTACGTGTGGGTGATGACCAAGTTACCTTACAAGCTCGAAACTCGATTACGATTGTTGATAATAATATAGTTACGAGTCCTTGTAAAAAGAATAATCTCACCACCCAACCTTCTGTGTAGGATACACTCTACATAAAGGCAACCCAATCACAAACAAGTCCATCCAAGGGAGATGCACCTGAAAAGCGAACGCTTCAAATCGAGGAACTAGATGAGTGGCTGAACTATCATGAAAAACCCAAAACAGGTCACACCAACCCAGAGCATCAGCAAGACGACCCCTAGGTACAAACAAATCAACTCAAGGTAGGGGATAAGGTAATCTTAGGGGAAGACAATCCTCAAATCTTGAATTCAAAAGAGCATACAAGTGACACACCTTACTTCACGGTAATGAAAATCTTTCCCTATGGTACAGTCGAGATAAAACATGAGTCACTTGGCACTTTTAAGGTAAATCACACTCGACTCAAATCTTACGTTAATAATGAAATTGTAAGCAGGATAGAAGAGTATCAACTCTTCAAACCACCGTGAACGTACAAGCTCGAGCAAAGTCGAGCTTAGACTATAAATAAGCGCTTCTCGGGAGGCAACCCGAGCACTAACATAGTAACTTTTCTTCTATTTTGTTTTCAGTCTTTTTATACAGCAACTAACACCTTTGATGCAGGAAATTAGGACCACACGGCCTGTAACACGGGCGTGCCTAAGGCCGTGTGACATCTTAAAACAGAGACACGGTCGTGCACTCAGACCGTGTACAAACAGAGTAAATTTTTTCCAAAAGCACGGGAGGACGACAAATCCCCATGGTCGTGCAACATGGCCGTGGCAACCATGCAGTATCAACACGGGCTCGCACAACGCCACACGCGCGTGTCCCCAAGCTGTGGCCAACACTGTCAAATCAGACACGGCCGTGTGACTACCTACACGACCGTGCGAAAAAGCGAACAAGTTCTCCACGGCCGTGCAATATGGCCAACACGGGCTAACCCCGAGCCACACGGGCGTGTGCCTCTATTCTCCCATACGGTTCTATTTTTCTCATTTTTTTTATTAGTCTCTTTTTTATTTCAAATTTTATTTTTATTATACTTAATCCTTTTAATTCATTACAGTATTAGTATTTCTAGAACTTAGTTTATTATTTTTTTGTTATTTAAATTTCGATCTTTCATATCGGCCAAGCCCTAACGAGTAATCTCTATCAATCAAAAATTCCCATGATTAATTAATATTTTCGCAGTTTCAAAAAGGAGCTCTACAGCTCATATTCAAATGGAAATGGGAACACCCTGCCACAATTGCTGACTCTTCCTAAAAAATTCATCCTAAATTCAAGAAGTTTCAATTCTCTCCCTATCTTATGATATTATACTTCTCTTGCTATTTATGTATCTTTGTACATTGAGGGCAATGTACATCTTAAGTGTGGGGGGGAAGCTTACTTGAAATCTTTACACTATCTGTGAAAATCCCTGAAATTGTACTTCATGCATTGTTCTTAACTAATTCTCAATCTCCTATTAGGAATTTATTCTGATTGATTTATGATTTCTATCGATATGTTGAGAATTAAGATATAGGTGCTTGTACTTTGATTATTCAAACTTTAAAACATTAAGGAATCAAGCATGATAAGTTGAAATTTTTGAGAACCCCAATTTTTTGCATAAGTTATTTTCCCTAATTTTAAGTATTATCTTAAGATTTGAAATTCACAGGATTGACATCAAAAGCCATAATTCTGGTGAGATTTTTGAGCCTTTTTTAGCATACATTTTTTTTTCGTGCTCACTTTTATTATTGCTTTGAGTGAGTCAATACTGAATTGTTATTCTAGAACTTGCTTTGATTATACATGTCGAGACCACATCATTGATTTGATATACCGAAATGACAAAGGCACCTAGGATTTAACCCACTTACTCCACAAAAAGCCTAGCTTTATAAATTAACCCCTAGTGAACCCCGTTGAGCTTGACAACCTATTTTTTTGACTCACCTTCTAATTATTAACCAATAACTCATTTCTTGTTAAATCCCATTCAATTACTTTAACCCCTATTTTTGTCGAGATTTGAATAGAATTATTATCTAGCTTTACTCTCTTCTCTAGTTGCAAAATTGTAAATTTCCAAATTATCATATTTGATTTAATCGTTCCAAAAAGAAAAAAAAAGAGAAAAAAAGAAAAAAATGATGAGTACATACAGTAAAATTCGATTGTAAATTGTAAATAGTTCGATAAATTTTTGCATATTTTTATTTTAAGGCTGCCAAGGTAGAAATGATAGTATCATAAGAATTAGCTGAGAAATATGTTCCATTGATAGAGATTTTTTCTAGCTAGATAATTTTTCAGTTCAATCTCGATTCTAACCTTCTTTTTGCAGCCTGTGACAACACCCCTAACCAAGCCCCGTTACAACCATTAAAAGACTTTTTGATCAATGTATCATATCAAACTATAGTGGTGGAGATTTGATTTTCTTGCAAGCTTATGGTAATAACTTTTCATGTTGATTAAGAAGTGCTTAAATTTTGAACCCTAAACACTTTGAGTGAATAGAGTGAACCTTTAGTGAGGATGTCAACTCCTGTTAATTAAGATGGAGAGATAACTACTTAGAAGGAAGGAAGAGACTTATGTTTTCAATGATAAAATTCTCAACTTAGAGTGATTGAGTCTTTAATGTTCTTCTGATTGAATTACTCATTGTATGACTACCTGTGGACGAATTTGAAACATTATTGATAAAGATTGTAGGTTGAGAGGAATAATTCTTATTTAGGGATTGAGATTTTGCTTGAGGACAAGCAAAGGTTTAAGTGTGGGGGTATTTGATAAACGCTAATTTATACATATTTTTACCTCATGTTTAGCCTATATTTTGGATGAATTATTATCAATTTAGTGAGAATTGGTGCTCTTAATCCTTATTTTTCATATCTTATACTCAGGAGAGCATAGGGAAGAGAAAAGAATAGGAAATGGACTGAAAATGATGAAAATGGGCCAAAAATGACATAACACACGGCCCAAGGAATTACCACACGGCCGTGCCACACGGCCGTGCCACATGAAGATCACACGGTCCAGCTCTCGACAAGCACGGGTAGGCCACACGGCCGTGCCAAATCACACGGCCTTTGTCGAAGTCACACGGGCGTGGCACACGGGCGTGTTCTAGTCGTGAGGAAGAGGAATTTCACTCGAATTGGGATACTTGGAGGCTAAGAAAGGCTCCCCAAAGCTCTATATAAAGACCCTAGGAGGCAACTCTTAGGGAGTGCTTATTTCCCCACAAAGGGAAGTATTCTTTGCTGCCAACACAGAGAGTGGAAGTAGGGATTACTCACAAGGAAGCTGATTGATTCATCCCAGAAGCCAAAATTCTGCAGCAATATAGAGGATCTCCCTAAATTCCTTCAGGGGTTTTCGGGTTCTTTTATGTTTTGTTATTTTATTTCTTCTGAGATGTTTTCTTTCTTTATTATTAACTAAACCCCTCAAATACTTGAGGGGGATGAAACCTAAGACAGATCTTGTTATTATTTATTCTTGATTTATATGATAAATACTTGAGTTGTTCTTAATTATGTGTTCTTCATTCTTGATTTAATAAACCTAGGTATTACTTCAAGAATTAGATGTGCTTAGAGCAGAGGAGCAAAAGTCCCTGTGATAAGAGTAGATCTACCATAATTAAGCGGAGTTGCATGCAACCCTAGACATAGGGCGACATAAATCTGCCGGATTAGGGTCAAACCTAATATGGGGAACCATTGATCGAATTAATGCAACCTAAGAAGTTAATTGATAAAGGAACTTTAATTAACAACTTAGGCCTAGTTGCTCTTCACCTCGACGGAGGGTTTAGCATAAATTAGGGATCTCTACGGATCAAGTCAAGTGAATAAATCGTCTAGCTCAAGAACCAGTACAAGTGAAGTCTAGGTGGATTCTCCCTTAAGTATTGTCCATATCAATCAGCTTTTCCCCTAAAAGTTTTCTCAATTTACTCTTTGTGTCTTCTTAGTTTAGTTTTAGAATTAGTTTAAACAAACCCCTCTTTTATTCTTAGGCTAGATAATAGAAAGAAAGTAAGTAATAGTACTTTTGGTTCCCTTGGGTACGATAACTCGGTCTTGCCACTAAGCTATACTACTGTTCGATAGGTGCGCTTGCCTTAAAGCGTCGCGATATTAGTTAATTTTGGTGTGATCAAGTTCTTTATAAATTTTATTACTTAGTATCGCGAACGCGGATATCAGTTACTCTGCCAAAAAATAGAGAGAACTTATTCTCAACTATTAAATATATATTTTTGGAATAACAATTCTATCAGTTTCTATTTTGAAGAGCGAATTTTCATTTTCACCCAAAAGGAAAAGAAAAATATTTCTAGTTTTTGTGTTTGAGGCAACACGCGAAGCAATTTGTGGTAGGAGAATGGCGGAAAAGATCATTTGGTTGAAAGTCAGGAATGATAAGGATCCATCAGTCTGAAAACACAAGTACAATTTTGATATAGGCTTTATTGCTATAAATATCACAAACCAGGTCAATTTCAAAACTGTTATCTTCCTTTTTACAAGAAAACCATTTTTGAACCAAATTTTTTCCAACAAGAAGATGCCCCAACATTCTACTTCAGTGAACTTGACGAGACATTCATTATTGAATGCCCCTCAGCTAAATAGGTCACCCTTTACAGCTTAGATGGAGACGAGTCACGTCACCAACTGTCTCTACGAGTTTACAAGAGGGCAGGCAAAAGAAGGAAAAATGGAAGATTTTTTTATTTTTTTATGGAATATAATTTTAACTTGATTTGGTTTGGATTTCTTTGTTTCTATTTTGTTATATTTTTCATATTATGTTTGTGTGTTTTTATGTTTTTCTGTATGGGTCAAACACTCGATGATTACAGTACAACTTAAAGTTTCAACGAGAATATGGACAACCCTAACTTTCTATCACGAACCTTCACAAAACTCAAGGAACTCTGTTAACGCTTCTATTATTGTTTGGGTTACACATTGGGGACAATGTGTAGTTTAAGTGTGGGGGCATTCACAAAAAAAAGTTGCATGCTTAGTTATTTTTATAGTTGTGTTCTTGTTTTTACCTTCTTATTTCAATTTTTGCATGGTGCTTGAACATAGTGTGAATGGAAATTCGTTTATATGGTATGATATTGTGTAATGCATTCTTTAACCTATGCAAATTTTGAACGATATTTGATGAATTATATTCTTTGTGAGTTAAATTGTTTAGTTTAATTAGTTCCATTGAATAAAAGAGTAGAGGTGATCAAAATTCGTGAATTTTTTTTAATTTTAGACCAAGTGATGAATAAGCATGTAGATAGATATGTAAATGCATATGTTGGAATTTAACATTATTCATGGAAACAATTAGAAGCATGTCTAGGTTTTGTATTCATTGAGATGTTAAGGGATGATGTAAGGCATTGTTTTATTAGCCAATACCCTAAATGACTAACCTATATGCTTTACATATCCCTAGTTTCCTGATTTTGAGCCTTTATTAATCCTTTCTTGATGAACCTATATTTTCTAAACCTCTAGCCTAAACTAAGTTAAAAAATCAACCCTTCTCGGTCCTTGATCTTAAAATGCATTATGAAATGGATGTCAGGCCATGGATATTGAAGGTTAGGTAGAAACAATTTGGCAGTTTTAAAAATGAATTTCAATGAATAGTGAAGAGATGGTTCAATACAATGTGTATAGACTCTTGCAAAAATGTGCTTAGAATGAAAATGTTAAGTGAACAAAATCAATATCAGGGTCAAAAGAAAACCGAGTGAAAAAAGCACGGATAGAGATAAAAGCATTATGAGTGAAAAGAGTATATTTTTAGAATGTACTTAAAGTTAAAAATCAATTCATGAGCTTAAAATGAACTTTTCACTTTCATAACACAAAATTGCTCGCTAAGGTTTTTGTACTTGCTAATATAGAACCATATCTTCCACATTATTGGAGAGAAAAGGGGGTAAGAGAAGGAGAATGAGGCGATGAGCTTAATTGTTACATATGAGGGAAATGGAAACAATACCATATGTTATACTATTCTTAATACTTGAACCATTTTCAGCTGATCTTTTCTTTGAACTTGTACCAACCTAAGCTTCAGAATGTTATAAGCCAAAAAGCCCTATGTGATTTTAACAACCTTGTTTATAAAATGAAAACTTGCAAAACTTAGTAAGAAATGAATAATTTAAATTCCTTCATGTATATATACATCATATCTACATTGTAACACCCCAAACCCGGCCCAGACGCTATGGCCAAATCTGGTGTGTCACATGATCCTACGACTAAGTTTGTGACCTTTGCTTGTTGTGATTTAAGAGTTGTTTTTATAAAATAGCAAGTTAATGAGAAAAAAATTTATTAAGTCTTTAAATTATTCATTTATTAAGCTCATTGAGTTTGAAAACGTTCTTTGAACTTTGAAACCCGTGCATCCTATGACTAACAACTCCGCATAGTAAAATAAAATCTAAAAGTAAATCATAGCAGTAAAAGAAAAATTTAGGAGAGGCCTTATTACAACTTTAAAACCCAAAATCTTAAAACCAAATAAATATAGTAACTAGTTAAAACAGAAACCAATCTTTGAGATGAGGTGGCCACTCCGAATCCCTCGTAGCTCCAAGCCCACTATGGTTGAGGGTTACCTGCAGAGTTAAAGGTAAGAGTGAGTTTGATAACTCAGTGTGTAACATAATCCAACCATAGCCAAAAACAGGTCAAGCCTCAGAGTCAGATTTATTTGAGCCTTGGCCCAATACAGAAATCAAAATAAAGCCCATAGGCCCATAACAGATACAGAACAGATACTTAAAATGCAAACAGAAAGCCCAACCCAGGTCCATCCATAACACCCCCGTACCAGCCTTACACCATGTGGGGAGACTACTCAACCCACCCATCCGCTACACATCACAGAAATTGCAGCGAGGCTGCTAGATAATGTGACAAAGTCACCAGATACAGATATTGTGACATAGTCACCAGAACAGATATATGTGGCGAGGCCACCAGAATAGATATATGTGGCGAGGCCACCAGATTACAGCGAGGCTGCCAGAACGCTTCCTCCATCATAAAACCCAAACCCCATGCAACAGGCATACATGTCATGACATATAACTTGCAGAATCTCATGTATCAGATATATACATATATTATGAGATATGACATACAGAAACAGAAAATCATACATTTCATACAGAATTTACCCTAGGGGTATAAAGGTCATTTTACACCTAGGGGTAAAATGGTAATTTTCCATACTAGGGGTATTTTGGTCATTTTACTGATTTTCAGGGATTTTATGAATATCAAGTGACTATTAGTCCATATGTGACTTCAGTAGTTCATTTTAACTTATTTACCATTTTTGCTCTTTTTAAGCCTAAAACCCCTAATGGGCCTTACTGAGTCCACTAACGTCTTAAGCCCGTTAAATCAAATTTTATGCCCAGATTACCAATTTTAACCGTATTATTACCATGCTGCCAGAATACCCTTAACGACAATTTTACCGATATGGGCTCGGAAGCCCATTGGGCCCACCTTTGGCTCATCAAAGCCCAACTTACCCAAAATGCTCGGAATTGCACCTTCTGCAATTCTGTCACCATCAAAACCAATATGGACTATAACAGAGTAAACGAGTACTCACAGATCCGTACAAGACTAACCTTTCGATCACTTTCAGTCAGTTTTTAGTCATTTCGGCCTTGGCCATTCTAGTTTATATCGAGGGTATGATACACACCTGTTAACAGATGAAGTGTTGACGAAATCCACGCACGAAGAACCTTTCTGCCGAAGAAAAATAAACTAAGTCTATGAGCCCAACCGTGCCAACCTTCAAGTCCTTGCAAAAAGTCCTCTTGCTCACCCTAACACAACACCAAAACAAGAGGCCACAATGCCTTAGTCCAAACGATAGCCTCCCCTAAAGGGGTTTTGGCTTCTTACTTAAAACGTGATCAACTAACAAAGACAAGTTCTCGAATACTTACCAACCTAGCCTCGATCTACAACGATTCCCCTTGCAACTATGAGAAGAGATAAAAGATGATCTAATGTTCGGCTTTGAGCACCACAGGGTATAGAGGTTTCGTTTTCTCTCTTTGAAGAAGAAAATGAGGTTTAACACAAGAAGATTCGGCTAATGAGTTATGGGAGATGTCGACAAAAGGAGAGAAAGAAGGGAGTTATGTGACTGATGAGAAATCGGTAATGGAACCACAAGGTTTCGGTCAAGGGGATAATCGGCAATGAAGTGTTTGCTTTCGGCTTTTTGTGACTATCAACCAGAGAATAACGTCAGAAGAAGATATATGGATGATAGAAGAAGAAAATGGAAAAGAAGAAAATAAGACAAGAGATTTGAGAGGGAAAGAAATGAGCAATAGGTTTAACAAAGGAAGAACGGCATAAGATGGTGTTTTGGAAGATCTATGTTCGGCAAATGAAAAGAAAAGAGGATTCGGCAATGGGGTGTAATAGGGTTCGGTTACTAGAACAAAAAGAAGAACGAAATGGCAAAACGAACCTAATATGCTATGTCAAACGAACAAAAGAAAAGAACTCACTAACCTAAGATAAAAATCGGCATAAGAACACAAGAAGACCTAAGGGAAAAATCGGCACTTCTAGCACCTAATTGCCGAAAATGCACCACTAAGAGTCCTCTTGGCCGGCCACCTTCCTCCAAATTCAAAAACACTAAAATCACTCCCCAAAAAGCTCCCCTTATCACTCCACAAATCCCTCTCATGACCGATTCAAACACTCCTTAATAGAGTTCTACTCAGCTTCAACTTCCTACCTGTCCAAGCACAAAAATTAAACGCCACCCCTCTTGCATCCCCTGGGACTTGAACCTTGGCCTTCCTCTATGCTCCACAGGCCACATTTTTAGGAGCTTAGTGGCGCCTCCCTTGCCACTTTACCAAGGCTCTTTTTATGCTATACTCCACGCACAATTACTTAAGACACCTACTTCTAAAGGCCCCCTATCTCCTAAGTGAAAATCTAAAATTTTTCCTGAGTTTAAACCAACATCTGGGCCTTCCATAGGCCTATTAACACTCCCCAAACAAGAATTACACACCCAACTGCCAAAGTTCAAACATTTTGTCAGATGAACAATAACTCAAGAGAGACCCAAAAATTAGGGCGTTACATACATATCTTATTTTGATGAAATAATATGAAAGATGTTGCTTTTCTAATATTTCATCTATATCTATTCACTATGTAACTTTGTGAACTTAATTCATTGGCCCCCAAAGTTAGGAATTTATGATGGATCATTCTTAGGTTATATAGTATAAGAATTGGTTACACTATACATACTCATCAATTGATTGTTAAGTCTCTCTATTGTTCAAGAGTCATCTATGTTGCATGCGCTAGTGGTTTAAATGTTTCCTTAAGGAGCAAAGACTTAAGTGTGGGGGAGTTTGATATGTCCTAATTTGATACATCAAATTAGGCTCAAGAAATTTATGAACCTTTTCTGTAATTTTCATAGTTTTTAGTTCTCAATATTAATTATTGTTTTTGTATGGTTTTACCTCTTTTGAAACCCAAATTGGAACAATGGTGCCATTGGGAACCTAATGTTGTGTTTGATTTCATGTATTAAGATGAAGAAGTCTAAACCTTGAGGAAAACTACATTTGACGTAGGTGTCATGACACTAATGCTAGGGTGTCACAACATTGAGCTTCCTTTACCTTAAATGTGCAAAACTTAAACAAGAAATCAACTTGATGCTGATTGTGTAGAAAATCATGACATTGAAGGTGTTGTGTCATCACTTTAGGCTCAAAGTCGCCACACCGAGCCTCTAAGGTCACGATATCACTAATGGTTATTGAAGAGAAGAAATCATGGCCACCACCGAGGATGTAGCAAAACTGGCTATAATTGTCACAACATTGAAAACCCCCAGAACAAAGAGTGCACCACTATTGAGGGTGTCACGACACTGAAGCTTTGATGTCATGACACCACTAACTAACGGGATGAAAATCACTACAGGGGTAGTCTTTTGTCCAACTCAAATTCAAATCACCCCACACTTTCTAAGGAAGTTTTTTTGTCAAAGATCTAAGGTTGAATTAGTTGTATTAAAGATACTTTTGGTTTTCAACAAAAAAAAAGGAACCTTTCTTATCGTCTTTTTGGAGTTTCGTTGTTAGTCTTTTTTCCATTGTTAGGTTTTAGTCTTTACCTGTAACGCTTCAAATTTTGTATTTCTACTACTGAAAAATTTGACACAACTATGTATCCGCTTCAATGGTTAAGTGTTCTGGGTGTGTGTGTAAGGTCCCAAGTTCGAGCCTTACCTTGGGTAAATTTTGGTATTTTTTAGACTTAAGCTTATCATTGCTCAGTGGGCTTCTGTTTAATTATTCAAAAAAACTATATCAGAATAGGCCTACTGGTCTGGTGGTTAAGTTGAGTGATAGTTTGTTGAAGGTCCTGTGTTCAAATCCTTGTGCGAGTAAGGACATTATGCTTTTGCTCTATGGACTGGAAGAGTTTTGATATGGCCTAAATGCTGTAGTGGTTGTGAGTAGTGGGGATTGTAGGAGAAAAATAAGGGATTAGGGAAGTTATTGTAATATTCTATTTTGGTTATTTTTGGCAAAATTGGGTTTTCTCTCTCTTCTAATTTTTTTGACGATATTTATCCCCTTCTTCTCTTCTGTTCTCTCTCTTTTCTCCCTTGATTTTTGCTTTCCCTTTTGTCGACTATCGGATCTCCTATACCATTATTATCATTTCGTTGTGTGATTTTGGTAAGGGAATTCTTGTGGTTTGTAAGTTGTGAATGCTAAGATTTTTATTGGGGTTATTGACGTTTTGGCAGCAACATATTGTGAGGATCAATGTTCTCCTCGTACTGCTTCATAATCAATTGATTCGTGGTATTGGGGTAAGTTTTAGTCACTCAACAGATGAGTATCTCGATTCAGGTTTGATTTTAGTTCAATTTCTAAGCGATTAATTTAGTGCTTTACTAGTCAATTATAGGTTCGAGAGTGCTCGTGTAACACCCTAAACCCGGCCCAGACGTTATGACCGAATCTGGCAATGTCACATTGAAGTGTGAAATGAAAAAGCCTTGATGATGTCAGAAACCTCAAAATTATTTAATCAAACAGTGATTTCAAAACAGGTTGTTCATTTCCAAAACGCATGTCATTGACGAGTTATTTAATTTTAAAACGCGATATCGGTTGAAAAGCAAAATCTTTATTTAGCCTCTTTGTGTGATCTAAAAGAGCAATTAAAAGTCTTACGTTACTGTCAAAAGTACCTTTTTTAAACGTTATCAATTTAAAAACTCGTTTATAGCGGAAGCTTATCTTTTAAAAATAGTTGCGTAAACGTGGTGTCTTTAAGAACAATTATCTTTTGAAAAACTCGTCTTTTCCTATACTAGCATAATATATCAAGCAAGTAAAACCCAATTAAAGATTTAAAACCATAAAAAGGCCTTATTACATATCAAAAATCCAAATGAAATATTTATAAAATCCAAAGCTATTAGGAAACCAGTACGGATGTGTGGCCACCATCGAGCTCCTCGCAGCACCTAATTGCCTAACGCTAGGGATCACATGTATGTTAAACAAAAGGGTAAGTTTACAAAAACTCAGTGTGTAATCCCTTAATACACTCAGTCAGACATACAGAATGCAGTAACAGACTGGGCCTGAGCCCATTATAGTAAACTATATTAGGTGGGCCTTAGCCCATTACAAATCAGAAATAGAATCAGGTGGGCCTAAGCCTAATGCAGTATCAGTAAACAGAGCAAAAATGCAATAGAAATCCCACCCCAATCCAGCCAACACACCAATGCAATATCAATAAACATACCAAGATTAACACCAGTTGCGGCACTAATCGTATCGCAGAAAAGCTGCCAGTAAACAGGATGGCTACAAGCCATAAACAGGATGGCTAAAAGCCATAACACTTCCTCCATCAATAATAACCCATCCCCATGCAGAATGTCATGTCATAATAACATACGTGAATGCAACATGTTATGCTTGAGTACAGACATACATAACATAAGCAAATCATTCATTTTACCTTTAGGGATATAACAGTCATTTTCAACAGAATGGGTCTAGGCACACTTGTCGACCCATCAGAAGGTCCACAATCGTCTCGGGCTACTCGTGTACCTCAACATGCATAACAGTGTGAATGGGCCCAAAGCCCATTATGTGGCCTATGTGGGCCCACACACTCGTATGGCCCACTAAGCGCAGAAACGACCTTTGCCATATACGACACAGCCGGGTCCAATATTCCCACATGTCCGTGAGATTTACCCTATGAGGGTATTTCGGTCATTTTACCCTCAGGGGTATTTCAGTCATTTTACCCTAAGGGGGTATTTTGGTTATTTTACCTTACGATGGTATTTCGGTCATTTTACCCTACAAGGGTATTTCGGGCATTTTACCCTACGAGGGTATATCGGTCATTTTACCCTACGGAGGTATATCAATCATTTTACCCTACGGGGGTATATCAGTTATTTTATCCTACGTAGGTATATCGGTCATTTTACCCTACGGGGGTATAGCGGTCATTTTACCCTACGAGGGTATAACGATCATTTTACCCTATTGGGGTATATCGGTCATTTTACCCTAGGAGGTATTTCTGTCATTTACCAGTTGCGGCACTAATCGTATCGCAGAAAAGCTGCCAGTAAACAGGATGGCTACAAGCCATAAACAGGATGGCTAAAAGCCATAACACTTCCTCCATCAATAATAACCCATCCCCATGCAGAATGTCATGTCATAATAACATACGTGAATGCAACATGTTATGCTTGAGTACAGACATACATAACATAAGCAAATCATTCATTTTACCTTTAGGGATATAACAGTCATTTTCAACAGAATGGGTCTAGGCACACTTGTCGACCCATCAGAAGGTCCACAATCGTCTCGGGCTACTCGTGTACCTCAACATGCATAACAGTGTGAATGGGCCCAAAGCCCATTATGTGGCCTATGTGGGCCCACACACTCGTATGGCCCACTAAGCGCAGAAACGACCTTTGCCATATACGACACAGCCGGGTCCAATATTCCCACATGTCCGTGAGATTTACCCTATGAGGGTATTTCGGTCATTTTACCCTCAGGGGTATTTCAGTCATTTTACCCTAAGGGGGTATTTTGGTTATTTTACCTTACGATGGTATTTCGGTCATTTTACCCTACAAGGGTATTTCGGGCATTTTACCCTACGAGGGTATATCGGTCATTTTACCCTACGGAGGTATATCAATCATTTTACCCTACGGGGGTATATCAGTTATTTTATCCTACGTAGGTATATCGGTCATTTTACCCTACGGGGGTATAGCGGTCATTTTACCCTACGAGGGTATAACGATCATTTTACCCTATTGGGGTATATCGGTCATTTTACCCTAGGAGGTATTTCTGTCATTTATCTTACGAGGGTATATCGGTTATTTTACCCTACAGGGGTATTTCGATCATTTTACCCTATAAAGGTGTATTGGTTATACGCCCATGTTTCGTGGTCACGATTTTCCACACGTGCGTTCGTACGCCCGTGTGGCATCAATTGCCATACTTTTTAGCTTTTCACCGACTATTGAATACAGGGTACTGTTACACACCTGTTTTGAGAAACCGTGCTAACATCCATGAGAACTCCAACCTACATTCAATCTCAACTTTCAGTTAATAAGCTAACAAACGAGTCGAAGAGAACCCTAATCAAAACTCTTATACACAAAGGCTTACCTACCTCTTGACTAGATAGTCGAGTGTGGCTTGTTCACCTAGTCTAGTGATTGGTGCGACCACCTTACCGCACCCTGGCAGAAAGTCTCAAACCACCGACACCTTGCGCTGCTTAAATATAAAGCCAGGGGCTATGAGTCCATTTCCAGTTGGCACCCTTCCTGATCTTCCCCCGGAATGGCTACTACTCGCCACTGCTAATACCTTTTATTGCGACATATTGTTGGAAATCTTCATTTGAAATAAAAAGTAATCTACGCTTACCGTTTCAAGGGATCGAGAAAGAAAAGGATTAATCTACCAATATTCAGCCAACAGAGAACACAAAAGAAAAGAGAATACGTTTTAGAAAGAAGTTTGAACATATCGAAGGAATAGAAAAAAATAAGAAGAAATCTAGTAACTCACTATTTCTTAAAGCCACTCCCAAACCGGAACTGATCAAAGAAGAAGAAGATAGAAACCGGTAACAGGATCAAGACTAAAAGCCAAAAGAAACTGGAGGGGAGGACAGATCAAAAGCAATCGATCAAGAGAATCATTAACTAAAAGCCAACAGACAAAATGGAGAGATGAGAGAAAACAGAAAAAGTTCGACAAGAAGAGAAGAGGAAGATCGACAGACCAAAACCAAAAAGGAAGAGGGGGAAAGAGAAAGATATATTCAGTAGTAAAGGAGAATTCCCTAAATGGTCAATTTTGCCTCAACCTAAAAATGCAAAAAAGGAAAATACTAGTTACCAAAGCAGAGAGCAAAGTGAGAATTACTTTCGGCACTCACAGACAAAAATCAAAAAAGAAAAAAAATCACCCAACAAGAAATGGCCAAAATAAAAAATCAAGAGAATCCCCCCAACATACACTCAGCCACAATAAATTCAAAGAAATTTAGTAGAACCCGTATTCTACTACTCACCAAATCAGCAACAACCTCAATCCCCAAAATCTCTCCAATAATCTTTCCAAATATCCATCTTCAATTCTCTCTATGACTAGTTCAAACTCCATTAAGCAGTATTCAATTCAAATTCCACACTATAAAGGAGTAAAATAAATACTCCTTTCTGCATAGACTGACTTGAACCCACACTCCTGAGAAGCACAACATGCCACTCACACTCTTTAGAAGCACAACACGCCACTCACACTCTTTAGAAGCACAACACGCCACTACCACTGGACCACAGGTGCTTCTTGTGTCATATTTTATTTGCAACAATTTAAAAGCCTACAAGCCAAAGTCAGAGTTCACTTAAGTAAGTAAACAAAAATTCTACATACGCCAAGACTTGAACCTTAGACCCCAAGGAAACATCCACACGCCATTTACCAACAAACCACTAGTCTTTTTGTGTCATGGTTTACCCATATTTAATTATAAGCCTATTGGCCCAAAGCTAGAGCTTTACTTCAATAAAAACAAATTTTTTTGTCCAAGCTACAGCTTGAACGCTAGACTTCTCAGACACTCGCAAACACTCCTAAATCACTTTAACCACTGAAGCAGACATTCATTTATGTCACTTTCTTGCACACATAAACATTTATGTGTCGTCCCATACCTGTTCCCTTGCTTAAGGCCCAATACTTCTAGGCCCAAATTCAGGGTGTTACAGCTTAGGAGTGTTTTTGCTGCGAAATCGTATCAGGCGTGTACCTGAAAATATAAAAAATAAGGTTTCAAAAAAAGTAAAAAACTTTACTCTTGACGCCAACCGGGCATGTGGTCTCCCGTGTGGTAGGCCATGCAAACGATAAAGGCCAGGCTGTATGCAAGACACACCTATGTGATGGCCGAGTGTGGCCTTGTAACCCACACAGGTTAGACAAAATTGGGGCATGAAGGCCAGACGGGCATGTGGCCCCAACGGGTAGTCCACACGGGCGTGTGGGTTTCTGGGCCAGGCAGTGTGATCCACACGGCCAAGGGCAATTTTGGAGTATGGGCCACACGAATGTATGGGCCGACACGAGCATGTGGGCCCTTTTATCTAAAATTTTCCCTAGGGTTTACACAGGTTGTCCTAAACGACTGTCGGCCTACGGTAGGGTCAATAAGGGCTAAATAAGCCCTAAACTGTAGGATCTCTCTGATTGATATTCTAAACTAATTAGGACACTGATGTATGTCTGTTAACTATTTTGTATGCCTACTATTATCTGATTAATAGCATGAGCATGTTATACTGCATATTTGTACTGTTTCTGTTTCTGATATTGGGGTGGGATGATGTATACGTTTACACCTATTATCTGGCAGCTCAGGTGCATTATATATAATATGTGCAGCATTCAGTATAACACAGTGTGTTAGGCTAGGTGGGTGTTTTAAACCTCACATGGTGTGTAAAGATGGTCGGAGATGGTGTGTAGAGGCTGGGGCTAGGATATTTGATTTCTAATTCTGTCTGCATATCTGTATTTGTATATGATATGGGCTTAGGCCCGAATCTGCATCTAAATCTATAATGGGCTTAGGCCCAAGACTGTATCTGACTGATATTTGTTATTCTGTATGCGTGCATGCTTAATTCTGTTGAGTTACACACTGAGTTTACGTAAACTTACTCCTTTTTGTTTAATCTATACAAGTAATCCTCAGACTTAGGTGGATCGGTGCAGCAGAGGACTCGACGATGACCACTTTTATTAAACTACTATACTTTCATTTTATGGTTTTATTTCATTATTCGGTATTTTGTTGTAAATTTGTACTTTCAGACTATTTGCTTAAATTTAGGGTTTTAACTACATTTATGGATTTATTACTGCAAAACTCCTCAAAAATACTGTTTTTACTAGAAACTAAGGTTTTCCTAAAAACAAATGATTTTACTTAAATATCACGGTTTATTGTAAGCTTCTGCTTCTAAACACTTTTAAGGCATGTTAATTAAACAGAATGAATGTTTTGATAGTAATTCTACGTAATAAGATTTAGCAAATCTGAAATAGTTTTATCATGTTAGTTATTTTCAAAACCCATTTCATGTGACATCACCAGATTCGACCTTAACATCTAGGCCGAGTTTGGGGTGTTACATTTAGTGGTATCGGAGCTAGGTTGCAAAACTCGACTGTGAATTTTGGGTTCTAAATTATTGGTTTTCAAATGGTTTAAAAATATTCTAATTGAGTATGTGGTATACCGAGACTCTGACATCGATTCAATAAGTTTTCTGTATTTTGATAAAACTGCTATGACACTATAGATAGTTATTTCTAAAACACTAAAGTTAGTACACTCTGAAACTGTAGTGAAACTGATAGAGACTGAGATTTATGAAAACAAATCTGAAGTTCAGATACTTTTTGCCTAAAATATCTGCTAATAAATACTAAAACTGATGCATAAAACTGTTTAATCTAGATAAATCGAATTAGACAATGAGTGCTCGAGAAATTCGTGGACGTGGTACCCAATGCCTTGGTAGAGGCCATAGGGGGCTTACGTCAAGTCTTCTTCTTTGGGCAAATGCCAAACTTGGATGAGACACCAATATTGCCTGCCACTGAGACTGGATCTCAAAATCGAGTGGCTAGAGACAACACATTGTCCTAGGCCATGCTAAGGATATTAGAGAGGGTTGCTGGGCCCAACACTAGATTTGAGGACCGAGGGTTGGTAACGAAATGACTCTGATCCAATGGAGCTGAACTATTTAGGGGTGTCACTAGAGTCGCCCCTATCATGGCTGAGTATTAGTTGGAGGCTACCAAGAGGATTATGGATGATTTTGATTATACTCTTGAGCAGAAATTGAATGGTGCAGTTTCCTTGCTTCGGGACGAAGCATATTAGTAGTGGCTAACAGTTAAGAAGGGCACTTAGCCTGATCGTCTGACTTGGGAGTTCTTTAAGACTTCATTCCAAGGAAAATATGTGGGAGCGAGCTATGTGGATGCTCGTAGGCGTGAGTTCCTAAATCTCACACAGGGTGACTGATCTGTGGCTGACTATGAGGCTGAATTTCTGAGGTTGAGCTACTATGCTCGAGGTATGATGGCATCAGAATGTGAGAGGCGCATCAGGTTTGAAGATGGTTTGGGGGACAATCTAAGGGTACTGATAGCTCTGCAGAGGGATCACGGGTTCACTATTTTGGTTGAGAAGACGAAGATCGACGAGGATGTCAAGCGGGCTGAGTGCCAAAATAGGGACCGTAAGAGAGGAAAGAACAGGAGGGATTCGAAGGCCTCGAGTTCTATACAGAGGCCTAAGAAAAAGGCCAAATCTGTTGGGCCAGCTAGAGTGAGAGCCCTTGTTGCTCCTACTGGGATATTGCCTTTCAGCAATTATGGTAGATGCCATCCGGGCGAGTGCTAGAGGAGGATTGTGGCATGTCTAAGATGTGGGTCCTTAAAGCACCATATTCGGGAATGTTCGCTAGGGGCCGATCAGACGCAAGCTCCGGAACCAAGTACTGTGTAGCCTCCGGGAGTAGTTAAGCAGCCACCTAGGGGCCATGGTCAAGCAATGGGTGGTAATGGTTTGACCCGTGGATAGAGAGCACCGGACGAGGTGCTGGCCAGACTAAGGCGAGGCAGCCCGCTTTGGTTTATGCTGCACGTCGCTAAGAGGATAGAGGCACTCCTGACGTCATCACTGGCACGTTCTTTACTTATGATGTACCTTACCTTGCTTTGATAGACATAGGTTCCACTCATTCCTATGTAGCTAGCACTGTATCTAAAAACTTACGTATTTCGGTTGGGAGCATTTCGGTTGAGGTTACTATACTGAGTCTGTTAGGACAATCGGTTTGGGTTAGTAAGCTATATAGAGACGTTCCTTTAGTTGTTCAAGGGGTGATATTTCTGGCTAATCTGATAGAGCTTCTATTTGGGGAGTTCGACTTAATTCTGGGAATGGACTGGTTGGTCAAGCACCAAGTTAGTCTGGATTGTGTGACTAAGAGTGTCGTTTTGAGAACTGAGGATGATAATGAGGTGGTTATGATTGAAGAGTCGGGATTATCCGTCTAATGTAATCTCCGCACTCGTGGCTAAAAAATTGGTCCGAAAGAGGTGCAATGCGTACTTGGCCTACATCAATGTTTCTACTTCTGGGAACTCAGCTATTGGGGATATCGAACTATAAGGGATTTTTCAGATGTCTTACTTAAGGAATTACAGGGATTACCTTTGAATCAGGAAATGGAGTTTAGGATTGAACTTCTTCTGAGTACAGCTCCGTGTCTATCGCTCCCTACAATATGGCACTGAAGGAGCTTATGGAGCTGAAGGCTCAAATTCAAGAGTTATTAGTCCGTGGTTTTGTCTGTCCTAGTGTATCTCCGTAGGGAGCACTAGTTCTTTTCGTTAAAAATAAGAATGGGACCATGAGGATGTGTATAGACGATCGGTAACTGAATAAGCTAATAGTGAATAACAAGTATCCACTTCCAAGGATTGACAACCTATTTGATCAGTTCCGAGGAGCTTTTGTATTCTCTAAGATTGACCTTCATTCTGGTTATTGTAACGCCCCAAATTTGTATAATTTCAGCTTCTGTGACTTGTTGTGCACAAAAATATCTGAATATGTTTCTACAGTAATTTGATGCAAATATCTATCTACTTTAGTGGTTATGTGCTTTGGGGTATGTCGGGGAGGTCCCAAGTTCAAGTCAAGTCTTGGACTAAATTTTAGGTTTTTATTTGAATAAAGCCTGACCTTGGGTTAATAGGCTTATAAGAATTTAATTGTCAAAGCTTAACAGAATGGGCCTACTAGTCTAGTGGTTAAGAAGAGTGTTAGTGTGTTGGAGGTTTGGTGTTTGAATCCCAGTGTGGGCATTATTTTTTCTACAAGTTTCAACTAGAGGTTGTGTTTAACTGGAAGTCTGATTAGTGGGTAGTGGTTGGAGAAAATTAAGGAGAGGGATTAAGGGGAATTTAGAGTTCTTTTTCATTTTGTTCAAATCTTTTCCTCTTTTCTCTTTTGCAAAATTTTGGCTATCATCTTGTTTTTCAAAACTTTTCTGACGCCAATCTCCTTTGCTCATTCCCCTGATTACCTTTTTCACGATTACTGCCCTTTTCAATTTTGGGCTCTTGTATTTTGCTCTTCCGACTTGTTCTCTGGTCCTTTGGTTGTGGTAAGAGTTTGTAGGTGTCGAAGTTTCACACTTTCTTGGGTTTCTAATAAGGGACATATGTTCTGTTTTGGCAGTATAGATACGAGTGGTGTGGGGCATCTCTAGGGCTACCGAAGAATCGAAAACACGCAAGGTTTGAAGGTAAGGTTGTCGGTAAGATTTGGATTTAGTCAACTCTGAATAACTTGATTTAAGTGACTAAATTTGGACACGAAACTGATCACTGTTAGGTTCTGGATTTACGGGAGTGAGTTAGGAGTAAAAATGAACCAGGTGTATACTCTGATTGCACAGAAATCACATTTTATTAAAAGCCGAAAAGCCTATTGTCGATGCCACACCGGCGTGTGGACTGTCCGTATGGAGGCCGTGTGTTGAGACATGACCGTGTGATCGATGAACCAAGTCGTACGCATTTGATACGAGCTCGACGTACATAGCGGTGTGAGGCTGATGAGACCGTGTGTGAGACATAGGCTCAGCCAATTAGGCTGGGTTGGCCACATGGGTGTGTGGGCCCACACAAGCAGGCCACATGGGCGTGTGAGCCCATTTTCTAAAATGTTCTGCAAGGTTGCATAGGTCGCCCAAGTCAGCTGTGACTGTTTTAGGGTTGGTAAGGATATCTAGAACCAGTTCTGTGTTCTGATATTGTGATATAAGTGTAAGTATGTCCTATAAGCATGTGTATCTATTTGATTATATGATCTGTTATCTGTTATCTGCATTATATGATGCCATGATATTATGTTGCATTGCATTGGGGTGGGATTAATGATGAAGTGAAGGAAGATCTTAAAGGCTTCTAGCTTATTATCTGGTAGTTATGTTGCAACTATATATTACGTGTCGATTTACGGTACCTTATGGTGTGTAGGGTTCGATGGGTTGATTTTATCCCCATACTTGGTGTGTAGGGCTAGGTAGGTCGATTTTATCCCCACATGGTGTGTAAGGTTAGACGGAGATGGTGTGTAGGGTTGGTGGGCATAATTCTATTTCTGATATGATATGCATATGATATCTGTATGGGCTAAGGCCCGATTATATTTAATTTTGTTCTGAGTTGGCTAAGGCCCACACTGATTCTATAAAGGGCTTAGACCCGACTTATGACTGTATTCTGATATCTATTTGTATGCATGCTATACTGTGGGCATGTACACACTGAGTTTACGAAAACTCACCCTTTATTTGTTTGTCTGTCAGGTAATCCCTAGCAGTAGATAGATCGGTGCAGCGGAGGGCTCAATGGTGACTACTACTAGATACATTTTAATTTCACAGTTCTACAGTTTACATTCTGCTTTATTTTTTATTATTGATTTATTTTTGGGAATTTTTATGTAATGTGGACTTTGGGACTATTTTTGTTTAACTTGGGATTTTGAGCTGCTTTATGGTTTATAAACTGCAACACCACGAAAGATTGTTTTCCAAAATTAATTAAGAGCTTCCGCGTAAAAGAGAAGGGATTAACCACTTAGGTTGGTTCGCGATTTTAGGACTTAAGTATAGATAAACGCTGGAATGATTTTTAACTTGTTAAGGCATTTTTGAAAACACTTTCATGTGACGTCTCCAGATTCGACCATAACATCTAGGTCGGGTTGGGGTGTTTTATGTATCATCAGTTGACAGTTAAGGATGTTGATGTACATAAGACTGCATTTAGGACTCGTTATAGACATTATGAGTTCCTAGTGATGTCATTTGGTCTGATAAATGCTCCAGCAGCATTTATAGATATGATGAACCGTATGTTTCAACCATTTCTAAATCAGTTCGTCATGTTGTTCATCGACGATATATTGGTGGACCCTAAGATTGAGGATAAGCATGACGAGCACCTTAGACTGGTTCTTCAGACACTTTGGGAAAAGCAACTATATGCTAAGCTAAGTAAGTGCAAATTCTAGTTATGTGAGGTAACATTCTGGGGCATGTAGTCTCTGCTGAGGGGATCCAAGCCGATCGGAGAAAGATTGAGGCTATACTGGATTGGAAATAGCCTAAGAGTATATCTAAAATCTGTAGTTTTCTGGATCTAGCGGGTTATTATCGGTGTTTTGTGGACGGTTTGTCATTGATTGCGGTACCCCTAACTAAGCTTGTGCGTAAGAGTGTTCCTTTTTTCTGGACTGATGTGCAGCAAGCAAGCTTCGAAAAGCTCAAATCTATTCTAACCTAGGCTACTGTTCTGATACAGCCTGAACCCGGTAAAGAATTCATGGTTTACAATGATGCATCACACGTCGGTTTGATATGTGTATTAATGCAAGATGGAAGAGTGGTAACTTTTGCATCTCATCAACTTAAGACACATGAGGGGAACTACTTGACGTGTATAATGAGAGGCATCTCATCAACCCGTAGCCTTTGCTTTAAAAATATCGAGGCACTATCTGTATAGTGAGAGGTGTATTATCTATACAGATCATAAGAGCCTCAAGTATCTCCTTACTCGGAAGGAGTTAAATATTAGGTAGTGTAGATGGATTGCGTTGCTCAAGGACTGTGACTGTACCATTGATTACAATCCTGACAAGGCCAATATGGTAGCCAATGCATTAAGCTGTAGGCTGATGACTAATCTGAGGACCATGTTTGCTCGCCTTAGTCTGTTTGATGATGGGAGTCTGTTGGCCGAGTTGTAAGTTAAACCGACTTGGATTGAGCAGATTCAAGATAAGCAGTTGGGGGATGTGTTCTTGAGATTACAGTTTCGATAGGTAGAGAGTGGCAGCACTTTAGATTTTGTGCTAAATTTTGATGGTGTGTTGCATTTTCAAGGTCAGATTTGTGTACCAAACGATGTGGATCTGAGGCAGTCAATTCTGAGGGAAGCGTATAGTAGCCCTTATACTATGCATCCTGGTGGTAATAAAATGTATCACAATCTTCGTGAGTTGTACTGGTGGCTGGGATTGAAGCTTGAGGTTACTAATTTTGTGGCTCGTTTTTTAACGTGTCAGCAGGTTAAGGCAGAGCATCAATTACCTTCGGGTTTGCTATAACCCGTTAAGATTCCCTTATGGAAATGGCAATGACTGACGATGGATATTGTGAGTGGGTTGCCTTTGACACCCACAAAGAAGGATTTTATCTAGCTCATCATGGATCGATTGACCAAGTCTGCTTACTTCATTTCAGTTCGAACTGATTATTTTCTATAAAAGCTGGTGAAGCTGTATATTTTTGAGATAGTAACATTGCATGGGGTTCCTGTCTCGATTATTTCCTATAGAGATCCTTGCTTCACATCTTAGTTTCGGAAGAAGTTCCATGAAGCTTTGGATTCAAGGTTGGACTTCAGTACTAGAGGATATGTTACGGAGTTGTGTGAATGATTTCTGAGGTAGTTGGAAGGATTATCTGTCGCAAGCGGAGTTCGCCTACAATAACAGCTTCCAGTCTAACATATAGATGGCACCTTACGAGGCTCTCTATGGCCATAAGTGAAGTACTCCATTGAGTTAGGTGAACGACGGGTTTTGGGTCCTGAGTTGGTTTATGAAACCAAGGATAAGGTCAAATTGATATGGGACCGTCTGAAAGTGGCTTCTGGTAGAAAAAAATTGTATACGGATCTAAAAAGGTGTGAGATTGAGTATTCTATAGGGGACTTCATGTTTCTTAAGGTTTCTCCGTGGAAAAAGGTTTTGAGGCTCGGTCATAAGGGCAAGCTAAATCCTAGGTTTATTGGGTCGTGTGGGACCAGTTGCTAATCAGTTGGAGTTACCCTCTGAATTGGATTGTATTCACGATGTGCTGCACGTCTCGATGTTGAGGCGCTACCGCTCTGACCCTTCTCACATAGTCTCTGTTGAAAAAATTGAGGTTAGACCAGATTTGACCTTTGAGGAGGAGCCGGTTCAAATTCAGGATCACGATGTAAAGATTCTGCAGAAAAAGTTTACTCCACTAGTGAAAGTGCTATGGCAGAATCATAACACTGAGGAGGCCACGTGGGAACCTGAGGATTTGATGCGTTTGCAGTATCCTCATCTGTTATGGTCAGGTAAATTTTGAGGACAAAATTTTCTTTTAGGGGTGGAGTTCTAACGCCCTAAATTTTGTACTTCTACTTCTGAAAAATTTGACACAATTGTGTATCTACTTTAGTGATTAAGTTTTCTGGGTGTGTGTGAGAGGTCCCAAGTTCAAGCTTTACCTTGGGTAAATTTTGGTATTTTTCTAACTTAAGCCTATCCTTGATCAATGGGCTTAAGTTTAATTATTCGAAAAACTATATCAAAATAGGCCTACTGGTCTAGTGGTTAAGTTGAGTGATAGTCTGCTGAAGGTCCTATGTTCGAACCCCTATAACAACAAGGACGTTATGTTTTTGCTCTGTGGACTGGAAGAGTTTCAGTATGGCCAAAATGCTATAGTGGTTGTGAGTAGTGGGGATTGTGGGAGCAAAATAAGGGATTATGGGAGTTATCGTAATATTCTATTTCGATTGTTTTTGGCAAAATTCAATTTTCTCTATCTTCCAATTTTTCTGACGAAATTTCTTCTATTCTTCTCTTCTGTTCTTTCTCATTTCTCCCTTGATTTTTTCTTTCCCTTTTGTTGGCTATTGGATCTCCTATCCCACAGTTGTCGTTTCATTGCGTGATTTTGGTAAGTGAATTCTTGTGGTTTGTAAGTTGAGACTGCTAAGATTTTGATTGGGGTTATTGACATTTTGGCAGCAGCATATTACGAGGATCAAGGTTCTCCTTGTGCTATTTCGTAATCAATTGATTCGTGGTGTTAGGGTAACTTTTAGTCACTCAAGGGATGAGTATCTCGATTTGGGTTTGGTTTTAGTTCGACTTCTAAGAGATTAATTCAGTGCTTTATTGGTCAATTATAGGTTCTAGAGTGCTCGGGAGTGTTTTTGCTGCAAAATCTATCAAGTGCGTATGCAAAAACACAGAAAATAAGGCTTCGGTAAAAGCCAAAAACCTCACTGTCGACACCACATGAGTGTGTGGTCACTAGTGTGGTAGTCCGTGTGCGATAACACGGCCGTGTGAACGACGAATGCCGAGCCGTGCATAAGACACGACCATGTGATGGCCAGGTGTGGCCGTGTGAGCCACACAGGTTAAACCAAATTAGGCCAGGTGGGTCACACGGGCAGTCCACACGGACGTGTGGGTTTCTAGGCCAGGACGTGTGATCCACATGGCCAAGGCCAATCTGGGAGTGTAGGCCACACGGGCGTGTTGTCCCACACGGGCATGTGGACCCATTTTTTTTGAAATTTTTCCAAGGGTTTGCACGGGTCATCCTAAATGACTGTGGGCATACGGTAGGGTCGGTAAGGGCTAAATAAACCTTAAACTGTAGGAACTGACTGATTGATTTTCTGAACCGATTAGAATACTGATGCATGTCTGTTAACTGTTCTATATGCCTACTATTATCTGATTAATAGCATGATGAGCATGTTATACTGCATATCTATATTGTTTCTGTTTCTAATATTAGGGTGAGACGATGTATATTGGAGGAAGTGTTCTAAAAGGCGTTTATGCCTATTATCTGGCAGCTCAATTGCATTACATCTGATATGTGCTATATTTGGTACAACATGGTGTGTTGCGCTGGGTATGTGTTTTAAACCCCACATAATGTGTGGGCATGGTCGGAGATGGTGTGTAGAGGCTGGAAGTAGGATATTTGATTTCTGATTCTGTCTGCATATTTGTATCTATATCTGAGATGGGCTTAGGCCCAAGACTATATCTGACTGATATATGTTATTCTGTATGTGTGCATGCGTAATTCTATCGGGTTACACACTGAGTTTACATAAACTCACTCCTTTCTGTTTGATCTATACAGGTAATCCCAAGTCTTAGGCGGATCGGTGCAGCGGAGGACTCAATGATGACCACTTTTA
Source organism: Gossypium stocksii (assembly GCA_020496765.1). Lineage (NCBI taxonomy): Eukaryota > Viridiplantae > Streptophyta > Magnoliopsida > Malvales > Malvaceae > Gossypium > Gossypium stocksii. Next base: position 57,907,467 of record CM035622.1, read on the forward strand.
ATAAACTGTTTTACTTTTGTTTTATGGTTTTATTTCATAGTTGGGTATTTTGTTGTAAACTTGGACTTTCGGACTGTTTGCTTAAATTTGGGGTTCTAACTGCATTTATGGATTTATTACTGCAAAACTCCTCAAAAACACTATTTTTACTAGAAACTAAGGTTTTCCTAAAAACGAACGGATTTACTTAAATATGACTGTAAATATCACAGTTTTTCATAAGCTTCAGCTTCAAAACACTTTTAAGGCAAGTTAATTAAACAGAATGAATGTTTTGATAATAATTCTACGTAATAAGATTTAGCAAATATGAAATAGTTTTATCGTGTTAGTTATTTTCAAAACCCATTCCATGTGACATCGCCAGATTCGGCCTTAATGTCTAGGCTAGGTTTGGGGTGTTACATTACCTTTCTAAGCTTAGTGGTTATAATGGCTAATTTTGTTAGTTTTATAGTAGATTTCACTTTTTTTACACTTAGGTACAAAAATATTGCTTTGTGTTTAGATTTCTCTTTATATTCCTCAATATATTTTAGCTTTGTTGACTTTTAAAAGTGTAAAAACCCTAGCTTTAGCTATGTTTTCTTCTCTATTGTTGCTACTATAATCTTCTTGAAAAAAAAACTCACTAAGAGTCCATAAGATTTTCCTAACCTTGCTTTTTTATGTTTTCTTTGATGAATCATTTGAGCATGCATTTGGCTGATGTTTCTATAATAATAATGAGTAATAACTAAATCTATTGTGGTTGGCTAATGGAAATGTTGTTTGGTTAGTTTTTTATTCAATGAATAATTCGTAAAAATTAGACTAAATCAAATAAATTTCAAAACCTAGAATTAAAGCCCGTTGGTAAACATTTAGATAGGTGAGATTGAGAGGAGAACCTATTGAGAACTAATTCATTTGTCTCGATTTAGCTTGCTGAGGTCGAGAGATAAACCAGACTAAATCGTCTGATTTGGTAAAATGGTAACCGAGAGGTAAACTTGAACCAATTAGGAGTTTAACACTATAGATCCCTAATTCAAGAATTAATTGGCAATAGGGGAGCCAATCGACCACTTTAATTCTTTGAATTGATTTTTGCATACTTTTGATTGTTTTACAATATAGTCCTTTAGGTATTAGATAGCTTAATTAACCCATGATTAAGATTTTTTGTAATATAATACTTATTGAGTAGCTAGCTAGACTTCTTGTTTGCATGCATATTCATTGTTGATCACCTTATCACCCAAACTCTCTAGGGTTCAATCCTTCGAAAACTTTGAGTGTTCTATTGTAACATTTAAAAATATTACAACTAACCTGTCACACTTACAGTACATCGCTATATTTATAATTGTATTTGTGTTATGGCGATCAAGTTGTCAGCATCGTTACTGGGGAGTTTGTGTATATTGAGATGATTTGTGTGATTGCTGCATGTTATTCTAAGAAGATAATTTGCCAAATCAAAGTGTATAGATACAACACTTTATTTTGTTTTAATGGTTTCCTTAATTTTTCCTTATTGATGGTTGATTGATAGTCATGTTTAATAATGACTATAGGTGCCCATAGGATCCATTCATGTCATGCGAATGGTATTTCAATGCCTTGCTAGAAGTATGATGGTGACTATGAGAGACAATGATTTGAGTCTCCTTATTATTCTCATGGTTACACGTATGGAGTGGATAGTTACAATCAAGCATGGTTAAGTGGTAACCTAAATTATGATTTGTATTACTCATATTCTTATCCAGATAGGGGTATTTATGCTGAAGAGTATAATGGAGATCATTACTTAACCACTTGGGTTGGCATACTTGATGATGGTATGTCTACTTGCCATGACGCCCTGAATACCATGTAAAACCAATTAGAGTCATTGTTAGAAGTCATCTGTCATTGAGCTAAAGAGCATGTTCTGGTGGAAGAGTGTGTAAAGTTGGATAATTCTGAATTTAAGGAAGAGGTTCCCTATACTATTGTTGAACATGAAGACTTGTAAGTTGATTTTCAAAATGAGAAAAAGATCGGGGAATTGAGTGAAGTGTTGGGAATTATTGATGAACTCTCTAACTTTGTTAACTATGTGTGGAGGTAAGAGTAGAAGTAATTTTAGAAGAAAAGATCATTGAGCTTGAAAGGTCGTGAAGGTGTGGAGGAGACACCACATTTTTCAACCATGTTAGAAGAAATACCATGACAAGAACTGACCAAAGATATGCTCCAGCAAAGATATGTTCAAACAAAAGTGGACGATAAGGTTCGGTTGTAACACCCCTAATACATATCCGTCGCCGGACAAAGGTTACGGAGCATTACCGTACAATCAAAATATTTAAATTTAATTATCATTCAATATTATAAATATATTATAAATCAATCATACACATACATATTGTCCCTAAATTGAGCCCTTAAAGCCCTAGAAATACCTTAGAAACGATCCGGGCCTAAATTGAAATCATTCAAAAAGTCCAGGAAAAATTCACAAAAAATGGGAAATAGGTGTCACACAGTCATGTGGCCAGGCCATGTGCCTCACATGACTAAGACACAGCCCATGTCTCAAGCCATCTAACCTTTGAACTGGGGACACACGGTTCTGTCCCAGTCCATGTCCTAACCCATGTAACTCTCTAAGTAGGGTCATACGGCCGTGTCACATGCCTGTATGCCAGGCCATGTAACTCTCTAAGTTGCCCCACATGTCCGTATGCAAGGCCGTGTGCTAAGTTGTGTAACTCACTAAATTACATATAAAGGAACTCCCAAATGACACATGGCCATGTCACCAGGCCATTTGTCGCCCGTGTCTCAGGCCGTATGTACCTACAATTCACCTAGAATGAAACCATTTCACTACCATACCATGCATAATCATTTGAACCAAATGTGCCCACTTACAAGGCATCAAACCCTACCTAAACATACATATATATACCATTCCAAGACCCTAATTCAACTAATAAATATGCCAATCAAAGGCACCTCAAATACACACAACAATACTTACCTAAACATGTGTATTTTACCACAATTCAAAGATCAATTACTAATTCAATACTTTTCAAAACATGCCATAACTTTACCATAATCATACCAATTCAAAACATATAATTTAAGCCATTCAAATCATGCATCATAAGATAGCCAAAATGACAAAATCAAGTAAGGTATTAAATGGTACCAACTAAGCTAACTTCCACAACTTATACATACAAATCATCAACTAAGCATTCAATTAAAACCATTACAAGTCCACCTATATATGCCATTATAATCTTGGCCAAAACATTCAAAAACTACCGATATTTATGTTGGATAGTGCGATAGATCTCCGATGAGCTTCCAAAGCGGTCGAGCTTCCGATAATCTATAAAACATAGGAAAGAAACTACGTAAGCAATTAATGCTTAGTAAGCTTGTATAACTTAAACACAACTTACCATTTCATTTGAATAATGTAAATAGCATAATTATAACACCAATTAAAACCATAAGCTTCACACAATGCCTATACAACATCATCAAATCCACAAGTTAGTGCATTTGTACATGGTTCAAATGAATTCATCCATAACAAGTAATTTACACATGTATTCACATCATTTTGCTCACTATTTCCTTTTCATAAGTTCATGAAACATTATATTTGAACACTTACCATTTCCTTTCCTTTTCATACCTATTGAACCATCTAAAATTTCATCGAATACTCAGGAAAGCTCACACAAAGTGTGCCTTTACATAACCGTAACATTTCCTTTACATCATTGCTCACACGAGCTTTGAAATGGGCCTGCTTACACGAGCTGTGGGCTGGAATATAAGCTACACGATGTTGGTCACACGAACTGAGGAGTATCTACAACAAATGCAGGACCTCAACCATCGGTAGGATATTCAAGACCAAAACCGTAAACATGAAATCCATAATTACATGTCATTTGTATCTTACGAATTCCTAAAGTTCAACCGAGACTCGATAATCGTCATAGAATTAATTCATTTATACATCAATTAATTCACATGTAATTAATATAAAAACATACTACTTGAAACAGCATTAATATAACAACCATTCATATGAACTTACCTCGACAACTAGGGGCGTAGAAGTTAAAACGAGTTATTCCAAAGCTTTTCCTTTGCCTCGATCTAAGTCCGTACGTGGTTTATCTTGATCCAAATAGACAATTTCAATCCATTTAATACTTCTAATATTCAATTTAGTTCACATTTCATATTTACACAAAATTACTATTTTGCCCTTAACATTTTGATTTTTTCACAATTTAGTCCTTAAGTTTATAACTTAAAATCTAACCATTTAAAACAAAATCCATGTTAATAAAACATGCAAGGGACCTTGAACTAACTCATGTTTATCATCATTTCACATTAAAACCCTAGAATTTATACCTTTAATAATTTAGCCCCTAATTTAAAAAATTCATCAAAAATCACTTTGTAAAACTTGTTTATTTCTCAAAAAATATTCATAATCTACCATTAAACAGAAAATCTCATTCAAAAATATTTATGGAAAACCCCTCAACCTTTAACAGTTATAAAAATTGACCCCCAGCCTAGCTAGATTAAGCTAAAACGATCTCAAAAACATCAAAATCATTAAAAATGGGGCTTGAACTCATACCATTTAAGAAGAAATAGAAACCGAAGCTCTCCCCAATTAAATGGAGATTTCGGCAAGAATAAGTTGAAAAGAAAAAGATGATAGCTTGTTTTCATCTTTTCTTAACTTAATTTTCCTTTTAATAACCACTATACTATTTTAACATTTAAAAACTTCCATAATTACATTAATACCTTGCCATGCACATCCACTAACTCATACAAATGGTCTAATTACCATTTAAGTCCATTCACTTTAAAGTTTCATAGCCATTTGAACCTTTTAGCTAATAGAACTCCATTTTTACACTTTTTACAATTTAATCATGTAAAAATCAAAATTTTTTAACAAAATTTTAATATGACCTTACTAACATCCCATAGACATTAAAATAATAAAATAATAATTTACACGTCAGATTTGTGGTCTCAAAATTACTATTTTAATTTCACTAAAAACTAGCTATTACATTGGTATTTCCCTCTTTGGAAGAAATTGAGTTTGTGGTTCCTAAATTGATGATGCCTTGTAAAATGCCTTTAAGTAGGCTCAGTTTTGGTAAGAAATGGCTTGTCATGTGGATGTCACGACAGTCTAAAACAAGACGGGATCAATATGTTCATTAGCTGAAAAAGGTCTTTATCTACTCACATATGAATAAACGTAGGGTCAAAATGTAACACCCTTCACCCGTCTTTGTCATCGAATTAAGGTTACGTGATGCTACAGCATTTAACAAGACAAGTATAAGCCATTTTATTTCAAGATTTACTTTAAAACAATCATTCATAAATAATCAATTAATAATCATGTTTTTCATACAGAAACAAAACTTAAATCAAGCCTACGAAACTCTAAAATCAATACAAAAATAGAAAACAAGGGTCACATGATCGTGTGACAAGCATGAGGCCATGTGGTGCAATATCACCCAAACGTGTCCCCAAACCGTGCAACAGACTGATGTCATGTATAAAAGGGTCACACGGCTGTGTCTCCAGGTCATGTAATAGATTTTGGCCGTGTGTACCTAAAGTTACCAAAATCAAATAAAACACATAGCCATGCCACATGCCCATGTGTGGCACATGATTGTGTGCCAAACTATGTGGTAGCCCGTGTGCGTGTGTGTAATTGTACCTTAAAATGCAAGTTATACCATCCATGGTTTACTTAACCACAAGCATGCCATTAGCCATTCAATCAACCAATTCAAAATGCACCATAGTCATACCAAAACATGTCATTTTCCTAATTCTAACCAATGTGCCATAGGGTACCTTCACAAACAACACTCAAACCAAATGTTCAACTCCATTTCCTATCACATTCACAGTTAAGTAAACAATGTCCTATAAAGTGCTAAATGCTACAATTTCTTTCATCAACTAACAACCATTTATCAAGCACAATCCTTAACCTATTGACCATCAAAATTACCTATGCACATATCATTCCATGATATCCAAAACAAATAGCCAATAAAAGTTTCACCTACTCAAGTGTTCCACATCACATTATAACTTACCAAACAACCTAGTTTACTTCATCATATACCATAATAAATTCCACATTCAACATTACCACATTGTTTCATGATCATTCATACCATTTAACCATCAAGCACACTTAATTTGCATAAGACCAAATATATATACCGTTCAACCACATAAATACATAAACCAAAAACTCCTATTACATGCCACAAAATCGAAATATAAATATTTCAAGGTCTATCAAAATGAAGCTAGATAGTGCAATCTTCAAGTTGGTCTAATCACCCGATTCCATAAAACGTTATCTACAAGGAAATAGGAAAACAACACAAGTAAGCTACAATTAATCTTAGTAAGTTCATAGGTTGGAAACGATATAGCATACCTTATTATCTTAGTTGAACTAACAACATAATTAACTAACAATAACCTTGTCATCACAATCATTCAATCAATGACTTCATTATACATATATCTTTAACCATTCAAACTATATGAGATCATTCAACACCAAGTTACAATTCAATATTAGTTAGCATATTACAAGTATTCGACCCGATGAACTATTCATATCATTATATCATTAATACCAAGTACCAAATACATATCATTATATCATTTAAACCTCAAGATTCAACCCAATGAACTATTTATAAATATACAGATACACAATTATCCACCTAAAACACACCAGAATGCTCAACCGAGCCAATCCAGCCAAGAACACACCTGGGCACCAAGTGCCAAGCTCATAGGTTTTACATCTGCCCCTCAAAACACGCCAAGATCACTGTAAATATAACTTGGCAATCTGCAACAAATGTTGGATTCTGGTATACTCAATGCATAACAACATGTCATATATCATCATCTCATCACAAGTCATTCCCGTATAGCGCAAAAAATAACCTATTGGCATGCCAATTGTATCCTATCCTATGTTCATCTGAACTCGATACATATAGCAGTATAGTAATTTCCATTTCAATCAATTTATATATCAGTATAGCAATTTCCATTTCAATCAATTTTTCTTACCTTATACCAATTGTAACATTCAACACCCACAATATATAGAACTCAATAAAACATTATTAAAACACAAAACAAAACCGTATAAACTTACCAATGCCAAACAACAGAGATGGTAATATTAGGGACTAGTTAGAAATTTTCTATTTTCCATGATTATTTATCGGTTCTTGATTTATATAGTACTTTGATGCATATGACCTCCTAAAAACATTTTTCATAATTTCTTTAAAATTTTGCATTTTGTTCAATTTAGTCTCTAAAACTGAAACAAGCTTATTTTCACAATTAACCCCTAACCTATAGTGTCGAATTCATATTCATCATTAATCCACCCTTTAGCACTGGAATTTCACAAGAAAATCAAGCCAATTTTAAGATTTTACCATTTTAATCCCTAAACTTAAAACTATTCAAAATCACTTTACAAAATAGTCCAAATTCATCATCAAGCTTCAAACTAAACCATTAACAACTAAAAAGCTTGAAGAACAATCAATGGAAAGTTTTCAAAACTTTAACAGAATTTCAAAATAGTTCTTGGGCAAAATGAATTAAGCTACAACGATCTCAAAAACATAAAAATTATTAAAAATGAGTAATTGAAGGAATTACAGACCAAAAAACCAATAAAATCACTTTTGAAAAAAATTATAGAAATGGGCCACTTTTTTTAAAAAAGACGGGAATGGCCTGTCAATTTTAGACAGGCTGGCGAACTTAGTTGGGGGTCCGCAGTGTTGGTGACATTGTACCGAGAGATGTGTCGGGCGACGAAACTAGAAAAAATAAAAATTGGTGGTTGCCTTTTACTACTACAATCATGGGCTCAGTACCGCCATCCATTTTTATGTACTCAAATCGACTGCTCGTGTAACAGCCCGTTTTTTAGTGGTGTCAGAAATAGTGATTTTAGGGCCACCAAATTCGATGAGTAAGTTCATAAAGATTATATAATAATATTTAGGAGTCAAATATGGTTTTAAAAAGGTTATTAATTCGATAATTTATGCATTCAAATGATTAATTAAGCTCAAGTGGTAAGACCCTAAGTTCAAGTGGTTTTAGAAAATAAGGTATCGGGACTCGTTTCTATAAACTGGGTCGTAAATATTTTTATAAATATTTACGGAGTGTCATTAAGGCGGTATTAGAGTTTCATTAATAAATTTGAACATTTCAATAGTCAATTAATTAAAAAGGACTAAATCGTAAAAGATGTAAAATTTGATAACTATTTGGTATGAGTGATTTAATGTTTTATTGAATAAAGGAAAAAGGACTTAAATGGTAACTAAATCATTCAAGGAGTTAGTGCACAATTATGGGTATGAAATCGGTATTTTATTTATTTATTAACCAAGGTTAAAATGGTAATTTGATAATTAATTAAATTAAATAAAACATAAGTAAAAGATAATGGTTGTCATCTTCCTTTCTCATTTTTGTTTCAACCAAAAGCCATGGCTATGGAGAAGCTAGGTTCGGCCATGTTTCATTTCAAGCATGGTAAGCCATTTTCACCCGTTTGTAATAATTTTTTATTTTTTTAGATCATTACAACTAGGTCCAACTAGCCCGTACCTTTGATTTTGAAACTATTAAACATTTTAAACATTTCCATTGATGAATCTAGTGATTTTTTATGTTAAATGATGAATTTGAAATATTAGTTGTTGTTTAAAAGTATTTTGTTAAGTAATTTTGATGAATTTTCTAATTAGGGACTAAATTATTGAAATAATAAAAGTACAAGGAGTTGATGTGAAATTGTTACAAAAATGGGCTGAAATGGAGGCTATGAATATTTGGCTAATGTGAATTGGCATTAACAATGGTTAATTTGCATGTTTTAGGCTTAGAGACTAAATTAAATAAAAGTAAAATGTTAGGGGCAATTTTGTAAAAAATTTAAAATAACTAAATTGCATAAAATACATTTATTTTACTATCTAAATTAATAAATTGAATGAAATTATTAATTTAGATCTAGATTGAGTGGAAAATCAAGGAGAATGAAAACTTACCAAAATGCCCCTATACTTTGACATTTCTACAATTTAGACAGGTAAGTTCATATGTTTAAATAGCATTTTAAATTGTTGTTTTAAATGTTATCAAGTTACATTCATATCATGTCTCAATGAAAAAATTAAATGACATATCGACGCCCATTGAATATGAAAAAGGATGGTTATGACCATCGAATATGAAAAGGGATGGTGATAACCATCGAATATGAAAAGGGATGGTTTCAACCATCGTTTAGCACACCTTGTGTAAGCTTCGGTAAGGGTACAATGAAATTCACTTTGATATTATGAAAAGATATGAAGTATGTATATTCATAATTATGGAAAGTATGAGTTCATATGAATTATGTTTATAAAATCTATCTTACCATGTGATGATATTGCTAAGTTATTTGTTTAATCACTAGCTTGTGGCTATGGTAAATGTTATGTTTATGCTTTATGTGCTATGCAAAGGAAATGTTCAGTGTTCAATATGAACCAAGACAAGTATGTATGAAACTCATTGAAATGGTGGCGCAATATATTATGAAAGATGATAAATCCAATTGGATCATGTTCAAGAATAATGGTTATCTATGTTAAGTTCACATGAATTATGTTCAAGTATGCTAACTTGTATTGTTGATGTGCTTAGGCTTGTGTCAAGCTTATAATTGGATTATATCATGCTTAGTCTTAATGAAATACATCGATCCAGTAAGTGTTCAATTGGTAATATGCTTTTATACATGATAAGGTGGTATAAATTAAAGTATGTAATTTCTTATGAAATGGTTTATCATGTAGTTGATTCCAAATGAGCTATATTTAAATGCACTATTTTGTAGTCATGGTTGATATTATGCGTATATTTTGTGTGTTAAGCATATGAAACGAGTGAGGAAAGGTAATGAAATGGTAAATTCATAGTTGAAATGAAATTTGATGAAAAGGGATTAATGAGTTTGAATGATGTACTATATGCGAAAAATTTACGCATGCTATAGATGAATATACCTATATCATAGATAAATACACTAAGTCGGCAATTCATAATGTTGTTTAGGATTATGATAAGCATTGGGAACGGAATAAAAAAATACATTGAAAAGTGTATAATCTTATAGAAAGGTTGATGATTATCTATTAAGTCCCATAAATTCCTATCATGTTATGAATAATAAATATATGCGACATCAATGAACTTACTCATTTGTGAGTTGATGATCATATCTATTTATGAATCTTATGGCATTGGCATAGATTTATGTTTATTCAATAAAGTTTATTATTGAAATGGAATATTATGCTTAAAGTTCATACGAGCTTACTAAGTATTCATTGCTTACATAGTTATTTTCCTTTACTTTATAGATTATCGAAAGCTCAAACGTGTTGGAAGCTAGTAGGAGATCCATTACACTATCCATTGATTTTATCGGTAGATTTTGATGCTTTAGTCGTGGTTATAATGGCATGTATAAGTGGACTATGTCTAATGTTTAATTGATGAGTTTGGCATGTATATGTCATTTTGGTTGATGATTGTGGCATGAAATATTGCCTTGGATTTGAGGTACTTAAGATACAATTGATATCTTGTTGGTTGTGGTTAATATGGTCAAATTGATGTATGTTTTGAAGTGACCGAAAATTGGTATGTGTTAATGTATCTTTAAATGACCAAAATGGTATGTGATAAATTGATCTAATCATGGTCAATATATAGTTTACTTTGGAAAGGTTTTGAACTAGATGTGCATGATGTAAATATGGTATATAAATATAGGTTGTTTGGTATTATTTGGAAATGGTTGGTTTATGTCATTTAAGTGGTTATGAAGCATAAGAAGAATGCACCTAATGGTAGGTTATTTTGATATGGCATGAATCTAATATGGCATGGTTGGTATTTATCAATTGTGATATGTTTGGCATGGAAACAAAATAGTGGATAAATGGTAAATGTGCACATGTTCAGGCTAATTTGATTATTATGTTTGAGGTGCCTTTTGGCATATTGGTTGTATGGATAAATAACCTATTGAATTGGTCTTAAAATGCATGCTTTGGTATGTTTGAAAGCTTGATTGTATGTGAAAATGTCTTGTAAGTGTGAGCTTGAAATGAGTGAAAGGAATGGCACAAAATTGGCCTATTTCTTGTCCACACAGCCTAAGACACGAGTGTGTGTCTCAGTGTGTATGATACACGACCGTGTGTCCCTTGTAGTTTTTAGAAGGTTGCATTTTGAGAGTTACACGGCTTGGCACACGGGCATCTGGCTTGGCCATGTGAACCAAGTCAAAGAGTTACATGGGCAAGGACATAGGCTGGGACACAGCCATGTGTCCCTACTTTGAATGCCTACACAACCAGAGACACGGGCGTGTGTCTCAGCCATATGAGTCACACAGCCGTGTGACCCCTATGATATGAATTTTTCTATCTTTTTCCATGAAATTCTAAATGTTTTTGATTTAGTCCTGAATCATTTCTAAAGTGTTTCTAAAGCCTTGAGGGCTCGAGAAAGGGACGTTATGCATGTGTTTAAGTAAATTTTGTGATGATTATGAAATGTTGGAAATTAAGGATTTGATTTATATTTTTACGGTAATACTCTATAACCCTATTCCGGAATAGATACAGGTTAGGAGTGTTACAACCCGTATACATACCCACTCGTAACTAGGTAAAATCCAGTATATATTACCATTATTCAATTGATTTAAAATGAAATTATTATGCTAATAAGTTATCTATTCTCTGAGTCACGTGGGATTATCTACTGAGTTTGAAGATATATGGCTTTTATTGGACCAGCATTCGGAAGCAGATGTATCTATTTTGTAACTCCCCTTACCTGTATCTGGCGCTAGAATAGGGTACGAGGCATTACTGGACTTAAACACACGTGAACACACAAATCCGAGTCATAAAATTTGCATCATATTTAATACTTTTCGTTTATATTCATAACGTTCCTATTACGGGCCTACAAGGCCCTAAACATACATTAGGAGTAGTTCGGGACTGAACCGAGAAATTTTGAAACTTTTTCAACACTTATAACAATTTCATGTTTTGGAGAGTTACACACCTGTGTGGGCAGGCTGTATGGTTACGGACGCCCGTCTGGCTCAGGACACGCCTGTGTCCTTAACCCGTGTAACTCTCTGTTTATGACTTCATCAACCATTTAGGGTCACACAGCCAAGTCACACACCTGTGCACTAGGCCGTGTGGTGAATTTAATTTTTCGCATTTAAGGTACAAACTTCACACGGCCTGGGCACACACCCATGTCCTATGGCCGTCTCCTTCACACGGCCTGGGCACACACCCATGTCCTATGGCCATCTCCTTCACACGGTCGAGACACACGGTCGTGTCTCTACCCGTGTGTTTACTACTGGACATTCTGTTTCTCAAAACTAAGGTGCAAGGAACACATGGCCTATCAGTACGCCCATGGGGCTAACCGTGTGTTCACACGGCCTAGACACACGCCTATGTGTCTACCCGTGTGTACAATATGTAGGCTATTTACCAAGCTAATTGCCACCCTGAAACACAAAAACACATATATTCATCCAACAACATTTATGTAACACCCCGAATATTTTTACAGTAAGATAGTATCCTTGATATAGTAAAATAAGGAAATAAAGTGGCAAGGAGTGAAAATTTGAGTTATGTCATTGGGAAGTATATTATGACAAATTAATTCAAGAAAGGACTAAATTGTAAAAGTGAGAAAAGTTTTGTTGCCCAATAGTAAATACTCAAAATTTAAGGGGTTAAAGAGTAAATATGAAAAGTTAAAGGACCAATAGTGCAAATATTTTATGGGTGGAATAATCTAGAAACTAAGGAAAAAGGACGAATTAAGACCAAATTGAATAGATGAAGAATTATGAGGGACTAAATTGCAATTTTATCAAAATTAAGTGATGACTCAACAATGGAATTTTAAAAGATCACAAAGGGCAAAATGGCCAATTGGAAGAGAGAGAAATCTAGAAAGTAATGATGATGTTGGAGATATTTTAGATTAATTAATTAATTAATTATTAGTTATTAATATTTAATTTGATTTTTTTATATGATATTTTATTATTTTATTATTATTTTATTAGTATATATAAAGAAAGAAAGATGAGGAAATTCTCATCCAATTTTCCATGCATTCACGTTAGGAAGAAGAGAAGAGAAGAAAGAAACTTTTCATTCTTTACAATTTAGTCCTTCCACCAAAAATTCACCATTTTCACCTAGAAATCAAAAGAATTTCCATAGCTACCAAAGGAGAAAAATGTTAAGGAGACTATGGGGAGTTAGAATGTCAAGTTGGACTTTAGAAAGAGAAGCTGGAAGAGAGAGAATATCAAGTTAAAGATTGAAACCAAGGGGAAAAGGTAAGAACATCAAGATTTTCATATATTTTTAAGTTTGATATTATTGAAAAAGTATGGAAATGATGTTAATGTAGAGTTTTCTTATATATATATGGTTCTATGTTCTTGATATATTAATGAAGAGAAATAAGAGAAAGTGATGGAAAATATTGTAAAGAAAGGAAATAAGGGTGTTATAAACTTAGTAATTAATATCTTGCACTAAAACAGTTTGGATAGCAGCAGTAAGTTAACTTTGAAAAATCACCAAAAATGGTAGAAACTGAAATAGAAGTTGAGTGAGATATGGAATTAAAACTTGTTGAGCCTATTTTCATATAAAAGAAACATAATAAGTAAATGAATTCTGTATTCTGAGATATTTATATTTTTGTAAGACTGGTTCAGAATGATTTCGGGATCCTCTGTTCTGACTTGGAAAAATCATTAAAAATTAATTTTAATTAATTAATTAATCTAAAATATCTCCAACATCATCATTACTTTCTAGATTTCTCTCTCTTCCAATTGACCATTTTGCCCTTTGTGATCTTTTAAAATTCCATTGTTGAGTCATCACTTAATTTTGATAAAATTGCAATTTAGTCCCTCATAATTCTTCATCTATTCAATTTGGTCTTAATTCATCTTTTTTCTTTAGTTTCTAGATTATTCCACCCATAAAATATTTGCACTATTGGTCCTTTAACTTTTCATATTTACTCTTTAACCCCTTAAATTTTGAGTATTTACTCTTGGGCAACAAAACTTTTCTCACTTTTACAATTTAGTCCTTTCTTGAATTAATTTGTCATAATATACTTCCCAATGACATAACTCAAATTTTCGCTCCTTGCCACTTTATTTCCTTATTTTACTATATCAAGGATACTATCTTACTGTAAAATATTTGAGGTGTTACATTTCCCTCCCCCTTAAAATAAATTTCGTCCTCGAAATTTCCTTGCTTCTTTTGATCATGGACTTCATAATCTCTATAATTCTATAGTTCCTTTCTTCATATTTTTATCTAATTTATCATTTATATCCATTATCTATATTTTCAGTTCATAATTTATTTTTAATTCACTATTTTCGAACATGAATTAGAGACAACCCCTTACCTTGTAACGAAAATTGTTTACCTTTTTAACAGAGGCTCATAGACTAAACAGAACACTTAAGATATACGAAACAGATATAGAAGTGTAATCTTATGCACTATTAATTAGAGGGCACTTGATGAGTAACAACGTTTTATTATCAGAGAATGCCTAGAATCCTTTAATGGTATACCACTTATATCTTAGTAGATCTAATCTCCTCTACTTGTGCAAATTCCATTATGCACGCATATCACTCTTACACTTTTACCATAACGCTTTTACATATTTTACAATTTAATCATTGTACTAATAGTCATGTATGTTTATATCTTCTCTTTCTTTAATACCTGTAATATAATTTAAAATTCACTATTCATCAGTCATATATAATTTACTAATAATCTTTATCATGTATTTCATACATCACTTTTTAATTCCATTTTCTCTTTCAATTTATTCACAACTCAATTTAATTTCACTTTTCTCATCAATATAAATTCAATACTAAATTTACCCATCACTCAATTTAATTTCTATTCAATTTAACAATAACACTTACCTCATATTTCACTTACCATACACATAATTTAACATTTAACATTTAATAATAATAAATAATTTGAATTATAGTAATACAACTGTATACTGAGTATGTCTATATTCAGTGGTATTACCATAATTCAAATTATAAAAACTATAATAAATAATAGACATCAGACATGTAACAATATAAGTCATATGTGTTAATTTATATTTAATTTCATATCTAAACAGAAATCTTTCATCAAATGGCATCATCTATCATCTATATTATCTTTAATCAAACCATGAACCTTTGATTAAAGCTTCTAAATCTCATATCTCAATTTCAATTCACATTTCAAATCATACTTCAAATTTCTCATCTCAATTCAATTCACAATTCAACTCATAATAAATAATTTCTTTCAGATTTCACAAATCTACTGTAATATGCCCAATTATGATAGTTATATTCAAATATTTTTGCAATTTATTCACTAATACCATTTACTAGTATAGTCATCAAAAATTTCATATCATTCAATTTACTCAAGAAAATAATTCGGAAGAAATTTTTCAGTTAACCATTCTGTAAATACCTTATCTGAATAAATCAATTTTCCTATAATTTACTTCTTTCTTTAGCAGTGGTATTGTATATCCCAAGTAATTTTCAAAAATCTAATATCTCTATCCAGAACCCATCTTCACTTATTAACTCATTCTCAGTTTTGACTGCATTATCAATTGCTCAACTATTGAACTTTTTCACTTTTACCGTTTTGAACTTAATCAATATAAATCTCATAAACTTCATTGAATATAACTTAATCAGTATAAAGCCTCATAATTTAATTTTTATGTATTTTCACTTAATCGATTTCCCGTTGAACTTATCAGAATATAATCGGATACAACGGAACGCATGCACATAAGTGTTATGCTCGCGGCTAAACCAAACTCAATAGTCCACGAATATATAGCTCAAGCTACCATGTAACCTGCCCATAAGTGAACTCGGACTCAACTCAACGAGTTCGGGCGTTCGCATCCATAAGTGAACTCGAACTCAACTTAATGAGTTCGGATGCCTAGTTACATCTCACGAACTCGGACTCAACTCAACGAGTTCGGGCATTCGCATCCATAAGTAAACTCAGACTCAACTCAACGAGTTCGGATGCCTAGTTACATCTCACGAACTCGGACTCAACTCAACGAGTTCGGGCGTTCGCATCCATAAGTGAACTCAGACTCAACTCAACGAGTTCGGATGCCTAGTTACATCTCACGAACTCGGACTCAACTCAACGAGTTCGGATCTCAAATATCCTAGTGACATGTCAGTTGTATCCTCATATATTCCTAAGGTTCAAATGGGAAGTCTTTCTCTTCAACTTTTAATAATCTCATTCATAGTCTACGTCAATTTGCAATTTTCATTAAATAATCAGTCTATAGGCAACCGCATCTCATATGTTAACAAAATATAACAGCATAAAAAGAATCAATAACTTATTTTCGTACAAACTTACTCATTTCATTTATTCGACCAATGCACATTTCAATTAATCACATATATTCTTAATTCAATACATTTCACTTTACCTTTCAATAACAAATATTCAAATTTCACAATAATCACTTATTCATATTTATCAAGTAGCTCACATAATTTGCATATTACTAAATAATAACCACAAAGCATAATATTTCATGATATTAATCATCATATCATACAAATATCATTAAATTACTTAAAATGACAATTATGTTACCACGTTTACACATGAACTTACTATACATATAAATTTAAATGTAACATTTATTCATACCTTTACGAGTTCCGACTCGTCATAATCAACTTTTACTCATATATTCGAATATTGGTTTCAACATTATTGGAATTAGCTCAGTAGGAATAGCATATTTATCTTTAAGTAAAATAAATTTCATCAGGGTTGGAAGATATCATATTATCTTATCATAGGTTACATAGTTGCATGTATTTCTAGACTTCTCATATACTACATTCAGTCTGAGAACCGACTAAACCTTAGCTCTGATACCACTAAATGTAACGCCCCTAACCCGAATCCAACACCGGATTAGAGTTACGGAGCATTACTGGAGTTACTGATTTATTTATCAAATATTTTATTTCATCTAACATTTATATTTCGAACCACTTAAAATTAGACATATTTTCCCCCAAACATATTTATTTTTCTCGACATATTTTATTTGGATTTATTATTCGTCTCAACATACTTAATTTCCTTGTATCAACGTCTCAAAGGTAATCACATATTTACATGTCATGATAAATGTCATTTTTCTTTCCATATTCCAGTCTCGTATTTGAGTCATCCGAATTTTTATAATAAATTTGGTCATCATTTCCATTTATTCTATATTCTAATACATTCAATTAATGATCTAGGAAAAATTACCATTTTGCCCCTAAATCTTTAATTAATGATGATTTTACCCTTAAGCTCAGAAAAATAAATTCTTGCAATTTAATCCTTATTTCCAGCCATTATCATCATACATATTAATAGCATTCCATAAATTCTATAAAATATCAAAATTTTTCATAATTTCAACACTTTTCAATTTAATCCTTAAAACATGTTTTCCCTCGATCTCGAACTAAATTAACAGTTTTCATTTAAAATTTTCAATTTAAATAATATAATAATCCATTTCATGTAATTTGATCATTTCTAACATTTTTACAAAATTGCCCATAAAGTTTTACTTTTATTCAATTTAGTCCCTGAGCCTAAAACATATAAATTAGCCATGCTAACTGATTATCCATACATATTTTCCTCCTCCTCTTCTCCATTCCACAACCTTAATTTATATAACATGCTTATGAGTAACATTATCAATAATTTCACTATTTACTTATGTGTATATTCAAAGCTGTCCATTTGAGTCATACTCACTAAATTATTTATATCTTGAGCTACAGAACTCCAAATTAAGATCCGCTAATTTTTTCTAAAACTAGACTCATATATCTTCTTACCATAAAAATTTCATAATTTTTGGTTTATTCAATTAGTACAGTTTATTCTTTAAAGTCACACATGTTCTGCTATCTAACAGTTCTGACCCTTCTTCACTAAAAATTAATTATCTCTTCATACAGGATTCAGATGATGTTTTCGTTTATTTCTCTTGAAAATAGACTCATTAAATAATCTAACCGTATATATCATGTCCCATAATCATTAAAAATTGTATAAAAATGATTATGGGACATAATTTATATGGTTAGATTATTTGATGAGTCTATTTTCAAGAGAAATAAACGAAAACATCATCCGAATCCTGTATGAAGAGATAATTAATTTTTAGTGAAGAAGGGTCAGAACTGTTAGATAGCAGAACAGGGGTGACTTTAAAGAATAAACTGTACTAATTGAATAAACCAAAAATTATGAAATTTTTATGATAAGAAGATATATGAGTCTAGTTTCAGAAAAAATTAGCAGATCTTAATTTGGAGTTCTGTAGCTCAAGATATAAATAATTTAGTGAGTATGACTCAAATGGACAGCTTTGAATATACACATAAGTAAATAGTAAAATTATTGATAATGTTACTCATAAGCATGTTATATAAATTAAGGTTGTGGAATGGAGAGGAGGAGGAGGAAAATATGTATGAATAATCAGTTAGCATGGCTAATTTGTATGTTTTAGGCTCAGGGACTAAATTGAATAAAAGTAAAACTTTATGGGCAATTTTGTAAAAATGTTAGAAATGATCAAATTACATGAAATGGATTATTATATTATTTAAATTGAAAATTTTTAAATGAAAACTGTTAATTTAGTTCGAGATCGAGGGAAAACATGTTTTAAGGATTAAATTGAAAAGTGTTGAAATTATGGAAAATTTTGATATTTTATAGAATTTATGGAATGTTATTAATATGTATGATGATAATGGCTGGAAATAAGGATGAAATTGCAAGAATTTATTTTTCTGGGCCTAAGGGTAAAATCGTCATTAATTAAAGATTTAGGGGCAAAATGGTAATTTTTCCTAGATCATTAATTGAATTTATTAGAATATAGAATAAATGGAAACGATGACCAAATTGATTATAAAAATCCGGATGACTCAAATACGAGACTGGAATATAGAAAGAAAAATGACATTTATCATGACATGTAAATATGTGATTACCTTTGAGACGTTGATACAAGGAAATTAAGTATGTTGAGACAAATAATAAATCCAAATAAAATATGTCGAGAAAAATAAATATGTTTGGGGGAAAATATGTCTAATTTTAAGTGGTTCGAAATATAAATGTTAGATGAAATAAAATATTTGATAAATAAATCAGTAACTCCAGTAATGCTCCGTAACTCTAATCTGGTGTTGGATTTGGGTTAGGGGCGTTACAACTTATCATGACATAAATTAAGCACTTAAACCTCCACAATCAAGGCATCCACTCATCATCCACATACCACAATCACCATGCATGAACATTACACAATTATCAACTCAATCATGCATACAACCACATTCATGAAAAGTATCATTACGTGCCCATACTAATAACCAATATTTGCCAGTTTCAAATGGCCTTATACAAAATGAACTTTCAACTAAATTAGGCCAACATTCTTGGCCAAATTAGGGATGACACTTAACAAAAGACCAAGTCCCTACACATGCCATACTTTCAAAAATATCACAAGTATCAAATACCCAAAATAATGATTCTGATAGTGTGATACAAGCTTGCGATAGGTCCTGATCCCGACCTAGCTTGGTGACACTATAAAACAAGGGAAAGAAAATAGGGGTAAGCTATATAGATTAGTAAGCAAATAATAAACATCTTAAACACCTATTAACCATGCAACTTCATAAAATGAGAAATAATACATTTACCATTGATATCGTATAAGCTTACTTACACAAGCATAGTCTTACCAGAATTATCACTTATCGCATTCACACTTATAAATTTCGCGCACACAAATGTACCATGTCATCACACAAACACATATTTTCACATTTTTATAATTGTCTCGTTGAACACATCGAAATATTAATGGATACTCAGAAAATTTGCACATAAGTGCCACATGCATTAGCCGAAGCTACCACTTATCACATTTCGCACATATGCTCATTCTTGAGCTGCTCACAGGTCTGCTCACACAAGCTGACAGTCGAGACTTAACCACTCAGTGCTGCTCACACAAGCTAACAGGTGTCCACAACAAATGTAGGATTACCTAGCCACTGGTAGATGTACTAGACCGGCACCCAGACATCACTTAATCACATAATCACACACTTGAGTTCCTAGTGACATGTCACCCGTATCCTATTCTATTCCTAGGGTTCAACTGAGATTCTCCATTCACATTTAACACTTATCAAACTTTGTCAATTATATCACATAATATCATTCACACATTTTATACAACATTAAAGCATCAAACATAATAAAATGATGCATTATTTAAATGCAAACTTACCTCGGTACAAAAATAGCAAAATTTTGCGATTTAGTCTACAACTTTGCCCTTTCCCTGATCTAGGTCAATTCCTTGTCTTTATTGATCTATAATGACACATTTAGCTCATTTAATTATCACATTATTCGATTAGGTCCAAAAATCATATTAAGGCAAATTTACATTTTTGCCCTTAACTTTTCACTTATTTACACTTTAGTCTCTAGGCTCGTAAAATGAAATGTGTTCATTTTCTTTGTTACCCGAGCCTCGCCAAACCTATACCATGCTTATAACAGCCTACAATTTCTTTTAAAATAGATTTTTACCACCTATTTTATAACTTTTAAAAAAAGGTCCCTTTTTAGGTGTTTTCATCAAAAATCAATTACTAAAAGATGTTTATCACACATCAAACTCTCAAAATCTACCATGAAACATCAAAACACATGCATGTCACACATGAGCAAGTTTTTGAACATGAACCCTAGCTTAAATTAATGGTAGAAATAGGTAAATCGGGTGATTAAGACTTCAAAAACATAAAGAGCAATAAAAATAGGGCTAGGATACACTTACTATAAAGCTTGTAAGTTGAAGAAGCCCTAGCAATGGTGCCCTTGTGAAATTCGACCAAGGTAGGAGAAGATGGACACAATTTTGACATCATTTTCCCTTTTTATTCTTTTATTAACAAAATGACCAAAATGCCCTTAAGGCATTTCTTTGAAATTTTACCCTTCTATGTCCATTTTTGTCCATCATGATATATAATGGTCTAATTACTAAATAAGGACCTCTAATTTACAAATTCTTTACAATTAAGCACCCAATGCTCTAGAACACATATTTTGCACTTTTTGCAATTTAGCCCTAATAATCAAATTGGACCTTCTATCGATAAAATTTCTTAATGATAGTTTCACACATGCGTTCAATCATACAATAAACCTTAAAAATTTATCACAATAAATTTTTCTACTTCAGATTTGTGGTCCCGAAACCACTATTCTGATTTGGCCTAATTCAGGTTATTACATATTTATTTAATTTTGAACTATATTCAGATAATGTATTCAATTTCGTATTTAGTATTTAGTAGTATCTCTATAACAAATGTTTTTATCACATTCATATAGTTTGAATGAACATCATACGAGGACCTAGCAATTCGAACAGTAACTCTTGAGGATTTCTTTGTAAATCCCAACACCCGGCACGTTAAGATCCCATTGGTAGTATACGCTACCGTCGAGATGCATGAGGTGGATACAGTGTTGCAACAGTTTAGATTTCGGCAATTGATTCCTGTAGCACCTTAGAAGCTTGATGATCTACATCATATCGACTTACAGAGACCGGATATGAATTGACCGATATTCCACTCGTAACTCGTAATACATCAAGATGTGGAATAATCGGTATGATTTCTTACCTACTCGAGACGTAATTCTCATTCTGGAGTTAGCATGCAATCCATATTACATGCCATAGTTTAGGATCCATAGCAAGTCATATTTGTGAAGTGAAAAGGATAGACGTCGTATCCCCTTATGATTAGACCACGGCAGGCCCGTTTAAATCTAATGGGTGGTGAGACAGGCCAATCATCAATGCCCACGCAAGAACCAGCCCTGACAACATCAGCTTTGTCGCGCTCACCACACCGCCTCTATGTTGTACAGCCTTATTCTAGTCCGTCTCCTAACTCTTTTCTTTATGTAGTCCTATGATAGGTTGGACTGTCGATCATCCATCATTGATTTGGTACATGCCTGGGCCATCTTATTTCTTAATGGCAGCGACACATACGACGATTTATAGGCCATCTATGCATAAGGCATCGATAGAGAGTATAGTCATTGTCCCATCAACTTATGAGACTCAACATAGTTACACTAATTCGCCGTGGGTGACGCAACACCTCTGGCATCTTTGTTATATCAAGGCAGGTCATCTTTCCAACTATCTAGGTATAAACCAGAGCTTGCACGAATGTAAGGATCTACATCGTCTGAAGGCGAACCCTAATAACCATAACCTCTACTGGAAGCTAAACCTAGAAGGAATCTAGCACGTAATTGTCGACCACCGTAATGTGGTATAGATTCCAACCGGCATATCTACTAATGAATTGTAAATTGTATCATTTACCTTGAGTATTTTCCCATAACATTGCAATAAGATTTGATTTGAACAAAAATAAAAAAAATTTTATTGATAATTCACATGAACAAATATTAAATTTAATTAACAATGGCTAACAATTCTCATGAAGACATATTATAATGTTTAACTTTGATATGGATAAGATGGCATTGTATGACCCAGGTTCCTACACCACCCGTATAACCTCTGTTGGTTTGAGAGCTCCCGAATATCCATGTTGTCACAAGTTCGGGTCAAGCACGATTGACCTTTTGTTTACAACGTAGATCTCTATCGGGTAACAACTTAAATAGAGTAAGTGATACAGGTGGCCACTTACATTCATTTGGAACCAGTGGGAATACGTGTCTCCACACGTTTACGAGTTTTCTAATTTGTACACTTCATCGATAAAACTCATTGGATCCAAACGAAGATTCATACAACCTGCAATTGCATGAGCACATGGATAACGAAGTGCATCAAATATCCTACAATCGCAAGTCCTATTTCTTAGGTGTACCCGAGACACCCCGGCAATGTTGTATATGTTATGCCATGTGATATAGCTAGCTTTACTTGTATTTGTGGTTTGTTTTGGTATCTGATAAGTAAGACAAATTCGGTATGTTTTATGATGCTTAAATGGCCAAAAGAGAAATGGTCATTTTGTTATGAAAATGTTAAGAATTTGGTAAGTTTTGATATGAGATAGAATATGGTATAAATTGAGTTATGTTTTATAAGGTTTGGTATAAATTTGGCTTATGTTTGGCATGAATTAGTATGGAAATTTAGTATGACTTTGGATGAGAATTATATGGCATGAATTGTGTGTATTTTGGTTGTGAATTGGCTAAGAAATGTTGGTATAAATTGTATTGGTTTTGACTTGTAGGAATGACCCAAAAAGGGTGGAAAAGTTGGCCTTTCGAATGGCATATTTTTCTCTACACGAGCATAGACACAGGCGTATGTCTCGGCCATGTGTGACACACAGTCATAGTACATGGCCGTGTGTCCCCTGGGTACCCTTTCAAATTAAGTCAGTATACCCTACAGGTTTGACATGGCCTAGACATACGGGCGTGTCTAGTGGCCGTGGGTGGCACACGGGCTGGTACACGGGTGTGTCCTCAATAGTGTGGTGCAAGTCAGAATGTATACCCTATTTTGCTACGGCTTAGACACACAGGCGTGTGACCTATATAGCTTTGAAAAATTTTTAAGTTTCAAAAAATTTTGTATAAGCTAAGTTTAGTCCCGACCTTCTTCTAATACATGTTTAAGGTCTCATAAACCTTCATAAGGGACTTATTGATGATGTATGATTATGATTTGATGTCGATGTTGATGTTGATGTTTGTGAGATGTCAGTAAAAGTTCTTATATGTCTGGTAACGCCACTTAACCCTAGTCCAGCAAAGAATACGAGTTAGAGGTGTTTCATTTGGTTGGTATCAGAGCTATGGCTTAGTCGATTCAAGGACAACCACAGCGTAGTGAGTCTAGCTATGCATGCCATATATCTAAAATGTGATAATGTGATGAATCCTGACACCTGAAATGTGTTTTATGTACAGTAATGGATCCCAAATGAGCTGTCACTGGCGATGTTGAAAGTAATGCACTAGCTACCGCACAAAGGACAGTGCCTTCTGATTTGATAAATGTGACTAGTAGTCATGAGGGAGAAGCAAAACAAGTTTTCTTCTAAATGATGAGTGAGTGGTTTACAGAGTTCGTTCGTACGAACCCGGCTGCTCAACAACCTACGCCCCTGCCTAATCCCCCTTAGACTTTCGTTGTACCTCCAGTTATGAATTTGATACCGATAAGATCCAAAAGTATGGGGTCAAAAAGTTTAGGGCCACTACTGACCATGATGCTGAGAGAGCTAAATTTTGGCTCGAGAATACTATTCGAGTGTTCGATGAAATGTCATGTACCCCTAATAAGTGTGTGAAATGTACTATTTTTTTGTTGAGGGACTCATCTTATCAATGGTGGAAAACTCTAATTTCTGTTGTTCCAAAAGAGCAAATAACCTGGGATTTCTTTCAATCCAAATTCCGTAAGAAATACATCAGTCAGAGATTTATCGACCAAAAAAGAAAAGAATTTTTAGAGCTGAAACAGAGTCGTATGTCTGTAACGGAATACAAGCGAGAATTTGTCCGACTGAGCTGATATGCATGTGAATGTGTATCAACTGAAGAGATAATGTGTAAAATATTCGAGGATGGCTTGAATGAAGATATCTATCTGCTAGTTGGTATTCTTGAGATGAAAGAGCTTTCCATGCTTGTTGATCGAGCATGTAAATCCGAAGAACTCAAGAAAGATAAAAGAAAAGCCGATTCTGAAGCTAGAGAAGTGAGAAAGATATTCACAAGCAAATCATTTCAGTCTACGTCAAAGAAATTCTAAGATGACTATAGCCATTCAAAGGCTAATGTAGGGCATTCGAGCAGGGATCGTGCTAGATCGCATTCAAGCTTCAGAGCTCCTGCTACTTCTATTGCTATTGTTGGAAATGTACAATCTAATAGACCTGAATGTAAACATTGTGGTAAAAGACATGTAACACCCCTTACCCAGGTTGGAGGCCTGAACCGAGTACTAGGCATTATCAGATAATATCATAACCAATCATACAAAGTCGAGCTATAAAATTTCATTCCAACTTAAAACTTTTTCATAATATATCATACAATCCCTAAAATGGGTCTATGGGCCCCAAAACATAGTTCGGGAGTGGTTCGAGACCAAATCAAGAACTTAAAAAAATTTTGGAAATTTAGGTCAAAAACAGGGCACACGCTCGTGTGAGACAAGGACACGCCTATGTGGGCAAGCCGTGTGGTCACGCACACCCATGTCCCCAACCCGTGTTAAATTATTGGATAATTATTTTTCATTTCGAATCTACAAAGATTTTTACACGGCCTCAACACGCCTGTGTCCTCACCCCGTGTGAAAAACTGGGTTATTCTGTTTATGACGTCGTCATGCAATTTTGGTCACACGGCCACGGGACATCTCGTGTGACCAGGCCGTGTGACGTCCTTATTCTTCAAAAATTTCATGCAAATTTCACACGCCCTACACACATGGCCGTGGTGGCCAGCCGCGTAACCCTAAGTTAGGCTATTTTTCAAGCCATCCTTTGCCCCAAAACATATACAAACATTACCATTTTTAAAACCACATACCATACACATTTTTAGGCATCTAAATGACTTCATTTAACCATCAATCATCCATTTCAACATATCCACACACAAACACACCAAATATTCCATGAATTACCTCATAAGGATCTATAAATAAACCAATATCATTATTGGCCAAATTACATGACCATAAATACAAAATAACTTATCAAAAGACAATTGCCACAATATAGCCAAATCAACATGACACTTACAACACCACTAAGTCCCTCTATATGCCATAGTTTCAAAAAGATTCATATTACAATACCAAAAGAACGTTATGGATAGTGTGGTTGATCCTCCGACGCTTCCCGATCTCCGAGTTGGCTTGACTAATCTATAAAACAAGGAAAAAGAGAAAGGAGTAAGTTTTAAGAAGCTTAGTAAGTCTATATGCAAATAACTAACATCATTCTAACTCTCTTAATCACCAAAAATCATATTGTCACATATCAACTTACCACATAACCTTACCAATATTATATACATACCAAACACATCATTAAATAAACCTAAGTTCACATGCACCCGTGCACACATATATACTCACCCATATTTTCACTGGCTCATAAATTCACCTGCACTTACACAACACAAAACCATACAAATCTCTTTTAGTAAGCTTTCCCATTAAACCGTTCAGAATAACATTCGATACCCAGTGGTTTCAGCACATAGCTCCACCAACACATAATCTAGCTCTCATGTACACATGGTGAACTCTCAGTACCACCCATGTGACCTAGCCATTAAATCCCGTAGCTCTCATGTTTACATGGTGTCCAACATTAAGAGTCTCACATGTGACCTAGCTACATATAACATAGCTCTCGTGTCTACATGATGTACCCTCGGTAACATACATGAGACCTAGCTATTTTAAACACGTAGCTCTCCTGTACACATGGTATACACCTAATATTACACATGTGACTTGGCTACTTATGAAATCATTGTCTCGTACCTCTCTTGTACACATGGTATACACACCGTATTACACATGTGACCTAGCTACCATATAGTATCTCGTAGCTCTCTTGTACACATGGTGTCCTATCCTTGGAACCACACATGTGACCTAGCTACACATTATCCGTATCTTTCGTTTTACTGAAGGTTTAATCAAGAACACAAAATTTCCATAGTTCACCAAATCATAGAAGTTATCCAACATTATCCACAACATATAATAAATTTTTATTATGAAATTAAAATCGATGTATTACTTACATATAAACTTACCTTGACTACAAAAAGCGATAATTTGCAATTTAGTCTGAAACCTTGCCCTTGTCTCGGTCAAGGTCGATTCCTTGATCTTCACGATCTATAGCAACACATTTAGCTCGTTTAATCACTACATTATTCAAAACAGCCCAAAATCTTCCTATAGCAAATTTTGCAATTTGACCCCTAACTTTCTCAATTTTACACTTTAGTCCCTAGGCTCGGTTTATGGTTTTCATTCAATTTTCATGCATTTCAAGCCTAGCCAAATCACTTTTCCTCTTATAACAGCCCTTAATTTCCATAATTTCACAATTTATGCACATAATATTTCACCTTTTACAATTAGGTCATTTTTATAATTTTAACTAAAAATCACCTAGAAGAAGTTGTTCATCACACTTTAAACTTTTATATTCTACCACTAGCCATCAAAATACATGCATGCGATTCATGGGTAAAATTTTAAACATCAACCCTAGCTTGAAATAGTGGTAGAAATAGCTAGAGCAAGTTACGAGGATTTCAAAAATACGAAAAATATTAAAAACCGGGCTTGAAATCACTTACTATGAGCTTGAGAAGTTGACAAAACCCTAGCTATGCTGTCTCTTCAAATTCGACTCAAGGGGAAGAAGATGGACACTATTTTTGACTTATTTTCCCTTTTTATTTCTTTTAATAACTAATGACCAAAATGCCCTTTATTAAAAACCTTTGATATTCCATCCTTCCTTGGGCATTTTTGTCCAAGCAAAGTTAAAATGGCCTAATTACCATATAAGGACCTCTAATTTAAAATTCCAATGCAATCAAGTACCTCTATGGATTAAAACTCATATTTTTCACCTATTGCAATTTAGTCTAACCTATCAAATTGGACATGCAAACAATAAAATTCATGCACCAAAATTTCACATAATTATTCAAACACCTAATAAACATCAAACTCAATTAGAAAAATATTTTATACTTCAAATTCATGGTCACGAAACCACTATTCAGTTTAGCCCCTAATATGGGTTATTACAAGACATCCAGGAAGTTGTAGATTCAATGACTGAGCTTGTTTTAGATGGGGATCTATGGATCACTTTATACGAGACTTTCCTGAGTCTGTTGAGTAAGAGATTGTTTAGAATCTGAGATCGAGAAACACCTCAGCTAGAGGTAGACCTCCTAGAAATACAGGAAATGTGAGTGGTAGTCAGAGAACTACGAAAGATACTACCATTCGATTTGAGGCTAGAGCACCTGCCAGAGCCTATGCCATTCGAGCTCGTGAAGAAGCTTCGTCTCTAGATGTGATAACTAGTAATGTTACTCTTTATGATACTTATGTGATTGCATTGATAGATCCAAGGTCTACTCATTCATATATATGCATGAATTTAGTATCCAGTAAGAATTTGCTTGTAGAGTCTACTGAATTTGTAATTAAAGTATCAAACCCCTTAGGCAAAAGTGTCCTAGTTGACAAAGTCTGCAAGAATTGTCCGTTAATGTTTCAAGATATGTGTTTTTCGACTGATCTATTGCTATTACCCTTTGATGAATTTGATATAATTCTGGGGATGGACTGGCTAACTTTGCATGATGCTGTTGTGAATTGCAAATGGAAAACTATTGATTTGAGATGCAACAATAGTGAGATAGTCCAAATTAAATCTAGTGACTTAAATGGGTTGCCTGATGTGATATCTACAATTAAAGCTATGAAATATGTGAGAAAGGATTGTGAAGCCTACTTAGCTTATGTGATCAATTCGAAAGTGACAGAAAAGAAAATTGAGTCACTGCCTATTGTTCTGGGATTACCTCTAATCCGAGAAGTTGAGTTTGGCATAGAATTGGTGTCAGGAACAACTCTAATTTTGATTTCTCCGTATAGAACAGCTCTAACCAAATTGAAAGAATTAAAGTCTCAGTTGCAAGAGTTGACCAATAGAGGATTCACAAGACCGAGTTTTTCACCTTGGGGTGCTCCGGTTCTGTTTGTGAAAAAGAATGATGGCACGATGAGAACGTGTATTGATTACCGATAGTTGAATAAAGTGACCACTAAGAATAAATATCCTCTGCCCAGAATTGACGACTTGTTCGATCAGTTGAAAAGTGTTATTGTGTTCTCAAAGATAGATCTGAGGTCGGGCTATTACCATTTGAGAGTAAAAGATTCAGACATTCCAAAAACAGCTTTTCGAAGGAGGTACGGACATTATGAGTTTTTAGTTATTCCTTTCGGAATAACGAATGCTCCTATTGTCTTTATGGATTTGATGAATAGAATTTTCAGACCGTATTTAGATCAATTTGTTGTTGTGTTCATTGATGACATTTTGATTTATTCGTGGAACGAAAATGAACATGCCGAGCATTTGAGAGTTATGCTTCAGACTTTGCGTGATAAGCAACTATTTACAAAATTCAGTAAATGTGAATTCTGGTTACGTGAAGTTAGCTTTCTGGGCCATATTGAATCAGCATCCGATATCCGGGTTGATCCGAGTAAAATCTCAACTATTTTTTATTGGAAGCCTCCGAGAAATGTTTCTGAAGTCCGTAGTTTTCTAGGACTTTCAGGGTACTATTGACGATTTGTAATAGGCTTTTCTATGATTGCAACTCCGTTGACAAGATTGTTGGCAAAATATGTGAAATTTGAATGGTCCAATAAATGTCAGAATAGTTTTGATCAGTTGAAAGCTATGTTGACTGAAGCTCCGGTACTTGTACAACCAGAATCGAGTAAAGAATTTGTCATTTATAGTGATGCTTCATTGAACGGCCTTGGTTACGTTTTGATGCAGGAAGGCAAGGTTATAGCCTATGCCACGAGACAGTTAAAGCCACATGAAAAGAATTATTTGACACACGATCTTGAGTTAGCTGCGATTATTTTTGCTTTAAAAATCTAGCGCCGCTATCTGTTTGGCGAGAAATGTCATGTGTACTCAAATCACAAAAGTCTAAAATATCTGATGACCCAGAAAAATGTGAATCTGCGACAGAGAAGATGGCTAGAACTATTAAAATACTAGGAGCTTGTAATTAATAATCATCCGGGTAAAGCAAATGTTGTAGCTGATGCTTTGAGTTAGAAATCACTATTTGTATTACGAGCAATGAAGACTCAGTTGACTATATCTGACAATGGATTTTTTTAGCCGAATTGAAAGCGAGACCGTTGTTTATTCAGTAGATCTACGAAGCACAAAAAGTTGATAATGAGTTGTTAACAAAACGAGCTCAGGATAGTTTTGATTCTAATTTTGAATTTTGAGTTGACCATGATGATTGTTTGAGACTCCAAGATAGACTGTGTGTTCTGAGAAATCCAGAGTTGATTCAGATGATTTTGAATGAAACTCATAACAGTCGTTTATCAATACATCTAGGAAGCACAAAAATGTATAAGGACTTGAAACAGCTATACTGGTGGCTAGGAATGAAAAGAGACATTTTTTACTTTGTTTCGAGATGTTTGATCTGTCAGCAAGTTAAAGCTGAACATCAGGTGCCATCCGATTTGTTACAACCGATTATGATTCCTAAGTGGAAATAGAACAGAGTGATAATGGATTTTGTTTCGGGTTTACCCCTATCTCCGAAAAAGAAAGATGTTGTTTGGGTTGTAGTTGATCAATTAACGAAATCATCTCATTTCATTCCTGTACGATCTAATTACTCACTCAAAAAATTAGCTGAGCTTTACATTTCTGATATCGTAAGATTGCACGAGGTGCCTTTGTCAATTGTGTCAGATAGAGATCCAAGATTCACTTCACAGTCTTGGAAGAAATTACAAGAGGCTTTAGGTACGAAATTGCATTTTAGTACTGCTTTTCACCCGCAGACGGATGGTCAATCTGAGCGAATTATTCAGATACTCGAGGATATGTCGAGATGTTGCATTCTTAAGTTTGAAGGTACGTGGGAACAATATTTGCCATTGATTGAATTTGCTTATAATAACAGTTTTCAATCGAGCACTAAAATGGCACCGTACGAAGCTTTATATGGCAGAAAATATCGTACTCCGTTATATTGGTCAGAGCTCAGTGAAAACAAGATACACGAGGTTGATTTGATAAAAGAGACTGAATAGAAAGTGAAAGTAATCCAAGATAGTCTGAAAGCAGCTTCTATTTGTCAGAAATCATACGCAGGTTTGAAATGCAAAGACATTGAATTTGAGATCAGTGAAAAAGTGTTTTTAAAAGTTTCTCCATGGAAGAAAGTGCTTCGATTCGATAAAAAAGACAAATTGAGTCTAAGGTTCATCGAACCGTATGAGATCATTAAGTGAATCAGACCGGTCGCGTATAGATTGATGTTGCCACCTGAGCTAGAAAAGATCCATAATGTATTCCATGTTTCAATGCTTCGACGATATAGAACTGACCCTTCACATGTGATTTCTCCGTCTGAAATAGAGATTCAGTCTGATATGTCATATGAGGAAGAACTGATCCATATTTTAGCTCGCGAGATGAAATAACTGCAAAATAAGAAAGTTTCGTTGGTAAAAGTGTTATGGCATCGACCCGGAGTAGAAGAGGCTACGTAGGAGCCCAAAGATGCTATGAGACAACACCATCCGAATTTGTTTAACGGTAAGATTTTCGGGGACGAAAATCCCTAAAGGGGGAGATTTGTAACAGCCCGGTTTAGACCCTAGTCGAAAGAGTGGTTTTGGTACCACATATCTGAGTCAAAAAAATATTTTTAATATTATTTTTCATGCTTATTATATGTGAATTAACATGTGTGAAAGTTTCGTATGAAAATTTGTCTGTTTGAGTGCTTAATTTGCAAAAAGGACTAAATCACAGAAAATGCAAAAGTATCCTTCTATTTGTTTAATGGTCAAATTGACATGTCTTTATAAAAGAGAGGTCCTTATGTGGCCATTTGACCATTGGAAACATTAAATGACAAAGATGGACATTACTTAGTGGATTTTTAATGTTAATAAAAAGGTTAAATAAGTAATTGAATAAATAAATGTTATTAATTATAACAAAACACATAGTTTGTCCATCATTTTCTATGTTTGCTAAAAATACAAAGATAAAAGAAAAGGTTTTGGGTGTTTAAGCATTCGGCCTTGCATTAGGTAATTGAGGTATGATTTTTGATCCGTTTTTGATAATTTCTATGTTTTTGTGATTGTTGCTTAGTGTTTTAACAAGCCCGTGCCTCAATTTTAGAATCTAATCATGATTTTGAGATGTGCCATTGATGATTTTGTGAGTTTAATGATGTTATTTGATGAATAATGAAAGCTTGGTATTTGATAAATATGTTTTGTATTTGGATTTTTGATGAATTTGAGTAATTTAGGCTAAATTGAGAAAATAATATTTTGAGGGACTAAAATGTGAAATAAATGAAATGTGTGGGCTTGTATAAGCTAAATAAAAATTTGGCTAAGCTTGTATAAAAGGAAATTTTGTGAATTTTGTGATTTGGTGAATTAGGGACTAAATTGTCAAAGTGTGAAAATGTAAGGCTAAATTGTAAAATGCCCTAAATATATTTTTTGGATTGAATTGAATGATTTGGTGAATAAAAGAGCTCAATTTGAATGTGTTTTGATCAAGAACCAAAGAAAACGGAATTAGATCAGGGGGAAACGAAAGTAGTTGATTAGTTGTTTTCCTCCATACGAATCCGAACGAGGTAAGTCTATATACAAATAAATGCATTATTAATTAAATTGAGCTTATGTGATTATTGAATTGTGTTGAATTGCTATGAGGGCTAAATATATGACTTCCTAGAAATTTCTAAGTATGTGAAGACATCCAAAAAGCCCCGTCCGAACCGTAGGAATAGCTAGGATACATATGTCATGACATAAGATCCGATATGTGTTTTCATGGAAGACCACATATGGGACATTGTCATTGATATGAGATTTACATGTAAGACCATATCTGGGACATTGGCATCGTATTTGATTTCGTGTAAGACCCTATCTGGGGCAATGGCATCGATATTTGATTACATGTAAGACCACGTATGGGATGTTGGCATTGTATGAGATTTTTTGAGCTATCCACGTATCCTATTGGATTCCAAACGGTTCAACGGGCATTCCAAGAAATGTATAAATGTGAATATGTATATCCGATTTAGGTACGTTTTAGATATATCCGATATTTGATAATGAAAGGTATGTATATGAGCAATTGAAAGTATATGAGTACATGGAAATGAAATTGTTATATGTGCAAGTGAGCTATGTCTATAGTTGAAATATTTGAAGAATATGAATTTGATATTGTGTTATGCTATAATATTCTTGAATAATTTGGTTTATAATTGAGTTATGTGATAAACTTATTTGTATATGGCTTACTAAGCTCTTTGTAGCTTACTTTGTGTGTGGTTATGTTGTTTTTTTTTAGATATCGAAGTATCGGGAGCTCGGGGATCGTCAAGAATCATCACCACACTATCAAACTTGATTTTTGTATCTTTCGATAGAATAAATATTAAGTATGGCATGTATAGTCTAGATAGTATGGGATATGATTTGAGTTGTATATATGTTATGCCATGTGATATGGCTAGCTTTAGTTGAATTTGTGGTTTGTTTTGGTTTATGATAAGTAAGGCAAATTTGGTATGTTTTATGATGCTTAAATAGCCTAAAGAGAAATGGTCATTTTGTTATGAAAATGTTGAGAATTTGGTAAGTTTTGATATGAGATAGAATATGGTATAAAATGAGTTATGTTTTATAAGATTTGGTATAAATTTAGCTTATCTTTTGGCAAGAATTGGTATGGAAATTTAGTATGACTTTGGATGAGAATTATATGGCATGAATTGTGTGTATTTTGGTTGTGAATTGGCTGAGAAATGTTGGTATAAATTGTATTGGTTTTGACTTGTAGGAATGACCCAAAAAGGGTGGCAAAGTTTTCCTTTCGAATGTCCTATTTTTCTTCACACGGGCAGAGACACGAACGTGTGTCCCGACCGTATGTGACACACGGTCATAGTACACGGCCGTGTGTCCCCTGGGTATCCTTTCGAATTAAGTCAGTATACCCTATAGGTTTGACACGGCCTAGACACACAGGCGTGTCAAGTGGCCATGGGTGGGTGGCAGACAAGTTGGCATACGAGTGTGCCCTCAGCCGTGTGGTGCAAGTCAGAATGTATACCCTGTTTTGCCACGGCTTAGACACACGGGCGTGTCTAAGGCCATGTGAGGCACACGACCTAACCACACGGGCGTGTGACCTCTGTAGCTTTAAAAAATGTTTAAGTTTTGAAAAATTTTGTATAAGCTCAGTTTAAACTCGACCTTCTTCTAAGACATGTTTAAGGTCTCGTAGACCTTCATAAGGGACTCATTGATGATATATGATTATGATTTGATGTCGATGTTTGTGAAATGCCAGTAAAAGTTTCGATATGTCTGGTAACGCCACTTAACCCTAGACTGGGGACGGTTACAGGTTAAGGGTGTTACAGTAACCCCACGAGGATGTCAAATTAGATTGAAAATAACTCTAAACCTTAAATAAAACCCAAATAACGTAGTGATAATGTACCCAAGGCAACACATGTATGCAAACCTATCAACATTTTAATCGTCCATAACCCTGTCTTCTTCCTTATAGAAGCCATGATTTTCCATGAGTAGTTGTCGTCTCTTAGTAGTAACTCCCCCTCGAACTTCTCCAATTTTGATTTAATCACGTGGAAATTACCCCCGTTCTTGATGTTGTATCACCTCAATGCTGCGAGAAAACCATCTTTACTGAAGTACTCCCTACCCTCTTCCAAATTACCGAATCCAACGATGCATTATTGTAGCCAGGCCTCTTATGTGGCAGGTCTACAAACTTCAATGCATCATCTGTCAAAAGATCAACGTTATGCACGTGGGTTGGCAGAGAGTATGACGTGAATCATGGATCTTCTTCTTCTTCATCTTCATCGCCCCCTTCACTGTCGTCAGGTTCAGTTGGGTAAGCTCCAGTTCAAAAAATAACCCAACTTTTGAACCGTCAGCACCAGGCTCTCGGGTTGGATCCATATCGAATTCATTATCATCTTCATTCTCTGACCCACTAACATCTACCATGTTAGACGTCTCATCGTTGGTGGATGTCGTAGGGAGTAAATCATCCCTTCTCATGTACATTTTGGAACGTCCAAAATCACATGTCGATTGCCAATCATTGGAAGATGATGTCATTCCTCGGTAGGTATTCCCAACGTTGAACATCGACCCACTGAGGTGCATGTTCCATCCACTAACTAAGTGTAGTGCAACGGTTGTGTATTCCGTTCTACTACCAAAATCCAATGGTTCGGTGTTCTGCCTCCCACAATTGAAAACTAAGGCTAAGATGGACGAGTTTCTTCTTATTGATGATCTCGGGATATCATAATAGGAACATTTTACCGAAGTGGTTGTACTATCGACATTTTATATCGTTCTCACCTTTCAGATAGGAAGAGATGTTGAATTAGCAAGCCATTCATCCGGTCTTGAAATTTTCATCTATAACTCAAGAAACAGTGATTCACTTTCAAGGTGAACTTGCACCATTGCCTCTGTAACGCCCCTCACCCGTAATCGTCGCCGGACATGGGTACAAGGCATTATCGAACATACACTCGCACAATCATTTCATTTTGACACATATATTTCATTTAAAAATTAAAAATTTTTAATTCATACACATAACATCCACATTATGGGCCTACGAGGCCCAAACGATACATTGGGTATGATCTGGGACCGAACCGGAACTTTTCGAACACTTATGAAAATTTGACTCAAAACAATGCCACACGCCCGTGTGACTTAGGACACGCCCGAGTGGGCAAGCCATGTGGTCACACATGTAACACCCCAAACCCGGCCTGGACGTTACGGCCAAGTCTGATGTGTCACATTGAAGTGTTTTTCGAAAACCGTGTTTTCATTGAAAACCCTTCTTTGAGTTTAAAAACTCTTACAGTTAAACTTGTATAAAACCTCAGCTTGTGTTTAACTTTTTCCAAAACGAGGTTTATTGAAATAATCATCCCTTTTCAGCAATGTTAAAAACTTTGTGTAATTTTATAGAAAATGGTGAACGCTTGTAACCCCTTTGTAACATGTTATTTTGAAAACAGTTTAAGTATCAGAAAATTAGACCTTTTTCGTTAAAAATTAAAGTGAATGGAAGCTGGGCACCAGGTAGGATTCCCGAAAAGAGAAGGTGAGTCAAATAGACTACTTAAGTACCAAGCTCTTCTTGGATCCACTCCTAGACATGCACACGACCATTGCCACACTTTAACCATCTGAAATATTTATTTACGAAAACATTTAAATTGCGGAAGCTTTGCTCTACTTATCGAGATATTTTGAAAACAAGTAGCGTTTTTATAAAACCGTGCCCTAGAGCTAACCGATTAAGAAACAATTTAATTAATATCATACTTAGGCTAAAACAAAATAAATAAGTAAAGAAAAAAACCAAAAATAAAAATAATTAGAGAGGCCCTTATTACAACCCAAAATCAAAATAAAAACTAGATAAGATTAAATTGAAATAGTTAACTTAATTAAAATCCAACAGTCCAGTCCATGTGGCCACTCTGAATCCCTCCCAGCTCCAAGTCCAGCAATCTAAGGCTCACCTGCAAGGATGGAAAAAAAGGGTGAGTTTGGAAAACTCAGTGTGCAACAAAGCCCTTTCAGAGCCCAAATCAAAAATCAGCAAACTGGGCCTAAGCCCCAATTCAGTCTCAACATATACTGGGCCGAAGCCTTTTCATTTAGCAGTTACTGGGCCAAAGCCTTTCATAAATCATATCACTGGGCCGAAGCCTTTTCTATAAACGGTATGGCCCATAGGCCCATTTCAATATTACATGTAATAACAATGAATGTATGCGAGCCCATTTGGGGAGACTACTCAACCCACCATCCGCTACTCTCCACCCGTACCAACCAACACACCATGTGGGGAATAACTCAACCTACCCAACCAAACTCTCCACTGGCAGCATAGCTGCTTTATCATATAACTGGAGGCCTAGCCTCTTTTAATAACTGGGGCAAAGCCCTTTTCGGTAAACTAGGGCAAAGCCCTTTAACACTTCCTCCATCATATAAAACCCAACCCATGCATATATGAATATATCATGGCATATCATGTACATATCATACTATATCATGTGCATATTATGGCATATCATGTATAATATCAAAATCACATGCATCATAATCATAATGAAACCCTAGGGGTATAATAGTCATTTTCACCTATAGGCAAAATAGTCATTTTTCATGTTATAAGGGTAATTCCGTAATGTTATCAAATATTAGGGTTTTCCATACTCATTATCAATTACAAACAATTTCGAGTGTTTTAAAAGATAATTTTAATCCATTCTAACTAAATCGGGCTTTTGGGCCCAAGACCCCTAATGAGCCCTACGAAACCGACTTAGCCAATTAAACCCATTTAGCCTAAATTCCATAATGGTACTAACAGTTTTCACATGCCAAATACCCAAATTCCCTTTTCTGCCGCTTTTACCCAAATGGGCCCGAAAGCCCATTGGGCCCAGTTTCAGCCTATCGAGGCCCAACTTACCATCGTGCACAAAATCATGCCCTTACCTGTTCTATCGATCCAATCACCGATCTTATCGTATGCATCGCATCTATAATCATTCGCAAAACCACAAGTTCGAAATTCTAGAATTTTGGCATTTTGGCTTTTCAGCAGATATTAACCTAAGCTGCTATGGGGGTTCGTTACACACCTGATTACGACGAACGATGACAATATCTGCTCCAAAACAATCCTACATTCATTTAGATCACATTAATATCTAAAAACCAAATCGAATACTCACTAAAATCCCAAAATACATATTCGGTTCACATCCTTAATGGCCCTAAAACACTTACTTTTGTCGACTTAGATCTATTAAATCCAGATCTAACTGTGCCAATGCCCTTAATCCAATGCTCCTTGTTGACCACCCTTAACACACTCAAAAACCGATTACCAAAATAAGATTAGCCTCTAGCCAAGTCGACCATCTCCCCAAGTACATAGGGATTTCGACTTCTCTTAATTTCCAAAATAACGAATGAGAAAGAGTTTAGTTACTTACCAAAGATCTATTTGCCAAAAACGTTCCCTAGCGCCACCTTTCCAGATCTGTTGTAGATCTAATCCCCAGAATACGAGTAGAGAACAGATTTAATAATTTTGGCTTTTCGATAGACGAGGTGAGAAGAAGAAGATTAAATAAAAAGGAACGATCCCGATCTGACTAAGTAAAAGAATAGGGTTTCGGCCTTTTGGGAAAGAAAATCAAAAAGGAAAAATATAAGAAAGAATAGAAATAAGAGTAGAAGGTTTGTGAAAAGAAAAAATGAACCACTAAAATGAAAACCCATTGAATAAACAAAGATCGGCTAATACTAAAAAAATAAAAGATTTCCTCCCAATTTCAAATACCATGTATTTCTCCTTGATTCTTGCTACCTACTGAATTTAAATTCAAATCTGATTCAAAACAGATTTAAATTGCTTTCAACCCCTTAATTTAAGCTAAAAAAAACAATAATAATTTGAATGGAATTCAAACTTTCCCACCGCTTGGCAGGCCTTATCACCGATTGCCCAGCTTCGGCACGCTGCTAAGGAGCGCCCAGCCCCGCACGTCTCCTTCCACGCGCGCCCAGCAAAAATGGGATCTCTTTGCGCGCGCCCAAGCAAGAACCTGGGACCTCCAGGTTGCCCAGCACGCTACTGGCCACTGGGACGCGCGTTCTTCTACGTTATAATAGCGCTGCGTTTATATTTAAAGCTTACCTGCTGCAGTCCCCGCTTCTTAAAAATAAAATCAACATTCTGCCAGCACCTGGACTTGAACCAGTGCTCGGGTGGAACTCTTAGCACCCTACTGATACTGCGCCACAAGCCTTTTTATGGCATAACTCGGTCGCATCTAATCTTAAGCCTTATCTTAGCGTGACCTGGCTTCTAAAAATAAAAACAACCCTTCGCGCACCGTGCCTTGAACTCAGGCACTCCTATATCCTCCTAGCGCTACTGCCACTGGACCAAGCTCCCCTTTGTGCCTAAATTAGCCCACTTTTATTTAAAAAGCCTTATTTTCTAGTTTCCCCTTAGAAGAAAAAATCTAATTTCTTTGCTAGAGTCTTGGGTCAAACCCAAGATTTTTCCTACAACCTAAATACTTCTAAATTTATTTAAAAACTAAATTTAAACACCAAATATTATATATATATATATATATATAAAATAAAAGTAACAATAATAACTTTATCAATATATTTTTATCTAATAATAATAATAATAATAATAATTTAATTAATTTTCATAAAAATTTTAAAATCATAAATAGATACAGTAATATTTTTCTAGTAATAATAAATTATAATTTTCATAAAAATTTAAAACATCAGTAATATAGTAAAAATTTTCCAATAATTTAATTTAAATATATATATATATTTTAAAACAATACTATTTTAAAACTTCTCAATTACTCAGGTTTCCTTTTATCGAAACCCAGACCCAAAGCTCAATTCTTCTAGGCCCAAATTTAGGGTGTCACAACACATGCTTGTATCCCAGCCCGTCTTAAAAACATCAAGCATTCTGTTTATGACGTCAGCATACCAATAAGGGCACACAGCCAAGTCACACGCTCATGTGCTAGGCAGTGCCCTTCACACGGTTGAGACACATGGTCGTGTCTCTGCCCGTGTGGCCAACACTTAGGCTATTTTCCAAGCCTTTTTGTTGCCCTCTATCGATTACACTCAAATACATTTCATAGACACATGTCATACCCTTAATTATTTCTAACTTAACCATCAAATACGTATAATATATCCAATTACATCTAAGCATTTCCACATGCATGCATAAAATAAACTTACATACCCATAACCATTATAAGCCACATCTCATGGCCTTATACAATGAAACGATATAAGCCAGTACATTTGGCCAATTTACAATAATACATACTACCAATAACTAAATTTCTATACATGCCACTCACTTGTAAGAAAATAAGAATTGTATTATTCCATCTTGACAAATCAATAGTGTGATGCTGCCTCCGACGACCTCCAACCCTGAGCCAACCTGACAACACTAAGAGAAATGGAAAAAAGGGAGTAAGCTTTAAAACTTAGTAAGTTGATATATAATAATAAGTAATTTAATTAAAAAGATATTTCCATTTCTCAAAAGGTATTCTTAAGAAATAAAATCATTATTCACATGTTCTCACTTTTTACTCATGTTCAGCTGAAGCTGTTTTCCTAAGTCACAGTCGCTAAATTAATTATATCTTAAGCTACAGGACTCAAAATTAAGTTCCGTCAATTTTCCTTAAAACTACACTCATACATATTCTTGTCATAAAATTTTTAGAATTTTTGGTTTGGCCAATTAGTACAGTTTATTCATTTAAATTTCCCCTGTTTCACTATCTAGTAGATCTAACCTCACTTCACTAAAAATTAATTATCTCATTATTCAGAACTCGCATAATGTAATAGACTTATCAAGGATTTCAATCATATAAATCACACACCATAACCATTTCAATACAATTTTTAGAGATTTACCAAAGTCGTAGTAGGGGATTTCGAAATCCATCTGACCCTGTCTCACAATAATACAGATATTTCACAATTTGAGAATCTTTTGCTTACTCTACTTATTTTATGTGAAAATAGACACAATGGGATTTAATTTAATATATTATTCAACTTCTAATTTAATTCCCACCATTTTTGGTGATTTTTCAAAGACACGTGACTGCTACTGTCTAAATCTATTTTATTTTTCAGTTTCACTCTTTTATACTTTCATTATAGTAGCTATAATTATAGCACTCACCTCTTATCAAACTTACCATAGTTCGATCATATAACGAACATATTGCTCATGATTTAAACATACATATCTACACTTATTCATAAAACTTCATATCCACACTTACACATGTAAATGCATTCATGGCATAAAACACATTCGTACATTATTTCATCACATCAAATGGTCATTATCACTTTCTATAGCACTTTATCATGTCATTTTGCTACCCGCTGAACCATGCAGAATTCTAAAGGATACTTGAAAAAATGCACAAAAGTGCCACACATATATTGTAGCCGAAGCTACCACTGATATGTAGCCGAAGCTACCACTGAAATACTCACTATCGAGCTATTCACGGGTTTACTCACACAAGCTATCGGTAGAGCTGAAGCTATTCAATGCTGCTCGCACAAGCCCACAGGTATCCGTAACAAATGCAAGATTACCTAGCCACTGGTAGTCGAGCTAAACCAGCACCCGGAATCACATACACAATCGATCACAATCAATGGTTTCCTAGTGACATGTCACTCGTATCCTATTCGATTCCTAAGGTTCAATCGAGACTTTTTCACACTTGTTGAAACTAATCAATAAACACATGACCACGTATCTCATGACAATGACTAATTCATAATTTCACATAATGACCATAATCATGAAAAACACTTTGAACACAAAGTTTCAATTCATTTCTATGTCATCTTATATCATAAACATATTTTTAAATCAAATCATATACATAGTAATTTAAACATTTAATTCAACAAAAAATCAAATTAACATACTAATTTAGTTTTCAAGCATATATAACAATAGCATTGCACTATTATTAATATGCCAACTTACCTCAAATGCAAAAACGGCTATTATTTTTTACTTGTCCACAACTTCGTTCTTCCCCGTTCTAAGCCTGCATTTTGTGTTTTCTTGATCTAACACATCAAATAACACTCATTTAACAATCACATTACTCACATTATTCTAAAAAACACACTTTTAAAATTTACTTTTTTGCCCCTAAAGTTTGTCAAAATTACACTTTTGCCCTAGACTCGTAAATAAATTTTTATTCAACTACTTTGTATTTTAGGCCTAACTGAACCATTTTCATAACTATGGGTGTCCACAATTCTCACTAATTCACATACTTATGACCAATTTATAACTTTTACACTTTAGTCCTTTCGGACGTTTTCGTCGAAAATCACTTAGTAAAAACCGCTTCTCTAACCATAGACATGCATAATCTACCATAATTCATCAAAATGCACAATTATTCAACATGGGTCAATTTTTAAACATAAACCCTAGCTCAAAATAAGAGTGGAAATAGCTAAATCGAATTACTGGGATTTTAAAAATGTAAAGAACATTAAAAACGGGGCTTGAGTGCAGTTACTATTGAGCTTGAAAAGCTTGAAAACCCTAGCCATGGAGAAGATGAAAGGTTTGGTCATGGGTTGAAGAATGTGGACACTTTTTTGCTTTTATTTTATGTTTTAATTCATTTAATGGCCAAATGACCAAAATGCCCTTCACTTTAAAACTTTGATATTTTACCCTTCCATGTCCATTTTTGTCCAAAATTTTAGAAGTTTTTCAAATTGCTATTTAAGGACCTCTAATTAATAATCCAATTCAATTTCATGCTAAAAGCTTCTAGAACTCAACTTTTACAACTTATTCAATTTAGTCCCTAAAATCAAATTGAACATTTTTCACATAAAATTTCTTCACGAAATTTTCACACAAGCATATAAACATATCATAGACCTTGTAACAATCATAAAATAATTATTTTTACTTCAGATATGTGGTCTCGAAACCACTATTCTGATTAGGCCCTAATTTGGGATGTTACAACTCTCCCCCCTTGAGGGATTTTCGTCCCCGAAAATCTTATCAAAATGAGGTTTGTATCTTTCTTCATAGTTTCCAAACATCTATAAATAATTCTTTTCAAAATGATGCTTTCAGAACCACTCTGTCATCAATTCGAATCTCAACATAACTAAGTTTCATTGCCGTATAACTTCCATATCGGTCTAAAACTACTTTTAACTTTTACGATTGTTTTCACCTTTATAACAAAATCATAGTTCAACTCAATCTCGAGCATAAAATTTTCTATAACTTTTTCCATAGTTGTGACATAACCCTCATATTCTTATACAAAAATAATGATAAAAATAGAGACTGACACTTTATAGAAGTTAACTGTTCCATAAACACATAACTAGGCCAACTCTGTCAATTAAGGAGTCCGTACATACAGAAATAATTTTATGAATTCCATCAAATGCTTGAGAACAACCCAGCTAGTACCTCTCTCCTTATTTGGAGAAGAAGAAAATGCCAATAAGAATTTTCATAGTAACCCTATCTCATTATCATTTCAATATCATCACTGATAGTATTAATTCCATATACTCTTGACATTTGACTTTACTCTGTTGACAAACCAACGTCTAAACACTAAATCAGAAATACAAGGCTCATATTCGTATACGAGAACATTTTCTTCAAATCACTACACTTTTCATTAAGAACATTTTCTTCAAATCACTACACTTTTCATTACTCTCTGAATGGATAGACAAGATACTACTACTATAAGTTCTATAGCAATTTTCCGCATAAACTCTGAGTTCCACAGTACATGAGGTCTATCTTGAAATAATAGTAACAATAATCAAACCCAATCTGAAGTTTAGAATCAAAAGCCGATCCTCACTGTACTCATTTAGCTTATCACTCACTAACACATTTTTGAGTTTCTTAAACTTGCAGAGTAAACATCACTTTAGCTCTTTATTTAGCTAAAAATCAAACCATCATCAAATTCTCAATACAGACATAATAGTGACCGTCTCTAAATCACTAGCCAAATAGTTCTTTTTAATGTGGTATTAACCGTTTAAAAACATGAACCATCACTGTAACAGCCCGATTTGGACCCTATTCGAAACAGTGGTTTCAGGACCACAAATTCGAGTCAAAAAATATTTTAAAATTATTTTTGGTGTTTGCAGTATTTGAATTTATATGTGTGAAAATTCGTATGAAAATTTTAACGTTTGTGTGTCCGATTTAATAAAAGGACTTAATCGCATAAAATGAAAAAGTGGATAACTATTTGTTAAAGTGTCAAATTTCTTTGTTCTTTTAATATGGGGTCTTTATGATGCAATTTGACCATGGATAAATGTGATGGATGGTTTTATGCTTATGTTATAATGGTTTCATATTATATTAAAAAGGTTAATATGGTAAAAATACAAATTAATAATGTTATAATAAAACAAAAAATTAAAAGCCATGCATTTGTGTGTTCATATTATCCGAAACTTAAAAGAAAAAGAAAAGAAAAAAATTTTTAACATTCGGCTACTTTCGAAGCTTGATTCAAGATCAATAAAAGAGGAAATCGGATTTGGATCGAGGAAAGTAAAAAATTGTCGAATAGTCA
The DNA here is from genome assembly GCA_020496765.1 of Gossypium stocksii. Taxonomy (NCBI): domain Eukaryota; kingdom Viridiplantae; phylum Streptophyta; class Magnoliopsida; order Malvales; family Malvaceae; genus Gossypium; species Gossypium stocksii. The sequence goes on from CM035622.1 coordinate 57,952,154, forward strand.
TCCAGTCCGTTCGTGTCCGTATGAGGTAAGTCATAAGTAAATAAAAATTGTTTAATTGAAAAGTATATGTATTAGATGTGTTGAATTGAGTCGTGAATAAATATATATTTAAGTATGTGCCGAAATGAATTGAGCTTTGAAGGGCCTGTGCTGAGATTGGTTTGATTGAATTTGTGAGTTTGAGTAAGTTCGTATTTTAATAGACGTTATGAAATCATGTTATAATGCATATTATTTGTGTGATTGAATTCAATGCCGAATGGTAATACAATTATATGCATTTTGAATAAGTTATGAATGAAACAAATGGAACAATATGTGTATATATATGATTGATAATATTCGGCCTAATGATATATGTATAATATATTAAAGTGTAAATTTTGTATTTGTACTAAAGGTTATATGTGCATTCAACTATATGGTATTTAAATGGGAATGTATGTTTAATGAAATGTGAATTATATGTATGCATATGTGAAAGTATACATTCGGCCAAATTAGGTATTTATGATGTTGAAAACGAAGGTTGATCATGCTAATGAATAAATGTGTACTCGGTCAAGATATAGTTTATGCATAGTTATATGTGTTTGATATATGAAATTTGCAAGCTTGAATATGTATATGTGATTCGTGTAAGACCCTGTGTGGGACAGTGGCATCGATATGTGATTCGTGTAAGACCTTGTGTGGGACAGTGGCACCGATATGTGATTCTTGTAAGACCTTGTGCGGGACAGTGTCATCGATATATGATTGTGTAAGACCCTGTGTGGGACAGTGGCATCGATATGTGATTCGTGTAAGACCCCGTGTGGAACAGTGGCATCGATATGTGTTTACGAGTAAGACCACGTCTGGGACGTTGGCATTGTACAAGCTTTCCACCTATCCGCGTATCCTTTTAATTTCGAGTGGTTCAACGGGTAATATCACGAAATGAATGACTATGTGAAAATATATTCGATTCAGGTACGTACAAAGTGTAAATGTTATTCAAGAATAAAAGGTGAGCATGTTTCTAAAGATTATATGTGATATACATGATAATGAATGATGAGTGCATGCAAATGAGTTATGAGTAAGTGAGTTAGATGTAATTTATGAGATTGAGATGTGCTATTGTGCAAGTGATTATGAAGAAATAGGCTAAATGATTAAGATTGGTAAGAAATACAGTAAGTAAAGTCACTTAATATGATCATATGTATTTATGAGTATGATGGTGATATATGTGATTGAGATTTGTTAAATTCGGCCTAGTTAAAAATTGAATTATAAATATCATTGGAATGATTTAATTGCTTATGGCTTACTAAGTTTTCAAAGCTTACTCTGTATCTTTTTCTTATGTTTATAGATTTTTAGAGATTTGCTCGGGTTAGAAGTCGTTGGAGACGTTATCACACTATCCAGTTATCGCTTCAGTAAATAAAAGCTTTGGGTTTTGGTTATGTGGCCTGTATAGGCTAGCTTAGTATTTTGGTTTTGAATTTGTATATATATAATGGCTTGAAGATTCTTGTTAAAGTTTAAGTTTATTTGGTCTTATAAATAGCATGTTTTTTGGAAGTATGTTTCATGATATTTATGCTTATGATGTTTGGTAATATGATTCGGCATTGAGTAATGAAAAACATGTTATAAAATCGGCCATGGAATTAGCTAAATATAGATGCATATTTGATTTATGGTATGTGTTATAATGGTTAATTAAGGTTTATGTCATTGTTGGTGTTTGGCTATTTAGGTAGGATTGGTGAAGGCAAGAAATGAATATGCTACTTTATTGTTTTGATTAATTGTTTAGTATGGTTTCAATTGGTAATTGATGGTTATGTTTTGGGTAGTTTTTAATGAATTGCTAATAGTGTAAATTTGATATTTATATTCAGCTAGTGATAGTTAAAATAAATGTATATGTTTTTGGAATGGTCACTTGTGGGTTGAATAATTAGAGTTGGCTTGTGTTGGCAAGTATGCATGTTTATTAAATAAATATTTGGTATTAGGTTTGATTTTATATGACTCATTTGATGTTGTAAGGGTGATGTTAGTCATGATTATAGTATGCGAAACAAGCATGATATATTTTAATACTGATGTTTGAAAATGGTTCAAATTGTTAAGGGCATATGCGTATAAATTTTTAAGGTGAGAAGAGATATATTTGGCCTTGAAATGATGCCAGTTATTATCTTTTATGTTATAAATTAGGCTAATGGAAATTTAGCTGTATGATAAGGTTGAATTGGTGTATTATAAAATTGTGTAAAGTATTTAAATTTGGTATATTTGATTCAGCAATTGAACTTAGAAATAGCTTTTGATTTTAGGGTAATAAGCGCACATTATAATAGCATTATGAGTATGTTCAATCATGCTATAACGTTAATAATGCCACATATGTGAATGGTTATTAAGCAGTGTAATTTGGGTTAAATTGTTTTTAATAATGCGCATGTGCAAAGTTATGAAATGATATGTTGATATTCGGCTAATGTCATAGAACTATTGATATATATATATATATTCGTTATAATTGTGTAATGATATATGTTTAGATATGTTTTAAGAATGTGAATGCCATTAATGTTAAAGTCATATGGTTCGAATATTATATTTGTAAGTACTTGTAATATGGTTCTGTTACGTGTTAAATGATTTGAATGTGTGTAATAATGATATTGATATGATTGAATTTTTGAAGCATGGTTCTTATATGTAATATAATTAATAATATGTGTTTGATATCTAATTAGCCATATGTTTATTATATATCCGAATTTGACCGGTATGAATATTTGAACATTCAAAACTGCGCTTATGTTCAGTAATGCCTCTTAACCCAAGTCCGGCGACGGATACGGTTAGGGGTGTTACGATCACTTTACATTCTAGCAATAAAACACATTCTAATCCGTTAACTAGTGCATCACTGAAAAATTCATAAATTCATTACTCAATTCAAACTAAACTCAGAACTAGAGCTTCGGTTAATAAGACTTTCAACTACTTCAACTTTGCTAACATGCCCAGACCATTCAAACTTTCATAATTGGGATAACTTTATCAACGGGACAACTTTAATTCAGAATAACATCACTCGTTTTAAACATATCCAATAGGTATTTTTCCATATCATGCTTTCCAGAATTTCAATTTTCTTCATTTAGACTGTTTGGCTATAAATCTATATATGCACAACATCACTTTTAAACCAAAGAATAAACATAAATACAACATAGCTGAATTTATTTCCCAATTTGATCAGTCCACTCTAATTAGAACAACCGAGTTATTCTTATTTATTCAATATCATTCCACAAAGATCACTTCTTCATGTTGTTAGGATAGATCAGACATACAATCTTCCATAATTGTTTCAACATGCCATTCATAGATATTTACTAAAGGTACTAACTAAGGCGAAACATAACAGCTTGTCTGAATTCACTGATAATAATCAAAATTACCCGATGAACGAAAATTAATATACAATCTGAGCTTGACTGTCATAATCCACACTTTCGTCGGCTTCGACTTTAAAGCTAAGTCATACTTGATAAATTAAACAATAAGGATGATGAGAAAACCAAGATAATGAAATTTGAGACAAAAACCATATTGAATGTCTGAAGATGCCACTCATGCAAAATACTAGAAATCCTGATGATTCCTCAAAGAAAACCAGAAGAAAAGAAATACAGTTCATATGTTCCGAAGTCGATTATAATAGAGATAAGACATATTCCTTACAGATATAAATAGAACAATAGTCGGGAGAAACAGAAGAACAATTTCATATGAATTCACTGTCAACTTTTTAGCTCAGATGTAACGGGATAGATTACTAATAGAAAATAGTGGAATGTCAATCATAGATCAATCAGACCAACAATACTTTCATCAAAAAATGAGATATTACTAATGCTTCTGAGAACATAAAAACATATAAAATACCCGAAAGAAATAGTAGTAAATTGCTCAACTGTAACTATCATACTTAAACATCTTCACATTTCAAACATTATTCTTTTGACTAATTCTGTCATCACTAATTCCACATTGTTCCTTTCACTAAAGAAAATCAGTTTAGAAAAATTTTCAGTTAATACTTCCTTTTGGTATCGTATCTAAATAAGTCGATTTACCAAGTTAACTTCTTCAATAACTGTAATATTGTATAAACTAAATAATTCTTGGGTTAATCAGTCATCTTTCTAACTCTGTTCTTTACTTATCAACTGTTCTCAATCCCTGGTCATTTTTATAGCTATTCTACCACTGAACTCTTTGATTTCACACTTAGAAACTTAATCAACATAATTCCCATAAGTTTTCATTATAAACACCTCATCAATAAGGGGGTGAGGTCGTACGGCCTGTAACTCGATTCTAACATATATATACACACATATGACATAACGCTCATTAGCATCATATATCATCGCAGTTTTACTATTCACTTAAGACAAATTGGAATTCATATCTGTGGTACACGAAATTTCCGATTACCTTATTAAAACAAGTGTACTCATGCATACATTCTATGAATTTTGAATAACTTTACTTATCACATTCACTAAACCAATTAGGTCAAGCACACAACATCACATGAAGGCCAATCAAATATATACAAGCATATCACAATATGAACTTTCATATCACACATTATCACATATATATTACGAATTCTTATTCATACCTTTCCGAATTTTGACCTATTAAAACTGCACTTTATTCAAATACTTTAGTATCACTATCAAATGGTCGGATATAGCTCGGTTGGAGAGTACCTCTGTCTAAACAAGATGGTCCTCATTCGCGTCGGAAGACATCATACTATCACATATTTGTGGAATGTATAACTAGACTCTCACACTCGCTATGTTAGTCCGAGAACTGACTAACCATAACTCTGATACCACTAAATGTAATGCCCCTCACCCGTAACTGTCACTAGACACAATTACAAGGCATTACCGAACATACACTCGCACAATCATTTGATTTCGACACATATATTTCATGTAAAAATTAAAATTTTTTCATTCATATACATAACATCCACATTATGGGCCTACGAAGCCCAAACGATACATTGGGTACGATCCGAGACCGAACTGGAACTTTTTGAACACTTATGAAAATTTGACTCAAAACAGTGTCACATGCCCGTGTGACTTAGGACACGCTAGTGTGGGCAGGCCGTGCAGTCACACACGCTCGTGTCCTAGTCCATGTTAAAAACATCGAGCATTCTATTTATTATGTCAGCACACCAATAAGGGCACACGGCCAAGTCACACGCCCGTGTGCTAGGCCGTGCCCTCCACACGGCTAAGACACACGGTCGTGTCTCTGCCCGTGTGGCCAACACTTAGGTTATTTTCCAAGCCTTTTTGTTGCTCTCAATCGATTACACTCAAATACATTTCATAGACACATATCTTACCCTTAATTATTCCTAACTTAACCATCGAATACGTATAATATACCCAATTACATCTAAGCATTTCCACATGCATGCATAAAATAAACTTACTTACCCATAACCATTATGAGCCACATCTCATGGCCTTATACAATGAATCGATATAAACCAGTACATTTGGCCAATTTACAATAATACATACAACCAATAACTAAATTTCTATACATGCCACTCACTTGTAAGAAAATAAGAATTGTATTATTCCATCTTGACAAATCAATAGTGTGATGCTGCCTCCGACGACCTCCAACCCCGAGCCAACCTGACAACACTAAGAGAAGTGGAAAGGAGGGAGTAAGCTTTAAAGCTTAGTAAGTTGATATATAATAATAAGCAATTTAATTAATAAGATATTTCCATTCCTCAAAATGTATTCTTAAGAAATAAAATCATTATTCACATGTTCTCACTTTTTACTCATGTTCAGCTGAAGTTGTTTTCCTAAGTCATAGTCCCTAAATTAATTATATCTTAAGCTACAGAGCTCGAAATTAAATTTTGTCGATTTTTCTTAAAACTAGACTCATATATCTTCTTGCCATAAAATTTTTAGAATTTTTGGTTTGGCCAATTAGTACAGTTTATTCATTAAAATTTCCCCTATTTTGCTATTTGATAGATCTGACCTCACTTCACTAAAAATTAATTATCTCATTATTTAGAACTTGGATAATGTTCCTGTTTGTTTCTCCTGAAAATAGACTCATGAAGGATTATAGGAAAATAAAGTACACACCATAACCATTTCTATACAATTTTTAGAGATTTTCCAAATTTGGAACAGGGAATTTCGAAATCCATCGGACCCTGTCTGACAACAATACAAATATTTCACAATTTGAGAATCTTTTGCTTACTCTACTTCTTTTATGTGAAGATAGACTCAATGGGATTTAATTTCATATCTTATTCAACTCCTAATTTAATTCCCACCATTTTTGGTGATTTTTCAAATACACGTGACTGCTACTGTCCAAATCTATTTTATTTTTCAGTTTCACTCTTTTATGCTTTCATTATAGTAGCTATAATTGTAGCACTTACCTCTTATCAAACTTACCATAGTTCGATCATATAACGAATATATTGCTCATAATTTACACATACATACCTGTACTTATTCATAAAACTTCATATCCACACTTACACATGTAAATGCATTCATGTTATAAAACACATTCGTACATTATTTCATCACATCACATGGTCATTATCACTTTCTATAGCACTTTATCATGTCATTTTGCTACCCGTTGAACCATGCGAAATTCTAAAGGATACTCGAAAATATGCACAAAAGTGCCACACATATATTGTAGTCGAAGCTACCACTGATATGTAGCCAAAGCTACCACTGAAATGCTCGCTATCGAGCTATTCACGGGCCTGCTCACACAAGCTGACGGTAGAGCCGAAGCTACTTAGTGCTGCTCACACAAGCTGACAGGTATCTGCAACAAATGCAGGATTACCTAGCCACTGGTAGTCGAACTAAACTAGCACCCGGAATCACATACACAATCGATCACAATCAATGGTTTCCTAATGACATGTCACTCGTATCCTATTCAATTCCTAAGGTTCAATCGGGACTTTTTCAAACTTGTCGAAACTGGTCAATAAACACATAACCACATATCTCATGACAATGACTAATTCACAATTTCACATAATGACCATTATCATGAAAAAAACTTTAAACACAAAGTTTCAATTCATTTCCCTGTCATCTTGTATTATAAACATATTTTTAAATCAAATCATATACATAGCAATTTAAACATTTAATTCAACAAAAAATCAAATTAACATACTAATTTAGATTTCAAGCATATATAACAATAGCATTGCACTATTATTAATGTACCAACTTACATTGAATGCAAAAACGGCTATTATTTTTTACTTAGCCCATAACCTCGTTCTTCCCTGTTCTAAGCCCGAATTTCGTGTTTTCTTGATCTAACACATCAAATAAAACTCATTTAACAATCACATTACTCACATTATTCTAAAAATTACACTTTCAAAATTTTAGTTTTTTGCCCCTAAAGTTTGTCAAAATTACACTTTTGCCTCTAGGCTCGTAAATAAATTTTCATTCAATTTCTTTGCATTTTAGGCCTAACTGAACCATTTTCATAACTATGGCAGTCCACAATTCTCACTAATTCACATACTTATGACCAATTTATAACTTTTAAAATTTAATCTTTTCGGACGTTTTCGTCGAAAATCACTTAGTAAAAACCGTTTCTCTAACCATAGACATGCATAATCTACCATAATTCATCAAAATGCACAATTATTCAACATGGGTCAATTTTTAAACATAAAATCTAGCTCAAAATAAGGGTGGAAATAGCTAAACCGAGTTACCAGTATTTCAAAAATGTAAAGAACATTAAAAAGGGGGCTTGATTGCACTTACTATTGAGCTTGAAAAGCTTGAAAACTCTAGCCACGGAGAAGACGAAAGGTTCGGCCATGGGTTGAAGAATATGGACACTTTTTTGCTTTTATTTTATGTTTTAATTCATTTAACGTCCAAATGACCAAAATGCCCTTCACTTTAAAACTTTGATATTTTACCCTTCCATGTCCATTTTTGTTCAAAATTTTAGAAGGTTGTCAAATTTCTATTTAAGGACCTCTAATTAATAATCCAATTCAATTTCATGCTAAAAGCTTCTAGAACTCAACTTTTATAACTTATTCAATTTAGTCCCTAAAATCAAATTGAACAGTTTTCACATAAAATTTCCTCACGAAATTTTCACACAAGTATATAAACATATCATAGACCTTATAACAATCATAAAATAATTATTTCTACTTCAGATCTGTGGTCTCGAAACCACTATTCTGACTAGGCCCTAATTCGAGATGTTACAGCCTCTAAGCCCCAAGCATCTTTGATATCAAATGAGCCATATCTTACAAGATCGACCGAAACACAAAATCGATACTTAATAGATGAAACTCTCATTGCAATAGATCCGAAGAACTTTCGCCTAATTCTTTTATGAAGTTCTATCAACTTTATGTTCTGGTTAAAAGTCAATCGCGTTGTGTTCTCAAATAAAAAAGTCATGACGTTCTAGTTGTCACGGACCTCACCATCATAATAAATAACAGCATTAATTTGTCCACTCATTTTCAACCAATTTATCAATTGAGAGAAAATTTCAAAACACGAAAAATTATCACGAAAAATTAAAACATTATGCAATAAAATATAATGCTTCATATAAATATTAACATGAAAAATCAACTTATACCTTCAACCCTAACCTCTATTCTTCTAAACTTCTTCAATTTCTATTGCTCCAACTTATGACATCGAAGGCTGAAATATGGGTCATTTATAGCTTAAGGGAATACATTACACTCCTTTTTGTAAAATGCATCCCACTACAGAAGCAGTACTGAAAAAGGCGTCCAATTGGAAGCATTTTTAGTACTTTTGCTAACAGTGCATCCTGCTTGAAGCATTTTTCCTTTAGAAACCTCAACCCCCACTATTCGGGGAATTTTTCAAAAACCTCATCCCGAGAATCCTGGGATATTTTTTTAAAACCATCTCATCAAATTTATTTTCTCAGAAGTAGCAATACTAAAAAGGGTGTCCAGTTGGAAGCATTTTCAGTACTTTTGCTGATAGTGTATCCTACTTGAAGCTTTTTTCCTCTACAAACCTCAACCCATTTTGTCAAAACTATTTCTTCAAAACTCATCCTCTCAAAATATTTTCTCAGAATCCATCCTGTACAAATTATTTTTTAAACCCCCTAAACCTTAAACCCTAAAACCTAAACATTTAAAAAAAAACTCTAAACCTTAATTTCAAAAATCCTAACCCTAAATAATTAAAAATTAAAACAAAACCCTAACTGGGAAAACACGAGCAAAAACGGTCTTACGTGGATGCTTTTTTGAAAAGCGCTTCCATGTTAGCGCGTTTTACCCTAACAGCAGGGAAAAAAGCTGAACTATACCCGCTTTTCTGCGTATCCCCTAAAAACGATGCTAGCTCAGTGCATTTTAGTGAAAACGAGTCATTCCCATCATTTTTATAAAAAGCGCCCATTTCTATAATTTTTTTTAAAAGGGCTTTTATTGATCATTTGGTCGGAATTACATGCAAAAAAGTAAATGGTCAAACCTTCAAGCTAGTCTAACAATGGAGTTTCGATGGGGAGAAGCAAAAATGAAGAAGGTGATGTTGATTATTTTATGTTTTAAGTTTTATTTACCTTATTTTTAATTTTTAAAATTAACTAAATTCATTTTAAAAGAATCACAAACTGTCCACCATAAGCTATTATGGTTAATTGACATTTAAATCCATGTAATTAAATTCCTCAACCCAAATTAGCCCTTTAAAATTAATAGCAATTGACTTTCATAGTTTTTACAATTTAGTCCTTTTTTTAATTAACTAACCAAACATCAACATTACCGAAGCAAATTTCAATATGACATTCTAATGACCTCGTAAATATTAGTTGAAATTGTGGTCTCGAAACCATTTTTTCGACAATACTAAAAAACAAGATGTTACACAAAGTCTCCAGGACTGTGTGGAAGCTCTACTTTGGAGGCATCACGGATTGCCCAAGAACCACTTTTTTAACTTCCCAAAGGACTTTGAGCATCGTAAATAATTGAATAATTGGAGACGAGACTCTATCTATTTTTGCTTATTTTTCAAACTTATTTCATGTTTAGGATTAAGATTTAATATAGAATTTTTTTGTGTAATTGAGAATTTTAAGTTAAAAAAAAAAGCCTAAGGCTTTTGTGCATGCTACAGTGATGTCGCGACATCCTAGGATGGGAGTCGCAATATCGTAGGCAATTTCGAAGTAGGGCCTAAAACAAAATAGACGCAAGAAAATTTTTTTATTTCAAAAGTGTAAATATGTCGTGACATAGAAAGGTGGAAGTTGCAACATCGAATAAATAAAAATAGTAACTTTTATATGATTTAAAAAATAATTTTTATATAAAACATTTATGTTATTTTTATTATTTTAAATATAAAATATTTATTTTATAATAATAAATTTAAAATTAATTCTAAATTAAATAAAAAATTACTTTTTGATTTAGTTCAGGAGACTATAATTTTAACTTATATTTCATAATCACATACATTAATTCGAATTAATTTTTAATTTCTCGATTTTTCTTTAACAACCTACAAATAGTATAACATATAAAATAATAATTATATTTATTCAATGTACTTTTAACAAAAAAAAAAAGAAAAATGTTAAAATTTGTTATAAGTCTCTACTTTGATTTTAAAAATAGTCTATCTATTTATCAAATTTCGAAATTTAAATCTAACTATTAACATAGTTAAATTCATTGGAGTAATATTTTAAAGAAAAAAAACTTACTTAATATCCATATAATTAAAAAATAAAATAGTAATTAACTTAAATTTATATAAAAGAATTAACGATGTTAAAAGTTTAACTTAAATTATAAAAACTAAATTCCAGATATTCTAAAAGCTCAAGGAGTTATGAGGGATTTTAACCTAAAGAAAAACATAAACTCGAATTTCAAGGACACTGACTGATGATGATATTCAGTGTCTCCTCTGCTCCACTGTCTTGGGTCCCACTAACCTCACTAACTCAACTCTCCCCACTTAATTTTAATTGGTTATTTTACTAAAGTGGCCTAAAAAAATTTAATATTTACAAAAATAACCTAGGTTTAAAAACAATTAACAAAATGACCTGAAATGAACAGTAAAATTGGGTTTTGGCCTGTCAATGGCCGGCACCAACTCGTATTTTGGACCAATGATTGTCTAATAATTGTGTCAGGCTTTAAAAAATTATTCTTTGGGGTTTTGGCCTGTCAATGGCCGGTACCAGGGTATTTTTTTAAATCATATCATATTGGTATATAAAAATACCAGTATTTTAAAAAAAATTTGGTGCTGGCCAGTCAATGGCCGGCACCAACCAGTATTTAAAAAAAAAAATTTTGGTTGCTGGCCTGTCAATGGCCGGTACAAACTCGTATTTTTTTAAAAAAAATTTGGATGCTGGCCTGTCAATGGCCGGCACCAACTCGTATTTTAAAAAAAAATTTTGGGGTGCTGGCCTCTCAATGGCCGGCACCAACTCGTATTTAAAAAAAATCTTTTGTGCTGGCCTGTCAATGGCCGGCACCAACTTGTATTTTTTTTAAAAAAAATTTTTTAGGTGCTGGCTTGTCAATGGCCGGCACCAACTCGTATTTTAAAAAAAAATTGGGTGCTGGCCTGTCAATGGCTGGCACCAACTCGTATTTTCAAAAAAAAAATTTTGGATGCTGGCCTGTCAATGGCCGCCCCCAACTCGTATTTTTAAAAAAAAAAATTTGGGTCCTGCACTTTAAATGGCCAGCACCAACTCGTATTTTTTAAAAAAAAAATTTGGGTGTTGGCCTGTCAATGGCCGGCACCAACTCGTATTTTAAAAAAAAAATTTGGGTGCTTGCCTGTTAATGGCCGGCACCAGCTCGGATTTAAAAAATATATATTTTTTTTGGTGCTGGCCTGTCAATGGCCAGCGCCAACTTGTATTTTTTAAAAAAAAAATTTTGGGTGCTGGCCTGTCAATAGCCGGCACCAACTCGTATTTTTAAAAAAAAATTTGGGTGCTAGCCTGTTAATGGCAGGCACCAACTCGTATTTTAAAAAAAAAAATTTGGTGCTGGCCTGTCAATGGCAGGTACCAACTCGTATTTTTAAAAAAAAAATTTTGGTGCTGGCCTTTTAATGGCCGGCACCAACTCGTATTTAAAAAAAAATTGATAGAATTTTGATTTTAAATTTTTTTTTCATTTTTCATTTTCAATTTAGATTTTAAAAAAAAATTCATTTATAAAAATTTATTTCCATTTTAGCATTTTATTTTCATTTAAATTGATAGAATTTTATATTTTTAAAATTTTTAAAATTTTTTTTTGAAATTAATTTTACAATTTGTTTAAAAATTTTGAAAAGGAAAAAAACAAAGAGAAGATGAATTAAGGTCGGCCATTGCCAGGCTATTTTGGCCTGTGATGCAGGCTTATGTCACTTCACCATTTTTTTTTATTTTAATATAAATTTAATTTACTTATTTCTTTTCAATTAACTTTTCATTTCATTTCATTTTATTTTTTTAATTTAAATTTTTTAAAAAATAAATTATTTAAAATTTGTTGAAAATAAAATCTCAGTTCGATTTAAAAATTATCATTTGAAATTTGTTATAAAAATCTAATTTTGATTTTTTTTAAAATTCATTTATAAAAATTTATTTCCATTTTAGCATTTCTTTTCATTTAAATTGATAGAACTTTAAATTTTTTTAAATTTTTTAAATTTTTTAAATTTTTTCTAAAATTAATTTTGCAATTTGTTTAAAAATTTTGAAATGAAAAAAAAAAAGAGAGAAGATGAATTAAGGCAGGCCATTGCCAGGCCATTTTGGCCTGTGCAGGCCTATGTCAGGTCTGTGATGCAGGCCTATGTCACTTCACCATTTTTCTTTTTTATTTTAATATAAATTCAATTTATTTATTTCTTTTCAATTAACTTTTCATTTCATTTCATTTTATTTTTTAATTTTAAATTTGTTAAAAAATAAATCATTTAAAATTTGTTGAAAATAAAATTTCAGTTCGATTTAAAAATTATCATTTGAAATTTGTTATAAAAACCTAATTTCGATTTTTTTTAAAAATTATTTATAAAAATTTATTTCCATTTTAGCATTTCTTTTCATTTAAATTGATAGAATTTTATATTTTTTTAAATTTTTAATTTTTTTTGAAATTAATTTTGCAATTTTTTTCTCACACAATTTTTCTAATTTTATTTCATTTACAATGTTTTTACAAGAATATGTGCTTAATAATATATTACTGATCATCTTAGAGTCCAGCATTACGAGACGATTGACCGGGTTGGAATTTTCTATCTCACAGGGGCAACTCAATCGGGTCTGGTTCAGCTATCTCCGCGAACAACTCAATCGGGTTGGAATTTTCTATCTCACAGGGGCAATAAATTGCTATCATTGTCCCTAGATTATCATCATCTTCAAGCTCCATTTCTGAGAACTTTAGCGGATCAGTTGAAACCGGAAATTTGTAAAACAGTCTCAACATTTGCTTTTCAGAATGGCTTGCTATCTTTGTACTGATTTTCTGTTTTAAATCCGACAAAGAAACACGCTTGTTGAATCTCATTCATATTTTTTTACAACTTCGAAATACACAACCTTCCTCAGTTGTATTTATAATTTCTCCATCAAAATGAACGTAAACAAATATAACTTGAGAACTTATTTTAAAAAAATTTTGCTTTCTTCTCCACAAAGAAAAAACTAAAAATTTTAAAGCAAACAAAAACCAAACAAAAAGTTAAATTGAAGATAAAATACATATATATATATCTGATTTTTTTGGTGTCGGCCATTGACAGACCAACACCCAAAAACTTTTTTTTTAAATACGAGTTGGTGCTGGCCATTGACAGGCCAGCACCAAAAATTTTTTTTTTAAATACGAGTTGGTGCTGGCCATTGACAGGCCAGCACCCAAAATTTTTTTTTTTAAAATACGAGTTGGTGCCGGCCATTAACAGGCCAGGACCCAAAATTTTTTTTTTTTAAAAATACGAGTTGGTGCCTGCCATTGACAGGTCAACACCCAAACAAAAATTTTTTTTAAAATACAAGTTGGCGCTGACCATTGACAGGCCAGCACCAAAAAAAATATTTTTTTTAAATACGAGCTGGTGCCGGCCATTAATAGGCCAGCACCCAAAATTTTTTTTTTTAAATACGAGTTTGTGCCAGCCATTGACAGGCGAGCACCTAAAAAATTTTTTTTAAAATACGAGTTGGTGCCGGCCATTGACAGGCCAAGACCCAAAATTTTTTTTTTAAAATACGAGTTGGTGCCGGCCATTGACAGGCCAACACCCAAAATTTTTTTTTTAAAATACGAGTTGGTGCCGGCCATTGACAGGTCAGCACCAAAAAATTTTTTTTAAAAAAAATACGAGTTGGTGCCGGCCATTGACAGGCCAGCACAAAAAATTTTTTTTTTTAAATATGAGTTGGTGCCCGCCATTGAGAGGCCAGCACCCAAAAAAAATTTTTTTTTTAAATACGAGTTGGTGCCGGCCATTGACAGACCAGCACCCAAAATTTTTTTTAAAATACGAGTTGGTGCCGGCCATTGACAGGCCAGCACCCAAAATTTTTTTTTTAAATACGAGTTAGTGCCGGCAATTGACAGGCTAGCACTTAAATTTTTTTTTTTAAATATTGGTATTTTTATATACCAGTATGATACGATTTAAAAAAAATACCCTGGTGCCGGCCATTAACTGGCCAAAACAACAAAAAATAATTTTTTAAAACCTGACACAATTATTAGACAATCATTGATCCAAAATACGAGTTGGTGCCGACCATTGACAGGCTAAATCCCAATTTTAATGTTCATTTCAGGTAATTTTGGTGATTATTTTTAAACTTGAGTTATTTTTGTAAATATTAAAATTTTTTGAGTTACTTTGGTAAAATAGCCATTTTAATTTCCTCACTTACTCCCACTAGCACTTTTATCGAAATCCGGTGGGCAATTAATTCTCCAACGACGATGATCCAAACTCTGCACTCATCTGCAACTGACTGAATTTTGCTCTATCAAAATTTAAAGTTTAAATGACGTCGTAAACTTTCTGACCTCCCAATTAGTGCCCTTCCTTGAATAATGGAATAAAAAAGAGTAAATGGAAAACAAGCCAGATTTTGCGCTGCCTTTTTTCCAGCTCATTATTCAACTCACCTTTGCTTCATTATTGGTCCAAAACCAAAACAAAAAACCCCACCGCAAAGGAATCTCACTTCACTCTATCATTAGTATCCATCCTTTACTTACTCTTCAATTAATCCCTTTAAATAAAAAGTTCATTAATTCACAAATTATGCTCATAAGTTGAAACCTTTCATTCTTTTTACTAAAAACACCTTACTTGCAGCACCCACAACAATCAAAGTTCTAATTTTTACAGTTTTTTTGACAAATTGGGTATAAAAAATTTAATACCCGAATCACCAAATCCTCCAAAACTGATAAATTTTAAGGAAAAACAAAGCTGTTAAATGTCTAAAATTACATTAAAAAAAGGAAGAAAAAATTAGCAATGAAACCCTAAGACAGACCCATCATTCACAGCAACGGTGACTCTACACTCCGACTTAGCATCCACGTGATGGGCGAACACATTTAGAACCCGAATCCGACCCGCTAATTCCATCCGAGAGTCAATCTCCATCGTTGGTCCAACTCGATTCACATTATTACCCCCGCCGAACCCAGCTGTCACCCCAACGGGCTCCGTCACCGTCGCCGCCACCGTAGTAGTAGCACCAGGTATAGGTATCGTGGTGGCCGCCGCCGCTTGATTCGGTTGCGCCAAGGGAAATGACTGAACTGCAAAAGTGGCGGCCATGTATTGAGTCTGACCCGACTCGATCTTCCCGGCGGGTATGAACATGAACCCGACTTGAGATCCGGAGTAAAGGAGCTGAATAGTGCTGTCGTAGTGGGAAAAAGCGACTCTGTTAGGGTTTTTAACGGTGACGTATTGAGAGAAAGTGAAGCTGACGGAGTTGTTGCCGACGGAAAAAGAAGGGAGCTGGATGGAATTAACGTAAATCTTAGGGTCTTTGGGTTTAAAAACGGTGAAATAAACAATGAGAACAATGATTACAAGAAAGATCAAGAAAATGGTTGCTACAATACATGATGCTAGATTTGTACGACCAGATGGCGGCCTTTGAGACTTCACCATGATTTTTGTAAATTCAACTGTGTTTTTTTTCTTGGGTGTTGATCTAAAAAGATAAAGGAAGTGAAATGGGGGAAGGAAAAGAGTGTTTGGATGTAGGGAAAATAAGAGAGTATTTAAGAAGAAAAGTGGGGGAAAGGAAAGTAATGTGAAAGGGAAGACTTTTTCTTTTGTTGGGTTTTGTCATTTTATAAGAAAGAATTTGGAGTTTATGTTGGAGCTATTCAAAGCTTAGATTTTTGAGTGTTTTATTTATTTATTTATTTATTATTATTATTTATGCTTTGGGGGAAGGAATCATTGAATCAAAGATGAAGTGAATGAAAAAGAAAGAAGAAAATTGAAAAGAAAAAGTGAGGGTATGTTAATTCTTAACTTTTAACTTTAAAGAGGATGAGAATGTTTTTTTTTTTTTTTTGAAAAAATGGATAAGAAGATGATGCAAATTGTAAGAATTTGCAGTTTGGAGGTGGAAATTATGAAAAAAATTCAGTTATTTAGTTTTAAGATTCTTCTTTTTTTTTTTTACTTTTGGGATGTGTTTGATTTTTCGCAACAACACAGGAATATTTAGGTTAGGTTATTAACTGTTAACCTAAATATAGAATTTTATATAGAGTTTTAACACTCAAATATGAAAAATAAGAAATTTTGTTCAAAGAGTATTATTAAAAATAGATGTTTGAAGATTGGTAGAACAAAATATTGTAGTTAAATTGGTATTAGAAAATCAGATAAATACTGGATAAGATATCCAAAAAAATGAAAAAGGGTAAGAATAGTAAAAAATGAAAAAGAAAGGGTGGTAAGTCGAAAGGTAACTACTGTATTGTTTTTACATATAGGAGTCAAAGGAAAAAGCTTTAGGTAAAGAAAAATTGATACCTTTCCACATGGTCAGTGGAATGATTGTCAAACAGCAAAGGCGTGGTCTATTTGGTGTGTTGGAACAAATCAGTGGTCTTCTTCTAAGAAGTGAAACAATAGTTTCAATGGCGGTGGCAGTGGAAAATGACAGAAATTTGCTAAATTTACTGCAGTAAGAATTGTGGGGGTGGGTTTCTTCTGCCAATAATTGCATGAACGGATAGAAAAAAAAACTTTTTAAAAAAATTAATTTGCGCATAGAAATTCCACATATTAATACAGGATCAAGTAATAACTTGATAGAGTTTTAAAAATAAATAAATAAAGGAAAGCTTCAATCTCCTATGAAGGATAAGCCATCTACATTGACATAATTTGTGGTCCATACAAAAATGGACTCATCATTAACACAATACATTCAAATATGTACCGTGAACAAACCATATAGGTAGCTTTAGTTTGTGAGCTTGTCAAGCCAAGAATCCATGACTTGAGACACAGTCTCCATAAATGCAGCTTCACTCATGCCTGGAAGCAACAAATCTTGAGCTTCATCTACAATTTGCTCAATCACAGATTCCTTGTTCACAGTTTCCCTGCACATGATGCTTCCAATAGCAAAGGGAGTAGTAAGACCGCGGTCGACCGCTTTTTTCAAAAGCATGGTCGAGATACTGAGCGTGCGAGGGCACTCGACGGGAACATCCCACCCGTAAAATCTCAGAAGTGCAACATCTTGTTCAGCATCTAGTGATTTTATATAGTCTATAGTCTCTTGGGAGTAAGGCTGTCGTGATTGTGGCCAATAAAGCCAATCAAATGTGCAATCCTGGAACTGCAAATAGATAAAAAAAAAAAAAAAGGGTTAGACAACAAAGATGCAATGCATTACTAGAATGATATAGCTATATATAAACTCACATTCTCAGGCAAGCAGTAGCCATGATCAATTGGAATAAGCACAGTTTGGTCATTTTCCCCTTTACCAATCAAGATATTACCGGCATGCCGATCGGCATTTGCCATTCTTATATCGAGCACGCTGATCCTGTGCACTTCATCCACAGGGAAACCTCCTGGACCTACATCCTCGCCACTCCCGGCATTCTTCATATACATCTGTAAGGACCCAACCTTAACATTCTCAGGTGCACATTTATACCCATTTGGATGGTTAAACCCTTTGTGCAAGCACTGAACCATGCAAGTAGGAGGTACACCAGCAAACCCCGACATCTCACCAGACAAAGACCGAGGTCCACTCTTGGGATGATCCAATATATAAGCAGCCACTTCTCTCACTGCTCCTCCTCCAACTCCTGTACCCTTTTTCAACCCTTCACCATTTGATGATCCATGGACTCCATGTGGATTGTTAACTGCCATCGGCTCCTCATCGATCGGTTTAAAGACCGAAACATAATCAACCCCCAACTTATCTTGCATAAAGTAAGCCCCTCCTGTCCCTTCCGGTGATCGAATTGGCTGGTTCCCTATATCCAACCCATCAAATGTAGAATGTATCATATCCCACATAAAACAAGGCAATTTCACTTTGGGGTTCACAATAACTGGTTCAAACCAGAAATCTCTAACTGGTTCAACAGGCTTAGCTCGAACTTTGGCTGATTTTTGAACCATCAAATGAATCACAGCATCACTATCTTTACATAAATCATCAATTAGTTTTTGATCATCGAGTTTTTCACCATTACAAAAGATTTCTTGTTCATCAACATCAACGAAACCTTTCCCTTGTTTAACTATCCTTTGTTTCAAATACCCAACATTTCTAAACCTATCAACATGCAATTCAAACTCTTTCCCGCAACTTGTTCTTACAGTGATGAGCAAAAGATTGGAAAGTTTTAAAACTAGGTGCAAAAAATTCCCACCTTTCAAGCCGTAGTCTTTAACAAGCGAATCGTTGCGAGCCAATTCTCTGCCTTCGAAAACAAGCCTCTGTTTCTTCACTACAAAGCCTTTACATGTCTGGATCCGAAGCTTGACGGAGGCTATCGAATCGGATTTTAAAACCCGCATCGGAATGACCGAACCGGAAACCGAAAGGTAAATCAAGATCGAGTCACCCGCTTGGTTACAGCAATAACCAGAAGAGTGAACCGCTTCTCGACGAACCGGACTCAAAGCAACATCTACAACAGACATTTCTGGTTTTTGTCTTTCTTCTTCTTTTGTTTCAACCGAAAAACATTTGAATGAAGAAATTAACAACAAAAATTAGGAAAAAAGAAAAAAATTATTTATTTTCCTTTCAATCTGCAGTCAAAGGGACAGAGATATAACTGTAAAAATATTATTTTTTAGGCAAAAAGATGAAATTTCCAAACATTTGCAAAGAGAGACAGCAGGAGAGGGATTTTTTTTTTTAATGAAGGAAACAATAAGTAAAAACTATGGAAGTGGGAGATCGAAACACCGTGATTAATATAAAATAGTCGCCATCTTTGTTTTTATGCTTTTCCGAAAATGGTGGTTTCCGTTTCTGATTAGCGCGATTGTATCAGCCGTTTTCTCTGCTCCAATGCAAAATAAAAATAAAAATCGTAGTCGTCCAAAGTAAAACTGAGAAAGGAGATAAAAAGGAGGAATGATACTGGAGTCTGTTGGCTTTTTATAAAGCTTTCACCCTTTGATCCAACGACTATAAGGGGCCTGTTTTTGTTATTATTATTTTAGATTTTTATTTTAAATACGGTTAGTGTGTCAGTAACGGTCGTTTGGTTAAAAGTTCAGAGAAGGAGCGGAGGTTGACTGTTGAGCTTACTGAAATACCCACTGAGAATCGTCTTTTTAATCATATCTTCAATCCGATTGTATTTAATAAAGTTAATATAGGCTATACACATTTCATCATTTTCTCCTCAAATTACTGTTATAATTGTATACAAGTAACCATGAATGAGAATCAATAAGTTTCGATTACAATTAATATAATTTTATAATTACCACTAGGATCAAACTACTACAATCCATAAACAAATTAAAATACATTCAAATTTAAAATTAAACTAAAATTCATATATAATACCACTCAACCAAAATAATAAAAAGAAAACTCCTACATGTAACATTTTGAATATCTACTGTCATATACAATTTATAAATAAAATGATGATATATCACTCTTATTTTTATTTTTATCATTAATTGATGGCTTATTATTGCATTGCATTTTTAAAAATAAAACTTTAACTCCAACTTTAAAAATGATATTATTAACAGAAATAATCACAAATCTTAAAAAAAATTAATATAATTCACATATAAGATATCTCAGAAAAATGACTTGTAACATATCTTAATTCTTAAAATAAATTATCATTTGGAGTATTGTCTTATCTCATTAGTAAAAATGGAATCACTCTAATTATGTATAATTAGAAACTCTATCACATGAGTTTGTATGTGAAAATCATGTATTTAGAACATAGGTTTGTGTTTAAAAATAACACATAATAAATAATGAAATCTATTATTTAAAACTAATTAATAATAACACATGATATATGTACGATATTAAAATAAAAAATTAGATTAAATTGTAAGTAAAATGAAATTTAAACACATGAATATATCATACTAAGATTACTAAATAAATACAATTATTTATTATGGTGTTGTCATCAATCCTAAGTTGGTGTTGAGTTAATTTATAACATCACCTCAATCAACAACATTATTAATATATAATTGGTGGGGTAACAAAATGTCAATAATAAAATTAATATGTGTAAAAATATTAAAATAAAACTTTAGTTGAAATTTTTGATAAATTTAAAATGTTGCTAATCCAATTGGCATGTGTTCAAATCTTATCATATGTATTTTTTATTTTTTAAATAAAAAGACTAAATTACCCTCAAATAATATAGTTTAAGTTAAGTGTAAAGTGACATTAAAGTAATTTCTCTAACTGAATTAGGACTCGATTGATGGGTGACACAACTCAATAAAAGACTTTATAAATAGTATACACAATGGTGGAGTCAAAGCGCTGGTAGGAGCCCGACCCCTCTAAAATAGAAAAATTTTCATTTAGGCCATTTATAATTTATAAAATTTTAAATTAGTAATGGTAGAATTGCACTTTGCACCCCAAATAATAAAATTTTAATTTAATCCTTTAAAAATTATAAAAATATAAACTAATAAAATAATAAAATTGTATTTTTATTATTGTAAAAATATAAGTTTTAGTTTCGCCCAAAAAAACATTTTCTAACTCCAGCACTAAGTATGGATAACAAGATACAACCACAGTTCTCTCATATATTGATTCTTTAAATGGAAAACATAAGTTACCTGTTTAAAAAAATAAATTATTTACTTAAATAATTCTAATTCTATTAGTATATCTATAGAAATTTAAATATTTGATTTAAAAAAATTTAAAGACACATGGCGAAATTTTAATCTGTTTGTAGAGTAAAATTTTTTTAAATAAGTATCCAAAAACAATATCAATTACATGTTAATTATTGCGAAAATTAAACTTTCTTGATTTTATTATCCCATTCAGCAAATAGTAATATTAACCAAAACAAGGGGTTGAATTAGCCTTTATATTCATATTAAATTAGTTTATTATTTTATATTATTTATCACATAAATTAATATTATAGTTATATATCAATTAAAGATAAAATTTAATAATATAAATAGATGCGTTAATCTCTACTCAAGTCTAAATTGAGCAACCATTTTTAGTATCCACGGTCTTTCTTTAGCATTGCTTCATATTTACAACTGTAAAACACGGTTTGTGCCCTTCTCATTTTTCAGTAAAATCGACAATCGAAAGCTTAATGAGAATCAATGTCTTGAAACCTTTTCTTTTGCAATTTAAAATATCGAACATGGCAAGCTCCACACCCACTTCAATTCGATGTCGCACGTTGGATTTGGACAATCATTTGCATTTGGAATATCACGTAGCTTGGTTTGTATTTGATTTGCAAAGTTATAGCTATGGGGTTATTTTATTGTTGGTTTGCATTTGAAGTACTTATTTTAGTAAGCTTTGTTATATTTTAGCTACTGTTATGATTTGTATTTAAAGTATTGATGTTAGTTGGTTTGTATTTGAAGTACTAATGTTGTTTTAGGGTTGATGTTAGTAAGCTCTATTAGTTGTGTTTAGCATAGATGGTTTGCATTGCATTTTAACTATTGCTATTGTTATGTTCTATTGTTATGGGCCGCTGTTCAATGTCCGTGACACCAAATGCATACGATGGAGGTCTATTGTGTAGATGGGGATCATTTGGCATGCAAGAATTAGCCCAATTCGGTAAGCTGTTGAAGAAGCCTATCAGATTGAAGTCCAGTTGGCCTGATAATGAAGATTTGGTAACTTAAGTTATTTTGGTAACTAATCTTAAAAGATTGATAGAATCATATCTTGTAAAGATTAGATTAGATTAGATTTGATATGGCATATCTTATAAATCTCTAAAATCAAGGGATATAGTTAATCTCGTCCGTCGATGTAAATGTATCTTGACTGTCGATTTTAGAGAGCTCAACTATAAATAGAGAGCCTCCCTCTAATTTGTATTCACTCCATTCATTGTTTCATTATTCTTTGTGAATAAGAGAATATAGAGAGCATTTACTCAAACACCTTATATGTGTTTTTTCTGTTGTTCTTTTGTTGCTTCTTTTGGCATAAATTGCTTCCGCTATACAAATTGGTACATTGGAGGAGTTTTTAAGGAATCCTCACTTGAGTAAAGGTTGACTTAGGCGAATTTGGACGAACAAATTGCTTATGACCACACGGATCGTGAGACGAAAGATCTAGTCCCATGACACTAGTATGATGGTTTGTATTATGTTTTAGCTTTGTGTTTGTCTAGATATGTTTTTTTTTAAGATTTCTATAATGTTTTAGCTACTATTAAATTTTTAGCTTTGCATGATGTCATTTTAGCTACTAGTTTAATGATTTTGCTTCTTCTAATCTTTGTTTTGTAAAAATAATAATAATAATAATGTAAATTTGATGGATTTCATAATTTAACCAATCAAATAAATGATTGGTCGGTTTCCTTATTTTTTTTATAGATATTCAATTTATTTTAATTTTTACAAAAACAAAAATTGATTAAGTCGATTTTCAAAATTTTTTGAATCGAATCGATTGAAACTATTAATTGCACACCCTTAAGCTGTATCCAAAACTTTGGCAACTAGTGTGCCAAATAGCACCAAAAGTAGGTGTGTTTCAATGGAAAAAGAATTGCCTTTGAATTTCAGTGCATTGGAAGTAGGAGTGAGTATTCGATCGAATTGAATCAAATGAAAAATTTTTTAGTTAATCGAGTTAAAGAATCATATTTTATCATTTTAATTCAATTTGGAATTTTCTCGAATCAAGTCAGGTTATATGGAATTCGAATCAAATTGAATATATTTGCTCTAGTTAAATTAAAAATATGACTTTGGTCATCCCTTATTTTATGTACTTTTTTTTAAAATATTTTTAAACATGATTATACAAAGAAAATTGAAGTAAACAAGTGAACAAATAAAAGCAACACAACATGAGTTCAAGTAAACAACATCAACAACACAACAATATTATAATAGAAAACATAAGCAAAACTTTAAAATACAACAAAAAAATACTTGTTTATTATAATAGATTAGGTTAAGCTTCTTCTTTTGTTTCAACCACCTTTGATAAACTTGAAACATCTAGTAAAAGTATTGAATGAGTTAGTTAAATAATAAAAAATGTTTGCAAAAATAAATTAAATAAATATTTAACTTTATAAACTATTGCTAAGTATATTATCTTCTTGATCTTCGGATATTTTGGATTAGTCTAGCAAATTTAAAAACAAAAGTGTTAGTTAAAAAATGAGAATGCTTACTAATATAAATAACACAAAATCTTATTTTATGAATCAAAATTAATATATTACCATCTTTCATGGTTTGAAGTTCATTAACATAGTCTTCAAAATTGATGGAATCATTAGATTTCCAAAGCCAATCTTGTGTGCAAACCAAAACATTGACCATGAGAGGAGTTAAAGAACTTCTAAAACTATCAAACACACATCCGCCCGTGCTAAATGCACCTTTTGAGGAAACTGTTGAGATAGGAATAACAAGAATGTCTCAAGCCATTTGTGCAAGAATAAAGAATCTAGGATGAACCACCACAATAATAAATCAAATTAACTTGACTTGTTTACTTTGTCTTCCTCGCCCAAATACTTATCCAACTCAAATTTACTTTCTAGTACAACTTGTTTCTTCTTCTTAAGGTATTTTTGTTTGGCCAAGCCTGTTTGTATTTCTGACTGATCTATTTCCATTAAACTAAAAAGATTTGTAGAAAAACTAGATCTACCTTCAAACAATTGAATTATCTCGGCATTAGAAGAATACTCATTGAACAAGTAATGCAATTCTTTATCAATCATTTTCATAATGTCATTAGCAACATGAGGAAAAAGAAAGTTGACCCCGAAGTCCAAAAAGTTCATCTTGCATCGCAAATCAAAGATAACCGTCAAGTAAACTAGCATGTTGATTTTGTTTCCTTCACACAATACTTATTACGTTTATCCCTCTTTTTTGAAGTCATAGAAATTATGTCTAAATATCCACAATCTTGCCACCCATACAAAAGACAATGCACATCTATCAATAGTTCATAAAGTGAAAGAGATGTAACATGGAAAGATCCGAACACATTCAGTGTAAGATGATAAAAAGACTCTACGTCACATCTCAAAATGGGTCTAGAAGTTTTGAGGGTAATTTTAGAATAATAGCTCAAAATGTGTTCAAAAATTCGAAGCATGGTAAACTGGAAATGTCTTTGTCTATAGCTTTTGAGAACTAAATCAATTTGTGAAAATAGTGTGAAAATGACTTTCAATTTTAAAAAGAGGACTGTTTTATAAATGGGTTTAATTTAAGAGTAGTTTTAAAGCAATTATACCAAGTTTTAAAATTAGGCCAATTTATTCTCCATTCACCCTAATATTTCCATGAAAAAAAAGAGAGAATAGAAACATTCCCTTCCCCTTCTTGCCGTCAATTGAATCCCCAAAACCCATTCACCGATTTTGATTCTCAAAAATCTAATCTATTTGATTTTTACCATCTTCCAAAGACCAAATCTTTCTTTAAGTAAAAAAGAAATATCAAGAACACCATTAAACCCATTGTTACTCATATTGTGGGTTTTCTTGGATTTCAATCAATTGTTCGTCGTTTTCTTCAATCAGGGTAAGGTTTTTTTATTTTTAATAGTTTTTGATGTAGCCTATTAATCTAAATCGAGTTTTTATCTATTGAATCAAAGGTGGGAATTGGAATTTTGAATGAAATTAATGTTTCAAAGTGTTTTTCAACTTGTTTTGATGTGATTAGAAGGTTTCTAAACTTTCCTTAAAGATTGGTTAAAGGATTCTAAAGTTTCACTAAGTTTTCATGAAAATTGTCATTGTACGTCAAAATTTCGGAACCGTGAATCTTAGTTTTGTATAGTTTGAAGGTTGAGAATCATTTTTAAATGATTTATGTTAATAACATATAAAAAAAAAGGCACCCTGATAAGGCTCACACAACTAGATACTGAAGAAACTTGGTAGTGGTAAGAAGAAGAAGAAGAAGAAGAAGAAGAATGGAGGGCTTTGTTTTAGGAATTTTGATTTGGGGGTTTGAAACTTTGAATGAATTGATAGGTTTGATTTAGGGATTTTAAAATTTGATTTGGGGGAAAATGGTGGGGTGGGTAGGGGCGATAAAGTAAGAGATTTGAGGGAAAATGTAAAATAATAAAAATATTGAAACAATAAATAATAATATAAATTTAAAATATAAAATAATATAGTTCAGTATTTTATTTATTTAAATTATTCGAGTTATTTGAATTAAAAAATTTAACTGGACTCAAACTCGAAATTCGAAAAAAAATTTGAGTTGATTCAATTAACTCGATTCGAACAATTTAAAATTTAAATTTTTTTCGATTTTTTCGATTCGAATCGGATTTTCATCATCCCTAATTGGAAGAAAAAACGGAACTAAACGAAGCCTTAGCCAACTTGCAAGCTCTGCTAAATATGAATGTTGTCGGAGGCGAATTTAGGGGATGGTAGCGCCCAACCCCTCCAAAATTTTGTAAAAATTCATTCAAATCCTTTTTCAAAAAAATATTTTGATCTTATAATTAGTGCCTAAAAATAAGATAAATTTTGTATTTAGCCCCCAAAGTCCATTTTAAAAAAAATGATTTCTTTTATAGAATTTATAATTTTTTATAATAAATTTAGTAGCATTTTAATTTAATTTGGTAAACTAATACAAAGTAGTATTTACAAAATTAATTTGATAAAAATAACGTTAAATAATTACAACATCTAAGTATAAATAGTATCTAAACATTAATTAAGTAAAAAAACTTAACTAATTACAATATCTAATACAAATTGAGCATTTAACCTATTTTACTTTTTCTTAAATTTTGGTTATCAATATTATCTCAAATTTAAAAATAAATTATTGAAGGTAAACCTAACACATAGCCAATTCATAAGGAAAGCCTACTTTGGAAATGTTTATTTCATCTAAGTATCCGAGCTTTCTTTATAAACAATTTTGACTTCGTCTTTTATTGTATCACTCATCAATCACATATATTATAACTCAATTACATCAAATCACATCATCAACTTAACAAGTAGACTTATATTGTACAACTCGAATGATAACTCACCAACTATGAAGTAACGTAATACATCTCCAAAATCAATGAAAAATCAATGAAGATACCAACAACAAACAAACCTTTCAATCTCCTCTTCTCTCCAGAAGCTCTATAACAACTCTACCACTTACAACTCCCGATTTTTTGAATGAACCGTGTCTCGAACCTCCATCACTTTCTTGTCATCAACAAATACATTTTTTTTAAAGAATAATACATTTATTATTTGTTTAGAGTCATTCTTATGTATTGTTACGTAAAAGTAGTCACTCACTTTGTCGGTGCATGTATTTATTCTGTCTCTAAAATAAAGACGTGTGTCTTATTTGTCCTTTTTTTCTTTTTGATACAAATGATTTGTCCCTTTTAAGAAGAAATGTTGAAGTGACAGGCACATTTGAATTGGCCAATGGCTCTTGTATTCTCCTTGTACAAAGGAATCAGAACTCCTACAACGAGAAATCTTGTAGACGTTTAAATAGTTATTTTCGGAGCAAAGCTGGTAAGATGGTGCCACCACCACCTACGGAGTTGTTCCATAAAAAGAATAGGTTTTAGTACATGCACTTGTCAATTCCTCTCCTTTATATATAATATTTATGTCTTTATAATGGTAACATCCAAATGGAGTTCCGAAGTCATAAGATTCCTAAGGCTTTAAAGTTTTTTTTTTTAAGGCTCAATTATACTATAAATTAATTGGAATATATTTGATAAGGTTGGAAATTTAAAATAAATTTGACAGAAAATTTATTTACGATATTTACGTAATTTTAAAATTTTTAGAATTTCAATTTGAGAAATGAATATTTAACTTATACCGACATACCATTACCATAGAAGGAACAGTGCTTTTAAGGACACATTATTCTTTGATGTGGAGGTCCTATAACCCATGTCCAGATGCTCATGCTCAGAAGTTTGAATCAAATAATAATTTCTTTTTACTATTTTAAATATATATATATATATATATATATATATAAGTTACTTTTAAAAAATAATATAAGTTTATTATTAATTAGTCAATAAAGTTTAACTAGAAAAAAAATTTAAAACTAATCATAGCAAATTTAAAAATTTTCTTTTAAAAAAATTAAAATTAAAATATAAAATTTTGAGATATCAATAGCTAGATAAGCTTATGTAATTTATATACTGTATGCCACTTTATTAAAATGGAAATATCTTTGAAATCTGTACAGTTAGAGGGGTATGAAGTGGCTTTACCCCAGTTAAAAATGGTATGAGAGTAATTTTAGTTTCTTTCCCTTATAAAAAGTTAAAAGCCATTTTCAATTTTCTTTTTATATTTGGTCTCCAAACTTTTAAAAATTTATTTTAGTCTCAATACCGAATTTTTAGTTTCACTCTTATATATTTATATTATTTACTAAATCCCTAATTGAGTTAGTATCACATTCAATCAAGTCATCAATTCCGTCAGAAAATTATAAAAGTATCTTTCTATAATTAAAACAAGTTATATTATTCGTAGGCATTTTCCTACTTTCATTTTAATAAAAACCAATTAAAATATTATTCATATGTTGCGATTTAAATTCACACCAATTGAGTTATTAAAACCTTAAATTTAACACTCAATTAAAATTTTATTCTAATAAATTTTATACAGTTTTTTAATATATACAATTTATTATCTAAAATTATATAATTAGTTTTAAACCACATGTTTTATTGTTTATTGTATGTTATTTTTAAACAAGCATCCACGTTTTAAATCTATGGTCTCCACATGCACTCATGTGAGATAGAATTTCTGGTTATATTTAAATCTCTTGTTGAATTTGATCTCATGAGTCAACTTAACACTAACTCAATTAGAAAAATTATTAAAAAATAAAAATAAATAAAAACAACAAATTTTATTATAAGGAAATTTATGGTTTTTTTAATTAAACATATTAAATTAAGGCCAAATGTAATTTAATAAATTTAATTAAAACAATTTATAGAGTTAGTAAAAAAAATCTTAAAATGGATAGATGGTTGTGTTAAGAAATTTAAATCGTCTTATTCATATAGAAAATTATTAATTATTTAGTTAAAGTTCAGTAATGTTTACGAATGGATAGGAAATACTCACATGTATCACTATTTATAATTCAACTACGAAAATCAATCTATTTTTTTTATCAAAATAAACCGTGAAGCTAATAGAAATGTAATTCATTAATTTTTTTTGTGGAATCCATTTTTTTGTGAAACGGTAATCGACTTTGGTTTTTGGAAATGAAAATAAAAATGGGAGTCGCCACCAATCATGTTTGATGAGGTGTGATCGGATCACCTCGAAAAGGGGTTGTTTTTAATAAACATTTTTGTTTATCAAAACAACAATTTCGGTTTACGAAAATCAAAGAAACGGGTTTGGGAGTCGGTTACGCACGAGGAAGGATTAGCACCCTCGATACGCCCAAAATTAGTACCTAGTTGATTAATTGATGTCTTAGTGTCGAAGATTTGAAAATTTGAAAGAATTTAAAATACGATCCCTCTTTTTGTTAAAAACCACTTGAATAAATTGAAAAGAATGTTAAAGACCTTCTCGTCTTGAAGTAATAAAATGGCATATCCAGTAAGTTAGGACACAACATTTAGAACCTTCGAGAACGAGCTTGCCTTTTATTTGAAATCCATGCATTTTAAAAGGATATTCGATTGTTTAGGTTGAACGAGGAAAGTCGAAACCCTGTGAGTTAGGGCACGATTCCTCGATCTTCCGAATACCAAATATTGCCTT
Source organism: Gossypium stocksii (assembly GCA_020496765.1). Lineage (NCBI taxonomy): Eukaryota > Viridiplantae > Streptophyta > Magnoliopsida > Malvales > Malvaceae > Gossypium > Gossypium stocksii. The sequence continues at coordinate 57,981,906 of CM035622.1, forward strand.
TATTAAAAAACCTTATCTCGAAGAGATAAGATGTCATGGCCAGTAAGTTAGGGCACAACACCTCGGACCTCCGAGGATAAGCCTCTTATTCAAAAACCCGTGTTGCGATTTAGAAGAATATTTCGTTATTAGGTTAAATGAGAAAAACCAAAATCCAGTAAGTTAGGGCACGATTTTCCCGGATTGCCAAATACGGAATATTGCTTTTATGAAAGAATTATTTTTATGCAGGGTAAAAGATAATAAAATCATGAATTTGTAAAGAAATGCAAAAGTAAGTTATAAAGATAATATATGCAAATAAAAATAAATGCATTAATAAAAAATAATATAAAAGACAAGAATAAACGAATTAACGAGCACGAACTAATTACAGATTAGAAATAACGAAAAATAATAATAATAACTACATAATTAAATTGTACGTATAAATAATAAATAGACAAATAAATAAAAAAACAATGATAAAAATTAATGAAAGATATTAAAACACAATATTAAAATATTAAAATAATTATAATTATAATGATAATAATGATAATAATAATAATAATTATAATAAAAAGAATATAATGAAATAATAGGCTAATAATATAATAATAATAGAAAATAATATGTACATAAAAGAAATATATATATGTATATATATATATATTTATAATGGTGAAAAGAAAATAACAACCATATACTAAATAAAAGTATCAAAATGGTAATAAAATACCAAAATGGTAATAATAAAATATAATAATTAATATGATATTAAAATAATACTAAATATAATATGAAATAATATATATATATATATATATATATATAAAATACTAATGATAATAAAGTATAAAAAGTAAATAGAATATACTAATAATATTAAAAATAAAGTAGTAAATAAAGAAAATAATAATATTAAAATAATAATAAATGGTAATATTATAATAATAATAATAATAATAATAATAATAATAATAATAATAATAATAATAATAATAGCATAAATAAGTAATAAAGTACCAAAATAATAGAAAAGGGACTAATTTAGAAATAAAACAGAAAAATCTGGGCCAAATTTAAAAATAAAGAAGGAGAAAAGGATCGATTTGAACGCGCGTAAACAAATGGAAGGACTAAAACGGATAATAACCCTTCCTTCCAAAACACGCAGCAACTGGGAGGATCGAATTGAAAAGTGCAATAAATCATAGGGCCAAATTAAAAAAATAAATAAAACTTAATTGTAAAGGAATAAAAAAGCGGAAGGGCTAAAACTACAATTAGCCCTTCCGTTTAAAAACACGCGGATCCTCTGGCGGGGCAGGTCGGGTCGGATTGGGTCGGACTAGGGCAAAACGACGTCGTTTTGGGCTTATGGACGTCGACCAAAACGGCGCCGTTTTGATTTGCTATTTAAGTCACATTTTTTGCAAAAATTCATTCCTTCTTTGTTTTTTTAACAAAACAACGTCAAAAATGCTCTGTACTCCCCCCTCTCTCTGCAAGTCCGGTCATCGGACGGCCATCGGCCGCCGCAGCTCAGCTGCAGGCGATCGCCGTGCACGGCGGCCAGAGGTCGAAAAATCCCACTTTTTTTTAGCAATTCCAAAAGGTGAGCGTTTTTTCCATTTATTTCTTATACGTAAGCATATGTATACACACGAAATAAAGAAAGATGTTCGAAATAAAACAGAATACAAAAACAAAAAAAAGTCACCTCCTAAATATCTGATCTGATTTTTTTTATGTTCAGGTTCTCCACTCCTTTTAATCTATGCTGCTTGTGGTGTTTTGAATCTCTATATTTTTAAAAGCTATTGTTTTCTTATTTCTCAAACCTGCCGCATCGTTTACATTGTATTTAGATCGGCTTTTATAGCCATTTTTTTACATTATGATGCTGTCTTTTCTCTTCACTATTTGCAGGTGCGAAGGGCGGTGGCAAGTGGCGGTGCTGTCAGAGGATGGGACGTGGGCGGTGGAGCAGAGACCAGAAGGCCCTAGGTGCGGCGCACCTAGGGTTTGCTTATTTTTGTTTTTTATTGGGCCATGGGTTTGGTGTCATAATTTGGGCCTGTTGGGTAATTAAGTTAATGGGTTTTTTTTTGGGTTAATTGAATTTGTAATGGGCCACACAAAAATAGGTATGTACATTTTTCTCTACCAAAACTAGAGACCATTGTTATACGTATAATTCTAATTTACAACAGATAGTGAAACTACCTTGTAACTAAACTTACAACCATTTATAATTAATTCCAGTTACTGTGATACAAGTTATAATGTGGACAAGTTAGCTTATTTGTGAAACCAGTTTAGACAAAAAAAAAATACATAAAATGTTGTTTTTTTTTAATCTTTTTAAGGATAATTAGTGTTGTATTTGATATTGAGCCAATTTTTTTTTGATAAAATATATTACTTAGATTAATTTAATTCCAGTTATATACTGTTCTGCCGAGTGCCATTCAAATTTAAAAAAGAAAAAACTTAAAAGTCACCGTCCAAAGAGGTACGGACGGTTAAATTTTGGAATATAATATTCAAGGATTGTAGAAAAAGACAAAACTACAGAACACGTGTCGGTCTGAAACAACATCAATTTACGCTCCCGGTAAAGGACGGCGGAGCTGTCGGGACAGGTGGCAAGTATTGCTTTATGTTGGGATCCCGCCTTGTGCACGCTTGCTCTGCCGGTTGATGTTGGTTGGCATTTCATTTCAAGTATCGAGCTTTCAAAGCGCAGATGAACCTTTGAATTTGGACCATTCTCCTAAGCTTATGAAGTTAGGGCCCAGGGCTTAGACAAATCCATTATACTTGAATTCTATATTTAAAAAAAATGATGAATAATATATTATAAAGTGATAAGCCATACTAATGTAATTTTGTGCATGCATGGTATATAAAAGATGGAGAAATTTTATAATTGCTACAATTTTTCTTAGTTTCATTGGCCCATTTACTTTAAAAATCTAGAAATTCTTGAGCTTATTTGTTAAATATATATATTTATATCATTTTATAATCAAGAATTATTCAGAATATAAATGTTTATAAAAATATTTTTATTTTTTAATTTAAAAACACACTTGCTAAATAGAAATATATTTTATTTAATAAAAATATTAAAACTGTTATAAAATAAAGAGGGATAGAGAAAATAAAGAACCAAGAAAATATAAAAGCAATAGAGAATGTACTTTATTAATCAAAGGGGATGATTATAATGTATCATCAGAGTCTCTATTTATTGGCATAAGAAGTATAAAAGAAGTAGAGATCTAATTCTAATAACTATTAGAATTTAAAGTATACCAAAACTTTATAGTGACCATGATGTACATCCACTTAATAATATATTCATAACACTCTCCCTTGGATGTTCATTGGTAGATAATGTGCCTCATTAAAACCTTATTAGGAAAAACCCTGTGGGATAAAAACCTAACGAGGGAAAAATAGTACACAATCTATAATTTGCATAATATGTTGCCTCATTAAAAACCTTATCAGGAAAACTCAATGGGACAAAACCTCGGTTAAGGGAAAAATAGTACAACGCGTATATGCTCCCCCTCATGAAAACATCACATACTTATATTCTACATATTCAATCTTGAATACTAGTTTTTCAAATGACTATTTGAATGTATTTGCTAAGCATTTATATTACCATTCTTTTAAAAGTCATGAGAGAAAAATTTGGAAAAATATATTTTGATCTCTTCAGGAGACTCAACAATAATCATAGCAAACTTTAATCATGATTCTTATATAAAAAAACAAATAGGTATTTTGGATCATTTTATAATCCTCCTTCAACTACTCAAATTTACCACATATGTTCAAATTATTTCAGTTCATATAAATGAATAATTTTCTGAGAATTTCAATATGTTTCTAGCATTCTAAATCCTTCAAGGATTTTAATATAAACTTTACTACATAATGATTTATAAAGGTTATAACAATAACTATTAGACACAAGTTAAATCTTTTTTGAATTGTCAATTTAATAATATATCTAAAGGTTATTGCATTCACCACAGAAGAATATTATATCTTTTCATAATCAATACCAGTACTTAGCGAAAAACTTTATATTTTTATTCCGCTTTTGCAAAACTACTTCATTTGCATCCTCATTGGCTTTATACCTTTAGATATTTGGACTACTGGTCCAAATGCTCCATGAATTTAATTGTACTTGACTTGTGTCTTTTTATTTTGATCAAATTATTCCATATCTATATTTCTCAATAGATTTATTCAAGATCCTCCTTTTATTTCATTATTTCAATAATAGTATTGCATGCAAAATCATTGTCGACCACTTTTATTATTCAGTTCCACATTTTCTCGAATTGACATAACTTATCGAGATTTCTTATTTTCATTATTTTAAATTTAGTTTCAAGTACCTGAATCTCTTTTGAAGTTTTACTTATTAGTTATGTCTTGAGTCTCTTCTGGAGCACCTGCCTCCACTATATGACCACCTAGAATAATTTGCATCTTTGAAACCGATCAATCTATTATTTATTCTAATTGATTGTCCTACTGGGACTTTGATTCAAATTAAAATATTAGATGGTATATACCACTTAGTTTTTCTCATTAAGGTAGTAAATACATCCAACAGTTAACTAGTAATGATTTATCCTTATTGAACTTCTGGTTCAATTACTCTCCCCCTAACTCATTACAAGTTATTGTTTATCTCCCCTTAATCTTGGGAAAACTAATAACTAATGTCACAATTAAATCTCAAATTAATTGCTCAAAAATATTATAAGGAGACTCATATAAATATACATTCCCAATCTCTTATTATGACTTGTGCGTTGTGGTGGAGCAATTGGAACATATACCGCACATCAAAAAATTGTAGGATGGGAAATATTTGGCTCTTGACCAAAAATCAATTGTAATGGGAAGTATTTATAATTTATGGGTTTGATGCGTGCAACATGTAAATCAATACAAGCATGAATCTTATGCTAAAATAGAAAGTTTTATTCTCATAAGTAATGGTTTAGCTATTAGTTGGAGGCATTTGATAAACAATTCAGCTAAATCATTTTGTGTGTGAACATGAGTTACAGGATGTTCAACTTTTATCCCAATTGACATGCAATAATCATTGAAAATTTGGGATGTAAACTCACCAACATTAGGAAGATGAATTGTTTTAATTGTATAATTAGAAATAAATCATTTAAACAAGCAATCTCGCAAATGGCAGGTTGCGAGTTGATAACGCATGTGATTATTTTGTAGATGCATCTACCAAAATCATATAATATCAAAACCATCTACATGGTGGATGAATGAGCCCATATTCATTCAGAAATGCAATACATTAAATCTCAACTTTAGGTAGTAAGTTTCTAAGAACCAATTTTTATTGAGAACAAGAAACAAATGAGAATTCTTTAAATTAAAGAATCTTTTGGTTCTTTAATGGATGTCTATATGAATTCTCAATTAATTTTCGCATCATATACGATTCATGATGGTCTAACTGGTCACGCCAAGTAGTAGACACATTTGTATTAGTAAACTTCTGGTTTACTTTAACATGTGTTTCAATTGTACTAAATTGTAAGAAATTGATAATTTTATTATCATTCGTTTTAATTTGTATCTACATATAAGTACTATTGTGACATTTACTACTAAAAATGTCTAAATCACTGTGAAGTCTATAATGCCACTGAATCAATAAATATAATTTCCAAATAATTATATGCAGTATTCGCTTCAGGGAATATGCCAAAATCTTCAAATGCCCAAAAATCTATTAATAGCAAAATTTGAGAATGGATCTTATTTTCCATTTATATAACATGTACATAACCAATGACTTTTCAAACATAAGTTTTCTCTCTTGCAAGTTCTCATCAGTAATATTTTACCACGTAATTTAAATTGAGAACTTATTCTAAATACTGTAGAGTTATACTCACAGTTTTTAAAAAATACTTGTAACTTTAGGTGTATCTGTAAAGACCCAAAATTTCACAAGCACCGGAAAAGTGAGTTTAGAGCCTCCGTCTTAGGAAAACGAGTCTATAAATATTTATTAAAAATATTTATGAAGTTAGTTATGAGTTGAATTAGATTTTGATTAAGTGAATTTAGTTTAATTAGAAATAATTAGTAGAAAGGACTAAATTGAATAGAGTATAAAAGTTTAATTATAGAATAGAAAAATATTAAGGGATTAAATTAGTTATTAAACCAAATTAGTGATATGTGTAAGGTAGAGAATAAATACATGTGTTTCTAAATTATTGGTACAAATGTATAATATATATGTATTTACTTAATTATTAAGTAAAAGATATTTATTTATTTGTTATAATTATTATTAGTAATTATGTAATATTATGTTTTATTAATTAATTTTGATGGTGACAAGTGTATGGTAATGATGATTACATGTGTAATAACATGTATGTATACAAATGTATGTATATAATTAGTTATAATTAGATATTTTATTATTATTAATAAATTAAAATAAAACAAAAACCAAAAGAAAAAGAAACATATCAGGGAAGAAACGAAATTGAGAAAAAAAAGAAGGAAAGAAAAGAAAAAGGGTGAATTAGAGTTTTAGTTCTTGAAGTTTTAATTGGTAAGTTTAATTAAGCTCTTTTCTTGTGATTTTAATGTTTTTGAAGCCTTAGAGTTGAATACTTTTGAATTTGTGTAGAAATATTGAAAGTTGATAGACTTTTGAGTAAGGTTTATGTTGAGTAAATGATGGAATTAGGGATTAATTTGATAAAATTATTGATTTGAATTGATTTAAGGACTAATTTGTAAACTAGCTTATAAGTTTGAGTTTTAGGGGCTAAATCGAAAGAAATTTGAAATTATGGAAAAATGATGAAAATTTGATAGTTATATTGAAGTTTTGATGGAAATTGAATAAGAAAATGAAAGGATTTGTAAAAAGGAAGAAGATGGAATTGGTTAGGACAAATTTGGTATTTAGGCAAAAGTTGCATGGAAAGTTAATAATTTTGTATAAAATATGTGTGTTATTAATTAATTGTAATTATGTTAATTTTCGTAGCAAACAAGGAAACCGAGACGTCTAATACGAAAGGGAAGGAAAAAGTGATCGAGGAGTAGCTCGAGAAATATCGGTTTGTATTATCATAATTCAAGTTATTTACTATTATGTGTTTAATTTATTTAATATATGTGCATGGAACTGGAATTAAAATAAGTAGTGATATTTAATTTGAATATGATTGGGTATGATTGATGAATATATATATGTATGTATTTTTGAATAGTATGATTGAATTGAGTAATGTTGGTGTGCATATGAATTTGAAACAAGTTATTCTTGAATTGAGAAATATGTGAGAAAATGTGGCTAAAGTGCTATTGATGTGAATTTGATCGAAAAAAGAAAGGAATTCAATACCTTATTGAATAGTCGGGTTTAGTGGATATAGTTGGCATGTCATAGGATTGGAAGAGTTCAGGGTTACTTCGACCTCGAGTCGATGAGACACTTGGAGTGTCATATTGCTTCAGATAGATTCGATGAGGTACTGGGTACCACTTTACTTCGGCTAGGCCGATGAGACATTGGGTGTCACTATATTGCTTCGAATTATCCGATGAGGCACTGGGTGCCAATATGGTGTGTTTGGTTGGATCCTGTATCCGTCAAAGTCCGAGTCATGTTAATAGGGGTAATTATGTGAAATGAGAAAATCTATTAAATTTGATTATTTGAACCATTGAATGAACAATGAAAGCTATATTATGAATTGAAATGAGAAATGGTATTATGCTATGAGATTAAAGGTTCATGAATGGTTCCTATTGAAATGTGAATTGAATATGTATATGTGATGGAGAGATGATCCAAAGGTTCATGAATGGTTGGAATTCTATTGTTGAGATATTGATTCGAATATTGAAAATGACACATTGATAATAAGATAATTTAGCATGAAATTATATGTTTGATTTACTACTTATCTAAGTATGTTTATGATATTTAATTATAGTTATATATTTGAATTATGATAATACCACTGAGTATTTCCAATACTCAGCGTACGGTTGTTTTCCGTGCGCAGGATAGGTCAAGTGAGGTCTGGCTCAGCATCTGAATCAATCCCAGCTTCGGTTCAATTTTTGGTGATGTATTTATCTTTTGGAAATGTGGCATGTACTAGGTTTGGTTTTAATCACTTGCAAACACTTTATGTTTTGAATGTAAATGTGATTTTTAAACCTTAAGAAGTTTTTGGAATGAATGAATGAAACTTTGTTTAGTTTGAAAATGAAATAAATGGTATTTGATTAAGATTTATAAGATTTGGGCAATAATTGAGTATGTTTAGTGGGTAAAAGTAGCTCAAAAATGGTGAAAAATCATGTTTTCACACGGCTAAAACACATGGGCATGTGCCCAGGCCGTGTGAGAAAAGTCAGGTTTGCCCATAGACTAGTTCCACGGTCGTGTGTAGCAAGTCAGATTTGCCCACGGCCTGGCCCCACGGCCATGGGAGGCCCACGGGCAGACCACACGGGCATGTCCTAGGCCACACGGGCATATGCCCCTGTTTTTAAAGAAAAGTTTCCAAAGTTCTCGGTTTAGCCCCAAATCACTTCCTAAACTTATTTTGGGCCCCGTAGGCCCATATTAAGGACTAATTGATCGAAATTAAAAGGTTTTAGATTGAAACTCAAATTTATGTCTCGATTTTATTCGTTTACTAATGTATAAGTCTGGTAATACCTCGTAACCCTGTTCCGGCGACGATTTGGGGTTAGGGGATGTTACAGTATCTAACCATAATAAGCTTTAGATAGAATTATCATATTCTATTACTCATGAGTAGATCTTTCACAGTCAATTATTTTGCTTTCAACGCTTTAATAAGGATGATGACAAAAGAATATCATAAAGATTATAAAATAAATATAAATTTGTAACACCCCAAACCTGGCCCAGACGTTATGGCCAAATCTGGTGTGTCACATCAACGATGAGTTGAAACACATTCCTTAGTTGTTACGATTAGAGTGAGTTTGCAAAACCGTTGTTGGAAGTTTGGAAAGAAAACCAGGTTTTTAAATTGGCGAAAGTCCTATCCACTACCAGTTTATAGTTTATCTTATTTCAAAAGTCTTGTTTGTCTTTACGTTATCCATTTGATACGTGTGGTATACTTTGAAATTGTTGCTTAATTTTATAAAAACCCGCACAGCCTAAGTTCATCCATTTTAAACAAGTTATAATAAAAGAACTGAAAACCAATTTAAAATACTTAAGAGTGGCCTTATTACAAACAGAACCGAAAAAGGAAATAATTTAAATAAAATATTAAAAATAGAATAACTTAAGAAAAATTAACCAAATGCAGTCCACATGGCCACTCCGAATCCCTCCAGCTCCAAGTCCTATCCAGATTCAGTATTAACTAGGCCTTAGCCCTATTCAGTAAATAGTATTAACTGGGCCTTAGCCCTATTTAGAATTCAGTACGGCCCTTAGGCCCATTACAGTAACAGAACAGAAATTATGCATGTATGCAAAGCCCAGACCAAATCCAGCCCTACACACCACCCGTACCAGCCCTACACACCATGTAAGGAATAACTCAACCCATCCAACCTTACATACCACAGTCGCAACATGACTGCTTAATCAGATAACGTGGCCAAGCCACTAACGGTAAAACGAGGCAAAGCCCCTAACAATAAACGTGGCATTGCCACTTAGCACTTCCTCCATGAAAAACCCAATCCTATTCAACAGTATAATATGTCATGGCATACAGAAAACAGATTTAACTTAGCATGCATTTCAGTCAAGTTTAGCCCTAGGGGTATAATGGTCTTTTTGCACCTAGGGGTAAAATAGTAATTTTCCACCCTAAGGGGTTTTTCAATAAATATCCCAGTTTTTAGGGTTTCATGCATATTTTACTTGCTAACAGTCCAAAAATTATCCATGCAACTTATTTAACCCATTTAGTCTAATTAGAGTTATCGGGCCCTAAACCCCTAATGGGCCCTACGGTGTCCACTAACTATTAAGGCCCACTAAGCCCAAATTTCCATATTCGTTTTAGCAGTCTTAACATTCAGATTACTAGGGTCCACTTATCGCTCGTTTTCACCCATATGGGCCCGTAAGCCTATTGGGCCTAAATACAGCCCCTCGAGGCCCAAATTCACCAATGTGCACGAAATCTCACATACATCCTCCTTACCGTTTGCGATTACAGATTTTACCGAGTCGACCGACCCACAAGCGTTCGCAGCATCGCAAAATGCCAGAATTTCAGCATTTCGGCTTTTCGGCTTTTGCCGATCTAGTCTATTAGTGGGTGTCGTTTACACACCTGATTTGCGATCTACTACGATGAAATCTCCCACGCGATTCACCTACAATTGTTTCAATCCACATGTCACTAAAATCTAATTAAATAACCGACATCAATTCAACATACCTATTTGGCCAACACCAACTCGAGCCCTTAGTCTCTTACCTTTGTTGGAAGCAATGACTAGATCTAGATTTAATTGCTCCAATGGACCTAGCCTCCAATACTACTTGATCGATAGCCTCCAGTCCGGACTAACACATAATAAACCGAAAGATCAAACCAATAAACCCTTTAGCCTTAGTCGACAGCCACCTCCCTAGTGTTAGGGGTTTCGGCTTTTCTTGAACCACAAGTTATTGAATGGAAAGGAAATCCAAGTACTTACTGAAGATCTACTTGTCGAAGAATGTTTCCAACACCTTTCTATCTCAGATCTGTTGCAGATCTAACCCCAAGATATGAGTAAAGAATAGATCTAATGATTCAGCTTTTAGAACCTACTCTAAGGTTTGTTTACTTCGGTTTGAGAAGTGAATAGAAGAGGAAGAAAGGTTTACCAAAGTAGAAGAGGTGATCGGCAGATGAGATGAGAGGTTTAAGATTCAACTTCTTGAAAAGAAACAACAATGGGGAGAAGTTTTGGTCAATGTGAAATCGGCAACACTAGCTTTGGGTTTCAGTTTTTATGAAATTGGTCAAGAAGAGTTTGGCTCGAAGAGATTCAGGTTTTAGTCTTGAAGCAATCGGCTAAATGGGGTTTAAGGGGATCAATGAAGAAAAGAATAAGAAAAGAAAGAAGGGAAGAATAAGGAGAGTAGGTTCGGCTAGAGGGAAGAAATCGGCAAGGAAAAGTTTAAGGTGTAGGGTTTCGGCTTTTAGAACAGAAAATAGAGGAAAAGTATGACCGAAAGAACCTAACTGCTAAACCTATTTGGCAATCAAGGTAATTGACAAAAATCCCGAAAGTTAACCTCAAGAAATTGGTATTCAACTAGCTCCTAATGCCGAAACTACAACCTCCCAAAGCCCTAGCCGAATGTGCACCTTCAACCCTCCAATCGGCCAACACACTCTCCTATTCAAAACTCCTAAAATTTCTCCCCTTATCCCTCAATGACTCAATCCCATGAACACCTCAAACTCTTCTCAACAGAGTTTCACTTGGAATCCATCACATGCCTTGTACATGCATAAAATAAAATAAATGGTTCCTTGCATATCATAAGACTTGAACCCAAGCCCTTGCACAGCTTCTACACGCCACCCTTGTCCTCTAAGTGGCGTTACATTGCCACCTTACCACTGGCTCATTTGTGTATTAAATTACCCACTTTTTCTTAAAAGCTTTTATACTCAAGACCCCTTCTCTTTAGTTCTACAATTTCAAAATTCTTCCGGGTTTTAACTTAGGCTTGGGCCTTCTAAAGGCCCACTAACCTACTCAAAGCATAAATTATAAAACCAGACAACAAAGTTTTAAGTTCACACCAAAATCATAAAAATCCCGAAAATCTCGAAAAATTAGGGTGTTACAAAATTAATAACTCAATCCCCTTTTTTGTTCATATGAAATATAATATTTTTCTCATTCACAATCTCAATGTGAGATCTATTACAAATAATTTTTAAAAGTAATGTATTAACCATCACAAATTTTGTGGTTTTTAGATAGTGATATATTAGCTCTTCTGGAGCTTTCGACTAATTTTGTACTATCAAATATTGGAATTGTTGCTGGCCAATTTTGGCCTTTTACAAATTAATTCCAGAACCCAATTACAAAACCAAATTTTAAACCCAAATGGCCCATTCCCATTTAGCTAAACCCAAACCCCATTTACAACCGACCCAAACAGCCCAATAACACCCATCATTACAGCCTAACCCTAGCCACACCGACTCAATCCCCCACTTGCTCTGCATTCTGCTTCACCGCCTCTGCCAGGGTCATTTCCACCGCCACGGTCACATCCCTTGCCTCCATTTTGTGCCTGCAAACAATAAATAAGAGGGGACAGAAAGTAATAGTAAAAAAATAAATTGTATGGCTATATAAGCCGAGCCAAACCACAATGTAAGGGGTTCGGATTTCTTTTAAAAAATGGAAGCAATGTACTGAGATTTCTATTCTCAAAATAAAGACAGTGAATTCTAAGCAGTAAACAAGAGTTCTAACTCTAACACAACGAAGGGATATCCCCGATAGAAGCAAAAATCGGAAAACAGATTCAAAGATAAGGTAATTTTTTTCATTTTATATATATATATATATATATTTTAAAAAAATAATAGTAATAATATTAAAGTAGAAAAGAAGTATAAAAATAAAAAAGGGAAAAAATCAGAAATTTTACCTTTCTCCGGCCACCGGAACGGTGGCCGGAACGGCGAGCGGCGGCGTGCGGTGGTCCAGTCAGCGGCCGGTGACCGGCCGGTGACCGGACGTTGGCCGGTCCAGCGACCGGAGCCCGGAACCCTCTCCCCTCTCCCTCCTTTTCTTCCCTCTCTTCTCCCTTCCTCCCCTCCCTTTCTTTTTCTTTCTCCCGTTGCAAATGACCCTTTTTTTCAGAAATTTTCGACTTTTATACTAACCGACCTGGGTCGGGTCGACCCGACCCAGGTCCATCTAGGATCCGCGCGTTCTGACGTCAGAAGGGCTAATTGCGCGAATGGCCCTTCCGCTTTTTTCAGTAATTTACAATCAAGTTATCTTTGTTTTCAAATTAACCCCAGAATTTGTTATGTTCATTAATTGCGTCCTTACTGGTGCGCTGCGTTTTAAACCCGGGGTAAATTGCTGTTTTGGTCCCCCTAGGATTAACCCGTGTTCTAATAGGTCCTATTTGCACGATTTTATTTTAAAATTTGGCCCTAATTTTTGTTTCGCTGTTTGATTTGGTCCCCGAAGCTGCTGTGCGTTCAAAGCTGCCGGGATAATTACATTTTTGGTCCCCCGGGGTTTTAAGCGTGTTCTAATCGGTCCTTTTACTTATTTTAATTTTAAAATTAAGCTCAAAATCTTTATTTTAATTCCAATAAAGTCCTAGTTTATTATGGTTAATTAATTTTATTATTTTATTTCATATTATTACCTATTATTAGTATTATTATATATATTATCTATATATTATCTTTATTATAATTATTATTATTATTATATAATTGTTATTAATGTATATTAATTATATACGCTTTCTCTATTATTATTATTAGTATTATTATATTCATGCACATACATACATTATAATATTTTACATAGTATTAATTGTATTTGTTTTAAAGTTTTATTTATTTATTTTGTATTTATTACTATTATATTTCATTTAGTATTATTCGTTATATTTACTATTATTATTATTAACCCGTACATATGTATATACATTTTTTTGTACCTGTTTTTAATATCATTATTATTTATTTGTTTCTTAAATACGTATAGGTGTGTGTTTATGTATTTATAGTTGTTTTTTAGTATTATTATTTTTTTGTAATATATATGTTATGTTTTTATTAGGTTTAACACCAGTATTATAGTATATATGTTTTTACCTAAAGCTTCGATGCTATCATTGTATATATTTTTAAATGCTTTATTTTACGTAGTTTCATTATTATATTTCTTTATATATATATACACTCACGTACGTACTTTGTCACTATTATCGTTATATTTTTATATTATTTTATGTGTTTATTCTTAATACTATCATATACATATATATATATATATAGATATATATATATATATATATGTATATATATCCTTGTATTACATTTTTAATGTCATAACCCTATATACGTATATTATTTCTTTTCTATATATTACGCATTTTTGTACATACTATTATTATTAGTTATTTTTATGTTATTTTTTATATACTATTATTATGTATGCTTTTCTTAAACCTAGCATTATATGTTCTATATGTGTTTGTTATTATTTCATATCTTGCATTACCATTATTATTATACTATATGTATCATTATAATCATTATTATTACGCATGCATTGTTATACGTCTTATTTATCGCATATATTTTTCACCTTTATCATCATTTGTTTTCAACGTAGCATATTGTTTCATATCATTATTTTTATGCCAACCCTAATTATCCTAATCCCTTCACGTTTTAAAATAAGGCAATATGCCAATTTTAACATTATGCCAGTGATTTCATTGCTATTGTTGGGTGAATCACGATTGGCTCGTGTTAGAACGGGATATCCCTTTTCAAAAGAAATCAAAATTCCAAAAACGCTCGTATCTCGATCGGATCACGACTAAATTTTTAAATTAAACTTGTACTTTTGGAAAATTAAGACAACGTACATTTGGAAGATACCAATTTTTGGGCGTCGCGGGGGTGCTAATACCTTCCCCGCGCGTAACTGACTCCCGAACCCTATTTTTCTCTGGACTTTAACGTAGACCTAAATTTAGCCTTTTTACTTAAAAAACGAATTTTTCAGCCAAAAGAGGTTTTAATAGGTGTCCGATCACACCTAAGAAAAAGGATCGGTGGCGACTCCTTTGCTTTAATCAAAATTCGTTTTCAAGATTTTAAATTGCCACAATTAGCGACCTAAGCTAAAATTTTTCGTCGCTACAGCTGGCAACTCTACTGGGGACCAGCTTTCGAGAGTCGAATCAAATCAAATGCGTTGTTGAAAGTTCCGAGATGCCTTTTTCAAATTGATATTTAGTTGTGATCCTCAAAATTTTACAAAAAGTCATGTACTTGCATCTCATTGTAAATACTTTCCAACTCCTTGATTACTTGTTTTGAAGCTCTAATTTTCTAAGCTTCGGTTCTCTAAGTCTATTTTTTAAAATAAAACAAAAGGTTTGTGAGTTTCTCCCCACACACTGTTCACGTGCATCGTTGCATAACATGAGCTCTATACCCGGGCTCCGTCCCTTTTAAGTGAAAGTAAACGCTACGCCTTCGTGAGTTAACTCGTCCCTCCGCACAGGCTAGTGAATACTTTCGGATTACATATGACTTATGCTTTCGTGAGATAACTCGTCCCTCCGCATAGGCATAAGTAAATGTAATCCCTCGAATTGATCTCGTAAGCCTATGATGGGCTATGACCGAGGTTCTGTACTAATCTTAGTAGATGACAGTACAGACAATTCGGGTACCTTCCTAGAACCTAAAACCGCATATAATGAACTGTACGAGCCACCCAGCTAGAGCCATGCCGAACCTCTGTCCGTTTAGTAGATACCAAAATAGGCACACGGGAGAAACGCCTCTTACCTGTTGTACTTTCACTTAGTATAAGGGGATGGGATCTATCTGGCAGATTGGATCGGGTAGTTTAAAATTGCTTTAATTTATTTTCGTTTATATCTAATCACTAACCGTGTTTGATTGTCTTTGTTTTATTCCTCATCATGCATCATAGGCATCATAATAGGACGGTGTTGACTAAAGATTAGTTGCCAAAAACGGGTTTCAAATGGAGGAGTCAATTGTACGAACGACCGAGACAAACACCGTGGTTCGAGATTGGTCTCTGAGGACTCAAAGAGAAAAGGGAGACAGCCTGGTAGAAGGATGCATTGTCAATCTACTCGAGCGAGTGACTGTGAATGTCCGTCAAAACAATCTTGAGGATTTGGTTTGGATCTGGAATCAGTGGGATTCAGATACTGGGGGCATTTTCACCGAAAGGTACGGGGACATAGCTCATCTGATTGCCGTCAAAGTAGACGAAAGATTGATTCAAGCTATAATTAGATTTTGGGATCCGGGTTACCAGTGTTTCACATTTAACCAAGAAGATATGACCCCTACGATAGAGGAATATGCTGCTTTGCTGTGTGTCGAAAGCATGCAAACCTACAAAATATATGTCAAAGAGCCCAAGCCGATGACCTTCAAGAAAAAGTTAGTGAGGCTGACGGACATGACCGATGCATGGGCCGAAAAGCAAATAAAGAAAAAGAATGAAATCAGCTGTGTCCCATAGTTTTCCCTACGAGACCTGGTTTTAAATCATCCTAACATGTTGAAACGGATAAATTTGTTTGCTTTGGCTATCTATGGTTTGGTTGTCTTTCCGAAGATTCTCGGACATATAGAAGTAGCGGTAGTGGATTTCTTTGAAAAGTTAAAGCAAGGTATCAATCCCGCCCCGACCATCCTAGCAGAGACCTTCAGATCTTTGAGCAGTTGCAGAAAAAGAGGGGAAGGACGATTCATCGGATGCGCGCAGCTACTCAACGTTTGGATTTTGAGTCACTTTTGGAAGGTAGAGCGCACACCGTTCTACATGTTTTCGAAGACATTTGCCCCGTTGGAAGCTCACCTTAAGAAAGAATGGCCGAAAGAGGTTACTGAACAGCATTGGGTCTCAGTGTTTCAGAACCTGCGTGCCGAGGACATAATTTGGAGAGCGCCGTGGATACGCCCTTCGCTTCTGTTATACAAGGTCGGAAACCAAGATTGGGTACCACTACTTGGATTGTGGGGAGGAGTTGGTTATGCCCCTCTTTTGGTTCAAAGACAGTTCTCTTCACGACAGTTTATACCCGCCACCAGTGGTCTAGCACAGTCAGAGTTTGCTTTTGCGGGTGAAGGTTATATGAAGAAAGTCCGAGACACTGCAAAGGCTTGGAAAAGAATTTATCTGATGGAGTTGGCTTTATACGCCGATACTATCACCCAGGATTATAATGCATGGAGGAAGCAACGGATGAGTAGTTTGCGAGTCTCATCGGCAGATCATGTCTTTCAAAATCCTTTCTCGGAAGAAATCCCATCCGCGCTAGAGACGGCGAGAAAAGAATTCGAACGCGAAAAGACCAAGATGTTACGGGATCTTAGTGCCCTCCAGGAAGAAAACTATCAGCTAAAGATCGATGTTCAAATTGAAAGATCCAGGGCCGAGAAGGTGCAAAAAGAAGCCGAGGTCGTAAGAAACGACTTAAGAGATCTTCATCTGGAAAATAAAAAGTTAAGAGGCACTATAAAGAACAGCGGGCTGGGCAAGTCGTCAGCGGAATGGAAAGAGGAATTGAGTAATGTCAAAGGTGGGATGGAATTTTGGAAAGGAAAAGCAAAGAAAGAAGAAGGAAAGGCTGCACGGGCTGTAATAGAGTTAAGAAAGAAGTCTGCTGAGTATGAAGCTACATCTGTTGAACTGATGACTAGTCGAGCTAAGCGTCAAGAATTGAAAGAAATGATACGGGATTTAGAAGACACACTACAAGCTCGACAACAACAACTAGATACTCTCTTGGAAACTTTGGAAGAAAAGAAGGGTCAGTATGATAGAGATACCCGCGCTTACGAAAGAGCCCTCTGCGAAAAGGATGAGAATCTCAAATACTTGATCAACGAGATTCGCGCGGCAGCCATGCGCATAGTACAAATAGCGGATGAAGTCGAGAGTCTTAGTTGCCAATTCCCGCCTAGACAGAGATCAAACATATCAGAATTCTTGGAACGAGTGAAAAATTATGGCAATGTAGCGAGGAAGTTTGTATGAAAGCTGAATCGAATGATGGAAAAACGTTTTGTAAATAGACTCTTTTGATTAATGAAATACCTAAATAGGGGCTGTCTGGAATCAACACCGATTTTGCATATGCATTCATAACTAACATTTAACATACATTCATTCATTCATTCATTCATTCATTCATCCATTGCATATCCCACGATCGTTTGCTAAAGAGTAGAATCATATAATGCGCAGTTGTGACGTTGTAAACCTGGAATCACACCGTACGTATAGAACACGTCGACAAGCTAGAGTAATGGAGGCTGGGTTTAACGAAAGAATTGAAAGGATGGAGAGAATTCAGAAAGAATTACAGGAACAGTTAGCCAGGTCGCAACAGGAGACGAGAGAGTTGATGATAAGGTCTCGGGAAGAATCTATTGAACAGAAAGATCAAATAACTAGGATGATGGAGATGATGTCGGCCCTAGTCAAAGGAAAAGGACCTCTACAAAACCCTGAAGTTGTGAATCTTGATCAAGAACCGCCTTATCCTCCAGGGTTTACTCCGCCCCACGTGACACACAGAGGATACACACAAGGAGGACCCGCGGGCGTAGAACAACGGCCTGTAACACCCCCTCCTGTAGGACAGAGAGTATTTGTGGCAAACCCAGGAACTGCTCCGATGGATCCACCTGTCCCAGACCTAGACGATCCAGTAGAAATCGCTAGGTTAAGGATATAGGATCATGAAGTCCAAGAAAAATATAGAAGTCTGGAGGAAAGACTTAAAGCGATAGAAGGCACTGAAGTCTTCTCGGCACTAAACGCTAAAGAACTTAGTCTGGTACCGGACTTGATCCTACCTCCAAAATTCAAAGCACCGGATTTTGAAAAGTATGATGGCTCGAGATGCCCGAAGGCACATCTCGTTATGTTCTGCCGAAAAATGACAGGGTATGTTAATGAAGACAAGCTGCTTATACACTGTTTTCAGGACAGTTTGACCGAATCAGCTCTCCGCTGGTACAACCAACTCAGTAGAGAAAAGATCCGAGCCTGGAAGGATCTTGCAGCGGCATTTTGCGAGCAGTACAAACACGTCTCCGATATGGTACCCGACCGCATGACACTACAAATGATGGAGAAAAAGCCATCGGAAACTTTTAGACAATACGCGCAGAGATGGAGGGACATCTCAGGTCAGGTGGAACCCCCACTAACCAAGACCGAGATAGCAGTCCTTTTTATCAATACCCTGAAGGCACCGTTTTATGAGAAATTAGTAGGAAGCGCCACAAAGGACTTCTCGGATATTGTTATATCCGGTGAACTTATAGAAAATGCGGTTAAAAGTGGAAGAATGGAAGGAGAAGGTTCGAAGAAGGCAGTGCCCATGAGAAAAAAGGAGCCGGAAGCCCACATGGTGGAAACGGGAAACCGTTATACTCCTGGTCTATATTCTAATCAATTTCGACCCCGAAATTACCCGCCACCAAATTTTTATCACCCACAGACTCCTTACTACCAAACACCACATCCTGACCATTCCTATCCCGTATACGCCATAAGTCATCAAAGACCAGTCGCCATGTTTCCTCAAAATACCGGTTCCAGCCAAGGCCAACCCCAATATGGGCCAAGGCCTGCAAGATCTAATCCTGAGAAACCATAATTTACCCCCATCCCTGTGTCGTACGGGGAACTATACCCAAAACTTCTCGAGAAACAGTTGATATCTCCACACTATGTGGCACCCTTGAAACCCCCGTACCTGAAGTGGTACGACCCAAACGCTAACTGTGCATACCATGCTGGGAATCAAGGACATTCTACGGAAAACTGCCTCGCCTTCAAAAAGCAGGTCCAAGAACTCATTGATACGGGCATTCTGCGATTTGATAATGCTAGCAATGCGACCAAGAATCCATTCCCTGACCATGCTAAAGGGAGTGTGAACGCAGTGACGAAGGAATGAAATTTACCAAGCGTTTGCCCTTACATGCTTGGGAATATTTTGAACGATGGGACTGTGGAAGAGACCTATATTTTAGAACTTATTTAGAGTAATGCTCAGAACATGCTTATTGTCTCAGGCCTAGGGGCAATAAAGGCCCTTTTGTGAAACAGGCATCTGTCCAGAATCTTTATTTCCATGAAATGCATCTTTTTGAACAAATATTCTTTTTATTCTGTTTATGTGTAGGTTCCTTTACTCTTGGACTTTCATTCATATATCCTTTCATATTGACTATCATACCATGTAAATAATCTTCTCAGAATCACTTTTTCTTCAAAACTCATCTTTGTACCTGCAATAGGTGCCCAGATATCAATGTCACGAGCAACACTGTTACTAACTCCCTTTTTAGTAAGATATGTGTTCAGAGGGATCTCAAGACTTTGAAGATGACAGAGATGATACTTAGCTTCCGATTTGTTAAGGATAGTAGGACGAGATGTAAAGACACATCCTAGCTTACAAGGGGTTAGTCGACATTGCGAGTTTGCGAAAGAGATCAGAACCTAGCTCGCCGCAGAAATAAGGCAAGACATATATGCCTCATTTGTTTCTTACAGACTCTCTATACGAGGCATGATTATTATAGGGGCAACATCGTCGACATCAGATCGTTACTAAGGGGGTAAGGTCACTTCATATACCAAAGTTACAAGGTAAACAGTCATCAAATTCAAATTCAAATACAGATCCAGATCCAAATCCAAATTCAAATCCGAATCCAAGTTCAAATTTGAAATCCAAATTCAAATCTGAATCTAAAAATGGCAATTCACGGTCTATTCAAAGATCAGACACAACATCAGTGCAACAAAGGCAACCCAAAACCATCCAAAAGGATTTTGAAAGATGACTGAGACTTGTAATGGTTGGTGTGGAGAAGTTACCATTTATCCTCTGTACTTGCCAAACGTCGGCCAGAACCTTTGTTGGGGCAACACATTTCTCACTGGTCTTGCCCATTGAAGTTAATATGCTGTCTTCCGAGTTTTATCAGAGCTGAATCTTGATGAAGCGGAATCGATTCAATCCCGATATGATCAATCAAATTGAAGGAGAAAAGTTAATAGCAATCTCCCACGATCAGATAATGCAAGTTTACCACGAAAAAGCTCACCTAAGAGAATTTCATTATGAGAGTTGATATTGAAGATGATCCTTCAAAAGGAGCTTTAGAGGAAAAAGGGCGCCTTGAGACCAAAAATCAAAAAAATCAAAAAAGAAAATCAAAAGAAAAAGGAGAGGCCGAGGCGAAAACCCGCAAAGGGCGCTTTGAGTCCAAAGGGGATTTGAGTTGAAAACCCGAAAAGGGCAGTTCAAATTTTGATTGAGAGTGGGGCATACAGTAGTTTTGCTGTGCTTGAATTAATAATGGAGAAGTATGCTATATCTTGGGGCATCAACGAAGTAATCCAGATCCCCTAAACACATATTGAGCTCAAAATGGTCCTCAAGAAGTTCGAACAGAAAAGCTCAGGCTGCGATATCTGGGGCACCTAGTTTCCATCCTATCCATTTTGAATTTGTTTCCTTTGAGTATCTTGTTTATTTCAAAAAGTGTCATTCTTGATCCCTGTTTGTTTCGAGTTGTGCTTCCAATTAATCTTTTTGTTGTCCATTAGACATGATTCTTCCTTCAAGCATATCATATTGAAATAACGATTAGTGGACTAATAATACTTTCATAAAAGGAGTTTTGCGTATTACTCTGAAAAGCTTTCGAATAGTACGGGAACCTGAAACAGGACTATTGTTTAAAAGCTCACAAGTATAAAGATTGGGAAATTTGAGCTTAAAATGAGTTTGTTTCGTCGATTTTCTGTCAAAGATGTTAGTTGAACAGAAACAAGATATCGAGTTGGTGATAATCTCGATGAAAACGAGCAATGTCAACCTAAGCATAAAAGAAAATCATTCTCGGGAAAATGATACTCTGCACCCACAAGCATCTGATCGGGTCACCCGAAGAGGGGTCAATTGATGGAACAAGTTACAGATCCTATACCTTTGAGATACAATGGAAGGGACCCTCAAGTCGCAGTGGGGCAAGCTGGTTGAGCAAAACATTTCCTCGAGTTTTGGGTCGAAATACCAGCCAAGCAATAGGGCGTCCAAAAATGAAAAATGAGAAGAAAATCAAGATGAAAACTCGAAAAGGGCATCTTGTTAAGCAAGTTAGGATAAAAACTCGAAAAGGCGTCCTAATGAAACAGATCTGGGCCCAAGGAGTAAGGCGATTTGAGCAGTGAGTCAATCATCAAAGACTACAGTGCTTGAAGCATTTCCAGCAGTTCGAAACCTCCTACGCAAGAAACCATGTTCGAAAAGATCCTTGATTAAGAAACATGGAAGAGTTCATACATTGAAGATTTAAAGCATTTTGAGATGATATACTCCAAACACCAGGATGAGAGTTGACAAGTACAAGGGCCTCAAAGCAAAGACAAAGTTCAACTGGGGGCAAAAGAATGATATCTGAGAAACATAGAGTACTCGTAAAGTTTGAGGATGGGTACAGAACCTAAAAAGAGAAGATCAAGAATCCAAGCAATGGATGGAGACCATCACAAAAGTCGCGGTAAAAAAGGGATCGCGACAAACAAGCTCAAGGCACATAACATGTCCATATAGGCATGAATGCATTTAAGGCAAATAGGTGCATATCATGATAACATTACGCATAACATATACAGATATTTCAGCGGAACAAGGAGTTTCGATGACAATTGCATCCAAATCAAAGAAGAAGACACTTGAATCCCACAATGTGAGAAATTTTGGGTGATTTTAATTTATGTTTTTGAAAATCAACTCATATTACGAGAAGTGAGTTGAGCCTCAGGACACGCTGAGGTATTTTCAAATTCTATTTTAGTTTATGTTTCAAAAATCAGCTCATATTCCGAGAGGTGAGTTGAGCCTCAAGACACGTTGAGGTATTTTTAATTTCTGTTATTGACTCATATTGCGAGAGGTGAGTCAAATCTCAAGTCACGACGAGACGTTTTCAACATCTGTCTTTAAATCAGCTCATATTGCGAGAGGTGAGCTGAGCCTCAAGACACGTTGGGGTACTTTTTAATTTGTGTTTCAAAAATCAGCTCATATTGCGAGAGATGAGCTGAGCCTCAAGACATGTTGAGGTACTTTAAATTTCAATTTTAGATCAACTCATATTGCGAGAGGTGAGTTGAGCTCTTTTTAGTTCTTTCAATTTTAGTTTAAAATCAGCTCATATTGCGAGAGGTGAGCTGAGCCTCAAGACACGTTGAGGTATTTGCAATTTCCTTTTAATTTCTGTCTTTCAAAAAAATCAACTCATATTGCGAGAAGTGAGTAGAGCCTTGGGGCACGCTGAGGTATTTTTAATTATTGTCTTTTAATTTCTGTTTATTCAACTCATATTGCGAGAGGTGAGTTGGTCTTTTTGCCTGCTTTTAATTTCTGTTTATTCAACTCATATTGCGAGAGGTGATTTGGTCTTTTTACCTGCTTTTCAATTTCTGTTTATTCAACTCATATTGCGAGAGGTGAGTTGATCTTTTTCAATTTCTGTTTTAATTTCTGTTCAGTCAACTCATATTGCGAGAGGTGAGTTGATCTTTTTAATTTCAGTTTTTTCATTTTCTGCTTTTAAAAAGTCAACTCATATTGCGAGAGGTGAGTTGATCTTTTTCGATTTCTGTTTTAATTTCTGTTCAGTCAACCCATATTGCGAGAGGTGGGTTGATCTTTTTCAATTTCTGCTTTTTTAATTTCAGTTTTAGACCAACTCATATTGCGAGAGGTGAGTTGAGCTCTTTTTAGTTCTTTTTAATTTATGTTTTAAGGCCAACTCATATTGCGAGAAGTGAGTTGAGCTCTTTTAATTTCAGCTTTGATTTATGTTTCAAAACCAACTCATATTGCGAGAGATGGGTTGAGCTTTTCAATTTCTATCTTAATTTTTGTTTCTCAAAGGTTAACTCATATCGCGAGGGGTGAGTTAAGCCTCGGACCTCATGTCCAGATATTTTCAAACTCTATTCTCTAAAGTCAACTCATATTACGAGAAGTGAGTTGAGCCTCAGTTTGTACACTGAGGTACTTGAAATTTATGTTTTAAAAATTAACCCGTATTACGAGCATGCGCAGGTCGAGCAATTTTTGACTTCGCCTCAGCAAAGGATGAAGATTGGAGCTGATTGAAGACATCAGATTTCGCCTTTTTAAAGCTGCAATAGAGCCAGTTGAAGATACAAGTTGTGCCTCTCTGAAATTACAAGGGAACTAATCAAAGATGAAGACCTCGCATCCCCAGTGAAGTCGCAGAGGCGCAGATTGAAGTTACAAGTTTCATCTTCCTAAAGTTGTAGCAGAGCAGACCGAAGATACCAGATCTCATCTCTGAAATTGCAGAAGATCAGATCACGACGAATTCCATCTCCTTGAAGACGAGATAGATCGAGGCTACAAGGCAGATCTCTGAAGTTGTAGTGTATTGAACCAAAGTTGCAAGATGCGGTGGACTAGAAAGAGACTACCAGAACCAGATTACCAGAGAAGTCAGGATTTGGCAAGATGGGGCAAAATTGGCCATTTTTTATGTCTTTGCTCTATCCTCGTTACACGACAATGAGCAAAGAGGGGCAGCTGTTGCTGGCCAATTTTGGCCTTTTACAAATTAATTCCAGAACCCAATTACAAAACAAAATTTTAAACCCAAATGGCCCATTCCCATTTAGCTAAACCCAAACCCTATTTACAACCGACCAAAACAGCCCAATAACACCCATCATTACAGCCTAACCCTAGCCACACCGACTCAATCCCCCACTTGCTCTGCATTCTGCTTCACCGCCTCTGCCAAGGTCATTTCCACCGCCACGGTCACATCCCTTGCCTCCATTTTGTGCCTGCAAACAATAAATAAGAGGGGACAGAAAGTAATAGTAAAAAAATAAATTGTATGGCTATATAAGCCGAGCCAAACCACAATGTAAGGGGTTCGGATTTCTTTTAAAAAATGGAAGCAATGTACTGAGATTTCTATTCTCAAAATAAAGACAGCGAATTCTAAGCAGTAAATAAGAGTTCTAACTCTAACACAACGAAGGGATATCCCCGATAGAAGCAAAAATCGGAAAACAGATTCAAAGATAAGGTAATTTTTTTCATTTTATATATATATATTTAAAAAAAATAATAGTAATAATATTAAAGTAGAAAAGAAGTATAAAAATAAAAAAAGGGAAAAAATCAGAAATTTTACCTTTTTTCGGCCACCGGAACGGTGGCCGAAACGGCGAGCGGCGGCGTGCGGTGGTCCGGTCATCGGCCGGTGACCGGACGTTGGCCGGTCCGGCGACCGGAGCCCGGAACCCTCTCCCCTCTCCCTCCTTTTCTTCCCTCTCTTCTCCCTTCCTCCCCTCCCTTTCTTTTTCTTTCTCCTGTTGCAAATGACCCTTTTTTTTCAGAAATTTTCGATTTTTATACTAACCGACCTGGGTCGGGTTGACCCGACCCAGGTCCACCTAGGATCCGCGCGTTCTGACGTCAGAAGGGCTAATTGCGCGAATGGCCCTTCCGCTTTTTTCAGTAATTTACAATCAAGTTATCTTTGTTTTCAAATTAACCCCAGAATTTGTTATGTTCATCAATTGCGTCCTTACTGGTGCGCTGCGTTTTAAACCCGGGGTAAATTGCTGTTTTGGTCCCCCTAGGATTAACCCGTGTTCTAATAGGTCCTATTTGCACGATTTTATTTTAAAATTTGGCCCTAATTTTTGTTTCGCTGTTTGATTTGGTCCCCGAAGCTGCTGTGCGTTCAAAGCTGCCGGGATAATTACATTTTTGGTCCCCCGGGGTTTTAAGCGTGTTCTAATCGGTCCTCTTACTTATTTTAATTTTAAAATTAAGCTCGAAATCTTTATTTTAATTCCAATAAAGTCCTAGTTTATTATGGTTAATTAATTTTATTATTTTATTTCATATTATTACCTATTATTAGTATTATTATATATATTATCTATATATTATCTTTATTATAATTATTATTATTATTATATAATTGTTATTAATGTATATTAATTATATACGCTTTCTCTATTATTATTATTAGTGTTATTATATTCATGCACATACATACATTATAATATTTTACATAGTATTAATTGTATTTGTTTTAAAGTTTTATTTATTTATTTTGTATTTATTACTATTATATTTCATTTAGTATTATTCGTTATATTTACTATTATTATTATTAACCCGTACATATGTATATACATTTTTTTGTACCTGTTTTTAATATCATTATTATTTATTTGTTTCTTAAATACATATAGGTGTGTGTTTATGTATTTATAGTTGTTTTTTAGTATTATTATTTTTTTGTAATATATATGTTATGCTTTTATTAGGTTTAACACCAGTATTATAGTACATATGTTTTTACCTAAAGCTTCGATGCTATCATTGTATATATTTTTAAATGCTTTATTTTACGTAGTTTCATTATTATATTTCTTTATATATATATACACTCACGTACGTACTTTGTCACTATTATCGTTATATTTTTATATTTTTTTATGTGTTTATTCTTAATACTATCATATACATATATATATATATATATATAGATATATATATATATATCCTTGTATTACATTTTTAATGTCATAACCCTATATACGTATATTATTTCTTTTCTATATATTACGCATTTTTGTACATACTATTATTATTAGTTATTTTTATGTTATTTTTTATATACTATTATTATGTATGCTTTTCTTAAACCTAGCATTATATGTTCTATATGTGTTTGTTATTATTTCATATCTTGCATTACCATTATTATCATACTATAAGTATCATTATAATCATTATTATTATGCATGCATTGTTATACGTCTTATTTATCGCATATATTTTTCACCTTTATCATCATTTGTTTTCAACGTAGCATATTGTTTCATATCATTATTTTTATGCCAACCCTAATTATCCTAATCCCTTCACGTTTTAAAATAAGGCAATATGCCAATTTTAACATTATGCCAGTGATTTCATTGCTATTGTTGGGTGAATCACGATTGGCTCGTGTTAGAACGGGATATCCCTTTTCAAAAGAAATCAAAATTCCAAAAACACTCGTATCTCGATCGGATCACGACTAAATTTTTAAATTGAACTTGTACTTTTGGAAAATTAAGACAACGTACATTTGAAAGATACCAATTTTTGGGCGTCGCGGGGGTGCTAATACCTTCCCCGCGCGTAACTGACTCCCGAACCCTATTTTTCTCTGGACTTTAACGTAGACCTAAATTTAGCCTTTTTACTTAAAAAACGAATTTTTCAGCCAAAAGAGGTTTTAATAGGTGTCCGATCACACCTAAGAAAAAGGATCGGTGGCGACTCCTTTGCTTTAATCAAAATTCGTTTTCAAGATTTTAAATCGCCACAATTAGCGACCTAAGCTAAAATTTTTCGTCGCTACAGGAATAATATTTGGTTGTTTTAGTACCAAATAAGATAAATATTTTCTATCTGTAATGATAGAATTCATTACTACATTTTCATATCTTCCTCAAAGAATATTAACAGAAACAAAATATATGGGTATACACCACATATGTGGCCAATAATCTTTTCATATCACATTGATAACAAAAGTTATTTTTACCCTTTGAAAAGTTATCTTGAGAACTCTCATTATTCTCTTATTTATTATCATGTTCCCACTTTTAGTCGTCCATGAGTATATCTTTTATTTTATTTATATTTACATTCACTTTGGGAAATGCAACAAATCTAATAGGACGGACTTATAAACATCCCAATAGATTCTTTATTTCATAATCACCATTGCAAATATGCGTGAGATTTCAAATCAAAATCTATCTATGCATGTTGTCATGATTAGTCTCCAATTATAATAAACAATAAATAAAACATAGTAAAATATACCTAAAGATATTTAACATCATCGTCACCACTAGAAGGTATGTGATAGTTCGAACATATTCTTAATTTCATATAGATAACGGTATCAAATCTTTCACCATCCTTAAGAACAAAAAGTAAAATAAGTTAATCACAACTATGATAACGTATCATGAGAGACGAATAGAAAATAATAATCATATATGAAACATTAAATAAAAGAAACTTCCTGTAAAAACTTTACATCTTACCGTCAAAGATATTGAAAATCATGAAGGCTAAATTTGATCGACGAACTATCACTTTGAGCAAGATCGTGCTGATAACTATTAAAAAATAAATAGGGATGGGGAGAATAAAGAACAGAGAAAATATAAAAGCAATAAAGAATGTATTTTATTAATCAAAAGGGGTGATTACAATACTTCATCAGATTCTCTCTATTTATAGGCATAAGAAGTATAAAAGAAGTAGAGATCTAATTCTAATAACTATTAAATTTAAAGTATACCAAAACTTTATATTGATCATGATGAACATTCACTTAATAAGATATTCATAACAAAAACATGTTTGTTACTTTTTTTTATAATAAAAACACGAGTAATAATTTTTTTTTAAAATTACATATATATCAATGACTGAATATTTAAAAATTGTTGAAAATAAATAATTATTTTTATATTTATATGAGGTTTGAAATACAATCAATTCATTTAATCTTTTGTTGTTTTTTTTTTTCTTTTTTTACAGAATATTTTTAGTAAAAATAATAAAATTATTTTTTATTTTATATTTTTCACATATTTTATATTTTTATAAATTATTTTTAATTTATTGTAATTATTTTATTTGTTTGTGAAAAAAATTACCATGTCAATTTTTGTTCAGTATTTTACTAAAAAAGGCTCATTTCTAACATTATTTATGGAAATGTGTCACTTAAAATATTATTTACTGGAATGGTCCAAAAAAATACAAAACGCACTTACGTGGAAGCGTTTTAAGGGGAAACTTCAGAAAAGCCCTTTCTTGTTGGAATATTTTTGCCATGTCAGGAAAAGAGCGCTTATGTGGAAGCGTTTTTGTTGACATGGCAAAAGTGTACTTATGTGGGCGCGTTTTAACCAGTGTTTTTGCCCCAACGGTCACCGCCAACAGTCATTTAAAAATTTGATCGTTGGAGCCAACGGTCATGAAAAACAATTATAAACCCCTTACCCATTTTTTCACACAATTTCCTCCAAATTACATTTCTTCCAAATTTCTCTTTAAATTTCTCAAAAAAGCTCTCAAAGCTCTCTAAGTTTTTAATTTTTGTCTAAATTAGTATTATTTTTTTATAATTTCTAAGAAATTTGATCGTGTTAACAATGACCCAGCAATTAATTTATCTCGATGATAAACATATCTCTGTCGACCAAATAGAAATGGTAAGGGTTAATTTCAATTTTTTAATATTATTTAAAATTTTTCATTTATCTAATTTAATTAATATTTTTTTATAATTTTTTTATAACAGTCGGTAGATCGGATGTCACAATATTATATTTGTAATATGTCTCAAAATTATTTTTTCAAAATCAACTATACAAAAAAAGCGTCCAGCTGGAATTTTTTTAATACTTTTGCTGACAGTACATCCTGCTTGAATCGTTTTTCATCTTCAACTATCAGATTTCCCGTGAATTCTGAGATATTTTTTCAGAACCATCTTCTCAAAATTATTTATTCAGAATCAACTGTCTAAAAAAGTGTCCAGCTGAAAGCTTTTCTGTACATTTACTGACTGTACAAACAAAATCCATCTCATCAAAATAATTTTTTCAGAACATATCACGTCAAATTTATTTTTCATAACCCTAAACCCTAAATTTATTTATTTCGGAACAATACTTACCAATTTAAAAAATCCTAAACCTTAATTTATTTTTTTAAAACCTTAAACTCTAATTTTTTTTAAAAACACTAACTCTAAACCATAACCCTAAGCCATAACATACAAGTAACCCAAAAACCCTATAAAAACATAGGCTAAAGTGCGTTCACGTCAACGCGCTTTTGTCATGTCAGTAAAAGCGCTCCTATGTCAATAAAAGCGCTCCCACATTCGCGCGCTTTTTGCTGATATTGTAAAAACGCACCCTTGACAAGACACTTTTTTGCGTTTTCTTCTTAAAACACTTCCACGTAGATACGTTTTGGGTTTTTTGCCCATTCCAATAATAATCTTTTAAATGGCTCATTTGTGTTAATAATATTAGAAATGTGCCTTTTTAATAAGATACCCAATTTTTTTATATACTTTTTGCATTAAAATGCTACAGCAGAATCAAAGGTAGGTTAAATTCTTGTTGAATTGAGTTGATTGACAAAAGCTTTACTCTTACGTTTGTAATCTTCTTCTCTTCATATCTTTTATGTATATTTTACTATTTTTATTCGGAAATTTAAGATTTATAATTCTAGAATAAATATTACAGTACTGCCATAGAACTATTAAATTCAAATGCTACTTTCTAATAAATTTGTTTGTTGCCACCCTTTCTAATTTCCCTCCTACTTTTACTGATCTCGTTTTACTTTTCAACCATCTTTAACCAACATACTTACCAATGACAGAATCTAGAATTTTATTTTAATAGAGGTGAAAATTTTAAATTTGAACAATTTTCTTAACATAAAAAAGAATCAATTCTTCTCATATTTTTTTTATCAAATAAATTAATTTAATATTTTAAAAAAAGTATGAATGATTTACCTGCTTACACCAATGCTTAACCAACATACTTACCAAATAAATTTACCTGCTTACACAGATACTTAAGTATCTTCTTCTGAGATAGCCCCAGAATAGTATTGGATTACTTTATTTTTTTTATTATAATCTTTTATAATATTTAATTTTTTTAAGAAATGTATTATTTTTATTTTTAATAATTATTAATAATTTTTTATAATTTTCATTTTTTATATTTTTTTTAAATATATGATAACATGCATTGTCAATGTACTTATTCATGTAGCATGCTACATGTCAATTCTCAATTTTTCTGTAAGCTAAGTCAATGTTTATTAATGTTGAAATCGTTTAGCGATAATTTCTATTGATAGAAGGGCTCAGATTATTTTTTTTTTTGAATAATTCAGGAGTGTATTTTTTTATGGTTTAATTGATTTTTTCAAATTTTTAGAAAAGTTTTTTTTCCCTTTAACCTTTTAAAAATTTAAAGATTTTTTCATAATTTTTAGAATCATAGATTTTTTTTATATTTTTAATAATTTTAAATTATTTATTGATGTGGTACATAAAAAACAATATAACATTAGCTATAGAGTTGATGGTCAATTTACTAAACAAAAAGAAAATCAAATTGAATAAATGTATAAAGGTATATTATATATACAAAACAAAAAAATAGTCATTTAACAGAATAATTTAACGGGTACTATTTTACTCATTCATCTTACGTAGGGGGGTTAGTTTACCCATTCTATCAGTATAAGGACAAAAACATAATCTTAAATATAATACAAGGACTGCTATGGCAGTTTTACCTTTTATTTTGTTAAAATACATGGTAAAGTGAAGTAAAAGAGGCTGTGCGTTTTCAGTTTTGACGGTAGAAAATTAGTTGCCGCAATATCTGGATTCCATAAAATAAATTAACCCTACAAAATAAAAGAAAAATGGAAAATCCCCTTCTCTCTCTCCTCTTCTCCCAACCCTTTAAATTTTTTTTTTCCACTTTTCTTGTTCTCTCCACAAGAAGCCAAAAGCTAACCGTTGCTCCAATTTCTCAGGGAAAAACAAAAACAAAAAGGAAAGATCTTTCCTTTTCCCTTCATTTCTTAATCTCAAAAAGCAAAGAAGAAGAAGAAAAAAAACCCATTTTTTCTCTCTTATTATTATTATTATCATCATCATCTCTCTCAATCATCTAGTTTTCCTTTGTACGGATGAGACATGAAGAAACCAAGAAATGGGCATTCCATCGTGTACGTGACATGTCGAAACGACTGCAATAATGGCAGGAACGAGTCTGTCAAACCCAACAGAGACACTACCATCAAGACCAAGGCCAACAAAAACAACAATAACAACGACAAGAACAATTTGATCAATGGAAAGAGTATCTATGAGCTCTCCTTGTCTGTTATTATCTCCCTCTGGTGTCTCATCTTCTTGTTCTACTTTCGACTTGGTCATAGCCATGAAAATGGAGGTAAAAGAACAAAACCGTAATTATAAATTTAGTTCTTAAATGTCTTTAGATGTTTATTCAAGATTTCATTTATAAATATAGTTGTGTCTTGTTCAGGAAATTCACGTCCTGAGAACCAAACAGCATGTTCTCCTAGTGTTGGTCATAATGAAAAGCTTTGTAATGATGCAAATAGAGAAGATAATTGTACGAATCGAATGTTGTTAGAGCTTAATAAGTCAGTGAGTTATAATAACTCCACTTATCAGAAGTTTGTGAAGTATGAATACTCTTTCTGCAAAACAAGCAGGCTTGATGAAGTGATTCTCAAAGTTTTGGGTTACACTGCTTTTTGTTGCGACATAGTTGAACAAGAGGAGCATAATGTAAGAAAAGAAATGGAACAACCTAATCTGAAAAGCTCTTCAGCTTATCTCAAATTCGATGAATTCCGGAATATAACAAGGCAAGCGAAAGAGGGTGATCCTCCGGATACGTTTAAGATCACTCATCGTCTTGAATCCGACGGTTCTGAGTACAATTATGCATCTACATTGAAAGGTGCTAAAGTGGTTGCACATAACAAGGAAGCAAAAGGTGCAAACAACATATTGGGAAAAGATCATGATCAATATCTAAGAAATCCTTGTACCGTGGAAGGAAAGTATGTTGTGATTGAGTTAGCAGAGGAGACATTGGTTGATGCTGTTAAAATCGCTAATTTCGAACACCATTCTTCGAATTTCAAGGAATTCGAGTTGTATGGTAGTTTGAATTATCCAACTGATACATGGTCTCCATTAGGAAAGTTTGTTGCTGCTAATGTGAAGCAAATTCAGACCTTTACACTATCAGAACCAAAATGGTTGAGGTATCTGAAGTTAAATCTACTAAGTCATTACGGTTCGGATTTTTACTGCACGCTGAGTGTTGTAGAGGTATATGGTGTCGATGCAATCGAGAGGATGCTCGAAGATCTATTTGTTCCATCCGAACAACATGTCACGAAATCAACAGATTCTAATTCAACAGGGCCTTCTGTAAAACCAGATGTGGGTTCCCATGATGGTAAAAGAAATGACGAGGCTCAAACTGCTGCTTCCGGGATAGACAATGCCGAGGATGTTCAAAAGCTCAATGAGACTGCAACGAAGAATCCAGTTACCACACGAAGGATTCCCGATCCTTTAACTGAAATTAAACAACTACCTGTTGGTAGAATACCTAGTGACACTGTCTTAAAGATATTGATGCAGAAAGTGAGGTCTCTTGATTTGAACTTATCTGTTTTGGAAGAGTATATCAAAGAATTAAACCGAAGAGAAGGCGATGCTTTACCGGAGATCAATTCCGAGTTATCAAGAATTTCTCTACTTCTGGAGAAAAGCAAAACAGAAATAAAAGATCTCATGCATTGGAAAGAAGCAATGGTACTGTAAAAATTCCGTTCCTTCTTTACCATCATAGGTTTCCTTAATGAATAAAAAGGTTACATCTTTTGCCTTATCCCTTTCAGGAAAGAGAATTTGCAGACCTTGAATCATGGAAAGCTGTGGTTTCTTCTAGTATAAGTACATTGGTTAGAGAAAACAGCATGTTAAGGTTAGAAATCCATCCATACATACATACATACATATTTGCATGCATGCAACGTATATCTGACATGATTCACTTCTGTTTTGTGGCCAAACAGATTAGATGTTGAAAAGGTTGTACATGATCAAGCAAGTTTGGAGACAAAAGAACTTGCTGTATTAGCAGTAAGTCTTTTCTTTGTTTGCATTGCCATTCTGAAGTTAATTTCGAGCCGAGTCACGATGTTTTTGGGAGCCACCGAGCGGTCGGAAAAGGTATACCAGACGAGCCAAGGTTGGGTTTTGATACTTGTTAGTAGCAGTATGACAATATTCATTACTTTGCTGTCTGGGTAAACTGGGGTGTGGTTGGTAGAGATACACATTCTTTGATTAGCATTTAGCTTGAAAAAAACCTCAATGTAACAGGAGTGCAGTGTTTTGCTATATCAGGGACTATGACTTTGTATCAACATTGTGAATATTTTGTCTCTGGTAATTCATCTGTTCATCTGCAATCTTTACCTAATAGATGGGCTAACGACCCAACAATTTTGGATACAATACAATACCAAAATAATGACTAATATATGATATGATATGATAAAGATATTTAACATCTTAAACACAATTATAAAGATGAATTTTCAGGCAAGTGAAACAATGGTCCATACTCGGTCTATACTTAAATCATTCATTCATGTAACTATTTCAGGTAGTAACGTTAGAATCAGATTAAATTGGTTGTTTGGTTGAATGGGTGGTATAGAACCAAATATTAAACTGTTATGAATTTGTTATACCTTATGTAACAGACCTCGCAGACATCACAACGTACAACGTACTCATAGAGAGCTTGATATGTGTCTCTCAATGGAATTAATGATACGACGAGCCTTCGTTTAGTTTGCGAACCTCAGCTTGGTAAACTTTGGAGTTGAACATCTCCCCTGAGATTCTCTGAGGACCACATAGAGGCCGAGAGTAATTGATTACCAGTCGTCTTAAAATGTCTCATCCTAGGACCTACCATTATTGCCGTTGCCAAAAGTATCAAATAAGACTTTTGAGTTAGTGACCTTAAGACACGTAGCTACGCTTGTCCCCCAATTAGTGACCTTAAGACATGTAGCTACGCTTGTCCCCCACATGTTAATTCCTTCTCCTTCAACCATCAGACTCTTCCCCAAATAAATCTCTTCCCCCAACCTTCACCTTACCTTCCTCCATTTCGTCATCGTCTTCCTCACCTGTTAACAATTAATGCGGTGAGCATGGACATATATGACAAACCCAGGTATTAGTGATCCTCCCAACACTGAGTTTGATCCTACCAATGACCAAGTTATAGACCCATTGGTCGTAACATAGGAGCAAATATAGATCAAACCAGAACAACCTAAAACCCAAATCACTTGCATGGCAACCAAAACACAAACCCACAAAATCAAACCAACTTTCAAAAACCAAAACCAACAAAATCCCTACTAGCAAAACCTATACCAACAATTCTTCCAATACCTCCTATGGTATTATAACACCTAGAACCAACATCACATCGGAGCATTGCTAATCGACCAAGGATCTCAACATCATCATTCTAGTAGTCAAAAATATCTAGACATGCAAAAATATCTAGACATGCAAGAGAGAGTAATAGTAATGGGTAAACAAGTGTCCTCCCAAGAAAAGAGATACAAAGAACAAAAAAAGTTTAACTAGAAGCAAATGGATAGACAAAAGCAAGTAGATGAAGGAAATGAAAAGCTCATCGAGGAGTTAAGAGCATGCAAAATGAATCATGATCAAAACCCAAGGCATGGAGGGGATGAATCTATCCATTTCGATTGCAATCGTCAACATGCAACCGAGATAACAAAAATGTAATAGATGATATTGACATGGATGATAATTATGATGAAGACTTATATAATTATAGGTATTCTAGTTGCATCAATGTCTCAATTTCAATTCAAAAATGTGTTTGATTCACACTCCATGTTCTGAGAAATATTTACCATTTGAAAAGCAGAAAAAAAATGGAGTCTTTGTTTGAAGAAATGCATTGAGAAAGGGTGGATGCATAGAACCTTTCAACGAGATAGTGCTTTTTCAACTTTCTCAAAATAGAATCTATTCCAAACATATATGCCATGGTTCCTTACTTTGATAGGGTAGACATATCTAAATTTGATATTTTTATATACTTCAGACCTATTGCCTGTACTAAGTAGCAGTAAAAATTTTGTATCCACTTTTCATGATATTATGCATGGATCAGATAGTCAAAATACTTTAGAGCAAAAAATAGAAAGGTCAGAGAAACATTTATAATATTTTTAGAAAGCTGAATACTTAGAATTAGTGAAAAAGTATAAAAATGAACCTTTAGCTGAAAACATATTACGGCACCATGTCTTCCTTACCTTTAAGTTTCCTAAAATGATGTATGATGGTTAAAGGGATCCTTAGGATCATTTGGTCCACTATGTCAACCATATGAATATATTTAGATCTTTGGATGAAGTTAAGTGCAGGACATTTTCAATGACGTTAAAAGATTCAGCTCAAGCATGGTACTTACAATTACCACAACATTCCATCACAAACTTTAAGAAGTTGGTGACCACCCGTCCCGCTGTTTGTGCATTGGAGTTGAGAATCAACACTAAAATGACAATAAAATCAGAATAAAAAGGTGCAATGTCTACAAGTGTGACAGGTCAGCTATAATATTTGTAGTGTTACAATGGAAAACCAGAGTACTCTAAGGATCGAACCCAAATGAGTTGGCGATTAAGTGAATTCTAACTATAAATGTGTAATTAAAGAGTCTAAACAACTACTCGCTAAATGCTATAGTATGACAAACCATAATAAAAGTTGATGAAAGCTAATTAATTACTTAAAAAAAAGAAAAGAACTAAATTGTAAAGAAAGAAAACTATGCAACTATCAAATACGAGTAAATATGATAGCAGATAGTGGTTGGTTGACTTCAATATGGTTATGTGACTTTTTAATTAGGGATCTAAATTGAAAATACTCCTAAATTGACTTTATATTACCTTTCAGCCTCAACTTTACCAAATTAGACAAATTAGTCTGGCTTATCTCTCGACCTCTCTGACTAATCCAGGACTCATCAAATTGGTGCCCAATAAGATCTCCTATCGGTCTCACTTATCTTGATTTTCCCTTAAGGGTGTCAATTAAACGTCTCTATCCTTCGATTAATGAGAGAGAGAGTATGTGTGTGTAACACCCCTAACTCCTATCCGTCACCGGAATAGGGTTACGAAGCATTACCAGAGTTTACAGAACAAATGCAATTAATTTATGTCATTTACTATTCATATCCGAAACTAATCATATAGTCCATTGATTGGACCCTTGAGGCCCAATTTAAGCATTAGAAGTAAGTCGGGACTAAATTGGGAATTGAGGAAATTTTTCTGAAGTTTCCAAAATTTTTCCCTAGATGTAGGGCATATATGCCTGAGTGGTAAGGGACAAGCTCGTTTGGTCAAGCCGTGTGGCTCACACAACCTAGTGACATGCCCATGTCTCAGGCCGTGTGGCTTCACGCGCCCGTGTCCTTAACCCATATAACTTTTTGACTTGTAAAACATGAAATAATAGAAGTCACACAGTCAAGTCACACGCTCGTGTGCTAGGATGTATGGTTAATTCAATTCTTGAAAATTAGGTGCAGGTTTCACATGGCCATGACACACACCTGGTACTAGGCCATTTTTTCACACGGCTGAGGCACACACCAATGTCTCCGCCCTTATGCTCAATTCTGAGCATTTTATTTCTCAATTTTAGGATGCAGGGGACACACGGCCAAATCACATGCCCATGTGCTAGGCTGTGTGTCACACACATTCTAGACACACGCCCGTGTGTCTACTCGTGTGGACAAAATAAAACTATTTCCTAGCTTTATTTCCTCACCCAAACTTGTCATCAACCTACACCAAAACTTACAAATATATATCAACCAATTCAAGCATCATATCCCAGCCAATCTTATCATCTAACATGATATATCCACACATGTACATGTACTCATGTTTATAATCTTACCTTTTTGTGAAGATTTATATTTTACCCTAACTCAATCAAATCATACCATATGCTTATATATTAAACAAGATATGCCTTATAGCAATGTGCGAAAATATAATATCATTAGCCATTCCAATGGGTATATTACAATCATTTACATACCAATATTGGTAAAGTTAGCCTATACATGCCATTATACCAAAATAAGTTTTCTAGTTATACCAAAACAAACAGGAGGATAGTGTGATGATACTCTGACCGATCTCCAACCTTTGCAAGCTTTCGAGCACTATAAAATAGGGGAAAAGGGAATCTAGTAAGCATTTAATGCTTAGTAAGTTCATATAACAGGAATTAAACTTACCAATCATGTTATTAATATTAAGCATAAAATAACATGCTTTCCATAAATTTAGTTAATTGCCTAAATGCATACACTCAATCAAACAAGTTAGTAATGTAATTCATATGTATATCAAATATGCATAGATGAGCTCAATATGCCATAACTTTCAGGTATTCCATATATATGTATATTCAATACATCTTTCTTTTGATCTCTTAATTTCTCATGTCAGGGGTATTGTCCGTTAAATTTTTGAAATATCGATGGATACCCACGTAGTACACTCAAGGTGTACAATTCAGACATCCGCCAATTCATGTCCAGGGGTACCCATTAGGGTACATAATCAGAGAGTACACTTTCAAGTCACTAATCAGGATGCTCTTATGAGCCATGTATCAGAATGCTCATTTGGGCTAAATCTCACGAGTGCTTACTAGAGCCACAACTCAAAAAGTTCACAAAGAACTTTTAATTAGGAAACTCTCAAGGAGCTTATCTGGATTGCTCTCAAAGAGCCATGTAACAGGAGCATTAGATAGCCGTATCTTAGGGAGTTTAAGCGAGCTATATCAGGATACTCAAAAAGAGCTGCTTTTGTGTTCGCAACACATCCCAGAACACAACCGATCGAATCATGTGTCAGGACGCTCACAAAGAGCTACGGTAGTGTGCAACACATGCAAGTTCACTACCAAATAGGTTGCTCACAGGAACTATTAACAGGATGCTCGAGAGGCTATATTAGGGATTACTCATCAAAGCTAAATCCCATCTGCAACATATGCAGGACCACATTTAATATGGGAAACCACACATACCCATCGAATTTCTGTATTCAAACGGAACTTAACCCCTTTTTCTAACATTTCCGAGCATGTGATCATTTCTTACATTTATAACATTAATATGTTTCACATAAATTTATACCACATTCAATCCAAATACAACATCAATTCAAACATATACAGTTACACAAACTTACCTCAACACTTGTTCGTGTGTAAGTCTACTAATCCGAAACTTTTTCTTTTCCTCGATCCAGCTTCGAATTTGAGTTATTCGAATCTATATAAATAAATTTAACATCAATTTAACACATTTCATATTCAATTAAGTTCAAGTTACATTCTAGGAAAATTACCATTTTACCCCTAAAACTTTTCATAAATTCCAATTTCGTCCTTAGGCTCAGAAAATAAAATTCTTGCAATTTAATCATTATTCCAAGCCTAGTCAAGTTCTCTATATCACAATAACAGCCCATGAATTTCACAAAAATCAAAATTTTTCCATAGGTTTTACAACTTTTCAATTTGGTCTCTAAATCATGTCTTTACCAAAATTTTCTTTGTAAAAGTTGTTTATCTACTAACAACCTTTTATTTTCTACCATAAATTTTAAATTTTCAGCATATTCATCCATGGTACAACTTCTATACTTTGATATCTTTTCAAATTAATCCCCAAAATAGAAAGATTAAACTATCCCGATCTTAAAAATATAAAAATTACTAAAAACGGGACTTGAATACTTACCCAATTAAACTTGAGTAGTCTTCTCTCTTTCTCTCTCCTAGGGTTTCCATGTAAAATTTTGGGGAAGATGATGAAAATAAGATGATAATATCTGTTTAATTTAATTATCATCTTTTAATTTTATTACTTTCTAATTTAGTCCTTAGCCTTTTCTAATTTTCCATGGATGAATCACCAAAAATATCTACTAACTTTTCTTTAATGGTCTAATTACCATATAAAGACCTCAAGTTTTTACCTATAGCTTTTAGAACTCAACTTTTGCATTTTATGCAATTTAGTCCTTTCCATAATTAATCACTTAATCGATAAAATTTTATTATCACTATTTTCATATACTATTCCTATCCCAATATGAACCATATAATAATATTAAAGTAATTTTTTTTCTTTCTGACTCAGATTTGTGATCCCGAAACTACTGTTTCGATTTCACTGGAAATGGGCTGTTACACACACACACACACACACACACAGATGAATTAACATTGGAATTAAAATAAATATAAATATCGTGACTTTACTGCAAGTGTGATAGGTCTGTTGTAATATTTGTAGTGTTACAATGGAACACTAGAGTATTCCAAGGATCAAACCTAAGAGAATCATGGATTGAACAATTTATAAATAATGTGCGTGCGAAATAAAGAGCATAATCAACTAATCGCAAAAGATTATATTACGACAAATCATAAAGTTAAGAGAAATTGAACAAATCTACGACCTAGCTAACAAGGACTAAATTGTAAAATATGTAAAATTACGAAGTTAACAATTAAATAACAAATAATGGTTGGTTAATCTTGATGTGGTTCAATAGTCTTCAAATTAGGGTCTAAATCGCTTAAACTTCCAAAATGACTTCATTTTATCTCTCGGTAAAACTTAGTATTTAGGCAAAAAACTTAGGATTGATGACCCTAAGGGAATATCTAGGTAAGTGGGACCAAGAGGATATCTTGTTGGGCACCTAACCAATGAAATCAAGAGATAATCCCTTAGGGTCTTCAATCCTAAGTTTTTAGGTTCATTCAAATTAGTCCAATTTATATGATTTGGTCCTTTATCCAAAAATCAGCTTACCACATCTCCATCAACCAACCCCCTTAAAAGTTTAGTTACTCATGCTAAAAATAAAGCTAATAAGCATGGGAATTAAAAGCATAGAAGTCATTAAAGAAAAGCTTGAGAGAAATGTAAAAGTTGGGATTTTTATGCAAGAAAATTTAAAGGACATGTAAAAAGAAGAATTCAACAAGAAAATCTAAAGTAAAAAAAACATAAAAGGAACAAACTTTAACATATTTAGAGTAAAGGAAATTGAAATACATAACTAAAGTTAAAAATATCTTACAACCAAGGTATAGAGACTGAAAGTACAAATAAACCTAAGCTATAGTAATAACTACCTTAATTAACACTAAGAACAATTAAAACAAGAAGGAAAGTTGTAGAGAAATGTTAAATCTATAGCTAAGGAAATGAAACTAAGAAACCCTTGAAGAAGAGAAAGAAAAACTAAGAGAACTTAGAGAAAAATAAACCTAAACTAAGCTAATGTGACCTTACTTTCTTTTAGCCAAATTTTGGCTGATATAAGCAGTTATTATGATCTATTCTTGTGCCCAAGATACCTTTGAACAAGCCTTCAATGATTGGTGCTTCGGGTGGACAAAGACTACCCTTTTTATCAATTTTTGTCCCTTCATGATGTTGGTATCGCAATACTAAGGAATAAGATATCACGATACCTCGAGCAATCTTAAACTTGGGGTGCTTCTTGGCAGGTGTATATCTTGATACCCAACGTGGATATCATGATACCACTAAAGGGTGGTTTCTATTCTTGGGTTGTTTAGAGGTATCGCGATTCCAATGATTGAATATTGCAATACCCTTTCCTTTGGTGTCGTTCTTACTCAGTTTTAGCGTCCAACGTGTAACAGCCTGAATTAGGGCCTAAACAGAATGGTGGTTTAGGGACCACAAATCTGACATAGAAAAATTTATTCTGATAAAGTTTTAAGGTCTATTGTGTGATTGAATGCATAAGTAAAAAATTTAGTAAATAGATTTTATCGATAAAGTGCCTGATTGAGTGATAGGACTAAATTGCAAAAAAATTCAAAATATGTGTTCTAGAAGCTTTTAGTTGAAATTGAAATGGAATCATAAACTAGAGGTCCTTATTTAGTAATTAGACCATTTTATGGCAACATGCATAAAAATGCCCATGGAAGGAAAAAATTGCAAAAAAGGCCATTAAAGGCATTTTGGTCATTTGAATATTAAAAGAAATAAAAAGGGAAAATAAGGCCAAAAAAGTGTCCATCTTCCCCAAGTGTTTGGCTGAATGTATTGGAAACTCCATAGCTAGGGTTTTCAACTTTTCAAGCTCCAAGTAAGTGACTCCTAGCCCCGTTTTTTATGTTCTTCGTATTTTTGAGATTCTTGTACCTTGACCTAGCTTTCTATACCACTATTTTAAGCTGGGGTTCATGTTTAAAAATTTACCCATGTGTGTCATGAAAGCATTTTGATGTTTATCGGTAGAAAATGAAAGTTTAGAGTGTGGTAAACAACTTTTGCTAAGTGATTTTTCATGGAAATACATTTAGGGACTAAAATGCATAAGTTATAAAATAGGTGTATAAGTTGTGAAATGTTGAAAATTGTGGGCTGCTATAAGAGAGAAATAGGGTCGACTGGGCTTGGGAATGTTGAAAAATAGATACATTTCATTTTATGAGCCTAGGACTAAAGTGTAAAAATTGGCAAAGTTAGGGGTAAAATGGTAAAAATTACCATAGGATGATTTTGTGCCCAATTAAGTAATGTATGTATTGAATGAGTTAAATTTGATGTTATAGATCAAGAATGACGTGAAATCGACCTTGACCAAGGAAAAGGCAAGGTGTCAGACTAAATCGAAAAGATTAGCATTTTTGCATCGTGGTAAGTCATATATGCAAATAATGAGTTATTATAATTATTATGTTTAGTTATCTTAATTATTGAAACTTAAAATGTTACTATGAATTGTCCAATGTGTATTTTGATAAAACCGATAGTGAAGAAAAGTCCCGGTTGAACCTCATTAGGATACGAGTGACATGTCATTAGGATCTATTGACAATGATTAATTGTATATATGTGATTTCGGGTGTTGGTTTAGTTCGACTACCAGTGGCTAGGTAATCCTGCATTTGTTGCAGATACTTGTTAACTTATGTGAGCAGCACTGAGTAGCTTCGATTATACCGTCAGCTTGTCTGAGCAGACCCGTGAATAGCTCATTATTGAGCCCCCATGAGTTATGTGTTATGTGGTAGCCTCGGCTACAATCCATCGGTAGCTTTGGCTACATTATGTGTGGCACTTGTGCCTTATTCTGAGTATCCTTTAGTATTCCAGTGGTTCAACGGGTTAATCGAACTGATAATGATAGAATGTGATTGTATGAGAAATGATTTGACTGTGTGCTGAGTATATGTATGTGCAGGTTATATGAAAAATTATCATGTATACTAAGCGCTAAATGTATGTATTGAGTTATGTGGTAAGGCTATTGAGTAAGTGACATTCTCAAACCTGATGTGATCATAAGAGAATTTATTTGCAAATTATATGAATTATGGTTTTATATACACATTAATTTTGCATATAGGCTTA
Organism: Gossypium stocksii; assembly: GCA_020496765.1. Lineage (NCBI taxonomy): Eukaryota > Viridiplantae > Streptophyta > Magnoliopsida > Malvales > Malvaceae > Gossypium > Gossypium stocksii. The sequence goes on from CM035622.1 coordinate 58,025,094, forward strand.
CTAAGCTTTATAGCTTACCCCTTCTCTTTTCCTTTCCCTTATAGGTTCATCAAGCTAATCCGAGGTTCAATGATCAACAGGATTCCATCAACACTATCAACCATCACATCTGGTATTTTGATTATAAACTTTGAAAGTTATGGCATATATAGGTGATCTATTTTTTTGGTTGTAAGTTATAGTCTTTTTGGGTCCATTTGTTGGTAGTGGTATTTTGTTTACCTTGGCCATTTGAGATGAGCCATAATTGTTAAGTTATGTTATATCAAAATGTTGTAATCTATTATGTGCAAGCTTGCCTATTATGAGTAAATTATGTGTGGATATACAAGTTTGTTGATGATAGATAAAGTTAGGATGTGGATGGCTTAACATGTATGTTTTGATGAGTTTTGATGTTATAATATGAATTTGGCAAAATTGGTTGATCTTGGTTTGTGTTTTAGGGTGGCAATTGGCTTGGAAATAGCCTATAATTGTCCACACAGGTAGACACACGGGCATATGTTTAGGCCGTGTGTGACACACGGCTAGCCCACAGGCGTGTTGATAGGCCGTGTGTCCCTTGCACTTGAAATTATGAAAATTAAATGTTTTGCAGTAAACACATGGGGTGGAGACATGGCCATGTGTCTCGATCGTGTGATAGACACTGCCTAGCCAACGGGCGTGTGGCTTGGTCGTGTGATGAAAACTTCGTGATGATGTTATAAATAGAATACTCTAGTTTTTCACACGGAGTCAGAACATGGGCTTGTTGAGGCCGTGTGAAGGATACAGGCTAGAGACACAGGTGTGTGCTCAGCCGTGTGAAAACCCCTGTAGGTTCGAAATGAAAAATAATTTAGCATGGGCTAGGGATATGGGTGTGTGCGACCACACGACCTGCCTGCACGGGCGTGTCCTTGTCCCATACGAGTGTGTGCCCTGTTTTGAGTCAAATTTTCATAAGTGTTTTAAAAGTTTCGTATTGGTCACGGATCATACCTATTGTATCGTTTAGGCCTCGCAGGGCTATAATGTGACTGTCATACGTATGAATGAAAAAGTTTTAAATTTTATGTGAAATTTATGTGTCGAAATCAAATGATCGTGCGAGTGTATGCTCGGTAATGCCTCATACCCATGTTCGGCGACGGTTACAGGTGAGGGGTGTTACACAACGTGTCCCTACATCACCTAACCATACGTTAGGAGCCTCAATGATGCTATTGGGCAATTTGTGTCTCAAAATAAGTAAAAACGAGACATTTATACTTATTAACTTAAAACTTAACAATTACGAAAAACTACGAAAAAGACACTATTGTAGTTGAGAATAAGCTCTTTATATGTACTGGGAAAGCCTAATTTACCATATCAAATTATAGCAAATCACACTTCTCCACACTTAACTCTTTGCTTGTCCTTAAGCAAACACACTAAGAATGTAAAAAGAAAGATGACTTTTGTACTAGATCAGACAATTATGTCACATAGCAGTAAAATATCGAACTCATACGAGAACTACCTCACATACAACTTAAGAGTGATATCTAGCTAACTTGGTTATTCCTAATGCAAACATAATTAGTTCACTAAGTTAAAATGTCAATAGATATAGAGGCAATGGAAATGAACATATGTACAAGTGTTATCCATCAAAATAAATTATGTGGATCGCTCATAGATATTTAAAAAGAATTGGTCATATTTGTTCAAACAAATGCAAGCTATTCACAAATTATTGTGTTAGCGAATTATTCAGGTCCCAAAAGTCTTCTAGGCTTATAGGGTTTTAAGGCTTAGGACGGTTCAGAATTGATACAATGGGCACTTAAAACGGGTTCAACCTTTATAAATGGTTAAACACATGATATTGTTCCCTACTCGCCCCTAATTTATTTACAAGCTCACCTCCTTATTTCTCCTTCATTTGTCTACCTTATTTCCCCAAAATGTAATAAGGTATTGCGTGATATTAGTACACACAAAATTGGTAATTATGAACCGAAAGATTTTCTTTTTCAAGCTTAAATTTGATTTAGCTCTCTTTTTCTTCATTTTGCACTCTTTTGTTCACTTTTTTTTGTTATTACGTACTAAATCGTGTAATCTCTTCATTTTCTTTTTCACTCACAAAGCCACCATCATGCCTCTACCTAACCCTCAATGTTCATGGCCAAGCGTCCATTACATAATGTATTTTGAAGATCAAAACAGAGAAGGATTGAGTACAAGACTCGTTTAGGCTCAAGGCTTTGATATTAAAGTTACAAGGAAAGGGTACTTGAGGCTGAAAGATAGGGATACATAGCGAAAGGTAAGCTTTTAGGCTCTTGGTTAGTTCAAACAACGCTTAAGGCCTTTCCCAAATTAATCACTCAACACAAATTCTATCAAATATACATTTATTTAAACGAACAATTAACAGTTAAAAGTTCAAATTATTTATCTACAAGGATCTGTATACTTTATTCATCCTATGGTACACTTTATACATTTTCATTTAGGTTATTTCCTCTACTCTATTATACACATTAACTAAATGAACTAATTAGTTTACAATTAAGAACATCAAGTTGTCTAGTATCATTTGGAATTTACAAGTTCAACAATTCAGTGTACTTTCAATATTTACAACTAATGACTTATTACCTAATTATTGTCCAAGCACCATGCAATTACACAAAAAAATGAAAAATTAAAAATGAAAAATATTTTTGGATTTTTTGAAATTTTTTTTGTAAAAGGCTTAAAAATGAAAATAAACACACAAAATATGATAAATACAAGAAAAAATAAAACACATAAAATTATGTGCATCCCCCACACTTAGACTACACATTATCTTCAATGTGTTCTCCAAAAGAGATAAAAGGTTATAGGACTTCCTTAGAATAGAGTGTCAGACGAGCTTGGAGATCCACCTCCTTATCCAAGCTCACGTGTAACGCCTTGATTTTCGGGATTTTTTGGGTTTTTGTGATTTTTGGTGAAATTCTAAATTTTTTTGAGTGTTGGATACTGAAATGGTGTGTTTAAATGTGTTAGTGGGCCTTTAGAAGGCCCAAGCCTAAGTTAAAACCTGATAAAATATCAAGTTCAGATTTTAAGTGAAAATGAGACTTGGTTAAGTGGGCTTTTATGAAAAACTTCGTAAATTATGACACAAATGGGACCTTGGTAGAGTGGCAAGGTGGCACCACTAAACTCCTAAAAAAGTGGCGTGTGGATGAGGGTAGAGAGCCTGAGTTCAAGTCACAAGGTAAGCGTATTGATACTTTTAATTTTTAGGCATGTGCCGAGAATGTGTTTGACTTAAGTAGAATCGGCTAGGGCCTTGGGGAGGTTGGGCCGGTTGCTTTAGTGATGATTAGGGTTAGTTTCTTTTCTTTTCTTTTCTATCTTGGAGAATTAGGGTTAGCCACCTAGAGTGTTCATCTTTTTCTTTCATTCACCTCTTAGTGTAGCAAAAAGCCGAAATGCAAAGTACACCCCCTCTGTGTCGATTTCTTCTTCTTCTTCCCCTCTCCTTCATTCTTTTCTTTTCCTTTTTGTTTCTTCTCTAGCCGAACATCCCTACCACTCACCTCACTCCCTCTGTCGATCCTATTCCTTTTCAAGCCACCATAGCCAAATGCCATAAAAGCCGAAATCCTGAAACCATTGCTTCTTGTGCCAATTTCTCCAAGCCAAAAACCCTCCATTCTTTTCATCCCTTTTGACCAATTTCCACCTTCTCTAAACCCTTAGTACTTATCAGCAACACCACTCCAAAACTACTACCCCAAATCATCTTCTTCTTCACCAGTTAGAAAAGCTGAAAACGCCACATCCTTAGGAGTCCATAGCCGAAACTTTAGATCTCCTGGATTTGAGTTCTACTATCGTTTAGGGGCTAGATCTGCATCAGATCTGAGTAGAAATAGAAGGGGAATCAGTGGTAAGTGCTTATCACCTCATGTCTATTCTTATTTTGCGATTTAGAAAAAGCCGAAGTCCCTAGAGTTTAGGGAGGCTGTCGATTGGGGTTTAAGACCTTAAGGGATTGTATTAATCGGTTTATTTTGGTGTTAGTGTGATTCAGAGACTACTGAAAAGGGCTTGGATCTTTGGAACGACTAGATCTAGATCTAGTCATCGGTTTTCGGCAAAGGTAAGATTTCGAGGGCCTTAGGGGCATTGACGGAATATGGTAAGTGAACATTGAGATTGGTTATACGGAATTGTAAACTAAAAGTTGTGGTAATCGATTGTAGGATATCGTGGGGGATCTCATTAGCAGTCGTCGCGAATTAGGTGTACATCGAACACCTTCTCATAGTTCAATTCGGTAAAAGCCGAAATGCCGAAATTCCGGCATTTCATGGGCTTGTGAGTGTGTAAATGCTCACAAGACGTTTAGAAATCATTAGATCTGAAATCGCAAAGTGGTAAGCTAGTCGCGTGTGGAATTTCGTATACTTCGGTAATTGGGCCTCGATGGGCTGCAAATGGGCCCAATGGGCTTACGGGCCCATATGGGTAAAAACGGGTAATTAAGGTGTACTGATAGATTGTAGGTTCAAAACTGCCTAAACTGATAAATTGATCTTAAAACTTGGACTAAATGGGCTTAAATAGCAAATAGAAACTGCAGGGCCCATTAGGGGTTTTAGGGCCCAATGGCTAAAAATTGTTAGAACGAGTTAGTTAAACTGCTGAGATGAAAATTAGGTTAATAAGGACTGAAATCTGTATAAAACCCTAGGAACCTGATAAAATTACTGAAATACTTTTATAGGTGGAAAATTACTATTTTACCCCTAGAAGCAAAATGACTGTTATACCCCTAGGGCTAAGTGTGACCAAAATACATGTTTTACTGTTACTATTTACTGCATGCCATGTCATTATTATTTGTTGCATGGGACTAGGATATTGATGGAGGAAGTATTGAAAGTGGCTTGACTACGTACTAGAGGCTTTGCCTCAACTTACTGATATTTGAGCAACTATGCTACAACTGTGGAGTGTAGGGCTGGGTGGGTTGAGTTATTCCCCACATGGTGTGTAGGGCTAGTACGGGTGGAGTGTAGTGGTTGGATCTAGGCTGGGTTGGGCTTGCATACATGTTAATATCTGTTCTATTCTGAAATGGGCCTATGGGCCGTACTGTTATCTGAAAAGGGCTAAGGCCCAGTTTATTGTATCTGGATAGGGCTTCGGCCCAGTTAACACTGTAACTGGATAGGGCTTCGGCCTAGTGGGCTTGAGTTGATTTGGGCTCGGGATGGGCATTCTATACACACTGAGTTTTCCAAACTCACCCCCTTTCTTTCCGTCCATGCAGGTGAGCCCTAGTTGGTGGACTTGGAGTTGGGAGGGATTCAGAGTGGCCACGAAGATTAAATTTTTGGTTTCCAATTATTTTATTCCATTATTTAGATTATTTTTAATATGGTTTCTGGGTTGTAATAAGGCCGCTCTATTTATTTTATTTTGGGTTTTTAATTCTTTACGTGTTTAATTTGTTTTAACTTAAGAATAATATTGTTTAAATTGTTTTTAGAAATCGGATTTACTTGTTTTCAAAATAACACGATAAACGAACAATTTCAAAACCAAATGCACTTTCCAAAGAGTATCAAAAGTCAAGTTTTTAAATAAACCTTTCACGATCAGTAGTAAATAGGACATTTATTAAGCAAATCGAGAATTTCTCTTAAAATAACAAGCACGGTTTTGGCAGAGCTCACCCTAATCTTAGTAACTACGTAACATGGTTAGATGTAGGTGATGTGACACACCAGATTTGGCCATAACGTCTGAGCCGGGTTTGGGGTGTTACATCACGAATGTTGAGTAGTCTTTTAGGGTAATTTTCTGCACATAAAGCAAACATACAAAATTAAAAAGCAACAAAAAGCTTACAAAATATAAAAATAGAAAAATTAGTCCAAAAGTAATGAAGTTTAATACAGTTTACAAGCCTCATAAATAAATAAAAATAAAAATAAAGTTGTGAAACTATATAACTATTCTGAGTCAGAGCTTGACTCCTCGATCAATGGTTGCTTCCTTTTTTTCTTGAAAGTAGACCTACTTTGATTTTGCGGTTGAATACCTGATTCTTCCTCATTTAAGGTATGAATTTCCATTCCCTTCAGCTTTCCTTACCAACTTGGTTGCTGAAAACCATACTCTGTTGCTTCCCGATTAATGTGGGACTTTATTGCTTTGATTATTTGTGTATTGTATTGGATAATTTCTACTAACACTTAAGCTTTGTCTATATGGCACCAATAATATTTTGCAAATTGAGCTCTTCTTTTTAACCTAAGGGTCGATCTTTTTTGTTCTTTTGGTTATGAGTTCTCTTTTGGTTTTGTTGCTCCCTCAGCTTTTGGAATTGCTGTAGCATTGAGCCGCCAATTACAAATGTAGGTAGGCGATGGTGTGGTTCAGTGGTATCTATGACTACCCCAAATTTTCTGTATAAGTATGTGACCAAATGGGGGAAATACATGCCAGTCGTGTCACTTTCCATGCAAAATAACATGCATCGGTAGATCTAGGTTCCTAGACAAACACACTTTCACTGCAAAATAGAAGTCAACAAGATAGCTCGAAAAGCGTTAATTGTTTGAGTATTAGGCGTGGGGAATAACTTAGGTAGAAAAAATGTAACACCTCAAACCCGGCCCAGACGTTATGGCCAAATCTGGTGTGTCACATCAACGATGGGTTGAAACACATTCTTTGGTTAACACGATTAGGGTGAGTTTGCGAAACCGTTATTAAGGGTTTGTAAAGAAATGCAGGTTTAATTGGTGAAAGTCCTATCCACTACCAGTTTAGAGTTCATTTAGGTTTTAAGTCTTATTTGTCGTTAAGTCATCCATTTGCTATGTGTGTGTTATATTTTGAAAACGTTGATTAATTTTAAAAAAAACCCGCGCAGCCTTAGTCTAGCCATTTTAAGATACTTATAAATAAAGAGATAAAACCAAAAATGAAAATACTTAGGAGTGGCCTTATTACAACCTCAAAACCGAAATGAAAATAATTTAAATAAAATACTGAAAACGAACTACTTAAGAGAAATCAACCATGTACAATCCACGTGGCCACTCTGAATCCCTCTAACTCCAAGTCCACTATTTTAGGGCTCACCTGCAAAGATGAAAGGAAATGGGTGAGTTTGGAAAACTCAGTGTGTAAAGTAAACCCAACCAGAGCCCAAATCAGTTCAAGCTTTATTGGGCTTATGCCAAATCCAGAAACAGTATTAACTGGGCCATAGTCCTATCCAGATTCAGTTTAATTGGACCTTACCCCTATTCAGTAATCAGTGCGGCCCTTAGGCCCATTACAGTAACAGAATAGAAAGGATGCATGTATGCAATAACCCAGCCCAAATCCAGCCCTACACACCACCCGTACCAGCCCTATCAGTAAACGTGGCATTGCCACTTAGCACTTCCTCCATCAAAAACCCAATCCCATGCAATAGTATAACATGTCATGGCATACAGTGAACAGATAAAATATAACATGCATTTCAGTCAATTTAACCCTAGAGGTATAATGGTCATTTAGCACCTAAGGGTAAAATAGTAATTTTTCACCCTTAAGGGGTATTTGAGTAAATTTTCTAGTTTTTAGGGTTTTATGCACATTTCAGCTATTATAGGTCCAAAAATCATCTAGGTAACCTAATTAACCCATTTTGTCCAATTTAGAATTACCGGGCCCTAAACCCCTAATGGGCCCTGCAATGTTTACTAACGAATACGGCACAATAAGCCCTCATACTAAGTCCGTTTTAGCAGATTTGATACCCAGACTATCAAAAAGAACTTACCGCTCGTTTTCACCCAAATGGGCCCGTCAGCCCATTAGGCCCAAATTTAGCCCCTCGAGGCCCAATTTCACCAACATGCACGAAATCGTGCACACATCCTCCTTACCATTTGTGATAACCAATATTACCATTTTTAACCGGCCCAGGAGCACTCGTACGCTTGCAAGCTCATGAAATGCCGAAATTTTGACATTTTGGCTTTTTGGCTTTTGCCGATTTAGTCTACTAGTGGGCGTTCGTTTACACACCTAATTTACGATATACTATGGCGAGATCTCCCACGCGATTAACCTACAATCATCTACTAATATGTTAGACCATGAGCCAACGATAACTAATGTAATAACCATCACCATATTCGGCCAATATCTTTTAAGGCCCTTGAATACTTACCTTAGCCGAAACTAATGACTAGATCTAGATCTGGTCGCTCCAATGGTCTTAGCCTCTAATACTCCTTGTTAGATCGTCTCCTGTACACACTAAACACAAAGAATCGAAAGAAAGAGGCTAGTAAAGCACTTAGTCCAAGATAACGAATGGAAAGGGGTTTCAATTACTTACCAAAAGAATGGATCCACCAGATCTAAAGGTTCAGTTCCTGGATTACTACGGATATGAAGGTTTCAGCTCCTTACACAGAATGACACAAGCAACTAATACGTTCTTTGAGATTTCGGCTTTTGAAGTAGTCGACCAAGAAGAAATCGGTTACAAGGTTAGGTATTTCGGGTTTGAGAAGAAATCACTAGAGACAGGGTTGAGATTGGGTTTTGGAAAAGGATAACAGAAGAAGAAGAAGTTGTGATAACTATGGAGTGGTCGAAAGGAGATAAGGGACTTGGAAAGTTCGGTCTTTAGAGAAAAGATGGGGAGGGTTCAATAAAAAAGAAGTCGACAAGAAGGAAACAATAAGAAGAAGTAGATTCATCTTTTAGAAGGGAAGAGAAGAAGAAATGAGAGTGGTTTGACTTACTTGCACAATTCGGCAAAAAGAAAGAATGTATGGGTTACGTTTTCGGCTTTTAGAACCTATGAGTAAATAAGAGGAGGAAGAAAAAGAATTGAAAGTGTTCTTCAAAAGCCTAAATCTATTCGGCACTAGAGAAACAAGCAAATGCCAAAAAACAACACAAGAAGTCGGCACACCACCCTAATAGCTGAAAGTGCAAACCCCTAAAGCCCTAGCCGAATGTGCACCTTCAACTCTCCAAGTGTCGAATTTGCTCTTCTAAGACCCCTACAATCGGCCACCACTAGCTCCCATTCAAATTCCTAGATTTGCTTCTCCTTATCCTCTCTGACTCAATCTCATGAGCATCTCAAACTCTTCCCAACAGAGTTTCACTTGAAGTCCATCATATTCTTGCACATGCAGTAAAAATAAAATACCACACTGCTTACCATGAGACTTGAACCTTGGCCCTTGCATAGCTTTCACACGCCACTTCCCTAAGCTTGAAGTGGCGCCACCTTGCCACCTTACCAAAGGCTTACTTGTGTCTTAAATTACTCACTTTTTCTTAAAAGCCCACATATTCAAGACCCCTTCTCTTTAAGTCTTAAATTTAAAAATTCTATCGGGTTTTAACTGAGGCTTGGGACTTCTAAAGGCCCACTAACACACTCAAAGCATAAATTACATAACCAGACAACAAAATTTTAAGTTCACACCAAAATCGCAAAAATCCTGACAAATCCCGAAAGTTAGGGTATTACAACTCTACCCCCTTAAAGAAATTTTCTGCCTCGAAATTTACCTGATCCAAATAAGTGAGGGTATTGTTGACGCATCGCCTTTTCTGGCTCCCAAGTAGCTTCTTCCCTGCCATGATTGCGCCAAAGTACCTTTACCAAAGGAACTGACTTCCTTCTTAACACTTTGACCTCTCAGTCCAGTATTTGCACAGGTTCTTCTTCAAAAGCCAAGTCGGTCTTTACCTCAATCTTTTCCATTGGTACGACATGAGAAGGATCTGATCGATACCGTCTCAGCATGGACACATGAAAAACATCCTGAATTCGGTCTAACTCCGGTGGTAACTCCATCTGATAAGCTACTGGCCCTACCCGTTTAAGAACTCGATAAGGCCCGATAAATCGCGAACTCAACTTGCCCTTCTTACCAAACTTTAATATCTTCTTCCAAGGTGAGACTTTCAAGAAAACCATATCTCCCACTGAATACTTAATTTCTTTACACTTTAAGTCAGCATAAGATTTCTGCCTATCAGATGCTTCCTTTAACCGATCCCTGATCAACTTAACCTTATCCTCAGTATCTGCCACCAACTCTAGCCCAAGTACCTGACGTTCCCCCAACTCCGTCCAACAAGTAGGTATACGACACCTTCGCCCATACAACACCTCATATGGAGCCATTTGAATACTTGCCTGATAGCTGTTGTTATAAGCAAACTCTGCCAATGGCAAGTAATCCTCCCAACTACCTCGGAAGTCGATAATACAACCCCTCAACATGTCCTCTAGAACCTGAATAACTCTTTCTGACTGTTCATCCGTCTAGGGGTGAAAAGTAGTGCTGAAATCCAATCACGTACCCAATGCCTCATGCAACTTCTGCAAGAATTGAGATGTAAACCTAGTATCCCGATCAGAAATCATCGAAATATGCACCCCATGCAGTCGCACTGTCTCCGCCACATACAACTTGGCCAACTTCTGCAGTAAGTAGTCGGTTCGGACAGGTATAAACTAAGCAGACTTGGCTAAGCTATCCACAATTACCCACATTGAGTCCTTCTTAGAGAGTGTCAAAGGTAGCCTACTTACAAAATCCATGGTTACCCTCTCCCACTTCCAAAGTGGAATCTTCACTGGCTGTAGAAGCCTAGAAGGCAATTGATGCTCAACCTTCACTTGCTGGCATGTTAGACACTTCCCCACAAATTCCGTCACCTCTCGCTTATGTCCCGGCCACCAGTATAACTCTCGCAAGTCTCGATACAACTTATTCCCTCTAGGATGCATGGCATAAGGTCCACAAAGAGCCTCTTTCAGAATTGACTGCCTCAAGTCAGAGTCCTTCGGAATACAAACTCGTCCTCGAAAGCACAAAACTCCTTTACCATTCAGTCCAAAATCAGAAGTCCCATCATTCTCAGCTTGCTGAAATCGAGGAATTAGTGACTCATCCTCTAACTGTTTCTCCTTAATTTGTTCAATCTAAGTTGGTCTCACTTGTAACTCTGCTAATAAGCTACCATCGTCATACAGACTTAGACGAGCAAACATTGCTCTCAACTCAGTTACAACCCTTTGACTCAGTGCATCTGCCACAACATTTGCCTTACCTGAGTGATATTCAATTGAACAATCGTAATCCTTAAGCAACTCTATCCATCTTCGTTGCCTAAGATTCAACTCTTTCTGAGTCAGCAAATACTTGAGACTCTTATGGTCTGTGTATATAATACATTTTTCTCCATACAGATAGTGTCTCCAGATTTTTAACGCAAAGATTACCGCTGCCAACTCCAGATCATGTGTAGGGTAATTCACTTCATGAGGCTTAAGCTGTCGCAAAGCATAAGCGACCACCTTACCCTCTTGCATCAGTACACAGCCTAAACCCACATGCGACGCATCACTATACATAGTGAAATCCTTCCCAGACTTCGGCTGAATCAACACTGGCGCCTCAGTCAAGACTTTCTTCAACTTATCAAAAGCCTCTTGCTGTTTCTCAGTCCAAATGAAGGACACTCCCTTCCTCAAGAATTTCGTTAACGGTGCAGTGATTAAAGAGAATCCTTCTAGAAACCTTCTATAGTACTCTGCTAAACCCAGAAAACTTCAAATTTTTGATACCGACCTCGGAGCTTCCACTCCAGAACCGCCTTAATTTTTCGAGGGTCCACCCTAATCCCCTCATCAGAAACAACGTGACCCAGAAATGTCACTTCTCACAGCCAAAATTCACACTTACTGAATTTTGCGTACAGTTGCTTCTCCCTCAGCACTTGCAGAATAATACGGAGATGCTCATCATGCTTCTCCTCAGTTTCTGAATACACCAGAATATCGTCAATAAAGACGACTACAATCGATCCAAGTAAGGTTGGAATACTCGATTCATCAGATCCATGAAAGCCGCAGGTGCATTTGTCAGTCCAAACGGCGTTACTAGAAACTCGTAATGAGCATATCGAGTTCTGAATACTGTCTTATGAATATCCACCCCCTCAACCCTTAACTGATGATATCTAGATCGAAGATCGATCTTGGAAAATACCGAAACTCCTCTAAGTTGGTCAAACAGATCTTCGATCTTTGGCAGAGGGTACTTATTCTTAATCGTCAGTTTGTTCAACTGACGATAATCGATGTACATATGCATCGTCCCATCCTTCTTCTTCACGTATAGTACCGGTGCTCCCCATGGAGGCACACTAGGCCTAATGAAACCTCTGTCCAACAACTCCTGGATTCGTGCTTTCAACTCCACTAACTCCTTCGGTGCCATCTTATAAGGTGTGATGGACGCTGGAGCCGTTCTAGGCAGCAAGTCGATTTCAAATTCGACTTCACGATTCGGAGGCAATCTAGGAAGTTCCTCTGGAAAGACATCTTGAAACTTCTTAACAGTTCTAACCCTCCCTACAGTCAAACCCTCAGTCTCCGTCTGGCTCACAAATGCCAAAAATGCCTCGCAACTCTTGCAAAAAAGCTTCTCAGGCCTCAAGGCTGAAACAACATTGGACAAGTAGTCCCTTCGTTCTCCAATAACTATCACCTCCTCATCCTCTGTAGTCCTTAACACCATCCTCTTGGCCGCACAATCTAGAGTTGTCTTATGCTTAGCAAGCTAGTGCATTCCCAAGATGCAATTGAATTCCCCGAACGGTAGCTCCATTAAGTCTCCAGAGAAAATCCTACCTTGAGTCTCTAAAGGCACATTCCTATAGAGTTTGTCTACCCTAATCGAGTGACCCAGTGGACTTAACACAGTTACCCCACTCACAGTTTCCTCAGAGTGCACACCCAACAACCTAGATATATCACATGCAACATACGAATAGGTAGAACCAATATCTATCAAGGCAGTGTATGGCATGCTAGAGATAAAAATGTACCAGTTATGACGTCAGGTGCGTCACCCTCCTTTCGACGATGAGTAGCATACACTAATATTGGCTTACGAGCCTCAGCATTTTCAGCACCCCTACCAGGTGCTCCACGTCCACGACCATTTCTATTGCCGCCCCTACCTTGGCCACGGCCTCTCGGTGACTGTGGTCCACCTTGCACTGGTTGAGCAGCCCTCTGTTCAGCAACTTGCATCTGAGTTGGTCTTTGCGGACAATCCTTAACTCTGTGCTTTTTGGATCCGCATCTAAAACAAGCCCCAGTATGCTTCTAGCACTCTCCCAGATGAACTTTACCACAGTCCTCACAAGCCTGAGGTCTAACTGTATTCACCGGAACTGCTCGAACCGGTTCGTGCACTCTAGCTTTTTTGACGTTCCTGTTTGGAGCACCAGAGGGTCCAGAATCCCTCCTGAATCAATTTTGATCATTCTCCCAGTTCTGCCGTTCAGTTCATTTCACCTCCTCGGCTATCTTAGCCTTTTCCACCGAAGCAGCAAAGTCACGCTTCCTCTGTGGAGCTATCAGCACCCTAAGCTCATCACTGAGGCCATTCTCAAATTGAATGCTACGTTCGTACTCAGTAGCAACTATTCCGCTGGCATACCGGCTCAACCTTAAAAACTAGGCCTCATATTCAGCAACAGACTTGTTACCTTGGGTCAGATTCAGAAATTCCTTCCTTCGGGCGTCCACATAGCTCACCCCGACGTACTTCCCCTTGAAAGCCGTCTTAAACAGTTCCTAGGTAACCTACTCAGCTGGGGTACTATCCCTCACCGTAATCCTCCACTGATACGCCTCGTCTAGTAGCAGAGACACCGCTCCTTTCAGCTTCTGCTCCACTGAGCAGTCCAGATCATCCATGATCCGCTCCGTGGCCTTCAACCAGTACTCAGCCATATTTGGGCCTACTTCAGATATGCCCTTGAAGACCTTCGCTCCGTTAGCCTGAAGTCGCTCAGAAATGGATCCCCTATTCAAAGTCCCAGTACTTGCTCCAGCGACCCTCTCTAAAACACTTAACATTGCCTGGGACAAAGCGTCATCCTCTGCAGCCCGATTATATGGCCCATTCTCAGCTACTGGTGGTGCTCGTGCCTCCTCAGCTGGCATATGTCCCGAAGATGAAGACCCGGCTTGTGCACTACCTCGGCTACGTCTACGGCCTCATCCACGAGCTGCTCTCGTACTCATATCGACTTATCTGATTACGAATTTTATGAAATTAGTTTAATATTTCAGTGTTTCTTACAAATGTCTTATGCACAGATAGTGTTTCAGAGTTTGTTTTCGCGAAATCGTAGCCTAGCTACAGTCTCAGTCTTTTAGGGTTTAGTTTCCCCTACAGTCTCAGTCTCTACAGTTTTAGTATTACCCTAACTACAGTATCTTAGTAGAGTCTTAGTACTATCTACAGTAGTATTTCAGTACAGTACAGTATAGAAAAAGAAGTACTTACAGACTTTGTGCCGGGGATTCGGTGTGCCACTCTTCAGAAACCAAATTTCAGAAAGCCCAAATTTAGATAGAATTTTAGTAAACTTAAACTTTGTTTCTAAAGTAAAACCTTAAATGAGTATGTTTTGGAGAAAATCAATTTGAAAAGGGTTTCTTTAAGACTTTTCCCAAAATAGATTTTCAAAATACTCTTTTTGGGCCTTAATTTTAAAATTTTATGGAAATTTTTGGACTCGATCCACAGCCAAGTTGTTGCAACCGGGCTCTGATACCATTAAATGTAACACTCCAAACCTGGCCCAGACATTATGGTCAAATTTGGTTTGTCACATCAACGATGGGTTGAAACACATTCTTTGGTTAACACGATTAGGGTGAGTTTGCAAAACCGTTATTAAGGGTTTGTAAAGAAATGCAGGTTTCGTTGGTGAAAGTCTTATCCACTAACAGTTTAGAGTTCATTTAGGTTTTAAGTCTTGTTTTTCGTTAAGTCATCCATTTGCTATGTTTGTGTTATATTTTGAAAACGTTGATTAATTTTAAATAAAACTCGCGCAGCCTTAGTCTAGCCATTTTAAGATACTTATAAATAAAGAGATAAAACCAAAAATGAAAATACTTAGGAGTGGCCTTATTACAACCCCAAAACCGAAATGAAAATAATTTAAATAAAACACTGAAAACGAACTACTTAAGAGAAATCAACCATGTGCAATCCACGTGGCCACTCTAAATCCCTCCAACTCCAAGTCCACTATTTTAGGGCTCACCTACAGAGATGAAAGGAAAGGGGTGAGTTTGGAAAACTCAGTGTGTAAAGTAAACCCAACCAGAGCCCAAATCAGTTCAAGCTTTATTAGGCCTAAGCCCAATCCAGAAATAGTATTAACTGGGCAATAGCCCTATCTAAATTTAGTTTAACTGGGCCTTAGCCCTATTCAGTAATCAGTGCGGCCCTTAGGCCCATTACAGTAATAGAATAGAAAGGATGCATGCATGTAATAACCTAGCCCAAATCCAGCCCTACACACCACCCGTACCAGCCCTATCAATACACGTGGCATTGCCACTTAGCACTTCCTCCATCAAAAACCTAATCCCATGCAATAGCATAACATGTCATGGCATACAGTGAATAGATAAAATATAACATGCATTTCAGTCAATTTAACCTTAGAGGTATAATGGTAAATTAGCACCTAGGAGTAAAACAGTAATTTTACACCATTAAGGGGTATTTCAGTAAATTTTCCAGTTTTTGGGGTTTTATGCACATTTCAGTTGTTATAGGTCCAAAAATCATCTAGGTAACCTAATTAACCCATTTAGTCCAATTTAAAATTATCGGGCCCTAAACCCCTAATGGGCCCGTCAGCCCATTAGGCCCAAATTCAGCCCCTCGACGCCCAATTTCACCAACATGCACGAAATCGCGCACACATCCTCCTTATCATTTGCGATAACCAATTTTACCATTTTTAACCGGCCCACGAGCACTCGCACGCTCGCAAGCCCACGAAATGCCAGAATTTCGGCATTTCGACTTTTCATCTTTTGCCAATTTAGTCTACTAGTGGGCGTTCATTTACACACCTGATTTGCGATATACTATGGCGAGATCTCCCACGCGATTAACCCTACAATCATCCACTAAGATGTTAGACCATGAGCCAACGATAACTAATGTAACAACCATCACCATATTCAGCCAATATCCTTTAAGGCCCTTGGATACTTACCTTAGCTGAAACTAATGACTAGATCTAGATCTGGTCGCTCCAATGGTCCTAGCCTCCAACGCTCCTTGTTAGATCGTCTCCTATTCACACTAAACACAAAGAATCAAAAGAAAGAGGCTAGTAAAGCTCTTAGTCTAAAACGACAGCCTCCCTAAGGAGTTTAGGGGTTTTCAACTTTTCTTAGATCCTAAGATAACAAATGGAAAGGGGTTTCAATTACTTACCAAAAGAATGGATCCACCAGATCTAAAGGTTCAGTTCCAAGATTACTACGGATATGAAGGTTTCGGCTCCTTATATAGAACGACGTAAGGAACTAATACGTGCTTATGGATTTTGGCTTTTAAAGTAGTCAGCCAAGAAGAAATCGGTTACAAGGTTAGGTGTTTCGGGTTTGAGAAGAAATCACTAGAGACAGGGTTGAGATTGGGTTTTGGAAAAAGATAACAGAAGAAGAAGAAGTTGTGGTAACTGGGGAGTGGTCGAAAAGGGATAAGGGACTTGGAAAGTTCGGTCTTTAGAGAAAAGAGGGGGAGGGTTCAATAAAAAAGAAGTCGACAAAAAGGAAACAATAAGAAGAAGTAGATTCATCTTTTAGAAGGGAAGAGAAGAAGAAATGAGAGTGGTTTGACTTACTTGCACAATTCAGAAAAAAGAAAGAATGTATGGGTTACATTTTCGGCTTTTAGAACCTATGAGTAAAGAAGAAGAGGAAGAAAAAGAATTGAAAGTGTTCTTCAAAAGCCTAATCCTATTCGGCACTAGAGAAACAACCAACAACAAAATGCTGAAAAACAACACAAGAAGTCAGCACACCACCCTAATAGCCGAAAGTGCAAACCCCTAAAGCCCTAGCCGAATGTGCACCTTCAACTCTCCAAGTGCCGAATTTGCTCTTCCAAAACCCCTACAATCGACCACCACTAGCTACCATTCAAATTCCTAGATTTTCTCCTCCTTATCCTCTTTGAGTCAATCTCATGAGCATCTCAAACTCTTCCCAATAGAGTTTCACTTGAAGTTCATCACATTCTTGCACATGCAGTAAAAATAAAATACCACACTGCTTACCATGAGACTTGAACCTTGGCCCTTGCATAGCTTCCACACACCACTTCCCTAAGCTTTAAGTGGCGCCACCTTACCACCTTACCAAAGCCTTACTTGTGTCTTAAATTACTCACTTTTTCTTAAAAGCTCACATACTCAAGACCCATTCACTTTAAGTCTAAAATTTAAAAATTCTATCGGGTTTTAACTGAGGCTTGGGCCTTCTAAAGGCCCACTAACACACTCAAAGCATAAATTACATAACCAAACAATAAAATTTTAAGTTCACACCAAAATCGCAAAAATCCCAAAAAATCCCAAAAGTTAGGGCGTTACAACTGTACCCCCTTAAAGAAATTTTGGCCTCAAAATTTACCTGATCCAAATAGGTGAGGGTATTGCTGACGCATCGCCTCTTTTGGCTCCCAAGTTGCTTCTTCCCTACTATGATTGCACCAAAGTACCTTTACCAAAGGAACTGACTTCCTTCTTAACACTTTGACCTCTCGATCCAGTATTTGCACAGGTTCTTCTTCAAAAGTCAAGTCGGTCTTCACCTCAACTCTTCTATTGGTACGACATGAGAAGGATTTGATCGATACTGTCTCAGCATGGACACATGAAAAACATCATGAATTTGGTCTAACTTTGGCGGTAACTCCAACTGCTAAACTACTGGCCCTAACCGTTTAAGAACTCGATAAGGCCCGATAAATCGCGGACTCAACTTGCCCTTCTTACCAAACCTTAATATCTTCTTCCAAGGCGAGACTGTCAAGAAAACCATATCTCACATTGAATACTCAATTTCTTTAAGCTTTAAGTCAGCATAAGATTCCTGCCTATCAGATGCTTCCTTTAATCGATCCCTTATCAACTTAACCTTATCCTCAGTATCTGTCACCAACTCTGGCCCAAGTTCTTGACGTTCTCCCAACTCCGTCCAACAAGTAGGCGTACGACACCTTTGCCCATACAACGCCTCATATGGAGCCATTTGAATACTTGCCTGATTGCTGTTGTTATAAGCAAACTCTGCCAATGGCAAGTAATCCTTCCAACTACCTCAGAAGTCGATAATACAACCCCTCAACATGTCTTCCAGAACCTGAATAACCCTTTCTGACTGTCCATCCGTCTGTGGGTGAAAAGTAGTGCTAAAATCCAATCACGTACCCAACGCCTCATGCAACTTTTACTAGAATCGAGATGTAAACCTAGTATCCCGATTAGAAATAATCGAAACTGGCACCCCATGCAGTCGCACTATCTCCGCCATATAGAACTTGGCCAACTTCTGAAATGAGTAGTCAGTTCGGACAGGTATAAAATGAGCAGACTTGGTTAACCTATCCATAATTACCCACACTGAGTCCTTCTTGGAGGGTGTCAAAGGTAGCCCACTTACAAAATTCATGGTTACCCTTTCCCACTTCCAAAGTGGGATCTTCACTAGCTATAGAAGCCCAGAAGGCAGTTGATGCTCAGCCTTCACTTACTGGCATGTTAGATACTTCCCCACAAATTCTGTCACCTCTCGTTTAAGTTCCGGCCACCAGTATAACTCTCGCAAGTCTCGATACATCTTATTCCCTCCAGGATGTATGGCACAAGGTCTGCCATGAGCCTCGTTCAGAATTGACTGCCTCAAGTCAGAGTCCTTCGGAATACAAACTCGTTGTCGAAAGCACAAAACTCCTTCACCATTCAGTCTAAAATCAGAACTCCCATCATTCTCAGCTTGCTGAAATCGAGGAATTAGTGACTCATCCTCTAACTGTTTCTTCTTAATTTGTTCAATCCAAGTTGGTCTCACTTGTAACTCTGCTAATAAGCTACCATCGTCATACAGACTTAGACGAGCAAACATTGCTCTTAACTCAGTTACAACCTTCAACGCAGTGCATCTGCCACCACATTTGCCTTACCTAGGTGATATTCAATCGAACAATCGTAATCCTTAAGCAACTCTATCAATCTTCGTTGCCTAAGATTCAACTCCTTCTAAGTCAACAAATACTTGAGACTCTTATGATCCGTGTATATAATACACTTTTCTCCATACAGATAGTGTCCCAAGATTTTTAACACAAAGATTACCACTGCCAGCTCCAGATCATGTGTAGGGTAGTTCGCTTCATGAGGCTTAAGCTGCCGCGAAGCAAAAGCAACCACCTTACCCTTTTGCATCAATACACAGCCTAAACCCACATGCGACACATCACTATACGCAGTGAAATCCTTCCCAGACTCCGGCTGAATCAACACTGGCGCCTCAGTCAAGACTTTCTTCAACTTATCAAAAGCCTCTTGCTGTTTCTCAGTCCAAACAATGGACACTCTCTTCCTCAAGAATTTTGTTAACGGTGCAGCGATTAAAGAGAATCCTTCTACAAACCTTCTATAGTACCCTGCTAAACCCAGAAAACTCTGAATTTTTGATACCGACCTCGGTGGCTTCCACTCCAGAACCGCCTTAATTTTTTGAAGGTCCACCCTAATCCCCTCATCAGAAACAACGTAACCCAAAAATGTCACTTCTCGTAGCCAAAATTCACACTTACTGAATTTTGTGTACAACTGCTTCTCCTTTAGTACTTGCAGAATAATACAGAGATGCTCATCATGCTTCTCCTCAGTTTCTGAATACACCAGAATATCGTCGATAAAGACGACTACAATCGATCCAAGTAAGGTTGGAATACTCGATTCATCAGATCCATAAAAGCCGCAGGTGCATTCATCAGTCCAAAGGACATTATTAGAAACTCGTAATGACCATATTGAGTTTTGAATACTGTCTTATGAATATCCACCTCCTCGACCCTTAACTGATGATATCCAGATCGAAGATTGATTTTGGAAAATATAGAAGCTCCTCTAAGCTGGTCAAACAGAGCGCAAATCTAAGAACTTCTGGATCGAGGTTTTATCAGACCAAGTGTGTCTCTGTGGGGAGCACCGGTACTGTTCGTGAAGAAGAAGGATGGGACGATGTGCATGTGCATTGATTATCATTAGTTGAACAAACTGACTATTAAGAACAAGTACCCTCTGCTAAGAATCGATGATCTGGTTGACCAACTAGGAGGAGCTTCGATATTTTCCAAGATCGACTATCGGTTCGGATATCATCAGCTAAGGGTTAAAAAGGTGGATATTCACAAGACAACGTTCAGGACTCGATATGGTCATTACGAGTTCCTGGTAATGCCGTTTGGACTGACAAATACACCAGTAGCCTTCATGGATCTTATGAACCGGGTATTCCAACCCTACTTAGATCAGTTTCTGGTTGTCCTTATAAGCGATATTCTAGTGTATTCAAAAACTGAGGAGAATCATGATGAACATCTCTAGATTGTTCTGCAAGTGCTGAGGGAGAAGCAGCTGTATGCAAAATTCAGCAAGTTCGAATTTTGGTTGCGAGATGTAACACCCCTATCCCATAACCGTCACAGAAATAGGACGAGGCGTTACCAAAAACTAGGAATCCGATTAGGGCTGTAAAATTTTGAACATTTTTTTGAATAAAGATCATTCATTTACTAAATTGCTAGACGCAAACAAAGTTCGAATTTAAAACTTATACAAGTAAGTTCCATAAGATACCGTAATCACATGACTTCTACACGAAGGTCAAAGTATCATTCTACTTATTGTCTATCCTATACATGCCATAAGCTAAGTCCAATCACATGGTTGCCGTAATGGTAGATAGTGTGACGAAGTACTGACGATCCCCGAGCTGGTAGTCAGAATCTACAACTTATAGACCAAAAACATGAACGAACAGAGTAAGCTTTCGTAAGCTTAGTAAGTTTTAAGCAAAACAATAATTTTGTTGAATCAATGATGTTTTTCACATATACTTAATCTAGGTAAAATCTTATTTGACCCAATATACCTAGCCAAAATTTCACATAATTTAATTCACCTTTCTTTAGCCTTGAGTTTTAAGTCACAAAGTGTTTTCATTCAATATCATTGGTCATTCATTTCAACTGTTTGATGAAGTTAATCTAGAGCTTCATCTCGAACCATAATATCAATAAACGCATCACTTAGCTATCACATATATACTTTCGAATAATAATGACCTAGATGGTCGAATATTTCCAAAGCACATTCTTCATCAACTGAAGTTGGATTCACATGGTGAGCACATTCTTCACCAATTTACAACTTTCAATAATCCTTTCCACTTGTTCATAATCACATCCATATTTTCAAGTATTTCAAGATGACAAGTACTAAATTACCGTAGGCACATAAAGAACCAAACATATTCCTTATCACATATACGTAAGTTTACAGAATATAATCCTTACCTTGTACTGGCACATCTAGCTGAACCCAACCCATACTCAAATCATAAGGCCTTTTGGCAGAATATGCACTAATACATAAGAATATTTCATCACATACTTCATTATACAAGCATACCATTACCAATTAGATCATTCTCATATTTGGAGTTATAATATTAATCACATTTACATACATCTTTGATACTAATAATTCACTTCGAAATCAATCCACCGATGAGTAAGTAATACGTACCTGAACATCTTAAATACATAATACTTATTTGATGGTAACTTACAGCGGATACTCAATATCAAAGTCTTACATGAATCCCAGAATATAGCCTTCGGGTCTTTAAAACCAGGATATAGTACGTACGGACATTAAATTAGGATAATATTCTCGCATAAAGCCTGTAGGATCTTAACCCGGATGTAGTACTGGCACAAATGCCCTTCGGGACTTATCACATTTATACACTTTCACATCCATCACATTGGCCATTCGGCCTTATCACATATATACACTTTCACATCCATCACATTGGCCATTCGGCCTTATCACATATATACACTTTCACATCCATCACATTGGCCATTCGGCCTTATCACATATATACACTTTTACATCCATCACATTGGCCATTCGGCCTTATCACATATATGCACTTTCACATCCATCACATTGGCCATTCGGCCTTATCACATATATACACTTTCACATTCATCACATTGGCCATTCGGCCTTATCACATATATACACTTTCACTTTCATTTCACACTCATCTTTGTTCTCGTAAAAGCTTAATTACTTACACTGGTAAGCAGTGTTATTAATTCACATCCAACTCTGTTATCATAACGGCTTAATTACCTATGCTGGTAAACAGCGTTAGTAATTCACATCCAACTTTGTTCTCATAAAGGCTTAATTACCTATGCTGGTAAACAGCGTTATTAATTCACATCCAACTCTGTTCTCATAAAGGCTTAATTACCTATGCTGGTAAACAGCGTTAGTAATTCACATCCAACTCTGTTCTCATAAAGGCTTAATTACCTATGCTGGTAAACAGCGTTATTAATTCACATCCAACTCTGTTCTCATAAAGGCTTAATTACCTATGCTGGTAAACAGCGTTAGTAATTCACATCCAACTCTGTTCTCATAAAGGCTTAATTACCTATGCTGGTAAACAGCGTTATTAATTCATATCCAACTCTGTTCTCATAAAGGCTTAATTACCTATGCTGGTAGATAGCGTTAGTAATTCACATCCAACTCTGTTCTCATAAAGGCTTAATAACCTATGCTGGTAAACAGCGTTATTAATTCACATCCAGCTCTGTTCTCATAAAGGCTTAATTACCTATGCTGGTAAACAGCGTTATTAATTCACATCCAACTCTGTTCTCATAAAGGCTTAATTACCTATGCTAGTAAACAGCGTTATTAATTCACATCCATAGATTACAAGGAATTCCCAATTCATGTAATATATCAAATTATAATCGAATGATATCTACGTTTGATTACTTAAAACTTACCTGAACTGTCGTCAAATTATTACCGATCGCCTTTTCCACAAGTTTCGCTTTTCCCCTTATCCGAGTTTGGCTCTTGAGCTTAATTAAACAAACAAACTATTTCAATCATTCCTTCAATCCACCATAATTCAAATTTTATTAATTCTAACACATGAAGCACACGGCCTTTTCATCATTGACTAATTAAACACATTCAAATAGATTTCTTTAGTATAACATGCATTAGATACTTTTAATATCTAATTAACATTAACAAATCTTATCTTTTAACAATTCCATCTCATTTTAATTCACATTCGGCTTTCATTGAAACACATTTTAATTAAATTATTTCTTGGGAACATTATCACATTCGGTATTTTGCTCAAATTTGCCAAATTTTTACTCAATAACCGAACATCCTTTATTCATTAAAGGCCATATATATATATATATATATACCATCTTCAAAATCAATATCTCACAACTCATATACCATCAATTCTACTTCAAAACACCTAAACATTACCATGTTTATATTATCCTCTTTAGCCGAATGTCACATAGTTCTTACACTCATCTATAACACTTTCATATTGAATTCGGCAATACATGCACCAATACTAAAATTTCACTTTTAAAATCTAAAGACTATCAACTAAATTCATAAGACAAAACTCACCATTAACCTCCCAAGTACATTCGGCCATAATCCTCCTCCTAACGGTATTATTCAAACAACTAAAATACAGTAAGCATGTCTTAAATCGGACAACCAATGATTTATAGCACAACATTAGCGTTTTAACTATCTAAATACTATAATTATGCACTAATTTGGACAGCCAATGATTCATATTATAACAACGGCATTTACCAAGGATTTGTCCTAATTTGGACAGCCAATGATTCGCAATATTGAATTTATTTTAATTTATACTTTAAAACCACATAATTCATATCAGTTCACACCTGAATTACGGTACCAAAACACTAAAATTTCAGTCATTAAAACAGCCCAACGTTTAACCTACCATTTGGGAACTTAACAATAAAATTCAACTTCAAATTCATTACATGATACCATATAATGTAAGGTCAGTCCCTTAGAGTTCAATTTGAACATTTAACGGTAGAAATCTCAAACAAATCAGCTCATAATATCAAGCTAAAATCGGTCAGCATGCATAAAATTCACATATTACAACAGTTCACTCTCTTTAGTTAACATTCGGCAATCACATATATACATACTTACAATTAAATTACAAATTTCAAATTTTAACCACAAATCCAACATTTCACCATGATTACCGAATACAATTTACTAATTTTAACCACTTAAAGCAACATTTAACAAGTTCATACACAATTTCTAAGCTTCAAACTCAACTATGCATCCTTTAAAATATTCAATACCAATCATTCATACATACAAGCTTAGACCAAATACCATTTTAGCATTTTAAGTACTCAAACATTTAATCCAATCATTATTCAAGTTCATAATCGGCAAACATACATATATATACCAACAATTTGGTATTCGGTTCTTGTATTTAGCAAGAGCTTCTCAAATTATCACTCAAATAAATTTCCATGCATCAACCAAGTTATGCATATCAATTTAACAAGCTCAAGCTCATCTTTCTACTATTTCCATTTTCACACATCAAAGCATCAACAATTTAACACTTAAAAACCATGGCCGATTGCATCATTTACTTCAAGCTCAAAAGTTACCATATGGGCTATATCAAAGACTTAATAACCAACTCAAACTCACAAAATTTGAAAGAAATAACATAAACTCATACCTTAATTAGACATTAGAGTAGCCGAATGCCTTGGCTTTTCTTCATTATTTTGTTCTTCTAGTTTCGGCAAAATGGAGAAAGGAATGGACAAAAACATTGTTTTTGTCACCCACATTCTTTTAATAATTTTATGTATTTTATAATATAAACTATTAAATATTATTCACTAAATATAATATACACATAATGCCAAAATCATAGCATCATTACCATCCACTAATGTTAAAAGTGGGCCATTTGACATGTAAGTCCACAACTTTAGTAGTTTAACATTTTAATCACTTGGACATTTGCCTATCATATTTTTAAAGTTTCTCAAATATGTCATTTTTAGCTAATTTCACATCCAAATGACAAAATTAGAGCATGAAATTTTCACACATACTTATTCACAAATAATAAGCATAGAATATAACCATTAATTATTTTTGTGACTCAATTTTGTAGTCCCAAAACCACTTTCTGACTAGGGTCAAATTAGGGGTGTCACACGACAAGTAACATTCTTGGGTCACGTTGTTCCGGCTGAGGGGATTAGGGTGGATCCTCAAAAAATTGAGGCAGTTCTGGAGTGGAAGCCACCGAGATCTGTGTAAAAAATTTAGAGCTTTTTGGGTTGGCATGGTATTACAGAATATTTGTAGAAGGGTTTTCCATAATTGCGACATCGTTGACGAAGCTTTTGAGAAAATGAGTACCATTTATCTGGACTGAAAAACAACAAGAGAGTTTCGAGAAGTTGAAGAAAGTTTTGACTTAGGCACCTATGTTAATTCAACCAAAGTCTGGAAGGGATTTTACTGTGTATAGCGAGGTGTCGCACGTAGGATTGGGTTGTATGTTGATGTAAGAGGGTAAAGTGGTTGCCTATGTATCACGACAACTTAAGCCTCATGAGGTGAACTACCCTACGCATGATCTGGAATTGGCAGCGGTGATTTTTGCGCTAAAGATCTGGAGGCACTACTTGTATAGAGAAAAGTATATCAAATACACGGACCATAAGAGCCTCAAGTATCTTCTGACTCAAAAGGAGTTAAACCTTAGGCAACGAAGATGGATAGAGTTGCTTAAGGATTATGACTGTTCTATTGAGTATCACCCGAGTAAAGCTAATGTGGTAGCTGATGTTTTGAGTCAAAGAGCTGTATTTGATCTGAAAGTGATGTTCTCTCATCTCAGTCTGTATGATGATGGTAGCTTGTTAGCTGAGTTGCAAGTAAGATCGAACTGGATGGAGCAAATTAAGGAGAAACAATTATTGGATAAGTCATTGGTTTCTCGATTTCGACAGGTAAAAGAGGGTGAAACTTCTGATTTTGGACTGAATAATGAAGGAATTTTGTGTTTCAGTGGGAGAGTTTGTGTCCCAAAAGACTCTGGTTTGAGGTAGTCTATACTACAAGAGGCACATGGCGGTCTTTGTGCCATGCACCCTGGTGGGAATAAGTTGTATCGGGATCTACGGGAATTGTATTGGTGGCCTAGACTTAAGCGAGAAGTAACAAATTTTGTGAGTAAGTTTCTGACATGCCAACAAGTGAAAACGGAGCATCAACTACCTTCTGGACTTCTACAGCCAGTTAAGATTCCACTTTGGAAGTGGGAAAGAGTAACCATAGACTTTGTGAGTGGGCTACCCTTGACGCCTACCAAGAAAGACTCATTTTGGGTAATTGTGGATAGGTTGACCAAATCTGCTCATTTTATACCCGTCTGAACTGACTATTCACTTCAGAAGTTGGCGAAGCTATATGTAGCTGAGATAGTGCAACTTCATAGGGTACCGGTTTCGAGTATTTCTGATTGGGACCCTAGGTTTACATCTCAATTCTTGCAGAAGTTGCGTGAGGCATTGGGTACACGGCTAGACTTCAGCACTGCTTTTCACCCTCAAACGGATGGTCAGTCGGAGAGGGTGATTTAGGTTCTGGAAGATATTGTAACGCCCTGATTTTTGAGATTTTTTGGGTTTCGTGAATTCTTGGTAAAATTTTGAAATTTTGGTGTTCTGAATATTGAAAATATGTTTAAAGGTGTTAGTGGGCCTTTAGAAGGCCCAAGCCTAAGTTAGAACCCGGTAAAATATCAAGGTTGGATTTTAAGATAAAGGGGACTTGGTTAAGTGGGCTTTTAAGAAAAACTTCATAAATTATGACACAAGAAGAGCTTTAGCAAAGTGGCAAGGTGGCGCCACTAAGTTCCTAAAAAAGTGGCACCTGGGAAGGAATTAAAGGTCCAGGGTTCAAGTTGCAAGGTAAGCGTATAGTTACTTTTAATTTTTAGGCATGTGCCGGGCATGTGATTAACTTAAATGAATTTCGGCAAGGGCCTTAGGGAGGTTGCGCTGATTGTTTTAGTTGATATTAGGGTTAGGTTCTTTTCTTTTTCTGCCATGACAAATTAGGGTTAGCCACCTTAACTTTATTCTCTTCTCAGTTTCACTTAGTGACCAAAAAAGCAAGGTACACCCCTCTGTGCCGATTTCTTCTTATTTCCCTCTCATTCATTCTTTTTCTTCCTTTCTTTTCTTCTCCTCTCTAGCCGAATCTATACTTTCCACTCTTCTCTATTCTATTCTTTTTTAAGTTGATCGAAATATTGAGCAAAAACATCATTGTTGTGCCGATTTCTTTTTGCCAAAAACTTGCTTTTGTACCGATTTCTCCAAGCCAAAAACCCTCCATTCTTTTCATCCCTTTTGATCGATTTCCACCTTCTCTAAACCCCTAGTACTTGTCAATAGCACCACTCCAAGATTATAACCCCAAATCATCATCATCTTTACCAGTCAAAAAGTCGAAAACGCTATATCCATAGGAGCCCATAGCCAAATCTTTAGATCTCTAAGATTCGGGTTCTGCTAGTGTTTAGGGGATAGATCTACATCAGATCTGAGTAGAAACAGAAGGGAAATCAGTGGTAAGTGCTCATTAACCCAGATCTATAAGTTATTTTGCAATTTAGAAAAAGCCGAAGTCCCTAAAATCTAGGGAGGCTGTCGATTGGGGCATAGGACTCTAAGGGTCATTAATCAATGATTTCTTTTGGTGAATAGTGTGTTCTAGAGGCGTTTGATCGAAGGCTTGGACAAGTGGATCAACTAGATTTAGATCTAGTCACTAACTTTGACAGAGGTGATTTCTCAAGGGCCTTTAATGGCTATGGCCGATTATGGTAAGGGTATATTAGGATTGGTTATTGATTGACTTGTAAACTAAAAGTTGTGGTAATTGATTGTAGGATATCGTGGGGGATCTTATTAACAGTCGTCGCGAATCAGGTGTGTATCGAACAACCTCTCATAGTTCAATTCGGCAAAAGCCGAAATGTCAAAATTCTAGCATTTTGTGGGCTTGTGAGTGTGCGAAGGCTCACAAGACATTTAGAAATCATCAGATTTGAAATCGCAAAGTGGTAAGCTAGTCGCGTTTGGAATTTCGTATACTTCGGTAGTTGGGCCTCCATGGGCTGTAAATAGGCCCAATGGGCTTACGGGCCCATATGGGTGAAAACGGGTAATTGAGGTGTACTGATAGATTGTAGGTTCAAAATTGCCTAAACTGATAATTTGATCTAAAAATCTGGACTAAATGGGCTTATATAGCGAATAGAAACTGTAGGGCCCATTAGGGGTTTTAGGGCCTGATGGCTAAAAATTGATATAACGAGTTAATTAAACTGCTGAGATGAAAACTGGGTTAATAATGACTGAAATCTATATAAAACCCTAAGAAACTGATAAAATTACTGAAATACCTTTATAGGTAGAAAATTACTGTTTTACCTCTAGGAGCAAAATGACCGTCATACCCCTAGGGCTAAGTGTGACAAAAAATACATGTTTTATTGTTACTGTTTACTGCATGCCATGTCATTATTATCTATTGTATGGGACTGGGATATTGATGGAGGAAGTACTGAAAATGGCTTGACCACGTACTGGAGGCTTTACCTCAACTTATTGATATCTGAGCAGCTATGCTACAACTGTGGAGTGTAAGGCTGGGTGGGTTGATTTATTCCCCACATGGTGTGTAGGGCTGGTACGGGTGGAGTGTAGCAGTTGGATTTAGGCTGGGTTTAGGCTTGCATACATGTTAATATCTGCTCTGTTCTGAAATGGGCCTATGGGCCATACTGTTATTTGAATAGGGCTAAGGCCTAGTTTACTGTATCTGGATAGGGCTTCGGCCCATTAACACTGTGACTGGATAGGGCTTCAGCCTTGGGCTCTGGATGGGTGTTCTATACACACTAAGTTTTCCAAACTCACCCCCTTTCTTTCCATCCAAGCAGGTGAGCCCTAGTTGGTGGACTTGGAGTTGGGAGGGATTCAGAGTGGCCACGAAGATTAAATTTCTGGTTTTCAATTATTTTATTTCATTATTTATTTAGATTATTTTTATTTTGGTTTCTGGGTTGTAATAAGGCCGCTCTATTTATTTTATTTTGGGTTTTCAATTCTTTACATATTTAATTTGTTTTAACTTAAGAATAATATTGTTTAAATTGTTTTTGAAATTGGATTTACTTGTTTTCAAAAAAACACGATAAACGAACGTTTTCCAAACCAAATGTACTTTTCAAAGAGTATCAAGTCACGTTTTTAAATAAACCTTTCACGATCGGAAGTAACTAGGACATTTATTAAGTAAATCGGGAATTTCTCTTAAAATAACAAAAATGATTTTGCAGAGCTCACCCTAATCGTAGTAACTAGGTAACAAGGTTAGATGTAGGTGATGTGACACACCAGATTTGGCCATAATGTCTGGGCCGGGTTTGGGTTGTTACATTTAGTGGTATCAGAGCCCGGTTGCAACAACTCGGCTGTGGATCGGGTATAAAAAGATTTTCAAAATTTTTAAAACTTAGGCCCAAAGAGGGTATTTCTGGAAATTGGTTTTTGAAACTTTAGGAAAAACTCTTCCAAGCTAGTTTTCTTCGAAATATATATGTTTTGGATCTTGAAAATTCTAAGTTTCCTGAAATCTGACAACTGAAGAGGTGGCACACTGAATCCCCGGTACCAAGTCTGTAAGTATTCCTGCTTTATATACCGTACTGTACTGAAACAAAACTGTAGATAGAACTGAGACCCTACTATGATACTGTAGATAGGGTAGAACGAAAAACTGTAGAGACTGAGACTGCAAGGAAACTAAACCCTAGAAAAACTGAGACTGTAGCTAGGCAACATATTCGCGAAAATAAATCTGAAGCTCTATCTTTACATAAGACATTTGTAAAAAATAACTGAAATATTAACCTATTGTCATAAAATTCTAAATTAGATAAGTCGATATGAGTATGAGAGCTACTCGTGGACGAGGCTGAGGACGTGGCCGAGGTAGTGTGCAAGCTGGGTCCTCATCCTCAGAGCATATGCCAGCTGGTGGGGCACGACCACCACTGGTAGCTGAAAACGAGCCACACAATCGGGCCGCAGGGGACGACGCTCTGTCCCAGGCTATGTTGAGGGTTCTGGAAAGGGTTGCTGGAGCTAATGCCGGGCCTATAAACAGAGGGTCCATTTCTAAGTGACTCCGGGCTAACGGAGCAGAGGTTTTTAGGGGCGTATCTAGAGTAGCCCCAAACGTAGCTGAGTATTGGCTGGAAGCTACGGAAAGGGTTATGAATGACCTGGACTGCTCAGTGGAGCAAAAGCTGAAGGGAGCAGTGTCTCTACTGTGAGACGAAGCATACCAATTGTGGATTACTGTGAGAGAGAGTACCCCAGCTGAGCGGGTAACCTGGGAATTATTTAAGATGGTGTTCAAGGGAAAATATGTCGGAGCCAGCTATGTGGATGTGCGTAGGAAGGAGTTTCTGAATCTGACCCAGGGTAGTAGGTCAGTTGCTGAATATGAGGCAGAATTTCTGAGATTGAGTAGATATGCCAGTGGAATTGTTGCCACTGAGTACGAGCGCAGTGTTCGCTTTGAGGATGGCCTCAGGAATGAGTTAAGGGTTCTAATAGCTCCGCAAAGAGAACGCGATTTTGCTGCAGTGGTAGAGAAGGCTAAGATAGCCGAAGAGGTGAAGCAAGCTGAACAAAAGAACTGCGATAGGGATCGAAACTGATTCAGGAGGGATTCTGGACCAGCTGGTGCTGCAAATCAGAATGTTAAGAGAGCTAGGGTGGAAGAACTAGTTCGAGCAGTTCCGGTGAACACAGTTAGACCTCAGGCTTGCGGAGACTATGGTAGAGTGAATTTGCGAGAGTGCTGGAAATGTGCTGGGGCATGTCTTCGTTGTGGGTCAAAGGAACATAGGATTAAGGATTATCCTAGGAGGCCAGCCCGACTCAAGTTGCTGAATAAGGGGCTGTTCAACTAGTGCGAGGTGGACCGCCGTCACCGGGAGGGCGTGGACAAGGTCGAGGTGGCAATGGCCGTGGACGTGGAGGACCTAGCAGGGGTGCTGGTAATGCTGAGGCTCGTCAACCAGCTCTGGTTTATACTACTCGTAGCCGAGAGGAGGGTGATGCACCTGACGTCATAACCGGTACGTTTTTAATCTCTAGCGTACCCTATCCTGCTCTGATAGATGTGGGATCAACCCATTCGTATGTTACACGTGACATTTTTGGGTCGTTGGGTGTGCATTTTGAGGAAACTGTGAGTGGGGTAACTGTGATAAGTCCTCTAAGTCACTCGATTAGGGTAGATAAACTCTTTAGGGAGGTGCCTTTAGAGACTCAAGGTAGGATCTTTGCTGGAGACATGATGGAGTTACCATTCGGAGAGTTCGACCTGATTTTAGGAATGGATTGGTTGACCAAGCATAGGGCAACTTTGGAATGTGCAGCTAAGAGGATGGTGTTACGGACTATCAAGGATTAGGAGGTAATGGTGATTGGAGAACAAATGGACTACTTGTCCAATGTGGTATTGGCTTTAAGGGTTGAGAAACTGATTCGCAAAGGATGTGAGGCATACTTGGCTTTCATAAGCCAAGCTGAAATAGAGGATCTGACTGTGGGGATAGTCAGAACTGTTAGGGAATTTCAAGATGTTTTCCCAGAAGAGCTTCCTAGATTACCTCCGAATCGAGAAGTTGAGTTTGGGATTGATTTATTGCCTGGAACGGCTCCAGTGTCTATCGCACCCTATAGGATGGCACCAAAGGAGTTGGTGGAACTGAAAGCTCAAATCCAAGAGTTATTGGATAGAGGCTTCATTAGACCGAGTGTGTCTCCATAGGGAGCACCTGTATTGTTTGTAAAGAAGAAGGATGGACGATACGTATGTGTATCGATTATCGCCAGATGAACAAACTGACGATAAAGAATAAGTACCCACTGCCAAGGATCGATGACCTGTTCAATCAGCTCAGGGGAGCTTCAGTATTTTCCAAGATTAATCTTCGATCTGGATATCATCAACTAAGGGTAAAGGAGGTGGATATTCATAAGACAGCATTCAGGACTCGATATGGTCACTACGAGTTTCTGGTTATGCCATTTGGGTTGATGAACGCACCTGTAGCTTTTATGGATCTGATGAATCGAGTGTTCCAACCTTACATGGACTGATTCGTGGTCGTCTTTATCGGCGATATTCTGGTATATTCGAAAACTGAGGAGAAGCATGATGAGCATCTCCGTATTGTACTGCAAGTGCTGAAAGAGAAGCAACTCTATGCGAAGTTTAGTATGTGTAAATTTTGGTTGTGATAAATGACTTTTTTAGGGCATGTTGTTTCTGTAGAAGAAATTAGAGTAGATCCACAGAAAATTGAGGCAGTTCTGGAATGGAAGCCACTGAGGTCAGTATCAGAAATCCAGAGTTTTCTGGGTCTGGCAGGCTATTACAGAAGATTCGTAGAGGGATTTTCTCTGATTGCTGCACCGTTGATGAAACTGTTAAGGAAAGGAGTAGCGTTTGTTTGGACTGAGAAACAGCAAGAAGCTTTTGACAAGTTGAAAAGGTATTGACTGAGGCACTAGTGTTAACTCAACCAGAGTCTGGGAAGGATTTCACTGTGTACAGTGATGCATCACATGTGGGACTAGGCTATATACTGATGCAAGAAGGTAATGTAGTCACTTATGCTTCGCGACAGCTGAAGCCTCATGAAGCGAATTACCCTACGTATGATTTAGAGTTTGCCGCAGTGGTCTTCGCGTTGAAAATTTGGAGACACTATTTGTATGGAGAAAGGTGTATTATCTACACAGATCATAAGAGTCTAAAGTAATTGTTGACTCAAAAGAAGTTAAACCTTAAGCAACGAAGATGGATAGAGTTGCTTAAGGATTACGACTGTTCGATTGAGTACCACCCAGGCAAGGCTAATGTGGTGGCTGATGCATTGAGTCGAATGGTTGTTGCTGATTTGAGAGCTATGTTTGCTCTTTTGAGTCTGTACGACAATGGAAGTCTATTAGCAGAATTACAAGTGCGACCAGTTTGGACTAAGCAGATTAAGGATAAACAGTTAAAGGATAATTCGTTGGTTCCTCGATTTTAGAAAGCTGAGAATGGGAAGAATTCAGATTTTGGACTAAATACTGATGGAGTTCTCTGCTTTCGTGGAAGGATTTGTATTCCAAAGGATTCTAAATTGAGGCAGTCAATTCTAAAAGAGGCTCATATTAGTCCTTGTGCCATGCATCCTAGAGGGAATAAGTTATATAGAGATTTGCGAGAGGTGTACTGGTAGCCTGGTTTAAAGGGAGAGGTGACTAAATTTGTTGGGAAATGTCTGACGTGCCAGCAAGTTAAGGCTAAGCACCAACTGCCTTCCGGGTTGCTTCAACCTGTGAAAATTCCACTCTAGAACTGGGAGAGAGTAACTATGGATTTTGTGAGTAGGCTACCTTTGACACCCTCTAAGAAAGATTCTATGTGGGTGATTGTAGATAGGTTGTGCCATTGACTTTCGAGGTAGTTGGGAGGACTACTTGCCATTGGTGGAGTTTGCGTACAACAATAGTTATCAAGCGAGTATGCAAATGGCCCCATATGAGGCACTTTATGGGCGAAGTGTCGTACGCCTACGTGTTGGACGGAGTTGGGAGAGCGACATGTTCTTAGACCAAAATTGGTGGTAGATACTGAGAGTAAAGTTAAGTTTATCAGGGATCGGTTAAAGGAGGCCTCTGATAGACAGAAGTCGTTTGCGGATCTGAAGCGTAGAGAGAGTGAATTTAAAGTTGGGGATATAGTTTTCTTGAAGGTTTCACTTTGGAAGAAGATCTTGAGGTTTGGCAAGAAAGGCAAACTGAGTCCGCGGTTTATAGGGCCTTATCGGGTTCTTAAACGGGTAGGGCCAGTGGCGTATCAGTTGGAGTTACCACCGGAGTTGGATAGAATCCATGACGTCTTTCATGTGTCCATGCTAAGACAATATAGATCGGATCCTTCACATATTATACCAGTGGAAGAAATTGAGGTAAAAATTGATTTGACCTTTGAGGAGGAACCCGTGCAAATTCTAGATCGAGAGGTTAAAGTTTTAAGAAGGAAGTCGGTTCTGTTAGTAAAAGTGCTATAGTGCAATCATGGCAGAGAAGAGGCGACTTGGGAGCCAGAAGAGACGATGCATCAACAATACCCTTAACTATTTGGATCAGGTAAATTTCGAGGCCGAAATTTCTTTAAGAGGGGTAGAGTTGTAACGCCCTAATTTTCGAGATTTCTCGGGTTTCGTGAATTCTTGGTAAAATTTTGAAATTTTGGTGTTCTGAATGTTGAAAATATGTTTAAGGGTGTTAGTGGGCCTTTAGAAGGCCCAAGCCTAAGTTAGAACCCGGTAAAATATCAAGGTTGGATTTGAAGAGAAAGGGGACTTGGTTAAGTGGGCTTTTAAGAAAAACTTCGTAAATTATGACACAAGAAGAGCTTTGGCAAAGTGGCAAGGTGGCGCCACTAAGTTCCTAAAAAAGTGGCACCTGGGAAGGAATTAAAGGTCCAGGGTTCAAGTTGCAAGGTAAGCGTATAGTTACTTTTAATTTTTAGGTATGTGCCGGGCATGTGATTAACTTAAATGAATTTTAGCAAGGGCCTTAGGGAGGTTGGGCCAATTTTTTTCGTTGATATTAGGGTTAGGTTCTTTTCTTTTTCTACCAAGACAAATTAGGGTTAACCACCTTAACTTTATTCTCTTCTCAGTTTCATTTAGTGACTGAAAACGTAAGGTACACCCCTCTATGCCGATTTCTTCTTCTTTCCCTCTCTTTCATTCTTTTTCTTCCTTTCTTTTCTTCTCCTCTCTAGCCGAATCTATACTTTCCACTCTTCTTTATTCTTTTCTTTGTCAAGTTGACCGAAATACTAAGCAAAAACACCATTATTGAACCGATTTCTTTTTGCCGAAAACTTGCTATTGTGCTGATTTCTCCAAGCCAAAAACCCTCTATTATTTTCATCCCTTTTGATTGATTTCCACCTTCTCTAAACCCCTAGTACTTGTTGAGAGCACCACTCCAAGATTATAACGCCAAATCATCATCTTCTTCACTAGTCAAAAGGCCGAAAACGCCACATCCATAGGAGCCCATATCCAAATCTTTAGATCTCTAAGATTCGGGTTCTGCTAGCATTTAGGGGATAGATCTACATCAGATCTGAGTAGAAACAGAAGGGAAATCAGTGGTAAGTGCTCATTAACCCAGATATATAAGTTATTTTACAATTTAGAAAAAGCCGAAGTCCCTAAAATCTAGGGAGGCTGTCGATTGGGGCATAGGGCTCTAAGGGTCATTAATCAATGATTTCTTTTGGTGAATAGTATGTTCTAGAGGTGTTTGATCGAAGGCTTGGACAAGTGGATCAACTAGATTTAGATCTAGTCACTAACTTCGACAGAGGTGAGTTCTCAAGGGCCTTTCATGGCTATGGCCGATTATGGTAAGGGTATATTAGGATTGGTTATTGATTGACTTGTAAACAAAAAGTTGTGGTAATCGATTGTAGGATATCATGGGGGATCTTATTAGCAGTCGTCGCGAATCAGGTGTGTATCGAACACCCGCTCACAGTTCAATTCAGCAAAAGCTGAAATGCCGAAATTTCAGCATTTTGTGGGCTTGTGAGTGTGCGAATGCTCACAAGACATTTAGAAATTGTTAGATTTGAAATCGCAAAGTGGTAAGCTAGTCACGTGTGGAATTTCGTATACTTCGGTAATTGGGCCTCGATGGGCTGTAAATGGGCCCAATGGGCTTACGGGCTCATATGGGTGAAAACGGGTAATTGAGGTGTACTGATAGATTGTAGGTTCAAAACTGCCTAAACTGATAAATTAATATAAAAATCTGGACTAAATGGGCTTAAATAGCTAATAGAAACTGTAGGGCCCATTAGGGGTTTTAGGGCCCGATAGCTAAAAATTGATAGAACGAGTTAATTAAACTGCTGAGATGAAAACTAGGTTAATAATGACTGAAATCTATATAAAACCCTAAGAAACTGATAAAATTACTGAAATATCTTTATAGGTAGAAAATTACTGTTTTACCCCTTGGAGCAAAATGACTGTTATACCCCTAGGGCTAAGTGTGACCAAAAATACATGTTTTACTGTTACTGTTTACTGCATGCCATGTCATTATTATCTATTGCATGGGATTAGGATATTGATGGAGGAAGTACTGAAAGTGGCTTGACCACGTATTGGAGGCTTTGCCTCAACTTACTGATATCTGAGCAGCTATGCTGCAACTGTGGAGTGTAGGGTTGGGTGGGTTGAGTTTTTCCCCACATGTTGTGTAGGGCTGGTATGGGTGGAGTGTAGCGGTTGGATTTAGGCTGGGTTTGGGCTTGCATACATGTTAATATCTGCTCTGTTCTGAAATAGGCTTATGGGCCATACTGTGATCTGAAAAGGGCTAAGGCTCAGTTTACTGTATTTGGATAGGGCTTCGGCCCAGTTAACATTGTGACCTGATAGGGCTTCGGCCTAGTGTGCTTGAGCTGACTTGGGCTTTGGATGGGCCTTCTATACACACTGAGTTTTCCAAACTCACCCCCTTTCTTTCCATCCATGCAGGTGAGCCCTAGTTGGTGGACTTGGAGCTGGGAGGGATTCAGAGTGGCCACGAAGATTAAATTTCTCGTTTTCAATTATTTTATTTCATTATTTATTTAGATTATTTTTATTTTGGTTTCTAGGTTATAATAAGGCCGCTCTATTTATTTTATTTTGGGTTTTCAATTCTTTACATATTTAATTTGTTTTAACTTAAGAATAATATTGTTTAAATTGTTTTTGAAATCGAATTTACTTGTTTTCAAAATAACATGATAAACGAACGTTTTCCAAACCAAATGCACTTTCTAAAGAGTATCAAAAGTCATGCTTTTAAATAAACCTGTCACGATCGGAAGTAACTAGGGTATTTATTAAGTAAATCGAGAATTTCTCTTAAAATAACAAAAAAGGTTTTGCAGAGCTCACCTTAATAGTAGTAACTAGGTAACAAGGTTAGATGTAGGTGATGTGACACACCAGATTTGGCCATAACGTCTGGGCCGAGTTTGGGGTGTTACAGATATGTTGAGAGGGTGTATTATTGATTTCCAGGGTAGCTGGGAAGATTACTTGCCGTTGGCGGAATTTGCCTATAACAATAGTTATCAAGCAAGAATTTAAATGGCACCATATGAGGCATTGTATGGTCGTAGATTTCGTATGCCTACCTGTTGGACGAAATTGGGGGAACGTCAGGTTCTTGGGCTAGAGTTAGTAGCAGATACGGAGAATAAGGTTAAGCTAATTAGGGATCGTTTGAAGGAGGCGTCTGATAGGCAGAAGTCTTATGCCGATTTGAAGCATAAGGAAATTGAGTTAGTTGTGGGAGATTTGGTTTTCTTGAAGGTCTTGCCTTGGAAGAAAATCTTAAGGTTTAGAAAGAAGGGCAAGTTAAGTCTGCAGTTTATCGGGCCCTACCAAGTTCTTAAACGGATGTGTCCGGTAGCATATTAGTTGGAGCTGCCTCTAGAGTTAGACCGGATTCACAACGTGTTCCATGTCTCTATGTTAAGGCAATAACGTTCTGATCCCTCACATGTGGTACCAGTTGAAGAGATTGAAGTTAAGCCTGACCTGACTTTTGGTGAGGAACCAGTACAAATTCTGGAACGTGATGTCAAGATGTTAAGGAAGAAATCAGTCCCTTTGGTAAAAGTTCTTTGGCATAATCACGGTAGCGAAGAAGCTACGTGGGAGCCTGAGGAGGCGATGCGTCAACAATACCCTCACTTATTTTGACCAGGTAAATTTTTAGGACGAAATTTCTTTAAGGGGGTAGAGTTGTAACACCCCAAATTTTAGGGTTTTTGAATTTTAGCCTAAATTTATTGTTGCATGGCTTGATGTGCTGAAGTAATGATTTGAGTGTGTTGAATGGGCCTTTGGAAGGCCTGGGCTAGAGCCTAAGCCCTGGTAAAATCTTAATTTTTTCTTTAGGGAACTCTGGGTGTTAGCATATAAGGCTTTTAAATTAATGTTGGGAATTTGTGACACAAGAAAGCCTGTGGAAAAGTGGTAGAGGGACGTCACTTAAGATGCAAGAGGGAAGGCATG
Source organism: Gossypium stocksii (assembly GCA_020496765.1). Lineage (NCBI taxonomy): Eukaryota > Viridiplantae > Streptophyta > Magnoliopsida > Malvales > Malvaceae > Gossypium > Gossypium stocksii. The sequence goes on from CM035622.1 coordinate 58,063,468, forward strand.
TGGTGGCTTGTAAGGGAGTCCGTGGTTCGAATTCCCCTGATGGCAAAATCTTTTAATTTTGCTACATAAGCATGGTAAGAGGTAGACTCGAAGTGGAATTTTGAGTTTTAGGGATTGGAGTGAGAGGCAAGAGTTAGCCAAATGGGGGACTTTATAGTTGCAAATCGGCTAGGGACTTTTGGGAGTTTGATTTTCGGCAAATAGGAGGGTGTGTGTGTGCCAAATTCTTTTTGGGTTTTCTTTCGGGATTTTGTTGCTTTTTGAGTTTCAGTGGGTTGGTGTAGTAGGTACCGATTTCTTTTGTGGTTTCCTCAGGTTTTGATTCTTGCCTTGTCTTCCACCGGATTCTTGCTCTAGCTGACTCCGAAACCTTACCTTTCTTCTTCTTTTCTTTTCTGGCTAATCGAATCCTACCTTTGCCTCTCAAACTTGATTTGGCCGAACATACTTTTTCTTCTTCTTCTTATTCTTCTTTATCTCCTTTGTTTAGAATCGATTTCCCTAAAACCCCTCTTGGTCGATTTCTCCAAAAGCTGAAATCCTGAAAAAACTTAGCCTCCCTCTGTGCCGATTTGTTTAGGAAGCTGAACCCTACCATTCTTTTCCCTTAAACACTTCTTGGTCGAATCCTCTCTCGTTTTCTTTTCTCAAAACCGAACCCCATCCTCTTTTCCCTGTTGTAGATCTGGGCTTAGAGTAGTGGAAACAACTTCTGGTGGTATCAAATCAGTCTAGCAAACCCTTGTGGTAAGTGCCCTATTCTTTTTGTTTTATGTTTCTTGTGAATAAAGAAAAGCCGAAACCCCCTATCTCCCCGGTTGCCATCGATTTTGACCCATTTGTTAGGTATCCATTATAGTCTCTTGTGTATATTAGTGTGATAAAGGACGGTCTCGCGAGGAGCAGTTGGTGGCTAGGGGCATCGTAATAACTTAGATCTATTGTTTAGATCTCGGGAAGGTAAGGAAATGGTAACTTTCTCTAGTATGGGCCGATTGTTAAAGGATTTTAGTGGATATGTTTAGTAAGTTGAATGGATCATTAAATGGTTTGTTTGGGCGTTTATAGGTTGATCGCTCGCGAGGTTTGTCCGACACTAATCGTAAACAGGTGTGTAACGACACTCTCCAATAGTATAGATCGGCAAAAAGCTGAAAAGCCGAAATGCCAAAATGCCAGCATTTTGATGTCTTGTGAGCGTGAAAACACTCGTGGGTTGAACCAAAACCACAAATCGTGGGTATTGGACTATAAGGGCTACTTGCGCATTTTCGTGCACTTAAGCTGTTGTGGGCCTCGATGGGCCGAATTGGGCCCAATAGGCCTACAGGCCCATATGGGTAAAGTTATGTAGTAAGTGTTCTCTGGTATATTAGATACTGAATCTGAGATAATATGTGTAAGCTTAGACTGAGCGGGCCACATGAGTATGTGGGCTCCCTCGGGCCCATTAGGGGGTTTTGGGCCCGAATACACTATGTTACTATATGAACTCCCTGAGTCACTCGGAGTGACGTTAGACCTACTAGAAGGTCGTATTAGGTGTTGGAACATCGAGACTTAGCAAAATGACTAAAATACCCCTGAAGTGTAAAATTACCATTTTACCCCTAGTTGCCAAAAGACTGTTTTACCCCTAGAAATAGATGACTGATTTGTTTGTCTATATCTGTATCTGTATCTGATAATCTGTATAATTATGATATGTAGTGGTCTAGTTTGCATGGGGTTGGGTTTTGGATTTGGAGGAAGTTCTGTATAGTGGCACTACCATGTATTCTGCTTAGAGGCTCCGCCTCGTAATTCTGTTCTAGTGGCTCTGCCACGATCTCTGTATTAGGAGCTCTTCTACGCCTGTGGTGTGTAGGGCTGGGTGGGTTGAGTTATTCCCCACATGGTGTGATGGGCTGGTGTGGGTGGTGTGTTGGGCTTGACTAGGGTTGGGCTTTTGCATATATATTTATATTATGTTCTGTATCTGTAATGGGCCCAAGGCCCACTCTGTTTCTAAATAGGGCCAAGGCCTAGATTGATCTATAATTGAATAGGGCTTCGGCCCAGATTGAACTGCATGTCTAATATCTAATATTGGTTGGGTTTAATTACACACTAAGTTTTCACAAACTCACCCTATTATTCTCACCTATGCAGGTAACCCCTAACCATAGTGGATTTGGAGCTGCGAGGGACTCGGGGTGGCCACGTGGATTATGCTTCTAGTTTTCATTTGGTTTTAATTTATTTTTATTTTTATGTTTATTTCTGTTTTAATTTTGGATTTATTTTGTACTAAGGCCACTTGGGTGTTTGGTTTTGGATACACTATTATTTGCTTTAAAGCGGTAGACTAAGATATGCAGGTTTTCAAAATTAATCATAAACGTTTTCAAACATGCCTTTTGTAATGATTGGATAATTTGATAATAATGACAACAACAATGGGATGTTGGTATAAACACTACTTGATAAATAAAACGGTTTTTAAATATGATGTTACTCAATAATTATGAGCTATTGGACATGGTTTTCCAACAAATAACATAATGGTTTGGCAAAGTATCCGATTGTAAATAAATAAATCATTCATGTGACACACTAGATCTGGCCATAACGTCCAGGCCAGGTTTGGGGTGTTACAGAACTACTAATAAATCCTTGTATTTTCTTTTAATAAAAAGTGTTGTGTGAACCTTTCCATTACCAAAACCTTTTTCAACAAGAAAATTTGATAATATTTTATACCAGGCTTTATGAGCTAGTTTTAAACCATATAAAGCTTTTAATAGTTTGAAAACATGGTTTGGAATTTTTTTATCTTCAAAATTGGGTAGTTGTTCAACATACACTTCTTCATTTATAGTCCCATCTAGAAAAGCACTTTTAACATCCATTAGATGTAATTTAAAATCATTAAAACATGTAAAAGTTAAATGTAATGCCCCCAAATTTTATGTTTCTTTATTTGTGAAATTTTCACACAAATATTTGTCTGATTCAGTGATTAAGTGTTCTGGGTGTGTATGAAAGGTCCCAAGTGCAAGCCTTGCCTTTAGCAAAATTTTGGAATTTTTCTGATTAAAGCCTCACCTTTGTTCTGCAGGCTTAAGTTTAATTTTTTGTAAGACCATATCAGAATGGGCTTGCTGGTCTAGTGGTTAAGTGGAGTGTTGGTGTGATGGAGGTCTAGTGTTCAAATCCCTGCTTAGGTGTTATTTTTTGCACAATCATCAGGTAAAAGTTTGAGTTCTATTAAGATTCTGAGTAGTGAGTGGTTAGGATGTGGATTAGTGCGGAGTTAGCAGAATTTCTCAAAACTGTTGTTTCCATCTAGAAAAAAATAATTGAAAATTTACGTCAGTTCTTTGTGTCTCCTCTTTGCCGAAAATAGTTTTTCCCTCCTCTTTTTCAAAAATCTACTCCTGTCCCTTGCCGAAGTCTCCTTGAATGTTGCTTCCCCTTCGATTCTTCTTCTATTTCGTATTCCTTTCCATACGAGGTTGGGTTGGGCACGCGTGGTAAGTTTTCGTTCTAGCAAACTATAACGTTACTCTAGCTAAGTGTTTAAGAGGTGTTTTACTTGTGGTTTAGGAGTTAATCAAGAGGCTAGAGTTAACGCTTCATCGGTTTTTTCAAAATTGCGATTGTTTTGATAGTGGTAAGTCAACTTTACGTTTCGAGAGTAGTTGTTTAAGACTCGTTTTTGGTTTCTAAAGATGAAATGTTCTGATTATAGGTATTGGTGATCTCAAAATTGCTTAAACAGTAAATTCGAACCAGGTGTGTACCTGAAAATACAGAAAATAAGATTTGACGAAAGCTAAAAACGTATTCTGTAGACACCACACTAGTGTGTGGTCGCCCGTGTGGTAGGCCGTGTGAGGGGACAAGGCTGTGTGATCGACGAGACCAGGTCGCGCGCGCAAGGCACGGCAGTGTGATGGTTGGATAGGCTGTGTGCGACACACGGGCTAGACCAAATTGTTCCTTGTGGTCTTCATGGGCGTGTAGGTCCACACGGGTAGTCCACACGGACGTGTGGGATTCTGGGCCAGGCAGTGTGATCTACACGACCAATGCCAATTTGGACCGTGTGGGCCATACGAGCCGGCCACGTGGGCGTGTGAACCCATTTTAATTGAAAAGTTTTCTAAGGTTGCACAGGTCGACCAAATTGACTGTGAACCCACTGTAGGGTCGGTAAGCATTACTTAGACCCCTATATGTGTGAACTGTCTATATGATATCTGTACTGAGCCTGTATACTGAACTGAATGTATGTACTAATAATCGCATATTAACATGTCATCTATTGTATGTTGCATTGCATCGGGGTGGGCTGATGTTATTTGGAGGAAGTGTCTGAAAGGCTCTTAAGCTTGTTACGTGGCAGCTCAATTGGAAATTACTGATTATGTGTCGCATTTCAGTACAGCATGGTGTGTAGGGATGGGTGGGTGTTTTAAACCCCACATGGTGTGTAGGGATGGTTGTAGATGGTGTATAGAGGCCGTTGGGTAGGATTCTGATTTTCTAATTATTGCATATTGTATTTGAGATAGACCAAGGCCCTAATTTATATCTGAAACTATGTCTGAATGGGCTAAGACCAAACTAAATCTATAATGGGCTTAGGCCCCAAACTGTACCTAACTGATTTTTGTTGAGTATTTATATGCATGTTCCCTTTAGGGATTACACACTGAGTTGCGAAAACTCACCCATTTTCTGTTTAATCTATTCAGGTAATCCCCAGACTTGACGATTTGATGCATCAGAGGACTCAACGATGGCCGCACGTATTTTAAACCTTGTTACTTTTATTATTGATGGTTTCATTTGATTAAGGGTATTCTTATGTAATTTGGACTTTATGGACTGTTCACTTTAAATTTCAGGTTTTAAACTATTTCTTTGGATTTTTATACTGCCAAACGCAACAATAACCTGATTTTGATAAAAATAACACTTTTACCCCCCAAAAAAATTAACGAACAATTTTCTTAAACAAAATGTTTTCCAAAGCTTCCGCTAAAAATTTACGCTTTGAAACATAACAACAAACATGTGTTTTTTTAAGTTAAATAAAGACTATTAAACTGGAACGGTCTTTACTTGATGAACTCGACTACAAATTCCATTCCATGTGACATTACCAAATTCGTCCATAACGTCTAGGCAGGTTTAGGGGTGTTACATTTAGTGGTATCAGAGCTAGGTTACAAAACTTGGCTATAGATTTTGAGTTTAAAAAGTTAGGTTTCAAAAGAGCTGATTTACAAATATTTTAAAACGATTTGACTGAGTATATGGTACACCGAGTCTCTAGTGCCGATCTTGTAAGTTTTCTGTATACTGATAGAACTCAATGGATAATATAGATAGATTATACTAGAAAACACTTTTAGTTAGTGTACTCTGAGACTGTAGGAAATTGATAGAGACTGCGATTCGTGATAACAAACTCTGAACTTTTGATACTACTTTACATAAAATATCTATTAATAAATATTGAAACTATAATTGATTCATAAAACTATTAATGTAGATAAGTTTCAAATTCTACGATGAGCGCACGAGGTATCCTTGGATGGGGTATAGGAAGCCATGGTAGGGGCTGTAAAGGGCTCGAGCTGGGTCCTCATCATCTGGCAATATGCCTAATCTGGATACTAGTGAGACGCCAGTTTCACCTGCGACTGAGACTAAGTCTCAAGATCACGTGGCTGGGGACGACGCATTGTCCCAAGTTACTAGAGAGGGTCACTGGGCATAATACTAGATCTGGGGGTCCAGGGTCGGTTACGGAACGACTCCGGTCCAACGAGGCTGAGGTATTTAGGGGTGTTACTGGAGTTGCCCCTAATGTTGTAACATCCCGAAATAGGGCCGAAATGGAATGGTGGTTGTGAAACCACGAATCTGAGATAGAAAAGTTTATTTCAATAATTTTTTATGATTGACCAAGTGATTAGATACATGTGTTAAAGTATTGATAGAAAATTTTATGAATTGCAAGTTTAATTTGCCTATTAGGGCTTGATTGCAAAAGTTGGTAAATATGAGTTCTAGATGTTAAAGGATTTATTTGAAGAGCATAATTGAAGTGGAGGTCCTTAAATGGTAATTATACCATTAGGTTTTCATGGACAAAAATGGACATACATAGGTAGAAATAACCAAAGTTTTTAATGAAGGGCATTTTAGTCATTTGGTAATTAAAATGAATTAAAAGGGAAAAAGATGGAAAAATTTCTATCATCTTCTTCAAGTGGCCGAACCTATTGTGTCTCCATAGCTAGGGTTTGTTTCAAGCTTCCAAGCTCCATAATCAAGAAGAACGAAATTGGGGATAGACCGAGGAAAGAAAAAGGTAGAAGATTAAGTTGTCAAGTTGATCGCATTTTGCACCGAGGTAAGTTTATGGTAAATAAATGTAATATTTCAATATTTTATATTAATGTTGTTAATTTCCAGCATATATACATTTATTTTATGAGAATATTCCAAGTTGAATCAAAGATGAGATAACAGAGAAAAAGTATCAGAAAGCCCCGGTTAAACCTTAGGGATGTATGGTATTTTGGGTTGAGACAATTGAGAACATCCCATGTAAGTCCATATTAGACATATGGCATTGGCAGGTTGAGATAGATGAGGAACATCCCATGTAAATCCATATCAAATATATGGCTTTGGCAGGACAGGGAACATCCCATGTAAGTCCATATTAGATATATGGCTTTGGCAGGACAGGGAACATCCCATGTAAGACCATGCCTAGAGCATGGCATTGGTAGGTTATTATCAGACAGGAAAACCCAAGTACCCTTAGTATTCCAAACAGTTCATTGGGCTAATATACAGGCTATGTACAAGAAAGTCCAGGTAAAGGAATGATAAACAGGAAAGTTAAAGAGTAAGTGGAGAAGTAAAATAAAGATTTTGTTGTTGATGGTGTAATATGAGTATATTTATATTTGGTGAATGTTGTCATTTATTTATTTGTAAACTTACTAAGCATTGTAGCTTACTCCTTTTCTTTTCTCTCTTTTATAGTGTAGCCAAGCCAATTCGGGGATGAAAAGGACATTGGAGTTCGTTTCACACTATCAAGGGCTATATCGGTATTTTATAGTTTGAAATGTTTTGAGTTATGGCATGTATAAGGACTTGGCCATTTGGTGTGTATGTCTTTATGATATGATTTAAGTATGGTATGTGAATGCTTGATGATGATTAGCTATTGAAATGGCTAATTAAGAACATGTTTTGATGTTATGTATGCCTAAATGATAGTTTATGCGAAGAGATGATAACGGAAAAGTTGGCCATGAAACAGTTTTGCAACAGCAGTAGTGACATGAATTTGAAAAATCACTAAAAATTTTAGAAATGGAATTAAATGGTGAATGAGATATAGAATTAAAGCTTATTAAGTCTATTTTCATGGGAAAAAAACAAGGCAAGCAAAGGAAGTCTGTATTGTGAGATATTTAAATTCTTGTGAGGCTGGTTCAGAGGGATTTTGTGATCCCCTGTTCTAATTTTGGAAATTCACTAAAAATTGTACAAAAAGAATTATGAGTCATAATTTATATGTATAGATTCCTTAGTGAGTCTATTTTCACTAGAAACAAGTGGAAACACTAAATGAAGATTGTACTAAGAGATAATTGATTTTTTAGTAAGGAGAGGTCAGAATAGTGGGACTATGAAACAAGGGAACCTTTAACAGTACTAACTGGCCACACCAAAAATTCTGGAAAAATTATGATAAGAAGATATATGAGTCTAGTTTCAGGGAAAATTTACGAATTTACATTTTGAGTTTTGTGACTCGAGTTATAATTAATTTAGTGACCATTACGCATGTGGACAGTTTTATTATGAATAGTGCAAATGAATTGTTTTGATTTGCGTAAGTAATCAAAAATTTTTTAATGTTCTCGGCTTGGTCCCAAACTGTTTTAATTGGATGATTTAGGGCCTCGAGGGCCCTTTTTAGGGATATTGGATGAATGTGAATGAATTAATTTTAAAAGCAAAGTTTTATGCGCTGAACTAGTAAGGTAAGTTTGGTAACGCCTCGTGCTCGACTCCGACGACAGTCTCGAGTAAGGGGTGTTACAAATGCGGTCGAGTACTGGATAGAGGCCACAGAGAGAATCATGGACGATTTGGATTTTACCTCTGAATAGAAACTGAAGGGTGCTACTTCTTTGCTTCATAATGAAGCCTATCAGTGGTGGCTGATCGTTAAGGAAGGGACTTAACCAGATCGATTGACTTGGGATTTCTATAAGTCTGCATTTCAAGGAAAATATATGGGAGCCAGCTACATCGACGCTAGGAGGCATGAGTTCCTAAATCTCACACAAGGTAACCAATCAGTGGCCGAGTATGAGGCTGAATTTCTGAGGTTGAGTCGCTATGCCGAGGTATGGTGGCGAATGAATATGAGAAATGTGTCCAGTTTGAAGACAGCCTTAGGGATAATCTGAGGATTTTGATTGCTCTGAAGAGGGAGTGTGAGTTCTCTGTACTGGTAGAAAAGGCGAAGATCATCGAGGAAGTCAAGCGCATTGAGCGTCAAAACAGGGACCGCGAGAGAGGGAAGAGTAAAAGGGATTCGAAGCCCTCGAGTTCTACACTGAGGCCTAAGAAAAAGGCCAGATCTGATGGGCCAATTAGAGTTGGGCCCCCTGTTGTACCTATTGGGACCTTGCCATGTGTGCATTGTGGTAGGCGTCATCCGATTGAATGTTGGAGGATGATTGGGGCATGTTTAAGGTGTGGGTCTTCTGAGCACCATGTTCGAGAGTGTCTGCTGAGGATCGATCAGGTGCAAGCTCCAAGTTATGGTACTGCGTAGCCACCGAGGGTAGTTCAGCAGCCACCTAGGGTCGTGGTCAAACTAGGGGTGGTAACGGCATGGGTCATGGACAGAGAGCACCGGGCAGAGGTGCTTGGCAGACTGAGGTGAGGCAGCCTACTCTTGTTTATGCTACTCATTGTCGAGAGGACAGATATGCTCCAGACATCATCACGGGTACGTTCTTAATTTATGATGTACCTTATCTTGCATTGATAGGCATAGGTTCTACACATTCCTATGTAGCTAACACTATGTCTGAAACTTTGGAGATTCCGGTAGAAAGTACTTCTAGTAAGGTGACTGTTTTAAGTCCTTTGGGGTAATCAATCCGAGTTAGTAAATTGTATAGAGACATCCTATTAGAGGTTCAAGGGACAATATTTCTGGCTAATCTGATAGAGCTTCTGTTTGGGGAGTTTGACCTAATTTTGGGTATAGACTGGTTGGTTAAGTACTGAGTAAGTCTGGATTGTGCGACTAAGAGAGTCGTTTTGAGAACTGAGGAGGACAACGAGGTAGCTGTGATTGGGGAACATCAGGATTATCTTACTAATGTGATTTCTACATTAGTGGCAGAAAAGTTGGTTTAGAAAGTATGTGAAGCATTCTTAGCCTATGTAAGTGTTTCTGATTCTGAGGATTCTTTTGTAAAGGAAATCAGAACTGTTAAACAATGTCTAGAGAAATTGAAATGACTTCATTGAATTAAGAAGAATACATCACAATGTAAAAGCTTGATCTTTGAAAATACATGCGTGCAGTATATATAACAATGTAACTACTTCAATAACTAACTACTGACTTTTCTAACTACTAATGGCTAACCACTTTATCAACTACTTTATCAGTTACTCTAACATTCTCCTGATTTTCTCTTTTTCATTTATTAAGAGAAGCAATATCTCTAGGCACTACACAAAGAGCTTGTCGAAAGAAGCCAAACTGCTTGAGGGTGATAGTTTTTGTAAGAGCATCAGCTACTTGTCTGTCGAAGGGAACAAAATTAACTTCCAACGTGCCATCAAAAACTCTTTCTGGAACAAAATGGTGATCGATCTCCACGTTTTTAACCCGAGCGATGTGTAGGATTGGCAGCCATTGAAACAATGGATGTATTATCACACCAAACTACTGGAGGCTGGCAAAAGGGCACACCAACTTCATCTAATAACTGTTTGACCCACAACAACTCAGACACACAGTTTGCCAGACTACGATATTCTACCTCGGATGAAGACCTTGATACAACAGCTTGTTTTCTTGAACACCATGCAATAGGATTCGAACCAAGAAAGACAACATAACCGATGGTAGATCATCTGTCTTCAACAGAGGAGGCCCAGTCAGCATCTGAGAAGCATGTTAGCTGAAACTGACACTTTGAGTAAAATAGTCCATGAGATACAATGCCACTGAGGTATCATAGAACTCGCTTAACTATTTTCCAATGAGCCTCACTTGGAGCATTCATATATTGACTGAGCTTGTTAACACAATAGGACAAGTCAGGCCGAGTGATATAGACATATTGAAGCATGCCAAATGTACTATGATATAGCTGAGCATCAACCATTGCTGGACTCTCATCAGCTGCCACAAGCATTGGAAAGCTTACCATGGGTGTTGGCGTTGGTGCTGCTACTAGCATCCCTATTTTGGACAAAATCTCGTTGATATACTTTTACTGACTTAGAAACAATCCTTGAGATGTATGGTGGACTATAATACCCAAGAAAAACTGAGTGGCCCTATGTCTTTGAGAGTAAACTTGCGTTTAGCAACTGTACAACCTCATCAATCTCCAGATCAGAACTACTTGTGATGATGATATCATCAACATAAGCCATAAGAAGTAGAAGGCGTCTAGATAAAGCTCGAATGAACAAAGAGGGATCAACTTTGGAAGCTTGAAAACCAAGATTATTAATCAGGTACTCTCTAAGTGTTTGAAACCATGCACGAGGGGCTTGTCTCAGTCCATACAGGGCTTTGTTTAACCTACACACAACCTTTTGTCCATTAGGACCTGACTTCTCAAACCCAGGTGGTTGCTCCATGTAAATCTTTTCTGTGAACTCCCCATTGAAGAAGGCATTGTTGACATCAACTTGCCTTAATAACCGGCCTTGCATGATTGACAAAGCAAGAACTGTGCGAATGGTAGCAGCACGAACTACCAGACTAAAGGTGTCTCGATAATCCAACCCTACATGCTGAGAAAAACCCTTGGCCACTAGACGAGCTTTGTACCTTTCAATAGTGCCATCAGCCTTTGTTTTGACCTTAAATAGCCACTTGCAGCCAACTGCGCGTCTATTCTTAGGTAGAGGGCACAAGTACCACGTGTTATTACGAATGAGAGCTGCAGCTCACTATGCACAGCATCCTTTCAGGAATCATTGCTCATAGCTGAATGAATATCTTTGGGAACATTTTCAGAGTCAGAGGGTGTTATGCTCATATATGCTTTTGGTTTAAATATGCCTGCTTTGTTACGGGTTACCATATCATAAGTGTTGGTGCATGGGGCAGGTACGGAAGTTGTTGGATTTGAGATTAGGTTAGGTGCTAGAGAGACAAAACTATCAACCATATAGGGAGTTGGTTCAGAAGAACGTAACTGAGAACTACTATTAAGGGAGCCAGTAGTTGTGGTAGTTAGCAGTCTAGGTGGTTGACTAGAAGGATTAACTCTAGGATAGTTTGATGACAAGACAAGGAGCTTGGAGCTTGACATTGACGGAGTTGAAGAGCAAGTAGTCATAGAGGAGACAACTTTAAATGGGAGGATTTAATATGTGTGGGCCCAAGAGCCCATCGAGCCCACACGACCCATTTCAGCCCAACGTGGCCCTTGACAGCCAAGTTCACGAGAACACTCGTGGTGGTCTCTACAGTTTATCGCACATGATTTGTGGGCTTAGTTCATCGTACGAGCGATCGCACGCTCGTGTGGCCTCACATGCCAATTTTTTGGCTTTTCAGCTTTTGCCGATTCACAGTAGAGAGGGGTGTGATTACACACCTGTATGCAATAAGGCGGCCCCTAAGGTCAATAAAAGACTCAAAATGCATTTTTTATTAAATTTATATAAACTAATAAAACTTAAATAAAACATACTAAAAGTGCTTGAATCCAAGCTCCTCAAGTACGAAAACTAGTTTAATCTGCTACACTGAATTACGATAGATCAAGAAAATCAAACTTGATGTGTCCTGGCTTCTTACATTCATAGCATATGATAGGGTCCTTCTCCTTGGTAGATTCAAGCTTGAGTCCCTCCTTTTTTTGGAATTTTCTCCACCTATTGGAGCTCATAAACTTCTTGAATCTCCTAGCAAAGATTTTCATCTCTTTTTCTTCATCTACCTCTTCATTTCACTCATTTTCTTCATTTGTGGTGGATTTGAGAGCAACGCCAACCTTCTTCTTATAAATTTTGTTTCTTCAACCCCTTTATTAAGCCTAATCTCATGTGTAAGCAAGAAATCGATGAGCTCATTGAAGCTCAACATTTCTAAATTCTTTGCTTCTTCTATGGCGGTCACCTTGGCTTCCCATGATTTTAGCAAGATTCGAAGCATCTTCCTCACAACTTCTTCATTAGGATAGGTCTTCCCATAGGATTTTAGCCCATTGATGATGATGGTTAGTTCCCTCATCACTTGGTTAGTTCCATCATGAGTTACCTCAAGTTTATCCCAGATCTCATTATCATCCAAACATGACGATACTCTACTATATTCATTCGAATCAAGTGCACAAAAGAGGGTGTGCATGGCCTTGGCTTTGAGTTGAATAATCCTTCTATCTTATTTGTTCCATTCTTTCTTACTTTTTGGAATTAAGAGCTCTCCTTCTTGCTTGAGTGGAATTGAAGGGCCATCCATGATAATGTCCCAAACTGTAAGATCATTTGCTTGGATGAATAGCATCATCCTTGTCTTCCAATAAGAATAATTAACACCATTGAAATAAGGAGGCTTTGAGATAGATTGAGACTCACCAAGGAATTGAGCCGGAAGTAAATGTCATTGTAGGAATTGAATTGATGAATGTTAAGCTTCCACAAAGATCTTCTCTTTAGTTGTTAAACCGCCTAAAAGAGACTAGCTCAGATACCAGGCTAGCTTAGATACCAATTGTTAGCTCAATTGATCAAATTGAAATTGCTAAGAGGGGGTGACTTGGCTTTTAAAAAATTTAGGAAAGCTAGAGAGAAACGATATAAATTTGAACACAAGAATTTAGAGTGGTTCGGCCCCAATTGCCTACTCTACTACATTAGCTTTCCACAACTAAAGATGTTCTCAAATTCACTAATTTTATCAACCTTTGAGGATATGGTTTAACCTTACAACTCCCTTAAGATTTTTACCCAAATCTTAAGACGTAAGCCCTCTCAAAGGGATATAAAGAAGCAAATAAAGAAATAATTCTTACAAGATCAAAGTGTTTGCAAACTAAGCTCAATTACAAAGAAAAACACTTGAGCAATATAATAGAAATAAAGCTCACAAGTGTATAAAGGAAAAATATGAAAGTATTTGGCACAAAGGTTGTTTGATTGATTATTTTGCCTGAATATGCTTTCTTGTTTTAAGGTCTTTGGAAGCTAGTATTTACACACCCTGAATTGAATTCCAACTGTTATGGTTGTTGGAGATATGAATAAAGTAGTTGGGGATGTAAAAGCCAGAGTATTTAATTCAGTGACCGTTGGAGCCGACATATCTATCCCAGACAGATTCTACCGATACCATATAAAAGGTATCAATACCGGATCGATACTTAGTTGAATTTGTTAAAAAAAGAATGTTATTTTGGTACCATTTTTCAAAAGGGTATCGATATTTCAAACATATCGATACTTGGCCAAAACGGTATTGATACTTCTTGGCTAGGAGCTATCCTAACTTGTTTGAAAATTATTTTGGAAAGTTTTGAAGTTGATTTAAAACTTTTCTAAGAATTCAAAGTAAAGATTTAAAGTTTTGTCTCTTAGACTTTAATTGAAAAATCATTTTGTCAATTTTGTTCAAATTTAGCTTTTATTCAAAAACACTTCAATTTATTATATTAAAACATATTATCAAATAAAACTCAGTTTAACAATAATTTTTAAAATTGGCATAAAAATATTATTGAGTTGAACCTGAGATTTGAAGATATCCATGTTAGTAATTCAAGGTTAAGTTCAAACTGGGTGTTCTTAATAACAGGTTGAACAATGGTATGTTTTAACCAGTTCATGTAAAAAGGTACTGCTCCTAATATTTGTGTCATCCTACTAATTTCTAATAACAACAAAACTAATCAATATGAATTGTGATGCTATGATTTAAATATGAATACTATCACAATCAGCTTTTTAGACTTCCATGGTACTGGCTTATTAGGAATACCCATGAATCTACTCGTGCACTGAAATACACAACAAAAAAGAAATTAGTTAATAAACTGAATAAGCTAATAAAAAAAATTAAAATCGTATCTATAATTTGAAAATTTTCCTAACTATCATATCAAGAATAAAAATTAAAATTAATCTAATAATGAAACCTCCCTGATAATAGTGCCAACTGCTTGACTTCTTCTCGACATACCAATGCTAGAAGTGAGAATATTGCTACAAAAGATACGAATTAGGTGGTGTTTGCAAGTAAACGGTTCAGGTTGTAATATAGGTTTGTATAACAAAGTACTAGAAGTACTCTGAGGATCATACCCAAAGGAGGCTTGACTAAACTAATATTAACTTCTACACTAACAAGTCTAATTAGTACTCTATTTAAATTATATTACGACTAATCATAATTTGATAGGAAGGAAAGGGATTAATAAAATACTAAACTAAAGATGGTGACAGATTGTAGAATTTATCAAACTTAAAGAACAAAAGACTAACTCTTTTAAGTGTTCATAATTAACTCCTACTTCTGGTTCTATTCAATCAGTTAATCATTAAACTAATAAATAAGAAAGAACTACTTATCTCTCGATATCATAGGTCAGACCGGGTGTAACGCCCCAAAAATTTGAGTATTTGATTTCGTGAATTTATGACACAACTATTTGTCTACTTTAGTGGTTATGTGTACTGGGAAGTGTCTGAGAGGTGCCAAGTTCAAATCAAGACTTGGGCCAATTTTTGGATTTTTATTATATTAAGCCTTACTCTTGGTACTTAGGCTTATAAATAAAAGTTGGTTAAAGTATATCAGAATGGGCCTGCTGGCCTGGTGGATAAGAGGAGAGGGTTTATGCATGAGGTCTTGTGATCGAATCGTAGTGTGGGCATTAATTTTTGCTGCTATTATTGTGTAGGAATTTGAATTTTAGTGCGAAACTGAGTAGTGGAATAGTGGAGAGAATCAGGGATTATCTGGTTAGGTGTTCAGTTTTCCGAAAGTACCAGACTTTTGACGTTTCCCTACCTTTCCTTACCGAAATTCTTTGCAAAAATTCCCCTCTCCACTTTCCTTTTCTTTTTGGTTTCTACTGACTTTTCCCCTAGTTGCTACCATTTTTGCTGCTGAAAGTATTATTTTCTCGCCTCTCCTCTTCCTAACTTCTTTGCCACTCGTTTTGATGTCATTTTTCCTTTGGTTGCGATTGTTCGGTAAGTATAGTTTTGATTAACTGTAATTGCATTTTGAGTAAGTGCTAATAAGGATTTTAGTTGGTGATTAGGAGCTAACCAGAGGACTGACTATCATTCTTGAATGAGTTAAGCATGCAAAGTTCACCGTTGTTCATTGAAGGTAAGGTTGTCAACTTTTCTCTAGAGTTGTCTACTCATAACAATTTGATTCAAGTGACTGAAATTAGACTTCCTATTGTCGATTATAAGTTCTGGAGTGCTCGCAAGTGTTTACACGTCGAAATTGAACCATGTGTGTACTGCGACTGCATAAAAAATGAGATTCGGCAAAAACTGAAAAGCAATCTATCTACACCACACAAGCATGTGGACTACCCGTGTGGTAGGCTGTGTGGCAGTACACGGCTGTGTGATCGACGAACTAGGCTGTGCACATGTGACACGGGGCACAACATGGTTGTGTGATGGCCAGAGAGGCCGTGTGTGAGACACGGGCATATGGGCCCACACGGGCAGGTCACATGGGCATGTGACCCCATTATTTTGTAATGAACTGTAAGGTTGCACGGGCGCCCAAGTCGACTGTGACCTCTCATAGGGTCGTTAAGCATTATTTAGACCCCTGATTCTATGATTTGATATTGTGATGTATGTGTTATCATGATACTATTAGCATGTATATCTGTACTGTTCTGATTATAAATGTATGACTGTTAATCTACATTATAGAATGCCACATTTGTATGATGCATTGCATCGAGGTGGGATTGATGAAGTTGAAGAAAGTATCTGAAAGGCTTCTAAAGCCTATTATCTGGCAGCTAAGCTGCATATTTCTGATTTGTGTCACATTTCGGTACCATATGATGTGTAGGTATGGAAGGGTTGATTTTATCCCCTATTTGGTGTGTTGGGCTGGGTGGGTCGATTTTATCCCTACATTGTGTGTTGGGTTGGACGGAGATACTGTGTAGGGTTGGTGGGCATGTTACTGTTATTCTGATATGTTATGCATGCTATATCTATGATGGGTTAAGGCCCTAAGTCTGTATCTGATATTGTTTTTGAGTGGGCTGAGGCCCACACCGATTTTGTAAAGGGCTCAGGCCCAAATTATATGTTATTTGTTATATGGCTATATGCATGCTGTCTGTGGAGATTTAAACACTGAGTTTGCAAAAACTCACCCCTTTTATGTTTAATCTATTCAAATAACCCCCAACAGTAGGCAAATCTGTGCAGTGGAGGGCTTGATGGTGACTACTGCCACATACTTTGGACTTTATGGTTTTATTGCTTAAAAAGTTATATTGGGATGTTATTTTCAGTTTTATAATCTACAACACCACATAGCATTGTTTTCTAAAATTAATAAGGTTTTCGTAATTAATTCGACACGGAAGATGATTGATTTTATAGCTTCGGCGTAAAAGAAATATTTTCAAATAAATCAACTAGTACTTGTTTTTCGACTAAGTAAAAGGTAATAATTTGAGTGATTTTTATGTATCGAGATGGGTTTTCAAAAACACTCTCATGTGACAATGCCAGATTTGGCCATAACGTCTAGGTCGGGTTTGGGGTGTTACACTGAGTTAGGGTAAGGTTTTCACAGTAGGCAATACCGATTTCGAGTTCATTCCTACCTACATGACTTCCTAGGGTTGTCAATCCTAGGGTTTTCTGTTCTTCCTTTTCCAACTAACTAATCTGCTAAGAAACCCTACATAGGTGTTAATTAATCCTAAATCCACTAGTTAATTTCTCTAGCAAATTAGTCCTCATGGATCTCAAACATGCGATATAATTGATTTGAAGGATCAACATTTGTAAAACATCCAGAATGAATATGAGAAAGAACCTGATATAAATATAATTATACAGCGCGAACAGTAATTTGTGATAAGTTTGATAGATCTACAATCCAAATCCCACGAAGAATGTAATAAAAACTAAACTAAAAATTACATGCAAAAAAAAATCTAAACTAAAAATGGAAGTAAAATTAAACTAAGGAAAAACCATCCTCTAAATTGTTCTAAGCAATTGTACTTATAGCCCTAGGGCTAGCAATTGGTCCTTGACCTAAAACATTTGACTAATCTTCATTAAAATTCATTGTGCAGAGGAAAACACCCTTGGCCTATTAAGTGACCATGCCGCGTCAGTGTCGCGACACCCTCTGGTCTGCTTCATGACACTAATGGCAATTTGCTAATTAGGGTGTGTCTTCAAGGCTATGTCACGACACCTTATGGGTTGTATCGCGACATCTTGGGCAAACTACTCCTTGAGTACTTTGCTTGTTGTGTTGTGACATCCAAGCTTTGTGTTGCAACACCGTGAGCAGCCTACTGTCTTTTTGCCCTTTAATGATGTCTTACACACTCACCAGACACATTAGTATACCTTTAGGCCTACTTTGGTCCACAAGGTCATATAAATTGCCTAAATTGCTCATTTTATTACCTAAGTACTAAAAGTGAAAACTAATAAAAACATAACGAAATCACTTTCCTACAAGTTCATTAAATATAGAAAGTCACTTAGTATGCTACAACGAATTGTGGCAAATCACTTACCAAATTTGGTTCATTTCATTTTTTTGATTTCAATACTTAATTTCAATGTTTCACCCAATAGAACTCCAGTAAAATGGACTCCATATGTGGGTGAACTACTGTAACACCCCTAACCCTTATCCGTCACCGGAATGGGTTACGAGGTATTACGAGACCAATCTCAAAAAAATTTGAACAATACACATACATATGAACGAGTCTCTTAAATCAATCAAATTTTAAAACATATGACTAATATAATCTCTTTACAAATCATTTCATATCATATAACGGACATAAAAGTAGTCATATAATTCATAAGCAAAAGTATCAAATATATCATTTGTACCATATCATAATCGGCACATCATGTATTTCCATTCAATTTATCTAAACTTGACTAAAATTTAATATGAGTTTCATTATACTTTCATGTACTACTTAATCATTAAGACACAAATAACAAAACCAATTTACTTAATGCACATATAACCTCTTTGTTTTATTATAGCATAAGTTACTATTCAAATGGTCAAAAATCCAAATATAAAGGCACACATAAACATGATAGAATTATATGCTTTAATAAATGTCAACTTTCATACACACAATCATATCATCAAGCATATATTCACTAATATAGTTTTTTTATATCAATTTAATCAAGTACTAAACATTTTCATTTCTTACTCCCTATATGCCGAACATATTGGTCATTTACTAACCTTATTATAAAAATAAGTTAAATAAGTTAACAAGTACCAAAATCCAAACATACATATAGCCTCTATAACCAATAAGCCGAATACCTATATCTATGTTTCACATATACCACACATAAAAAAAAAAACATGTATTTTGACAAGCTCATAAATAGATTTATAAAACATAGCCGAATTACCAATTAGACATATCCAAAATCACATCATATAATAGTCCAACCTTTCATTAATAAACCAAATATAAGCACCCATAATTTAAACTACATCTCATGCATATGATATGAATTTAATAAAGTTCATTTGTATAAAACATAGTTTGGCCGAATCTCATTCAACATTTCTACAATCACATCAATCATTTATACTAATGTATACATTAACCTAAGTAATTCATTAGAACATCACTTTAATCTTACATCTAATTCCAGGTACATTAAAAATCCCATTACAAGGATCTTTTCAAATGAATTCGTGCCTAATGTACATGACCTTCTTTGAAGTCAAACGATTTTACATTTTTATCCAAAATTCATCAAGCATATTTAACACATAATTAAAAAACAAAGCCAAACAAACGTATCACATTTATATACATCAACCACATCATATTCACTTCATGTAACATGACCTAGCGAAAATGGCGCTTAAATATATACATATCAAAATCAAACTTGTTCATAAGATAGTTTAACCTATACATGCAATAAGTTTTGAGTTTAGCTTCTAAAAGTACCGATAATCAAACAATAGTGTGGACGACTTCATCGACGATCCCTGAGCACGTAACGACTTCCAAAATCTATAAAACCAAGTCAAACATACACACACAATAAACTATTATAGCTTAGTAAGTCATAAGCAAATGTACAACCCATTAACATTAATAAATCAATGAAATAAAAACCAATTCATACTTTCATGTTCACTTAATCATATTCAATTTGCTAAAAATTCAATATATCAAACATATAGCCATACATCAATTCATCTTTGCCGAATTCACATGTAGTTATAAACATAACTTTAATTCATATTATCATATTCCCATTTACATATTTGGCCAAATACATGGTTCCATAAATTCATCAACTTTCATTATCATCTCATATAATTTGCATTATAATTATAGTAGCCAACTTACCTTATAACACAAAATCAACTAACTATCACATACCTGTTCACTTTAGCTCTTTTAAGTATGCAATTATCACTTCAGCACAAAGTTTCGTAAGCATAAACTCTTTATAATTCACCAGCATCAAGCCTGCTCGGTATAAACCTGAATTCACACCAGCACAAAGCCTGCGAGGCTTAAAGCCTGATTTTTATACACCTGCATTAAACCTGCTAGACGTAAAGCTTGATTTTCTATTCACCGGCAATAAGCCTGCTAGGTATATAACCCGATTTAACTTCACTAGCATAATGCTTGCTAGGCTTGAAGCCTGAATATATATTTTAGACAATCATTTGATTCACAACTCTTTTATAATAACTTCAATTGTAACTCGTTCTTTATTCAACATTTCAATATCATACCATAATTCAAATCAATTTATTATACAAAATTTATATTACCACATTCGGCCAACCACACACTTGTCTATATATTCCAAATTGACACTTAAACTAATTCTTTTCATTCAAAATTAAAGATATTTAAATTGCTTATAGACTGACCTCGAATATCAACGAACGACGTAAACCGACTATTCGTCTATTTTTGTTTTTCCCCGATCCGAATCCGATTTTCTCTTTTCTTAATCTAGATTAATTTAAAATAAACTTATTTAATCAAATATTCAATCCAATTCACTCAAAAACACATAAATGGGCAAATTGCACTTTTTCCCCATACATTTTACACTTTTAACAATTTAGTCCAAAATTCACAAAACACAAAATAAGCATAATTTGCTTGTAGTAAGCTAAGGCCGAATACCCCCATGCCCCTACAGGTCCTCACATTTAATTTATTTCACATTCTAGTCCCTCTATTTACCATTTTTGCAATTAAGCCCTATTTACTTAAATTTCATGAAAATTTCCAATACAAACTTAATAATCTAACACATATCTTTTATTTAACAACATCAAACACAAAATTCACCAAGATCTAAATAATGGAAACTCATGAATACATCATCAAAATCAGAAATTCAAGCATGGGTCGAGTAGTATTCGAAGCAATGATCTCAAAAACATAAAAATTATCAAAAACCGAATTAAAAGCATACCTAGATTAAGGATAACAATGGTCGAAACCTCCAAACACTTTTCCTTTCTTTCTTGCTTATAATTGGCTATTTTATGAACAAATGAGTGACTAATTTCATGATATTTTTATTATAACATAATGTTATTTACAATTTACTTATTTAACCTTTAGTATTTAATATAACATCATTATAAACTAAGGTCAATGCCGTCCATCATTTAATCCAATGGTCAATTTACAATTGAAATACTCCATTTAATGAAAACATGCACTATTTGGCCCTTCGCATTTAAACCATCAAATTTTCATTTTTTGCGATTAAGCCCTTTTTATTAAATTAGGCATTTAAACGATAGAATTTTTAAACGAAATTTCAACACACACAAATTCACACATTATAAACACCAAAAATAATATTAAAATATTTTTTTGACTCAGATTCGTGGTCCCGAAACCACCATTCCGAATAGGGTTAAAATCAGACTGTCACAACTACACCATGCCAAGATAGCTCGTAAGAGCATAAACTACACCACACCAAGGCATCGAGGTGCAAAACCCATAGGCATCAAATGTTTATACATATTCAAATACATCCCTCCAACACATCAAGGTCTCCATGAAGACAATATATAGTTGATGATCAGCAAAAAATGTTGGATCCCAAAATAACATGTCATAATCTCTGTATCATCAAGTATCTTGTACACAAGCATGCATATGACCCTATAACACCCCTAACCTGTCTTTATCATCGAATTAGGGTTACAGAGTATTACAGTACAAATTGAAACATTTAATAACATAATGAAAAAAAATTAAATTTTAAATATTAGCATTCAATTTTAAGTTTCATTCATAGCATAAAACATTTGCGAGCATTAAGTTGAGCTTACATGGCCTTAAAAATAGTTTAGGAACAATTAAGGACTAATTTGACACAAAATAAAAAATTATAGAAAAATTTAAAAATATTGGAAGCAGAGGTCACACGGTCGTTTCACAAAGCCCAGGTCGTGTGGCTTAGAGACACGGTCGTGTGCCCAAATCATGTACAATTCAAAATATGGGTCACACGATCGTGTCTCAGTCTGTGTGCCCACCTGTGTGCAAATCGAAAAAGGGTCAAACAAATATGTCGCAAGTCGTGTCTCAGGCTATGTAATTATTCGAAATGAGGCCACACGGCCGTGTCACCAGGCTGTGTAACTCTCTGTGCTCGTGTGGACCATCTTACACTTAAAATTAATATGATACATGATCATGTGGTGTGACCGTGTTTGGCACACGGCTATGTGACAGCTCGTATCTCAGGTCGTGTGCTTCCAAAATAACCCTTAATGCAAGCCAATTCATCAACCCTACACCAAGTCAAACCATTTCTAATCACTTTCACATGTTTAAAACACATTCAAACACACCTAAAACATGACAAAATCATTCAACCTATATGCCTAACCAATATGCCAACACTTGGCACCACAATCATACACAAAATCAATTCAATTACAATGTTACAAATTCACACCTTAAATATATAACAAACATACCAAATAACTATTGCATTCACATTCCATTCTACCATAAGCCTTCTACTTTCAAAAGGCATAAATAAAGTGACCAAAAACACATATACATAAACATTTAAAAGCCAAAATCAGGTCATGTATACAAGTAAGCTCAAACCACCTCACATTGGAAAAATAGCATAAAAGCTCTTATTACATGTCATTTATAACCATAAACAAAAATAACCAAAATATCTACCAAAATGATGGACGAATAATGTGAATGTGCTCCGACTAAGTACCAACCGTTCGAGCTTTCTAGTAATCTACAAGCAAAGAAAACAACTAACATAAGCCACTAATGCTTAGTAAGCTCATATAAAACTTAAATGTAAACTTACCAATTAGGCTCAATTTATATAATTCATGTATAATACCATTAGCGTGCTCATAAGTTTATCCATTTCCTATATACATCACCAGGCTCACAAGTTAGTAAATTCATACATTAAACTTATGATCCATCCATATCATTCACATAAATTAAAAACATAGTAATTTGCATTACATTTATCACCTTTCCAACATATATTATTAATTCATTTCCAAGCAATTACACAAATACTTTCCATTTCATCGTTTAGCATGTAACGTATCATATATTTATGTTCTCTTGAATTAAACCTTTAATACTCGTTGAACCAAATGAAATCACATCGAATACACAGGAACCATGATCACAAAAAGTGTGCCTATACCTATAATTGTAATCATATCTATAATGCTCACACGAGCTGTGAAGTCGGACTACTCACACGAGCTATGGGTCGGGATGTAAATTACACGATGCTGTTTATATGAGTTGTAAAGAATCCATAACAAATCCTGGACCTATAATAGTAATTGTATCTATAATGGTCACACGAGCTGTGGGTTGGGATATAAGCTACACGATGCTGTTCACATGAGCTGTGGAGAATCTGCAACAAATCTAGGACCTCAGCCACCGATAGGACATCCAAGACCAGCACCCGAACTATAACAACCCCTAATGACATGTAATTTCTATCTGAAATTTTCAATAGGTTCAAACGGGATATTTCACATACTTAAATTCCTTATCTTCATTCAATTATACATTGTCAAATATACATCCATGCAACTCATATTTCAACCATCATCATCAATTTGATTAACATTATAATTTAATGCAATTCACTAGTTAACTTTTAACAATCATCTAAGCTATATAAAGCACAACATTAATCAATAATTCAACCAAGATAATAATTTACCTACTTAATCAATATACGAACTTACCTATACAAACAAATTACTAACACAAACCGATGACTACATTAATACTTTGGCTTTTCTGCGATTTGAGTCTGATTGGTTTGTTTCTTGATCTAAATAATAATTTTTATTCAATTAACTCAATCATACATATAAAACAATTAAACTTATAACCCTTATCAAAGTGAATTTATTTTAACCTTTATGCAATTTAGTTCCTGAACCTGAAACTTGCAAATTAACCACTTTTAGCCGCCATTCATGCTAGCCAAATTTCTTAGGGTTCTAATCAGCCCATATATATCACCATTTCAAAGTAGTTCCATGAAATTTTACTATTTTAATAATTCAATCCTTGAACATCCACAAATCACTTAACAAAATACTTATATTTAGCTATTAAACTCAAGAATCTATCAATTAGATTCACAAGCACACTTAACTTATTCATGGTAAATCCTTAAAATTTTAAAAGTTTCACAATTTAACCCCCGGGTTAGCTAGATTAAACTAATTCAATAACAAAAACATAAAAATCACTAAAAACGGACCTCAAAAACACATGCATGCAAGGAAGGAAGCTTGGCCGAACTTCTTTGGTCTCAATAATGGTGTTTTTCCAGCTTGGAGAAGATGAGCACAACCAAATAAAAATAGTATGTCTTGTTTATTTTAATTAACTTAAGTTTCTTTTAATTTTTTTATTAAATTATAACATATAAATTAACTAAAATAGGCACTAACTGTGTATGCCACTTAAATACGGTAAAATTTCCATATAACCCTTGTACCCTTATTAATTTAGCCTTTTAACACCATTAACTATTAGAAACTAACTTTAGCTTTTACGATTTATTCCTTTTTTACTAAATTAGCTTATTAAACATTAAAATCTCTAAACTAAAATTTAATACGACCCTATACTAACTCTATAAACATTAAATAAATAATAAATTACTGGCTCACTTGTCAGAATTGTGGTCTCAAAACCACTATTTTTGACACCACTGAAAATGGGTTGCTACAACTCTCATCCCTAAAGGAATTTTTGTCCCCGAAAATCTTACCAAAAAATAGGTTTGAGTATTGTGATTTCATAGCTTCTTCCAATACCCAGGTAGCTTCTTCAACCCCGTGACACTGCCAAAGAACTTTAAATAAAGCTATGCATTTATTTCTCAACTTTTTATTTCTCTAGCCAAAATTCTAACTAATTCCTCACTGTACGACATGTTAGGCTGTAATTCCACATCAACTGTTGAAATTACATGTGAAGGATCAGATATATACTAACTTAAAATCGACACATGAAAACATTATGAATTTTCTCCAATTCTGACAGTAAGGATAAACGATAAACTACCGGTCTAATTCTCTCAATAATTTCATACGGGTCAATGAAAAGCGAACTAATCTTTCGTTTTCGACCAAAACAAAGAACTTTCTTCCAATGCAATACTTAAAAAAAAACTCTATTGCCAACCCGAAATTTAATGTCTTTTCTTTTTCAAACCGGCGTATGATTTTTTACAATTAGAAGCAACTTTTAAGAAATCTCAAATAACTTCCTTTTTTTCTTCATTTTCAAGAATCAAATCGATACCCAAAAGCTTTTTCTCATTCAGCTCAATCTAGTATAATGGTGTTCTAAATTTTCAACCATACAAAGCTTCATATGAGGCCATTTTAATACTTGAATGGTAATTGTTATTATAAGCAAACTCAACCAACGGCAGAAACTTTTCCCAGTTACCTTTAAACTTAAGAATACAACAACGAAGCATATCTTTGAGTATCTGAATCACATGTTTAGATTGGCCATCTATCTGTGGATGAAATGATGTACTGAAATTTAATTTAGTACCCAAATCTTCATATAATTTACTCCAAAATCGAGAGATGAATCATGGATCGTGATAAGAAATAATCGACAATGGTACCCCGTGTAATCTGACGATCTCAGAAACATATAGTTCTGTCAATTTCTCAAATGAATAATCAGTGTGCATGGGAATGAAATGTGCAGATTTAGTCAAACGACCAACAACAACCCAAATGACATCTTTTTTCATCGGCGATAACGGTAACCCTAACACGAAATCCATGGTAAGTCGTTCCCATTTCTACTCTGGAATCATGACAAGTTGTAACAA
This sequence comes from Gossypium stocksii, assembly GCA_020496765.1. NCBI lineage: Eukaryota > Viridiplantae > Streptophyta > Magnoliopsida > Malvales > Malvaceae > Gossypium > Gossypium stocksii. The sequence continues at coordinate 58,089,406 of CM035622.1, forward strand.
TCCTGAAGGTACCTGATGCTCTGCTTTAACTTGCTGAAAAATCAAAAATTTCGGTAGGAATTCAGAGATCTCACGTTTCATACCTAGCCACTAGTACATTTGTTTCAAATCACTGTACATTTTATTACTACCAAGGTGAATCGAGTAATTGTTGTTGTGAGCTTCCTATAAAATCTCTTGTTTAACTTCAAAATTCTTCAGAATACACAATCTATTTCAAAAGTACAAACCATCATTTGTACCAATGTGAAATTTTGAATTTGGAAATATTCCAATATGTTCTCATTTAGCAACAAAGTCAAGATCACTTTTCTAAGCTTCATGAATTTGTTGCAGAAACATCAGTTTAGCTTTTAATTAAGCTAAAATGGAACTATCATCAACAAGCATCAGACGAGTATTCATAATTTTCAAAGCAAACAATGACTTCCGACTCAAGGCATCCACAACAACATTAACTTTTCTCAAATGATAGTCGATAATTAAATCATAATCTTTTAACAGTTCCAACCATCTACACTGTTACAAATTCAGTTATTTTTGGGACATCAAATATTTCAAGCTTTTATGGTCAGTAAAAATGTGGCATTTTTCTTTGTATAGATTGTGTCATCAAATTTTTAAGGCAAACACAATAGCTACAAGCTCCAAATCATGTGTTGGGTAATTTCACTCGTACGACTTCAACTGTCAGGAAGCACAAGCTACTACTTTGCCTTCATGCATTAAAACACAACCCAAACCGTTAAGCGAAGCATCACTATAAATCACAAATTCTTTGTTGGCCTCTAGCTGAATTAACATAGGGGCTTCGGTTAACATTGTTTTCAACTGATCAAAGCTCTACTGACATTTACCTTACCAGACAAACTTTACATATTTTTGAAGTAGTTGCGTCAATAGTAAAGCAACCATCGAGAAACCTTTAACAAAACGCCTGTCGTATTTGGCCAAACCCAGAAAACTTCTAATTCTAGTGACATTTCTTGGAGGCTTTCAGTCCAAAATAGTTTATATCTTGCTTGAATCTACTTTTATGTCATCTGTCGATACCACGTGACCCAAAAATCCAACTTTTCAAAGCCAAAACTCACATTTAATAAATTTCACAAATAATTGTTTTTCACGCAAAATTTGCAATAAAATGCTCAAATGTTAGGAATGCTCAACCTCATCTCTCGAATAAATCAACATATAATCAACGAAAATAACCAAAAACTTGTCTAAACACACCCAAAATATTCTATTCATCATATCCATAAATACTGCAAGTGCATTCATGAAACCAAATGACATAACTAAAAATTCGTAGTGTCTATACCTAGTTTTGAAAGCTCTTTTCGACACATCAGAATCTTTAACCCGAAGCTGATAATATCATGAAGGAAGATCAGTTTTAGAAAATATTATCACATCTTTCAATTGATCAAACAAATCATCAATACAAGGGAATGGATACTTGTTCTTGATTGTGACTTTATTAAGTTGTCGATTCGTCTTTTTTCTTAACAAATAACACAGGTACACCCTAGGGAGAAATACTGAACCGAACAAATCCTCTATCTATCAACTATTTCAACTGTGCTTTTAATTCTTTTAACTCAGCCAGTGCTATTTTATATGGAGCAATCGATCGGAGAAGTTCCCAATACTAATTCAACAGCAAACTCAACCTCTCTAACTGTTGGTAATCCTAGCAACTCCTCTTGAAACACATCCCAAAAATCACAAATAGTTGAAACTAATTCCAACTTCAATTTTGAAGCTTTGGTATCTAATATGTATGCCAAATATGCCTCACGCCCTTTTCGTACAAATTTCTAAGTTGACAGAGAAGAAATGATATTGGTGGCATTGTCTAAACTGTCTGTTTCAACCCCTTACTGTTTCACCATTCTGACATTTCAAATTAATTTATTTTCGTCAACAATTCACAACTACATCATGTAAAGTCAACCAATCTATGTCAAGAATACATCGAATCCATTAAATGGAAACAACATCAAATTATCCAAAAAGTTGCAATTCTGAATTTTCAGTTGGCAATTTTTACAAACTTTGTCAACCAACACATACTGACCTAACGGATTGGTTACTTTGACCATAAATTTAGTCGACTCAACTGGTATTTTCGTATTCGTTACTAGCGCAGTGCATATATATGAGTGTGTTGACCCCGGGTTAACTAAAGCATAAACAGTAACATCAAAGAGAGAAAATGTACCAGCGATCACATCAGTTGCTGAAGCATCTTACCGTGCTAGAATCGTATAAACCCTAGCTGGTGCTCATGCCTTAGATCGGATAGCAGTTTCTTTCATACCACTTCGATTAACTCTCGCATTTCCACTATTTTTCAATGGTCTACCTTTAGAAGGCACACTCCCTAATCGAACACTTTGAGCTTTATCCCTATCAAATCTATCCAAGAAGACACAAAGAAAATGGTTGAGCGAACCACATTTAAAGTACAACCCTTCCTTCAATTAGCACTCCCCAAAATCTCTTTTGTTACATTGTTGACATTCAAGCTTGTTATTATTATGAACACAACCCACGCTAGCTACAGATATAGCTTGGGGTTTCGAACTAGCTCACTTTCCTCGATCTTTACTCAAAATTTCAGACAAAGCCGACATTCGATAGTAAGATTCTTTCATTTTCATTGAAGGAGAAGAAAAAGGTTTTCCCATTTGTCTTTTACTGAGTCTCAGACTTCAGAATCTGATTTTTCTTTATTTTGGTGAGTTCTTCTACTTTATGTACTCAGTCTACTAAGACTACAAACTCTTTCAACTCTAGTATCCCAACAAAAAATTGAATGTCTTCATTCTAGCCCTTTTTGAATCGAGTACACATAACATCTTCCAATGGAATGCATTCTCAAGCATACCTACTAAGCCAGAAAAACTCTCTCTCATATTCAGCTGCAGTTCTATGGCCCTGAATCAATCCAAGAAACTCTTTCCACTTTTTGTCAAAATATCGTTGGTTGACATACTTCTTTCTGAACCAAGTTTGGAAAACTTCCCAACTTACACAATCTTCCGATACAAGCACTATCAGAGTATTCCACCACTGGTATGCTTCATATTTTAACAAAGAAATTACACACTTCAAACAATCGTTGGGAGAACACGACAACTCATCGAAAACTCTAGTAGTATTTTCTAACCAAAATTTAGCCTTTTTTGGATCATCTTCAACCTTACCACAAATTTCTTTAGCCCCATATTTGTGAAATTTATCAACAGGAGGCTTGTATACATGTATCGATTCCATACCTTGAGGAATAGGGGGATTTGATTGGGGTACGAGAGGGGGCAGAGGTTGTAGTGAAACAGCCTAGTTTTAGCTAAATTGAAACAGTGGTTTCAAAACCACAAATCCAAGGTCAGAAAAATATTTTAATATTATTTTATGTGATCATAGCATGTTAGAATGCATGTGTAAAAGTTTTTTGAATTAATTTTACCGATTGGGTGTTTAATTTGATAAAAGGACTAAATTGCATAAAATGCAAAAGTTGCATTCTATATGTTAAAAGTGTTTGATTGCTATAAAATTAAAAGGTGGAAGTCCTTATTAAGAAATTAGACCATTGGTAGTGGAATTTGACATAAATAGATATGTATAATAGGTTTTAAATGGTTTAATATTAAGGTTATTTTGGTAAACTTAAAATTTAGTTAAATTAAAATAAAAGAAAAACAAAACCACCATTTTTACTCCATCTTCTTTGCCAAATTTGAGAAGAAAAATAACAACATTTTAGGTTTTACGTTTCGGCACTTGGTAGCTTGATTAAGGTATGTCCTTTACTCGATTTTTTATGATTTTTATGTTTCTGAGATCATTGTAGCTTAATCTAGCTAGCCCGTATCTCTGATTTTTAAACTGTTTAAGTATATGAGAGTTGTCATTGATAAGTTTATTTGTTTTGTGATGTTTGATGGTGAAATATGAATATTGGATGTTAGATTTTCATATTTTATAATGTGATTTTTGATAAAAACATAAAATAGGGATTAAATTGTGAATTATTGAAATTATGTGGTTAAAAGTGTAATTATATGGAAAATGTGGGTTCCTAAGGCAATAAGAAGAATTCGACCAGCATGTATTTGTGTTAAATTGAATGAATTTGTGATTTTGTGTGATAAGGACTAACTTGCAAAAGGGTGAAATTATGAGGGCAAAAGTGTAAATGTGCTTTAAAGTAAAGTTTGGATTAAATTGAATAGAGAGATAATTAAACAAGCTGATTTGGATTATATTTAGGTTGAGAAAAGTGAAATACAGGTCTAGATCGGGGAAAAGATAAAGTATCGGACTAGTCGATCTGTTCCGTCGTTTTAGTGATCAAGGTAAGTTCGTATGTATTAAGTAACATTTAAATGGTGTTTAATTGCTTTGATATCATTTGTAATGTGAATATGAGATTACAAATGTGTTTGACGATAACTCGATTATATATATATATTGGCACTAAGTGTACGATATGGAGATGGTTTTGGTAAATGCATTGGCACTAAGTGTGTGAAACCGTGATAGGGCGGTTAAATGTTTTGGCACTAAGTGCGCGAGATTGATATAGCATCGGCTATGTATTTAGCACTAAGTGTGCAAATTTGAAATAGCTTCAGCTATTCATTTGGCACTAAGTGTGCGAGTTTTCCAAGTATACAAACAAATACCAAATGGTCCAAGGGTATATCACAAAAGTGGATGAGTATGAAATTAATACGGGATGGTATAGGTATGTACATGAATTATATGATCATTTAATTGAAGAAACTGCGTAATTCATATCTCATCTTGTGAATGAACTTGTGAAAGGTTTTTGAATCAATAAGATTTATTGATATTAAGGTGAGATAATGTGTTTTCAACGATGTTTAGATGAGTCGATGGGAAAAGTGGATGATACTAGAAAATATAAACAATGATGTAAATCATTTCAAGTACTCGTACAGAAAGCGACAAGTGAGTGATTATTGTAAAATTTATATAATGAGTAAGTGAGAATTTATGAGATTTCATATGGTTCATTTGGTTATATAAATGTGATAGCTATTGGATTGAATGTAGTATATCTCTAGTTGCTTATGCATATGAAATTGTGGCTAAATTTATAAGATGCACTAAAATCATACAAGCATAGAATTGAATAGTCGACTGAAATTCATGTTTAATTTTGTACATAAGTACACAAGAGAACTATGAAATCATATGAGTTATAGTATAGTGTGCGTAATTACCCACAATATGGTTATTGGTATATGAGTTTATTATTCATATGAGCTTACTAAGCTTTATAGCTTACTTTGTGTTAATTTTCCTATGCTTGTAGTGTTTTGGAGGCTCGCTCGGGTTGGAAGTCAACGGAGATCACATCACACTATTCGGTTATTGATTTCGGTATTTATACACTTTGTGACTTGGTTATATTGCATGTATAGGCTATGGTCTTTTTGATATGGTTGTTAGAAATTTATATGGTCATTTGAAATGGCTTATTAATGATTTTGGTTGATGGTTATAATGTGGCCTTATGTTTTGGCATGTTTGAAAGGATTGTATAGGTGACCATATGATGTGCCTTTGGTTATTTGTTTAATGATGTATTGTGGCTTGAGAAATGGCTTATTTTGGTATGCATTTGAGGATTGAATTGGTTGTTCAAAAGGTTATTTGGTAGGTTTGAGTTGTGAATTTTAGCCATGTGATTTGGCTTGTAAATGGTAGTGTTATGACTTATGAACTTGGCCAAGTGTGTGTGGTAGTTATAATGGTTGGATTAGTATCTTATGAATGATGCATGAATTGAGGCTATTTTGGTTGCCATTTAAGTGTGGAAATTGTACCAATTGTCTTGTGTAGGTACATGGGATTTGGGGTGACAAAATGGCCTTGCAAATGGTCTATTTTTTCCCATACGGGTAGGGACATGGGCATGTGTCCCTACCGTCTTGATCGAGGGCTCAATTTAAAGTGAACCTGGACGCTCCACACAGCCTCACACACGGGCGTGTGGCAAGTCGTGTGGCCAAGTTAGTATACCCTACAAGTTTGACACGGCCGAGCACACGGCCCAGACACGGGCGTGTGAGGCCATTTCGAATAGGCACATGGGCTAGACACATGAGTGTGTGATTGGGCATGTGATCAAGTCAGTAAGCTCCCTAATTTTCACACAGCCTGGACTACGGGCGTGTCTGGTGGCCGTTTGGATAAGTCAGTATGTATGCCCTGTTTCCCCACGGCCTAAACACATGGGTATGTCTGATGCCGTGTGAGGCACACGGCCTATTCACACGGGCGTGTGACCTCTGTAAATTAGAAAAATTTTAAAGTTTCAGAAAATTTTATACAAGATCGATTTAGTCCCGAACCCTCTCCAAAGCATGTTTAAGGTCTCATAGACCTACAAAAGGGACTTTGTGATGATGACTGAATATGATATGATGATTTATGAGTAATGTATGTAAAATGAATGAATAATGATGTGAATTGATCGGTAATGCCTCTTAACCCTAGTCCGGCGATGGATACGAGTTAGGGGTGTTACAGCTATGAATCGATCAGACATCATATGGAAGAAGGCTTCCTGTGCCTCACTTCCCTGACCCTCAAAAACGAGTTCACTAAAGACAACCCCTTGTACAAAGGCTTGGGTATTACTCTCTACTTCACTGGAATTAGCTAGGTTAGACAACAACTTTTATATATAAAATCAATTTGAGTTAAGAGATATCATACTATAACAAGTTATAAAATGGCATGTATTTCTAGACTCTATACATGCTATATTCAATCTGAGAATAGACTAAACTGTAACTCTGATACCAATAAATATAACACCCCTAATCCGTCTCCCTCATCGAATTAAGGTTACAGAGTATTACAATACAAATCAAAACATTCAACTTCATGACGAAACAAATATTCAATTTTAAATATTAATATTCAATTCCAAGTTTCATTCATAGCATAAAAACATTTATGGGCCTTAAACAGAGCCTATGGGGCCTTGAAAATAGTTTGGAAACAATCATGGACTAATTTGAAACAAAACAGAAAATTATAGAAAATTTTAAAAATTTTGGAAACAAGGGTCACACAGCCATGTGGCCAAGCTGTATGAGAAAGCCTAGGCCGTGCCGCTCAGGGACATGTTCGTGTGCCTAAACTGTGTACAATTCGAAATATGGGTCACACGGTCATGTCTCAGCCTGTGTGAAAACTGAAATAGGGTCACACAAATGTGTCGCAGGCCGTGTCTCAGACCATGTGAGTATTCGAAATGAGGTTACACACCGTGTAACTCTCTATGACCATGTAGACAATCTTGCACCTAAAATTAAAATGACACAAGACTATGTGGTGTGGCCGTGTATGGCACACGGCCATGTGACAGCCTGTTTCCCAGGCTGTGTGCTTCCAAAATGATCTCTAATGCAAGAAAATTCTTGAACCCTTTTTTAAACACCAAGTCAAACCATTTCTAATCACTTTCACATGTTTAAAACAAATGCAAACACACCTAAAACATGCCAAAATCATTCAACCTGTGCCTAACCTATATACCATCACCTAGCACCACAATTCATACATCAAATCAGTTTAATTACAATGTTACAAATTCACACCTTAAATATAAAAAACATACAAAATAACCATTTCATTCACATTCCAATCTACCATAAGCCATCTACTTTCAACAGACATATATAAAGTGACTAAAAACACATACATAGACATTTAAAAGCCAAAATCAAATCATGTATACAAGTAAGCACAAACAACCTCACATTGGGAAAATAGCATAAAAGATCCTATTACATGCCATTTATAATCATCAACAAAAATAACCAAAATATCTACCAAAATGATGGACGGATGTGCGAATGTGCTCTGACTAGGTACTAGATGCTCGAGCTTTCCAATGATCTACATACAAAGAAAACAACTAACATAAGCCACTAATGCTTAGTAAGCTCGTATAAAACTTAAACGTAAACTTACCAATTAGGCTCAATTTATATAATTCATGTATAATACCATTAGCATGCTCATAAGTTTATCCACTTCCTATGTACATCACCAAGCTCACAAGTTAGTGAATTCAAACATGAAACATATGATTCATCCATATCATGCACAAAAATTAAAAACATAGTAATTTGCATTACATTTATCACCTTTCCAACATATATCATTCATTCATTTCCAAGCAATTACACAAATACTTTCCATTTCATCATTTAGCATGTAACATATCATATACTTATGTTCTCTTGAATTAAACTTTTAATACCCATTAAACCAAATGAAATCACGTCGATTACACAGGAACCATGTTCATAGAAAGTGTGCCTATACCTATAATTGTAATCATATCTGTAATGCTTACACAAGCTGTAAAGTGGGACTGCTCACATAAGCTGTGGGTCGGGATGTAAGCTACACGATGCTATTCACATGAGCTGTGGAAAATGCGCAACAAATTCAGGACCTCAGCCATCGATAGGACATCCAAGACCAGGATACGAATTGTAATAACCCTTAATGACATGTCATTTCTATCTGATGTTTTCACTAGATTCAAACAGGATATTTTACATACTTAAATTCTTTATCTTTATTGAATTATACATTGTCAAATATACATCCATGCAACTCATATTTCAAACATCATCGTCAATTTGATTAACATTATAATTTAATCCAATTCACTAGTTAACATTTAACAAGTATCTAAGCTATATAAAGCACAACATTAATTAAAAAAATTCAACCAATATAATAATTTACCAACTTAATCAATATACGAACTTACCTATACAAAAACGATTACTAACAGACACCGACGACTACTCTGCTACTTTGGCTTTTCCATGATTTGAGTCTGATTGGTTTGTTTCTTGATCTAAATAATAATTTTTATTCAGTTAACTCAATCAAACATATCAAATAATTAAACTTAAACTTATAACCCTTATCAAAGTGAATTTATAATTTTACCCCAACATTTTAACCTTTATGCAATTTAGTCGTTGAACCCGAAACTTGTAAATTAACCACTTTTAGCCACCATTCATGCTAGCCAAATTTCTTTGGGTTTCTATTCAACCCATATATATCACCATTGCAAAGTAATTCCATGAAATTTTATTGTTTTAACAATTAAATCCTTAAATATTAAAATTACCAAAAATCACTTAACAAAATACTTATATTTAGCTATTAAACTCAAGAATCTATGAACTAAATTCGCAAACACACTTAACTCATTCATGGTGGATCTTTAAACTTTTAACAGTTTCACAATTTAACCCTTGTGTTAGCTAGATTAAAATAATTCAATAACAAAAACATAAAAATCAATAAAAAGGACCTAAAAAATACATGCATTCAAGGAAGGAAGCTTGGCCTGTAACACCCGTATCCCATCTCCATTTTCGGATTAAAGATCTGAATGTTACAGTACAACAAAAAATAATTTATCTTAATTCTATAACAAGTATTCAATTAATTTATAAACATATATCAAATCATAGAATAAATATACACATGGGCCTTTATTTGAGATTACAGGGCCCTAAAATTTCCTTAGAAACATTCAGGGATCAAATTGAGATAAATTAGAAATTTTGAGAAAAACATGAAAATTTGAGATGCAGGGGTCACACAATCTTGTGTCCAAACCGTGTGACATAGCCCAGACCGTGTGGGCATTCGAAGTTGGGACACACGGTCGTGTCCCAGCTCTATGTCTCTACCTGTGTAACTCACTGACTAAAAACACACGATCGTGTCGCAGACCGTATGCCAGACCGTGTATGGCACACAACTGTGTGTCAGCCTGTGTCCCAGGCCATGTGCATTAAAATGAACCTTAAACCTCAAGTTTATCAAAACATACTTGCTTGGACACCAAACAACCTAATTACTAGCCATTTAACCTATTCAAAACACAATTTGACATGTTCAAAACGTGCTAAAACAACCATCTTACATGCCTAACCAATATACCCTCATTGGTACCACATTTCATCATCTAAAATATTACAAAGCATCAAGCATTCATGACTTACATTCATGCCAAACTTTACTATATTTGAACTACAAGCCTTAAGCTAAATATATACCAAAACATTTAGATACGCTAATATACCAAAACATAAACTCAAAAACAATAAAAAAAACCTCATTATATTTACATATATATATCATTACAAAATATATCATCACAATATGACTATAAACCACATCATTTAACAAGTACACATCAAGGTGTTTATCTATGCATTAGATATATACTTGTTCCATCACTACAAAATATACTCTAAGAAAACCACAAATCTCACTTATTAACTACATCTATCAACATTCATAAAACACATATATTTATCGATATATACATGTTACTACCCATAATAGATACAAAAACTACTCTACCCATAATAGATACAAAAACTACTAACTTAGATGGATAGTGTGAGCTAGTTAGTTGATCCTTCCAAAAAGTCAGCAACGATTATCTACAAAACAAGCCACGAAAACCCGTAAGCTTAATTACTTAGCTTAGTAAGGATATAATACAACATTAACTTTAAATATAATTAAACTCGATTCACATATTAAATAGTTTCTCAAAGTTTCAAGAACATAAATGGTGAAATACTGAGACATTATAATGCTTTCAGAGGTATTGAAGTACAAATAGGGGAACATGTGTGCATTTAGGGGTACCATAGTACAAATAAAGGCACATATGTGCATTCAGGTGTACCGAAGTACAAACAAGGGCACGTATGTGCATTCAGGGGTACCGAAGTAAATTTCACATATATATAAATGAATTAACTAGGGAACAACAAAATAATACACATGTAAATTTCATTTATGTATTGAAATACTATGAACTTACCTACGATTCAATTTTGGTTAACATGCAGGGACTATTCCATAATTTTCCCTTTTCCTCGGTTATTATCTTTTTTATTCAAGTCTTGATCTATATAATAATTAAATACAATATATTAATCTCATACACATTTCACATTCTATTCAATGCATATGACCCTTTACTTTTTATTAATTACACATTTTTCCTAAAATTTTATATTTTTCACAATTTAGTCTCTATATCCAAAATTTCCAAATTAACAAAATTTTACAACTTTTTCTCACATAAGCAAAATAAGCTTCACAACCTTTTTTCACATACTTCTGAGCTAACATCGAGGATACTACTGCTGGTAAACCACTTAGATCATTAGATTCAATCTGAATAATCTCGTTTTTCTGACATCTCAACTCAATGGTCTTTCTTTTCAATTAACAACAGCATCATGCAAAGTCAGCCAATCCATACCCAGAATTATATCAAACTCGTCGAAATGTAACAACATCAAATCGGCCGGAAAACATGAATCTTGAGTCATCAATGGGCAATTTTTACACACTTTATCAACCAAAACACACTGGCCTAAGGGGTTTGATACTTGAATCACAAACTCAGTAGACTCAACAAGCAGAGTCTTACTGGATACTAATGTCACACACACATATGAATGAGCCGAACCATGATCAATCAATGCAATAACACTAGTATCATAAAGAGTGAAAGTACTAGTAACAATATCTAGGGAAGAAGCCTCCTCACAATCGCGTATAGCATATGCTCTAGCAGGTGCACGAGCCTCGGATATAACTACTGTATCTTTCGTCCCTCTCTGACTGCCACTCACATTACCTGAATGCCTAGGTGGTCTGCCTTGTATTGACATATTATTCGGTCTCGCACTCTAAGCAGTATTTTGCTCGGCTAACATCGGGCAATCTCAGATAAAATGATCCATCGATCCAAATTTAAAACAAGACCGATCATGCAATCTACAATCTCCAAAATGCCATTTACCACAATGCTTGCACTCAACCCTATTCTGTCAAACGTTACCAACACTAGCAACTAATGTGGCTCATGAACTCACAATGGGTAGGTCTCGATCTCATCTAAAAAAGCCTACAGTAGTCTTAGATCGACCAAAATCATCTTGAAACTTCTTTGATGCAGACTAAAAAGTAAACTCGAAGATCTTTTACGAAAATCTCTAGCTTCAACATCAGCTTTTCTTTTCTCTTTCTCGAGCTCTTCGGTTTTACAAGCTCGCTCGGCAAGTATCACAAATTCTTTGATTTCAAGTATGCCAACCTGCAACTTAATATCTTCATTCAACCCATCTTTGAATCTTTTACACATTATTGCTTCAGTCAAAACACACTCTCGAGTATATCTACTGAGTCTCACAAATTCCCAATCATATTCAGTAACAGTCATACGACCCTGTTTAAGCTCAAGAAGTTCTTTACGTTTCTGATCAATGAATCTCTGACTAATATATTTCTTGTGAAACTCAATATGAAAGAATTCCCAGGTGACCCGCTCTTTCAGCACAACTGAAACTAAAGTGTTCCACCAATGATAGGCAGAATCGCGTAATAAAGATATAGCACATTTCAGGCACTCATCAGGTGTACATGATAACTCTTCGAATACGCGGATAGTATTATCGAGCTAGAATTCAGCCCGCTTAACATCATCATCAACTGTGGCCCTAAATTCTTGCGCTCCGTATTTTCTGATTTTATCAACAGGAGGCTTATTTAATCTTATCGGATCAATCATCGGAGGTATCACAGGTATCGAAAATGGATTATTCAGGGGTGGGGGTTGTTGAACAGCCGGATTAGTTCTGATATACTGAGTAAACCGATCATTCATCATTTGCTAGAAGGCTTGTTTAGCCTCCCCCTCATGGATACTCGAGGTTGGCCAAGAATCAACTGGCGCTGTCTCTTGCGCGGGAGTAGGCGCTATACTCCCAACATCATCAGCTACGGCTTGATCGGGATCCATTTACTATACGAAAACACATTTTCAACTGTCAAGAGTCACCACACTATCATAATATAATTTATGGCATGTATAGCTAAACTCACACACGCTACATTAGTCCTAAAATTAACTAAACCGTATGTAACACCCATAACCCGTATCCGTCGTCAGAATGGATTACGAGGTATTACTGAATCAAACATGATATTTCCACCATTACATGATCATATTGATCACATTTGAATATTTACAGTTCAATATTAATCACAAGATCTTGAATTACATAGCATATACTAATCACATTACAGATTTTAATTAATATCATAATCATAGTAAGCATCACGTTTCATAAACCATTAAGCAAGATACTAAGTTAAGCTAATACTTCTAAATGACATCAATCATTTATTTTCATAATAAATGCACATGCACTACTTATCCCATAATCAAATTCAGCACTAAGCAAGTATCCCTATGACCAAAACATCATTACCTAGACTTATAATGTCTTTTATTTTACCAAAGCCCAATTCCCTATTCCTTTAGTCATTTTACAAGCCTAATCAAATGTAGTCATGCTAAATTTTAACCTATACATTTGGCAACATATTTTAAATATATATATAAACTCAATCAAATAAAAAATGGCATAATATGTTATAACATATGATTCCCTAACGTATTAGTCATAAGCATTACTAATAAGTTTATTATTAGTTAAAACAAATCTCAAAGAACATCAAATGGACAATTTCTTAAATTGCAAATATCTATGCGCATACACCAACTTTTCATGTAAATAATCATGGTTTCATGTTACTTAAAACACTATTCATTTGGTCATTTATATAGGCTTTGACCTAATGCATAAATGTTCAATATGGTTTGTTCTTATAATAAACATCACATGACTTATAATAACCAAAATACATCTCAAGGATAAAACAATAATTAAACAAAGTCCATATGTATAAAACATGGTTTGGCCGAATCTCAATCAACATTTCCACTATCTAAATAATCATTATAACATCACCTTAATTCAATGCACATCAAGACCAAATTACAAGGATCATTTCAAATATATCCGCATCTAATCTTCATAACCCTCATTGAAATCAAGCTATCATACACTTTTATCCAACCACATCATGAATATTAAACACATAATTAAAAATCAAAGCTGTATAAACATATCATATATATATACATCAACCACACCATTTATTCACTTAATGAAACATCACTTAGCAAAATGAACAAGCCATTTTCGCATGGCTTATATATATACATACCAAAATCAAACATGTCCACAAGATTGTTTAGCCTATACATGCCATAAGTTTCAAGTTTAGTTTCTAAAAGTACCGATAGTCAAACGATAGTATGGATGACTTCACCGACGATCCCCGAGCACGTAACGACCTCCAAAATCTATAAAACAATTATAGAAATATACACAAAGTAAGCTAACTTAGCTTAGTAAGCCTTAAGCAAATTAAACATTTAATGCATAATAATATCTTATTTACTTAATAATTTCAATTAACTAAGTCCACTTATACATTTTTATTCACATATAACCTCAAGCTTTCAATCCCATACATATAAAACATATACTTTCACTAAGAAACTTCACATTGGCTGAATATACATATTTACATCATCGTTATATCATCAATTTCATAGCCAACTGGTCTTATACAATCAAATTCACATGTACAATTATAAACATAATTTCATCACTCAAACTTTATCATTTCATCCATGAACATCCATAAGGCCGAATATATATATTCCTTACAGTAGCATATATACTACAGCAACTTCACATATTTCTTCTCATCACACATCAAGAAATCAATTCATCTCATTTTCAAATAAATAACTAACTAACACGTACTTGATCATTTTAACTCGTTTAACGAATTCAATTACCACATCAACACAACGTCTCATAAGCATAAACTTTTAATAATTCACTGGCAATAAGCCTGCTAGGTATAAACCTGAATACACACCGACACAATGCCTGCTAGGCTCAAAGCCTGATTTTTATACACTGGCAATAAGCCTGCTAGGCATAAAGCCCGATTTAATCCACCAGCATAAGGCTTGCTAGGCTGGAAGCCTAAATATCACTAATACAAAATCATCACATATTCAACTCATATAAAAGAAGTCCATTTTGCTACTTATTTTCATTCAAACTTTTCAATATCATAACTTAGTCTAATTAGACTCAAATATGCTATTTCCAACAATACCACATTCGGCTATCACCAACATTATCCATATATTCCAAATTAGCATATCAAACTAAATTTCATTCAAAATTTAGATGTTTAATTGCTTATAGACTTACCTCGGGTATCGACGAACGGTATTAATAGACTATTCAACTATTTTGGTCTTCTCCCGATCCAAATCTGATTTTCTCTTTTCTTGATCTAAATTAATATAAATTAAATTTATTTAATCAACTATTCAATCAAATTCATTTAAAAACACATAAATAGAATACTTTTAGCAATTTAATCCAAAATTCACAAAACACAAAACAAACATAATTTTCCCATGCTATGACTTGGCTAAATACTCCCCATACACATATAAGTCCCCACATTTCATTTATATCACAATTTAGTCCCTCAATTAAACACTTTGCAAATTTAACTCTATTTACTCAAATTCATCAAAAATTCCTATACAAAACTTGTTAATTCATCACCTAGCTTTATTTAACATCATCAAACACAAAATTCACCAAGCTATCAACAATGGCAAAACTCAAAATATACATCAATGTCAAAAATTCGAGCATGGGTCGGGTAGTATTCGAAGCAACGATCTCAAAAACGTAAAAATTATCAAAAATTGAAGTAAAAACATATCTTGATTTAGAGTAGAAGATAGTTGAATGCCTAACTTTTTCTTTTTTTCTTTCTATTTTATGGTATGATAATAACTATGTTTTATTTATTTTATGTCTTATAATATGTTAACCATTAACCATTTTACATATTTAACCTTAGTAATAATAATATATAAGCTTATAATATAAGTCCACTATCGTCCATATGATTAGAAATGGTTTAATTTTAACTTAAGTGCTTTATATTATAAAGACAAGTTCAATTTAGTATTCACACATTTAACTATTAACTTTTTATTTTATGCGATTAAGCCCTTTTAATTAATCGAGCAGTCAAACATCAAAATTAAAACACAAAAATTTTACGGATATCAATTCACACATAATAAATACCAAAAATAATTTTTAAATATTTTTCTAACTCGGATTCATGGTCTCGAAACCACCATTCCAAATAGGGTCAGAATCGGACTGTCACAAAAACCATCCATTTAACCTTGCTAAGGTCAAATTACCACATAAGTCCTCCCTCCTTTATTAATTAAACTACCTATTTTCTATAATTCAATTATAACTAGATCATTTTCCATCTTTTGCGATTTAGTCCTTTTTTTCTCAAATTAACTAAATAAACATTAAAATTTCTTCACCAAAATTTGATATGACCCTAATGTAACTCCATAAATATTGACTAAACCATAAAATAAAAATAATATGTCTTTTTTTATTTTAATTAACTTAAATTTATTTTAATTTTTATTATTAAATTATAACATATAAATTAACTAAAATAGGAACTAACCATGTAACCCTTTCACCCTTATTAATTTAGCCTTCTAACACCTTTAACTATTAGAAACTAACTTTTGCAGCTTTTACGATTTAGTCCTTTTTACTAAATTTAACTTGTTAAACATTAAAATCTCTTAATTAAAATTTAATAAGACCCTATACTAACTCTATAAACATTAAATAAATAACAATATACTGATCACTTGTCAAAATCGTCGCCTCGAAACCATTGTTTCTGACACTACGGAAATCGAGTTGTTACAGACCTTATTAGCATGTCAGTTGTATCCTAACCTTTTACTAAGTTCACATGTGCATCAATCATTCATTTTTACATATTCATACCTTGTAACCATTTGTATTTGCTTATTCATACCCTATAGTCATTCGTATTTACATTTTTCATACCCTGTACATTGTACTATCACATAGCAATCACTTATCTCATTTCATTTCAAATTCCATTTCATTTAATAGCCATGTATGCTAATTTACACCAACATATTAAATTATGTTCAAGCATAATTATAATGAAATAAACACAAACATACATATAACAAAAGGAAAGGTAGTAAGTTCCACATTAACTTACCTTTTCAAAATATAAAATGGGTAGACTCTTCAGGATTGTTCCACAATTTTTGCTTTTCTTCTACTAACTCCACTTTGGTCTAATTCTTGGTCTATGTAAATATTTTTATATACCAAATAAATATCATATATTATCACACAATGCCATGAGATAAATTATCCTAAATAATCCCTTTTTGGGTTTCACAAATATTTTGTATTTTATTCAATTTAGTCCCTTAACTTGAGATAAGCAAAAATTTTGATTCCTAGTTTCAGATTAAAATTTAATTTCACATTCTTTCATTAGGAACCCTATATTTTCTATTTCTAACAAAATTTCATGACATGTTTTACATGTACTCAATTTGGTCCCTAATATTCCAAAGCTAACAAACAAGCTTAACTAACTTTACAATTTAATCCTTTTCATAATCTAAGCTCAATATCTATCAATTTCAAGCCTAATTCATTAATTTATCAACAATGGCAACTTGCTATAGCTTTAACAATTGATCAAATTGGTACTTGGACTAGCTAAATCAAGCTCCTATGACCATAAATCCATAAAAATTACAAAGACTTGATTTCTTACACAATTTAATGGTCGAATGATACGAGGGTTTTGAAGCATTTCTTCTTATTTTTCTTTCTTCATTGGATGGTGAAGAGAAATGAAGGAAGATGATTACATTTTTCTTCCACTAATTTAATATATATAGGTTTATGCTTAATTAATCTAACTTAATTAACTTAATTCATGGTCTAATTTACTTAAACTTATTATTAATAACACTTAGTGGAAATGTTATCATCATCCACTGCCTCCTAATTAAAAATGGTTTAATAACCATTTTGGCCCTTTGATTATTGCTATTTAGGTCCTTAAGTCTTTTTTCAATTAAAACTCAATAGAGATTGGATTTTTACAATTTAGTCATTGAGCTTTAATTAACTATTTTATGGACCAAATTACTTAACCATTCTTCAATATATTTTTATTCTAACTTTTTAAATATTCTTATTTTATATTTACAGATTTAATTTAGGAAAAACGAGGCTCCAAAATTGCATTTTTCAATACCACTGAAAATTAGGTCATTACATAATATATGAGACTTTGGAAGCATGTATGATGATTATTTGGCTAAAATAAGGTAATGAGCTTTGGTTTCTAGGTAATTGAATTAGTAAATTTTGGAACTTTTGAAAACAAACGATCACGTTGCGACGTTGGACCCTTAACGTCATGACAAAGAATCGACAGTGAGTTGTGTTAAGACCTAAAACCCCCGAAGTTGCAACGTCAACCTGATATTTTAAAATCTTTACAATTTGATCCTAATTCGGCCTCGGGTTAGCAAAAGAGTCTTTGTAAGCTCATATAAGACTTGGATATGATTAAGAAACATATTGTGAGTGCGTAATGTTGTCAGTAACACATATAAAAGGGTAAATGGAATCGTAGTTACTTCGGTAACGTGTGTTGCACATTGTAGCTCGGACCCAGTGATCCAGTTGGGTATGGGTTGTTACACTTATAACGTGGGCTTCCCTAGAAGGCTCACGAAGGTCATTTTATAATCTTTACTTGCCTAGGGGGCATTGAGATACCTTATGTAGTGGACTTCATGAACCTCATAGTGTCCATCGCGAACCTCTTGACACATGTCACTCAATGGAGCCAACAATACAGTGGGCCTTGGTTTATAGTTTGTGAACCTCAGCTTGACGAACTTTGGAGTCACACAACTCTATTGAGGTTATATGAGGACCACATAGGAGCTAAAGTAATTGCTTACAAAATTTTCCTAAAACGTCTCATCCTAGGACGTAGAATCATCATCACTAACATGAGTATCAAATAAGACTTCCATGTCAGTGACCTCAAGAAACATAGATAAACTTGTCCCCAATTATAAAAGATCCATGCAATAGCTGATACAAAACACATACTGGTTCCCTCTCCTTTAGACCCTTACCTAAATAAATCTCTTCCCCCAACCTTCACTTTACCTTCCTCCATTTGGTCATCATCTTCCTCTTTTGTTCACCTTATTGGTTAACAAGAATTAATAAAAAAAATAAAACTGAGACAAAAATATAAATGGTTGAAATGATTGGATTAGTTTTATGAATTCTTTTTAATTTTTATTTAAACATTTTAGTGATTTAATCAGTTAATCAAGAATTGATTATCTAACCAGTTGAACCATCGGTTTAATATTATTTGTTTTATACTATTAAAAAGAATCAAATAAGGTCAAATTGGAACAAGTGAACATTATCTATTTAAAGTATATCATGAATTTTTTTTCATTTAAAGACCAACTCCAAACTGGTAATTCTATTGAACTATAAATATTAACTTCATTCTAGTTTGACTTTATTTGATTCTTTTTAATAGTATAGAGACTAAATTTATACGTTTAATAGTAAAGGGCTAATTTAATCCGACTCCTATAATAGAAGGACCTACCAAGTACATTTATCATTTTAATAATTTATTATTTGCTTCATGGTAAAGAAGACCCTCAAAGAATTAGAAAAAAATCAATTAAGTCACTCCCAACTTTTTTCACCCAATTGAACCCTTAAATTGAGAATTTTGACTAGTAAAACACTTTAACCAATGTGTATCACTAAAATCTAAAGGCAATGTTAAACGTAGCCAATAATGGATGCCACATCAGCCAACAAGTGCTACGTGAGGATCCACATCAACAAGAGAAGTTCAAAAAATAAAAAAAATATTATATTATTATTTTAAAAAATATGTCCATAATAAATATGGATAAATGGGTGTCCTGATTCAAATGGACTTAGACAATTATTTCTCCAAGTTCATTCTTTTTTTAAAAAAATATCTTTTTTTTGTTTTTAAAAATTTTGTTTTTTGGAAATGAGGTTGACATGGTGCCCGTTAACGATTAGTGTTGTCGTTAATTTCTAGCGATCAACATTGGTTAAAGGGTCTGACTAGTCAAAATTATTAGTTTAGGAGCTCAATTTGGTACAAAAAATTGAGAGAGACTTAATTTCTAAAGGAAAATTTCTTTTGAGGGCATTTTAATTTTTTTAAGATAATAATTTGTACAAGTGCATATGAAAATATTCAATTAATGGTAGTGCTTGTAACAGCCTGATTTGGACACTAGTCAGAATAGTGGTTTCGGGACCACATATCTGAGTCTGAAAAATATTTTAATATTCTTCTATATGTCTGTGTTATCTGAATTAACTTTCATGAAATTTCTGTGACTTAATTTGTCTGTCTCTGTGCTTAATTGTGAAAAAGGATTAAATTGCATAAAATTTAGAATTTGCATGTTATTTGTAAAAGTGCTAAATTGACATGGCTTTTTAAATGGGAAGTCCTTGCATGTCAATTATGCCAATTTTAGGATAATGGACAATTATGTACATGATATATATATGTTGTATATCATTGAATCACTAAAAGCATAATGGTAATTTGTAAAATAATAGAATAATTAAATAAACAAAAGTAAAATGGTGCTCATATTCATGTTCTTCACCGATTATGAGAAACAAAAATAGGGTTTGAGGCCTTTAAAGCATTCAGCATTTATTTTAGCAAATTAAGGTAAGAGTTTTCCTTCATTTTTGATAATTTCTATGTTTCTGTGATCGTTGCTTCAAGATCTTTCATGCCCATGTATCAATTTCTATTTTTGATGAAGTTTATAAATAGTGTCATTGTTGATATTTGAAGCTTTGTAGTAAATTTGAATGGATTATAATGGACAGGTGTTGAATAAATATGATTTGCCTTGAATTTTTGATGAAATTGAGTATTTTGGGCTAAATAGTGAAAATAATACTTTGGGAGGACTAATTTGTGAAATAAATGTTTTATATGGGCTTAATTGAATAGTATTGAAATTTGGCTATGTTTAAATGTGGTTAAATTTGTTGAAATTTGATGATTTTTTGTATTAAGGACTAAATTGTGGAAATGTGCGAATGTGAAGGCTAAAATGCAAAATACCCTAGATATGTATTCATGGATTGAATTGAATGAAATAAATAATTGAATGGTTGAATTTGAATTGATTTAGATCAAGAATAAAGAAAAATGGACTTAGATCGAGAGAAGTCCAAAACCGTTAAATAGTCAGCTTGAATCCGTCTAAATCCGTATAAGGTAAGTCAATATACAAATATGCCTTATAATAATGTTTGTTTTAAGTTCTTGAATCATAAACTGTAATTGGATGGCCATGAGAGCCTGATGTATTAATTTCGAATCAATTATGATTGAGTAATGGTAAAATGATATCATGTTAGACCTCGTCTGGGACGTAGGCATTGATTGGAGAATCATGTGCAAGACCGTGTCTGGGATACTGGCATCATATATGTTCGTGTAAGACCCTGTCTGAGACAGTGGCATCGATATCGAATGACATGTAAGACCACGTCGGGGACGTCGGCATTGTATGAGATTTATAAGTTCTGTAACATTTCTAAATGATCTGAGAAGGAAATTTCAAGAAAAGAATGAATGCATACCTTATGTGTCTGACTCAAGTACATCTGTTTTGTACTGAACTTTCAAGTATGGAAGGTATGCAAATTCTGTGAACTAGAAGTATGTATTAAAAGGATAAATCTGATTCATAAGTTATATGTGCAAAATGGTCATATTGCATTTAGGAATTGCATATTTTTTTAATTTGGCTTACTAAGCTCATAGTAGCTTACTCTATTTATTCTTTCAACTGTTTTACAGATATCGTAGCTACTGTAGGCTCGGGGATAGTCAAAGATTGTCACCACACTATCGACCTAGATTTTGGTACCTTTTGAATGTACAAAGTTTAAGTATGGCATGTATAGGCTAGAATGTCTAAGATATGATTTTGAGTTGTATGTATATATGTCATGTGATGTGGTTAAGATATGGTTATATGTTTTGTTTTTGGCATCTTGAATGGTGCAAATGTTGGCATGAAATTGATGAATGAATGTCCTCAATGAAATGGATATCTTGTTATGAAATTTAGGTGATGAAAGGTAAGTTTAGTTGGTGTTGGAATGAGTATAAATGATGAGTTTTAGTTATGGATACTACCTATGAAATGTTTGTTCTTTTGCATGAGGTTGGTGTATGAATGTTTTGACCATATAGATGAATGTCTTAGGCTTTGAATTGGTTGGTTTATATTTAGGCAAAATGGTGTTTTTAGCATGTTTTTGAAATTGATGCAAATGAGTGGAAAATATGACTTATATCAAGTCTGCTTAGTGCCACGCGGCTAGGGCACACGAGCGTGCCTTATGGCCGTGTTAATTTCCAGTAATAGCACAAAAACTCACACGGCCAAGACACACGGGTGTGTCTTATGGCCGTGGCAAAAAGTCAGTATACTTGCTCTGTTTTGGCACGGCTTTAGTGTATGGGCGTGCTTGAGTCTCGTGTGAGGCACACGGCCTGGTCACATAGGCATGTGACCTCCTTAATTTAGAAAATTTTATATGTGTTCTGAAGTTTATGAATGTGTTCAGTTTAGTCCCAACCCTATCTTTATACATGTTTGAGGTCTAGTAGATCTTCAAGAAAAGGGACTTTATGTTTGAATCTTGTTATAAACTGTTAATATGATGTTCTGTTCTGAATATCCGGTAACGCCCCTACCTATTCCTGCAACCGTCACGGGATAGGAGTGTTACATTTGGTTGGTATCAAAGCTACAGTTTAGTCGATTCTAGGACTAACGTAGCGTGTTTTAGTCTAGCTATACATGCCATATATCTAAACTGTGATAGTATGATGAATCCTAACAAATGAAATGTGTTTTTCATATAGTAATGGATCCCGAACGAGCCGTAGCTGACAATGTTGAAAGTAACGCGCCTACTCCCGCTCAAGGGACAGCGCCATCTGATTCTAGACCAGTTATAAGTGGTAATGAAGGAGAAGCTAAACAAGCTTTCTTCCAAATGATGAATGAGTGGTTCACTCAGTATGTCCAGACAAATCCGGCTGTTCAACAACCCCTAGCCCTGATTGTTCCTCAACAAACTCCGGTTGTATCGCCTGTAATTAATCTGATTCGTTTGAGCAAGCCTCCGGTAGACAAGATTAGAAAGTATGGGGCTGAAGAATTTCGAGCTACAACTGATGATGTAGAGAGGGCTGAATTTTGGCTTAAAAACACGATCCAAGTTCTTGATGAATTGTTATGTACCCTGGAGGAATGTGTTAAATGTGCAGTTTCATTGTTGCGAGACTCGACATACCATTAGTGGAAAACATTAACATCTGTGGTTCCGAGTGAACGTATCACCTGGGATTACTTTCAGAGTGAATTTTGAAAGAAGTATATCAGCCAGCGTTTCATTGATCAGAAACGTAAAGAGTTCCTTGAATTGAAACAAGGTGGCAAATCTATTACGGAATACGAGCGAGAATTCGTAAGATTGAGCCAATATGCACGGGAATGTGTAGCTTCAGAGGCCACTATGTGTAAAAGATTTATTGAGAGTTTGAATGAAGGCATTAAACTTCTGGTCAGAATTCTCGATCTGAATGAGTTTGTTGTGTTAGTTGAAAAGGCTTGTAAAGCCGAAGAACTTAGTAGAGAAAAGAAGAAAGCTGATTCTGAAGCTAGAGAAGTTCGAAAGAGATCTTCAGATAGGTCATTTCAGTCTATGTCAAAGAAGTTCCAAGATGATTCTGACTGTTTGAAGATTAATATGGGACATTAGGGCAAAGATCGTGACAAATCGCGTTCAAGTTTTAGAATTCTTGCTACGTCTGTTGCTAGTATCAGAAACGTTAGATCTAAGAAACCTGAGTGTGCGTAT
This sequence comes from Gossypium stocksii, assembly GCA_020496765.1. Lineage (NCBI taxonomy): Eukaryota > Viridiplantae > Streptophyta > Magnoliopsida > Malvales > Malvaceae > Gossypium > Gossypium stocksii. The sequence goes on from CM035622.1 coordinate 58,113,384, forward strand.
TGCGGCAAAAGACATCCGGAAAGTTATAGATTGAAAGACCGAGCCTGTTTCCGATGTGGATCTCTAGATCATTTTATTCGATACTGTCCTAAATCTGTTGAACACGAGATAGTGCAAAATCCGAGATTGAGTAATGCTTCCGTTAAAGGTAGAACTCCTAGAAACACAGGAAATGCTAGTGTTGGTCAAAGAAGCTTATGCTATCCGAGCGCGTGAAGAAGCTTCGTCCCTTGATGTGATTACTGGTACTTTTACTCTTTATGATACCTTTATGAGTGCTTTGATAGATCCTGGATCAACACATTCCTATATCTGTGTGAATTTAGCATATAGTAAGACTTTGCCTATAGAGTCTACTGAATTCGTAATTAGAGTATCAAACCCTTTAGGTAAAAGTGTCCTAGTGGATAAGGTTTGCAAGAATTGTTTGTTAATGATTCAAGATATCTGCTTCTCTACTGATTTGATGCTATTGCTGTTTGATGAATTTGATATAATTCTGGGTATGGACTGGTTAACTCTGCATGATGCTGTTGTTAATTGTAAACGAAAAGTTATTGACTTGAGAGGCAAGAATAGTGAAATCGTTTGAATTGAGTCCAGTGAATTGAATGGTTTACCAGTTGTGGTATCTGTATTAAAAGCTCAGAAATATGTAAAAAAAAAGGTTGTGAAGCCTACCTTGCTTATGTGATTAACTTTAAGGTATCTAATAAAAACATAGAATCTGTGCCAGTCGTCTATAAATTTTCTGATGTATTTCTTAAAGAACTTCCGGGTTTTCCTCTGATTTGAGAAGTTGAGTTTGGGATTGAATTTGTTCTGGGAACTGCTCTGATTTCAATAGCTCTGTATAAAATGGCACCGACCGAATTGAAAGAATTAAAGACTCAGTTACAAGAATTGACTGATCGAGGCTTTGCTAGATCGAGTTTTTCATCATGGGGTGCTCTTGTTCTGTTTGTGAAAAAGAAAGATGGCACGATGAGAATGTGCATTGATTACCATCAACTAAACAAAGTGACTATAAAGAATAAATACCCTCTGCCCGAATTGATGATTTGTTCGATCAATTAAAAGGCGCATCTATATTTTCAAAAATAGACTTGAGATCATGATATTATCAGTTGCGAGTGAAAGATTTTGACATTCCAAAAATAACTTTCTAAACGAGGTACGAGCATTATGAATTCGTAGTTATGCCTTTCGGATTAACGAATGCTCCTGCTATGTTTATGGATCTGATGAACAGAATTTTTAGATCGTATTTAGATTAATTTGTTGTTGTTTTCATTGATGATATATTGATTTACTTGATAAATGAAAGTGATCATGCTGAACATTTAAGAATTGTACTTCAAACACTGCGTGATAAGCAATTGTACGCAAAATTCAGCAAATGTGAATTCTGGTTATGCGAAGTTAGTTTTCTGGGTCACATTGTATCTACATCAGGTATCCGGATTGATCTGAGTAAAATCTCAGCTATTTTGGATTGGAAACCTCCGAGAAATGTTTTGAAAGCCCATAGTTTTCTGGGACTTTCTGGTTATTATCGTCGTTTCGTAAGAGATTTCTCTGTGATAGAACCCTGTTGACTCGACTGCTTCAGAAAAATGCAAGTTTCGAATGGTCTGAAAAGTGTCAGGAAAGTTTCGATCGGTTGAAAGCTCTGTTAACTAAAGCTCTAGTGCTTGTGCAACCTGATTCAGGAAAGGATTTCGTTGTGTATAGTGATGCTTCGTTGAATGGATTGGGCTGTGCTTTAATGCAATAGGTTATAACATATGCCTCTAGACAGTTAAAGCCACACGAGAAGAACTATCCGACACACGATCTTGAATTAGCTGCCATTGTGTTTGCACTGAAAATTTGGCGTCATTATCTGTTTGGTGAGAAATGTCACGTATTTTCAGATCACAAAAGTTTAAAATACCTGATGACTCTGAAAGATTTGAATCTACGACAGCAAAGATGGTTAGAACTATTAAAAGATTATAAACTTGTTATTGATTATCATCCGGGTAAAGCAAATGTTGTGGCTGATGCTTTAAGTCAGAAATCACTATCTTCATTATGTGCCTTAAATACTAGTGTTGATCCGTTTGTTGATGATTCAGTGTTAGTTGAATTAAAAGTGAAACTTTTATTTTTGCAACAAATCATTGACACACAGAAAGTAGATAATGAATTGTTAGCAAAACAAGCTTAGTGTGATTCTGATTCTGAATTCCGAATTGATATTGATGATTGTTTGAGATTTAGGGATAGAGTTTATGTTCCAAGAAATTCTGAATTAATTCAGATGATTTTGAGTAAAGCATATAGTAGTAAATTCTTTATACATCCGGGTAGCACAAAGATGTATAATGATTTAAAACGGTTATACTGGTGGCCAGGAATGAAAAGAGATATCTCCGACTTTGTTTTCAAATGTTTAGTCTGTTAACAAGTAAAAGCTGAACATCAGGTGCCCTCCTATTTTTTGCAACCGATTATGATTCCTGAATGGAAATGAGGCCGAGTAACTATGGATTTTGTTTCCAGTTTACCCCTATCTCCGAAAAAGAAAGATTCAATCTGGGTTGTTGTTGATCGTTTGACAAAATCAGCTCATTTTATTCTGGTACGATTTGACTATTCACTTGATAAATTAGATGAACTCTACATTTCTGATATTGTGAGATTGCACGGGGTACCACTGTCTATTGTATCTAATAGAGATCCAAAGTTTACTTCGCGATTCTGGAAGAAGTTGCAAGAGGCTTTAGGTATGAAACTGCATTTCAGTACAGCATTTCATCTACAGACAGACAATCAGTCTGAGCGGATCATTCAGATACTCGAAGACATGCTAAGATGTTGTATTTTAGAGTTTAAAGGTACGAGGTAAGTCAATATGCAAATATGTGTTATAATAATGTTTGTTATAAATTCTTGAATTATAAACTGTAATTGGATGGCCATGAGAGCCTGATGTATTAATTCCGAATAAATTATGATTGAGTAATGGTAAAATGATATCATGTAAGACCTCCTCTGGGACGTAGGCATTGATTAGAGAAGTATGTGTAAGACCGTGTCTGGGACACTGGCATCATATATGTTCATGTAAGACCCTGTCCGGGACAGTGGCATCTATATCGAATGACATGTAAGACCACATCGGGGACATCGGCATTGTATGAGATTTATAAGTTCTGTAACATTTCTGAATGATCTGAGAAGGAAATTTCAAGAAAAGAATGAATGCATACCTTATGTGTCTGACTCAGGTACGTCTGTTTTGTACTGAACTTCCGAGTATGGAAGGTATGCAAATTCTGTAAACTAAAAGTATGTATTAAAAGAATAAATCTGATTCATAAGTTATATGTGCAAAATGGTCATCGTATTGCATTTAGGAATTGCATATTATTGTATTTGGCTTACTAAGCTCATAGTAGCTTACTCCATCTATTCTTTCAACTGTTTTACAGATATCGTAGCTACTGTGGGCTAGGGGATAGTTAAGGATCGTCACCACACTATCGACCTAGATTTTGGTACCTTTTGAATGTACAAAGTTTAAGTATGGCATGTATAGGCTAGAATGTCTAAGATATGATTTTGAGTTGTATGTATATGTGTCATGTGATGTGGTTAAGATATGGTTATATGTTTTGTTTTTGGCATCTTGAATGGTGCAAATGTTGGCATGAAATTGATGAACGTCCTCAATGAAATGGATATCTTGTTATGAAATTTAGGTGATGAAAGGTAAGTTTAGTTGGTGTTGGAATAAGTATAAATGATGAGTTTTAGTTATGGATACTACCTATGAAATGTTTGTCTTTGGCATGAGATTGGTGTATGAATGTTTTGACCATATAGATGAATGTCTTAGGCTTTGAATTGGTTGGTTTATATTTAGGCAAAATGGTGTTTTTAGCATGTTTGTGAAATTGACCCAAATGGGTGGAAAATATGACTTATATCAAGTCTTCTTAGTGCCACACGGCTAGGGCACACGGGCGTGCCTTATGGCCGTGTTAATTTTCCAGTAATGGCACAAAAACTCACACGGCCAAGACACACGGGCGTGTCTTATGGCCGTGGCAAAAAGTCAGTATGCTTGCTCTATTTTGGCATGGCTTTGGTGCATGGGCGTGCCTAAGTCTCGTGTGAGGCACACGGCTTGGTCACATGAGCGTGTGACCTCCTTAATTTGGAAAATTTTATATGTGTTCTGAAGTTTATGAATGTGTTCAGTTTAGTCCTAACTCTATCTTTATGCATGTTTGAGGTCTAGTAGATCTTCAAGAAAAGGGACTTTATGTTTGAATCTTGTTATAAACTGTTAATATGTTGTTATGTTCTGTTTTGAATATCCGGTAACGCCCCTACCTATTCCGGCAACAGTCACGGGATAGGGGTGTTACAGTGCTAAAACTATCTCTATCATTTTTTAGAAATGATACACATATAAATATTGATCATTAAATTTTGACTATAATTGTATCTAAATTATTCAATTTTAGTTTATTTGACTAATAAGTGTAAAGTGCAATGGTAATGCACATTACACTCTTAAGAAAAAAAAATTAAGTTTAAATTTTAAAGACAATATTATTAGGAGAGGCAACCCGAATATGGACCATAAAATGGACATGAAGAATATATATATATATATATATATATATATATATATAACCAAACTACATTTAATCTAACAAAAAATTAAAATGAAAAATGATACGACTATTATTGAAGGCAATATATGAGTGCCAGTGATTTTGGATCAGACCAGATTATTCAATCAAACCAATTAGATTGGGAATTAGTCTATATACAAACCCAATTAAACAGATTAAACCAACCTCTAAGCGAACCGTTTGAAACCAATAAAAAATAAAAAAATTAAAACAAAAAATAATTGGTTGAACCTATTTATAATTTTTTAATAATTTATTATTTTTATAAAATTTTAATTAATTATTTAATTATTGTTGAATTGGTGATCAAATTAATAATCTAAATGGTTTGACCATAATCCGTTGTTTAAACATTGATGAGTGCCATTGCCACCTTCAAATATTAAAGTTAGCATATGAAATTGGTAAGGCTTAATGCATGCTTTAGTCCTTAAAGTATATCATTTTTTTCCACATTGATCCTTAAAGTTTCATTTTCTCACTTTAGCCCCTAGCATTATTAGACCTTTTTTATTCAATCCTTTGAATGTTAAAAAAAATGATTGGGATATACAAGCAATCTTAAATTATCACATGTCATACGACTAACGTTACAATGACATCATCGTCCAAAAAACTTAAAAATCTTTAAAAATTATAAAAAATTTTACAAAAAGATTAAAAGATTTAAATAATTTTATAAGAAAATAAAAAATGTTAGACTTTTTAAAAATTTTAATAAATAATAAAAATTATTAAAAATTGTAAAATATTATAAACCTTATTAAAAATTTTAGAGAATAGTAAATTGTATTGTATCTTTGTATAAAGTATACATTTGCCAAAACATATTTAAAAATATTAAAATTTTGATATAAAATTGCATTTAATGAAAAATACATTAATTTTTGTAACGCCCCAAATTTTTATATTTTTAAGTAAGTTTGTTAAATAATTTAGTTTGGTTTAGTGGTGGGGTGTTGTGATTATGTGTGTGAAGTTTTAGGTTTGAGTCTCCGTGTGTGTAATGTAGGATTCTTTTTGTTTTGTGCCAAGTGATAAAAGTTGGGTTTTATTCAACTGTTTACTTTTCTTGCTCCCACATCTTTTTTGTTCCTTCTTTTGGTGTTAGTTTCTTTTTCTTTTCCTTGTCACATTCTGCTTCTTTTCCCTTCTTGTTTTCCTTGGATTCTATTTTCTTTCTTTATTTTGCTATTCTATTGGTTACCTTTAAGTGATTGTGGATTGTGTTGATTGATTCACCAGTGGTATTAGTAAATCTGATTAAGTCTAAGTGTTGTCATTTATAAAATTTTCCTGCTATTGAAACTATTGTAATTTTTTGGGATAAGTTTGGAATTGGACGGGTGTCATTGTGATTTTTTGTGATTAAACATTTTTGTGGTTCATGGTTAGAGGAAGGAGTTATAATTATGCCCCACCAATAGAGAAAAGTGTTGGGCGCTTTTTTTGAGTGGTATGTGCTCGAATTTCACTTTAGGAATTGAATTGTTGCTTTAAGAAATGTGGTTCTTTGTGTGGTAATTGCATGATTAATCGGTTTGGTTGAATGAACGTTTTTAGGATTCTGGAGTTTTGAGTTGCGAGGCTAATCAGAATTACAATTAGGTGTGTGAAAACGACCCAAATACTCAATTGAAACTCGATAAAATCATAAAACAGGGTTGTTTTTAAACTACCCGGTACCACACGGTTGTGTGTCAGGTTGTGTGGTAGACCTCGTGTGTGTTTTTAGCCCGTGTGGCTTGGTCGTGTAGAGCACACAACCGTGTGAATCTTTGCAGACCATGTAGACCACACGGACTAAGTTTTTGGGCTATGTGGGCCCTGTTGGCCAATTTTTGGGCCCAGTTAGGGGCCATTTAAAGGACTCGACATTTGGGTCTGTAGGCATCGTATGAGATTGAAAAAGCTTAAGATTTAGCACGTAGTAGTATATGGTTCAACTTAGGGGATATGTTAAGTAAAATATGTTACAATTAAATCATATGTTATGTTATGATCCATATGAATATATATGTGTGTATGTATGCTGTATGATATGTGATATAAATATGTGTGATATATGGTTATGAAACACGTGTTTGGGTGGGTTATGATATGATGGAGGAAGTGTTATATGGCAATTTATACTGCAATTATAGTGACTAGACCACAAATTTATGTTTGGCAGCTCAACTGTAATTATATGAGTGACACACTACCACATATTGGTATGATTGGATGGAAGGACTCTTGGAGTCTTATATGGGATTAGCTGGATGAAGATGGTGTGTAGCAGATGGGGTAGGACATGATATGATATGATATGTTTTGATTCGTTATGATATGATAAGTTATACTTCGATTTGAGTTATTATATGTTATAAGATAATATGATGATTATTTTTAAATGTACTGAAATTAAGGGTCAAATCACACACTGGCTTTAAGCTCACGCCAGGTCATCCTCCAACTTAAGATTGGACGTTGACTTTGGAGCTCGGATTTCACATTTTTGGTTTAAGTATTATGGACTTTTAATTTGTTTATTATGGACATTTTGGACTTTCTTGGGGTTTTATTTGTTTTTGGACATTTTAATTTTTGTTTAGTTCGTTAGGACTATTTTGGTATTTATCACGCAAGAGCTTTTATTGTTTAAGGGCATTTAACTTATGATAACTAAAAATGTACTGCGGTTTACAAACGATACGCTCTAGGATTTTCCGCTACAAAACTAAGGTATTCCATTGCATGACTAATTGGAATTCTTTAAAATGTTTTAGCGCGAAACTGTTTCAAGTAAATTGGTTTCGATTTTAGTAATACAATTAAGCTGTGATTTCAAAAAATTACAATGTTTTCAAAGAGTTATTCTAATTGAATTTTCTTTTCGTTGAATTCAATTTTCATCAAAACTAATCATTTGTTTCCTTTGCTTGTATAATGTAATCTCCATGATTTAGTCGTAATGGCTAGGCCAAGTATGGAGAGTTACAATTTTTATAAAATTATATTTTAAAAATATTTTTATAAAATTTATATCAAAACCAATTATTTAATATTTTAAAATACATCAATTTTTAGTACCTTCCTAATGCTACTATCAATATGTTTATTTGACTCGGCTTCTTATTTAATATTTAAAGTAAGCTTTTTTCATCCATCAGTGTGCACATTCTCTATTTGTTTTGTACCAAAGTTATGGTCAAACACTCAACAATAGTGGACTTGGCAAAATGATGACATATTCGAATATTTGCAAATATTAGATTTGTCATTATGATAATAAATATTAAAGGAATGTATGCATATGTTAATATTAAGATATCCATTTCACTTTAAAAAAAATATTATTTGTGAATTTAATATATTGATCTATAGTCAAATCAAGATAATAAAAATATCTGAAATAATTAAAAAAATATTGTTTAAATTATTATTTGAATTGAAATAATATTATTTTAGATATCCATAAATATTATTTAAAATATTTTATATTTTTAAATATTTTTAAAAATTTTAGATGATAGGAATACTATAATACCACTGCATGGCATGTGATAATATATAATTATATTAATATCTCATTTTTAACGCATAAAGATCAAATTAATATATTTGAGTAAAAAATGATCTAAGAATTAAAAGTGAAAAAAGTGATATACTTTCCAAAGTTTTATTTTATTTTTATCATATGTTTAATTTTTCTTTTTAAAAAATAATTTTATCATTTAGATTTATGGTTTTCATATAAAAACACACTTGTAAATTTGTGGTGAGGAGAAATAATAGTTATTTTATTCGAAATAAAAAATAAAAAATTAAAAAGAACACATGCATCAAAACGCCGTCGAAGCAGAAATTCTATGAATCGCAATTACAGAACTGGTCCCTCAATACTGACCTATTTTTCTAGTCTGAGTTCTTCGACTCGGTTACGATTACGACTCTCCGCCCTCTCTTCTGGAAAAAAAATGAATTTTCGTTTAAATTTTATTTACATTTTTAATTATTTTCCCTAGAAGGGAGACCATTTTTTTTTCTCTAATTTCCTTTTTTTTGTGGATTCAATTGAGATTTCTAGGGTTTTATTTAATGTACGGCGAAGATTTAATGTCGTATGAATGGAGATTGCCTATAGCCTCTCCATCGCTCTTCAATCCCATCAGCCGTTGATCACTGCAATTATCATCACCCTCCTTTCCTTCCTTGCCGTCCGTTCATTCTTCAAGAGGCCCCACCACAAATCTAACGTAACCGGTACCGCCACGTCATCCGCTAAAAAGCAAGCCAGAGAAGCCAGACCATCTTCCTCTTGCAACCATACTTCCAATTCTGCGGCGCTCATTAACGGAGGTGCTGCTGGTCCGGCGGAAGAGGATATGGTGATGGCGGATGTTTCAAAGGTTGTGGCAGAGATGCAGAGCGGGGCGTCAATGATGGAGCAGTTGGTTCCGGAGATTACAACCCACGCGCTTAGTTACTTGGATTATCCAAGCCTTTGTCGGCTTTCCATGACTAATTCGCTTATGAGAAAGGCAGCTAATGATGATAATGCCTGGAAAGCGCTTTATCACAAGGTACCCAATTTCCCCCTTTTTTTTATTGCCTTGATTTAATTGAATATTTATTTCATGTATACTTACCTATTATTGGGGTTCTTAGCATAAATTTTCTGGCTTAATGTTTTTGCTTGCTAGGATTTTACTTTGGAGCAAGATACAGTAACACCTGTTAATGGGTGGAAGGCATACTATGCAGCTACAAGAGCCATTATGAATGTTAATACCGAATTCTTTAACATCATCAAAGATAGGTCTCTTTCAGCTATGAGTCGTTTTTGGCTGAATGCGGATTATGTAAAGTGCATTCATGCGTCAGGGGTTCTTTTTTCAGGGTATGAATATGTTGCTTACTTCAATATCAGGATATGCTGTTCACTTCTTTTTTGTTCTTATGTTGCCTGAAAGTTATAGTGTTTCTGTATATAAGTTTTTGCTCGTATCTTGTTGCTTGAACATGGCAGATCTTTTTCACCTTATGATTGGGATAAGTTGCATGGACTTGCTGACCGGTTACATGGCATAGCCGATTGAGTGTTTGTGTAGTTAAGATGTTTCTCCGAAATGCTTTGATGATTCCAAGAATATTTGAAGATAGAGAAGAGCTTTTTTAATTTGTAGGGTGATTATAGGTTGTTTGTATGATCACAATGTTAATGGCTTGAGTCTTGGTTTCGGCATTGGAAGGGTTTTACCGGCGTTTTGCTATTTGAACATAGTGAATGCCATGCTTGGCATAGAAATGCTTTTGTCTTGACATATTAGTGCAATTTAACTGTGAGAAGAAAAGAGAAAAGGGCCCATGTTTTTTTACAAGTATGAGGCATATGTTAGAACAAAAGCATGTCACTTGTATGTAAATAGAATTTCGGAATAGACAAAAGATAATGTATTCAATCAATGCTGAGAGTCATTTTTGTTATCCATTGCAGGTATAATGCTGTAATACAGAGTTGGCAGCATGCATTTAATTGGGAGCAAGGGGTTGATTTTCAGGTTAGAGATGTTCGAGCTCGGGTATTAACGAACATGGCTTGGGTTACTATGAAAACCTATGTTGACATGGATAACGGGGCATTTAACATGACTAACATCTTTGAGTTTCATAATGGACGGTGGTACCTTGTGGATCATCACAGCTCGGAGATGCTGGCCAACGGTGACCTCGGACAACAAATTGTTCATTGATAACCAAAGATGAAAGAGTAATTAATACAAGGGATAATTTTAGTAGTAGTAATCTATTAGCAAAAGGCAAGTTGCCTGGATGTTTTTCTGGGATTTATTTCAAAGATCATTCTTTTTATTTTTGTGGTAAATAGGTCCCTGTAACGTTTTAGTCCTTTTATTATTTGTTTTACTTTCTTAAGTATCATAATTTTGGCTGTATATATTTATATATTCTTTTCAACTCTTTTTTCACATGAATGTATACATATGAATTGAAGATGGGTTCACAAAGTTGCATGATAACGTTCTGGATTAAAAAGAAAAAGCTCAAGGAGCAACGGCTTTGAATGAATCAATATTTAATATGAGGGTATGGGTGAACTATTCAGGGATGGGTCAAAAGTTAATTAATATAAAGGATATAGTTGCGAAAGCTGTCGTCTGAGGTTCCATGGTCTAGTGGTCAGGACATTGGACTCTGAATCCAGTAACCCGAGTTCAAATCTCGCTGGAACCTTATACTTTAAATTTTTTTGTACCAACCAACTAGTTCATGGCTTCAAGCTTTATTTATGGCTTATGCAATGAAAATAAAGAACAGGTTAATCTCCATTGTTATGGCCCTCGTAGCAGGGTTTCATATTGAAAGCCATAATCAGCTTACTGCTGGTTAAAGCCTTTGTTTTTGGTTGTATGGGAGGGACAAATGCCCTAAACTACTCACTGAGCCACATCATATATATGTAGGAAAAGCCACCCCCACAACATCAGCCATAAACTGGTGAACAGGTGGAGCGCCTTTGAATGATGAATACCCCTTTTCCAAATCATCTATACAGGAATTCAATGTCAATGTGTCTAATCCCCTTTTTTTCCATGCACCATATAACAATCCCCACGATTCAGCTTAATCTATATCTCATTTGCTAAGGATGAAGTTAGAGATTTTGTTTAGAGACTGAATTAAGGAGTTGTTTGGTGATTTTTAATGTTAATTTTTTAATAAAATATGATTAATTGAAATATTATTGTTAGAAAAATTACATGTTTGACACGTTAGCACTTTTTTAAAAATATAAGGTTACTTGAAAGAATTACTCTAATTAAATAAAAATATTAATAAATTTTAACATTTATCAATAAATTTTATTATTAATAATTATTTGAATTAGACATTTAATGATAATATTTTTTAATGCTTTTTATTATTAACAAATATTTTAATTAATCTGCAATGTATGATTTTCTCATATTTTGATCAAATTTATTATATGAATATATTCATAAAAACAACTTGCATATTAACCCAAGATTTTGAAGATGTACAATTTGTAAATTTTCCTCATTATATTGTAGGTATAAATTCAAATATATTCATAAATCATTTTAATACTAATTTTTAAATTAGTAGTTTGATTTTTAATGTATGACATTTTTTTCAATAGTGGCTAAATTTTTCATTTTTAACACAAAGGAATTTTTATGTAAGCTTTGTTAGGGTGGGGTGTCATATATCTTTCTTGATGAGAAAATTGGGCAATGAACTAGTTAAAAAATAAAATTTAAGACTAGGTGATGCCAATGTTATTGTTGAGAATAGTGGTGCTTTATGGGCCAAGTTTGAATTGGGTCTAACCATGATATTAACATATTTTATATTTGTCTAAGCTCGGCCTGACTCTAAATATGGACCTAAAATTTTGCTCAAACCCTCTTATATTTGTAAAAGACTAACTCAAATCCATTTTATGCCTACCCATATTATTTTTAATTTTTAAAAAGAATATTTATATTATATTATTCTAATATTTAATAATTTTATACATTTTTTATTTATGAATTTTTTTTATAGTCATCTTAACATTATTTTAATATTTACATTAGAGTAGTATTATATATTTAATATAGGTTTAATTTTTTTATGTGTTCTAAATTACATAATATATAAAAATAATATAATATAAAGTATTATAAACTTAAAAATAGGTCGAGCTGGGCTGAGCTTAAGCCTTAATGTTCAAACCCAATCTCGACCCATATTTTAAATGGACCTAATTTTTTTCCCCCAGACCCATTTTTGGGGCTAATATTGTTTCCTAAATCCTTCCAGATTTCGAGCAAACCTTCGGGCCTAGGCAGGTAGCTTGACTCATGAACAGGTCTAGTTGAGAGTAATAGGATGTCATTTATGAATGGGTTTGTTTTGCATACAATTACAAGTTGTTTTAAGTTTTCTATGCTAAAAAACAAAATTTACTTATAACAAAATAAAATATAGATATTTACCTAATTTTTTTTTAAATACTTTGAAATAATGAACTGAAGTTGAAGAGACCAAATAACAACAGAACAAGCAAAAACTGTGAATTTTTTTGTGTTTTGAATACCATAAACGGGCATAGTACCAATAAAGGCTCATTTCTAAAATTATTGACAGAAATGGACCGCTTTTATAATAATTACGGGTATGGACCGAAATTCAAAAACGCGTTGACGTGGACACGTTTTCAGCGGATAACCTAGAAAAATGCTTCCACGTCAACGTGCAACGTGGATGCGCTTTTGCTCATGCTTAGACTAAATTAGAAAAAAAGGTCATTTTTTTCGAATATTACAAAGATTGACAAATTTTTTAAAAATTTACGAGAATAAACCTTTATAAAGACCCAAAGTGGCAACACCATCTTTTTAAAATTTTTTGGTGCGACCAATAAATGTGGAAATAAAACTTACAAAATAGATATTTATATAGACCCAAAGTCTCATTTTCCTTGTTTTCTTAAGTAATGTGGGATGTGAGATATGTATATATATAGGCTCATAAATAGGTTTGCAGCTTGTTCCTAGACAATATAGGATTCCTTCCACTTTTAACTAACAAAATAAGATTAAAGGCTACACTATATTTTATATATTTTTTACTTATAGAGTTTATTTTTTTTGTACAAAAAATTAAAATTTGTTATATTATAAATAAAATTTTTAAACTCTATAAGCAAAAAAAATTATTATATTTTATGTATATTATGTATTTCTATAAAAAAACTTATTTAACATAATTATATACTATGTTTAAATAGATTATCTATCTAGTCAAAGTACATCTGAAATAAATTTATCAGCATTCATTAGATGATGAAAATTAAATTAAAATTAGAATTAAAAAAATTAATGAGTATAGTGAATATTTTTAAAAAACAAATATTTAAAAAGAGAAATAAATTTTTTAAAATTACAAAAAAATACTATTTGAGTACCAAATACTCACCATTTATTTCTTAATCAAACATCCATAACATAACATAAAATAAATATATAAATAAAATTAAAAGTATAACTTCTAAATTGAAATAATGAAAATTTATTTTAAAAATTAGAATTGCATGGATATTAACTTCAAACATTTAAAATTGAATAGAAGATTACTACATGTACAAGTTCCATATGTGCAATTTTTTCTTTTTATTTTTTAATGGTCCTTTTGTATATGGGAGCAATTCTAAAATACAACAAGATTAAAGATCTCAAAAGATAATTTTATAATATGATAAGATCTTAACAAAATATATAAAAAATAGATATTGTTTTGTAAAAAAATTATAAAATATAGTGTAGCCTTTAATCTTATGTTAGTTAAAAGAGGAAGGAATCCCGTATTGTCTAGGAACTAGTTGAAAACCTATTCATGAATCTATATATACACATATCTCACATCCCACATTGCTTAAGAAAACTAGTGAAATAAGACTTTAGGTCTATATAAAAATTGGAACAGTGGTTTCGGGACCACAAATCCGAGCCGAAAAAATTTATTTTAATATTATTGCATGGTCTACATTATGATAGGAAAGTCATGAAAATTCTGATAAGAAAATTTTACCGGTTATGTATTTAATTATGGAAAGGACCAAATTGCATAAAATGTAAAAGTTGGATTCTAGTAGCTATATATACCAAATAGCTATGGAATTCAAAACTTGAGGTCCTTATATGGTAACTAGACCATTAAAGAAAAGTTAGTATATATTTTTGATAAATCATCCATAGAAAATTAGAAAAAGGCAAGGACTAAATTAGAAAGTAGAAAAATTAATGGATGATAAATAATTAAATAGATAATATCATCTTATTTTCATCATCTTCCCCAAAATATACATGGACACCCTAGGAAAGAGAAAATAAGCTTTCTTGACTTCATTGGGTAAGTATTTTTGTCCTGTTTTTAGTAATATTTATATTTTTTAAATCGGAATAGCTTAAGCTATCTATTTTGGGGATTAATTTGAATAGTTATCAAAGTATAGAAGTATTGCCATGGATGAATATGCTGAAAATTTGAATTTTATGGTAGAAATTGAAAGGTTGTTGATAGATAAACAACTTTCACAAAGTAAATTTTTATGAAATTGTGATTTAGGAATTAAATTGTAAAGATGTAAAAGTTATGGAAAAATTTTGAATTTTGTGAAATACATGTGCTGTAAAAGTTATATGAAAATTTCAATTAGGCTTGGAATAAAGATTAAATTGCATGAATTTCATTTTCCAAGCCTAGGGACGAAATTGGAATTTATGAAAAGTATAGGGGCAAAATGATAATTTTGTCTAAGGTGTAAATTGAATCCAATTGAATGTGAATTGAATTAAATTGATGATTAAATTCATTTATATAGATCTTGAAAGACCTAATACTGAGTTGGATCAAATAAAACAAAAAGTTTCGGATTAGTAGATTTCGTATATGAACAAGTATTGAGGTAAGTTCGTGTAACTAAATTGTGTATACTTTTATGTTTGAATTGAATGTGTTTATGTGAATTGTATAAATATTATAAATATATGAAATGATCACATATCCGACAATGCTAGAAATATGTCAAATCTCACTTGAATAGATGAAAGTTGATAGATACAGGAATTCCCGTATTGGTTAAGGTCCAGCATATGTTGCGGACACACCATAGCTCTTAAGAGCATCCTGTTATAAGCCCTCTCGAGCTTCATCCCAGCAGCCTCATGTTATGATGAACTTCAACGACATTGGAATTGGCCCAAGCACAAGGGGCCCAAGTGCAAAATGAAGCTTTAATTTCAACTTGTTAATTTAGTTGCTGGAAAATAAGGATGTTCATCCATTTTAGTTATTTTAGTCATTATAGTTTGAGTCTTTAATTTGTGTCATAAATTAGTTGTGTTTTAAATATGCAATAATTTGAACATCATTAATGTGTCTTAAGTCTAATTAATTGTGTCCTATTTAGCACAACATTTTAATGTGTCTTTGTTTAGACATCATAATTGTGTCTTAAGCTTAGATAAAATAAATGGTGTTTAGGTTATGTCTTATTATTAAATTTAAACTGACTTTAAATGTGTTTGTAGGATGTTTACACTAGCTGGTCAACAAGCATGTGTAATGAACGGCATTGAAGGTGAAGACATGCATTTGGACGTGCATTAAAAAGGGGTGGAGCTGCTGGTTGCTCTCTTCCATGCAGCATTCGTATTCATAGACATTTGGGAGCTTAATGTGTCCATTTGGTTGCAAATTCATGCATGACTTACATGCATGCATGTCCAAGGGAGTAGAAGCTACATTAATTCTGCACATTGAACAACAATGTTCATGCTTCAACTTGCTCCAAAAAGGTTGTTTGTTTTTTTACAAAAAGGGAATCAAATGCTTTCACATATAAATGACTGTTCAATTTCCATAAAAAATGTGTCTATCCGGTCACCTTCGGGTTGATACATGATGGCATAGATATGGACATTAGAAGATGAATGCTTGGGGAATCCGGAGATTATCATTTTATATTATTGTTCAAGGGGTTTAAGCTATGCAATTTTGTTTTCCAAGATCATATCTTTCGAATACTTTGTGTATCTGGTTTGTTTCCATCGAAGAACTTTTTGATTCATTATGAAAAGGTAAAACCAACTTCTATTTTTTATCCTGATATTGGATTATGTGTTCAATTTTCGAATAGGATTTCAGAAACTTCTTTTGTGCTTATAATTCATAGTGTCACTAATTTGTTTCATTCTTGTGGAGATGGAACTTTAAAGTGGTACCCTTCTAAAGAGGGAGGGTATGCAAATAACCTGTTATCTTGTCAAACCAATTGTGATCCTCACGTTTTTGGAAGCGACTTTGTCAAGTTTATGAACGAAGGGGTTTGTGATCTTGAAAGATTTTTCGCAAGCAAATGGCTCGATTTGAGGACAAATTATTTTCAATAGGGAGGGAATGATGTGATCCCAGCCGCATCATGTTATGATGAACTTCGACGACATCTGAGTTAGCCCAAGCACGAGGGGCCAAGTGCAAAATGAAGTTTTAATTTCATCTTGTTAATTTGGTTGCTGGAAAATAAGGTTGTTCATCCGATTTAGTTATTTTAGTCATTATAGTTTGAGTCTTTAATTTGTGTCATAAATTAGTTGCGTTTTAATTATACAATAATTTGAACATCTTTAATGTGTCTTAAGTCTAATTAATTGTGCCCTATTTAGCATAGCATTTTAATGTGTCTTTGTTCAGACATCATAATTGTGTCTTAAACTTAGATAAATTAAATGGTGTTTAGGTTATGTCTTATTATTAAATTTAATTTGACTTTAAATGTGTTTGTAGGTTGTTCACACTAGCTGGTCAGCAAGCATGTGTAATGAACGGCATTGAAGGTGAAGACATGCACTTGGATGTGCATTAAAAAGGGATGGAGCTGCTGGTTGCTCTCTTCCATGTAACATTCATATTCATGGACATTTGGGAGCTTAATGTGTCCATTAGGTTGCAAATTCATGCATGACCTACATGCATGCACGTCTAAGGGAGTAGAAGTTACATTAATTCTGCACATTGAGCAACAATGTTCATGCATCAACTTGCTCCAAGAAGGTTGTTTGTCTTTTTACAAAAAGGGAATCAAATGCTTTCACATATAAAATAACTGTTCGATTTGCA
Organism: Gossypium stocksii; assembly: GCA_020496765.1. Lineage (NCBI taxonomy): Eukaryota > Viridiplantae > Streptophyta > Magnoliopsida > Malvales > Malvaceae > Gossypium > Gossypium stocksii. Next base: position 58,130,765 of record CM035622.1, read on the forward strand.
TACAAAAGGTGTCTATCCGATCACCTTTGGGCTGATACATTATGGCATAGAAATGGACATTGGAAGATGAGTGCTTGGGGAATTTGTGCATGAACCAGCAAGCTTCTAGAGACAAATCATTCCTTTATCCCATGCAAGATTATTCTACCATTTATTGAAGTGCATGGACGTTGGCAATAAGGGAGAGGAATTTCTAAACATTCAATTTGTCCATTCAAGTATTCATGGCACATTAAAGCCTCATTCGGCCAAGGGAGATGTAGGAGAATTTAAAAGCTGCACATCCATGGAATTATGACTTTTTTTCAAGTTTAAGTATGCATGAATGCACCAAGTGAAGCAACATGATTATTCCTCCAATTCATGCACCATCTTTAGGCATGTACCGAATTTTAATGCTATGTGTGTGAACATGTTAAATACAAATGTGAATAGATTTTAAATTATGTGTGAACACCATAGATGCCGAATTTCGATAAGCATTTTAGAGCCTATAAATAGTTGTTTTTGTAAACATTTGAAGGTTAGACAACTTAAGACTTTTGACACCTTTATGTTTAATATATCCTTTGTGAGTTTATTCAACTCTCATTGTTTGTTTTTGACTCAAGCTGACTTATCTAGCTAAGTTAGTGGCGTCTACCTTGTTTCATTGCGAACTTATCACTCTTTGAGTGTGGCATTCCAAACCTATACCTTTGGTTCCTATCTCTTAATAGATAGTGGGTCAAGGTTTTACTATCATCTTTCACCTTAAGTGTCATATAAGACTCAGGTCAATACTCATCTATAGTATTGGTTCATTTTTCAACCTTAAGCTTAGCCTATTCCATCTTATCTTTCAATTTACTTCAACCATACCTTTACTTAGCCGAACCATAACCTTATCATAACTTAAAAACCCATTGAAACCTTTGTTCAAAAACTTATACTTAGCCAATTTTAGCTATAACTCCAAGTAGAACGATACTTCTCTATTTTACGATCGGGAACATCTGCGACTCGAATTCATTCACGAGTACGAGATCATATCACCCGTTATAACTTTTGAGAGTGTCCTAATAGGTTGTGATCCTACATTTTTCTGGACACACCTTAGCTCTTATGAGCATCCCGATTATAAGCTCTTTATGAGCTTCCTGTTAAATTGTCTCTTTGTGAGCTTCTCAATAGTGCTCGCTTGAACTTCCTGATATTGGCTACCCAAAGCTTTCTGTTAAGTGCTCTTAGAAGCTACCGTTAAAGGCTCTTTTTGAGCTTCCCGTTATATAGCCCAGATAAACTTCCTGATAGGCTCTTTATGAGCTTCCTGAAATGGCTCTGTGTGAGCTTCCCATTACAAGGCTCAAGAGTGTGTTTCCCGATTATGTGCCCTAATTAGTTACCCCTGGATATGAATTGATGGATTTTAGTTTTGTAATAGCCCGATTACTTAATCAGAATAGTGGTTTTGGAGCCACAAATCTGAGGTCAAAAAAATAGTTTAATATTATTTTTAGTGTCTATGGCATGAGTTTCTACATGTGTGAAAGTTTCGTGAAAGAATTTTACCGATTAGTTAGTTAAATTGATAAAAGGACTAAATCGCATAAAATAAAAAAGTAGCATGCTATGTGTTATAAGTGCCTAATTGTTACGGCTTATTAAATGTGAAGTCCTTATTATGCAAATGGACCATTGATAAGAGTAATGGACATTAATGACCAACCGTTAAGTGAATTATAAGTTAATTAATAAAGGACATTTTGGTAATTAGTGAATTAAGTCATAAATTAATAAAACCAAAGTTAAAATGTTGTCATCTTCTTCATTTTACAACCAAAATAAGAAAAAGAAAAAGGGTTTATGAGATTTCAGGCATTCGGGCATTGTAAAACTTGATTGAGGTATGTTTTGAGCTCGGTTTTTGGTGATTTCTATGTTTTTGTAATCGTTGCTTTATAATCTAGCTAACCCATGCTTTAATTTTTGAATTGGTTGATGAATTTGTGAATTGCCATTGATGATAGCTTGATGTTTTTGAATGTTGATGATGGAAAATGAATAATTATTGATAGATATACATGTTTTACAAAGTGATTTTGAGTAAAAATACATATTGAGGATTAAATTGTGAAAAGTTGAAAAATTTAGGGATAAAATGTGAAATAAATAAAAGTTTGGGCTGTTAGGGACTAATAGGAAATTTGGCCAAGCTTGGGTTTAATGAAATTTTGCTAATTTTGTGACTTGTGAAATAAGGACTAAATTGTGAAAAATGAAAAATTATAGGGCTAAATTGTAAAAATGCTTAAATATGTGTTTGTGGATAGAATTGAATGAAATAGTGATTAAACAAGTTAAATTTGAATTTATTTAGATCAAGAACGAAAGAAATTAGATTTAGATCGGGGGAAATCGAAAGTTATCGAATAGTCACTCTGATCTATTCATCTCGTTTTTGAGGTAAGTTCATATGTAAATAAACGTATTTCATTTGAATTATTTATGCATGATTGTTATTAAAACATATTTAATTGCTATGGGAGTTGAATATTTGAATCTGAAAAAGTATTGACAGTGTTGTGACGTCCAAAAGTCCCATTCGAACCATAGGAATAGTATAGGATACGAATGTCATGACATTAGGATTCCGAGGCGTGATATCGTGTAAGGCCATGTCTGGGACATTGGCATCAATATGAGATTACGTGTAAGACCATGTTTGGGACATTTGCATCGTATACGATTTCGTGTAAGACCCTGTTTGGGACAGTGGCATCAATATATTATAACATGTAAGACCATATCTGGGATATGGCATTGTACGAGATTTACGAGCTATTCTAGTATCCTTGTCGATTTCGAATGGTTCAACGGGTAATGTCGAGAAGTGAATGAATATGTAAATGAGTAATCGATTCAGGTACGTTGATGTTTGTATGATTAACCAAAGAAAAGGTAAGTGATGTACATGGATTATGAACAAGTGAATTAGATGAGATTTATGAAGTTTGCACATTTGATTAGTTATGATTTTTCACGGATGAATTGGCTTAAGTTGTTTCATATGTTATGTTTATTTGTATATGGCTCACTAAGCTTTTGAAAGCTTACTTTGTGTGTATTTTCCCTTGTTTTATAGATTATCGAAGCTACCGTGAGCTCGGGGATCGTCAAGGATCGTGTCACACTATGAAATGATATTTTGGTACTTTTGACATCGTAAATATTATTATATGGCATGTATAGGCTAGTGATGTTATGATATGTGTTATATGTATATCTTGCCATGTGATATGGCTTGAGTATGATTGAGACTATGGATTTGTTTTGGTATAGACTATGTGATAGAAAAATGGTATATTTGATGTATATATATAGCCTTGTGAAAATGGTCATTTTGGTAAACTTGTTTTGATATTGTTTTGGTAAGTTTGATATAAGATTGAGTTGTGCACATAGGATGATTTTGGTATAAGGTTTGATGTGAAATTGTGTTATTGATATTAGATGAATGAATGGTTTTGGCATGTGGATTTAGTGTGTTTTAGTATAGCAAAAGAGTACGAAATTGATTAGTGATATTATGGAAGGAATTGTGCTTGATTTGGTATTGTTTTGGTTGCAAATTGGTTATGAATTATGTGTCAATTGAGGCTTGTTTTGATGCTTGTGAGGATAACTTTTAAAGGGTGGCAATTGGCCTTGTAAATGGCCTATTTTTGCCCACACGGGCAGGGACAGGGGCATATGTCTTTGCTGTATTGCTCGAAGGCCAATTCGAATTGAGCCTGGGTACTCCACACGGTCTCACACACGGGCGTGTGATTGGCCATGTAACCAAGTCAATATAGCCTACAGGTTTAGCACGGCCTAGACACATGGGCGTGTCTATTGGCCGTGGGTGGCACACGAGTTGGCACATGGGCGTGTGGTCAACTGTGTGACCTAAGTTAATAAACTCCCTAATTTTCACACGTCCTGGCACATGGGCGTGTCTTTGGCCCTTGTGGTGCAAGTAAGAATGTATGCCCTATTTTCACACGACCTAAACACACGGGTGTGTTTGAAGCTATGTGAGGCACACTGCCTGTTCACACAGGTGTGTGACCTCTGTAACTTGGAAAAATTTTAATTTTTTGGAAAATCTTATATGAGAGCGATTTAGTCCCCAACATTCTCTAGAGCATGTTTAAGGTCTCGAAGACCTTCTAAAGGGATTATATGCTTATGAATGATTATGATGTGATGATGTATGAGCTATGTACATGAAATGATCGGTAATGCCTTGTAACCCTAATCAGGTGACAGAGATAGGTTGGGGGTGTTACATTTGATTGGTATCAGAGCTACGGTTTAGTCAATTCTAAGAATAACGTAGCGTGTGTTAGAGTCTAGCTATACATGCCATATATATGAATCGCGATCGTGTGATGATTCCTGACAGTTAAACATGTGTTTTCATATAGTAAATGGATCCCGAATGAGCTGTAGCTGACGATGATGAGAGTAATGTGCCCGCTCCCTCTCAAGGGGCAACGCAAACTGATTCTAGGCTGATAACAAGTAGCCAGGAGGGAGAGGCTAAGCAAGCCTTCTTCCAAATGATGAATGAGTGGTTCACGAAATTCATTAGAACAAATCCGGCTACTCAACAACCTCGACCTCGCCTAATCTTGCATAAGTCCTTGTTGTGCCACAAGTTGTGAACCTGATACAATTGAGTCAGCCTCCGGTTGATAAAATTAGAATATATGAAGCTAAAGAGTTTCGGGCCACTACTGATGATGGTACTGAGAGAGTTGAGTTCTGGCTCGAGAATACGATAAAAGTGTTTGATGAAATGTCATGTAATCCTGATGAATGTCTTAAATGTGCTGTTTCACTTCTGAGAGATACGTCGCATCAATGGTGGAAAACATTGATATTTATGGTCCCGAGAGAATGGGTTACTTGGGATTTCTTTCAGACTGAGTTCAGAAAGAAGTACATCAGTTAGAGATTCATAGATCAGAAATGCAAAGAATTTCTTGAGCTGAAACAAAGCTATATGTCTGTTACGGAATATCAGTGAGAATTTGTAAGATTGAGCCGTTATGCATGGGAATGTGTCTCAACAGAAGCAATAATGTGTAAAAGATTTAAAGATGGCTTGAACGAAGATATCCGCCTCATAGTTGGGATTCTAGAAATAAAAGAGTTTGTTATGCTTGTTGATCGAGCGTGTAAAGTTGAAGAACTCGGGAATGAGAAAAGAAAAGTTGAGTTGGAAGCTAGAGATGTACGAAAGAGATCATCGAGTAAATTATTTCAGTCAGCATCAAAGAAGTTCTGAGATGATTATAGCCATTCAAAAGACTAAGGTGAGTAATTCAAATAGAGATCTAGTAAAGCAACATTCGAGCTTTAGAGCTCCAGCCACTTCAATCGCTAGTGTTGGAAATGTCAGACCAAATTGAGCTGAGTACAGATATTGTGGTAAAAGACATTCCGGCGATTGTAGATTGAATGATTGGGCTTGTTTCAAATGTGGATCTCTGTATCATTTCATCTATGATTGTCCCAAACTAGTTGAGCAAGAGACTGTACAAAATACGAGGCTGAATAACATGATAGTTAGACTGTCCAGAAACACGATTAATGTGAGTGGTAGCTAGAAAGGGGTTAAGGATTCAGCTGTGAGATCTGAAGCTTGAGCACCTGATAGATCCAGGATCGACACATTCATACATCTCCTGACTGGTAGCCGAGTAATGTGAGTGCTAGAGCCTATGCTATTCGCACTCGTGAAGAAGCGTCATCTCCAGACGTCATTACTGGTACTTTTACTCTCTATGATACTACTATGATTGCATTGATAGATCCAGGATCGACACATTCGTACTTATGTATGAGTTTAGTATCCAGTAAGACTTTACTTGTAGAGTCTACTAAATTTGTGATTAGAGTATCGAACCCCTTAGGTAGGTGTGTATTGGTTGATAAAGTATGCAAAAATTGTCTATTGATGATTCGAGATCATTATTTTCTGGCCGACTTGATGTTGTTACCTGTCGATGAGTTTGATGTAATTCTGGGTATGGACTGGTTAACATTGCATGATGCAGTAGTGAATTGCAGACGGAAGACCATTGATTTGAGAAGTCAGAATGATGAGATAATCTGGATTGAGTCTAATAATTTAAATGGGTTATCGGCTGTGATTTCTTCGATGTTAGCTCAGAGATACGTGAAAAGGGTTGTGAAGCTTACTTTGCTTATGTGCTCGATACAAAAGTGACAGAAAGGAAGATTGAATCTGTGCCTATTGTTTGTGAGTATACGGATGTGTTTCTTGAGAAATTATCGAGATTACCACCGATCCAAGAGGTTGAGTTTGGAATTGAATTAGTGCCGGGAACAACTCCGATATCAATAGCTCTGTACAGAATGACTCCAACAGAGTTAAAAGAATTGAAATCTCAGTTGCAAGAGTTGACAGATAGAGGTTTTGCACGACTGAGTTATTCTCCCTAGGGTGCTTCCGTACAGTTTGTGAAAAAGAAAGATGGCACGATGAGAATGTGCATTGACTATCAATAGTTAAACAAAGTGACGACCAAGAATAAGTATCCTCTGCCCAAATTGATGATTTAGTCGATCAGTTGAAAGGGGCTACTGTGTTTTCAAAGATAGACTTGAGATCGGGATATTATCAGTTGCGACTTAAAGACTCAGGCATACTGAAAACTGCATTCAGAACACAGTACGAACATTATGAGTTTTTTAGTAATGCTTTTTAGACTAACGAATGCTCTAGTAGTTTTTATGGACCTAATGAATCATATCTTCAGACCGTACCTAGATTGATTTGTTGTGGTATTCATAGATAACATATTGATTTATTTGTGTGATGAAATTGAGCATGCCGAGTACTTAAGAATTGTGTTACAGATTCTGCGTGATAAGCAGTTATTTAGTAAATGTGAATTTTGGTTATGCGAAGTTGGTTTTCTAGGGCATATTGTATCAACATCAGGTATTCGAATGGATTCGAGCAAGATTTCAGCAATCCTAGATTGGAAACCTCCGAGAAATGTATCAGAAGTCCGTAGTTTTTTGGGACTTGCCGCTTATTACAGATGGTTTGTAAAAGGCTTTTTGATGATTGCGATGAGATTGCTTCAGAAAGATTTGAATTTGCGATAGAGAAGATGGTTAGAATTGTTAAAAAGATTACAAGCTAGTGATTGATTATCATCCAGGAAAAGCAAATGTTGTTGCTGATGCTTTGAGCTGGAAATCTTTGTTTACTCTACGTGCGTTGAATGTTCAGTTGGCTTTAGCTGATGATGTTTCGATTATAGCTGAGTTGAAAGTGAGATCATTGTTTTTACAGCAAATATATGATGCCCAGAAAGTTGACAATGAAATGTTAATGAAAAGAGCTCAATGTGATTTGAATCCTGATTTTGAATTTCGGATTGACACTGATGATTGTTTAAGATTCCAAAACCGAATTTGTATTTCGAGAACTTCAGAGTTGATTTAGATGATTTAGAATGAAGCACATAGTAGTCGCTTATCTGTTCATCCGGGAAGTACATAAATGTATAATGATCTAAAACAACTTTACTGGTGGCCTGGTATGAAACGAGACACCTTAGATTTCATTTTGAAATGTTTGATTTGTCAGCAAGTCAAAGCTAAACATCAGGTACCATCTGGTCTGTTACAGTTGATTATGATTCCCGAATAGAAATGGGATAGAGTGACTATGGACTGCAACAGCTCGATTTAGGGCCTAAACAGAATAGTGGTTTTGGAACCACAAAACCGAAGCAGAAAGATTTATTGCGATAACATTTTGAGGCCCACTGTATGATTGAATAATTGTGTCAAAATTTCATTAAGAAATTTTACCAATAAAGTGTTCGATTTGATTAATAGGACTAAATTGCAAAAGGTGAAAAATATGCATTATAGAAGCTAAAAGTGTTTAATTGAAATAAGTTTTTAAATTGGAGGTCCTTAAATGGAAATTAGACCATTATACTTAGATGGACAAAAATGGACATGGTAGGATAAAATTTCAAAGTTTTTCATTAAGGGCATTTTAGTCATTTGGTAATTAAATGAATTAAAAAGCCAAAATAAGCCAAAATCTTGTCCATCTTCTTCTTCCTATGGCCGAATGTCACAAGGGACTCCATGGCTAGGGTTTTGGTCACTTCCAAGCTTGATTGTAAGTGCAACCTAGCCCCGTTTTTAATACTCTTTACGTTTTTGAAGTCGTTATCACCCAATTTACCTATTTCTACCATTAATTTGAGCTAGGGTTCATGTTTAAAAATTTACCCCATGTATGACATGCATGTATTTTGATGCCTAATGGTAGAAAATGAATGTTAGTTGTGTAGTAAATGACTTTTACTAAATGATTTTCGGTGAAAACGTCCAAAAGGACCTATTTGTAAAAGTTATAAAATATGTCATAAAAGTGTGATCTAGTGGAAATTGTAGGCTGTTATAGTTATGAAAATGGTTCAGCTAGGCTTGTATGTTAAAGAAATTGAATAAATTTCATTTTACGAGCCTAGGGGAAAAAGTGTAAATATGTCAAACTTTAGGGGCAAAAACGTAATTTTTCCATAATATGATTTTTGGGTCACATTGAATAATGTGACTAATAAGTGAGCTAAATGTGATATTATAGATTATGGAAAACGAGGTTTGAAACTAGACGGAGGGAAAAACGAGTATTCGATGATTTGGTCCTTTTCACCAATTTCTATGCCAAGGTAAGTTCGTATGTTAATAAACATTGTTGAATTGTGTTAATTTTGCCTTAGTATCATGTGTTCGATTGAATTTTGAAATTTAAATTAATTTTTTGAAATGGGTAAAAAACGAAGGATCAATCACGATCGGTTCCTAGTGAAATATGAATTGACAGTAAAAGACAATGGTTAGACCATGGTAATATGAGATATGTGATTTCCGTGTAAGACCATAGCTGGACTATGGCATCAGTATGTGATTACATGTAAGACCATATTTGGGATGTGGCATTGTACTATGTATATGTGATCCGGGTGATGGTTATGTGCGTCCTACCAGTGGCTAGGTACTCCGGCATGTATTGCGGATACCTGATAGCTTGTGTGAGCAGCACTGGGTAGCTACGTCTTAACTGTCAACTTGTGTGAGCAGACCCGTGAATAGTATGATTATGTGTAAGACCATATCTGGGATATGGCATCGTACTATGCATATGTGATCCGAGTGCTGGTCTTGTACGTTCTACCAATGGCTGGGTACTTTGGAATATGTTACAGATGCTTGACAGCTTGTGTAAGCAGCACTGGCTAGTTACGTCCCGCTCGTCAGCTTGTGTGAGCAGACCCGTGATTAGCTCGAGAGTGAGCTCTTAAGTGATAAGTGGTAGCTTTGGCTACAAATAAGTGTGGCACTTATGTGCAAGATTCCAAATATACGTTAGTATTCCAAACATCCAACAGGCAAAGACAAGATGAGAAAGTAAGTGAGAATTAATTAAAGAAACCAGGTACGTATCAAATCTATGTGAAAATCGAATGCAGGTAAAATAGTGATCTTATAGTGTATCGTGTACATGAAATGAGAAAAAGATTTGTGTCTGAGTACGCTTCATGCCATAATGTGTATATTTGGTTGTATTGAAACATGAATCAAATGATATATGAGATATGAGTTATAATTATTTTTAATTATATGCAAGTATGGCACATAGTATGCAAAGTATGATTATATGATGAGATTTTACATGGTTTATCTTGGCTAAAGTATTTGTGATGGATATTGGATTGAATGAAATTATATTAACGTTCGATTATGTATGTATAAATTTGGACAATTTGATACAAGATATTTGATCCATACGAACATGGAATTGAATAAACTCGTGAAACCTTTGGTAAATTACGTGATTGGAATTATGGTTCAAAGACGAAATTGAATGAGTTTACACCATAGTAATGAAATTTCTTAATAAGTGTTTACTCGATAAGTTGTATTTATTTTCATATGAGCTTATTAATATTTATAGCTTACTTATGTTATTTCTCCTATGCTTATAAGATTTCAAAGACTCGCTCGGGTTGGAAGCTGACGGAGATCTCATCATACTATCCAACTATCATATCGATACTGAAAGACTTACGAATAGGGTTATATAGCATGTATAGGCTAGTTGCTTAGGAAGAGTATAAGTCTTTTTGGTTATTGAAGCCTAAATGAGTTTGATAGGACTAGCAAAGTGTTTTAGATTGTTTTAGTAATGTGTTTGACCTTGAAATGGCTTGTAAAGGTTGGTATATTTGGCCATTTAAGTTGGCTAACCTTGGCTATATTTATGACCATGTGATGATGCCTTTCTTTAATGTGTAAGCTTGCATGGTTTGAGTGGATAAGTATGTGATGTTCATGTATGATAGATGTAGCATGTGAATGGTGTGTTGATGTCTTGGCTATGGATGTATGATGGCTTAATTATGTTAAGGTATGTGATGTTGAATTGGTGCAAGTGTGATTGTGTTTTAGGGTGGCAAATAGCTTGGAAAATAGCCCTAAAGTTGTCCACACAGGTAGACACATAGGCGTGTGTGACACACAGTCTGCCCCATGGGCCTGTGGATAGGCCGTGTGTCCCCTGTACCTTAATTTTGAGGAATAGAATGCCCAGTATGGAGCACACGGGTAGAGACACGGGCGTGTGTCTCAACCGTGTGAAGGACAAGGCCTCAGGACATAGACGTGTTCTCAGGCCGTGTGAAGTCTGCACTATGAATGTGAAAATTAAATTTGCCACACGGCTTAGCACACGGGCGTGTGACTTGGTCGTGTGACCCTAAATGGTTGATGACGTCATAAACAGAGTGCTCAATGTTTTTCACAGGGGTTGGGACACGGGTGTGTATGACCACATGTGTAACACCCCAAACCCGGCCCAGACGTTATGGCCGAATCTGTCGATGTCACATTGAATGAACTATTTTTCAAAATGACTTTATTTATTTAATAACATGTTCGGTAGAAAATTTACTTGTTTTTACAAACTTAAGTTCGAGATTTAGAAATTCAAGTTCATGTTAAGTCCAAAATGAAAGCCCATATTTAAACTAAAACTCCCACATAATAATGTTATTTGAAAACCACGTTTAATTTGAGAAATTTATCTAAGTGTAAAACTAGACAGTTGAAACATTAATAACCCTAAATATAGTCACATTGCAGACACAAGGCCTTATTACATCAACTGAAAATAAAGTAATAAACTAAGTAATTTAAAAGGAAACAATTCATTTAAATCTATATTGAAAATTCCTAAGTAACTTGTAGTGTGGCGGTCTCCGAGTCCTCTCCCGCGTCGAGCCGTCTATTGTGGATCACCTGAAATATTAATAATAAGGGTGTGAGTTTCGAAACTCAGTGTGTATGACCCTTGGCAATTAAATCAATTCAGTATGCACATATCACGTTGGGCCTAAGCCCTAATCAATATCAGTGGTCTGGGCCTTAGCCCATATTGACCTCATATCATATCAAAATTTCATGAATGCAAATGTTACCATCCCAAATCCAACCGCTACACACCACCCGTACCTGCCCAACACACCTGTGGGGATATCTATATCAACCCACCCATCCTCTACACTCTAAAGGTAGCACCGGTTGCGGCACTACTCAAACGTTACAGCGAGCTGCTCGTGGCTCAAAAGCCTTCGTTGCGTCCATAGTCGTCAAGCGACCATGCGACCCTCATATACACTTCCTCCAATCAAAACCCAGCCCACATGCAACATAATATCTCATGAATGCATCATCGTCACATACAATATACACCAGTCACACTCATAACACATAGGGGTATTTTAGTCATTTCACTACCTAGGGGTATTTTGGTAATTTCTACCCTACAAGGGTGTATCGGTAACTCTACCCTTCGAGGCATTATAATAATTCTACTCTACATGGGCATTTTAGTAATTCTACCCTAGAGGGGTATTTTCGTAATTTCCTAATGGTACAGATTTTAATTATAGATTCTGGCCTATCAACAAGTCCTCGCGGCTAAAGTGAACAGACGCTATGCACCAGGTAGGATTCAAGAGAAGAGGAGGTGGGTCACTCGAACCGCTTAAGTACCAAGCTCTTCCTAGATCCAATCCTAGACATGCACACATCCATTGCCACACCTTGGTCTAGCGACTTGTCCACGGACATGTTTAATTATTTAATTAAGTCTTATGTAAAATTTGAGAGATCAGAACTAGGCCTATAGTCCATAAAAACCCTAGCATGCATTTCTACAATCCCAAAAGGCCCACTACGCCTAATCATATTCATTAAATCCACTAAGTCCTAAACATGCTTATGTAGCCCATTAGGCTCGATCACAATCCAATCATACAATCATGCATGTCAATTCATCACACAATTTCATATCACAATTTTGCCATTTTGGGCCCCCAAGTTCGTCACGCCCATTCGGGATTTTGGGATTTCGGCTTTTATCGATTTTCGAGTGTGTAGTGTATGTACACACTTGATTGACGACCCGCACTACACTATCCTCAGCCTCGACCTACAATCAAAACCACTTTCGAATCAATTCTATACCTTAAACTACAACTTTATCAAATCCCGAAGCCTTACCGTAACCTTACCGTGTACCTTTGACCTTTCTAGCCTTCTTTAGCAAATAGTCTCAAGTATTCTTAGATCTGCATCAACACACATATTTTATCAACATCAGGTGACTCGTCTTCCACACGAGTCACCCTTATAGGCTACACATATACTCGGCCACCCCCTTAAGAAACCGAAATTGAGAATGAGACACTTACCGAAACTCGTCTTCAAACTAACGGCCTAGATATCTGCTGTTTAAGCAATCGGCTTTTCAACACTAACTTAAGGATGGTAATCAAAGACGAATAGTGATGAAGGAAAAGAAATTGGCAAGGGAGATATGAGTATTCAGCTTTCAAGAAATCAATGATGATATTCGGCGTTTTGAGAAACAAAGAAACTTAATGGAATTTGGTAAAAGAATGAAAAGGGAGAAGAGAGGTTGGCAATAGAATGAATTCGGCAAAATAAACCAAAACCCTCATGCACATTCGGCATTCCTTTAAATTGGCACAAGCCGATTCAAGCCTCCCTTGCAGTCCCATTCGGCACCAACTCCCTCTCTCTCTCAATCTCTTATTTTCTCTCCATTATCTCCACCTTAAAAATCTCTCCTGAACAATCCCCTTAGAGTCCATCTTCACGCTACTTCCAACCTTCTAGAAGGCCAAAATTAAATTCCTAAAAATACTAAGCTAGGATCCAAAACTTAACCAAGGCCCATTACTTCTAGGCCCAAAATTCGGGGTGTTACAACATGGCCTGCCCACACGGGCGTGTCCCAAGTCACACGGGCATGTGACACTATTTTGATGAAAAATTTTCTAAGTGCTCCAAAGTTGTCGGTTAAGTCCCAATCCACTTCCAATGTATGTTTAAGGCCTCGTAGGCCCATGTTAGGGACATGATGAGTATGTATGAAAAGTTTTTAATTTGGGTGGAAAATTATGACTCGAAATTGTATGAGTGCCTGTGTTTAAGTCTGGTAATGCCTCATACCCTGTTCCAGCGTGAATATAGGTAAGGGGTGTTACATGGGCTTTGTTTCGAGTTTGCCCCTATCTCCGAGAAAAAAAGATGCGATTTGGGTTATGGTTGATAGACTGATGAAGACAATTCATTTCATTCCGGTATGATCAGACTACTCGCTTGATAAGTTAGCTGAGTTATACATTTCTGATATTGTTAGACTTCATAAAGTGCCATTATCTATTATTTCGGATACAGATCTAAGATTCACTTCATGGTTTTGGAAGAAACTATAAGAAGCTTTAGGAACGAAAATACATTTTAGTACTACTTTTCACCTGCAAACGGATGGACAATCCGAGCAGATTATTTAGATACTCGAAGATATGTTAAGATGTTGCATCTTGAGTTTGAAGGTACATGGGAATAGTACTTGTCGTTGATTGAATTTGCATATAATAATAGCTTTCAATTGAGTATTAAAATGGCACTGTATGAAGCTTTATATGGTTGCAAATGCCGAACATCTTTGTATTGGATAGAACTTAGCGAGAATAAGATTCACGGGGTTGACTTGATCAGAGAGACTGAGTAGAAAGTAAAAGTGATTTGTAATAGCCTAAAAGCAGTGTCAGATCATCAGAAATCGTACTCAAACTTGAAATGGAAAGATATTGAGTTTGAGATTGGTGATAAAGTGTTTTTGAAAGTGTAATACCTCTAACCAGTATCTGTCACTGGAAAAGGGGTTACGAGGTATTACCAGACGAGACATAGCCTCCGAAATATTATATATTCATATACTTAATCGTGATCAAGACTCTTAAACCAATCAAATGTTAAATCATTTCATATCATAAAACTAATATAAATGTAAACATTTAATTCATAAACAAATTATCAAATATATCACTTTTCACATACAAGCATATACGCATAACTAAATAATCAAATCATTAGATTACATGAATCTAATAAAACGAACAAGTTAAATACTCATCATTTGTCCATATCATAATCAGTACATTACTATTCATTAGAACATTTTTCTCTAATGCTTAAACCAAATGGAAACATGCATATAGATTCATATAGAATTAAATCCCTATTTTAAACATAGTACATATCATGTCAAGTACTTTCAAGATTTCATATTAAACATAACTGAGTACAAATAAACTTAAATTATTCTTATTCCTAGCAAGACCATTAAAAACGCGTCATACACTTAATATACTCACAATAATAGCCACATAGCCGAAACACAAATTAAACTTAAGCAATAGTTTCCGTCCAATTATGCGCATCAATTCATGTACCAAAGTAGCATTTATTAACCCATCAGTTTAACTATATTATAACATTATAAAGATTAGTAAATAAGACATATATATAATTTAAATTAAAAGCCATAACTGAATGTATATGTATATATATATATATATATAAATATATGCCATTTATAATTTACATATCATGTCATATATCATTGAAAATATATATATCCTTATTAAGTCAGTATTCATATCACAATAGAAATTTGTAAATTAATTAACTTATAAACTAACTTACTTTCATTTACCAAAATTCATTACATTACAACTAATTAATTATACCACAAACCGCAGCCATCTATCATATGCTTCACACTAGTGAGTCATATATATATATCACTTATTCAATATGTCTAACAAAAAATTCGCATCATATCAAAAATGACACAATTAGCATACCAACTACACCCCAAAAATATATCATATCCGGATCGTTAATACCACAAGAAAACGTAACATTACTTGATAGGAGCATATAAACCAAGCAACACACACATAAGAATCATAATTTATGATAGCAAATACGCATATCGATTTAGCCATTTTTGCATGGCATAACATATACACAGCTTCAGACATAACCAAATATTAACTAGCCTATACATGCCATAGGTTCGAAATCTAATTTATAATAGTACCGAAAAATAGTCGATAGTGTGATAGCCTTCGCTGACAATCCCCGAGCTTGCAACTAGTCGATAGTGTGATAGCCTTCGCTGACGATCCCTGAGCTTGCAACTAGTCTCCAAAATCTATAAAATAGAAGTAAAATACACACACAGAGTAAGCTATCTTAGCTTAGTAAGTCATAAGCAAATATTAACTCAATAACAATAATAATTTAATAATACATAACCAAACCATACTTGTAAAATTCAAATATCCATATATAACTAAACATGAATTAAGTTTTGTCCAAACATGTATTCGTTCTTTATCCAAAATCATCTTTCATACTCAATATAAAAAAATTTCACTTGACCGATTACTTACTATCATAATACAATTCACATTTCCTTAATCATAATTTCACATTCAATTACCTTATAGACAAATGCACATGTAAACTTTGGCATAAGTATGAAATTCACATCATACATATACATATCATTAAACCGAATATGACCAATCATATACTTAAACATATGGTTTCATTCACTTCATTCATAGCTCAATTCTTAATTCAAAAATTATCTCAATGGCATTAATAATTCATTAAGGCATAAGCAAGTCATACTTATGAAATTTAATTACCAAACATTTATCTATACATAATTTATAACATTTCCAAACACACATTGATTTATTAACATATTTAATATCACATAGACCTTATTTTTCCGAATATATATACTTCCATATAAACACGTTCAAAGGTCACATTTCAAATACCTACTAATCGAATGCACATAAACCCTTTAATATCAATATGAATTTCACATTTCAATTTATTCCTCATGTAACATTAGGCCGAATATAAGCTCAAAAATCAAACATTACTATCACATACTTATACATTAATCCACATATAAATTTTCATATACACAATCACTACCATTAACATCATTTATAACTTGTATAACATATCAAATAATCAACTTACCTTATTTCCGAATAGGTAATAAATTGTCATATACCTGTTCACTTTAACTTGTTTCCACATTCATTCGTAACTTATCATTACCTGTTGAACCATTCAGAATTAAAAAGGATACTCGAATTATAACACATATCGTACAATACCAGCGTCCCAGACGTGGTCTTACATGTAGTCACATATCAATACCACATTGGCATAAAGCCTACTAGTTGTAAATCCTATTATAATACACCAGCATAAAGCCTGCTAGGCCCGAAGCCTGATATATTACACTGACACGAAGCCTGCTAGGCTCAAAGCTTGATATATTACACCGGCATGAAGCCTGCTAGGCTCAAAGCCTGAAATATTACACCGGCACGAAGCCTGCTAGGCTCAAAGCCTAATATATTATACCGGCAAGAAGCCTGCTAGGCATAAAGCCTGAATATCACTAATATAAAGTTAATCTTACAAATAATTCATATATCGAAAACTCCAATTATTCTTTAAGGTTCACATGGAGCTTTTCAAACGTCGAATCTTGGTCGAATCAAATCGTAAACATAGTTCCCAAGTGTACACATATTTGGCTATCATTTATACATTCTCCAATAGATCAATTTAGCACAAGTAACTTATTTTTATTTGAAAATAACTACGTTTATTTGCTTATAAACTTACCTCGGACAACGATAATCGGAACGAGACGATTAATCGGTGATTTTAGTTTTCCTCCGATCCACATTAGATTTCTTTGGTTCTTGATCCAAATGTATTCAAAATAAAGTAATTCAATATAATTTCATTCAGTTTAGTCCAAAAACATATAAATGATCAAATTACTATTTTACCCTGGCATTTCATACATTTTACAATTTAGTCCAATTTGCATAAAACACAAAACATACAAAATTTACACATACCAAACTTTGGCCAAATCTTCATTATGCCCATATAAGCCCACACAATTCATTTATTTCACATTTTAGTCCCCTAATTTATTATTTTTGTAAGTTAGCCCTAATTACTCAAATTCATCCAAATTTCCAATATAAAACTTACTAACCCAAAACATATCTTCAATAATTCATCATCAAACATCACAAAACACAATTATGCATCAATGGAATAACTCAAAATATTCATCAAAATCAGAAATTGAAGCATGGGTCGGGTAGTATTCGAAGCAACGATCTCAAAAACGTAAAAATTAACAAAAACTGAGCAAAAACAAACCTTGAATTAAGCTTGAACCTAGGCCGAATATTGCTTGCTTTTTCTTTTTCTTTTCTTTAGCTATATTCGGTCAAAATAAAGATGAACTAATGGCTTTTTAATGTTTATGTTTTATAATACTTTAACTTAATTTTTAAATTACAAATTTAACCTTTTAAAATTAGTTACTAAACCTTATAATGCATGGCCACTACCGTCCCACTATTTAAATATGGCTTATTTACACCCTAAACACTCCATAATATAAAGACACAATCAATTCAGCCCTTAACAATTAAACTATCAAATTTTTATTTTACGCGATTTAGCCCTTTTATTTAATCGAGCACTCAAACAACAAAATTAATTCACAAAAAATTCACACATGCAAATAATATTAAAATATTTTTTGACTCGGATTCATGATCCCGAAACCACCATTCCGAATAGGGTCAAAATCGTGTTGTTACAGAAAGTGTCTCCGTGGAAGAAAATACTTAGATTCGGCAGAAAAGGTAAGTTGAGTCTGAGATTCATTGGGCCGTATGAGATTATAGAGCGTATTGGGCCAGTTGTTTATAGATTATCTTTGCCACCTGAGTTAGAGAATATTCACAATGTATTTCACGTATCAATGTTACGTGATACAGATTCGACCCATCACATGTGATTTCTCCGTCTGAGATTGAGATTCAGTCTGATATGTCATACGGCAAAGAACCGATCATGATTCTAGCTCGCGAGGTTAAAGAACTGAGATATAAGAAAATCGCATTAGTAAAAGTGTTATGGCATGGACACAGGGTTGAAGAAGCTACGTGGGAGCCCGAGGATGTTATGAGAGAGCAATACCCAAACCTTTTCACTGGTAAGATTTTTGGGGACGAAAATCCCTAAGGGGGGAGAGTTCTAACATCCTAGTTTGAGCTTAATTGGAACAATGGTTTTGAAACCACAAATCCAAGGTCAGAAAAATAGTTTAATATTGTTTTTAGTGTCTATGGCATGAGTTTATGCATGTGTGAAAGTTTCGTGAAAGAATTTTACCGATTAGTTAGTTAAATTGATAAAAGGGCTAAATCGCATAAAATAAAAAAAGTAGCATGCTATGTGTTATAAGTGCTTAATTGTTATGGGTCATTAAATGTGAAAGTTCTTATTATGCAAATGGACCATTGATAAGATTAATGGACATTAATGACCAACCATTAAGTGAATTATAAGTTAATTAATAAGGGACATTTTGGTAATTAGTAAATTAAGTCATAAATTAATAAAACCAAAGTTAAAATGTTGTCATCTTCTTCATTTTACAACCAAAATAAGGAAAAGAAAAAGGGTTTATGAGCTTTTAGGCATTCGGCCATTGTAAAACTTGATTGAGATATGTTTTAAGCTCGATTTTTGATGATTTCTATGTTTTTGTAACTGTTGCTTCATAATCTAGCTAACCCATGCTTTAAATTTTGAATTGGTTGATGAATTTGTGAGTTTCCATTGATAATAGCTTGATGTTTTTGAATGTTGATGATGGAAAATGAATAATTATTGATAGATATACATGTTTTACAAAGTGATTTTGCGTAAAAATACATATTTAGGATTAAATTTTGAAAAGTTAAAAATGTGGGGATAAAATGTGAAATAAATAAAGTTTTGGGCTATTAGGGACTAATAAGAAATTCGACCAAGCCTGGGTTTAATGAAATTTTGCTAATTTTGTGTAATTGTGAAATAATGACTAAATTGTAAAAAAAGTAAAATTATAGGGGCTAAAGTGTAAAAATGCTTAAATATGTGTTTATGGATAGAATTGAATGAAATAGTGATTAAACAAGTTAAATTTGAATTTATTTAGATGAAGAACGAAGGAAATCAGATTTAGATTGGGGCAAATTGAAAGTTATCGAATAGTCGCTTCGATCCATTCATCTCATTTTTTGAGGTAAGTTCATGTGTAAATAAACATATTTCATTTGAATTATATATGAATGATTGTTATTGAAGCATAGAATTGCTATGGGAGCTGAATATTTGAATCCAAGAAAGTATCGACAGTATTGTGGAGTCCGAAAGTCCTATACGAACCATAGGAATAGTATAGGATACGAATTTCATGACATTAGAATTCCGAGGCATGATATCGTGTAAGACCATTTCTAGGACAGTGGCATTGACCTGTGATTACGTGTAAGATCATGCCTGGGACATTGGCATCGTATATGATTTTGTGTAAGACCCTGTCTGGGACAGTGGCATTGATATATTATAACATGTAAGACCATATCTGGGATATGGCATTGTACGAGATTTATGAGCTATTCGAGTATCCTTGTCTATTCTGAATGGTTCAAAGGGCAATGTCGAGAAGTGAATAACTATGTAAATGAGTAATCAATTCAGGTACATTGATGTTTATGTGATTACCGAAAGAAAAGGTAAGTGATGTACATGGATTATGAACAAGTGAATTAAATGAGATTTATGAAGTTTGCACATTTGATTAGTTATGATTTTTCATGGATGAATTGGCTTAAGTTGTTCCATGTGTTATGCTTTTTTGTATATGGCTTACTAAGCTTTTGAAAGCTTACTTTGTGTGTATTTTCCCTTTTTTTTTAATCGATTATCAAAGCTACTGTGAGCTTGGGGATCGTTAAGGATCGTTGTCACACTATCGAATGATATTTTGGTACTTTTGACATTGTAAATATTATTGTATGGCATGTATAAGCTAGTGATGTTATGATATGTGTTATATGTATATCTTGCCATGTGATATGGCTTGAGTATGATTGAGACTATGGATTTGTTTTGGTATAGTCTTTGTGATAGAAAAATGGTATATTTGATGTATATATATAGCCTTGTGAAAATGGTCATTTTGGTAAACTTGTTTTAATGTTGTTTTGGTAAGTTTGATATGAGATTGAGTTGTGGATATGGCATGATTTTGGTGTAAGGTTTGATGTGAAATTGTGTTATTGATATTAGGTGAATGAATGGTTTTGACATGTGGATTAAGTGTGTTTTAGTATAGCAAAAGAGTATGAAATTGATTAGTGATATTATGGAAGGAATTGTGCTTGATTTAGTATTCTTTTGGCTACAAAATGGTTATGAATTATGTGTCAATTGAGGCTTGTTTTGATGCTTGTAGGGATGACCCTTCAAGGGTGGCAATTGGCCTTGTAAATGGCCTATTTTTTCCCACACGGGCAGGGACACGGGCATGTGTCTCTACTGTGTTGCTCGAAGGCCAATTCAAATTGAGCCTGGGAACTTCACACGGTCTCACACACAACTGTGTGACTGGCCGTGTGACCAACTTAGTATACTCTACAGGTTTAGCACGGCTTAGACACATGGGCATGTCTATTGGCCGTAGGTGGCACATAGGCTGGCACTTGGGCGTGTGGTCGGCCGTGTGATCTAAGTTAGTAACCTCCCTAATTTTTACACGGCCTGGCACACAGGCGTGTCTTTGGCCGTGTGGTGCAAGTTAGAATGTATGCCCTCTTTTCTCACGACCTAGACACACGGGCCTGTTCACATAGGCGTGTGACCTATATAACTTAGAAAAAATTTAAGTTTTTGGAAAATCTTATATGAGAGCGGTTTAGTCCCAAACATTCTCTAGAGCATGTTTAAGGTCTCGAAGACCTTCTAAAGGGATTAGATGCTTATGAATGATTATGATGTGATGATGTATGAGCTATGTACATGAAACGATCGTATATTGTTATAAAATGATCGGTAATGCCTTGTAACCCTAATCCGACAACGGAGACGGGTTAGGGGTGTTCCAAGTTTTGCACACTAATGTGTATTACATAAGAGTATCCTTCGATATTTTAACTAAATTCAACGGGTAAAGTTCTAACATGGCTAAACTGAATTTGAAATGAATTGTCATTAAAGTGTATATGTAATATGGAATAATGATATGGAAAGCATATGTATATGAAAGAAAGTAAATGATGAGCTCATCCATGTTCTTAGTATTATGTGAATTACTTGACTAACATGATTGTTGAAGTTGTGTTTTAGGCTATAATCCAAATTGCTTAAATGCATTATTACATGCTTATCTTAAATGTAAATATATGGTAAGATAAATTACTGTTATACGAACTTACTAAGCATTGAATGCTTACTAGGTTTGTTTTCTTCTAATTATAGTGCTCAAAAGCTCATAAAGGCTGGAGATCGATCAAAGTATCATTACACTATCCTCTAACTCGTTTTGGTATAAATAGAAATCTTACTTTGGTATAATGGCATGTATAGGCCAATTAGGCCAATGTTTGTATGAAAATGGATGTTTGTAAACTAGCCATTAAAATGCCTAGAATGGTATGTTTTGGTATATAATTGTAAGACCATATCATGTTTGATATGTTTTGAAATGGTTAAGTAGTATATGAAATATGAATCAAATGGTAAATGAATTTGAATTAGTATAAATGATACAAATTTACCTAAGTACATAAATGAAAATTTGGTAAGATTAATCATTTGAATATACATGGTAATATAACTTACATAATACTTATATTAAGCTTGATTTATATGACTTGAATTGGTTGGTATATGTTTGTAAGTGTTGGTGTAGGTTGTTGGCAACTTTTGGGTGAGAAATAAGGCTAGGAAATGGCCTTATTTTGTCCACACGGGTAGATACACAGGCGTGTATCTTGACCATGTGTGACACAAGGCCTGACACATGGGCATGTGGTTTGGACGTGTGTCCCCTACTTCTTAAAATTTAGAAACAGAATGCTCAAAATTGGGCACACGAGTATGTGTCTCAGCAGTGTGTAACACTTTGCCTAAAACACAGGCGTGTGTCTTGGCCGTGTAAAACTTGCACCTAATTTTCAAAAATTAAATTGACCACATAGCCTAACATAGAGGCGTATGGCTTGGCCATGTGACCCCTGCACTTAATTAAGTTACAAGTCAGAGAGTTACAAGGGTTAGGGACACGGGCATGTGCCCTACCTCATATGCCACACGGCTTGAAACTTGGGCATGTCACTTGGCCGTGTGAGCCACACAGCTTATTCACACGGGCGTGTGACCCTTGTGTATAAGTAATATTTTGAAATTTTACGAAATATTTTCTGAGATCCTAATTTATTCCCAACTTGTTTCTAATCCTTAAATTGGGCCTCGAGGGTCTAATCAAGGGACAACATGATTAGTTTCAGATATGAATAGTAAATGATATGAATTATCTGTACTTGTTCTGTAAACTTCAGTAATTGTAACACCCCAAACCCGGCCCAGACGTTACGGCCAAGTCTGGTGTGTCACAATGAAGTGTTTTTCGAAAACCATGTTTTCATTGAAAACCCTTCGTAATGTTTAGAAACTTTTATCGCTAAACTTGTATAAAACCTTAGCTTTATCAAAACGTGATACATTGTAATAATCAAAACATTATGAACAACCTTGTAAAATCTTATGGGAAATTTTTGAAAACTCGTAAACATCTGTAGCTGCGGAAAATATGTTATTTTAAAAATACTTTAAGTTATTAGAAAATTAGATCCCCTTTGTGATGGCTTAAAGTGAATAGATACTATGCACCAGGTAGGATTCAAGAGAAGAGGAGGTGAATCATTTAGACTGCTTAAGTACCAAGCTCTTCCTAGATCCACTCTTAGACATGCACACATCCATTGCCACACTTTAACCTTGTGATTTGTCTACGAACAAATTAAGTTTAAATGTATTGAAGATATACATTTGTGAAAAACAATTATGTTGCGAAAGCTTTGCTCTACTTATCGAGATATTTTGAAAACAAGTAGAGTTTATAAAACCGTGCCCTAAAGCTAACCCATTAAGAACAATTTATATAATATCATACTTAAGCTAAAACAAATTAAAAATTATTAAAAGGCCCTTATTACAAACCCAAAATCAAAATAAAAGTAATTAAGATTAAACTGAAATAATTAACTTGATTTAAACCATCAGTCCAGTCCAAGTGGCCATTCTGAATCCCTCCCAGCTCTAAGTCCACCAATCTAAGTTCACCTGTGAGGATGGAAGAAGAAAGGGTGAGTTTGGAAAACTCAGTGTGTGCAGAACCCATCCAAAGCCCACATCGGCTCGAGCCCACTGGGCCTGAGCCTTAACCAGTCTCAGTCAGATACTAGGCCGAAGCCCTATTTAGATTACAGATACTGGGCCAAAGTCTTAGAACAGATACTGGGCCGAAGCCCTATTCAGATAACAGTTTGGCCCATAGGCCCATAACAGTACAGTACAGTATAACAGTATGAATGCAACCCAATTGGGGAGACTACTCAACCCACCAACCGCTACACACCACCCGTACCAGCCAACACACCATGTGGGGAATAACTCGACCCACCCAGCCCACACACCATAGTCGCAGCATGGCTGCTCAGATAAACAGTATACGAGGCAAAGCCCCTTTCAGAAACAGTACGAGGCATAGCCCCTTTCAATAACGTGGCAGTGCCACTCACACTTCCTCCAATATAAAACCCAACCCATGTGACAGATACATATCATGGTATGCAGTAACAGTAACAGTCATATCAAGCAGTACAGTCGATTTTAGCCCTAGGGGTATAATGGTAATTTTATACTTAGGGGTAAATCAGTAATTTCTCACCCTAAGGGTATTTCAGTAATTTTGTTCTCTTATTACAATTTTTATTATTATTACAGCCTCTACTATTACAGTGGTTGTTACAGAAACTCATTTAATTCAGTTTATCAGTTTTAGCACTTAGGCCCTAAAACCCCTAATGGGCTCTACCATGCCATTTTAGCCCATTAGGCCCATTTAAGCCTTAATTTCCAATCCATTATCTTGTTTTAATAGTTTTTATGCCTGTAATCCATATTATTGCCTTTAGACCTATTTTTACCCAACTGGGCCCAAATTACCCATTGGGCCCATATTCGGCCCACCGAGGCCCAACTTACCGTAGCGCCCAAAATTCCACGGTCAGCCCGCCTGACAGTGCCAATTCCAAAACCAACCTTCTCCTACCAACTTGAGAGCGTTCGCACCCTCACAAGCTCTCGAAATGCCAGAATTTTGGCATTTCGGCTTTTCGGCTTTTGCCGATTTGAGCATTGAAGGGTGTTCGAAACACACACCTGTTTTGCAGTTCCACTGATGAGATTTCCTATGCGCCCGTTCCTACAATCCATTATCTAAGTGATTAACCAAAGAAACTATGAAAATCGATGCTAAGATTCCTTACCATATTTGGCCACACCTTTAATGGCCATAAAACCTTACCTCTATCGATTTGGATCTACTAGATCTAGATCTGGTTGAATAGATTCCTTCAGTTCCTCGCTAGATTACCTTCTTCGCTAAATAACACATATAAGAACCAAAATATATCGTTAAAACTAGGGGTGAGCAAAACTCGATTCGACTCGAAAAAATCGAAAAAAATTAGAATTTCGAGTTAAACGAATCGAGTTGTTCGAGTTAATCGAGTTATTCGAGTCAACTCAAATTTTTTTTTTTGAATTTCGAGTTCGAATCGAGTTGAGCTTTCGAATTCGAATAACTCGAATAATTCGAATAATTCGAATATCAAACTATAATATTTTACATTTTTACCCAAACTCCCAAACTTTTTTACTTTTCCCTCTAAACTTTTACTCCTTCCCACTTTTTCTCCAAAAGTTTTATTCCCCTCCCATCCAAACCCCCCAATCTACTCAAAATCCATTTCCCACCAAAATTTTACTCTCTCATTTACTTTTTCTTAAAATTTTACTCCCCAAAACCCTCAAAACTTTTTATTTTCCCCAAAATTTTTATTCCCTCCCATTTTCTTCCTAAAACTTTTACTCCCTACTCATCCCACCTCTCATCTACCCCAAGCCCACCCCCTAATTTTTTTTAATGTTTTCCCTCTAAAATTTTACTCTCCCTATTTACTTTTCCTCAAACTTTTACTCCCTTAAACTTTTACTTTTCCCCCTAAACTTTTACTTTTCATCCTTTACTCCCAAATAAAAAACCAAAATTATCCAAAAAAATCACTAAACATAAATAGTAATAATTTTATTTATATCTACTATTTATATTATTAAATTAAATTTCACATTTATATTATTTATATTATTGAATTGTTTAGTCATATTGAATATTTATATTAAAATTGAATTATTAATTATGCCATAAAATATTCATGTTAAAATTTTATATTGGTATGCACATTTTATCTTTAAAATAAATTTTATTAAAAAATCTCATTTTTACATTTAGTATATTTTTTAATTTCAAAATATATAGTGACAAAAATCTGAATATAATTGAAACTACCAAGCAAGCAAAGAAGCTAACTTGTATATAAAAAATTAATAAATAAATTATAAGGTGATGAAAGTTAATAAAAAATTTGATTAAGGTGGACAAATTTTATTACGATGGGTGACAGTGGTTATAAGGACCCAAAATTATTTTTTAAAATTTAACTCGAACAAATATATTCGATTCGACTCGATTGGAATTCCATCTCACTCGACTCGATTCGAGAAAATTTCAAATCAAATTAGGATGATAGAGTATGATTCGTCAACTCGATTAACTCGAAATTTTTTCATTCGATTCGATTCGATTCGATCGAATGCTCACCCTTAGTTAAAACACCCTTAGGCCATGTCGACAGCCTCCCTACATGTATACAGGGATTTCGGCTATTCTTAATTTCCAAAATAACGAATGAGAAGGAGTTTAGTTACTTACCAAAGATTTATTCGCCAAAAACGTTCCCACGTACCACTTTCTTTTCAGATCTGTTGTAGATCTAATCCCCAAAATACGAGTAGAGAACAAATTTAAATACTAACTCCCGAATCACTGAAATATGGAGATTTTGGTTTTTAATATTTATGAGTAAAGAGGAAGAAGTATTTGAACGGATAAAAGGGATGTAAGTTGTGATTTAATTATAAGAAAAGGGACCCTGTAGTCAGTTCTACTGAGAAGAAAATCAAAAAGAATAGAAGTAGGGGGGAAGGTTCAGCCTTGATGAGAAATAGAAGAGAAAAAGAGCAAAATAGTAGAACAAGAATCGTTTGCATGAGAGCCAACCTCGGCTAATAGGGAAAGAAATCAAGGGAAACAAATTGAAAGAATCAATGCAAAGGATTTTGGGTAGAGAGAAAATAAGCAACAAAAATAAAACAAAACAAAATAAAATAGTTTGAATGCCAGAACAAATTCAGCTAATTGGCTAAGAATAATTTCCAATTTAAATCTCGTGCCTATCTCCTTGTTTTTAGCCACCCACCGAATTTGATTTAAATTCAAATTCTTCCTACCAGCTGCAGCCACCCATTCAAATTAACTTCATCCTTATCTCCAACCAATTAGCAGCAGCATCCACCGACTGACCTGCTTCAGCACGCTACTAGGGAGCGCCCTAGTCCCGCACGGCACCTCCCACTCGCGCGCAGCAAAAGCGGGCTCTCCTCGCGCGCAACGCTACTCGAACCTGGAACCTGCAGGTTGCCCAGCATGCTGCTGGCCACTGGGACGCGTGTTCCTCTTTGATATAATAGCGTCGCGCTAATTCTTAAAGCTTACCTGCCACAGACCTCGGTCCATTAAAAATAAAACAAAACCTGCGCCTACCTAGACTCGAACCCGTGCTCCTTTTGGAACTCCTAGCACACTGCTGCCACTGCGCCACAGGCGCTCTTGTGGCATACCTCGGTCACGACTATACTTAAGCCTTACCTTAGCGTGGCCTGGCTTTTAAAAATAAAAAGAAACCCCCGCGCGCACCGTGCCTTGAACCTAGGTACTCCTACAACCCCTAGCGCGCTTAGCCACTGAGCCAGGCACGTTCCTTTGTGCCTAATCTTGCACAATTTATTTTTAAAAGCCTTATTGACCAGTTCCCCTAACAAACAAAAACTAATTTCTTTGCTAAAGTCTTGGATTGGACCAAAATTTTCCCACACTTTAAATACTTCTAAATTCATTTAAAAACTAAATTTAAACACCAAATATTATAATATTCTATATATTTTTAAATAAAAATAATCATAATAACAATAGAAATTTTATAAATATATCTTTATAAAAATTTCAAATACAGTGATATATATATATATATTTCTCATAATAATTATAGTTTTCATGAAATTATAAAACATAAATATTTTATCAATAGTAATAGTAATAAGAATATATGATTCTAATAAATACAGAAGAAATTTTCTAATAGTAATTTAATTCAAATTTCTCTTTTTTTTAAACAATAATATTTAAAACTTCTCAATTTATTCAGGTTTTCTTTTATTCGAACCCAGACTTCAAAACCCAATTCTTCTAGGCCCAAATTCAGGGTGTTACAGTAATGCTCCGTAACCCTCTTTTGATGACGGGTACGAGTTAGGGGTGTTACATTTGAAATGTTGTCATTGATGGTTTTTAATGTTTGTGTTGTTAAATGTTTTGGTTGTAAGCTTAGAATTGATTAATGATTAATTTATAAAGTGAATTTTGTTAGTTTTGAGCTTAAGGACTAAATGAAACATTTCAAAATTGACATGAAATTTCTGCAATTACTGAATTTAGAGGGCTATAGAAGGATGAAATTAGAATTGGAATGAAAATTGAAGCTTGAATTTGAAAGATATAGCCATTTCAATTTTAGGGACTAAATTGAACAAAATACAAAATTTTACGGAACTTCTTAAAAATTAAATTGAACCGATTTATACTTATAATATGATGATTTAATGTAATTAGAACTGATAAATTGTAATGAATTATTATAGTTTGGTATTTGAATCAATCGGTAGATAATCAAGAAAAAAAAGGAGAAATTGTGGATTAGTGTTTGACACTTAGTTTGTTGTTGTTTTCCAAGTAAGCTCATATGGAACTTACTTCATTAATTCAAGTTATGTTTTTATTATATCGTTCTGCTTTTTGGTTTGAATTGTTTTATAAATATTATCTTTTGGCATCAAAGGGACTAAATCATAAATATGTAACAAAAGAATAATATGTATAGATAAATGATTTTGATTGAATGTGGAGTTGATATGTGATTTTATCGTATGTATATGATGATATAACAAGGTTTAGAATGTATACGAATTGCTATTTGAATTATGAAACGTGTGTATACGGTGAAAAGAATTTAAAATAGTATGAATTGTTGAAATTTGTCCCGATGAACCTAGTAAAGTCTTGCACAGAAGGTTATAGGTTGATTCCGATGATTTCTAAGATCCAGCATTTTTTACGAACTCAAAGATACATGTGACACAAGTTTAGCTTGGATGAGTTACATGTTGTTGTTTTAAAGATTTAGCCCTGACGGTTAACCTTACATGTATATTTTCAGCTGGCCAAGCAATTTGATGTGTCTTCAAAGGTTTAACCTAGATGGATAAACTGACACGAATATATATATTTTTAGATCAGATGAGCAATTGGTGTCCCAAAGATACATGTGACACTGGTTTAGCTTGATTGAGTAACTTGTTGTTGTTTTAAAGGTTTAGCCCGAACGGGTAACTTGACATGTATACTACAACTTTGGCCAAGCTACTTGATGTGTCTTTAAAGGTTTAGCCCTGTTCGGTAACCTGACATAATTATACATTCAGCTCAGATAAGCAATTGATATATTAGAGATGCTTAGGACACAGATTTAGCTCGGATGAGTAACCAGATGTTGTTTTAAAAGGTTTAGCCTGGATGGGTAACCTAATGTATGCTTATATATACATTTAGCTCGGATAGCTGGGGTAACAGTATAATTGTGAGTGATATTGTTTTGATATTTTAAAGTGGTTACATGTTGAACTAATTATGCATATCCTATTGAAATGTTGATATTGGATCAAATTGAATTGAACTGCTTAACATGTATTTTTGAAATGTGTTTAAACATGTTTTATACAAGGTTGGAAGTGTACAAAGGCACTAAAGGTGCAAATGGTAAGGAAGAGTGATTATGAACCTTGTTGGTATGTTTATAAAATGTAAATGTGAGAAAAACATGAAAATAGTTAGTATGCGGCACATGATTGTGATTTGAATACTTTGATCTTATTATACCAATGTACTAACTTGTGGTTGTTTAGTGAACTTGTACAAAAATGTTTAAGGATGGCAAAGAAGTTTCATGATATGCATCTTTGTAATTCTATTGATTAAATTGATATAAAGTTAGGTAAGTTAAGTTAAATTGGGTATGAACTTACTAAGCCTTTGATATGCTTACCGTTGTCTT
The DNA here is from genome assembly GCA_020496765.1 of Gossypium stocksii. NCBI lineage: Eukaryota > Viridiplantae > Streptophyta > Magnoliopsida > Malvales > Malvaceae > Gossypium > Gossypium stocksii. The sequence continues at coordinate 58,160,773 of CM035622.1, forward strand.
CCCTTACTTGTAGATTGTTGATTATGGAATGGAGCAAGATGATTAGATTATCTTGGATCTCACATTATCCAACTTCTGATTTGGTAGAATTTTGGTCATTTGAACCTGCTTATATATGGCATGTGTCTAAGGGTGTCTTATTATTTGTAATGTTAAGTATGTTTTGAGACATACTTGGTTTTATCACTTATGCCAAATTGCTTATTTAATGCTTTTGGTTTAGAAGTATGGTTTGGAAATCAAGCAAGTAATGTATGCATGATCAAGTTGTTAAATGGGTGGTGTGGTAGTTATGAATGGTATATATATGCACAACTTATATAACAGGTTAGAATATGTATGTTTTGCACCTATTGATACAAGAATGAACATGATTTGAATTGAGAAATGGAATGGTTGAATTGCATGTAATTGTACATATAACTTTGTTGTGATTTGGTGTCAAATGTGGGATATTGGTTGTATGATTTTATTAGGTGATTATATGTTATGTTTTGGCATGGTATGGTTTGAACAGGTTTATAATGGTTGAATTACATTTTAGGGCACTTTTTAAGGTTGGATTTGAAACAAGCACCGAATGGCCTATTTTTGTACCACATGGGTTGCCACACGGCTATGTGAAGGACACAGGCTGATGGCATGGTAGTCTAGGTACTGTAAAAATGGTCAAGTTTTACTCACACGAGCACAATGAGTTACACAGCTTGAGCACACAGCCTTGTGACCCCTGTTTTTTATAATTGCCTTTAAACTTTTATAGGAGTTTCAAATTGTTTCTTGTTCGATTCCAGGCCTACTTCAGAGCTTTTGTAAGCTCGATTTAAACCCAATTTTGTTTACAAAGTATGATTTGTATGAATGTATGAAATTATTAAATGTTATAAATGAATTCTTGATTTAAAATCATATGTAATTGTTTTGTTATTTGTTGTAGCATTTCGTAACTCGACTTCGACGATGGGGACAGGTGAGGGATGTTACATTTAGTGGTATCAAAGCTATGGTTTAGTCAATTCTAGGATTGAATGTAACGTGTGTTGAGTCTAGAAATACATGTCACATTAATCTGTGATAGTGTGATGCTTTTGATCTGATCTAACTTTGCTTTCTTTTAAGATATAATATGTTTGAGAGGTTAATCGTGCAATATCAGATTAGGTAAATGGTAATGTTTTTGCTTCCAATCAGGGAGCTAGTTATAGTGTGTTCTTTCCGAAATGGCCAAATAATGATATCCAAATTAGTTTTTGTTAATATTTGAACCAATGGTTCTTAGAGCATTTGCGAGCTAATCTTGCAGTTCGCAACCTCCACTCTCAACTGTGTGTCCTACGACACCCTATTTTCCTCAAGATCCAATAAATGTTTATAGACCTACAATTAATAAGATTTAGAAAAGTGGAGTTGAAGAATTTAAGATTAAAATTGATGATGATTCAGTTAGAGCTGAATACTGATTGAAATAAATACATTAGCCGACCATACCCAAAAAAGAAAAAAAGAGAATTTTAATAGTTGAAACTCTGAAACTCCAATAAACAGAGTACGACTATGATCATCTCTAACTCATCTACCGAAGAAGTCAAAATATGTTTTTAGTCATTTCAATTCTTTGTTAGGATTTTTGAGAAAAGATAAATCGAAATTGAGAGATCCCCAACAACATTAATAATCAGCGTTGGTAGTGTCCTACAATGGATAGATCAATTAGTAATCACTTTTGTAACATCCTGATTTTTGGGGCTTAGTAACTTTGTGTGATGTTTTGTAAAATTTTAAAATGTTGAGATGTGGTTGTGAAATTCATGTTTAGAGTGTATAAATGGGCCTATGGAAGGCCCATGAGTTGGCCAAAACTCGGTAGAATTTTTAAATTTTGGACTTAAAGAATTAGGGGCTCTGGTTAGGAGGCTTTATTAAAATATGTGGGGAAAATGTATCACAAACGGAGCATTGGTAAAGTGGCTAAGTAACGCCACTAGTCTCCTAAAAAGGTGGCGTGAAAATGAGGAGAGAAAGCCAAGGTTCGAATCTTGGGGTAGGTACCAGTGGCATTTATTTTTATGTCTTGTGTATGCAAGAGTTTGAAGTTGAACGGAACTCTGTTGGCTAAGGTTTGAATTGGTCATGAGCTAGAATCAAGGAATGATAAGGGGGAGGATATTGGGGAGAGATTTTAGGAGAATTTGAAAATAGAGAAGGGTGGCCGGCCAAGGGGGGTGTGGAGTGCTAAATCGGCATTAGAATTAAGTTTTTCATATTTTTTCCATTCATTTCCCTTGTGCCGTTTGATACACATCAGAAATTCCTCTCATTTTCTTTCTCTCTTCTCTTCTATACTTTCTATTCTCTTGTTTTTCCCTTTAACATCTAGAAAAGCCGAACCATATTCACCTCCCTCCTTCTCTTGGTAGTCGAACACTAAATAAGCCAAATCCCGAAAAAAGTACTTTGTGCCGATTTTCTTGTAAGCTAAACTCTTCACGATCTCTTCATCTCTTGTAGCCGAATCTTTCAACCTCTGAGCCTTCAACCCATACCGATTAAATCATCATAAAAGTTCCATCCCAAAACAACTTCTTCTCTCTTATATTAAAAGCCGAAAGCGCAGCACTTGTGGAGTCTTGGTGGCCGAATCTTAGGATCTTTTTGGGGCGACTTCTACTGGTGTTTAGGAGCTTGGAGTTGTGTCGAATCTGAGCCAGTACAGGATTGAACCATTGGTGTAAGTGAACCCTCGGTAAGAGTTCGAAACCTTAGTTATATTTTGATGTTATGGATGTTAAGAAAAGCCGAAATCTCCTAAAGTTTAGGGAGATTGCCGATTTGTAGTCTAGGCTATATTAAGCCTTATTCTTTCGTTTTATGGTCTCTTGTAGCGAAGCAAACAAACCTTGAGGGAGCAATAGGTTGGTGAAGCGGTGTTGGATAAGTTTGGATCAATAATCGACATTGCGAAGGTAAGCTATCTACGGTTATAAGCATAGTGGCCGAATGGTGTTAATAAATAGTGATTATTCTTTTAGATTTTAAGGTTCTAATACATCAAGTAAATGAATATAGGACGAGTGCGTGGACGACTTTGAGGAATCGACCGTCATTTAACAGGTGTGTAACATACCCCGTAATAGCCTAGGTTCATATTGCATAAAAGCCGAAACATCGGATTATGTTGTTGAAGTAACCTGTAAATACGAGATGAAGTGTGGATGAGTTCAATTGCGATGAACACAGTAAACAAGAGTGATGGAACAGGTAAGAGCACGGTTTCGTGCAGTTTGGTACGTTGGGCCTCGATGGGCTAAAATAGGGCCCAATGGGCTTGTGGGCCCATTTGGGTAAAAATTGGTAAAAATGGAATCTGATTGAATTGCATGTTAAATTTTTAGTACCGTTGCGTAACTTAGGCTAAAAAGGACCTAAATGACTAAATCGGCTACGAAGGGCCCATTAGGGGTTTTGGGCCCAATAACTTGAACGCGCTATAATAGGCTAAAAACTGCTGTTTAAACACTTGGAATTGATGAATAAGCATGGAAAACTCTAATAATGGATAAAATTACGTAATTACCCCTTAAAACATGAAAATGACTATTATACCCCTAAGGTTGTAATATGTTTATGATGACTTTGATACTATTGTTTTACATGCTATGACATGATATGCACATGATATGCTATGACATGAACATGATATGCACTATTTGATTCATTATATGCATGGGTTGGGTTTTATATGATGGAGGAAGTGATAAAGGGCTTTGCCTCAGTTTACCGAAAAGGGCTTTTGCCCCAGTTATTAAAAGAGGCTTGGCCTCCAGTTATATGATTAAGCAGCTATGCTGCCAGTGGAGAGTTTGGCTGGGTGGGTTGAGTTATTCCCCACATGGAGAGTTTGGTTGGTACGGGTGGAGAGTAGAGGATGGTGGGTCGAGTAGTCTCCCCAAACGGGTTTTGCATACATACATGTTTTGTCATATGTGATATTGAAATGGGCCTAAGGGCCATACCGTGTACAGAAAGGCTTTGGCCGAGAACTATGGAATTGAAAGGCTTCGGCCCAGTAACAGTTAACCGAAAGGCTACGGCCCAGTATATGATGAAAAATTAAAATTTGTGCAAGTGTGGATTTGGGCTCTGAAAGGGCTTGTTGCACACTGAGTTTTCAACTCACCCCTTTCTTCAACCTTGCAGGTGAGCCTTGATGTGGAGACTTGGAGCCGGTGGGAATTCAGAGTGGCCATGATGTGCAGTTGGACTTTCTTTTAAAAGTTTTAAATAAATTTTATTATTTATTTTTGGGGTTGTAATAAGGCCATTTTAACTAATTTCTTTCTGGATTTGGTTGGTTTTGGACTTTGAATTATGCGTTATGATTTATATCTTAAAATGGGCTAGATCTAGGTTACGTTTTTAAACAACTCTCACTTTTCAAATCTTACAAAGATAAAATATAACATTTTAACTAAGGCATCACTTTGAACAAACACCATCTCGAGACATTGTCAAAATTTCTGATAACCTAAAGTGTGGCAATGGTTGTGGGCATGTCGAGGATTGGATCCAATCAAGAGCTTGGTATTTAAGCAGCCTTCATGGCTCACCTCCTCTGTTTCGGATACCTACCTGGTGCACAGCTTCCATTCACTTTAGTCTTTTAAAAGTTATCATCAAATTCTTTAAGAAAGGTTTAAGATCAGAACTTGTGTTTTTAATGTTTTCAATGTGACACGTCAGGTTTGGCCATAACGTTTGGGCCGGGTTTGGGGTGTTACATTTAGTGGTATCAGAGCCCGGTTGCAACAACTCGACTGTGGGTTTTTAACGGTATTTTAATGGTCTTTTTAACGGGCTTTTTAACGGGTTTTTCCAAAAATTTTAAATAATGATTTTTCTTTTTGAATCAAATTTAAATAAAATCTTTCAACACATTTTTGTAGATAAATATATGTTTTAAATGATTCAAAGGAAGAGGTGGCACACTGAATTCCTGGCCCCAAGTCTGTAAGTATACTTTCTTTATCATTTGATATTTAAATGATATTTGAGAATGATATGATATTATTGTTGGTCTTTACGTGATGCTATAGATAGAATCAAAGACCTTACTATGTTACTTTAGCTAGGGAAGAGCTAAAAACATTTTAGGATCGAGACTGTAGTTAGATACAATGTCGTGGAAACAACTTCTGAACTACTATACTTCCATAAGATATCTTGTAATAAACAACTGAAATATTAACTAATGTCATAAAATTCGTAATCAGATAAGTCGATATGAGTACTAGAGGAACTCGTGGACGAGGCCGCGGACGTGGTCGCGGTAGAGCGCGGGCCGAATCTTCATCTTTAGGGCATAGACCAGCTGAAGAGGCATCGGTGCCACTAGCATCTGAGACTGGGTCACATGATCGAGCGGTAGGGGACGATGCCTTGTCCCAAGCAATGCTGAGGGTCTTAGAAAGGGTTGCTGGAGCTAGTACTGGGACAGTGAATAGAGGATCTATCTCTGAGCGACTGCGGGCCAACGGAGCAGAGGTTTTTAGGGGCGTATCTGGAGTAGCTCCGAATGTGGCTGAATATTGGCTTGAGGCAACAGAACGGATTATGGACGACTTGGATTGCTCTGTGGAGCAAAAGTTGAAAGGGGCTGTATCGTTGCTGCGAGACGAGGCTTACCAATGGTGGATCACAGTAAGAGAGAGTACCCCAGCTGAGCGGGTAACTTGGGATCTATTTAAGACTGTTTTTAAGGGCAGGTATGTGGGAGCTAGTTATGTGGATGCTCGTCGTAAGGAATTCCTAAATCTAACCCAGGGTAATAAGACTGTTGCCGAATATGAGGCAGAATTCTTGAGATTGAGCCGATATGCTAGTGGGATAGTGGCGACTGAATACGAGCGTAGCGTACGGTTTGAGGATGGCCTTCGAGATGAGCTTAGAGTGCTGATAGCTCCACAAAGGGAGCGTGACTTTGCTGCGTTGGTAGAAAAGGCCAAGATAGCCGAAGAGGTTAAGCGGGTGGAGCAACAGAATCGTCAGAAGGATCGACTTAGATTTAGGAGGGATTCTGGACCCTCGGGTGCTGCATACAGAAATGTTAAACGAACCAGAGTAGAGGAGCCGATTCGGGCCATGCCAGTGAATACCGTCGACCTCAAGTTTGTAGGGATTGTGGTAGAGCACACTTGGGTGAGTGTTGGAAAAGAACTAGAGGATGTTTTCGATGTGGGTCCAAGGAACACAAGTTTAGGGAATGTCCTAGGAGAGCAGTTCAGGACCAAGTTGCTGAGCCAAGGGTTGTGCAGCCAGTGCGAGGAGGACCACCACCACAGAGAGGCCGTGGGCAAGGTAGAGGTGGTAATGGTAATGGACGAGGACGTGGGGCACCTGGCAGGGGTGCTGGGCATGCTGAAGCTCGTCAGCCAGCGTTGGTTTATGCTGCACGACGTCGAGAGGAGGGTGATGCTCCTGATGTTATAACCGGTACGTTTTTCATTCATAGCACGCCTTATACTGCTTTGATAGATGTTGGTTCCACTCACTCGTATGTTGCCTGTAACGTATCTGGGGCATTGGGTGTGCGTTCTGAGAAGACTGTGAGTGGGGTATCAGTGATAAGTCCTTTGGGTCACTCGGTTAAGGTAGATAAACTTTTTAGGGAAGTGCCTCTAGAGACTCAAGATAAAGTATTCGTGGGAGACTTAATGGAATTGCCATTCGGAGAATTTGTTCTTATCTTAGGAATGGATTGGTTAACTCAGCATAGGGCGACATTGGATTGTGCTGCTAAGAGGATGGTATTAAGAACTGACGAGGATGAGGAGGTATTAGTTATAGGGGAGCGAAGAAATTATTTGTCTAATGTGGTGTCAGTCTTAAAAGCTGAGAAGTTGATTCGAAAAGGTGGTGAGGCATATTTGGCCTTTGTGAGCCAAGCTGAGCCTGAAAAGATGACCGCAGAGTCAGTCAGGACTATCAAAGAGTTTCAAGATGTCTTTCCTGAGGAGCTTCCTGGATTACCTCCAAACCGCGAGGTTGAGTTTGGAATTGACCTGTTACCTGGAACAGCTCCGGTGTCTATTGCACCGTATAGGATGGCACCAAAGGAGTTGGTAGAACTGAAAGCTCAGATACAAGAACTATTGGACAGAGGATTTATAAGACCAAGTGTTTCTCCGTGGGGCGCACCAGTTTTGTTTGTAAAGAAGAAGGATGGAACCATGCGAATGTGTATCGATTATCGGCAGCTGAACAAACTGACGATCAAGAACAAGTACCCTTTGCCAAGAATCGACGATTTGTTCGATCAGTTGAGAGGAGCATCGGTATTTTCAAAAATCGACCTTCGGTCCGGATATCATCAGCTGAGAGTCAAAGAGGGGGATATTCATAAGACGGCATTCAGAACTCGATATGGTCATTACGAGTTCCTAGTTATGCCCTTTGGACTGACTAACGCACCTGCAGCATTCATGGATCTGATGAATCGTGTATTCCAGCCATACTTGGATCAGTTCGTAGTTGTGTTCATCGACGATATTTTAGTGTATTCGGAAACAGAAGAAAAGCATGATGAGCATCTTCGTATCGTTCTGCAAGTATTAAGAGAGAAACAACTCTATGCTAAGTTCAGTAAGTGCGAATTTTGGTTGAGTGAGGTGACCATTTTAGGGCATGTTGTTTCTGCCGAGGGGATTAAGGTAGATCCTCGAAAAATTGAGGCGATTCTGGAATGGAAGCCACCAAGGTCAGTGTCAGAAATTCGAAGTTTTCTGGGGTTGGCAGGTTATTATAGAAGGTTTGTGGAAGGGTTCTCTGTACTGGCTGCACCATTGACCAAACTCATAAGGAAAGGAGTACCGTTTGTTTGGGCTGAGAAGCAGCAAGAAGCTTTTGAAAAGTTAAAGAAAGTTTTGACCGAGGCACCAGTGTTGATTCAGCCAGAGTCTGGTAAAGATTTCACTATGTACAGTGATGCATCACATGTAGGTTTGGGGTGTGTGTTGATGCAGGAGGGAAAGGTGGTTGCATATGCTTCAAGGCAGCTTAAGCCTCACGAGATGAACTATCCTACGCATGATTTGGAGCTGGCGGCGGTGATCTTCGCGCTTAAAATATGGAGGCATTACTTATATGGGGAGAAGTGTATCATCTATACAGATCATAAGAGTCTTAGGTATTTGTTGACTCAAAAGGAGTTGAATCTTAGACAGCGAAGGTGGATAGAGTTGTTGAAAGACTATGATTGTTCGATTGAGTACCATCCAGGCAAGGCAAATGTGGTGGCCGATGCGTTGAGTCGTAGGACTATAGCAGAATTGAAAGCAATGTTTGCTCGTTTAAGCTTATACGATGATGGGAGCCTGTTGGCAGAGTTACAAGTGAAACCAACTTGGGTAGAACAGATTAAGAGGCAGCAGCTGTTGGATGAGTCTTTGGATTCTCGGTTTTAGCAAGCTGAGAAAGAGGAGAATTCAGACTTTGGGTTAAACAGTGATGGGATTCTTTGTTTTCGAGGAAGAATTTGTATGCCAAAGGACTCTGAACTAAGGCTGATGATTCTAAAAGAGGCTCATAGTGGACCTTGTGCCATGCATCCAGGAGGAAATAAGTTGTATCGAGACTTGCGAGAGTTATATTGGTGGCCTGGACTGAAGAGAGAAGTGACCGAGTTTGTGGGAAAGTGTTTAACGTGTCAACAAGTAAAGGCCGAGCATCAACTGCCTTCGGGATTATTGCAGCCAGTGAAAATACCACTTTGGAAGTGGGAAAGGGTAACCATGGATTTCGTAAGTGGGTTGCCTTTGACGCCTTCCAAGAAAGATTCAATTTGGGTGATTGTGGATAGGCTGACGAAATCTGCCCATTTCATACCTGTTCGAACAGATTATTCATTTCAGAAGTTAGCCAAGCTATATGTAGCAGAGATAGTACGGTTGCATGGAGTGCCAGTGTCAATAATTTCTGACCGAGACCCAAGATTTACATCTCGGTTTTGGAGGAAATTGCATGAGGCGTTGGGGACGCGATTGGATTTTAGCACAGCATTTCACCCTCAGTCAGATGGGCAGTCAGAAAGAGTTATCCAGATTTTAGAAGACATGTTGAGGGGTTGTGTGATCGACTTTAGGGGCAGCTGGGAGGATTACTTGCCGTTGGCAGAATTTGCTTATAATAACAGTTATCAAACGAGTATTCAGATGGCTCCATATGAGGCACTGTATGGGAGAAGATGTCGTTCGCCTACTTGTTGGACTGAGTTGGGGGAGAGACGAGCATTTGGACCAGGATTAGTGGCTGATACTGAAGACAAAGTTAGGGTAATCAGAGACCGTTTGAAGGAGGCAGCAGATCGACAGAAGTCTTATGCAGATCTAAAACGTAAGGATATTGAGTATGCGGTAGGAGACATGGTCTTTCTTAAGGTTTCGCCTTGGAAGAAGATATTGAGATTTGGTAAAAAGGGCAAGTTGAGTCCGCGATTCATTGGGCCTTATCGAATTGTAAAGCGAATAGGACCGGTTGCTTATCAGCTAGAATTACCTCTGGAGTTGGATCGTATTCACGATGTCTTTCATGTTTCAATGCTAAGGCGATATCGTTCTGATCCTACTCATATCGTGCCAGTTGCAGACATTGAGGTACAAGCAGATTTAACCTTCAAAGAAGAACCAGTGCAAATACTTGATCGTGACGTTAAAGTGTTGAGAAGAAAATCAGTCCCATTGGTAAAGGTACTTTGGAGGAACCATGGCAGAGAGGAGGCTACTTTGGAGCCCGAGGAGGCGATGCGTCAACAATATCCTCAACTATTTTAATAAGGTAAATTTCGAGGCCGAAATTTCTTTAAGGAGGCTAGAGTTGTAACATCCTGATTTTTGGGGCTTAGTAACTTTGTGTGATGTTTTGTAAAATTTTAAAATGTTGAGATGTGGTTGTGAAATTCATGTTTAGAGTGTATAAATGGGCCTATGGAAGGCCCATGAGTTGGCCAAAACTCGGTAGAATTTTTAAATTTTGGACTTAAAGAATTAGGGGCTCTGGTTAGGAGGCTTTATTAAAATATGTGGGGAAAATGTATCACAAACGGAGCATTGGTAAAGTAGCTAAGTAACGCCACTAGTCTCCTAAAAAGGTGGCGTGAAAATGAGGAGAGAAAGCCAAGGTTCGAATCTTGGGGTAGGTACCAGTGGCATTTATTTTTATGTCTTGTGTATGCAAGAGTTTGAAGTTGAACGGAACTCTGTTGGCTAAGGTTTGAATTGGTCATGAGCTAGAATCAAGGAATGATAAGGGGGAGGATATTGGGGAGAGATTTTAGGAGAATTTGAAAATAGAGAAGGGTGGCCGGCCAAGGGGGGTGTGGAGTGCTAAATCGGCATTAGAATTAAGTTTTTCATTTTTTTTCCATTCATTTCCCTTGTGCCGTTTGATACACATCAGAAATTCCTCTCATTTTCTTTCTCTCTTCTCTTCTATACTTTCTATTCTCTTGTTTTTCCCTTTAACATCTAGAAAAGCCGAACCATATTCACCTCCCTCCTTCTCTTGGTAGCCGAACACTAAATAAGCCAAATCCCGAAAAAAGTACTTTGTGCCGATTTTCTTGTAAGCTAAACTCTTCACGATCTCTTCATCTCTTGTAGCCGAATCTTTCAACCTCTGAGCCTTCAACCCATACCGATTAAATCATCATAAAAGTTCCATCCCAAAACAACTTCTTCTCTCTTAGATTAAAAGCCGAAAGCGCAGCACTTGTGGAGTCTTGGTGGCCGAATCTTAGGATCTTTTTGGGGCGACTTCTACTGGTGTTTAGGAGCTTGGAGTTGTGTCGAATCTGAGCCAGTACAGGATTGAACCATTGGTGTAAGTGAACCCTCGGTAAGAGTTCGAAACCTTAGTTATATTTTGATGTTATGGATGTCAAGAAAAGCCGAAATCTCCTAAAGTTTAGGGAGATTGCCGATTTGTAGTCTAGGCTATATTAAGCCTTATTCTTTCGTTTTATGGTCTCTTGTAGCGAAGCAAACAAACCTTGAGGGAGCAATAGGTTGGTGAAGCGGTGTTGGATAAGTTTGGATCAATAATCGACATTGCGAAGGTAAGCTATCTACGGTTATAAGCATAGTGGCCGAATGGTGTTAATAAATAGTGATTATTCTTTTAGATTTTAAGGTTCTAATACATCAAGTAAATGAATATAGGACGAGTGCGTGGACGACTTTGAGGAATCGACCGTCATTTAACAGGTGTGTAACATACCCCGTAATAGCCTAGGTTCATATTGCATAAAAGCCGAAACATCGGATTATGTTGTTGAAGTAACCTGTAAATACGAGATGAAGTGTGGATGAGTTCAATTGCGATGAACACAGTAAACAAGAGTGATGGAACAGGTAAGAGCACGGTTTCGTGCAGTTTGGTACGTTGGGCCTCGATGGGCTAAAATAGGGCCCAATGGGCTTGTGGGCCCATTTGGGTAAAAATTGGTAAAAATGGAATCTGATTGAATTGCATGTTAAATTTTTAGTACCGTTGCGTAACTTAGGCTAAAAAGGACCTAAATGACTAAATCGGCTACGAAGGGCCCATTAGGGGTTTTGGGCCCAATAACTTGAACGCGCTATAATAGGCTAAAAACTGCTGTTTAAACACTTGGAATTGATGAATAAGCATGGAAAACTCTAATAATGGATAAAATTACGTAATTACCCCTTAAAACATGAAAATGACTATTATACCCCTAAGGTTGTAATATGTTTATGATGACTTTGATACTATTGTTTTACATGCTATGACATGATATGCACATGATATGCTATGACATGAACATGATATGCACTATTTGATTCATTATATGCATGGGTTGGGTTTTATATGATGGAGGAAGTGATAAAGGGCTTTGCCCCAGTTTACCGAAAAGGGCTTTTGCCCCAGTTATTAAAAGAGGCTTGGCCTCCAGTTATATGATTAAGCAGCTATGCTGCCAGTGGAGAGTTTGGCTGGGTGGGTTGAGTTATTCCCCACATGGAGAGTTTGGTTGGTACGGGTGGAGAGTAGAGGATGGTGGGTCGAGTAGTCTCCCCAAACGGGTTTTGCATACATACATGTTTTGTCATATGTGATATTGAAATGGGCCTAAGGGCCATACCGTGTACAGAAAGGCTTTGGCCGAGAACTATGGAATTGAAAGGCTTCGGCCCAGTAACAGTTAACCGAAAGGCTACGGCCCAGTATATGATGAAAAATTAAAATTTGTGCAAGTGTGGATTTGGGCTCTGAAAGGGCTTGTTGCACACTGAGTTTTCAACTCACCCCTTTCTTCAACCTTGCAGGTGAGCCTTGATGTGGAGACTTGGAGCCGGTGGGAATTCAGAGTGGCCATGATGTGCAGTTGGACTTTCTTTTAAAAGTTTTAAGTAAATTTTATTATTTATTTTTGGGGTTGTAATAAGGCCATTTTAACGAATTTCTTTCTGGATTTGGTTGGTTTTGGACTTTGAATTATGCGTTATGATTTATATCTTAAAATGGGCTAGATCTAGGTTACGTTTTTAAACAACTCTCACTTTTCAAATCTTACAAAGATAAAATATAACATTTTAACTAAGGCATCACTTTGAACAAACACCATCTCGAGACATTGTCAAAATTTCCGATAACCTAAAGTGTGGCAATGGTTGTGGGCATGTCGAGGATTGGATCCAATCAAGAGCTTGGTATTTAAGCAGCCTTCATGGCTCACCTCCTCTGTTTCGGATACCTACCTGGTGCACAGCTTCCATTCACTTTAGTCTTTTAAAAGTTATCATCAAATTCTTTAAGAAAGGTTTAAGATCAGAACTTGTGTTTTTAATGTTTTCAATGTGACACGTCAGGTTTGGCCATAACGTTTGGGCCGGGTTTGGGGTGTTACAACTTTGAAAAAAATCATCGAAGTGTGTACCAATTAAACAGTGGGTGTCACACCCGGATACTTTTAAGGACTAGAATTTAGAGGAATTTTGGGACTTAATTGAACAAAGTAGAGAGTTGGCGGACTCTACCAGGAATTTTGGGAAAAAATTGCGACTGACGATTAAATAATTAAGATTCTGGTTCGGATAGGATGGAATTGACTAATTCCATAGTGGGAGACATAATAATTTCCAGCGATTGGATAAGAGGGTCAGGGAGACTGTCTATAGGAGAGAGATATATAGGTAAAAGTGGTCATTCTGGCAAAGGAGAAAAATCCTATTTAATTGAGTCTGTAAGTTTCTTTTTACTTGCTTTGTCTTCTTCGATTACTCTGGAAAGAAGAGAACTTAGGAGAGCTTTGTATGGAACAGAAGTTGTGAGAATTGGAGTCTGGAAGTAGAGAGATTTTAAAATCGGAAAGCGTCCTAACTCTCAGTGAAAAAGGAGGACAAGGACTCCTAATAAGTTTTTTTAAACTGGGTTCTAGGTTTTAAGGTTGAATAACTTCGATTTAACCGATAAATGGTTGTCATGCTTAGCTTGTAACACCCCTACTCGACCCAATCATCGAATTCAGGTACGAAGCATCACATTTGATATAGGTTGATGCACACATTTGGATCTTACTATTTACCAATCAGACTATATTACCTATTTACTTAAAAAACCTATACAATAGAGACAATAAGTTAAAATAAAATTTCACTATCTCAACTCCATACTCTAAGGGGACTGTTTAGTTACAATACATTCAAACCCTAAATGAAGTTTTTAATGGTGCCCCTTCCTAAATACATGACTCCCAACTAACGTTGATTATTGCTCCAACACTATCTAGCTTGGTCCTCCTCGAGTTCCTTACCCAATGAGTCATGCAATCATAGGCCAAAACATTTGTAAGTTCAAATGAACTTAATGTGTTTCTTCACTACTACCATGAATAGCTCACCCCTTCTTAGTTGGGGTGTTAACTTAAACGAAATTAAAATACCTGTTTTTATTAAATTTTTGCACCGTACTTGAACTGGTGGGTTCTCATCCGCTTTGTAACACCCTATACCCAGCTCAGTCGTCGAGCCCGAGTAACAGGACGCTACATCAAACATTGAACTTATACATATTCATAGAGTCTCAAATATATGCAACCATCATCACTTTCAAATATTTGTAATGCATAGGTTTGTGCAAGTGTACACAATCGTTATCAAGTAATAAGTAAGTATCGAGTTATCGTCTTCACAGGGATTGTATTTATGTTAAATCACTTAATTGTAAAATTATATTAACAACTTGGTAAATTTAAAAACACAATATGATTGAGTAGTGATGATTAAAATTAAATATATTAAACTAAATGCAATGATCCCTAATGCAAATTATCCTAAATATGCAACTATATGAATGAAATAGATTTTAGCATAATTAAACACAATATGCAACAATTATAACATAAATAAACTAGGACAATTACTTTAATTAAACTCAATTTATTATCAACATGCTTAATAACATTCGGAAAAACATTCCATGGCAACTCGATCTTTCATGAGTTTGGAAACCACATTAGGTCCTTTCAAAATCCTTTACTTAGTAAATACGAATTTTACTGATCTTATTTACTAAGGGTTTCTTAACATTCGTGCAAGGTAATAGAGACGTGTTAGGTTTGAAATAGTTTAATCACACAAATCTAAAAACTATGTAGATAACAGAGCTGGGTTAGAGTTGTTATGCAACCTGCAATTTAATCGGGTTAGGATCTAAATTGAGCATGCACATTTCAATTATGTTTCCACTAGCCATCATCTGGTTAGGATCGCTTAGCTAATTTAGGTGCATTCCAATCACGTATGAACGAAATACAGACTTGATTTTAATTGAAAACATGATCAATTGAGGCACAAACATCATAAGCTTGAATCAAATGAATATTATTCAATCAAAGCAATCATCCTAGCTTAAATAAAATTAAGCTAACATTTTTTTAAACAAGAACAAAGAACACATAGCAAACATTTTCAAATTAAATCAAAGAAAAGAAAGATTAAACCCAAATCAAAGTGGCTTCGCCCAAGACTCTGATCGATGAGGGCTCATTCGTTCCTTTGCTTTGCTCCTTTGCTAATGGCTGTCCAAGGTGGCCAACCAAGGGCTCTTTTAAAAGGCTTAATTGCTAAAATCTCTATGAAGAGATGATGCTAGGCATGGGAAATGGAAAATGCTAAGAGAATTGAAAGAAAAGAGAGAATGATGGGAGATGAGGGATGATGGACGAATGGTGAAATAGGGTCTTATTTATAGGTGAAGAGAGAAGAGTAGTTTGCTAAAAATAGCTAAGCTTAGTCTCTTCAAGCTTCTTCAATGAGTGCCCGGCCATGATTAGTGGATTTTGGCTTGATTTTTAAGCAATTCAAATGCTATAACAACTCAGGACTGAGAATCGGTCAAGTGTAAATCTTTAGGAAAATTTATAATTTCTTCAACATTGTAAGGACGTTGTGCAATTAAACCAAGAAGTGGTTTGTGTGGACAGCCATGTGTAGCTAAAATTGGGTTGACTTGGTCTCCAATTTGGACGGTTTTTGTAATCCAATAAAGCTATCAGACTTGTCCAAATTAAATTAATAAATTAAAGGACAAAAGAATATAATTTATCCAATTTAAATAATTAATTAAAATCCAAATTATTAGTGAAATATTTTAAAATGAATTATAAAATATAATTTTATATTTTATTATTTAATTTAATCATGCATGGCCCATTTTATGTCTTAAAAATATAGTATGTTCAAATAAATATAAAATAAGCCATTTATGCATGAAAACTATATAATAAAGCATAAAATCATATTTTAATAATTTCTATGTCCTAATTTCATATTTCCACATATTTCATTAATTTATTAAACAATTACTTAGTTTTAACAACGAATTTAAGTAAAAATGTGATAAATTACATAGGAAAAATACTATATATTTTTTTGTTTACACACCCCCAAACTTAAATCATTGCTCGTCCCGAGTAATGTTTATGCACAACAAAAGGTCTTGCCAAGGCAAAATTGCTAACTGTGGAAGCAACATCAATCTTTGTCCCATAATCATGAATTAAAAACTTAATGTTCATAGATCTTCTTTAAACAAGTAATTCATATGCAAACATGTTTAGAATTTGATACTATGTTTCAAAATATGCCAACATGAATCATAGTTTGTATGTATGTTACAGCCACAGATAATATTCTTCATTCAACATAATTTTTCATCAATCAAGCAAAACAATCATAAGGCCTATTTATGATCTTCATATGTTGAACTTAGTACTTCCTCTCCACTAATGTAGGTGACATAATCATCAAATCAATAGGTCTTTTATAAGGTTGTAATGGGGCTCGGTTAAAGATAAGGTTTTAAGAGATGAGTCATTTCGGTTACAAAATCTTAACCTTTAACTTTGTCTTGGATTTCTAGAAATACAACCTTTTTTCTTTAAGTGAACCTGTGGAACACCCCCAAACTTATTGTGAACTAATGCTCATACATTTTTCTTTTTAGAGACTGAGCAAACTTTTCCTCGCTCTTTCTTCGTCCTTTTTTTTAAGCATGAGCACATACATCTTTTTGAGAATTTCCTCAACTGTTGATTACCAAGACAACTTTAGTTAAGATGGGTGCACAAAATTAGGATAACTTAAAAAGATGGTAATATGGCTTATAATGTGGGTTCATTGCAATAAACAAGCCTTTTAAGCTCAAAATTACAGTTTCAAGGGTCTAATATCATAAGGTTGGCTTAAAAAGGCTCAAACGATCCAAAGAAATGTTGCCTATATCATTTTAGATTTTTATGTCTCCTAGGATTTCACGTCAAGAAAGTTACTAAGTCAATTCTAAAGATATAAACCTTCATGCATGTCTAATCTCAAGAGAAACTAAGTTTTCATGGCAAACATTACCTAAGACTAAGATCATACATGTATTCCATTCTTCATGATAACACATATTCACTCAGATAGAATCATCATTCATGCTTGCATACAAACTATCTTATTAAAAAGGAAATTCTCTAAACATTCATTTATTAAAACATTCTTATGAAAGAAATGATTGAAACATACTTGAAATATTTGCCTTACCCCCTTTAAAAAGAAGCAATATCCTCATTACAAGAACAAAGTAATGAATGAAAACTGAACATCAGGTAAGGTTGTAAAGAAAGAGAGGTGAGTCATTAAGACTGCTTAAATACCAAGTCTTTCCTAATAACCCAATCCTAGACATGTTCATTCTCATTACCACATCATTTAGTTTTTTTCTTTCTAAGAAGTGCTAAGTTTATTCATGCCTGCTATGTTTTATTCTGCAGAAATGAAATCCTAATTATGAATGAAATAAATTTCTAAAGACCTAAAAATAATTAAATAAATAACAAGACAAGAATCCCCCTTTTATTTTTCTAAGTCATCCCCCTTGTCTTCTTCAGCTCCATCTTCGCTTGCATGGTCAGTATCTTCCGTCCATGTCTCAAAGATAGCATCTGGGAACTCAGGAACAAAAGCGTTAAAGAAATTCTTAAAACTATTTCAAATTGAATCATCTTTAATTTTTGCATATTTCGAGTAAGTTTGTTGTTGATTGTGCATGAACTTGCACATATCCATCATAATTGACAACTCCAATTTCTTTGAAGTACTTGCAGAAGTCGGCATTGGACTTGTAAATTTAGGTTCAACACTTAGCTTGATTGTTTCTTCTTCTGGCTCAACTTTTCGTTTAGGGTTTGCAGATCCTTCAACTGGTTTAGGACTGTTCTATTCCTTATTAGATTTTTCTTCTTCAGTGTCTGTAACTGAATTAGCTTTAGTTTCAGTTTCATTTGTTGACTCCTCGGTATCTGGCTCAGTTGGCCTTTCTTGCTCCCATTGATTCAGTTCATGCACCTTCTCTACTAACCTTTCAAGATCATGATTTGTAATGCCCCTTGAACATATTGCCCCTTTAGATTTGCTTATGTTTTAACATGGGCCCTTAAGCAAAGTGAAATGATAAATGATGGGAAATAAGCACTTCCTATCTTCTTTTTAGCAAAATCATGAATCCCCTTTAGAATAAATTTCCCAACATTTATGGACTTTTCCGTCAAAATTGCATATCACAAGAGCATCCGTTCCATCGAAATGGTGGAACTATGTGAGATAGGCATAAAACTGTAGCGAACGAAATAAAACCATACCTTTGCTACTGGTTTTAGGTATTCCCTTCGGCAAAAATGGCTCCCAAACTTTCTTATAATCCATTGGAATCTTGGATTTATCACAACATCAAGCACTTGTTAAAGAAAATCCCAATTGATATCGTTCATCATAAGGTAGTACTCATCTTATTCAACATCAGGTAAGTTAAACAAATCATTGATGGACTTAGAAGTAAGAGGTACCTTTTTCTTTTGAACAATGACCTCAGTAGCATCTTGCATAGTCAAACTTGTATAGAACTCTCCAACTAGTTCATCATCGGGAGCTGAACGAGCATCGCAAAATTGTTTCCACTTGAGAGCATTGATTTTCTTTCTAATCGGTACATGAACAACCATCAAACAATTACTCTTCAAGTTAAAACCTTTTCTCGGCATCATAGGTTGATACTTGAAGATTGAATCAAATTTCTCTTTCACTTTTTCATCGATCAAAATCGAGTTTTCAGGAGTAGTCTTTGAAGATCTAGTTCTTTTGTGAGACATGGTACTTTTCTTGAAAATTTGGCAAAGTTTCTGCACAAGGGTGAAAAGAGAAATCGGCAAGGTGGGTAAGGACTTGCTATGGCAAAAGCCTTGCAACGACAACATGCGATAGCAATAGTTGTGTACGGCAGTGATAATGGTAATGTATGGCAGCAGCGTTGGTGCTTCAACAATCTTCTTGAGACGACAATAGATGATTTCAGAAAAAGGGAAGAGAAACTAGGGTTTCTTTTGGGATTTGAGGCTAGTAGCACAAGAGGGAGATTTAGGGATTTTTAGGGTTAAGCAAATTACTTTGAGGGATATGAAAAATAGTGAAAAGAAGAGAGGTTTATATAAGGAAGAATTAGGGCAACATGTGCCAAAAATTTAGCTACATTAGGGTTACTTGGGCAGCAAGTAATGGTAGTGGCGGCAAAGTATGGATTTTTCCCTCCTTTTTGTTGTCTTGGGTCTCAAACTCAGACTGTATTTGCAGACTTACTCAAAAAAACTGATTAGTACTTGGGCCAAATTTGACCCCCTTTATTAACATAAAAATAAAAAATTTAAACAAAACAAATGAAACTTAAAAATTTTTAAATCTTAATTAGAAAATTTCTTCTTAACAAATTACATTAAATTAATTCCCAGGAAAGGTTGGAGGGGTCACACCAGTCCCGCTTAAGTTCCAATCTCCTTAGGCAGGATTAATTAAATGTACTAAATTAAGAAAATAAGTTCTAATTAATTATTTATTTACAAAACGAGTTCATGAAAAATCAAGGGTTTGTTAAGTTGAACGAGGATTCAACTCACTCAACTTCACCATCCTAGTAGTGTTTGAGACGTTGACTATTAACTTTAAATGTACCTCCGTAATTGTCGTATAATTCAATAGCTCCGTAATGATAAACTCGATAGACGGTATAGGGTCCTTTCTATCGGGATTTAAGCTTCCTAGGAAATAACTTCAACCTTGAATTAAACAACAAAACCTTCTGACCTTCTTTAAACTCGCGAGGTTGTATATGATTATCATGCCATCTCTTTGATCTTTCTTTACACGTTTTGGCATTCTCATAGGAAAACAACCTCAGCTCTTCCAACTCATCAAGTTGTAACATCTTTCTCTCACCGACTTGGTTAAGATCAAAGTTCAACTGCTTCAAAGCCCAATGAGCTCTATTCTCCAACTCTAATGGCAAATGACATGCCTTTCCAAAAACTAACCAATAAGGAGTCATTCCTAATGGTGTCTTAAATGTTGTTCGATAGGCCCATAATGCATCATCGAGCCTTCGAGACCAATCTTTTCTGCTAGGGCCTATTACCCTTTCAAGGATACCTTTGATTTCATGATTCACTCTTTCAACTTGCCCATTAGACTGAGGGTGATAAGCAGTAGCAATCTTGTGCTTCACATCATATTTGTCAAGCAACCACTTAAGCCATTTGTTAACAAAGTGAGAACCTTCATCACTAATAATAACTCTTGGTGTCCCAAATCGTGTAAACACATGCTTATGTAGGAATTGCATGAGTACCTTAGCATCATTTGTAGGGTATGCTTCAGCTTCAACCCACTTGGACACATAGTCCACAACAACTAAGATGTATTTGTTCCCATACAAAGAAGGAAACAGGCCTAAGAAGTCAATGCCCCATATGTCGAATAATTCAATCTCCAAAATGTTTGTCAAGGGCATCTCATTCCTCATTGATATATTTCCTATCCTTTGGCATTTATCACAATTCTTCACATAAGCATAAGCATCTTTAAATAGTGTATGCCAAAAGAAACATACTTGCAAAATCTTTGCCACAGTACGTGAACCACCAAAGTGCCCCCCACTTGGAGATGAATGGCAATGATACAAGATCTCAGCAATCTCACTTTCAGCTACACACATTTGGATTATATTATCTGCACACTATTTAAACAAAAATGGATTCTCTCAAAAATAATACCGACTATCATGAAGGAATTTTTTCCTTTGTTGGTATGTCATTTCTCGAGGAATTATTCCACATGCAAGATAATTGGAAAAATTAGTAAACCAAGGTGTTTTATGAATTTGACTTACCACAAATAAATGTTCATCTAGGAAATTCTCGTTGATAGGGACACATGATAGAGTTACCTCATCTTGCTCCAACCTCGACAGATGATCAGCTACTTTATTTTCGACACCTTTTCTATCTTGGGACTCAAGGTCAAATTCTTAGAGTAAAAGTATCCAATGAATTAGCCTCGATTTCACATCTTTCTTCGTGAGAAAGTATTTAATGGCTGCATGGTCAGTAAATAATTTAACTTTGGTACCTATAAGATATGAGCAGAATTTGTCAAAAGAAAAAAACTATAGCAAAGAGTTCATTTTCAGTTACCGTATAATTGAGTTGGGCTCTAGTCAAAGTTCTACTTGCATAATAAATAGGGTGAAACACTTTGTTTCTTTGACCCATCATAGCTCCAACGGCATAATCACTTGCATCGCACATCAACTTAAAAGGTGAGCTCTAATCAGGTGGAACGATTATTGGAGCTAAGATTAACCTTTTTTTTAGATCTCCAAAAGCTTCAAAACATGCTTTGTTGAAATTAAACATTGTATCTTTCTCTAACAACAAACACAACGGTTTAGAAATTTTTGAGAAATCTTTGATAAACCTTCCGTAAAAACTAGCATGGCTTAAGAAACTTCTAACTCCTTTCATATTAATTGGGGCCAGTAATCTTTCAATTATGTCCACCTTTGCTTTATCGACTTCAATTCCTATCTTTGACATTTTATGCCCTAAGGCAATCCCTTCCTTAACCATAAAATGACATTTTTCCTAGTTAAGGACAAGATTCGTCTATTCGCATCTCTTCAATACCTTAGCCAGATTACTCAAACAAATATTGTACGTGTTACCAAAAACAGAAAAATCATCCATGAAAACCTCAACAAAATTTTCAACCATATCAGTAATATTGCTATCATGCATCGTTGAAATGTTGTAGGTGCATTACAAAACCAAAAATGCATTCGCCTAAAAGAAAATATACCGTACGAACAAGTAAAGGTTGTTTTATGTTGGTCCTCCGGAGCTACAACTATTTGGTTATATCCAGAATAGCCATCTAAAAAAAATAGAATTCATTACTTGCCAGTCGATCTAACATCTGATCCATAACAGGCAATGGAAAATGGTCCTTCCAAGTGGCTTTATTCAACTTTCTGTAATCAATACAAATTCTCCAACCAATAACTGTTCTCATTGGAATCAACTCGTTACGCTCATTTTCAACAATCGTGATTCCACCTTTCTTTGGCACACACTGTACCGAACTTACCAACGATCTATCTAAAATAGGATAGATGATTCCTACATCTAACCATTTGATCACTTCTTTTCTCACAACTCCTTTTATAATAGGATTGAGTCTCCTTTGCCCATAAATTTAAGCTCTTTCACCTTCTTCTAAAATAATTTTATGCATGCAAAAAGAAGGTCTTATACCTAGAATATTAGCTATGCTCCAACCAATTGCTTTCTTAAATTTCTTTGGAATAGCAATTAGTTGCTCCTCTTGTTCTTTTGTCAGTTCTATTGAAATAATCATAGGTAAAGTGGAACAGTCACCTAAATAAAAATATTTCAAATTGGAAGGAAGTACCTTTAGTTTGAGTTTAAGTGGTTCTTCAATTGACAACTTAGGTTGCACGAATTCTCTGACTTCTAACTCCAACGATTTAAACCATGTGGATTGAATAAAATTTCTCTGATTGGCTTCCATCAAAGCCATGTTTTCTTCACCTTCTCCATCCTCCAAAGGGCTAAGATCTAAGGCTTTCTCCAATGGATCTTCTTCAAAATTACTTTCCATAGAAACCAATGTAACACCCCAAACCCAGCCCAGATGTTATGGCCAGATCTGGTGAGCCACATGAACAGTTAATTACACCTCGTTCTTTGTTCTCAAGATTTTAGGTTGACTTAGCAAAACCATTTCCATTGTGTTTTCAGAAAAATTGAAGGATATTTAATATATTAAAAATCCTATCCACTATCAGTTTGGAGTTTACTTTTTAAAAGACCTTGTTAGCGAGTCCTTGCCATTAAGTTATCCACTTGTCACATAGAGAAGGTTTTGAAAACATTTGTTAATTTGAAATAAAAATCCGCACAACCTTAGTCTATCAATTTTAAACAAGTAATAAATAAATAATTAAAACCAAATAAAAATAAATACTGAGCGGCCTTATTACAGATTAAAACCCAAAAGAAATTAAGGAATACTAAAATAAGTAAATTTAAGAAGAATATAAAACCGAAAGTAGTTCACGAGGCCACTCCGAATTCCTCACAGCTCCAAGTCCTCTAAGGTTGGGGTTCACCTGCATGGATGAAAAGAAGTGTGTGAGTTTGCGAAAACTCAGTGTGTAAGCTCACCCAACCAGAGTCAAGATCAGTTCAAGTTCAAACTGGGCCGAAGCCCTATTCAGGTACAGTGTTAATTGGACCTTAGCCCTATTCAGAAAACAGCGATAACTGGGCCTTAGCCCTATTCAGAAAACAGTGTGGGCCTTAAGCCCATTACAGTGACAGATCAGAATATTATGCATGTATGCAAAGCCCAAACCCAATCCAGCCCTACACACCACCCGTACCAGCCCTACACACCATGTGGGGAATAACTCAACCCACCCAGCCCTACACACCACAGTCGCAGCTTAGCTGCTTCATCAAATATTGTGACCAAGCCACCAGAACAGTAATACGAGGCAGAGCCTCTAACAGTATATGTGGCATTGCCACTTTAGCACTTCTTCCATGAAAATAACCCAACCCCATACAACAGAGTATATTATGACATGGCTTACAGACTAACAGATATATTAGCATGCATATCAGTCAACTTAACCCTAGGGGTAAAATGGTCTTTTAGCACCTAAGGGTAAAATAGTAATTTCCACCCTTAAGGGGTATTTCAGTAAATTTGGAAAATTTTAGGGTTCCATGCTCGTTACAGTATACTAACAGACCTATTGTCATCCAATTAACTTATTTAGTCAATTTCATTGTTACAGAGTCATCGGGCCCTAAAACCCCTAATGGGCTCGATGGAGTCCACTAGCTACTACAGCCCACTAAGTCCAATTCTACACCCGTTTTAGCAGATCTTAACAATCAGATTACCAGAATACATTTACTGCTTGTTTTCACCCATATGGGCCCGTAAGCCTATTGGGCCCAAATTCGGCCCTTCGAGGCCCAAAACCACCAACGTGCACAAAATCACGCACACAACCGTCTTACCATTCGTGAGTACCAACCTTACCATTCAAACTAACCCATGAGTGCTCGCACGCTCGCAAGGCCGCAAAATGCCAGAATTTCGGCATTTCGAATTTTACCGATCTAGTCTACTAGAGGGTGTCGATTACACACTTGTTCTGCGATATACTCAGAAGTCCCTTGTGTGAATATCTTACAATCGTTTAAATCGCATTGTTAACTAAAAATCCAATTGAATAGTCACTATCAACTTACTATACCTATTCGGTAATAATAGATCATCACTAGTCTCTTACCTTTGTCGATTCTAACCACCAGATCACTAGATCTAGATTGCTTCAATGGCCCTAGCCTCCACTGCTCCTCGTTAGATCACTTCTTAACCACACTAGAACACAAGAGAACCAAAAGAAAAGGCCAACATAAAACTTTGTCAAAATTGACAACCACCTTGAAGAGTTAGGGGTTTTTGGCTTTTCTTGAATCACAAGGTTATTAGCAAAAGAATTTCGAATACTGACCACCGCTTTGTTTTGCCAAAGAAGAGTCCCCAAAAACCAGCCTAGTTTAGATCTATTATAGATCTAATCAAAATGCGAGAAGAGGATAGATCCAAGTGATTCGACTTTTGGAAACCCACTAGAGAGTATGTCAGTTTCAATTTTGAGAGAAAAGATAGAAGGAGAAGAAAAGTTTATGAAAGAAGAGTAGATGATCGGCAGAGATAAGAGGTTTGAGGGTTCGGCTCTTGAAAGATTAGTAATAAATAGAAGAAGAAATTCGGCTAATGAAGAAATCAGCAACAATGGATTTGTGAGAAAGACGGTTACTTCAATCGGTGGAGAAAAGGTGAAGAAGAAAAGAAGAGTGAAGGGAGAAGAGGTAGAGGCTTGGTTCGGCTAAAGAAAAAGGTGATGAAAAGGGTTCGGCTTGAAAGAGAAAGGAAGAAAAGAGAAGAGTTTGGTTCTTTGCACAAATCAACACAAAAGAGATGATGTTTTGCGTTTTCGGCTTTTAGAACTAAGGAGAGGAGAACAAGGAAAAAACAGAGAGCCCTAAGAAGTACTACACAAATTCGGCAAAAAGGAATTGCCAAATCTTGAAGACTAGCCACTAAAGAAATTGGCACATACACCCAAAATGCCGAAACTAAAACCCCAAAAGAACCCAAGAAGCATTCAGCTAGCACCCCATTACTCCCCTTACCAATTGTGCCAAAACCAAAAGACCCCAACCGAAAATGTCCCCCAAGAAACCTATATTCGGCCATCACTTGCTTACCATTCGAAATTCCTAAAATTTCTCCCCCTTATCCTCCTTGATTCAATCCCATGAGCCATTCAAACACTCTCCTTCAGAGTTTCACTTGAGATCCACCACTTACCTTGCACACGCATTAAAAATAAAAACAACACCCTGCTTACCACGGGATTTGAACCTTAGCTCTTTCATAGCCTCAACACGCCTCCTCATTAGGCTCTAAGTGGCACTACTTTTCCACTTTACCACAGATCTTTTTATGTCTTATTTTCCCAACATTTACTTAAAAGCCCACTTATCCAACGCCCCTTCTCTTTTAAGCCCAAAATTAAAAAAAAAATTCTCTCAAGCTTTAACTTAAACTTAGGCCTTCCAAAGGCCCACTAAACACACTTAAAACATAATTTAGCACATCAGACAAGCAATATATAAATTCAAGCAAAATCTCAAAAACCTAAAAATTAGGGTGTTACAACTCTACCCCCTTAAAGAAATTTCGGCTTCAAAATTTTACCTGGTCCAAACAAGTGAGGGTATTGTTGATGAATTGCCTGCTCTGGATCCCACATAGCTTCATCTCTACCATGATTTTGCCGACAGCACTTTCACCAAAAGAACTGACTTCTTTCTTAATGCCTTGACATCACGGTCCAAAATTTACACATGTTCTTCCTCAAAAGTCAAATCGACTTTAGCCTCAATTTCTTCTACCGGTACTACATGAGAAGGATCAAATCGATACCGTATTAACATGGAGACATGAAAGACATCATGAATCCGATCCAACTCTGGAGGTAGTTCTAATTGATATGCTACTGGGCCCACCTGCTTAAGAACTCGATAAGGCCCTATAAACTGCAGACTCAACTTGCCCTTCTTACCAAACCTTAATATCTTCTTCCAAGGCGAGACCTTTAAGAAAACCATATCTTCCACTAAGTATTCCATTTCCTTACGCTTCAAGTCAGCATAAGATTTCTGCCTATCATATGCTTCCTTTAATCGATCCCTGATTAGCTTAACCTTGTCTTCTGTATCCGCCACCAACTCTGGCCCAAGAACTTGACGTTCTCCCAATTCTATCCAACAAGTAGGCGTACTACACCTTCGTCCATACAACGCCTCATATGGAGCCATTCAAATACTCGCCTGATAGCTGTTGTTGTAAGCAAACTCTGCTAATGGCAAGTAATCTTCCCAACTACCTTAGAAGTCAATAACACATCCTCTCAACATGTCCTCTAGAACTTGAATCACCCGTTCTGATTGTCCATCTGTCTGGGGGTGAAAGGTAGTGCTGAAATCTAACCATGTACCCAACGCCTCATGTAACTTCTGCCAGAATCGAGATGTAAACCTAGGATCTCGATTAGAAATAATCGAAACTGGCACACCATGAAGTCGCACTATCTCCGCTACATATAACTTGGCCAACTTTTAAAGTGAGTAGTCGGTTCAGACAGGTATGAAATGAGCAAATTTATTTAACCTATCCACAATCACCCAAACCGAGTCTTTCTTGGTAGGCGTCAAGGGTAGCCCACTCACAAAGTCCATGGTTACCCTTTCCCATTTCCAAAGTGGAATCTTCACCAGTTGTAGAAGTCCAGAAGGCAGTTGATGCTCAGCTTTCACTTGCTGGCATGTCAGACACTTACCCATGAATTCCGTTACTTCACGCTTAAGTCCAGGCCACCAGTACAACTCCCGTAAGTCCTAATACAACTTATTCCCTCCAGGATGCATGGCACAGAGACTGCCATGAGCCTCTCTTAGAATTGACTAGCTCAAGTCAGAGTCCTTCGAAAAACAAACTCTTCCTCGAAAACACAGAACTCCTTCACTGTTCAATCCAAAATCAGAAGTCTCACCATTCTCAACTTGTTAGAATCGAGGAACCAGTGACTTATCCTCTAACTGCTTTTCCTTAATCTTCTCTGCCCAGGTTGGTCTCACTTATAATTGTACTAACAAGCTACCATCGTTATGTAGACTCAGATGTGAAAACATTGCTCTCAACTCAGTTACAGCTATTCGACTCAATGCATCAGCCACCACATTCGCTTTGCCTGGGTAATACTCAATAGAACAGTCGTAATCTTTAAGCAACTCTATCCATCTTCGTTGCCTAAGGTTCAACTTGTTCTGTGTCAACAAATACTTGAGACTCTTATGGTTCATGTATATAATACACTTTTCTCTATAAAAGTAGTGTCTCCAAATCTTTCATGCAAAAATACTGCTGCCAACTCCAGATCATGCGTAGGGTAGTTTGTTTCGTGAGGCTTAAGCTGTCGCGATGCATAAGCGACCACCATACCCTCTTGCATCAGTACACAACCCAAACCAACATGCGATGCATCACTGTACATAGTGAAATCCTTCCCAAACTTCGGCTGAATCAAAACAGGAGCCTCAGTCAAAACTTTCTTCAACTTCTCGAAAGCCTCTTGCTGCTTCTCAATCCGTACAAACGGTACTGATTACCTCAAAAGTTTCGTTAACGGTGCAGCAATCAAAGAAAATCCTTCCACTAATCTTCTGTAGTACCCTGCTAAGCCCATAAAACACTGAATTTCCCATATAGATCTCAGCGGCTTCAATTCCAGAACCACCTCAATTTTTCGAAGATCCACCCTAATCCCCTTAGTAAAAACAATGTGACCTAGAAACATCACCTCTCGTAACCAAAATTCAAACTTGCTGAATTTTGCATACAGTTGCTTCTCCCTCAACACTTGCAGAACAATACGGAGATGCTCATCATGTTCCTCCTCAGTCCTCGAATACACCAAAATATCGTCCATGAAGATGACCACAAATTGATCCAAGTAGGGTTGGAATACCCGATTCATCAGATCCATGAAATTCGTTGGTGTATTCGTCAATCCAAACGGCATCACCAGAAACTCGTAATGACCATACCAAGTTCGGAATGTTGTTTCATGAATATCCACCTCTTTGACCCTTAACTGATGATATCTAGCTCAAAGATTAATCTTGGAAAATACCAAAGCTCCTCTTAACTAGTCAAACAGGTTGTCGATCCTTAGCAAAGGGTATTTGTTCTTAATTGTCAGTTTGTTCAACTGACGATAATCGATGCACATATGCATCGTCCCATCCTTCTTCTTCACGAATAGCACCGGTGCTCCCCACGGAGACACACTTAGCCTAATAAAACCTCTATCCAACAGCTCTTTGATTTGCACTTTCAACTCCACTAACTCCTTTGGTACCATCCTGTAAGGTGCGATGGACACTAGAGTCGTTCCAGGCAACAAGTCGATACCAAATTCGACTTCACGATTCGTAGGCAACCCAGGAAGCTCATTAGGAAAGGCATCTTGGAATTCCTTGACGGTTCTAACCTCTCTTACAGTCAAACCCTCAGCATTAGACTGACTCACATATGCCAAAAATGCCTCGCAACCCTTGCGAATAAGCTTCTCAGCTCTCAAAGCTAAGACAACATTGGACAAGTAATCTATTTGCTCTCCTATAACCATCACCTCCTCATCCTCCACAGTCTTTAACATCATCCGCTTAGTAGCACAATCTAAAGTCGCCTTATGCTTAGTAAGCCAGTCGATTCCTAAGATGAGATCGAACTCTCCAAATGGTAGCTCCATTAAATCCACAGAGAAAATCCTACCTTGAGTCTCTAAAGGTATATCTCTAAAGAGTTTGTCTACCCTAACCAAGTGACCTAGTGGACTTATCACAGTTACCCCACTCACAGTTTCCTCAAAGTGCACACCTAACGCCCCAGATACATCACATGCAACGTATGAATGGGTAGAACCAATATCTATCAAGGCAGTGTATGGCACGCTAAAACTAAAAAACGTACTGGTTATGACGTTAGGTGCGTCACCCTCCTCTCAATGACGAGTAGCATAAACCAATGCTGGCTGACAAGCCTCAGCATTTCCAGCACCCCTGCTCGGTGCTCCACATCCTCAACCATTTCCATTGCCGCCCCTACCTTGACCACGGCCTCTCGGCGGTTGTGGTTCCCCTCGCACTGGTTGAACAACCCTCTGTTCAGCAGCTTGCATCTGAGCCAGCGTCTGAGGACAGTCCTTGACTCTATGCTCCTTGGACCCACACCAAAAACATGCCCCAGTACATTTCCAGCACTCACGCAGGTGCACTCTGCCACAATCCCCGCAAGCCCGCAGTCTAACCACATTTATCGGAACTGCTCGAACCTGTTCGTCCTCTCTAGCCCTTTTGACATTCCTGCCCGCAGCACTCGAAGGTCTAGAATCCCTCCTGAATCAATTTCAGTCCTTCTCACAATTCTGCCACTCCATACGTTTCACTTCGTCGGCTATCTTAGCCATTTCCACTAGAGCCGCAAAGTCGTGCTCCCTCTGCGGAGCAATCAGCACCCTTAGCTCATCTCTAAGGCTATCCTCGAATCATACACTGCGTTCATACTCTGTAGTGACTATTCCACTAGTGTACTGGCTTAACCTTAAGGACACAGCCTCATACTCCGTGACAAACTTATTACCCTAGGTCAGATTAAGAAATTCCTTCCTTTGAGCACCCATATAGCTCGCCCCGACGTACTTCCCTTTGAAGGCCGTCTTAAACAGCTCCTAAGTTACCCGCAAAGCTGGGGTACTATCCCTGACAGTGATCCACCACTAGTAGGCTTCATCTCACAACAGAGATACTGCTCCCTTTAGCTTATACTCCACTGAGCAATCCAAGTCGTCCATGATCCGCTCCGTGGCCTCCAACCAACATAAAACTTTGTTAAAATCGACAGCCACCCTGAAGAGTTAGGGGTTTTCGGCTTTTCTTGAATCACAAGGTAACTAGCAAAAGAATTTCGAATACTTACCACCGCTTTTTTTTGCCAAAGAAGAGTCCCCAAACACCAGCCTAGTTCAAATCTATTGTAAATCTAATCAAAACACGAGAAGAGGATAGATACAAGTGATTCGACTTTTGGAAACCCACTAGAGAGTATGTCAGTTTCGGTTTTGAGAGAAAAGATAGAAGGAGAAGAAAAGTTTATGAAAGAAGAGTAGATGATCGACAGAGATGAGAGATTTGAGGGTTCGGCTCTTGAAAGATTAGTAATAAAGAGAATAAGAAATTTGGCCAATGAAGAAATTAGCAACAATGGATTCGGGTTTCGGCTTTTGAGAGTAATCAGTTAACAGGGCTTGAGAAAGATGGTTACTTCAATCGGTGGAGAAAAGGTGAAGAAGAAAAGAAGAGTGAATGGAGAAGAGGTAGAGGCTTGGTTCGACTAAAGAAGAAGGTAATGAAAAGGGTTTAGCTTGAAAGAGAAAGGAAGAAAAGAGAAGCGGTTCTTTGCATAAATCGGCACAAAAGAGATGATGTTTTGCGTTTTTGGCTTTTAGAACTAAGGAGAGGAGAACAAGGAAAAAGCAGAGAGCCCTAAGAAGTACTACACTAATTCAGAAAAAAGGAATTGCCAAATCCCGAAGACTAGCCACTAAAGAAATCGGCACATACACCAGAAATGCCGAAACTAAAACCCCAAAAGAACCCAAGAAGCATTCGGCTAGCACCCCATTACTCCCCTTGCCGATTGTGCCAAAACCAAAAGACCCCAACCAAAAATGTCCCCCAAGAGACACATATTCGGCCATCACTTGCTTACCATTCGAAATTCCTAAATTTTCTCCCCCTTATCCCCCTTGATTCAATCTCATAAGCCATTCAAACACTCTCCTTTAGAGTTTCACTTGAGATCCACCACTTACCTTGCATATGTATTAAAAATAAAAACAACACCCTGCTTACCAGGGGATTTGAACCTTAGCTCTTTCATAGCCTCTACACGCCTCCTCCTTAGGCTCTAAGTGGCGCTACTTTGCCACTTTACCATAGATCTTCTTATGTCTTATTGTCCTAACATGTACTTAAAAGCCCACTTATCCAACGCCCCTTTTATTTTAAGCCCAAAATTTAAAAAGATTGTCTCAGGCTTTAACTTAAACTTAGGCCTTCCAAAGGCCCACTAAACACACTCAAAACATAATTTAGCACATCAGACAAGCAATAGATAAATTCAAGCAAAATCTCAAAAACTCAAAAATTAGGGCGTTACAACCAAGGTTTCTATCTCTTCCATAATTGAACACTCTTCTGTCAGATCAGGAAATTTCATTACTTTAAGAATGTTAACGGTCACCTGATTGTCTTGAACTTGCATGGTGAGTTCACCTTTTTGCACATTAATTAATGTTCTTCCTGTGGCTAAGAAAGGTCTCCCAAGGATGACCAGCAGTTCCTTATTTGCTTCAAAATCTAAGACAATGAAATCAGTAGGAAAAATAAATTTTTCGACTCTTACCAAAGCATCCTCGATCTTTCCCTTAGGATATGTGTAAATTGAAAAATATATAAGGTTTTTCCTATGTAAATCATCACCTTTTTATTTAAATTTGTTGTTAAAACCAAGTAATTGTTTAATAAATTAATGAAATATGTGAAAATATGAAATTAGGACATTGAAATTATTAAAATGTGATTTTATGCTTTATTATATAGTTTTTATGCATAAAATGGCTTATTTTATATTTATTTGAGCTTATTATATTTTTATGAGCCGCGCATGATTAAATTAAATAATAAAATATAAGATTATATTTAATAATTTATTTTAAAACTATTTTATTAATAAAATTGGGTTTTAATCAATTAATTAAATTGGTTAAATTTAATTTTTTAGTCCTCTAATTTACTGACTTATTTTGGACAGATCTGAAAGCTTTATCTAATTAAAAAACCGTCCAAATTGGGGACCAGGTCAACCCAAATTTCGGCTAGACATCGCTGTCCATAAACTATTTTTTGGTTTAATTGCACAAGGTCCTTAAAGAGTTGAAGAAATCAAAGATTTACCTGAAGATTTGCACTTGATTGAGTCTTAGTCTTGAGTTGTTGTGGCACTCAAATTGACCAAAAATAAAGCAAAAATCAGCTTCATTCCTTCAATTTATGGCCAACCACCTATGGGAGATGCTTCAAAACATGAAAACTCCTATTTTTAGTAAACTAGCCTCCCTTGCCTCACCTATGAATAAGACCTCATTTCTCACTTTTCCAATCATCTCTCATCATTTCATCATCTTTCATTCTCATCTTCCTCTCCTCTCTCAATTCTCCATCTTCCCACGCCTATCATCATCTTTTCATAAAGATTTTAGCATTTTGAGCCTCTCAAAGAACCTTTGGTCGGCCACCTTGGAGAGCCATTAGCAAGGAGAAAAGCAAAGGAACGAAGGAGCCTCGTCAGTCAAAGTTTTGGGTGACAGCCACTCTGAATTAGGTTTAATCTTTCTTTTCTTTGATTTAATCTAAAAAGGTTTGCTATGTGTTCTTTGTTCTTCTTTACAATAATGTTAGCTTAATTCTATTTAAACTAGGATGATTGCTTTGATTAAATAATATTTATTAAATTCATGCTTATAATATTTGTGCCTCAATCGATCATGTTTTCAATTAAAATCAAGTCTGTATTTCATTCATACATGATTGAAATGCACCTGAATCAGCTGAGCAATCTTGACCAGACGATGACTAATAGACACATAATTGAAATGTGCATGCTTAATTTAGATCCTGACCCGATTAAATTGTAGGTTGCATAACAACCTTGGCCAAGCTCTGTTATCTACATAGTTTTTAGATTTGTGTGATTAAATTGTTTCAAACCTGACACGTCCCTGTTACTTCACACGAATGCTAAGAAACCCTTAGTAAATAAGGATCAATAAAATGCGTATTTACTAAGTAAAGGATTCCAAAAGGACCTAATGAGGTTTCCAAACTCATGAAAGATCAAGTTGCCATGGAATGTTTTTACGAATATTATTAAGCATGTTGATGATAATTTGAGTTTAATTAAAGTAATTGTCCTACTTTATTATGTTATAATTGTTGCAAATTGTGTTTAATTCTGCTAAAATCTATTTCATTCATATAGTTGCATATTTAGGATAAATCACATTAGGGATCATTGCATTTAGATTAATTTTACATAATTTTAATCAACACTCCCAAATCAAATTGTGTTTTTATTTACCAAGTTGTAAATATAATTTTATAATTAAGTGGCTTAGTACAAATACAATCCCTATCGAGACGATAACTTGATAACAACTGTGTACACTTGCACAAACCTAGCGTTACAAGTTTTTGGCGCCTTTGCCGAGGATTGTTAACTGTTGCCTTAGTCATTTTTTGTGAAATTATTTATTTTCAATTTGGTTTATTCCTAACATTCCCAACTTATTCTCTTTAATTTTTTTTTCTTTCGAGGTGTTTATGAGCATAGATCGGATTATTGATTTACTCCTAGTAGACCCTAAATTTGAGCGAACTTTTAGACAAAGAAGACGTGAATGAATAGCTCAAAGACAGAAGGAGATGGACCTTGGAAATCAGAATCAAGACCAAGGTAATGAAGCCAATCATGTACAAAATCCCATTCTCATTGCCGATGATAGGGTTCGTTGCATCAGACAATACGCTGTGCCACTTTCTTAAATAAATGGTAAGTTATTTACCATGTTATACAAACTTACTAAGCAATATATGCTTACTCTGTTTTATTTTCCCTATTCTATAGTAATTTGAAAGCTCGTTAGATTCGAAGCTTGGCAGAGATCACTCACACTATCCATCGGCCTATTTCGGTATTTACATTAAATCAATTACAGTTATAATGGCATGTATAGGATGATTAGCCAATGTTGGCATGTAAATGTTTTGGTTATAACAAGCCATTGGAATGGCTTGTGATGAACATATTTTGATATGTATAAATAAGGCTATAACATGTTTAATGTGTGTATAAATGGTTGAATGATAGAAATCATGTTGGTATATTAATGATTAATTCTAGCATATTTGGTAAACTATGCGTATAGGTGAATTTGATAAGTTAAATAAGTTTTGTATGTTTGGTTACATGATGGTAAAGTGTATTTGAAGTGCTTAAGAACACATTAGTTGCATGTGGTGATATGTCATGCATGAAACTTGTTTTTTTTTTTTTTATATTGGATTAATTATTTTAAATAGGCTTGTGAACATGTTAAAGTATTGGTGTAGGAGGAAGACAAAATGGGTGAGAAATAAGGTTAAGAAATGGCCTTATTTTGTCCTCACGGGCCAAGACAAGGGCATGTGTCTCAGCCTTGTGTGACACACGACCTATCACATGGGCGTATATTCTGGCCGTGTGTCCCCTGCATCTTAAAATTTTAAAATAGAATGCTTAGTACTAACCACACAGCTTGGCACACGGGCATGTGACTTGGCCGCGTGACCCTTGCTCCTTAATATTTTGCAAGTCAAAGAGTTACGCGGGTTAGGGACATGGGCATGTGCCCTACTTATATGCCACACGGTCTAAGACATGGGCATGTCACATGGCCGTGTGAGCCACACAGCCTGACCACACGGGTGTGTGTGCCCTGTACCTAGGAAAATTTTTGATGTTTCGTGAAAAATTTCTTAAATTCCCGATTTGGTCCCGACTCAATTCTAATGTATATTTTGGGCCTCGAGGGCTCTTATAAAGGACTTTATGAAAGATTTCTGATATGAAAATTGTATGATGTGTAGTTTGTTAATTGTTCTAAAATTTTTGGTAATGCTCCGTAACCCTATTTCGGTGACGGATACGGGTTAGGGGTGTTACAAAACCAATGACTCGAGGAGTTGAACATATCCCAAAAGTGCATTATCAAGCTAATACTCTCTAACACACCAACATATCCTGATGAATGGAGTTTAGCTCACATTCCCTTATCTCTCCAAATTGTCCTAGGCCTTAATACCTCAAAATCACAATACAGGGGTGAGTACTCACATAATCCTATGGCATGCCAACTATATCCAACGGTCTCAAAAGATCATAAGGCCAAAGTATCCACATATAAACACATATTTACTTACTATTTTCTGCACACTTTCTCTGCACATTTACATTATTAGCACAACATCATCATTATCACTTGACATGTTTAGCATGCTCACAACTGAATATATCACACATCACATTACACTATATTACTCAATCCACATCACATAGTCATAATTTTTGCAAAATAAACAAGAGGAATAGGAAAGCTTACACTCAAAACTTAGAGTAGGGGGTTAGGCTACTCCTAAGCTCTCATTTAACACTATGAATAATGGCTACAAGTAGTGATTCTAAACACTCATTGTTCACGCTTTTGCCTAATTTCTGAAAGGTTAAACTAGCTTCTCCTTACCTTTCACCTTGCTCGAAGAAGGCACCAATGGTTCCGAATCTTCACCAAAGTTAACCATACAATAAATAAAATTAATTTACAACCATAGACACACCTTAGCAAGAAAAAACGTAGGTCTAAGGTTAGTTCCTCTTGGAATTGAAATTTTTCTACTAGCAAACTCGAAAACCAAATACCTTAATCTCTACTTATTCCCATTCCTTAAAATCAACTCCAATAATCTAATTACTCATCTAAGAATAATTATCAACCTTCAAACCACACAAAACTGATCAGGTTCATGGTTTCAAAAATTTGACATACAGGACCCATTTTAACGAAAACTCAACAAAACCTTCAATTTATTTAACGAAACTTTAAGGAGAGTTTAAAAACCTTCTAATTATATCAAAACAAGTTGAAAACACTTTGAAACAATAATTTCATTCAAAAACCTGAATTTCACCATTAACAACCAAAGTTTTGACTTATACTTAAAACCTTTGATTTAACAACTTAAAACTCGATTTAAATGGCTAGATTATGTCAAAAGCTATTAGGAAATTGAAATGTTACCTTGATTGAGGGAAAAACTAATGATTAGTGTGAATCTAAGGAAGCCCACAAGTTAAACAGTAGCAAAATTAATGGTGCTCTCAATGCTTTTCTTGAAATTTTAGGGAGATTTAATGTTTGAAAGATGACAAAAACCAAAAGGATGGAAGTAATGGAAATCAAAATAGATGTATGATGTTTGGGAATATCAAGGGACAGAAGAAACAAGTGGGGGAAAAGGGGTTTTCATGTGTTTCCTATCAGTGAGGGGAATAAGGCATTTTTTACAACCTTGGTATATTTACTTTTGTGGTTCTCTCAATTTTAACCCATTTTTCAAAACAGTCCACGCTTTAAAATTAAAGGTCTTTTCCACACTATTTTCACAAATTGATTTAATTTTCAAAAAGCCATAGACGAAGACATTTTCGGTTTACCATGTTTCAAATTTTTGAATTGATTTTGAGCTATTATAAAAAATTACCCTTAAACTTCTAGACCCAATTTCAAGATGTGACATGCTTTCCACCTTTCCTTATCGATGGTTCAACTTCTAACACCATAAGAACCTGGTTAAGATTATATCCTATCACAAAGGATTCAGTGGTTTCTAAATGTTATATTATCTTAGAGGATTCTCACTTTATCTAATTACTCTTGAGAATGGATTATCGTTTCCCATTACTAGGATACTAAGTTCTTAAATTCGAAGCATAACGGGATATACCCCCCAGTCATCCTCCTTGGGACAAGGTTCGCAACAACCAATTTTCTGTGGTGTTGAAAAAAATGGTTTCGGGACCACAAATTCAATGAGTAAGTCCATATTAATTATCATTTAATTTGTATGAGTCAATTATAATTTGATATTGAGTTTTGACTTGGTGAATTTTAGTTAATTCAATAAATAGTTAGGTATAAGTGGTTGTCTCGAAAGTCAAATGGTTTCAGAAAGCGAGATATCAAGACCTTGTTTTTGAAAACTAAGCCTGTAAATATTTTTAGGGAGATATTTTCTTGTTACGTGAAAGTTTGGTTTAGAAATTTTAATGTTTAAGTAGTTGATTAATTAAAAAGGATTAAATCATTAAAGTCATAAAACTTAATCGCTATTGGATTATAATGATTAAATGACTTAATTAACTTAAGTGGAAGGTTTTATATGGAAAATATGCCATTTTTATTTACTGGGATGGTTAGTGGTGTATTTATACATTTTATACATTACTTTTAATGTTAAATTACTTAAAATATAATAAAGCATAAATATAAAATAAAATAAAATCATCTTTTTAATTTTAATTCCACTGAAAAACAAAACCATTTTCCTCGATTGAAAGATCTTAAGTTTCAGAAATTGTTTAGCACACTTGCATGGTAAGAATTTTTGACCTATTGTGAGTAATTTTTATGCTTTTGAGATTATTGCAACTAGATCCAGCTAACGCGTACCTTTGTTTTTTAAACTGCTAAGGATCTTGAATTTTCCATTGGCGAATCTTTGTTATTTTTTATGTTAAATGGTGGATTTGAAGTATTGGTTGTTAGTTAGGATTAATTTGCAAAGTAATTTTTGATAATTTTAATTAAAGGACTAGTTTGATAAAATGTAAAAATTGACATGGAATTTTTTATAATTTTTTAATAAATATAGACTATCCTAGTATGCAAATAAATTCGGGTAGCTTGAGTATTAGAGAAATTTTGTTAAATTTGGAATTTTGTTAAATTGAGTTGAGATGTGTATTTGAATTTGATGAGATTGAATTTAATCATTATAGATCACAATTTGATTCGTATGGAGGATAACCGAGGAAAAAGGGAAAATGTCAAATTAGTCCCTACGAATCAGCCGTTAGCATATCTAGGTATGCTCATAGAATTAATACATAATTTTATTTATAAATTATATTGTTTTCTATTTCTTTAAATTGAGTTGTGATTGAATATTTAGTAATGAAATCTAATTATGAATTGTATATAATTATGTATAAAGTAAAAGTGTACTATTCAAAAATTGAGAAATGGTTGAGAAATATGAATGATATTATCTTGAAATGGATGAAATAAGTATACGGTATGTGTACAGATATTGTGTAAGTGCCTCTAATTTTGTTAATGTGATGAACTCAGTTTAAATTCCCATTTAAATATAGTAAACAATTAGGATACGATTGACATGCCAATAGGGTTAGAATGCGCACTGGTATGGGATTGTACTTCGGTGCCTCTAATTGCACATTTGTGCCTCTGTTTGCACTTCGGTGCCTCTGATTGCATATTTGTGCCTTTGTTATGCATATTTGATGCCTTTGGTGTGGTGTAATTACCTAAGTATTCAAGTCAAGTTACTATAGTTCATCGAGCTATGTAGTAATTGACTTAGAACTTATTTTGTTACTCAATTTTATGGAACGTTTAAATCACTACTATGTGATAAACATCACTATAAAATGCTTTTGTATAAATATTTATAAGTACATTGAGATATGGTGATTGATAGAATTTGGTTAGTTCTTTTAAAAAGCATCATTTACGTTATATATAACTATATACTAATGCAGTGTGATCTTGCATTCAGTTATCAGGAATTAGAGATTCATCCTCTTGGTTATCTATTTTGTTTAAGGTAAGTTGATATTGAATTCATGAATAATTTGGAGATGATACGTTTAGATGAATATGGAGATGTTAAGTGATGAAATTAAATAATTAATGATTATGTGTTTAAAAGTTGTTTGTAACAATTTTGAAACAAAGGGAAAGTGTACAGTTATATATATGAAACACATGCTTTGTAAATACGATACCGGTGACAGAGTTATGAATTTAAATATCAAAGGATGATTTGTTTTTATTTGAACAACCGTGGATTCTAAATCACTTAATTGAAGTTTGGGTACTGACATTATGTGATTTTGCAAACGATTGTCAGGTTTAGAAATTTAATGCTCTTTTAGTATTCATTTATGGAATGAGGTAAGTTGATTTGAATCCTTAGCTATGGACTTACTAAGCTTCTTAAGTTTACTTATTTTCTTTTTTTATTTTTATAGTTAACATTTTGCAGAATGGTTTGGACGGATCAACTTCAACGCTCACATTTTCCAGACTCTCTTCAATAGCTTTTATCTTTAAGTCATTTTGATTGTGGCATGTATATAAGACTTGATGTGGTTATGGTTAATTTATTAGTTGAATTGTAACTAAGCTCTTATGGTTGTGATTTGGTAAGTTAAGTCTCAAGTTGATAATATTTTGGTATGGAAATGTTTGTGCTTTTGGTTCAACATTGTTTTGATTTGGTAACTTTATCAATGTTGAAATGAAGTACGGCAATTTTTTATAGGTAGTTTATGATGTTGGTCAAGTTGGATTTATTTATGGTATGTGTTTGGTATTAGGTAATGGTAATCTTTTAAGTGATGTGATTATTGTATTTGTGTAACATTTGTGGTGTCAATGAGGACACATTAGTTAGGCACATAGAATGTGAGATTTGGTACATTTGGTATGTGTTTGAATGTGCTTTTAACCATGTGAAACAAGCTAGGCATGGTGTGTCTTGGTGTGCAAGAATTGGTGTTTGTTTTAGCTAGCATTAGATGTTAAAAATAGAGCACATAGCTTAAGACATGGGCTGTAACACCCCTAACCCTAATCCGTCGCTGAAACAAGGTTATGGAGTATTACTGGACTTATCGGTTTAATTATAAAAATTAACAATTCAAATTGTTTACACTTAATAAATTAATCATATTGCCCCTTTAATGGGCCCTCGAGGCCTAAAATATATGCTAGAAACAAATCGTGACCAAATCGAGTACTCTAGAAATTTTTCGAGAAATTTCTAAAATTTTCCTAAGTACAGGGCTCACACACCTGTGTGGCTAACGGACATGCTAAAATGGCCAAGTGACATGCCCATTTCTTAAGCCATGTAGCTTCACATGCCCGTGTCCCCAACCAGTCTAACTCTCTACCTTGTAACCTAATTAAGTGCAGGGGTCACACGGCTAAATCACACGCCCAAGTGCTAGGCTGTATGCCTCACACGGCTGAGACACACCCCCGTGTCTTTGCCCGTGTGCTCAATTCTAAGCATTCTATTTCAAAATTTTAAGATGCAGGGTGTAACACCCCAAACCCAGCCTAGACATTACGGCCAAGTCTAGTGTGTCACATTGAAGTGTTTTTCGAAAACCATGTTTTCATTGAAAACCCTTATTAATGTTTAGAAACTTTTACCGGTAAACTTGTATAAAACCTTTATTTTTTTTCCAAAACGTGATTCATTGTAATAATCGAAACAACTTTGTAAAATCTTACGGAAAAATTGTGAAAGCTTGTAAACGTTTGTAGTTGCGGAAACATGTTATTATAAAAACAGTTTAAGCATCGGAAAATCAGACTTTCTTTGTTATGGCTTAAAGTGAATGGATACTACGCACCAGGTAGGATTCAAGAGAAGAGGAGGTGAATCATTTAGGCTGCTTAAGTACTAAGCTCTTCCTAGATCCAATCCTAGACATGCACACATCCATTGCCACACTTTAACCTTATGACTTGTCCACGAACAACAAATTAAGTTTAAACGTATTTAAGATATTTATTCATGAAAACATTTATGTTGCGGAAGCTTTGCTCTGTTTTCGAAATAATTTGAAAACAAGTAACTTTTACAAAAACGCGCCGTAGAGCTAACAGATTTCAAAACGATTTAAACAATGTCCTACTTAAGCTAAAAACAATTAAATAATTAAAGATTTAAAAACCCAAAATAAAATAAATAGAGCGGCCTTATTACAGCCCAGAAACCAAAATAAAAATAACCTAAATAAATAATGAAATATAATATTTGAAAACCAGAAATTTAATCTTCGTGGCCACTCTGAATCCCTCCTAACTCCAAGTCCACCAACTAGGGCTCACCTGCATGGATGGAAAGAAAGGGGCTGACTTTGGAAAACTCAGTGTGTAAAAAATGCCCATCCAGAGCCCAAATCAACTCAAGCCCACTGGGCCAAAGCCCTATCCAGTCACAGTGGTAACTGGGCCGAAGACCTATCCAGATACAGTAAACTGGGCCTTAGCCCTTTCCAGATAACAGTGTGGCCCATAGGCCCATTACAGTAACGGTATAGATAACATGCATGAATGCAAACCCAACCTAGCCTAGATTCAACCGCCACACTCCACCCTACCAGCCCTACACACCATGTGGGGAATAACTCAACCCACCCAGCCCTACACTCCACAGTTGCAGCATAGCTGCTCAGATATCAATAAGTTGAGGCAAAGCCTCCAGTACATGGTCAAGCCACTTTCAGTACTTCCTACATCAATATCCCAGTCCCATGCAACAGATAATAATGACATGGCATGCAGTAAACAGTAACAGTAAAACATGTATTTTGGTCACACTTAGCCCTAGGGGTAAAATAGTCATTTTGCTCTTAGGGGTAAAATAGTAATTTTCCTCCAATAAAGGTTTTTCAGTAATTTATCAGTTTCCCAGGGTTTTATACAGATTTCAGTCATTATTAACCCAATTTTCATCTCAGCAGTTTAATTAACTCATTCTAACAGTTTTTAGCCATCGGCCCTAAAACCCATAATGGGCCCTACAGTGTCTATTAGCTATTTAAGCCAATTTAGTCCAGATTTTCAGATCAATTTATCAGTTTAGGCAGTTTTGAACCTACAATCTATCAGTACACCTTAATTACCCGTTTTCACCCATATGGGCCCGTAAGCCCATTGGGCCCATTTACAGCCCATCGAGACCCAATTACCGAAGTATACGAAATTCCACACGCGACTAGCTTACCACTTTACGATTTCAGATCTAATGATTTATAAACGGCTTGTGAGCATTCGCACACTCACAAGCTGACGAAATGCCGAAATTTCGGCATTTCGACTTTTGCCGAAGTGAACTATGAGAGGGTGTTTGATACACACCTGTCACGCGACGACTGCTAAAGAGATCCCCCACGATGTCCTACAATTGATTACCATAATTCTTAGATTGCAAAACTACAACAAACAATCCCAATATTCACTTACCCATATTCGGCCAATGCCCCTAAAACCTTCAAAATCTTACCTTTGCAAAAAACCGATGGCTAGATCTAAATCTAGTTGTTCCAAAGATCCAAGCTTTCGATCAATTACCTCTAGAACACACTAATCACCGAAAGAAATCATTGGTTAATGACCCTTAGAGCCCTATGCCCAAATCCACAGCCTCCCTAGATTTTAGGGACTTCACCTTTTTCGAAATCGCAAAATAATGTAGATTTGGGATAACGAGTACTTACCATAGTTTATCCTCATGTTCCTACTCAGATCTGATGCAGATCTATCCCCTAAACGCTAGCAAAACTCGAGTCTTAGAGATTTAAAGATTCGGCTATGAGCTGCTATGGTTATGGCAGTTTTGGCTTTTTGACTGGTGAAGAAGATGGTGATTTGGGGTTATAATCTTGGAGTAGTGTTGCCGACAGGTACTAAGGGTTTAGAGAAGATGAAATTCGGTCAAAAGGAATGAATAGAATAGAGGGAACTGGCTTGGAGAAATCGGCACAAGCAGTAAATTTTCGGGATTTTGGCTTTTATGGCAATCGGATATAGTGGTTTTAGGGAGGATGGATTTGAAAAAGAAGATGGATTTGAGTAATAGGGGTGTTCGGCTGAGGTAGAAAGCAAAAAGGAAAGGAAAGCAATGGAGGAGAAGAAGAGGAAGAACAAATCAGCACAGAGGAGAAGGAATCTACGTTTTTCGGCTTTTGTGAAAACTTATGGAAGGATAAATGAAAGTGAAAGCTTTTAGGTGGCTAACCCTAATTTGTCATGACAGAAAAAGAAAAGAACCTAACCTTAATATCAACTAAAACATTCAGCCCAACCTCCCTAAGGCCCTTGCCGAAATTCATTTAAGTGATCACATGCCAGACACATGCCTAAAAACTAAAAAGTAACAACACGCTTACCTTGCAACTTGAACCCTAGACCTTTAATTCCTTCCTAGGCGCCTTTTTAGGAACTTAGTGGCGCCACCTTGCCACTTTGCCAAAGCTCTTCTTGTATCATAATTTACGAAGTTTTTCTTAAAATCCCACTTAACCAAGTCTCCTATTCACTTAAAATCCAAACTTCATATTTTACTGGGTTTTAACTTAGGCTTGGGCCTTCTAAAGGCCCACTAACACACTTAAACACAATTCCAATATTCAGAACATCAAATTTCAAAATTTCACCTAAATCTCATAAATCCCGAAAAATCCCGAAAATCAGGACGTTACACAAGCCCAACACTTCTAGGCCCAAATTTAGGGTGTTACAATTCACCCCTTCCTAAACAAATTTCATCCTCGAAATTTTTAAATAATAAGATAGCCGTGTATCGACTACTCTAGTATGCTACTGCTGCGTACTCTGTTCTAAATAATTTTAGTACGACCCAGAACATCTAATTACCGAAGTAAATAAACATTATCACTTGCGCATACAATTATTTCCAACCATCACACACCTAACTAGAATAAGCTTGGCAAACTTTGCTTACCCTCAGAACCCATATCAATATTCTACATTACCAGTACACATATCAAATAACTACAAAGATCTCGAAAATTTTATTATTAATTCATATGTCTTATATAGAGATAGTATTTTAAAGTTTTTGTTTTTACAGAATCATAGCCTAGCTACGGTCTTCATTTTTTTAGGGTTTTTAGTTCCCCTACAGTCTCAGTCTCTATAGTCTTTAGTGCTACCCTATCTACAGTATCATATCAAAGGCTCAGTTCTATCTATAGTATTATCTCAGTACAGTACAAAATATAAAGCAGAAATACTTACAAACTTGGTGCCGGGGATTCAGTGTGCCACTTCTTTAGTTGTCAGATTTTAGAAAACTCAAAACTTTTCAAAAACAGACCTTCAAAACATGTATATTTTGAAGAAAACTAGTTTGAAAGAGTTTTTCTAAAATTTTCAAAAACTGATTTCCAAAAATACCCTTCTTGGGCCTAAATTTTTAAAATTTTATGAAAACCTTTTTTAAACCCAATCCACAGCTGAGTTGTTGCAACCGGGCTTTGATACCACTAAATGTAACACCCTAAACCCGGCCTACACGTTTTGGCCAAGTCTGGTGTGTCACATTGAAGTGTTTTTCGAAAACCATGTTTTCATTGAAAACCCTTCTTAATGTTTAGAAACTTTTACCGGTAAACTTGTATAAAACCTTTAGTTTTTTTCCAAAACGTGATTCATTGTAATAATTGAAACAACTTTGTAAAATCTTACGGAAACATTGCGAAAGCTTGTAAACGTTTGTAGTTACGGAAACATGTTATTATAAAAATAGTTTAAGCATCGAAAAATCAGACTTTCTTTGTTATGGCTTAAAGTGAGTGGATACTACACACTAGGTAGGATTCAAGAGAAGAGGAGGTGAGTCATTTAGACTGCTTAAGTACC
The DNA here is from genome assembly GCA_020496765.1 of Gossypium stocksii. Lineage (NCBI taxonomy): Eukaryota > Viridiplantae > Streptophyta > Magnoliopsida > Malvales > Malvaceae > Gossypium > Gossypium stocksii. The sequence goes on from CM035622.1 coordinate 58,205,311, forward strand.
AAGCTCTTCCTATATCCAATCCTAGACATGCACACATCCATTGCCACACTTTAACCTTATGACTTCTCCACGAACAACAAATTAAGTTTAAACGTATTTAAGATATTTATTCATGAAAACATTTATTTTGCGGAAGCTTTGCTCTGTTTTCGAAATATTTTGAAAACAAGTAACTTTTACAAAAACGCGTCGTAGAGCTAACCGATTTCAAAATGATTTAAACAATGTCCTACTTAAGCTAAAAACAATTAAATAATTAAAGATTTAAAAACCCAAAATAAAATAAATAGAGCGGCCTTATTACAACCCAGAAACCAAAATAAAAATAATCTAAATAAATAATGAAATATAATATTTGAAAACCAAAAATTTAATCTTCGTGGCCACTCTGAATCCCTCCCAACTCCAAGTCCACCAACTAGGGCTCACTTGCATGTATGGAAAGAAAGGGGGCGACTTTGGAAAACTCAGTGTGTAAAAAATGCCCATCCAGAGCCCAAATCAACTAGAGCCCACTAGGCTGAAGCCCTATCCAGTCATAGTGGTAACTGGGCCGAAACCCTATCCAGATACACTACACTAGGCCTTAGCCCTTTTCAGGTAACAGTGTGGCCCATGGGCCTATTACAGTAACGGTATAGATAACATGCATGAATGCAAACCCAACCCAGCCTAGATCCAACCGCTACACTCCACCCTACCAGACCTACACACCATGTGGGGAATAACTCAACCCACCCAGCCCTACACTCCACAATTGCAGCATAGCTGCTCAGATATCAATAAGTTGAGGCAAAGCCTCCAGTACATGGTCAAGCCACTTTCAGTACTTCCTCTATCAATATCCCAAACCATGCAACAGATAATAATGACATGGCATGCAGTAAACAGTAACAGTAAAACATGTATTTTGGTCACACTTAGCCCTAGGGGAATAACAGTCATTTTGCTCTTAGGGGTAAAATAGTAATTTTCCACCAATATGGGTTTTTCAGTAATTTATCAGTTTCCTAGGGTTTTATACAGATTTCAGTCATTATTAACCCAATTTTCATCTCAGCAGTTTAATTAACTCATTCTAACAGTTTTTAGCCATCGGGCCCTAAAACCCCTAATGGGCCCTACAGTGTCTATTAGCTATTTAAGCCCATTTAGTCCAGATTTTAAGATCAATTTCTCAGTTTAGGCAATTTTGAACCTACAATCTATCAGTACACCTTAATTACCCATTTTCACCCATATGGGCCCGTAAGCCCATTGGGCCCATTTACAGCCCATCGAGACCCAATTACTGAAGTATACGAAATTCCACATGCGACTAGCTTACCACTTTCCGATTTCAGATCGAATGATTTCTTAACAGCTTGTGAGCATTTGCACACTCACAAGCCCACGAAATGCCGAAATTTTGGCATTTCAGCTTTTACCGAATTAAACTATGAGAGGGTGTTTGATACACACCTGTTACACGACGACTACTAAAGAGATCCCCCACGATGTCCTACAATTGATCACCACAAATCTTAGATTGCAAAATTACAACAGACAATCCCAATATTCACTTACCCATATTTGGCCAATGCCCCTAAAGCCTTAAAAATTTTACCTTTGCCGAAAACCGATGACTAGATCTAAATCTAGTTGTTCCAAAGATCCAAGCTTTCGATCAATCACCTCTTGAACACACAAATCACCAAAAGAAATCATTGGTTAATGACCCTTAGAGCCCTATGCCCAAATCGGCAGCCTCCCTAGATTTTAGGAACTTCACCTTTTTCGAAATCGCAAAATAATGTAGATTTGGGATAACGAGTACTTACCACAGTTTCTCCTTATGTTCCTACTCAGATCTGATGCAGATCTATCCCCTAAACGCTAGCAGAACTTGAGTCTTAGAGATTTAAAGATCCAGCTATGAGCTACTATGGTTATGGCAGTTTGGGCTTTTTGACTGGTGAAGAAGATGGTAATTTGGGGTTATAATCTTGGAGTACTGTTGCCGACAGGTACTAAGGGTTTAGAGAAGATGAAATTCAGTCAAAAGGAATGAAAAGAATATAGGGAACTGGCTTGGAGAAATCGGCATAAGCAGTAAGTTTTCGGGATTTTAGCTTTTATGGCAATCAGCTATGGTGGTTTTATGGAGGATGGATTTGAAAAAGAAGATAGATTTGAGTAATAGGGGTGTTCGGCTGAGGTAGAAAGCAAAAAGGAAAGGAAAGCAATAGAGGAGAAGAAAAGGAAGAAGAAATCAGCACAGAGGAGAAGGAATCTATGTTTTTCGGCTTTTGTGAAAACTTATGGAAGGATAAATGAAAGTGAAAGCTTTTAGGTGGCTAACCCTAATTTTTCATGACAGAAAAAGAAAAGAACCTAACCCTAATATCAACTAAAACATTCGGCCCAACCTCCCTAAGGCCCTTGCCGAAATTCATTTAAGTGATCACATGCCAGGCACATGCCTAAAAACTAAAAAGTAACAATACGCTTACCTTGCAACTTGAACCCTGGACCTTTAATTCCTTCCTAGGCGCCACTTTTTTAGGAACTTAGTGGCGCCACCTTGCCACTTTGCCAAAGCTCTTCTTGTATCATAATTTACGAAGTTTTTCTTAAAAGCCCACTTAACCAAGTCTCCTATTCACTTAAAATCCAAACTTCATATTTTACTGGGTTTTAACTTAGGCTTGGGCCTTCTAAAGGCCCACTAACACACTTAAACACAATTCCAATATTCAGAACACCAAAATTTCAAAATTTCACCTAAATCTCATAAATCCCGAAAAATCCCGAAAATCAGGGCGTTACACAAGCCCAACACTTCTAGGCCCAAATTTAGGGTGTTACAATTCACCCCTCCTAAAAAAAATTTCATCCTCGAAATTTCTAAATAATAAGATAGGCGTGTATCGACTACTCTAGTATGCTACCGCTGCGCACTCTGTTCTAAATAATTTTAGTACGACCCAGAACATCTAATTGCCGAAGTAAATAAACATTATCACTTGTGTATACAATTCGTTTCCAACCATCACACACCTAACTAGAATAAGCTTGGCAAACTTTGCGTACCCTCAGAACCCATATCAATATTCTACATTACCAATGACATATCAAATAACTACAAAGATCTCGAAAATTTTATTATTAATTCATATGTCTTATATAGAGATAGTATTTTAAAGTTTTTGTTTTTACAGAATCATAGCCTAGCTACGGTCTTCATTTTTTTAGGGTTTTTAGTTTCAGTCTCTATAGTCTTCAGTGCTACCCTATCTACAGTATCATATCAAAGGCTCAGTTCTATCTACAGTATTATCTAAGTACAGTACAAAATATAGAGCAGAAATACTTACAGACTTGGTGCCGGGGATTCAGTGTGCCACTTCTTCAGTTGTCAGATTTTAGAAAACTCAAAACTTTTCAAAAATAGACCTTCAAAACATGTATATTTTGAAGAAACTAGTTTGAAAGAGTTTTTCTAAATTTTTCAAAAACTGATTTCCAAAAATACCCTTCTTGGGCCTAAATTTTTAAAATTTTACGAAAACCTTTTTTGGACCCAATCCACAGTCGAGTTGTTGCAACCGGGCTTTGATACCACTAAATGTAACACCCCAAACCCGGCCTAGACGTTATGGCCAAGTCTGGTGTGTCACATTGAAGTGTTTTTCGAAAACCATGTTTTCATTGAAAACCCTTCTTAATGTTTAAAAACTTTTACCGGTAAACTTGTATAAAACCTTTATTTTTTTTCCAAAACATGATTCATTGTAATAATCGAAACAACTTTGTAAAATTTTACGGAAAAATTGTGAAATCTTGTAAACATTTGTAGTTGCGGAAACATGTTATTATAAAAACAGTTTAAGCCTCGGAAAATCAGACTTTCTTTGTTATGGCTTGAAGTGAATGGATACTACACACTAGGTAGGATTCAAGAGAAGAGGAGGTGAGTCATTTAGACTGCTTAAGTACTAAGCTCTTCCTAGATCCAATCCTAGACATGCACACATCTATTGCCACACTTTAACCTTATGACTTGTCCACGAACAACAAATTAAGTTTAAACGTATTTCAGATATTTATTCATGAAAACATTTATGTTGCGGAAGCTTTGCCCTGTTTTCGAAATATTTTGAAAACAAGTAACTTTTACAAAAACGCGCCGTAGAGCTAACCGATTTCAAAATGATTTAAACAATGTCCTACTTAAGCTAAAAACAATTAAATAATTAAAGATTTAAAAACCTAAAATAAAATAAATAGAGCGGCCTTATTACAACCCAGAAACCAAAATAAAAATAATCTAAATAAATAATGAAATATAATATTTGAAAACCTGAAATTTAATCTTCGTGGCCACTCTGAATCCCTCCCAACTCCAAGTCCACCAACTAGGGCTCACCTGCATGGATGGAAAGAAAGGGGGTGACTTTGGAAAACTCAATGTGTAAAAAATGCCCATCCAGAGCCCAAATCAACTCAAGCCCACTGAGCCGAAGCCCTCTCCAGATACAGTAAACTAGGCCTTAGCCCTTTTCAGATAACAGTGTAGCCCATAGGCCCTTTACAGTAACGGTATAGATAACATGCATGAATGCAAACCCAACCCAGCCTAGATCCAACCGCTACACTCCACCCGTACCAGCCCTACACACCATTTGGGGAATAACTCAACCCACCCAGCCCTACACTCCATAGTTGTAGCAGAGCTGCTCAGATATCAATAAGTTAAGGCAAAGCCTCCAGTACGTGGTCAAGCCACTTTCAGTACTTCCTCCATCAATATCCCAGTCCCATGCAACAGATAATAATGACATGGCATGCAGTAAATAGTAACAGTAAAACATGTATTTTGGTCACACTTAGCCCTAGGGGTATAACAATCATTTTGCTCCTAGGGTTAATGACCCTTAGAGCCCTATGCCCAAATCGACAGCCTCCCTAGATTTTAGGGACTTCGCCTTTTTCTAAATCGCAAAATAATGTAGATCGGGGATAACGAGTACTTACAATAGTTTCTCCCTATGTTCCTACTCAGATCTGATGCAGATCTATCCCCTAAATGCTAGCAGAACTCGAGTCTTAGAGATCTAAAGATTCGACTATGAGCTCCTATGGTTATGGCAGTTTTGGCTTTTTGACTGGTGAAGAAGATGGTGATTTAGGGTTATAATCTTGGAGTAGTGTTGCCGACAGGTACTAAGGGTTTAGAGAAGATGAAATTCAGTCAAAAGGAATGAAAAGAATAGGGGGAATTGGCTTGGAGAAATCGGCACAAGCAGTAAGTTTTCGAGATTTCGGCTTTTATGGCAATCGGCTATGGTGGTTTTAGGGAGGATGGATTTGAAAAAGAAGATGGATTTGAGTAATAGGGGTGTTCGGCTGAGGTAGAAAGCAAAAAGGAAAGGAAAGCAATAAAGGAGAAGAAGAGGAAAATCGGCACAGAGGAGAAGGAATCTGTGTTTTTCGGCTTTTGTGAAAACTTATAAAAGGATAAATGAAAGTGAAAGCTTTTAGGTGGCTAACCCTAATTTTTCATGACAGAAAAAAAAAGAACCTAACCCTAATATCAACTAAAACATTCGGCCCAACCTCCCTAAGGCCCTTGTCGAAATTCATTTAAGTGATCACATGCCCGGCACTTGCCTAAAAACTAAAAAGTAACAATACGCTTACCTTGCAACTTGAACCCTGGACCTTTAATTCCTTCATAGGCGCCACTTTTTTAGGAACTTAGTGGCGCCACCTTGCCACTTTGCCAAAGCTCTTCTTGTATCATAATTTACAAAGTTTTTCTTAAAAGCCTACTTAACCAAGTCTCCTATTCACTTAAAATTCAAACTTGATATTTTACTGGGTTTTAACTTAGGCTTGGGCCTTCTAAAAGCCCACTAACACACTTAAACACAATTCTGATATTCAGAACACCAAAATTTCAAAATTTCACCAAAATCTTATAAATCCTAAAAAATCTCGAAAATCAGGACGTTACACAAGCCCAACTCTTCTAGGCCCAAATTTAGGGTGTTACACAGGGGACACAAGGCCAGTTCAAACGCCCATGTGCTAGCCATGTGTCTCACACGGTCTGGTCACACACCCATGTGCCAAGTCATGTGGACTCAAAATGAGCCTTTTACATCAAGTTAACCAACCCTGCAATCTTGAACCTCAAGAAACTCAAATATCAATCGTTCAACCAATCCAAAACACGTTCAAATACATTTAAAACATATCAAAATCACTAATCTAATGACCTAACCAATTTACTTTCTTAAGTACCTCACATATATTATTCAAATGAATCTAATTAGAACCATTCAAATCAATTCTAATATCACACCAATTTTCTATTAAAACTTATCATTTGATAACCTCAACATATCAAATATTTATAATTAACCATTATCATATTACAATATCATTTACAAACATTTTCCAAAATGAAAACACAATATCCTAGGTACATGCCACTCCAAAAAGAAACATACTTCACTACAATTTGAGTTCGGGGTCAGCTTTGGATGCTGATTCAACAGTTCGACTTTAACCTAACCTGGGCAATGAAACAAACCGTATGCTGAGTATAAACTCAGTGGTATTTCTATAATCCAAATACTTATTAAATAAGAATTTACAATATTCATATATTTAAACACACATAACAAAAATTATTCAAGCAAATAATCAATTTCATAACATATCATTTACAACACATTCAATTCTCATCTCTTACTATTTCAATTTCATAATTGATATTCAATAACTTTTCTCAATAGGATACACATATCATTTCACTATATCAATATCCATTTCATGAACCCATTAGTTCATACATTTCAATTTCATAACTCAATTCAACATCCCAATCCAAATTATGTTCAAACTTATCCAATATCATTCATATTTCCGAATCATTTATTTACCCCTATTAACAGGACTCGAACTTTGGCGGATACACGGATCCAACTAAAACACACTAGTATGACACCCAGTGCCTTATCAGATTATTCAAAGTAATAAGTTGACACCCAGTGTCTTATCGGCCATTCTGAAGTAAGTTGGTACCCAGTACCTCATTGAATTTATCTGAAGTAATAATGTGACACCTAGTGTCTCATCGACTCATAGTCGAAGTATCCCTAAACTTTTCCAATCCTATGGCATGCCAGCTATATTCGACTCAACTCGATATAGTTAATAGGGTTTTCAACTATATCCTGATGATGTAACACCCCAAACTCGGCCTAGACGTTATGGCCGAATCTGGCGATGTCACATGAGAGTGCGTTTGGAAATCGTATCGTCACTAAAACCATTTGTCTATTAAAACTTTTTATCCTATTCAATTACTTCAAAATCGTGTTATTTATTTAGTCGATCATTATCAAAACGTTATTCATCTCCAAAACGTTATTCATTTCAGAAGCTTTTAAAACAGTTCGCGTAATCATGGGTATTTTTTATAAAACATTTATTTCTTTTGAAAACCCAAGTTTTCCTACTACTAGCAGATATAAACCACAAAATAGTATAAATCCAAAATTTAAACCAAAAATCCATAGAGGCCATAATTGCATCAAAACCTCCCAAATAAAAATTTAAAACCATGAATAAATAATGAGCAATTAAAGGAAATCCAGGTGGTCACCGCTGAGTCTTTCACCTCTCCGATCAGTCTAAGGCTGAGGATTACCTTTACAGATTAAACAAGGGGGTGAGTTTTCGTAAACTCAGTGTGTGATCCCCACAGAGGCAAACAAACAGTATGCAGTTACACAATCTAGGCCTAAGCCCTTTATCAGAATAGTAGCAGTCATACAGTAGGGCCTTAGCCAATCATAGTAACAGTAAGCAATAGGGTTGTAACCCATTACCATAATAGTATGCACTAGGGCCTTAGCCCGTAACAGTAACAATAGTAGTCATGCAGAATTCAGTATGCAAGTCCTACCCAACCATCCGCTATACACCATCTTCGTCCAACCCTGCACTTACTATGGGGATTAAATCACCCACCCATCCCCACACTTACAAATAGTACCGGTTGTGGCACTAAATAGTAATTTGCAACTGAGCTACCAGTATATTAGGCTTAAAGCCACCAGTAGTTTGCAATAGTGCTGCCAGTATATCAGGCTTAAAGCCTTTCAGTACACTTTCTCCAGTCATGTCATCCCACCCCATACAATGCAACATACAGTTATGACATGCCATCTCATGGTAACAGCACATACAGTATCAGTTCAGTGAAATATCATCATGCCCTATATCATATAAACATATATCAGTCATTCAGTCATTTCATTCAATTAGGGATCTAAGTATATCTTACCAACCCTACAGTAGGTTCACAGTCGACTCGGGCGACCCGTGCAACCTTAGCAAGTAAATCTGTGAAAATGGGCTCACACGCCCATGTGGTCTACCCGTGTGGCCCACACGGCCCAAATTAGCCTTGGTCGTGTGGATCACACGACCTGGCCTAGAATCCCACACGTCCATGTGGACTACCCGTGTGGGCTCTGAAGCCCGTGTGGCCTACACGGCCTAATTGGTAGAGCACGTCTGTCGCACAAGGCCTCGCTTAGCCATCACACGGCCGTGTCATCGCGCACGGCCTAGCTCATCAATCACACGGCCATGTCCTTTCACACGGCCTACCACATGGGCGGCCACACGCCCATGTGGCGTCAACAGCAAGGTTTTCGGCCTTCGCCAAAACCTCGTTTTCTATGCAATCGAGTACACACCTTGTACTATTTCGATGTAGAATCACTCTCGAGGCCTTTATACCTAAGAAAAGAGTACCCAACAACCGTTTTAGCAGTCAATTAAATAAATTCCATAACTCGCGAAGTAACATCTAAAACTTACCAGTGACGAAAACCACCACTTAAATAGTTCAAACAATCGACGAGAAGTCACTGCTCACAGCCTTCTCCTACACTTAAATTATTCACAGGAAAACACTCCATGATTACTAAAAGAATTAACGCAAAACCAAAATACCTCCAAAAATAATTCAAAACCCTTATCTAGTCAACAATATGGAGGAACAAAACGTCTACGTACTATGATTAGGAATAAGGAAAAAGAAAAAAGAAAGAGGACAAAAGTAGGAAACAAAAAATTGGAAGTGGAAACAGAGAGCAGAAAAAAACATCAAACATCAAAGTGAGAAGGGAACTTTTGGGAAATAGAAAAACTGATCACATATTCCTAATTTTCCTCCACTAATCCACTACTCAAAATTTTTGTTTGACCAAAACTCTCTCGGTCAAATGAGCAAAAACATAATTCCACCTCGCGCACGAATTCAAACTCCAAACCTCCATCACACCAACACACATCTTAACCACCAGACTAACAAGCCCATTCTGATATCAACTTACCAACAACAACTTAAAAGCTTACTAACTAATTATGGAGCTTTATTCATAAAAATACTAAAATTTGCCCAAGTTAAGGCTTGAACTTGGGACCTCACACACACCCAGAACACTTAACCACTGAAGCAGATACACAATTGTGTCACAAATATACGAAATCAAATATCACAATATTACTTACTTACCTCACCATACACATTAAGTAATAAATTCACCATACACAATATCACTTTTTCCTTTACTTTCTTAGCTGAAGTCTCCGACACGACATTAGCTACGGAATTTAAACAAATTTAAAATCATTAATATAACAAACTTTCACATTGAATATATTTCAATTTATACTCAACTTTTGCCTAAATTCCAATTTAATCCCTAACCAAAACTAACTTTGTTTTCTTCACAATTTATTCTATATTTTCTTTCAATTACCACTTAAAAACTAAATTTAACTCTCTAATTTCACCATAAATCCCTAAATTGAAAAATTTCCCAATTAGTCCCTATTACTTCAAACTTTTAATTTGTTTTACAATTCAATCATTTTCTCAATTCTAACTTGAAATTCTATCAATTTAACCCCTAATACTTCAATTTCTTCAACATGAACAACATCCAAAAATTCACTAACTTCTACAATTTCAACATAAATCAAGTAATATTTTGTTCTAGGATTTTAAAAACTCAAAAATTACAAGAAAAGGGATTAAATTGACTTACCAATTAAACCTTGGAACTTAAACCCTAATTTCTTCCTTCCTTTCTTTTTCTTTCTTTTATTTTATTTAGTTATAATCTAATAATATAATAATATAATATACTTTTTTTATTAAATAATATATTAATAATATATTTTAATTATAAAAATCTCATTATATTTTTGTTTATGCCGCCTCAACTAATAATAATGGCATAATTGCCTATTAGTCCCTTAAATTTTCCTTTAATCTATAATTCAACTTTCTCCCTTTATGCAATTTAGTCCTTTTACCTAATTACTCCTAATTTAAGCTAATTCACCTAACCAAAACCTAATTAACTACACAACTAACTTTGAAAATATTTTTAATAAATATTTAAGAATCTGTTTTACGAAAATAAAGACCCAAAAACACACTTTTCGATACCTGTGACTATTGGGCCGTTACATTTCTCCCCCTCAATAAATTTCATCCTCGAAATTTACCTTAAAAGAGGTGGGGTACTGAGATCTCATTGTTTCTTCCGATTCCCAAGTTTCTTCTTCAATACTATGACTACACCACAACACTTTCACTAACGGAACCTGTTTATTACATAACTCTTTCACTTCTTGAGCTAATATCTCAATTGGTTCTTCTTTATATGACAAATCAGGTTGGATTTCAATATCCTCTGTCGAAATAACATGAGAGGGATATGATCTATATCTTCTGAGCATGGAAACATGGAAAACATCATGAATCTTCCATAATTCCGGAGGCAAGGCTAACCAGTAGGCAATTGGCCCAACTCTTTTCATAATTTCATATGGCCCAATAAAACGAGGACTCAGTTTTCCCTTTCGACCAAATCTCAAAATTTTATTCCAAGGTAAAACTTTAAGAAATACCTTATCTCTGACAGAATACTCAATATGCCGACGTCTCAAATCTACATACGATTTCTATCTGTTAAAAGCTGCCTTCAGTCTATCTCGAATCTTCTTAACAGTATCCTCTGTTTCTTGAATTAGCTCCAGTCCAATCATTTTCTTTCATTCAATTCCATCCAACACACAGGTGACCGACATATACAACCATGTAGAGCTTCATACGGAGCCATTTGAATACTTGATTGGAAACTATTATTATATACAAATCCAACCAATGATAAATATTGTTCCCAACCTTATTCAAAATCAATGACATAAGCTCAGAGCATGTCTTCTAAAATCTGAATAACTTGCTCAGGTTGTCCATCGGTCTGTGGATAAAAAGCTGTGCTAAAATTGAGTCGAGTACCAAGGGATTCATGTAATTGTGTCCAAAATCTCGATGTGAATTGCGGATCTCGATCAGAGATTATCGATACAGGAGTACCATGCGATCTCACAATTTCCCAAATGTAAACTTCAGCAAGTTTCAGAAGTGACCAATCAGTCCTAACTGTAATAAATAAGTCGATTTTGTAAGTTGATCAACAATCACCCAGACAACATTTTTCTTACTCGCTGATAATGGTAACCCCGTTACAAAATCTATCATAACACAATCCCAATTCAATTCAGGAATATTAATTGGCTGAAGTAAACCAGTGAAACCTGATGATCAGCCTTAACTCGTTGACAAGTCAAGCATTTAGCCACATATTCAACTATAACTCTTTTCATTCCCGACCACCAATACATCTTTCGTAGATTTCAATACATTTTTGTTCCTCCGGGATGCAAAGCAAATGGACTGTCATGAGCTTCTTGAAGTATCGACTCTTTTAATTTAGAAACAGCTGAGACATAAATTTGATTATAAAATCTTAGGCAATCATGATCATCAATGCTGAAATTCTCTAACATACCATTCTGAACCGTTTCTCTTTTCTTCATCAACTTATTATCTTCTAACTGTGCTAACATGATCTGATCAAACATCATTGGTTTAATCCTCAATTCAACTAATAGACTTCCATCATCACTAATACTAAGCTGGGCAAATATTGCTTGCAATTCAATTGCTGATTTTCTACTCAATGCATCAACTACAACATTAGCTTTACCAGGATGATAATCAATTACACAATGATAATCTTTTAAAAGTTCCATCCACAAATGTTGTCTCAAATTTAACTCTTTTTGAGATAGGAGATACTTGAGACTTTTCTGATCGGTATAAATATAACATTTCTCACCATATAAGTGATGTCTCCAGATCTTTAATGCACAAATCACAGCAGCTAGTTCCAGATAGTGCGTCGGGTAATTACGTTCATGTGGCTTCAATTGACGAGATGCATAAACTATTGCCTTTCCATCTCGCATCAATACACAACCCAGACCACTTAAAGAAGCATCACTATAAATAACAAAATCCTTTCCCGACTCTGGCATAGTTAAAATTGGTGCCTGAGTTAACATTTGCATCAACTTCTCAAAACTTTCCGGGCACTAATCATCCCAGACAAACGGAACATTCTTTTGCAATAATTTTTTCATCGATAAGGCTATCATTGAAAATCCATTTAAACTACATACCTTTGACACATTTTTCGGTGCTTTCTATAGAATAACCGCCTCAATCTTCTTCATATCAACTCTGATTCCATCTGTTGAAACAACATGTCCCAAGAAAATAACCTCTGATAACCAGAATTCACATTTGCTAAGCTTCACATATAACTGTTTCTCCCATAATATTCGCAAAACAATTCTGAGATGCTGCTCATGTTCAAATTCAAACTTCGAATAGATCAGAATATCATCAATGAAAACCACCAAAAACTGATCCAGGTACGGTTGAAAAATACGGTTCGTAGGATCCATAAAACCAGCTAGAGCATTTATCAATATGAAATTCATAACTAAAAATTCATAATTGCCATACCTTGTACGAAATGTTGTCTTCGGTACATCACTTTCTTTCACCTTTAATTGGAATAACTCGATCTCAAATCAATCTTTGAAAACATAGAAGCTACTTTCAACTGGTCAAATAGATTATCAATACAAGGTAATGGATATCAATTCTTGATCGTCACCTTATTCAATTATCGATAATCAATACACGACCATATTGAACCATCTTTCTTTTTAACAAAAAGTACTGGAGCTCCCTAAGGTGAAATACTAGGATGTATAAATCCTAGATCATATAAATCTTGCAACTGTACTTTCAAATTTTTTAGCTCAGTAGGTGACATATGATATAGGGGTATTGATATTGGAGCTGTACCAGGATAAACTTCAAATGCAAATTCAACCTCCCAGTTTGGTGGTAATCTTGAGGATTCTTCAGGAAAAACATCAGGAAATTCACAAATAATTCCAATTTTACTGCATTGACTTTCAACAAAATCTAAATTGATAACATAAGCTAGAAAAGCTGTACAACCCTGATAAAGAAGTTTATTAGCCTGAATCGCTGAAATAATAAGAGTTGACCCACTGGTTCGATTACCATTCACTTCGATTTTATCCCCGTTTTCACTTTGAATAGTGAGCTTCTTTTTATAGCAATCTAAGATCACCCGTTCTCTAAAAACCAGTCCATTCCCAGTATTATATTGAAATCACCAAACAGCCTTATCAACAAGTCAACAGAAAAGATTTTATTCTGTATTATTAATGGACATCTTCGACATATTTGATCTACTAACACAGTTTGCCCCAATGGACTAGGCAATGCTATTGATACTCTAGACATCCCAGATTTTAAACTCTTGACTCAACTAGTTTTGTATTAACATATGAATGTGAAGATCCTAGATCTATTAAAGCATAAACAGGTTTTCAATGCAATAAAAATATACCTGTCACCACATCATGTGCATCACCCTCTTCACGGGTCCATACAACATATGCTCGAGCTGGTACTTTAGCCTTTGATTGTTGAGTAGCAACATCACTTCCTCCTCTAGTAGTACCTCTAGAAGATGAACCACTTCTGCCTGGTCCTCGACCTCTAGAAGTAGGCACTGATCTTTGAAATTTAACAAGTGTAGCATTTTCATTCTTCAGGCAATCCCTAATAAAATGCTCAGTAGATCCGCAATAGAAACAACTTCGAGTCAATTTCCAACACTCACCCTGATGCTTTTCCCGTAATGTTCACAATCTAAAATTTCAAAATCCTGAGATGGACCTTGAACACTACCAGTAGAAACTGTCATCTACTTTCCATGGTTTCTATCACCTCTATCTGATTTTAAACTCGATCTCCAACTACCACAAGATTCTTTTGATCTTTTAGGTTATGGGTTTAAACTAGTAGCTCCAGAACATTTCCCAATCAGACGAGTATTTTCAGGCAAATTTTCAAGACCTAGTACTTGTTCAACCATCTTTGCCCTTTCAACCAAATCTACAAACTCAGTGATTCTATGTGCTACTAGTTGTACCCGTAACTCATCACGTAAACCCCGTAGAAATCGCTTGCAACTGTCAGCTTCAGTTGGCACAAATTCAGTTGCATATTTACTGAGTCGCAAGAATTCCCATTCATAGTCAACTACTGACATCTCACCTTATTTTAACATCAAGAACCCCTGTTTTCTATCATCAATGTACAATTCACCCACATATTTCTTTTGAAATTCTCGTTGAAAAAATCCCAGTTTACCTATTCTGTCAGTACATGTCGGGTTACTGATTCCTACCAAACATAAGCTTCCTCTTGCAATAAAGACACATCACATAATAAACTTTCTTGTGGAGCACACTCAAGTTACTGTAGAATTCTTTTTGTAGATTCCATCCAATTTTCAACTGTAAAAGGATCAACCCTTTTTAAACCCAGAAATTCAGTTGCACCATACTTACGCAGTTCTTTAATCGGGGCTCGTCGGGTAGTAGGGGTAGATTTCATAGCAGATGCAGTTTCTACTACTCGTTGAAGGGCATCAACTATAACCCTAAGTAATTGTGTATCATCTTTCTCTCTAACTTCAACCCGTTCAACATTAGGTGGTTGATTGCCTGCTAGGTTTACACTAAGTGTTGCCTACTCTATTTCATCTAATTAAAGGTCTCCAGTATACATTTCTTAATCAGTGTCATCAATATCCTTATCTAGCATCTTTAAATACAAAACAAAAATAAACAAATATATCAACATCCAAATCCTGACTCAATTTGACTCAATTATGGATTTACTTCTAAACTCAATTTTGAGCTCGATTTAGTCTGAGAATCGGCTAAACTTGCAAAGCTCTGATACAAACAAATATAACACCCTTTAACCCTAATCCGTAGCCTAAACAAGGTTATGCAATATTACCAAACTTATCGATTCAATTACAAACATTAACAATTCAAATTGTATACACTTCATAAATTAATCATACCGTCTCTTTAATGGGTCGAGGCCCAAAATACATGCTAGAAACAAATCGGGACTAAATCCAGTACTTTAGAAATTTTTCGTGAAATTTCTAAAATTTTCCTAGGTGTAGGGCTCACATGCTCGTGTGGCTAAAGGACATGCTTGGGTGACCCTATGACACACCTGTGTGATTAGGCTATGTGGCTCACATGGCCAAGTGACATGCTCATGTCTTAGGCCGTGTCGCTTTACACATTCCTGTCCGTAACAAGTGTAACTTTCTTACTTGTAACCTAATTCAGTGTAGGGGTCACACGGCTAAGTCACACGCCCGTGTACTAGGCCGTGTGCCTCACATGGCTGAGACACACCCCCATGTCTCTACCCGTATGCTCAATTCTAAGTATTTTGTTTCTCAATTTTAAAATGCAGTGGACACACGGCCACTTCACATGCCCATGTGCTAGTTGTGTGTCTCACACGGTCTGATCACACACTCGAGTGCCACGCTGTGTAGACTCAAAATGAGCCTTTTACATCAAGTTAACCAACCTTGCAATCCTGAACCTCAAGCAACTTAAATATCAATCATTCAACCAATCCAAAACATGTTCAAATACATCTAAAACATATCAAAATCCCTAATCTAATGACCTAGCCAATGTACTTTCTTAAGTACCTCACATATATTATTCAAATCAATCTAATTAGAATCATTCAAATCAATTCTAATTTCACACCAATTTTCTATTAAAACTTATCATTTGATAACCTCAACATATCATATATTTATAACTAACCATTATCATATTACAATATCAATTATTTCCCAAAATGACAACACAATATCCTAGGTACATGCCATTCTAAAAAGAAACATACTTCACCACACTTTGAGTTCGGGTCAGCTTTGGATGCTGATTCAACTATCTGACTTTAACCTAACCTGGGCACGGAAACAAACCGTACGTTAAGTACAAACTCAGTGGTATTTCTATAATCTAAATACTTATTAAATAAGAATTTACAATATTTATATATCTAAACAAACATAGCAAAAATCATTCAAACAAATAATCAAATTCATAACATATCATTTATAACAGTTTCAATTCTCATATCTTACTATTTCAATTTCATAATTGATATTCAATAACTTTTCTCAATAAGATACACATATCCTTTCACTGTATCAATATCCATTTCATGAACCCATTGGTTCATACGTTTCAATTTCATAACTCAATTCAATATCCCAATCCAAATTATGTTCAAACTTATCCAATATCATTCATATTTCCAAATCATTTATTTACCCCTATTAACAGGACTCAGACTTTGGCAGATACACAGATCCAACCAAAACACACCAGTATGGCACCCAGTGCCTATCTGATAATTCAAAGTAATAAATTGACACCCAGTGTCTTATCAGCCATTCCAAAGTAAGTTGGTACCCAGTACCTCATCGAATTTATCTGAAGTAATAATGTGACACTCAGTGTCTCATCGACGCATAGTCAAAGTATCACTGAACTCTTTCAATCCTATGGCATGCCAACTATATTCGACTCAGCCCGATACTAGGGTTTTCAATTTCAATTTCTAAATTCAATTTTAGTCAAAATCCACACCAAAATCTCATAACTTCAATTCAAATATTTACATATGTTCATGAAATTCAATTTCTATTCAATTCAATATCACAATATTAATTACTTACCTCAATCTACTTACCATACACATTAAGTAATAAATTTAACAATTAGATATTAAATTCGGATTATAGAAATACAAACCGTAATTTCCTGAGTCACTCCTCGTCAACTTTTTCCTTTCCTTTTTTAGCTGAAGTCTCCGACACGACGTTAGCTACGGAATTTAAAAACAATTTAAAATCATTAATATAACAAAATTTCACATTGAATATATTTCAATTTATACTCAACTTTTGCCTAAATTTCAATTTAATCCCTAACCAAAACTAACTTTGTTTTCTTCACAATTTATTCTATATTTCCTTTCAATTACCACTTAAAAACTAAATTTAACTCTCTAATTTCATCATAAATCCCTAAATTTCAAAATTTCCAAATTTAGTCCCTATTACTTCAAACTTTTAATTTGTTTTACAATTCAATCATTTTCTCAATTCTAACTTGAAATTCTATCAATTTAACCCCTAATACTTCAATTTATTCAACATGAACAACATCTAAAAATTCACTAACTTCTACAATTTCAACATAAATCAAGTAATATTTTGTTCTAGGATTCTAAAAACTCAAAAATTAAAAGAAAATGGATTAAATTGACTTACCAATTAAACCTTGGAACTTAAACCCTAATTTCTCCCTTTCTTTTTCTTTCTTTTTTTCCTTCTTTTCTGCCTTCTCTGTTTCGATTCTTTTGTTTGTCTATATTCTTTTTCTTTCTTTTCTTTTATTTAGTTATAATATAGTAATATAATAATATAATATACTTTGGTTATTAAGTAATATATTAAAATATATTTTTTATTTATAAAAATCTCATGATATTTTTGTTTATGTCGCCTCAATTGATAATAATGGCATAATTGCCTATTTAGTCCTTTAAATTTTTGTAATGCCCCAAAATTTATTTATGTCTGTTTCTGCAATTGCATGACACAAATGTGTATTTGCTTTAGTGGTTAAGTGCTCTAGGTGTATGTGAGAGGTCCTATGTTCATGCCATGCCTTTGGAAAATTTTGGAATTTTTCTGATTAAAGCCTCACCCTTGTTCAGTAGGCTTAACCTATAACAGAATAGGCCTGTTGGTCTGGTGGTTAAGTTGAGAGTTGGTGTGTTGGAGGTCCTAAGTTCGATTCTCTATGACTACAAGGGCTAGTATTTTTACTCCGAATTTCAACTAGAGTTATGTTGGATTGTGTTTCTGAGTTGGTGGATGTTAATGGGGTTAGTGGAGAGATTTGTGGGAGTAAATTAAGGGATTTTTGGGGTTATCGGGATTTTATTTTTATTCTTTTCCCATTTTTGAATTTCGATTTTCCCTTCAGTTTCATTTTGATGTTATTTTTCCTTCTTCTCTCCTTCTGACCTCTGCCAAAATCTCTCTCTTCCTCTCTCTTTTTGATTTCTATTCTAATTTGTTATTCTTTTGTGCAACGATTGTTTCTCGCTCATTCGGTAAGTCCTTATCTTTCCTTTTCATATGGTAGAGTGTCGATTGAATAGGAAATTTATTCTGCGAACTGCTGTGTAGAGGAAGGTTAAAGGGTTGGAGCTTCTCTAATCGGTGTTTTAGTGGTGGAGAAACTTTGTTGCTCAATCAACGGTCAGGTTTTCGAAGGAATATCGATTGACTGTCTTGTTATGATTTCGATTGAGTATCATTTTAAGTGACTAAATTGGAAATTTATTGGTCAATGTTAGGTGCTGAGTGGCTCGGGATTACATTAGCAACAAAAATGAACCAGGTGTGTGTACCCGAAAACACAAAAAATAAGGTTTTGGCAAAAGCAAAAAATATCACTATCGACACCACACGGATGTGTGGTTGCCCGTGTGGTAGTTTGTGTACGAATGACACGACCGTGTGTCTCACGAAGGCCAGGCCGTGCACTGGACATAGCCATGTGATGGTCAAGTGTGGCCGTGTACGACACACGAGCTAGACCAATTTGGGCCGTGTGGGACACACAGAAGTATGGGTTTTTGGGCCAGGGCATGTGATCCACACGGGCCAAGGCCAATTTGGGTATGTGGGCCCACACGGGCAAGCCACATAGGCATGCGGGCCCATTTATCTGAAATGTTTCCTAAGGTTGTACGGGTCGTCCAAATCAAATGTGAACCTACTGTAGGGTCGATAAGGGCTAACTAGACCCTAGATTGTTTAATCTGAATGTCTGATATAAGAATGTGCATGTTTGAATACTGATCTACATGTTTGACTAATAACCGAATATTAGCATGTAAGCATTATATTCTGTATGTCTGCACTGAACATATCTATTTGCATCTGCATTTGGGGTGGGATGATTATTAGAGGAAGTGTACTGAAAGACATTTATGCCTATTATCTAGCAGCTTAGCTACAATATATCTAATATGTGCCGCATTTCGGTACAGCATGGTGTGTAAGGATGAGTGGGTGTTTTAAACCCCACATGGTGTGTAGGGATGGTCAAAGATGGTTTGTAGAGGCTGGGGTAGGATCTATTTCTATTCTGACTGTTTGACTGCATCTGTATCTGAGATGGGCTAAAGCCCAATTCTACATCTGTTACTGTAATGGGCTTAGTCCCAAATCTGCATTTGTAATGGGCTTAGGCCCGAATCTGAGACTGTAGGATTCTGATATACTACTTCTGTAGCGGGCTTAGGCCCAAGATTGTATCTGACTGATATCTACTAATTTGATTCTATGCATGTTTTTCTGTGGGGATTACTCACTGAGCTTATGTAAACTCGCCCCTTCTATTTATTCTGTCCAGGTAATCCCCAGACTGAGTCGGATCGATGCACTAGAGGACTCAACGGTGACAACATGTTTGTTAAACGGCATTATTTTCATTTACGGTTTTATTTCTTATTTGGGTATTTTGAAGTAATTTGTACTCATAGACTATTTTTGCTTCTATTTGGATTTTAACTATTTTTATGGATTTATAACGGCTAAACTGAACGAAGAGCGATTTTTACTAAAAACAAAGGTATTCCTAAAAATGATCGGCTTTACCTAAAATCAACAGTTACTAAAGCTTCTGCGACAAAATATGCTTTTAAACAATTCGAATAAACTGGTAAGTGATTTTGAAAGTGATAAGAGATAAATTTAAGTAGATAAACAAAAATGTTTTCATCGTGATGACTTAGAAACCATTCCATGTGACAACGCCAGATTCAGCCATAACGTCTGGGCTGGGTTTGGGGTGTTAAAATTTTCCTTTAATCTAATTTAAGCTAATTCACCAAACCAAAACTTAATTAACTACATAACTAACTTCGTAAATATTTTTAATAAATATTTAAGAATCCGTTTTATGAAAATGGAGACCCAAAAACACATTTTTCGATACCCGTGACTATCGTGTCATTATATGGGTTGTCACTATAACAGCCCATTTTTTAGTGGTGTCAGAAACTATGATTTTGGGACCACAAATTCGATGTGTCAGTCCATAAAATTAATTATTTAATATTTACGAGGTCATAGTTTCGTATTAAAATTTGGTCTAAAAATTTTAACAATTAAATAGTTGATTAAACAAAAAGGGCTAAATTGTAAAAGTTGTAAATGTTAGTTTCTATTATTTAAAGGAGTTAAATAGTTATAGAATAAAGACGTGGTGGACTATTATGGCAAATAAACCATATAGAAAGGAAGTGGATAAATTTGGGTAAGGTTTTATGAATTATTAAGTTATAATATAAGGGTAAAATGGTAAAATAGTAATTAAGTAAACTTAAACTAATAATAAAACAAAAATTATCACCATCCTCAAGCTATAATCAACTTTGGAAGAAGAAAACACCATTTTGGAATAGCAAAGTTCGGTTAAGCTAGGGTTGGAACTTGTAAGTGATTTTTTATTCTATTTTTAGTGATTTTTATGTTTCTTAGCTCGTATTAGCTTGATTTAGCTAACTCGAGGACTAATATGTAAAACTATCAAACATTATGGATTATATCATTGATGAGTTTGAGTTATCTTTGAAGTGTTATGGTAGATTATTAAGCCTGGTTGTTGATAGGACTATTTTGTAAAGTAGTTTTTGATGGTTTTAACGTTTAAGGACTAAAATGTAAAAATAGTAAAATTTCTTATACTTCATTGAATTAATAGAAAATATGGGCTGTAATGAGCTCCTACATGGTTTAGCTAAGCTAGTTTTAAGTTGAAAATGGTTTAATTGCGTGTTTTGGACTTAGGGACTAAATTGCATAGAATTGAAATGTTGGGGTAATTTTGTAAAAAAGTCTAAAAGGACTTAATTGCATAAAATGAGTTAATTTTTCTGTTGGAATTTGTTAATTGAATGAAATTATTATTTTAGATCAAGAATGAGTTCAAAATCAAGGAAAAGAGAAACTTGCAGAATAGCCCATGTACTTTCGTTATTGTTACGGTTTACTCTGGTAAGTTCGTTTGGTTTAATTTAATACAAATTAAATGTGTGTCATATGAATTTAATTGTTGAGTGTTGAATAATGTATTAATGCTTGTAATAAGAATGGAAGTAATGAATCGTTATAGCATTCAGTATTGATGAAATATCTTGAGCTAGATGAATGAAGGATAGAGTACGATTGGCATGCCAATAGATTAATTTGCATGCGGTATGGGATTGGTATGAGATGTGATGATGAATCTTGTATATCTCATATACACTGGATATATTGAGGTCGTACATTTGCTGCGGAGTATCGTGTTTGTAACACCCCTAACCCGTAGTCAGAATAGGGTTATGAGGTATTACAGATCAAATCACATCAAATTACAATCATTTCACAATCATTATCATTCACACACATATAACATTCAAACATAATCATACTGTCCCTTACATAGATCTACGAGACCCTAAAACAGGCTTGAAAGAGGTTCGGGACTAAACTGATAACATTTGAAACTTTTTGAAATTTAAAAAAAAATTTCATGCACATAAAGGTTACACGCCCGTGTGAATAGCCCTATGCCTCACACGGCCACCAGACATGCCCGTGTCTCAGGTCGTGTGAAAACAGGGCATACATACTGACTTGCACCACACGGTTCAGGACACACTCATGTGTTAGGCTGTGTGAAATTTAGAGGGGCTACTGACTTGGGTCACACGGCCAGCCACACGCCCATGTGCCAGCTCATGTGCCAGCCTGTGCCAATAGAGACGCCCGTGTGCCTATGCCGTGTAACTCACTGACTTGTTTTAACTAAGGTGCAGGGGTCACACAGTCGAGTCACATACCCATGTGCTCAGGCCGTGTGGCACGAAAATAGGCTTGGTTTAAGCCATATTTCCCACCTATCATTCATGTACCTATAATACAACATTTCATGCCATTCCATACATCGATGGGCAGCCAAACATCACCAAAATATTCACATTTCATACCATGATAGCATCAACCATTTCTAAACTCAAATGCCAACTCAAAGCATACCAAATTCATATGCCAAACTCATCAATTTCACTTAACTTCTATAGGTATTTTCTCACATCTTATCAACCAAATTCATGCCTTTTAAACATACCAATTCATCATCCCCACTTCACACCAAAACATACCATTTCCCATACCAATAATATTCCTTATAAACACAAATTTACTACACCACATTAGCCATATTAAACTTGCCAAAATACAAAACAAATATATACATCACATACCATAACATCTTATACCAAAAGCTATATCATATATCCAAAATCAACTCAACAACTATATCATTTATAAGCCAACTCACATGGCTAAGTTTATAATTCAAAACATACCAAAATGACACTAGCCTATACATGCCATATACCATATATACAAAGCTTCAAAAGTACCAACTAAGTGATCGATAGTGTGACGATGTTTCCCAATGATCCCTGAGTCCAAGCTAGCTCCAATTCACTATAAAACATGGAAAGGAAAACAAAGTAACTTCATAGCTTAGTAAGTTCTTATGTAATAATATTAAATAAAAAAATATAAAGAATGCAATCAATAAGCATCATACATACATAATAAATACCTATAATTACACATGATCTTATTTCAATTTATCGATGATATTCCATTCGATAATCACATAGCATTACTCAATTCTTACTCATTTTCACTACTTAATTCCATTTGACTCTATCAAGTTTCATCCACATAGTACTAACAGCACATAGGTTTAGTAGGTACCTATACTTCCTCGTATTTATCTATTAACTTATCATTGCTTTGCTCAGAATGTTAAGTCATTCGAAAACTTTAATCATTCGATGAACTCACACACTTAGTGCCAAATGAATAGTCAAATCTAAAATAGTATCGCACACTTAGTGCCATCACATTTATTCGAAGCTATTTCGTTCTCGCACACTTAGTGCCATTTACTTAGCCGAAGCTATTTTATCTCGCACACTTAGTGCCACTTATCATCGAATCATAATCGAACACATTTCAATTCATTTCAAATTATATAAACATTATTAAAATAATATGTATTACATACGAGCTTACCTTGGATGCAAAAACGGCTAAACTGATCGATTAGTCGAAAACTTTGTTTTTCCCTCGATCAAGATCTGAGTTTCATTTTTCTTGATCTATATAATATCAAATTCAACTCATTCAATAACATATTCATTCAATTTAGTCTATAACACATATTTGGGCATTTTTACACATTAGCCCCTAAAGTTCCACATTTTATCAATTTAGTCCTTATGTTACAAGAACACAAATTCACATAATTTTAATTAAACTCAAGTTAGCCGAAATTCTATAAGCTCCATAACAGCCCAAATTCATCTAATATTTCACACTTTTAACCACAAATTTTCATATTTTCACAAATTAATCCCTATTATGCAATTTTATCAAAAATCACTTTATAAAACATGAAAATCTACCATCCAACTTTCATAATTCATCAAAAATCATCAAAGAACTCATATCATCATCAATGTAAATTTCCAAAATCTTAAAAAAATTTGCAAAATAGTCCTTAGGCTAACTAGTACTTAATACTATGATCACAAAAACACAAAAATATCAAAAACTGAACACAAATCACTTACAAATTAATTCATGCAAGAACCGAACATTGAAATACTTCCATGGCTTCTTATTCTTGATTATTTCAGTGGAAGTGATGGGAATTAATGAAGGATAATTGTTTTATTTTAATTAATATAAACTTATTTGACAATTTACCAAAGTAACCTTAATTATAACATATTAAATCACATGTAATATGTCCATCATTGTCCATCCACCTTTCCAAGTGTCTAATATCATCATAAGGACTTTAGATTAAACAAATCATAGTAATTTAACACTTTAACTATTAGAATCCAACTTTTTCATTTTATGCGATTGAGTCCTTTTGTCAAATTAACCACACAAATGATAAAATTATTATACGAAACTTTCACACATATCTAGTCATATGCCGTATACACAAAAAATAATATAAAAAATATTTTTTTCAACCTCAGGTTTGTGGTTCCAAAACTACTATTCCGATTAAGCTCAAATCAGGTTGTTATAGTGTTATATTACAATGTTTTCTTGTGTGTTACAAGGGGCGGATGTTAGCCTACGGGCTAGGAACTTAGTGTCAAGGTGTGTTATCAATTGGATTAGCTTGTAGAAGCATTTGGCGTGTTCTCATATGGTTAATTATGTACTCATATCCATATAACGTTCAACAACAATGTTTTGGTGATAATCAAATGTTACTGAAATGTAGAAAAATTAATTTATATTCTTGTTGAGCATCGACTCAGCTGTTGTGACTGCGTCGATAGGAAGTTTTGATTATTAAACTTGTAAATGGAATTTATTTATTTAATTCGGTAAGCTTTATCGTTTTAATCTTTGAACTTACTAAGCTTATGAAACCTTACTCGTGTTTTTGTCTCTTTTTTGTAGATTACTATTTTATGGAAAATAGGAGATCGAATCAATTTGAAGAATCAAACTATCTGAGGATCCTCTTAATAGATTTTGATTATAACTTGGCTTATTGATCTGCCGTAATTTGGTGTAGCAAATTAAACTACTTTTCACATTTAAGGAGCTTGAATACAAGCATTTTTGTTATGTTTTAATTAAGTTTCTTTGGTTTTACAAGCATTCAATAAATTGTGCAAATCGAGTCTTTTATTAACCTTAAGGGTCGAATGAGGCTTAAGGGAGAACTAACGTACTTTGTGAGTGTGTAGGAGACCATTAGACGGCATTTCAAGCCAATACTGGATGTTCTGTCGCAATATGGGAGATCCAATGTTGCAACATAGAGAGCAGAATAGAGAAAGTGAGAAACTTCCTTCAATGTCGTGACATCCTTAGCCTATGTCCCGACATACCTCTGAAGATGGTTGTAGAGGAGCATATTGGTTGCTATGTCTGACACAGGTTCTGGTGTGTCGCAACATTGACTCTATGACAAGAATAAAAATGAAGTAGGGGTGTTTTGGTCTACACAATCGAACTTAAAGCTCGGGAACATAAACTAACCTAGGGTTAAGGACAACGGCTACCTGAAGGCTATAAATAGACCTCTCTAGCACACAGTACAGAGGCTTTCCATTAGCTCAAATTCTTTTCTTAGGTTTTAGATTTGTTTTCTTGTTTCTCTTAGGTTTTCATTGTCTAGTTTATTTGTTTCTTCAAGAGATTTGATTGCAAAGCAAGATTAACTTCTGTGGATTCATATTATTTAATATCAATCAAGCTTTCTTAAACTCTCTATTTCGCTTCATTCCCTATGATCAATTCTTCTATTTTTTCCATGTTGTTTATTAAAGCCATAAGGAACTAATCCTTCTATGAGGGATTAGCGAGTGGAGGAATGATCTCTTAACTATTTTATAGGGTTACTCAATGGATCAATTGTTTGGAAAAGGAAGAACGTGAAACAAGCTTGACAACCTTAGGAAGTCATCAAGGTGGGAATTAACACAAAATTGGCATTGCCCATTTGTGAACACCTTTATCCCAAGCCAGTCTGGACTGTGAGGTCGAAAGATAAGTAGTCCTTCCTGACTCATTATGTTAGTGGAAGATTGGAAGATCCTACTAGGGTAGCAGCTAGTTGGTTGACAAAGAACCCGAGACGATAGTTAATTGGGATTGCCAAAGCGAGCTGATCACTCATCCTTAGATTTGATTCACTTTATTTATTTCTATCTCTCGCAACTTTGATTTCTTTTTATGTTATTTTATGTTATTATTTTACAAGCCCTAAATATATTTCTTATTTTACTCTCATATTTTAACTAACTTAAAGTATTAATTACGTCTTCAATTGTTGAGGTAAAGATTGATTTAGTACTCGCCTCCTAATAAGCGATAAATTATACATATTTTTACCCTATGCTTAGCACAATTTCTGGATAAATTACCCCTTAATTTGTGTAAATTGATGCTTTTAAACCTTTAAATTCATGTTTTATACTCAGCTGAGCTTAGGGAAGAGAAAAGAGCAAGGAACGGGCCAAAAATGGGCAAATTAGGCCCAGTTCACTAATCAACACGGTTTGGAGGTTCGCCACACGGTCGTGCCACACGGTCGTGCCACATTAACAGGCTCAAGCATGGCGTGGGCCTCGATCCACACAGGCGTGGCACACGGGCGTGTCCCTGTCTTGAGAAAGTTTAATTTCACTTGGAAAAGGCTACTTAGGGGCTAAGAAAGGCATTCCAAAACTCTATATAAAGACAGATGTGCTTTATTCCCACCAAGACGGGGAGTTAAAGGAGGGAATTACTCGAAGGGAAGTCGATTGATCCATCTCAGAAGCCAGGATCTACATCAAGACAGAGAATCTCCCTTCAATCCTTTCAGGAGTTTTGGGTTTTCTTATGTTTTGTTATTTTATTTCTTCTGAGATGTTTTCTTTTATAATTAGGAACTAAAACCCTAAATACCTAAGGGGATGAAACCTAAGACAGATCTTGTTATTGTTATCTGAGTTGTGTGATAAATATTTCATTTGTTCTTAATTATGTTTTTAACTCTTAAATTGATTTGTCCGGGATATTGATTTAAGTCGAATATGCCTATGTAGAGGAGCAAAAGTCCCTGCATAGGAGTAGATCCGGCACAATTAAGCGGAGTTGGTCGCAATCCTAGACATATGATGACAAAAATCTACTGGATTAGAGTCAAATCTAATATAGAGAGCCATAGATCGAGTTAATGCAAGACTAGGGGTTTTAACTAGAAAGAGATTTCAGTTAATCAACCTAGGATTAGTTATTCTTATCCTCGATGGAGGTATTAACATAATTTAGGGATCTCTACGGATCAAATCAAATGAAGAAATCATCTGGTTCAGAGTTAGATAACAAGTGAAGTCTAGGTGGATTCTTCCTTAGGTATTGCCTTAATCAATCAGTTTTCCCAAAAGCAATTTCCCAATTTACTCTTTGTCGTTTCTTTAGTTAGTTTAGTTTAGTTTACAACCAAACCCTCTTTATTTTTAGGCTAGATAATAGGAAGAAAGTCATTACTAGTACTCATAGTTCCTTGGATTTCATATTCTGGTCTTGCCACTAACTATACTACTATTCGCTAGGTGCACTTGCCTTTTATCGTGATATTAGTTAGTGTACAGGTACGATCATATTTTATTACTTCATCAAATCACGAGATCAAGTTTTTGGCACCGTTGTCGGGGAACTAAGATATTAAGAACACTCGATTTCTTTTACTTTAGCCATTACTATTTTTATTTATTTTCAACCTTTATTTTTATTTTTTATTTATTTATTTTTAATTTTCTTTGCCTTTTCCCTTTCAGGTATCTCTAGTTTATGACTAGAAGAAATCTGGGAGGACCACTACTTTTTGACGACGGGTTAGAAGTGACAGTTCTTCGAACTCGCCGAGAGATAAGAAGAAGCTTGCAATATCCAGAACAAGGACAAGAAGAAGAACTAGAACCTACCAAAGAGATAGAAGCAAATCAGGATAATCAGCTACCTTATGTAGTTGCCGCAAATCCTGTTGAGCAAAATCCTGCTCCGCGTACTATGTATGATTATGCTAGACCTAATTTAGCAGGCACTAAATCTAGCATTTTAGGCCAACTATTGCTGCAAATAATTTTGAACTGAAACCTAACACTATTCAAATGATACAGTAATTTGTTTAGTTTGATGATTTGCAGGATGAGGATCCTAACTCGCATCTAGCCAACTTTTTGGAATTATGCGATACATTCAAAATAAATGGCGTTTCTGATAATGTCATTCGTCTTAGGCTATTCCCATTCTCCTTGAGAAACAAGGCTAAATAGTGGTTAATTCTTTACCACAAGGGTCTATCACTACATGGGAAAAAATGACCGAAAATTTTTTACTTAAGTATTTTCCTGTAGCTAAAATAGCTAAATTGCGGAATGATATCTCTTCTTTTGTGCAGATGGATTTAGAGACACTTTGCGACGCATGGGAGAGATACAAAGATCTCTTAAGAAGGTGCCCTCACCATGGAATACCTTTGCGGTTACAAGTTCAAACCTTTCACAACGGTTTGAATCCTTCAACAAGACAAATGATCGATGCAGCCATCGGAGGAACAATCAATAACAAAACACTAGAAGCCTCCTACAAATTTATAGAAGAAATGTCACTGAATAACTATCAGTGGCAAGTCATGCGAACAAAGCCACAGAAAGCTGCAGGAGTTTTTAATATTGATGTCGTAACCATGCTTTCTAACCAGGTATAACTTTTAAATGAAAAGATTGACAATTTTGTTAGTTCTACATAGGTGCACCCAGTGATGCAGTGTGACTCAATTCAAGGAAATATGTACAATCCTGATTACTCCTCCTATGGACATGGCATGGAAACCGAGCAAGCCAACTATATGGGTAACAATTCTAGATCTCAAAATAACCCTTATAGTAACACATACAATGCAGGTTGGAGAAATCACCCTAACTTCTCATGGGGAGGACAAAGCAACCAAGGAAATCAAAGACAACCACCTCCTCCAGGATTTCAACAGCAACTATTCCAACAAGAGAACTAGCCGAACCTTGAAGAGATGCTCAAATTTATCGCTGTTCCAAAAACCCATTTTCAAAACACCAAAACGGCACTAAAGAATCAGTAAGCATCCATTCAAGGACTCGAAACTCTAATAAGCCAGCTAGCTAAGCTAATTTCTGAAAGACCGCAAGGTGGGTTACCAAGCAACACTAAGACTAACCCTAAGGAGCAACTCAATGCCATGGATACAATAGATGAGGAAGAGTTAACCAAAACGACCTCAGAGCCATGTAAGAGACTGTGGCAAGTAAATGTAAGGATGAGGTAAGTTCCAAAGAAGTAACTATCAAATAGTATAAACCTCATATCCCATACCCAAATGCGTTAAAGAAAGATCGCACAGATGAGCAATTCGGTAAGTTTCTTAAACTCTTAAAGAAATTACATATCAACTTACCGTTTATTGAAGCTCTTTCGTAGATGCTAAATGCTATTAAGTTTTTAAGAGAGCTCCTGACAAACAAGCGGAAGCTAGATGAGAAATCTCATGTGGAGCTGAATGTAGTATGCTCAACCATTTTACAGAATAAGCTACCCAACAAACTAAAAGATCCAGGGAGTTTTACTATTCCTTGTTTACTTGGTAGTTTAAACGCCAAAAATGCTTTAGCTGATTTAGGGGCTAGAATAAATGTCATGCCATTTAAATTGTTTAAACAACTAGGTCTTGGAAAACCTAAACAAACTAAGATGAGCATTCAATTAGCTGATAAGACCATTAGATTTCCAAAGGTAATAATTGAAGATGTGCTTGTCAAAATTGATAAATTTATATTCCCAGTTGACTTTGTTGTTTTAGACATTGATGAGGATAGCAATGTACCTTTAATTCTAGGGTGACCCTTTTTAGCAGCTGCTAGAACGATAATTGATGTAGGAACAGGTGAGCTTACACTACTTGTAGGTGATGACAAAGTTACTTTACAAGCTCAAAACTCGATTAAGACTGTTGATAATGAGAATATAGTCACGAGTCCTTGTAAAAACATTGATCTCACAACCTTCTGTGCAGTATACACTCCATATAAAGGCGACCCAACCACAGACAAGTCCATCCAAGGCAAACATACATGAAAAGCGAAAGCTTCAGATTGAGGAACTAGATGAGTGGCTGAACTATCACGAAAAGCCCAAAATATGCCACACCAACCCAAAGCATCACCAAGACGACCCTCAGGTAAAAATTAATCAACTCAAGGTAGGGGATAAGGTAATCTTAGGGGAAGACGATCCTCGAATCTTGAATTCAAAAGAACATACAAGTGATACACTTACTTCACGGTAATGAAAATCTTTCCTTATGGTACAGTCGAGATAAAACATGAGTCACTCGACACTTTCAAGGTAAATCACACTCGACTCAAATGTTACGTTGATAATGAAATTGAAAGCAGAATAGGAGAGTGTCAACTCTTCAAGCCACCGTGACCAAACAAGCTTGAGAAAAGTCGAGCTTAGACTATAAACAAGCGCTTCTCGGGAGGCAACCCAAGAACTGACTTAGTAAATTCTTTTATTTAGGCTCTCTAATACATCAACTAACCCTTTGAATGTAGGTTTTTCGAGCCACACGGTAATGCCCACGGGCGTGCCTAAGGCCGTGTGGCTACTACAAGCAAAGACACGGCCGTGCGTAATGGCCGTGTATGAGCAGGGTAAGATCTTCCTACACACGGGCTCCGATAACTTGCCACGGCCGTGCGATATGGCCATGGCCAAACCTGTTAATTCAACACGGGCGTGCGACACGCCCGTGCCTCAAAACCGTGGTCGAACCTGCCATTTCATACACGGGCGTGTCACCTCCGACACGGTCGTGGGAGAAGCGAACATCAAAGGACACGGCCGTGCGACACGGCCTTGTGCCCCAACACACCCTAGGAACACGGGCATGTGACACGAATCCAGCGCGCCAAAATCACCAACTTTCAAACCACACGGGCTAAACCCGAG
Organism: Gossypium stocksii; assembly: GCA_020496765.1. Classification (NCBI taxonomy): domain Eukaryota; kingdom Viridiplantae; phylum Streptophyta; class Magnoliopsida; order Malvales; family Malvaceae; genus Gossypium; species Gossypium stocksii. The sequence continues at coordinate 58,236,414 of CM035622.1, forward strand.
CCCTACGGGCATGTGCCGTCCCCGTGTGACCTAAAATCCTATAAAAACAGCCCACTATTCACCTTCTTCCTCACCTAAACCCTACAAATCCCTTAACCCAACTTCCATACCAACCATCCCTAGCACTGCCGTCGGTTTCAACAGCACCACCGCGCCCGTGCAATCTCCCATAACCACCCATTCGGTTCTCCTTTCTCATTTTTCACACAATTTTTGATGCTTTGATTAACTTATCTATTCATGAGTCATTCTTTTAGGTTGTTTACATTGTTATTGATAGGAATCTCATTCATTTAGCATGATTAATCTAGAAACTTCATGATGCCACTTTGAATCATTCTTTGGTTGCCATTTTTACCTATTCATGCAATAGGCTTTAGGAATACATTGATTGTAAAAACCCACAAAAACAAGCCATTGCTTTCTTGCTAAAAGTTCTATGCTTAGGATGAATCAAAGATGGTATTTAGATTAGTAAAAATTGACCCTCGTTTAGTAAGTTTTAGTTAGCACTGTTATTTCATTTAAATAATTTATGAATATTTGTATCTTTTCATTTAGGACTAATGCATACCTTTTTTCGTTTTGTTTTATTTTTATGAATCATGTCATCTTCGAGAGGGAAGAAAGCTGTCGTCCCTACCTCCAAAAAGCGCAAAGGGGCCAGTGGTTCCTCTTCTAGACCCACCGCTGAAGTTCGACACCTCTTCCTCTAATTCCCGCAGAACTCACAAGAAGAACTATTTCAGATATTACGGGCAAGACCCCTTGGAGTCCGAAGGTGCATCGACTTGGCCATACTAGAATAGGTCCAGCTAGCTGACGAGGTCCAGGCCTTATTAACAACGGACTCGTGGGAACAGTTCTTTCAAATCATAGAGCTCACCTATCTCGAACTCACCCTCGAGTTCTGCTCTACATTCCATGTCCAGACGGTGATGAACCAACACGACGATCCGGGAACGATACAATTCTGTCTAGGAGGCCTCGTTCGTCAACTCAGTGTATCAGAGTTCGGTACAGCACTAGGCCTCTACACTGAGCAGTTTATGGAGGAAAAAGACCTTTCAGAACTCCACCGCCACATCCACATCTTTCTAGTCAATTGCTGGCGCGCCCTAGTCCCTGGCCAGCCAACATACGACCCTAGTCATTCTAAAGCGACCAATCTCGCCCCATCTCTGAAGTATATACATGCCCTACTCGCACACACACTGACGTGCAGATGCGAGAGTACCAGTGTAACACCCCAAACCCAGCCCAGACGTTATGGCCGAATCCGGTGTGTCACATTGCCTACATCTAACCACGTTACCTAGTTACTAAGATTAGGGTGAGCTTTGCAAAATTGACTTTATAGTCTTTAAAGAAAATTCCTGGTTTGTTGGTGGTCGTCCTATTTAATACTAGTTATTAAGAGGTTTATTATAAATCGAGACGTTGTTACTTGTTGGTTACGTGTGATTGATTTCGAAAACATTTGAATTACTGTAAGAAAATCTCGCGCAGCTAAAATTCAAAATAACTAAAGTATCGTAAGTAAAAGTAATAAAACCCAAAAATAAAATTAATAAGAGCGGCCTTATTACAAACCCAAAACCATAATAAATAATTTAAATAAAAGAAGGAATGAAATGTAACTTAATTGAAAACCAAAAAATTTAATCTTCGTGGCCATTCTGAATCCCTCCCAGCTCCAAGTCCACTGTCTAGGGCTCACCTGCAATGATGGAAGAGAAGGGGGTGAGTTTGGAAAACTTAATGTGCAAAGAAGCCCATCCAAAGCCCAAATTAGCTCGGGCCCACTAGGCCTAAGCGCTAACCAGTCACAGTAACAACTGGGCTGAAGCCCTATCCAGATACAGAATACTGGGCCTTAGCCCTTTTCAGATAATAGTACGGCCCATAGGCCCATTACAGAACAGATCAAAGATTATGCATGTATGCCTAAACCCATCACATGTGGGGAGACTACTCAACCCACCCAACTGCTACATGCCACCCGTACCAGCCCCATCTCCCTATTGTAAAGAAACTATCAACTCACCTAATTGCTATACGCCACAGTGGCAGCATTGCTGCGTAAACAGATAATGTGACAGCGTCACCAAAACAGATATTGTGGCTGGGCCACCAGAATCAGAATATCGAGGCAGAGCCTCTTAACAGAAACTGTGGCATGGCCACCAGAACCCTTCCTCTATTCATATAGACCCAATCCCATGCAACAGATAATAATGACATGGCATAAAGTAAACAAAATCATTAACACATGCATTTCAATCAGATTTAGCCCTAGGGGTATAACGGTAATTTCGTACCTAGGGTAAAACTGAAATTTTCCACCCATAAGGGTATTTCAGTAATTCTATCAATTTTTAAGGTTTCTATACATATTACAGGTACTATTAATCCATTTATCGTCACAGTAATCTATTTAACTTACTTTAACAGTTTTAGCTATTTGGCTCTAAAACCACTAATGGGCCCTACAGTGTCCATTAACTACTTAAGCCCATTTAGGTCAGGCTTCTCGATTAATTTATCAGTTTAGATAGTTTTGAGCCTACAGTCTATAGTACAAATTATTTACCCATTTTCACCCATATGAGCCCGTAAGCCCATTGGGCCAAGTTTTAGCCCATCGAGGCCCAACTTACCGATTTGCACGAAATTGCACTCTCAACTGACTTACCACTTACGATTTCAGATCTAACGATTTCTGAACATCTTGTGAGCGTTCGCACACTCACAAGCCCACGAAATACTAACTTTCGGTCAAACTTTTGATCACTTTTCGGTGCTTTGGCCTTCGCCAAATTAGACTAAAGAAGGGGTTCGATACACACCTGTTTCGCCACGACTGCTAGCGAGATCCCCCACGATATCCTACAATCGGCTCCCACAACTTTTAATTTACAAATCCATATAGTCAATCTCAATATTTACTTACCACATTCGGCCAATGCCCCTAAGGCCCTCAAAATCTTACCTTTGCCGAAACCGATAAGTAGATCTCGATTTAGTTGTTCCACTTGCCCAAGCCTTCGATCAATTACCTCTAGAACACACTATTCACTAAAAGAAATCATTGATTAATGACCCTTAGAGCCCTATGCCCCAATCGACAGCCTCCCTAGATTTTAGGGACTTCGACTTTTTCTAAATCGCAAAATAATGTAGATCTGGGATAACGAGTACTTACCACAGTTTCTCCTTATGTTTTTATTCATATCTGATGCAGATCTATCCCTTAAACGCTAGGAGAACACGAATCTTAGAGATCTAAGGATTCGGCTATGAGCTCCTATGGATGTGGCATTTTCGGCTTTTTGACTGGCGAAGAAGATAATGATTTGGGGTTATAATCTTAGAGTGGTGTTGTCGATAGAGCCTAAGGGTTTAGAGAATGCAGAAATTGACTGGAAAAGATGAAGAAAATAAGAGAATGTTGGCTAGAAGAAATCGGCACAAGAAGTAATATTTTAGGATTTCGGCTTTTATGGCAATCGACTATGGAGGTTTTTAGAAGGATCAATTTGAAAGAGAAGATGAATAAGGTGGTAAGAAGGTTTCGGCTAGAGAAGAAAGCAAAAAGGAAAAGAAAAGAATGGAGGAGAAAGAGACAAAAGAGAAATCGACACATAGGGAAGCTTACTTGTGTTTTCGGTCACTTTGTGAGACTTGAGAAGAGAATAAAGTTTTAATGGCTAACCCTAATTCTCCAAGACAGAAAAAGAAATAAACCTAACCCTAATCACTATTAAAGCAATCGGCCCAACTTTCTAAAGCCTTAGCTGAAATTCATTTAAGTTAATCACATGCCCGGCACATGCCTAAAAATTAAAAGTAACAATACGCTTACCTTGCAACTTGAACCCTGGCCCTTAAACTCAGTCTACACGCCACTTTTTTAGGAGTTTAGTGGCGCCACCTTGCCACTTTACCAAGGTCTTATTTGTGTCATATTCTACGAGGTTTTTCTTAAAAGCCCACTTAGCCAAGTCCCCTTTCACTTAAAATCCAAACTTGATATTTTATCGGGTTTTAACTTAGGCTTGGGCCTTCTAAAGACCCACTAACACCCTTAAACATATTCTCAACATTCAGAACACCAAAATTTCAAAATTTTACCAAGAATTCACGAACCCCAAAAAATCCCGAAAATCAGGGCGTTACAACTCTACCCCCTTAAAGAAATTTCGACCTCGAAATTTACCTGGTCTAAATAGTTGAGGGTAATGTTGACGTATCGCCTCCTCTGACTCCTATGTAGCCTCTTCTCTGCCATGGTTGCGCCAAAGCACTTTTACAAACGGAACTGACTTCTTCCTCAATACTTTGACCTCACGGTCCAATATTTACACAGGCTCCTCTTCAAAGGTTAGATCAACCTTCACTTCAATCTCCTCCACTGATACAACATGTGAAGGATCCGATCGATACTGCCTTAGCATGGACACATGAAAGACATCATCGATGCGATCCAACTCCGATGGCAATTCCAACTGATATGCCACTGGCCCTATTCATTTAAGAACCTGATAAGGCCTTATAAATAGGGCATTCAGTTTACCTTTCTTACCAAACCTTAAGATCTTCTTCCAAGGTGAAACCTTCTAGAATACCATATCCCCAACGGCGAACTTAATTTCCTTACGTTTTAGATCCGCATACGACTTCTACCTATCAGAGGCCTCTTTTAATCGATCTCTGATCAACTTAACTTTACTTTCAGTGTCTGCTACTAATTGCGATCCAAGAACTTGTCGCTCTCTTAACTCCATCCAACACGTAGGCGTACGACACCTTCGCCCATAAAGTGCCTCATAAGGAGCCATCTGAATACTCGCTTGATAACTATTGTTGTACGTAAATTCTGCCAATGGTAAATAGTCCTCCCAACTACCACAAAAATCGATGACACAACCTCTTAACATATCCTCCAAAACCTGAATAACCCTTTCAGACTGTCCATCGGTCTGAGGGTGAAAAGCAGTGCTAAAGTCCAATCGCGTACCCAACGCCTCGTGCAACTTCTGCCAGAATCTAGATGTGAACCTAGGATCTCGATCAAAAATAATCGACACTGGTACTCCATGTAGTCGTACTATCTCCGCCACATACAACTTGGCCAACTTTTGCAGTGAGTAGTCGGTACAGACAGGTATGAAATGGGCAGATTTCGTTAACCTATCCACAATCACCCATACAAAATCTTTCTTGGAGGGTGTCAAAGGTAGCCCACTTACGAAATCCATAGTTGCTCTCTCCCACTTCCGTAGTGGAATCTTTATCGATTGAAGCAATCCAGAAGGCAGTTGGTGCTCAGCCTTAACTTGCTTGCACGTTAGACATTTCCCAACAAATTCAGTCACCTCTTTTTTTAGACCAGGCCACCAATACACCTCTCGCAAGTCTCGATATGACTTATTCCCTCCAGGATGCATAGCACAAGGTCCACCATGAGCCTCTTTCAGAATTGACTGCCTCAATTCAGAGTCCTTCGGAATACAAACTCTTCCACGAAAGCACAGAACTCTATCAGTATTCAATCCAAAATCTGTATTCTCACCATCCTTATCTTGCTGAAACCGAAGAACTAATGAATCATCTTCCAACTGCTTCTCTTTGATCTGCTCAGTCCAAGTAGGTCTCACTTGCAATTCTGCCAATAGACTCCCATCGTCGTACAAACTCAATCGAGCAAACATAGCTCTCAAATCAGCAACAACCCTTTGACTCAATGCATCAGCCACCACATTAGCCTTGACTGGGTGGTACTCAATTGAACAATAGTAATCCTTGAGCAACTCTATCCATCTTCGTTGCCTAAGGTTCAACTCTTTTGAGTCAACAGATACTTGAGACTTTTATGGTTTGTGTATATAATACATTTTTCCCCATACACTCCAGATCATACGTAGGGTAATTCATTTCATGAGGCTTCAGCTACCATGAAGCATAAGCGACTACCTTACCTTCTTGCATCAATACACAGCCTAATCCTACATGTGATGCATCACTGTACACAACAAAGTCCTTTCTAGACTCTGGCTAAATTAATGCTAGCGCCTCAGTTAATACCTTTTTCAACTTGTCAAAAGCTCATTGCTGTTTCTCAGTCCAAGTATACACTACCCCTTTCCTCAACAGTTTCGTTAGCAGTGCAGCAATCAGAGAAAATCCCTCTACAAATCTCTAAGTAGCCTGTCAATCCTAGAAAACTCCGAATTTTCGATACTGACCTCGGTGGCTTCCATTCCAGAACTACCTCGACTTTTCAAGGATCTACCCTAATTTCACCAGCAGAAACAACGTGACCTAGAAAAGTCACCTCACGAAGCCAAAATTCACACTTACTGAATTTTGCATAGAGTTGCTTCTCTCTCAGCACTTGCAACACAATATAGAGATGCTTATCATGCTTCTCCTCGATTTTCGAATATACCAAAATATCATCGATAAAGACGACTACGAATCGGTCCAAGTAAGGTTGGAACACTTGATTCATTAGATCCATGAAAGCTACAGGTGTATTCATCAGTCCAAACGGTATAACCAGAAACTCGTAGTGACCATCCCGAGTTCTAAATACTGTCTTGTGAATATCCACCCCCTTTACCCTTAACTGATGGTATCCAGATCGAAGATCGATCTTGGAAAATACCGAAGCTCCTTTAAGTTGGTCAAACAAATCATCGATTCTTGGCAGAGGATACTTGTTCTTTATCGTCAGTTTATTCAACTGGCGATAATCGATGCGCATACGCATTGTCCCATCCTTCTTCTTCACAAATAATACCGGTGCTCCCTACGGAGACATACTCGGTCTAATGAAGCCTCGCTCCAATAATTCCTGAATTTGTGCCTTCAGTTCCACTAACTCCTTCGGTGCCATCCTATAGGGCGCGATAAACACTGGAGTCATTCGAGGCAGTAAGTCGATTCCAAACTCGACTTCTCGGTTCGGGGGTAATCCAGGAAGCTCCTCAGGTAAAACATCTTGGAACTTATTGACCGTTCTGACTGTCTCCACCGTCAATTCTTCAGTCTCAGTTTGGCTCACAAAAGCCAAGTACACCTCGCATCCCTTGTGAATCAGTTTCTCCGCCCTTAATGCCGAAACTACATTGGACAAGTAGTCCCTTCTCTCTCCAATAAACATTACCTCCTCATCCTCAGTAGTTCTTAACACCATCCTCTTAGCCGCACAATCCAGAGTCGCCTTATGTTTAGTCAACCAATCCATTCCTAAGATCAGATCAAACTCTCTGAATGGTAACTCCATCAAATCTCCAACAAAGATCCTACCTTGAGTCTCTAAGGGCACCTCCCTAAAGAGTTTATCTACCCTAACTGAGTGACCTAGCTGACTTATCACAGTTACCCCACTCACAGTTTCCTCAGAGTGCACACCCAACGTCCCAGAAATCTCACATGCGACATATGAATGGGTTGAACCCACATCTATCAGAGCACTATAAGGCATGCTAGAGATAAAAAATGTACCAGTTATAACGTCAGGTGCATTACCCTCCTCTCGGCGATGAGCAGCATAGACCAAAGTTGGCTGACGAGCATCAGCATTTCCAACACCCCTGCCAGGTGCTCCACGTCACGTCTATTTCCATTGCCACCCCTACCTTGCCCACGACCTCTCGGCAGTACCTCATACTGGTTGACCAGCCCCTTATTCAACAACTTGAGTCTGAACTGGCCTCCGAGGACAATCCTTGATCCTATGTTTCATGGACCCATATCAGTAACATGCCCCAGTATGCTTCCTGCATTCGCCAAAATGTACTCTACCACAGTCCCTACAAGCTTATGGCCTAACAGTATTCACCGGAACTGCTCGAACCGGTTCCTCTACTCTGGCCCCCTTGACATTTCTGTTTGTAGCACCAGATAGTCTAACATCCCTCCTCAAGCGGTTTCGATCCTTATCACAGTTCTGTCGTTTAGTTTGCTTTACCTCTTCAGCTATCTTGGCCTTCTCTACCAAAGCAGCAAAATCGTGCTCCCTCTGTAGAGTTATCAACACCCTCAGCTCATCCTTGAGACCATCCTCAAAGCAAACACTACGTTCGTACTCAGTAGATACTATCCCGCTGGCATACCGACTCAACCTCAAAAATTTTCCCTCCTACTCAGCAACTGATTTATTACCCTGGGTTAGATTTAGAAATTCCTTTCTGCGTGCATCCACATAGCTTGCTCCCACGTACTTCCCCTTGAAAGATGTCTTAAATAGTTCCTAGGTTACCCGATCAGCTGGGGTACCCTCTTTTACCGTGATCCACCACTAGTATGCCTCATCTCACAGCAGAGACGCTGCCCCTTTCAGCTTCTGCTCCTCCGAGCAATCCAGGTCATCCATAATCCGCTCCATAGCTTCCAGCCAATACTCACCCACATTTGGGGCCACTCCAGATACGCCCCTGCAAACCTCCACTCCGTTAGCTTGGAGTCGCTCAGAAATGGATCCCCTATTCATGGGCCCAACATTAGCTCCAGCTACCCTTTTCGGAACCCTTAACATCGCCTGGGATAAGGCATCATCCCCTGCGGCCTGATCATGTGGCCCATTTTCAGCTACCGGTGGCGGTCGTGCGTCACCGGCTGGCATATGTTTCGAAGACGAGGACCCAGCTAGAACACTACCTCAGTCACGTCCACGGCCTTGTCCACGAGCAGCTCTGGTACTCATTCTGACTTATCTGATTTAGAATTTTATGACAGTAGGTTAATATTCCAGTCACTTATTACAAATGTTTTATGTAAAGATAGAGTTTCAGAGTTGTTTTCGCGAATATGTTGCCTAGCTACAGTCTCAGTCTTGTAGTCTCAATACTACCTTAACTACAGTATTATATCAGAGGCTTAGTTCTAACTACAGTATTGTTTCAGTATAGTATAGTATATAAAGCAAAAATACTTACAGACTGGGTTTCAGTATAGTATAGTATATAAAGTAGAAATACTTACAGACCGGGTACCGGGGATTCAGTGTACCACTTCTTTAGTAGTCAGATTTCAGAACACTCAAAACTTTTCAAAAGCAAACCTTTAAAACATGTATATTTTGAAGAAAAATAGTTTGAAAAAAATTTTTTCCTAAATTTTCGAAAACCAATTTCCAAAAATACCTTTCTTCAGCCTAAGTTTTAAAATTTTACGAAAACATTTTTAGACCCGATCCACAGCCGAATTGTTGCAACCGGACTCTAATACCATTAAATGTAACACCCCAAACCCAGCACAGATATTATGGCTGAATCCGGTGTGTCACATTGCTTACATCTAACCATGTTACCTAGTTATTAATATTAGGGTGAACTTTGCAAAACTGACTTTATAGTCTTTAAAGAAAATTCCTGGTTTGTTGGTGGCCATCCTATTTAATACTAGTTATTAAGAGGTTCATTACAAATCGAGACGTTGTTACTTGCTAGTTACGTGTGATTGATTTTGAAAACATTTGAATTACTGTAAGAAAATCTCGCGCAGCTAAAATTCAAAATAACTAAAGTATCATAAGTAAAAGTAATAAAACCCAAAAATAAAATTAATAAGAGCGGCCTTATTACAAACCTAAAACCAGAATAAATAATTTAAATAAAAGAAGGAATAAAATGTAACTTAATTGAAAACCGAAAAATTTAATCTTCGTGGCCACTCTGAATCCCTCCCAGCTCCAAATCTACTGTCTAGGGCTCACCTGCAAGGATGGAAGAGAAGAGGCTGAGTTTGGAAAACTCAGTGTGCAAAGAAGCCTATCCAAAGCCCAAATCAGCTCGAGCCCACTAGGCCTAAGCCCTAACCAGTCACAACAATAACTGGGCCGAAGCCCTATCCAGATACAGAATACTAGGCCTTAGCCCTTTTCAGATAACAGTATGGCCCATAGGCCCATTACAGAACAGATCAAAGATTATGCATGTATGCCCAAACCCATCACATGTGGGGAGACTACTCAACCTACCCAACCGCTACACGCCACCCATACCAGCCCCATCTCCCCATTGTGAGGAAACTATCAACTCACCCAACCGCTACACGCCATAGTGCTAGCATTGCTGCGTAAATAGATAATATGACAGCGTCACCAGAACAGAAACTGTGGCATGGCCACCAGAACACTTCCTCCATTCATATAAACCCAATCCCATGCAATAGATAATCATGACATGGCATACAGTAAACAAAATCATTAACACATGCATTTCAGTCAGATTTAGCCCTAGGGGTATAACGGTAATTTCGTACCTAGGGGTAAAATTGTAATTTTTCACCCATAAGGGTATTTCAGTAATTCTATCGATTCTTAAGGTTTCCATACATATTACAGGCACTATTAATCCATTTATTGTCATAGTAATCTATTCAACTTAGTTCAACAGTTTTAGCTATTGGGCTCTAAAACCCCTAATGGGCCCTACAGTGTCTATTAGCTACTTAAGCACATTTAGGTCAGGTTTCTCGATTAATTTATCAGTTTAGATAGTTTTGAACCTACAGTCTATACACATTATTTACCCATTTTCACCCATATGAGCCCGTAAGCTCATTAGGCACAGTTTTAGCCCATCGAGGCCCAACTTACCGATTTACATGAAATTGCGCTCTCAACTAACTTACCACTTACGATTTCAGATCTAACGATTTTTGAACACCTTGTGAGCATTCGCACACTCATAAGCCCATGAAATACTAACTTTTGGTCAAACTTTCGATCACTTTTCGGTTGCTTTGGCCTTTGCCGAATTAGACTAAAAAAGGGGTTCGATACACACTTGTTTCACGACGACTGCTAGCGAGATCCCCCACGATATCCTACAATCGGTTACCACAACTTTTAATTTACAAATTCATATAGTCAATCTCAATATTTACTTACCACATTCGACCAATGCCCCTAAGGCCCTCAAAATCTTACCTTTGCCGAAACCGATAAGTAGATCTCGATCTAGTCGTTCCACTTGCCCAAGCCTTCGATCAATTACCTCTAGAACACACTATTCACTAAAAGAAATCATTGATTAATGACCCTTAGAGCCCTATGCCCCAATCGACAGCCTCCCTAGATATTAGGGACTTTAGCTTTTTCTAAATCGTAAAATAATGTAGATCTGGGATAACGAGTACTTACCACAGTTTCTCCTTATGTTTCTATTCAGATCTGATGCAGATCTATCCCTTAAACGCTAGCAGAACTTGAATCTTAGAGACCTAAGGATTCGGCTATGAGCTCCTATGGATGTGGCGTTTTCGGCTTTTTGACTGACGAAGAAGATGATGATTTGGGGTTATAATCTTGGAGTGGTGTTGTCGACAGAGCCTAAGGGTTTAGAGAATGCATAAATTGACTGGAAAAGATGAAGAAAATAAAAGAATGTTGGCTAGAAAAAATCGGCACAAGAAGTAATATTTCGAGATTTTGGCTTTTATGGCAATTGGCTATGGAGGTTTTTAGAAGGATAGATTTGAAAGAGAAGATGAATAAGGTGGTAAGAAGGTTTCGGCTAGAGAAGAAAGCAAAAAGGAAAAGAAAAGAATGGAGGAGAAAGAGACAAAAGAGAAATCGGCACAGGGGGAAGCTTACTTGTGTTTTCGGTCACTTTGTGAGACTTGAGAAGATAATAAAGTTTTAGGTGGCTAACCCTAATTCTCCAAGATAGAAAAATAAATAAAACTAACCCTAATCACTATTAAAGCAATCGGCCCAACTTCCTAAAGCCCTAGCCAAAATTCATTTAAGTTAATCACATGCCCAGCACATGCCTAAAAATTAAAAGTAACAATACGCTTACCTTGCAACTTAAACCCTGGCCCTTAAACTCAGTCTACATGCCACTTTTTTAGGAGTTTAGTGGTGCCACCTTGCCACTTTACCAAGGTCCTATTTGTGTCATATTCTATGAGATTTTTCTTAAAAGCCCACTTAGCCAAGTCCACTTTCACTTAAAATCCAAACTTGATATTTTATCGGGTTTTAACTTAGGCTTGGGCCTTCTAAAGACCCACTAATACCCCTAAACATATTCTCAACATTCAGAACACCAAAATTTCAAAATTTTACCAAGAATTCATGAACCCTGAAAAAACCCGAAAATCAGGGCGTTACAACCGGCGTCGTCAACACCCACGATGCCTACTTTTTATAGAGCATGGTGCATATTCATGTGATCGATCTCACTTACTTCATTGCCCATGCCATCCAACACCAGACAGAGCGAAACTGTAGGGGCGTAATCTCGATGGGCCCATGCATCACTCGACTGGCTCCCACTTCGGCCTACTTAACACCGCGGCCAAGACATCCTCTTACACTCTTATTGGCCAGATGTCCCCACAGGGCATCCAAACTATGTTACATATGAGGATGATTCAGCCCTGACCTGGGACCGATCCTCTACAATATCGTCTACTTCGATATGTTCAGCAGGAAGGCCTTGAGGACATTACTGATGATGTCCCACCACCGGAGGAGCCACCCACTGAGCCACCACTTGCTCGCCACCCAGTTCATGTGGCAACTTTAGGCTACGTCACTTCTAAGTAGTTTAACCAATTCCAGCATCAATGTTTTCAGCGATTTGACCACATTGATGCCACATTAGCTCAAATTTGTTAGCAACTCCATCTCGCACCACCGCCCCTACCTCGCGAACCATCTGAGGACTAGGACTTCCAAGTCCTCTTTTCTTCTCTTTTATTTTCCTTTTTTTCTTTTATCTTATCCTTTTCATTATTTGAATTTTAGTATTGTTAGAACATAGTTTATTTTATTTCAATTAGTTCATATTGGTCATTCCCTAGCAAACACATTCTGTTAATCCGAATTCCCCAAAACTAATAAATGCTTTCGCAGTTTCAAAGGAGCTCTACAGCTCAAATCCAAAATCTAATGGGAACCTCAGCCACCTAGTACCGATAAACATACCCTCTCGGCATAGCAGCTGTGGACAAACAACTGCTAGCACCACTGGAGTATTCACCTCCACCCTTCCTTTGTCCCAGACACTCTACAACCACCTCCACCTCACAGAATTCATCCAATTTAGGGAGTTTCACTTCTCTCCCTATCTTATGATTTTATACTTCTATTGCTACTAATGTGTCTTTGTACATTGAGGGCAATGTACAACTTAAGTGTGGGGGGGAAACTTACTTTCAGTCATTACATTATCTTTGAAACCCCTGAAAATTTTTCCAACTAACTTTTTGCATTGTTCTCAAAATTTTGAATTCTCACTTTCACTCTCTGCATGAGTCTCAATCTCCTATTAGGAATTAATCATAATTGATTTATGATTTTTATTGATATGTTGAGAATTAAGACATAGGTACTTATGCTTTGATTATTCAAACTTTAAAACATTAGGAAATCAAGCATGATAAGTTGAAATTTTTGAGAATTTAAATTTTTCTAGGTTATTTTCCCTAATTATAACTGTTATCTTGATAATTGAAATTTGTAGGATTGTCATCAAAAAACCATAATTTTGGTGAGATTTTTGAGCGTTTTGAGCATACATCCTTTCGTGCTCACTTTTATTGTTGCTTTGAGTGAGTCAATACTGATTTGTTATTCTAGAACTTGCTTCGATTATACATGTCGTGACCACATCATTAATTTGATATACTGAGATGATAAAGGCACTTAGGTATAACCCACTTACTCCATAAAAGTCTACCTCCATAAATTAACCCCTAGTGAACCCTCTTAGGCTTCATTTGACTTACCCTTACAATTAACCAAAAACCCATTATTGTTGAAATCCCCCTATTATTTTGATCCCTATTTTTGTTGAGATTTGAGTTGAATTATTATCTAGCTTTATTCTTTTTCTGTTCAATTTGTAAAGTCCATAAATATTAAATTTGTCGTTATTTGATTTGTTCTTAAAAAAAAACATATGTATACTTTAGTTGTACTTCAATATTTTTGCATATTTCCATGAAATTTTTGAGCTGCTGTTCTTAGACAACATTATCCAAAAGAAAGGCTTTACACTAGAAATATGTTCAAGTGATAGAGATTTTTCTAGCTAGACGATTTATTAATTCAATCTCGATTCTAACCCTCTTTTTCAGCCTATGACAACACCCCTAACCAAAGCCCCATTACAACCATTAAAAGACCTTTTGATCGATGTGTCATATCAACCTATAGTGGTGGAGATTTGATTTTCTTGCAGGCCTATGGTAATAACTTTTCAGGTTGACTAAAGAGTGCTTAATTTTTGAACCCTAAACACTTTGAGTGGATAGAGTGAATCTTTAGTGAGGATGTCAAATCTTATTGATTTTGATTGAAAGGTAATTACTTAGGAGAAGGGAGAAAACCTATGTTTTTGTGATAAAATTCTCAACTTAGAGTGTTTGAAACTTTAATGTTCTTCTGGTTGAGTTTTCATTGTATGATTACTAGTGGAATAGTTTGAAACATTATTCATAAGGATTATAAGTTGAGAAGAATGATTCTTAACTGTGAGTTGAGATTTTTCTTGAGGACAAGCAAAGGCTTAAGTGTAGGGGTATTTGATAAGCAATAAATTATACATATTTTTACCCCATGCTTAGCCCAATTTCTAGATGAATTACCCCTTGATTTGTGTAAATTGATGCTCTTAAACCTTTAATTTCATGTTATACACTCAGGTGAGCTTAGGGAAGAGAAAAGAGCAAGGAACGGGCTAAAAACGGGCAACTTAGGCCCAGTTCAGTAATCAACACGGCCTGAAGGTTCGCCACACAGTCGTGCCACATTAACAGGCTCAAGCATGGCGTGGGCCTCGATCCACACAGGCGTGGCACACGGGCGTGTCCCTGTCTTGAGAAAGTTTAATTTCACTTGGAAAAGGCCACTTAGGGGCTAAGAAAGGCATTCCAAAACTCTATATAGAGACCCTAGGAGGCAACTACAAAGGTGTGCTTTATTCCCGCCAAGATGGGGAGTTAAAAGAGGGAATTACTCGAAGGGAAGCCGATTGATCCATCTCAGAAGCCAGGATCTACATCAAGACAGAGGATCTTCTTTCAATCCTTTCAGGAGTTTTGGGTTTTCTTATGTTTTGTTATTTTATTTCTTCTGAGATGTTTTCTTTTATAATTATGAACTAAAACCCTAAATACCTAAGGGGATGAAACCTAAGACAAATCTTGTTATTGTTATCTGAGCTGTGTGATAAATATTTCATTTGTTCTTAATTGTGTTTTTAACTCTTAAATTGATATGTCCAGGATATTGATTTAAGTCAAATGTGCCAATGTGGAGGAGCAAAAGTCCCTGCATAGGAGTAGATCCAACACAATTAAGCGGAGTTGATCGCAATCTTAGACATAGGACGGTCAAATCTAATATGGGGAGCCATAGATCGAGTTAATGCAAGACTAGGGGTTTTAACTAGAAAGAGATTTTAGTTAATCAACCTAGGATTAGTTGTTCTTATCCTCGACGGAGGTATTAACATAATTTAGGGATCTCTACGGATCAAATCAAATGAAGAAATCATCTGGTTCAGAGTTAGATAACAACTGAAGTCTAGGTGGATTCTTCCTTAGGTATTGCCTTAATCAATCAGTTTTCCCAAAAACAATTTCCCAATTTACTCTTTGTCGTTTCTTTAGTGAGTTTAGTTTAGTTTACAACCAAACCCTCTTTATTTTTAGGCTAGATAACAGGAAGAAAGTCATTACTAGTACTCATAATTCCTTGGATTTGATATTTCGGTCTTGCCACTAACTATACTACTGTTCGATAGGTGCACTTGCCTTTTATCGTGATATTAGTTAGTTTACAGGTACAATCAGATTTTATTACTTCATCAAAACACGAGATCACCTCCCTTAAGAACGATCCTCGAAGTACTCCCCTACTTTGTTGTAAAAATCTATATTACAACTCAACCAGTATACTTGCAAATATCGCCTCATAAGTCTCTATTTTATTGCAGTATTCACATTATGGACATTAGTACGTCAGGAGGTTGTCACTTATATGGCATGTAACAGGAGGATTTAAGTTTGTTTGTAAAGATGCATAATTGCTTAGGTTGTCTCACTTGTTATTTAACACCCCAAACCTGGCCCAAACGTTATGGCCATGTCTAGTTATGTCACAATAAAGTTTATTTGCAAACGAAGTTCTTTTAAAGATGTTAAGAAAACTCTCTTAGTTGAAACACATTAACCCAGTGAAATCTTTATTTTAATTTAGGTAGTTACTTTCCAGAAACCCGTTCTTTGTGAAAGCTTTACTTTATAACTTACTTGTTGTGCTATCGAGATATTTTGAAAACAATTATCTTTTATGAAAACCACACCCTAGTTTTATTCGTTCCAAAAATGCAATTGTGAAAAACCCAGATTTAAAGTTAGAAGTAAAGAAAAAGGCCTTATTACAACCCAATATAAAATAGTAAATAAAGTAAACCAAATCCAAAGCAGTTTTAAACATGTGGCCATCTCCAAGTCCCTCGTAGCACCGAACCATCTAAATTTGGGGATTTCCTGCACAATGGAACCACCGGGTGAGTTTACAAAAACATAGTGTGTAACTCTATTAGACAGAGTCATACAGAAACAATTTGGGCTTGAGCTCATTTTAGTAACAATAACAGACTAGGCCTGAGCCTGTTTCAGAATAGAGGCAGAGTGGGCCTTAGCAAGGCCCAAATCAGTACAGTGACAGAATCATCAAGCATGCAAAAATCCTACCCATCCAACCTCTACACACCAGCTCCGTCCAACCCTACACACCATATGGGGATATAATATTGACCCACCCATCCCTACACACCACATAATAGCACCGATGCGGCACTCAATAGAATTTGCAACAGAGCTACCAGGACAGTGGCCTAAAAACCATCAGAGGTATGCAGTAGAGCTGCTAGAACAGAATACTCCCTCCAATCACATAAACCCAACCCCATGTTATGCATCATACATCAATGGCATGCATGTAAACAGAACAAATATACATATACAAGTCATCTCATGGCATATAAAGTCATCCATACATCATATAGGGTCTAAATAGTCATTTTACCTACAGGGGCATTTTGGTCATTTTACCCCATAGGGGTATTCCGGTCATTTTTTTTGATTTGGGCCCATAAACTATTAGGCCCATCAGCAAGCCCACAGTCATCTCAAGCGACTCATGCGACCAAAACAGTACAAAAAATTTATATTGGGCCCAAAGCCTACTAAGCTGCCCCATTTGAGCCCACGCAACCTTATGGCCCACAGAGTCCAAAATTGACTTAGGCCATGTGTACGAAGAATTCAATTCAGTATTATCCTATTCGTGATGAGATTTGCTCATAAGGGCCCACGGGCCCATTGGGCCCATATAGCCCATTTTAGCCTAGGCCCATGAAATCACTCATGGTGGTTGTTTCTTGATGTAGGCCCACATTTTGTAGGCTTGGCTGATCACATGTATGCTCACACACCCATCTGGCCAAAAGCCCAATCTTTCAGCTTTTCAACTTTTTGGCATTTTGGCACTTGTCATGGTGTCTATACAGTGTGAAAACACACCTATTGCGATGACGTAGTCGAACCACTTCTGAGGTCGAGAACCAATCCCCCAACCGTAGAACCACTGACCTAACACCTACGTACCGCTCCAAAACTTTAACCTTTAAAGAATCATTTGATCAATCGGTAAGTATTTTAAGTCCCAAAATGAAATACATTATACTTAAAGCACTTACCCCCCAAAAAAATGAATAGACCACTTGCAACGAGAAGAGAACTTGACCTAAGCTTCCACAATAGAATCCACCCCTAGCATGATTTGGCATATCAAAGGTTGTTTGGAGACACCCATACATTTAGCCCCCAAGAGAAAGAAAAGAAAACCCGACCTTGATAAAAAAGCCAAAAGAAATTTGGCTACAACAGAATAATAATGTGATAGCAACACATCCTTACTGATTAATTGAATGAATTCTGGCAACAGTCAGTTAAAAAGGTTTGGCCAAAACATGCAGAGTAAAGAGATTTAAGAGGGAGAGAGTATGAAAATTCGGCCTAACAGAGAAAGGAAAAACAAAATTAGAAAAAGAAGCAAAAGAGAGATTCAGTTAAGACAGAAACTGATTGGAGAAAAGAATGAGTAGGGAAAGCTGCTAGATTCAGTCAAGAAGAGAAGAAAACCGTAGAGACGAAGAGAAAGAAAAGTGTGACTCGGCCAACACCAACACAAACTGAATGGGCAAGGGAGAAAAGAAACAGAGATGAGCAAGAAAAGAAAGTGCACGAGAGGTCAATTTCCCAATAGGTTCGGCAACACTCAGAAAAGAGGAGAGAAAAGAAAAGAACCAAAAAATGCAAAGAAAATCTCAAAAGGCACAAAAGAAATCGGCTTCAGCATTCCTAAATGACCAACCGAACATCCTCACTCTCCTAACCCATTTCGGTCCTAACCCTCCCAAATTCAAACTCCAAATTTTCCTCCACAAATTCCTCCAAAATCCACTATTTGATATCCTCCTCAACTACTCACAAGGCCCATTCAAACTCTCACTCAACAGAGTTCTACTGCACCTCAAACTCCAACCACACAAAGTGACAAAAATAAATCCCTTTATTGTACACCCCACGCCTTGAACCTTAGACCTCCTTGCCATTCTTGTAGCATCACATCCACTAGACCACCCTACTTCTTGTGACATAAATCAAACCCAATTAACTATAAGGCCTAACTGCTAGCTTCCTTATTAACATATGAGCAAAAATTAAAAAAAAATTGCCAAGGCCAGAACTCGAACCCAAGCTTCCTAAAAACCCCCCAATACACCTAAATCATCTAGCCAACACACCCTACATATAATTTATATCAAAATATACAAAATTAAAGCCCCTAAAGTTTTGGGTGTTACATCTTATGCTTATGATCTTGATGTGTTTTACAACTTTTTCATACATGTATATATGATTATAATTTAGACACAAGTGGATGTAGTGATGTGAATCAATTAGAAAGCTTGGTTATCTTAATGTATGCTAGTTAAGATTAAGTGTTCATAGCTTGGAACTCTAACTAGATAATAAAATGTTAAGTGATTAAGTTGTAGTGTCCTTGATGACTTATTGGTTAGATCTTTGGTTGATTGATTTGGCATGTTTTGGTTGTTCTTGAATGTGTGTTGAGGCCTTGTGATCATGTATTTGTAAGTTGGTTTAGGTACGTAAGCATTTGGGAGTGAAAATGACAAGTTTTGGGTCAATTTTGGATGCACACAGCTTGGAACACAGGTTGTCACACCGCCGTGTGTCACACACAGCCTACTCACATGACCCTGTGCCTTATTTGTTTTCAGTGCAGGTTGGAACAAGCGGGCACAGGGAGTTACAGGACCTGGAGGCACGGCCATATGACCCAAAGCTACACAGTCATAGAGCGCTAGACGGCTGTGTGGCCTAATTTTACAAGGGCATAATTAGTTACATGGTCTGCATACATGGGCATATGAAGTAGTTACACGGGCATATGGAGTAGCCACACGACCATGTCTAGAGCCACATAGTCTAGGTTCTATCACATGGCCTGGACACACTGTCGTATGATCTCTATTTTGAAAACTTTTATTTTTCCCCACAACTTCCTAATTTGCTTCAAATTGGTCCCTGGTTGTTTCTAAACTATTTTTAAGGCCTCGTAGGCTCAATTTAAGGCCTATAAATGTATGTTTGACTTCAATCTAATTTATATATGAATGTTGTTAAATAATTGATAAACTCGATGTTACTGTACAATAATACTCCGTAACCCCAATCCAGTCATAGGAACAGGTTATGGACGTTACATTTAATGGTATCAGAGCTATGATTTAGTCAGTTTTCAAACTGAAAAAGTGTACTTGAAATCTAGAAATTACATGCCACATAAACTTGTGATAGTGTGATATTGATTGATCTGATCAAACCCCTACTTTCTTGTAGATTTTAAAGATGTCATCTGAATCTGATCATGATGAAACTAATGAAGTTAATAGTAAAGTCCAGACTATTGATTCTGGAGCTAGTCATAGTATACCAATTCCACAGATGTTTGAAAACGAAGTTAAAAATGTTTTCTTTGGTTTAATGGGTTAATGGTTCACTAAGTTTATAAGAAATAACCTTGTGCCTTAGCAACCACCACCCCTTGTTGTACCTCCTATAGTACCTCCACCTCCTCCAGTAGTTGAAACAAGTCGACAGGTTCTAATTAATATAGTTAGATAATATGGTGCCAAGGAATTTTGGGGTAGAACTGAAGATGATCCTACTAAAGCTGAGTATTGGCTTGAGAATATTCAATGATTTTGTGATGAGATGTTCTATTCTCCTAATGATTATATTCGATGTGTTGTGTTATTACTAAAAGAAGAAGCCTATAGCTAGTGGTCAACGTTAACAATAGTAGTACTGAGAGATAACATCAATTAGGATTTATTCAAAAATAGAATCCAAGTATGCCTAGCATTTGAGAACTGCATTACAGATTCTACACGAGAAATAGTTGTATGCAAAATTTAGCAAGTGTGAGTTATGGCTTAAAGAAGTTGGATTTCTTAGTCACGTGGTTTCTGTAGATTGAATTTGTATTGATTCGAGTAAGATTTCTGCTATTGTCAACTAGAAAGCTCTGAAAAATGTTTCAAAAGTACGAAGTTTTCCAGGACTAGCAAGTTATTTCCTTCATTTTGTCAAGAACTTCTCTATAATAGCATTACCGATGACTAAGTTATTACAAAAGAATGTTCAGTTCGTTTGTTGGATGCGTGCCAATAGAGTTTTGATCAGTTGAAAAGAATGTTGACAGAAGCTCCAATACTAACACAACCTGAACCTGGGAAAGAATTTGTTGTTTACAGTGATGCGTCACTCAGTGAACTGGGTTGTGTGTTAATGCAAGCTGAGAAAGTAATAGCATATGCTTCTCGTTAGTTAAAGCCACATAAAAGGAATCATCTAACTCACGAGTTAGAGTTAGCCGCTATTATTTTTCCTTTAAAGATCTAGCGTTACGTATTTACAGATCATAAAAGTCTGAAGTATTTAATGACTCAAATGGAGCTAAATTTGACACGACGATAGTGGCTAAAGTTGTTAAAAGATTATGATCTTGTGATTGACTACCATCTCGGGAAAGCTAATGTTGTTACAGATGCATTAAGTCAAAAATTATCATTTGCTTTGAGAGCATTAAATGCCCATTTGACATTGGAGATCGATGGTTCTATCTTAGCAGAATTAAAAGCTAGACCGTTATTTCTCTGACAAATTCAAAAATTGCAAGATGATGACCCGAAGCTGACAACTAATTGGGAACAAATCCAGAATGATCCGTCTACTAGATTTACTATGGATACTGATGGTATGATGTATTTTCATAATAGGTTATGTGTTTCGAATAATTTAGAGCTAAAACAAGACATTTTATTAGAGGCTCACAACAATACATACTCCATTCATTCGGGTAGTACTAAGATGTTTAATGACCTAGAGAAGATGTATTGGTGGCCAGGTATGAAACGCAAGATTTCTAAATTTGTAGTTAAATGTCTAGTTTATCAGCATATAAAAGCTAAACATCAAGTACCACCAGATTGTTACAGCATGTCACAATTCATGAGTGGAAATGGGAGTGAGTTACAGTGGATTTTATATTTGGATTACCTGTGACATCGAGGAAGAAAGACTCAATCTAGGTTATTGTGGATAGATTGACAAAGTCGACTCATTTTATTCCCATTCAAACAGATTATTTGCCCGAGAAATTAGTCGAGTTATATGTGTCAGAGATTGTCAGATTACATGGGGTACCTGTGTCAATTATTTATGATAGAGACTCGAGATTCAGCTCCAGATTTTGGGGTAAACTTCACAAGGATTTGGGCACTAAACTTAATTTTAGTGTAATGTCATTTGTAAATAGATAGGCAATCAGAACAGGAAATACAAATTCAGGAATATATGTTAGGGTGATGCATTCTTAAGTTTGAAGGTAGTTGGGAAAATTATTTACCATTGGCAGAATTTACGTATAATAACAGTTATCAATCCAATATTCAAATGGCACCATTTGAGGCTTTGTATGGTAGAAAACGTAAAACACCGCTTTACTAGTCAGACTTGAATGAATCTAAGTTAATTGGCACAAACTTGACTCGTGAGACTAAAAACAAGGTTTGTATAATTCGTGATTGCTTAAAAGAAGTGTCAGACTGTTAGAAATCATATGCGAATATAAAAAGAAAAGATATAGAATCTGTTGTTGGCAATCTAGTATTTCTAAAGGGTTCACCATGAAAGAAGGTATCACAATTTGGTAGAAAGGGAAAGTTGAGTCTAAAGTTTATCGAGTCATATAAGATTAGTGAAAGAATCGGTCCTGTAGCTTACCAATTAATTTTACCTCCAAAACTTGAAAAGATTCACAATTTTTTTCATGCTTCGATGCCGAGATTTATAGGTTAGATCCTTCCCATGTGATTTGTCCCAAAAAAGTTGTGTTACAGCCAGATTTTTCGTATCTTAAGGAATCAATGAGAATCTTGGCTCGCAAAGTAAAAGGATTATGGAATAAACGAGTATCGTTAGTAAAAGCTTTATGGCATCGGCATGGTCTTAAAGAAGCTACATGGGAAACTAAATAATCAATGAAAGCACAGTACTTGAACCTATTCACTGGTAAAAATTTTTGAAGACGAAATTTCCTAAAGGGAAGAGACTTGTAACAACCGGTTTTTCAGTGGTGTCAGAAATAGTGGTTTCGAGACCACAACTCTAATATGTCAGTTTGTAAATATTAATTATTAAATATTTACAAGGTCACTAGTTTTGTATTAAAATTTGGTCTAAAAATTTTAACGTTTAGATAGTTGATTAAACAAAAAGGACTACATTGTAAACGTTGTGAATGTTAGTTTCTATTATTTAAAGGACATAAATAGTTATAGATAAAGAAGTGGTGGACTATTATGGCAAATAAACCATATAGAAAGCTAGTGGACAAATTTGGGTAAGGTTTTATGAATTATTAAGTTATAGTATAAGGGTAAAATGGTAAAATAGTAATTAAGTAAACTTAAACTAATAATAAAACAAAAATTTATTACTATCCTCAAGCTACAATCGACTTGGGAAGAAGAAAGCACCATTTTTAAATAGAAAATTTTGATGACTTTACCCCTAATAAAATTTCGAGAAAATTCATTAAATATGTTACAGCTTAACACATTCACTATGACCGAATGATTTATTTTCATTTTTGGGCTTCAAAACAGTCCGAAAACATAAACACATTCTTCCATCATTTTTAAGTAATCCTATATAAGATTGCAATTTTTCATTTTCATTTTCATTTCTATTTTTGAAAACCTACATTCATTTCCAAATAATTTCATTTCACCATTTCCGAGAAAACCATAACCATTCTTGAATGTTTCTTATTTCTCTTTTTCTATTCATTTCGTTCATTTATATTCATACACATAATTCATTTCTAGTTTTATCGAGCTAGTGGAGGGACTGATTAGACATATGTAGTTGAGGCTCAAATAATTTATAATTAAATCTTGACTTTTTGCCTATTAATTATAAACTCATTTAGTCACGAAGTCATTCCACTATAGAATCGTGATTGAGCTCTTCCCAATGACATACCATTACGAAAGCAACTACTCAATACTCGTCCAATGACTTTTTCATAAGTGTGTTACCCTCATAGGATATCCTTAATCTATTTTGGATAATATTCGTTCTCCTAATATGATCATATTTTATCTCATGGTAACCATTACACCTTCCTTCATGAGAAGTCAATCACTATCAAATAGTGATCAAGTCATCCATCACAAATATGGACGACCTATGGCCACATTTACTTTTCATCAACCATGTAATACCAATGAGAGGATATCATTTACCCATGTTTTTGGCTATGAATTCCACTTAAATGAATGACGCTACATGCTACAGTACTCGTATACCCAACGCACTAGCTTTCGGTTCCTTATCTATTTGAACTCAGGCTTTTACTTACATCAAAGTGTACAAGTCAAGCATACATAGTCCATCATCCACTCAAGATTTAGGTATGTCACACTATGAACTTCACAAGTGAATAAATCCATAAATGAATTCATGATCTATTCTACTTGAGTCATATTGTAACAGCCCAGTTTAGACCCTAGTTGTAACAACCCGAACTAGGACCTAGTCAGAATAGTGGTTTTGAGACCACAAATCTGAAGTAGAAAATTATATTTTATGATTCTTATAAAGTTTATGACAATATTGCATGATAGTGATAAAATTCCATGAAGGAATTTTTATGAAAAAGTGATTAATTTGTCCTTAAGGACTAAATTGCAAAAGTTGTAAAATATGAGTTTCTAAAAAGTTTAGTTATGAAATAGCAAGAGGAAAATTAGTGGAGGTCCATATTTAGCAATTAAACCATTTATTAGCATGATGGACAAAAATGCCTATGAAAGGAAAATTTTCTAAGGAAAGGGCTTAAGGGCATTTTGGTCATTTGGTAAAGTTAAGTAATAAAAAGGGAAAAAGAAAGCAAAAATGGTATCATCTACTTCCCTAGTGTGCCAAATTTGAAGAGCCTCCATAGCTAGGGTTTCTTTCATTTTTAAGCTCCAAGTAAGCAACTCCAAGCCCCGTTTTTAATTCTCTTCATATTTTTGAAATCATCATAGCTTAATCTAACTATTTCTACCACTAATTTGAGTTAGGGTATATGTTCAAAAATATACCCATGCATGACATGCAAGTATTTTGATGTCTAGTGGTAGAATATGTGTAACGACCCAAAATCCGTGGCACCGGAAAAGTGTATTGTCGGGCCTCCGTCTTAGTAAATCAAATCCTTAAATAATTATTAGGAATAATTATGACTCTAGTTGTGTGTCTAAATAGGTTTTTAACTAGGTGAAACTAGTTTAAATTAGAAACAATTAGTAGATAAGACTAAATTGAATAAAGTACAAAAGTTTAATTATAGAATAGAAAATTGTTCAGGGATTGAATTAGTAATTAAACCATAAAAGTGACATGTGTATAAGAGAGAAATAAATACATGTGTATGTGTACTATTGGTCCAATTGTATTTTATGTGTGTATTTACTTAGAATTTAAGTAATTTTAATTATTTAATTATTTGATTTTAATTAAGTAAATATCTAATTATTTAAATATTATAATTTATTTAAAAAAAATTAATGGAGGCAAGTGTATGGTAAGGATGAATACATGTGTAATAGTGTAAGAGTGTACAAATGTATACAAATAATAAGTTATTATATTAGATATTTTATAATAAAAAAATTAGTTAAAACAAATAAAGGGATTAATAAAAGAAAACAAGAAAAAGAAACGAAAGAAAGTTACAGAGAAGAAACGTGAGAAAGAAAGAAAAAGGAAAGAAAGAAAGAAAAAGGGGAAATTGAAGGATTAAGGCTTGGAGTTTAATTTGGTAAGCTAACTAAGCCCTTTTCTTTGTAATTTTGATGTTTTTGAAGCTTTAGAGAAAGATTTTCTTGAATTCATGAGAAAATATTGAAAATTTATGGAGGTTTGATTAGGGTTTATGTTGAATAAATGATGAAATTAGGGATTAATTTGATAGAATTATGAATTTGAATTGAATTAGGGACTTAATTGTAAAACAAGCCATAAGTTTTGAGTTTTAGGGATTAAATTGAAAGAAATTCGGAATTATGGAAAAATGATGAAAATTTGATAGTTATATGAATATTTAGATGGAAATTGAATAGAAATAAGGTGTGAATTGGTGTTATAAATTTGGTTATTAGCATTTTACATCAAAACAGTTTTGAGAAGTAGCAATGGTCTGACTTTGAAAATTCACTAAAAATTGTATAAATTGAATTAGAGGATGAATAAGATATGAAATTAAAGCTTATTGAGTCTAGTTTCTTATAGTAGAAACAGTGTAAGCAATGAATTTATGAATCAAGAGATATTTGAAATTTTGTAAGACTGGTTCAGGGTAATTTCGAGATACCCTGTTTTGACTTTGGAAAATCATTAAAAATTGTACAAATATTATTATGGATTTTAATTTATATGTGTGAACTCCTTAATGAATCTAGTTTCAAAAGAAATAAACAAGAACCTTATTCAAGTTCTGTACACTGAGATAATTGATTTTTAGTAGAGAGAGGTCAGAACTGTCAAATGGAATAACAGGGGAGTTTTGAATGAATAAACTGTACTAATTGGCTAGACCAAAAATTCTGAAAATTTTATGGTGAGAAGATATGTGAGTCTAGTTTCAAGGAAAATTTACGGATATTAATTTGGAGTTTCGTAGCTCAAGATATAAATAATTTAGTAACAATGACTCAAATAGACAGCTTAATGGTGAAAATATATATACCTTAAAAATGGTTAAATTTGCATGTTTAGGCTCATGAATTAAATTGAATTGTGTTATATTGATGATTATAAAATTATTATTTTCGTAGTTAACAAAGAACCCGGAACAGCGGCGCACAAAGGAAAGGAGAAAGCTATCGAGGATTAAAACGAAAAATTCACGGTTTGTATTACTATAATTCAAATTACTTTTTATTAAATGTTTTATATAAATTATATAATTAATAAGTGAGATATAAGGTAAGTGTTGATATTTGAGTTGAATGAGAATTGAATCGAATGGTGAATGTGTATGTATAATTGAATTATAAATTTATTTGAAGGTGAAATTGTAATTAAAAAGTGTTCTGGATTGGAAATGCAAGTAAATTGAGAACTGAAATACCCTATTAACTAGTCGGACGAAGTCGGATATAATTGGCATGCCATAGGATCTGAAAATGTACGGGATTTGCCGGCTTTACCGATCAGGCACTTTATGTGTCGTACATCAGGCACTTCATGTGTCGTATTTCAAGCACCTTGTGTGTCGTTTCAGGCACTTTATGTGTCGTATACTAATTAGGTACTATGTACCGTTTAGGCACAATGTGCCGTACTGGTGTGTTTGGGTTGAAATCCGTGTACCCGTTAAAGTCCGAAATGTTAATAGGGTGGATAATTGAAATGAGAAGATCAAATAAACTTGATCGACTGTATTAGTGAATATGAAAGAAACGGAAATTGTGGACTAAAAATTTAGATTGGAAATGAAATGCATGAAGTTAATGTGAATGTGGTGATTAAAATTTGATAAATGTGATGTGTGCCTAAAATTGAAGATTGTTTTATTATTGTTATTTAATGAAAGTCTAAAAATGAATTGTTATTATATACCTAGTTTTTTTTTTATGTTTTGTTATTATTGCTATTAAAATTTGAATTATGGTAATACCACTGAGTATGAAATACTCAGCGTACGGTTGTTTTCGTGCGCAGGTTAAAAGGAGTCAAGTGTCTTGGTTCAGCATCTGAACGATCCCGACTTCAGCAAAAAGATATTGGTGATGTTTCTTTTCTTAATTGAAAGTGGCATGTACTAGGATTGTATAGGTTATTTAGGTATGCTTGTAATGTTGGTTGTAAGAATGATATACCATATTTTGTTATTAGCTTGATAAAATGGTAAAAATTATAGTATATAATTAGTCTTAAATTAGAATGGAAAACAGATGAAATTATTTTAGTTTTGATTAATATTATGATTGTTAGACATTAAATTACTATGTTAATTAATTGATTATAATTTAGGTGTAATTAAGTTTAAATTATTTTTTTTATTGTGCCATTGGTTTTGGATTGGTTTATTTTGGGTTTAAACTTGCAGGAGGTTTATGTGAAAACAAGCAGAAATGCTGCCGAAATTTTTATAAAACAAAAATGTATGAATGAAATTCAATTAGTAAACTAAAATATAATTTATATGCATTTATGAATATACTATAATTTATTGTTAAAGAATAATTTTCTTGTTACTTATTTATTAAGAATTATCTGTAAATTGTCTGAATTGTCTGGTAATGCCTTATAACCCTGTTCCGGCGACGGTTTAGGGTTAAGGGGTGTTACATTTGTTGGTATCAGAGCTATCAGGTTTAGTCGATTCTCGGCCTAAATCGGGCTCAGAAGTGAGTTTAGAAGTACATGCCACTGTTGAGTCAAAACTGAGTCGGGATTTTTGGATGCTGACCTATTTAATTGTTTCTGTTTTATAGATCAAAGATGTCTGATGAATATTTTGATCTGAATGAAGAATCATATGGTTTAGATGAAAGTGACTCAGCTACTCCTAGTGTGAACCTGATTAGGAATCAACCTCCCATTGTGGAAGGAGAAAACAATAGGGAGAGAGACGAAAAAGGTAGGAATGATTCTGATATATTAAGAGTTATTGCCGATGCTTTACAAAGAGTGGCAGGGACTGCTCCTGCTACGACTTCTGCACCAACTCAAAGACGGGCCCCGATAAAAGAGCTAAGGAAATATGGTGCCACTGAATTTTTGGGTTTGAAGGGAGTTGATCCAACCACTGCAGAGAATTGGATGGAATCAACTAAACGAGTTCTGCAGCAATTAGAATGTACCCCCCGAGAGTGTTTGATCTGTGCTGTTTCTCTGTTGCAAGGTGAAGCTTATTTGTGGTGAGAATCTGTAATACGACATCTGCCCACAGAACAAGTGACATGGGACTTATTTCAGATGGAATTTCAAAAGAAATATGTTGGGGAGCTGTATATCGAAGACAAGAGGCAAGAATTTCTGATGCTGCAACAAGGTAATATGTTAGTTGTAGATTATGAACGTGAATTTTCGAGACTCAGCCGATATGCTTCTGAATTTATACCGACAGAGGCTGATAGTTGTAAAAGGTTTCTTCGGGGTTTGAGAGATGAGATCAGAGTACAGTTGGTGTCACACCGAATTACGAAATTTGTAGATTTGGTTGAGAGAGCTAAGATGGTGGAGCAGGTTTTGGGATTAAATAAAAAGCCAGAGATAGTTAGATCGACCGGGAAACGAGATGGCACTACTAATTCAAATCTTTTACCGAATAGATTGCGAGAATCCAAAGGTGGTTGGAAGTCAAATTTTAGATCTGATCGACAAGATAGAAGCCGGGGAAGACAAACGACAGTATCTACTGACGGTGTAAGAGGTTCACCGCGGGATGTGGGAATTTTAGAATGTGAACATTGCAGAAAGAGACATTTGGGAGAATGCTGGAAAGTGACTGGAGGCTGCTTCCGTTGCGGGTCGACAGAGCATTTTGTTAAAGACTGTCCGAAAACTAAAAATGATAATCCTGCCACATCACAAAGATCAGTATCTACTGCTCGAGGCAGAGGTTCAGGAAGAGGTGGTTCAGTATCTAGAGGTGGAGGTGTTCGTAAGGGTAATGACATAGTTTCATAGCAGTCAGAGGCAAGAGCACCGGCTAGAGCTTATGTGGTTCGAACAAAAGAAGGGGGCGATGCACATGATGTTGTGACAGGTATATTTTTACTGTATTCTGAACCTGTTTATACTTTAATTGATCCAGGGTCGTCGCATTCATATATTAATTCAAAATTGGTTGAGTCGGGAAAATTAAAATCTAAAATGTCTAAAGTTTTAATAGAAGTGTCTAGCCCTTTGGGACAAACTGTATCTGTAGATCGAGTATGTCGGAGATGCCCGTTAATGATACATGATAAAATGTTTTCCGTTGACTTGTTGATTATGCCTTTTGGCGACTTTGATATAATTTTGGGTATGGATTGGTTATCTGAATACGGGGTGATTTTGGATTGTTACAAAAAGAGGTTCAGTATTCAGACAGAGGATGGAAACAAAATTGAGGTGAATGGCATTCGTACCGGTGGCTCGACACATATTATTTTAGCAATAAAAGCTAATAAATTACTTCAGCAGGGTTGTACAGCGTATCTAGCTTATGTTATTAATTCTGATTCAGTTGGGAGTCAGTGTAGTCAGATCAGGACCGTATGTGAGTTTCCAGATGTATTCCCTGAAGAACTACCGGGTTTACCACCTGATAGAGAGGTTGAATTTGCTATTGAGGTATATCCGGGTACAACACCCATTTCTATACCTCCGTATCGAATGTCGCCTACGGAAATGAAAGAGTTGAAAGTGCAGTTGCAAGACTTACTAGATCAAGGTTTCATTCGACCAAGTATTTCACCTTGGGGAGCTCCAGTGCTGTTTGTTAAAAAGAAAGATGGTTCTATGCGGTTGTGCATTGATTATCGACAGTTGAATAAAGTGACGATCAAAAATCGGTATCATTTACCTCGTATAGATGACTTGTTTGATCAGCTAAAGGGAGCTTCATTATTTTCTAAGATTGATTTGAGGTCTGGGTACTATCAGTTGAAGGTGAAGGAAAGTGATGTGCCTAAGACTGCCTTTTGTACTCGTTATGGCCATTATGAATTTTTGGTGATGCCGTTTGGGTTGACTAATGCCCCAGCTGCTTTCATGGATCTGATGAACCGTATATTTCAACCATATTTAGATCAATTTGTTATGGTTTTTATTGATGATATATTGGTTTATTCAAAGACAGAGGCAGAACATGATCAGCATCTCAGAATAGTGTTACAGATATTACGGGAAAAACAACTATATGGAAAGCTCAGTAAATGTGAATTTTGGTTGTCCGAGGTTGTATTTTTAGGACATGTGGTATCTGCAGATGGAATTAGAGTCGATCCAAAGAAGATTGAAGCGATTGTTCAGTGGAAACCACCCAAGAATGTATCAGAGGTACGTAGTTTTCTCGGTTTAGCTGGGTACTACAGGAGATTTGTAAACGGATTTTCGAAGATAGCTTTGCCAATGACTAAGTTACTACAAAAGAATGTTCCATTTATTTGGGATGATCAGTGTCAGAAGAGTTTTGAAACATTAAAGAAAATGTTGACAGAGGCACCAGTTCTAATATTACCTGAATCGGGGAAAGATTTTATAGTGTACAGTGATGCTTCTTTGAATGGTCTGGGTTGTGTATTGATGCAGGATGGAAAAGTAATAGCCTATGCTTCTCGAAAATTGAAGCCACATGAACGTAACTACCCGACTCATGATTTGGAGCTAGCAGCTGTGATTTTTGCTCTGAAGATTTGGAGGCACTATTTATATGGCGAGAAATGCTACATCTATACTGATCATAAAAGTTTGAAATATCTTCTTTCTCAAAAAGAATTGAATTTGAGACAGAGGCGATGGATTGAACTTCTGAAAGATTATGATTGTGTCATAGATTACCACCCGGGAAAAGCAAATGTAGTAGCAGATGCATTGAGCAGAAAAGCTGCGGTTGAATTAAGGGCAATGTTTGCTCGACTCAGTATTAGTGATGATGGCAGTTTGCTAGCTGAATTAAGAGTTAAGCCAGTGATGTTTGACCAGATTAGGGTAGCTCAAATGGAAGATGATAAATTATTGAAAAAGAGAGAGATGGTACAGAGTGGCCCAGTAGAAAATTTCAATATTGATGATCGTGGTTGTTTGAGGTTTCAAAATCGAATTTGTGTTCCAGCTACTTCCGAACTAAAAGAGTTGATTATTCGAGAAGCACATGATGGTACCTTTGCATTGCATCCTGGTGGGACAAAAATGTACCGTAATTTACGAGAACTTTATTGGTGGCCAGGGATGAAGAAAGATATAGTTGAATATGTTGGAAAATGCTTAACTTGTCAGCGGATCAAGGTAGAACATCAGGTACCGACAGGACTACTTCAGCCCATTAGTATTCCTGAATGGAAGTGTGAGTGTATTACTATGGATTTTATTACAGGATTGCCGTTGTCGGCAAGCAAAAAGAATGCAATATGGGTGATAGTGGATCGGCTTACGAAGTCTGCTCATTTTATAGCAGTCAGGACTGATTGGTCTTTACAGAAGCTTGCTGAAGTTTATATCCGAGAAATTGTAAGATTGCATGGTATTTCGGTGTCTATAATTTCTGACCGAGATCCACGATTTACATCCAGGTTTTGGAGACAATTACATGAGTCGTTGGGTACTAAACTTAGTTTCAGTACAGCCTTTCATCCACAAACTGACGGACAGTCCGAGTGGGTAATTCAGATTTTGGAGGACATGTTGAGAGCTTGTATTATTGATTTTGAGTCAGGTTGGGAACGATATTTGCCACTAGCTGAATTTGTTTATAATAATAGTTTCCAATCTAGTATTCAGATGGCTCCGTATGAAGCTTTGTATGGTCGAAGGTGTCGATCACCGGTATGTTGGATAGAATTGAATGAGAAAAAGATAGTCGGACCAGAGTTAATCCAGGAGACAGAAGAAACAGTTAAAAAGATTAGAGATAGATTGAAAGCAGCTTTTGATAGACAAAAATCTTATGCGGATCTGAAGCGACGGGATATAGAGTATTCTGTGGGTGATAAAGTGTTTTTAAAGGTATCGCCTTGGAAGAAAGTTTTGAGGTTTGGTCGTAAAGGAAAACTAAGTCCTCGTTACATTGGACCATATGAAGTAGTTGAAAGAGTCGGACCGGTTGCCTATCGACTAGCTTTGCCTCCAGAACTACAGAAAATTCATGATGTTTGTCATGTTTCTATGCTTCGGAGATATAGATCAGATCCTTCCCATATTATTCCTACAGAAGACATTGAGATTCGATCAGATTTGTCCTATGAAGAGGAGCCGATTCAAATATTAGCTCGAGAAATAAAAGAGTTGAGAAATAAACGAATTCCATTAGTGAAAGTGTTATGGAGAAATCATGGAGTGGAAGAAGCAACTTGGGAACCAGAAGAGACAATGAAAGTTCAGTATCCTCATTTATTCTCAGGTAAATTTCGAGGACGAAATTTTTTTAGGGGGGAAGAAATGTAACGACCCAAAATCCGTGGCACCGGAAAAGTGTATTGTCGGGCCTCCGTCTTAGTAAATCAAATCCTTAAAAAATTATTAGGAATAATTATGACTCTAGTTGTGTGTCTAAATAGGTTTTTAACTAGGTGAAACTAGTTTAAATTAGAAACAATTAGTAGATAAGACTAAATTGAATAAAGTACAAAAGTTTAATTATAGAATAGAAAATTGTTAAAGGATTAAATTAGTAATTAAACCATAAAAGTGACATGTGTATAAGAGAGAAATAAATACATGTGTATGTGTACTATTGGTCCAATTGTATTTTATGTGTGTATTTACTTAGAATTTAAGTAATTTTAATTATTTAATTATTTGATTTTAATTAAGTAAATATCTAATTATTTAAATATTATAATTTATTTAAAAAAAATTAATGGAGGCAAGTGTATGGTAAGGATGAATACATGTGTAATAGTGTAAGAGTGTACAAATGTATACAAATAATAAGTTATTATATTAGATATTTTATAATAAAAAAATTAGTTAAAACAAATAAAGAGATTAATAAAAGAAAACAAGAAAAAGAAACGAAAGAAAGTTACAGAGAAGAAACGTGAGAAAGAAAGAAAAAGGAAAGAAAGAAAGAAAAAGGGGAAATTGAAGGATTAAGGCTTGGAGTTTAATTTGGTAAGCTAACTAAGCCCTTTTCTTTGTAATTTTGATGTTTTTGAAGCTTTAGAGAAAGATTTTCTTGAATTCATGAGAAAATATTGAAAATTTATGGAGGTTTGATTAGGGTTTATGTTGAATAAATGATGAAATTAGGGATTAATTTGATAGAATTATGAATTTGAATTGAATTAGGGACTTAATTGTAAAACAAGCCATAAGTTTTGAGTTTTAGGGATTAAATTGAAAGAAATTCGGAATTATGGAAAAATGATGAAAATTTGATAGTTATATGAATATTTAGATGGAAATTGAATAGAAATAAGGTGTGAATTGGTGTTATAAATTTGGTTATTAGCATTTTACATCAAAACAGTTTTGAGAAGTAGCAATGGTCTGACTTTGAAAATTCACTAAAAATTGTAGAAATTGAATTAGAGGATGAATAAGATATAAAATTAAAGCTTATTGAGTCTAGTTTCTTATAGTAGAAACAGTGTAAGCAATGAATTTATGAATCAAGAGATATTTGAAATTTTGTAAGACTGGTTCAGGGTAATTTCGAGATACCCTGTTTTGACTTTGGAAAATCATTAAAAATTGTACAAATATTATTATAGATTGTAATTTATATTTGTGAACTCCTTAATGAATCTAGTTTCAAAAGAAATAAACAAGAACCTTATTCAAGTTCTGTACAATGAGATAATTGATTTTTAGTAGAGAGAGTCAGAACTGTCAAATGGAATAACAGGGGAGTTTTTAATGAATAAACTGTACTAATTGGCTGGACCAAAAATTCTGAAAATTTTATGGTGAGAAGATATGTGAGTCTAGTTTCAAGGAAAATTTACAGATATTAATTTGGAGTTTTGTAGCTCAAGATATAAATAATTTAGTAACAATGACTCAAATAGACAGCTTAATGGTGAAAATATATATACCTTAAAAATGGTTAAATTTGCATGTTTAGGCTCATGAATTAAATTGAATTGTGTTATATTGATGATTATAAAATTATTATTTTCGTAGTTAACAAAGAACCCGGAACAGCGGCACACAAAGGAAAGGAGAAAGCTATCGAGGATTAAAACGAAAAATTCACGGTTTGTATTACTATAATTCAAATTACTTTTTATTAAATGTTTTATATAAATTCTATAATTAATAAGTGAGATATAAGGTAAGTGTTGATATTTGAGTTGAATGAGAATTGAATCGAATGGTGAATGTGTATGTATAATTGAATTATAAATTTATTTGAAGGTGAAATTGTAATTAAAAAGTGTTCTGGATTGGAAATGCAAGTAAATTGAGAACTGAAATACCCTATTAACTAGTCGGATGGAGTCGGATATAATTGGCATGCCATAGGATCTGAAAATGTACGGGATTTGCCAGCTTTACCGATCAGGCACTTTATGTGTCGTACATCAGGCACTTCATGTGTCATATTTCAGGCACCTTGTGTGTCGTTTCAGGCACTTTATGTGTCGTATACTGATTAGGTACTATGTACCGTTTAGGCACAATGTGCCGTACTGGTGTGTTTGGGTTGAAATCCGTGTATCCGTTAAAGTCCGAAATGTTAATAGGGTGGATAATTGAAATGAGAAGATAAAATAAACTTGATCGACTGTATTAGTGAATATGAAAGAAACGGAAATTGTGGACTAAAAATTTAGATTGGAAATGAAATGCATGAAGTTAATGTGAATGTGGTGATTAAAATTTGATAAATGTGATGTGTGCCTAAAATTGAAGATTGTTTTATTATTGTTATTTAATGAAAGTCTAAAAATGAATTGTTATTATATACCTAGTTTTTTTTTTTATGTTTTGTTATTATTGCTATTAAAATTTGAATTATGGTAATACCACTGAGTATGAAATACTCAGCGTACGGTTGTTTCCGTGCGCAGGTTAAAAGGAGTCAAGTGTCTTGGTTCAGCATCTGAACGATCCCGACTTCAGCAAAAAGATATTGGTGATGTTTCTTTTCTTAATTGAAAGTGGCATGTACTAGGATTGTATAGGTTATTTAGGTATGCTTGTAATGTTGGTTGTAAGAATGATATACCATATTTTGTTATTAGCTTGATAAAATGGTAAAAATTATAGTATATAATTAGTCTTAAATTAGAATGGAAAACAAATGAAATTATTTTAGTTTTGATTAATATTATGATTGTTAGACATTAAATTACTATGTTAATTAATTGATTATAATTTAGGTGTAATTAAGTTTAAATTATTTTTTTTATTGTGCCATTGGTTTTGGATTGGTTTATTTTGGGTTTAAACTTGCAGGAGGTTTATGTGAAAACAAGCAGAAATGCTGCCAAAATTTTTATAAAACAAAAATGTATGAATGAAATTCAATTAGTAAACTAAAATATAATTTATATGCATTTATGAATATACTATAATTTATTGTTAAAGAATAATTTTCTTGTTACTTATTTATTAAGAATTATCTGTAAATTGTCTGAATTGTCTGGTAATGCCTTATAACCCTGTTCCGGCGACGGTTTAGGGTTAAGGGGTGTTACAATATGAATGTTTAAAGTGTAGTAAACATCTTTCTTCAAGTGATTTTTCATGAAAATCCCTAATAGGGACTAAATTGTAAAAGTATGAAAATGTGTAGTAAAAGTGTAAAATTATGAAAAATAGGGGCTGTTATGAGAATAAGAAAGGTTTGACTAGGCTTGAGAAGTCAAGAAATTAAGTGCATTTCATTTTACGAGCCTCGAGACCATTTTGCAAATATGCAAAAGTTTAGGGGAAAAATTATAAATTTTTCCAAATAGTTAATTATGGGCTATTTAGCCAATGTGTGTATTAAATTAACTTAATTTTTTGTTTTAGATAAAGAAACACGAAGCCCGAATCAAAATTAGGGTAAAAGTAAGGTGGTGGACTAAATCGAGTGTTCATGCACAATTTGATTTTCGAAGTAAGTTGTATGTGATAATTCAGCATTATGTATTATGAATATTATTATGATGATTTTCTATGTATTCTATGTTACTCCTATGAAAATTTGACATGAGTTGTTACAAGGAAATAATGATAAAGTAAAAGCGAAATTCTGATGAAATATTAAAGGATATGAAGGATATCGTAATCATGTCATGAGCATATGTAGGTCCCGTGTAAGACCATGTCTAGGACATGGCATTGGCATCGAACTGAGATCCCATGTAAGACCATGTCTGGGACATGGCATTGGCATCGAGATGAGATCCCATGTAAGACCATGTCTGGGACATGGCGTTGGCATCGACATAAGGTCCCGTATAAGACCATGTCTAGGACATGGCTTCGGTACTGAGATGAGATATGGATCCCCTACAAGACCATGCCTGGGACATGGCATGGGCATCTAAGATGAGATCGCGTATAAGACCATGTCTGAGACATGGCATCGACATCGATATGAGATCCCGTGTAAGACCATATCTAGGATATGGCTTCGGCATCGACTTATGATCCCATGCAATACCATGTCTGAGACATGGCATTGGCATCATATCATGAGATTGACTTACGGGTATCCTTCGGTATTCCAAAAGAATTCTCAAAATGGAGAAAGTATCCAAGTTGACTAATTTTATGAAAAAAAACAAACTAAAGTTTCATGGTGAGTGTTACAGGTGCATTTGAGTAAGTTATGAGAAAATTAGAATGTAAGTCATGAGAAGGAGTAAGTTATGAGAACGAGTAAGTCAAGAAAATGAGTAAGTTACGAGTTTGAGTAAGTTATGAGAATAAGCAAGAAAGTATATGACATTTTATGATATCTTGTTTGAATGATATTTCATGATCTATGTTGCTATTTTATTCATGCAACTTACTAAGCATTTTTATGCTTACCCCTTCATTTTTCCCTTTTTGCATGTAGATTTGTCGACATAGCTTGGGGATCGTTAAAGTCAAAGCTCGAAGTCACACTATCAAGCCATTCATTTTGGGTATTGTATAGTTAGTTATTTTTGTGTATGGCATGTATAGGAAACTTTGTCACTTTGAGCTGTGTCATTTTGTTAGCCTAATGCGTTGGCTACTAGTATTACTCAAGACATTTTGTAATGGCCTTTGAAAGGAGGCTAATATTGATCAAGTTTAATTGCTAAGTGCATGTCAATGGTGTTAGCATGAAATTGCATAAATTGATGGGAAAGATGAATTTTGATAATTGTATTATGAGGTTATAGTTTAAATGTCATGTTTGTGAATGTTTGGATGTTCTATTGTGCCACAAGTTGTGATTTTGGATTGCCATTGTGTTTGGTTTAGTTTCCAAGTGGCAAAAGGCTTAGAAAATAGCCTATAGTTCTCCACACGGTTAAGCACATGGGCATGTACCTGGGCCGTATGTGACTCACGGTCAGCCTCAAAAGCGTGTTAATAGACCGTGTGTTCCTTGCATCCAATTTAGTTAAGTCAGTGTTAAGCACGGGCAGAGCACACAGGCATGTGCTTTGGCCAAGTTAAGCCCAAGTTATTTTTGGGGCTAAGTCAGTATTCCACACGGGCTAAGCACACGGGCGTGTGCCTTGGCTGTGTGAACCCAAGATGTTATAGTGTTCAAAGTTAAAGTCCTCTATGGGATAATGGCACGAGTGTGTCTATGCCGTGTGAGGGACACGGGCCATAGACACGGGCGTGTGCCTCAGCCGTGTCAATACCCCTGTAGGTTCAAAATAAAAATAAATTCAGCACAGGCTAGGAACATGGGCATGTGTGACCACACGACCTGCCTACACGGGCGTGTGGCCCTGTTTTAAGCACAAATTTTTCTAAGAGCCTGAAAATTTTCATATTGGTTCCAAACCACTTTCGATCTATGTTTTAGGCCACGTGGGCCCCTGATAAGGATATTAAGAGTTTATTTGAAAAGTTTTAATTTGGAGTGAAAAGTAAGGCTGGATTTAGTATGATCAAGCATGTTCAAGTACGGTAACGCCTCGTACCCTGTCCAGGCATCGGACTCGGGTAAGAGGTGTTACACTAGTTAGAACAGTGGTTTTGGAACCACATATCCGAGGTTAAAAAATATTTTAATATTATTTTTCGTGTTTACAACATGATATATGATATGTGTGAAAGTTTCGTGTGAAAATTTTATCATTTGTGTGTTCGATTTGATAAAAGGACTTAATCGTAGAAATTGTAAAAATGGCATACTAATTGTTTAAGTGCTTATTTGTCATGATTCATTGAAAGTGAAGTCATTATGAAGATATTAAACCATTGAATTGATGAATGGACATTTTTGACATGAGATAATGGAATTTAAATGATATTAAAAAGGCTAATTTAGTAATTAGCTAAATAAGTATAGATTAAATAAAACAAACATAAATTTTAATTCATCATCATCTTGTTTTGCCGAAAATTTGAAAGAAAAAGAAAGGAAAAGAGCTAGCTAGGGTTCGGTCTTTGTTCTCTTTGATTAAGGTATGAGTTTTGTTCGGTTTTTAATAATTTCTACGTTTTTGAGATCGTTGCTTTGTGTTCTAGCTAACCCATGCCTAAATTTCTGATTTAGTGGATGAATTCATGAGATGCCATTGTTGATAAATTGAGTTCTATAAGGTTTGATGATAGAAAATAAGCATGTGATGTTGGATTAACATGTTTTGTATAATGATTTTTGATGAAATTGCCTATTAAGGATTAAATTGAGAAAATGAGAAATTTAGGGGTTAAAATGTGAAATAAATAAAAGATATGGACTGCTAGAGGCTATATGAAAATTTGGCTAAGCTTTAATTTAGATGAAATTGGTGAATTTTGTGTATTTGTGAAATAGGGACTAAAATGTCAAAAATGTAAAAGTTTAAAGGCTAAAATGCAAAAAGGCCTAATTATGTGTTTGTGGATTTAATTGAATGAATGTGTGATTAAATTAGTTAAAGTTGAATTTATTTAGATCAAGAACAAAAGAAATCAAAATTAGATCGAGGGAAGTCGAAGGTTAACGAGTAATCGACTCCTATTGCTGTTCTCATTTCCAAGGTAAGTTCATATGCAAATAAACATGTTTTATGTGAATTATAACGTGTTTTATGTGAATTATATATGTTCATTTGATATTGAAATGATATAAATGTTGAATGTTTTGAAATGTGAAAGTATCAACAGAGTTGAAATATACAAAAGCCCCTTACGAACCATAGAAATAGTATAGGATATGAAGGTCATGACATAGAATTTCGAGATGTGATATCGTGTAAGACCATGTCTGGGACATTGGCATCGATTTGAGATTTACGTGTAAGATCATGTCTGGGACATCAGCATCGTATATGATTTTGTGTAAGACCCTATCTGGGACAGTGCCATCGATATTTGATAACATGTAAGACCATATCTGGGATATGGCATTGTACGAGCTTCACAAGCTATCTGAGTATCCTTATTGATTCTAAATGGTTCAACGAGCATTATTGTGAA
This sequence comes from Gossypium stocksii, assembly GCA_020496765.1. NCBI lineage: Eukaryota > Viridiplantae > Streptophyta > Magnoliopsida > Malvales > Malvaceae > Gossypium > Gossypium stocksii. The sequence continues at coordinate 58,276,371 of CM035622.1, forward strand.
AAGAACGAGAATATGAATGAGTATCTGGTTCAGGTATGAAAGAAATATATATGAAGTGTAAGTATAAAAGGTGAGCTTGAATATGACTATTGATATGTAAGTTATATGAGAATGAGATGTGCTTATATGCAAGTGGACTATGAACAAGTGAGCTATATGAGAAATATGAACTTGTAATTGTGTTTTGCCATGATTTACATGAATAAATTGGTCTATATTTGTTTTATGTGATAAGTTTATTTGTATATGGCCTACTAAGCTTTTGAAAGCTTACTTTGTGTGTGTTTTCATTGTTTTATAGATTATCGAAGCTAACGTGAGCTCAAGGATTGTCAATGATCATCATCACACTATCGAACGATATTTTGGTACTTTTGATGTTGTAAATATTAGTGTATGGCATGTATAAGCTAGTGAAGTTATGGTATGTTTAAGTTATGAATCTTTCCATGAGATGTGGCTTGAGAATGATGATGATATTGAACTTGTTTTGGTATATGATATGTGATGACATATGATGTTTATAATGTGTTCATATATGGCCTAATGAAATGGTCATTTTGGTGAGTTTGTTGTGAAGTGATTTGGCATATTTCATGGTTGAAATGGTAAGGATTTGATATGTTTTGGAAGGGATTAAAATGAAGTATGAAACATATGATTTTAGTATGATTTAGGTACATGAAATTGATGTACTTTGAGTTGGAAACGAGTATGGAATTGATTGGTGATATTATGGCATGAATTGTGCATGTTTTGAGATTGTTTTGGCTGCAGTTTGGTTATGAAAAATGTGTCATTTGGTGCTTGTAGGGATGACCCAAAATTGGGTGGCATTATGGCATTGTAAATGGCATATTTTTGCCTACACGGGCAGGGGCACGAGGGTGTGTCTCTGCCGTGTGGCTTGAAGGTCAATTCAAATTGAGCCTGGACGCTCCACACGGCCTCACACACGGACGTGTGACTGGCTGCGTGGCTTAAGTCAGTATACCCTACAAGTTTTGACACAGCCTAGCACACGGCTTGATGCACGGGCGTGTGGGCCATTTCAAAAGTACACACGGGCTAACACACGAGCGTATGGTTGGCTGAGTGACCCAAGTCAGTATACCTTTCAGATTTCACACGGCCTGGCACACGGGTGTGTCTTTAGCCGTGTGACCTAAGTCAGTATGTATGCCCTGTTTCACCACGGCTTAGATACACAGGCGTGTCTAATGACATGCGAGGCACACGGCCTATTCACATGGGCATGAGTCCTCTGTTTATACGAAATCGTTTTAGTCCCTAACCTTCTCTCAAGCATGTTTAAGGTCACGCAGACCTTCTAAGGGACTTTGTGATTATGAATGATTGTGATTTGATGACGTGTAAGACATGTTTGTAATATGTTATAAAATGTTTGGTAATGTCTCTTAACCCTAGTCCGGCGACGGATACGTGTTAGGGGTGTTGCACATATCCAATGTACTATCAGTCTAGTCAATCACATCCATATCTCTATCTTCTGGGAGCCATCCACTCCAATTCCCAAGACAAAATATCTCCCTAATTGGACTTGATAGAAGACATATTACACTTTCAATCAGTTTGCTTATTTCTGATTAGACTAAGGACATGTTTAGGTTTGTCTACTAAAACAAGTTGTCTTTTCGTATTACGGTCTGACCATGTAATACTGCTTAATATTAGTTAAACATTAGAAACCAATGAGCAACAATTGCTTCCATTTTGCTTTGCGTTTGAAAACCATTCGAGGACAATAATACAAAAGTATATTAATTATAATAAAAGAATGTGTTTTATTAACCAATCTGTTCAAAAAATTAAAAGTGTATATTGATGAAAATACTACACTTAGGGTACCAGATCCAACATGATAATGGGCTAACCTCAGGCTCAGTTTAGGCAAATCCATATCGTCAAAAATGACAATTGGTGTGGTGCTTGGGTGGCAAACCAAACCAATCCTTTATGGTGAATTCTCTGAAAAGCTTTTGTGGTGAATTATTTAGAGAGCCTTTGTGATGTATTATCTAGAAAGTCTGTAAATTAAATTCCGTAACAACAAAGTGACAATTTGTTAGTGTGCCTCTGTGGTGAGAACTGAGTATGCCTTTGAGGCATTTTTTCAAGGTGTCCTCTACAGATTACTCGACTGATGAATCTGTCATAGTAACCTATTAGGTCAAAAAGAGAGCTTGGCATATAAGTAATTATGGGTGGTGTATGTGCCCGCCAAATTGGAGAGTTTTTCCCTTTTTGTATCTGAAGTTATCTAAACTTTCATTGGTTGATCTAAATCTTACCTTCATCAAACCAAATTCGCTGTCTGGATCAACGTGAAAATACAGTGTGACTAGTATTCTAACAGCTGCCAGAGCCAATAAATGAATCTGTTGATAGTAGTGTCTGTAGGTATATCATTCTAAGAAATGTATCTAATTTTTATTTTCAAGCAATTACAAAATAGGATTCGCTATAAAATGGTAAGTCTATAATCCGCCAATCAATTCGGATAGGGGAAAAGCGAAACTAATCGAATAGCCGAACCATAGTCGTTCGACGACATTCGAGTTAAGTTCTTAAGTATTCAAGCTTGATTCTTTTGTATGTTTAAAGGTTGAATGAATATAGTAAAGAAGGTGTTTAATTTTATACATTCAATGTGCCGAAGAAGTATTGAATTAATGCTATAAACCGAATGAGACTAGTATATTTAAGTCGAATTCGATATGATAATACAATGTACAAAAATATGTGTTATGATGTGTAAACTATGCCCTATGTGTGCTTTATTGAATGATGAAATCCTTTGTGTAAGGATATATGTTTCAGTAATACGTAAATTGAAGTATAGATTGTGGAAGTATGAAGGAACATGTGAATTAGTTATCATAATGTGATATTCGGGCATTGGCCTAGCAAACTTTAAGTTGATGACTATTATCGGGCTTTGAGCCTAGCAGACGTAATGCTGGTGAAATGATATCGGGCCTTGAGCCTAGCAGGCGTAATGCCGGTGAAGCAATTTTGGACTTAAAAAGTCTAGCAGGCTTTGTGCCAGTGATATACTCAGGTTTATACCTAGCAAGCTGATTTGCCGATGAATTAATAAGTGTATAAGACCACGAGGTTTTGTGCAAAAATGGCAAGTGAATTCGTATAATGCATTAAGTTGTCCAGGTATGTGATACTTACTTATTTATGTGAGAACGATTCGGATTGGATTGTGATTGTGCATTGGGAAGTATTTGTGAAATCGTTGTAAGTATATATATATACACATTCGGTCAATGTGACATTGTACATATAAGTATATGTTTTTCATAAGATTATAAATGTTGATAGTAGATGTGGATATGAAGTAACGATTGATTCATTGAGATTGAATCAAAGATGATATTAAAGCATTTAAATGCTTATGATCATATGGTTTCGATTTTTGCAATGAAATAATTTAATAGATGAGTTATATATATATTCAGCTCAGTGGTATTATACATGGATGTTGTTATACGTAAATTACTTACGCACATGAGTTTAGTAAATAAATTTACTTAAGACTTACTAAGCTAATTAGCTTACTTCGAGTGTCTTTGTTACTCTGTTTTATAGATCTCGTTTGAAAGCTACGAGCTCGGGGATTCAAGTTCAAGTCATCCACACTATCGTCACTGTTTTGGTACTTTTTAAAAGTCTATTTTTCGAAGATGGCATGTATAGGCTTAACTCTCTTTTGAAAACGAATTATATTTTGAATATGTATATATTCTAGCCATGCGAAAATGGCTTGCCTAAATGCTAATTATGAATGTATGGTTGATGAAATTATGTGGTTGATCATTATGTAATTATTCGTTGTTGATTTTTTTTGATAAACACGTTTAAGAGGTTAAGTAAGTTAAAAATCATATTAATCACGTATGGTAAAATAATGAGTTATGTTTACTTAGAATGACTCATATTAGTAAGTGGGCATACTCGGCCAAGGACAAAGCAAGCTAGATTATCAATTGATGTTTGATTCTTGAATGAATGAAAAGCTACAAATAATGTAGTTTTGAAAAGCATATGATTTCAAACATCGTCTTTTAGGTATATGAATATTAGTTGATTAATTGATATGAGATTGTTTGCAATGGTTGTATTTCTTACATCGTGGAGCATGATTGAAATTATGTCTTATATGTATCTATGAATATCTGGGGTTGCGTTTAGTTAGGTAATACCTCATGACCCTATTTTGACGACAAATGAGGGTCTTAGGGTGTTACATTTTATTTGGTATCAGAGCTACGGTTTAGTCGATTCTTGGACTAACGTAGGTGTGTGAGTCTAGCTATCCATGCCATAATGTGTTAATACGATAGTGTGATGACTTCTGACAGTTGAAATGTATTTTTCGTATAGTAAATGAATCCCAATCCCAATCGAGCTGTAGCAGATGATGTTGAGAGCGTAGCGTCCGCTCCCGCGCAAGGGACAACACCGAACGACTCTCAGCCGAATGCGAGTAATCAAGATGAGGAGGCAAAACAAGCCTTATATGCTATGATGAGTGATTGGTTCACTCAATATATTCGAACCAATCCGACTGTTCCACAAACCCCACCCCCGAATAATCCACTTCCGATACCTATAGTACCTCCTGTGACTGATCCGTTGAGATCGAGTAAGCCCCCGGTTGATAAAATTAGAAAATATGGGGCTGAAGAGTTTAGAGCCATAGTTACTGATGATGCTGAGAGAGCGAAATTTTGGCTCGATAATACTATATGCATCTTTGATGAATTATCGTGTACACCCGGTGAATGCTTGAAATGTGCCGTGTCTTTGCTACGTGATGCTGCTTATCATTGGTGGAATACTTTGATTTAAATTGTACCGAGAGAACGAGTTACTTGGGAATTCTTTTTTATAAAATTTCGTAAAAAGTATATCAGTTAGAGATTTATCGATCAAAAGCGCAAAGAGTTTCTTGAGCTTAAACAGGGCCAAATGACAGTTACTGAATATGAACGGGAATTTGTAAGACTCAGCAGATATGCCGGTGAGTGTATCTCGTCTGAAGCCATCATGTGTAAACGCTTCGAGGATGGATTAAATGAAGATATCAAACTGTTAGTAGGCATTCTGGAAATTAAAGAGTTCGTAGTACTTGTGGAGTGAGCTTGTAAAGCCGAAGAGCTTGGAATTATGAAAAGAAAAGTTGAAGCTAGAGCTAGAGAGTTTCGTAAAAGATCTTCGGGAAAAACATCTCAACAGTCATGAAAAAAATTTCGAGATGACTCGGACGAATATTTCAGGCTTTTCCAAACGAGATCGCGACCAACCTCCTGTGAGTACACGAGCTACCTCTGCTGCTAGTGTTGGCAATGACCGTCAGAATATATCCGAGTGCAAGTATTGTGGTAAATGGCATTCGGGAGCTGCAGATTGTAGGATCGCTCCTGTTTCAAGTGTGGGTCGGCTGATCATTTTATCCGGGACTGTTCGAAATTAGCTAAACAGAATATTAATCCGAGTGGGGGACCTAGTAATACTACAACACGAGGTAGACCACCTAGACATACGAGTAACCCTAGTGGTAGTTAGAGAGGGACTAGAGATACTGCTGTTCAATCTAAGGCTCGTGCACCTGCTAGAGCTTATGCCATACGAGCTCGTGAGGAGGCTTCTTCTCTAGATGTTATTACCGGTATTTTCACTCTTTTCGATACTGATGTTATTGCTTTGATTGATCCCGATTCAACTCATTCCTATATGTGTGAAACTTTGGCATCTAGTAAGACTTTACCTGTTGAGTCTACTGAATTTGTGATTCGAGTGTCAAAACCTTTGGGCCGGTGTGTGTTAGTAAACAAAGTATGCAAGAATTGTCCTCTAATGATTCGAGATTTTTGTTTTCAGGCTGATTTGATGCTATTGCCATTTGACGAGTTTGGTATCATCCTCGGTATGGATTGGTTAACTATGCATGATGCTGTGGTGAATTGCAAAAGAAAAGAAATTGACTTGTGATGTTCGAATGGTGAAATAATTCAAGTTGAGTCTACTAATTTAAACGGGTTACCGGCAGTGGTATCTTCGATGTTGGCTTAGAAGTATATGAAGAAGGGATGTGAAGCTTATCTTGTGTATGTACTAGATAGTAAAGTATCAAAAAGAAAGCGTGAAACCGTACCTGTAGTTTGCGAATATCTAGATGTGTCTCCCGAAAAATTGTCTGGGTTGTCACCTGTTCGTGAAGTAGAGTTTGGTATAGAGTTAGTTCCTGGAACAACTTCGATTTCGATAGCTCCGTATCGTATAGCACCGACCGAATTAAAAGAATTGAAATCTCAGTTGCAAGAATTGACAGATAGAGGTTTTGCTCAACCGAGTTTCTCTTCCTGAGGTGCACTAGTGCTGTTTGTGAAAAAGAAAGATGGAACTATGAGAATGTGCATCGATTATCGTCAACTTAATAAAGTCATGATAAAGAATAAATATCCGTTGCTGCGAATTGATGATTTATTTGACCAGCTAAAGGGAGCTTCCGTATTTTCGAAGATAGACTTGAGATCCGGCTATTATCAATTGCGAGTTAGAGACTCCGATGTGCCTAAAACTGCTTTCAAAACGAGGTACGGACATTACGAGTTCTTGGTGATGCCGTTTGGGCTCACTAATGCCCTTGCTGTTTTCATGGATTTAATGAATCGGGTTTTCAAATAATATTTGGATCGGTTTGTAGTCGTGTTTATAGATGACATTTTAATCTATTCACGCGATGAAACTGAGCATGCTGAACACTTGAGATTGGTGTTACAGGTTTTTCGAGACAAACAGCTTTACGTGAAGTTCAGTAAATGTGAATTCTGGTTGAGAGAGGGTAGTTTTCTGGGACATGTTGTATCCGCGTTAGGTATCCGGGTTGATCCGAGTAAAATTTCAGCTATACTTGATTGAAAGCCTCCGAGAAATGTTTCAGAAGTTTGGAGCTTTTTGGGACTTGCCGGGTATTACAGATGGTTCGTGAAAGGCTTCTCGATGATAGCAACACCATTGACAAGGTTGCTTCAGAAAGATATCAAATTTGAGTGGTCAGAAAAGTGTCAGAAAAGTTTTGATCAATTGAAAACTCTTTTGACAGAAGCTCCAGTGTTAATTCAACCAGAATCCGGTAAAGAATTTGTGATCCATAGTGATGCCTCTTTGAATGGTTTGGGTTGTGTTTTGATGCAAGAATGTAGAGTTGTTGCTTATGCCTCAAGACAGTTAAAGCCTCATGAGAAAAACTATCCGACGCATGATCTCGAGTTAGCTGCCATCGTTTTCGCTTTAAAAATTTGGCGTTATTACTTGTTCGGAGAGAAATGCCATGTTTATTCCGATCCTAAAAGCCTCAAATACTTGATGACTCAGAAAGACTTGAATTTGAGACAACGACAGTGGTTAGAATTATTGAAAGATTACGAGCTTGTCATTGATTATCATCCGGGAAAGGCTAATGTAGTCACGGATGCTCTAAGTCGAAAATCATTGTTTACTTTACGAGCAATGAATGTACATTTGTCTAAATCCACTGATGATGTGTTGGTAGCGGAATTAAAAGTAAAACCAGTGTTAATACAACAAATCCGTGAAGCTCAGAAAGTTGATGATGATTTGATCGCTAAACGGGCCCAATGTGATTCGAACGAAGACTCAAAGTTCCGGATTGATGACAATAATTGTTTGAGATTTAAAAATCGATTGTGTGTTTCGAGAAATTCAGAACTTATTTCGATGATTTTGAACGAAGCTCATAACAGTCGAATGTCAATTTATCCGGGTAGCACGAAAATGTACAACGATCTGAAACGTCAATATTGGTGGCATGGTATGAAACGAGACATTTCTGACTTTGTTTTGAAATGTTTGATATGTCAACAAGTGAAAGCGAAACATCAAGTGCCTTCGGGATTGCTTCAGCCGATTATGATACCTGAATGGAAATGGAATCGTGTCACGAGGGATTTTGTATCTGGGTTGCCATTGTCACCGGGCAAGAAAGATGCGATCTGGGTTGTTGTTGATATATTGACAAAGTTGGCTCATTTTATTCCCGTTCGTACAGATTATTCACTTGATAAGTTAGCCGAATTGTATGTTTCTCAGATTGTAAGATTACACGGGGTACCCACTTCTATTGTGTCAAATAGAGATCTGAGGTTCACCTCATAATTTTAGAGGAAATTGCAAGATGCGTTGGGTACCAAGTTGCATTTTAGCACTACTTTCCATCCCTAGACAGATGGTCAATCTGAGCGAGTTATTCAGATACTCGAGGATATGTTGAGATGTTGCATTCTTGAGATTAGTGGCTCGCGGGAACGATACTTGCCTTTGGTTGAATTCGCATACAATAATAGTTTTCAATCGAGTATTAAGATGGCACCCTACGAGGCTTTGTACAATCGTAAATGTCGTACACCGTTGTTTTAGACCGAGCTCAGTGAGAATAAGATCTACGGAGTTGATTTGATTAAAGGGGCCGAACAGAAAGTAAAAGTGATCCGTGAAAGTCTGAAAGTAGCATCGGATCGTCAGAAATCGTATGCAGACTTGAAACGGAAAGATACAGAGTATCAAGTCAGAGACAAAGTGTTTCTTAAAGTTTCACCTTGGAAAAAGGTACTCAGATTTGGTCATAAAGGTAAATTGAGCCCGAGATTTATCGAACCGTACAAAATTTTAGAACGGATTGGGCCGGTTGCATATAGACTACTATTGCCACCGGAACTTGAAAAGATTCAAAATTTTTTTCATGTTTCGATGCTTAGACGATACAGATCCAATCCCTCTCATGTGATTAGTCCATTAGAGATTGAAATTCAGCCTGATTTGAGTTATGAGGAAGAACCAGTCCGTATTTTGGCGCGCGAGGTAAAAGAGCTGCAAAATAAGAAAATCTCGTTAGTAAAAGTATTATGGTTCAAACACGGGGTCGAAGAAGCGACTTGGGAGCTTAAGGACTCAATGAAAGAACGCTACCCTAACCTATTCGCCGGTAAGATTTTCGGGGACGAAAATCCCTAAGGGGGAGAGTTGTGACAGCCCTATTTTGGCCCTAATTGGAAAAGTGGTTTCAGAACCACTAAACCGAGTTAGAAAATTTATAAAATATTATTTTCTGTGTTTATTATTTGGGAATTATTATGTGTGAAAATTTGGTATCTTGACTTTGTTGTTTGAATGTTGAATTATTAATTTAGGGCTTAATTGCATAAAAGTAAAAATTTAAAAAACAATGTGTGAAGGTCGAATTGTAAATGTTCTTTTAATGGGAAGGGTTTAAGAAACAAATAGACCAAGGAACCTATGCATGGACACATTCGGCCATTACTTAGTGGAAGAGTAATGATATAAATAAGGGTAATTTGGTAAAGTAACAATTAAATTATATGCATGTAACAGTAAAACATAACATGAAAGCTTATTCTCTCTTGTTTTTGCCGAAAACTAAAGAAAAGAAAATAGAAAAAGATCAAAGACATTCGACTATGGTGATAACTTGATTAAGGTACGATTACTTTGTAATTTTCTTTAAATTCTATGAAATTGAGTTAGTTATTAGGTTCTTTTCATAGCCCATGAATGAATTTTTAAGTTGTGGTAAAGTATGCATTCGGCCATGATGAAGATATGTTAAAATGTTGATAAATTTGGAATTTGATGTTGTAAATTGTTGAATGAATGTTTAATGGACTATATGATGTTAAAATCCATGTGATTATAAGTTTATAAGTTTAAATTGTGAAATTTGAACTTTGTGTGGCTCAATTGCTTGGAATGGGCATTCGGCTATAGTATGAAATGCATAAAAATTTGGGGTTGAATGTTTTAAATGATTTAAATAGTTATAAATTAAGTTTGGAGCTTGGTAAATGTGTTAAAGATGAATGCAAGCACTATATGACATTCGGTCATTAAGATGGGTACAACTTTGATGACATTTTGGTGTTTCATAATGGAACTAGTTGTTAAACGAGTTCTAGATCTGTTAGATTATGATAATGTTGGTTTTATTGATAATTGGCTAAGTGATTAATATTTATTTATATATGTTCGAATGATGTTAAGTGTTAGAAATGAATGCTTAAATTGTTTATATGAATGTGAGACTAAATAATGATTTGAATAAGTGATTGAGTAATTGTTAAAAGACTTTGAATGCTAAACTAGTTGTTTTGCTTATAATGGCCGAATGAGCTTAAACCAATGCAAGGGTTGGATTGTTGTTAATTTAAGATAAATAGAATGAAGTTGCAGTTTGTGAATTGTTGATATGAGATTATCTTTGTTTGGATTAAAGAAATGTCCTTGTGCTAAAATGTTTAAGTGAATAGAAGTGTTGCCGAATATGAACTTAAACAAAGAATTTAGTAATTGAGTTGAAATTTTAAATGTGAATAAAATTGTGCTATGTTTCGTTGTAAAGGCCGATTAGTAAAAAAATTATGGGAAATAAGTTTTTGCCGTATATACATATATATATGTGTGTGTGTGTGTGTATGTAGTTTAAATAACAATTGTTAATCGGCTAAGTGATTGAAATGTATTTATAATTGCCGAATGCCGAATGTGTGTGTGTATTTGAATAATTGAGTTGTAATAAGCTAAAAATTTGTTTAATTTAACTCAAGAGCAAAGAGAGCCAAATTCGGATAGGGGAAAAGCGAAACTAATCGAATAGCCGAACCTAGTCGTTCAACAACATTCGAGGTGAGTTCTTAAGTATTTGAGCTTGATTCTTTTGTATGTTTAAAGGTTGAATGAATATAGTAAAGAAGGTGTTTAATTTTATACATTCAATGTGCCGAAGAAGTATTGAATTAATGCTATAAACGGAATGAGACTAGTATCTTTAAGTCAAATTCGATATGATAATACAATGTACAAAAATATGTGTTATGATGTGTAAACTATGCCCTATGTGTGCTTTATTGAATGATGAAATCCTTTGTGTAAGGATATATGTTTCAGTAATACGTAAATTGAAGTATAGATTGTGGAAGTATGAAGGAACATGTGAATTAGTTATCGTAATGTGATATTCGGGCATTGGCCTAGCAAACTTTAAGTTGATGACTATTATCGGGCTTTGAGCCTAGCAGGCGTAATGCCGGTGAAATGATATTGGGCCTTGAGCCTAGCAGGCGTAATGCCGGTGAAGCAATTTCGGACTTAAAAAGTCTAGCAGGCTTTGTGCCAGTGATATACTCAGGTTTATACCTAGCAGGCTGATTTGCCGGTGAATTAATAAGTGTATAAGACCACGAGGTTTTGTGCAAAAATGGCAAGTGAATTCGTATAATGCATTAAGTTGTCCAGGTATGTGATACTTACTTATTTATGTGAGAACGATTCGGATTGGATTGTGATTGTGCATTGGGAAGTATTTGTGAAATCGTTGTAAGTATATATATATACATTCGGTCAATGTGACATTGTACATATAAGTATATGTTTTTCATGAGATTATAAATGTTGATAGTAGATGTGGATATGAAGTAACGATTAATTCATTGAGATTGAATCAAAGATGATATTAAAGCATTTAAATGCTTATGATCATATGGTTTCGATTTTTGCAATGAAATAATTTGATAGATGAGTTATGTATATATTCGGCTCAATGGTATTATACATAGATGTTGTTATACGTAAATTACTTACACACATGAGTTTAGTAAATAAATTTACTTAAGACTTACTAAGCTAATTAGCTTACTTCGAGTGTCTTTGTTACTCTGTTTTATAGATCTCGTTTGAAAGCTACGAGCTCGGGGATTCAAGTTCAAGTCATCCACACTATCGTCACTGTTTTGGTACTTTTTAAAAGTCTATTTTTCGAAGATGGCATGTATAGGCTTAACTCTCTTTTGAAAACGAATTATATTTTGAATATGTATATATTCTAGCCATGCGAAAATGGCTTGCCTAAATGCTAATTATGAATGTATGGTTGATGAAATTATGTGGTTGATCATTATGTAATTATTCGTTGTTGATTTTTTTTATAAACACGTTTAAGAGGTTAAGTAAGCTAAAAATCATATTAATCACGTATGGTAAAATAATGAGTTATGTTTACTTAGAATGACTCATATTAGTAAGTGGGCATATTCGGCCAAGGACAAAGCAAGCTAGATTATGAATTGATGTTTGATTCTTGAATGAATGAAAAGCTGCAAATAATGTAGTTTTGAAAAGCATATGATTTCAAACATCGTATTTTAGGTATATGAATATTAGTTGATTGATTGATATGAGATTGTTTGCAATGGTTGTATTTCTTACATCGTGGAGCATGATTGAAATTATGTCTTGTATGTATCTATGAATATCTGGGGTTGCGTTTAGTTAGGTAATACCTCATGACCCTATTCTGGCGACGGATGAGGGTCTTAGGGTGTTACAATGCAGGTTCTTGAGTTGAACCAGTTCGCTAGAAGGGACCAAGCCAACAATGTGCCAAGGTGGTTGATTGTAGTGTGATGTTATGCATACAGGGAGACAATTTTGGGAATATGTTTTCAAATGGTGAATAGTATTATACACCACGAATGTGTCTATTTGATAAAAAATTTAAGTTGCGATATTTTATATTGCTTTTAAGAGTCTGTTATAAATAATAAACATTTCGTTCAAAACTTTTGACTTAGAAAAGATTTTTAAATAAATAAAAACTTCACCAGTATGGTTTTTATCCAACTGAACAAATTTTTTAAGTATGTAAGTATTGTGACATCCTACATTTGGATCCGGTAAATCAGGTCAGGTATAAGGTGTTACACCCTCATTTTGCAATAATTGCCTTTAAACTTTTATAAAAGTTTCAAATTGGTTCTTGTTTAATTTCGCGCCTACTTTAGAGCTTTTGTAAGCTCAATTTAAACCCGATTTTTTTTGCGAGGTATGATTTGTGTGAATGTATGATAATTATTGAATGTTTTAAATGAAATATTGACTTAAAAACATATGTTTTTAAATAAATTCTTGAATTTTCTCCTTGCCTTACAGTATTAGTCATTGATGAATATGTTGGTGCCATATTAGGTGAATTTTGGGGTCTCTCTTCCTGTCTGGCATAGATAGGTTGAGCTATATTTGAGGAATTATCTATTCCTTGTAAATTGGTTCTAAATGTTGTTGGGATAGAAGAGACAGAGGCTCTAGCTATCCTAAAATCTGTCGTTTGTGTTTCTGGATTTGACTCTTCTTCTAAATTTAACTTTCTAAAAGCTGTGCTAGTACTTCCTGATAATAATTCTGGATATCTATCTTTAAGATGGGAAGGATCTTCTATAAAGTGTTTAGAGATTGAGAAAATTAAAGTTGCTATTGCATCTTGGATTTCTCTTCCTTGTTCATCTAAAATAATTCTTCCTTGATCATCTTTTTTTATTGCTTTTAAGATTTCTTCTTGTTAGGTTTTAGTGAGTGCATGGTCCCACCATCCTTTTAATTGACCAGTAAATCCAGCAACTAAAAGATTAGCTATAGCATGGTCACTGATTAATCCATTTTGATTTTGGGTTTTATAAACATTTGAAACCACTGCAATTTGTTGTAATAAACTAAGAATATTGTATTCAGACATTCCAGCTATATCCCATTCATAAATTGTATTAGCATTGTATTTATTCTGTAAAACAGGTTTTTCTTCTATATTAAGATCAGATGCAGTGGTTTTTGGATAATATTATCTTTTTGGTTCTTTTCAAGCCATCTTGACTGGTCAGAGTCTGATTGGGAGGACTGGTGTAATGTGTTTACTGAATGTTGGGCTTGCATTGAGGAATCAGGTGTAATTAATTCAGACTTGTAATTTTCCAAAGCATCAAATCTATTCTGGATTTCTGTTAGGAAATCGTTTTGGGATTTTTGCAAAGGTTTTGAAATCTTATAAGGTGTGAATATTAGTTCTTTAAAACTTTTTTCTGTTACCTCTTTTACTGGTTCTTTCTTAATTGGTTGACTTTCCACCAAATTCTCAATATAATCTACTTGTTTTCCTATTATATGAAGACTGATATTTGTATAGTTGTTTTGTTTTACTATCATTTTAATATCTTTTGATGATATTTATTCTCCTGTGTCAAGAGCTCTCATTCTTAAAGGATTTCTTTTATTCCAATTTTTTTGTGAAGATATTGAACCTCCATTAAAGGGGGGATGTTGAGATTCAACTTCTCCTTTATTAGTCTGCCATATAGTATTATGTTTTATTGTGTTAACAGATTCTGAATAATATTCTTCAAACCATTCAAAGAATTTTATATGAATTTTATGAGTAGTCATAAATTCAAAATATTCTTGAAGAATGCTTTCTTTTTTATCATTATAACTTTTAAAATAATCTTCTTTTTTTTGCTTTTTTTTGCTGGAATAGAAGTACTTTCTAAACCATTCTTTACTTATCTCAGAAGTTTTTTCTAAAACAAATATTTCTGAATTCTCCTTGTCTTGCAGTATTAGTCACTGATGAATATGTTAGTGACATATTAGGTGAATTTTGGGGACTCTCTTCCTATCTGTCATAGATAGTTGAGCTATATTTGAGGAATTATCTATTCCTTGTAAATTGGTTCTAAACGTTGTTGGGATAGACGAGACAAAGGCTCTAACTGTCCTAAAATCTGTCATTTGTGTTCTGGATTTGACTCTTCTTCTAAATTTAACTTTCTAAAAGCTGTGCTGGTACTTCCTATTTCAAAGGAATGTCTTGGAGGCATCCTTCGTGGCCTGTTGAATGTTAATTCAACTGTGCCATCTTGGTGTTGAGAAATTTTGCTTAATGAAGTGTTTCTTATTGGAGTTGATGCCACAGGGTCTATAGCACCCTCAAGTTTCCACCTATTAGGAAGGTTTATTTCATGCCACTGTACTATTCTTAGGATTGCGGTATGAGATCTTGAAGTTTCTATTTCTATTAAGAGGGTTTCTCCTTTTGGGCTTTGGAGCAAAGCCTTAGTATTAACTACAGAATATATAGCTTTGAAGTGGAGTCTATAGACTAATGTTAATACTTCCGTACCATGAAGCATTTTGTAGTTATGGGTATGTATTTGAAGGGTCAAAGATTGTAAAACATTTTTTTTTCAGTCAAAGAAACCATAAAATTTGGATAACAATTAAAATGTATTGGGCTAGTACATAGGCTTGTTTCTATAGTTCCTAATAATGAGTCATTAAACATGATGTGTCTTTGGTCTCTTAAGACAATTAAAATTGAGGTATTTTTAGTGGCTTCAACACTAAGAGGTTTGACACCAACTTGAACTAGTCCAAAATGGATATATTTGTATTTTTATTCTTTGAGTTTAATAATGACGACTCTATCTAATAATTGGATTGTTTCATATTCTTTTTGAATAGGTAAACTCCTTTCTTTTGTTTTTATAACGTAACTACAAAAAGCATTTAAATTTTCAAAAGTTGTTTTCTTGTAGACTTGGTTTGTTGGAACTCTTGGAAGAGTCCAATTATCAAATCTTTGGGGAATATTTTCATAATGTTCTTCTTGTTCATTAACAGTGTTGTTTGAGGTTTGGTCGGACTCTTAGGATTGATTGGAAACAAAGTTTATAGAAGAATTGGTTCTTCTAAGGAAGGGAAACATTCTTTGTTTTCTTATTTCCTACAAGAGGGTTCTACTATCAGGATTTTCGAATTATTATAGTTGCCTACAGGGATACTTTGTCCTTGGCACGCCTAACCCATGGCTAATTGGACTGTGTATCAATACTCAACAAAATAATAATACATTAATGAAGACAGTTAAACTAGAACTCAGAAATATAGAAAACAAATTGAATATTTTCAAAACTTAGAAATACCTGCTCTTCCTTGGCTTTGATACCAGATAGTCAAGGATCTGAGGATGGAGTTTAAAATATGATAATTGTAATCGTTTGAAATTAAAATTTGATTAAATCTTGAAAAGGAAAATAGTTTAAAACTTAAATTTTGAAAACTTAAAAATTGGAGAAACTTTGAAACTTTGAAGAAATGAGATTTGATTTCTGAAATAGGTATTTCAAGTCATGTCTTTCATTCTAAATCTGATAGCCTTTTATAGAAGGCTATTCGTTTTTACATTATTTGAATTGGGAAATTCAATCTCTTCCATCATTACATAATTGAAACATTGATTACATAATTAAAACTTTTCAGAGAATAGATTCTCTGATTACAAAAATACAAACTACAGGGAATATTTACTATTCATGCGACAGAGAATCTTGCTATTTACGCCAGAGAATATTTCCTGTTCACTCATCTTTTCTTGCAGGGAATATTTATTGTTTACGCTAGAGAATATTTCCTGTTCACTCATCTTTTTTTTTTGCAGGGAATATTTACTGTTTACGCCAGAGAATATTTCATGTTCCTCTTCATTCATTTCTTTCTTTTGCATTATTTTTTCTTGGTCCTGGTAATGGTTACTGAAGTGGTATCGTCTGCAAGATCCACCGTTTTGATTGATGATGCTAAAGATTTCTCATCTTCGGATTCAAAATCCATTAAGCTGAGCATTTCAGCCATGAGTTTTTTGTATTCCTTCTTGGTTTTGGCTTGAGCTAACATTACAATAGCTGTCGATTTTGCTTGAAGGAATTTTGTTGTGGTTTGATCCGAGGCTGCAGACTTACGTAATCTTGGATTCTTGTTGAAAAAATTATCCAAATACTTTGAATCATATTTTTCATCATTAAACTTTTCCCACCATTTAGTTCTATAGTTTCGAACTAGTAACAGAATTCCAGTACATTGATCTTGCTCATAAGAATAATTCCAAGAAACAATCCAAGAAATGCACAATTTTGAGAAAAAATGGATTGTTCTGTAAATGTGTTTTTGGTCTAGTTCAGATTGAAATTTGTCAAAGAACTTGGGCTATAAATTTTGAATTTTTTTATGGTAGGATCTCAAAGGATGATGGTCCATACCAATTCCACCATTCTTGGAACCAATTTGGGAATTTGAATTGGGTGTCGTATTTGAAATATATGAGCCAAGAATGTCTCATATGTTGGTTGTTCATTAAGAAGGTGCTGTACCATGCCATTTGGTAATCCCAATATGTAAAATATAGGTGGTGGTCAATTTTTGTGGTAAATTTGGCTGGAAATTTCTTTGGAGAATTTAGGTTTTCACTCTAATCCTTTGGACGAAGAATTTTTAATATTTGAGTTGTTGAATGGGTAATAAAATTTGGATCTTTTATGCTGTGTAGTGTTTGAACAGTACTGATCCAGTTTGAACCAGTATGTTTTTATAATACTGTTGGGGTTTTTGAGAATCCAATGGCTTGAAATGCCATCCATTGAAAAGTTATTTTGCAAGTATATGTGGAGGTTTTTCTGAAAATTCCTCCTCTATGACAAGAATTTTTTCAAAATATTTGTTTGGAAAATATTGTAAGGATTTTTGTGTAGCAGTCTGTGAAGACACTGCTATTTCTTTTGGAAAAATATCTTGGAGAGATGTCTCTTTTAAAACATTTTTGAGAGTCTTTGGTTTGTGTAAGACAATCTCTTTATTTTTTTGAAATCTTTGCTGCTTCACCAGTAATTTGTTTGAGAGGAGTTTCCTCTTTCATTTGAGAAAAGGGCAATACCATTTTTGGGGATTGAGAAAGGGACTCAATCCATTTTTTGATTTGAGAACCAATTTCGTTTGGATCTTGTGTATCTTAAACGATTATATTTTTGAAGGATTTTGATGAGGATGATGATCTCTTATTTTCTTCTTCATGGCAAATTTCATACCATGACTTAATTGGTTTTGAGGAAATTTGGGTTTTGGATGACTCTTCTATTTTCCTTTTCCTTTTTCTCAGAGTTTGGGTGGCATTTTTGAAGAAACTCTTTGGTGAGAAAATCAGGCAAAGAATTAGTTTCTCCTTTGATATATTCAATATCAAAATCAAATATGTTCAAAATTGCCTGCCATCTTGCAAAAATCTGTTTTGAGGCAATATTTTGAACATCTTTTTGTAAAACTTCTTTTGCTGATTTGCAATCAATCCGTAAAAAAAAATTTTGATTTAATAAATCACTTTCAAATTTTGTAAGGCACAAAAAAATTGATAAAATTTCTTTTTTAATAGTACTATAATTTTGCTAAGTTGGATTCCAGTGTCTGGAAGTAAACTGGACTATTTACTCTTTTCCCCCTTTAATTTGTTTTAGGATCCCACCGTATCCTATTTCAGAAGCATCTGTGTTGTAACAGCCCGAATTAGGGACAAGTCAGAATAGTGGTTTTGAGGCCACAAATCTGAAGTAGAAAATTTTATTTCATGATTATTTTTGAGTTTATAGCATGCTTGCATGATATTGAGAAAATTTCATGAAGGAAATTTTATGAAATAGTGATTAATTCGTCCTATAGGACTAAATTGCAAAAGATGCAAATTATGAGTTTCTAGAAGGTTTAAGTATGAAATAGCATAAGAGAAATTATTAGAAGTCCTTGTTTGGCAATTAAACCAATTTTTAGCATGATGGACAAAAATGCCCATGGAAGGGAAAAATATCAAAGAAATGACATAAGGGCATTTTTGTCATTTGGTTAATTAATGAAATAAAAAGGGAAAATAAGTCAAAAATTGACTCATCTTCTCAACGTAAGTGCCAAATTCTCTAAGGACTTCATAGCTAGGGCTTCTTTCATTTTCAAGCTCCAAGTAAGTGACTCCAAGCCCCTTTTTTATACTTTTCATATTTTTGAAATCCTCGAAACTTAATCTAGTTATTTCTACCACCAATTTGAGCTAGGGTTTATATTCAAAAATATACCCATGCATGACATGCAAGTATTTTGATGTCTAATAGTAGCAAATGAAAGTTTAAAGTGTAGTAACCACCTCTCTCTAGGTGATTTTGCATGAAAGTCCATATTAAGGACCAAATTGTAAAGTTAGTAAAATATGAAATAAAAGTATGAAATTGTGAGAAATGTGGGCTTTTATGGACATTAGTAAGTGTTGGCTAGGCTTGGGTATCCAAGAGAATAAACACATTTCATTATACGAGCCTAGGGACTATTTTGCAAATATGCAAAAGTTTAGGAGCAAATTTATAAATTTTTCCAAAATATGAGTTATGGGCTATTTGGTCAATGTGGGTACTAAATAAGCTAAATTTGTCATTTTAGATCAAGAAACACGAAGCCCGGACCAAAACCGGAAAAAAAGCAAAGTAGCGGACTAAACCGAGCATTCACCCACATTTTGGGCCCGAGGTAAGTTGTATGTAATAATTTAGCTCCTATGTTATGTAAATTCATTATGATAACTTTTTATGAAATTGTGATATTCTATGAAGACATGGATATTGATTTGGTGAGAAAATGTATAAGATTCATGAAATTAGTGATGTGAAATTTTACTACGAAATGATGAAAACATGAGAACAGAAGTTACATGCAAGATTAAATGATACATGGAAGTAAACTGATTGGCTAAAAGATTGGCTATAACATGATCACTAATTAATCCATTTTGGTTTTGGGACCATTCACTCACTAAAACCCAACAAGAAAAAAGCTTAAAAGCAATAAAAAAAGATGATCAAAGAAGAATTATTTTAGATGAACAAGGAAGAGAAATCCAAGATGCAGTAGCAACTTTAATTTTCTCAATCTCTAAACACTTTATAGGAGATCCTTCCTATCTTAAAGATAGAAATTCATAATTATTATCAAATTTAAAATGCAAAAAATTAACTGATTTTAAATGGTATAAAGATGTCTTTATGACTAGAGTTATGCAAAGATCTGATAACCAACAACCATTTTGGAAAGAAAAGTTTCTAATAGGACTTCCTACTTTACTCGGAGAAAAAGTTAGAAATCAAATAAGAGAAAGTTACAGAGGTATCATTCCATATAAAAAACGTGAATTAATTAGTTTCACCTAAAAAGAAGGATTAAAAATTTTCCAAGATTTAATATTACAAAAACAACTTAAGAAAGAAAGATATCAATGTAGAAAGGAATTAGGATCATTTTGCCACCAATTTGATATTAAGAATGAACCTTTTTCTTCAAAAACATGTTGCCCTGTAAAACCAAAAAAATAGGAAAAAGAATATCTCAAAATATTATAAAAACACTCAAATATAGAAAATACAGAAAAGAAAAGAAACAACAAAAAATAAAAAATAAAATTGATAAAACAATAAAATGTTATAGATGTGGAAAATCAGGACACATCTTAAAATATTGTAAAATTAAAAGAAAAATTAATAATTTAAATCTAGATGAAGAAATAGAATAAAAATTAAATGAGATTCTCTTAAAAACAACTTCTTCTGAAAATGATACATCTACCGAAACAGATGAATTACAAATAGACGAATTACATACAACATCCCAATCTTCTGATGATGAAAATGAACCCTCAATTAATATGTTAACCAAAGACCAAGAATTTATGATTGAAGTTATTGATAAAATTCAAGACCCAGAACTTAAAATAGAATACCTTTTAAAATTAAAATCCTCATTAAAAGATAAACCAAAAAAAAGAAAAAGAAATTATTTCTAGTCAATCACAAATGTATAAAATACAAGATATAATATTTAATAAATATGAAAAAATAAAACCCAGACAAATTACAAATTCTGAATTACAGTTAGAAATAAAACAAATTAAATTAGAACTTTCTCAACTTAAAATGGAACAACAAGAAATGAAAAAACAAATGCAAACCTTAAAACATGAAATCACAGAAAAAAGTTCGTTAGAAACTGAACTTAAACCTGAAGAAAATACACAGGAATATATGATGGTTCTAATTGAAGTATCTATCCAAAGATATTTAATAAAAATAAATATTGTCATAAATAATGAATTTCAATTAGAAACAATAGCCGTTTTTGATACAGGAGCAGACCAAAACTGCATTAGAGAAGGGATAATTCCAACAAAATATTATGACAAAACATTAGAGTCTCTTAAAGCTGCAAATGGTAAAAAACTAAAAATTACTTACAAAATTTCCAATGCAAAAATATCCAACAAAGGTATAAAATATCAAACACGTTTTTTAGTGGTAAAAGATATTACCAAAGATGTCATATTAGGAACCCCATTCATATCTTTACTCAAACCTTATAAAGTACCAAATAATTCTATCTCCACCAAAATTTTAAACACTAAAGTAGAATTTCCTTTTGTAGAAAAACCAAAAATAAGAAATCTTAACTTATTAAAATCTTTATCCATTCATAATGGGAAAATCAATAATTTAATTAATCATAAACAAAAACAAATCTCTTTTCTAAAAGAAGAAATATGTTTTAAAAAATTGACTGAATAATTAGAAAAAAAAGAAGTACGAAAATGGATAAATCAAATCAAAGAAGAAATAGAATCAACAATTTGTTCTGAATTTCCTAATTTTTTTTGGAATAGGAAAAAAACACGAAGTAACATTATCATATGAAAACAATTTTGATGAAAGACAAATCCCCACAAAAACAAGATCGATACAAATGAACAAAGAAATGGAAGAATTTTGTAAAAAAGAAATACAAGATCTTCTTAATAAAAATTTAATCAGGCAAAGCAGTTCTCCTTGGAGTTCTTCAGCATTTTATGTAATAAAAAATGCAGAACTCAAAAGAGGAATACCAAGATTAGTAATTAATTACAAACCTCTCAATCAAGCCTTAAAATGGATTAGGTACCCAATACCAAATAAGAAAGATTTGTTACAGAAACTTTGTAAAGTAAATATTTTCTCAAAATTCGATATGAAATCTGGATTTTAGCAAATCCAAATAAAAGAAGAATAAAGATACAAAACGAAATTTACGGTACCATTTGGACAATATGAATGGAATGTAATGCCTTTTGGATTAAAAAATGCTCCATCCGAATTTCAAAGAATAATGAATGATATTTTTTACCAATATTCTCAATTCACAATAGTATACATCGATGATGTATTAATGTCTTCAGAAAATTTAGAAAAACACTTCAAACATTTATCCATCTTTATAAAAGTCATAAAAAATAATGGTTTAGTAGTTTCTAAATCCAAGATAAGTTTGTTCCAAGCCAAAGTAAGGTTTTTAGGTCATTACATTACCCAAGGAACCATTACCTTAATAGAAAGGTCCATAGAGTTTGCTAGCAAATTCCCAGACCAAATTCTTGATAAAGTCCAATTACAAAGATTCTTAGGAAGTCTCAATTATGTCATAGACTTTTATCCAAGTCTTAGCAAATTATGTAAACCGTTATATGATAGGCTCAAAAAGAATCCACAACCTTGGACAAATAACCACACCAATATTATCACCCAAATTAAAAAAACAAATCACTAAGCTTCCTTGTTTATATTTAGCCAATCCAAATGCCCCCAAGATTGTAGAAACAGATGCTTCTGAAATAGGATACGGTGGGATCCTAAAACAAGTTAAAGGGGGAAAAGAGCAAATAGTCCAATTTACTTCCAAACACTGGAATCCAACTCAGCAAAATTATAGTACTATTAAAAAAGAAATTTTATTAATTGTTTTGTGCATTACAAAATTCCAAAGTGATTTATTAAATCAAAAATTTCTTTTACGGATTGATTGCAAATTAGCAAAAGAAGTTTTATAAAAAGATGTTCAAAATATTGCCTCAAAAAAGATTTTTGCAAGATGACAGGCAATTTTGAGCATATTTGATTTTGATATTGAATATATCAAAGGAGAAACTAATTCTTTGCCTGATTTTCTCACTAGAGAGTTTCTTCAAAAATGTCACCCAAACTTCGAGACAAAGGAAAAGGAAAAATAGAAGAGTCATCCAAAACCCAAATTTCCTCAAAACCAATTAAGTCATGGTATGAAATTTACCATGAAGAAGAAAATGAGAGATCATCATCCTCATCAAAATCCTCTAAAAATACAATCGTTCAAGATGCACAAGATCCAAACGAAATTGGTTCTCAAATCAAAAAATGGATTGAGTCCTTTTCTCAATCCCCAGAAGTGGCTCTCAAATGAAAGAGGAAACTCCTCTCAAACAAATTACTGGTGAAGCAACAAAGATTTCAAAAAATAAAGAGATTGTTTTACACAAACCAAAATCTCTCAAAAATGTTTTAAAAGAGACATCTCTCCAAGATGTTTTTCCAAAAGAAATAGCAGTGTCTTCACAGACTGCTACACAAAAATCCTCACAATATTTTCCAAACAAATATTTTGAAAAAATTCTTGTCATGGAGAAGGAATTTTTAGAAACACCTCTACATATACTTGCAAAATAACTTTTCAATGGATGGCATTTCAAGCTACTAGATTCTCAAAAACCCCAACAGTATTATGAAAACATAATGGTACAAACTGGATCAATACTGTTCAAACACTACACAAACACAAAAGATCCAAATTTTATTACCCATTCAATAGCCCCAAATATTAAAAATTCTTCGTCCAAGGGATTGGAGTGAAAACCCAAATTCTCCAAAGAAATTTCCAGCCAAATTTACCACCAAAATTGACCACCACATATATTTTACATATTGGGATTACCAAATGGCATGGTACAACGCATTCTTAATGAATAACCAACATATGAGACATTCTTGGCTCATATATTTCAAATACGACACCCAATTCAAATTCCCAAACTGGTTCCAAGAATGGTGGAATTGGTATGGACCATCATCCTTCGAGATCCTACTAGAAAAAATTCAAAATTTATAGCCCAAGTTCTTTGACAAATTTTCAACCTGAACCAGACCAAAAACACATTTACAGAACAATCTATTTTTTCTCAAAATTATGCATTTCTTAGATTGTTTCTTGGAATTATTCTTATGAGCAAGATCAATGTACTGGAATCCCGTTACTAGTTCGAAACTTCAGAACTAAACAGTGGGATAAGTTTAATGATGAAAAATATGATTCAAAGTATTTGGATAATTTTTTCAACAAGAATCAAGACTATGTAAGTACACGGCCTCGAATCAAACCACAACAAAATTCCTTCAAGCAAAATCGACAGCTATTGCAATGTTAGCTCAAGCCAAGACCAAGAAGGAATACAAAAAACTCATGGTAGAAATGCTCAGCTCAATGGATTCCGAATCTGAAGATGAGAAATCTTCAGTGTCTTCAATCAAAACGGTGGATCTTGCAGACGATACCACTTCAGTAACCATTACCAAGACCAAGAAAAAATAATGCAAAAGAAAGAAATGAATGAAGAGGAACAGGAAATATTCTCTAGGTAAACAGTAAATATTCCCTAAAAAAAAGACGAGTGAACAGAAAATATTCTCTGGCGTAAATAGTAAATATTCCCTGTAAGAAAAGACGAGTGAACAGGAAATATTCTCTGGCGTAAACAGTAAGTTTATCTTACGCATGAATAGTAAATATTCCCTGGCAAGAACTGTAAGATTCTCTAACGTATGAATAGTAATATTCCCTGTAGTTTGTATTTTTGTAATCAGAGAATATATTCTCTGAAAAGTTTCAATTATGTAATCAATGTTTCAATTATGTAATGATAGAAAAGGATCGAATTTCCCGATTCAAATGATGTAAAAGCGAATAGCCCTTTATAAAAGGCTATCAGATTTAGAATGAAAGACACGACTTGAAATACCCATTTTAGAAATCAAATCTCGTTTCTTCAAAGTTTCAAAGTTTCTCCAATTTTTAAGTTTTCAAAATTTAAGTTTTAAACTATTTTCCTTTTCAATATTTAATCAAATTTTAATTTCAAGCGATTACAATTATCATATTTCAAACTCCATCCTCAGATCCTCGACTATCTGGCATCAGAACTAAGGAGGAGCAGGTATTTCTAAGTTTTTAAAATATTCAATTCGTTTTCTATATTTCTGAGTTCTGGTTTAACTATCTTCACTAATGTCTTATTATTTTGTTGAGTATTGATACACAGTCCAATTAACCATGGGTTAGGCATGCCAAGGACAAAGTATCCCTGTAAGCAACTATAATAATTCGGAAATCCTGATAGTAGAACCCCCTTGTAGGAAATAAGAAAACAAAGAATGTTTCCCTTCCTTAGAAGAACCAATTCTTCTGTAAGCTTTGTTTCCAATCAATCCCAAGAGTCCGACCAAACCTCAAACAACACTATTAATGAACAAGAAGAACATTATGAAAATTTTCCCCAAAGATTTGATAATTGGACTCTTCCAAAAGTTCCAACAAACCAAGTCTACAAGAAAACAACTTTTGAAAATTTAAATGCTTTTTTACAGTTATGTTATAAAAACAAAAGAAAGGAGTTTACCTATTCAAAATGAATATGAAACAATCCAATTATTAGATAGAGTCATCATTAATAAACTCAAAGAACAAAAATACAAATATATCCATTTTGGACTAGTCTAAGTTGGTGTCAAACCTCTTAGTGTTGAAGCAACTAAAAATACCTCAATTTTAATTGTCTTAAGAGACCAAAGACACATCATGTTTAATGACTCATTATTAAGAACTATAGAAACAAACCTATGTACTGGCCCAATACATTTTAATTGTTATCCAAATTTTATGGTTTCTTTGATTGACAAAAATGTTTTATAATCTTTGACCTTCCAAATACATACCCATAACTACAAAATGCTTCCTGGTACAGAAGTATTAACATTAGTCTATAGACTCCACTTCAAAGTTATGTATTCTATAGTTAATACCAAGGCTTTACTCCAAAGCCCAAAAGGAGAAACCCTCTTAATAGAAACAAATACTTCAAGATCTCATACCACAATCCCAAAAACAATACAATGGCATGAAATAAACCCTCCTGATAGGTGGAAACTTGAGGGTACTATAGACCCTATGGCACCAACTCCAATAAGAAACACTTCATTAAGCGAAATTTCTCAACACCAAGATGGCACAGTTGAATTAACATTCAACAGGCCACGAAGGATGCTTCCAAGACATTCCTTTGAAATAGGAGAATTTATTTAAAAACATATGTAACTATTTTGTTGTTTGTTGTAGCATCTCGTAACTCAACTCCGACAACGGGGATGGGTGAGGAGTGTTACGAAGTCTATTACTTCAGTTCATATAATAAGAAGGAAATAGTACCTCAAGGAATATAATCTCAACAATCAACTTTGCCTTTACCACAAACCTTTCAAGAGCCCCAAAAATCGCATAGTTTGATCTCAATATTATTGACACAACTTAGAGTCCTCAAAAGCTTTCCTCGATTTCTCGACAAATGCAATACTACTATGACTACAACCTTGTCAGCATAATCAAATAGATCAATCCTCAAATTAACATTTAGTATCATTGATCAATTTATATTTACTCAAAAGAGCCTTATTCCTAAACACTATGCATGAAAGCAACAAACTCAATGGACAATGCAAGACATCTTTACCAGCATAAAAGAAATCTTAAGCAACAACAAATCTTTTATAGTCAAATCCATCAAAATATGCAACCAAATCAAAAGATTTAGCCTCCAAAGATTTGCTCTTGTATGATTGAATCTTTAAAAAGAAATGAAGTCATATCATATGAAACAACTTCAGTTGATTACCTCGCAAAATGCTTAATAAGCACTTTAACATAAGTTTTCTAGACCATTTTATAACTTGGCTTAAACCTAAGGTTGAGAGGGGGCATATTGTTATACCATATTAGTGAAGGTTAAATTATTAACCAACTAGCCCAATTTACTACAAATTAGACCACTCTATATCCATCGACTAAGTACAATGTGGAACCGCTCCTTAGACCAACTAGTAAAAAGCAAGCTTAGGGACGAAGAACAAAAATAAAAGATATTACCTTTATAACATGTTTTTGTCCATCTTATCATATCTCACCTTTATTATTTGCAAGCATAGATTTATTTATAGCAAATTTTAACGAAAAATAATAGACAAATGAATTAATAATTTTTAAATCAGAAATTTTAAAAAATGACCATGTGGATAATGGCGAATGCGCCCTAGCGCAAAGCGCATGGAATAAATAAGATGCCCGCCCCCACCCCCCCCCCCCCCCCCCCCCCCCCCCCCCTGATTTACTAAATCAAGAACCAGAAACCCAAACCCAGAAAGTGGCAGAGCCCTCAAAATGAAAAGCAAAACTTAATTTCCCCCAAATCTAAACAAAAGATCAGGGAAACCCCCTACACTTTAATCTCACACCTGCCCTCTTATTATTAGATTTCCTTGAAACCCATAATCAGAATACCCGAGAAAATGGACTCAGAAACGAGAGAGAAGATAAAGAAAACGGTGAGGGAACTCTTGGAAGAAGCCGACATGAACGAAATGACAGAGTACAAGATTCGACAATTGGCTTCCAAGAGACTGGAACTCGACCTCTCCGAATCCAAGTACAAGGCTTATGTCAGACATGTCGTCAATGCTTTCCTCGAAGAACAAAAGGCCAAACAAGAAGAAGAAGAAGAAGCTGCAGGTGATGATAATAACAATAACAACAACGAGTTTGATGATGATGGTGATCTCATTATTTGCAGGGTTTGTTTCTTTTTCTTTGTGGTTTCCCTTTTCTTCTTTTGGTGGGTTTTAAGTGAAGTTTGGGGTTTTGAGGTTTCATGTTTATTGGTTTTGTTTTGTTGTTTTTTTCCCAGTTGTCTGACAAGAGAAGGGTGACTCTCCAAGACTTTAGAGGGAAAACTTTAATTTCCATAAGGGAGTACTATAAAAAGGACGGCAAGGAACTTCCTTCTTCTAAAGGTAAATGCTTAGCTTTGTTTCAAATTTACTTGTTTCAGGCTTGGTTTTTTTTCTTTTGGATTATATATATATATATATATTTCAATGTCTGGATTAGAAGATTTTAAAAGAAAAATGCTCTAGTAGTTATGCTGCTGAAGTTAAGCTTTTGTTCAGTCTATAAATGTGTTGAGCTTGGAAATGGCAGGAAAAGAAACACTAATTTTTGTGAATTGTTGCTATTTTGGTCTACCTCATTAACAAATCTATGGTACTTAGGAAATAAGAACTTTATATTTTTTGACTGATTGGAAATTTGGTTGCACGATATCTGCATGAATGGTAACTTGGCATACTTTTTGCAGACGTCTCAGCTTATCATGCTTCTTGCAGTATTCCTTGTTTACACCTTATTTATTCTCTGTTCTTCAGGCAATTGTGATCACTCATTTGTAGCTCAACTTGGTTTGTAATAAAAATTATGTAGATTTTGCAACACTCATGAATGCTTCCACTTATTTAACTGTGGAGGAACTATACATGACAAGGTCCAATCAAAATTTCTCTTCTTCCTTGCTCCTATAATATTACAAAGTTAGTGTCCTGGTTACTTTACTATGGCCAGGATATTAGTAAACCGAGAAAAGCATTGAAATCAAATTTTATGGTTTTTGGATATATATTTGAAGGGCGTAAAGCATAAAGAGATTGATGGATTTCATGTATATTCTTTAGAAATAACCTTATTATTACTTTATTCTTAGTCTATTTTTCTCTTTACTAGCTCTACGTGAATACTCTACTCTATCTCGTTTCTTCAATTTCCTACTATATGCTACATCTATGAGCTGCATTTTTTTTATGGGTGGGTTTCACACTTTATGCTGTATATGGTGTTGCATTGTTTTTGTCAGTTTTCTTGTCTTTTACTGCTTGGGTGGATTTTGTAGAATTATCAGTGTTTAATCAAATCAAATAGATATAATTGTTGGTTTTGGTTTGGAACTTAGGCAGGTATTTCAAGGCAAATTTTCTATCACGGTGGCCTTTAAACGATCTCTCTCTCTCTTTCTGTCTTTACTCTGCATGACTGTAGGATGTTCTTGTTATAGTATTAATATATTATCCTTGATTTAACTTGATTCCTGGTTTTGGCATTTCGTATTTCCCCGTACTATTGAAGAATTTCATGTTTAATGCTAATTGTTGTGCTAACAGGAATAAGTTTGACAGAAGAACAATGGTCTACCTTGAGGAAGAACATACCAAACATTGAGAAAGCTGTTAGGAAGATGGAGTCACACACCATGTGAGAGCATCATCCGTAGACGGACACTGAAATGCCGGATTTCAAATATGTAATTTTGAAACTTAACCTCAGCATCTATGGTGGCTATGCACACACTGCCACTTCCCCTTTCAAAAGACTATATCACTGTTTCGATTCTGTAATGCTTTTGAATCCCGTTTTGGAACAGATTTAGCCTGTCGGAATTGATGTGAATTGTGTAATCGATGCTGATACTTATCTAGAATGTATGTGATATGCTTTGGCAAGAAAGTTTATATTCATAATTATTAACTTCATCCCATTTTATTCTAAGCATTAGCCATTAGGTTCATGTACTTATATATATATATATATATATATGTTTGTATGTGTATTTGACTGCGTGTATATATATATATATAACTGCATTATATGTACAAGATGCTTAAGCCACTAAGCATTTTAACATTGAAAAAAACAAAGACAAAAAACTGCATGGAAACAAATATTCTAGCAGAAACCAGATTTGGTACAGGCAAATTTTAGCTACGTCAACCGGCCTGGCTATTACGATGCTTTGCCATAGGCTGGCTTGCACCCCACCGCCAGCCTAGAACCCTTGCTCCGTTTCGGCGTAGCAGTAGCAGCCGCCATTCTCAACTTCTCAATCAAAGCCTCAGTGTTAACTTGCTCCGACAAAATATCCTCCAGCTGGCTACTATTAATCACCAGTTTCACTTTCCAAACCCCATTCTTCTTCCATGGCAACACCTCCATAGACGACCCACTCGACAAATTCTCAACAAAATCAGCTGCTGCCATCGACATGTTTGGTGCCCCAACTTTGTCTAATGGAAGAAGATAATAAAATCCCCCATTAACCAACCACTCACCTTCATTCAATGGAAACATTGAAGCTTGAGCTTGATCTCTTTTACAAATAACGTACCCTGGAAAATCGTTTACAATATCTCGGGCAAGTTTAGGGCCTTTAACATCAATGATTTCACCACCATCTGTTAAAACCCTGATGGAGTTTCTACACTCAGCAGTGACCCCTTTGAGAGAACAATTCCCCATTCTCAAAATTTTAACTTCACTGTGGTGCAAACCTTGGGGGGGGGGGGTATTTAAAACATGGAATCTATAGCAGAAAGTGACAATTTGACTGTTGTTTTTCAAAGTTCGAACGGTGGCATGTGATAATATATTAGATTGTTTTAAAATGGAAATTTTGGAGTGTTTGTGGAACGTGGAAAGGCAAAAGAATAGAAGAAATGGATTTAAAAATAATAATTAAAATAAAATGGGTGTTTCTGTAAACGACATTTAAGAAGCAGATAATTAGGAAATTAATGGTCTAGGGGGTCTGCATTTTTTCTTACTTTAGTTGGATTATTTTCTAACCCTATTTAGGCATCTAAAACATATTTAGGGTTCTTGGTTTTTCAATTGTATTTCGCCACAGGACAAGATTTTTAGATCTTTATTTAAATGTTGCGTGATGGTTGGTTCATGAATTTAAAGCAAGCAAAAGAGATTAGTTTGGTCACGGGAAAAATTCACAGTCACGCAGAGATTTCAATTAAACAACTTCCATCACTTTTGAGTCTAATTCAATGCTAGGGTTTTTTTTTCTTTTGAAACTTCAATGCTATAGGTTACTCTTTCTAGAATGTTATGTTTTTTTTTGTTAAATTTACTATCCTACACAACATTAATACATATCTAAATTCGAGTAAAATGAATTTGGTTAAAATGTGATTTTTCTACTCTTTACATACTTGAAGGTTAATCCTTGTACTTTTATTTTTATAAAATTTAATCGCCTTATTTATCTGATTTCAAAATTTAAATTCAATTGTTAACACTATTACTTAGTTTTTGGTTAAATTTATTAGTGGGACGTGTTGAAATAAGAATTATGTTCACTCGGTAGTTATGTAACTAACAAATAGTGTTATAATGAACTTGAATTTAACAAAATAGTTAACAGTGTTAAGAGTTGAACCTCAATTTTAAAATCTGAAAAGTAAAAGAACTGAATTCTTAAAAATAAAAGTATAAAAACTAAATTCTAAATTCTAAATTTAAAAAAAATAGAAAAACTTACCACATATTTTGACCAATAAATTTAATTTAAAGTCTAATTATTATTTATTTGTTGGAAGCCTAATTTTTCAATTAAAATTGGTAAAAGTTTTGACTTTAATGTTACTATTATTTAGCAATAAATAATCAAGTGCAAAATCTATAACTTAAGAGTATATATTTATCTTTAAGAAGAACAAAAATAAAAGTAATAGGATAAATTACATAGTTAGTCATTCAATTTTAATAAATTTTTATTTTGGATATTAAAAAAGTATGTAATATGGACACTGCTGTTACATACTTTTATCATTTTAGTTGCCTGTTATTAATTTTTCATTAGATACATTCATTTTAGCCACCTAACTTTAGTAAGTTTTCATATTGGCTACTAATTTTCTTCTTTAGAATTAAATTTATTTTTTTTTTAAATTGGGTTTTTATGGGGAATTGAGTTATTCACCTCTTAAGATGAAACCCAAGTTTTTCATATTTAACTCAATTCAATGCAAAAACTCAAAATTTTCCCGGTAAAACCCTAAGTTTTCCCTTTTAGTGAAAAATAAAATTAATTCTAAATAAATAAATAAAATATAAAATATAAAATGATTTCTCTATGTAAAAATTCCAAGTAATTATTTTTGTAAAACCTAGCTTTTCTCCTTCTTATTGAAAAAAAAACTATAATTAATGCTAGAAAAGGAAATGAAAAAGATAAATTAGTTTTTCTTGTAAAACCTCAAGTTTTTTTTTCTATAAAAATTTAGGTAATTTTTGTAAAACTCTAAGTTTTTTTTTTCCTTTCCTTTTACAAAGGAAAAACTGAAATTAATTCTAATAAGGAAAAAAAATAAAGGAAATAAAAAAGATAAAGTAAGTGGCCAAAATAAAAATTTACTAAAGTTAGGCCAAAATAAAAATTTAATAAAGTTAAGTAATTAAAATGAGTGTATGTAATGACAAATTAACAACGTGTGACTAAAATGACAAAAAAAAGGTATATAGCATCATTGACTAACATAATAAAATTATGTAACAAAAGTGCCCATATTGTAATGTTTTTTTTTTTGTGCCCAAAATGAAAATTTATGACAATTGAGTGACTATCTGTGTGATTTAGCCGAAGTAAAATTATGTTGTTAGTAAGGCTTAATGAGCAGATTATCTCTCGATTTATTTTTACTAGAGTTGTTCTATAATGACCACATTTTGACTCGAAGCTAGGTACAGTGACGAATCAGGTCAAGAAATAGTAGAGAATTTTTTAAATAGACTAAATAGAGATTTTTAGTATTAAATCAGGAAGTATTTAGATCCGATAAGAAATTAGGAAATACTTCTTAGATAGGAAATTTTAAATAGAAGTATTGACTAATTTGAAAGAGTACAAAAATCATTGTGGTGAAAGTAGGAATTTAGAAAGTTATGAGAATTTATGTTAGTAGAAAAACAAGGAAGGACTAATAGGAAATTTTGCCAAACTAAAATATAATTCATACATGAAATTGTGAAGATGATTAAGGGTAAAATAGTAATAGTTAAATAAAATATTTATAGCTGTAACCATTAGGGTCAAATTGTAAAGATGATAGGCCAAAGGACTAGCTAGCAATTTGACCATTTTTAAAATAAAAATCATGAGATTTTCTCATGGAAGGGTGTAGAAAAGTGGAGAAAAGATGAAAGTCATCATCTTCTCTCAAGCATATTGATCGTTTCCCTATTTCTCTCCACCAAACCATTTTCTTTTATTTCATTTAGATCCCTTCCACCATTGTTAGCCATTTCAAGCTCTTTTTTTTTCCAGTTCTTTAATGTTCTTTAATGTTCTTTAATGTTCTTTAGTAGGGATTTAGTGGTGATATCAAGTAATAAGGTAAGAAATGATGAAAACTTTCATTATATACATGTTCATTTCAACAAAGTAGTGTAAAAAGATTATTTGATTGAAGTTTAGCATGTGAATAATATGTGCTTGATGTGGTATTTAAGAAAAAGTGAAGAAGATTGAAGACCAAATTGAAGGAAAAGGGAAAAAGTTGGCTAAAAAGTATAAAGGAAGGAGAATCCATCATCCAAATTTTGGTAGTAAGTACTTCAAGTAGTCAATTTTTTTAAGTTATGTTAATTAGATAATTTTTTTAATTAAGTAGTTTAATTACCATATTAATGATGTTATGAGAATATTTAGTAGAGGTAAGAAATGTAAATGTTATAATTTGTAATTTTAGTATACCATTATATGATGAATTGTGGTGATAGTGGAAAAGGACTAAATGGAATTATGATATTGTGAAAATGCGGAAAGTGGGTTTGGATGAAGTACTATAAAAACTATGGTGTTGTATGTGACAAAAGTCAATAGAATTTACAAGTTTTAGTGTCATTATTGTGATAAGGACTAAACAGTAAAAAGAACAAAGTTGTATTATATTTGTCAAGTAAACGAATGTAAAGGTTTGATGATGATAAAATCCCATGTAGACAAGTCCCGAACTATTGGGATATAAATGACATGTCATTAAGGAAAATTAGCATGCATATCGTATTATTTTGCACTTCGGTGCTTATCGTTGTAAAATTTACACTTCGGTGCTTATCAATATTATTGATTTGTCATAATTCGTTGTAGCAAATTAAATTATTTTTCATACTTAAGGAGCTTGTATAAAAGTAATTTAATTGCGTTTTTATTTAGTTTTCATTTTTTAGTTCATAAATAGTAAAACATGTAATTTGAGCCATTTATATGACCTTAGGGGCCAAAGTAGGCCTAAAGGTAGGTTAAAGTATTTTGTAAGTGTGTAGAAAATCATTTGAAGGCATAGGAACATGAGACTGGCCGCAATGTTGCAACACAAAGTGTCAATGTCACAACATAGTGAACAGAGCACTAAAAGGAGAAAATTGCCTTCAATGTCGCGACACAGCCTTAAAATCAAGCCTTAGTTCATAAACTACCATCAATGTCGCAACACAAGCTAGCAGGTGTCGCGACATCGAAATGACGAGATGAATTAATGAACTAAGGGAATTTTGATCCACACAACAAACTTTAATGCTAACACGACAGCCGAATTAGGTCAATGGACAACAGCCAACCCTAAGCCTATAAATAGACAAATTTAAACACTTTATAGACAATTTTTATTCAAATTTTAGTTTACGACTTTCAAGTAGTTCTATTTTCAGTTTCTATCTAGTTTATTTTATACTTAGGTTTCTTTTCATATTGTAATTCTACTTTAGTTTTTATTTCGTTCTTTGCGGAACTCAATTTGTCGATCAATCAACTCTGTATGGATTATTGTTCACGCAATTATCAATATATAAGGATTCTTCTTAAAACTCTTTTCTTGATATATTTTTTATGCCTATTATTTTAATTAAGCTTATGATGTTTACTAGATCCATGGGGAACTAATCCATTAATGGGAGATTAACAAGCAGTCATGGGAGTAATTAACTTCAATTTAGGGTTTCTTAGCAAATTAGCTGGTTGGGATAGGAAAAGCTTAAAACCCTAGGCTTGACAACCCTAAGAAGTTATATATGTGGGAATGAATTGTATTGCCCATTCGTGAACACCTTATCACAATCCGGTCTGGACTATGAGGTCAAGAGATAAGTAGTTTTTGCTGACTCATTAGGTTAGTGGAAGGCTGAGAGGCTTTGCTAGGTTAATGACTAGTTGATTGGATAGAACTCAAAATAGGAGTTAGTTATGAACATTGAAACGAGTTACTCTTTTGTAGTAGATCGGATAAAATTTGCAAATTGTTTCCCTATTCATTTTTATGTTCTTTTATTATTTTAATAAATTAGTATTTTCCATCACTCTAGATTTAATCATAATATAGTTTAATTAAATTACTAATTAGACCCATTAGTGTAGAAATTAGGATTATTTTAGTTTTGCCTCCCTTGGGTACGATCCTCGGAGTGCTTACCCTCTTATTGTAATTATATTACAACTTGACATGTATACTTGCAGAAACTGCCTAACTCTTATAATTGGTTGCAGTATTCACACTCTAAGCATTAGTATGTCTAGAAGCGGCCAAGTTGTTGGCATCGTTGTCGGGGAGGCATCGCCACTGAATTAATTTTAATTTTTATGTCTATTAGGATAGTTAGAAATTTTTTAAATTATAGATATGGTTTTTAAACTTTATTTTAAGTTGCCAACATTTTTTTTCTTTTCTTTAGAGATTTCAGTGCATAGCCCTTAAAAAAAAGAAGATACCCATTCAATTAGTAATTGAGAATAATTTGGTAGTATCATTTAATCATGGATGAATTTGATTACAAATGGTCTGATGATAAAATCAACTATGATGTTAAATATACAAAGAGGGAGTATATGAAGAATGGGAGATTATGGAAAACCAAATAATGTTAATAGAATTGAGCCAACGAAGAAACGAAGCCTTAATGAACTAGTGGAATAATGACCACGTTGCTAATATAGTCAAACATCCACATGAGTTCACTGGCATCTCAAGCAATACCGAATATAACCCTCGAGAAAATGAGAAAGAGCAACCAATGATACTAGCGTTTTGATTGTAGTAGAAAGAACACATGTTTTCTCCCTACTTATTTTTTAAATTGTTCCCATTTTGTTACCCTTTGGCATACATTTTAGCGCGTTCAATTTAGTAAATTGCATTTTATAACTCAGTGAATCCTAGTCTATTTTATCTCTAAATTTGCTATTTTTCTGCACTAATGTTGCTGCATGAGTTAATTCCAAATTGCATTCAGAATTATTGCCGCAGTTGATAGATATCCGCAATGTCGCTGCATGAGTTAATTCTAGATTGCGTCCAGAACTGTCATCGCAATTGACAGCTGTCTGATAAGAGCCATCCATGAGTGAGCTATCCAGTCCGGTGTAAATACCTTGTACAAACAAGAACAGAAGAATCCTGAAGGAAGGACACATGTACTATTTAGGAAAACATAAAAGGATAACGTGAGAAAAATGAAAGTGAATTTTGTTGGACGACCATTCTCTTACCCTATTTTGAAGCTTACGGCCATGGCAGTTTGAGCCTCCTTTGGGTGCGCCAGCATGAAGACTGATGCAGATCCACTCCTAATAAGGAGATCCAACTGTAGAACAAGGGGAAATAGATAGATTCAATCGAGTAGCCTAGGAATAGTATTCTCCATTCGATTCTTTCTCATTTCTTAAAAACGATGGTGATTACTCTATGTTTTCTACTGTATGGAAGTATAATAAATGCTTTGTTAAATGTTATCTTATTAAATCTTATTTTTGTTGTTTAATCTTGAGGTTTGAATGTTCTAAACACGAAAGTGTTATTACAACCACTAACACTAGAAGGTGCAGCGACAGTTTGAGCTAATTAGCATTTCAGTGGAAGTTGAGTAAGGACTAAAGGAATTTAGTCCACTTGTTGTTAATACTGCCATATTGCCATCATCAGAAGGTGAGGTTAATGTGCATGGTTAAGTCCCAGATTAAACAAAAGAGTGGCATTTGGTAAGATATACATTAATTTTATTGCGTCGACAATCACCTATCTTTTATACCATGTGAATACTTAGTATACTGCTAAAGATTCATGTTAGGGATCCCAGTTTATCCATAGCATACTTTATCTTATTGTTTTCGAGTTATTGCTTCGACAACTATTTACCTTGTTTCTATCTAGTTATTGCGCCAATATTAATAGACAAACGACAACCATCCCTGTGGGATCGATATTCGATAGACTCACATCTGTCTGTTATACTTACATCGACAGTGTACGCTTTGTTTGATGTTTATTTTTGTTCTTGTGTCTCTTTGTT
This sequence comes from Gossypium stocksii, assembly GCA_020496765.1. Taxonomy (NCBI): domain Eukaryota; kingdom Viridiplantae; phylum Streptophyta; class Magnoliopsida; order Malvales; family Malvaceae; genus Gossypium; species Gossypium stocksii. Next base: position 58,313,289 of record CM035622.1, read on the forward strand.
TCTCTTTGCTTTCCTTATATATTATTTAGTATTCACTAACTTGTTTTCTCTTTGTTTCTATTTTTCAATTTCATCTTAGGTGTTTTATGACTCGAAGCAATTCGAATTTTCTTGTCGAATTTGATCCAAAAATTGAAAGAACTATTCGAGAAGACTTCGAGAACAAAGAAATATGGATTTACCAAGGAACAATGCAACCATACCCCGATACAATAGCAAAACGTTCATGACCCATTGTTGCCACAAAATGCTCATATCCACAATAGAACCATACTAGATTGTGTAGTACCTATTCTAGATGATCTACAACCAAGAGTTGTTAGACCAGCAATTCAAGCTGGGAACTTTGAACTCAAGCTAGTGATGTTTCAAATGCTAAACTCCAATGGCCAATATGTTGGATTGCCACATAAAGATGCAAGAGAACATCTTAAATCCTTTTTATTGATCTGTGCTTCATTTAGTCAACAAGGCGTTCTTGATGATGCCTTAATGATGCAATTATTTCCCTATTCCTTACAAGGGAGAGCTCACACTTACTTCTTAGAATGTTTTCGCCACATATTTTGTGTTGGGATTTAACCTACCGACAATGAATGCTCGTCTTCAAAATGATATTACTGTTTACCATCAATTGGATGATGAAAATCTTCACACCACATGGGAATGTCATAAGTCTTTACTTCGACGTTGTCCTATGCACGGTATTAACTAGGAACACAAATTGAGAATTTTTATAATAGTCTGAATTGACATACAAGGAATCTTGTTGATGCATCAGCCAATGGACCGCTGTTGGATTGTACTTACAATAATGCTGTGAAAATTCTTGAGAGAATTGCTCAAAATGATTACCAATATCCCATCTCTAGAGATGTACAAGTAAATACTACTCCAGGAGTTATTGAATTGGATGCAATATCCGTGCTAAGTGCCCAAGTCTCCTCACTCACAAACATGATTAAAAATATGCAAGGACGAGTGACGTTTCACATATACAAGTTGCTCAACAATTGGATATTCCTACCTTTTACTGTGAAATTTGTGGTGACAACCATAGTTATGAAGATTGTCCGTAACATGAAGAAAATATATGTTATGTCAGTAATATTCGCCATAATTCTTATGGCAACTCTTCCAACAACTCTGTACGCAACCAACAGTTTTGGGGAACTTATAATGTTGGATAAAATGCTGCGACATTCAGATATGGGAATGCATCTACTCAGAGCAATTATAATCCACGACAAAGGAATTATACTTAACAATAACAAAACTATAGTCAACATCCTCAAAGGTATCAACAACAAGGTCTGACACAATCACATCAAAATTAGATGCAACTATAACATTCTTTGATGATGAATCAAAATATCCAAGGATAATAACAATAATAGTATACACATACTTCAACTTCTGACCCATTAACTGCTCTTGAAGTGTTAATGGGGGAGCATATTACTCGCACAGAAGCTATTGTTCAAGGAAATTCATCTTTCATTCGAGCATTAGAGGCACAATTGAGACAGCTTGCTTCAAATTTGAATACTCGACCACAAGGCTCCTTACCTAGTGACACCAAAAACCCCAATTTGATGGGGAAAGAGCACTATAAAGCTATCACTCTTAGGAATGGTAAACAAACTAGTGAACCGGTTATTGATTCTACTACAGCATCCTTAGATATTGGTGACATAAGCCCTGATAGGAAGGTTGATTCTGAAGAGCTTGTTGATGTACCAGACAAAGAAGTACCACCAACTGTCACTCACATGCCTTATATTCGACCCTCGAAATTGTGGACACAACTAAAAGTATTACCGCAACCGGATGTCCTTCCACCTATACTTTTTCCACAAAGATTCAAGAGGAATGAAAATGATAAATAGTATCAGTAGTTTATGGATACACTAAAACAACTGCAGATCAACATTCCTTTAGTAGATGCTCTGGTACAAATTCTGAGTTATGGAAAATATATGAAAAACTTCTTGTCTGAAATGAAAAAAGTCACTGATGTTGAAACTATTGCACTCACAGAAGGCTGTAACGCTGTCTTGACAAACAAGTTGCCCTTTTAAATTGAAAGATCCTAGAAGTTTTACCATTCTATGTTCGATTGGCAATCAATATTTGGGCAAAGCTTTATATGATTTGGGAGCTAGCATCAACCTCATGCCATTATCTACTTTTAGAAAGTTGGGAATTGGTCATATGAAACTCACTGTAATAACATTGTAACTGGCAGATCAATCTTTGGCTCAACCTGAAGGGCAAATCAAAGATATTTTAGTTCGTGTGGATAAATTTTTTTTCAGCTGATTTTATCATACTTGACTGCAAAGCAAACAATGAGGTTCCTATAATGTTGGGACAACCATCTTTAGCCACCGGCTAATTTTTCATTGATGTTTATAAAGGAGAACTCACCATGCGACTAAATGATGAGCAAGTTACCTTTAGTGTTTTTGAGTCTATTCATCATAAGGATAAAACAAAGTGCCATACTGTTGGTGTACTCGAAGATTTGATTGAGGAAGAATTCAACAACCAAAGCATAGTCCTTGCTGAAGAAATTGCAGTGACATCTGAGGCTGAATCCATAGACAATTGTGATAGCATGGTTGAAGTTAGTATTATTGAAGTCAAGCATAGATGGCAAATTGAATCCTTAAACCTAACCGACAGAACCACTCCAATCTTCAAACCATCAATTGAATCCTACTCTGGAATTGAAACTACTACCTCTTCATCTTAAATACATTTCTTGGGTGATCACAATACTCTTCCAATTATTATCTCTGCAACACTGGATGCAATATAAGAAAAGAAATTGACTCACATATTCTCAAGCAGCATAAATGAGCTATTACCTGGAGTATTATAGATATTCAAGGTATTAGTCCTTCTTTTCGTATGCACAAAATCAAGTTAGAAGATAAAAGCCAGTAGTCAATTGAATAGCAAAGAAGGTTAAAGGAGAAGATAAAAGAAGTGCCCAAGAAAGAAATCATAAAATGGCTTGATGCAGGAATTATTTACCCAATTTCTAATAGCGAGTGGGTGAGTACAATGCACTACGTCCTAAAAAAAAATTGGCATCATAGTGGTTCGTAATGATAAGGACGAATTACTACCAACATGCATCCTCACAGGATGGCGAGTTTGTATGGACTATCGTAATTAAATACAGCCACAAGGAAGGATCATTTTCCACTTCCCCTCATTGACCAAATGTTAAATCGACTTGCTAGAAAAGCTTATTATTGCTTCCTAGATGGCTATTCTGTATACAACCAAATTGCTATTGTACTAGAGGACTAGGAGAAAACAACTTTCGCCTGCCTCTTTGGTACTTTTTCTTTTCGTCATATGCCTTTTGGTCTTTGTAATGCACCAACCAAATTTTAAAGGTGTATGATAGCAATATTTTCAGATATGATCGAAGACTCTTTAGAGGTCTTTATAGATTACTTTTCAGTTTATGGGAATGATTTTGATCACTGCACTGACAATTTGGATAAAATACTATAGCGATGTGAGGACACTCATCTTGTCCTGAATTAGGAAAAATGTTATTTTATGGCAACTGAAGGCATTGTGTTGGGTCATCACATCTCTAATTAGGTATTCAAGTAAATAAAGCTAAGGTGAAAATCATCGAGAAATTACCCCCACTGACAAATGTGAAAGGTATTCGTAGCTTTCTTAGACATGCAGGATTTTATTGACGGATTATTAGGGATCTTTCAAAAATTGCAAAACCATTGTGCTCATTGCTGGAACATAATCGAAAATTCCTCTTTGACAAGGTATGTCTAGATGCCTTTATTCAGTTATAGAAGTAGCTGCTCAATGCACCCATTGTCGTTGCACCTGATTGTTCTCAACCTTTTGAAGTTATGTGCGATGCAAATGACTTTGCCGTTGGTGCAGTGCTAGGACAACGCAAAGGAAAAATTTTTCATGCCATCTATTATGCCAGAAGAACTCTTACAAAAACTAAATTCAATTATACCACTATAGAGAAAGAATTGCTAGCTGTCGTCTTTGCTTTTGACAAGTTTCATTCTTATCTTATCGGTGCATAAGTTACGATATTCACTAATCATTCGGTGTTGTGGAAAAAAATGCCAAACCAAGACTGATACGATGGATTTTATTATTACAAGAATTTGACATTGAGATAAAAGACCACAAGAGGTCAGAGAATCAAGTTGTTGATCATTTGTTTAGATTGGAAGCTAGCAGAGAAGGCGGGAAAATACTACAAATTGTTGACACATTCCCAGATGAGATGTTATTCGCTGTTGGTGTAACTCTTTGGCATGCAGATTTGGTTAATTACTTGGTGTGTGGTAAGCTACCATTGAGTATCAAGGGCCATAAAAAAGAAAATTTTCTTCGTGAAGTAGTGAAGTACCATTGGAACAAGCCGTATTTATTCAATGTAATGACAACATCATTCAACGTTGTGTTCTAGAATAAGAGATGCTTTCAATCTTGAAACACTGTCATGATGCTCCTTATGGAGGCCATTTCAATGGTATAAGAACTACTGCTAAGGTTCCATAATCAAGATTCTATTGGCCATCATTGTTCAAGGATGCTCATAATTTTGTGAATCAATGTGATAAATGTCAACGCATCAGTTCTATTTCTCGATGTAATGAAATGTCACAACAGCCAATTATGGAAGCTAAATTGTTCAATGTTTGGGGAATAGATTTTATAAGACTATTTCGAAGTAATGGATTTTATGGGACTATTTCCAAGTTCATTTGGAAACCTTTACATATTAGTCGTTGTTGACTATGTTTCGAAGTGGTGGAGGCTATTGCTATCCCAAAGAATGATGCAAGGATAGTGTTCAATTCTTCACAAGTATATACTCACCCGTTTCGGCACACCAAAAGTCTTGATTACAGATAAGGGTACACATTTCCACTACAACCAAGTGGTAGCTGCATTAAAAAGATATGGAGTCAATCACAGAATGGCCACTACTTATCATCCACAAACAAATGGATAAGCTGAAGTTTCAAATCAAAAAATTAAGAATATTTTTGAGAAGGTTGTGAACCCTTTGAGAAAAGATTGGTCTTCCCGATTGGATGATGCTTTATGGGCTTTACGGACAGCATACAAGATTTCATTGGGGATGTCGCCATATCAATTGGTTTTTGGTAAAGCATATCACTTGCTAGTTGAACTGGAACACAAAGTGATGTGGGCAATTAAACAAGTGAACATGGACTATGATACTGTTGGAAAGAAAAGGCTATTGGACATCACTGAGCTACAGGAGATTCGAAGAAATGCTTATGAAAATGTTGCAATTTATAAGGAAATGACCAAACGATGGTATGATAAGATTATTTTGCAGCGACAATTTACCGTAGGACAACATGTTATATTATTCAACTCTCGACTTAAATTGCACCTAGGTAAATTGCGTTCACGATGGTCTAGTCCGTTCAAAGTTGTCGACGTATTTCCCCATGGCGTAGTCACAATTTGATATTTACATGGTGGACACCAATTCAAAGTCAATGGACAAAGATTGAAACACTATTTTGGAAATAAAAATCAAGAGCAGGTAGAGACCATTAATTTGGTCCAAACATTTTAAAATTTTAATTTATTATTTCGAGCTTTCATCTTATTTTATTCCTATTTCGTAAAGCTTGTTTTCTTTCCTTTTTGCAAAATAATAAGGTACCAATGTCGACACAACATGATTTGGTTGTCAATGCATTCCGTACCACTGTGTTACCATTAATCAGAATTAAGTGAACTTCAATCTTAACCGTTGGATGAAAACGCACCCAGTAATCTGATTCGTTTGAGCAGGCACAATTCTTATTGGACGCCACTCTTCCTACTAGCTTTGTATCTCTCTACAAAACATCACGACTCTACATCTTCCTCTTTCACTCCCTATAAAGTCTACACCATAGTACCGACTGTAAAATATCCAATGAACCATTTTTATTCTTTTTTCTTACTCAAGATCCCACCTTTTTCACTTAAAATTGTCTTCCCTCCACAAAAGATGGCAAGAACAAGAGGTTTGACCAAGAAAGCCAACAGACTTACTGAAGAATATGTGTTCCTCCGGCACTGCAGTTTGCAAGTCGAAATCCCCCAGACCAGTGCGGGAAAAGAACCGGTAATCTTTTTGAATAAAGAGGCAAAGGAAAAATTTCAAGACAACATATTGCCTAAGTTTTCACCCCAAGCAAGGCATTTCCCTGTCACAACAACAGGAGTTGGGCAAACATATTCACCAAACCATTTCTAAACGGAAACGGGGAAATTTCTACACACACCCTGGAAGCTATTCCCCTTCCCTGGTACGTGAATTCTATTCCAACCTCTATGACCAAGATTTAGAATTTATTTTTGTTCGTAAAGGTCTACTCCCATGGGATGTCAACACAATTAATGAGTTATATAACCTTATGGTCGATGTTGATGAACACTCTGATTTCTTTGCAAAAGTGAAAGACGAGAAAAGAGACATGTTCGTACAGGATTTGTATATTGAAAGAGCACGATCGGCAGGGTCGTATCCAAATAATTTTACAATACATCGCCGTTTCTTAACCCTGCACAACAAAATATGGTTTCACTTTATTAACTGCAGACTACTGCCATCTACCCACAGCACCACCGTCAACCTTGACACAATGTGTCTGATACATTCTATTATCAAGGGTAAAAAGATTGATGTAGGCAAAATTCTCCATCGAGAAATTACTAAATGTGCCACTCGAAAGACTGGCATTTTGGTTTTCCCATCATTAGTAATGTCACTATGTCAATAGAAAGGCATTATACCCCAAGAAGATGAAGAAATCATGGATAATAAGGGTCCAATTAATAAAGCCTCTGTTGATAGGATGACTTGTGGCACAAAAACACCAATACTGAAAGAGGCAGGAACTAGCAAGACAAAGAAGAGCAAAGCCAAAGTCGACAGCAAAGGAACAACCTTACATATAAAGACATCCTTATGGTGTAAGATGAAGGATGTTGAGCAAATGGTTACTTCCATCAGCAATAGGCAAATCAAACTTGTCGCTACAATTGAGGACATGAAGAACTCTCATAATCTGTTTTATGCTTATACTAAAGCTTGAAATAGTTCCATTGTAGCCACATTAAGCCAATTGAGCCCATCTCTAATACTGGACTTCCTAGTGTTCCCACCAATCATTCGAAACTATAAACATTCATCTGCGAGTGATGACTTCGAAGACTGAGACTGATTGGTGGCATCTCCTTCCATCTTGCAAATCTCTAATAATGACAAAGATGAAAAATCCAGGGATATTGAGGAATGTCTACACAAGATTGATAACTTGTTCTAGGATGGTATTTTTTCTGATCAAGAGGACACTATTGTTGAGAAGGACATTAATGCTACAGAAAAAGAAGATGTTGTCGAAGCGAAAGTTGTTGCTGAAGAAGAAAAAGTTGTTGAAAATGAGAAAAAAGAGAAGAAGAAAATTTTGTTAAGAAGGTTGTCACCGCACCTTGATATGTGGGTACAAATATTGCTAATTTGAAGAAAACTGGAGTGAGCAAGGTAGAAGTTGCTAGTGAGGGGCAATGCAATTCATGGGCAATAGCTACACTGGACTACTCCAAGTGGCTTCTCCTACACAAATAGTAACCAATGATGCCGGGGCTAAGCCAGGAACTGAGGAGCAATCCGAAAGCCGTACAAAGCCAAACGAAAAGAAAATGAAGTGCTTCAAGGATAAAAAAATGAAAGAAGGAAGAGAAGGAAAGGAGAAAAAAAATCATGTAGCCACATCGATGGTCGTGGATAACTGAGTTAGTTTGTTTTAAGCTTTAGTTATAGTATTCATGCATTGCATGTAGCTATAGGTTTTATTTGGATGAGTATACATTGTCATTGCATTTTCATTGTCATTCCATATTCCTGTCAGTGCATTGGGGACAATGCAATCTTTAAGTTTGGAGGAATGTATATGGAATTGGAAATACACCCACATTTCAAAATTTTTTTGAAGCATGCAAGGTTTATGCACAAGTGTTCGAAAACTTTTTGTTACATTCAATGCTTAATTATTGGATCATATGAATTGTTAATGAATGAGTTGGATAAATTGACTGAATGTTGTATCTTCAATACTTTGTGTAACACCCCAAACCCAGCCCAGACGTTATGGCCTAATCTGACGTGTCACATGGACTTACGACTAGCTATGTGTTCTTTGCTTAAAGAGATTAAAGTGATCTTTGTAAAAACAGGGGTTTATCAAAAAGTTAGTAATTTAAGTCCTTAGATTATCCATTTGTTACGTTTGTTATGTTTGAAAACATAATTTAAATTTGGAAAACCCGCGCGGCCTACAACTAGCAGTTTCGATATAATATTAGTAAACCAGTAAATAAAAACCATAAAAGAAATTTAAGGAGCGGCCTTATTACAACTTTAAACCCAAAATTTTGAAAACCAAGTAAATAAAATAAACCAGCTAAAAATAGAACCCAACTTTGCAGATGATGTGGCCACTCCGAATCCCTCACAGCTCCAAGCCCACTATGGTTGGGGATTACCTGCAAAGGTGAAAATAAGGGTGAGTTTGATAAACTCAGTGTGTAACATAGTCCCAACCATAGCCCAAAATAGATCAAGCCTCAGAATCAGATTTAATTAGGCCTTGGCCCAGTACAGAAATCAGGATGAAGCCCATAGGCCCATAACAGATACAGAACAGATATATACATAATGTATGCAGAAAGCCCAACCCAGATCCATCCATAACACCCTCGTACCAGCCTTACACCATGTGGGGAGACTACTCGACCCACCCATCCGCTACACACCATAGAAATTGCAGCGAGGCTGCCAGATATTGTGACGAAGTCACCAGATATAGATATTATGGCGAAGCCACCAGAACAGATATATGTGGCGAGGCCACCAGAACATATATATGTGGCAAGGCCACCAGAACACTTCCTCCATCAATATAACCCATAACCCATGCAACAGAAATATATGTCATGGCATACATCAAACATAATCAGAATATCATGCATCTCAGATAAGATTAACCCTAGGGGTACATTAGTCATTTGTGCCTAAGGGTATAATGGTAATTTTCCATGCTTAGGGGTATTTTAGTCATTTTAACAATTTTTAGGGATTTTATATATATCAATTGACTATTTGTCCATAAGTTGTTACAGAAGTCCATTTTAACTTAGTTTCCAGTTTTGCCCTTTTAGGCCTAAAACCCTCTAATGGGCCCTACGGTGTCCACTAGTACCTTAAGCCCGTTTAATCCAATTTTACATTCAGATTACAGATTTTTTAACCGTATTAGTTTTTACAGTTGTCAGAACGCCTTTAATGACAATGTTTACCTTTGTGGGCCCAGAAGCCCATTGGGCTACACTTGGTCCATCGAGGACCAACTTACCAAAACGCACGGAATTGCACACTTTGCAATTCCCCCATCAACGATACCAGATCCAATTATCAGAGAGTAATCGGTTACTCACAGATCCTCACAGGGCCGATCTTTCGGTCATTTTTGGTCACTTTCCAGTCACTTTTCAACCGTCTTTTTGGTTATTACGGCCTTTGCCGTTCTAGTCTATAGCAAGGGTATGATACACACCTGTTATCTGCCGATACCTTGTCATGATCCTTCCACGAAAAAGCCTACAATCGGTCACTAATACATTAGTCCAATAATCGATAACACTAAAGCCTTAACCTCTTTACCACAATCGGCCGACATAGCCTTAGTCCCTAAAAATCTTACCTTTCTGCCGAATATGGACTAGATCTCGATATCCAACCGTGTTAGCCTTCAAAATCCTTAGTTTTGCAACCCTTTGGTCCCACTAGCGCAAACAAAACAAGAGAAAGAGGCCATCAAGCCCTTAGTCACAAACGTTAGACTTCCCCCAAGGAGTTTCAGCTTCTTGCCTTAGAACATGATTAACTCAGCAAGAGACGGTCTCGAAATACTTACCAATCTAACCCCAGTCTATAGAAGTTCCACTAGCAACCACAAGAAGAGAAAAGTATTGCAAGGTTTTGGTCTCTGAAGAAAAGAATAAGATTTGCACACAAGAGGGTTCGGCTAACAAGTTGTAGAGGGTTTAATGAAGAAAAAGAAGAAAATGAGGGGAAGAGTGATGATGGTAAAATAGGTTCGACTATGGGGTTATGGGAGATATTGACAAAAGAAGAGAAATAAGAGAAGTATGAGGCTAATGAGAAATTGGCAAGGTGCAATAGAGGTTTCAGTTAACAAGAGCAATTGGTTCCAATGGCTTTCGGTCAAAAGAAGAGTCGGCAATGGAAGGTTGTCCTAGGCTTTGCGATTATCTCATAAAAAGAATAAGATGAAGAAGAAGAGATACGGTTGACAGAAAAAGAAGATGGAAGAAAGAAAAAAGGAGAAGTAGGCAATCGGTTGACAGAGGAAAACGGTACAAGGAGGTGTTTTTGGGAGACCTATATTCGGCTTCTAACAAAAATGGAAGGAATGAAAGAACCCTAAGCACTTTACCCTATTTCGGCTAAGCAAAGGAAATACCAAAGCAAAACCTGAAGGAAAACAAAAGAGAATTCGGCACTAAAAACCCCAATTGCTGAAATTGCACATGCCCCAAACCCCCTAGCCGATTGCCAAACTAAAGCCCTATGACCGACCAACTCTTGCTCCCCAAGAGTCCACCATTCGGCCAACTCTTTCCTCCCTAATCAGCTCCTACTTTTGCTCCAATTATCACTCCTCAACTTACTCCTTTGACACATTCAAACTCTTCCTGACATAGTTTTACCTGAAGACCAACACTTAACTCTCCTGCTCATAAAAATAAAACACCTTAATTACATACCTTGTGACTTGAACCCTTGACCCCCATACTCTCTTAGGCGCCACTCTTATAGCTTCTTAGTGGCGTCATTTAACCACCTTGCCAGGGGCTCTTTTTTGCTTCATTTTGCTAACTTTAAATTTAAAAGCCCACTTCTTCAAGACCTCATTCTCTTAAACACTAAAATTTCTTAAATCTGTCGGGTTTCCACCTAAGCTTGGGCCTTCTAGGGGCCCACTATCATACTAAAATATAATCTATACAGTCAAAACACAGAATTTTAAGAATTAGCCAAAAATCACAAAAATTCTGAAAATCAGGGCGTTACACTTTGATGAATGATTTAGGGTGCATTAGTAATAAATGACTAGTAGCATTCCTTGAATCTTGAATGAAATTAAATTCTACAGATGCTTATATATATATATACTTAAAAATAAGTGACACTCCAAAGTGGGTGTATTGTGGAATGCTAAAAAGGGAACACTCAATACAAGCGTTAGAAAAATGAATCTGGCCAAAGGCAATCACTGCATGAGTGTGTGTCAGCACAATCACGTACTCCCTAGAGGTTTGTTGCACCCCATTGTTACTTCTCAGGAACAAGGGTACAGTAATGCAACAATATCCCTTATTCCGTAAAAAAAAACTTATTCATATATATAAATACTTAGTATTGTACAATAAATATTGTGTTGGTACTTAGAATTTAGGATTTGAAGCATGATGCTGGCTTTGATGAAAGTGCAATCTTACTCATTCATTCTTATGTATTATCGATGCAATATTCTTTCATTTGCATGTGACTCATTCATTGGGATTTTAGGTGATTCAAGTTGCTAAAATGTTTATTTGTCTTAGTAATGTTTTGCTGCCTTACTGGCTTTTATTTTACTTGAGAACAAGTAAAAATTCAAGTTTGGAGGTGTGATTGTAGTAGAAAGAACATATGTTTTCTCCCTACTTATTGTTTAAATTGTTCCCATTTAGTTACCCTTTAGCATAAATTTTAGCATGTTCAGTTTAGTAAACTGCATTTCATAACTTAGTGAACCTTAGCCTATTTTATCTCTAATTTTGCTGTCTTTCTGCATTAATGTCGCTGCATGAGTTAATTCTAGATTGTGTCCAGAATTGTCACCACAGTTGACAGATATTCGCAATGTTGTTGCATGAGTTAATTTCAGATTGCATCCAAAATTGTCGCTACAGTTGATAGCTATTTAATAAGAGCCAACCATGAGTGAACTATCCAGTCCGATGTAACTACCCTGTATGAATAAGGATAGAAGAATCCTAAGGAAAGGACACATATACTGTTGAGGAAAACATAAAAGGATACATGAGAAGAATGCAAGCGAATTTTGTTGGACCACCATTCTCTTACCCTATTTTGAAGCTTACGGCCATGGCAGCTTGAGCCTCCTTTGGGTGAGCCAACATGAAGACTGGTGCAGGTACACTCCTGGCGAGGAGATCTAAGTGCAAAAGAAGAGGAAATGGATAGATTCAGTCAAGTAGCCTAGGAATAGTATTCTCCATTCAGTTCTTTCTCATTTCTTAAAAACTCTAATGATTACTCTATGTTTTCTACTGTATGAAAGTACAATGAATGCTTTGTTAAATGCTATCTTATTAAATCTTATTTTTGTTGTTTAATCTTGAGGGTTTGAATGTTCTAAACACGGAAGTGTTATTACAACCACTAACACTGGAAGATGCAGTGACTGTTTGAGCTAATAAGCATTTCAGCTGAAGTTGAGTAAAGGTTAAAAGAATTGAGCCCACATGTTCTGTATAGTGTCATATTGCCATCATCAACAGGTGAGGTTAATGTGCATGGTTAAGTCCTAAATTAAACAAAAGAGTGGCATTTGGTATAATTTTATTGCATCGACAATCACCTATCTTTTATACCATGTGAGTACTTAGTATACTACTGAAGATTCATGTTGGGGATCCCAGTTTATCCATAGAATACTTTCTCTTATTGTTTTCGAGTTATTGCTTCAACAACTATACTTACAATTTATCTCATTTCGATCTAGTTATTGCACTGACATTAATAGATAAAAGACAACAATTCCTGTGGGATCGATATCTGATAGACTCACATCTGTCTATTATACTTGCATCGACAGTGTACGCTTGCACATTATTGTTATGACGTTTATTGCCGATCACGTTCCCTGTAGGTAACGTAATTAGTAACTTGGTTGACCTTAGTTTAACTGAGAATAAAGAAAATGCCAATGATTCTTAAGAATAAATTACTCCAAAAGATGATGTCAAAGCAAAGTTAAAACCAGTAATCGAGCCGGCAACTAAAGTAGAAAATATGCCAAACAGTAAACATGTCCCCACAAAGATATATTTCCCCTCACAGTCAAATAACGAACAACAAAAAGATGAGCGGAATGTGTAAGTTTCCTGAACTTATTCAAATCACTTAATGTTAAGTTACCCATTATCAATTTAACAGAAAAAGTTCAAAATATGCAAAATCTGTAAGAGGGATAATGGATATGTTTAAGAAATTTGAATCACTAATTAGATACTCCCAAAATTAAAAGACCTAGGGAGTTTTACGATTCTAGTAGAAATAAGAGACATACACTTTGGTAAGACCCTATGCAACCTAAGAGTCAGTATTAGCTTGATGCCTTTATCAATACATAAGAAACTCGAGTTAGGGGAACTTAAAAACACCCAATTCATACTATTGTTAGCCAACAAATCTTTGGTGCAACCAAAATGGGTTCTTGAAGATATGTTGATTAAGGTGCGTAAATTTACCATCTCGATTGATTTTGTAATCTTAGACTTTAAGGCAGACCGTGAGATCCCCATTTTGCTAGGGAGACCTTTCTTAGTCACCGCTAGGTCCACCATTGACTTAGATAAAAATAAACTAAAAATAAGAATCAATAGTGAAATTAAAACACTTAAATGTGGTGACCTTCAAAATAAGAGGTATAGGGAAAATCTAGGGCAAGTGTGCTATAAAATATCTATAAATTTCTTTAACAACCTTGATATGAGAAATGTATTTTCTATGATAAATGTAGGACAAAAGAATAAATTTCGAGAGTGACGTAAGCAGAGTAAGGTGAAGCGGTATGATAGACATTGGACAAATTCAAACAGACAATCAAGAGGCAGAACATCTAAGTGTAAACTAACAGAGTTGATGGCTAAATTCAACAGCAACAACTGATCATCGACAAACTATTTTAATTTTTGTAAATTATTGTATTTTAATAAACTTAAATATTGGAAATTGAATAGGAATAGGATTAAGTAGGTGGAATAGGATATAATTTTCTTAAAATTGTTTATAAGTAGGGTATGTGTGCACCAAGCACCTTAAAATTCAAGAAATAAGGGCAAAACAGGGTCGATGTTGCAACACAACACCTCCGTGTCGCAACATCAAGTCCAAACTCAAAATTCCAAATTTTAGCTTCATGTCTGACATGAGTAACCCTATGTCACAACATCGAAGATAGTGGCCTCAACATTTCAAATTTTCAGGGTATGTCACAACATTGAACCCCGATGTCACGACAACTAGAAACTACCAGAGATGTTGTAACACAGAACCCTTGCATCGTGACATTATTGCAAAAAATTGCAAGGTTGACCTGACTCGATGCGCAAATCGCCTGAGTTTTAACCTAAAAATTCAATCTTGTTTAAACTAAAATACTTCTAACACTAATTGCAATCCCCCTTTGACTCTAAACTCTCTCCAAAACCCTTCCATCTCTAAAACCGTTGATTTCATTCACCTTTTTCTCTTGCTACAATTTTTTCATTTTCTCTTCTTTTGCTAATCTTTTATGCAGGTAAAAGATCCACATAAACAACAAAGTTACAACAAAGTGTCACAAGGAATCACGAGCATTAAACATCACGAGGTTAAGAGTTCCTTTTTCAACTGTCAATGTTACATTGAATCTTTCACTTTTGAAACATATTGCCTGATTATTAGTATATCCAGATGAATATATTAGAAAAAATGTCCCCTAGGAAAATGAGAAGAACTAATAAACAAGAGGCATCGATGGCCGTAAACTTCTCTAACTTCTCGAATCGAAACGTTGAAATTTTTTTCTTAGAACTTCAAGCAAAAACGTTCATACAAGAGAGGGGTTTCTAACTATCTATTGTCTTGTGTAATGAAATGTGGACGTTGGTTTAGTACCACAGTTGGGAGCATTTTTGCATAAGCCCCAAAGACCCGCTGTAGTCTCTAGAGTATAGGAATTCTATGCGTCATTTAGAGACTGAGAGTCGAAGAGACCATATGGTGCCATCTAGGAATATGTCCCAGTACGAGGCAAAGATGTGCATGTAACCCCTAGGAAAATTTGTGAGTTTTATAATGCTCTATATTATGAATCTAATTTTTGTTTTAGAATAGTGACCTAGAATATTTTAAGGATATTAATATGGACAACGTTTAAATTATTTAATAGAAGTAGGGGTGAATAGAAGCATTGCCCCGGCACTAATATTCCCACTTCCTTCAATCAAGCGATTATGTTTCCCATCGCAAAGATGTAGATGCAATTTTTATCAACCCAGATTGTTCTTGCTTTAAATATACCTAACGTAAATACTTTTTGAACGATTTTGGTGTATGTTGCTTTGTAGAAAAAACAGGTTTGCATCAGGACATGGATATACCACTATATGAAGAGGTGCATCATTAGCCAGAAAGTTGGGGTTTTCTTCCCTCATTTAGTGGTAGCCCTGTACAAAAAAGCCAAAGTTCCAATGACCATAACAAAATAATTCATGAAGCCATGTAGAAGTCTCATCGGAGATTCGTTATATACATAGTATACAGAGTATTAGAGAAAACAAATTCAGGTTGGAATAAACGCTAAAAAGAGACGATGGATATCCCGGCTTCTTTGAAAAGAAAAACAACATCTACAATTTGAAAAAGGATCGAAAAAAGTAACATTCCAGACTTTGAATGAATGATTCGATTGATGTAGGAGATGGGCCCAGTGGGACAAGAGTTTATAAGGCTAAATGGGATGCGAATACTAGATTTGCCACCAAATAAATATGGTCCGAAGCAATTCCATTACTAATGTAACACCTCTTACTCGTATTTAATGCCAGAACGGGGTACGAGGCATTATAAGACTTACCACACAAACAAACATACAATTATGGGACATGAATTTGTGTCCAAATTAAAACCATTTACAATCAATCATTAAGTCCCTAAAACGAGCCTATAATACCCAAAACGTACATCGAGAGCAGTTTGGGACTAAACCGAGAACGTTAGAAAATTTTTCAAAAACTTAGAAAATTTCCACTATACAAGGGTCACACGCCCGTATGGTTATGGGACACGCCTGTATTGGCAAACCATGTGGTCACACGCACCCGTGTCCCTACCCGTGTAACTCTCTGTTTATGACGTCATCAACATTTGAAGGTCACACAGTTAAGTCACACACCTGTGTGCTTAGGCCGTGTAGTCAATTTAATTTTCATAATTTTTCATAAAATAGGCGCAAACTTCACACGCCCTGGGCACACGCCCGTGTTCAAGGCTGTGCGGTCAACACGGCTGAGACACACGCCCATGTCTCTGCCCGTGTGCTCAATTCTGAGCATTCTGTTTCTCAAAAATAGGGTGCAGAAAACATACGGCCTAAACACACGCCATGGGGTAGACCGTGTGTCACACATGGCCTAGAAACACACCCGTGTGTCTACCCGTGTGCACAAAATAAAGGTTATTTACCAAGCCATTTGCCACCCTGTTACACATACACACAAACACCAAATCATAGGTACAAAACATAGCATAATCAAGTAATCAAATATCCACAACCAAGACATTAACACATCATTTTCATGCTATATCTATCATACCTAAACATCACACACTTATTAACCCCAATCATGCAAATTACCACATCTATGAAATGCATCATCATATGATTAAACTGATAATCAACATTAGCTAATTTCCAATGGCCTTATACAAAATAATCACTTAACCAATATAAACCAACACCATTGGCCCAATCAACTACGACATATGTACAAAATAACCAATGTACAAAATAACCAAGTCCTTATACATGCCATACTTTTAAAATGCGTGTGATGCTAAACTCCGACGATTCTCGACCCTCAAGCTAGCTTGGTGACACAATAAAACAGGGGAAAGAAATAGGGGTAAGCTGTATAGCTTAGTAAGTTTATATGCAAATAATAGACATCATATTTATAACTTTATTATACAAAATCCATAATGGAAATTAGTATAAACATTATTAAACTCTCATAGCCATTTCTTACCCAATCATAACCTTACCATAAGAGCATCACTAAACATCACATATGAACTCATCGTTGTTCTTCCATCCAAATGTCATATGGACTTCATACATACCTGTATTACTTACCTTGAATGTGCTTTCGTTCTTGTTTAAACTAGGCTCATTGAACCATTCGAAATCACTAAGGATACTTGAGAGCCATACATAGGTCGTACTCTGCCATATCCCAGATATGGTCTTACATGTAATTCAATATCGATGCCAATAGCCCAGCTATGGTCTTACACGAAAACTCATATCGATACCATATCCCAGACAAGGTCTTACATGAAATCTTGTACCGATGTCATGTCCCAAACATGGTCTTACATGAACTACCATAGATATGGTCTTACACGTAATCACATTTCGATAATCTCAATGTTATGACCCTTGTATCCTGTAATGTTCCTAGGGTTCGTATTGGACTTTTACACTTAACGAATTATCATCAAACTTGTTCATACAATTAAACTCAACCACATGGTCAATTATACAATTCAAGCAATAATTTAAACTTCTAAACATAATATAACGATGCATTATTTACACATAAACTTACCTCGGTACAAAAATAACTAATAGTGTGATTTAGTCCACAATCTTGCCCTTTCCCCAATTTAGATCAGAACCTCGTTTTTCTTGATCTATAATAAAAAATTTAGCTCATTTAATTATCACATTACTCAATTCAGTTCAAAAATCATATTATGGTAAAATTACATTTTTGTCCCTAACTTTTCACTTATTTAAACTTTAGTCCCTAGGCTCGTAAAATGAAATGTGTTCATTTTTCTCAAAACCCAAGCCTAGCCGAACCTTATACATACATATACCAGCCCTTATTTTTCATTTATTCACATATTTCTACACAAATTTTACAAGTTTTACATTTAGGTCCTTTTTGACATTTTCACCGAAAATCACCTAGCAAAAGTCATTTATCACACCACTAGCATTCATATTCTACCATTAGACATCAAAATACATGCATGTCTAACATGGGTAAAATTTTAAACATGAACCCTACTTCAAAATAATGGTAGAAATAGGTAAATCGGGTGATAACGACTTCAAAACCGTAAAGAGCATTAAAAACGAAGCTAGGATGCACTTACTATCAAACTTGAAAGTTGAAGAAACCTCATCTATGGTGAGCTTCAAATTTTCGGCCAAGGGTTGAAGAAGATGGACAAATTTTGGCTTTATTTTCCCTTTTTTATTCTTTTATTAATCAAATAACCAAAATGCCATTTTTTACTTTCTTTGAAATTCCATCTCTCCATATCCATTTTTCTCCATCATGAGATATAATGGTCTAATTACTAAATAAGAACCCTTTACTTACAAATTCATTTCAGTTAAGCACCCAAAGCTTCTAGAACATATATTTTGCAATTTTTGCAATTTAGTCCTTCTAATCAAATTGGACCCTCTATCCATAAAATTTCTTAACGAATTTTTTTCACATGCATTTGATCATACTATAGACCTCAAAATAATATCATAATAAATTTTCCTACTTCGAATTCGTGTTCTTGAAACTACTATTTTGATTTGGCCCTAAATCGGGCTGTTACAACTAATCTGAGGAGTGCGGAAGTGAGGAAAACAATAGGGTGATAACAATAAAGAAAACAAGAGAAAGGAGGAAGCAACAGAGTGAGATTCCCAAGAGGAGGATGATGATTATGAGGCGACATTTCAGTCGCAATAATCTATGCAAAAAGCGCCAATCATTCACAACCCAACCTGACATGCACATTTGTTAGGTGGAGGCTCCTCTCAAGGCCACGTCTCAAGAAAAGGGAAAGTTTTAATGGAGGGGAGGCAACCACCTCATTTTAATTATTAGAAACTATTTTTAATTTTTTAGATTTTAAAACAATTAACTTGGATTTTTTTTATTTTTTTAGATTAGGAGTAGACAACATTGTATATATTATGTTATGAATTTTCTATGTAGGAACCCGACTCAACAGAAGCACTACAATTACGAGCTTTAACAAAAAAGGAAGGAGAAACTCACCATAAGGTTAAGGCAATGTCACGATCAACCAGGTAACTTCTTTCCTTATATACTTAAGGGTTACACAGTATGGACAATATGCTATCTATAGTGGGGGGTAACATAGAAAATTTATGTTTTACATTCTGGGGGTAACATAGAAAATTTATGTTTTACATTCTTAGGAAATTTATATTTATTTTTCTTGTCAAAAGTGTGTTTGATCTTGTAGAAATACAATTTATTGGTCAGGAGCATGTGTTAGGATGATTGTATTTACTATAAGTTTGGCATGATAGTGAATGATTTTAAATTTTCCATTATTAGACTACTAAGTTCTATATATTATACTGTAAATAGGCATTAAGTAATTAAATATACCAAATGACAGAGAGAATATATGGAAACCAGCATGCTAGCGTGAATAATAAATGGATAGAATTTTGATTGCTTAATTGATTAAATTCATGAATATTAAGATACCTTGGGATGACCTAAGGTATTGTTTGGTATAACCTAGAGCTAAAAAGCCAACCTTATTTATTAATCTTTAGTACCCATATTTGAGTCAAAAAACACTTATTGATGAACCTTCATACAAAACCCAAAGCCAAAATGCAAATTGTACTTACCCTTTTTTATCCCTGAATTGCACGAACTTAAACGTCGGGCCATAATTATTGAGGGATAGGTAGAGACATAACGGTGGTTTTGAAAAATCAAAGTGAAATAGGGAGAAATAGTGTGATCTAGTGATTATAGGTGCTAAAAATGTGCAAAACAAAAGAAAAAACTCATAAAAAAATCAAAACGAGTGGAAAAATTACTAGAATAATGAAAAATATTGTAAGTGAGAAAGTATTAAAAAATTCAAAAGTGACTTAAAAATAAGGTCGCAAAACTAGAAGACTCAGTCATTAGTGCACAAAAACTCGTAGGTTGACCATAGTCACTAGTATTACATTATGACTTCCTACATGAAGAAATAAGGAATGTGAGAAAAGGAAAAATAAGATGGTGAATGGGAAAGGGTTACTAAAGAGGGAAAATAGGGAGCAATACGCTGTGCCAAAATAATTTCGTGCTTGAAACTGTTGTGATGCTCATTGTTCTTGAATTTCATACCAACCTTAAACCTCAAAATGTTACAAGCCGAAAAGTCCTATGTGACATAGGTAAATATATTTGTGAATGGACATTGTATTAAGTAATTGTCATAATAATTTTTTGCGTTCTACTAGTATAATCAAATTACCTCTATAATTTCTCAATGGATCAATATATTTAAAGATCTTGTTGCTTATATGTTTTCTAATTTACTGAACTTAAGTGTTTGAAGTTAAAAGTGGTAAGTTCTTTACATATCATGCCAAAATTATGTGTATTTATGATTATTCCTATTTATGTCGTTTCGAAACTCATCTTTGTATCATACTTGCTTAAGGATCGTCTTTTATATTCTTCCTTGCTTAAACACAAGAAATGACTTAAGTGTGGGGTAGTTTGCTCTTTCTTAATTCATTATGGTAGATTAAACTATTTTTTGTATTTAAGGAGCTCGTATAAAAGTAAATTAGTTATGTTTTTATTTAGTTTTCATTTTTTTTAGTTCATAGATAATAAAAAATGTAATTTGAGTAATTTATATGACCTTAGGGGACAAAGTAAGCCTAAAGGTAGGCTAACATATTCAATGAGTGTACATCATTTGAAGGCATAGGAACACGAGACTGACTGTGATGTTGCAACATGGAGTGTCGATGTCGCAACATAGTAAACAGAGCATTAAAAAGAAGCAAACTGCCTTCAATGTCATGACGCAGCCCTGAAATCAAACCTTACTTCGTACATTGCCATCAGTGTCACGACATAGGCTAGAGGGTGTCGCGACACCAACGTGACGAGATGGATTAATGAACCAAGGGCGTTTTGGTCTGCACAACAAACTTTAATGCAAAAAAACTGCAACCAAATTTGGTCAATGGACGATGACCAACCCTAAGCCTATAAATAGTTTGCTCTAAACACTTTATAGAAGTTTTTATTCAAGTTTTAGCTTACGACTTTCAAGTAGTTTTATTTTCAGTTTCTCTCTAGTTTATTTTATATTTAGGTTTCTTTTCATATTGTAATTCTACTTTTTTGTTTCGTTCTTTGTGGAACTCAATTTGTGGATCAATCAACTCTCTGTAGATTAATGAGCAGTCGTGGGCGTCATTAATTTCAATGTAGGGTTTCTTAGCGAATCAACTGGTTGGGATAGGAAAAGCTTAAAACCCTAGGCTTGACAACCCTAGGAAGTCATATAGGTGGGAATGAACCCAAAATTGGTATTGTTTATTCGTGAACACCTTACCACAATCTGGTTTGGATTGTGAGGTCGAGAGATAAGTAGTTTTTGCTAACTCATTAGGTTAATGGAAGGCCGAGAGGCTATGCTAGGTTAATGACTAGTTGATTGGATAGAACTCAAAATAGGAGTTAGTTATGAACACCGAAACGAGTTAATCTTCTGTTGTAGATTTGATAAAATCTGCAAATTGTTTCCCTATTTATTTTTATGTTCTTTTATTATTTTAATAAATTAGTATTTTCCATCACTCTAGATTTAATCGTAATATAGTTTAATTAAATTAGTAATTAGACTCATTAGCATAGAAATTAGAATTAGTTTAGTTTTGCCTCCATTGGGTACGATCCTTGAAATACTTACCTACTTCGTTGTAACTATATTACACCTAACCTGTATACTTGCTGAAACTGCGTAACTCTCATAATTGGTTGTAGTATTCACACTCTAAGCGTTAGTACGTCAGGAGGTGGTTAATTATTTTGCACTTTGACGCTTATCATTATTTGCACTATATGCTTAGTGATATATGACGTGCATTAACAATGCAGTATCGATTCATTTCAGTATATCCTAAGTGTTTAGCTAGTATACATTGGGCTACAATATCGTAATTCAGCTACTATCAATTTATGTGTTAAGGTAAATAATGGTAAGTACGATTTTAGAAAAATGTTGAACTTCAAGGACTAAATTTGATGTGAAGTATATGTGTATAGAATGGGTACAATTTAACTTTATTTTTAGTAAATTTTTAAAATCTTGAAGTACTTACTAAGTCTTCAGAGACTTACCGCGTTAATTTTGTAACGCATAGGTACAATAGATCACGTTAGGCTAATATTGAGGTTGAGGGCATCCCATCTCATCACCACTCCAAGTGACAAGATTGTATGTATGAATTTTTTGGGTTAGTATGGCATGTATATAGGTTTTAGGTATGGTTTGATGTTAACAATGATTAAAATGCAAACTTTGGAAACCTTGTTACTTTGGTGATCTAATGACATATTTTGTTAGTAATTGAAATGAATTTATAAGAGTTTAACATATGCATGCATATATGATATTATGATATGGCTATTGTGATGAATTTTAATGAGTTTGAGGTTAATTGAACTAGCTTTGAAGTGTTGGACTATTTTGAATCAATGCAGGGGGTTTTTAGCAATTTTTTCAATTATTTTTGCCTCAATTTACCCCAAGGTATCGATACCAAGGGGTAAGGTATCGATACTTGGGCCTTAAAATAAAAAATTTTTGAAACAGAAAGCAATTTGGGTATCAATATCGAAGGCTAGGTATTGATACCTAGGCCTAAGGTATCAATACTTTCATCAAAATTTTAAAAATTTGAGTTCCAGAGTACTATTTTAGCATCGATACTCATCAGAGATATAGATACTTTTATATAGGTATCCTCATGTTTTAGTATTGATACTTGTCCTCTATATTGATTGAAAATCATATTTAAATCATTTCTAAACATACTCGATTAACTAGTAATATCCCTATATTTCTAATATAATATTATCGAATTGTTTAAAAAAAATTTATCATTTAATGTTCATAATATCTAATCAATAATCAAAGTTGTTTTTATATCAAATATAATATTTTTATATTAAATTACGAGGATAGGATAAGTATAGGGGTGTTAGATGTTGAATAGCCAAGTTGACCGAACCAGGCATTTATAATAATTTTTTTTTGCACAGGTCTGACTCCAATTAATCTTTTGCTCAAATCTCACACTAACATAGAAATGTAAGATTTCACCCGTCCATATTTATTTTCTTTTCAAAAATTAATTTTTATATAAATATTTTTTTTAACAATACATTGTACCCAAAAAAACATTGAATGCACTAAATTAAAACGGCTGACGGGAAAAAAAATACGAATCATGAAGGTTGACAGAAGGGCGATTTTAGCAGCAGATTTTATGGCGCATTACAACAGAAGTATGGTTCCTAGGTTTATCTACTGCAGGGATCCACCTACTGGTCAGTAGATTTGAAATAAAGCTGTGATATCCTTCCATAATAAAAAAAAGGAAATAGGTTAAAACTTCAACTTTAGGTTTTATTTTTTATTAGATTAAAGTTTTTTTTTTAATTTACTTGGATAAATTCGTTTTTTGTTTTAAGTAATGAATTTAATTGTTTTAGAATTAATAGTTAATTGTATATAATTATTATATTTTAATAAATATAATTATATTAATTAATATATTTGGGTTGAGTTAAATATGATAAAAAAATTTATTCAAAATCGACCTAAATAGAATATGGGTCTTAAACCTTGTTGAAATTCATTTTTTAAATCTCATATTTTTATTCAAATCATTCTATTTTTTATATTGGCATTCAGACTTGGATAGGTAACTCAACTTATGAATAGTTTTAATTTTTACTTAAGTTTTACCATGTATAAGCCTTATCCAATTTCATTTTGATTTAGTTTTGAATTATTAGTTCAATCGTGCTTTATAATGGTTGATAGGTTCGAATATATTTTGATTATAGTATAATCATGCTTTGTAATTTATGTTGATTGTAATTGTTTGGATGTATTATTTATAAAAATAATTATTTGATTACAAACAATGAAATTTTTTAATTCCTCAAATTTGGGGTTTTTTATCCAAATAATACAAAAAAATTAAAAATTTATCAAAATAATACCCCATTTTTTTATTTACTAAAATAATATAAATTTTTTTATTTACCAAAATAATACAAATAAAAAAAACTCTGAAAACAAAAAAAATACAGATGCAGGTGTGGGGCCCACAGGCGGCACCAAAGGTGCCTGTCCCATAGGCGGCACCAAAAGTGCCTCTCCCATAGGCAGCACCAAAGGTGCCACTCCCATAGGCACCACCCAATCCCCTTTTTTTTTCCCCTATCCAATATCAGTTTCAATTTCAAAGCTACACGAAAGAGAAGAAGAAAAAGGAGAGGAGAAGAAGAAGAAGAAGAAGAAGAAGGAGAGGGCACCAGAAAAAGAAAGAAAAAATAGAGAAAGAGAAGCAAGGAGAAAGAAAAAATAAGGTATTTTTTAAAAAAAATAATAGATTATATTGTTATTATATTTTTGTTATTAGTTTAGTTATTATTGTTAGTTATTAGAATTAATAAAAACCCTAATTATTTTTTTAGTTAGTATTATTATTGTTAGTTTTTAGGGTTTAGTATGAGCTTATGAATAAAAAAATTGCATATTGAAACATTATTTTTTTATTAAAGTAATTTATTTACTGTTCGAAATTATATTTTGAAATTTTGTTTATTTTTTAACAAATTGAATACTGAAGATGGATGATAAGTTTTTCGTATGCGTTTATTTCGATGGAATCATCTTGACAAGAACTGTTGGATGCATATTTGAATGTCGACAACAAATAGCAATGAGATTTAATAGAAATATCTCGTTAGATGAAATAAAGGAGAGGATTAATGCAAAAATTGTTAGACGTTGTGGGAGAAGGATATCAAAAATTTTCTACAAGTTTCCAGTTTCGACAGATCCGATCAAATTCACCGAAATGGAACTTGTAGACGACGAAGATGTGGAAACAATGATCGATCTTTACTGTGGAAATGGGAGTAACAAAAATGCACCGATTCACTTATTTGCCGAGTTAGCCGGTATGGAGAAAATGAAGATGTCAATGCATATTGTGAAGAACATGGAGCTCAAGAACCGTGCATGGTGGCTCCAATATCGTACGTTGATAGTGAATCGAATATAGGTGGGATCAATATCGATCTCAATATTACACCCGTAATTGATGTAGGAAGTGATGATGGATACGACGGTAGGATCATTGTGATGAAGAGGTTGATAGTGAGAGTGATCCCGATGTGGACGATGTACCTGATGATATTGACGATAAAGGTGTGAATGACGGTGGAAACATTAATGCGTCTTCGGTCGGGAATCAGATACGAGGTATTATGATGCACAATAATCCTGGGCCATACATGTCGCTCATAGACCCCGACGCAGCGCGTGTAGCTGAGTTCCCGGAGTACCCTGAAATACTTCCTGCTCACCGGCTGGCCATAAATTCCGATTATGAGGAGTTAGTCGTAGGCCAAAGATTCGAAAGCAAAGAAGAGTGTGTATTTGCTATTAAACGGTATAGCATAAATATATCAGTGGATTACAAAGTCGCGGTGTCTACACCGACAATATATATTGGGGAGTGTTGGAAGGCAGCGGAAGGCTGCAATTGGCAGGTACGAGCTGCATTCATTCAAAATTCGTAGATGTAGGAGATACGAAAATTTGTTGGGCCTCACATATGCACATCAACACGTATGACAGAAGATCACCGAAAACTTGATTCGAAAACTATCTATATGTGTATCATGCCGATGGTGAATGACATACCAACCATTAAAGTTTCGGTACTGATTGCCGAAATGCAAGCACGATTCCAGTATCGAGTATCAAATCGGAAGGCGTGGATAGCTAAACAGATGGCGATGGAGCAATTGTATGGTGATTACGATTCTTTGTATAACGAGCTACAAGGATGAATAGCTGCTATACGGGAGTACGTACTGGGGACTGTGATTGAGTTACAAACAAGACATTATTACGGCCCAGACGACCAATTACAGCAGGGGAAAATAATTTTCCATCAGATGTTATGGACGTTTGATCCATGTGTGCGGGCATTTCCCTACTGCAAGTCGTTTGTATAGGTGGATGGGACCTGGCTATATGGAAAATATACACAGATCCTACTTATTGCGGTTGCTCAAGACGGCAATAGGAACGTGCTCCCGATAGCATTTGCCATCGTTGATAAGGAGAACTTGGAATCTTGGGAATACTTCCTTACCAATCTGCGGAGGTATGTTATTAGCAACGATAATATTTGCATCATCTTCGATAGAGGGAAAGGTTTAATTGCAGCAATTAGGCATTCCGTTGTGCCATAGAGATCCGTTTATTTCATCCGTCACATTGCGGCTAATTTCCATCGAGATTATAAGAATGCGGACTGGAAGAGACAAGTAGTGGCAATGGATAAATGATAACTTTATCTTTTCAATATAAGTTGCAATATTTTATGTTATTGAGTTACTGGAACTTATATTTTCTTAATACGTATACAGCGTACGAGTTAGAGCCACATATTTTTCGTCAAAAAATGATTCAACTTGAGAGTGACATGGAGGGTCAAACAAACACATCTTTCCGACAGTGGTTGGGTACAATGGAGCTGTGGCAATGGGCTCAAAGTTTTGACGAGGGCTTTCGTTATGGTCAAATGACCACAAACTTAGTGGAGGGAGTCAACGCTGTGTTATTGAAAACACGATATCTTCCGATTGCATCTGTCTTCTCGGCTACATTCTACAGGTTGGCTACGTTGATGCCAAGAATGGGTCAGCAACAAGTCGACCAGATGAAGACGGGACACGTATTTGTCGAAGATGTCAGGGATGTAATGGTTGCAAACCGTCGGATGGCGAGGTCGATGAATGTGGAAATATATTCACGACGCCTGAAAACGTTTCGAGTTACGGAGACCATCAGTCTTGACCCAGTATACCACCTAGGTCATATGGAGTTGATCTCCAGCGGTGCGAATGTAGGAGGTTCGAAACACTTCATTATCCATGTGAACATGTCGTGGCAACGTGTGCTAAAGTGAACCTTAATGTTGAACAATTTGTCGATGATGTGTACATGCTCGAGCACACATTACGTGTCTGGGAAAACGAGTTTCCCGTCCTGCCTGACATGTCTACGTGGGAGGTGCCTACGATAACTTTCGAGCTTCTCCCAGATAGAGGGCTACGCAGGAATCCAAGAGGTCGTCGGGAATCATCTCGAATCCATAATGAAATGGACATTACGGAGAAATCTGATGGTAAGCGTTGTGGAATATGCAGGTTAGCTGGTCATAGTCAGAATAAATGCCCGCAGCGAAACTATCATGTTGGACAATCGTCACGATCGGGTCGGAATTGAGCTTATGCTGTAATGTTTTTAATTTAAACAAAATATTGCTAAGTTGTTATGTGTAATGTTGTAATGTTATCCTATCATATGCTTTGCTAATATCAAGTTTTAAAGCAAAACCTCTATTCAAATTCCCTTTTCTTTTTTTAAAAGAATGTAAAATTTCGTAAGCCACAAAAATGTTATTTGTTATTTGCCTTCCGGGTACGAATGCCCCTTGACTATCATCAATACAAAAATGAAGTACTTGGTGAAATCTGTTGACAATCACCTTCGAAATTATTTTATAAATCATATTGCAAAGGCTAATGGGTCGAAACTGACTCATAACCTTCAGTGAAGTCACCTTAGGAATAAGAACTATGCATGTATGATTCACTCCTCAATGTCTCGTCGACCATTAAGAACATCTAGACAATACTTAGTGACTTCATCCCCTACTATATGCTAATACTTTTGAAAAAAATTACAGGTTAGCCATCTTTTCCCGATGCTTTAAGAGGGGCTATAGATTTTATTACTTCTACAACCTCTTCTGCTTGAAATTCCTTCATTAATTTCTTATTAAGCTCTTCCGTAATACATGGTGATATAGCCAACATTAAATTGTCATTGTTTCTTACCTCTTTTGATGAAAACAAATCTTTGAAATATCCTATAGCTGTTATAAAAATTTCATCAGCATCAGTAACCTATCTTCCAGAAGTATTCTCTAACCTCTTAATAATAATTTTTTTTTACGGTAAGAAGCCCACCCATGAAAAAATGTTGTATTTCTATCCCCCATTTGAAGCCAATTGACTCGCGTCGGTTGTTCCCAAAAAAGTTCCTCCCTATCAGCTTCGAGATTCATCTCTAGTTTAACTTTTGTAATCTCCGCTAGAACCTCATCATTTATTTCTTCAATACTCAATTCAAGCATTCTAGAATTCAATTCTTTTGTTCAATATTCTCGTAAGCCTTTCTCCTTTTTTTCCTATTTGCTCAATCTTACCCCCAACTTATTTAGTTTCACCAAACTATCCTTCTCATTCGATAACCACCCATGTTTAACTTGCTATTTGAAATATTTGTCCAGTATCCAGTTAGCATTGAAACGAATTGCCTTTTTCAGTTTCTAAACTGCAATCTCCTATCCCCATCCGTATCTACTAACACCAGACAATGACCAGAAAAATAGCAAATGATTCACCGAATACCCTGTAAAAAGATCCCACCATTCTTGGTTAGCTTCCCCTCTATCTAATCTTTCCCTAATATTATTGCCAACCAGTCTACCTCTGTTCCAAGTGTACCATTGCCCAGAAAATCCTAAATCACTCAGCTCACAATCTTCTAGCACCGTCGTAAAAGCAACCATTTGTCTTTCTTCCTGTATTTTTCCCCTTGCTTTTCAAAAGAAAACAAAATTTCATTAAAATCTCCCAAAATTAGCCATGGCTTATTATTTCCACGCTTCATATACTGTAATAAATTCCATGACTCCTTTCGATCATTCTCCACAGGCGCTCCATAGAAACCCGTAAATCTCCATACAATCTTATCGTTTCCTTCATCCACCTCCACATCAATATGAAATTTCGAACAACTTTTTAAAGTTAAATTCATTCCATCTCAACATCCTAACGACAACCCCCTCTTGTTCCTTCTACTTCAATGTCAATTCCATGATCAAATCTACATTTCCTCCTTATTTTCTCCATACGTTTACTAGCAAACTTTATTTCCATAAGAAACAAAATATGAGGCTAAATGTGTCTCAACTTGTTTTTGAGACGACTAACTACTCATCGCTACCCCAAACCACGAACATTCCAACTAAATATTTTTATTGTGTCAGGTTGGTCTACTTGGTAGCGGCCGCCAATATTGCATTTTCCAATCCTCCCTTCAGCAATCCTCTACTGTTATCAAAACCACCCACTTCTAGATCAATTCTTTACCTTTTCTTCCCATCCATAAATTTTATAGGCATATCTTCCATCTCTGCTCCATCTTCTTTTCCCTCAATTTGTCCTATATTATCTTCAATTCTTAAAGCCATAGGTTTTCTTGTATATCGCATAAACCGCCTCACCAAACCTGTGCCTCCTTTATGTTCACTTTGGTTGGTTACATTAGCACCAAATCTTCTTACCGTATTCTCCCCATTGATATCCATATTTTCCCACCTTTCATTCTCAGATTCCTCCCGCAACCATTTGCTCATCAATTGCCCTCCCCTTTTTGGCTTAGCCCTCAGATATAGATGCCAACCAAAATCCACTTGTTGATCCCTTAGTGTTAATCGTACTGGGTAAAAACTCTCTCCATGACCAAGACGGCCACATAGAAAACAAAATAAGGACAATTTTTCATATAGAAACAATGCATATATAAATTTATTTTGCCCAATACCAATCTGTTTCTTCCTTCTAAGTGGGATCTGAGTATCCGGTGTAACTCGAATCTGCATATATTTACTAATCCCTTTCGTGACCATCGACACGTCATACTCTATAAATTTTCCAATGAAATCCCCTAATTGTCTCGCCATCCCTTCCGTTATAAATCCAGTCGATAAATTATGGATCTGTACCTAGAAAACTGTATTCCATAACAAAACTATTGCTGGATCCTCACCCTTTATTAGTCTATGAAATACTATCAGATGTCGGTTGAAAAACCATGGCATGCCATCCATAACCCATTTCAAATCAATTTCACTATAGAACCGAAAAAAATACATTATCTTCAATCTTCGTAATAGATACTCCTCTTAGCGGGTGCCACAAATCCGCTAGTGTATTTTTTAGAGATGGGAAATTCATAATACTATCTATGAAAACTCGCCCTACTAGACATAACTCATATTTTGGATCACTAGATATATCATCCCCTACCACCACTAAGGGATCTTCCTCCTTATCCATAATATTGAGATTTGTCAGATCTACCCCCACCATATTAAGATTAGCCATAACGCACACTCAAATCTGAGATCTAAACTTTCTGTAGACAACGAACCCTAACAAAATAACCTTAAAACGTAATGTAACACCCCCTAACCCCAAACCATCGCCAAAACAGAGTCACGAGGTATTACCAGACTTATACACTAATGTACGAATAAAAACGAGACATAAATTTGAGTTTCAGTCCAAAACCATCTAATTTCCATCAAATAGTTCTTAATATAGGCCTACGGGGCCCAAAATAGGTTTAGAAAGTGATTTGGAATGAAACCAAAAACTTTGAAAATTTTTCTTTGAAGATAGGGGCACATGCCCGTGTGGCCTGGGACACCCCCGTGTGGCCAGCCGTGTGGCTCCCCATGGCCGTGGGGCTAGGCCGTGGGCAGATCTGACTTGCTACACACGACCGTGCAACTAGCCCGTGGGCAAGTCTGACTTCCCCACACGGCCTGGGTACACGCCCATGTGTCTTGGCCGTGTGAAAACATGATTTTTCAACATTTTTAAGCTACTTTCACCCACTAAACATACCCAATTCAAGCCCAAAACATTGACTTATAAATCTTAATCAAATACCATTCATTTCATTTTCAAACTTAGCAAAAACTCATTCATTCATTCCAAAAGCTTCTTAAGGTTCATAAACCAAATTCACATTGAAAATATTAAACATTTGCAAGTGGCTAACATTAAACCTAGTACATGCCACCTTTCTAAAAGTTATATATACATCACCAAAATTTAAGCTGAAGCCGGGATTGATTCGGATGCTGAGCCTGACCTTAACTTTACCTAACCTACGCACGGAAAAACAACCATACGCTGAGTATTGGAAATACTCAGTGGTATTATCATAATTCAAATATATAACTACAATCAAATATAATAACATACTTAGATAAATAGTACATCAAACATATAATTTCAAGCTAAATTGTCATATTATCAATGTGTCATTTGAACATTCGAATCAATATCTCAACAATAAAGTTCCAATTATTTATGAATCTTAGGTTCATCTCTCAATCACATATATATATCTAATTCACATTTCAATAGAAACCATTCATGAACCTTTAATCTCATAACATAATTTCATTTCTCATTTCAATTCTCAATATAGCTTTCATTATTCATTCAATGGTTCAAATAATCAAATTCAATAGATTTTCTCATTTCACATAATTACCCCTATTAACATGACTCGGACTTTGGCAGATACACGGATCCAACCAAACACACCATATTGGCACCCAGTGCCTCATCGGATAGTTCGAAGCAAAGTTGACACCCAGTGTCTCATTGGCTTAGCCGAAGTAAAGTGGTACCCAGTACCTCATCGAATTTATCCGAAGCAATATGACACTCTAAGTGTCTCATCGACTTGAGGTCGAAGTAATCCTGAACTCTTCCAATCCTATGGCATGCCAACTATATCCACTAAGCCCGACTAGTTAATAGGGTATCAAATTCCTTTCTCTTTTCGATCAAATTCACATCAATTGCACTTTAGCCACATTTTCTCACATATTTCTCAATTCAAGCACAACTTGTTCAAATTCACATTATCACATATTTTCACTTCATTTCCATTCTCAATTGATCAAAATCATTCAAAATCAATTCAATCACATTAATAGTTCAATTTCAAATCTCAAATCCATATGCATACCAATATTACTCAATTCAATCATATAATTCAATCTCACATGCATATATATTTATTCATCAAATAAATCTAATACACATTCAATTCAATATCAATATTTACCCCACATTCAAATTCCATACACATATATTAAAATTAAATATTTAATAAGAAATAACTTGAATTATGATAATACAAACCTAAATTTGTCGTATTTACTCCTCGTTTATTTTCTCCTTGCCCTTCGATGCTGATACTTCGATTTCTTTACTAGCTATGCAAATGTAAATAAATATTTTATTAATTACAGCCCTATTTATAACAATTTAATAATAGTAGAATTTCCATCAAATTTATAACTTATTCTCAATTTAATCCAAATTGACTTATTTACTTTTCTAGCTTAATTACTACTTTATTTCTACTCAATTTCCTTCCAAATTCCTATTAACTATCAAATATTCATATTAAAACTCTAATGCAAGTTTTCTTTCAACTTAGTCCCTCAAATACAAAACTTATAACTTCTTTTATGATTTAATCCCATAATCACTTCTAATCAATAATTCTATCAATTAAGCCCTTAATTCAACCATTTATCTAAAATAAACTTTACTTAAGAGCTTAAAAACCTCCATAGCTTCCACTTAGTTTCATCAAAACTCAATTCTAAAGCTTTTAAAACATT
Organism: Gossypium stocksii; assembly: GCA_020496765.1. NCBI lineage: Eukaryota > Viridiplantae > Streptophyta > Magnoliopsida > Malvales > Malvaceae > Gossypium > Gossypium stocksii. The sequence goes on from CM035622.1 coordinate 58,346,162, forward strand.
TAAATTAAAGAATAATGGCTTAATTAACTTACCTTTTAAACTTCTAAGCGTCAAATCTCCAATTTTTCCTTTTTCTTTTCTTTCTTCTTTTCTTTCCCAAATTTTTGTTACTTCTCTGTAACTTTTCTTTGTTCTTTTTCTTTTGTTTTCTTTATTATTTACTATTATTTACTTAATTAATTATTATTATAAAATATCTAATTAATAACCAATAATAAACATACATTTGTATATATACACATTATGACACATGTAATTCATCATCACCATACAATTGTCAAAATTCAACTTATCATTAAAAAAAATATTTTCATAACTATAAATAATAAACAATTAATTAATTATATATGTATATATATATATTTTCTTAATTACTAAGTAAATAAACATATCATGTACATTTGTACTAATGGTTTTAGTACACATGGATTCATTCATTACCACAGACATGTCACTAATTTGGTTTAATAACTAATTTAATCCTTTAATATTTTTCTATTCTATAATTAAACTTTTATACTCTATTCAATTTAGTCCTTTCTACTAATTATTTCTAATTAGACTAAATTCACTTATCAAAAATCTAATTTAACTCGAAACTAACTTCGTAAATATTTTGAATAAATATTTACGAACTCTTTTTTCCTAAGACGGAGGCCCTAAGACTCCTCTTTCCGGCGCCCGTGAAATTTGGGTCGTTACACGCAAACTCATGCAACAAGGCTGATAAAAACCCTAATTCGTGCCACTAGGCAAACTTTTTTTTAAATATTATCAACTTGACATATTGATTAGATTACATTTACAGTTTCTTATTAATTTTAGTTTTACTTTATACTATTTATCTAATTAATATTATAATTATAATTTTATACAAATCTTCAATTCAATTTATTAATTAATTGCATCAAAAATTGATGTTGATGGAACATGATGATGATGGTAGATCACTGAAGAAAATCAAAATGAAGATGACAAGAATGATATATTAAAATAGAGGATTAAGATAGAAATTTTAAATATATTTGCAATATTATTAGTATTTATTTTTAAAATAGATTTTATTTTAACTTTTTACTAAGATGGATTTTTAATTTATCATTAATTTATTCCATTGTTATTTTTATAATACAATTAGATTATTCAATCAAAATAATTGCTTAACTTACGAAACTAAACTATTGGAAGATAAAAAATTATATTATGGTTCATAAAATTTAATTTGATCATATTTTTTATACAGTTTGAATTTTTTTTATAAATAACAATGTTAGTTGGTTTTAAATTAGAAAAAAAAAAGATAAAATGCTAAAATAGTTTTTAATACTAAAAATAAAATTTTGAACTTAATATTTTAACATCATTTCATTAAAATCATAATTATTTTTATTTATTATTAGTGTGCATGTACAAATTAAATCAAATTCTAATATTAATTCTCAAAATAATTTTTTTAATTTTGAAATTTAATCTTTAAAATATTTAAGCAATTTTTCAAGATAGAGTTATTCTTTTACCTTTATTCAAACTCATAATAATTTTTGAAGTAACACATCTTTAATTACACTTTCATTATAATTTAAACTACTCATTTTAATCAATAAACAATATCTTATTATTTTATTTACATCAATTTTGTAAATATAAAAAACATAGTTCTGCAATATGTCTATCTTTTAAATATTACAATACATACTTCTTTAGTATTGTATAAAAATAATAAAAATATAAATGTATTTATTCACGTGCAAGGCATGTGATCTCGAATCCTAGTTGAAAATAAAAGAGTACATCTCTTCTACTCTAAATGAAGTTCACTTGCTTTTATTTTAAAGAAAAAAAAATTAAAGGTAAATTATACTTAGGGTGACTAAATTATTAGTAGCTTTATGTTTTATTTAGTCACTTAATTTTAAAATATTACAAAATAATCATTAAATTATTCAGAAGTTTTCATTTAAGTTATTGAGTTGTTTAAATCACCATTATATGGCTTTCTTTGTTTGTACTGCCTCTACCAATTGAAAGCTCTCATTTTCTTTTATAGTTTAGTTTTTTTTTTTAATGAAATAACTTTGAACATCATGAATCTGTAAATCAAAATTCAAACAACTTTCTTCTTCAATTTTTGACACTAACTGTCATATCGACTTGAATCTAAGGTATTTTATTCTACTTGTCGATGGGTATTGATCTATTGTATCAATCATCAAATCACTGCTTGAAACTCACTAGCCAAACTTTTTTTAAGAAAGAAAAACTTAACAACCCAGTGACTTAAATAAAAACTTTTGAATAGTTCAGTTACTTAAAAGAAAACTTTTGAATAGTTTAATGACCATTTTGTAACTTTTTGAAGTTGAATGACCAAAACATAAATTTACTAATAGTTTAGTGACCTTAGGTGTAGTTTACCCAAAAATTAAAGAGTACATTGAGAATTAGGTTTGGGCCAGTATTTCAAAGAACGGACCAGAATGAGCCTCGAATTGAAGCCGCCATAATCCGACCCATCAACACTGGCAGGGTTAATGCAACAGAATCGCCTACCTTCCCTTATTTGATCCAAATGGTTTGCATATGGTCTCATATTCTTGCATCATTTCTCATATATATCTTTGGTGTAACAGCATGAAGTCAAATGTTTTAAGATCCTTAGCTCTAATTACTACAGCTAAACTGTTGTTTGCCTTTCATCATGTCTTAGAATTCTTATGAAACAGAACAACTTCAATGTCTTTTTGAATTAACCTCAATGCATTACTTTTTCTTCTTTTTTTGACACATCAATCTATGCAACTTGCTTGAAATTACACAAAGAATCTTATTCTAGCTTTGGTGAATTTTCAGGTCATCCCTTCCTCTCAAATTTCTATTAGTTTTATAGTACTAACTAAAACTTTAGGTTATATCATAAGATTTGCTTTTTTAAGCCGACATTAAAGTTTAAAGAAAACCCACTTGCTTGGTGGTGCTAACTGTTCTGTTGTTGTGGTTTATGAATCCAATCATGCACATGGTCAACTTGATACTGACAATGAGAACTAGTTCTACTTAGGTCCTCTATTGTCCCTTAATCCTCCATTATCTTCCATTATTATATTATTCTTATTGAGATTTAGGTTAGACCATCATTAGCCTAACCGCCCCCTTTTTAATTCTTTTATTTTAAACATTACAATATGAATATGCAAATTATTAATTCATCAAAATTTATATTTATTAATACAAAATACAACAAGGGGTAAGACAAACAGAAATTGTGGTGGCCCAAAAAATATCAGTTCACCTAAATAGGCAGAGAGTCGGAAAAAGACAAGAGGACAGAGAGAAGACTCTGAGAGCTAAGGAAGCAAAGTTGTAGAGGATAAGTGCTCAAAGATTGATTAAGGAGTGAATAATCTCTTTCTTGTTGTTTAGGAGGATATTTACTAGAGAGGTCCTCTTGTTTGCTTGCATGACGTAGCAAGGTAGTAACATGAATGACGTGCATAATGAGACCGGTTCTGTTATTTCTTCAGGCAACACGATGTTGTTATGCTCAGGTAGGTCCTATTGGTCCCCAAAGAGGATGTTCATACTTGGGAGAGTGATCACACTGAAAAGTGGCTGGCTAGATGAAAGGATTATGCCTCTTATGTCAAGGGGTGACTTATCGCGAGTAGTTGATCTGAGAGGTAAATTAGCTGAAGACGGCTCAACGGATAAAAGATAAAGATTTACTCTCAAATATCTAATTGATATTTTCTGAAGATGTTATGTATATGATGTGGGTGATGATATAATAATAATAATTATAAACATATATCAGATTTAAAGAATTAAAAAACACAAATAGTTTGGTCTAACTCACATTAGTAGGCTTGGAACCAAAGCTAACCTTGACTAGATTACTTAATGTGTTTATATTTAGTATTTAAATAAGGGAATCTACCTCTCAAAGATCCTTTGGATATATTACGTTGAAATGACAAATGATAATATATTTTTACACATACAACCAAAGGCTTATACTTATAAATACCAAAGTGTATAGTATAGAGATGTTGGGTTCCTCCTTGACCTAACATGAAGCACTAAATTGGTAACCAATAGGATCTCAATTTGAGCAATGAGGAAAAGAAAATTGCAAAAAGCCAATGAAAGGGTAATAACATGGAATTTTACTTTGATTTTTGTGGTACCGGTATGCTTATTCGGTTTGACCAATCTTCTGGAGTTTAAATGACCTTTGCCTATAATAATAATAATTAAGTATTTAATGTAGTGATAATATATGTTGTATTTTTATAAAAAAATTTAAATTCGAATCTTAAAAATAATATTATTAAAAAATTATCATAAAATCAAAAGAAATAATTTTTAAAAACAGTAAATCGAATATGAAAAATATCTTTAAGTAATAATAATTGTGAGGAGAGATCATTCCACAAACCTAACACCTTTGATTTTGTTTTTCTTTTTACTTTTCCTTAGATTACTTGGTTATGGAATAATTCAGGTTCTTTTTCCTAAGAAAATTATTATTTTTAATTCAGATAATAATTGTTTGCCAATTATTTAATTATTTTTTTTATAAATGTTACCTTAAAAAAATAATGTCATTTGGCACTGATTCATCTTTCTTTAGACCGTTAATAAACTATTTATAGTCATATTATTACATTTTCAATATATTATATGAAAATATGATATATTTATCATCATATATATTATATTACAGTATCTTAATATTCCAGCTCATATGGGATTTAATTTTTGACATACGGCATACTTATTCTATTAATACATGGCAACATAATCTACCTAGATATCTATTTTTTAAATTAAGAGAAGATAATTTTAAATTTATAATAACTAGATTTTACACCCCAATTTACTTGGATGTGAACCATTAATTATAAATAAATTTATCTTATAATTATTTTAAATAATTATTATATTTTAATATTTATGCAAATAAGTGTAAAAATATATTCGAATGAAATACAATCAATGAAAAATCAAAAACTAAAATAATTATATAATTGTTCAAACCCCTTTAAATATTTCAAACGTACCCTTAAAAATAAATAATACAAATAAACTTTCAAATAATACAAATACAAAAATAAATAATTAAAATACAATTCAAAAAGAATCTACAAAACGTAAATATATAGATGGTCCAAATATATATAATAAATTAGCTCATAATAAATTTATATAAATTTAATTAGTACACGTAATATGTGTATATATAATAAACATTTATGTATATTAAATTAATTAACATATACATGTATGTGATTATTATATAAATTAGTATAAGGCTTTTTTATCTGAAAATATAAAAAAAATTAAATACCAAAATGGTATGTCAAATTAAATACCAAAATAGTATGTTAGTGGGTGGTGTCTTTCTCATAGGCGGCATCACCATTTTTTTAATAAAAATTAATTTTTATATTTTTAAAAAATATTATTTTATTTACTAGTGTCATTTACATAAGCAGCACCACATGTACAAAATTTTCAAGTTTGGTATGCGCCCGTGTATAAATATAAAATTGGTATATAGGGGGTCGTGCCTATCTGATAGGCGGCACTAGTGACCCCTATCTAATAGGCGACATTAGTGAAACAATTTTGGGGTCCTATTTAATGGTTCCGGTGAAGAAGAGAATTAATGTTAAAAAACATAGCAGAAGAGAAGGAAGAAGAGAGGGAGAAGAAAGAAAGAAAGCAAGGAAGGAGAAGAAAAAAGAAGCATAATGTATTTTTGTGTTTTTTTTTTTTAAATAGAATGGATTATGATGGGGATAAATTATTTTGTTAGTATTGTGTAGTTTGTTTATTGTTTTTTTTATGTTGTTTTTAATTTATTTTAAAGTTATTTTGTTAGTTATTATTATAAATTATTTGTTTAGTTTAATGTTTATTGTGATTTGTTAGGTTATGAATGTAATTTTTTATTAATTTTTAATTTATTTTAAAGTTATTTTGTTAGTAAGTTTTGTGATTAGGTTAATTGTTTGTTTAGGGTTTATTGTGATTTGTTAGGTTATAAATGTAATCTTTTAATATTTTTTAAATTTATTTGAAAGTTATTTTGTTAGTTAGAATTATAAATTAATTATTAGTTAGTGATGACACTAGAGGAAAATAGATAAAAACTAAAAATGGAGAAAAAATTAATTTTCTATCATTGATATTGGTAGAAATGGCAATAAATCTGATATTGCCTAATTAGATAACAACTTCAGCACAAAAGAAGAAAGTTGACAAGATGATGAGAGAATTGCAAGATTATAAAATGAAACCAAAAGAAGACATTGTTCAACACCTTATTACTGTAAATCAAAAGATGCAAGAAGTGTTATGGAAGGGTTATGAACTGATTAGAAAGAATAAAGTGCAATATTTGACCCTTAGAGGGACATTAATAGAACGAGAGCATTAAATCATTTTTGGCCAACTTTGGAAGACATTGGTACCACGAACGTATTGAAATATAGTTATATACTTCGTGAAGCTTATAATCTCTTATGGAGCAAGGAAAATAGCGAGACAAAGTGTAGGTTCGCGAAAGTTGACTGGGAAGGAAAATGTCTTTAACATGTAATGGATGGATAAATTAGTTGTTAGGAAATTATCAAGAGAATTTATAAATTCAATACTCGTTATAAAGATTGAAGAGAAAGAAGATCCTGAGGAATTTTCAAATTGGATTGTAGAAGATGAATTTGAAGAGAATTCAGAATTTAATATAGAGAATTTCCCAAAGGAAGATACAGAATAGGTTTTTCATTTGCGATTATTTCGATGGAGTAATTTTGACAACCGTGGGATGTATATTTGAATGTCGCCAACAAATAACAATGAGATTTAATAGAAATGTCTCATTTGATTATGTGAAGGAAATGATGTAACGCCCCAAAATTTTAAGAATTTAATTGTGAGAATCTGCAGTAATTAAATTTCTATATCTGTGGTCCTATGCTCTGCTTTTGCGTTTAAGGTCTGGAGTTCGAGTTGTATTGTTAAAATTTTTATTCTTTTAGAACAACATTTATCTATGCAGTATATGGTTAAGTATAGTTTTGTAGAACCTATATCAAGAATGAGCCTGCTAGTTTACTAGGTTAAGTATCTGTTTATATTCTGTTTGTCCCGAGTTCGAATCCCATCATATGCTTTAGGAGAATTTTTGCTTGATGTCAGAGGTATATTGGTGGTCAAGATAAAAACTTCATTAAAATTTGGTTAACATTCTGAGTTCTTTCTACTTCTTTTTCTTTCTTTTTCTTTTTCTTTTTCTTTTATTTTACTTCTTTGATATTTCCTTGTCGATTGGTTCAACAAGTGAATATCGAAAGTTAGTGAGACCTTTAAGTTATTAAAAGACTTCTGTGTAAGTTCTGCTGGAATCCTTCAACTTCTTCGAAGTTTTGTTAGATTTTTGTTGTGTTGTTAAATTGGGAATTCTCTGATTGTTTTACTTAAACTCTCTGATAACTAGTCGTTTTGTTCCTTTAGGCGTGAGTACGGAGGAAGTGATCCTTCACGTGTTATGCCGACTTAGCAAGGTTGAATCATCAGTAAATGTTAGTTGTTAAAAGTTTCCTCATGTCGATTTATTCGACATAATTGATTGTGTATTAACGTTGCTTTATTTAGTCGTTTTATTCAAATAATTTATTATCGAATGGTTAATTAGGTTCCAAATAGTCTCCGCATTGTTTTTCCGTTAAAGCGAAACCAGGTGTGTATAGAAAACCTTAATTTTTGTAAGTTTCTGTCACAAAAAATGATGGCTATCGATGCCACATAGCAAGGCACACTGGCTTATGTCCAGGCCGTGTGAGCCACAGAGCCGTGTGGGTGGCCATGTAACTCACTGTTCATCAATTGGGAGTCACACGGGTAAGGCACATGGGTGTGTGACAATATTAGTGCAGGGTCTACACAGGCAAGGGACATAGGCGTGTGTCTAAGCCGTGTAACTCACTGTTTGTGACTTAGGACAAAATGAGCAAGTACATGGGCGTATGCCCAAGCCGTGTGAACCACACAGATAAGGACACGGGCATGTGTCCAGGCTGTGTAACCCTCTGATTTATGCTTTAAAACCACACAGGCAAGGACATGGGCATGTGCTCAGGCCGTCTAAACCATACAGGCAAAGATATGAGCGTGTATCTAAGCCATGTAAACCACACGAGCAAGGATATGGGCATGTGTCTAGGCTGTAGGGCGTATATAAAAAGGGTCTAAAAATGTTTTTGAAGCCGTAAATGTTACTTAAGACTGATTTTGATGTTTCTATGGTATGAATGGTCTGAATTTGACTAAATGATAACTCTCTGACACCCTATAACCTTTGCGTGAATTCTGTACCTGTATGTACACTGTGATGCTTAGTCTGATATTGAACTTTACTATTTACTTGTGGAACAAATTAGAATAACTGAATACATATTGTGGATAATGGTTCTCTACATATGCATGGGTTGGGATATTAAGAAGAATGAAGTGATATGTTTTAAATTAGTGGCTAAGCCACCATATGTATAACTCTGATTCCGGTGTTTCGTTCTATTACGATCTAGCAACTAAGTTGCGTTTCTGTACACGTATCGGACTGATACTCTGGGTTGATTTGGCATTAAACGCCCTTAACGGTGTGTTAGGACGGACGAAGATGGTGTGTAGCGGTTGAGGGTTAGGAATATCTGCATCTGACTCTGATCTATTCTGTATATAAAACTGAAATTTATTTCTACATCTGAAATCACTCTATCTTGAATATGAACTAGAAATGTTTCTGTTATCAGATCGAATCCTTTAATATGGACACTGTTTGGTAAATGTGTTTATGTGAACAAACTTCTTTGTGTACTGAGTTTACAACTTACTTTATTGTTGGTTAGATTTTAGGTGGTTCTCAGTCTTGAACGAGTCAGCACTACGAAAGCTTGGTCAAGCTTTTATCTTTCTTTTAGATACTACTTTAAGAATTTCGATAAACTATGATAATAGGACTTTGAAAGATTATATACTTAACTAATCCTTATGATGAATATTATGCGAAGTATGGTTCAGTGTTATTTTGTTATATGTGTGGTATTTAAGTATCAACGATGTAACTCTCTAACCTTGAACTGGACGTCTAAGTTGGGTTTAGGGTGTTACATTTAGTGGTATTAAAGCCAGGTTTGTCAACGCTTAGACTGTGTTTGGGCTCATGTGTGAGAACAGTAGGTTGGTGATAACTTAGTATCTGAGTTAATATGGAAAAACTGAAACATTAGTGAATGACCAAGCCTCTGACACTGACCTTGTAAGTAATTTTGTTCTGTTATATAGATTGTAATACCTAAACTATTGTTTGGTTAAATGTTTTGATGTGAACTGGTGCAATCATCCTATTGGATGTCTGAGTTGATCTGTGCACTCTGACATTGTAGCTAGATTGCCATAATGAGTTCGCGCAGTAGTTGTGGACGTGGTATTTGGGGGCGTCGAGGACGCTGAGAAAGAGCTCGAGCAGAGTCATCCTCTATGGGTAATATGCTTAATCTGGAGACTAGTGAGATAGTTGGTACTCTCACTGTTGAGACGGAGTCCTAGACTCCGACGATTGGGAACGATGTCCTAGGCCATGATTTGAGCACTGGAGAGAGTCATAGGGATCCATTCAGAATCAAAAGGCCAAGGGTTGGTTACTAAATGACTTCAGTCGAATGGGGCTGAATTATTTAGTGGTGTCATCAGAATCGCTCCTACTGTTACTGAATATTAGCTTGAGGCTACTGGGCTAATTATGATTGATCTTGACTGTACTTCCACTCAGAAATTGACGAGTGTTGTGTCCCTACTTCGAGACGAAGTTTATTAGTGGTGGTTGACAGTTAAACAAGGTGCTCAGCCTGAACAGGTTAACTGGGATTATTTCAAGAATGCCTTCCAGAGTAAGTATGCGGGGGCGAGTTATGTTGATTCTTGCCGACGTGAGTTTATGAGCCTAGTTCAAGGCAACCGATCTGTGGTTGAATATGAAGCTAAGTTTCTGCGACTGAGTAGGTATGTATGAGCTTTGGTAGCGTCTGACTACGATAAATACGTGAGATTTGAGGAGGGATTGAGATATGATCTGCGGGTTCTGATAGCTCCTCAGAGAGAGCGGATTTTTGCAGTTTTAGTTTACAAAGCAAAGATAGTGGAAGAAGTGAAGTGCACTGTGTGCGAGTGGCGTGGTCATGAGAGGTACCAGAGTAAGATTAAAAGGGATTCGTGTCCCTCTGGTCCTGGTCAGGGCTCTAAGAAAAGGATGAGGCTGGACCTGCCCCTGAGGGCCGAGGCACCAGCTGTAGTGACTGAGATTCAGCTGTGCAGTGATTGTGGGAAATGCCATCCGGGTGAGTGTTAGAGGAAGTTAGGAACGTGCCTCCGTTGTGGGTCGATGGAGCATCGAGTTAGGGATTGCCCTTGTTGATGAGACCAAATACCAGTTGCGACATAGACTTCGACTCTAGGTTCTGTTCAAGCTCCGATTGTGGTTTAGCAACCACCTAGAGGTCATAGTACTAGTAGAGGCGATGATAGTTAGGGGAGAGGACAAAGGGCACTGAGTAGAGGTGCAAGTCAAACTGAGGCTCATTAGCCGGCACTAGTTAATACAGCAAGACATCGCGAAGAGAGTGATGATGATAATGTCATTGTAGGTACCTTTTTTATTCATTCTGTTCCGTATTGTGCTCTCATTGATATTGGCTCTACTCACTTGTACATAGCTAGTGTGGTTTTTGTATATCTGGGTTTCACTGCTAAAAATATTACTAGGGAGTTTTCTGTGATTAGTCATTTGGGTCAGTCAATTTGAATTGATAGAGTATACAAGTGGGTACCCCTAGAGCTCCAAGGTATGGTAATTCTAGCTAACCTGATGGAATTACCCTTTAGTGAGTTTGATTTGATTCTGGGAGTAGACTGGCTTGTAAAATATTATATCAGTCTAGATTGTGCAACTAAGAGAGTTACTTTGTGAACAGATGAGAACGATAAGGTGGTTATGGTCAGTGAGTGTCAAGATTATCTCTCTAATGTAATCTCCGCTCTTATAGTAAATAAGCTAGTCCGAAAGGGGTGTGAGGCATTCCTTGCTTACGTATCCGATTTGGTTCCTGCAAAACTTTCTATGAGAGATATCTACATCGTGAAAGATTTCTCAGATGTCTTTCTCGAGAAATTACCTGAAGTAACTCCAAATACAGATGTGGAGTTTGGAATTGATCTGTTACCAGGTACGGCTCTGGTGTCTATTGCACCTTATCACATGGCACCAAAGAAGCTGACTGAACTAAAAGCGCAGCTTTAGGAACTTTTCAACAGAGGGTTTATCTGACCAATCGTGTCTCTGTGAGGGACACCAGTGTTATTTGTTAATAAGAAAGACGGGTTGATGAGGATGTGCATAGATTATCGACAGTTAAACAAATTGACAATCAAGAATAAGTACTTATTATCGAGGATTGACGACTTGTTCGATCAATTTCAAGGAGCATTCGTCTTCTCCAAAATTGATTTGCACTCTGATTACCATCAGCTCAAAGTCAAGGAGACTGATGTGTACAAAATCGCCTTCAAAACTTGTTACGGACATTACGAGTTCCTGGTGACGCCTTTCGGTTTGACGAATACTCTAGTGGCATTTATATACTTAATAAATCGGGTGTTCCAACTGTACTTGTATTAATTTGTAGTGGTTTTCATTGATGACATCCTAATTTACTCCAAAACTGAAATTGAACATGATAATCACCTTCGTATTGTACTTCAAGTACTCCGAGAAAAATAGTTGTATGCCAAGTCAAGTAAGTGCGAGTTTTGGTTATAAGAAGTCGCTTTTCTATGTCATGTGGTAACTATGGAAGGGATCCGAGTTAATCCCAAAAAAGTATAAGTTATAGTTGAGTGGAACCAACCGAAAAATGTAGCGGAGCTTCGCAGCTTTCTGGGTTTAGCCGATTATTACCGATGATTCGTTGAGGTATTTTCCCTGATTACGTCGCCTTTAACGAAGTTGTTACACAAGAGTGCTTCGTTTGTGTAGTCTAAGGCACAACAGTCTAGTTTTAATAATCTTAAGTCCATTCTGACACAGGATCCTATTTTAGTTCAACAGGAATTAGGTCGAGAATTTGTGGTATACAGTAATGTGTCACATGTAGGGTTAGAATGTGTACTCATGCAAGATGGTAAGGTGGTCACTTACGCGTCGCGGTAGCTTAAGACACACGAAGGTAACTACACTACGCATGGTCTTGAGCTGGCTGCGGTGGTGTTTGCTCTAAAAATCTAGATACACTATCTGTATAGTGAAAGGTGTATCATTTACACCGATCAGAAGAGTCTCAAATATTTGTTAACTCAAAAAGAGTTAAATCTTCAGCAGTGCAGATGGATTGAATTACTTAAAAATTATGATTACACGATAGAGTACCACCCGGGTAAGGCTAATATGGTCGCTGATGCCCTTAACTATAGAGCGATGACTGATCTGAGAGCAATGTTAGCTCATTTGAGTTTGGTCTGATATGATCTGATGCCACTAAAAAGGATTTAGTTTGGGTCATTATTGATCGGTTGACCAAATCAGCCTACTTCATTTCTATCTGAACAGATTACTCTCTATAAAAGTTAGCTAAACTGTATATTGCTAAAATTGTGAGACTACACAGGGTCTCAGTCTCAATTATCTCCGATAGAGACCCACGATTCACATCTTGGTTCTGGAAGAAACTTCATGAGGCCTTAGGCACCTGACTTAATTTCAGTATTGCATATCACCCCGAACCAACGAACAGTCTGAGCGAGTCATTCAAATTCTAGAGGATATGCTTCATAGTTGTGTGTTAGACTTTTGGGGTAGTTGGAAGGAGTATCTACCATTGGCTGAGTTTGCATACAATAATAGCTTCTAGTCTAGTATTTAGATGGCACCCTACGAGGCCTTATATGGTCGTAAGTGCCGTACTCTGTTATATTAGATAGAATTAAGTGTATGACGAATATTAGGTCCTAAGCTGGTTTCTAAAAGTAAAGTACTGTGAAAGTGATTCGTAATCGACTGAAAGTTGCCTCTGACCGATAGAAGTCTTACGCGGATTTAAAAAGATAAGATATTGAGTTTTTTGTAGGTGATCAAGTGTTTCCAAATGTGTCACCGTGGAAAAAAGTTCTCCGATTTGGACACAATGGCAAGCTGAGCCCTAGGTTCATTGGACCTTATTGTATTTTAAAGCTTGTTGAACCTATTGCGTATTAGTTAGAATTATTGTCAGAATTAAAACGAATTCACGAAGTGTTTCATGTCTCGATGTTGAGACAGTATTGATCGGATCCGTCGCATATTCTTCCTATCGACAAATTCAAATTACGACTGGATTTAACATTTGAATAGAAACCTGTCCAGATCTTAGAGCGTGATGTTAAGTAAATGAAGAAGACAACTGTTCCTCTAGTAAAGGTTCTCTGGCAGAACCATGGTACTGAGGAGGCCACATGGAAACATGAAGAATCAATTCGACAGCTGTATCCGTATCTGTTTGAGTCAGGCAAATTTCGAGGCCGAAATTTCTTTTAAGGGAGAGAGTTGTAACACCCTAAAAATTTTAAGAATTTAATTGTGAGAATCTGCAGTAATTAAATTTCTATATCTGTGGTCCTGTGCTCTGCTTTTGTGTTTAAGGTCTGGAGTTCGAGTTGTATTGTTAAAGTTTTATCCTTTTAGAACTACCCCTATCCATGCGGTATATGGTTAAGTGTAGTTCTGTAGGAACCTATGTCAAGAATGAGCCTGCTAGTTTACTAGGTTAAGTATCTGTTTATATTCTGTTTGTCCCGAGTTCGAATCCCATCATATGCTTTATGAGAATTTTTGCTTATTGTCGGAGGTATGTTGGTGGTTAAGACAAATACTTTATTAAAATTTGGTTAATGTTCTGAGTCATTTCTATTTTTTTTTATTTTTATTTTTATTTTTATTTTTCTTTTTTTCCTTTTATTTTCTTTGATTTTTCTTTGTCAATTGTTTTCAACAGGTGAATATCGAAAATTAGTGAGACATTTAAGTTATTAAAAGACTTATGTATAAGTTCTGTTGGAATCCTTCAACTTCTGCAAAGTTTTGTTAGATTTCTGTTGTGTTGTTAAATTGGGAATTCTCTGATTATTTTACTTAAACTCTCTAATAACTAGTCGTTTTGTTCCCTTAGGCATGAGTACGAAAGGAAGTGATCATTCGCATGTTGTGCTGACTTATCATGGTTGAACCGTCGATAAACATTAGTTGTTTAAAGTTTCCTCGTGCCGATTTATTCGGTATAATTGATTTTGTATTAACATTGTCTTATTTAGTAGTTTTAGTCAAATGATTTATTGTCGAATGGTTAATTAGGTTCCGGGTAGTCTCCGCATTGTTTTTCTGTCAAAGCGAAACTAGATGCATACCAAAAACCTTAATTTTGCAACTTTTGGTCATAAAAAATGGTGGCTGTTGACACCACACGGCCGTGTGTGCAAGTCGTGTAAGCCACAAAACCGTGTGGCAGGCTTTGTAAGTGGTTGTGTAACTTACTGTTCATCAATTAGGAGTCACACGGGTAAGGCATACGGGCGTGTGTCCAAGCCGTGTGTGACAGTATTAGTGCAAGGTTCACAAGGGCAGGGGACACGGGCGTATAAGGCATACGGGCGTGTGTCCAAGCCGTGTGTGACATTATTAGTGCAAGGTTCACAAGGGCAGGGGACACGGGCGTATGTCTAGGCCGTGTAACTCACTATTTGTGACTTAGGACAAAACAAGCAAGCACTTGGGCATGTGCCCAGGCCATGTGAACCATACAGGCAAGGACAGAGCCGTGTGTCTAGGATGTGTAACTCTCTGATTTATGCTTTAAAACCACACGAGCAAGGACATAGGCGTGTGCCCAGGCCGTGTGAACCACACGGTCAAGGACATAGGCGTGTGTCCTGGCCATATGGCGTATATAAAAAGGGTCCCAAAATATTTTTGAGGCCGTAAATGTTACTTAAGATTGATTTTGATGTCCCCATGTTATGAATGGTCTAAATTTGACTGAATGATAACTCTTTGACACCCTGTGACCTTTGCATGAATTCTGTACCTATATGTACATTGTAATGCTTAGTCTGATATTGAACTGTGCTATTTACTTGTGGAACAAATTAGAATAACTAAATACATATTGTGGATATTGGTTCTCTGCATATGCATGGGTTGGGATATTAAGAAGAATGAAGTGATCTGTTCTAAATTAGTGGCTAAGCCACCATATGTATAACTTTAATTTTGGCGTTTCATCTTATTATGATCTAGCAACTAAGCTGCGTTTCTATATACGTGTCAGACAAACACTCTATGGTTTGTAGGGTTAGTTGGGCATTAAACGCCCATAACAGTGTGTTGGGACGGACGAAGATGGTGTGCAGCAGCTAGGGGTTAGGAATATCTGCATCTGACTCTAATATGTTTTGTATATGAAACTGAAATTTGTTTTTGCATCTAAAATCACTCTGTCTTGAATTTGAACTAGAAATGTTTCTGTTATCGGATCAAATCTTTGAATACTGACATTGTTTGGTAAATGTGCTTATGTGTACAAACTTCTTTATGCATTAAGTTTACAACTCAATTTATTGTTGGTTGGATTTCAGGTGGTTCTTAGTCTTGAACGGGTCAGCACCGTAGAAGCTCGATTAAGCTTTTATCTTTCTTTTAAATACTAATTTAAGAATTTCAGTAAACTATGATAGTAGGACTTTGAAAAATTATATTCTTAACTAATCCTTGTGATGAATATTGTGCGAAGTATGGTTTAGTATTATTGTGTTATATGTGTGATATTTAAGTATCAACGATGTAACTCTCTAACCTTGGACTGAACGTCTAGGCCGGGTTTAAGGTGTTATAAAGGATTAGTGCAAAAATTGTTAGACATTGTGAGAGAAGGATCTCAAAACTTTTTTACAAGTTTCTAATTTCGATAGGTCCTATAAAATTTGCCTAAATGGAACTTGTAGAAGATGAAGACGTAGAAACAATGGTCGCTCTTTATTGCGGGAATCGAAGCGATCAAAATGCATCGATTCAGTTATTTGCTGAGCTAATTGGTGTGGAGCCAACTAAAGATCCCACTCTATTAGGTGAAGAACATAGAGCTTAAGAGCCGTGTATGGTGGTTTCGATATTATACGTTGATAGTCAATGGACTGTACGCAGGATCGATCTTAATGCTGCACTCGAGACTGATGTGGTTGGTGATGATGGATATGATAGTAGTGATCCTTCTAATCACGAGGTCGATAGTGATCGTAATCTCGATGTAGACGAGGTTTCAGATGATATTGATGACAAAGGCGTGAATGATAATGGAAATGTTAACGCATCTTCAATCGAGAAACAGATTCAAAGTATTATGATACACAATAATCCTATGGCACACATGTTGCCCGTAGACCTCGATGTGGTGCATGTAGCCAAGTTTTCGGAGTACCCTAATATACTACTTGCTTACTGGCTGGCCGTATACTTCGATCTTGAGGAGTTGTTCATGGGCCAGAGATTCGAAAGTAAAGATGATTGCATATTTTCCATTAAGCAGTATAGCATGAATATATTAGAGGACTACAAAGTCACCATGTCTAAACCGACAGTATATATTGGGGAGTGTTGGAAATTGGCAAAAGGCTACAATTGGCGGGTACGAGACACATTTATCTAGAAGTCATAGATGTGTGAGATTTAAAAATTTGTCAAGCCTTACACATACACTTTAACACGTATGATAGAAGATCATTGAAAACTTGATTCCAAAACTATCTGCATGTGCATCATACCAATGGTGAAGGATATGCCGACCATTAAAGTTTCAGTACTGATTATCGAAATACAAGCACAAGTCCAGTACCAAGTATCATACCGGAAGGCATGGATGGCTAAACAGATGAAAATAAAGCAATTGTATGGAGATTTCGATGCATCCTACAATAAGCTACAGAGATGGATAGTCGTTGTGCAGGAGTACGTACCGGGGACTGTCAAACTCTAAATGATATCTATGGCCTGACGAGCCCATAGAATAGTCACCATCCCCAAGTCTGGATGATAAGAACTATCCCCAAAGTGTAGCTCTGGCTCTGCCTTTGGCTCACGTGCAAGAGGCAGATGTGGAAGGGGATGGGAGGGTTACCCAAGTCGCGTCATGTGCGGGGGGACTACCATCAATCGTGTACTAAATAAAAATGGTTTTCCCATCTCAGAGCACCTCTATATGTACTCTAACGAGGGCTGCAAATCCAAAGCACTATCCATCTGAGGTGTCCGCCCCAATCGGTTGTTCCACATTACAATATATTCTTCATGCACTTCCACCCAATCATTTCCATGTTTTCCCCTCTTATTAATCCCATAGATGTCCCCAACTGTACTGGCAGTGTCGGGATATACTGTATGCAACTGAACTACCGAAGTACTCGATTACCGTGATACCACTCCACTTTTTGGAAATTGATAATGGATGTGTTAATGCACCATAGGTTTGAGTGGATGTAGGTAGACGAGAGAATAACCGTCATAATTTCTGGGACAGAATGCGACATCTAGATAAATTGCACAGTTAATAACATGGTTATATTAACGTGGGTCGAGTAAGATAAAATAATAAAATGTCATGAATATTGGAAAAACTTACACCCTCTCAAGCATGATTCTCAATCAGTAAACGGTATATTGGAACCTTGTATGACCTCCCAATACTCAGATTAGTGCTCCATCTACAAAAACAAGTTGTTAGAATAATATCATCCGAAAGAAAGTCAACTAATTGTTATAATGAGTAAAAACTCATCACCTATTCACGAATGGAAATACATATGATTGGTGACTAATGAATGCCAAGAATGGCATCTAGTAAAGCACGCAATACTGTAGCAATATGAGGCATTCACCTATGTCCATTGTAGAAGGATTTATCATCCGACAAAGTTCGTAATACAACATTGCTAATACTGCGGACCCTTAACTGTAGGAACGGATGTTATGCAAATCAGATAATAGGGGCAAGTACATTAAGTGGACCTTGTTGCCATTTGCATCCGGCATGAGTACACCCCCTATAATGTGTATAATGTAAGCTTGAACGGCCTGCATCAGCTCCCATTCACTGGCAGTACTCGATAAATGCTCGAAATTGGCCTTTAGCCATGAAAACCTAAAATCCGTAAATTTTCCCTCATTGGGCAAGTGTCCAAGTAAGTTATAGCAAAGGGCGGTTAGCCTAGAGATCGAACTTATGCTCGTGACCACATTCCCGTCAATGGGGAGCCCAAGCTGCAGTGCAACATCATGTTGAGTGATGGTGCACTCCCCACACAGCAAATGAAATGTGTGGGTCTTCAGTCGCCTTCGCTCGACCAAAGTAGATATTAAGTCATATTGCAAATCAAAAGTCTGGATTAATGTCGCTAATCCGAATCCGGCTAACGCCAAGTATGACATGAGGCATTCATCTGGCAAATAGCCTACACTATTAACACGACCCCTCAATGAGCGGTACAGGCCCTGACATTATTAAATTAGCAAAATAGTTAATATAATCTAATTTAATTTCGTAAATGACGTAAGTAACAAAAAACAATTTTATTACCATCTCATTAATAGTACTTGATATATTATCATTATTAATCAAAAACCCATTTGTTGCAAATCTGCAATTACAAAAAAGGAATTCATTTAGTTTGTTGCAAAAAACACAGTAAATAATTTGGATTTGCGTAACAAAAAAACAAAGTGAAAACATAGTAAATATGTGAGTAACAAGAAACACAGTAAAAAACACAATAAAAATATCTCATAATTTACCTACATAAAAAAAATTATGTTAGTTTACAATAATAATATAATTAAAATAAACATAAACTATCTAAACATTAAAAAACATACGAATCGACAAAAAATAAAATAGAAACATACTTATTTAATTTCTTTCAAACAACCTATAAAATTATATAAAAACAAATTTAATCAACATTTCAATAAATAAAAAAATTGTCAAATAAATCAAAAACAAATAAAATTACATTATAACAAATCATAATACACATTAAACTAAACAAATAATTTATAACCTGATCATAAATTACTAACAAAATAACTTTAAAATAATTTAAAAAACACAAAAAAATTTACATTTATAACAAGTCACAATAAACACTAAACTAAACACAAACAATTTATAACCTAATAATAAACTACTAACAAAATAACTTTAAAATAATTAAAAATTTACATTCATACAAAATCACAATAAACACTAAACTAAACACAAACAATTTATAACATAATCATAAATTACTAGCAAATTAACTTTCAAAAAATTTTAAAAAAATAAAAAAATTACATTTATAAAAAATCACAATAAACATTAAACTAAACACAAACAATTAATAACCTTACCATAAATTACTAAAAAATGACTTTAAAATATTTTAAAAAATAAAAAATTTACATTAATCGAAAATCACAAAACACTAAACAAAACACAAACAATATATAACCTAATCAGAAATTACTAACAAAATAACTATAAAATAATTAAAAAATTACATTCATAAAAAATCACAAAATACTAAACTGAACACAAATAATTTATAATAATTAATAAAAAAATAACTAATCCCTTTAAATTAAAAAAAAACATTAATTACTAAAATACATACCTTTCTTCTTTCTTTCTTTCTTATTTTTCTTTTCCTTTCTTTCTTCTCCTTCCTCTCCTTTCTTTCTTATTTTTCTTTTCCTTTCTTTCTTCTCCTTCCTCCCCTTTCTTTCCCTCTTTTTTCTCCCTGCCGAACCCTTCTACAAAGGGGACCTTGTACCCCATCCTCTTTTTTTTTTCCCTTAAAAGGGACTAAACACTACAAAATTGCAATATATAGGGGCGACGAAGGTGACGGCTAACTGGCACCAATGCCGCCTATCAAGGAGGCGTGACTGGTGCTGCCAGTCCATGCGGCGTCACTGCTTCGGGCGGGCCGATTATGGGTCAAAATTTGACACATATTTTGATCGTATTTCGGCGGTATACATGTGATGCCGCCCATATAAATGACACCACTAAATAAAATAATATTTTTTAAAAATATATATAAAAAATAAATTTTATTAAAAAATGGTAGTACCGCCTATGAAAAAGGCACAACCCCACTAGCATACCATTTTGATATTTAATTTTTTTTTAATTTTTCAGGTTAAAAAGCATTAGTATAATAATATTAAAATATAAAATTAAATATATAATGCTGATAATGTTAATGAAAGATTTTCTATTTATTAATCAATACTATAAATAAAATTTATTAATTTAAATTAATTATTTAAAATAAATTCAAATTAATGATGAGTAATTATATTAAATATATATATGATTTTTTACTAAAACTATTTCAAATTACCACACTATTCAATAATTAAAATACAATTACTTGTTTTACCAAAATTTTAAAAAATATTAAAAATTATGTTTGGTAAAAATTTAAAACAACGGGTATAATAATTATGTTTTAAAGTATTATTATTATTTTAAATTACCATACTATTTAAAAATTTCAAATACTATTTTTCTCTTACAAAGGTTAAAGTGAAAATTCACCATCATACTCTAGATAAATATTGAAATTTGTCACTATATTGTGTATAGTTTCAATAAAGGCCCATTTTTGAAATTATTTACGAAAATGGACCATTTCTAAAAGTAATTACAGGTATAGAACGAAAATCTAAAAACGCGCTAATGTGGACACATTTTCAGGGTTAAAGTGCAAATTCACCATTATATTATAGATGAACGCGTTTTTAAGTTTTCGGTCCATACCCGTAATTATTTTCAGAAATGGCCCATTTTCATAAATAATTTCAAAAATGGGCCTTTATTAGTACTACACCCCACTATACTTTATTTTTATTGATATTTGTTGTTTTTTTAAATATGAATAAAATGACAATCAATTTTTATATTATTGAATTTTACCACTAAACTTTAAATTTTATTTAATTTTTGTCACCATAGTTCACTTTTTAAATTAAATTATATCACTCAATATTAATTTTAAATATTTGAAAACAAATTTTAATATTACTTTCAAATATTTTATTTCGATAGTTAATTTATAAAATATAAAAGATTAATCAATTAGCTTATAGTTTTTAAATTAATGAAACAAATACTTGGAAAATAATATATATAAAATAAATTTATTTTTATAAAGTAACCTTTTTTATTAATTATGACATTATATTATTTTACTTATTGATATTAAATATTAAGATAAAATATAAAAAGAAATAAACTTATTAAATTCATTTCAAGTTATTTTAAATTAAAATTGAGTAGAAAATTTCAATACAAATCAAATTTTAGAAATAAAGTTCAATCTAGTAATTGTAAAGTGATAAACTTTAATATAGAGTTAAAGCATAATGATAAATTTACCTTTAATTTATAAGTGTTAGATTTGTAAAATAAATCCGAAATGAAATTTAATAAACCAGGATCTATCATGTCAAATCATCAAGAATAAATCAAGAACAAAACTAGATGCGGAAACGTACCTGAATCCATGAATTCCTTGAAGTTTTACCGGATCTTGGGGATTTGATCTTCCAAATTAGCACACAAGAAATTTAGAGAATATCTGCTCTCTCTTTCCTAATGATGGGATATTAGAAAAGATAGCTTGTGTATAATTTGGGGACCATAACCCTAATATTTATAACTTTGGCATATTAGTTCTAATCAAATTCTAATTAGCCCATCATTAATTAGAATTTTGATTAGAACTCAATTACTAGAGTATCTACACATATTTGACCCATACTTTGTTTAATAATTAAAACCCAATAAAATTCTAACCAAATTAGATCACTTTTAATTTGGGCTAACCTATCATGATAGTAAATAATAACATGTAATTACCCTTATTATATATGTGATGTCCATATTTTCCAGCAATCTCCCATTTGGACGACATATATATACTAATTACTCTATAATTACATGTCATTATATAACCTTATGAGCTCAAAATTTTACTATCATATCCAAAAGGTATTCCGAACAATCTCGTCCATTAATTATGTTAACATAGAACCAAGATGACTTTCGTTACATATATCGTAACTAAATCCATCCATGATCACGTATATTGACACAACCAAATGACATAGATCAAGTATGGATGTGTAGCATGGAAATTACATGCAATATGATCTAAACATGTCTATTTCCAACTAGTTCTCCTTAGTGAGATCAAACCTTACTAAAATCAGAGTGTGAATAAACTAAATAAACTTTATTTCTGCAGAAAATAAACTTAATATCTTTAAACTGAAATAACTGAAAATGCATCTATAACATAAAAGCATTTAAAAATACAAACTCCCATTAAAACCAAATATCCTTTAAATGACATTACACTCATATGAGCAGTGTGCTCTTATAAAACCGTAGGAAAGCGGATCCACAACCATAGAGTTTGTCCTAATATGCTTTATAGGCACCTAACCACTCTGAACTTTTACTTTAACAACTAGGAACTTAAAGTCTATGTGTTTTGACTTTGATGTGCTCCTGATGCTATTGGAATAAAAGACTTCAATTTGTTTTCACAATTTGCACCTTAGTGACAAAATCTTAAAACCAAATCGAAGTTCTATATACTTGATGATCTCTAACTGATTAGATCTCCGATATGTGAGCATGTAATCTTTTGTTCTCTAAAAATACCTTATAACCCTCTTGGATGTTATCCAATGGCCCAAACTAAGGTTGCTTAAAATATCTGCCTTACATCCCAATAATGTATACAATATTTCAATGTATACAAACCTGAATGTGCATTAGACTTTCCACTGTTAAAATGTAAAAAATCTTATGCGTTTTGTTGTAATCTTAAAATCATTCTTAGGGCATTGATTGAGGCTATACTTATTATTAACAAGCAGTATGTCATTAACATATAAAACCAAAAATAGAACCTTACTCCCACTAAACTTAAGGTATATATATTATCTACAAAATTCATCTCTAAATTGAATAAGATAATTGTTTGTTAAAATTTTTAATATTACTGATGAGAAGTCTACTTAAGCCCATAGATGAAGTTCTTTAATTTGCAAATCATTACCTTTGCATTATTAGACACAAAGTTTTCTAATTGCACCATATAAATGTATGATCAATGTTATCATTGAGAAACCATTAACTTAATATTCATCTGATGTAGCTTAAGGTCAAGATATTTCATTAAAGCCATTATAACATTTTCTCTAGTGAACTTTTTTAATGACATTCATTCTTGAGGTTGTTGAGTTTGTTCTTCTGGAATAATTACCTCATCTTGAATAGGGAGTTGTTCAACATTGTCTTATTGAGGTTTTATATTCACTTCTTAATCAATGATAGGTCTGAGAACCTAAACATCGTCAAAAGTAATAGTAGGAACTAAGTTAGAATTCAATTCCTCCTTAAAAGCAATGTCTCTAACCTTATTTCTCCCTCCAAACTCAACATCCTAAAAGAATGTTGCAATTCTCATCTCAAAAATATTCCTAATTGTGGGATCATAAAACTCATAGCCCTTAGATCGCTCAGAATTTCCTTAACCCTTAACTTTATAGACATCAAAGAAGTTAGAAGTGATGTCATTTCATCCTTATCGTTTTTAGCAAAATGTTTCTCAATTTCGTTAAGGAAATCTTAGCCTGAATTGTAACACCCCCAACCTGGCCTAAGAGTTCGGACTGAATTCAGAATACTTCATTGATCACCGAAGTGATCGTAAGAAATTTTACAAAAACAAACCCTTTATAAGTTAGGAACTTTCAAACCTTATTAAGTAAAAACCGAACCATTGCAGTAAATTTAAAACTCAAATAGATTTATAGTTTAGTTTGAAAATAACCAAAATAATTGTACGTATGAAAATCCAAAACAGAATTTGTACCGTAGTATTATAAAAACCTTACAGTTCAAAAACCAAATACAAGATTAAAACTAGAAATCGAAAATTGATAATCCACTCGGTTGAAACTGTCTGAGACCTCTGCGTATCGAGACCAGCTTCAAAAATTGGAAAGGTACCTGAAAAGGGAAACAGAAGAGGGAGTGAGCTACTCGAGCTCAGCGTGAGATCAAATCGTCTATCTATGGAATCGGAAACAGAAAGCAATTCATAAGTAGAACATACTTACATAGCTATTCAGAAACAGTTGGTACGTTCGAAATAGACGTACCGACAGATAGTCAGTTGTTTCGAGCATAATAAAATCACACTCAGTTACACAGTCGCCATTACTATTCAGTCACAATAACGATAACTTTCAATAGTCGCTAGTTTCAATTCAGTCAGTCGGATATAGTCAGAGTTCTACAAAATTCATATAGGCACAATTGCCTTTCAGTCGAATAGTACAATCAAACAGTCGCAATTACAGAACAGTCAATAAGATGCATATGAATGCAGTTAAGTTAAAGAAAACCTACCCATCCAACCAACACACCTCTCCATCCCCCATTACTCCTCAAAGAGTTGTTTAGCTCATCCAACCAATCACTCCATATAGGACCTCGAAGAGCCCATCCAACCCTACACTCCATATGATGTCATCCCGGATTGCCCAACAATGATAGCCATCAGTATTGTCCATGACCCTCAGGGTTTTTGGAACCACCTTCAACCCTTTGGGTATTGGGGCTAACAGTATATTACGCAGCAAAGCTAGCATATAAGCTGTACTGTACAATGCGGTAAATCGCGGTACAGACATGTAGTATGAACTGCAAGATTAGATAATGATACATAGTGTAGCTAACGTACATGCGGTACAGTGTAATGTGGTAATCTGCTATACTAATAGATTGCAATGAAACTACCAGTTCAGTCAATGCTACGTAGCGTAGCTAACGTATATACGGTACAATGCAATATTGTTATCTGCTATATTGTTATAAGTAAAGTCCACGACCCTCTGGGTTGAGACTGCCCACGACCCTCTGGGTATTAGGGGCTAATAGTAGTGCAGTTAAACTACCAATTCAGTTTAGTCTCCCTTCTCTTCAAAATCCGCACCCAAAAATAGTATATGCATATGTATGTATGCAGTCCGACGTACACGATCAGAATACCAGTTTCAAACAGTTAATCAGAAGCAAACACTCACATCCAATCAGTTAGCTATAGAATCAAACATGTGCACTCTCATAATAACTCAAATTCAGTATCAAGCTTATCATACAACCAATCACAAATAACACAATAACACACATATCAAGCCCAGATCAGAGTCATAATTACCCCCAGTAAAGCTTAGTCAAAGGTTGAGACACACAGAGTTATGACACGATCGTGTGAGGGTCTCACACGTCCGTATGCCTACCAAACACAACCATGTGTTCCGAAACGCATACTCATGTGGGATCCTTAAATCCCCAAATCAGTCACACGACCATGTGGCCACGCCGTGCGACTCCAAATCTCAAATTCCTAATTCCCAAACTCACACGCCCGCGTTTCCAAGGGAACACAACCATATGGATTCTAACAAAATCCCCAAATCGGCCACATGCTCGTGTGGCCAGGCCATGTGGCACCCAAAATTGACCGGAAACCCTAGTTCCCAAATCTACACAGCGTGTGCCTCGACACATACCCATGTGGCTGTCGGGGAGGTCACGAAACCACTCTAAATCAGCCTCAAAACTGCCGTTTGAGCCACCATAACAGTCTCTAACCTTTTCCCTATCAAAATACATCAAAAAATAGTGATTTCCCTTCACTTCTATCGTCTAAAAACCTAAAACTGATGGGTTAGCACACATTGAAGGAAAAACCGCACATTTACTTGCAAAATTAAAAAAGAAAGTAGAATAGACAGAGTTGATTCCCACAGCTATTTTGACATCGAAGAGATCAACAGAGAAGTGACAATCCTGAAGCCAAAAGCCAAAACCGTTTTGAGAATATTTAAAAAACAGCAGAAAGACAAAAAGTGAAGAGGAAGAAAAGAGAGGAGGAGAAGAACGTGGAAAAATCGAAGAAGAAGAAAAAAATAAAATACCCCTAAATAAAATAATCATAACAGTTAAAACATATCAATATTATAAGATAATATTTAAAATAAATAATAAACAAATAAAAAGTACCAAAAATATCTCCTTTGCCCACGTAGAGATTCAAACTCAAGACCCTCAGCACACTAACACTCTACTTAACCACCAGACCAGTAGGCCTATTCTTGTTACTAAATTGCACAACTTAACTTATGTGTGCAACCTCCTCACTAACACTACATTCAAAACCCAGAACTTCTAGGCCCAAAATTCGAGGCGTTACATGAATAACCTTTTTAGATTCTTTGCCCTTAAAGGCTTCTAAAATGTTGTGCTTCATGATCATTAGACTCATGCAATTTGAACGATCCTACCTCTCAAAATCCATTTTAACATAAGGGGTGTTTTCCACAGTGAGAGATGCGGGTTGTTCTTCCCTTAGTGCAATGTCTATGTTCATACAGCCAAGCACTATAAGTAAATGTCTTTTCAATTCATTAAAATTAGTACCATTAAGTATGGGTATAGAATTTATATTAGCAAATATTGTGGCATCAGAAGATGAATTAGTTGAATATAGAACAAAAAATAAATAAAAATAAGCTCACATCAATATTCATAAGAAAACAATAAATTCAAGATAATGGCTAATCCCATCTCAAGATACCAAACATAATATTAATATCAAGTCTTTGGACAGTAATATTAACAGTAAGCGGTACTCTTATTGTAGCAATCAAACATTGACAATAAATTATGTCAAACAATTAATTAATCTTTGGACTAATTTATTGCTTACATAAAATACCTTATAATTCTCACATGTTTATCACCACAGATATCATTGAAATTCTGTCAAATATTAACTTACCTTTGGGTCAATTAATAAACACATGAATCATAACAATCATCTTGATATTTTAAATAAATTAATCTACACAAAAGAGGTCACTTTGGCGACATTTTGTTTCAACTAATTTATTTAAAATATTCGACATCCTAAATTAAAACCTAAAGCCAAAATCTGAATTTATTTGTTTCAAAATATTTCTCTTGATTTCATCTTTCAATCAAATTAAAAGATAATAGTATATATATGTATATATTTATCCCAAAACAATATACAATAATGTTGGCAAATATAATATAATAGTTGAATAAATCATAAACCATAAACAACTTCATATAAGACTTCAAATTTAAACCAAAATAATTTGAATAAAAGTAAACCTCATCTCAAGATATCGGATACTCCATTAATATTTCATCTTTGAACAAAATATTAACTTGTAAGTGATATATTAGTGTAATAATCAAACATTAACAATAAGAACATTTCGAATCATAAATCTTCCTTTGGGCCAATTTATTGCTCACATGTAAATCGAATAATTGTCACATGTTTATTACCATAGTTGCACATGTAATATTATTAACTTTCATTTGGGCCAATTAATTTTAACATAACTTAAGTTACATGCACACAACCTTTTATATTTTAAAACAACATAATTTATTATCAAAACACTTTAGTGATTTTTTGCTTCAATTAAATTATTTTATAATAACCCAAAATAAGGTTGTCTTAATAATGCAATAAAAAAACGAAAACCTTAATTTTTGACTTTTTTTTTGTTCCAAAACCATATATATCAAAACTAAATAGAAATAATGTAGTGGTTCAAAGCCAAATAATTAACAAGCACATGTATTCATAATTTTGGCCTGGATAAAAATACCAAAATAATTCACTCATATACATGTATTCATAATCAAATAGAAAAACTTATCCTGAATTTATCATGTAAATCCAAAGTTGTATTTATGATCAAACAGATATTCACATGAATACTTGAAAAATATTTTCAAGCCAATAAATCTAAAAAAGAAAACAAAATCATAATAGTTAGCACATCCCACAATTCATACAATAAACTATGTCATCATAATTTAACCAAGTATTTGGAATCATAAGATGCCAAAACCTATATAATAGAACCAAATTTAAAATCAAATTCTTTAAACATGTATCATGATTGGCATAAATTTGCATCAAAGCACCCAAAAAAAATAAATATATATTCATGGCATAAAATTAACAACTTCAATGAATATCCATTAAATCAATTTGGTAAAAAAAATCATAATTGAATCTATAAGTTTTTATTTTTAATAACCTTAGCATCAATACACACAAAACTTAAAACCATAAATATTTATAAATTCAATTAAAACCAATTCACACATGTAAAATCATGTGTATACTCTCAAAAATCGTTTATATGTCAATACATATAATAAAAAATACTACTCACTTATCTTGCATGTACAAAATTAATCCGAAACTATATTTATAATTAAATAGATTCGTATGAAAAAAATCCATTACATATTCTTAAACATATAATTCCTAAAAATAAATATATATGAATTAATTATTCTAGATACTCAAAAAAATAGATGAATTCATATTTAAAATAATGTATCTATATATATTTTTAAAAAATGGAAGAATAAGAAATCAAAATAATATCATTGCCCCAATAAGAGTTGAACGGTGGATTCAACTTTCATTCTTTCCTTTAAAGAAAAATAGAAAGCCACGATTTCAATCAAACCTCAGAAACACAAACCTTCTTTATCAATTATCATTGTAATGGAAATCAAAATCATACAAATATCATTAATTTTCTATTCAATTCGGCATTCAAGAATCAAACTAAAGTCATCATTGATATATATATAATTGGAGAATATATTAAAAACAAAATTATATATTTATAAAACCCTAAAACTTTAATATAATGAATCAAAATCTAAAAAACTTTATCAAGAATATCAAAGATTCAACATAATATATAATTAGAATATCAAATTCATAAAATTTAAAAAAAGAAAAAAGAAAAACAAATCAATCCAAAAATTAATAAAGAATCAATTCATTCTCAATAATTCAACATGACAAAGCTCGAATGTCACTTGTTAGATTTGTAAAATAAATCTGAAATAAAACTTAATAAACCGGGATCTATCATGTAATGCCCCAAATTTTTGTACTTTCGGCTTTTGTGAGTTTTTGGCTTGAAAAATATCTGGAAAAGTTTCTGCAATAATTCGACACAAATAATTGTCTGCTTAAGTGGTTATGTGCTTTGGGGTGTGTTGGGGAGGTCTCAAGTTCAAGTCTAGACTTGGGCTAAATTTTGGTTTTTATTTGAGTAAGGCTTTATCATTGGCTAAGAGGCTTATAGGAGTTAATTTGTGAGGATATGTCAGAATGGGCCTATTGGTCTAGTGGTTAAGTGGAGAGGGATTATGCTTGAGGTCCTGTGTTCGAATCTTAGTGTGGGCACTATTTTTTGCTGAAATTTTCGGCTAAGTGTTTGTGTTTTACTAAATGTCTGAGTTGGGGAGTTAGGAAATCACCAAAAATCTGATCATATCTTGTTGTTTGAGAAAAATAGTGTAGACCAGGAATCTAAAGATAGGCTACAGAGTTCTGGTTGTTAGGAATTCTGCTCGTTATCGGTAAGTCTGCGTTTCTCGTGGAGATTTTGCTTGAATATTATTTAAGTGACTGAAACCGAGTTACCTATTATTTATTTTAGGTTTGGAAGGGCTTACGAGTGCTTAGGCATCGGAAATAGTTCAAGTGTGTACTCTCATTGCACTGAAATCGTGTTTCGACGAAAGTCGAAAACGAAACTGTCGACGCCACACAGGCATGTGGACTACCCGTGTGGAGGCCATGTGGCGAGACACTACCATGTGATCGATGGACTAAGCCGTGTGCGCTCGACATGAGCGCAACGGACATGGCCTTATGAGGCTAGTGAGGCCGTGCGCGAGACACGGGCTCAGTCAATTAGGTTGTGTGGGCCACACGAGCGTGTGGGTCCACACGGGTGAACCACACAAGTGTGTGGATTCTGGGCCAAGCCGTGTGATCCCCACGGCCAAGGCCAATTTGGGCTGTGTGGGCCACACGGTCGTGTGGGTCCACACGGGCAGGCCACGTGGGTGTGTGGGCCCTTTTTTTCTAAATTGAACTATAAGGTTGCACAGGTCACCCTAGTCGACTGTGACATATCGTAGGGTTGGTAAGGATATCTTAGACCCCGATTCTGTTAACTAATATTGATGTATGTATTTGCATGTTGCTTATAGCATGTATATCCTATCTCATCTGTTCTAATTATGAGAGTATGATCTGTGTATCTGCATAATAGCATGTCATATCTGTATGTTGCACTGCATTAGGGTGGGATGTTGTTGAAGTGAAGGAAGTTTGAAAGGCTATTAGCCTGTTATTTGGCAGCTAAGCTACATATATATAATATGTGTCGTTTCACGGTACCTAATAGTGTGTAGGGTTGGATGGGTTGATTTTATCCCTATACTTACTGTGTAGGGCTGGGTGGGTCGATTTTATCCCCACATGGTGTGTAGGGTTGGACGGAGATGCTGTGCAGGATTGGTAGGCATGATATACGATATTCTAATCTATTATGCATTCTGTATCTGTATGGGTTAAGGCCCGATTATATCTGATTCTGATTTGAGTGGGCTAAGGCGTACATCAATTATGTAATGGGCATAATTCCAAATTATGGCTGTTATCTATTTTTGTTAACTGTATGTATGCATGTATACTGTGGGGATGTACACACTGAGTTTGAGAAAACTCACCCCATTATTTGTTTATCTGACAGGTAATCCACAGCAGTAGATGGATCGATGCAGCGGAGGGCTCGACGGTGACCACTATTGGATACAATCCGACTTTCACGGTTTTACTGCATTACTGTTTTTAATCACTTTGGGATTAATTATGTAATTTTGGACTTGGACTGTGTTCGATTCTTATTTGGGTTTCTAAAATTGTTAATTTTGGATTCTTAACTACAACAAAGCCTCGTTTTCCTAAAAATTAACTAAGAGCTTCCGCGTAAAAGAAAGGAGTTTAAGCAATTAAGTTGATTCGCGATTTTCTGACTTAAGCAAAGATAATAACCAGAATGATTTCTAACTTGCTAAAACATTTCCAAAAGCACTCTCATGTGACACGGCTAGATTCGGCCATAACATCTAGGTCGGGTTTGGGGCGTTACATATCATGTCAAATCATCAAAAATAAATCAAGAACAAAACTAGATGCGAAGGCGTACCTAAATCCACGAATTCCTTGAAGTTTTACCTGATCTTGGGGATTTGATCTTCCAAATTAGCACACAAGAAATTCAGAGAATATCTGCTCTCTCTTTCCTAATGATGAGATATTAGAAAAGATATCTCGTGTATAATTTGGGGACCATAACCCTAATATTTATAACTTTGGCATATTAGTTCTAATCAAATTCTAATTAGCCCATCATTAATTAGAATTTTGGTTAGAACTCAATTACTAGAGTATCTACACATATTTGACCCATACTTTATTTAATAATTAAAATCCAATAAAATTCTAACCAAATTAGATCACTTTTAATTTGTGCTAACCTATCATGATAGTAAATAATAACATGTAATTACCCTTATTATATATGTGATGTTCATATTTTCTAACAATAAGCACAATAAAAAATATTAATTAAAGTGAAATATAATAATAATTTTCAATTTCATCTAAAATATAGTGACAATTTTACACATAAAATACACTTTTAACGTTTAGTGGTAAACTTTTTTTTTTTAATTATAATAAAATTTATTAATATATACAATAAATTTGTATAACGCATGGGTAAGAAAACCAAATTAATATATATACATAACTTATATATAAAAGGAAGGTCAAGGACGTTCCTAGCTTGACACGTGTTTGAGTGTTTTTTTTTGTGTGGATTTTATAGAAAAATGATCAAATCTCATTTTCAGTCCCTCTACAATGCCTACAATTAAGATTTAATATTTATATTTGAATTTATACATTTTAATCTCTATTATTATAATGTTTAATCCAAATAGTTAATATTATTGATTACTGATTAATTTTTTTATATGTATTTAAAAAAATAGTATTGTTACAAAAAGAAAATATTTTGGCATGGATTGTGTAACGCCCCAAAAATCCTGAACTTTCATTTTTGCGATTTTGGATATGGATTGTGTGAATGATTTTCTGGTCAGGTAAATTCTTTCTTTAATGTGGGGTAGTTTCCGTGAAGCTTTAAACCTGAACTTAGAAATAGGAAAATTTTGTTTAAGTACTAAAAGAACCCTGGCATTGAGTTGCATGGCTCTTAAATAAAAGAAGAAGAAATAGGGCTCAAATGAGCCTATGGTACAATGGCAAGGTAGCGCCACTTAGGGAGCTATAGGTGGCGTCACTATCATGTAAGGGGATCCAAGGTTCGAGGCCTAGTATGGTGTTATTTGAAACTTTATTTTTGCACTTTGGAGGGGGTGGTAGTGGCGTTAGAGTGGACTCTGTAAGGAGTGTTCAGAAGAGAAATTTAAGGCAAAAATAATAGAAAAAATTAGAAGATTGGTGAGTAGAAGAGGTAGAGCCGATTGGGACTTTGGGGTAGGCTAGTTTCGACTTTGGGTTTATATAAGGGGTGCCAAATTCCCTATGAAGGGTTTCCTTTGTTTTGCCAAATCAGGTTCTATCAAAAGGGTGTTATAGGTGCCGTTTTGTTTCTGCAGAATCTTCTCCTCCCAAATTCTCTCGTTCGTCATTTTTTTCTCACTTGTGTTTAAAAGCCAAAAACCTTTGTTTCTTGATGCCGATTTCTCATTCTTTCACTTCTTGAAATTCTCTTTTGGATCACCTTTGGTCATAGCCGATTTCTTCCCTTTTCTTTTTGTGCCGAATAACCCTCTTCATCATCTCAAACCCTGTGCCGAATACTCCAGTGACCGAATCTCTGTCGTGCTGTCATTACTCCTTCGATTTTGGTTGATCGAATCTTGGAGAATTGGAATCAAGATTGGATCTTCAGATCTCTGCCGAAAAACTATCCATACATTTCGAATTTTAGGTAAATGTTCTTTATTTTGGGTTAAGTTGGCCGAATGGTCTTTGGTGAGGAAAAGGGTGACTTAAGTTGGATACAAGTCACCTATTATTCTGTCCTTAATGATTAAGATTGATGTAGATCTAGGAGATATTCGAGAGTAGTACCTAAGGAAGGGCTATTAGGACTTGTCGCACACAGTAAGATTATGGTAAGGCTTCGGTTCTTGATAAATATTGTGGTTAAGCATGTGATTAATTGAAGGTTGGTGTTGGTTATAGGTTCGAGGCTAAGGAGAGTGTAACACGTCTCATTTACCAAGTGTGTACATACATCACACACACGACAAATCGGTAAAAGCTGAAATCCCGAAAAGCTGGAAAGCCGAAAAGCTGAAAGGTTGGCGTCGGTAACCATACGAGCGTGTGAACACTCATGTGGAGTTAGCAAAATAACAACCGGGGCCAAGAGAGTGATCTCATGGTCTCGGGCCATATTTTAGCCAACCAAGCCAAACTGGGCTAAATGGGCCCGACGAGCTCGTGGGCCCAAACTTGGCAAAAATTGTTAAGTGATATTAAGTAACGAGCTAATAAAGTTTATGGAATGGGTTGGAATGGATTGGGGCTGATGGGCCGTATATGTGTGATTAGGCCTAATGGGCCAAATAGTTATGATCGGGCCGATGGGCCATATGTGATTTTAGGAAAGCATGTAGACTTGCTAGGGTTTTATAATGGACTTTAGGCCTAGTTCTGATGAATCCTTAAGCAGCATAAAACTTAATTAATTAATCAAGCATGTTTGTGGACAATTCGCAAGGTTTGATGTGGCAATGGGCATATGCATGTCTAGGATTGGATCTAGGGAGAGCTTGGTACTTCAGCGGTCTTAATGACCCACCTCTTCTTCTCTGGAATCCTACCTGGTGCATAGTGTCTATTCACTTTAGCCAACGAGGATTTGTTGATGGGCCAAAGTTCGTAATTAAAACCCATACTGTTAAGAATTACTGAAATACCCCTGTAGGGTGAGAATTACTGAAATACCCCTGTAAGGTAGGATTACTGAAATACCCCGTAGGGTAGAAGTACCGAATGAAATGACTGAGATGCCCTCATTATATAAAGGACTAAGATACCCCTAGGTGCTTAATATGTGAAAATGTGTATGTTGCATTCATAAGATGTATGTTGCACTTAGGTGGGTTTGATGATACGAAGGAAGATATGTGAGGATCGCATAGTCGCTGGACGACCGTGGATCCACCGGTGGCTTTAAGCCTATTATATGATTAGCAGCCTTGCTGCAACGATTGAGTATTACCGCAACCGGTGCTACTATTAGAGTGTAGGAATAGGTGGGAATGGATTGGGTCTGATGGGCTGTATATGTGTGATTGGGCCTAATGGGCCAAATAGATATGATCGGGCCTGATGGGCCATATGTGATTTTAGGAAAGCATGTAGACTTGCTAGGGTTTTATAATGGACTTTAGGCCTAATTCTGATGAATCCTTAAGCAGCATAAAATTGAATTAATTAATCAAGCATGTCTGTGGATAATTCGCAAGGTTTGAGTGTGGCAATGGGCATATGCATGTCTAGGATTGGATCTAGGGAGAGCTTGGTACTTAAGCGGTCTTAATGACCCACCTCCTTTTCTCTAGAATCCTACTTGGTACATAGTGTCTATTCACTTTAGCCGATGAGGACTTGTTGACGGGTCAAAGTTCGTAATTAAAACCCGTACTGTTAAGAATTACTGAAATACCCCTGTAGGGTAAGAATTACCGAAATACCCCTGTAAGGTAGGATCACTGAAATACCCCTGTAGGGTAGAAGTACCGAATGAAATGACTCAGATGCCCTCATTATATAAAGGACTAAGATACCCCTAGGTGCTTAATGTGTGAAAATGTGTATGTTGCATTCATAAGATGTATGTTGCACTTGGGTGGGTTTGATGATACGAAGGAAGATATGTGAGGATCGCATAGTCGTTGGACGACTGTAGATCCACCAGTGGCTTTAAGCCTATTATATGATTAGCCGCCTTGCTGCAACAATTGAGTATTGCCGCAACCGGTGCTACCATTGGAGTGTAGGAATAGGTGGGTTGATATTTATATCCCCACAGGAGTGTAGGGTTGGAAGGGAAAATAGAGTGTAGGGTTGGATTGGGATGGGATGAGAGCATTGTATACATGTGATACTGATGTGATATGGGCTAAGGCCCAACCAAGGTCATTATGGCTAAGGCCCAAGACCACCAATATTGATAGGGCTTAGGCCCAATGTGATATTTGCATGTTGATTTGATTGTCGAGGGTTGTACACATGAGTTTCGAAATTCACTTCCCTTCTTTTTATGTTTTTCTCAGGAGACCTTCAGTAGGCGGCTCGACGTAAGAGAAGACTTGGAGGTGGCCACACTACAAGTTAATTAGAATTTTAAATAGTTTCAAAATTTACTTTACCTTTGATTATTTCTTTTTATTTGGATGTAATAAGGCTTATCATCTCCTGTATGAATGTAAATTGAGATTTTTTTTTTTTATGTTTGCTGTTGAATTATGGGTTTTCTTAAAACATAAACATGTTTTCTAAATCAACATCATTAAATTATTATTTTTCTTAAACATGGGTTTTTCTCCCAAAATTAAAGTTTTTAACTAACTCACCTAAACTTTTAAAACAAGCAAAGATTCAAATAGACTTTATCATTAAACGTTTTTTTTCTAACTCAAGTCCTTCAATGTATCGGATTGGTGCGAGTAACCATGCCATGTGACATCACCCGATTCGACGATAACTTCTGGGCTGGGTTTGAGGTGTTACAAATTGGGATATGTATTTTTTTTAATCACATTAGCTACCAAAATTATTAGAGTGCTAATTACTTGGACTAGCTAATGAAATGGCTCTCCCCTCTACATGCTCACATTTGATATTTAGTCTCTCTCTCCCTGTATATATATTAAAAGAAGTCTTTGACATAATTTTGTCTTCTATTTTTACAATGATATTAGTTAGCCCAAATAATTTATATATTTATATGTAATAGTTATCTTATTATTTTTTTATCACATCATTTTGCGTGTTGATAATTGTCTAAGAATAAAAAGACTATTAGTAGTCCAAAGGTTAAAAGTGAATTTTTTTTCAATTATATATGAATGTTTTAGCAAAATAAAAAAGATATTATGAATTTGAAAAAGTGGCATGGAATTGCATTTTTTCTATATATTATAATGATAGTTAAATTTTCGTTTTGGTTTATATAATGTGCTCCAATTTAAGACTTAATCTTTATACTTTAACTTATTGACATAAGTTGGTACCTCAACTTTTACATCGTCATTGGTTAGCTCAAATCCTTTATTTTGATTAAAATGATTATGTAATTTTTAAAAAGTTAACGCCGTTAAAATTATCTATTAAATTTACATCCATTACAATGAACTTTTTGTTACATGATTACAATATGAGTAATTTTTTAAAAAATCAAAATGTAACTCCAAAAAATTTAATGGTATTAATAATTGGACTTGAATTTTAAATTTCAAAACACTAATAAGATGCATTCCTTAATGAACAAGAATAAGTGGTATCCGCATAGTACATCACCTGTACAAGTCACCTCAATATATAAGGTATTGAGACTTGCTAACATACTATATGAATTACAATCAATCTTCTGAATAAAACAACAAGATAGTTAACATAAAAATATCTTCAACAAGTCTAGCATAAGTCTTCAAATCTTCACAATATGCTTTCAAATTCACCTGAACCAATCCAATCTCATCAAAGTATGAAAGTCCATTTCTTTGATTCGATCCAAATTAATCTCCAAGATATGTTGTTATAAACAATTTGGACATTGTGGATGGGATTGCATACGACCAAAATACTAGCAAAGATCAAAGTCCGTGAATTTTGTTACCAAAATTTGCCAACATAAAATATGGAAAATTTATTACTTAAGCAATGTGATTGTATTGTAGATAGAGGTTTTCCACAAGTTATTTTGAAAAATGCCAATATCTCAACTATGCGAATGGAAATCACGAAGTTCTAACTTTGTGATTTTGAATGGAAGGTGCAAATTACGTATATCTATGGCAATACCAACTTAGCAACAAACTTCATGGGTAATAGGATTAAGTCATGATTAGGTGGTTAGTAAAACTAATTCAGTTAACTCGTTGCTACAGTTACTTATTCATCTAGTTCCTTATAAATAGTGAAGTCTTCTATGTAAAAGGTAGGTTTTTAGTCTTATTAAATAAAGATTGAAAAAACATTTCTCCTCTATTATGTTTCATCTTCTCCTGTTATCTTTTTATTTCTGTCTATACATATTTATTGACGTTACTACTCAAAGTTTTCATCATGGTATCAGAGATTGAAAGATTTTAATAGAGAATGCTTATTTTTTTCTCTGATCATTTTTCTTCTTCTAGCTTTCTGATTCAAAGTTCTTGTGTGGTTCTTTATTCTCGTGGCTTCTTAGAGTAATTTTTGGTTGTTGTTTTTCTTTCAACAATTGCTAGTGAGATCAATTCAAGTGGGTTTGATAACTCCTTTAATAATTCTGCTTATGTTCTTACTAAACTTTTTTTAATAAGTTAATTACAATACGACTTGATGAATCGAATTATTTACTATGGAAGCAGTAGGTTTTTTTCATGATTGAAGGGTATTCTTTGGAGAAGTACATCAATGGTTCTTTGGTTCTTGATCCAGCATAGGGTGATTATGCCTCTCTTAAAAAACAAGATCGGGCTTTTGCATCATGGTTTCTTGCGTTTATCAGTCCTAGCATCCTGCCGAGTCTTATTTGTTGTACTTTTGCTTGCGATATTTGAACTACGTTACAATAGTTATTTTCTATTTCTTCCATTACCAGAGTCAAGCGACTTCATTCCATGCTTAAAGGGGTAAAGAAACGGGAGTTATGTACGAGAGAGTATCTTGTTGAAATTCAGTTAATTTGTGATAGTCTTCAGAGCTGTGGATACCCTGTGTCAAAGGTCGTGCATATTTGAACTATTCTAACTAGGCTACCTAATGAATATGAGTCTGTAGTGTAAGTTATTGCATCAAGCCAGCAACCATACAATCTTTAAGGAGTGTGTGGTGTGTTGCAAAATACCGAACCTCGATAGAAAGACCCCTTGTTTCCTTTACCAACGGCTCCACTCAATGTGCACCTTGTTGAATCTCAATGGGCTTCTTATTTACCTTATCTAACAGTTTAAAATTAGGTGAATTCTTCTTTTTCATATGTTTCTCTAACTGCTAATTTTTAGTCTGGTTCGTATTCTCCTAGTTACCAGCAGTTTATTAGGCTCCGCGACCAGCGTTTCGAGATTGTGGAAGAGGTTGTGATTCTAAACCTCAATGTCGGATTTGTGGTAAGATTGGCCATCTGGCTCTACGCTAATACCATCGGTTTGATCAATCGTATTCTGATGACTCTCGTCCTATGTTTCTGGCTATGAGTAGTGCTTTGTAAACTTCAATGGTTTTTCAAATGAAATACTATCGTCAATTCTCCTTTGGGTCAAGCTTACAATGTTGTTGCTTCTTTAATAGTTATTGTGGATGGCACTTGGTATCTAGATACTAGTGTGCCACCAATCATTTAACAAATAATGCAGCCATGCTTGCTTAATCTACTCCTTACATTGGTTCAAGTAACATTTAGATGGCTAATAGTGAGTAGTTATTCATTTCACATATTTGTAAAATATTTCTTTCCATTTCTGATATTATATTGGCATTGGAAAATTTGTTGTATGTACCCAATATGACCAAGAATTTATTCTATGTATCCCAATTTGCCAAAGATAATAATGTCTTCTTTGAATTTTTCCAGATTATTGTGTTGTGAAAGATCTCATGACTAAAGATGTTTTGTTACATGAGAAGGTGGACAAAGGTCTTTACAAGCTAAATTTTAATTCTTTGCTATGCATTCACAACTCTAGCAACAACAATGGTGATGATTGTGCTCTTTTTCAATAATATAAACGAGCCTTCTATATTATTACTACTTATCCTATAGATCATACTATGTGTACTCGTATTAATGTTCATCATAATGGCGTTTCTTTTAATTCCTCTACTGTAAATGTTTCTTCTAATTCTTCTACTATAATGTGGCATCGACATTTGGGTCATCCTACCAAAGATGTTCTGTTTCGAGTTCTTCAACTCTGTAATATTTCTAGTTCTATGAAGAAGATGTTTGATTTTTTTGAAGCATGCCAATTAAGAAAAAGTCATAAACTTCCATTTGGTTCCTCTACTATGGTATATCAATTTTATTTATGCTTATACCAGATACACATGGATTTATTTTTTAGCTAAAAAGTCTAATACTTGGCATATGGTTATTTCTTTTCATAAGATGGCAGAACGACAGTTAGGTTTTCCATTTAAAAAAATTTAATCTGATTGGAAGAAGAGTTTTGGGGTCTTCAGATTTATTTTTCAAATGTTGGAATTCTACATCGACTTTTATTTCCTTATACTTTTGAGCAAAATAGGCTGGTTGAACGTAAACATTAACATATTGTCGAGCTTGGGCTTACACTGTTTGCTCGAGCATCATCACCTCTCAAGTTTTGGGTTGATGCCTTCTACTCAGCAATCTATCTTGTCAATCAGTTGCCTACTCGAGTGTTGGAATTTCGGCCTCCTCATGAACGATTATTTCATCGTGTACCAGATTATTCATTTCTCAAAGTGTTTGGTTGTGCATGTTATCCACTTTTGAGACCTTATAATACCCACAAGTTGGACTTTCACTCAAAGATGTGTATTTTCCTAGGGTAGTGTCCAAATCAACATGGCTACAAGTACTTGGCTTTGGATGGAAAAATATTTTTTTGCACCATGTTCGATTTCAAGAGGATTTTTTCCCATATTTTGTCTTGGCCTCTTCTAGTGCTACTTCTGTTAGTCTCGTCTCTTCTATTGGTAATATTGTTTCCGCCATACCTTTTTATTTTGGGTCATTTCTCAGCTACTTTCTTGTTGATAGGTCTACTGGTTCTTCTCTGGCTTTATTGCGTTAGAGGTCTATGATTCCTTCTTGTTCATCTAAAGCCAATCTTGCCAATTAGCGTCACTTTCCTTCTAACATGCACCAAACATCTACTGATATGCCTCGGTCACCGTCTTATGCTACCATCTCAGTTTCTGCTTCTATTCCTAGTATACTAAAACCAACTCCTGCTATACCTAATTGAAGAGTACCCGATCAATCATATTAACTTGAAACTTCATCTGATTCCAATCCACATAATCTTCGTCTGCTTACTTTATCAACAATTTTTGTTTTGAATGTTCATCCAATGATGACATGCACGAAGGCTGGTATATTTAAGCCCAAAGCCTATCATGTTCAATTGATACATTTGAACCTCTAGATATTCATGAGACGATGAATGATAATGAATGGCGTACAGCTATGCATGAAGAACTTAGTGCACTCATCTCCAATGGAACTTGGAGTTTGGTTTCTCTTTTGGATAATAGAACCATTGTTAGTTGCAAGTGGATTTTTAAGACAAAAAAAAATATAGATGGGTCGGTAGCCCGTTGCAAAGTTCGGTTGATGGCGAAAGGGTTTTCTCAAGTTACTGGTTTGATTATAAAGAAACATTTAGCCCGGTCATCAAGCGACCTACAATGCATGTCTTGTTATCTTTAGCATTGACTAACAATTGGCAGCTCAGAAAAATCAATATTAATAATGCCTTTTTGAAGGGAGATCTTGCTGAAGAAGTATATATGGATCAACCTTCGGGTTTTGAGCAGTATGATAAGCGTGTTATTCTACTGGTCTGCCGACTACACAAGTCAATCTATGGGTTCAACTGAGCTCCACGAGCTTGTTTTGAGAAGTTGGCTTCTTTTCTTGTTGGGTTTCTCGGGTTTCAAGCTCCTAATACTGATTCCTCATTATTCATTAAGGATTTAAAGCAGGCTGGTCAACTTCATTTAGTAGTTTATGTTGACTATATCATTGTCACAAGTGGCAGCTTGCATAACGTTGATGCTATAACAACCCGATTTAAGGCTTAAACGAAATTGTGGTTTCAAAACCACGAATCTGAAGTAGAAAAATTTATTGTGATAAAGTTTTGAGGTTTATTATATGATTGAATGCATGTGTGAAAATTTGGTTAAGAAATTTTAGTGATAAAGTGTCCAATTTGATTTTTAGGAC
The DNA here is from genome assembly GCA_020496765.1 of Gossypium stocksii. NCBI lineage: Eukaryota > Viridiplantae > Streptophyta > Magnoliopsida > Malvales > Malvaceae > Gossypium > Gossypium stocksii. The sequence goes on from CM035622.1 coordinate 58,387,539, forward strand.
TAAATTGTAAAAATTGCAAAATATGTGTTTTAATTGCTAAAGGGATTTGATTGTGATGAGTTCTTAAATTAGAAGTCCTTATGTGGTAATTAGACCAATATAGTTTAGTTTGGACAAAAATGGACATGGAAGAGACAAAACATCAAAGTTTTAAATGAATGGCATTTTGATCATTTGGTTAATAAAAGAATAAAAAGGGAAAAATAAGTCAAAATTGTTGTCCATCTTTCTCCTCCATAGTTGAAATTTCTATACTTTCCATAGCTAGGGTTTTTCAACTTCCAAGCTTCATAGTAAGTGCCTCCAAGCCCTGTTTTTAATGTTCTTTACATTTTTAAAGTCCTCGTAGCCCGATTTACCTATTTCTACCATTATTTTGAACTAGGGTTCATATTCAAAAATTTACCCATGTGTGTCATGCATGTATTTTGATGTTTAATGGTAGAAAATGAAAGTTTGATGTGTGATAAACAACTTTTACTATGTGGTTTTTGATGAAAATGCATAATGGGACTTATTTGTAAAAGTTGTAAAACATGTGTATAAAATGAGAATTAGTGTAAAATATGGGCTGTTATGAGTATGTATATGTGTCGATTAGGCTTGGGTAACAAAGAAAATGAGTACATTTCGTTATACGAGCCTAGGGACTAAAGTGTAAAAATGTCAAACTTTAGGGGCAAAAATGTAATTTTTCTATAGTATATTTTTGGACCGAATTGAGTATTGTGATTATTAAATGAGTTAAATTTGGTATTATAGTCAAGAAAGACGAGGAATTGACTTTGATTGGGGAAAAAAAAGATTTTGGACTAAATCGAATAACTAGTCATTTTGGACCGAGGTAAGTTTGCATGTAAATAAAGCATTGCTATATTATGTTTTTGAATACTTTAACATTGGTATGCTTTGTAATTAACTATTTGAATGTGTATACCGACCAGGCTTCGACAAATGAGAAAGATCCCAGTTGAACCTTAGGAATCGAATAGGATACAAGTGACATGTCACTAGGAAACCAAGTGTTTAAGTGATAAGTGGTAGCTTCAGCTACAAGTGATAAGTGGTAGATTCGGCTACAAATGATAAGTGGTGGCTTCGGCTACAAATAAGTGTGGCACTTATGTACAAGACTTCCGAGTATCCTTTAGAATTCTAAGTGGTTCAACGGGTATTCAGCGAAATAATGAAGTGTGAGTGCATGTGATTATGTTATGAATTGCACAGGTACGTGTGTGAAACTCCTAAAAGATGAGCTCGATATGTGATGAACCATTGGTAAAATAGTGAATGAGTAAGATATGAATATAAGGTTTTGATAGTATCCATGAAATTATTATAGTTTTTAATTTTATGTTAAAAGTATGTTTATAATGCTCATTATTTGGTTATAAACTTACTAAGTTATTTAGCTTACTCTTCTTATTTTTTGTTGTCTTATAGTGTCACCAAGCTAACTCAGATTGGAGATCGTTGGAGGACCGTCTCACACTATCAAACTATCTTTGGTATATGTGGTCATTAATATTTTGAGTTATGGCATGTATAGGGGACTCGGTTGTTTTGTTATATGTGTCATATTTGATTGGGCCAAGAATGTTGGCTTATTTTGATGAATGATCATTTTCTATAAGGCCATTTGAAATTGGCCAATATTGGTTCTTGGTATATGCATATGATGACATTATCCATGGATGTGTTAGCTTGCATAATTTAGTTGATTAATGAGTGATGTGCAGGCATGATGTATGTGGCATGTGGTCGAAGTGTGGATGTCTTGATTATGGATATTTGGTTGTGTAATTATGCCATGCTTTGAGTTGGTGAAATTGGTATAAATATGTTTGTGTTTCAGGGTGGCAAATGGCTTGAAAATTAGCATTATATTTGTCCACACGGGTAGACACACGGGCGTGTGTCTAGGCTGTATGTGACACACGGTCTGTACCATGGGCGTGTAGTCTAGCCGTGTGTCCCCTGCACCCTAATTTTGCAAAACAGAATATCCAGTAGTAAACACACGGGCAGAGACATGGTCGTGTGTCTCAATTGTGTGAAGGACACGGCCTCAGGACATGGGCGTGTGCCCAGGTCGTGTGAAGTCTGCACCTTAAATATGAAAATTAAATTCGCCACACGGCCTAGCACATGGGCGTGTGACTTGCCGTGTGACCCTAATTGGTTGATAACGTCATAAAGAGAGAGTTACACGGGTTGAGGGCACGGACGTGTCTCAAACCACACGGGTGTGTGTGATCACATGGCCTGCCCACACGGGCGTGTGACTCTCCAAAACATGGAATTTTTAAATATGTTGTAAAAGTTTTGAAAGTTCTCGGTTTAGTCCCTAATCACCTCCAATGTATGTTTAGGGCCTCGTAGGCTCGTAATAGGGACAATATGATTTTGAATGAAAAGTTTTTAATTTGAACGGATATTTATGATTCGGTTTGTATGTTTAAGTGTGTTTAAGTTTGATAATGCCTCGTACCCTGTCTCGGCGTTAGACTCGGGTAAGGGGTGTTACAGATGCCATCATCTCAGTCTGCATGAGCGATTCTCATTGAAGGATTTAGGTAAACTCAATTATTTTTTAGGCATGGAGGTTCATTGTACATTTGATATATAGTCTAGTTCTCAGTAAAAAAAATGTTCTAGATCTTTTGCATAAACTTAAATTGAATGATGCCATACTGTTACCAACTCTGATGGTTACTATACTACTTTTAATGGCTTATGATGGAGATCCATTTCCTGACATCATTCTTTATCAGCAAACAGTGGGTACTTTTTAACACATTTGCTTAACACGCCCTGATATTGTTTATAGTGTTAATAAGGTTAGTCATTACATGCAATTCTACTTAACAAGCAATGGAAGACGATAAAATAGTTATCTTAAAGGTACCCTGCATCACGGGCTTGTACTTCGACCTTGTCCCTCCTTACACATCACAACTTACTCTGACTCGGATTGGGGAAGCAACACTGATGATCGTCGTTCTACAGTTGGGTACTTTGTGTTTCTTGGTAACAACTTAGTTGCATAAGGTTCCAAGAAACAAAGTGTTATGTCACAATCGTCTATAGAAGTTGAATTCCGAAGTGTTGCCAATACTGTGTGTGACATAGCTTGGTTGAAATCATTGTTGACTGAGATGGGAATTCAGCTGGTTGTTCAACCTCCGATCATTTGGTGTGATAACACTAGTGTCGTTGCACAGTTTAGCAATCCGATGCAACATGCTCGGATGAAGCATGTGGAGTTAGACTTGTGTTTTGTTTGCGAAAAGGTGGCTACTGGCAAAGTTGATGTTCACTATGTTCCGGCTACACATCAGATTTCAAATATTCTAACTAAGCCACTGTCGGCTAGTTTCTTTACTCACTTGTGGCAACAGCTTTGTGTTGCCTCTACTAATGAAATCTTTGCATGTCTATCTATTTTAGTAGAAGGAGAGAACAAGGATGATAATAGGATTAAGTCATGATAAGGTGGTTAGTAAAGGTGGTTCATAAAACTAATTTAGTTAACCCATTGCTACAATTACCTATTCATCTTAATTCCCTATAAATAGTGAAGTCTTCTATGTAAAAGATAGATTTTTAATCTTATTAAATAAAAATTACAAATACATTTCTCCTCTTTTATTTTTCATTTTCTTTTATTATCTTTTTGATTCTTTTTATTCATATTCATTGATGTTACTACTCAAAACTTCCATCAATGGGGATATGCTTCTTTAATACACCCCCGTTGGTTTAAAGGATATCATGGATGTAACCAGTAATAGAGCTTGAGCAATTTGACATTACCATCGCCAAAAGAAACAAAAAAATGAAATCAATATTTATACTAGACTTAAGTTATCTAATCCAACGGTTGGAAAACCTTTAATCTAGTAAAAAAGAAAAACCAAAAAGTCAAAACCTATATTATTTGGGAAGGACCAAAATCCCTCCCCCTCTTGAGAAGCCTGAATTAATTAAATTAAATTAAATTAAATAAAAAATGCTCACTATGAAATTGGTTTAGGCTCCACTAAAAAGAAAATGATTTTCTTAAACCCCATGATTGTCTTCACATGGATTCCAACTTAAAGTGCCTCATTCTTTAGTGATTTTCTTAAACCCCTAATTATATCTATTTTACTTTCTTTAATTTTTGTTAGGGTACCCCACATTCACCATTCCTCAACTTTTCCCTTCAATTTTTCTTTAAAAATAAAAAGAATAATCAAACAATTACTTTTAATAAAAAAGGATGGTATATTAGTTTGATAGCCAAGTTAATTATTCATTGATACATGAATGTAATTATTATGATTATAATTTCTTGTATGATGGTAATTTTTTATAAAAAAAACTATTATTTTTACATAAACATCATTAAAGATAGTTGTTTAATTAAATAAAAATATATTAATAGTGAATAAAAGGTCAAATAAATTCTTGAATTATTTTACTTGCTCTAATTGCCTATCCAAGCAATGTCATGATCTTTTATTATTTATAAAATGTATGCTAGGGTGAGCAAGGAACAATCAAAAACTTGGTCTCCAGTATCCACATGGGAACTGTTGGGATCCGAACAATCATGCTTTGCCTTCTCTTTTTTAATTTCTTTAAAATAAATTAAAATACGTAGCCCACTCTCTTTCCCTATCTCACCTATACCACATGCTATTTGATATAATACAATGGGATAATATAATCTTTGCCCCCAAAACTTAGCAATTAGTTCAGTTTGGTACTTGAACTTGGTAATTAGTTCTATTTTGGTCCTTAAATTTGGATTCCGTCAAAATTTGTTGATGTCATCATTGTTCTTGGAACATGATTGGATTGGTCGGTTAGATCAATTGGATCGAGAACTGACTGGTATACTGGTCTAAATAAAGGGATTGAACTGATTGAATAAAAAACTACTCGAAATCGGTAAAAATCAAAAATTAGGACAAAAGTTAGAATTGTTGAACCAGTTGAACCGATTGAATTAAAAATCGAAAATTGAGATGAAAGTGCGCAAATCAAACATAAAAAAATAGGTTGAACCAGTTTAATTATTTTTTATTTTTAAATTTTATGAATTTTAATTATTTAGTTAATTATTGTTGATCTAACAGATGAACCGATTGAATCGAAACCAGTTGTCTAATCGGTTTAATCATTAGTATGGTTATTAAAACACTGTATGGGACATTCCAAGATTGTATCATGTCATTATCTGAAAATTTATATAATTCTTTTAGTTTTCAAATGATAATGTGGCACAATCTTTGAGTGCCATGTCATCAAACATTTATATATTTGAAGTTTAAGGACCAAAATAAATTTAGATGTCAAGTTTAAATACTAAAGTAGATAAAAAAAATATAAATACTAAAATAGACTTAACTATCAAGTTTAAGGGCTAAAAATTATATTATCCCTAATAGAATTGCTGATGTGCGAACAGTATGAGGTGTTAACCAACAACTGTACCAATTAAAAGTGGTACAAAAGAAAAATCAAAATCGACATTAATATTATATCATATATATATTTCTTAAAATGATAAATAAATAATTTTAAATTTCGATTAATACTCTTTTTAGAGTTTTGCGGGATGGATTTTTTATATAAGAAAAATGTCAATGAATAATGTCTAGCATGTGTATTGAGAAAGATGCTATCTTATCTATCCTAAATTAAAAAACTCAATACCAAATCTCTTATGGTTTATGAATATTAAACCTAATTCCAACACCTTAAATATAAAACTTCCCTTTTCATGGACAAACAATTAGTTTGTATTTTGATATTGATGGTTAAGGTGGAGATTCTAAATCTTTTTACTACTTAAGTTTGAGTTTCATTATTTTCAATTATGATGTATAAGTTTCCAGTCCTGTTTGTGTATAAGCCATGAATGTGCTTTGTTTGGATTCTTTTCATTTCTTTAACCAATAATATATTTACTGTGTTTCATTTGGTAGCTACATGTTAGAAAAATTATATTTTTTGGAAACTTTGAGGCATATTCTCAATAGGTAAAGATGGAGAGATGAATCATAAAATTATGATTTTATATTCTATTCCATGAGACGTTCACAACGGTATATCATATGCTCAAAATGATTGAGTGTTGAATGAGAAATTGATACTCAAAATAAGCTACTTGGAAATATTTATTGAGAAAAAGTAAAAGCTTATATCTCACATTAGTTAAATACAAGTGTGGGATGTGTATATATATGAGAACCCTCTTAAAAGGTGACTAAATGACTAAGCTTGGGATCTTTTTTCACACGTAGGGGAGTGCAGGTCCAAACCCAATAAGGGTTGAGGTGCACTAGCACGATGTGAGCGATGTGAAATGTTCGGATTGGTCAAGTTCAAAATGAGTTTATGAATATTTTAGCCCAACACGAAATTATTTTTTCCTCAGCAAACATAATTTGTTTATATAAGGGCATTTATCTTATTTGTTTGATTCCAACCAATTTGATTTATTTTTTAATCAAATTGATTTGTTGGCTCCTTTAATAGCAAGTTGTATAGATATTTCCAAAATTCCACAATACTAAATGCCTATAAAAGACTATGAATTCTGTAGAATTTTTTCTACACTCATATTCTCTCACACCGAATTTCTTTTGCTCTCAAAGTACTTCTTTTCTTCTCCATATTTTTCAATGTTCCGATGATAGAAAAAGGCAACGTCTGTTCGTTGATCGTTGCAGAGATGCTACTGCTTTGACCATTATGTTGTTGTTGTATCTTGGGAGACATTCAACCAACGTTTCTCCAAGTACCGTAGGAGTGGCCGAATCTATCTTAAAGAAACTGTGTTAAACAGGCCTCAATGTTTAGTAAATCTCTATTCTTATTTTTTATTTCAACATTTTTTGTTACGATTTTTATTGGTTTATGTATTTGACAATGGAAATATAAATTATTCTATTTATATTTTATTTTATATATATTTGTCCAACAATCTTAAGACAGACTTTACCATTATTTGAAATTCTCTAATTCGAGATGAACGAGACACCAAGGCGAAAGGAAAAAAATGTTTTAAAATATTTTTTTTAAAAGTTAACAAAATTTGTTTCGGGATCAATTCCAGCCGTTCAACGGATTTTATGCCAATTATAAAGTATTAAAATTAAAATAAAAACTGTTTCGGAATTTATTTTCACCGTTCAACGGATTTTATTCATTTTTTATTTCATTTCCAAACGAGAAATTAAAGTTAAATAAAATCTGTTTCAGGATTTATTCCCGCCGTTCAACGGATTTTGTTACTTTTTGATTTTGTTTCCAAGACGAGAAATTAAAATTGAATAAAATTTGTTTTAGGCTTTATTCCCGCCATTTAACAAGATTTTGTTCGATTTTAATGTTGTTTCAAAATTAAATAAAATCTGTTTTGGGATTTATTCCCGCTATTTAACAAGATTTTATTCGATAGATTTGTTTCCAAGTAAAGACTTAATTAAATAATTCTATTTCGGGATTTATTCCTGTCGTTTAACAGACTTTATTTCGGGATTTATTCCTGCCGTTCAATGGATTTTATTTCTTTTTTATTTTATTTCCAAACGAGAATTAAAGTTAAATAAAATCTGTTTCGGGATTTATTCCCGCCGTTCAACGAATTTTATTACATTTTAATTTTGTTGCCAAAATAAGAAATTAAAATTAAATAAAATCTATTTCGGGATTTATTCTCGCCATTTAACAAGATTTTATTTGATATTGATTTGTTTCCAAACAAAGACTTAATCAAATAATTCTGTTTGGGAATTGTTCTGCCTGTTTAACAAACTTTATTTTGGGATTTATTCCCGCCGTTCAACAGATTTTATTCCTTTTTTTTATTTTATTTCCAAACGAGAAATTAAAGTTAAATAAAATTTGTTTCGGGATTTATTCCCGCCGTTCAACGGATTTTATTACATTTTAATTTTGTTGCCAAAATGAGAAATTAAAATTAAATAAAATCTATTTCGGGATTTATTCCCGCCATTTAACAAGATTTTATTCGATATTGATTTATTTCCAAACAAAGACCTAATCAAATAATTATGTTTCCGGATTTATTTAAGTCATTTAATAGACTTTATTTTGATTTAATTACATAATTTTTTTAGGGATTTAATCTTGTCATTTAACAAAATTGATTTTGATTTTGTTTCATCATTTTAATTATGTCGTTTAACAAAATCAAATGGAAATTTTCTTTTTATTTTGGCCTAATTATGGTTTTAAATTGTGAATTAAAAAGAAATTTATCAACGGTGAATTAAAAAGACAATATGAGAATGCATATCTAGGATTGGTTCTTTGAAAGACTTAGTACACCACCTCTCTTTTAGGGTTACTTACCTAGTGCATTGTTTTATTGTGTTTTTTATTAGACCATATAAACTTTGGTTTCAGGTTTTATTAGATTCCTGTCGTCTAACAAAAGTTAATAATTTTCTAATTTTAATTTTGTTTCTTTACAAAAATAGAAACTTCCATCAATGCTGTGGAAGATATGGGCTTATGTGCTGTGATTTCTAAAGTCAACATGGTTGATTCAAATCCAAGAGAATAATGGCTTGATACAAGTGTCATACGTCATATCTGCTACGACGAAGACTTCTTTCCTAAGTTGAAACATTGTGAAAATGGGGAGAATCTCTATATAGGCAATGCTGCAACTTTCAAGATCAAGGAAAAGGGTACTGTGGTCTTAAAGATGACTTCTGGTAAAGAACTCAAGCTTCAAAATGTATTGTATGTGCCTGACATATGTAAGAACCTTGTTTCTAGGACACTCATTAGTGTACATAACTTTAAGATGGTGTTTGAATCCCAGAAGCTAGTTTTGTTTAAAGGAGAATGTTTGTGTGAAGGGGATATATATTAAATAACATGTGGAAACTTAACGCAACCTCTTTAAAAGCAAAAACAATGAATAAAAATGACCCTTCTTCCTTTGTTTATATGCTTGAGTCATTTGATTTATGACATGGTAGGCTCAGACATGTTAATTATGATACTTTACATAGATTAATTAATTTGGAGCACATTCTTTCATTTCACATTAATTATAAACATAAATGTGAAACTTGTGTTGAGACAAAATTAACAAGGTCTTCATTTCAAACTATTGAAAGAAGCACATAACCACTTAATCTAATACATAGTGATGTTTCTGACTTAAAGTTTATTCAAACGAGAAGAGGGAATAAATATTTTATTACCTTCATTGATGATAGCACAAAATATTGCTATGGGTATTTTCTTAAGAGCAAAGTTGAAGCTAAGCAGGAAGTTGAAAACCAACTTAATAAAAAGATTAAGATGGTGAGAAGTGATCGTGGTGGTGAATATGTTTAACCATTCGATGAATACTGTGCACAACATGGTATTATTCATGAAGTGACACTACCATACTCTCTTCAATCAAATAGAGTAGCCGAGTGAAAAAATCAGACTCTAAAAGAAATAATGAACGTATTGCTAGGAAGCTTTGGGTTATCACAAAACATGTGAGGAGAAGTTATTCTATCAGCTAATTACCTTTTAAAAAAAGTTCCCTGCAAGAAAAGGGACAAGACACCATATGAGTTATGGAAAGGTAGAAAACCTTCTTACAACTACTTGAAAGTATGAGGTGTCTTGTAAAAGTAATGGTTCCGTTACCAAAGCAAATGAAAATAGGTCTTAAAATGGTAATTGTATTTTTATTGGCTATGCAGATCATAACAATGCATATAGGTTTCTTATGTATGAATCTAAAAATCCTGACATTCATAAGAATACCATATTAGAATCAAAGAATGCTTCATTGTTTGAAAATATCTTCCCTTGTAAAGCTAAAAAATTTTATTCAAGTTCAACAAAACAAATTTCAGAGACTATAGATGAAAATAGTCCTGAAGAGCTGAAATTGAAATAGAGCCAATAAGGAGTAAATGAAAAAGGGTAGAAAAGTCTTTTGGATCAGATTTTCTAAATTTTATGCTATAGGCCAAACCTCAAACGTATAATTATGTTATACGATCATCTGAAAGCAGCTCATTGAAAGATGCTATTAAAAGTGAAATTGATTCCATCATGCAAAATTATACATGTGAATTAGTGGATCTTCTTCTGAGAATTAAACCACTAAATTCTAAATGGATTTTCAAATGGAAAATGAAAGCAAATGGAACAATTGATAAATATAAGGCTAGATTGGTTATAAAAGGTTATAGACAAAAGGAAGGCTTTGACTACTTTGATACTTTTTCTCCAGTATCTAGAATAACTTCTATAAGGATGATACTTGTAATTGTCATCTTGCAGAATCTAAAACTATATCAAATGGATGTTAAAACAACTTTCCTAAATAGAGATATTGATGAAGAGATCTGCATGGTACAACCTAAGGGTCATGTAGTTCCAGGACAAGAAATGAAAGTTTGTAAATTGGTGAAGTCTTTATATGGGCTTAAGCAAGCACCAAAACAATAGCATAAAAAGTTTTATAATGTCATAAGGACAAATGGCTTCAAGATTAATGAGTGTGACAAATGTGTGTATGTCAAAACTACTGATATTAGATATATAATTCTATGCTTATATGTTGATGACATACTCATTGTTGGAAGTAATAATGAAATGGTAAAACGTACCAAAGACATGTTAAATTCAAGATTTGACATAAAAGATATGAGATTAGCTTATGTGATTTTGGGTATCCAAATTAAAAGGTCATCTGAAGGTCTCATATTGGCTTAGCTACACTATGTGGACAAGATTCTTGAGAAATTTAGCAAGGATGATTCCGGTATAACCAGAACTCCAATATATACGAGACAACATTTGTCCAAAAATAGAGGTGAAAGCATTAACCAAGTGGAAATGCCAAGGTCATAGGCAGTCTAATGTACCTTATGAGCTGTACTAGACCAGATACTAATTTCACCGTGAATAGTTTAAGAGATTCGCAGCAATCCAAGGGAAAACCACTGGAAATCAATTGTAAGGATACTAAGATATCTCAAATATACTCAGGACTATGGATTACATTATTCCAGAGATTTTGCTGTTTTAGAAGAATTCTCCGATGCCAATTGGATATCTAATATTTAATATACCAAAGGTACAAGTGGATATGTCTTTACATTGGGAGGAAGAGTTGTGTTATAGAAATCTTCAAGAAAAACGATTATAACTAGATCCACAATGGAATAGACAAATTTAGAGAAGAGGCAGAATGACTTCAAAACTTCTTGGAGGATATTCCTGACTGGCCAAAGCCTGTGCCAACAATATGCATATATTGTGATAACCAAACAACAATTGGTAGATCACATAATGCAATGTATAGTGGTAAGTCGAGACATATACATCATCAACACAATACCATTAGACAACTGATCTCAAATAGAGTTATCTTTATTTATTTTGTAAAATCAAAAGATAACATTATGGATCTGTTAACTAAAGGTTTAAATCGAGATCGGGTTGATAAAACGTCGAAAGAAATGGGACTAAAGCCCATGAAAATTAAACACACTATATGAAGGAAAATCCAACCTAGTTGACTAGAGATCTTAAGATCTAGGTTCAAAGGGACAATCTAATTGCATAGACCTTGTGAGGTCACTATAGGGGTACTTATCCCAAGTCCGTTCCTATAATGTAAATAGTGACTAAAAATGGGATAGGTTAAGCAATGCTTTTAATGACCATTGTCTGTTTCGGTGAGTCGAACAATATAAGTCGCCTATGTGAGAGTGAAATAGAGCCACTTCGAGGAGACTATTAGGGCATAGTTCTCTCAACTCTTGCAGAACTAGGAGATGTTCACAACTATATGAACATACCCATAAGAACTAAAACCTTGCGAGGGAGGTAGTTGTGGGAGGTATATCATCGTTTAAACAAAAGACAGAATAGTTCAATGACATCACATCTATTGGTTAGCTAGAAAAGTAAATATACTTTCACAAGGAAAGGTTCAAGGGTGGATACTTATCTATCCTATGCAACTATCTATCGTAGATTCTATCATCATATCGAATCAATGTTTTTCGATAAAACAATCAAATTTTATTCATGTAGAGGATTGTTGGAAAAATTGTATTTTATGAGAACTTTGAGGCATATTCTCAATAGGTAAATGTGGAGAGTTGAATCATAAAATTATGGTTTCATATTCTACTTCATGAGACCTTTACAATGGTATACCATATGCTTGAAATGGTTGAATGATGAATGAGAAATTGATGCTCAAAGTAAGCTACTTGGAAATATTTATTGAGAAAAAGTAAAAGCTTAGATCTCATATTGGTTAAATACCAAGTCTGGGATGTGTATATATATGGGAACCCTCTTAAAAGGTGATTGAATGACTAAGCTTGGGATCTTGCTTCACACGTAGGGAAGTGCAGGTTCAAACCCGTCAAAGTTGGGAGCACCCGCATGACGTGGGTGACGCGAAATGTTTAGATCGATCGGACTCAAAAAGAGCCTGTGAATATTTTAGCCCAACACAAAATTATTTTTTCCTCAGTAGGCATAATTTGTTTATATAAGGATATTTATCTTATTTATTTGTTGGCTCCTTTTATGGCAGATTTTGTGGACATTTCCAAAATTCCACCATACCAAATGCCTATAAAAGGCTATGAATTCTATAGAATTTTTCCTACACTCATACTCTCTCACATCGAATTTCTTTTGCTCTCAAAACTCTTCTTTTCTTTTCCATATTTTCCGACGTTTCGGTGATTAAAAAAAGGCAACATTTGTTCATTGATCGTTGCAAAGGTGCTACTACTTTAATCATTGTGTTGTTGTATTTTGGGAGACATTCGACCAACGTTTCTCCAAATATCGTAGGAGCGGTCGAATCTGTCTTAAGGAAACTGTGTTAAACAGGCTTCAATGTTTAGTAAATCTCTATTCTTATTTTTTATTTCAACCTTTTTGTTACAATTTTTATTGGTTTACGTATTTGACAATTGAAATGTAAATTATTCTATTTATATTTTATTTATTTATATTTATATATTTTGTTCACTAGCGTGTTTTGTCCAACAGTACATACACTATAATAAAAATGACTTTAAATGGCACTCATAAATTATTGTTTAAACAACAAATTTTGTTGCATTAGAGTTTATACAACGGTTTTGTGACCGTTGAGTATGTGGTCATTGCCTAAACTTAAAAACAACGCTTATTTCTTTTTAAAAAATGTTACATTTTAATGTTGTCATTGGTTTTTTAGGTAATGATTTTATTGTTAAATGCAACATTTATTTGAAAAATGTAACACTTTTACAATTATTACAATACTATGTGGTCGTTACCTAATATCAAAAGCAACACTTCTACTTTTTATATAACAATTTACTCTAACGATGCTATTAGTGTTTTATGCAACGTTTATCCGATGGTTGCCTAAAAGAAAAAGCAACTTTTTCTTTCATTTTTAATGACGATTATTGAATGTTTTCATTGTTGTTTTACGCAACAATTTTCTACAATTAAATGCAACATCTTTTTATATTTATTACAACTATATGGTTGTTGAAGCCAAAACAAAAAAATAAAATCTACTTGGAAAAAATAATTAATAGAAGTGACAAGTACGACCAAAGGTAGAAATTTTATTCCTTCAACTAAAACAAGTAAAATAAAAAAAGGGGGTTTTGCTTGAAGAAAAACTTAAAAACTAAAGTTAGGATTTGAGAAAAACAAAGAAAGCAACAACTAAAATTTTGGGAAAAATCAATGAGATAAAATTTCTAGTGAAAGTAAATTCTTCGTTTAATTCAAGGGTTTGACCATCTATGCAAAGACGAATTTCAATATCCTTTAATAAATGGGTTATAGTTATCAATGATCGCTTAGTAACCTAATCTCTTCTTATCTTCTCGATAATCAAGGCAGTCATCATTAATTACTTCTCTTATTAACAAACAACCCTACAATGATTGCTTAAGAATTTAACTTATTAATGGCCTTAAGAACCAAAGAGACCCAATTCTAACCAACAAACACATCATTAGGGTTTATTTAAGTTACATTGTATGCCCACACTACATAAATTATCACGCCGTCATCACAATTATTAGAAGTCAATCAATCAACTAATTATCTAATTGACAAAGCAATTATTCTAAGCTATCAAATACTAGTTACATATTTAACAAATATGAAAAATTGTAATTAAACCATAAGACTTGCAAATACTGAAGAATAAAGAAAAATTAAGAGCAATTAAATTTTATAAACTTGTAGAATCAAACTTCGAATATTACTTTAACTAGAAAAGAAAAGTTTGACAATTCATAGTAGACCTGATCATGGGTCGGGCCACCCGGCCCTGTCCGAAGGCCCGCTCGAAATGTGGGAGGGTTTAGGTAAAAATATAGGCCTGAAAAATGGGCTTGGACAAAAAAAAGACTCGTTTAAAAAAGGGCTGGACCTCGGTTAAGGCATTTTTGGCTTAGGCTCGGCTCGAATTTACTAAAGGACAAAAAGATCTGTTTTTTTAAATGTTATTTTCTTGTTGTTTTCTCCATATTTTGCTACCATTTTACTATTATATTGCTACAATTTTGTTGTTATTGTTTGTATATTGTATACAACTTATTTTATTGTTAATTTTGTTACTATTTTAAAGGAATTTGTTAATTTTGTTATTATTTTAGAGACATTTACTTGTTAAGTTCCATTTATCTTAGTGTTATTTAAGTGTATATATTTTTTAAAATTTATTTTCAATTTGTTGGAAAATATTTATTTTGATGTTTTTAGTATTTTTAATGTATTATATATATATTTAAAAATTATATAAAAATAATATATAAATTAATACGGGCTGGCCGGGTCAGGCCCGGGTTTTAGCATTTTTATTTGGGTCGGGCTTGGGCAAAATTTTAGGCCCATTTTTCGAGCTGAGTTAGGCCCAGGCCCAGTAAATGGGCTTAAATTTTTAGTTAAACTCGGCCCGGCCCATGATCAACTCTAATCCATAGGAAAATAAAATGCAAATTGAATTAAAATTGAGAGTGGAGATGATTTGTCTCTATCCTAAGATCCTATTTATAGAGTTTATGGAGTTTTAATTGATTTCAAACTAGGGTTAAAAACTTGATTTAGATTTAAATACTAGAAAAAAAACGAAAGTAGCCATCTTGATTTAAAACAACAAACGAACCCACTAGACATGGACAATGACATCAGGGCTTGGTGAATTGGCACTGCGATGTGGAGCTTGGGGCATTGGGGCGACATTTGGGGGGTTGGGGTGCCACTTGTTGCTTTGGGTCGGCGCCGTGACTCGATCATCTTTGCTTGGGTCTTCTTTTAAGGCACTCCTTCCATCCTTGATGACTTGAGACATTGTCTTTCTACCTCGTATGCACTTAATTTAAGTCATGGAAGCACTCAGAACAATTGCTTGTAACCAACTAACATAAAATCAAACTATAACGATTAAATTCGTTAGGACAATTTATGCTATTAGTCTCTTACTATGTATGAGTTGTGAATTTAGTCTATGTTCTGCAGTTTGATCATTTTTAGTCCTTATGCTTTTTAAAATTTAATGTCAAAGTCCTTAACTTAAATGGAAGCCATTAAATCCGTTAACTACAATGACATAACATTCTTGTAACTATTATATGAAAACAATAAGTTAATATGACATTATATGTTTGTTGCGTAGAATTTTAGAAAATAACACTTAACAAATTTAACTGCTAATACTTTAATTTCAAAGTTTGAAGACTATAGAAATTAAAAAGGTTAAATTAAAATACATAAATTAAACCTATAATTTGTCCATAGTAAAGGGATTAACCATATAATTTTGGTTGTGTCATAGGATAAGATAGTAATATGAAAGGAATGTCATAGATATAAAAAATGAAGTATTGATTTTTATGGTGATGAGTGGTTATCATGTTGTTGTAAATATCAAAATCACATTATGCCTAATTAAGAACATAAATTGGACTTAAAATTAATTGATGCGAAGTTTATTTTGATTGAATGGTTTTAAAAGTGAAGTATACATGTGGTTAGAAGAAAGTTGGAATTTTACTTAATTACTCTTTTAATTCAAATTAGATTATATTCACAATAAAACAAAACATCTGTAATTATTAAAAAAAAAAAGGTGCCCTACTATGAAATTATATATGTATATGCACACGTTTAATGTCTCATTGTCGTAATCATCCATTACAATTTCTTAATAAAAACTCTTCCAATCCAGCATAAAGGGAGAAAAAGAAAGAATATATCAACTCTTTAACTCTTGGAAAGATAAAGGGTCACACACTTATCGTACACATTATTTCATTGGCTTGAAATGAAATCAACTTATAATAATAAGAAGACAGGTGTCAAGCAATAAAGTTCAGCAAAAGAAATCTATGCTTTGCTTTGGTTTTGTTTTGTTTTGTTTTGGTGCATTATTATTATTATTATTTTACGCAGGGTACGTTACAGGCAAACATTACACAAACCCTAATGGTGATTGGTTTGTCTTTATCTTTTGTCCATGTTCTTAATTTAAAAATAATAACCCCCCCCCCCCCCCCAAAAAAAAAACTTGCTAGCATGCTTATCCATACCACTAAATGTAATTATTTACACAAATGACGCTGACATGGACTCTATCATATATTAATTTGCATCATCTGAGATAATGGTTTGGATTTACATCCAGACAAATTTTGTTACATATTGATACACTATTATTAATGATTTTAGTGTTAAAACATCGATTTCCCACCAATAATTTCATGTGTTTTTTTATATATTATATAAATATATGTTTGTTCAAATATTTAGCTCTTTCAAAATTGTAAAATGTTAACTTCAAAATTTATAATCCTCCAAAAATAATAGATTTATAGTTTCAACTTTTTTGAAATTGTAAAATTCTAACCCTTTCAAAAATTTATATTTTAATTCCTAAATATTTTTCGTAAATCATATATGCATGTTTGAATATAAAGAAAATAAATGAATAAATTCAAAAGATGAATAAAAAAAATAGTATTTTCTCCAAATTATTTGTTATTCTCTGAGTTGATTACTGCTCATCTTTTTTCTCCCTTCCTTCCTCCCATCAACTTTTTCTTTCTTTGTTCTCTTCATTTACTCCACATACCTTCTGTCTTTTTAGTTTACCGGTGTGTTTTGTATGTATCATTGTTGTCTTCGCAAGTTTAGATCCGTATTGTCTTAAATATTATATGTTTTTTATTGTTTAATAAGTCTTTATTTCTGGAAGTTTTTGTCTTATCTTGTACAAGTTTTTTAGTCTTGTTTTTACGAGTGATTTTAGGGATGATTTTGTCACTGTCCTCTCCAATTTGGTGGATGCTTGATTTTTTTGCCGATTTTTGCCGGTCGTTTTGGATCATCTTAAGTTGATTTTCTTATTATAGTAAGCGCTTGCAACCACTACAGATATATCATGCTTGACTTGTGACGGATTCAATTGTCTACGTGCCATAATATTTTATTTATGTTGAAGTTGAAGCTTTTATTATGTTGATAGCTTGTTTTTCACAGCTTATAATGGGTGCATTCTTATTTGTTCTTTTTAAATTCTATAATCTTATTTATAGAATTTAAAATTTGAAAAGATGAATAAATTTTGAGGTAGTTATGGTTAAATGAGATATGTGAATTTCGGGTAATATATTAGAATCTAATTTGATTCTTGCAATATTGGTTTGCTGAATTGGCAGCGGCAGCTTGTAGTTGGCCACCAGCAATGAAACATGTAGCACTAGGGTTCATATTTATTAGTAATATCATTTTAAAAACAGCTAGTGTGGGTCAATTAAATATTAATCATAAAAGAAAATAAAGGCGAGCACATAAGAATAAGATGGGCGGCTAAGTGTGGAAGGCATCAAATGATTCTCATCTTAAAATACGTAATAGATTTTATTTGACATATGTAGATAATAGGGGTCAAACAAGAATACTTGCTACCTTATTGCGATACTATCTATTATTATAGTTTATCAATGAGGAATAAATACCGCTAATTGTTTATTATTATTATTATTATTAATTAAATGAGGGTTAATTATAAATTTCTACATTTTTTTTAAATTTAATTTTTATTCTCTTCAATTTTAGAAAATGTTCACCACCAATCTTTTAAACATAGTTGAATTGTTATATTTTGAAATAAGTATTAATTAAAATGTTAATTTTTAAGTATGGAAATTTGCATAGCAATCTATGTGTACTTCATATTATTTGAATTTTTATATAATTTTTAATTATTTATTGATGTGACATATAAGACAAATTAATATAAAGTATATATAGACTGCCATGCTAATATCGTTAAAAATAATATTTTAGTTGTTTAGCTAAAAAAAGTAAGGGCCAATTTGACAAAAAATTATTAAGTGCTGATAACTAAATTTATTATTATGCCATTAGATAAAAATAATCATTTTTTGGTCTTTTACGTATATGTTAAAATCTTTCGTAAGTCTTTGCATTCTTCACAAATTTTGAATTTAGTCTTTTTACTTTTATTTTCAAAAAATTAGTTCATAACACATTTCAGCTTTCCAAATTCAAGTCTACCTATTAACACTATTAAATTTTTTTGTTAAATTTATTGATGTGACATTTTAAAATAAAAAAATCTCATTTGTTAGCTATATAACTAAAAAAATAAATTTTGTAATGAACTTAAATTTACCAAAATAGTTTTAATTGTATTAATAGTTAAACCTGATTTTTAAAATTTGAAAAATAAAAATACTAGCTTCTAAAAAAAATACAAAAACTAAGTTTTAAATTTACAAAAAGTAGAAGTACTTAGACCTATTTTAACCATACATGTATATCTATAGTCTACCTTCCAAGAAAGAAAGAGCCAAAAATATTGTGACGTAAGGGTGTCCGTCGTTGAAGCAAGTAAGTACGGGGGTCATGGGGCATACCCTATAATGCCCCTACTTGCTATTGGTGTGACAAAAGTAAC
This sequence comes from Gossypium stocksii, assembly GCA_020496765.1. Taxonomy (NCBI): domain Eukaryota; kingdom Viridiplantae; phylum Streptophyta; class Magnoliopsida; order Malvales; family Malvaceae; genus Gossypium; species Gossypium stocksii. The sequence continues at coordinate 58,406,554 of CM035622.1, forward strand.
ACTAAATTACTCTTCTTTTATTTTGCAATGCAACTTGAACTCGTCCATTGTCCAATACCAAGTCTATGTAAAGTAGCCTTATCAGTACCCGTTCCAGTTTCTCTCTCGCCGACCTCCCGTTGTGCTACTCTACTTTTCTCTATTTCTATCCTGCATTGTCAAGTCAAGACCCTTACTGATCAAACTCAGCTCTTCCTGAACGTTTGGATTTTCTCTAACCGTCCACTTCAGCTGGGCTTTCTTCTCCGAATTTTTCTGATTTACGGTATGGCTTACCACCTGTTCGACTCATTGCTTGAGTGGAAATTGCTTTGTTTGACAGATTGATGTGAATCTTTATTGCTGAAAACATAATATCTGCGTCTCTGTTTGATTTGTTTCCTTTTTGCTTACGAAATGATACTTGACTCCTAATTGGGCATTCATGATTATGGAGTCGCTCTAATGAATTAGAATATCTTTTAGGTCTTAAAAGTTAAATAAATAGTTAATTTAAATGATAATTAAATAACTTAATAGAAATATAGTAATTAATATAAATTATTTGTATAATTAATGATAAATTAATTTAAAATTTTAAATAAAGATGTTTTTGAAAACAATAACACGTTTCATGAAAAAAAAAGTAGAATGTAATAAACATTAATGGAATAGTAAAATCCGCAAACAAATTACACTATATAGTATAACATAAAACTTTAAGTTAATTTATATGTTATATAAGGATATTTTTACAATTATCGTGAGGTAGAAGGGTTCTTTTTGTTAACTGGATCTTCAAAACGAAACAAATATATATATATATTATAAGCCTGAATTGGATCGAAACCTATATCGGTTAAGATTTCTTGTTTGTTGCCATTAATTCTAATAATAAAAAAATTAAACCTTCGAAATTGTTAGTTGGTGGGTGTTTTCTTTTGAATAAAATTATTAATAATGCAAAAAAAAAAAAAAGGAGAGAGGAGATGTTTTAGATTGACTCAAGTCAAATATTCAAATTTGATATTTTTACTTTTGAGGGTTGAATGGGGAGAATCTGGACGTTTCGAAGGATGTGGGGTCACTGTTTCCTTTCCTCGCTACTACTTGTTGCTTGATGACGAAAGGAAGCGAGTAACGTGACGGATTGATGATAAACTAATAATAATTGAAGTCCCAAAACGACGGCGTTATAGACAGAGTACATGTGGAGGTGGAGCCCTCATAAACCCAACCACGTGTGAACTCCATTTCGGCAAAAGGGGGTGACGTGTACAGTGTTGGACCGCCGAACCGCTCGCTGTTTGTCTGGGAAAAAGTACAACAACAGGGTTACAAAGCATCAAGATCCAACACTTCGCACGTGTTTCACGTGGACCCCGCACTCCTCTGTGGCAGATGCCCCCTCCCCCTAATTATTACTACTTTCTTTTCCACCCTCAATTCAATTTAGATTTTGGTCCTTCAATTTTATTCGTTATGAAATTTTACCCTACGCAAGCAAATTTATGTTGGCATAAAATGTTTTAAAATTTTTACATTAATATTTTAATCAGGTGTTTACTATTTTTACTAATTGATAATATTATAAAAATATATAATTAAAGTATACAGTTTAAAATTTAAATTTAAGCATAATAGAGGGATTAAAACTGTTATTTGACCTACAGAAATAAAATAAAATAAATTAAATGTAAGAAAACGAGAGGGACATTAAAAAAAAAAACCCTCAACCCAAATGTCTTTGGGGTTTATAACTCGAGCCAACCACCCTGTTGCCTGTTTCGAAGCAGCCAACGAAAGAGACGTCAAAAATAACACCGTTAACCCCAACCACACTCATCCCAATGCCCCCCATCATCCGTACCTAAAACGCCGTTGAGAAACGGCTTTCCACCGTTTGCCGTTAAAAAATGGTCTCGTCACGTTAATCCCCTGACTATCTCAGTTAAATCCGGAACCAGAGTTTGTTATATTAGCGTTACTCACTCGATTTACAAAAAAAAAAAAAAAAAAAAAACGCTCCTTTGTTAGAAACCCAAAACAAAAAGAGAGAGAAAGTAAAAAAAAAAAAAAAAAAAAAAAAGAGGGAAAGAAGAATTGGGAACAAAGTCGCGTATCATAAGAGTTGCGCGTAGGATTTTAGGTTGATTCTCTCTGCTAACGGCGTTTCCTTTTTACAGAGCAGCGAAAAGCTATATTGAAAGCGAGGTGAACGACGGCGATTTTGTACGGTTAAAGCTGTTTTCCGTTACGGTATTTGGATCTCGCGACGGTTACGATAGGGAGGGAGGAAAAATAGTGTGAGGGAGGTGTAGATTTTTTTTTATCAGGAATTCGAGCAGTTTCGTAATTATTTGGCTTTTATTGTGGTGCTTAACAGTGTAAAATAAGGCTTATTAGAGCGTTTTTAGAGGATTTAGCTTCTCTCTTTGGAGGTTTTTTGTTCCAAATTTGTTGCTGTTGCTCGTTGTTGACTTGAAGAGTCGGAGAGAGTTCAATAATGGCGAATCGGGGAGGGGTGTTTTCCCAGACAAATAATGTTTCCTCCGAAGGTAAACGAAATAAAAGAATTTATACAGATTGAACGTTGATTCTATATTTTTCTTTAAATTTTTTTTATTTTTCTTTGATTTTTTGGAAAATTTTTGAAACCTTTTTTTTCTTCACTTTCTTTTTTGAGTTATAGGAAATGGAGGAGATGATCTGTACATGGAGTTATGGAAGTTATGTGCGGGACCCCTGGTTGAGGCTCCTCGAGCTAGAGAGAGAGTCTATTATTTTCCTCAAGGACATATGGAACAGGTAAAGCCTCTTTTCGTTTTTCGTTTTTTTTCATTTTTGTGTCGAACATATTCCTGTTTGGTTTTATTTGGAATTATCTCCTTTTATAGAAATGGTTATTTTTGGGTTATTGATTGGGATTTTGCTATTTTGGCGAGGGATTATTGTAGTTGGAAGCGTCAACGAATCAGGAGTTGAATCAGAGGATTCCTTTGTTTAATCTTCCATCGAAGATACTTTGCAGTGTTGTTCACATTCAGTTTCTGGTAATTTTCACTTTCTGGTTTTTGATTTGACTTTGCATAGGCCACAGTAATCTCTAGTTGTGTTTTGAACTTCTGATTGCTTAAAAAACGGAGCGAAAAAGGAAGTGAGTAATATGTTTAGAGGTTACCATTTTTTCTATTGTTTTGAATTTGAAAAGATTGTAAAACCTTGAACTTTGAATAAATAGTTTCTCTTTTCTGAGAAATTGGTTTCACTGGCTCAATAAATTGGGGTTTCAGTCAGATCATAAGTCATGTGGACCTAGTGGACCATTATAGTATTCTATCAACATGATTGATTTGGGAATAACTTTTTATGCACTTATTGTTACTATGTTTGTAGGCTGAACAAGAAACAGATGAAGTTTATGCACAAATAACTTTGATGCCGGAGCCAAATGTAAGAACCAATTTTATTTGTTTCTGATTTGAAAATCTTCCAGTATTAGGATGCAGGAGAGTTGGTTTTTCTTTTTCTTTTATTGTTTGATATTAGTGATCTCTAATCATGTTTTTGGCATGGATAGCAACCTGAGCCAACGACTCCTGATGCATGTCCTCCGGAGCCTCCAAAACCTACTGTCCATTCTTTCTGCAAGGTTTTAACAGCCTCTGATACCAGCACTCATGGAGGTTTTTCTGTTCTTCGCAAACATGCCACTGAATGCCTTCCTCCACTGGTACAATTTCTAGATCTCTTTTTTCGCCTTTTTGTCTTCTTTCTAAATCTTCTTTGTATTGATTTCTCTATATGGATGTCTTTTAGGACATGAACCAGGCAACGCCAACCCAGGAATTGGTTGCCAAGGATCTTCATGGCTATGAGTGGCGCTTTAAGCATATTTTTAGAGGTAACAAAAGATCTGATAACTATCTTTCTAGTTTAGTCGGTTAATACTAAGCTTTTATGTTTTTGCTGTCAATTCCATGTATGACTCACCTCCACTACTGATGGGCAAATCACTTGCGTTATGTAAATTGTATATGGGTTGAATGAACAGGCCAGCCAAGGAGGCATTTGCTCACAACGGGATGGAGTACATTTGTTACTTCCAAGAGATTAGTAGCTGGTGATTCCTTTGTGTTCTTGAGGTAGATGCCTTTTCCATTTTCTGATATCCTTGATGCTTGTGTGGTGGTGCATTGAACTGGTTCTGGCCTTTGCTGGTTATGTTCTTTCTTTCTTTCTTTTTTTTTTCATTTAGCTGATGAGCTATTTGTTTAATACTTGGTTTCGTAGAGGGGAAAATGGGGAGCTGCGTGTTGGAGTGAGGCGTGTTGCCCGTCAACAGAGCAGCATGCCTACATCAGTGATTTCAAGTCAGAGCATGCATTTAGGAGTACTAGCAACTGCATCTCATGCCGTTTCAACACAAACCCTCTTTGTTGTCTACTATAAACCAAGGTATGATAATTACAGATTTACCAAAAATGAGATGAAAATGATATTTATTTACTTATAACCATCTTGTGTGAAATATCAGGACAAGTCAGTTCATTATTGGGTTGAACAAATATTTAGAGGCTCTTAACAATAAGTTTGCAGTTGGCATGAGGTTTAAGATGAGATTTGAAGGGGAGGATTCTCCTGAGAGAAGGTAGTGAAACTTAAGCACATGATTGCTTTGGATTGATGATTGTTCAATGTCTTCTGTAATACTTACAAACATACTTTGATCGATAAGGTTTTCTGGCACAATCGTTGGGGTTGAAGACTTTTCTCCTTACTGGAAAGATTCAAAATGGCGTTTATTGAAGGTAACTTGTTATGCTTTCTTAAACTTCATTTTGATTTATTTTGTCATTATAGCTATAATCAGTTATTGCCAATAGGTACAATGGGATGAACCTGCCTCTATACCAAGACCTGACAAGGTTTCACCATGGGAGATAGAACCCTTCGCTGCTCCTATTCCACCAACTCTGGGTCAACCTGTTGCTGCTAAGAACAAAAGGCCTAGACCAACTGCTGAAATTCCTGCTCTAGGTAAAGCATATTTTTCTTTCTTTGAATCTTTCTTTCATTATACTTCTATATGGTTTATCTGACAAATCCACTTTGTTTGAATAATATAGATTTATCTTCAACAGCATCAGCTCCTTGGAATTCTGGAGTTATGCATACCCATGATCTAATGCGGCGTAACATTACTACCGAAGCAAACAGAAATGAAAACCATGTCATATGGCATATGCAGACTGAAATGAGCAGCAGTTGCAGCTCTGTCTTGAAGACTCAGAACGAAGGGAGCTGGCTATCTTCTTCTTGCATGAGTGTTTCTAAGCATCGATTTCCTGATGCAAGAGAAGATAGCAAATGTGCATCTGGTTGGCCTGTTCTTTCAGGATTGTCAAACCCACAAGTGAACAATGATTCAACCTTTGATCCAATAGAAAAGGTAAAGAAATCTGAGACAGCTTCTAGCTGCCGATTGTTTGGCATTGAGTTGATAAACCACTCTGCTAGCTCAAGGCAATTGGAGAGGACACCTACCCAACTTTCTACTATGACTGCCAGTACAGCTGAAGGACATCATACCTTGTCACCTAATAATTCTTGCCAGAAGTCTGAAATTTCAAAAGATTCTAATGACAAGCGGGAACAGTTACAATTACAAGCAAAAGAGATCCAGAGCAGGCAAAGTTGCCCTAGTTCTACAAGAAGTCGTACCAAGGTATTGAAAGTAAAATGTTCATGCAGGTGTTAATTCACTTCATTTAGGAAAAGTTTTACTTGCAGAATTTTCCATAAATTCACTTTTGGGTTTCTGTATGTGAACAGGTACAGATGCAGGGGGTAGCTGTTGGTCGCGCTGTGGACCTGGCCATGTTGGAAGGGTACGATCAGCTTATAGATGAACTAGAGGAGATGTTTGATATTAAGGGAGAGCTTCGCCATAGGAATAAGTGGGAGATTGTCTACACTGATGATGAAGGGGATATGATGCTTGTAGGCGATGACCCATGGCAGTAAGTACCCTGATACTTTTTTATTTTTCCCCCTTAAACTCTTCTAGAACTTGATTGACTTTGATGTTCATGCACAGGGAATTCTGTAGCATGGTAAGAAGAATATTTATCTGTTTAAGTCAGGATGTGAAAAAGCTGAGTACAGGAAGCAAACTTTCCATGGCTTGTATTGAAGGTGGTGAAGGAACTGTGATAAGCTCAGAGTCAATTGAAAATTAATGGGAACACTGTTTGTTTTTCCTTACCGCAGTTTACAGCATCTGTTGTTTGTTTGTTGCTGATATTGTTCTTAGTTTCACTTTTGGGCTGTAGAGGATGTTAAGGGACGCTAATCACTAAGCTTGTTTTCTAGAGTTGCCTACCATAGGAGACAAAAAGACGTCATAGGACCTTGGGTTTGAAGAACCAAGAGTTAATGGAACTAGATGAGGTGTTAGAGGCTAGGACTAGGAGAATGTGAATACTTAACGATCTTTGTGGTGGGTTGGGGGTTTCGGTTCTAATCTTTGGTTTCGTGTGCTTGTAAATATAAAAATGTGCTCTGGCTTTGGCACTGGCACTGTAATCCTCATCTGTAGTGAGTGAAAGTGTTCCAGCTTAGCTATTCTTCGCTGTTCAATTCAAACTTTCCTCTGCATTTATAAATAATTCTGTTTCTGATCTTTATAACGATGGCCTGGGATAGAGTAGCTAGCAAAAATATTATCACTTGGTAAATAAATCACTGCCAAGTTCAATTTTTCTGCCCTCATCATCTTTTCGTTTTCTTTCTCTTAGTTTAGTTTTTTCGATCCTGATTTGTCGAAGCCAAGGCTGGAATCCATTTCCTGAACTCAGAGAAAACCATTCAGGTTGTTTTTTTTTTTTTTTTTACAACGATGATTTTGTGAGGGCGAATACTTTGACCAATTCGATAATAATAATGTATCGAGGGCGAATACTTTGACCAAGTCGATAATAATAATGTATCGTAAAGAAAAAAAAAGACAGAAAAATAGAACATATAGATTTTAAGTGAAAATTTTTCCAGGAAAAAATTACGGATAGAGAAAAAGAAAATTTATTATATCGAATTTGAATGATTGCAAGGAGTAGACTGCTATGCAAATTTTTCTTGTGCAGTTTGTGGGGGCCCTAATCTAGTATTTTGTTTATCTTTGTCCTCGCAGATTTTTTATCTTGTCATTATTATTTTATTTTAATAAAAATTTGGGTATAACTTTAACAAAGAACAACTCTTTATTGGAATAAATTTGAGAATGTTTAATTTTGATTTGGGTATAACTAAATGTTATGCCTTTAATGGAGAATCGACCAAAACTATAAAATATGCTTTAATACATAGGTGATTGTCATGTTATAATCCTATAAATGCAAACCGATTTGCGAGTATAGACATGCGTTGTGTTAAATTCAAAAAAAATTTAATCATATTTGTAGTCCAAAGATGTATACGAAACAGTTTTTTTATATATAGTTTTGAGAAAGAAAATCCCAAGTAATGTTAGCTTCAAAGAAAAGCAGTGATGTTGTGAATTTAGCCTCAATTTAGTTGATATTAAAATAATAATAATTAGGAAGACGTAAGTTCAATTGTGATTAAATATGTTTAAATGCATTAAGCAGTTGATAATAGTTAAGCGGTCGTGGTTAAAACAGCAGGAGATAACCAATCAAGGTTGAAGTTGTTGAGAGAATAAAACGGGTATGCAAGATACCAAAAAACAATAGGATGAGAAGACCGAAAACAAGATGCTAAACATAAGCAATTATAAATTCAATGTAACATGTTTTTCTTGGTAGGATTTCCTGCCAAAACTTTTCAGTAGCACGTTCATTCATGTTTGGCAGTGCTGAATTTCAATTTTTTGCCTAGTAGAAAAAAAATCATCGTTTGCAATGAAGCAAGGATCATAAGTCAAGTTGCTTGAAAGTTGATTCATAAAGCTAGAAAAATCTGATTTCAAACATGAATATTAATAAAGGATTGCACATATACACTTGTTTCAAAAACTCAAAACTTTGTATTACTTTGAAAAACCGAAGTAACAAAAATACATGATGGATCATGGACATTAACAGCAGCTAAACGAAACAATGGTCTCAAAGCAATTAAGCCCATCAAGCTCAGGCGCAAATCGAGGAGCCCTCTGTTTCTTCTTCTCAACGTTTCTCTCTTGCTTTTTCTGCATGGGTTCAGAACTCAGCTTATTGGTTCCCCATCTGCTATTAACAAAGCTGTCAGCAGCTCCTTTATTCATTGAATTAGAAGCAAAGGAAGGCCTGACTGATTGACCCAAGAATTCAGCACATAAAGCATCAAAGGAGCTGAAGATTGAATTCATAATGATGGATTAAGAAAAGACCCTTTTTTCTGTGTTTGTAGAAGATATTGTTTGGTTGAATGAATGTTGAGAAATGAAAGCTCAAAAGATATATATATATATATATATGTATATATATATGTAAAGGGAAGATATGGCATATGGGGTTACCAAGTTGTTTTCATAATTTAATTTATTGTAGGATAAGGACGTAGAGGGATTTGCGTGAAACGTGAAAAAGCTTGTTGGATATTCGTTGCTTCATTCAAAAGCGTGTAAGTCGGCTCTATGTGGGTGATTGGAATCAGAACCGTCCATTTGGGGGGGGGGGGGGGTCAAATGTTGGTTTACTTGGAGAGGTGGTGGGTGACTATGTCTATTTTGACTAGATAATTCAACGCCCTCCATTCATTGGTAGTGGTAATTAAATATGTTGAATGAATGGTTTTGAAGACATTAGAGCGAAGATAGGTATAAATAGGAGGGAACTTCATGTGGCGTGTGGGTTGGTCAATGTCTTTGCTTTTCTTTTTTCATGGTAAAAGTCATGTTAAACGTGTTAAATTTTTTTACTTACATGGTTAAAATCATGATTTATCAATTACGCAATATATAATGTAATAATAAAATGTTAAAATTAATATTCCAATAATAAATCATATTTGGTTAGGTAGAGCTTAATGTTAAAGTTCAAACTTAGTTCATATTTTAAATGAATCTCATTTTTCTTTACTTGATATTTTGAGAAGTCTTGATAGATTAGATTTTACTAAGAGATGGGATCAATTGGTTATTATTATTATTATTATTATTATTATTATTATTTGCAAAGGGGTGAGGTCGGATAAGAGGGCCTATCAAAATTTTGGGAAATTATGATTTTTCCTTGAAATTTTAGCAAATTTTAATTAGGCCCTCCAAAATTTTTGAAAAATTTCATTTCTCCTTTAAAGTTTTTAGAAAATTTTAATTAGACTCCTCAATTTTTTTGAAATTTCTCATTACACCTTTTAATGTTTTTTTGAAAATTTTAATTAAACTCACTTACAATGTTTGAAAAATATTCTCATTAATCCCACAAAAAAATTAATTAGATCCCCAATTTTTTTAAAAACATTTTTCATTGAACTCTTAAATTTTTTGAAAATTTTACTATGCCGCCTAAAGTTAATCTCAAGATTCGCCACTGGGTGGGATAGAAAAATCTTACATGATAATTTATAGTGGTTCAGCATCAATTATCTACTTCCACTACATTAGACTCACTAGATAAGGATTTTCTTAATTCACTAATTCCTACCTTTCAATGTGTAACACCCCAAACCCGGCCTAGAAGTTAGGCCCCAATCTGGCGATGTCACATTGAAGAGTTGCTTTTAAAACAGTTTTGTTAAAACTTAGTTCGAACGAAATATGCTTGAAAAGAATTTACTTAGTTAAAAATCGAAGAATTTAATTAAACAAATATTTAGGAAAAACCATGTTTATTAAATATAACAGTAACTAAATAAATCCCTAAGTAAAAAGTGAAATCGGAGTTACATAGCCTTATTACATCACAGTGGAAAAAAAAATTATCATAAAACACTTAATAAATCTATATTTAAAATTCCTAAGTAACTTGTAGTGTGGCTATCTCCGAGTCCTCTCCCGCGTCGAGCCATCTATTGTGGATCACCTGAAATATTAATAATAAGGGTGTGAGTTTCGCAACTCAGTATGTACGACCCTCAGCAATCATTAACATGCAAGCAATCAATTGGGCCTAAGCCCTAATCACAGTATCATCGTAATATATCACATATGCAATGCAGTAAAAACCCTCCCCAATAATCCATCCGCTACACAACATTTCCCGACCAACCTTATACACCTGTGGCAATTTCTAAATCAACCCACCCATCCGCTACACAGCAATGGTAGCCCGACTGCGGTACTACCTAACGTTGCAGCAAAGCTACTAATCACATAGTAGGCTTTAAAAGCCAACGGTGGATCCACGGTCGTCAAGCAACCATGTGATCCTCAAATTCTTCCTCCGTACCATAATTCCCACCCATATGCAACCTAAACAGAATATCATATGAATGCTGCAATCATACATGTAACATAAATCTTACATTTAACACATAGGGGTATTTTAGTCATTTTTGCTCTTAGGGCATTTCGATCATTTTTAAGTTTTATGGATTCAGTACCTACTTGGCCCGTTAACAAGTCCCCGTTGGCCAAAGTGAACAAGCACTATGCACCAGGTAGGATTCCAAAGAAGAGGAGGTGGGTCATTAAGACCGTTTAAGTACCAAGCTCTTCCTAGATCCAATCCTAGACATGCATATACCCATTACCACACTTCAACCTTATGACTTGTCCAAGGTTGCATTTTTGTTTTTAAGTTTTATGAATGTTTGGCAGTTAATAGATACAAAGCCAAAACCCATATACAAAGTCCATTCTCAACCATATGGCCCATTAGGCCCGAATCACAATCGTATGGCCCATTAGGCCCAAATCCAATTCAAATCATGTAATATACGTGACTAACTCAATTCATATAACCAAATCAATAAATTTCACAAAATTTAGCCTCAGGGCCCACCGGGCCCATTTAGCCACTTTTGGCATTTTGGCTTTTCGGTATTGCCGATATTGTGTGTGTAGTGTTTGTACACACTTAATTGACGACTCGTACTACTCTATTCTCAGCCTCGACCTACAACCAAAACCATTTTTGAATCAATTCCAAACCTTACTAAAACTTTATCAAATCCTAAAGCCTTACCGTAGCCTTATCGTGAACCTTCGGCTTTTCTAGCCTTTCCTTAGCGAATAGTCTCGAATATTCCTAGGTCTGCATCAACACACATATTCTATCAACATCAGGTGACTTGTCTTCCACACGAGTCACCCTTATGGCTACACATATATTCGGCCACCCCCCTAAGAAACCGAAATTGAGAATGAGACACTTACCGAAACTCACCTTCAAACTAAAGGCCTAGATATCCACTGAATATGCAATCAACTCCTAACCCCCTTAATTGAGGGTAGCAAAATAGATTGTAATGGAGAACATGAGAAATCGGTAAAGGGTATGGTTCTTCGGCTTTTAAGAGAGAAAATAATAATGGGGCCACTAAGGGTTTCGGCAAAACAATGGATGGCTTAATTGGCAAGGGAAATATTCGGCTATGGATGAAACAAAAGGGAGAGGAAGAATTCTGCAAGAAAAAGAAGAAAGAATAGAAGAAGAAAGAAAAAAAAAATACAAATTGGCACTTGAGGAAAAGATGAGAAATTTGGCATTAGCCTAGGATCCCAAATTCGGCACATATTTATAGCCCATAGCCTCAATTTCCAATTCAGCTCCATCACTTCCCCCTTCTCATCTCCTCGTTTTTCTCCCTGATAACTCCCCAATCTTTTTCCTAAATTTTCTCTTTTGATTACCTCTCCGAGAGTCCAGCTTCACGCCACTACCAATCTTCTAGAAGCCTAAAATTAAACTCCAAAATAAATTTAATATTTTCCCTTTTAAACTTGGATCCAAACTCTACTATGGGCCTTCTAGCACCCAAATAATATTTGCCTAAGACTACTAAGCACATATTCATATAAAAAACCACACAAAAACAAGTTTGGGATTTTTGGGGCGTTACACAATGACACTGTATAATATTTACAACTCATATCTTTTACTTAGACTAAGATGGAAAGATCTCTCATTATCTTTTCAATGGCTTAGATAAAACTACTCTAGTCTTTGTGACTCAACTAAAATCCCTCCAAATTATAAATTGGTGAGATGGTATAAACAAAAAAAAAAAAAAAAAACCTTTATGAAAAGGGTGTTTACAAAGTGTAAACTCTCTCAAAGATAAAATGAAACTATACAAAGATTTAGCAATAAAGTTCTCGTTAAAAATATGTACAAGAGAAAAAAATAAAAAAAATAAATCTTTAATAAATTTTCTCTTGATATTTTGCTTGGATATTGATCTCTTGCTTCTTGGAGTGATCTCGAGATTATTTATATTAAATAATGAATTTCTAGCTATTTACAATAATTTGAAGAAAATATAGACATTGAAAGGTGAAAAAAAGTGTAAACATACAACTCTCTACAATGAGATATCTATACTTAAAAGGAAGGTATCAATATTTTTGGTTTAAGTATTATATCTCAAGAACAAATATGCATACTTTACTTTTCTAGAAATGGTAGTGCCTATGAGAGATATCAATATTTAGTCACTAAAATGTTTGAAAAATATTTTAAAATACTTTAAAATCATTTTGAACTGAGTAAAAAACATTTAAAATATATCAAACACTTTGTTAAAAATTTCTTGCGTATTTTAAAATTTTGAGAACATATTAAAAAGTTTTTACAAAATGACTAGGATCAACTCATAAACATTTGGTATAAGTCAAGCCATATTGAAAACATATTTTTGAAGATATGTAACACTTAGAAATATTTTCTAAGATATTTCTCTTGTTTACGAATCATAAATGACTTAAGAAATAATATGAAAATATTGATGTTAAATGTTGTTATATCAAAAAATTTATAAATTAAAGCTAAAAATTTTCTTGAACAAAATATTAAAAAAAATTACATTTTGAAAAACTCATAAATCATTTTGACATTTTCAAAACATACTGCCGATTAATAAAATCATTCTTTGAAAATCAAAGTACCAAAGTATTCCAAGCTTTTCAAACTAAATTAAATTAAAAAAAATTAAACATAAATAAAATTCACAAAGTCTAAGACTTTAGAAACTTTATGCAATACTTCAAGATTCACACAATTAAGCGTATATGCATAAAGTAGTTTATAATGTCATGTGTTTAAACAACATAGCAATAAACATTTATGCAGGATCGTTAAGTCATTTGCATATTAAAAACAAACATTTAGAACATTTGAAGTATAATGGGTGAAAAAAGAGCAAGGCAACGATACATTGAATAACAAAACCATTGTCTACTCATGCCCGAAGTAATTTATTGTGCATTCTCATTTGTAATGATAACTTTATGCAATATAGTTCTTTCATTTTCATCTATTTGCATGAAGGTTCCTTCAAAATCATGCAATAAGAAAATAGGTAATTTCACGTTTCGTGTTTGCTATGATTTTTTTTATCGAAAACATTCAATATATAGACCCCAATTTGTGGTTTATGAGTTGGGTGTTCATCTTTTAAAAAGAATTTAAAATATAGTGAGAAAAATAAATAGCAAAGTAATGATGCATTGAATAGCAAAATCATAGTCTAATAATCCCAAAAGTAATTTAACGTGCATTCTCATTTGTAAAGATAACTATGCAATATAGTACATACATTTCAATCTATTTGCATAAAGCTTCCATCAAAATCATGCATTAAGAAGATAGGGATAAAGATGAGGGAACTTCATGTGGTGTGGGTTGGGTTGATGTCACGTCGCGTGTTTGCTTTTGATTTTGGTTAAATTTTCTATTAGAACATATATTTTAGGAAAGTTATGAATTTAATCTATGTATTTTAATTTGGTCATTTTTAGTCTTTATACTTTTTAAATTTTAAAATTGCAGTTCTCACCAAACGATAATTGCTAAATTTTTTATATTAAGTTATATTATTTCTAAAATTTGATGTGACAAATATATTATCATATGTGTATTATGTCAACTCGTTATTTCCACATTTTACGCATGAAAAATTTAGTTAATGGATTAATGACTATCATTTGCTACAATTCAAAAAGTATAGATATTTAGAATGATTCAATTGAAGAACATGGACTAAATTTACAACTATACACATAATACATTATTAGTAATTGAATTTAACCAGATAAATTTGATTGCTACTATTTGGGACATGACTAAAAGTTTAAAATTCAAAAAATATAAGGAAAAAAATGACCAAATTAAAGTATAAAAATTGGATCTATAACTTTCACAAAATATAAGGAACAATAATCGGATTTAACCTTTTTATTTGGTATTGTTGTTGGCCAAGTTTTTATGTTAAAAGTTGCTTTTCACTTAAACATGTTCAATAGTTAAAATGTTGGCAAAATGTTAAAAATTATGGTTTGATAAAGATATAGGAACAAAATTAGTCACTAATGTTTATCATTTTTGTTATTTTGATATATTTCTTTTATCACTTTAGCCCTCAACCTTCTAAATTTAGTTAAATTATTTTCTTTAGGTGAAAAAATTGACTAAACCATGAAAATACAACACTAAATGTCAACTCGAGTGATAATCCACATGTAATTCATAAAAATTAATAAAAAAACTCCTAAAGTTGTGATTTGTGAAATTTTATCATGTAATCAGTATTTGCTTCAGTGATTAAGGGTTTTATTAATGTATTAAGGTTCTTTGGTTCGAACCTTTGCGTGAACAACAAGGGTAATATTTTTTGCGAACTCCTGTTTAGGTTGTATTGGTAATGGAATTTGATTGGGATTTGAATTCTGGAAAGTTGGGGTTTGTAAGTTATCGAATGTGGTGGGTTTTAGGAGTAGTTGATTAATAGGTAGTTTTTCTTTTGGTTTTAATTTTTTTTTAATTTTATTTTTGTTGGTTATATAAAATTCTTTTTCCCTAAAAGTTTGATTGCGGTGTCGCTCTTGTGCTTTTCACGTTCTTGTTTCTTGGTTGATTTTTTAAATTCAATTTTTTTTTCTTCTGTTCATAACTTCTTGGTTAATTTTTGCCTATTGTTTTCCCTTCATTGGTATTTTGTTCTAAGTCCTATCGTGCCATCAATCTTTTAATTATCTCACGTAAGTGTTTTCTATCAAACTTTTGTTGAAGGATGTAAATGGACGACTTGTATTCTTTATGGCGTAGTGTTAATTTATGTGAATTTTTTATAGGTGGGGATCCCAAGGTTAGGGTTTCTTCTACCATTTAGTCTTGGCATAGTTGTTCTTCGTTCAAGTGATAAAGGTTCAATTGTGTTTTTGGGATTTTAGTTAGTTCGTTTGAGATTGATTTTTGAATTAAGTTTTGTGAATTGTTTCTAAAATTACTTGTTTGAATGGTTGATTTAGGTGTATGAATACTCAATTTTTGATTTTGCATCAGAAAATACCTAGGTGTGTAACGAGAAACCTAAAAATCAGTGAACGGCGAAAGCTAAAAAACAACATTATCGATGCCACACGATCGTGTGCCAGGCCGTGTGTAGGATTGTGTGTGAAACACAGTGAGCTATTTGAGCAGTGTGACCACACGGGCATGTGTGGGCCCAAAATTCTGAAAATTTTTCCTAGAGCCGTACACGTCATCCCAATTGACAATGAGCTTTTCGTAAGGTCAGTATGTGATTAAATATACTATAAAACATGAAATATGATCATCTATTAGTACTAATTATGATATATGTTCGTATATCTGAAATGTCATATGATAAGTAAGTTACGTAATAGATTGTGAGTAAACCGAGAAACGCTATGTATATTCTGTATCTATTATGTTATACGTATATACTGTATGTATGACTGATTTTTGTAACATTCTATATTTGTATCTAGGGAGGGTTTTGCTATGTGGAGGAAGTGTTTTTATAAAATGCGATAATTTGCCTATTTATCTGGCAGCACAGTTGCAAATATTTTATAAAGTGTTATATTAACACTAAGTGGTGTGTAAGGTTTGATGGGCATTTCATACCCCATATGGTGTGTTGGGATGATCAGAGATGGTGTGCAGCGGATGGGGATAGGAAAATATGTCTATATTTGTACTGTTATGTCATGACTCTGTTTCTGTTTAATCTGTCTTATAAAATTACTTGTTTGAGTTATTTGTTACACACTGAGTTTTGAAAACCCACTTTTCGTTTGTCTAAAATTTTTGGGTAATCCTTAGACTTAAGCGGGTCGGTGTGACGGAGCTTGGTTATAAAAGTTTTCATTCAGTTTGTTTATTATTATTAATTTAATTTGGGTTAAAGTGTTTTTTTTTAAATTTTGGACTGTCTGGATGTTTTGGTTGTTTGGGTTTTGAACTCTATTTTCGTTTTTCATAGACAAAATTCATTTTTTTTGCAAAAGTAACGGATTTCAAAAAATAGACTGTATTTTCAAAATCAACATTCTAAAAGTTTTAGCTACAAAATTGTAAGTTTTTTTTTTAAACATATAAACAAACAACGTTTCCAATAAAATAGTTAGAAAAGATGTCTTCGAATAATTCAAGATTTTAAGAGTTTCCGATGAGTTTCAAGAGACATGAAAACAAAATTTTCAATCATTTAATGTAACAACTCCAGATTTGGCCATAACTAGGCTGGATTTGTGGTGTTACATTTAGTGGTATTAGAGCCAGGTTGCAAAACTCGGGATGTGAAATTTTGGGTTTAAAATTGCTTTTGAGAAAACCGTTTGTCCAAGTATAGTTTATTTCTGCATAAATCTAAAAAATAATTTTGTGAAATACCGAGTCCTCAACGCAGATCCTATAAGTACTTCTGACTTAGAAACACTTTAGTTTAGAAAGCTCTGAAATGATTAAAACTGTATTATGATAGTTAAAGCTTAAAACATTTCTAAAATTTCTTTTGATAACTATTTTGAAGGATAAAATATCTGTTAATAAATACTAGAACTGATATATAAAACTTTATAGTGTAGATAATCTATAAATATGATGAGCACTCGTGGATCACGTAGATGTGATACCCATGGCCGCGGTAGGCGTCGTAAAAGGGCTCGAGTTGAGTCGTCTTTGATGGGTAGTATGCCTAATTTGGATATGAAGGAAACACCAATTACACATATTACTAAGACCGGGTCTTAAAGTCACTCGGCTAGGGATGACGTATTGTCCTAGGCCATGCTAAGGGTTTTAGATAGGGTCGTTGGGCCCCATTCTGGTTATAAGAACCGTATGTCGGTAACTGAACGACTCCGGTCTAACATTGCTGAATTATTTAGAGGTGTTATGAGAATCGCCTCGACTATGGTTGAATATTGGTTGGAGGCCACGGAGAGGATTATAAATGACATCGACTGCACCCTTGAGTAGAAATTGAAGGGTGCAGTATCTTTCTTTCACGATGAGGCAAATCAGTCGTGGTTAACAGTTGAAGAGGATACTTAACTAGATCAGATTACCTGGGATCAGTTTAAGAGTGCTTTCTAAAGTAAATATAGTGGGGTGAGTTATGTGGATACTTGTAGACGCGAGTTTATAAGCCTTACTCAAGGAGATAGGACTGTGGCTGAATATGAGGCTGAATTTCTAAGATTGAGCTGATATGCTCATGGGATGGTATCAACTAAATATGAAAAATGTATTTGCTTTGAGGAGGGATTAAGAGATAATCTGAGTGTTCTGATAGCTCTGCAGAGGGAGTGGGTATTTGCCATCTTGGTGGACAAGATAAGAATTGTTGAGGAGGTTAAGCATGTTGAGGGCAAAAATAGGGAGCGTGAAAGGGGTACAAATAAGAGGGATTCAGAGCCCTCTAGTTCTACTCAGGGGCCTAAAAAATGGGCCAGACCTAATGAGCCTTCAAGGGTTGAAATTCCAATTTCACCTACCGTGGCTCAGTCATGTTGGAATTGTGGTAGACGCTTAGGAAAATGTTCGAGGAGGTTAGGATCGTGTCCGTGATGTGGGTCAATGGAGCATTGTATCACGGATTGTACATAACATTATGATCAGATGCATGCTCTAGCTTTTAAGTTTGTTTAGCCTCAATGGGCAATTCAGTAGTTGCTTAAGGGTTGCGGTTCGGCCAGAAGTGGTAATGGTTTAAGAAGAGGTCAAAGAGAACCGAGCGGAGGTGCTAATCAGACTAAAGCAAGGCAATCTACACTGGTATATGCTATTAGACATCGTGAAGATGGAGACATCACAGATGTTATTGCTATTATATTCTTTATTCATATTGTTCCCTATTTTGCATTGATAGATATAGGATCAACACATTCCTATGTAACTAGTTATGTTTCTGTAAACTTGGGGATTTCTGTTGAGAGCACTTTTGGAGATATTATTATACTTTGTTTGTTGGGTTAATCAGTTCGAGTTAGTAGACTGTATAGGAATGTACCATTGGAGATACAAGGGGTTCTGTTTTTGGCTAATATGGTGGAGCTAGCATTTGGGGAATTCGATTTGATTCTAGGAATAGACTGGCTCGTAAAGCATCAGGTCAGTTTGGATTGTGCTACTAAAAGGGTAGTTCTAAGATATGAGAATGATATGAAGGTAATTATGATACGTGAGCATTGAGATTACTTATCCAATATGATTTCCACACTTGTGGCTGAAAAGTTAGTTCGTAAGGTGGGGTATTTTTACCTACGTGTGTGATTCTTCTTCTCTGGGTTCGTCTGTTGAAAACATTCAAACGGTTAAAGAATTTTTAAATGTCTTTCTTGAAGAGTTATTGGGTTTATTTTTGGAGAGGGAGGTTGAGTTTGGTATCGAGGTCCTACTGGGGATAGCTCTAGTGCCTATTGCTCCCTACCGTATGGCATCGAAAGAGCTTATAGAACTAAAGGCTTAGCTTCAGGAATTGCTTGATCGATGGTTTATCTGTCCTAGTGTGTCTCAATGGGGACATCGGTTCTGTTTGTAAAGAAGGATGGTGCTATAAGGATGTGTATCGACTACCGTTAGTTGAAGAAGTTAATGGTAAAGAATAAGTACCCACTGTTCAAGATCGATGATTTATTTGACCAGTTCCATGGGGCTTCTATGTTTTCCAAAATAGATATTCGTTCTGGGTACCATTAGCTTAAGGTTAAAAAGGTCGACATTCATAAGACTACTTTTAGGACTCGTTACAGGCACTACGAGTTCCTAGTCATGCCCTTTGGGTTGACGAATGCTCCGATTGCGTACATGGATCTTATGAATTGGGTTTTCTAATCATTTTTGAATCAGTTTTTCATGGTCTTTGTCGACAACATTCTGGTATACTCTAAGATTAAGGATGATCATGATGAGAATCTTAGAGTAGTTTTTCAGATACTCCATGAAGAACAACTCTACGCTAAGTTGAACAAATGTGAATTCTGGCTGAGGGAGGTGACTTTTCTGGAGCATGTAGTTTCTGCGGAGAGGATCTGAGTTGATCCTAAGAAAATTAAAGTTGTGCTTGAGTGGAAATAGCCTAGGAATGTTTCTGAGATACGTAGCTTTCTTGGGCTAACGGGTTATTATTGGAGGTTTGTCGAGGGGTTTTCATTTTACGTAAAAACACCCCATTTTGTCTGGATTGATGAGTAATAATCAAGTTTCGAGAAGCTCAAATCTATTTTGACTTAGGCTCCTATTTTGATACAGCCTAAATTTAAGAATGAATTCATTGTTTACAATGATGCATCGTACGTTGGTATGGGTTGTGTTCTGATGCATGTCGGGAAGGTAGTGGCTTATGCATCCTGAAAGCTTAAGTCACATGAAGGCAACTACCCTACGCACAATCTTGAGTTGGCCGCGATTATTTTTGCCTTAAAAATTTGAAGGCATTATCTATATGGTGAGAGGTGTATCATTTACACCGATGATAAGAGCCTTAAGTATCTCCTTACTTAAAAGGAGTTAAACCTTAGGCAACGTAGATGAATTGAGTTACTTAAGGATTATGACTATACTATTGACTATTATCCCGAAAAGACCAATGTGGTGGCTGATGCTCTTCGTCGCAGAGTAATGTTTGATTTAAGGGCGATATTTGCTCACCTAAATCTGTTTAATAATGGGAGTTTGTTAGCTGAGTTGCAAGTTAACCCAACTTGGATTGATTAGATTCAAGTTAAATAGTTGGAGGATAATTCTCTAGTTTTGCATTTTTATCGGGTTGAGGAAGGAAGTACTACTTATTTTGGATTGAACAGTGATGAGGTTTTATGTTTCTAAGGTCGGGTTTATGTACCTAATGATTCTGATTTGAGGCAGTCCATTCTGGGAGAAGAGCATAGTATCCCTTATGCTATGCATCCCAGCGGGAATAAGATGTGTTGGGATCTCCGCGAATTGTACTGGTGGTCTGGTTTGAAACTGGAGGTGACGGGTTTTGTCTCTCGTTGTCTGACATGTCAACAAGTTAAGGCTGAGCACCAATTGCCTTCGAGTTTGCTTTAACACGTTAAGATTCCCCTATGGAAATGTGAATGGGTGACTATGGACTTTATTAGTGGGTTGCCCTTGAGACCCACTAAGAAGGATTCTATGTGCGTCATCGTGGATCGGTTGACCAAGTCTGTTCACTTCATTCCAGTTAAGACAGATTACTTGTAACACCCCTTACCCATGTCTAACGCCGGGACAGGGTACGAGGTATTACCGTACTTAAACATACTCAAACATACAAAATCGAGCCTTAATTCTTGCTCCAATTTAAAACTTTTACAAACATACTCTTAATATTCTTATCATGGGCCTATGAGGCCCAAAACACACATCGGGAGTGGTTTGAAACCAATCCGAGAAATTTCGAGCTCTTAGAAAAATTTTGCTTAAAACAGGGCCACACGCCCGTGTGAAGTGGGACACGCCCGTATGGGCAAGCTATATGGTTACACACGCCCATGTCACTAGCCCGTGCTGAATTTATTTTTCATTTCGGACCTATATGGGTTTTAACACAGCTGAGCCACACGCTCGTATCCATGGCTCGTGTCCTTCACACGGCCTCGACATGCCCATGTCTTCAACCTGTGTACCCCTCTGTTTTGAACACTAGGAACAACTTAGGTTCATACGGCCAAGACACACACCCGTGTGCTCGGCCCGTGTGTAATACTGACTTAGCCAACTTAAGATGCAAGGGACACACGGCCAAGCTACACTCTTTTGGTATGGACCATGTGTCAAATACAGCCTAGACACACGCCCGTGTGCCTACCCATGTCCCAAACATTGTCTTACAGGAGATCTATATCTCATCTCGGTGCCGAAGCCATGTCCCAAACATGGTCTTATACAGGACCACATGTTGATGCCAATGCCAATGCCATATCCCAGACATAGTCTTACATGGGATCTCAGTTCAGTGTCAATGCCGTATCCCAAATATGGCCTCATACGAGACCTACATATCTCAAATCATGACTAAGGTATCCTTCATATTCTTTATCATATGTTCAGGATTTCTCAATAATAACTTTATCATTTATTCCGAGATTTCTCCTTTATTTCATCATCATCTCTTTGTAAAACTTCATGTCAATAATTTCATAGAAATAACATAGATTTCATGGAAAATTAATAATAAAATTTTCATAATGCATAATGCTAAATTATTACATACAACTTACCTCGGGTCCAAAATGATGGTGGACGTTCGATTTAATCCATTACCTTGCTTTTTCCCCAATTTCGGTCCGGGCTTCGTGTTTCTTGATCTAAAATGACAATTTAAACTTATTTAATACTCACATTGGCTAAATAGCCCAAAATTCATACTTTGGAAAAATTTATATTTTCCCCTAAACTTTTGCATATTTGCAAAATGGTCCCTAGGCTCGTAAAATGAAATGTACTTATTTTCTTAATTACCCAAGCCTAGCCGAACCTTTCATATTCTCATAATAGCCCGTATTTTTTCATAAATTTTCTCTTTTACTATACATTTTATCACATTTGCAATTTAATCCCTATTAGGGTTTTTCATGAAAATCACTTAGAAAAAAATGTTTACTACACTTCAAACTTTCATTTTCTACCACTAGGCATCAAATTACTTGTATGTTATACATGAGTATATTTTTGAACATAAACCTTAGCCTAAATTAGTGGTAGAAATAGCTAGATTAAGCTACGAGGATTTCAAAAATACGAAGAGAATTAAAAATAGGGCTAAATTGCACTTACTAGTGAGCTTGAAAATGCCAAAACCCTAGCTGTGGAGAACCCTTCAATTTTCAGCAGCCCTTAGAGAAGATGGACAAGATTTTTGTTTCTTTTTCCCCTTTTTATTACTTAATTTTACCAAATGACTAAAATGCCCTTACACCATTTCTTTAAAAAAATTTTCCTTCCTTGGGCATTTTTGTCCATAATGCTAAAAGTTGGTCTAATTACTAAATAATGACCTCTAATAAATTTTCTAATGCTAATTCATCTTTAAAGCTCCTAGAAACTAAATTTTGCAATCTTTGTAATTTAGTCCTAAAGGACAAATTAATCACTATTTCATAAGAATTCCTTATGAAATTTTCTCACTATCATGTAATCATGTCATAAACTTAAAAATAATCATAAAGTATGTTTTTCTACTTCGGATTTGTGGTCTTGAAACCACTATTCCGATTAAGCTCTAGTTCGAGTTGTTACATTACACCTTTCAAAAGTTGGCCAAGTTATAAGTTTCTGAGATCATGAGACTTCATGGAGTTTCGATCTCAATTATTTCTAATGGATATCCTCACTTCACCTCTTGATTTTGGAAGAAGCTTCACGAGGCTTTGGGTTTAAGATTAGACTTTAGTACCGCGTTCCTCCTCAGACAGATTGTAACAGCCTAATTTTCAGTGGTGTCAAAAATAGTGGTTTGAGACCACTAAATTTGACCAATGAGTTCAAAAATTTTATTATTTATAATTTTTGAGTCAAATGTGGTTTTAGGAAGATTTTTGAATTAGTAATTTGTGTTTAATAAGGATTTATTAGGTTAAATGGTTTAAAAAACGAGGTATTGAGACCCCAATTTTAAAAACCAAGTCATAAATACTTTTATAAATATTTACGGAGTATCATTAAGGTAGTATGAAATTTTCGCTAGAAAATTTTAACGTTTTGATAGTTAATTAATTAAAAAGGACTAAATTGAAAAAGGTGCAAAACTGTTAATTATAAGAAATAAGTGATTAAATAGCTTAATTATTAAACAATGGAGGACTTAAGGAGCATATATGCCTAAATGTAAGGCATGAGGCGGCATAAGCACAAAAATAATATTAAAATGATGATATTTAAGGGCAAAATTGTAAATAAATTGAAATTAAACATACAAATTAGTAATTAAAAGGGTTCTAGGCAATTCTTCTCCAATTTTCTATCAAAAAATGCCATAGGAAATTTCTTTTTTCTGGTTTCCATATTTTTACTTCAAGTAAGTTCAATTCTTTCCTTTTTCTTGAAAATTTTATGTTTTTAGGACTTTTACAATTAGGTCCAACTATCTATTTTATTAGTTTTTGGTTTTATGGGTAATTTTGAAAGTAACCATTGATGAGTGCTGGATTTTTTTGATGAATTAACATGGATTTAGGGCTTTAATTTTGTTGTATGATGATTTTATCAAGTGATTTTGATAGAAATTGATTTTAGGACTAAATTATGAAAAAGATCAATATTAGGATTTAGTATTAAATTTTGTTTATCAAGGGCTTTATGATACCCTAGAATATTTAGATAAATTGTTAATTGAGAAAAAAATTAGCTCATTTGATAGATTAATTGGTAAGGACTAAATTGTAAAAACTAAAAAAGTTGAGGTAATTGTGTAATTTCAAAAATTGAAGGGTATTGATTGTGAAGTGAATAGAAACTGAATTATATGCTAATGAATGAATAACTTTACATTTTAGATTAAGAGCCCGTAGACAAACGTGAAAAAGAAAAAATATCAGAATAGTCCCTGAACTACTGTAAATCTTACAATTTAACCCAGGTAAATTTGTATGGTTAAATTTTAATGTTTATTTATTAACTTGATGAATTTTATTATGTATTTATTCATATCTATTGTTGAAAATAAAATTATGGTTAAATTATGAAATTGAATTAAATGTTCAAAACGAGTCGAACGCGGGATTGAGTATAATCATTCTGTTGCAAAGGATGAATTGACGGTATATGTAAAGGATGAATTGACAGCAATTACCCAAGTATGCCGAGGTTCAACATTTGTTGCGAACTTTTATGTTTACTTTCCATTTAGCTCTCATGAACTTCTGTTTAAACCCTTATGGGTTTCCGTTTAGCACTTATGTGCTTCAGTGTAGCCTTTGGGCTTTTGAATATGATGTATTCATATCCATAAGTCGTTCTTCAACTCGTTAAGATTCGATAAAAGACTTATGTGAATGAAATAGAAATTTTTGTTGATTATTGATGACATTGAATTTGAAGGAAATGGGTTTATTGATTTATGTTGTGTTTGATAGGGAGATTGAATGATTAATTTACTATTTAATTTATTATATTAAGTTCGGTAAGATTTATATTTAACCATTCGAACTTATTAAGCTTCAGTAAGCTTACTTGTGTTGTTTAATGCTCTTGTAGATTAACGTGAGGTTAGAAGATCAGATCGACACATCAAGCCACACTATCCAACTCACTTTGGTAGCTTTTGTAACATGTAATTAGGTTTATATGGCATGTATAGGGCTATAATGGTTTAAGCAAAATTGGTTTGTGTAAATATTAAGAATTATAATTTGACTATATTTCTAAGTCAACCTATATGAGTATGGATTAATCATGCATGAGGTATGATTGGATTGGTTAGATGATGGTTAATTAATAGGTATATTGAGGCATGATTTGAACTAGTAAATTAGTAAAATATACACATAGATGAATATGCTTCATTTGGTAAGTTAGGATATTTGGGTATATGTGATGATAATATAGGTATAACAACTTGATTTTGGTTTGAATTGAAGGTTTTATTGTGGTTTGTGAATGTGTATATAATTGTGTTTAGGTTGATTACAAGGATGGGTGAGGAAATTGGTTATAAAATGACCTAATTTCGTCTACACGGGCAGAGACACGGGCGTGTGTCTCAGCCGTGTATCTAGCATAGGGGCATGTAACTTGGTTGTGTGTCCCCTGCATCTTAAAAATTCAAAATAGAATGTTCAGGTAATTTTACACGGCCTGACCACACGGCGTGTGTACTTACACTTAGATGAATATTTTGAAATTTTACGAAAAATTCTCTGAGTTTCCTGTTTGGTCCCTATTTATTTCTAATGTGTATTATGGGCCTCGATGACCCATATAAGGGACAATATGTATGTTTTGAATTGGTTTTAATGCATTTATTGATATGATTCGAAAAGTTTGAAATTTATATCCGTTTGATTTGAAAACTCTAGTATTGTTTCGAACCCTGTTCTGGTGCATGCTAAGGGTTAGGGGTGTTACACAGATGGTCAATCTGAGAGGGTGATTCAGATACTGAAGGATATGCTTCGGAGTTGTGTGATCAATTTTCGAGGTAGTTGGGAGGATTTTCTGTCGTTAGTCGAGTTCGCCTACAATAACAGTTTGTAGTCTAGTATTTAGATAACACGTTACGAGGCTCTGTATAGTTGTAAGTGTTGTATTCCGTTATGTTGGACTGAGTTGGCTGAGCGACGGGTTTTGGGTCCTAAGTTGGTTTCTGAGACTGAAGATAAAGTTATACTGATTTGAGATCTTCTTAAGGCGACTTCTAATAGACAGAAATCATATGCGGATCTAAAAAGAAGGGACATCAAGTATTCTGTGGGTGATTATGTGTTTCTTAAGATATTTCCATGAAAGAAGGTTCTACGATTTGGACGTAATGACATGTTGAGCCCTATGTGCATTGGGCTTATTGGATTTTAAAACGTGTGGGTCTGGTCGCCTATTAGTTAGAGCTACCTCTAGAGCTGAACCACATTCATGATGTGTTTCATGTCTTCATGTTGAAGTGGTATCGGTCTGACTCGTCCCATATTGTTTCTGTTGAGGAGATTGAGGTTAGATCGGATTTGACATTTGAGGAAGAGCTGGTTCAGATTCTGGATCAAGATGTAAAGGTCTTGAAAAGAAAATCTATTCCGTTAGTTAAGGTTCTATAGTGGAATCATGACACTTAGAAAGTCACGTGGGAACTTAAAGATTCGATTTGACAGTAATATTCATATCTGTTTTAATCAGGTAAATTTCGAGGTCAAAGTTTCTTTTAGGGGGAGGGCTGTAACACCCCAAAGTTGTGATTTGTGAAATTTTGTCATGTGATAAGTACTTGCCTTAGTGGTTAAGGGCATTGTTAATGTATTAGGGGTCTTTGGTTTGAACCTCTACGTGAACAACAAGGGCAATATTTTTTGCAAACTCCTTCTTAGGTTGTATTGGTAGTGAAATTTGATTGGGATTTGAATTCTGGAAAGTTGGGGCTGTAAGTTACCAAATGTGGTGGGTTTTAGTAGTTGGTTAGTAAGTAGTTTTTCTTTTAGTTTTAATTTTGTTTTTATTTTAATTTTGTTGGTTATCTAAAATTCTTTTTCCCTAAAAGTTTGACTGTGGTGCCGCCCTTGTATTTTTCACTTTCTTGTTTCTTGGTTGATTTTTTTATTCAATTTTCTTCTCTTTTGTTCATAACTTCATAGTTAATTTTGCCTATGTCCCTTCACTGGTATTTCGTTCTAAGTCCTATCATGCCATTAATTTTTCAATTATCTCATGTAAGTGTTCTCTCTCAAACTTTCGTTAAAGGATGTAAATGGACAAGTTGTATTCTTTATGGCGTAATGTTGATTTATGTAAATTTTCGATAGGTGAGGATCCCAAGGTTGGCGTTTCTCCTGCCACTTAGTATTTGCATAGTTATTGTTCGTTCAAGTGGTAAGGATTTGATTGTGTTTTTGGGATTTTAGTTAGTTCGTTTGAGATTGATTTTTTTAATAAGTTTCGCGAATTATTTTTGAAATTACTTGTCTTAATGGTTGATTTAGGTGTAGGAATACTTAATTGTTGATTTTGCATCGGAAAATACCCAGGTATGTAAAAAGAAACCTGAAAATCAACGAACGAAGAAAGCCAAAAAATAACATTGTCGATGCCACACTGTCATGTATGGGACTATGTGTGACACATGGTCTGGGCTATTTGGGTCTTGTGACCATGTAGGCCACATGGGTGTGTGGGCCCAAAATTCTAAATTTTTTTCCTAAAGTCGTACACATTATCTCGATTGACCGTGGGCTTTTTGTAAGGTCGGTATGTGATTAAATATACTATAATACATCGAATAGGATCATCTGTTAGTATTAATTCTGATATATGTTCGTATATCTGAAACGTTATATGATAAATAAGTTGCGTAATAGGTTGTGAGTAAACCAAGAAACGCTATATATGTTCTGCATCTATTATGTTATGCCTATATACTGTTGTTACATTTTGTATTTACATCGGGGGAGGGTTTTGCTATGTGGAGGAAGTGTTTCTGTAAAAGGCGATAATTCGCCTATTTATCTGGCAGTGCAGCTGCAAATATTCTATAAAGTGTCATACCGACACTAAGTAGTGTGTAGGGTTTAATGGGCATTTCATACCCCATATGGTGTGTTGGGATGGTTGTAGATGGTGTGTAGCGGATGGAGGTAAGAAAATATGTCTGTATTTGTACTGTTTTGTTATGGCTTTGTTTCTGTTTAATCTGTCTTATATAAATTATTTGTTTGAGTTATTTGTTACACACTGAGTTTTGAAAACTACTTTTCGTTTGTTTGATATTTTCAGGTAATCCTCAGACGTAGGTGGGTTGGTGCGACAAAGCTCGGTTATAAAAGTTTTTCGTTCAGTTTGTTTATTATTATTGATTTAAATTTGGTTAAAGTGTTTTTTTTTGTAAATTTTGGACTGTCTGGATATTTTGGTTGTTTGAGTTTTGAACTTTATTTTCGTTTTTCATAAAATACTGCTGAAACATGTTATCGACAAAATTCTTTTTCTGCAAAAGTAATGGATTTCAAACAATAGATTGTGTTTTCAAAAATCAACATTCTAAAAGTTTCCGCTGCAAAATTGTAAATTTTTTTTGAAAATCTATAAACAAACCATGTTTCCAATAAAATAGTTAGAAAAGATATGTCTTCGAATAATCTAGGATTTTAAGAGCTTGCGATGAGTTTCAAAATACACGAAAATTAAAATTTCAATCATTTAATATAACAACGTCATATTTGACCATAACGTCTAGGCCGGGTTTAGGGTGTTACAAAAAATATTAGTGAAGTGAACAAATTTTAAAAAACTATAAATTTTCTTTAAAAAATTATCCATTGTAACAATAAAATATACACATACTACCATGTGGGCTGTCACGACAATACCATTAAAAATTTAAAAGTTCAATCAATTTTTCTATCCAAAGCAAGATAATTTGACTAAAATTTGAAGGTTAATGACTAAAGTGATAAAATAAGAGGGTCAAAGTTACAAAATTAGTAAATGTTAAGAGCTAAATTTATTATTATACCATTGATAAATTAAATAAAAAAAGTTTAAAATTGTGATTTTGGTTTTTTTTTTAGAAATTAACTTTTGGATGAAATAATATTTTGTCCTCGTATTTTAAATTTTTATTTAGATGCTCATGGATTGAATTAAACCAAATTTTATTAAAATATTTATGTTTGTTGAAGCCTATTTAATCTAAAATGTTAACTCGTACTTGACAATGGTTAACCAAATCTATTTTAACCATTCCCGCTTTTTATCTTTAAAAAAATGTTAATTTATCTTTAATTTAACATTTAATAATTATATAAATTTTTAAAATTTTAAATATAAATAACTTAACATACTTTTTTATACATAAAAATATTTAAAAAAATTTTATCAATTAAATATTCTTTCATAGAAAAGGATTATAAGCAGCTAATGACCAAGTCTCGTACAAGTATATAATCAATACAAGACAAAACATACAAAAATATAATTAATACAAGAAAAGTCATACAAGACAAATACCTAATAGGCTTGAAACCCAATTCTGGGAGAAAGAGCGAACTTAGCTTGAATTCGACTACCATTGCCAAAAAGAGAAAGCATGGTGGAAACCCTCACCAATATGTTGGTGTTCAACCATTCGGGTAAAGAAGCCACCATAATGCATAGAACCCTCCATTGCCATGGTTTTTCCTTTGCCAACTTGAAAGTACGGGTGTGCAAAATTCGGATAAAACCGAAAAAATTCGGTTAACGGACCGAATTTGGTTAATCGGTCGGTTAACCGAATTTTTTCGGTCGGAGGTCGGTTAATAATTTTTTGAGTTTTCGGTTAACGGTTAATTCAGTTCGAAACCGGTCGGTTAACCGAATTTTTTCGGTTTAACCAAAAAAATTAATAAATAAAATTATAATATATAAATAGCCTACTATTCATTCAAACCCAATCCAACATAAACCCAATCAAACTAAAACTAATTACCCAACCCAATTATCCAAACCAATTACCCAACACAATCATAAAAATTACAAATAATTTAATAAATAAAAACAAAAACAAAAACAAAAACAAAAACAAAAACAAAAACAAAAACAAAAACAAAAACAAAAAC
The DNA here is from genome assembly GCA_020496765.1 of Gossypium stocksii. NCBI lineage: Eukaryota > Viridiplantae > Streptophyta > Magnoliopsida > Malvales > Malvaceae > Gossypium > Gossypium stocksii. The sequence continues at coordinate 58,436,189 of CM035622.1, forward strand.
AAAAATAAAAATAAAAATAAAAATAAATGGGTTAATTTGATTAATTCGGTTAATTCGGGTAATTCGGTTAATTCGGGTAAATCGGGTAATTTGGTTAATTTTATACTTATTTTAACCAAAAATAAAAAATATATATATAATTTTCGGTTAATTCGGTTAACCGACCGAATTAACCGAAAAAAATTCGGTTTGGTTAATTTTTTTGAAAAAATTTTGGTTCGGTTAATGGTTAAAATTTTTGAAGTGTCGGTTAATTCGGTTAATGATGTTTCGGGTCGGTTAACCGATTGAACACCCCTACTTGAAAGAGCAAATGCGAAAGCTCAACCAAATTAGGTAGTCTCAGGATACCCCAAAAAATCCCATAGGGGCAGAGGTGAATCTAGGGGACTGGCAAGAGCTCTAGCCCCCCTAAAATGGAAAAATATTATTTAGGCTCTTTAAATTTTTTAAAAAATTTAAATTAATAAAGGTAAAATTACATTTTGACCCCCTAAATTTATAAAAATTTGATTTAATCCTTTAAAATTATAAAGATATAGACAAAAAAAAAAATTGAAATTTCATTCGCCCCCTTAAAAAATTGTTCTGGCTTTGCCCCTGCATATGGGAACCAGGGAACCAAATCCTTCAATCGACACCATTGTTGTAACTCGATAACATGAAGACAACACATTATTAGTCCACTTAGTTTTCTCTAAAAATTGTGGCAATTCTTATCTACTGTTTTCTCTTAAAGTAGTGGTGATTTTAATTTTAATTTTTTTAGCCATATTTTGATATATACAGAGGATTGGTTGAGGTAAGGACATTGCTAGACCTATTAGGAATCATTATCAAGGGCTTCGTCATAATAAAACACTGTGGTTATGTTCACAAGATTGGTTTCCCAGATAAGGAGGAGGAATGGCCATTTGAGACTTAACTTTTAGTACATCACTAATATGATGGGTTTATTAGGCTCTCGGTAGCGATTTATTGGTTGGCCAGAGTTTATTATTTGGTTGATCTGATGATGTTGAGGTTAAGATGCAATTCTCAACGGTTGATCAAGGTGATGCATCTTTAGTTTATTTATGAACCTTTAAATATTGTGGTTACTAACAGTTCATCTCTCTTCTATTATTATTTTTTTTTTTGTAGATAGCGGCATTTAAGTAACAATTTGTAATATTTTATTTGTTGTTTGTACTAATGTCCATGTCTATGTAAAATTTTGTTGAATTTTGCCTTCAAATATTCGTTCGGTTGCAACTAGACAAAGCCACTACAGTTCGACGCCTGTGGCCCAAAAAGTAATCCACTATATAATTAACAAGTATAAACTGTGATTTAAGTTTAACTCATTCTCCAAATTGTAACCTCAAACCTATTCTTCAACTTAAACCATTTTTTTTGAAGACCTTAAATGTAAATTGATGAACACAATTCAATTTAGGTACAATTCTTACCCTCAAAGATAGTTCCTAATTTAACAAATAAAATGCTCTACTTCATTTAACCTAAACGTTTGATCCAGTATATAAACATAAAAAGCTTGATAAAATACAATCAGTACCAATTTTTAATTCTACTAAAATAACCCCCTAAAATCATCTTCAATAAATTGTACATTTAGCAGGGATCTTCTTATCATCATTTTTTTTAAAGATAAAATCTTTCATTTAAAGGAATTTCGATACTAATGATAAATTGAAGTCAATCAGTGCTTACCTTGATTCTTTATATATATGCCTTTATTTTAGTATATCTGTATATGAAGTTTACTGATAAGGGGATGCTTCAAATTTGTTTAATGAGGTTGGAAAACATACCGTATGATCTGTGTCACAAACGGGAAATTTAAAGCTCGGAAGCTGTTATAGTCAAGGATGTAAAGAAACAAGGAAAAAGAAAACAGTAGGTAATAATACATGTATTTATATTTTTTAGAATATTTTATATTTATATTTATTTTAAAATGAAATTATTTATTTATATTGGTATAAAAATTTAATTAGTTTAACACTTATTTTTATATTTTCGTACAATTAATATTTTAATGATCTAACTGTCATATTTTATATTCCATTTTAATAGATCAATAAAAAAATTTTATGTAAATTTAAAATTTCTAACTATTTATTTTATGTAAAAAAAATTTCAACCGTTCAATAAATATCAATATATAGTGTTTTAGATTGATATAATAGAGATATTAGATCGGTTCGATTTTTTTCTTGAACAATCTCATTATAGATTTTGATCATATTTGCTCTTTTTGACACAATACCTAGAACTACCCATCGCTCCTCTCCAACTCATAAATAAAAGGATAATACGCTTTAATGCACTAAATCAATTCGAAAAATTATATGTATAACAAATATGATTATATAGATAAATTTAATGATTAAATTATTAAAATATTAATCTTATAAAAACATAAAAAACACAATAAAACTACTTAAATTTTACGTTGGATAACTCTTTAATAAGCAATTTATTATTATGATTACACCCACTTGCTGCTCATATAATACACAACCACCTATGAAGCAAAATCAATATTCTGCCAAAAATTTAGAAAGGTAAACTACATTTTAAATTAGATTAAATTATCAGTAAATTTATGTTTTAGTTACTTAACTTTAAAAAGTTATAAAATGGTTATTGAATTATTTAAAAATTTTCATTTAAGTCACGAAACTATTTGAAAATTATTATTTAAGTCATTGGTTGTTAAGGTTTTTTAGAAGTCTGGCTAGCAAACTCCAAACGGTGATTCGACAATCAATATAGTGAGTCAATATCCATCGATAAGTAGAAGAGCATAGCTTAGATCTAAGTCAATTTGACAATCAGTGTCGGAGTCGAAGAAGATAGATGTTTGGATGTAGATTAGTAGATCCGTGATGTCCAAAACTAATTTATGAAAAAAATGAACTATAAAAAAGAAAAGATATGAGAGCTTTTGATTGGTGCAAGCAGTGCAAATAAAGAATGCCATATGATAACGATTTTAACAGCAAGGTAATTTAAATGAAAACTTTCGAATAGTTTAGTGACTATTTTGTAACTTTTAAAATTGATTGACCATAATATAAACTTACTAATAGTTTAGTAACCTTGGGTGAATTTATCCAATTTAAAAAAAAAAAATTAATGAGCCTAGCTTGAATTCAAATGTAGGCATCAAAGCATAGCAAAATGGACTCAGCCCAAGCAATAGTAACACGACTTAGAAAACCTAGGCTTCATAAAATCCAAGGCCTTTTCTGATTACTGGTCCAGTCCATTTCAATGACCCAAGATCACTCTAAAAATTTCATTTTCTCAATTAAAATCATTTGTAAAATTTTCAATTTAATTGGTGTTAAAGCTGTTAATTGTGAAAATCTGATGTTTTATACTTCTAGTGATTACAGATTCAAGTAAACTATAAACACTTACGCATTAATAACATTGTAATATCTTTCAGTACCTAGTTAATATTACACCATTTAAGATGCTTTTCCTTGAGGAATATTTTTTGACCTCACTAGATGGTAAATTCTAATATAAGGGTGAAAGTCTAAATTAAGTTTAAATCTGTCTATAAATGGATTTATTTATTTCATGTATTATAAAAAGAGATTAAATAAGATTAAATTGTAACAGAGTTAATATTTATTATTTTGAAAAGGCTTAAATCATAAAATAGTATCTAAACTATACTTTTTTCCAAGTTGGTACTTAAACTTCTTTGTTATAAGTTGTACCTAAATTATACCACGTTATTCAAAGTGATACTTAAATTGTACTTCGTTACCTAAATTATCCTGACCGTTAAAAAAAATCTCTTAATCAATCAATATGAGATACCTTGCACTTTTAAATTACAATTAAAATAAAAGAATAGAAATATATTAAATTATAAAAATCAAAGTTAATTAAATGAAAACATTTCAATTTTTTTACACTCTCCCCATTAATCTTTCTTCTCTTTTAATGCACATTTTTTAACTGTTAGATAATTTCTCTTTGCATTCCTTTTATCATACTTTTTAAATTAAACTTTTTACTAGTATTTAGATTTCATACTTTATATGATTTTTACATTATAGAGATTCACCTAACATTGATTATTTTATATAAAGTATACAAAAAAGAAAAAAAATATTTTTAAGAAAAATAATACATGAGTTTTAAATTTAGGTGAGAAAGAAATTGAAATCGAAGTTTAAAAATAAAATAAAAATATCACCGTTAGAATTTAGGTTTTGTCGTTGAAAACTGAGTTTGGATGAGTTTTTCGATGGGTTCTTGAATTTTTTGTCACTAGGGTTCTTGGGTAAGGAGAAAGAGATGGATATGTTTGTAAGTTTATCTTAAAAAAAGTTTAAGGAAATAATATTTAACATCTTTTTGGGGTTTGTTTTAGTAAAAAAATTGTCACGTGTCATAAAATGTTTGCCTAAGAGTTTTTTTTTAACAGTTGCGGCAATTTACGTAACAAAGTATAGTTTAGGTACCACTTAATATCAAAAAAATTTTAGGTGCCAATTTGAGGAAAATGATATAGTTTAAGTACCATTTTGTGGTTTAAGCCTTTAAAAAAAAACATAAAAATTATTTTTTATTTACAGTTCAATTCCTAACAACAGATTTTATTTGCAAAACAGGAAAAGCTTTCAAAATATTAACTTTGTTAAATGGCAAATAACATTTTTAAATAGTAAATATTAATTCTATTAAAATTTGAAGAGGAATTGATTTAATTTCTTTCCTATCTTTATAATAAAGTGTCATTTCAAGTACTTTCACTGTTTTTCCTTTATTTTTATGTTTCCAAAAGCGTCATTACAATTATGTTTTTTTTTTTTATCTCTTTACTTCTTCTCTAATTACTTTGACTAACATGTTTTATTTTTTATTTTTTAAACTTATATAATTTTATAAATATTTTCATTTAAAAAATTTGAATTAAATTTATTTCATAGGCATATGAAACATTTTACAAAACTTTAGCATGTAATTTTATAATATATATATATATATATATATATATATATTTGATAAATGTATCATTTGAAAAGTAAGACTATATTTATAAATTAAACTTTAAAGATATTTTATAAGTCATGAAAAAAAAATTCAAATTATTAGGGTATTTTTAACAAAAAAAGTAAGAATTCATAAAATAATATTTTTTAAACAATTTTTTACATAAAATAATATTTTTTAAACAATTTTTTATTATAGTTCCAATCATATTTACTCTTTGTGATATAAAGTTTAGAACTATTCAAAATCATTTCTCAACCTATGGAAAGAAAGATAATGCATTTCAACGCACTCAAATCCACGTCCTCTTACATTAATAACAATACTCATACTAATCAAGCTAATACTCAATCAACATAAACAAATACTTTAGTTTTAATAATTCAATATTTTTGTCAACTAGAAAATGACCTATTTTAATACTGATGTTACTATAACTATTTTTGTATTGATGTACTAAATAAGTTTTTCCTTGTATTATTACATTAACCAACCAAACAATATTTAATAATTCAGTATCGATGTAGTAGTTTCTTAAAGTTTAATATTTTGGATAGAATTTGGATTTAGACTTTAAGATTATATTAAATAGATTTTAAATTTTAAAATTTAAGCTAAATTTTAGGAGTTTAGATTTTAGTTTAATTTTGATCATTTTAGTTTTCTTTCTTAGGTTAATTCTAGATATTTTAGGTTTCTTTCCTTTGACTATAAACTGTAGATATTATTTTATTTTTGGATTAGTCATTTGGAGTAATTTTATTTTTTTTAGGCGCGCGAAACTCTAATTATCTAATTTTGTAAGACTGACTTTAAATAGACATTGTAAGGGTGCTACAACCTTCCCTACTGTAACATTTCTTACACAACATGATAGCTGTGTCTGAGCTACAGGATGCTACATTCATTGTCGGAGCAACTACAATCAATTTTACAGTAAAATCTTCACATGCATATGTAATTTGATGGCAATCATGTTCATTTATGGTTAAACAATCAAACCAACTCTTAATCGAGCTTACGAAATCTCTTTTGTTGACCTGAGCATGAAATATAGCCAAATTGCAAAGTTTTTAAAAATGTATAGTCGACATTGTGATGTCATCTACCTCACATCATGATGTCGCCAAACAGTTTCTTACGTCACAACATCAAACCATTTGACGTCACGATATCACATACTGTCAGTCGGCATTGTGGCGAGGAGAAATGGTTGTCGGGACGAGGACTCTGTTCTTGGTAAAAATGAACCATTTACTACCTATTTCAAGCTTTCCAACCAAACCATACAAGATATGCACCAAACATTTATTTAACTTGATTCAAAACATGTCAAAAACATACCAAACAAACTTAATATTCAATCCAACCTTTAAAGTAAACATTCAATATATATTTCTTAACTAAATTCAAACAATTCAAATGACATTACGATATACTAACCAAAACATCTAAGCACTTATCCTTACTTTGTAATATTTACGACAAAGAAACATACCAATTCATTTCAATTTCATGCACATAAGTGTACACTTTACACATTTAGAGCCATAAGCATTAAACATAACCATCACTTATCAAGGTTATTCAATACCAACTTTACTTATGCCAATTCACTTTAAAACATGTCATTTCATATGCCATACATATTTCAAACTTAAAAATCAAAGTATACTATTCAACTAGGTATCAAAAATGCCAAATCATGCATTTCTAAACCATATACCAAAACCAACATCTAATTCAAATAAATCAAGTTCAACAACATATTCAACTTATAAAGATTTATATACATTAAGGAGAACATCAACACAACTTTTATACATGACACAATTCCTTAACTTAAAACGCTAAAAAAGCTATCAATTCAATGATAGGATAGTGTGAGCTTCAAATGATCCAGTTTGACGTGTTTTGTAAGATAACAATCTACAAGGAAAAAAGAAAACAAATGGGGTAAGCATATACGGTGCTTAGTAAGTTCATATGCATTAAACAAAAACTTACATTATCTTTGAATGAAGCACAATAAGTTACCAAGCTTGGCATAATTGGCTAGACATGACAAACCACATATCAATAAGGTGAGTTTTAACTTGTAAATAAAACTTATAATACCACAATCACATATAATATCAATTCATGTCATTTTGATTAACTAGATAAAAAAATATCCAATCATGGAATGAAACAATTGCATTTTCAAGTTCAAATTCAACATTTCACAAGTGAATATCAAGATCATTATGTCTTATACCAATTTCTCATTTCATATAAATTGTTTCACTTGATGAACCCTAGTAAACAGACTCGGATACACAGGTATTTACATCACTCCAGTTGCTTGTCTGAGCTAAGCATATTCGTGTCAGGTCACTAGTCTAGGATAAACATTTATAATGACATGTCTGATTGCTTGTACAAGCTGAATATATATACATGTTAGGTTATTCGTTTGGGATAAACTTTTAAAACAACATTAGGTTACCAGTCCAGGCTAAACCTGTGTCAGATGTATCTTTAAGTCCGCAATAAATGCTGAATCTTGGTAACATCTGTAACCAATCTCATACAAATGCAAACAATATCCTATTGGAATGCCAATCATATCCTAATAGTTACTAAGTTCAAATGGGCATCTGTTACATAAATTAAGATTTCTTTACAATTTAGTCCAAATCTCACATTTCATACCAATTTACTACCAATTAATTCACAATCAATTATACATATACAAATCAAACACATTATTATTTAAACACATAAATACCATATGAACTTACCTAGCAAAAATAGCATACAAGTTTCATTTTTAAGGGTTATTCGATAATTTGGGCTTTTCCACGATTATCTCCAGTTTGATTCAATTCTTGATCTAAAAAATTATTGTAAACAATTCATCAATACCAAACATTTTTATGTCATTCCATGACATGCATGAACCTATTTAATTCTATTTTTTGAATGCCCCTTAAGTTTTTTCATTTTATTCAATTTAGTCCCTAAAACCAAAATAACAATATCTTTCAATTTTGAGCATCGATTTTAAAACCAATCTCAATCACATCTCTTAGGAACCCTCTACTATCTAATATTACAAAATGTTCACAATTTATTTACTTTAATCCTTATGTTCAAAAACTAATAATTAAACAGTAGAATGTATTCCTTTTTCACATCTAAGCTTAAAATCTATCAATTTAACACAATTTCTTTAAGAAAACTGATAAACGATAATTTATACATATTTTTACCTCATGTTTAGCCTAATTTCTAGATGAATTATCATTGAATTAGTGGAAATTGGTGCTCTTAACCCTTCTATTTCATGTTTTATACTCAAGAGAGCATAAGGAAGAGAAAAGAACGAAAAACGGGCTGAAAACGAAGAAAATGGGCCAAAGTGAAAAAACGACACGGCCTAAGGATTCACTACACGGCCGTGTCCTACGGCCGTGCCACATAAAGTCCAACACGGCCCAGCCCCGACAAGCACGGCCAGACCACACGGCCGTGCCACCATCAACAAGCCTACACACGGCCTCTTATCGATCCACACGGGCGTGGCCCACGGGCGTGTACCTGTCGTGAGATAGTTCAATTTCACTTGGAAAATGACACTTAGGGGCTAAGAAAGGCATTCCAAAACTCTATATAAAGATCCTAGGAGGCAACTTCAAGGGTGTGCTAATTTCCCGCTAAGGGAGTACTCTTTTCTCCCAAAAGGAGCGCCTTCTTTCTGCCAACACAAGGAGCAGAAGCAAGGGATTACTCCAAGGGAAGCTAATTGATTCATCCCAGAAGCCGGAATTCTACATCAAGACAAAGGATCTCCCTAAATTCCTTCAGGGGTTTTAGGGTTCTTTATGTTTTGTTATCTTAATTCTTTTGAGATGTTTTCTTTATTAATTATAAACTAAACCCCTTAAATACTTGAGGAGGATGAAACCTAAGATAGACCTTATTATTATTCATTCTTGAATTATATGATAAATACTTGAATTGTTCTTAATTATGTGCTTTTAATTCTTGGTTTAATAATCCCTGATTTAAGAGTAGATCTAGCATAATTAAGCGGAGTTGCATGCAACCCTAGACATAGGGCGACATAAATCTATCGGATTAGGGTCAAACCTAATAGGGGGATCCATAGATCAAATTAATGCAAGACTAGGGGTTTTAACTAGAAAGAGATTTCAGTTAATCAACCTAGGATTAGTTGTTCTTATCCTCGACGGAGGTATTAACATAAGTTAGGGATCTCTACGGATCAAGTCAAGTGAAGAAATCGTCTAGTTTAAGAAGTTAATAACAAGTGAAGTCTAGGTGGATTCTCCCTTGAGTATTGCCTATATCAATTAGCTTTTCTCGAGAGTTTTTCCCCAATTTACTTTTTGTGCATTCTTAGTTTAGTTTTAGAATTAGTTTCATACAAACCTCTTTTACTTTTAGGTTAGATAATAGAAAGGAAGTAAGTACTAGTACTTTTGGTTCCCTTGGGTACGATAACTCGGTCTTGCCGCTAAACTATACTATTGTTCGATAGGTGCGCTTGCCTTAAAATCGTGATATTAGTTAGTTTTTGGTGTGATCAGTTTTTATAAATTTTATTACTACATATCACGTGATATCAAGTTTTTGGCGCCGTTGCCGGGGAACTAAAATATTAAGAAAACTCGATTTCTATTACTTTAGCCATTACTATTTTATTTATTTTCAGCTTTTAATTTAATTTAATTTAATTTAATTTAATTTAATTTTTCCTTCTAGGTATTTCTAGTTTATGACTAGAAACAACCCAGCAGGACCATTACTTTTTGACGAAGACCTAGAAGCGACAGTTTGCAGAACTCGCAGAAGGATCAGACGAAGCCTACATTATCCAGAACGAGGACAAGAACAAGAACCAGAACCCACAGAAGAGATGGAAGCAAATCAAAACATTCAACCACTTCCAGCATTACCCGCAGAACCAAATGAAGCGCCTCGCACTATGTATGATTATGCTAAACCTAGTTTGACTGGTACTCAAACTAGCATTATTAAGCCTTCTATTGCTGCTAATAATTTTGAATTAAAACCTAACACTATTCAGATGATTCAGCAATTTGTGCAGTTTGATGGTTTACAAGATGAAGATCCTAACTCACATTTAGCCAACTTTTTGGAATTATGCGATACGTTTAAAATAAATGGTGTTTCTGATGATGCTATTAGTCTCCGATTATTTCCTTTTTCTCTAAGAAATAAAGTTAAACAATGGTTAAATTCTCTACTACGAGGATCAATCACTACATGGGAACAGATGACTGAGAAATTTTTGCTAAAATATTTTCCTCCTGCTAAAATAGCTAAATTACAAAACGATATCTCTTCTTTTATGCAGATAGATTTAGAAACACTTTATGATGCCTGGGAGAGAGACAAAGATCTGTTGAGAAGATGTCCGCACCATGAGTTACCTTTGTGGCTACAAGTTCAAACCTTCCATAATGGTTTGAACCCGTCAACAAGGCAAATGATCGATGCGGCCGCAGGAGGAACAATCAACAATAAAACACTCGAAGCAGCTTATGAGTTTATAGAAGAGATGGCACTGAATAACTATCAGTGGCAAGTCATGAAGACAAAGCCGACAAAAGCCGCAGGAGTTTATAATATTGATGCTGTCACTATGCTTACTAACCAAGTAGAACTTCTAAATAAAAAGTTTGATAATTTTGTTGGTTCTACGCAGGCACAACCAGTAATGCAATGCGACACAACTTTAGGAAATATGTTCAATCCAGACTACTCATCTTATGGACACAGCATAGAAACTGAGCAAGCCAGCTATATGGGTAACAATTCTAGACCTCAAAATAACCCTTATAGTAATACTTACAATGCAGGTTGGAGAAATCACCCCAATTTTTCATGAGGAGGACAAGGAAATCAAAGACAACAGCCTCCTCCGGGATTTCAGCAGCCACCACCACAACAAGAGAAAAAACTGAATCTTGAAGAGATGTTCACCAAATTTATGGCCGCATCAGAAACCCGTTTTTAAAACACTGAAACGGCCCTAAAAAACCAACAAGCATCAATTCAAGGGCTTGAGAATCAAATCGGTCAACTTGCAAAATTAATTTCCGAGAGACCACAAGGTGAACTACCAGGTAACACTGAGCCAAATCTTAGAGACCATGTTAAAGTAATTACTTTAAGAGATGGGAAAGTACTGGCTGAACCAGAAAAGAAGCCTGCTCAAGAATCTCCAAAAGACAAGGTAGATGAACCCAAGGAAAACACTCCACCAACACTTAATGAATACAAACTGCCTATTCCATATCCGGTAAAGTTGAAGAAAGACCGCGCAGACGCTCAATTCGGTAAATTTCTTGAACTTTTTAAACAATTACATATTAACTTACCTTTTGTTGAAGCAATTTTGCAGATGCCAAAGTACACGAAGTTTCTTAAAGAACTTCTAACAAATAAAAGGAAGTTGGAAGAATTAGCCACAGTGGAACTCAACGAGGAATGCTCAGCTATTCTTCAAAATAAACTGCCGGCAAAACTGAAAGATCCAGGGAGTTTTACTATTCCTTGTTTAATTGGTAGTTTAATTATTGATAAAGCCTTAGCTGATTTAGGTGCTAACATTAATCTAATGCCTTACAAAATGTTCAAGCAACTAGGTCTAGGGGAACCAAAGCCCACTGGGATGAGTATTTAACTAGCTGATAGATTTGTTAAATATCCTAGGGGAATCATCGAAGATGTGCTAGTAAAGGTAGATAAATTTATATTCACTGTTGATTTTGTTGTGCTTGACATGGATGAGGATATTGAGGTGCCTTTAATTTTGGGACATCCATTTTTAGCTACTGCTAGAGCTGTTATCGATGTAGGGGATGGTAAATTAGTACTTAGAGTTGGTGAGGAAGAAGTCATTTTTAAAATCTATGATGCTATGAAATTTTCTAAAGAACAAGATGATTCCTGTTATTTTGTTGATATTATTGATTGCTTTGTTCAAGATAATCTTCAGGAACTTTCTCTCGCAGACACGTTGGAACTGTGTCTTATTCAAGGTGGGGGGAAGATGAAGCCACCACTGAAATTGAAGAAGTAAGAAAGGAGTTAGATTCCAATGAAATTATCACGAGACACATAAGTTATGAAAGTATAAAGATGAATGATGAGTTGAGACAGAAACCTTCCATTGATGAACCCCCTAAATTAGAGTTAAAGCAACTGCCAGATCATTTAGAATATGCCTTTTTAGGGGAAGATTCAACTTTACTAGTTATTATCGTATTAGATTTGAGCATTGCAGAAAAAGGGGAACTACTCCATGTGTTAAGGGAGCACAAGCAGGCTATAGCTAGGAAAATTTCAGATATTAAGGGAATTAATCCTTCTTTTTGCACCCACAAAATTTTAATGGAAAATGAATATAAACCATCAGTGCAAGCTCAGAGACGATTGAATCCCAACATGAAGGAAGTCGTAAAAGCCGAGGTAATTAAACTTCTAGATGCAGGCATTATTTATCCTATTTCTGACAGTTCTTGGGTAAGTCCCGTGTAGGTTGTTCCTAAAAAGGGAGGTATGACCGTGGTATCTAATGACAAAAAAGAGTCAATACCTACAAGAATAATCACTGGATGGAGAGTTTGCATTGATTATAGAAAGTTGAGTGACGCAACTCGAAAGATCATTTTCCCTTACCTTTTATTGATAAGATGTTGGAAAGATTATCAGGTCACATGTATTATTGTTTCCTAGATGGCCTCTCTGGTTACTTCCAAATCCCGATAGCTCCAGAAGATCAGGAGAAAATGACATTCACATGTCCATACGGTACGTTTGCTTACGTAGAATGCCTTTCGATTTATATAACGATCCTGCTACTTTTCAACGATGCATGCTAGCTATCTTCAACGAATTCGTGGAAGACATCATGGAAGAATTCGATTTAGAAATAAAAGACAAGAAAGGAGCTGAAAACTTGGCAGCAGATCACCTTTTAAGACTAGAAAACACACAACCCAAGTACCTTGATAAAATAAACGACTTGTTTCCTGAAGAAAAACTCCTAGCCATAGCAGAGGCATCAGTTCCTTGGTTTACTGATTTTGCAAATTATTTAGCAGCTAACATAACCCTAAAAGGGCTGACCCATCAGCAAAAGAAACGATTCTTTGCTGATGTGAAAAACAACTTTTGGGAAGATCCTTTTCTTTTTCGCATTTGTGCAGATCAGTTTATTCGAAGATACGTTGCTGAAACAGAAGTATACCATATTTTAAATCACTGCCATTTAGGACCCACAGGAGGACATCACAGTGGAGCTAGAACTGCTCATAAGGTACTCGAATCAGGCTTTTACTGGCCTACACTTTTTAGAGATGCCAACAGGTATGTGATCTCTTGTGATAAATGCCAGAGAATAGGAAATATCTCTCAACATAATGAAATGCCTCAAAACTATATACTTTCATGTGAAATATTTGATGTATGGGGTATTGATTTCATGGGTCCATTCCCTACTTCATTTGGAAACAAGTACATCTTAGTAGCAGTAGATTATATGTCAAAATGGGTGGAAGCCCAAGCCTTACCTACTAATGATGCTAGAATGGTAGTACGATTTTTGAAGAAACTTTTCTCTCGATTTGGAACACCTAGGATAATTATTAGTGATAGGGGTACCTATTTTTGCAATGCTCAATTTGAAAAAGTTTTAAAAAGGTATAGAGTACATCATAGAATAGCTACCCCTTATCATCCACAAACCAGTGGCCAAGTCGAAGTAACAAATAGGGAACTAAAACGCATCATAGAGAAAACAATGGAAACAAATAGAAAAGATTGGTCAAGAAAAATAGACGATGCTTTATGGGCCTATAGAACTACTTTTAAAATGCCCATAGGTACATCTCCCTATAAACTTGTCTACGGAAAAAGTTGTCATCTACCATTTCAACTTGAACATAAAGCATTCTGGGCTGTTAAATTTTTTAACCTTGATTTTAAGCTTGCAGGTGAGAAAAGATTAATGCAGTTAAATGAGCTAGACGAATAGCGTTCAATGCCTACGAGAACTTACGGCTATATAAGGAAGCTATGAAGCGACGCCATGACAAACGACTGAAACTATTTCCTGGAAAACTCAAGTCAACGTGGTCACGTCCATTCACTGTTCAAGTTGTCTTTCCATACGGCACAATTGAGGTAACTCACCCTAGCCACGGTACTTTCAAGGTAAACGGCCAAAGGCTTAAACACTATAGAGGTGAGAATTTTAAAGATAACAGGGAGGAGTTTCAGCTCCACGAAATCCTTTCATGATACATCCAGGTAGAGTCAAGCTTAGACTCTAAATAAGCACTTCTCGAGAGGTAACTCGAACACTAACTTAGTACCCTTTCTTTTATTTTTGATTTTAGTCTTTTAATACATCAACTAACCTTTTTTAAATGCAGAAATTTAAGACCACAAGGCCACACCCACGGGCGTGCCTAAGGCTGTGTGAACATTTAAAGCAGAGACACTGTCGTGCACCTAGACCGTGTGTAAATAGAGCACAATTTTCCCAAAAGCACGGGCTACCCACAAATTGCCATGGTCGTGCGACATGGCCATGACAACCTTTCAACTTAGACACGGGCTTGCATAAGGCCACACACCTGTGTCCGCAGACCGTGGCCAACACTGTCGATTTAGACACGGCCGTGTGACTACCTACACGACCGTGTGAATAACGAAACCTCATCGCAAACGGCTGTGTGACCGATCACACGACCATGTGACAAGCGAACAAGATCGCAAACAGCCGTGTGAGATGGCCAACACGGGAGTGTACTTCGAACCAGGCGTGCCAAAACCACCAAATTTTGAATCACACGGGTAAAACCCGAGTCACACGGGCGTGTACCATGCCCGTGTGACCCAAAAACTATAAATAGGGGCAACTATTCATTTTCTCCATCACTCCACCATAAACGCCACCGCCGATCCTCAAAACACCACCACGCCTGCACAAGACCATCCCACGCCCATGAAAAGTGCCCCACGACCGTTTAAATCCTCTCCCACAACCATGCACCTCTCCTATTTGGTTCTATTTTCTCATTTTTCTTTCAATTTCTTACTATTTTATTTTTATTTTTAGTTTTTAGTTTCATTTTTTTATGAATATATTTAGATTTAAGCATGGAATTAACTATATTAGGATGAATAATCTAGAATGTTATAGAAAGTTTTAGGATTACATGACACTTAGAGTTACAATTGATTGCCATTTTTCATAGTTAAACTCTCATGCATTTAGTATAAATACACAACTATATTGCTTATTTTTTATATCATTTTAGGATGGATAATTTATACTATTTAGGTTAGTCCTCATGTTATTAGGAACATTGTCATATTATTTTTCGATTTAAATTCTAATTCTTTTTAGGTCTAATGTTTATTATTTTGTTATTTAGGCATTAAGTCGACATCACTCGGAAAACGAGCTGTTACCGCGCCTTCAAAGAAACGAAAGGGGCCAGGTGGCTCATCATCGAGGCCCACCTCCGAGGCTCGCCACTCGTTCATCACATTTCCCTAAGCCTCCCAAGAGGAGTTATTTCAGATACTACGGGATCATACATTAAGCGCAGGCCGATGCATTGATTGGGACGCGCTAGAGCAAGTCAACCTCGCAAACGCAGTCCGGGCCCTACTGATGACAGATCCTTGGGAGCAGTTCTTTCAAATCATCGAGCCTACATACCTTGAACTCACTCTAGAGTTCTGCTCCACCTTTCATCTTTAGACCATCATGAGCCAGTTCGATGGTCCTGACACAGTCCAGTTTCGCTTAGGAGGTTGTGTACGCCACCTTAGCGTACCAGAGTTTTGCTCAGCTCTCGGCCTCTACACAGAGCAATTCATGGAGGAGGAAGACTTTCCTACACTTCCCCGACGTATCCACCTCAAACCCGTAGATTGTTGGCTCAACGTCGCCCCGGGGTATCCCTCCTACGACCCCAGTCGCACGAAAGTGACCGTCCTCCCCCCGTCATTAAGGTACCTTCACGCTCTTCTCGCACATACTTTGACAGGTAGACAGGAGGGCACAGGTGTCGTCAATACCCATGACGTCTATTTTTTATGGAGCATGGCGAACGCGCACCCCATCGACCTCGCCTACTTTATCGTGCACGCTATGCAGCATCAGACCGAGCGTCATCGCAGGGGCGTCATATCCATGGGCCCGTACATTACACGCTTGGCCCGTCACTTGGGGCTCCTCAACACAGTGGCCCAGACATCCTCATACACACTGATAGGCCAGATGTCCCCTCAGGGCATCCAGATTATGCACCATATGAGGATGATCCAGCGGAGACCAGGAGGCGACCCTTTTCAGTACCGCCTCATCCAGGAGGCTGAGGATCTAGAGGACATTCCTGATGATGTCCCACCACCGGAGGATGATGCACCTACCGAACCACCACCACCCCACCGACCAGTTCATGCGGTAGCTTCCCATGTTGACCTATCTGAGTGCCTATCTCGATTCGAGCAGCAATGCTTCTAGCGCTTTGATCACATCGATGCGACATTACAGCAGATAGGCTAGCACTTTCACATCACTTCACCACCGCCACCGTGTGATCCATCTAAGGATTAGAGACTTCTATTCCTCTTAACTTTATTTTTATCTTAATTTTTATTTAAACACTGATCCCTATTTTCACCTTTTCTTCTAACTTTATTTTCCTTTTTACTTTTTCTTTTATTTTCTTTCATTTTACCTTTTTCATTATTTGAATATTAGTATTTTTAGATATAGTTTATTTTATTTTCAATCATTTCCTATCGGCTACCTCTCAACGAGTAATTTTTCTAATCCTGAAATTCCCTAAAAATGATAAGTACTTTCGCAGTTTCAAAGGAGCTTTACAGCTTAAATCTAAATTGTAAAGGGAACCTTGCCACAACCTCACCAAGATGATATTTCCAAAGCCTACACTCACAACATGAAAGCTGTGGACAAATAAATACTACCATCACCGGAGTATCTACCTCCGCACCTTCTTTTGTCCCAAACACTCTGTAGGCGCCACCACCTCACTAATCCATCCAAAGTAGGGAGTTTCATTCCTTTCCCTATCTTACGATCTTGTGCTTTTATTGCTATTAATGTTATCTTTGTACATTTAGGGCAATGTACATCTTAAGTGTGGGGGGAAATTTACTTTCAATGTACATCTGATGCATTGTTCTCAAATTTGCATTATCTTCAGTCTCCTAATAAGAATTAATTCTGATTGATTTATGATTTTTATTGATAAATTGAGAATTAAGACATAGGTACTTGTACTTTGATTATTCAAACTTTAAAACATTAGGGAATCAAGCATGAGAAGTTGAAATTTTTGAGAATCCTAATTTTTTTCACAAGTTATTTTCCCTAATTTTAAGTGTTATCTTGAGATTTGAAATTCGTAGGATTGACATCAAAAGCCATAATTTTGGTGAGATTTGAGCCTTTTGAGCATACATTCTTTCGTGCTCACTTTTATTATTACTTTGAGTGAGTCAATACTGAATTATTATTCTAGAACTTGCTTTGATTATACATATCGAGACCACATCATTGATTTGATATACTAAGATGATAAAGGCACTTAGGATTTAACCCACTTACTCCATAAAAGCCTACCTCCATAAATTAACCCCTAGTGAACCCCATTGAGCCTAACAACCTATTCTTTGACTTACCTTTAATATTAACCAATAACTCGTTCTTGTTGAATTTCATTCAATTACCTTGATCCCTATTTTTGTCGAGATTCGAGTTGAATTATTATCTAGCTTTATTCTCTTTCCAGATTGTAAAGTTGAAAATATTCAATTTTATTGTATTGTAGTTGAATTGTTCTAAAAAAAAGTATGTAAATATACAGTTAATCCAATTGTAATAGTTTAAATTTCTTTTTTGCATATTTCTATTTTAAGGCTACCAAGGCAAAAAAAAAAAGATGTTATCATAAGAACTAGCTCTAGAAATATGCTCCAATGATAGAGATTTTTCTAAGCTAGATAATTTTTCAGTTCAATCTCGATTTTAACCCTTCTTTTTCAGCTTGTGACAATACCCCTAACCAAAGCCCCGTTACAACCGTTGAAAGACCTTTTGATCGATGTATCATATCAATCTATAGTGGTGGAGATTTGATTTTCTTGCAAGCTTATAGTAATAACTTTTCAGATTGACTAGAGAGTGCTTAACTTTTGAACCCTAAACACTTTGAGTGGATAGAGTGAATCTTTAGTGAGGATGTCAATTCTTGTTGATTTTTGATTGAGAGATAATTACTTAGGAGTAGGGAAGAAAACTTATGTTTCAATGATAAAATTCTCAACTTAAAGTAATTGAATCTTTAATGTTCTTCTGATTGAATTTTCATTGTATGAATGCTTGTGAATTAGTTTGAAACATTATTAATAAAGATTGTAAGTTGAAAGGGATGATTCTTAATTAGGGATTGAGATTTTGCTTGAGGACAAGCAAAGGCTTAAGTGTGGGGGTATTTGATAAACAATAATTTATACATATTTTTACCTCATGTTTAGCCTAATTTCTGGATGAATTATCATTGAATTAGTGGAAATTGGTGCTCTTGACCCTTCTATTTCATGTTTTATACTCAGGAGAGCATAAAGAAGAGAAAAGAACGAAAAACGGGTCGAAAACGAAAAAAATGAGCCAAAGTGCAAAAACGACACGACCCAAGGATTCACACGGCCGTGCCACATAAAGTCCAACACGGCCCAGCCCCGACAAGCACGGCCAGACCACACGGTCGTGCCACCATCAACAGGCCCACACATGGCCTCTTGTCGATCCACACGGGCGTGGCCCACGGGCGTGAACCTGTCGTGAGATAGTTCAATTTCACTTGGAAAAGGATACTTAGGGGCTAAGAAAGGCATTCCAAAACTCTATATAAAGACCCTAGGAGGCAACTTCAAGGGTGTGCTTATTTCCCGCTAAGGGAGTACTCTTTTCTCCCAAAAGAAGCACCTTCTTTCTGCCAACAAAAAGAGTGGAAGCAAGGGATTACTCTAAGGGAAGCCAATTGATTCATCCCAGAAGCTGGAATTCTACATCAAGACAAAGGATCTCCCTAAATTCCTCCAGGGGTTTTTGGGTTCTTTATGTTTTGTTATCTTAATTCTTCTGAGTTGTTTTCTTTATTAATTATGAACTAAACCCCTCAAATACTTGAGGGGGATGAAACCTAAGATAGACCTTATTATTATTCATTCTTGAATTATATGATAAATACTTGAATTGTTCTTAATTATGTGCTCTTAATTCTTGGTTTAATAATCCTAAGTATTAATTTAAGAAACTGATGTGCTTAGGCAGAGGAGCAAAAGTCCCTGTTTTAAGAGTACATCTAGCATAATTAAGTGAAGTTGCATGCAACCCTAGACATAGGGCGACATAAATCTATCGGATTAGGGTCAAACCTAATAGGGGGATCCATAGATTAAATTAATGCAAGACTAGGGGTTTTAACTAGAAAGAGATTTCAGTTAATCAACCTAAGATTAGTTATTCTTATCCTCGACAGAGGTATTAACATAAGTTAGGGATCTCTACGGATCAAGTTAAGTGAAGAAATTGTCTAGTTCAAGAAGTTAATAACAAGTGAAGTCTAGGTGGATTCTCATTAATTAGCGTTTCTCGAGAGTTTTTCCCCAATTTACTTTTTGTGCATTCTTAGTTTAGTTTTAGAATTAGTTTCATACAAACCTCTTTTACTTTTAGGTTAGATAATAGAAAGGAAGTAAGTACTAGTACTTTTGGTTCCCTTGGGTACGATAATCGGTCTTGCTGCTAAACTATACTATTGTTCGATAAGTGAGCTTGCCTTAAAATCGTGATATTATTTGGTTTTTGGTGTGATCAGTTTTTATAAATTTTATTACTACATATCGCGCGATATCAAAAAAAAATAACGAAAACTTTAAAAAACTTTAACAATTTAAAAAAATTGGCACATTACCTAGCGAAATCAAGCTCCCATGACTTCAAAAACATAAAAATTACAAGAAAATAACTTAATGAAAATCACCAATTGATTGCCAAAACCTTGAAACCCTTAGGGACGATATATTGGTTTCTTTTTTAAATGTTAGGGTGTGGAAAGATAGAGAAGATGAACCTTCTCTTTTTCCACTTCCGCTTAAATCATGTTTTTATACATTTTATACTTATAATTAGTTTAATTATAATTTTAATAATAACCAGGCTTAAAACATTTCACTTTGTAACACCTCAGACCCAGCCTAGTCATTATGGCCGAATCCAGAGGTGTCACAAAGAATGGGTTTTGGAAACAGTGTCATTACGTTAAATTATTTTAGCATATTTAACTCATATTCTTTTATGACCATTGTTGAAAACATTGTTTAATTAGTTCATTTGCCAAACCATATTTTACAGCGGAAGTTTTAAAAATCGTTATATTTTTAAAAGGCAGTTCGTATATTTTTAGAAAACCATTGTTAGCATAAAAACCATGGTTTTTAGATATTCGTTGCAAGTATAATACCCAAACAAAAATCCAAATCCCAAAATCAACCCAAAAAGTTCGGAGAGAGTTCAATTATTACAAAGCACCAAAAATAATCCTTAAATTAATATAAATACATAAATGTAATCATTTTACGAACTTGTGGTCATCGAGAGGCTCCGTAGCACTGATCTGCCTAGGTCTGTAGATTACCTTAACAAAACAGACAAACAAATGTGAGCTTTTGTAAACTCAGTATGTAACCCAACATAATTAAGCATGCAAACATATAGAGATCTCATATACAATCAGATTACAGATTCAGGCTCATGCCCATTTCAGATACAGATAACATATATAGATGTGTAGATCAGATAACATAATCCTACCTCCATCCTCTACACACCAACTCTGACCATTCCATCATGCCATATGGGGTTAAAAACACCCACCCAACCCTACACGCCATATTGTGCCATTATGACACATGTTAGATAAAGTGTAGGTTTGTTGCCAGGATATAGGCAATGAACGTCGTACAGAATAGTCCTCTACATACATAAATCCCGCCCCAAAACAGATACAGATATCAAATTCGGATATAACAGATTAAACATGCTCAACATGCTTATATATACAGATAACAGACATACATATAACAGTATAGTCAGACACACATTTAGTATCCTACTCAGATCAGTCTATCAAAATATCATAGCACACAAAATAGGGTTTAATTAGCCCTTACAGACCCTACAGTAGGCCCACAGTCGACTGGAGCGACCTGTGCGACCTTAGGGAAAATTTCAGAAATATGGGCACACATGTCCGTGCCCACACTCCCAGATTGGCCTTACTCGAGTGGCCGATATGGCCTGGCCCAAAACTCACACGCTTGTGTAGCCCACATGACCACACCTAAAACATCACACGGTTGTGTCTTGCGTATGGCCATGCCTTCATCGATCATATAGCCATGTCATCGTACACGACTAACCACACGGGTGACCACACGTCCGTGTGGAATCGACAGAACAATTTTTTTTATTTTTGCTGAAAATTAGTTTTTCGTGTTTCGGGTACGCACCTATTTTGGTTTGATGCAAAAAACACTCCTGCGACCACTAGCACCTAAAATCAGAACATTCAACACCTTTTAGCAACCAAAATCGAGTTAACAAAACTAAATTGATCAACGACCAACAACTTACCACCACAAAAATGATCACATGTAGTAAGCTAAACTGTTGGAGTCACAACCACTGCCTCATCACCTTCTCCTACTCCACAGAATTCATCAATTACTACCATTTATTGACTATCATTAAGATTGCCCACAAACCCAAAAAAAACTAAACGTTATGAAAAACCCAACTTCACTTACCAAATCAATTGGTGAATCCAAAAACAAATTGTAGTAGCAATAGTTGAACGAGCAACAATAGTAATATGAGGAAGAACCAAAAAGGAATCAGAAGCGGGAAATAGGGGAAAAGAGAAAAACGTCAAGAATGAAAGTTTTGGGAAAAGAGAGAGCAAAAACTAACAAAATCAGAAATCTAATAACCTCCCTAATTTTTCCTCCCACTAACACGTCAATCTCAACCACTTCAGAATTTAAATTATACCAAAACTCTACCAGATAATAGAGTAAAAATATAACACCCTCGCAAACGCATGGATTTGAACACAAGACCTTCAACACAACAACTCTTTACCACTCGAACCACTAGGCTCATTTTGATATAATTTTACAAACAATATAATATAAGCCCACTAAAGAAGGTTAAGGCTTGTATTAAGAAAAATAACAAAATTTACCAAAGGTGAGACTTGAACCTAAGACCTCACACACACACACTTAGAACACTTAACCACTGAAGCAAATACTCATTCATGTTAGATGCTTACAAAAACAGAAATAAATTATTCAGGGCGTTACAACTCTACCCCCTAAATGAAATTTCAACCTCGAAATTTACCTGATCAGAATATATGAGGAGACTGCTGACGCATCAAGTCCTCAGGTTCCCACGTGGCTTCCTCAGTGCCATGAGTCCACTACAGAACCTTCACTAATGGTATGGACTTTCTCTTTAGAACTTTAATATCACGATTTAAAATCTGAACTAGCTCCTTCTCAAAAGTCAAATCTGGTCTAACCTCAAGCTCCTTAGCAGAGACAATGTGAGATGGGTCAGACCGATACCGCCTCAGCATTGAGATGTGAAGCGCATCGTGGATACAGTCTAATTCTGGAGGTAGCTAACTAATAAGCGACAGGTCCCACATGCTTCAGAATTCAATATGGCCCAATAAACCTAGGGCTCAACTTGCCTTTACAATCGAATCTCAAAACCTTCTACGGAAAGACCTTAAGAAAAATAGAGTCCCCTATGGGGTACTTAATATCTCTTCTCTTCAGATCTGCATAAGACTTCTGTCTATCAGAAGTCGCCTTCAAACGATCCTGAATCACTCTAACTTTATCCCTAGTCCTGAAAACTAATTCAAGACCCAAAACCTAACGTTCACCCAACTCAATCCAACATAGCAGTGTGCAACACTTACGACCATACAAAGCCTCGTACGGTGCCATCTAGATGCTAGCCTAAAAACTGTTATCGTAGGCGAACTCAGCTATAGGCAGATAATTCTCCCAACTACTCTAGAAATCAATTGCACAACTCTGAAGCATATCCTCCAGTATCTGAATCACCCTCTCAGATTGACTATCGATCTGTGAATGGAATGCAGTACCGAAGTCCAATCTCGAACCCAAAGCCTCATGCAATTTCTTCTAGAACTGAGAAGTAAAACGGGGATATCTATCAAAAATAATCAAAATAGAAACCTCATGCAGTTTAACTAGCTCAGAGATATAGAGCTTTACTAACTTTTGTAGAGAGTAGTCCATCTGAACCGGAATAAAATGAAAGGACTTGGTCAATCGATCTACGATGACCCAAACAGAATCCTTCTTAGTGGGTGTCAAAGGTAATCCATTAACAAAGTTTATTGTTACTCGTTCTCATTTCTATAAGAGAATCTTAACAGGTTGTAAAAAACCCGAAGGCTATTGATGCTCAGCCTTAACTTGGTAGCACATGAGACATCGAGCAACAAATCTGTAACCTCACGCTTCCAACCTGGCCACCAGTATAACTCATGAAAATCGTGATACATCTTATACCACCAGGATGTATAGCATAAATGCTACTATATGCCTCCCTCAGAATCGACTACTTCAAATCAAAATCATTCGGTACACAAATTTGACCTCGAAAACACAAAACTCCATCCTTATTCAGCCCAAGATATGAAGTACTGCCACTCTCAATCTGACAAAACTACAAACTCAGAGACTCATCCTCTAACTACTTAACCCGAATCTGATCAATCCAAGTTGGCTTAACTTGCAACTTGGCTAATAGACTTCCATCATTAAACAAACTAAGACGAGCGAACATCGCCCTCAACTCCGTCATCGCTCTATGACTTAAAGCATCGGCCACCACATTGGCCTTACTAGGATGATACTCTATCGTGTAGTCATAATCTTTGAGTAGTTCAATCTACTGACATTGCCTAAGATTCAACTCCTTCTGAGTAAGGAGGTACTTGAGGCTATTGCTATCGATGTAGATGATACACCTCTCACCGTATAGATAATGCTTCTAGATTTTCAATGCAAAAACCATAGCAGCCAACTCCAGATCATACGTCGAATAATTTCCCTCGTGTGTCTTAAGCTGACGGGACACAGTAAAAGTAACATATTTTGAACCCATGCTTGGTATGTTTTTAGATGATCTACCTTATTATTTAATGAATTTGATGCTCTTAATCTTTTAATTTCAGGTTTTGTACTTAGGTGAGCATAGGAAAGTGAAAAGAGCAAGAAATGGGCCAAAAAACAAACAAAATGGGCTAAAATCAACATTCAATACGACCTAGGCACTTCCACACGGGTTTACCACATGCCTGTGTGTGACACATGGGATGGCCGCACGCCCGTGTGTCAAGGCCGTGTCGACTTAAAACCTGTTTAGTATTGTACACGGCCAAAACCTTCGCAGACGGGCAGACCACACGCCCGCGTACCTGTCGAGCCTTGTTTCAATTCTACTCGTAAAAGGCTAATTTTTAGGTATTTTGGGCATTCCAAAGTCTATTTAACACACTAGGAGAGGATTAAGGGGACACAGAGAGTAGAAAGCAAGGAATTACTCGAAGAAAGCCGTTGGATTCATCCCGGGCAGGAATCTCCTTCAAGACTGAAGATCTCCCTTCAATTTCCTCGAAGTTTTTGGGTTTCTTTATGTTTTGTTATTTTCCAATTCTTGGGATGTTTTCCCTTGTGGTCATGAACTAAATCCCCTAAATACCTAAGGGGGATGAAACCTAAGATGAATTTTATTATTTTCTGAATTATATGATAAATACTTGATTTGTTCTTGATTATGTTTATTAATCCTTGTTTTAATATTTCAGGATATTAATTCAAGTTGAATGTGCTTATTTAGTGAAGCAAAAGTCCCTGTTTAGGAGTAGATCCAACATAATTAAGCGGAGTTGATTGCAATCCTAGAGATAGGATGACAAAAATCTACCGGATTAGAGTCAAATCTAATAGAGATATCCATAGATCGAGTTAATGCAACAATAGGGGTTTTAATTAGAAAGAAATTTCAATTAATCAACCTAGAGTTAGTTGTTTTTAGTCTCAAAAGATATAATAACATAAATTAGAGATTTCTGCGGATCAAGTCAAGTTAATAAATCGTCTAATTCAAAGTTGAATAATACGTGAAGTCTAGGTGGATTTTTCCTTGGGTATTGTCTCTTTCAATCATTTTCTAAAAGTCTTTTTCCCAATTCGCTCTTTGTGCACTCTTAGTTAGTTTAGTTAGTTTAAAACAAATTACCATTATTTCTAGGCTAGATAATAAAAAGATGGTTAATACTAATCCTTTTAGTCCTTGCTGATACGATATTCCGGTCTTGCCATAACTATACTACTGTTCGATAGGTGCACTTACCTTTATCGTGATCATAGTTAGTTTTGGGATCACCGATCAAGTTTTTGGCGCCGTTGTCGGGGACTAAGATATTAGGAACGCTTGATTTGTGTTACTTTAACCATTTTTACTTTTATTTCAATTTACTTTTTGTCTTTAATTTAATTTTTATTTTCTAATCTCTCTGTTATGTGTTTCTAAAAGGTGTCTCTAGTTTATGACTAGAAGGAACCCATCAGGACCTTTGCTATTTGACAGTGAGATTGAAGCATCAGCTTGCAGAAATCAAAGAGAAATAAGGCGAAGTGTACAGTACATAGAGAAAGAGCAAGAAAACATGACGAATACTACCGAAAGGATGGTAGAAAATCATCTACTACCTCCTGTGGTAGCCGCAGATCCTATAAATCAGAATCCTACACCTCGTACTATGTATGATTATGCTAAGCCTAATTTAGCTGGTACTGAATCGAGTATTGTTAGACCTGCTGTAGCTGTAAATAATTTTGAACTAAAACCTAACACTATGCAAATGATACAACAATTTGTTTAGTTTGATGGTTTGCAAGATGAGGATCCCAATATGCATTTAGCAAACTTTCTGGAATTCTGCGACACCTTTAATATTAATGGCATTTTTTATGATGCCATTCGCCTTCAGTTATTTCCCTTTTCTTTGAGGAATAAGGCTAAACAGTGGTTGGACTCTCTACCACGAAGGTCTATCACTACTCGGGATAAAATGACCGAAAAATTTCTTTTAAAATATTTTCCACCGGCTAAAACGACAAAGTTGAGGAATGATATCTCTTCTTTTTTGTGCATATGGATTTAGAAACGCTTTACGATGCATGAGAGAGATACAAGGACTTATTGAGATGTTGCCCTCACTATGGGTTACCTCTATGGCTTCAGGTTCAGACTTTCCACAATGATCTGAGGCAAATGATTGATGCAACTGCCAGTGGAACGATAAATAATAAAACACCTGAGGAGGCTTATGAGTTCATAGAAGAGATGTCACTGAATAATTATTAATGGCAAGTCATGAGGACGAAGCCGACAAAAGCCGCTGGTGTTTTTAATGTTGATGCGGTCACTATGCTATCTAACCAGGTAGAGCTTTTGAATAAAAGGATTGATGGTTTGTATGGTTCTACTCAGGTACATCCAATGATGTGGTGTGAGTCAAATAGAGGAGGGATGCACAACACATAATACTCATCCTACAACCTTGGCACTGAGGAGGAACATGTTCACTATATTGGTAATAATTCTAAACCACAGAATAATCCTTATAGTAACACTTATAATGTAGGTTGAAGGAACCATCCCAATTTCTCATAGGGTGGTCAAGGTAATCAAAGACCTCCACCCCCTCTAGGTTTCCAACAACTACCTTTCCAATAGGAAAAGAAGCCAAACCTAGAGGAGATGCTTAAGAACTTCATCTCGGTGTTAGAGATTCACTTCTAAAACACAGAAACTGCATTAAAAAAATCAGCAAGCATTGATTCAAGAGTTGGAAAATCAAATTGGTCAACTCGCCAAGATGATTGCAGATCGACCATAAGGTAGTTTGCCAAGTAACACAAAACTAACCTAAGGGAGCAACTCCATGCTATCATTATGCTCGATAAAGGAGGGGTAGCTAAAAATAAATCAGAACCAACACAAGAAGATGTGGCAACTAAAGGTAAGGTTGAGGTAAGCCACAATGAACCAGTAGGTAAAGAGTATAAACCTCTTGTGCCATACCCAAATGCGACAAGGAAATACCACACAGATGAACAATTTGGTAAATTCCTTAAACTGTTAAAAAAATTACATATTAACTTACCATTTATTAAAACTCTTTTGCAGATGCATAATGTTGTTAAATTCTTAAAGGAGCTTTTAGCAAACAAATAGAAGATAGATGAGTCATCGCATGTGGAACTAAACGCAGTGTCCTCAGGTATTCTACAAAACAAACTACCTAACAAATTGAAAGATCCAGGGAGTTTTACTATTCCTTGTTTAATTGGTAGTTTAAATGTTACAATGCTTTAGCTGATTTGGGGGCAAGTATTAACGTAATGCCTTACAAAATGTTTAAACAACTAGGTCTTGGGAAACCCAAACAAACTAGGATGAGCACTAAATTGGCTGATAACACCATTAGATTCCCTAGGGGTATAATTGAAGATGTTCTTGTTAAAATTGATAAATCTAGATTCCCAGTAGATTTTGTTGTTCTAGACATGGATGAGGATAGCAATGTGCCTTAATTTTAGGGCAACCCTTTTTAGCAATTGCTAGGACTATTATTGATGTGGGTACAGGTGAACTCATACTTCGTGTAGGTGATGACACGATTACTCTTCTAGCTCGTGATTCTGTTAGGATATCTAATGATAGAGATGACATTACGAGTTCTTTTAATGTGAGTAACTTTATGGCTCAACCTTCTTTACAGGAAATTTCTTTCAAAAACACAATGGAGCTACGATCAACCTCATGTAGCATGAAAAGAATGGCTCTGGAAGAGTGAATGATACAGATAGATGAACTAGACGAATAGCGGACCTATGGTAAAGAGGAACATAAAATACACCATGCAGAATCAAAGCAGCGCCATGACAAACCTAAGGCTAATCAATTTAAGGTTGGGAACAAGGTACTGTTGGACGAAGGAGATCCTCGAATTGTCACGTCAAAGTCAAATACACAAAGAGTAACTCCCTTCACGGTGCTAAATGTCCTCCCATATGGTATAGTCGAGGTGACACATAATGAATTCAGCACTTTTAAGATAAATTGCACTCGACTTAAACCTTACTTTGATGGCAAGATTAATAGTAGGAAAGAGGAGTTTCAACTCCTCAAACCACCGTGACTATGCGAATAAGAGGTAAGTCAAGCTTAGACTCTAAATAAGTGCTTCTTGGGAGGAAACTTGAGCACTAACACCACTAACTAGTTTATTTTATCTGTTTTTCATATTTTAAGTACAGGTTTTTGAGCTACACAGCCTCGGCACACGGGCGTGTCCTTGGCCGGTGGAAACAGGGCAAAAAAATCCCAAGTATCGACATGAACACAGCTATAAACAGAGCCACACGGCCTAGCCATATGGGCGTGTGAAAGGTAACACGGGTGTGGGGGACATTATATGGGTGTGAGAGAAGCGAAGAACGAGATACACGGCCCTGTGGACCACACGGCTTGGACACGGGCATGGCCTAGGCTGTGTGACAAATGGGCATTAAATTTTCACGACGAACATGAGCAACACTCGATCCACACACGCCCGTATGGCCCAACACGGGGCCATTACATGGCTGTGACCTTTTAAACCCCCAAATCTTATTGTTTTTTTTATTTGTCTTCTTCTCCAAAACCCCACAAACCCCAGCCCTTCACACTGCCCCCTATTCCGGCCACCATAGCCACCGCCCACGCACACCTCCCTCCTACTTCTCCTCTTTCCCTTCCCCTTCCTTCTTCCTTCTCCCTTGCGCACCTACAAACCCAACCCCCTCCTCCTCTCCCCTCTCTCTCGTCGGCTAAACTAGCACCCACACGCCCACAACGGTAGCCGATCCCCAGTTGAAATCACCAACCCACTCCGTCGAAGCATAACCATGATTTCCCTCTCCCTTGCGCCATCGAACCGAACCAACCCCTAATCTACTGCTGCCTGCACCTCTGGCCACCGTTTCCTCCACCGTCGATTTTGCCCCTTTTACTCTTCATATCTCTTTTCTTTATTATTATATTTATTATCATTTTATTAGTTTTTTTATTTAGCTATTTCTTGTTTATGCTTTATTTCATTGTTATATTGTTACTTCACTATTTCACTAGTTATTTGCTTCATTTTTCAGCCTAGCATTTTGTTTATTCATTCAGTTTCATATGCATTGTTATTATTTTTATTTACCAGTGTCTAAAATTTTACTTTTGGCCTTTCATGAATTATTCTTATCATTTATTCCATTGCTTATTGCTAGCTATATAGTTTGATTTGTTCATATTGTTATAGGGTTAAATTATTTACGATTATTTAGCTTTGGCAATTTTTAACTTTATTTGCATACTTAGTGATTGTATCTTTATTTGTATTATTTGTTTGTTAATGCAAGTTTTCTACTTTTTTGTAGGCACATAATGACGAATACACGAGGCAAGTCAAAAGTTGTTGTCCCCACTTCGAAAAAGCAGAAGGGCCCAAGCACGACTTCCTCGAGCACATCTGTCGAGGCTCGCCATTCTTTGCTCCAATTTTCAAGAGGCCCTCAGGATGATTTATTTCAACTCCTGCACTTACGACCATTAGGTGTGGGTCGTTGTGTCGATTGGGCCGCCTTGGAACAGGTCCAGCTCGCCGACCATGTTTGAGCTCATCTCACTACTGCCCCTTGTGATCGGTTCTTTGATATCATCGAGCCCACTTACATGGAGTTGACCCTCGAGTTCTGTACGACATTCCACCTCCAACACGTCATGTCTACTCACAACGAGGCTGATACTATCACTTTTCGACTTGGTGGACTCGTACAACACATGAGCGTACCAGAGTTTGGAGCAACATTAGGCCTTTACACAGAGGAGTTTATGACTACAGAGGATTTCCTCCACCTCCACCATCACATATAGTACTCGCCCTCTTGTTGTTGGACCGATCTAACGGTGTGTACTGTCCCCTATGATGCGAGTCACTCGGAGTTGACTTCTTTCCCTCCAGCACTTCGATACATACATGCCCTTTTGGCTTACACTTTGACTGGCCGAAAAGAGAGCACATGAGTCGTGAGTACCACAGACGCATACTACCTTTGTAGCATGGCGACTGGCCACGTATTTGACTTAGCATACTTTATTGCCCTTGCCTTTCGCCATCAGACAGATCGCCATAAGAGGGGCCCTATCTGTTTGGGTCCCTGTGTGACTCGCCTAGCTCGACATTTCGGCCTCTTTGACATGCCAGGGATGTCATCGACACTCACACTAGTAGGCCAAATGTCTCCTCAAGGAATTTCCAATATGATCCATATGAGGATGAT
The DNA here is from genome assembly GCA_020496765.1 of Gossypium stocksii. NCBI lineage: Eukaryota > Viridiplantae > Streptophyta > Magnoliopsida > Malvales > Malvaceae > Gossypium > Gossypium stocksii. Next base: position 58,466,858 of record CM035622.1, read on the forward strand.
AAAGCGGTGTCGTGGAGTTGACCCCCTTCAGTACTGACTAGTTCACTCCGACTATCAGGATGACCCCGAGGACATTTCTGATGATGTCCCTCCCCCCATGAGGATCCACATCCACCACCACCACCGAGTCATTGACCTACTGCTGCCACATTGACCGATATATTTGAGCGACTTACTCACTTTGAGCAGCAGTGCTTTGAGAGATTTGATAGCATCGATGCCACTCTTCGACAGATTTGCCACCACTTTCACATTTCCTCTTCGGCACCGTCGACCCATGAGGCATCTGATAATGAGGACCTTTGAGTCTATTTATTTTTATTTTTATTTATTTTTATTTTCATCTTTATTCTTAATTTTCTTTTCTTTTCTTTATTTCTTATGTTCTTAATTTCCCCTTTAAAAACTTATTATTTATCTTTTGAACTATGTTTAATACTGAGTAATCCTTTAATTCTTTTCTACAGTTGTGTTTATTTTCTTAAATAGCTTAGAATCATGAACTTCATTAGCTCTTTCTCTAATTTCGTTTTCACTACTCCAAGGATTTCATCCAAAATTTAGGGCAGTTTCGTTTCTGTCCCTCTCTTATGATATTATGCTTAGTATCTATCTTTGTACATTGAGGACAATGTACAACTTAAGTGTGGGGAGGTTATTCATATCATCATTATCAGAAAATCTCTGAATTTTGTCTTGTTCTCAAGTAGATTTCTCATATTACTATTAGAATGAATTTTGATTGATTTATGATTCTTATTGATATGTTTTGGATTAAATCTTAGGTAGTTGTGCATTGATAGTTTAAACTTTAAGTCATTAGAGAATCAAACATGGTAAGTTGATTTTTGAGAATTAAAAATTCTCTAGGTTATTTCCCCAAATTGAGGTATTATCTTGAAGTTTAAAATTTACAAGATTGATATCAAAAGCCATAATTTTTGTGAGATTTTGAGCCTTTAGAGCATATATTCTTTCTTGCTCACTCTTATTGTTGCTTATGAGTGTGTCAATATTGATTTATTATTCTAGAACTTACTTTGATTATACATGTCAAGACCACACCATTAATTTGATATACCGAGATGATAAAGGCACCTAGGTTTTAACCCATTCACTCCATAAAAAGCCTACCCTCATAATTAACCTTAGTGAACCCCTTTTGATCCTAAAAACCCCCTTCTTAATTTACCCTTAACATTAACCTATAAGCCTATTTTTAATTCCTTGAGAATTTCCCTTATTTAATTTGATCCTTTTTTTGTCGAGATTTGATTTGAATAATTGCCTGGCTATGATCTTCTATTTAGTTAGTAAATTTTGATTTGTTCTTAAAAAAAATATACGAAGTTATTTCAGTTGTTAAATTGTCGTTTAAGCATATTATTACGAAATTCTATAGATCTTGAACTTGAACAGTGTTATTCATGAGGAAAAGCTCAATTCTATGATTAATTATTTATTGATGTAATTATTCAGTATTAGTTATTTTTCTAGGTTGATAATTTTTCAGTTCAATCTTGATTCTAACCTTCTCTTTTAGCCTTTATCCACACCCCTAACCAAATCCCCATTACAACCCTTTAAAGACCTTTTCATTGGTGTATTATCTCAATTTATAGTGGTGGAGATTTGATTTTCATGCATGCCTATGGTAATAATTTTTCATGTTTGACAATTGAGTGCTTAATTTTGAACCTTAAACACCTTGAGTGATTTGAGTGAATCTTTCGTGAGGATGTCAACTCTGTGTAATTTTGAATTAAATGTAACTACTTAGATGAAGGGAAATACCTATGTTTTCGTGATAACATACTCAACTTGGATTGTTTAAAACTTTGATGATCTTGTAGTTGAATTCTCAATGTATGATTACTTGTAGATTATTTCAAAATATTATTGATAAGAATTATAAGTTGAGAAGAACTAATTTTAATTGTGAGTTGAAGATTTTGTTTGAGGACAAGCAAATGCTTAAGTGTGGGGATATTTGATGAATCGTAAAAGTAACATATTGTTAACTCATGCTTGGTATATTTTTGGATGATCTACCTTATTATTTAATGAATTCGATGCTCCTAATCCTTTAATTTCATATTTTGTACTTAGGTGAGCATAGGAAAGTGAAAAGAGTAAGAAACGGGCCAAAAAAGACAAAATGAGCTAAAATCAACATTCAACACGGCCTAGGCAATTCCACACAGGTTTACCACATGCCCGTGTGTCAAGGTCGTGTCGACTTAAAACCCACTCAGTGTTACACAGGGCTTGAACCTTCACACACGGCAGACCACATACTCGTGTCCTTGTCGAGCCCTGTTTCAATTATACTCGGAAAAGGCTAATTTTTAGGTATTTTGGGCATTCCAAAGTCTATTTAAACACATTACGAGAGGATTAAAGGGTCACATAGAGTAGAAAGCAAGGAATTACTCGAAGAAAGCTGTTGGATTCATCTCGAAAGCAGAAATCTCCTTCAAAATTGAAGATCTCCCTTCAATTTCCTCAAAGTTTTTGGGTTTCTTTATGTTTTTTTATTTTTCAATTTTTGAGATGTTTTCCTTTGTGATCATGAACTAAATCCCCTAAATACCTAAGGGGGATGAAACCTATGATGAATCTTATTATTTTCTGAATTATATGATAAATACTTGATTTGTTCTTAATTATGTTTATTAATCCTTGTTTTAATATTTCAGGATATTAATTCAAGTTGAATGTGCTTACTTAGTGGAGCAAAAGTCCCTATTTAGGAGTAGATCCAACATAATTAAGCGGATTTGATCGCAATCTTAGAGATAGGATGACAAAAATCTACCGGATTAGAGTTAAATCTAATAGGGAAATCCATAGATCGAGTTAATGCAACAATAGGGGTTTTAATTAGAAAGAAATTTCAATTAATCAACCTAGAGTTAGTTGTTTTTAGTCTCAAAAGAGATAATAACATAAATTAGAGATTTCTACAGATCAAGTCAAGTGAATAAATCATCTAATTCAGAGTTGAATAATAAGTGAAGTCTAGGTGGATTCTTCCTTGGGTATTGTCTCTTTCAATGGTTTTCTAAAAGTCTTTTTCCCAATTCGCTCTTTGTGCACTCTCAGTTAGTTTAGTTAGTTTAATTAGTTTAAAACAAATTACCATTATTTCTAGACTAGATAATAAAAAGACAGTTAATACTAGTACTTTTAGTCCTCGTGGATACGATATTCTGGCCTTGCCATAGCTATATTACTGTTCGATATGTGTGCTTGCCTTAATCATTGTTAGTTTTGGGATCACCAATCATGCGACGCATCACCGTAGACCACAAATTATTTCCTAATTTCAAGCTATATCAGAACAAGAGCCTGAGTCAGAACAGACTTGAGCTTCTCAAAGCTTGATTGTTGCGCATCAGTCCAGACGAAAGGAGCACCCTTGCCGTAGATGTTTAGTCAACAGAGCTGCAATTAGAGAGAACCCCTCGGCAAACCACCGTTAATAACCTCCTAGACCTGGAAAACAACAGATCTCAGATACATTCTTAGGCTGTTTCCAATCAAGCACAGCCTCAATCTTTCCAGGGTCAACTTAGATCCCTTTAGTAGAAACTACATGGCCTAGAAAAGTCACCTCACCTAACCAGAACTCACATTTGCTCAACTTAGCGTAGAGTTGCTTTTCACGAAGTATCTGAAACACTATTTTAAGATGTTCATCATGCTCATCCTCAGTTTTAGAGTAAACCAAAATATTGTCGATGAAAACCACGATGAACTGATCCAAATATGGCTAAAAGACTTAATTCATCAAATCCATGAATGTCGCCGGAGCATTTGTCAGACCAATAGGCATAACTAGGAACTCGTAATGTCCATAACGAGTCCTAAATGTAGTCTTATGAACATCCACCTCCTTAACTCTCAACTGATGATACCCAAAATAAAGATCAATCTTTGAAAATACAGAAACCCCTCGGAACTGATCAAACAAATTGTCGATCCTCAAAAGTGGATACTTATTCTTCACAGGCAATTTATTCAATCACCGATAATCGATGTGCATCCTCATGGTGCCATCCTTTTTCTTTACAAATAGAACTGGTGGCCCCTATGGAGACACACTAGGGTGGATGAAACCACGATCCAAAAACTCTTTAAGTTGAGCTTTAAGCTCTGTAAGCTCCTTTGGTGCCATTCTATAGGTAGTGATAGACACCGGAGTTATACCCGGTAGAATCTCAATACCGAACTCAACTTCTCGATTCGGAGGTAAACCCAGTAACTCATCAGGAAAGACATCTGGGAAATCCCTAACAGTCATGATATCCCTAGTAGAAGAGTCCTCAGAATCAGAAACATTGACGTAAGCTAAATATGCCTCACACCTTTTTCGAACCAATTTTTGCGCCAAAAGAGCGGAGATCACATTGGACACCTCAAAATGACCCTTTCAGTCTCGCAGTCCAAACTAACTCGGTGCTCAACCAACCAGTCCATACCCAGAATTAAATTGAACTCCTCAAACAGAAGCTCCATCAGATTTGCCAAAAAGTCAGCCCCTTGCACCACTAACAGAACATCTCTATAAAGTTTACTAACCCAAACAGACAGCCCCAATGGACTTAGTACAGCTACCTCACTAGAAGTACTCTCAACAAAAATCTCCAGATTTTCAGAAACAGTGCTAGCTACATAGGAGTGTGTAGAACCTATATCTATCATTGCAGTATAAGGTACATCAAAAATAAAGAATGTACTAGTGATAACATCAAGAGTATCTCTAACCTCTTGGCGCCAAGTAGCATAAACTAACGCAGGCTGCCTTACCTCAGTCTGACCAGCACCTCTGCCTAGTGCTCTCTATCCACGATCCATACTATTACCACTCTTAGCTGGTCTACGACCCCTAGGTGGCTACTAAACTACCCTTTGAGGCTATACAAAACCCGGTCCCGAAGCTTGCATCCAATCTGCCTACTGTGGACACTCTCTAATATAGTGCTTCAATGACCCACACCTCAAGAAAGCCTCAATCCTCTTCCAACACTCACTCGAATAGCACCCAGCACAATCCCCACAAGGCTAAATCCCGGTAGGAGCAACAGGAACCCCCGCTCTAACCGACCCACCAGGTCTGGCCTTTTTCTTATGTCTTTGAACAGAACTAGAGGGCTTTGAATCCCTCTTGTTCTTACTTCTCTCGTGGCCCCTATTTTGGGCTCCATGCACTTAACCTCTTCTGCGATCTTCGCCTTATCAACCAGAATTGCGAACTCACACCTCCTCAGTGGAGCAATCAAAACCCTCAAACTGTCCCTTAATCTATCCTCAAAATAGACACACCTTTTATATTCAGACACCACTATGCCTCAAGCGTAGCGGCTCAACCTTAGAAACTCGGCCTCATACTATGCCACAGATTTATCACATTGAGTGAGATTCATGAACTCACGCCTACACGTATCTACATAGCTTGCCCCCACATACTTTCCCTAGAAGGTAGTCTTAAAGAAATCCCAGTTCAGACGATCAGGTTGAGTACCCTCCTTAACCGTTAATCATCACTGATATGCCTTGTCGCGAAGCCATGAGACTGCACTCTTAAGTTTTTGCTTGGGAGTACAATCCAAATCATTCATAATCCTCTCGGTGACCTCCAACCAATACCCAGCCACAGTAGGGGCAACTCTAGTGACACCCCTAAACAACTCGACACCATTGAACTGAAGTCATTCAGTTACTGACCCACGGCCCCCAGATCCAGAATGGGGTCCAACGACCCTCTCCAATATCCTCAACATGGCTTGGGACAGTGCGTCATTCCCAGCTGAACAGCTTTAAGACCCAATCTCAGTAGCAGGTGAAACTGGCGTCTCACTCGTATCTAAATTTGGCATACTACCCAGAAAAGAAGACTCAGTTCGAGCCCCCTACGGCCTCTACCGAGGGCTCGAATACAATGTTCGCGAGTTCTGCAAGTAGTCATTGTATAATTCAAATTTTATCTACATTATAAAATTTTATTTATCAATTTCAGTATTTATTAACATATATTTTATGCAAAAGTTATCAGAAGTTCAGATACAGTTTTAGAGATTTCAGTCTCTAACTATCTCAGTACAGTTTCAGGAAGTATTATCTACAATATTTTCAGAGTATACTATCTAAGTTTCAGAAATACTTACAGGATTGATGTTGGAGACTCGATGTACCACATACCTTCTAAATTTGCTCGAATTGTTTGAAAACCAATTCTTTTGAAACAAAATTTTAGAACCCAAAATTCATAGCCCGAGTTTTGTAACCTGGCTCTGATACCACTAAATGTATCACCCCAAACCTATACTAGTTGTTATGGTCGAATACGGAGATGTCACAAAGAATGGGTTTTAAAAACAGTGTCGTTACATTAAATCATTTCAGCTTATTTAACTCATATTCTTTTATGGCCATTGTTGAAAACATTGTTTAATTAGTTCATTTGCCAAACCATATTTTATAGCGAAAGTTTTAAAATCTATTATATTTTTAAAAGGCAGTTCATATACTTTTAGAAAACCTTTGTTACTGTAAAAACCATGGTTTTTAGATATTCGTTGCAAATATAATACCAAAACGAAAATCCAAATTCCAAAATCAACCCAAAAAGTCTAGAAAGAATCCAATTATTACAAAGCACTAGAAATAATCCTTAAATTAATATAATCCATAAATGTAATCATTTTACGAACTCGTGGCTACCAAGAGGCTTCGTCGCACCAATCTACCTAGGTATGGGGATTACCTGAACAGAACAGACGAACAGATGTGAGTTTTCGTAAACTCAGTGTATAACCCAATATAATTACGCATGCAAACATACAAAGATCTCATATACAATCAGATTTTAGATTCGGGCTCGTGCCCATTTCAGATACAGATGTGCAGATCAGATAACAGAATCCTAGCCCATCTTTTACACACTAACTCCGACCATCCCATCACACCATGTGGGGTTAAAAACACCAACCCAACCATACAGAACATATCGTGCCATTATGAGACATGTCAGATAAAGTGCAGCTTTACTGCCAGAATATAGGCGATGAACACCGTACAGAACACTTCTTCCACATGTATAAATCTACCCTAAAATAGATACAAATATTAGATTCAGATATAATAGATTAAACATGCTCACCATGCTTATATACAGATAATAGACATGCATATAACAGTACAGTCAGGCATACATTTAGTATCCTACTTAGATCAGTCTATCAGAATACCATAGCACATAAAATAGGGTTTAATTAGCCCTTACCAATCCTACAGTAGGCCCAAAGTCAACCGGGGTGATCAGTGTGACCTTAGGGAAAATTTTGGAAATATGGTCCCATATGCCCATGTGGCTTGCACGTGTGGGCCCATATGCCAGATTGGCCTTGCCTGATTGGCCAATACAGCCTGGCCCAAAACTCACACGCCCGTGTGACAGGCCTGTATGGGCTCATACGCCCGTGTGGCCTACACACCCCACTCGGCCTAGCCTGTGTGACCCACACGGCGACACCTACACCATCACACGGCCGTGTCTTGCGCATGGCGATGCCTTCGTTGACCAGACGACTATGTCATTGCATACACCCAACCATACGGGTGTCCACATGCCAGTGTGGCATCGACAGAATAGTTTTTTTAGCTTTTTTTGAAAATTAGTTTTTCGCGTTTCGGGTACAAACCTATTTTGGTTTGATGCAGAAAACACTACCGCAACCACTAGCACCTAAAATCAGAACATTCAACACCTTTTAGCAACCAAAATTAAGTTAACAAAACTAAATTGATCAACGACCAACAACTTACCACCGCAAAAATGATCACACGTAGTAACCTAAACCGTTGGAGTCACAACTACTGCCTCATCGCCTTTTCCTACACCAAAAAATTCATTGATTACTACCATTTATCGGCTATCATTAAGATTGCCTACAAACCCAAAAAAACTAAATGTTACCAAAAACACAACTTCATTTACCAAATTGATTGACAAAGCTAAAAACAAATTGTAGCAGCAACAGTTGAATGAGCAGCAACAGTAATCCGGGGAAGAACCAACAAGGAATCGAAAAGGGGAAATAGGGGAAAAGAGAAAAACGTCAGGAATGGAAGTTTTGGGAAAAAAGAGAGCAAAAACTAAAAAATCAGAAATCTAATAACCTCCCTAATTTTCCTCCCACTAACCCACTAACAACTCAATCTCAACCACTTTAGAATTTAAATTCCACCGAAACCCTACCAGATAATAGAGTAAAAATATAACACCCTCGCAAACACAAGGATTCGAACATAAGACCTCAACACACCAACTCCTTACCACTCGAACCAACAGGCTCATTCTGATATAAATTTACAGACAATATAATATAAGCCCACTTAACAAGGGTAAGGCTTGGATTAAGAAAAATAACAAAATTTACCAAAGGTGAGACTTGAACCTATGACCTCACACACACACTAGAACACTTAACTATTGAAGCAGATACTCATTCATGTCAAATGCTTACAAAAACAGAAATAAATTATTTAGAGCCTTATACACTGACCATCCACTAATCTTTTTAAGTTGGTTTATTTGCCAAATTAGACCTTGGGTTATTTGTCATCCAAGTCCTTTAGTCTTTGACCAATTAAAAATCTATAGCGATAAGACTTTTACAATTGAGTTTCTGTACCTTAATTAAGCAATTAATAGACAAAATTAAAGGATTAAACTTTAATATTATATTATACTAACTTTGTAAATATTTTAATTTAAAATTTATAGTCTCAATTTACAGAAATGGGGTTCCAAAACTGTATTTTTTGGCACCATTGAAAATCAGGTTGTTACAACTTTTCCCCTTTAAGAAATTTCATCGTCGAAATTTACTTGATAAAAGCTGAGGGTACTATGATTTCATTGTTTCTTTTAGCTCCAATGTTGAATTTTTTATTACCAAGATGGTGCCACAACACTTTTACTAATGCCACGCATTTGTTTCTTAACTTTTTTACTTCACAAGTTAAGATCTTAACCAATTCAAATCAAGCTTCAATTCAATTTCATTAGGAGATAATTTTTTATTCAACTTGTTTACTTCCCATTCATTTGTCTCACTTCTTGGTTGTTAATTGATTATTTTCATGATTTTTTCTTTGTCGTGTTTGTTAGTTAATTTATTTAGTTAATTTTTGTTTTAATCAACCACTCAAATTATTTAGTTAAACAATAAAAGGACGGTAATTACTAGTACTTTTAGTCTTCGTGGGAATGATATCTTTGCTCACCATAGTTATACTATTAATTGATAGGTGCACTTGCCTTAGTCAAATTTTTAGTTAATTCTGTGGACATCACTATGCAATGTGCATGCCATGTGATAAATTGCCTACCTCCATGGGCAGGTAAAGAGAAGGTTCCTTTTGAAATTTTATATAATGTCAAGTCAAATGTAAATTCTTTTTGGGTATTTGGTTCAATTTGTTATGTTTATGTTCCAAAATCTAACATAACTAAACTAGACCCAAAAGCAAATAAGTGTATTTTTGTTTGCTATAACCTTTGTTGTAAGAAAGCATGGAGATGTATGGATCCATAAACAAAGAAGTATGTCACTTTTAGAGATATTGTTTTCAATGAAATATCATCCTATTATCAAAAAGTTGTTCGTGATGATGAGAAAAGAAGCTCCAAATGATGAACATCCTCTAACATTTAATACCTCAAATGTGGAAGGTGATAAGCAAGAACCCTAAAGGAAATCTAGAAAGGAGAAGAGACATCCACAATACTTGAAGGAACCAACAATTGTTCTATTACTTCATGCTTCTTTATTGGAGCAATGGATGAATAAGAACTAGCAAATTATGAGGAAGCTAAAGATCAACCAGAATGGCAAACAACTATGCTAGAAAAAATTGAAGCTTTAAACAAAAATTAAACTTGGGAGTTGGTGCCAAAACCAAAGAATTGTGAGCTTATTACTTCCAAGTGGGTTTATCATTTGAAGAGGAAATCGGGTGAAGTTGTTGATAAATGCAAAGCTTGACTTGTTACACAAGGATTTTCTCAAAGCTATGAGTTGAATTATAAGGAAACATTTAGTCTAGTTATAGAAATGACAACACTAAGAACACTTTTTTCTCTTATAGCCTTTAGGAGGTGGAACCTATGGCAGCTTGATGTAAAGCTTGAAATATTTATGGAATAACCTAAAGGCTATGTTTTTATGTAGTATCCCCACCATGTCTGCAAGCTCAAGAAGGCATTGTATTATCCTAAGCAAGCACTACGTGCTTGGTATGGTAAAGTGGCTCAATACTTTATATTTTGTGGTTTTAAAATTTCATATGTAGATTTTCTTTTTTCTTTGTTGTTAAATTAGAATCAGATTTACACTTGTTGGTTTTATTTTACGTGGATGATCTGATAAATACTGGAGATAATGAAGCTGAAATTTCTAAGCTCAAAAGTGATTTATCTGTTTGATTTGAAATGAAAAGCTTGGGAGAAGTTAGTCGTTTTCTTGGTCTGGAAATTTAAAAAAATGATGAATATTTCATCTTCCAAAAGGCTTATGTGAAGAACCTCTTGCAGCCTTTTGGCATAGGGAAATCAAAAGAAAAAGCAACTCCAATGAAGCCACATCTTAAGTTGATGAAAGATGAAGGAAAGTTGTTGTGGGATGCTATAAAATTTTGGCAACTTGTTGGTAGCTTAATTTATTTAACTATCACAATTCCAAAATTTTATTATTTTATTGGTGTAGTCTCACAATTTATGCAATGTCCAAGGAGTACTCACTTAGATGCAACAAAGAGAATCCTACGTATGTAAAAGGCTCTATTGATTATGGTTTGATGTATGGAAGAAGTGAGAATTTTGTGCTAAAAGGCTTTACTAATGCAGATTGGGTAGGAGATGCAAATGATAGACATTCAAATTCAGGCTATTATTTCAATATTGGTTCAACGTGATATCCTGGTGTAGCAAGAAGTAGAATGTGGTTTCTCTATCTAGCACTGAAGTTAAATATGTTGTAGCAACCATGGCTGCTCAAGAATGCATGAAGTTGAGGAGTTTGATAGGAGATATGTTGTACAAAGTTTAGTATGTTGTACAAATCCAATGTGACAATGGAAGTACTGTTAAACTCACTTCCAATTCTATCTTTCATGCTCAAATAAAGCATATAGAAGATCGTCATCACTGTATTAGAGAAAAAGTGTTGAATCAAAAAATTGAGTTGTAAGGATCTCTACAAATAACTAAGTGGCAAACATTTAAAAAAAAAACACTGGGAAAGCCTAAGTTTGAAGAGTTTAGAGTTGCACTTGGAGTTGTTGATTGTAAGCATGCAATAAAGGGGAGTGTAAAAAATTTAGTGCATCTTACATGATTTTTCTGTTTTTATTTTTTTACTAATTCAAATAATTTAGTTTCATATTTTATGGAAATTGTTTTAGGTAGTTAGATTTTTTTAGGGGTAATATTGGAGTAGTTGCACTTTTTTAAGGGGTTAGTATTTTTAGCCTATAAATTTACTATGTTTGGCTATGTTTTTTGTTTAGTTCAAAATCAATTCATCAGTCTTTCTTCAATTTATTCATATAGCTATTTTATTCCATTTTTCAGTAGTTTTTTTTCCCTTTTTTGTTTCAGCCTTGGTTGTGTACACCCTATTAGAAGATTGCAACCAAATAATAGTGTCTCGCGGTCGCGAATTAAGGATTAACCAAAAGAACTTCCCTTATCAGGTTCACTTCCCTCTCATTAAACAATACGAGAAAAAGATGCATATTCCCACCTTTCCTTCCCATCAAATTAGTGAACTTTTGCCTCTCTTAAAAGCAAACCATTATAGCTTAGGCCATTATCACCCTGAATCCACTAAACCCTACCTAAAGTCTTAATCTGCACCCTAGTTCCATCCTCTACTTGCCACACACACAAAAAAAAAAAAAACCTAGAGAGTTTTTTCATAGTCGTATGAATGCTAGCCAAAACAAAGTATGATTTCTCCAATTCCCACAGTTTTAGGTCATTCCAATACAAGAAGTACTTAGCCAAAAATACCCTAAAAACACAATGTATTTCTGTTATAGATTAACCGCAAACCTTTTTTCCCAGCAAAGCTAGATTAAATAGCCACACATCTCTAAATTCAAGACCCCCATTCCTTTTAGCTTCTGCATAGAGTGTCTTTTTTATACAAATGATCCTAAAAAATTGATTAATTATAAAAATGACCCACTTTTCTTCTTTTACACGTAAATGACATGAAATCTACAATAAAAATTAGTGTAGCCAAAGAGTTAGGCGTCACCAACATGCTACGTCAACAAACCCAATAAAAAATTCATTTTTTGTAGAGCCAGGTAGAATGGTGCCACTTGTAAAAATACTAAGGAAATACTGCTATTTTTGAAAAATTGAGGGTCAAAAAATAAATATGGTGGTCGATCCAAAGTGTTTGGCGCCACCACTTTTGTATGTGTTAATGTAATCTTTTTCTGTTTTAGTTTTTTTTTAATCTAAAATTATAAAAATTATTTTTTTAATTGGGTGGAGCCATTCTAAATGGCGCTACCACTTTATGTGACATTTTTTTAAAATGTGTTTTTTATTTTAAAAAAATAATATTTTATTTGGCGAAGCCATATAGAATGGCGCCACCAACATACTACGTATGTTTTTGTAATGCCCCAAAAAATTGAATACTTGATTTGTTAAAATCTATCATAATTAAGTTTCTACTTTAACGGTTAAGAGCCTTGGATGTGTGTTTGAGGTTTTGGGTTCAAATCTCTCTTTTGGGAAAATTATGTTATTTTTGCTCCTAGCCTTATCCATGTTTATTTGGCTTACATATTATTTTTGTTCAATTTGTGAGAAAATGAGTTTGTTGGTTCAATGGTAAGGTGTTAGCTTACCCTTTAGTCTTGTGTTTGAAACCTTGTGTAAAAGAATTAACAATATTTTTGCTATTTCCATTTGAGCCAACCATGTAGTGGTTGTGGTCTTATCAAATTCTGTCTCTAGGGAAAATTTGATAAGTTATCAGAATATTGTGTTGGTTTGGGATTGTGTTTTATAAAAAAAATATTATTAAATTTAATTTAATTTTCCCAAAATTCCCTCTATCCCCACGTTTCCCATTTGTCTTTTTCCTCTTTCTTTTTTTCTGTTATTTTTTATTCCTTTTTGTTCTTTTGTTTCTTGCGTTCCTTCTTCTCATCGTGCTATCATTTTCAATCGGTTCTTGATTTTATTGCTTCTGTTTGGTCGGTTTCAATTCTTAGAGGTAAGTTTTCATCATTTTTTTTCTGTTCTTTTGTTGAAAATTATTTATTAGGCGTTTGAGGATTTTGAAATTTCAAGTTTCTGGTGCTAAAATATGTGTTTTATGTTATTTAATTAATCCGATATGTTTTAGGAGAAGATCGAGGCAATTTTGGTGTTTCTCCAGTGACCTAAGTATTGTATAGTTGTTGTCTACTTGGCAGTAAGTGTACCAATGTGTTTTTGGGGATCAATTGAGTTCGTTTGTAATCAAATTCTTGATTAAGTTTCACGAATCATTACTAAAATTAGTCATATCAAAGGTTATTTTAGGTTCTAGGAATATCTTGGTTGAATTCATGTTAGAAAATACCCAGGTGTGTAACAAAAACTCGAGAAATCAACGAACGGCGCAAGCTAAAATCTGAAACTGTCGACGCCACATGGCAATGTGCCAGGCTGTATGGTAGGCCATGTGTGACATACAACCGTGTGCTAGACCGTGTGAACCACAAGATGTGGGCCAATTGGACTCTGTGGGCTACGCGGGCATTAGGCCCAAAATTTAAAATTTTTCTCTATGGTTGTATTCATCGTATGAGTCGAATGTAAGCTTTCTGTAGGGTCTGCATGATACTAATTAGGTTATAAATCATGACATGAGGTTCTATTGTGTTAAATATGATTAAAGCACGCATGATTAATATGTTATATGCTCAGTATGACTTGTAATATGATATGTATGATCTATAATATGATAAGTATGACATGTTATTTGGTAAGCATGATCTGTATTTATTGTAAAGCATGTATGGCATATACATTTCTAACATCTATTAGTTCTGCATGTGAATTTGGGTTTGGATTTGTGTTTATTGAGGAAGTGTGGGCAGTTTAATTTATTTGTCATATTTAGTGGCTCTGCCATAAATATATCTATAATTAGTGGTAAATCGCCTATTAATCTGGCAGCTGGGCTGCAAATAGCTTGAAAAGTTTCATACCGACACTAAGCGGTGTGTAGGGCTGGATGAGTATTTAATACCCTATATAGTGTGTAGAAATGGTCGGAGATGATGTGTAGCAGATGGAGGTAAGATTGTGATTCTGCATCTAATATGTTCTATTTCTGCTCTATTATAAAATATATTTGAATGATGTCTGAAAGCATGTCTGAAATTAAATCTGTGCTTTTGTTTTTAGAAGTTGCACACTAAGCTCGAAAGCTCACCACTGTCTGGTTACTTTCAAGTAACCCCCAGACTTAGGATGGGTCAATGTGACGAGAGCTTGATTAAACACTTTTGTTGATTATGTCATTTTAAATTTTGGTTTGGTTTTGTTTGACTGTTTTGAACATTTTGGGACTGTTTGGTTTTGGACTTTTATTTACTTTTTTAAACCATTTATTGATTTTAAATTTAAATTTCACTATCAACAAAACGTTGGATTTTCAAAATACAACTCGTGTTTTCTAAACTAAATTTTGTAACACCCCAAGCCTGACATAGAAGTTTAAGCCAAATTTGGACGAGTTACACCAACGTATTGAAACTGATTTCTTGTCAAAGTTTTAATTTTGAAAACTAGAAATTCATTTTAGTCTATTTAGGAGGTTATGTAGTTTCATTTAGAAATTGACAGATACTGACGTGATTATCAAAGAAAAGTAGGGCAAGTCCAAATCACAGTTATATCAATGCAAAACAATTCGAGCTCCCGAACACCATTCGATCCTAAGTCAGATGTCCACCTAACAAAATAAGGTAAGGCAAAGGGTGAGCTATCAAGCATCGCATGTAACCAAACTCAAATATAAATAAACATATCTTGATATATAAATCAAAGTCACGCAAGAAACTTAAAATAGTTTTATAACCAGTATGGAATAGATCTAGAGTATCCCGAAGGTTTTCACAATGGTGGTACAAAAGAACTGAACAAAAATAGAACGAAACAGAACATAACAAATCAAGCAGAGCAGAGCAAAACAGAGTAGAGCAGAATAGAACTTAACAAAGGATGTGTATTATGCAGATGCTGTATTTTTCAAACAAATTAGAATGCAGATTTAGCAGAAAATATCTTACCCAAACTTCGCTACACACCAAATAGAGTTCGCCTAGAACTCATCCAACCAAATCACACCAACAGATAACTATGGGCGGTGCCACCAGTATTTTGCAATTAAAACTGCCAGATTGAATACATGTCGTCAAGCCACTATAGTACAGTTGAATTGCTGGAACAGAAGTGTGAATAAACCAGCAAATAATGCAAATCATTAAACTCCAGAAACTTCCTCCTTTTACATCAACCTAAGTCCTATGCAATGTGTCATGGCATGCTTATACAGAATCAGAGTAATGAACATGTAAGTCATGCTATTTCTCAATAACAGAATCGGTAAATATTAGAGTCCATGTTTTGTAAAAAAGGCTTATCAAACCTCAATAGAACATATTAGATTTGCCATGAAGTCATATGCATGGTTATAAATCAGAATCAGTAATAATCAGTCTAACATGTTAAGATATCGTATATTCATCATCAATAGAGTAGCGTAAATGTGTACCAACAAACTTAACAGAATACAAATTGTACCTGGATAATTCGCACACATAGACAATAGCACATTATGTTCTAACAGATCCTACTCACTTAGGTTGAAACATAACAGATATACGTACAGATCACAAGTTGTTCATTATTAGATCATTAAATATCAAGTTCTAAGCCTAATTTAGATTGTACGAACCTTACAGTAGGCCTCCGCTCGTTCAGACAATGCTTGTGGCTTTAAGGAAAAATTCCAAATATAGCTTCACACGCCCGTGTGGTTTCACACAGCCTGGAGGACTGGCCTGTGTGACTCCACACAGTCTGGCACACACCCGTGTGTTCTACACGACTTGACACATTCTCGTGTGGTCCTAGTTCGCAAACAATGAGTTACATAGCTTGGACACACACCAATGTCCTTCGTCAGATGGCTTACCATCCTATGCATACGCCCATGTCCTTGCCCAAATGAGTCACATGGCATGGGTAAACGTTTATGTCCTTGTCCTTGTGGCTCACATGTCCTGGGTACATGCCCATATCCTTTACCTGTGTGAACCCTGCACTAATATGGCCACACATGGCTTGGACACACGCTCATGTCCCTTGCTTATGTGGCTCAAATTTGATGAACAGTGAGTTACACGGCCAACTATATGGCTATGTGGCTCACACGGCCTGGGCACACGCCCATGTCCTTGGCCATGTGACATCGAGAATTACGTTTTATGGTGTCCAAAATTCATAAAAATAGGGGTTTTCAATACGCACCTGATACAAATTCGAAGTAGAAACACCAAGGATAAGTTTCCATCCTTAAACGACCAGCAATTGTCCAACAAATAGTTAACTCGCAGTCAAATCACTAAAAACTAACATTCTAAAATTAAAGTTACATTGAAGAACCTTCGACACCAAACCTTTAAATCGAACTTACCAGCCAATGAATCCAACTAGAAAAGAGAAGTCAAACCCTAAACAGAATCAGTGTAACGTAACATAGCACAAAAAGAAAGGAACTTGAAACAGTGAAATCAAATTAATGAAGAAGGAAGCAAAAGGGTACTATTGGAAAAAAAATGAAACAATGTGAAAAGAAAAGGAAGTTTTTGTTTTGGGAAAATTTAATCAACTAAAATAAATTACCCCTCGAGGTAGTTTAGTAAAAAATATCTCCGTAGCTTTTGCTGAGACTCAAACACAAGACCAAAAGATATACAAACACTTAACCATTGAACCAACAAGCTCTGTAACACCCCTTACCCGTATCCAACGCTAGGACAGGGTTCAAGGCATTACCAGACTTAAACGTAATCATCCATGCAAAACTGGGCTATAAAATTTCATTCATCTTTAAAAATCATTCAAACACATGCACATCGTCCCTTAAGTGAGCCTACGAGGCTCAAAACATACTTTGGGAGTGGTTTGAGACTAAACCGGAAACTTTGGAAAACTTAGAAAACTTTTCATTAAAATAGGGGTCATACACCCGTGTGGATATAGGACACGCCCGTGTGGGTAGACCGTGTGGTCACACACGCCCATGTCCATACCCCATGTAACTCTCTGTTTATGACGTCATCAACTAAATGAAACCATACGGCTAACCCATATGCCCGTGTGCTAGGCCGTGTGACAAATTAAATTCTCATAAATTAGGTGCAGACTTCACACACCCTTGGCACACGCCTGTGCCCAAGCACGTGCCGTCTATACGGCTGAGAAAACACGCCCGTGTTGAATTATTTTTCATTTCGAAGCTAAAATAATTTTCACTCGGCCTAGTACATGCTCGTGTTCCAGGCCGTGGCCTTCACACAGCTTAGAAACATGCCCGTGTCTCTGCCCGTATGCTCCATTCTGGGTATTCTGTTTCTTACAAATCAAGGTGCAAAGGACACACGGCCTATTCACACGCCCATAGGGCTGACCGTGTATCACACAAGGCCTAGACACATGCCTGTTTGTCTACCCATGTTGACAATTTATAGGCTATTTACCAAGCCAATTACCACCCTGAAACACAAACACACAAGCACCAAAGCATTGGTATAATTCATGGCATATTTAAGCAACCAACATGTCTATCACTAAGGCATCATCACATTATTCTCACTACATTTCTAGCATACTTAACCAATCACATACTCAACAACTTAAACCATGCAAATTACTACATCCATGAAATGCATAAACATGCCATAACACTTGTAATCAACATTAGCCAATATCAATTGGCCTTATACAAAATGGATTAAGTATCATCAAAAGACATTACATTTGGCTAACTAATATGACATACAATAAAAAGACAAAGTCCCTATACATGCCATACTCAATGTGTTAAAACTAGCTATACCCAAATTTCCAATTGATAGTGTGATCGAGTCTCCGACGTCCTTCAATCTCCGAGCTAGCTTGGCGATGCTATAAGAAAAATGGAAAAGAAATGGGAGTAAGCATAAAGCTTAGTAAGTTTGCATGTAAATAATTAACAACACTAATCATGCAATATCATACGCACAAAATAAATATAACTTGATACAATGTCATCAATTACCATGAATACATCTTAGATCATGTTCTTTGCATAATAAACCATAAAACTCATGATTCCTTTATTCACTTCTTACCGAGGCCTTATTGATGCATAACTCAAGAATTATGAGTTTTGTGTACATACCTGTACCCTTTCAACATGTTCATACCTTGTCATTACACTGACATACTCTTGAATTACCTGTTGAACCATTTGGAATACTAATGATACTTGGGAAATCTCGTACACATGGTAGGATGCCAATGCCATACCCCAGATATGGTCTAACATAGGATCACAAATCAATGTCGATGCCATATCCTAGATATGGTCTTATATGGATGATAAATTATAATATATACATATTTTTATCCCACATTTGGCACATTTATGGATGAATTATCATTGAATTTATGGAATTTGATGCCCTTACTCCTTTAATTTCATGTTTTATACTTAGGTGAGCATAAGGAAGAGAAAAGAGCAAGGAACGGGCCAAAAATGGAGAAAATGAGCCAAAGTGAGAAATCAACACAGCCTGGAGTTCATCACACGGGTATACCACACACTCGTGCCAAATTAGTAGACTTGAACACTGCCTGAGCCTGATTCACACGGGAGTGCCACACGGGCGTGTCCCTATCGTGACTCGTTTTTATTTCACACGAAAAAAGCTACTTAGAGGCTCAGAAGGGTATTCCAAAGTCTATATAAACACCCTAGGAGAGGACTAAATGGACACACAGAGTAGAGAGCAAGGAATTACTCAAGGAAAGCTGATCGATCCATCTTGGAATAAGGATCTACATCAAGATTGAAGATCCTCCTAAATTTCTCTCAAGAATTTTAGGTTTTCTTTATGTTTTGTTGTTTTCCTTATTTTGAGATGTTTTCCCTTATTATTATGAACTAAATCCCTCAAATACCTGAGGGGGATGAAACCTAAGACGGATCTTCTTATTGTTATCTGAACTATATGATAAATATTCGAATTATTCTTAATTGTGTTTTTAATTCTTGAGTTAATATTTCAGGATATTGATTCAAGCCGAATGTGCTTATTCAGTGGAGCAAAAGTCCCTGTTTAAGAGTAGATCCAACCCAATTAAGCGGAGTTGATCGCAATCCTAGACATAGGACGATGAAAATCTGCCAGATTAGAGTCAAATCTAATAAGGAGATCCATAGATCGAGTTAATGCAACACTAGGGGTTTTAATTAGAAAGAAATTTTAATTAATCAACTGAGGGTTAGTTATTCTTATTCTCGAGAGGGATGTTAACATAATTTAGGGATCTCTACGGATCAAGTCGAATGAATAAATCGTCTAGTTCAAAGTTAAATAACAAGTGAAGTCTAGGTGGATTCTTCATTGGGTATTACGTTAATCGATTAGTTTTCCCAAAGTATTTCCCTAATTTATTCGTTGTCGTATCTTTAGTTTAGTTAAATTCTAGTTTAAACCAACTCCCCTTTATTCTCTAGGCTAGATAATAGAAAGAAAGTTATTACTAGTACTTTTGGTTCCTTTGGGTTTGACATTCCGGTCTTGCCATAAGCTATACTACTGTTCGATAGGTGCACTTGCCTTATTCGTGATAATAGTTAGTGTCTAGGTATGATCATAAAAATTTAAAACTTATCACGACCACATCAATGGGATCTCATATCGAAGCCATGTCCCAGACATGGTCTTACACGAAATCTCATAACGATGCCAATGCCATGTCTCAGATATGGTCTTACGTGGGATCACATATCGATGCCAATGCCATGTCCCAAACATAGTCTTACATGGGATCACACATAACCCTAATGTCGTGACATTTGTATCCTATCTATTCCTAAAGTTCAACTAGGATTTCGAAACTTTAAACCTCGTTACATCGTCATCGAGTCATTATAAACCAAAATTTATAAAAAAAATTATACATATCATGCAAAATTAAAGCATTAAACACATAGTAACATAATGTTGCATTATTTACCCACAAACTTACCTCGATAACAAAATATGACTAGTTATTCGGTTTAGTCCTCAACTTTGTTATTCTCTTGATTTAGGTTTGGACCTCTTTCCTCTTGATCTATAATAGCAAATTTCACTTATTTAATCATTACATTGTTCAATTCATTCCATAAATCATACTTTGGAAAATTTACAATTTTGCCCCTAAACTTTTACATATTTACAAAATAGTCCCTAGGCTCGTAAAATGAAATGTACTCATTTTCTTTGTTACCCAAGCCTAGCTAAACCTAACACATGCTCATAACAACCCACATTTTCCTTCAAATCAAAATTTTACTGCTTATTTTACAACTTTTACAAAAAGGTCTTTTTTAGGTATTTTCATGAAAATCACTTAGTAAAAAGTGTGTATCACACATCAAACTTTCATATTCCTTCATTAAACATCAAAATACATGCATGTCACACATGGGTAAATTTTTGAACATGAACCCTAGCTCAAAATATGGCTAGAAATAGGTAAATTGGGTTATGAGGGTTTTAAAAATGTAAAGAGCATTAAAAACGGAGCTAGGATGTACTTACTATGAAGCTTGAAAAGTGATGAAACCCTAGCTATGGAGGCTTGTAAAATTCGGTACAGACATGAAGAAGATGAGCAAATTTTGACTTCTTTTTCCCTTTTATTCATTTAATAACTAAATGACCATAATGCCCATTTTTCCTTTCTTTGAAAATTTACCCTTCCATGTCCCTTTTTGTCCATCTTGACATATAATGGTCTAATTACTAAATAAGGACCTCTAGTTTATGAATTCATTTCAATTAAGTATATAAAGCTTCTAAAATCTCATATTTTACAATTTTTACAATTTAGTCCTAAAGGTCAAATTGGTCACTTATTCACAAAATTTCATCATGTAACTTTCACACTATCATGCAAACTTGTCATAAACCTCAAAACAACTATAAAATAAATATTTCTACATCAGATTTGTGGTCTCAAAACCACTATTCTGACTAGGCCTAATATTGGGATGTTACAAGCTCATTCTTGATATCAATTGACTGAGTTTAACTTATAAACCAACATTCAAAGGTAAAGGTTTAAGCAAAATGACAAAATTTTTAGAAACAAGATTTGAACCCAAAACCTCACACACATACCCAAAACACTTGACCACTGAACAAAACCAATTTACTTGTTAAGAATTTCCAAAGTCTAAACTCAAATCAAGGGATGACCTCTTTTGGTTTCTAAATGCAATTTCTTCTAAGTTGATTTTTTGGACGTTACAAATCTAACTAAGAGTTCCGTTGCAAATAAGTGCGTTTTGAAAATGTAAATTTAGTCGATAGAATTAACGAGTTAAATAAGAAGGATATTTTCACTAAAAATATATCAGAACTGTTTTTATTAAAATCGGGCTTTATCTTTAGAAGCCCTAATAATTTCTTAATTTTCGGAGAGTATCATGGTAACTTCTCAAGATCCAGACATAACATATAGGCCAAGTTTTGGTGTTACATTTTTTTAATGTGTTTTTAATTTAAAATTAAAAAATAATATTTTATTTGGTAGAGCCATTCTCTTTGGCGTGACCAAATAGCTATATATATCCCCAACCTAATGGCAGATCACTCTAAGTTGGAGAATTTTTTTTAATTATACGATGTTAGAGGATAAAGAGGAGAGTGATGATGAGTGTCTTTTTTATGTTTAATGGTTATTTTCAGTTGTCAGTATTTTATTCGGTAACAGGTTCAAATTTGTTATGTAAGTCTTTCTGTTGGCTACGGTAAGACGATTACTTGTTCAAATTGGTTATGCAACCAACGAGTAGATTATTTGGGATTCCCTAGGTGTTGATTTTTTAAGGTTTTAAGGAATCCCAAATCAAACGACATGGGTGAGATCATCAATATCAGTAGCATCCGAGCTACGATCTAATAGCATCGAGAAAGTTGCTCCTGTTGCGATTAAACAATTTATTTTTCAATTTGTAAGACACAATGTTGTCGGTCTTGAACAAAATCGTTTAATTATGTTTTGTTTGTAAGACACAATGTTATTAGTCTTGAAGAATTTTTTTTTTTTTTTAGTATTGAGAAAGTTGTGTTGTAAAATTACTTATTATAAGTTAAGTGAAACTATTTTAGAATGTTTGAAATGTAAAATTATATTTTGTAAAATATAATTATTGAATTATGTAAATTGATAGTTATTTGAAATGTTAGCAATGTAAAATAATTTTCATGTAAATCATTTATGTAATGTGAAATCAAGAAAATCAAAGGGATATTTTTTAAAAAAGTTTGAAAAGAGACATTTTAAATAGAAATCAATAAACAGAGGACCAAAAAATAAAAAAGTTTGAAAAAACATGAGAAAAAAAAAGAAAATAAGGGATTGAATTGACGGAAAAAAAAAGAAAATGTTGGTTTGTAAAAAAAATTAGGGCATTTTTAAAAGAAATAAAAAAATCAAAAGAGTCAAAAATAAATCAAAGATTTTAAAAAGAAAGATAGGGTTGTTTTTGACCCCCCTTAAAATTTTGAAGTAGAAGATGAGGAAAAGAGCAAAGAAAAAAGAGAGAGTTGTATTTGTTTTGAAATTAATAAATACAAGTAAGGTATGTAAATATATATTGATGTGCATGCGTTATATTAAAAGTAGTTATTGTAATGTAACAATTAATTATATTTAATATATATATATATTTTTTAAATTATGCAGATATCAAAATGTTTTCTCTAATAAACACGGATTGCATTTCATCAAGGATCAATGAAACAGTAAAATTAATTATAAATTAAATAAAAAAAGATTTCATTTTGGTTTCTCAATTTTTTTTGCCCAGCGCTATTTTGCTCTACGTGTTTGATGTTCAATTACTTTTATCTTCTTTATATGTATATTATTACTATTTACATATGTATTTATCTGTAAATCATTATATATATTAGTTGAATTATTCTTTTGTTTACAAGTCTTACCACGGTATATACATATGCATTTCATCTGATATTATAATCTTATTGTTGCATTGATTTTAAAGTTTCTGCACTTATCTTATCACTAAACAATAGGATGAACCTTAAAATTTTTGAACTATAAATATTATGGGATTTAAATTTGTGTATTTACTAAATTTGAAATACTGGTAAAAATGTAAATATTATTTTACCTGGACTCATCCTTATCCACGTCCAACCTATATGTCATCCAATATAGGTACGGGATAAGATCTCTGATGCATAGAGGAGCTTAAGAAAAAAATGAGCATACTCGTACCTGCTATAATATAATTTTTTATCCTACATAATTTTTATTTATAAAGTGTGGTATGTTTTAAATTGATATGAACTTATCGTATTTTTTAAATATTTAAAACACAAAAAGGAAAAGCCAAAGGCTTGGGACAACATAATTTATCGTATTTTTTTAAATATTTATTTTGAAGACTAAAACAAATATTTGAAGAATACAAGGGCCAAATACAGGTTACCTTATTTTTAAAATTTTATAGTAAGTGATAAAATTAAATTTGTAAAGTTTATCAAAAAAATATAAAATAATTTCTTTAATTTTTTGGTATCTTATTCGAATTATTTAATTTTTTTTATTAGCAAAATTAAATTTCTTTAATGAGTTAAACTAAAAGATATATAGTATATAGTAGGTATGAAGAAGTAAATAGATTAGAGAATTACTTGAAAACATTGACAATTCTATGTTTAAATTATATAGATACTTGATTTATTATATTATTATAAAAAAATTTACCATACAGGATGGGTACCGAGTTTTGAGGCCGCAGTTCCATTTTCCTAAGTACGATCAAGACTAGCAAATCATGCCATACTTACAGTTGGCGAGATTTGGGAAACGTTGGCTTGATTCGGAGATTTAACCTGAGAGTAAACCTAATATCCGCATTGATTGAGCGGTGGAGGCCGGAGACCCACACTTTCATTATGCTGTGTGGGGAGTGCACGATCATGTTGAAGGACATCGCTATGCAACTTGGGTTACGAGTTGACGGTGATATGGTCACGAGCTGAAGTAAAGTGTTGGAACCTTCAGTAGTATCCCACAGATTGCTTGGACGGTCCCCTAATGATCGAGCACCACCATTAAGCACGAGGTGTTATGCGTTGTTCGAGCTTCTATTATGCAGCTGATCAAAGGGTACTTATGCTGGAAAACACGCCTAATAGGGTTCACTTAAAGTACTTACCTCTATTGGAGGATTTCCATCATGCCGGTACTTACAGCTGAGGATCAGTAATGTTGGCTATATTGTACCATAAGCTTTGTCGAGCAACAAAACACAAGGTAAGTAACATGGTTGGTTGTGTGGGACTGTTGCAGTTCTGGGCTCTATACAGGATGCCGTTTCTGGCAGCTGTTAGGCATCGATCATATACGTGGCCACTTGTAAATAGGTAAAGACAATATTATACTTAACATTTAACAACTCGTAAGTGTGGATAATATTTTCCCAAGTTTAAGTGCTAACATGTTTGTTTTAGTTTCAAATGGGCCACGTCTCTGGAAATTAGCGCGAGCAATACATTAATCATTTACCGTCAGATGATAGAGCCGTCCATTGGAGATAAAGTAATATATATTGATTTAACTTAAGTAACATTGATTTAATTTATCCACTTGCAGCATGTGACTTGACACATTTTGTTATATTGTGCAGTTCTTATAGATGTCGTATTTTGCACTGAATGTTGCGACCCTTATTCAATAGTGGGTTCACGTTGAAGCCTATGTGTGGTGCATTAACAAGGCGGTGCTCAACTTTTCAACTGTTGAGTGGTACAACATCGATCGAGTTATGCGACAATTTGAGTGCAGACAATTTGTGTCAGTCGATCCATAACAATTTGCTGATGTCTACGGTAAAACCATGAGTGAAAAAGATTGAGTGAATTAGAGCATGGAACATCAGCATTATATAGCACTATGGAATGTCCGGTATGATAGATGACCTCAGATGCACTCATTTATGTTTGACTTTAGTCCCTCCATTGAATACATGCAGTGGTACATAGCCCAATGGCGCATTTATTTATATGGCGGGCAACTTATGATAGTACTGGATCACATTTACAAACGTGAAAGTCAATCTATGGTGGAGCCCAACCCAGAGGACCAACATATGGTAAAGCTCGACCAGAGGACCAACCTCTGAACATGCGCACTTCACCGGACCAATGGGTTGGTGCTTTTGGTGAGGGGTCCCAGAGCAATGCATATCACCTAGAGATGGGCGATTTTTGTTCAACTTACATGCAACTGTAACCATCGATCATATTTTATATGTTTGGTGATACCATATACTCCACCCCACCTCAGGCCATGTTCGATTCGACGCCCAATCCTCTTGATGTGTACAGTACACCCCAACGTCCACCCTATCAACGGAGGCCCGTAGATCGTTGTACCCCAAATGATGATACCACTCCCAGTTCATTCCAATTTTGATACATGTAAATTTCAAGTGTTATGTTATATTTTTTTATTTTGATTTATAATTCCACAACTTATGTATTATTCTTTTTTGTATAACTTATAATATCTTTTAAGTTATTAAAACTTGTATAAGTTCATTTTAAATAAAAACTTAACACTGAACAATAAAAACTTCATTTCCATAAGACCATAAAACGCAAACATTAGGTACAACATTTAATTTCATCTAGATCGTGAAGATTGGCCATTATAGACGTTTTCATGGAAACACTTGCTCTAATTGTAACTGGTTGTTCTGCATATGATGCAACAATTTGGATCGAGCTCTTCTTTAATATCCATGTCATTCCAAATCTTTATCGTTATCGGTCGACCTTTGACTTTCCTACGTAGTAACCTATCTGACAATGTCTCAAACACAGGCGATTGCACTTCCTATTTCGATACATCCCTCAATATGGGGAACTCGTTACCCCAAATACTCAACGTACGTTCAAGTGTGTACACATTGTCGATATATTATTTGACACTCAAATTGAAGGTTGCATAAGCTGCAACCTCGTGCACAAACGGATATTGTAGTGTTTGGAACCTCTTGCAATCACACTGCATGTTTCGGAGATCAACTCCGTAGGACTGTGGCTGGATCCTTGATTAACAATCGGTGTACATTGTCACTTAAAATGTTTTCAAGTTTTGGTAATATAGTTCTGTATTCATCAACCTCGCCCTCTAGGCATTCTCTTCCATGGCATTCTTAACACCTTCAACATGCATGTGTCCTACCTCCAACTATTTTGCTTATCTTAACCCAATTTTTGGTATCAAGGTTGCTAGCTTGTAAAATGTGGTTGAGAAAATTGATGAAATGGCAATTGACGCATACGCCTCTAGATGAAATTAATGGCCTCAATGAGGTTGGTCTTCATGTGACTATATCGGTGCACATCATCAAAATATTGAGCTTATTGCCACGGCTACATGTTACCCAACCATTGTCTAAGAGAAGGATTGAACCCTGCCATATTAGTCTCCAAGCTCACCAGCTTATGTTTGAATTGGTGTGGTTCAAACTCGTACCATACATATGTATTCTGATAAAACACATTACCATCACTTTTAGTAAATGGACTCGAAATATTTACAGATACAAATTTAAATACGATATTTACCCATGTTCATAATTTGTTTGCGCTAGTCCTTGTTTTTGTACTCCTTATGGAAGTTGACAGCGATGTGGCAAATGCAATAGATTGACCTCTACGGAACCTCAAATTTTCAAATCACAGTAATAAGGCCCTTCGATCTATCAGATACAATGCAAATGTTTTCTTACCAGACAACATGCCTCCGTAAGTTCCTAATAAAAAAGTCCCACGATTCGGAGTTTTCCGACTCCGTGATGGCGAAAGCGATTGGTAGTACATTTTGGTTACCATCTTTTGCAACCGCAATAAGAAGAATTTGCATGTATTTTCCATAAAGCCATGTTCCACCAACCTATACAAATATTTGTAGTGGGAGAAGGCCCCAACACATGGACCAAAAGTCTAGAACAATCAGTGAAAAACTCTTCTCCCCGGTTCAAGTTGTCCATTCGGGCCTCTGTAAGGCAACATTTACAACTCCACAATAGTTCCTAACACATACTCGACTATCATTGAAATCCACCCCTGAAGTTCATTGTTGCATGTCATTTGTTTCGCCCAGCATGCTTTCTTGTATGATACTCTATCTAGAATTAGGCTTGCATGTTCGCAATCAATGTCAACATAGGAATGGTTGGGTTGTCTTTCACTAGTGGCATGATACAGTTGCAGATACGCGCGACAGTACATGTGTAATAGCCCAAATTAGGGCTTAGTCAGAATAGTGGTTTCAAGACCACAAATCCAAGGCATAAGAGTACATTTTATGTTTTTTGTTAAGTTTATGATATGATTGCACGTTAGTGAGAAATACCATGGAGGAAATTTTATGAGTTTAGGGCCAATTTATGTTCAAGGGCTAAATTGCAAAAATATGAAATCTGGAAGGTATAAGTGTGAAAAAGTATTAGGGAAAATTATTTAGTATTATTTTATGTGTTATAATATTTTTATGAAAATGTGGGAAAAATTTTGGTAAGTTAATTTACCTTTAATCGCGAGAAAGGACTAAATCGCATAAAAAGCTAAAGTTGAGATGTATTAGTAATCTTGAGTGAATTAATTAGATATTTGAGGGTTTTATTGGGCAAATATGCCCCTTCTTGCTAGCTTGGCCGACCATAGGAAGTAATTGGGAAAGATACGTAAAAAAGGTATGGGCATTAGGTGACTCAAGTCATAAAAATAGTAACCTATTGCCTAGGCTTTCATCTTCTTCATTCTCCTTCTCTTTTTGCACCGAAAATATTAGCTCTTGGGGGTTTCTAAATGCAAAAATTTCAGCCAAGCTATTCCTCTTGATAGTAAGTGATTTCCATGGCCTCTCTTTAAAATTTTTACATATTTGAGACCCTCATGGTATAAGCTTTTATTTGAAGGAGTATTAAGCATTTTGGTTAAGAGTTTGAAGTTTTGCCATGGATGAGTAAATGTCATTTGTTGGAGTTTTATGAAAGATAATGAATGTAGGATGCTTGATAAACAATTTTTGGAAATGGGTGTTCATAGACAACACCTAAATAGGACTTATTTGCAAGTGAATAAATTGTTTTGGTAGAGCTTGAATAATGGTTATTTGAAGTTTCCATATGCATGAAAAGGCTTAGATAGGCTTAAGGAATGAGGATATTTGATAAAAATCAATTTCTGAGTATAAGGGTAAAATGGTCATTTTGCCAAGTCTAGGGGTAAAATGGTCAAAGTACTAAATTATGAATTTAGGGTCGTTAGTATAAATTTGATGATTAAATTATTGAATTTTATCCATTATAGATCAAGAAAATCAAAGTTCGAATCAAAACCGAAGAAAGGGAAAAGTGGTGGACTAAACTGGGCATTTGTTACATTTTGGGGACCTGAGGTAAGTTGTATGTAATAACTTAGCATCAAGTATTATGAAAATGATCATGATGAGTTTTCTATATATTCCATGTTAATTTATGAAATCTTGTCATAAAACGTACAAGAAATGACTATGGAATAAAAGAGAAATTCTAAGTAACTATTAAAGTATACGAAGGATACAGTTGCCATATCAAAAGATTGTAGGTCCCGTATAAGACCATGTCTGGGACATGGCATCGGCATCGAACTGAGATCTCATATAAGACCATGTCTGGGACATGGCATTGGCATCGATAGGTGGTCCCGTGTAAGACTATGTCTAGGACATGGCATCAGCACCGAAATGAGACATAGATCCCCTGTAAGACATGTCTGTTACATGGCATAGGCATCTAAGAGGGATCCCGTATAAGACCATGTTTGGGATATGGCATCGGCATCCTATGAAATCCTGTGTAAGACCATATCTGGGATATGGTTTTAGTATTAGTTGGAGATCCTATGTAAGACTATATCTGGGATATGGCATTGACATTTTGGCAAGAGAACGACATTACGGATATTCTTCGACATTTTAAGTATATTAATAGAGAAAGTATTCAAGTTAATTAAATTATTGATAAAGACTAAAGTCTATGATGAGTTTTACAGGTTCACTAGAATATAGTTATGAGAAAATGATAATGTAAAGTATGAAACTGAGAGTCCCATGAGAACGAGCAAGTTACAAGATTAAGTAAGTCTTAGAAACGAGTAAGTCACATTGATGAGTAAGTCTCAGAAACAAGAAAGTTACAACCTTGAGTAAGATATTAGATGAAGTATCAAAAGCCTATAAGTTTACTTATATTTCATTGTTTATGATTGCTATATTTATTTCTTGCAACTTACTAAGCAATTTTGTGCTTACTTCCTTAATTTTCCATTCCATGTAGATTTGCCGTATTAGCTCAGAGATCGTTATTGGTCAGAGCTCGAAGTCACACTATCAAGACCTTCATTTTTGGTATAGTTATGTTAGTCATTTTGAATATGGCATGTATAGGTCTTTAGTTATTTTGTTGCACAATTCATGCTAGTTAGCCAATTGTGTAGGCCATTTATACTTATAAGTTTCATTTTGTAAATGGCTTTTGGAATTGGCCTTAAACCATTCAAGTTGTTTAATGTCATGAGATGAATTCACATGGAAATTGTACAAGATTGTTTAGTAGTTTATGCATGCATTTTGGACATGAATTGGATGATGTATAAATGCCTATTTAGGGCATTTAGATGAGTATTGGTACTATGATATGTTGTATGAAGCTTGGTTATGTTTGTATATGTTTTAGAGTGGCTAAGGGCTTGGTAAATAGCCCTATATTGCCCACACGGATAGGCACACAGGCGTCTGTCTAGGCCGTGTGAGACACATAGGCTGCACATAGGCGTATGGCTCAACCATGTGTCCCCTGCACCCTGCATGGATAGAATTAAATGCTACCAGTATAGTCCACAAGCATGAGACATGGCTGTGTGTCTCAACTGTGTGGAGGACATGGCTAGCACACGGGCGTGTGCCACGGCAGTGCGCATGATAACGTCAGAAACAGAATACCCAAGTTTTTGTACATGGGCCACAACACGGGCATGTCAAGGCAGGGTAAGGAGCACGGGATGGGCATACGGGCGTGCGCCAGGTCGTGTGAAAACCCTTATAGGTTGATGTTAGAAAATAAATCCACACGGGTATTGGACACAAGCATGTCCCAAGCATGCTTAGGCCGTGTGGGGCACACGGGCCATCAGCACGGCCATGTTTAGAGACCACCACTACAGCAAAACAGACTTATAGCGGCGCTTCTAGCGGCGTTTTTGGAAAAAACGCCACAAAAGATGAGCATTAGCGGCGCTTTCGAAAAAACACCGCTAAAGGTAGGGGCATTAGCGGCGCTTCCTAAAAAACGCCGCTAAAGGTAGGGGCATTAGCGGCGCTTCTTCAAAAACGCCGCTAAAGGTAGGGGCATTCGCGGCGCTTTTGCAAAAACGTCGCTACAGGTCAGGCCATTAGCGGCGCTTTATCCAAAACGCCGCTAAAGGTATAGGCATTAGTGGCGCTTTCGCAAAAACGCCGCCAAAAGTAGGGGAATTTTAATACTACTTTCATATTTTGAGCACATTAGATACTGTTCTTTCATTTACGTTTTAGAGACATATAACATGGGATGAACTTTTAGACTTATAATTTAACTTTTTGCCTCTTGTTATTTATTTTTAAGAATATGGTCAAATGATTATGTATTAAGCTTATAATTTAACATTATGAAATTATTATATGATTATGATTATGTATTAAGCTTATAATTTAACATTATGATTATGTACTAAGCTTATAATTTAACATTATGTATTAAACTTATAATATTAAGCTTAAATGTCATTTGACAAGTTAATTATTTACACCCTTTCTTCATTGATTAAAGTTTAAAAACGAATATTATTTTGATATAATTTCTTTAGAAAAATATATCAATATTAAAAATTTATTCATATAACAATGATCTTAATATTTTTTGTTATAATTGATTTAGTTATAAATTACGAAAAAATTTAAATATGTGCACACTTAGTCTAATTTTACCTTTTTTTCTCAATATTAAATTTTTATAGACTATTTTTAATATTCGATATTAAAAAATATAAAGACATGTTAAAAATGGAAAAAAATGTAAAAATTTAAAAAAATAAAAATTCCTAAAAATGATAATCCCAGCATAAAAATTTAAAAAAATAGAAAAATATATGTTAAAAATAAAAAAAATTAAATTGAATAATAGTGGCGTTTTTCAAGAAAACGCTGCAAAAAGTTGAGATATAGTGGCGTTTTTTAGTGAAAACGCCGCAAAAGCTATTATTTTTTATAACAAAAAGGGAAATTAAAATCCCGCTCTCCCAAAGAAAATTTTTGGTTACCGCTGCTTCCTCCCTCTTCTTCTCATCTCTGTCGAATGCCGTAAATCCTCCAAAAATAAAAGTTTGTAGTTAATTCTTTTTCCCTTTTAATCTCAAAATTTGCCCCCAAATTTCTCATTTCCAACAACACCGAGTCAATACACCTAGTAGAAAGGAAAGTAAAGGAGACTCTGTCAATTGAAAAGGTATGCTTTCTTTTCTAGGGTTAAAGATCTGGTTTCATTCTCATATTCTCATTCTGGTTGTTTCATAGGGCTTTATTTTTGTTTGAAAGGCATTATTGGTGTTTTTGTTTTTGTTTACATAGATTAATGTTGAAATTGGCTGACCCAGATATCAGTTGATATCCTTCTTTCATTTTGTTTTCAACTTTAGAACCTCGAGTGCTCATTCTGTTTGCTCTTTGCTGTTGTGCTTTATTTTTCTCATGTTATTTATTTATATAAATTTTAACACTTTGGTATATTTCTTTTCACATCCTCTCTATACTCTAAACCCTTCTCGGGTCAAACTCACTCTTTGAAGTGCTATCTATATACGAGCAAAGGGAGGGGGTCTCTATGGATAGAGTTCTATCAGAACCCAACCCTTCAAGCTACGACATGGAGGTAAACAACTGATGAAGTGAAGTGGCGGCTGCTAAAAGATCGGAGAAAGCAGAAAACTCAGTAAGTAAAGAATACTGCTTGGCGCTTACTGTTGTGCTTTATTTTTATCATGTTATTTATTTATATAAATTTCAACATTTTAGTCAGTGACTTAAGAAGGTTTTTTAGCTGGTGACTGGTTCACATTCAGCTAATTTTTATTTTTGAGCAATACAAGTTTGCCCATGGAAGACTCTGCTTTGCTGACTGTTTTTCAATTATTAAAATGTATATTAGTCTTAATGTGTATAGCTAAAACTTTTCCTTTTCACTTTAAGTGACTTTTTTGAAAATACATGTCAAAAGTTTCCTATAATATTAAAGGTGAATGAAGCTTGAGTGTATTTTCTTTTTATCAATTTCAACTGGAAGAACACAATTTTGCTGAACTTTCAAAGAGCTTCTTGGGACAACTGGGATCACAATTTGGCAGTCTAAAGCTCTTAGATTTGTTAGGCATAAATGAGAGAGATTCTTAAAATGAAAGGAGACAAAAATGCATGCTTTGCATTATTCTTGGAGGGACATGATGGGTGAAGTTTGTTAACACGGGGAAATATTTTGCCCTTGGTTGCACTAATTTTTTGTTCTTTTAGTTCTATTAGTTCATAGAAATAATTATGCCACGGGATTAACTGGATACAGCCTAGGTAGCGTAGTTTATTATGATTGGGAAAGGAGAATGACTACCAATTTTAAATTTCTTGCTGTCACACAAACAAATAGGACGACTATTTTTTTGGGGTTACTTTATAAAGTTTACAATGTTATCCTGCTCAGTTTACTATAGAATATTCACCTGCCAAAGCCTACATGTTCAGTTACTCATGAAAACGATATGTTTTTATGAGATTGGTGGCTGGCCTCCTTTTGATCTTTAGAGTTTGAAATGATATTTTGATTTTAAAAGTAGAACGCTTGAAAATAATTAATTTGTTCTACGCAAATCAGCTTGTAGATTTTTTTCTGGCAATGATGCAATTGGTAGTGACTGAGCAATTTTGAGGATTCATTGTTCAATTAGATGTCCTGCACTAATCCTTTCCTAGCCTAACTAGAAAGCTTTCACATTCCTGAGAAAGAATTGAGATTCAACTTCAACTCAATTGAAATCTCAAACTTTAACCATTAGAAATGTAAAATAATCAGCTAATGATATTAGTTTGATATTAGTTTGTGTGTTTCTTTGGAGACAGTATGCCTGCAATGCGGTCCTTATTCCTTCCTAGAAAACCCACCAATTGAATGATCTGCTAAAACCTGCATGGTAGAATATGTTTCTATTGTACCATAATGCCCAAATTATGATAAGAATTAAATTGCAGTCAGCTGCATTATGAGAGCCAAGAAGGTAAGCTAACCAATTTTTAAAATCCATCTCGTTGCACTGTTCAGGCCACGTAATAACCAGGCTCCTCCTTACATCTTTAGTCAACACACAATCACGAATAACATGAATTGTTGTTTCTGCAGCAGAAGAACATCTCAGGCACAGCATAGTAGCAAAGACGTGCTTAATGTATAAGTTATGTTGAGTAGGAATGAAATTCTGTGTAAATCTCCAACTTCTAATTTTGATCTTTGGTGGCATTGAGCTTTGCCAAATACACTGAAATAGCTTTTTATTAGAAGAAACTTGGTTGTTTGAATCGTGGCTATGATTATGTAAATCCCCACCATGAAGGAGCCTATAGCCAGCCACTCCCTGTAGAATAAGAAATGGTGTTATCCCCTTTCCACGGCAGACAATCAGCTCGGTTTGTGCATGATAGGGGAATTGCTGAAATTCGGCTAGCTCCATCATGCAAAAATAAGGTATTAACTAAGTCCTCCCTCCCACTGTTTGAAAAACTTGGGAGAATTAAAGACAGTTATCTACGGATATGCTGTAATTTCTCACAAAATGAGAACCTAAATGCCACTTTTGACTCAAAAGGCGGTAGTATTATATAGAACATATTACACAAGTAATTTGCATGTTATAAACTCTTAAGTCTGTCAGCTTTCTTGTTTTTTTTCTTTTGAGTTTATGTTTTATTTCCATTAACAAAAAAAAAATCATTAGAGAAAAAAAAAGTCAATTATCAATGAAAGGAAAATGCATGAAACTTTGTTGAATATAATACTACTTTACTGGTTAAAAATATGACAATAACTTGTTTTTTTTCTTCGTTTGTATTTATCTTTTGAAGACAGAAGAGCTAAAAGGTTTAGTTTAGATTTGACGGTTTGTAGCAGGGGAGTAGATTATCCAAAAAAAACTCTTTTAGGACAATGAAAGAAAAAAGTATCTCGGTAACCAAATCTTGGTGAGTTGCATTACAGGGTTCAAAGGTATGATGCTGAGCCATATTAAGGTTCTTCCTGATTCATACTTGTGTTTCCTTCACTATGCAATGATTGTTTCTTATTATCTGCTAGCTTTGTAAGATAGTCAAGGAAGTCCACTTCACTGCTTCATTTTCACTTCTATTATCTCAACACTTTTCAGCCACTAAAATGTGGCTTATTGAGTAATTGGTTGAATTCTCATTGTAGCTGTGGCCATGTTTTATTGGTATATATAATTCTTAATAAAATTTATACACTATCATGAAGTAAAATCTTTAAAATTAATATTATTTTATTTAATAAAAAAACAGTTTTGTTATTAAGAAAATTTCCGGTTTTGATAATTCCACACCAGTTTTCCGTGTCTATATTTAGCTGAAACATCAATCCCCACTTTCCCACTAGTGGTGGAGGGTCGCTTCATTTGGCATCTTTTCGATCACACGTGACATTAATGTCGAATAACAACATTTAAAAAAAGAACACTATACTGAGGTGATTCAATTAAACTTAAGGTCTTTTTTTATTCTTCATTCAACTAATTCGATATCTTTTTCGTCAAGTGTTTAATGGGAAACTGTCGAGGTCGCATAATAATAAATTTAATTATTAATTATTATATATTATGACAATTTCATTATGACTTGTTTCAAAATAGCTTTCAGTATTCAAATATTTTATATTTGTTCGTAACTTTAAAAAATAAAATATAAAATATAATAATAAAATAGCTTTCATTTATGATGTCTACCAATTGCCAAGGTAAGATTGCTAAACCAACTTTTTAATTTGCGTCTCAAGAACAACTTTATTCTATAATTTTCAGTGACTCATTAATAGAGTAGGAGGTGAATGGAATGTCTGTAGCTGAAATATTTAAGCTTAATGGGGAGAGTTTCTTCAGAAAAAAGGAGGTAAGTCAGTAAACTCCCTCTCTTTATGCACATATTCTTTCATCCTTCAGTGTATCTTACTTGAATCATTACTTATGTTGATGATCATGCAATAAAGTAAGCCATCATTTTTCTAAAATTGGAGGGCTGTTGACCATGAAAATTTTCATGGTAATATTTTTGGATTGAGTGTTTGAGTCTCCTTTTACTTTAAAATTAATCTTTTACTTTAAAAAACACTGGTCTTGGACTAATAGCTACTTATAGATTGCATTGTCAAGCCTTCTTTCAATATGAAAGACATGCCAACCTCATGATTATAAGTTAATTCATTCTTGTTCATAAAACAATATTAATTTTAAATTTATGTTTCACCTCATGTTCGAACAGTAGATAAAACAACAATCTTGGTGCAGTTAAAGTTTTTGAATTGCCATGTTTGACTTTTTTAATAATATAATTTATGATTTAATTTATAGGCTTGTATACTGTCATGGCAGCTGCCTTATTCTCCAAATATAAACATTATTATATATGGTTTTATTTCAATAATTGTTATCAAACATTTGCATAATAATTGATAACGTCCTAATACTACATTGCCTTGTCTTTTACATCTGTGTATTTGCTGGCCTTCTCTTACCACTTTGTTCATTTTTATACACTAGTTGGTGCTTGTATCATTATTAAACCAGTTTAAATGAAAATGAAAATATTATTTTTGAAAAATAAATTTTGATAATTTATATATATAAAAGTTATGCCAACGTGATTCATTTTAGGTAAGAGATTGAAAAGGGACAAGTTTTTCTTTATTTATTAAATGATTTGAAATTTCATAGTTAGGAAACTGAATTGAGTCAAATCTAGTAAAAAGTTTAACGTTGACATTCCCAATGGTTATTATTGTTTTTCAGTGCTTTTTAGTTTTCTCTATTTTTTGTCAGTTTTGATAAATTAGACTGAAAATTTGTGGTAGATTATAGAGTAGTACTATTGTGGGTTTTAATAAATTAGAGTGAAAATTTTGGTAGATTATAGAGTGGTAAATTGGAATCAGATTTTAGTGAATTATGTAATTGCTGCCATTTTTATAATTATGTACTTACTGCCATTTTTATAATTTTTATGAGGTGTTGATGAAAATAATCAAAATGGAGTAGGCTCAAGCATTTGCCAAAATCTGTAAGTATAAATCTTTCTATTGTTTTGGAAGAGCTAAAAAGGCACCTCACTGATCCTAATCTATATTTGACAGATGCTCTTATAGAGTTGCTTTTCAAGGATGGCAGGTTCAGGCATGTATTTCCTAACCAACTTATTTATGCATCATATTTTCTCTGTGCATTTGAGTTCCTGAAATCTAGCTACTTGGAATCTGTTGGATATATGTACATGTCTGACAGAGTATGTCCTTAAGAAAGTTCATGCTGCTATCCGAGCTGATCCAACTGCAAAGAAGACTGAAAAGGAGCCTCCTAAGCAGTACAAAAGGTCAGTGCTCAGTGCAGTGCAACATGTTTGAATGCCATTAAAACTTGTATTGAAGTTTATGAATCTCTTACCATTTTTTGTGTTCTCTGTTGCAGGTTCAACTTGAAGAAGCTAACATACGAGGAAAGGAAAGCTAAGTTGATTGAACGGTTACACACCCTTAATGCCGCTGCTAGTGCTGATTCAGAGGAAGAGGATTGAATGTAGGAATGCTTATTTCAAAGCACTAAAATTATTCCATGCTTTTCTTTATTATACATTGCTGTTGACTGCATTTTTGTCCAGAACTGAGTTGCATTTTGTAAGGGGTTGAACTTATTTCACATTTTGCTTCAATTTTGTTTAGAATTTTTTTTTTTTTTTTTTTTGCAATTCGAGTGTAATTGAATTATTAGAATTTTGGATATTTAGTTAATTGTGAAATGCAATTTTAGCAGTCACAGGCTAGCATGATGATTTTTCAGATGCAGGGAAAGA
Organism: Gossypium stocksii; assembly: GCA_020496765.1. Classification (NCBI taxonomy): domain Eukaryota; kingdom Viridiplantae; phylum Streptophyta; class Magnoliopsida; order Malvales; family Malvaceae; genus Gossypium; species Gossypium stocksii. The sequence continues at coordinate 58,504,500 of CM035622.1, forward strand.
AAAACCATGATGAGATTTGGATTTGTATATATATATAAATTTTTAATTTTTTTTAATTTCCATGACCTTTAGCGGCGTTTTTAAAAAAAGCGCCGCTAAAGATCATAACTTTTAGCGGCGATTGTGAGAAAACGCCGCTAAAAGTACTGATCTTTAGTGGCGTTTGTATAAAAAACGCCGCTAAAAGTCCTGATCTTTAGCGGCGTTTATGGTAAACATGCTGCTAAAAGTATTATCTTTAGCGGCGTTTGTGATAAGAACGCCGCTAAAAGTCATGATCTTTAACGGCGTTTGTGGGAAAAACGCCGCTAAAAGTCTTGATATTTAGCGGCGTTTGTGGTAAAACGCCACTAAAAGTCTTGATCTTTAGACGCGTTTGTGGGAAAAACGCCGCTAAAAGTCCTGATCTTTAGCGGCGTTTTTTTAATATAAACGCCGCAAATTTTTGCGGCGCCACTTTTAGCGGCCTTTTTTTGCGGCGTTTGTAAAAGCGCAGCTAATACTATTAGCGGCGCTTATAAGCGCCGCTAAAGGCCAAGAAAAACGCCGCTAAAAGTAAATTTTGCTGTAGTGCACAGGGGCGTGTGGCCCTCTCACACGGGTGTGTACCCTATTTTTGCTAGATTTGAAGAAATTCTCTTAAGTGCACAAAATGATCTCGGGTCAGTCCCGAACAATGATTTAGGCCTTGTAGGCCCATAAGAAGACATACTTAGGAAACTCAGATGCATGCGTTGCATCTAGATCTATGCTGAACATGTCACTTCCAAAGTCATTTTGTAAAACAATGCCACGACTCGAGTTACTTAAAGAAGGGGCGTGAACATCTTCAACCTTCTTCGGGCCTTCCTCATCAATATCGTCTAGAACCTCATCAATATTAGGATCACTAAAATCTTCAACATCTTGATCTGAATCTTCACCATTATTGGTCCCTTCTCTAACGTCTACCTTGGTGTCTTTCACCTCTAGAGGCTTTTTTACTTAAATAATATAAAAAAATAAAAATTTTGAAAATGGTATACCAACTTAGATATTTATAGAAATGGTATAGTAGGGGTGGTGGAAGGTGGTGCATAGGCGACGCCACCCTTATTTTCTGACGCCTATCGCTTTCAACTAAAAAAACACATTTTTTAATGGTGCAGCCTTGTTGACAGGCGACACCAAAGTATTTTTCCCAACCTGAATACTACTCGAGCAGAGCGGAACCCTAGGAAGTTAGCTGATAGGCGGGACTGGTGAATGGTACCCCATAGGCGGTATCGGCCTGGTGTTTCTGAGTGTGATAGGATGCAATATTGGTGAAGGGCACCCCATAGGCGACACCGCCCACTGCTTCTGTCCCCTCTGCTTCTCTATGAGCAATAGAATGAGACCCTTAAAGGATCTCGTGAAAAATAGTTTTTGGTGACCTTATAATGGTCCCCCAATGTGAAAAGAAGAAGAAGAAGAAGAAGAAGAAGAAGATTTAGATAAGAGAACGGGAAGGGAAAAGAAGAAAGAAAAAGAGAGTAGCAGAATAGAGAAAAGAGGAGAAAGAGAATGGAAGAAAAAGAGAATAGAAGAGAAGGAAAGAAAAAAGGAAAAAACGTTTGGGGTTTAGGGAGTTAAGTTTATGGTTTAGTTTAGGGTTTGAAAAAAAAGAAGACTGGTGGGTTTTATTTGGGGTTATAAGGGTTTAAAGTTTAAAAAATTTAAAAGATGTATTTTTTAGTATGTATTCATTATTTGTTAGTTTAATGAATTTTTTTTATTTTTAGGTTATAAATGTTATTCTTTTTGTTGTTTAACCATTTTATTTTAGAAATGTTTTTGATTAATTTAGATTCTAATATAATTTATTTATTTATTTTTGTAAGGTATTATTTTGGTAAGGTATGTTTCTATTTTATTGTTTGATTCATATTTTTTTGTTAGCATCAAATTAAAAAATAATCTCATTAGATTTATTATGTTGAGATAATTTCTATTGTTTTAACATAAATTTTATGTTTTTTATGTAGGTAAAGGACGGGACCATTAAGTTGGAATTTATGAGATATTTTTTTTGTTTTTTATTAAGTAGTATATAAATGTTTATTATATACTAAAATATTATGGCAAAAAATGTGATGTGCACCAAACTCTTTAGTATTTTTGAAATTATATTATTAGTGTACTATATTTATTGTATAATATTAACGTGTTTTGATAATTATCTAAATTGTGATAATTATTTTCTATTAGGGTGTCCCATTTCTATATTTTAATATTTCTTCTTCTATTCTTGGGATATAAAGGCTTAAATAGAAATTAATTACCTATTGAAATGTGTTTTATTCTCCTATTCAACACGAAGTTAACCGCCTCTACCAAGTAGTGGTCATGTGTGTAATGCCCAAAAATTTCTATTTTTGTTTTTGTGAAAATGAGATACAAATATCTGTTTGTTTTAGTGGTTTAATGCTCTAGTGTGTGTGAGAGGTCTCAAGTTCAAGTTAGAACTTTGGCTAAATTTTGGAATTTTTCTGAATTAAGCTTGACCTTTTGTGAGTAGACTTATATTTATTTTTTTTCTTATTGATAATAGAATGGGCTTGCTGATCTGATGGTTAAGTGGAGTGCTAGTCTACTGAAGGTCCTGTGTTTGAGTCCTTGCGCAAGTTTGGATGTTTATATTTTTGCTCGGTCGATTGAGAGGGAGTTTGAGTTGGACTAAAACTCTGAAGTAGTTGTGATTAAAGGGTTAGTGGGAAAGGATTTTAGGGGAAACAAATATATCCAAATTTATTCTATTTGGACTTTTAACATTTTTTCTTCTTTTCTTCTCCAGTTTCCCTAAAATTCTGCCATTATTTCTGACGTTTTGTTTTCCCTCTCATCAGTCAAACTTATTTATCCTTCTCCTCTTCTTTTTTTTTTTCCAAATTGACTCATTCTCGTTCAACATTCGTTTGCACTCGTTCGGTAAGTGACAGTGTTTCTACTATCTTTTTGTTTTGTGGATAGTTTTCTAAAAGAAGGTTGTTTTGGGTCTTTTGGATTAGGCGAAGGTTAATAATTTATTAGTACTTTGCAGAGATTTGAGCGTAAGGTTCGATTCGTTGCCGATAAGAGCCTGGGTTCATTATTGACTTTGATGTTGACAATTTTTGATTTTGAGTTTTCGCTAGCGTACTAAATTGGGCTCTAAAATATCAACTTTTAGGTCTTAGAGTGCTCGGGAGTGTTTTTGCAATGAAACGGTACCAGATGTGTTCTTGAAAATACAGAAAACGAGGTTTCAATAAAAGCCAAAAACCTCACTGTCGACGCCACACGGGCGTGTGGTTGCCCGTGTGGTAGGCTGTGTGCGAATGACACGGTTGTGTGTTTGACGAAGGTCAGGTCGTATGCTGGACATGGCTGTATGATGTCCAGGTGTGGCCGTGTGCGAGACAAGGGCTAAACCAAGCTAGGCCGTGTGGGTCACATGGACGTGTGGGTCCACACAGGCGTGTAGGTTTTGGGCCAGGCCATGTGATCCATACAGGCCAAGGCCAATCTGAGAGTGTGGGCCACACAGGTGTGTGGGCCAACACGGGCGAGTCACATGGGCATGTGGGTCCATTTATATGGAACGTTTCCTAGGGTTGCATGGGTCGTCCAAATTGACTATGAATGTACTGTAGGGTTGGTAAGGGCTAACTAGACCCTAAATTGTATAATTTGAATGTTTGAATACAGATCTATATGTTTGATTGATAACCGAATATTATCATGTAAGTATGTTATTCTGTATGTCTACATTGAGCATATTTGTTTGTATCTGCATTTGTTGTGGGATGTTGATTATTAGATGAAGTGTACTGAAAGGCATTGATGCCTATTATCTGACAGTTCAACTATAATATATCTAATATGTGCCACATTTCGGTACAACATGGTGTGTAAGGATAGGTGGGTGTTTTAAACCCCACATGGTGTGTAGGGATGGTCAAAGATGGTGTGTAGAGGTTGGCAGTAGGATCTGATTCTGTTTTGACTGTTTAACTGCATCTGTGTCTGAGATAGTTTAAGACCCAATGTTCTATCTTTAACTGTAATGGGCTTAGGCCCGAATCTGAAACTGTGTGACTCTGATATTCTGAATCCGTAATAAGCTTAGGCCCAAGACTATATTTGACTGATATTTGTTAATTGATTGAGTGCATGTTTTTCTGTGGGGATTATACACTGAGTTTATGTAAACTAACCCATTTCTGTTTAATCTGTATAGGTAATCTCCAAAGTTAAATGGATTGCTCCAGCGGGGGATTTGACAGTGACTACTACTATTTAAATTGCTTCATATCTGTTTTATGGTTAAATTATTTTCTTTTATTACTATTTTTGGGTATTTTGATGTAATTGGGACTTGCAGACTGTTTGCTTTACTTTGGGATTTTACACTATTTTATGAACTTTTAAACTGCAAAACTCAACAAAATACGATTTTTACTAGAAACAAAAGTTTTCCTAACAACGAATGGCTTTCCAAAAATGAACGAGTTCTAAAAACAACATTTTCACACCCTTCCGTTGCACAAAAATGTTTTACCTCTAAATTATTAAAAAGGATAAGATTTTTAAAGTGAAAAATAACGAAAAGAGGCTAACGAACAAGATTGGTTTTTTTTACTGAGTGGTGTTGTTTTAAAACCTTATGATGTGACACTGCCAGATTCAACCGTAACGTCTAGGTCGGGTTTGGGGTGTTACATTTAGTGGTATCAGACCTAGGTTGCAAAACTTGGCTGTGAATTTTGGGTTTCAAATTTTTTTTAAAAGCAATGGTTTTCAAACAATTTGAAATTTTCTAAATTGAGTATGTGGTACACTGAGTCTCAGGCGCTGATCCTGTAAGTTTTCTGTATTTTGATGAACTAATTTGATTTTATAGAATGCTTACTCTAGAAACACTGTGATAGATTATACTGAAAACACTTTAGTTAGTGTACTCTGATACTGTAGTAAAATTGATAGAGACTACGACTTATAAAAACAAACTCTAAATTTCTGAAACTCTTTACATAAAACATCTGCTAATAAATACTGAAACTGAAACTGATACATAAAATTCTTAATATAGATAAATTCGAATAGACGATGAGCGCACAAGGTATCTGTGGTCATGGTACTCGAGGCCAAGGTAGAGGCTGTAAAGGGGCTCAAGCTAAGTCCTCTTCTCTGGGCAACATACCAAATTCGGATACTAGTGAGACGCCGGTATTGCCTGCTACTGAGACTGAGTCTCAAAATCACATGGTTGGGGACGACGCATTGCCCAATGCTATGCTAAAAATATTAGAGAGGATCGCTCGGCCCAACACTAGATATGTGGGTCGGGGATCGGTTACTGAACAACTCTGGTCTAATAGAGCAAAACTATATAGGGGTGTCAATGGAGTCGCCCCTAATGTGACTGAGTACTGGATGGAGGCTACTGAACGGATTATGGATGATTTGGATTACAGTCCTGAGCAGAAATTGAAGGGTGCAGTCTCCTTCCTTCACGATGAGGCATACTAGTGATGGTTGACTGTTAAGGAGGGCACTCAGCCGGAACACCTGACTTGGGAATTCTTTAAGACCGCATTTTAGAGAAAATATGTGGGAGCCAGTTATGTGGATGCTTGTAGGTGGGAGTTTCTAAATCTCACACAGGGAGATCGATCTGTGGCCGAGTATAAGGCCGAATTTTTGAGATTGAGCCGCTATGTGCGAGGCACGGTGGCGTCTGAATACGAGAGGTGTGTTCGATTCGAGGTTGGCCTGAGGGATAGCTTGAGGGTATTGATAGCTCCGCAGAGGGAGCGAGAGTTCTCTGTCCATATAGAGAAGGCGAGGATCGCCGAAGAGGTCAAGCGCGCTGAGCGCCAAAACAAAGATCGTAAGAGGGGTAAGAACAAGAGTGATTCGAAGCCTTCAAATTCAGTACAGAGGCCTAAGAAAAATGCCAGATCTGATGGGCCGGTTAGAGTCGGGCCTCCTGTTGCTCCTACTGGGATTCTACCTTATGGAGATTGTGGTAGACGCCATCAGGACGAGTATTGGAAGAGGACTAGGGCATGTTTGAGATGTGGGTCCCTGGAGCACCACATTCGAGAGTGTCTGTTGAGGGCCGATCAGGTGCAAGCTCCAAGTTTTGGTAGTATGCAACCATAGAGAGTAGTTCAGTAGCTACCTAGGGGTCGTGCTCAGGCTAGGGGTGGTAACGGTTTAGGCCGAGGGTAGTGGGCACCGGGCAGAGGTGCTGGACAGACTGAGGCTAGGCAGCTTGCTCTTGTTTATGCTGTATGTTACCATGAGGACAGAGACGCTTTTGATGTCATCACTGGTACAATTTTTATTTATGATGTACCTTACATTGCATCGATAGATATAGGATCCACTCACTCCTATATAGTCTTCTCTGTTTCTAAAAATATGGGGTTGTCAGTTCAGAGCACTACAAGTGAGATTACTGTGCTGAGTCTATTGGGGCAATCTGTTCGGGTTAGTAAGTTATACAAAAATGTTCTGTTAGAGGTTTAAGGGCTGATCTTTCTGGCTGACTTAATGGAGCTTTTTTTTGGGGAGTTCAATTTGATGTTGGGTATGGACTAGTTAGTCAAGTATCATGTCAGTCTGGATTGTGCGACAAAGAGGGTCATCTTGAGAACTGAGAAGGATAATGAGGTAGTCATGATTGGAGAACATCAGGATTATTTAGCTAATGTTATCTCTGTACTAGTGGCTGAAAAACTGGTTCGTAAGGGATATGAGACGTACTTGGCCTATGTTAGTGTTTCTTTTTTTAGGGACTCTACTGTAAAGGACATAAGAACTGTAAGGGATTTTCTAAATATCTTTCCCGAGGAGCTACCGGTATTACCTCCAAATTGGGAAGTGGAATATAGGATTGAGCTTTTTCCTGGTACACCTCTGGTGTCTATCGCTCCCTATCGAATGGCACTGAAGGAGCTTACGGAGCTTAAGGCTCAAATTCAAGAGTTGCTGGATCGTGGGTTCATCCATCCCAATGTGTCTCCGTGGGGAGCACCTATACTGTTTGTTAAGAAGAAGGATGGATCCATGAGGAAGTGTATCAACTACCAGCAACTAAATAAGCTAACAGTAAAGAACAAGTATCCGCTGCCAAAGATTGAAGACTTATTTGATCAGTACCGAGGAGCTTCGATATTCTTTAAGATTGACCTCTGATCTGGGTATCATCAGTTGAGGGTTAAAGAAGCTGATGTACATAAGACATCATTTAGGACTCGATATGGATATTAAAAGTTCCTAGTTATGCCTTTTGGACTGACGAATGCTCTGGCAATGTTTATGGATTTGATGAACCGTGTGTTCCAACTATATCTGGATCAATTCGTCGTGGTTTTTGTTGACAACATATTGGTTTATTCTAGGACTGAGGATAAGCATGACGAGCACCTTAGAGTGGTTCTTCAGACTTTGAGGGAAAATCAACTTTATGCTAAGTTCAGTAAGTACGAATTCTGGCTACTTGAAGTGACTTTTTTGGGACACATGGTTTCTGCTGAGGGTATTTGGGTTGAGCCTCGAAAGATTGAGGCTATATTGGATTGGAAACAGCCAAAGAATGTCTCTGAAATTTGTAACTTTTTTGGTTTGGCGGGTTATTATCGGCGTTTTGTGAAAGGTTTCTTAGTGATTGCAGGGCCCTTAACCAAGCTGCTACATAAGGGTGTTCCGTTTGTCTCGATTGATACGTGGCAAACGAGCTTCAAGAAGCTCAAGACTGTTTTGACTCAAACTTCTGTTCTGATGCAGCCTAAACCTGGAAAGGAGTTTATGGTTTATAGTGCTGCTCATATGTGGGATTGGGTTGTGTTTTGATGCAGAATGGTAAGGTTGTAACTTATGCGTCTCGTCAGCTTAAGACGTATGATGCAAACTATCCGATGCATGACTTTGAGCTAGCTGTTGTAGTCCTTGCACTGTAAATTAGAAGGCACTATTTGTACGGTGAGAAGTGTATTATCTACACTGATCACAAGAGCCTCAAGTACCTCCTTACTTAGAAGGAGTTGAATCTTAGGCAGCGTAGATGGATTGAGCTTCTTAAGGACTATGATTGTACCACTAATTACCATCCAAATAAGGCTAATGTGGTGGTCGATGCATTGAGCCGTAGGGTAATGATCGATCTGAGGGCGATGTTTGCTCGCCTTAGCATATTTGATGATGGGAGTTTGTTGGATGAGTTACAAGTTAAGCCAACTTGGATTGAGTAAATTTCGGATAAGCAGCTAGGGGATGAATCTTTGGGTCTTCGGTTCCGTCAAGTTGAGAGTGGTAGCACTACGAATTTTAGGCTGAATAATGACAGGGTACTCTGTTTCTGTGGTCAGATTTGTATATCGAACGATACTGATCTGAGGCAGTCTATATTGAGAGAGATGCATAGCAGCCCTTATGCTATGCATCCCGGTAGGAATAAGATGTACTGAGATCTCCGTGAGTTGTAGTTGTGTTGATGGCTAGGGTTGAAGCGTGAGGTTACTAATTTCGTTGCTCGTTGTCTGATATGTCAACAACTTAAGGCTGAGCATCAATTACCTTCGGTTTGCTGTAGCCGGTTAAGATTCCCTTATGGAAATGAGAACGAGTGATAATGGACTTCGTTAGTGGGATGCCCTTAACACCCACTAAGTAGGATTCTGTTTAGGTTATCGTAGATCAATTGACCAAGTTTGCCCATTTTATTTCTGTTAAAACTAACTATTCTCTTTAGAAGTTGGCAAAGCTCTACATATCGGAGATAGTTAGACTGCATGGGGTACCTGTCTCGATCATTTCTGATAGGGATCTTTGTTTCACGTCACAGTTTGGGAAAAAGTTACACGAGGCTCTGGGTTTAAGATTGGACTTCAGTACTGCGTTTCATTCTCAGATCGTTGGTCAATTCAAGAGGGTGATTCAGATACTGGAGGATATGTTACGTTGTTGTGTAATCAATTTTTGAGGCAGTTGGGATGATTATCTACTGTTAGCAGAGTTCGCCTATAACAACAGCTTCTAGTCTAGCATTCAGATGGCACCTTACGAAGCTCTATATGATCGTAAGTGTCGCACTCCCCTATGTTGGACTGAGTTGGGTGAACGACGGGTTTTGAATCCTAGGTTGGAGTATGAGACCGAGGATAAGGTTAGACTAATTCAGGATCGTCTGAAAGTGACTTCTGATAGGGAGAAATCATATGCAAATCTAAAGAGACTTGAGATTGAGTATTTTGTGGGGGACTTCGTATTTCTCAAGGTCTCGCTATGGAAAAAGGTTTTGAGGTTCAGTCGTAACGACAAGCTAAGCCATAGGTTTATTGGGCCATATCGGATTCTAAAACGAGTGGTGTCGATCGCTTATCAGTTGGAGCTACCTCTAGAGTTAGACCATATTCATGATGTGTTCCACATCTCGATGTTGAGGTGCTACTGCTTTGATCCCTCTCGCATTATCCCTATTGAGAAGATTGAGGTTAGGCCAGATTTAACGTTTTAGGATAAGTTGGTTCAGATTTTGGATCATGATATTAAGATGCTGAGGAAAAGTCCATTCCACTAGTAAAGGTTTTGTGGTGAAATTATAGCACTGAGGAAGCCATGTGGGAACTTGAGGAGTCGATGCTTCAGCAGTATCCTCATCTGTTCTAATTAGGTAAATTTCATGGCCGAAATTTCTTTTAGGGGCTAGAGTTGTAACGCCCCAAAATTTCTATTTTTTTTTTGTGAAAATGAGACATAAATATAGTTTTGTTTCAGTGGTTTAATGCTCTGGTGTATGTAAGATGTCCCAAGTTCAAGCCAGGACTTTGGCTAAATTTTGGAAATTTTCTAAATTAAGCTTGACCCTTTGTGAGTAGGCTTATATTTATTTGTTTGCTTGTTGATAATAGAGTGGGTCTGCCAGTCTGGTGGTTAAGTGGAGTGTTAGTCTTTTAAAGGTCCTGTGTTTGAGTCCTTGTGCAAGTTTGGATGTTAATATTTTTGCTAGGTCGGTTGAGGGGGAGTTTGAATTGGACTAAAATTCTAAAGTAGTGTTGATTAAGGGGTTAGTGGGGGAGGATTTTAGGGGAAACAAATATATCCAAATTTATTCTATTTGGACTTTAACGTTTTTTCTTCTGTCCTTCTCCAGTTCCCCTAAAATTCTGCCATTATTTCTGACGTTTTGTTTTCCCTCTCATCAGCATAAATTATCTAGCCTTCTCCTCTTCTTTTCGATTTTTGAAATTGACTCCTTCTCGTTCAACATTCGTTTGCACTCATTTGGTAAGAGACTGTGTTGCCACTATCTTTTTATTTTGTGGATAGTTTTTTCAAAAAAGGTTGTTTGTGGTTATTTTGGATTAGGCGAAGGTCAATAATTGGTCAGTACTTTTGCAGAGATTTGAGCGTAGGGTTTGGTTCGTTTTTAGTAAGTTCTTGGGTTTACTATTGACTTTGATGTTGATGATTTTTTATTTTAAGTTTTCGCTAGTGTACTAAATTGGGATAAAAAATATCAATTTTTAGGTCTTGGACTGCTCGAGAGTGTTTTTGCAGCGAAATGATACCAGGTGTGTACCCAAAAATACAGAAAATGAGGTTTCAAAAAAAGCTGAAAACTTCACTGTCGACGCCAGATGGGCGTGTGGTCGCCCGTGTGGTAGGTCGTGTGTGAATGACACGGCCATGTGTTTGACGAATTCTAGGCTATGCGCTAGACATAGCCATGTGATAGCTAGGTGTGGTCGTGTGTGACACACGGGCTAAACCATTCTGGATCGTGTGGGTCACACGGGTGTGTGGGTCCACACGGGTAGTCCACACAGGCATATAGATTTTTGGGCCAGGCTGTGTGATCCATATGGGCGAAGGCTAATCTGGGCATGTGTGCCATACGGACATGTGGGCCCATTTATTTGAAATGTTTCCTTGGGTTAGATGGGTTGTCCAAATCAACTGTGAACCTACTGTATGTGTAACTGATAACTGAATATTAGCATGTAAGCATGTTATTCTATATGTCTGCGTTGAGCATATCTGTTTGCATCTGCATTTGGGGTGGGATAATGATTATTGGAGGAAGTGTACTGAAAGACATTTATGCCTATTATCTGGTAGCTCAATTGCAATATATTTGATATGTGCCACAATTCGATACAGCAAGGTATGTAAGGATGAGTAGGTGTTTTAAACCCCACATGGTATGTAGGGATGGTCAGAGATGGTGTGTAGAGGCTGAGGGTAGGATCTGATTCTGTTCTGACTGTTTGACTGCATCTGTATTTGAGATGGGCTAAGGCCCAATGCTGTATCTGTAACTGTAATGGACTTAGGCCCGAATATGAAATTGTATGACTCTAATATTCTGAATCTGTAATGGACTTAGGCCCAAGACTTTATCTGACTGATATCTATTACTTGATTGAGTGCATGTTTCTGTGAGGATTACACACTGAGTTTACGTAAACTTACCCCCTTATGTTTAATCTATATAGGTAATCCCCAGTGTTAGATGGATTGGTGCAGTGGGGGATTCGACGTGACCACTACTATTTAAACTGCTTCATATCTATGTTATGGTTAAATTATTTTCTTCTATTATTATTTTTGGGTATTTTGATGTAATTGGGACTTGCGGACTGTTTGCTTTACTTTGGGATTTTACACTATTTTTATGGACTTTTAAATTGCAAATCTCAACAAAATACGATTTTTACTAAAAACAAAAGTCATCCTAATAACGAACGTCTTTCCATAAAATGAACAAATTCTAAAACAACGTTTTTACATGCTTCCATTACGCAAAAATGTTTTTACCTCTAAATTGTTAAAAAGGATAAGAGTTTTAAATTGGAAAATAGCGAAAAGGGACTAACGAACAAGATAGGTTTTTTTTAGTGACGTTTTTAAAACCTTATGATGTGAAACTGCTAGATTTGACCATAACATCTAGGCCGGGTTTGGGGTGATACATTTAGTAGTATCAGAGCCAGCTTATAAAACTCGGCTTTAAATTTTGGGTTCCAAAATTTTTTTAAAAGCAACGGTTTTCAAACAATTTGAAATTTTCTGAATTGAGTATTTGGTACACTGAGTCTTCAGCGCCGATCCTGTAAGTTTTTTGTATTTTAATGAACTAATTTGATTTTATAGAAAGCTTACTCTGAAAGCACTGTGATAGATTATTCTGAAAACACGTAAAACTGATAGAGACTATGACTTATGAAAACAAACTCTAAATTTTTGAAACTATTTACATAAAACATCTGCTAATAAATACTGAAACTATAACTGATACATAAAATTCTTAATGTAGATAAATTCAAATAGACGATGAACACACGAGGTATCCGTGGTCGTAGCACTCGAGGCAGAGGTAGAGGCCGTAGAGCGGCTCGAGCTAAGTCCTCTTCTCTGGGTAGCATGCCAAATTTGGACACTAGTGAGATGCCGGTGTCCCTGCTACTGAGACTGGGTCTTAAGATCACATGGCTAGGGACGATGCATTGTCCCAGGCTATACTAAGGATATTAGAGAGGGTCGCTGGGCCCAACACTGTATCTGGGGGCCAAGGGTCAGTTACGGAACGACTCCGGTCTAATAGAGCTGAACTATTTAGGGGTATCACTGGATTCGCCCCTAATGTGACTGAGTACTGGATGGAGGCGACAAAGTGGATTATGGATGATTTTGATTGCACCCCTGAGTAGAAATTGAAGGGTGTAGTATCCTTACTTCGCGATGAGGCATACCAATGGTGATTGACTGTTCAAGAGGGCACTCAGCCAGAGCGTCTGACTTAGGAATTCTTTAAGACTGCATTTTAGAGCAAGTATGTGAGAGCCAATTACGTGGATGCTTGTAGGCGGGAGTTTCTGAATTTCACACAGGGAGATAGAGCTGTGGCTGAGTATTAAAATGGAAAATAGCAAAAAGGGACTAACGAACAAGATTGGTTTTTTTACTTAGTGACGTTGTTTTAAAACCTTATAATGTGACACTGCCAGATTCGGCCATAATGTTTAGGCCAAGTTTGGGGTGTTATAATGTGACCAAATCAAAACCCGTCATCTAAACTTTGAGCCCATTTGCACGGCTCCTTGGAACCCAACTATTTTCAGAAAGGAGTGTTCATTTCACCTTACATATCACCTTTATGTTTGGTCATTCTTTGCTGGAAAAGGTGTGGCTCTAGCTCGTACGCAATGTATGTATTAAGGAAAGACAAGTTACAGCGTCGAATTAATTTGTTATAGTATCGATAATATTAAAACATATATTGAAACTAAAATTTACCCATTTTCACAACTTGTCTCTGCCAATCTACATTCTTGTACTTTCGATGAAAGTTAGTTGTGATGTGCCGGATACAATAAACAGATCTTCATGGTACATTAGAATGCCCAATGGCGACAATTATTCCTTTCCCTCTATTGGAAATTATGAAAATATTATCATCAGTAATAACATACCTTTGTAGGTTCGTGTGAAAGAATTCTCATGATTCCATGTTCTCCTTGCCTACAACGGCAAATATTATCGGGAGCACATTTTTGTTCCCATCTTAGGCAACCGTAATAAGTAGGATCTGCATATATTTCTCGTATAGCTAGGTCTCATATAATTGCATAAGTAGCTTGCAATAGGGAAATGTCTGCACGCATGGATCAAATATCTAGAACATCTGGTAGAAAATATTTCTTCCTGGTTGTAGTTGGTCATCCGGGCCATAATAAGGTCGTGTCTCTAACTCAATGACAGTATTTGACACGTACTCTTGTATAGCGGCTATCCACCCTTGTAGATCATTGTACGATGCATCCCAATCTTCTTACAAATGCTCCATTTTCATCTGTTTAGCTATTCAGGCTTTCTGGTATGATACTCGATGCTGAAATTGTGCTTGCATTTCGACAATCGGTTTCGAAACTTTAATGGTTGGCATGTCCTTCACCATTGGCATGATACATGTTAGATAGTTTTGGAATCAAGTTTCTGATGATCTTTTTTCATACGTGTTAAAGTGCATGTGTGAGGCCCAACAAATTTTCGTATCTCCTACATCTGCGACTTCTAGATAAATACGGCTCAGACCCGTCAATTTCTTTCTGTTGACCTTTAACACTCCCTAATATACAATGTCGGTTTAGACACGATGACTTTGTAGTCCACCGACACATTCATGCTATATCGTTTAATGGCAAATACATACTCTTTCTTGGTTTTAAATTTTTGACCCACGAACAACTCTTCAGGTTCAAAATCTACGACCAACTAGTGAGTAGGTAGTATATCAGGTACTTCGAGAACTCGACTGCATGTGCCACATCAGGGTCTATTAGCGACATATGTGCCCCAGGATCATTATGTATCACAATGCGTCGAACTAGGTTCCCAACTGAAGATGCGTTAACATTTCCATCGTCATTCGTGCCTTTGTCGTTGATATCATGTAGGACCTCGTCCATATCGGGATCACTATTACAATCAACCTCGTGATCAGAAGAATCACTACTATCATATTCATCATCAGCATTTGCATCAGTCTCAAGTGTAACATTAAGATCAATGTTGAACCCGCATACAGTTAGTTGACTATTAATGTATGATATCGGAACCACCCTACACAAATATTGAACTCCATGTTCTCCATGTAATGAAGTAGGATCTTCAATTGGCTCCATATCAGCTAAGTCAACAAATAACTGAATCAGTGCATTTTGGTGGCTCTGATTCCCATGATATAGAGCGACCATTGTCTCCATGTCTTCATCTTCTACAAGTTCCATCTCAATGAATTTGACTGGATCTGTCGAAACTGGAAACTTGTAGAAAAGTTTTGAGATCCTTCTTTGACAATGTCTAACAATTTTTGCATTTAATCATTTCCTTCAAATCATCAATCGAGACATTTCTATTAAATCTCATTGTTATTTGTTGGCGACGTTCAAATATACATCCAACTGCTATTGTCAAAATTACTTCATCAAAATAAACACATATAAAAAATTTATTATCAATCTTTAATGCTAGATCTGTTAAAAAAGAAATAAAAATTCTCAATACAATTTCAAGCAAAATAATTACTGTAATATAAAAAATGAATTTCATATCTACAAAGCTTGTGAATTCTTCTTTGTATGTTTACTCTCTTCATCTACATAATTTTTTTTTGCTGTTATTTGAATTTTCAAAATTTTTCCCAAACACTGCTTAAATAATGGCTAGGAACTAGTGGCACCTACAAGATTGGCACCACTTGTCTCGCCTTTCCCATAGGCACCACCACTTAAACTCGTATTTAACCCATGTATTGGATCTACATGGGAAAAATACTTTGGTGACGCCTATCAACAAGGTTGCACTATTAAAAAATTATATTTTTTAGTTGAAAGCGATGCCTGTTAGAAAATGGGGGTGCCACCGCCTATGCACCACCCTCTACCACCCATTGTATACCATTTTCATAAATAACTAAGTTGGTATATCATTTTCAAATTTTTTATACTATTTATATTATTTAAGTAAAAAGCCACCTCTAGATGTATTTGTAAACGAGGACCCGTGGTAGGGTTGTTATACGAACTCCTACAATAATTTGAATTTTCGGGCATCTGCAATGTCCCTCTGTAGTCTAACTAATTTGTCCATCCGACATTAAGATCAAAGTTAAACCTACGATGTTGACTTATTGGACTAATATTCTTAATGGGCTCTAAGTCAACTAACTCAATAAATAACTTAACTGGTTCAGGGTTCCCAGTCGACCACCATAATTCCATCAAAGTGCCCAAGTCATCATCATGTAACAGTTTAGTCCCTAATCGATAAATTCATCAAAAATCACTTAACAAAATATTTTTAAATAACAACTAATATCTCAAATTCATCATTTAACATAAAAAATCACTAGATTCATCAATGACAATATTCAAAATCTTTAACAGTTTCAAAATTGAAGGTACGGGCTAGCTAAACCTAGTTCCAATGATCTTAAAAACATAAAAATTATTAGAAACAGGGCTAAATCAGACTTACATGCATCATCCAAAGCATGGCCAAAGCTTGAACCCTTCCATAGAGTTGTTCTTCTTTCAATTTCGGTGGGAATTGGTCTTTGGAAGACAAACATTTTATTTTATTATGCTTTATTCATTTTATTATTATAACAACATATAATTTAATAAGCAAAAATGTATATAATTTACCTATTAACTAACCAACCATATAAACATGGTATAATTACCATTTAAAACCCTTACTTCATGCTTAAATAATCATTTAGCAAAAATTTTTAATAGCCATTAAAATTTACAACTTTTACGATTTAGTCCTTTTTACTTAATTAACTATCCAAACGTTAAAATTTCTTATCAAAACTTTAATAAAACTTTAATAACACTCCGTAAATATTAAATATTTATGGCTCAATTTATAGAATCGAGGTCCCGATACCTCATTTTCTTAAACCACTTGACCTTAGGGTCTTACCACTTGAACTTAATAAATCATCTATATAACAAAAATCACTATATCAAAAACCTTTATAAAATCATGTTTGACTCTTAAATATTAATTAATAATATTTACGAATTTACTCATTAGATTTGTGGTTTCGAAACCACTGTTTTCAACACCACTGAAAAATGGGTTGTTACAACTCTCCTCCCTAACGAAAAATTCGTCCTTGAAATTTCTCACTTGATACAAGCCATCAAGTTGAGTCTTTCTTCCACCTTTTTAATCGAAGTCCATAAATATCAATCATAACTCATCTCAATTCAGAACTCATATCAAAACTCATTTTAGAACTTAATACTATAGTGAAACTTAGTTGAATAGCCAATCCTCCTGTCATACATTTTTCATCAGTAGTATAACTACCGAGAAATTCCCAGTAATCGTCTGTCGAAACACAACCGAGAAACCCAGATAATCAAACTCTGACTACTGCTTCTAGCAAGTTTGCATCTGTAACTTTCAATTGATATTTGTTCCCCTTTCATGGAAAGCGTCAAGCGATATTATTTAACACAAGTGCGACCACTTCAACTATCAAGACGACTTTAACGCACAATGACATTTACTGATTATAACTGATCTAATAGATATACTTTTGTATCATTTCTTCTAGAATACGAATTCATAATTTAGAATATCTATTTATTTACCCGTGAATCCATAAAATTTATTTTCGAATCAAGAAATAATCTCGAATGTAAAAAACTTACGTAACTTTTTAAATGAACAACCCATTTTTGAATAACACAATTGAGTCAATCTATCAATCGAATAATAACATTTCAGAATAATTCTTTCTTCTTATTGTCAAGACAACCTAGACATACAATCTGTCATAATTCCCTCATAATACCAATCAAAGAACTCTAGAAACTGCATTAACTCAAACGAAACATAACATCTCGTTTTAACTCGTTGACATAATTTTAGATTGCTTGAATGATGAGAATCAATATGCAAGGTTGAGTTCGATCTTCCACCGTCTATACTTTTTTGTTACCTATCTCCTTCATGAAAACTTATAAAAGGGATATATAATAAAGCTATTTCAATTATTAACACTGAAGCTTTAAACCATACCGGAGCCACAACCATCAGATGAATTAAAACCATGGTGCTATAATAAGACCGATGTTTCAACCGTATAGATAGAACAATACCTTAACATCAATAGTGTACTCTGAAGTAAAAGACAAAAATTGAATGTAATTCCAATAATAACCAATGCAGAAACACAACCTCTAAAAACCTGAGATCTGAATCACCGTGCTCCCATGATCGAACCAGAAATTGTAACCGTAATAAGTGTAATTATCTTCGGCTAGTGAATATGCTTTATAGATGAACCATGTTTGATAGATTAAATAATAAGAATGATAAGAAAATCGAGATAATGAAATCCAAGATGTGAAGCTATATTGAATTTCTGAAATTACAACCCATATTGAATGATAAAGATATCAATGATAGCCCAGAGAAAATCCAGAAGAAGAATATCGTTCATACGCACTAGAATCAGTTGTGACAGAGACAACATAAATTGCATTTATATATAATTTAGAGCTTTAACCAGTAGAAGAAATAAAATAACATCATATGAGTCTTATCGTTGAATCTTCTACCGAACATAATAGAATAAAATGCTAAACAAAGATAGAGCAATGTTGATCATTAATTAACCAGACTAACAATACTTACATCTAATATTTTGGTTAGCTAGCAGTCTCATATGATAAGAATCACATCTGAAGATGAATAATTGCATATATCTTTAAAGATAAAAGAATATTTAGAATACCCAAAAGGGATCATCGTAAGTTACTCGGCCATAACCACTGCATTCAAATACATTTGTAGTTCAAACACCACCCCACTAACTACTAAAGTCATTTATGACTCCACATTATCCCGTTTGACTTAAGAAATCAATTCAGAAGAAATTTTGATTAATCCTTTCGTTTGACTAAAGGAATCAATTTAGAAGAAATTTCAATTAATCCGTTCTTTAGATACCATACCTGAATAAATCGATTACCAGTGATTAATGACTTCTTTAACAGCAACGTTGCGTATCCTAAATGATCTTTAGAAAAATCTAATATCTTTTGTAGAACTCTCTCTACTTGCTAACCCATTCTCAGCTCTTACTATATTATTATTCATTCAACCACTAAACTCTTCAATTTCATACTTGTTGGCTTAATCAACATAAATCTTGTGAATTACGTTGTATAAGACTTTGAGGGTGAGGGGGTGAAGATTGTAAAGCCTTAAAATTTGACTCTCAAGAATACACAAAACATAACATTCATTATCAACATAACATTATGAACTTTTTCTCTTACCTTTATGAGTTTCTACCCATCCTTAGCAACTTTTTTAATCAGACACTTGAATATCGCTTTCAGGATTATCGGAATTAGCTCAGTTAGAAGACATCTCTATCTAAAAATGAAACAAATCTCATCAGATTCAGGAGATATCACACTATCACAGGTTATATAATGACATGTATTTCTAGACTTCACACATACTACGTTCAGTCTGAGAACTGACTAAACCATAGCTTTGATACCACGAAATGTAACACCCCTAACCCGTATTCGTCACCAGAATAGGGTTACAGAGCATTACCATAAAATCATAACTTAAATAATTTGATTACAAACGTTTTACAAATCATATCAAAGCTTAATCAAACACAAGCATATTGTCCCTTATTTGAGCCCTCGAGGCCTTAGAATCACTTTAGGAACAATTTGGGACTAAATCAGAAACATTTTAAACATTGAGGAAAAAGATGGAAAAATTCACACTACAGGGGTCACATGGCCATGTAACTCACATGGCTAAGACACACGTCCATGCCCAATCTGCGTGGACATTCGAAGTAGGGATACACGATCGTGTCCTAGCTCGTGTCCGTACTCGTATAACTCTCTGACTTGGGTCACATAGCCGAGCCACATGCCCGTGTGCCAGGTCGTGTAACTTTTGAAATGCAACCATCACAACCTACAAGGGACACATGATTGTGTCGCGTGGCCGTGTACACGGCTGAGACACACGCTAGTGTCTTAGGCTTTATGGATATGAAATAGGCAAATTTCAAGCCATTCCTTTCACCCATTTCAAGCTCACACCTACAAGACA
Source organism: Gossypium stocksii (assembly GCA_020496765.1). NCBI lineage: Eukaryota > Viridiplantae > Streptophyta > Magnoliopsida > Malvales > Malvaceae > Gossypium > Gossypium stocksii. The sequence continues at coordinate 58,524,186 of CM035622.1, forward strand.
TTTGCATATGCAATCAAGTTTTAAAACATGCCTAAAATATGCATAATAAGGTTAATTCAATATGGCATCTACCCATACAACCATAATGCCAAAAAGGCACCTCAATCACAACAATCAAGTATACTTACACATATGCATAATTTAATCATCCATCAAACATACATTTATAGCCTAATTCCATACCACATTTATACCATTACAAAATAGCTCATATCTACCCCAAAAACATACTTCCTGTAATAGCCCATTTTTGATAAAAATCGAAACATGGTTTCGGGACCACAAATTCGATTTCAAAAAGAGAATTTATTTTATTATTGTTTTATAGTCTATGGTATGATAGAAAAGTTATGTGAGAATTTAGTAAAGAAATTTTTATTGATTACATATTTAATCGATGAAAGGATCGAATTGCATAAAATATAAAAGTTGAATTCTAGAAGCTAAACGGATTAAATAGCTATAGAGTTCAAATATAGATATCCTTATATGGTAATTAGACCATCAATCAAAAGGTGGGAAAATATCTTGGATGAATCATCCATGGAATTTGAAAAAAAGGATAAGTATTAAATTGGAAAGTGATAAAATTAAAAGATAATAAATAATTAAATAGAAATAAAAATGATTTGATATCATCTTCTTCCCCAAATATTCCATGGAAACCCTAGGAAAGAGAAAGCAAGCTTTCTTGGCCAAATTAGGTAAGTATTCAAGCCCCATTTTTAGTAATTTTTATATTTTTGAGATCGGGGTAACTTAATCTATTTATTTTGGGGATCAATTGGATAAGATATCAAAGTATAGAATTTTTATCATGGATGAATATGTTGAAATTATAAAATTTATGGTAGAAAATGAAAGGTTGTTGATAGATAAACAACTTTTACAAAGTGAATTTTAATGAAAACTTGATTTAGGGACTAAATTCTAAAAATGAGAAATTTGTGGAAAAAAATATAATTTTTATGAAACACATAAGCTGTAAATGTTATATGTAAAAATCGAATAGGCTTAGAACAAGGATTTAATTACATGAATTTCATTTTCCGAGTCTAGGGACAAAATCATCATTAATTAAAAGTTTAGGGGCAAAATGATAATTTTGCCTAGAATGTAAATTGGACTGAATTGAGTTTAAATAGTATTAAATTGATGTAAAATTTACTCGTATAGATCTGGATAGACCAAATTTGGAGTCAAAATGAGCAAAAGAGGGAAATGTCAGATTAGTTGATTTTACATATACGAACATTTGTCGAGGTAAGTTCATATAACTAAATTGTATATGTTTATATGCTTGAATTGAATGTTGTGTATGTAAATTGTATAAATGCTATAAATATGTGAAATGATCACATATTCATTAAAGCCTTATAAATGAAAGTGTCTAAAATAGAAGATAATGCCCGATAAATGATAAATGACAAAAATATTATTTTTTATGCCTAAGTTGAATGTGAACATTTTGAATTGCATAAATGCATAAATATATGAGATTGATCACATATCAGACAATTTCCTGATAAAATGTTTGATATTACTGAGAAAGGAGAAAGTCTCGGTTGAATAAAAAAAGAATTCTATGGATCAAGGAAAATGGGATGCTACATGTGTTGTAGAACGGATTTAGCCCGGATGGGTAATCTTGATATAAGCCCTCCCGATGTATATGTTATATAATGGATTTAGCCCGGACGGGTAATGCTAATTGAGCCTAAGTCTGGATTTAGCCTAGAATGGTAACCTAGATCAAGCTCTATAGAGTATTTGTCACTGAAAGGATTTAGCTTGGATTGGTAATCCTACAAAACTCTTTGAGTATATGTCACAGAGGATTTAGCCTAGACTAGTAATCCTGCTGTGTGAGATGAGGCTCAGGAGTGTGCTCTCTGATAAATGTGAATATGAATTGATGAATTATGAATTTGTACACTTTAAGTGTACTATAGGGTATCCATCGAAATTTTGGTAAATTCAATAGGTAAATATTTGGAAATGGATAGTGAATCTTGGAATAATTTATTCTTGAAAAGGTACATGTGATATGTGGCTCGAGAGAGTGTGCTTTCTAATTATGTGTCCTAATGGGTACCTCTGACTGTGAATTAACAGTTTTACTGATTTGTACATTTTGTGTGTACTACCTGAGTATCTGTAACACCCTGAATTTGGGCCTAGAAGAATTGGGTTTTGAAGTCTGGGTTTGAATAAATGGAAACCTGAATAATTGAGAAGTTTTAAATATTATCGTTTAAGAAAAATTTATTTTGAATTACTATTAAAAAATTCTTACTGAATTTATCTTTACTGATTTATGAAAATAATAATTATTATTATTAGGGAAAAAAATTACTGTATTTGAAATTTATATAAAAATACATTTATAAAATTATTATTGTTATTACTTATAAAAATATTTATGACATTATTACTAATTTGGTGCTTAAATTTGGTTTTTAAATAAATGTGGAAGTATTTATGTTATGGGAAAATTTTGGGTACAATCCAAAACTTTAGAAGAATAAGTAATTTTTGCATCATAGAAGGAATCAGGGAATAAGGCTTTCAAAATAGATTGGGAAAATTCAGGCACAAAGTAAAGCTCGGTCCAGTGGCAGGAGGCGCTGGAAGCATGGTGGAGTGCCTGGGTTCAAGGCACGGTGGGTGCAAGTTGCTTTTTATTTTAGAAGCTAGGTTGCGGCTAGAAAAGGGTTAAAATAAGATGCTAGTGGAATATGCCACAAAAATGCTTGTGGCGCAGTGGCAGCAGGTGCTAGGGGTTCCACCCGAGTACGGGTTTGAGTCCAGGTAGGCGCATGTTTTGTTTTATTTTTAACGGACCCAGGACGCCAGCAGGTAAGGTTTAAAGGTTAATGCGATGCTATAATACCAAAGGGGAACGCATGTCCCAGTGGCCAGCAGCGTGCTGGGCAACCTGGAGGTCCCAGGTTCGAGCTTGGGCGCGCGCGAGAGGATGCTCCTTTTTGCTGTGCGCGCGCTAGAGGAGACGTGCTGGGCTGGAGGACCGTAGCAGCGAGCCTTGCGGGAGTGAGCTTCTTAGCAGCAGATTCAAGCGGTGGGGCTGCTATCAAACGGTGGAAAAATTTGAATCTCATTCAAACTTTTGTTTTTGTTTTATTTAGCTAAAATTAAGGGATTGAAAGCAATTCAAATCTGTTTTGAATTTAAATTTAATAATGGCAAAATTCAAGGAGCAATTAAGGGAATTTAAATTGGATGGGAGGCTTTAATAAAGGAATTTGAATTAAGATGAGGGGGAGGTGTTAGCCGAATAGTTCTTTTAATTTTTGGCTTTCATGAGTTATTCCTTTGGTTCATCTTTTCTAACCAAACCTATCTTCTTCTACTCTTCTTTTCTTCTTATTTTTTTCATCTCTTTCTTTTTTAATTTCTTCCAAATCGAACCTATACCGTCATCTCCTCTTTTCTATTATTTCTAGTTGCTCTTTCTCTTTTCTTGATCAACCCTTCTCAAAAGTCCATAAGCCAAATCTTCTAGAAGCCGAACCTCCCATATTTTCTTCTAGTCAAACCTTCATGACTTGTGGGGTTTCAAAAGCTAACTATAGGATGTAAGCGTGGCTATTCTTGTGTTCGTGATTGGAGCTATTGTGGATCGGGATTAGATCGTTATCAAGGAGCACTTCTTTGGCAGAATAACGTTGTGGTAGGTGTACAAACCTTGTTCACTCATTAATTTATTGAAGGAAAACCCGAAACCTTTTGGATAGTTAACGTTAGGGGCTTAAGGCTCCTAAAGTCTCATTCTTTGGTTCATATGTGTTTAGTGAGGCGTAAGGGCGATCAGTCAAGGAGTATTGCGGAGTGTCACTTGGGGAGCATCTGACTCTAGTGGTTGGCAGTCGACAAAGGTAATACTAAGGATGGTTTTGGGCTATGGCCGAATATGGTAAAGCGTATAGTGAGTTGGTATAGTCAATTATTAGACTAATTTATTAATGATCGATTGTAGGCTTGGCGTGTGGGGATCTCGTCATCGTTCTTCGTAATCAGGTGTGTAACAAACCCTAGTAGTAGCTTAAAATTGATATTTGTTGAGGAACTGAAATACCAGAATTTCGGCATTTTGAGAACTTGTGGTTTTGCGATTGGCTATAGATATGACACATATAGTAAGAATGATGGTTGGATCGATAGAACAGGTAAGGACGCGATTTTGTGCACGATGGTAAGTTGGGCCTCGTTGGGCTGAAGTTGGGCCCAATGGGCTTTCGGGCCCATTTGGGTAAATTTGGTAGGGAATGGATTCTGCATAAATTGCACATTAAGATAGTTAATATCGTTATGGTATATAGGCTAAATGGGCTTAGATGACAAAATCGGCTACGTAGGGCCCATTAGGGGTTTTGGGCCCAATAACTCGGTTCTACTAAAATAGGCTAAAATTTCTGTTTAAACACTTGGAATTGATGAATAAACATGGGAAAACCCTAATATTTGATAAAATTACGTAATTACCCTTGTAACATAAAAATGACTACTTTTCCCCTAGGTGAAAATGACCATTATACCCTTAAAGTTTTATTATGACTATGATGCTTGAGATATTGTTTTATATACGATATGCCATGATATGCACATGATATGCTATGATATGCACATGATATGCCAGGATATACTCATTATATGCATGGGTTGGGTTTATATGATGGAGGAAGTGTTAAGGGGCTTTGCCCCAGATTACCGAAAAGGGCTTTGCCTCAGTTTACCAAAAAGGGCTTTGCCCCAGTTATTAAAAGAGGCTAGGCCTCTAGTTATATGATAAAGCAGCTATGCTGCCAGTGGAGAGTTTGGTTGGGTGGGTTGAGTTATTCCCCACATGGAGAGCTTGGTTGGTACGGGTGGAGAGTAGCGGATGGTGGGTTGAGTAGTCTCCCCAACTGGGCTTTGCATACATACATTGACATTACATGTGATATTGAAATGGGCTTTGCACACATACATTGATATTATATGTGATGTTAAAATGGGCCTTTGGGCCATACCGTTTACAGAAAAGGCTTCGGCTCAGTGAATTGATTTATGAAAAAGGCTAAGGTCCAGTAACCGATATTTGAAAAGGGCTTCGGCCCAGTTATATGTTGAGACTGATTTGGGGGCTTAGGCCTAGTATGCTGATATTGATTTGGGCTCTGTAAGTGGCTTGTTGCACACTGAGTTTTCCAAACTCACCCTTTTTCCTTCCATCCTTGCAGGTGAGCCTTAGACTGGTGGACTTGGAGCTGGGAGGGATTCAGAGTGGCCACATGGACTGGACTATTGGATTTCTAATTAAGTTACCTATTTGAATTTAGATTTAATTATTTATTTCTGGTTTTGGGTTGTAAAAAGGGCCTCTTTAATTATTTTTATTTTGGGTTTTTATTCTTTACTTATTTAAATTGGTTTTAGCTTACGTAGGATATTATTTAAATCGAGTTGAAAATAAATGATTTTAAGACGTGATTTTTATAAAAGTTACTTGTTTTCAAAATAAACACGATAACCAAGCAAAGCTTCCGCAATTTTAAATGATCTTATAGATAAATATTTCAAATAGTTAAAGTGTGGCAATGGTAGTGTGCATGTCTAGGAGTGGATCCAAGAAGAGCTTGGTACTTAAGCAGTCTATTCGACTCACCTCCTCTTCTCTTCAATCCTACCTGGTGCATGGTATCCATTCACTTTAAGCCATAACAAAGAGGATTTGATTTTCTGATAAACCTAAACTACTTTTAAGATAAACATGTTTTTTAGCAACTACAGAGGTTTACGAGTTTTCAAAATTTCCCATAAGATTTTACAAGGTTGTTTACAATGTTTTGATTATTACAATGTATCACGTTTTGATAAAGCTAAGGTTTTATACAAGTTTAACGGTAAATGTTTCGAAACATTAAGAAGGGTTTTCAATAAAAACAAGGTTTTTGAAAAACACTTCCATGTGACACACCAGACTTGGCCGTAATGTCCAGGCTGGGTTTGGGGTGTTGCAGTATCCATCAATACTTTCAATCATTCAACAGATAAAATCCTAACATGAAAAGAAATGGGTTTTACTGATTTGTACATTTTGTGTGTACTACCTGAGTACATGCAAATGATATTTTGTGAAATATGGAAGTGTGAATTTATGATATGTGAACATGGAAATTGATTGATGAATATATTCATCCATGAGAATAGAATTGTACACCTCGAGTGTACTACCTGTGTATCCATGGATAATCCAAACAAATTCAATGGGTAAAAGAGCAAACATGAGAAGATATGAATGATGGAATGGATTATTATACGTATCTGCGAGAAGTATATGAAAATGATGATATATGATATATGGAAATGTGAAATGATGTTACATAAACATAGAATTTGATTGATGAATATGTTCATTTGTGATTATAGAATTGTACACCTTGAGTGTACTATCCATGTCACGTTAATGTTTCAAATGATTAAATGAGCAAAGTTCCAACATGAAACAATCTGAACTCTATATAAATTGTTACGAAAATGTACCTGAAAATACATGAATATGATTTTGTATACGAGTTATAAGTATACATGATGTGGAAAGCATATAACTATGGAAATCTTGTTATTGTTGAGCCCATGTATGTTTCTTGGTGTTATTATGGAATATATTACTAATAAGGGTAATGAGGATATGTGTAGGGCTTGAGATCAAATTGATTTAACATGCCTTACTTGTTTACCTTGAAATAGAATAAATGGTGAGTTAAGTACCATGCTATACGAACTTACTAAGCATTATATGCTTATTCTGTTTTATTTTTCCTTGTTCATTAGTGATTCGGGAGCTCGTTCGATTGGAAGCTTAACGGAGGTCACTCACACTATCCACTAGTCTATTTCGGTATATATGGTAAATTAATAAAGGTTATAATGGCATGTATAGGCTAGTAAGGTTAATGCATATTGAAATGGATGAATGTAGCCTAGCCATTGGGATGGCTAGTAATGACTTAATTTTTGGTACGTTATAAAGCAAATTAGAGTTTATATGTATGCTTGATAATGATTGAATTGTTAAGATTAAACATATAAGTTTAAAGAGGTAAGATTTGTACTAAGTGTGCATGTGTAAATATGACATATTGAATGATGAAATTGGTTGAAAATCATGCTTGAATTGGTTTGTTGCTATTGGAAATGTTTGGTGTAGGTGTTGGATGAAAATGGATGAGAAATAAGGCTTGGAAAATAGCCTTATTTTGTCCACACGAGTAGACACACGGGCGTGTGTCTAGGCCGTGTGTGACAGACGGGCTGATACATGGGCATGTGTCAAGACCGTGTGTCCCATGCATCCTGAAATTTGAGAAATAGAATGTCCTGCATTAAATGATAAATCTTACCAAAGTAAATACAACAGTCCAAATAATAATAATCAACCAGAGAATTCCCTATCATCCACAATTTCAACAAATGAATTCATCTATGTTTAGATCAATATTCAATAATAACAAATCTTTCAAATTCATTAAATAGATTACCTTACCCAGATTTTTCATTCTAAGAATGACTTACGGATAAGAGTACATCATCAGATCAACCGAACACACCATATAGAAGCTCATAAGAGCTAATACAACTGAAATACACTAGACAGAGAGTATAACATGAGAGTTAGCAACAAATGCTGAACCTCAGTTTACTCGGGTAATATACAAATATCTCCCTCCAATACCATCTCCACTCCAAACCCCTGTAACACACCAAATCACGATTGTACTCTATCCCGTGTTCAATCCAAGCCGATTATCAAATTTAATAATATATATCAATTTACCATTCATTATCAACAATTAAATATAAATATATAAGTTCTTCCATGATAATATACTCAAAAATTCATATTGATATTAAATTCTAAACCATACAAACTTACCTGACTAAAATGCAAAAATATCAAAGTACAAGGGCTTTTTGGTAATTTTTCATTCTCCCCTACTTTCCCTTCAATCTTGATCTAAATTAATAATTTTATTAAATTTATTAATATAGGAAAGAAAATCACTCCATTTTATGCAATTCAATCATTTTTAACATTTTTACAAAATTGTCCTAATATTTTACTTTTATTCAATTTAGTCCCTAAGCCTAAAACATGCAAATTAGCCATTTTCAATGGAAACCCATGCCAACTGAACATTCATGGCATCCAATAAAGCCCATGTTGCAACAATTTCACATCAAATCATTGTACTTTTATTAATTTAACAATTTAGTCCCTAATCGATAAATTCATCAAAAATCATTTAACAAAATACTTTTACATAACAACTAATATCTTAAATTCATCATTTAACATAAAAAATCACTAGATTCACAAATGGTAACATTTAAAATCTTTAATAGTTTCAAAATAGAAGGTACGGACTAACTGGACTTAGTTACATTAATCTCAAAAACATAAAAATTATTAGAAACAAGGCTAAATCGTACTTACATGCATCATACAAAGCATGGACGAAGATTGAACCCTTGCATGAAGTTTTTCTTCTTTCAATTTAGGTGGGTATTGGTTTTTGGAAGATGAGCCTCTTATTTTATTATGCTTTATTCATTTTATTATCATAATAACATATAATTTAATAAGAAAAAATGTATATAATTTACCTATTAATCGAACCACCATATAAAAATGGTATAATTACCATTTAAAGCTCCTACTTCATGTTTAAATAATCATTTAGCACAAATTTCTAATAGCCATTAAATTTTACAACTTTTACGATTTAGTCTTTTTTACTTAATTAACTATCAAAACGTTAAAATTTCTTAACGAAACTTTAATACACCCTTAATAACACTCCGTAAATATTTATAAAAATATTTACAGCTCTGTTTATAGAAACGAGGTCTCTATACCTCATTTTTTAAAACACTTGACTTTAGGGTCTTACTGTTTGAACTTAATAAATATTTTATATAACAAAAATCACTATATTAAGAATCTTTTTAAAACCATGTTTGACTTATAAATATTAAATAATAACATTTATAAATTTACTTGTCGGATTTGTGGTCCCGAAACTACTGTTCCTGGCACTACTGAAAAACGAGTTGTTACATGCATCTCACAAAATTTCAACGGATCTGTAGAGATTTGAAACTTATAAAAAAATCTGGACATCGCCCTTCCACAACGGATGGCTATTTTCATACTGATCTTCCTTTTCATTTCTTCCAGCCTCATTGTAACACCCCTATCCCGTAACCGTCGCCGGAATAGGTAAGGGGCGTTACCAGACTTGTAACACAGACCGGAACAGTAAAACTTTGAACTTTTCAAAGATCATCACAATTCATATAATAATCCATCATAGCTTGCTTAAAGCAATCATGCAAAGCTTCATACATTCAATCACAAATGAAACCTAACAAATGACCACATTCACCCTTTTCATATGCCATGATCATTCTTCAAAATCACCATATAAAACATATCAAATATTGCATTCAAAAATAAGTCAACCATTTTCAATTCAAGCCATGTCTCATGGCTTGAACAAGTGCCCAAAATCATACCACCATCATTAACATATATAACTAAAAACATTAACTTATAAACTAGCCTATACATGCCATATTACCCCATTTCAAAGAGTTCAGAAATACCAATTGTCTCCTAGATTGTGTGATGAAATCTTCGATGATTTCCAACCTGAGCGAGCATTCGAATCACTGTAAAATATAGAGAAAAGACAGAGTAAGCTAATAAGCTTAGTAAGCTTCTATAATTATCAACACTATATAAAAGATTTAACATTAAGCTTGTCATTTTAAGCAATAAGATTACTTTTGAACCAGCCTCATCTAATTCAATATTTATTTCCTTAACAGTCATGTAATTATGTGTAATTTATCACATCTACTCACGTGTCATATAAATTTATCAATGTCACTTAGTTGTCAAGTGTACCATGTATACCTGTACTGATTTGTATCATCATTTCTATTCTCGTAGCATCATCTTTACAATTGAACCCTTGAGACCAACATCGAAAACCCTGTATCTTGCATACTAAGTGCCATATATGTAACTAAACCATTTATATCACATATCACCTATACAACATCAATATCATAGAATTCACATAGCATTGGTGTCAATTTATTTCATTATGTATAACCTGTAACACATTCATATAACCAACAGCAAAACTATACCCGTATAAATATTAACTCATCAGTAACATCGGTAATTCATTTTCAAATATACCTTCTATATAAATCATGTCCCTTTTCATAACTATATTTCGTTTAAACCATGAATCAATTCACCTATATAAAACATTAATCTCATGTAACTTTTCAATACTCATATCATTTCATCTATCATTTATGTATACTATATCATATATCATCTTTCATTTCAATAATTTATAATTTGTAACAAATAATCGTGTTACTTACTCAACTAATTTCGAATAGTCAATAAATTAGATCATACCTGACCATCCAACTCGTCTTACACATTCCGTACCACATTAGCACACAACTTTGTAAGCATTAAGCCTAAAATAATACACCGGTATAAACCTACTAGGCGCAAGCCTGATAAAACTCACCGGCTCAAGGCCTGCTAGACTTATAGTCTGGTAAAACTCACCGGCTCAAGGCCTGCTAGGCTTTTAGCCCGATATATCACTAATACAAAATCTATTCTAGCACATAACTCACATATCCAAAATCATAAGTATTCATCATAATTCATACGGACTTTCAAATGTCGAAACTCAATCGAAGTAATTTTCTTAAACATGATTAAGAAGGTATCACCCATTCGGCAAAATCACATATAACTTCATATATTTCATTTCAACATGAATACTTGCATTTAATTAAAAATTCAATACATTTAATTACTTATAAACTTATTACATGGTATCGTATATAGATATATATAATCATATCATTTTACTCACCCAATTCGTACATCTATCATGCAACCTTCTTTACTATTATCAATCACACAGATTTACGATCAATAATATTAACCCTATAGGTTTGATACTCACATGCTCAAATTCAAATTTATAAGTCATATATACTTCTCAAGAAATTCAAGGCAAAAATACATTCGACTATTCCCGATTACTCGAAAAGTCGTACACTTAGTGCCAATAGTTATTCAACATTATATACCGAATTCGCACACTTAGTGCTCGATACTTAAGCTTGCACACTTAGTGCCAAATAATCAGGCTTGCACACTTAGTGCAATTTTTACATCCGTAACCTTTTATACTCGCACACTCAGTGCCAAAATTCAATTACTCAGTATTCATCAATTTAAATTTTATCAACTCTATTTGCATTCGGCAACCTCAACTTTTTATACATTTCAATTCGGCACATATATGTATATATAGTATTTAATTTAATCAACGATAAATATTTGCTTAGTAACTTACCACATACAAGACATTTAATTTATCATATACTAAAACTCAACTAACTCCAATATACATTTACTCAACCCCAAAGTACTTCATTACTTCCAAACACAAGACCGAATATATTATGGCATTCCATCATCATGTAATATTAATATAATCAAGTACAAAGGCATTTAACATATCTACCATTACATACTCACAATTTGGCCGATTATCCATCATTTCTTATAACATATAACTTTTGTATCAATTTAATCATATAATTCAGTGACGGCAACATATTCATAGGGCCGATAATTTTAGTAAATTATTCATTATGTATACAATTACCATCAATTAAAACAATTTCAGTAGCTAATAATTCGATTTTTAACCATACGAACTTACCTCGTGTATCCGTTGACTATTCGTCTACTTTTCGATTTTCCTCGATCAAAATCTTGAATTCGTTTGTCTTGATCTAATTTAACCAAATTTAACTAAACTATTCACTAACTTAATCAATTAAACACATGTACATGTAAATTTAGCAAATTACATATTTGCCCCAAAACTAATATCCACTTTGCTATTTAATCCTTATGTATCAAAATAACAATTTATACAATTTTAATCACTAATTACCAAAACCAAATATTTTTATACACCATACAAGCCCATATCTTTCCTTTATTCATATTTCTAACCACAAAAATTCTATCTTTTTCAATTTAATCCCAAATACTCAATTTCATCAAAATCTCTTTATAAAACTTGTATATCTATAAACAACCATCAATAATTTATCAAGAAATATTAAAAAAAAAAAAACATGTACTCATCAATGGCACATTTCAAAAACACAACCAATTTCAGAAATTGAAGTACGTGTCAGCTAAACCGAGCTATAACGAGCTCAAAAACATAGAAATCATTAAAAACAGATCAAAAACCGTACCTTAATTTAGTAATAAAGCTTGGCCGAATGTAAACATCATAAAAATAGCTGTTTTTGTTTCATATTCGGTGAAGAAGAAGCATGAAAATATAATATGCTTTTGGTTTATATATAATAATAACATAAAAACCATTTTACATAATTAACCATTATTAAAACCATTTAAAAATCATGAAATATATCAACATAAATGTCTACTAACTTAATAAAAGGGATAATTTCAACTTAAGGCCTTTCATTTAAAAAGCCAAAGCCATTTAAATCATTTTACTAACGGCACACATAGTTTTTGCTTTACTCAATTTAATTCTTTTTACCAAATTAACTATTTAATCGGTAAAATTTTTTTACGAAATTTTCACACAGTAATACTACCACATTGTAAACATTATTAAAATAATAAAAATAATATTTAACTCGGTTAAGTGGTCCCAAAACCACTCGTTCTGATTAGGGTCTAAACCGGGCTGTTACACTCACAGTTTTATTGAATCACAATCCTACTCTTTGCTGAACTTAAAATACATAACCAACATCACCTTTTATAATTTTACCATAAAAAAGAACGTACACCAAAAACACCGAGTATTCATCTTCACCAGAATTTTTGAGCTCTCCAACTAAACACAATAATTTATCTTTTTTCTTCTCTTCCAGTTCAACTATTACAAAAAAGCCTCAACAATATCTATATATGTAGGACAACCAAGGTGGTGGATCCATAAAGAATGACTCCACAAAAATAAAAAAATTATTTTTAAAAATTTTAAATTTAAAAAACAACACATTTAAAAAAAAAAACACACATTAAAAAAACATACATAATAAACTGGTGGTGCCATTCTATATGACTCCACCAAATAAAATATTATTTAAGAAAAACACATTACAAAAACACCTCACATAAAGTGGTGGCGTCATTTAGAATAGTTCCATTAAATAAAAAAACATTTTTTCATAATTTTAAATTTTAAAAATAAATTAAAAACTTAAACTGACACATATAAAACTGGTGGCGCCAAACACTTTGACTCCACCATCATATTTAATTTTTAATAGTATCTTCCTAATATTTATAAAGGTCGCACCCTCTTACATGGCTCTATAAAAAAAATGAGATTTTTATTAAGTTTATTGACGTGACATGTTAGTTGTACTAAATTTTTTAACTTCACTAATTTTTATTATAAATTTCAAATTATTTACATGTATAATAAAAAATGGGGGCGTTTTACCCAAAAAGTCCATTTTTAAAAAGTAATTACGTAAATGGGCTGTTTATTGGGTTATTTACCAGATTAGGCTGTTTTCCCCAAAAATGCGTCCACGTCAGCGCGCTTTTAGTGTACGTGTCAGCAAAATGCTCTTCCAAAGAAGCTTTTTGTCCACGTCAGCAAAAAACGCATCCTTGAGGGCGCGCTTTGCTGACGTGGACAAAATGCTTCCCTAGGGGAGTGTTTTGCCCGTTTAACGGTAAAAAATTTGAACGTTGGCTTCCAACGGTCTAAAAAAAAAACTATAAAAAGGCCCCCCACTTCATTTTCTCACACAAATGACTCCCAAATTCTATAATTCTCTCAAAATTCCAATCCTCTCATTTATTTTTCACACAATTCTTTGTTTATTCTTGACTTTCTATCAATATTCCCTTCAAAAATCTATCAATTTTCATTAAAATTTTCTCAAAATTCCATCAAATTTGTATCAAATTTCTTTGTTTAAAATTTTTTTAATTTAATTTTTTAAAATAAAAAATTCGATCGTGTTAGCAATGATCGGGAAATTAATCCATCTTGATAATAAGCACATCTCCATTGAGCAAGTGAAAATGGTAAGTGATACTTTTATTCATTTATGCAAATTTAATTTTTACTTATGCAAATTTAATTAAATTTGCAATACAATTTAGTATTTAGTTCATTTATGCAATTATAATTAAATTTTCAATAATGCTTGATTTTTTTATTCAGTTATGATGTTTGCATTAATTAATTTATGCAATGTTAATTAATTTTTGTTTTATAAATTTTTATAATAGTCTGTAGATCAGGTGTTTCAATGCTACATCCGTAATATGTCTGGTCCTCTATCGCCGTTAATCGAGAATTACTTGCGGGAAGTGGGATTTTGGCACGTGGCCACGATAGGTCGGGGGTGCAAGTTGGACCCGAAACTAATCAGTGTGTTGATAGAGAGGTGGAGACCCGAGACGCATACTTTTCATCTTCTTAATCAGTCCGTTGATAGAGAGGTGGAGACCCGAGACGCATACTTTTCATCTTCCATGCAGAGAGTGTTCTATCACTCTGCAAGATGTGCATTTGCAATTAAGATTGCCGGTGGACAGGTACGTAGTCACTGGGTCCACATCATCTACTGATTGGGGCGCCGTATGCTACGAGCTTTTAGGTGCTATACCGGATGATATTAATGGAGGTCGGATCGAAATGGGCTGGTTACGAGACACATTCTCAGAGCTGGATAATGATTTGACCAAACTCAAAAGAATACGATATGCTCGAGCATACATTCTCAAGATGATTGGAGGTTATCTGATGCCGGACTTGTCACGAAACCTCGTACATTTGAGATGGCTGCTAAAACTCGTAGATTTTAGAGCAGCCGACAAATTGAGTTGGGGGTCTGCCATGTTGGCAATGCTGTACAAGGAAATGTGCAGGGCGACGTGACCAAACAAAGCTAAAATGGGAGGTTGCCTATCAATATTGCAATCATGGGCACTTTCTATTTTTACGTCCTCGAGTGGACCACTCATATACATTTCCACTCATAACGAGGTAAATTTTATATTAGATTTTACAATTATTACATAGATTTAGAATATAATTTTATGCTAAAAATTTATTTAATTAGGTGGAACCATTCAGCGAGTTATGTCGGAATACCTACCTCTTTCGAAGATATACGGCTTCTATTAGACCAATGATTAGAAGCACAAGTAAGTATTAAATAAAATATATATACATAATAAAATAGTCATTTCATATTTAGTATTTAGTATTTAGTATTTAGTATTTAGTATTTAGTATTTAGTATTTGGTATATAAGTAATATTTTTATCATGTTCATATAGTTTCAATGGACACCATACGAGGATCCAACAATTCGGGCAGTAATTCCGGATGAATACTTCCAAAATCCGAATGCTTGGCATGTGAAGGTCCCATTGGTGAGCTATGCTACGGTGGAGATGCATCAATCAGATAGAGTATTGCGACAATTTGGATTTCAACAACTGATTCCTGTGGCACCCGAGGTGTTCGATGATGAGCACAAAGTCGACTTACGGCAATTGCATACAAATTGGCCGATATTCTGGTCACACTATATCAAAATGTGGGAAAATCGATATGATTATATACTTACTCAGGAGCCGATCATTGTTCCAAAGTTAGCATGCGTACCGGAATAGATGCCATGGTTTAGAATCCATGGCAAGCCATATTTATTGTTGAAAGAGGAGAGGCGATGACAAATTCGTGCTCAAAGGGAATGACGGGGCCCTTTAAACCCAAGAAGAAGGGACGATGACGCAAGCCCATCAACAGCGTCCACACAATCACTAGGCCCAACAGTTCAATCGATGACACCCACAACACAACCTTTTCAGATTATGCCAGGTGCGTATCCTAGCCCTTATATGTATCCTAACCCTTATATGTTTCCTTTTCCTAGTCCTATGGCAAGTTGGAATCCATAGCCCGGTTCATCTTCGTTCCCGATTACTCCGAGTCAACCACCGATCTATAGGCCATCATCGCATGAGGGATTGCACAAGGCGTCATCGGAGAGTTCTTCTTTCTACCAATCCCCATCATCTTACGGGGTTCAAACACCTCCTCCATGGGTGATACAAACACCGCCGCAGTCATTATTCTATCAAGGTGGGTTACCCTCCCAATACCCATAACCAGATCCCCTACGGGAGGAACCACAACCCCCGCCGGAAGCTGAACCAAGGAGGAATCCAGCACTGACATGTCGACGACCCCCATGTGGCACTGATTCTGATCGCCACGGACATTGATTTTTTTAATATATTTGTACAAAATTTTTTATATTGTTTCATTTAATAAAATAAAAGTTCTTTTGAATAAGAAAATTGTAATTTACTTTTATATTTTAAATAAAATAGAAGTTCTTTTAATTATATTATTTCATTTGATAAAATAAAAGTTGTTTTGAATAAAGTAATTGTAGTTTACTTTTTTATTTTAAATAAAATAGAAGTTTTTTTGTATTACTCAGAAAATTTTTATAGTAAGAAATTATCTTTGAAATAGTAAAATAAGGAAATAAAGCGACAAAAAGGGAAATTTTGAGTTATGTCAACATTGGAAAGTATATTATGATATATTCCAAGAAAGGACTAAATTGAATAAAAGTAAAAATTTAGGGATAATTTTGTAAAATATTTTTATATTGTTTCATTTAATAAAATATAAATAATACAACATAGTTTTTTACGACAACTATCAACTATTGCGATTAGGACATGATCTACCTATATGGCCTGGGTTCCTAGACCATCCATACAATTTCTGTTGATTGGCCGTTTTTCGGATATCCATATTAGTACATATTCTAGTCGAGCAAGTCGACCCTTTGGTTTGCGACGCAATTCTCTATCCGGTAACAGCTTAAATGGAGTAAGCGATACAGGCGGCCACTTACGTTCATCTGGGACAGGTGGGAATACATGTCTCCACACATTGTACATGGTTTCTAGTTTGTACACTTCGTCGACGTAGCTCATGGGATCTATACGGAGATTCTGACAAGCTGCAATTACATGAGCGCATGGATAATGAAGTGCGTCAAACCTCCTACAGTCGTAAGTCCTATTTCTCAAGTGTACATGATATTGCCCGCCAATAATACCTTCGTGTGGTCTGTTAAACTTTGTCACACGAAACCATAGATTGTCTCGATCGTGACACACTGTGTGCATGGTGTTCGCATGTGCCTTTGCCTTGTTAATTTCTTGCAATACCTTTGCACACCATACATGGCCTCCTTGCATTTGGCCTTTATAACTCGCTGCTCATTTCAAAAATAGTGCCGTTAAATGAAAATATGTCTCTCGAACAACTGATGTTATTGGTAAATGACGTGTTCCTTTTAGAACAAAATTATGCATTCGACCAGGTTTAAGGTCATATGACCATATCGTAGGCCGCCGTCGTATGCTTGTGTCCACTGTTCGAAAGGTATATTACATAGGTAGTCTGCGCCTTTTTCATTAACTGAACGCAAAACTGCTAACATCTCATGAAAACGATCCTTACTTATATCATACCCTACCAATATAAGTTGATAGTGAAAATTACTTACCACTTTTCCATTTAAAATAAATTTAATATTACAAAAAAATTATATTAATATATATTAAATACCCATGTTGGTTATTCATCGTTTTTCACTTGTAGATTAAAATTGCCTATAGTAGTTGGACGCAACGTGCCTTAGGAAATACCGATGGTGTGTGCGATGCCACATACTTCCCTGTCGCTCAATTGCGGCTAGTATTCCAGTGCCCCGATCCGATATGACGCAGATATTAGGTTGGGGGAAAACATGCCTCCTTAACCTAGAAAGAAAGAAATCTCAGTCATCAGCTGACTCCCCTGGTGTTATTGCAAATGCAATTGGAAGAATTCTCTCATTGCCATTCTGTGCCACATCTAGCAATAGCCGATAGGTATATTTACCATACATAAAGGTACCGTTAATTTGTACCAATGGCTTGCAATATAGAAATGCGTCTCGGCATTGCTTAAAGCTCTAGAACAGACACCTAAATACTTGGCATCCATGGAGTAATCGGTCGTTGTAGTACGCAGGTTTTGTTTCAAGGTCTGTTATGCAACTTGAGACATATCTCTCCAACACCTGGCACCACTGCCACACTTTATTATATGAAGCGTCCCACCCACCATGTATCTTTTCCAACGCCTTCTGCTTAGCTTTCCAAACCTTGCGGTAAGAGGTCGTGTACCTCAATTGGCTACAGATATTGGTAATTAAGACCGACACTGAAGTTCTGGGATCCACCTTCACCGTTAGTAGTATTAAGGTAGCTAACATTTCTGAATCCATCTTGGGATGATCTTCCGAAACACCTATCAACGAAGTACATTAAAGAATGCAACAGTACGTAATAATAGGACAATTGAAAAACCCTAAAAAATTAGTGGTACTATACCGGCAACACATGTATGTAGACCTTTATGCTTTTTTATCTCCCACAAGCCTGTCATTTTCCTCAACGAAGCCATGATTTTCCATGAACATATACCGTCTTGCACTACACATTTGGCCTCAAACTTATCGGATTTGGATTTGATCACTTTGTAGTTAACCTTGTTCGTGATGCTATGTTGTTTTAATGCACCAAGAAAACTATCTTTATTTGAAAACTCTTTACCAACTTCCAATTCACCCAAATCCAATGAGAAACTTGTACGGTCACGCCTTCTGTGTGGTAGATCTGGAAACTCCAATGCATCATCTTGAGATAGATCGACATTATGCATGTGGGCTAGAGGCGAGTACGCCCTGAATCACGGATCTTCTTCATCATCATCTGAACCCCCTTCGATATCTTCAGGTATAGTTGGAAAAGGCTATGGTTCGGAAAATAATGCAACTTCTGCACCATCAGGGCCAGCCTTTCTAGGTGGATCCGCATCGGACTCATTATCTGACCCATCATCATGTGCAACGTATAAGGTCCCCTCGCTGGTGGACGTCGTAGGGAGTACATCATCCCTCCTTGTGGACGCTTCACAACGTCTCCAATCAGATGCGGATTGCCAACACTAGAAGTTGATGTCATTCCCTAGTATGTATTTCCAGCATCAAACATCAACCCATTGAGGTGCATGTCCCATCCACTAACGGAGTGTCGTACACGGGTCGAGTATTCCATACTGCTACCAAACACGGGCACTTTCGTGTTTTGCCACCCACTAATGGAGTGTTGGGCAAAGGTCGTGTATTCCTCTCGACCAGCAATAAATGTTGAAGTTGCATCATTTGGCGATAAAAATTGTACATATAACTCAAGATAGGGTGATCCACTAGTGAGATGAGTCTGCACCATTGCCTCCAAGCTACGAGCACCTTTGATGTCGAATGAGTCATATGTCCCAAGATCAACTAAAGCACAAAATCGATACTTAATAGACAACTTTCATTGGCAACATTCCGAAGATTTTGCGCCTAATTCTTTTACGAAGTTCTGTCAAATCTATATTCTTGTTAAAAATAGCCTCGCTGTGTTCTTCGATAAAAAAACAACACCGTTCTCAGTGTTACAAACCTCACCATCATAGTAAATAATAGCACTAATACGTTCACTCATCTGCAATTTCTATTCTTCTTTGCCTATCAATTTTTTTTGCTGTAAATTAAGCAACCTGAGAATAAAATTTGGCTCATTTATAGCCTCAGTTTTTCTACGAACTACTGTAGCAAAAGCGCGCCCACGTGGGAGCTTTTTTCTGAAATTTTACTGACAGTGCATCCTGCTTGAAGCGTTTTTTACACTATTTGTTTAGAAACGCCTATTCAGAATTATTTTTCTACGAACTACTGTAGCAAAAGCGCATCTACGTGGGAGCTTTTTTTCAAAATTTTGTCGACAGTGCACCCTGTTTAAAGCTTTTTTGACACTATTTGTTTAGAAACGTCTACTCAGAATTATTTTTCTACGAACTACTGTAGCAAAAACCCGTCCACGTGGGAGCTCTTTTCCGAAATTTTGCTGACAGTGTATCCTACTTGAAGCATTTTTGACCCTATTTGTTTAGAAACGTCTACTCAGAATTATTTTTCTATGAACTACTGTATCAAAAGCGCGTCCACGTGATTTTTTTCTAAAATTTTACTGATAGTGCATCTTGCTTGAAGCGTTTTTGACACTATTTATTTAGAAACGTCTTCTTAAATTATTCTTGCAGAAACCCTAAACCTTAAGACAAAAAAATTATATTGCTTATATGTTTTTTCTAATACCTTAAACATAATTTTTTTTAAAAAACCCTAAACCCTAATTTAATTAATAAACCCTAATACCTAAACTCTATTTTAGTATTTAGTATTTAAAATTAATAGTTAATTTAATGAATTAACCCTAAAACCCTCAACCCTAATTGAATTAATTTTTTCTTGAAACCCTAAACTTAGCACAGCGCTAGTATGTATATATGCTGCAATCATGTTATCTTTGAGAATTTCTTTTTCGTGTATATATATTAGAAATTAATAATTAAAAAAATCAGAAATGAGCTTTTTACAAGGTAAAAGAAATTTAGCCGGTAGATCAAAAAGAAAATGATCTAAGCCATTAATAAGGGAAAAAAACCTAAACGCTGAAGTAATCGAATTATCAAGTTGTTGTTTACACATTAAGAGTTATTTAAGGGTTTTTTACTAAACTATTATAAGAAATAAAATATTAAACTAGTATGTTTAAACGATTATGTATCAATTAACCCTAAATTAATCAATTAACGCTAATTTAATCAAATAACCCTATTTTAATAAATTAACCCTAAACCCTAAACTCTAATTTAGTATTTAGTATTTAAACTTAATAGTTAATTTTATAAATTAACCCTAAACCCTAAAATCCTAAAATCTTAAACCCTAAACCACTAACCTTAAAACCACTAACCATAAAACCAGGAAAACCCTAACCCTAATGTGAAAACACGGGCAAAACACTCCCCTAGGGAAGCGTTTTGTCCACGTTAGCAAAGCATGTCCTCAAGGACACGTTTTTTACTGATGTGGACAAAACGCTTCCCAGGGGAGCGTTTTGCTGACATGTACTCTGAAAATGCGCTGACATGAACATGTTTTCGAGGAAAATGACCTACTCCGATAAATAACCCAATAAACGGCCCATTTCCGTAATTTAATTTTAAAAATAGCGTTTTTAGGTAAAAAGCCCAAAAAATGGATATTTTCATAATTAACTAGGGTAACCTGTTAAAAAAAGCCGCATAGAGTCTGAAGTTAACATCGTTTATCCCCTATCTTTATTTTCGTTGTCTGCCAAAACTCATGCATAGCTTCAATAGTTACTCCATTATCGAATTATGCAACAAAAGTACACTCATCACATAGGTTGGAAGTGGCTGTAGAATGGACTTAACAAATACTTCTTCCCCCACGATTTAAAACTATCACATCACTATCAAGTCAAAAATAGGAAATAATTATACAAAAAAAAATTAAAAAGTTAAGAAAAAATGATAATAATAATGAAAATAAATTTATAAAATTCGATAAATTTATATAAATTAAATATTATAAGAAAAAAAGTAGGAAATTTGTATTTTAGAATTTTATATAAATTTAAAAAATTGTTATTTAGAATTTTATAATTTTTTTTCAAAAACCATGTGAATTATTTCAATTAATAATAAGACGATAGTGTCAATGTAACATTTTTACTACATGTCACCTTCATAGTAAACAATATTTTGTTAAATCATCATTTTGGTTAATCAAACCAGAAAAAGAGAACACTGCAAATACTACTTTTATATATAAACCTAAACAATTGTATTAGACAAATTTAGAGTAACAAATTATAAATATAAATTTGAAGCACTTGTTCTTATTTCTAAATAGAGAGCAAGTCAAAATCCAGTGAGGGAGGTTGATTTGAATGGTATTTCGAGAAGCTCAATTGGGCCGATATAACCAGTAAACTACAAAGTAGTAAACCAAGCTTTTGAAATGATGAAAAAAATGGCCCAATGGAAATGGAGTTGGACCATTATTTACTATCTTTGCTTTAATGTGCTTCCAATCCCTATTCTTAAACCAACATTGTTGCTCTAACTAGTCGTCCTTCCCTAAAATTTTAAAATACAAAAAAATAAAACATGAATCTAATAGAAAGTTTTAAAATATCAAATCGAAATTTAACTTAATTGGTACCTTTCATGGCTCGTAAAAGGGTTCTAGTAAATTGTAAGTGTTATTTGCAAAAGATCCAAAATATTACAGTTCAATATATAATTTAATGAATTTCTCCATTCTCTTTCAATTTTAAAATTAAGGAAATTATTTTTTTAAATTAAAATAATTTAATCTTTGTAAATTTCGAAAGTGAGTAATTAATGACAATTAATCATGATGTTAATATTTTTTGTTAATTGTACATGATTTTAATTGGTATAATAATAAATTTAGCCCTCAAAGTTTACACATTTATTTAATTTTGTCCTAATTTAATAAATTTATCCCACAACATTTGTATAAATGATAAAATTATTGAGGCTGAATTTGTTGAACATTTTAAAATTAAGGCCAAAATGATAGATTAAGTAAATATCGAAGGCTAAACTTAGTATTATACCAATTAAAATTATGTACAATTGAGGAAAACCATTCAACCATGATTAATTGTCCTTAGTTACTCACTTTCGAAATTGATATGAATTAAATTGCTCCATTTTCTTTTAAAAAATACTAATTTATTTAATTTCAGAATTTTTTTTCTTTATCTTTAACGAGGCTTGCGACCATATCAAGATTCTTGGAATGGTTTTGGACCAGAAGAAAAAATGTATATTAAGCCTGGTCTAGTATTATTTTATTGTAGACGAGCAATATTTAGTCTTAAACTTTATAATTTTTTTAACTTCATTCTTAAATTTGATAATTTTTTTTTTTAATTTTGATCCATATAATAATATTAATATGCGACTTTGATCACATCACCTAAAAAATTATAAGTTTTATAAAAAGTTAAGTCATTACCACATGGACCAAAATTGAAAAATTGTTAAGTTCAGTAATTAATTTGTAAAAAGAAATTAAAGATCAAATTGAAAAAAAATATATATGTGAGAATTAATTTTTAAGATGAACTCATAAAATTTTTTTTGTCAATTGAATCTCTTCATGCTACAAAAATAGAAATGATTGGAGGGGCAATGAAATTAAAAGAAGTAAAGAGAGTGTAAGATAATTGAAATTAACTTGGACTAGTCACTTTCCTAACTACTTTCACAATAACATATCCTTCGACTCACAATGATCAGATTAATTATCAAGATCATTGGTACAAAGAGTCTTAGATTTTGGAAATTAAACTCTTCTTTCTTTTTCCTTTTTTCACACTCTAAACAAAAAAGTCTTAGTTTTTGATTGAGTGATCTGAAATTCGCCAACATTATTGGCTTAACATAATTTCTACACCTGCTTTTCATTACTCCATTTTATTACACAAATTATTGAATAGCATTTAATTAAATCCCATCTTACAAGTTCACGGACCAGGAATTGTCATATAACTTCAATTCATCAAAACCCTTCATTTCTTTTGCCCTAAATTATTCATATCTTAATTTTAATTTTCATTATAATATAAATATGTTATTTGAAATATGCAATGGTGATAAAAGAAATGTGTACATATATAAAATTACTAAACATACAATAAAAATAATATAATTATAGGGGCACAAATTAACTATTTAGAAATATGAACGAATTTGTACAAAATTTGAGTCTCATATTTTAAACTAAACTAAACTTAAAAAATTATTATAATATTATATATGAGTCCACTTTAAACCCGATTTAACTTATTTATAAACACCTTAATATCACATCTTATTTTTTATAAATTTGAAACGACCGACCTAGAATTCTCATCAAATTAGCTCATTAATCACCTTAAAAAATCACTAAAAGCTCTCTTTAGGATTTATATTTCTTCAAGGATGTCCCCTCAATCAATTAAAAAAAAAACAACAAAAGAATTAAACAATTTGTTCCATTAATATTATATATACATTTACATTATCGATATATTAAATATCAACTATAAGTTTAATATGAAAATTACTATAAAGCTAACAACCAAATCACCTTTGAACAGAACCTTCATTTTTATCAAGGGGCCATTAAAGTTCACTTACTTTTTTCATTGTCTATGGTGGGGCAATGGCAGTCGTCCAAAATTGGAAGAAACCCAAACATTTTTCCACAAAGAATTGCTATCTGAACAAACTCAAATAGTTTCAAAAGCTTTTAGGTCTCTCAAGCGGGATCCACCCTGATTAATTTTCCTTTCCTTGTTTGAAATAGTAATAATAATGATAATAACAGCTTAACGTTAAGAAATATTAAAAATTCATTGGAATTTGAAACATGGAAAACATGCATTCGACCTCTAAGATTCTTCTCACTTCATGTATCCGATAATACGACGAAATATGGATGCACTAAAGTTAATAATGCAATATCATGATGTAAAACTTACTTGTTTGCCACCTTCAATTAATGAGTTCTCAGCATCCTAATGAAGCAAGTTAAAATAAGGATAAATTATATTTATTAAGCTTTTGAATTGCTTGTTATCTTTCTTCTTCTTCTTTTTTTTTTTTTTAACAAAGAGAGGACACAGCATGAACAAATTAGGAAGAAGACTAAGTCATATAGTAATGTTGCTTGAGTTATTACAAATTTTTAAATTTTAAAGATGAATCTGTTAAGGGAGACAATCACAAATTTTAAAAGGATTAACCTATATAAATCTTAAAATTAACATAGAAAGTATCTTAATTCCAAAATAAAATTCCAAAGATGGCCTGTCGAACTTAATTAACTTGAGATGTGCGGTTTGCCTAGGAATTAGCTTTATCAAGTACATGAGAAATCTGAATATGCCATTATTGGTGGTAGAGTTTTTTTATGCTTCTAACCAATCTTAGATTACATGTGTTGCTTGAATTGCCATTTACTAAAAAAACTAAAATTTTGATACTTGCAAGCAAATTTAAGTAGTGCCAGAAGTAGTGTCAATTTTTTCAAGCACTGATGATAAACAATGTTGGGGATCAACCTGATTAAGCAACAAACAAGTAAAAATAGTGGAAGAAATTGAGAAATTGAACACACAAATTTAGCGTGGAAAAACCCTTCCAAAGACAATAAAAACCACAGGCAAAGATAATTTTACTATAATGGTAAAAGAACGAAGAGTACAAAAGATGGAGATAAAAACTAAACCCTGAAAACTCGAAAACAAAGAACCCTTAAAAGGTAAACACAAAATTCTCTAAATGTGTTATGAGTTCTAATCTCTAATGGGTGTATTTTCTAAGGTTGTAAAAGAGCCTATTTATAGGATAAATTCATAGGTCAAATAATAATAAAATAATCTAGACTAACCTGAGTTTGATTGAAACAAATAAACATAATTTAACTAGAATATTATTTTTTAAATTTGACTGAAATAGGAGTTATACTTAACAAAAAAGATAGGAAAACAAAGAACACACAATATATTTACACAATTTGATTTCCCTATATTTGTAGGCCTTTGTCTAGAGAGTCAATCTACTATCTTAGCATTCGTACAATAATTAACCACAACCTCTAACACTCACCATATTAGACCACTCTCCTATAACTTTTCCCCCTAAAAAACTTAGGGAAAAGAACCAAGTAACATATTTGATTTTGTATTCAATGCAAGAATAAGTAATCTCAGATCAACATATCACTTATACATGTCTCCCCAATTTATAAGGAATCTTGACTTGCTAACATACTATATCAATTACAGTCAATCTTCCCATCAAACCAACAAGATAACATGCATAAAGAATATCTTCAATAAACTCAAAATAAGTCTTGAATATTCAAGATATGCTTTCAAGTTTTACTCGATTTGATCTTAATCTCTATAAAGTTGGGAAGTCAATTTTCTTGATTGAATCCAAACCAATCTCCTTGATATGTTGCTATAAATAGTTTGGATATCATAAATGGGCTTGTAGTCGTCCAAAGTATCAAAAGAATCAAATCTTAAGGGGTTTTTTTTTGCCAAAATTTGCCAACACAAACATGACAAGTTTTTGAACTAAGTAGCACTTGACATCAGTGGGCACTGCTCAATATTTGTCTTAACAATCTTTCTCTTTGGCTAAAATTTGAACAAAACCATAACATGAAAACATACACAACAAAACCTACAAATGCACTCCTTAAGTAACTCCCCCTAAATCAATCATACGTAACTATTAACATAATCAAGAAAATCAATCAATGTTAGAAAGATGATGATTGCATTAACAATCAAAATACCAAGAAGTATATTATAGTAAGCATAATTGAAAAAGGGACACAAGAAAAACCAAAGTCATTAAAGTTCATAGTTCCAACGTTACATCTTCAAAAAGAAAGAGAATAAAATATGAAAAACATCAAAATCAACAAAAGAAACGACAACTCATAGAACTAGACTTGATCATGGGTTGGGTCATCTGTTCAGGCCTAAAGGCCTGCCCAAAAAGTGAGAGGGTTTGGGTAAAAATAGAGGCCCAAAAAATAGGTTTGGACGAAAAAAGGAGGCTAGTTTTCTATACTGGTCAGGCCTCGAGTATGAAATTTTTAGCTTGGGCCCGATTTGGCCCAAATCACATGGTTAATTCCTAGTCCCTTACCCTTTCTTTTCTTTTCCTAATTTCCTCTATTTAGCCAACCCCTTCCCCCATTCTAATCCCTAACAACTCTAAATCCTTAAGAACCCGAACAAATTAACTTTTTCTTCTCTACTCTAATACCCACTGGCCACCACCATTATTGTTCACCACTCTAGTCACCACTGGTTCACCACACATTCATGGTTACTGGCTACTATCATCTCCTTCTTAACTCTTGTCTTTCACTGTAAGCTTTTCTTAAACAAATATTGTCGTCTCCCTCTTTTTTTTTTATGGTTTTTAAATTTAGTCTCTCATGCAGATTTTATACCTACTACTCTTCAAAATATAAATTTTTATTCTCCAGCAAGCACCTTATTTGTTCTAAAGGTATAAAGTAACTTTCTTTGGGTAAGGTAATATTGATTTTTAGGATGAGCATAACAAGTTTTTTTCCCCAAGTTCCTTTTCTTATAGATTTCATGGGGGGAAATTGTCTATTGTTAGCATATTTATTATTATCTCTTCAGGCACTTTGTGTTTTAGTAGTTTTATTTCTCAATATGATATTAACTAAGGGATGAAAGATTTTGTTTGTTAATGTAGATTATTCATTAAAATACTTTGCACTGACTCATCAACAAGAATCTATGTTAAATGTTTATTGGTTTCTTGATTTCTTCAAACTAAGATGATTTATATGGACTTTTTTTAACATAGGAATGAAGCATTTGGTAATTTATGTACCCATAATAGCATAACACTTATGTTGCAGGAAAGATGTACAGGTGCTAATACTAGAGCTCTTGTAGCTCGACTATTGTGTAGATCTAAAACTAATCTCCAATCATTACTATTAAAGAGTAATACAGTTGTAGTTGAAGATTTCTTTCTTCACCTAGTTTGTTTCTCATTTAATCATTTTCTATCAATTGGGTTAAGAAAATAAAATATATATACTTGTGTGATTTATGTTGACCTATGGTTTAGTGCTATGTATAAACAAGATCAAAATAGTTTTTTATAAGAGTATTGGACCACTACTAATCCATATTTTTCTGAAATTAAAAAAAAAATACTTTTAATAAGAAACACTTTGTGCTCTCTTTTTCCACAAAAAATATCTTGTTTTCTACTTTGTGTTATTTGTATATGTATAATATTAATTAAATGTCAAAGTAGCAAGTGGCCTAGATTTTAGTTCCACCTTTTATAAAAAAGAAAGTTGTCAATGCTTTGTATACATAGAGATATATATATATAAGGATATGGGTCATTTTATTGGATCTTCCAAGTGAGTTTGTAAGGTATGTCAAAGTAAGCCTAATAATTTCCCATTTTGTTGTTTCATTAATTTGGTGCAGTGAATCTTTTGAACATATAGACATCTTCATGATATATTCAAGCAGTTTGTTTATTACTTTATACTAAATTCAATTGAATCATTATTTGGTATGATGTGATGAAAATTCATGAATGATGGAAAACACATGATGATGAACATATACTCAAGATTTTTAGAATCTAGCGACTTGAAGATACGTTTTACCCCATGTCCCCACTTTGAAGTGAATATGAAAAGAAAAATAAAATTTCATTTTCAATAATATATGTATTAAATAGACTAATAAAAAGAACAATATTGGTGCCAATTTTAAGGTCCACATACAGATTTAAGCTTTAATAGAACCAACAACATGCTTAGTGATGAATAAAGTTGAAATTGAAATTGAAAAAGGAAAAGAATAAACAGGTCTTGGGATGAACATTGGTCTAACATTATATTTCTAAATTCATTTTCATTTTCGTTATTAATTTTCAGATTTATTTTTTATTTTGTATCTAATATACTTATTTTTGCCTCTGTTACTTTATGAATGTTAAATTATGGATCATGAGGGTTTGATTTGAGAAACCAACCTATCTTTCTTCTATTTCAATAACGAGTGTCAAATTATGAATCATGTTCCATGCTTGCTATTTGTTTCAAAATATGAATGTCTAACCTATAGTGTACTGTAGTTTAAAAAATGAAAAATTGAAATTTAGTATAGAATTGTATATTAATTGAGTTTTTACTATTTCAAGACTTTAGTTTTTATAACAATGGCTAGTTTGAACACTCCAATACATATGGATAATGGGTTTAATGAATATGAAAGTGGTCTCAAACGTCAAAAGTATATTACTTCAAAGGTGTGGAATGAAATGACAAAGCTTGAATGTGAGAACAAAGACGAATTGAAGGCACAATGTAGTCACTGTATGAGTATCTTCTTTACTAAATCTTCTATTGGAACCTCCCATTTAAGACTTCATTTAAATATTTGTTTAAAAAAATTTAATAAAAACATCACTCAATACACCATAGCCACTTAATCATCCTTAAGAGGTGGTCCATTTATAAAAAAAACTAAAAGTTTGATGTTGATGAGTGTCACTGAGTTGTATCTACTTTTCTTGTGTATGGCAAGCATTTATTTAAGACTGTTGAAGAACCATGATTTTGATACATGATAAGCATTTCTAGTCCTAATTAAGAAGATAAGTAGACATACAACTATTAGGGATATCCTAATGTATTATGGAAAATAGAATGATCATGTTAAAGAAGAGTTGGCTAAAGCACCTGGTTTAATTTTCCTAACTTTTGATAATTGAAACTCTGAGCATACTAAAGATGAATACATTTGCATTACTATTCATTGAATTGATAAAGATTGGAAGCTACAAAAGATAATTATAATGTTTAGAGGTTTATCTTTTTAGTATGATGTTTTGAACATAACAGATGAACTAACATTATGTTTATTTTAGTGGGGTATAGAGAAGAAAATTTTTACCATCACTTTGGATAATGCTTCTTATAATGATGTTATGATTTCTCGTCTTAAAAATAGTTTTCGTGCGACTTGAGCTCTTTTGTCTAGTGGTGCTTTTTTTCAAGTTAGATGTTGTCCACATATTTTGAATCTTATAGTTAAAGTTGGTTTGAAACTTGCTAATGATGTTGCATGTAAAATTTGAAATGGAATTAAGTACATAGAAAAGTCGGGAATTCATAGGAAAAGATTTTATGATGTGGTCGACAAAAGCTTTTATTTAAATATGACCAAAAAGTTCGTCTAAGATGTGTGTGTGTGTATGATGGAATTTTACTTATTTGATGCTTGAATTTTCTTTTTAGTATAAATATGTATTAGATTATTAGGACCAATAGGATAAATGTTATCAAATATTTACACTTTTTGATGAGAAGTGGAGAAATGTAGATATTCTTTACAAATTTTTGAAAGTCTTTTATGATGTGACTTGTGTTTTTTCTAGTTCTAATTATCCAATGGCTAATCTTTATTTTAGAAGGGTTTGAAAGGTTTACAAGGTCTTACTTGATATAGTTAAAGGTCCTCATTCTTTTTTAACTCCGATGGTTAAGCAAATGCAAAAGAAATTTAATGAATATTAGGCTGACTATTATTTGATATTGTCATATGCTGCAATTTCAGTCCTCGTTACAAGTTAATTTATATGCAGTATTGCTTTGGTACTCATGCTTCGAACTTTATGCAAATCATTCTTTGCAATATTCCTTTTTGGCCTGGAATTCTAATGTTTCGAATAATGATCTTGCTAATTCTAGTTTGCATCAACTCAATATTAATAGGGCAAATTTGGTAGGAGATTATGATGAGAGTGATGATTATTAAACGATACTTAAATGAATCCAATACTAAGAGTGAAAAGTCACAGTTGGACTTTTATTTGGAAGGACCAGAGCTTGAGTTGAATAGTCAAGTAGATAAATTGGATTATTGGAGCAAAAGTTCAATTCGATATTGTAAAAAAATATAATGTCGGTAATGACAAAATATCTCAAACAAATAAATAAAAATAAAATAAAAATAAAGAACACACAGATTTTACGTGGAAACCCTTTCGGGAAAAAAACCACGGGCAGAGGAGAAGAAAATTCACTATGTCGAAAAATTCGAATCAATACAAGATGAATAGACTATGTCTATTTATAGGCTTGTAAAGCCATATTCTATTAGGATTGAAACACTTTATCCTAATCAATATAAAATAGATGGAGTTTAATAAGGTTTAAAAAACATTATTCTAAAATAAAATAAAAGAAGTCTAGTTCTATTTGGATATTACTTTTATTTTATTTTCCATCTTATTTTATTTAAATAAGAATTTGGGTCACTTAATTCTAACAATCTCCACCTTGACACGAATTCTCAATGAACAAGTTCTTCATCGCGAACTTTCAACGAACAAGTTCTCCACCTCTTCCAAAAAAACCCCTTAAGGGTTTAACTTCAACGATGAACACCAACCAAGTCTAAGCAATGCCCAAACTTGGTTATAGGAAGTGACTTAGTCATCATATCTGCAGGATTTTCATGAGTACTAATTTTGCTCACAACAATATCACCACGAGCAATAATATCACGAACAAAATGATACCGAACATCAATGTGTTTTGTTCTCTCATGAAACATTTGATCTTTTGTAAGGAAGATGGCACTCTGACTGTCACAAAATACTGTACTGATTTGAAGGTCTTCATTGAGTTCACTAAATAGTCCCTTCAACCAAATAGCTTCTTTACAAGCCTCAGTAATCGCCATGTACTCAGCTTCAGTGGTAGACAAAGCGACTGTAGTTTGCAAAGTGGCTTTCCAACTGATTGCACAACCTCCAATTGTAAAGACATAACCTGTGAGAGATCTTCTTCTATCAAGGTCTCCAGCAAAATCAGCATCAACATACCCAATGACTCCATCTCTAGTTCTTCCAAACTGTAAGCAAACATCAGTAGTACCTTGTAAGTATCTTAAAATCCACTGAACTGCTTTCCAGTGTTCTTTACCGGGATTCGCCATGTATCTGCTAACTGCACTGACTGCATATGATAAATCTGGACGTGAACAAACCATAGCATACATGAGAGATCCCACTGCACTAGAGTATGGAACATGTGACATATACTCAACCTCATCATCTGTTTGTGGAGACAAAGCTGATGAAAGTCTAAAATGAGCTGCTAAAGGAGTACTAACAGGCTTAGCACTCTGCATATTGAACCTGCAAAGAACTTTCTCAATGTACCCTTTCTGACTTAGGTACAATTTACTTGCTTTTCTATCTCTAAGAATTTCCATACCAAGTATCTTCTTTGCTGGTCCCAAATCTTTCATCTCAAATTCTTCACTTAGTTGGGCTTTGATTTTTCTTATCTCTCCTTTATCTTTTGCTGCTATCAACATGTCATCAACATAAAGGAGTAGATATACAAAAGAACCATCATTGTTTTTCTTATAGTAAACACAACTGTCAAAGCTACTTCTTTTGAAATAATGAGAAGTCATAAAGGAATCAAACCTCTTGTACCACTGTCTTGGTGACTGTTTCAAACCGTAAAGAGACTTTTTCAGCAAGCAAACATAGTCCTCCTTTTCTGAGACTGTAAAACCCTCTGGTTGTTGCATGTAAATATCCTCATCAAGTTCTCCATGCAAAAATGCAGTTTTAACATCTAACTGTTCAAGCTCCAAATCATGCATGGCCACAATACCAAGCAAAGCTCGAATCGAACTATGCTTCACAACTGGGGAGAACACATCTGTGAAGTCCACTCCTGGAATTTGACTGTAACCCTTTGCAACAAGCCTTGCTTTATATCTGGGTTCTTCAGCTCCTAGAGTCCCTTCTTTCTTTTTATACACCCATTTACAACGAATAGCCTTTTTACCTTTTGGAAGTTTTACAAGATCCCATGTTTTGTTTTTGTGGAGTGATTCCATCTCCTCTTGCATAGCAAACATCCACTTTTCTGAGTCTTCACAACTAACCGCCTCAGAATAATTAGATGGTTCTTGATTTGCATCTATATCTTCAGCCACATTTAAAGCATAAGCAACTAGATCAGCCTCAGCATACTTCTTTGGAGGTTTAATTTCTCTTCTAGTTCTGTTTTTGGCGATAGAGTATTGTGGTGAAGAAGCAACTTTATTCTCAATTTTTATACTGGCTTGAGGAGTCGACTCTGTATTAATCTGATGCTCCACCTGCTTTTGATTTTCTTTATTGGAAGAATCTTTAAGAGATAAGTTAGGTAGCATAGCAGTTTCATCAAAAACAACATCTCTGCTAATCACAACTTTTCTATCTTCAGGACACCATAACTTATACCCTTTAACACCAGTTTTATAACCAAGAAAAATACATTTAATGGATCTTGGTTCCAATTTTCCATTATCAATATGAGCATAAGCAGGACACCCAAAAATCTTTAAATCAGAATAATCAGCAGGGTTACCAAACCATACCTCTTGTGGAGTCTTTTTCTCGATGGCAATGGATGGAGATCGGTTGATCAAAAAACATGCAGTAGAGGCTGCTTCGGCCCAAAATGACTTTGGTAAGTTGGAGTTTGACAACATACATCGAACCTTCTCCATTATCGTTCTATTCATTCGTTCTGCAACGCCATTTTGCTGTGGAGTATGACGAACTGTCAAGTGCCTCACGATCCCTTCTGACTTGCACAGTTTATTAAACTCATCAGAACAGAACTCTAAGCCATTGTCTGTGCGGAGATGTTTTATTTGTTTTCCCGTCTGTTTTTCAATCATAGTTTTCCAAGACTTAAATGCGGAAAACACATCGCTTTTCTGCTTCAAGAAGAACGCCCAAACTTTTCTGGAAAAATCATCAATAAAAGTTAGCATATAATTAGCTCCACCTCTCGAAGATACTCTGGATGGCCCCCACAAATCAGAATGAATATACTCCAACGTTCCCTTCGTGTTATGGATTCCTCCGGTGAATCGAACTCTTTTTTGCTTCCCAAAAACGCAATGCTCACAGAACTTCAGTTTGCAAATTCCTTGCCCATCAAGAAGTCCTCTTTTGCTTAATTCTGCCATACCATTCTCACTCATATGCCCTAGGCGCATATGCCAAAGTTTAGTAATATCATCATCTGATAGGGAAGAGGAGGCGACAGCTGCATCACCAGTAACAGTAGAACCTTGCAGAACATATAACTTGGCAGTCTTTCTTTGCCCTTTCATCACAACGAGGGAACCTTTAGAAATCTTCAAAACCCCACTTTCAGCTGTGTATTTGTATCCTTTTGAATCAAGAGTACTTAATGAAATTAAATTTCTCTTCAATTCTGGAACATGTCGTACGTCACTAAGTGTTCTGACAACTCCATCAAACATCTTAACTTTAATCGTTCCAACACCTGCGATTTTACACGAAGCATTATTTCCCATCAAAACAACACCTTCAGGCACTGTCTCGTAATTTGTAAACCAATCTCTATTGGGACTCATGTGGAAGGTGCAGCCCGAATCAAGGATCCACTCATCGCTCACTTTAGAATTGATGACTGAAGCGACTAAAAGTTCACCATCACTGTAGTCTTCTACAACATCAGCTTCACCGGAATTTTCTGGTTGTTTTCCCTTTTGATTCGCAGCCTCCCTTTTGATCTTATTCTGTAGCTTATAACACCCAGATTTAATGTGCCTTTTCTTCTTACAGAAGTTACAAGTTTTACCTCTGTTTGAAGACTTTGATCTACCCTTAGATTTACCGCGAGGATTTCGTTCTTGTGTCCTTCCACGATCATCATCAACATTCCGATCTTGTCTCCCACGAACAATGAGACCCTCCCCCTGAGAGTCGGTTTTAGCCACAAGATGCTTCATCTTATCATACGAGGTTAAAGAATTATAAACCTCATCGACTGTGAGAGACTCACGGCTATATAAAATTGTATCTCTAAAGGTTGAATAAGACGGGGGCAACGAACAAAGTAGAATCAACCCTAGATCTTCCTTATCATACTGAACCTCCATGGCCTCCAAGTTTGAGAGAATTTCTTTAAACACTGTTAAGTGTTCGTGCACAGATGCACCTTCCTCCAAACGATGAGCATAAAGACGTTGCTTCATATGCAGCTTGCTGGTTAGAGTTTTCGACATGCATATTTGTTCCAGCTTTTTCCATAATCCAGCGGAGGTCTTTTCCTTCATCACATCTTGCAAAATTTCATTAGACAAACGCAGATGTAACTGTGTTAATGCCTTTCGATCCTTACGCTTCTTCTCTTCATCTGTTAATGTTGAAGGCATCTTATCTATCCCTAGTAGGGCATCCTCTAGATCCATCTGCGCAAGAACTGCTTGCATCTTAATCTGCCACAACGCAAATCTGGTGTTGCGATCCAACAGCGGAATTTCATACTTCAAAGACGCCATTAACGTGATTGAGATGAAAAAACTCGGAAGCTCTGATACCAATTTGTAAAAAAATATAATGTCGGTAATGACAAAATATCTCAAACAAATAAATAAAAATAAAATAAAAATAAAGAACACACAGATTTTACGTGGAAACCCTTTCGGGAAAAAAACCACGGGCAGAGGAGAAGAAAATTCACTATGTCGAAAAATTCGAATCAATACAAGATGAATAGACTATGTCTATTTATAGGCTTGTAAAGCCATATTCTATTAGGATTGAAACACTTTATCCTAATCAATATAAAATAGATGGAGTTTAATAAGGTTTAAAAAACATTATTCTAAAATAAAATAAAAGAAGTCTAGTTCTATTTGGATATTACTTTTATTTTATTTTCCATCTTATTTTATTTAAATAAGAATTTGGGTCACTTAATTCTAACAGATATCAATACCTTTTATTATTGGCTCATGATCTTTTGACCATTCCAAATCGATTGTAGTTTTCAAGTTAGCTTTTAGCATGAGGAATAAAGTTATCACTCCTTTGAGGAGTTCACTTAAACCAAAAATGATTTAAGCTGTTGTTTGCTTTGATTACTGGATGCAAGCTAAAGGATTTTCAATGGGTAATTATTTCTTGTTTTATTGTTATAAATTTATAACATTTCATCGATTTAATCATCTAGCTATTTATTCTTATTTCATTTTAGGAATTGATTGCGAGAATGATAAGAATGATTATGACGATGTGGACAATGGTTCTTCGATTACTTTTTAGGTTACTTTCCTAATTGTTGACAATTTAATTTAGCTTACGGTTTATAGCATGTTATAAAATTAAATATGGTGATTGGTTAATATATAGATATTTTGGTTGGTTGATTACATTTTGTAAGTTGTTTTTGGTGTTGTTTTGGTGTTGATTTTGGGTGGTATTTTAGGTGCTATTTCACTATTGTTTCGCTGTCAATTTTAATGTTGTTTCAATTTCATTTTTAATAATGTTTGGATATTGTAGAACTTTTGTTTTATTGTTAATTTTGCCATTATTTTAGTTACAACTATCTTAGCATAAAAACTTTTTAATGTATTTTTAATTTGTTGAGAAACATTTGTTTTAATGTTTTTTTAATGTATTTGATATATTTTTAATCCTTCTTTTTGGTGAAACTAATTAGTTCACCATATGTAAGTTTTTCATATGGGATAATACATTTGTAATTTTCTCTAATTTGATTTCTATTTTGTTCTCCTAATAAAGTAGGAAGTCCTGCCAGAAATTTTTCTTTCCAAAATGGTTACTGGTTATCAAATCTTTACATAAGTCTGGTCATAAAGACATTATATAAAAAATATTAATACGGGTCGAGCTCGGGTTTGTCATCTATAATCTAGGCCAGGGGTAGGAAAAATTTTAGGCCCATTTTCCAACTTGGACCAAGAAAACGGGCCTAAAATTTTGTAGAGGCCCAACCTAGCTGATGATTAAGTCTACATAGAACATACGCCCCATTTTTATTCAATAATTTTGCCAATGTGCTATCGGAGTTGCTTGGCCAACAAACTTTCTGTCAAGGCCTTATCACGATACACATTTTCTTGAAGTTGTTGAATGACTGGAAACACGAAAATTTGCACACTTTTACATGCCCTTTTTAACTTAAAATCATGCAGTTTTGATAAAATTCTTGTCGAATAATAATTAATTTTTATAAAATAATTAAATTTTACTTAAAATGTAACATGTTGAGTTTTAGTTAATTTTATAATTAATTTTGATTAATTTTGGTTATTTTCGACAGAATTGCACAAAGAGCGAAAAATGGCCTGGTAGATACAGCTAGAAGCACAAAACTGAGAAGCAATTTGAAGTATCGAGGCGAACTAATTTTTAGCCTAAGACGGTCCAAAATTATGCGTATTAATTCATAATATAATTAATTTTAATTTATATCCAATTTAATTTGGGTTAATAAATTATTATTAATTAATTATAAAAAATTGGTCTAGTTGAACCGAACCGAGTGAACCGAACCGACCAAGAAATGGACAGCCCAAAACCATCCATATGTTGACCCAAATCAGCTTATTAGCTGATTATTTAAGCTTGCAAAGAGGCCTTTGAAGACTTGTTCAAGTTGCAACAAACCCCTCCACAATTGGTGGCTTTATAGATTTGCCCCAAGCCAAATTTAGCAAAGTGGAAACCATCAACCTTGCCACATGTGTGGCCGGCCAAGGGATGGCTCATTTGATGCTATTTTTAGCTAATTTTAGCAGCCATCTTCAGCTATAAACCCCCCTTAGCTGATCATTCAACACATTTCATTTATTCATATCTATTCTCTCTTCTCTCACTTTCTCCTCTCATTTTCCCATCCATTTGCCTTTGTTCATTTGCTATTTTTATCAGCCATTTGGAGTAGCAATTAGGTGTTCATAGTAGCCTTGGTCAACAAAGACAACAAAGAAGGAAGAACAGAGCAATCTAGTCAAGCCACAGAAAAACACCAGATTTGATTCTTGTTCCCTATCTTTTTAATTTTTGTTGTTGTTATGATGAACATGTCTATGAATATCTATATTGTTGGAATGGTTAATTTAATCAATTTAGCTTGAATTTAATTTGTGTTAGGTTGATTGCATTTCATCCTCTTAAATTATTGAAATTGTGTTTATATTGTTATAGGCATCGGTAAGATGCTTGATTAAGTAAAATCATGACTAAGTTATTCTTGCATTACAATTGTTAGGTAACTAATGGATTAATTATTTAAATGAATTGAAATTATAATTATTAGACACAGTACTTAATCAGTGCTGTTTAATCATCTAAGGTAGCTGAAGGTTAAATTAGCAACGGTATCTGATGATACATTTGCCTTGCATAACTTGCAAGATTATTGTGATTAAACTGTTTCAAGGTAAAGATACCTTGTTACCTCACGTAGTCTTTTATGTGCTTATTAGATTTAATTAAGCGTTTGAATAGACATAGGGATATGTACAAGAGGTTATTTCAATTTAATAAGTATGTATGCGTAATAACATGTTTGCTTATTAAAATCTGTTTAATCGATTGAATTAACATAGGGATATGTACAAGAGATGAATGGATTTCTATAGGTCAGTATGTCCATAAGTTAGCAAATTACCGAGTTGTCATGAATTTATTCGTAGCAACATAAACATGAGTTTAATAATTCTAAGTTAAGAAACGTAATTAATCTAACACAATTATGTCATATTGATTAAATCGTATTCTAAAATCGTGCATTAGAATTTTTATTTTCTATTTTAATTATTTTATTTATTTAAAATCTTAGTGTTTAATCAATCTTCTTAAATGAAATTATTTTCCTTCACCAAAGTATTTTAAATTAATTTTATAAATAATTCTTTTCACAGTCCCTGTGGGTACGATAACTTGTACTTGTCACTTTATTACTTGTTGCGATTGTGTACACTGGCACATTTCTATCGTTCCAAGTTTTTGGCGCTGTTGCCGGGGAGTATTTTAAAAGTCATTATTTGTGAATTTGTTATTTTTGCATTTTGGTTAATTTTTCTGTTTAATTTTAACTTAATTAATTTTTCTGTGATTATTTTAGGTGTTTATGAGTATTGACCAAATTATCGATTTACTCCCTGTAGACCCTGAGATAGAAAGAACTTTTCAATAGTGAAAAAGACAAGCAAATCAGAGAAGGACCAAAGAGAAGAACCTTGAAAATTTGAATCAAGGAAACGGAACAAACCCTGCTCAAAATCCTATCTTTATTGTTGATGATAAGGATAGAGCTTTAAGACAGTATGCCGTGCCAGTGTTTCATGATCTTAATTTGGGTATTAGGAGACTTTAAATTGAGGCACAATAGTTCGAGTTGAAGCCAGTCATGTTCCAGATGCTTCAGATAGTGGGCCAATTCAGTGGAATGCCTACCGAAGATCGTCATCTTCACTTAAGACTATTTATGGAGGTGAGTGATTCTTTCAAGTTAGCTGGAGTCCCCGAAGATGTATTACGATTGAAACTGTTCCCATATTCGCTAAGGGACAGAGCTCAAGCTTGGTTGAACTCATTGCCATCGAACTCAATTTCCACATGTCAAGAGTTAGCAGAAAGATTCCTCATGAAGTATTTCCCACCCAACAAGAATGCTAAATTGAGGAATGAGATCACTGCTTTCCGACAAATGGATGATGAGTCATTATATGAGGCATAGGAAAGGTATAAAGAATTATTACGGAAGTTCCTTCATCATGGAATCTCACATTGCATCCAACTTGAGACATTTTATAACGGTCTCAATGCTCACACGAGGATGATAGTGGATGCTTCGGCTAATGGTGCTCTTCTTTCTGAGTCTTATAGTGAGGCTTATGAAATCATTGAGAGGATTGCCAGTAACAATTATCAATGGCCAACCAATCGAGCAGCGTCAGGAAGGCGAGTTGCTGGAATACATGAAGAAGACACTCTTACTTCACTCGCATCTTCGGTATCATCAATATCCTCAATGTTAAAAACTCTTACCACTAATGGGTCTAATAGTTTTGCAGTACAAGTACCGTACCAATTTGAAAATATAGCCTGTGTCTATTGCGGGGAAGGACATTTGTTTGCAGAATGTCCATCAAACCCAGCATCCGTATATTACATGGGTAACCAGAACCAAAATCGAGGGAGGTAAGGACCGCAATCCAATTTCTATAACCCATCGTGCCAAAACCACCCGAATTTTTCCTAGCGTAACTAAAGGGTCGGAACCAGTAACACTTACGCCCAACCTAGATCGACCCAACCACCTAGTTTTCCCTTACAAGTTCAGAAACTAACCCAGGCTGAACCATCCAATGGCTTAGAAAATTTGTTGAAGGCATACATAGCCAAGAATGATGCCTTAATCCAAAGCCAAGCAGCTACATTGAAAAACTTGGAAAACCAAATGGATTAGCTTGCAACTGAACTCAGAAACCAACCACAAGGTGCTTTACCTAGTGATACGAAAAATTCGAGGAATCCAGGGAAGGAGCATTGTAAAGCATTGACATTAAGAAGCAGAAAGACAGTAGAGCCTAACATTGTCGAAGTTGAAAAGGAGCCAACTGATGCTCAAGATTCAGAGGAAGTTCAACCGAGTGTTGAAATTCCAGTTTTAGCAGAATCAGAACCAGTAAAATCTGACAAGGTAACCTCAGAACCAGTTAATTCTGATCAACTAAGAACTTCGTTAGATGCAGAATTTCCATAGAAGACGAATCAACCAATTCTAATAAAGAAACCTTCACCACACTACCCTTAAAGACTTCAGAAATAGGAGATTCAATTCAAGAAGTTCCTAGATGTACTCAAGTAACTTCATATCAACATCCCATTGGTTGAAGCACTTGAGCAAATGCTGAACTATGTCAAATTCATGAAGGATATCCTATTTAAAAAACGAAGACTTGGAGAATTTGAGACATAGCCTTGACGAAGGAATGTAATGCATATCTTCAATACAAACTACCCCCGAAGTTGAAGGATCCTGGATGTTTTACCATACCTTGCAACATTGGAGCAACATATTATGGTAAGACACTATGTGACTTGGGTGCAAGTATCAACTTGATGCCTATGTCAATATTTAGGAAGTTAGGGATAGGTAAAGTTAGACCTACTACGGTTACACTTCAATTAGTAGATTGATCCTTAGTACATCCAGAAGGAAAAATCGAAGATGTATTGGTACTTGTAGACAAATTTATTTTTCCTGCTAACTTTGTAGTTCTAGACTTTGAAGCAGACAGAGAAGTGCCAATTATCCCAGGAAGGCCGTTCCTAGCAACCGGAAGGACCCTTATTGATGTGCTAAAGGGCAAGCTCACTATGCGTGTTCAGGATTATCAGGTAACATCTAACGTTTTTAAGTCTATGCGATTTCTTGACACAATTGATGATTGTTTTGTAGTGTTTGATTTAGAGGATTCAATCGTGGAGAAGGAACTCAAATATGTTGAGGATCCATTGGAACAAAATTTGACATTAGACCCTCCAAATGACGAAGAGAATAATGAATACTTAGCTTTGCTGGAAGCTAATCAAAGGGGATTTAATCTACAATCCCGTTTTGAATCTTTGGAGTTAGAGAATAGGGATTATGCCCAACCAAAAGCATCAATCGAGGAGCCACCTAAATTAGAACTCAAGGTACTACCTTCACATTTAAAATATGTTTATTTAGGTAACACTTCTACTCTACCTGTGATTGTTTCAGCAGAATTAACTAGTGAGCAAGAATAGAAACTTCTCCTTATATTGAAATAATTCAAGAAGGCTATCTGATGTACCATAGCCAATATTCGCGATATTAGTCCATCTGTATGCATGCACAAGATCATATTAGAAGATGGCGAGAAAGGGACGATTGATGGACAACGAAGATTGAACCCCATCATAAAGGACGTGGTGAAAAAGGAAATTATCAAGTAGTTAGATGGTGGGTATAATTTACCCCATCTCAGATAGTTCATGGGTAAGTCCAATCCAGTGCGTGCCAAAGAAAGGAGGTATTACGGTTATTGAAAATAAGAATAACGAGTTGATACCAACTAGAACAATTACGGGGTAGAGAATTTACATCGATTACCTAAAGCTGAACAAGGTAACTAGGAAAGATCACTTTCCTCTGTCGTTCTTAGACCAGATGCTGGATAGACTCGTGGGGCGAGACTATTACTGTTTTCTCGATGGATACTCAGGGTATAATCAAATTACAGTAACACCAGAAGATCAACACAAGACAACGTTCACCTGCCCGTACGGTATATTTGCATTTAGACGTATGCCATTTAGTTTATGTAATGCACCTGCTACATTTCAAAGATGTATAATGTCTACTTTTACTAACATGGTTGAAAAATATTTGGAAGTGTTTATGGATGATTTTTCAGTATTCAAAGATGCATATAATGATTGCTTATCCAATCTAGCTAAGGTAGTTAGGCGATGCAAAGAAACAAACCTCATACTCAACTGGGAAAAGTGCCATTTCATGGTACGAGAAGGTATTGTTCTAGGCCATCAGATAACGAGACATGGAATCGAGGTAGATAAAGAAAGGTAGCGTAACGCCCCGAATTTTAGGCTTAGAAGAAATGGGCCTTGAGCATGAGGAGTGTTTGGAAGTCGGCACATAAATATTTGTTGTGTAAGAAGTGACATAAAAGAAAGCTTGCTTCAGTGGTTAAGGGCTCTGTGAAGTGTTGGAGAAGTTCTGGGTTCAAACCTGGGCTTTAGCAAATTTTTTTTCTTTTAACTAAATAAAACCCTTGGTGCTTGAAAGTAGACCTTATAATTAATTGAGGATAAAATATGACACAAAAGAGCTTATGGTGCAGTAGTAGGTGGCGTGTGGAGTTCTCTTGAGGTCTAAGGTTCAAGTCATGGCAAGGAAAGAAGAGTATTTATTTTGCTGCTCTTGTCAGGTAAGAAGTAGAGATTGGTTGAAACTCTGAAAGGGGAGAATTTGAATGAGTCATGGAGTAAATCAAGGAGGAGATTAATGAGGTTTTTTAGGAGGGATAAGGGGAGAAAATCAAGGGTTTTGGTTTGAGGAGGGTGTTGGTGCCGTTTGGAGTCACTATTTCGGCTTTGGGAAGAAAAAACTTACCATTTCGACATTTGTTAGCTTTTTGGAGGGTTTTTTTTCTTCTTTTTGCAAGTTGTAGCCGTATTCTTTAAGTCAATTTCAATACTTTTAGCTTCGGGTTTGGGTTATTGTTTTTTTTCTGTGTTCTATTCTATGCTTTTCTTTTTGGCCTAGCCGAATAGGTAATCCTTTCTTTTGGGTCTCATTTTCCTTGCTCTGCTGAACATTGCTTTCTCTTTTCTTCTATTCTCTCTGCATTGCCAAAATACATCTTCCTTCTCTTCTCTATTGTTTTTTGGTTTTTCCTTAGCCGAACCCCTTGTACTTTTCTTTGTATTTTCTATCGGTCATCTCTCTTTTCTACTCGTAGGCCGATAATAAGATCTTTTACCTCTGCGGTTTCAAGTGCATTTAGACATCGAGCCTACGGCGACCAACCGATTACTCCTCATCTTTCCTTTTCTATTATTTGATTTTGGGTAAGTATTATTCATTCATTTGTTTTGTTTCTTACTTCTTTGGTTTTCTTCTCTGGCTAAACCGAATACTTTGATCTATGGTTGCTGATTCACTGACCTTCTATTATGAATATGTTCATTGGGTTCCAAATTTCTTGAAGGGTGAAGGGTTTCTCGGGGGATTTGGGATCCTC
The DNA here is from genome assembly GCA_020496765.1 of Gossypium stocksii. Lineage (NCBI taxonomy): Eukaryota > Viridiplantae > Streptophyta > Magnoliopsida > Malvales > Malvaceae > Gossypium > Gossypium stocksii. The sequence goes on from CM035622.1 coordinate 58,567,612, forward strand.
CTTCCGATAATCAATTGGTTATTTAGGGGTAAGTGGTTTGTTTAGCCGAATATTCTATGACTTTAGTGTTGGGATTTTAAGCCACTTTCTCGTAAACGGTTCTGTCTAATAAGATTTGGTGTTTAAGCAGATAATCATCAAGGACGTTAGATCAATCCTTAGTCAGCGTTTAAGAGCAATAAAGCTATATTCACCCATTCAAGGTAAGTTGTGATGGTTGGTTTGGGATTAAGTGTTTGTAAATCCAAATGTTTGGAAGGCTAACAATATGACTTGATGGAATATAGGCTTTGGCTCTTATGGACGGTTAGCTTGATTTCGCAATCAGGTGTGTAATCTCACCCCTCTCTACTGTAAATCAGCAAAATTCGAAAAGTCAAAACTTCGACATGTGAGGCCACATGAGTGTGCGATCTCTCGTGTGGTGAACTGAGCCCACAAATCATGGGTGATAGACTATAGAGGCCACCATGAGCATTCTCGTGAACTTAGGCTGTCATGGGCTACGTTTGGCCGGAATGGGCAGTGTAAGCTTGATGGGCTTGTGGGCCACACGGATTAAAACCTCGGTAAGTGACAAATATTGGACTGGGCTATGTTATTTGTATCACCGTGACTAAATCTGTGCAGATTGGGCCACACGAGCGTATGGGCCCACTTGGGCCGAATAATGGGTCTTAGTCCCATTTACACCGTTATGACCATTTAGGTTTCCTGAGTCGCTCGAGGCAACTATGGACCTTTCGCGAGGTCGTTATTTGTACTGAGACCCCAAAATAGGTGAAATGACCGTAATACCCCTGTAGGGCAAAATGACCGTTATACCCTAGAGGTAGGGTGACTGATGAGTTATGACATTTACATGACTAAGTATGACATTCTGTGTACACGTATTATTTATGACATGTCATGATGCATTACATGGGGATAGTTAGATATGTTTGGAGGAAGTGTACTGTACTGGTAGGGTTGCATGGGTCACACAAGATGACTGTGGACCCAGACTAGTAGGGTTGCACGGGTCACACAAGATGACTATCGACCCATATTGGCAAGACCGCATGGGTCACACAAGACGACTGTGGATCTATGCTGGCAAGGTCGCACGGGTCGCACAAGACGACTGTGGACCTACTGATGGTTGTAAGCCGGGTATAATTCTGGCAGCTTTGCTGCGATATTAGTGTGTTGGCTGGTTTGGGATGGGTTGCATTTTTGCACCATACTGATACTACATTTGGGTGAAGGCCTACATTGTTACTATACTGGGCTAAGGCCACATTGTTATTGTTTTGGGCTAGGCCCACGTTGAACTGTTACTGAAAAGAGCTCAGGCCCAGACTGTTAGTACATGCACTGTTTACCTTTTGACTAATAGGGGATTACACACTAAGTTTTCACAAACTCACCCTTTCTTTTAACTGTACAGGTAATCCCCAGCCTTAGGCGATTTGGTGCTGCGAGGGACTCGGAGGTGGCCACACAACCGTAGATAATTTCACTTTTGGTTCTATTTCACTTTTATTTATGTTTTGGGGTTTTGTTTTGTAATAAGGCCATTTATGGGATTTAATGTTTAATTTGGGCTTTTGTTTATTTACTTAAATCTTCTAGTTAGGACAAGACGAGTTTTCAAAACTAAAACTATTTTAAAGATACGCGACTCAACTCCATAATTTTTAATTTAAAAGCTTCCGCGGTTTAAATCAATTTAATACACCAATGGAAAATGTTTTGATAAATTAATTGGATAATAGTACGAACTCTATTCACTAAGTTTTATACAAATCATAAAGGGGTTTTTACCTGACGGTGAGTTTTGACAATCAAATTCAATTTTCCAGCAAACACTATGATGTAGCATGCCAGATTCGGCCATAACGTCTGGGTCAGGTTTGGGGTGTCACAGGTAGATGTTATTAAGAAACTCCTACCACCAACATCTGTAAAGGGTGTTAGGAGCTTTCTGGGCCACGTCGGTTTCTATCGAAGATTTATCAAACATCTGTAAAGGGTGTCATAGGCCAGCGAAGGAACAAAGTTTTTCATCCCATCTACTACGCAAGTTAAACTCTAACAGGGGCTCAATTGAATTACACGGTAATAGAGAAAGAGTTACTTGCTATTGTCTTTGGTTTTGACAAGTTTTGATCTTATCTTGTAGGTACCAAAGTGATTGTTTATACGGACCACTTGGCAATTAAGTATTTACTTGCCAAGAAGGACGCTAAGCCGAAACTGGTCCGATAGGTACTTCTACTTCAAGAGTTTGGTCTAGAAATTCAAGATCGAAAGGGAGTAGAAAATCAAGTAGCAGATCACTTGTCCAGATTGGAGTCGCAAGAAGGGAATTCTCCTCTTATACCAATTTAGGAGACATTTCCAGATGAACACATACTGAAGGTAAATCATGTCCATAATATCCCTTGGTTTGCTGATATTGCTAACTATTTAGCTTGTGGTTTGATACCAATTGATAAGACATATCATCAAAGGAAAAATTTTATTCACGATGTGAAGTACTATTTCTAGAAAGAGCCATATTTGTTTAAAAAGTGTGCAGATCAAATGATCAGGAGATGCGTGGCAGAAGATGAAGTACATAAGATTTTATACCATTGTCACTCAGCTTCGAATGGGGGACATTTCGGAGGTACACGTATTATGGCCAAGGTATTGCAAGGCGAATTATTTTGGCCAACACTCTTTAAAGACGCATATACTTATGTAAAGAGTTGTGATCGATGTCAAAGGGTCAAAAATGTCACCAACAAGGATGAGATGCCTCGAACAAACATCATTTTGGTAGAATTGTTTGATGTTTAGGGTATTGACTTTCTCAGTCCTTTCCTGCCATCTTTTGGTCACAAATACATCCTGGTAGTAGTAGACTACGTGTCCAAGTGGGTTGAAGCTGAAACATATCCGAAAAATGATGCTAAGGTTGTGATGAAGTTTTTGTAGAAGCATGTGTTCATAAGGTTTGGAACCCCAAGAGCCATCATTAGTGATAAAGGGTCTCATTTTGTGAACAAGTGGTTAAAATAGTTATTCAACAAACATGGAGTGAAGCACAAGGTCGCCACAGCTTACCATCTGTAGACGAATGGGCAACCTGAACTGGAAAATAAAGAGATCAAAGGCATACTTGAGAAGGTAGTTTGCTCGAATCGATGAGATTGATCCAAAAGACTGGATGATGCTTTATGGGCTTACAAGACAGCATACAAGACACCTTTAGGTATGTCACCCTATAGGTTGGTCTTTAGGAAAGCCTGTCACCTGCCTTTGGAGTTAGAGCATAGAGCTTACTGAGCACTTCAATAGCTCAACTTGGATCCTAAGCTTGTGAAAAAGAAACGGATGCTCCAACTCAACGAGTGAGAAGAATTCTGAATGTCTTCATATGAGAAATCCAAATTACTCAAGAAGAGACTCAAGAAATGGCATGACAAGCACATCTGAGTTAGAGAATTTGAAGCAGGTCAGCAAGTCTTGTTATTTAATTCCAAATTAAGGTTCTTTCCAGGTAAGTTAAAATCACATTGGTCCTTTCCATTTACGATTCATCGACTCTATCCGTACGAAGTTGTTGAACTTCAAGGTAAGAGAGGTAATTTTCGAGTTAATGCTTAACGCTTGAAACATTACTACGAAGATAAAATTGAACGGGGTCAATTCTCTCTCATTTTATCAAATGATTAAAACTTTCTTGTTTTCCTTTATAATAAATGATTTAGGGTGTATTTTCGAGATTAGTATGTTTAAATAAATTCTGTCTAGGATATTGGAACTTAAGCGGGACTGCTTGTGACCCCTCCAATCTTTCTTGGGAATTGATTTTAACATAATTTTCTGAGAAATTATTCCCTAAATGGCAAAATAAATTTTTAAGTCTTTCAAATAAAAGGGTCAATTTTGATCCAAGTCTTAAAATTGCAACTCAATTTCAAATTTTCATTAAGTTTAAGTACTTAATTGAACCATTTTTAAAATTTGGTTGCTATTTTACAAATAATAAAAAGTTGGTGTCTCTTTTTGTAAGTAATTTCAAAAGTCATCTAGAATAAATATTTTTAATTTAATAAATAAGATGATAATCTTTAATATATAATTATATCTATTATAATTTATATATTAATTTTTATCAACTTAGCATAAAATTAGGATTAGTTTTATTTTAATTTTTATCTTAATAATTTAATAGCAGTTGATAATTTAATATGTATTTTATTAATTATTAATTGTTGTTACCTTTGAGCAGAGTTAGAATTAGAATTTTTTTTATTTGTTAAATTGTTCTAAGAATTCTACTCTACTTCCTACTCCTTCCACTATAAACTCCACCCATCTATTCTTATTCTTTTCATCCATACATCTTTCCTTCCAAAATCACCAAAACCCTTAAGTGACGCAATCTCCTAGCTAAACCCCTAGCTGCAACATCACCCAGCTAATTGGCTAATAGCATCATGCCGCACACCTACATTGTTCACGCCTATTCCATTGCGCGCTGCATTGCGCGTCTCGTGTTACTCCAGCTCCAGCTGCCCAAGCCCTTGTCTCGTACCTAGGCCTAGCTGGCGTGCACCCACACTAGGTTTGCTCGACAATCTGCACCCTGCTGCGCGCTGCTACCTCACACACTCGAGTGGCACACCAAGCCCTTTAGCCAAAAAACCCTCTAACCTTTTTCAAATTTCCATCTTTTGATTCATAATTATTTTCTTAGGAGTTCTTAATTTTTACAAAAAGATGGTAAGATCAATTTTTCTCCTAATTTAATTTTATTTAATTATTTAATTTTTCAATTTATTGAATTATTAATAATTTTTATTAATTAAATTTTTGAGAAAATAATATCTCCCATCTTATGTTCAGGTTAATCATGCATCGCAAGAGAACTCGTGCCTCTGCCCAAATTGACAAAACACAAAACAAATTCCACTGTGAAGAAGCCACAATGAGATACGAGAGTATCTTCAAGAATCAACATATGCATCTAGAGAAAGGTTTTACACTAAAAGAAAGCAACTATACTAATTTTATGGCACGTATTCATCAAGTTGCTGAAGCTCTCAATTGGGAGTTGTTTTGTGAAAAGAGACCTAGTGTGGATAAGGAGATAGTGCGTGAACTCTATGCAAATTTAACCTCAAGCAAGTTGACAGAAGTTCCAGTTCGCAGAATCAAGGTACCAATAAATTCAAATGCTATCAATGAGTTCTTTGATTACTTGATTTCGAAAACCATGAATATTCTTCTTTGATGGGCAATATCAAGCCTAAAAATTTGCAAGATATTCTCGAGGAACTAACAGTTCCAGGTTCTAAGTGGACTGTGTCAAAACAAGGAATCCACACTTGTCGAAGAGAATATCTGACACCACTTGCTAAGGTATGGTTCTATTTCATCCGATTTAGCCTTATGCCTAGTTTGCATGAGACTACAATCTCATTAGAGCGAATGGTCTTATTATACTCAATTTTAACTGGAAGACCATTGACGTGGGAAAAATCATCGTGAGAGAAATGTGGAATTGTGCCATTAGACGTTCTGGCCCAGCTTATTTCCCTTTTACGATAACAATTTTGTGCTTGAAAGCTAAAATTCTTGAAAATGTAAAGAAGACAGGGTACATCCAGGGCACAATCACAGATTGGGACCTCTACCGAATACCTGGAGACTTTGTTCTACAGCAATGAGTTGAAGAAAGCGAGGATCCCAAAGAAGAGGAAAAAGATCACTGATAGTGATCTGATGAAGTAATAAAATTGATCGTACCTAGAAACTAACTGTTATCACGATAAAATGCAAGCGCACCTATCGAATAGTAGTATAGTTAGTGGCAAGACCAGAATATCGAATCCAAGGAACTAAAAGTACAAGTAATGACTTTCTTCCTATTATCTAGCCTAAAAAGAAAGAGGGGGTTTGTGTAGACTAATTAACTCTAATCTAAACTAAGGATGTGACAAAAAGTAAATTGGGGAATGGCTTTGGGAAAACTGAATGATAAAGACAATACCTAAGGAAGAATCCACCTAGACTTCACTTGTTATCTAACTTTGAACTAGACGATTTCTTCATTCGACTTGACCCGTAGAGATACCTAAATTATGTTAATATATCCGTCGAGAATAAGAACAACTAATCCTAGGTTGATAAATTGAAATCTCTTTCTAATTAAAACCCCTAGTCTTGCATTAACTTAATCTATGGATCCTCGTATTAGATTTAACTCTAATTCAGCAGATTTTCGTCATCCTATGTCTAGGATTGCTATCAATTTCGCTTAATTGTGTCAGATCTACTTTTAAACAGGGACTTTTTCTCCTCTACCTAAGCACATTCGACTTAAATTAATATCTCGGAAATATCAATTCAAGAATTAAAAACACAATTAAGAACAAATCGAATATTTATCATATAGTTTAGATAACAATAACAAGATTCATCTTAGGTTTCATCCCCCTCAGGTATTTAGGGGTTTAGTTCATACTTATTAAAAAGAAAATCTTAGAAGAAAGAGAACAACAAAACATAAAGAAAACCCAAAACCCCTGAAAGAATTGAGGGGAGATCTTCAGTCTTGATGTTGATCCTTGCTTCTAAGATGGATCAATTGGCTTTACTTTGAGTAATTCCTTGTCTTCTACTTTGAGTCTTGGCGAGGACATCGTACACCCTTGTAGTTGCCTCCTAGGGTCCTTATATAGAGTTTGGGATGTCTTTCTTAGCCCATAAGTAGCCTTTTCTGCGTGAAATTGAACTTCATCACGACATGGACACGACAGTGTGGCACGCCCATGTGAGTCGAGTTTTGGCCGTGTTCAAGCTTGTTAATGTGGCACGGCTATGTGGGTTGCCCGTGTGCTAAACTCTAGGCCGTGTTGTTTCATTGCTTTAGCCTATTTTCTCCGTTTTTGGCCTGTTTCTCGTTCTTTTCACTCTCCTATGCTCTCTGAAGTATAAAACATGAAATTAAAGAATTAGGAGCATCAAATCCCACAAATTCAATGATAATTCATCCATAAATGTACTAAATGTGGGATGAAAATATGTATAATCTACAGTTTATCAAATACCCCCACACTTAAGCCTTTGCTTGTCCTCAAGCAAAATCTCAACTCACAATTAAAAATCATTCTTCTCAACTTATAATCCTTATCAATAATGTTTCAAACTAATCCACAAGTAATCATACATTGAGAATTCAACCAAAAGAAAATTAAAGTCTCAAACAATTTAAGTTGAGAATTTATCATAGAAACATAGGTTTCCTCCCCTCTTCTAGGTAATTACCTTGAACTCAAAATCAACAAGAGTTGACATCCTCACTAAAGATTCACTCTATCCACTCGAAGTGTTTAGGGTTCAGAAATTAAGCACTCATTAGTCAATATGAAAAGTTATTACCATAAGCTTGCAAGAAAATCAAATCTCCACCACTATGTATTGACACGGTACAACGATCAAAACGTCTTTCAAGGGTTGTAACATGGCCTTGGTTAGGGGTGTAGTCACAAGCTGAAAAAGAGGGTTAGAATCGAGATTGAACTAAAAAATCATCTAACTAGAAAAATCTCTATCACTGAAATATATTCCTAGAATAAAGCTTTTTTTTTGGATAACACCATTTCAGGACAGAAGCTCAAAAAATTACATGGAAATATGTGAAACATTGAATTACAACTGAAATATACATTTTTTTAAGAACAAATTGAATATTTATAAACTTTACAAGCTAAAAAGGAGAACATAGCTAGATAATTATTCAACTCAAATCTTGACAAAAAATAGGGATCAAAATAATTGAAGGGATTTCAATAAAAAATGGGTTATAGGTTAATATTGAGGGTAAGTCAATAAATGGTTTGTTAGGCTCAATGGGGTTCACTATGGGTTAATTATGAATGTAAGCTTTTATGGAGTTAGTGGGTTAAAACCTAAGTGCCTTTATCATTTCAGTATATCAAATCAATGATGTGGTCTTAACATGTATAATCGAAGCAAGTTCTAGACTAATAGATGAATATTGACTCACTCAAAGCAACAATAAAAGTGAGAATGAAAGGATGTATGCTCAAAAGGCTAAAAAATCTCACCATAATTATGGCTTTTGATGTCAATCCTGCGAATTTCAAATCTCAAGATAACACTTAAAATTGGGGAAAACAACCTAGAAAAATTTAAATTCTCAAAAATTTCAACTTATCATGCTTGATTCTCTAATGTCTTAAAGTTTGAATAATCAAAGCATAAATACCTATGTCTTAATTCTCAACATATCAATAAAAATCATAAATCAATCAGAATTCATTCTAATTGTTAAGGCCAAGATTCAGGGATTTGAAAACAATGCAAAAAGTTAGTGGCAAAAATTTTTAGAGGTTCGAGGATAATGCAAAAAATGAAAGTGAATCCCCCCTTACACTTAAGATGTACATTGCCCTCAATGTACAAAGTGAAAATAGAAGCATAAAATCATAAGATAGGGAGAGAAGTGAAACCCCCTGAATATTGGATGAATTCCTTGAGTTGGAAGCATGGAGATTTGGAGGAAAGGGTGTTGATCCACAATTTTTGTGCCAAAAGAATATGATGATCGGTCTCGTGGTGGCTAGAGTTGTGGTCGTGTAGGAACTGGTAGTCGTGGTAGGGTTTTCCCATTAGAGATGGATTTGAGCTGTAAAACTCTTTTGAAACTACGATAGCATTAATAAATTTTTAGGAAATTTAGATTAGCGCAATGTATTCGTTAGGAAATATCCAATATGAAATGGTAAAAATAAATTAAGCTAAGTTCTTAAAGTACTGAAATTCAAATAATGAAAACGATAAAGTTTAAATAAAATAAAAAGGAAGAATAAAAATAAAAAGGAAAATAAAAATGAAAATAAAGAAAAAAGATAAGAGGACTCGAGAGTCCTAATCCTCAGATGGTTCGTGAGGTGGGGGCGGCGGTAGGGATGAGCATTCGATCGAATCGAATCGAATCGAATAAAAAATTTTCGAGTTAATCGAGTTTTCGAATCTTATTTTATCATTCAAACTTTATTTGAAATTTTCTCGAATCGAGTCAAGTGAGATAGAATTCGAATCGAATCGAATCGAATATATTTGTTCGAGTTAAATTTTAAAAAATAATTTTGGGTTCTTGTAACCATTATCACCCATCGTAATAAAAATTTTCCACTATAATCAAATTTTTTATTAACTTTCATCACCTCATAATTTATTTATTAATTTTTTATATATGGGTTAGCTTTTTTATTTGCTTAGTTGTTTCAATTATATTCAGATTCTTGTCACTATGTATTTTGCAATTAAAAAATATATTAAATGTAATAATGTGACTTTTTAATAAAAGTTATTTTAAAGATAAAATGTGAAATTAATACCAATATAAAATTTTAACACGAATAATTTATGACAGCATTAATAAATCAATTTTAATATAAATATTCAATATGAATAAACAATTCAATAATATAAATAATATAAAATGTGAAATTTAATTTAATAATATAAATAGCAGATATAAATAAAATTATTACTATTTATGTTTATGGGTTTTTTTTAGATAATTTTGATTTTTTATTTGGGAGTAAATAGTGAGAAGTAAAAGTTTAGAGAGAAAATAAAAAGTTTTGGGAGTAAAAATTTGAGGGAAAGTAAATAGGGAGAGTAAAATTTTGGAGCGAAAATACTAAAAAAAATTGGGGAGATGAGTTTGGGGTAGATGGGGGGTGGGATGAAAATGGAGTAAAAGTTGTAAGGGGAAAGTGGGAGGGAGTAAAAATTTTGGGGGAAAATAAAAAGTTTTAAGGGGTTTTGGGAATAAAATTTTGAGGAAAAGTAAATAGGAGAGTAAAATTTTGGTGGGAAATAGATTTTGGGTAGATGGAGGGTTGGGATGGGAGGGGAGTAAAAGTTTTGGGGAGAAAGTAGGAAGGAATAAAAGTTTTAAGGAAAAAATAAAAAGGTTTGGAAGTTTGGGGTAAAAATGTAAAATATTATAGTTTGATATTCGAATTATTCGAATTATTCGAGTTATTCGAATTTAAAAACTCAACTCGATTCGAACTTGAAATTCAAAAAAAAATTCGAGTTGACTCGAATAACTCAAATAATTCGAATAACTCGATTCGTTTAACTCGAAAGTTGAATTTTTTTCTATTTTTTCAAGTCGAATTGAGTTTTGCTCACCCTTAGGCGGTGGTGTGAGATGGAGATGCTGACAAATATGATATAAAGTAGCATCAATATGATCAAGGCGCTGAAAACACTGTTGCTCGAATCGTGTGAAGCGCTCAGACATGTCAGGATTTGAAGCGGCCGCATGAGTTGGGCGGCGAATGGGCGCTGGCTCCTCGTGGGATGAAGGGACATCATCAAGAATGTCCTCTAGGTCCTCGTTCTTGGTGGACTGAGATAAGCGGTATTGAGGAGGATCGGTCCCGCGTCGGTGCTCGATCATCCTCATGTGAAGCATACTTTGGATGCCCTGTGGGGACATCTGGCCGATGAGAGTATAAGAGGATGTCTGGGCCACTGTGTTGAGGAGACCGAAGTGGCGGGCCAGGCAAGTCACGTATGGGGCCATCGGGATCACAGCCCTACGATGCTGCTCCGTCTAGTGCTGAATGGCATGGGCGATGAAGCAAGCGAGGTTGAGCACGTGCCCGTGTGACATGCTCTAGAGGAAGTAGGCGTTGTGGGTGTTGACGATACCGGCGTCTACCCGTCAATGTATGTGCGAGTAGGGCATGAAGGTACCTCAGTGATGGTGCGAGAGCTGTCGCCTTGGGGCGACTAGGGCCGTATATGGCCCGAGTAGGGACCAAGGCCTGCAAACACTTAGAAGGTGGGAAGTGGATATGGCGGTAGAGCTTGGAAAGGTCTTCCTCCTCCAAAAACTGCTCAGTGTATAGGCCCAGTGCTGTACTGGACTCTGATAGACTAAGTTGTTGAACAAGGCCCCGAGACGGAACTGGACCGTCCCTGGATCGTCATATGTGGTCATGACCGTCTGAAGATGGAAAGTGGAGCAGAGCTCTAGAGTAAGCTTGAAGTATGTGGGCTCGATGATCTGAAAGAATTGGTCTTACGGGTCCATTGTTAACAAGGCCCGAACTACGTCTGCCAATTGGACTCGCTCTAATGCGGCCCAATCAATACACCTCCCCACTCCGAGGGGTCTTGCTCTCAGTATTTGAAATAGTTCCTCTTGGGAACTTTGCGAGAACTGAAGGAAGGGATGTCGAATTTTAGTGGTGGCTCTGGAAGAGGAACCACCAGACCCCTTTCGCTTTTTAGGGGTGGGGACAGCGGCTTTCTTTCCTCTTGATGACATTGTTCCTGAAAATAAAATAGACAAATGAAAATAAGGGACATGTACTATGAATAGTCATAAGTTCCTAAGTTAAACAACAAAATAAATTAATCAAAACTACTAAGTACTTCATGCAGAAAGTGATTTCAATAAAATAATTTCGATGTCTAGTTATCCTAAGCATAGAACGAGACAATGGGAATGGTAGTAGTTATGGTTATCGATATATATATCAAGAATCATTTTCTTAAGATAGTTAAAAATGATAGCCAAAGAATGGTTCACAATGGCATAATGAGTATTCTAGATTAATCATGCAAAATGTATGAGAATCATATAAATAATAGCACAAATAGCTGAAAAATGAAACCATGAACATATAAGTAGTTAAAGGAAATTTAAAAATTAAGAGAAAAGGTAGAAAGGGGAACCGAAAAATGTAGGATTTAGGGCAAAGCAAGGTCATGGTGGTGTTACACGGGCGTGGCGGTACTGGTTGGGTTGGCAGCGGCGCAAAGAGTGGCTGGTATGAGCGATGGTGGGAGAGGGATTTATATAGAAATTGGGGTTTATATAGAAAAGGTAGAAAGGGTTTTGAGTAGAGAAGATGATGAATAGTAAGGGGTTTATATAGAAATTGGGCCACACTGGCGTGTCACACGCCCATGTTCTTTGGGCGTGTAAGGGCACATGGTCGTGTCGCACGGCCATGTCCTTCGATGTTTGCTTCTCCCACACCTGTGTATGGGGTTACACGTCCGTATGTGAATTGGCAGGTTCAAACACAGGGTTAGGGCACGGGCATGTCTCCTGCCCATGTCAATTTGGCAGGTTTAACCACGCTATGGGGACATGGACGTGTCGCATGTCTGTGTCGATTTGTAAGGATTTGCCATGACCACTTTGCATGACCGTGGCTATTTATTGCAGCCCGTGTTCTGGGAAATTTTGTCCTGCTTGTACACGGCCGTATCGCACGGCCGTGTCTTTGCCCATGGTGTCCCCACGGCCTTAGGCACGCCCGTGGGCATGGCCGTGTGGCTTGAAAAACCTACATTTAGGAAGTTAGTTGATGAATTAGAGGTTGAGAGCTTAAATAAAAGAAATTTACTATTTTAGTGCTCGAGTTGCCTCCCGAGAAGCGCTTGTTTATAGTCTAAGCTCGACTGCTTTCAAGCTTGCACGGTCACAGTGGTCTGAGGAGTTTAAACTCCTCTCTCCTGCTATCAGTCTTAATATCAAAATAAGGTTTGAGTCGAGTATAATTTACCTTGAAAGTGCCCAACGTCTTATGTGTTATCTCGATTGTACCATAGGGGAAAATTTTCATTACCGTGAAGGGAGGGGTGTCACCTGTATGAACTTTTGAATTTGAGATTCGAGGATATTCCTCCTCTAAGAATACCTTATCCTCTACCTTAAATTCATTCATTTTTACCTTAGGGTCATCATGGTGATACTTCGGTTTGACGTGGACTATTTTTGGTTACTCTTGGCGGTAGTTCAGCCACTCGTCTAGTTCTTCAATCTGTAGCATTCGTTTTTCATGTATTGTTCCCTTGGATGGACTCGTCTGTGGTTCGGTTGCACTTATATGAGGAGTATCTTACAAAGAAGGTTAGACGATGAGATCATTCTTATTACAAGAACTCGTAATAATATCTTTATCATTAACAGTCTTATTAGAGTTACGATCCTATAAAGTAACTTTGTCATCACCTACACGAAGTGTGAGCTCACCTGTGCCTACATCAATTATGGTTCTAGCAGTTGCTAAAACGGGTCACCCTAGAATTATGGGTACATTTCTATCCTTATCTATGTCTAGAACAACAAAGTCGATTGGGAATATAAATTTATCAATTTTGACAAGCACATCTTCAATTATACCCTTAGGAAATCTAATGGTTTTATCAGCCAATTGAATGCTTATCCTAGTTTGTTTAGGTTTCGCAAGACCTAGTTGTTTAAACAATTTATATGGCATTACATTAATACTTGCCCCTAAATCAGCCAAGGCATTTTTAACATCTAAAGTACCAAGTAGACAAGGAATCGTAAAACTTCCTGGATCTTTTAGTTTGTTGGGTAACTTGTTTCTCAAAATGGCTGGGCAAACTAAATTCAGCTCTACATGCAACGACTCATCCAACTTTTATTTGTTTGTTAGAAGCTCTCGTAAAGACTTCATGACGTTTGGCATCTGTGAGAGGGATTCAATAAATGGTAAGTTAATGTGTAATTTCTTTAATAGTTTAAGGAATTTACCGAATTGCTCATTTGTGTGGTCTTTCCTCATCACATTAGGATATGGGACATGAGGCTTATACTCATTGACAATTGGTTCTTTATGACTTACCTCATCCTTACCTCTACTTACCACAGTCTCCTTACTTGGCTCTGATTTGGTTTTACCTAACCCTCCTTCATCAATCGTGTCGATGGTGTGGAGTTGCTCCTTAGGGTTAGTCTCGGTGTTGCTCGGTAAGCTACCTTGTGGTCTTTCAGAGATTAGCTTAGCGAGCTAGCCTATTTGAGTTTTGAGTCCTTGAATGGATGCTTGCTAGTTCTTAAGTGCCGTCTCAGTGTTCTGGAAACAGGTTTCTGAGACGGAGATAAATTTCGTGAGCATCTCCTCAAGGTTCTGGTTTTTCTCTTACTGGTAAGGTGGTTGTTGAAATCTCGGAGGTGGTGGTGGTCCCTAATTTCCTTGGTTACCTTATCCTCCCCAGGAGAAATTGGGGTGGTACCTCCAACCTGCATTGTAAGTGTTACTATAAGGGTTATTTTGAGATCTAGAATTATTACCCATATAGTTGGCTTGCTCATTTTCCATGCCATACCCATAGGTGGGGTACTCAAAATTGCTCATGTTTCCTTGAATTGAGTCACACTGCATCACTAGATGTACCTACGTAAAACCAACGAAATTATCATAGAACCAATGAAATTATCAATCTTTTTATTAAGAAGTTCTACCTGATTAGAAAGCATGACGACCACATCAATATTAAAAACTCCGGTAGCTTTTTGCAGCTTTGTTCTCATGACTTGCCACTGATAGTTTTTCAGTGACATCTCCTCTATAAACTTGTAGGTTGCTTCTGGTGTTTTGTTGTTGATTGTTCCACCGGCGGCTACATCAATCATCTGTCTCATTGAGGGGTTCAAACCATTGTGAAAAGTTTGAACTTGTAACCAAAGAGGTAACCCATGGTGAGGGCACCTTCTCAATAAGTCCTTGTATCTCTCCCAAGCATCGTAAAGTGTTTCTAAATCCATCTGTACAAAAGAAGAGATATCATTCCTTAGTTTTGCCATTTTAGCCAGCACAAAATATTTGAGTAAGAATTTTTGGGTCATTTGTTCCCATATAGTGATAAACCCCCGTGGTAGAGAATTTAACCACTATTTAGCTTTATTCCTCAAGGAAAATGGGAATAACTGAAGACGAATGACATCATCAGAAACGCTATTTATCTTAAATGTGTCACAGAATTCCAAAAAGTTGGCTAAATGAGCATTAGGATCTTCATCCTGCAAACCATCAAACCGAACAAACTGTTGTATCATTTGAATAGTGTTAGGCTTCAATTTAAAATTATTCGCAGCAATAGTAGGCCTAACAATGCTAGATTCAGTACCAGCCAAATTAGGTTTAGCATAATCATACATAGTACGAGGAACAGGATTTTGCTTGATAGGATTTGCGGCTACTACAGGAGGTAGCTAATTATCTTGATTTGCCTCCATCTCTTCAGTAGATTTGGGTTCTTCTTCTTGTCTTTATTCTGGGTACCGTAGGCTTCTTTTTATATCTCTGCAATTTCTACGAACTGTGGCTTCTAAGTCGTCGTCAAAAAGCAAAGGTCCTGACAGGTTTTTTCTAGTCATAAACTAGAGATAACTGCCAGTGAAAAACAAAAAGGAAGAAAAATTTAGTAAATAAAACCTAATATAAAAAACTGAAAATAAATAAAAGTAGTAATGGATAAAGTAATAAAAATAGAGTGTTCCTAATATTTCAGTTCCCCGACAACGGCGCCAAAAACTTGATCGTGATCTGATGAAGTAATAAAATTTATCGTACCTAGAAACTAACTATTATCAATATAAAAGGCAAGCTCACCTATCGAATAGTAGTATAGTTTGTGGCAAGATCGGAATATCGAATCCAAGGAACTAAAAGTACTAGTAATGACTTCCTTCCTATTATCTAACCTAAAAATAAAGAGGGGGTTTGTGTAAACTAATTAACTCTAATCTAAACTAAGGATGCGAAAAAAAGTAAATTGGGGAATGGCTTTGGGAAAACTGAATGATAAAGACAATACCTAAGGAAGAATCCACCTAGACTTCACTTGTTATCTAACTCTAAACTAGACGATTTCTTCATTCGACTTGATCCATAGAGATCCCTATATTTTGTTAATATCTCCGTCGAGAATAAGAATAACTAATCCTAGGTTGATTAATTGAAATCTCTTTCTAATTAAAACCCCTAGTCTTGTGTTAACTCGATCTATAGATCCTCATATTAGATTTGACTCTAATCCGGTAGATATTCATTACCCTATGTCTAGGATTGAGATCAACTCCGCTTAATTGTGTTGGATCTACTCTTAAACAGGGACTTTTGCTCATCTGCCTAAGCACATTCGACTTAAATTAATACCCCAAAAATATCAATTCAAGAATTAAAAACATAATTAAGAACAAATTGAGTATTTATCATATAGTTTAGATAACAATAACAAGATTCATCTTAGGTTTCATCCCCCTCAGGTATTTAGGGGTTTAGTTCATACTTATAAAAAAGAACATCTTAGAAGAAAGAGAACAACAAAACATAAAGAAAACCCAAAACCCCTGAAAGAATTGAAGGGTGATCTTTAGTCTTGATGTTGATCCTTGCTTCTGAGATGGATCAATCGGCTTTCCTTTGAGTAATTCCTTGTTTTCTACATTGAGTTTTGGCGAGGACACCATACATCCTTGTAGTTGCCTCCTAGGGTCTTTATATAGAGTTTGGAATGCCTTTCTTAGCCCCTAGGTAGCCTTTTCCGCATGAAATTGAACTTCTTCATGACAGGAACACGTCCGTATGGCACGCCCGTGTGAGTCGAGTTTAGGCCGTGTTCAAGCCTATTAATGTGGCACGGCCATGTGGGTTGCCCGTGTGTTGAACTCTAGGCCGTGTTGTTTCCTTACTTTAGCCCATTTTCTCCATTTTCGAACCGTTTCTCATTCTTTTCACTCTCCTATGGTCTCCTAAGTATAAAACATGAAATTAAAGGATTAGCATCATCAAATTCCACAAATTCAATGATAATTCATCCATAAATGTGCTAAATGTGGGATGGAAATATGTATAATTTACAGTTTATCAATTCCACAGAGATCGAGCTAGTGCAATCAGTTGAAGTCCCTAATAAGGTGGAACCAATGTTACCAGAAGCTAAACCTGATGTCGAAACTTCAATGTTCAGAACTCAATCACCTTACCTAGATCTTCGAGACGAGTTGTCAAAGTTGATGGATGTAATGCAACATATACAATGGCAGCAACAAGCTTACTAAAGATACTAAAAAATAAGGGATGACTCGATAAGAAGTGCTCTTACAAAAATTTATAATGACCCATTTATTTTTGTGCCTGAGTTTCTAGATTACATATTTGAACCATGGAGTCCATTATCGGAGAAGGAGCGAAGCGATTCATGCAAAGACAATAATGATGGAGCAAAAGATGAGTAAAAATTCGAAAAGATCTGCAAATAAATGAAATGGAGGGATCTTGACTTTATTTTATTTTTGTTCTTAAGTCATTTTAGGATTAAGTTTAATTAGGAATTTTTATTTTCGCATAATAAAACAAGAGATGGGAATAATGAATAAATATGAGCAAGTCACAAAGTATATAGTGTGGCAATAGATATATACATGTTTAGGATTGGATCTAGAGAGAGCTTGGTACTTAAGCAGTCAAATTGATTCACCTCTTCTTTTTTAAAATCCTACCTGGTATATAGTATCTATTCACTTTAAACACTAAGGACATTGTTCATCTTAAGTAGGGGGACGAAAATTTGAAATTATTTCCACTTAGAATAAATTTCTTTCCGCTATACTTTGTTCAATAATTTGAAATTTTGTTAAATATGCTAAACTTCAGTATAAATAAAGTTCTATTATTTCAATAAATTGTTATGTTAGCTTAAATGATATAGATGTATTTTTAATAAAGCATGCAATTCGTACCATAAATTTTTTACTTCTTTAGGAAACTTAGGCATGCATGAAAATTTAAATCTCTAGAATTGACTTAGTAGTTTCTTGAGGCGAAATCCTAGGAAGCATGGAACGTTGAAAATGATTTATGCAACTTCTGTTTGGACTGTTTGAGCCTTATGAGCCAACCATGATGAAATTTTATCCTTTGAAACCCAACTTTGAGACTATATGGCATAGTTTTATTTTTGAACCCGTGCAAATTTAGCCATCACTTCTCTCTTAACTATCTTTAATTTGTCCCAAACACTGGTGTAACGCCCTGATTTTTGGGACTTTTCAGGATTTCTGTGATTTTTGGGTAATTCTTGATTATCTGTGTTCTGACTTTGTAAATTTTGTTCTAATATGTTAGTGGGCCTCTAGAAGGCCCAAGCTTAGGTTGAAACCCGGCGGATTTAATAAATTTTAGTTTTAAAGAGAAGGGGGTCCTGGTGAAGTGGGCTTTTAAGATTAAGTGAGCAAAATGGATCACAAGATAGCACCTGGCAAAGTGGCTAAATGACGCCACTAAGGTGCTATGAAAGTGGCGTGTGGATGTTAGGGGGGAGCCAAGGTTCAAGTCGCTAGGTAAGCAAGGGGTGGAATTATTTTTTTTAAAGAGCAGGAGAGTTAAGTGGTGGACTTTGGGTAAAACTCTGTCAGGAAGAGTTTGAATGGTTCAAAGGAGTGAGTAAGGAGGGATAAGGGGAGAAAATCAAGGAGTCTGAGGAGAGAGCAAGAGTTGGCCGTATAGGGGACTCTGTTGGTGCAAATTCGGCTAGGGGATTAGGTGCTTGCTATTTCGGCATTTGGGGGGAAAGTTGCCGATTTCTTTTTGGTGCATTTTCAGGTTTTAGTTGCTCACTCTTTTGTTTTGCCAAAATAGGGTAGGGTACTTTAGGTGTTCCTCTTTTTCTTTCTTTTGCTAGAAGCCGAACCTACACCCTACACTTGTGTCGACTTGGGTAAGTCAAGATTAGCATCTTTTCTCTCCTTCAAAACTGAATCCTCTCATCTCCTCCCCTCTTCTTTTGTCTACTCCTATCGACTTTCACCTTTTTCACCTTTTCTTTACCTCAAAACCAATTACCTGCTGCCGATTCTTCCCCATAGCCGAACCTATCTCCTCATCACCATTCTTTTCTTTCTCTTCTTCTTCGTCATTAAAATCTCTCACAACTTGTTAGCTGAAACCTTTAGAACCAAATTCCGAAACCTTGAGTACTCCTTGTCGATTTCTTCTATAGCCGAACCTCTAGTTAGCCGGATTAGGTTTGGATCTCGTGCTCACGGTTGGATGTAGTGTAGATCGGGATTAGGGGATCACTCAAGGACTCTTCTTGGGCAGAATAACGCATTGGTAAGTACTCGAACAACTTTCGTTAGTTACTTATGCTTTGAAGGAAAAGCCGAAACCCCTTAAGGGTGGCTAACGTTTGGACTAAGGCATGTTGGCCTCTTTCTTTTGGTTTTGTATGTACTAGTGTAGACAAGAGGACGTACAGCAAAGGGCTTTGAAGGGTAACACGATCGGACATCTAAATCTAGTCCATATTTCGGCAAAGGTAAGAACTTTAGGGACTAAGGCATTGTTGGCTGAATATGGTAAGGAGTTTAGTATGTATTTTATGTTGATATGTAGTCTGATGTATCAGTAACTCGATTGTAGGCAACTCACGTGTGGATCTCGCCAACGTACCATTCCAAACCAGGTGTGTAAACGACACCCATTCATAGACTAGATCGGCAAAAGCCAAAAAGCCGGCATTTTGTGAACTTACGAGCGTGCGAGCACTCGTGAGATAGATGGTTGTTAATCTTGAAAGTCTCAAGCGGTAAGATTGTAGAGTGCGCAATTCTATGCACTTCGGTATATTCGGGCTTAATAGGCCGAAATTGGGTTAATGGGCCAACGGGCCCAATTCGATAAAAATGCTCGATAAGTGGGTCTGTTAAAACATTAATGGCTGTAGAATGCATGAAAACCCTAGGATAGTAAATTTACTAACATACCCCTAAGTATGAAAATTTACCATTATACCCCTAGATGCAAAATAACTGTTATACCCCTAGGGTTAATTCTGTATGAAATGCATGATATTCTGTTTCTATATGTTATATGCCATGGTATGTGCATCTGATGCATTGGATATGGGTTATATTGATGGAGGAAGCATTTTGGTGACTCTGTCACAAATATCTGCTCTGGTGGCTTTGCCACAATATCTGTATCTGGTGACTCTGTCACATTATCTGTTTTGGCAGCTCTGCTGCAAATTCTGTGGTGTGTAGTGGATGGGTGGGTCGAGTAGTCTCCCCACATGGTGTAAGGTTGGTATGGGGGTGTATATGGATGGATATGGGTTGGGTTTCTACATATATGATATTCCTGTTCTGTATCTGTTATGGGCCTATGGGCTTCATTCTGATTTCTGTATTGGGCTAAGGCCCAAATATATCTGACTCTAAGGATTATTCTGATCTGGACTATGGTTGGGTTATGTTACACACTGAGTTTCCCAAACTCACCTCTTATTTTTATCGTTGCAGGTAATCCCCAACCATAGTGGACTTGGAGCTGTGAGGGATTCGGAGTGGCCACATAATTTGCAAGTTTGGTTTCCATTACGCACTCTATTCAGTTTTTTTCAATTATTCTATTTCATCATTTTGGGTCTTAAGTTGTAATAAGGCCGCTCTTAATAGTTTTTGATTTTTACTTATTGGTTATATTTATACTTAATTGAAACTGCTAGTTATAGGCTGCGCAGGTTTTTAAATCAAATTTAAAGAACAATTTCAAAACACAACGAACATAACAAATGGATAACCTGAAAGAGTAACAAATCGGTTTTTCATCAAACAACTGTTTTACAAATATTACTTTAGTCACCATAAACAAAGTACACAGACAGTCGTAAATCCATGTGACATGTCAGATTTGGCCATAACGTATAGGCCGGGTTTGGGGTGTTACAACTGGACTCAGTACTATTCAAAACATTTTTTGAAAATAAGTTTAGGGGAGTTGAAAAGAAGTATCAAATGCTCCCAAAATTGTAGTACATGCATTAAGAGCTTGTAAAAAAAAGAAAAGAAAAGAAAAAGAGCATATGTACTTGAAATGTACAAAAGAGCATGTGAAAGTAAAAAAAAAGTTGGTGTATTGAAGGTCAATATTCCAGAGGTTCGATTGAAGCTTAGTCTAGGGTCTTAGCCTAAATTTATCTATCTTTTACCTATCCCTAGCCTAGCCATATTACAACCTTGTTAAAAGACCTATTTGATTCAAGTTTCTATGCTACCTACATTAGTAGAGAGAAATTGCTATGATCAACATATGAAGACATAAGTTAAACTAAATGATTGCAGCTTAGTCTTGAATAAGGGAATAAAAATCAAATTGGTAAGGGCAACATGTCTTTGTTAAGGAAGCATTTAATCTAATTTTGCTATTGTAATAGTTGTTGAGATTAATTTGAACGATATGTATACTTAAGTAGCATAACTATCAAAATTCTTGTTTTTGAGAATAAGTATAATAAATTCAGAATTTTGGGAAGAATGTTGTTCTGAAAGAGTTTTTCAAAAGTGTTTCCAAGAAATTCTTTTTAAGTTCATGCATTACTCAGGACAAGTAATGAATTAAGTTTGGGGGTGTGGAAAAATGAAAATTTACACACTTTTATATGCCCTTTTTTAACTTAAAATCAAGCAGTTTTGATAAAATTCTTGTTGAATAATAATTAATTTTTATAAAATAATTAAATTGTACTTAAAATATGAACATGTTGAATTTTAGTTAATTTTATAATTAATTTTTATTAATTTTGGTTATTTTCAATAAAATTGCACAAAGGGCAAAAAATGGCCTGGCAGACACTACTAGAAGCACAAAACCGAAAAGCAATTTGAAGTATCGAGGTGAACTAATTTTCAGCCTAAGACGGTCCAAAATTATGTGTATTTATTCATAATATAATTAATTTTAATTTATTTCCAATTTAATTTGGGTTAATAAATTATTATTAATTAATAATGAAAAGTGGTCTAGTTGAACCGAACTGAGTGACCGAGCCAACCAAGAAATGGACAGCCCAAAACTGTCCATATGCTGACCCAAATCAGCTTATTAGCTAATTATTTAAGCTTGCAAAGAGGCCCTTGAAGACTTGTTGTAATATCCCGAATTAGGGCCTAATCGGAATAGTGGTTTCGTGACCACAAATTCGAGATATAAATAATCATTTTCTAATTATTTTGAGGTTTATGATATGATTGCATGATTGTGTAAAAATTTCGTGAAGAAATTCTATGCATAAAGTGCTTAATTTAAAATTAGGGACTAAATCGAATAAGTTGCAAAACTTGCTTTCTAGAAGCTTTTAGTATGAAATTGCTTTGGAATATTAATTAGGAGGTCTTAAATAGAATTTGACCAATTTCTAAAATTTTGGACAAAAATGGGCTTGTACATGAAAAATTACAAAGAAAGGCATTAAGGGCATGTTTGTCAAATGGTAAAGGTGTTAAATTGAAATGTGTTTTATTTATATTTTTATGGTTTACATTTTTATGAAATTATTTTGTAAAAAAATTTCGTATGAAAATTTTGACGTTTGGGCACTCAATTTAGTCAAAAGGACTAAATTGTAAAAAGTGCAAAAGTTGAGTTCTATATGTTAGAGGTGTTCAATTGCTATGAAAATTTAAATTGGAGGTCCTTAAATGGTAATTAGACCATTGGTTAATTTATTGGACAAAAATGGACATGAAATGGGTGGAAAAAAAATTTTTAAGTTTGGGGCATTTTGGTCATTTAGTGATTAAATGAATTAAAAATCAAATTAAAAGCCAATTTTTGCTCATCTTCTTCCTCAAGGCCGAAAGTAGCATGGAGAAACCATGGCTAGGGTTTTTCAAGCTTCCAAGCTCGATTGTAAGTCCGTTCTAGCCCCGTTTTTAATGATTTTTACGTTCTTCAAATCCCGGTAACATGGTTTCTCTATTTTTACCATTTATTTGAGTTAGGGTTTGATTTCAAAAATTGACCCATGTTGAATAATTGTGTATTTTGATGTTTTATGATAGAATATGAGGTTTTAAATTATGTTAAACAATTTGTGCTACTCGGTTTTAAGTAAAAACGAGTAAAACGGCTTAATTGGTAAAAATACCAATTGTTCATAAGTGCATGTTGTAGTTGGAATTTGAGCTTGCTAATGGTAAATAAGTGATCAGCATGTCATAAAACATAAGAATTTGGGATAAAGTTTAATTTCCGAGCCTTGGGGCAAAAGTGTAAATATGCAAAAGTTTAGGGGCAAATTTGTAATTTTGAAAAAGTTAGAGTCAAGGACTATTTTGATGAATGTGAGTATTAAATAATCTAAATGTGCTATTTTAGATCAAGAGAAACGAGATTCAAGTCGTGATCGAGGGAAAAACAAAGTTTACGAGGAATAGGCTCAATTGTTGATATTTTGGTATCGAGGTAAGTTCATGTGTAAATAATGTAACATAATTGCTATTTTAAATGATTTAATGCTATTTATATGATATGATACTTGTTATTATGAATATTATGCTTTGTGAAATATTATGTATTGGTATGAAAAGTATGTGATTAAATTGATAAGTATGAGATGCAAACAACGTATTGGTTCCGATATTTTGAGGAGAACACGGGGAAATGTGTGATTGAGGAAAATCCCGTTTGAACCTTGGGAATAGATTAGGATACAAGTGACATGTCACTAGGATGGTTGGGCATCCGAGCTCGTTAAGTTGAGTCCGAGTTCACTTATGGATGCGAATGTCCGAACTCGTTGAGTTGAGTCCGAGTTCGTGAGATGTAACTAGGCATCCGAGCTCGTTGAGTTGAGTTAGAGTTCACTTATGGATGCGAACGCCTGAGCTCGTTGAGTTGAGTCCAAGTTCGCTTATGGGCGGGTTACATGGTTACTTGATTACATATGTGGCACTTATGTGCAAATTATCCATGTATCCGAGTTATATTCCGAGGTGTTCAACGGGTAAAATTCTAGCGAAATGGAAGAACACTCAAGAGGCAAGTATCATTTTGATAAGTGTTTTGAAATGGATACTTTGGACAGGTAGGTACTTAACCCTCAGGTTGAAACTTGATACAACATCAATAATGTGGTAAGAAGACAATTGATGATTAGAAATGTGATATATGTTTTGGTGATACCATGCTAGTGTTGTTTGGAAGAATTGCTTTGTTATGTGACTTGTTATTTGCATGTGAACTTACTAAGAATTTATGCTTACTCCCTCCTTTTCATTCATTGTAGTTTTGGACAAGCCGGCTCAGGAATCGGGATAGGTCGAAGGCTCGTTCACACTATCCGAAGAACTATTTTGGTAAAATGGCATGTATAGCAATATACTTGTTTTGTGTAATTAATCTTGCGATATGGTTGTGGTTTGGTTGAGAAAATGCCTGATAATGATTAGTCCTTGGAATGGTTAATTTAGATCATGTATGAGACTATGTATGTTCAAAGTGTTAATAGTTCATGAATTTCCATAGAAAAGTGAAAATTTGTCATAAAATAGAATGTTGTAATAGCAGTGATGTGAGTTTGAAAAATCACTAAAAATAGTAGAAACCGAAAAAGGTGATGAATTAAATATGAAATTGAATCTTAATGTGTCTAATTTCATATGGAAGAAGCAAAACAGGTAAAGGAGTTATATGTTATGAGATATTTGAGTTTTAGTGAAACAGGGCTAGAGCGATTTTTGGATCCCCTGTTCCAAATTTGGAAATTCACCACAAATTGAAAAAAAATAATTAGGAGGTATAATTTATATTTTCAGAATCCTTATTGAGTCTAGTTTTAATAAAAAAAAAAGGGTATGGTCATACATATTTTGTACAGAGAGAAAAGTGGTTTGTAGTAAGCAGAGGTCAGTGCAGTCAAGTTCTGAAACAGGGGTAAATTTAACTAATAAACTGTACTAATTGGATTGACCAAAAATTCTAGAAAAAATTTAATAGATAGATATATGAGTCTAGTTTCAGGGAAAATTTATGGATCTTGATTTCAAGTTTCGTAACTTGAGATATGATTTTTTAAGCGACCATGATGCAGAAAGACAGCTTGCTACGAAAATTTAATTAGTTGATTTAAAATTTAAACAGTGATGAAATAAGTTTAGTAACACCTCAAGCTCGACTCCGGCGACGGTCTCGGGTAAGAGGGCATTACACTTGTTCAAGTTGCAATCAAACCACTCCACAATTGATGGCTTTATAGATATCCCCCAAGCCAAATTTAGCAAAATTGAAACCATTAACCTTGCCACATGTGTGGCCGGCCAAGGGATGGCTCTTTGGTTGCTATTTTTAGCTAATTTTAGCAGCCATTTTCGGCTATAAAAACCCCCTTGGCTGATCATTCAACACATCTCATTCATTCACATCTATTCTCCATTCTCTCACTTTCTCCTCTCATTTTCCCATCCATTTTACTTTGTTCATTTGCCGATTTCTCCTCTTGTAAAAGAGGCTTTTATCATCCATTTGGAGTAGCAATTAGGTGTTCATAGCAGCCTTGGTTGACAAAGACAACAAAGAAGGAAGAATGGAGCAACCTAGTCAAGCAATAGAAAAACACCAGATTTGATTCTTGTTCCGTATCTCTTTAATTTTTGTTGTTGTTATGATGAACATGTCTATGAATATTTATGTTGTTGGAATGGTTAATTTAATCAATTTAGCTTGAATTTATTCCGTGTTAGGTTGATTGCATTTCGTCCTATTAAATTATTAAAATTTTGTTTATGTTGTTATAGGCCTCGGTAAGATGCTTGATTAAGTAAAATCATGACTAAGTTATTCTTGCATTACAATTGTTAGGTAACAAATGAATTAATTATTTAAATGGATTGAAATTATAATTAATGGGCACAGTACTTAATCAGTGCATGTTTAATCATCTAAGCTAGCTGAATGTTAAATTAGCAACGGTATCTGACGATACATTTGCCTTGCATAACTTGCAAGATTAGTGTGATTAAACTATTTCAAGGTAAAGATACATTGTTACCTCACGTAGTCTTTTATGTGCTTATTAGATTTAATTAATCGTTTGCGTTGACATATGGATATGTACAAGAGGTTATTTCAATTTAATAAGTATGTGTGTGCAATAACATGTTTGCTTATTAAAATCTGTTTAATCGATTGAATTGACATAAGGATATGTAAATGAGATGAATGGATTTTTGTAGGTGAGTATGTTCATAAGTTATCAAATTATCGAGTTGCCGTGAATTTATTTGTAACAACATAAACACCCTGGATTTTGGGGTTAGAAGTTTTGAGCTTTATAGTTAAGGTCAGTGAGTAGGTTAATCTATTGTGTTTATCTTTGCATTCTAATGTCAAAGTAAGCCTGCTGATTTGGTGATTTGATGTGTGTTAGGTTGCCTATAAGTTTTGAGTTCGAATTTTCGTGTATGTTTGAGGGAGTAATTTTATTTTAGATTTGTTTTCTTGAAGTTGCTAAAATATTTATTTATTTTAGCTATTTTATTTTTTATTTTTGGAGAATAGAAAATCCCCCCCAAAAAATAGAGTTGCACGTTCTTCCCCTTTTCACCATTTTGTTCTCTCTGACTTTCAGTTTTTTCTTTCTTTCTTAAAAGAAAATATTTGGTTTCTTTTCATTCTTTGCTTCTTCCGTTTTATCATTTTTTGTGTTTGTCAAGGGAGTTTTGTTCTTGGGTGTTTGTTTAATTAGAAGAGAAGAAGGTACGTTTTGCTTTTGGGGGGTTGATAATATCTCTTTTGTTTTCTTTTTGTTATTGGATTGAAGTTTTCGTTAATTCGTTTGTTTAATTGAGGTTTCTAAATTGGTTTGGTGGAGCGAGTCGAACGATTCTAGGTGCTAATTTTTACGTTTGAGGTGTGTGTTTGGAAACTCCTCTATTTTGTTATAGACTTATTGTTTGGGTTCTGCAGAATTTGACAAATTCTAAGTGTTTCAGAGATTGATAAATCACTATATTGTTTTGCTGTTGTTTTGCATATAAACCTATATAATTTGGTATATTTCCGAGTTATCAATGGTTGGGAAGCCTTTTGAGAGAAAAAAACATGTTTTTTAGGCTATTTTTGCGTGGTTTCTTGACCACACGAGTGGCCACACGGGCGTATGCTGCACACAGGAGGTCTACACGGCTGTGTACATTTGAGAAATTAGAGATTTGGGCAAATGTTGGTGCCACACGACCTAGCCACATGGTCATGTGGCTGATTTGAGGATGTTTAGTCGATATTCACACGGGCGTGTGAGACTTTTGCACGGCCGTGTTTTCCCTGCACATTATTTTAGTCAATTGGGAAAGAGAGTTATATCGGCTATCCATACGACCATGTTCCTGGGTCACACGCGCATGTGTCATAGTCACACGGGCGTGTGTTATAGTCACACGGCCATGTGCCTCCTTTAGGCAAGCATGTGTCTCCTTCACATGGGTGTGTAGACCCCCACAAGGCCTAAGGACTTCCACATGGTTGAGGCACACAGCCGTGTGGCCCTATTTCGTAAATTTTTATTCTAAGTTAGATTTTGACTTGTTTGTGTTCTTGCATGTTTCGACCCTCGGCTAAGCCTTGGTAAAGTTGGTTGGGACTCTATTTTTGGCCCGGACTTATGCATTAGTATAATCATAGCACTAATTTAATAATTTATTTAAGTGTTAGGTGATGTTACCAGTAGTTAAGTATCGTTATAACTGATTCTGAATTTGGTCGATTGAATATGTGCACCTCTGATTCTGTTTGGCTGGTTTGTGGCTATTTGTAAGTTGTATATTTTATTTTCGTAAGTCTATTGATGATATGTTTGCATATATACATTTGCATAAAATTCTAGGTTTAGTTGCGAAAGGAAGGAAGTTTGATATGATTTGGTAGTTTCAACTACAATACATTTGTACAGCAGTTTACCGCACTGTACTATACATATGTCAGCTTATCTACATATTGTCATTTGAATGGCTTAGTTCTACGTGGGCCTTCGAGGTCCTATGTGTTGTGCATGGTTGGTTGGGCTTCCTTAGCTCATATGTGGTGTGCAGGGTGGTCGGAGAGGTGTTCGGTTGGTCGGGTGGGTTTTTTTTACTTGTTGCATTCATACGCATCTGATTATATGTCTTAATATATGTGTAAGATTATGCGAGTATTGAGGTGTTAGTGATATGGTACATTGAAATGAAGTATTTTTGTTAAGACGTATTTTGCTATGTTTTGGTAACGACTTGTTGTTTGGTTTAGCAGCTAAGTTTTCCGTGTATGGTTGTGTTCATATTCTAGTAGCGGATTGTTTGTCATGACTCTCCATTTTCCATTTTCTGTTACGTTTCGGACTCACACCGAGCTTGTGTCGGTCACCCCCTTAGTGTTCCCTTTTCAGGTACTCTCACATTTTGAAGTTGGACTTGGCATGCCGGAGGTCTCAGAGTGATAAGTTTTTAAATAAGCTGATAAGTCTCTTTTTTAGTTCTTATTTTGTTAAGTCGTTCTGGACTGTAAGTAATTAAAAGAATTATGGTATAATTCTATTTTGGGTTTTCGTAAATGGCTTTGGTATTGAATTCTAGAAACTGCGAAATTTTAATTCTGTATGCTTTTGACGTAACTTAAATTTTTTTTTTTAAATTCTAAGTGGTTACATTTTTATCGTCACTTAATTACTGTTTTAAAGCATAACTTGTTAAGTGACTTAATTTGTTTTTAGCATTTTGTATTCAAAATTAGTTTCATCATTTTTGTTTGTAAATTACTTTTCGATCACTTCGGCGGTCAATGTAATCTCCGAGATTCAGTCTAAACTTCTAGGTTAGATTTTGAGGTGTTACACATATAAATATGCATTTGATGCCTACATGCTTTGCACTCTAATGCCTTGGTGTGATGTAGTTTACCAGTGTATCTGAGTTTGTTTTACTACGGTTCCATTGAGCAAAACTTGTTAATTGAAATTGGAAACTTGAAAATGTAATGAAAGTGGATTCTATAAACTATTTTGATGTAACATTGAAATAAATAATTTGAATTTGGTATAAACTTATATATTCATAATAGAGTATGGTAATGAAATGAATAATGAGAAATTGGTATAGTTCTATGGATTGATGTTGGAATATGAAATTGAGGTGAATTGTATGAAAATGATATCAATTGTTTATGTTTTAAGTTTTACTTATAATGTTTAAAGTTCTTGAATATTTATGCTCAGTTATTGTCATTTTAAGTGTCATGTCCTAGCCAAATTTATGCCAAAACTATAATAAATAACATGATTAGGTATGATCAAAGTAAGCATAGTACTTTCCACTTGAATTTACTAAGAAATTATATGATATACTCTAGTTCTTTCCCTACTTGTAGATCATCACCTTACAAAACTTGTCGAGCTGGATCAGTGGGAAGCACACATTATCAATAAGAGGGTAGAATTATATTTGTAACAGCCCATTTTTGGGTCAAATCAGAACAATGGTTTCGGGACCAAGAATTCGAAGTAGAAATATTTATTGTGATTTTATTTTAGGTTCTAAAATATGATTAAATGATTGTGTGAAAATTTCATTAAGAAATTTTATAAATAGAGTGTCCAATTTAACTAGTAGGACTAAATTGCAATAGGTGCAAAATGTGTGTTCTAGAAGCAATAAGTGTTTAATTGTAATGAAATTTTAAATTGGAGGTCCTTAAATGGTAATTAGACCATTATACTTTAAGATGGACAAAAATGGACATGGTTAGGTTAAATTTTAAAGTCGGGCATTAAGGGCATTTTGGTCATTTGGCAAATAAAGAAAAAATTAACTAATAAAAAGATATCATCTTCCCAATTTCATCCTCCCATAGCTCACTTTCACAAGGGAGCCAATAGTTATGGTTTTGGCCACTTCCAAGCTCGATTGTAAGTCTGTCTTTGGCCTATTTTTTAATGATTTTTACTTTTTTTTGAATGTCGTAACTTGATTTAGCTATTTCAAGGACTAATTTGAAAGAAAATCAAAGTCTAAAATTTTACCCATATTAGATATTTGTGTATTTTGATGTTTAATGGTAGCAAATGTTTGGTGTTGGATAAACAACATTTACCAAGTGATTTTTTATGAAAATGTCAAATAGGGACCTATTTGTAAAAGATTGTAAAATGTGTGTAAAAATGAGAAAAAATGAAAAATGTGGGCTGTTATGAGTATGAAATAGGTTCGGCTAGGCTTGGGTAATGAAGAAATCGAATGAAAAGCATTTTACGAGCTTGGAGTAAAGTCTAAAAAGTTGAAAAGTTAGGGGCAAAAATGTAATTTTTCTATAATATGATTCTTGGGCTTAATTGAATAATGTGAGTATTAAATGAGTTAAATTTTTTATTATAGGTCAAGAAAAACGAGGTTCGAACCTAGATCGGGGGAAAACAAAGTATTTGACGATTAGATCCATTAAACCATTTTTGTACCGAGGTAAGTTCGTATGTTAAAAATAAGCTTTAAAATAAGTGTATTTAAATGCATTAATATTGCATGAACTGTATGTTTGATTATGTGAATGAGTTTATCTCTATGGACAAATCTGACGACGATTCGACAAGTAAGAAACCCCGTTTGAACCTTAGGAATAGGTTAGGATACAAGTGACATGTCACTAGGGTTACCATGTGCTATGTGATTTTGTGATCTGGGTGTTGGTCTCGTACGTCCTACCGTTGGCTGAGTATATTGGCATATGTTGCGGATACTTGACAGCTTGTGTGAGCAGCACCATGTAGCTACGTCTTGATTGACAGTTTGTGTTAGCAGGCCCGTCGATAGCTCGAGAGCGAGCGATTATTTGATATAAGAATTAGATAGCTTTGACTGCATATGTGGCACTTAGTGTGCAAAACTTCCCGAGTATCCAACATTGTTATTCCGAGTGGTTCACAGTTATGTTAAAGATGAGATTATGTGTAAAATTATTACGAGATGGTACAGGTATGCGCTTAAAACTTATGATTATTAGATTCGTGAATTGATGAATATGAAGTAAGTTGTGATGGAATGAATTATGAACATGAGACTATGGTAAATTTACATTTAATCATGTTATATTATTTGAATGCTCTATATGTGTTAAGGTTTTCTAATTTCTTGCATATGAGCTTACTAAGCTATTTAGCTTACTCCTTTTATTTTTCCATGTTTTATAATATCGCCAAGCTAGCTCGGATCGGAGATCATCAGAGATCCATTCACACTATCAACAATTATTTTTGTATTAATGAATTCATGTGTCATAATTGATTTGGCCAAATGTGTTGGCTTATAATGGTTAGAAGTTTAATTCGTATAAGGCCATTGGAGATAGACTAATATTGGTTATAAGTATATTCTTATAATGATGCCTTTAATGAATGATGTGTTGTTGCCTTGGTTGTGGATGTCTGGTTGTATGTATATGCTTGGATTGGTGCTATGTTATGTTGTGTAGGTGTGCATTAAAGGGTGGCAAAATGGCTTGGTAAATAGCCTTTATTTTGTCCACACGGGTAGACACACGGGCATGTGTTTAGGCCGTGTGAGACACACGGCTGGTCCTATGCGCATGTGTTTAGGCCGTGTGTACCCTGCACCTTTGTTTTGGGAAACAGAATGCTCAGAATTGAGCACACGGGTAGAGACACGGGCGTGTGTCTCAGCCGTGTGGACTGTACGGTCTTGAACACGGGTGTGTGCTCTGGCCGTGTGAAGTCTGCACCTAATTTATGAAAATTAATTTTCCACATAGCCTAGCACACGGGCATGTGACTTGGCCATGTGATCTCAATTTGTTCATAGGTTACAAGTCAAAGAGTTACACGAGGTCAGGAGACAGGTGTGTGTAACCACACGGGCGTGTGACCTCTGTTTAGTGGAAAATTTTCTGAGTTTCATAAAAATTTCTAAAGTTCTCGGTTTAGGCCCGAACCCACTTTCAATGCACGTTTTGGGCCTCATAGGCTCGTATCAAGGACTTTGTGATTAAATGCAAATGGTTTTAACTTGGACGAAAATTTACGACTCAAAATTGTATGATTGTTTGTGTTATAAGTCCGGTAATGCCTGATACTCTGTTCCGATGTTGAATACGAGTAAGGAGTGTTACAATATTCATTTTGAATCTAATTATTGTGGCATGTATATAAGGGCACCTTATTATGCAAATGGTCATTTTTGGGTGGATAGTTATGTAGCAATTGTGGCTATGGTTGATCTTGTATAATAAGCTTGAAATATGACTTATTTGATGAATGGTCTTTGTAACGCCCTAATTTTTGGGTTTCTAAGATTTTGCTTGTCTGGATGTGTTAAATTATGCTTTGAATGTGTTTAGTGGGCCTTTAGAACGCCTAGGTTTAAGTTAAAGCCTGGTGGAATTTTAAATTTTGGGCTTAAAAGAGAAAGGGCGTTGGATAAGTGGGCTTTTAAATAAATCTTGGGGATTTAGGTCACAAGAAAGCTTGTGTTAAAGTGGCAAGGTGGTGCCATTTAAAACACAAGGGGTGGCATGTGGAAGCTGTGAAGGAGCTAAGGTTCGAATCCCTTTATAAGCAAGTGTGTTTTATTTTTATACTTAGTGAAATTCTGGGGAAGAAGTTGAGGTGTTCATAGAATTAGGTATGGAGTGACAATGAGGGGTTATCTAGGAGAAAATTTAGGTAATTTGAAAAGGGAAGTAAGAGTTGGCCGACTAGAGGACTTTGGAGAGGCAAGTTCGGCTAAGGACCTTAGGCTTTGGCATTTTTCGGCAATTGAGGTGTTGGTGCCGATTTCTTTTGGTGGTTAGCCTTCGGGATTTGACAAATTGGGTAATTCTTTTGGTTACTGAATAGGTATAGTTTCTTTTGGGCTCCTTCATTCCATCTTCTTTCTCCTCTTCTTTTTGTTCAGAAAAGCCGAAAATCTTGTGCACATCTTGTCCTTTGCCGATTTCTTTCTCTTGGCCGAACCTATTCTCCTTATTCTTCCCCTTTTTCTTTTTTTCCCCTTTCTTCATTGATTGAAGTGATCTCTTTGAACCCCTTCTGGCCGATTGCTTCAAGGTTGAAACCCAAATCCCTTTTAGCCGAATTCTTCTTAGCCGAATACCATAAAAATTGAAATCCCAAAACCTTGAATCCTCCATTGCCGTTTTCTTCTTAGATCAAACCTCACTCATCCTTATTTTGAAAAGCTGAAATCACTTGACACTCTCTTTTCTTTTGCTTTCATCTCCTTCCACCTTGTTTCTTAAAATTGAAACCCCCATATCCTCTAGTGTGTTTTCGAAAGCTGAATCCTTTGGATCCCTCTTCTCCTTGTGTTCTGACTAGATCTATAATAGATCTAGCCTAGGCTAGAGATCGGTGGTTCTTTCGTGTGGCAAGGCTGTCAAAAACACTGTTGGGTAAGTAGTTTCCTTCCTACTCTATTCTTTCTTACGAATCAAGAAAAGCCGAAATCCCTAACCCCCTAGTACTAGTCAGTTTTAGGCCCTTTGTCTAATGGAATGATTTAACTTATCTTCTTGTGGTCAATTTTGGGAACAACTATTCATAGTGATGATCTCGTTAAAGGTGGTTAGTGATATTAAGGCAATCTAGATCTAGCCCGAATATGGTAGGATGTCCATTTTGTTGATTTTGTTGGTTTATTGTTTAACAGTGTGATTAAAACGATTGTAGGATTAATCGTTCGAGGGACTTCTGAGTATACCGCAAATAGGTGTGTAATCGACACCCTCTAATAGAGTAGATCGGCAAAAGTTGAAATGCCAAAATTTTGGCATTTCGAGGGCTTGCGAGTATGCGAGCACTCGTGGGTCGGTTTGAAACAGTAAAGTTGGAATCGAGAACGGTAAGACTGTTGTATGCACGTTTTCATGCACGTTGGTGGTTTGGGCCTCGAAGGGCCGAATTTGGGCCCATTGGCCTTACGGGCCCATAGGGGTGTAAACGAGCGATAAGTGTATTCTGGTAATTTGATTGTTAAGATCTGCTAAAACAGGTGTAAAATTTGGACTTGATGGGTCGCAGTAGCTAGTGGACTCTGTCGAGCCCATAAGGGTTTTAAGGCTTGATGACTCGTTAACAATAAAATGGGCTGATTAAGTTACATGGACGACAATAAGTCTATTGGTAGACGATAATGAACATGAAACCCTAAAATTTGGCAAATTTACTAAAATACCCCTTAAGGGTAGAAATTACTGGTTTACCCCTAAGTGCTAAAAGACCATTTTATCCCTAGGGTTGAGTTGACTGATTTGTATGCTATTATATCTGATACTTTGTATGCCATGTCATATTATATTCTATTGCATGGGATTGGGTTATTATGATGGAGGAAGTGCTAAAGTGGCAATGCCACGTATTCTGTTAGATGCTCTTCCTCATATTACTGTTTTAGTGGCTTGGCCACGATATCTGATTAAGCAACTAAGCTGCGACTGTGGTGTGTAGGGCTGGGTGGGTTGAGTTATTCCTCACATGGTGTGTAGGGCTGGGTGGGTTGAGTTATTCCTCACATGGTGTGTAGGGCTGGTACGGGTGGTGTGTAGGGATTGGGCTTGGGCTTTGCATTCATGCATAATACACTGATCTGTTACTCTAATGGGCCTAAGGCCTACACTGTTTATTGAATAAGGCTAAGGCCTAGTTATCACTGTTTTCTAAATAGGGCTAAGGCCTAGTTATCACTGTATCTTAATAGGGCTTAGGCCCAGACTGAGCTTGAACTATCTCTGTCTCTG
Organism: Gossypium stocksii; assembly: GCA_020496765.1. Lineage (NCBI taxonomy): Eukaryota > Viridiplantae > Streptophyta > Magnoliopsida > Malvales > Malvaceae > Gossypium > Gossypium stocksii. The sequence goes on from CM035622.1 coordinate 58,602,024, forward strand.
GCTGGGTTAGCTTACACACTGAGTTTTCACAAAGTCACCCCCCTTTCTTTCTATCCATACATGTGAACTCCGACCTTAGAGTACTTGGAGCTGCGAGGGATTCGAAGTTGCCACGTGAACTATTTCTGGTTTTATATTTTCCTAAAATTACTTTGTTTTAGTATTCATTAATTTTTGGGTTCTAATCTGTAATAAAGCCGCTCGATAATCATTTTATTTTTACTTTGGTTTTTACTTGTTTTAAAATGATACACTAGTCTGCGCGGATTTTTATTTCAAATTAACAAACGTTTTCAAAATGTTCTCTATGTGACAAATGGATAACTTAATGAGAACGATTCACTAACAAGATCTTTTAAAAAGTAAACTCCAACTGATAGTGGATAGGGATTTTCCTTAAAACTAAATAAGGTTTTTGTAATAAAAAGGTAATATGGTTTTGATTAAGTCGACATAACGATTATAAAAAGAAGACTGTAGCATAATTAGTTGTCAATGTGACACAATAGATTCGGCCATAACGTCTGGGCTGGGTTTGGCGTGTTACATTTAGTGGTATCAAAGCCTGGTTGCAACAACTCGGCTATGGAATGGGTTCAACGTTTTATTAAAATCCAAGTTTTAAATTGTTGTAAAAATCAATTCTGAAAATTTCTTAAGGAAGGTTTTTTTTATGATTTTTTTTTCGAAAATATTTTCCTCATTTTTCTAAAGACAAGGGTTCTGAGAAATTTTAATACATTTGAAATGGTTATAACCAGTAAAACTTGGTTTTTCTAAATCTAGTTTCTAAAGAATGGCACACCGAATCTCCGGCACCAAGTCTGTAAGTACTCTTTCTTTCCTGTATTTGATTAAGATGCTCTGACATTGAGAAATTACTGTAGATAGTACTAAGACCCTACTGAGATTCTATAGTTAGGGCAACACTAAAACTGTAAGGACTGTGACAGTAGGAAGAACTAAAAACCCTAAAAGATTGAGACTGTAGCTAGGATACGATTCTGGGAAAACAAAACTCTAAAATACTATCTGTACATAAGACATCTGTAATAAATACCGAAATACTGAACTAATTCATAAAATTAATAATGAAATAATACAATAGGAGTACGGTGGCAACTCGTGGAAGAGGTCGTGGATGTGCCCGAGGAAGTACGCAAGCTGGGTCTTCATCTTCAGGACATATGCCAGCCGGGGAGGCACGAGTGCCATTGGCAACTAAGACTGGGTCGTACGATCCGGCTGCAGGGGACGATACTTTGTCCCAGGCGATGTTACGAGTGTTGGAAAGGGTTGCTAGAGTAAGTACTCAGACTGTAAACTGGGGATCTATTTCTGAGCGACTCTGAGCTAACGGAGCGGAAATTTTCAGGGGCATATCCGGTGTAGTCCCGAATGTGGCCGAATTTTGGTTGGAGGCCATGGAGCAGATTATGGACGACTTGGACTGCTCAGTGGAGTAGAAGCTGAAGGGAGCAGTATCTCTACTGCGAGACGAGGCCTATCAGTGGTGGATCACTGTGAGGGATAGTACCCCAGCTGAGCGGGTGACTTGGGAGCTATTTAAGACGGCCTTTAAAGGGAAATACGTTGGGTCAAGCTACGTGGATGCTTAAAGGAAGGAATTTCTGAATCTGACCTAGGGTAATAAGACTGTCGCGGAGTATGAGGCTGAGTTCTTAAGGTTAAGTCGGTATGCTAGTGGAATAGTCGCTACGGAATATGAACGTAGCGTACGATTTGAGGATGGCCTTAGAGATGAGCTAAGGGTGTTGATTGCTCCGCAGAGGGAGCGTGACTTTGCGGCTTTAGTGGAAAAAGCTAAAATAGCTGAGAAGGTGGAATGCACGGAGCGGTAGAACCGTGAAAAGGATAGAATTGATTCAGGAGGGATTTTGGACCCTCGGGTGCTGCGGGCAGGAATGTCAAAAGGGCTAGAGTGGACGAGCCGATTCGAGCAGTTTCGATGAATGTAGTTAGACCACAAGCTTGTGGGGATTGTGGTAGAGTGCATCTGGGTGAGTGTTAGAAGCATACTGGGGCATGTTTTCGATGCGGGTCCAAGGATCATAGAGTCAAAGATTATCCTCAGAGGTCGACTCAGATGCAAGCTGCTGAACAGAGGGTTGCTCAACCAGTGTGAGGTGGACCACAACCACAGAGAGGCTGTAGTCAAGGTAGGGCGGCAATGGAAATGGTCGTGGACGTGGAGCACTAGATAGTGGTGCTGGAAATGCTGAGGCTCGTCAGCCAGCATTGGTTTATGCTACTCATCGCCGAGAGGAGGGTAACGCACCTGACGTCATAATAGGTACGTTTTTTATTTTTAGCATGCCATACACTGCCTTGATTGATATTTGATCTACTCATTCATATGTTGCTTATGATGTATTTGGGGCGTTGGGTGTGCACTCTGAGGAAACTGTGAGTGGGGTAACTGTGAAAAGGCCACTGGGTCACTCGGTTAGGGTAGACAAACTCTTTAGAGATGTACCTTTAGAGACTCAAGGTAGGATTTTTTCCGTAGACTTAATGGAGCTACCATTTGGAGAGTTCAATGTCATCTTGGGAATGGACTGGCTTGCTAAGCATAGGGCAACTTTGGATTGTGTTGCTAAGCGGGAGGTGTTAAAGACTACGGAGGATGAGGAGGTGATGGTTATAGGGGAGCGAAGAGATTACTTGTCTAATGTTGTCTGGGGTTTGAGAGTTGAGAAGCTGATTCGCAAGGGTTGCGAGGCATTTTTGGCATATATGAGTTAGTCTGATGCTGAGGGTTTGACCATGGGAGAAGTTAGAACTATCAAGGAATTTCAAGATGTTTTTTCGAATGAGCTTCCTGGGTTGCCTCCAAATCGTGAAGTCAAGTTTGGAATCGACTTGTTACCTGGAACGGCTCCAGTGTGCATCGCTCCGTACAGGATGGCACAGGATGGCACCAAAGCAGTTAGTGCAGTTGAAAGCGCAAATCCAAGAGTTACTGGATAGAGGTTTTATTAAGCCGAGTGTGTCTCCGTGGGGAGCACCGGTACTGTTCGTGAAGAAGAAGAATGGGACGATACGTATGTGCATCGATTATCGTCAGTGGAACAAACTGACAATTAAGAACAAGTACCCTTGATAATGACTCGCGATATTAATTAATAAAATTTATAAGACTAATCACACCAAAACTAACTAATATCACGTCCTTAAAGGCAAGCGCACCTGTCGAACAGTAGTATAGTTTAGTGGCAAGACCGAGTTATCGTACCCAAGAGGACCAAAAGTACTATTACTTACTTCCTTTCTATTATCTTGCCTAAGAATAAAAGAGGGTTTATTTAAACTAATTCTAAACTAAACTAAGAAAGCACAAAGAGTAAACTGGGAAAACTTTTGGGGAAAAGCTGATTGATATGGACAATACTCAAGGGAGGATCCACCTAGACGTCACTTGTTATTGTTTCCTTGAACTATATGATTTCTTTACTTGACTTGATCTGTAGAGATCCCTAACCTATACTAAACCCTCCGTCGAGGCGTAGAGCAACTAGGCTTAAGTTGTTAATTAAAGTTCCTTTATTAATTAACTCCCTAAGTTGCATTAATTCGATCTATGGCTCCCTATATTAGGTTTGACCCTAATCTGGTAGATTTATGTCGCCCTATGTCTAGGGTTGCATGCAACTCCGCTTAATTATGGTAGATCTACTCTTATCACAGGGACCTTTGCTCATCTGCTCTAAGCACATCTAATTCTTGAAGTAATGCCTAGGATTATTAAATCAAGAATGAAGAACACATAATTAAGAACAATTCAAGTATTTATCAAATAAATCAAGAATAAATAATAAGATCTGTCTTAGGTTTCATCCCCCTCAAGTATTTGAGGGGTTTAGTTCATAATAAAGAAAGAAAACATCTCAGAAGATATAAAATAGCAAAACATAAAAGAAACCAAAAACCCCTGAAGGAATTTAGGGAGATCCTCTATGTTGCTGCAGAATTCTGGCTTCTGAGATGAATCAGTCGGCTTCTCCTCTGGAGTAATCCCTTGCTTCTACCCTCTGTGTGGCAGAAATACGAGAAAAAATCTAAATCTTCTGTATCTAAAGGTGTATATAGTGTCTTTTGCCTATTACCTCATGGGGTCTTTATATAAAGCCTTCTGGGGGGTCTTTCTTAGCGTCTAAGCATCCTAATTCTAGTGAAATTCCCCTTCCTCATGACTAGAACACGCCCGTGTACCACGCCCGTGTGAGTTTGACAAAAGCCGTGTGGAACTATCGGTGGGGGCACGGTCGTGTGGCCTGGCTGTGCTTGTCGAGGGCTGGACCATATGATCTTCATGTGCCACGACCATGTGGCACGGCCGTGTGGCGACTCTTTGGGCCGTGTGTTATGTCATTTTTGGCCCATTTTCCTCATTTTCGGTCCATTTTCTATTCTTTTCTCTTCCCTATGCTCTCCTGCGTATAAGATACTTAAAAGAAAGGTTAAGAGCACCAATTCTCACAAAATTGATAATAATTCATCCAAAATATAGGCTAAACATGAGGTAAAAATATGTATAATTTGGCGTTTATCAAATAAACCCACACTTAAGCCTTTGCTTGTCCTCAAGCAAAATCTCAATCCCTAAATAAGAATCATTCTTCTCAACCTACAATCTCTATCAATAATGTTTCAAACTAATCCATAGGTAATCACACAATGAAATATTCAATCAGAAGAACATTAAAGATTCAATTATTCTAAGTCGAGAATTTTATCATTGAAAACACAAGTCTCTTCCTTTCTTCTAAGTAGTTATATCTCCATCATAATTAACAGGAGTTGACATCCTTACTAAAGATTCACTCTATTCACTCGAAGTGTTTAGGGTTCAAATTTAAGCACTCTCTAGTCAACTTGAAAAGTTATTACCATAAGCTTGCAAGAAAATCAAACCTCCACCACTATAATTTGATATGATACATCGATCAAAAGGTCTTTTAATGGTTGTAATGGGGCTTGGTTAGGGGTGTTGTCACAGGCTGTAAAAGAGGGTTAGAATCAAGATTGAACTGAAAAAAATTATCTAGCTAGAAAAATCTCTGTCACTGGAACATATTTCTAAAGCTCAATAACATCGTTTCTTCCTTGGTAGCCTTGAAATAGAAGTATGCAAAAACTATTTAAACTATTACAAATTACAATTGAATTTCACTGTATATATATATGGTTTTTTTTTTTAGGAACAATTCATAATAACTTAAATATTTACAACTTTTCATGCTGGAAAAGAGAATAAAGCTAGATAATAATTTCAACTCAAATCTCGACAAAAATAGGGATCAAAATAATTGAATGGAAATTTAAAAAAAAAAAGAGTTAATGGTTATTAATTAGAAGGTAAGTCAAAGAATAGGTTGTTAAGCTCAACGGGGTTCACTAGGGGTTAATTCAAGGAGGTAGGCCTTTGTGGAGTAAGTGGGGTAAGTCCTAGGTGCCTTTATCATTTCGGTATATCAAATCAATGATGTGGTCTTGACGCGTATAATTGAAGCAAGTTCTAGAATAACAAATCAGTATTGACTCACTCAAAGCAGTAATAAAAGTGAGCTATGCTCAAAAGGCTCAAAATCTCACCAGAATTATGGCTTTTGATGTCAATCCTGTGAATTTCAAATCTCAAGATAATACTTAAAATTAGGGAAGATAACTTATGCAAAAAAAAAAAAATGGGGTTTTCAAAACTTTCAACTTATCATGCTTGATTCCCTAATGTTTTTAAAGTTTGAATAATCAAAGTATAATTGCCTATCTCTTAATTCTCAACATATTAATAAAAATCATCAATCAATCAGAATTAATTCCTAATAGGAAACTAAAGAAAATGCAGAGAATAATGCATGAAGTACAAATTCAGGGAGTTTCATGAAAGATATACTGAATTAAAGTATGTTTCCCCCTACACTTAAGATGTACATTGCCTTCAATGTACAAAGATATAAAAATAGAAATAAAAGTATAATATCATAAGATAGAGAGAATTGAAACTCCCTGAATTTTGGATGAATTTTGTGAGGAAGAGTTGGCAATTGTGGCAGGGTGCTCCCTTTTGTATAGAAGTTTGAGCTGTAGAGCTCCTTTGAAACTGCGAAGGGATTTATTAGTCGTGGGATGTTAAAATGAAGAGGGGTTACTTCGTTAGGAGATGGTCGAAGAAAGTAAAATAAACAGAATATAAAAAAAAAGAAAATTCAAATAAAGAAAAAGCTAAAATGAAAAAATTAAAAATAAACCTAAAAAGGAAAATAAAGTTAGAAGAAAAAGTGAAAATAAAGATCAGTGTTTAAGAGTTAGAATAAAGTAATAATAAAAAATAAAAGATAAAATAAAAGAAAAACAAAGTAAAGATAAAAATAAAAATAAAAGAGGATCTAGTCCTTTGATGGATCTCGTGGCGGTGGGGTAATGCCGAGGTGCTGACATATGTGCGTTAAAATGGCGTCGATGTAATCGAGGCGTTGCTCAAATCGGTCCAGGCGCTCGTGTATGTCAGCATGTGGGGCTGCTGTCTGGGTGGGTTGTTTGGGGCGTGGTGGCTCGGCGGGTTCATCCTCTGCTGGCGGTGGGACATTGTCAGGAATGTCCTCTGGCTCTTCGCCTTCTTGGACAAGGCGGAAGTGGAAGTGTCCGCCACCTGGTCGTCGCTCTATCATCCTCATGTGTAACATGCTCTGGATGCCCTGTGAGGACATCTGGCCGAGGAAAGTATAGGAGGATGTTTGGGCCGTAGTGTTGAATAGGCCGAAGTAGCAGCCTAGTCTCGTGATGTAAGGGCCCATGGACATGACGCCTTTCCGGTGCCACTCAGTCTGGTGCTGCATGGCAAGCGCGATGAAGTATGCGAGGTCGATAGCATGTCCATTAGCCATGCACCAGAGGAAGTAGACGTCGTGAGTATTGACGACGCCTGTACTCTCTCGCCTACCTGTCAGAGTGTGAGCGAGAAGAGCATGAATGTACCTCAAGGAAGGAGCGAGGGCGGTCGCCTTACTGATGCTGGGGTTACAAACTTGCTGCCCCGGAGCGATCTCGTTCCAGCAGTCAAGAGGTCGGATGTGGATGCGACGAGAGAGGGTGGGGAAGTCCTTCTCTGCCATGAATTGCTCAGTGTAAAGCCCAAATGCTACTCTGAACTCTGGTATGCTGAGTCAATATACGAGCCCTCCCAAACGGAATTGGACCGTCCCTAGATCATCAAATCTGGTTATTACAGTCTGGAGGTGGAATGTGGAGCAGAATTCGAGGGTGAGCTCTAGGTAAGTGGGCTCCACAATCCTAAAGAACTAGTCCCATGGGTCAGTCGCTTACCGGGCTCGGACATCGTCCACCAGGTTTACTTGCGCAAGGGCCTCCCAGTCAATACACCGGCAAATAGAGATAGTGCAAGCCCGGAGTAGCTGATAGCGTTCCTCTTGGGAGTCTTGGGTGAAAGTGATGAACGAGTGGCGTGCCTCAGAGGTGGGCCGCGAAGAGGAACTCCCTAGTCCCTTTCGTTTTTTGGAGGCGGGGACAGTAGCTTTTCTGGCGCGTGAAGATGACATAGTATCTGATAACAAAAGCATTAGTCCTAAATAAAAAAATTTGATTCCAACTAGATAGGTAATAATATAAAATGACAATGTTCCTAAAATGAAAAATGCGGACTAACCTAAATAGTAGAATCTAATCATGTTAAAACCTTATAAGAAAACTAAGAACTATTGGTGTAAATATAGTGAAATTATGATAAAGATGGCATGCAAATATGTGTCCAAGTGGCAAAATAAAATGAAATCTAAATGGCAAGCAAAAATAAAATTAAGTGGCGTGCAATCCTAATTGATTCTATATTATTCTAGAATATTCATCCTATATTTCCTAGTTCCATGCTTGAATCAACAATTAGACTAAAGTAAAAATAAATAAATATTTTAAAAAATGAAATAAGACAAAAATAAATGAGAAAAAGGAGAAAATAGAACCAATTGTGGGCTTGCACGGTCGTGGGATGCTATTACACGGGCGTGTGGTGGTTATTTTCGAGTTTGATAGTGGTTTTGAGGGTGGTGATGGTGCTTACGGGGGTTGGGGAGATTTTGGGTGAGAAATTTTAGGGTTCGAGTAAAAAGGGAAAGTTAAAAATGGCCCCTATTTATACATTTAGGGTCACACGGGCATGTCGCACGCCCGTATGAGTCGTGTTTAGCCCGTGCTTTTCGAGAATCGATCGTTATAGCACGCCTGGTGTCGATGAGCACGCCCGTGGGAATGGTGCGCACGCCCGTGGGAGATCGGTTCTTCGTCAATCACACGGTCGTGTGATGGTAGACACGGGCGTGGGAGATTACGTTCGTTCGTCACACGGTTGTGTGTTTCTGGGCCACGGCCATATCGCACGGCCGTGGGCATGTGTTGGTAGCCCGTGTGGAATTCATAAGGTCGCCACGGTCGTGGGGTCTTGTCGACCACCCGTGTTTTGGGGAAAGTATGCTCTGTTTGTACACAGTCAGGGTGCACAACCGTGTCCCTGTTTTAAGTGTGCGCACGGCCTTAGGCACGCCCGTGTGCCTGGCCGTGTGGTCTTAAATTTCTGCATTCAAAAAGTTAGTTTATTCATGAAAAACACTAAAATCATAAAGAAAAGAAAAGTTACTAAATTAGTGCTCGGGTTGCCTCCCGAGAAGCGCTTATTTAGAGTCTAAGCTCGACTCTACCTGAATGTGTCAAGAAGGGATGTGGTAGAGCCGATGCTCCTCCCTATTTTCCGCAAACTTCTCACCTCTGTAATGTTTAAGCCTAAGGCCATTTACCTTGAAAGTACCGTGGTTAGGGTGAGTTACCTCAATGGTGCCGTATGGAAAGACATTTAGAATAGTGAATGGACCTGACCACCTTGACCTCCGTTTTCTAGGGAATAATTTCAGCCTTGAGTTGTAGAGTAAGACGAGATCACCTATTTTGAATTGCTTAGGTTGTTTCAGCCTTTTGTCATGACGTCACTTCATAGCCTCCTTATATAGTCGTGAGTTCTCGTAAGCATTATAGGGCCATTCATCTAGTTCATTCAACTACATTAATCTCTTCTCACCTGCACTCTTAAAATCAAGGATTAGAAATTTTATAGCCCAGAATGCTTTATGTTCAAGTTCAAATAGTAGATGACAGTTTTTTCCATAAACAAGTCTATAGGGAGATGTTCCTATGGGTGTTTTAAAAGCAGTTCTATAGGCCCATAATGCATCATCTAACTTTCTTACCAGTCTTTCCTATTTGTTTCTATTGTTTTCTCTAGAATGCGTTTTAGCTCCCTATTGGTCACTTCGACTTGACCACTGGTTTGTGGATGATAAGGGGTGGTTATTCTATGATGTACTCCATACATTTTCAAGACTTTTTCAAATTGGGTATTGCAAAAATGTGTGCCCCTATCACTAATGATTATCCTAGGTGTTCCAAATCGAGAGAAAAGTTTTTTCAAAAAGCGTACCACCACTCTAGCATCATTCGTTGGTAAGGCTTGGGCTTCTACCCATTTTGACATGTAATCTACTGCTACTAATATGTATTTATTCCCAAATGAATTAGGGAATGGACCCATGAAATCAATACCCAATACATCAAATATTTCACATGAAAGTACATAGTTCTGAGGCATTTCATTATGCTGAGAGATATTACTTGTTCGTTAGCATTTATCACAAGAGGTCACATACCTGTTGGCATCTCTAAAAAGTGTAGGCCAGTAAAAACCTGATTCGAGTACCTTATGAGCAGTTCTTGTTCCACTGTGATGTCCTCCTATAGGTCTTGAGTGGAAGTGATTCAAAATTTGATATGCTTCTGTGTCATCAACGCATCTTCGGATAACCTGATCTGCACAAATTCGAAAAAGAAAATGATCCTCCCAAAAGTAGTTCTTCACATTAGCAAAGAATCGCTTCTTTTGCTGATAGGTTAGCCCTTTTGGGGTTATGTGAGCTACTAAATAATTTGTAAAATCAGCAAACTAAGGAACTGTCGTACCTACTAAGGCTAGGAATTGTTCCTCAGGGAATAGATCGTTTATCTTGTCGAGGTACTTGGGCTGTGTGTTTTCTAGTCTTGAGAGGTGATCTACTGCCAAGTTTTCAGCTCCTTTCTTGTCCTTTATTTCCAAGTTGAATTCCTGTAACAATAGAATCCATCTTATTAATCGAGGTTTTGCATCAGTTTTAGTTAAGAGGCAGCGAAGAGCCAAATGATCAGCATAAACAATAACTTTTGATAAAATTAAGTAAGATCTAAATTTTTCAAATGCAAAAATAATACCTAGCAATTCTTTCTCTGTGGTAGTGTAATTTGCTTGAGCGGTTGTCAAGGTCCTGCTAGTATAATAGATCGGCTGAAAGTGCTTGTCCCTTCACTGTTCTAAAACTGCACCTACTGCAAAATCACTTGCATCGCACATTAGTTCAAAAGGTAGATCCCAATCAGGTGAGATCATAATCGGGGCGTTGACTAACTTTTCCTTAAGGGTCTTGAAAGATTCTAGAAATTCTTGGTCAAAGTTAAGGTACGTCTTTTTTTAGTAATTTAGTTAAAGGCTTAGCTATTTTAGAAAAGTCTTTAATGAATCTACGATAAAAACCGGCATGACCTAAAAAGCTTGTTATAGCCTTAACTGAGTTAGGGGGAGGTAATTTTTCAATAGTTTCAATCTTTGCTTTATCAACCTCTATCCCTTTACTAGAAATTTTATGTCCTAAAACAATACCCTCTTGAACCACAAAGTGACATTTTTCCCAATTAAGCACTAGATTTGTCTCTTCACATCTTATCAAAATATGCTTTAAATTGTTTAGACAGTGTTGGAAAGAATTATCAAAAACTAAGAAATCATCCATAAATACCTCTATAATGTCTTCCACAAATTTATTGAAGATAGCTATCATGCATTGCTGAAAAGTAGTAGGAGCGTTACATAAACCAAAAGGCATTCTACGATAAGCAAACATACCGTATGGGCATGTGAACGTCATTTTCTCTTGATCTTCTGGAGCTATTGGGATTTGGAAGTAACCAGAGAGGCCATCTAGGAAACAATAATACATGTGACCTGATAATCTTTCTAACATTTGATCAATAAAGGGCAAAAGGAAGTGATCTTTTCGAGTGGCATCATTTAGCTTCCTGTAATCAATGCAAACTCTCCATCCTGTGACTGTTCTTGTAGGTATCAATTCTTTTTTGTCATTAGTTACCACAGTCACTCCACCTTTCTTAGGAACAAGCTGCACAGGGCTTACCCAAGAACTGTCAGAAATAGGATAAATAATACCTGCATCTAGAAGTTTAATTACCTCGGCTTTTACAACTTCCTTCATGTTGAGATTCAATCGTCTCTGGGCTTGCACTGCTGGTTTATACTCATCTTCCATCAAATTTTTGTGGGTGCAAAAGGAAGGGTTTATTCCTTTGATATCTGAAATTTTCTATGGTATGGCCTGCTTGTGCTTTCTTAATACTTGGAGAAGTTCTTCTTTTTCTTTAGTGCTCAAATCTGATGCGATAATAACCGGTAAAGTTGAATCTTCCCCTAAAAAGGTATATTCTAAGTGATCTGGTAGTTGTTTTAATTCTAATTTAGGGGGTTCATCAATGGAAGGTTTCTGTCTCAGCTCATCATTCATCTTTATACTCTCATAACTTATGTGTCTAGTGATGATTTCACTAGAATCTAATTCTTTTCTTACTTCCTTCAGTGGTGGCCTCATCTTCCCCCTTACCTTGAACAAGACACAGTTCCAACGTGTCTGTGAGAGAAAGTTCCTGAAAATTGTCTTGAACAAAGTAATCAATTGTATCAACAAAATAACAAGAATCATCTTGTTCTTTAGAAAATTTCATGGCATCATAGATTTTAAAAATGACCTCTTCCTCACCAACTCTAAGAACTAATTTACCATCCCCTATATCAATAACAGCTCTAGCAGTGGCTAAGAATGGGTGTCCTAAAATCAAAGGTACTTCAATGTCCTCATCCATGTCAAGCACAACAAAATCAACAGGGAATATAAATTTATCTACCTTTACTAGCATATCTTTAATGATTCCCCTAGGATATTTAACAGATCTGTCGGCTAATTGAATACTCATCCTAGTGGGCTTGGGTTCCCCTAGATCTAGTTGTTTGAACATTTTGTAAGGCATGAGATTAATGCTAGCACCTAAATCAGCCAATGCTTTATTAATAAGTAAACTACCAATCAAACAAGGAATAGTAAAACTCCCTGGATCTTTCAGTTTTGCCAGCAGTTTATTTTAGAGAATAACTGAGCATTACTCATTGAGTTCCACTGTGGCCAATTCTTCCAACTTCCTTTTGTTTGTCAAAAGTTCTTTAAGGAACTTTGCGTACTTCGGCATCTGTGAAATTGCTTCAACAAAAGGTAAGTTAATGTGTAATTGTTTGAAGAGTTTAAGAAACTTACCGAATTGAGCGTCTGTTTGGTCTTTCTTCAACCTTGCCAGATATGGAATACGTGGCTTGTATTCTTTGAGTGTTGGATGAGTGTTTTCCTTGGGTTCTTCTGCTTTGTTTCTTGGAGGTTCTTGAGTATTTTCCTTTTCTGGTTCTGCTAGCACCTTCCCATCCTGTAAGGTAATTGCTTTAACCTGTTCTTTGGGATTTGGCTCAGTGTTGCTTCGTAGCCCACCTTGTGGTCTTTCTGAAATTAATTTTGCAAGTTGACCAATTTCGTTCTCAAGCCCTTGAATCGATGCTTGTTGATTCTTTAATGCTGTTTCAGTATTTTGGAAACGGGTTTCTGATGCGGCCATAAATTTAGTAAATATCTCTTCAAGATTCGGCTTCTTTTCTTGTTGCGGTGGTGGCTGCTGAAATCCTGGAGGAGGCTGTTGTCTTTGATTTCCTTGTCCTCCCCATGAAAATTTTGGGTGATTTCTCCAACCTGCATTGTAAGTATTACTATAAGGGCTATTTTGAGATCTAGAATTGTTACCCATATAGTTGGCTTGTTTAGTTTCCATGCTATGTCCATAGGATGTGAAATCTAGATTGAACGTGTTTCCTTGAGTTGCGTCGCCTTGCATCACTGGTTGTGTCTGCGTAGAACTAACAAAATTATCAAACTTTTTATTTAGAAGTTCTACTTGGTTAGTAAGCATAGTAACAGCATCAATATTATAGGCTCCTGCAGCTTTCGTCGGCTTTGTCCTCATGACTTGCCATTGATAATTATTCAATGACATCTCTTCAATAAATTCATACGCTGCTTCAGGTGTTTTATTATTGATCATCCCTTCTGCGGCTGCATCGATCATTTGTCTGGTTGACGGATTTAAACCATTGTGGAAGGTTTGAACTTGTAGCCACAAAGGTAGACCATGATGACGACACCTTCTCAAAAGATCTTTGTATCTCTCCCATGCATCGTAAAGTGTTTCTAAATCCATCTGCACAAAAGAAGAAATATCATTTCGTAATTTGGCTGTTTTAGCTGGAGGAAAATATTTGAGTAAAAATTTTTCAGTCATTTGTTCCCACGTAGTGATTGAGCCTCGTGGTAAGGAATTTAACTACTGTTTGGCTTTATTTCTCAAGGAGAATGGAAATAGCCTCAAGCAAATGGCATCGTCAGAAGCACCATTTATTTTAAAAGTATCACAAATTCCAAGAAATTCGCTAAATGTGAATTTGGATCTTCGTCCTGCAAACCATCAAACTGCACAAACTACTGAATCATCTGAATAGTGTTAGGTTTTAATTCAAAATTATTAGCAGCAATAGCAGGTCGAATAATGCTAGTTTGAGTACCAATCAAACTAGGTTTAGCATAATCATACATAGTACAAGGAGCTCCATCCTAGTTTACTGGTTCTGTTGGTAGTGCTGGAGGTGGTGGAACGTTTTGATTTGCGTCCATATCTTCTGTAGGTTCTGGCTCTTGCTCAGGTTCTTGTTCTAGATAATGTAAACTGCGTCTAATTTCTTTGCGATTTCTGCGAACTGTCGCTTCTAGATCTTCGTCAAAAAGCAGTGGTCCTGTTGGGTTGTTTCTAGTCATAAACTAAAAATACCTAAAAAGAAAAAGCAAAGAAAATTCAAAATTTTAAAAGAAAATAAAAAAATAAATAAAAACTGAAAATAAAAATAAAAAATAAAAAAATATATATAAATATAGTAATGGCTAAAGTAATAGAAATCAAGTTTTCGTAATATTTTAATTCCTCGGCAACAGCGCCAAAAACTTGATAACGGCTCGCGATATTAAGTAATAAAATTTATAGGACTGATCACACCAAAACTAACTAATATCACATCCTTAAAGGCAAGCACACCTGTCGAACAGTAGTATAGTTTAGTGGCAAGACCGAGTTATCGTACCCAAGGGAACCAAAAGTACTATTACTTCCTTCCTTTCTATTATCTAGCCTAAGAATAAAAGAGGGTTTGTTTAAACTAATTCTAAACTAAACTAAGAAAGCACAAAGAGTAAACTGGGAAAACTTTTGGGGAAAAGCTAATTGATATGGACAATACTCAAGGGAGAATCCACCTAAACATCACTTGTTATTGTTTCCTTGAACTATATGATTTATTTACTTGACTTGATCCGTAGAGATTCCTAACCTATGCTAAACCCTCCGTCGAGGCGTAGAGCAACTAGGCCTAAGTTGTTAATTAAAGTTCCTTTATTAATTAACTCCCTAGGTTGCATTAATTCGATCTATGGCTCCCCATATTAGGGCTGACCCTAATCCGACAGATTTATGTCGCCCTATGTCTAGGGTTGCATGCAACTCCGCTTAATTATGGTATATCTACTCTTATCACAGGGACTTTTACTCCTCTGCTCTAAGCACATCTAATTCTTGAAGTAATGCCTAGGATTATTAAATCAAGAATGAAGAACACATAATTAAGAACAATTCAAGTATTTATCAAATAAATCAAGAATAAATAACAAGATCTGTCTTAGGTTTCATCCCCCTCAAGTATTTGAGGGGTTTAGTTCATAATAAAGAAAGAAAACATCTCAGAAGATATAAAATAGCAAAACATAAAAGAAACCAAAAATCCCTGAAGGAATTTAGGGAGATCCTCTATGTTGCTGCAAAATTCCGGCTTCTGAGACGAATTAGTCGGCTTCTCCTCTAGAGTAATCCCTTGCTTCTACCCTCTGTGTGGTAGAAAGACGAGAAGAAATCTAAATATTCTGTATCTAAAGTTGTATATAGTGTCTTTTACCTATTGCCTCATGGGGTCTTTATATAGAGCCTTCTGGGGGGGCTTTCTTAGCCTCTAAGCATCCTAATTCGAGTGAAATTCCCCTTCCCCACGACTAGAACATGCCCGTGTGCCACGCCCGTGTGAGTTCGACAAAGGTCATGTGGAACTATCGGTGGGGGCACGACCGTATGACCTGGCCGAGCTTGTTGAGGGCTGGACCGTGTGATCTTCATGTGGCACGGCCGTGTGGCACGACCGTGTGCTGACTCTTTGGGCCGTGTGTTATGTCATTTTTGGCCCATTTTCCTCATTTTCGGTCCATTTTCTATTCTTTTCTCTTCCCTATGCTCTCCTGAGTATAAGATACTTAAAAGAAAGGTTAAGAGCACCAATTCTCACAAAATTGATAATAATTCAACCAAAATATAGGCTAAACATGAGGTAAAAATATGTATAATTTAGCGTTTATCAACCCTCTGCCAAGGATTGACAGCCTGTTTGACCAGTTAAGAGGAGATTCGATATTTTCCAAGATCGATCTTCGATCTAGATATCACTAGTTAAGGGTCAAAGAGGTGGATACTCATAAGACAGCATTCAGAACTTGGTATGGTCATTATGAGTTTCCGGTGATGCCGCTTGGATTGACGAATGCACCAGCGGCTTCCATGGATCTAATGAATCGGGTATTCCAACCCTACTTGGATCGATTCGTAGTCGTCTTCATAGACAATATTCTGGTGTATTCGAAAACTGAGGAGAAGCATGATGAGCATATCTGTATCATTTTGCAAGTGCTAAGGGAGAAGCAACTGTATTCGAAATTCAGCAAGTGTGAATTTTGGTTGTGAGAGGTGACGTTTCTAGGTCACGTTGTTTCTATTGAGGGGATTAGAGTGGATTTTCAAAAAATTGAGGCAGTTCTGGAATGGAAGCCGCTGAGATCTATATAAAAAATTCAGAGTTTTTCGGGTTTGGCAGGGTACTACAGAAGATTTTTGGAAGGGTTCTCTTTGATTGTGGCACCGTTGACAAAACTTTTGAGGAAAGGAATACCGTTCGTATGGACTGAGAAGTAACAAGAGGCTTTCGAGAAGTTGAAGAAAGTTTTGACTGAGGCGCCTGTATTGATTCAGCCGGAGTCTGGGAAGGATTTCACTGTGTACAGCGACGCATTGCACGTTGGTTTGGGCTGTGTGCTGATGCAAGAGGATAAAGGTGGTGCTTATGCATCGCGATAGCTTAAGCCTCATAAAGTGAACTACCCTACGCATGATCTGGAATTGGAAGTGGTGATTTTTGCATTGAAGATCTGGAGGCACTACTGGTATGGAGAAAAGTGTATTATGTACACGGACCATAAGAGTCTCAAGTATTTGTTGACTCAAAAGGAGTTGAACCTTAGGCAACGAAGATGGATAGAGTTGCTTAAGGACTACAACTATTCTATTAAGTATCGCCCAGGAAAAGCGAATGTGGTGGCTGATGCATTGAGTCGAAGAGCTGTAACTGAGTTGAGAACGATGTTCGCTCGTCTGAGTCTGTATGACGATGGTAGCTTGTTAGCAGAATTGCAAGTAAGACCAACCTGGATAGAGTAGATTAAGGAAAAGCAATTAGGTGATGAGTCACTGGCTCCTCGATTTCAACAAGTTAAGAGTGGTGAGACTACTGATTTTGGATTGGCCAGTGAAGGAGTTCTATGTTTTCGAGGTAGAGTTTGTATGCCAAGGGGCTCTGACTTGAGGTAGTCAATTCTAAGAGAGGCTCATGGCATTCCTTGTGCCATGCATCCTAGAGGGAATAAGTTGTACCAGGATTTACGAGAGTTGTACTGGTGGCCTGGACTTAAGCGTGAAGTAACGAAATTTGTGAGTCAGTGTCTGACATGCCAGCAAGTGAAAGGTAAGCATCAACTACCTTCTGGACTTCTGCAACTGGTGAAGATTCCACTTTGGAAGTGGGAAAGGGTAACTGTGGCCTTTGTAAGTGGGCTACCCTTGACGCCTACCAAGAAAGACTCGGTTTAGGTGATTATGGATATGTCAACTAAATCTGCTCATTTTATACCTATTTGAACCGATTACTCACTTCAAAAGTTGGCCAAGTTGTATGTGGTGGAGATAGTGCGAGTTCATGGAGTGCCAGTTTCGATTATTTCTGATTGGGATCCTAGGTTTACATCTCGATTCTAGCAAAAGTTGCATGAGGCATTGGGTACATGATTAGATTTCAACACTGCTTTTCACTCCCAGACGGGTGGACAGTCAAAAAGGGTGATTCAAGTTCTGGAGGACATGTTGAGAGGATGTGTTATTGACTTCTGAGGTAGTTGGGAAGATTACTTGCCATTAGCAGAATTTGCTTACAACAATAGTTATCAGGCAAGTATTCGAATGGCACTATATGAGGTGTTGTATGGTCGAAGATGTCAGACGCCTACTTGTTGGACGGAGTTGGAAGAACGTCAGGTTCTTGGGCCAGAGTTGGTGGCAGATACAGAAGACAAGGTTAAGCTGATTAGGGGTTGGTTAAAGGAAGTGTCTAATAGGCAAAAATCTTATGCTGACTTGAAGTGTAAAGAGATTGAATACTTGGTGGGAGATATGGTTTTTCTAAAGGTTTTGCCTTGGAAGAAGATACTGAGATTTGGAAAGAAGGGCAAGTCGAGTCTGCAGTTTATCAGCCCTTATCGAGTTCTTAAATGGGTAGGTCCAGTAGCATATCAGTTGGAACTAC
Source organism: Gossypium stocksii (assembly GCA_020496765.1). Taxonomy (NCBI): domain Eukaryota; kingdom Viridiplantae; phylum Streptophyta; class Magnoliopsida; order Malvales; family Malvaceae; genus Gossypium; species Gossypium stocksii. Next base: position 58,620,013 of record CM035622.1, read on the forward strand.
CTCCAGAGTTAGACCGAATTCTTGATGTCTTTCATGTCTCCATGTTAAGGCGGTATTGATCTGATCCTTCTCATGTCGTACCGGTAGAAGAGATTGAAGTGAAAGCTAATTTGACTTTTGAGGAAGAACCTGTACAAATTTTGGACCGCGATGTCAAGGTATTAAGAAAGAAGTCAGTTCCTTTGGATGAAAGTGCTTTGGCACAATCATGGCAGAGAAGAAGCTACGTGGGAGCCAGAAGAGGCAATTAGTCAACAATACCCTCACCTGTTTGAACCAGGTAAAATTTCAAGGCTGAAATTTCTTTAAGGGGTAAGAGTTGTAACGCCCTAATTTTCGGGTTTTTGAGATTTTGTTTGAATTTATTTTTGCTTGTCTGGATATGTTAAATTATGCTTTAAATGTGTTTAGTGGGCCTTTAGAAGGCCTAAGTTTAAGTTAAAGCTAGTGGAATTTTAAATTTTGGGCTTAAAAGAGAAGGGGGTTGGATAAATGGGCTTTTAAATAAATGTTGGGGATTTAAGTCACAAATAAGCTGTTGTTAAAGTGGCAATGTGGTGCCATTTAAAACACAAGGGGTGGCATGTGGAAGCTATGAAAGAGCTAAGGTTCAAATCCCTTGATAATCAAGTCTGTTTTATTTTTATGCTTAGTGAAATTCTGGGGAAGAAGTTGAGGTGTTCATGGAATTAGGTATGGAGTGATAATAAGGGGTTATCTAGGAGAAAATTTAGGTAATTTGAAAAGGGAAGTAAGAGTTGGTCGACTAGAGGACTTTGGAGAGGCAAGTTCAGCTAGGGACCTTAGGCTTTGGCATTTTTCGACAATTAAGGTGTTGGTGCCAATTTCTTTTGGGCTTCTTCATTCCATCTTCTATCTCCTCTTCTCTCTGTTCAGAAAAGCAGAAAATCTTGTGCATATCTTGTCTTTTGCCGATTTCTTTCTCTTGGCCGAACCTGTTCTCCTCATTCTTCATTTCTTTCTTTTCTTCTCATTTTCTTCATTGATTGAAGTGATCTCTTTGAACCCCTTCTGGCCGATTGCTTCAAGGCTGAAACCCAAATCCCTTCTAGCTGAATTCTTCTTGGTCGAATACCATAAAAGCCAAAATCCCAAAACCTTGAATCCTCCCTTGCCATTTTCTTCTTAGACCGAACCTCACTTATCCTTATTTTGAAAAGCCGAAATCACTTGACACTCTCTTTTCTTTTGCTTTCATCTCCTTCCACCTTGTTTTTCAAAACTAAAACCCCCATACCCTCTAGTGTGTTTTCGAAAGCCGAATCCTTTGGATCCCTCTTCTCCTTGCATTCTGACTAGATCCGTAATAAATCTAGCCCAAGCTAGTGATCGGTGGTTCTTTCATATGGCAAGCCTGTCAAGAACACTGTTGGGTAAATAGTTTCCCTCCTACTTTATTCTCTCTTATGAATCAAGAAAAGCCGAAACCCCTAACCCGCCTTTGTCTAATGGACTGATTTAACTTCTCTTGTTGTGGTCAATTTTTGGAACAACTATTTATAGTGACGGATCTCGTTAAAGGTGGTTAGCGATATTAAGGCAATCTAGATCTAGATCTAGTTATCTAGATTTCGGCAAAGGTAAGTGATTAATGGCTTTGTGTGGTGTTGGCCGAATATGGTAGGATGTCGATTTCGTTGATTTCACTGGTTTATAGTTTAACAGTGTGATTAAAACGATTGTAGGATTAATAGTTCGAGGGACTACAGAGTATACCTCAAACAGGTGTGTAATCGACACCCTCTAGTAGACTAGATCGGCAAAAGCCGAAAAGCCGAAATGCCAAAATTCTCGCATTTCGAGGGCTTGCGAGCGTGCGAGCGCTCGTGGGTTGGTTTGAAATGGTAAAGTTGGTAATCGCGAATGGTAAGACTATTGTGTGCGCATTTTTGTGCATGTTGGTGGTTTGGGCCTTGAAGGGCCGAATTCGGGCCCATTGGGCTTACGGGCCCATAAAGGTGAAAACGAGCGGTAAGTGTATTCTGGTAATCTGATTGTTAAGATCTACTAAAACAGGTGTAAAATTTAGACTTGATGGGTCGCAGTAGCTAGTGGACTCTGTCGAGCCCATTAAGGGTTTTAGGGCCCGATGACTCCTTAATAATAAAATGGGCTAATTAAGTTACGTGGACGACAATAGGTCTATTGGTAGACGATAATGAGCATGAAACCCTAAAATCTAGCAAATTTACTGAAATACCCCTTAAGGGTTGAAATTATTGTTTTACCCCTAGGTGCTAAAAAACCATTTTACCCCTAGGGTTGAGTTGACTGATTTGCATGCTATTATATCGATACTCTGTATGCCATGTCATATTATATTCTGTTGCATGGGATTGGGTTATTATGACGGAGGAAGTGCTAAAGTGGCAATGCCACGTATTCTGTTAGAGGCTCTGCCTCGTATTACTGTTTTAGTGGCTTGGCCACGATATCTGATTAAGCAACTAAGCTGCGACTGTGGTGTGTAGGGCTGGGTGGGTTGAGTTATTCCCCACATGGTGTGTAGGGCTGGTACGGGTGGTGTGTAGTGCTAGATTGGGCTTGGGCTTTACGTTCATGCATAATACACTGATCTGTTACTGTAATGGGCCTAAGGCCCACACTGTTTACTGAATAGGGCTAAGGCCCAGTTATCACTATTTTCTGAATAAGGCTAAGGCCTAGTTATCACTGTATCTTAATAGGGCTTAGGCCTAGACTGATCTTGAACTGATCTCTGTCTCTGGTTGGGTTAGCTTACACACTGAGTTTTCACAAACTCACCCTCCTTTCTTTCCATCCATGCAAGTGAACCTCGACCTTAGAGGACTTGGAGCTGCAAGGGATTCAGAGTGGCCACGTGAACTGTTTTCGATTTTATATTTTCTTAAATTTACTTTGTTTTAGCATTCATTAATTTTTGAGTTTTAATCTGTAATAAGGCCGCTCGATAATTATTTTATTTTTACTTTGGTTTTTTACTTGTTTTAAAATGATAGACTAGTTTGCGCGGATTTTTATTTCAAATTAAGAAACGTTTTCAAAACATTCTCTACGTGACAAATGGATAACTTAATGACAACAACTATCTAACAAGATCTTTTAAAAAGTAAACTCCAGCTGATAGTGGATAGGGTTTTTCCTTAAAACTAAATAAGGTTCTTATAATAAAAAGGTAATATGGTTTTGATTAAGTCAACATAACGATTATAAAAAGAAGACTGTAGCATAATTAGTTGTTCATGTGACACACTAGATTTGGCCATAACGTCTGGGCCGGATTTGGGGTGTTAAAGTCTTGGTCATGTTCAATGTACCACCCCATTACCCAACCTAATTGTCGTGTAACATCCCGTTTTTCAGTTATGTTGAAAACAGTAGTCTCAGAATCCCATTTCTAATATTTGAGTCAATAAATATTATTAATTAATATTTACGAGTTTATTATAAAAATATATTAAAGTTTGGTACCTTAATTTTGCCAAATTGATAGTTAATTAAGGTATAAGACTAAATTGTAAAAGTGGTAAAAGTTAATCGCTATAGATTTTTAAATATCCAAAGGACCAATTGAGTAATTTGACTATTCCTTTATGGAAAAAAGGTGGTTGAGGCTAGTTGTAAGCCATCCATTTTGTTAATTAAGTTTAAATTTAATTAATTAAAGTTAATTATAAGTTAAATAAAGTATATAAGCTAAAAGAAAATAAAAAGGCCACACATTTTCATGTTCATCTTCTTCCTCTCATGAAACAAAGAAAAGAAATAGCGTTTGGGAAGCTCAAAATTTTGGCTAACAATAGGTATGTTTAATTTAGTCCTTTTCTTTAATTTATATGTTTTTGAGGTTGTGAGATCTTGATTTAGCTAACCCATGTACCAATTTGTAAAACTGTTAAAGTTTTTAAAAGTTGTCATTGATGAATTCTTAAAAAAATTGGTATTAAATTGTTAGATTGTAAGCTTAGAAGTGAAAAGGGACGCGATTGTAAGTTTAATTACTAGTTTTTTTAACATAGGGACTAAAGTGTATAGATTTCAAATTTGATGTGAAATTTTTGTAATTATTAATAGTAAAGGGTCCTAAAAGGGTGTAATTGAGATCGGTTTTGAAATTGAAGCTCAAATTTGAAAGATATTATAATTTTGGTTTTAGGGACTAAATTTAATAAAATGTAAACTTTAGAAGCATTCAAAAAATGAAATTGAAATGATACATGCATATTATAAGATGTTATAAACTGGTTTGAATTTATAAATTGAATTGGATTATTATATAGATTGAAAATTGAACCAAATCGAAGATAATCAGAGAAAAGACAATTTTTTATTAGTCTTTAGAGAGTTGTTCATTTGTACAAAATTTTTTATTAGTCTTTAGAGAGCTGTTCATTTGTTGTTTTTCCAAGTAAGTTCATATGGAATTTACTATGTTAATTCATGCTATGTTTGTATTGTATTTTCCTATTAATTTGAATTGATAAAAATATAATGGCTTTTGGTATCAAATAGACTAAATCGTAAAGTATACAGTCACCGTAAACCAAGGCTTGTGTGAGGAAATTTATATGGTCAGCTTTTAGGAGTACTATAGTTCCGTGTATCCAACTTTAATTTACCAAGGTTCTCTTGCGTGAGAAAATGATAATCTAATGGAAATAAATTTTTTGAAATGATATGAATAAGAATTGAATTATATATGATTATGAATCGAATATGAACTAGATAGTATATTATGATATATTGAATTGATGAATATGTATATGTGATTTATGTTATAAGTGTTTGATATGTAAGAAAACCAACCTATTGGTTGAAATTATTAAGATGTATATTAATGTACAAGGTTTCCAAGAGATGCCATAGTATGTATCAATGTGTTTTAATTGTTTAACTTGTTTTAAGGTCAAAGCAAGTTAAATAATCTTCACATGGACTTATTAAGTATTCGATATGCTTACTCTATTTTCCTTGTTTTAAATGATGGTATAGTTGATTCCTTTCTATGTTTGATTTTTGAGAATGTTAATACTCATATGTATATGTATGTTTTGGTAACTTCTTGTGATATTGTGAATGGCACTAAAATGGTATGTTTGAGTATGAAATGATATAGTAAAAAGGATGGTAATGGATGACTAAATGCATGAATGATTAGGTTGAATTGAATAAGCTAAATTGGTATGTTTTGATGTTCAATTAAAGTTATCTTGGATTGGTTGAATTAAGATGATGTTATTAAATGTTTTGTATGTGGTTTGGTATGATTTTATATAGGCAAGGTTGTGCAATTATGTACCAAACCTAGAGTTTGTAAGGTTGACATGAAATAGGAACCAACCAGCCTAATTTTTACACTTAATAGAGTCTGCATAGAGATGAGAAACTCTCATTGTTGCAATGTTGACCAATAGTGCATCAAGTCTCGATGTCGAGAGGCTGGGTCTCGCAATGTGACAAATTGTTTGGCGATGTCATGACATGCAGAAGGTAATGTGACAACGTCGGCCCTGAATTTTCAAAATTTTACAATTTAGTCTTATTTTAGGCTCGGGTCAATAAAAGAGCTATAAGGTGCCACATTCATTGTCGGAGCAACTACAATCAAACTATGTTCAATTTATAATTTTAATGATTAATTTCAACCAATACAATCATACAATACGATACAAAGATGTTTCTAGATTTAATACGAGCATACAAAAGCTCTAAAGCTAACTCGAGGTCGAATTAGGACTTAATTCTAAAGTTTTTAAAAGACCAGGTTGACGTTACGTTGTTAGGGGTTTGTCATCGCGATGCAACATACTGAGTAGGTTTCATTGTGAACTTAAATGCACATTGTAGCAACGTGAATCCCGTGCTGCTCCTTGTCGTAATGTTGATAATATGTCGTCGCGATGTGACATACTATTTCCATAAAAAATCTACGTGGTGCAAGTTTGGGAGACCTATAATAATGCTCTATATTTCAATACCAACCAAAACAACAATATGCCAATTGCATTGAAGATAAATATGTCAAAATGATATTTCAAAACAACATCGAGAAACCAAGTTTTAAATTTAACCATTTTCGATACAAAATCAACTTAAACCATAGGTACATGCCATATACTAATCAAAAGAGAACTTTACAAAACTTATTAAGTCGAGGATTGTTTGTTGGATGCTGGATCAACTTCTCAAGCTATTGAAAATCTACTATACCTACTCACAGAGAAAACAAACCATACGCTGAGCGAAAACTCTTAGTGTTATTTCCATGATTCAAGTTAATATAAAATAAATTTGAACAATTTTGTACATACAATTGAAATTCAATTTTTAACCTAAACTCATGCCATTTCATACTAAAACACAATCATTTTCATAATGATAAGTGTGTGTGTGTGTGACCAAACTTACACCAAATCATTTGAGTGTATATATATACAAGCTTACAAACCATTTAATATTTCACCTACCTTTTGGTTCATTTCACTTATCATCTCTACTTCATACATGCTAATTTATTTATCATTCTAAGCATATCTACAAATATATACATCACATTTCATACCACATCTTAATCATTTCCAAACCTATTGGCTTGTTATTACCCGACTAGCCCCCAAGGCTCGTTTCAATTAATTTCACATGCTATTGAATATCATATTTCAACCAAAATTCACCTTACACCATTTAGCCAATTCATATGTTTTTAACCCTATTAACAAAACACAAATTTCAAGACAGATACACAAAATAGACAACTTGCATATCAATTTGGCACCACAGTGCATCATTAGATATATCAAAGGAAAGATACTGGCACACATAGTGGATCATCGGGCAAGCTGAAGCAATTTTATTGTCACATAAGGTGTATTATTGATGAGCCGAAGCAATTATACTGGTACACATAATGCATCATTGAATAAACCGAAGAAATCATGCTGGCACATAAGTGCATCATCGAATAAACCAAAGTATAGACCTATACAGTTAATATAGCAACCAATTTCCAGTTTCATAACATAGTTCAATCTACATCCCATCATTCTCAATTCAACATAAATTCCTCATTTCATCATATAATATAACATAATTCAGCCTAATTCCATACCAATTTCTTATATTAGTTAAGTTATACACATTTCTGTCCTATTCAATTTAGTCTCTATCTCGATATTCAATTTCAATCATAGCATTTCAACTCAATAACCATTAACAACTCACCTCAAAATTATATAATGAAAAATGTCATGGATATATAGTAATTAGATTGATCTTATGTCATAAAGATGCAAATTGAAAGCTCGTCTCACTAGTCTACAATTCGAAACATTTAACATCAAAATAGAAACAATTATGCAATTCAAATGTTATCATTTCACGGATTAATCTAATTAAAGAAAAAAAATACACTTATGACCTTAAATCGAGCCTACAGGACTTAAAAATAACTTTGGAAGCAACCAGGGATCAAATTGAAATAAAATAGAATTTTTAAAAAAATAAAAATTAGGGAAATAGGGGTCACACGACCGTGTAGTTAGGCCGTGTGACATAGCCCAGACCTTGTGAACATTCAAAGTGTGTATATTCAAAATAGAGCCACATGGTTGTGTTACAAGCCATGTGCCAAATAGTATGTGCATTTGATGTTGTGTCAGACGGGAGTGTCATAGGCCGTGTGCCAGACCGTGCTGCATACTGACTTAGGACACACAACCATGTTGCAGGCCATGTCTCAGACCATGTGAATCCTACACTTAAAATCCATTTGGCACACGGATATGAGGTGTGACTGTGTGCGGCACACAACTGGGTGACAACCCATGTCTCAAGTCGTGTGGAGCTAAATGACTTCATTTTCAAGCCAAATGAACCATTCTTACTTAGACACAAAGCCATCCCATTTCCAACCAAAATGACCTATTCAAAAACACCTTTAACAAACCTAAAACATACCAAATTCATACAACTCATGTGTCAAACCAATGTGTCCTCATTAACACCATAATTTTTTCACAAATACAATAAACATATCACCTAAAAGGTTACCATCATACAGATGCTATTCAAATAACAACCATGTTTACAATTTCCAAATACCAAAAAACATACCAAAAGTCAATTCATCATGTCCAACACCATGAATTACCTACCAAATTGGTTGTACCATATTTTAAACATCATTAAGGATACCAAATCAAAACAAGCCTAAACAATGGCACAAATATTACCATACCAAAATAGTATCATCATGAAACATAGTTGACCAAATCATGACCATATAAGCTTAATTACAATTCAAGTATATGTTAACCTTAACCACATCAAAACCCCTACATACATTCCACAACCAAAATGACCCAAAGACAAAAGTTATCAAAAAGAGACTAGATAGTGTAAGCATTGAAGTTGATCTGTCTAACCCATTCTGCAAAACGTTAACTACAAAAAAGAAAAAAAAAAAAAAAACCAAAACAAAACAACTAAGCTCATGAAGCTTAGTAAGTCCATTGCTAAAAATTTAACTTACCTTAAACTTATAACTTATCACTATTTAAACCTAAATTATTATAACCCTGACAACCATAACTAAAATCACATGTCTTTAGTACCAAAACATTCAACCATATAATTCAATATACACAAGGGCTCAAACCAAAGCAATCCACTTTTCCATACATATAACTATATACACAAACATACCATTATACATAAATCCAATTCAAAGAGTCATGTTAACATTTAAACAAAAAGATACATGGCTCGTTCAACTATAGAAAATTGACTTGGATACTTGGCTTTCCTCCAAAACACACCAAAGCGTGAGTACTAACCTAATTGTCACTTCACAACTTCCATACACATGTTATAAATTCATTAGCTCATTTCATTAGCATATAATCACAATATTCACCAAATATCAAATACTTGTTTCTCACTTGTACTTAATTCTAACATTTAAGAATTTAACACTTATGAACAAAATTTCATATTAACTATAATTAAATAAGCAAAAAGTAATACAATGCATAAATAATAGAATATGTATATTTTATAATATGAACTTACCTACTAACTGTTCCTGGTTTTCTCGCAGAGACTACTCATCAATTTTCCCCTTCCTATGTTTGTTGCCTTTTTGACTTGGTTCTTTATCTATAATAATTAAATTCAATCTTATCAAATTCAAACAAACATCCAATTCAATTTTATGCATATGACCCTTACATTTTCATTATCCACAAATTTTCCCTAGAATTTTACATTTCTTACAATTTATCCTTAAACTCAAAATTCCAAATTTAGAAAAATTATTCTCATATCCCTGCTAGCTGAATTTACTCCCATACTGAAATAGCCCATATTCTTAAAAATTCAAAAAAATTCCATGTCAAATTTAACTTTTCTTCAAATTAGCCCTTTATATAAAACTATAAAAAATCACCGTAATACCCCAAACCCGGCCTAGACGTTATGGCCGAATCTAGTAGTGTTACTCCATAAGGTTTTAAAACGTCACTCACTAAAAAAAACCAATCTTGTTCGTTAGCCCATTTTCACTATTTTCCACTTTAAAACTCTTATCCTTTTTAACAATTTAGAGGTAAAAACATTTTTGTGTAACGAAAGCGTGTAAAAACGTTGTTTTTAGAATTCGTTCATTTTATGGAAAGCAGTTTGTTGCTAGGAAAACTTTTGTTTCTAGTAAAAATCGTATTTTGTAGATTTTTGCAGTTTAAAAGTCTATAAAAATAATGTAAAATCCCAAAGTAAACCAAACAGTCCACAATTCCCAATTACATCAAAATACCCAAAAATAATAATAGAAGAAAATAACTTAACCATAAAATAGATATAAAGCAGTTTAAATAATAGTGGTCACTATCGAGTCCCCCGTTGCACCAATCTGTCTAGCATTGGGGATTACCTTATAGATTAAACAGAAAGGGGTGAGTTTACGTAAACTCAGTGTGTAATCCCCACAGAAAAACATGCACTCAATCAATTAACAAATATCAGTCAGATACAGTCTTGGGCCTAAGCCTATTACAAATTCAGAATATCAGAGTCATGCAGTATCAAATTCGAGCCTAAGCCTATTACAGTTACAGAGATAGCATTGGTCCTTAGCCCATCTCAAATACAGATGCAGTCAAACAGTCAGAACAGAACCAGATCCTACCTCCAGCCTCTACACACCATCTCTGACCATCCCTACACACTATGTGGGGTTTAAAACACCCACCCATCCCTACACACCATGCTGTACCGAAATGCAGCACATATAAGATATATTGTAGTTGAGCTGCCAGATAACAAGCATAAATGCCTTTCAGTACACTTCCTCCAATAATCATCATCCCACCCCAAATGCAGATGCAAACAGATATGCTCAATGCAAACATACAGAATAACATGCTTACATGCTACTATTCAGTTATCAGTCAAACATATAGATCAGTATTTGAACATTCAGATTATACAATTTAGGGTCTAGTTAGCCCTTACTAACCCTACAATAGGTTCATATTCGATTTGGAAAACCTGTAAAACCTTGTAAAGCATTTTAGATAAATGGGCCCATACGCCCATGTGGCTCGCCCATGTGTCCCCCACACGCCCAGATTGGTCTTGGCCCGTGTAGATCACACGGCCTGGCCCAAAAACCTACGCGTCTATGTGGACTACCCATGTGGACCCACACACTTGTGTGGTCAACACGGCCTAGATTGGTTTAGCCCGTGTGTCACACACGACCACACCTGGCCATCACACAGCCGTGTCATTCGCACACAGCCTACTACACACACCCATGTGGCGCCGACAGTGAGGTTTTTAGCTTTTGCTAAAACCTTATTTTCTGTGGTTCTAGGTACACACCTTGTATCGTTTCGCTGCAAAAACACTCCCGAGCACTCCTAGACCTAAAAATTGATATTTTAGGGCCCAATTTGGTACACTAGTGACAACTTAAAATAAAAAATCGTCAACATCAAAGTCAATAGCGAACCCAAGCAGTTACCAACAATGAATCGAACCCTACGCGCAAATCTCTACAAAAGTACTAACCAATTATTGACCTTCGCCTAATCTAAAAGAACCACAAAAAACCTTATTTTAGAAAACTATCCATGAAACAAAAAAGACAGTGGCAACACTATCACTTAACGAACGAGTGCAAATGAATGTTGAACAAAAAGAAGTCAATTTGAAAAATCGAAAAGAAGAGGAGAAGGCTAGATAAGTTCAGCTGATGAGAGGGAAAACAAAATGTCAAAAATAATGGCAGAGTTTTGGGGAAACTGGAGAATGAGAGAAGAAAAACGTTAAAAGTCCAAATAGAATAAATTTGGATATATTTGTTTCCCCTAAAATCCTCCCCTACTAATCCCTTAATCACAACTACTTTAGAATTTTAGTCCAACTCAAACTCCCTCTCAACCGACCGAGCAAAAATATAAACATCCAAACTTGCGTAAGGACTCGAACACAGGACCTTCAATAGACTAACACTCCATTTAACCACCAAACTAGCAAACCTATTCTGTTATCAACAAGCAAACAAATAAATATAAGCCTACTTACAAAAGGTTAGGCTTAATTCAGAAAAATTCCAAATTTTAGCCAAAGTCCTAACTTGAACTTGAGACCTCACACACACACCAGTGCATTAAACCACTAAAGTAGACAAATATTTGTGTCTCATTTTCATAAGAAACAAAAATAGAAATTTTGGGACATTACAATCACTTTACAAAGTAGTCCTAATCAACAACCAAGACTACAAATTCACCATTTAACATCAAGAATAACTAAGATTCAATAATGGTAAAATCCAAAACCTTTAACTATTTCAAAAATGGTGACACGAGTTAGCTGGACCTAATTGTAACGATCTCAAAAACATAAAAATTACAATAAATGGATCAAAGCTACATACCATGCAAAAACAAAAGAGAAAACCGAAGCTTTGAAGGTTCCTTCCATGGGGTTTTGGTTTTCAAAAGATGAGAATAAAGATGATGATAATTTTTTTTTATCTTTTTACTTTTATTATTATATTTTATTACTTTTAATTTTTAAATAATAATAACATTTATTTTACACCAAAAACAAACCATTGACTGTCCAAATGAATTAAAAATGGCCTATTAACCATATAAGTTCTCCCTCAATCACTAATTTAACCATTTAATGAAAGTAAACAACCATTAACTATTAAATCTTTTGTAATTTAGTCATTTTTAATTAATTAACTAATTAAACAATAAAATTCCGATTCAAACCTTCACATACCTAAATAATAACTCCATAAATATTTAAAGAAAATATTTACGAGCTCAGTTTTTAGAAACAAGGTCTAGGTACCTCAATTTTCAAAACCACTTGACTTTTAGAACAACCTCTTATACTTAACTATTATTCAACTAACTAAAATTCACCAGATCAAAACTCAATATCAAATTATAATTGACTCATATGAATCAAATAATAATTAATACGAAGCTGGAGGTAACACGAAACGATAAGCTACAAGTTCGATTATTTCTAGAACTTCATACGAACCAATAAATCTTGGACTAATCTTTCCTTTTCTATCGAAACACAATGTTTTCTTCTAAGGTGAGACTTTTAGAAAAACTTTCTCACCAACAGAAAATTCTTTATCTTTACATTTCAAATCGACATAGGATTTTTGACGATCTGATGCAGCTTTCAAATTGTCACGAATGATTCTAACTTTATCTTTAACTTCTCAAACCAAATCATCCCCAACTAGCTTTCTTTCATTTACTTCAGACCAGTACGATGGACTTTTACATTTCTGGCCATATAAAGCCTTGTACAGTGTCATTTTTATGCTTGATTGATAACTATTATTATAGACGAATTTAGCTAACGACAAGTACTATTCCCAACAACCTTCAAACTCAAAAAATACAACAGCGTAACATATCTTCTAAAATCTGTATTACCCGCTTAGATTGACCATCTATTTGTTGATGAAAAAGAGTACTATAATTTAATATGGAACCCAAAGCTTCGTGTAATTTACCCAAAAAACTAGAAGTAAACCTCATATCACGAAAAGATACTAACGACAGAGGAACGTCATGCAATCTCATAATTTCTGCGACATATAACTTTGCCAACTTCTCAAGTGAATAGTCAGATCTAACAGGTATAAAGTGAACAAATTTTGTCAATCTATCAACTATAACCTAGATTGAGTCCTTTTTGTTTAGATTCAACGGTAACTCTAAAACAAAATCCATAGTGATCTGCTCTGATTTCCATTTTGGAATCATTACAGGTTGTAATAAAGCTGACCAGACCTAATGTTCGGTTTTCACTTGCTGTCATATCTTACATTCAAATACAAACTCGGATATTTCATTTTTCATACCAAGACACCAGTTACGTTGTTTCAGATCGTTATATATTTTGTTACTTCCAAGGTGTATAAATTAGCACTATTGTGAGCTTCATTCATCAACTTTTGTTTTAGCCCAGAATCATTCGATTCGCATAATCAATCCCGGAAATACAAAAAACCATCATCTCTGATGCAAAAATCATTCTACTGGCCACTTTTCACTAGTTCGAGCCAAGAAAACAACCCTAGATTTGAAAGAAATCTAGTTGGGGTTGATTTGGCTCTAGAAGTTAAAGATAAAGTTAGAATCATTCATGAGAATTTGAAAGCTGCAATAGATCATCAGAAATCCTATGCCGATTTGAAACATAAAGATATAGAATTTTCTCTTGGTAAGAAAGTTTTTTTGAAAGTCTCGCATTGGAAGAAAGCATTGCGTTTCGATAAAAAGTGAAAACTTAGTCCAAGATTTATTAGACTGTATAAAGTTCTAGAAAGAATCAAATCTATAGCTTATCATTTAGTGCTACCTCCAGCTTCATATGAATTATTATTTAATTCGTATGAGTCATTTATAATTTGACATTGAGTTTTGATCTGGTAAATTTTAGTTAATTGAATAATAGTTAAGTATAAGTAGTTGATCCGAAAGTCAAGTGGTTTTGAGAATTGAGGTAACGAGACCTTGTTTTTGAAAATTGAGCTTGTAAATATTTAATTTATTATTTAGGTATGTGAAGGTTCGGATCAAAATTTTATTGTTTAATTAGTTAATTAATTAAAATGAACTAAATTGTAAAAAATGTAAAACCTAATCGCCATTGACTTTCAGTAATTAAATGGTTAAATCAGTGATTGAAGGAGTACTTATATGGACAATAGGCTAGTTTTAATTTGTTTGGATAGTCAGTGCTTTGTTTTTGGTTTAAAATAAGTGTTGTTATTAGTATTATTTAAAATTTAAAAGTAATAAAGCATAATAATAAAAGTAAAAAGATTAAAAAAAAAAACTTATCATCATATTTATCCTCATATTTTGAAAACTGAAAACCCCATGGAAGGAAACTTTAAAGCTTCAGTTTTCTCTTCTTCTTCTTTTTTGCATTGTATGTAGCTCTGATCCATTTCTTGTAATTTTTATGTTTTTTAGATTGTTGCGTTTGGGTCCAGCTAACCCGTGTCACCATTTTTGAAATTGTTAAAGATTTTAGATTTTACCATATTTGAATATTAGTTATTCTTAATGTTAAATGGTGAATTTTTTGTCTTGGTTGTTGATTTGGACTCTTTTGTAAAGTGATTTTTTGATAGTTTTAGCTAAATGGGTAATTTAATGAAAAGTTAAAATTGACATGGAATTTCTGTGAATTTTAAAGAAATATGGACTGTTTTAGTATGGGAGTAAATTTGTCTGGCATGGATATTTGAATAATTTTATTAAATTTGGAATTTTCAGTTTAAGGACTAAATTGTGAGAAATATAAAAGTCTAGAAAAGATGTATAAATAATGAAAACTTAAGGTTCATATGCATAAAATTGATTTGGGATGTTTGTTTGAATTTGATAAGATTGAATCTAATTATTACTATAGATCAAGAATTAAGTTAAAAAGATAATAATCGTGGAAAAGGGGAAAATTGGGAGTAGCCCCTGTGAGGAAACCGGTAGCAGTTAGTAGGTATGTTCATAATATAAATACACATATTTTTTTATTTATGCATTGTATTACTTTGTACTGATTTAGTTATAGTTAATATGAAATTTTGTTAATAAGTGTTAAATTCTTAAATGTTGCAATTAAGTACAAGTGAGAAACAAGTATTTGATATTTGATGAATACTGTGATTATATGCTATTGAAATAAGCTAATGAATTTATAACATGTGTACGGAAATCGCGAAGTGCCTTTGATTGTAAATATTTGAATTAAGTTATATTACCTGATTGAACGTAGTAAACAGATAGGATACGATTTTCAGTATCCGAGTTAATTTTCTATAGTTCAACAGGCCATGAAACTTTATGTTTAAATGTTAAGATTATTCTTTGAATTTGATTTATGTATAATGATATGTTTGTGTATATATGTATATACATATAGAAAAGTGGATTACATTAGTTTGAGCCTTTTGTATATTGGATTATATGATTGAATATTTTGATGCTAATGACATGTGATTTGGGTATGGTTGTCAGGGGTATAATGATTTAGGTTTAAACAGTGATAAGTTATAAGTTTATGGAAGGTTAAGTTAAATTTTTAGCTATGGACTTACTAAGCTTGACGAGTTTACCTGTTTTGTTTTGATTTTTGTAGTTAATGTTTTGCGGAACAGGTCAGATGGATCAACTTCAATGCTCACACTATCCATGCTATTTTCAGTAGCTTCTGTCTTTGGGTCATTTTGGTTGTGGATGTATATAGGGTTTTTGATGTGGTTAAGGTTAGCATGTAGTTGAATTCTAGTTAAGCTTATATAGTCATGATTTGGTAAACTATGTTCCATGATGATACTATTTTGGTATGGTAATGTTTGTGCCCTTGTTTTGGAATTGCTTTGATTTGGTATCCTTAATGATGTTTAAAATGTGGTATGACCAATTTGGTAGGTAATTCATGGTGTTGGACATGTTAAACTTACTTTGGGTATGTGTTTTGGTATTTGAAAATTGTAAACATGGTTGTTATTTGAATAGCATATGCATGAGGGTAATCTTTTAGGTGATATGTTTATTGTATTTGTGTAACAATTTTGGTGTCAATGACGACACATTGGTTTGGCATATAAGTTGTATTAATTTGGAATGATTTAGGTGTGTTAAAGGCGTTTCTGAATAGGTCATTTTGGTTGGAAATGAGATAGCTTGGTGCCTAACTAAGAATGGTTGTTTTGGCTTAAAAATGAAGTCATTTAGCTACACACGGCCTGAGACACAGGCTATAGGCTGTGTGACAATTTGATTTTATGTGCAAGATTCACATTATCTGAGACACAGCCTCCGACATGGTCATGTGTCTCAAGTCAATTTGTAGCATGGTTTGGCACACAGCCAATGTAACAGCTCGTTTTTAGTAAAATTGGAACAGTGGTTTCAGGACCACAAATTCGAGGTCAAAATATTTATTTCATTATTATGTTAATGTCCACAACATGATAGTAGAATCATATGAAAATTTTGTTAAGAAATTTTACCATTTGCATGTTCAATTTGATAAAAAAGGACTAAATCGCGTAAAATGTAAAAGTTGAGTTCTAATAGTTAAAGGAAATAAATAGCTATGGAGTTAAATAGTTAAAGGATTTAAATGGTAATTTTACCATTTATAAAGTTAGTGGACATTCTTGGACATGTATTAAGTGATTTTAATGTTTTCTTCTTCATTTCATCTTCTTGCCAAAAATTGAAGGTTAAAAACACCATGGAAATAGCTTGAAACATTCAGCCATCTTTCTCCTTTGCATGTAAGTGAATTCTTGCTCTGTTTTTACTGATTTTTATGTTTTTAAGGTCATTGTAGCTTAATCTAGCTAACCCTAAGGACTAATTTGCAAAATTGTTAAATAGCTAGGGTTTCACCATTGATGAATGTGTAAGTTTTTGATGTTAGATGGAAGAAAATGAATCATTGTTGTTAGATAAACAACATTTGTTAATTGATTTTGAATGAAATTGCAAATTAAGGGTTAAATTGAGAAAAGTGAAAAATATGTGGTAAATGTGTGAAATAATGAAATGTATGGGCTACTAGGGGTCTATATAGAATTCGGCTAGTATGGGTAGAAGTTAAATTTAATGAATTTGTATTTTTATGAGTTAAGGACTAAATTATAAAGAAGTCAAAAGTTTAGGGGTAAAATAGTAATTTTACCATAATATGAACTTTGGATTGAATTGAGTAGAATGTAAACTAAATGAGTTAAATTTGATTATATAGATCAAGAAAAATGAAGTACGAAACTAGATCGAGGAAAGGACAAAGTTATCGATTAAACGATCATTTTTCGTCGTTCGAAATCAAGGAAAGTTTGTGTAAGTAAATCGAGTATTTGTATATGTATACTTTAATTGAGATGTTTAAATATGGATTGTATAATTAAAATACATGTATATCGAATGCCTAATCAATGAAGTATAAAGAATATTGAGTCCCGTGTGAACCTTAGGAACCTGTAAGATACCAATGACATGTCATTAGGGTTACTGATTTGGTTGAGATTCTGCATGTGTTACGGACTCACCACAGTTTGTATGAGCTTACCAATTTGTAGCTCGTAAGAGCTTATCGATTCTCAACTCGTATGAGCTTACCGTTACTTCAGTTTGGAGGAGCCTAACACTTGTATCTCGAAAAAGCATACATGTACAGGAATTGATCGATTATCGTTTGGTACACTTCGTGTGTACTATCCATGTATCTAATGATATTCTAGGTGGTTAAACAGGCACAGCTTTGCTATAGATCATATGATTACGATATGAATTAGTACAAATGATACAAGATTTATATGAAAATGGCATTTTATGATATATATATATATATGTGACAGCCCGATTTTGGGCCTAGTGGGAATACTGATTTTGGGACCAAAAATCCGACTAGGAAAAAATTATTTTTATTATATTTTTATGGTCTACAATTTCACGGAATGATTTCGTGAAAATTTCATTCGAAAACTTCTACGTTTGGACACCAATTTAGTCAAAAGGACTAAATTGTAAAAAAATGCAATAGTTGAGTTCTACATGTTAGAGGTCTCCAATTGTTATGAAATTTTAAATTGGAGGTCCTTAAATGGTAATTAGACCATTAGTTAAGTTGGTGGACAAAAATGGACATGAAATAGGTGAAATAGGATATCTTTAAGTTAGGGTCATTTTGGTCATTTAGTGATTAAATGAATTAAAAATCAAATTGAAAAGCCAATTTTTGCTCATCTTCTACCCTAAGACCGAAACTTGCATGGAGAAGACATAGCTAGGGTTTTCAAGCTTCCAAGCTCGATTGTAAGTCCGTTCTAGCCCCGTTTTTAATGATTTTTAGGTTTTTGAGATCCTCGTAACCTAATCTACTTATTTCTACCATTATTTTGAGCTAAGGCTCATATTTTACAATTTACCCATGTGTGACATTTATGAATTTTGATGTTTTATGGTAGAATATGAATGTTTTGAGTGTGATAAACAACTTTTACTAGGTGATTTTTGATGAAATTGCATTAAATGACTAGTTTGTGAAAAGTTGTAAAATTGTATGTACGTGTGTGATTTAGTGCAAATTGTGAACTTATATAGTTATGAAAGTTGTTTGGTTAGGCCTAAAATGTAAGGAAATTGAATAAAATCATTTTACGAGCCTAGGGGCAAAATCGTAATTTTGTAAAATTTAGGGGGACAAAAATGTAATTTTTCAATGATGTGAGTTTTGGACTAAATTGAATAATATGAGTACTAAATGAGCTAAATATGTTATTATAGATCAAGAAGAGTGTGGAATCGACACAGATTAACGAATGATCCAACGCCTAACCCAGACGAACACGCCACAACGTGAAAGGGATAAGCCAAGAAAGGTATGCCTACTCTCCTCATGGTTTGCTTTATTTAAAGCCTGCTCTTCACCTATTCTCATGTTAGCTTCCCGATGTGGGATTCTCCATCAATCCCCTAAAATTAAAGCATTAGCAAAATAATCAACCATTGCATGCAAAGGGATTCGAACCATAGTCCTCTCAATAACCATGTCACGCCACCACCACTAGGATACAAGCTCCTTTGTCTTGTGTCATAAATCCAACACATTTAACTTTAAAGCTCGCCTACTCGCTTCTAGATTTATTTAAAAGGGAAACCAAAATAAATTGCGAGAGCCAAGACTTGAACCTTGGACCCTTTGCTTCCTTATCCCCTAAGTGGCGCCACTTTGCCACTACACCACACTCCTTTTTGTGTCATGCTTTCACCAAAAATATTCTTAAAGCCTACCCACTAACATCAAGGCTCCCATAAGAGAAAAACATAAATTTTTGCTAAGGCCCAGGTTTGAACCCAAGACTTCTCCAACACTCCCAAACCTCTTAGCCATCACACTAACACGCCATTCAGTGAATATGGGCCCGGGGCCCATTACATAACCTAAGTGGGGCCCACGTGATTCCATGACCCGCTAAGCCAGATTTGCCTATAGCTACGTGTACGACACAGCCGGTCCACTAATTTCCGTAAGTCCAAAGACAACGACCCGTATGGGCCCACAAGCATATTGGGCCCACACGGCCCATTCTTCCAGGCCTAATTTCTGGGCGTTACATACATTGATGACATGATTATTATAGAAAGATGTGAAGTTTTAGTGGTCTAAGAGATGTCAACAGAGTTTTGATCAGCTGAAAGCACTGTTAACCAAAGCACCAGTTTTGGTTCAACTTGAGTTGAGTAAAGAATTTGTGATTTTTAGTGATGCGTCATTGAATGGCTTGGGATGTGTTTTAATGCAAGAAGGCAAAGTGATAGCAAATGTTTCCAGACAGTTAAAGCCGCATGAAAACAATTATCCAACACATGACTTAGTGTTGGCTGCTATTGTGTTTGCATTAAAAATTTGGCGACACTATTTGTTTGGTGAAAAGTGTCACATATGTACTGATCACAAAAGTTTGAAAGTATTTGATGTCGTAAAAGGATCTAAATTTGAGGCAGCGAAGATGGCTTGAACTGTTGAAAGATTATGAATTAGTCATTGATTATCATCCGAGGAAAGAAAATGTAATCGTACATGCTTTGAGTAGAAAATCTTTATTTTCTTTGAGAGCGATAAATACGCGATTAATATTAACTAATAATGGTTTGATTTTAGCTGAGTTAAAAGCTAACCGGTGTTTCTTCAGCAAATTTATGAAGCTCAGAAATGTGATTGTGAATTTAAAACTAAACGAGTACAATGAGAGTCGACTCCTGATTCTGAGTTTCAGATTGGAACCGATGATTTTATGTTGTTCCGAGGCAGAGTTTACGTGACAAGAAATCCTGAACTTGCGTAGAAAATTTTGCAAGAAGCTTATAGTGGTAGCTTGTCTGTTCATCTGGGGAGTAACAAGGTGAATAGTGATTTGAAACAATTAAATTGGTGGTCAGGTATGAAACGTGATATTTCTGACTTTGTGTCTAAATGTCTTATTTGTTAGCAAGTTAAAGCTGAACATCAAGTGCTTTGGGATTGTTATAGCCAGTAATGATACCTAATTGGATGTGGGATAGAGTTACTATGGATTTCGTATCGGCATTACCCCTATCTCTAAAAAAGAAAGATGCTATCTGGGTTATTGTTGATTGTTTGAAGAACTCTGCACATTTTATTCTGATACGTACAGACTTCTCACTTAATAGATCAGCTAAGTTATATGTTTAAGAGATTGTCAGATTGCATGGAGTGCCAGTCTCTATTATTTCAGATAGGGATCTGAGGTTTGCATTATGATTTTAGAAGAAATTATATGAATCTTTGGGTACACGGTTACATTTTAGCACTGGATTTCACCCTAAAACTGATGGTCAGTCTGAGAGAGTGATTCGAATTATCGAAGATATGCTTCGTTGCTGTGTTTTGGAGTTTGAAGGCAACTAGGAAAAATATTTACTGTTGGTTGAATTCATGTATAACATTAGTTTTAAGTCGAGCATAATGATGGCACCGTATGAAGCTTTAGATGGTCGTAATGCCGAACTCTGTTGTATTAAACTGAACTTAGTGAGAAAAAGATTCACGGGCTTGATTTGATTAGAGAGACCAAAGAGAAAGTAAAAGTGATTCAAGATAGTTTGAAAGTAGCTTTAGATAGATAGAAATCATATGCGGATTTGAAACGTAAAGACATTGAATTTCAGATTGGTGACAGAGCGTTTTTGAAAGTATCACCGTGGAAGAAAATTCTTCGATTCGGTTACAAAGGGAAGTTAAGTATGTGATTTATTGGGCCTATGAGATTAGTAAGAGAATAGGGATAGCAGCTTATCGACTTGATTTACCATCAGAACTTGAAAAGATTCATAACGTGTTTCATGTATCCCTGTTACGACAGTATAGATTAGACCCTTCGCATATAATTTCTCCGACAGAGGATGACATTCAACTCGAGATGTTGTATAATGAAGAACCGATCAAAACCATAGCTTGAGAGATCAAAGAGTTAAGAAACAAAAGAATAGCTTTAGTGAAGGTTCTTTGGCATCGTCATGGAATTGAAGAAGCTACATGGGAACCCGAGGAAGCTATGAGAAAACAATACCCAACCTATTTTCTGGTAACATTTTCGGGGACGAAAATTTCTTAGGGGGAGACTTGTAACAGCTCATTTTTAGTGAAATCAGAACAGTGATTTTAGGACAAAAATCTGAGTTCAAAATATTTATTTTCTTATTATTTTAATGTCTACAACATGATAGTAGAGTCATATGAACATTTTGTTAAGAAATTTTACCATTTGCATGTTTAATTTGATAAAAAGGACTAAATCGCGTAAAGTGTAAAAGTTGAGCTCTAATAGTTAAAGGCACTAAATAGCTATGGAATTAAATAGTTAACGGATTTAAACGGTAATTTTACCATTTATAAAATTAGTGGACATTCTTAGCCATTTATTAAGTGATTTTAATGTTTTATAATAAGGTTATAATTGTAATTTAATAAATAAAAACAAATTAAGTAAAAAAAGTCAAATTTTCTTCCTGATTTCATCTTCTTGCAGAAAATTAAAGGTTAAAAACACTATGGAAATAGCTTGAAATGTCCAGCCATCTTTCTCCTTTGCGTGCAAGTGCATTCTTACTCGGTTTTTAATGATTTTTATGTTTTTGAGGTCACTGTAGCTTAATCTAGCTGGCCCAGGGACTAATTTGCAAAACTATCAAACAGTTAAGGTTTTAAAATTAATGAATGTGCAAGTGTTTTGATGTTAGCTGAATGAAAATGAATCATTGTTTTTAGATAAACAACATTTGTTAAGTGATTTTGAATGAAATTGCAAATTAGGGGTTAAATTGAGAAAAGTGAAAATTATGTAGTAAATGTGTGAAATGATGAAATGTATGGGCTACTAAGGGTCGATATAGAATTCGGCTAGCATGGGTTGAAGTGGAATTTTCTGAATATTTATTTTTATAAGCTAAGGACTAAATTGTGAATAAGTCAAAAGTTTAAGGCAAAATAGTAATTTTTCCATAAAATAGACTTTGGATTGAATGGAGTAGAATGTAAATTAAATGATTTAAATTTGATTATATAGATCAAGAAAAATGAAATACGAAACTAGATCGTGGAAAGGGCAAAGTTAAAAGTCATTTTTCGTCGTTCAAAATCGAGGTAAGTTCGTGTAAGTAAATTGAGTATTTGTATATGTATACTTTAATTGAGATGTTTCAATATGGATTGTATAATTAAAATACACTTATATCAAATGCCTAATTAATGAAGTATTAAGAATACCGAGTCCCGTGTGAACCTTAGGAATCCGTTAGATACAAATGACATGTCATTTGGGTTACTGATTTGGTTAAGATCCTGCATGTGTTGCAAAATCACCACAGTTCGTATGAGCTTACCTATTTACAGCTCGTAAGAGTTTAACGATTCTCATCTCCGATGAGCTTACTGTTACTTTAGCTCGGAGGAGCTTAATGTTTATAGCTCGAAAGAGCATACATGTATAGGAATTGACGGA
Organism: Gossypium stocksii; assembly: GCA_020496765.1. Classification (NCBI taxonomy): domain Eukaryota; kingdom Viridiplantae; phylum Streptophyta; class Magnoliopsida; order Malvales; family Malvaceae; genus Gossypium; species Gossypium stocksii. The sequence continues at coordinate 58,643,111 of CM035622.1, forward strand.
TTACAGTTTAGTACACTTCATATATACTACCCGTGTATCTAACGATATTCTAAGTGGTTCAACAGGCACAGTTTTGTTACAGATCATATGAGTACAATATGAATTAGCACAAATGATACATCATTTATATGAAAATGGCATTTTATGATCTATATATTATAGAATGAAATGGAAGATACATGTATATGAAGTTTGCTTGATTGTTGTGTTCATCCATATTATTTGGTTTTTATATGTGCTATGCGTGACTAACCTATTAGTGAATATATGTGCTTAGGCATTTAACCAAATTGAGTGGGATATACTATGTTTGTATCTCTAAATTGTGATTAAAGGGTAAGTTTGGAAGTTGTCAGAGATTTCATCACACTATAAAACACTTATTTTGGTACTTTTGGACTTGACGTAATTTGGTTATGGGGCATGTATAGGTTATTTGGCTATTGTATAGCTGAGGAGGAGAGAAAGACACATTATCTTAGTTTTAGGTTTAGTTTTCTCTAGGTTTCTCTTAGTTTTTCTGCACTTTTCCTAGGGTTTTCATTTTCTCTTCTTCTACCTTAGTTTAAAGGTTATTTTTTTATATTTACTTTTGTTCTTGAAGTTCTTAATGTTAGTTAAGTTAGTTATCATTGTAGTTAAGGTTTATTTACACCTTCAGTATTTGTACCTTGGTTTTAAGATTATTTAAGCTTTAGTTTAATGTATTTCAGTTTCTTTTACTTTAAATATGTTAAAGTTTGTTCCTCTTATGTGTATTGCTTTAGATTTTCTTGTTAATGCTTTTAGTTTCATGTTATTTATGTTTTCTTGCATAAAAATCCAACTCTCATATTTTTCTTAAGCTTTACTTTTGAGGCTACTTTGTTTTCTATTTCCATGTTTATTTCTTTTACTTTCAACATTAGTAGCTAAACTTCAAAAGAGGTTGGTTGATGGAGATGTGGGTAAGTTGAAATCTTTGGAGAAATGATTAAATAGTAATAAAATTGTCTAAATCGAATAGACCTAGAAGCTTAGGAAGTGATGCCTCTATAGGAATATCGAGGTAAGTGAGTCCAGAAGGTAATCTTGTCACGCACTTGTTCATTAGTTCTAGATTAACTGGTGAGATCAAAAGATAAATCTGAGTTAATTCATTTAAGTCAGTAACATTGAGATCTTGAAGATAAAATGGAGCCACTTAGTAATTTACGTGATTTAATTCCATTGTTTAATGATCAGTGAACCATATCAAAATCAACCCACCACCATTAGTTATTTCTTAGATGGTCCCGTAGTTTTACTTAACAACTTTTCTTATTATGAATTGTCATACTATAAAATTGTATTAGTAGCCGCGCTAGACTCTATCTTGTATGCTAGTTCTTTCCCAATCATCATCTCCCTTGGGTTCAATCCTTACACTACTCTGATGTTTCATTGTAACACTATAAATATTACAACTAACCAGTATGCTTGCAATAAAACTGGGCTTTAAAAATTGTTTTATAAATTCAATATTTTACCGTACACACGCGATGTTGGTTAAGTTGTTAGTGCTACTTCTAAGGAGATGGTGTAAGATTGACTAGTTTTTAGTGTACACTTTTAGGTAGAGATAAGTAGCCAAAGTAGGATTTATATATAAGACCCTATTCTTTATTTGTTTTTATTTTGTTGCAATTATTAATGAATTTGTTTTCACCCTCTTATTTGTAGAAGGTGTTGTATGACTCGAACTGGTAATGGTGTGTTAGCATTTGAGTTAGAATTGAAACATATCATCACGCACACAAGGTGGGAGCAACACCATAGAGACGTCCCACCTCTCCAAAGGGAGCAACTTATTGAGAATTTGCAATGAGAAATTCAACAACCACCACACCTACCCATGGAACAATGAACTTTGTGCGACTGCATAATGCCCAACTTAGATATTGTTCGAGGTAGCTTTAATTTCTCGACAATTAATGCTAACAACTTTGAAATCAAATAGGCCATTATCTAAATGATACAATCAAACCTTCAATTTTGAAATCCAATGAATAAGGATCCAAATCAACACCTTCAATAGTTTTTAACCATTTGTGATACCTTCAAGTATAATGGGGTATCTGATGACACTATCTGTCTTCGGTTATTCCCTTTCTTTCTTACTGATGATGCTTTGATATGGTTACATTCACATTTGATAGATTTGATTAACAGTTGGGACGAGCTAGCGAGTAATTTTTTGGCAAAGTACTTTCCCCCAAGTAAGACCATGAAACTTCATATGTATATTACGAATTTTTGGAAATTGGAATTATTCTCATTATTTAAGGCACAAAAGCACTTTAAGTTAATGTTGCATAAGCATACCTATCATTAATTACTATATTGGCTGCAACTTCAAGTCTTTAATAATGGACTTGATTGAAAGTTAAGCTCTAGGCTAAATGAAGCATCCGCGAGAGGATTCATGTTAAGGAAGCTCTAGGCTAAATAAAGCATCCGCGAGAGCATTCACGTTAAGGACCAATGCCAAGGCATGTCAACTTATCCAAGACATGGCTATGAACTCTTTCAAGGCGTGGCTGTGAACTCTTACATATGGCTAGCTGAGCGGTTCACATATCGGGCCAAACAATCAGCAGTGAACATTATTGGTAGCGAGGACAAGTACCAAGAAATCCTCGAAAGTCTTAATCAATTGGATATAAGTTCAACTAAGGTGCAAATCTAAAACCAACCCAATCTAAGTCATTTTAATGCAAGGTACAATAATGAAAGCAACCATTTGAAGGTTAAATATATAGGGAAAAAGGATATAACCCTAACTCCAACACCTATAACCTGGGATGGTTTGACCATCAGAACCTTAGGTGGGGCGAAAACCAAGCGAGACATTCAAATCAATGGAACGAAAAGCCTAATCCTCTAAAACCTAATGCACCATATCAGCCTCTTTTACCTTTTAGGGCACCTTAAGATCAAGAGAGGAAACCAACTTATAGTAGTGACCTTCTATTTTCAATAAGGGTGAGTAAAGTAAAGGAAGGTTTACATGTAGTGCAAGTTGATATGTGCCAAATTCATGGTCAATTAGACCAACTTTTACAATTATTTTAAAACAATGTAACTTCTAGTATACTCAATAATATCGAACCTAATCTGAAGAGGCAAGGGAAGGAGCACGCAAAGGCAATCACCTTTAGATCAGGGGTTATGGTTAAGGAACCTATCTGAACAAATTGTAGGGAGAAGGAAGTTAGTGAAAATGGTGAGAAAACTCGCACTCCTAGTATTAGAGACGGGGTGGTAGAGAAGGACCTGGGAGTGAACACACACAAATCAAAATCGAGGATAGATCCATTCAACCACTACACCCAAACTCAAAGACCTTACCATTTCCTTCGCGTCTTAAGGAGAAGAAGAGGAAAGAGAGTGAGGAACTCTTATAATTCCTCAATATTTTTAAGACTTTTAATGTGAATCTCCCCTTGTTAGAAATCCTTGAGAAAATACCCATATATGCCAAGTTCCTTAAGGATGTTATGTCTTGTAGGAAGAAAATAAGGAGAGAAGGGCAAATCAATCTTAATGAGGAATACAGTAAGATAGTGTATAGAAAAGTTACTCCCAAACTGAAGTACCCCAGTTGCTTTACCATTCCAATAGAGATAGGTGGAATTAGTTTCGAGAAGGCCCTATGTCACCTAAGCACAAGTATTAACCTCATGCCATTATGAATTTATAGGAGGTTAGATTTGGGAGAGCTTAAGGAAATAACAATCACCTTGCAATTAGCCGATCGATCTTAGGTATGTCCCAAAGGAGTCCTTAAGGATGTGTTAGTGATGGTTAGGCAATTCATTTTTCCCATTGACTTTAACATGCTTGACTTCGATGATGACTGTAATAGCCCGATTTTAGCTAAATCAGAACAATGGTTTCGGAACCACAAATCCAAGGTCGTAAAATTATTTTAATATTATTTTGGGTGTTTACAGCATGTGAATATATATGTGTGAAAATTTCTTTTTCCAATTTTATCCTTTAAGTGGTTAATTTGGGAAAAGGAATTAATCGCGTAAAATGCAAAAGTAGCATGCTATAAGTTAAAAGTGCCTAATTACTATGGCTTATTAAATGAATGGTCCTTATGATGTAATTAGACCATGATTAGTGGAATTTGACATAAATGGCCAACCATTAAACATTTTGTTAATGTTTTAATTCAGGTTAAAATTATAATTTGGTTATTAAAATTAATTTAATTAAAGCAAAAGCCAAAATTTAGCTCACTTCTTTCTTTCCTGGTAGAATATTAAAATAAAAGAAAGCTTTGGAGAAAATTTCGGGTTCGGCAAGTAATTGGCTTGATTAAGGTATGATTCTAACATGGTTTTTGATAATTTCTATGTTTTTGTGATCGTTGCTTTGAGTACCAGCTAGCCCATGCCTCAATTTTTGAAAGTGTTGATGATTTTGAAAGTTTTCATTCATGAATCCATGAGTTTTATGATGTTTGATGATGAATTATGCAAGCTTGGTGTTTGATATACATGTTCTGTAAAGTGATTTTATCAAAAATGTCAATTAGGGATTAAATTGTGAAAAGTGTAAAATGTGTGGTTAAATGTGTGAAATACTGACAAATATGGGCTGCTAGGGACCTATAGAGAATTCAGCTAAGCATGGGTCATATTGAATTTTGTGAATTTTGTGTATTTATGAAATAGGGACTAAATTGAATAAATTGTAACTTTAGGGGCTAAAGTGCAAAAATGCCCAAATATTTGTTTTTGGACTAAATTGAATGTTTTTATGAATAAAAGAGTTAATTTTGAATGTATATAGATCAAGAACGAAAGAAAACAGATTTAGATCGGGGAAAATCGAAAGTTGATGAATAGTTGATTCAGTCCGTTTATACCAAATACAAGGTATGTTCATATGAAAATAAATGTCTTTAAACTGAATTATATATGTTTATTTATCATTGAAATGTTATGAATGTTGAACGAGATATTATGAGCAAGAATTGACTGAGTTACGATATCCGAAAGTCTCGTACGAACCTTAGGAATAGTATAGGATATGAATGTTATGACATTAGGTTATCGAGACATGATTACATGTAAGACCATGTCTGGGACATTGGCATTGTATTGAGATTATGCGTAAGACCTTGTTTGGGACATTGGCATCGTTAATCGATTTCGTGTAACACCCTGTCTGGGATAGTGGCATCGATTTGTGGTAAGATGTAAGACCATATATGAGATATGGCGTTGTACGAGCTTATGTGATTTATGAGTATCCTTAACAATTCTGAATGGTTCAACGGGCAAAGTCAAGTCGGGAAAGAATATGTGAATGAGCTAAGTGACTTAGGTACGTACTAGATTCATACGAGTATTGAAAGTGGGAAGTATTTGATGGACTCGATTAAGACATGGAATATATGTTCAATAAGAAAAGTTTGTGAATTTGAATGTGATTAGCTATGTTTAGAATATTTGATTTGATATGTGAATATTCATGTGTTGACTTTATTTATATATGGCTTACTAAGCTTTTAAAGCTCACTTTTGTGTTCTTTCCATGTTTTATAGATTATCGAAGCTAGCTCGGACATCAAGGATCATCGGGAATCATCATAACACTATCGACTACTTGTTGGCATTTTTGGACATTAGTAATTATGGTATATGACATGTAATAGGCTAATAAGTTGATGATATATTTTAAGACTTGATATAGCCATGAGATTTGGCTCACTTTAGTTAAAAATGTTGGTATGTATTTGGTCATTTAAGTTGGCCTAAATTATGTGTTCGACAAGTGTTATATATGATGTATACAATGTCTTATGTTTTGGCATTGTTTGCTATGGTTGTTGATATGGCTATATGGTTGCTCATTTGGTTAGTTATTAATGCTTGAGGAATGGTATATTATGGTATGATTTATAGATAATGAATTGATATGTTTGAGAGCATAGGTGATATAAATGCATTTAGAGGTTATGTGAGTCTGATGATTTTGGCATAATGATTTGGTATGTTTTGACTATGAAATTGAGTAGTTGAAAAGGTTGTGGATAGATGGCATGATATGTGATTGAATGGGCATGTTTTCATTGCCAATATATGTGTTAAAATAATACAATTTTGATGGCTAGCTGTGTATGAGATAAGGGTGGCAAATTGGCTTTGCAAATGGCCTATTTTTGTCCACACGGGCAGAGACACTTGTGTGTGTCTCAGCCGTGTGCGACACACGGTCATGGTACACTACCGTGTTTCCCCTTGGGTACCCTTTTGAATTAAGGCAGTATACCCTACAGTTTTGACACGGCCTAGACATACGAGCGTGTGGTCAACCGTGTGACCCAAGTCAGTAACCCCTCCAGTTTTCCCACGGCCATGGCACACGGGCGTGTCGTCAGCCGTGTGGTGCAAGTCAGTATGTATGCCTTGTTTTCACATGGCCTGTAACACGGGCGTGCCCGGTGGCTGTGTGAGGCATACAGCCTGTTCATATGGGCGTGTGACCCTTAAATCAAAGAAAATTTTCTAAGTCTCCCAAAGTTTGCAAATGTTATCGGTTTAGTCCCGAACCACTTCTAAACATGTTTTAAGGTCTCGTAATGTAACACCCCAACCTCGGCCCAGACGTTACGGCCAAGTCTGGTGTATCACATTGAAGTGTTTTTCGAAAACCATGTTTTATTTGTAATCCTTTTTGGTGCTTAAGAAACATCTTTGTTTATAGATCAAAGTAAACGGAAGCTATGCACCAGGTAGGATTCCAGAAAAAGAGGAGGTGAGTCATTTAGACTGCTTAAGTACTAAGCTCTTCCCTAGATCCAATCCTAGACATGCACACAACCATTGCCACACCTTACATTAATGTTTTGTTTATAAAACAAAATCAGATATATTTTATTACATGTATCTATTTACTTTGAAAATATTTATGATGCGAAAGCTTTGCTTTATTAACGTGATATTTTGAAAATGAGTATATTTCATAAAAACGCGTCTTATGCTAATTGGTTTGAAATGAATTATTGAAATAGCAGTTAAAAGTAAAAACCAAATAAAACAATTAAAGCGGCTTTATTACAAGCCCAAAACCAAATTAAAGCAAACTATTTTAAAGAGTGAAAATAATTTTATATAAGCAGTCCACATGGCCACTCTGAATCCCTCCAGCTTCAGGTCCACCAGTCTAGGGCCCACCTGTAAGGAAGAAAGGAAAAGGGGTGAGTTTGGTAACTCAGTGTGTAAAGTAAGCCCATCCAAAGTCCAAATCAGCTCAAGCCCACTGAGCCCAAGCCCTAATCAGTCTCAATAAGTACTGGGCCAAAGCCCTATTCAGATAGCAGTGTGGGCATTTAGCCCAAAACAGTAACAATTCATAATAAATATGCATGAATACAAAACCAACCCAACCAGCCACATACACTGCCTGTACCAACCAGCACACCATGTGGGAAATAACTCAACCCACCCAGCCAGTACACCTCAGTTGCAGTATAGCTGCCAGTAACAGTATTTGTGGCCAAGCCACCAGAACAGTAAAACGAGGCAGCCTCTAACAGTATATGTGGCATTGCCACTAGTACAGTAAACGAGGCAAGCCTCTTTCAGTAAACAGTATCACTTCCTCCATCTATCAACCAAACCCATGCAACAGAATATTACGTTATGGCACACAGTATACAGTATAGTAAAACATGCATTTCAGTCAAAAATGGCCCTAGGGGTATAATGGTCATTTTATACCTAGGGTGAAGTAGTTGTTTCTCATACTAAGGGTATTTTAGTAAACATTTCAACTTTATTCAGAATTTCATGCATTTTACAGTTCAGTTTTGTACGAATAGTCTTTCTAGCTCATTTTAGCAAATTTGGGATATTGGGCCTTAAAACCCCTAATGGGCCCTTCAGTGTCATTCTAGCCATTTTAGCCTACTCAATCCAAATTCTAACCTCGTTATCGTAGTTTTCCTAAGCTGTCTAACAGAACATACTCACCGCTCGATTTCACCCAAACGGGCCTATAAGCCTATTGGGCCCAAATTTAGCCCATCGAGGCCAAAATTACCGCAGTATTCGAAAATGCGATTGGCGTAGACTTATCGATTTTGATTACCCAGTCCATCACCTTCAACCATCCCACGAGCGTTCCCACGCTCGTAAGCCCACGAAATGTCAAAATTTTGGTATTTCAGCTTTTGCCGATTTAACTACAGAAGAGTGTACGATTACACACATGTTTTGTGATGAAACGTTGATGAGATCCCCCACACGTATTGCCTACAATCGGTCATTGCCAAGTTAGTCTAATAATCGACAATACAAGCACCTTAGACCTTTACCACAATTGGCCAACATCCCTTTAGGCCCTAAAGTCCTTACCTTCGTCGAAACTAATGACTAGCTCTAGATTGCCCCACAAATCCTAGCCTCAAAAGCTGCTCGAACGATTGTCCCTTGTCCACACTAGCGCACACGAAACCAAAAGAAAAGGCTAACAAGCCTTTGTCCATAAAACGCTAGCCACCCCTAATAGTTAAAGGGGTTACGGCTTTTTCCTTAAAGCATACGTTAATAATAGAAAAAGAGTTACGAAAACTTACCAACCTTTTACCTTGTCAAGACGAGTTCCTAGCTATCAACTAATCCTGATCTACCGTAGTTCCAACCACAACGTGAGAAGAAGTAAATTAAGTGGTCTATGATTCGGCTTCTGAGCACCACAGAGTATGAGAGTTTCGGCTTTGGCCAAAAGAAGGAGAAAGAAAGGTAAAGGCTTGAGATAAGAAAAAACAAATGTCGACAAGCTCTGATGGTTGAAAGGTTCGGCTTTTGAGAAAAGAAAAGTTCAAGTATTCACTCAAGAAGAAATCGGCTCAAGGGAATACAAATGTTGTGTTTTTGGCTTTAATGACTAAACGGCAAAGGTGATTGAAGAAAAAGGGAATAACAGTTTCGGCTTTGACAAAAGAAAGGGGAAATGAGCAAAGGGAAAAACTATTTCGGTTTGGGAGGAAGAGAAGAAAATAAAAAGATGAACAATGGAAGGAGAGGGTTTTGGCACACACCAAGCATCTTTTGCTGAATATGGAACCTTAACCGCCCAAATGTCGAATGGCTCTCTAAGACTCCTACAATCGGCCACCACTAACACCCTTTCAAAATTCCTATAATCCCTCCCCCTTATCCTACATAATCTAATCACCAGAGTATTTCAAACTCCTTCCTTCAGAGTTTCATTTAAAGTCCAACATAAGCCTTGTCCATGCATTAAAAATAAAAAATAAAACACCTCTACTTACCTTATGACTCGAACCGTCGCCCAAGCACACCATCCACACGCCACTTCTTAAGGAGCTTAGTGGCGCCACCTTGCCACTTTATCAACTGTTCACTTGTGACCTATTTTCCTTATCTTTTCTTAAAAGCCCACCTGACCAAGTCCCCTTTGCTTTAAATCCAAAGTTTGATATTTTTTATCGGATTTTAACCTAAGCTTGGGCTTTCTAAAATCCCATTAACACATTCAAAACATAAATAACACACCCAGAATATGAAATTTCAAGTTTTCATCAAAATAAAAAAAAATCTCGAGAAACTCAAAAATTAGGGCGTTACACGTAAGACCTTATAAGGGACAAAGCAATTGAGATAAATGGATTTTACTTATAATTGCATAAATGTATGATTTATGTTGTGGTTGTTCGGTAATGCCTCGTAACCCTATTCCAGCGTCGAATATGGGTTAAGGGTCTTACAATGATCTCAAAATTCTTATACTCTTAGGTAGACCTTTCTTGGCGACGTCTAGAACTACATAGATGTAATGGCCCAAAAATCTAAGTTTTTAATTTTGTCTGTTGCTGACATAATTGTATGCCTCCTTCAGTGGTTTAGTATCTCGGGGAGCGTCTGAGAAGTCTAGAGTTCAAGCCTTGGATTGTAATAAATTTTTTGTTTTTACTTGAGTAACCCCTGACTCTAGTTTGTAGGCTTCTTAAATAATTATGGGTAAAACATGATAGAAAGGCCTACGGTCTAGGGGTTGAGGCATGTGGAGTGTACCATTGGGCCTCATGTTTGAGTCTTGGCGTGTTAAAAGGAGTATTTATTTTGCTTCATTACTGTGTGGGTAGTAGAGGTTGACCGAACTCTGCTTAGTTGAGTGGAGTTTGAATTGGTGTGGAGGACATATTGATGGGGGAATTTTAGGAGAGAATCTTGGAAAGTTGAGGGGAGAGAGGGTGGAGTGTCGAATTTGAATTCTTGGCATTCAAATAAATCAGTTTTGGGGTGTTTTCTCTCCTCATTTTTGTTTTTGGCATTTGTTTTCGGGATTTTTGCGGTACGTGTTGGGTAACCGATTTTTACTAGGGGATCCTTCGGGTGCTTTTCATTTGTTTTTGCCTATCAGTTTTGCTTTCCTCCCTCAACTCCTTTATCAAATGTTTTGCCACTTGTTACTTTTTGTTAGCCGATTCTCCTCTTTATTTCCCTTTTCCAATCGGTTTCTTGTTGACCAATTGCTTATTCTTTTTCATTGGCTTTTGAAATTGGGTGTACTTGGCCGAATATCACTTTTGCTTTTATACTCTCTGTGCTGAATCTTCTTTCTTTATCTCTCCCGCGCCCTCAATTGAATTCTTCTTGACTGAATAATACTATTTCTTTCACCTTACTGTGCCAATTCTTCATTGCTCTCCGTCGTTGGGTGGTAACTACTACTATTCTGTTATTTTCTCCTTTTCTCTCTCTCTCTACCAAATTAACAACTTTCATCTAACATCTTCCTGTTATGCCGTTTTCAGTTAACGGTGCAATTGTTCCATTTTGCCTCTATCATATTGCATACCTTCAGCTTTTGAGTGGGTATAGGCCGATTGCTCCTTTCTTCTAAACTTGACTGTGCATTTCGGTAAGTGTTTTTTTCGTCTAGCTCAAACTGTTCAATTGAATAAGGGTTAATAAGGTTCGGTTGGAATGTAGGTAACCCCTAAGGTCTAGTAGTTAGTCTCTTGCAATGGATTAAGTGTGCAAGCCTTAATCGACTGATCTAAATGAGAGATATGTAACCTTTTGGATCAGTGTTTTGGTTAGGGTTTTTTTTATTCGATTAATATGTAATTAACCATAACTTGTGATTGAATATAGGTTTACTATTCGTGGGCTTCTATGCGTTTCGCAAATAGGTGTGTAATCACACTGCTATTATCGTAAATCAGCAAAAGGCAAAAAATATGACAATTGACGCTACATGAGTGTGCGATCGCCTGTGTGGTAATCTGAACGCATAAAATGTGGGCATTTGATTATAGAGTCCACCATGAGCAATTTCATTGGCTTAGGCCGTTTTGGGCCATGTTGGGTCGAGATGGGTCATGTGGGCCTAACGGGCTTGTGGGCTCCACACGGCTGAGCCACACGGATGTGTGTAATATAGGACCAAGCTGTGTAACTTACACAGCCAAGGCCATTTTAAGGCGTTGTGGGCCACACGGGCATGTGGGCCCGCATAGGCCGCATTATGGGCTTTGGGCCCATTTTCACTATTTAACTGTTAAGGTTGCACGGTTCGCCCGAGACGACTGTGGACCTACTGTTGGGTCGGTAAGTATACCTAGACCGCAATTGGTTGAAATGACTATTATACCCCTATAAGGTAAAATGACTGAGATGCCCTATGATATGTTTGACAGTAATCGAGCATGACGTTTTTGCATACATGTTTGATATTATGACACGACATATTGCATGGGAATGGGTTTATTATATCTGGAGGAAGTGTGCTGTGCAGGAAACTCTACTGTAAACATTGTTTAGTACCGCAACCGATGCTGTATTTTAGAGTATAGGGATGGGTGGGTTGATTTTATCCCCACATGGAGTGTAGGACTGGACGGAGCAGAGTGTAGAGGATGAATGGGTAGGATTTCTGATTTCATTTCTGTTACTGTTACTGAAAGGGGCTAAGTCCCACATTGATACTAATACTGTAATGGGCTAAGGCCCTATCTGATACTGGACTGTTACTGAACCTGGCCTAGGCCTAGACTGTATTTTCCTATTGTATTACTGACTATTTGTTTATTAAGGGTTTACACACTAAGTTTCATAAACTAACCCTTCTGCTTATCTATGCAGGTAATCCCTAGTCTTAGATGGATCGGTGCTGTGAGGGACTAGGCGGTGGCCCCACAACTGTACACGTTTCCATATTTGCCTTTTTAACTACAAGAAATTTAATTTGGGTATTTGTTTTTTAATAAGGCACTTTTAAATTTTTAACTTCAAATTTTGGATTTTACTTTTTTGATTCATGTCTGATAGTAGTAGGACACGGAATTTCAAAAGATAAATGCTTTTCAAAACATCACGATTACGTAACATATTTTAAAACACAAACTTCCTCTATAAAACAAGATTTTAACAATGCATAATGTTTTTAAAGTAAATGGCTTAGTAAATAAATCACGTTTTGAAAATGAACGACATATCTTCGAATCATGAAAGATAATAACAAGGAGGTTAAATAGAAAAGGAAATGGTTTTAACGACAATGTGTTATATAAAAAACACTTCAATGTGACATCGCCAGATTCGACCATAGCGTCCAGGCCGGGTCTAGGGTGTTACATTTAGTGGTATCAAAGCCAAGTTGCAAAACTCGGCTGTGGATTGGGTTTTTAATTTTTTGATTTCTAAAATTTGCTTTCAAATGATTTGAAGTTTTTGAAAGGTTTTACTAATTGTGTGGCACACTGAGTCTACGGCACCGATTCTGTAAGTCTTCTTGATTCCGTTGTTTGTTTAAAACTGAAATCTAATAGGTAGAAAATACTAAGACTACTGTAGGTAGTAGACTGTACTGAAACACTCTAGTTACTACTGTAGGTAGTAGACTATACTGAAACACTCTAGTTAGAGTACACTGGAAACTGTAAACTGTAGTGAGACTACGATCTTCAAAAACAAACTCTAAATTACTGTTTTTCATAAAACATATGCTAATAACTACTGGAACTGTAAACTGATCTGCATAAAATTATTAAAATAGATAAAGCATATTTCAATAATGAGCACTAGAGTTACTCGTGGAAGGGGTACAAGAGGCCGCCGCAGAGGCCGTGGAGGTACTAGGGCTGGATCTTCGTCATCTGGCCACATACCTAACATTGAGGCTAGGGAGGCACTGACTTTACCTGTAACTGAGACGGGGTCACATGATCAAGCGGCTAGGGACGGTGCATTTTCCCAAGCTATACTACGAATTTTAGACAGGGTAGCTTGGCGTAAGACTGGTACTGTGGGTTATGGGTCGGTTACAAAACGACTTAGGTTTAATGGGGCTGAGATTTTTAGGGGTATTGCTGGAGTTGATCCTAATGTAGCTTAATATTGGATTGAGCCTATAGAGAGGATCATGAAAGACCTCAACTGCACCCCCGAGCAGAGACTAAAGGTGTAGTGTTATTGCCCGACGGAGAGAGTTTTTAAATTTGACTCAGGGGGATAAATCTATGGTTAAATACGAGGCTAAATTTTTGCGACTTAGCCGCTATGCTCTTGGGATAGTGGCAAATGAATATGAGCACTGTGTTTATTTCGAGGACGGCCTCAGAGATAGTCTACAGGTTCTGATAGCTCCACAAAGGGAGTGAGATTTTTCTTCTTTGGTGGATAAAGCGAAGATCACTGAGGATGTGAAGCTCGCTGAGCACCAGAACCGTGAAAAGGAAAGGGGTAAGAATAAGAGGGATTTAAAGCCCTCAAGTTTACTTCTGAGGCCTAAAAAAAAGCTAAAGTTGATAGGCCTATCAGAGTTGGGGCACCTGTTACTGTTGCTAGACAACAGCCCTATGCTGATTGTGGGAGATGCCCTTAAGGCAAGTGTTGGAAAAGGATTGGGGTGTGTTTGAGGTGCGGATCTTTGGAGCACCGTATCAGAGATTGTCCACAGAGGCCTGAACAGATGCAAGCTACTGGTTTAGGTAATGTACAGCTTTCGAGTGGTGGTCAGCAGCCGTTGAGAGGCTGTGGTTAGGCCAGAGGTGGGAATGGTTTGGGTCGTGGTCAAAAGGCACTAGGCAGAGGTACAGGATATACTGAGGTGAGGCAGCCATCCCTGGTGTATGCTGCACGTCACCGAGAGGATGGGGACGCTCCGGATGTTATCACGGGCACATTCTTTATTCATAATGCACCTTATACTGCATTGATTGATGTTGGATCTATGCATTCCTATATAGCATGTACTGTGTCTGAGACTTTGGGTTTAATGGTTGAAACCACTACGAGTGAGGTTACTGTGTTAAGTCCATTGGGGTAGTAAGTTAGGGTACATAAACTGTTCAGAGATGTGCCTTTGAAGGTTCAAGGAGTAACCTTTTTGGCGGATTTCATGGAACTTCCTTTTGGAGAGTTTGATTTAATCCTGAGGATGGATTGGCTGGTAAAACATCGGGCAAATTTAGATTGTGCTGCTAAACGTATGGTACTGAAAACTACAGAGGGTAAGGAGGTAGTTATAATTGGAGAGCATCGAACTTATTTGTCAAATGTGCTCTCTGCATTAAGGGCCGAGAAATTGGTTTGTAAAGGTTGTGAGGTGTATTTAGCTTACATCGGTGTTTTAGATTCTAAGGGCTCTTCTGTTAAGGATATCAGAACAATTAAAGACTTTCCAGATGTTTTTTCCCGATTAGCTACCTGGGTTACCTCCAAACCATGAAGTTGAGTTTGGGATTGAGCTCCTCCCTGGTGCAACTTCGATGTCTATCGCCCCTTATAGAATGGCACCGAAGGAGCTTGTGGAGCTTAAGGCTCAAATTTAATAGTTACTTGATCATGGGTTCATCTGCCCTAGTGTGTCTCTATAGGGAGCACCAATATTATTTGTGAAAAAGAAGGATGTACCTATGCATATATGTATTGACTACTAGCAACTGAACAAACTCACCATCAAGAATAAGTACCCTTTGCCGAGAATAGACGATCTATTTGATCAACTTCGAGAAGCTTCGATTTTCTCCACAATTGATCTCTGTTCGGGATACTATCAGTTGAGAGTTAAAGGAGCTAATGTATACAAGACTGTGTTTAAGACTCATTACGGGCATTACAAGTTCTTAGTCATGTCATTTGGATTAAAGAATGCACCAGTGGCTTTTATGGATCTGATGAACCAAGTGTTCCAGCCCTATCTGGATTGGTTTGTAGTGGTTTTTATAGATGACATTCTAGTGTATTCGAGAACTGAAGATGAACATGATGTACATCTCCGAGTAGTTCTGCAAATTCTGAGGGAGAAACAATTCTATGCTAAGTTCAGCAAGTGTGAATTCTGGCTATGAGAGGTAACATTTCTGGGTCCTGTGGTATCTGCCGAAGGTATTAGGGTTGATCCTCAAAAAATTAAAGCTGTTCTGGATTGGAAGCCGCCTAAGACAGTATCTGAGATTCGAAGTTTTCTAGTTTGCAGGGTATTATAGACGTTTTGTGGAGGGGTTTTCCTTAATTGCTGCGCCTCTAACTAAGTTCTTGCGTAAAGGGGTGCCGTTTAACTGGACTGATAAGCAATAAGAAAGTTTTGAGAAGCTTAAGAAAGTTCTGATTGAGACCCCTGTCTTAATACAGCCAGAGGCTGGGAAAGAAGTCACTCTCTACAAAGATGCACCATATGTGGGGTTGGGATACGTGTTGATGCAAGATGGTAAGGTCGTAGCATATGCATCTCGCCAGCTTAAGACATATGAGGCGAACTATTCGACACACAACTTGAAGTTGGCCGCAATGGTATTTGCACTGAAAATTTGGAGACATTACCTGTATGGTGAGAAGTGTATCATTTACACTGATCACAAGGGTCTCAAATATCTCATCATTCGGAAAGAGCTAAACC
Source organism: Gossypium stocksii (assembly GCA_020496765.1). Lineage (NCBI taxonomy): Eukaryota > Viridiplantae > Streptophyta > Magnoliopsida > Malvales > Malvaceae > Gossypium > Gossypium stocksii. The sequence continues at coordinate 58,659,023 of CM035622.1, forward strand.
TTAGGCAGCGTAGATGGATTGAGCTACTAAAGGATTATGATTGCACAATTGAATACCATCATGGCAAGGCCAATGTGGTGGCTGACGCACTGAGCTGTAGGGTTATGTCTGATCTGAGAGCAATGTTTGATCGCCTAAGTTTATTTGATGATGGTAGTCTGGTGGCTGAACTTCTGGTTAAGCCTACTTGGATCGAGAAGATTAAGGGTAAACATTTGGAGGATGAGTCACTGGGTCTTTGTTTCTGATAAGTTGAGAGTGGTAGTACAGTAGATTTTGGATTGAATAGCGAAGTGGTATTTTGTTTCCATGGGAGAGTTTGTGTGCCAAATGATTCTGAGTTGAGGCAGTCCATACTTCGAGAGGCACATAGTGGTCATTTTGCTATGGACCCTGGTGGGAACAAGATGGACCAAGATCTTCGTGAGCTATACTTGTGGCCAGGACTTAAGCGCGAGGTTACGGATTTCGTGAGTAAGTGTTTGACATGCCAGCAGGTTAAAGCTGAGCAACAGCTACCCTCGGGTTTACTGCAGCCAGTTAAGATTCCACTCTAGAAATAGGAGAGGGTGACTATGGACTTCGTTAGTGGGCTGCCCCTAATGCCTACTAAGAAGGATTCAGTATGGGTCATTTTAGGTCGATTGACCGAATCTGCCCATTTCCTACCTGTTCGTACTAATTACTCATTGTAGAAGCTGGCTAATCTATATGTGTTTGAGATAGTGCGACTGCATGGGGTATCGGTTTCCATAATATCTAATAGAGATCCTTGCTTCACATCTCAATTTTGGAAGAAGTTACACGCGGCTTTGGGTGCAAGGTTAGACTGTAGTACTGCGTTCCATCCTCAGACAAATGGTCAGTTGGAAAGGGTGATTCAAATACTGGAGGACATGTTAAGAAGTTGTGTGATTGACTTTTGAGGCAGTTGGGAGGATTACTTGGTGTTAACGGAGTTTGCGTACAGTAACAGTTATTATCTAGCATACAGATGGCACCTTACGAGGCATTATATGGTCGTAGGTCTCGTACTCCTTCGTGTTGGACTAAGTTGGGCGAGCGGCGTGTTCTGGGCCCTGAATTAGTCTCTCATACCGAGGATAAAGTTAGACTAATTCAGGTACAACTGAAGGCAGCATCAGACACAAAAAAGTCATACGCGGATCTGAAGCGCAAGGAGATTGAGTATTCTGTGGGGGACTACGTTTTTCTTAAAGTCTCGCCATGGAAGAAAATATCGAGGTTTGGACGGAAGGGCAAGCTGAGCCCTAGGTTCATTGGGCCTTACCACATATTGAAGCTTGTGGGACCGGTCGCCAATCAACTTGAGTTACCTCCAGAGTTGGACCGAATTCATGATGTGTTCCACGTCTCTATGCTGAGGCATTATCACTCTGATCCCACGCATATTGTCTCAACTGAGGAGATTGAGGTTAGGCCGGATCTAACTTTCAAGGAGGAACTGATTCAGATTTTAGAGCATGATATAAAAGTGTTAAGGAAGAAATCTATCCCACTGGTTAAGGTACTTTGGCGTAATCACAGTTCTAAGGAGGCCACGTGGGAACCTGAGGAGGCGATGTGACAATAGTATCCTCATCTGTATTAACCAGGTAAATTTCGAGGCTGAAATTTTCTTTTAGGGGGTAGAGTTGTAACGCCCCAAAAATCTAAGTTTTTAATTTTGTGTCTTGCTGCCATAATTGTATGCCTGCTTCAGTGGTTTAGTATCTTAGGAAGTGTTTGAGAAGTCTAGAGTTCAAGCCTTGGATTGTACTAAATTTTTTGTTTTTACTTGAGTAAACCCTGACTCTAGTCTGCAGGCTTCTTAAATAATTGTGAGTAAAACATGACGGAAAGGCCAGCTGGTCCAGGGGTTAGGGGAGTATGAAGTGTACCATAGGGTCTGAGGTTCGAGTATTGGCCTATCAAAAGGAGTAATTATTTAGCTTATTTCCCGTGCGGGTAGTAGAGATTGACCGAAACTCTATTTAATTGAATGGAGTTTGAATTGGTGTTGAGGAGATATTGATGGAGGAATATTATGAGAGAATCCTGGAAAGTTGAGGGGAAAGAAGGTGGAGTGCCGAATTTGAATTCTAGGCACTCAAAGAAATCAGTTTTGGGGTGTTTTCTTTCCTCATTTTCGTTTTTGGCATTTGTTTTTGGGATTTTTGCGGTACGTGTTGGGTAACCAATTTTTACTAGGGGATCTTTCAGGTGCTCTTCGTTTGTTTTTGCCTATCGGTTTTGCTTTCCTCCTCAACTCCTTTAGCAAATATTTTGCCCCTTGTTACTTTTTGTTGGCCGATTCTCCACTTTCTTTCTCTCTTCCAATTGGTTTCTTGCTGACCGATTGCTTATTCTTTTTCTCTGGCTTTCGAAATCGGCTGTGCTAGGCTGAATATCACTCTTGCTTTTACATTCTCCATGCCGACCCTTCTTTCTTCATCTTTCCCCCACCCTCAATCGGTTTCTTCTTGACTGTATACTACCATTTCTTTTACCTTACTGTGCCAATTCTTCATTGCTCTCTGTTGTTGGGTGGTAACTACTACTATTAGGTTATTTTCTCCCCTTCTCTCTTTCTACCATATTAATAACTTTCATTTAACACCTTCCTATGATGCCATTTTCAGTTAAAGGTGCAATTGTTCTGATCTCGTGATTGTGATGAAGTAATAAAATTGATCGTACCTAAAAACTAACTATTCTCACGATAAAAGGCAAGCGCACCTATCGAATAGCAGTATAGTTAGTGGCAAGACTGGAATATCGAATCTAAGGAACTAAAAGTACTAGTAATGACTTTCTTCCTATTATCTAGCCTAAAAAATAAAGAGGGGGTTTTTGTAAACGAATTAACTCTAAACTAAACTAAGGATGCGACAAAGAGTAAATTGGGGAATTGCTTTGGGAAAACTGAATGATAAAGACAATACCTAAGGAAGAATCCTCCTAGACTTCACTTGTTATCTAACTCTGAACTAGACAATTTCTTCATTCAACTTGATCCGTAGAGATCCCTAAATTATGTTAATATCTCCGTCAAGAATAAGAACAACTAATCCTAGGTTGATTAATTGAAATCTCTTTCTAATTAAAATCCCTAGTCTTGCATTAACTCGATCTATGGATCCCCATATTAGTTTTGACTCTAATCCGGTAGATTTTTGTTGCCCTATATCTAGGATTGCGATCAACTCCACTTAATTGTGTTGGATCTACTCTTAATTAGGGACTTTTGCTCCTCTGCCTAAGCACATTCGACTTAAATTAATATCCCAAAAAAATCAATTTAAGAATTAAAAACACAATTAAGAACAAATCAAATATTTGTCATATAGTTCAGATAACAATAACAAGATTCATCTTAGGTTTCATCCCCCTCAGGTATTTGGGGGTTTAGTTCTTGTTTATAAAAAGAAACATCTCAGAATAAAGAAAATAACAAAACATAAGAAAACCCAAAACTCCTAAAAAGATTGAAGGGAGATCCTCTGTCTTGATGTAGATCCTGGCTTTTGAGATGGATCAATCAGCTTTCCTTTGAGTAATTCCCTGCCTTTAGTTCTCCGTCTTGGTGGGAAGACTGTACACCCTTGTAGTTTCCTCCTAGGGTCTTTATATAGATTTGGAATGTTTTTTCATAGCCCCTAAGTAGCCTTTTCCTCGTGAAATTGAACTTCATCACTACAGGGACACGCCCGCGTGCCACGCCCGTGTGAGTCGATGTTGGGCCGTGCTCAAGCCTGTTAATGTGGCACGGCCGTGTGACACGCCTGTGTGGTGAACTCCAGGCCATGTTGTTTTCCTTGCTTTGGCCCATTTTCTCCGTTTTCGGCCCGTTTCTTGTTCTTTTCATGCTCCTATGCTCTCCTAAGTATAAAACATGAAATTAAAGGATTAGGAGCATCAAATTTCACAAATTCAATGATAATTCATCCATAAATGTTCTAAAATGTGGGATACAAATATGTATAATTTATAGTTTATCAAATACGCCCACACTTAAGCCTGTGCTTGTCCTTAAGCAAAATCTCAACTTACAATTAAAAATCATTCCTCTCAACTTATAATCCTTCTCAATAATGCTTCAAACTAATCAACAAGTATTCATAAATTGAAAATTCAACCGAAAGAAAATTAAAGTCCCAAACAATCTAAGTTGAGAATTTTATCACAGAATCATAGGTTTCCTCCCTTCTTCTAGGTAATTACCTTGAACTCAACATCAACAAGAGTTGGCATCCTCACTAAAGATTCACTCTATCCACTCAAAGTGTTTAGGGTTAGAAATTAAGCACTTATTAGTCAACATGAAAAGTTATTACCATAAGCTTGCAGGAAAATCAAATATCCACCACTACGTATTGACATGATACATCGATCAAAAGGTCTTTCAAGGGTTGTAATATGGCCTTGATTAGGGGTGTGGTCACAAGCTGAAAAAGAGGGCTAGAATCAAGATTGAGCCAAACAATCATTTAACTAGAAAAATCTCTATCACTGAAACATCTTCCTAGAATAAAACCTTTTTTCTTTTGGATGTCATCGTTTAAGAACAGGAGCTCAAAAATTACATGGAAATATGCAAAACATTAAATTACAATTGAAATATACATATGTTTTTTTAAGAACAAATCAAATATTTATAAACTTTACAAGCTGAAAAGGAGAGCAAAGCTAGACAATTATTCAACTCAAATCTCGACAAAAATAGGGATCAAAATAATTGAAGGGAATTCAACAAAAAATGGGTTATAGGTTAATATTAAAGATAAGTCAATGGATGGTTTGTTTGGCTCAATGGGGTTCACTAGGGGTTAATTTTGAAGGTAAGCTTTTATGGAATAAGTGGGTTAAAACCTAAGTGCCTTTATCATTTCGGTATATCAAATCAATGATGTGGTCTCTACATGTATAATTGAAGCAAGTTCTAGAATAACATATCAATATTGACTCACTCAACTTAATAATAAAAGTGAGCACGAAAGGATATATGCTCAAAGGCTCAAAAATCTCACCAGAATTATGGCTTTTAATGTCAATCCTGCGAATTTCAAATCTCAAGATAACACTTAAAATTGGGGAAAACAACTTAGAAAAATTAAATTCTCAAAAATTTCAACTTATCATGCTTGATTCTCTAATGTCTTAAAGTTTGAATAATCAAAGCATAAGTACCTATGTTTTAATTCTCAATGTATCAATAAAAATCATAAATCAATCATAATTCATTCTATTTGTGAAGGCCAAGATTCAAGGATTTGAGAACAATGTAAAAAGTTAGAATTTAAAAAAAATTCAGGGGTTCGAGGATAATGCAAAGAATGAAAGAGAACTCCCCCCATATTTAAGATGTACATTGCCCTCAATGTACAAAGATAACGTAGCTGAAAATATAAGTAAAAATCTTAAGAGAGAAAAGTGAAACTTCCTGAATTTTGGATGACTTTCTTGAGAATAGTAAAGGCTGAATTGGAGCAGAGACTACTTGAAGTTCTTGATTTTGGGTGACTGAAGGGAATAAGCACAACTGTGTGGGTAATTTAGGTATTACTTGATAAGAAATGAGGTGCAAAATAAAAGGAAAAGGAAAAATATAAGTAAAGAAAAATGAAAATTAAAATTAGGTAATAAAGGGTTGGCCCCACAGCCGTGGCGCACGCCCATGTGCCCTTGGTTTGGCCCGTGTGTTTCATGGACTATTGGTGTGGCCATGGGTGGTCAGTACAGGCGTGTCACACGCCCGTGTTGATTTTTCAGTTTCACCCACGGCTTATTGTCACGGCCGTGTTGGGACACACGGCCATATAGCATGACCGTGTGTGTTGGTATTCGCTTCTCCCACGGCCATGTTTGGGATCACACGCCCATGTATGAATTGACAGGTTTGGCCATGACAGTATCGCACGACCGTGGCCATTTTTCAAACCCCGTGTTTTCAGGAAAATTTGGCTCTATTTTTACACAACCGTGGTGCATGGTCGTGTTTCTAACCGTGGGGTGTCCACGGCCTTAGGCTCGCCCGTGTGCCAGGTCGTGTGGTTCTGGAAAATCTTCGTTTTAAGGAGTTAGTTATGAATTTAAGAAAATCAAAATTATTAGTGCTCGGGTTGCCTCCAGAGAAGCACTTATTTTAGAGTCTAAGCTCGACTTACCTTCCTGTACCTTTATGAGGGATTGTGGAGCCTAAGCTCTACTCTATCATTCATAAAGTCATCACCATAATATAGTTTGAGTCGATGGCCGTTTACCTTGAAAGTGCCGTGAGTTGGATGTGTTACGTCAATTGTGCCGTCGGGAAGAACACTTTGAACTATGAATGGGCCTGACCATCTTGATTTTAGCTTTCCAGGGAATAATTTAAGCCTTGAGTTGTAAAGCAAAACAAGATCGCCAGGTTTAAACTATTTATGTTGCTTCAGACGAGCATCATGGCGTCGCTTTATGGCTTCCTTGTATAAGCGTGAGTTTTCATATGCATTATAACGCCATTCGTCTAACTTGTTTAGCTGCATGAGTCTCTTTTCACCTGCAAGATCAGTGTCGAGGTTTAGAAATTTGATGGCCCAAAACGCTTTATGTTCTAGCTCAAAGGGTAAATGACAACTTTTCCTATAAATGAGTCTTGATATGCGTGATATGAAGTAATAAAATTTATAAAATATGATCGTACCCAAAACTAACTATTATTACGATTTAAGGCAAGCGCACCTATCGAATAGTAGTATAGCTTAGTGGCAAGACCGAGATATCGAACCCAAATGAACCAAAAGTACTAGTACTAACTTTCTTTCTATTATTTAACCTAGGAATAAAAGGGGATTTTTATTAAACAAAACTAATTATTAAACTAAGCTAAGAATCCACAAAAAGTGAATTGGGGAAAACTCTTTAGAAAAACTGATTGATTTGGACAATACTCAAGGGAGAACCCACCTAGACTTCACTTGTTGTCAACTCTTGAACTAGACGATTTATTCACTTGACTTGATCCGTAGAAATTCCTAACTTATGTTGATATCTCTCTCGAGACTAAAAACAGCTAACCCTAGGTTGATTAATTGAAATCTCTTTCTAATTAAAACCCCTAGTGTTGCATTAACTCGATCTATGGATTCCCTTATTAGGTTAAACCCTAATCCGGTAGATTTTTGTCTTCTTATGTCTAGGATTGCGAGCAACTCTGCTTAATTATGCTAGATCTACTCTTAGACAGGGACTTTTGCTCCTCTGAATAAGCACATCAATACTTGAATTAATATCCTGGAATATTAAAGCAAGAATTAATAACACATAATTAAGAACAATTCAAGTATTTATCATATAATTCAAGAGAGAATAATAACAAGATCTGTCTTAGGTTTCATCCCCCTCAAGTATTTGGGGGATTTAGTTCATAATTATAAAAGAAAACATTTCAGTAGAATAATGATAACAAAACATAAAAAACCCTAAAACCCTTGTAGGAAATTGAAGGGAGGTTTTCAGTCTTGAAGGATAATTCAGCTTCTGAGACGGATCAATCGGCTTCCTTTGGAGTAATTCCTTGCTTTTACTCTGTGTGTTGGTGGGAACAAAAGCACCCTTTTAAGGGAGAAAAAGCATCATTTTCGAGGGAGAAAAAGTGCCCCTTTGTAGTTGCCTCCTAGGGTCTTTATATAGAGCTTTGGAATGCCTTTCTAAGCCCCTAAGTAGTCTTTTCCGAGTGAAATTGAACTACCTCACGACAGGGACACGCCCGTGTGCCACGCCCGTGTGACTTCGATAATGGGCCGTGTTCGGGTCTGTTGATGTGGCACAATCGTGTGGCCTGGCTATATGAGTCAGGGTTGGGCTGTGTTCAAGCTCAAGATGGCACGACCATGCGACACGCCCATGTGGCGAACTCTCAGGCCGTGTTGATTATTGAATTGGGCTTATTTTGCCCGTTTTCGGCCCGTTCCTTGCTCTTTTCTCTTCCCTAAGCTCACCTGAGTATAAAACATGAAATTAAAAGTTTAAGAGCATTAATTTACACAAATCAAGGTTAATTCATCCATAAATAAGCCTAAGCATAGGGTAAAAATGTGTATAATTTATCGTTTATCAAGTCTATAAGGAGATGTTCCTGTGGGAGTTTTGAAGGCAGTTCTATAAACCCATAAAGCGTTATCTACTTTCATTGCCCAATCTTTTCTATTTATTTGTACGGTTTTCTCTAAGATACGTTTTAGCTCTCTATTAGCTACTTCACCTTGTCCACTGGTTTGAGGGTGGTAAAGGGTAGTTGTTCTATGGTACACTCCATATTTCTGTAAAACTTTCTCAAACTAAGTATTGCAGAAATGAGTTCCCCTATCACTGATAATTGCTCTTGGTGTTCCAAATCAAGAAAAAAATTTTTTTAAGGAATCTCACTACCATTCTAGCATCATTAGTAGGTAAGGCTTGGGCTTCTACCTATTTAGACACGTAATCGACTGCTAATAAAATGTATTTATTTCTGAATGAGCTAGGGAATAGGCCCATGAAATCGATGCCCCACACATTGAATATTTCACATTCAAGCATATATGTCTGAGGCATTTCATCACCTTTAGAGATATTACCTATTCGTTGAAATTTATCATAAGAAGTAACATACCTGCTGGCGTCTTTAAATAATGTGGGCCAATAAAAACTTGATTTGAGTATTTTATGGGCGGTCTTAGCTCCACTGTAATGTCCTCCTGTTGGTCCTAAATGGCAGTGTTCCAAGATCTTGTTTGCTTCAGTCGTTGTAACACATCTTCGAATAACTTGGTCTGCACAAATACGAAAAAGAAAGGGTCTTCCCAAAAGTAGTTTTTCACATTAGTAAAGAATCGCTTCTTTTGCTGATACGTCAACCCTTTTAAGGTTATGTTAGTAGCTAAATAATTTGCAATGTCAGCAAACCAAGGTACCTCAGAATCATAAATGACTAAGAGTTGTTCTTCAGGAAACGAGTCATTTATTTCAGCTTCATCAAGTTCTTTGACATGTGGATTCTTAAGACTGGAAAGGTGATCTGCTGCTAAGTTTTCAGCTCATTTTTTGTCTTGTATTTCCAAATCAAATTCCTACAACAATAGAATCCATCTTATTAGTCGAGGTTTTGCATCGGACTTAGTTAAAAGGTAACGAAGAGCGGAATGATCAGCATAAACGATGACTTTAGACAATATTAGATATGGTCTAAACTTGTCAAACGCAAAAACCACAACTAGTAATTCTTATTCTGTGGTAGTGTAGTTCTCTTGTGCTGCTGTTAGAGTTTTGCTAGCATAGTAAATTGGTTGAAAATGCTTGTCTCTTCGCTGTCCAAGAACTGCACCTACTGCAAAATCACTCGCACTACACATTAGCTCAAAAGGTAAATTCCAATCAGGTGCAATTATAATTAGAGCATTAGTGAGTTTCTCTTTGAGAGTGTCAAATGCCTCTAAACATTCCTGATCAAAATTGAAGAGTATATCTCTTTCTAGTAATTTCATTAACGGCTTAGCTATTTTAGAAAAATCTTTAATGAATCTTCTATAAAAACCAATATGTCCTAAAAAACTTCTAATCGCTTTGACTGAACTAGGGGGAGGTAGTTTTTCAATGGTCTCAACTTTTGCTTTATCTACTTCTATCCCTTTACTAGAAATTTTGCGTCCTAGCACAATACCTTCGTGTACCATAAAATGGCATTTTTCTCAATTGAGAACAAGATTTGTTTCTTCACATCTTATCAAGACTCGTTCTAAATTTTTGAGGAAAAGTTGGAAAGAGTTACCAAATACCGAGAAGTCATCCATGAATACCTCCATGATATCCTCTACGAGCTCGTTAAAGATCGCTAGCATGTAACACTGAAAAGTAGCAGGGGCATTACACAATCCAAAAGGCATTCTACGATCAGCAAATGTATCGTATGGACACGTGAATGTCGTCTTCTCTTGATCTTCAGGTGATATCGGGTTTTGGAAATAGCCAGAAAGTCTATCCAAAAAACAGTAGTACATATGTCCTAATAGTCTTTCTAACATCTGATCGATGAAAGGTAGGGGGAAGTGATCCTTTCTCGTAGGGTCGTTCAGTTTCTTGTAATCAATACAAACTCTCTAACCTATCATAGTTCTTGTAGGAATTAATTTATTCTTTTCATTGGCAATAACAGTTATGCCACCTTTCTTAGGAACAACCTGCACAGGACTCACCCAAGCACTGTCAGAAATAGGATAAATAATTCCAGCATCAAGAAGTTTAATTACCCCGGGTTTAACCTCTTCCTTCATATTAGGGTTCAGTCTTCTTTGAGCTTGCGCACATGGTTTGTATTCATCCTCCATCAAAATTTGGTGGGTGCAAAAAGAAGGACTGATTCCTTTGATGTTAGAAATTTTCCAAGCTTTGGCTCTTTTATGTTTTCTTAACACTTGAATTTATTCCTCCGTTTCTTTGGGTTGCAAGTTTGAAGCAATAATACTGGTAGTGTAGAATTGTCTCCTAGAAATGCATATTCTAAGTGTTTGGTCAATTGTTTGAGATCTAATTTGGGAGGTTCTTCAACAGAGGGTTTTTGTCTTAGTTCATCTTTAATCTCAATGCCCTCATAATTTATTTGTCTTGGGGAAGGGTCGTTGGAGTTTAATTCAGTTATTACCTTTTTCATCTCAGTGGTGACTTCGTCCTCTCCCCTAGCTTGAACGAGACACAGTTCCAATGTGTCTCTAAGAGTAATTTCCTGAAAAGAATCTTGAACCGAATGATCAAAGGAATCAATAAAATAAAAGGAATCATCCTGTTCCTTAGAAAATCGCATAGCATCATATATTTTAACTACAATTTCTTCATCACCTACCCTATGCACAAGTTTACCATCTCCTACATCAATAACAGCTCTGGTAGTAGCTAAAAATGGTTATCCTAAGATTAAGGGTACCTCAACATCCTCATCCATGTCTAACATAACAAAATCAACAGGAAATATAAATTTATCCACCTTAACTAATACATCTTCAATTATACCCCTAAGATATTTAACAGATCTATCAGCTAATTCAATACTCATTCTAGTGGGTTTTGGTTCCCCTAGACCTAGTTTCTTGAACATTTCATAGGGCATTAAACTAATGATGGCACCTAAATTTGGTAATATTTAAATTACTGATCAAACAGGGAATAGTAAAACTTCTTAGATCTTTCAATTTGGTTGGGAGTTTATTTTGGAAGATCGCTGAACACTCTTCGTTAAGTTCCACTATGGACAGTTCTTCAAACTTTCTTTTGTTTGTTAGAAGTTCTTTAAAAAATTTTGCATATGTGGGCATCTTTGAAATAGCTTCAATAAAAGGTAAGTTAAAATGTAATTGTTTAAAAAGTTCAAGAAATTTACCAAATTAAGTGTCCATGCGGTCTTTCTTCAATTTTGCTGGGTATGGGATGGGTGGTTTGTATTCTTTGAGTATTGGTAGGGCGTTTTCTTTGTGTTTTCCTTATCATGTTCTTGTACTAACCTCTTTTCAGGTTCGGCTAGTGTTTTCCTACTCCTTAGTGTAACTACTTTAACGTGCTCCTTAGATTTAATCTCTGTGTTGCTCGGTAAACCATCTTGTGGTCTTTTAGAGATTAGCTTAGTGAACTAGCCTATTTAAGTCTCGAGTCCTTGGATGGATGCTTGCTGGTTCTTAAGTGTCATCTCGGTGTTCTGGAAATGGGTTTCTGACGCGGAGATAAATTTCATGAGCACCTCCTCAAGGTTTGGCTTTTTCTCTTCAAGGAATGTGGTTGCTGAAATCCCAGAGGAGGTGGTGGTCCCTGATTTCCTTGGTTACCTTGTCCTCCCCATGAGAAATTGGGGTGGTTTCTCCAACCTGCATTATAGGTGTTACTATAAGGGTTATTTTGAGGTCTAGGATTATTACACATATAGTTGGCTTGCTTGTTTTCCATGCCATATCCATAGGTGGGGTATTCAAAATTGCTCACATCACACTGCATAATTGGGTGTACCTGCGTAGAACCAACTAAACTGTCAATCTTTTTATTGAAGAGTTCTACCTGATTAGAACATATGGTGATCGCATTAACATTAAAAACCCCGGCAGATTTTTTTGGCTTTGTTCTCATGACTTGCCACTAATAGTTGTTCAATGACATCTCCTCTATAAACTCATAAGCTGCTTCTGGTGTTATTGATTATTCCACCGGTGGCTACATTGATCATTTGTCTCGTTGAGGGGTTCAAACCATTGTGAAAAGTTTGAACTTGTAACCATAGGGGTAACCCATGGTGAGGGCACCTTCTCAATAAGTCCTTGTATCTCTCCCAAGCATCGTAAAGTGTTTCTAAATCCATTTGCAAAAAAGAAGAGATATCATTCCTTAATTTAGCCGTTTTAGCTGGTGAAAAATATTTGAGTAAAAATTTTTCGGTTATTTGTTCCCATGTAGTGATAGACTCTCGTGGTAAAGAATTTAACCACTCTTTAGCTTTATTCCTCAAGGACAATGGGAATAGCCGAAGACGAATGGCATCATCAGAAACACAATTTATTTTAAATGTGTCGCAGAATTCCAAAAAGTTGGTTAAATGAGCGTTAGGATCTTCATCCTGCAAACCATCAAACTGAACAAATTGTTGTATCATTTGAATAGTGTTAGGTTTCAATTCAAAATTATTTGCAGCAATAGTAGGCCTAACAATACTAGATTCAGTACTAGCCAAATTAGGTTTAGAATAATCATACATAGTATGAGGAACAGGATTTTGCTCGACAGGATTTGCGACTACTACAAGAGGTAGCTGATTATCTTAATTTGCCTCCATCTCTTCAGTAGATTCGGGTTCTTCTTCTTGTCCTTGTTCTGGGTACCACAGGCTTTTTCTTATCTCTCTGTTTTAAAAATGAACTACATGTCTTCGAATCAGTGAAAGATAATAACAAGGAGGTTGAATAGAAAAGGAAAGGGTTTTAATGACAACGTGTTATATGAAAAACACTTCAATGTGACATCACTAGATTCGACCATAACGTCCAGGCCAGGTTTGGGGTGTTAAAAAAGATGTAGGAAGGGGTGAGTTGACTATGGACATCGAGGGAGAGATCGAGGTTTTCAAATGTATTGATCCGAGTCCAAATCTAAGGAGGTGTTGCCATCACAAGGGTATAACTTTCAAGGAGTTGAGACGAAGCCTTATTATGCTAAAAAATTTACAAATTTGATGGAATAGTGTAGTTTTTCAGGTGTTCATGCACCACGCAAGAGAGTTTGGAAGAGAACGAGGATAATGGGAACATTAGGATTCTTAGTAGGCCTCAATTACATTTTGAACAAGAGGCATATTCGAGTTCTGAGGACATCGATGAAACATAATTTTTGTGGTATGACCGACCGCCCCCAGACGCAATTTTAATTTGCCGCATGTGTAGAGGAAACCCAAAATTTGTAAATAATTGAATGTTTTGAGCATGAACTCCAAGTTTTTTTTGTGTAGGATAGGATTTTAATTCGTAGTTATTTGCATTTTAGACTTGTTAGGATATAATTTTGAAGATTGAGAAGAAAAATGATTATTTTGTAGATATTTTTAAGGAATGTTCAGTGAAATTACGATACCCAATGGGGGATATCGCGATTTTTAGAATAGTTTTGAGAGGCACAAAAAATCTTTTTAGTATCGCCATAACTGTTAAATTTCAAATGACAAAAAATTTTGGTTTACACAGTGATATCGTGATACCCAACCTTCTGTATCACGAAATCTCAAACAGAATGGAAAGTAAAGGGTCCAAAAATAAAGGATATCATGATATCCAACATTGGGTACCATGATATCCAAGTCAGGTCAAGCAATACACTATTTCAGTTCAAAATTTTCCCAATCCTTCATCACAAATACCTAAAAACTCTCCCCCTCTCTATTTTCTCTCAATCCTCCTTTAAATCTCTTTCAATTTTCTTTGCAATTTCTCTTTTCTTTTTCCTTTATTTTTTCGTTTTCTTCTTTTACAGGTGTTGCACTCTTTTGGCTAAGGAGACAAGGAATTTGTTGCCTAACACAACAAGTTCATCACAATAAAAACTGTTCAAGTTTCCTTGTTCTTCCTTTTGTTTGAATTTTTTTATTTGGCATAATATCAAAAACAGCCCCAACGTTTGGCTGTTTGGTTTGGCCTTTAACATTTTTTTGGATCACGTTCACACCTAACGCTTTATTTTTAAAATTGGCCTATTTTTAGCGGAGATGCTGACGTGGTTGTTAGGTGACTAATGGTACTGGTTAGGAATTTTTTTACTCCACCAAGGCACCAACGCATTTAACACCTAATTAAAATAAAAAAATTTCAAAAAAAAGAATCAGATATTAAAAAAAAGAGAATCCTGATCGATCCTAAAAAAATAATCTTCATCAGTTAATCAAAAGTGAGAGAGAGAGAGCACAATAAAACCTAACTTGAGAAGGTAAGAAAATTGTGCAAAAGAATATTACCAAAGGCTGGTCCAGAATTACATTTGATTTTAGATGATATATTTGGGTATGTTTTTAAAAGTTTTTTGTAACACCCCTAACTCATATCTATCGCCGGAATAGGGTTACGAGGTATTATCGATCTATCACATCATAAAAACATACATTTCTCATACATTAAGAAATTTCAAATAAACACTAATCATCAACAATCTCATTGTCTCTTACAAGGCCTACGAGGCCTTAAACATGCCTTAGAAGTGGTTCAAGACTAAACTGATAACATACAAAAACTTTAGAAAATATACAAAGTTTTCAACAAATCAAGGGTCACACGCTCATGTGAATAAGCCATGTGCATCACACGGCCACCAGATATGCCCGTGTCATAAGCCGTATGGAAACAGAGTTTACATACTAACTTACATCACACGGCTGACCACACGCTCGTGTATCAGGCTGTGTGGAAACTGGAGGGTATACTAAATTAGGTCACATGGCCAACCACATGCCCGTGTGCCAACCCGTGTGCCCATTCTAAAAGGCCACACACGTCCATGTGACAGGGCTGTGTGCCATACACGGCCAAGTCATGTAACAGCCCGATTTAGGGCCTAAACGGAATGGTGGTTCTGGAACAACAAATCTGAAGTAGAAAAATTTATTCCGATAAAGTTTTACGGGAGTGATTGAATACATGTGTGAGAAATTAATTAAGAAATTTGAGTGATAAAGTGCCCAATTGAGTTACTAGGACTAAATTGCAAAAATTTCAAAATGTGCATTCTAGAGGCATTTAGTGTTTAATTGAAATATTTCATAAACTAGATGTCCTTATTTAGTAATTAAACTGTTATATGTTAAAATGGACAAAAATGGGCATGCAAGGGTAAAGATCTCAAGGAATTGCCTTAAGGGCATTTTGGTCATTTGGGTATTAAAAGAAATAAAATGGGAAAATAAAGCCAAAAATGTTTTCATCATCTACCTACCTTGGCCGAAACTCTCAAGGAAGCCAGAGCTAGGGTTTCACTTTTTTTAAGCTCCAAGTAAGTGCATTTAAGTCCCGTTTTTAATTTTCTTTGCATTTTTAAAGTCCTTGAAGCTTGAACTATCTATTTCTACCATTATTTTAAGCTAAAGTTCATGTTCAAAATTTTACCCATGTCTGACATGAAAGTATTTTGATGTTTAATGGTAGAAAATGAGAGTTTGATGTGTAATAAATAAATTTTGCAAGCTTGCATGATTATGTGGAATGTGGAATGAATTTGAGGTATGAATGTCATGTTGTGGATGTTTGGATGAGAATTTGTGTCATGTTGTGTATTGGCAAGATTGGTATATGTTTGTTTGTGTTTTAGGGTGGCAAAAGGCTTGGTAAATAGCCTTATATTTGTCCACATGGGTAGACACATGGGCGTGTAGTCTGGCTGTGTGTTCCTTGCATGCACATTGTGAAAAGTTGAGTACATCACATGGGCTAACACACGGGCATGTGCCTTGGTCGTGTGATCTAAAATGAACACCGACGTCATAAACAGAATATCCAGGTTTTTACACACGGGCAGAGACACGAGCATGTGTCTCTGCCATGTGAAGGACATCCCTAGGACACGGGCTTCTGCTCAGCCGTGTGAAAACCCTTGTAGGTTCAAAATGAAAAATAAATTCACAACGGCTGCGGACATGGGCATCTGTGACGACACTGGCGTGTGCCTTATTTTGCATAAAATTTTCTAAAATTTTTGAAAGTTTTCGGTTTGGTCCCAGACCACCTCCAAAGCATGTTTTAGGCCTCTTAGACCCGTAATAGGGGCAATTTGATTCCAAGTGAAAGTTTTTAAATTTGAATGAAAATTTGTGAATTGCAAATAGTCTGTTATGTGCGTTATTGTTTGGTAACGCCTCGTACCCTATTTAGTCATCGAATACGGGTAAGGGGTGTTACAAGTCACACGCCCGTGTACTCAACTGTGTGGATGAAAATAAGCTATTTGTAGACCACATTTCTCACCCACATTATGCATACCTACAACAAGTCAAATGGTACCATTACAAATCACAGTAGGTAGCCAAGCATTGTCATTTCATATATATGACATGCCATTACATTATCAACAATTTCACTACTGAATTCATAACCATTTACCGACTCGACATATACCAAATTAGCATACTTTTCTAGCTAGAATTCACATACAAAACATTTCTCATATTCTAATCATTTTGCTACCAAATTGGCATCCAAGCACCAAACCATAATCAAACAATAAGCATACCATTTCAATACCAACAACTGACATGCTTATTACCTCATGTTTTACTCATTTAAAACATGCTAATTAAACATTTCCTAACATGTATCATCATGCACCAATTTACAAGCATATAGTTTCCCAAGTATCAACCATTTGACATTCAAATTACCTATTATCAATAAACATCATGAATCCAACCACAATCACACAACATAGGTCATTTGTATGCGTATAAACATAACCACAATAACCAAAATTAAGCCAACTCATATGGCCAAATATACAAACCAAATCTCAGACATTTACAAGCCAATTCAAATGGTTTATTTCATATCAAGAACATAGCATCAATTGCTATAATTACTTATAATTCTCAACTAACCGCCAAACCTATACCTGTCATATAAACCAAAGTCACAAAGCTTAATAGTACCAAACCGATAATTGATAGTGTGATGTAATCTTCGATGACTTTCAACCCGAGCAACCTTCCGAAACACTATAAACATAGAAAATAACACAAAGTAAGCTATAAAGCTTAGTAAGCTAATATGGTAATAAACTTATATTATCAAATAACCGCATTTTAAACAATTACACAAATCATAATATAACTCATATAATATCACCATTCTATCTCAAATTCATGCACATAGTTAACCAAGATTTTCACAAGTTTATTCATATTAAAACTCGTATGGTTCAAATACTTCTTATCATTTTATTCACATTTACATATGCATAAGCAAATATATATAAAATTTATTCGATCCAATATCCATCTCATTTTCTTAAGCCAAGTGAATCCAGTGAAATATCATCAATAACAGTATTTCATACACTATATGCCATATATATGTATGTAGTTATAATAACTATAACTTATATCTCATATATCATTTAATTCATACGTCAATATAACCAATAAGCACATTCCGGAATAAAACATATTTATACACAAATCTTTCTCATTTCATATACATGATACAATATGAACTCATCAAATTACCTTCATTCGATTCTCACATAGGTTTTGTACGAACCTATATTACTTAATTCAATCGTACATTCAATTTCTTCTTGACTATACCCGTTGAACCATTCAGAAGCACTAAGGATACTCTAGAATCACACATAGGTCGTATAATGCCATATCTCGGATATGGTCTTACATGTAATCTCATATCGGTGCTAATAGCCCAGCTATAGTCTTACATGAAATCTCTATTGATGCCATGTCCCAAACATGGTCTTACATGTAATCTCATCTCGGTAACCCTAATGTCATGACATTTATATCCTATACTATTCCTAAGGTTCGTACGGGACTTTCGGTTGTCGTAACCTTGTCGATTATGCTCGTACTCATATCCAATTAGCATTATTATTCAATTTGACAATAATAAAGAATTTATAACACAATTTAACATCATTTATTAACATACGAACTTACCTCGTTTGTTAAAATGACAAATTAGGTTGACTAATTCGATACTTTATTTTTCCCTCATTCTAGATCTAAATCTCATTTTTCTCAATCTATATAATATCAAAGTTTACTTATTTAATTATCAATTCATTCAATTTAGCACAAAACTCACATTAAGGCAACTTTACATTTTTGCCCCTAACATTTCACCATTTAGTCCAAAATTGATATTTTTATCAAAAATTCATTAACAAAACTTGCATATCTAACAACAATGATTTATTTTCCATCATCAATTATCTAAATACTCATGCGTTCAACAACAGCAACACTCAAATACTTTAACAGTTTTCAAATCGGAGATTCGAGCTAGCTAGATCTTGCTACAACAATCTCAAAAACGTAGAAATCATTAAAAACGAAGCTAAAACTATACCTAATTGGGAAATGAGAGCTTGGCTGAATGTTAAATCCAACAATGGCTTCCATGTGTTTGAATTTTTGGTGAAGATGAATAGTGGAAGATGACAATACATTCTATTTTATTTTAATTTAACATTATTTACTAATTTACCTAATTAACCATTAACAACATTAGTAATTACACCATGTGCCATTCCACTATCATACACTATCTCAAAAAGTTGAATAATTACCATTTAAGGACCTTCCCTTTTAGGTTCCATAGCAATTAGACACCTGTAGCAATTAGAACACAACTTTTACACTTTACGCGATTTAGTCCTTTTTCTCTAGTTGAGCATTCAAACGATAAAATTTCTTAACGAAATTTTTACACAATCATTTCATCATAGTTTAAACCTTAATAAAATAATAAAATAATTATTTTAAACTCAGTTTTATGGTCCCAAGACCATTGTTCTGATTATATTAAAAACGGGTTGTTTGCTATATGTTATTTCGGTTTATGTTTAGGGTTTTTTAGTTTGGGGATTTTGGGTTAGGTTGTTGAATTTAGAGATTTTGGGTTAGGTTATTTTGATTTTGGGGATTTTTATTTATGGTTTCTCGATTTTGGGGATTTTCGCCTAGGGTTTTCAATTTTGGGATTTTTTTTATTGTTTTCAATTTTTGAGACATTGGTTTAGGGGTTTGCTACTAATTAGAAGAGGAATTTCATGTATTTTAGTTTTTGGCTACTAACGAAATCGAAATCCCTCAATAAACCTAAAACCCAAAAAATAGGACTTTCTAATTGTTTCTTTTGACAAATATGCATGTTTCATTATACTTTTTGGTTCAATGCACGGATTTTAGGTGGGGATTATAATGTTGGTTAGTGGGGGCAATAGTTCTAGATGTAACTCAGTAGCTGAACTTATTGAAGTGGTCCCTCCATCTTTTTTTGTTATGTTTTTATATGTCTTTAAACTTTATCAAATTTGATTTTTATAATTATTAAATCATTTAACTTTATATGCATTTTGTATTGTTTATAATATTTATATTTTGTTTGTCTATACCTTTTTAGCTGCACTTTGTTTATCTATTAGTATAGAATCTTACGATTTTCTAGATTTGTAATATGTTTTTTATTGTTTAAACTGCGGATGTCTATAAGGGAGGAATACTACATAAACTTGTATGTTGGGGATAAATTTTACGTGATCCCCATGTTAGGTATTCAGGTAGTGAGATGGTGAGGCTTAAAGAGGATCCATATACGATATCGTATTTTAAGTTGTGTAGAATAGTTAAAAATGGGTTAGGCTTTAATACAATACAACTAATTTATTTCCATGTACCTGGAAATAGGACTTTGCAAGATAACCTTAGGGCTGTGTGGAATAACAGTAGCACTATGGACAAGCTAAATTATTGTGTGAAGCATAAAAAGATAGACATGTATGTAGAGCATGAGATTGACACTATCATTTTTGCTGATGATGATTTAGTGTTAGCTATAGCAACTGTGGAAGGATCTAATTATGGTAATAAAGGTGTTGAGGTTGCTGGTAGTGAAGGTGGTGAGGGTGGTAAAGGTTTAGGTAGAGAGTATGGTGAAGGTTTAAGTGGGGAAGGTGTTGAGTTTTTGGCAATAAAGATGGTAAGGATGATGAGGTTGAGGGTGGTGAAGGTGGTGAGGGTGTTAAAGGTGGTGAGGGTGTTAAAGGTGTTGAAGGTTTAAATAGGAAGGGTGTTGAGGTTGCTGGTAGTAAAGGTGGTAAAGGTGCTGAGGTTACTGGCAATAAAAGTGGTGAGGGTGTTAAGGTTGAGGATGGTGAAGATTGTAAGTGTGTTGAAGTTTTAAATAGGGATAGTGTTGAGGTTTCTAGCAGTCAATGTGGTAAGGGTGGTGAAGGTAGTGAGGGTATTAAGGTTGCTGGCAGTCAAGGTGGTAAAGGTGGTGAATGTAGTATGGGTGTTGAAGGTTTAGATCGTTTAGATGCATCTGTTGAAGGGTTAGAAAAGGGAGATAGAGGTTTAAATAGTAGGTTGAAAAAGATAGTGAGAAGGGGGTTGAGGATGAAAGTGATAGTGATTCAGAGAAGGAGAATATTTATTTGAAAAAGGTGATGCACTTTGTAGATGGTGATGATAATAAGGAGCTTCAAGAAGCTAGGTAAAATGTGAGGGAAGTAGAGGGAACACCAATAGGAAATCTAAGGAAACAGTACTTGATGAGACTAAAAGTGAAAGCTTTGGAGAGTGACGCTGAGGTCCTTGAAGAAGTCAAGGGTAAAGAACTAAATGATAAAGTTAATAGGGAAGAATAGGGAAATGTGATTGAATAATTTGGTAGTGATGATCATGGGAGCATAGTTGGGTTAGATGATGATGACAATACTAATGCTTGTAGAAGAAGAAGTAGGTTCCCCACATACAATCCAAACTCAACAAGTTTACACTTCTATATTGGGATTATGTTTAAAGATGGTAAGCAATTCAAATCCGCAATATGAAGTACTCACTGTGTTGTAGAAGGGAACTTAAGATAAACAATAATGAATCGAATAGGGTTAGAGTTAAATGTGTTGCATCTAAAAAGTGTAAATGTGGGAATATTTGCAACTTACAGTAACATGTCCAGATGCATGCAAGTGAAAAGTTGTAACAGCCCTACTTAGACCCTAATCGAAATGGTGGTTTCAGGACCACGAATCCAAGTCAGAAAAATATTTTAAAATTAATTTCTATGTTTATTTTGTGTGAATTTATATCTGTGAAATTTTCGTGATTTAATTTTATCGTTTGGGTGTCCGATTAAATAAAAGGACTTAATCGCGTAAAAAAGAAAATTTGATGGTTTGTTAGTGGCTTTTTAAATTGAAGTATTTAAGTTGTAATTAGCCATTTAATTACTAGTGGGACGGTGGTAAGTATATACCATATAGTTTTATATTATTTTATTAAAGATATATATGTGTAAATTAAATATTATTTTATATTAAGGTATAATATATATATATTATAAGGCATAAACGTGTAAGCCATTTCATGTGCATTAACTTATTGTTGGACGGTAAAGGATATATATAATATATGATTTTCTTATTATTTCATTAAGGGCATATTTGGAAACTAAAAATTATAAGCTTTATAATATAAAATATATCATAAAGTAAATTATGAATGCTCATATGTTTTCTTTTCACCTTTGCCGAAACAAAAGAAAAGAAAAAGAAACAAGGAAAGCTTAGGTTCGACCATCCATTTCAAGCTCGATTTAAGGTTCATTCTTAGTCGATTTTTGATAATTTTTACGTTTTTGAGATCGTTGCTTCAAGTACTACAAAACCCATGCTTGAATTTTTTATTTTGATGAATATTTTTGAGTTAGGTCATTGATAAGAGCTTGTGATTTTTGATGTTTGATGATGAAATATGAAAGATATGTTTTAGATTAACATGTATTGTATTGGAATTTTTGATGATTTTGAGTAATTAGGACTTAATTGCAAACATAAAAATTTGAGGGACTAAAATGTGAAATTGATAAAATATAAGGACTTGTATGAGTACTAGGAGTATTCGACCAAACATGGGTATTTTGAAATTTTTTATATTTTGTGTTTTGTGCAATAGGGACTAAATTGTAAAAAGTGTAAATGTTAGAGGTAAAATGGTAATTTACTCATTTGCGTGTGTTTGGACTAAATTGAATGAAAATATGTTTGAATGAGCTTAATTTAAATATGTTTAGATCAAGAACCAAAGAAATCAGATTTGGATTGGGGGAAAACTAAAGTTGTTGACTAGTCGTCCTGTTCCGTTTTTCATCGTCCGAGGTAAGTTTATAAGCAAGTATACATTGTTGATTTTAAATAAATAAGTGTTATATATGATGAGGTGAAATGTGTAAAAATATATATAGTAGCCGCATATATATATGTTCTGGAAATATAAATAAATGTGAATGTGATTTGTTGATATATAGCACTGAGTGTGCGAGTATAAAATGGCTAGGGCCATTCGAATGGCACTAAGTGTGCGAAACTAAAATGACGGTGATTAAATAACAGGCTCTAAGTGTCCGATACCGTGACTCAATTGGTTTAATTCAAGGGTACTAAGTGTGCGAATCCATTGAGCGATAAAAGACTATCGAAGGAGTTAATTCATCGAATTTTAAGGTGGCAGAGGTGGTATATATATGTACGTGATAGTACAGGTATGTGAAAGTTAAATGATGTATGATAATAAGGTAAGTTGACTATACGATTGTGATACAATTTTTATAAATATTGAAAATGAAAGTATATGTATCAGATATTAAAATGTAAATTTTATATTTATGCCAAAGGTTATATGTGTATTCCGGCATTTGGAAATTGAATGTGAAAACATGTATAAAGAAATGTGAAATGTATGAACGTATTTATGATAGTATGTATATTTTGTTTTGTGGCTAAATAATTTGAGTGTCTATGAATTGATTCTTTACTATGTGTATATGTATGACCATCTAAGTAATGTTCATATGTGATATTGTAAATGGCCTTATGTATTCAGCCAAATAAGTAAAGTTTGTAAATGAAATTGAATCTCGTTTTATGAGCTTATGTATATGAGTGTAAGTTATTTAGTCATAATATGACATTTTAGCTTTATAATTTAAATGGTGTTTTGTTAATATAGTTAATGATAAATTCGGTTAAAGTGCTAATCGTGTATGAAAGTATATGTTTTATTTTTGAGAATATGACCTGTGTGAATATATCGTATCCGAAAGTAATGCTTTGGTCGGTAGTGCCTCTTAACCCTAGTTCAGCAACGGACACAGGTTAGGGGTGTTACAAAAGTTTTCATGGTGAGCATAATTATTGTTTAGTTTTAGAAACAAAATGATTAATGTAAAAGTAATTGCAAATGATTTTGATGCTACTATTAAAGGCCACCCAAAAATGAAGCTAAGGGAGATACAAAGAAGGGTAGCTTCAGAAATGCATGTGAATGTTAATATGACAAGGTGTAGAAGGGTCAAGAAAATGGTAAAGGATAAGTTGGCAAGAAACTTAGTAGAGGAATTTGTTGTGCTGTGGGATTATGCTGATGAGTTGAGACTAAAGAATCTTGGAAGTACTATAAAGATGGCAGTGAATAAAGTCATGTCTGAATTTCCACCACATTTCAAGAGGTTTTATGTTTGTTTTGAAGCCATGAAAAGAGGTTGGAAAGAATGGTGCACACTTATACTAGGTTTGGATGGTTGCTTGTTAAAAGGTCCATTTAAGAGTGAGATGTTTTTTGCTGTTGAGAAAGATTGAAACAATCAGATGTACCTAATTGCTTGGGCTATTGTTGAGGGGACCTGCATTGGTTTTTGGTAATGGTTTCTAAGTCTTTTAACAGCAAACTTAGAATGGAAAATGGTTTTGGGTATACCATCATTAGTGACAAACAAAAGGTAAATAATGATATTTATTTTACACCAATTTATTACCGATGCTATTTATTTTGCACAAATTTATTACTGATTTTTTACTTATGTTTTGTAAATTAATTTGTAAGGTCTTGAGATAGCCATTAATGACATTCTGCCTAGAGTAGAACATAGAAATTGTGCTAGGCATGTCTTATCAAACTAATCTAGTAGGAAAAAAGCAATGACATTTGAAATTTTTTTGTGGAAAATTGTGAAGTCTAGAACACAGAAGGAGTGAGAACAAAACAAATAAGAAATGTATAAGATAGATAAAGGTGTTGCAAATGAGTTGCTCTCTAAGAATTCAAAAGCTTCGACCAAGGCCTTCTAGAGGTTGCACTCAGTGTCAGATATTGTTGACAATAACCTCTGTGAAGCATTTAATTCTAGCATCATGAAGTCTAGATTAAAGAGCATAAAAACCATGTTAGAGGAAATTAGAGTTAAAATGATGACCGGAATAGTAGATAAAAGGAAGCAATGCAGTTCATAGAAATACAATTATGGTATACTGATAAAGAAGAAATTCGATGACAGCAAGAAGGAAGGTGTTGATTGGAAGATGATCTGGAATGGGGAAAATAGGTGTGAAGTTAAAAAAATAGTACATGTAGAGGATAAAACCTGCAATGGTCAAAGCTGGCAATTTTCTGGGATCCCTTGTCCCCATGCTTGCTCTATTATATGGCATCTCGAACAAGATCCTGATGACTACTTACATAGGTACTACTAGAAGGAGACATATTTGAAAGCATATGCGTATGCTTTACAACTCATAAATGGGTTACGTGAGTGGAGAAAACCTGGTATTAAGCCCGTGCTGCCACCAATTGAGAAAACAATGCCTGGTAGGCCAAAGAAGAATAGAAGGAAGGCAAAAAATGAACCGAAAAAAGTGAAGCCTGGACAACTCAGTAGGGCTGATCTAATTATGAGATGTAGAAAATGTGGTGGTGAAGGTCACAACAAAAGATCATGCCTTCAAGCTAACACAACTAGATCATAGGTATATCATAAACATTTTTTCATTGTCAAGTTCTAAAATATTTAAATCTAATTTGGGGTTGTGATTTTTTATTGTCTTAGTCTGGCACGAGTACAAGAACTAGAATCCAAAAAGAGAACAATAGAAAACCATGCATTCAACACACAACTGGATCACAGGTATATTGTAAGCATTTTTTTACTGTCAGCTTTCAAAATATTTAAATCTAATTTGGAGTTGTGATTTTTTTTCCATAGTCTGGTACGAGTACAAGAACTAGAAGCCAAAAAAGGATGGTATGTCAAGAACCTATCAGCACACAAGAATCCACTGCAACAAAGAAGATGAAGAAATGACTTGACATGTTATTCTGACTAAACATTTTTTTTTTTGTTGAAATAGTTGCTTAACGTATTTTTTGTTTACAATTACATGTGATAATTGCCTAAGATATATTTTGTATTCCAAGCTTCCAGGACTTGTTTGAAGTTCATATAACAATGATGGTATATGTAACAATTTGATATGGTATGCCATTACAACTATAGGCAACTATGTAGGTCTAGGGTCATTTTGTTAGTTTCTATTTTGAACATAACATACAATGTCAGATATCCAACATTTTAGTACATGTAACTTCTTTTTTCAATAAACATTCTTTTATTCACTTTGCCCGTAGACCTTTCATTATATTTCCCTCAAATTAGCTACAAACACCAATTCAAATGTGACAATTTATGTCAACAACAAAGTTTGAAGGTACTAGATATACAAAACACAAGAACATGACCATACTTTTCAAATTATAACATTCTTAAATAATGTGATACATACGATAAATAATACACTGCAAATAAATATTTTCTTATAAAACTCTTTCTCTTTCTTAAGTGATTTACATTTTGCTTCAAGCTCTTTTCACAACCTCTTTTGTTTGGTGGTTCTTGCCCACATTTTACACATTGCCACTCTTAGACATCTCAACATTACTGCTTCAACTACCACTTTCAAACATCTCAACACCTCCACACTTCATAATCTGCTTCCTAAGTTTCATATTATCATTTACAAGTTTCCTTTCGCTATCACGTAACTCACGTATTACTTCATTTGCCCTGTTACACAGTTTATCATCATACCACTTAAAAAATCCACATCCACCAACCTACAATTCACACAAAAAATTTTGACTTTTTATTATAGAAAACCTATAATTCACTCAAAAATCTAATGTTACAATGAATTGTAGAACCAATTTAGTCCAGCCGACAAAAACAAATCAAACAAACTGAAAAAATCCCAATTTCTTATGAACCCTAAAATAAATTGGCTAAATATATGTTTACCTGAAAATTTGAGCAAGCATCATAGTTCCTGTCTGGGTTTAAATCGCTCCACGAAGCCTCTCTCGTAACTAACTTGTTATAGAAACATATTATTTTTTCTCTATCATAAATGAACTCCCCTCGTGATGAAGAAACCAAGTCGAATAAGGAAACTTCTACATTGATGGCTTCTAACCACTTTTTTCAGACAACATTTTTTATTCTTTTACTAACCCACTAGATTTCAAGCTTTGATTTATGTACAATTTTAAAGGAGAATAAGAGGATTCGAGATTTAAGGTTATTCCATTAGGAGCTCCTATATTGATTTAATTGTGCTCGTGTGTGTTTACGGGTTTTTAATTTTTTATTTTAAATTCATTTGCTAACGTGGCATAAAAGACAAAATAATGCCACGTTAGCATTTATATAAATTAGGTGCCTAGGTGGAGTAATTTTTTTTCCAAATCAGTGCCTTTAGTTTTACTCTAATTTTTTGAAAAAAATTCTAAAAAATTTTCTAACTACACCTACAGTAAATCAAAATATGGTTATCGACTATTAAGGTTGGACTCTATTTCCCTCATCTTATTACTGACTTGTTCCATCGAGCTAGAGTGGTGATGGGAAGTACTGAACAATTTCGTCAGCTGAATATGACCATTATTGGAGATACCTTGCTACACCAATTTCAAGAGCTTCATAGGAAGCAAATTCAGGGATGGAACCAGCATCATAAACAAAAAATGGAAGTGCCCCCAACGGTGACAAAGAAATGCACCAAAAAGAAAACTAATAATTAGCTTACGCGGTGAGAATATAGGCTAGGAATAGACTTGTGCTACAAATAAGACTCTTGGAGTCCATGAAGCCATTCATGAAAACTTTCATGAGGAGCTAAGGGGGCACAAGGTCTAGAATGGCCCGAACGATCAAGCAATTCGACTGAGGGCAATGAAGGAGTAGAAGAACAACAAGAGGAAGGTAGTGAGGAAATAGATGACGAGGCCATAGAGGATAATGATTTTGCGTCCTATAGAGGAAACTTTGAGAGTGCTTTTACATTCACAAAGAAACAAAAAGGGGGACTCGTCATCTGCAAGCCAAGAACCGACCTTGGATGCCATCCTCAAGGTCCATTGTGAGCGTCAAGGGAAAAATAATGCTGGGACCAAACAAGGGTCCCAAGGATAACTCTGATTAGTTACATGTCTTACCATTTCATTTATTTTTATGTGGCATGTAAACTATTAAACACTTTTGGATTTATTTCTGGATATTTTTATTTTGTGCTCGGTGTGGTTGTTTTTTTTCTTTATTTATTTGTCTTATGTGCAGTGAGTTACCTTGAAAGACTACACTACATTTAGAGCTTCAACGAGGAGGTGGACCCTTAAGCTAGTCTGATGCTCCATTCTAAGGAAGTTTAGTAACCTCTTATCCTTTCTTTAGGGCACATTTGGGACAATGTGTAGTCTAAGTGTGGGGGTGCACATAAGTTTTATGTGTGTTATTTTTCTTGCTTTTAGGTTTATTTGCGTATTTATTTTAATTTTTATGCCTTTTTCGAAAAAAATTAAAAAATCCTAAAAATATTTTTTTCTGCCCCATTATCATTCTCAATTTTTCAAAAATTTAAAAATAATTTTTTTTATTTTGTGATTGCATGGTGCTTGAACAGGAAATGATTGACGTTGGTGAATTGTGGCATGATACTGCGTATTAAGTACTTTGAATGTATAAATTTTAATTGATGCTTGATGAACTCTTTGCTTTGTGAATGAATTGTTTAGTTCACTTAATTACATTGTATAATAGGATAGAAGTAGTTGAAAAATTCTTTGTTTTATCCAAATGATCAATAAAAATGAAGATAGGTATAGACACGCATGTTTTAGAAATTTTTATTATTTATTAAAATATGTAAAAGCATGTTTTGGTTTTGTATTTGTTAAAATGCTAAGGGATGACCTAAGGCATTATTTGTGTAGCCTAGAGCCTAAAGGACCAACCCTAAATGCTACATTATCCCTAGCTCCTAAATTTGAGCCTTACATTGTCCTTTCTTAATGAGCCTATCTGTTTGAAACCTTGAGCCGAAATTGAGTTCGAAACTCAACCCTTTACAGTCCTTAAACTTTGTATTACACTATCGAATTGACGTTAGGCCATGGACATCGAGGGATAGGTAGGAACACTACAAAGATTTCTTACAAAATTTACTTGAATGACTAGTGTAGAGAGGTTGGATTAGTTTGTATGTGGTTCTTACTAAAAATTGTGCATAAAAAGAAAGAAAAAATGTGAAAGAAAGAAAAGTGATGATAAAAAGCATTATGAGAAATAAAACAAACAAATGAAGATTTTGCTTAAAATAAGAAAAAAATGAAAGGAACATAACATTGATGACTCAAAATCATACTGCAAAAAAAAAATGAGCGAATATCAACCTATCTCTTCCTCATAGTTGGAGAAATAAGGAATGCGAGAGAAAGAGAAATAAGGCGGTGAGATGAAACGATCACATTTGGGGGGAATTGGGAACAATGTCGTGTGCTATACTATTCATAGTACTTGAACCATTTTGAGATGACCATTATTTGAATCCATACCAACCTAAGCCTCAAAACGTTACAAGCCATTGAGTCTTATGTGACCTTAGGGTCCCCTTTTACAAACCGAAACTTGTAGAAACTTATTGTAAATGAATAAGACAATTTCTTTCATACATAGATACATCATGTCTTATTGTTATGGTATAATGTGTAAAATTTGATTTTCATAAGCTACCTCAATTTCTATTTGCTCTGTAACTTTTTTAAACTAAGACAATTTGCTTTCAAAGATATGAGTTTGCAATACGTCAATTTTGAGTTGTACAATAAAAGGAACTTGGTGCATAATGCATGCCTGTTCATCAAATGTCAAATAAATTAATTGTTCAAGGGTCGTCTTTTCTATTGCATGTTTTGTGTGTTTGCTTGAGGACAAGCAAAGAGTTAAGTGCGATAGAGTTAATCTGCCACAAATTGATGTAGCAAATTAGGCTCTTCCAACGTACTTAAAGAGCTTTTTCTCGAGCAAAATATATGTCTTTAGCGTAATTTTTTGTTATTTTTAAATTTTTAGTTAAGAAGTGAAAATGTCTCATTTTTTCCTATTTTGTAAGCCAAATTGGCCAATTAGCCCATTGGGAGACCTAAGGTGTGATTGAATGGTGTATGGACATGTTGGAGATAAAAAAAAATAAGCGAAAACGACTCCAGGGGAAAGAGAATCACAATATCCACACCTTGGAATCGCGATATCTCTAACAGTATGAAAAATTGAAGACTCCCTTCAATGGTATTGCAACATCCACTTTCGGTATCGTGATATCCACCCTTCAAAGGAAACCTTAAAGCTCGACACTACTCGAGGTATCATGATATCCACTTCTAGGTATCACGACATCACTTTTGTCAGGGGAAAACTTGGACAAAAAGGGTAGTCTTTGTCCACCCAGTCCACCAATCACCCAAGCTGGTGTAGGGGTATTTTTGGAAACAAAAAGCCAGCGGAAGACAGCTTAAAACAACCAAAATCTGCTGATGAGGAGAGAGAGACACACACATTATGTTAATTTTAGGTCTAGGTTTCTCTTAGTTTTTCTGCATTTTTTCTAGGGTTTTTATTTTCTCTTCTTCTACCTTAGTTTAGAGGTTTTTTTTTTTTTTTTTTTTTTTTTTTTTTGCATTTGCTTTTAGTTCTTGAAGTTCTTAGTGTTATAAGTTAGTAATTACTATAGTTAAAGTTTATCTACACCTTCAATCCCTGACATTAGTTTCAAAATACTTTAAACTTTAGTTTAATGAATTTCAGTTTCTTTTACTTTAAATTTGTTAAAGCTTGTTCCTATTACGTGTATTGCCTTAGATTTTCTTGTTAAATTCATTTAGTTTCATGTTATTTATGTTTTCTTGCATAAAAATCTCAACTTTCATATTTTTCTTAAGCTTTACTTTCATAGTTGCTTTATTTTCCATTTCCATGTTTATTTCTTTTACTTTCAGCATGAGTACCTAAACCTCAAAGGATGTTGGTTGACAGAGATGTGGGTAAGCTGAAATCTTTGCACAAAGTACTAAATCATAATAAATTGGACTAAATCGAATAGACCTAAAAACTTAGAAAATGATGCCCCTAAAGGAATATCTAGGCTAGTGAGAATGGAAGGTAATCTTGTCGTGCACCCGTTTATTAGTCCCAAATTAACCAGTGAGATCGGAAGATAAATCAGAGCTAATCCGTTTAAGTTTGTAAAATTGAGATTGGAAGTTAAAATGGAGCCACTTAGTAATTTACGCAATTTAAGTCCATTTTTTAGTGATCGATGAACCACATTGAAATCAACCAACCACCGTTATTTATTTCTTAGATAGTCCCTTAGTTTTACATTCTTTGTAATTTAGTCATTGCAGTAACACATTTAGTTTTCTTGCGATCTTTTCTTATTATGAATTGTCATACTATAAATTGTATCAGTAGCTGCTAGACTCTATCGTGGATGCTAGCTATCACTCAATCACCATCTCCCTTGGGTTTGATCCTTGGAATACTCCAGAGTTTCATTGTGACACTATAAATATTACAATTTACCTATATGCTTCAGTAAAACCGAGTTTTAAAAATTATTTTATAGATTCATTGTTTTTCGCACATGCGCAATGCTGGTCAAAGATCTTAAAACTGTAATTTTTGACACCACTAAATTTTGGGTCATTACATTCCATGCTAGCATGAGTGATGATCTTAAACTTACATGACTTTGGCATGTTAAAGGTTGCAAAGTGAAGTAATTAGGATAGCTAAGTTGATAAATGGTTTGGAAATGGTTTGTTTGAATGTTAAGCATGAAATATAGCTTAGTGCATACTTTGTTTGATTCATGTTAAGGTCATTTAAGTGTTTGGCTCTCAAATTGCATATGTATATGTTTGAATTTGAAAATTAAATAATTTAGTATGGCTAGTTTGATAAAAGGTTTAAATATGCCTAAAAGATGAACATTTACTTTGTACTATATTCAAGC
Source organism: Gossypium stocksii (assembly GCA_020496765.1). Classification (NCBI taxonomy): domain Eukaryota; kingdom Viridiplantae; phylum Streptophyta; class Magnoliopsida; order Malvales; family Malvaceae; genus Gossypium; species Gossypium stocksii. The sequence goes on from CM035622.1 coordinate 58,690,451, forward strand.
TTTGATTCAATGCTCATAGTCTTGAATTGGTATAGATTGATATGGAATGATGGTGTTTTGATTGCGGAAGGATGTATGAAAGTATAGGTGTTTAATTGAAAGCATGAAAAATGTACAAATGTGTTCATTACCAAAACAAGGGCAACATCGCGACCACGAGTCCCCGATGTTGTGACATAGATCGACAGTCAGCGATTTCGTGATGTCGAGATGCTTAAAGTCACGACGTAACTCTTGATTGATGATGTCGCAACGTGGAAACCGGGTGTCGCAATGTCAACTCGTAATTTTGAAAACTTTACAATTTGATCCTACTTCGACCTCAGGTTAACAAAATAGCTTTCGTAAGCTCGTATGGGACTAAGAAATGATTATGTAGCATAGCATGATTGCATAATATAATTATTTGCATGTGTAAATGGTTGTATGGTGTATAATTGATTGTAGTTGCTCTGGCAACGAATGTAGCATTCCGTTGCTCAGACCCGATGATCAAGTCGGGTAAGGCGTATTACACATACCTTAGCCTTGATTGGATGATGGACTATGTATACGTAACTCATATACTTTGATGTAAGTAAAAGCTTGAGTTTAAATAGATAAGGAACTGAAAGTTGGTACGTTGGGTATACGACTTTTACAATATATACCATCATTCACAATAATGGAATTTATAGCCCAACTAATGGGTAAATAATATCCTCTCATTAGCATTACATGATAGATGAAAAGTAAATGTTGTCATAGATCGTTTGTTTTTGTGATAAATGACTTCATTGCTATTTAATAGTAATTGAATTTTCATGAAGGAAAATATAATGGTTACCATGAAATAAAATAGGATCGTATTGGAAGATCAGATTTATCTCAAAGAGATTAAAGAGATCTTATGAAGATAACACATTTATGACAAGGTCATTATAAGAACTGATTGAGTAGCTTTCACAATGGTATGTAATTAGGGAGAGTTTAGTCACGTTACTATAGTGGAATTATTTCGTGACTAAATAAGCTCATAATTAATACGTGAAAAGTTGAACTTAATTATAAATTATTTGAACCCTATTTATATAGGCCCAATCGGTGTCTCTGCTAGCTCGTTGAAACTGAAAATGAATTGCATTTAGAACCGAATGAATAGAAATGGATGGAAATGATAAAGTTAGATAAATGAGTCAAATTCACAAATGAATGTGTTTTCTCATTAAGTATAGAAAATGACTTGATAATTAACTTAAGGTTTTTGAATTATTATTTAATTAAATAATTAAAGTTCAAAAATAGAATTAAATTAATTAGTCATTGCAAACCCGTTGAATATGAAAATTAAATATATTTCCTCATAGATTCTCTTATGATAAAGTTGTCATGACTTTAAAGAAATTAGAATTGGGTTGAGAAAATTATTTAATTGAAAAAGTAATTTATCTAATTTAATTGATTAATTAATATTTATTTTGGGAAATAGAAAAACATGTAATGAGTTGGATTAAATTATAAAGCATTGTGTTAAAAGTTTAGAAAGCACATATAATTGGATATAATACATGAGAGGCATAATTCCCCTCATAATACAAGAAAGGGTCACCAACCCCAGTATATTTTACTAAGGTGTGTCACCCCCTCTTATAGTTAGACTAGAAGACTGTTTTTCTAATTTGTGTTTTACTAATTCAACCATGATTCTCATATCTCTCTATAAATGGATGGCACTAGTAGAGCTATGTATAAGAGTTACACACAACTTTGAGATATTGTTAGTCTCTTAGAAAATAGAGATAATTTATTTTCTACGTATAAATTCTATTTTTTGGGAATCACAATTCTACTGGTTTCTATTGAGAGAGAATTAATATCCTACTGAAAGTAATAAAATGTTTCTAGTTCTATGTTTGGTTCGTGATTGTTTGGGCTCACACTCGAAGCAATTCGTGGTATGAGAATACCATAGAAAGTTGTTCGATTGAAAGTTGGGAACATCTAGGATCCGTCTCACTCAAAACGTAAGTACTTTTCAAAAAAACAATTATTGCTATAAATATCACAAGCCGACTTAATTTTTAAAATTTTAAATTATTCATTATAATTGAAAATCATTTTTTAAATCGAATTTTTCCAATGTCCCATTAAATTAAAATGTATATATGAATCCGTATCAAATAATTATTAAATAAAAAACTATAACTAAAATAATATAAATGAATCTCACTCCTCTCTCTCTATATATAATATATATTATATGAATGCTTTAATAAAAGTTGGGGCGCCAGAAAAGAATTTGCAAGAAACTTTGACAACTCAACCCAACCCAACTAAATTTCACATCCAAATATTGATGATGTTGAATAAATTCCCTCTGGTCCTTACACATTTACTTTCCATATATAAAATTAAATGTGTTTAAGGAGAGATGAAGTCTTTCTTTTTATTATTTTGATAAGTTCATTCCCTATACATATTTTTTTTATTTGTGGCTCTCTTGTGCTATTGGAATCAAATCACTCCATGAACCATAAAGGTACATCTTATGCATTAAAGATGGATTTGGAATTTTTTTACTATTTAAATATATTTATATTTATATTAAAATAAAATAAAATATTTTTTGGTTATTAAAAAATTATGACCGACCTAAATCTAAAATGTCACATTTAAACCATATGTATACATGCATCATTCATTAAGTTTCTCCTCATTAAAAGCTAATTATGGTTGCGCTGTCCAAGATAGAAAATGACTGAATTTGGAATTTATACTCCCCCATGGAAAACATATATGTATGTATGATAGATATATCATACATAATTGCCTCACCTAAGGAATCACGTAATTATCAAGGTCAACCACGATTAAAGAAGATTTATCTATAGAAAAGGCTTGCATATTTGTATATGTTCTTTACATGAATCGTGAGTTGATTAAATTAAGGTTTACTCATTTCTCTAGTTACATCTTATAGAATCCTTTAGGTATCTATAATTGATACTTAAGTCAAGTCTTATCCAAGCACATATTAATAGAATATTCAATTACTTGGGACGTTTGTCTAGAAAAGAGATTACATCACCCTCGACTATATAAATCTCATTATACTAAGACCTTGTTCACTCTCTACAACTCTATGAACCTCTATAACCTCAGCATAACCATGTGACCCACCCTCTGGTCACCATCTCTAAACCTTGTATCAACAACATTTAGAAAAAAAAATAAAAGCAAATTAAGAAGAGTACAAGTCTATGATATTTACTTATTTACATATGATGAACTATGTTTTTTACTAGAATCTGTGCTATGAATATATCTCTCATTTTTTTTTTCTAAAGACATTGATATTCGTTAGTCATATTAAACTTTTATTAAATTTAATATCAAGTTAGATTAGATCCATAAACGAAAATAAATTCTCTCAATATTATTTTCTCCATCAAGAGAAGTAAAACTCAAAATATTGTTTAAAAAGCATCAAACTCTCTACCAATCTACCCAATAAACGTTACTTGCTCCCTAAGCTTGTTTGTCCAAATATAAGTCTAATATCTGAAATTGCCCAAAAGGGAGGGTTAGCCACACCTTACATCAATAAACATAAGTATTCAAACATGAAAACGTGGCCTAATTTTTTGTGCTAACCTTGTCGCGTAAGTGTTTGCCGACTAATTTCATTGTCCTTTCACAAGTTTCCTAAATTGATTAGTTTTTAATATGTTGCATCATTTTTATACTATACGTCAACCTATAATATAATACCTAATCAATTTTTTTCTTATTATTTGCTTAAAATTGGTAGTGTTACCTGTCCAAATCTAATTTATTCTTGCTTATGTACAAGACTTCTAGCTATCATTATTATCATGTGAGCAATTGGTTACTAATTATGGTCTTAATGATTTTTTAAAAAAATAATAAAAAAATTAAATAGAAAACTAGTAGAAAAATAACTTTGGGCATTTATTTCAAACATGTCAAGAACTTGGGAAGACATTCGATAACTTGTTCAATTTTCTTTTTTCCTAATGAAGGTAAGAAAATCTGATGATAGATTTATAAGATAAAAATAATTAATGTGTTGTAAGTAATATAATTATTGTGAACGCCCATTGAAGTAAGATAAATATTTCATTTTTCTAGTATATATCATTTATTTTTCAATATCTTTTGCTCCTAAACCTAACAACAATAATAATTACATTATCTATAAATTTATTTTAATTTAAAGGGTATAAAGAAGTAGAAGTTTCATCATACATAAATGTCATTCAATAGGGTTGAGGGAAAAAATTTGAGAAATTGATAATCAATCTAAATTGTGATATTTGGAGGGGTTTTGATTCAAAAGTTACCTTAACCAAAGCAAAATCTTTTATTACTTTATAATTATTTTTAACTTTTTATGATGTAAAAATTATTTTATATTTAGAAGTGTCAAAATATTTTAAAATTTATATAAAATTTATTTATTCCATCACGATTTTATGCATATTGCATGCTCAATTTTACAGGTAAAAGAATTTAAATAACGGTCCAATATATGTTACATTTAAAAAAAAAAATTAGGTTAAAGTGGCAATTTGTTACCGTATGTTACTTGAATATTAAAATTTGTCACTATATTTTATTTTAATCAATATTTTTCATTATACATTAAGAAAATAAGTAAATGTGTCATTTAGTTGTTATATTTTTGCCATCAAACTTTGAATTTTATTGAATTTTATCACCAAACTTGATTTGTTTAATTAAATTTTATCACTCAATATTGATTTTGATGATTTAATACAAACTCAACAAAAAATTATTCTTTCAAATATTTTTTAATATTTAATAATAATTTAATTTAAAAATATTAAAAAATAATAAATTAACTTCGAAATCAAATTTAGTGGAAGAAACACAAAGGTTAAAAAGAAAGATAATTTTTTTTTTATAAAACAAATTTTTTTTAAAACCAAGAATAATCTTCTCATCACGAGTACTATTTGAAGAGGTAAACGACTAACTATAAAATGTACTCTATTCACATGAGTGGGGATCAAACCCCCTACTAAATGTTAAGGGTTGATGTGAACAACCACCACACCACACCTCATGGTTATTGTTTTATTAATTTTGAATATCATATTACTTAATTTATTATTTTTAGATGTTAAAATAAAATATTAAAAATAATTTTTAATTTAATTTTGTCTTCAAATCATTTTAAATTGAAATTGAAAAGAAAAATTCAATAAAATTAAATTAAAAATGAAAATTTGAGTATATAATTAAAGTGTAACCGTATATTTAGTTGGCATAATGTCAAATCTAATCATTAATGTTTACACCTTTTGTCATTTTGGCCATTATTCTTTTTTTGTAGCTGAATTTGGTCATTAATTTTCAAAAAGAGTCAAATTTTTTTAATTGAAATGTTGACTTAAACAGCATAAAATATTCAAAAATTTTAAGTAGTTCAAAAAAGTAACATAGATACATGTGGATTGTCATGTAGGTTGCTATGTTTAAAATTTTCAACATTTTAGTTAGTATTTCCGTTAAGAAACAATATTTAGACTCTTTTTTAAAGGTTAATGGTCAAATTTGACTCTTTTTGAAAGGTTGTGGGCCAAATTTGGCTTTAAAAAATAATAAGGGCCAAATTGGCAAAAGATGTAAATGTTGAGAGCTAAATTTGACATTATGTCAATTCATTTTCAGTTCAAAAGTATGATAATCAATATCAATAAAAATAAAATTGGGATAAATATTAAAGCTATACGTGAACTTTGATCCAATTTATAATGTCATACATTAACATTGACTTTGTACAGTTTTCTACTTGAAATTTTGATTTGATTTAATTTTCACATCACTAACAATATTATAGAATTAGTAACATTTTTCGTTGATATATTGTATGTAACACCCCAATTTTTTAAGTTTATGAATTACAAGTGTAGCGACGAAAAATTTTAGCTTAGGTCGCTAATTGTGGCGATTTAAAATCTTGAAAACGAATTTTGATTTTATTAAAGCAAAGGAGTCGCCACCGATCCTTTTTCTTAGGTGTGATCGGGCACCTAATAAATCCTCTTTCTGGCAGCAAAATTCGTTTTTGAGTAAAAGGAAGGCTCAGTTTAGGTCCGCGTTAAAGTTCAGAGAAAAAGAGGGTTCGGGAGTCAGTTACGCGCGGGGAAGGTATTAGCACCCCCGCGACGCCCAAAAATTGGTATCTTTTCAAATGTACGTTGTCTTAATTTCCAAAAGCACAAGTTCAATTTTAAAATTTAGTTGTGATCCGATCAAAATACGAGCATTAAAAGGTTTTTATTTCTGAGAAGGATATCCCGCTTTTAACACGAGCCATTCGTGATTCACCCAACATAGCGATGAAATCACCGACTTAATGTTAAAATCGGTATGTTGCCTTATTTATTAACTCATGAAAAGATTATAAATGAGTAATATCGATGAAGAAATCAAAATGTGAATTAATATGCTATATTAAAAACAAATAATGATAAAGATGAAGAATATACGAGACAAAACATATAAAATATTAACGACGCATGCATGGTTATAATAATTAGAATAATGCATATAGTATTTAACATGATAATAATAATAACACAAAAACAAAATAATAGTAAACGTACATAAAACATATAATACTAGGTTTAAGAAGGAATATACATATAATAAGTATTATTAAAAGTGATATAACAGTAACTAACAATAGCGGTATGTACAAATATACATAATATATAGAAAAGAAATAATACACGTATGTAAAAATATAACATTAAAAATGTAATACAATGATATATATATATGTAATAATATTAAGAATAAACACATAAAATAATATATACAAAAAAGTAGCGAAATAAGATATATATATGTAGGTAGCTAATGATAATTATAATATTAAAAATAATGAAAGTCACAAATACAATATGTTATTAGAACTTATGATATATGTATACGAATATAGCATTAAAACGTGAATACATAATATATATTAAAATATCGAAAACAAACATTACTATACTAATACTTACATATAATATATTAATATTAGAAGATATATACATGATAAGATATATATATATATAAAAAATAAGAAAATACTAAAAACATATACGAAATATATAGAATACAATATCAAAATATACTTAAGATAATATTTAAAGAAATATACGTAAATAGTAACGATAATGTTAAAAATAGAAATAAGTAATAGTAAAAATACAATATCGAGAATAATACTAAATATGATATAAGAATAATAATAATATGAAAAACAAATATATATATGTATACAATACTCACCGAAACATAAAATAATATTAATAGTAAGATATAATAATAATAATAATAATAATAATAATAATTAAAATTAGATGATCGAAAGAAATGGTAAAAAAGGGATGAAACTGCATTAAAAGAGGAAATTCTGGGGTGAATTTGTGAGGAAAATGTAGGAATAAGGCTTATTTGAACGCGCTTAGAACCTAGGGGGACCCGGTCAACAATTTACCCCTGGGTTTAAAACGCTGCGCATCGGTTTGGGGCCTAATTAAAAAAAAGGGACGAATTTCTGGGCCAAATCACAGTTAGGAGAACTTGATTGTAAATTAAAGAAGAAACGGAAGGACCGATCGCGCAAATATCCCATGTGACGTAAGAACACGCGGATCCTAGGTGGACCTGGGTCGGGTCGACCCGACCCAGGTCGGTTACTATAAAAGGTGAGTTTTTTTGTTTTTTGATTCATTTGTTACCCGGAGAGAAAAAAAAAGAGAAGGGGAAGAGAGGAGAGGGGGAAGGAAAGGGGGGGTCTTCGGGGAGCTCCGGTCGCTGGACCGGTCAACGTCCGGTCACCGGCCGGTCGCCGGCCGATGATCGGACCGCCACGGACCGCCGATCGCCGTCGTTCTGGCCACCGAAACGGTGGCCGGAAAAAGGTAAATTTTTTATTTTTTTCCCTTTTTTATTTTTTTATATCTTGTTATTATTTTTGTTATTTTTAAACATATATGCACAAAAACAGAAAAAAGAAATCACCTTGCATTCTAATACTTTGATTCTGGCTTAATCTCTGATCGGGGGTTTCCCTTCGCTGTTGGTGCCCACTATTTTAGTATAAATGTTTGTATTGATCCTTTGCTCTTCTATTTCGAATTCTGAAAACCAAGATTACAATGTATTGCTCTCTGTTTTTTTGTTTTTGAAAATAGAAATCCGACCTTTACAATGGAAAATCATTCGGCTTTTATAGCCTTTGATTTCTTTACAAATTGTTTTTGTAATCATTTCCTCTATTGCTTTCTGTCCTTTCGTGTTTAATGTATGCAGGTACAGTGGGCGGTGCTGCAGAGGCCTAGGGCGGTGCTGGGACGTGACAGAGGCGGTGAAGCTGCTGAGTCAGGGGCAGAGGCCAAGTGGGCAGAGGCGGCTAGGGTTTCTGCTAAGTTTGGGTTAACTTGTAATGGGTTAGGGTTTCCTGGATATTGGGCTTAGTGGGTCACGGGTTTGGGTAGTTTAAAACGGGTAGATGGACATTTGTAATTGGGCTTTTGGCTTTTAATTTTGTAAATGGACTGGGACTTTGGACTTATTCATTTGGGTTTATTTCTGTGTGCAAAATTGGGCTATAACAACAAGAGTTGGTCAAGTAATTTGTTTTGGTTTTGTGGGTCGGAGTTGTGTTTATATAGGTGAGGTCCCGATTTCGAGTTTCATTATGTCTAAGGTGAATTTTTTTTTTTCTTTTGGTTTGTTTTGAGCCACCCTAGTTTTGTTTTGCTAGATGAATTTAAATTGTTAGTAGTTGGATTAAACATTCAACAGTCAGTTCGATTTGATTGTATTTATCTTGTTTTTCATGTTTTTTTAAAGGGAGAAATTATATCAACAACCTCCCTTGTCGTCCCAAAACTTCACTTTTTCCCATTTGTTTTTTTGAATTTTGGACCCTTTGAAACTATCAAGATTTTTATTCTCTCCTTGTTCTATTCCATGCTATTATTCAATTTTTATTTCCCCTATTCTAGTCAATTTAATTTTGTTTTGTTTGCTCTCCATTTTCACGTGGATATTAGGAAAGGTATTGGACTTCAATTTTCTTTCTTCTTTTCTTAATTTTGTCTCCCATTTTCTTCTGCAAATTAATTTTGGTGGTGGCTATTGCGTTAACTGTTGATAACTTGGTTCTTGTCGTAAGTGACGTTATTTTCATTATTAAGGTTTAGTTGTATCTTGCGCATAGTTATTTTTATAGTGGTTACAAATTTCGTTTTTAATCATTTAGGTCTTTTAGGTGAAGTCCACAAGACAAATAATTTTCTGTCAAGTTAGAACCTGTTGGTGGGTGACTACCTTTGTTGGGGTAAGTGGTTATTTGTTGCGTTGGGACTGTGTTTCTGTAGTGACTTTGTATGACGTTAATTTTATCAATTTTGATTATTGGATTAATGTTTGGGGTGGAGGAATCATGTTAATTATTTCATGTATATGGTTAATTTAGGTACTAGACTACTTGTTATTGTATCGACATCAAAAAATACTCAGGTGTGTAATGAGAAACCCTATAGTCAGTGAACGAAAAAAGCCAAAATCAGTACTACCAATGCCACACGATCGTGTGCCAGGCTGTGTGACAAGTCGTGTGTGAACTATTGAGCCACATAGTCTGGGCCAATTGTGCCATGTGGGCCACACGGGCATCTGAGCCCAAAATTCTAAATTTTTCTCTAAGGTTGTAAACAACGTTTGGATCGAATATAGGCCTTTTGTAAGGTTAGTATGTTATTAATTAAGTTATAAAGCATGAATTCTGGTAATCTGTTAGTGTAAATTGAATATTTGTTTGCATGTCAGAAATGAAATGTTTTGAGTAAAATCTGTAATGTGCTATGTATAATCTGAATAAAACATTATGTATGTTTTGTGTCTGTCATGATAAGCATGCACATCATAAATATATCTTATATCTGTTAGCTTTGCATTAACATTTGGGATACGAATTATGTACTAGAGAAAGTGTGGATAGTTTAATTATCCACTGTAACTGGTGGCACAGCCACATCTATTTCTGTACATGGCGATAATTCACTTATTGGTTTGGCAGTTAAGCTGCAAATATTCTAAAAGCGTCATACCAAAACTAAGTGATGTGTACGACTGAATGGGTATTTCATACCATATATGGTGTGTTGGGATAGTCGAAATTGGCATATAAAGAATGGGTGTAGGATTATATTTTTGCATATATATTGCTCTTATGTGATCAACATCTACTATATATGTTCGATTAATTTATGTTGTTTGAATTATATGTTATACACTGAGTTTCAAAAACTCACTCTCTGAATGTCTATCACTTTTGAGTAACCCTCAGACTTAGGCGATACGGTGCGATAGGAGCTCGGTTATGATGTCTTTTTTTTTTTAGATTTTACGTGGTTTGTAAAATTTGGACTATCTTTGGCCATTTTGGGACTATTTATATTTCTAGACTTTACTTTCTAATTTTTAATTGTTTTATCATTTTTTTATGGGTTTACAATTTGTTTTTTGAAACGTTGATTTTTAAATTACAAACCATGTTTTCAAAACTGAACTCAAATAAAACTTTCCACTACAAACTCAGATGTTTTTAAAATAAACTTTTCTATATAAACAACATTTTTGATAATCGATTAAGAGAGATTGGCTTACAAACAAACCAAATTTTAAGTAATGAAGGCTAAACGAAGATTTTTCAAAAAAAAAATGAATTTTAGATTTTCAATTGATTTATGGTATCATCTCCAGATCTAGCGGTAACGTTTAGGCCATGTTTAGGGTGTTACATTTAGTGATATCAGAGCTAGGTTGCAAAACTCAGGTTGTGAAATTTTTGGTTTAAAATTTTAGTGAAAATTATTTTCCGGAAAAAACCAATTTCTACTTTAATCTAAAAAAAAAGTCTATGAAATACCAATTCTCTGACGCTGATCCTATAAGTATTTCTACTTAGGCTAATTGCTTAGTTAGAAATAAAATTGTAGTATTAGAAATACTAATGCTCTAGTCCAAAACTATAACACTTTTGAAAAATACTCTAATAAGACTTTTTGACAAAACATTTGATAAGAAAAATTTGAACTGATACATGAAATTTTGTAATGTAGATAATATAATAACTGCATGTGGAACTCATGGATGCAATACCCGTGGACGCGGAAGATGCAAAAAAAGGGCTCGGGCTGAGCCATCCTCGATAAGTAGTATGCCCAATTTGGATACAAGTGAAAAATCAGAGACGCCTACTACTGAGGCTGGGTCTTAAACTCATACGACTAGGGATGACGAATTGTCTCAAGCCATGTTGAAGGTTTTGAAGAAGGTCGTTGGGCCCCAATCTAGATCTGGGAGCTGAGGGTCTGTAACTAAACAACTCTGATCCAACGGTGTAGAACTATTTTAGGGCGTCACTGGAGTCGCCCCGATTATGGCCGAGTATTGGTTAGAGGCCACAGAAAGGATCATGAATGATATTGACTACATCCCTAAGTAGAAAATGAATGGTGCAGTATCTTTGCTTTGCGACGAGGCATACCAATGATGGTTGACGGTTGATGAAGGTAGTCAGCACGATCAGATACAAGGGGTTGTATTTCTGGCTAATTTGATGGAATTGCCAATCAGGGAATTTGATCTAATTCTGGCAATGGACTAGCTTGTAGATCATCGAGTCAGCTTAGACTATGCTACGAAAAGGGTGGTTCTTAGATCTAAAAATAGTGTAGAGGTGATTATGATTGGCAAGCGTCAAGATTACGTCTCCAATGTGATCTCCACTCTTATGGCTGAAAAGTTTATTTGAAAGGATGTGAGGTATTTCTGGCTTTTGTGTATGATTCGGCTTTTATGGATTCTACTGTTTAGAATATTTTAATGGGTAAGGAGTTTCCAGATGTCTTTCCTAATGAATTACCGGGGTTGCCTCTAGAAAGGGAGGTCAAATTTGATATTGAGTTCTATTAGATACAGCTCCGATTTCCATTGCTTCCTGTCGTATGGCACCGAAAGAGCTTATGGAATTAAAAGCTCAACTTTAAGAACTTCTCAATAGAGGTTTCATTCAGCCTAGTGTGTCCCTGTATGGAACACCAATTTTATTCGTAAAGAAAAAGAATGCTATAATGAGGATGTGTGTAGGTTACCATCAGCTGGATAAATTGACAGTAAAGAATAAGTACCCACTTCTGAAGATTGATGACTTGTTCAATTAATTCTATGAGGCCTCTGTGTTCTCCAAGATAGATCTCCACTTTCAGTACTATCAACTTAAGGTTAAGGATGTTGATGTTCATAAGACCACTTTTAAGACTCGTTATGGACATTATGAGTTCCTAGTTATGCCCTTCGGCTTGACAAATGCTCCAGCAGCATTCATGAACCTTATGAATCGATTTTTCTAGCCATATTTGGATCAATTTGTCATGGTTTTCTTCCCTCTAAGACTGAGGATGATCATGATGGACACCTTAAAGTAGTTTTTCAGATACTCTATGAGAAGAAGCTTTACGATAAATTGAGTAAATGTGAGCTCTGGTTAAGGGAGGTAATTTTCCTAGAGCATGTGGTTTCTACCAATGGGAACTGAGTTGATCCTAAGAAAATCGAGGCTGTGCTTGAGTGGAAAAGTCCTAGGAATGTTTCTAAGATCTACAGCTTTCTCAGGTTAACATGTTATTATTGTAAATTCGTTGATGGGTTCTCGCTTATCAGAGCTCCTCTAACTAAATTGTTGCATAAGAACGCACCATTTGTATAGATTGATAAGTAGAAATCGAGGTTTAAAAAGCTCAAATTTGTTTTGACTTAGGCTCCAATTATAATATAGCCTGAATCCGGTAAAGCGTTCGTGGTTTATAGCGATGCATCACATGTTGGATTAGGTTGTGTTCTGATGTAAGATAGGAAGGTAGTGGCTTATGCATCCTGACAACTTAAGTCACACGAAGGCAATTATCTCATACACGATCTTGAGTTGGTTACGGTTGTCTTTGCCTTCAAACTCTAGAAGCATTATCTATATGGTGAGAGGTGTATCATTTACACCGATCAAGAGAGCTTCAAGTATCTCCTTACTTAGAATGAGTTGAACCTTAGGCATAGTAGATGGATTGAGTTGCTTAAGAACTATAATTGCACTGCTGAGTATCAACCCAGTAAGGCCAATGTGGTGGCCAAAGCTCTTAGTCGAAGAGCAATGTCTAATTTGAGGGTGATGTTTGCTCACCTAATCCTATTTGATGATGGGAGTGATGTGTGATATTTATAATGTTTAAGTAATATAATCGTACCTAAAAACTAACTATTATCACAATAAAGGCAAGCGCACCTATCGAACAGTAGTATAGTTTAGTAGCAAGACTGGAATGTCGAACCCACAGGAACTAAAAGAACTAGTAATAACTTTCTTTCTATTATCTAGCCTAGAAATAAAGAGGAATTGTTTTAAACTAAAATCTAACTAAACTAAAATGCGACAGAGAGTAAATTAGGGAAAATACTTTTGGAAAACTGATTGATAAAGGCAATACCCAAGGAAAAATCCACCTAGACTTCACTTGTTATTAGACTCTGAACTAGACGATTTATTCACTTGACTTGATCCGTAAAAATCCATAATTTATGTTAATATCTCTTTCAAGACTAAGAACAACTAACCCTAGGTTGATTAATTGAAATTTCTTTCTAATTAAAACCCCTAGTGTTGCATTAACTCAATCTATAGATTCCCTTATTAGATTTGACTCTAATCCAGCAGATTTTCGTTCTCCTATGTCTAGGATTAAAATCAACTCCATTTAATTGTGTTGGATCTACTCTTAAACAGGGACTTTTGCTCCACTGAATAAGCACATTCAACTTGAATCAATATCCTGAAATATTAACACATGAATTAATAACACAATTAAGAACAAACCAAGTATTTATCATATATTTTAGAAAATAATAACAAGATCCGTCTTAGGTTTCATCCCCCTCGGGTATTTAGGGGATTTAGTTCATAATTATAAAAGAAAACATCTCAAAAGAGGGAAAACAACAAAATATAAAGAACCCAAAAACTTCGAGGGAAATTGAAGGGAAATCTTCAGTCCTGATGTAGATCCTTGCTTCCAAGATGAATCAATCAGCATTCTTCGAGTAATCCCTTGCTTTCTACTCTGTGTGTCTTTTTGTTCCTCCCTCAGGGTGTTTTTATAGACTTTGGAATGCCCAAAATATCCAAAAATTAGCTTTTTCTGCGTAGAATTGAAGCAGGGCTCGACAGGGACATGCCCGTGTGACACGCCCGTGTGAGGTTGCTCAGGCCGTGTTCAACACTGAAAATCCACACAAGCATGTGGTTTACCCGTGTGAAAATGCCTTAGGTCATGTTAATGCTAATTTGGACCTATTTTGTCCGTTTTTGGCCGATTTCTTGCTCTTTTCTCTTCCTTATGCTCACCTAAGTATAAAACATGAAATTAAAGGATTAGGAGCATCATATTCCTCAATTCTAATGATAAATCATCCCTAAATGTGCCAAGCATAGGGTAAAAATATGTATATATTATGGTTTATCAGGGAGTTTTTTAACTGAGTTACAAGTTAAGCCGGTTTGGATTGATCAGATTCAGGTTAAATAGTTTAGGGATGATTCAATGGTTTTGCATTTTCGTCAGGTTGAGGAAGGTAATAATTCTAATTTTGGGCTGAACAGTGATGGGGTTGTGTATTTCTAATAACGGGTTTGTATACCTAATGATTTTGAGTTGAGGTAATCCATTCTGCGGGAAGCGCATAGTAGTCCTTATGCTATGCATTCTGGTGGGAATAAGGTATATCTAGATCTTCGTGATTTATATTGTTTCCCTTGTTTGAAATGAGAGGTAACAGATTTCCTCTCTCGGTATCTAACGTACTAGCAAGTTAAGGCTGAACACCAACTACCTTTGGGTTTGCTTCAACCCGTTAAGATTCCCCTTTAGAAATGGGAATGGGTGACTATGGACATTATTAGTGGGTTGCCCTTAACACCCACTAAGAAAGATTCTATTTGGGTTATCGTGGATCATTTGATCAAGTTTTTCCATTTTATTCCTGTTAGGACAAACTACACCCTTCAGAAACAGACTAAGCTGTATGTTTATGATATCGATAGACTTTATAGAGTTTCGATGTCAATTATTTCTAATAGAGATCCTCATTTTACTTCTCAATTTTATGTAAAGTTTTATGAGGCTCTAGGTACCCGATTAGACTTCAGTACTGCGTTTTATCCTCAAACAGATGAACAATCTGAGAGGATGATTCAAATACTAATGGATATGCTATAGAGTTGCGTCATCAACTTTTGAGGTAGTTGGGAGGAGTTTCTACCATTGATCGAGTTCGCGTATAATAATAGCTTATAGTCCAGTATTCAGATGGCACCTTACGAGGCTTTATATGGTCGTAAGTGTTGTACCCCTTTGTGTTAGACTAAGTTTGGTGAGCGACGGGTTTTGAGTCTTAAGTTAGTTTCTGAAACTGAGGATAAAGTTAGACTAATTCGGGATCGTCTTAAGGCGGTTTTTAATAAGCAGAAGTCATATTCGAATTTAAAGAAGAGAGATATCGAGTATTATGTGGGTGATTAAGTCTTTCTTAAGGTATCTTCGTGGAAGAAGGTCCTTCAGTTTGGATGTACGGACAAGTTGAGTCTTAGGTTCATTAGGTCATATCGGATTCTAAAAACGTGGGTTTGATCGCCTATCAGTTAGAGCTACCTTTAGAGTTGGATTGTATTCATGATTTGTTCCACGTCTCTATGCCGAGGAGATATCGGTTCGACCCATCTCATATTGTATCTGTTAAGGAGATTGAGATAAGACTGGATTTGACCTTTGAGGAGGTGTCAGCGCAGATTCTAGATCGAGATGTTAAAGTCTTGGGGAGGAAGTCTATTATGTAAGTTAAGGTTCTGTGGCAAATCATGGCACTCAGAAAACCACTTGGGAACATGAGGAATCAATTCAACAGCAATATCCGCATCTGTTTGAATCAATTATATTTCGAGGCCAAACTTTCTTTAAGGGGAGAGTTGTAACGCCTTAAACTTTTAAGTTTATGAATTGGAAGAGTTGGTCAAGTAATTTGTTCTGGTTGGTGGGTTGTGGGTGAGGTCTTGAGTTTGAGTCTCATTATGTCTAAAGTGAAATGTATTTCTATTTGAATGTGTTTTTATTTGTTTTTTTCTTTTCATTTTGTTCGTTGTGGACAACCCTAGTATTGTTTTGCTGGATGAATTTAAATTGCTAGTAGTTGGATTAAACATTGAGCAATTAGTTGGATTTGATTGTATTTGTCTTATTTTTTCTTTTTAAAAAAATAAGGGAGAAATTATCTCAACAACCTCTCTTGCTTGTCGTCCAATAGCTCTAAGATTTTACCAATTTTTCCTTTGATTTTTGGACTCTTTGAAACTGCCAAGATTTTTGTTCTCTCATTGTTCCATTCCCTACTATTATTCAATTTTTATTTCCCCTATTCTGGTAAATTTACTTTTGTTTTGTTTGTTCTCCCTTTTCACGTGAATATTAGTAAATGTATTGGACTTCAGCTTTCTTTCTTCTTTTTTTAATTTTGTTCCATATTTTCTTGTGCAAATTAATTTTGGTGGTGGGTGTTGTATTAACTGTTGATAACTCGGTTCTTGACATAAGTGATGTTAAGTTCATTATTAAAGTTTAGTTGTCTCTTGCACACAGTTATTCTTTTTAGTGGTTATGAATTATGTTTTTAATCGTTTAGGTCTTTTAGGTGAAGTCCATAAGACAAAAAAATTTCTGGCGACTTAGAACCTGTTGGTGGGTGACTATCTTCGTTGGGGTAAGTGGTTATTCATAATGTTGGGATTGTGTTTTTGTAGTGACTTTGTATAATGTTGATTTCGTCGATTTTGATTATTGAATTAATGTTTGGGGTGGAGGAATCGTGTTAATTATTTTGTATATATGGTTAATTTAGGTACTGGACTACTTGTTATTGAATCTACATCAGAAAATACCTAGGTGTAAAAAAAGAAACCCAAAAATCAGCGAACGGAAAAAGCCAAAAATCAATACTGTCGACGCCACATGGACTGACCATTTAAGTCGTATGGGCAAAAAATTTTTAATTTTTCCCTAGGACTGTAAACAATGTTTGGATCGAACGTAGTCCTTCTATAGAGCTAGTATGTTATTAATTAAGTTGTAAAGCATGAATTTTGACAATTTGTTAGTGTAAAATTGAATATTTGTTCACATGTCTGAAATGAAATGTTATGAGTAAAATCTATAATATGCTATGTTTAATTTGAAGAAAACATTATGTATGCTTTGTGTCTGTCATTTTAAGCATGCAAATCGGAAATATATCTTATATATGTTAGCTTTGCATTTGCATTTTGGATTAGAATTATGTACTGGAGGAAGTGTGGGCAGTTTAATTATCTGTCGAAGCTGGTGGCATAGCCACATCTATTTCTGTACATGGCGGTAATTCACTTATTGGTTTGGCAGTTAAGCTAGAAATATTCTAAAAATGGCATGCCCACACTAAGTGGTGTGTAGGGCTAGATGTGTGTTTTATACACCATATGGTGCATTGGGATGGTCGGAGTTGGTGTGTAGTGGATGGGGGTAGGATTATATTTTTGCATCTATACTATTCTGATATGATCAACATCTACTATATCTATTTGATTAATTTATGTTGTTTGAATTATATGTTACACACTGAGTTTCAAAAACTCACTCTCTAAATGTCTATCACTTTCAGGTAACACTCAGACTTAGGCGGATCGTTGCGACGGGAGCTCGATTATGATGTCCTATTTTTTGGGGGGTTTTACGTGGTTTGTAAAATTTGGACTGTCTTTGGCCATTTTGGGACTGCTTATATTTCTGGACTTTACTTTTTGATTTTTTAATTGTTTTATCGTTTTTGGTGGGTTTACAACTTGTTTTGCGAACAAACCATGTTTTCAAAATTGAACTCAAACTTTTGCTGCAAACTCATATGTTTTTAAAATAAAACTTTTCTATATAAACAACCTTTTTTTATAATCGATTAAGAGAGATGGGCTTACAAACAAACCGGATTTTAAGCAACGAAAGCTAAACAATGATTTTTCAAAAACAAATGAATTTCGAATTTTCAATCGATTTACGGTATCATCTCCAGATCTGGCCATAACGTCTAGGGCGGGTTTAGGGTGTTACATTATATACACAAACAATTATATTAATCTAACATGAAAATAATTCTATGTATTTATTTCTTTAAATGTGTAGAATTGAATCAAAATTAAAGTTTCAAATATATATATGAACTAAAATTCAAGTTTTATATGTACAATTACACCAAGTCAAAATTCATATTAATATTTATCCCAAATTAAATATAATGAAAAAATTAAATATAAAACAAATTAACTCTTTTTTTTTTCAAACCGTAGATATTGTGTTATTATAATAGCAATTTCTATAATATATATGACATCTACAACAATTTCTGTGTATGGAAAAGAAGGGGTCCCATTAATCGATAATCTTTCATCTGTAAATAAATGATTCAATAATAATTGCCCTATCAATGCCGCTTTTGTTTAAAGCAGCTTTATTCGAGATTCTTCTTCATATATATATCACTGTTAAATTTGTAGAAATTTAGTGGTTGTTAAATCATCTTTAATCAAAACTTTTATTTAGGTTAAAATGGGTCCTTAATAATATACTTGTCTGCTAGCTGTGACTGAACTGAACTAACACCTCTTTTATTTTCCTGCTAATCCATGCAAAAAAAATTTTTGATATAAATCATATAAATTGTAGATATCAAATTTGATATAAATTAATTTTTTAATTATTTAATTTATATAAAAAGTTTTGAACTGTTCAATAAATACTAATATAGACAATATTTTAGATTAATATATTAGAGATATCAAATCGGTTGTAAAATTTACATGCGTGATAAGTACAATTATATCGATAAATTTAACGTTGGATTATTAAATTATTAATCATATAAAAATATATGAAAGAGTGTAAAACTATTATAGTTTTACACCAATATAAATGGATTATTTCCCTTTTTATTATTTTGTTTACATAAAATTTCTGCACCAAAATAATATATATATATATATATATATATATATATATATATGTATATAGTATTTCTATTATATTCTCTTTTTCTTTTTCTAAAAGACCTTGAGATTACAAGAGCATCATCAAATAAACGTAAGTCTTCAACGTTCATCAAGGTCATATTTGCTAAAGTATCTGTTATTTAATTTTTTGCCTCTAGGAAAATAAATTTTGTTTTTACTAAAGGTTATGCTATTATTAAGGTGAGATCCACTTTGAATATAATTAAAAAAAGAAATATTTTTTAAGCAAATAAAGTGAAGATTTTGGTATGGAAAGAAGTAAAAGCTTCCTAAAATACTCATCTTACGTACGTTATATTTTTTATATTAGATTAGATTTCTTAATATAATACGGAAACTAAACATTTAACTACCCTTGCTATTGTTTTATGGAATTTAATTATAGAATTAGATGGGACCTATTAATTTTAATATTAAATTGACTAAATTTGTTGACGTGTCCATCATTAAAATATTATTTTATTTTAATACATGTCAAATTTATTAATTTTTTTGTGCATATCCTGTAATTTATTTATAAATATTAGTAGTTCGTATCATATGATTTATTAGACACATAAAATTAATTTGAATGAATACTTTGAATTGAAGGTAAAAGCACTACAATATTATATCTTGCACTGCATTTTAATTTTTGTATTGAAATATGCATAGATTAGTTCATGTAAGTTAGGTAAGTGGGCAAAAGAGCCCCTTCGCTAAAAATATGATGCTTGCATATAAAATATAATAACAAATTTGGTCCTCAAAATTTATACATTTAGTCAATTTGACTCTACTCTTTTATTAGAAGTAAATTTAAAAAATTAAACTAATAAGGCTAAAGTGTAACGCCCCAAATTTCCTTATTTTCGGTTTTTGCGAATTTATAGCATGGGAATTGGCTGAATATGTTTTTGCATAAATTTGACACAAATAATTGTTTGAGTTAGTGGATATGTGCTCTGGGTGTATTGAGGGAGATCCCAAGTTCAAGTCTAAACTTGGGCTAAATTTTGGTTTTTATTTAAATAAACCCTTACCCTTGGTTAATAGGCTTAAAAATATTTATTTGTAGAAGCATATTAGAATGGGCCTTCTAGTCTGGTGGATAAATGATGTGTTAAAGTGGTGGAGGTTTTGGGTTCAAGTCTGAGTGGAGGCATTATTTTTGCTGCTCTTATCGTATGGGTGTTTGAGTTGGACTAGAATACTGAAGGTGGAGTGTTTAGTGGAGTGAATCAAGGGAATGGGGAGTTACCCAGATCATTCCATTCTCTCTGCCGAAATTCTCTACAAAAATTCCCTCATCTCCACTTTTCTTTTCTTCTTTTTCGTTCAACTAAAATTTCTCTTGCTACCGTTCTTCTTTTTACGTTTTCCCTCCTTACCATCATTGATTTTTGGGTCTTTTCTTGTCGTATTTGCTCATCTCTGCGACTAGTGTGTCTTCGGTAAGTGATCTTTTTCTCTCGTGATGCTATCGTAGTTGTATACGATATTAATGGAAGTTTGGTTATTGTTTAAGAGACGATCGGGAGACTGAAATCAACGTTTCACCCAGTTGATTCGAGGTAGAAAGCGTTCTAATAGCGGTAAGTGACTTTTTCGTTACGGGATTAAGTGTTAAGGCTCATTTTTTGGGTTTCTAAAAGGTTGGATATGTTGATTTTAGGTGTTGGTGATCTAGAGTTTATGTAAATAGCAAAAATGAATCAGGTGTGTACTTCGATTGTACAGAAAATGAGATTCGGCGAAAGCCAAAAATGAAACTGTCGACGCCACACGGATGTGTGGACTGCCCGTGTGGAGGCCGTGTGGCGAGACATAACTGTGTAATCGACGAGCCAAGCCGTGCGCATGCGACACGAGAGCGAAAAGCACGACCGTGTAAGGCTGGCAAGGCCGTGTGCGAGACACGGGCTCGACCAAATAGGCTGTGTGGGCCACATGGGCATGTGGGTCCACACGGGTGAACCACACGGACGTGTGGGATTTTGGGCTAGACTGTATGATCCACACAGGCAGGCCACATAGGCATGTGAGTCTTTTTTTCTAGAATGTTCTGTAAGGTTGCACGGGTCGCCCTAGTCGACTGTGACCTGTTGCAGGGTCGGTAAGGATATCTTGGACCCTATTCTGTGTTCTGATATAGTGATATATGTGTAAGCATGTTACTAAAAGCATGTGTATCTGTCTGATTATATGATCTGTTATCTGTTATCTGTATTATAGCATGCCATGATATCTTGTTGCATTGCATTTGGGTGGGATTGTTGATGAAGTGAAGGAAGTATCCGAAAGGCTTCTAGCCTATTATCTGGTAGCTATGCTGCATATATCTGTTATGTGCCGTTTACGGTACCTTATGGTGTGTAAGGTTGGATGGGTTGATTTTATCTCCATACTTGGTGTGTATGGCTGAGTGGGTTGATTTTATCCCCACATGGTGTGTAGGGTTGGACGGAGATGATGTGCAGGGTTGGTGGGCATGTTTCTATTTCTGATCTGATATACATATGTTATCTATATAGGCTAAGGCCCAATTATATCTGATTCTGTTTTGAGTGGGCTAAGGCTTACACTGATTCTGTTAAGGGCTCAGGCCTGAATTATGTCTGTTATCTAATCTGATATCTGATTATATGCATGTTGTATTGTGGGGATGTACACACTGAGTTTGAGAAAACTGACCCCTTTATTGTTTATCTATCAGGTAATCCCCAGCAGTAGATGGATCGGTGCAGCAGAGGGCTCGACGGTGACCACTACTAGATACATTTTGATTCCACGGTTTTACAGATTACATTATGATTTATTTATTTTTTATTTATTTCTGGGAATTTTTTTGTAATGTGGACTTTGAGACTGTTTTTGTTTAACTTGGGATTTTGAATTGTTTTATGATTTACAACTACGACACCACGAAACCTAGTTTTCCAAAATTAATCAAGAGCTTCCGCGTAAAAGAGAAAGGTTTAAGCAAATAAATTAATTCGCAATTTTAAGACCTAAGTAAAGATAATAACTGGAATGATTTATAACTTGTTGAGGCATTTTCAAAAACACTCTCATGTGACGTCGCCAGATTCGGCCATAACGTCTAGGCCGGGTTTGGGGTGTTACATAAAGGGTCAAAAAGGCCCTAGTAACAAATTAAAAAAAAAATCAATTAAGCCCTTTTAAAATTTGAAAATCATAAAAATTATAAAGAAAATTTATAAAAAAAAAAGTATGGACCCATTAAATCTAATGGTTATAAAACTTAAAAAAAAACAATTGACTTCTAGTCTTTTATTAGGTTAATATTTTTATTTTTTAATAAAAATATTATAATTTTAAATTTTTATAACTTTTATTATTTTTTTAATATTTTAAAATTTTAAAAGGGATTAAAGGATTTTTTTTTTAAACATGATACTAATGCCTTTTTAACCTTTTAGCCTTATTAATTTCAAAAATTTCTAATTTACTTCCAATAAAAGAATAGGGGCAAAATTGAATAAATATATAAAAGGTTGATGGCTAAATTTGTTTTTATACCTTATATATAAACACCAAAAAATTGAAGGAATGAGTTGTTTTACTCATTCATCTAATGCACAATAACTAATTTACCTATTTTTAGTAGAGGAACTAAAATATAATTTAAAATATAATACATAGGGTTTTATTATAGTTAAATTATAAATTCATAAAATTTAAAAGAGAATCAAATTTTAATAAATGCGAGTGAAAGTTTTTTTATGCATACATAATGTAATACCAATTAATATATTGTATTAAAAATTAAGTTAAAGTTTTTTATCCATATATGCTTAAGAGTAGTATTAAATTACACATGGCATTGCACTGTTTTGCCAAATGGCAATAATTCTAACTTACACTTTCACATTTCGAACTTAACTTTGTTTTAGTATATACATATATGATTCGCATTGTTCAATCATTTGCCGTACATTTCTATTATATATTTTATTTTCTAAGTAATTAATAGTTTTAGTAAATATCCAAATTTAAAAATAAAAAACAAAAACAAAAAACAAAATCATAATAACGACATGAATTACAATAATTCTCCTCTGCTGTAAAGGTGGCTCATTATGAACATTTGTTATTCCGAGAAACCCAGTACTCTACAATAAAACCATATTTCATTAACACAAAACAGCTCATCAAGACTTTTTGGAGGTCATCTGTAATGAATAGCTAATTAAAAGGAAAAAAACCCACATAATTATTTTAAAAATAAAAACTCATGTTTATCTCTTTTTAGGTATAATGCTGGTTGAAAGTAAGTCATTAAAGGCTTTGCAAGAAGAAAGTAAGTTATGGCACGTTAAAGTTTGTGTTCAATACATAAACAAGTGAGAAGCAAACAAACAATGAAGTAATTTTATTTTAATAGAGTAACGATTAAGTGGAGAAAATGACGAAGAAGAGGGAGATACCTAGCTTTATTCTTGACTAGGAGGTTTTATTGGGACCATCCTATCGCCCATTAGTGTGATGAGATTGGTCAATTCCTTTTATCCTTAGCCAGCAAGTTTATCATGGTTGTATGCATATTAGTACTAGCTTGCCACATATGTTGGGGGTTGAAAGCTACGTGCTTTAGGCCTTATGAACCATGTGATCTTTGGGTCTTTGGCTATTTGTGTAGTGTTACTATAACAATAGTTTCTACTGTAGATCCGAGGCAAGTTATTAAGTGTTCTCGTGAAGAAATATCTTGTGGAGAGTAATCTTGAGGTTGCATCGAATGTTTACCTTTATAAAGATGGGAAAGGAAAGTGTCAACAATTTTTTTTTAATATAAACAACAGATTACATGCACAAATTTATAGCTAGATTGCCTCTAGTGTTTCCTTCTTATAAAACTTCTTGAATCTCTAAAGGTGGATCATAAAACATGTGCAATACTTCATCATTCGATAGGGCCATTTTTGCTAATGCATCAGCAATCTTGATAGCCTCTCTAGGGACATATCTCAAGAACCACTTCTCTTCTTTAGCTAGAATCTATTGAATCCTCCTGACTAAAATAGAGGTTGATCCTTCAAGTTTACTATCACTAAAGGTTATAACGACCTTGAGATTATCTGATTGGATGGCGACTTCAGCATATCCTTGTTTTTGTAGTAGAAGTAGGCCATCCAATATACCCCAAAGCTCAGCAACAACGACCAAACACTTTCCCAAGAAGTGGTTGTAGCCCAAGACCCAATTTCCTTTCCCATCACGTATTACTCCACCTGTAGCAGAGAAACCAAAAACAAAATTAACAGCACCATCAGTATAAAGGGAAAAGCACATACCTGATTCTGTATTTTCAGAAGTCTACTGCATCTCCATCACCAAAGCTTCAATATAGACTTAAGAAAATTGTTTCACCCAACAGCAGGAAACCTTAATAATTTCCTCTAGACTCATTGATTTTCCTTGAAAGATGAATAAATTATGGTTTTTCCAAATACGACATAAAATTAAGCTAAAAGCAAGCCCTAGTTGATTATCTTATATTATTGTCCGATTGGTCTTGCAAATTCGAATGTAGCCGCTACAAAATATTTCCCTCAAAGAACTGTCTAAATTCATTAGAAGGAATTACTTGATTTCAAATGCCCCTTGCCCAAGGGCAGTCCCTAAGAAAATGCAAAGCATCCTCAACGTTATGACTATAAAGTTGACAAGATTCATCTTGTCCAATTCCCCTTCGAACCCTTTTAGAGTTAGTTAAAAGTCTTTACTTTAGAATTAGCCAAATGAATTATCTAACTCCTTGAGGGCCCGAGATTTTCCAAACAATATTCCAAGTACCATCTTTCGAACTCCAAAACTTCTCCTTGAGCATCCGATAAGCACTTTTAACTGAAAGATACATGTCGTAGTCCTAGACCAAGATAGAGTTTTTGGGCCTGCTGACTTCATGGGAGGCGGAATGCTAATGATGAGTTGGACGATTTCTTCTGGTAACTAAACCCGAAATAAATCAAGGTTTCATGCACCATTCCCCATTACCATTTCATGCACTTTACAATCAGGATAGATATTCACATGCTGAGGAACATGATTAAGTAAGGGTCCCACATTAGGAACCCAAGAATCCTCCCAACATCAAATGGTTCGTCCATCACCCACTGGCCAAATCATTTTGTTACACAATAAAGCCCAAACCTTGGCTACAAATTTCCACATAAACGAACATCTACTCCTCATAATATAGTCCGACAAACCTTTAGTAACTCAATAAGGCTTTGGTCTTAGTGGTAAGACTGTAGCCAATCTTCATCATAAAAGCTTTATTCTAATCATTCAAACGACAAAACCCGATACCACCACATGATCTAGGCTGACAAATATTATCCCAACCAACTAGGGTCATTTTCCTTTTCTCATCAAAAATACCCCAGATGAATTGCCTTACCATTGCTTCGATTGAATCACAAATGCCCTTTGGAACCAAAATATAGTGCTTAAGATAATTCGGGATAGTTAGCAGAATAGTTTGTGCTAATGTGACTCTCCCTAGAAAGGAAAGTTTTTTGGCATCCCAACTAGATAATCGACTGCAGACTCTTTCTACCAAAAAATCCAGTGTACTTTAGTCACTCTTTTGTGAAAAAGAGGAACCCCTAGATAATGTCTCAGGCTATCAACTTTTTGAAAGCCAAGGATGTTGTTGATACCCCTCCTTAAATATCCCTTAACACCAGTAGAGAAAAAGATGTTGGTCTCTAGTATTAACCTTGTGACTCGAGAGTTCACAGAAATTACCCAGAAAATTTTTTAGAAGATCACTGTGTTTCAAATCAGCTTTACTGAAAATGACTAAGTCATCTACAAAAAATAAATGAGACAGATTCGACAATATGCACGATAAATGAATAGGGTTCGATTTTCTTGAAGAAATAGTCAAGTAGAAATAATGACCCAACCACTCCATGCAAAGGACAAAAAGGTAAGGGGACAATAGGCATCCTTGTCAGATTCCCCTTATAGGCTTGAATTTCAAAGTTAGAGCTCCATTCTATAGTACTTATATGGTAAATGTCAAAATAGCATTGGTAACAACTAGCTAGTTGTTAAAGCTTCTATATAGTCAACAAAACACCTTAAGTTGTTGCATAAATATCATAAATGCTTAACTTGTAGACCATATTGTGATAATTTTTTTGAGTCCTTTGATGTAACACCTCTTACCCGTATCTGACACCGGGATAGGATACTAGGTGTTACCTTACAATATCACATGGAACTGTTTAACTCTAACTCATTGAAATGCGTCCCAAATTAAAACTTTTTTAAACATTGTCTTATGGGCCTTCATATGGGCCTATGAGGCCTAAATCATGGTTTGGAAACATCCCGAGAACTTTTCAAGCACTTAGAAAGCTTTCATCAAAAACTGCTATAAACAAGGCACACGCCCGTGTAGAAGGGCAACACACCCGTATGGCCACTAAACATGGCCGTGCTAATGGCCCGTGTGCCTCACACGGCCTAAGCATATAAGGACACGCCCGTGCCCCTTGTCCGTGTGGAATTAATTTCTAACATCACTCCTACAAGGGTTTTCACAAGGCCTGGCATATGCTCGTGTGCTCGGCTCGTGTCCATCACACGGCCATAACACGCCCGTGTCGCGGCCCATGTGCAAAAACCTTGACATTTTGTTTCTGACATTTGCAATCACACCGCCGTGGCATACGCCCGTGTCTTGGCCATATCCTTCACACGGTTGAGACACACAGCCGTGTCTCATGCCCGTGTGGTACAATGATGGATATTTAATTTATCAACCTAGGTGCAGGGGACACATGGCCTAATCATATGCCCGTGGGCGGACTATGTGTCACACATGGCTTAGACACACACCTGTGTGTCTACCCGTGTGGACAAAAATGGGCTATCTACCAAGCCTCTTTGCCACCCTGAAACAAGATCAAATGCTTACTCAAACATACCAACACTCCAACTCTCAGCCAATAGCCATAATTTGGCATTCACACGACTTAATATGATCAATCTAACCAACAAGCATACAACTATACTAACAATTGCGTTCATCAAACTACTTTGCATAATCATAAAACATCAACATTTGCGTTCATTAACCAATGATAAACATCAGCCAATACTTTTGGCCTTACACAAAATGAGGTATTTCAAATTCAAGCCAACATATTTGGCTAACAAAATAACATGATACTTAACAAAAGAATAAAATCCTATACATGTCATATTCTCAAAATGCTAAAGCTAACTATACCAAGTGCTGGGGATGATAGTGTGAACGGAACCTCCGACGTCCGGTGATCCACAAACTAATTAGGCGGTACTATAAGAAAATGGAAAAAATAGAGGGTAAGGATAAAGCTTAGTAAGTCTATATCCAAAAATTTAATAGCATAACGAAGCATTGGACAATTAAAATGTAACTCAATTGTACCAATACTTCCAAGACATAGATTCACTTACTCCTCCCACACCTTACCCAATATCCTCAACACAATTTTTTGCACAAAGCTCATCTTCTTAGCATATATATTCCCTGCACTTAATTATCGCCACAACACTCATAAATTTTATTTAAATGATTCCACAATATACACGTCCATGTAATGAACCATACAAGATAAATTCGCATATAGCCATTCATAGTGACGTTAATAATAAGGTGATTTCGCACTTAGTCCACCATCATGAATAATTTACTGTGGTTTCACAAATAGCCTACCTTTATCAATAATTTACAGTAGTTATTCAATAATTTTGGATGGTAACGCACTTAGCTCACTAATTTAAACTATCACCCGGTGATTTCCTACATAGCCTACCTTTATCATTGTTATATGAAATTTTACCCATACTCTCATTTCTCACATTTTCATTCAAAGTCAATAACATTTAACCACATATCACATAAGGTATTTATGAGTAAAAACATTAATAAAAGATGTATCATTTACATATAAACTTACCTCGGTGTGAAATATGGGAAACGTGGAATTTAATCCGGGACCTTGCCTTTGCCTCGGTCAAGGTTGACTCAACACTCTTCTTGATCTATATGAATGCAATTTCACTAGTTTAGTCACTAATTTCATCTAAACAATTCAAAAATTATAATTTGGCAAAATAACTATTTTGCCCCTAGACTTTAGCAAAAAAGCCATTTTACCCCTACGCTCGGAAATTGATTTTTATCGAATTTCCTCCTTAAACAAGCCTAACCAAACTCTTTTCACTCTTATAGTAGCCCACAATTTCCATTATTTCATGCAATTACTGCACTATTTATTAACTTTACAAATAAGTCCAATTTAGGTGTTTTCCATGAACAGCTCTTTACAAAAGTTGTTTATTTAACAACTAGGACTCATTTCATTCCATAAAAATCAAGCCAACAACAATTATTCATTCACGCCAAAACTCTAAACTTTCAACCATTTTGCAAAATAGTCCCCTCATTATATAACCCAAGCTACAAGAGTCCCAAAAGTACAAAAATTATAAAAAAAAACCATTGAAATCACTTACTTGTAAAGGAATTGCTTGGCTGAATTTTTATAACAGCTTGGTTTAGACCCTAATCGGAACGAGTGGTTTTAGGACCACTTAACTGAGTTAAAATATTATTTTTATTATTTTAATAGTGTGGTAGTATTACTATGTGAAAGTTTTGTAAAGAAATTTTACCGATTAAATAGTTAATTTGGTAAAAAAGATTAAATCGCGTACAGTGAAAACTATGTGTGCCATTAGTAAAATGACTTATTTGATTATGGCTTTGTAAATGGATGTCTTTGCATGGTAATTATACCATTACAAATTTGAGTGGATGGAAGTGGACAATTATGTCCATATATTACATGTTTATAAATTAGTTTTATTAAAGGTTAATATTGTAAAATAGTTTATATGTTAATATTATTAAACAAATCATATTATATTATTTCATTGTCATCTTCTTCTAGCCGAATATACAAAAGAAAGAAACCATTTTTATTGCTCAAACATTCGGCCATGGCTTTCTAAGGGATTAAGGTACAGTTTTTTATTTGTTTTTAATGATTTCCATGTTTTTGAGCCCGTTGCAGCTCAGTTTAAGTGACCCGTACCTCAATTTCTGAAATTGGTTGTTTTTTTGAAATATGCCATTGATGAGTACATGTTTGTTTTAATATTTCTTGATAAATTATTGATGGTTGTTTATAGATAAGCAAGTTTTATAAAGAGATTTTTGATGAAATTAAGTATTTGGGATTTAATTGAAGAAGATAGAATTTTGTGATTAGAAATGTGAATAAAATGAAAATATGAGCAGTTTAAATTCTATAGAAAATTCGGCTAAATACATGTATAATGGGATTTTGTGTATTTTTGCATAATTATGCATTAAGGACTAAATTGTTAAAGTATGAAAATACAAGGGCTATTTTGCAAAATGGCCAAAATACTTGTATATGTATTTAATTGATTATTTTAGTGAATAATTGAGTTAAATTTGGTTAAATTAGATGAAGATCAAGACAAATGAATTCAAGATTTTGATCGAGGAAAATCGGAAAGTAGACAAATAGTCGACGGATACACGAGGTAAGTTCGTATGGTTAAAAATCAAATTATTAGCTATTGAAATTGTTTTTAATTGATGGTAATTATATACATAATGAATAATTTAGTAAAACTATTGACTCTATGAATATGTTGCCGTCATTGAATTATATGATTAAATTGATACAAAAATTATATGTTATAAGAAATGGTGGATAATTGGCCAAATTGTGAGTATGTAATGGTAGATATGTTAAATGGCTTTGTACTTGATTATATTAATATTACATGATGATGGAATACCATAATATATTCGGTCTTGTGTTTCGAAGTAGTGAAGTACTTTGGGGTTGAGTAAATGTATATTGGAGTTAATTTAGTTTTAGTATATGTTAAATTAAATGCCTTGTATGTCGTAAGTTACTGAGCAAATATTTGTTGTTGATAAATTAAATACTATATATATACATATATGTGCTGAATTGAAATGTATAAAAAGTTGAGGTTGTCGAATGCAAATAAAGTTGATAAATTTGAATTGATGAATATTGAGTAATTGAATTTCGGCACTGAGTGTGCGAGTAGAAAAAGGTTACGGATGTAAAAATTGCACTAAGTGTGCGAGCTTGATTATTGAGCACTGAGTGTGCAAGCTTAAGTATTGAGCACTAAGTTGTTGAATAACTATTGGCACTAAGTGTGCGACTTTTTGAGTAATCGGGAATAGTCGAATGTATTTTTACCTTGAATTTCTTGAGTATTTATGATTTATAAATTTGAATGTGAGCAGGTGAGTATGAAACCTATAGGGTTAATATTATTGATCTTAAATCTGTGTGATTGATAATGGTAAAGAAGGTTGCATGATAGATGTACGAATTGGATGAGTAAAATGATATGATTATATATATCTATATACGATACCATGTAGTATGTTTATAAGTAATTAGATGTATTGAACTTTAATTAAATGCAAGTATTCATGTTGAAATGAAATATATGAAGTTATATGTGATATTGCCAAATGGGTGATACCTTGTTAATCATGTTTAAGAAAATTACTTCGATTGAGTTTCGACATTTGAAAGTCCGTATGAATTATGATGAATACTTATGATTTTGGATATGTGAGTTATGTGCTAGAATAAATTTCGTATTAGTGATTTATCAGACTATAAGTCTAGCAGGCCTTGAGCCGGTGTGATTTATCAGACTACAAGTCTAGCAGGCCTTGAGCCGGTGTGATTTATCAGGCCAAAAGCCTAGCAGGCCTTGAGACGATGAGTTTTATCAGGCTTGCGCCTAGCAGGTTTATATCAGTGTATTATTTTAGGCTCGATGCTACAAAGTTGTGTGCCAATGTGGTACGGAATGTGTAAAACGAGTTGGATAGTCAAGTATGACCTAATTTATTGGGTATTCGAAATTAGGTGAGTAAGTAACATGATTATTTGTTACAAATTATGAATTATTGAAATGAAATATGATATATGATATAGTATACATAAATGATAGATGAAATGATATGAGGATTGAAAAGTTACATGAGATCAATGATTTATATAGATGAATTGATGCATGGTTTAAATGAAATGTAATTATGAAAAGTGACATGATTTATATAGAAGGTATATTTGAAAATGAATTACTGATGTTACTAATGAGTTAATATTTATACGGGTATAATTCTGCTATCAGTTATATGAATGTGTTACAGGTTATATGTAATGAAATAAATTGACACCAATGCTATGTGAATTCTATGATATTGATGTTGTATAGGTGATATGTGATATAAATGGTTTAGTTACATATATGACACTTAGTATGCAAGATACAGGGTTTTTGATGTTGGTCTCAAGGGTTCAACTGTAAAGATGATGCTACGAGAATAGAAATGATGATACAAATCAGTACAGGTATACATGGTACACTTGACAAGTAAGTGACATTGATAAATTATATGACACGTGAGTAGATATGATAAATTACACATGAATTACATGACTGTTAAGGAAATAAATATTGAATTAGATAAGACTGGTTCAAAAGCAATCTTATTGCTTAAAATGACAAGCTTAATGTTAAATCTTTTATTAGTGTTGATAATTATACGAGCTTACTAAGCTTATTAGCTTACTCTATCGATTCTCTGTATTTACAGTGATTCGAATGTTTGCTCGGGTTGGAAGTCGTCGAAGATTTCATCACACTATCCAGGAGACAATTGGTATTTCTGAACTCTTTGAAATGAGGTAATATGGCATGTATAGGCTAGTTAATAAGTTGATTATATGGTCAATTGTTTATATGAATGTGAGATGAATTTTGGGTATTATGATCAAGCTATGTGATATGGCTTGATGTGAGAAAAGTTGGTTTGATATGGAGGCATTACATGATTTGTGCATTTAATGGTAAAATTTATAATTGGCAATTTGGTTTGAATGATATTTGATTGTGGATGAGTTGATAAGAATGGTGAAATGTGATTAATTGGTAAGTGGTATTTAGATGTATATATATATGACTACATGAAATGGTTACTTTAGTATAGACTTATTTGTGATTCACGATATGTTGGATTAATGTTGAATGATAATGACGTTTGATAAGTTTAAAGTCTTACTGTTCCGGTTTGAGTTACAAGTCCAGTAATGCCACTTACCTATTCCGGCGACGGTTACGGGATAAGGGTGTTACAATTTTTAAGCTTCAAAAACCCCTATTTTTGGTGAGTATTTCGGTGGTGAGAGGAAGAAGAAGATGAAAATGTGAGGCTAGGCTTAGGCTTAATTATTTAATTGCTAAATATCTCACCTAATGCCTAAAATTTTTTACTTTTCTCAACCTATTAATCTCCCTTGGCTGGCCATGCTCAATTTAATGGGCTTATTTGCCCTTTAAAACCCCCACATTTTTGTTCTTTAGCTAATTAATACAATTTACTAATAATTCGCAACTTTTACCCTTATACGATTTAGATCTTTTTCACAATTAAGCCTTTAATCGCGTAAATTAATTCACCAAAACTTTCATGTACTCTTATAAAAATATTATAACACATAATTCAATGCTAAAATAATTTTCTCTAAGCCCGGGTAAGTGATTTTGAAATCACTATTCCGACTAGGCCCAATTTCGGGCCATTACAATTCTCTCCCCTTAGGGATTTTTGTTTCCGAAAATCTTACCATTGAAGAGGTTCGACTACTGATCTCTCATCATCTCCTCTGGTTCCCATGTCGCTTCCTCGACTCCATGTCAATGCCACAATACCTTCACTAATGCTATACTCTTGTTTCTCAATTGCTTGACTTCTCCAAAATTTTAACCGACTCTTCACCATAGGTCATATCCAGAGTTATCTCCATCTTTGTCGATGAGATCACATGTGAAGGGTCAGATCGATAATGGTGTAACATAGACACATGAAACACGTCGTGGATTTTCTCTATTTCTTGAGGCAATGCCAAACGGTATGCTACCGGTCCAATTCTCTCTGTCACCTTAAAGGGTCCTATAAACCGTGGACTCCACTTACTTTTCGTACCAAATTGAAGGACTTTCTTCCACGGGAAGACCTTTAAAAACACTTTATCTCCGACTTGGAATTCAATCTCTTTTCTTTTCAAATTTGTGTAGGACTTCTGTCTATCCGAGGCGGCTTTCAAGTAATCTCGAATTACCTTAACTTTCTTTTCAGTCTCCTTGACAAAATCGACCCCATATAAGGGCGTTCTACACTTATGCCCATACAAAGCCTCATAAGGCGTCATCTGAAGACTCGACTGATAACTATTATTGTAGGTGAATTCAGCTAGTGGCAAGTACTTTTCCCAATTGCCTTGGAACTCGAGAACACAATATCTCAACATGTCTTTGAGAATCTAAATTAACCTCTCGGACTGACCATCAGTCTGAGGATGAAATGCCCTGCTAAAATTCAATTTTGACCCTAACGGCTCTTGCAACTTCTTCCAAAATCGAGATGTAAATCTCAGATCTCTATCCAAAATTATTGACAAGGGCACTCCGTGCAATCTCATTATCTCAGAAATGTATAGCTCGGCTAGCTTCTCGAGTGAGTAATTTGTACGAACCGATATAAAGTGAGCCAACTTTGTTAGTCTATCACTAACAACCCATACTACATCTTTCTTCTTTGGCGACAAGGCGGCCCGGAAACAAAATCCATGTTAATGTGGCCCTATTTCCACTCGAGAACCATTACGGGCTAAAGTAGACCCGAAGGTACTTGGTGTTCGGCTTTTACTTGCTTACAAACTAGGTACTTAGACACAAACTCTGAAATGTCTATTTTCATTCCCGACCACCAACATATTTTCTTCAAGTCATTATACATTTTCACGCTGCTCGGGTGATTAGACAACTGACTGCTATGCCCCTCTTGCAAAATCCTCTAAATAAGCTCATCATTCTTAGGTATGCAAATTCTGTCCCAGTACCTCAAGCAACTATCGGTGCCAACTTGAAAATCTGATTCAATACTTGTCTCCCACTGAGGCATCTTAGCTTGTAAATCTTTATCATTTTTCTAAGCTTTAAAAATCTCTTGTAGAAGCATCAGTCTGGCCCTCAACTCAGCTAAAATTGAACCATTATCGGTCATAGACAACCGAGCATCCATAACCCTTAAAGCAAACAATGATTTTCTACTAAATGCGTCAGCTACCACATTTGCCTTTTCAGGGTGGTAATCGATCACCAACTTGTAGTCTTTTATCAGCTCTAGCCATCTCCGTTGCCTTAAATTTAACTCTTTTTGCGTCATCAGATACTTTAAGCTTTTATGGTCTGTGAAAATTCAGTATTTTTCACCATATAAATGGTGTCTCCACATCTTTAGTGCAAAAACGATAGCGACCAACTCTAAGTCATAAGTAGGGTAGTTCTCATCATGGGGTTTCAATTGTCTCGAGGCGTATGCAATTACTTTACCTTCTTGCATTAGCACGCACCCCAATCCATTCAGGGAAACGTCGCTAAAAACCATAAACTCCTTTTCCGGTTTGGGTTGCACTAGAATCGGGGCTTCAGTTAATAAAGCTTTTAATTTCCCAAAACTTTGTTGGCACTTTTCTGTCACTCGAATTTGACGTCTTTCTAACACAATTTCATTATCGAAGTCACGATAATTCAAAATCCATTTACAAAACATCTATTGTATCCCACTAAGCCCAAGAAACTCCTAATCTCAGACACGTTCCTCAATGGTTTCCATTCAACAATAGCTGAAATCTTACTTGTAGAGCCCAATTTTAGCCCGGCCCATTTTTAAAACCGTTTTAAACCAAATAAACTAAAAAACAACAAACCAAAAGCAGAAACCAAAATTAAAAAGTCCAAATTACAAAATAATCCAAACCAATTTTAAGCCCAATTTTAAGCCCATTACCAGATTTCAAACCCTAACCCAATACATTAAACCAAACCCAAACCACCCACACCTATACCCACTACCCTTTGGCCCAAAACACTAAACCAGACCAGTCCCCATTGGCCCAATGTGCCCAAGGCCCAAACTAGTTTCAGCTAAGCCGAAACCCTAGCAATCCTAAGTGCCGCACCTCCCTCTGCCTTCCCACGTGCTTCCATAGCGAGCTCAACGCTCGAGGGTGGCTCTGTACGGCCCTTGCACCAAAAGGGAGGCCCTCACTCGTTGACTTCCTTCATTACCTCCAAAAGAATCGAAGCAAGAAATAAACAGGCACCAACACGCAAGAACAAAGAGAATAATAGCAGCAATATAGAAACAAATGGATTTTTTTTTGTTTTAGAAGACAATCGGCTATAAAAAAAGCCAGAGAAGGATTGTATATTTTTACTTACACTTCGAATAGACAGAGAACAATTGAAAAAGAAAAGAAAACAGATTAAAAAGGTGATTTTTCATCAATATTTGTCGATTGATCTTGCATTCGAATCTCTATCTTTTTACTGCTAAGGAAAAGAAAAGATTTTGGGAGACCCTTACCTACGGCCGACTGTTGGAAACCGTTCTCTGGTTTAGACATCGGACCAAAGAGGTGTACTGGTCTCCTTTCTTTCATTTTCGTGACTTGAGCCATGGAATATGGCGACGGTGGAGGCGTAGAAGCCGAGGAAACCCATGGTCGATCGAGATCGGGGGAAGGGGAGCGCCATCCTGTTCCTCTATCTGGAAATGACCAAACATTCAAGTTTAGGTTTTGTTTTGTTTTGTTTTTGTTTTGTTTATTACGAAACGGCGCCGTTTGGACATATACATCCGATGACCCGACTCAGAACCCCTAGGATCCGCGCGTTTATGTGGAGTGGGGATATTTGCGCAATGAATCCCTCCGTTTTGAGGCGCGTTTCATTAGAATCCTGTGCCTTATTTTTAATTAAGTCTTGTTCTTTTGCCTCTGTTTCAATTTAATACCGCGCTGTTAAAGGCCCTAAACGCGAACGGTGCGTTTTGAACGGATGAGGGTAATTACCCTTTAAATCCCCGTTCTGTGCGCGTACATTCAAATGGGTCTTTTATTTTGTTTCTATTCCGAATTTATCCCAAGAATTTTACTCAGTTTTTAATTTCGTCCCTTTTCTTTCTTTTTCTTTTAAAATATCGTTATAAAATTATGTTTTTTAATCACTATCATATTACCATTTTATATTTTATACGTACATTATCCTTTTGTATTTACTTACCTCATTATCTTATTGTTTTACCAACTATTGCACATATCGAATATCATTATCATATCATATTTACCTCTTTGTATTTTATCATTATTACTAGTGCTATTATACATATATTTACATAATATTATTAATAATATTTTGACATTATTCCTATTTTTAACGTATAGATATCATGTATATATTTTAATAACCATGTCATGTATGTATTATGTACATTTTTAATATTAAATAAAGTATATGTTTTATATATTACGTATATATATTTTTATTATACTATTTATATACATTTTACCTTATATATATTTTTAAATACTATATTATGTACATGTTTTTAATACCATATCGTATATATTTTAATATTATATGTTTATATAGTATACATTTAGTCTTGATGCCATTATCATGTGCTTTTATATATAGCATTATTGGTTTTTTCTAATATCATGTTTTCGTCATCTTAATTACTATTATCATACATTCATATATTTTCATTATTTTGCTACTTCATGTTTAACATTATTATCATGTTTAATATCGCATACATCGCTTTTGTATTTAATATTATTCATTATTTGCTTGCCATATTTCTTATTCGCCTTAATTAATTTCAATGTATAAGGTAACGTAACGGTTTAACACTAAGTTGTTGATATCATCACTATGTTGGATGAAAGTCGACGGCTCGCGTTTAAAACGGGATGTCCTTCTAAAAAAACGAAAACTTGAAGCTTCTCATTTCTTTCAATCGGATCACGATTAAATTTTACATTAAGCTCGTATTTTTGGAAATCAAGATAACACGTGTTTAATAAGATACCAATCTTGGGCGTCACGAGGGTGCTAATACCTTCCTTGTGCGCAATCGACCCCCGAACCCTACTTTTCTTTGAATTTTGACATAGACCTAAACCCGACCTTCTTTTTACCCAAAAATAAATTTTTTCTGTTAAAAAGAGGTTTTATTAGGTGTCCGATCACACCTAGAAAAACAATCGATGGCGGCTCCCTTTTTAAAATCAAACATCAGTTTTTAAAACTTTCAATCAAACGCCCCAATTAGCGACAAAGCTAAGAAATTTTACGTCACTACAGCTGGCGACTCCACTGGGGACCCAGTTTTTGAGAGTCGAGTCTAGAAATGAACGTGTGTTGTCAAAATTTTCAAAATTCCTTGTTCAATTTGATATTTAGTCGTGATCCTGAAATTTTGTTTTTGAAAAATCATGCATTTGCATTTGTTGTAAATATTTTGCTAATTTGCTTTATTATTTTGTTTTTAAGCTATAAGTTTTTACGATTTTTGTTTTTAAATAAAACGAAAGGTTTGTGAGTTTCTCCCCACACACCGTGCACTTGCATTTTGCATAACATGGGCTCTCTACCCGGGCTCTGTCCGTTTAAGTGAAAGTAAACGCTACGCCTTCATGAGTTAACTCGTCCCTCCACACAGGCTAGTGAATACTTTCAGGTTACATACAACTTATGCTTTCGTAAGTTAGCTTGTCCCTCCGCATAAGCATAAGTAAATGTAATCCCTCAAATTAGACTCGTAAGCCTATGATGGGCCATGACCGAAGCTTTGTACTAGTCTTAGTAGACGATGGTACGAACAATTCGAGTACCTATCTAGAACCAAAACCGCATGTAGTGAACCATACGAGCCACCTAACTAGAGCCATGCCGAACCTCCGTCTGTTTAGTAGTTACCAAAATAAGTACACGGGAGAAACGCCTCCAACCTTTTGCATCTTCACTTTTTGTGTAAGGGATCAGGTCTATTTAGTCAACTAGGTCGGATAGCTTAATTTGTTCAATTTGCCGTGTTATACCTATATTTGATTACTAACCAAAGGTTGTTTGTCATTGTTTTATTTTTCATCATGCATTATAGGCATCATATTAGAGGGTGTTGACTAGAGATCAGTTGCCAAAAAATGGGTTTCTAATGGAAGAGTCGATTATACAAACAACCAAGAAGAATACCGTGGTTCAGGATAGGTCTCTAAAAACTCAGAAAGAGAAAGGGGATAGTCTAATGGAAGGATGTGTTGCTGATTTGCCTGAGCACGTAACTGTGAATGTTCGTCAGAACAACCTTGAAGACTTGGTTCGGATCTGGAATCAGTGGGACTCGGACACTAGGGGAATCTTTACTGAAAGGTATAGGGACATAGCCAACCTAGTCGCTGTCAATGTAGACGAGCGATTGATTCAAGCGATGATCAGATTCTGGGATCTGGCTTATCAATATTTTACCTTCAATGAAGAAGATATGACTCCGACTATAGAAGAGTATGCGGCTTTACTTTGTATCGATAATGTATAGTGTTATAAGATATATGTGAAGGAGCCTAAGCCAATGACCTTCAAAAAGAAGCTAGTGAGTTTGACAGACATGACTGACACATGGGCCGAAAAATAGATAAAGAAGAAGAATGAAGTCATTTGTGTCCCATGGTTTTCCCTACGAGATTTGGTCCTAAACCATCCCGATGTGTTAAAGAGAGTAAATTTTTTTGCCTTGGCCATTTAAGGATTGATTGTCTTTTTGAAAGTTCTCGAACATATAGAAGTGGCAGTAGTGGCTTTCTTTGAAAGGTTAAAATAAGGAATTAACCCTGTCCCGACTATTTTAGCCGAGACCTTCAGATCCCTAAGTAGTTGTAGGAGAAAAGGAGAAGGACGTTTTATCGGATACGCACAGTTACTCAATGTCTGGATTTTGAGCCATTTCTGAAAAGTGGAGCGCATGCTGTTCCATATGTTTTCAAAAACATTTGCCCCGTTAGAAGCTTATCTTAAGACAGAATCGCCAAATGAGGTTACCGAGCAACATTAGGTTTCAGTTTTTCAACACCTACGCGCTGAAGATGTAACTTGGAGAGCACCATGGATACGCCCGTTAGTTCTGTTATACAAGGTTGGGAGCCAGGATTGGGTGCCACTACTCGGGTTATGGGGAGGAGTTGGATATGCCCCATTAATGGTCCAAAGGTAATTTTCTTCACGGCAATTCATACCCACCACTGGAGGATTAGCATAATTCGAGTTTGCTTTCGCGGGTGAGGGTTATATGAAGAGGGTCCGAGACATTGCCAAGTCTTGGAGGAAAATTCATCTAATGGAGTTAGCTCTATACGCTGATACTCTCACCCAAGATTACGATGTATGGAGAAAGCAACGAGTGAATAGTCAGCACGTCTCACTAACGAATTATACCTTCCAGAATCCTTTCTCGAAGGAAATGCCATCCGAGCTAGAAATGGCGAGACATGGATTTGAACGCGAAAAGTCTAAAATGTTGCGAGACCTTAGTACTCTCCAAGAAGAAAATTACCAGTTGAAGATTGACATCCAGATCGAAAAGTCCAGAACCGAGAAAGTGCAAAAAGAAGTTGAAGTCGTAAGAAATGACTTAAGGGACCTTCATTTGGAAAATAAGGAGTTAAGAAGCACTATAAAGAATAGCGGACTAGGCAAGTCTTCTACGGAATGGAAAGAAGAATTGAGTAACGTAAAATGCGGAATGGAATTTTAGAAAAAGAAGGCAAAGAAAGAATAGGAAAAGGCTGCCCGGGTTATGATAGAATTGAGAAAGAAGAGCGCTGAATACGAGACCGTGTCTACGGAATTAATGACTAGTAGATCTGAACGTTAAGAGTTAAGAGAGAGAATACGAGGTCTAGAAGATGCACTGTAAGCTCGACAACAATAGCTAGATACTCTCTTAAAAGCCTTGGAAGAAAAGAATGATCAATATGATAAAGACACTCACGCCTATAAAACAGACCTCCAAGAAAAAGAAATGCAACTTGGCTTTTTGATCAACGAAATTCGTAAGGTAGCCATGCACATGGTACAACTATCGGATGAAGCCGAAGATCTCAGTTGTCAGTTCCCTCCAAGCTAGAGATCGAGCATATCAGAGTTTCTGGAGCAAGTAAAGAAATATAGCGATGTAGCTAGGAAGTTTGTGTAACGGTTGAATTAAAAGATAGCAAATGTTTTGTAATAGACTCTTTTGATAAATGAAATGCCTAAATAGGGGCTATCTTGAAATCAACACCAATTCCTGCATATGCATTCATGACTAACATTCATATGAAATTTGTGCATTCATTCATTGCATCTACATATTCCATAATCATTCACTAAGGTTAAATTATACAATTCGCAGTTACGATAATACAATGCTGGAATCACATCATTCGTATAGGACGCGCTGACAAGCTAGAGTAATGGAGGCTGAATTTAATGAAAGGATCGAAAGGATAGAGAGAGTCCAAAGGGAATTACAAGAGCAACTGGCTAAATCACAACAAGAAACGAGGGATCTAATGGTGAGATCTCGAGAGGAATCTCTGGAACAAAAGAACCAAATGGCTAAGATGATGGAAATGATGTCAGCTCTGGTAAAAGGGAAGGGACCCATGCAGAACCCTGAGGTTGTTAATCTCGATCAGGATCTGCTCTATCCCCCAGGATTTACTCTGCCCCATGCAACACAAAGAGGGAATACTCAAGGGGAACCCACTGGCTTGGAGCAACGACCTGTGCCACCTGCTCATCTAGGGCAGGGAATATTTGTGTCAAATCCTGGAACCACTCCTATTAATCCACCCATTCCAGATTTAGATGATCCGACAGAAATTGCCAGGTTAAGAATGGATGATCATGAGGTTCAAGAGAAATATAGGAGCCTAGAGGAAAGACTCAAAGCGATAGAAGGCACTGAGGTCTTCTGTGCATTAAGCGCTAAAGAACTTAGCCTGGTCCCGATCTGGTCCTACTTCTAAAATTTAAGGCACCTGATTTTGAAAAATACGATGGGACGAGATGTCCAAAAGCACATCTTGTCATGTTTTGCCAGAAAATGACCGGTTATGTGAACGAAGACAAGCTGCTTATACACTACTTTCAAGATAGCCTGGTTGGATCAGCTCTTCGATGGTACAATAAGCTTAGTAGAGAAAGGATCTGATCATGGAAGGACCTGGCGTCAGCGTTCTGTGAACAGTATAAACATGTGTCTGATATGGTGCCCGACTGGATAACTTTGTAAATGATAGAGAAAAAGCCGTCAGAAACTTTTAAGTAGTATGCGCATAGATGGAGAGACGTCTCAGCCCAAGTGGAACCCCCACTAACTAAGACTGAGATAATGGTCCTATTTACTAACACCTTGAAAACGCCATTTTATGACAAACTGGTGGGAAGTGCCACGAAACACTTTGCGGATATTGTCATATCTGGTGAGCTTATAGAGAATGCCGTCAAAATCGGTAGAATGGAAGGTCAAGAAAGTTCAAGGAGGGCAGCGCCCCTGAAGAAGAAAGAACCAGAAGCCCATATGGTGGGAACGGGAAGCCGTTATACCCCTAATCCGTATACAAACCAACCTCGACCTCAAAGTTACCCACCCCCGAATTTCTATTATCCTCCTCAAACCCCTTACTATCAAGCACCACATCCATACCTTTCTTACCCCGTTTATGCCACAAGTAATCTGAGACCAACCACTACATTCCCACAAAATACAATGCCAGCCCAAGGCCAACCCAAAAACGAGCAAAGGCTGGCCAGACCCAATTCCGAGAGACAACAATTTACCCTATTCCTGTGTCGTATGAGGAACTGTACCCAAAACTTTTGGAGAAACAGTTTATATCCCTGCATTATAGGCACCCCTAAAGCCTCCGTACCCGAAATGGTACGATCCAAATGCCAGTTGCGTGTACTATACGGGGAAGGACTCATCGATGCGGGTATTTTGCGATTCGATGGTACTGACAGTACGACCGGGAACCCATTCCCAAATCACACCGAAGGGAATGTAAGCGCGGTAAGAGAGGAGGAAAGCGGCAAGTTAGAAGGTGGGTTTCTGATATAAAGACACCTCTATAGAGAATCTGGGAGGTACTAGTTGAAAAGGGGTTGCTCTGTCATCCTGACAGAGTATTGGAAGAAAGAAATATAAAGGGTCCAAGTTTTTGTGATTTCTACGGCACAGAAGGACGCAACATCCAATCTTGTGGGGAGTTTAGAAGATTACTCCAAAGTGCGATGGATAATAAGGAGATTGAGATTTTTAATGAAAAAGATGAGGCAAATGAAGGAGAGGTGTGCGCCTTTGACAATCAATCATCAAGTTTCCCCTATAGCGCCAATCGACCATTGGTGATTTACTATAATGCAAAGAAAGAACAGGTGAAACCGAAAATGATAATAGAAGTGCCATCTCCTTTCCCCTACAAGGATGATAAAGCAGTACCATAGAAATACGACGTTAATATCATCACACCTGAAGGTGAAAAGTCTGAAACCGTGACCAAAAGTGTTGGAGAAGTAGGTCATTTCACCCGAAGTGAGAGGTGTTATTCTAAGGAAGTTGAGCCAGTAAAGAAGGTCAGTGGTTTGAAACAAAAAGGCAAGGCATCGATGTACGGGGCCGAGGTTGAGCATGAAAATTCACCCGAACTACAAGCAGTCAAAAAGTCTGTGGATGAGAATGAAGCACAAGAGTTCTTAAAGTTCATCAAGCACAGCGAGTATAATGTGGTGGAATAATTGAGCAAGCAGCCAGCACGAATATTGGTATTATCTCTACTTTTGAATTCGGAGCCACACCGGAACACTTTGTTAAAAGTGTTAAATCAAGCTTATGTGGCAAACAACATATCTGTCGAGAAGCTTAATAGGTGGGTGAACAACCTGAACGCGGTCAATTTCATTTCTTTTAATGATGATGAAATACCATCAAATGGAAGAGGCTCAGTGAAAGCACTACATATCACGACCCGCTGCAAGGGTTACATAATACCGAACGTGCTCATCGATAATGGGTCAGCACTCAACGTCATGCCTTTAGCCACGCTCTCCAGGATTCCTATAGATCTGTCCTATCTAAGGCCTTGTCACTCTACAGTAAGGGCATTCGATGGGACAAGGTGAGAATTCATGGGAAAGATTGAGATCCCTCTAGAAGTGGGCCCTTATATATACGATGTCGAGGTCCAGGTCGTAGATATTACACCCTCGTATAACTGTCTTTTGGGAAGGCCTTGGATCCATTCTGCTGGAGCAGTTCTATCATCTCTGCATCAAAAGATGAAATTTATCATGGACGGATGTTTGGTCACTGTTGAGGGCAAAGAAGACATCGTTGCGTCAATCTTTACCGATGCACCTTACGTTGAAGTAAGCCAAGATGCAGTCGAATGTTCCTTCCGATCCCTCGAGTTCGTCAATGCCACGTTTGTTGCTGAGGGAAACAGAATTCCTGTGCCTAAGCTATCAAGGAATACTAAGATAGGAATTAAGTTGACCGTAGGAAGGGGAGCCCGAGCGAGGAAAGGTTTGGGAAGATATCATCAAGGGATAGTCAAGGCTCTAAAACCAGTACACCACAAGGCTCGGTATGGTCTAGGGTTCCAGTCAGATGCTCGACAAAGAAGGAAACAGTGGAAGAAAGACCAAGAAAGAAGGATTGCAAGAACCTTGGGTCGAGAACCAGAATGGGAGCCCATAGAGTACCCTCCTTTGTCAAGAACATTTACATCGGCAGGAATGATATACCCGGGGTAAGATAATTCACGAAGCATGCTGGTATTAATCGAAAAGGGTTTTTAAAATATCAGCATAAATGCCATTGACGAAGGAACTGATGCGAATAAAGATGTCTCAATGATACGCCCTTGCCCTTCTGGCTTCGAATTGAACAATTAGACTGCTGAGGACCTTCTTGTAGTTTCTAAGTTTTCCTCAGAGTAATGCTTGATGTTAACTCTTTTGTGTCCCTAAATATAATGGGATTCTTTTGTAAGAGCTTGCGTTCGCTCTTTATCATTCAAATGATTATCAATGAAGATGCATTTTTTCATGATCTTTTGCATTCTCACAAATTTCATGATTATTCCCTCATTTCATAGCCTGTCCCTACATTTACCTCATACCATATCATAACATTTTGCTTGTTGTTTCCAATACTTGGATGCCCCTCTATAGCTTCCTTTTCTATTCAACTTTCAGGTGCTCAGATATCAACGACATGAATGAACCCGTTACGAGTCTTGAAATCGATTTTGAGAAGGCTATTTACTTAGGAGAATTTGAGGTTGAGGAAAATGTCGAAGACTATGTCTCGTCTCCTAATTTGCTAAGAATGGTGGAACAAGAGGATAAACAGATCCTACCTCATCAAGAATCTGTTGAAACGATAAACTTGGAAACTGAGGAAAAAAGGCAAGAAGTGAAAATTGGGACCTCCATTTCAGAGGACACCAAGCGTAATTTGATTACTTTGCTTCGCGAGTATAAAGACGTATTCACATGGTCGTATCAGGATATGCCAGGATTGGATGAGGATATAGTGGTTCATAAGCTCCCACTGAAACCAGAGTGCAAACCCATCCAACAGAAACTAAGATGGATGAGACCTGAAATGCTGCTGAAGATAAAAGAAGAAGTCAAGAAGCAGTTTGACGCAAGCTTCCTACAAGCCTCAAAGTATCCAGAATGGGTGGCTA
This sequence comes from Gossypium stocksii, assembly GCA_020496765.1. NCBI lineage: Eukaryota > Viridiplantae > Streptophyta > Magnoliopsida > Malvales > Malvaceae > Gossypium > Gossypium stocksii. The sequence goes on from CM035622.1 coordinate 58,735,433, forward strand.
ACACAGTCCCGGTATCGAAGAAAGATGGCAAAGTACGAATGTGTGTGGATTATCGTGACCTGAATCGAGCGAGTCCCAAAGATAATTTTCCTTTACCGCACATTGATACATTGGTGGATAACACAGTAAAACATTCATTATTTTCCTTCATGGATGGATTCTCGGGGTATAATCAGATCAAGATAGCTCCCGAAGATATAGAGAAAACCACCTTCACAACGATGTAGGGAACATTCTGCTACAAGGTGATGCCGTTCGGATTAAAGAATGCTGGGGCAACATATCAAAGGGACATGGTGACGTTGTTCCATGACATGATGCATAAGGAAATAGAAGTCTACGTCGATTATATGATCGCTAAATCCCGAGGGGAGGAAGAGCATGTTGTGAACCTCAAGAAATTTTTCGAAAGATTGAGAAAGTTTTAACTGAAGCTTAATCCAGCCAAATGCACATTTGGGGCTACCTCGGGAAAGTTGCTAGGCTTTATTGTTAGTGAAAGAGGTATCGAGGTTGATCCAGACAAGATAAAAGCCATACAAGAATTACCACCTCCGCGCACGCAGAAAGAAGTCAGAGGATTTTTGGGAAGGTTAAATTACATCGCCCGATTCATTGCTCAACTTACCAGCCAGTGCGATCCAATTTTTCGACTCCTTCGAGAACACAACCCGGGAGAATGGAACGAGGAATGCCAGGTGGCATTTGACAAAATAAAACAGTATTTGTCTAGCCCTCCAGTGCTGGTACCGCTAACTCCAGGAAGGCCTTTAATTTTGTATCTGACTGTGTTTGAAAATTCAATGGGTTGCGTCTTAGGGCAACATGACGAGTTAGGAAAGAAAGAAAAGGTAATTTACTACCTTAGCAAAAAGTTCACAGAATGTGAGGCAAAGTATCCGTTGATCGAAAAATTCTGTTGTGCTTTAGTTTGGGTAGTACGGAGACTCAGGCAATATATGTTGTATCACACGACGTGGTTAATCTCGAAGCTGGACCCAATAAAGTACATGATGGAATCACCCGCACTCTCAGGAAGAATGATACGATGACAGATCCTACTATCAGAATACGATATCGCCTATGTGAGTCAAAAGTCGATAAAAGGAAGTGCGATAGCTGACTTCTTGGCAACTCGGACAACAGAGGAATATGAGCCTTTGAGAGTTGATTTCCCAGATGAAGACTTAATGTGCATCACGGAAAAAGAATCAGAGTCATCAAAAGAGAAGCCATGGAAAATGAGTTTTGATGGTGCATCGAATGCCTTGGGACATGGAATTAGAGTAATCCTAGTATCGCCGGAGGGGGATCATTATCCGTTCACTGCAAGACTGAACTTCTTCTGTACCAATAACATAGCGAAATATGAAGCTTGTATCATGGGACTTCGCGCAGCCACTGAACGGAATATCAAAACTCTAAAAATGTACGGAGACTCAACCTTGGTAATTTACCAAATCCGAGGAGAGTGGGAAGTGAGAGATCCAAAATTGATCAAGTACAGTGATCTAGTAGCTGAATTGATTAAAGAATTTAGAGAAGTAACTTTTAATTACTTCCCACGAGAAGAAAACCAACTAGCTGATGCTTTGGCCACTTTGACTTCAATGTTCAAAGCAAGTAGAGAAACGGAAATAATGCCCCTCAAAATGAGCATATACGAGGTTCCTGCAAACTATTGCAGCATTGAGAAAGAGGCAGACGGACGGCCATGGTTCACCAATATCTTAGAATATGTCAAGAATCAAAGATATCCCGAACAAGCAAATGAAAACGACAAAAAAACGATTAGAAGAATGTCAGCGGGATTTGTTCTTGATGGGGACATCCTGTACAAAAGAGGAAAAGATCAAGTGCTGCTAAGATGCGTGGATGCTATTGAAACCAAGAAAATACTCAAAGATGTCCATGAAGGAATCTGTGCAACACATGCCAATGGTTTCACTATGGCCAAGAAGATTATGAGACTCGGTTACTACTGGTTGACGATGGAAAGCGATTGTATCAGTTATGCTAGAAAATGCCACAAATGTCAAATTTACGGCAATAAGATTCATGTAGCCCCTTTGCCTCTTCATGTCATGATTTCTCTGTGGCCCTTTTCTATGTGGGGCATGGATATTATAGGACCGATTTCCCCAAAAGCTTCTAATGGGCACTGATTCATTTTTGTGGTTATAGACTACTTCACGAAATGGATAGAAGCCGCTTCATTCGCTAATGTGACGAAGATTGCAGTCTGTAGATTCTTGAAAAAGGAAATCATTTGTTGATATGGTTTGCCTGAAAGAATCATTTCAGATAACGCCTTAAATTTAAACAACAAGATGATGAAAGAAGTGTGCGAGCAATTTCAAATAAAGCATCATAACTCCTCACCACATCGCTCAAAGATGAACGGAGCTGTTGAAGCGGCTAACGAGAATATTAAGAAGATTATTGGGAAAATGACAGAGACATATAAGGATTGGCATGAGAAGCTACCATTCGCTTTGTTTGCATATCGCACATCTGTGCGGACATCTACGGGGGCAACTCCTTTCTCGCTGGTCCATGGAATGGAAGCTGTGCTACCTATCGAAGTGGAGATTCCCTCCCTACGAGTCTTAATGGAGTCAAAGTTAGAGGAAGGAGAATGGGTTCAAGCTTGATATGACCAGCTAAATCTCATCGAAGAAAAATGCTTGAAGGCAATCTGCCATGGACAGATGTACCAGAAAAGAATAATTGCAGCCTACGATAAGAAGGTGCGGCCAAGAGAATTCCATGAGGGAGAACTCGTGCTCAGAAAGATTCTCCCAATCGTAAAAGACTTACGAGGAAAATGGGCACCAAATTGGGAAGGGCCATACGTTGTAAAGAAAGCCTTCTCGAGTGGAGCTCTGATTCTCACTGAGATGGATGGGAAGGAGTTATTGAATCCAATAAACTCTGATGCTGTGAAGAAGTACTATGCCTAAAAAAAATCAGGATGAAAACCCGAAAAGGGTGTCTTGATAAAGCTAAGAGTTTAGGATGAAAACCTGAAAAGGCGTCCTAATGAAGAGGATTGGAGGCCCAAGGGACAAGACTATTCGAACAGTGAGTTAGTCAGCGAGACTACAGTATTTGAAGCGTTTCTAAAAACTTGAAATCCTTTACGTAAAAAGCCATCCTCGGAAAGATTCTTGATTAAGGAATGAGGAAGGGTTCATGCGTTGAATATCCATAACCGTTGTATCCACTAAATGCAATGCCCTTTTTCTTACTTTATGACTCTTTTGACTTTTTGATCAACTTTCTTTGTTTGTTGCCTTTGGAATAAATATAAGTATGGGGCACCCTTCTTATACCTATTTTGACCATTTTCGTGCATCTCTTTGTATGGTTTGTTTGAATGATAAATAGTGAAATGACATACTCCAAACAAAAGTAATGTTGAGCATTACCCGAATGAGAATTTGAAAATTACAAAAGCTTCTAAGTAAGGACAAAGTTCAACAGGGGGTAAAAGGGTGATATCTGAGAAATGTAGATCACTCGTAAAGCTTAAAGACGGGAATAAAGCATGAAAAGGAAGTCAGAAATCGAAGCAAGAACACAGATTATTACAAATATGACGGATAAGTTAAAGGCGCATAGCATAATCATATAGGCATAAAGACATTTAAGACAAACATATGCATATCATGACAATATCATGCATGAAATATACAGGTACCCCAGCAGAGCAAAAGGCTTTATCTGTAATAAATCAAGAAAAAACACTGGAATTTCACTAGATGATATGTTTTGGCACTATGTTTAAAGTTGTTTTTCAAAATTCAACTCATATTGCGAGAAGTGAGTTGAGCCTCAAGTCGCACGCTGAGGTATTTGCAATTTATGCTTTTCAAAAATCCACTCATATTGCGAGAAGTGAGTTGAGCCTCAAGTCGTACGCTGAGGTACTTTCAATTTCTATATTTTTAAGATATGCTTCAAAAGTCAACTCGTATTGCGAGAAGCGAGTTGAGCCTCAAGGCACACTGAGGTATTTTCAATTTATGTTTACTCAAAATTCAACTCATATTGCGAGAAGTGAGTTGAGCCTCAAGTCGTATGCTAAGGTACTTTCAATTTCTGTATTTTTAAGATATGCTTCAAAAGTCAACTCGTATTGCGAGAAGCGAGTTGAGCCTCAGGGCACACTGAGGTATTTTCAATTTATGTTTACTCAAAATTCAACTCATATTGTAAGAAGTGAGTTGGGCCTCAAGTTACACGCTGAGATATTTTCAGTTTATATTTTTCAAAAATCAACTCATATTACGAGAAGTGAGTTGAGCCTCAGGTCATACGCTGAGGTACTTTCAATTTCTGTTTATGTTTCAAAATTCAACTCATATTGCGAGAAGTGAGTTGAGCCTCAGGTCACACGCTAAGATTAAAGAATAAAGACTGGAGTTGATCGAAGAGGAAGATATTTCCTCTCAGAGGGTGTATTGGAACGGGTTGAAGTTGCAAGTCTTATCACTTTGAAGTTGCAGAAGGAAAGATCACAAGCCTTATCATACTGAAGCGAATGTTCAAGGCAACAAGATGTAATGGACCAGAACGAGGCTACTTGGAAAAGAAGAACACCAGAGCAAGTCAAGACTCAGTAGGACCGGGTAAATTTGGTCTTTCTCGAAAGTCTTTGCCCTATTCTCGTTGCACGACAATGAGCAAAGAAGGGCAGCTGTAGAGCCCAATTTTAGCCCGGCCCATTTTTAAAACTGTTTTAAACCAAATAAACAAAAAAAAAACAAACCAAAAGCAGAAACCGAAATTAAAAAGTCCAAATTACAAAATAGTCCATTTACAAATAAAAACCCAATAATAAAAACCCACATTAAGCCCGAAGCCCAATTTTAAGCCCATTACCAGATTTCAAACCCTAACCCAATACATTGAACCAAACCCAAACCACCCACACCTATACCCACTACCCTCTGGCCCAAAACGCTAAACCAGACTAGTCCCCATTGGCCCAACGTGCCCAAGGCCCAAACTAGTTTCAACTAAGCTGAAAACCTAGCAATCCTAAGCTCCGCACCTCCCTCTGCCTTCCCACATGCTTCCGTAGCGAGCTCAATGCTCGAGGGTGGCTTTGCATGGCCTTTGCACTAAAAGGGAGGCCCTCACTCATTGACTTCCTTTATTACCTGCAAAAGGATTGAAACAAGAAATAAACAGGCACCAACACGTAAGAACAGAGAGAATAATAGCAACAATATAGAAACAAATGGATTTTTTTTGTTTTAGAAGACAATCGGCTATAAAAAGAGCTAAAAAAGGATTGTATATTTTTACTTACACTTCGAATAGACAGAGAACAATTGAAGAAGAAAAGAAAACAGATTAAAAAGGTGATTTTTCATCAATATTTGTTTATTGATCTTGCATTTGAATCTCTATCTTTTTACTGCTAAGGAAAAGAAAAGATTTTGGGGGACCCTTACCTACGGTCGACTGTTGGAAACCGTTCTCCGGTTTAGACATCGGGCCAAAGAGGTGTACTGGTCTCCTTTCTTTCATTTCCATGACTTGGGCCATAGAATATGGCGATGGTGGAGGCGTAGACGCCGAGGAAACCCATGGTCGATCGAGATCGGAGGAAGGGGAGCGCCGTTTTGTTCCTCTATCTAGAAATGGCCAAACATTCAAGTTTAGGTTTTGTTTTCTTTTATTTTTGTTTTGTTTATTGCGAAACGGCGCCATTTGGACATATACATCCGATGACCCGACCCGAAACCCCTAGGATCCGCGAGTTTATGCGGAGAGGGGATATTTGCGCAATGAATCCCTCCGTTTTGAGGCGCGTTTCATTAGAGTCCTGTGCCTTATTTTTAATTAAGTCTTGTTCTTTTGCCTCTGTTTCAATTTAATCCCACGCTACTGAAGGCCCTAAATGCGAACGGTGCGTTTTGAACGGATGGGGGTAATTACCTTTTAAATCCCCGTTCTGTGCGCGTACATTCAAATGGGTCTTTTATTTTGTTTCTATTCCGAATTTATCCCAAGAATTTTACTCAATTTTTAACTTCGTCCCTTTTCTTTCTTTTTCTTTTACAATATCGTTATAAAATTATGTTTTTTAATCACTATCATATTACCATTTTATATTTTATACGTACATTATCCTTTTATATTTACTTACCTCATTATCTTACTGTTTTACCAACTATTGCACTTATCTAATATCATTATCATATCATATTTACCTCATTGTATTTTATCATTATTACTAGTGCTATTATACATATATTTACATAATATTATTAATAATATTTTGACATTATTCCTATTTTTAACGTATAGATATCATGTATTTATTTTAATAACCATATCATGTATGTATTATGTACATTTTTAATATTAAATAAAGTATATGTTTTATATATTATGTATATATATTTTTATTATACTATTTATATACATTTTACCTTATATATATTTTTAAATACTATATTATGTACATGTTTTTAATACCATATCGTATATATTTTAATATTATATGTTTATATAGTATACATTTAGTCTTGATGCCATTATCATGTGCTTTTATATATAGCATTATTGGTTTTTTTTAATATCATGTTTTCGTCATCTTAATTACTATTATCATACATTCATATATTTTCATTATTTTGCTACTTCATGTTTAACATTATTATCATGTTTAATATCGCAAACATCGCTTTTGTATTTAATATTATTCATTATTTGCTTGCCATATTTCTTATTCGCCTCAATTTATTTCTAAATCTCCCTTTTATTTATTTCATGTCGATTTGCTTGTCATTATAATAAAAAATCCTATTCCCGTTTTAAATTAATTTCAATGTATAAGGTAACGTAACGATTTAACACTAAGTTGTTGATATCATCGCTATGTTGGATGAAAGTCGACGGCTCATGTTAAAACGGGAAGTCCTTCTAAAAAATGAAAACTCAAAACTTCTCATTTCTTTCAATTGGATCACGATTAAAGTTTTCATTGAGCTCGTATTTTTGGAAATCAAGATAAGACGTGTTTAATAAGATACCAATTTTGGGCATCACGAGGGTGCTAATACCTTCCTTGTGCGTAACAGACCCCCAAACCCTACTTTTCTCTGAATTTTGACGTAGACCTAAACCCGACCTTCTTTTTACCCAAAAATAAATTTTTTCTGTTAAAAAGAGATTTTATTAGGTGTCCGATCGCACCTAGAAAAAAGATCGGTGGCGGCTCCCTTTTTAAAATCAAACCTCGGTTTTTAAAACTTTCAATCAAACACCCTAATTAGTGACAAAGCTAAGAAATTTTACGTCGCTACATTACTCAAGTCGACTCTAATCCCATCTCCGGACACATTGTGTCCTAAGAATTCGAGATTTACAATATGGTCCTCAAGTGCTCCGCATGCTCATCCTCGTCACGAGAATATACGAGTATGTCATCAATAAAAACAACAACAAAGTTGTTTAAGTAAGGTCAGAAAACGCGATTCATCAAATCCATGAATACTGCAGGGGCATTTGTCAAGCCAAAGGGCATAATGAGAAACTCATAGTGGCCTTACCTCGTCCGAAAAGCAGTTTTCGGTACATCTTGTTCCTTGACTCTCAATTAGTAATACCTCGACCTTAGCTCAAAATTAGAGAACACAATCTCTCCTTTCAATTGGTCGAACAAGTGTCAATTCTCGGCAAAGGATACTTATTCTTCACTGTAACCTTATTGAGTTGGCGGTAGTCTTTACAAAATCTCATCGAGCCATCATTTTTTACTAACAAATAACCCCAGAGCTCCTCATGGGGAATAGCTCGGTCTCGCAAAACCCTTATCAGTTATTTCTTGCGGCTGAGTCTTCAATTCTTTAATTTCCATCGGAGACATCTTATATAGAGTGATCGAGATAGGTGCTGTACCAAGGATCAATTCGATACCAAACTCAACTTCTTTCTCAGGAGGAAATCCGGGCAACTCTTCCGAAAACACATCTAGATACTCGCATACCACTGGCACCGATATAATTTTTGCCTCCAATACTTGGGTATTCAAAACAAAAGTGAGATACAACTCATATCCTATCCTTAAATACCTCTGAGCAGTTGATATGCTCGTGATATTAAGTAATAAAATTTATACAAACTAATCACACCAAAAACTAACTAATATCACGATTTTAAAGGCAAGCGCACCTATCAAATAGTAGTATAGTTTAGCGGTAAGACCAAGTTATCGTACCCAAAGGAACCAAAAGTACTAATACTTACTTCTTTTCTATTATCTAGCCTAAAAATAAAAGAGGATTGATTGAAACTAATTCTAAAACTAACTAAAAGTGCACAAAAAGTAAATTAAGGAAAACTTTTAAGGAAGAGCTAATTGATATGAGCAATACTTAAGAGAGAATCCACCTAGACTTCACTTGTTATTGGTTCTGGAGCTAGACGATTTATTCACTTGACTTGATCCGTAGATATCCCTAATTTATGCTAAACCCTCCGTTGAGGCAAAGAGTAACTAGGCCTAGGTTGTTAACTAAAGTTCCTTTATTAATTAACACCCTAGGTTGCATTAATTCGATCTATGGTTCCCTATATTAGGTTTGACCCTAATCCAGCAGATTTATGTCGCCCTATGTCTAGGGTTGCATGCAACTCCGCTTAATTATGGTAGATCTACTCTTATCACAGGGACTTTTGCTTCTCTACTTTAAGCACATCCATTTCTTGAATTAATACCTAGGCTTATTAACACAAGAATTAAGCACACATAATTAAGAACAACTCAAGTATTTATTATATAACTCAAGAATAAATAATAACAAGATTCATCTTAGGTTTCATCCCCCTCAAGTATTTGAGGGGTTTAGTTCATAATAAAGAAAGAAAACATCCTAGAAATATTAAGAAAACAAAACATAAAAGAACCCAAGGATCCCTGAAGGATTGAAGGGAAATTCTCTGTTTTGATGTAGAGCTCTGGCTTCTAGGATGAATCAATCAGCTTCCCTACGAGTAATCCCTGGCTTTCACTCTTCGTGTCGACAGGGAGACGGTTTTCTACCTGGAGAAAAGAATACCCTAGATAGGGGAATCAAGTCCACCTGACAGGGGAAATCCAGTACTCCCTGAAGTTGCCTCTTAGGGTCTTTATATAGAGCTTTGGGGAGCCTTTCTTAGCCTCTAAGCATCCCAATCCGAGTGAAATTCCTCTTCCCCACGATAGGGACACACCGTGTGCCACGCCCGTGTGCCACGACAAGAGGCCGTGTGAGAGTCTGTCGATGAAGGCATGGCCGTGTGGCCTGGCCGTGCTTGTCGGGGGCTGGACCGTGTGATCTTTATGTGGCACGACTGGTGGTGACTTCTTAGGCAGTGTCGTTTTCTCATTTTGGCCCATTCTCTCTGTTTTTGGCCCATTTTTCGTTCTTTTCTCTTCCTTATGTTCTCTTGGGTATAAGATATAAAAAAGAAAGGTTTAGAGCATCAATTCTTATAAAATAGATAATAATTCATCCAATAAATAGGTTAAATATGGGGTAAAAATATGTATAATTTATCGTTTATCAAATACCCCCACACTTAAGCCTTTGCTTGTCCTCAAGCAAAATCTCATTCCCTACTGAAGAGTCATTCCTCTCAACCTACAATTTCTATCAATAATGTTTCAAACTAATTTACTAGTAATCATACAATGAGGATTCAATCAAAAGAACATTAAAGACTCAATCACTCTAAGTTGAGAATTTTATCATTGAAACATAAGCTTTTTTCCTTTGTCCTAAGTAATTATCTCTCCATTTTAATTAACAGAAGTTGACATCCTCACTAAAGGTTCGCTCTATCCACGCGAAGTGTTTAGGGTTCAGAATTTAAGTACTCTCTAGTCAATCTGAAAAGCTATTACCATAGGCTTGCAAGAAAATCACCTCTCCACCACCATAGATTGATATGACACATCGATCAAAAGGTCTTTGCAGAGGTTGTAACGGGGCTTGGTTAGGGGTGTTGTCACAGGCTGTAAAAAAGGGTTAGAATCGAGATTGAACTTGAAAAATTATGTAGCTAGAAAAATTTCTATCACTTTGGAACATATTTCTAAGGCTAATTCTTAAGATAATATCGTTTTTGTCTTCATAGCCTGAAAATAGAAATATGCAAAAACTTATTAAACTATTACAAATTACAATTGAATTCCACTGTATGTATACATGGTTTTTTTTATTAAGAACAACTTAATTTAAAAATAAAATGAATATAATAACTTGAAGATTTACAACTTTACAACTAAAAACGAAAATAAAGCTAGATAATAATTCGACTTCAAATCTCGACAAAAATAGGGGTTAAAGTAATTGAATGAGATTCAAAAAAATGGGTTATTAGTTAAGAATTAGGAGGTGAGTTAAAAAAAATTGGGTTGTTAGGCTCAACGGGGTTCACTAGGGGTTAAATTGTAGAGGTAAGCTTTTTGTGGAGTAAGTGGGTTAAATCCTAAGTGCCTTTATCATCTCGAAATATCAAATCAATGATGTGGTCTTGACGCGTATAATCAAAGCAAGTTCTAGAATAACCAATCAGTATAGACTCACTTAAAGCAATAATAAAAGTGAGCACGAAAGAATGTATGCTCAAGAAGGCTCAAGATCTCACCAGAATTATGGCTTTTGATGTCAATCCTGTGAATTTCAAATCTCAAGATAATACTTAGAATTAAAGAAAATAACTTATGCAAAAATTGGGGTTCTCAAAAATTTCAACTTATCATGCTTGATTCCCTAATGTTTTAGAGTTTGAAAAATCAGAGTATAAGCACCTATATCTTAATTCTCAACCTATCAACAGAAATCATAAATCAATCAGAATTAATTCCTAGTAGGAGCCTGGGAATTAGTTGAGAACAATGCATACAGTATAGATTCAGGGATTTTTATAGATAATATAAAGATTTAAAGTAAGCTTCCCCCCCACACTTAAGATGTACATTGCCCTCAATGTACAAAGATATATAAATAGTAAGAGAAGTACAATATCATAAGATAGGGAGAGAATGGAAACTCCCTGAATTTAGGATGAATTTGTGAGGAAGAGTCGGCAGTTGTGGCAGGGTGTTCCTATTTCCGTTTGAATATGAGCTATAGAGCCCCTTTTTGAACTGCGAAAATATTAATGAGTCGTGGGAATTTTTGATTAATAGATTAGCTGGTAAAAGAAATAATGGAAATAAAAGCAAGACAATGCTAACTTCTAAAAATATTAATAGAAACTAATGAAACTAGAATTCGAGAAAAACAATGGTTAGAACTAAAGGAAAAATAAAAATAAAAGAAAAATAAAATAAATGTAAGAGGAATAGAGATATCTAATCCTCCGATGGATCATGCGGCGGTGGTGGAGTAATGTTGAGATGCTGGCATATCTGCCCTAAGGTGGCGTTGATATGATCGAGGCGCTGGAAGCATTACTGCTCGAACTGTGAGAAGCACTCAGATAGGTCAGCATGGGCGTCTTTCGCATGGGCTGGTCGTCGGGGTCGTGGTGGCTTGACCGGCGCAACCTCCTCTGGTAAGGAGACATCATCAGGGATGTCCTCTGGCTCCTTGCCCTCCTGGATGAGGCGGAACTGGAAGGGGTTGCCTCTGGGCCTCCGCTCGATCATCCTCATATGAAGCATGGTTTGGATGCCTTGGGGAGACATCTGACCGACGAGAGTGTATGAAGATGTTTAAGCTGTGGTATTAAGAAGCCCAAAGTGGCGGCCCAATCGTGTAATGTACGGCCCCATGGATATAATGCCCTTACGATGGCATTCTGTTTGGTGTTGAATGGCTTGTGCGATGAAATGGGCGAGGTCAATGAGGTATGTATTTTCCATACTCCATATAAAGTAGGCATCGTGTGTGTTGACGACGCTGGTGCTCTCACGGCGGCCTGTCAATGTATGTGCGAGGATAGCGTGTATATACCTCATGAATGGGGCAAGGGCGGTCGCCTTGGCGCGACTGAGGTTGTATGTAGCTCCTCCCGAGACTAGGTTTTGCCAACATTTAAATGGTGAGATATGGATACGATGGGGGAGATCGGGGAACTTCTCATCAACTATGGATTCATCGGTATATAGTCCTAGCGTGATACTGAATTCGGATATGCTCATTCGTCGCACCACCCCACGAAGGTAGAATTGTATGGTGCCGGGGTCATTGGGATTTGTTGTGTCCTGTAAATAAAAATTCGAGCAAAGCTCATATGTTAGTTCAAGATAACTGGGCTTGACTATGTAGAAAAATTGCTCCCAAGGTTCGGTATTTAAGAGGGTCCGAACAGCGTCACCGTGTTGGATTTGATCGAGAGCATCCCAGTCGATACATCATCCGGTTCCTATAGTCCGAGCTCGTAGGAGTTGGAATAACTCCTCTTGGGTTTCTTGATGGAAAGTTAGGAACGGATGGCAGACTTCGAAGGTGGGCCTAGATGATGAACCACCGGGCCCCTTTCGTTTCTTTGACGGAGGGACGGCGGCTTTCTTTCCGCGTGATGTCGACATAATTCCTAACAGAAAATAGAATGACATTAGGCTTAATAAATCAAGAATCCAAGAAATATTAATTATGAATACTAATATGATCGAAACAAAACCTAAATAATTTAATCTATTCATCTAAAATCAATAATTTTGGGTATGGTAGTATATATGCAATAACAAAATAGATGTAAATCAATGACATGAAAGCAAGCAATTATGTGAGATTGTTCATCCTAGTGTAACTAATTCCATGCTTAATCAATGTCTAGATCCAAATGAAATTAAACAGAACTAAAATAAAATAAAAGAAAAATGAGAAAATTAGGAAATAGAACCAAATGTAGGAGTGCACGGTTGTGGGGAAGTTTAGCACGGGCGTGGGGTTGCTTGTGCAAGCTTGGTGTCGTTAGGGAAGCCTGCGGTGGCGGTGGATGGTGTTTGGGAAGGGAGAATTTTAGGGTTTGAGTGAAAGGGAAAGTGAATAGTGGCCCCCTATTTATAGTTTTTGGGGCACACGGGCATGGCACACGCCCATGTGGCTTAGGTTGAGCCCGTGTTCTTCAAACTCTGGTGGTTTTAGGTATGTCTGGTTCAAGACGCACGCCCGTGTAGGCCATATCGCACCGCCATTTGCAATCTCGTTCGCACTTTCCACGGCCGTGTAAGAGTTCCCACGGCCGTGGGCGATGATGTTCGCTACTCCCACGGGCGTATGGGAGGGCACACGGCTGTGTTTGAATTGGCAGTGTTGGCAACGGCCTGAGGACATGGCCGTGTGGCGTTCTGCAAGCCCATGTCAAAATTGAAAGGTTGCTACGGCCATGTCGCACGGCCGTGGTGACTTATCGGTGGCCCGTATAATGCATAATTTTTGCTCTGCTCCTGCACGGTCGAAGTGCACTACCGTGGCTCTGTTTTGAGAAGTCACACAGCCTTAGGCACGCCCGTGTGTCAGGCCGTGTGGTCCTAATTTACACCAGAAGTGTTAGTTGCTGTACTAGAAACAAAATAGAAAAATTACTAAGTTAGTGCTCGGGTTGCCTCCCGAGAAGCGCTTATTTAGAGTCTAAGCTCGACTATGCTCAAGCTTGGTCGGTCACGGCGGTTTGAAGAGTTGATACTCCTCTATCCTGTTTAAAACTTTATTTTTAATGTAAGATTTGAGTCGAGTGTGGTTTACCTTTAAAGTGGCGAGTGACTCATGTTTTATCTCTACTGTACCATAGGGGAAGATTTTCATTACCGTGAAGTAAGGTGTATCACTTTTATGCTCTTTTGAATTCAAGATTCGAGGACCGTCTTCCCCTAATATTACCTTATCCCCTACCTTGAGTTGATTCGTTTGTACCTGAGGGTCGTCTCGGTGATGCTCTTGGTTGGTTTGGCATACTTTGGGCTTTTCATGATAGTTCAGCCACTCATCTAGTTCCTCGATCTGAAGTATTCGCCTTTCAAGTTCGTCTCCCTTGGATGGACTTGTCTGTGGTTGGGTCACCTCTACGTAGAGTGTATCCTGCACAGAAGGTTGAGTGGTGAAGTCAGTGTTCTTACAAGGACTCAAAATTTTGATTTTATCTGCAGATTTAAGTAAGTTTTGAGCTTGTAAGGTAATCTTATCATCACCTACTTGTAGTGTGAGTTCACCTGTTTCTAAGTCAATTTTTGTTCTAGCAGTTGCTAAAAAGGGACGCCCTAGAATTAAGGGTACATTGCTATCCTCATCAATGTCTAAAACAACAAAGTCAACTGGGAATATAAATTTATCAATTTTGACAAGTACATCTTCAATTATTCCCTTAGGTGCCCAATAGTTTTATCAGCTAGTTGAATCCTCATATTGGTTTTCTTAGGGGTTCCAAGACCTAGTTGTTTAAACAGGTTATAAGGCATGACATTTATGCTTGCCCCTAAATCAGCTAAAGCATTTTTTTCCTCTAGGCTACCAAGTAAACAAGGGATAGTGAAACTCTCTAGATCTTTTAGTTTGGTCGGTAGTCTATTTTGTAGAATAGCTAAGCAGACTGCATTTAATTCCACATGAGATTTCTCCTTCAGCTTCCGCTTGTTTGTCAAAAGTTCTTTTAAGAATTTAACCGTATCTGGCATCTGCAAAATTGCTTCAACAAATGGTAAGTTAACGTGTAAATTTTTTAAGAGTTTAAGAAACTTACCGAATTGTTCATCTATGCGGTCTTTCTGAAGCGCTCTTGGCTATAGTATATGAGGCTTGTGTTCGTTGATCTTTGGCTTGTTGTTGCTTACCTCTACCTTACCTTTACTCACCTTAGGTTCCTCGTATAATTTTGGATCGTCCTTGGTTAATACCTCCTCATCTGTTGTATTTACGACATGTAGTTGCTCTTTAGGATTGGTCTCAGTGTTACTAGGAAGTCCACCTTGTGGTCTTTCTGATATTAACTTGGCGAGTTGACCAATTTGATTCTCAAGGCCTTTGATTGACGCTTGCTGGTTCTTTAATGCTGTTTCAGTGTTCTGAAAACGGGTTTCTGACATGGCCATGAATTTGGTAAACATCTCTTCAAGATTGGGCTTATTCTCTTGTTGTGGCGATGGCTGTTGAAATCCTTGAGAGGGTTGTTGTCTTTGAATCCCTTGTCCTCCCCAAGAAAAATTAGGGTGGTTCTGCCAACCTGCATTATACGTGTTACTATATGGATTATTTTGAGATCTAAAATTGTTACCCATATAATTGGCCTACTCGGTTTCTGTGCCATTGTCATAAGATGAGTAGTCTGGAGTGAACATATTTGCCTGAGTTGTGTCACATTGCATCACTGCTTGTGCCTGCGTAGAATAAACAAAATGATCAAACTTTTTATTTAAAAGTTCTACTTGGCTAGTAAGCATAGTGATAGCATCAATATTATAAACTCCTGCAGCTTTTGCCAGCTTTATCCTCATGACTTGCCACTGATAGTTATTCAGTGACATCTCTTCAACAAATTCATAAGCTATTTCGGGTGTTCTATTGTTGATCGTTCCTCCTGCGACTGCATCGATTATTTGCCTTGTTGAAGGATTCAAACCGTTGTGAAAGGTTTGAACTTGTAGCCACAAAGGTAAACCATGATAAGGATATCTTCTCAAAAGATCTCTATATCTCTCCCAGGCATCATAAAGTGTTTCTAAATCCATCTGCACAAAAGAAGAGATATCGTTTCGTAATTTAGCTGTTTTAGCTGGAGGAAAATATTTAAGTAAAAATTTTTCGGTATCTGTTCCCATATGGTGCTTAAGCCTCGTGGTAAAGAATTTAACCACTGTTTGACTTTATTTCTCAAAAAGAATGGAAATAGCCTTAAACGAATGGCATCATCACTAAAGCCATTAATTTTGAAGGTATCACAAAGTTCCAAAAAATTGGCTATGTGGGAATTTTGATCTTTATCCGGTAAACCATCAAACTGCACCAATTGCTATATCATCTAAATAGTGTTAGGCTTTAATTCAAAATTATTAGCATCAATAGTAGATCTAAGAATGCTAGTTTAGGTACCAGCCAAACTAGGTTTAGCATAATCATATATAGTGCGAGGAGCTTCTTCTTGATTTGCTGGTGGCGCAACAATTATGGGAGGTAGTGGAACGTTTTGATTTGCTTCCATCTCTTCTATAGGTTCTGGCCTTTGTTCTTGATTTTGTTCTGGATACTGTAGGCTTCGTCTGAACTCTTTGCGAGTTCTGCGAACTGTTGCTTCTAAATCCTCGTCAAAAAGTAATGGTCCTGCTGGGTTGTTTCTAGTCATAAACTAGAAATACCTAAAAGGAAAAAAAACACAAAGAAAAATAGAATAAAATAAAAGAAAAGAAAAATAATAAAATAAAAATAAATAAAAACTGAAAATAGATAAATATAGTAATGGCTAAAGTAATAGAAATCGAGTTTTCTTAATATTTCAAATCCCCGGCAACGGCGCCAAAAACTTGATATGCTCGCGATATTAAGTAATAAAATTTATAAAAACTGATCACACCAAAAACTAACTAATATCACGATTTTAAAGGCAAGAGCACCTATCGAACAGTAGTATAGTTTAGCGGCAAGACCGAGTTATCGTACCCAAGGGAACCAAAAGTACTAATACTTACTTCCTTTCTATTATCTAGCCTAAAAATAAAAGATGATTGATTGAAACTAATTCTAAAACTAACTAAAAGTGCACAAAAAGTAAATTGAGGAAAACTTTTAGGGAAGAGCTGATTGATATGAGCAATACTTAAGGGAGAATCCACCTAGACTTCACTTGTTATTGGTTCTTGAGCTAGACGATTTATTCACTTGACTTGATCCGTAGAGATCCCTAATTTATGCTAAACCCTCCGTCGAGGCGAAGAACAACTAGGCCTAGGTTGTTAACTAAAGTTCCTTTCTTAATTAACACCGTAGGTTGCATTAATTCGATCTATGGTTCCCCATATTAGGTTTGACCCTAATACAGCAGATTTATGTCGCCCTATGTCTAGGGTTGCATGCAACTCCGCTTAATTATGGTATATCTACTCTTATCACAAGGACTTTTGCTCCTCTGCTTTAAGCACATCTGTTTCTTGAATTAATACCTAGGCTTATTAACACAAGAATTAAGCACACATAATTAAGAACAACTCAAGTATTTATCATATAACTCAAGAATAAATAATAACAAGATTCGTCTTAGGTTTCATCCCTCTCAAGTATTTGAGGGGTTTAGTTCATAATAAAAAAAGAAAACATCGTAGAAGTATTAAGAAAACAAAACATAAAAGAACCCAATGATCCCTGAAGGATTGAAGGGAAATTCTCTATTTTGATGTAGAGCTCTGGCTTCTGAGATGAATCAATCAGCTTCCCTACGAGTAATCCCTGTCTTTCACTCTTCGTGTCGGAAGGGAGATGGCTCCCTACCTGGACAAAAGAATACCCTAGACAGGGAATCAAGTCCACCTGACAGGGGAAATCCAGTACCCCCTGGAGTTGCCTCTTAGAGTCTTTATATAGAGCTTTGGGGAGCTTTTCTTAGCCTCTAAGCATCCCAGTCCGAGTGAAATTCCTCTTCCCCACGACGGGGACACGCCCGTGTGCCACGCCCGTATGCCACGACAAGAGGCCGTGTGAGAGTCTGTCGATGGAGGCACGACCGTGTGGCCTGGCCGTGCTTGTCGGGGGCTGGACCGTGTGATCTTCATGTGGCACGGCCGTGGCACACGGCCGTGTGGTGACTTCTTGCGCCATGTCGTTGTCTCATTTTGGCTCATTCTCTCCGTTTTTGGCTCATTTTTCGTTCTTTTCTCTTCCTTATGTTCTTATGGGTATAATATATGAAAAAGAAAGGTTTAGAGCATCAATTCTTATAAAATAGATAATAATTCATCCAATATATAGGTTAAATATGGAGTAAAAATATGCATAATTTATCGTTTATCAGCAGTTAAAGAAGACTCTACTACGGGTAAACTATCTGATTCACCTGTTTCAATCTGGAGAATACCCCCATTTTCATATTTCAGCTCAATAAACTTCTTTCCACAATTTATTACTACATCATTGGCAGTCAACCAGTCCATACCCAGGATTACATCGAATTCGTCAAACGACAATAACATTAAGTTGGCCGGAAAGCAATGACCTCTAATTATCAAGGGACAATTCCGACACACTTGATCAACTAGTACATGCTTGCCTAGTAGATTTGACACTTTTACCACAAATTCCGTAGACTCTACGGGTATATTCATGCTAGAGACTACTTTTATTCAAACATATAAATGGGTAGATCCCGGGTCTGTCAAAGCAATAACAGAAGTATTGTAGAGAGAAAATGTACCGATGATCATGTCAGGGGAAGATGCATCCTTTTTAGTACGTATAGCGTAATTCTTGCTGGTGTTCTCGTTTTCGACCTCACAGTGGAATCCTTCACTTTACTTTTGCTCCTATCTCCTCCACCAGTACTTCACGATGGTCTACCCCTGCTATTAGCGTTACTCGGTCGGGTATTTTGAAACCTCTCTTCCTCAACTTTCTCAAGATAGTCTCTAATGAAGTGGTCCCGAGAACCACACTTGTAGCAAGCTCGACTATTTTGCCAACACTCACCAAAATGCTGTCTACCACATTTCTGACATTCGATTAGGTCGCACGTTGCCCACACTAACCATTGAAGTGGCTTAAACCTTAGAACCCAAATATATTTTACTACAATCTCGATACAAATTTCCTGCCAAAGTGGTCATTCGAGAATTTACTTCTTTGGATTTCTTTGATTGGGACTGAAATGACTTATTTATCGATCTTTTTCTAGCATCCCTGGCCTCATTCTCTGTCTTTTTCTTCTCTTTGCTTAACTCTTTTGCTTTACAAGCGCGTTCAACCAATTTAACAAACTCTTTGATATCTAAAATCCTCACTAACAATTTGATGTTCTCATTCAGCCCATCCTCGAACCTTCTACACATAAGGGCTTCAGAAGATACACACTCCCGAGTATACTTACTAAGCCTAACAAATTCACGCTCATATTCCACCACCGACATTTTTCCTTACTTCAACTCAAGGAACTCTTTTTGCTTCTGGTCGATAAATTGTTGGCTTATAAATTTCTTATGGAATTCTTCTTAAAAGAAATCTCATATCACTCTCTGTTTCAGAACCACCAGTATCAATGTCTTACACCACTAGTAGGCTAAATCCTGCTACTACGCATTTTATGCACTATTCAGGTGTGCACGATAACTCATCGAACACTCTAATGGTGTTCTCCAACCAGAACTCAGCTCTCTCCAGGTCATCATCTTTATTTGCCCAAAATTCCTCAGCCCCATGATTTCTAATTCGATCAACTGGAGGTTTCTCTCGTCTAACAATGTCTGCTCCTTGGAAAGCTATCAGGGCATGCTGATAAATTAGGGGTAGTAGGGAAGGTGAAGTGTTCAGGTTCGCACGAACGAACTCCGTATACCAAGCATCCATAATTTTTAGAGGTAGGCTTCTCTAATTCCTCTACCCTGACTCATCGTCATGGGACCGGTCTCAACTAGTGCGGCCCCTTCAGCGGGAGCCGGCACATTACTCTCCATAGCATCTGCCATAGCTCCTTCAGGATCCATTTACTATATGAAAAATACAATTAATAATCGTCAAGAGTCGTCACACTATCATTTTATAACTATGGCATGTATAACTAGACTCGAACATAAGCTAGGTCAATCCTAGAATCGACTAAAGCATAGCTCTGATACCGCTAAATGTAACACCTCTTACGCGTATCTAACGCTGGGATAGGATAAGAGGCATTACCTTACAATATCACATGCAACCGTTCAACTCAAACTCATTGAAATGCGCCTTAAAATAATTTTTTTTCAAACATTGTCCTATAGACCTCCATATAGGCCTACAAGGCCTAAATCATGGTTTGGAAACATCCCAAGACCTTTTCGGGCACTTTGAAAACTTTCATCAAAAACTAATATAAACAGGGCACACGCCCGTGTAGAAAGGCAACACGCCCTTCTGGCCTCTAAACACGCACGTGCCCCTCGTTCGTATGGAATTAATTTTTAACATCAATCCTATAGGGGTTTTTACACGGCCTGGCACACGCTCGTGTACTTGGCTCGTGTCCCTCACACTGCCATGACACGCCTGTGTCGCGGCTCGTGTGCAAAAACCTTGACATTCTATTTCTGACGTCAACAATCACACAACCGTGGCACACGCCCGTGTCTCAGCCGTGCCCTGTACACAGTTGAGACACATAGTCGTGTCTCATATGTATGTGGTACACTGATGGACATTTAATTTATCAACCAAGGTACAAGGGACACACGGCCTAATCACACGCCCATGGGCGGACCGTGTGTCACACACGGCTTAGACACACGCCCATGTGTCTACCTGTGTGGACAAAAATAGGCTATCTACCAAGCCTTTTTGCCACCCTGAAACATAATCAAATGCATACTCAAACATACCAAGACTCTAACTCTCAACCAATAGCCATAATTTGGCATCCACACGACCTAATATGATCAATCTAACCAACAAGCATACAACTATCTTAACAATTGCATTCATCAAACTACTTTAAATAATCATAAAACATCAACATTTGCATTCATTAACCAATGATAAACATCAGCCAATACTTTTGGCCTTCACAAAATGAAGTATTTCAAATTCAAGCCAACACATTTGGCTCACAAAATAACATGATACTTAACAAAAGAATGAAGTCCTATACATGTCATATTCTCAAAATGCTAAAGCTAACTATACCAAGTGCTAGGGATGATAGTGTGAACGGAACCTCCGACATCCGACGATCCACGAGCTAACTAGGTAGTATTATAAGAAAATGGAAAAGAGAGGGGTAAGTATAAAGCTTAGTAAGTGTATATGCAAACATTTAATACTATAACCAAGCATTGGACAATTAAAATGCAACTCAAGTGTACCAATACTTCCAAGATATAGATTCACTTACTCGTCCCACACCTTACCCAGTATCCTCAACACAATTTTTCGCACAAAGCTCATCTTCTTAACACATACATTCATTGCACTTATTTATCGCCACGATACTCATAAATTTCATTTAAATGATTCCACAATATACACGTCCATGCAATGAACCATACAAGATAAATTCGCACATAGCCATTCATAGTGAAGTTAATAATAAGGTGATTTCGTACTTAGCCCACCATCATGAATAATTTACGGTGGTTTCGCACATAGCTCACCTTTATCAATAATTTACAGTGGTTTCACACTTAGCCCACCTTATTCAATAATTTTGGATAATAACGCACTTAGCTCACTAATTTCAACTATCACCTGGTGGTTTCGCACATAGCCCACCTTTATCATTGTTATATTAAATTTTACTCATACTCTCATTTCTCGTGTTTTCATTCAAAGTCAATAACATTTAACCACATATCACATAAGACATTAATGAGTAAAAACATTAATAAAAGAGGTATCATTTACATATAAACTTACATCGGTGCGAAATACAGGAAAGTGGAATTTAATCCGGGACCTTGCCTTTGCCTCGGTCAAGGTTGACTCCACGCTCTTCTTAATTTATATGAATACAATTTCACTAGTTTAGTCACTAATTGCATCTAAACCATTCAAAAATCATAATTTGGCAAAATGACCATTACCATTTTGCCCCTAGACTTTAACAAAATGACCATTTTACCCCTAGGCTCAAAAATTAATTTTTATTGAATTTCCTCATTAAACAAACCTAACCAAACTCTTTTCACTCTTATAGTAGCCCATAATTTCCATTACTTTATGCAATTGCTGCACTATTTATTAACTTTACAAATAAGTCCAATTTAGGTGTTTTCCATGAACACCTCTTTACAAAAGTTGTTTATTTAACAACTAGGACTTATTTCATTCCATAAAAATCTAACCAAAAACACTTATTCATTCATGGAAAAACTCTAAAATTTCAACCATTTTGTAAAATAGTCCCCTCATTATGTAACCCAAGCTACAAGCGTCCCAAAAGTACAAAAATTATCAAGAAAAACCATTAAAATCACTTACTTGTAAAGGAATTGCTTGGCTGAATTTTTAAGCTTCAAAAATCCTTCTTTTTGCTGAGTATTTCGGTGGTGGGAGGAAAAAGAAGATGAAAATGTGAGGCTAGGCTTAAGCTTAATTATTTAATTGCTATATATCTCACCTAATGCCTAAAATTTTTTACTTTTCTCAACCTATTAATCTACCTTGGCTGGCTGTGCTCAATTTAATGGGCTTATTTTCCCTTTAAAACCCTAACATTTTGTTCTCTAGCTAATTAACACAATTTACTAATAATTCGCAACTTTTACCTCTTATACGATTTAGTCCTTTTTCGCGATTAAGCCTTCAATCGCGTAAACTAATTCACCAAAACTTTCATGTACTCTTATAAAAATACTATAACACATAATTTAATGCTAAAATAATTTTCTTTAACCCCGGGTAAGTGATTCCGAAATCACCATTCGGACTAGGCCCAATTTCGGGCCGTTACATTTGGTAATGACAATAGCTAGTTGTTTGCCTAATATTATACGGACTAAGTTCAAACCGCTCGTAGTTAACTTTTCTTCAATAAAGTGTTGATTAATCTCAACGTGTTTCATTTGATCATGTTGAACTGGATTTTAAGCAATACTGATGGTAGCTTTACTATCACAATACAATGACAATTTTAATCCCTCTAGTAATTTCCATAACCATAGTAGCTCATGAACACCTTGAGCCATGACTCTACATTCTACCTTTGCACTTGATCAAGCAACTATACTTTGTATATTGCTTCTTCAAGTGATAAGGTTTCCTCCCACAAGAGTGTAATAACCATATGTAGGTCTCCTATCATCCAGAGAACTTGCCCAGTCTACATCTATAAAAGCTTCTATCTAAAGGTGACCATGTTTAAAGAAAAAGAGAACTTTTTTGGGGGTAGACTTTAGACAACTTGCATGTGATATTCTTAAGGATTGTGCATGAACTGGCTTACCAAGTTGACTGTATGTGCTATGTTTGATATAGTGCGTGAGAGATAAATTAGTTTTCCAACCTATCCTGGATACCTCTCCTTACCAACTAACTCTCCAATCCCAACTTTTAGCTTATGATTGCTCTTTGTATGTTATTCTACTAGTTTACATCCCATTATACTAATTTTTGCCAAGGGATCCAGGATATACTTTCTTTGACAAATAAATATCATTTTTTTTAATCTAGCAACTTCAATTCTCAAAAAATATTTCAACTTTCTAAGATCATTGATGTCAAATTTCTGAGTCAACAATCTTTTTAGTTGAGGCATTTCTTCTCTTTCATCATTAGTCATTACAATGTCATCAATATATACTATAAGAAGAGTGGCCTTATCCTTATGATGTTTTATGAAGGGACTGTTTCATTTTCATAAATCAAACAAGGGCAACTGACCCATAGTAATATAAACAAAATATCAACTTTATCTCACTACTTTGAGAGCATAACTTTTCAATATATCAAAGTATATGAGTCATTCACACATAATCATTCACTTGCTCAATATTTAGATAGGTCACACTATAAACATCATATGTGAATTAATATTCTAACGAATTTAGGAAAATTCAACTTGCGTCTAGATAATCATATCATAGGCCTAATATGAGTCAATAAAACTCCAATAATCAAGATAAGATATCTCCTAAATTGGACTTATAAATGACATAATAGACCTAACATGAGACATTTCCTCAATTTGACCCCCATGAACTCTACACTATTTAGATTACCTACTAATATAAGTTGTCCTATACATTACAGTTGATCCATTTAATGCAACTTAATATTTGTTAAACCTTAGGTAATTAGTGAAATAATATTAATTCAATTATCTAATGGATGTTAGGTCCCCCTCCAAAATATAATAACATATAATGTCTCATTCTTTGTAGATAACTGATTATGTGCTTCATTGCTTTGTCAACGCCTAGGTCCAGGATTCATCTAACGTTGACTCACCTGTAAGAAAACTTCAATTCAGTTGAGCTATGTAACATCAGAGCTTGTACTCCTAGATGTTCTCTGATGCTTAAGTAAATGAGGAGCTTAAGGAAAATAGAGAGAGTAAAGGTAGATACCGAGCTTTATATCCTACTTTTAGGTTGATTTAGGGTCGTTTTCTAACCCATCAATGTGAGAGATTTGGTTAACTCTTTTTGTCCTTAGTCGACAAAGTTGGTAAGGTTGTGTGCATGTCAATCACGACCTACCACATATATTAAAGGTTAAAAGTTTTATATCTTAGGCTGAATTATTGCCGATTGCCATTCAACAATGTTCTAAGTCTTGTGGACCATGCAATCCTTAGACCTTCGGCATATTTGTGAAGTGCTAGTACAACAACTTAAATATTAAAAATTAAGTTTTAATACTAATAAATATTAGTGTAATGATAAAAGACATTACATTTCAAAAAAGAAACTCGTGTGAAGAAAACATGATTGAAAAAGATAACCACAAACTTCAAAAAAATTTACTCTTCATGAGCTATATAAAATGAAGATAAAAAATAACTTAATTCCACTAAAATATTTAGTATACTGTTTTTTTTTTCTTTAAATCTGGTAATTGCAATTCCCACTACGTCCCTACAAAGTTCACTTCGAAAAAGTAAAATTACAATAAAAGTCATAATTTTGAAATTTTGAAATTATTACAAAAGTTAAATATTTGAATTTCATCGATATTTCAAGTTATAGTTAAGGTAAACATAATTTGTATTCTTTACATATTTTGTCTAGGGTTAGAATGTTCTACATATGGTTTGCTTTTTCTTTTCTTTTTTTAATATTTTATTTTTGGTAAAGCACAATGCTTGCCTAATACATGATGTGACAAGCAAAACTCCAACGTCACTATAAACTACATTTCGTCACCATTCCCTTACAAAGCTTTTAAACCGTGTCTTTTGTTTCTTAATCACAATATTTTCCACCTTATATGTATTTATATATTAGTTTTAAACTATAATTCTGATTTTCAAAGTGCTACATAATTTCGTGATAGAATAATCAATATTTTATGATTCAATCAAAGACTTAAGTAAAATTAATTTTAATCACTTAAAATTAAAAACAAAAAGGAATCATAATTCCTAGAAATTGAGAGCATCAATATTTATGAAATGGAGAGTTTTTTTATTAATAAATATTTAAATAAATTTTCGGTAAAAGTATTATGAAGAGCCTTATATTAGGAGTTAGATCGTATTCTGCATCTTCTACTAAAAGAATAAGTAAATTAGTTCATGTACGTTATATTAAAAACTAAACGATCATTTTGTTAAAAGTTTTCATCAATTCCTATTGTTAAAACAGTTCATGTAAGTCAATATGAGACACATGTGACATGCCATGTGTAATTGTCTGATTATTCCGTCAACCAAGTTAGTTTTTAACAGTAGAAATGGATGAAAAGTTTAATTGAAAGGACTATTTTACTCTTTAATTTAATGTACATGGACTAATTTACTATTTCTTAATAAATGGGATAAAATACAATCTAACTCCTAACATGAAAACACTTTAATTTTTTTACCATAAATTTTCTAAACATCCTCACTTATTCAACAATTTATTAAAAATATACCATTCTAATTTTTTTTTTTTAAATCAGTTATTATGAAGAGCGTATATATATTAGACAAAAGCAATGGGTTCCTAAGACTAAAAAGATTGCTTCTCATGCAAACTTCAATATGACCTACCAAAACTTTGCCATACAAAATCATTTGGTTGGTCATGCTATATATTATATATATAATGAAAAATAAATTAAAATGGCAGTCCCTGCCGTCACAAAAGACGTCATTTACAACCATAACGACATGGAGCAATTGGTCAACTAAGGTCGTAAATAAAAATGGAATTTCGTTACACCTTAGATTAAATATTAAACTATTAAGGTTTATAAATAAAAATAAAAATATTCGACCACGTTACCAAACTACAAGAAGAAGATGGAAGGTGATAAGGAGAGATTTGATGTGTGAGTGCAGGTTAGTATAAGAAGTGGTTGTTCCATCAATCGTTGCCCCTCAAAATAAAATCATGATTAGCCATGGAATTTTGTGAATTAACCTTCATGATTAGGGCTACGACACTAATCTTCCTCCCATCACCCATAACAGATTATATGTAGTGCTACCGTTATCAGAAGGAAATATATATATATATATATATATATATATCAATTACCACCTACTTTTTCATGCATCTACAATTTAACTAAATTTCATTTTCATACTTTTTTTACATTTTATTATTGAAATCGGATGAAACTGGTATATTAAATTAAGAATTTATCGGTACACTAATTTAGGGCAAGGTAAAAATTTATTTATCCCGCAAATTAGTATAAATCAATTAAATTAGGTTAAAAATTAGTTTAATCCAGAATTTATATTTTTAAAAATTTTTATTTTTTAATAGTGGATAGATTACTTTAATCAATTCGGAAATGATGATCTAACTGGTTTAATCACCCGTCTAGTTTTACAAACATTGATAATAAAATTCCAACATTGAATTTTGAATGCTAAAACAAAAAAAAAATGGCCACTTGCTTGTAGAATTTAATTAAATTGATTCTTAAAATTATTTTTAATGATAAATTAATTTAAAATTTGAATTTTTATAATAAAAAATGAAATTTTATTAGCGAAAGTGTTGCTTACAAGTTAAAAATAGGACTATTATATGGTTTTACTATGGTATTTTTATAAAATTTTGCTCCATTAAATAAACTAATTCATTTGAATAATATTGGTCAATGCTAAGGTGGCACAATAGTATAGAATGGGGTGGAGATATGATTCAAAAATCACAGTCATTATTAAGTTTAATAATTAAAAATAATTAAAATCCTAAAAAAATTAAATAAAATATAAAATTTATACATAATTCAAAAATATAATTTCAAACAAAATGTGTTAACTTTTTAAATTTATGAAAATGTTTTATTATATATAAGTTATAAAAATTGAAAATAATATAAATAAATGTTGTTTTAAATTTTATGAAAATTTTATATTATTTTGTGATATGACAAATTATACAAATTCAAAAAAAATCTATTTTTTTTATCATATACAAAAAGCATTTAAAATCCAAATATATATATATAGAAAAATTTTTAAAAATATTTTCTGAACTTTCAAAAATTTTATAGTTTTCCCATGTTATTTTTTACAAAATAAAAGTTATATAAAATTGAAAATGAAAATATAAAATTAATTTTAAATTTTCTAAAATTTATTATTAACACATTTAATCAAACAAAACAATTAATTTGAGATGGCAAAAACAAGTGTTTAATGAAAGAATTACCCTTTTTCTATAAAGAAATGGATGCACACTTTTTCATTTTCAAATTATAATACAACATCTCTCAAATGCTGCCCACATGCGGAGATTGAAAAGCTTTTTAGTGCCCACTGGCCAAGGTTGTTAATATGGGATTTGACTTCCATACACATACTTATAAATAAAAGGGGCCTTAACTTTACTACTTTTATCACATACTATACAATATATTATAATCTTTTGTCCTCAGCTGCTCCAAATCTTGGTCTCTTCTTTCTGTCTTTTTTCTTTTCATAAATCTTCATTTTCATCTATAAATTTGGATTTTTTTTGGTAATCACTACCACCAAAAATTTTATATTAAAAGTTCGATTATATTTTAGTTGATCTACTCAAAAAATATTTCGGGTCATTATACATTAGATTAAAGAGCAAATCAGTCATTTTTGTTAAAAATTTCATCTATTTCTACTATTAAAAACTAGATATTGAGATGTGGCATGTCATGTGTATCTTATGTTGACGTACAATGATCAATTTTTAATAGAAAAAATAGATGGAATTGTTAACAAAAGGACCAAGTCTGGTCTTTAATCTAACATATAGGGATTAATTTGTCTTTTTTTTAGTAGAGGAGCAAAATACAATCCAACTCTGAGTACAATGGCCTCCATAATACTTTAACTGATATTTTTATAGTAAATTTTACAATATAAAGTGTTCGGGTGATGTGATAAGATTAATTATATTTTTAAAAAGAGAATTCAAGTTGAAACCTTAAAAATAATATTGTGAAATGATTAGTTTCATATATATATATATATATAAATTTGAGGTTAAGAAACATAAAATGAGAAGGATTGGTTTTGGTGTTGCATTTTTAATTGGTAGTGAAATTCAGTTGAAACTTTGACAAAAATGAAATAATATTGGTTTATGTTAGGTGGAAAGTTGAATTAATGTATTCTAGCAGGACAAAGACAATGCATGTAAATAGTATGATCTCTTCAACTTCCCAATATATCTATATCAACCCTAAATTGATTAACAATTTTAACTACAAGTCAAGAACCTTTGTTACTTTCTTTTCCATTTTTGATTGTTGAAGGGGAGATCAACGTGTTCAGAAAGCTTAATTTCCCCTACTGCAAATTCTCTATCTTTCTCAAAACTTCTCATTTATAGGTTATATCTATTTGATCTCTAAATTATACCCCTTTTTTCGGTTTACTACTCAATTTAGTATTTAAAGTTTAATTTTGTTCACCAATTTTAGCCACCACATAGCCCTAAAAGAGCCGCGACGTCACATTTTTTTCCTATCTAGTATGATGTGATTTTCACATGATTTAAAAACTTTTAAAACTTATATATGAATTATAAAAATAAAAATATTTAAACATTTTACAAATCTTATAAAATATACATTTTAGAAAAATCCAACAAATATATAAAAATTCAAAATAAAAAATTTATTAAAAGTTCTCGAAAATTTTAAAAAAAAAACCACAAGTATATAAATTCTAAGAAGCTCAAAGTTATAAATTTTGGGAAAAAATTTGTTAAACTTTTTAGAAAATTTCAAAATTTTCAAACCACATTCTAATATATATTTTAAAGAAATTTAAAATTAAAAAAATAAAAAATCTATTGAAATTAATCAACGATGATAATAATTTGACAAACTTTGATTAGTGTTGACACCAATCAAACTTCGATAATAATTAGACAACACCAACGCCAATAAAAATCATTCAAACTCTAGTCAAAATCTAGAGGTGTGTATGGGCCGGGCTCAACTAAAAATTTAGGCCCATTCATTAGGCTCGGGTCAGGCCGGGCCTAAAAATGGGCCTAAAATTTTGCCCAAGCCCGACTCATAAAAATACTAAAACCCAAGCCCTGCCCGGCTCGCCCGTATTAATTTTTTATATTATTTTATATAATTTTTAAATATATATAATACATCAAAAAAACTAAAAAAATCAAAATAAATATTTTCCAACAAACTGAAAATAAATTTTAAAAAAATATGTAGACTTAAATAACATTAAGATAGATGCAACTTAACAAGCAAATACCTCTAAAATAATAACAAAATTAACAAATGTCTTGAAAATAATAACAAAACTAACAATAAAATAAGTTTTATACAATATCCAAATAGTAACAATAAAATAGTAGCAACATAATAGTAATATGGTAGCAAAATAGGGAGAAAACAACAAAAAAAATAACATTTTAAAAAAAAATAGCAGATTTTTTTTGTCATTTAGTGAATTCGAGCCGGGCCAGGCTGGGCCTGGGCCAAAAACACCTTACCTGAGGCCCGGCCCATTTTTTAAACGGGCCTTATTTTTTGTCCAAGCCCATTTTTTGGGCCTATATTTTTGCCCAAACCCTTCCACATTTCGAGCGGGCCTTCGGGCCGGGCCGGGCGCCCGACCCATGCACACCTCTATCAAAATCTGATCATTCCCAATTTAACTTTTAATTTTTGTAGGATACATTTTTTATTGAATTTTTCTAAAAGTACTTTTCCCCTAAATTTTTAATTTTTTTAATTTTAATTTTTTAGAATTTATATATTTATTTTTAAATTTTCTATAATGTTTATTATTCTTTATACTTTCAAATTTTTATATACTTTTTGGTTTTTGATTTTTCTAAAATATATTATTAAATGTTTAATGTTTTAAATTATTTAAATATTTAAATAATCTTTATTTTATACATTTAAATTTTTTATATATTTTATTGATTTTTTTATAGCTTTTTTAGGTAACTTTTTTTTGTAGTTTTTTTAGAATCTATATATGTACCTCTATACATACATATCTAATGCTTCTGTCTGAGTTGATGTCACCCATAACCGGGTCCAACTTAGTTATTAAATTATCAAAATATATGTATTTTAACAAAGTAATCAATATTAATTTGAGTCTATTTCTTTTTTATTTATGAAATCCAAAATAAATACATACTTCTAATCAGATTTGAACTCGAAACACCATAACATTTACTTTCTTAACTTTACTATTTCAACCAAAGTTGTAATAGCCCGTTTTCAATAAAATCGGAATGTTGGTTTCAAGACCACAAACCCGAGTCCGAAAAGAAAAGTTATTTTAATATTATTTTATGGTCTAAATTATGATAGGAATATCATATAAAATTTTCGTTAAGAAAATTTTTTACCGATTACATGTTTAATTGATAAAAGGACCAAATTGCATGCAAAAGTTGAGTTCTAGTATCTGTAAGTATCAAATAACTATGAAATTCAAAATTTGAGGTCTTTATATGGCAAATAGACCATTAAGAGGAGTTAGTAGATGGAAATTTAAGAAAAGAAAAAGATTAAATTGGAAATATAATAAAATAAAGATGATAAATTAATTAAATACTAAAATATCATCATATTTCATCATCTTTCCCAAATAAAAAGATGGAAACCCTAGCCATGGAATTTTGGTTTTGAGAAAACTTATTTGGCTTAATTAGTTATGATTTCTTGTCCCGTTTTTAGTAATTTTTATATTTTTGAGATCGTAATAGCTTAATTTAGCTATCTCGGGGATTAATTTGTAAAGTTATCAAAGTATTAAAGTTTTTTCATGGATGAATATGTATGAATTATGAAATTTATGGTAGAAAATAAAAGGTTGTTAATAGATAAAAAAAACTTTTGTTAAGGGAATTTTGATGAAATTGTAATTTAGGGACTAAATTGTAAAGATGTAAAATTCATGGAAAAATTCTGAATTTTTGAAATACATGGGTTGTTATTGTTATATGTAAAAATTAGATAGGCTTGGAATAAGGGTTAAATTGCATGAATTTCATTTTCTAAGCCTAGGAACGAAATCGTCATTAATTAAAAGTATAGGGGCAAAATGGTAATGTTGCCTAAGATATGAATGGGATTAAATTGAGTTAAATTTAATCAAATAGATCTGAATAGACAAAATACGAAATTAGATCGAGGAAAAGAGAAAGTGTCGAATTAGTAGACAACAAATAAACGAACACTTGTTAAGGTAGGTACGTGTAACTAAATTATATATATGTATGGTTGAATTTAATGTTGTATATGTGAATTATATAAATTTCATATATATATATATATATATATATGAAATTGATCACATATCTGACAATACCCGATAAATAATAAGTCCTGTTTGGATAAATGAGATTCGATGGATATAGGGTTCCCGAATTGGTTATGGTCCTACATATGTTGCGCACATACCATAGCTCGAAAGAATGTCCTGTTATTAGCTATCATGAGCATCCCGATATATGGCCCTATCGAGCTTCCCGTTATATGGTTCTTACGAGCTTCCCATTAATAACTCTTTGGAGTATCCTGATTGTTTGTGATTCTGCATGTCTTATAGACACACACAACTCTTATGAGCATCCCGATTAAAGGCTCTTTATGAGCTTCCTGATTAATGACTCTTCAAAGCTTCCTGATATGGCTCTCTTAAACTTCCCGATATATGGCTATCTAGAGCTTCTTGATAAATGGCTCTTCGGAGTTACCCGTTATTGGCTCGCATGAACTTCCTGAATATAGCTTTTATGAGCTTCCTGTTATACAGCCTGGATAAGCTTCCCGTTATACAGCTCACATGAGCTTCCCATTATATGGCTCGAGAGAGGGCTTCACGTTTATGTGTTCATATGAGCATTCCTGAATATGAATTGACGGTTTACAGTTTTGTCCACTTCATGTGTACTACCCTGGTATCCATCGATATTTTAAATGATTCAACAGGTAAAGTTCCGATATGAAACGATGTGAATTCAGATGAATTACTATAAGAAATACTTGAAATACAAAGATATGATATGTACATGTTCATGGACACTTGAAGTGATAAATACATGTATGTGGAAATTGAATATTAATGAGCTCATTCATGTTTCTTGGTATTTATGTGAATTACATGACTAACATGGTTGATGAGGATATGTGCTAGGCAATTGGCCAAATTGGTTTGAGCATGTTTATTTGCTTATCTTAAATGTGAATTAATTGATAAGTTAAATTCTTGTTATATGAACTTACTAAGCATTAAATGCTTACTCTGTTTTATAGTATTTGGAAGCTCGTTAAGGTTGGAAGCTGGTCAAAGCTACATCACACTATCCATCAACCATTTCGGTATATTTATAGTAGACTCATTTTGGTTATAATGACATGTATAGGTTAAATTTTGTCAATGATGGCATGTATGTGATTGGTTTGAGAAAATATAATTAGTAAAAATATGCCTATATGTTTGTATGGTTATTTTGGTAAGTTGGATAGTTGAACATATATTTTGATATGTCATGCATAAAACTTAGTATTGGCTTGACTTGAATGTATTGTATTGGTTTGAGAATGTGTTAAAGTGATAATGTAGGTGCAAGACAAAATGGGGTGAGAAATAAGGCTTGCAAATGGCCTATTTTGTCCACATGGGCAGAGACACTGGCGTGTGTCTCTGCCGTGTGAGACACACAGCTTGACCACAATGGGCATGTGTCTTCTGCATTCTTGGAAAAATTTTAATATTCTCCGAAAAATTCTTTGAGTACTCGGTTTAGTCCCGACTTGTTTCTAATACATAATTTGGGTCTCGATGGCTCATATAAGAGACGTTATAATTTTATATGATTATTTTCTGATATGAATGTTAAATGATATGAAAATGTTTGTAATTGATCTATATATTCTGGTAATACTTTATAATACTGTTCCGGCGACGAATAAAGGTTAGAGGTGTTACAAAAGTATTATTTAATAACAATTCTAACTTAATATATTACATAATTGATTTTTATCTATATCGTGGATGTGCTATAAACTAATATTTTTTAAAGTTTTAAGTCCATGTGGATAACACTTCATGTTGACATAGGAAAAAAAACACCACGTGGCACGTTTTAGTAGAATTGATATCTTTTGTTTTTGTAATTATGTTAATTTCAGAGATTAAATCGATGGACAAAATTAAACTTTAAATATAAAAAATAGGAAAAAGAATTCAATATCAAGTTAGAAAATTTGTATAATTTAATGATTAAATCTTAATTATATGCAGAAATTTGTCTGCGATTTTAATTAATAGCATCATTTATGAATCTAGTGAGTCGATCGGATAATTATTGATTTTCTTAATTCTAATGTATACTAATTTTGACTATAAATACAGAAATTTTATTCTTCCTCTAAGAGGTAAAAATGTGCTAATAATTATTTTGTTTTTATTAAGCGTTAATTAATGTCTTGGTTTGAGAATTTATGATGTTTCCTTTAAGATGATCGAAATAAAAAATTTATAAAATAATGTTGAAGTATATTATAATTAAATGTATTTAACTTCTTTATCTATAAAAAAATAATAATGAAATGCCGCCATAGCAATGCTGCCATTTTTTCTTTTTTCTTTTTTTTACATTAATACAAGTTCTATTTTTTTTTCTTTTGTCCAGTCGTTTTATGCTATGGCAGGAAATGATGAGCAACTTCCTTAATTTGTTACCATGTTGGACACCATTATTTCCTGCAATTGTTTGTACCAAAATTTAATCTTAAAGAAGCAAAACTACCTATTTCAGTATTTTTTTTTTTACTCTATTGAAGTTGAGTTGCACCCATGAAAGAAAAAACTACAAATAAAATCATCTAAAATTTTATTCATTTTGGGAACTGAATCAGCTGGTTTCACCTACGGAACTATACTCATGCGTCCTCAAGCTTTACTTCTACAAAATAATGACTATTCCATTTTACTTTTCTTTCTTTCAAAAATGACTTTATATAATTTGATAACTAAATCTATTTTTGTACATAAACTTAGTAACTAAGTCAATATTAATCCCTAAACCTGAAAAAATATATAACAGTTTGATGACGTAACACTTTAAAATTGTGTCATATCATTACTTAAAAAATAAGTTAAACTAATAATATGACATAAATTTTAAAGTGTTACGCCATTAAACTGTTACAATTATTTTTAAGTTTTAATGTCAAAATAGATCTTATTTTTAATTTTATGTAATAAAATTAATAAAAATATTTATATATAGTAAAGTGAACCAAATTATTTAGTTCAAAAGTCAAAAATTACATCAACCATTCTAAAATTATTCTCCATCTTTAAATAGAAAATGATTTTATCTAGTGATAATATATAATTTTATGCACCGAGAATGAAGCAGTCTTGTTCACCTACCCCTCGTGGGTTCTTCAAACGCCATTGGAGAAGTGGGTTAGGGACAAGGTATAGCATGGTGAAAGAGGTTTAACGAAGTTGTCTGTGTTGATGTGGGACCATGAAAGCTCAGTGGCTCCGACCCCATCATCTATTTTTTTTTCTTTGCTATCTTGTCGTTGAGGTAGTTGCACAAGTAAAACGAGTTCCAGTTTTGTAATAATATATAATGAAAAAAGAAAAGAGAAAGAAAAAAAGTGAGATTGTTTTAAGGGATAGAGATTAGAGAGAGAAAGGTGGTTTTGGAATAGATATATTAAGGTCGAGAGTCATATAGTTGAGATGTGAGCCTGCCCCCCGCTACCTCTCCCTCACTTACAACCCGCCCCCCTTTTTTATTTTTCAGGTGCATTTTTTTACCACCAAATTGTTGGACCTACATTCCCCATATGTTCCAAACTCTTTTGGAGGATTATTTTTATTATTTATTTTATGTTATATATTTGAGGTTGGGTTATCTTTCTCAATAATATTATATCTAAACTTTGAATTTACATTATTTTTTGAGATTATAATGTACTTTATTGTTATTGAAAATCGATTGACATGATTATTTTTACAACAATTAAAAAAGTATAAATGTATGCACGCTTAAATACATATCTTCTCCTCATTTAAAAACGAGGAGTAATTACTACTGGAAATAAGCTTACAAAATTGTCTAATTCTATATATCCTAATAAACATCCTTATCAATACATCATTAAAAATAAAATAAGGTAAATTAAAATTTAATTTTGAATTTTAAATAAATGCCAAAGAGAATTGAATTGTGGGATTAAAATTTGAAAATAATACAAATAGATGATTCAAACAAAGATCGTATATATTCAAAAAGGAAAGAAAAAGAGAGATCCTCTGCCAAAAATGGTGTCTGCTTTGTATTCTAGGAATCTTTTTGGATCACGTGAATATCATGAATGTTATAATCTATGTATATAATTTGACATCTAGTGGTTTCTTTATTTTTCTTGGATAAATTCCATTAACTATCCCAAAATTATTTTTTAAATTATAAACTGGTTCCTCAACTTGAAAATATTATAATTGAGTTCTTAAAATACTAATATTGTATCAACAAAGTCTTTTTGTCATTCTAGTTGTTAACTTAAACATCAAATACTAGTTCGGGTCTGACATGGAGTATATCTCAGACACACGAATCAAATTATAAACATGTTTGTATATTTTTGCGTGGAAAACTTGAATCTTCTGTGTTAAAGAATAGATGGTATCAATAAAAATCAGGAAGACTATTATTTTAGTATGATAGATCCAAGTTAAAAATTCAATAGCTAAACCTTGTATTTATAGTTTGATCAACATGTTTTAAACATGCTTCACGTTGGATTTGAGAGGCATTTAACGATCAAACTAATGATTAGAGTGACAAAAGAACTTAAGTGATACAATGTTTATATTTTTTATGGATTTATTCATAATGTTTTTAAGTTTGAAGAAATAATTTAAAATTTAAGTCGAATGAAATCAATCTTCGTTTCTTTTATTGCTTCTCTTGTTTATTTAGATTACACAAATTGAAGTATTAAGTTCATTTAGAATTTACTTCTCCTATATGAATGGAGTAAATTGTGTAGAAAGGGAGATTAAAGTATGTGATTAGACAATTCGAGTCTAAAGGTCATAGGATTAGACATTTTCATATATTAAAAGAATAGTAATGGTTTCAGCTTTTTCGTTGACAATGAATTGGTCAGCAATTTGTTTTAGGAAACATATGACATATCTAGATTTGACCCATAAACTCATACATGTTGTCTGCAAATTTGTTAGTATAGTAGCCGAGTTTACAAGGTAATCAAACTTTTATGCATCTATGTCCTCTTCAACTTTGTCTAATTACTCACAACAATATTATTCATATAGAATACACTGCGAAAGAAATTAACAATAATTAGTCACAACAATATTATTTTATGTATAGAAGGTATTGTTCCACTAGTACTAAATATTTTAGTATTGATAGTTTGATTTTTGTAAGTACACTTTCCAAGATTATTTTTTAATAACACCGACATCTTTCTTATGAGCTTATAAATTATATCTGCATCAATCGAAATGAGACAATACTTTCTTTTAAGAGTCTAAGATCCAACTCTCTCAACACTTTTATAATAAATTTGTAGATAACAATAAAATAAAACAAAACCTCAAAGAAAAGCAAAACTAGGAAAAAAAGGAACTAGTAGCCTGAGATGTATATCCCTTATAAAATTACTTGAAATGTGGTGTTTGAATACATAAAACGACATGGTACTGGGAAAGCAAAAAGTGGCAAAAAATTTTTATTTCGTCAAATATACTATTATAAGATGCTCTTGCCTCTCTACCATCTTCAACACTCCATACATAATTATATCAATAAATTTCTTTCTCCTAAGTATTTTTGTTTTTGCATTTCTTTAATTTAAATCTACAAATAATTCCACTTAAAACATCAATTTTATCATTTCAACTAAAATCTTATTTATTTTTTATACAAAACTTTCACCTAAAAATAACCTTAAAATCATGGTGGAATTTACTTCTTTAATCAAATTTATGACCCGTTACGTCATCTAATCAAAACAATATATTTTTAATAGATATAAATAAGTTACAAGCAAAGGACAAACTTACAAATTAAAAACTAATCTTAAATTTTTTTAATTAACTTATTACATATTTATTATTGTAATATAATAATTATAATTTCATATTTATATTTATATTATGCTATAAATTTTAATTTCTTAAATCAAATCATTAACCCAGTGACCCGATATTCCTTGATGGTTCATTATTGCGAACTAGTAATTGCATTGGATACAAAAAAAATTTTAAAAAAAACGTTAAAATGGTCTGAGTTATTGTAATTTTTGTAAATTTGGAATTCAGCTTCTTTATTTTTATTTTAAGAAATTTAATAATTTTTAAAAAAAATATAAGTCTAATTATTAATATTATTAAAATTCTTTTGTTAAAATAAAGTTCATTACAACATATTTTTTTGTTACGCGACAATTTATATATTTTTTTTATTATTTTAAAATGTTATACTAATGAATTTAGCATAAAAATTTAAATTTTTGAATTCCATGAAATAGAAGAAATTAATTTCTAAAAATAAAAATAATACACTAAATTTTAAATGTATAAAGAATAAAATAAGTTATTATACGAGAATAGAGAGTTA
This sequence comes from Gossypium stocksii, assembly GCA_020496765.1. Classification (NCBI taxonomy): domain Eukaryota; kingdom Viridiplantae; phylum Streptophyta; class Magnoliopsida; order Malvales; family Malvaceae; genus Gossypium; species Gossypium stocksii. Next base: position 58,773,312 of record CM035622.1, read on the forward strand.
GAGGAAATTTGAATGAGTTAAAGAGATCCCAGAGCATGTTATGCCCTCTACTTAGTAATCATTTTAAAAAGAAACACAATCTAGAAGAATTCGTTGGTAAAAGATTTAAAATTATAAAAAATTATAAAAATAAATAAATTTCATATTTAATTAGTATTAAAATTTCGAGTTTATAAATAAAATATCATGTATGTGAGTGTATTAAATATTAAAATTTAATTTTGTTGTATACGTAAATATATGGATGTAGGGTGGTTTAGTTTTTAGGTGGTTGGGTCTTATCAATGGCATAAAACCTCACGCTAAGTACATCAATGGCCATGATACCCAAACTTTTTTTCATGCACATTTGGAGCATTCCATTCCCTACCACCATTATAAATTATCATGACTGCATTACCCTTTACGCACCCTTCTCTCTCTCCTTGTGTTATTGCTCTTCCTTTTTTCTCTTTCTGTTATTCTCTCTCTTTCCCCTCTGCTCTTTACCTTTAATTTCTATGATTTAAAGCTATATATATATATATATATATCTGCAAGGAAAAGCCCAGTTTCTCTCCTGTTTAGCTAATGTCAGAAGACATGAATCTATCAATAAATGGGCAGTCTCAGGTCCCTCCAGGTTTTAGATTTCATCCCACAGAGGAAGAGCTCCTTCACTATTATCTTAGAAAAAAAGTGGCTTACGAAAAGATTGACCTTGACGTTATCCAGGAAGTTGATCTCAACAAGCTTGAGCCTTGGGATATTCAGGGTACATACTAATCAACCTAACCCTCTCTTTTTAATGCAATTTTTTGGTCTAATTTGTGGGTTATATGCAGAAAAGTGCAGGATAGGATCCACTCCACAAAATGATTGGTATTTCTTCAGCCACAAGGATAAGAAATACCCGACCGGGACCCGAACCAATCGTGCTACGGCTGCCGGATTCTGGAAAGCAACCGGCCGTGATAAGATTATATATAGTGGGTTTAGGAGAATCGGGCTGAGGAAAACATTGGTGTTTTATAAAGGCAGAGCTCCACATGGTCAAAAATCTGATTGGATTATGCATGAGTATAGGCTTGATGATAACACTACCACCCATGACTCTAATGTAAGCAAGCTATATTTCTCTTTCAATGTTTCCTATATGTATGTATGCATGCATAGTATAATAAAACTGAATTGGTCCAGGGTTCGAACCTCATCGGAGATTCGGTGACGGAAGATGGGTGGGTGGTTTGCCGTGTGTTCAGAAAGAAGAATTATCTGAAAACCCTAGAGAGTCCTAAAAGTAATTCGTCCTCCACCGGTCATGATTTAAAGACACACATGCTTAGCTCAGGAGGCAGCGATGGTGTCTTGGATCAAATCCTTCATTACATGGGAAGGACTTGTAAGATGGAGAGTGATTCATTGAACAACATCAACAACATCCCCATCCCCAACAACAATCCGAGGATGCTTGTTGGAAACAACGCAGGAATCAACGATGGGTTCCATGACCATGAAAGGTTCATGCATCTCCCTAGGCTTGAAAGCCCAACTCTCCCTTCGCTTTGTTACCAATCCATCGAAGACATGCTGACCGAAACCGAACACCAAGGTGGATGCTGTGGCGGTGGTGGTAATAATGAGACCAAAAATGGGGTAAATGACTGGGTCACACTGGACCAACTGGTGGCATCCCAGCTAAGTGGTCAAGTAGAGACAAGCAAGCAACTATCATGTTTTAGTGACCCTAATGCGGTTTTTAGTCTTTGTCACGATGATGGTATTCAATTATCGCATTTAAACTTACAGAGATCAAATCAAAGCTCACAGGTCTACAGCAACAACGACAATGATCTATGGAGCTTGACCAAGTCATCGTCTTCACCGTCTTCATCAGATCCCTTATGCCATCTGTCGGTATAATACAAGTACATGTCATTGTGAAAAACAAGCCTTTTGTTTCAGTGCTCAAGTACTCTCTTTAATTAGGTATATGTTGACATATATATATATACACACATATGTATTTTGCATTAATAAGTATGAAAGATGAGATGGGATGGCATTGTCAAAGTCATTACACTTTACTTAATAACGATGCCATCAATTTAATCATCTTAGGGAAAGGTTGTTTATATATATATATATATATATATAACTATCTTGAAAAGCTTTGATTGATCATAGCAAAGTGCTGACTTTTAGGGTATGGAATCTGGGGGTCATGTGTCTAATGGGGTCTCACACACACATACAAATAATGATAATCCATTTGGTTGGATATCACATGGAAAAGTGGTGAATGATATATATATATATATATATATATATCGTTAATTTGTAAATTAAAAACAAAAATAAAAATAAAAATCAACAAATCTTTGAATGATGGTGTCGAGGAAGATTGAGAATTGTATGTTACTGTTGTCTTCACCTAACGTACGAGCGCCTATCATGTTTTTTTTTTTTTTTTTTAGGGAAAAAAAAGGTGGCCATCTTTAAGGAATTAGGATAAGATGTGTTGCACAGAAAAAGAAAGGCACGTATCATCCTTGGGCCAATTTCAAATTTTTATACACTGTATTTCTTTTGTCCTTTTCTTCTAAATATCTCAACTTCAACTCCAATTAATTATTTTCATTATCTTTCTATTAGAAAGAAAAATAATATTGGTTAAGTATGTTTTTAAGTGATTAAGGCATCGAGGGGTTGTCTTATTTAAGGTTACAACTTACTACTGGTGTAGACAGGACGGACCAATGATTATTTTTTTTTTGGACTGATCTGAAAAATTATTTATTATATTCTAGTAAAATATAATAATATTATGTAACTAGCTAGGGCTAAATAAGTTGCTTTGGTAAAAAAAAATACATTTACTTCATTTTACATCATATTTATATATTATAATAATAAGATTAATGATTAGTTTGCTGTTGTATCTTTTCACTTTAAATGCCAACTTTAATGACTTTCCTAACACATAAATGTCATCTTTTAAAAAGAAATAATAATTTAACACAAGTTGAAACACATGCGTTTAGAGAATGAAATTAGTGTAGAGATGTTAATTAATTTCACTTTAATTTTCTTCTAATTAACTCATTATTATCACTAATATAAATACCACCATTCAATTTTGTTTGTATGCAAGCAATAATGTAGTACTAATTCACGCCAATATATATTATGGAGTGGCGAATTTCAAAAAAAAACCTTGAAAAAAGCTGGTGATGGATTCAAATGGTTGGTTCATGGGGCATAGCAATGATGATGTACCAGATGTGATTTTTTTTTTTTTTGGGAATATGAGATAGAACAAAATGTTATAATTATACTAATTATCAATTGGAATGATCCACACGAAAATTTAAACTTAAATTGTTATAAAATAAAGCGAAGTATTTAGATCTTCTTTTTCTTAAATAAATCTTATTTTTGGTAGAGCAATGGTTTGAAGATGATGGCTCCTTCTTCATCTTGTTTAAAGATCCATTAGGCTTTCCTTCTCTTCTTTTCACCGTTATTTGTTCTGTTTTATCAAGTTTAAAAAGCTAGAATCAAATTACAGAAAAAAAAAAAAAAAAAACAATCTGCAAAATGGGTACACCACTCATATCACGAAACACTAACATTCTAACTTCAGGAGGCGGCTATGTAAAATTCGCAATTTCACTGTGGACTTTAGAGACGTCTACTCCCTCCAATATTGGTTGAAGTAATACAACGGTGGAAGTGCTTCTTTGTATGATGTGGTGACATTAGCTTTTAATTCAATATTTGGTGTAGCGACGAAAAATTTTTAGCTTAGGTCGCTAATTGTGGCGACTTAAAATCTTGAAAACGAATTTGATTAAAGCAAAGGAGTCGCCACCGATCCTTTTTCTTAGGTGTGATCGGACACCTATTAAAACCTCTTTCTGGCAGAGAAATTCGTTTTTGTGTAAAAGAAAGGCTCAATTTAGGTCTACGTTGAAATTCAGAGAAAAAAGAGGGTTCGGGAGTCAGTTACGCGCGGGGAAGGTATTAGCACCCCCGCGACGCCCAAAATTGGTATCTTTCAAATGCACATTGTCTTAATTTTCAAAAGTACAAGTTCAATTTAAAATTTAGTTGTGACCCGATCAAAATACGAGCGTTTTAGGTTTTTTGTTTTTGAGAAGGATATCCCGCTTTTAACACAAGCCATCCGTGATTCACCCAACATAGCGATGAAATCACCGGCTTAATGTTAAAATCAGTATATTGCCTTGTTTATGAAATCATGAAAAGATTATGAATGGGTAATATCGGTGAAGAAATCAAAATGTGAATTAATATACTATATTAAAAACACATAACGAATAAGGTGAAAAGATACGAGATGAATAAAACATATAACAATGCATGCATAATCAAATAGATAATAGTGTTAAAAGTTTATACAAAAAGATATATATATTAGAAATATAAAAAGAGAGTATGTACATAAGATAATATTTGAAAATATACAAATATAGAAAGTAATATAATAAAAATATACATAAATAATATTGACTTAAAAGTATATATATATATAATATGCAAAATATTAAAGATGTGATAAATGAAAAAAAAAAATAGCATATATGTATAAATATAACGTGAAAAAAGTACTAATGATAAAATAATAGTAATATCATATTAAAAACTAATTAATAGTAATAACATAAGATAATAATAGTAATAAAGAGTATATACATAAATATGACATATATATATTAATATACAAAATAGATACGAAGTATATATATATAAATATAGTATGAAGAGGATATACGTGATGTACGGTAAAATATATATATTAGTCATAATAAGAATATTTACGTAGTATAATAATACGTATGTACCTATGTATTAAAAGTAATAATACAATTACGAATGTAGTATTAACGTTTATATGTAAAAGAATATATATATACATAAGTATGTGTTAACCAAAAAATAATAATATTTAAAATTATTGGAAATAATATTTGTTATGTATATGCATGGGTATGTAGAATGATGGTATTAAAAACTATTAATAACTTTTTGAAAGCTCTATATTAAACTAGGAATATAATATTAATATAAAGACATAATATTGAAAATTGCATTTACATGAAGATATAATATATACACAAAGTAATATTGAAAAGTATATACATAAAATGATATATAAATAATATTAAAGTGTGCATGCCGAATATAAAACATAGTATTTGGGATATACATAATACATATAGGAAATGATAACTGTTAAAAGCAAACTATTAATATATATGTATATATACATATAAGCATGAATAATAATAATAATATTAAAAGACATAATATATATAGATATATGATATAATATATAAAACGCAACATAGACAGTACACAATACATTATATACATTATAATAATAATAATGTTAATAAAAATAATAATTGTAATATTTAAAAATAAAAATAACCAAAATGCTAACACTTGAAAGTAAGTATAATAGTAGTAAAAATAGTATTGTATACAGCAATAATAATACATATATATATAGTAAAATATAAAATAATATAATAATTAATATAATAATAGTAATGTTAAGATTTAAAGAAAATAACGCTAAAAGGAAATAAAAGGACGAAATTGAATTGAAAAGAAACTTTTGGGGCGAATTTTGAATAAAAACTGAGGGAGGAGGGTTTATGCGAACACGGGGAAAACATACAGGGACCAGGAGTGCAAATTTCCCGTGTGTTTAAAACGGTTCGTATTAGGACGGACTAGATTGAAAACGGAGGCAAATATTTGGGCCAGATTTTAAAACATAAACATGCAAATGGGGCCTATTTAAACGCGGGTTAAGCTTAAGGGGACCAAAACAACAATTTACCCGCCTCTACAAAACGGGATCGTAGTGAAGAGGATCAAATCGCAAAACCAGGCAAATTAGAGGGCCAAATTGCAAAGGGGATGGGACCTGATTGCAGATTACGAAGAAAGCGGAAGGACCGATCGTGCAATAAGCCCTCCTGACGTCAGAGCACGCGGATCCTAGGCGGTTTGGGTCGAGTCGACCCGACCCAGGTCGGTTAGTATAAAAGGCCCCCTTTTTTGTTTTTTGCTCATTTGTCACCCGGGGGAAGAAAAAAGAAGAAAAAAAGAAAGGGAGAGGGAGAGGGAAAAGAAGGAGGGAAGGAGGAAGGAAAGAGGGAAAGAGGAGGGGGACCGGAGAGAGATCCAGTCGCCAGACCGGTCGACGGCCGGTCACCGGCCGATCACCGACCGATTGTCAAACGCCGTTCGTCGCCGCTCAGGCCACCGTTCCGGTGGCCAGAAAAAGGTAATTTTTTTATTTTTTTCCCCTTTTCTTTTATATTTATTTTTAGTTATTTAAAGTATATACTTGTATTCAAATATTGTAAGTGTCAAAAATGCGAAAAACAGAGAAGGAAATCTGGTATTACCTTCGATATTGGTCTCTTTATTGATGATTTCGGGGGTATTCCCTTCGCTGGATATTGCCAAAGTACTGCTGTTTTGTTTTGCTTTGAATATTCTTGCCTTTACATTCAATATACTATTATTTAGATTTGTTTTCTCTCTATTTTGTATCTCAAAATCGAACCCTTTACAATCTGCTCTTAATCGGCTTATATAGCCTCTACTTTTACAAATTGCTTCTCTGTTTTCTGCTTTCTGTCCTATCTCGTTTAATTCTTTACAGGGATTTAGGCGGTGCTGAGAGCAGAATGATATGACCGGGGCAGTGGAACAGAGGGCAGGTGCTGAGTCAGAGGCAAGTGGCCAAGTGGGGTGGCTAGGGCAGAAAATGGGGGTTAGGTCAGTGTGGCTAGGGTTTCGGGCTGCTGTTGGGTTGTTTCTTGTTGGGTTGGGTTGTAATTGGGTTAGGTTTAGGGAAATCGGGTCTCTGTAATGGGTCACAGGTAGGGCTTGTAACGGGTTTTAATTTTGGGTTTGTAATTGGGTTCAAAGAAAGAAAAAAAAAGAATTGTAAATGGACATTGTCGAAACCATTTTTTTGAAAAAGAAAGAAAAAAAAACGGATGCCGACTTAAAAAAGGGAAAACGGGAGTCGCCACCAATCTTTTTAGGTGTGATTGGACCACCTTATAATGTTTTGGTCTACGAAAAATTAGAGAAAACGGGCTCGGGAGTCGGTTACGCGCGGGGAAGGATTAGCACCCCCGCGACGCCCAAAATTGGTACCAAATTGAGCAATTTTCTGTCTTAAGTCGAAATTTGGAAAGATTTGAAAATAGGATTCTTTTTTTGAAACTGGAATGGTTTAAGTTGAGAAGATCGGGATTTCTTTGTTTCGGTAGAATGCGAACACCACATCCAGCACGATTGGACACGGGATTCGCGAATTCCTCGAAACTAGAGACATCTCGCAAGTTGCAAAATTTAGGAGGGTATTTTAGGTATTTAGACGAATGAGAAATCGCAACCCAGCACGTTAGGGCACTATTTCCCGGATCACTGAATACAAAAATATTGCCTCATTTTGAAGACATTTTTGAATTAAGACGAGACGGTTTAAAAAAGATCGAAATTCTTTCGTTTCGGAGGAATACGAACGGCACATCCAGCACGATTGGACACGAAGTTCTTAGGTTCCTCGAAACGAGAGATATCTCGCAAACCGCAAAATTTAGGAGGGTATTTTAGGTATTTAGACGAGTGAGAAATCGCAACCCAGTACGTTAGGGCACTATTTCCCGAGTCTCTAAACACAAAAATATTGCCTCGTTTTAAAAGCATTTTGGATGATGTCTTTTGGAACCACGATGAAATATCGGAGCATAGTATTAGCAAGTTAAAATAGCGATAATATTCACGACAAAAGGTGATATAAAAAGAGTATATTTGAAGGGTATATACGTGGTGGAAATATGTCTATACAATGTGGTTAGAACAAAATTTGAGCATGAAATAATAGAAAATATGAATAATATGATATTGAAGACATGCACGCACAAAATGTACGCATAACGATATTATAATATTGGTATAAAGAGTATGTGGTTAATAAGATAGAAGAAATATGTTTACATACAGATTGGATGCCTAAGGTGTAGGTATAGTATGTAAGTGTGCGGTTGGAAGTAGGTATGTGCATAGTATTCGAAAAAAAAAAAATATATTGTAGTATTAACTATATATACAAAATGTAGTTGTAACAAAATATGAGATAATAAAACATATGAACAATATGATATTAAAATATGCATGATGTAATATTAATGTATGTATTAACAGGAAACAATGATATTTAGAATTTGTTAGAAATATTATATACTATATATATATATATAAATATATGAAAGAAGTAGTAGCATAAAAAAACGTCTATTAATAACTTTATAGAAAATATGTACGCTAAAGATATGAAAAATATATATATAAATAAAATAATATTACAAATATATGCATAATGTATAAGAGTGCTATAATGAAAATGTAGATACATAATATAGTATTAAGATGTTTACATGATATAATATAAAAGGTACGTAAGTAATGGAATGGAAAATATGTATATATGAGAAGTATAGTATATATACAATAGTATTAAAGACTTGTACGTAAGATAATAAATGTAATGTTAAAATGCATATGTATATATATATATATATATATATAAATACAATATATTTGTAATATAGTTAAGAATAGTATGTATATAAAAAAGGAGTAAAGTATAAACATAATGATATTAAAAATATAATAGTAGTAATAGACATATAGTGGTTAAAATATGTGTGCAATATATATATAAAATAATTATGGAACAAATATATAAAAGTACGTATGTAACATATGCTATACATAATATGTGAAAATTCATGAGAATATATATATTAAATGTATGAGATATTTATAACGGTAAATAATAATCTGAAGATAATAAAAATAGATAAAAATAATGGTAATAATTATAGTGAATATGTTAATAATAATAGTAAAATAATAATAGTAATAATAATAATATCTAATCTTTAAAATTAAAGAAAAATAATGAAAACAAAGCTGGAGGGATGAAATTAGAAGTAAAATGAAATTTCGGGCAAAATTTGGAAAATAAAATCGAACGCGAGGGTCTGTGTAAACACGGGAACAAGGCTCAGGGACCAAAGGAGCAATTTCCCCGCACGTTTAAAACGACGTCGTGGCGAAGGGGACTAAATTGCCAATCACAATAAATTTATGGGCTGATTTAAAGGAAATAAAGAGTTTTATTGCGAAGTATAAAAATTGCGGAAGGACCGATCGCGTAATAAACCCATTTGGGTTTAAAAAACACGCGGATCCTCCTGGGTCGGGTCGGATCGACCCGACCCACCTCAAAACGACGTCGTTTTATTGTTTTGAACCGGGGGTCAAAACGGTGCGTTTTGGCCCCCTATAAAAGCTAAAATTTCCAGAAAAAAAATTCATTTCTCACCCGGGGGAGGAAAAGAGAAGAGAGAGAAGAGAGAAAAGAAAGGGGAAAGGTGACCAGGGGATCTCCGGTGGTCGGTCCGGCCACCGTCCGGTCACCGGACCGCCGTACCGGCGCCGGTGCCGGCCACCGTACACGGTGGCCGGAGAAGGTAAAATTTTTTTATTTTTTTTTATTATTTATTTTTTTATTTTCTGTTATTTTTGTTTTACACATATATATTTATGCTTATTGGCAGAATCGTAAAAAAGAAATGAAATTTTTACCTGTGGTATTTTTAGGGTTTTTGATTCTGTGCTTTAATTTCTGGTCGGGGGTTTCCCTTCGCTGCCTATTGCTAGAATTGATAATCGTTTTTGAAGTTTTATTTTGTTTGTATTGCTTTCTTTCCAAAAAAATGCCCCGAGAGCTTACATTGAATTTAGTTTCGGCTTTTATAGCCTTTTACATTCGTTTTTTTTTTTTTTTTATTACTTCTGTCTAGTCTCTTTACTGTTTTGCAGGTACCACTTGGAGGTTCGGTGGCTGACATGGGCGGTGCTGGGTCGATGGGACAGAGGCGGTGGCAAGTGGGTAGTCAGAGGCTAGGGTTAGGGAATTAGGGTTTCGGTTGGGTTAAGATTTGGGCCATCGGGTATTTGGGCTTGAAATTGGGTTGGTTTAATTTAGGTTTGGGTCAAGTGGGTTTTTTTTTTTTGGGTTAAAATGTAAATGGGTTTAAAAGTTGTATTGGGTTAAGTAAAAATGGGTTTTGTGTTCCGGGCCAAAATTGGCCATTACAGCTGCCCCTCTTTGCTCATTGTCGTGAAACGGGGATGGAGCAAAGACTTCAAAAGGGCCAATTTTGCTTGGTCTTGTCGAGTCTTGACTTCTCCGGTGCTCTTCTCGCTCGGGTAGTCTCTTTAGCCCATCACCTCTTGTAGCTTTGGTTCGATCCACTGCGACTTCAAAGGTACGTCTCGTAGCTTCGATCTGCTCACATCTTCAAGGATATAATAATTTAGCGAGAAAAGATCTGCAACTTCAATCTTTTCTGACGACCAATACAAAGATTTTTGAATCTGCCTTTTCGATCTGCTTTCTGCCAGTACAGAGAGATAATATCTGCCGAAACTTGATCTGTTACCCTACGACTAGAATCTGCTCCATTGCTGATGTATGAAGATAAGATTTGCTAAAGTTTGACCTGTTACCCTACTGCTTAGGGAGTTAAGATCTACTGGAATGTGATCTGCTCCGCTCCTGATCAACGAAGATAAGATCTGCTGTGTTTTGCCTGTTACCCTACTGCTTAGGGGGTTAAGGCGAGTGGCTGAAATCTGCTCCATTACTGCTGTATGGAGGTAAGATTCGCCAAAATTTGATCTGTTACCCTACTGCTTAGGGAGTTAAGATCTGTTGGGATGTGATCTACTCCGCTCCTGGTCAGCGAAGATAGGATCCGCTTTGTTTTGCCTGTTACCCTACTGCTTAGGGAGTTAAGGCGAGTGGCTGAAATCTGATCCATCACTGCTGTATGGAGGTAAGATTCGCCCAAATTTGATCTGTTACCCTACTGCTTAGGGGGTCGAGATCTGTTGGAATTTGCTGTTTCCGTCAATCTTGCTACATTGTCCACTGGGGAATCTATCTGTAGAATTGGTTTCCTGAGATTTATGCTTATGCAAATGATTAGGATGCCATGATCGAAATGAGTCAAATGCTTCCTAATTGTGCGTACTATGATGCAAAAATGTTATGAGAATGATCCTGCTTTGACTATCATTACTCATTCATCCAAGTTTCACTCGAGGTGTCATTCACACTCTGTTTGTATGCCTCAAATCAAGTTGGTCTTGTTATGACCTGCTAAAATCCTTTCCTCGGATCAAATTGTTTGTGTTTTCTAATCATCACTTCGAACTAAAAATGAAGTTTCCTTTGAGCATCCCCAATCTTTATAAAAAGGGGGTTCTTTAAACAATCGTTCTGTTTTAGTTTCTTGCATTATCAAGAGATTTTACAGAGTAACATGCAGAACTTCATTTGGAAAGATATTTTAGTTCATCAATCTTTATTTCAATGTAACACATTTGTGTAAGATGGAGGACAAAAATCTTGAGGATGGTTAGATTGAAACAAAGTCATCAAAGATACAAAGAAAATTAATCTGACAACATTTTGAGAAGATCAAAGGGTAGTGAGCAGGACAAAAAGGGTCAGATACCCTAGATATCGCAACTTGAGCTTCTGCATGCAAACTCCTTACAGACTACTTTGGGTTTGACATGTGTTTAGAAGATCCAAAATACTTTGTTGATGCCCCGGCATGTGATATACTCCACTTCTTGCTAGGTCAAGTATAGTGAGATGCTTGTCGTTTGAAATTTGAGCCGCCCTTTCGGGTTTTCAACTCAAAACCCCTTTAGTCTCAAGGCGCCCTTTGTGGGTTTTCACCTTGGCTTCTCCATCATTTCATTTTTTTTTTTTGTTATTTTTTTTGAATAGAAGTCCCAAAGCGCCCTTGGCGGGTTTTCACCTTGGCTTCTCTCCTTTCAGACAAAATACTTCTTGACTGAGTCTGAATTCACTGGATTGGGTAAGCTTTTCCCATCCATTTCTGTCAAAATTAACGCACCGCCAGAGAAAGCCTTTTTCACGACATACGGCCCCTCCCAGTTTGGCATCCACTTTCCTCTGAAGTCCTTTTGTATGGGAAGGATCTTTTTCAATACAAGGTCCCCCTCGTAAAATTCTCTTGGACGAACCTTTTTATCGTAAGCTCGCATCATTCGCTTCTGATACATCTGACCGTGACGAATTGCCTTTAACCTTTTTTCCTCAATCAGATTCAATTGATCGTATCGTGATTGAATCCATTCTGCCTCATCCAGCTTTATTTCTGACAAGATTCGCAGGGAAGGTATTTCCACTTCGATGGGTAACACTGCCTCCATCCCATAAACTAGCGAGAATGGAGTTGCCCCGGTAGAGGTTCTAACAGATGTTCGATAGGCAAATAGTGCAAATGGCAGTTTCTCGTGCCAATCTCGGTAAGTCTCAGTCATCTTTTCCACTATCTTTTTGATGTTTTTGTTGGCCGCTTCCACTGCCCCGTTCATCTTTGGGCGGTAAGGAGATGAGTTATGATGTTTGATCTTGAATTGACTGCAGACTTCTGCTATCGTGCTGTTATTCAAGTTCAGTGCATTGTCTGATATGATTCTCTCAGGCATTCCATATCGACAGATGATCTCTTTCTTCAAAAATCGACTCACTGCCGCTTTGGTGACGTTAGCATATGAAGCAGCCTCCACCCATTTCGTAAAGTAATCGATGACCACAAAGATGAAACGATGCCCGTTCGAGGCCTTAGGTGAAATTGGCCCAATGACGTCCATGCCCCACATGGAAAAGGGCCATGGAGAAGTCATAACATGTAAGGGCGACGGTGGAACATGAATCTTATCTCCATAAATCTGGCATTTATGACATTTCTTGGCATAGCTGATGCAATCCCCTTCCATAGTGGACCAATAGTATCCAAATCTCATAATTTGTCTTGCCATTGTGAAGCCATTGGCATGTGTCCCACACACACCTTCGTGCACTTCTTCTAAGATTTTCCTAGGTTCTACAGCGTCGACGCACCTTAAAAGCACCTGATCTTTCCCTCTTTTATAAAGGATATCTCCATCCAACACATAGTCGCAAGCTAACCTTCTCAAGGTTCTTTTCTCATTCTCCGTTGCCTGTTCAGGGTATTCACGATTCTTCACATATCGTAATATATCCTGGTACCAAGGGTGGTCATCCTTTTCTTCTTCTTCGATGCTACAGCAGTGAGCTGGGGCTTCGAAGATGCTCATTTGAATAGGCTTCATATCCTCCTCTTTGTTTACTTTAATCATGGATGCCAGAGTTGCCAGAGCATCTGCCATCTGGTTTTCATCTCGTGGGAGGTAATTAAAAGTAATGTCGTCGAACTCCTCAAGTAGTCCTAAAACTACCCTCCGGTAATTGATCAATTTGGGGTCTCTTGTCTCCCATTCACCTTTGAGTTGGTAAATCACCAACGCCGAATCTCCGTACACTTCTAACGTCCTAACCTTTCGTTCTATGGCTGCCCGAATCCCCATGATGCAAGCCTCGTATTCCGCCATATTGTTTGTACAGTCGAAGTCTAATTTGCATGTGAACGGATAATGATCTCCCTCTGGGGATATTAAGACTGCTCCGATCCCATTTCCTATTGCATTAGATGCCCCATCAAAGTTCAACTTCCATGGATTTTTCTCGACCGCTGCCACATACATCAATTCTTCGTTTGGAAAGTCAAAGCTTAATGGTTCGTACTCTTCCGAAGCCCTACTGGCCAGAAATTCTGCTATCGCACTTCCTTTTATGGCTTTTTGATTCACATATACTATATCAAACTCAGAAAGCAGTATCTGCCATCTCGCCATTCTTCCGTTTAGGGCTGCTGACTCCATCATATACTTTAATGGGTCCATTTTCGAAATCAGCCAAGTTGTGTGATATAACATGTATTGCCTTAACCTTCGGGTCGTCCAGATCAAGGCGCAACACAACTTCTCAATCGGTGGATACCTCATTTCACAATCAGTAAATTTCTTACTGAGGTAATATATCGCCTTCTCTTTTCTTCCTGACTCATCGTGTTGGCCTAGCACACATCCCATAGAGTTGCTGAACACCGACAAATACAATATCAGCGGTCTATCCGGACTAGGCGGGGATAGTACTGGAGCGTTTGACAAGTATTGCTTGACCTTATCAAAGGCATTCTGACATTCTTCGTCCCAGGTACCCTGGTTGTGTTTCCTCAGAAGGCGAAATATGGGATCACATTTCTCCGTCAATTGTGAAATGAAACGGGCAATGTAATTCAATCTCCCAAGAAAACCTCGAACTTCTTTCTGAGTGTGTGGCGGCGGCAGCTCCTGTATAGCCCTGACTTTGTCTGAGTCAACTTCTATTCCTTTTTCGCTGACTACAAAACCCAATAATTTCCCTGACCTGACTCCGAAGGTACACTTCGCTGGATTGAGCTTCAACTGAAACTTCCTTAATCTCAAGAATAATTTCCTCAAGGCTTCGATGTGTTCCTTTTCAGTTCGGGATTTAGCAATCATGTCGTCCACATACACCTCGATTTCCTTGTGCATCATATCATGGAATAAAGTCACCATGGCCCTTTGGTATGTTGCACCTGCGTTCTTTAGGCCGAATGGCATCACCTTGTAGCAAAAGGTGCCCCACAACGTTATGAAAGTGGTCTTATCCATGTCTTCAGGGTGCATCTTTATTTGATTGTACCCCGAGAAGCCGTCCATGAAGGAAAACCACGAATAACCTGCTGTATTATCTACTAAGGTGTCGATGTGTGGCAAGGGAAAATTGTCTTTTGGGCTAGCTTTGTTCAAATCCCTGTAATCGACGCACATTCGTACCTTCCCATCTTTCTTAGGAACAGGCACAATGTTAGCTACCCATTCGGAGTACTTGACCTCTTTCAGGAATCCAGCATCAAATTGCTTTTTGACTTCCTCTTTGATCTTCAGTACGACGTCAGGCCTCATTCTTCGCAATTTTTGTTGAACTGGCTTGTAATCTTGTTTTATTGGAAGACGGTGTACTACGATGTCAGTATCCAACCCCGGCATGTCTTGATACGACCATGCAAATACATCTTTAAACTCTCTCAGTAACTCAACAAGATATTGCCTAGTTTCCTTTGAGATGCACGTCCCTATTTTCACTTCTTTCCCCTCCTCCAAGGTTAAATTCTCTATCGTCTCTTTCTCGTGTGGCAGAATTTGCTTCTCTTCTTGCTTCACCATTCTCAACAGATCTGGGGATACATCACAATCCCTGTCATCTTCAAAATCCTGAGGTTCTTCTGAGAACATGTCTTGCTCAAAGGAGAATTCAGGACTTGCAGTATCATTGCTCATATCATTGATATCTAGGGACCTGCGGGGTATGGAAGAGTGTGCGAAGAATGAATGAATTTAAGAGTGATTGTTTTTATGTTATGAATGAAAAAAAATGAATGAAATTAGAAGGTCAAAAGAATATTTGTTGATAGAAGAATGAAAGAAGCTTGCTTGATTTGACAAAAGTGTTCTTTATTGAAACCAAAATATCCGAACATAAGCCTATTTCACAAATGAAATCTTATTACTCCTAGGCTTTAGAGCAATAAGAGTGTTCTGGGAAATTACTCTGTAAAGTTCCTAAAGGTTACAGGAAGTTCTTCAGCAGTCCAATTGTTTAAAGAGCTCCCCGGTTCGTAAGGACGGATATCCCCCAAGATCCTTGGTTCAGTCTCCCTATCATGTATGGCGTTGATGTGATAGCTTCCTTTCTCGAGTGCCCCCACCTCAGGGTGAATTATCCCTCCTGACACAAAGGTCTGAGATATGTGAGGGAACGTCATTGGTTCCCACTCGAGTTCTCTTCCACTCAGACGCGCCTTTCTTCTTTCCTGATGCTTCTCTATCTCCTTCTTTCTCTGTTTGTAGTCTGGCCTAAATCCTAGGCCAAAGCGATCTCTTTTCTCCCTTATCTCGGGGACTCGGGTTCCACCTTGGAGGTATTTGCCTAACCCTTTTCCAGGCACAGCTCCTTTTCCTACTGTCATTTGCAAACCCATCTTTGTGGTCTTGGACATTTTGGGCACTGGTATCTCATTTCCCTCCGAAATGAAGGTTGCATTGACAAATTCTAAAGAGCGAAAAGAGCATTCAATTGACTCTTCCTCTGCCTCCACATAAGGCGCGTTACCAGTAACTGCTGCTATGATGTCTTCTTCCGCGTTTATGGTTACCAATCGTCCATCTGTCACCAATTTCAGTTTTTGATGTAAAGATGAGGGCACCGCTCCTGCTGAGTGTATCCAGGGCCTCCCTAGCAGGCAATTATAAGAGGGCTTGATGTCCATTACCAGAAAATCCACCTCATATGTGTTTGGCCCGATCATTAAAGGGACGTCGATTCTTCCCATCACCTTTCTCTCCGTGCCATCAAATGCTCTCACTATGTTATGGCATGCTTTCATGTGGGAACTATCTATCGGCAACCTGTTTAATGTAGATAATGGCAAGACGTTCAAGGCTGACCCATTATCGATCAGTACACTTGGCAGCATATACCCTTTGCAACGAGTGGTGATGTGTAGAGCTTTAGTCGATCCCATGCCACCCGGTGGGATTTCATCATCATTGAAATGGATGAAATTGTCAGCACTTATGTTATTAACAAGGCGATCCAGCTTATTGACAGATATGTCCTTAGTGACATAGGTTTCATTAAGCACTTTCATCAATGCCTCACGGTGTGCTTCTGAACTCAGGAGCAATGCTAATACTGATATCCGGGCCGGTTGTTTGCGTAGCTGTTCAACTACACTATACTCGCTATGTTTCAGGAATTTTAGGAATTCCTTAGCCTCTTCCTCCTTCACTGGTTCATTGATAAGTGCTTCAGCCTCTTTGTCTTTCTCGAACGCTAAGGCTTTTGCCTTTACAGACTCGATCCTGATTCCTCCCGCGTCATAACGCTTCCCACTACGCGTGAAAGAACCTTCTGCCTGGGTTTCTTTGAAAGCATTAGCTATTTTTTCTTCTTCCGGCATCGTCACACTGCAGTCATAGTTCCAGGGCACCCTCTTGTTATCCTTATAAGGAAAGGAAACAGGTTTGCGAATAATGATCTTCGGTGTTGTTTGCGCTCCCGCATCGTCATACTTAGGTAGGGAAATAATGATCCTTGGCCGGTTGGTTCCTCGATTCGACGATTCTCCCTCCAAGGCGCATATGTGTCTTGCATCCGAGCCCTCTTCATAAAATTCCAGCTCCTTATTATCCATGAGGCTTTGTATCAGAATTCTAAATTCAGCACACTCTTGGATCTCGTGCCCTTCGACTTGATGGAACTCACAGTAGTTCCCCGCTTTTTCACTTCTTTCTTTGGCGACCAACATTCCTCTTTTCATCATTTCTCCCCAAATCACCTTTAACGGTGTCCTTACTTCAGAAATGTCTTCTTTGACCCTTCTCGTATCGGTTTCTCCGATTGCGTTCGCCCCTTGATCGCTGTGGTTCGGCAATGGGTTTTCTGTACTAGGGGTGTCGTCAAATTTCACGATCCCCATTTTGATAAGTCTTTCCACGGCCTTTTTGAAGCTGACGCAATTTTCAATTGAGTGTCCCTGAGCTCCAGCATGGTATTCACACTTGGCATTGGCATCATACCACTTGGGGTATGGGGGCTGCAGAGGTTTCAGGTAATAGGGAGCTATCGCGTGTGTGTTATATAAACTTTGGTAAAGTTCTTTATATGTCACCGGGATGGGCGTGAATTGGATCTTTTCAGTGTTCTGTCTTGCATTAGATTCCTGCCTTTGGGAACCCTGTTGCCCTCCCGTGGTCATTCTCGGTTGGCTAACCACAATCGCCTTCGGGCTATGACTGCTCGCGTTGTTCACTTCATTATCTTTCCTTCTTGGGGCCGGCCTTTTAGTGGTTTCTCCTTCTATCTTACCAACCCTTATGGCGTTTTCAATCATTTCTCCTGCCATAACTATATCGGCGAAGCTCTTAGTGGTGCTTCCGATCATGTGAGTAAGGAATGGGGCCTTCAGGGTATTTATGAATAGTACAGTAGTTTCTTTCTCCAATAGTGGCGGCTGAACTTGCATGGCGACCTCTCTCCACCTTTGTGCATATTGTCGGAAGCTTTCATTATGGTTCTTTTCCATATTCTGTAGGGTCATTCGATCGGGCGTCAAGTCAGCCACATGGCTGTACTGTTGCATGAAAGCGTGTGCCAAGTCTCTCCAGGAATTGATCCTATCGCGAGTTAATTGGTTATACCATTTAGCCGCGGCGCCGACTAAACTGTCTTGAAAACAATGAATCAGAAGTTGATCATTGTTCACGTGCCCTGTCATTCTCCTACAGAACATAGTAAGGTGGGCTTCAGGACAGCTAGTCCCATTGTATTTTTCAAATTCTGGCATTTTGAATTTATGGGGGAGGACTAAGTCTGGGACCAAGCTAAATTCCTTAGCGTCCATCCCTTGTCGGCCATCAGCACCTTCTAGAGCCCTAAACTTTTCTTCCAACCATCTGCAACGTTCTTCCAATTGTCTTGAGGATTCGGTCCTTTCCCTTTCCTTCTCAGCCAAATCCAAATCAGGGGTGAGTGAATTGATAGGATTTTCTAACGGGTTAGACCCCGAACCGTCTTGTAGGTTCACAGGCATTCCAATATCAATTTGCCCCTGTTGAGGCCTGATGGTGACAGACGGCCTTCGTAGGGTAGCCTCCGTCTGTGTTTGAGTACGGGGTGGTGTGAAGCCCGGAGGATAATCATCATTATCTTCCGCGGTAGCAGCCATAGGGGCCTTTCCCTTATCCATTGCTCCTTTCAGCAGCTGAGCCATTTCGGCCACCATACTCCTCTGAGCCTCCATCATCTGTTCACGCATATCGTTTTGTATTTTTGCCAGTTGTTCTTGCAATTGTTCCTGCATTTCTTTTTGCAGTTGCTCGAATCTCTGATCCATATTCTTGGTTTTAGCACGCGTACCGTAGGGATGTGGATTTTCCAGATTCTTTCCTTCTGTAACAACTTTTACTCATCAGGGTCTTTTCAGTTTTAATGCATATGATGTAATGCAATGCGAATGCATGAATGCAAAAGATATCGATCCCGATTCAGTTTCAATTTAGAAAACGTTGTTTAAGGAACAAAAATCCTTACACAAAACGAATTACAGACACTTTCATCGTTAGGTATAGAGTTTCAACCCATTTTTCTTTAATAACAGGAACAAAAGTTTTTTACAACAAGCTGATTACAGATATGCCTTTGCTTTTAGGCCTAGAGTCTTGATTTTCTTAAGCAATGCCGCCAATTCTCGACCTCGGTCTGATTCTTGCTCGTATCTGACACCTAACACATCGGCTTGCACTGCCAGGTCTTGCAGATGGTCGGCGACTTCTCGGATCTGGACAATGGCCTCTCCCATAAGGTAATCTCTATCTCTGACTTGATTCTGGAAATGGTGAAGCTCTCCCTTCCAGTGTTCCTCTCGCGCTTCAAGCTGCTCGATACGAAGCCCGCCGTCTTGTAGTGCTGTCTCTAGCCCTTCTATCTGATGTTTCATCTCTTCAATTTTATCTTGGCTTGCTTTCAACTCGGCCGCGGAGTTACGACTTCGGTGGAGATGAAGAGACCGTCCGAGTTCAGTTACCTTAGCCCTTAATCCTTGACTTTCCTTTCGATTATCTGCTAAGTTCCTTTCCAAAGCTTGATTCTGTGCCTGCATTTCTTGGAACCTTTTCTCCCAATGGTTTGCTTTGGTTTTCTCTTCCCGAACCTCTAGCTGCCATTGTTCAGAAGTCTTTCCTAATCCGGCTCTCTTTTTTGACAGTTGCATTTTCCTATACCGTTCTTTCAGGTCATCTCGGTCTTCTTCTATTTTCCTCTTTTCTTTCTTCACCTTTTCGACCTCTGTTTTCTGTACATCAACGTCTAGGCTCAGGTACATCTTCTCTTCTTCTAACTTCTCTATTCGTTTTGCGAGTTCTAGATTTTTCCTTTCAAATTCTAACTTTACGAGTTCTAGTTCTGAAGGAATCACCCGTAAGCTTTCCTCTATTGATTGAGCAGTCTCCCAACTTGGCCTCGGGATGTTGTCATTGGTTCTCTTGTTAAACCATTCTTTGTACTCAGGGGTCACCGTCGGGCCATCAGTCAGAACCTTCATGCAGTAGATCTTCTTCCAGGCGTCAGAAATCTCTCGTATCTTCTTTTTATAATTGTCGCCTTTGTATGAGAATTCACTTTGGGCCAGGCCATATGTTACCGGTATAAACTGTTCCGCCTTGTATTGCCTCAAAACGAGCAATGGCGCATAACCGACAACTCCCCAAATTCCAGGGAGAGGTACCCAATCAAAGGTTCCACAACGATAAATGATTCCTCTAGGAGCCATCCAAGGAGCTTTCCATACAACATCTTCTTTTCGGAGATTTCGCAGTATCTCTATCCATCTCTCCTCTGTGATGTCATCTCTTCTTGAGGTAGTCGCTGCTTCTCTTAAGGGAGAATAGTCCTGTAAGAATACTCGGCAAGGACCTCTATCGACCTTCCAGAAGTGACTATGGAACCACACTAACAATAACTGTGCACAACCGATGAATCTACCTTCACCAGTTCTCCTACATGCATTCAAGGACCGAAATGTTTCTGCTAGGATTGCCGGTACAGGTGTGACTTGTTTGTCGAGCCGATCGAATAAATCTGTGACTGCCTCGTCTATATGCCCCATAGCCTTCGGAAAAATTACCAACCCGTAAATACTCAAAGCTAAGACATCCACCTTCCTCTTCGTGTCAGGGTGCGTCAGTATCAAATCCCTTAGGCTGGCCCATGAAATACATTTGCTATCACCTTTTTGTTGGATCCGAGCTGTGGCCCACTGTTCACTCATTCCCGTGATGATCATTAATTTCTTCACGAAAGTTGGAAGATTGACAGCCCTAACATAAGCCTTGTTATCTTGAATTCTCGGACAGCGGAGCAAGATGGTATATTCCTCCAGAGTGGGTGTCAAATCTACCTCACCGAATGTAAAACAGCTATAAGCGGGGTTCCAAAACTGTGCCATAGCCCGAAACAGATGCTTATCCACCTTAATGTCTAGCAAATAGGGAAGATCTCCGTAATTCTGATAGAACAACTGTTTAGCCTCATCATCCCATCGGGTCCAAATATCCCTCAATTCCCGAAGCTCGTTCTGTGTCGAACTGATACGAGTAAAGTCCCATAGCTCTGACATATACCCCTCGGCAATACTATCTCCTTTTTCTAACTGGGCTTTCTCTGACCATGTCCGTATGTTAGCGTTGTCTTCCACTTTGTCAAGATATTCATTCCCCATTACAAAACTTTCTAACTTAGAAATAGAACCGTGAATCGATACCTTTAAATGCTGGATGACATGCAATGATGACAAAACAGAAAGGGGTCAGTGTTATATACAACAGATATAATTCAAAGAGAATAAATAAGCACCTACATGGGTAGTCATTAAAGGTCACCTCCGAATTACCAAGGATGGGCACTTAAGGTTCATTATATGTGTTTCGGTTCTAGAGAGAAGGGTACCCGAACCAGCAGATTCCTTGATCCTCGCCCATTATAGGCTCATATAGACCAAGTTCAGTTCAGGGGGACACATTTCCCTACTGCCATGCGGAGATGAAAATCTCACGAAGCACATAGGTACGGATGTATCCCGGAAGCGATTCACCAGCCCATGCGGAGGTGAAAACCTCACGAAGGCGTAGCTCCTCACTCCCACTTAAGGGTGTGACCACAACGGTCATGCAAATGCAATGTGTGCGAGAAAAGATAACAAACATATACGACAATTACATGTAAAAGATCATATTTTAGAAAATTTCCAACTCAAACTTTAAGACAGAAAACAATCAATTTTGGCTTGACTCTCTTGGGGATCCCCAGCGGAGTCGCCAAGCTGTCGAAACCATTTTTTTGAAAAAGAAAGAAAAAAAAACGGATGCCGACTTAAAAAAGGGAAAACGGGAGTCGCCACCAATCTTTTTAGGTGTGATTGGACCACCTTATAATGTTTTGGTCTACGAAAAATTAGAGAAAACGGGCTCGGGAGTCGGTTACGCGCGGGGAAGGATTAGCACCCCCGCGACGCCCAAAATTGGTACCAAATTGAGCAATTTTCTGTCTTAAGTCGAAATTTGGAAAGATTTGAAAATAGGATTCTTTTTTTGAAACTGGAATGGTTTAAGTTGAGAAGATCGGGATTTCTTTGTTTCGGTAGAATGCGAACACCACATCCAGCACGATTGGACACGGGATTCGCGAATTCCTCGAAACTAGAGACATCTCGCAAGTTGCAAAATTTAGGAGGGTATTTTAGGTATTTAGACGAATGAGAAATCGCAACCCAGCACGTTAGGGCACTATTTCCCGGATCACTGAATACAAAAATATTGCCTCATTTTGAAGACATTTTTGAATTAAGACGAGACGGTTTAAAAAAGATCGAAATTCTTTCGTTTCGGAGGAATACGAACGGCACATCCAGCACGATTGGACACGAAGTTCTTAGGTTCCTCGAAACGAGAGATATCTCGCAAACCGCAAAATTTAGGAGGGTATTTTAGGTATTTAGACGAGTGAGAAATCGCAACCCAGTACGTTAGGGCACTATTTCCCGAGTCTCTAAACACAAAAATATTGCCTCGTTTTAAAAGCATTTTGGATGATGTCTTTTGGAACCACGATGAAATATCGGAGCATAGTATTAGCAAGTTAAAATAGCGATAATATTCACGACAAAAGGTGATATAAAAAGAGTATATTTGAAGGGTATATACGTGGTGGAAATATGTCTATACAATGTGGTTAGAACAAAATTTGAGCATGAAATAATAGAAAATATGAATAATATGATATTGAAGACATGCACGCACAAAATGTACGCATAACGATATTATAATATTGGTATAAAGAGTATGTGGTTAATAAGATAGAAGAAATATGTTTACATACAGATTGGATGCCTAAGGTGTAGGTATAGTATGTAAGTGTGCGGTTGGAAGTAGGTATGTGCATAGTATTCGAAAAAAAAAAAATATATTGTAGTATTAACTATATATACAAAATGTAGTTGTAACAAAATATGAGATAATAAAACATATGAACAATATGATATTAAAATATGCATGATGTAATATTAATGTATGTATTAACAGGAAACAATGATATTTAGAATTTGTTAGAAATATTATATACTATATATATATATATAAATATATGAAAGAAGTAGTAGCATAAAAAAACGTCTATTAATAACTTTATAGAAAATATGTACGCTAAAGATATGAAAAATATATATATAAATAAAATAATATTACAAATATATGCATAATGTATAAGAGTGCTATAATGAAAATGTAGATACATAATATAGTATTAAGATGTTTACATGATATAATATAAAAGGTACGTAAGTAATGGAATGGAAAATATGTATATATGAGAAGTATAGTATATATACAATAGTATTAAAGACTTGTACGTAAGATAATAAATGTAATGTTAAAATGCATATGTATATATATATATATATATATATAAATACAATATATTTGTAATATAGTTAAGAATAGTATGTATATAAAAAAGGAGTAAAGTATAAACATAATGATATTAAAAATATAATAGTAGTAATAGACATATAGTGGTTAAAATATGTGTGCAATATATATATAAAATAATTATGGAACAAATATATAAAAGTACGTATGTAACATATGCTATACATAATATGTGAAAATTCATGAGAATATATATATTAAATGTATGAGATATTTATAACGGTAAATAATAATCTGAAGATAATAAAAATAGATAAAAATAATGGTAATAATTATAGTGAATATGTTAATAATAATAGTAAAATAATAATAGTAATAATAATAATATCTAATCTTTAAAATTAAAGAAAAATAATGAAAACAAAGCTGGAGGGATGAAATTAGAAGTAAAATGAAATTTCGGGCAAAATTTGGAAAATAAAATCGAACGCGAGGGTCTGTGTAAACACGGGAACAAGGCTCAGGGACCAAAGGAGCAATTTCCCCGCACGTTTAAAACGACGTCGTGGCGAAGGGGACTAAATTGCCAATCACAATAAATTTATGGGCTGATTTAAAGGAAATAAAGAGTTTTATTGCGAAGTATAAAAATTGCGGAAGGACCGATCGCGTAATAAACCCATTTGGGTTTAAAAAACACGCGGATCCTCCTGGGTCGGGTCGGATCGACCCGACCCACCTCAAAACGACGTCGTTTTATTGTTTTGAACCGGGGGTCAAAACGGTGCGTTTTGGCCCCCTATAAAAGCTAAAATTTCCAGAAAAAAAATTCATTTCTCACCCGGGGGAGGAAAAGAGAAGAGAGAGAAGAGAGAAAAGAAAGGGGAAAGGTGACCAGGGGATCTCCGGTGGTCGGTCCGGCCACCGTCCGGTCACCGGACCGCCGTACCGGCGCCGGTGCCGGCCACCGTACACGGTGGCCGGAGAAGGTAAAATTTTTTTATTTTTTTTTATTATTTATTTTTTTATTTTCTGTTATTTTTGTTTTACACATATATATTTATGCTTATTGGCAGAATCGTAAAAAAGAAATGAAATTTTTACCTGTGGTATTTTTAGGGTTTTTGATTCTGTGCTTTAATTTCTGGTCGGGGGTTTCCCTTCGCTGCCTATTGCTAGAATTGATAATCGTTTTTGAAGTTTTATTTTGTTTGTATTGCTTTCTTTCCAAAAAAATGCCCCGAGAGCTTACATTGAATTTAGTTTCGGCTTTTATAGCCTTTTACATTCGTTTTTTTTTTTTTTTATTACTTCTGTCTAGTCTCTTTACTGTTTTGCAGGTACCACTTGGAGGTTCGGTGGCTGACATGGGCGGTGCTGGGTCGATGGGACAGAGGCGGTGGCAAGTGGGTAGTCAGAGGCTAGGGTTAGGGAATTAGGGTTTCGGTTGGGTTAAGATTTGGGCCATCGGGTATTTGGGCTTGAAATTGGGTTGGTTTAATTTAGGTTTGGGTCAAGTGGGTTTTTTTTTTTTGGGTTAAAATGTAAATGGGTTTAAAAGTTGTATTGGGTTAAGTAAAAATGGGTTTTGTGTTCCGGGCCAAAATTGGCCATTACAGACATTAATTTGGTTTAATTTTGGTTTCTGTTTTGCTTCTGTTTGTTTGCAAAATTGGGCTACAACATTTGGGACACTGGATCCTTCTTGGTGGAAATTTATCGGGTCGTTGCTTGACATTTTTGTAAAACCTTGTAGTTGTTTTTGTTGATGTTTCTTTGAATTGGATCTGAAAATTTCATGTCCTTGTAAGTAGAAGTAGAGATTAATCGTCTTCTTGTTTCTAGATATCTTACTAGCACTAATCACTCAATATGAAGGCTCAAATATCTAATTTACAAAATTAAATATCTATGTTTGGAGTTAGTGATTATCAAATTTAAGTATATATTGAAATCTAGAATTGATTAATCTTTTAACTTAGTTTTGCTAAAAAATAGTTATATCCACCAAAAAATCTTAAAATTTTTATTATATCTTGAAATAAAAACAGGTTAAAAATCTTTCAATATGCACAAGCATAACTTTCCTGACTTTTTGGTTTAGGTTAACTAATTATGTTAGAGTTTATAGTAGTTACTACTCTATGTATGTGTATAAATACACTACCTTTGTAATCATTCAGATCAAGCAATAATAATCAAGATTATTCAATGTTAATTTAGTTTCTTTTCTATAGTTCTTTCATATCATTCTTTCATGGTATCAGCCGCTTCCTCCTGGTGTGTTTTGCTGCCTTAGATGGACACATCGTCGCCCATTGAGTCTGCTCCTAAGAGCCTCTGCTCCTGGTTACAATCCCACATCGCCATGTCTCTCCAATGGTGAAAGATTTTCTTGTGTGATTCATACATTTCCTAGCATTACACAGTCAAGCTTGATGAGAATAATTCCGTGCAATGGCAACACTAGTTGAAGCTAATCACTGATGGCTACGATCTTACCAATTATGTTAATGGTACTCTTCCGGTGCCACCTCAGTTTGTGCCGGACTAAGAAGGGAAGTTACTCTTGAATCCTGACTTTGTTGTTTTTTGTCAACATGACAAACTACTTGCTTCTTGGATTTTACCACCATTAGTGGCTCCCTTTTGTCCTATTTTACAGGTACTAACATTGTCCATGATGTGTGGAGCACGGCGTGTCACTTATTTGTTACAGCCTCTAGAGCCAAAGTTTCTTGGTTAAAGCATGAACTTCACTTACTAAAAAAGGGGTCACCTGTGACTTTCTTGGTGCTTCTAGCCATCTGATCTCTGCTATTGGGCAACTTGATAACATTCTTGTGAGCCTTTCTGCTGAGTTTGATTCAATTATTATGGTGACTTCTTTTTCACTAAAACCTCTTGAAATGAATCGTCTTGTGAAAATTATATTGGAGTGCGAAAATAAGCAACGACAATTTGTGCCAGAAGTTCCTCCTCAGTCCAATTTGGTTTAACATTTGTCGGGTTTTAATTTGACGTTGGCTCCTCCGATAGGTTCAGTGCCTAATTCTCGAGGCATGAGTGTATTCTCCTATAGTGGTTGCAAGTCTTATCGTGGTCGTGGTCGTGGTCGGAGCAACCGTGGTCGACCTTAAACATCTCACTCAACGCTGCTACTATTGGTTCGACCACTCAGTTGATGACCTCTGATAACATCTTTTGGTCCTTCATCATCAGTGCTTGGTAGTTCTCCAATTTCATTACATGTTTGGTCTTCTAAAAGAAACATGGTACTTGCCTCGAACCTTCCTTCCTATTTTCCTAATAAGGAAGCCTTTGTGAATTATGGGTCTCCATTTCTTGGGTCGTTTGCTAGGCTTTACTCAACCACTAGCCCACCTACATCTATCCGTCCAATGTCATCTAGGTCGTATTTGTATGGACAGTCTTTGGGCCGTCTGCTATTAGGCCTACTGTTCACAATGTTACATGTGGGCTTGTATCTTGGTCTCTTGTTGCTCCTTTTATTGGGCTTGCTTTTGGGTCTACTCATTTTGGGCTGCACACTTCCACTACTCATGCTATCGGGCCTAATTCTGCAAATTTTGTTAAGCTATATGTTCGTTTGCCAATTAGTTCTGTTGAGCCAACCATGTGGTATCCTGACTCGGTGCCACTAATCATGTTTGTCAAGAGGCTTCCTCGTTGAATAAATCAATCGAATATTCAGGTAATATTCCTTTACCTATAAGTGATGGTATGAGCGCCCATATTGAGCGTTTAGGGTATAGCACGATTTATACATCCAGTAAATTGTTGCATTTGAAAAATGTGTTACATGTACCTAAAATATGAAAAAAAATTACTCTTGGTTTCTCAATTACTTGGGATAATAATGTATTTTTTGAGTTTCACCCCTTTCATTATCTTGCTAAGGATATACAGACTTAGGCAATTTTGTTCAAAAGCCATACACATGAAGGGTTGTATCGATTCTCTCTGGTATCATCTTTCGACAACATCGAGTTTGTTTACGGTACTGAGCTATCTCTTCATAACACGGAGTTAGCCACTAAAACCAAATTGTTTGAATTGTGGCATCATAGTATTGGACATCTGTCGTCAAATATTATCCACTTGATCTTGAACTATTGTAATATTTTTGTTGGTGATAATAAATTGTAACATGTATGTACGACATGTCAACAAGGACAGTTTCACAAATTACCATTCTTAGATTCAGTCATTGTATATCGTCATCCATTTGATTTAATAAATTCTGATCTGTGGGGACCCCCTGCTATTAATTATGGAAATAGTTGGTATTATGTTTCTTTTGTCGATATTTTTAGCAAATTTACTTGGTTATTTCTTATTCAACATAAGTCCTAAGCTATTGACCATTTTATTCAGTTTCAAAAAATGGTCAAAGTGCAATTTGGAAAAAACATCAAACAATTTTAGAGAGATTTGGGTGGGTAGTTTTGTTCTTTCATATCTTTATTAGCTCAACATGAAAATTTACATCGTGTAACGTGCCCACACACATCCAAACAAAATGGAATTGTAGAACGAAACATCGTCATATAGTCAAAGCTGTGCTCACCTTACTTGCTCAAGCCCATTTGCCGATGAAATATTGGGGCTATGCGTTTTCATGTGTGGTTTATTTAATTAATCAGTTGCCCACTCTAGTTCTTCAACATCAGTCCCCGTACTTGGTTCTTTATGGTACTCCTCTAACATATGATCATCTTTGTGTGTTTGGATGATGTTGCTACCTGTATCTTTGTCCTTTTAATCATCACATGTTGGAGCTCTATTCTCAACCTTGTACTTTCTTTGGCTACAACTCACAGCACAAAGGTTATCGGTGCCTTACATCGGATGGTTGAATTTTTGTGACTTAACTTGTGGTATTTGATGAGAATCAATTTTTGTTTTCTGTAAATAATCTGCCTATTTCTCCGGCATCTACCTGAGTCACCACTTTTCCCCCCCGTGTAGTCCAACCCGCAATGCTTAATGCCCTCAAGTGATGCTCCGTTAAACCATTCACCGATCTCTATACCTATACATGCTCATGATTCTTCTCCTTTGGATAATGATACCACTAGCTTAGGCTATGACTTCAACACTTCCTCTCCCACCTTGGTTGTTCTTGTTACTACTATTGATCCTCCACCACAACTTAAATAATACTCGGTCAAAGGCCAACATTTTTAAGCTGAGACTACTCACGGCTGAGTTGCATGAACAAGAACCGCGCACTATTGATGAAGCTTGTACTAGTAAGAAGTGGAAGATGGAAGCTCAAGACGAATATGATACTCTAATCCGAAATCATACTTGGAGTTTGGTTCCCTTACCTTTGGGTCGAAAGGCAATTGGTTGCAAATGGTTGTTTAAAATCAAACAGAATCTTAATGGTACTGTAGCTCGTCGAAAAGGATGATAGGTTTCTAGGGGTGGCTTCCATGAGACGCTTAGTCCCATTGTTAAACCGGCTATTATTCTCACCATTCTTCCAATTGCTATCACCAAATGTTGGTTGTTATGACAAGTTGATATGAATAATATTTTTCACAATGATGAATTAACTGAAGAGGTATATATGCAGCAACCACCCGATTATGTTCAAAATGATGCCCATGGACAACCTCTTGTTTGTTGGTTAAACAAAGCTTTGTATGACCTCAAACAAGCTCTAAGGGCATGGTTTGATAAGTTAAAAGCCTTTCTTGTATCTGTTGGTTCTGTACTGTCTAAATCTGATGCTTTTTTATTCGTTCATATCACTAATAAGTCATGTATGTATGTCTTAGTATATGTTGACGACATCATTATTATAAGTGACTCATCTCTCGAGATTGATACGTTTGTTCAATGACTTCACACTAAGTTTTCAATCAAAGACATGTCATCACACTGAGTTTTGACGATACTCTTCATTTGTGCCAACGAAAGTACATTCTTGGCCTTCTCTATCGTTGTTATATGGTTTAGGCTAAAGGTATTCATACACCCATGATTAGCTCATCTCCTATGTCTAAATATATGAGAAGTCCGCTTGATGATCCTCATGAGTATTGCAGTATTGCTAGAGCATTACAATATGTTATTCTCACTTAACCCGACATCACATATGTTGTTAATCGTATCTGTCAGTTTATGTATGCTCCGACTGATATTCACTTTATGGCAATCAAACGTATCTTGCACTATCTCTGTGCCACTATTGACTATGGATTGCTCATACAATCATCCGAGAGGTTGTCGCTAGTTGGATACGCAGATGCAAATTGGGGATTAGACTTTGATGACCGTCGCTCCACCACTGGGTATTATATGTATTCTGGTGGGAATCATGTCTCGTGGTGCTCCAAGAAACAACAATTTGTGTCCCGGTCCACTGTTGAAGTTGAATATCGGGGGTTGGTTGTTGCTACTGCTGACGTCACATGGTTAGGATCCTTATTACGAGAACTTCAATATGATTCTGTTGATACACTGACCATCTAGTGTGATAACTCCAGTGCCGTAGCGGTTACATCCAATCATGTCCTTCATTCAAAGTTTAAACATGTTGAACTCGATTTGTTTTTTGTTCGAGAGAAAGTTGCTGATGGTTCTCTTGTTGTTGGTGAGGTCTTTGCTTGTGATCAAGTTGCCAATATCCTCACCAAACTGTTATCTGCCTCTCATTTTTGTTGTCTTTAACAGTTTCTACGAGTCTCGATATTGAAGTAGTTAGGTGAATGTTAGTGTTTGTAAGTCAAGTTTAACTAATTTTGTTATCAGTTTAAAGCAATTAGTACTCTATCTATGTGTATAAATACACTACCTTTGTAATCATTCAGATCAAGCAATAATAATCAGGATTATTCAATGTTAGTTTAGTTTTTGTTCTATAGTTCTTTCATATCATTCTTTCTTCTTAAAAAAAAAGTTAAAATTTTTAATATATTTTTTAATAAAATTTAAGATATATATTCATAATCTAGACATAACAAAATCAATTTATCTAAAAACTAGCTTTCAATATGCACAAGCATAACTTTCTTGACTTTTTGATTTTGATTGTGAACCCAGGATTGTATTTGATTTGAGACCAATTAGAGAAGCTCAAGTCAAAATTTGAAATTCAAATTAACTTCACTTAAGTTTGAATTTTAAAGTTGAAGTTAATAAGTTGCTCGAATCAAATATTATGACACTATTTTTGAATAGCTTGAGCTTAACTCAATAATTGTGTCGTTGAATTTGAATTTTTTTTTAGATTAAATTCAAAAAAATTGTGATTAAAATTGTTCATGGGTCAAGTCAAAGTTTTAGATTAGACTCATATATGGTATCAATACTATGTATGATTGTCTAAACTTATAACCTAACTCAGAATATGTATCTCAAATTATATACAAACTTGTCCATATTTTTAAACTACTTATATTTTTAAATTTGTTAAATTTTAATATTTAATAATTTCATATATTTTTACTTTATTATAATTTTAAGCAATTGAATATATTTTTTAATATGAACTTCAGTGTTAACCCATATTTAAGCAACCTAATTTTTGAAATTTACAATAAATAACAAATATTTTGCAATTTTTTCCCTCCTCACTTATCAACACCTTCACCTATATCTCTTAATTGCTTGCACATTTCCCCATTGATTATCACATGGTTCAAACTTAATACTGGAGGCCAATTTAATACGAGGCAAACGTATATATACAGTTATAACACTGCAACTCCAATGAAAAATATATTGTTTAATTATTCATATGGTCCGACTTTCCCAATTGGGAAAATTAAACTGTAAAGTTGGGCGGATTTCTCCCAAATTATCGCTTTGGTTAAAACGATAAAAAAAACAATAAAACAATAAAATCAATTTATTATAGTCATACATCATTCTGTATTAAGTGAAAATGTTGTGGAGTTGTTTATATTAGGTTCATATTGTATGTTGCTAATTTTATTGAAAATATATATTTATATAGATTTGACTAAAAAATAAATCCGTCCTTTCCTATTAAAAAATTTATTTATTTCTACTATTAAAAACTAGCATGATTGACAGAATAATCAAACTGTGACATGTGGCGTGCCATGTATACCTTATGTTGACATACAGAAACCATTTTTTAACAGTAGAAATAAATGAAAATTTTAACAAAAAGATTAATTTATTTTTTAATCTAACATACATGAGTTAATTTGTAAATCTTAAATAGGAGTTAAATATAATTCTACTCTTAATATAAGGACATCCACAGTACTTTCACATTCTATATTACTATTTTATAAAAGAAAAAAGAATATTTTTCATTTTATCCCCAATTAAGTTCGGAAAAATACAAACTCGATGCACATTTTTTACAATAATCAGTTAATGTAAAATGTATTATAGCTATCTGTGCTTATTAAAAAAATTTTTATTGAGTTAGTACTACAGATTAATCAAAAATCAACTCAATTAATATCATTTTTAAATAATAATTAATATTAATATGATGAAATTTTTTTAACCCTTCACCTATAATTATTATTGAATATATTTAAAAAAAATTATGTTGTCTCACCCAAACCCTAGATGTCATATAATCTAGTGTATCATAAAACACTTGTTTAAGACCTGATTACAAATAATTCTAAAATCTGATTTAATCCAAAACATGAATAGCTTTTTTTTTGAAGGTTTAAAATTACAAATAAAACATACATAAGTACAACATAAGTGTAAATATGTTTATAATATATATAATAGAATTCATCATGGCTAGGTAACTAGCCAAGCCTGAAAATGTATTTGAAAAGTGGAAGGATTTGGGTGAAAATATAAGTTCAAAAAATGAGTTTGGATAAAAAAATAAGGTCCTTTTCTAAATAGATCGAGCCTCGATTAGGATTTTTTGCCTGGGCTTGGCCCAAATCAATTTTTTTATGCTATTTACTGTTGTTTTGCTTTCATTTTTACTACTATATTGCTATTATTTTGTTATTATTGTTTGAATATTATATAACTCATGTTTTATTATTAATTTTGCTACTATTTTAGAGGCATTTACTTGCTAAGTTGCAACTATCTTAGTGTTATTTAAGTATAGACATTTTTTAATGTATTTTCAATTTGTTAGGAAAGATTTATTTTAATGTTTTTAGTGTATTTGATGTATTATATTTTTTAAATTTATTTTTATATAAGAAAATAATCTAAAAAAGTTAATACGGACGAGCTGAGTCGGGCTCGAGTTTAGCTTTTTTAATCTGGGTCAGAGTTGGATAGAACTATAAGCCCATTTTTCGGACCAAGCCTATCTTCCTCCACTAGCAGGTTTTTTCGGAAAACTCCAAGCCTAGAAAACAAGTCTAAAATTTTGTATCAGCCATACATGAACCTGACTTGACCCAGAATTAGGTCTAATATATATATATATATATATATATATATAATGGAAAAGAAAGAAAGAATATAATGATCAAATTAAATAGTTGTCTATATTTTAATGGACACAACTATTCATAAACTTTTCCAAAGAAAAGGTAGAGTCCTTTCAATAGACACATATGTACCTTTTGATATTCTATATATAAACACATTAATTAAAATTGAAATTGAATTGAGTTAATTAATTTCGAGTGAATATTTTTTTTTCTTTTGAGTGTTTTTTGAATTTATTTTATTTTTTTAAAATAATTCGAGTACAGTTACATTATTCTAACCTAAGATAAAGACATTGTATAATATTGCTTAATTATCTTACACAATAAAAGGTATTGTATCATGAAAATAATATGTCTTAATTGTCCTGCATAATAAAGGGAAAATAAATTATTCGTAAGAAAGTTTGTACAAAACACTTTGCCTTTATAACTATATATATATATATATATATATATATATATTTACAATTTTTAGATGGAACCAAATTTTTTTATAAAAAAAAAAATACATATCCAAACAATTAGAAGGTAAAATCAGATTAATACAAAGTAAAATGAAGGAAGAGAGAGATATATTAAAGCGGAAAGAATCCAAATGAAAACCCACCATGCATAGTATACATACATAATGAAACTAAAAACTCAAATCTAATGAAATGGAAAAGATGGATAAGTAAGAGGAATGAGGCGAAGATGAGATGCCTATGCCGGTTGTGGTGAATAAAGAAAATCATTAGTGTTCCAAATTGTTGAAAGCCAATTTGGTGGTCAAGGTGATTGCACGCTACTCCCCATGATTTTGTCGTTGAAATTTCATATATATTCTTACATTCTTGAACCAAAGTTATAATAGAAATTGTAAACACCCTGCTGGAAATTAGGGGAAAATATTATTTCAATAATCAAAATCATCTTAAACTAATAAAATCTAGAAATCACAACAAGTTAATTTTTTTCATTTTATTTAAATAAGGTTTACATCCAAATTCATACCTAAGCAAAATCAATATTTTATTTGAAATAAAGGGTAATTTATATACAAATCATAGAGACGAAAAAGCTTATTTAACAAAAAGTAAACTAATTCGGGAAAATTTTAATAGTTTACCCTAAAATTTTAGAGGCAAATCTATACAAGGTAGTGTGCACAAACATTCCTTCTCTTGAAACCTGTCCCAATACAAACAAAGCCTTTTTCTTTAGATTTTAAAACAATGGTATAACTCCAGTTTTACTCCCTAGAGTATGTTAAATTTTATACACCTATATATAAAAGGACCTTGCTGGCACATGGCACACATCCACCTTGCTCTTTTTTATTTTATTGAAATGGTTAATTTTCAGTTTTGATATGCCTAAATTTAAATTTTAATACTTATGCTTTAATTTCTAAAGTCTATATTTTTATAATGTTATATAGTTAATTTTTTAATTAAAATATTACGTAGTTATATATAATTTTAAAATGGATTTTTAAATAACAAAAGTAGATTCTTGCAAATAAAAGTAGGACTACTAATTCTAAACATACAAAATATAGAAATTTAGAGTTATGGTTGTTTAAATTAGACTAGTGAGCAAACTAAGAACCAATTGGGATGTCGATCCAAAAAGAGACACCAGAGTAGTTGATCTATAAATCAGTACAGACTGCTTGAACCAGGTTAAAAAACCAATTGAATTGGCTTTTTATATGATTTTTTTTAATGGCTTCCTTAATCCAACCATAGAATATATTTTAATCTTTAAATATTCATTCTATAATTTAATACAAACAAATAATCAATCAAATGGAGACAGATGATAAGATTGTCAAAGATAGAGTTTGGCAGTATCCATTATCATAATTTGAGATATATTAAAAAAATTTGTTTATAATAATTTGGTACATTAAATTTTTTTTTGACAGAATTTTGGTACATTTAATTAAAAGTGATAAATAATGAGATGAAATTATTAGAACGTGAAGAAAAGATGGTTAATAAATAAGAGTGATCGAAAAAGGAAAAATTTTATATGCGACACAGATAAATGTGTGTATGTTTAAGTTCACAATATTAGGTTTTTTACTCGTAGAATTGTACACATCAATTAAATCACTTTTAATTTAATTATTTTTTAAAAAAAATGTCTTAAAATATTATAACATTTCACAAATAATATAATTAAAAAATTAAAACACAATAATACGTACGTCTATTTTTAAAATCTTGATAGTTTATATTAAAATGATTTTAACTTCAGAGAATTTAAATTTTTATAGAAGCAAAAAAGGCAACGTAAAATAAAATAGTACACCAAAAATTAAAAACCTACAGACTATTAAAAAAATAGTCACTAAAAATTATAATGTACAAGAAGAAATAGAATTATTCCAATATTAAATTAATTTCAAAAATAGTTGAAAATATCATTTATTGTGATTAATAATTAATCTTAATTTTTTTTATGTAAGTGAATAATTATATTATAATGAAAAAAAGAACGAAAATTACCAAAAAAAAATTAAACCTGAACCTTAAACCAATTAACTGAAAATCCACACAATTTTATCAATAAGCCCATCTTAATTATTACTTCTTTTTTTATATAAATTATAAAAATGCTAACGTATCCATCAATGAGCTGCAATATGAAATCCCCTCAAGATTGTTTCTTATTTTGTATGAAAACTTACTTTAGATAATACTAGTTTCATTTCCTACGATTTACGGGTTTATTATAGTTATAAATACAAATTTATATATTCAAATAATAATAATTTGAGTAATTCAAAAATAAATGTCATATTAAATTACAAAAAAAAATTGTTTTTTTTAAATCATGTGACAGTACTTGTAAAATTAAAATTTAGGGTAAATTGCACTACAGGTCACCCTAAAATAATATTGGTCCTATTTTGATCACTCTATTTTATGTGTGAAACTAATCACTCTAATTATGATAATTGCTCGAATTGATCACTACCGTTAAAAATTCTATTAATCCACTAACGAATTGGTAACATGGCATTTTTTAAACTTTTTACCAAAGCCAGTGACCTCTCTATAATTAATCTTTTTTTTTTTTTGGTTTATTTGCAACATAAAGATTTTAATGATGGCATTACCAACATTTGAATCCTCTTTAAAAAGAGAGGATCTAACAAAGGTGACGACAAACCATGACCATGACGCCACCTTTTTTATGAGCCCAACTACTAGCATAACACCACTAACCACCCTATTGCCACCGACTATCACGACCAGGCTAAGGTCAAATATTAAGCAAGTAGTCATTTAACCTTTAGCCTAATTGTGGCAATTAGTGACAATAAGGTGATTGATAATGTTATGCTACCAAATGGACTCATAAAAAAGGTGGCATTATCGTTCATTGTCATCACTTTCATTAGATTCCCTCTTCTTAAAGAGGATTCCAATGTTGATAATATCACCATTGGAATTTTCATGTTGCAAATAAACTCAAAAAAATATTTTGAATTAATTATAAAGAGGTTCTTAACTTTAATCAAAAGTCTAAAAAATGTCACGTTAACAATCCGTTAATAAATTAACGAAAATTTTAACGAAAATGACCAATTCAAGCAAATGTCACAATTAGATTGACAAAAAAAAATAGAGTGACCAAAATTGATCATAGATAATGTATAAAATACTATCCTATTATGTATAATTATAATATCATTACTATTATTGTTTCCACATTCCATCGGCTACACTTATCCTGTTAGGAGGAAACAAATAAGTCCTAATTTTTTATTTAGTCCACAAATAATGAGGAGCAAGTATGAATGAAGAACTAGCATACAAAAATAAAAAGAGGAGATACGATGGAAGTACGTTGGGTTAAAAGAAGAAAATGAAAACTGGTTAGGTGTGTGGGGTCTGATTTTTAAGGCCGAATGTAACATCCAGGATGGTACCAACATTTCATATTCATAATCATCATCATACTCTACATTTTCAAATTAGGTATGCTTTTTTTTTCTTCTATCTCTCTTGCTCTTAAGAACCTTACCTTACCATTCGCTTCAAATCAAATATAATGCCAATGTCATCACATTTCAAAAACCTACCTTCTTTTTTTATACTCTACTTTCTCCATCTTTTTATTTTTCACAAATACTGATTCAATCAATCAAATCAAAAATGTCCAAGATATCAGTTTGAAAAAAAAACAAAATTAAATAATACAAATAGTCAAATCAAGAATTAATTATCTGATCAATTCAACTAGCTGATCCGATCAGCCAATACATTGATCCAAAGAACACGAATCAATACAAACCGGACAAAAAAAAACAATTAGAACCAAAATTTTCTTTTCTAATATTTTTCTATTTTTTAAATTTTTTATTAATTTATATAATCAAACAGAACTAACCAAGTGAACCAACAAACGAAAAACCAATGGCCTAACTGGTCTAACCTCCTATCTACTTACAAAAGTATTGTGGTTCAGTTTTCATCCGTCAAACACAAACCTTTTATGAAGCCGTGGGCCTAAACGCTTAGGCTCATTCTTTATCAAGGAGGCTAGCTCACTAAGGCCCAAATTCATTTGCCCAATACTCAGTGGAATCCTTCAAAAGTTATCAACAGTCAATCACTACCCATTACTCAGCAAGTGTATTTACACCCATAAATTTATAATAACGCACAATACAGACAATCAAAACCTAATTCAAACCGTAATATTCTATTTTATTTTGTTTTTATTGAATTTCTGATTCAAGTAATAATAAAATTTACTGATTCAAGTAATAATAAAATTTGCCTGAAAAGAAGTAAAGACAATCAATAATATATTGTGTGCTAAGTAAAAGATGCTAGAAAATCTTAATGAATAAGACAGGCTCTCAAATAGATTTCCAAGATGATGAGAAACCATGTTAGCAAAAACTTAGGATCATTTAGGGTGAAAATAGATAGACAAAAACAAGGAAGTCATACCAGTGGATCCGTACCATAGGTCCATAAATAGTGTTTCATCTACTGCTTAAAGCTTATCACTTACCAAGCTCCTTAAAACTCCAGAAGATTTTGCATTTAGGGACAAGACTACAATAGCAAAAGCCCTCTCCAGCAATTAAAATAAGATAGTTATTTCCATGTTTACATAGGATGACTTCAAGAAAAGGAAAATAGAATCTTTTTTTGGTATAACGAATGTGTCTTCCATATCTGTTTTACGGTTCATGAAGACTAATTCTTTCGAGATTCATGGCTACCCCACCCAACAATGTCATCTCCAAAGTTTGAACCCGAGTTCTTCCTTTAGGAGTGTGTGCCTTATCATTGCACCCAACAATTGTTGATAAAAAGGATATAGAACTTTTAGGAATATAAGAACTAAACTCATTGACCTCATAGGTAACAAGTTTCATGCCTAAAGCCCCACTATATATATTTGTAATCAACCACATCCTACTCTCCAGCCCTCCAGATACCTTATGTTATCAAATGTCCTTCATTACTTGCCCTTATGTAAGGCCAATATCAATAGCAGCTCCACCTAGTTCATCTCCTGTACAACTTAAGCCAACAAGCAACGTTACTACATTCTAGTTGCCTATTTTGCAAAGCTACTTCAAGTACCAGGAGAAAATATAGCTAAGAAAAACTCAGCACATGTCCCTATCAGCTAGCCTGTAAAATAACTCAATTCTTGCCACACTAGACAAAACTACCTCGGTTAATAAAAGATTCAGCCATAATA
This sequence comes from Gossypium stocksii, assembly GCA_020496765.1. Lineage (NCBI taxonomy): Eukaryota > Viridiplantae > Streptophyta > Magnoliopsida > Malvales > Malvaceae > Gossypium > Gossypium stocksii. The sequence continues at coordinate 58,812,056 of CM035622.1, forward strand.
TTAGCTTCAGGCCCTGAATTATGATGCCAATAACATTTAGTTTATAGAGAATTTAGCTACATATTCAACAGCTTGGAATCAATCCATCAGTACACTTGATAAGAATAGAAGATTGCTCAGCTTTCTCTTCTATGATGATAATCCCATCTAAAGTTCAGCATTCTTTTCAAGCATCTTTCTCTAACATGATTCTGCACACTTCTTCATTCATAAACAGGTTAAATTGGAAATATGATTCTTGAAAACAACTTGACACATTATCCTCTTAAATATGTTCAACAAGTCACTTTGTCTACATATAGAGAATTTCGACACACTATTATTTCTGATAGCTTCATTAGAAGAAAATTTTACTTAAGTTAGCATCTGCTCTGGAGTATAATAATGTAAACTTATTAATCCACAAGAAACCTAAGTAGTAAAAAGATTTTCAGCAGCAATTTGTCACATTAATCTTCTTAATATCCGGATTGCTAACATTACTAAAACTTTAACATAAGGCAACATATATATAGATTTGACCAAAAAGAGAGGGCAGCAAACAAGGCTAATCATGTAAGCATGAACTCAAAACACTTCACCATTAAAACTTATTAAATTACCGAAAGTAACCCATACAATCTATCAGCTACAAAGGGGGCAAAGGACCAGACCGTTCTCATTGCAGTCCGTACACCTGACCACCACCGTCCTCCTACCCTCCTCCGCCGCCGCCGCCATCTTACAGCTACCGTTGCAACGAAAACATGGCAAGAACTTCACATCTCCACAGCCATCACAAACCTCCCCTGCTTTTTTCTTCGGCAGCCCATTAATTAAATCCCCAAACCAACCTTCGTCCACGATCTTCATCACTTGTTCGGCTCCCCCAATGTACCTTCCCTTAATAAAAACCTGAGGCGGCGTCGTTTGGTTCGTCGCTTTCATCAATTCCCGTAACTCTTCTTTGAACCCTCGATCCATCGAAATGTCCCGTTCGCATATAACAACCCCGTAACTCTCAATCGCTGATCTAACCGCATTGCAGTCTTCAAACGTCTTACGGATACCCCTTAACGTCGTCGTATAAATCACCACTCTGTTTTCTCCGTTCGGTGGGCATATATTCTCAAACTTGTCCAGCGGCGATGGTTTCGAAACGGCGTCGCTTCCAGAATCGTATTTGTGTAGCAGTGAAAAAGGAGTTTTCGCGACGGTGCCGTTTTTGTTTAAATTAGGATCGGCGTTTTCCTTTTCGGGTAACACCGTGATTGGGAAACGGAAGCTGTCAGCCTGGAATTTATCCAGCAGCGAAGATCGGGAAACCGGCGGTTTCGAAACGCTGCCGTTTTTGCCAACATTAGGGTTTGAGTTTTCCTTGTTTGGAATCGGGGAGAAACGGAAGCTGTCGGCATCGAGACCGGACATGAGCTCCCAAGAGTTAATGACCTCGGGTCGGGTAGGGACGGGTCTAGGCTCCGACCAGAGAGATTTGGACTCACTGAAGGTGGACCCGGAGGTGAAAGATGGCTGTGGAGAGGGCGGCGTAGTAGTGGAATGCGACGGCGGATCAAGAGTGAGCAGCCCATACGTGGTGGAAGTGAGGGAGACGATGTGGTTACCAAATGCTGAGCTACCGAGTTGAGTAAACTCGTCGTCCCGGTTCAGTAAATTAGATGAAACGCAACCCATCGCCACCAAAAGAGAGGAAAACAGGAAGAGAGAGAAAAGCAAAGATACAGGAAATTACTTTTAGTTTAGAAGCTTGGAAAGAATCAGAGTAAGAGAAGAGAATAATATTAAAAAAAAAAAGGAAGAAGAAGAAGAAATAAAAAGGATAATTAATTGATTGAAGTGTAAATTAATTTAAATTCAAAGTGGGGTTTAAAGCATTCTGGAATATGTTTAAGAAGTAGAAAAGAGAGAGCGAGTGAGATTCAAATATAATTTGGTGGGAGGAAGCGTTTGGCAGATGGGCGCTAAAAATTATTAATTCAAATTAAAAATGAGTAGTCATGTGTCCGTGGTTAATGGGCAAAGGCTCCTTCCTCACGTTTCTCATTAATTTCGGGTTTTCATGGGTGTATAAAACTGTAATTCTTGTCCCTTTTCAGAAACTTTTTTAATATTACCTAACAGTAAACTGAAACCGGCGTTAGTTTCCACTATTTTTATCTTTCCTTTCATTATTAAATGCGAATTTCAGTTGGAAATTTATTACAAATATACATACCACCTAAAACCAGCTCTCCATACCAAGTAGAAACTGCAACTTTTCTCTCTTAATGACCAATGAATAAACAACAAACGAGGAACTAAATAAGAAGGCATAAAATTTTGTATTTGTAGTTACAGATGGCTATCAAATGCACAAATGTGAATGAAAGTTTCAATGTTACCCTATCAACTTCCGAAGAGGAAAATGGCATTAAAAAAAAAAAAAGAATGGATTAGCACAGCTCTTTATTAACATTGTTACCAATTTTGATGATCTTCTACTCAACTGCCCGGTTGATCCCCTGCACCAGTTTCTTCAATCATTCTCCATATATATATATATATATATATAATTTTGTTCTCTATGAATGCTTTCACAGTTCAAACTCATCTTCAAGCTTCAACTGTTCTGCAGCAGCCTCTTCCTCCTCATCATCAATAACAAAATACGGGTTATGTGGCTCTGGTTTGAATTTATACCCAGTAAACACATAAAATGCGAGAGTGGCCAATTCCCCGGCCACCACACTGGTCCAAAGATACTTATATGATGTAATCGTCACCAAAGCATAGACCACAACTCGAGTAAAGTAAATATAGCAGATAACCACAATGTAATATTGCCTAAACAGTGTCAACTTCATCAAATTCACCGCAGCTTTGCCATCCGTCTTAGCTGCCTCTCGCAAGTTCTTAATCGACCAAACAATCGGGAACAATACCGCGCAACAACAAACAACGTCGACGAGCAAAAACACCTGTTTCCACACCATCCAATCGTGACCGAAAGGTCCGGTCTCATCGATAACAATCTGGGCAACATTAGCTACAACCTGAAGTGGAATCACAATCATCAACACATTCTTTTCCTTGTCCTGCAAGTAAGGTTTCAAAAACGACCACCCAGTACCAATCAAAACGATTAACGTAAAAAGCATTACTCCTTTCAAAAAACTGAATATGTAAAACAAAACATCCCAACCATGAGCGCTTCCAGTTCGTTTAATATACGATTTATCCTCTGCTTCACATAGCAGATTAACCGCTTTTAAAATAATCACAGCCAACATAAATAAATGGATTCTAAAAACGGTGAGTCGTTTTAAATAAAGCACGTAAATCCAAATCCCTGCCAATGTGAAATAAACGAGGGCGAAAATGAAGTAAACCCTAGGGAGAATCGTTTTCCCGGCGGAGAGATAATCACGATGTTTTTCCTTTCCGTCGAGATTGTACATCGCCGATCGGACATCCATCGATACTTTGACATGACTCAAACAGTTAGCGAAAACGAGCGTGTATTGATCAGCGGTGTTCTCTTGGTAAACGGTGGTGAAACTATTAGATTTCCCTTTAAGCTGTTTGAATTCGAAGACGAGTTTAACGAAATCGGAATTGAGAGCGCAGTTGATATACCCGTCTTCGATTTGTAATAACACTTGCATCCAAGCGTCCCGCGTGCAGAGAAAGAACCCGACCTTAGACATGTCGAGATCCGGGTTCTGGTTCGAGAGCGCAATGTTGGAGACGTTGAGCTCGAGGCGACCAGTGTGGGTGAAGCCGAACTCGTCGAAAGGGATTATGGGACGGTCATCGTGGCGGATCTCCGTTAATCGGATCTCAGCGTAACAAAATGAAACGAAAAGGGAGACCAAAAGGAAAGATAAACAACATCGATAAATCGCCATGGGAGGAGAAATGGAAGAAAAAAAATTATGGTTTGTGTAGATCTGATACAAATATCATCAGATCTAACAAATTGTTTCCAAGCGATGGTCGAGAATTTTAAGCTTCCGAAAATTACAAATTTAGAACTTGGTTTTTTTTTTATATGAACTGCCAAAAACAACCAGTTTGAAGTGACTGTTTTTCTCGTACATGGTACGGGTATTATGGTAACTTTCTACCCTGAAATCTGTTTAAACTTTAAACACGTGTTTAATTGCAATGGAAAATTTTATCTTCATTCCTTTTTCTGATTGTCAATTGGTCTAATTTTGCTTTCACTCCCTATATCTTCATCTCTTTACTTTTTAATTTAATTATTATTAAATTAGATATTTTTAAAATAAAAAATTATATTACAGAAATGTAAGTCATATAAAAATATTAAATCTAGAATCATAAGTTTTATCACCAATGTTTCATAAAAATAGAATGAAAGTCTTTTTTTTTTTAAGTTAATTGAATCAAATATTTCCACATAATAGACCCTCATCTTAAATTGATTCTTAAACTATAAATCATTCTAATTACATCTTAAATTATCGATATTATAGTAATTAGGCCCTTTGTACTAAAATTGTTAATTTATTTATTCAATAACGCATCAAATTTTATATGATTATTTTAAAATAGAAAAAAAATTGTAAAAAGTAATGCCTTAAATTTGTTAGTTTTAAAGATTTCGAAGCTTTCACGTAAGCTTTATTGTCCACACTTTTTTTTTTCAGCTGTACTTTAATTTTTAGTTTTTTTACTTTTAAAAGTTATGGAACAACATTTTTATTTTAAATTTTGCTACTTAATATTTGACGTGTCTAAATTTAATAACAAAAAGACTTGATTGATATAAAATCAACAATTTAAAAATATAATTAGAATATTCTGAAATTTAGAGACCAATTTAAAATTAAATTCATAGTTTGAAAGTGAGTAATGATTTCTTGTATTTTAAATTGCAAATTTGTTTTTAATTTTAAAATACCACGTATTCTAAATTAATTATGAAATAAAAAAGAGTAGAGATATTGTGATGACGTTATCAATTTTAAGAAAAGATAATTGATAAATTTGAGATTATAAAAATTGGTGTGTTTGATGTTGTAAACATGTATCGTCAGTTTGCGTCTCCAATATATATATATATATATATATATATATTTTGGGTATTTATAAAAGGCGGTATGTCGTACACCTCTTGTTTTTTGTATCAGGCAGCGATAAATAATATTTTTTGGGGGGCGGGGGGTCAGTTAGTAGCAAGGAGAAAGGGGATATAATTTCAACCATTCTTAACTTTAGAAAACAAAAATTCATTCAAAACAAGTAATGACTTTTTTCATTTTAATTAAAAATATTATTGCCTTTACTTGAAACAAGATGCTGACAAATTTTTATTTTAATATATATAATATGGATTTGTTAATCAGGTTATTAAAATTTATAATTAAATCAACTAATTTAACCAACTTATATATAACATTTTAATATATAAGATAAGTCTATCAATATATTTAAAGTAATTGAAAGATAATATATATATATATACACCTTAATCTAAGCTGATTAATTGTCTTAATCATTTACTCCCTTTTAGTTAACTCGACATAAAAATAATGTATTTATAAATATAAATATAAATATAAATATATAATATTAAGTTAAAAATCATAAAACACTTATGTTACATTTCTTTTTTTTAGAAAAAGTTTTATATTTCACAACAATTTTTATTCATCTTTTTAGTTTCAAGTTTAAAAGTGTTGTATTTTATATATAATAATGATAATACATATATAATAAATAATATTTTTTTCATGTTATTACATTAATACCCGAATCTAATGTTTGGAGCGCATTAATTCAAAAGTTTAGAGTAACATGTTTTTTCTCTTTTGAATTGAAACTGACTAAAAGAAAAGAAAAGAAGGCACATCGACAAGGCTAACTTTGTCAAAGCATGCTTGTAATTTTCTTTCCACTAACTCCTGTATATTGGTAGTATCCCTAATTTTAGTCCATACATGTCATTCATACTAAGTCCCCAAATCTCTCTACGTTTCAACATGCCTAAAACCTTCTCAAAGCTACTCTCCTTCACTTTCTTTTTTCTATCTACTCTGCTCTTCTTCTCCGTTAAACTTGCCTCTGCAAAACCCCATGGCTTCTCAAACTGTTTGTCTCCCAAACACTTCGGCCTCAAACGACAGAAACTCAGCCATCTTCACTTCTACTTCCACGACGTCGTCAGCGGACGAAATCCCACTGCTATCCGGGTCGCCAATGCAGCCTTGACGAACAAATCCGAGACTGGTTTCGGCACTGTCGTGATGGTTGATGACCCTTTGACGGCTACACCCCACCGGAACTCCAAGCTTGTGGGAAAAGCGCAAGGGATTTACGCATCCGCAGCGCAAGACGTTGTTGGCTTGTTAATGGTAATGAACTTGGCTTTCGTGGAAGGCAAGTATAACGGTAGTGCCCTTAGTCTTTTGGGGCGGAACACGGTGTTCTCGACGGTGAGGGAGATGCCTATCGTCGGCGGTAGCGGCCTTTTCCGATTTGCCCGTGGATATGCTCAGGCGAAGACTCATACATTCAATATTAAAACTGGGGATGCAGTTGTGGAGTACAACGTCTATGTCCTTCATTATTGATAAGAACATATGACTAATGTATGAATCCCAATGGCTTGAGATTTTGTGGACTTTGGTCTTCTTCTGTATAACTTGATAATTTGCTTTAAATTTATATGCTTTGGACAACTAATTTTGTGATTTATCTCAGAAATTAATTATAAAAGTTTTTATTATTTGTGATGGAGAGAGAACGTTCCATGAATTGTCAAATATTGATAATGATTGTAATTTCCGGATTTTGTTGACCACTTTTACGTATACAATGTCTAAATCATATTTCTTTTTTCAAGATGAGATGTTAAGCTAATTGCTTTACCCCTCACCACTTTCAAGGAAACCAAAATGGATGGAATTTCTTTCTTTAAAAAAAAAAGGTTTCAAGTCATCATGGTAGCACACCTTTAAAAAAGCTACGAATAAAATTTCAAAAGAAAAATGCTGCAAGAATGAGTGTTTTTTTTATAAAAATAATTCTATTTTTTTATTGACTACAGAAATGATTCATCCTTTTATTATGTACGTAAATTATTTGAAATGAATATTAAAAATTGGTGGAATGAAAGAGATTAGCATCTCTATGCTAGGACCTTATCCCACGGTTAAAGGCTAATTTGTAAAGTAATGCCAAATTAGTTATCAGTGAGGTAACTTGGTCATATTTATTTAGCTTATTAACCTGACGAATTTAGAAAAATCGAAACCTTTTTGTTTTTCAGGAGGTTCATGGAACACAGGTGAGATAGTTAAGATTTCATACATATGGGCAAAACAATTTTTTTTTTCTTTTCACAAGGAAGACGTATCTAGGTGAAAGGAACAAAATTCATCACACCAAACACCAGATAGCTAGATCAGCCTTTGCACCGATGGGATGGTTCAGATTGCTTCTGAAAATGCTACAGCAGGGGGAGTCATGAGGAATAGAAATGGAGAGTGGATTATGAGGTTGATAAGTATCAAAAGTAACATATTTTAATCTTGTTTTTAATGCGCTTTTGGATGGTTAATCAATGCAAAATGGTGAATTTTATTCTCTTAATCCTTTAAATTCATGCTTCTATACTTAGGAGAGTATTTGGGAGCAAAATGAGCGAAAATGGAGCAAAAATCAGACAATTGGAGCAAATTTTAAGAGCCACACGAGCTGTCACACGACCATGTGCCAGACCGTGTGGATTTCGCGATTCGCACTCCAAATATGCGAAAAAACGTAATTTTTAGGTTTTTCAAGCATTTTAAAACCTATATATACCAAATATAAGAAGAGAAGTGGGAGCCGTCAAAGAATTTTTGGAAGAAAATAACTTGGAAAACACCATTGAAGCCGACTCTGAAGTAAATTTCCACCAAGATTGAAGATCTCCTTTTAATTTCTTTGAAATTTATTATGAGTTTCTCTATTTCTTGTGGTTATATTGTCTTTGAAATGTTTTTATCCACGATTATGATCTAATTTTCTAAATACATAGGGGAGATGAACCTTATGATGAATTTTGTCTTTTGATTTCTATTTTACGCACTAAATCCTTGAATCTTATTCTCAGTTATGTGTGTTTAATTCTTGATTTAATATTTTCAGATTATTAATTCATGTTTGATATGCTTAATTCAGAGGAGGAATAGACCTTGTTTAAGAGTAGATCTATCATAATTGAGTAGAGTTATAACTTGTTCATTTTGCACAATTTACGTGTTCAACTTGACTTATTCTCGAATTAATCCCTGCTAATTGGTGCATTTTATGTTTAAATATTGACCGAAACAAAATTCGAACTTTAAATTAAAAACAAACAAAGAATGGATTAAATCGAAGCATGGGAAAGAGAAGAGGAACCGAATTGTAAATTTTGAGACATTTGAGAGGCTAGTCAGATTTTGACCTTATAAAAGCCAAAATTAGTAAATTAAATCTGAAAATATTTTAAGTAGTTAGTGGTAGGTGATGTGGTGTACTTGAAAACACACCTTGAATACATTGGAAATTGATTGGATTTAATGCAATTATCCATTTTCTTCCTTTTGTTCAAAACACCTATAGCTTATTCTTTTTCATTCTACCAATTTTTGTTTCAATGGCTTTTAATTTCTTTATTGGCTTAATTATTTTTCAAGTCCCCTCCTTTTTCCATCAATCTCCACTACCATTTAATCCTTTACCATAAATCAACAAAAGCATGATTAATTTCATGCTTCACTAAAATTCTAACTTAGCTTTAGGCTAGTATTATTTTCAGTCAAGAATCGTGATAAATGTATCTACACTAAAGAATCCTTCAAATCGGTATTCACCATCTCTCTGGAATATTGGGATTGAAAAATTCACCCCTTAAAGTTAACTTGATTTCAATTCAAAGAATGTATGTTGGGTAGGTGTAACAGCCCAATTTTGGGCCTAGTCGAAATAATGGTTTTGAGACCACAAATTCGAGATCGAAGAAATTATTTTAATATTATTTCAAGTGTCATGGCATGATTATATTAGTGTTTGAAAATTTTGGTAACTTAATTTTAGCGATTTCATGCTTAATTTTGAAAAAGGACTAAATCGCATAAAGTGTAAAAGTTTTGTTCTACAAGCTAAAGGTGTTAAATAACTATGGAACACTAAAGTAGAGGTCCTTATTGAGTAAAAAGACCAATAAAATTAGTGGTGGCTGGACATGGAATTCAAAAATCATGAATGGTTAAAGTTTGGTGGCATTAGGTTGGTGCAAGTAAGGGTGGCAATAAGGCTTAGTAAATAGCCTTATATTGTCCACACGGTCTGCCCCATGGGCGTGTAGTTCAACCGTGTGTCCCTTACACCTTAAGTTGGAAAAACAGAATGCCTGGTAGTAACCACAGGGGTTGAAACATAGCCGTGTACCTCAACCTTGTGAAGTCTGCACCATAAATGTGAAATTAAATTTGCCACACGGCCTAGCACACTGGCATATGCCTTGGCCGTGTGACCTTAAATGATTGATGACGTCAGAAATAGAATGCCAAGGTTTTTGCACACGGATTGAGACATGAGTGTGTCATGGCCGTGTGGGGAACACGGGCCATGGACACAGGCATGTGCCAAACTGTGTGAAAACCCTTATAGGTTCGATGTTAGAAAATAAATGCACACGAGCACGAGGCACAGACGTGTCCTTAAATGGCTAAGCCGTGTGAGTTACACGAGTCTTCAACATGGCCATGTTAAGAGATCACACGGGCGTGTACCAGGTTTTCAAGAAAATTTTCTAATGTTTACTCAAGTACTCGGTCTAGTTTCGAACCATTTACAAAGCGTGTTTTGGGCTTGTAGGCCCTTATTAAGGACGTTAAGAGGAATTTTGAAAGTTTTAAATTTGAACGAACTTTTACGACTCAGAATTGTTGTTTGTATGTGTTTAAGTAAGGTAACGTCTCGTACCCTATACTGGCATCGAATACGGGTAAGGGGTGTTACAGTAGGAGTGGTTTTAGTAAATAGTTGGAAAGATGAGTCAACCGTGTTGTATTTAGATTTTCGCGAACAAGTTAGGGAGATTGTGATCAGATCTAAACATCTCGTAGTGGAGGCCATTAATCTGAGTTGGGTTCTTCAGAACGCAAGACTACTGGGGTCTTGAATTGAGAACGCATGTATCGCGATTAGACAATTGGTAAAGGTTGGTTTGTAGGGCGTACTGGGATCAACTACAAGAGGAAGAATTGGCAGTTAGGAAATTCTTAACCGCTATAACAGTTTATTGTTTAGAGGAGAAAACTAAATTTCGAGGATCAATTCAAAAACTGGAATCCACCAAGTCTAGGGCTAAGGCTTCCTAATTCTGTTTGCAAAAATCCAAGTCTAATTTAATTTTACTTTCGATCTCTTTAATTGTTATTTCTACTATCTTAATTATTTAATTTCTAGACATTGCCAACTCCTTTAACTTATTTAATTTATTTTTCAGCAGGTCCGTTTGGAATTATGAGCACGACTATTGCCATGATTATCGGTTCGACTGAAATTCTATGCATAAGAAAAACACGAAAGTTGATCATAATATCCAATCCTTGTGGGCTCGACCCTACTTCTCTTACTATTGTTTAGAATTATTTTATTGTAGAAATTATTTTTGGTGGTTTTGATGCCCATTAAATTTTGATGCCGTTGTCAGGGGTTAGAGATATTTTTTTTCTAATTTTCTTGTTTACCTTATGACCATATCAGAACTGGGGTCTCTAGAGTTTGAATCAGAAATGGAGAAGTTGGCTTGCAAACTACAAAGAGAAGCCATTCAACACAGTAAACGACCAAATCTCGTATTTGAAACCATATCTTACACAGAGGAAATTTTCTCATTTGACGAACCAGACGAGATAGCCTAACGAACTATATGCCAACTCACAACAGCACCGGATGAACAAAAGCCCTTATGTATAACTTATCTGACAGGAGGAACGCCATTTGGGTTGATGTCAAGTTTGATTCATTTACTACTCACATTCCGTGGATTACAGAACGAAAATCTGCACACCCATACCAATCTCAAAGAATTCCATATGGTGTGCACAAGCATAAAGTCTCAAGGAGTAATCGAAGACTGAATTAAACTTCGTGTTTTTTCTTTCTCATTAGCAGATTCTGCTAGATAATGTTTATTTTATTTACCTCCGAGATCTATCAATACATGGTCTGACATGTCTCGTTTATTTCTTGACAGGTTCTTTCTAATAGCTTGAGCAACCGAACTAAGAAATGACATTATAGGAATCCGTCAAAAAGACACTGAATCGCTCTGCGATTACTGGGAGTGATACAAAAAGTTGTGTGCAAGTTGCCCACAACATGAATTGACTGAAGAGTCACTTTTACAGAATTTCTATGAAGAGTTGCTCCAGATGGAGATGAAAATAATAGATGTTGCAAGTGGAGGGGCACTTGTTAATATGACTCCTCAAAGAGCACGAGAGTAGATTTTGACAATTGCTACTAACTCTCAACAATTCCGACTAGCTACAGAACCCATGAGATGGGTTCATGGGTTAAATTCTTTATCTCTAGAAGATAAAATCGATAAGCTGACTAACATTGTTCAAAATTTGCTTATAGATAATATAGACCTAGCACGGTTATGCGGAATTTACGCTAAGCCAGACCACCCAATAGAGTCATGTCCAATTTTACATGAGGATTTGACAGAATAAGTAAATGTTGTTAGGAACTTTCCAGGATTGTCCTAAATGTGATATGACCCCTACTCGAACTCATATAATGTGGGGTGGAAAGATCACCCAAATATAAGTTATGGGTCAAATCTTCGGTTCAATCAACCTTACCAACAAAGGTCACCTCCGAATCAACAATTACCACCCCCAAAGTTATCATTGGAAGCCATAGTGTAAAGGCTAACCAATAGTACTGAGAAGATCCAACAAAAAACTGATATGCATTTACCGGATTTAGATAAGCAAGTGAGCAAGTTTGCGTTCACGGTTAGTCGTTCGGAGTCCTAATCCTCGATACAAAGCAAGTGTTATTGAGGAGTTGAAAGGTTTTGAAACCCATACCTGGCACGAGTCGTGCCCATGACGTAGTCAAGATAAAAGAAACTTGACTTGTTCAAAACAAGGAGTGAAAAGAGAAAAATATCCTCAACACCTTTTGAAAGGTAGAAATCAACATACCTCTTCTTGATACAATTAAGTAGATTCCACGAGATGCAAAATTCTTAAAAGAATTATACACGAGTAAGAGGAAGCTCTTGGGAAATGAAAATGTGAGTGTTAGAGAAAATGTCTCCACTGTTTTACAAAGGAAAATACCACATAAATCTAAGGACCAATGTATGTTTTCCATATCTTGCAAAATAGGTAGTGTCAGTATTAAAAAAAAATCATGAGTGACTTAGGCGCATCAATTAATGTTATGCTTTTGTCAATTTATAAACTACTTAACGCGGGTCATTTGAAGGAAATAGATGTAATTATTCAGCTTGCAGATACATCTATAGCGCATCTGGAAAGAGTGATGGAGGATGTTCTTGTTAAGGTAAATAAACTAATATTTCCTTCAGACTTATATTATCAACATAGAGGATGACAACTCGGCCAATTCTTCTGATATACTTCTTGGGATACTATTCTTGAGTACTACACAGACAAAGATTTACATACGAAGTGGGATACTCACTATAAAGTTTGATGGGGAAGTGGTGAAATTTAACGTTTATGATGCCATGAACCACCCCAGCATGATTTCTAATGTTTCTAATGTTGACATAATTGAACATTTAACTAAATTACATTCGGAATATCATGATGAGGATGAATTATGAACTATTCTTAACAAAAGCCTAAATTTTGATGCCATGAAGGAACTATATAAGTGGATGACTATTGAAGAGTCAATTCACGAAACAATTGCTCATATAGAAGCATCATAATTATGAAAAAATTTAGGTAAAACCTTTGAATTGTCCCATTCGCAAACTAAGCTTTTACTATCTATTTTGTAGGCTCTAGAGTTGGAATTTAAACCACTTCCGGACCATTTGAAGTACGTTTTCCTGGGAGAAAGAAATACATTCCCGGTTATAATCTTGAGTAAACTCTCAAAGATAGAAGAGGAAAATTTGGTACAAATTCTTAGAGATTTTAAAGAGGTGATCGGATGGACGATAGCCGACATTAAAGATTTGAGTCCCTCGACTTGCATACACAAAATTCTAGTTATAAAGAATGCAACCCCAAAAGAGAGACTCAAAGGCGTCTTAATTCGCCCATGATAGAAGTAATAAGGAAATAAGTTCAAAAGTTACTTGAAGCTGGGATGATCTATCCCATTTCTAACAATAATTGGGTCAACCCATTCCATGTAGTGCCTCAAAAAAATTGGCGTAACTGTAATTGAGAATTCGACAGGTAAGGTGATTCCTACCCGGGTTCAAAACGGGTGAAGAGTCTACATCGATTACTGGAAGTTGAATTCTTCAACTCGAAAAGATCATTTTTCATTTTTTTATAGACCAGATGTTGGAACGTTTAGCTGGAAAATCTCATTATTGTTGTCTTCATGGTTACTCAAGTTTTTTCCAGATTCTAGTGGCACTAAAGGATCAAGAGAAGACGACATTTACGTGTCTATTTGGCACGTTCGCCTACAAACGAATGCTGTTTAGACTTTGCAACCCACCAGCCACATTTCAAAGGTGTATGGTAGGTATATTTTTTGACTATGTTGAGAAAATAATTGAGGTATTCATGGATGACTTTACTGTGTATGGTGAGTCTTTTGAGGTGTGTTTGTCAAATCTTGCAAAAAATTTAGAAAAGTGTTTAGAATTTAACCTTGTTCTAAATTATAAGAAATGTCATTTTATGGTTGACAAATGATTAGTTCTAGGTCATATCATTTATACTGAGAGAATTTCTATTGATAAAGCAAAAATTGACATTATTAACTCACTTTCATACTCACAACTGTGAGGGAGATTCGTTTTTTCTTGGTCATTCAGGTTTCTACGGACGATTCATTAAAGATTTTTCAAATTGTACAACTACTTTGTTATCTCTTACAAAAGGACAAAGAGTTTGAGTTTGACCAATCATGCAGGGATACGTTTGACATGCTAAAACGTATATTTATCTTGGCACCCATTGTTCAGGCATCAAATTGAAATTATCTTTTCAAAATAATGTGTGAAGGAAGTGGCCATAGCGTGGGAGCAATTCTTGGGCAAAGAATCGAGAAAGAACCACATGTTATCTCCTATGCATCAAAGACTTTGGATGCCGCCCAAAGTAATTACTCGACCACTGAAAAATAATTTCTAGCTATAGTCTTTGCTTTGGAAAAGTTTCGTTCATATTTATTAGGGGCTAAGATTGTTGTTTTCTTTGACAAGGTAGATCTTAATATCTGATTAGGAAAAAGGAAGCAAAACCGAGGTTTATTAGATGGATATTACTTTTACAAGAGTTCGATCTTGAAATAAAGGATAATAAAGGACGCAAAAATTTGGTAGCTGACCATCTGAGCCGAATATCTCCATCAAAAGATGTCACACCTCTTAAAGATGATTTTTCAGATGAAAGTCTACTTTCTATTCAGATAATATTTTTTTGGTATGCAAACATGGTGAATCACCTTGATACAGGTATTGTCTCTTCTAATTAATCACGATCTAAAAAAGATAAGATTAAACGTGAATCACGATGTTATGCTTGGGATGACCCCTACCTTTAGAAATATAGTTCTAATTAGGTAATTCGACGCTTCGTTGCAAAAACTGAGGTAAAATCGATTCTATCTTTTTTTCATTCTTATGCATGTGGTGGACATTTTGGCCATTAACGAACTGCGTATAAAATACTTTAATGCAGACTATATTGGCCACATATTTTTCGTAATGCATATTTATTCTATAAAACATGCGAAAAATGTAACACCCCAAACTTGACCTAGAAGGTTAGACCGAATTCAGAATGCTACATTGATCACCAAACTGATCGTGGAAAAGTTTTACAAAATAAGTTATCCGAATATTCAATTGCTTAATAATCATTTAATAAAAATTACAGATAAGTTTAACAAATAGTTAGAATCTAATAACCGAGTAAAAATCTAAAACTGAAACTGTACCACATATTATAAATATTTACAATTCCAAAATAGTGTAATCAAAATATAAATCAGAGAATAAAACCGTAATAATCTTTTGTAACCGTGACTATCTAAGGTCTTCGCGTACTAGGTCCAGCAATAGAATTCTGAAAGGTATCTGAAAGGGAAACAGAAGAGGGGGTGAGCTTCACGAGCTCAGTGTGAGATCAAATCAACTATCTACAGAATCAAAAACGGAAACAGAAACAAAAAATAGTTCAGAGGCAGAACATACTTACAAAGCTATACAGAACCAGTTGGTACATTCACAACGGACGTACCGGCAGATAACAATATTTAGAGCATGTTAAAAACACACTCAGACACTCAATTGCAAGTACCATTCATTCTCATTCAGTCACACAGTCACTATAACTATTCAATTGGTTAGTTATAATCAGAGTGTGTGGTAACTATTATACCACGATCCAGGGAAGATATCTTAAGGGAAGTTAAAGGTATCGATTTTATTTATGGAAAAGCCTGAAAGAGGGATAGAGAAGAACTAGATGAATGGTCGGTCAAACTTGATGTAGACAAGGGGTGTGATTTATTTAACGACTCTGAAAAATTAGTGGTCGAGGGAGATGAAGCAAATCTCATAAATCAAGATGAGACTTTATGGAAGAAGAGGAACATATCTTTTGACTTACCTTATTAGCATTACAATCTACTTCGACATAACTTGGATGTCATGCATATCGAGAAGAATGTATGTGACAATGTTGTTGGTACCCTTCTTAATCTCTCACGCGATGGTAAAAATAATATCAAGGTACGCAAGGACCTACAAGGTATTGGCATACGAAGTTATCTTCGTCTAAAAATGAGAAACGGGAAAGAGTACCGACCGCAAGTGTGTTACACTCGTGTATTAAAGGAAAAAGATGAACTTGAAGGTACCCAATAGTTATGCATCAAACATATCTCGATGTGTAAATTTGAAAGAGCACAAGTTGAGTAACCTCAAAAGTCATGGCAGTCATATTCTCATGCAAGATTTGCTTCCTATAGCTTAAGAGGAGTAGTAGAAAAGAATGTGCTAAGTGTTATTACAAATCTATCAGATTTCTTTAAGAGATTATGTGCAAAAAGCTTGATCCACAAGAAGTTGATCAACTTTAAATACAAGTCATGTTAACACTTTGTGAAATGGAGAAAATATTTCCTCCAAGTTTCTTTACAATCATGATTCATTTGATTATTCATTTGCCGATGGAGGCTAAGATTGGTGGACCTGTTCAATACAAGCGAATGTACCCGATCGAAAGGTATATGAAATATATCAATAATATTTCACAACATTTTATTTTTATTTTAATATAGTATATAATAAGTATGTAAAAATATATGTATGTGATGCAGGTATTTTATGGGATTGAAAGCTTGGGTGCAAAATAGAGCTTACCGCGAAGGTTCCATTGCTGAAGGGTATATAGTTTCAAAATGTCTTACATTTTGCTCCCGCTATTTTCTGATGTGGAAACTATTTTTTCCCGTCCTCCCAAGAATGATAGGAGTATTAAAAAATGGTACATTTTCTCTTCTAGAGGACGTCCAATTGGTACCATGAACACGAAGATATTGGGCGTGCGATCTCTTGCACAAGTAAACAACTATGTTCTATTGTATAGCAATAAGTTATCACCATACCGTCAGTGAGTTTCCTGAGGAAAATCTTGTCATTCGGTTCTTTTTCTTAACCAATATAAGAATAAAGTAATATTTCTTAATTTGTATGCATTTTGACAACATATTTTGCTAAATACTAAATATATTAAAGGGAATTTTTGGAGTCTCAGCGAGTTGCTTATGATGGTATTCAAATTAGTAAACGCATAGAGGACAAATGATTGGTTGAAAAGTTCTCGAAATGGCTAGCGAACCAGTTAAATTGTCATTGTTAAAATAATTTATTGTATTAGTTATATAATGAGGGCACATTGTAGAAATTTGTTCATAGAACAAGAGCTAATTGATTTCCTACTATATGGTCAGATTCCAAAGATGGAAGTTGAACAAGTTGATGTTGATGTAATTACTCTTGCTCGGGGACTACATAAGGTGGTTTCCACATATGATGGACTTATAATTAATGGTTTTATGGTCCATACTAAAATGTGAGCAATATTGTAAGACTCAAAATAATGGCATGATGATTTTTGCTGACGGGAGAAACTATTATGGCAATTGCATTGAAATTATCGAGCTAAACTATTATGAAAGGTTTTGGGTTGTCATGCTTAGATGTAATTGGGTGAATATTAAATCTCCTAGGAGTATGAAGAATGATGCAAATTGTTTTATTATGGTGAAATTTTCTAAGCTTATCCATACAGGGAATCGTGATTCGGATGATCCATACATACTGGCTTATCAAGTGAAACAAGTATTTTATGTTGAGGATGGCAAGAATGAAGGGTGGCTCCATGTTATCGGAATAAAGCCAAGAGATTTTTACAATCTAGGCATTGAAATCCCTATGAAGATGATGAATATCCGTAGTGTGATAATCATATTGTAACTAAATAATTTTAGTTTTAGCATCTCTTTATTTATAATTGTACTTAATTGAAAGTTATAATTTTCAAAGTGTTATATAAAGAGTAAGCTCAACTTCCTTGTTCCTTTACTGCTTTAGTTTTTCATTATACACCACTATACCCAATATAAAGAGATCACCTTGCTAGGGAGATCACTAGCAAATAAGTTTTTTTTTAACATTTTTTGTCTACTTTATATATATTTTTTATATTTAGATAAGTGATAGATTGAGAAAAATCTAGGGTTTTGTGTAAAGGTTATTGTCTCTATTATGTTTTTGCTTGTCTTTTTTTTTTTTTTTTCTTAAGGTGGTCTGCCATTGCCACTTATTTGTCAAAAATATTTCAAAATTAGAAACATTTGCTAATTCACAAGATTTCAAGATTATGGCAGTTGCACCATTCAAGTTCTTAGAAACTTCTGCTAATTCACAAAATTTTAAAATTACTATGCTTGGTTTTTTCGTGTTAATAATTCAATATTGAAACTTGTGACTCAACATTTGATTTAATTTGATTGATATTTTTGATAAATTTATCACTCAACATTAATGATATACACATTTCAGGAATTACACATGAGAGTTGTATGAAAAAATTATTTTAATAAATTAAGTTAAATTTTTTATTTAATGAATAAAGACTTGAAAATTAAAATATATTTAAAAGAAAAAAATAAGTTTATCTCTTTATAAAATAACATTTTTATTAATTTTTAATACTATATCAATTAAATTATTATTGCTAATAACTATTAAAATAAAATATAAAAAAATTATTAGATCTCGTCCTAAATTATTTTAATTAAATTAAAATTATATAGCAAAATTCAATTAAATAGCAAAAATAACATAACTCAATTTAGAACTCAAGTGTACTTGTAAAATTACTTTTAGTTTAAAAATATAATTTTTTTTAAATAAAAAGTACATGGATAAATATGAATTAAAATATAATGAATCATTAATAAAATTGCACATAATCCTTTAAAGTTTCACCTCGAAAAGTGTTGTCTTCTTTTATATATAACCTAATGGTAGAATTTAATGAATCATTAATAAAGTTTTACATTAATCATTAATAGTTTCACATTATATATATTGATTTTTAAAATTTTGAATTAACAAAAACTATTTTAATTTTTTTATCACTTTGAATAATGTTGGTTATAATTCAGCCTTGCAATGGAATGGACATTCTCCCTTCTTTTGACTATAAACTTGTCGGCCCAACCCTAAAAGTCAAAATAAAACTTAAGCAAATAAATAAGCTAACTTTGCTCCAAATTTACCGTTGGCTTCAATTTTCCCGCAACAAATCTTAAAAGAAAGTTTAAAATTCATATTTTTCTCGGTTCAAATATCATGTTCTTGTCTTCCTCCTTAAAACCTATGACCTTTTTGGTGCTCTGCTGGGTGCTTCATCGTTAACTTTCATCTATTATCGCTTTGTTTTTCTAGTAAAATGATAGGCAAAGTGCGAACATCAAAAGGTGTACGATTTTCTTCAAGGGGCTCTTCCACGGGTTTGAACACCTTGGGAAGTGCTGCTACTGATAGTCAAATACGGGAGAAGAAATTCCAACTCAAACAATGGAAGAAGTACTTGCAACTCTGGCTGGTACTTCCATTGCCTTCTGACTTGTTCTTTCTTTGGTTTTAGACCCATTTATTACGTTCTGCAAATGCCCTTTCTCACTTTTTCCAATTAAATTTATTGATAGATTCTTGTTAGCATATAAGGGTTTATAATAATTCGTGCTTGAATGGAGATAAATTTTGGTTTATGCTATAAAGTTAGGTCTTCAACTAGTTTCCATTAAGGTTTGACTTCCTTTTGTCTAATTTGATTCTTAAATTGAAAATTTATATAAATTACCACTTTACTTTGACTGTTTTCCACTTTTATGCAACATATGTTCAAGCTTATTCTTGATGTATATAGATTTTGGCATTTGTTGTCTTTACTTATTGTTGTGATATGATAGGTTTAGTTTCACCTAGAAATTAGATGGTAGCTATTTGGTTCTTAAATAAGGGACTCTTGGGAATTTTTTACTCTTTGACTTATAATTGATCCATGTTATTATTTGCAAAGTAATCAACCCCCTTTTTTTTCAATTTAGTCATCTTTTAATTTTTCATCTTTTTTAACTATTAAATTTGTGTTTTTTGTCAAATCATACCAAAATAGATGAAAAAGTTAATGTTTAAATTGACAAATGATATGTCAACATTTAAATAATTAACACATTTTTCCCCTTTTAGGATTAGTTTACTACATGAAGACAGTTTTTCGCATTACTAGGAGGTTGATTTCCTGTATTAACAGACATAGTTATTTAAGTCTCTAATTATCAAAAAAGAAAGTATAGACCTTATTTGTTTATTTTTCTCATACGATTCTATTCACAATCCCATAGGAAATCTCATAAAAAGAATGGACATTGATTTTCATTAGTATAACACATGAGTAGCTGCCATGCAGCTCGGAAAATGCACAGAGTATGAAACGTGTAGAAGGCTTATTATAATTCATCCATTAAGTCTTCTCATGTAAACACTTGTCTATGAGATCAATCCTTTTAATTACAGGATATATGAACCCATTATGGTTAGGATATTTGACCATTGGACAGTATGACACTATATCAAACTTCTGCCATAATCCTCAACCTATATTTTATTTGTCCTCTGCAAAATCATAGTTTGAATCATCATCCAAACCCTTCATTAATTGATATACAATTAAAAGTTGTTGGATACAAATTATAAATTATGAACTTCTGTAAATTCAATACAAAACAAAAATGACAAAGTTTAATAATTACAAAAAAAGTATTGATAACAATTGAATATAAAATCACAAACCTCCAAAATAACAATTAAAAGTCTTGATTTTTGCCAAAGAAGAAAGAAAGTGGGGCATTAATTTCATTAAAATATATAAATTTTTACAGGCAAAGAAATAATAGTAACAAATATGAAGCTGATCAATTACAATTTGCTAATGATTCCATAATTGTTACTATATGCTGAGAAAGAGAACAGAGATGAACTGTAGGAATGTGTGGTTTATTAAAAAATCAAAAACTAGTCTATGCTTGAGGTACAAAATGTTGGAAACAACACCTTAATACACAAAAATCATGTTTTGTCACTGATAAGCTATAAAAGTAACATATTTTAATCCCATTATTAATGCGTTTTTGGATGATTAATTATACAAATTAGTGAATTTGATGCTCTTAATCCTTGAAATTCATATTTCTATACTTAGGAGAGCATTTGGGAGTGAAATGAGTAAAAAACGAGCCAAATTTGACAAATAAAGATGTTTTCAAGAGTCATACGACCTGGGCATTTCCATATGGCATGGGCACACGCTCGTGTGAGACACATGAGTTGGACATACGCCCATGTGCCAGCCCATGTTGATTTCGCATCCTATTTCCCAAATACATGAAAAAACCCAATTTTTGGGCTTTCTAAGCATTCTAAAGTCTATAAATACCCATTAAAAGAAGACATAAAGGGGTCGTCAGAGAAGATTAGAGAAAACACTCAAAAAATGCCATTGGAATCAACTCAGAAGTGAATCTCCATCAAGATTAAAGATCCCCTTTCAGTTTCTTTCGAAGTTTTATTGAGTTTGTTTATGCCTTATCGTTATTCTGACTTTGAGATATCTCTATTTAAGATTATAAATTAAATTCCCTAGATACCTAGGGAGGATAAAACTTATGATGATTCCTCTTATTTAATTTTTGTTTCTACACGATAAATACTTGAATCTTGTTCTCAATTATGTATGCTTATTTCTTGTTTTAATATTTTTGGGATATTAATTCATGTTTCATGTGCTTATTTCAGTGGAGCAAAAGTCCCTGTTTAAGAGTAGGTCTACCATAATTGAATGGAGTTGTATATAATCCTAAAAATAGGACAACATAAATCTATCGGATTAAACTCAAACCTAATAGGGGAATCCATATATCAAGTTAATGGGACGATAGGGGTTTTAATTAGAAAAATATTTCAATTAATCAACCTGGAGTTAGTTGTTCTTACTCTCGAAAGAGATATTTGTAACACCCTAAACCCGGCCCAGAAGTTATGGCTGAATCTGACTGTGTCACATTCAAGTGTTTTTCAAAATCATGTTCTCATTAAAAACCCGCTCAGTAATAGACCTCTTTGTGATATTATCAAAAAATTTGTTGATCATATTGGATTGTTAATATACTTTAAAAACTCTCTTTACTCTTTAATCCACTTTTATTTATCTTTCACTGAATTGAAACGGTACGTTCATTTTCAAAACGTAGTTTATCATTTAAAATTGTTTACTTTTAAAAACGTTACACATTGTCAAAATCTCATTTAATACCAGAAGCTTTTAAAATATTTTACGTAAGTGTGGTGTTTTGAAAAGCATTTATCTTTTAAAACCCGTCTCTTTCCTACATCTAGCAGTTTATAACAAAGCAAGTAAAAATCCCAAATTAACAATTAAAACCTTAAGAGGCCTTATTACATAAAAATTACCCAAATAGAAATTAACAGTAAACAGGAATTATATACAGAATAGACGCAGTCGTGTGGCCACCTTCGAGTCCCTCACGGCACCAATCCATCTACGGCTAGGGATTACCTGTACAGTTAAAATAGAAGGGTAAGTTTACGAAAACTCAATGTGTAATCCCTTATCAAACAGTCAATCATAAATTATGTAGTAATAGTCTGGGCCTGAGCCCATTACAGTAACAGTATCAATGTGGGCCTTAGCCCATTATAGTAACAGTAGCAGTGCAATAATGCAATTAGAAATCCCACCCAATCCAAACAGACACACCACTCCGTCCCGCCAATCACACCACGTGGGGATAAAATCGACCCACCCAGCTAGACACACCAAGATTAGCATCGGTTGCGGCACTAAACAGTATTACAGCAAGTTGCCAGTAATATAAACGGCTTAAAGACATCAATAGGTCCACAGTCGTCTTGGGTGACCCGTGCGACCTTATCGGTAATATGAACGGCACGAAGCCATCAGTAGGTCAACAGTTGTCTTGGGCGACCCATGCGACCTTATCGGTAATATAAGCGGCACAAAACCATCAGTAGGTCCATAATCGTCTTGGGTGACCCGTGCGACCTTATTAGTACAGTACACTTCCTCCAAATATAACAACCCATCCTCATGCAACTGTCGTGACATAATATCATACGTGTATGTAGAATGTCATGTTCAATTACAGTCATACATATCATAGAGCAAATCAGTCATTTTTACCTCATAGGGGTATAATAGTCATTCTACCTAATAAGGGTATATCGGTCATTTTACCTTATAGGGGTATTTTGGTCATTTCACCTTATAAGGGTATTTTAGTCATTTAATTAGTTTAGGGTCTAGGTATTCTTTCCAACCCAACAGTATAAACAGTGAAAATGGCCTAAGGCCTATTATACGGCCATGTGGGCCCACACGCCCGTGTGGCCCACAAAGCCTAGAAATGACCTTGGCCGTGTGAATGACACAGTCGGGTCCAATATCTTTCACACATTCGTGTGGTTTACCTATGTGGGGCCTACAAGCCTGTTGGGCCCACAAGCCCGTTGGGCCCATGCGACCTATTTCGGCCAAACGTGGCCCAGAACGGCCTAAGCCCATAAGATCGTTCATGGTGGCTTCTACAGTTAAACGCCCATGTTTCATGTGTTCGATTTACCACACGAGCGATTGCTCGCTCGTATAGTGTTAACATCCTATTTTTCTGGCTTTTCGACTATTGACGATTTACGAAAAATATCAGTGTGGTTACACACTTGTAATGATTTCACAACAAAATATTCTCGGGCTCAGTAGTACCTAAAATGGATCATTTACCATAACAGTTAGCCTTTACTTCTGATAACACCACAACATAAACCAAATATATTTCCATTTCAAACCCTCGATACGTACCTTGAGACTCTAAATAAATGTGCTAAATTCCACCAAAGAGACCTCAATCCAAACGATTCCCCGCTGTCACGATGATAACAACATCCCATCAATAATTTAATTAGGCATAGAAACAAGGCCTACGAAATTAAAAAGAACCAGTGATAGCCACGAAATCTGAATAAGGACACATCAAGTCATTTAGCTATTCGATATTGACTCCTAACCATAAAACAATCTTTAACCAATCGCTTAAATAGCCATGACAACATGCATTATTGTCTTATCAAAACGCGAAAGAGTAAAGAAGAACAGCAGCAACCAAGATGCGACTTCTACTGCCAAAAGAAAGGTTTTAGGGAAAACGGTAGCAAAACTCAACAAGATTTAGCCAAGGAGAATGGAAGGAAATGAAAACAGCAATTTGAGGGAAAAGAGGGAAATTAATGATAAAAGTTTAGGGGAAAAACATAGGAACTGAATTTGGTTTGAAAAGAAAAAGAAATAAAAGATAACAATAGACCTAAGAAAGTCAAACAGTAAAGGTAAGAAGTAGGAAAGAAAACGATAGCAAAGGGAGAGTTTGTCGAGGCATAATTCGGCAGAAAACAACACAGGAGAGAAGAGAGAAAAGAGAGTCGGCTATAAGAAAAAGCTGAAAAGAAAATAGAAAGGAAGGAGAGAAAGATGTATTTAGCTAAGGTTGAAAGAGAAATAAAGAGAAAGTGCCTAATCGGCACAAGTAAAGAACAACGTACAAAATACCCGAAAACAAAGTAGAAGTCGAGAACTGAGAGGGGAGTACTCAAAAAATTTCCAAAACCCAAAACTAATTTGCCAAAACAACAAAAACTGAACATGTGAAGAGAAGGCAACTAAAACCGATTCTTGAGTACTTAGAATTCAAATTCAGCACATTCCCCCCTCTGCCCTTAACTTCCCATGTTTTTCTCCTTAAATCTCTCCTAACAACCACCAACTGATCCCTTATCCAAATCCCCTTTTTCTCTCCTAATTTCTCTCCACAAATCTCCTCAAAGACCAATTCAAACTCCACTCAACTCAGTAGAGTTTTAGTCAACCTCAACTACTCCCACAGCAAAAGCAGCAAAATAAAACACTTCACTGCCTTCCCCAGGATTCGAACCTCCACCCTCTACCATAGGTAATACGCCACTTACCCCCTTTACTAGCAGGCTCCTTGCGTTATAAAATACCCATATTTATTTAAGAAGCCTACTGACCAGCGATGGGGTTATTTCAAATAAGAACAAAAATTTTATACAAGCTAATGCTTAAACTCAGGACTTCTTCAATACTTCTCAGGACACCTAACCACTGAAGTAAGTAGATATTTGTGTCACTTTCTTACACAACTAAATATTTATGTGCAGTCTCCTACTATTCCCATGCTCAAGATCCAATACTTCTAGGCCCAAATTCAGGGTGTTACAATATTAACATAATTTAAGGGTTTCTACGGATCAAGACACAAGTGAATAAATCCTTTAATTCAGATGTATGATAAAAAATGAAGTTTAGGTGGATTCTTTCCTGGGTATTGTCTATCTCATTGGTTAATATTTGATTATTTCTCTGTTGTGTT
Source organism: Gossypium stocksii (assembly GCA_020496765.1). Classification (NCBI taxonomy): domain Eukaryota; kingdom Viridiplantae; phylum Streptophyta; class Magnoliopsida; order Malvales; family Malvaceae; genus Gossypium; species Gossypium stocksii. The sequence goes on from CM035622.1 coordinate 58,837,337, forward strand.
CTAAGTTAAATTAGTTTAATAAATTTAGAATAAAACACATCACCCTAAATTTTCAGCTAAATAATAGAAAACAATAATTACTAATACGTTTAGTCCTCGTGGATACGATATTCTCTACTCACCATAGCTATACTATTGTTCTATAATTGTGCTTACCTTTGTCCTTTTTATAGTTAGTTTACTGACCATCAGCCACCAACATGAACCCTTTTTATCTATAAATTGCTCTTCTAGATACAAAGTAATACTATGTATCCTTTATCTTATATTGGAAAATGGGATTTCACTTCTCACAATTCACCCAAGGTAGTCGCTATAATATCTGTATTCATCTTTTATTATGCTTTTATATAATTAATATTGATACTTTTTTTATTTTACCATATTCACAATTTGCTCCTGCATCACATTTGTTTTTTCACATTGATACATAAATATTTTTTTGTTCCATTTTCATATCTAAACTATAATTGTTACTTTTGATAGAGGCTACTAAGGGTACTACGAGAAAGCGATGGCCTACAAACATGAAAGATATATGAAATCTTCAACCTAAAGCTTGTATAATAGTAGATGCCAACCAATATGGCTAGCCTTTTGGGAAGGAAGTGTCCAAATTGGTTGAATTTCTCGGTACAATTGCAAGGGCTGGTTCTATTTGTCCTTTGAATACAAAATATTGGAAACATCTTTCCAAATATGTGTTGGAAAACATATTAAGAATCGTTAATGTATGTAGCACATAATCATTTTCTAATTAATGTATTGCAATAATTTTTCATTATTTGAAATTGTATGTAATGAGTACTTGTTACATTAATTTGTTATACGTAAAGGAAAAGTTTAATCTCCAAAGTAAGATGGAGGACTCTGATATACTCTCACATGTTGGAAAACTTCGGAAGGAGTTTAAATTGACTTTGAAGATTAGATGCTACAAAGAGATGGTCCAAGAAGGTTGACCGATTGAAGAAATATATTAAAACAATCCTCTTGGTGTGTATGATGATCAATGGAAGTGGCTGGTGGGGCGATCAGAACACCACAAGCTACGATATGCACTTTTATTAGACTAAATGTTCCATTTTTTTTTTGCTTCCACTTACGGTATGATCAAAGTAGGAGTGCATATATGCGTGATTTGTTGAATGAGGCACAAAAAACATAACTTTCCTATTACTCTCATATTTTTCTCATTAATTTAAACAAAAGGCACAATCAGAAAATACAAAATAATCCCAAACAAAGGTGTGTTATGCATACAACGCTGGTAACATAGGATATGCGACCCTTAATGCACAATTTGTAAGTATTACATATTAATCAATATGTAACTTATATTAGTTGTTCTGCGTTCATTGGTAAATATGTTTAATAACTATTGTTTTGTTGTATAATAGGATGAGAAGGAAGGCCGTGAACCCTCACGTTTAGAGCAGTTTAGATTTCAATATTGTGAAAAGATAGGAGTAACAAATTGAGCAATGAGGTAGCAAAACAAGTTTATGTAAGAAACAAATGGGTATTATATATATTTTTTAATTTATTTTGACATGAGTTTTACTTTTTTTTTCAAAATAGATTTTTCTAATGAAAGAGAACTGTAGGATGAAGCATGCAAGAGGGTTAAAGACTCTATGCCAACACCTGAAAGTTCTTTGGCCCCTCAAGATAATATTGCATTAGAAAACGAGGTGTATACACAAGTGTTCGGCCTTGAGAATGATGGAAAAATGTTGGGATATGGACGTGGGATGACTAAATCTAGGTTGTTTAGCTATGATTCAGTCACCCGAGGAAACCAATCTACATCGGCCATCAGTACATTGATTGAAGAGATGAGCGCTAAACATGTCGAGCAAATAAAAATAATTCAAGCCAAACAAGCAATTAGAAAGGACTCTACTCGAGAAAGCAGAATCTCAATTTCGTATAGAAGCCGCAGAGCGAGAAGCTCGTTTGATAGCTAAGGCAAAAGAAAGATTTATGAAATTAACTAAAATTCAACAGGTAAAGTTTATGGATATGATGGATGCTCGTGAGAAGAAGTATAGAGCTCTCCTTAACTAGTGTATGGCAAAAGGAATGTCAAATAAGTACAAGGCTTTTCATAATAAGCATAGTAAGGTGACTATTTTATAACTAGATTGTCAATAAGTTTGTTAATGGTTTAATAGACATTGATTGTTGTAACTGAATGCTAGGTTCTTATTTAATGTTTTCATTATTTTCTCAACAAATAATTAGTGGATGCATTGATGAAAATTCTTTATTTCGCTTCAATTTATGGTTCTTTAGTTAATACTAATATTCTTCCCACGTGTTCATGTTGTTTCTCATCTAACTCGTATGAATAGAAAATGTACATTACTATTTTTGCAGTTGAATTTTAGAGTAGCGGACTTGATGATAAAGCCTTCAGTTCGAATGAGATGAATTAGGCTTGTTGCATATTATGTATTATATATATGTTATAGTGGTTGATGAATGCAGTTGTCCCATAATTTTTTGATGTCACAGGAAATAGGTTGACAACATGTTTGCAACATGTTGACTGCTTCAATTAGGATTTATATAATTTTTTGATGTCATATGAAACTGGTTGACAATATGTTCGCAATTTGTTGACTGCTTCTATTAGGATTTTGTATATAAATTACTAACTGCATTATTTAATGGTAATTTTGTATTTATCTGATCATTTTATGTTAATTAACTATTCAATTAATATTGTCTCAAACTTGTCCAAACCCAATACATACAAATTTGCTCATATTTCGCCAAAATAAGCTCTTAAAATTGAGGAAAAATGTCATAGAAAAATATTGGACATGAGATAAAGATCTATCCTAACCTTTTTAAGTTTACCTTAGACAAGTTTACCCTAACCTTTTTAAGGTTGCCTTAGATGAGTTTATCCTAACTTTTTTTAAGTTGCCTTGGAAAAGGTCTATCGCAACCTTTTTAAAGTTGCTTTAAACAGGTTTATCCCAACATTTTTAAGGTTGTCTTAAACGAGTCAATCGCAACCTTTTTAAAAGTTGCCTTAGACAAGGTTTATCCCAACTTTTTTAAGGTTACCTTAGATGAGTCTATCCCAACCTTTTTAAGGTTGCTTTAGACAAGTCTATCACAACCTTTTTTAAAGGTTGCCTTAGACAAGGTCTATCATAACTTTTTTAAAAGGTTGCTTTAGACTAGTCTATCTCAACCTTTTTTAAAGGTTGCCGTAAACAAAGTCTATCCCAACTTTGTTAAAAGGTTGCCTTAGACTGGTCTATCCCAACCTTTTTTAAAGGTTGCCTTAGATGATTCTATCCCAATCTTTTTTAAAGGTTGCCTTAGACAAGGTCTATCCCAACTTTTTGAAAAGCTTATCTTAGACCAGTCTATCCCAACCTTTTTTAAAGGTTGGCCTTGACTAGGTCTTTCTCAACCCTTCAATAAGGGTTTATTTTACTTATGCCAATGTTTTTTTAAAAATGTCGCGGAGACTATGCCAACTATATTATAAATAACCTTTTTGGAAGCATAGCAAAACCTATGCCAAACTTTTTTGCATCATCTTGGGTAAAAAAAAGTGTCATAGTAGGCTTCTTTTGTTGTAGTGGGTGCTTGGATTGTCATCCTAATTCACGTAAAAAGGTTTGACTACGTCCAAAAAAATTTACTGCATGATTAATTGAGAATAATACCTTGCAAATTTTGGTTCAAACTCAATTTAGTAAAATGATTTAATTTACATGTTTCAATTTTATGGACACTTGTTAATCAAACTAGGTATTTTGAACACTTATTTATTTTTTACTTATATTGTTTGCATTGATCATGGATGCAAAAAAGGGGCTTGGTTTCTAATAAGTGATTAAATAATTTCTAATGTATGAAAGCACAATATGCTCGAGGGTAAGCATGAGCTAAGTAGGGGGATTTGATAGCTTGTTTATTTTGTACAATTTACGTGTTCAACTCGACTTATTCTCGAATTAATCCCTGAAAATTGGTGCGTTTTGTGTTTAAATATTGACAGGAATGAAATTCGGGCACTTTAAATTAGAGACAAGCAAAGAAGGGATTAAATTGAAGCATAGGAAAGAGAAGAGAGACTGAATTGTAAATTTTGAGACATTTGAGGGGCTAGTTAGAATTTGACCTTGTAAAAGCCAAAATTAGTAAATTAAATCTGAAAATATTTTGAGTATTTAGTTGTAGGTGGAAAAAGCCTAAAATTATTATGTGGATTTTGTAAATAGGTGAGGTGATGTACTTGAAAACACACCTTAAATACATTGGAAATTGATTGGATTTAATGCAATTATCCGTTTTCTACCTTTTGTTCAAAACACCTATAGCTTATTCTTTTTCATACTGCCAATTTTCATTTCAATAACTTTTAATTTCTTTATTGGCTTAATTATTTTCCAAGTCCCCTTCCTTTTCCATCAATCTCTACCACCATTTAATTATTTGTCATAAACCAACAAAAGCATGATTAATTTATTGTTTCACTAAAATTCTAATTTAGCTTTAGGCCGGTATTATTTCTAGCCAGGAATTGTGAGAAATGTATCTGCACTAAAGAATCCTTCAAATTGATATTCACCATCTCTTTGGAATATTGGGATTGACAAATTAATCCTTTAAAGTTAACTCGATTTTAATTCAAAGAGTGCACGCTAGGTTGGAGTGATTTTAGCGTATAGTTTGGAAGACGAGTCGGTCGTGCTATATTTGGATTTTCGTGAACAAGTTAGGGAAATTGTGATCAGATTTAAACGTCTCGCGTAGTTGAGGCCGTTGATCTAAGTTGGGTTATTCAGAACGCAAGGCTGTCGAGGTCTTGAATTGTGAACGCGTGTATCACGGTTACACAAATTGGTACGAGTTGGTTTATATGGCGTTCCGGAATCAACTACGAGAGGAAAAATTGGCGGTTAGGACGTTCTTAACCGCTATAACGAACTTATTGTTTGAAGGAGAAAACTAAATTTTGAGGATCGATTCAAAAATCGGAATCCACCTAATCTAGGGCTAAGGCTTCCTAATTCTGTTTGGAAAAATCCAAATTCATATTCTAATTTAATTTTACTTTCGATCTCTTTAATTTCTTATTTCTTCTATCTTAATTATTTAATATCTAGACATTCCAAACTCCTCTGATTTATTTAATTTGTTTTTCAGCAGGTCCATTTGGAGTCTTGGGCACGACTATTGCCATGATTATTGGCTCAACCAAAATTCTGTTCATAATAAAAAAACAAAAGTTAATCATAATATCCAATCCCTGTCGACTCGATCCTACTACTCTTACTACTGTATAGAGTTATTTTATTGTAGGAATTATTTTTGGTGATTTTGATGCCTATCATGAAGTTGTATGCAATCCTAGAAATAGAATGACATAAATCTATCGGGTTAGTGTCAAATCTAATAGGGGAATCCATAAATCGAGTTAATGCGATAATAAGGGTTTTAATTAGAAAGAAATTTCAATTAATCAGCCTAAAGTTAGTTGCTCTTAGTCTTGAAGAGAGATATTTACATAGTTTTAGGATTTCTACGAATCAAGATATTAAGTGAATAAATTGTTTAATTTAGATTGATAATGACAGATGTAGTCTAGATGGATTCTTTCCTGAGTATTGTTTCGTTCCTTGGTTGTTAATCGATTATTTTCCTAATTTGTTCTTTGTCGTGTTCGTGGTTAATTATTGATAAACCATAAATTATACATATTTTTACCTCATACTTAGCCTAAATTCTGGATGAATTCTCATTGAATTTGTAGAAATTGGTGCTCCTAATCCTTTTATTTCATGTTTTATACTTAGGAGCATAAGGAAGAGAAAAGAACAAGAAACGGGCCGAAAACGGGCAAATTAGGACCAATTCAGTGGCCGTGCCACTTTAACAGGCTCGAGCACAGCCTGGTAGTCGATCCAGACAGGAATGGCACACGGGCGTGTCCCTATGGTGAGGAAGTTCAATTTCACTAGGAAAAGGGTACTTAGGGGCTAAGGAAGGCATTCCAAAACTCTATATAAAGACCCTAGGAGGCAACTACAAGGGTGTGCTTTTCTCCCGCCAAGGAGACATTATTTTCCCGCCAAGATGGGGAGTTGAACACAGGGAATTACTCGAAGAGAAGCCGATTGATCCATCTCAGAAGCCAGGATCTACATCAAGACATAGGATCTCCCTTCAAACCTTTCAGGAGTTTTGGGTTTTCTTATGTTTTGTTATTTTATTTCTTCTGAGATGTCTTCTTTTATAATTATGAACTAAACCCCAAATATCTAAATGGGATGAAACCTAAGATGGATCTTGTTATTGTTATCTGAGCTGTGTGATAAATATTTGCTTTGTTCTTAATTGTGTTTTTAACTCTTAAATTGATATGTCCGAGATATTGATTTAAGTCGAATGTGCCTATGTAGAGGAGTAAAAGTCCCTGTATAGAAGTAGATCCAACTCAATTAAGCAGAGTTGATCGCAATCCTAGACATAGGACGACAAAAATCTGCCGGATTAGAGTCAAATCTAATATGGGGAGCCATAGATCGAGTTAATGCAAGCCTAGGGGTTTTAACTAGAAAGAGATTTCAGTTGATCAACCTAAGATTAGTTGTTCTTATCCTCGACGGAGGTATTAACATAATTTAAGGATCTCTACGGATCAAATCAAATGAAAAAATCATCTGGTTCAGAGTTAGATAACAAGTGAAGTCTAGGTGGATTCTTCCTTAGGTATTGCCTTAATCAATCAGTTTTCCCAAAAGCAATCTCTCTCTTTACTCCTTGCCGTTTCTTTTCAGTTTAGTTTAGATTAATTTAGAAACAAAACACCCTTTATTTTTAGACTAGATAATAGGAAGAAAGTCATTACTAGTACTCATAGTTCCTTGGATTCGATATTCCGGTCTTGCCACTGGCTATACTACTATTCGATAGGTGCACTTGCCTTTTATCGTGATATTAGTTAGTTTCCAGGTACGATAAGATTTTATTACTTTATCATCATCACTCGAGATCATGATCAATTATTTTAGTTAATTTTAGTTTTAATCAATTATCTCAATTTGTCGTTTAAATGATAGAAAGACGACAAGTACTAGTGCTTTTATTCTTTGTGAGAATGATATCTTACTCACCGTATCTATACTATTTAATGATAGATGCACTTGTCTTTGTCGTATTTTTAGTTGGTTTCGTGGACATCAAGTTTTTGGCACCGTTGTCGGTGACTAAAATATTAAGAAAACTTTATTTCTAATAATTTAGCCATTTTTTATTTTAATATTTTTTAATTTAATTTTAATATTTTATTTATTTTTTAATTCTAGCAGCTAATGATTGGCTGACGTTGTAAATGGGTGGCACCAATCTCCTTAGCTCCACCAACTTTCACTATTCATTTTAAGTTATTTATGTACACAATAAAAAAAGTGAATCATTTTTATAATTAATAAAAAAATTCGACTTATTTCTATGAAAAAAAAAACAAGAATGAGAATTTTGAATTGCAAAAAAAAAAATGTTTTAAGAAAAGTTGAATTACGATTAACTTTTATATTTAATGGATGAATATTAGCATTTGAATGGTTGTGATTAATATATTAAGTGGGTATTTGATCTAAGGAATATAAGATTATGTTTTGCAATAAAATTACGAGAAAGTAGAATTACGTTTTATGATTGGATTACAAGAATGTCAAATTATTAACAATATGTTACATTATTTTTTACTTAGTTTATTTAGTTGAAATGTAATATTCAAATGTTTGGTTAACATATGTAAAGTTACCTAGCATATTTTACTAAATTATCATTGTTTTAGTATATTTTTTAATAAGATTAGTTCCTTTACTATTTTTTAGTCTCCCTTCCTATAAAATTATAATAAATTATTACAAATATTACTTTTTATTACAATTTATACATTAATAAGTACATATATGATGTTGAAATAAATTTAAAAATCATAGTTATAATAATTCATGAAAATTGATTGCATCATCAACCATAATTAATATATTAATAAATACAATATTAGAGTAAATATAATAATTATAATTTTAAAGTGTTTCACTATAAAGAAAAAAGATATTTTTTAATTAGTCTTAAATTTTATTTGAGAAAAAAAAGCTTAAATTGATTAAAATAATAAAAATAAATAACTGATTGGTCTAAATTTAAGATTATACTTGTAATCTTCTAAGATGATCTAATAAATGGGTTATAATGAGATTACATCTTTTATTATAACATCTTAACACTATTTGGGAATGTAAGATTATGGAATGATTGAAATATTGAGAATTCAAACAACATAATTTTATTATGGAGTGTAACATTACGGGCTGTAAATGTAAGATTTAACTAACGAAGCGCACCCTAAATGTCATAGACTAGATCCTAAACCCTAACATAGTTGTACGTTAGTTAGGTTGTATGATAAATTATAGTCATTATGGTATTTATAGGTGTTTATATGTTGGGCAGGGGCGAAATTAGAAAATTTTTTTAGGGGGATCGAAATTAAATTGTAATTTTTACGATAGAAAAAAATGTAATTTCACCATTTTAATAGACTATATCTTTATAATTTTTAAAAGATTAAATCAAATTTTTATATTTTTAGGAGAGGCCAAAGTATAATTTTATCTTTACTAATTTTAAATTTTAAAAATTTTAAAGGGCCATATGAAAATTTTTCATTTTAGGAAGGGTCGGGGCCCCTGCTAGCCTCCTAGTTTTGCCACTGATGTTGGGTCAGGTTGGATTTAGGTTGACCTTATATACATTATTAATATCATATATAATTGCTTAAGTTTAACCCGACTCAAAATATGAATTTTAAAATATTTACCTAACCTCGTTTATATTTTTGTAAAAGAATAATTTGTGTTTGTTTAGGCTTACTTGTATCATTGTTTAATTTAAAAACATTATTTTATTAAATTTTTAGTAATATGTATTTCTTTTACTATCATTATATATTTTTTATTTTATTAAAATTTTAAATATAAACAATTTATGATAATTTTTTTATATTTACATTATGATATAAAACATTTAGTTTTCATATAATATAAAATACATAATACATATTAATAGGGACGAAACCAAAGGGTAAATAAGGATTTTGTCCTCTTAAAAATGTTAAAATTACAGATAAATCCCTTCAAAATTATAAAATTATAAGTCGCTACTATGATAAAATAACATTTTAACCTTTAAAAAATTATAATTCAATTTTGACCTCTTAATTTTTTATTTTCTGACTTCACCCCTATATTTTTTTTTATCAAGATATTAAAATATTACATTATAAATTATATAATACAAAAGCAAAGTAAGGAAGGAAATTGAAATGTGAAATTGCACAATTAGTATGGTTTGATTCGTAGTTGACTCTGAGCCCATATCAAGTGTTTCAGATTAGATTCAGATAGGTCATTCAAGGAAACATTCAGAATATGTATTCTTAAAATTCCAAGAATTTCTTAAGTAATAATTTTCCCTTCACATATAATTCGATTTGGTACAGTGGAAACCATAATTCAAAACTAGTTACTACTACTACTAATAATAACAATGGGTCACAACTTGAATATGGAAATGGAAGCGACTCTTTTCACTACATCAGCTTCTCTTCTTCCTCATATTCACTGCTCGTCTAAGCTTTCCCCGAGAAGAAAGCAAGAGCACCCACAAAGGGTGCATTAATATAAGTAGCTGGCTCAGATTGTTGATAATTGTTACGATCATCAGCAAAGTTGTCTTTACTATCAGGTCCACCTATGACGGCTCCAATAAGGACGTTGGGGTTAGGTGAGTTAGCGTAAAGGTATTGGAACCCATTGTTGCAGTTGATACGATCAGGGTGCGCCTTAATGGATGGAACCGATGAACCCCTATGGTGCACATGCTGTGGATATCTCTCTCCAAACCCAACCATGTATGACATTTTGGCTGGATTATCGCCTAAGATGTAGTCCACCTGCTTTTTTGCTTGTGCTATGAGGCTCTCAGCTGTTACAGTCGAAGTCCCACATGTGACGACTCCACCATTTGTACTGAGATATTTGGCGTATGTCAAGAGGAGGAAAGTTGTGGTTGTCACATATTGTAGATTGCTTTCACTGGCTTTGTAGAGAAGGCCCCCTGGTGTATATTGGGCTTGGAACCCTGATGATCCTGGAATTAGGGAGCATATGTAGTTGTCTGAATGTGATTTGTATAATTGAAACTCTGAAGTGCTTTTCTCCAAGAAGTCCTGTTAAGAATTAAAATCATTTGGAACTGGTGAAGCTTCGGGTTTGATGTTGATTCGGAGAGTCATGAAGGCTCGAGGACATACCTTGGAAAGAAGGACCTTTGTCCCAGCTCTCTTATCATCCCAACTGAAGGAGAAATCATCATTATCTGATCCCATGGTATGGCCATTGGATTGGATGTATGATAAGTACGAACTGTCCTGCGTCGCTCGATGCATCCATGACGCTCCCCAAAGAAGCTCATCCTGCATGTTCAAACCATTTTGATCAATGAATCATGATTAATTTTCCAATGGAACATGAACCAAAAGTGTATTTCACTATTTCTTACTTGGTATCCTGAGTAAGAGCAATAAAATGGGCAGACCACAGAATTCAGAGAGTCACTGTAAGACCCTCGGTACTTGTCTGCAAAATCGAAGACCTGCATTCATAAACAGAGGAGATTAGAAACATGAAAAGAACAAATGAGACTGCTAGTAATTTATAGATGCTCATTACATTCTTGGCAGTTTGAAGCAACTTGGCAGAGTAGGAAGGGTCGGAATCTTTAAACACTATCGAAGCTGCAGCCAATGCGGCAGCCGTCTCGGCTGCTACATCGGATCCTGGATTTTGAGCAGACACCTTGTATACATTGCGTGGGGTATCCATGTCTTCGGGTCTCTCCCAGCACTTGTGGTCCATGTTTGGATCTCCCACCTATAACATATCACAACAACATTGTAAAAATGATTTTGTTTTCTTCCCCGAAGTTTCAAAACTTTGAACACACTCACTTGAACGTATAAACTGTCAGGGGTAGCAGTAGCTGCTTTTAGAAGATAATCCGTGGCCCATCGGAGGGCAGTCTTTGCATTCCCAATCTGACTGTGCATTGAACCGCCAAATTCAATAACACTCCATGCCAACATTGTTGTGGTGAAGGCCATTGGAAGGCCAAACTTGACATTATCTCCAGCATCATAATAGCCACCCACAAGGTCCACGTGATAAGAAGCACCGTCGGACAAACCAGAGTTACCCCTCCATTTGAGGCGTTGATTAGATGGCAACGGACCCGACCGTTGTCCCTCAAAGAAAAGAATAGACTTTTCAAGAGCATCAGCGTAATCTCGAGAAGTGAAAGCAGTGGAAAGTAAACTAAGGGATAAAAAAGATGTACAAAGAATCAGCATTGTTATGGGAGCAGCCATTTTTTATAATTTGGCTCTTCTCGAATGCGTTATAAGTGGTAGTGGGAATGTGTATGTAGCAAGGGGAGTTTATTTATAGGCAAAAAATAAGCAGGAAGTTGTGAGGTCGTTAGACGTTAAGGTGGAACCAAAAAGACAAGAAACATTCATGCAGCTCACGGGATCAACTGCGTAAAATTGGAGGATATGTTGTTATGTTATGTTATGGGGACGACATTGGAGGATATGGGAACATGGAAGGTCTTGGAACAGACACAAGAACCTAACTTATTGTTTTCAATGTTGGGTCTCGTGTTAATAAAGTCTTTGTAATAGTAGAGAATGATAATATCCCTCACAAAAAGTCTTTGCAAATGCTGCGTGAATTAAGATCAACTTTTTGGCTGCCAAAATTAAGATAAACTTTTGATTATAAAATACCGTAATTAATGCCGTGTGAGTATTTTAATTTCCTTTTCGTAGAGAACATAATTTTGTCACTATCTATAAAGTCACGGATGCGTATAATAAAGCTGAGTCACATGAGACTCCAGTGCTATTTAGTTCCACTAGCTTTTGCGTGAACCATGAATCCCCACCACTCATTTCTCTTTGCTCAACTTATGGGTTTGATACCCCTCAAATTCCAGATTTATTTCCCATATTAGTTTGGGGAGGAAGGGGCTTTGGCCTATGCTTCTTTTCCATATTCCAAGGAATATTTAGAATCCTTTTTCTTCTCATTTCTAGACCACTTGGACTAGTTTAGTTTAATTAGTTAAGAGTCCAAACAATAATCCCAAAATCATGTGATTGGAAGATATCGTAAAAAGGCTTCGCCTGGTTGGTCAAGGAATTCAGAAATTTGTTGGCTAACGATTACTGCGGCTTTGATTTTGGAACCTCCTTCCTTCTTTTGTAGACTTTTCAGAGACCTAACCCATACAAACAAACCTACTGTTTTTACTCCATCTCTGCCCAAAATTTATCCCAACAGTTTTTTTAGGGCTCTATTTTCTAAGCCTGCATGTGACCTTCGCCTACTTTCCTCAATTGGTTTTGTAATAACAGGAACCAAGATGTGTGTCACGTGTGTTTTTTTACTATTAACAATATTGAAAAATTCTTGCCTACTTGGGATAAATGCAACTCCCAGACATAATATGTTTACTCAATTTGCTAATACTGTCGTCTAAGGGAATCAAAAGCAACTCCCCAACCTCAAAAATCGTATGTCTTAAAATTAATAAATGCACTTAGTGATCATGCTATAATATAATATTATCAACTTCTTCTAGTTTTATAAACTAATTAGTACTTGATATTTGATGTATTGGTATTCAATGAATAAAATGATATGTTATTAAAAGGGTTCATATTTAATGGTATAATTTTATATATCATTAATGAAATAAAATTAAGTGAATTTAGTTTTTAAAATTTATTTAATAATGCGTCAATAGTCAATAAAACTATACACAATCACTACATCAAATAGAAAAAATATCATGGAGGTCACTATATTAGGTGTTAGACTGCATTTTGTCCGTCTGTTAAAAAATGAACAAATTAATTTATATACATTAGATCAAAGAGCAAATCGGTCATTTCTATTAAAAAATTAATTCACTTCTACTGTTAAAAACTGGTATTGTTGACATAATAATCAATCTATGTGGACGTTATGCTTACATACATGGATCAGTTTTTAACAAATAGAAATTGATAAAATTTTGAACAAAATGATCAATTTACTCTTTGATATAGCATATAAAGACTTATTTGCTCATTTTTTCAGTACAAGAAACAATATATATTATGACACTTAATATAGAGACTTCCGTAGTACTTTTATTTGCATCAAATATAAATCCTTATTCAAAAATAACGTGAAATGAATTTAAATTAATTTTTTTAATGAATTATCAATGAGTAGATTAATTAATTGTTTATAGAGGAAGCAGGATGGAGCTTCTTACGTTTATTGTTTGTTTATTGCTGAAACAAACTTGTAGGGTGTAATAAACTTTTGCCTGTTTTTCTCAAAAATTGGAAATGGGTTAACTTAAAATTAAAACAAAACGGCAAGCGGGTGTTTGGGTATCCAATAGTTGAGGGGTTGCGTGATCTTAGCCAAATCAGAGTTTATTTCTTTTTGTCTGCCTCACCCCTCTTCATCACCCATCACCTTTGCATTTCTCTACTAATCACCAATTCTTCCTTAAATTACTTTTAAACTATTCATACTCCTAATTAACTATTTATTCTTTGGTACCTGTGTTTGATATTTTTCCTGATCTACTACTTGTATTTTTTTTATCTAATGTGATATTTGTATTTGACAAAAAGTTATATATTTTAATATCTGAAAGTAACAATGTCAACTTTTTACTATTTAATTTGAATTTTAGAATTGATTTAATGAAAATTTATAATTAACTAATAATATTAACAATTAATTTTTATCGAATCAGAATCACCACACCACATCTCATAAGTTAAGCACTAATAATATTCGCAATTAACATTCATAAAATCAATCTTAAAACTTAAATTAAATACAAAAAAATTAACATCGTTATCTTTGAATACCAAAATATCTAATTTTTATCAAACATAAATACCAAATTAAAAAAAAAAGACACATGTACCATATTAAAAAATATATCAAACTTAAATTCCAAATGATATTCTTCAACAGTACATTATATCCATAAATTTATTCCAATCTACAATCTCCGGAGTATTAAAAAAATGTGGCTTGATTTTATATAAACAATGTTATTTTTATGGAAATAGGTAATATTAAATTATTTACATTTAATATATATAGAGGTATTTGAACTTGATAATTTATATCTACTTGTATCTAAAATATTTTTGGACCTAATTGGTACTTAAACATGAAAATTGTAAGACAACTTCATACTTTAAGTACCTAACAAACACTGTTAAAATAATTTAACATGGTGCTGGCAACCAATAACATAATGATGTGGTAGTCTCACATTTTAATACGTGACAAAAAATAAAATTTAAAATTTTTTTGGCTTTTTACCTAAATAATATAAAAATAATTAATTACAAAAAATGTATAGAAAATAAATTAATTATGAAAATAGGCATTTACTACAGTGGTCTGACTGGGCTGCCTGACAAATTGACAGCAATAGATTGAAATGTGATGAACTAAAATATTCAGAGGCTTGATATGTAAATTTCCTGTTTTTGTTGGTAGCTGAAAAAAAAAGTTTAAAAGTGCCACGAAGGCACCAAAATGTAAATGGGTAAATAGATTCATAAACACCCTTGATTCATAAGTACAAAGCATACAAACGAGCCTACCATTTTTATACATAATTTTGTTTAAACTAAAATGATTTTATTATGAAATTTCAGAATAAGTCTTTGAAAGTTTAGAACCTCACTTGGTAGAGCATTCATAGGGAAATTTCGGGATAAAAGGGGCCTGCTAATATCTTTTATTCAAGTGAAAATTAAACTTTTTGTAGTGATAGTGAAACTTTATTATCTTTTCCTGCCGAATAATCTTGCAGGTAAGACCAAAAGAAGTGGCCATTTCATACAGTCAATCTGAATGAAATAGAAGCATCAGTTCGTTCGGGTAAAACATCACAGCAGGAAAAGAATAGAAATTGAAAAAGTTGTCCTGATAGAGTTCATAAAATCAAGATACTAACGAAAGCAAATGTATTAACTGAAGGTACTAATCTAACCTCTATTCATCACTCAATACATTGTTTATATAGAAGTTGAATACATGTCTAATTGTTGATAACAACCTTCAACAGATTGTAACTTGCTAACAACCTATCCACCTCACTAACCACATGTATATTAACCACATACTATAACATTCACCCGGTTTCTTCTAATTTCACAACCCGAAGAAGATGACGAAACCGGGCAAACATGGACACAGACAATGGCTTAATAAGAATATCCGCCACCTGATCACAAGTCGGAAGGTCGCCAACAACCAATTCTTCACTAGCTACCTTTTCACGAACAAAAAACAAGTCAAGTTCGACATGTTTGAACTTGGAGTGCAGAACCGGATTAGTCGCAACAGCAACAGCACTAGAATTATCACACCACACAGTCGGAGGATTGACAGAACTGACTCTTAACTCTGATAACAATGACACAAGCCATGCAATATCACTAGTGGTCACAGCTAAACTTCGATACTTAGCTTCTGTCGTGGACCGAGAAAAACGTGCTATTTCTTAGAACACTATGAGATAGGACTATGCCCGAAATAGACATAGTATCCTGTGGTAGACCGACAATCATCAAAATCAAGACCTCAGTTTGCATCGGCATACTCGACTAGAGACAGTTTATCAGAACGGCAAAAAACTAGACCATGAGACAGAGTGCCACGTAGGTATTGCAGAATACGTTTCAAAACGGTCATATGTATTGTGGTGGAAGCATGCATGAATTGACACACTCGATTTACCGCATAAGAGATATCTGGTCCCGTTAAAACGACATATTGAAGAGCCCCAGCTAAACTTTGATACTCAGTTGTATCAGCAAGTCACTCACCCTCATCTTTAGACAGCATAGGTGAACTGACCATCAGCGTATGAACAGGTTTTGCATTCGCCATAGAACTTTGGTGAAAGAGTTCCTTAATGTATTTACTCTGACATAAATGAAGACTGCTAGACGAAGATCTTTTCACTTCAATCCCCCAAAAGTAATGAAGCTCGCCTATATTCTTTAGAGCAAACTTGTTGTTAAGCTACTAAACAAAACATCTAATTTCATCAGATGAATTGCCAGTGACAACAATTTCATCCACATAAACAAGAACATATAGAGTGACCGCATTGGAGATTTTGACAAATAGCGAAGCATCAGATTTAGACACTACAAATCCACTAGAAATAATGAACTGTTTTAACTTGTCAAACCATGCACAAGAAGCTTGTCACAAGCCGTAGAGAGCTTTAGTCAGAAGATACACCAATTTTTCACCATCGGGGCTAGATTGAACTTAGCCAAGAGGTTGCTGCATGAACACTTCATCGGTCAGATCTCTATTTAAAAAGGCATTATTGACATCAACTTGCCTGAGGTGCCAACCACGTGTCACAACAATAGATAGAATGGTGCGGATAGTGGTTGGTTTGACCACTCGACTGAACGTCTCTTTGAAATCAACTCAAGCACTTATGAACATCCTTTCGCAACCAAGCGTGCTTTCCTGCGATCAATCGACCCATCCAGATTCTTTTTTACTTTAAACAACCATTTACATCCAATCACCTTGCGTCCAGTCAAAAAAGGGACAAGCTCTTAGGTAGAGTTAGCTATCAAAGCATCAAACTCAACTTGAATAGCCTTCTGCCATTCAAGATGAGCAAGAGCCTCCTCAATCATACTAGGCTCAAAGTCAACCGCATCTGCAAACTATACCTTAGGCTTAAAGACTCCTGTTTTAGACCGAGTGATTATAGCATGTGTATTCGTAGGAGCAGACTTTCTCACATCAGGGAATGTAGCAACTTCAAGAGACACACGCTCTGCCGGTGATCCATCCCCTGACTCATTCACCAAATCATTTGTAATAGACTGTAGCGAACTAGCCCCAACTAAGTCGCCACTGTGACTGACACAGGTGGCTCAGAGACATAAACACAAATTTTGTTAATCTCTGCATTGGATTGTGAAAAAGAAGGTTGAACAACAGGAGCATATGTTGGAATACTCCGGGAATGTTGACTAACAGAAGTAGTGGACAAAGGAAACAGGAGCCTCTGCTTATCAAAAACGTACCGAGAGACAATTATCTTACCATTAGGAAGAAAACAGTAATAACCTTTGTGCTGCGAACTATACCCAAGAAAAGTAGCTGGCTGAGACTAAAAATCAAGCTTATGTCTGACAAAGGGACGTAGATACGGAAAATAGTAACACCCAAACACCCGAAGATGATCATACGTTGGCGCATGCCCATACAAACGCTGATACAGAGATTGATTGCCCAAGGCTGGAGTGGGAAGTCGATTAATGAGATGCACAACACTACTAAAAGCATAGCCCCAGTAATCCATAGGTAAGCTAGCCTGAGTTAGAAGAGTAAGTCCAGTTTCTACAACATGCCGATGTTTTCGTTCAGCGACCTCATTCTTGTAACAACCCAATTTCGAGTCTGATCAAAACAGGTGGTTTCGAGACCACTTAACTAAGTCAAAATAATTATTTTATTATTTTATTGATGTTTACAGCATGATAGTATTTCGGTGTGAAATTTTCGTAAAGAAATATTATCGATTAAATAGTTAATTCGGTAAAAATAACTAAATCGCGTAAAGCGATAAATATGAGTTCTATTGCATAAATGACTTAAATGATTATGTCTTTATTATTTGAAGGCCTTGAATTGATATTAAACCATTAGTGATCATAGTGGACATTTATGGACACTTTTAAAGTAATATTTGGTTGTTTAATAAATGGGTAATTAAGTAATTTTAATTTTTAATACTTTAATTAATAAAACCAATACATGAATGTGTCCATAATTCATCATTTGCCGAAAGTGAAGAGAAAATAAGGATTTTTACATTCAAACATTCGGAAAAGGTCTAAGCAACAATTAGATCAAGACAAACGAATTCAAGGTTTTGATCGAGGAAAATTGGAAAGTGGACGAATAGTCGACGGATACACGAGGTAAGTTTGTATGGTTAAAAATCAAATTATTAGCTACTGAAATTGTTTTTAATTGATGGTAATTGTATACATAAGGAAGAATTTACTTAAATTATCAGCTCTATGAATATGTTGTCGTCACTGAATTATATGATTAAATGATACAAAAATTATATGTTATAAGAAATGATGGATAATCGGCCAAATTTTGAGTATGTAATGGTAGATATGTTAAATGGCTTTGTACTTGATTATATTAATATTAGATAATGATGGAATTCCATAATATATTCGGTCTTGTGTTTGGAAGTAATGAAGTACTTTGGGGTTAAGTAAATGTATATTAAAGTTAATTAAGTTTTAGTATATGATAAATTAAATGCCTTGTATGTGGTAAGTTACTAAGCAAATATTTTTCTTTGATTAAATTAAATACTATATATATACATATATGTGCCGAATTGAAATGTATAAAAAATTGAGGTTGCCGAATGCAAATAGAGTTGATAAATTTGAATTGATGAATATTGAGTAATTGAATTTCGGCACTGAGTGTGCGAGTAAAAAAATGTTACAGATGTAAAAATTGCACTAAGTGTGCGAGCCTGATTATTGAGCACTACGTGTGCAAGCTTATGTATTGAGCACTAAGTGTGTGAATTCGATATATTGTTGAATAACTATTGGCACTAAATGTGCGACTTTTCGAGTAATCGGGAATAGTCGAATGTATTTTTGCCTTGAATTTCTTGAGAAGTATTTATGGTTTATAAATTTGAATTTGAGCAGGTGAGTATCAAACCTATAGGGTTAATATTATTGATCGTAAATCTGTGTGATTGATAATGGTAAAGAAGGTTGCATGATAGATATACGAATTGGATGAGTAAAATGATATGATTATTTATATCTATATACGATACCATGTAGTAAGTTTATAAGTAATTAGATGTATTAAATTTTAATTAAATGTAAGTATTCATGTTGAAATGAAATATATGAAGTTATATGTGATATTGCCGAATGGGTGATACCTTGTTAATCATGTTTAAGAAAATTACTTTGATTGAGTTTCGACATTTGAAAGTCCGTATAAATTATGATGAATACTTATGATTTTGGATATGTGAGTTATGTGCTAGCATAAATTTCATATCAGTGATATATTGGGCTAAAAGCCCAGTAGGCCTTGAGCCAGTGAGTTTTATTAGGCTTGCGCCTAGCAGGTTTATACCGATGTATTATTTTAAGCTCGATGCTTACAAAGTTGTGGGCCAATGGGGCATGGAGTGTGTAAGATGAGTTGGATGGTCAGGTATGACTTAATTTATTGGCTATTTGAAATTAGATGAGTAAGTAACATGATTATTTGTTACAAATTATGAATTATTGAAATGAAAGATGATATATGATGTAGTATACATAAATGATAGATGAAATGATATGAGTATTGAAAAGTTACATGAGATCAATGATTTATATAGATGAATTAATGCATGGTTTAAATGAAATATAGTTATGAAAAGTGACATGATTTATATAGAAGGTATATTTGAAAATGAATTACTAATGTTACTGATGAGTTAATATTATAAGGGTATAATTCTGCTATCGATTATATGAATGTGTTACAAGTTATACGTAATGAAATAAATCGACACCAATGCTATGTGAATTCTATGATATTGATTTTTTATAGGTGATATGTGATATGTGATATAAATGGTTTAGTTACATATATGGCACTTAGTATGCAAGATACAGGGTTTTTGATGTTGGTCTTGAGGGTTCAACTGTAAAGATGATGCTACGAGAATAGAAATGATGATACAAATCAGTAGAGGTATACAAGGTACACTTGACAAGTAAGTGACATTGATAAATTATATGACATGTGAGTAGATGTGATAAATTACACGTGAATTACATGACTGTTAAGGAAATAAATATTGAATTAAATGAGGCTAGTTCAAAAGCAATCTTATTGCTTAAAATGACAAGCTTAATGTTAAATCTTTTATATAGTGCTAATAATTATACGAGCTTACTAAGCTTATTAGCTTACTCTGTCTATTCTCTGTATTTATAGTGATTCGAATACTAGCTCGGGTTGAAAGTCATCGAAGATTTCATCACACTATCCAGGAGACAATTGGTATTTCTGAACTCTTTGAAATGGGGTAATATGGCATGTATAGGCTAGTTAATAAGTTGATTATATGGTCACTTGTTTATATGAATGTGAGATGAATTTTGGGTATTATGATCAAGCTATGTAATATGACTTGATGTGAGAAAAGTGGGTTTGATATGGAGGCATTATATGATGTGTGCATTTAGTGGTAAAATTTATAATTGGCATTTTGGTTTGAATGATATGTGATTATGGATGAGTTGATAAGAATGGTGAAATGTGATTAATTTGTAAGTGGTATTTAGATGTATATATATATGACTACATGAAATGGTTACTTAGTATAGATTTATTTGTGATTCATGATATGTTGGATTAATGTTGAATGATGATGACGTTTGATAAGTTTAAAGTCTTACTGTTCCGGTTTGAGTTACAAGTACGATAATGCCCCTTACCTATTCCGACGACGGTTATAGGATAGGGGCATTTTGGTTTGAATGATATGTGATTATGGATGAGTTGATAAGAATAGTGAAATGTGATTAATTTGTAAGTGGTATTTAGATGTGTATATATATATATATATATATGACTACATGAAATGGTTACTTAGTATAGACTTATTTGTGATTCATGATATGTTGGATTAATGTTGAATGATGATGATGTTTGATAAGTTTAAAGTCTTACTGTTCCGGTTTGAGTTACAAGTCTAGTAATGCCTCTTACCTATTCCAGCGACGGTTATAGGATAGGGGTGTTACATTTTATTAGTATCGGAGCTACGATTTAGTCGCTTCTAGGACTACCGTAGTATATACGAGTCTAACTATACATGCCATATTTAACCTGCGATAGTGTGATATCTTCTGGTTCTGACGAGAATGGTTTTAATTAGACAGACGTGCTTTCTAACCGAGTTAATTCTAATAGTACTGATTATGATACGTGAATACTGAGTAAAATGTATGTGTGATGAATTGAAACTCATAAAGGCATGAATGATAGTTGATAACACTATGTTGTTGATAAATGTTATGTATGTTATATGCAAATATATATGAGAGTCAATTATGAGACTTTACAATCTTCACCCCCTTACCGGTACAGAGTTATAATGAAATCAAAGAGCTCAAGGATTAAATGATTTATATCATAGATAGACATGAGAATGGATTAGCAAATAAAGACTGTTCTGGAAAAGATGACAGATTCCTCAAGAGATTATTCGGATTATGTAATGCTATTGTTAAAGAAGAAATTTTGCTTCAGTTGGCTAAGTTATACAGGTATGTTAATCAAAGAATGTATTACTGGAATCTCTTCTGAATTGATTAAATAATAGATGAGATAATCTGGGAATAGTGATGACCAGACTAGAAGTGAAGTAATAATTGAATTGTACTGATAGCTGAGTGCAGCAATTACAGTGGAAATAAATTGCGATGATTTCTTTCAAGTATTTTATGTGTTCATTTATCTTCAGAGGTATGTAAAGCTGAATATCTTCAGATGAAATTCTTATCATATGAAAATGTTATCTAAATATACTAATATATTAAAGCTTTGTTGGGTTATTCGAGTTATGATCAGCATTATTCTATTTCTCTGGTATTCTATTACATTGTGTTGATAGAAGTCGACTGTAAAATCTATATGATGTTGGTATTCTATTTCTCTTGGTTATTGTTCTGTTGAATATACATGAACATCAGATTGCTTCTGTTATCGTTGAATTCCAGTGTATGTGAGTGATGCTTTAATTCTGGATTTCATTTAACGCATCACTGGGATATTTATCATTTGATATAGGTGTTCTCTCCAAAAAGTTCAGTATAGTATTATATTCGAGATTACAGTACCTCAGCTTTCTAATGATTCTATGTGGTTACATGTGAAAGATAGTTATAGAATGGATATAGTTATATTCACTTTGGTTATACAAAATTCCGGATCTATAGATATGGTGATTTTTACATTGGTTGTTATTGGAACTATATTGATTTCCCTTTTTATTCTAAACTGCATTATTGAAAGGAGAAATTGATTCATTTGATTATTCTGGTTGAGTTATCCGTTTGAAGAGTACTTAAATTTTGTGTACTTGAGTTATCTATAGATTCAAAAAATAAATCTTGTACGCTTACAGGTAAATTGACGGGTAGTCCGAATGAAGAGTTCACATTCAAGAAATTATGAAACAGAGTTTAAGTACCGAGAAATCCAGAGATTTTACAGTGATTAAGATATGAAGCTCACAGTAGTAGTTAGCCTGATTTTCCAGGAAGCATAATATGTTTAATAATCTAAAACAATTATATCAATAGACAGGTATGAAGCAAGATATTCTTGACTTTACGCTTTGAAGTTTAAAGTACCAGTATGATAAACTGATTAACATATGTTTTCAGGATTGTTATAGTCTAAGATGATATCAGAGTGAAAAATGGTTTAGTAATACGATGGATTTTGTATTGGGATTGTTCTTATCACCGAAACAGAAAGATGTTATCTGAGTTTAAAGTCTTACTGTTCTGGTTTGAGTTACAAGTCCAGTAATGCCCCTTACCTATTCCGGTGACGGTTATGGGATAGGGGTGTTACAATTCTGTTCAGATGTGTGAGGATAAGAAAGACGATGAAGAATACCGTGTCTGGCTAGGACAGAAGCAAACGCACGAAACTCACTGCCCCAATCACTTTGAAACTTCTTAATACTTTTTCCAAACTGAGTGAGAACCATCTGCCGAAATTGTAAAAAATACTCAATAGCTTGAGATTTGCGTTTAATCAAATAAACCCATGTAAATCGACTACACATATCAATGAACGAAACATAGTATAAATTCCCTTCACACGCGATAGAGGCCAGTCTCCATGGATTTGAAACTACTAATTCAAACAACTACACAGATCATATCAAGATATTTTTTATTGACAAGCTATGCGATTTTCCTTGTTGACAAGCTACACAGATCATATCAAGATATTTTTTATTGAACGTAATTTGGCATTTATCAAGAATAGCTTTTACAATAGTAGAGGAGGGATAACCTAGCCTCTTATGCCACAAATTAACAACATCATCACCCGAAGAACACTCTTGAACGACAGCATTGTGAACAGAGGGATAGAGATCACCTGAACTTGTTGAAAACTGATAGAGCCTATCACGAACTCGGCCCTACATTAAGATGTCCTGAGTCTGGATGTCCTTAATCACACAATACGAATGCTGAAATTCAAAGAATACGTTGTTATCGGCAGCAAAATTAGACACAGAAAGTAAATTTTTCTTAATGCTGGGTACACACAAAACATTCGATAAATGTAATAATTTCTTCGTTGTAGGTATAGTTGCACTCCCGACTGAGGAAATCTTAGTAGATACTCCATTACCCTTTTTAAGTGAAGAATTACCTGTATACGGGGTGGAACCATGAAGCGCTGAAGCATTTTGACATATATGGTGAGTGGCACCGAAGTCTGGGCACCAAGTCACACTTCCTACTGGTAACGGAACATACGAATCATTAGTGTTGAAATTGGAGTTATATGCTGTGGCATCAGAATAGTCAGAAGCATGTAATTTAGGCAGTTTTAGAGGTATCCCAAGAAATTGAGACGAGCCATATGGAGAGGAATCAACATCAAACACTCGAGCTCGCGGCTTTGTGTGCCACGGAACCGTAGGAGTGGCATCTTGCAAGGACCAATCTATTTGAACACAATTAGCATTGGGCTCGGAAAAGTTTGCCCAACATTTGGACAAGCACGAGCGGAACCGCTAGGCCTAAACTCCTGGCCTTCATAGAAATGCCGATACGTTCTAGTAGCCAACCCATCATGCGAAAAACCCAATGTGTTGTCACTTTGTTGCTGACCCATAGAATGAGTATGAGACCGCACATCATCATAACCAAAGCCACACCCATTTGGACCAAACATTGAATTTAGCGGGCCACAATCTGACCTACTACCATATGGCGCAAAGAACGTGGGTCTAGGTGACACATGTGCTGCAGGAGGCCTACGTATAAACATATTTGGCACTCCCACACACTACGTTGAATACGAATGCATAGGAAACCCCTTTGAAAGTGTAAAATAATTTTGACCAGTTGCCCAATTTTGACTAGCATCATTTTGAAACCAAGAGTCACACCCATAATCGCCCCAATCCACACTAGGCATCACTACCATAGTCGATTCATACCCGCCTTGATGCGCCACCAGAGTATCTCTCGACGATTGCTCCTCACGATTATATCTATAGTAACATCGTTGTGCAATATAGCCATATCTACTACAGATTTGGCACTGAATCCGAGTGTAAAAACCTCTTCCATGACCACGAGAAGGAGGTCGACCACCACGAGACAATCCTTCCACCATTTGCATCTGAGATTCATCCACAAGATTCGCAACAATTAGCACATCTGGAACAAAACGCAGTTGCCAAGCTTCACAATCGAGCAACTCATCAACTAAGCTTAAAAGGGCAACGGTGTCGAGAAGAGTGCAGCAGACGACACCACGGCCTCAAAGTCAGAGGAGAGGCCCGCAAGTAATACTGTCGTCCGTTTGGCCTCCGAGATCAGAAAACTAGAGGCTGCAAGAAGAGCATACAGACCTTTGATTTTGTTAACATACGAGCGAATGGACAAATTACCGTTTTTGAACAAGTGAAGCTTATGTCGAAGTTGAGATTGCTTCACACTGGTGTTGGCGGCAAACAGACTGTTGGCCATGATCCACACGTCGAATGTGGTTCGAACGTCAATGAAAGAAGATAAAAACGATGGGTTGATTGTTAAGAGCAGCCAAGAGGTTGATAAACGATAAATTATACATGTTTTTACCTCATGCTTAGCTTAATTTCTGGATGAATTATCATTGAATTTGTGGAAATTGGTGCTCTTAATCCCTTTATTACATGTTTTATATTCAGGTGAGCATAGAGAAGTGAAAAGAACGAGAAATAGGCCAAAAACAGAGAAAATAGGCCAAAGTATGAAAACAACACGGCCTGGGGGTTCGTCACACGGTCGTGTCACACGGCCGTGCCACCTTGAGCTCGAACACAGCCCAACCCCGACTCACGCGGCCAGACCACACGATTGTGCCACCTTAATAGGACCGAGCACGGCCTGGGCTTTGATCCACACGGGCGTGGCACACAGGCGTGTCCAAAGCTCTATATAAAGACCCTAGGAGGCAACTTCAAGGGTGTGCTTTTTCTCCCACAAAAGAGCGTCTTATTTCTACCAACACAGAGAGTAGAAGTAAGGAATTACTCCAAGGGAAGCCAATTGATCCATCTCAGAAGCCGAATTGTGCCTCAAGACTAAAGATCTCCCTTCAATTACCTACAGGGGTTTTAGGGTTCTTTATGTTTTGTTATTTTATTTCTTCTGAGATGTTTTCTTTTATAAGTATGAACTAAATCCCCCAAATACTTGAGGGGGATGAAACCTAAGACAGATCTTATTATTATTTTCTCTTGAATTATATGATAAATATTTGATTTGTTCTTAATTGTGTTTTGAACTTTTAAATTGATATTTCCGGGATATTGATTTAAGTCGAATGTGCTTATGTAGAGGAGCAAAAGTCCCTGCATAGGAGTAGATCCAGCACAATTAAGCGGAGTTAATCGCAATCCTAGAGATAGAATGACGAAAATCTGCCAGATTAGGGTCAAACCTAATAAGGGAATCCATAGAACGAGTTAAGGCAACACTAGGGGTTTTAATTAGAAAGGGATTTCAATTAATCAACATGGGGTTAGTTGTTTTTAGTCTCGAGAGAGATATTAACATAAGTTAGGGATTTCTACGGATCAAGTCAAGTGAATAAATCGTCTAGTTCAAGAGTTGATAACAAGTGAAGTCTAGGTGGATTCTCCCTTGAGTATTGTCCAAATCAATCAGTTTTCTTAAGAGTTTCTCCCCAATTTACTTTTTGTGCATTCTTAGCTTAGTCTAATAACTAGTTTAGTTTAATAAAATCCCTTTTTATTCTCAAGTTAAATAATAGAAAGAAAGTTAGTACTAGTACTTTTGGTTCCCTTGGGTACGATATCTCGGTCTTGCCACTAAGCTATACTACTGTTCGATAGGTGCGCTTGCCTTAAATCGTGATAATAGTTAGTTTCTGGTGTGATCTTTTATTTTAAATTTTATTACTTCATATCACGAATATCAGAGGTCAACAGAAGATCTTGTTGATTAAAAATGGATGTCAAAGGATTAACAGCAAGAGTACCATCGGAGGCTTGAACAAACCTCGTCGGAGCAGTTAGAGATCCATCAAGAAAGCCAAGTAAATCATAACTAGTAAGTATAAGACGTACCTGCTGGCGCCACTGAATGAAAGATCCGTCATCAAGTTTGACGATGTCATATCGAGGGAATAAAATGATAACACGATCACCAGTGAACACCGAGCTGCTTGGCTCGATAGAATCAGAGTCGACTGAATAAGCGGTGGCCATGCTCGAGAGCTACTTGGCAACTGATACCATGATAGAGTTCATAAAATCAAGATACTAACAAAATCAAATGTATTAACTGAAGGTACTAATCTAACCTCTACTCATTACTCAATACATTGTTTATATAGAAGTTGAATACATGCCTAACTATTGATAACCTTTAACAGATTGTAACTTGCTAACAACCTATCCACCTTGCTAACCACATGTTAACCACGTACTATAGCATGTCCTTCTTCTACCCATTTAGAAGGTAGCAGTTAAGAGTCTGAGAAGTTGCAAGTTCCACATTTTTTTCTGAAACCTCAAAGCATATTTTGAGCATGCTTGTCATGGGATAAAAAATAAGAATACCATATGTGTACTTGTATAAGTATGGTGTCGTTATTCCTTTATGAAAACTAGAGCAATTTACCCACTGAGAATAAAATAAAATAATAAACAATGGGAGTTTATCAAGTAGTTTAGCCATTTAAAGTTTGGTACCGCCTAAAATCTCTTTTTCAGCTACCAACAAAAACGGAAAATTTGTATATCAAGTCCCTGAATATTTTAGTTCATCACATTTCATTCTAGTACCGTCAATTTATCAGGCGGCATCGTCAAAATACTGTAGCAAATGTCTATTTTCATAATTAATGTGTTTTCCCTACTTTTTTCGTAATTAATTATTATTTTTATATTATCTGGGTAAAAATTAAATTTTTTTATTTTTATCACGTGTCAAAATATAAAGATACCATATACTATTATACTATTTGATGATTAACATCATGTAAGCATATTTTAAGGGTTTGTACTAAAAAGAAATACCAAATTAATACTTTTACCCAATATAAGGGCCCATGATACATGATACTTTTACCTAAATTCATCTTGTATAGGACCAATCCAATATGTATTGATTAGACATAAAACTGATCTCAGTCTCCAATCACTTCCCAAATAAGTCTCTTAACCTTTCAGCGAGGACCTTCACAATTATCTTATACATGCTCCTAACAAGGCTAATATGCATGAAATCATTAAGGCTCTTTGGAAACGACACATTTAGGGTGAACACAATTAATGAACATTTAATATTTAAGGGCAGCAAGTTGGTTTTATAAAAGGTAAATTACAAAAATAGTCATTTAATGATTTACTTCATTCTATTTTGGTCATATAATTATTATTTTTTGATGGGTAAACTATATTTATAATTACCTAATTATTGGTAAGTTTTCTTTTAGTCACCCAATAATGAAAAGTTACAAAATGGTCACCCAACTATTTGGTTTTTTTTTATCATCAGTCATTAAATTGTTGACGAGAAAGTGGCATGACAACTTTTATATTTGGCATAATAGCAACTTTAACCCTCAATGTTTATACATTGTGTCAATTTAGTCTTAATTTTAAAAATTTTAACCCTCAACGTTTACATATTTTGTAAATTGGTTTCTTTTTTTTTTCAAAATTGCTTTTCTTTTTTATCCTTTCACCTAAAAAGCTAAAAAAAAAAAAACTATCAACTAATTTTCATTAGAAATATACCAAAAATGGAAATACCCCAAAATCCAAGATAATAAATTTTATCTTATCTCATTCTTTAAAACTAACCTTCAATACCAAAAATAAAAAGTATAAGTGCAAAAACGGAGAGATCAAATTACACAATAGACCTACCAGTTTCTGCTCAGTTTTATATAAATTGGTTATGAAGATTATTGCCAATGGATTTAGGGTGATATTCCCTAAAATCATTGGCCAAGAGTAAGCTGGGTTTATTGTTGGTAGAAACATCTCAAATAATATTCTTATAGCTCAAGAGGTCATTCATTCTATGAAGTCCAAAAACAAAAGATGGATGGCAATAAAATTGACCTAGAAAAAGCTTATGTTAGGCTAAGCTGGAATTTCATTGATTTGTCTATTCAAGCAACTAGCATTCTGTTTTATCTTAGAAGAGTTATCATGTCAGCCATATTGAGCTCCACCATGTAAATATTGTGGAATGGGGTTCCAACGTTAAAGTTTTCACCTGCTAGGGGGTTAAACAGGGATATCTATTATCACCTTACTTGTTTATGTTATGCATGGAGTGGTTTGGACATAGCATACATTTGGCTATTCCTAGTGATAAACGGTACCCTATCAAACTATCTAGTGGTTTGGGATATCCATGATCACATTTGTTTTTGCAGATGATTTGGTTCTTTTTGCTAAGGTGGATTTGAAACATGGTTTGGTCCTCAAGGAAATTCTAGATAACTTTTGTAATATTTTAGGGCATCGGGTCAACAACTGGAAAATAATTATGTAATTCTTAAGAGGCGTGGATGAGGATCTAAGCGATAGTTTCAATCGTACTCTTGGTTTTCAAAAAGTGAGTAATATTGGTACTTATTTGGGTGTACCCCTTTTTCAAAATAGGGTCACTTGCTCTACTGTGAGATTTGTGGTGGAAAAATGTGTGAAGCAAACTAAATAATTGGGATGCTAAGTAACCTTCGATGTCAGGTAGAGTTACCTTTACTCAATCAATCCTCCTTTCTATCCCAAATTATTTCATGCAGTCTATGCAAATTCCCAAAGGTGTTTACGAGGAAATTGAACGACTGGTACATCAGTTTATTAGAAGCTCTTCTAGTGGTGGGAGAAAAGTTTCTTTGGTTGATTGGGATTCCATCTGTCAACTTCGTACCTATGGTAGTCTAAGATTTTGACATTTAGAGGATTAAAATTCTTCTTTTTTACCAAAGCTGGGTTTTAATCTTTGTTTCAAAGGTTGATGCTTTATGGGTCCAAGTTCTGAGATCGAAATACAGGATGAAGGAAATGCTGCCTGGAAGCCTTACGCAAGGAAGATGTTCAACTATATGGAAAGCTCATGTTAAGGTTTGGCCTTTGCTATGTGAAAACTTATGTTGGTTTGTTGGGGTTAGGGACTCTATTAGATGTTAGAAAGACCCTTAGATTTTGAACTTAAGTCTATTAATAAACTATATGCCTTCTTAGAATAATCTTGTGTTAGATTATCTATTATGTGACATGGTTGCATTTGATGGGTCGTGGAACTTAGATTTGTTTTGAGTATGGCTGCTTGAAGATATTGTTAAAAAAAATTGTAAGTATTCTTCCCCCTAATTCTTTAACAGGTAATGATAGAATTTTTTGGTCTGGCACCTCGACAGAATCCTTTTCCATTAATAGTGCCTACAAAACGCTCTGTCAAAACTCTTGGAATGCGAAGAACAGGTGGTGGGAAATTATTTGGAAGTTTCAGGGACCTCAACAAGTTCGGCTTTTCTTATGGCCTGTTTTTAAACAACACCTTCTAACTAATGTGGAAAGAGTAGGTAGAGGTATCGCACAAACCGGCTCTTATTCGTTGTGTCAGCATGGAGTTGAAGATTTAATCCATGTCCTCAAGGACTGTCCAGCTACTAAGGAAATATGGCTAGACATTGTCCCTACTAATCTACAGAACAATTTCTTTTTTGGTAATCTCTTTTGAGTGGATGGAAACAAATTTGGGTTCTTCAATGTGGTTGCCTAATGTGAGGGTTCTCTGGTTTAGT
Organism: Gossypium stocksii; assembly: GCA_020496765.1. Lineage (NCBI taxonomy): Eukaryota > Viridiplantae > Streptophyta > Magnoliopsida > Malvales > Malvaceae > Gossypium > Gossypium stocksii. The sequence goes on from CM035622.1 coordinate 58,867,678, forward strand.
ATATTTGGCTTAATCGCTTGGCACTTATGGAAAAGTAAGAATCTTTATATCTTTCAAAAAATTTCATAGAATTTTGTTGAGACCATTAAGTCTTCGAAGTTGGGCCAAACAATACTTTAGAATGCTTAAACAAGACTCTTTTGGACAGTGTAAACTTGATCACAATCCTGATCCGACATGTATTTGGATTCATTTATTTACTGAATGTGTTGTTAAGTTGAATGCAATGTAGGCTGTTGCTAGAGGGGTGCCGTATAAGCAAGATGGGCAATGGATCGCTGGATACAATCAATACTTGGGATTTTCTTCAGTTTTTGATGTTGAATTGTGAGGAATTTTAAATGGACTAACCTTTTCAAAGGAAGGGATGCAAGAAGGTTTTCATTCATACTGACAATTTGGAGGTGGTCAAAGCTCTTCAGGACATCCACATGATTGAATTAATTTTGTCTTTGGTTAGAAGGATCTATATGATTTTACAAACTATAGAGTAATGGGAGATCAAGCATATCCCAGGGAGAGAAATCAAATTGCGGACAGTCTAGCCAAAATGGTTTCAGAGAGAAATTCAGCTTTGAAAGTATTTGCAAAAATTCCAGAAGAGATAGTAGCAATTGTTGAGATTGCTAGAATTCCAAATTTTCCAATGATTAAAATAAAAAAATTAATATTTAAGTAACTAAAATAAAACAAACTGAATAATTGAATGAATATTATTATGGTTTACCATTTTATAAATTGTGCTCATTAGGTAAAGGTGGCTAAGTCTCAATTTTATTAAAAAATATGACAAAATTGAAGTTGTTGGGCCCTATGGCCTTAATCCCATCACACCATTGATTTGCAGTTTACATTAGGCCCAAATCTGACGTAGCACAAGTTTCTTCAACAAAATCATTAAAAGCGAGAGATAAAATTTTAAATTTAAACATAATAAAATAAATAGAAGAATAATATGATATAAGGATTTTTTATGAATTTATATCTTACAGATTTAATTATTAGATTTATTATTCGATATTAATTTATGATGTGTATAAATATAAGCTCAAAAATATTTATTATTTAAATTCACTTTGATTTTAATTCTATTTGATATCATTACTGAAATTCGAGTTATTAATAATAATATAAAATTTTGATATTCAAACTGGATATTATCTATTCGAATATTTTCAAAGTTAGTTTCTTAATTTAAATTTTTTTTAAATTATTAAATTCTACTATTGTAAAGAATCTAATTATTGTAAGTTTTTATTATTTCTAATTGTCATTAAATTCTATAAAATTATATAAAACACGGTAGACAAAACATTCTAATAATTATATACACGGATTTTTAAACCACCCCCCCCCCCCAAATCTCAAAAAAATCTAATGATGTTATCAAATTTTGCCTGCATTTCCTGTTAATTATAGAAAAAACAAAAAGAAAAAAAAAAAAGAGCATAAGATGTATGTAGGTTGAAAGATCATGGAGACTAACAGGGTATAAGAAAGAAGTCTTGAACTATATATACATGTATGTATGTATATGAGGTAGTTTTCCCTCGACTTCTTTTCCCTGCAAGAGAACTAAGGCAGGGAAGTACGATCTCAAGCTTGTAATTTGTGGCAGACACTAGAATTGGGGTTTGCCATGGAACCTGCGCATGGTGTTTAATGGTAAGAAAAAAATAATATTAATGGCTCCTTCATAAGAGAACCCAGCCCTTTTTTTTTTTTTTTGCTACAATGAAACTGGAATTAACTTACATATTTCTGCAAAACAAGGCTGCTTGGATGCTTCGTCCTCTTCGAAAGATGGTGGAACTTGTCCATACACCATTTCACAACTCATGTCTTCAAAATCTGAGGACCAATCATTTAACCTTTTAAACCATTACCAACATGAAACTGAAAACTCAATAGGGCAAAGACCAAAATTTTGAAAGAACATACTTGGGATCATGGTTAATGGAAGGCCGAACTCATTGGTAAAGAAATCTTGGGTTGGAATTTTGCACATATTCACACACATACCAACACACCCACTGTTCTCTAGGTACCTTTAGAGAAAAAAATATTGCAGAATTAAGTAGATTTAAGAGCATTCATGATTTCATATAAGAATGAATGAATCAAGTTCTGTACCTGCATTTCTTAATATGAACCCCACTTTTTTGCTTCACTCCATTTATCTCCACTTCCACAACCTAATAAACATTATTATCAGTTAGAATTAGAGATGCAAAAATGGAGAAAGTATGAGTTTTAGATGTTGAAAACGCAAGCTTATGTTGCTTGGAAAGATGACCATTTAGGATTATGATCAAAGGGGTATAAGCTTTATCTTACATTGAAAAGCAGGGAATCCAATAACATGTTACCACCTCTGTTACAAAAATCGCATTTATTATAACATTATTGTGTAGAATTAACCATTCACAAACTTTAAATTACGTTTATTTGGTATTTATATAGAAAATTCCTACCGAATTAGGTCTTAATTTTTGGTAAAAGTATCGTAAAGTTTATTGTATCAAGGGTTGAATTACATTTTGTCTCTCATACTAAAAAGAATGAGTAAATTAATCCTGTTAAAAATTTCTACTATTTAAAAACTAATCACTATATGTTAACATGTGGTATACGTGGCATGTCATGCCTTATTGTCTAGTTTTTTCGACAATCATGCCAGTTTTTAATGGTATAAATTTATAAAATTTTTGAGAGAAATGAGTAATCTAATATATAAACATTAATTAACCATTTTTTGAGTAAAAAAAATAAAATAGGTAATTTTATCTCTAATGTTCATTCATCCTACCAGGTAACATTGGTTACAATTAGATGACAGAGGAAAGAGCAAAACAGCAAAGAGTAAACAAAATTTACCTCAGATGGACCAACTAACCAGTAGAAGAAAGGAACAGTGAGTGCAGCATTGAACTCTGCAGCCCACTTTGTTGGTGGAAACAATTTCCTAAACTGCATCCATATCAACAACAAGGTTACATGATAATTACTTTAAAACACAACTTACCGAACAGTTCCAATTTTTAAAACTATAATAAGTTGTTCACCTGAGCTGGTGCGCCCGGTGGGAGCATGGACAAGAGCACTTGTCGGACCACTTGTTGCTGCTGGAACCGAGACCTCCCTTGCATTACTCTCTTTGACACCTCAACAAAGCTCTCATAGTCATAGTCGAAAACCCCTTTCTTTGGTTCTGTTCCAGCTTTTGGTGCAGCCGCGAACTTCTCCATCTTGCGGGCGAAAAGACCCATAAATGCCTTGGCAAACAACCCATCGTTGTATTTAGTTTTTTGTCCCAATGGTGCTGGTTCTCCCGACGGCTCTGCAATACTACACCGGATGACAATGTTGCTAAAGGTTCTTTGTTTACGTATTGGTAACTTTTGAGGGGCAATCAAATGTGTGGCTTGGAGGCCTAAAGCCACCATGGTTTTATGCTTTTACCTTCTGTTTGTTTTTCTTTTTTTCCTCTCGAGAAAGCACACACAAAAGCTCAGCCTGCCGGCCTGCTTGAAAGTTATCAAATCTGTTCATTAACAATTAAGAAAAAAAGGTAAGGATTATGTGGTTGGCTGAGGTTGCATAGCCGCCATTGAATAATCGATGGCCATACGTATCATCACTGAGAGAAGATTAATAATTATTTCCTTTGTTGTCCTTGGGGTTCATATACTAAATAATTTTAATATGTTGGTTACAATTAAATAAATGCATTTTCAAGGTTAGGAGTGAAATTTCCAAACAAAAAAAGAGGATGGTCCCATTTGGAAGAAGGAATAGAGAAGTGGTCGGATATGTTTCTGAGGCCTAAAGAGATGCCACGCATTGGCTTTGCTGTTAACACGGTGTCTGGAATTTGTGAAGCCAAGCAAGCCAGCTACATTTATATTATTTGAACAAAATTAACCATTAATATAAGTTTTTGGAAAAAAAAAAATGTTGAATAGTAATTTTTACAATATTTTTAAAACTGTTTTTTAATTATTAAAATAGCATTTAATGTATTATTATTTTATAAAACTATTTAAATTGTGTTTTTGAGAAAAATTATAGAACATATTTTTTAATCTAATTCTGAAAAAAGGAATAAAAATGTTTATTAAATGTGATGATGTAAAATAAAAATGCTTTCTAAATTGATTTTAGAAAACAAGTTTATGGAAAAATAATTAAAAGTTTTATTTAAAATTAAAATTTATTAAAATTAATATATACAGGAAACATTTTTTAAAAAAATTAACTTTGTAAAATTATTAATGACACCATATAAATTGATTTGTAAAAAGCATTTTAGAAAATATTTAATAATATAAATGTATACATTTATAAGCAATATTATTTATCTATTTATTTTTAAAATGTTTAATAATAGAAGTGTATATATTTACCGCGAAAATATATTTTGGTCGAATAAAAGTGATATTATTAAACCGGATATTGACTCTGTAAAAAATATTTTTTTTTAACTTTGGAATAATATAAATGTATACATTCATAAAATCACTTTGTAAAATAATTAATAGTTGGTAACGAGGTACTAAATAATAAGAGTTCTCACTTATCAAAATTATAACTAATTCACTTAATGGTATTTTTCTTCTTTGTTCTAAAATGTTACTATACATTATATATAATATTATATATATGTCACAGTAGTGGATTAAAGCTCATGATTATTGCGCATTGAACGACTCATAGAGGTTAACTTATTAAATGTGGCTCATTTGATTCGCTTAAATTGGCCTGACTTATGGAATATATGAAAAGGTCCATCTATTTCAAGTCTTGGTGGCTCAGAAAAACACTCTAGTAAAACTAGAGTTACCAGCGTAATTAATGTAAATCATAAGGGATAAAGATGTATAGAGTCTAAATCTCTTAGAATTCTCATTTTGTAGATAGGCACAAATCTTAACCGTCGATATAACTCAATTTGTATCATTAGATTTGAGAGAGCTTAACTATAAATAGAGACATTTCCTTTTATTTGTAAACCTTCAAAGTAATAGAATATTTTTGAGAGCATTTACTAAAACACTTGGTGTGCGCTATTTCCTTGTGGTTTCTTTCATTTCGAGTTTGCTTCCACTTTATTTCGATGCGTTAGAAAATTTTTGTGAGAATTCTCACTTTTCAAGAGTAAGACTAACTTAGGCTGCTCTATCTTTAATTTTTAGTGCTCATATGGTAATTACATAAATATTTTGTTTTCTCTTCGAGTTCGGTCCAGTCATGGGTATGTTTACTTCTCTTGCTGATTTGCAAAGAAAGGTGAACAAATAGATAAATGGAATTGTATCCCTTTGGCTGCTTGGGGAAAGAAAGAAACTTTAATTCTGCAAGAGTTTGATTTGATCTGAATTGAGGTTTGTTGAAATTCTCTTTTTTATCTTTGTATTAGAAAAAAAGGGTCTTGCTCTTACATATCTATATCTGTGAACAACATGTGCTTAAAAGGTGTTGTGGTTGCTTTTTCTTTTTTCTTTTTTTACAAATCTATTATTTAGATTTACTTTGTTTTTCTTGTTGCTAATATGCTTGGGTTGCGAATACATCGAACATAGATTTGAAGTCAGAATCATCAGATTTGATGTTTTTTCATCTTCTAACCTTGTTGCATGTGTTATTTGTATTAGCTAAGTTTGACATTTGAAAAGAAGCATTTTCATGCCTTGGTGATGATATTTTTTTTATTTTTTATTGAGTTGTTTGTGTTTTGTTGGTATTTCCAAGGATATGTGTAACACCCCTTACCCGCGTTCTACGCTGGAACAGGATACAAGACATTACTGGACTTAAACACAAGAAATCATACAAAACCAAGCCATAAATTTTCATCTAAATTTAAAACTTTTCCCATTTATTCACATTGTCCCTAAAATGAGCATACGAGGCCCAAAACATACTTTGGAAGCGGATCAAGACTAAACTGAGAACTTTCAAAAATTTTACAAACTTATAAAAATTTTGCCCTAAACAAGGGTCACACTCCTGTGTGGATATAGGACACACCCGTGTGGGTAGGCCGTGTGGTCACACACGCTCGTGTCCATACCCCGTGAAACTCTCTGTTTATGATGTTATCAGCCAAATGAAACTACACGACCAAGCCATACGCCTATGTGTTAGGCCGTGTGATGAATTAAATTCTCGCAAAATAGGTACAGACTTCACACGCACTTGGCACATGCCCGTGTCCAAGGCCGTGCCGTCCATATAGCTGAGACAAATGCCCATATCTCTACCCGTGTGCTTTGTATTGGGCATTCTGTTTCTCAAAATTAAGTTGTAGGGGACACCAACCTGTTTACATGCCCATAGAGTTGACCGTGTGTCACACACGGCCTAGACATATGCCCGTGTGTCTACCCGCGTGGACAATGTATAGGCTATTTACCAAGCCTAAGAGGGTCACACTCCCGTGTGGATATAGGACACGCCCGTGTGGGTAGGCCGTGTGGTCACACACGCCCGTGTCCATACTCCGTGAAACTCTCTATTTATGACGTTATCAGCCAAATGAAACCACACGGCCAAGCCACATGCCCATGTGTTAGGCCGTGTGACGAATTAAATTCTCGCAAAATAGGTGCAGACTTCACACGCTCTTGGCACACGCCCATGTCCAAGGCCGTGCCGTTCACACGGCTGAGACAAACGTCCGTATCTCTGCCTGTGTGCTCCGTATTAGGCATTCTATTTCTCGAGATTAAGTTGTAGGGGACACACGACCTGTTCACATGCCCATGGAGTTGACTGTGTGTCACACACGGCCTAGACATACGCCCGTGTATCTACCCGCGCGGACAACGTATAGGCTATTTACCAAGCCAATTGCCTCCCTGAAACTCATAAACACTTATACCAATTCAAAGACACAAATCATAGTACACTTAAGCAACTAAACATCCATAACTATCAACTCAAATCATGCAAGTGCCATATTCATGCAATGCATCACGATATGATTATACTTATAATCAACATTAGCCAATTTCAAATGGCCTTATACAAAATAATCACTTAACCAATATGAGCCAACATCATTAGCCCAATCACTATGACACATATACAAAATGACCAAGTCCTATCCATGCCACACTTTCAAAATATCAAAATCACAAATACCCCAAAATAAAGCCTTTATAATGTGATGCGAACTTCGACGATTTCTGATCCCCGAGCTAGCTTGGTGACACTATAAAACAATAGAAATAAAAGAGGGGTAAGCTATATAACTTAGTAAGTTTATATGCAAATAATAAACATCTTAACCATGTAAATTAACATGCAATTCTTGGAGCGAAAGATAAATTATTCATTATTAAATCCACATAGCAATAACTTACTCAATCACAGCCTTACCGAAAATTTATCACTTATAACATTCATACTTATGAATTTCACGTACACATCTGTACCATAACATCACACAAACATATATTTTCACATATTTTTAATTCCCGTTGAACACTCAGAGTATTAATGGATACTCGGAAAGCTTGTACATACGTGCCACATATATGTAGCCAAAGCTACCTCTTATTACATTTCACAGACATGCTCGTTCTCGAGCTAGCCACGAGTTTGCTCACACAAGCTGATGGTCAGGATGTAGCTACTCAATGCTGCTCACACAAGCTAATAGGTATCTACAACATATGCAGGAGTACCTAGCCACTGGTAGACGTACAAAACCAGCACCCGGAATCACATAATCACATAATCATACACAGGTTTCTAGTGACATGTTACTCTTATCCTATTCTATTCCTAAGGTTCAATTGAGATTTCTCACTCACTGTAACGTTGTTGAATACTTTAACGATTATATCTGAAGGGTCATGATCGTAATTGTGATGAAGTAATAATATTTTTATGATCGTACCCAGGAACTAACTATTATCACGATAAAAGGCAAGTGCACCTATCGAATAATAGTATAGTTAGTGGCAAGACCGGAATGTTGAATCCAAGGAACTAAAAGTACTAGTAATAACTTTCTTTCTATTATCTAGCCTTGAAATAAAGGGAGGTTGTTTGCAAACTAAAAATTCTAATTAACTAAAGACGCGACAAAGAGTAAATTGGGGAATTACTTTAGGAAAAATTGAATGATAAAGGCAATACCCAAGGAAGACTCCACCTAGACTTCACTTGTTATTTAACTCTGAATTAGACGATTTCTTCATTCGACTTGATCCGTAGAGATCCCTAAATTATGTTAATATCTTCGTCGAGAATAAGAACAGCTAAATCTAGGTTGATTAATTGAAATCTCTTTCTAATTAAAACCCTAGTTTTGCATTAACTCAACGTATGGATCCTCCTATTAGATTTTACTCTAATCCGGCAGATTTTCGTCATCTTATGTCTAGGATTGCGATCAACTCCACTTAATTGCGTTGGATCTACTCTTAAATAGGGACTTTTACTCCTCTGAATAAGCACATTCGACTTGAATTAATATCCTTAAATATCAACTCAAGAATTAAAAACACAATTAAGAACAAATCGAATATTTATCATATAATTCAGATAACAATAACAAGATCCGTCTTACGTTTCATCCCCCTTAGGTATTTAGGGGTTTAGTTCATAATAAAAAGAGAAAACATCTCAAAATAAGGAAAACAACAAAACATAAAGAAAACTCAAAACTCTTGAACAAATTGAAGGGAGATTTTTAGTTTTTATGTAGATTCTTGCTTCTGAGATGAATCAATCAGCTTTCCTTGAGTAATTCCCTGCTCTCTACTCTCTACTTTCTACTCTGTCGGGCTCTCTGTAGTCCTCTCCTAGGGTGCTTATATAGACTTTGAAATACCCTTCTTAGCCCCTAAGTAGCTTTTTCCGCGTGAGATTGAAACTCGTCACGACAGGGACACGCCCATGTGGCACACCCGTGTGTATCGAGCTTAGGCCGTATTCAAGTCTGCTAATGTGGCACGGGCGTATGGTGTACCCATGTGAGGAACTCCAGGCCGTGTTGATTTCTCACTCTGGCCCATTTTCTCGGTTTTGGCCTGTTTCTCGTTCCTTTCACTCTCCTATGCTCACCTAAGTATAAAACATAAATTTAAAGGATTAGGAGCATCAAATTCCACAATTCAAGGGATAATTCATCCAAAATTACGCTAAGCATAGGGTAAAAACATGTATAAATTACGGTTTATCAAATACCCCCATACTTAAGCCTTTGCTTGTCCTCAAGCAAAATTCTCAACTCATAATTAAAAATCATTATTCTCGATTTATTAATCTTATCAATAATGTTTCAAATCAATCCATGAGTAATCATACATCAAAAATTCAACTAAAAGAACATCAAAGTCTCAAACAATCTAAGTTGAGAATTTTATCACAGAAAACATAGGTATTCTCCCCTCTTCTAAGTAATTACCTCGAATTCAAAATCAACAAGAGTTGACATCCTCACTAAAGATTCACTCTATTCACTCGAAGTGTTAGGGTTCAGGAATTAAGCACTCATTAGTCAACATGAAAAGTTATTACCATAAGCTTGCATAAAAATCAAATCTCCACCATTATAAATTGAGATGATACATTAATCAAAAGGCCTTTAGAAGGTTGTAATGGGGCTTTAGTTAGGGGTGTGGCCACAAGCTGAAAAATAGGGTTAGAATCGAGATTGAATTGAAAAATCATCTAACTAGAAAAATCTCTATCACTAAAATATATCCCTAAATTTGAGCTTTTTTTTCCTCACGAATAACATCACTTAAGATCCATAGTAAATAATTACATAATATGCTAAACATTTTAAATTACAATTGGTGTTTTTTAAGAACAAATCGAATATTTAAACTTTACTAATAAAGGGGAAGAACATAGCTAGATAATCATTCAACTCAAATCTCGACAAAAATAGGGATCAAATTGGAGTGAGGGAAATTCTCAAAGAAGCAAAACAGGTTTATGGGTTAATATTAAGGGTAAATCAATAAATAGTTTGTTAGGCTCAAGGGAGTTCACTAATGGTTAATTATGAGGGTAGGCTTTTATGGAGTAAGTGGGTTAAACCTAAATGCCTTTATCATCTTGACATATCAAATCAATGGTGTGGTCCTAACGTGTATAATCAAAGCAAGTTCTAGAACAACAAATCAAAATTGACTCACTCAAAGCAGCAATAAAAGTGAGTATGAAAGGATGTATGCTCAAAAGCTCAAAAATCTCACTAGAATTATGGCTTTTAATATCGATCCTGTGAATTTCAAATTTCAAGATAATACCTAAATTTGGGGAAATAACCTAGAAAAATTTAAATTCTCAAAAATTTCAACTTATCATGCTTGATTCTCTAATATCTTAAAGTTTGAATAATCAAAGAATAAATACCTATGTCTTAATCCTAAACATATCAATAAAAATCATAAATCAATCAAAATTCATTCTGATAATGATATGAGAAAGTAACTTGAAAGATAAGACAAAATTCAGGGATTTGAGAATAATGCAAAAAGTGAAAGTGAGTCCCCCCGACACTTAAGATGTACATTGCCCTCAATGTACAAGGGTAGATATATTTAAAATATAAACATAAAATCATAAGATAGGAGGAGAAGTGAAACTCCCTGAAAATTGGATGGTATCCTTGAATTGGAAGTGTGGAAACTTGATTCTGAGGCTAGGGCAAAAGTGCAGTTGGAGAAGGGTATTCCGAGTTTGTAGAGATTACCTATCCACAATTGCTGTGTCAAAAACTTAGTGGCTATAGCCATGGTTGAGCAGGACATGGCAGTCGTGGAGTAGTTTTGCCATTAGAGTTGGATTTGGAAAAGTACTATTGAGCTTTTAGGCTCTGTGTAACTGCGATATCATTACTAAGACTTTAGGGAATATAAATTAGCATGGTTACTCGTTAAGAAATAGCCGATATAAAATATGAAAAAAATTATGCTAAGTTTTTAGAATATTGAAATTTAAATAAAGAAAAAGATAAAGCTAAAGAAATCTAAAAAGGAAAATAAAAATAAAAGTAATGATAAAACACAAAAATAAAAAGGAAAATAAAGGAAAAGATAAGAGAACTCGAAAGTCCTAATCCTCAGATGGTTCGTGAGGTGGGGACGGTGGTGAGATGTGGAGATGCTGACAAATCGATAGGGTACATCAATGTGATCAAGGCGCTGAAAACACTGTTGCTCGAATCGTGTAAGGCACTCAGATATGTCAGAGTGTGAAGTAGTCGCATGAACTGGACGGTGAATTGGCAGTTGCTGAGACAGTGGCTCCTCGTGAGATGGAGGGACATCATTAGTAATGTCCTCCGAGTCCTCCTACTCGGTAAATCGAGCTAGATGGTATTAAGGAGGACCAGTCCCACGTTGACGCTGATCATCCTCATGTGTAGCATACTTTGGATGCCCTGTGGGGACATCTGACCTATAAGAGTGAGAAAGGATGATTGTACCACGGTGTTGAGGAGACCGAAGTGTCTCGCGAGTCGCGTCACATATGGGCCCATAAAAATTACCCCCTTTCAATGTTGCTCTATCTGATGTTGAATGGCGAGGGCGATGAAGTAGGCGAGGTTGAACACGTGCCTGTGTGCCATACTCCATAGAAAATAGGCGTCGTGGGTGTTGACCACGTCGGTGCTCTCGCGTCTCCCAATCAATGTATGTGCGAGGATGGCATGTAGGTACCTCAGTGATGGGGACAAAGCCGTCTCCTTAGAGTGATTGGGATCGTAGGTGGCTAAAGTAGGAACCAGGGCCCTCCAACATTTTGATGGAGAGTAGTGGATGTGGCAATGGAGCTGGGATAGGTTTTCTACCTCCATGAATCTATCGGTATATAGGCCTAAGGCTGCATCGAACTCTAGTATGCTTAGTTGGCGTACCAAACTGCCGAGACAGAACTAAACCGTTCCAAGATCGTCATACTGAGACATGACCGTCTGTAGGTGGAAGGTGGAACAAAGCTCTAAAATGAGCTCGAGGTATGTGGGCTCGACAATCACGAAGAACTGATCCCATGGATCCGTCGTTAATAGGGCCCGAATTGCATCCGCGAGTTGGATTTGCTCTAAGGCGGCCCAATCGATACACTGCACCACTCCAAGAGGTCGCACCCTGAGAATCTGGAATAGTTTCTCTTGTGAACCTTGCGAGAACTGGAGGAATAGGTGTCGGATCTCAGTGGTGGCACTAGACGAGGTAGCATCGGGTCTCTTACGCTTCTTCGAAGCAGGGACGGTGGTTTTCTTGCCACGTAAAGTCGATATTGTGTTCCTACAAAGTTAAAGGAGAAATTTAACAAATAGATATTCGCTAAAAATTAAATCAAATGAACTAGGGAAGGGATGTAGTGTAAAATTTGTGGGTATCTAACAAAGACATTAGAAAGCTTATGTAAGTCAACTTAGAAAAGAATATATAAATATAGCAATAGTCACAGCTAATCCAAGAATTAACTAAATCTAGACACAACTTAACTAAAAGCAATGTAATAGCAGTAAGGTTATTCATGCACTTCTTGTGGCATAATTAGTACTAACGGTACAAGATAAATGCAAGAAATGTGTCATAGATTCTGATAAGCATGAGAAATAAATGAAAAATAAGAAACTAATAAAAATAATTACAAGAAAATGAAATAAAGTAAAAATAAAAGTAATAATCAAAGAAGGGGACGAGATAGGGGAAACCGATGGTAGCCGGAGGTGCGATGGTGCACGGGCGTGGGAAAAACGCACGGGCATGGTCTGCGGTGGTGATTTTATTTGGGAATAGGGAAGGGGAGAATGGGAGGAGAGGGGGTTTGGTGTTTTAAGTGAAATGGGAGGAAAGAGAGGAGTCGGAGGAGAGGGTTATGAAGGTGGTGGCCAGAGCTAGAGGCGGCGGCAGTGAAAGAGGCTGAGCGGCGGCTAGGGGAGAGTTAGAGTTTGAGTGGGGAAGATGATGAATAGTGAGGGGATTATATAGGAATTGGGGCAAACGGGTGTGTCGTATGCTCATGTGTCTCATTTTCAGCCCGTGTGATTCGAGGTTTTAAATTTTGCTGCGCTTGAATTGTGACCCACAGTCGTGTTCTTTGGGTGTGTTAATGCACACGGTTGTGTCGCACAGCCATGTCCTGCTTTTTTCACTTCTTCCAAGACCGTGTATTAGGTCACACGCTAGTATTTAATTAGCAGGTTCGACCACGGGCTTTAGGCACGGGCTTGTCAAACACCCGTGCTAATTTCTCAGCTTTAACCACGGCCTGGGAACACGGGTGTGTCGCACGCCCGTGTTGATTTAGCAGGTTTGCCCACGGCCACATAGCACGGCCGTGGCGATTTTTCAGAAGCCGTGTCTTGGGAAGATTATTGCCCTGTTTTAACACGGTCGTGTCTCCATTTAGGGTGTGTCCATTGCCTTTGGCACGCCCGTGTACTTGGCCGTGTGATTTTGAAAAACTTATATTCAAGAAATTAGTTTATGATTTAGATGTTAAAAGCTTAAGTTAAAGAAATTAACTATGTTAGCGCTCTGGTTGCCTCCCGAGAAGTGGCTTATTTGTAGTCTAAGCTCAACTTTTCTCAAGCTCGCACGGTCATGGTGGGTTGAGGAGTTTTGACACTCCTCTCTCCTGGTATCAGTTTTAGTTTCAAAATAAGGTTTAAGCCGAGTATAATTTACCTTGAAAGTGCAAGATTCTTTATGTGTTACCTCGACTGTACCATAGGGAAAGATTTTCATTACCGTAAAGGGATATGCGTCATCTGTATAGAGTTTTGAATTCAAAATTCGAGGGTCCTCCTCTTCTAATAATACCTTATCCTTTACCTTGAATTGATTCTTTTTTACCTTAGGGTCATCATGGTGATGCCTTGGTTCGGCATGGCATATTTTTGTTTCCTTCTTGCTATAGTTTCGCCACTGGTCTAGTTCGTCAATCCGTACATTCGCTCTCCATGAACTACTCCTTTATTGTGGCATGAGCTTGAATGTGGCTCAATTGTACTTTTGCTAAGATTATCTTGCAAAGAAGGTTAGATAGTAGGATTATTCTTATTAGAAGAACTCGTATTAACATCTTTATCATTAAAAGTTCTATTAGAATTATGAGCTTGCAGAGTAATTATGTCATCGCCTACACGAAGTGTGAGTTCACGTGTGCCTACATCAATGATAGTCCTAGTAGTGGCTAAAAAGGGTCACCCTAAAATTAATGGCACATCGCTGTCCTCATTTATGTTTAAAACAACGAAATCTACTAGGAATATAAATTTGTCAATTTTAACAAGTATATCTTCAATTATACCCCTAGGAAATCTACTGGTTTTGTCAGCCAATTGGATGCTCATTCTAGTTTGTTTGGGTTTCCCAAGACCTAGTCGTTTAAACAGTTTATAAGGCATTACATTAATACTAGCCCCTAAATCAGCCAAAGCATTTTTAACATCTAAGCTACCAATTAAACAAGAAATCGTAAAACTCCCTGGATCTTTTAGTTTGTTGGGTAGCTTATTTTGTAAAATGGCTGAGCAAATTGCATTCAACTCTACATGCAACGACTTATCCAACTTCCGTTTGTTTGCTAAGAGCTCTTTTAAGAATTTAACAGCGTTTGGCATCTGCGAAAGAGCTTCAATAAACGGTAAGTTAATATGTAATTTCTTTAAAAGTTTAAAGAATTTACTGAACTGTTCATCTGTGCTGTCTTTCCTTGTAGCATTCGGGTATAGGACTTGAGGTTTATACTCCTTACTTACTGGTTTTTGTGTACCATGATTTACCTCAATCTTACCATTACTTACCATATTTTCTTGCCTCTTTTTAGATTTACGTTCAGCTAACCCCTCTTTGTCGTGCACAGTGATGGCATGGAGTTGCTCCCTTGGGTTAGTTTCTGTGTTGCTCGCCAAACCACCTTTTGGTCGTTCAAAGATCAGCTTAGCATGCTGACCTATTTGGGTTTCGAGGCCTTGAATTGATGCTCGCTGATTTTTAAGTGCCGTCTCGGTATTTTGAAAATGGGTTTCTGATACTAAGATAAATTTCGTGAGCATCTCTTCAAGGTTTAGCTTTTTCTCTTGCTGGTAAGGTGAATGTTAGAAGCCTGGAGGGGGTGGTGGTCCCATGAGAAATTGGCGTGGTTCCTTCAACTTGCATTATAAGTGTTACTATAAGGGTTATTTTGAGATCTAGAGTTGTTACCCATATAGTTGGCTTGTTCATTTTCTGTGCTAGGGTCGTGGGATGAATAATCTGTGTTGTACATTCTTCCTCCATTTGAATCGTACCTTATTACTGGATGTACCTGCGTAGAGCCAACTAAACCGTCAATCTTTTTATTTAAGAGCTCTACTTGATTTGACAGCATTGTGACTGCGTCAACATTAAAAACACCGGCAGATTTTTATGGCTTTGTCCTCATGACTTGCCACTGATAATTATTCAGTGACATCTCCTCTATAAACTCATAAGCCTCCTCGAGTGTTTTGTTATTTATGGTTCCACCGGCGACTGCATCGATCATCTGTCTTGTTGAGAGATTCAAACCGTTGTGGAAAGTTTGCACTTGTGGCCACAAAGGTAACCAATGGTGAGGGCACATTCTCAATAAATCCTTGTATCTCTCCCAAGCATCGTAAAGTCCTCTAAATCCATCTGCACAAAAGAAAAAAATATCATTCCTCAACTTTGCTGTTTTAGCCGGCGGAAAGTATTTAAGTAAAAACTTTTCGGTCATTTGTTCCCAAGTAGTGATAGACCCTCGTGGTAGAGAGTTCAACCACTATTTAGCTTTATTTCTCAAAGAGAAGGGAAATAACCGAAGGCGAATGGCGTCATCAGAAACGCCATTGATTTTAAATGTGTCGCAGAACTCCAAAAAGCTAGCTAAGTGTACGTTAGGATCTTCATCCTACAAACCATCAAACTGAATAAACTGTTGAATCATTTGAATAGTGTTAGGTTTCAGTTCAAAATTATTTGCAGCAATAGCAGGCCTAACAATACTAGATTCAGTACCAACTAAATTAGGCTTAGCATATCATAGATAGTACGAGGAATAGGATTTTGATTCACATGATCTGCGGCTACCACAGGAGGTAGCTGGTTATTTTGATTTGCTTCCATCTCTACAGTAGATTCGGGTTCGTTCTCTTGTCCCTGTTCTGGGTAATGTAAGCTTCGCCTTATGTCTCTCCAGTTTCTACAAATTGTGGCTTCTAAATCGCTATTAAACAATAGTGGTCTTGACGAGTTTCTTCTAGTCATAAACTAGAGATACCTATTAGATAAAAAAAGAAAATTTTAGTAAAACCTAAAAATAAAAATAGAAAATAAATTGCAATAAAAGTAAAAATGGCTAAAGTAATAAAAATAGAGTGTTCCTAATATCTTAATTCCCCGGCAAAGGCGCCAAAAACTTGATCGTGATTGTGATAAAGTAATAACATTTTTATGATCGTACCTAGGAACTAACTATTATCACGATAAAAGGCAAGTGCACCTACCGAATAGTAGTATAATTAGTGGCAAGACCGGAATGTCGAATCCAAGAAACTAAAAGTACTAGTAATAACTTTTTTCCTATTATCTAGCCTAAAAATAAAGGGAGGTTGTTTGTAAACTAAAAATTCTAATTAACTAAAGACGTGACAAAGAGTAAATTGGGGAATTACTTTAGGAAAACCTGAATGATAAAAGCAATACCCAAGGAAGACTCCACCTAGACTTCACTTATTATTTAACTCTGAATTAGACGATTTCTTCATTCGACTTGATCCGTAGAGATCTCTAAATTATGTTAATATCTTCGTCGAGAATAAGAACAACTAAATCTAGGTTGATTAATTGAAATCTCTTTCTAATTAAAACCCTAGTTTTGCATTAACTCGACGTATGGATCCTCCTATTAGATTTGACTCTAATCCGGCAGATTTTCGTCATCTTATGTCTAGGATTGCGATCAACTCCACTTAATTGCGTTGGATCTACTCTTAAATAGGGACTTTTGCTCCTCTGAATAAGCACATTCGACTTGAATTAATATCCTTAAATATCAACTCAAGAATTAAAAACACAATTAAGAACAAATCGAATATTTATCATATAATTCAGATAACAATAACAAGATCCGTCTTAGGTTTCATCCCCCTTAGGTATTTAGGGGTTTAGTTCATAATAAAAAGAGAAAGCATCTCAAAATAAGGGAAACAACAAAACATAAAGAAAACCCAAAATTCCTGAACAAATTGAAGGGAGATATTCAATTTTGATGTAGATTCTTACTTTTGAGATGAATCAATTGGCTTTCCTTGAGTAATTCCCTGCTCTCTGCTCTCTGCTCTATCGGGCTCTCTCTAGTCCTCTCCTAGTGTGTTTATATAGACTTTGGAATACCCTTCTTAGCCCTTAAGTAGCTTTTTCCGTGTGAGATTGAAACTCGTCACGACAGGGACACGCCCATGTGTATCGAGCTCAGGTCGTGTTCAAGTCTGCTAATGTGGCACGGGAGTGTGGTGCACCCGTGTGAGGAACTCCAGGCCATGTTGATTTCTCACTCTGGCCTATTTGCTCCATTTTTGGCCCGTTTCTCATTCTTTTCACTCTCCTATGCTCACCTAAGTATAAAACATAAATTTAAAGCATTAGGAGCATCAAATTCCACAATTCAAGGGATAATTTATCCAAAATTATGATAAGCATGGGGTAAAAACATGTATAAATTACGGTTTATTAGGTCAGTTACACAATTCATGCAATATTAAAGCATATAAACATAAATTATCAATACATTATTTACATAGAAACTTACATCGGTACAAAAATAGAAAATATTACAATTTAGTCCACAACGTTATTCTTTCCCCGATCTAGGTCAGATACTCGTCTTTCTTGATTTATAATAACAAAATTAGCTCATTTAATTATCATAATATTCAATTTGGCACAAAAATCATATTAAGGCAAAATTATATTTTTGTCCCTAACTTTTCACTTATTTATGTTTTAGTCCCTAGGCTCGTAAAATGAAATGTATTCATTTTTCTCAAAACCCAAGCCTAGATGGATCTTATACACACTTATAGTAGCCTATATTTTTCATTTATTCACATATTTCCACACACATTTTACAGCTTTTGCAAAAAGGTCCTTTTTGACATTTTTACTGAAAATCACCTAGTAAATGTCGTTTATCTAACACCAAACTTTTATTTTCTACCATTAGACATCAAAATACATGCATGTCACATATGGGTAAATTTTTAAACATGAACCCTACTTCAAAATAATGCTAGAAATAGGTAAATCGGGTGATAACGACTTAAAAAACGTAAAGAGCATTAAAAACGGGGTTAGGATGCACTTACTATCAAGCTTGAAAGTTGAAGAAACCCTAGCTATGGCTTCCCTTTTAAAATTCAGCTATGGCATGGAGAAGATGGACAAATTTTGATATTATTTTCCCTTTTTATTCTTTTATTAACCTAATGACCAAAATGCCCTTTTAGCCTTTCCTTGAAATTTTACCCCTCCATGTCCATTTTGTCCATCATGATATATAATGGTCTAATTACTAAATAAGGACCTCTAATTTACAAATTCATTTCAATTAAGCACCCAAAGCTTCTAGAACACATCTTTTGCACTTTTTGCAATTTAGTCTTAATAGCCAAATTGGACACTTTATCGATAAAATTTCTTAACGAAATTTTCACACATGCATTCAATCATTCTATAAACCTTAAAAATTTATCACAATAAATTTTTCTACTTCAGATTTTTGGTCCCCAAACCACTGTTCCGTCTTGGCCCTAAATCGGGCTGTTACAATATGTTATATTTTATTTATTGGATGAATTTCATACAATTATTTTTTTTTGTTTGTTCATGATATTTGCTTCTCTTGTTTTGTATTTTATGTAAATTTTGGTTTGTACACAGCAATGGATATTTCAAAGACTGAAATGAGAAGCTTGATTCTGCTAGGTCAAAATTGTAAGTGTTAGTTTATATACTATTTTTTTTTTTTATTTTGTTAATTTCCAAATTGACTTCTTATGGCAATAGGACCTACCTTTACCTTAATGGTGAATAACCAAGCTTTTGAAACTTTAAGTCACTAGAGATATTATAAATGAAAGCATCTTTCATATTTATTTCCCCTTTATTATCTCCTATTTATTATCTCCTGTTTCCCTTTTTTTCTAACATTTTCTTTTTGTTAATCCCCCCAAATAAAGAATTAATGATTTAATGAAGGAATAAAATGTTACCATTTAAAATGAATGGGTATTGAAAATGTGGCACGTGAGAGGATTAAAAAATTTAAACATTTGCTCGTTGTTTGTTCACATCCCTTTTCTTTTCCCCATTTATTAGCCAATTCTCTTATCTTTGTCTCTTGCTTTCTTTTTTATTTTCTTTTGTCTTCCTCATTTCTTCTCCTTTCATAACAAATCTTTGCTTTTTCATTTTTATTTTAATTTCAGATCTATACCTTTTTTTAATTCTATTTCAGCGGGTTTATTGTATTTTTTTTGTTCATAAAAAATCTGAGTGATTGAACATAGATTTGAATTCAGAATCAGCAGATGTAAAGTTTCTTCACCCTGTAATCTTGTTGCATGAGTTGTTTGTATTAGCTAAGTTTTTCTTTTGAAGAGAAGTATTTTCATACCTTGATGGTGATATTTTTTATGTTTTAGTGAGTTGTTTGTGTTTTGTTGGTATTTCTAAGAATATGTTATATTTTATTTATTGGATGGATTTTATACAATTATTATTATGTTTGTAAGTGATATTTACTTCTGTTGTATTGTATTTTATGTAAATTTTGGTTAGTATGCAGCAATGTATACTTCAGAGACTGAAGTGAGAAGCATGATTCTGCTAGGTCAAAATCGTAAGCGTTAGTTTATCTATTATTTTTCTATTTTGTTAATTTCCAAATTAATCTCTGTCACATTCCATAAGAGGATATATTCATTGAATATGAGGATACCTTTACCTTCCTGGTGAATAACCAAGCTTCTGAAGCTTTAAAGTTAATAATATGTTAAGCTAATGAATGGAGGGCTTTAAACAAAACCAACAATTGTATCGAATTTACATATTTACTTTAAATATATCTATTGGGATTGACTCGATTAAGTAACAAGTAAAAAAATAGCAGAATAAATTGAGAAATTGGACACACAAATTTAACGTGGAAAAACCTCTCCAAAGAGGATAAAAAACCACGGGCAAAGATAATTTTACTATAATGACAAAAGAACAAAGAGTACAAAAGATGGAGATAAAAACTAAACCTCGAAAACCCGAAAACAAAGAACCCTCAAAACATAAACACAAAATTCTCTAAATGTGTTATGAATTCTAATATAACGGGTGTATTTTCTAAGGTTGTAAAAGAGCCTATTTATAGGCTAAATTCATAGGTAAAATAATAAAATAATCTAAATTAATCATTATTTGATTGAAACATATAAACAAAATTTAACTAAAAGATTATTTCTCAAATTTGATTGAAATAGGAGTTATACTTAACAAATCTCCACCTTGACTCATATTTCCACAATGCCATCTTTGCCAAAGCCCGCCACGAGCCTATCTTGAACTATGCAAGAATTAACTAAGTCAAATCTGTGCTCAAAAACTGGAAGACTTCTAACCTTCAACTTGTACACCGTCAAATCAAAACTAACCCGGGTTTGATTTTCACGAACACGGTGCCCTAACTTTTCAAAACCTGCATCCAAAAGAGAACCTCTTTTCAACGAAACAGTCATACATTTTTCCTTCCTATGACCAAGTTGCCTCCGCTCCGAACAAGTTGACTTCGACTCCGTAACGGACGAGAGACATCTGATTTTACCGGTCACTGTAGAACCTTTTAAAATATAAAGACTGCTGGTTCTTTTACCTTTTAACAAAATGAGAGCTCCACAAGATACTTTAATGCCGCTCAACTTGATGTTGATTCTATATCCTTTCAAGTCTAAAATACTTAAGGAGATGAGATTCTTTCGTAAATCAGGTACATACTTGACATCTGAGAGTGCCCTAATCATCCCATCGTGTATCCTGATTTTAACAGTACTAATACCAATTACCTTACTAGATGAATCGTTTTTCATGCGCACAACTCCACCTTCAACTGAACTGTATGTAGAGAATCATTCTCTATTGGGACACATGTGGAAAGAACATCCCGAATCTAGGACTCACTCGGACATGAGCTTGGAGTTATCACTTGTTGACACTAACAATAAATCATCACCGCTTTCATCGGCAAAATATGCACCAGCTACATCTTCCTCATTACTCTTAGCAGCTCTTTTATTTCGCAGTTTATAACAATCTGCTTTGACATGACCTAACTTTTTACAATAGTGACACCTTTTGTTTCATTTCTTTGATGCTACCAAAACGGAAGCTTGCCTATCTACCTTACTATCCAAACTAAACTCATTGTCGAGTCTCTACTCAACAAATGCCCATTTACATCTTCGAACAAAAGTTTGTCTCTGCCATAAATCAGAGTCTCCTTGAAAGACTTGTATAAAAGGGGTAAAGAGCACAATAATAGCATAGTCTGATCTTCATCGTCAATATGAACCTCAATATTCTTTAAATCATTTAAAAGAGTAATGAATTGACTAATGTGATCTCTAAGAAGCTCACCTTCGTTCATACGAAACGTAAATAGACGTTGTTTCAATACTGAACAGTTAGCCAGAGACTTAGTCGCATAAAGAGTTTCTAACCTTTTCCACAAGATGGATGATGTTTTCTCCATCAATACCTCCTACAATACTATATTCGAGAGGCACAACTGTATTGCAGACAAGGTTTTTTTATCAAGCTCTTCCCATTCTGTTTGATTTAGATTCTCAAGCTTTTTCCTGATAACAACCTTTTTCAAGTCGATTTGAACTAGCATTGCCATCATCCGAACTTGCCACAGATTGAAATTTGTCTTACCATCGAACTTCTCAATTTCAAACCTTTTTGCTGCCATCTCTAAACGGATTAATCTATGAAAATTGAACTAGCTCTGATACCACTTATGGGGATTGACCTGGTTAAGCAACAAGTAAAAAAAAAGTGGAATAAATTGAGAAATTGAACACACAAATTTAACATGGAAAAACCCCTCCAAAGAGGATAAAAAACCACGGGCAAAGATAATTTTACTATAATGGCAAAAGAATGAAGAGTACAAAAGATGGAGATAAAAACTAAACCTCAAAAACCCGAAAACAAAGAACCCTCAAAACGTAAACACAAAATTCTCTAAATGTGTTATGAGTTCTAATATAATGGGTGTATTTTCTAAGGTTGTAAAAGAGCCTATTTATAGGCTAAATTTATAGGTCAAATAATAATAAAATAATTTAAACTAATCAATGTTTGATTAAAGCAAATAAACAGAGTTTAACTAAAAGATTATTTCTTAAATTTGACTGAAATAGAAGTCATACTTAATAATATCAATACAGAACATTCAAATAAACATAATATATTTTAAAGTTGATTAAAGACATAAGATATAAGATATAAGATATAAGAATAATTATAAATGCTTTTCTTAGGAAAAATAATATTAGTATGAGAAATTGGTTGAGTTGCAAAGCTACACTAGAGGGGGTTTTGTTTTAGTTTTTATTTTTCTAAACCTTGTTTTAATTGCCATTTCATCTATGTTTTTTGTTAAATATATATGTTTCCTTATACTTCTATTTTCCGTTGGTTTTGGTTTAGGATTTTGGTTTTTAGCAATATAAATCCTTTGTCTTTGCCTTTATACATCTATTTTTGGTGGGTGTTTTTTATTTTTGAATTATGTGTTTCCCTCTGTTTTTTTTCAGGTTACGATTCTTTCTTATTATTTTGGGCTTAGCAGTATATTGTCGAGGCCAGCGTGATTGGGCTTTTGTTTCAGTGTTAGGTGCTGTGTTTGGCTTATGCTTTGGATTACTAGGTTTTTTAGCTTAGCTTGTATCCGGTATAGATTTTTTAAGTGTCTTGCTGTAGTTAATTTTTCTTCATTTTCTACTCTAAGGATATTATACTTATATTCCGTATCTGGATAAGCTATTTCCCGGATATCCTTACTGTGTTATCCCCGGTTTAGAATTTTTACAACCCAGTCTAGTTGTTTTAGTGTCCGGTTCAAATTTTTTACATTCCTAAACTAGGCAATTTGTCGTTCTTATTCTCATAAGGGATATCCCATTCTAAGCCTCCATTTATATCAAATCATGAGTTACATGCTCATGTTTAGTGGCTAAATAAGATTTTAGTAAGTCACACCATGAACGTCACAGGTGTATTAATTCACAAACAAATTCAAAATTAATTCAACTTAGGTCTAGTCCAATGGAGTCAATTGCTTCAACAGCCAAGACTAGTCATCTCCCAATTGGAACTGTAGACATAATATTCATTTTAATTATTTGAATCAAATGCTCATTTTGATTCTTTTACGAGATTACAGACATGTTTAGATTATCTATTGAAGTAAGTTGTCTTTCTTGCAAAGTAAACATTCTTACAATGCAACTTATCACCCGTTTGAACTTAGACAGTCAATGAGCTAATACTTATTTGTAACATTTTTGCTATATATACAAAACATGAAAAACAAAAACACAAAAGATATAACAGTGAAATATGGACAAAAACACAAAAGATATAACAGTGAAATGTGAAATTAACTTTATTTATTCATCTTTTGAATATATAGAAAACAATTGGCAAATTTATGTAAATATGTTGAAAAAAAAGATTTGAGAAAGTAGGTTGATTTTCTAAAAAATTACTGATCTACGCTGTTTTTGGAGAGAGAAAGGAAAACACATACTACAGAGCGTGTTTTCAGGAGAGAGAGTGAAAACACGTCCTACAAGGCGCATTTTTTATTTTGGTAAAAATTACTTTTTTTTTCTTGCGGTTTGAAATTAAAAGTTTGTAGATTTATTTTTGTCTGTGTTTGAGATAAACATGATTTTAAATTTAAGGAATGTTTGAATTTACAATGGTATCGTGGAGCTAGATGACCTACAAATATCATCTATCATGTAAGTATGAAGCCATCATTTGGGAAGCCGGATCATGTTGCAATTCAAGGTCCTAGTTGACGATGATTATACGATTTGGGGTTGAAGTATAACTAGGGCTTCAAGTTTACAAATGTTATGCTATCAAAGGATGAAGTATAAATGGAACCATAGTTGATAGTGTTTATGCGATCACGACAACCAATTTTTCCTTGTCAGAGGAGGATGCTTTATAAAATCCAAACAAACATATGGAGAAGAAAAATGTAGTGGCCTTTTAATAAAATCAAGTATTTTTTTTATCCATGTCCATCAAAGGCGATGACCCCATTATTATAACCTGTGACATAATTGGGGTGTAACAAGTTCTACTAGTAGGGTCACTACCTTTGGTAGACATGGACAACACGAATTACTTGATTATACTGGAATGCCCTTACGCTTTTCTTCCTCACACTTCCGTGTGGGTTTCATGAAGCATGCTCCTCTAATGAGGAGAAACTAGTTATCGTGCCCACATAATCACCGTCAACTAGGGCCTTAGTTATGTTCCATCCTTTGACAGTATAACTTTGTATCCTTTAAGCCCTAGTTACACTTCAGCCTGAGACGGTATAATCACTGCTAACTTGGACCTCGAGTTGTGAAGGGATCTTAATTTCTCAAGTGATGACGCCATACTCACATGGCAGGTGAAATTTGTAGGTTACCAAGCTTCATGACATCACCGTGAACCTAAACACAACTTAAAACTATAACTATGTCTCCCTCAAAGTGAGAGAGAAATAAATCCTTAAAGCCAAAAATTTTAATACGTAAGAAAAAGAAAAAAAATAATTTAGAGGAGATTGAGATGTGGGTGAGTAGGGGATGAACAAAGAGTATTTATATAGGGGATGGGGTGAGGTATAAAGGGAATTTTTTTATATTAGGAATTTTGGGTTGCAGAGGCTCAGAATCAATCAAGTTTGCTTGGTTGAAATGGCTAGAGGGGCGTTTTCATCTAACATGGTAGTAAAAATGCTTTCTGCAGGGCATGTTTTTGATTGACATGTCAGACATGTAAGTTAATATGAATTATTGAAATAAGATATATTACAAAAAGCAAGCTAAAGTTTTAATCCTTTTCTGAACCTTCTGAGCAATTCTTTGCTTTTTGAAAATATTGTACTTAACAAATGAACAGAGAAAAACTTAAGTGAAAAAGTAACATAAATAATTGTAAATTTTAAACTCACAATATGATTGTGTACAAATCAAACCAATTTAGTAAATTTGTTTCGTATATTGTAAATAAATGTACATTTGGGATGTAAAACAAAGTATACGAAAAATTACAAAATAACATAATCATCAACATCCAGAATGTGTGCCACAATTGGGTGGGCGTTAGGCATGCCTAGGGTTTCATCGTACTATTTGGGTTGACGATTCCTCATCTCTTTCGTCTTTATATTCACGTGCACATCGGGGTTGATAGCCATAATCATCTTCCCATGTACGTCTCCAAAATTTGATCTTCGAGCTGAGTATATAAACATAAAAAATTAATAATTTAAACAACATAATAATTAACTATTTAAAATTATATAATTTAATAAATTTTCTTACCATTTCTGATTGAATACCTGAGAAATGTTTTTCATCCAAACGAATAAGTTGATTTTCTATTTAAAAATTATAATGAATAAAATAAAATCGAACAAAATAAAATTCAAAAAAATAATTAAAAAATAATTGAGGATTGAAAATAGAAAATTGAAAAATGAGAATATAGGATGGAAGAATGAGTATTGAGTATTTGGTTGAAAATAATGAAGTTTAGAGGGGTTTATACAAGAAATTTTATGGTTGTCAGAGCCCTTGTAGTTGTTGGAAAAGTTACCATTGGAATAGTTATCGTTGAAGGGAAAACGCGCCCTGTAGAACACATTTTCCTTTCTCTCTCTAAAATCAATGTAGATTAGTAAATTTTTAGAAAAACGACATACTTTTTCAAAAAAAAGTTTTCAACATATTCTATTAAATTAACTGAAAACAGTTACATATTTATTACAATATGGACACATTTCTCAACAGCCTTACCATTAAACCCTAAACCATTGTTTAAAAAAGACTATGATTTTTAACATATTAACATTTAAATGTATACTTGTTGCATAGATGACATGAATTTAATATGTCAAATAAAAGAGATAGTATACTTCAAATAAATTTAGGAGGATTATTTTTTACATTTTAAATATGCTCTACGCCATTATCCAAAATAACATTTAATACTCAAATTAATCGAATAATCTAATTGATAAAGTAATGATACTTTGAAAACTTAATTATAATACTTTGAAGCTTGAAGACTAAATTTACATCCGTATTATAGTTTGGGAATATCAATGTGATAATCCCTTATTGAAAACAAAACTAACATTCTTAATTAGGTTAAAATTTGCTATAAGCTCATATACACTTTGTAAATTTGAAATTTAGTTATTATATTTTTTTATCTTGAGTAGATTTATTAATAGATTGGGTGGTCCGCCGTTTTAAGTTTGGGCAAAATTTTTTGTCTTCAATAAGTAATTTTTAAAATATTTTTATTTAAATTTAATCATAAAAAATAATATTAATATAATATTATAGATTTTAAATATTTTATTTTTTAAATAGTAAAATGAGTTATTTAAGTATGTTGGACTGAACTAAGTTCGAAATTTGAAAATTTTCTTAATCAAGTTACAACCTAACCCAACTTAACCCATGATGATTTCTAATTTTGACCCCTTGTTGTCACTCCTGGCTTCTCCCTTTGAAATATTTGCAGTGTTTAGTGTGTGTTTTGAATTGCGAAAGGGTTTTTTTAAATTAATTGGAAAAGGTTTGAAATTTGAAACTAAAGCTATCCTTTTCTCTTGAAGTGTAAAAAAAATAAAAGATAATGGTTTCATGTCATTTGAAGTTATGTGGTTTTTGGGCAAAAGAAATATAAGTTAAGGAACAATAAAGAAAAAAAAAGTTGGGCTTGAATCTAATTGGGTGAAGCTTTTAGAAAAAAATTATAATTTTTTTTGGAAAAATAATTTAGAAAAAATAAATAAAAAGAGTTAATTGTACTAAACATCTTCAAATTGTGACATTTATTTTAAATTGGTCCCTAAACTTCAAAACATTCTAATTGCATCCCCAAAGTATCGATGTTATATTAATCAAGTTCTTCTATTATCAAAACCATTAAATGACATATCAAATCTTATGTTATATAATTCAAAATAAAATTTTTAAAGAAAAGGAAAATGTTATCATATAATATTTAAAAGTTAAAACTAAAAATAAAGTAAAAAAAAAAAGTCAGAGAGTGAATAGTAAAACTTTTGTAAAAGCTTCGAAAACCTTAAAACCGAGATGTTTACAACATCTATTTTTACAATAGTCATTTTTTTCTTTAAATTTTAATTTTAAACTATGCCACATAAGACTTGAGATCTCAATTGACGGTTACATTAATGATTTTAATAATTGAATGATCTTATTGCTATAACCTCAATAATTTGTAGATGTATTTAGAATGCTTTAAAGTTTGAGGACTAATTTAGAATAAATGTTATAAATTTAGGATGTATGATACAATTAACTCATAAAAAGGTAAGCATGGAATTGGGCTTCAATCTAATTGGATCTAAGGATTGAATTGTATTTTATTTAATGGGCTAATCCAAGTTTAAAATTGGGCTGACCCAAACTTCTTGAAAACATATATGTTAGCGTACAAACACAATTCTCCAAGCCTATACATATTGCACACAGAAGAATGGAATTCCATTACATTACACAACATTATTTGGCTTTTTAAAGTGATTTCAGCCTTTCGTTTAATTTTTTATTTTTTTAATTCTTAAATTTGTATTTTTTGTCAAATTATCTCAAAATTGATAGAAAAATTAACCTTTTTTAACATGACATACATGTGGGTTGCCACTTGGATGACATGTAAGCATTTAATTAATTTTTCAAAATTTAAAAAATTTAAAAAGTATATTTTTTATACTTTTTTAAATAGTTTTAATAATTTTAAAAATAATTCTTATATATTTTTTTGAATTTTTAACATTTTAAAAAATTAATTAAATGTTGACGTGTCCTCCACATGGAAATTCACGTGTATGTTAAGTCAACAAAGTTTTTTAAATCTACGTGTATTGTCATGTCAACAAAATTAAAAAACTTTAACTTTTTCATCCATTTTGGAGTGATTTGAAAAAAATTTTAATGTCTAAAAAAGATGAAAAATTAAATAAAAGACAAATAATAATTTTTTAATTGAAAGGAAAAAAATTATTATGCAAAAAACAAAAGAAAAGAGAGAAGCAATTTGATCAAGGTTGCACCACATTGCATGGCTTGAAATTAGATTCTTTGGTTTTGCTTTGGGAATGCAAAAAGATATGTAGAGCATATGCCAGGGGAGTTTTGATTGCACCACATAAGCTGACAATAATGCATGTACTAGATTTGTAGCTAGATTATGGAATAGAATGCTACAAAAAAAAGAAAAACTTTGGGCTTAAAATTCAAACAGCTTACTGTAACATGACACAATGGGTAGTCCATATATGATTAATTACGCTCAGTTAAAAAGGGTAACCCATGGCGTCAATGCTGATGCTGACTTAACTGCATGGTAGCAAACATGAGAGAGAGAGAGTCAGACAATTAAAGGCATTTCAGTGCTGCATTTGCCTCAGCTTCAGACCTTGTTGACAGACTTAGAGGTTAGGGTTGAAAAATAAAATAAAACCTATTCCAATAGTAGTATTTGTTTTGAGTTTCAGTTTGGGTTTATTAATTTTAGTTTGGTTTGTCTTTTATTTTAAAACCGCAAGATTTCATATTTTATTTTTCCCAGAACTTATCCAAACCTAAGCGTTATAAACCTTACTTCAACATACACAATACAAGAAGCAATCAACTAACTTGCATATACATATAGAGACCCATAACCCTGTTGATGACGCTCCTCTTTCATTCACCTTTTCAAATCACCTGTTTTCTTTCTCTATTTGGATTTCTGTGTACTCCCTGTTCCCCCTGCCTCCCTCACCTACAATTCTACATAACATCACCATCTAAAACAAACAACGTTAATTAACATCACCACACTACTCATATTCCAAATTATCTCTCAATTTTACGGTCTTACCTCGATTGGTATCATAGAAAGACGTAGGCTTAATCACGCTTAATCCTATGTTTATTGTGAGAAATTAATGATTATAGATGCAAGTAGCCCTTTTTTTTTCCTTTTGCCACTGATTTTCCTTGCTTTTCTGCATTGTTTCTTTTATCAGTCCTCTTAATTAATGCTATGTATTTAAGATGAAACACGTGAAACCCCCATGGTTCTATGTGTTGAGCGTATTGATTTTACACTGCTCAACTATTACTATGAACAAAAGAAACTGTAAATTACGATTATTTGTGTTATACCATGATATTATTAAAATTGATTATCAAGCCAAACTTATTCTCAAACCATAAATTTCGAGGTCTCTTAACTTACCTTCGTTTACAAAACCCCGAAAATATTAGACCCATCATTATTATTTGTGCTTTTAACTGGATGCAGCTGATCATGTAAGAGACAAGACCACATGATTCAAGCAAAAAAATGAGAGGTCCAATCCATCACATCATTCTTTCTTTATAGCAAAATCAGTCCCAAAATACAAAACCAGTTTCTTATATAAATAATACTAATGCTAAGCTCTAAACCTCTCATGGTTTATGCAAAGTGTTTCATTCATAAAATTAAGACCAAGTAAGTGGCATAGTTATTGGCAAGTGGATTTGATTCTCCTAGACTTCTCATTAACCACTAATCTTTTGATTCCTTTTAAAGTTTATTATTCTCTAATACCTCTCCTTTTCTTTAAGGAATATGAAGAAGTGTAAAACATACTCTTAATCAAAAGCTGGTAAGCATCAAATGTTGCTTATAATTCTAAGAACTGTAGAATCTCCTTACAAATACTTCCAATCCAGGGAGTGAATTCCATGTATTCAGCCTTGAAACTTGCAAAGGATACTACAGATCTAAACCATTAACAGCATGTATAGTAAGTACCAAAGTTAACCAGAGATAAAAGCAAGCATAAAAACAAAACATAAATGGCGGAGATTACATAGCTCCAGCATCCTTATCATCCACCACCCACCACTTCATGTTTTACCAACAAAAGACCTGAAACAGTTACAAGGAACTCCTCGATTTAAGCATCCCAGAGTTGAAAACTGGTTAAAAATTACTACTATAAGAGAGAATCTCAAGTAGCACATGTGTTTTAAGAGAAAACCCTAACCTGAAATCATGGTCTTTTAAGAAAAATGAAGAAAAAAAAATCAGGGTTTTAGATAAAAGACAGACAGGCAGAATAAGATTTTTGAAGCCACCATGAAAAATAAATCAGTTCAATGATGAACACTACACTGAATCCATAGAGAAAGGGGGGGGGGGGATAAAGAAGTGTATTGTGATAAGAGATTATGCTAACATACTATTCCTAGATGGAATACCATAATAGCAATAATGATAAAATGATTATTTTTTCTTTTACATTAGTTAATCATTTGAGTGAGAAAAACCCTAATGTAAGATATGGCCATGTAAAAGGGTAATCATAATCATAATCATATCATATTCATACCCTTTTCTTCTTCAGTCAGAAAAAAAAAGGGGTTGGGGGAAGAGCAGTCAATCTTTCATCATTACACCAATCTGCTCATGCCCACACCCCCCAACAACCTCGATTTCCAGGAACCCCATCAACACGAAATCTTCATAAATCAATAAAAAAATACACTCATAAAATTACATGTGACATAGACGAGAGAAAACTAATAAAGAAAGGGAAACAAAAAGAAAAAACTTACCAAGATAACATAATCAAAATTGGAAGCAAATAATTGGGGGGAATGAAGCCTGGTCCGACGTCATTAACCTATGATTGATGATTAAATCATCATCATCTCTCAAACTTTGATATATGAAAACAAAATCCATAGATCTAGTTGATGGCCTCGAGCCAGACAACATTCCCCTCAAAAGAAATGGCTTCCTTTCAATCTTCTCATCTATTTCACCCAAAGAAGATTAACAATGGCATAGGTGAGTGATAGAATTGAAGTGAGGAACTAAAAGTTGATATATAGAGATCAAAAAGGGGAAAAAACAAGTTTAAAAAAAGAAAAGAAAAGAGAGAGATGGAGAGGTTAAAAGGACAAACAAAAGTAATAAAAAGTAGCAGAGTCCCCCAAGGTGAAGCCCTGGCCCTACATCTGGGTCTTGGGTTCCAAAAAACATTAAAAATTATGAATTTCTTGTTCTCATGTTTACTGTGAGATAATAATCATGACCTAATCAAAACCCATCAGCTCCAGCTGTTATATTTAGGCATCTTAATCGCAACCAACTCTATGAAAAACATAACATTACTATTAAACACTCCTATAATAATTCCATTTTTTTTTATCAATTTGATTCTCTCCTATAATATTTAGTTTTGAATGAAACAACCTTTTCTCTCTCTTAATAACTTTATGAATTTAATGAATAATTAAATTTGTATTATTATTGAATTCAATGAGTTAACCTAATGGTTAAGATATTCATTACTTCAGATATGGCTTGAATTCGAGTCACATTAGGGTTTTGCCCTCCTCTTATAATTTATTAAAAAAAACTTTTTTATTTAAAAGTTGAGGAAATTACAATAAACATCTTATTCATCAGTAAAAAACAAAAATCATGATAAAAAAGACCCTTAACTATCATACCATCACATAAAATTTAATTTTTAATTATTAATTAAACTATTATTAAACTAACAGTCAAACTTCTTGAAAATTGATAATCGAAATAGTTGTAACATCAACCTAATTATTAAAACATTACTCACAATTAATGCTAGCGAGCGATTTTAATAATTTCATTTAAAAAAAAAACTCGTAATGAAACAATGTAACCCTTTTCCTATTTTCTGTATACTTAAGAAAAAACAGAATTGAATTACAGCTTTCCAGACTTTTTCTAAAGAAAGTATGTATGGATTGTATATCTAATCAAACTCCCAAAAGAAGAATTTCCTTGTTTATGCCATTTTTTCCTTTGTGCTTTTGACTTAAAAAGTATCTTATAATAATTAACTCCGTCTATTAACATAATGCGCGGAATATTTATCGCCCTAAGTGTAATTTGGATTAAATTGTGCTAATTATATTACTTGTAATTCATAAAAAAAATTAAATTTTTATAATAATAGTCACAGTTCAAAACTTAGCTTCGATTAAAACTGATAGAAACAGTGTTAAAACATGATAAATAATATATATATTATACTATTTTTTTACTCGTATGATGTATGAGTTGGCTGGATATGTTTATTAAATTATTTTTAATCAATTCTTAAATTTTTAAAGAAAATTAAGATGTCTACATCTACTTTTGAGTTTTGTTATAAAATTTGAAATTTTCAATTATTTTTATCTAAAAAGATAAATTCAATTTTGAAAATCTTGATAGAAATAAAAAATTTCTTATAAACCTTTTGTTGAACTACAATTAGGTAATGTTTGAAAAGCGAGTCATACAATTAAAAAAAATGTTTTTATACAATTTTAAGTTATGAACATTATATTATAAAAATGAACACGTATTAATGTTTGAAATAATTAATACAAAAAATTATACTTATATTATAAATCTTAAAAAATATATTATAAAAAATAATTAATGTGTATCTACAAAGTTAAAACTGATAATTATACTATTTAAATCTTAAAAAATTTATAAATTTATGGCTTAAAAATACGAACACAACTTACTTATATGTCAGTTATCTATGTTATAAAAAATAATATATATATATATATATATTTATAAAAAGTGTAATAAATTTTTTTGTCATAACTTATTTATGAAAATAATTTTTTAGAGTTATGAAAAAAAAATTATTTATAAGGAGTATTATGAACGTTATTGAACACTTTATAATTTTTTTATAAAGATTATATATTATAAAATTTATATTATTTTAAAATTTATTTCCGAATTATAAAAAGGGTTATTACCTAGAATAAATCTTTCTCCAAAATAAATTAATATAAGTTTTTATAATCAAAGTTACAAAATGTTTGCACCATGAAAAGTATATGGAAGAAGGAAATCTTGATAATCTTAATGTGATACTAATTCAATTCAAATAATGAACTTCGTCAATGTCGAATATATAACATCCCCAACCTGTATTCGTCACTAGAACAGGGTTACGAGGCATTATCAGAGTTTACGAAATATTTTCAGATAAATCGAGACAACTATTATTCATTTTCCGAGAATAATTATAATGTCCCTTAAATGGACCGTCGAGGCCCAAAATATGCATTAGAATCGAGTTAGGACTAAATCGAAATCATCACAAGCCCGTGTGGTCAAGCCGTGTGAGGTCGTGTGGATTCACACGCCCATGTCCCTAACCCGTGTAACTTTCTGAGTTGCAACCCATGAAGAAATTTGGATCACACGGCCAAGGCACATGCCCGTGTTGCTAGGCCGTGTGGTTAATTTAATTTTCGAAAATTTGATGTAGGTTTCACATAGCCGTATCGCACGCCCGTGTTCCAGGCCATGTGTCTCACATGGCTGAGACACACGCCCGTGTCTCTACCCGTGTGCTCAATTTTGAGCATTCTATTTCTCGAATTTAAGATGCAGGGGACACACGACCAAAACACATGCCCATGTGCTAGGCCGTGTGTCTACCCGTGTGGACGAAAATAGACCATTTAAAGCTACTTTTCTAACCCTTTACACATCCAACCTGCACTAAACACACTTTTATACGAATATAGTCTAATTAAGAAGCTAATTCAAACCAAAACATGCATTAAACATGATAAAACATCACCATTTCTTACATATATATATATATATATGCACATTTAAGTTTCATAACTTTAATTCCAACTATTTCAGAACATGAATTAAACAATTCCTTATACATGCCATATAAACCAAAAGATGTTTAACTAAAAACTACCAGAGTAATCTAGATAGTGTGATTCCAATGTGTTGATCCGATCCTCCGTAACTCGCGTGAATCTACAAAGAACATTTAACACACAAAGTAAGCTTATGAAAGCTTAGTAAATTTATAGGCATTTAAAATAAATCTTACTGAACTTGCCATAACAATTTACTAAACATGAAATTCACTAATACTTCCTACTGATCACAAATTCACATGATGAATCACTTAATTGAGCTCAACATTAGCAAATACTTTTATTCTCTCATGATAGTTACTTATATCACTTACCAAATCTCGTCAAATTAGAGAACGTCTTACGGAATTGAGTACTTCGCTTTCTCAATGTAACACCCTTATCCCGTAACCATCGCTAGAATAGGTAAGGGGCATTACTGGACTTGTAACTCAAACCGAAACAGTAAGACTTTAAACTTATCAATCGTCAACATCATTCAACACTAATCCAACATATCATGCTTAAAACAATTATATAAGCTTATACTAAAGTGACCATTCCATGTAGTCATATATATAAGCATCTAAATACCATTTACAAATTAATCACATTTCAACATTCTTATCAACTCATCCATAATCACTTATCATTCAAACCAAAATGCCAATTATAAATTTTACCACTAAATGCACACATCATATAATGCTTCCATATCAAACCAACTTTTCTTACATCAAGCCATATCACATAGCTTGATCATAATACCCAAAATCCATCTCACATTCATATAAACAAGTGACCATATAATCAACTTATTAACTAGCCTATACATGCCATATTACCCAATTTCAAAGAGTTCAGAAATACCAATTGTCTCCTGGATAGTGTGATGAAATCTTCGATGACTTCAAACCCGAGCGAGCATTCGAATCACTGTAAAATACAAAGAATAAACAGAGTAAGCTAATAAGCTTAGTAAGCTCGTATAATTATCAGCACTATATAAAAGATTTAACATTAAGCTAGTCATTTTAAACAATAAGATTACTTTTAAACCAACCTCATCTAATTCAATATTTATTTCCTTAACAATCATGTAATTCATGTGTAATTTATCACATCTACTCACGTGTCATATAAATTTATCAATGTCACTTGCTTGTCAAGTGTACCATGTATACCTGTACTGATTTGTATCATCATTTCTATTCTCGTAGCATCATCTTTACAGTTGAACCCTTGAGACCGACATCGAAAACCCTGTATCTTGCACACTAAGTGCCATATATGTAACTAAACCATTTATATCACATATCACCTATACAACATCAATATCATAGAATTCACATAGCATTGGTGTCGATTTATTTCATTACGAATAACCTGTAACACATTCATATAACCGATAGCAGAATTATACCCGTATAAATATTAACTCATCAGTAACATCAGTAATTCATATTCAAATATACCTTCTATATAAATCATGTCACTTTTCATAACTATATTTCATTTAAACCATGTATCAATTCATCTATATATAAATCATTGATCTCATGTAACTTTTCAATACTCATATCATTTCATCTACCATTTATGTAGACTATATCATATATCATTTTTCATTTCAATAATTCATAATTTGTAACAAATAATCGTGTTACTTACTTACCTAATTTCGAATAGCCAATAAATTAGGTCATACCTGATCATCTAACTCGTCTTACATATTTCGTACCACATTGGCATACAACTTTGTAAGCATCGAGCCTAAAATAATACATCGGTATAAACCTGCTAGGCGTAAGCTTGATAAAACTCACCGGCTCAAGGCCTGCTAAGCTTTTAGCCTGATAAATCACACTGGCTCAAGGCCTGCTAAACTTATAGTCTGATAAATCACACCAGCTCAAGGCCTGCTAGGCTTTTAGCCCGATATATCACTAATACGAAATTTATTCTAGCACATAACTCACATATCCAAAATCATAAGTATTCATCATAATTCATACGGACTTTCAAATGTCGAAACTCAATCGAAGTAATTTTCTTAAACATGATTAACAAGGTATCACCTATTCGACAATATCACATATAACTTCATATATTTCATTTCAACATGAATACTTGCATTTAATTAAAAATTAATAGATCTAATTACTTATAAACTTACTACATGGTATCGTATATATATATATATATATATATATAATCATATCATTTTACTCATCCAATTCGTACAGCTATTATGCAACCTTCTTTACCATTATCAATCACACAGCTTTACGATCAATAATATTAACCCTATAGGTTTGATACTCACCTGCTCAAATTCAAATTTATAAATCATAAATACTTCTCAAGAAATTCAAGGCAAAAATACATTCAACTATTCCCGATTACTCGAAAAGTCACACACTTAGTGCCAATAGTTATTCAACATTATATATCGAATTTGCACACTTAGTGTTCGATACTTAAGCTTGCACACTTAGTGCTCAATAATCAGGCTCGGACACTTAGTGCTCAATAATCAGGCTTGCACACTTAGTGCAATTTTTACATCCGTAACCTTTTATACTCGCACACTCTGTGCCGAAATTCAATTACTCAATATTTATCAATTAAAATTTATCAACTCTATTTGCATTTGGCAACCTCAACTTTTTATACATTTCAATTTGGCACATATATGTATAAATGGTATTTAATTTAATCAGCGACAAATATTTGCTTAGTAACTTACCACATACAATGCATTTAATTTATCATATACTAAAACTCAATTAACTCCAATATACATTTACTCAACCCCAAAGTACTTCATTACTTCCAAACACAAGACCGAATATATATTATGGTATTCCATCATCATGTAATATTAATATAATCAAGTACAAAGCCATTTAACATATCTACCATTACGTACTCACAATTTGGCCGATTATCCATCATTTCTTATAACATATAATTTTTGTATCAATTTAATCATATAATTTAGTGACGGCAACATATTCATAGAGCCGATAATTTTAGTAAATTATTCATTATGTATACAATTACCATCAATTAAAACAATTTTAGTAGCTAATAATTCGATTTTTAACCATACGAACTTACCTTGTGTATCCGTCGACTATTTATCTACTTTCCGATTTTCATCGATCAAAATCTTGAATTCATTTGTCTTGATCTAATTTAACCAAATTTAACTCAATTATTCACTAACATAATCAATTAAATACATATACAAGTATTTTGGCCATTTTGCAAAATAGCCCTTATATTTTCATACTTTAACAATTTAGTCCTTAATGTATTATTATGCAAAAATACACAAAATCCCATTATACATTTATTTAGCCGAATTTTCTATAGTATTTAAACAGCCTATATTTTCATTTTATTCACATTTCTAACCACAAAAATTCTATCTTTTTCAATTTAATCCCAAATACTCAATTTCATCAAAAATCTCTTTATAAAACTTGTATATCTATAAACAACCATCAATAATTTATCAATAAATATTAAAAAAAACATGCACTCATCAATGGCACATTTCAAAAACACAACCAATTTCAGAAATTGAGATACGGGTCAGTTAAACCAAGCTGCAACGAGCTCAAAAACATAGAAATCATTAAAAACGGATCAAAAATCGTACCTTAATCCCTTAGAAAGCCATGGCCGAATGATAAAGCTTCCAAAACCCTTTTTTTGTTTAGTTATTCGGTTGAAGATGATGAAAACATAATAAAAATATCATATGGCTTTATTTTATTAAGCATTATTCCATAATTTACCAAAATACACATGTTTAATAACCATATAAATTATGTAATTCAAGGTCCACTACCGTCCACTCAAATTTGCAATGGTATAATTACCATGCAAGGACTCCTATTTATAAAGCCATGATCAAATAAGTCATTTTACTAATGGCACACATAGTTTTTGCTTTACGCGATTTAATCCTTTTTACCGAATTAACTATTTAATCGGTAAAATTTCTTTACGAAACTTTCACATAATAATACTACCACACTGTAAACATTATTAAAATAATAAAAATAATATTTTAACTCGATTAAGTGGTCCCAAAACCACTCGTTCCGATTAGAGTCTATACCGGGCTGTTACACTCAATACCATTGTCCAACTATGGTCTTACACATAATCACATATTGATGCCATAGCCCAGCTATGGTCTTACACATAATCACATATCGATGCCATAGCCCAGCTATGGTCTTACACATAATCACATATCGATGCCATAGCCCAGCTATGGTCTTACACATAATCACATATCGATGCCATCGCCCAACTATTGTCTTACACGTAGTCACATAGTAACATACAGATGTCATAACCCAGTTATGGTCTTATACGGAATTGCATAATCACATACCGATGCCATAGCCCAGCTATGATCTTATACGGATCACATATTTACATATTGCCATGGTCCAACCATGGTTTTTTTCGTCAATTCATCTTTTATCACTAAACGGAGGTATTCAATCTTGCGTTCTACTTAATTTGTACATTTAGTCCGATTTTCATACTTTTATAATGTTCACAATTCAATAACAAACATATGAAATAATACATCATTTATTCATAAAATTAAAAATAATTATTAAAATTTAGCCATATGAACTTGCTTGGGCCAATTTGCAGAAATTGTAATTTTTCGGGACTATTCTGCTATTTTCTCCTTTCCTCGATTGCTTTCGGGTTCTTGATCTATAATTATAAAATCATTTATTCATTAGAATTTAATTCAATTCCACTCTACTTCAAAATTTATACCATTTAATTTTTCAAATTACAATTTTACCCAAAACTTTATAATTTTTACAATTTAGTCCCTACTTAAATAACTCATCAATTGAGCTTCTTTTCCTTAATTAACACTTTATCTGACCATTACAGACCATTTCTCAACCTTTGAAATTCATAATTTAAACACAAAACCTTAATTTCAAACTTTTTTGCAATTAGGTCCTAAAAATCAATTTCTACTAAAACCACTTGATAAAATCATCATATAATAAAATTAATGCTTCAATTTCATGCTAACTCATCATAAACTTCCAGTACTTATCCATGGAAACTTTCAAAATCACTCATAAAATAAAAAAAAACTAATGAATTCAATAATTGGACCTAGTTGTAAAAGTATCAAAATCACAGAAATTACAAGAAATAATCAAGAATTGAACTTACTTATAGCAAGATCATGAAAAACCAGCTTAAAAGAGCTCTTTAATGGTGTTTTAGGCTGAAGAAAGATGAAGAATTTGTTAGAATTCCTTTAATTGAGATTTTTATTCATTTATTTTAGCAAAATTTCCAATTTTGCTCTCAATACATCAAATTTCAGATTTTTATCATGTCTATGCCGCCTCATCCATGTCATTTAGGCAAATTTATGCCTCAAGTCCTTCCTTACTCTTCTCTTATGCTATTGAATCACTATTTCTTTAATTAGCAAGTTTTACACCTTTTTTAATTTAGTCCTTTTTATTTAATTAACTATCAAAACACTAAAATTTTCTAACGAAACTTTAATACTAACTTATTAACACTCTATAAATATTTATAAAAATATTTACGACTCAGTTTATGAAATCGAGGTCTAGATACCTCGTTTTCGACCCAATTTAACTAATAATTTCTTTTAAATCACTGTTCCTGACACTAC
Source organism: Gossypium stocksii (assembly GCA_020496765.1). Lineage (NCBI taxonomy): Eukaryota > Viridiplantae > Streptophyta > Magnoliopsida > Malvales > Malvaceae > Gossypium > Gossypium stocksii. The sequence continues at coordinate 58,907,475 of CM035622.1, forward strand.
TGAAAATTGAGCTGTCACAGAATAAATGATGATAAGGGTTGTGTGTTGAGTGTTAAAAGAGGGAATAACCCAACGAATATGAAATGCTATAACATTTAGATAAAACTGAATATGATATTTATTTTTATTGTTATTTTTTATTAGTAATCATATTCCTAAATTCCGACTACTTTATTGGATTAATATATTTTATATGATGATTTGAATTTAATTTTTTTACTTGTTTAAAAAATTTACCGTATGGGTATTTTTATAATAATTAATATTTTTTAAAAATATATAAATTATGTAATTACAATTTTGTAATACCAAAGATGACAAGGGGAATTAATAATTACACTTTGTCAGTCAAACACGTTTAGGAAATTATAAAATTTTGCAATTACAATAGTATTTGGAAAGCCATAATTTGATTTAAGTATAATTGCTTGGAATTATACAAAGATAACATATTTGAATAATCATTCTAATTGGTGGATCCCATTAAATTCAGTGTAATTGGAGCACTCCGATTACACTTTCAAATTCCTAGGGGGAGGATGAGAATTGGAGTAATTACGCGAGTAATTACATCCAAATCTAATTATCACATGGCTTTCCAAACACTCGCACATGATTTAATTTAATTTTTTTATAAAAAAATTATATTATAAGCATGAGCATGTATGTGATTATAGCAAAAAAAAAAAAAAATTAAATTATGTTATAAATCCTAAAAATATATATTATAAAAAAATAATTTGTGTATTTTATAAAGCTATAACAAAAATTTATATTATTTAAATCCTAAAAAAATTCTAAAGTTATGACAAAAAAGATCTCTCTAGTCCTTCTCAATTTCAAATTTGAGCAAACTAGTTGCCTCAAAAAAATTGGAGCAATTTAATCCTTGCCAATTTTGAAAGTGAGCAACTAAAGACAATTTAATTACAAAATTAATGTTTTCCATCAATTGTACATGATCTTGATTGGTATAATAATATATTGAACCCTCAAAGTTTACATATTCTATCAATTTGGTCCTAATTTAACAAATTTATCCTGCAACATTCGTGTAAATGTTTAGGCTAAATTTGTTGGATTTATTAGAATTATGGTCAAAATGACAAAATATGTAAACATCAAAGGCTAAATTTGTTATTATCCTAAACACAATTATGTACAATTGATGGAAGACATTAACGACATACTTAATTGTCTTTAGTTGCCCAATTTTGAAATTGAGAGTGATTGGAGAAGTCTTTTTACCTAATTTTTGTTTCCCGTTTAAAAAAATTATTGTATTGATAATTTTTTATGGTAATTAATATTTTAAAAAAATATAAATTATGTAACTATGTAATTACAATTTACGATGTAAGGTCCTTGTTTACAGGTAAAAAGTTTTATAGAAAATGTTTTATGCATTTTCTTGTGTTTGTTTCACAAAAAATAGCTTGGTCAACAGAAAATGACCTATAGGTCAACATAAAATAAGCCATTTTTCCTGTAAAATGACTTACCGTTTTGAAAAGTGTAAGTCTATCACATCCCAAAAACCGAGATAGAAGAAATTAGATTAGTGACTCCAAGAGTGGTTACGTCCGGCTTTTGAGTTGAGATTGTGAAAAATTTCGTAAAGAGAAGTGGTCTGGTTTAGTGGTTAAGTGTTGTGCTTGTGTGTGAAAGGTTTTGAGTTCGGATCTTTTTTTTTTCCAATTTTGTTAAAATTTGCCTAAACCCTTAAATATGTTATCTGGGTTAAAAGCTATTTATGAGCATCTATTGTCAATGATGAGCTTGCTGGTTTAAGTTAAGGCTTCAACTTACCTAGAAGTCCTGTGTTCAAATCCCCGTATGTGCAAATTTGGAAATATTTTTATTCCCTTACTTTGTGTCATTCATGTGGTCAGAATTTGAATTTGAATTTAAATTCTGGAAATATTTTTATTCCCCCACTCCCTTTCACATCTCCTACACTCTCTCCCTCTCTCACTGTTTTTCCAAAACTTCCTATTTTCGATTTTATTCATTTTTGCTTCTGTGAGTTCCTACTATTCTATTTTGTTTTCAACTATTATTCTATCATTCTGGCTGCCTTCTATTTTCAATTTGTTTTGCAAGGATTGGTGTGATCTTGTGCTTTTAAACGGTTTCGTCAGTGGGTGGTAAGGGTTTTGTTTTATGAATTGTATTTTGTTGATTGAAAAATGTGCGTAATTAATACCAACTTTTGACAAAACGAGATTCTATAGAATTAGGAGATTTTCACTTTCTCTCTTTTAAAATCTTTTTGACAAATTATATGAATAAATTGATTGATGTATTAAGTTTTACATTATTTTACTCAAAGTAAAATTCTATGCTATGCATTTCTTTTTATTGGGATGATTTATTAGCCAAACTTTGAACAAAAAAATAGAACAAATTTAAAATATTTATAATTGATGTAACAAGTCTCAAGGAAGGAAATTTAGAAGAGGTCTAGTTGATCATTATTTCTTATTTACAAGATAAGAAGATTTTTGAATAAATATCTTTGCATTATTATTTTCCAAAATAAGAAGTTTAATTTAGGCAAAATTAAAATGGTTATTTTTGATTATTCTTATTTGAGTCACAAAGTTACAAATATCTAAACAATTGAGAGTTGTTTATATGTTCTAAAGTGGAATTTAGGGACCTCAATTTGTTCGTGATTAGAAACAATTGTGAGAGAAATTTTGTTAAACAAACTGTTTTATCAGTTTAGATTTAAGTTTCAATAGCAGGTTGGTAATGAGGTATTAGTAATTTAGATTAATGCTTTCGATTAGGGACTGATTTGGTTTGTTGAGGCCGTGCGTCAGGCCGTGTGGATCACACACGCTGGCTAGTTAATTTACACGGTTTGGGTCAATTGGGGCGTGTGTGAGGCCATGTGCGCCATTTTCTAAAAATTTTCACCTATGCCCATTTGACTCTAAAATTTGTAATTAAACCGTCCGTTGGGCTCGTTTGGCTTAAATAAGACACAAAATCTGACATCTTTTAATATGTGTCTGTATGTACTATCGGTAAGGTATGTGACAAATACGTTTACGTTCTGTGTTTTGATAATTCCAAAAGCATGATTACATATAATAAGCATGAATCATATTAATAAACTCTATGTAGGCTACATGATATAATCTATGTTAAGGACATTTACATAAGCATGTCATATTTCTGATTCGTTACAATTATATGTTAGCATGTTAATGCATGTGCATTAGGGTGAGATTTGATATGTGATGGAGGAAGTGTATTCTGGCAGTATTACTGCAATTTTGGCGGTTAAACCGCAATATCTGTTTGGCAGCTCAGCTGCACCTTTATAAGTGACATACCACTACGACCTGGTGTGATTGGATGGATGGACTCTTGTAGTCCTATTTGGTGTGATTGGTTGGACAGAGTTGGTGTGTAGCAGATAGAGGTAGGATCTGTGACTGCATTTGTATTTGAATCTAAATATGCATCAATATCTGAATTTGAAAATACATCTGATTCTGTATATGAGAATATGTTTGAATCTGTATATGAAAACGTTTCTATTTATTTATGTATATCTGATTGGTTGTTTTGGATGTGTTACACACTGATCTCGTAAAGCCCACTATTGGTTTGTTATACTCTTAGGTAACCAACAAGTTTAGGACAGGATAGTGAGCAAGAGCTCGGATTGTTTTCTCGGTTAATTAATTATGATAGTTTACGTTTTTATTCTTTCTAGACTATTGGGACTGTAATTTATTTTTAGACTTTATTTTTGGTTTTGGGGTATTTTTAGCGTAAAACTACAAAATCACACGAGGTAACAAATTGAAATCCGGTTTCTGACTAAAACTTTGAAAATTTTCGCTACAAACTTAAGTAATCACCCAAGTGTTTTTCTATAAATGAATAAGTAGTTTTTAGTGTACATTTGCCTTTAAAATGGAAAAAATTTGTCAAATTTAATACTTTCAAATCACACGACCATGATTCAAGTTTTGGATTTAAATTAGGTGTTTCCAAACATAAGTTTTTCTAAACATTTGTGAGAGTTTTGCCAAAAGTTATGCTTTTGAAACGCATTTTGAGTTTTGATTAATTCAAGATTTTTTAAACAAGTTAATGTAATTTCTCAAGATTCGGTCTTAATGTCTAGGCTTGGGTTGAGATATTACAAAGTCATTTTTTGTAAAAGAGCTTATCTATTTTGTCAAATTTTTTTGTCAATTTTGTTGATGTCACATTTTTAAATAAAAAAAACTCACTTGGTAGTGATGTAACTAAAAAATGACGTTGTAATGAATCTGAATTTTAAAAAATATATTTTATATATGCAAAAAAAAAATGAAATATAAATTTATAGATATAAAATAAACTCAATTAAACAATGAAAATGTAAGAAAATCTCAAATGTATGTTTCATTTAAAACTACTTTTATGAAATATTTTTAAGAAATTTATCAAATAACAGAAAATATTTTACACAGATTCATCCAAACACTAAAAAACATTTACTTTTCCAGGAAAGTAAGTCATTTTTCAGAAATAATTTTCTGTAAGCCATTTTTAGTAAAACAAATAACCCGTAATTACTATATTAATAATTACACTTTCATCCAATTACTCTGTATATCCAAACAGACCCTACAAAAAAATATAATTGCTTAATAATTACATTTTCATCTAATTACTCTATAATGCGGAAACAAATCCTCAAACGAATTATTTTTCCTTTTAGAAAGATGTGTGAGGTATTAATGTAAGACTTGATATTCATTAAAATGTTATAGAAAATAGGTTCTAAATTGAAATTTGAGAGTCCAAATTTTGACTTTCAAAAGTCAAATTGGTTATTCAACTAGGGTAAAGTATATATATATATAAAATTATTTAGCTTATTTCCTTAAGTTGAAAATGGAAATAAAAGTTTTCAATTTAAATTAAAAATATTTAGCGAAGCAAAAAATTGAAAAAAAAAATTAAAAACCTTAATTAATCTGGTAAGCTATGTGAGTAAAGCGTTAAAATACTCAAAAATTAGAGCTCCACCTAATTCGAATGCTAGTTTTTTCTTTTTCAATCCGCATTAAAAGTTAGCAGCGGTAAAGACAGATATTTTGATTAGGTGGCGGAATTCAAAACCATGAGTCATGTAGGACCAAAAATTTGTCCAATTCTTTTGACTTTAGATTATTTTGGATTGATTTCTAATTTTAAAAATATTTTAATTAAATTGAAAAATTCATTATCTGAATAAGTTTCTCAATTCTGTAAAAAAATCATAATATTTAAATAACTAATAATATATATATATATATATATATATATATATATAATCTTACAATTTTAAGTTTTCAAACAAATACCCAGAGCTTAACTAAAAGAGTCCCCCCTTAGGTTAACGAGGTCGATGATGAGAAACATGGGAAAAGAGAGGATTAGTTGAGCTAATTCACCGGCCTATATTTGGACAAAAATGCGTTATCCTATTTCATACGGTGGGTGGGACTGTCTCAACTTTAGACTGTATGGTGGAGTTTCTCTAGATATTTTTATTATTATGAAATTAATAAATTCAATTCTTATGTAATCTGCATGTTGATCTCATTTAATGAAATCCCACTTTAGTAAAAAAAAAAAGAAAAAGAAAAGCAAAATATAAATATATACCATGTTTTTTTATAAATTAATAAATATCAAAATTACTTGATACATGAATTTTTATTTTATGTAATATATACATAAAATTTTGAATGTGGTTCAAATGTATATACAAAACTTTAATTTTGATTCAGTACATTTAAAAATATATAAACATTAATTTTTTATATTGAATAAGTATACTTATTTGTGTTGCAATATGTAAATGTAAAATTATGGTATTTCAATATATGTGTCGGTAATCAGTAATTTGAGAAATTGAGTTAAATTAAAATGTCATGTATAAAATTGTATAAAATCAAAGTTCATATGTAACATTGCACATTGAACACAAGTTCATATATGGTTTTGAAATTTATACCTTAATACTTGCCCCATTTTTTGTTTTATTTTCGTATAAAAGAACTAAGGTTGGGTAAGAAAAATCGAAAAATTGAAAACTAACCTAAAATCGAGGTGTTTGAATGATTTATAGAATGCCAATTAAAAAATCGCAATTACTCAAAACCGAATCGAATTACAGTTTTATTTAATTTATAATAATTTTAATATTTTACGATATAAAAATAAATATTTTCTGTTTAAAATAATGAAAATAATTTAAAAGTTCTATATAAAATAATTATTTATTTGAAATTTATTGTTTTTTAGAAATATTTACAAAAAACACTTTGAAACATTGCCAAATAATATTCAAAAAATCATAAAATAAAGCTCATTTGTCAAAATAAGTCGAGAAATCCAAAACCAAAATGTAATATGAAAAACTATGAGTCAAACTAAATTATGATGAACGGTTCAAAAAATCCAAAAAACTCAAATGAACTAATCCGATATAACCCTTAAGAGCATGATGAATCAAGTATTATGGGCAATTAAAAACAAAAAATTTAAGGCTTTTTTAATTCCCTTTTGTTTATTATTCTCCATATTAATTTTACGATCCATATTCAGGGTTTATGACTGCTCCTCCTAATAATGTTGTCTCTAATATTTGAATCTGCGTTCTCTCTTGGGAGTGCATGCATCTACCACGACACTCAACATTTGTTAGTGTTTCCTTTTGTTTATGTCATTTCGTTAAGTAGAAGTACCATGAAGGTCATTGAATTAGCAACTAGATTGCATTTTGTCCCTCTACTCAAAAAATGGACAAATTAACCCCTATATGTTAGGAAAATGTATAAATTGGTCATTTTGCTAAAAAAAAAACATCCATACATTCGTGTTCTTCAGTGATGACTTGACTTTTTCAAAAAAAAGAAGAAGCAAGTGATGTGAAATTAAAGGATGAGTAGGATTAGGTGAAAGTACCATGGAGGCCCTTGTACTATGAGTTAGATTGCATTTTGCCCTATTTTATTTAAAAAATAGGCAAATTAGTCTTGTACATTAGATCAAAAAGCATACTAGCCCTTTTGTTAAAAAATTCATTTGTTACACCGTGTGTACCTCGTGCTAGTGTGACATTTTATCAAGTCAGCAAATATTTTAAAATTAAAAAAATCATAAAAACTAAATAAATTATTTAAAAGTTATAGAAAATTATTAAGAATCTAATTTGTTATAATTTGTAAATAATTTTTGTTATTATTTAAGAAACCACTCCAAAATGAACTTGGACACTTATTTGTCCAAGTTTATTCCAACCTAAATAATCATTTATCTACGTTAATTCTAAAAACTATTTTTTTAGTAAATTTTTAATAACTTTTATAGATTCTTTTAATTATTAATAAATTTATATATTTTATAATTTTTATAATTAGCTAAGAATATGTCCAAGTTTTATCCTAAATTTGGTTTTTTAAATAACAACAATATTTTTTAAATTTTTTTTATGTTTTTCTAAAATTTGCTTAAATATTACCACGTCAACATGAAGTATACGTGACATGTATCATTAGCACTTAATAGTAGAAATAGATGAAAATTTTAACAGAAAGATAAACTTGCTATTCGTTCTAACGTATAGGGACTAATTTGCCCATTTTTTTGCTGAGATGGTGTTGGAAAAAAATCGATTTGAAAACGGTTTTCTTGCACAACGGAAAATTAAAATTTTGAAAACAACCCGATTTGTGATATTTATAGCAATAAACCTTAGACTGAAATCATACCTATGTTTACGGATAAGTGGATCCTTGATGTTTTCTGGCGTTCAACCAAACGATCTTTTCCTCTATTCTCGTATCACGACCCGCTTCAAATGTGAGCTTAAACCAATTGAATCAAAACATAGAACAAGAAAAAGTTTCTTTTCTTTTTAGGGTGAAAATAAAAATTCTCTCTTTTTTAATAGAAACTGGTAGAATTGTTATTTTGGAAAAATATATTTAATAGTTGAGAATAAATTCTCTCTATTTTTCAATAGAGTAATAATCTCTTTGTAACACCCCTCACCCGTAACCATTGCCGGACACGGGTACAAGGCATTATCGAACATACACTCGCACAATCATTTGATTTCGACACATATATTTTACGTAAAATTTAAAACTTTTTCATTTATAGACATAACATTCACATTATGGGCCTACGAGGCCCCAAAAATACATTGGGTATGATCCGAGACCAAAACGAAACTTTTCAAACACTTAAGAAAATTTGACTCAAAACAGTGTCACACGCCCGTGTGACTTGGGACATGCCCGTGTGGGCAGGCCATGTGGTCACACACGCCTGTGTCTCAGCCCATGTTAAAAACATCGGGCATTCTGTTTATGACGTTATCATACCAATAAGGGCACATAGTCAAGTCACACGCCCGTGTGCTAGGCCGTGCCCTCCACACGACGGCCGTGTCTCTGCCCGTGTGGCCAACACTTAGGCTATTTTCCAAGCCCTTTTTGTTGCTCTCAATCGATTACACTCAAATACATTTCATAGACACATATCATACCCTTAATTATTCCTAACTTAACCATCAAATACGTATAATATACCCAACTACATCTAAGCATTTCCACATGCATGCATAAAATAAACTTACATACCCATAACCATTATGAGCCACATCTCATGGCCTTATACAATGAAATGATATAAGCCAGTACATTTGACCAATTTATAATAATACATACTACTAATAACTAAATCTCTATACATGCCACTCACTTGTAAGAAAATAAGAATTGTTATTATTTCATCTTGACAAATCGATAGTGTGATGCTGCTTCTGATGATCTCCAACCCCGAGCCAACCTGACAACACTAAGAGAAATGGAAAAGAGGGAGTAAGCTTTAAAGCTTAGTAAGTTGATATATAATAATAAGCAATTTAATTAACAAGATATTTCCACTCCTCAAAAGGTATTCTTAAGAAATAAAATCGTTACTCACATGCTCTCACTTTTTACTCATGTTCAGCTGAAGCTATTTTCCGGAGTTGCAATCGCTAAATTAATTATATCTTAAGCTACGACACTTGAAATTAAGTTCCATCAATTTTCCCTGAAACTAGACTCATATATCTTCTTGCCATAGAATTTTCAGAATTTTTGGTTCGGCCAATTAGTACAGTTTATTCATTAAAGTTTCTCCTGTTTCGCTATTTGACGGTTCTGACCGCTCTTCACTAAAAATTGATTATCTCAGTATACAGAATTCGAATAACATTACCGTTTGTTTCTCTTGAAAATAAATTCATCAATTATTTTAAGAATATAAATCACACACTATTTAGTGATTTTTCAAATTTAGAACAGAGGATTCCGGAATCCATCTAACCCTATCTCATAACAATACAAATATCTCACAAATAGAGAATCATTTACTTACTCTACTTCTTTTATGTGAAATTATACTCAATGGGCTTTAATTTCATATCTAATTCAACTTCTAATTCAATTCCCACCATTTTTGGTGATTTTTCAAAGTCACAACACTGCTGCTGTCTAAATCTGTTTTATTTTTCATTTTCACTCTTTCATGCTTTCATCGTAATGGCTAAAATTGTAGCACTTACCTCTTATCAAACTTACCATAATTCATTCATATAATGACATATTGCTCATAATTTACATATACATACCTGCACTTATTCATAACTTCATATCCACACTTATACATGCAAATACATCATAGCATAAAACATATTCATACATTATTTCATCACATCACATGGTCATTATCATTTTCCATAGCACTTTATTATATCGTTTTGCTACCCGTTGAACCATGCGGAATTCTAAAAGATACTCGAAAAAATGCACAAAAGTGCTACACATATATTGTAGACGAAGCTACCACTGATATGTAGCCGAAGCTACCACTGAAATGTAGTCGAAGCTACCACTGATATGCTCACTATCGAGCTATTCACGGGCTTACTCACACAAGCCGTAACAAATGTAGGATTACCTAGCCACTGGTAGTCGAACTAGACCAGCACCCGAAATCACATAAACAATCGATACGGTCAATGAAATCCTGGTGACATGTCACTCGTATCCTATTCGATTCCTAAGGTTCAATCGGGACTTTTTTACACTTGTCGAAACTTGTCAATAAACACTTAACCACATATCTCATAACAATAACTAATTTACAGTCTGATATATAACTATAATTCATGAAAAGCACTTTGAACACAAAGTTTCAATTCATTTCCATGTCATATTGTATCATAGACATAGTTTAAATCAATTCATATACATAGCAATTTCAACATTTAATTCAACAAAAATCAAATTAAAATACTAATTAAGGTTTCAAGCATATACAACAATAGCATTGCACTATTATTAATAGACCAACTTACCTTGAACGCAAAAACGGCTATTATTCTCGACTTAGCCCATAACCTCATTCTTCCCCGTTCTAAGCCCGAATTTTATGTTTTATTGATCTAACATATCACAAAACACTTATTTAACAACCAAATTACTCAAATTAATCTAAAAATCACCCTTTGCAAATTTTATGTTTTTGCCCCTAAAGTTTGTCAAAATTATGCTTTTGCCCCTAGGCTTGTAAATAAATTTTTATTCAATTTTCTTGTACTTTGGACTTAGCCGGTCCATTTTCATAACTATGGCAGTCCACAATTCCTACTAATTCACACACTTATGACCAATTTTATAACTTTTACAATTTAGTCCTTTCGGACATTTTCGCCGAAAATCACCTAGTAAAAACTGTTTCTCTAACCATAAACATGCATAATCTACCATAATTTATCAAAATGTACAATTATTCAACATGGATCAATTTTTGAAATCAAACCCTAGCTCAAAATAATGGCGAAAATAGCTAAACCGAGTTATCGGGATCTCAAAAATACGATGAACATTAAAAACGGGGCTAGGAATTACTTACTATTGAGCTTGGAAAGCTTGAACAAACCCTAGCCATGGCTCCCATGCTACATTCGGCCAAGGAAGAAGAAGCATGAACACTTTTGGCTTTTATTTTGTCTTTTTGTTCATAAATGACCAAATGACCAAAATGCCCTTCACTTAAAACTTTGATATTTTACCCTTCCATGTCCATTTTTGTCCAAAATTTTAGAATTTGGTCAAATTGCTATTTAAGGACCTCTAATTAATAATCCAATTCAATTTCATGCTAAAAGCTTCTAGAACTCAACTTTTACAACTTATTCAATTTAGTCCCTAAAATCAAATTGAACATTTTTCACATAAAATTTCTTCACGAAATTTTCACACAAGCATATAAACATATCATAGACCTTATAAAAATCATAAAATAATTATTTCTACTTCGGATCTGTGGTCTCGAAACCACTATTCTGACTAGGCCCAAATTCGGGATGTTACACTCTCAAAGTTGTGTTAATAGCTCTATCAGTGTTATCTATTTATAGGAAGAAAAAATAGGACCCTTGTTGAGTTGTAGTGGTTTATTTCAAATATAAAAAATAACTTCCTACTTAAAGTGGAAGTATGGTGGATGATACACTGTAATATTCCTACTAGGGTTGCCGCCTCTTAATATTACATGGGGATTTTTGGACCTCTCTCATATTGGGTCTAATTACAAGTACTTTTCAGACCTTTCGACCCAATACTTTCTAATTTGATCTAACCTGATTTTGTTTTTTTATTTTCAAAAATAAACTTCAATAAATTTGTATTAAATAATTTTCTCATCCAAATTTTACTCCCGGTAAAATTATGATGATTTTATCCCTAGTATAATTTCGAGAAAATATGTTTAATATTTCACCACTCAACATGTTCACTATGACCAAATGGTTATTTTTATTTCTGGGCTTTGCAATAACTCAAAAACATAAACTCATTCTTCTAATCATTTCTGAGTAATCCATGTACATTTGCAAACGAATCATTTCTCATTTTCATTTCCATTTTGAGAAAACCACATTCATTTCCAAATGATTTCATTTCTCCATTTCAGAGTAAATCGTGATCATTTCTGAATGTTTTCCATTTCTCTTATTCATTATGTTCATTTTGATTCAAACATACAATTCATTTCTGGTTTCAACAAGCTAGCTGAGGGATCTGTCACACCCTATATTTTTATTTATTATTTTGTCAATTATTGAACAGGCTAGTAAGTGGTCAAGTGGTAAAGGGCCTCATTAAATTCTTAAAGATTCTAAGTTCAATTCCCATCATCCATATATATAAATATATATTAAATATTTGGCATCATAATTGATAGTCAAACCCCTTTAGTCGTCCACCTCACTTGCCTTATAGGCAAGGATTTGTTTCATTTTCTTTATAGTCAACTTACCATGCATAGCCCCATTTTCACTCCTATGATCCATATTTTGTGCCTTTGTCCCACATATTGCCATTTTTCTCTCCTTTACCATACTTTGGCCAGCCATACACCTAGACATCCCTAAACTTTCATTTTTATTTTTATTCTCCTTCTCTCATCCTTTTTCTCTCTTTTCCTCCTTCAACCACTATCGTTTTTTATTTTTTCCACCATACCACCACCATTGGCCACCACTTATTCACCAAACCACCACCAAAACCTCCTCTCTTTTCCATGCCTCCTCTATCACCACCGCCGTCACACCACCACTGTTTTTCTATTTTTTCTCCATTTCTCTCATTTTTTTCTTCCATTTGTTAGTAATGAAAATTTTAATCATTTCAACATCTACCAATCGGTTAGAAAAGAATTTTTTTTATATTCTTTTACTAGTCCATTCTTTTTTTATTGTGCTATGTTGTTAGCCATCGTTCCTCTATAAATCAACCAACTGTTGAATCAATGACTCCTCTAATTGTTGGAACTATCATAAATAGACATTGACATTTCAATATCAATCTTTTCCTTCCATTTCTTAAGGCTGAAACTAATGATGTTTTTACACACTTGTGAAACGTTCTTCTTTGTACCACTTGGTTTCGTATTCTTGCCTTAGGAAAAGTACTCTCGTTTGGAAGATAGATAAGTAAGTCTCCTCAATTGACTTTTGTAATGAGACTTCAATGGATTGTTTTAAGAGTTTTAACATATTATTAATTATTTAATAAAAGGATTCAAGTCCAGATTTCTTTCCTTGGAGTTGGAATCGGATTTGGGTTTGAGTTACCAAATCGAGTTGTGGATTTATCGTATTAAAAAAATTATTATGAGTTTAGTTATAAAATAATAGTAAATATATATTAAGATTGATACTATAATTAAGACCTATATGTTGTGAAATATTGAGGATACATTAAGTATTCCAAAGGGATGCAAAATCCAATAAAAAGGGGAAAACACAAGTAAGTATTTTAAACCGATTATTTTGGTGATTGTATGTTATAAATGATGTGATTAAATGATTAACGTGAAATGATGTCTATATAAAGTTCTCATGGCATGTGATTTTATTGCACAAATGATTATGCATGATATATATATTTTAATCATGCTACTATTGTATTAATTGATATTTGATTTGCATGTTAAACATGCTGACTATGATAAACTGAGATCTGATTTGCATGTTAAACATGTTGAGTATGTTGGTCTTAGGTTTCATTTGCATGTTAAGCGTGCCTATTGATAATACTGTTCATGTATCATATCACATGCATGGGGTGGGGATGATTATGAAAGGACGAAGACTCAACAGTTTTACTGTAAAATTGAGTGGCTTATCCACAATGATATGGGTGGCTTGTCTTCAACGCTAAAGAGTGGCTTGACTACAACGTAAATGAGTGGTTTGACCACACAATGCAACTTGACTGCGATATTGAGTGGCTTGGCCCAACGTGGTGTGTTATCAGATGGATGAGTTCTGGAAAACTCTTTATTGGTGTGTAGTGGAGATGGGTAGGAAAGTTATGTAAAACTTGCACCGATTTCCGAAAAAGTTGCATCGACATTCTCATGCACCTAGCTATATGTGAAGTTATGTGAAATATACATGTTGCTATGTTATGATATGTATGACTTGATTACTTTTTTCTTTTATGTTGATTTCACATTGAGCTTTAAAAGCTTACATACTTTATTTTCCTGACTTTATAGATAACCCATGAGGTTAGGACATGGGATTGGTTTACGGAGGAGAACTCGAATATTTTGGGAATAAACTGCTAAACTTTATTATTGGTATTTTTGGGACTATTTTATTATTATTATTTGCGGACTATGGTATGGACATTGATTTTGGACTTTTAAGGATATTTTGTATGATTTGGTGTGAAAATATAAATCAAATGGTTTATCAAACCAATACGGAAAACTAAATTTTTTAATATAATGATGATTTCAACTTAGAAAATTTATTACAAAATTAAGCATATGTTTTTACGAAAAATTAAATCTAATTGTTTATATTTTCAACATTTTATTTAGTAACGATTTATAATCAATATACAATATTTTTTGTTAAATTTTCTGCTACAACAATTTCAAATCAAGACGTTTACTTTAATTACTCAAACTTAGACTTTTCAATGTTATTTGATTTTTTCTGAAAATATCTTTCCAAGAATTTCAAATGATTTACCTTAATTTATCTCAAGCAAATCAACACACTGATTTTAAAATAAAAGAGATAACGGTTTTTGAAGACAAAATAGCTAAACATTTTCTGCACCATTATCATGGCCAATGTGATATTCGAGATTCGACCATAATGTCTAGGCTAGGTTTAAGGGGTTATAGGATCGATTAGATATATTTAATTATGGCTCAAATGATTTATAATTAAGTTTTGGCTTTTCACCTATTAATTAGAAACTTATTTATTCACAAAGTCATTCCACTCTAGTATCGTGACTCATCTCTCCATAACGATATACCATTACGAAAGCAACTACTCAGTGCTCGTCCAATGACCTTGTCATAAATGTGTTACCCTTATGAGATATCTTTGATCTTTTTAGGATAATATCCGCTCTCCCAATATAATCATATTTATCACTATCAAATGTGATCAAGTCATTTATCACAAAGACAAACAACCTGTGGCCACGTTTACTTTTCATCTACCAGGTAATGCCAATGAGAGGATATCATTTACCCATGTGTCAGGCGATGAATTCGACCATTGTGAATGATAGTACATACTACAGAAGTCATACACCCAATGCACCAACTTTTGGCTTATTATCTATTCGAACTCAGGCTTTTACTTACATCAAAGTGTATGAGTCGTGCATACATAGCCCGTCATCCAGCAAAATCCTTGGACAAGCTATTGAAAACCATCTTAATTTGAGTGTTCTGGTCCAGATTGGCCTCATTGTCTATGACCTCAGCAAAGTATCCCATAAGAGTAATCATATGGTATTTAACTAGAGTGCCAGGTTTTTGCTAGACATTCATTAAGTTAGTTATAGCAGATTGTCGAGCCAATGCAGCTTGGCCTCCAAACATGTCTTCTAGCTTATCAAGAATCGCTTTGGCAGTCTTACAGCTCTTCAGTTTCTTATATAAGGTGCTGGTCATTCTAGCATATAGTAATGAGCTATCTCATTAGATTCCTTCCAACATTTTCTAACGTCAGTTTGAGTGGTCGGTGGGAACTTATTATCAAGAACTATTTTAAATTTCTCACATCTTGGGACAATCATTAGGTTCCTTTTCCATTCTTTATAGTTATTTCCATTTAGTTTGTTTTCAGTGAGTATGTTTAATAAGGGAGTTGGTGTAATTTTCGAACTAAAAATAAAATATTTATATATATTAATATCTTTGTATTAAGTAAATGTTTGAAAATGTTTTGCAACATTATGATATGCATTAAGATGATGCATGTCTCATACATTAAACCTTGAAAATATTTGTAAGCCGTTGTAACGATAATTCTTACACCCATTGAATCAAGCCATCTAAGGGTGATCATGATTAACTAGAAAGAACATGAATTTCCATCCAATTAGTACATGAACCTAATTCCTTAGACATTCACATGTACTAATAATTGTGTAATGTCTGACAATCATTCTAACTTAATTATAGCTCATTGGGGCATTACTTAACTAGATGATCTTGAGTGTATAATCATCAACTCAACACCTATCACATCATGTAATAGCCCCACTTGATATGATCATCGGATCTGGGTGTGGTGTCACAACAGAACTAGATTATTGTTCATACTAATATCTTGCTAAGTTAAAGACATACTATATTACCCATTTATAAAATTTACAACAATGACTATTTTAAAAATAAAGTTCACATCTGAACTCCGGAATTTAAAGGATATAAATATTTACAGTATATATATTCACCCCCTTGGTGGAGCTCTTAAAGGTAACCCTTAGCCTATATCATGACACTTTCCTCTGATTATCCTTGACTTATCACGGTCTGGCTCAATCCCTCATCGAGTTTCTTAATTTGCCAATCCTGCAACCACAGATCCAACTTTTATAAGTTTGAATGAAGTAAGTGAGTCTCTAGTTGCACGTAATTAATCCCCATCCAATAGAGGTTTAAATAAATAGAGCTAGATACACTAAACTCCCTAATTGTTCTGGCAAATTTCCTTTAAACTCATCGTAGCGGACTTTATCTTATTTTCGATCCTATCCATTGGCAGATAAGTTGTTGAGTAATTACCTTTCAGCCATTCTATCGGCCTTGGATTAGCGTTAATAGTTCCTTTGATTGTCTCGCCATCTCTACGGACTCTATCCCTTCCTCTACCTTACGTTTTTTCTTCCTTTTATTCCTATTATGGGTTCTTGCTTTCACTGTATTCTTATAAGATAATTTTTTAGCATACCCTTCCACTGGTTATTGAATATCCCCCTTGGATAACCATTTCAATTCTATTTTGTCCAAGGAGGCTCCTCCTCTTACTTTAATCCCAAAGGACTTACCGGCATCCCGATTGTTAGGATAACTTATTGTAGTCCCCTACCACTCTAGCGAACCAATGTCTGCTTAATTTAATTAGTGATTGGACTACTTCTTTGTAATCTGCTTTAGCTATATTACATTACCTTAAAACGTAGTATGCGCTCTTGTTACGAGTCGCTATGGCCTACCAACTGTCACGGAGTGGTCATTTGGGTTCATGATTTCTCTTTCATACTACATCCCCACATAACTAGCCCTTTGGCTAACACTTCCTTAATGGTTTCTCCTTAAAGCGGAATAGTCTTTGACATACATACCTGTCATTGGTGTCACCCTGATAGTACTTTTCTATCCTTGGTCCCTAGTTGACCCCTCTTATCCAAAGACCCTTTTACTAGAGTGTTTATGATGTTGACTCTAGCCTACCAGTTTCACTGATAATATCTCAGTGGTTCTTAATGGAAAATCCTTACAAAGATCCCCAATTAACTCCCTCTTCTACTTACTCATACACCAAGCGCTACTGGCACGATAATTCACACCTCTAATTCCTGCCGGGTTACCAACCTTATGCCTTTTTGGCTTTCGTGATTACTATTTTAGTGGACTATTTCTCTTTCTACTTTTCTTTTTCCCTATTCAATTGATTTCCCAATAGTTTGCTGACTTATTGTCATTTGTCATTACTTACCTTTTCTTCTAACCATTTTTCCTTAGTTATTGGATTTCCTACAATTATTGTCTTGATTTTCCACCTATGTTTATTATCCCGGCAAGCTCTCTATGCTGCCATATCTGAGCCATGCTCTTACATAATATACCCTCATGGTTAATGTCCTAATAGACTCTGTTGGTTGCCATAGTCCAAATATGGTCGTACACCACGGGATCCTTGTGCTTATTTTCTTGGTGAACTATCCTATTTTTAATGTCCTGACGGACAATTTGTGATGTCATTTTGTCTTTCAGCTATGGTCTTACACAATACAACCTCGTGTTTGTCGTCATGATAGACTATCCCATGTTTAGTGTCTTAACAAACTATCTATGATGCCATAGCGTCTTTCAGCTATGGTCTTACTCATTTTATCATCAAATCATCACATGATGCCATAACATCTTTTAGCTATGGTCTTACTCATTTTTGTCATGATGCCACAACATCTTTCAAATGCGGTCTTACTCATTTTTGGCATGTTGCCTCCGATCGAACCCATTACTTAGCCATTAATGTACTTATTTACTTTCCCCTTGTATTCTTTCACTTCTTCTAATACACCATTCCTAACCTTGATGCTTGAACACTATAGTGTCCCCTCTGAAAGGCCTAGAGATTCATTCATCATGGGTACACATAGCAACACCGTATGATGGTATATTACATAATCACTCATTTTCCCTTCCTAACTTTGTCTAATCTTGATAATGTTTCTCTGACATGTATTTCAAGATAAACTTCCATGGAATCATAGTTAATTCATGCACATTGAACTAGAATGATGGATACTTATAAACCTATGTAGACTTTCAACATACTTAACATTTCAGGGTTGGAGTGAAGAAACTCATCTGATGCTTTTTTGCCTTGTTCGCTTAACTTCTGGATGTCGGACCTTCCATTCTCCTAGCAGCTAAGCAAGACAACCAATTCATGGTTTAAACTAAACAAATTCCAGTTTAAACTTAGTTTTTAAGAAAAATAAAGAACCCTTAAAATGGTTTATAGAAGCCCTTAACTTTGGTTCTTAAGTCTTACGTACACTAAAAGGTTTAGAACCTTACCAACTTACTAGATTCTCTATTTTTCCTACTCAAATACCATGATCATCGCCACATGCAGAGCTTTCACGACTATCTTTCCTTCAGTGCAACCAAGGAAGGAGACGATAATGAAACAGATTGAAGAAGAAGTCTCTCCTAGTTGTTTTTAACCTTTCCCGCATGATTTTCAACCGTGTAAAATCCATCCATTCTCAATCATTTTGTCCCCCACTAAGGGACTAGCTGGTGCTAATCAATCAAACGAGAACAGAATTTCAGCCATGTCCTATTTTGTTTCTAAATTTTCCTAATTTTCTAAGAAAGGCTGCTAGCTTATGGTATCTTTGAATTTAACCCCTAAATTGTACCTAGTTTCTGGGTTTAAGAGAAATCTAGGTGTGAAAACTCTCTCAACCTAAACAAAATTTCATCCTTGAAATTTCCTATTACACTGTGCTGCAGAGGTAGACTTAGAGATACCCTTATTTATTCATGCCTTTTTATAGCTTAAATAAGTAATCACCTTTTCATCCTTACCATAACCTTCAACTACGTTCCCCTTTCGAAAATTTATATTATTCTTGCTCCACTCAATTTGTGAATCATTTTATAACCTATGTAACATAAGTACCCACTCATTGGCGGGTATATGACCATTCTGATCGTCACACTCAATTTCTCTTAAAACCCAAAAAATTTAGAGCATTAGGGTTAAAGTGGAAGAAATCGTAAGCTCATGATCTTTATTGAAAAAATAGGAAAAGTTAGAAATAATATTAGACAAGGTTAAAATCCAATTCTGGTTTAGTTGGATTAGAACTAGCCGGTCCCTTAGTGGGGGACAAAATGATCGTAAACGAGTGGATTTTACATGGTTGAAAATTATGCGAGAAGAGCTACAAATAGCCAAGAGGTGACTTTCATGAGAGGATTCATCTTAATTCTGTTTCATTTTCTTCTCCGTATTCATATTCTTCATTGCTTTGAAGATGAGATAATTTTGTGAAGTTCTGCATGTAGCAGTGATCATGTGTTTTGAGTCAGAAAAATAGAGGGCCCAGTTAGCTGATAAGGTTTTAAGTTTGTTAGCGTACCTAAGATTTAAGGACCAAATTTAAGGTTTTCGAGAAACCATTTTACGTTCTACATGTTTTTGAAAAACGGAGGTTTGAGTTAAACCTACTGAGTTTAACCCATGGTTTGGTTGTCATTCTTAGCTGCCTAGAGAATGGAAGCTCTAGAGACTGAAAAAGTTAAGCAAAAAAGGATAAGAAGCATCATGTGAGTTTGTATGCTCTATTTCTAGGATGTTGAATGAATAGTATGAATACTGTAAGGATACCTATACAACTTGGCGTGGTCTATGTTGCTATGTTTATTTAAATATACGTATGCATTTTTGTGTATGTATGATCATTTGTGAAATACGATAAGAAATTATTATTAGGTTAGATGAAGATAGGACTTGGGAAAAATAGGTGATTCTATTAGATACAGTCATACGGTGTTGCTGTGTGCACCCGTGATGTTTGAAACTCTGGGCCTTATGAAGGGTACATAACGGTGTTTAAGCATCAAGGTTAGGATGGTGAATGGAGGAATGCATGAAATGCAACGGGAAAAGTAGATAAAAGATCATGGCAAGGACATGGAACTGAGTGGAAGCTATACGCCTAAAATGAGTAATACCATAGTTGAAAAACGTTATGTGATCATGATTATGATAAGTACGACCATAGCTAAAAGATGCTACGGCATCATGATAAAAATGAGTAAGACAATAGCTAAAAGAAGTTATGGCATCATGTGAAAGTACGTCGAAAAGTCTAGTTAGGACTAAGACCATGGCTGAAAGACACTATGTCATCCTTTGAAAGTTTGTCGGGGCAGTAAACACGGAGTTATATTGTGTAAGACCTTAGCTGAAAGATGCTACGACATCATGGATAGTTTGCCGAGATGATAAACATGGGGATACTAATGTGAAGGACCATAGTTAGACTATGATAACTAATAGAGTCCGTAGGACATTAAACTTGGTAGAGGTATACTGTATAAGACCATGGATTGATTGTGGCAGCATAAAGAGTCTGTTGGTACAATAAATGGGTGAAAAACCAGAACAAAAATCATGGGACAACCTACATTAAGGAAAATAGGCTATAAGGAAAATAGAAGTATGGGCATGCATTAGATAGCTATCGAGTCGAAGGAATCCGCTAATAAAAGGGGAAATATAAATAGAGAAAAGACTGCTAGAAGAGTAGTTGTAAAAGGCAGTAGATGATATGGGTGGTAACCCAATAAGAATAGTTATGGGAGTTGACGTACGAGTGGTGCTTGGTGTAAAGGCGAATGAAAGTTGGTATAACTGAAGATCGTAGATAAGGATTCGGCAATAAGTGTCACCAGAGAATGCTCATAGAAACCCTATACGTTAGGTGTTTGTCATGAGAATGCAGGTTAGCCCATATGGAAAAGTGGGACTAGATAGAACCCATTGATGAAGTAGAGTACATAAGATGATGGATATGTCTGTTAAGGTTATTCCTCTATAAAAGGAAACAATTTAAGGAATATTCGCTAAATAGTGAGTTATGAGGGAATGCAGTATAAAAGAGATTGTGAACTGAGATGGCTAAATAGCAGCATTCGGCTGAATACTAAATGTCATAGTGAGCCATAGTAGAAGGGCAAGCTACGCTTAAGGATATTGTAATATGACTAAGCAGATTACAAAGTAGTATTGTGACTACTACTTAAACTAAGTAGGATTTAGTCCATTAGGGTGGCGTAAAACCTTGTTAGCCATACCAAAGGATGCGAGGTGAGCAAGTTACCTAGAATTAACATAAGGAAAGAGTTTGCTACGAACTAAATAGATTGAGGATACTCACCAAGGACTTTTAGTAAGGTAAGCCAAGAGGTCACATTAATAGAGCATAATGATGAGAAGATGAGAACCACTTGGGCATAAGTAAGAGGAAGGATAAGAACTCACAGAGATGACGAGACATTTAGAATAGCTGTTGAAGAAGGTTGTTTGAGTGGCTAGAGGGTAGCCGCTCAATAATCTATCCTCTAGTGGATAGGATTGGGAATAATATAAAGTCCACTACAATGTAATTAAGAGTATTTACTCTCATAAGCAGAAGTTAGTTATGTTGAGATATTTTTATTTAAACCCCTAAAGGATAGGGTCTATGTCCATGAAATGTAGAAACTCACTAAGTTCATTTGAACTTACAAATTGTTTAACATGTGGTTGAAGGATCTGCAAAATAAGGAACTTGATGGGGGACCAAGCCAGAACAGGTGGAATCGAGGATTCATTTGAGTACAGTTATTTACACAGGAATGAGGCACCTTTAGGAGCTTCACCTTAGGGATGAATATATTGTAATTATGTAGTTCCTTTAGGGTGGAGTAGTGATAGCAAACTTTATTTAAAAATTTTGACTCTGTTGTAAGTTTATTTTATAAATGGGTAAAATAGTTTGATTTTAAAATAATATGTACTAAGTATGTACATTAACCCGGTTCACTAGGTGTACCCAGATCCGGCGAATAGGTCAGGTAAGGGTGTTACACCAACATTAGTCTTATTGTAATTCATAATTTCTCTTTAGTCTCAATTTGGCGATTGCTCTAAAGTGAAGACCATCTGACTAACAGCTTCTTAGTTTTTAACTCTGGTGAGCAATTCACATTTCGTAGATTTTTAAACCTGCCCATCTAATGGGTCAGTTCCTTTCCTATCATAGGGCAACCAGGCTCGCCCACGGAGCATTTTCATTTCTACTTCGATAGAATACTAAAGGTATTACTCTGGTTTCAGAGTTCTTCTCCCATAATAGCAATGGCTTATCAACCTTTCTCAAAAAGACTTGTCACTAAACAGACTAAGGAGGAGTCGTATTGTCACAGGGGTTACACTATGATGGGTAACAATAGGAAAACATTCCCGCCTTGGGAATCTTAAAGGATTCTTCCTTCCCCCAATGCTAATAGGTGGCTTCTTTGCATTGGCGAATTTGAATGGTTCCTTAGCACTTATTTTTTTCCTTCAACTCTCTACACTTTCCTTTGGTTATAAATAAACCAGAACATTAAGGAAATTTCATAAGGTGATAGGCCTTTGGCTTGACCATTTCTTCCATTACTACTCACTTCCCTTCTTCCTATCTTTCTTTTCCTTATCCCTATACATTACTGGGGTGTAGTTCCTTTACTATTCTAACATTAAGATCCCGAAAACAAATCTTCTATTTTTTGCCTTCTGTGCCTGCCCACTGATTAAATCCTTAATAGAAGGCACAAACAAGGCAATAATTCCTAACTTAAAGGGATACACCCACGAAATACAGTATAATGGTTTAACTATTATCCTGAGAAGTTTATTTTCCCCTCTTTACTTTTATTCTTAGTGTAGGTCGAAGAAAAGGTCATCTAGGCAAACTAATGACTACTTCGTTTTCCCTTGAAAGAAATGTTCTATCGTAGGAGATCATACGTCTTCATCTTTGATCAACCTAGAACAAGGCAAGTTTTTGCCTCAAAAATTAGGGAAGCGCCTTTACTCAACTTTCTAGTTTCTCTACAGGGCCCAGCTCATCACGACTCCTACTGTAACATCGTGGGGAACCCACAGCCATACAACTCACCTTTCCACCTTGAAAGTCTATATTCAAGAGTCGTAGCTTACGGATAATGGGCAGGTGGATGCAATATCCTGATGAAAAGAAGTAGTGGTAGGATGGTGAGTCATCCAATCCTCGGCGGTCACCAATTCTAGCATCCATACATCCCTTCTTTATTAGATATCTCATCTCGTACTCAAATCTAAAGATCAAGCGTGTTTGTTTCCGTTCATTTTAAGAAGGCAGAGACATTGTTGTGGTAGCAACTCGCTTGGCGAATAACTATATTTTACCTTTCATTGTACCTCTTCTTTAATAAGATTTTCCTTCCTCTAGCACATACTTTTTTTCATCAATGTATCTACTTATCCTTACTTTATGTGTTTTTTTCTCCCAGTTCATCTACTTTTACCCTTATTTATGTTTGCCAAGTTAAGCGCTCATATTTACACACTCGACATATAACAAATTAGTATAATAAGGACTCGAAGGACTCGACCAGATCATCTGTCATGCACATAAGTCGTACTTTTTCTAATTCCTAGGTCCAAAGGAGATGTCAAAATAGAACCAAATTATTATTAATACTAAGATCTTGCTAAGTTAAAAACATATATTATATTACCCATTTATAAAATTTACAGCAATGAAAATATTTAAAAAAAAAGTTATCCATTTGAACTTCAGACTTTAAGGGATTTAAATATTTACAGTATAAACAGTTTCCCCATTAGCAAAGTTCTTAAAGGTAACCCCTATCCTATATGCATGACATTTTCCTTTGATGCCTCTTGACTTATCACAGTCTAGCTCAATCCTTCATCGAGTTCCTCAGTTCGCCAATCTTGCAACCATAGATCTAACTTTTGTAAGTTTGAATGAACTTAGTAAATCTGTAGTTGCACATAATTAATCCTTATCCAAAAGAGGTTTAAAAAAATAGAGCTAGATACGAAAACCCCTTGATTGTTTTGAGATTTAAATAAATAGAGCTAGTTGCACGTAATTACCTTTTGGCCATTCTATTGGCCTTGTATCAGCGTTAATAGTTTATTTCATTATCTCGCCATCTCTACGGACTCTATTCCTTCCTTTACCTTACGTTCTTTCTTCATTTTTTCCTATTGTGGGTTATTCCTTTCACCGTATTCTTATAATATAGTTTTTCGACTTACCCTTCTACTGATCCTTGAATATCCCCTATTGGACGACCATTTCAATTCTATTTAGTCCAGGACAACTCCTCCTCTTACTTTAGTCTCGAAGGACTTACTTGCATCCCAACTGTTGAGATAAATTGTGGTCCTCTTCCACTCTAGCGAACCAAAGTGTGCTTAGTTTAATTAGTGGTCGGACTACTTCTTTGTAAATCATTTTAGCGGTATTACATTACCCTAAATTGTAGCACGCCCTCCTATTACGAGTCATTATGACCTACCAACTGTCATGGAATAGTAATCTGGATTCACAATTTCTCTTTCTTATTGCATCCCCACATAATTAGCCTTTTTCTTGACAGTTCCTTAATGGTTTCTCCTTAAAACAAAATAGTCTTAACAAGCATATCTATCACTGATGTCAACCTTCATAATACTTTTCTATTCTGGGTCCCCAGTTGACCCTTCTTATTCCAAGACCCTTTTACTGGAGTTCTTAAAATCTTGATTGTAACACCCTTACCCGACCCGATTGTTAGGTATGAGGATCGGATGCTACACAAATTCGAAAGACTTAACAAATTTTCTATTTCAATTTAGTTACATACCAAAACGACTTGAACTTAAAAGTCTAATTGAATTAACAATTCGTATTTTTTAGGAAATAAATATCTAAAACTTTAAATCTACCAGACATTTACAAATTTAGGATAGGGGTTCGATAACATTTATATATATACAACTTTAATCCTGAGGCGAAACCTCTACGAGTGCCCCATTATACACACGCACAGTTGTCACATTTTGCCTAACACTTCACAGACTCTGGCTTGGTCTCCTCAACTTCTGGCTCTTTAACTATCTTATATTTGAGTAGAAAACTTATAAGTTCGGACGAACTTAGTGAGATCCACATATAGATTTTAAGAAGAAAATTTGAGGTGTTTATGTAACATCCCAAAATAGGGCCTGAACAGAATAGTGGTTGTGAAACCACAAATCTAAGATAGAAATAATTATTTTACAATTATTTTGAGGTGTATGATATGATTGCATGATTTTGTGAAAATTTTGTGAAGAAATTCGATGCATAAAGTGCTTAATTTGAAATTAGGGACTAAATCGAATAAGTTGCAAAACTTGCATTCTAGAAGCTTTTAGTATGAAATTGCCTTGGAATATTAATTAGAGGGTCTTAAATAGAAATTTGACCAATTTCTAAAATTTTGGACAAAAATGGGCTTGGACATGAAAATTTTCAAAGAAAGGCATTAAGGGTATTTTGGTCATTAGGTAATTAAAAGAATAAAATGGGAAAAAAGATGAGAAAAAGTGTTCATCTTCATCAAGCTTGGCCGAAACTTCATGTGTCTCCATAGCTAGGGTTTCTTCAACTTTCAAGCTTCATAGTAAGTGATTCCAAGCCTCGGTTTTAATGTTCTTTACGTTTTTAGAATCCCGGTAGCTTGATTTAGCTTATGCTAGCAATAATTCAACCTAGGGTTCATATTTGCAAAAATACCCATAGGTGAAAAGTGTTTATTTTGATGTTTTATGATAGAATAAGAGGTTTTAAATTATGCTAGACAACTTGTGCTACTCGGTTTTAAGTAAAAACGAGTAAAAGAGTTTAATCGGTAAAAAAACCTATTGTTCATAAGTACATGTTATAGTGGGAATTTGAGGTTGTTGTTGGTAAATAAATGATCAGCATGTCCTAAAACATAAGAATTTGGGATAAATTTTAATTTCCGAGCCTTGGGGCAAAAGTGTAAATATGCAAAAGTTTAGGGGCAAAAATGTAATTTTTCCAAAGTTTGAGTTAAGGGCTGTTTTGATAAATGTGAGTATTAAATAAGCTAAATTGCTATTATAGATCAAGAAGAATGAAATTTGGGAGTAGATCGGGGAAAGGAAAAAGTAAAGGACTAAATTGTCAAGTTTAACCGTATTTTGTATTGAGGTAAGTTTACGGTAAATAAATGCCATATTTCATTATTTTACATTAATGTTGTTAATTTCCAGCATATATACATTTACTTTATGAAAATATTCGAAGTTGAACCAAAGACGAGATGACTGAGAAAAAGTATCAGAAAGCCCCGTTTGAACTCTAGGAATGTTTGGGATACAGAATGTCATGACATTTTGGGTTATCAGACAGGACAGGAATATTCCATGTAAGTCCATATTAAAAGTATGGCTTTGGTAGGACAGAGAATATCTCATGCAAGACCATGTCTAGAACATGGCATTGACAGGCTATTATCAGACAGGAAAACCCGAGTATCCTTAGTATTCTGAGTGGTTCAACGGGCTATTGTACAGGTTAAATTACAGGAAACTTTCAGCAAAGGAAAGGTAAGTTATATTCACGAGTTTATTGAATAATCAAGTAAGAAGAAAGTAAGTGAACAAGGAAGAGGGTAAGAAATGAGGTATAAGGAAATGCTTATGATGCTTGATGATATTATGATTAACTATTATTTAGGGTGAATGTTGTGGTTTATTTACTTGTAAACTTACTAAGCTTAGTGCTTACTCTCTTTATTTTCCTTCTTTTTATAGTTTTTACCAAGCCAACTCAGGGATCGCAAGGAACGTCGAAGATCCGGTCACACTATCAACAGGATCATTTTGGTATAGCTAGACGTTTCGTTTCGTGTATGGCATGTATAGGGACTTGGCTTCTTTTGGTATGAATGTCCTTAGGATATGTTTAATGAATGGTATGTAAATACTTGTTGATGATTAGGTATTGGAATGACTAATCAAACATAGGTTTAATACTATGTATGCCTAAATGGTAATTATCACATGGAAACCATGAAAAAGGTGAAAATAGCTTGAAAACAAATTCGAACAGCAGCAGCGACGTGATTTTGGAAAATCACTAAAAATAGTAGAAATGGAATTAAATAGTGAGTGAGACATGAAATTAAATATTAATGAGTGTATTTTCATGTGGAAGAAGCAGAGTAAGTAAAAGAGTTGTATATTATGAGTTATTTGCATTTGAGTGATACTGCTGCAGATTGACTTCGTGATCCCTTGTTCTGATTTTAAAAATTCACCATAAATTGTACATAAATAATTAGGCATTATAGTTTATATACCTAGATTCCTTATCGAGTCTAGTTTCAAATGAAATAAACGGCATGCCTATTTGAAGTTTTTACAAAGAGAAAACTAATTCGTAGTGAACAGAGATTAGAGCAATCAAACTGCATAACAGGGGAGATTTTAACTAATAAACTGTACTAATTGGCTAGACTAAAAATTCTACAAAAAAAATCAGTAAGAAGGTATATGAGTCTAGTTTTAGGGAAAATTTACGGAATTAAATTTCGAGTTTCGTAACTCGAGTTATGATTTATTTAGTGATTGTGATGCAGTTGGATAGCTTTATAAGGAACAGAAAAATAATTTTATTTTGGTTCGTTTAAGTAATTCGAAAAATTTTATTGATTCCGGATTGGCCCCGAGCCATTTTAATAGCATGATTTAGGGTCTCGATGACCCTTTTTAGGGATATATTGAATGAATGAAAATAAATTAATTTTAGAAAGCAAATTTCTATGCCCGAATGAGTAAGTTAAGTCCGGTAATGCCTCGTGCTCGACTCCGGCGACGGTCTCGGGTAAGGCGTGTTACAGTTTAGGTAAGATTTTTTAACTCCCTGATAAACATGGTCATTAATTTTGTCGGGCGACGCTTGGTGATTTCTCAAGTGATTTCTACCTTTGGGTCATTCCCAGATTTCGCTATCCTTACGGCCTTGGAGTACTAGGGCCCACTAACAGCACTGAAACACTTGCTCTATCAATCTATTTCTAATTGAGGCTTTTTAAGACATGCAATTCTTATCTTTGGAGTTCAATAAGAGATCTGCCATTCCCTACGTTTGACTTCCACTTTCCATCATCCTTTAGCGGACTTTGTTGGCCATCCAGCCTTGGACATACATTCCCTCCTTTACCGACTTTTATCATCTTACAAATTATGATTGTGTCCCACTGCGGATCAATCCGAGCCTGTTTAAATCATGTGTAATTCCATAATGTTTTTTTGCTAGTTGGTATTCGGATGTACCATGTTGCATCATTACGAGAAGAGTTTCCCTTGCCTTTTCACTCTATCTGGTGTTGAGACATAACCTTTTGCACCCCTCATTAATCTTGTTACTTGTAATTTTATTCACACTGCGAACTCTACTTTCACTCTTGACATCCTTCATAAACAACATATTTTTCAATTATGATTCCTATGTCAATCTTTCTGACGGATTTCCCATTTTTACCGTCTTAATAAATAATCTCGTGTTTTACTATCCCAATGGAATACCTCATGTATACTCTCCTAGCGGACTACCTCGCGTTTTCTATCCCGATAGGCTATTTCATGTTTATTGTCCAGTTAGACTATATTGGTTACCACAGCCAAACTATTATCTTACACCCCAAAGTCCTCGTATTTCCTGTCTCAATGGACTATCGAAGGATGCCATAACATTTTTTAGCCACAGCCATAGTCCTATTTGGCCACTCTAGCCTGTTTTCACATGATGCCATAGCGTCTTTCAATTATGATCTTACTAATTTCTATCATGATGCCATAACATCTTTCAACTATTGTCCTTGATAACGACTCGCGATATTAAGTAATAAAATTTATAAGACTGATCACACCAAAACTAACTAATATCACAGCCTTAAAGGCAAGCGCACCTGTCGAACAGTAGTATAGTTTAACGGCAAGACCGAGTTATCGTACCCAAGGGAACCAAAAGTACTATTACTTACTTCCTTTCTATTATCTAGCCTAAGAATAAAAAAGGGTTTGTTTAAACTAATTCTAAACTAAACTAAGAAAGCACAAAGAGTAAATTGGGAAAACTTTTGGGGAAAAGCGAATTGATAAGGACAATACTTAAGGGGGGATCCACATAGACTTCACTTATTATTGTTCCTTGAACTATATGATTTATTTACTTGACTTGATCCGTAGAGATCCTTAACTTATGCTAAACCCTCCGTCGAGGCGTAGAGCAACTAGGCCTAAGTTGTTAATTAAAGTTCCTTTATTAATTAACTCCCTAGGTTGCATTAATTCGATCTGTGGTTCCCTATATTAGGTTTGACCCTAATTCAGCAGATTTATGTCGCCCTATGTCTAGGGTTACATGCAACTCCACTTAATTATGGTAGATCTACTCTTATCATAGGGACTTTTGCTCCTCTGCTCTAAGCACATCTAATTCTTGAAGTAATACCTAGGATTATTAAATCAAGAATGAAGAACACATAATTAAGAACTCAAGTATTTATCATATAAATCAAGAATAAATAACAAGATCTGTCTTAGGTTTCATCCCCCTCAAGTATTTGAGGGGTTTAGTTCATAATAAAGAAAGAAAACATCTCAGAAGATATAAAATAACAAAACATAAAAGAAACCAAAAACCCCTGAAGGAATTTAGGGAGATCCTCTATGTTGCTGTAGAATTCCAACTTCTGGGATGTATCAATCAGCTTCTCCTTTGGAGTAATCCCTTGCTTCTACCCTTTGTGTGGTAGAAAAACGAGAAGAAATCTAAGTATTTCGTATCTAAAGTGTATCCAAAAGTGTTTTTTCTATTGCCTCATGGGGTCTTTATATAGAGCTTTTTGGGGGGCCTTTCTTAACCTCTAAGCATCCCAATTCGAGTGAAATTCCTCTTCCTCACGACTAGAACACGCCCGTGTGCCACGCCCGTGTGACTTCGACAAAGGTCGTGTGAATCTATCGGTGGGGCCACGGCCGTGTGGCCTGGCCGTACTTGTCG
Source organism: Gossypium stocksii (assembly GCA_020496765.1). Classification (NCBI taxonomy): domain Eukaryota; kingdom Viridiplantae; phylum Streptophyta; class Magnoliopsida; order Malvales; family Malvaceae; genus Gossypium; species Gossypium stocksii. The sequence continues at coordinate 58,937,774 of CM035622.1, forward strand.
AGGGCTAGACCGTGTGATCTTCATGTGGCACGGTCATGTGGCACGGCCGTGTGGCATTTCTTAGCCCGTGTTGTTCAGACATTTTGGCCCATTTTCATCATTTTTTGCCCGTTTTCCGTTCTTTTCTCTTCCCTATGCTCTCCTGAGTATAAGATATGAAAAAGGAAGATTAAGAGCACCAGTTCTCACAAAATTGCTAATAATCCATCCAAAATATAGGTAAATATGAGGTAAAAATATGTATAATTTATCGTTTATCAAATACCCCCACACTTAAGCCTTTGCTTGTCCTCAAGCAAAATCTCAATCCCTAGAAAGAATTATTCTTCTCAACCTACAATCTTTATTAATAATATTTCAAACTAATCCACAGCTAATCATACAATGATCTATTCAATCAGAAGAACATTAAAGATTCAATTATTCTAAGTTGAGAATTTTATCATTGAAAACACAAGTCTCTTCTTTCCTTCTAAGTAGTTATCTCTCCATCTTAATTAACAGGAGTTGACATCCTCACTAAAGATTCACTCTATTCACTCGAAGTGTTTAGGGTTCAAAATTTAAGCACTCTCTAGTCAACTTGAAAAGTTATTACCATAAGCTTGCAAGAAAATCAAATCTCCACCACTATAGTTTGATGTGATATATCGATCAAGAGGTCTTTTAATGGTTGTAGCGGTGCTTGGTTAGAGGTGTTGTCACGGCTGCAAAAGAGGGTTAGAATCGAGATTGAACTAAAAAATATCTAGCTAGAAAAATCTCTATCACTGGAATATATTTCTAAAGCTTAATAACATCATTTCTTCCTTGGTAGCCTTAATATAGAAATATGCAAAAAACTTAATTGAACTATTACAAATTACAACTGAATTTAACTGTATATGCACATGGTTTTTTTTAAGAACAATTCAAGTAATACAATAAATTGAATAAAAATTTACATTCTGGAAAAGAGAATAAGGTTCCGTTTGTTTGGGTGTAAAACATTTTCCGGAAAATGTTTTCACCCTTTTTCACCATTTTCCAGTGTTTGTTTGATGGAATTGATTTTCCATTTGGAAAATGTTTTCCACGGCACGGGTAAAATGTTTTACTTTTTTGGGAAAATGTCTTACAGATTTCATTTCTATAAGACATTTTCCGGTTCCTCCTCCACCCAGGTAAAAGTATTCTTCTTCCCTTCTTCGTTCATTTTCCTTCTTTCATTCTTCATCTTCTACTCCCTCGCTATCTTCTCTTCTCAGGCTACTGTTTCATTTCTTCTCTTTCTCTCATTCTTAGGCAAATCTCGTTCTTTTTCGCTGTGTCTTGGCTAAGGTATGGCATAAAACTCTTTTTTTTCTTTGTTTCTTTATGCCTGAAATTTTTACCCATTTTATGCCTAAAATTTTATACTAAAATGGAATCATTACCATAAGAAGTGAAAAATAATTCTTTTCGATTCTAATTAAATAGTAAGACTGCCTTAGATTAGGATTTGTAATTGTTTGTGTGGATATGGCATTTTAGATCGATGTTTCTCTGACTCGTTATTTCCCTGACTACCCCTGTCCATCATCTGCATCCCAAATATTCAGAAAGGGTATTGGTTATGAACTTATGGTTCTCCAAATATATGTTAAACCTTGTTTTTTATATTGGGAGTGGGATGGTAGAGGATTCAAATCCATTTCTGTGAGCCAAATGCTCTGTTCAGGTGTAATTAGTTGCCAAATCCATTTCTATGGTGGTTGTTATCTCAGTGGGTTTTCCTTTTTAATACTAATTCTAGGGAGGGAAATAAATCTATGGGGTTGATATGTTATTTCTTATTGATTTACTGGTTGATGATTGATTGGTTCCATGTTTTCTTCCCCCCTCCGATTGTGTTCTATTTATTGTTAATTTTGTATGTTTTTATCTTACTGTCTTTTGCCTACGCATGAGAAGATACTTGGAGTTCCTTAGTGTTTGCTATATTATTTTGGTGCCAATTTTACAATTTAAGGTGTTTTTGTGCTTATATGTGTGTGTGCGTGCTTAATTTCATCTGACTTTGTGTATTTTATCTGTATTGTTATTGGCGTTGCCTGGTGCAAAGATAGTTCCCAATTATAAGATAGTTGTTTCCCAGGTTGAGGCAAAGAGGGCGTTATCTAGAGAGGAGCAGCAAACGTCTGCTAGATCTGGTAATTTTAATCAGGGTAGAAATTTCGGAGGTGGTGGAAATATCAGGACTGAGAAGATTTTTGTTGGAGGATTGCCTCCGGCCTTAACTGAAGACGGGTTGATCTCAAACTCTTCTGCGCATGACCTTCTCTTTGCTCTTTGTAATTGTGATGGTTTCTTACTCGAGCAGCAACAGGAGAGGTTCAAGTTGGATGATAAATCACCCTGGGACCGATTGGATTGCTTGAAACCCTGTAGTTTGCAGTATCTGTTTTGCTAGTCATAATAAGTAGTTTTGAGGCATAATAGGTGCCTTTCTTCAGTTGTGCTACTGAGTGTAGTTTTAATTTGGCTTGCTTTATATTTTTTTCTTACAGCTCCAATACCATTATATCTATGGTAGTGTTTAAGTTATATTAGTTTATATAACTTAAATTTGTATTATCTTGCTGTTTTGAGCATTTTATTGTTATGTATATCATCTAGAAAAATTTGATGATAGATAATTATGCTTGATTTGATATGATTAGTTGGATTAGTGACGCAAACTGCTTGGGGTATGTTGATTCAAAAGCTGTTAGCTTTCTGGCAGATCAAGATTATATAATTATTGATTGTGCCTTTTGATTCTTTGGAGTAAAATTTATAGTATGATAATTGATTATTAGAGCTTTAGAAAAGTATGTCTTTAAAGTTCCCATTAGTTTTGGAATGAATTAATTGAGTTTTGCCAAACGTTTAATGCAGGGGCCTTTCTTTCCTTTTACAAACAGCAGGTTAAATTCTTCTAGTGTCATGTTGGTTTTTTAACATAAGCTAATACTAAATACTAATGGTTGCTCAAAGAACTCGAAGAAACTGTTGAAATGAAAACATTGTTGTATGTTTTGAAGCTCCTAATACGCTTATACAGATAATTTGACGTAGAAAACTATAATTTTAAGTGTATATATGTATATATAAATTTATTAATATATGTAAAAACGACTTTTCTGGAAAATATTTTCAGGAAATTTGTCAAACAACAAAAAATATTTTACACAGCTTCATCCAAACACCAGAAAAGTAAATCATTTTCCAGAAATCATTTTCCAGGAAATCATTTTCCAGAAATTATTTTCCGGAAAATATTTTACCTGCAAACAAACGGAGCCTAAAGCTAGATAATAAATTCAACTCAAATCTTGACAAAAATAGGGATAAAAAATAATTGAATGGAAATTCAACAAAAACGAGTTAATGGTTAATAATTATAGGGTAAGTTAAAGAATGGGTTGTTAGGCTCAACGGGGTTTACTAGGGGTTAATTTATGGAGGTAGGCTTGTTATGGAGTAAGTGGGTTAAATCTTAGGTGCCTTTATCATTTCGGTATATCAAATCAATGATGTGGTCTCGACATGTATAATCAAGCAAGTTCTAGAATAACAATTCAGTATTGACTCAATCAAAGCAATAATAAAAGTGAGCACGAAAGAATGTATGCTCAAAAGGCTCAAAATCTCACCAGAATTATGGCTTTTGATGTCAATCCTGCGAATTTCAAATCTCAAGATAATACTTAAAATTAGGGAAGATAACTTATGCAAAAAATTGGGGTTCTAAAAAATTTCAACTTATCATGCTTGATTCCTTAGTGTTTTAAAGTTTGAATAATCAAAGTACAAGCACCTATTTCTTAAGTTTCAACATATCAATAAAAATCATAAATCAATCAGAATAAATTCCTAATAGGAGGCTGAAGATAATGCTTTTAAGAATAATGCCTTTAGATTTCAGGGTTTTCATAGATAATCTAGTAAGTTACCCCTCACACTTAAGATGTACATTGCCCTCAATGTACAAAGAAAACATTAATAGCAATAGAAGCACAAGATCAAAAGTTAGGGAAAGGTATGAAACTCCCTGAAATTTGAATGGATTTGTGAGACAGATATTGGAAGAGTCGGCCGTTGTGGCAGGGTGTTCCCATTTCCGTAGAGATATGAGCTGTAAAGCTCCTGTGAAACTGCGAATTAGGTTATTAGTCGTGGGAGGTTAAGATGAAGAGGGATTACTTTGTTAGGAGATAGCCGAGGAGAATAAAATAAAAAAATAAAAAAAGATGAATAAATAAAGAAAAAGCTAAAATAAAAGAAATAAAAATAGACCTAAAAAGGAAGATAAAGTTAGAAGAAAATAAAGATCAATGTTTAATAGTCAGAATAAAGTAAAAATAAAAGATAAAAGATAAAAATAAAATAAAATAAAATAAAATAAAAATAAAAGATAAAAGAGGATCTAGTCCTCTGATAGATCTCGTGGCGGTGGGGTGATGCCGAGGTGCTGACATATGTACGCTAAAGTGGCGTTGATGTAATCGAGGCGCTGCTCAAATCGATCCAGTCGCTCGGATATGTCAGTATGTGGGGCTGCCATCTAGGTGGGTCGTCTGGATCGTGGTGGCTCAGCTGGCTCATCCTCTGCTGGTGGTGGTGGTGGGACATCATCAGCAATGTCCTCTGGGTCTTCGCCTTCTTGGACAAGGCGGAAGTGGAAGTGTCTGTCACCTGGTTGTCGCTCTATCATCCTCATGTGTAACATGCTCTGGATGCCCTGCGAGGACATCTGGTCGAGGAAAGTATGGGAGGATGTTTGGGCCGTAGTGTTGAATAGGCTGAAGTAGCGGCCTAGTCTCATGATGTAAGGGCCCATGGATATGACGCCTTTCTGGTGCCGTTCAGTCTGGTGCTGTATGGCAAGCACGATGAAGTATGCGAGATCGATAGCGTGGCCATTAGCCATGCACCAGAGGAAGTAGACGTCGTGAGTATTGACGATGCCTGTACTCTCTCGCCTACCTGTCAGAGTGTGAGCGAGAAGAGCATGAATGTACCTCAAGGAAGGAACGAGGGCGGTCGCCTTACTGACGCTAGGGTTATAAACTTGCCGCCCCAGAGTGATCTGGTTCCAGCAGTCGAGGGGCCAGATGTGGATGCGACGAGAAAGGGTGGGGAAGTCCTCCTCTGCCATGAACTGCTCGGTGTAGATCCCTAGTGCTACGCCGAACTCTGGCACGCTGAGTCGTCGTACGAGCCCTTCTAATCGGAACTGGACCGTGCCTGGATCATCAAATTGGTTCATCATATTCTGGAGGTGGAAGGTGGAGTAGAACTCGAGTGTGAGTTCTAGGTAAGTGGGCTCTACAATCTGGAAGAATTACTCCCATGGCTCGGTCGCTAACAGGGCTCGGACATCGTCCATCAAGTTTACTTGCGCGAGGGCCTCCCAGTCGATGCATCGGCCCATAGAAATGGTGCATGCCCGGAGTAACTGGTAGTGTTCTTCCTGGGAGTCTTGGGTGAAAGTGATAAAAGGGTGGCGCGCCTCAGAGGTGGGCCGCGAAGATGAACTTCTTGGTCTTTTGCGTTTCTTGGAGGCTGGGACGGTAGCTTTTCTGGTGCGTGAAGATGACATGGTATCTAGAATAAAATAAAGTGTTAGTCTTAAAAAAAATTGAGATTAACTAAAATAGATAATAAGAAATAAAGAATAAAATGTGAATGTAGGAATGGGTATTAACCTAAATAATAGAATCTAATCATGTTAGAACTTGTAACAAAGTGAAGAACTATGGGTATGTATATATACTAAATTATGAGAAAAATGGCATGCAAATATGTTTTAAGTGGCAAATGAAATCTAAATGGCAAGCAAAAATGAAATTAAGTGGCATGCAAAAATGAAATTAGGTGGCATGTAAATCCAATATATTCTATACTATTCTAGATTATTCATCCTATTTTTCCTAATTCCATGCTTGAATTATCATAAAGAATAAAGCAAAATTAACAATATAAATAATGAAAATGAAATAAAAACAAATAAATGAGAAAAATTGAGAGAATAGAACCAAAATTGAGGGTGCACGGTCGTGGGTTGAGTTTACACGGGCGTGGGTTGGCTGAATTCGGGTATGGTGGTGTTTTGAGGGCTGTGGTGGTGTTAGTGGTGGTTTGGGGAGGAGTTTGGGTGAGATAATTTAGGTTTTGAGTGAAAGGAAAGGTGAATAGTATCCCCTATTTATACATTTTGGGTCACATGGGCATGTCACATGCCAGTGTGAGTCGTATTTTGCCCGTGTGTTTCGAAAATCGGAGGTTATGGCGCACTTGGTTCGATGAGTACGCCCGTGGTAATAGTGCGCACGCCTGTGGGAGATCGCTTCTTCGTCAGTCACACAGTTGTGTGATGGTATACACAGGCGTGGGAGATCGCGTTCGTTCATCACATGGTTGTGTGTTTTTGGACAACGGGCATGTTCAAATTGATAGTGTCTTCCACGAGCTTTAGGCACGGGCATGTGTATTTGTGTGTGCTCGTGTTGATGCTGTAGGGTTGCCACGGCCATATCGCATGGCCGTGGGCAAGTGTTGATTGCCCGTGTGGAATTCGAAGGGTCACCACGACCGTGTCGCACGGCCGTGGGGAGTTGTCGACACGCATTGCTTTTGGGAAAATTTTGCTCTGTTTGTGCACGATCTGGGTACACGACCGTGTCCCTGTTTTAAGTGTTCGCACGGCCTTAGGCACGCCCGTGTGCCTGGCAGTGTGGTCCTAATTTTCTGCATTCAAAAAGTTAGCTTATGCACGAAAAACACTAAAATCATAAAGAAAAGAAAAGTCACTAAGTTTAGTGCTCGGGTTGCCTCCCGAGAAGCGCTTATTTAGAGTCTAAGCTCGACTCTACCTGGATGTGTCAAGAAGGGATGTGGTGGAGCTGAAGCTCCTCCCTGTTTTCCGTAAAATTCTCTCCTTTATAATGTTTAAGCCTATGGCCATTTACCTTGAAAGTACCATGGTTAGGATGAGTTACCTCAATGGTGCCGTATGGAAAGAAATTTAGGACAGTGAATGGACCAGACCACCTTGACTTGAGTTTTCCAGGGAATAATTTTAGACTTGAGTTGTAGAGTAAGACGAGATCACCTGTTTTAAACTGCTTAGGTTGTTTCAGCCTTTTGTCATGACGTCGCTTCATGGCTTCCTTATATAGTCGTGAGTTCTCGTAAGCATTGTAGCGCCATTCATCTAGTTCATTCAACTGCATTAATCTCTTCTCACTTGCACTCTTAAAATCAAGGTTTAGAAATTTTATCGCCCAGAATGCTTTATGTTCAAGTTCAAATGGTAGATGGCAGTTTTTTCCATAAACAAGTCTATAGAGAGATGTTCCTATGGGTGTTTTAAAAGCAGTTCTATAAGCCCATAATGCATCGTCTAACTTTCTTGACCAGTCTTTCCTATTTGTTTCTATTGTTTTCTCTAGAATGCGTTTTAGTTCCCTATTGGTTACTTCGACTTGGCCACTGGTTTATGGATGATAAGGGGTGGCTGTTCTATGATGTACCTTATACCTTTTCAAGACTTTTTCAAATTGAGTATTGCAAAATTGTGTGCCCCTATCACTAATGATTATCCTAGGTGTTCCAAATCGAGAGAAAAGTTTTTTCAAAAAGCGTACTACCACTCTAGCATCATTCGTAGGTAAGGCTTGGGCTTCTACCCATTTTGGCATGTAATCTACTGCTACTAATATGTATTTATTCCCAAATGAATTAGGGAATGGACCCATGAAATCAATACCCCATACATCAAATATTTCACATGGAAGTATATAGTTCTGAGGCATTTCATTATGCTGAGAGATATTACCTGTTCGTTGGCATTTATCACAAGAGGTCACATACCTGTTGGCATCTCTGAAAAGTGTAGGCCAGTAAAAGCTTGATTCGAGTACCTTATGAGCAGTTCTAGTTTCGCTGTGATGTCCTCCTGTGGGTCCTGAGTGGCAGTGATTCAAAATTTGATATGCTTCTGTGTCATCAATGCAACTTCATATAACCTGATCTGCACAAATTCGAAAAAGAAAAGGGTCTTCCCAAAAATAGTTTTTCATATTAGCGAAGAATTGCTTCTTTTGTTGATGGGTTAGCCCTTTTGGGGTTGTGCTAGCTGCTAAATAATTTACAAAATCAGTAAACCAGGGAACTGTCGTATCTGCTAAGGCTAGGAGTTGTTCCTCGGGGAACAAATCATTTATCTTGTCTAGATACTTGGGCTGTGTGTTCTCTAGTCTTGAGAGGTGATCTGCTGCCAAGTTTTCAGCTCTTTTCTTGTCCTTTATTTCCAAGTCAAATTCCTGTAACAATAGAATCCATCTTATTAATCGAGGTTTTGCATCAGTTTTAGTTAAGAGGTAGCGAAGAGCCGAATGATTAGTATAAACAATGACTTTTGACAAAATTAAGTAAGATCTAAATTTGTCAAATGTAAAAATAACAGCTAGCAATTCTTTCTCTGTGGTAGTGTAATTTTCTTGAGCGGCTATCAAGGTCCTGCTAGCATAATAGATCGGCTGGAAGTGCTTGTCCCTTCGCTGTCCTAAAACTGCACCTACTGCAAAATCACTTGCATCGCACATTAGTTCAAAAGATAGATTCCAATCAGGTGAGATCATAATCGGGGCGTTGACTAACTTTTCCTTAAGGGTCTTGAAAGATTCTAGACATTCTTGGTCAAAGTTGAAGGGTACGTCTTTTTCTAGTAATTTAGTTAAAGGCTAAGCTATTTTAGAAAAGTCTTTAATGAATCTACGATAAAAACCGGCATGACCTAAAAAGCTTCTTATAGCCTTAACTGAACTAGGAGGAGGTAATTTTTCAATAGTTTCAATCTTTGCTTTATCTACCTCTATCTCTTTACTAGAAATTTTATGTCCTAACACAATACCCTCTTGGACCATAAAGTGACATTTTTCCCAATTAAGCACTAGATTTATCTCTTCACATCTTTTCAAAACATGCTTTAAATTGTTTAGACAGTGTTGGAAAGAATTACCGAAAACGGAGAAATAATCCATAAATACCTCCGTGATGTCTTCCACAAATTCATTGAAGATAGCTATCATGCATCGCTGAAAAGTAGCAGGAGCGTTACATAAACTAAAAGGCATTCTATGATAAGCAAACATACCGTATGGGCATGTGAACATCATTTTCTCTTGATCTTCAGGAGCTATCGGATTTGGAAGTAACCAGAGAGGCCATCTAGGAAGCAATAACACATTTGACCTGATAGTTTTTCTAACATCTGATCAATAAAGGGTAAAGGAAAATGATCTTTTCGGGTGGCGTCATTCAGTTTCCTGTAATCAATGCAAACTCTCCATCCTGTGACTGTTCTTGTAGGTATCAACTCTTCTTTGTCATTAGTCACCACGGTCAATCCACCTTTCTTAGGAACAACCTGCACAGGGCTTACCCAAGAACTGTCAAAAATAGGATAAATAATACCTGCATCTAGAAGTTTAATTACCTTGGCTTTAACAACTTCTTTCATGTTGGGATCCAACTGTCTTTGGGCTTGCACCACTGGTTTATACTCATCTTCCATCAGAATTTTGTGAGTGCAAAAAGAAGGATTAATTCCTTTAATATCTGAAATTTTCCATGCTATGGCCTGCTTGTGCTTTCTTAACACCTGGAGAAGTTCTTCTTTTTCTTCAGTGCCCAAATCTGATGCGATAATAACCGGTAAAGTTGAATCTTCCCCTAAAAAGGCATATTCTAAATGATCTGGCAGTTGTTTTAATTCTAATTTAGGGGGTTCATCAATGGAAGGTCTCTGTCTCAGCTCATCATTCATCTTTATACTTTTGTAACTTATGTGTCTAGTGATGATTTCACTAGAATCTAACTCTTTTCTTATTTTCTCAACTTCAGTGGTGGCCTCATCTTCCCCCTTACCTTGAACAAGACACAGTTCCAATGTTTCTGCGAGAGAAAGTTCCTGAAAATTGTCTTGAACAGAGTGATCAATCATATCAACAAAATAACAAGAATCATCTTGTTCTTTAGAAAATTTCACGGCATCATAGATTTTAAAAATGACTTCTTCCTCACCAACTCTAAGAACTAATTTACCATCCCCTACATCAATAACAGCTCTAGCAGTGGCTAAGAATGGGTGTCCTAAAATCAAAGGTACTTCAATGTCCTCATCCATGTCAAGCACAACAAAATCAACAAGGAATATAAATTTATCTACCTTTACTAGCACATCTTCAATGATTCCCCTAGGATATTTAACAGATCTATCGGCTAATTGAATACTCATCCTAGTGGGCTTGGGTTACCCTAGACCTAGTTGTTTGAACATTTTGTAAGGCATGAGATTAATGCTAACACCTAAATCAGCCAATGCTTTATTAATAAGTAAACTACCAATCAAACAAGGAATAGTAAAACTCCCTGGATCTTTCAGTTTTGCCTGCAGTTTATTTTGGAGAATAGCAAAGCATTCCTCGTTGAGTTCTACTGTGGCCAATTCTTCCAACTTCCTTTTATTAGTTAGAAGTTCTTTAAGGAACTTCGTATACTTCGGCATCTATGAAATCGCTTCAACAAAAGGTAAGTTAATGTGTAATTGTTTAAAAAGTTCAAGGAACTTACCGAATTGAGCGTCTGTATGGTCTTTCTTCAATTTTGCCGGGTATGGGATGCGCGGTTTGTATTCCTTGAGTGGTGGTGGAGTGTTGTCCTTGGGTTCCTCTATCTTTTCTTCTGAAGGTTCTGGAATAGTCTTCTTTTTTGGCTCGGCTAGGACTTTTCCATCTCTTAAAGTAATCGCTTTGACATGTTCTCTGGGACTTGGCTCAGTGTTACTTGGAAGTCCACCTTGTGGTCTTTCTGATTTCAACTTCGCAAGTTGACCAATTTGGTTTTCAAGCCCTTGAATTGATGCTTGTTGATTTTTCAGTGCCGTCTCAGTGCTTTGAAAACGGGTTTCTGATGCGGCCATAAATTTGGTAAACATCTCTTCAAGATTCGGCTTCTTTTCTTGTTGCGGTGGTGGCTGCTGAAATCCTGGAGGAGGCTGTTGTCTTTGATTTCCTTGTCCTCCCCATGAAAAATTTGGGTGATTTCTCCAACCTGCATTGTAAGTATTACTATAAGGGTTATTTTGAGATCTAGAATTGTTACCCATATAGTTGGCTTGTTCAGTTTCCATGCTATGTCCATAGGATGCGAAATCTGGATTGAACGTGTTTCCTTGAGTCGTGTCGCATTGCATCACTGGTTGTGCCTACGTAGAACTAACAAAATTATCAAACTTTTTATTTAGAAGTTCTACTTGGTTAGTAAGCATAGTAACAGCATCAATATTATAGACTCCTGCAGCTTTCGTCGGCTTTGTCCTCATGACTTGCCATTGATAATTATTCAATGACATCTCTTCAATAAATTCATAAGCTGCTTCAGGTGTTTTATTATTGATCGTCCGTCCTATGGCTGCATAGATCATTTGTCTGGTTGACGGATTTAAACCGTTGTGGAAGGTTTGAACTTGTAGCCACAAAGGTAGACCATGATGAGGACACCTTCTCAAAAGATCTTTGTATCTCTCCCATGCATCGTAAAGTGTTTCTAAATCCATCTGCACAAAAGAAGAAAAATCGTTTCGTAATTTGGCTGTTTTAGCTGGAGGAAAATATTTGAGTAAAAATTTTTCGGTCATTTGTTCCCACGTAGTGGTTGAGCCTCGTGGTAAGGAATTTAACCACTGTTTGGCTTTATTTCTCAAAGAGAATGGAAATAGCCTCAAGCGAATGGCATCGTCAGAAACACCATTTATTTTAAAAGTATCACAAAATTCCAAGAAATTCGCTAAATGTGAATTTGGATTTTTTCCTGCAAACCATCAAACTGCACAAACTGCTGAATCATCTTAATAGTGTTAGGTTTTAATTCAAAATTATTAGCAGCAATAGCAGGTCGAATAATGCTACTTTGGGTACCAATCAAACTAGGTTTAGCATAATCATACATAGTGCGAGGAGCTGCATCCTGGTTTACTGGTTCTGTTGGTAGTGCTGGAGGTGGTGGAACGTTTTGATTTGCGTCCATCTCTTCTGTAGGTTCTGGCTTTTGCTCAGGTTCTTGTTCTGGATAATGTAAACTGCGTCTAATTTCTCTGTGATTTCTGCGAAATGTTGCTTTTAGATCTTCGTCAAAAAGTAATGGTCCTGTTAGGTTGTTTCTAGTCATAAACTAAAAATACCTAAAAAGAAAAAGAAAATAAAATTAAAAAATTTAAAAGAAAATAAAATAAAAAAATAAACAAAAACTGAAAATAAAAAAATAAAAGAGAAATAATTAAATGTATAGTAACGACTAAAGTAATAGAAATCGAGTTTTCGTAATATTTTAATTTCCGGCAATGGCGCCAAAAACTTGATAACGACTCGCGATATTAAGTAATAAAATTTATAAGACAGATCACACCAAAACTAACTAATATCACGACCTTAAAGGCAAGCGCACCTGTCGAACAGTAGTATAGTTTAGTGGCAAGACCGAGTTATCTACCCAAGGGAACCAAAAGTACTATTACTTACTTCCTTTCTATTATCTAGCCTAAGAATAAAAGAGGGTTTGTTTAAACTAATTCTAAACTAAACTAAGAAAGTACAAAGAGTAAATTGGGAAAACTTTTAGGGAAAAGCGAATTGATAAGGACAATACTCAAGGGGGGATCCACCTAGACTTCACTTATTATTGTTCCTTGAACTATATGATTTATTTACTTGACTTGATCCGTAGAGATCCCTAACTTATGCTAAACCCTCCGTCTAGGCGTAGAGCAACTAGGCCTAAGTTGTTAATTAAAGTTCCTTCATTAATTAACTCCCTAGGTTGCATTAATTCGATCTGTGGTTCCCCATATTAGGTTTGACCCTAATCCGGCAGATTTATGTCGCCCTATGTCTAGGGTTGCATGCAACTCCGCTTAATTATGGTAGATCTACTCTTATCACAGGGACTTTTTCTCCTTTGCTCTAAGCACATCTAATTCTTGAAGTAATACCTAGGATTATTAAACCAAGAATGAAGAACACATAATTAAGAACTCAAGTATTTATCATATAAATCAAGAATAAATAACAAGATCTGTCTTAGGTTTCATCCCCCTCAAGTATTTGAGGGGTTTAGTTCATAATAAAGAAAGAAAACATCTTAGAAGATATAAAATAACAAAACATAAAAGAAACCAAAAACCCTTGAAGGAATTTAGGGAGATCCTCTATGTTGTTGTAGAATTCCGGCTTCTGGGATGTATCAATCAGCTTCTCCTTTAGAGTAATCCCTTGCTTCTACCCTTTGTGTGGCAGAAAGACGAGAAGAAATCTAAGTATTTCGTATCTAAAGTGTATCCAAAAGTGTTTTTTCTATTGCCTCATGGGGTCTTTATATAGAGCCTTTTGGGGGGCCTTTCTTAGCCTCTAAGCATCCCAATTCGAGTGAAATTCCTCTTCCTCATGACTAGAACATGCCCGTGTGCCACGCCTGTGTAACTTTGACGAAGGCCGTGTGAATCTATCGGTGGGGCCACAGCCGTGTGGCCTGTCCGTGCTTGTCAAGGGCTGGACCATGTGATATTCATGTGGCACGGCCGTGTGGCATTTCTTGGCCCGTGTTGTTCGGATATTTTAGCTCATTTTTCATCATTTTTAGCCCGTTTTCCGTTCTTTTCTCTTCTCTATGTCTCCTGAGTATAAGATATGAAAAAGGAAGATTAAGAGCACCAATTCTCACAAAATTGCTAATAATCCATCCAAAATATAGGATAAATATGAGGTAAAATATGTATAATTTATCGTTTATCAATCCTACTTATCTTAATCATGATGCTATAGCGTCTTTCAACTATGGTCTTAATCATTTTAGGCGCATAGCCCCCAATTAATTTCGTTGCCTAGTAATGATATTTTATCTACTTTCCCCATTGCATTCGATTTGAACCACTATTTGGCATTATAACCTTAATGCTCAAACACCATAGTATCCCCTTCGTAAGGCTCGGAGCTTTACTCATCAGAAGTGCATTTAACAATACCGTATGACAGTACCTAACAAAATTTACCCTTTTTCCCACTCCTAGCTCTGTTTAACCCCTTGGTAGTTTCCTTTCTATCATGCATATAATACATAACATCGTTATGCAATGCACTATGCCAGACAACATGTTGACAATCATCTACTGTTACAATCAACATAATGGTAATTTCAATTAGTAACATTTAGCAACTTGAAGATAAAAAGTAAGTTCTCACCTAGTTTTCTCATCCTTGACAGCTTAGATAGTCCAAACACTAGAGCCTCATTTGTCCTTGAAGCTAAGCACGACAACTATATTTTTGTTAAACTAACAGTGGTAAATTCATAGAAACCTAGAACCTTAAATTATACAGAATCTTTAAGTATCTTATTATACTTCTTTTTTTTATTTTATAAACACAGAAGAAGATGATGAAACTTACTAGTTCCTCAATTTTTCATTACCAACCTTAACTCATGCCTCTATTGTTACATGCAGAGTTTTCTCCATCTGCATCCCTACTTCTTCAAGATGAATGAAGAAAATGATGTTCTAGGGAGAAGAAAATTTTATGAACAGAATTCAAAATATATACTCTTTTTGCATAGTTCTCACTGGTTATCTCTACCATTCATTCTTAATCATTTTTTCTTTCACTCTAGAACTAGTCAGTTCCATCCTAACCAAACTAGCATTAGGATCTAACTAATCAAAGCTTGGCCTCTTAAAATTTTAAATTACCTGATGGGGTCCTGAAATTCATCAGTCCCCTCGTTTTAGTCCTAATTTCCTAAATTTTGTGTTAATAATGATATCTAGGTGTTACAACTCCCTCGCCCTTAAAGAAAATTTTGTCTTCAAAATTATGTTTCTTACCTAATCCTCTTAAGACGGTGTCTATTTTACTTTCTCTTTATTAGTAAATTCTCTGCATATCCAGGTGCTACAACTCCATTTTGTTTCTCTTGCCTTAACATCTTAAACCTCATCAAGATCTTATTCTGCACATTGGTAGCTCTGCCCTGATTATCTATAGGCCACTTTGTTCTTATCTGAGTAGGTGCCTACTTAGACCATCAACTAGTCATGTATCAACATAGTGTTAACCGACATTTCTGAGGTCATCATGGGTTATATGGTGGATATTCGATAAATAAGCAGCTTTGGCAGACACTTCCACTTTTTTGGTTGTTGAGAGGTTTAAGAAAACCCCCTTTGGCTCAATAGGTGTCATCTACAGATTTGAGGATTTGAACCATTTGCTTTACATCTCCCTAATTCCCTTAGATGATTCGCTACTTAAATCAAGATGTTGGGAAAAGAAGTAATTTATCTAAAATCACTCTTCGACTCCTACTATCTAAGCCTTTTCCTAAATCCCTAGTTTTTATCCTAGTCCTATTTATTTTCCCATCTGAGTTCCTCCTCTTTTTTCCTATATCACTTCTCAGCATGTTTATCAGACAATTTCTTAAACCCTTTTCTACTTCCTTCGTCTTTTCCCCAAAATGGTCAGAATTGAGCAAAGCCATTAGGAGGGTACCAGTCATCGTAGTGGTGGTAGCAAGAAGAATCATAGTAGTGACAGGAAAGGTAACGGGGTTGGACCTAGTGGCTGCGAGGTAAGCTCCCCAATGGAGACCTTTCCTTTCCACAACACCACATCACAAGGTGCAATGATCCGTTTCTTGGCCATCAGAGGGATTCAACTTCTTAAATTCACCCATTATTTTAGCCTCGTGCTAGGTGAATGTCGATTAATTGGCCATTCTGATCGTATCATCATCTCATTTTATTTTTTCGAGGCTGGGTTCTATATACCCATTCATCCTTTCTTCTACTCTAGCATTAATGAGTACAAAGTCGCACCAGGGTAACTCGTAGACTTCTCTTAGTGGACCTTGGTGACCTATTTTGTTGACTATAAGCTAAAGGGCAAGCCACCTATCTTTCATGTTTTCTAACAAATTTACCAAATGAATGTGACTTCTCGTGGGTCCTCTATTGTATTGGCCCAATTCAATACTCGTCAGGGACATGAGCCTATTATAAAAAATTGCACCTCCAACTTTCAGCTCAACAAAAACAAAGTTATCCGGGTGAGGTGTAATTTAAGGGGTGGATTTAGGTTTCTAACCTGATTGTCTATCCTTCCCGATTTGGTTTGTATTCGCAGACAATAGCTAGACAACAAGGCTATGGAGGATCAGTTCAATCGCTTGAAGTTGGGCCGCTCTCTTGTGTTAGAGAGCCTTATTACTGTTAGAAACCTGTTCCACTTCTAAATAAAGAATCATAGCCCAAATGGTATCAGGCCTTCAAATTCTGGTATAGAGACTATCTATCGGGTTTCACACCTTTCTCATAAGGTGTGGCCATACAGTACCATTGATGACCTAGCCATTATTTTGGTTAGGAGGAAGGAAGAGCTTCCAAATTTATTTTATTCTTCTTGCTGAAAACAAGTGCGTCGTTGGGCCACTCCACTAGTAATGGTTACTGGTGAGTCTCTCAAATAGAGATTTTATTCCTCGTATAGTTATCCTTAACTTTTTCTTTTTAGGTTCCGCCAAATCATCCACTCTAGTCTCAAACCTTGAGTAGTATGGACATGGATGGATTATGGAGAGAGCATAGAAGTTTATCGTTGATGCTGACACAAGGGTGTAGATGGTGGTAACAGTCACAAGAGGTTGGGACTTGAAGAGGGCTATTGAAGCACCGAGAAAATTAGTGGCAGTAGACTTATCCGCCGTACAAGGTGCAAGAGATCAGTTTATTCTAATGGGGATCTTACTCTACCTATCCTCCTGCTTCACCCCGAGACTCATATTGAGTCCACAACTTTTATGGACATTACTCCTCTTACACAAAATTTGCTTGGTGAGTTCACCCCTCAAACTGCCCCTTCTACACCGCCATCTCTCCAGCCTAGGCTAAGGCAACCTCTCACTTCTTTTGACGGCATATCAACTTTGCTGCCTTGGTGGGGTTGCTTTTCTGTAGGTTAGCCTATTTTCTCCTGAACTGAAACTAGCCAATGTTGAGAGAGGGAACTGAAAGAATATACACTCTCCTCTTCTTCTAAAGCATTAAAACAAACTATCTCGAAGTTGCTGGACTCCTTTCAAATCATGGGGGAGCAATCCAATTTGTTTGGTTGGGCCCTCCGTGACTGATGTCATGAGAGTGAAACAAAACGGGCTCAATTAAAGGTGGCCTTAGTTTCTCAAAATCAAGAATTGGTTTAACTCTACCAAGCGCAGGAGGTCGCGACTCGCCAAGCTCAAGAGTTCACCAAATCCTGCTCCAGCTGGGAATCCAAGTACAACTCCTTAAAAATAGAGCTTGAGAGTAGGGTCCTTCAATTGGAGGACCAAATCATGGCACAAGAGGAGCACCATTTGGTAGAACTTGAGGAGAAGGAAATTAATGAAGCCCTAAAGCAATACAAAGTAGAGACTCTGGCAAGGTTCACATACTATCTCCCTAAGCTGAGGTCTAATTACATCTTTCATGCCTAAGTTGTAGTGGGCCTTTTTTATGTAAGCCGAGTGGACTTAAACTGTCTGTGCCAATATATTAATGAAAATCCAGTATTTAATGAGATAAACCCTTTTGGTGCTAACTGGAAAGAATTTAAGAAGAAATGGAAAGGTTCTAAAGGTTTCTTCTTCCTTCGTAATCTTGAGCCCTCTATTCTTACTCTAATAGAGGAGGCTATCACTGTGGGGGAGGAGAATGTTGGAGAAACGATTGATTCACCTGCTGGAGATAATGTTTGACTACCCTTTTGTATCTATATTAGACTCTTTTAGTAATAAAAATTCTTATTTTTTTCTCTTTTTTCTTGCGTCATATTTTCCCATCATTCTGACTATAATCTGTAAATCCTATACTTATCTTTGTCATACTTACCATCTCCTATCCACCCTAGAGGGACTAAGCCAAACTTATTGCAATACATGTATAGAGGCTAATTCTTAACTTCCTATGTCTAGAGGATTGGGTAAACAGAAGTTTTAATACCCTTAAATTGTAACACCTCTGACTCGACCGAGTCTCCAGGTTGGACATCGGATGCTACACAAATAAGAAAAACTTAACAAGTTTCTATTTCAATTTAATTACATATCAAAACGATTTGAACTTGAAAGTTTAACTGAATTCACATTTTTTATTTTTTGGAAATAAATCTCTAAGACTTTGAATCTATTAGATGTTTACAAATTTTAGATATGCGTTCGATAACATTTATATATATACAACTTTAACCCTGAGGCGAAACCTCTACAGGTGCCCTTCTATGCATATGCATAGTTGTCGTGTTTCGCCTAGCACCTATAGAATCTGGCTTGGTCCCGCCCAATTTCTAGGTCTTTAACTATCCTGCATTTGAGTAGAAAACTTACAAGTTTGGGCGCACTTAGTGAGGTCTATATAAAGATTTTAAGAAGAAATATTGAAGTGTTCAAGTCAGATTTTAACTCTCTAACAAAAACGTTCATCATTTCTTACAAGCTATGCTTGGTGATTTTCGAAGTAATCTACCTTTGCGTCGTTCCTAGATTTCACTGTCCTTATGGCCTTGGAGTACTAGGGCTCACTAATAGCACTGAAACATTTGCTTTATCGATCTATTTCCAATTGAGGCTTTTTAGGACATGCAACTCATATCTTTGGAGTTTAATAAGAGATCTACCATTCCCAATGGCTACATTTGACCTCTGCTTTCCACTATCCTTTAGTGAACTTTGCTGGCCATCTGACCTTGGACGTACATTCCCTCCTTTTAAAAACTTGATCAGCCTATTAAATTTTTTCATTGACTTTTATCATCTTACAAATTACGATTGTGTCCCACTGTAGACCAATCTGAGCTTGTCTAATTCATGCAAAAATTTTTAGTTTTCTTGATAGATTGGTATTTGAATGTACCATGTTACTTTTTTAGTAGAAAAGTTTTCCCTTCCTTTTTCACTCTATTTGGTGTTGAGACATAACCTTTCATTTCTTCTTGTGACTTGTCATTCCATTCACACTGCGAACTTTACTTTCAACATTAACATCCTTCATAAACCGCGAATTTTTCAATTATGATTCCCATGTTAATCTTTCTGATGGATTTGCCATTTTTACTGTTATGGCGGACTACCTCGTTTTTATTATCCCGACAGGCTATCTCACATTTTGTATTTCAATGGATTATCTCATATTTATTGTACCGTCAGACTATACTGGTTGTCACAGCCCATCTATGGTCTTACACCCTAAATTTCCCATGTTTGTTGTCTCGGTGAACTATCAAAGGATGCTATAGCATTTTTCAACCATTATCCCAGTCCTATTTGGACACTCTGGCGTGCTTTCACGTAATGCCAAAGTGTCTTTTAACCATGGTGTTACTTATTTCTATCATGATGCTATAACATCTTTCAACTATAGTCTTACTCATATTAGGCATATAGTCTCTTATCAGTTCCATGGCCAAGCCATAATCTTTTTTCTACTTTCCTCGTTGCATTCCATCCATACCTCTATTTGTCATCCTAACCTTGATGCTCGAGAAATGCAATGTCCCTTCCACAAGGCTCGGAGCTTCGATTATCACGGGTGCATTCAGTAACACCATATGATGGTATCTAATAAATTCCCCCTTTTCCCATTCTTAACTCTGTCTAACCCTTGATAGTTTCCTCTTTATCATGCATACCATACATAACATCATTACGCTATGCACTATGCTAGATAACATGTCGACAATCATCTACTATTACATTCATCATCATGGCAATTTCAATTAGCAACATTCAACAACCAGAAGACAAAGTGTAGATACTCATCTCATTTTCTCATCCTTGGCAGCCTAGCTAGTCCAAATGCTAGAGCCTTATTCTCCTGGCAGCTATGCACGACAACAATATTTTGGTTAAAACTAATTGTGGTAAATTCTTAGAAACCTAGAACCTTAAATTATACAAAAGCTTTAAGAATCTTATTCTACTTTTTTTAGTTCATAAACACAAAAGAAGGTGAGGAAACTTACCAGTTCACCATTCTTCGTTACCATCCTTAACTAACGCCTCTACTATTACATGCAGAGCTTCCTCCATCCGCATCCTTCTCCTTCAAGATGATAGAAGTAGATGATGCTATGGGAAAGAGAAAATTTTATCAACAGAATTTAGGAAATTCTGCCTCCACTCATGCCTTATATATACTCCTTGAGTACGGTTCTCACTAATAATCTCCACCATCCATTCTTAATCATTTTGTCTCACACTTTGGAACTGGCCAAGTCCATCCTAATTGAACCAACATTGGGGTCCAACTAATCAAAATTTTACCTCTTAAATTTCTAGATTACTCAATGGGGTCTTAAAATTTGCCAGTCCTTTTCATTTAGTCCTAACTTCATAAATTTTGAGTTAATAATGATATCCAGGTGTTACATTGACTCTAACCTACCAGTTTCACTGAGTATCTCTTAGCAATTCTTAATAGTGTATCATTACTGTGATTCCCTATTTACTCTTTCTTCCACTTACATATACACCAAGTGCTACTTACGCATTCACACGTTTGGTTCCCATTAGGTTACCCTCTTTATGTGTTTCTGGTTTCTATGATTATTGTTTTAGTGAACTATTTTCCTCTCTACTTTTCTTTTCCTTTATTCAAATGATTTCTAAATAGTTTGTTGGCTCAATGTCATTTGCTATTACTTACCGTTTCTTCCAACCTTTTTTCCTTACTTTCTATGCTACCATAGCCGGGCCATTGTCTTATATAGTATACCCGCATGTTTAATGTCCTGGTGGACTCTATTGGTTGCCATAATCTAACTATAGTCCTACACCTCGGGATCCCTGTACTTATTGTCCTAGAGGACTATCTTGTTTTTAGAGTCCCGACGAACTATCTATGATGCCGTAGCATCTTTTAGCTATGGTCTTACAGAATACAACCTCATGTTTATTGTCCCGGTGGACTATCTCTTGTTTAGTGTCTTGGCAGATTATCTATGATGTTATAGCGTCTTTCAGCTATGAGTTTGCTTATTTTATCATCAAATCATCACATGATGTCATAACATCTTTTAGCTATGGTCTTACTCATTTTTTGTCATGATGCCATAATATATTTCAACTATGGTCTTTTAGCTATGGTCTTACTCAGTTTTGGCGTGTATCCTCCAATCAGACCTATGGCTTAGCCATGAACATTCTTATTTTCTCTTCTTATTGCATTCCATCCATTCCTCCAGTTTACCGTTCCTAACTTTGATGCTCGAGCACTGTGGTGTCTCCCTCCACAAGGCCCAAAACTTCACTCATCACGGGTGCACACAGCAACACCATATGGAGATATCTAACTAAATCACCCATTTTCTTTCCTAACTTTGTCTAATCTCAGAAATGTTTCCCTTACATGCATTACATGCATTTCAAAGATAAAGTACCAGGGAATCATAGTTAATTTATGCACGCTAGACTAAAATGGCAGGCATTCAAAAACCCAAGCAACCTTTCAACATACATAGCATTTCAGGGTTGAAGTGCAGAAACTCACCTGACGCTTTTTTTCTCTAGACACTGGAGCTTCCATTCTCCTAGCAGCATAGCAAGACAACCAATTTATGGGTTGAACTAAGTAAATCCTCGTTTAAACTTAGTTTTTTAGAACCATACAAAACCTTTAAAATGGTTTCTAAAAGCCCTTAGCTTTGGTTCTTAAATCTTATGTACATTAAGGGGTTCAGAACCTTACCAACTTACTATATTTTCTATTTTTCCCACTCAAATCCCATTATCATCACCCTATGTAGAGCTTCCAGGGCTATCTCTCGTTCGGAGCAACCAAGGAATGAGACGATAATGAAATAGATTGAAGAAGAAGTATCTTTCTAGCTATTTATAACCCTTCCTACACAGTTTTCAACTATGTAAAATCCACCCATTTTCAATCATTTTCCCCCCACTAAGGGACTGGCTAGTGCTAATCCAACTAAACTAGAATTTGATTTCAACCATGTCTTATTTCATTTCTAACTTTTCCTAATTTTCCAATAGAGACCGCTAGCTTATGAAATCTTTCAATTTAACCCCTAAATTGTCCCTAATTTCTAGGTTTAAAAGAAATCCATGTGTGACACATCATGTACCACAAATGAGATATCTTGGGAATATCTTATCGAGTAGCATGCTGTGACTACTTGTCATCTTTGAAGGCATAAATTCTTGATGTTTCGCATGATAATACCTACCATAAAGGTTGGTCCAACTATCATTCGACCATAACAAAATTCTGTTTACTTTCAAGAAATCTCTTTAGTGAGATCTACAAGAGAACGTTTACCTTGGGGCAGGTTTGTTTCATGCCATCATAAGAGACCATTGATGGAGGCCGTAGGTCTTGTTTAGGGACCTTTTCCTACTCAATATTTTAAAAACATGTACGGTTTTTAATTTCTGTGTATCGGCCCATTTTTAAGTCAAATCGGAACAATGGTTTCGACACCACAATTTCGAAGTCAAATATTTATTTTTATTATTTTAATAAGTTTTACAACATGATAGAATAATAGTATAAAAATTTCGTTAAGAAATTTTACTGTTTAAATGGTTAATTCGGCAAAAAGGATTAAATCGCGTAACGCGAAAAATATGATTTCTATTAGTTAAATGAATCAAATGGCTATGGAATTAATAATGGAGGTACTTAAGCTAAAATTTGACCTTCATTAACATAGATGGATGGTAGTCGACATCGGTTAAGTGACTTATAATGTTTGATAAAAGGGTAAATTAGTAAAATGACTATTAATGTTATAATAGATAAATAAAATGAATTTTATTTAGCCATTATCTTTTATACTTCTTCTCCACTGAAAATAAGAAGAAGAAATAGCCATTGTTGTAGCTTCCATTCGGCCAAGCTTAAATTCTTGATTAAGGTACGATTTTTACTTGGTTTTTAATGATTTTTACATTTTTGAGATCGTTGCTTTATATTGTAGCTAGCCCATGCTTTAATTTTTGAATTTGTTCATGATTTTGTGAAGTGCCATTGTTGAATATTTGAGTTATTTGGTGATTAATGATGAATTTTGAATATTTGTTAATAGTGAAACTAGTTTTGTAAAATGATTTTTGGAAAAAAAAGGTCAAAAAAGGAGTTAATTTGTAAAAATGTAAAATATGATAGTTAAAAGTGTGAAATAATGAAAATATGGGCTGTTTATAGCATGGGAAAATTCAGCTATACATGGATTAAGGTTAATTTCATAAATTTGCCAGTTTGTGTGATAAGGACTAAATTGCATAAGTTGTGAAACATTAGGGGCAAAAGTATACTTTTTTCGAAATGTGTATAAGTGTCAAAATGAATAGTTTAGAAGTTAATATACTGAATTTGGTATTATATATACCAAGATAAACAAATATTGAAACTAGATTGGGGGAAACGAAAAGTAGACGAGTAAATGACAGTTTATCCGAGCTATACAAGGTAAGTTCGTATAATTAGAATTGAACTTTTATATATTTGCAATTGTTGAGTTGAATTTATATAATTGTATAAATGAGATATTTGGGTTGGAATGCCTAATTGGTTATATATTGGATAAAAACTAAGTCCGGTTTGAACCGTAGAAAGTCGTAGGACACGAGTGACATGTCACTAGGGTTACCATTTGGTCGAGCTCCTGCATTTGTTACGGACTCACCACAGGTCGTATGAGCTTACTGTTTCAGCTCGGATGAGCTTACTGTTTCAGCTCGGATGAGCTTTCTATTTCAGCTTTTTGGAGCTTACTATTTCAGCTCGATAGAGCTTACTGTTTACCAGCTTAGGAGGAGCTTACTGATCATAGCTCGAAAGAGCAAAAATGATAATGAATTGACAGATTACCGATTTATACACTTAGTGTGTATCCCCCGAGTATCCCTCAATATTTCATTAGGTTCAACGAGTATTATACTATTATGGATTATATGGTAATGTATGGAAATTTAACATGAGTTTTTATTATATGAATGAATGAATTGGTATCTGATAATCAATGACAGTATTGGAAATGTATAAGCAAATGAGTTGAATGCTAAATGAATTTATCATAGTTGAATTGGTAATTACATGCATATTGAGATACTAATCAATCTATGATTTCATATGTTAGGCATTGAACTATTGGGTTGGACTATATTGAGTTTAATTGCTTGAATTGTATAATATGGTAAGTTAAATTTTATATTATATGGGCTTACTAAGCTGTGAAGCTTACTTGGTTTATTTTCAGTGTTTTATAGATTTACGAAAGCTCGATTGATTCGGACGATATCAGAGTTAAGCATCACACTATCCAGTCGACTTATCGGTACTTATGGAACTTAAGGAAAATTGTAAATATGGCATGTATAGTCTAGTTTTAGGGATGTAAATCTTGGTACATGTTTTGTTATATAATTAAGCCATGTGAATTGGCTTAGGTTGGTTTAATGGTTGATTTGATATTAGCTAAATTATATGGTATGTTTTGGTATTTTGAATGATGAAAGTAAATATGCAATGTTTGTTTTGATATATGGTGATTATGTGAATTGGATTATTTGATTATGAGTTAGAAATTGATTAAGGTAAGGTTGAAGTTAGTATGTGTTTGAAAGTATAAATGGTATTGGTTTGGGTATAAATGTGTAGTATTGAATGGCACATATTATGTAATGAAAATGGTTGTTTGGTTGCTTATGTGATTGAAGTTTTGGTACCATTTGTATACTTGTAGGTATATGGAAATTGGGAGAGAAAAGTGGCTTAAACTAAGCCTATTTTTGTGCCATACAGATGAACACACAGACGTGTGACTCAACTGTGTAACCCCTGCACTTTAGTTAAAACAAGTCAGTGAGTTGCACGGATTAAACACACAGGTGTGTCTACTAGCCATGTATGGCACACGGGTTGGCACACGGCCGTGTGGTCAGTCGTGTGGCCAAGTCAGTATACCCTCTAATTTTCACACAGTCAGACACACGGGCGTGTCTGATGGCCATGTGGATAAGTCAGTATGTATGTCGTGTTTTCACACGGCCTAGACACATGGGCGTGTTTGGTGTCCGTGTGAGGCACACAGCCTGGGCACACGACCGTGTGACCCTTATTCAAAAATTTTTCCAAGCTTTCTCAAAGTTTTCAAATGTTACTGATTTAGTCCTGAATGCATGTTTCAAGCTTTGTATGCTCGTTTTAAGCATGTCATGATAATGAATGATTGATAGTTACAAAAATGAGATGATAATTGATGATTATATGTTCTAAACTGAGTTGAAGGTCCGGTAATGCCCTTAACCTATTCCGGCGATGGTTTCGGGTTAGAGGTGTTACATTTCGTTTTCAATCTTGAATGATCAATATATGTATGAAAAGTACATGTGGCATTCTTCATTAATCTATATGGCATGCTTATATCATATATGCATGAATATCCATTAGTAGTTATATAAATATCATCATGCTTATCTCATAAATATAAAAACATACAATTTAAATGACTCTGACCAACCAAAGTTTTCATTATTCCATCCTAGAAAAATTATAAAATTATAAAATTCACCTCAAAGCATACTTTGAGTCTTCAATATTGCCACCACGGTCTTTTGCTACTGTACCAATTCATGTTTTTATCGTCATCATCATCGACCTCTGTTATCGTGCCACCATTGGCTCATTGGGTCGGGTTTCTATTGGCTTGCTTTTTAGGTTTTGCTGGGAAAGAATTTTACAAAAATTCTTATGTGCGTTTTAGGCCCACATATTTTATTCTAAATAAAAGAATAATAAAATAAAAATCCTGCGTGGAGATGATAGTTCACAATCTAAAATATACATACTCAAAAGATAAATTAAATTAAAAATAAAATTTTAAGAATCACAATTTTGGGAAAATTATTAACATCCATAACATTAAAATAATTATATACATTTATTTACATACATTCCCCTAAACATACGAGTAATTACAAGAATGTCACATCTTATCAATATTAATCACATAAGATGAAGAGAGAGATTTGGTCTCAGTTTACACTATAAACATTACACAACCTGGCGCTCTGAAACCAATTGTTGAAAAACAATTTGAAAACAGTTTTATTACGCAACAAAAAATTAAAATTTTAGAAATCGACCCAGATTGTGATATTTATAGCAATAAACCTGAGATCGAAATTGTACCTCTATTTTTGGATAAGCGAATCCTTGATGTTTTTTGGCTTTCAACCAAACGATCTTCTTCGCTATTCTCTTACCACAAACTACTTCTAGCCTTTGGGTGTGGGCTCGAACTAATTGAATCAAAATAAAAAACTAGAAACAATTTTATGTTCTTTCTTGGGTGAAAACGAAAATTCTCTCTTCTTTAATAGTAACCGATATAATTGTTATTCTAGAAAAATATATTTAATAGTTGAGAATAAATTCTTTCTATTTTTCAATAGAGTAACAATCTCTTAAAGTTGTGTTAATAACTTTACCGAAGTCATCTATTTATAGGAAGAGAAAGTAGAATCCTTATTGAGTTGTTGTAATTTATTTCAAATTGAAAAATAACTTCCTACTTAGAGTAGAAGTATGGTGGGCGACACACTCTAGTATTCCTAATAGGGTTGCTGCCACCTTCATGTTACACATTGGGTTTTTGAACCTTTCTCATATTGGGTCCAATTCT
This sequence comes from Gossypium stocksii, assembly GCA_020496765.1. NCBI lineage: Eukaryota > Viridiplantae > Streptophyta > Magnoliopsida > Malvales > Malvaceae > Gossypium > Gossypium stocksii. The sequence continues at coordinate 58,964,569 of CM035622.1, forward strand.
GAGTACTTTCTAATTCGATTCAATCTAATTCTATTTTTCTATTTCCAAAAATAAACTTCAATATATTTATATTAAATAATTTTCTCATCCTAACTTTATCCTCAATAAAATTATAACATTTTACCCCTGGAAAAATTTTGAGATAATATGTTTAATATTTTAGTATTTAACTTGTTTACTATGACCGAATAATTTATTTTCATTTCCGGGCTTTAAAACAACTAAAAAACATAGACTTATTCTTTTGATCATTTTTTAGTAATCCATGTACATTTGCAAATGAATCATTTCTAATTTTTATTTCCATTTCGAGAAAACTACATTCATTTCTCCATTTCGGGGAAAACCATAATCATTTTTGAATGTTTTCTATTTCTCTATTTCTATTCATTCTGTTCATTTTGATTCAAACACGCAATTCATTTATGATTTTAACGAGCTAGCGGAGAGATCGATTGAATATATGTAATTAGGGTTCAAATGATTTATAATTAAGTTCTGACTTTTCACCTAGAAATTATAGTCTTATTTGTCACGAAGTCATTCCTCTATAGTATCGTGACTGAGCTTTCCCCAACGACATACCATTACGAAATCAACTACTCAGTGCTCGTCCAATGTCCTTGTCATATGTGTGTTACCCTCATTGGATATCCTTGATCTCTTTAGGATAATATCCACTCCCCAATATGATCCTATTTTATCTCATGGTAACCATTACATCTTCCTTCATGAAAATTCAATCACTATCAAATAGTGATCAATTCATTCATAACAAAGATGAACAACCCGTGACTACGCTTACTTTTCATCTTTCATGTAATGCTAATAAGAGGATATCATTTACCCATGTCTCGAGCTATAAATTCCACTCTTGTGAATGAAGCTATATACTTCAGAAGTTGTATAGCTAATGCACCAGCTTCTGGTTCCTTATCTATTTGAACTTAGGCTTTTACTTACGTCAAAGTGTACAAGTCACGCATACATAGTCTGTCATCCACTCAGGATTTAGGTATGCCATACTATGAACATCACAAGTCAATAAATCCATAAACGGATTCAATATATATTCTTCTTAGGTCTAGTCTGATGTATTGTCAGTCCAATCAGTCACATATATGTCTCTATCTTCTAGGAGTCACCCACTGATGCCCAAGACAAAGCATTTTCCCAATACGACTTGATAGATGACATATTAGTCTTTTAATCGGTTTGCTCATTTTCGATTAGCCTAATGACAAGTTTAGGTTCATCCACTAATATATGTTGTATTTCCATATTATGATCTGACCACGTAATACTGCTTAGTATTAGTTAAACATTAGACAACTAGTGAGTAACATTTGCTTCCATTTTGCTTTACGTTCAAAAACCATGTGAGGACAATATACAATGTATTAATGTAATTCATGAATAAATTTTTTAATCAATTTGTTCGAAAAATTACAAGTGTACTTGAATGAAAATACTACACTTAGGGCTCTATATTCAATGGAGGGCAAACCGCAAACCAATTCTTAGTATAAGGGCCTTCATGATACTTTTACCATATTGAGTTTTATGCCTTTTTTTCCTGATAAAAAATTAATTCCACGTTGGATATTACTTTCTATGTCATCATTTGACAATGAAAATTTAAGTACATAATGATTAGTTTGCACCCTTTTCTAATGTAAAAAAGTTAATTTGTTCATTTTTTTAAATAAAAAAGATAAAATATAATTTAACTCTTAATATAAAAAACTTTACAATACTTTTACCAATTATGTTTATAATATCGAGAATTTAGTTTACAAATGTTGATGGATTAAAATTTAAAATGAAAATTTAAGCGTTAAGGTGAGGAATAGTGACAGCTAGAGTGATATTTTCATTGATTTCCGTCCTATGTCGTAACTTACATTGACTTACGATTACGGAAAAAAAATGATTGAATTATTAAGTTGCTAATGCCATATTGTTTGACCAAATTATTTTTTAGGAAAATTTGAAATTCGATGTTTTTGTCATAGTTCATCATATATATTATCATCATACCACAAAATAATTGAGAAAAAGAAAACAGGTGTACCATATTTGTCCTTATTGACTTTAAAGTCACTAAGTTTTCAAATCATTCCTTAGTGAAATTGTGAAAACGGATCAACAATATTTATCTTTCACATCAAAATTTCTTTGCATATCTTTTAAACTTTTTATCATTAAAAAATAAAAATGTTTTAGTGCAAAATAATATTCATATTAATCGAATTAAGATTTGATCGATTAATTTTTTATAATTAAAAAAATTATATAAACAACTTTTAAATTTTATATTAATTAATAACAAACCAAGCTAACCCAAATTTTAAAAGAAAAATCCTTTATTCTTTTCTTTTTGAATTAATGAATGTATCTAATAATTGCATGAAAGCTTTTGACCTAACTCCCCCACGGAGGCACCAACATTTTACCTAGATTTTTGTTCTTTTCAATTCCCACCGCATATTTTAACAACTATGTTTCCCATCTTTTTTCTTTTAACAATTAAACGCCAAATCATTCAACAATTATACACTAAAAAAAAGCTTAATCAAAATCTTGCTTTATTATATTAATCTCTTGCAGCAAATAAGATTTAGAAACAGTGGAAGAGTGGTTGAAAAGTGAAATGTTGAGAACCTTTTTATTTTTTCTTTTAAAAAAGAAAAATCCTAATATTTTGCAAGGTTTTAGGCAAACCAACCCCAATTGCCAGAAGAAGATTCTCTATAAACTAAACTACGTAGACAACGTAACCAAAGGCTTTTGTTTTTCTTCTTCTTGTTTCAGTATATATATAATCTTTAGATATTATTTGATACACATGATAAAATTCGCAAGATTAAAAATTCGTCATATGTCTTAAAAGATATGTGACTGCTTGTTAACCCTATTTGTAGAGTAATTTTAATAGATTACTATTATGAATAGGAATAATGAACAATAACAATATAAAGTCATGACACATAATACAAATGATAAATAAATTACTACAAACTAATGCATAATGACATCTCTGTAAAGTAAAATCTCAAAGGAAAAAAAAAAGTAAGAACATATTGACAATAATTGCATCACAATAATAATTTAGAAACAAAGGCAAGATGAATCAACTTGATCAAATTAAAAATGATACATCTCAGAAAAGATGAACATCAATCAACCAAGAAAAAACTGTCAAAAACCTCAAGAGACCTACCGCATCAATGATGCACAAAAGGCCAACTCTCAGATGGCGTATCATTCTCTTTATCATCTTGAATCTATCATCATCATTATGATTTATCATGATAAAGTTTTTCGAGAACAGTTTCTAATAAATTTGATAACACCCTTATATCAGTAAATCTCATATCTACATCAGAACATGATTAAAAATTAAAAATAAAAATAAAACTACTCATGCTTTCAAAGAAATAGAGTAAACAAAGCATTTTAAATTTTTAGCCTAATTAATATATGTTTTTTTTTCCCTTGGTGTTTAAAATTTTGAGCATAAAACATACATGCAACGACACATTGAATTTCGTTTCCATTAAACACGCCCAGATTGTTGTGATTTTGATTTTATTTTGAGAAGACAGCTTAAAAATAGGAGAAAGTGTAGTAATTATTAGGATTTGAATTTCAAATATGGTGATGGACCTTTCTCCTCACTTGATCTTGTAAGTTGTGACACACCTCAAGCTCCTCCATGATTTTTTCTTATCCCACCTTAGAGATGTTATGAAGTCACAAATACTTTTCCTTTAGATTAATTCTACCTATTGAGACCCTTAGTGTACTCATTTATATATCCGAAGTTTTTTTTTTTTTCATATAATGTGAGATTAACACACTTTATCTACTAGTTTAAACTGCTGAGCATAAACCAACCGATTGGATGAGTTGCATTACGTTCTACATTTGGTCAATTTGAGTAGGGTAATTTTCAGTTCAAATCTTTTTGATTTTGTGCCATTTTGAGATTTACATTAGTTAAGGGTTTAGATTATTTTGAATTTATTAGTAGAGTTTTATGGATTCAAGTTATTTCCAATTACTTTTGAATTAGGATAATTTTAAACTTGAATTAAACTGATTCAAGTTGATATATTTTATGATAAAATTAAATTGAATCAGATCAAATTTTTCTTGTTGGGATCAAACTTGAAAGATGTAACTCAACATGACAGTTTGTTGGAACCAATGGTATTAAAAACCAAGTTGGGATGGGACTAGAAGTAGGTAGCTGTTCAACTTCAAACACTGTTTTCAGTGCCACAAATTTAAAGCTGGAAACCAAAAGTGAAGGGAAAAAATACATCCTACTTTTGTTAAAGCTCTGGACCATAGACGCTATAAAAGGAAAAGACATAAAGGGGGAGTGGGGACTGGAAAACTGAATACGTGAAGCCAACAAATAAATCTATCAAACATATATTCACGTAAACATTGCCTACAAAATCAACGTTGTAGCATAATATGGGGCCAACTCCCCTCCTTCCCCCTTAGATTTACCTGTTTGTATATATTTGGTGAACAAATGCTTTTTCTTTCCACCTCTCACCCTCTCTATCTTTTCGTTTTCCTATAAATGTATTCATGAGCTGTGTCTATGTTCAATTTCAAACAAAATTTCAAGTCTCCAGCTTGTTTCTCTGCTCAAAAGATAATTAAAAATATTTTATTTAAATTTAATCATAAATATATATTTTTATTTTTTACGGTAAATAAAACTAAACCAGCCCAAATTCGATTCAAAACAGGTACACTAATGAACACTTCTTTTCCCACTAATGAATTCTTATTTTAGGCCACTTTGTAAGGGTCCGGCTTTCTTATTGGTTGGAGCCCGTAATACTTTTTGTTTTAAACTTAGTGTTAAAAAAAATACAATTTTTCAAAACTCGGATTCGCTCTTGGTTTATAGTAATAAGATTTTGTTTACTTAAATGTTTCATTTAACTATGGATATGAAATTAGGCATGTAATTAAGTCGAGTTCAAAATGCTATTAGGTTTGGTTTAAAATTTGAAGTTCAATATTTAATTCAGGCTTGATCAAATATATTTTTTTTAAGTTTAAGTTAAACTCGAGATACTTAATTAAGTTTGTTTACTAATTTTTGCATTCAAGCTCAATTTTGAGCTTGAGTTTAGTTTAATAATTAAGCTTAGGGTTAATAATATATATTAAGGATAATAATGTAATTTAAGAATATAAAAAAATATGAAAAGTTCAATAAGGCTCACAATTTATTTGAGTAAAGTATTACTAAACTCGAATTCGGCTCGATAAATAACTTGAGCTTAGCTCGATAATTACTTAATTGAGTTCGAATCTTTTTCGAGTCAAACTTAAGTAGCTTATGAGCACCGGTGTCTTATTACACCCTATATTAACCTCATTATCAATAAACATTGAGATGGTTTTTATCCTATAAACTCAGGAGTAAATTAGTCTTTTTCAAAATAAATGAGACAATTTAACTATGTAATACCCAATAATGAGTGAATAAGGATAACAAAAAAACGATATTATTTAATTCTATCAATAAACCATTAGGTCAAGAACCATTAAATTCTTTTCAAAATAAATTAACTAATTTAGTTTTTGTGCAAAGACGTAGCTAGAACCACGACGCCTCCCTTATCTCTATACTATTCACAAGTAAGTATATTTGATTACAAAGTTAAATTTTTAATCTTTTAAAAGTTGATGTGATGGAAAAAAATAAATAAATTTGTGAAAAACATAGACATGTGTACATTTTTTATTTTGTTGAATTTTAATAATTAAAAAAAAATCAAACTTGTTTATATAGGTTATGACATAGGAGGTTGATAAGGGAAAGTAAGCAAAAGATCATGGTGGTGCAATGGAGGTTGATTCACTTAAAGAGGACAAGAGTCGAAACAATGACAAGAGAATAGATTGACTATGGAGATAATTGCTCATAGTAACTTTAAGGTGCTAGAGAATCAACCCCTTTTCTATCTTTTTCTAGGGTATAAATAGGAAAGGTACCTTGTCCATTAGTATGACATGGCAGGATATACATTTAACCCCACAAAATGTGTAAAGGATAATTGTCGAAGCCATTTTTTTGAAAACGAGAATCGACTTTTGCAAACAAAAATTGGGAGTCGCCACCAATCCTTTGTTGAGGTGTAATTGGGCCACCTTATAAAACATTTTGGTCCACGAATTTTAAGAAAACAGGCTCGAGAGTCAGTTACGTACGAGGAAGGATTAGCACCCTTGACACACCCAAAATTGGTACTTAATTGATTAATTGGTATCTTAAATGTCGAAAAATTAAAGATTTGGACAGAGTTCAAAATGCGATCCTCTTTTTATTGGCTTTTAAAACATTCAGGTAAGTCCAAATGTGTACTAAAGACCATCTCACCTCGAGGTAAAACATTACATCCAGTACGTTAGAACACAACATTTTTGACCCTCAGAGGTGAGCTTGCCTTTAAAACGTGTGTTTTAGCTTTAAAAGGATATTCGAATATTCAAAACGAACAAAGAAAGCGAAACCCAGTACGTTAGGGCACGATCCTTTGAATTCCTTGAATATCGAACATTGCCTTTATTTTCAAAAATCTTGTGAGTGAATCGGTAAAAGGATATTCAGATATTCAAAATAAACAAAGAAAGCGACACCCAGTACGTTAGGGCACGATCCTTTGAATTCTTTAAATACGAACATTGGTTTTATTTTAAAAGAACAATTGAAAATAAATGTTTAAATAAATGAATTTGGGTGATTAGAACTAAAAACGAGGATAATGATATGTCACATAAGAACAAAACTTAACAACATATGTTAATACCTACAATATAGTAAACATAAGGAAAATAAATAGCAATAGAAATAACAGCAGTAATAAATATAATAACATAACACATATAGCAATAATGATATTAACGATATAAGAATGCATAATGGAAATGAAAATAATGAGTCAAATGATGATATTAAATATAGTGATAATAGTAAAATTAAAATAATAATTATGGTAAATTAGTAATAGTGAGAAATAATAAATAATGATAATTTAGTAAAAAAATAATAACCGATAAAAAATAATGGTATAAAAAAATAATAATAATATTATAATAAGTCTATTAATAATCATATTTGAAGAAAAAACTTTTAGTGAAAAATATATATAAATAAAAGCTATAAGTAATAATAGTAAAATAGTAGTAGTAAATAATAAAACAATATAAAAAAATATAATAAGTATAATAAACTATATTTAAAATAATTAAATTTAATAAAATACATATAAAAAATAATGATAATAATATAATAATCTAAAATAAATAGTACAAAAAAATGATCATTAGTAAAACAAAAATAATATACCAATAATATAATAAGTATAACAAATAATAGTATAATAAATAATAAAAAAAACTAAAAATTAATAGTAGAATATAATAAAATAATAATAATACTAAAAAAAAATTAATTTTATGATGAAAGTGTCTAAAATAATCGAAATAGGGCTCAATTGAATTAAAAAACGAAAGTCTGGGGCGAAATTGAAATAAAAAGGAGATAGGGGGACCAATATGTGACGCGCGAGAAGCAAGGGGGACTCACCGGGCAAATATGCCCTAATCCCAAAACGCATCGCATAAGAATGGGCTAAAATGTAATTAGACGAATTTAGAACAAACAACGAAATTGAAATGAAATGGACAAAATTCTTACATGATTGAAAGTAGAAAGAAAATAATTCAATTCCAATGGAAATAGGAAAAGAGAATAATCACACTCCAAATTGACTTAAAAATACCCCAAAAGTAATCCCCCTTTCAAAGAACCAGATACCCCTATTTATATACACGGGATTTACTAAAAATAACCTAACTAATTTAATAATAAAATAAAATAAAATCTTCCTATTTTTAGCCTTTTACCAAGTCAACAAAATTGGATAATCCCTTGGTTTTCTCTATCTTATTGATTTGGCCACAATTTAATGATTGTCTCTCAATTTGACCCTTTTTTGCTTCAATTATTATTTTTTTGGGGCCCAGGCCAAAATTGGCCTATTACAGCTACCCCTCTTTGCTTATTTTCGTGTAACGAGAATGGAGCAAAGACTTTAGAAAAAGGTCAAATTTGCCTGGGCCGGCTGAGTCCTGACTTCTTAGCGCTTCTTCTCTTCAAATAGCATCACTCTAACCCACTGCATCTTCGAGGGTATAGAAATTGTTGCTTCAAAATGCTCTATTACTACCTCATTGAGATAAGATTCGTTTAGATTTGATCTGCTCCGCTCCTGCTCAGCGAAGATAAGATCTGCTATATTTAGCCAGCTCTGCTCCTGCTCAGTGGAGGTAAGGCTTGTCTAAATTTGATCTGCTTCGCTCCTGCTCAGCGAAGATAAGACCTATTATATTTAGCCTGCTCCACTCCTGCTCAGTGGAGATAAGGCTAGTGGCTTAAATCTGCTCTGCTCCTGCTCAGCAAAGATAAGATTTTGTCGAAATTTGATCTGTTCCACTCTTGCCAGTGGGATAAGATCTGCTATATTTAGCCTGTTCCACTCCTACTCAGTGGGATAAGGCTGGTGGTTTGAATCTGCTCCATTGTCGATACATAGAGATAAGATTCGTCGAAATTTGATCTGTTCCACTCCTGTCAGTGGGATGAGATCTGCTATATTTAGCCTGTTCCACTCCTGCTCAGTGGGATAAGGCTGGTGGGTTTGAATCTGCCCCATTGCCGATACATGGAGATAAGATTCATCGAAATTTGATCTGTGGGATGAGATATACTATATTTAGCCTGTTCCACTCCTGCTCAGTGGGATAAGGATCATCGTCTTCGATTCGCTCCACTACTGCTTAGGGAGATAGAATCTGTAATTTTTAATCAATCTTGCTACACTGTCCACTTGGAATCCATCTGTAGAAGTGATTTCCTGGGGTTTATGCTTATGCCAAATGATTAGGATGCCATGATAAAAATGAGTCAAATGCTCCTAACTAGATGTATTATGAGTGACATTTGTATGAATGCAAAATGTCATAAAAATGATACCTTTTTAGGTTGTCATTATTCTTTGTGTGTTAAGGTTATCATTTCATCGACGTGGGTCTTATTGCTTAGTTGATATTTTCTGACAAAGAACTCGTAAAACCAATCCCATTTTGTTCAATTGGTTTGCCCCACTATACCTTCAAGGTCTAGTCCACTGTACTTCTGGGAAATAAAGCTTGCACTATCTTCAAACCCTCCCACTGCAACTTAGGGGAAATTCATTCCTACCATAATTCAAGGATATAGGATTTGACTCTTCTTCCATCAATTTGGTCCGTTACACCATTCCTTGGGTGTCATGACCGGATGTGTATGCCTGATATTTGCATGGATGCAGAATATCATTTTTCTCTCAAGAATGATCCCTTTTAAAGCTTGGGTTGACATTGCTCATTATTTTTCAAGATTGTGTTACCAAGGCAATATTTTCCTTTGACAGCAAGTCTTAAGGGGTAGTCTCTCGGACAATTCCAACCCTTGGGTATGGTAAGTTCTAAACAATAGTCCTGTTTCAGGTTCTCGTATTATTTAGAGACTTCTAGAGTAATAAGCAAAACTCCTTTTGTGAAAGTATTATTAGTCCATTAATCATTATTTCAATGCAAAATGCTTTAAAGAGATCACAACAAGGGACAAGAATGAAATTAATTAAGAGCATAGCTCGAAATAATTAAATTATCAAAGATAGCCAAGGTAATAAAATAAAATTGATTGGGGCGTATCTCGACAAGAATAAGGTAATCAAGGACAGCAAACATGGGTAAGATAGAAAACTAGGTGCCCTAGATATCGCAGCCTGAGCTTTTCTATACAAACTTCTTGATGATCATTTTGAGCTCAATATGTGTTTAGAGGATTCAAAGTACTTTGTCAATGCCCTCAGATATAACATATTTCCTCATTGTCAACTTAGGCATAGAAAAACTATCGCATGCCCCACTTTTGATCAAAATTTGAGCCGTCCTTTTTGGGTTTTCAACTCAAATCCCCTTTGGTCTCAAAGCGCCCTTTGTGGGTTTTCGCGTTGGCCTCTCTTTTCTTTTTATTTGTTTTTGTTTTTCTCTTTATTTTCTTTTTTTATTTTTTCTTTTTCCCTCTTTTTCCCTTTTTCTCTTCTTCTTTTTGAAAGCGAAGTACTTTTCGATTAAATCCAAATTCGCAGGGTCAGGCAAGTTCTTGCCATCCATCTTGGCCAATATCAATGCCCCTCCAATGATAATGTCATTCCCAATTTGACATCTATTTCCTCTGAGATCCTTTTATAAGGGAAGGACCCTTCTCAAAACTAAGTTTCCATGATGAAATTTTCTGAAACGATCCTTTCGTTATCACTCCGTATCATCCTGGCATATTTGACCGTAACGGATAGTTTCCGATCTCTTTTCTTCAATCAGGTTCACTTGATCATCGGGATTGGATTTATTCTACTCCTACTCTGCCAAAACTCGTGGAGAAGAAAACTTGAATTCAACAGACAAAATCGCATTCATTTCATAAATTAACGAGGAAAGCATTGCCCCGGTAGAGGTTCTGATAGAGGCTCCCACGATCTTTTTTTTTTGCACCGTTTATTTTCGGGCAATATGGATCGTAAACTTTTGATATCGTGGTGCCATTTAAGTTTAGTACATCGTCAAATATGATCTTTTTTGGCATTTCATACTGTCATAGAATCTGCTAACTATCGACCCGGTAACATCGACATATGAAGTAGCTTCCGTTCACTCGAAAAAGTAAGCAACAGCCACAGAAATGATTAGAAGCTTTCGGCAAAATCGGCCTGATGACATCCATGCCCCATATAGAGGAAGGCAATGAGTCCTACTAATTCTTTGTAGCATGAGATCTGTATCTTATCTTGCTCGACCGTTATTAATAGATTTGGAGGTAAACTATAGCCTCGGTCATTTTCAAAGTCCTAAGATCTCTCTTAACACATATCTCGCTCAAAAAGATATTTTAAGTTAGCAGCAGTGCCACTCACATCATTGATATCTGGAGACCTGTTATGTGGGCGAAGCAAGATCCAAAAAACAATAGAATCCAAGAATGTAATCATGAATGAAATGGCAATAAAGAAGAACAATTGTTTGAAATAAGAAACAAAGATGCATTTTATTGAAAATAAAGAATGCCGGACATAAGCCTATTTCACAAAAGAATTCTTATTGCCTTTAAGCGTAAAGCAACAAGTGTGTTTTGAATATTACTCTAGATTAACCCTAAAAAATACAGGAATCTCTTTTACCGTCCCATTGTTCAAAACACTTCAAGGTACACAAAGGTTAAATTTTCTTTCTCACATCCTTTATTATCGCATTTACCCACTTGTCAACATGGTTGGGTAACGGATTTTCTACAATGGACTGGTTGTCAAACTTCACAATGCCCATGTCGACAAGTTTTTCGACTAACTTCTTAAAAGGGATGCAATTTTCTATTGACTGCCCCGTGATTCTCGTGTGGTATTCGCATTGGGCGTTTTCATTATACCACTTTGGGTATGGAGGTTGCACGAGTTTCGAGTAGAACGGACTACCACACGCGTATCAAATAGATTTTGGTATAACTCCCTATAAGTCATCGGGATGGGAGTGAACTGGAGTTTTTTCGAGTTCAGCCTCAAACTGGATTCCCGTTTTGAGGTGCCTTGAAAGCTAGAAGTCACGGCTTTCGACTGGCCTACGGTGACCAATTTGGAATACCCTTTGCTCACATTGTTCACTTCATTTTCATTTCTCTTTGGGGTTGACCTTTGGGTGCTTACTCCTATACCTATCTTCCCGCATCTTACCGTGTTTTCTATCATCTCGCCGGACATTATTATATCTGGGAAGCTCATGGCAGTGCTGCCCAACATATGATTAATGAACGGGGCCTTTAAAGTGTTGATGAAAAGTATTAATATTTCCCTCTCTAAAAGAGGTGGTTGTACTTGCGTGGTTACTTCCCTCCACCTCTGTGAATACTGCCTGAAGCTTTCGCTCGACTTCTTCTCCATGTTTTGTAACGTGATCCTGTCAGGAGTTATATCTGTCACATGGCCATATTACTTCATGAAGGCCTGCGTTAAATTCTTCCATGATTTAACTTGAGCCCGACTCAGCTGATTGTACCATTTGGCCGCAGCCCCAGTCAAACTATCTTGAAAATAGTGAATTAACAATTGGTCTTTGTTGACATATCCCGTCATCCTCTGGCAGAACATTGTAATGTGGGCCTCAGGACAACTGGTTCCGCTGTATCTTTCGAACTTTGGCATCTTGAACTTTGGAGGAAGTATCAAATCTGGTACCAGACTTAACTCTTTAGCATCTATTCCGCCTTGGTAATCAGCACTTTCTAGTGCTTTGAACTTCTCCTCCATCCATTTGCATTGGTCTTCAAACTGTTTAGGAAGCTCCGCCTTTGCCTTTTCCATTTCTACCGCATCATCGAAGTCGGGGATATCGAGGGCTACAGGATGGTCTCCGGGGTGTGCACTTGAACCTATTGGGAAATTTACTGGTGCCGAGGTACCAGATTGATATTGAGGTCTAATATTAACAGACACCTTCGGTGGTTGGACACTTGTTGGGGCCAAACCAGGAGGACAAGCAGAGTCTTCGTTATCGTCTCCAATATCAACCATAAGGCCTTTTCCTTTGTTAGACCCTCCCTTAAACAACTATGTTAGCTGGCTTATCATGTTATTTTGGGATTCTAACGTACTTTTCTGGGATTCCAGCATTTGATCCCTCATCTCTTGTTGTGTTCTTGCATCTGAGCTTGCAGCTGATCCTGTATGTCCTTTTACATCTGCTCTAACTTTTCCAACCTTTGATCCATTGCCTTCATTTTTCTTCGAGTATAGTAGTGATGTTCCAGGGTAACTAGATAGAACTTTCACTAATTAATAAGGTTCCTTTGTGAAATTTAGTGTATATGATGTTATGCAATGCAAATGCATAACATGAATGCAAAAGGAGACGTCGATTCAAATTCAATTCCATTTAGAAAATTTCACTGAAAAATAAAATCTTTTACATAAAATGAATTACATATACGGTCTTGCCCTAACACCTAAAGCTTTCATTCTCCTAAGAAAGGAGGCCAACTCTCGCCCTTGAGCTGATTCTAACTCATATTTGACACTTAGCACATCTGCTTGAACCAGCAAAGTCTGTAAATGATCAGCCACTTCTCGTATCTGAGCTATAACTTCATCCATGAGGTAATATCTATCTCGGACCTGATTCTGAGATCGGTGAAGTTGCTCCCAAGTTGTTCATTATTTGCTTCCAGTGATTCAATTTGATGCTCACAATTCTAAAGTGTAGTCTCAAGTTCTTCTACTTTCCCCTTCAGATTCTCAACCTTACTTAAGCTAGCCCTTAATTCCATCACTGAGTTACGACTCCGATGCTGCTGTAGTGTCATCTCTAACTCCGCTACCTGAGCTCTTAACATCTCATTTTCACTTTGGCTATCATCCAAACTCTCTTTAAAAGCAACTTCTCGAGCCTAAGCGGCATGGAACTTTCTCTCCCACCAATCGGCCTTAGCTTTCTCCTCTTGAACTTCTTGCCTCCACTGTTCAGACGTTTTACCTAGGCCAGCATTCCTCATTGACTTATGTAGCTGTGTGTAATTAGTCTTCAGACTATCCAGGTCCTCTTTAACCTTTCTCTTTCTCAAATTCTCGACCTCAGACTTTTAAAGATCCACGTCTAGCTTCAAGTACACATTTTCCTCCTCCAACTGTTCTATTTTCTTTTCTAACTCTGAGGTTTTCTTTTTGAAGTCTTGCTTTATGATTTCTAGTTCGGAGGGGACCACTCGAAGATATTCCTCTATCGATCGAGCTTCTTCTAAATTCGGCCTCGAGATATTGTCATTAACCCTTCTACTCCACCATTCATTATACTCAAGAGTCACCATCGGATTCACAGTAACTCCCTTTATCCAGCAGGTTTGGTTCCAGGCATTATATATCTCGCGACTCTTCTTCTTTGGAGTCCTTCTCCCCATACGAGAACCCACTCTGCCAAACTGTCACCTTTCTCTAACTGTGCATTCTCCGACCATTTCTGGACAACCGCGTGGTCTTTCACTTTATCAAGGAATTCATTCTTCATGGTAAAATTTTCTACTAGTAACCGAACCGTATATCGACACCTCCTTTTATGATGCAAATGTTATGCAATGACTATTAAAGAAAAAAAAAAGAAAAAACAAGTCAAAATCATGCATAAGAATAGAAATCAAAGCAATCAGGAAATTATCAAACACCTATTCGGGCAACCACTAGGGCTAGGTGTAATTCTATCTAGGGCGGGTTCCTACAGCTCACTATATGTGGTTTAGTTCTAGAGTAAAGGTACCTAAACCAGCAGATTCCTCGATCCTCACCCATTATAGGTTCATATGGATCAAGTTCGGTTTAGGAGGATACATTTTTTTATGCCCATGCGGTGGTGAAAACCTTACGAAAACATAAGTACGGATGTACCCCGGAAGCGATCCCCTAGCCCATGCGGAGGTGAAAACCTCACGAAAGTATAGTTTCTCACTCCCACTTAAAAGGTGTGGCCACAACGGTCATGCAATATGATGCGAGAGCATATCAAAAGATTCATCCAATAGAGCAAATTTAACAAGGCCACAAAAAATGCAACACGAGGATCGTGTATTTAGAAAAAACCAAATTTCTAAATTTTGACAAGAAGATAGAAAATAATCAATTTACAGCTCGACTCTCTTATTGGTCCCCAGTGGAGTCGCCAAGCTGTCGAAGCCATTTTTTTGAAAACAGGAATCAACTTTTGCAAACGAAAATTAGGAGTCGCCACCAATCCTTTTTTGAGGTGTAATTCGGCCACCTTATAAAACATTTTGGTCCACGAATTTTAAGAAAACGGGCTTGGCAGTCAGTTACGTACGAGGAAGGATTAGCACCCTCGACACGCCCAAAATTGGTTCTTAATTGATTAATTGGTATCTTAAATGTCGAAAAATTAAATATCTGGACAGAGTTCAAAATGCGATCCTCTTTTTATTGGCTTTTAAAACATTCAGGTAAGTCCAAATGTGTACTAAAGACCATCTCACCTCGAGGTAAAACATTACATCTAGTACGTTAGAACACAACATTTTTGACCCTCAGAGGTGAGCTTGCCTTTAAAACGTGTGTTTTAGCTTTAAAAGGATATTCGAATATTCAAAACGAACAAAGAAAGCAAAACCCAGTACGTTAGGGCACGATCCTTTGAATTCCTTGAATATCGGACATTGCCTTTATTTTCAAAAATCTTGTGAGTGAACCGGTAAAAGGATATTCAGATATTCAAAATAAACAAAGAAAGCGACACCCAGTACGTTAGGGCACGATCCTTTGAATTCTTTAAATACGAACATTGCCTTTATTTTTAAAAAAACAATTGAGAAAAAATCTTTAAATAAATGAATTTGGGTGATTAGAACTAAAAACGAGGATAATGATATGTCACATAAGAATAAAACTTAACAACATATGTTAATACCTACAATATAGTAAACATAAGGAAAATAAATAGCAATAGAAATAACAGCAGTAATAAATACAATAACATAACACATATAGTAATAATGATATTAACGATATAAGAATGCATAATGGAAATGAAAATAATGAGTCAAATGATGATATTAAATATAGTGATTATAGTAAAATTAAAATAATAACTATGGTAAATTAGTAATAGTGAGAAATAATAAATAATGATAATTTAGTAAAAAAATAATAACCGATAAAAAATAATGGTATAAAAAAATAATAAAAATAATATAATAAGTCTATTAATAATCATATTTGAAGAAAAAACTTTTAGTGAAAAATATATATAAATAAAAGCTATAAGTAATAATAGTAAAATAGTAGTAGTAAATAATAAAATAATATAAAAAATATAATAAGTATAATAAACTATATTTAAAATAACTAAATTTAATAAAATACATATAAAAAATAATGATAATAATGTAATAATCTAAAATAAATAGTACAAAAAATGATCATTAGTAAAACAAAAATAATATACCAATAATATAATAAGTATAACAAATAATAGTATAATAAATAATAAAAAAAACTAAAAATTAATAGTAGAATATAATAAAATAATAATAATAAAATAATAATAATAATACTAAAAAATAATTAATTTTATGATGAAAGTGTCTAAAATAATCGAAATAGGGCTCAATTGAATTAAAAAACGAAAGTCTGGGGCGAAATTGAAATAAAAAGTAGATAGGGGGACCAATATGTGACGCGCGAGAAGCAAGGGGGACTCATCGGGCAAATATGCCCTAATCCCAAAACACATCGCATAAGAATGGGCTAAAATGTAATTAGACGAATTTAGAACAAACAACGAAATTGAAATGAAATGGACAAAATTCTTACATGATTGAAAGTAGAAAGAAAATAATTCAATTCCAATGGAAATAGGAAAAGAGAATAATCACACTCCAATTTGACGTAAGAATACCCCAAAAGTAATCCCCCTTTCAAAGAACCAAATACCCCTATTTATATACACGGGATTTACTAAAAATAGCCTAACTAATTTAATAATAAAATAAAATAAAATAAAATAAAATCTTCCTATTTTTAGCCTTTTACCAAGTCAACAAAATTGGATAATCCCTTGGTTTTCTCCATCTTATTGATTTGGCCACAATTTAATGATTGTCTCTCAATTTGACCCTTTTTGGCTTCAATTATTATTTTTTTCAGGCCCAGGCCAAAATTGGCCTATTACAGCTGCCCCTCTTTGCCCATTTTCGTGTAACGAGAATGGAGCAAAGACTTTAGAAAAAGGCCAAATTTGCCTGGGCCGGCTGAGTCCTGACTTCTTAGCGCTTCTTCTATTCAAATAGCATCACTCTAACCCACTGCATCTTCGAGGGTATAGAAATTGTTGCTTCAAAATGCTCTATTACTACCTCATTGAGATAAGATTCGTTTAGATTTGATCTGTTCCACTCCTACCAGTGGGATGAGATCTGCTATATTTAGCCTGTTCCACTCCTACTCAGTGGGATAAGGCTGGTGGTTTGAATCTGCTCTATTGCCGATACATGGAGATAAGATTCCTCGAAATTTGATCTGTTCCACTCCTGTCAGTGGGATGAGATCTGCTATATTTAGCCTGTTCCACTCCTGCTCAGTGGGATAAGGCTGGTGGGTTTGAATCTGCCCTATTGCCGATACATGGAGATAAGGTAGTTATGCCTAAATAGACTCCTTATTGTATTGGAATTGTTTTCACACTCAAATACGAGTGGGTGCCTTCTTCTGAGTTGAGCGGATGGGTGGTTTGCAGAAGTACAACTTAAGGTGGAGTCAACGCCTAACCCAATAATGTGTCTGATACAAACACGTGTCTAAACAATAGAGGGGTATAATAATAGCGCCTTCAAAGTTGAATGAGAGGTTATAAAGTGGCCTTTTGTGAGACATTATTGTAATTCTAACTAAGATTCATATCTTCGGAGAAGATGAAGGAGTGTCATATTCCTTCTAGAAGGATAAACATAAATGCTACATTTTAGGGAAGAGTGGCCATGATGAAGAGAATTTGACACTGTATAGGTGGTCAAATGCTGTTGGTTATGATTCTCGTAACCAAAACAGTGCATTTAAGGGTGAAGGTTGAAAAATCCTATAAATTTGAGTTTTCATATTCTTTGAAACCATTTATTATTTTTGTGTTCTTGCATTTATGTCGATTGTGATTTCTTCTTGATAGTTGGAGTTAAGGATTCTCTTCATTTTTTTGTTGTTTTCTTGATTTTAATGGAAAAATTCTTAGACTTGCAAGGAAATGTGGTAGAATTGGTCGGGCTTCATTGCAAAGGGGTGAAATTAGGTCTTTTGCTATCGTTAGTAGGACCGTGACAACTAATTAGGTGACGAACAAGTCTTAGAACATTTGAAGGCTTTTGATGAACTTGTGGCAATCGATGAATGTCCCCAAGTACAAGTTTAGTATTCCAAAAAGGAAGCATTGTTTAGCTCCTTGTTTGGGTCGTGTTATGGTGCAAGCAAGGTTTCACTTGTCGTCTTATTAATATGTCATGGATTTGTTGAATTCCTATTGTTTAGAGCCCAAACAGTTGGTTAAGAGCTCATAATGGCTGATAATTGGGTTTATAATCAAATGTGGATAAAGGGGTATATAGCGTAATGTGGTGTTGTTCCAATATTTACTTTTAGGAGAAAGAGAATTACGAGGGGTTGTATTTCATTTTTCAAAGGGAATGAACAAAGTGGCTCATTTATGACGGGGTGATGAATTTGAAACCATATCTTCAAAAGAATATTCTAGTGGAATTGAAGTTGGGTGATACTTCCCTATTCCACATTGAGTGGAATAGACCTATGACCTCTTCAATCGTAATTATTCGCTATTGTCTTTGCGATAAAGGGGCAATGGGGTACACCCCTCTAGACTTAATAGATACTTGAATGATATTTGATGTAGCAAACACCGTTAGCATTCTTGGCCTTATGGTTCAAGGGATGTTGTTGCCAAATATTTTTAGGGATTGCGTCCGGAGCCCTGGAACTTCATTTTAGATTATGTAAGGCTCTCGAATTGTATGTGTCAAATCATTTCGGGGTTTCCTCGCATGGTGCCCATACTAAGACCAAACTTGGAGAAGCCTATTTCTTCTCTTACTGTTAGCATTGTGTTAGGTTAATATGATGCAATTGGTGCAAGATCTCTAAGAAGTATGTAACGCTTGCTCAATTTTCTAGCACTTGACATGGTTCCAGGCTTATTGTGTATTGTGGTTTTGTAGATCATGTCTCGGATAATAAGGATGAGCAGTCGGAGATGTAAAATTCCATATTGAAGAGGCCTACTGACTATCACCAAATGTGGGAATGTTTAGACCAGAAATACTGCAACAAACGC
Source organism: Gossypium stocksii (assembly GCA_020496765.1). Classification (NCBI taxonomy): domain Eukaryota; kingdom Viridiplantae; phylum Streptophyta; class Magnoliopsida; order Malvales; family Malvaceae; genus Gossypium; species Gossypium stocksii. Next base: position 58,983,592 of record CM035622.1, read on the forward strand.
AAGTATACATGTCAAATTGTAATATAGTTTGTTTACTACGAAATACTTGGTAAGTATTTCGAGGATTGTACCAAGGGAGGATAGATTGAACTAAAATATTATCTTTTACAATAATAGATTTAAATAATAATAACTAAAAATTATATTATGACAAATAAGATTAAAATTTAAGATCATAAAGATAAACTAAATTGAGTAAAAATAAATTAACAATTAATGAAATCTCGAATAACAAGTACAAGATAAACTCGTTTTAGTGTTTGTATGACTTTGATTTTTTCTAGATTGGCCTCAATTCCCTTATTAGAGATCATGAATCCTAAGAACTTTATAGCCCGAAATTTAAATACACATTTGGTCGGATTGAGCTTAACGTTGTACCTCCTTGAAATTGTGAACATGATACATGCATGGGAGTGTTTGATGAAGAATTGATTCGAACAAAAATCAAAGTCATCCATGTCTATACCAGTCGGGTTGAAAGATGGGGAGAATTCAAGAAAAAATCCAATTAAAATTCCCGTCGGGCCTATGACTCGGGCTAGATCCAAGAAGCTCAAAAAGGCGATGTTAAGGTTGATTCAGCAAGTTTGGGCCAAGCATGAGAAGTCCAATTTCTATTGGACTCAAAATAATTGTCCAATTCGATGCAATGTGTTGCATGTGATAGTTTTATTAGCTTGAACAAACTCTTCAGTTTTTAATTATGTGTTCTGTTCAATAATTTGTTTTATTATGTGTTTTGTTTGTTAAATGCATCTTTATTTAATGTTTTGCATTAATAAATCTACATCTTTTAGAATGTGCATTATGTTTCTTATTTATTGAACGCATCTTTAGTTAACGCTTTACATTAATACATTAGCATCCTTTTTAGACCAGCATTATATATTTTCCATATTAAATAAGTCATGCATTAAATCATCTCATTTGTTAGTTACTTTAAGTATGATTTAAGTTGCATGTTCATTTGATTCATGTGCATGAGTGTTATTAAATATGTTGTTTTTATGAGTGTTTTAAGTTATTGTTTAATGCTTAAATATCTATTTTGCAGGTGACTTTTCAGATGATTAAAGACTTTTCAAGTTGGACAGTTTCAAAGCTTTTAAAGAATATTATGGAGGCTGTTTAATGGACTAAAGGAAACTTTTCAAGTCTAAACATTTTTTGAGTCTTAAACCTTCGTCATGATGCCATTTAAGAGGATATTAACAAGCTTTTATAATTTGAACTCAAGGAAGCTGAAGGGGCATCAATTAAACACATGAATGATACTTTAATTAAAGAGAATTGGCGTGTTTTTTCAACTACATCAGATTCCAATGAAGAGACATGACTCATTAGCTTCCCTGCAATAGTTAAAAATGAAATTAGTGCTTGTAATTATACTAGTTAAAGGCCGAATATGAAAAGTCTCACATAGGCATTTGAATAGTCACAAAAGTGCTTATAAATATCCTCTAAAAATGAAAGTGAAAAAGAAAAGAGTAATAAAAACAAAAAAGAGTCTGAGGTAAAATAAAAAGAAATCAAGAGAAAAGAAGAGAAAGGAACTGAAAAGTGAGTTTTTATGTCAATGGAGAGAGATTAGGAGAACTCTAGTTCTCAGACATCCACTGCTTGTACTTGTGTACAAAGAAGCCTTGTTTAATACTAACGAACTCGATGAGACTTTTCCATCTTCTATTGTTTAATTGTTACAGGAATTCCAAGATGTCTTTCCTGATGATGTGCTGAATGGATTACCACCACTTCGAGGAATTGAGAACAAATTGAATTTGCTCCCAGTGCCATTATACTGAGTCAACTGGCATATCGAAGCAATCCTGAAGAAACTAAGGACTTGTAAGAACAAGTTGAAGCATTAATAGAGAAAGGTTACATTCATGAGAATCTAAGTCCTTGTGTCGTACCTATATTGTTGGTTCCAAAGAAAGATAGTACGTGGCATATGTGTGTCGATTACCGAGCTATCAAGAAGGTAACTATTAAATATAGGCATTCGATACCCCGACTCGAGAAAATGTTGGGCGAGTTGAGTGGTTAGCACATTTTTTCTAAGATTGATTTTAAGAGTAGCTTTCACCAAATTCAAATGCAAGAATGTGATGACTGGAAGGCAACCTTCAAAATGAAATATGGCTTGTATGAGTGGTTAGTCATGCCATATGGCCTTACTAATGCACCAAGCACTTTCATGAGGTTGATGAATCATGTGTTGTGACACTTCATTGGTAAATTCTGTGTTGTTGTTTTTTTATGATATTTTGATTTATAGTTAGAATTTAAATGAACATGTGCAGCACTTAGGTTCAATTTTAGAGGTTTTACGCAAGGGGAAATTATTTGCTAATATTAAAAAATGCTCATTTTGTACTAAAAAACTTGTTCTCTTAGGTTTTTTAGTGACTTCCAAAGGCCTTGAAGTTGATCAAGAAAAGGTGAGTGATATCCAAGATTGGCCAAGATCGACAAGTGTAAGTCAAGTTAGAAGCTTTCATGGACTAGCTAGCTTCTATCAAAGGTTTGTTAAGATTTTGAACTTCCATTAGGGAGATGAGCAAGATAAGCCCTTCAATTTGATAAAAAAACATCTCACTAATGCTCAATTATTAGCTTTCCTTGATTTTACTAAAACCTTTGAAGTTGACTGTGATGCTTCAAGTTTTGGCATTAGCGCTGTGTTGATGCAAGAAGGACGTCATGTGGCGTACTTTAGTGAGAAGTTGAATAGTGCTACTTTGAATTACCCAGCTTATGACAAAGAAATGTATGCCTTAGTATGAGCGTTGGAAACATGGCAACATTACCTTTGGTTGAAAGAATTTGTTATTAACACTGATCATAAGTCATTGAAGTATTTGAAGGGGCAGCATAAGTTGAAAAAATGACACGCAAAATAGGTAGAGTTTCTTGAAACTTTTTCCTATGTCATCAAGTACAAACAAGGTAAATAAAACGTTGTTGCTGATGTATTGTCACGTAGGTATGCTTTGTTATCAACTTTGAATACAAAATTGCTTGGGTTTGAGTATATTAAAGACTTATATGATTCTGATATTGGTTTTGGAAATGTATATCAAGCTTGTGAAAAAGGTGCTTTTGGAAAATTTTTCAGACATGACGGTTTTCTTTTTAGAGAAAATAATCTTTGTGTTCCTTAGGGATCCATTCGTGATCTATTTGTGAAGGAAGCACATGGAGGAGGACTTATGGGTCATTTTAGCATGATCAAAACTTTAGATGTGTTGCAAGAACATTTCTTTTGGCCACACATGAGATAAGATGTTGAAAGAATTTGTGAAAGCTGTATCACGTGCGAAAAGGCTAAGTCTAAACTTAAAGCTCATTGTTTATATACGCCTTTACACATACCGACGGAACCTTGGGTTGATTTATTGATAGACTTTGTGTTATGACTGCCTAGATCAAAAAATGGTAAAGATTCTATTTTTGTAGTGGTTTATAGATTCTCTAAAATAACACACTTCATACCTGGCCACAAAACTGATGATGCTATGCAAGTAGCAAACTTGTTTTTTATAGAGAAAGTTTGATTACATGGGATTCCGAGAAGTATAGTTTCAGATGAAGATGCTAAGTTTTGAGTTACTTCTAGAAGACCTTGTGGAGTAAGTTAGGCACAAAGCTAATGTTTTCAACTACTTGTTATCCACAAACGGATGGACAAACTGAAGTAGTTAATCGAACTTTGTCTACATTGTTGAGAGCGATCATACAATGGAACTTGAAGATGTGGGAAGATTGTCTACCCATGTTGAGTTTGCCAAATGATGTGTGATCGTATTCAAGAATTCGATTACAATATGCTAGATTTCTCGATCGTCTAATTCTGTATTGTCTCGATTTAGCATTCAAGGTGAAATTATGGATAATGGAAACTTGGTAGATGAAAATGACAAAAAGTACGTTGGATAGATGACTTGCACAAATCAAACACTTAGAAATGAAATAACAATATGAGTGATCGTGACCCAATTCCTATAAAGTGAATCAACAAACAAATCTTTGAAGAAAAAAAAAAGTAGATTATGACCCACTATTTAGCAAAATAGGAACCAACAGTATGTAAGAACACTACACTTTAGAAAATAAGGAAATGATGTAAGTCATAAGTTCAAAAAGAAAGTGTTTTACGGCACAAGGAAAACCTTGAAAAGTCCAAGTAAGTTAGACCAAGATAAAAAAGATAGAATTCTCACACAAAACTCAGAAATATTCTTTAGTCAATCAAAGTTATATTTACAAGATATTTATAGGCACTTTTGTGACTATTCAACTGCCTATGTGAGACTTTTCATATTCGGCCTTTAACTAGTATAATTACAAGCACTAATTTCATTTTTAACTCTTGTAGGGAAGCCAGTGAGTCATGTCTCTTCAATGGAATCTGATTTAGTTGAAAAAGCATGCCAATTCTCCTTAATAAAGACTTAATGTATCCTTAATGTGTTTAATTGATGTCCTTTCAGCTCCCTTGAGTTAAAATTATAAACACTTGTGTAACATCCTCTTAAATGGTATCATGATGAAGGTTTAAGACTCCAAAAATGTTCAGACTTGAAGAATCTCATTTGGTCGATTAAACAGCCTCCATAATGTTCTTTAAAAAACTTTGAAACCGTCTAAGTTGAATAGTCTTTAATCATATGAAAAGTCACTTACAAAATAGATATTTATACATTAAACAATAACATAAAACACTCATAAAAACAAAATATTTAAGAACACTCATGCACACAAATTAAATGAACATGCAACTTAAACCATACTTGAAGTAACTAACAAATAAGATGATTTAATGCATGACTTATTTAATATGAAAAACACATAACATAGGTCTTAAAGGATGCTAATGTATTAATGTAAAGCATTAACTAAAGACACATTCAATAAATAAAAAACATAACGCACATTCTAAAAGATGTATATGTATTAATGCAAAACATTAAATACAGATGCATTTAACAAACAAAACACATAATGAAGCAGATCATTAAACAAAGTTCCATTTAACAAACAAAACACATAATTAAAAATTGAAGAGTTTGTTCAAACTAATCAAATTGTCACATGCAACACATTGCATAGAATTGGATCATTATCTTGAGTCCAATAGAAATTAGACTTCTCATACTTGACCCAAGCTTGCTAAATCAACCCTAACATCGCCTCTTTGAGCTTCTTGGATCTACCCCGAGTCATAGGCCAAACGAGAATTTCAATTTAATTTCTTATTGAATTCTCCTCATCTTTCAACCTGATTAGTATAAACATCGATGACTTTGATTTTGTTCTAATTGATTCTTTATTAGACACTCCCATACATGTATCAGAACACTTCTTGCAAATTATTGACATGTTGTTTCATGCATCATCCACATAAAGCTCCATACATCTTCCAATCTAATTAGCAAATAATTTGTTCATCAAACAATGGTATGTAGCTCCGACATTTTTCAATCTGAATGATATCATTTTGTAGTAAAACAACTCATCTTCAGTAATGAATGTTATTTTTTGCTGATCATCTAGATTCATAAAAATTTGGCTGTACCTGGAGAAAGCATCCATGAATCTCATAAATTCATGACCATTCGGGGAATCCACCATTCGATCAATGGAGGCTAACAAGAAGTTATCTTTTTTTTTGGGCTTTGTTCATATTTGTGAAGTCTACTAGAGGTGTTTGATCAGTTAACTGACTCGAACTAGAATTAACTGAATTAATCAAACTTTTTAAACCGTTAATCAAACCAAAATTTTAAAAAAAAAATTTATCGAATCGAACTTTTTCAATTAATTCGGTCGATTAACTGAATTAATCAAAATTTATATTTTTTTTTTGTATTTTGGTAAAAACAAGTAAATAACATATAAAAAATTAATTGAATTAACTGAAATTAAAGTAGTAAAAACACTACATAAATCTTGAAATTAACACATAATTAAAATGTAAGTCTTTAATATTCTCTATTTGTATCTATTTCTTCTCTCCGAAAGATCTCTATTTGTATTATACCTATAAAAATATCTGCAAAAAAATTAGCATATAATAGAAATATATGCATTTAAAGATATATAAAAAATATAAACAAATGAATAGATTGTAAATTAACAAGAATAAGATAGTAAGCATACCCTTCAACTCACGAAAGTCATGAATTTAAGGTAGGTTCTGATGCATTCCAAGAAAAGTCTAAACATTGAATTGACTAAATAAGTTAATGTAGGAGTGACATGCTAAAAATTTGAAACTATTAAATTAAAAATAAATATACCATTTTGAATCTTGTCAGGCTCTTGGATTTGTTTTTCAACCTTTTTGGTGTCTTCTTGTGATAATGATTTTTGAATCCAATCTTGGGTACATACAAGAGCTTGTACAATTTAGGATGTACAACTTTAGGAGTTAAAAAAGTTCTAAATTGATCAAGCACATGCCCCTCGATACTAAATGCATACTTTAAAGCAACTGTAGAAACCAGTATACCTAACACATCTCTGGCCCTCTTTGCAAGAGTGGGAAATTTAGGGCTATTCACTTTCTACCACAATAAAATATCAAAATCATCATCAAAATTCTCATTAGCCTCAGCTAGATATTTATCCAATTTAGATATTTTATCCCCACCACCATTTTCCAACTCACACTTTTTATACAAAGCTTGAATATGCCTTTTCATTTTTTTTGTTGTGGTTCACTGAGAGAAACATGTGTTGGCACACTTGATTGGCTACAAGTACTATAAAATAAAGGCTTATACTCATTAAACAATTCATACAAAGCTTCCCTCAATTTTTGCCTCATTTCAAAAGCTTTTTCAAAATTAGACATTTCACTATGTGCAAATTCAAGATACTTTAATTTTTGTCTAAGATCTAAAACATAAGCAACAAACATAAACAAATTCATCTTATCAATATCACCCCAATACTTATCATACTTGTCTTTCATCTTCATGGCCATAAAATTGAAATTAACATCAATATTTGATTGAGCATCTCATAAAAGAATATGAATTGCAGAAAGCTCGTCAAAAAATTTATTGCAATTGACATATGAAGTGCCAGATATACACAAAGTGACTTTAGAAATGTGTTCCAAGAAATCCCTCAAGTTTCTAACACTAACCAAATTATCCACACTAGGCCAACCCTCTCACCTTTCAAGTTCGGCCCTAAAGTTTGTATCTTGCTCCTTCAATCTCTGAAAAGCTCTCTCAAAGTTCTGAGCAATGTTTAACATTGAGTAGGTCGACTTCCACCTAGTACAAACATCAAGAGACAATATATTCTTGCACTCTATCTTTTCTACCACAACACACTCCTTAAACTTTTTTAATCTAACTGAAGATTGTCTCACATATCTAATAGCCCCCTAATACATTCAACAGATTTATTCATTTCCTTTAAGCCTTCAACAATAATCAAATTCATAATGTGTGTCATGCATCTCATGAAAAGATATTTATCATTTTGAACTAAACCACCTCGAGGGTGAAATTTCTTTCTCAAATAACTAATAGCAACATCATTTGAACTTACATTATCAGCAATAAAAAAAACAACTTATCAATCCCTTAATTCAACAAGCATTTCTCAATCACCATCCTAATGGACTCATCCTTGTGACTAGATATTGGACAAAAGTTTAAAATCTTTTTATTCATTTATCAATCATTATCAATAAAGTGAGCAGTGATACACAAATAATTAACTCTTTACAAACAAGTCCATATGTTAGTAGTTAAGCAAACTCTAGAGCAATAACTTCTCAAAAGTTAATTTATCTTTGCCCTTTCATCTAAATACAATTGATAAACATTCCTAATCATAGTAGTTCATGAAGGAATATGAAACTTAAGACATGCCATGAGCATAACTTTCTTAAAGCCTTCACTTTCAACAAACTTGAAAGGTAATTCATCAATCACAATTATTTGTGCTAACCCTTTCCTACATGCTTTTTGATCAAATCTCCAAGTCGAAAGATGTCATTCCCCTCTTCAACTCTCTTTTTAGGTAGAACTAGTTGTCCTTGGCTAGTGTTAACAACATTACTAGGATTTTTCTTACATGAACTGATATGATATTTCAATGACCCCGTACCATTTTTTTTCATATCACAACAAAATTCTTTTTCACAATAATTACATTTAGCCTTACTTGCACCCTTACTATTAATAATCTTAGTGAAGTGAGACCAGACTTCTGACCTTTGAGAAATTACTTTCCTTTTCCCAGTAGTCCCTTTTGTTTGGCTTGACACTTCACCTATCGAATTTCCACAATCTATTAAAGTAGAAGGTAACACTACCCTCAATAAATGATGGTTCGATGGACATTCTACACGAAAAAAAATATAATAGATTAAAATAAATTTATAATATTAAAATAAATGCAAAGTTAAAGGACCAAAACAAAATCACAGGCATAATTAGGTCAACATTTGAATAATTTTACCTAAAAATATAAAATATTCTATACCACAGTCCGATTAGATTATATATAATACCACAAGCAACTGTCAGAGAACATTTATCTTTTCATCTTGAACCGAAAAAATAATAATTATGCAGAGAATTATCTATTACAGAACATTCTATAGAACTGTGTAATGGAAGGAATGGTTAAAGCTATTAAAACAATAACTCTACTGAGAATAAATCCAAAAAAAGGAAAGCAAGTAGAAAAAAAAAAACACAGCTGCTGGGAAAGAAAAAGATGCTTGGAATTTCACTGCAAACATGTTGCATGGTAATGGAAAAAAGGAAAAGGAATGGCATATCTATGTCCATGAGGCACATATGCATGGCAACAAACCGCTATTAGTTTGAAACTATGTTATTCCAACTTTTCATTTAAAAATTATTTTTACTTAAGTTTATGAACCACATGGATAAGATTAATATGGTAAGTTCACGCCACATACTGAACAATCACTAGTTTAATTATTGCTATACCTTTTACTCATTTATGTGTTTACATTATTTCATCAAGCTTTGAATAGCACACAAAGTAAAAAGTTTCACTTCACGTATATATAAAATATATACTAGGGGACCATTCAATATATACTACAAAATTAGGCTTATGATTTACTGCAACTACAATATAGCTTTACATAATGCATTCCCTATCTTGCTTAACTTTCACTTTCTAACTTGTATTTATATATTTGTTTGATATCAAAAGAAAATGTCTTTGGCCTAAGTAGAGCTTAGGAAATTAACTACCACCCCTTCTATGCCTTCAAGCAAAATTAGGTTAAAATGGAACAAAAGAGTTTTTATTAGAATATTGTGGGGTTCCGAAGTTCTGGTTTGGTAAATTATAACGTAACTATAGCTACTTAGCTATACATAATAAAGGAGGGACCAACATATAAATATATGTATGTATAGCTTCTTTAAAGCATTTAACAAGGACCACTCAGACTCCTAACAGAGTTGTATATAAAGAGAAAATATCTCTCATTATACTAATAAGAATGTTATTACTCCATAGTCCATAATAATATTGAATATAATCGAAATTCAAAACATCAACCATACTGATAATCTTTAATGTGCAAATAACATAACTATCTCACTTTTATATATATAGATCTGTAAATAGAACTAAAATTCAAGGCCGATTTGAAAAGAAGTATATTGTATACATATATAAATGAGAAACCGGTGCACTTTCTACAACATCCATAGCCAGAAGAGTACTTATCGGTGACAAATTAACAATGTAATTACGTTAGTAACCTGTAGAACAAAGAAGCAACAAAACAAAAGTAGACAAAGAAGCAACAAATATGGTCAGTAACCTTTCTACAAAATTACATTCACAAACACACGTTGACTTGTTGAGAACAAAGAAGCAGTAGAATTGAAGAAATAACAAAGAATGAAAATTTTTTTCATAAAAAAAAAGTAGTAGAAGAATCAATTTCAGTAAAAAAAACCTTTGACTGGTGAAGTCAAAATCAATGGCAGACAAATGTCGAACAAATATGGTGACTTGGTGTACTCTAGATGGTGTGACTAGTGGACGTCAAACAGTGGTGACTAGTAGTAGAGATTTTGGGACTTAAGAGATTTTAGATTAGGGATTTTTAATTTAGGGTTAGGGATTGTTGAGTTGTGAGATTTTGGGACTTGGTTTGCGACGACTGGTGTTTTAGTATTACCGTACATTGTTTCGAGTTTTTAGATATTGGGAATTAAAGTTTTATGTTTGGGGCCTAAGTTAGTGTTTGGGTTTATTTTTAGTGGATTGAGTTTATATGGAAGTGGGCTAGTGTTTGGGGCTTGGGTTTGGGTGGTTAGTGGTGGCCTAACGGGTGAATATAATATTAATTATTAAGTTTGATTAATTCGGTTAATTAACCGATTTCAAACAGAATTAATTGTTAACCGAATTTCAAAAAAATTATTATCCAATCCCTGACCGAATTAATTCGGTTAACCAACCGGTTAACCTAATTAATTCAGTTCAGACGGTTAAATAAGTTTTAACTGAAATTTGCACACCCCTAAAGTTTACACACATTTTCCATTTTCCCAAGCTTGGGCACCATTACCACATTCAATACCCAATCTAAGTATATGACTTCATGGGTGAACTCAATAGTTATCATCTTATTTACCTATTGTCTAGTTACTGCTACTGTTTCCAGAGAGAACACCCATTTTTTTAGTTTTATTAGTCCGTGTTAGAATCCACGCCAACAAATGTTGAATGATGGAAGGGTGAATACCAGACATATTAGCAGTAAACCAAGCAAAAACATCTTTGTGACCATATATTCAATTAGTAAAGAGGTCAACATTTTTTTTCCTAGTCAGGAGGCTGGCAGCTACCTTTTTGACCTTCTAGATCATCTGCTCTGAAAGATAAGGATTTTGTGACCTCTGCAACTTCAAATTTTGGAAGCTTAGCCTCAGACCTCACTATCAAACCTTAAAATATATGGTTGTTTTATTAATCAGGTTCACCCCAGTCGATGAGTTTTGTTGAATATGATTGCAACATGTGGGAGGAGGATGACGGTGAATTATTCATTTTTTATGAGCTTTAGGGAAATGATATGACATTCCTAAGCCTTTTTTTGTTCACACTTCTGGTAAGGGTGTTGGAAACTTAATTATCATGCAGAAAGTGGTCACTACCATCTTGGCCATCTATATTATTGGCCTGCCAAAGACCATATTATATGCAGTTAGATGGTCCGCCATTAAAAACTCAACCATCTCTGTAATTGTATGTTTTCCATCATCCAGTACCATTGGCTTAAATAATAAATCTCTTAATTATGATTGGTTGATTAGCGAAGCCATATACTTAACTAGATTTCATTAGTGCTGTCTCCGTGAGACCCATCTTATGAAATGTCTTGGTCATTAGAATGTCCATCGAACTTTCTATATCGACCAAGATTTTGTTAATTTGGAAGGATGAGATGGTGATTGAAACAATGATAGGATAATTTACTTCTGCATCTAGAACCTCCCATTCATCTACCTTTGAGAATCTCAAGCCCCGATAGGACAATTCAGGTTTCTTGATACTGTAGAGACAGATAGAATAGTTTGTTGCTAAGCTTTTTGTTTGGAGTTTTTAGTAGCCCATTCTTTACTACCATCTATCAAGACATCATTGACTCCTTGTATCAGACACTTTCCTTTGTCTTTATGTCAACTATTTAAAGGTTCTACTTCTTTATCATTAGCCCTATTTAGTGGAAAAGCATCTCAGACCACATATTATTGCAATTGGCCTTTTCGAATTGTATCCACAATGTTATCTTTAAGTTGAACACATCAGTTTTTAGTATGTATGCTAGAATTATGATAGTAACAACGGAAGGGAGAGTCATCTTGGTGCGAGTTGAAGGGCATAGTTGGTGGATTTGGTAAAATTCCTTAGTACTCAATCTGATCAAATATGACGGTAGGAGAACAATTGATTTGATGGTATGAGTGATAACAGTTATATGAAACTCGATCCTACTGATGCTAGTTATAGAGACTATCCCTCATGGGTCCTGAATGACGAGGTGGTCATAAAATATTAACCATCTAACTAACCCCTTGCTGTGGAGGTTATATTTTTGGAACCACCCATCACCTACTAGAGGATAGGTCTTTTTCTTAGGCTAATGCTAAAGTGCTGGAGCTTGGTGGTGGTAGCATAGTAGATTGTATTGCATCTTTTAGTTGGAGTGGAAGGGGTAAATCACTAGTTCTGGCAGTGTCTTTGGCTGCACACAACTCCATGTTCAACTATTCATTATGAGCATTTTTTTTATCTAATTAGCATTGATGCCCTTGTTGTTCTTAGAACTAACACAGCTAAGCCAAAAGTTTTTTCTCCATGAGTCACATTTTTTTCTTACATCTCAGTAACATAGTGTAACAACCCTGGCCCGTATCCATCGCCAGAATAGGCTTACAAAGTATTACCTTAAAATCATAACTATAGTCATTTGGTTTTAAACATTTCATAAATCAACTCATAGCCCATTTAAACACATGCAAATCGTCCCTTTTTTGAACCCTCGAGGCCTTAAAAACACTTTAGAAATAATCTGGGACTAAATCGCAAACATTGAAAACTTTATAGAAAAAGATAGAAAATTTTACACTATAGGGGTCACACGACTGTGTGACTCACATGGCTAAGGCACACGCTCGTGTCTTAGGCAGTGTAGACATTTGAAGTAGGGACACATGGTCATGTCTAAGCCTGTGTCTATGTCCGTGCCCGTGTAACTCACTGACTTGGGTCACAGTGCCAAGCCACACTCCCATGTGCTAAGCCGTGTAACACTCGAAATACAACTTTTAAAGCCTACAAGGGATATACAGTCGTGTCATATGACCATGTGTCACACATGGCTGAGACATACACCCCTGTCTTAGGCCGTATGGACAAGAAAATGGCCAAAAAATCAAGCCATTTCTTTCACCCTGTCATCCTTGAACTTACAAGTTATTTGCACACATGAACAAATCATCATAACCTACCAAAACATGCACAAAGATGTCCAAATCATTACACCATTTAACCATACAACCAATATACCAATAAGGCACCTCAATTACCACTATCAAACATACCTAAATTTATGTCTAAATGGTCATAATTCAACCAAACATACTTGACTAAATTCCATATCAAAACATGCCCTATATGATCATTTTGCAACCACGCCAATACTTACCACTTTAACCATAAAATCATGCATCAATTCGATCATAAAAACACCAACTATTTAGCATCAAAGTGCCAAAAGCACACCAACCATCAAGGCATCAGAATAACATAAGTTTCACAATTTCAGAGCAGCATTACATGCCAATATCATTAACTAAAAACTAGACATAAGTCCACCTATACATGCCATTATAACCATGACCAAAGCATCAAAATCTATCGATAAAATACTATGATGGATCTTCGACTAGCTTCCAACTCGATCAAGCTTCTGATAATATGTAAAATAAGAGAAAAATACTACATAAGCAATGAATGCTTAGTAAGCTTGTAGAACATGAAACATAACTTATCACTTCAATACTATAATACATAGATTAACACCAATACTTCAAACTTGGTATAAACCTATTGAACACCATTCAACTCACATTTGACTATATTTATAAGCATCACATACAACTTTCATTCATAACATAATAAAGTCTCATAGGTTGACTTCATAATTATCAACCTTTCCTTAAAACAATGAACCATTTCATTTAACATTCTTACCGTTCCATTTTCATAACTGTAACACCCCTATCTCGTAACTGTTGCCGGGTAAGGGGCATTACTGGACTTGTAACTCAGATCAGATCAGTAATATTTTGAACTTTACAAACACAATACAATTCTATAATCATTCATCCAATCATGCTTTAAAGCTCCTATAACCATACACACGTTCATTTAGGACCAAATTGAAAACATGTGAAAGATAGGGAGAACATTCAGAAAACTTTCAAGTTAGGGACACATGGCCGTGTCCCTAGCCCGAGCAAACCAACACGGTCGTGCCCTATAAGACACGCCCCAACACTCAACTCGTGGTTGAAACTGACCAACCCCACATGGCCACCAGACACGCCCGTGTGTCTAGCCTATGCACAACACTGCCATGTACCACACGGCTACCAGACACGCCCAAGTCTAGACCATGTGCAAAATTACGTAAAACCTTTAAGGTGCAGGAGTTACACGGCTGAGTCATACGCCCGTGTGCTCTACCCGTGTGGCACAAGGTAGGCTAGGTTTAAGCCATTCCAGCCACCCAAAATGGGTCAATTCCTACAAGCATGAAACCATAATATTTCATACACAATTTGCAACCATTGAACACCACTTAAACATATGCCAAATACATACCATTTTCATTATATTAGCAACTAGCCTATACATGCCATGACCATCTCATTTACAAACATTCAAAAGTACCAAAAGCTTGATGGATAGTGTGATAACAGATATCCGACTCGTCCGAAAATCGAGCTAGCTTCCGAATCTATAAAACAAGAGAAAAAGTAAATGGAGTAAGCTTTAAAAGCTTAGTAAGCTCATATAACGTAGAATTAAACTTACCAAACATTAGGAATAAGCACGTGACTAATGTCAAACCAAGTCATAAGTTCATATTGCCTACTCATCAATCATACACAAGTTAGTACTTATAAAACCTTGTGACCATTCATTCTCTCAATGGAACATTTACATAACACAAGCATTTACCAAATACTTATGACATATAATTCATGTAATTCATATCATATAGTTCATAGAAATCATGTAGTTCATGGAACTTGTAATTCATATATCCTTTGATCATCATGTAACATGTATCGATAATTACCCATTGAACCTTTAAGAACATCGAGGGATACTCGGGTGATACACACACAGTATATATACATATAACCTGCAATCCGTCAATGCATCATGTATGCTCTTTCGAGCCTGTAACGGTAAGCCAAAAGGCTGAACATGTGATCCCGAAGGATGAACGGTAAGCCCGTAGGCTGAACGGCAAGTCCGAAGACTGAACATGTAATCCTGAAGGATGAACATATAGCTCATGAGCTGTGGTGAGTCTGCAACAAATGCAGGAGCTCAAACCATCCTGTAGCCCTAGTGACATGTCACTCGTATCCTACGACTTTCTACGGTTCAAATCGGACTCGGTAATCATATTGAACTTGGGATCTTTAATCTTTCCATATCAATTCATATGCATATAATCAATAGGCAATTCCTTTTCTATAGTGTACTATACTTTCACATGACAAATTAAACCATAATTATAAGCATTTACAATTCAATTCTAATTATACGAACTTACCTCAATTTCCCGATGTCTACTCGTCTACCTTTCTTTTTCCCCAATCAAGTTCCGGGATTTGATTGTCTTTATCTATACTAATACAAATTCAGTTATTTAATCGCCAACACATTCAATTTAGTCCAAGAACATGTGTTTGGCCTATTTACAAATTAGCCCTTAACTTTCATACTTTAACACTTTAGTCATAAATTCACAAAATAGCAAATTACACAATAGAACCCTCAATTTATCATAACTGAATATTCATATACTTCATATAAGCGCATATATGTCATTTATTTACAATTCCAACCACAAAAATTCTACCTTTTTCAATTTAATCCTCAAAACTCATTTTCATCAAAAATTACTTTATAAAACTTGTATATTTCAAAACAACCTTCAATAATTAACCAAAAACTAGTAAAACAACATGGATTCATCAATGACAGTTTTCAAAAACATGAACAAATTCAAAAGTTGAGGTACGAGTTAGCTAGTATACGAAGCAACGATCTCAAAAACGTAAAAATTACTAAAAAACCGAGACAAAACCATACCTTAATTAAACAAAATGATAGCCGAATGGAACAAAGCTTAAAAAACTTATTTTTACTTGAAGAATCGGTGGAGAAGAAGAATTATGAAGCTATTTTCATGTTTTATTTAATTAAAACCTATTATAAAACCAAATGACTATTTTAACCTTTGATAAAAATCATTTAAAAGCCATAAATATATGGACATAGATGTCCACTCAATTTAGAAATGGAAAATTTATCATTTAAGGACTCACATTTCTAAAGCCATGATCAAACAAGTCATTTATGAAACAGAACTCCTATTTATCGCTTTATGCGATTTAATCCTTTTTACCCAATTAACTATTTAAACGATAAAATTTCTATACGAAACTTTCACACAATGAATCTATCATGCTGTAAAACATATAAAACAGTTAAAACAATATTTCAACTCGGTTAAGTGGTCCTGAAACCACTCGTTCTGATTAGGTTCTAAAATGGGCTGTTACAACTCTCCCCCCTTTAGGGATTTTCGTCCCCGAAAATCTTACCGGTAAACAGGTTAGGGCATTGTTTTCGCATAGCTTCCTCGA
The DNA here is from genome assembly GCA_020496765.1 of Gossypium stocksii. Classification (NCBI taxonomy): domain Eukaryota; kingdom Viridiplantae; phylum Streptophyta; class Magnoliopsida; order Malvales; family Malvaceae; genus Gossypium; species Gossypium stocksii. Next base: position 59,000,082 of record CM035622.1, read on the forward strand.
TTTCCCACGCAGCTTCCTCTATCTCGTGTTTACACCAGAGAACCTTTACTAGTGCTATATGTTTATTTCTTAATTCTTTAATTTCTCGAGCTAGAATTTTGATCGGTTCTTCAGTATACGACAAATCAGACTGTATTTCCACATCAATGGGAGAGATGACATGAGATGGATTGGATCGATATCGACAAAGCATTGATACATGAAACACATTATGAATTTTTTCAAGTTTAGATGGTAACGATAGTCGATAAGCTACCGATCCTATTCTTTCCACAATTTCATACAACCCGATAAAACGAGGACTTAACTTTCCTTTTAGACCAAAACGAAGAATTTTCTTCCACGGTGATACTTTAAGAAATACACGATCTCCACTTGAAATCTATTTCCTTTCATTTCAAATCTGCATAAGATTTCTGTCTGTCAGATCCTGCTTTCAAATGTCGCGAATTACCTTTACTTTTTCTTCGGTTTCTCAGATCAAATCAACCCCGTGTAACTTTTTCTCAATCAATTCAGTCCAGTATAACAGTGTTTGACATTTACGACTGTATAGTGCTTCGTACGGAGCCATTTTCAAACTCGTCTGGAAGCTGTTGTTATATGCAAATTCAATCAGAGGTAAATATTTCTTCCAGCCACTTTCAAATTCAAGAATACAATATTGTAACATATCTTCTAAAATCTGTATAACTCTTTCAAACTGACCGTCGATCTGGGATGAAATGCGGTACTGAAATTCAATATCATTCCCAAAGCTTCTTGCAATTTCTTCTAAAATCTCGAAGTAAATCTCGGGTCTCGATCAGAAATAATAGACAACGGTACACCGTGTAGTCGTACAATCTCTGATAAATACAATTCAGCTAATCTATCTAGAGAATAGTCTGTACGTACCGGTATAAAATGTGTAGATTTGGTCAATCTATCAACGATAACCCAGATTGCATTTTTCTTCTTCGGAGTCAGGGGTAATCCTGATACGAAATCCATTGTAACTTTGTCCCATTTCTATTTTGGAATCAGAATAGGCTGTAATAAACCCGACGGTACTTGATGTTAAGCCTTAACTTGCTGACAGATCAGACATTTAGATACAAATTTAGAGATATCCCGTTTCATTCTCGACCACCAGTATAGTTGTTTTAAATCATTATACATTTTCGTGCTACTCGGATGAATTGAAAAACAATTATCATGTGCTTCGTGCAAAACTTTCTGAATGAGTTCACTATCTTTCGGTATGCAAATTCTATTTTGAAACATTAAACAATCATCAGTCCCAATAGAAAATTCAGAATCAGAATTTAACTAATAGTGAAGCTGCTTAGCTTACAGTTCATTATCATTCTTCTGAGCCTCGCAGATTTGTTGCAGAATCATCGATTTAGCCTTTAACTCGGCTACAATAGATCCGTCATCACAAAGCTTCATATGAGTATTCAAAGCCTGCAAAGTAAATAAAGATTTCTGACTTAATGCATCAGCTATAACATTAGCTTTTCCCAGATGATAGTCAATTACAAACTCATAATCTTTAAATAATTCAAGCCATCTCCGTTGTCGCATATTCAAATCTTTTTATGACATCAGATATTTCAGACTTTTATGATCCGTAAAGATTCGACATTTCTCACCATATAAGTAGTGTCTCCAAATCTTTAAAGCAAAAACTATAGCAGCTAGCTCCAGATCATGTGTCGGGTAATTCTTCTTGGTGTAGTTTCAACTATCGAGAAGCATACGCTATAACTTTCCCGTCTTGCATCAATACACAGCCCAGTCCGATTATCGATGCATCACTATAGATCATGAACTCTTTACCTGATTCAGGTTGAACTAAAACTGGTGCTTCTATTAATAAAGCCTTCAATTGTTCAAAACTCTACTGACATTTATCTGTCCACTCAAATTTCACATCTTTTTGTAGCATTCGAGTTAACGGTACCGCAATCATCGAAAATCCTTTCACAAATCTTCGGTAATAACCCGCTAATCCCAGAAAACTTCTAATCTCAGAGACGTTTCTCGGGGGTCTCCAGTATATAATAACAGATATTTTGCCTTCCGCAGAAACAATGTGACCCAGAAATCCAACTTCTCGCAACCAAAATTCACATTTGCTGAATTTGGCGAATAACTGTTTATCTCTCAAAGTTTGTAACACGATTCTCAAATGTTCAGTGTGCTCCATCTCATCACGTGAATAGATCAGAATGTCATCAATGAATATAACTACAAATATGTCTAAATACGGTCAAAAAATACGGTTCATCAAATCAATAAACACTGCAGGAGCATTAGTTAACCCAAAAGGCATAACTAAAAATTCATAATGACCGTACCGTGTTCTGAAAGCAATCTTTGGTATGTCTGAATCTTTAACTCGTAACTGGTAATAACCCAATCTCAGATCAATCTTCAAAAATACAGTAGCCCCTTTCAGCTGATCAAGCAAATCATCAATTCGCGGAAGAGGATATTTATTCTTTACTGTCACTTTATTCAACTGTCGATAATCAATACATATTCTCATTGATCCGTCTTTCTTTTTCACAAATAAAACAGGAGCACCCTAAGGTGAAAAGCTCGGTCTCGCAAAACCTTTATCCGTCAATTCTTGTAACTGTGCTTTCAATTCTTTCAACTCAGTCGGTGCCATTCTGTACGGAGCTATCAATATCGGAGTAGTACCCAGTAACAACTCAATACCAAATTCCACTTCTCTAATCGACGGTAAACTCGGTAATTCTTCCGAAAAAACATCTGGGAACTCATAAACAACTGGTACAGATTCAACTTTCAATTCTGACACTTTAGTATCCAGCACATACGCTAAATAAACATTACAGCCCTTTTTCACATATTTCTGAGCTCGCATAGCAGATATAACTATCGGCAATTCATTCAAATCATTTGGCTCGATCTGAAGAAGTTCACCATTCTGATCTTTCAACTCTATACTCTTTCGTCTGCAATTCACAACTGCCTCATGTACATTTAACCAATCCATACCCAGTATCACATCAAACTCATGAAACGAGAGGAGTATCAAGTCAGCCAGAAAACAATATCCCTGAGTCATCAATGGACAATTCTTACATATTTTATCAACTAACACTGACTTGCCTAACGGATTCGATACTTTAACTACAAATTTTGTAGACTCAACATGTAAACTCTTTCTAAACACTAATTCCATGCAAATATATGAATGAGTTGATCTAGGATCTATCAACGCAACTATATCAGTGTTATGAAGAGAAAAAGTACCGGTAACAACGTCAGGCGACGAGGCTTCCTCACGTGCACGTATTGCATAGGCTCTAGCAGGAGTGCGTGTCTCGAATCTCACATTAGTATCTCATGAAGCATTGCGATTTCCACTTTGATTCCCGGTATTACGGGACAATATACCTCTAGTTACGGTATTATTTACTTTAGTTGACTGTTCTTTATCAGCTACAAATCTTTCAGGACAATCTCACAAATAGTGATCCAAAGATCCACATCTGAAACAAGCTCCGCTCTTCAATCGGTATTCACCAAAATGCTTCCAGTTACAGTACTTACAATCAGGTCCGGGAGTTCTCACACTATCCACATTAGCTACGGAGGTTACCTGAGGGCTCGAATGAGAAGATCTAACATTTCTTTCTTTGATGGATATGCCTGTAGAAGCAGCAGAATGAGGATGAAAGTCTTTTGATCTCTTGGATCTGGACTGGTGTGACTTACTCGCAATTCTTTTTCTGAATTCTCTGGATTCGAAATCAGCTTTCCGTTTTTCTTTAACAAGTTCTTCGGCTTTACAAGCCCGATCAACTAAAACTACAAACTCTTTCAGCTCAAGTATCCCCACTAATAATCGAATTTCTTCATTTAACCCATCTTCGAATTGTTTACACATAATTGCTTCAGTAGAGACACATTCACGAGCATATTTATTGAGTCATACAAACTCTCTCTCGTACTCAGTCATGGACATTCGACCTTGTTTCAGTTCTAAAAACTCTTTTCTTTTCTAATCGATGAATCGTTGACTAATGTACTTCTTTTTGAATTCTGTCTGAAAGAAATCCCAGTTAACTCGTTCTCGCGGTACAACCGATATCAAAGTATTCCACCACTGGTATGCCAAATCCCGCAGTAAAAATATTGCACATCTTAAGCATGCATCAGGTGTACAAGCTAATTCATTAAAAACTTAGATTGTATTCTCAAGCCAGAACTCGGCCCTCTCAGCATCATCACTTGATGAAGCTCTAAATTCTTCGGCCCCATATTTTCGTATCTTATCAACTAGAGGTCTATTCAATCTTATAGGATCCATAACTCGTACATTTTCAGGGTTAGGTTGTGGGACTTGAGGGTGTGGAGGTTGTGGAACAGCCAGGTTTGCTTGCACAAACTCGCTAAACCATTCAAACATTATATGGAAGAAAGCTTTCTCAGCTTCTTCCTGATTGCCCGCAGCAGCGCATGATCCAGAAGGCACAACCCCTTGAGCAGGTGCTGGCGCAATACTTTCAACATCGTCGGCTATTGCTCGATTCGAATCCATTTCTATACAAAACAGATTTCAGAGGATGTCAGAAGATATCACACTATCGCATTTCATGAACATGGCATGTATAGCTAGACTCGTACTAACACGGTAGTCCTAGAATCGACTAAATCGTAGCTCTGATACCAATAAAATATAACACCCCTATCTCGTAACCATCACCGGAATAGGTAAGGAGCATTATTGGACTCGTAACTCAGATCAGATCAGTAATATTTTGAACTTTACAAACATAATACAATTCTATAATCACTCATCCAATCATGCTTTAAAGCTCATATAACCATACACACGTTCATTTAGGACCAAATTGAAAACATGTGAAAGATAGGGAGAACATTGAGAAAACTTTCAAGTTAGGGACACACGGCCGTGTCCTTAGCCCGTGCAGACCAACACGGTCGTGCCCTACAAGACACGCCCCAACACTGAGCCCGTGGTTGAAACTGACCAACCCTACACGGCCACCAGACACGCCCGTGTGTCTAGCCCGTACACAACACTGCCATGTACCACACAGCTACCAGACACGCCCGTGTCTAGACCGTGTGCAAAATTACCTAAAACCTTTAAGGTGTAGGGGTTACACGGCTGAGTCACACGCCCGTGTGCTCTGCCCGTGTGGCACAAGGTAGGCTAGGTTTAAGCCATTCTAGCCACCCAAAATGGGTCAATTCCTACAAGCATGAAACCATAATATTTCATACACAATTTGCAACCATTGAACACCACTTAAACATATGCCAAATACATACCATTTTCATTAACTTAGCAACTAGCCTATACATGCCATGACCATCTCATTTACAAACATTCAAAAGTACCAAAAGCTTGATGGATAGTGCGATAACAAGTCTCCGACTCGTCCAAAAATCGAGCTAGCTTCCGAATCTATAAAACAAGAGAAAAAGTAAATGGAGTAAGCTTTAAAAGCTTAGTAAGCTCGTATAACGTAGAATTAAACTTACCAAACATTAGGAATAAGCACGTAACTAATGTCAAACCAAGTCATAAGTTCATATTGCCTACTCATCAATCATACACAAGTTAGTACTTATAAAACCTCTCAATGGAACATTTATATAACACAAGCATTTACCAAATACTTATGACATATAATTCATGTAATTCATATCATATAGTTCATATAAATCATGTAGTTCATGTAACTTGTAATTCATATATCATTTGATCATCATGTAACATGTATCGATAATTGCCCGTTGAACTTTTAAGAACATCGAGGGATACTCGGGTGATACACACCCAGTGTATATACATATAACCTGTAATCCGTCAATGCATCATGTATGCTCTTTCGAGCCTATAATGGTAAGCCAGAAGGCTGAACATGTGATCCCGAAGGATGAACGGTAAGCCCGTAGGCTGAACGTTAAGTCCGAAGACTGAACATGTAATCCGAAGGATGAACATATAGCTTGTGAGCTGTGGTGAGTCCGCAACAAATGCAGGAGCTCAAACCACCCTGTAGCCCTAGTGACATGTCACTCGTATCCTATGACTTTCTACGGTTCAAACAGGACTCGGTAATCATATTGAACTTGGGATCTTTAATCTTTCCATATTAATTCATATGCATATAATCAATAGGCAATTCCTTTTCTATAGTGTACTATACTTTCACATGACAAATTAAACCATAATTATAAGCATTTACAATTCAATTCGAATTATATGAACTTACCTCGATTTCCCAATGTCTACTCGTCTACCTTTCTTTTTCCCCTATCAAGTTTCGGGATTTGATTATCTTTATCTATATTAATACAAATTCAGCTATTTAATGACCAACACATTCAATTTAGTCCAAGAACATGTGTTTGGCCTATTTACAAATTAGCCCTTAACTTTCATACTTTAACACTTTAGTCCTAAATTCACAAAATAGCAAATTACACAATAGAACCCTCAATTTATCATAACCGAATATTCATATACTTCATATAAGCACATATATGTCATTTATTTACAATTCCAACCACAAAAATTCTACCTTTTTCAATTTAATCCTCAAAACTCATTTTCATCAAAAATTACTTTATAAAACTTGTTTATTTCAAAACAACCTTCAATAATTCACCAAAAACTAGTAAAACAACATGGATTCATCAATGACATTTTTCAAAAACATGAACAAATTCAGAAATTGAGGTACGGGTTAGCTAGTATACGAAGCAACAATCTCAAAAACGTAAAAATTACTAAAAACCAAGACAAAACCATACCTTAATTAAACAAAATGATAGCTGAATGGAACAAAGCTTAAAAACCCTTATTTTTACTTGAAGAATCGGTGGAGAAGAAGAATTATGAAGCTATTTTCATGTTTTATTTAATTAAAACCTATTATAAAACCAAATGACCATTTTAACCTTTGATAGAAATCATTTAAAAGCCATAAATATATGGACATGGATGTCCGCTCAATTTAGAAATGGAAAATTTATCATTTAAGGACTCCCATTTCTAAATCAATGATCAAATAAGTCATTTATGAAACAGAACTCCTATTTATCGCTTTATGCGATTTAAACATTTTTACCCAATTAACTATTTAAACGATAAAATTTCTATACGAAACTTTCACACAATGAATCTATCATGTTGTAAAACATATAAAAGCAGTTAAAACAATATTTAGACTCGGTTAAGTGGTCTCGAAACCACTCGTTCCGATTAGGGTCTAAAATGGGCTGTTACAATAACATACAAGACATAACATAAAATTAACTATGCCACAAATTAGTGTATTTAAGCATAACTCTTTTAGAATCGACTGCACATTAAACCATTTCATGAGGAATTACATATACTGATTCTTGCCACTCTTTCATGCACATAAGCATCTTTCCATTTGGTCACTTACTATTTCAATGCATATCTTTAAGGCTAACATAATACAACCCAACCAATAGCTTGACACAAGCCTAAGCATTATCAACAACACATGTGAATGCATTAATTCATAATCCACTTGAATTACATAAGATAAGTCATTAAACATGAAATACCTCACTTGAAATCATCAATTTCATGAACATAGACATACCTTCAATTAACATTTTCTTTTCATTTCTTTTTCATAGTTTTTCGTAGTTTTGATGATATAAGTCATTTGAGTACTTAACGTTCCTTTCTTTTTCTTACTCATCCCATTTGCATAGTACAAAATATAAACATAAAATTTACCTTATGTATTCCTATCATCCATAATATCATCATGTCAATTGAAATATTCAATTCAAACACAAATATAAGACAATTCCAGCAAAATCACTAAACAAGTTATCTTATCGGGATTTACAATCAAATGAACGACTTAAGAATAAGAGTGCATCATCAGATCAACTGAGTATACCAGACAGAAGCTCATAAGAGCTAATCCAATAGAAACACACCAGACAGAAGCTCACAAGAGCTAATCTAACTGAAACACACCAGACAGAAGCTCATAAGAGCTAATCCAACCGAAAAATACCAAATAGAAAGTATAACACGAGAGTTTGCAACAAATGCTGAACCTTAGTTTACTCGGGTAATATACATATATCTCCCTCCAATACCATCCCCACTTCAAACCCCTAAAAAAACCAAATCACGATTGTACTCTATCTCGCGTTTAATCCAAACCGAGCATCAAATTTAATATTATATATTTAAATACCATTCATTATCAACAATTAAAAATAACTATATAAGTTGTACCATGTTCATTTACTCAATAATTCATGTTGATGTTAAATTCTAAACCGTACAAACTTACCTGACTAAATTGCAAAACTGTCAAAGTATAGAGGCTATCTGGTAATTTTCCATTCTCCTCAATTTTCCACTTGATCTTGATCTAAATTATTAACTTCATTCAACTCATTAATTTAAACAGCAAAATCACTTCATTTTATGCAATTTAGTCATTTTTAAAATTTTTACAAAATTACCCCCAATATTTTACTTTTATTCAGTTTAGTCCCTGAGTCTAAAACATGCAAATTAACCATTTTTACCCAAATTTGAGCTTAGAAAAATGTTCATAGCTCCTAATACAGCCCATCTTTATAAAAATTTCATATCAAATCTGTAACACCCCTTACCCGTGTTCAACGCCGGAACAAGGTACGAGGCATTGTAGGACTTATCATACGAATGAACATACACTTCTGAGTCACAAATTCACATCCAAATTAAAACCATTCACATTTAATCATAAAGTCCCTAAAACGAGCCTACGAGGCCCAAAACATACATTGGAACTGGTTCGGGAATTAACTGAGAACTTTAGAAATTTTTACAAAGTTTAGAAATTTTTCCACAAAATAGGGGTCACACGACCATGTGGCTTGGGGCACACCCGTGTAGGCAGGTCGTGTGGTCACACACGCTCGTGTCCCGAACCCATGTAACTCACTGACTTGTAACTCATAACCAAATTGAGCTCACACGGCTAAGTCACACGCTTGTGTGCTAAGCCGTGTGGAAAATTAATTTTCACAAAATAGGTGAAGACTTTAAACAGCCAGGGCACACACTCGTGTTCGAGGTTGTGCCATCCACACAACTGAGAGACACGCCCATGTCTCTGCCCATATGCTCAATCTTGAGCATTCTGTTTCTCAAAATTAAAGTGCAGGGGACACACGGCCTGAACACATGTCCGTGGGGATGACCATGTGTCACACACGGCCTAGACACACGCCTGTGTGTCTACCTGTGTGGACAAAATAAAGGCTATCTACCAAGCCATTTTGCCAGCCTTTTAATGCACAAACCTATACAACACAACATAGCACCAATCCAAGCATATACATACAACCATCATCCACAACCAATACATCAATACTTCATTCATGAAAGGCATCATCACTTGGATATACTTATAATCAATATTGACTCATTTCAAATGGCCTTATACAAAATGATCATTAAACCAATTAAGCTGACACACTTGGCCAAATCAACTATGACATATATATCAAAATGACCAATTCCCCTATACATGCCATACTCTTAAAATGCTAAGATCATCAATACCCAAAATAAAAGAGTTGATAGTGTGAATCGAGTCTCCAACGATCTCTGATCCCTGAGCTAGCTTGGTAACATTATAAATCAAGGGAAAGAAAGGGGAGTAAGCTATATAGCTTAGTAAGTTCATATGCAAATAATAGGCATTATAACTACACCTTTATTGTACAAATTTCATAATGGGAGTTGATATAGATATTATTAAAATTTCATAGCCATTGCTCACCCATTCATAACTTTACCATAAATTCATCACTACTCGTCACTTATTAACTCATCATTATTCTTCCATTCAATAGTCATATGAACTTCGTATGTACTTGTATTGCTTACTTTGAATGTACTTTCGTTCTGGCCTAAACTAGACCTGTTGAACCAGTCGAAATCACTAAGGATACTCAGGAGTCATACATAGGTCATACAATGCCATATCCCAGATATGGTCTTACATGTAATCCAATGTCGATGACAATAGCCTAGTTATGGTCTTATATGAAAACTCGTATCGATGCCATGTCTCAGACATGGTCTTACACGTACTACCATACTGATACCATATCACAGATATGGTCTTACACGTAACCACATGTCAATAACCTCAATGTCATAACCCTCGTATCCTATAATGTTCCTAGGGTTCGTACTGGGGTTCCCTACTTATCAAATTATCATCAAACTCGTTCACACCATTAAACTCATCCATGTGGTCAATTATACAGTTCAAGCAATAATTAAACATTTAAACATAATATAACGATGCATTATTTACATATAAACTTACCTTGGTACAAAAATAGTAGAAATGGGACCTAATCGTCAAACACATTATTTTTCCTTCGATCTAGGTCCGAACCTCGTTTCTCTTGGTCTATAATAACAATTTAACTCATTTATTATTCACATTATTCAATTCATCCCAAAAATCACATTATGAAAAAAATTACATTTTTGCCCTTAAAGTTTCACATTTTTACACTTTAGTCCCTAGGCTCATCAAATGAAATGTGTTTATTATCCACAAAACCCAAGCCTAGCCAATACATTTTCCTACTCATACCAGCCCATATTTTCCATTTAATCACACTTTTACTACTCATTTCATCACTTTTTACAAATAGGTCATTTTTAACATTTTCATAAAAAATCATGTAGTAAATGTTGTTTATCTAACACCAAACATACATTTTCTATCATTAGACATCAAAATACTTGCATGTCTAACATGGATAAATTTTTAAACTTTGCTAATACTTCAAATTAGTCCTTAGAAAAGCTAGAGTAGGTTACGAGGATCTCAAAAACATAAAAATCGTTAAAAAGGGGGCAAGGATGGACTTACAATCGAGCTTGAAAGTGGCCAAAACCCTAGTTATGCACTCCTTGGAATTTTCAGCTATGGGAGGAAGAAGATGGACAAAAATTTCATCTTTCTTTACTTATTAGTCGATTAATTAACCAAATGACCAAAATGCCCTTAATGCCAAACTTTGAAATTTCACCTAACCATGTCCATTTTTGTCCATCTTATGAAATAATGGCCTAATTACCTTTTAAGGACCTCCAATTTAAAAATTCATTACAATTAAGCACCCAAAGCTTCTAGAACACATATTTTGTACCTATTGCAATTTAGTCCTACTAATCAAATTGGACCCCCTGTCGATAAAATTTCTTAACGAACTTTTCACACATGCATTCAATCATACTATAACCCTTAAATATTATCACAATAAATATTTCTACTCCGGATTTGTGGTCCTAAAACCAATGTACCGATTTGGCCCTAAAACGGGCTGTTACAAAATCATTGTACTTTTATTATTTCAATAATTTAATCCATAATCGATAAATTCATCAAAAATCACTTAATAAAGTACTTTTAAATAACAACTAATATCTCCAATTCATTATTTAACATCAAAAATCACAAGGTTCATCAATGAAAACATTCAAAATCTTTAACAGTTTCAAAATCGAAGGTAGGGTTAGTTAAACCTAGTTGCAACGATTTCAAAAATATAAAAAATTATTAGAAACGGATAAAAAATGGCTTACCATGCTTCATCCAAAGAAGAACTGAAGCTTGAAGCTTTCCAATGGTGAATTTGGTGGTGAGAAAACCAAAATGAAGAAGAAAACCTCATGTTTTCTTATTTTAACATTATTATAAACTTTATTCATTATTTCAATAATAAAAAAACTTATAAAACTTATAAAATTAAAAGGAATTAAAGCATCCACCGTGCCACTATCTTAAGGATGGTTTATATGTCCATTAAGGCCATCCAATTATAAATTTTTAATCAATTAACACCTTTAAAATAATAGCGATTGACTTTTTCAATTTTTACGATTTAGTCCTTTTTGCTTAATTAATTATCAAAACATTAAAATTTCTTAACGAAACTTTAATACAACCTTAATGACACTTCGTAAATATTTATAAAAATATTTAGGGCTCAGTTTATAGAAACAAGGTCCCGATACCTTATTTTCTAAGACCACTAAACTTTAGGGTCATACCACTTTAACTTAATAAATCGTTTATATAACATAAATTATCAAATAAAAAACCTTTTTAAAACCATATTTGACTTGTAAATATTAAATAATAATATTTACGAATTTACTTATCAGATTTGGTGGCCTTAAAACCACTATTTCCAACACCACTGAAAAAGGGGCTATTACACATGGTGTTGAGAGCTAATGAGTCGTTATTACTGGGAAGCCTAGTTTAGAGGAATGATCATGCAACAACCTAAACCTGACCAGAATGTCAGGTCCAAGTTACGAGATGTCATATTCGTTTTGAAGTAACTACAATCAATCATAGCTAAATTATATTATTTAATAATTAAATATAGTTAAAACATACATTCAATATGATATACAAACATTATTAGGTCTTATACTAGCTTAGGAAAGCTCAATTCTATCTCGGGGTCAAACTAGGACTAAATTGAAAATTTTTCTAAATTGGGTATCACGATATCCAAAGCTTATTATCGCAATATCAACGAAAGTGTCGAAACTTAAAATTTCATCAAGTGGGTATCACGACATCCAGGGCTTTGTATCGCGATATTGAAGATAGTAGGCAAACTTCCCGACCTAAGGACCAAATTGCAAAGATTCCAAAAGTGGGTATTGCAATATTTAGCATTTGGTATTGCGATACCGAAGACAGACCACTAGGTCCCAATTTTTGGCAAAACTATACACTTCCAAACATGCAAATTTACCCATTTACCTTTACACATTCAATCACACATAACATTCAACTATTAAGCAAATTACAATTTCCAATCATTTATCAAACACATCATTTTAATTACCAAGAAAATATTAATCAAACATCAACCACATACTATCATAATTTATATCAATTCACTTCCCAAAAGTACCATTTCAAAAACCACAAGTTCATTCCAACCATTACTAATCCATACCATTTTTAAGCTAAGCATTAACAATTCATAACATACTTCAATACTAGCTTTGCATATACCTAATTAAATTCATTCATCAACTTCCAATTCAACATTTCTAAACATAGCAAAATACAAAAGGACTCCACTAGGTACATGTCATTTAACTAACACAAGAATTTTACCAACTTCGCTAAGTTTGGTATTCTGTCTAGATGCTGAAATCAATGCTGGGGATCTCAAACTTAGTGCTATTTCTATAATTCAAGTAAAACAACACATAAAATAATCAATTGCATACATATCAAGCTTGGAAGAAATAATTATGCAACATTTCATTACAAAATAAATTGATGCATTTCAAATCTTACTGAATTGGCTTACTAGCTCGTTAATCATTTTGTGAAATCTTTACATACCACGACAATTAACATCGTATATAAGTTTCTGAAATCCAACTTATTAGCATATAATCAATTTCAATCATCATTTATCCAATTTGTAATGTATATGTGTATTGATATTCCCTTATTAATCCGATTCAAGCTCAAACAATAGATGGATCCAACCAACCCACCAATTTGGCAACTAGTGTCTCATCAAAACGTCTAAAATAAATAAATTGTGCCCAGTGCTCGTTAGTGTAACCGAAATAACAATTGTGTTTAGCACTCGTCAGAACGTTTGAAAGAAAAATGCGCCCAGCGCTCATCGACATATTGTCAAAATAACCCATACTCAAACTATCCTATGGTATGCCATTTATATCTAACTCTACCCAAACAGTTAATAAGGTAACAATTATTCAATTCTAAATATAGTTCAATTTCACAATTCATCAAATTATTTTCATCAACCAATCGTCAATCCATGTGTACCATAGCATAATTCAACCCAATTCCAAGTCAATTTTACATTTACATCGAGTTATAATATTTTCATATCTATTCAATTTAGTCATCTTTCTCTGTAATTAATCAAATTGTATCAGTTCAACTTGATTTATCAAGCTCAACTCACTTCATAATCTTGCCATGCAAAACAGAATAGACATGTAACAATTGAAGTGGTTCGAATTAAAGAATTCCAAACTGAAAACTCTGAGTTATTTGTCAAATGACTTTAGCTTTTCATTTCCCTCTCGAGGAATCCAGATCGACGTTAGCAATTGAAGCTTCAAAGATTGAAACTGTTGGCCGAAAGTTTTCTTCTTCTCATCTTGAGGTTTCAATGGAAAAATGAGAAAGATGAAGCATCTTTCTCTTTCCTTCCACTTTTATTTGTTTTCATTTTATTAATTTAATTTAATTATTATTTTTTAATATTTAACCAAATTATGATAAAAAAGTATCCTACCCATTATATACTAAAATGGTTTAATTTCCATTTTAAACCTTGGAGTAATTGCTAAATAAGTCTTCAAACCTTTGGCCAATTAAAAACCAACAATGATAAACTTTTTACAATTTAGTGCCTATACTTTAATTAATCACTAATTTGGCTAAATTACTTATCAAAACTTCAATTCTTCTATATAATAACTTTATAAATATTTATGGGCTCGGCTTACAAAAACGTGGTCTCAAATCGTATTTTTCGACACCACTAACTTTCAGATCATTACGGGCCACAATAGTAAGCTGAAGTTGTAAGGCCCAACAAGGTAGGATTTGTTTAATAAATTCATCTTTAAGATATTACGGGGTAACAAGAGATGATGGAGTATAGAAAGCTGGGTTAGTCGAGGGAGTGTTAAGGGCATTCAAGAACTAGGCTAGGGGTTTTGTGGTAAACATGGCTGGACAAGTTGATGTCTTGGTTTGGTTTGAGGGAAATTCAATGTTGGTGGCGTCATTACCATTTATTAGAGTGAAGAAGCTAGTCAGATTGGTTTCGTTGTTTTTGTTGATGGGGTTGTTGGCAGAATCATTATGATTATGAGACATTTTCATCCACGCTTACTACAACAATTGTTGATATAGAGGAGATTGATAAGGAAAAGCAAGGAGAAGATCACAGTGGTCCAATGAAGGTTGATTCACATGAAAAGGTCAAAAGTCTAAACAAGGATAAGAGAACAAGTTGACTAAGGATACAATTACTCATAGTAACTTTAGGTTGCGAGGGAATCAATCCATTCACTATCTTTTTCCAGGGTATTTATAGGAGAGGTCTCCTTGTCCATTGGAATGACGTGGTAGGATATACATTTAGCTCCACAAAATGTGTAAAGGATAATTGTGTTAGTATATTATGGGACTTTATTAGTACGAGGTATTTATGCCTAAACAGGCCCTTCTTCTAAGTTAAGGGGGTGGTTTGTGGAGGTACAACTTAACGTGAAGTCAATGCCTAAGTCAAGATGTGTCTAGTACTAACACGTGTTTGAGCGGTGGAGGGATATAACGAAACTATAATATAGTATTAAGAAAATCTACAAATTTCTAAATTTCAAAAGATATTATAAAAAAAGATATTAATAAATATTTTCAAAGATGTTATAAAAATAATTAAAAACCTCTAAATTTTGTAAAAAATTACAAAAATTAAAGTAAATACTTATATTTTTATCCTTTATAGATTTTTTTTGTATTTTTAAAATTTTTATAAACACTTAAAGCTTTTTTTATAATTTTATTTTTTTTATTTTAGAATATTTTACTTTTTTACCAATATATATTTTTTTTCAAAATTTTTTGTTAGTTTTTTAAAATTAAACCGATTTTGGTATTACGCAAGGCCATATTTTTCAAAATTTCACTTGTTTTTTTTTTCTTTTTTTTTATTGATGAAAATTATTATGTGATCTTCAATTGTCTTATTTACTCTATTTGTATTGTTTATTTTAAATGGGATTAAATTGCTCATTAACTTATACTTTATTGTAGAAATAGTTAATGCCATTTTTATTTGTCATTATTCACTTTCTTTTAAACCAAGGATTAAATTGCCCCCACTAATTTAATTTTGATCCTACAATATAGGGACTTCTTTGATTATTATTCCAATATCATTGAAGCCCAATTAATCAAGAAATTTTAATATATTTTTGAAGTTGTAAATTTAATACTTTAGATATGCATAGATGGGTTTATATAAAGAGGCTTTTTTTTCCCTTTTTTTTAAAAATAATTCCTATATAGAAAAGTCTGATCTCTATGTAATCCTTTTAAAATTTATTTTACTAATTATAAGGAAAAAAAAAACTTAAAATTTATTTTAATGCATTAATAGTGTATAAACTCATAAATTGTATTTAATTATGTGATGCTTCATATTAATAAATTTATTTTTTATAAAATTTCTATACTATCCATAAATACTCTAAACTCGTAAATTAAAATAACACATGCCTTTCATTTATAAATTTTACTTATCCACATAAAAAATTTAATTTTATTTGGGCCTTAATTTCGCTACCCGCTGCCTTTTCCGTTAATTCTGGATTAAAGCTCGTGGTAGAAGTAATATTTTAATTAAGACAAAATTAGGCCCAGTTTTGTGGTTATGGATATCTATATTCCAACTAGGCCCATTTTTTATGGTCAGAATTGAATTGGTGGTGAAATCAATTAAATTATCAGTTCTTAACTTCATCCATCTTATCAGCTTTTTTTTTGTTTAAATAAATAAATTATAAAAATTTTATAAAATAGAAAAAAAATTTGATTCAACTGATTTTTTTAATCTCGTTTTGAGTGGTTCATGAATCAACTGATCTAACCCCTCTCTTCAAACTGACATCCTAATTTATTCTCGATCCAATTGACTCGATAAATCAATTTGATTCAGTTTAAGCAACATTTCTTCAACTATAAAATCACTTTCCTTTATATTTAAAATATTTGACTATGAACGTTATTTGAATTTGTAAAAGAAAAAGTATGATATTTACAAATGTTGAGGGGGGATTGGCTCTTCCAGGAGAAGTCTTCGAAGTGTCGTCCTTAGGGATGCCGATCCAATCTCTCAACAATGGAAGGTATTGTCTCTCGGAAGAGATGAGACACTCATGTTGCCTCTACGTGGGTAGCCATATGTCCATATAGAGTTAAGGCACTCCCCTTCCCAAAAGCCAATACTTTCTGTTATTGAGGGGTCCTGTTAGTGTCTCCGAAAATGACAGTTCAAAAACTTTTCTTGAGGGAGCCGATCCCCCAACGGCAAGTATTCATCATTATCCCTATTCGTTACTTGAAAAAGCTGGTTCGTAATCTGGGCCATAAAAATAGCAGCAAAGAACGGATTACATCCAATAATCTGCTTCACTCAGGAATAATATGCTTCGTCACCTTTACTTTGTTAGATTCACAGCCATTTTTATTACCATATCTCACTTTCATGCCTTTAGTCCAACTTGGAATTAAGCTTTTCCCTCATCTTAATCAACTTGTATGTATATATGTGTATATATATATATATATGTATAATACAAAATGATAAAGCAAGGTGTAGGTTTTTGTTTGAGAAAGAAAACAAATCCTAATGAAAGGAGCACACACCATAAAGCAGAGAGGAGCGGGTCCATCAAATATTATTAATGCTTGAGGGAGGAATATTATAGGCTCACGTATTTGCTTTGCTTTTTAATTATAAAGCAATCCTTCTTCCCTGGTTCTTAATGCATGGCTCAAGCTATTTTTTTTCTTTTCTGTCCATTAAATGACGTTTGAAGTTACCTTTATCATTACCTACTCACCTAATATGTCATATGTTTTTGTGCAGCTATAAAATATATTACACTTGGATTTAAATTTTAAAAATTATTATCAATCTTAAGAAATTTAATCTCTACAAATTGTAAAACAAACATTAACTTCACTAAAAAAATGTATAATTACCTAAGCCATCACCATAAATAATTACTTAGTATGTTAAGGATATAACTTATGCTAATCATGCAAAACATCGCAGCAGTATAAGAAAAGTCATCCTCTTCGTTAAGAAAAAAAGGACATCGCTATATTCTCTCTTGCACTCACCATCTATTTTTAGGGCCAGGCATAGTTGGTAGAAAGGAATCGATGCCATCCTGTTGGTTTAGGTGTTGAGTTTGGGATACACCCAACGCTTAAGCAGTGCCAGCCACTCACCTTTGGGTGAGTTTTTTTGTCGCTAAAAAGGGGGGGAAATAATGGAATGATGTCAATAGGAATCGGAAAATTTTGAGTAATTTCAGATTCAAATTGATTATAGTTTTTCATTTCGATGGTCATTTTGATTTACCAGTCAGTTTTTCTGGCCATATCATATAAAGCTCAAGTATTTCAATTCAAATTACTTGTTTCACATCGGATTTTAATTCAGTCCTTTGCCATGCAAGGAATGGGAAAAAGAATAAGAGAAAGATAAGAAAGCAAATACGGAATAAACAAAAATTTTGAGAAATATTTTTACTGAGTTTAAACTATTTTTAATGTATTTAAAGTATTATAAATTTAGATGTAGGTGAATGAAAAGATTTAATATTAAAAATATATTTATAAAATTATTTCAATAAATAATTATTGATGGAGTGGTAAGAGATTTTTATTTGATTTTTAAATAATATTTTTCAATTGTTTTATTTAAAAAATTAAATAAAAAATGCTCTTATAACAATATTAATTACTTATTTTAGTAATTATCAGCTATTATATATATATATATTGAAGTATTCAATTATTTGTGTTATATTCGTGTTATCTTTAGTATTGTATTTTAATTATTTAATGTTATTTCTTTTTCGTCTAAATTGCATTCATATTTTCAAAAATGATGTTTTCATGTAATTTTTGTGTTGTACAACATTACATATTTGTATGAAGGAGCTGTAATAAAAAAAAAAAATGGGTTTTGGGTTTGCCCTATTCAAATTATTGTAAACTTATATAAAATGTTACAGTTAGTTTTATATTAATTTTGATATATCTTTTTCGAAAATTTAAAACTCATTTACCTGTATATATGTTTTTATAAAGAGAGGAGACGACTGAAGATTGTTGAAGCGGAAACGGAGTGGAAAAGTTAAAGGAATTTAAATCCAACCAAATCAGATTTGATAACCCCTAATAATCAACTTGCTTAATAATTTAATCATTTCCAACTTTGATTTCCCAATAAATTTATCCTCAAACTCAAAATAACCTTATATGGACATGCATGTCTTATTTTGTATATTCATTTATTCTTTTATTATATAAAAAAAAGGCATGCCAACTTTTATTTTGGATTTTAAAAAATCAAATCTTCTCACAAAAGAAAGAAAGAAAAAATGCTAATAGTAAAGCCTTAATTCCTTCATGCCTTTTTCTTTAATTAGACATCTTTTTTCAATACTGGTGTGGTGTTTTTGATTTAATATGGTTAGTTTTTTCCAGATTGAGATGGCATTCTAATAATTCTATTCCGTTGATGTAGTGCTTCTGTGTTAATGCACACACCACTTATTGACTTAATCAAAGTTCTAGTTTTAGATTTAGGCCATAGATGTTGCACCCAACATTGTAAGTTGCAAATTAATGATTAAATACTTGTAACACGGCAGTGACAGAGAACAGTTAAAACCCAAAATTAGAAGGCCACCATTTGTTTAAATTTAGATATAACTAGTACCAATCTTTCCAACTTTGTAACTCAAGATTTCTTTGGGTCAAAAGAATAATTAAGGATGCTGTTGATGCATCTGCAAGTAGAACAAGTTGTAATCCATCTTCTAGACACCTTACACATATAATATTTACCTAATAAATTTTGAACTCCAATTTTAACTTAAGCAAATTTTTAATGGAATCAAATCCCCTCAAGCGCTTTTGGTTGCTCAAGTGGGAAAGAATAATGTAGTCCATTAATTTAGAGCAAATTGAGTCCATCACTTAACTATAATTATAACAATAAATGAAGATAAAAACTAGCCTTAATTCATTAGGTCAAACTTTATACAATAACCTTTTTAACACCATTAGCATTAAACTATGTAATCTATAAGTGTTGTGTACAGTGGTGAGCTATATTACATTTTAAAATAAATTTTGTAACGCCCTCCACCCAACCTGACCAACCGAATCCAAGTATTTGGTGTTACTTCCTAAAATCGGCGTAACTTAAACTCTTCTATCCGTTTATGCACTAGACGAGCAATTACTTAATAAAAAAATATACTTTCGTTTACTAAATTGCTTCGTGTATCCTTATTACGAATGTCTTTCCATACGTTGTACTTTTACATTCTAAATAACAATGACTATTGTATTTGCCTTATTTCTATCATTATATGGAGCATTACATCTCATGTGCAAACTTAAGTTTCGCCATAAGGCTTCTCGTATAAACTCGTGTGTTATCATTACTTCCAACTAGTTGTATGACTTTTCTTAATTTTTCCTTTCGCGTGGACTGTATCTTTGCCACCACCTTTCTCTTCTTTGTATGCCTATCAATACGAACCAACGCTCATCTGGCGTAGCCTTGACAACGTTTCTCATCTCCCATCTTTTTAACATATCCTACTATTAGAGGCATCCATAATAAGTTCACAATTACTTAGGGAGGCACTATCATACATTTATTCATCATTTCACATTAAATGTAAAACATCGTAGTTTACTCTATGGAACCAAACAAGTATTCATCAAACTCAATAGGGTCATGTATTAAATCTCTACATACCTTGTATTCATTCATATTCTGTAAACATTCTTACCTCAATCATTATCATTCAACTTAGTTACGATTTTCTACTAGTAACCTACTCTCCAATTCACCTTCCTACTGGTGGTCAAGGCAGATTTCGTTCTCTTCTCATCATTATGAATTTCTTACCACTCTTTCATTGCACTTTATTTAGAGTCCCTCACTTCGGCGTTGCTATTAAATCTTTGTCTCGAGGTCATTTCACAGACTGCGCCATTAAGGCAAATTCTTGATTCCAGATGTCTTCCCTTGTCTCTAGAAGCTTCAGACACTCGCTTGATCTACAGATAGTCACGAGGCATCCACTTGACTTAGATAGCCATAGAGGTGTCCATATATCATTAGATAGCCACAAGGGTGTCTAAATACACACAATAGACTTTATCACAAAGGCGCTTTCAACAAAATTAATCACAAAGGTTCACATGTAACATAAAACAGCCACAAAGGCTTCCATATTAACAGGTTCAGCCAATAAGGCTCACATGTAACAGATTCATCCACAAAAGCTCACATATAACAAATTCAGCCACAAAGGCATCACTTTTAGGTAATGGTGTTTTTGACCATAGGGATTTGCCTAAACTTATCGTCATGAGGTTTCCCCCTTATCACCCAGTACTCACCTAACCTTCCTTTTTATTTCCACATGACACCATAGTCCCAGACTAGGTCTTACACTATGTATTATTCATTTGCCCATATGTTGTCATAGAAAACGGCTAGGCTTTACACTATATGGTTTTCATTTCCCCATATGTTGCCATAGTAAACGACTAGGCCTTACACTATATGGTCTTCATTTCCCCATATAAAGTCATAGCAAATGGCTAGGCCTTACACTATTTGGTCTTCGCTTACCATGGCCATGGACTTACATATCAGAATTCGTGTTTATGGTCTCGACGAACCTACACACATAAGCAGACTTGATATGCAGACTCATGCTTGACTGACTCATTGTAACAGACTTCAATATGTAGATACAAATACGTTTCCAGACATGCCATTTAGACTCATTATGCAAAGACAATCGTGCTTCAACCACACTCATGCATGCACATACTTTCCAACAGAATAGAGGCTTATCATCAGCTCATGTTCATATTTTTCTTTTCATAGCAGAGGCATATTGTCATTTAAGCATCAAGCCACACATGCAATACACATTTTCATAGAATTAGCATATCACACATGCACAACTCACGTTTTGTTTCATAGATCAATTTTTTAACACAAAAGAAATAAGCATATAAGCATACATGCAACAGATAAATAGAAACACTCAAAGTGTTCATAAGGAGTTCACGAAGTACTTACAAAACCTCCATCTTTTGTAGCTTCAAACATCAGATCTGGGTTTCCTTCGAGTAGATCAGCAACCCTAAATGTTAAACCACAAAAAACCCCTAACTCATTAAAATCTTTCCATCTAGTTCATTTTCTTTCTCACTTTGAACATTAGAATCTTATGAAAAAGCTTTAACATTTTTGTTACTAAGCTAAATAGATTTGCTCTCATGGCAGTAAAACTGCGAAACTTACCTTAATAGGGGTATCTTAGAGCTTACCCTCTTGTTCCAAGCTCATCCTAAAGGATGAAAGGATTTTTCCCCTTAGTTCATCCTTATATAGATGGAGAATACTTCATAGAGAAAGAAAGAAACAGCCCTCTTCACTCACCCGATCAATTAGATATTTTCCTTTGTTTTAGTGGATGTTCGACATGTGTATTAATCTATTTGATCACCAGTTAGATACACAATAGCTGTAAAAAATGGCATAGGAAAACACATACAAAACTCACCCTTAGGTCTTAACCTACCCCTTATCCTTAGTCATTTCATCAAAACATATTTGATGGTGTAACAATTTATGCTTTGGGGCATCACGCCTTTAGGAAAGGGATTTTTCTATTACTATTCGATATTGATTACAAGCTCACATACACGTCAGGAGATTCAATGAGGCGGACAATGCTTTATTTACTTATAGGCTTCAAAGCTTATCATACATCAAGCATTACTTTACCTCAACTTCACCTAACATTTAACCTTTTTCTTAGTTCAAAGGAGTTTTCCCTATCTTCCTTTAGCCTTGCTCTCCTATAGAGAGAGAAGATATCTTTCTTATCTTAAACACTTTGACTTGTCCCTTGACTTTATTGGGACCTAAAAAACATCACATCAATAAATTGGTGGTCTTATCCAAATCATTTCAATTCTGAGAATACTAATCAAGTACTTTCCTTTGGTACTTAACTATTGTAGTTCACGTTCAGTTGAGCTTTAACTATTGTTTCCTTATAACTTAACCAGTACATGTCCATAGTTACTAAATGCCTCATTACTGACATAAACTTCTTAACACAAGATTTATTTCTTCATTACCTATAACAGATTCTGCCCATCTCATTCACACCAATCAAAGGCTTTTAGGGTAAATCTTTCTTCATTAGACATAACTCTTGATCACTATGTGCTACTCCAATGTCCGCCAATATGAAGGTGTCACAGGCACACTCAAAATGGTTTATATCTTTATACTAGCTTAAACACCATTCACTTCTAACTCATCTTATCCGACCCATTCTCTGAACAGTATTCAAATATAAGATTCTACCGGGTGGGATGTTACAATTTTGCTATTAAAGATTTAACTAAATAATAACAAATTCTCTAAATGGTGAAAAGGTTTTTGAGTCCCATTCGTTTGATGATTGGGATAGAAAAATAGTTCTGTTCAAAGGGGGTGAAAATGATGTTGGTGATAATATGGTTGTAGATTTGGCTTTAAAGCCGAAGGTTTCTTGGAAATAGATGTTGATTGAGGAAGGTAACATTGGCCAGAGAGAGGTGTATAGAGGTACAAAGAGTGGTAGTGGTGATGAGATAAAAATTATGGAAGGAGATGTCAAAAAATCGATAATAAATAATATCTCTGTTATAAAGTATTTTGACCGCCTTCAGCAAATCCTCTTTAAGAAAATAGATACAACGGTTGTGTTGAAGTTACTAGGGTGAAACATTGAATATGTTGCCCTTCACAATTGAATCAGTAGCTTGTAGAAGCTGTTGAAACCATTGCAATTAATGGATATCGAGAATAGGTGTTTTCTAGTTAAGTTTCATTGTAGTGAGGATTTCAACAAAGTTATCTTACAAGGTACGTGGATTATTTATTGTCAATACTTGGTACAACCTTAGACTAAATATTTGGATCCCAATAAACCTTACCCGAGTGTGATTCTTATATGGATTAAAACTTTGAGGTTTATATATAAAAAGAGCATTCTATGTACAAAAAGAGCATTCTAAAAGCAGTTGGAGGCTTAGAAGGTAAAGTGGCAAAACTAGACTTGAACTTAGACAGTAAGACTAAAGGGCATTTTGCTAGAATGGCAGCCTTTATGGATCTCGATAAGTCACTAGTATCTCAAGTTTTTGTGAACAGAGAGTTGTAACAGGTAGAATATGAAGCTTTACCTACATTCTATTTTTCTTGTGAAAAATATGGTCACACGAAGGAGATATGCCTTTCACTGACGGTGATAATAAGTAAAGAGAAGGTTCAAGGAAATGGGGGTCTACGGTCCTTTGATTTGTCTAATGGTAGAAAGGGGTCGATGTATGGTCTGTGGATGGTGGTTGAATGCAAATCTCGAAAGAGCCAAAAAGATGTGAGAAATCATAGGGAGGAGGCTCAAGAAATGCAAGTTTAAGGTCAAGATTTATGGTACTGAATAATTATGGTCTGGATGAAGGTGGTCTGTTTATGGATATGGCAGTTTTTAAGGAAGTTAATGCAAAATTGAAGGGTTTTTCTAAGTTTGTCAAAGAGTTTGAACTTTGCAAGAATTAGATGCATAACTCAATTTCTACAGCAAATGAAAAGTTAGTGTAACATTTCTAACATGTATCCATCATCGAATTAAGGTTACAGAACATTACCGTACAATCGGAAACATTTACACTTAACTTCATTCAATGATATAAACAAATCATAAACCAAACATATACATATATACCGTCCCTAAATCGAGCGCACAAGGCCCTAAAAAGATCTTAGAAACGATTTGAGACCAATTTGAAATCATTTGGAAAGTCTAGGAAAAAGTCATAAAATTTTGGAAATAGGGGTCACACAGACACGGCCAGGCAGTGTGCCTCACACGGCTGAGACACATGCCCGTGTCTCAGGCCATGTAACTTTCGAACTAGGCACACATGGCCGTATCCCAGTCTATGTTCTTACTTGTGTAACTCTCTGAGTAGGGTCACACGGTCGTGTCACATGCACGTGTGCCAGGCCTGTAACTACTAGAGTTGCCCCACAAGCGTGTGTGTCAGGCCATGTAACTCTCTGAGTTGCCCCACACTCCCATTTGCCCTGCCGTGTGCTAGGCCTTGTAACTCACTTACTTGTATACAAAGGAACTCTCAGATGACACATATATGTGTCGCTAAGCCGTGTGTGTAACACCCCTAACCTGTATCCGTCGTCGGAATATGGTTATGAAACATTACCGGAATGGACAAATCAAATACAGATATTTCAAATTATTTAATATTCATGTCAGATATTATTCATAAAGTCCCTTATATGAGCCCTCGAGGCTCAAAACATACATTAGAAACAAGTAGGGACTAAATCGGGTACTCAGAGAATTTATTGAGAAATTTTAAAATTTTTCCTAAGTGCAGGGTACACATGCTCGTGTGGTCAGGCCGTGTGGCTCACACGGTCAAGAAACACACCCATGTCTCAAGCTGTGTGGGAATTCGAAATAAGGGCACACAGCCATATCCAAGTCGTTTCCATACACGTGTAACTCTCTGACTTAGGTCACACGACCAAGCCACACGTTTGTGTAGTAGACCGTGTGAGCAATTTGACTTGCATTAATTAGGTGCAAGGGTCACACAGCCAAGTCACACGCCCGTGTACTAGGTCATGTGGATAATTTTGAGCATTCTGTTTCTTAATTTTTAAGATGTAGGGGATACACGGCCAAATTACATGCCCATTTGCTAGGCCGTGTGTTACACACGATTGAGACACACGCCCGTGTCTCTGCCCGCGTGGATAAAATAAGGTCATTTCAATGCTTTATTTCTCACCTAATTTGTATTCCACTTACATCAACACTTTAACACTTTCACAAGCCAATATAAAACATTCAAATTAAGCCAAAACTAAGTCTTATACATATCATATCAACATATTAAGACCATTTTTTACTTATCAAAACATACCATTTACAAGTCATACCAAATGACTAATTTCAACCAAACACATACATACCATCCATAACCACTTTTAGGTTATACACGTCATTATAACCAAAATGTAATTACTATATATATACCAAAATTAGCTAATGGATAGTGTGATGATATCTCCGCCAAGCCTCCAACCCAACGAGCTTCCGAATTACTATAGAACAGAAGAAAATAAAATAAAGTAAGTATTTAATGCTTAGTAAGTTCGTATAACATGAAATTTAACTTACCATTATTTTACACATAAGGTAAGCATACAAATATTCATCCAAAGAAATTTGGCAATTTGCCTAAACACATATAACCTCAAGAAACATGTTAGTCATGTACTTCATGTGAATATCAAGAAACCAGGATGAGCTCATCATGTAACAATTTTCATATACATATGTTTTCCACATCATATATTCATATAACATACATTTCCATAATAATTCATTTCAAGTTCAGATTATCCCATGTCGAAATTTTTCCTGTTGAATTTATTCAAAATATCGATGGATACACCAGCTTGAAGTGTACAAAACTATAATTCGTCAATTCATATTCGGGAATGCTCATACGAGCACATAAACGAGAAGCTCTCTCTCGAGCCATATAACGGGAAGCTCATGTGAGCCATATAACGGGAAGCTTATCCAGGTTGTATAACAGAAAGCTCATAAAAGCCATAATCAGGAAGCTCATGCGAGCCAATAATAGGTAGCTCCAAAGAGCCATTAATCAGGAAGCTACGGATAGCCATATATTGGGCAGTTCAAGCAAGCTATATCGGGAAGCCCACAAAGAGCCTTTAATCGTGAAGCTCACTAAGAGTCATATAACGGGATGCTTATAAGAGCTGCAGTGTGCCCACAACACATGCAGAATCACGATCGATCAGGATGCTCCGAAGAGCTATTAATAGGAAGCTCGCAAGAACCATATAACGGGAAGTTCGAGAGGGCCAAATATCGAGATGCTCATAAGAGCTAATAATGGGATGCTCTTTCGAGCTGTGGTGTGTCCGCAACATATGCAAGACTACAACCAATTCAGGAACCCTGTATCCATCGAATCTCATTTATCCAAATGGGACTTAATATTATGTGATCAATTTCATATATATGGCATTTACACAATTCACATATACAATATTCAATTCAAGCAATTCAAACATATAAATATACAAAATTTAGTTACACAAACTTACCTCGATAATTGTTAGTATATGCAAAATCTACTAATCTGACACTTTTTCTTTTACTCGATCCAATTCTGTATTTTGTCTATCTGGATCTATACGAGCAAATTTAGTTCAATTTAATACAATTCATATTTAGTTCAATCCAATCCACATCTTAGGCAAAATCACTATTTTGCCCCTATACTTTTAATTAATGACGATTTCGTACCTAGGCTCGAAAAATGAAATTCATGCAATTTAATCCTTATTTCAAGCCTAACTGATTTTATATCACAATAGCAGCTCATGTATTTCACAAAATTTAGAATTTTTCCATTAATTTCTCCATCTTTACAATTTAGTCCCTAATTCACAATTTCATCAAAATTCCCTTAATAAAAGTTATTTATCTATCAACAACCTTTCATTTTCTACTATAAATTTCATAATTCATGCATATTCATCCATAGAAAAACTTGAATACTTTGATAACTTTACAAATTAATCGCCAAGATAGCTAGATTAAGCTATTACGATCTCGAAAATATAAAAATTACTAAAAACGGGACAAAATTACTTACCCAATTAAGCCAAATAATCTTGCTTGAGTTCTTTTCTCTTAGCTAGGGTTTCCATGTAAAATATTTTCGGAAAGATGATAATATGATGATATTTTCATTATTTTATTACTTATCACCTTTAATTATTTTTACTTTCCAATTTAGTCCTTTTCTTTATTTAATTTTCCATGGATGAATCATCATACTTATCTACTAACTCTTCTTAATGGTGTATTTGCCATATAAGGGCCTCCAATTTTGAAATCCATAGCTATTTGATACTTATAGCTACTAGAACTCAACTTTTGCATTTCATGCAATTTGGTCCTTTTATCAATTAAACATGTAATCGGTAAAATTTTCTTCACGAAATTTTCATACAATATTTCTATCATAATGTAGACCATGAAATAATATTCAAATAATTTTCTTTTTGGACTCGGATTTGTGGTTCCAAAACCATTGTTCCGATTTCACTGAAAACGGGCTATTACAATGTGCCATACACAGCTGAGTCACATGCTCGTGCCCAAGCCATGTTGACCTAAAATTCACCTAGAATCAAACCATCTCAATACCATATCATGCTTAACTTCTCAAACCATTCATGCACACATTAAAGGAACCTAAACATCACCTAAACAAACATCAAAATACCATTTCAATGTTTTAACACAACTAACCAATATGCCATGCAAAGTCACCTCAATCAACAACTAAACATTACCTATCTAAACATGTCAATTATGCCACACTTCAATTATCAAATTCTAGTTCAAAATTTACCCAAAACATGCCACAAATTTAACCATTAACATATCATTTCAAACATACCATAAGAACCATTCAAATATGCATAGTAGCATAACTAAGTTGACACAATTTGACAAAGTATCAAAAGGTACCAAACCAAGATAGCATTCATAACTTATACAAGCCAATTTACCAATTAAACATTCAACAAAATGACATTACAATTCAACCTATACATGCCATTATAACCTTGGCCAAAACATTTAAAAACTACTAATATTTATCTGGAGAGTGTGATAAATCTCCAACGAGCTTCTAAACCGATCGAGTTTTTGATAATCTATAAAACATAGGAAAGAAACTATGTAAGCAATTAATTCTTAGTAAGTTCGTGTATATCAAAATAAAACTTACCATTTCAATTTGCATAATTTAAAGCATAAGTACATTAAAGTCCAAACCATAAGCTTGTTATAAGCCTAGACATCACCATCAATACACAAGTTAGCACATTTGTACATAATTCATTTGAACTAACCATATGATAAGTCATTTTCCATATAAAATACATCATTTGATTCATGCATCTTTTCCATAAGCTTATGCATAATTGCATTTGAAAACTTACCATTTCAATTCCTTTCCTTACCCATTAAACCATCTGGAATTTCATTAAATGGTCGGGAAAGCTCACACAAAATGTGTCTTTACATAACTGTAACCTTTCCTTTACATCATTGCTCACACAAGCTGTGAAATAGGCCTGCTAACACGAGCTATGGGTCAAAATGTAAGCTACACGATGTTGCTCACACGAGCTATACAGTATCCACAACAAATGCAGGACCCCAGCCATTGGTAGAACGTTCAAGACCAACACCTGAAACATGAAATCCCTAATGACATGTCATTTGTATCCTACGAATTCCTAAGGTTCAACCGAGACTCGATAACCGTCATAGCATTGATTTTTTCATACATCGATCAATTTACATTATAAATAACATAATAACATATGATTTGAAAGAACATCAATACGATAATCATTTATACGAACTTACCTCGACAACTAGGGACGTGAAGGTAAATTGAGCTAATCCGTAGCTTTTGCTTTTCCTCAATCTTGGTCTGTACGTAGTTTACCTTTATCTAAAAATAATTATATTCAATTAAGTACTTCAATTAACCTTAAACATTCAATTCAATCCACATTCACATTTATGCAAAATTACCATTTTTCCTCTAACATTTTAACTTTTTCACAATTTAGTCCTTAAGCTTATAACTTAAAATCTAATCATTTTAGTCTCAATCTATGTTAACAAAAATGCAAGGGACCTTGAAACAACCCATGTTTAACATCATTTCACATTAAAACCCTAGAATTCATACATTTAACAATTTAGTCCCTAATTTCCAAAATTCATCAAAAATCGCTTTGTAAAACTTGTTTATTTATCAACAAAGATTCATAATCTAGAATTTAACATCAAAAACCATTCAAGAAAATTCATGGAATAACCCTCAAACTTTAACAATTTTACAAATTAACCCTTGGGCTAGCTAGATTAAGCTAAAACGACCTCAAAAATATAAAAATTATTAAAAACGGGACTCGAAATCACTTACATATAATAAGCTAACTTGACTGAACCTTCAAAGTATAAAAATGGCTTCCTCTTTCCCTTATTTCAATGGAGAAAAATAATGTAGAAGATTATACCAATTTTTTTACTTATTTTTAGTTTAAGTTAATTGATCAAATTACTATTTTAACCTTAGTTTTTAACTTTAAAAATGACTTAAACTATGTCCATATATGTCCACTAACTTTAAGAATGGTACAATTACCATTTAAGTCCATTCACTTTAAAGTTTCATAGCCATTTGACCCTTTTAACTAATAGAACTCAACTTTTACACTTTTTATGATTTAGTCCTTTTCACTTAATTAATCAAGCAAACATCAAAATTTCTTAATAAAATTTTAATATGACCTTTCTAAAATCCCATAGACATTAAAATAATAATAAAATAATAATTTACTCAGCAAATTTGTGGTCTTGAAACCACTATTCCGATTTCAATGAAAACGGGCTGTTACAGTTGGTCTCTTGAATATATCCCTAAGGAAGAAAATAAGGAAGCTGATTGCATTGCCAAATAATCATTCGGTAGTGGGGAAGTTTTACAAATATTTGCAACTCCTCCCTTTGAGTCTTTATAGTGTATAGTAAAGTTTCTTATTTCATTCACCAAAAAAATATGCATTGGTAGAGAATAGAGTGGAAGAAAGATCGTATTCAAGTTGTTTGACTCGAGAAATAAGGGTTCAGATATAACCTGTAAAGAAGAAATAAACAAATTTAGAAATAAAAAAATGGAAACAGTAAAAAAAATTGAAAACAAAGAATAAATAAAAATAATAAATAATTAGAAATTAGAAAAAAGAAACAATGTGAAAGATGGAACTAGTAAACCAATGGATATGATGGATAGATGAATAAGTGGCCAATTGAACCATTTGATATAAATCTCAACAAACTCAATTAACTACTTTAATCAACCCTCCAAGAAATAATCCTTAGCAAATTGAAGGATGTAGAATGAAGTCTCATGATTCCTTGCAAAAAATCAAGAAGAAAACTACTTCTTCAAATCACAATAAACAAATCTTACATAAAGAAATTAACTCCCATAGTTGAAAACTTTATTC
Source organism: Gossypium stocksii (assembly GCA_020496765.1). NCBI lineage: Eukaryota > Viridiplantae > Streptophyta > Magnoliopsida > Malvales > Malvaceae > Gossypium > Gossypium stocksii. Next base: position 59,031,270 of record CM035622.1, read on the forward strand.
ATGAAAACCATTGTATCTCTAAAGAACAATGAAAACACCTTTATATAGGCTAGCTTAATTACATTCAAATAAAACTCTAAAGTATAATGAAACTCTAAGTAATCAAAACAAGAAATAGTTTTAAAATATTTTTTCTTGTTTGACTAAGAAATATAGAACTCCTAAAAATTCGAAATAAATAAATAATAAAATAGGCATAACTTGAGCTCCCCAACTTGAAATCGAGTAATTCAAAGTGCATTGTGTAGTTAAGAAATAGATTTTTGAACGCCATAAAGACATCTCAACCCAGAAAATGTCTGAATCTCATTTAAAAAGTCGTCACAAGTCGGTTAATTTTTCAAACTTGAAATTTGACAGATTCAGTGAATGAAATTTAATAAATTTCATCCTATCCATACGTGCATATATCATGCATGTTTGAATTTGAAGAAAACATTATTCAAAAGATAAACCATAAACTTCAAACATGAATTGTAAAATAACTATGAAAAATATAAAAATGAAAATTCTTAAATCTACCCATGTAAAACATCGTTAAACAACAAAGCAAACAAATTTTGAGAAAGATGTTCATCAAATCCTAAAAAACAAAAAATCAAGAACCATTTAGCAATATTATATATATATATATATATATATATATATATTCGATTCTCTTATGTCACTCTCCCATTTATAAAGGCTAAAACATAAAACAATCGAGATTGTGGCAATTATTAGATAAAATTAAGGTTTATTCGGGTTATGCTGGCATGCTATTGAAGACTATTTTGAATGAAGCACTTTGGTTTTTAATATTCTCCACTTGAAAAAAAAAATTAACCTCCTCATACTTTCCATAAGTTACCTATGAAAACTGAAAACCCTTCTTTTGGAGATTTATATTGATATTCTATATCTATATTATAATTCATATAAAGTTGTGCAACTTTGAAGGCCAGGATTATATATATATTATTTGCATATGTCCGAGTTCTAAGGTTTTGATTGCTGCAATGTGGCTAATAGAAAGAGATATTTTTTAAGGTAAGAAATCATTGGAAGATGGCGCAGCTTGTTTCTTGTTTAATTAGGGTTCTAAAGGCTAGAGGGCGTGATATAGGCGCACTACTATGCCAAAATGCAAAAGTTGAGGAACCACCTTTGCTTAGGTCTTGGCATGTCCTTCTTGAGTGCAAGACATGTAGATAAAAGCTTGTAATGACATCATGATTTCATTCAACTCTTCATATTTCAAATACTTAATTACATCAATTTGAAGTAATTTGAGTGGGATAGTTTTGGTTTGTGATGTGGGCCTCGAATTCTTTTGGGTTTAGGTTTTTTAAGTTTTTAATTGAAGTTTTTTTAGACGAATTATTTTGTATTCAAGTTATTTAGATTTATCAATTAAATTTTGGGATTAAGTTATTTCGAGTTTTATCATTTAAATTGGACATTTAGATTCAAATTATGTTGTGTTTATGATTTAGGTGATTTCTAACTTTATATTAAATATATTTAGATTGTTAATTTTTTACGATGAAATTAAAATTAATTGGATTTGAACTTTATTTAATTGGGTTACAATTTTGGTTAGGGACATTATTAGAGATTATGTGATTCGAATCATTTCACTTGTTGAAAAACTAAATATAATAACAAAATAAGGGGATTTGTGTGACCCGAACCCTATCGCTTGTTGAATTAAATATATTTTAGTCTATGTTGATGATATTCTAGTAATTGGCAATCAACTTCAAGATGTTGAGCATATCATTGAGGCTCTCTCCAGTCAATTTTCACTAAAGGATTTAGGTTCGCTTCACCATTTTCTTGGTATTGAGGGTGTTCTGTTCTACTGATGGTTTCTTGCTTTCTCAACACAAATACACAAATGATTTATTACAAGCGGTTGACATGCACAACTGTAAAGTAGTTTCTACGCCTATGACTTCTACCGTTGTTATTGAGCCATCTCCCAATGACTCACTTGTTGACAATTCTCTCTATCGGCGGATCATTGGTAAATTTCATTACCTCTCCTTCACCCGCCCTGATATTGCCTATGTTATAAGCAAGTTATCACAAGCTATACATCAACCATTTATGTCCCATTGGATTGCACTCAAACGACTTCTTCGTTATCTCTGTGCTACCTCTTCTTATTGTCTTCAAATTGCCAAAGCACCCGATCCACGCCTATTTGCATGTTCTGACTCTGATTGGGTTGGTGATCCTAATGGTCGCACTTCAACAACCAAATATATAATCTATTTTGTCACGTCTCCTATTTCATGGTCTTCGAAGAAGCAATGCTCGGTTTCTTGCTCATCAGAGGCTGAATATGGAGTTGTTGCCCCAACTGTGTCGGAGACCAATTGGCTTACCCACCTACTTCATGAACTTCGTATTCCACTTACAGCAGTTCCTCAAGTTCTCTGTGACAATATAAGCACATCTGACATTTGTGCCAATCTAGTGTTCCACAACCGCATGAAACATGTGGTCATTTACTTTCACTTTGTTGGTGAACAAGTTCAGAATAAAACACTTGGAGTTAAACATTTGCATGCAACTGATCAAGTCGCGGATTTTCGAACAAAACCATTGCCTCGAGCTTCCTTCAATCACCATTTTCCAAGTTAGGTGTGGTTGACATCGACGCAAACTTGCGGGAGCGTAATGACAACCATTGACTTAGTCCATCACAACAATTATTTTGTTTTGATTTCTTCTTGTTATTCTTTTGAATTTCCTTCATCTTCTCTTTTATTTCAGTTTATTATTTTTTATTTTGGTATTCTCTTTCTGGTTTCATGAGCTATGTAACCTCTATAGATAGCTACCGAAATGTCAATAAACTTATCTTTTCCTTTCTCACCATTGGCATACCTTGTCCATGAACGTCATTGTTGCAGATAACGGAACTTTCTCATTTGTAACATTTCATTTCTCATGTAAACCTACACGGGCGAAGTCAGAATCATTTTTTAGGGAGGCCGGATGAAATTTTAATTTTTTATAGTTTATATCTTTATAATTTGTAAATGATTAAATTAAATTTTTATAATTTTAAGGGGGTCAAAGTGTAATTTTACCTTTACTAAATTAAAATTTTTAAAAAATTTTAAAGACCTAAATAACAATTTTACATTTTAGGGGGCCAGATGGCAGCCACCCCTGCGTTCGCCCCTGTAAACCTATATATGATTTTGCATGTAAAAGGGAAATAGAGCTGTCTTTGCCAAATAAATTAGCCCGAAAAGCAGAGTATGGAAATTAGAGACAAACAGAAATATAGAACAATTTTAAGTTAATGAAAACTCCAGAAACCCTAAGAAAAAAAATAAGAGTTTCGATTTGGAAATATAAGATATATGACAAAACCAAAATTTTCATTTAAAAAAAGTCATAAAGCTTATAAAATTAGAATAAAATAGACTCTATGCGTATAAACGTCCAAATGACAAAATTGGATTGGGTTTCAAACCACAAACTTTTTTTTTTTGGTAATAGAAAATTAGAGTGAGATAACATGATAGATAGGATATCACCAAATTAAATAATTAACCCTTAACCTGAAACAAATCTAACACATCTAAGACTCCCAATAATCGGCATTAATTTTGACCACCTGGTACCAACACTGTCCTATAGGATTGAAAATGACAACAATGTCTTTGAACAAAAATAATAATAATAATACCACAAAATGACAAGAATGTCCCTTGATGTTAAGGGCACATGATTGAGACCAAACAATGGGGGAAAAGGCTATTTATAAAATAGAAAAACATTCTTTTATGACAGCCCCCTTAAATAGACGCGTGGAGTGATGTAGAAATGGATGGGGGCATTGCCCATTGGGGTGAAGTGAGCGAGTGCATGGAACACGTGGTGTAATCGGAGCAAGGTGGTCGACGTGGGGTTAAGGTAGAGGCGAAACCGGGTTAGTGCCCAAATCCCATGCCAAAGATCTCGTGGGTTCATTTGAGAAGACACACGTACGATAGCATCGTCACCAGACATGTGTTGTTCATAATAATAATAATTTACTCGGCTGCTGTTTAAGATTTTTCTGCCATCATCAACTTGAAAGATCTTTATGCGTGCTTCATAATTTTTTTTTTTTTTTGCTCTCAGGCTGGGTCACTCTCACTTTCATGTACATGTCCATTAACTTCCCTGTTCATTTTCAATTGAAAACCCCTTTTAACTTTTGATTTGGTAAAAGTATCTTTGAGGTTATTATAATAAGAGTTAATTTATATTTTTTTATTTAAAAAAATGGATAAATTTATTTTTATATATTAGATCAGTGAATGAAATCTTTTAAGATCTATTTATTTTTATTGTTAAAAACCAATCACTTTATATCAATATAAGGTAGACGTAGCATATTCTATATAATTGTCTGGTTAATTCATTAACAACATTAATTTTTAATAATAGAAATAGATGAAAATTTTAAATAAAAATAAATTTACTTTTTGATTTAATATAAAAATATTAATTAATTTATTTTTTAATAAAAAAAGTCGAATACAGATAATTTCATAGTAGTCTTGCCCTCTTTAATGCCACTTTAGCTTCGCACAACTAAAAGGGGCTGGAATATACTATTGATCGAAAAGGATGGCAACTTTGCTAGGTGTCTATGATATGGACTAAGCATTGGCCTAGGTTGTTCTAAGAAATGAACCACCACGCCAGCTGAATTGCGAGTGGGGCATGGGCTCTTCGAATCTCTGTTTTCCGTTATTTATGCTAGTGGCGGCGGACATTGATGTTTCAATCCTCAACTTTTCCTTTTGTTTTTATTCATTTCCATTATAAAGTTAAATTTATTTTCTCATAATCACCTTTGATTATGATTAGATTTTTAAACAAACAGCTTTCTTAAAATTACTTTTTATATCTATGAAATCTTGGTTAAGAAAATATCCACATCTTTACGGCTCTTTCTTTGTGTAGTTAATAACATTTTTTTAATAATCAAACTATTCTTAATGTTGATTTTAAGATTATAAATTTTAATTTTTTGGATAGTGGCTGCTACATGATTGTAGATTGAGTTATTTGTTAAAACTTTAAAATTTTAGGGATTTAGTTAAAATTATTGGGCCCAAAAAATAAATTTAGGCAAAAAGTCAGACTCATTTAATAAATGGGTCAAATTCTGATTCGAACATTCAAGATCTGAGTCCAATACAACTTATTTTATTTTATTTTGAAATATATTATATTATGTTATTTTTTATATATTCTATAATTTATAACACATAAAATTAAATATGCGATAATATATACTACAATAATGTAAAGATTAAAAAGTGATAAGATGTCTATATATAATACCTTAGTAAAAGAAGATATATTAAATTAAAAAGTATAAAATTATTTGTAAAAAAATTAAAAATAATATTTGTAAGACTAAAATAAATTTGAGTTAACCATTTATAAATATAGACAGAATTAGACAAAATTTTAAACTTATATTTTGACTCGAGTCGAGTGAAACTTAAATTAACATAAAATATAAAAAAATTATTTAAATCCATCCTAAACTGACCCCTTTAATAAATACTTCTCTCAACAATATTAATTAACTTTAAAACTTGAACATAAATTCTCTACCTAAAAATTCAAAATTCAATATTATTACAATATTTCTAATATGAACCTAACACATTAGCTGAGTAATTTTATTACTCCGCAAAAACCTCTATATAAACAGACCTCCCATTTCTTAGTTTAACGCCAAAAACGGAAACCTTGATTCTTCATATTCTATACAAACATTACCTCCCCCGCCCCAGTTTCCTCCTTCATGGAAACCAAAACTGATGGTTTCTGGGTTTTGTTTCTTGCTTCCAAATGCGAAACTTTCTCTTCCTCAAACACCATTTTGCTTCTTCTTTCCCTTTGCATGGCTTGGTTGGCCATGGCCCTCTGGTTCTGGTTCTACCCTGGAGGCCCTGCTTGGGGTAAGTATTATAGGATGCGCCAAAAAGGAACCACAAAAACCATTATTCCAGGGCCACGAGGGTTCCCGGTTCTCGGAAGCATGGACCTCATGATAAACCTGGCTCACCGCAAGCTTTGTTCTGCAGCCATATGTTTTAGTGCCAAGCGACTTATGGCCTTTAGCTTGGGTGATACACGGGTTATCATTACATGCAACCCTGATGTGGCCAAAGAGATACTCAACAGTTCTGTTTTTGCTGACCGTCCAATGAAACAATCAGCATACAGTCTAATGTTCAACAGAGCCATCGGTTTCGCTCCTTACGGTGTTTACTGGCGAACCCTAAGAAGAATTGCAGCGACGCATCTTTTTTCGCCTAAACAAATCATCTCCACCGCCTCACAGAGGCTTGATATCGCCTCCCAAATGGTGTCTATAATAGCAAGTCGCGGTGGGGAGTTCACTGTACGTGATATACTAAAGAAAGCGTCCCTTAACAACATGATGCGCTCGGTGTTTGGGCGTAATTATCAACTGAGTTCGTCAAATTGTGAAACCGAAGAACTGGGCCGGCTCGTTGAAGAAGGTTATGAGTTACTAGGGAAGCTTAATTGGTCTGATCATCTCCCATGGCTTGGTGGTTTGGACCTTCAAAAAATCCGGCATCGATGCTCGGGACTTGTTCCCAAAGTGAACAAGTTGGTGAAAGGAATCATTGAAGAACATAAGCTCAAAAGCGGGGAAAGAAACCATGATTTCGTGGACGTTTTACTTTCTCTGAGTGGACCGGATAGGCTCCCCGACAACGATATGATTGCGGTTCTTTGGGTAAGCAACAAGGCTTTTGAGTTATTGCCTCTTGGAAATTAATTAACTAAATTTATTTTTAACTTATAGCACCATCTAAAAACAACTTTTTAGTCATCCCCATCCAAATAAATTTAATCCTTATATCTTCAACTTTTAAATTAAAACTTTAATGCTGCAACTCACATAGTTATACTCACTGTTGACTTTTATAATTTTCTTTTAAAAACTTAGAAGTAGAGTGCCATTAATAATATTATATATTCGTAACCAAGCATCTTAATTTAACAACTCTAACTAAATCCCGTTGATGTTAAAGAGACCTGCTATCACAAAAACTTTAATTACTCTTTTCTAAACATCATGCAAGAGAAAAATGAAGCCTCATTTGTATAACCTTAAAATTATCTTAACATAATTTAATTTTTTATTTGCATTTTTTTCTCTTGCATGTTATTTTCTAAAAACCCACAACACAAAAGGAGTAATTAAAATTTGGTGTTAGTATTTTAACGTTTAATACCAAATATATTATAGAAAAAATATCGAAAAGACTTGATGATTGGGGATCATTTTGTTGATTAGATTCCTCTAATATATACACACATTGTGTTAAGCTTTTCATCCAAACGTACACATATTATTCGCTGTGCTTATAATTTAATAGCTTTCTAATTGTCCTAATCATTGCTTTCATTACGCAGGAGATGATATTTAGAGGGACCGATACGGTGGCTGTTTTAATGGAGTGGATACTAGCAAGAATGGTACTCCACCCTGAAGTTCAATCAAAGGTACAGGGTGAGCTTGATGAAATCGTCGGAAAATCAGGGCCGTTGACGGAACCAGACGTCCAATCAATGGTTTACCTACAGGCCGTGGTGAAGGAAGTTCTGAGGTTGCACCCACCTGGTCCACTTCTATCATGGGCCCGTTTGTCAATCATGGACACAACCATTGATGGACATCACGTGCCAGCTGGGACCACAGCCATGGTTAACATGTGGGCCATAACAAGGGACCCAGATGTTTGGGTGGACCCACTCAAGTTCATGCCTGAGAGATTCGTGTCCAAGGACAGTGGTGACGTGGAAGTAGTGTCAGTGTTGGGGTCTGACCTCAGGCTGGCGCCATTCGGCTCAGGCCGTAGGGCTTGCCCTGGAAAGACTCTGGGTCTGGCAACCGTGACCTTTTGGGTGGCCTGCTTGTTGCATCAGTACGTGTGGGTGCAATCAGATGAGAACCCTGTCGTTGATCTCTCTGAAATGCTTAGGCTCTCATGCGAAATGGCTAACCCACTTAAGGTCAAAGTGCACCCAAGGCTCAGATAAAAAAGAACAGGACCAAATCAATAAGTGAAGAGATAATCATAATATGGGTTGATAAAAATGTAAATTTAGCCAGCTTGTGGTCTCTAATCTCTATATAGTAATCTTAATATTCCTCTTTTTTTTCTTTTTCTTTTTATCTGTGACCAATACATAGCTGTTATATGAATGATCTAGCAATAAGCTAGAGATAGCAGCAATGTTTAAATTGTAGTAACTATTTTGTTTAAATGGTAGACTGGAAATATTTATATTTTGCTTAGCATGCTTTAAATTTATTAAGTAACAACATAGAAGAAGAATATTAATATAAATATTGAGAATTTTATTAACAAGGGTTGAGTGTAACGGTAACATATATTGCATTTTTAAGAGAAGATGTTGATTTGAATTTTAGAATTAACATTGTTGGAAGTAATACCCACAAACTTTGGACATGAATAGTAAAATGAATATAATTTTTTTTTTGAAAAATTTAAGACATAATAAATGTGAGATAGTTTTGCTTATAAATCGCACATTGGATTAATATTGTTAGGTTAAAGAGTAAATTAAACCTTTCTTTTAAAAATTTCATCATTTTGTATTATTAAAAATTGGTGTGGTTGACAGAATAACTTAATAGTGACACATAGTGTGCCACGTGTACCTCATATTGGCATATAGGGACCAATTTTCCTGTACATTAGGTCAAAAAGCAAATTTGCTATTTCTTTTAATATTTTCATTACTTTGTACTGTTAAAAATTATCATGATTAACAAGATAATCAGGTAATGACACGTGGACATGTCACGTGTATCTCATGCTGACATACATGGGCCAACTTTTAACAGTAAAATAGATTAAATTTTTAATAGAATAACCAATTTACTTTTTAATGTAAGGTATAGAAAATAATTTATTCATTTTTTAATATAATAGTCAAATTTCAATCCAACTTTTAATACATAGACTTCCATTATATTTTTACTATGCTTTTTTCCGTGAAATATGTTTGAAGATAATTTTGAGATATAAATATAAAAATATAACATTTAAAAAAAATAAATAGAATACATATTTGTATCTGAGGCTCTGTATTCAAATTCAAAGAGCATACAAGTAATGTTTCCATGGCAGTGGGCCAGGAAAATATGATGCGGACATGACAATTCAGTAAAAGGAAGTCTTCACGTTATTGCAGCAAATAGTTAGATTTAATTAGTAAAACAAAACAACAGGTCTGCAGTTTTTGTCGATGGCACTTTGATTTTTAAAACTCCAGGGAGAAGTGAAAGTGGACAACACTGTGCATTTCAAGAATCGACTTAATTATACATACGACGACGAAATGTGTATCCAAAAAGGACTAATTATACTATCCTTTGACAGCTGAAAGGCTGCGCCAATTATACAAATATCGAAAAGATAAAAATGGGGTAGGTGATGAAGCAGCAGCTAAAATGGCGGAACATCCATTGGCTGCTTATCTACCCGGTTCTCAGTATAATAAGGATAAGCTTAAGTTTCAGCTCTTTTCGCAGATAAAAAATCGATACTACATTGTTGTAAGACGGTATTCAACAGCTTTTACTCTTAGCTATAAACTTGTTAGCAATAATGAAAATTTTGTCATTCACATCATTGTATTTGTATGGATGGAACATTTCCTTTGCTTTTCCATTATTAATAAAAAAAAAATTATCTCAAAAGCCGGCCTCTCTATTGATGAATTAAACAAAAGTAAAAAGACAAATAAATGAACTAACAGTCAAAAGGAAAACATGAAATGAAAACCCTCAATAATGGGATTTTAACCGGCGGCTACTCAAACAAAACATCAACAATACTGAGTAGAAAGCAATCAAAACAAGAAATGGGGTCTTCAAATAGCAAATCCCCACCGTCCTTCGAAGAGAAGCAACAGTTCTATGGTGGGTCATGAAGATGACAGTTTTTTGCAGCCGCCGCTTCTACCAATGCTGGAGCTTCTTCAACCCATAAGCCATCCTCATCTCGACTTAAACCCTCTTGCGTCATTGCATGCGCTGTTTTGTTTCGAAATGGTATATTATTTTATTTTTAAAAATAACTATTAAAAAAAGTAAAATTATATATTTTTATCATAGAATGAAATCTAAATGCTTTTTTATACAACTATTAAAAATATAAAATTATCATGTAATCTTTGTATGTTTCTTTTATAAATAAAGTTGTGAATTCTATGTTAGGTTGATGCACTGTGACTTGAACTTGATAATTGTTTTCATATTAGGGATTGAAATTTTTTTGTTTAAATTGATTATTGATATTGATAATTGTTTCCATATTGAGATTGAATTTAATCAATTAAAATATATTTAATCATTCAACTTGGCTTTAGTTAAACAAAGTAGTCTCTCTAATGACAGTGTTAATTTTTTTTTTTAATTTAGCAGTTCATTTGCTGACACATGTATAGAATATTAACAAGGTTTTGTGATATAAAATATATTTTTAAATAGACTTTAATTGAATGAATTTTTAATTAAGAAAATACAATTAGGGACTAACTTAGAAAAAAAATTTTAGACTCCGAAGTAATCAATTGCCATGTTCAAATCTTAAAAATTGCACTACCCCTTCTATATTTCTTTCAAAAAGTGATCAAGGGGTGGTAACTCATATCACATGAGGAGATTTTGCGCGGAGTTCTATTATTATCAAGATCAAATTATGACAATGTAAACATGAATCGATCCAACATTCATGAAAATAGTAGTGATTCAAGATTATACATCCATAACAGAGCAATGCGGTTAGTTGGACAGAGTATGTCAATTGTAAAGCAATTGTGAATTTGGCAACAAATGTTCTCACCTTGCTTCATTGACATCCGTAACTTATATCCAAATAAGCCCTTATCCAACTAAGCCATTATTATTTAATAAACTCTCTTATAACATATACCCTTTTATAACAATTTTTCTTATAAGAACAATAGTCATAACCTATAAAATAAACTCTTTACTAAATTAGTTATCTATAACAATATGTTATCTGAAATTTTATTAAAATTAATTTTATTTTTAAGTGAAATAAAAATAACAAATTTTAGTTAGGATATCATTTTAATAAAATATTTAAATTATTCATAAAATTCTATTCATCATATTTTATAAATAAAAATAAACTTTAATATATGAAATAATATTTGTAAATTCTATAAAAGATATTATTTAAATCTCACTAATTAATAATATTATTGATATTATAGTTTTTTAATAAAAGTAAACTCTTTATAGTAATAAAGATCTTCGTTGGATTCTCTTTACCTTCCCCCAGCTTTTTGTGGGAAATCAGGATGATTTAGGTTAAGTAAGAATCATAACTAGTCAAAGTCCACAGTAGGGGACATGGAGTTTATATCTAGTAAGGGAGAAGACATTCTAGATGACTTTACTTTCTATTTTATGTTTTGGTTCTTCTTTTAACCGAAATGTTCTCTTCTTCTTCGATAAGGTAAGGATAAGACATCGTTTAATAAATGGATGACTCAACCTTCTGGTAAGTCTTATAGCCTTGTATGTTATGAGTGTTGATGAATAATAGATGATAAAAGGTGTAAGAATAATAAGGTGTGAGTTAAAGGCCTACATGAGGGTTGCACGTAGTTGAAACATTAGTAAACTATCTGTAAATGGGAATTCTAATAGAAATTCCATGATCTTGTATATAGTTGATGCTACTAGATTGAGAAAGACAATCAAAACAGAAACTCCATGTAACACCCTTAACCCGTATCCATCACCAGAATAGGGTTACAAGGTATAACCGATCAATCACATCATTAAACATACATATCACTAACAATCATCATTCATACACATGAGTTATATAAACACAATCACATTGTCCCTTATAATGGCCCATGAGGCTTTTAACATGCTTTAGAAGTGGTTTGGGACTAAACCAATAACAATCGGGAACTTTGAGAACTTAGTATAATTCCATGAATTCAAGGATCACACACCCGTGTGAACAGCCATGTGCCTCACATGGCTACGGACACGCCCGTGTCACAGGCCGTGTGAAGACAGGGCATACATACTGACTTGGGTCACACGGCTAGTCACATGCCCATGTGCCTATTCGGAATGGCCTTACACGCTCGTGTCCAGGCCGTGGGCTAGGCCGTGCCAAACCTGTAGGGTATACTGACTTAAGCCACATGGCCATGCACACGCCTGTGTGGTACATACTGACTTAGTTCAAATTGCAACATCAGGGGATACACGGCTATGTACTAAGGCCATGTGTCACACATGGCCAAGCCACACGCCCGTGTGCTCAGCCATGCGAACGAAAATAGGCTAGTTACAAGCCACATTTCTCACCCAAATTTGTACAGCTATAACAAGATCAAATGGTACCATTTTCGTACAGAAATATGCATCTAAAACATCTTCAAATTTTCACATTATAAGCCATTTCAATATGAAACCACCGTACTCAACATTTACCAGGATTCATCTATCAAAACATAACCATTAGCCTAACCAAAAACATACCTAAATCATCATGTTTCATTGGCCATAGTTCACATATAATACCTAACCTATGATCAACCTAATTCATCATCTATATTAACCTTACCTCATATATTTCATATGCCAGAACATCATTCTTTATTGGCCTAATTAGCATCCAATTACTAAACCAAAATTAAGCATATTTCAAGTTAATACACAACACAAACAAGTAGCCATTTGAGCAACTTTAACCATCATCAAGCATACCAAAATATACCATATCATAAGGATATATATATATATACATCACATGACTCATACCATTTGCACCAAATCACATAACCACAACCATATATCAACTTATAAATAAACCAGCTTATAAGACCATCTACATGTCAAACCTTACATTGTTAACTAGCTAAATCTCATGGCTAATACATTTCAAACATATAGACATTAATTGCCAAAATCACTTATACACTTTATAAACCAACTAGCCTATACATGCCATATAACCAAATTCACAAAACTTTTAAATACTGAAACGATAGCTAGATAGTGTGATGAAATCTTCGATGACTACCAACCCGAGCGAGCGTCCAAAACATTATGAAACATAGAAAAGAAAACAAAGTAAGCTATAAAGCTTAGTAAGTTCATATGGTATTAAACTCATTTTCATCAATTCATTCACATTTACAAATGCATAAACGTATATCTATATAACTTTATTCAATACAATATCCATCACATTTTCTTTAGCCAAGGTAAATCACGTGAAATATCATTAAATATCAGTATTTCGCACACTATGTGCCACACACACATATATATATATATATATATATATATAGTTAAAACAACTATAACTCATATCTCATATATCACTCAATTCATACCTCAACAGCCAAATAAAAACATTTTAGCATGAAACATACTTATGCACAAATCTTTCTCATTGCGTATACATAATACACTACGTACTCACCAAATTACCTTCATTCAATCCTCATATAGGTTCTGTATGTACCTGTATCACTTAATTCGATTTTACTTTCATTCACGGCTTGACTATGCCGGTTGAATCATTCGGAATCACTTAGGATACTCAAGAATCACACATAGGTCGTAAAATGCCATATCCCGGATATGGTATTGCATGTAATCTCATATCGATGCTAATAGCCCAACTATGGTCTTACACGAAATCTTGTATCGATGCCATGTCCCAGACATGGTCTTACATGTCATATCATACCGATGCCATATCCTAGATATGTTCTTACACATAATCTCATCTCAGTACCCCTAATGTCATGACATTTGTATCCTATATTATCCCTAAAGTTCATACGAGACTTTTGGGCATTGTAACTCTTTCGATTTTTGGCTCGTATTCATGACCATTCAGCATTCAATTCAATTCAACAATAAACAAGCATTTATAACACAGTTTAAGAACTTTTATTATCATACGAACTTACCTCATTCGCTGTAACGACAAATTAGGTCGACTAATTCGATACTTTGTTTTCCCCCGTTCTAGATCCAAATCTCATTTTTCTCAATCTATATAATAACAAAATTTACATATTTGATCATTAATTCATTCAATTTAACACAATTTACACATTTTAGAAAAATTACACTTTTGCCCCTATTATTTCACTTTTTTGCAATTTAATCCTTGTCACATAAAATCACAATTTCATGCAATTTCATCCTACCCATGCTTAACCGAATTCTTCTTGTTGCCTTAGCAGCCCACATTTTCCATATAATCACATTTTTAACCACATAATTTTAATATTTCACAATTTAATCCCTATTTTGCATTTTCATCAAAAATCACTTTATAAAATATGAAAATCTAACATCAAATATTCATATTTCACCATCAAACATCAAAGAACACAATAGCTCATCAATCGCAACTCTCACAACCTTAAAAAGTTTCAAAATAGGAGATACGGGATAGCTAGATTACGAAGCAACGATCTTAAAAATGTAAAAATTATTAAAAACGGATCAAAATGCATACCTAATTGAAGAAAAATAGCTAGCCAAATGTTTAAACCTTGGAACGGTGGAAATGTGCAAGTATACACAATCGTAACAAGTAATAAAGTGACAAGTAAATGTCGAGTTATCGTACCCACAGGGACTGTAAAAGAATTATTTATGATTGTAATTAAAACACTTTGGTAAGGTAAAAAATAATTTGGTTTTGGAAGATGAATTAAAACTAATTAAAAACTAAGTAAAATAATAAAAATAAAACGAAGAGTTCTAATGCACGATTTCAATTAAGATTTAATCAAGATGATATAATTGTGTTGGATTAATTACATCTTTTTAACTTAGAATTATTAAATTCATGCCTATGCTGTTACAAATAAATTCATGGCAACTCGGAAAAATTGCTAACTATTGCTCATACATACTTATTAAATTCAACTAATCTCTTGCATGTTCCCATGTCAATTCAAACAATTAACTCAATTTAGTAAACATATAAAAGATTATGTGAAGGAACAAGGTAGCCATACCTTGAAACAATTTAATCACAGCAATCTTGCAAGTTATGCAAGGCATATGTATTGCCAAATACAATGCTAATTCACGCTTCAGCTACCTTAGAAGAATGAACATGCACTGATCAAGTACTGAGTCCATTAATTGTAATTTCAATGCGTTTAATAATTAATTCATTAGTTATCTAACAATTATAATGCAAGAATAACTTAGGCATGATTTTACTTAATCAAGATTTTTTACGAAGGCCTATAACAGCATAAACACAACTTTAATAAGTCAAGCAGGAAAAATATAATCAACCCAACACGAATTAAATTCAAGCTAAATTGATTAAAATAACCATTTTAACAATAATAATATTCATAGATATGTTCATCATAAAAACAATAGAAATTAAAAAGATAGGGAACAAGAAGGCAAATCCAGTGTTTCTCCGTGGCTTGACTGATTGCTCTGTTCTTTGTCTCCGTTGTCTTCGCCGAGTAAGGCTTCTATGAATCCTTGATTGCTGCCCAAGATGGCTGAAGAACACCTCTTTTTCAAGAGAGGAAATCGCCACAAGAGGAAGGGGGAATGAAATGGAAAAGAAAAGAGAGAAAAGTTGAGAGAAAGGAAGAGAGAATGAGAAAATGTAGTGGAAATGAGGGATGAATAAAATGATCAGTAAGGGGTTGCTTTTATAGCTGATTGTAGATGCTAAAAATAGCAAATTCAAGCAGCCAAAGAGCCCCCCTATGGCCGGCCACACACATGGAAAAGTTGAGAAATTCAACTTTGCTATTTTAGGCATGGGGCAAATCTACAACGCCGCAATTTAAGGTGGGGTTTGAATGCAATTTGGAGGTCTTTCAAAGGCCTTTTTGCAAGCATATTTAATCAGCTAAATGATGATTTGGGTCAGCCTATGGTCGGTTCTGGTTAGCCCAATTAGTGGCTAGTTCGGTTCACTCCATACTGTTCGACCAGTGTGGTTGAACTGGACGCTTTCTCCATAATTAGTTAAAAATAATTTATTAAGCCCAAATTAAATGGGGAATAAATTAAAATTAATTAAATTATGAATAAAAACACATTTCTGGACCATTTTAGGCTGAAAATTAATTGGCCTCGATACTTCAAATAGCTTCTCGGTTTGTTCTTCTCGCAGTGTCTGCTGAGCCAGTTTTCGCCTTTTATGCAATTCTGTCAAAAATAACCAAATTTAATTAAATTAGTTATAAAATTAATTAAAATTCATAATGTTCATATTTTTAACATAATTTAACTATTTTATAATATTTAATTATTTTTCGACAAGAATTTACCCGGAATAGCATGATTTTAAGTCAAAAAGGGCATGAAAAAATATATAAAATTTTGTGTTTCCACACCCCTAAACTTAATTCATTGTTCGTCCCGAGTAATGCACAAATTTTGAAAAGAATTTCTTGGAAAAACTTTTGAAAACCTTCTTCAGAACAACATTTTTCTAAAAATTATGAATTTGATATACTCATGCCAAAAAAATAAGAAATTTGATCATTATGCTACTCAAGTGTTCATATTATTCAAATTTATCTCAACAATTATTACAATAGCAAAATTAGACTAAATGTTTCTTAATAAAGACATGCTAATTCCTACCAATTTAATTTTTTATCCCTTATTCAAGATTAAGCTGCAATCATTAAGCTTAACTTATGTCTTCATATGTTGAACAAAGCAATTTCTCTCCACTAATGTAGGTAACATTGAAACTTCGAATCAATAGGTCTTTAACAAGGTTGTAACGTGGATGGGCTTAGGGGTAGGTCAAAAGATAGATAAATTTCGGCTAAAAACCCTAGACTCAATGTAAATCGAACCTTCGGAAATTTTTACCTTCAACCAACTTTCACATGCTCTTTTTCAAATACATGTGCTCTTTTCTTTTTTTTATTTCTTTTATTTTTTATTTTTTTTGAGCACTTGCTTTATGCATACAATTTTTGAGCATTTGCTATTTCTTTCCAACTCCCTCAAACTGATTTTCAAACAATATTCTTGAATAGTACTGAGTCTAGTGTTTGGGACAATTTAAAGATAATTAAGAGAAACGTGACGGGCTAAATTTGTATAGGTTCCAAAATAAAATTAGGTCATATAGTCTCAAAGTTGGGTCTCAAAGGATAAAATTTACCATGGTGGGCTTGAAAGGCTCAAACGGTCCAAACAATAGCTGCCTAAATCATTTTCAATGTTCTATGCTTCCTAGGATTTCGCCTCAAGAAACTACTAAGTCAATTCTAAAGACTTAAACTTTCGTGCAAGCCTAATTTTTCATAAGGAACTAAATATTTTATGGTACGAATTTGGATGCTTTATCAAAAATACATTCATATCATTATTAAGCTAACATAATAAATTATTGAAATAATAGAACATTATTAATACTGAAGTTTAGCATACTTAACAAATTTCAAATTATTGAGCAAAATATATCCTAATAATAATTAAAAGAAAATTTCATTCTGAGTAAGAATAATTCAAATTTTCGGTCCCCCTACTTAAAGTGAACAATGTCCTTATTGTTTAAAGTGAATAGATACTATACACCAGGTAGGATTC
Source organism: Gossypium stocksii (assembly GCA_020496765.1). Lineage (NCBI taxonomy): Eukaryota > Viridiplantae > Streptophyta > Magnoliopsida > Malvales > Malvaceae > Gossypium > Gossypium stocksii. The sequence continues at coordinate 59,048,974 of CM035622.1, forward strand.
TAGAAAAGAGGAGGTGAGTCAAATTGACTGCTTAAGTACCAAGCTTTTTCTAAATCCAATCCTAGACATGTATATACCTATTGCCACACTTTATACTTTGCGACTTGTTCAAATTTTCTTCATGATTCCTATCTTTTGTTTTATTATGCAGAAATAAAAATTCCTAATTAACCTAATCCTAAAGTAACCTAAAAACAAAAATTAAATAAAGTCAAGATCCTTCCCGTTTTATTTATTTACCGATCCTTCCGAAATTAACTCATCTGTTGCTCCATCATTATTGCCTTGGCATGAATCGCTTTGCTCCTTCTTCGATAACAAACTCCATGGCTCAAATATAAAATCTGGAAACTCAGGCACAAAGATAAATGGGTCATTGTAAATTTTCTTAAGGGCACTCCTAATTGAGTCATCCTTTAATTTTGAGTATCTCCAGTAAGCTTGTTGCTGCCATTGCATATGTTGCACTAAGTCCATTAGCTTTGACAGTTCATCTCGAATATCTGAACTAGGTGGTGGAGCTCCAAACATCGAAGTTTCGAAATCAGGTTCAACTTCTTGTTCCATTGGTTCTGCTTCATCAGGGATTTCAGCTTCTTGTACTGGCTTATTCTCTGTGGGATCATCTTCTTCTTCTTCAGGATCCTCATCTTGCTGTTGTAGAATAGAATCTCCAACTATTCAGTAGAGGACCCAATCGGTGATTATGCCTTGACTGTATCCTGTCTTCTTTACATTTGTAAGAATTTTGGCTTTTAAGCACAAAATAGTTATTGTAAAGGGAAAATAGGCTGGGCCAGAACGTCTAGTAGCACAATTCCGTATTTCTCTCAGGATGATTTTACCCACATCAATGGTCTTCCCAGTTAGAATTGAGTATAATAGGACCATTCGCTCTAACGAGATTGTAGTCCCATGCGAACTAGGCGTAAGGCTGAAACGGATAAAATAGAACCATACTTTCGCAAGTGGTGTCAAATATTCTCTTCGGCAAGTGTGGATTCCTTGTTTTGACACAGACCACTTAGACCCTGGAACTGTAAGTTCTTCGAGAATCTCTTGCAATTTCTCAGGCTCGATGTTGCTCATCAAATAATAATATTCGTCGCTTTCGAAATCAGGTAATTCAAAGAATTCATTAATAGCATTTGAGTTTATGGGTACCTTGATTCCTTGAATTGGGACTTTAGTTAACTCGCTTGAGAACTAGTTCTTCGTCCACATTAGGTCTCTTTTTACAAAATAATTCCCAATTGAGGGCTTCAGCAACTTGACGAATCCGTGTCATAAAGTCTCTCTAGTTGCTTTCCTTCAATGTGAAGCCTTTTTCAGGATGCATTTGTTAATTTTTGAAAATGTTTTCATACCTCAATTTGGCTTCTTCACAATGGAACTTGTTTTGTGTTTCGTCAATTTAGGCGGACGCACGAGTTCTCTTGCGAGGCATAATTGTCCTGAACATAAGATGGAAAAATTTTATTCTCCCAAAAATTTAATTCATAAAATTTATTAATAATTCAAAGAATTGAAAAATTAAACAATTTAATAAAATTAAAAATTAAAAGGAAATTAAATCTTACCACCTTTTTACAAGAATATAAAAACTCTTAAAATAATGAAGAATAGATGATAAATTAAAAGAAGGAGGGTTGAAGAATTTTGGTGTGTGCCGCACAAGGGCTAGGGAACAAGCAGCAGAACGGGCGCTTAGCAGTAGGCTGAATGTGGGCGCGTGGAGCAGGTAGCGTGCGGGACTTCGTCGGACAAGCCTAGAGCGCACGCGGGAGCTAGGCGCTGGTGCTTGCGTGTGTTGTGGCCTGGGCAGGAGCAATAAGAGCCACTGCTGGGCAGGAGCAGTAGGCGTGCGAGTGAGTGCAGGAGCAGGATGCTTGCGGCTGTTGAGGCGTGCTTGGCCGACTGCTGTAGCTAGGGGCTTGCGGCACTAGGTGGCTTGGTGTTTTGGGATTTTTTGGTGATGCATGGATGGGAGAAATAAGGTGGTATTTATAGCATGAATAATAGGACTTAAGATAAAACTCTTAGTCTAATTTAATAATTAAAAAAAAGAGTTTAGTTCTAATCCTAATCAAGATTAACGACAATTAATAATTAAATATAAGCATACAAGATTATCAATTGCTATTAATTATTAAGATAAACATAAAATAAAAATTGAAATTAAATTAATCCTAATTCTAATCTAAGTTGATAAAAATTAATATATAAATTATAAATAATTATATATTAAAGTTTATCAAATTATTAATAATAGTAAAAAAAATCATTTATTCTAGATGCTTTTTGAAAATATTTACAAAGAAAGGCACCTAGTTTTTATTATTTACGAAAAGAGCAATCAAAATTTTTAAAATTAATTCAGTTAAGTCCCTAGACTTAACTAAAAATTGAGTTACAAATTAAAAATTGGATCAAAATTGACCCTTTTATTTGAAAAACAAAAAATTTATTTTGTTAATTAGGGAATAATTTCTTGGGAAATTATGTTAAAATAAATTCCCAGGAAAGATTGGAGGGGTCACAAAACGGTTCCGCTTAAGTTTCAAACTCCTAGACAGAATTTATTTAAACATACTAAACTCGAAAAATAGACCCTAAATTATTTATTAAACAAAACATGAAATATTAAATATCTGATAAAATGAACGAGATGTTATCCCGCTCGATTTTATCCCCCCAATAATGTTTCAAATGTTGAGCATTAACTCGGAAATTACCTCCCTTACCTTGGAGTTCAACAACTCCGTATGGATAGACTCGGTGAATCGTAAATGGACCGAACCAACGTGATTTTAGCTTACTGGGAAAGAACTTCAATCTAGTGTTGAACAGCAATACTTGCTGACCTGCTTCAAATTCTTAAACTCGGATGTGTTTGTCATACCATTTCTTGAGTCTTTCTTTGAGTAGTTTGGCATTTTCATATGAGAACATTCGAAATTCTTCTAACTCATTAAGTTGGAACATCCATTTTTCTTTTGCGAGCTTAGGATCCAAATTAAGCTGTTGAAGAGCCCAGTAAGCTTTGTGCTCTAACTCCAGGGGTAGATGACATGCTTTCCCAAATACCAGCCTATGGGGTGACATCCCTAAAGGTGTCTTGTATGCTGTTCTGTAAGCTCATAAAGCATCATCCAATCTTTTGGACCAGTCTCATCTATTCGGGCATACTACCTTCTCAAGTATGCCTTTAATCTCCTTATTTGCCAGTTCAGCTTGCCCATTTATCTGCGGATGGTAAGCTGTTGCAACCTTGTGTTTCACCCCGTGCTTATCTAGTAACCATTTTAACCACTTGTTTACAAAGTGGGACCCTTCATCACTAATGATAGCTCTTGGGGCTCCAAACCTTGTGAACACGTGCTTCTGCAAGAACTTCATTACAACCTTCGCATCATTTGTCGGATATGCCTCTGCCTCGACCCACTTGGACACATAGTCTACCGCTACCAATATATACCTGTGACCAAAAGACGGAGGGAAAGGCCCAAGAAAATCAATACCCCAAACATTGAATAATTCGACCTCAATGATGTTTGTTCGAGGCATCTCATTTCTATTGGTGACATTTTCGACCCTTTGACATCGGTCACAGTTTTTTACGTACGCATATGTATCTTTGAATAGTGTTGGCTAAAAGAATCTGACTTGCAATACTTTGGCCGCAGTACGAGTATCTCTGAAATGTCCCCCACTCGGAGCTGAGTGACATTGGTATAAGATCTTCGGTATTTCTTCTTCTGCCACGCATCTCTTGATCATCTGATCTGCACACTTTTTAAATAGATATGGCTCTTCCCAGAAACATTACTTCACATCGTGAAGAAACTTTTTCCTTTGTTGATACATCTTATCAATTGGCATCAAACCACAAACTAAAAAGTTAGCAATATCAGCAAACCAAGAGGTATTATGGACGTGATTTACCTTAAGTATATACTCATCTGGAAAGGTCTCATGAATCGGTATAAGTGGAGTATTTCCTTCTTGTGGCTCCAATCTGGACAAGTGATCTACTACTTAATTTTCTACTCCTTTACGATCTTGAATTTTCAAATCAAACTCTTGAAGTAGAAGTACCCATCGGATCAACCTCAGCTTAGCGGCTTTCTTGGCAAGTAAGTACTTAATTGCCGAGTGGTTCGTATAGACAGTCATTTTGGTATCTACAAGGTAAGATCGAAACTTGTCAAAAGCAAACACGATAGCAAGTAACTCTTTTTCTATTACCATATAGTTTAATTGAGCTCCTGTAAGAGTTCGACTTGCATAGTAGATGGGATGAAAAACTTTGTTCCTTCGCTGGCCCATGACAACTCCAATTGCGAAGTCACTTGCGTCACACATCAGTTCAAATGGCAAGTCCCAGTCTGGTGTGATGATTATGGGTGCTGTGACTAATCAAATCTTCAAATCCTTGAAAGCTCTTAAGCATTCATTATCGAATTTGAATGTCGTGTCCTTCTCCAACAATTTACACAAAGGTTTAGCAATTTTGGAGAAGTCCTTAATAAACCTTCGGTAGAAGCCGGCGTGGCTCAAAAAGCTCTTAACACCCTTTACAGATGTTGGAGGTGGGTGTTTCTCAATAACGTCTACCTTTACCCTGTCTACCTCGATCCCATGTCTCGTTACTCGATGCCCTAGAACAATTTCTTCTCGTACCATGAAATGGCATTTTTCCCAGTTGAGTACTAGGTTTGTTTCTTCGCATCGCCTTAGTACCTTAGCTAGATTGGCTAAGAAATCATCGTACGTATCTCCAAATACTAAAAAGTGGTCCATGAAAACTTCTAAAAATTTCTTAACCATGTCAGTGAAAATAGACACCATACATCTTTGAAATGTAGCAGGTGCATTACATAAATCAAATGGCATGCGTCTAAATACAAATGTATCGTACGGGCAGGTGAATATGGTCTTGTGTTGATCCTTCGGTGCTACCGTAATCTGGTTGTACCCCGAGTATCCATCGAGAAAATAGTAGTAATCTCATCTCGCGAATCTATCCAGCATCTGGTCCAAGAACGGCAAAGGAAAGTGATCCTTCCTAGTTGCCTTGTTCAGCTTTCGGTAATCGATGCAGATTCTCCATCCCGTAACTGTTCTAGTTGGTATCAACTCGTTGTTCTCATTCTCTATGACTGTGATACCTCCTTTCTTTGGCACGCACTGGACCGGACTTACCCACGAACTATTTGAGATGGGGTAAATGATACCTGCATCTAGCCATTTGATAATATCTTTTTTCACCACGTCCTTCATGATGGGGTTCAGCCTTCATTGTCCATCGATCATCCCTTTTTCACCATCTTTTAGGATGATCTTGTGCATGCCTACAGATGGACTAATACTGCGAATATCGACTATGGTCCATCCAATAGCCTTCTTGAATTGTTTCAGAACTAAGATAAGTTTCTTTTCTTGCTAAGTAGTTAATTCTGCTGAAACAATCACGGGTAGAGTAGAAGCGTTACCTAAATAAACATATTTTAAATAAGAAGGTAATACCTTGAGTTCTAATTTAGGTGGCTCCTTGATTGGCACTTTTGGTTGAATATAATCTCTCTTCTCTAAATCCAAAGGTTCAAAACGAGATTGTGGATTAAATCCCTTTTGATTAGCTTGTAGCAAAGCTAAGTATTCATCTTCCTCTTCATCACTTGGAGGGTCTGATGTCAGAATTCTTTCCAGAGGATCCTCAACAGAGTTAAGTTCCTTCTATACTATTAAATCCTCTAAGTCGGATACTGCAGAACAATCATCAATTGTGTCAGGAAATCGCATAGACTTAAAAACATTAAATGTTACTTGATCATCCTGAACATGCATAGTAAGTCCGCCCTTCTGCACATCAATAAGTGTCATTTCGGTTGCTAAGAACGGTCTCCCCAGGATAATTGGTACTTCCTTGTCTACTTCGAAATCTAAAATTACAAAATCAGCAGGAAAGATAAACTTATCTACACGTACCAATACGTTCTCGATTTTTCCTTCTGGATGTGCTAAGGATCGATCTACTAGCTGAAGTGTAACTGTAGTAGGTCTAACTTCACCTATCCCCAATTTCCTAAATATTGACATAGGCATCAAGTTGATACTTACGCCCAAGTCACATAGTGCCTTACCACAATATGTTGCTCCAATGTTGCATGGTATGGTAAAATACCCAGGATCCTTCATTTTTGGGGGTAGTTTGTCTTGAAAATATGCACTGCATTCTTTTGTTAGAGCTACCATTTCAAATTCTCGAAGTCTTCATTTCTTGGATAGGATATCCTTCATAAATTTGACGTAGTTTGGCATTTGTTCAAGTGCTTCAACCAACGGGATATTGATATGAAGTTGCTTGAGTACGTCGAGGAACTTCTTGAATTGAGTCTCCTGTTTCTACTTCTGAAGTCTTTGAGGGTAAGGTGGTGGAGGTTTCCTTACTGGAATTGGTACTGGTTGATTTGTCTTTGGCGGTAATTCTGCACCTAACGGAGTTGTTAGTTGATCAGAATTAACTAGTTCTGAGGTTACCTTATCAGATTTTACAAGTTCATGTTCAAGTGGAACTGGAACTTCAACACTCGGTTGAACTTCTTCCGAATCTTGAACTCAGTGGGCTCCTTCTCAACTTCAGCAGTGTTAGGTTCCACTATCTTTCCGCTCCTCAATGTTAGTGCTTTGCAATGCTCCTTCCCCAAATTCCTTGAATTCTCCGTATCACTAGGTAGAGCACCTTGTGGTCGGGTTCTGAGTTCAGTTGCAAGCTGGCCCATCTAGTTCTCCAAACTCTTCAATGTAGCGGCTTGGCTTTGAATTACGGCGTCATTCTTCATCATGTAAGCCTTCAGTAGGTTCTCTAAGCTATTGGACGATTCAACTTGAACTGGTTTCTGAACTTGCTGTGAACAACTAGGTGGCTGGGTTAGTCTAGGTTGGGTGTAGTTGTTACTGCCCCCAGCCCCTTGGTTACTCCAGGAAAGATTAGGGTGATTTCGCTACGATGGGTTGTAAAAGTTGGATTGTAGCCCTTGCCTTCCTTGATTTTGGTTCGGGTTACCCATGTAGTATACAGATTCTGGGTTTGATGGACATTCTTCAAACAAATGCCCTTCTCCATAATAGACACAGGCCATGTTCCCATATTGGTTAGGTGGTTGAGCTGCAAAACTGTTAGACCCATTAGTGGTAAGATTCTTTAACATTGAAGATATCGAAGATACCTGAGATGCGGTGAAGTGAGAGCGTCCACTTCATGGATTCTAGTGACTCGTCTTCCTGACGCTGCTCGATTAGTTGGCCACTGATAGTTGTTACTGGTGATCCTCTCGATGATTTCGTAAGACTCATTATAAGACTTAGAAATGAGAGCACCATTAGTGAAGGCTTCCACTACCATCCTTGTGTGAACGCTGAAACCATTATAAAATGTCTCAAGTTGGATGCAATTTGGGATTCTATGAATGAGGGCATTTTCGTAATAATTCTTTGTATCTTTCCCATGCCTCATACAAGGATTCATCATCCATTTGTTAGAAAGCAATGATCTCATTCCTCAATTTAGCGTTCTTGCTTGGCGGCAAATACTTCATGAGGAATCTCTCGACTAACTCTTGCCATGTGGAAATTGAGTTCGGTGGCAGTGAGTTCAACCAGGCTCGAGCTTTGTCCCTCAGCGAATACGGGAACATCTTTAATCGTAGTGCATCTTTGGGTACTCTGACTAGCTTGAGAGAGTCGCTCACCTCCATAAATAGTCTTAAGTGAATATGAGGATCTTCAGTAGGCATTCCACTGAATTGGCCTACTATTTGAAGCATCTGGAACATGACTGGCTTCATCTCAAATTGTTGTGCCTCGATCTCGAGTCTTCTGATACCCGGATTAAGATCATTGAACACTGGCACAACATATTGTCGTAAAGCTCTATCCCTATCATCAGCAATAAGGATAAGATTTTGAGCAGGGTTTACTCCGTTTCCTTGATTCATATTCTCAACATTCATCTCTTCAGTCCTTCTCTAGGTTGCTTGTCTTCTTTGCTGTCGAAACGTTCGTTCTATCTCAGGGTCCATAGGGAGTAAGCCGATAATTCGGCCAATACTCATAAACACCTGAAATAATCAAAGAAAAATTAAGTAAGTAAAATTGAACAGGAAAATAAATGAACCAAAATGTAGAAATAAATTCACAAATAATTTTTTTTAAAACAGTCCCTAGCAACGCCACCAAAAACTTAGAACAGCGAAAATGTGCAAGTATACACAATCGTAACAAGTAATAAAGTGACAATTATATATCGAGTTATCGTACCCACAGGGACTGTGAAAGAATTATTTATGAATGTAATTAAAACACTTTGGTGAGGTAAAAAATAATTTGGTTTTGGAAGATGAATTAAAGCTAATTAAAAACTAAGTAAAATAATAAAAATAAAACGAAGAGTTCTAATGCACGATTTCAATTAAGATTTAATCAAGATGATATAATTGTGTTGGATTAATTACATCTTTTTAACTTAGAATTATTAAATTCATCCTTATGCTGTTACGAATAAATTCATGGCAACTCGGAAAAATTGCTAACTATTGCTTATACATACTTATTAAATTCAACTAATCTCTTGCATGTTCCCATGTCAATTCAAACAATTAACTCAATTTAATAAACATATAAAAGATTATGTGAAGTAACAAGGTAGCCATACCTTGAAACAATTTAATCACAGCAATCTTGCAAGTTATGCAAGGCATATGTATTGCCAAATACAATGCTAAATCACGCTTCAGCTACCTTAGAAGAATGAACATGCACTGATCAAGTACTGAGTCCATTAATTATAATTTCAATGCGTTTGATAATTAATTCATTAGTTATCTAACAATTATAATGCAAGAATAACTTAGGCATGATTTTACTTAATCAAGCATTTTTACGAAGGCCTATAACAGCATAAACACAACTTTAATAAGTCAAGTAGGAAAAATATAATCAACCCAACACGAATTAAATTCAAGCTAAATTGATTAAAATAAACATTTTAACAAAAATAATATTCACAGATATGTTCATCATAAAAACAACAGAAATTAAAAAGATAGGGAACAAGAAGGCAAATTCGGTGTTTCTCCATGGCTTGACTGATTGCTCCGTTCTTCATCTCCGTTGTCTTCGCTAAGCAAGGCTTCTATGAATCCTTGGTTGCTGCCCAAGATGGATGAAGAACACCTCTTTTTTAAGAGATCAAATCGGCACAAGAGGGAAGGGGAATGAAATGGAAAAGGAAAGAGAGAAAAGTTAAGAGAAAGGAAGAGAGAATGAGAGAATGTAGTGGAAATGAGGGATGAAGAAAATGATCAGCAAGGGGTGGATTTTATAGTTGATTGTGGCTGCTAAAAATAGAAAATTCAAGCAGCCAAAGAGCCCCCCTATGGCCGGCCACACACATGGAAAAGTTAAGAAATTCAACTTTGCTATTTTAGGCATGGCGCAAATCTATAAAGCCACAATTTAAGGTGGGGTTTGAATACAATTTGGAGGTCTTTCAAGGGCCTTTTTGCAAGCATATTTAATCAAATAAAATGCTGATTTGGGTCAGCCTATGGTCAATTCTAGTCAGCCCAATTAGTGGCTGGTTCGGTTCACTCCATACGGTTCGACCAGTGCGGTTCAACTGGACCCTTTCTCCATAATTAATTAAAAATAATTTATTTAGCCCAAATTAAAGGGGGAATAAATTAAAATTAATTAAATTATGAATAAAAACACATTTCTGGACCGTTTTAGGCTAAAAATTAATTGGCCTCGATACTTCAAATAGCTTCTCGGTTTGTTCTTCTCGCAGTGTCTGCCGGGCCATTTTTCGCCCTTTATGTAATTCTGTAAAAAATAACAAAATTTAATTAAAATTAACTATAAAATTAATTAAAATTCACAATTTTCATATTTTTAACACAATTTAATTATTTTATAATATTTAATTATTTTTCGACAAGAATTTAACTAGAATAGCATGATTTTAAGTCAAAAAGGGCATGAAAAAGTATATAAATTTTTGTGTTTCCAAACCTCTCCCATGGCTTTTTCTTCTTCATATTTCGGCCAAAAAGATGAACGTGCATGTTTTTCATTTTGTTTTCTTTATTTTCTTTATTTTAATACCTTTAATTTACAAACCACTCAATTAACCTTATTATAAAACATTTATAATCACTTAATGCTTGCCCATAATTGTCCACTCACATTATGGATGGGTTAATTACAACATAAGGACCTTTACTTTTAAGTTCCATAGCTATTTGACACCTTTACCTTATAGAACATAGCTTTTACACTTTACGCGATTTAGTCATTTTTATCAAATTGAACATTCAAATAGTAAAATTTCTTTATGAAAATTTCACAAAACTCTAATAATATACTGTAGACATTAAAATAATAATAAAATAAATTTTTCGACGTCAAATTTGTACTCCCAAAACCACTGTTCTGATTTAGCTAAAAACGGGCTGTTACAACTCTCCCCTTAGAGGTTTTTGTCCTCGAAAATCTTATCAGAGAATAGATTTGAGATTTGTTTTCACAAAGGACTTTCAAATTCTCATATAGTCTCAAATTTTTCAATTCTTTGATCTCTTGAGTTAAGATTCTGATATGTAATTTACTTTACGACATAACAGATTGTTTCTCAACCTTGGTTGAAGAAATTATATGTGAAGGATCTGATATGTATCATCGTACCATAAATATAAGAAACACATTATAAATCTTGTCAAGTTTTGACGGTAATATAAGTTGATGAGCCACTGGCCTTATTTTCTCAATAATCCCGTACAACCCGATGAATCATGAACTTAACTTCTCTTTATAGCTAAATCGAGAAATTCAATTCGCACACTAATACTTTTGTAACACCCCAAATTTTGGGCCTAGAGAATTGGGCCTCGGGCGTGGGTGTGTTAAAAATTTTAGAAAGTAAGATAGCGGCTCAAATTACATGTTTGACACTACTAGAGTATTAATTTTAAGATATTATAAGGGTTATTTGAGGTCTCAAGGATAGGGAAGACCATAGGGAAATATTTAATTTTTTCCTTAGAGAAACCCTAGACTCAGGTATTGGGCCTTTTAAGAAAATTAAGGAGAAAAGAGGACACAAATAGGCCTGTGGCCTAGTGGCAAGGTAGCGCCCCCTTGGGGAGTAGAGGGTTACGCCACATGTGGAGTAGGGAGGTCCAAGGTTTAAGGAACGACTTTGGCATTAGAAGTATTACTTTTGCACTCATGCTGTGCAAGTAGTGGTGATGACTTAAAACTCTTTTAGATGGATATTGAAGAGACAATTTAGGTGGATAATAAGGAGAAATAATAGAGAAAAGATAGGAGATTGAGGTGTGGATGTGATGAAGTCGATTGGGACTGTAGGAGGAGCTAGTTTCAGCTTTTGGCTATTTAAGGAAGGTGCTGAATGCTCTTGAGAGGTTCTTTTGTTTTGCTGAAACATTCCATTGCGAATTCTCTTCTCCCTCTTATTCTAGTGCCGAAAAACCCACCATCTTTTTGTCGAAATGCTGAAAAGTCGAAAAGCCGAAAGGATGGTGCCGGCAATCACACGAGTGTGTGAACACTCATGTGGAGATACTGATACGAGTACCGAGGCCTAGAGAGTGATCTCATGGTCTCCGGCCATTGTTTGGCCAACCGGGCCAGATAGTGCTAAATGGGCCTGCCGAGCTTGTGGGCCCAAATTGGTAAAAGTTGGTTTGTGGAATTGTCTGGTGGATTGATATGGATTGTATGTTTTGAATATGATCAGGCCTAATGGGCTACATAAGCATGATTGGGTTTAATGGACATTATGAACATGATTGGACTTAGTGGGCCTTATAGGATTGTAGAAATGCATGCTAGGGTTTTAATAGACTTTAAGCCTAGTTTTGATGAACTCTTAAATTGCATAAGACTTAAATAAATAATCAAACATGTCTGTGGACAAGTCACTAGGCTAGGGTGTGGCAATAGATGTGTGCATGTCTAGGATTGGATCTAGGAAGAGCTTGGTACTTTAGCGGTCCGAATGACCCACCTCCTCTTCTCTTGAATCCTACTTGGTGCATAGTGTCCGTTCATTTTAGCCGCGAGAACTTGTTGATGGGCCGGAATCCATAATTAAAACCCGTACCATTAGGAATTACTAAAATGGCCCTATAGGGTAGAGTTACTAAAATGCCCCTGTAGGGTAGAACTCCTAAAATGCCTTCGTAGGGTAGAATTATCGAGACACCCTTATAGGGTAGAAATTACCAAGATACCCCCGAGTAGTGAAATGACTAAAATACCCCTAAATGCTTAATGTGTGGAAAATTTGTATTTTGCATTCATGAAATGTATGTTGCATTTAGGTGGGTTTAATTGTACAGAGAAAGATATGTGAGGATCGCATAGTCGCTTGACGACCGTGGATCCACCGGTGGCTTTAAGCCCAATATATGAATAGCAGCTTTGCTGTAATGTTTGAGTAGTGCCGCTTTTGGTGCTACCTTTTGAGTGTAAGGATGGGTGGGTTGATATTTATATCCCCACAAGAGCGTAGGGTTGGAAGGGAAATAAAGTGCAGAGTTGGATTTGGGATGGGTGCATTACATTCATGTGAAACTGATGTGATTTGAGGTCAATGTAGGCTAAGGCCCAAGACCACTGATATTGTTAGGGCTTAGGCCCAATGTGATATTTTTATATTGAATTGATTTGATTGCCAAGGGTCGTACACACTGAGTTTTGAAACTCACACCCTTTAATTTAATGTTTCAAGTGACCCTCAATAGACAGCTCGACGTGGGAGAGGACTCGGAGATGGCCACACTGCAAGCTACTTAGAAGTTTTAAATTAGTTTTGAATTACTTTGTTTAATTACTTTATTTTCATTTGATGTAATAAGGCCTTGTATCTCCGATTTGACTGTACATTAGGTTTATTATTGTTTCAACTGCCGAATCATCACACTTAAATAAATTTTTCAAATTAAAAGTGGTCTTTTTTAAATAACTTTATCATATGAACGTTTTTACTTAAACATGGGCTTTCATCATAACTTAACAAGTTACAAGGATTTTGGGTTTCTAAATCTTAAACTTAAGTTTTTCACCAAGCAACTTTTCCACTGAACAACACTTTAACTAAACAAAGTCATTTTGGAAATAATCCCTTCAATGTGACATCGCCGGATTTAGCCATAACATTTGGGCCGGGTCTGGGGTGTTACAACTTTCACAAACATTCAGTTCACTAAATAAAATTCAACACTTTTACGTATCGAGTCTTCATATGCTTTCTATCAATCTGAACTGCTTTCTAACGGTTACGAATTACTTTCACTTTCTGTTCAATTTCTCTAATGAAATTAATCCTGTGAATCTTTTTCTCACAGAGCTTGATCCAGTAACAGCAGAGTTCAGTAATCGCAACCATACAATACTTCATATAATGCCATCATTATACTCATATGATAACTATTAATATATTCAAACTCAACCAACAGTAATTGTCTTTCTTATTTGCTTTCATATTTTAAAATACAGTAACAAATTGTAACTTCAAGAATCTGAATCACTTTCTCATATTATCCATTTGTAACACCCCTGACCCAGCCCGGATGCTATGGTCGAATCCAGCGATGTCACATCAAAAAGATTGTTTCCAAAATGATTTTATTCATTTGAGAACACGTTCGATAGAAAATTTACTTGGTTAAAACTTAAGTTTGAGATTTAGAAATTCAAGTTCATGTTAAGCCCAAAATGGAAGCCCATGTTTAAACAAAAACACCCAAATAATAATGTTATTTCAAAACCACGTTTAATTTGAGAAATTTATCTAAGTAAAAAATAAATACTAGGCAGTCAAAACATTGATAAACCCTAAATACAATCACCTCAGAGTCACAAGGCCTTTTTACATCAAATGAAAAAAAAATAACAAAACTAAAGTAATTGAAAGAAATAATTTATTTAAAATCCCTAAGTAACTTGCAGTGTGGCCACCTCCGAGTCCTCTCCACGTCGAGCTGCCTACTGAGGATTACCTGAAACATTTAATTTAAGGGTGTGAGTTTCGAAACTTAGTGTATACAACCCTTGGCAATCAAATCAATTCAATATACAAATATCACATTGGGCCTAAGCCCTAGCAATATCGATGGTCTGGGCCTTAGCCCACGTTGACCTCATATCATATCAGAATCACATGAATGCAATGCTCCCACCTCGAATCCAACCCTGCACTCCACCCGTACCAACCCTACACTCCTGTGGGGATATAAATATCAACCCACCCATCTCTACACTCCAAAGGTAGCACTGGTTACGGCACTACTCAAACGTTGCAGCGAGCTGCTCGTGGCTCAAAAGCCTTCGTTGGGTCCACAGTCATCAAGCGACTGTGCGACCCTCATATACACTTCCTCCAATCAAAACCCAGCCCACATGCAACATAATATCTCATGAATGCATCATCGTCACATACAACATACACTAGTCACACTCATAACACAAAGGGGTATTTTAGTCATTTCACTACCCAGAGGTATTTTGGTAATTTCTACCCTACAAAGGTGTCTCCGTAACTCTACCCTTTGAGGCGTTATAATAATTCTACTCTACAGGGGCATTTTAGTAATTCTACCCTAGAGGGGTATTTTCGTACTTCTACCCTAGAGGGGTACTTTTGTAATTTCCTAAAGGTACTGATTTTAATTATGGATTTTTGGCCCATCAACAAGTCCTCGCGACTAAAGTGAACGGACACTATTCACCAGGTAGGATTCAAGAGAAGAGGAGGTGGGTCACTCGGACCGCTTAAGTACCAATCTCTTCCTAGATCCAATCCTAGACATGCACACATCCATTGCCACACCTTAGTCTAACGACTTGTCCATGGACATGTTTAATTATTTAATTAAGTCTTATGTAAAATTTGATAGATCAGAACTAAGCCTATAGTCCATTAAAAACCCTAGCATGCATTTCTATAGTCCCATAAGGCCCACTAGGCCCAATCATATTCATAAAACCCAAATATGCTTATGTAGCCCATTAGGCCCGATCACAATCCAATCATACATTCATGCCTGTCAATTCATCATACAGTTTCATATCACAACTTTGCCACTTTAGGCCCTGATATACGTGATATGAAGTAATAAAATTTATAAAAACTGATCACACCAAAAACTAACTAATATCACGATTTTAAGGTAAGCGTACCTATCGAACAGTAGTATAGTTTAGTGGCAAGACCGAGATATCGTACCCAAGGGAACCAAAAGTACTAGTACTAACTTCCTTTCTATTATTTAACCTAGAAATAAAAGGGGTTTTTATGAAACTAAACTAATTCTAAAACTAAACTATGAATGCACAAAAAGTAAATTAGGGAAAAACTATTGGGAAAGCTAATTGATTTGGGAAATACTCAAGGGAGAATTCACCTAGACTTCACTTGTTATCAATTCTTGAACTAGACGATTTATTCACTTGACTTGATCCGTAGAAATCCCTAATTTATGTTAATACCTCTGTCGAGGATAAGAACAACTAATCCTAGGTTGATTAACTGAAATCTCTTTCTAGTTAAAACCCCTAGTGTTGCATTAACTCGATCTATGGATCCCCTTATTAGGTTTGACCCTAATCCGGTAGATTTATGTTGCCCTATGTCTAGGGTTGCATGCAACTCTGCTTAATTGTGCTGGATCTACTCCTATGCAGGGACTTTTGCTTCTCTACATAAGCACATTCGACTTAAATCAATATCCCGGAAATATCAACTTAAGAATTAAAAATACAATTAAGAACAAATCAAATATTTATCATATAATTCAAGAGAAAATAATAACAAGATTTGTCTTAGGTTTCATCCCACTCAAGTATTTGGGGGATTTAGTTCATAATTATAAAAGAAAACATCTTAGAAGAATAATGATAACAAAACATAAAGATCCCAAAAACCCCTGAAGGATTAAAGGGAGATCCTCTGTCTTGATGTAGAATTCGGCTTCTAGGATGAATCAATCAGCTTCCCTTTGGAGTAATTCCTCGCTTTCACTCTCTGTGTTGGCAGAAATACAATACTCTCTTGAGGAGAGAAAAGTATTCCCTTAGCAGGAAAATAAGCACACCCTTGAAGTTGCCTCCTAGGGTCTTTATATAGAGTTTTGAAATGCCTTTCTTAGCCCCTAAGTAGCCTGTTTCGAGTAGAATTGAACTTCCTCACGATAGGGACACACCCGTGTGCCACGCTCGTGTGGATCGATAAGAGGCCGTGTGCGGGCCTGTTGATGGTGGCACGGCCGTGTGGTCTGGCCGTGCTTATCGGGGCTGGGCCGTGTTAGACTTTATGTGGCACGGTCGTGTGGTGAATCTTCGAGCCGTGTTGTTTTCATACTTTGGCCCATTTTCTCTGTTTTTGTCCCGTTTCTCATTCTTTTCTCTTCCCGTTGCTCTTCTGAGTATAAAACATGAAAAGAATGATTAAGAGCACCAATTTTCACAAATTCAATGATAATTCATCCAGAAATTAGGCTAGACATGAGGTAAAAACATGTATAATTTATCGTTTATCAAATACCCCCACACTTAAGCCTTTGCTTGTCCTCAAGCAAAATCTCAACTCACAATTAAGAATCATTCTTCTCAACTTACAATCTTTATCAATAATGTTTCAAACTAATCCACAAGTAATCATACAATGAAAATTCAACCAGAAGAACATTAAAGATTCAAACACTCTAAGTTGAGAATTTTATCACAGAAACATAGGCTTCTTCCCTTCTCTTAAATGATCACCTTTCAATCAAAAATCAACAAGATTTGACATCCTCACTAAAGATTCACTATATCCATTCAAAGTGTTTAGGGTTCAAGAATTAAGCATTCTTTAGTCAATCTTGAAAAGTTATTACCATATGCTTGCAAGAAAATCAAATCTCCACCATTATTTATTGATACGACACATTGATCAAAAGGTGTTTCAATGGTTGTAATGGGGCTTTGGTTAGGGGTGTTGTCACAAGCTAAAAAGAAAGGGTTAGAATCGAGATTGAATTGAAAAATCATCTACCTATAAAAATCTCTATCACTAGAACATATTCCTCGAGCTAAGCCTTGTGATGACATCATTCTAGATTTGATAGCTTATAATAGAAATATGCAAAAAATATTAACTATAACATGTATTACACTGAATTAACTGTATATATGTTTTTTTTTAAGAACACATCAAATCGAATACAATAAATTGAATATTTACAACTTTACAAACTGGAAAAGAGAATAAAGCTAGGTAATAATTCAACTCAAATCTCAACAAAAATAGGGATCAAAATAATTAAATGGAATTCAACAAAAACGGGTTATGGGTTAATATTAGAGGTAAGTCAAAGAATGGGTTGTTAGGCTCAATGGGCTTTACTAGGGGTTAATTTATGGAGGTAGGCTTTTATGGAGTAAGTGGTTAGATCCTAGGTGCCTTTATCATCTCAATATATCAAATTAATGATGTGGTCTCGACATGTATAATCAGAGCAAGTTCTAGAATAACAAATCAGTATTGACTCACTCAAAGCAATAATAAAAGTGAGCATGAAAGAATGTATGCTCAAAAGGCTTAAAAATCTCACCAGAATTATGGCTTTTTGATGTCAAAGCTGCAAATTTCAAATCTCAAGATAACACTTAAAATTAGGGAAAATAACCTATGAAAAAAAAAATTACTTCTAAAAAATTTCAACTTATCATGCTTGATTCCCTAATGTTTTCAAGTTTGAATAATCAAAGTATAAGCACCTATGTCTTAATTCTCAACATATCAATAAGAATCATAAGTCAATTAGAATTAATTCCTAATATGAGATTGAAGATAATGCAAAGAGTGAAAATGATGATTCGAAATTTTGAGAACAATGCAAAATGTTAGTTTGAAAAATTTTCAGGGGTTTCAAAGAGAATGCAATAACTGAAAGTAGGTTACCCCCACACTTAAGATGTACATTGCCCTCAATGTACAAATATAACATTAATAGCAAAAAAAGAACAAGATCATAAGTTGGGGAAAGAAGTAAAACTCCCTGAATATTGGATGGAACCCTTGAATTGTGAAAGTTGTCTTGGAGGAAGGAATACTTGAAGTTCATGGTTTTGAAACTGCAATAGCACTTAAGGGATTTTAGGCATTTCAGGATTAGAACAATTACTCGTTAGGAAATAACCGATATAAAATAATTGAAATAACATAAACTAGTTCTGAGAATACTAAAATTCAAATAATGAAAAAGATAAAATAAAATAAAATGGAAAAACAAAAATCCCAGGGATTTTGGTGTGCCTGGCTCGAGACACACACCCGTGTTGTGAGGGCGTGTTGAGGCACACGGCCGTGTGGCACGGTCGTGTCCTTCAATGTTCCCTTCTCTCACGGTCGTATATGGGGTCACACGTCTGTGTCTGATTCAATAGATTTGGCCACGGCCACATCGCACTGCCGTGGCTATTTGTTGAAGCCCGTGTCTTTAGGAAAAATTTTACCCTGCTTATAGACGGCCAAATTGCACGGCCATATCTCTTCCCATAGTGTCCATACGGCTGTAGGCATGCCCGTGGGCATGGCCGTGTGGCTCGAAAAACCTGCATTCAAAGGGTTAGTTGATGTATTAGATAGCCTAAATAAAAGAATTTACTAAGTCCGTACTCGGGTTGCCTCCCGAGAAGCACTTGTTTATAGTCTAAGCTCGACTTTTCTCAAGCTTGTTTGATCATGGTGGTTTGAAGAGTTGATACTCTTCTATCCTGCTTTTAATTTCATTATCAATATAAGATTTGAGTCTAGTGCGATTTACCTTGAAAGTGCCGAGTGACTCATGTTTTATCTCGACTGTACCATGGGGAAAGATTTTCATTACCGTGAAGTAAGGTGTATCACTTGTATGCTCTTTTAAATTCAAGATTCGAGGATCATCTTCCCCTAATATTACCTTATCTCTTACCTTGATTTGATTCGTTTTCACCTGGGGGTCGTCTTGGTGATGCTCTGGGTCGGTATGGCATATTTTGGGCTTTTTATGATAGTTCAGCCACTCATCTAGTTCCTCAATCTGAAGCATTCGCTTTTCAGGTGCATCTCCCTTGGATGGACTTGTCTGTGATTGGGTTGCCTTTATGTGGAGTGTATCCTGCACAGAAGGTTGGGTGGTGAGTTCAGTGTTTTTACAAGGACTCGT
This sequence comes from Gossypium stocksii, assembly GCA_020496765.1. Classification (NCBI taxonomy): domain Eukaryota; kingdom Viridiplantae; phylum Streptophyta; class Magnoliopsida; order Malvales; family Malvaceae; genus Gossypium; species Gossypium stocksii. The sequence goes on from CM035622.1 coordinate 59,068,254, forward strand.
AACTATATTATTATCAGCAGTCTTAATCGAGTTTCGAGCTTGTAAAGTAACTTTGTCATCACCTACATGTAGTGTAAGCTCACCTATTCTTACATCAATTATAGTTCTGGCAGTTGCTAAAAAGGGACGCCCTAAAATTAAGGGTACATTACTATCCTCATCAATGTCTAAAACAACAAAGTTAACTGGGAATATAAATTTATCAATTTTGACAAGCACATCTTCAATTATTCCCTTAGGAAACCTAAAAGTTTTATCAGCCAGTTGAATACTTATCTTGGTTTGCTTAGGTTTCCTAAGACCTAGTTGCTTAAACAGTTTATAAGGCATGACATTTATACTAGCCCTTAAATCAGCTAAAGCATTTTTGGTGTTTAGGCTGCCAAATAAACAAGGAATAGTAAAACTCCTACAGCATTGAGCCTAAGCCCTAGGTAACTTGTAGTATGGCCACCTCTGAGTCCTCTCCCACGTCGAGCCGCCTACTGAGGATCACCTGAAACATTTAATTTAAGGGTGTGAGTTTCAAACCTCAGTGTGTACAACCTTTGGCAATCAAATCAATTCAATATACAAATATCACATTGGGCCTAAGCCCTAACAATATCGGTGGTCTGGGCCTTAGCCCACGTTGACCTCATATCATATCAGAATCACATGAATGCAATGTTCCCACCCCGAATCCAACCCTGCACTCCACCCGTACCAACCCTACACTCTTGTGGGGATATAAATATCAACCCACCCATCCCTACACTCTAAAGGTAGCACCGGTTGCGGTACTACTCAAACGTTGCAGCGAGCTGCTCGTGGCTCAAAAGCCTTTGTTGGGTCCACAGTCGTCAAGTGACCGTGCAACCCTCATATACACTTCCTCCAATCAAAACCCAGCCCACATACAACATAATATCTCATGAATGCATCATCATCCATACAACATACACCAGTCATACTCATAACACATAAGGGTATTTTAGTCATTTCACTACCCAAGGATATTTTGGTAATTTCTACCCTACAAGGGTGTCTTGGTAACTCTACCCTTCGAGGCGTTATAATAATTCTACTCTACAGGGGCATTTTAGTAATTTTACCCTAGAAGGGTATTTTCGTAATTCTACCCTAGAGGGGCATTTTAGTAATTCTACCCTAGAGGGGTATTTTCATAATTCTACCCTAGAGGGGTATTTTCGTAATTTCCTGAAGGTACAGATTTTAATTATAGATTTTTGGCCCATCAACAAGTCCTCGCAACTAAAGTGAACGGACACTGTGCACCAGGTAGGATTCAAGAGAAGAGGAGGTGGGTCACTCGGACTGCTCAAGTACCAAGCTCTTCCTAGATCCAATCCTAGACATGCACACATCCATTGCCACACCTTAGTCTAACAACTTGTCCACGGACATGTTTAATTATTTAATTAATTCTTATGTAAAATTTCAGAGATCAGAACTAGGCCTATAGGTCATATAAAAACCCTAGCATGCATTTCTACAATCCTATAAGGCCTACTAGGCCCAATCATATTCATAAAACCCAAACATGCTTATGTAGCCCATTAGGCCTGATCACAATCCAATCATACATTCATGCATGTCAATTCATCATACAATTTCATATCACAACTTTGCCACTTTGGGCCCACAAGTTTGTCAGGCCCATTCGTGATTTTGGGATTTCGACTTTTGTCGATTTTCGTGTGTGTAGTGTATATACACACCTGGTTGACGACCCATACTACTCTATCCTCAGCCTCGACCTACAACCAAAACCATCTTTGAATCAATTTTATACCTTAAACTACAACTTTATCAAATCCCAAAGCCTTACCGTAACCTTACCGTGTACCACCGATTTAAATAGCCTTTCATTCGCTATTACTTCTGAATATCCTTAGATCTGCACCAATACACGCATATTATCAACATCAAGTGACTCGTATTCCACACGAGTCACCCCTATCAACCATATTTACATCGGCCACGTATGAAACTGAAATTTAGAGTCAACACACTTACCATCAGCTAGAGCTCTTTCCCTCGCTTGGAATCCTAGAACCCTACCCCTTGTTAAAACAGGGTGAACGACAAGAAAAAGAAAAGATTAGATAGCCCCTTCGGCTTTATCAAAATGCACTAAAAACAGCTAACTAAACACTTATCGAAACTAGTCTCTGATGTTGCGGCCTAGATATCTACTGAGTGTGCCCTCGACTTTTAACAACTCAATTAAGGGTTGAAAATAACAGAAATAGATTGTGGTGAAGGAAAGTAAAAGAATTGGTAAGGGGATGTGAGTATTCGGCTTTTAAGGATGGTATTTGGCTTTCAAAGATGATATTCGGCTTTCAATGATAGTATTCGACTTTTAAAGAATCAAGGGTGATATTCGACTTTTGCAAAGAAAAAGAACACAATTCTATAGATTTTCGGTAAAAGGATGAAAGGGAGAAGAGAATTCAGCAATGAAATGTTTTGGCAAAACAAAAGAACCCTTCAAGAGCATTCGGCACCTCCCTTAAATAGCCAAAAGCTGAAACTAGCTCCTCCCACAGTCCCAATTGGCTCCATCACATCTACATCTCAATCTCCTATCTTTTTTCTATTATTTCTCCTTATTATCCACCTAAATTCTCTCTTCAATATCCATCCAAAAGATTTTTAAGTCATCACAACTACTTGCACAACATGAGTGCAAAAATAATACTTCTAATGCCAAAGTCGTTCCTTGAACCTTGGACCTCCCTACTCCACATGTGGCGTCACCCTCTACTCCCCAAGGTGGCGCTACCTTGCCACTAGGCCACATCTCCTTTTTGTGTCCTATTTTCCTTAAATTTGTTTAAGAGACCTATTACCAAAGACTAGAGTTCCACTAAGGCAAAAATTAAAATTTTCCTATGGTCATCCCTATCCCTAGAACTTCAAATAATCCTTGTAACATCTTAAAATTAATACTTTAATAGTGCCAAACATGTAATCTGAGCTGTTATCTTACTCTTTAAACCTTTAAACACACCTACGTCCGAGGCCCAATTCTTCTAGGCCCAAAATTTAGGGCGTTACACCATTAATTGGAGAATGAAATGCAGTACTAAAACTTAACCTCGTACCCAAAACTTACTGTAGTTTCACTCAGAATCACAATATAACTTCGAATCTTTATCCAAATCAATGAAGATTGGCACTTTGTGTAAACTAACAATCTCAAAAATTTATAACTTAGCTAGTCTATCAAGAGAAAGATTTGTACGTACTGAGATAAAATGTGCAAACTTCATCAAACGATCAACAATAATTCATATAGCATCTTTTTTTTTCAGTGATAAGAATAATTCTGATACAAAATCCATTGAAACTCTATCCCATTTCCATCACAGATATTAACACATGCCATATCAGTCTCGAAGACACTTGGTGATCAGCTTTAACTTGCTGACAAATGAAACATCTAGACATAAAGTCAGAAACATCTCTAGGTTTCTCAGTACACAAACTCTGTCTTGGAACAACAAACAATCATTGATTCCAATCTAAAACTCTAAATCAGAAGTCATATCAAATTGAACTCTTTTTAACTTGCAATTCACTGACACATTTCAGAACTTCACAAATTCGTTGGAGAAACAACGGTTCAGTTTTTAACTTAGTTAATATCGCACCATCATCAAATAAGATCAATTGCTATTTATCGCTCGTTAAGCACACAAAGATTTCCTGCTCAGAATATCCGTGACAATAATCGTTTGCCCTGGATGATAGCCCATTACTAACTCAAAATCTTTTGATAATGTAAGCCATATTTGATGTCCCCAATTTCAGATCTCTCTGTAACATCAAATATTTTAAACTATTGCAATCATCAAATAGGTTACATTACTAACCACTCAATTAATATTGCTAACTATTTAGCATAAATACAATGTCAACCATCTTTAATTCGCATGTCGAAAAACTCTTTTCATGCAGCTTTAACTAATTCAGATAAAACTAAAGCTTCAATCAACAATGCTCTCAAGTATTCAATTTACTAACAGAACAACTTTCATTTACAATCACATTTCCGATTTAGAACTAATCCGATAGATATAATCCTATATCATGTCTTCTAGAATATGAATTCTGCATTCAGACTATTCATCTATTTACCCGCGAACGATCAAAATTTCTTTTTGAACCCAATGATAAACTCAAACATATATAACTTAATTAACCCTTCAAGTAAATAATCCCATCAAACTAAACAACTGAATTGATCTTGGCTGTCAAACAATAGCTTTTCAAAAAAAAAAACTTTCTTTTTGTTATCAAGATAATTCAGACTTACATTTTATCGCAATTTCTTCAAGATACTAATCAAAGATCTTTTAAAAGCTGTATAACTCGAATATAACATAACATTCCGTCTTTACTCATTGACATGTATCAAGATTTACCTAGAAGTGGTAACTATTATACAGATTTGAACTTGATCTTCTATAATCTATGTTTTTGCCAATGTCAATTCCTTTTCAAGAAAACTAGAAAGGATTATATAATAAAGCTATCTCAACTATTAATCATCGAAGCATTGTACTATACTGAAGCCACCTCCCTCAGATAAAAATTATAGTGCCATATTAAGACCAACGTCTCAACCATAAAGATAGGTAATATCCCAACTATCAATAATGTAGTTTGAAAAGAGAAAATCGAATATAGTTTCACTAATAACCAGTACAGAAACAAAATCTTTGTAAATATGAAATTGGTACCACTGTGCTCCTATTATCAAACCATAAATTATGATCATAATAGATATAGATATAGTCATCTCCGTCAAAAGAATATCTCTTGTAGATAATCACATAGAATCATAGTAAAACCGATGTAGCAAAATCTAAAAATATGAAACTATACATAATTTCTGGAAATTATAACTCATATAGAATGATAAAGATCTCAATGATATCCCAGAGAAATTCTAGAAATAAACATCACTCATAAGCACTAAGATCAACTGTGACAAAAGCAATATATTCTTTATGTATATTCAACAAAACAATAGCCAATAAAAGTAGAATACTAGCATCATACGAATTTTACTGTCGACTTTTCTATCAACACAATGGAATGGAATACTAGAGAAAGATAGAGCAATGCCGATCATAACCCAAACAGACCAACACTGCTTTCGTCTATCAGTATGCTTAACTAGTGTTCTCATATGATAAGAAAGTCATCTGAAAATATACCGCTACATATACCTCTAAGAGTAAGTGAACACATAGAATATTCAGAAGAGATCATCATAAATTACTCAACTATAACCACTGCACTTAGTTATCAATACCATTCAAGCATTATTCCACTATCTAATTCTATCATCACTAAGTCCACATTATCCCATCACTAACAGAAATCAATTTAAAAGACTTTTTATTTAATACATTCTTAGATATTATACCTGAATAGGTTGTTTCATCAAAATCAACTTCTTCTTTAATAGTGACATTGCATAATCCGAAAGGCCTTTAGAACGATTTGATATTTCTTCTATTTCCGTCTCTACTTGCTGACTCAATCTCTTACCTGATCACATTATTAATCCCTCAATTACGAAACTCTATAATTCCACACTTGTGAGCTTATTCAATCTAATTTTATGGATTTCATTGTAATACTTTACTAGTAAGGGGATGAGGGTCGTAAAGCCTCAAATTTAACTCTCACAAAAACATGCACATAACATAACAATTATCAATAACTTAATATTATGAACTTTTATTCATACCTTTATGGGTTTTAACTCATCATAAACACATTTTCACTCAAGTATTTCAGTACCACATTTTGCACTATTGGAATTAGCTCGGTTGGAAAGCATATCTATCTAAATGAAAAAATTTCATTAGAGTCGGGAGATATCACACTATCACAAGTTAAATATGGCATGTATAGCTAGACTCAAATATGCTACGTTGGTCTTAGAATCAACTAAACCGTAGCTCTGATACCAATAAAATGTAACATATCTAACCCGTATCAGTCGCCAGAATAGGGTTACGAGGTGTTACCGATCAATCACATCATTAAACATACATATCATTAACAACCATTATTCATACACATGAGTTATTTAAACACAATCACATTGTCCCTTATAATGGCCCACGAGGCCGTTAATATGCTCTGGAAGTGGTTCGGGACTAAACCAATAACAATCGAAAACTTTGAGAACTAAGTATAATTCCATGAATTCAGGGATCACACGCCCATGTGCCTCACACGGCTACGGACACGCCCGTGTCGCAGGTTGTGTGAAAGCAGGGCATACATACTGACTTAGGTCACACGGCCAGTTACACACTCGTGTGCCTATTCGAAATGGCCTCACATGCTTGTGTCCAAGACGTGGGCTAGGCCGTGCCAAACCTCTAGGGTATACTGACTTAAGCCACATGGCCATGCACACGCCCGTGTGTGAGGCCATGTGGTACATACTGACTTAGTTCAAACTGCAACATCAGGGGACACACGACCGTGTACTAAGGCCATGTGTCACACACGGTCGAGCCACACGCCCATGTGCTTAGCCGTGCTGATGAAAATAGGCTAGTTACAAGACACATTTCTCACGCAAATTTGCACACCTACAACAAGATAAAATTGTACCATTTCCATACACAAATATTCATCCAAAACATCCTCAAATTTTCACATTATAAGCCATTTCAATATGACAACCACCATACTCAACATTTACCATGATTCATCTATCAAAACATAACCATTTGCCTAACCAAAAACATACCTAAATCATCATGTTTCATTGGCCATAGTTCACATATAATACCTAACCTATGATCAACCCAATTCATCATCTATATTAACCTTACCTCATACATTTCATATGCCAGAACATCATACTTTATTGGCCCAATTAGCATCCAATTACTAAACCAAAATCAAGCATATTTCAAGTTAATACACAATACAAACAAGTAGCCATTTGAGCAACTTTAACCATCGTCAAGCATACCAAAATATACCATATCACAAGGTAATATATATACATCACATGACTCATACCATTTACACCAAATCACATAACCACAACCACATATCAACTTATAAATGAACCAACTTATACGACTATCTACATGTCAAACTTTACATCATTAACTAGCCAAATCTCATGGCTAATACATTTCAAACATATAGACATCAATTGCCAAAATTACTTATACACTTCATAAACCAACTAGCCTATACATGCCATATAACCAAGTTCACAAAGCCTTTAAATACTGAAATGATAGCTGGAGAGTGTGATGAAATCTCTAATAACTTTCAACTCGAGCGAGCTTCCGAAACACTATGAAACATAGAAAAGAAAACAAAGTAAGCTATAAAGCTTAGTAAGTTCGTATGGTATTAAACTCATTTTCATCAATTCATTCACATTTACAAATGCATAAACGTATATCTATATAACTTTATTCAATACAATATCCATCATATTTTCTTTAGCCAAGGTAAATCATGTGAAATATCATGAAATAACGGTATTTCGCACACTATGTGCCACACACACACACATATATATAGTTAAAACAATTATAAATCATATCTCATATATCACTCAATTCATACCTCAATAGAAAAATAAACACATTTTAGCATGAAACATACTTATGCATAAATCTTTCTCATTTCGTATACATAATACACTATGAACTAATCAAATTACCTTCACTCGGTTCTCATATAGGTTCTGTATGTACCTGTATCACTTAATTCAATTTTACTTTCATTCTCTTCTTGACTATACCCGTTGAACCATTCAAAATCACTTAGGATACTCAGGAATCACACATAGGTCGTAGAATGCTATATCACGGATATGGTCTTACATGTAATCTCATATCGATATCAATAGCCTAGCTATGGTCTTACACGAAATCTCACATCGATGCCATGTCCCAGACATGGTCTTACATGTAATATCATATTGATGCCATATCCCAGGTATGGTCTTACACATAATCTCATCTCAGCAACCCTAATGTCATGACATTTGTATCCTATACTATTCCTAAGGTTCATACGGGACTTTTGCACGTCGTAACTATTTCAATTTTTGGCTCATATTCATGATCATTCAATGTTTAATTTAATTCAATAATAAACAAGCATTTATAACACAATTTAAGAATGTTTATTATCATATGAACTTACCTTGTTCGCTGTAACAACGAATTACGTCGACTAATCCGATACTTTGTTTTCCCCAGTTCTAGATCCAAATCTCGTTTTTGTTAATCTATATAATATCAAAATTTACTTATTTAACCATTAATTCATCCAATTTAACACAATTTACACATTTTGGCAAAATTACACTTTTGCCCCTATTATTTCACATTTTTGCAATTTAGTCCTTATCACATAAAATCACAATTTCATGCAATTTCATCCTACCCATGCTTAGTCGAATTCTTCTTATTGCCTTAGCAGCCCACATTTTCCATATAATCACATTTTTAACCTCATAATTTTAATATTTCATAATTTAATCCCTATTTTGCATTTTCATCAAAAATCACTTTATAAAATATGAAAAATCTAACATCAAATATTCATATTTCACCATCAAACATCAAAGAACGCAATAGCTCATCAATCTCAACTCTCACATACTTAAACAGTTTCAAAATCGGAGATACGGTATAGCTAGATTACGAAGCAACGATCTCAAAAACGTAAAAAATATTAAAAACGGATCAAAATGCATACCTAATTGAAGAAAAATAGCTAGCTGAATGTTTAAACCTCTCCCATGGCTTTTTCTTCTTCATATTTCGGCCAAAAAGATGAACATGCATGTTTTTCATTTTGTTTTCTTTATTTTAATACCTTTAATTTACAAATTACTTAATTAACCTTATTATAAAACATTTATAATCACTTAATTCTTGCCCATAATTGTCCACTCACATTATGGATGGGTTAATTACAACATAATGACCTTTACCTTTAAGTTCCATAGCTATTTGACACCTTTAGCTTATAGAACATAGCTTTTGCACTTCACGTGATTTAGTCTTTTTTATCAAATTGAACATTCAAACAGTAAAATTTCTTTATGAAAATTTCACAAAACTCTAATATTATACTTTAGATATTAAAATAATAATAAAATAAAATTTTCAACGTCAGTTTTGTACTCCCAAAACCACTGTTCCGATTTAGCTAAAAAGGGCTGTTACACTATAGGTCGAAGTAAAAGTTAGTGTTTAGTGAGTCTCTAAACCTGACTTTTGCACACAATATTATAATGATTCCTTGTATGGTCGATACATAGATATTCTTGAGTAGTTTTTGTATGTATGTATGGTTATTTATTCTCTTTGAAGCATTTGTATGTATGTTCTGAAGATTACGATGCGCTGCATGAATATAACAATGTGTGGTAAACATGCATTGGAAGTTATGAGTTAGAAAATATGATTTTATTAAGATTATGAGTGAAATCTATGTGGATGCGTCCATTATGTTATTTGAGTTATGAAAGACCAAGTACGGTTGGCGATAAGGGGGTTCGGGCAGAGTGTTAGGAAGGTAATACGATGATGGACCCTGCGATGGTGCTTTAATGTTGTTCATCGAAATAGTAAACACAAAGATTAGTATGGTAAAATATAGTCTACCGGGATCATAAACACGAGGTCCGTCAGGACAGTAAAAATGAGAAAAGGCTAGTGTGGCAGATATGTGAAAAGACCATGGCCATTGCACATTATAGGAATGGTAGTTGAGTCGCATTTGTCTACTGGGGTTTCTGCATGTCTCGGGGGCAATGATCGGCAAACCTTAGGTGATGTTGAGTTTAGGAAAATCTATATTGTTAAACACAATAGTTTGGAAAATTCTGTATCGTTTAAGTGGCGAGTTATTAGTCCACCTCAATGGTGAGAATTGAATATGCCTTTGAGGCATTTTTTAAAGGTGTCATTAGCAAAGTACTCGACTGATGAATCCATCATAGTAGCTCACTAGGTTGGAAAGAGAGCTCAACATATAAGTAATTACGGATGATGTAAGTGTCTGCCAAATCTGGAAAATTTTCCCTTTTGTATCTAAAGTTATCTAAACTTCCATTGGGTGATTTAAAATATTACCTTCATCGAACCAAATTCATTTTCTGGATCGACATGAATATATGGCATGACTGGTATTCTGACAATTGCTAGAGCCATTAAATCAATCCCCCGAGAGTAATGCCTACAGGTATATCATTATGAGAAATGTATCCAATTTCTATCTTCAAGCAATTGAGAAATAGGATCCTTTATAAGGTGGGAAGTCAGTAATCCACCAATCGAGTGGAACGTGTATAAGGTGATTGAGTTAAAAGTTGGCATGTTGTTATCCTCTAGGAATTAGAAAAGTATCCTCCAAAATCTGAAAGGAAGTCCAAAATTCTCAAGTCGAGGAATTCAACATTATCATTTAAAGGTAAAATTGGTTGAGACTCATTAAATTCCATTGAATTTATGGGTGTTTATTTGTAATATAGGTTCTTAAGTTGAACCAGCTTGCCATAGGGGACAATGCGCCAAGATGGATCATCATAGTGCGATATTATGCATACAGAAAGACATTTTGAGAATATCCTTTCAAGTGACGAAAAGTATTACATGCCATGAATATATCTGTTTTATGAAATATCTAAGTTGTAATGTTTTATAATGCTTTTAAGAATCTGTTATAAATGATACTCGTTTCATTCAAATCTTATGACTTAGAATTTTTTAAAATAAATAAAAATTACATCCTAGCTTTTATTCAGCTGAACAATTTTATTAAGTATGTAAGTATTGTAACATCCTACAATTGGATCCGGTAAATTGAGTCGGGTATAAGGTATTACAAAAATAATTAAAACAATTTTGAGTAAAAAATCTTGAATATATCGAGTGTTAGTTCTAGTTTTTCAAGTATTTTGGTATAACAAAAAGAATATTAAAAATCCCTTAATTAAATTTGCAAAAATTGTTTATAAGTCCTTAAAATTATTTTCAAAGTGTTGGACAAAATAAATTGTTAAAAAGCCTTGAATTAACTTATCTTTTAACAAGTTTTTGAAGTCTGAAGGACTTCTACCGATAAGTAGCTGGACAAGTATTAGTAGAAATCAATATGAAAATGACCATGAAAAGGCTACAGAATTCTACCAGTAGAACTGGAAGTTCTACCGATACAACTCTGGGTTCTATCGATACAACTCAGACTTCTATCAATAGAACGCACTCCAGTAAGCAAGGTAGTTTTGGCCTGGGACTTCTATCGATACCCTGGTCAGATCTACTGATATCCTCAGAATTCTACCACTACCTTGAGGACTTATACCGCAACAAGTCAAAATAGTAGCTAAGGTTCATCCTCTACAATATTTCTACTGAAACTCTGATGGCTTCTACCGATACAAGTTGAAACCATTAGAGTTCTACCGATACCTTGAGGACTTCTACTGAAACAAGTCAAGATAGTAGCCAAAGTTCAGCATCCTCTACACTTCTGTCGATACTCTAATTGGTTCTATCGATACCAATGAAACCCTCAGAGTTCTACCGATACAAGTGAACTTATGCTGATAGAATGAGCCCAATGATCATATTTTTGAAAGCCTTCTATTGATACAAGATTCCTTCTACCGGTACAACAAAGTTGTAGGTTGCATTTAATGTTGGTTTTTATGGCTACAATGACTTCAATTTGTTTCTACCAGCTACAAACATCCATAAGGTTGTTAGGAGACTTAAATACAAGGTCAATGCTCCCCATTGTAGTCAACAAAAGACAAGAAACAAGTGCCTAACTTCTAAGAACTTAATTTTCCAATCTTTCTCAATCTTTTACTAAATATTTCTTGTACTCACTTGTGGGTTAATTTTTCTATATTCTTTTAAGTGTTGTAACTTTGTGTGAGAGTGCTTAATTATTGATTATCTACCTTTTAGAGGTATCATTTTATTCATCATATTTTTCTCTCATTTGTGAGGTGTTGCTTAAGGTTTTGGGTAGAAAACCTTAAAGGAAAGTGGTTCTATCTTACCTTTGAAAAGATAGGGATTTGTAAGGTTAAACCTTATTTTTAAAGGTTCAAATCTAGTGGATTTGGGAAATCTTTAGTTAAGGAAAGCTAAGGTAGTGGATGTAGGCAATTGAGGCTGAACCACTATAATTTCTTGAGTCGTTTGATTTTTTCCATTTCTTGAAAACCTTTTAAAACACCAATTCACTCCCTCTTGGTGTATTTTCTCAACAATTGGTATTACAGCTAGAACTCTATAGACGATTTTACTAGCAAGAGAAACGATCCCCAAGTTATCCAAGATGGAAGGCACAAGTCAAGAAGTTTCCTTCATGGCATTAGAGCAAAATTCCACCATATTGGGAGAATGACATTCCTCCATAAGGCCTCCCTTATTCAATGACACCAAATACTCATATTGGAGAACAAGAATGAAGCTATTCATCCAAGCTAACGACTGTGAAGTTTGGAAGATAATTACAAATAGGTCATCCATTCCAATTAAGAGGGTCGAAGGTGTTATTGTCCCAAAGGAGGAGAATGAATGGGATGATAATGATATCAAGAAGGTGCAATTAAATGAAAAAGCTATGCACACTCTATTTTGTGCTATTGTTCCAAATGAGTACAATAGAGTCACATTGTGTGACAATGCAAAAGAGATATGGGACAAGCTTGAAGTCGCCGATAAAGGGACAAGTAGAGTTAAGGAGTCCAAGATAAGTCTTCTCACCTTTGATTATGAGTTGTTTAAGGTAAAACCAAAAGAAAGAATCAATGAGATGTCTGATGGCTTCACCCACATTATCAATGGTCTCAAAGCCTGTGGAAAATCTATCCTAACAAGGAGATGGTGAAGAAGATGTTGAATAGTCTCCCAATGTCTTGGGAAGTTAAAGCGACGACAATAGAAGAATTAAAGGATATCAACTCACTCTTTCTTGATGAGCTCATCGGTTAATTGTTGACATATAAAATGAAGATCAACCACAATACACAAGAAATCAAAGAAGCTCTAAAAAAAGTGGGAGTTGCCTTCAAATTAACAACTTGTAAAAAGGATGAAGACTCTAGTAATAATGAGAAGGAAGAGGAGGAAGAGGAGGAGATGGCTATGTTTGTAAAAAAATTCAAAAAGTTCATAAAGTTAAGCAAAGTTAAAAGATTCCCAAGAAAATAAATCATTCAGGGTGAACCAAGCAAGAAGGGAAATGACCTAACCATTTTCTACGAGTGTAAAAAGGCAGGTCACATTAAATTTGATTACCCACAATTAAAGAAGAAAGGGGCATTGAAATAAAAGAAGAAAGCCATGATGGCAACTTGGAGTAATAGTGATTCATCCGATAGTGATGAGGACGATGAAGTTGCCAAGCTATGTCTTATGGCTATTGAAGAAGCAAAGGTAATCCTAAATTCTATTGAATCAAATGAATATACATTTGAAGAATTATAAGATGCCTTTGATGAAATAGCTATATAGTTTGAGACTATGAACTCCAAATATAAGAAAATGATATCAAAATTAAAGGAGAAAAATAAGCCTCTAATCATAGCTAAAGAGGAAATAGAAAAGAAATTTAATGATATGCAAGCTTAAATTGATGATTTGATTTTAAAGAATAAGAACTTGCATAATTCCTTTTCTAGGTTTCATATGGGGCAACAAAAACTAAATGATATGTTTGAATATCAAAGAGCCTTGTTTGACAAGAGTGGCTTAGGTTTTGTACATTTACAAAAGGAAAGAAAATTTAAAAATTTCTATGAAAAACCAAGCTATATTTATGATGCCTTACTCTCATGCACACATTGTCACAAAAAGGGGCATGATGACAAGTATGTCCTTTAAGGAAGCTCACATATAGGAGTAAACTCACTAATAGTGTGTGGATTCCAAAAGAATTAAACACATCTCAAAATGAGGATACTTTAAATAAGTGGATTCTTAAAGGGACAAAAATTGTTAAGATTAATGGTAATGGAACTAAGAAAGTTTGGGTACCAAAATCCAAAGTTTAACTTTGTGTTTGTAAGAGGAAGAGCATTGCTTCAAGGCAAGCAACTCTAAGAAGAACTCATGGTACCTTGATAGTGGATGCTCTAGACACATGACCTGTGAAAAAAGCTATTTCATAAAACTAATGCCAAAGAATAAAGTAGAAGTTACATTTGGTGATAGCTCCAGAGGGCTTATTGAAGGTATTGGTTCTGTAGGTGTAAATTTTTCCACTCTCATTAAAAATGTGCTTTATGTCAATGGTCTTAAGCATAACCTCCTTAGCATTAGTCAACTTTGTGACAATGGATTCAAAGTAATATTTGAGTCTAATGGGTGCAAAGTTGTAGATATTGTAAATAATATGATTCTTTTTGTAGGACATAGGATGGGTAATATTTTTGTGGTGCATCTTGATGACATATCTTCCTCTAATTTTTGCTTTATGGCTACTAATGAAAATATATGTTGGCTATGGCATAGAAGACTGGGACATGCGAGCATAACGAAGCTGCCAATGCCAATGTCAATGCCAAATGAAACCTTCAGAGTTCTACCGATACAAGGGAACTTATACCGACAAAATGAGCCCAACGATCATATTTTGGAAAGCCTTCTATTGATACAAGATTCCTTCTACTAGTACAACAAAGCTGTATACTGCATTTAATGCTAGTTTTTATGGCTACAATGACTCTAATTTATTTCTGACGGCTGCAAACATCCACAAGGTTGTTATAGGACTTAAATACAAGGTCAAGGCTCCCCATTATAGTCATCAAAGTACAAGAAATAAGTGCCTAACTTCCAAAAACTCAATTTGTCAATCTTTCTCAATGTTTTACTAAATATTTCTTGTACATACTAGTGGGTTAAATTTTCTATATTCTTTCAAGTGTTGTAACTTTGTGTAAGAGTGCTTAATTGTTTTGAGTAGAAAACCTTAAGGGGAAGTGGTTCTGTCTTACCTTTGAAAAGATAAGGATTTGTAAGGTTAAACATTGTTCTTAAAGGTTCAAATCTGGTGGATTTGGGAAATCCTTAGTTGAGGAAAGCTAAGGTAGTGGATGTAGGCATTTGAGGCTAAACCACTATAATTTCTTGAGTCGTTTGATTTTTGTCATTTCTCGAAAACCTTTTAAAACACCAATTCACCCCATCTTGGTGTATTTCAATCTCAACATTGAGGAAAAGAAATTAAGATAATAAACATGTAATCATAAATAATTACGAACTAAATGAATGATTAATTAGCATTGAAATATATATTTTAATATAGATAATTGGTTATATTGTATTATATATTAATTAGTTTATATTTATATGCGATGCATAGGTCAGTTGTATATATTAAATTTATAATATTTTTTTTTTATGATAGTAGTTTTTAAAAAAAAAATTAATGAATTTCTTCAAAAAAATTATTAATAAATTGAAAAGGTGATGTAATTACAAAATATTTTTTAAAATATATAATTAATTTAGATTTAATTTTAAAAATATTTAATATTAAAATTATACAAAAATTCATCATGATTTGAATATTAATATTAATATATTATAATTTAAATAATATTATTAATTATTTCTTACATGTTATTTATTTTTTTATATATATTATAAAATTAATTTGTTTTAATGCATAATTTATTAATATTTAATTTTTTTTCTAATTTTCTATTTATATTTACTCTACTTAAATCAATGAATGTAATTAACTATTATTATCTTTGAAAAATATAATTTTTAATTTGATAAATATTACTAATATGTGTCCTTTTTAGAAAAAAAAACTATATTTTAAACTCAACAATTTAAAATTCAGTAATTTTAATATTATAACATTAATGTCTCATTTGGTTACTAGTGTAATAACATGAAGAAAATATTTATTTACTGCATATGTATTACAATAGTTAGATACAAAATAAAGAATAGTTAGTATAATTTTAAACATGAAATTAGAAAAAATGAGTAAAAATTCTTGTAAAAAATAAGATCTATTCAAAATAAGCAAAAAATTTTCCTCCTCTTTGCTAAAAATAAGTTATAGGAATGCCTAAATATTATCAATTTGTTATAAAATAAAGAGAGAAGGGGAAAATAAAGAACAAAGTAAATATAAAAGCAACAAATAATGTACTTTATTGATCAAAAGGGGTGGGTACAATGCTTCATCAGAGTCTCTATTTATAGAAATAAGAAATATAAAAGAAGTAGAGATCTAATTCTAATAGCTATTACAATTTAAAGTATACCAAAACTTTTTCTTGATCATGACAGACATCCACTTAATAAGATATTCATAACACTCCCCATTGGATGTCCATTGGTAGATAATGTGCCCCATTAAAACCTTATTAGGAAAAGCCCTGTGGGATAAAAACCTAACGAGGGAAAAAGAGTACACAATTTATAATACGCATAATATGTTGCATCATTAAAAACCTTACCAGGAAAACCCAATGGGACAAAACCTCGGTTAAGGGAAAAAGAGTACAACACATATTTACTCCACCTCATGAAAACATCACATACTTTCTCATATTCTACGTATTCAATCTTATCTATTAGTTTTTCAAATGACTATTTGAATGTATTTACTAAGCATTTATATTATCATTCTTTTAAAATTCATGAGTGAGGAAAATTTGGGGAAATATATTTTGATCTCTTTAGGAGATTCAACAATAATCATAACAAATCTTAATCATGATTCTTATATAAAAACACAAATAGGTATTTTGGTTCATTTTATAATCCTCATTCAACTACTCAAATTTACCATATATGTTCAAATTATTTCAATTCATATAAAAGAATAATTTTCCGAAAATTTCAATATGCTTCTAGCTTTCTAAATCCTTCAAGGATTTTAATATAAATTTTACTATATAGTGATTTAAAAAGGTTGTAACAACAACCATTAGATGCATGTTAAATCTTTTATGAATTGTCAATTTAATAATATATTTAAAGGTTATTGCATCCACCACAAAAAAATATTATATCTTTTCATAATCAATACCAGTACTTAGCTAAAAACTTTAAATTTTTATTCCGCCACAAAACTACTTCATTTGCACCCTCATTGGCTTTATACCTTTAGATATTTGGACTACTGGTCCCAAAACTCCACGAATTTAATTAGACTTGAGTTGCGCCTTTCTATTTTGATCAATTTATTCCATATCTATATTTCTCAATCGATTTATTCAAGATTCTCTTTTTATTTCATTATTTTAATAATAATATTTCATGCAAAATCATTGTTGACCACTTTTATTATTCGGTTCCACATTTTCTCAAATTAACATAACTTATCAAGATCTCTTATTTTCATTATTTTAAAATTAAGTTTCAGGTACCTAAATCTCTTCTAAAGTTTTACTTATTAGTTATGTTTAGGGTCTCTTCTAGAGCACCCGCCTCCACTATATGACCATCTAGAATAATTTTCATCTTTGGAACAGATAAATCTATTATTTATTCTAATTGATTGTCCTACTGGGACTTTAATTCAAATTAAAATATTAGATGGTATATAACACTTGGTTATTCTCATTAAGGTTGTAAATACATCTAACAGTTAACTTGTAATGAGTTATCCTTATTGAACTTCTAGTTCAATTACTCTCCCCCTAACTCATTACAAGTTATTGTTTCTCTCCCCCTAATGTTGGGAAAACTGACAACAAATGTCACAATTAAATCTCAAATTAATTGCTCAAAAATATTATAAGGAGACTCATATAAATATACATTCCCAATCTCTTATTATGACTTGTGCGTTGTGGTGGAGCAATTGGAATATATACCGCAAATCTAAAAATTGTAAGATGGGAAATATTTGGTTCTTGACCAGAAATCAATTGTAATGGGGAGTATTTATAATTTACAGGCTTGATGCATACAACATGTAAATCAATACAAGCACGAATCTCATGCTGAAATAGAAAGTTTTGTTCTCATAAGTAATTGTTTAGCTATTAGTTGGAGGCATTTGATAAACAATTCAACTAAATCATTTTGTGTATGAACATGAGTTATAAGATGTTCAACTTTTATCCCATTTGACATGCAATAATCATTGAAAACTTGGGATGTAAACTCACCAATATTAGCAAGATGAATTGTTTTAATTGCATAATCTGAAATTAATCATTTAAGCAAGCAATCTTGCAAACGATAGGTTGCGAGTTGATAACGCATGTGATTATTTTGTAGATGCATCTACCAAAATCATATAATATCAAAACCATACACATGGTGGATGAATGGACCCATATTCATTTCAGAAATGCAAGACATTAAATCTCAACTTTAACTAGTGAGTTTCTAAGAACCAATTTTTATTGAGAACAAGCAACAAATGAGAATTCTTTAAATTAAAGAATTTTCTGGTTCTTTAATGGATGTCCATATGAATTTTCAATTAATTTTCGCATCATATACAATCCAGGATAGTCTAACTGGTCACGCCAAGTAGTAAACACATTTGTATTAGTAAACTTCTGGTTTACTTTAACATGTGTTTCAATTGTACTAAATTGTAACAAATTGATAATTTTATTACCATTCCTTTTAATTTGTATCTACAGATAAGTACTATTGTGACATTTACTACTGAAAATGTCTAAATCAATGTGAAGTCTATAATGCCACCAAGTCAATAAATATAATTTCCAAATAATTATATGTAGGATTCACTTCAAGGAATATGCCAAAATCTCAAATGCCCAAAAATCTATTAATAGCAATGTAACACCCCCTACCCGTATCCGACGCTGGGACAAGGTACGAGGTATTACCTTACAAAACACATGCAATCACCCATTTCCGAGTCATAAAATTTCATACCAAATTAAAACTTTTCAAACATTGTCTTATGGTCATCAATATGGACCTACGAGGCCCAAAACATGATTTAGAAACAATTCGGGACCATTCTGGATACTTTAAAAAATTTCAAGAAAAACTACTAAAAGTAAGGAACATGCCCGTGTGGCCTCTAGACATAGCTATATTGAAGGCCCGTGTGGTGCACATAACCGAAGCATTTAGGGACACGCCCCTGCCCCTCGTCCATGTGGATTTATTTTCTAACATCGAACCTATAAGGGTTTTCACACGGCCTGACACACGCCCGTGTACTTAGCCCGTGTCCCTCACACAGCCATGACACACCTGTGTCCCAACCCGTGTACAAAAATCTTGACATTCTATTTCTGATGTCAGCAACCCTTTAAGGTCACACGGCTGTGTCCCAGTCCATGTGCTAGGCCGTGTCTTTCACACAATTGAGACACACGGTCGTGTCTCAGCCTGTGTGTTTATTACTGGGCATTTAATTTTACCAACCTAAGGTTCAGGGGATACACGGCCTAACCACACGTCCATGGGGTGGACCGTGTGTCACACAAGGCCTAGACACATGCCTGTGTGTCTATCCGTGTGGGTAAAAATAAGGCCATCTACCAAGCCTTTTACCACCCTGAAATAAGATCACACACAAACCAAAACATAACAAGTTCCCAATACTCAACCAATGACCATAATTTGGCATCCACACATATTTACACAATCGATCCAACCATGCATTCCTACTATTACTCCTAGCACATACATTCACTCATGCTAATTGCTCATTCTTGAAAACATCATCATTTGCATTTATAAACCAATAGCATTTGTTAGCCAATTTCCATGGCCTTATACAAAAATGGAGTATCCCAAAATAAGCCAACACACTTGGCCCAACATAGAATGACACTTAACTAAGACTAGTCCCTATACATGCCATTTCTCAAAATACAAGAAACTAACTATACCGAATGCTTCAATTGATAATGTGAACGAAGTCTCTGACGTCCTTCGATCCACTAGCTAGCTAGGCGGCACTATGACAAAATGGAAAGGAGAGAGAGTAAGCACAAAGCTTAGTAAGTTGCAAGTAAATAAATAACAACAATTTACCATGCTATAACATACTCACAACACATGACAATTTGTGCATGATATATATATATAAAGAATGGCTACAAGCATAACTTACTCATTTTCCTCTTTTACTAATCATACAACATACTATTGAGCTCACATCTCATACATTTCATTTAGGTACCTGCACCACTCACAAGGTCATCATAATATCTCCCGATCTTAATACTAACTTTAAATTTCCTGTTGAACTATTTAGAATACGAAAGGATATTCAATGAGCCTCAAACATAGGGTATCAAGCCAATTTCATGTCCCAGACATGGTCTTACACTGGCTCACATTTCAAGTCGATGCCATGTCCCAGACATGGTCTTACACTGACTCTCATATATCGAGCCCAACGTCATTTCCCAGACATGGTATTACACTGGCTCTCCTCTATGCGTGTCGATGCCATGTCCCAAACATGGTCTTACAATGACACATATCCAAGCAGATGTCATGTCCAAGACATGGTCTTACAATAGCTTGCCTGTCAAGGTCGATGCCATGTCCCAGGCATGTTCTTACACTAGCACTCGTATCAACACCGATGCCATGTCCTAGACATGGTCTTACACTGGCTAGCACATATCAGTGTCGATGCCATGTCCCAGACATGGTCCTACACTAACACGTAACGAAGCCGATGCCATGTCCTAGAATGGTCTTACACTAGCACTCGTATATCCCTAGTATCATGGCAAAGAATATCCAATCTATTCCTACAATTCAACCAGGCTTTATCACATAATTTTCTCATCAATGCATTTCTCAAATTCACATTTATTCATTTTATGCAAATTACATGATCTCATGCATCATATTAGAAAGTTGTATTATTTACCTACAACTTACCTCGATATATAAAATGTGAACGATTTTCAATTTAGTCCGTTTGCTTGGCTTTCCCCTAGTCTAGGTCCAGATTTCATAATTCTTGATCTATAATAATAATAATTCACTAATTTAATCAACATATTAATCTAGACAATTCAAAATTCATAATTTGGCAAAATGACCATTTTGCCCCTAAACTTTAGCAAAATGACCATTTTATCCCTAGGCTCAGAAATTGATTTTTTTTGAATTTCCTTATTACCCAAGCCTAACCGAATTCTTTTCAATCTTATGGCAGCCCACAATTTCCATTATTTCATGCATTTAGAACACAATTTATAACTTTTACAACTAGGTCCAATTTTGGTGTTTTCCGTGAACACCCTTTTATAAAAGTTGTTTATTTAACAACTATGATTCATTTTCTTCCATAAAATCCCAACAAACCACATGAACACTTTCATGGCAAAACCCTAGACTTTTTATCATTTAGCAAAATAGTCCCCTCAATAGATAGCTCATGCTACAAGGGTCCAAAAAATCTAAAAATCATCAAGAAAGGCCATTGGAATCACTTACTTGGAAGGGAACTAAGTGGCTAAAATTTCAAGCTTCCAAAAACCCCAAACTTGCTGAAATTTTCAATAGAATGAAGAAGAGAATGAAAAAGATGATAGCTAGTCTTAGGCCATTATTTTAATACCAAATATCTCACCTAATTTTGACTGATTTTTTATTTTCTTTAATTCTTTGTCTCATGGCCGGCCACACTAATGGAAAGGGGTCTATTTGCCCATTAAAGACCCCCAATTTTTAGTTCTCTAGCTATTTAACACAATTTACTAGTAAATTATAACTTTTACCCTTTATGCGATTTAGTCTTTTTTCGCAATTAAGCTCCCAATTGTGTAAATTAATTCACCAAAATTTTCATGCACTCATAAATTTATGTTATAACACATAGATTAATATTAAAATTAATCTCTCAACCTCGAATTTGTGGTTCCGAAACCACTATTCTGACTAAGCCCAAATTCAGGCTGTTACAATATTCCCCCTTAGGGATTTTCGTCCCCGAAAATCTTAGCAGTGAACAGGTTAGGGTATTGCTCTCTCATAGTCTCCTTGGTTTCCCACGTGGCTTCTTTGACTCCATGTTGATGCCATAATAATTTCACCAGTGCTATACTTTTGTTTCTTAACTTCTTGACTTGCCAAGCTAAAATCTTAACCGGTTCTTCATCATAGGTTATATCCGGTTAAATCTCAACCTTTGCTGGCGTAGTCACGTGTGCAAGGTTAGAACGGTAACAGCGCAACATAGATACATGGAAGACATCGTGAATCTTTTCCAACTCGATTGGCAAAGCTAATCGGTAAGCTACTAATCTAATTCTTTTGGACACCTCGTAAGGTCCAATTAACAATGCACTTAACTTGCCTTTCCTACCGAATCTAAGGACCTTTTTCCACGGGGACACTTTCAAGAACAGTTTAACCCCAACTTGAAACTCAATCTTTTTTCGTTTCAAGTCCGCGTAGGATTTTTGTCTATCCGAAGCAGCTCTCAAGCAATCACGAATCACTTTAACTTTTTCTTCAATCTCTTTAACTAAGTCGATCCCGTGTATCTAATTCTCTCTAAGTTCGGTCCGATATAAGGGTGTTCGGCACTTTCGCCTATACAAGGCCTCATAAGGTGCAATTTTTAGACTCGACTGATGTACCATCCCTTACTCGTATTCGATGCCAGAATAAGGTACGAGGCATTAGTTTACTAGAACACATGCGATTTGTTCAATCATAAACCACCAAAATACGTCTCAGTTTAAAACTTTTTCAAACATGGCTTTTCAGTCCTTCATATGGGCCTACAAAACTTAAAACACTCTTTGGAAGCAACCCAAAACCGTTTCGGGCACTTAGAAAACCTCTAAGAAATACCATTAAAAATAGGGCACATGCCCATGTGGAAGGGCGACACGCCCGTGTGGCCTCAAGACATGGCCGTGTTAATGGCTTGTGTACCTCACACGACCTAAGCAAACTAGGGACACGCCCGTACCCCTCATCCGTGCGGATTCAATTTCTAACATTTAACCTACAAGGGTTTTCACACGGCCTGGCACACGCTCGTGTGCCCAACTCGTGTCCCTCACATGGCCATGACATGCTCGTGTCACGGCCCGTGTGTAAAAACCTTGACATTTTGTTTCTGACATCAGCGAACACATGGCTGGGGCACATGCCCGTGTCTCAATCGTGTCT
The DNA here is from genome assembly GCA_020496765.1 of Gossypium stocksii. Classification (NCBI taxonomy): domain Eukaryota; kingdom Viridiplantae; phylum Streptophyta; class Magnoliopsida; order Malvales; family Malvaceae; genus Gossypium; species Gossypium stocksii. Next base: position 59,091,422 of record CM035622.1, read on the forward strand.
CTCACACAGTTGAGACATACGACCTTGTCTCATGCTCGTGTGGAACATTGATGGGCATTTAATTCTATCCATGGAAGGTGTAGGGGACACACGGCCTAGACACATACTCGTGTGCCTGCCCGTGTGGACAAAAATAGGCTATTTGCCAAGCCTCTTTGCCACTCTGGAACAAGACTAAATACAAAGCCAACATATCAAGACTTTCATACTTAACCAATAGCCACAAATTGGCATTCCAACTTAATCACATATACCAATCAATCTACATCTCACATAATGTGAATGCATAGGAAATCTAAACCACCATTTACAATTTCCATGAACTCATTCTCATTTCATTAAAAGTAACCACAACAATTCTTTTGGCCAATTCCAATGGCGATTTACAAAATGAGCTTTATGAAATAAATAGCCAATACAATTGGCTGACTAGAGTATCATATGTCAAAATGACAAAAAAGACCTATACATGCCATTATCCAGAACACAAAAATAAGACTATACCAAATGCTTCAATTGATAGTGTGAACGATGCCTCCGACGTCCCTTGGATCCTCGAATTACTTAGGCGGCACTATAAGGAAAAATGGAAAAAAGAGGGGATAAGCATAAAGCTTAGTAAGTAGAATGCGAATATTAACAACTGAATGTCGTAAATTAACATTCTTAAAATCCTTACACAATATGAATGACTATGGACATAACTTACTCATCATGTTTTCCTTACTAATCATACAATTATGATTGACCTTGTATCTTATACATGATATATATACGCAGGTACCTGTACCACTCATAACAAAGTCATTACTTCTTTTACATAAGTATTCAGCCATAAAATCTTTTCCCATGGAACTCAGTGGAATAGAAGAGGATACTCGCTGGCCTCAAACGTGGGTTAAAAGCCAATGCATGTCCTCGACATGGTCTTACACTGGTTCTTATCTCATCACCAATGCCATGTCTTCGACATGGTCTTACAATGGCATTAAACTCATCGTCAATGCCATGGCCTCGACATGGGCTTACAATGGCATTAAACTCATCGCCAATGCCATGTCCTCAACATGGGCTTACAATGGCATTAATCTTATAGCCAATGCCATGTCCTCGACATGGGCTTACAATGGCATTAAACTCATCGCCAATGCCATGTCCTCTACATGGGCTTACAATGGCATTAAACTCATCTCCCCTAATCTCTCAGCCCAATTATCCAATCTATCCCAACGGTTCCACCAGGAAATTACCATTATGACATTTCATTCTCGTTTCATATATACAATCAATATCTCATGTAGTATAAATACATAAATGAATATGCAATAAGTAGATTGTAATATTTGCACCCCACTTACCTTTGTATACAAAATGTGGCAAGTCTCGATTCACTTCGTTTGTTTGGCCTTCCTCCAGTCTAGGCTCGGGTGTTGTGCTTCTTGATCTAAAATGAATGGAAATTCACTAACTTAGTCATCATGTTAACTAAGACATCTTCTAATTTCACAATTTGGCAAATTGACCATTTTTGCCCCTAGACTTTGGCAGAATGATCATCTTGCCCTTATGCTCGGAAATTGATTTTTAACAAATTTCCTTACTTCTCATGTCTTTTTAAACCCTTTTTACTCTTGTTACCACTTCAAATTTCCACCATCTCATGCATTTACCATGCAATTTATCAACTTTTCACTTTAGTCCAATTTAGGTGTTTTCCATGAACACCCTTCCATAAAAATCATTTATTTAACAACTAAGGATCATTTGCTCTAATAAAAATCCAGCAAACTACCTTTGGACATTCATGGAAAATCTCTAAATTTTCAATGAAAATGCTAAATATGCTCCTCAATAGATAGCTTATGATGTAATGGTCTCAAAAGTACTAAAATTTTTGAAAAAGGACCTTAAAATCACTTACCTTTGAGGGCTAAATATTGCTAAAAATTTTGAAGCTTTCAAACCTTTAGTTTAGCTGGAAATTTCAGTAAGATGAAGAAGAAAATGATGAAGCATGAAGGCTAGGCCACATAGGTAATATTTTATGAATTTTATGACAAAAAATCTCACCTAACTTTGACTTTTCTTACCCCTTTAGCTACCTTGCCGGCCATGCTTATCTAATGGGCTTATTTGCCCTATAAAACCCCTCATATTTAGGTTCTCAAGTTATTTAATACCTTTTTCTAATAGAACACAACTTTTGGCCTTTATGCGATTTAGTCATTTTTCGAAATTAAGCCTTCAAACGCTAAAATCATTTCACCAAAATTTGCATGCACACATTTTATCATGCTATAACTCATAAATAAATATCTAATATAGTTTATCTAACCTTGGATTAGTGATTCCAAAACCACTATTCCAGCTAGCCCCTAAATCAGGTTGTTACAACTGATAACTATTGTTGTAGGTGAATTTAACCAACGACAAGTACTTTTCCCAACTGCCTTGGAACTCAAGAACACAACATCGCAACATGTCTTCAAGAATCTGAATTATCCTTTCTGATTGACCCTTGTTCTACGGATGGAAAGTCGTGCTAAAATTCTATTTTGTTTCCAAAGCTTCTTATAGCTTCTTCCAAAACCGGGACGTAAACCGCGAATCTCTATCCAAAATAATTGACAAGGGTACTCCGTGAAGTCTCACGATCTCAGAGATATACAAATTGGCTAGTTCTTAAGTGAGTAGTCGGTACGAACTGGTATAAAATGATTCGACTTTGTTAGTCTATGAACTACTACCTATACAGCATCTTTCTTCCTTGGTGTCAATGGTAACCCGATACGAAATCCATGGTAACACGGTCTCATTTCCACTCGGGAACTATCACCAGCTGAAATAAACCCGAAGGAACTTGGCGTTCAGCTTTCACTTGCTAACAAATTAGGCACTTAGAAACAAACTCTAAAATGTCTGTTTTCATTCTCAACCACCAATACAGTTTCTTCAAGTCATTATACATTTATATGCTACCCAGATGGATAGACAAGCAACCATTATGTGCCTCTTGCAAAATCTTTTTAATAAGGCCGTCATCCTTAGGTACACAGATTTTGTCTCGGTACATCAAACAATCGTCAGCACCAACTCAGAAATCTGATTCATTACTCGTCTCGCACTGAGCTATCTTGGCTTGCAAATCCTTGTCATTTTTCTGAGCTTCGACAATCTCTTGTAGAAACATCAGTCTGGCTCTCATCTCGGCTAGGATCAATCTATCATCACTTACAGTCAACTGAGTATTCATGGCCCTCAAGGTGAACAATGACTTCCTACTCAAAGCATCGACGACTATATTCGCCTTTCCGGAGTGATAGTCAATTATTAACTCATAGTCATTTATCATCTCCAACCATCTTTGCTGCTGCAAGTTTCACTCCTTTTGAGTCATCAATTACTTAAGACTTTTATGGTTGGTGAATATTCGGCATTTCCCACCATACAAGTGGTGTCTCCAAATTTTCAATGCAAAAACTATGGCGGCCAGTTCCAAATCGTGGGTCGGGTAGTTTTTCTCATGTGACTTCAGTTGTCTCAAGGCATAGGCTATTACCTTGCCTTCTTGCATGAGTACACACCCTAATCCATTTAGAGACGCATCACTATACACCACGAATTCTTTTCCCGGTTCTAGTTGCACTAACACTTGGGCTTCGGTCAGCAAAGCCTTTAGTTTCTCAAAGCTTTGCTGACACCTTTCCGTCCATTCAAACTTGACGTCTTTCTGCAGTAGTCTCGTCATTGACGTAGCAATCATGGAGAAACCTTTAACAAACCATCTGTAATAAGCCACTAAGCTCAAAAAGCTTCTAATTTCTGATACATTCCTCGGTGGTTTCCACTCAAGAATAGACGATATCTTACTAAGATCAACTCTGATCCCATCTCCCGACACAATATGTCCCAAAAATTTGACCTCTCGTAGCCAAATTCACTTTTACTGAACTTGGCATACAACTATTTATCTCTTAAGGTTTGCAATACAGTCTTCAAATGCTCTGCATGCTCACTCTCATCACGAGAATAAATGAGTATATCATCAATAAAAACCACGACGAACTTATCCAAGTATGGTCGAAAAGTACGGTTCATTAAGTCCATAAATACTGCAGGAGCATTTGTCAAGCCAAAGGGCATGACGAGGAACTCATAGTGGCTGTACCTCGTCCGAAAGGCAGTTTTCGGCACATCTAGTTCCTTAACTCTCAGCTAGTAATACCCCGACCTTAAGTCTATCTTAGAGAACACGGTTGCTCCTTTCAGCTGATCAAACAAGTCATCGGTCCTTGGCAAAGGATACTTATTCTTCACTGTAGCCTTGTTGAGCTCATAATAATCTATGCACAATCTCATTGAATCATCCTTCTTTTTCACAAATAATACCAGCACACCCCATAGTGAGTATTTCGGTCTAGCAAAACCCTTGTCTGTTAATTCTTGCAATTGTTCCTTTAATTCCTTCAACTCAGTTAAGGCCATCCTATATGGAGCGATTGAGATAGGTGCCGTACTAGGGACCAATTCGATACCAAACTCAACTTCCCTAGTCGGGGGTAATCCGGGTAACTTTTTCAGAAATACATCTTGATACTCACATACCACCGGCACTGACTCAATCTTTTCTTCCGACACTTGAGTATTTAACACACAAGCAAGATATAACTCATACGCTTTCCTCAAGTATCTCTGAGCTGTCATCGAAGACATTACTACCGACGAGCTATCAATTTCACCTAATTCAACTTGAAGAACATTCCCGTTTTCACATTTTAGTTCAATGAGTTTTCCTCCGTAATTTACCACTACATCATGGGCAGTTAACCAATCTATTCCAAGGATTATGTCAAATTCATCAAACGGAAATAACATTACGTTAGCCGAAAAACAATGACATCTAATTATCAGGGGACAATTCCTACACACTTGGTCAACTAGCACATGCTTGCCTAGTGGGTTTGACACCTTTATCACGAATTCAGTAGACTCAATTAACATTTTCATTCTAGACATCAATTTCATGCAAATATAGGAATGGGTAGACCCCGGATCAATTAAAGCTATCACAGAAATATCATAGATAGAAAAGGTACCTGTAATCACGTCGAGAGACGAAGCCTCCTCGCGAGCATAAATAGCGTAGGTCTCCATAGGCGCTCTACCCTCTTACTTCACTGTGGAATCTATAGGGACACCTGTGCTACTAGCCCCACGACCCGGGTTCTTTTGTGGTCTACCTCTCGAAGGAGCATTACTCACTCTTACATCTTGCTTTTTATCATTTTCATCCATCTCAACACAATTCCGAATGAAGTGGTTTAGTGAACCACACTTAAAACAGCCCTTCTCATTTCCTCGGCACTCGCCAAAGTGTTGTCTACCACACTACGAACACTACAGCCTATTTGGTCGAGCACTACCAACACTCGCAACAGAAGTGGTCTAAGCTTTAGATGTCGTATGCTGCTTATTCTTGTTTCTACCCGAGAATCCCATTGAGGCATTTGATCAGGTGGTGAACTCTCTCAACCTCTTGGATGAGGACTAAAGTGATTTTCCCATCCGTCTTTTCTTTGAGTCTCGAGGCTCCATATCAGCTTTTCTCTTCTCCTCGGCCAACTCTTCGGCCTTACATGCTCTATCAATGAGCACCACAAATTCCTTCAACTCAATAATACCAACCAATAACCGAATGTCCTTATTCAAACCATCTTCAAACCTTCTACACATTATAGCTTCAATAGACATACACTCTCATTCATATTTACTGAGCCTTACGAACTCACGCTCATATTCTGTCACTATTATTCGACCTTGCTTTAATTTGAGAAATTCCTTCCCTTTCTGGTCTATGAACCTCTGGCTAATGTACTTTTTATGGAACTCCTCTAAGAAGAACTCCCAAGTCACACTCTCTCTCGGTACAACTGACACGAGAGTATTCCACCACTGGTAGGCCGAATCCTACAACACATTTCATGCATTCTTTAGGTGTGCATGATAGCTCATCAAATACCCTAACGGTATTCTCTAAATAGAACTCTACTCTCTCTGGGTCATCATCTTTGTTTGCCCGAAATTCCTCGGCCCCATGCTTTCTAATTCTATCTACTAGAGGTTTCTCCCTTCTAACAATATCTGCTCTTAGAGGAGCTGTAGGGGTAGATTGAGGAATCAAAGTGGGTAGGGGAGGTGGAGTATTCAGATTAGCATGAATAAACTCTGTGTACCAAGCATTCATCATTTAGGGTAGCCTTCTCTAGCCCCTCCGCCCTAACTCATCGTCATGGGCCTACTTTCAACTAGCATGGTTCCTTCTGCGAGAGCCGACACATTACTCCCCACATCATCCGCTATAGCTCATTCAGGATCCATTTACTATAAGAAAATACAATTTATAACCGTCAAGAGTCGTCACACTATCATATTACAATTATAGATGTATAGCTAGACTCGTACACAAGTTAGGTTAGTCCTATAATTGACTAAGCTATAGCTTTGATACCACTAAATGTAACACCCCTTACCCGTATCTGATACTGGGACAAGGTACAAGGCATTACCTTACTAAACACATGCAATCACCCATTTCCGAGTCATAAAATTTCATTCCAAGTTAAAACTTTTCAAACATTGTGTTACGGTCCTTAATATGAACCTATGAGGCCCAAAACAAGATTTAGAAACAATTCGGGACCATTCTCGATACTTAGAAAAATTTCAAGAAAAACTACGAGGAGTAGGGCACATGCCCGTGTGGATGGACAACATGCCCGTGTGGCCTCTAGACATAGTCGTGTTGGAGGCCTATGTGGTGCACACAGCTGAAGCATTTAAGGACACGCCCGTGCCCCTCGTCCGTGTGGATTTATTTTCTAACATCAAACCTACAGGGGTTTTCACACGGTCTAGTAAACACCCGTGTACTCAGCCCGTGTCCCTCACACAGCCATGACACGCCCGTGTCGCAACCCGTGTGCAAAAATCTTGACATTCTGTTTCTGATGTCAGCAACCTTTTAAAATCACACGGCCGTGGCACACGCCTGTGTGCTAGGCCGTGTCTTCTACACGATTGAGACACATAGTCGTGTCTCAACCCGTATGTTTACTACTGGGCATTTAATTTTACCAACCCAAGGTACAGGGGACACACACCTAACCACATGCCCATGGGGCAAACCGTATGTTACACACGACCTAGACACACACCCGTGTGTCTATCCGTGTGGGTAAAATAAGGCTATCTACCAAGCCTTTTGCCACCCTGAAACAAGATCACACACAAATCAAAACGTAACAAGTTCCCAATACTCAACCAATGACCATAATTTGGCATCCACACATATTCACATAACTGATCCAACCATGCATTCATACTATTACTCCTAGCACATACATTCACTCATGCTAATTGCTCATTCTTGAAAATATTATCATTTGCATTTATAAACCAATAGCATTTGTTAGCTAATTTCCATGGCCTTATACAAAAATAGAGTATCCCAAAATAAGCTAACACACTTGGCCCAACATAGAATGACACTTAACTAAGGCTAGTCCCTATGCATGCCATTTCTCAAAATACAAGAAATTAACTATACCGAATGCTTTAATTGATAGTGTGAACGAAGCCTCCGACATACTTTGATCCATGAGCTAGCTAGGCAGCACTATGAGAAAATGGAAAGGAGAGAGAGTAAGCACAAAGCTTAGTAAGTTCAAGTAAATAAATAACAACAATTTACCATGCTATAACATACTCAAAACACATGACAATTTGTGCATGATATATATATAAAGAATGGCTACAAGCTTAACTTACTCATTTTCCTCTTTTACTAATCATACAACATACTATTGAGCTCACATTTCATACATTTTGTTTAGGTACCTGCACCACTTACAAGGTCATCATAATATCTCTCGATCTTAATACTAACTTTAAATTTCATGTTGAACTATTTAGAATACGAAAGGATATTTAATGAGCCTCAAACATAGGGTATCAAGCCAATTCTATGTCCCAAACATGGTCTTACACTGGCTCACATGTCAAGTCGATGCCATGTCTCAGACATTATCTTACACTGACTCTCATATATCGAGGCTGACGCCATGTCCCAGACATGGTCTTACACTGGCTCTCCTTTACCCGTGCCGATGCCATGTCCCAGACATGGTGTTACACTGACACATATCCAAGCCGATGCCATGTCCCATACATAATCTTACCCTAGCTTGCTTGTCGACGCCAATGCCATGTCCCAGACATGGTCTTACACTGGCTAGCACATATCCGTGTCGATGCTGTGTCACAGACATGGTCTTACACTAGTACTCGTATATCCCTAGTATCATGGCAAAGAATATACAATCCATTCCTACAATTCAACCGGGCTTTATCACATAATTTTCTCATCAATGCATTTATCAAATTTACATTTATTCATTTTATGCAAATTAGATAATCTCATGCATCATATTATAAAAGTTGTATTATTTACCTACAACTTGCCTCGATATACACAATGTGAACGATTTTTGATTTAGTCAGTTTGCTTAGCTTTCCCCCAGTCTAAGTCCAGATTTCGTAATTCTTGATCTATAATAATAAAAATTCACTAATTTAATCACCGTATTAATCTAGACAATTCAAAATTCATAATTTGGCAAAATGACCATTTTGCCCTTAAACTTTAGCAAAATGACCATTTTACTCCTAAACTCGTAAATTGATTTTGATCGAATTTCCTTATTACCCAAGCCTAACCAAATTCTTTTCACTCTTATGGAAGCCCACAATTTCCATTATTTCATGCATTTATAACACAACTCATAACTTTTACAACTAGGTCCAATTTAGGTGTTTTCCATGAACACCCTTTCACAAAAGTTGTTTATTTAACAACTATGATTCATTTTCTTCCACAAAATCCCAGCAAACCACATGAAATCTTTCATGGCAAAACCCTAGACTTTCTATCATTTTGCAAAATAGTCCCCTCAATAGATACTCATGCTACAATGGTCCCAAAAATGTAAAAATATCAAGAAAGGCGATTGGAATCACTTACTTGGAAGGGAACTAAGTGGCTAAAATTTCAAGCTTCCAAAAACCCCAAACTTGCTGACATTTTCAGTAGAACGAAGAAGAGAATGAAAAAGATGATAGCTAGTCTTAGGCCATCATTTTAATACCAAATATCTCACTTAACTTTGACTAAATTTTTATTTTCTTTAATTCTTTGTCTCATGGTCGGCCACACTAATAGAAAGGGATCTATTTGCCCATTAAAGACCCCCAATTTTAGTTCTCTAGCTATTTAACACAATTTACTAGTAAATCACAACTTTTTCCTTTTATGCAATTTAATCCTTTTTCGCGATTAAGCTTCCAATCATGTAAATTAATTCACCAAAATTTTCATGCACTCATAAATTTATGCTATAACACATAGAATAATATTAAAATTAATCTCTCAACCTCATATTTTGGTTCCAAAACCACTGTTTCGACTAAGCCCAAATTTGGGCTGTTACAAGCAAACTTTGAGAGTTGATCTTGTTTTCCATGTGTATAACAGGTACATAACCAATGACTTTTCATACATAAGTTTTCTCTCTTGCAAGTTCTCAATAGTAATATTTTACCACATAATTTTAATTGAGAACTTATTCTGAATACTGTAGAGTTATACTTACAGTTTTTAAAAAATACTAGCAACTTTAGGTGCATCCAACCATAATAAGCTTTAGATAGAATTATCATATTCTATTGCTCATGAGTAGATCTTTCACAGTCAAATATTTTGCTTTCAACCCTTTAATAGGGATGATGACAAAAGAATATCATAAAAATTATAAATTAATAACTTAATCCCCTTTTTTTATTCATATGAAATATAATATTTTCCTCATTCACAATCTCAATATGAGATCCATTACAAATAACTTTTAAAAGTAATGTATTAACCATCACAAATTTGTGCTTTTTAGATAGTGATACATTAGCTCTTTTAGAGCTTTCAACTAATATTGTATTATCAAATATTAGATTAATATTTGTTTGTTTCAGTTCCAATTAAGATAAATATTTTCTATTTGTAATGATAGAATCCATTACTACATTTTCATATCATTCCTCAAAGAATATTAATAGAAACAAAATATTTGGGCATACGCCACATAAGTGGCCAATAATCTTTCTTATCACATTGATAACATAAGTTATCTTTACCCTTTAAAAAGTTATCTTGAGAACTCTTATTGTTCTTTTATTTATTGCTATGTTCCTACTGTTAGTGGTCTATGAGTATATCTTTTATTTTCTTTATGTTTACATTCAGTTTGGGAAATGCAACAAATCTAGTAGGACGGACTTATAAACATCCCAATAGATTCTTTATTTCATAATCACCATCACAAACATGCGTGAGATTTCAAATCAAAATCTATCTAGTCATGATTAGTCTCTAATTATAATAAACAATAAATAAAACATAGTAAAATATACCTGAAGATCTTTAACATCATCGTCATCACTAGAAGGTATGAGATAGTTCGAAAATATTCTTGATTTTATATAGATAACGGTATCAAATCTTTCACAATCCTTAAGAACAAAAAGTAAAATAAATTAATCAAAACAATGATAAAATATAATGAAAGAAGAATGAAAAATAATAATTAGATATGAAACATTAAATAAAAGAAACTTCCTATAAAAACTTTGCATCTTGCCATCAAAGAAATTAAAAATCATGGAGAATAAATTTGATCGCCAATAAAAGGAACTATCAATTTGAGCAAGATCGTGCTGATAACGTGTTATAAAATAAAGAGAGATGGGAAAATAAAAAACAAAGAAAATATGAAAGCAACAAATAATGTACTTTATTGATCAAAAGGGGTGGGTACAATGCTTTATCAAAGTCTTTATTTATAGGCACAAGAAGTATAAAAGAAGTAGAGATCTAATTCTAATAACTATTAGAATTTAAAGTATACCAAAACTTTATCTTGATCATGATGGACATCCATTTAATAAAATATTCATAACACAATTAAATTAGTTTATTGTTCACTTATATATTAAAACATGCGTAAAACAAATAATACACCTACTAAATGTAACATTAAAAGTTAATTCAATTAAGTAAAATATCAAATAAAGAGATAGTTTATTTAAAATCAACTTTATATTTAACATGTAAAAAATTATAAAGAAAAATTTAAATAGAAGGCATTGAATAACTTAAAAAAAAAAAAAGGAGTAAATGAGTATTTTATCTAAATTATAAATAAGTACTTCAAATAAAAAATGTTATATGTAAAAAAATTATAATATAAACATGATTATTTATTATTATTATTTTGCAATTTTATATTGCAATGGTATATATATAGAAGAAAGATTGTATGAAATTGAGATGTCACGTCATTTGTATCACTTTTTAATATTCTTATGCTATGTCAGCTTTTTTCTCCTGAGTTTCATTATTTTCAGTTAAATTTAATTTTTTGTTTAGGAGAAAAATGTTAAAATTTAAAAAAAAATTAATTTAATATTAAACGCTTGGAAAGATTCACAAATGATGTAGGATTCCAATTCATATAATTCTAAAGTGAAAGAAACGATGTGCAATAATAATTATATAACTAATTAACCGCCTACTTTGCACCATAATAGCTTAGGTAGGTATAAGTCAAATATTAAAGATTTAGTTTTAATAGTTTAATAGCAGTAAAAGCAGATTTATAACAAATTTGTAGGGGTTGAGTAAAAGTATAAGGTGTTTTGCAACTGCACATGGACTGAAAGACAATAATGGAATTTTGTGTATTGCCCGACATTGATTGTGATATTCATTCTTCTTAAACACCCCAAGTGAAGTCTCCTCCACCCTTCAAATGTCCCTATTTAAAAATAGCTTTAAACATATGTACGTGTATCTAGTTTTTGTTCAACCAATGTCTCCATTTGCCCAATTATTTTTAAAAAGTGATATCTAACTCATTAAAAAAACAAAAAGATACATACGTTGAGGGAAAAAAGAAAAGAAAAATTGAGATCTAGGATGTTTATGGTGAAAATGGAGAGTTAGGAGGAGAAAATGAAAAAAATAGAACAAGATCCTTCCACAAAATTAGAGAGGGGTATTTATAAGTAAGATTGTTCCTCTTTTAATTAAGGCCCTTGATATATGGACAACACAAATCTCATCTTGAGAGATGCAATAGCCTTTTAGGTGGGTGATGATGGGATGGAGATGGATTAGATGAGGTCCCATGTATGAGATATGTAAGGAAAGATTCAACACCTGATAGGGGCAAAGTTAAGAATAGAATTTCGTTTAAGGAGATCAATAAAAAATTATAAAATTTTAGAGGTGAAAGCTAAAAATACTTGAAATAAATTATTTATATTTTACAGGGGCGAAAACTATCAAATTTCCATTCAATTAAAGGCTTAAAATGCTTAAATTGAATGTTTTACTTTTGGAAAGACTAAAATAACAATTTTACCATTTGGTCTAGGGGGTCAAGGCCCTTTCGTGCCTCTGACTACACATTGCTTGGCAAAGTAATTAAAAGAGTTATAGGTGTGTTCACAAAACCTAATCTTGTTGAACTGTTGCTTTAACGAAAGTGAAATGTTGGAGATTAGTATATAATGAGATTGTGATGGTGAAGCCTAAATAGGGGAGGTCCTACAATGCAATTCTTAGGTAAGGGAAAATGTTGATGTTCATAGTGACACATGCAAGTGTCTGAGGTTGGGCCACACCAAATACATGAAAATCTTTGATCGATTCCTTGTTATCGTGTCTTCAATCATTTAGGTGCAATATCTGACACTAGATTTTTGCCCATTTTAGGGCTAAGTAATGCTTTGCATATGTGGCTCATAATTTACCGTCTTTATGAACACCAACGTTTTGTCCTTCTAAACAAGCCCCACCAGTGTTCTCCTTGTCCTAGAGAGTTAGAGTTTGAATTTATCATGACATAAAATATTATTCAATTGTATAGCTTTTTACAATTTCTATATAAAATATTATTCAATTATGTAAATTATTGTAACATTTGTAATGTTTTGTGCATTATACAATTTATACAAAATTTTATATTTTGTGATGTTTTGTATAACACTAATTACAAAAAAAATAATCCAATTAATTAAATTATTACGGTTTTTATAATGTTTTGTTAAGGTATCTAATTTTACAAAATTATTACAACTTTTACACAAATTAATATATTTTTTTAATTACACAATTCATTATTCAATTACACAAATCTCTTAATAGTTTGTGTAAAATTAAGGGATAATATAACTTTGGTCCTGAATTTGGGAATTAGGTTCACTTTTATTGTACTTTTTTTATTCACTTCAGTATTTGAACTTGACAAATAAATTCATTTTGGTCTCTAAACTTGAACAATATAAGAGTTTAATAATGTGATGCTCTAAGATTGTGCCACATCATTATTTGAAAATTAAAAAATTTATATAAATTTTCAGGCAATGACAGTGGTACAATTTTAGAGTGTCACATATAATATTCTAATAATCGAGTTAGTGGTTGAACTGGTCAAACCACTAGTTCTCGATCCAATTGGTTTAATCAATTCAATTTCTAGACCAACAATAATTAATAATTAATTAAAAATTTGTAAGAATAAAAAAATTATTACACTATTTCAACCTGTTCAACTATTGATTTTTGTCCCAATTTTTTAAATACTTTTATCGGTTTTGAGTAGTTTCTAGTTCAATTGGTTCAACCCTTTTATTTGGACCAGTACACCGATCAATTCTAGACCCAATTGATCAAACAGACTAATCTAATCATGCTCCAAGAACATTGGTCACATCATCAACTCTTAACAAAATACAAATTCAGGAACCAAAATAGATCTAGTTGCCAAATTTAGGTGCCAAAGTGAACAAAGAAAACATATAGGTACCAAAGTGGACCTAATTGCCAAGTTCAAAATCCAAAAATTATATTATAACTAAAACTATTTCTTAAAAAAAAAATATTACAACTTTAGTAATTTTTTGTGCAACATTGAAGGTCATGAAAAGCTCATTTTGATACTTTTAATTTTACCCTCATCCCTGATTGATTCATGACGGCCCCTTTAGGTTTTTTTTTTTTTTTTTTTTTTTTTTTTTTTTTTGCCAAAGATGGGCCCTTTAGTTTAGGCAAGCTAGTTTTACCTAGAACTTAAGTAGAGTCAACTCACCTAGTTGACTCATTCTAAAAGGATGATCTGCCTGTACTGAAATTAACTTCATTGTTTATTGATCTCCAAAAAGGTTACATTGTACAAATCAACCTTCATCACCATGTCTGTATACAAGTTCCTCTGGATTAAACAGTGTAGTATGAAAATAAAGAATCGGGAATACTACATTGAGCTTATTGCTACAATCAAATTGATTATACCACAAATAATATGGCCAGCCAAGAATGGGTGATTCGTAATAGTTCGCTTGCTACACTTCTATATGATGCAACTCCCCTGAACTACGCTGCACAGTCTCCGAGTTACCCAAAATTTTGCCAGTTTTGGATGCACCTTGTTCCAAATACTCGAGAAAGTCCATCACCACAGGATCAGTCCAAGGGGCTCCCAATGGAGCCTCGGCACCCGCAACCCACCCTAAATGGCCACCTTTTGGTGTCACTATCAACATGCAATTTGGGTTTTCCTGAGCAAGCATGATCTTTCATTAGAAACAGCACTTTAAACAAAGAGGATATGTAAATTGATCTTCACAAAATGGACTGTAAGAAATTTGAAAAGAATGACAGTACAGCGCAACAGCCAAGATAGAAATCATTCAGAAGGGGCTATACAATTTAACATTTTTCTGTATCCTGACATTCTTTATGGCAGAGTCACCAACATGATAGTTGAAGCCATAAAGTAGTCCCACCACCTACTATGCATAGCCTCTCTTATGCTTTATTCTAGGAGTTTTTGATAAGTCAAATTCGCCAAATCATTAGTTCAGAACAAACACACTGACTTCCTAGTAATTATACAATGAAATAGACACAACAAAATTTTAATGGCGGAAACTTGAAATTCTTGTAGTGATGGATGGTTCATTGCCAAAATAATATTTGGGATATTTCGGCTAGAAGTTTCAGGAACAAATGAGAGTTCCTTATTTCCCGAAATTAGAACAAAACTGTGATGATACTTCAGAACCTATGCATATAATATCCAACAGTAAAGAATATTAGAGGAGAGAAATGGAACGACTAGATGAAAACCTTGATGAATAGCATGTGTTAAAATGGGGTGCAATGAGTTGATTTGGTATTTTGTTTAAAGGAAAACAATCTTCAGAATAATTAGTCTAGGAAGGCAAGCTTCATAAAAGAAGGTAGATGACAGCTGGTAGAAAAAAGGTTTGGAATAGATTTGGGGAGTCCTTCTGTCAACCACATTTGGTGAGAGCCACACATCCTATAAAAAGGGAGGTTTGTATCTGTGTGCTCCAGTTGTATTCAAGGATTTACAATTATCCTTTTTTCTGTTTTTTAAAAGCTCAATAAATTAGAGAGCTATAAACATACCTCAATATCTTCTCGAGGAATTGCCCTAGATGGTGCAATTGGATCATTTTCAGCCTGCAATAACACATTCAAACATAAGGGGAACGTAGTAATGGGAATTTCCTTCTGAAACATACCATCGGAACCCAAACAAAAATGTAACTCTAAACTAAAAGATAAGCTATGCAAGAAGGAAACATTGAGGCTAGTCATGCACCTCCATGCTTAAAACAACTGTTACAGACATGATTCAGGTAACATGCACCAAAGACAATTAAGAAAGATGAAGAATCTAAATAATATATATTAGAGCCACAAAATTCAGCTCTAATGATTCAGTTGAGCTGCTTACATCCTCATACGTTCCTCAAACAGCAAGCTCCAGACATGAGAACATGAATGGATGAGTGATGGCATCTAATCCTCAAAATTATGCAAAAAACTTAAAATTATACTTGTGATAAATCATTATCAGGAAACCTATTAGGAATAAATTGAAAGAAACCACCCCAATCCCCAATGTTTGTATGGAATCCACTAGCAGACTTCAATTGATAGCTATAAAAAGAATAATCTATATTAGCAAAAAAGTGAGATGGACTAAAAATAACAAGAAGTAAACAACACTAGGCAAACAATTTGTCAGTGCCAAGACTCAAAAGAGTAATATATTACATATGCTAGTAGCTAAGGAACTCAGGAAACTTGTTTCCAGAATCACACAAATATATCACCTGGATGCAGAGCAATGGTCTTTGAACATGTTTTATCGAGTCACAACTGCTTGAATTAGAGTAATAGTCATCCACCGACTTGAAACCAAATGAAACTGAAAGGTGAGAAAGAAAGATTTATAAGAAAATAACGTTTTGTTATAGACACTAAAGCCCTTCCACCCACCCCCACACCTCTTTTCAAAATGGCAATTACAGTAAGAGCATACCCCGTGTTAATCCTTCATCAAAGTCCCTGACAGATTTTGCATTGGCAGCTAAGGGGGTATTAAATTCACCCCCCATATCTTCAAATAGGAGAGCATGCCTGAAAACAAGAGATTTTAGTGGAACTCTGGAAACTGGGATATGAAGTTGATAAAAATAGTCAAATATGAGCATCATATAGGGAATTACTTCTTGAATATTTTACAGAGGGCTCTAGCAAGAGCTTTGTCATAAACATTGTTAAAGCCCTTGTGGAAGTCCTCATCAGCAATGACCAAATTGAAAGGATTACACAATGACACCGCACCAGAAAGGGGGCAAGCATGAGATTCCTGCAAGTGGAATGCAATCAAGGACAGACGAAATGGTAACATTGTTGTGATAAATGGAGAAATAGGAAGCAGAATAGACCCGAAAATTTATCGAACATTAAAAAGCACAAAAATTCCTCCTACAAATCAGTGAACTTAGAACAGGTCAGCAGCAAAATCATATTAAAAATTAGCTATCAAGGCAATTACTAGCATCAACGTCCCTAAATACCACATGTTGGGCTAAATTAAAAGTTATCAGTCCCCATAATTTTTGCTCTAGTTTAAAAGTTGGAATTTCCCATTGGATTCCCCACTCAAAGTTATAATGAAGTGCTCAATCAAGAATAACCAAGACCTCTTCCCTTCTTGTCGTCAAAGAACAACATGAAGTTTCTCACAAAAAATAAACTAACATTCCTACCAATGACATCAAAAGTAACCTAATAGAGCAAAAGATTTCATTACAAAGAAACTGAAAAAAGGAAACAAATAAAATGGACACTTATGTTGCTATCTTACTTGACCAAGATATCGAACAAGAATGTTTGCACCCAGAGACCAACCAACAGCATATAGATTAGCTTCTGGGTATCTAGCACCAACATGTTTCACTACTTCATACGTATCTCCAAGAAACGAAGCTGAATAGAACTGCATATATATCAGTGTCGTTCAAATAAACAAATCAACAGACATTTTCTTAAAACAACTAAAGGAAGGAACCCCAATCTCCCAAAATGTTTTTTAGTGAAAATATAAAATGCTTGAAATCAAGCAGCAAAAAACAGTGAAAAAGGAGTATATCATTGTTACCTGTGGAGTTGTAACTGGACTTTCTCCACAACCTCTGCTATTGAAAACCACAACGCGCCACCCTTTACCGTTTGCTTTAGTTAACATATGTCTTACATATGAATCCTGGCTTCCTCCAGTCAAACCCGGCTGCCCAAAAAATTAAAAAGTCAAAAGTAAAAATTGAAGCTTCTTGGATAAGATGATCTATTGATAGTAGCAGTATTTTTAAAAATGTGATTGTATCTGATGTTACGAGTAAAATGAGGACGGAAGAATCAGGAGGAAGACGGCGGTGGTCGCCGGAGACCCAATCGAGGGCAATGGAGCCACCGTCTTTGACTCGGAGGCACTCCCGTCGTAATCTGACTTGGGGAATAGAGCGGAAGAAGGAGGCGAATATGGTCTCGACGTGACGGTTCCAGGCGATGAGGGGGAAAGGATTGTAGGGTAGGCGGAGGTTGGTGTGGAGAGATTGGAGGAAGCGATCACATGCTCCGCCTACGACCTCCAACGACGGGTGGTGATCGGCCACTGTCATTTTGGTGACGTGGCAGCCGGCGAGTGGAGGACGGATGTGGCGGGAATGGAAGATAGAAAATGTGGAGCCCAAAGAGAGTTTGGCCATTAGCTTTTTAAGGGAGTGGATGTTAATTAAAAGAAGATTCCACTCAAGGTACCAGAACCGGAATCGGGTGCTTATAAATAGGGAAAGGGTTAAATTACATTTTAATCACTAGATTTTAATTTATTACGAAATGGTCACTAATGTTATTAATTTATTACATTTTAGTTATTAAATTGTTACCTTCCTTTTAAGGCATGACAAAAGTGTCACATAGCACAAATATTTCCATTAGGGGCTTTTGGCCGATTAAATTTTACATTACAGCCTGTAATACTATATTCCGAAATAAGACTATAGTTCATAATCTCACACTGATATAGTGTTGAGATGTCATAATCTCATTACGACCCCTTTCTTATTTTTTTTAAGATTTCGAATCAAATTTAAAATTTAAGATAAAATAACTCTTTACTCTTACTAAAATAATCTTTTTCCGCACATAAAAAATAATTATAATTAAAAACTAGAATCTCTTTTTTTTTCTTTTTTACTCTTTTTAATATAACAACTTGATAATTCAAATGTAATTCAATTTTAAAAATAGTAAATATATCATAAATAAATAAAATTAAAACTAGTACTTATTATTATTTTTTTGCAATCAACGTACTGCAAATTTTTTAAATCAATCATTCTTAGTTCAAATTAGGGATGAGTTTGTTTTATTAAATTGAGCCGAATCAAATAAAAAAATTTAAGTTAGTTGAGTTGACAAGTAATATTTTTAGATTTTTTTTCAAATCAAGTTAAATAAAATGAAATTAAAGTTGAATTGAATCTAGTAAAATTGTTCCACTTAAATTAAAAATTAAACATGTCAAATTGAAATTATATTACAATATAACTAATTCCATATTAAAATGCATAAATTAAAACCATATATATCTGAAAACTCTTTCAAAGTAAAATAAAATAAAAAAATAAGATACTTTAAGTCTTTAGTGTGATAATTTGTAATTTGGTCCTCAAAATTATTATTGTAGAATTTTTTTTAAATTTAAAAACTTTTTATATATTCTTTAGAATTTTTATTTTTTATTTTTTTTATAATTTCTTAAAATTATTAAAATTTTGGAATTTTTATAAATATTTTGAATTTTTGAAAATTATTTTGATTTTTTTTAACTTTTATTGAGAAAGACTAATTTGTTCATTTTCAAAATTGGTAGTGACGAAAATGATATTTACTATAATTTAAATTATTTAAATTATTTAAATTATTTAAATTGTAAAATTCAACTTGATTGGAATTCGAAAAACTAAATTATTTATTCAAATTTACTTAAAAAATTGAATAACTTGAATAACTAAATTTGATTAACTTAAAATTCATTTATTTTTAAGTAAAATCAAATTTTAGGAAATCTTTACTCAAATATTATAATTGCTTACTTCAAAATTTTCAATCATATCTAACATATTATATAAAACAATTGAACTAATAAATTACACCTTCGATGATTGAAGGCTTTTTAGGATAATTTCTGCTATTAGTTGTATTTAACATATTCTAAGGGTCATGAGTATTACCTTATTATATTTAATTTCAATTTATTTTAGTCTCTAATTTTTGTTTAGTTTTATTAAATAGAGGAGTGTTTATTAATTGGTCCATAAATTTGTTAATAATAAAAGATGTTATGTCAAGCAAAGACACTAACTACTTCTCGTAATTTTAATATGATAAAATTAATGCGTAAAAAATGAATTTATTAAATTATTATAATTTTATAAAAGAATTTGAGACTAAAAATGTTAAATTTGTAGAAGACAAAATTTTATAACAAAGATAATATAGTAAAATTCGCTTTTAGGTAACGTTATATTTCATCAATCAAACACTTTAATTTTATATCTTTGTTAAATAAAACAAATAAAGTAATCTTACATTCTACCCATAAGCTAACATTCTCATAATCTTATTACGAAAATGTTCATACAAATTTCGAGTTGAAAATTGACTTAAAAATTTGTAGGTAAAATTTATTTATAAACTTTGAAAGAGTTACAGTCTCTCAAAGTTTCTTGAATATAAAAAAAATTCTTTGATTCTTCTCTCTGGTAGACTTGTCCATGAGTCGGGCCATTTGACCCATCTGAAAAGTAAGAGAGTTTAGGTAAAAATATAAGCTTAAAAAATGGGCTTGGGTAAAAAAAAGGGCAGTTTAGAAAATAGGTTGGGCTTAGGGTAAGGCTTTTTTGGCTCGAGCCCGGCTTAGTTTGGCTCGAATTTGCAAAATTAAAAAAAAATTATTGTTTCATTTTATTTTTTTGATTCTATTTTCTTGCTGTTTTCTCACTATTTTGTTACCATTTTATTATTATGTTGCTTGTTAAGTTGCACCTATCTTAGTGTTATTTAAGTATACATATTTTTTTAATTTATTTTCGAGTTGTTGGGAAATATTTATTTTAATATTTTTAGTAATTTTGATGTATTATATTTTTAAAAAAATTATATAAAAAACTAATACTTGGTTGGGGCTGGGTTTTAATATTTTTATTTGGCCAGGCTTAGAAAAAAATTTAGGCCCAATTTTCTGGCTGGGTCAGGCCTAAACTTGCAAATTGGCCTAAGATTTTGGTTGGCCCTGGCCCGACCTATTGACACCTTTATTCTCTGGTCATTAACACTTGATCTTCAAACAAATTTGAATCTCCTTTCTTCAATTGAACTAGATTGAAAGTCGACTTTCTTCAAAAATGGTTTTTGGCTTTCTCTCCTCAATTGAACTGGATCAGAAGACAACTTTTGTAGCATTCTTCATAATTTTTCTCAAGTTCTTCAGTTTCTTCAGAGAATACTGTAGAATATCGAGACTTCTTAAACTTATGAATATGTAGAATAACTTGGGAGTAACAACCCCTTTTCACTTGAATAAAAGAGAATTCTTGTAAAATTTAACTCCTTCATTTGAGTGTTTTATAGGAACTAAACTCTTTTATTTAGTATTTATATATTACTAATTTAATTAATTTAGAGATAAAATAAAGTGATAATATAATTTTTATTACTTATCTCTTAATTATTTTAATTAATTAGATAAAAAAATAAATATGTCACATATATGATCTCATCAATTTCACCTATGGTAATTCTAACTTTACCTACGATAATTTCGACTTGACATGTGATGTTCTATATTTGGTTTGAAAATTTCTTGATCTACAAATATCTCCGTAAGACTTGATCGTGTAGACGAATTTTGATTTATAGTAAACTAATCTTTGAACGTTGATATTTCACATAGCTTGAACTTCCATATCATCACAATGATTTCATGAGCTAAGAAGTGTATGACCTTCCATGAAACAATTAATGGTCATGCTTATCATGCTAAAAATATCATTGCTGGTATTATAGAATTAATATCCACACATGCACTCGAGCTGTAGCTTCGTTAGGACTTCGTATGAATAAAAAATTCTTGAATTTAATTAGGATCTCAATCCCAATTAAAATTGCGTAACAAATAGAAATTTCAATTATTGTAATACTCTTTTTTTTCTCCTTATAAAAGCAAGGCTTGACGATCAAAATTCCCACCGAGCTCGCAAATCTGTAAACAAGCTAAAAAATTGCCATGGTTTATGTGTGTATACCAACACGCCAAGCTCACCCTATTGTGCAAAGTAACTTGGAACAAATTTGGTGGATTCAAGCCAATGAAGACCGGCACTTGATGCTTCTTTTTTTGCGCAATCTGTTTTTTTTTACTTCTCTTTCATTTGTTTTTTTAAGGAGAATGGTGAATTTTAAGGATCACGAGGAATATCTCCATCCGTAGTCAACTATCGAAGGCAATGGTGTGCCGCTAGAATGGGAAAGCAAGCTTTGACACTTAATGGAGATTCTTGCACAATTAATGATGACAATATCAAGTCATGCCTTCCTTGAGCTCGTGCTAAAAGTAGTCACAATTAATGATCGAACGATCAAAATAGTCACAAGCCAAATTTTGCAACACCAACATGACGAGCAATAAATCATGTGGCATTCATGGGGAGTAGTTTTGAACTTTGCAACTTCAACATTATGAGAGGTAAAACATGTTCCAAGGAAGATCCACCCTAGACTTAAAAGCAACAAGATGTTGAATGATTGCTCATGCACTCCAAGAAAGATCCATCTTAAACTCTATAACGCTAAGAAGGTGAAAGATGGCGCATTCAAACCAAAGACGATCCATCCCAGACTTTGTAGCATTAAAAAGGTGAAAGATGACCCATGAACACCAAAGATGGTCCATCTTTAAATCAAAGCCAAACGGAGAGAAGAATAAAATGATTTCTTTTTATTTAAGAAATTTTTAGAGATTTAAATCTTTCAAAGTTTATACAAATTTTTGGCACACCTAGTGGGACAATCTCTACCTTTTATCTCTTCTCTCAAAATTCAAAGTTCAAATTTACAATGAACTCAAAGAAGATCATCATCAACAAACCCAACTTGCAAGTCTGCTCAAGCTACTCTTGTAGCTCGTTCAGCTATTAGATCTGGTGCCTTAAGTGTGGTATTTTTGTCTATGTACACTAGTAATATTTTTTGAATAGATTGGTAAATAAAATTATTCATGAATTACATTAGTACCCTTTGTATACTGTCCTCATGTGGTTTTTACATGTAAAGCAAAATAAAAGCAAATATTGGCTCACTGGTTGTCTAATGTTTAGGCTAATACTAAGCTATATTACGTGGTTAGATCGTAATGTGAAAATACAACTTATATTAGTAGACGAACCAAAACATGTTCTTAGTCTAATTGGAAATGAACAAACTGATTGAAAGATTAATATGTCATCTACCAAGTCCAATTGGGGAGATGTCTTATCTTGGGCATCGAAGTGGATGACTCTAAAAAATAGAGACAAATGTGACTAACTAGACTGATAGTACATCAAACTAGACCCAAGAAGAATAGATCATGAATCTGTTTATGGATTTATATAGATCATGAATCTGTTTATGGATTTATTCACTAGTGACGTTTAAAATGTGACATACCTTAATCCTGAGTGGATAATGAACTATGTATGCTTGACTCGTATACTTTGATGTAAGTAAAAGCCTAAGTTCAAATAGATAAGGAACCGGAAGCTGGTGCGTTGGGTATATGACTTCTGTAGTATGGAATGTCATTCACAACACTAGAATTCATAACCCAAGATATAGATAAATGATATCCTCTTATTGGCATTACATGGTTGATGAAAAGTAAATGTGGTTGTGGGTCGTTCATCTTTGTGATGAATTGCTTGAATACTATTTCTTATGGTTAGTGACTTCCTCCATCTTTTGTGCCCGATTAGATAAAACAACGAGCTCCCGTATTTACATCCCTCCAATTAGCATTTTAATTTCATTATTTAGTCCATCTTCAAAATGAATGCACACTTCTTCCTTATTTGACATAATTTCACGAGCATACTTGCTAAGATGCACAAACTCTCTCTCGTATTCAACTACTGACTTATTTTCCTATTTCAATTCAAGAAATTATTTCTTTTTCTAGTCCAAGTATCGTTTGCTGACATATTTCTTTTTAAACTCAAATTTGAAGAAGTCCCAATTAACACTGTCTCTCAGTACCGCCATTGTTAATGTTGACCACCAGTTGTAAGCTTCAACTTTCAGTAACAACATGATACATTTGAGATAATCACTAGGAGAGCAGGTCATTTCATCGAAGACACACTGGATATTTTCAAGCCAGTACTCAACCTTAGCTGGATCATCTTCCGTCCTACCTTTAAACTCCTCAGCATTACACTTTCTGATTTTATCAATAGGAGGTCGTCGACTCATTTCAATCGTTTGAGGATGTGGAAGTGCTACAGGTGGTACAATAAAGGGTGGAGATTGTTGAGCCATAGGGTTGGTTCACATAAATTCCGTGAAACCACTGGTCCTTTAAACCGAAAAAGACATATTTTTACTTCACTTTCAGACATTTGTGAATCAATAGAATACAACTTACTTCCTGTTTAGAAGTTGGGACATTGTTATTTACTTCATCAGTGTTAGCACGATCAGATTTTGCCAACATCCTTTAAATTTATAAGAAAAATAAGGGTTAGATCAAATCAAATAACATCACACAATCACATGTTTATGTGGCATGTAATTTCTAGACTTCATCATGCTACGTTTAGTTTGAGAATCGACTAAATCGTAACTCTAATACCACTAAATGTAACACCCTATACCCAGTGTAGTCGCCTGACCCGAGTTATAATGTATTACTACAATAATCTATGAACATTTAACATAAATTTCAATCAAATTCAAATAAATGTTAAATTACTACAATAATTTAGCCACGTCGTTTTTGCTCAACTGAGCAATCCAGGTCGTCCATAATCCTTTCCGTAGCTTCCAGCCAATATTCAGCCACGTTCGGGGCCACTCCAGATACGCTCCTAAGAACCTCTACTCCTTTAGCCCGGAGTCGCTCAAAAATGGACCCTTTATTAATAGGCCCGACATTAGCTCCAGCAACCCTTTCCAGAACCCTCAACATAGCCTAGGACAGAGCAACATGCCCCGCGGCCCGATCGTGTGGCCCATTTTCAGCTATCAGTGGTGGTCGTGCCCCACCAGCTTGCATATGCCCCGAGGATAAAGACTCATCTTGCGCACTATCTCGGCCACATCCTTGGCCTTGTCCACGAGCAGCTCTCGTATTGATTTATCTGATTTAAAATTTTATGCCATTAGTTTAACATTTCAGTTGTTTATTACAAATATCTTATGTAAAGATAGAGTTTCAGAGTTGTTTTCGCGAATACGTTGCCTAGCTACCGTCTCAGTTCTCCTAGGGTTTAGTTCCCTACAATCTCAGTCTTGTAGTCTCAATACTACCTTAACTACAGTATCATATCAGAGGCTCAGTTCTAACTATAGTATTGTTTCAGTACAGTACAGTATATAAAGCAGAGATACTTACAGACTTGGTGCCGGGGTTCAGTGTGCCACTTCTTCAATTACCAGGAAAAAAAAACTCAGAAAGATTAAGACTTTTCCAAAACCTTTAAAACATGTGTATTTTGAAGAGAACAAGTTTGAAAAGAGTTTTCCTAAATTTTCAAAACCAATTCCCAAAAATACCCTTTTTGGGCCTAAATTTTAAAATTTTTAGAAACCCTTTTTGGACCCGATCCACAGCCGAGTTGTTGTAACCGGGCTCTGATACCACTAAATGTAACACCCCAAACCCGGCCCAGACGTTACGGCCGAATCCGGTGTGCCACATCACCTACAACTAATCTAGTTACTAAGATTGGGATGAGCTTTGCAAAAATCATTCTTGAAGTTTTAGAAGAATTTCCCGATTTACTTAATGAATATCCTATTTACTACCGATCGTTAAAGGTTTATTTAAAAACGTGTCTTTTGGAATGTGTGTTTGGTTTTGAAAACGTTCGTTTATTGTCTTATTTTGAAAATAAGTAATTTTGTTAAAATGCCCTTAGAGCTATCCGATTTCAAAAACAAATTAAATATTATTCTTAAGTTAAAACAAATTAAATAAGTAAAGAATTAAAAACCCAAAATAAAATAAATAGAGCAGACTTATTACAACCCAGAAACCATAATAAAAATAATCTAAATAAATAAAGAAATAAAATAATACTTGATTGAAAACCAGAAATTTAATCTTCGTGGCCACTCTGAATCCCTCCTAGCTCCAAGCCCACCAACTAAGGCTCACCTGCATGGATGGAAGAAAGAGGGGGTGAGTTTAGAAAACTCAATGTGTATGGAAAGCCCATCCAGAGCCCAAGTCAGCTCAAGCCCATTGGGCCTAAGCCCTACCTAGTCTCAATTACTGGGCCAAAGCCCTTTTCAGATACAGTAATTTGGGCCTTAGCCCTTTTCAGATAATAGTATAGCCCATAGGCCCATTACAGAATAGAACAAATAGTAAATATGAATGCAAGCCCAAACCCAACCTAAATCCAGCCATTACACTCCACCCGTACCAACCCTACACACCATATGGGGAATAACTCAACCCACCCAGCCCTACACTCCACAGTTGCAGTATGGCTAATTTGAGGCAAAGCCTCCAATACGTAGTCAAGCCACTTTCGGTACTTCCTCCATCAACATCCCAGTCTCATACAACAGATATTCATGTAATGAACAGAAAACAGTAACACATGCAGTTCAGTCAGATAAAACCCTAGGGGTATAACAGTAATTCTACGCCTAGGGGTAAAATCGTAATTTCTCGTCCCTAAGGATTTTTCAGTAATTTTATTAGTTTTTAGGGTTTTTATGCATATTTTAGTCTCCAATAACCTAACTTTTGTCTCAGTAGTTATTTAACTCGTTTTAACAATTTTAAGCTATTGGGCCCCAAAACCCGTAATGGGCTCTATAGTGTCTATAAGCAACTTAAGCCCATTTAGTCCAAATTTTATGATCAATTTATCAGTTTAACCAGGTTTGAACCTATAGTCTATCAGTATACATTAATTACTCAGTTTTACCCATATGGGCCCGTAAGCCCATTGGGCCCACTTTTAGCCCATCGAGGCCCAATTACTAAAAAACACGAAATTACACACACAACTATCTCACCACTTGAGATTTCAGATCCAACAATTTCTAACCATCTTATGAGCATTTGCACAATTACAATCCCACAATATGGCTGAATTTTGGCATTTCGGCTTTTCGGCTTTTGCCGACTTGAACTAAAGAAGGGTGTTCGATACACACTTGTTTCGTGACGACTGCTAGTGAGATCCCCCACAATATCCTACAACCGATTACCACCACTTTTAGTTTACAAATCCGTATAGCCAATCTCAATATTCACTTACCATATTCGGCCAATGCCCCTAAAGTCCTCAAAATCTTACCTTTGTCGAAAACCGATTATTAGATCTAGATCTAGTCGGTCCAAAGATCCAAGCCCACGACAGCAGTCTCTGAGTCACACTAACACCAAAAGAAACCGATTACTACAACCCCTTAGGTCTTAGGCCTCAATCGACAACCTCCCTAAACTTTAGGGACTTCGGCTTTTCCAAAACACAATATAAAGAATAGATCTGAGGTGATGACCACTTACCACTGATTCCCCTTCTGTTTCTACTCAGATCTGATGCAGATCTAGCCTCTAAACGATAGTAGAACTCAAATCCAGGAGATCTAAAGTTTCAGTTATGAGCTCTTAAGAATGTGGCGTTTTCGATTTTTCTAACTGGTGAAGAAGATGATGATTTGGGGTTATAATTTTGGAGTGGTGTTGCTGACAAGCACTAAGGGATTAAAGAAGGTGAAAATCAGTCAAAAGGGATGGAAGGAATTGAGGGATTTTGGCTTGGAGAAATCGGCACAAGAAGTAAGTTTTCAGGATTTTACTTTTATGGCAATCGGTTATGGTGGTTTTTAGAAGGTTGGAATTGAAAGAGAGAATGAATAGAATGGTAGGGAGGTTTTGGCTAGGGAAGACAAGAAGAAGAATGAAAATAGAGGGAGAAAAGAGAAGAGAAGAATCGAGAAAGAAAAGAATAAAGGAGAGGAGGAGAGGAAGAAGAAATCGGTACAGGCAAAAGGAAATCTGTGTTTTTGGTCACCCTAGCGGCTAACCCTAATTTGTCTTGACAGAAAAAGAAAAGAGAGTAACCCTAATGACCATTAGAGTAATCGCCCCAACCTCCCTAAGGCCCTAGCCGAATTTTCCACATAAGTTCTATCACATGCCCGGCACATGCCCAAAAATTAAAAGTATCACTTGCTTACCTTGCAACTTGAACTCAGGATCTCAACCCTCATCCACACGCCACTTTTTTAGGAGTTTAGTGGTGCCACCTTGCCACTTTACCAAGACCCTACTTGTGTTATATTTTACGAAGTTTTTCTTAAAAGCGTACTTAACCAAGTCCCATTTCACTTAAAATCCACACTTGATATTTTACCGGGTTTTAACTTAGGCTTGGGCCTTCTAAAGGCCCACTAACACTTTTAAACACCATTTCAGCAATCAAAACACCAAATTTTCAAAATTCACCAAAAATCACAAAAACCTAAAAAATCCCAAAAATCAGGGTGTTACAACTCTACCCCCCTTAAAGAAATTTCGGCCTCAAAATTTACCTGATCCAAATAGTTAAGGGTATTATTGACGCATAATCTCTTCTGGCTCCCAAGTAGCCTCTTCACTTCCATGATTGTGCCATAACACTTTTACTAATGGAACCGACTTCGTTCTTAAAACTTTAACCTCTCGATCCAAAATTTGCATGGGTTCCTCCTCAAAAGTTAAATCGGTCTTTACTTCAATCTCTTCCATTGGTACAATATGCGATGGATCCGATCAATATCGACACAGCATGGACACATGGAAGATGTCATGGATCCGATCCAACTCCGATGGCAACTCTAACTGATACGCCACTGGCCCTACCCGTTTAAGAATCTGATAAGGCCCTATAAACCGTGGACTCAATTTGCCTTTCTTGCCAAACCTCAAGATCTCCTTCCAAGGTGAAACCTTTAAGAAAACCATATCCCCAACAGCGAATTCAATCTCTTTACACTTTAGATCTGCATACGACTTCTGTCTATCAGATGCCTACTTTAACCGATCTCTTATCAACTTAACCTTACTTTCAGTATCTGCCACTAATTCCGGTCCAAGAACTTGTCGTTCTCCCAACTCTGTCCGATATGTAGGCGTACGACATCTTCATCCATAAAGTGCCTCATATGGGGCCATCTGAATACTTGCTTGATAACTGTTATTGTACGCAAACTCCACCAATTGCAGTTAGTCCTCCCAACTGCCACAAAAGTCAATCACACAACCCCTTAACATATCCTCCAAAACCTGAATAACCCTTTCTGACTGTCCATCTGTCTGAGGGTGAAACACAGTGCTGAAATCCAATCGTGTACCCATCGTTTCATGTAACTTCTACCAGAATCGAGATGTGAACCTAGGGTCTCGATCAGAAATGATCGACACTGGCACCCCATGCAGCCGCACTATCGTCGCTATATACAACTTGGCCAACTTTTGAAGTGAGTAATCGGTACGGACAGGTATGAAATGGGCAGATTTCATTAACCTATCCACAATCACCCACACAAAATCTTTTTTGGAGGGTGTCAAAGGTAGTCCACTCACGAAATCCATAGTTACTCTCTCCCACTTCCAGAATGGAATTTTCACCAATTGTAACAGTCTAGAAGGTAGTTGGTGCTCAGCCTTAACTTGCTAGAACGTCAGACATTTCCCAACAAATTTAGTCACCTCTCGCTTCAGTCCAGGCCACCAGTACACCTCTCGCAAGTCTCGATATAACTTATTCCCTCCAGGATGCATGGCACAAGGTCAACCATGAGCCTCTTTCAGAATCGACCGCCTCAATTCGGGGTCCTTCGAAATATAAACTCTTCCACGAAAGTAAAGAACTCCATCAATGTTCAGTCCAAAATCTAAATTCTCCTTATTCTCAGCTTGCTGAAATCGAGAAACCAACGATTCATCTTTCAACTGCTTCTCTTTAATCTGTTCAGTCCAAATAGGTCTTACTTGCAATTCCACCAACAGACTTCCATTGTCGAACAGAGTCAAACGTGCAAACATAGCTCTCAAATCAGCAACTACCCTTCGACTCAATGCATCAGCCACCATATTAGCCTTGCCTGGCTGATACTCAATCGAGTAGTTGTAATCCTTAAGCAACTCTATCCATCTTCGTTGCCTAAGGTTCAACTCCTTCTGAGTCAACAGATACTTGAGACTTTTATGGTCTGTGTATATAATACATTTTTCCCCATAAAGATAGTGTCTCCAGATTTTCAATGCGAAGATCACTGATGCCAATTCGAGATCATGCGTAGGGTAATTCGCTTCATGAGGCTTTAGCTATCGCGAAGCATAAGCGACTACTTTACCCTCTTGTATCAATACACAGCCTAAACCCACATGTGATGCATCGCCATACACAACGAAATCCTTCCCCGACTTGGCTGAATCAATACTGGTGCTTTAGTTAATACCTTTTTCAACTTGTCAAAAGCTTCTTATTGCTTCTCAGTCCAAATAAACGTTACTCATTTCCTCAACAGTTTCGTTAGTGGTGCAACAATCAGAGAAAATCCCTCTACGAATCTTCTGTAATTGCCTGCCAGACCCAGAAAACTCCAAATTTTCGATACTGACCATGGTGGCTTCCATTCTAGAACTGCCTCAATTTTCCGTGGATCCACTCTAATTCCTTCAGCAGAAACGACATGCCCTAGAAAAGTCACTTCTCGCAACCAAAATTCACACTTATTGAACTTTGCATAGAGTTGCTTCTCTCTCAGCACTTGCAGCACAATACGGAGATGCTCATCATGCTTCTCCTCAGTTTCTAAATATACCAGAATATCATCGATAAAGACGACTACGAATCGGTCCAAGTAAGGTTGGAACACTCGATTCATCAGATCCATGAAAGTTGCAGGTGCATTCATTAGTCCAAATGGCATAACTAGAAACTCGTAATGACCATATCGAGTTCTGAATGCGGTCTTATGAATATCCACTTCCTTTACCCTCAATTGATGGTATCCAGATCGAAGGTCGATCTTGGAAAATACCGAAGCTCCTCTAAGCTGGTCAAACAGATCGTCGATTCTTGGTAGAGGATACTTGTTCTTTATCATCAGTTTGTTCAACTGGCGATAATTGATGCACATACGCATGTCCCATCCTTCTTTTTCACAAACAACATTGGTACTCCCCACGGAGACACACTCGATCTAATGAAGCCTCCATCCAACAACTCTTAGATTTGCGCCTTCAGTTCCACCAACTCCTTTGGTGCCATCCTATAGGGCGCGATGGACACTGGAGCTGTTCCAGGCAGCAAGTCGATTCCAAACTCGACTTCTCGATTCGGAGGTAATCCAAGAAGCTTCTCTGGGAAAACATCTTGAAATTCCCTAACAGTTTTGACTGTCTCCACAGTTAGATTTTCAATTCCAGCTTGACTTAGAAAAGCCAAGTATGCCTCACATCCTTTGCGAATCAGTTTCTCGGCCCTTAAAGCCGATACCACGTTGGACAAGTAGTCCATTCGTTCCCCAATAACCATTACCTCCTCATCGTCGACAGTCCTTAACACCATCTTCTTAGCCGCACAATCCAAAGTTGCCGTATGCTTGGTTAACCAATCCATTCCTAAAATCAGGTCGAACTCTCCGAAAGGTAACTCCACCAAGTCTCCACAGAAGATCCTACCTTGAGTCTCTAAAAGCACCTCTCTAAAGAGTTTATCTACCCTAACCAAGTGACCTAGAGGACTTATCATAGTTACCCCACTCACAGTTTCCTTAGAGTGCACACCCAATGACCCAGAAATGTCACATGCAACATATGAATAGGTTGATCCCACATCTATAAGAGCAGTATAGGGCACGCTAGAGATCAAAAACGTACTGGTTATGACGTCAGGTGCATCACCCTCCTCTCAGTGATGAGCAGTATAAACCAAAGCTGGTTGACGAGCCTCAGTATTACCAGCACCCCTGCCAGGTGCTCCACGTCCACGGCTATTGCCACCTCGACCTTGTCTACGCCCTCTCAGCGGCGACGGTCCACCTCGCACTGGTTGCACAGCCCTTTGTTCAGCAACTTGAGTCTGAGCTAACCTCCGAGGACAATCCTTGATCCTATGTTCCTTTGACCCACAACGAAGACATGCCCTAGTTCGTTTCAAGCACTCCCCCAGATGCACTCTACCACAGTCTCCGCAAGGCTGTGGTCTAATCGTGTTCACCGAAATTGCTCAGACCAGTTCCTTCACCCTAGCTCCCTTAACATGTCGATTTGAAGCACCAGCTGGTCCAGCATCTCTCCTGAATCGGCTTCGATCCCTATCGCGGTTCTTTCATTCAGCTTGTTTCACCTTTTCGGCTATCTTAGCCTTCTCTACCAATGCAGCAAAATCGTGCTCTCTCTGCGGAGCTATCAGCACCCTTAGTTCATCCCTGAGGCCATCCTCAAAGCGAACACTGTGCTCATACTCAATAGCAACAATTCCGCTGGCATATCAGCTCAACCTCAGAAACTCTGCCTCACACTCAGCAACTGACCTACTGCCCTGGGTCAGGTTTAGAAATTCCTTCCTACGCGCATCCACATAGCTGGCTCCGACGTATTTTCCCTTGAAAACCGTCTTACACAATTCCCAGGTTACCTGCTCAACTATGCTACTCTCCCAGTAACACCCTGAACCCGGCCCAAACGTTATGGCCATGTCCGGTGTGCTACATCACCTAGACTATCCTACGCCGCCCTATCTACTAAGTCCGTTGGTGAGTTTTGAGAAAAAAACAATACTTTATTTTAGGAAATTCCCATTTTAATAATTATTCGACTTAATCTCTAGTCCATTTGTTAAGCGGTTCATTTTAGCCTTATTATCCTACTTAGCCATTTGTAGTATCAGGTTGGTTAAGAAAACGTTTGTTTAATTTTCGAAGACGTTGTGTATTTGTGGCTGAAATAAAACAGTTAAACATCCCAAACAAAAAATAGGTATAGTGGCCTTATTACAACCCATAACAAATAAAACCACTAGCAAAAAGTAATCAAATTAATAACCAATTCAAATGCGAGTTCAGTCCTCGTACCCACTCTGAATCCCTCCCAGTATCCAAGTCACGCTCTAGGGCTCTCCTGCAAGGATGGAAAAGAAAAGGGTGAGTTTGGGGAAACTCAGTGTGTGCAGAACCCATCTAAAGCCCACATCGGCTCGAGCTCACTGGGCCTGAGCCCTAACCAGTCTCAGTCAGATACTGGGCAGAAGCCCTATTCAGATTACAAATACTGGGCCAAAGCCCTATAATAGATACTGGGCTGAAGCCCTATTCAGATAACAGTTTGGCCTATAGGCCCATAACAGTACAGTATAGTATAACAGTATGAATGCAACCCAATTGGGGAGACTACTCAACCCACCAACCGCTACACACCACCAGTACCAGCCAACACACCATGTGGGGAATAACTCGACCCACCCAGCCCACACACTACAGTCGCAGCATGGCTGCTCAGATAAACAGTATACGAGGCGAAGCCCCTTTCAGAAACAGTACGAGGCATAGCCCCTTTCAGTAACGTGGCAATGCCATTCACACTTCCTCCAATATAAACCCAACCTATGCATTAGACATACATACATCATGATATGCAGTAACAGAAACAGTCATGTCAAAAAGTACAGTCGATTCTAGCCCTGGGGTATAATGGTAATTTTCCACCTAGGGGTAAATCAGTAATTTCTCACCCTAAGGGTATTTTAGTAATTCTGTTCTCTTATTATTACAGTTTTTATTATTATTACAGCCTCTACTATTACAGTGGTTGTTACAGAAACTTATTTAATTCAGTTTGTCAGTTTTAGCCCTTAGGCCCTAAAACCCCTAATGGCCCTACCATGTCAATTAGCCCATTAAGCCCATTTAAGTCTTAATCTTTAATCCATTACTCATTTTAACAGTTTTTTTTATGACTAAAGTCCATATTATTACCTTTGAACCTATTCTTATCCCAAATGGCCCAAATTGCCCATTGGGCCCATATTCGGCCCACCGAGGCCCAACTTACTGTAGCGCCTAAAATTCCACGGTCAACCTGCCTGGTAGTGCCGATTCGAAAACCAACCTTCTCCTACCAACTTGAGAGCGTTCGCACGTTAACAAGCTCTCGAAATACTGGAACTTTGGCATTTCGGCTTTTCAGCTTTTGCCGATTCGAACAATGAAGGTGTTTGAAGCACACACCTGTTTTGTGATTCAACCGACGAAATCCTCCACGTGCTAACTCCTACAATCCATTTCCTAATAGATTAGCCAATAGATCCACGAAAAACACTGCAAAAAGTTCCTTACCAAATTCGGCCAATACCTCTAATGGCCTAAAAATCTTACCTTTGCTGATTTAGATCCCTTTAGATCTAGATCTGATGATCCCGATGCCTTCACTGCCTCACTTGCTCGCCTCCTTCGCTAACTATCACTCAAAAAGAACCAAAACACAACTTTAGATCACTAATAGACTAAATCAACAACCTCCCTAACTTTAGGGACTTTCAGCTTTTCTAAAGTATGAAATATCTTAAGGATCTAAGTTGATAACCACTTACCACTGCTTTTACCTTGACTCTAACTTAGATCTAAAGTAGATCTAACCCTTAAATGTTAGTAGAACCCTTATCTCTGAGATCTGCAAATTCGGCTATCTCCCTAAAACCATGGTGATTTCGGCTTTTCACCAAGTGAAGAAGATAACGATTTGGTCTATGGGTTTGAGTGATGGTGTCGACAATGATGTGGCCCAAGGGAATGTAATAATCAGCCACAACAGGTGAAGGGAACAGGGGTAATTCGGCTTAGAAGGATTCGGCAAAAGGAAGTAGCTTTCAGGATTCTGGTACTTTGAACAATCGGCTATGGGTGTTTTTGAGAGGGATGGGAGCAAAAGAAAGAGTGGATCTGAATATGAAGGATGTTCGGCTGGGGAAGAGATCAAAGAGGAAAAAGAAAAGTGAAGAAAATAATGGTAGAGGTGAAGAAGAAGAAATCTGCTAGGAGCTTTCTAGGGAGGCAAGTTTCGGCTTTTCTGGCAGTAAAAGAGAAGATTATACCTAAGGTGGCTAACCCTAATTCTTATGACAGAAATAGAAAAAGATGAAACCCTAATAATCTCTCTAAAGCAATCGGCCCAAGTCTCTAAAGCCCTTGCCGAAATTCACTTAAGTTAGTCACATGCCCAGCACATGCTCAAAAATTAAAAAGAACACTACGCTTACCTTGCAACTCGAACCCTTGTCCTTGAATATCCACTTAGGCGCCACTTTTTTAGGAGCTTAGTGGCGCCACCTTGCCACTCTACCAAGGCTCCCTTTGTGACATATTTTACACGGTTTTTCTTAAAGGCCCACTTAACCAAGTTTCCTTTCACTTGAAAATCCAACTTAATATTTTATCGGGTTTTAACTTAAGCTTGGGCCTTCTAAAGGCCCACTAACTCATGTACATACATTTTCAACCTTCAGAACACCAAAATTTTAAAACTTCACTAAAATTCACAAAACCCGAAAAATCCCAAAAATCGGGGCGTTACAACTCTACCCCCTTTAAAGAAATTTCGGCCTCGAAATTTACCTGATCCAAATAATTGAGGGTATTGTTGACGCATCACTTCTTCTGGCTCCCACGTAGCTTCTTCTCTACCATGGTTGCGCCATAGTACCTTAACCAATGAAACAGACTTCGTCCTTAAGACTTTGACTTCACGATCTAATATTTGCACAGGCTCTTCCTCGAAGGTCAAATCGGTATTTACTGCAATCTCCTCTACTGGTACAATATGCGAAGGGTCTGATCGATACCGTCTTAGTATAGACACGTGAAAAACGTCATGGATCCGATCCAACTCTGGTGGTAACTCCAACTGATATGCTACTGGCCCAATCCGCTTGAGAATCCTATAAGGCCCAATAAACCACGGACTTAGCTTGCCCTTTTTACCAAACCTCAAGATCTTCTTCCATGGTGAAACCTTTAGAAATACCATATCTCCAACAGCAAATTCAATTTCCTTGTGCTTAAGGTCGGCATATGACTTCTGCCGATCAGACGCTTCCTTTAATCGATCTTGAATCAGCTTAACCTTACTTTCAGTATCTGCCACTAACTCTGGTCCAAGCACTTTACGTTCTCCTAACTCTGTCCAACACGTAGGAGTACGACATCTCCGCCCATAAAGTGCCTCATATGGAGCCATCTAAATACTCGCTTGATAAATGTTGTTGTATGCAAATTCCGCTAATGGCAAATAGTCTTCCCAACGACCACAGAAGTCAATCACACATCCTCTCAACATGTCCTCCAACACTTGAATAACCCTCTCTGACTGACCATCTGTCTGAGGGTGAAATGCAGTACTAAAGTCCAATCGCGTACCTAACGCCTCATGTAACTTCTTCCAGAATCGAGATGTAAATCTAGGGTCTCGATCAGAAATTATCGAAACTAGTACCCCATGCAAACACACAATCTCTGCTACATACAATTTGGCCAACTTCTGCAGTGAGTAATCAGTTTTGACCGGTATAAAATGAGTAGACTTCGTCAACCTATCCACGATTACCCATACAGAGTCTTTCTTCGAAGGTGTCAAAGGCAACCCACTCACAAAATCCATCGTTACTCTTTCCGATTTCCACTGCGGAATCTTCACTGGCTGCAACAATCTAGAAGGCAATTGGTGCTCAGCTTTAACTTGCTGACACGTCAGACATTTCCCAATGAACTCAGTCACCTTTCGCTCAAGTCCAGGCCACCAATAAACCTCTCGCAAATCTTTATACAACTTATTACCTCCAGGATGCATAGCACAAGGTCCACCATGAGCCTCACCCAAAATCAACTGCCTTAAATCAGAGTCCTTAGGAACGCAAATTCTCCCATGGAAACAAAGAACCCCATCAGAATTCAGTCTAAAATCCTCACTCTCACCATTCTTGACTTGTTGAAATCGAGGAATCAACAAATCATCCTTCAACTGTAACTCTTTGATCCTTTCAGTCCAAGTCGGTCTTACTTGCAACTCTGCTAGCAAGCTCCCATCATCATACAAACTCAAATGAGCAAACATGGCCTTTAACTCGGCAACGACCCTTCGACTCAGTGCATTAGCCACTACATTAGCCTTGCCAGGGTGGTATTCAATCGAACAGTCATAGTCCTTAAGCAACTCTGTCCATCTCTGTTGCCTAAGATTCAACTCCTTCTGAGTTAACAGATATTTAAGACTTTTATGGTCAGTGTATATAATACACTTTTCCCCATAAAGTGTCTCTAGATTTTCAATGCAAACACCACTGCTGCCAACTCTAAGTCATGCGTAGGGTAATTCACCTCGTGAGGCTTAAGCTACCGCGAAGCATAAGCAACCACCTTACCCTTTTGCATTAGCACACAACCTAATCCCACATGTGAACCATCGCTATAAACCGTAAAGTCCTTCCCAGATTCCGGCTGAATCAACACTGGCGCCTCAGTCAATACCTTTTTCAGCTTGTCAAAAGCTTCTTGCTACCTCTGAGTCCAATTAAAGGCTACTCCCTTCCTTAACAATTTCATTAACGGAGCCGCGATGATAGAGAACCCCTCAACAAACCTTCTATAATAACCTACCAAACCTAGAAAACTACGAATTTCAGACACCGTCCTTGGCGGCTTCCAATCCAGAACTGCCTCAATCTTGCGAGGATCTACCATAATCCCCTCAGCAGAAACAACATGCCCCAGAAAAGTCACTTCTCAAAGCCAGAATTCGCACTTACTAAATTTCGCATACAATTGCTTTTCTCTTAGAATCTGCAGAACAATTCGAAGATGCTCATCATGCTTCTCTTTTGTTTTCGAATACACCAATATATCGTCAATAAAGACGACCACGAATCGATCCAAGTACGGCTGGAATACTCGATTTATTAAATTCATAAAAGCTACCGGTGCATTCGTCAATCCAAATGGCATAACCAAAAACTCGTAGTGACCATAGCAAGTTCTGAATGCCGTCTTATGCACATCCACCTCCTTTACCCTTAACTGATGATATCCAGATCGAAGGTCGATCTTGGAAAACACAGAAGCTCCTTGAAGCTGGTCGAACAAATCGTCTATTCTCGGCAGAGGGTACTTGTTCTTTATCGTCAGTTTGTTCAACTGGCGATAATCGATGCACATACGCATCGTTCCATCCTTCTTTTTCACGAACAGTACCGGTGCTCCCCACGGAGACACACTCGGTCTAATGAAGCCCCTATCTAACAACTCTTAAATCTGGGCTTTCAATTCCACTAGCTCCTTTGGTGCCATTCTGTAAGGCGTAATGGACACTAGAGCTATTCCAGGCAACAGATTGATCCCAAATTTAACTTCTCGGTTAGGAGGTAATCTAGGAAGCTCCTCAGGAAAAACATCTTGAAATTCATTAACCGTCCTCACTGTCTCCACTGTCACCCCTTCGGGTTCAGTTTGACTTACGAACGCCAAGTATGCTTCACAACCTTTGCGCATCAACCTTTCAGCCCTTAAGGTAGAAACCACATTGGACAAATAGTCCTATGTTCACCAATAACCATCACTTCCTCGCCTTTGGTTGTTCTCAGTACCATTCTTTTGGCTGCGCAATCCAGCGTTGCCTTGTGCTTAGTTAACCAGTCCATGCCCAAAATCAAGTCGAATTCTCCAAAAGGTAGCTCCATTAAATCTCCAGTAAAGATCCAACCCTGAGTCTCTAAAGGCACTTCCCTAAATAGTTTGTCTACTTTAACAGAGTGAACTAAAGGACTAACTACTGTGACCCCACTCACAGTCTTCTCAGAATGCACACCCAACGACCTAGAAATTTCATAAGCAACATATGAATGCGTCAAACCCACATCAATTAAAGCAGTATACGGTGTATGAGATATTAAGAACGTACCAGTTATAACATCAGGTGCATCACCCTCCTCGTGACGACGAGCAGCATACACTAAGGCTGGCTGACGAGCCTCAACATTACCAGCACCCCTGCCAGGTGCTCCACGACCACGTCCATTACCATTGCCTCCTCTACCTTGACCACGGCCCCTTGGCGGTGGCAGTCCTCCTCGCGCAGGCTGAGCAACCGTCTGATTAACAGCTTGAGCCTGAGCGGGCTTCTGTGGGCAGTCCTTAACTTGATGATCCTTAGACCCACAACGAAAACAAGCTCCACTACGTTTCTAGCATTCTCCTCGATGAACTCTGCCACAGTCTCGACAAGCTTGTGGTCTAACAACATTCACTGGCACAGCTCGCACTGGTTCTTCTACTCTAGCCCTCTTAAAATTCAAGTTTGCAGCTCCTGATGTTCCAGAATCTCTCTTAAAACGATTGCGATCCCTATCGCGATTCTGCCTTTCAGCTTGCTTCACTTCCTCGGCTATCTTAGCCTCCTCCACCAGTGCAGCAAAGTCGCGCTCCCTCTGCAGTGCTATCAATACTCTCAGCTCATCTCTGAGGCTATCCTCAAATCGAACACTGTGCTCATATTCGGTGGAAACAATACCGCTAGCATACCGGCTTAGTCGCAGAAATTCTACCTCATATTCAGCCACAATCTTACTACCCTGGGTCAGGTTCAGAAATTCCTTCCTTCGTGCGTCCACATAACTAGCCCCAACATATTTCGCCTTGAAAGACTGCTTGAACAATTCCCAGGTTACCTTCTCAGCTAGGGTACCCTCTCTCATGGTGATCCACCATTGATACGCCTCGTCCCTCAGCAACGATACTGCTCCCTTTAACTTCTGCTCCACTGAACAGTCCAAGTCATCCATAATTCGCTCTGTGGCTTCCAGCCAGTACTCAGCCACATTCGGGGCCACTCTAGATATGCCCCTAAAAACTTCCACTCCATTGGCTCGGAGTCGCTCAGAAATGGACCCCCTATTCATGGCCCCAACATTGGCTCCAGCCATCTTTTCCAGAACTCTCAGCATGGCTTGAGACAGAGCGTCGTCCCCTGCGGCCCGATCGTACGGCCCATTATCCTCAACCGGTGGTCGTGCCTCTCCAGCTCTTATATGCTCAGAAGATGACGATCCAGCTTGAGCACTAACTCGGCCTCGTCTACGGCCTTGTCCACGAGCAGCTCTTGTACTCATATCGATTATCTGATTTACGAATTTTATGACATCAGTTAATGTTTCAGTTGTTTATTACAGAATATCTTATGAACAGATAAAGTTTCAGAGTTGTGTTCGCGCGATCACAGCCTAGCTACTGTCTCAGTTTCCTAGGGTTTAGTTTACCCTACAGTCTCAGTTTTATGCCTTAATACTACCTCACCTATAGTATCATATCCAAGGCTCAGTACTTTCTACAGTTTTATTTTCAATACAATACAGAATTTAAAGCAGGACATGCTTACAACTTGGAGCCAGGGATTCAGTGTGCCACTTTTCGATTTATCAGATCAAATAGTTTGAGGCCTCTTTAAAAAAGTCAATGTTTCAAAACATCTTGTTTTAAAAAAAACTACAATTTGAAGGAAAAAAACCTTTTAAAAACCAAAACTTTTTCGGAAATCTGATTTTCCAAAAAATACCCTTTTGGACTCTAAAATTTTTTTGAAAACCCTTTTTGGACCCGATCCACAGCCGAGTTGTTGCAACCTTGCTCTGATACCACTAATTGTAGCACTTCGAACCCGGCCCAGACGTTATGGCCATGTCCGGTGTGCTACATCACCTAGACTATCCTACGCCGCCCTATCTACTAAGTCCGTTGGTAAGTTTTGAAAAAAAAACAATGCTTGATTTTAGGAAATTCTCGTTTTAATAATTATTCGACTTAATCTCTAGTCCATTTGTTAAGCGGTTCATTTTAACCTTATTATCCTACTTAGCCATTTGTACTATCAGGTTGGGTAAGAAAACATTTGTTTAATTTTCGAAAATGTTGTGTATTTGTGGCTAAAATAAAACAGTTGA
This sequence comes from Gossypium stocksii, assembly GCA_020496765.1. NCBI lineage: Eukaryota > Viridiplantae > Streptophyta > Magnoliopsida > Malvales > Malvaceae > Gossypium > Gossypium stocksii. The sequence goes on from CM035622.1 coordinate 59,132,228, forward strand.
ACATCCCAAACAAAAAACAAGTATAGTGGCCTTATTACAACCCATAACAAATAAAACCAATAGCAAAAAGTAATCAAATTAATAACCAATTCAAATGCGAGTTCAGTCCTCGTGGCCACTCTGAATCCCTCCCAGCATCCAAGTCACGCTCTAGGGCTCTCCTGCAAGGATGGAAAAGAAAAGGGTGAGTTTGGGGAAACTTAGTGTGTGCAGAACCCATCCAAAGCCCACATCGGCTCGAGCTCACTGGGCCTGAGCCCTAACCAGTCTCAGTCAGATACTGGGCCGAAGCCCTATTCAGATTATAGATACTGGGCCAAAGCCCTATAACAGATGCTGGGCTAAAGCCCTATTCAGATAACAGTTTGGCCTATAGGCCTATAACAGTACAGTACAGTATAACAGTATGAATGCAACCCAATTGGGGAGACTACTCAACCTACCAACTGGTACACACCACCCATACCAGCCAACACACTATGTGGGGAATAACTCGACCCACCTATCCCACACACCACGGTCGCAGTATGGCTGCTCAGATAAACAGTATCCGAGGCGAAGCCCCTTTCAGAAACAGTACGAGGCATAGCCCCTTTCAGTAACGTGGCAATGCCACTCACACTTCCTCCAATATAAACCCAACCCATGCATCAGACATACATACATCATGATATGCAGTAACAAAAACAGTCATGTCAAACAGTACAGTCGATTCTAGCCCTAGGGTATAATGGTAATTTTCCACCTAGGAGTAAATCAGTAATTTCTCACCCTAAGGGTATTTCAGTAATTCTGTTCTCTTATTACAGTTTTTATTATTATTACAGCCTCTACTATTACAGTGGTTATTACAGAAACTTATTTAATTCAGTTTGTCAGTTTTAGCCCTTAGGCCCTAAAACCCCTAATGGCCCTACCATGTCAATTAGCCCGTTAAGCTCATTTAAGTCTTAATCTTTAATCCATTACTCATTTTAACAATTTTTTAACGACTATAGTCCATATTATTACCTTTGAACCTATTCTTATCCCAAATGGCCCAAATTGCCCATTGGGCCCATATTCGGCCCACCGAGGCCCAACTTACTGTAGCGCCCAAAATTTCGCTGTTAACCCGCCTGACAGTGTCAATTCAAAAACCAACCTTCTCCTACCAACTTGAGAGTGTTCGCATGCTCACAAGCTCTCGAAATACTGGAACTTCGGCATTTCAGCTTTTCGACTTTTGCCGATTTGAACAATGAAGGTGTTTAAAGCACACACCTGTTTTGTGATTCAACCGAAAAAATCCTCCACGTGCTAACTCCTACAATCCATTTCCTAATAGATTAGCCAATAGATCCACGAAAAACACTGCAAAAAGTTTATTACCAAATTCGGCCAATACCTCTAATGGCCTAAAAATCTTACCTTTGCTGATTTAGATCCCTTTAGATCTAGATCTGATGATCCCGATGCCTTCACTGCCTCACTTGCTCGCCTCCTTCACTAACTATCACTCAAAAAGAACCAAAACACAACTTTAGATCACTAATAGACTAAATTGACAACCTCCCTAACTTTAGGGACTTTCGGCTTTTCTAAAGTATGAAATATCTTAAGGATCTGAGTTGATAACCACTTACCACTACTTTTACTTTGACTCTAACTCATATCTGAAGTAGATCTAACCCTTAAATGTTTGTAGAACCCTTATCTCTGAGATCTGCAAATTCGGCTATCTCCCTAAAACCATGGTAATTTCGACTTTTCACCAAGTGAAGAAGATGACAATTTGGGCTATGGGTTTGAGTGATGGTGTCGATAATGATGTGGCTTAAGGGAATGTAACAATCAGCCACAACAGGTGAAGGGAACAGGGGTAATTTGGCTTAGAAGGATTCGGCAAAAGGAAGCAGCTTTTGAGATTCTGGCACTTTGAACAATCGGCTATGGGTGTTTTTGAGAGGAATGAGAGCAAAAGAAAGAGTGGATCTGAATATGAAGGATGTTCGGCTAGGGAAGAGATCAAAGAGGAAAAAGAAAAGTGAAGAAAATAATGGTAGAGGTGAAGAAGAAGAAATCGGCTAGGAGCTTTCTAGGGAGGCAAGTTTCGACTTTTCTGGCAGTAAAAGAGAAGATTATACCTAAGGTGGCTAGCCCTAATTCTTATGACAGAAATAGAAAAAGATGAAACCCTAATAATCTCTCTAAAGCAATCGGCCCAAGTCCCTAAAGCCCTTGCCGAAATTCACTTAAGTTAGTCACATGCCCGGCACATGCTCAAAAATTAAAAAGAACACTACATTTACCTTGCAACTCGAACCCTTGTCCTTGAATACCCACTTAGGCGCCACTTTTTTAGGAGCTTAGTGGCGCCACCTTGCCACTCTACCGAGGCTCCCTTTGTGACATATTTTACACGGTTTTTCTTAAAGGCCCACTTAACCAAGTTCCCTTTCACTTGAAAATCCAACTTAAAATTTTACCGGGTTTTAACTTAAGCTTGGGCCTTCTAAAGGCCCACTAACTCATGTACATACATTTTCAACCTTCAGAACACCAAAATTTTAAAACTTCACTAAAATTCACAAAACTCAAAAAATCCCGAAAATCAGGGCGTTACACTCCATCACAGTAATCCACCATTGGTATGCTTTGTCTCGCAGCAGAGACACCACTCCCTTCAATTTTTGCTCAACTGAGCAATCCAGGTCGTCCATAATCCTTTCCATAGCTTCCAGACAATATTCAGCCACGTTCGGGGCCACTCCAAATACGCTCCTAAGAACCTCTACTCCGTTAGCCCGGAGTTGCTCAAAAATAGACCCTCTATTAATAGGCCCGACATTAGCTCCAGCAACCCTTTCCAGAACCCTCAACATAGCCTGGGACAGAGCATCGTGCCCCGCGGCCCGATCGTGTGGCCCATTTTCAGCTATCAGTGGTGGTCGTGCCCCACCAGCTTGCATATGCCCCGAGGATGAAGACTCATCTTACGTACTGCCTCGGCCACGTCCTCAGCCTTGTCCACGAGCAGATCTCGTATCGATTTATCTGATTTAAAATTTTATGCCATCAGTTTAACATTTCAGTTGTTTATTACAAATATCTTATGTAAAGATAGAGTTTCAGAGTTATTTTCGCGAATACGTTGCCTAGCTACCGTCTCAGTTCTCCTAGGGTTTAGTTCCCTACAGTCTTAGTCTTGTAGTCTCAATACTACCTTAACTACAGTGTCATATCAGAAGCTCAGTTCTAACTATAGTATTGTTTCAGTACAGTACAGTATATAAAGCAGAGATACTTACAAACTTGGTGCCGGGGTTCAGTGTGCCACTTCTTCAATTACTAGGAAAAAAAACTCAGAAAGATTAAGACTTTTCCAAAACCGTTAAAACATGTGTATTTTGAAGAGAACAAGTTTGAAAAGAGTTTTCCTAAATTTTCAAAACCAATTCCCAAAAATACACTTTTTGGGCCTAAATTTTAAAATTTTTGGAAACCCTTTTTGGACCTGATCCACAGCCGAGTTGTTGTAACTGGGCTCTGATACCACTAAATGTAACACCCCAAACCCGGCCCAAATGTTACGGTCGAATCCGGTTTGCCACATCACCTACAACTAACCTGGTTACTAAGATTTGGGTGAGCTTTGCAAAAATCGTTCTTGAAGTTTTAGAAGAATTTCTCGATTTACTTAATGAATATCCTATTTACTACCGATCATTAAAGGTTTATTTAAAAATGTGTCTTTTGGAATGTGTGTTTGGTTTTGAAAACGTTCGTTTATCATCTTATTTTGAAAATAAGTAACTTTGTTAAAATGCCAGCTATCCGATTTCAAAAACAAATTAAATATTATTCTTAAGTTAAAACAAATTAAATAAGTAAAGAATTAAAAACCCAAAATAAAATAAATAGAGCAGACTTATTACAACCCAGAAACCATAATAAAAATAATCTAAATAAATAAAGAAATAAAATAATACTTAATTGAAAACCAGAAATTTAATTTTCGTGGCCACTCTGAATCCCTCCCAACTCCAAGCCCACCAACTAAGGCTCACCTGCATGGATGGAAGAAAGAGGGGGTGAGTTTGAAAAACTCAGTGTGTATGGAAAGCCTATCCAGAGCCCAATTCAGCTCAAGGCCATTGGCCTAAGCCCTACCCAGTCTCAATTACAGGGCCGAAGCTTTTTTCAGATACAGTAATCTGGGCCTTAGCACTTTTCAGGTAACAGTATGGCCCATAGGCCTATTACAGAACAGAATAGATAGTAAATATGAATGCAAGCCCAAACCCAACCTAAATCCAGCCGCTACACTCCATCCGTACCAACGCTACACACCATATGGGGAATAACTCAACCCACCCAGCCCTACACTCTACAGTTGCAGCATGGCTACTCAAATATCTGTAATTTGAGGCAAAGCCTCCAGTACGTGGTCAAGCCACTTTCAATACTTCCTCCATCAACATCCCAATCCCATGCAACAGATATTCATGTAATGAACAGAAAACAGTAACACATGCAGTTCAGTCAGATAAAACCCTAGGGGTATAACAGTAATTTTACGCCTAGGGGTAAAATCGTAATTTCTCATCCCTAAGGATTTTTCAATAATTTTATCAGTTTTTCGGGTTTTTATGCATATTTTAGTCTCCAATAACCTAACTTTCGTCTCAGTAGTTATTTAACTCGTTTTAACAATTTTAAGCTATTGGGCCCCAAAACCCCTAATGGGTCCTACAGTGTCTATAAGCAACTTAAGCCCATTTAGTCCAAATTTTATGATCAATTTATCAGTTTAACCAATTTTGAACCTGCAGTCTATCAGTACACATTAATTACTCAGTTTTACCCATATGGGACTGTAAGCCCATTGGGCCCCCTTTTAGCCTATCGAGGCCCAATTATTGAAAAACCCGAAATTACACACACAACTATCTCATCACTTGCGATTTCAGATCCAACGATTTCTAACCATCTTATGAGCATTTTCACAATCACAATCCCACGAAATGCCCGAATTTAGGCATTTCGGCTTTTCGGCTTTTGCCGACTTGAGCTAAAGAAGGGTGTGCCACGGCCGTGTGATGATCCTTGGGCCGTGTCAATTACAAATTTTGGCCCATTTTCTCCGTTTTTGGTCCATTTTCCGTTCTTTTCTCTTCCCTATGCTCTCCTGAGTGTAAGATATGAAAAAGAAAGATTAAGAGCACCAATTCTCACTAAATTGATAATAATTCATCCAAAATAAAGGCTAAACATGAGGTAAAAATATGTATAATTTATCGTTTATCAAATACCCCCACACTTAAGCCTTTGCTTGTCCTCAAGCAAAATCTCAATTCCTAATAAAGAATCATTCTTCTCAACTTACAATCTTTATCAATAATGTTTCAAACTAATTCACAGGTATTCATACAATGATAATTCAATCAGAAGAACATTAAACATTCAATCACTCTAAGCTGAGAATTTTATCATTGAAATATAAGTTTTCTCCCTTCTCCTAAGTAATTATCTCTTAATCTTAATTAACAGAAGTTGACATCCTCACTAAAGATTCACTCTATCCACTCGAAGTGTTTAGGGTTCAAAAATTAAGTACTCTCTAGTCAACCTGAAAAGTTATTACCATAGGCTTGCAAGAAAATCACATCTCCACCACTATAGATTAACATGATACATCGATCAAAAGGTCTTTCAATGGTTGTAATGGGGCTTGGTTAGGGGTGTTGTCACAGGCTGCAAAAGAGGGTTAGAATCAAGATTGAACTGAAAAATTATCTAGCTAGAAAAATCTCTATTACCGGAACATATTCTTCTGGCTAATTCTTATGATAACATCATTTCCGCCTTGGTAGCCTTAAAATAGAAATATGCAAAAACTATTGAACTATATTACAACTGAATTAATACATTTTTTTTAAGAACAATTCAAGTATAATAATCTGGGAATTTACAACTTTACAATTTGGAAAAGAGAATAAAGCTAAATAATAATTCAACTCAAATCTCGACAAAAATAGGGGTCAAAGTAATTGAATGAGATTAAAAAAAAATGGGTTATTGGTTAGTAATTAGGAGGTAAGTCAAAGAATGAGTTGTTAGGCTTAATGGGGTTCACTAGGGGTTAATTTATGGAGGTAGGCCTTTATGGAGTAAGTGGGTTAAATCCTAAGTGCCTTTATCATCTCGGTATATCAAATCAATGATGTGGTCTCGACATGTATAATCAAAGCAAGTTCCAGAATAACAAATCAGTGTTGACTCACTCAAAGCAATAATAAAAGTGAGCACGAAAGAATGTACGCTCAAAAGGCTCAAAAATCTCACTAGAATTATGGCTTTTGATGTCACTCCTACGAATTTCAAATATCAAGATAATACTTAGAATTAGGGAAGAGAGCTTATGAAAAAATTGGGGTTCTCAAAAATTTCAACTTATCATGCTTGATTCCCTAATGTTTTAAAGTTTGAATAATCAAAGTACAAGCACCTATGTCTTCGTTCTTAACATGTCAATAAAAATCATAAATCAATCAGAATCAATTCCTAAATAGGAGACTGAAGATAATGCAGTTAAGAACAAAGCATCAAATTTCAGGGTTTTCACAGATAATATAGAGATTTAAAGTAAGTTCCCCCCACACTTAAGATGTACATTGCCCTCAATGTACAAAGATAACATTAGTAGCAATAAAAGCGTAAGATCATAAGATAGGGGGAGGTATGAAACTCCCTAAATTTTGGATGAATTTGTGAGACGGATATTGGAATTGGAAGAGCCAGCAATTGTGGCAGGGTGTTCCCATTTTCATAGAGATTTGAGCTGTAAGGCTCCTTTGAAACTGTGAAAGAATTTATTAGTCGTGTGGAATTTGGAGCAATAAAAATTACTAGTTAGGGTGAGGCCGTTATGAAAAATAAATAACTAAAATAAAATAACATACTAAAAATACTAATATTCAAGTAATGAAAAAGATGAAATGAAAGAAAATGAAAATAAACTGAAAAAGGAAAACAAGGTTAGTAGAAAAGGTAAAAATAAAGATTAGTGTTCAAATCTAAGTTAAAATAAAAATAAGAAAAAGATAAAAGAAAAATAAATATAAGAGGATCTAATCCTGGATGGATCACGCGATGGCGGGGTGATGCTCAGGTGCTGGTATATCTGCTTTAAGGTGGCGCTGATATAATCAAGGCACCGAAAGCATTGCTGCTCAAACTGTGAGAAGCGCTTAGATAAGTCAGTGTGGGCGGCTGTTGCATGAGATGGACGGTGAGTGGGTGTGGCTCAGTTGGCTCATCCTCCTCCTATGGTGGTGGTGAGGCATCATAAGTAATGTCCTTTGGGTCCTCTCCCTCCTGGATGAGTCAGAACTGAAGGGGGGTACCTCTTGGCCTCCTCTCGATCATCCTCATATGTAACATAGTCGTGATGCCTTGGGGAGACATCTGACTGATCAGAGTGTAGGAGGATGTCTGGGCTGAAGCGTTAAGGAGCCCGAAGTGACGAGTTAACCGGGTGATGTAGGGCCCCATGGATAAGACGCCTCTGTAGTGCCTCTCTGTCTGATGCTGCATGGCGTGCGCTATGAAGTATGCTAAGTCGATGATGTGGTCATTCACCATGCACCACAGGAAGTAGACGTCGTGAGTGTTGACGATGCCGGTGCTCTCTCATCTACCTGTAAGAGTGCGAGCAAGAAGAGCATGAATGTACCTCAGAGACGGCACGAGGGCGGTCGCCTTGCTGACGCTGGGGTTATAGGTTTGACGTCCTGGGGCGATCTCATTCCAGCAGTTGACGGGCCGAATGTGGATGCGACGAGAAAGGGTGGGGAAGTCCTCGTCCGCCATGAACTGCTCGGTGTAGAGCCCAAGTGCTATGCCGAATTCTAGTACGCTGAGACGTCGCATGAGGCCTCCTAACCGAAATTGGACTGTCCTTGGATCGTCAAATCTAGTCATCACCGTCTATAGGTGGAATGTAGAGTAGAACTCTAAAGTGAGTTCCAAGTATGTGGGCTCGATAATCTGGAAGAACTACTCCCATGGCTCTGTCATCAGTAGAACTCTAAAGTGAGTTCCAAGTATGTGGGCTCGATAATCTGGAAGAACTACTCCCATGGCTCTGTCATCAGTAAGGCCCGGACGTCATCCACCAAATGGATTTGCTCAAGGTCGCCCCAGTCTATGCAGCAGCTCGTAGATATAGGGCGGGCTTTGAGTAGTTGATAATGTTCCTCTTGCGAGGCTTGGGTGAACATGATGAATGGTTGTCGAACCTCGGAGGTGGGCCTTGATGATGAACTCCCTAGCCCTTTTCGTTTCTTTAAGGCGAGGACAGCAGCCTTTCTAACGCGTGATGATGACATAGTATCTGAAAATAAAATAACAACAGCATTAGTCCTAAAGATTTAAAATTAAACTTAATAGATAGTAACTAAAATGTAGATTAAAATGACAATGTTCCCAAAAATAAAAATAAGAAAGAAAAAATTGAGGATTAACCTAAATAGTAGAATCTAATCATGTTGAAACTTGTAACAAAACTAAGAACTATGGGTATATATGCTAATCTTATGAGAAAGTGTCAAACAAATATGAATTTAAATGGCAAAGGAAATGAGTTCTAAGTGGCAAGAAAAAATTGAAATTAAGTGGCATGCAATCCTAATGTGTTCTATCTAATTCTAGATTATTCATCCTAATTTTCCTAATTCCATGCTTGATTAAACATCTAGAATAAAGTAAAATTACATAATTGAATAATGAAAATGAGCTGTAAATAAAAAAAGGAGAAAAATGAGAGAATAGAACCAAATTTGATGTTGCACGGTCGTGGGTTGGTCGTGGGGTGGGTTTGCACAGGCGTGGGGCGGCTGATTTTGGGTATGGTGGTGTTTTGAGGGCTGTGGAGGCGCTTATGATGGTTAGGGGGAGTTTGGATGAGAGAAATTTGGGGTTTTGAGTGAAGAAAGAAATGAATAGTGTCCCTTATTTATAGTTTTTGGGTCACACGGACATGTCACACGCCTGTGTGAGTCGTGTTTCACCCGTGTCTTTCAAAATCTAGAGGTTTTAGCGCGCCTGGTTCGTAGTGCACGCTCGTGGGAATGTTTTACACGGCCGTGGGAGATCAGTTCTTCGTTTCTCACACGATCGTGTGATGGGATACACGGCCGTGTGTGATCATGTTCGTGTTTCACACGGTCGTGTGATATTTTCCACGGTTGTGTGAAATTTGATAGTGTCTTCCACGGTCTGGGGACACAGGCGTGTGGAGTTGTGTGAGCCCGTGTTGCTGCTGCAGGGTTGCCACGGCCATGTCGCACAGCCGTGGGGTGTTGTTGGTAGCCCGTGTTGAAGTCAAAAGGTTGCCATAGCCATGTCACACGGCCGTGGGGTGATATCGGTGGCCCGTGTTTTGGGAAAATTTGTGCTTTATTTGTACACGAACTCAGTACACGACCGTGTCTCTGTTTAAAGGGTTCACACGGCCTGGGACATGCCTGTGGGCATGGCCGTGTGGTCTTAAATCTCTGTATTAAAAAGGTTTTGTGTGATGCATGAAAAAAATACTAAAAACAAAATAAATGAAAAATTACTAAGTGAGTGCTCGGGTTGCCTCCTGAGAAGTGCTTATTTAGAGTCTAAGCTCGACTCTGCTTGGATGTATCATGGAGGGATTTCGTGGAGTTGAAGCTCCTCTCTTTTATCTTTAACATTCTCACCTCTATAATATTTAAGCCTATGACCGTTTACCTTGAACGTACCGTAGTTGGGGTGAGTTACCTCAATTGTGCCGTATGGAAAGACAGTTTGAACAGTGAATGGACCTGAACACCTTGACTTGAGTTTTCCAGGAAATAGTTTTAGCCTCGAGTTGTAGAGTAAGACAAGATCACCTGTTTTGAACTATTTAGGTTGTTTCAGTCTTTTGTCATGACATCGCTTCATTGTTACCTTATATAGTTGTGAGCTCTCGTAGGCATTGTAACGCCATTCATCAAGTTTATTTAACTGTATTAATCGCTTCTCACTTGCAAGCTTAAAATCAAGGTTTAAAAATTTGATAGCCCAAAATGCTTTATGTTCAAGTTCAAATGGCAAATGACAACTTTTTCCATAGACAAGCTTATAAGGAGATGTACCTATGGGTGTTTTAAAGGCAGTTCTATAAGCCCATAAAGCATCGTCTATTTTCCTTGACCAATCCTTTCTATTTGTTTCTATTGTTTTCTCTAGGATGCGTTTTAATTCCCTATTTGTTAATTCGACTTGGCCACTGGTTTGTGGGTGATAAGGGGTAGCTGTTCTATAGTGTACTCCATACCTTTTCAAGACTCTTTCAAACTGGGCATTGCAAAAATGTGTGCCTCTGTTACTGATAATTACCCTAGGTGTTCCAAATCGAGAGAAAAGTTTCTTCAAAAACCATACTACCATTCTAGCATCATTAGTAGGTAAGGCTTGGGCTTCTACCCATTTTGACATGTAATCTACTGCTACTAGTATGTACTTATTCCCAAATGAAGTAGGAAATGGACCCATGAAATCAATACCCCATACATCAAATATTTCACATGAAAGTATATAGTTCTGAGGCATTTCATTACGTTGAGAGATATTACCTGTTCGCTGACATTTATCACAATAGGTCACATACCTGTTGGCATCCCTGAAAAGTGTAGGCCAATAGAAGCCTGATTCGAGTACCTTATGAGTAGTTCTAGCTCCACTGTGATGTCCTCCTGTGGGTCCTGAATGGCAATGATTTAAAATTTGGTACGCTTCTGTTTCATCTACGTATCTTCGAATAACCTGATTTGCACAAATTCGAAAGAGGAAAGGATCCTCCCAAAAGTAGTTTTTCACATTAGCGAAGAATCGCTTCTTTTGCTAATGGGTCAACCCTTTTGGGGTTATGTTAGCTGCTAAATAATTTGCAAAATCAGCAAACCAAGGATCTGTTGCATCTGCTAAGGCTAGGAGTTGTTCTTTAGGAAACAAATTGTTTATCTTATCAAGGTTCCTAGGCTGCGTGTTTGCTAGCCTTGAGAGGTGATCTGCTGCTAAGTTTTCAGCTCCTTTCTTGTCCTTTATTTCCAAATTAAATTCCTACAACAATAGTATCCATCTTATTAATTGAGGTTTTGCATCGGTTTTACTTAAGAGGTAACGAAGAGCAGAATGGTCAGTATAAACAATGACTTTTGACAAAATCAAATAAGATCTGAATTTATCAAATGCAAAAATAACAGCTAGCAATTCTTTTTTTGTGGTAGTATAATTTGCTTGAGTGGCTGTCAAAGTTCTGCTAGCATAATAGATCGGTTGAAAGTGCTTGTCTCTTCGTTGTCCCAAAACTGCACCTACTGCAAAATCACTTGCATCGTGCATTAGATCAAAAGGTATATTCCAATCAGGTGAAATCATAATCAGGGCATTGACTAACTTTTCTTTAAGAGTGTTAAAAGAGTCTAAACATTCTTGGTCAAAGTTGAAAAGCATGTCGTTTTCTAGCAACTTTGTTAAAGGCTTAGCTATGTTAGAAAAATCTTTAATGAATCTGCGATAAAAACCGACATGTCCTAAAAAGCTTCGTATAGCCTTAACTGAGTTAGGGGGAGGTAATTTTTTAATGGTTTCAATTTTTGCTTTATCTACCTCTATCCCTTTACTAGAAATTTTATGTCCTAAAACAATACCCTCTTAAACCATAAAGTGGCATTTTTCCTAGTTTAGTACTAAATTTGTCTCTTCACATCTTATCAAAACACGTTTTAGATTATTAAGACAAAGTTGGAAAGAATTGCCGAAAACTGAGAAATCATCCATAAATACCTCCATGATGTCTTTCACGAATTCATTGAAGATAGCTAGCATGCATCGCTGAAAAGTAGCAGGAGCATTACATAAACCAAAAGGCATTCTGTGATAAGAAAATATACCGTAAGGGCATGTGAATGTCGTGTTATCCTGATCTTCTGGAGCTATCAAGATCTGGAAGTAACCAGAGAGGCCGTCTAGGAAACAATAATACATGTGACCTGACAATCTTTCCAACATCTGATCAATAAACGGTAAAGGAAAATGATCTTTCCGAGTGGCGTTATTCAGCTTCCTGTAATCAATGCAAACTCTCCATCCTGTGACTGTTCTTGTAGGTATTAACTCTTCTTTATCATTAGACATCACGGTCAATCCACCTTTCTTAGGAACAACCTACACAGGGCTTACCCAAGAACTATCAGAAATAGGATAAATAATACCTGCATCTAGAAGTTTAATTACCTCGACCTTTACAACTTCCTTCATGTTGGGATTCAATCGTCTCTGGGCTTGCACGATGGTTTGAATTTGTCCTCCATTAAAATTTTGTGGGTGCAGAAAGAAGGATTTATTCCTTTGATATCTGAAATTTTCCAAGCTATAGCACATCTGTGTTCTCGTAACACATGGAGTAATTCCTCTTTTTCTACGATGCTCAGATCGGATGCGATAATAACTGGTAAAGTTGATTCTTCCCCTAAATAGGCATATTCTAAATGATCTGGCAGTTGTTTTAACTCTAATTTAGGGGGTTCAGCAACGGAAGGTTTCTGTCTTAATTCATCACTCATCTTTATATTTTCATAACTTATGTGCCTAGTGATGATTTCATTAGATTCTAACTCCTTCCTTACTTCCTCTATCTCAGTGGTGGCTTCATCTTCCCCCCCACCTTGAACAAGACACAGTTCCAACGTGTCTGCAAGAGAAAGTTCCTAAAATTTATCTTGAACAAGATGATCAATAATATCAACGAAATAACAGGAATTATCTTGTTCTTTAGAAAATCTTATGGCATCATAGATTTTGAAAACAACTTCTTCATCACCAACTCTAAGCACTAATTTACCATCCCCTACATCAATAACAGCTCTAGCAGTGGCTAAGAATGGACGTCCCAAAATTAAAGGTACCTCAATATCCTCATCCATGTCAAGCACGACAAAATCAACAGGGAATATAAATTTATCTACCTTTACTAGCACATCTTCAATGATTCCCCTAGGATATTTAACAGATCTATCCACTAATTGAATACTCATTCTAGTGGGCTTGGGTTCCCCTAGACCTAGTTGCTTGAACATTTTGTAAGGCATGATATTAATGCTAGCACCTAAATTAGCTAATGCTTTATTAATAAGTAAACTACCAATCAAACAAGGAATAGTAAAACTCCCTGGATCTTTCAGTTTTGCCGGTTGTTTATTTTAGAGAATAGCTGAGCATTCCTCGTTAAGTTCTACTGTGGCTAATTCTTCCAACTTTCTTTTATTTGTCAGGAGTTCTTTAAGGAACTTCGCATACTTCGGCATCTGTGAAATTGCTTCAACAAAAGGTAAGTTAATATGTAATTGTTTAAAAAGTTTGAGAAACTTACCAAATTGAGCGTTTGTACGGTCTTTCTTTAATCTTGCCGGATATGAGACGGGCAGTTTGTATTCTTTGAGTGGTGGCAGAGTGTTTTCCTTGGGTTCCTCTGCCTTTTCTTCTGAAGGTTTTGGAATAGTCTTCTTTTTTGGCTCAGCTAGGACCTTTCCATCTCTTAAAGTAATCGCTTTGACATGTTCTCTGGGATTTGGCTCAGTGTTACTTAGTAATCCACCTTGTGGTCTTTCTAAAATCAATTTCGCAAGTTGACCGATTTTGGTTTTCAAGCCCTTGAATTAATGCTTGTTGATTCTTTAGTGCTGTATCAGTATTTTGAAAACGAGTTTCTGAAGTAGCCATAAATTTGGTAAACATCTCTTCAAGATTCGGCTTCTTCTCTTGTTGCGGTGGTGGCTGCTGAAATCCTGGAGGAGGCTGTTGTCTTTGATTTCCTTGTCCTCCCCATGAAAAATTTGGGTGATTTTTCCAACCTGCATTGTAAGTATTGCTATAAAGGTTATTTTGAGATCTAGAATTGTTACCCATATAATTGGCTTGTTCGGTTTCCATGCTGTGTCCATAGGATGCGAAATTTGGATTGAACGTGTTTCCTTGAGTCGCGTTGCATTGCATCACTGGTTGTGCCTACATAGAACTAACAAAATTATCAAACTTTTTATTTAGAAGTTCTACTTGGTTAGTAAGCATAGTAACAGCATCAATGTTAAAAACTCCTGCAGCTTTCGTCGACTTTGTCCTCATGACTTGCCACTGATAGTTATTCAGTGACATTTCTTCAATAAATTCATAAGCTACTTCAGGTGTTTTGTTGTTGATTGTTCCTCCTGCAGCTGCATCGATCATTTGTCTGGTTGATGGGTTCAAACCGTTGTGGAAAGTTTAAACTTGTAGCCATAAAGGTAGACCATGAAGAGGGCACCTTCTTAAAAGATCTTTGTATCTCTCCTAGGCATCATAAAGGGTTTCTAAATCCATCTGCATAAAGGAAGAAATATTGTTTCATAATTTAGCTATTTTAGCTGGAGGAAAATATTTAAGTAAAAATTTTTCGGTCATCTGCTCCCATGTGGTGATTGAGCCTCGTGGTAAAGAATTTAATCACTGTTTGGCTTTATTTCTCAAAGAGAATGGAAATAGCCTTAAGCGAATGGCATCATCAGAAACGCCATTTATTTTAAAGGTATCACAAAATTCCAAGAAATTTGCTAGATGCGAATTGGGATCTTAATCCTGCAAACCATCAAACTGCACAAATTGTTGTATCATCTGAATAGTGTTAGGCTTTAATTCAAAGTTATTAGCAGTAATAGCAGGTCGAATAATGCTAGTTTGGGTACCAATCAAACTAGGTTTAGCATAATCATACATAGTACGAGGAGCTTCATCCTGGTTTACTGGTTCTGCTGGTAGTGCTGGAGGTGGTGGAACGTTTTGATTCGCGTCTATCTCTTCTGTAGGTTCTGGCTCTTGCTCAAGTTCTTGTTCTAGATAATGTAAACTGCGTCTAATATCTCAGCAGTTTCTGCGAACTGTCGCTTCTAGATCTTCGTCAAAAAGCAGTGGTCCTGTTGGATTGTTTCTAGTCATAAACTAAAAATACCTAAAAAGAAAAAGCAAAGAAAATTCAAAAATTTAAAAGAAAATAAAAATAAATAAATAAAAACTGAAAATAAATAAATAAATAATAATAGTTAAAGTAATAGAAATTGAGTTTTCTTAATATTTCAGTTTCCCGGCAATGGTGCCAAAAACTTGATAACGGCTCGCGATATTAAGTATTAAATTTATAAAACTGATCACACCAAAACTAACTAATATCATGATATTAAAGGCAAGCGCACCTATCAAACAGTAGTATAGTTTAGTGGCAAGATCGAGTTATTGTACCCAAGGGAACCAAAAGTACTAATACTTGCTTCCTTTCTATTATCTAGCCTAAAAATAAAAGAGGATTGATTGGAACTAATTCTAAAACTAACTAAAGTGCACAAAAAGTAAATTAGGGAAAACTTTAGGGAAAAGCTGATTGATATGAGCAATACTTAAGGGAGAATCCACCTAGACTTCACTTGTTATTGACTTCTTGAACTGGACGATTTATTCGCTTGACTTGATCCGTAGAGATCCCTAATTTATGCTAAACCCTCATTCGAGGCGAAGAGCAACTAGGCCTAGGTTGTTAACTAAAGTTTCTTTATTAATTAACACCCTAGGTTGCATTAATTCGATCTATGGTTCCCCCTATTTGGTTTGACCCTAATCTGGCAGATTTATGTCACCCTATGTCTAGGGTTGCATGCAACTCCGCTTAATTATGGTAGATCTGCTCTTAAAACAGGGACTTTTGCTCCTTTACCTAAGCACATCAAGTTCTTGAAGTAATACCTAGGATTATTAAATCAAGAATGAAGAACACATAATTAAGAACAATTCAAGTATTTATCATATAATTCAAGAATCAATAATAACAAGATCTGTCTTAGGTTTCATCCCCCTCAAGTATTTGAGGGGTTTAGTTCATAATAAAGAAAGAAAACATCTCAGAAGTATTAAAATAACAAAGCATAAAGAACCCAAAAACCCCTGAAGGAATTTAGGGAGATCCTCTGTCTTGATGTAGAATTCTGGCTTCTGGGATGAATCAATCGGCTTCTCTTGGAGTAATCCCTTGCTTTCACTTTTTGTGTTGGTAGAAATATGGCACTCTTTCTTGAGAGAAGAGAGTATATCTTTAGAGTTGCCTCTTGGGGTCTTTATATAGAGTTTAGAATGGCTTTCTTAGCCCTTAAGTATCCAAATCCGAGTGAAATTCCTCTTCCTCACGACTAGAACACGCCCGTGTGCCACGCCCGTGTACTTCGACAAGAGGCCGTGTGAGATTCTGTCAATTGGGGCACGGCCGTGTGGCCTGGCCGTACTTGTCGGGGTTGGACCGTGTGGTCTTCGTGTGGCACGGTTGTGTGCCATGGCCGTGTGATGATCCTTGGGCCGTGTCAATTACACATTTTGGCTCATTTTCTCCGTTTTTGGTCCATTTTCCGTTCTTTTCTCTTCCCTATGCTCTCCTGAGTGTAAGATATGAAAAAGAAAGATTAAGAGCACCAATTCTCACTAAATTGATAATAATTCATCCAAAATAAAGGCTAAACATGAGGTAAAAATATGTATAATTTATCGTTTATCAAATATCATTTGTAAACTTGACTAATGCATCAAAACATGTTTAAACATGCATGAAATGACCAATTTCAAATGGTCAAACCCCATTCAACCAAATGTCATATAGGCACCTCAAATGTAAACATACAATTTCCCTAAACATATACATGTACTTAACACATTTCATTCATCAACCCTTAATTCATTTTCCATCTCAAAACTCATCATAAATTGACCTATATCACTTCAACATAAACTTACCATATTGACCCCATTTAGGCCATTACAAACAGTCCATATCTACCTCAAAGCATAACTTCACATGGTCTTATTATAAACATACCAAATATGGTCATTCCGAACATGCATCAATTTAACCATATTAACAACCACCAACAAGCATCAATATACCATAAGTACCTCAAATCCAAAACAACATTACATGCCATAACATCAACTGATTATCAGACATAAGTCCACCTATACATGCCATTATAACATAACCAAAACATCTAAATCTATCGATATAATTGCTGGATAGTGTGATAGGACTTTGATGAGCTTCCAAACCGGTCAAGCTTTTGATAATCTATAAAGTAAGAGAAAGACGACTACATAAGCAATGAATACTTAGTAAGCTCGTATAAACTTGAAACATAACTTATCACTTCAATACTATCATACATAGATTAAACATGATTCATCGCCAATACTTTAAACTTAGTATAAACCTATTGAACACCATTCAACTCACAACTGAGTATATTTATAAACATCATATACACCATTCATTCATAACATAATAAGGTCTCATAGGTTGACTTACATAATTATCAACCTTTTTTTAAAACGATGAACCATTTCATTTACTTACTTACCATTCCATTTACTTAGCATAAGCTTAATTGCATTATGAACTCACGAATTAGTGTACTTATTCATGACATAAGTAAACTTGTATATCACATAAGTAAATTTCTTCCTTACATGTAAGTCCTTTAACTCAACAACCCTTTTATTTCATCATGTTATATCCCTACTATGAAATTACCATTTTATTACCTATTCTCACCTGTTTCATTTATATAAGACGCAAGACATAAGCATGTACATCAACCATAGCCACAAGCTAGTGCATTTAAACATGAGTCTTTTGAAATCAACTACAAGATAAATCATATCATGAGAAATTACATACTTTGATTCTTACCAATAGCTTGGCACAAGCCTAAGAATCATCAACAACACATGTTAATGCATCAATTCATATAACTTAGCAAAAGTCATCACATGGTAAGGCAAATTTCATAATCATAACATATATGAATTCATGATTTTCATAACATGGCTATACATACTTTTTTCATCAATACTTCATACCTTTCCATACTTTAATAGTGTAATCAATTGGACCCCTTACCGGTTCATCCCTTTACATACCCGTTGAACCACTTAGAATAATATCAGATACACGAAAAGCTCACACAAAGTGTGCTAACACATGGTCGAAACCATTCCTTTTCTTTTCCTTTACGAAAACGCTCATATGAGCCATAAATGGGCGTACTCACACAAGCTGACGGTCAGAACGTAGCTACCTGATGCCACTCACACAAGCTGATGAGTATCCGCAACAAATGCTGGAACTCAGCCATCGGTCAGATGTTCAGGACCAACACCTGAAACATGGTAACCCTAATGACATGCCATTTGTATCCTATATATTCCTAAGGTTCAAACGAGGCTCGATAATCGTCGAACATCATTAGATTTCCATCGTCACTTTACTTGATAAATTGTATAATAACATATATATATATATATATATATATATATATTGATTCATTTACAATAGAATCAAACACTAAACATTCAATTTAATCAACATTTAAGTGATTTTATTTCATATGAACTTACCTGGCTAAATTGCAGAAATGTCAAAGTACAAAGGCTTTTTGGTAATTTTCCATTCTCCTCGATTTTCCACTCGATCTTGATCTAAATTTATAATTTCATTCAAATTATTAATTTAGATAGTAAAACAATTAATTTTATGCAATTTAGTCATTTTTTTACAAAATTGCCTCTAATATTTTACTTTTATTCAATTTAGTCATTAAGCCTAAAACATGCAAATTAACCATTTTTAATGCAAACTCATGCCAACTAAATATTCATTGCATCATAAAAATCCCACATTTACAATAATTTCACAATAAATCCTTGTATTTTTACTATTTTAACAATTTAGTCCCTATTTAGTAAATTCATCAAAAATCATTTAATAAAATAGTTATAAATAACAACTAATACTTCAAATTCATCATTTAATATCTAACTTCACATATATTCATCAATAGCAACATTCAATATCTTTAATAGTTTCAAAATCGATGGTATGGGCTAGTCGGACCTAATTACAACGATCTCAAAAACATAAAAATTATTAGAAATAAACTCAAATTTAGCTTACATGCAAAAGGGGACTTTGATTGAAGGCTTAAGCTATCATCCATGGCTTCATTCTTTCTCCAATTTTGACAAACACTAAGGAAAAAGATGATAGCCTAATTGTTTTGTTTTTTATTTTAATTTAATTATGAAATTACCATTTTGTCCATTTAAAAATCATCCAAATTCGATGCTTTTAATTGCCCAAAACCTTCCGCTAAATCAGTAAATAGTTTAATTCCCATTTAAGTCCCTTTACCTTTATTCATAAAGCCATTTAATCACTTAAATCAAATAGTGGTCAAATTTTACATCCTTTACAATTTAGTCCTTTTTAATTAATTAACTATCGAAACATTAAAATTTCTTAACGAAATTTGAATAAGACCTTCATAACACTCCGTAAATATTTATAAAAATATTTATGGCTCGGTTTATGGAAAGGATGTCCCGATACCTCATTTTCTAAAACCACTTGACTTTAGGGTCTTACCACTTAAAATTAATAAATCGTTTATATAACATAAATTATCAAATTAAAAACCTTTTTAAAACTATAGTTGACTCGTAAAATATTAAATAATAATATTTACAAACTTACTCATCAGATTTGTGGCCTTGAAACCACTATTTCTGACACCACTGAAAAATGGGTTGTTACATTGTTCATTTCCATCAGTGGAATCAATTAACTATCTTACCTACAGTGCCCACGGTCATACCCATCGTGTTGCAATTTTACTCCAACTTGAAATTCGTAATTGATGATCGGATTTCCTTGAGATGCCAATGGATAGAAATAGCCCCCCGAGTGTGTTTGTGAACATTATGGTGTCCTGTTTTACCAAAATGTTGACATTCAAAATATGGATTTAGAACATTTTACGAATGTCAATATAGATGCCATATTAAATTTTTAATTGAAAACCGGGGCAAATGGAAACGTGAGGGATCTACCAATCTTCCTCTTTCTTTCAAACAAGTCTTAATGTTCCCCTTGGCTAAGATGTGGATGCAATTCATTTGTACACATATTAGCCCTTTGCTTGATCTAACACTGCTAATGTATTCCAAGTAGTGCTTTTATATTCCATTTTACAGCGTAAGCGGGTTTGCCTATGGCACTGGATTAAACGAGAGATGAAAATGTGTGTTGCCGAAGGCAAAATTGGAATCTACTTTCCCTACTTGATTGCGGAGTTATGCCGAAAAAGAATAGTGGTTATAAACCTGATAGAGCAATCCCACAAGTACAAAGCATAATTAGAGACTTTATGCTTCATTAGATTTAGGCCTTTCACTGGGAGCAAATAAAAGGCTTGAACTAATGAAGGAAACAAAAAATAGACCTTCCACCTTCTTATCCAAAGAAAACATTTACTAAAATGATATCCGGGTGCCTCAAAAAGTAACTTGAGAAGTTGTTTAAGGAGGTCTAATACACTAACCAAAGGTTGGACGCAATGCAAACTTTCACTGACACATTCATGGTGAGCCAAGGGAAAGATCCTATTCAATGATCGACGAGTTCCAATGATGAAGTTACGGAGGAGGAGAAAGCCAATGAGGAGAAAGAAACTGATGACGATGAGGAGGAAATTGAGGATGATGATGCGGTGCGGTATCGTAACTACTTTGAAAATGTCTTTGCATCCAAACAGCCATCTACAAGGGGCTCCGTCATCCGAGAATTGATCGAGCAACCAGGACTATCTTACAAGAAGTCGATTGTGAAAGAAAAAGGGAAAGGATTAGTGGGACCAAGTGAGGGTCCATGAGGAGATTGGACATAGTTACATGCTTTCTCCCATACTGCTTTTGGAGCTTTTTTTTTTATATTTCCTATTTTGTTGTTATTTTTTTGTGTTTTTATGTGTTTATTTTCTATGCAGCCACTCATCCTAAAAGCTACACAACAATTTTGAGCTTTAATTAAGAAGTGGGGAACTCGAGCTAGTTTAACGCTCTTTTCAGGGAAGTTCGGTAACCTCTTATCTTTTATTTTACACACACATTAGGGACAATGCATAGTTTAAGTGCAGGGGATGCACATTATTTTATTTTTCTTTTTTTATGTGTTTTGCATGTTTTCAACTTTTATGCCTTATATAAAAAAAATTCAAAAATATTATTCTTTTATTTTTGTTATTATTGCATGGTGCTTAGACATGAACTGATTGATATTGTTGAATTGTGGCATGGTATTATGGATTAAGTTCTTTGAATGTATAAATTCTAATTGATGCTTGATGAATTCTTTGCTTTGTGAATAAATTGTTTAGTTCAATTAATTACATTGTATAATAGGATAGAGGTAGTTGAAAAATTCTTTGCTTTATCCAAATGGTCAATAAGAATGAAGATAGGTGTATACATTTGTGTTTTAGAAATAGTCATTATTCATTAAGATAAGTAGAAATATGTTTCAGTTTTGTATTCGTTGAAATGCTAAGGGATGACCTAAGGCATTGTTTGCGTAGCCAAGAGCCTAAAGGACCAAACTTGGAAGCTATATTACCCCTATTTCCCAAATTTGAGCCTTACATTGTCATTTCTTGATGAGCCTCTTTGTTTGAAACCTTGAGCCGAAATTGAGTTCGAAACTCAACCCTTCACAGTCTCCAAACTTTGTATTGCACTATCGGTTGGACGTCAGGCCATGGACATCAAGGGTTAGGTAGGAACTTTGCAAAGGTTTCTTACGAAATTTATTTGAGTGACTAGTGAAGAGAGTTTGATGTAGCTCATAAATGATTCTTACTAAAAATTATGCATAAAAAGAAAGAAAATGAAAAAAAAATATAGTGAGGATCAAAAGCATTGTGAGAGAAACGAACAAATAAATGAAAAATATAAGAAAAAGAAAACACCATAACATTAATGTCTTAAAATCATAATGCATTAAAACGAGCTAAAATCGACCTATCTCTTCCACATTATTAGAAAGATAAGGAAAGTGAGAGGAGAAGAAATAAGGCGGTTAGATCAAATGATCACATTTAGGGGGAATTAGGAACTATGTCTTGTGCTATACTATTTGTAGTGCTTGAATCATTTTAAGCTTATATTTCATTGAATTCGTGCCAACCTAAACCTAAGACCATTACAAGCCATGAAGCCCTATGTGACCTTAGCATCCCTGTTTACAAATCGAAACTTGTGGAATCTTATTGAAAATGAATAAGTTAATTTCTTTCGTACATAGATACATCATATCTTCATTTCTTATTGTGATGGAATAATGTATTAAAAAAATTGATTTTCATAAACTACCTCTACTTTTGTTTGCTCTATAACTTTTTGAACTAAGACGATTTAATCTCAAACCTATGAGTTTATAATCCATCAACTAGGAGTTGTATAATAAAAGAACTTGGTACATAATGCATGTTCGTTCATTAAATGCCAAATAAATTCATTGTTAAAGGGTCTTTTTTTATGTGTGTGCATGTTTTGTGTGTTTCCTTAAGACAAGTAAAGAATTAAGTGTGTGGTAGTTTCTCTGCCATAAATAGATGTGTCAAATCAAGCTGCAGTTGTCACTTAATGACTTGTTTTTCAAGTGTTTTCAATTTCTTTTTAGTAGTTTTACATAATTTTAGTTTTTACAAGTAGATTTGTGAAATCTTCTCTTTTTCCTTATTTTTCGATCCAAAATGACCAGTTGTGCCATTGGGGAACTTAATGGTTGATTAAGTGTTGTAGGGAGTCATCAGAGGCTTGAAATGAAGAAGAAAAAATAGCCATCAACAGTGGTATCGTGATGTCCACCCCAAATGACCCCTCATTTGTAAACTGTTGTGGGTATTGCGATATCCCAAGTCTGGATATTGTGATATCGCTACTTGACGTGGAGAAAAATGACTGCAATGAGTAGTTTGTGTCCAACACCAATCAAAATACAACGTCCATGGGCATTTTGGTCACTAAAAATTGGGTTGTAATAAGCTATTTAAAGCAATTTTTGGCTGAAAACATGGGAAGCTATAGTTTTAGGTTAAAAAACTCTTTAGTTTTAGGGTTTCTTTCATCTTTTAGCTTAATAGTAGGGTAGTTTCCTTCTTTATAGTTTTAGCGTTTTAGTTTATGTTTCTCTCTGATTTTATTTAGTTTCATAGTTGTTTGTCAAGTTAGTTTTTGCTGTAGTTTAGTTTTTTTTACATGTTAAATACTTTAAACTTTCTTGTAATCACTCTTAAATCTTTACTTAATTTTATTTAAGTTTTCTTTAGTTTTATTTGTTAAAGATTGTACCTTTAATGTTTCTTGCTTCTTACCTTGTCGCTAGTTATTCAACTTTACTTTACTTTTAGTGTTTTCCATTAAAAATTCAATCTTTTATCTTTATTTTCTTGAGTTTGATGCTTATGGATATCATAGTTGTTTCTTTCATATTTGTTAGCCTGAATAGGGTAGTGGGTAACTAAACCCAATGGGTCTGGTTGATGGAGATGTGGGTAAGCTAAAATTTTTGGACAAAGGACTTAATCGTAATAAATTAGACTAAATAAAATAGAACTAAGAACTTAGGTAGTGATGTCCCTAAGGGAATATCAAGATGAAGTGGGACTGAAAGGTAATCTTGTTGCATACTAGTTCATTAGTCCCAGATTAACAGTTGATATTAGGACACAAATCAGACCTAATTCATCTAAGTTGGTAATATTGAGATTAGAAGATAAAATGAAGCCACTTAGTAATTTAAACAATTTAAGTCCCTTGTTCGAGGACCGGTGAACCATATTAAAATCAAACAACCACCATTAGTTATTTATTGGATAATTTCTTAAGTTTCGTGGTATTTACAATTTCATCATTACAATAGTTCATTTAGAAATTAGTGTTAAAAATATATGTTTGTTCTTTGTCGTACTATAGTAATTAGTTAGTAGCTAGCAAGACTCCTTTCTCGTATGTATTTTTTAATAGAAATCATTAAATCGCCGACTCCTTTGGATTCAAACCTTTGGAATACTTCGTGTTCCACCAGAACTATAGATATTACGACTGAAACTATATGGTTACAGTTAAAACCCGCACTTTAAATGATTTCATAAATTCATTGTTTTTAACAAGCACACACAAGTCGGGTCAGAGGGGCTATGTGGTCTACCTGTAAAGTTTACACACCCGTGTGACCCTATTTCTAAACACGATTTGCCCCAATTTGCTTGTAAGAGAACACGCATGTTTCACTGAGAGTCTGATTAACATTTCTCGGTATCAAATATGATTTGATTCACGTAAATTGGGTCCTTCAACTAAAAATTCGCATGAATTAACATTGGGTATCAAGATTCAATAATATTAATGAAAGATTTTGGCAAAAATATAAAAGATCATTTGATCGATCATAAGATTATCATTTAGATAGAAATTCTATAAAGAGTCGAAATCAAACATTGGGATTGAGTCGTACTTATTGATTCTTGGAAAAGATTAAGGTTGTACTAATGGAAATTGCGAATCCAATAGAAAATGATTCAAACAGGAATTGATTTTGTTTCAGGAAGCAAAAATAATTTTAGCAATGGAAAGAAAATATTTTGCAAAGACGAAGATGGAAAAAAATAGGGAGAAGAAATATGGAAAAGAAAGTAAAAATTCAGTTT
The DNA here is from genome assembly GCA_020496765.1 of Gossypium stocksii. Classification (NCBI taxonomy): domain Eukaryota; kingdom Viridiplantae; phylum Streptophyta; class Magnoliopsida; order Malvales; family Malvaceae; genus Gossypium; species Gossypium stocksii. The sequence goes on from CM035622.1 coordinate 59,156,890, forward strand.
AGTTTTGAAAGGAAAACCATAATTCAATTGTAATTAGGAAAATGGGCTAAATGCATAGCTTTTCAAACTTTAGGGGACTACATGGTAATTTAACCCTGCTGTCGAAAATAAAATTAATTTTAGGGATTTGGAGGGCTCAAACTTGGGTATGAAAGGGGGAGATGCATGCATGTAACCATTAGGCTTAAGGCCTGTTTCTTGTTAAGTTTTCACTCCTAACAATATATATTTAGGTGTGGTTTTTATCCTAGTTTGCTGAAATTAAAAAAAAAAGAAAAAGAAATGGGAGAGGAGTAGCTTGAACCTAAGACCTCTACAGAGTGTTCTAACTACTTAACCATCAAGCCTAAGTCATTTCTTGGTTAATTATTTTAATTAATAACCTATATTTTGGGGCGTGACAACTCTCCCCTCCTTAGATAAATTTCATCCTCGAAATTTATCTAGTTGGAACAGATGAGGACGCCATTGATGAAACGTCTTTTCTGGTTCCCAAGTGGCCTCCTCCGTGCCATGGTTTAGCCTTTTAATGGTCCTCCCAATTACCTCGAAACTAGATGATTTAGCCTCTTAGCATATCTTCCAATATGTGAATAACTCGTTCATACTATTTGTTAGTTTCTAGATGGAAGACAATACTAAAATACAAAAAGTACCCAGTGCCTTGTGAAGATTTTTGCAGAATCAAGATGTAAAATAGGGATCTTGATCTGAGATGATTAATACTGGCATTCCATGAAGTCTTACAATTTCTAGAATATAAACGTAACCAACTTTTGTAAGGAATAGCCTGTGTTGACAGGTAAGAAATGTGTTGATTTAGTTAATCGGTCTACTACACCCAAATTGAATCTTTTTAGTTGGATGTTAGGGGCAACCCACTAGTAAAGTCCTTCGTTATTCACTCTCACTTCCACTAAGGTATTTTGATATGTTGTAACAACCCAGAAGAAAACTAGTGTTTAGTTTTCACTTGTTGACACGTTAGACATTTTGCTAAAAGTTTTGTCACGTCCTGTTTCAATCCAGGCCAACAGTACAGTTTCTTTACATCCCGATACATCTTATTTCTTTCAGGATGCATGGCATAAGGGCTAGTATGTGCTTCCCAAAGTATAGTCTATTTTAGTTCCTTGTCGTTTGGCACACAATACCTCCTTTAGAAGCACAGAACTTTGCCGTCATTAAATCTAAAATCTTCAGTTTTTTCGTCCTCCATCTGCTTAATTTGTGACAACAAGGATAGACTTAAGGGTTGTTTAATCTTGATTTCATTGGCTAAGGTGTGTTTCACTTGTAGATCAGCTAGCGAGCCTCCATCATTCACTAGAGTTAACTTAGCAAACATTGCTTTTAAGTCGGTCATTTGCTTCCTACTTAGAGTGTCTGCCACTACATTGGCTTTTTCGGGCTAGGATTCAATTGCACAATCATAATCCTTTAACAACTCTATGCACTTTCGTTGCCTCAAGTTCAATTATTTTTGGGTGAAAAGGTACTTTAAGACCCTTTTGACCGGTATTGATGTAGCACTTCTCACCATACAAGTAGTGCCTCTGAGTTTTTAGTGCAAATACTGTTGCCAACTTTAGATCATTAGTCAAATAATTGCACTATTGTTTTCTAACTACCTCGATGCATAGGTGACTACTTTTCCACCTTGAATCAACACACATCCAAGGCTAGTGTAGGACACATCATTGTACACCACATACTATTTTCCTAATTCAGGTTGAATTAACACAAGAGCTTGGGTTAACACAGCCTTTAGCTTTTCAAAGCTAGATTTTTGCTTATTTATCCACTTAAATGGAACATTCTTCCTTAATAACTTGGTTAGGGGTATGGCTATTAGAAAGAACCCTTCAACAAATCTATGATAGTACCCAACTAAACTAATGAAACTTTGGATTTTAGAAACATTCTTAAGTTGCTTCCATTCTAGGATGGCCTCTATCTTTTTGGATTTACCTGAATACCCTCTGTGGATACCACATGTCCTAGAAATATAACCTCTTTATGCCAGAATTCACATTTGCTCATTTTGGCATAAAGTTTCTTTTCTTGAAGGATTCAGAGAATCTTTTTGAAGTTTTCATCATGTTTGGTTTTGGCTCTTGAATAGACTAAGATGTCATCGATGAATGCAATGATGAATTGATGGAAGGTTTAGAAGATCCGGTTCATTAAGCCCATGAATGCAGCCGGTGCATTGGTTAAACTAAAAGGCATTACAAGGAATTCATAGTGGCCATATCAAGTTCTAAACGCGGTTTTGGGCACATCCACCTCCTTTACCTTAAGTTGATAATATCTGGACCTTAAATTAATTTTGGAAAACACTGTCGCACATCAGAATTGATCGAATAGATAGTCGATCCTAGGCAATGGATATTTCTTATTAATGGTTAATTTATTCAACTACCGATAGTCTATACAAAGCCTTACAGAGCCTTATTTCTTTTTGAAAAAATAGGACTAGAGCTCCCCAAGGAGAAACATTGGGTTTAATAAACCCAAGATCCAAAAGCTCTTGAAGTTGAATTTTCAATTCTTGTAGCTTTTAACATCAGCCTCTTAGAGGCAGTTGACCCGTTCTCTAATTCTGGTTTGGAGTTTGTTCCTGCCCGCCTCGACGAAGAGAATCTTTCACTATATGTTCTATCGACTCACACCTCAGACAAGCACCCAACTTTTTCTAGTACTCACCCATCAGCGCTTATTACAATATGAACAGTTAGGAGTCCTACTTCTAGAATTAGTCACAACAACCCCTTGTTGTGGTCTACCCTTTTTGGCTCTTTTTATGGGATGAGTATTTTAGCTAGTGGAACTCGAATCTTTCTTAATTGGGACCCTATTCTTTTCCTATTGTCTGAATTCCACCTGTTTTATTTCCTCCATGATTTTGGCTTTCTCTACTAGGGTCTCAAACACTTGTTCCTAGTGTGAAGCAACTTGTATTTTGAGGTTGAATTACATCTCATTTTCGAACCTTACACATTTTTCTTACTCTATGGTGACCATCCTTTGGGCTTAGTGGCCGAGTCTAAAAAATTTAGCCTCCTACTCCAATACAATCTTATCTTCTTATTTTAACTTAATGAACTTAAGTTTGCAGACTTGCACATACCTGGTGCCCACATAATTGTTCTAGAAGGCCTCTTGGAAGTATTCCCAGGTTATGTATTTCGCATGGGTACCCCTAACAACAGACTACCACCAATGATCGACCTTTTCCCTAAGAAAGGACAGAATGCCCTTCAACTTTTGCTTTAGAGTACAGTCTAAATCCTCTAGAATCCTTTCTTTCAACTCCATCTAATATTCTGCCACTGTAGGAGTCACTCTAACAATGCCTTTGAATGTTTCAGCCTCATTCGATTGGAGATTCTCTGTAAAAGATCCATTGCTCCCCGTTCTAGTTTGGGTTCCAGTAACCCTTTGTAACATCCTTAGCATCTCTTATGTCACCGCGTTGTTGTCGTTATCATAGCCTCTACCACCATTGGCGGTAAAAGTCACAACCTACTAATCCTCAAGGATCGAGTATTTTCCCTAAATAGTGGACAACTCTACAGGTGCAGCCCTACACGGCCAACCCTTACCATGTCTACCTTGAGTGTTGATTATGATCTTACAAGAGTTTTAAATCTATAGTATCTCTACAGTTCTCAAACAAAAGTTAAAGCATTAGTTATTTACTGAGTTATCTATATGTAAAGATTACAGTTGATCTTTCAAGTTTTCAAAAATAACAATAGCTAAAATTGGATCGGCATTGGAGTCTCAGATTTAATTTCTTATAAAAAATCAATTTCATTCAAAATCTTGTGGCACGATTTTTCCCAAAATACCCTTCTAATACATGCATGTAGACTCAATTAAATTTCCACAGTTTAAGTTTAAAAAACCTAGGCTCTGATACCACCATATGTAACCTCCTCAACTTGACCTAAACATTACACCCGAATTCAGAAAATTACATTAGCCACTAAAATGACTTAGTAAACTATCAAAGTATTTTAAAATAGTCATATTAAAACATTTTCTTATTTTAGAGGAAAAACTTAGTTAATTTTAAGGGGAATTCATGAATTAATAAATATCAGTTTAGATTAATGTTCCTAAGTAATGGTGATTACTTTTCTTTTAAAAAAACTTATTTAATTTCCAATTTATTTATTACTCAGATTTTTAATTATAATCTAGTAGTGGAAAAGTGATATCTACTTATATTTTTAACAATAATAAAACTAAAGTTCATGCATACTTATTTGATAGTTGTATTTCAATAACCTAAAATCAAATTAAATGTTATGCAAACTATAAAATTCTAGAATCTATGTCCCATGCCACCATTAAAAAAATAAAGCAATACAATCTCTGAATAATGGGAAAAATGAATAATAAATCTAAAATGTTTTAATTAAACAAAATTGAGCTGAGACCCTCTAAATTCCATGTCTGCATCCTAACTTGGTGGATTATCTATAAGGATGAAAATTAAAGGGGAGTAAGTTATGAATCTCAGTATGAGTTCCATCATAAGAAAATTAGTGCAGAATAATAAACCAAGCATACATAATAATAGTTTTCGATATAGTAACAATCATATAGCATAGAAAAATTGACAGTTCATTTGAGCATGCTTATGCATGTAAATGTAATGTAATTTTAGTTTAACATAAACGAAAGGTCATACTCGACCGCTACACTCCACAGTAAGAGTTCCTCAGAACTCTTTTAACCTAGACACTCTAGTCTGTGGACAAACCACCAATATTGTAGGTTAATATGTCGTCGGTAGGTTGTGAATGCACAACATGTTTGCAGATAAAACTTTCTAGTAAATTTGTGGATAAACCACCAGTGATTGCAGTTTTGTAACGCCCTGATTTTCAAGATTTTTCGGGTTTCTGTGATTTTTGGTGAATTTTTAAAATTTTGGTGTACTGAATATTGAAATTGAGTTTAAAAGTGTTAATGGGCCTTTAGAAGGCCCAAGCCTAAGTTAAAACCCGGTAAAATATCAAGTTTGGATTTTAAGTGAATAGGAGACTTGGTTAAGTGGGCTTTTAAGAAAAACTTCGTAAATTATGATACAAGAAGAGCTTTGGCAAAGTGGCAAGGTGGCGCCACTAAGTTCCTAAAAAAGTGGCGCTTGGGAAGGAATTAAAGGTCCAGGGTTCAAGTTGTAAGGTAAGCGTATTGTTACTTTTTAGTTTTTAGGCATGTGCCGGGCATGTGATCACTTAAATGAATTTCAGCAAGGGCCTTAAGGAGGTTGGGCCGATTGTTTTAGTTGATATTAGGGTTAGGTTCTTTTCTTTTTCTGTCTTGGAGAATTAGGGTTAGCCACCTGAAAGCTTTCACTTTCATTCATCATTTTCTAAGTTTTCACAAAAGCCGAAAATGCAAATTCCTTCTCTTTTGTGTCAATTTCTTCTTCCTCTTCTTCTCCTCCATTATTTTCTTTTTTTTTTTACTTCCTACCTCAGGCGAACACCCCTATTACTCAAATCCATCTTCTCTTTCAAATTCATCCTCCCTAAAACCACCATAGCTGATTGCCATAAAAGCCGAAATCCCGAAAACTTACTTCTTGTGCTGATTTCTCCAAGCCAATTCCTTCTTTTCTTTTTATTCCTTTTGACCGAATTTCATCTTCTCTAAACCCTTAGTATCTGTCGGCAACACTACTCCAAAGTTATAGCCTCAAATCATCATCTTCTTCATCACTTAAAAAGCCGAAATACCATAGATTTAGGGACTTATAGCCGAAACTTCAGATCTCCTGGATTCGAGTTCTATTATCATTTAGGGGCTAGATCTACATAAGTTCTGAGTAGAAACAGAAGGGAAATCAGTGGTAAGTGCTCATTAACCTAGATCTATAAGTTATTTTACAATTTAGAAAAAGCCGAAGTCCCAAAAATCTAGGGAGGCTGTCGATTTGGGCATAGGGCTCTAAGGGTCATTAACCAATGATTTCTTTTGGTGATTAGTGTATCCTAGAGGTGATTGATCGAAGGCTTGGATCTTTGGAACAACTAGACTTAGATCTAGTCATCAGTTTTTGGCAAAGGTAAGATTTTGAAGGCTTTAGGGGCATTGGATGAATATGGGTAAATGAATATTGGGATTGTTTGTTGTAGATTTGCAATCTAAGAATTGTGGTAATCGATTGTAGGATATCGTGGGGGATCTCAGTAGCAGTCATCGTGAAATAGGTGTGTATCGAACACCCTCTCATAGTTCAATTCGGCAAAAGCCGAAATGCTGAAATTTTGGCATTTCGTGGGCTTGTGAGTGTGTGAGTGCTCACAAGACGTTTAGGAAACGTTAGATCTAAAATTGCAAAGTGGTAAGTCAGTCGTGTGTGAAATTTCGTGCACTTCGGTAATTGGGCCTTGATGGGCTGAAAATGGGCCCAATGGGCTTACGGGCCCGTATGGGTGAAAATAGGTAAATAATGCGTACTGATAGACTATAGGTTCAAAATCGTTTAAATTGATAAATTAATCATAAAATTTGAACTAAATGGGCTTAATTTGTTAATAGACACTGTAGGGCCCATTAGGGGTTTTAGGGCCCAATGGCTAAAAAACTGATAAATTAAGTTAAATAGATTACTGTGATGACAAATGGATTAGTAATGACCGTAATATGCATGAAAACCATAAAAATTGATAAAGTTACTAAAAACCCTTGGTGGTGGAAAATTACTATTTTACCCCTAGAAGCAAAATGACTGTTATACCCCTAGGGCTAAGTGTAACACCCCAAACCCGGCCTAGACGTTACGACCAGATCTGGTGTGTCACACGATCCTAAAATTAAGTTTACGACCCTTTTAGTCTTGTTGTGTCTTGAGTGAGGTTTGAATCAAAAGAGTAAGTTTGTTAAAACCAGTTTATTAATCCTTTAAGTTATCCATATTATTCACTCGTTGAGTTTTGAAAACGTTCTTTGGATTTTGAAACCAGCGCAGCCTAAACTAGCGATTCTATAAAATGTAATTTAATCATCAAAGAAAAATCAAACCAAATAAAAACTTAGATAGCGGCCTTATTACAAAATAAAACCCAAAATAACTTAATAATAAAATGCTTTAAATAAAATGAAAACCAGTTCTGCAGATGCTATGGCCACTCCGAATCTCTCGCAGCTCCAAGCCCACTATGGTTGAGTGTTACCTGCAGAGATTAAATAAAAGGGGGTGAGTTTGACAACTCAGTGTGCAACATTATCTCAACCATAGGCCAAAACAGATCAAGCCTCAGAATCAGATTAGTTGGGCCTTGGCCCATTACAGAAATCAAGTTAAGCCCATAGGCCCATAACAGATACAGATCAGATATAATATGCAAACAGAAACCCAACCCAAATCCATCCATAACACCCCCGTACCAGCCTTACACCATGTGGGGAGACTACTCGACCCACCCAACCGCTACACACTACAGATATTTGCAGCGAGGCTGCCAGATATAATTTGCAGCGAGGCTGCCAGATATTGTGACGAGGTCACCAGATACAGATATTGTGGCGAGGCCACCAGATTGCAGCGAGGCTGCCAGATAATAATGTGACAAAGTCACCAGATTGCAGCGAGGCTGCTAGAACGCTTCCTTCGTCTTAAACCCATACCCCATGCAACAGATGTAATCATACTTGCATGCAACATATAGCATCTTATGCATCAGATATATTCATAATAAAGATTACTCATGCATATACATAAAATTATACATTTCATACAGAATTGACCCTAGGGGTATAATAGTCTTCTTACACCTAGGGGTATTTTGGTAATTTTCCATATTCAGGGGTATATTAGTCCTTTATCACATTTTCAGAGATTTTATGCATGCTCAATTGGTTATCAGTCCATAGATATCCACAGAAGTCCATTTTAAGCTTAATTTCCACTTTTGCCCTTTTTAGCCTAAAACCCCTAATGGGCCTTACTAAGTCCATTATCATCTCAACCCTGTTAAGTCTAATTTTTAGGTTTAGTTTACCAACTTAACCATGTTATTATTATCCAAGTTGCCAGAAAGTCCTTATCGGTCATTTTCCGATTTAGGCTCGGAAGCCCATTGGGCTCATCTGGCCCATCGCAACCCAGCTTATCACAACGTTCAGAATTGCTCCTTCTACAGTTCCTTCACCACCGAATTCATGATTAACCCCAACGGAGTAAACGATTTCTCTAAAATATTATGCGAGTGCGTTTTCAGTCATTTTTCACCAGTTGACGGCCACTTTATGGCCATTACAGCTTGTACCACTTCAGTCTAAAAGTTGGGATTAGTTACACACCTAATAACCGTTGAAACTGTTGATGAAATCCTCGCACAAATCCTATCGTTAATCACTTTAGTGTTAGTTTAATAATATACAACCATGAAACTAAAATCCAATTATCCTAATCGGCTAGCATGGCCTTAGTCCTTAAAAGCCTTTACCTTCTTGTCGAAAGTGGACTAGATTCTACTGTCCCGCACGTTTAGCCTTCCGAGTCCTTAGCTGCACCGTCTCTTGATCACACTAACGTAATCAAATCAAAAGAGAGTGTCCAACAAGCCCTTAGTCACTAACGTTAACCTAACCCAAAGGGGTTTCGGCCTATTGCCTTATCCTGAAAACTAACGAGATAGGATCACCAAAATACTTACCAATTTCAGTCCCAAACCACAGCCGTTCCACTTATATCCACGAGAAAGGAAGAGTTGAGAGTAGGAAGGATTCGACTAACCACAATGAGGGTTTCAGCTTATGGAAGAGTTTAGAAGAAAAGAATAAAAGTAATCGGTTTTTTGATATCAAGCAAACGGCACAGAGGTTTCAGTTTATGAATGCAAAATTGGAAAGAGTGACAAAAAAAATAGGAGAAAGAGAATAGCAAAGGTGGTTTCGGTTTCAAGAAAGAAATCGGCAAGGTGTAGAGGGTTTCGGCCAATAAAGATTCGGCAGTGGGGTTGCTAGCCTTTGTGACCTTCGAATAAAAGCAAGAAGGGAAAATAGAGGAGTATGAACGATAGAAGAAAGGAAATAGAAGAGAAAGGATCTAAGAATTGAGGTTGAAGAGGGGAAGAGATAAGCAGTCGGTTCCACAGAAGAGATACGGCACAAGATTGTATTTTGGTCAAAATGAGTGTGCGGCACAAGGTTGTAGAATAAGGTTCGGTTACTAGGTGATAGGAGGAATAATATGGCTAAAAGATACCTAATAAACTATGAAAAACGACAAAAGAATGGAAGCTCACTCTCTTAGGGAAATCGGCCAAAGGCACCTAAAGAGAACCTTAGAAATTTGGCACTACCCAAAGCCTATAGCCGAAATCACCTTACCACAAGTCCTTCAACCGGCCATCACTTTCAAATTCAAAGACTCCTTGATCTGCTCCTCAAACTTCTCCACGATTTGCTCCCTGATTACCTCCTATGACCAATTCAAATTCCTTCTAAACAGAGTTCAATTCTGCCTCAAATTCCTACCTGCACAAGCTGAAAAAAAATAAAACGCCTTCTTTGCCACCTCTGGAGCTTGAACCTTGGACCTCTAAGCACACTTAGGCGCCACTTTTTAAGGAGCCTAGTGGCGTCCCCCTTACCACTTTACCACTGATCCATTTGTGTCTTATTTCACCGATATTTTCTTATAACACCTACCTTCAAGAGACCCCTATCTCCTAAGTCAAAAATACAAAATTTTGCCGAGCTTCCAACCAACACATGGGCCTTCCATAGGCCCATTAACACCCCCCCAAAACATGCATTACACACCCAAATACTAGAATTTAAACATTTTAACAGATGAACATTAACCTCTAGAAAGACCCAAAATTTAGGGCGTTACAACTCTACCCTCCTTAAAGAAATTTCGTCCTCGAAATTTACCTTATCCAAACAAATGGGGATATTGCTGACGTATTGCCTCCTCTGGTTCCCAAGTAGCTTCCTCTCTGCCATGATTACGCCAAAGTACCTTTACCAATGGGACTGATTTTCTTCTTAGAACCTTCACGTCTCGATCCAAAATCTGCAGTGGCTCTTCTTCGAAAGTCAAGTCAGGCTGTACCTCCACTTCTGCAACTGGTAGAATATGGGTAGGGTCAGAACGATATCGTCTTAACATGGATACGTGAAACACATCATGGATTCTATTTAACTCTGGAGGTAATTCCAACTGATACGCTACCGGACCTACTCGATTAAGCACTCGATAAGGCCCAATAAACCGCGGACTTAGCTTGCCTTTCTTACCAAATCTTAGTATCTTCTTCCAAGGTGAAACCTTCAGAAAAACCATGTCGCCCACTGAATACTCAATCTCCTTACGCTTCAAATCTGCGTAAGACTTCTGTCGATCAGATGCCTCTTTTAATCGATCCCTTATTATTTTGACCTTCTCTTCAGTCTCTGCTACCAACTCAGGTCCAAGAACTTGCCGCTCGCCCAATTCGGTCCAACAACTAGGTGAACGACACTTACGCCCATACAGTGCCTCATAAGGTGCCAAACGGATACTAGCCTGATAACTGTTATTATACGCAAACTCTGCCAACGGTAGATAATCCTCCCAACTGCCTCGAAAGTCGATAACACAACTCCTTAACATATCTTCCAGAATCTAAATAACCCTTTCTGACTGACCATCAGTCTGAGGATGGAAGGCTGTGCTAAAATTCAGTCGCGTTCCCAATGCCTCATGCAACTTTTGCCAGAATCGAGATGTGAATCTAGGATCTCGATTAGAAATAATAGACACTGGTACCCCATGCAGTCGTACAATCTCTGCTACATACAATTTGGCTAACTTCTGAAGCGAATAATCAGTGCGTACAGGGATAAAATGAGCAGATTTAGTCAACCTGTCCACGATCACCCAAATCGAGTCCTTCTTTAACGGCGTCAAGGGCAATCCACTTACAAAATCCATGGTCACCCTCTCCCACTTCCAAAGTGGTACCTTTACTGGTTGCAGAAGTCCAGAAGGTAACTGATGTTCAGCTTTCACTTGCTGACAAGTTAGACATTTCCCCACAAATTCTGTTACCTCCCGCTTTAGTCCAGGCCACCAATACAACTCCTTTAAGTCATGATACATCTTATTACCTCCAGGATGCATAGCACACAACCCTTTATGAGCTTCATTCAGAATTGCTTGCCTCAAATTGGAGTCCTTCGGAACGCAAACTCTACCTCGGAAACATAGAACTCCTTTCTCTGTTAAGTCCAAACTCAGAAGTACTCCCATCCTTAACCTGCTGAAATCGAGAGACCAGAGACTCATCCTTTGACTGCTTTTCCTTAATCTCATCCACCCAGGTCGGTCTTACTTGCAACTCTGCTAATAGACTTCCGTCGTCATACAGACTCAAACGTGCAAGCATCGCTCGCAGATCAGATACAGTTCTACGACTTAGGGCATCAGCCACCACATTAGCTTTGCCTGGATGATACTCAATCGCACAATCATAATCCTTAAGCAACTCAATCCATCTCCGTTGCCTAAGATTCAGCTCCTTCTGAGTCAACAAGTACTTAAGACTCTTATGGTCTGTGTATATAATACACCTTTCTCCATACAGATAATGTCGCCAGATCTTAAGTGCGAAGATTACTGCTGCCAACTCCAGATCATGGGTAGGGTAGTTCACTTCATGAGGTTTAAGCTGTCGCGATGCATAAGCAACCACTTTACCCTCTTGCATCAACACACAGCCTAACCCAACATGTGATGCATCACTGTACACGGTAAAATCTTTCCCAGACTCTGGTTGAATCAGTACAGGTGCTTCGGTCAGAACCTTCTTTAGTTTCTCAAAAGCTTCTTACTACTGCTCGGTCCAAATAAATGGCACCCCCTTCCTTACGAGTTTTGTCAATGGCGCTGCCATCATAGAAAATCCTTCTACAAACCTTTTATAGTATCCAGCTAAACCCAGAAAACTTTGAATTTCTGCCACTGACCTCGGTGGTTTCCACTCCAGAATTGCTTCAATCTTCCGAGGGTCTACCTTAATCCCCTCAGCAGATACAACATGGCCCAAGAAGGTTACCTCTCTCAACCAGAACTCACACTTACTGAATTTCGCATAAAGCTCCTTTTCCCTTAACACTTGCAGCACAATACGGAGATGCTCATCATGTTTCTCCTCGGATTCAGAATAAACCAGAATATCGTCGATAAAGACGACCACGAATTGATCCAAGTATGGCTGGAACACTCGATTCATCAGATCCATAAATGCTGCAGGTGCATTGGTTAGCCCAAATGGCATAACCAAGAATTCATAGTGACCATAGCGAGTTCTGAATGCTGTCTTGTGTATATCCACCTCTTTTACCCTCAACTGATGGTACCCAGATCGAAGGTCAATCTTGGAGAATACTGAAGCTCCTCTAAGCTGGTCGAACAGATCATCGATTCTTGGCAACGGGTACTTATTCTTAATTGTCAGTTTGTTCAACTGCCGATAATTGATGCACATTCGTATTGACCCATCCTTCTTCTTTACGAACAGCACTGGTGCTCCCACGGAGACACACTTGGCCTAATGAAGCCTCTATCCAACAGTTCTTGAATCTGCGCTTTCAACTCCACCAACTCCTTTGGTGCCATCCTATACGGTGCAATAGACACTGGTGCCGTACCAGGCAACAAGTCGATCCCAAACTCAACCTCTCGATTCGGAGGCAACCCTGGAAGCTCTTCGAGAAAGACATCTTGAAAATCTTTAACGGTTCTAACTTGATCCACAGTTAGTTCCTCAGTTTCTGCTTGACTTATGAATGCCAAATAAGCCTCACATCCTTTACGAATCCACTTCTCAGCTCTTAATGCTGACACCACATTGGACAAATAATCTCTACGTTCACCTATCACCATAACTTCCTTATCCTCTGCAGTCTTTAGCCTCATTCGTTTTGCAGCACAATCCAAAGTAGCCCTATGCTTTACAAGCCAATCCATTCCCAAGATAAGATCAAATTCTCCGAAAGGTAGCTCCATCAAGTCTCCAGAAAAGATTTTTCCTTGAGTTTCTATAGGCACGTCTCTATACAGTTTATCTACCCTAACCGAGTGACCTAAAGGACTTAGTACAGTTACCCCACTCACTGTCTCCTCAGAATGCACTCCCAGCGACCCAGACATGGCACATGCAACATAAGAATGGGTAGATCCAACATCTATCAACGCAGTGTATGGCATACTAGAAATTAAAAACGTACCGGTTATGACGTCAGGAGCATCACCCTCCTCTCGACGACGAGCTGCATAAACTAACGCTGGTTGACGAGCCTCAGCAAAACCAGCACCCCTGCCAGGCGCTCCTCGTCCTCGACCATTACCATTTCTACCTCTACCTTGTCCACGACCTCTCGGAGCTGGTGGTCCACCCCTCACTGGTTGGACAACCCTTTGAGCCATAACTTGTCCTTGATCCGGTTCTTCGGGACAGTCCTTAATCCTATGCTCCATCGACCCACATCGAAAACAGGCTCCAAAACGTTTCCGACACTCGCCCATATGTATCTTACCACAACTCCTACAACCCTGCGGTCTGACAGCATTCATTGGCATCGCTCGCACTGGTTCTACCACCCTTGCTCTCTTAACATTTCTATTAGCCCCACCTGATGATCCAGAATCCCTCCGGAAGCGGTTTCTATCCTTTTCGCGATTCTGTCTCTCGGTACGCTTTACTTCCTCAGCTATCTTAGCTTTCTCAACCAAAGCAGCAAAGTTATGCTCCCTCTGCGGAGCAATCAGTACCCTTAGTTCATCTCTCAGACCGTCCTCAAAACATACGCTACGCTCATATTCAGTAGCAACTATCCTAGAAGCATATCGGCTCAGCCTCAGAAATTCAGCCTCGTACTCAGATACTGTCCTACTTCCCTGAACCAAATTCAAGAATTCTTTCCTGCGGGCGTCCACATAGCTAGCCCCAACATATTTTCATTTAAAAGCTTTCTTAAACAGCTCCCATGTTACCTCACCATCTGAAGTTCCATCTCTTACCGTGAGCCACCATTGATAAGCTTCATCTCTTAGCAACGACACGGCTCCTTTCAGCTTTTGCTCCATAGAGCAATCCAGATCATCCATAATCCGCTCAGTAGCCTCCAACCAATACTCGGCCACATTCGGGGCTACACCGGACACGCCCCTAAAGAATTCCGCTTCATTAGCTAGGAGTCGCTCAGAAATGCATCCCCGGAATCCATTACCAGTACTTGCCCCAGCAACCCTTTCCAGAACTCGAAGCATCGCTTGTGATAGGGCATCATCCCCTACACCCCTATCATGAGATTCCACCTCTGTTGCCAGTGGTATCGGTATATCAGCTGCTGGCGCATGACCCGAAGATGAAGTTTCAGCTCGTGCACTACCTCGACCACGTCCACGGCCCCTACCACGAGCTGCTCGCGTACTTATTTCGTATTTTCTGTTTTAGAAATTTTATAAGTCAGATTAATATTTCAGTGTTTATTACAGATGTCTTATGAATAAGTAGCATTTCAGAGGTTATCTTCTTCCGCGGTAGCCTAGCTACAGTTTCAGTCCACCTATCAGAGTCTCTATAGTTTCAGTAATACCCTAGCTAAAGTATCATAATAGAGTCTTTAGTCAGGCATATAATCAGAATTTTTAGAAACATCAGAAAAGTTTAGAAAACTTACAGGCTTGGGCCGGAGATTCGGTGTGCCACTCTTTAGAAAGATTACTTAGGAAAACCTGATTTATTCTTTGAAAATAAATCATTTATATACAAAAGAAGTTCATCAAAACAGGTTCCAATTAATTTTGAAAACAATTGTTGAAAACATGACCTTTCGAAAATCTTTGTTTTGATTGTTTGAAAACTTCTATTTTTAGACCCAATCCACAGCCGAGTTGTTGCAACTTAGCTCTGATACCACTAAATGTAACACCCCAAACCCGGCCTAGATGTTACGACCAGATCTGGTGTGTCACACGATCCTAAAACTAAGTTTACGACCCTTTTAGTCTTGTTGTGTCTTAAGTGAGGTTTGAATCAAAAGAGTAAGTTTGTTAAAACCAGTTTATTAATCCTTTAAGTTATCCATATTATTCACTCGTTGAGTTTTGAAAACGTTCTTTAGATTTTGAAACCAGCGCAGCCTAAACTAGCGATTCTATAAAATGTAATTTAATCATCAAAGAAAAATCAAACCAAATAAAAACTTAGATAGCGGCCTTATTACAAAATAAAACCCAAAATAACTTAATAATAAAATGCTTTAAACAAAATGAAAACCAGTTCTACAGATGCTGTGGCCACTCCGAATCTCTCGTAGCTCCAAGCCCACTATGGTTGAGTGTTACCTGCAGAGATTAAATAAAAGGGGATGAGTTTGACAACTCAGTGTGCAACATTATCTCAACCATAGGCCAAAACAGATCAAACCTCAGAATCAGATTAGTTGGGCCTTGGCCCATTACATAAATCAGGTTAAGCCCATAGGCCCATAACAGATACAAATCAGATATAATATGCAAACAGAAACCCAACCCAAATCCATCCATAACACCCTCGTACCAGCCTTACACCATGTGGGGAGACTACTCGACCCACCCAACCACTACACACCACAGATATTTGCAGCGAGGTTGCCAGATATAATTTGCAGCGAGGCTGCCAGATATTGTGACGAGGTCACCAGATACAGATATTGTGGCGAGGCCACCAGATTGCAGCGAGGCTACCAGATAATAATGTGACAAAGTCACCAGATTGCAGCGAGGCTGCCAGAACGCTTCCTCCGTCTTAAACCCATACCCCATGCAACAGATGTAATCATACTAGCATGCAACATATAGCCTCTCATGCATCAGATATATTCATAATAAAGATTACTCATGCATATACATAAAATTATACATTTCATACAGAATTGACCCTAGGGGTATAATAGTCTTCTTACACCTAGGGGTATTTTGGTAATTTTTCATATTCAGGGGTATATTAGTCCTTTATCACATTTTTAGAGATTTTATGCATGCTCAATTGGTTATCAGTCCATAGATATCCACAGAAGTCCATTTTAAGCTTAATTTCCACTTTTGCCCTTTTTAGCCTAAAACCCCTAATGGGCCTTACTAAGTCCATTATCATCTCAACCCTGTTAAGTTTAATTTTTAGGTTTAGTTTACCAACTTAACCATGTTATTATTATCCAAGTTGCCAGAAAGTCCTTATCGGTCATTTTTCGATTTAGGCTCGGAAGCCCATTGGGCTCATCTGGCCCATCGTAACCCAGCTTACCACAACATTCAGAATTGCTCCTTCTACAGTTCCTTCACCACCGAATTCATGATTAACCCCAACGGAGTAAACGATTTCTCTAAAATATTATGCGAGTGCGTTTTCAGTCATTTTTCACCAGTTGACGGCCACTTTATGGCCATTACAGCTTGTACCACTTCAGTCTAAAAGTTGGGATTAGCTACACACCTGATAACCGTTGAAACTGTTAATGAAATCCTCACACAAAACCTATCGTTAATCACCTTAGTGTTAGTTTAATAATATACAACCATGAAACTAAAATCCAATTATCCTAATCGGCTAGCATGGCCTTAGTCCTTAAAAGCCTTTACCTTCTTGTCGAAAGTGGACTAGATTCTACTGTCCCGCACGTTTAGCCTTCCAAGTCCTTAGCTGCACCGCCTCTTGATCACACTAACATAATCAAATCAAAAGAGAGTGTCCAACAAGCCCTTAGTCACTAACGTTAACCTAACCCAAAGGGGTTTCGGCCTATTGCCTTATCCTGAAAACTAACGAGATAGGATCACCAAAATACTTACCAATTTCAGTCCCAAACCACAGCCGTTCCACTTATATCCACGAGAAAGGAAGAGTTGAGAGTAGGAAGGATTCAGCTAACCACAATGAGGGTTTCGGCTTATGGAAGAGTTTAGAAGAAAAGAATAAGAGTAATCAGTTTTTTGATATCAAGCAAACGGCACAGAGGTTTCAGTTTATGAATGCAAAATTGGAAAGAGTGACAAAAAAAATAGGAGAAAGAGAATAGCAAAGGTGGTTTCGGTTTCAAGAAAGAAATCGGCAAGGTGTAGAGGGTTTCGGCCAATAAAGATTCGGCAGTGGGGTTGCTAGCCTTTGTGACCTTCTAATAAAAGGAAGAAGGGAAAATAGAGGAGTATGAACGATAGAAGAAAGGAAATAGAAGAGAAAGGATCTAAGAATTGAGGTTGAAGAGGGGAAGAGATAAGCAGTCGGTTCCACAGAAGAGATACGGCACAAGATTGTATTTTGGTCAAAATGAGTGTGCGGCACAAGGTTGTAGAATAAGGTTCGGTTACTAGGTGATAGGAGGAATAATATGGCTAAAAGATACCTAATAAACTATGAAAAATGACAAAAGAATGGAAGCTCACTCTCTCAGGGAAATCGGCCAAAGGCACCTAAAGAGAACCTTAGAAATTCGGCACTACCCAAAGCCTATAGCCGAAATCACCTTACCACAAGTCCTTCAACCGGCCATCACTTTCAAATTCAAAGACTCCTTGATCTGCTCCTCAATCTTCTCCACGATTTGCTCCCTGATTACCTCCTATGACCAATTCAAATTCCTTCTAAACAGAGTTCAATTCTGCCTCAAATTCCTACCTGCACAAGCTGAAAAAAAATAAAACGCTTTCTTTGCCACCTCTGGAGCTTGAACCTTGGACCTCCAAGCACACTTAGGCGCCACTTTTTAAGGAGCCTAGTGGCGTCCCCCTTGCCACTTTACCACTGATCCATTTGTGTCTTATTTCACCGATATTTTCTTATAACACCTATCTTCAAAAGACCCCTATCTCCTAAGTCAAAAATACAAAATTTTGCCGAGCTTCCAACCAAGACATGGGCCTTCCATAGGCCCATTAACACCCCCAAACATGCATTACACACCCAAATACTAGAATTTAAACATTTTAACAGATGAACATTAACCTCTAGAAAGACCCAAAATTTAGGGCGTTACACTAAGTGTGACCAAAATACATGTTTTACTGTTACTGTTTACTGTATGCCATGTCATTATTATCTATTGCATGGGACTGGGATATTGATGGAGGAAGTACTAAAGGTGGCTTGACCACGTACTAGAGGCTTTGCCTCAACTTACTGATATCTAAGCAACTATGCTACAACTGTGGAGTGTAGGGCTGGGTGGGTTGAGTTATTCCCCACATGGTATGTAGGGCTGGTACGGGTGGAGTGTAGCGGTTGGATTTAGGTTGGGTTGGGTTTGCATACATGTTAATATCTGTTCTGTTCTGAAATGGGCCTATGGGCCGTACTGTCATCTGAAAAGGGCTAAGGCCCAGTTTACTGTATTTGGATAGGGTTTCAGCCCAGTGGGCTTGAGTTGATTTGGGTTCTGGATGGGCATTCTTTACACACTGAGTTTTCCAAACTCACCCCCTTTCTTTCCATCCATGCAGGTGAGCCCTAGTTGGTGGACTTGGAGCTGGGAGGGATTAGAGTGGCCACGAAGATTAAATTTCTAGTCTTCAATTATTTTATTTTATTATTTATTTAGATTATTTTTATTATGGTTTCTGGGTTGTAATAAGGCCGCTCTATTTATTTTATTTTGGGTTTTAATTCCTTACTTATTTTATTTGTTTTCACTTAAGAATAATATTGTTTAAATTATTTTTAAAAATTGGATTTACTTATTTTCGAAATAACACAATAAACGAACATTTTCAAACCAAGTGCACTTTCCAAAGTGCATCAAAAGTCACGTTTTTTTAACCCTATCATGATCGGTATTAAATAGGACATTTATTAAGTAAATCGAGAATTTCTCTTAAAATAACAAAAATGGTTTTGCAAAGCTCGGCCTAATCTTAGTAACTAGGTAAAATGGTTAGATATAGGTGATGTGACATACCAAATTTGGCCATAACATCCGGGCTGGGTTTGGAATGTTACATTTAGTGGTATCAGAGCCTGGTGGCAACAACTCGGCTATGGATCGGGTCCCAAAACATTTTCGTAAAATTTTAAAACTTAGGCTCAAGAAGGGTATTTTTGGAAATCGATTTTTGAAAATGTAGGGAAAACTTTTTTTTCAAGCTGGTTTTCTTCAAAATATACATGTTTTAAAAGTTTGCTTTTGAGAAGTCTTGAGTTTTTCTGAAATCTGGCAATTGAAGAAGTGGCACACTGAATCCCTGGCACCAAGTCTGTAAGTATTCCTGCTTTATATACTGTACTGTACTGAAACAATAGTGTAGATATAACTGAGACCCTACTATGATACTGTAGATAGGGTAGAACTAAAAACAGTAGAGACTGAGACTGTAGGGAAACTAAACCCTAGAAAAACTGAGATTGTAACTAGGCAACATATTCGCGAAAATAACTCTGAAACTCTATCCTTACATAAGACATTTGTAATAAATAACTGAAATATTAACTTACTGTCATAAAATTCTAAATCAGATAAGTCGATATGAGTACGAGAGCTACTTGTGGACGAGGCCGAGGACGTGGCCGAGGCAGTGCATAAGCTGGGTCTTCATCTTCGGAGCACATGCCAGCTGGTGGGGCACGACCACCACCAGTAGTTGAAAATGGGCCACACAATCGGGCTGCAGGGGATGACGCTCTGTCCCAGGCTATGTTGAGGGTTCTGGAAAGGGTTGCTGGACCTAATATCGGGCTTATTAATAGAGGGTCCATTTCTGAGTGACTCCGGGCTAATGGAGCAGAGGTTTTCAGGGGTGTATCTAGAGTAGCCCTGAACGTAGTTGAGTATTGGCTGGAAGCTACGGAAAGGATTATAGACGACCTGGACTACTCGGTGGAGCAAAAACTAAAGGGAGCAGTGTCCCTATTACGAGATGAAGCATACCAATAGTGGATTACTGTGAGAGAGAGTACCCTAGCTGAGCGGGTAACCTAGGAATTGTTTAAGATGATTTTCAAGGGAAAATATGTCGAAGCCAGCTATGTGGATGCTCGTAGGAAGGAATTTCTAAACCTTACCTAGAGTAGTAGGTCAGTTGCTGAGTATAAGGCAAAGTTTTTGAGGTTGAGCCGATATGCCAGTGGAATTGTTGCTACTGAGTACGAGCGTGGTGTTCACTTTAAGGATGGCCTCAGGGATGAGTTAAGAGTGCTGATAGCTCTGCAGAGAGAGCGCAATTTTACTGCACTGGTAGAGAAGGCTAAGATAGCCGAAGAGGTGAAACAAACTGAACGAAAGAACCGTGATAGGGATCGAAACCGAATCAGGAGAGATGCTGGACCAGCTGGTGCTGTAAAAAGGAATGTTAAGAGAGCTATGGTGGAGGAGCCGGTTCGAGCAGTTTCGGTAAACACGGTTAGACCACAGCCTTGCAGAGATTATGGTAGAGTGCATCTGGGAGAATGCTAGAAATGTATTGGGGCATGTCTTCGTTGTGGGTCAAAGGAACATAGGATCAATGATTGTCCTCGGAGGCCAGCTCAGGCTCCAGTTGCTGAGCAAGGGGCTGTTCAACCAGTGTGAGGTGGACCGCCGCCGCAGAGAGGGCGTGGACAAGGTCGAGGTGGTAATGGCCGTGGACGTAGAGCACCTGGTAGGGGTACTGGTAATGCAGAGGCTCGTCAACTAGCTCTGGTTTATGTTGCTCGTCGCCGAGAGGAGGGTGATCCACTTGACGTAATAACTGGTATGTTTTTTATCTCTAGCGTACCTTATACTGCTCTGATAGATGTGGGATCAACCCATTCGTATGTTGCATGTGACATTTTTGGGACGTTGAGTATGCACTCTGAGGAAACTGTGAGTGGGGTAACTGTGATAAGTCCTCTAGGTCACTCGGTTAGGGTAGATAAACTCTTTAGGGAGGTGCCTTTAGAGACTCAAGGTAGGATCTTCTGTGGAGACTTGATGGAGTTACCATTCGGCGAGTTCGATCTGATCTTAGGAATGGACTAGTTGACTAAGCATAGGGCAACTTTGGATTGTGCAGCTAAGAGGATGGTGTTAAGGACTGTAGAGATGAGGAGGTAATGGTTATTGGAGAACGAAGGGACTACTTGTCCAATGTGGTTTCAGCTTTAAGGGTTGAAAAGCTAATTCGCAAGGGATGCGAGGCGTATTTGGCTTTTGTAAGCCAAACTGAAACTGAGAATGTGACTGTGGAAACAATCAGAACTGTTAGGGAATTTCAAGATGTTTTCCCAGAGGGGCTTCCTAGATTACCCCAAAATCGAGAAGTTAAGTTTGGGATTGATTTGCTGCCTGGAACAGCTCCAGTGTCCATCGCGCCCTATAGGATGGCACCAAAGGAGTTGGTGGAACTGAAAGCTCAAATCCAAGAGTTGTTGGATAGAGGCTTTATTAGACCGAGTGTGTCTCCGTGGGGAGCACCTGTGTTGTTTGTGAAAAAGAAGGATGGGATGATGCGTATGTGCATCGATTATCGCCAGTTAAACAAACTAACGATAAAGAACAAGTACCCACTGCCAATGATCGATGACCTGTTCGATCAACTTAGGGGAGCTTCAGTATTTTCCAAGATTGATCTTCGATCTGGATATCATCAACTAAGGGTAAATGAGGTGGATATTCACACGACAACATTCAGGACTCGATATGGTCACTACGAGTTTCTGGTTATGCCATTTGGGTTGACGAACGCACCTACAGCTTTCATGGATTTGATGAATCGAGTGTTCCAACCTTACTTGGACCGATTCGTAGTCGTCTTTATCGATGATATTCTGCTATATTCTGAAACTGAGGAGAAGCATGATAAGCATCTCCGTATTGTGCTGCAAGTGTTGAGAGAGAAGCAACTCTATGTGAAGTTTAGTAAGTGTGAATTTTGGTTGCGAGAAGTGACTTTTCTAGGGCACGTTGTTTCTGATGAAGGAATTAGAGTAGATCCACGGAAAATTGAGGCAGTTCTGGAATGGAAGCCACCAAGGATAGTATCAGAAATCTGGAGTTTTCTGGGTCTGGCAGGCTATTACAGAAGGTTCATAGAGGGATTTTCTCTGATTGCCGCACCGTTGACGAAACTGTTAAGGAAAGGAGTAGCGTTTGTCTGGACTGAGAAACAGTAAGAAGCTTTTGACAAGTTGAAAAAGGTATTGATTGATGCGCCAGTGTTGATTCAACCAGAGTCTGGGAAGGACTTCACTGTGTACGGTGATGCGTCGCACATGGGATTAGGACGTGTACTGATACAAGAAGGTAAGGTGGTCGCTTATGCTTCACGACAGCTGAAGCCTCATGAAGCGAAATACCTTACACATGATCTAGAGTTGGCCGCAGTGGTCTTCACATTTAAAATTTGAAGACACTATTTGAATAGAGAAGGTGTATTATCTACACAGGTTATAAAAGTCTAAAGTATCTATTGACTCAGAAGGAGTTAAACCTTAGGCAACGAAGATGGATAGAGTTGCTTAAGGATTACGGTTGTTCGATTGAGTACCATCCAGGCAAGGTTAATGTGGTGGCCGATGTATTGAGTCGAAGGATTGTTGCTGATTTAAAAGCTATGTTTGCTCGTTTGAGTTTGTACGATGATGGAAGTCTATTGATGGAGTTACAAGGGAGACCTACTTGGATTGGACAAATTAAGGAGAAGCAGTTAAAGGGTAATTCGTTGGTTCCTCGATTTCAGCAAGCTAATAATGGGGAGAATTCAGATTTTGGGCTGAATACTGATGGAGTTCTCTACTTTCGTGGAAGGATTTGTATTCCAAAGGATTCTGAATTGAGGCAGTCAATTCTAAAAGAGGCTCATGGTGGTCCTTGTGCCATTCATCCTGGAGGGAATAAGTTATATAGAGATTTGCGAGAGGTGTATTGGTGGCCTGGTTTAAAGAGAGAGGTGACTGAATTTGTTGGGAGATGTCTGACGTGCCAGCAAGTTAAGGCTGAGCACCAACTGCCTTCTGGGTTGCTTCAACCGGTGAAAATTCCACTATGGAAGTGGGAAAGAGTAACTATGGATTTCGTGAGTGGGTTACCTTTGACACCTCCAAGAAAGATTCTGTGTGGGTGATTGTGGATAGGTTGACGAAATCTGCCCATTTCATACCTGTCCGTACCGATTACTCACTTCAGAAGTTGGCCAAGTTGTATGTGGCGGAGATAGTGCGACTGCATGGGGTGCCAGTTTCGATTATTTCTGATCGAGACCCTAGGTTCACATCTCGATTTTGGTAGAAGTTGCATGAGGCGTTGGGTACACGATTGGACTTCAGCACTACTTTTCACCCTCAGATAGATGGACAGTCAAAAAGGGTTATTCAGGTTCTAGAGGATATGTTAAGGCATTTTGTCATCGACTTTCGAGGTAGTTGGGAGGACTACATGCCATTGGCAGAGTTTGCATACAACAACAGTTATCAAGTGAGTATTCAAATGGCTCCATATGAGGCACTTTATGGGTAAAGGTGTCGTACGCCTACGTGTTGGACGGAGTTGGGAGAGTGGCAAGTTCTTGGACCGGAATTAGTGGCAGATACTGAGAGTAAAGTTAAGTTAATAAGGGATCGGTTAAAGAAGGCCTCTGATAGACATACGTCGTATGCGGATCTGAAGCGTAACGAGATCAAGTTTGTTGTTGGGGATATGGTTTTCTTGAACGTTTCACCCTGGAAGAAGATTTTGAGGTTTGGCAAGAAAGGCAAACTGAGTCCACGATTTATAGGGCCTTATCGAGTTCTTAAATAGGTAGGGCCAGTAGCGTATCAGTTAGAGTTACCACCGGAGTTGGATAGAATCCATGACGTCTTCCATGTGTCCATGTTGAGACAGTATCAATCGGATCCTTCACATGTTGTGCCAGTGGAGGAGATTGAAATAAAGACTGATTTGACCTTTGAGGAGGAACTCGTGCAAATTCTAGATCGAGAGGTTAAAGTTTTAAGAAGGAAGCCGGTTCCGTTGGTAAAAATATTGTAGCGCAATCATGGAAGGGAAGAGGCTACTTGGGAGCCAGAAGAGACTATGTGTCAACAATACCCTCAATTGTTTGGAGCAGGTAAATTTCGAGGCCGAAATTTCTTTAAAGGGGGTAGAGTTGTAACGCCCTGATTTTCGAGAATTTTCAGGTTTCTGTGATTTTTGGTAAATTTTTAAAATTTTGGTGTTCTGAATATTGGAATTGAGTTTAAAAGTGTTAGTGGGCCTTTAGAAGGCCCAAGCCTAAGTTAAAACCCAGTAAAATATCAAGTTTGGATTTTAAGTGAATAGGAGACTTGGTTAAGTGGGCTTTTAAGAAAAACTTCATAAATTATGATATAAGAACAACTTTGGAAAAGTGGCAAGGTGGCGCCACTAAGTTCCTAAAAAGGTGGCACTTGGAAAGGAATTAAAGGTCCAGGGTTCAAGTTGCAAGGTAAGCGCATTGTTACTTTTTAGTTTTTAGGCATGTGTCGGGCATGTGATCACTTAAATGAATTTCGGCAAGGGCCTTAGGAAGGTTGGGCTGATTGTTTTAGTTGATATTAGGGTTATGTTCTTTTCTTTTTCTGTCTTGGAGAATTAGGGTTAGCCACTTGAAAGCTTTCACTTTCATTCATCCTTTTCTAAGTTTTCACAAAAGCCGAAAACGCAAATTCCTTCTCTTTTGTGTCGATTTCTTCTTCCTCTTATTCTCCTCTATTGTTTTCTTTTCCTTTTTGATTCCTACCTTAGCCTAACACCCCTATTACTCAAATCCATCTTCTCTTTCAAATCCATCCTCCCTAAAACCACCATAGCTGATTGCCATTAAAGCCGAAATCTCGAAAACTTACTTCTTGTGCCGATTTCTCCAAGCCAATTCCTTCTTTTCTTTTCATTCCTTTTAACCGACTTTCATCTTCTCTAAACCCTTAGAAACTGTCGGCAACACTACTCCAAAGTTATAGCCTCAAATCATCATCTTCTTCATCACTTAAAAAGTTGAAATACCATAGATTTAGGTACTTATAGCCGAAACTTCAGATCTCCTGGATTCGAGTTCTACTATCGTTTAGGGGCTAGATCGACATCAGATATGAGTAGAAACAGAAGGGAAATCAGTGGTAAGTGCTCATTAACCCAGATCTATAAGTTATTTTACAATTTAGAAAAAGTTGAAGTCCCAAAAATCTAGGGAGGCTGTCGATTTGGGCATAGGGCTCTAAGGCTCATTAACCAATGATTTCTTTTGGTGATTAGTGTATACTAGAGGTGATTGATCGAAGGCTTGGATCTTTGGAACAACTAGACTTAGATCTAGTCATCGGTTTTCGGCAAAGGTAAGATTTTGAAGGCTTTAGGGGCATTGGCCGAATATGGGTAAGTGAATATTGGGATTGTTTGTTGTAGATTTGCAATCTAAGAATTTTGGTAATCGATTGTAGGACATCGTGGGGGATCTCAGTAGCAGTCGTCGCGAAACAGGTGTGTATCGAACACCCTCTCATAGTTCAATTCGGCAAAAGCCGAAATGCTGAAATTTTGGCATTTCGTGGGCTTGTGAGTGTACGAGTGCTCACAAGACATTTAGGAAACGTTAGATCTGAAATTGCAAAGTGGTAAGTTAGTCGTGTGTGAAATTTCGTGCACTTCGGTAATTGGGCCTCGATGGGCTAAAAATGGGCCCAATGGGCTTACGGGCCCGTATGGGTGAAAATAGGTAAATAATGCGACTGATAGACTGTAGGTTCAAAATCGTTTAAACTGATAAATTGATAATAAAATTTGAACTAAATGGGCTTAATTTGTTAATAGACACTGTAGGGCCCACTAGGTGTTTTAGGGCCTAATGGCTAAAACTGATAAATTAAGTTAAATAGATTACTGTGATGACAAATGGATTAGTAATGACTGTAATATGCATGAAAACCCTAAAAATTGATAAAGTTACTAAAAACCCTTGGTGGTGGAAAATTACTATTTTACCCCTAGGAGCAAAATAACTGTTATACCCCTAGGGCTAAGTGTGACCAAAATACATGTTTTACTATTACTGTTTACTGCATGCCATGTCATTATTATCTATTGCATGGGACTGGGATATTGATGGAGGAAGTACTGAAAGTGGCTTGACCACGTACTAGAGGCTTTGCCTCAACTTATTAATATCTGAGCAGCATGCTGCAACTGTGGAGTGTAGGGCTGGGTGGGTTGAGTTATTCCCCACATGGTGTGTAGGGCTGGTACGGGTGAAGTGTAGCAGTTGGATTTAGGCTGGGTTGGGTTTGCATACATGTTAATATATGTTCTGTTCTGAAATGGGCCTATGGCCGTACTGTCATCTGAAAAAGGCTAAGGCCCAGTTTACTGTATCTGGATACGGCTTTGGCCCAGTTACCACTGTGACTAGATAGGGCTTCGGCCCAGTGAGCTTGAGTGGATTTGGGCTCTGGATGGGCATTCTTTACACACTAAGTTTTCCAAACTCACACCCTTTCTTTCCATCCATGCAGGTGAGCCCTAGTTGGTGGACTTGGAGCTGGGAGGGATTCAGAGTGGCCACGAAGATTAAATTTCTGGTTTTCAATTAATTTATTTTATTATTTATTTAGATTATTTTTATTATGGTTTCTGGGTTGTAATAAGGCCGCTCTATTTATTTTATTTTGGGTTTTAATTACTTACTTATTTTATTTGTTTTCACTTAAGAATAATATTGTTTAAATTGTTTTTGAAAATTAGATTTACTTGTTTTCGAAATAACACGACAAACGAACATTTTCAAACCAAATGCACTTTCCAAAGAGTATCAAAAGTCACGTTTTTTAACCCTATCACGATCGGTATTAAATAGGACATTTATTAAGTAAATTAGGAATTTCTCTTAAAATAACAAAAACGGTTTTGCAAAGCTCGCCCCAATCTTAGTAACTAGGTAACATGGTTAGATATAGGTGATGGGACACACCAGATTTGGCCATAACGTCTGGGCCGGGTTCAAGGTGTTGCAAGTTTAATACGCTATCATTAGGTTGTGAATACACAACATGTTTGCATATAAAAGCTACCAATAAGTTTGTGGATAAGTCACTAGTGTTTGCAGATAAACTTCCAGTACTTCCTCCTTTCAATTGCCCCACCCCATGTAATGCAGTATGACATGTTAATAACAATACAATACAAAATAGTAGTCATCCTTAGCATGTACCAGATTGACAATAGCAGTAGTTGTTAGGAAATGTGCCCATATTGTAGTAAACATGTAATTGTTTTCTATTTATTTGAATGATGAATAAATAAATAAAGTTAATTTCACATTTCACTATTATGTCTTCTGTACTTTTTTATATTTTGCATGCATAGCAAAATTGTGACAAGCAAATATTAGCTTATTAATTGTAACGCCCCTCACCCGTAACCGTCACCAGGCACGGGTATGAGGCATTACCATACTTACTCTCACACGAACCTTTGATTACGACATCCAATTTCCACGTCAAATTTTAAAATTTTTCATTCTTAATCATAACATTCTTATTATGGGCTTACGAGGCCCATGAAACGTGTTGGATGCGATCCGGAACCTTTTGGACACTTAAATTTTTTTTCACTTTATACAGTGTCACACGCCCGTGTGACTTATGACACGCCTATGTGGGCAAGCCGTGTGGTCACACACGCCCGTGTCCTAGCCCATGTGAAAAAATATCGAGCATTCTGTTTATGAATTCTGCATACAATTTAGGGCACACGGCCAAGTCACACGCCCGTGTGCTAGGCCGTGCCCTTCACATGGCTGAGACACACGGCCGTGTCTCTGCCCGTGTAGCCAACACTTAGGCTATTTTCAAAGCTCTTTTTGTTGCTCTTAATCGTTTACACTCAAATACATTTCATAGAGATGTATCAAACCCTTAATTATTCCTAACTTAACCGTTAAATACGTATAATACCCAACTACACCAAAGCATTTCCACATGCATGCATAAAATAAACTTACATACCCATTATGAGCCACATCTCATGGCCTTATACAATGAAATAACGTAAGCCAATACATTTGGCCAATTCACTATAATACATACCACCAATAACTAGATCTCTATACATGCCACTCACTTGTAAGCAAATAAGAATGGTAATTGCACCATCTTGATAAATTGATAGTGTGATGCTGCCTTCGACGATCTCCAACCCTAGGCCAACCTGACAACACTAAAAGAAATGGAAGGGAGGGTGTAAGCTTTAAAGCTTAGTAAGTTGGCATATAATATTAAGCAATTTAATTAACAATATATTCCCATTCCTCAAAAGGTATTCTTAAGAAATAAAATCATTATACACATGTTTGCACTTTTTACTCATGTTCAACTTAAGCTGTTTTCTTGAGTCACAGTCGCGAAATTAATTATATCTTGAGCTATGGAACTCGAAATTAAGTTCCATAAATTTTACCTAAAACTAGACTCATATATCTTCTTGCCATAAATTTTCAGAATTTTTGGTTTTGCCAATTAGTACAGTTTATTCATTAAAGTTTCCTATATTTCGCTATTCGACAGTTCTGACTCCTCTTCACTAAACATATATTTTCTCATTATACAGAATTCGAATGACCTTTCCATTTGATTTTCTTGAAAGTAAACTCACCATGGATTTTAAACATATAAATTACACACCATAAACATTTTTATACAATTTTTAGAGATTTTCCCAAGTCGAAACAAGGGATTCCAAAATCTATTTACCCCTATCTCACAACAATACAGATGTCTCACAAATTGAGGATCATTTGCTTACTCTACTTCTTTTATATGAAAATAGACTCAATGGGACTTAATTTCATATATTATTCACTTTCTAATTTAATTCCCACCATTTTTGGTAATTTTTCAAAGGCACAACACTACTGCTGTCCAAAATTGTTTTAGTTTTAATTTCACTTTTTCATGCTCTCTTTATAGGAGCTATAATTGTAACACTTACCTCTTATCAAACTTACTATAGTTCGATCATATAACGAGCATATTGCTCATAATTTACATATACATACCTGCACTTATTCATAAAACTTCATATTCACAATTACACATATAAATGTATCATGACATGAAACACATTTATACAATATTTCATCACAACCCATAGTCAAATCTTTCTGCTTTCTATCACATTATTACCACATCAATTCAATACCCGTTGAACCAAGCAGAATTCTAAAGGATACACTGAAAAAGGCACAAAGTGCCACACATATTCTAGTCGAAGCTACCACTGGTATGTAGCCGAAGCTACCGATGATTTGCAGCCAAAGCTACCACTTATCATATATCACATAAAGGCTCATAATTAAGCTATTCACGGTCCTGCTCACACAAGCTGACGGTATAGTCATAGCTACTCAGTGTTGCTCACATAAGCGGACAGGTATCCGCAACAAATGCATGATTACCTAGCCACTGGTAGTCGAACTATACCAGCACCCGGAAACACATATACAATCGATCACAATCAATGGGTTCCTAGTGACATGTCACTTGTATCCTAAACGATTCCTACGGTTCAATCGGGACTTTACACACTTATCGTAACTTGAAAATAAATACTTAATCACATAACTCATGACTGTAACCAATTCACAATTCCACATAATAACCATAATCATGAGAAGCATTTTGAACACAAGATTTCAATTCAATTGTATAACACCTTATATCATAGACACATTTTTAGTTCAATTCATATACATAACGTTGTAAACATTTAATTCACAAAAATCAAATTAACATACTAATTTAAGCGTCTAACATAAACTACAACATCATTGCATTGTTATTATCACACCAACTTACCTCGAACGCAAAAACGGCTATTATTCTCGACTTAGCCCATAACCTCGTTCTTCCACGTTCTAAGACCCTCGTGTTTTCTTGATCTAACATATCAAATAACACTCATTTAACAATCACATTACTCAAATTAGTCTAAAAATCACATTTTAAAAATTTTACATTTTACCCCCTAAAGTTTGTCAAAATTACACTTTTGCCCCTAGGCTCGTCAATAAATTTTTATTCAATTTTCTTGTTTTTTGGACTTAGCTGAACCATTTTCATAACTATGGCAGTCCAAAATTCCCACTAATTCACAACTTATGACCAAATTTATAACTTTTACAAATTAGTCATTTCGAACGTTTTCGCCGAAAATCACTTATTAAAAACCGTTTCTCTAACCTTAAACATGCATAATCTACCATAGTTCATCAAAGTGCACAATTATTCAACATGGTTCAATTGTTAAACATAAACCCTAGCTTAAAATAATGGTAGAAATAGGTAGATTATGATGCAAGGATTTCAAAATTACGAAAAACATAAAAAAACGAGGCAAAGACGGACTTACTATTGTGCTTGAAAAGCTTGAAAACCCTAGCCCTGCTAAAGATGAAGGGTTCAGCCATGGTTGAAGAAATATGGACACTTTTGGCTTTTATTTTATGTTTTAATTCATTTAATGGCCAAATGACCAAAATGCCCTTCACTTTAAAACTTTGATATTTTACCCTTCCATGTCCATTTTTGTCCAAAATTTTAAAATTTCGTCAAATTGCTATTTAAGGACCTCTAATTAAGATTCTAATTCAATTTCATGCTAAAGGCTTCTAGAACTCAACTTATACAACTTATTCAATTTAGTCCCTAAAATCAAATTGAACACTTTTCACATAAAATTTCTTCACGAAATTTTCACACAAGCATATAAACATATCATAGACCTTATAACAATATAAAATAATTATTTCTACTTTAAATTTGTGGTCTCGAAACCACTATTCTGACTAGGCCCTAATTCGGGATGTTACATTGATTGTTTAAGTTCAAATTGAAGATAAGTGGCATTGTAAGAACGTGATTAAAGAATTTTCTTGAAAATTTTATTTGGAAAATCTAAATGATTTCGGGAAAAATTAATTTTGATAAACTAAAATTAAATTAATCAAATTAATTAAAATTAATATGATATTTTTAGAAATTAATTTTCAAGTCAGATAATTGGCCAAATGGGTAATTAAACTTGAAAATTGGACATGAGATCATAAATTGGGCCCTGAAGCCTAAAACTGAGGCTAAGACCCAAAAACTAGTCAAACCGGGCCTAGTATCTAAAACTGGGTTGACGGTCTAACCGGTGGTTAGACCGGACCGGTCGGGTTGTCACTAGCCCAGACTTAATCTGCAATAGCCGAACCGACTTAGGTTGCCGAAAAGGTGTTGCACCTATATCACTAGACACGGCAGTGCCGACGGCTGCACGGAGGCGTTCTAGTGGCCGGCGGTGGTTGATCTTCGGTGGTTGAGTAGTGAAAGAGTTACTCTCCTACTAGGACTCCACCAGAGAATTTGCTTTCAGATTAACTATTCCCCAAATAATATTATTTTAATAGTTTAATATTAAATTTAATTTAATACTTATCTTAATAGTATTTTGTAACGCCCCAAAATTTAAGTATTTATTTTTCTATGTTTGTGACACAAATATCCATCTGCTTGAGTGGTTATGTGTTCTGGGAGTGTTTGTGAAGTCTTGGGTTCAAGCCTAGGCATGTACAAAAATTTTGTTTTTTTAAGGAGTAAACCCTTGCCCATGGTTAGTAGTTTTTTAATTATTATGAATAAAACTTGATGTAGAAAGCCTGCTAGTCCAGGGGATAGTGGCGTGTTACTGCTACTAAGGGTCTTGAGTTCAAGTTTCACTGTGCACAAGGAGTGTTTTATTTTGCTTCTCTTACCATGTGAGAAGTAGAAGTTGACTGAAATACTACTAGTTGAGGAGATATTGGTAGAGTGTGTTGTGGAGAGATAATAAGAGAAAATTAAGGGGATGGGAAGTTGGGGAAGTGTTGGAGCCGAATTGGGAGTATAGGCACCCTTGAATTCGGTTTTGGGGTGTTTTCTTTTGGGATTGGTTTTGGTATTTGCTCCTCAAATCATTTTTGGTCACTTTTGTTACTCTTTTCTGCTCTTTGGTGCCGAAGTGTGCTTTTAGTTTTATTTTTTCCCTTTTCTTTCTTTCGTTTTTCTCTTCTTGGGGCCGACTATAGCAAAGAATCCTTGGGGTTTTCTTGTTTTGACTTTGTTCGAGATTGTACTTCCCTAGTTTTTGGTGACCGAATACTTCTTCTCTTCTTTTCTCTCTCTCTCTCTCTCAGACTTTGGCTGAATACTCTCTATCCCATTCTCTTAACTCTTTTCATTCATCCTTTCATTTGGATACTTTGGCCGATTTCCATATCTCCCTCTCCTTATTTTAGGCTTTGGTTTAGCAATTATTCTTTGACGGGTCGGTAAGTACACTCGACTCCTTCTTGTCTTCTCTTAATTGTTATCAAGTCACCTCTCTCTTACATTGTTTAAAATTGAATAATCCTTTCTCTTATTGCCGAATCTTCCCTTCTTTCTCATGGTGTGATGTTCGTTTGGTTCCTAGATTTTCTCAAGGATTGAATGAGTTGCAAGTGTTCTGAGGCAATTGAAACCTTTCCCCTCATCACTCGATCAAAGGTAACTCGGTTTGCGGTTGATGTGTACAAGTGGGGTAAGTTAACTTGCATTTATTGATTTTGGTATGTGTTAACTCAACCCATGGGCTTAAGCATTTGTAACTAATAGGTTTCGCTAGTAATGCAGATATTTGACAAGGAGCGTGTGATCAATCTTAGCCAGCGGTCTAAATGGGCTAAGCCACATCTGTTCGATTAAGGTTTGGTGCTCACGGGTTATTCATACGTTTTCGCAAATAGGTGTGTAAATAGTACTCTAATCGTAATTTGGGAAAAGCCAGAAAAATATGACAATAGACGCTACACGAGCGTGCGCTCGCTCGTGTGGTAATCCAAATGTATAAAATGTGGGTATTGGATCATAGAGGCCACCATGAGCGATTTCATAGGCTTAGGCCGTTTTGGGCCATGTTGGGCCGAAATAGGCCATGTGGGCCCAACGGGCTTGTAGGCCCAACATGGGTAAACCACACAGATGTGTGGAAGATATTGGACCCAGCTGTGTCATTCACAGGACCAAGGTCATTTCTGGGCTTGTAGGCCACACGGGCGTGTGGGCCCACATGGGCCTGCATAATGGGCCTTAGGCCTATTTTCACTATTTGATTGTTAAGGTTGCATGGGTTGCCCGAGACGACTGTGGACCTACTGATGGGTCGGTATGTATGCTTGGTCCCTAAATTGATAAAAATGACTGTTATACCCCTAAGAGGTAAAATGACTGTTATACCCGTATGAGTTAAAATAATTATATGCCCTCCTGTTATGTATTACTGTTTTTGAGCATGCCACGATTTATATTTATATATATACTACATCCATGCATGATATTATGACACGATGTATGACATGTTGAATAGGGATAGGATTACTATATTTGGAGGAAGTGTACTGTACTGGTAAGGTTGCACAGGTTGCTCAGGTCGTCCAAGACGACTGTGGACCTACTAATGGCTTTTTACCAATCATATTACTGGCAGCTTTGCTGCGATACTGTTTAATGCTGCAACCTGTCCTAACATTAGAGTGTAGGGATGGGTGGGTCGATTTTATCCCCACATGGAGTGTAGGGTTGGACAGAGTGGAGTGTAGAGGCTAGATTGGGTAGGATTTCTGATTGCGTATATGTACTGTTACTGATACTGTAATAGGCTTAGGCCCTAATTGAAATTGAACTGTTACTGTAACGGGCTTAGGACAGACTGTAATTGCATATAGCATGTTTGACTGTTTGTTTGATAAGGGATTACACACTTAGGCGGATCGGTGCTGCGAGGGACTCAAAGGTGGCCACACAACTGCACATGATTTCTTATTTTCTTTTAAATTTGCACGTAATTTTAATTGGGTATTTGTTTATGTAATAAGGCCTCTTTAAGTTTTAACTTTTAATTTGAGATTTTGTTTATCTTGATTCATATCGGATAGTAGTAGAACGCGGATTTCCAAAAAATAAATGTTTTTCAAAACACCACATTTACGTAAAATATTATAAACGCTTATGCATCAAACAATGTTTGAAATATATTAACATTCTAATATAATCAAAAAAAATTCGTTAATATCACAAAGAGGTTTAATATAGAATGGGTTTTCAACGAAATCATGTTTTCGAAAAACACTTCAATGTGACACCACCAGATTCGGCCATAACGTCTAGGCTGGGTTTGGAGTGTTACATATTTTATTAATTTAATATTAAAGTGGTTAAGTTTAATCATAGTTGAACTCTCCAAACTCTCCCTATATAAAAAGAGTCTTGCGTCATTATTTTTCACACACTTGAATTCAAGAGAAAGTTTAGAGAGAAAATTATCTGAAGAGATTATTTCAAAAATTTCTAGAGATATTTTTCTTATTTATAACTTGGCCCAAAATTTTAGAGAAATTATGAAATTACCTCACTAATATTTTTTTCATGAAAAATTTATTCGAAGCGAGCCCGCCTATACTCTACAGATGTAAGCTTGAGGATAGCGGAGAAGACTATTTAGTCGAAGTGCTTATCCTAGACGAATCGAAAAGGTACAATTTTGGTTAAGTGTTTATTACTTTAGATATCACAACCAATATCTTTTTTTGAAAAAACTTTTTAAAACTGTATTTTCCCAAAATTTATTTTCCGATGCATTTTCTAAACCCGTTCTTTTCCAACAATTGATATCAGAGCTAGGTTCTGATCCATCTATAAGTATAAATAAATAATCAAAATAAAATTTTCTTATTCTGAAATGATTTGATCACATAGAAAGTGGCATTCTTTAAATCTTATGCATGTTTTCAGTTATATATGAGAATGGATGCAATATTATATATTTGTTATATAATTATTTTCTATTGCCGAGGTTGTAGTTCTTAGGAAATAGACTGTGGACTATCGTCTCCACATAGGGCTATTTTTAAATTCATAGAATTCTTGTGAGCCTGTAATGCCCTGAATTTGGGCCTAGTAGGAATGGGCCTTGTGCATGGGAGCCGCTAGGAGGTTGCACATAAAAGTTTATGTGTGCAAGAAATATCACAAGTTGTGTGTTGCTTTAGTGGCTAAGTGATTTAGGAGTAGTTGGAAGTGTTTTAGAAGTCCTAGGTTCAAACCTGAACTTTAGCAAATTTTATGTTTTTCTCTTAAAGGAATCTTGATGTTAGTGGGTAGGCTTTAAGAATATTTTTGGTGGATTCATGTCACAAGAAGAGCCTGTGGTGGAGTGGCAAGGTGGCGTGTTGTGTAACTGTGAGGTTTGAGGTTCAAGTCTTGGGATGTGCAATTAGGAATTTAATTTGCTAACTGGACGGCTAGTATTGGAGTTGGTTTGGGAGTCTAAGTTGAATGAGTCTTGAGGAATTTGAATGGAGAAATTGGAGTGATATGAGGAGAGATTTGTGGAGATTATCTGGGAGGTTAGGAGAAAATCAAGGAAAAGAAAGGTTGGAGAGATGTTAGTGTCGAATTTGGACTCTAGCTTTTGAGAAATTTGGCTAGAAGGTTTTTAGGTACTTTCTTTTCTCCTTAGGTCGGTTTTGGGCATCTTGTTTTGGCGCTCTTTAGACTTTTGTGCCGAATTGTGCCTCTAGTTAACGTTGAGCATCGTTTTTTCTTTTCTTGTGTTTCTTTAGCTTGTGGCCAAATATTGTTTTTATTTTTTTGGATACTCTTTGCTCTGCTCTTTGATGCAATGCAAATTCCTTTTTTGGTCAATTGTTGTAAGCCGAACACCTTCTTTTACCCTTCAGGCATTTTATGTGATTAGATTATACTTCTCTTTTGATCGACTTCACCTTCTTCTTCTTCTTTTTTTGAGCCTTGACTGGTTGCCCTTTTTTTCTCTTCTCTTCACATCCTAGATTGGTCAAATCTCTGCTCTTCTCTCCCTCTCTTCTATCTCCTTCGGTTTAGCTTTGATTCTTGACCAATCCATTCCTTTTTTACCTTTTACTTCTTCAATTGGGTTTTCGGTTTGAGATCCGTTCTCTGGCAACTGGTGAGTGTTCTCGATTCTTTCTTGTTCTTTTTAATCTTTTTCCAAATCATCTTTCTCTTACTCTAATGGAAGCTGAATTCACCTTTCTCCTCTTGATTCTCTGTTACTGGTTTTGTGTTCTTTGGGTTCTAGTTTTGTCCGGGGAGTGTAGGAGTTATAAGAAGTTCTGAAGCGTGCGAAACCTCTCTATTGTTTCTCGAAACTAGAGGTAACCCAGTTGTATGTATTTTGTTCAATCTAAGTTTTGTTAGTTTGTATGTTTGATATGGTCGAAGGCAGTTATTCATAACCTTGGGGATTTGCGATTTCTTTAGACTGGGGATAAGTTGTAGTATCCAATAGATCACTTTATCGCAGTTAATCGATAAGGGAGGTTGATCGGTTCTAGTCAACGATCATAGAGGATTAAGCAGTGTTTCTCAACTAAGGTTCTGGACAGTGTGGATCTTAACTAGTTTCGTGAATAGGTGTGTATTTCTACTCTGTATCTAACAATTGGCTGAAAAGCCGAAAGGTATGTTCTAACACCGTTTAAACTGTAGATCGGCAAAAGCCGAAAAGCCGAAAAGCCAAAAAATTGGGCTTTAAGGCCACAAGGGCGTACGAACGCACATGTGATTCACTAAACCAATGAAATGTGGGTGTACGAAGATTAAGGCTGTAATGGGCCACGCTGAGCCGAAATGGGCCGTGTGGGCTCAATGGGCTCGTAGGGCCCACACGGGTAAATCTCACGACATGTGATAAATATTGGATTGGGCTGTGTAGTTTGCATGGCTGTAGTTAATTCTGGGCCAGATGGGCCATACGAGAGTGTGGGGCCACTTGGGACGCATAATGGGCCTTGGGCCCAATTGCACTGTTGTGACTGTTAGGGTGCGCGTGATGATCGTAGACCTTCTGTTGGGTCGGTAGGTGAATCTAGTCCCATTCAGATGAAATGACCGTAATACCCTTATAAGGCAGAATAACCGTAATACCCTTATAGGGCAGAATGACCGTAATACCCTTATTGGGCAGAATGACCGTAATACCCCTGTAGGGCAGAATGACTGTAATACCCCTGTAGGGCAGAATGACCGTAATACCCCTATAGGGTAGAATGACCGTAATACCTCTATAGGGTAGAATGGCCGTAATACCCCTGTAGGGCAGAATGACCGTAATACCCCTCTAGGGTAGAATGATCGTAGTACCCTTATAGGGTAGAATAACCGTAATACCCTTATAGGGCAGAATGACCGTAATACCCTTATAGGGAAGAATAACCGTAATACCCTTGTAGGGAAGAATGACTGAATTACCCTAGAAGGTAAAATGACCGAATTACCCCTGGAGGGTAAAATGACCAAATTACCCCTCGAGGGTAAAATGATTGAATTACCCCTGTAGGGTAAAATGAACGTAATGCCCCTGTGGGGTGGAATGACTGCTATGGCCTTATATGATGTTTGATTGGTTGAGTATGTTATGTGGTGATTATGTGTTTTGCATACATGCATGACATGCTGTATAGGTTGGGTTAATGTTATGGAGGAAGTTCTGATTTGATAGGGTCACACGGGTCGCACGAAACGACTGTTGATAAACTATGAATTATACATATTTCTATCTCACATTTTGCACATTTATGGATGAATTATCATTGAATTTGTGGAATTTGATGCTTCTAATCCTTTAATTTCATGTTTTATATTTAGGAGAGCATAGGAGAGTGAAAAGAACAAGAAACAGATCGAAAACAGAGAAACGGGCCAAAGCAAGGAAACAACACGGCCTAGAGTTCGCCACACGGGTGAACCACACGGCCGTGCCACATTAACAGGCTCGAGCATGGCCTAAACTCGACTCACACAGGTGTGCCACACGAGCGTGTCCCTATCGTGATGAAGTTCAATTTCACACGGAAAAGGCTACTTAGGGGCTAAGAAAGACATTCCAAACTCTATATAAAGACCCTAGGAGGCAACTACAAGGGTGTATAGTATCCTCACCAAGACACAGAGTAGAAGACAGGGAATTACTCGAAGGAAAGCCAATTGATCCATCTTAGAAGCAAGGATCAACATCAAGACTGAAGATCTCCCTTCAATTCTTTCAGGGGTTTGGGTTTTCTTTATGTTTTATTGTTCTCTTTCTTTTAAGATGTTCTCTTTTATAATTATGAACTAAACCCCTAAATACCTGAGAGGGATGAAACCTAAGATGAATCTTGTTATTGTTATATGAACTATATGATAAATATTCGATTTGTTCTTAATTGGGTTTTTTAATTCTTGAATTGATATCTTTGGGATATTAATTTAAGTCGAATATGCTTAGGCAGAGGAGCAAAAGTCCCTGTTTAAGAGTAGATCCAACACAAAGTGGAGTTGATCGCAATCCTAGACATAGGACGGCGAAAATCTGCCGGATTAGAGTCAAATCTAATATGGGGATCCATAGATCAAGTTAATACAAGACTAGGGGTTTTAATTAGAAAGAGATTTCACTTAATCAACCTAGGATTAGTTATTCTTATTCTCGACGGAGATATTAACATAATTTAGGGACCTCTACGGATCAAGTCAAATGAAGAAATCGTCTAGTTCAGAGTTAGATAACAAGTGAAGTCTAGGTGGATTCTTCCTTAGGTATTGTCTTTATCATTCAGTTTTCCCAAAGCAATTCCCCAATTTACTTTTTGTCGCATCCTTAGTTTAGTTTAGAGTTAATTGGTTTACACAAACCCCCTCTTTATTTTTAGGCTAGATAATAAGAGGAGAGTTATTACTAGTACTTTTAGTTCTTTAGATTCGATATTCTAGTCTTGCCACTAACTGTACTACTATTCGATAGGTGTGCTTGCCTTTTATCGTAATAATAGTTAGTTTCTAGGTACGATCAATTTTATTACTTCATCAGATCACGATCAAGTTTTTGGCACCGTTGCTAGGGAACTAAAATATTAGGAACACTTGATTCTATTACTTTAGCCATCTTTTTTTTATTTCAATTTATTTACTATTTTCTTCTTAGGTTTTTTTACTAAATTTTTCTTTCTTTTTTTTTTGCTCTTCTCTGACAGGTATCTCTAGTTTATGACTAGAAGAAACCCGTCAGGACCTTTACTTTTTGACGATGACCTAGAAGCCATAATTCACAGAAATCGTAGAGAGATAAGAAGAAGCCTACCGTACTCAGAACAGGGACAAAAAGAAGAACCCGAATCTACTGAAGAGATGGAGGGGAATTAGGATAATCAGTTACCTCCTGTAATAGCCGTAGATCCTATTCCTTGTACTATGTATGATTATCCTAAACCTAATTTGGCCAGTACTGAATCTAGTATTGTTAGGCCTACTATTGCTACAAATAATTTTGAACTGAAACCTAACACGATTCAAATGATACAACAGTTTGTTCAGTTTGATGGTTTGCAGGATGAGGATCGTAATGCTCATTTAGCTAACTTTTTGGAATTCTGCGACACATTCAAAATAAATGGCGTTTCTGATGATGCCATTCATCTTCGGTTATTCCCATTTTCCTTGAGGAATAAAGCCAAACAATGGTTAAACTCTCTACCCTGAAGGTCTATCACTACATGGGAACAGATGACCGAAAATTTTTTATTTAAATATTTTCCACCGGCTAAAATGGAAAAATTAAGGAATGATATCTCTTCTTTTGTGCAAATGGATTTAGAGACACTCTACAATGCTTGGGAGAGATACAAGGATTTATTGAAAAGGTGCCCTTACCATGGGTTACCTCTATGGTTACAAGTTCAAACTTTTTACAACGGTTTGAACCCTTCAACAAGGCAAATAATCGATGCAGCCACCAGTGGAACAATCAATAACAAAACACCAGAAGCAGCTTACGAGTTTATAGAGGAGATGTCACTGAATAACTACCAATGGCAAGTCATGAGAACAAAGTCGCAAAAAGCTGCCGGAGTTTTTAATGTCGATACAGTCACAGTGCTGTCAAATTAGGTAGAACTCTTAAATAAAAAGATTGGCGGTTTAGTTGGTTCTATGCAAGTACAACCAATGATGCAGTGTGACTCAATTCAAGAAAGCATGAACAATTCTGAATACCCCATCTATGGATATGGCATGGAAAACGAGCAAACCAACTATATGGGTAATAATTCTCGATCTCAAAATAACCCTTATAGTAACACTTACAATGCAGGTTGGAGAAACCACCCAATTTCTCATGGGGAGGGCAAGGCAACTAAGGAAATCAGAGACCACAACCGTTTATAGGATTCCAGCACCACATTTCCAGTAAGAGAAAAAGCTGAAAGGAGAAGCTCACGAAATTTATCTCTGTATTAGAAACCCGTTTCTAGAACACTGAGACGGTGCTTAAAAACCAGCAAGCATCCATTCAAGGACTTGAAACCCAAATAGGCCAGCTCGCTAAACTAATCTCTGAAAGACCACAAGGTGGTTTAACAAGTAACACTAAAACTAACCCTAAGGAGCAACTCCACGCCATCGACACAATTGATAAATGAGGGTTAGCTAAAACCAAATCAGAGCCAAGTAAGGAAACTGTGGTAAGTAGAAGTAAGGGTAAGGTAAGTCGCATAGAACCGATTGTCAAAGAGTATAAGCTTCGTGTCCCTTATCCTAATGCGATGACGAAAGACCGTACAGATAAACAATTCGATAAATTCCTTAAACTTCTAAAGAAATTGCATATTAACTTACCATTTATTAAAGCTCTCTCACAAATGCCAAACGCCATGAAATTTTTAAAAAAACTTCTTACAAACAAACGGAGGTTGGATGAGTCGTCGCATGTAGAGTTGAATGAAATCTGCTCAGCCATTTTACAAAATAAGCTACCCAACAAACTAAAAGATCCAGTGAGTTTTACAATTCCTTGTTTACTTGGTAGCTTAGATGTTAAAAATACTTTAGCTGATTTAGGGGCAAGTATTAATGTAATGCCCTATAAACTGTTTAAACAATTAGGTCTTGGGAAACCCAAACAAACTAGGATGAGCACTCAATTGGCTGATAAAACCATTAGATTTCCTAGGGGTATAATTGAAGATGTGTTAGTTAAAATTGACAAATTCATATTCCCAGTGGACTTTATTATTTTAGACATAGATGAGGATAGTAATGTGCCATTAATTCCAGGGCAACTCTTCTTCGCAACTGTAAGGACTATAATTGATGTAGGCATAGGAGAACACACACTTCGTGCAGTGATGATACAATTACTTTGCAAGCTCGTAATTCTAACTAGACTGTTAATGATAAAGTCTTTATTACGAGTCCTTGTAAAAAGAATGATCTTACTATCCAACCTTCTTTGCAGGGTACTCCTCATGGAAGTGCAACTGAGCCACATTTGAATTCATACGATAATAAGGGAACAATCTATGAAGGACGAATGCTACAGATCGAAGAACTAGACGAGTGGTTAAACTACCGCCAAGGGAAACCTAAGATATGCCACATCAAACCAAAGCATCACCATGACGACCCTAAGGTAAAAACGAATCAACTTAAGGTAGGGGATAAGGTATTATTAGAAGAGAAGGATCCTCGAATCTCGAATTTAAAATTTCATATAAGTGACACACCTCTTTTTACGGTAATGAAAATTTTCCCCTGTGGTACAGTTGAGATAACACATAAGACATTTGGTACTTTCAAGGTAAGTTATACTCGACTCAAACCTTATTTTGATATTAAGATTGACAGTAGGAGAGATGAGTTTGAACTCCTCAAACCACCGTGACCGTGCAAGCTTGAGAGAAGTCGAGCTTAGACTATAAACAAATGCTTCTC
The DNA here is from genome assembly GCA_020496765.1 of Gossypium stocksii. Classification (NCBI taxonomy): domain Eukaryota; kingdom Viridiplantae; phylum Streptophyta; class Magnoliopsida; order Malvales; family Malvaceae; genus Gossypium; species Gossypium stocksii. Next base: position 59,198,694 of record CM035622.1, read on the forward strand.
GGGAGGCAACCCGAGCACTAACATAGTAAATTTCTTAAGCTCTCAACCTCTAATTCATAAACTAACTTCCTAAAATATAGGTTTTTAAGCCACACAGCCATGCCCACGGGTGTGCCTAAAGCCGTGGTCACAACATGAGTGGAGACACAGCTGTGCGATACGGCCGTGTGCAATCAGGGTAAAATTTTCCCAAAACACGGGTTTCGACAAATTGCCACGGCCGTGCACCATAACCCTGGGCAAACCTGCTGAATCAACATGAGTGTGGAACACGCCCATGCTCATAAACTATGGTTGAAACTAAAAGATTAGCACAGGCGTGTGACACGTCTGTGCCTACCACCGGTGGCCACACCATAAGTCCACGAAACACACGGGCTAGACCTAGGCAACACGGGCGTGTGCCACAGCCGTGTACCCAACCCCCTAGTACTTAATTTTAATTTTCATTTTCTTTACTTTATATTTTTCCTTTTCCTTTTATTTTGCACTTCATTTCTTATCGAGTAATACTTGAATTCCCCACACAGTTGTGCTTATTCTCTTCAGTCACCCAGAATCAAGAACTTCAAGTAGTCTTCTCTCCAATTCAGCTTTCACTATTCTGAAGGAATTCATCCAAAATTCAGGAAGTTTCACTTCTATCCCTATCTTAAGATTTATGCTTATATTAAATATAACATTGTACATTGAGGGAAATGTACATCTTAAGTGTGGGGGGGTTATTAGTTTATTATCAGAAAATCCCTGAATCTTATTTTATCTCTCAATTCACTTTCTCATATCACTATTAGAATGAATTTTGATTGATTTATGACTTTTATTGATATGTTTAGGATTAAGACACAGGTATTTGTGCTTTGATTATTCGAACTTTAAGACATTAGAGAATCAAGCATGATAAGTTGAAATTTTTGAGAATTCAAAAATTTTTCTAGGTTGTTTTCTCAATTTTAAATATTATCTTGAGATTTGAAATTCACAGGATTAACATCAAAAGCCATAATTCTGGTGAGATTTTTGAGCCTTTTGAGCATATATCCTTTCATGCTCACTTTTATTGTTGCTTTGAGTGAGTCAATATTGATCTGTTATTCTAGAATTTGCTTCGATTATACATGTTGAGACCACATCATTGATTTGATATACCAAAATGATAAAGGCACCTAGGTTTTAACCCACTTACTCCATAAAAGCCTACCTTCATAATTAACCCCTAGTGTGTAACGCCCCAAAATCCCAAAACTTTTAATTTTGTGTGCTGCAGTTGACATGTATGATTAGCACTATTAGAATACTAATTTTAAGGTATTACAAGGTTTCTTTCAAGTCTCGGGGCTAAGGTAGACCATAGGGAAAATTTTAAGTTTTGCCTTAGTGGAACCCTAATATCAAGTATTAGGCCTTTTAAACAAATTAAGGGGAAATAAGGCACAAATGGGCCTATGGCCCAGTGGCAAAGTAGCGCCACTTAGGGAGCTATAGGTGGCGTCACTATCAGGTAAAAAGATCCAAGGTTCGAGGCTTAAAGTGGTGTTATTTGAGGACTTTATTTTTGCACTTTGGAGGGATGGTCGTGGCACTGGAGTGGACTCTGAAAGGGAGTGTTCAGGAGAGAAATTTAAGGTAAGGATAATAGAAAAAAATAGGAGATTGCTGAGTGGATGAGGTGGAGCCGATTGGGACTATGAGGGGAAGCTAGTTTCGGCTTTTGGTTATTTAAGGGAGTACCGAATTCCCTTGAAGGGTTTCTTTTGTTTTGCAAAACCGTGTGCTAGCAAATTAGGTGCCGTTTTCTTCACCTTTCTTCTTTGTTGCTTCTACCGAATCTTCTCCTCCCAAGTTCTCTCATTCATCCTTCCTTTCTCACTTGTGTTCAAAAGCCGAAAACCTTTGTTCTTGGAGCTGATTTCTTCATCATCCCAAACCTTGTGCCGAATACTCTAGTGACCAAATCTCTGTCGTGCTATCATCATTCCTTCGATTTTTTGTGGATCGGATCTTGAAGAGTTAGAATCAAACGTGGATCTAAGGGTCTTTGCCGAAAAGCTATCCATTCATTTTGGATTTTGGGTAAGTGTTCCTTATTTTGGGTTAAGTTAGCCGAATGGTCTATGGTAAGGAGAAGGGTGGCTTAAGTTGGATACAAGTTACCTATTATTTTGTCTTTAATGATTAAGATTGATGCAAATCTAGGGGATATTCGTGATTAGTAGCTACAGAAGGGCTATTAGGACTTGTGGCACACGATAAGGTTATGGTAAGGCTTCAGTTTTTGGGTAAATATTGTGGTTAAGTGTGTGATTAATTGGAGGTTGGTTGTAGGTTCAAGGCTGAGGATAGTGTAACACGTCTCATTTACTAGGTGTGTACATACATTACATACGTGACAAATCGGCAAAAGCCGAAATCCCGAAAAGTCGAAATGCCAAAAAGCTAAAAAGCTGAAAGGTTGGCATCGGCAACCATACGAGTGTGTGAACACTCATGTGGAGACACTGTTATGACTACTAGGGCCAAGAGAGCGATCTCATGGTCTCGGGCCACTGTTTGGCCAACTGGGCCCGAATGGCTCGTGGGCCCAAATCAGCAAAAGTTGATAAGTGATAGTAAATGATGAGTTGGTATCGTTGGATGAATGATTTGAATATGATTGGGCCTGATGGGCCGTACCTTTGTGATTATGCCCAATGGGCCATATAGATATGATTGAGCTTGATGGGCCATATGTGATTTTAGGGAAGCATGTAGACTTGCGAGGGTTTTATAGCGGACTATAGGCCTAGTTCTGATGAATTCTTAAGTAACATAAAACTTAATTAATTAATCAAGCATGTCTGTGGACAAGTCGCAAGGTTAGAGTGTGGCAATGGGCATATGCATGTCTAGGATTGGATCTAGGGAGAGCTTGGTACTTAAGCGGTCCTAGTGACCCAACTCCTCTTCTCTGGAATCCTACCTGGTGCATAGTATCTATTCACTTTAGCCAACGAGGACCTGTTGATGGGCCAAAGTCGTAATTAAAACCCGTAATGTTAAGAATTACTAAAATACCCCTGTAGGGTAAGAATTACCAAAATACCCCTGTAGGGTAAGATTACCAAAATACCTCTATAGGGTAAGAATTACCGAAATACCCCTGTAGGGTAGGATTACTGAAATACACCTGTAAGGTAGAAATACCGAATCAAATGACTGAGATGCCTTCATTGTGTAAATGACTAAAATACCCTTAGGTGCTTAATGTGTGGAAATGTGCATGTTGCATTCATGAGATGTATGTTGCACTTGGGTGGGTTTGATGGTATGAAGGAAGTTATGTGAGGATCACATAATCGTTTGACGACCGTGGATCCACCGGTGGCTTAAAGCCCATTATATGATTAACAGCCTCGCTGCAACGATTGAGTAGTGCCGCAACCGGTGCTACCATTGGAGTGTAGGGATGGGTGGGTTGATAGTTATATCCCTACAGGAGTGTAGGGTTGGAAGGGAATTGGAGTGCATGCTTGGATTAGGATGGGAGCATTGCATTCATGTGATACTAATGTGATATGGGCTAAGGCTCAGTTGAGGTCATTGTGGGCTAAGGCTCAAGACCACTGATATTGATAGGGCTTAGGCCTAATGTGATAAATTGCATATTGATTTGACTGTTGAGGGTCGTACACACTGAGTTAGTGGCAAGACCAGAATATCGATCAAAAGGTCTTTAGAGGTCAATTAATCAACCTAGGGTTAGTTGTTCTTATTCTCGACGGAGATATTAACATAATTTAGGGATCTCTACGGATCAAGTCGAATGAAGAAATCGTCTAGTTCAGAGTTAGATAACAAGTGAAGTCTAGGTGGATTCTTCCTTAGGTATTGTCTTTATCATTCAGTTTTCCCAAAGCAATTCCCTAATTTACTTTTTGTCCCATCCTTAGTTTAGTTTAGAGTTAATTAGTTTATACAAACCCCCTCTTTATTTTTAGGCTAGATAATAGGAAAAAAGTCATTACTAGTACTTTTAGTTCCTTGGATTTGATATTCCGGTCTTGCCACTAACTATACTACTATTCGATAGGTGCGCTTGCTTTTTATCGTGATAACAGTTAGTTTCTAGGTACAATCAATTTTATTACTTTATCAGATCACGATCAACTGTGGACCCACCGAAGGCTATAAGCTGTATATTTGTACTGATCTGTTAGGGTCGTACGGGTCGCACGAGACGACTGTAGACCCACCAAAGGCTTTAAGCTGTACATTCGTACATATTACTGATGGCTTGGTGCCACGTATATTATCAATGGCTTAGTGCTGTCCATTTTACCGATGGCTTTAAGCCATGTATATTATCAATGGCTTAGTGCTGTCCATTTTACCAATGGCTTTGTGCCATGCATATTATCGATGGCTTAGTGCTGTCCATTTTACAGATGGCTTTGAGCCACGTATATTATCGATGGCTTAGTGTTGTCCATTTTACCGATGGCTTAATGCCGTTCATATTATCGAAAGCTCGTGCCGTTCTAAAGGCTTTGTGCCGTGTTGAAGGCTTTATGCCACTATTGATGGCTTTAAGTCACTTATTTTTACTAGCAACTATGCTGTGGTTCAGTTTTCTGGCACCCTTGCTACGATTTTAGTTAGTGCCGCAACCGGTGCTAGCTCTTGGCGTGTTGGTTGGGTGGGTTGATTTTATCCCCCACAGTAAGTGCAGGGTTGGATGGAGGCAAGTGCAGGGTTGGATGGGATAACATGCATCATGCATCATACATACTGCATTCTGTTTCTGTTTCTGTAATGGGCTTAGGCCTAGATTGCTACTGCAATTTTTGTGTGACTGACTGTTCTTTTTATGTGTAGGGGATTACACATTGAGTTTTTGTAAACTCACTCCATTTTTAAATTGTGTAGGTAATCCCCAACGTTAGGTGGATCGGTGCTGCGAGGGACTCGGAGATGGCCACTCAACTGCTCTTATTTTTCTGTTTTGTTTATTTACTTATAAGTACTTTACTTTTGGTTTGGTTTGTAATAAGGCCTCTCTTAAACTTTTGGACTTTAATTTGGGGTTTTACTATGTTAAGTTTTATATCTGCTAGTACTAGGACGTTGTTTTTCCAAAATGACAACTATTTTCAAAATATCAAGTTTCTGTAAAATATCGCAAAAGCTTCGTAACTTTCTTGGTTTTCAAACATAACAACAAACTAATAATGTTTTAAAGTAATGATGTTTTTAAATGGTTAGTAATGCTAACAAAGAGGCTTTAACTTTGAAATGGACTTTTATCAGCAAGAAAGAGTTTTCAAAAAGACACTTCAATATGATATCGCTAGATTCAGCCGTAACGTCTAGGCTAGGTTGGGGTTGTTACAGAGTAGGAAACGAGCATAGGACTTAAATGTAACATTTACAAAAAGGTGTCCATGACGAGGAGAAGATGTAGTGATGGCGGCTGAAGACCCAAGGAATGCCTTGTGGTGAAAAACTATGTAATTTTATTTTTTCATTTATTTTCTAGAAATAGAACCATGGAAACCTTGGCTAGCAATTTTATTTTAATTTCCTATCTCATTATATATATGTTTTATAATTGTTTATAATATTTATATTATGTAATATTATAATTGTGATATATATATGAGATGATCCACAATTGATCTATTCACTTCTTTAGGTTATTCGATTACTGTGAGAAGTGTGGTAATGACAAGGTACATGTTGAGGATTGGCTTTAGCTAGGAAAGACTTGGTTTTTAAGCGGTCAAATTTGGCTCACCTCTCTTTGCTAGGACCCTACCTAATGCACGGTTCACATTTACTTCTTTGGTTTTTCCCTTAAAAGAAAACTATGGAGAATCAAAATTGTCTATTTTTATGATTGATTGATTCTTGTGAATGGATATTATAAAATTGTCATAGCATGCCATGCATGTATTAGAAGCATGTCATTTATTGTATGATCATTCTTGAAATATGGGATAATAAAAAACCTTGCATGTTTTTTTAAAATGTTGAGTGAGAGAAGGTTCTTGAATAAGACCTACGACCTTCATTGATTGTCCCTAGTGATAGCATTATAAAGTTTTGAGCTGGTTCCTATCCTGGCCACACCCTAAGGTAAAATTTGTTGTAACACCCCAAACCCGGTCTAGACGTTACGACCAGATCTGGTGTGTCACATGAACCTAAGACTAAGTTTACGGCCTTTTGTCTGTTGTGATTTAAGTGTGATTTTCAGTAAAGCAGTAAGCTTGTGAAAAAGTCAGTTTGTTACTCTTTTAAGTTGTCCAAATTTTAAACTTGTTGAGTTGTGAAAACGTTCTTAAGAATTTGAAAACCCGCGAAGCCTATACTAGCAGTTTTGACTAAATACGATTTAAACCATCAAAGAACATAAAACCCATAAAGAAAATTTAAACAGCGCCTTATTACAATTAAAACCCAAAAATAATAGCAAAATAAAATTACTAAAAATAATATGAAAACCCGAACTTGCAAATGTTGTGGCCACTCCGAATCTCTCGCAGCTCCAAGCCCACTATGGTTGAGGGTTACCTGCAGAGATGAAATAAAAAGGGGGTGAGTTTGACAACTCAGTGTGCAACGTTATCTCAACCATAGGCCAAAACAGATCGAGCCTCAGAATCAGATTAATTGGGCCTTAGCCCATTACAAAAATCAGGTTAAGCCCATAGGCCTATAATAGATACAGATCAGATATAATATGCAAACAGAAACCCAACCCAAATCCATCCATAACACCCCCGTACCAGCCTTACACCATGTGGGAAGACTACTCGACCCACCCAACCGCTACACACCACAGATATTTGCAGCGAAGCTGCCAGATATAATTTGCAGCGAGGCTGCCAGATATTGTGACGAGGTCACCAGATACAGATGTTGTGGCGAGGCCACCAGAACAGATTTATATATGTGGCGAAGCCACCAGATTGCAGCGAGGCTGCCAGAACAGATATATATGTGGCGAGGCCACCAGATTGCAGCGAGGCTGCCAGAATGCTTCCTCCATCATAAACCCAAACCCCATGCAACACATATATATACATACTAGCATGCAACATATAGCATCTCATGCATCAGATATATTCATATTAAATGGTAACTCATGCAGATACATAAAATCATACATTTCATACAGAATTGACCCTAGGGGTATAATAGTCTTTTTACACCTAGGGGTATTTTGGTAATTTTCCATATTCGGGGGTATTTTAGTCCTTTATCATATTTTCAGAGTTTTTATGCACGTTCGATTAATTATTAGTCTATAAATTACCACGAAAGTCCATTTAAGCCAAATTTCCAGTTTTACCCTTTTTAACTTAAAACCCCTAATGGGCCTTACTAAGTCCATTATCATCTCAAACCTGTTAAGTCTAATTTTTAGGTTTAGTTTACCAACTTAACCATGTTTTTATTGACCATGTCACCAGAAAGCCTATAATAGTCATTTTACCGATTTGGGCTCGGAAGCCCATTGGGTCCTTCTTTGGCCCGTTGAAGCCCAACTTACCAAAACGTTCAGAATTGCACCTTCTGCAATTCCTCCGGCACTGAATTCATAGTTAAGCCCAATGGAGTAAATGGTTACTCTCAAATATCAAACGAATGCATTTTTGGTCACTTACATCAGATGTCGGTAACGTTACTCCCTTTTCGGCTTTTACCACTTTAGTCTAACAGTTGGGATTAGTTACACACCTGTTAGTTGTCGAAGTGCTTGAAGAACCCACGAGCGAATAACCTACAATTGCACACTATTGCGTTAACCCAAAACTCAGTAACCAATAAGCCATAATCTCCCAACCAAAATCGGCCAACATGGCCTAAGTTCTTAAAAGCCTTTACCTTCTTGTCGAAAGTGGATTAGATCCTAATGTCCAGCAGCGTTTAGCCTTCCGAGTCCCTAGTTGCACAACCTCTTAATCACACTAATGCAAACAAACCAAAAGAAAGCGGCCAACAAGCCTTTAGTCACTAACATTAGCCTCCCCATAAGGGGTTTCGGCTTTTCATGCCTTAAACCTGAGAACTAACGAGATAGGATCATGAAATACTTACCAATCTAGGTCCCAAACCACAGCTGTTCCACTTGTAACAACGAGAAAGAAAGTGTTGAGAGTAGAAAGGATTCGGCCAAACACTATGAGAGTTTCGGCTTATGAAAGGTTTTGAAGAAGAAGAAAAGAATGAGAGTGATCGGCTTTAGCAAAGAACAATCAGCCACAAAGACCTCTAATCGATTTGTTTTCTTAAAAGAAGAAGAGAGGAAATATAAGCAAGGTGGGTTCTGTTATAGAAAATAGCAACAGAAGAAGAAGAAAGGTACGAGACTAACAAAAACCGACAAAGTGCAAAAGGGGTTTCGGTCAATCAAGAGAATCAGCAATGGAGAGTAGTCTTACGGTTTATAATGGTGAAACAAAAAGAAGTGTGGGTGGAAAAGGAAGAGGTACGGTTGTTGATAGAAAATAGAATGGAGAGAAGAAGATAGGAGACGAAAGTTAGAGAAGAAGAGTGACAATCGGCTTTTGGCAGATGCTTTCGGTATAAAGGTATAGAGGCTAGCGTTTTTGGTCTCTCACAAAAATGAAATAGAGAGAAACCTAGTGATTCCCTACCTTAATTCGGCAACTAAGGAAAGTGAGTGATCACAATCCCGATTGTACTAAGAGAATTCGGCAAGCACCCTTCACCAACCCAAGTTTCCCACAATCTAACCCCTAACCGATTGCCTAGCTAGAGACCTTCAACCGACCACCTCCTTCGAAATTCAAAAGTTCCACAAACTCCTCCTTCATTTGCTCCCTTGACCGATTCAAATTTCTCCAAAGAAGAGTTTAATTCTGTTTCAAATTCTTACCTGCTTCCTGCACAAAAATAAAACGCCATCCTGCAACCTCTGGAGCTTGAACCTTGGACCTCCAAGCTCACTTAGGCGCCACTTTTTAAGGAGCTTAGTGGCGCCTCCTTTGCCACTTTACCAAGACTTGTTTTGTGTCTTATTTCACCAATATTTTCTTATAACACCTATCTTCAAGAGACCCCTATCTCCTAAGTCAAAAATACAAAATTTTGCCGAGCTTCCAACCAACACATGGGCCTTTCATAGGCCCATTAACACCCTCCAAATATGCATTACACACCCAAATACTAGAATTTAAACATTTTATCAGATAAAGAAAAATCTAAGAAAAACTCGAAAATTAGGGCGTTACATTTGTCATGTGGGTTCACTAGATGGGATTTCCTTTTAAGGACAACTAGTCATGTATGACTTTCAGAGAGATTGTCCCAAGATGACTCACAAATCAGAGCATGTTCATGATGAGCATTGAGTCAATGCTTACACATTTAAGATCATCTCTTATTAAAAAGTTTCCTAAGAAACGATATTTAAGCTAGATATGATGACCAAATGTTCAATGGTTATTAGTTTGGGTGGAGTCTTGAGAATTAAGATTCACGAATTGATTGAATGTAATCCATGTTCTTGCTAGTTAATCATAGGACCCTAAGGCGACAGGGTTGATGGGTATGAGAATGATTGTAGCAATGGAAAAATGTTTTTACAAGGTTTTAATACAAGACGCATACATCATACTACATTCTTGATATGTTGCTAAAATGAAAATTATTTGCTTAATGAAAAAATAGTAATTAGTGAATCTTTATTTTTTTTCAATTCAAATATGTCTCCTACCCCTCCTATTAGCATTCTTACTGAGAATAAATTAAATGGGGATAACTTTTGAGAATGGAAACAGAAGTTACTAATAGTTCTAAGTTGTGAGACACAAATTTATTCGTTGACGAAACGTGTCCTCCTAAAGCTCAGTCCAAAGCGAGAAATCACTAGAGAGATTATGACTCTATTTCTCGATGTTATCTGATAGTGAACATGAGTAATGTGTTGCAAAAGCAACACAATAATTTTTGTACTACCAAAGAGTTTATGACAAAGTTGGAGGATTTGCTCGGAGGCCAAGTCATATTGGCTCAATAATTCGCTATTACAAATTTTATGAATTCTCAACAAAAAAACTGGCACTCCGGTCAAAGAATATATGCTTAAGCTTATGGGATTCTTTGTAGAAGCGAAGGACAATGGGATTGAACTAGACGTGAATACTCAGATTGAAATAGTGTTAATCATTGACTAAGGATTTTGCTGGTTTTAGGGTCGCTGACAACTTGGGGAATAAGAGGCTTACCTTGACTCAGCTTATGATGGAATTTCAATCCTATGAGTTGATGTTCAATGGTGGTAAGTCGGTTCAGAAGAAACCTGAAGCAAATTTAGTTGTGGGCCCCTTGTCCTTTAAAGGGAAGCAGAAAGTAAAGGGAAAGAATAAACTAACTAAGCCTTCAGTTCCACCTCATGTGGATAGGAAGAAGGCTAAGAAGTCAAAATATCCTAAAAAGATCAAAATTTTCTTCTACAACAAGAAAGAGAATTTTAGATCAAACCGAAAAGAGTATCTAGATTACCTAGCTGAAAGGGCACAAGTATGAAACTTTTTTGGTTGAAGCTTGCTTAGTGGAAGAATCAATTGACAACCAGGTTCTTGATTCTGGAGTCACTAGCCATGGGGTTCAGCAAAATGAGAAGTCTGCGTGACAAAAGCCTCTCGTTGCGTACTAGAGATGGGAGCTATGTTTCAGCCAAAGTAGTGGGAGAAGTTATTTTACGCTTTGATAATTTTAGGAAGATTGTTTTAAAGAATGTATTTTATGTACCTCATTTTAAGAGGAATTTAATTTCTGTAGCATGTTTATTTTATGACAGCTATACCATGACATTTAATAAAAGGATTGCTATTAATAGAAAATTTTCTTTAATTTGTAATGGATGATGGAAAACAATCTCTACTTTATCAAACCCCTACTTCCTTCTGGGATATGCGATACAAACGGCTTGCTATATTTTGAATGATGTGTCAACCAAGTCTACTTGTAAGACACCTTATGAACTTTGGCATGGAAAGAAACCCGCTCTAAATCACTTTAGAATATGGGGTTGTCCACACACGTTTTGGATAAGGATGTAAAGAAATTGGATGCATAGATAAAATTCTACATGTTTGTAGGATATCCAAAGTAACAAATGAAGATTATTCTACAATCCAAAAGATAATATGATTAAAGTTTCTACTCATACTAGTTTCCTCTAGGAAAGCTACATGGATATCATTAAGCTTTGAAATAAAATGGTAAATGAGGAACTTTCGGGAGTGGTAAAAAGACCTGCAAACGATAAAAACATAGGGGAATCTGTCGTAGTGGGAGAGTTTTTAAGAAACCAGACTTCTTCATTTATAATGGTAGTATTTATAATACCAAAGCCAATCATGAGGATGATGATCCACTCACTTACAAGGAGGCTATGTAGGACATTGATTCCAAGCTCTAGAAAGAGGCAATGGATGCCGAGATGGATGATATGAATTCCAATACGGTGTGGGAACTTGTAAACTTACCAATTGGGATTAAACCCATACGGTGTAAGTGGATCTACAAGAAGAAAAGAAATGCAAAAGGGACAGTGGAAACACACAAAGCTAGACTTGTAGGGAAAGACTACACATAGAAAAAAGGCATCGATTACGATAAGACCTTCTCTTTGGTAGCTATGCTCAAGTCTATCCGCATACTCTTATCCATTATTGCTACTCTCGATTATGAGATTTGACAAATGGATGCCAAGTGAGCATTCTTGAATAGCTATCTTGATGAAACCATTTACATGACTTAACGCACTGGCTATGTTGTCAAAGGAAAGGAGAGAAATTTTAAAATTCCTAAGATCCATTTATGGACTTAAGTAGGCATCTCACTCATGGAATAAAAGATTTGATCAAATAATCAAGACTTTTGGATTTGAGCAAAACACTAATGAACCTTGTGTTTATAAGTGTATAAAGGACAAAAAAGTGGTCTTCCTCGTTTTTTATGTCGATGATATTCTACTTATTGGAAATAATGTAGGAGAATTATCATAGGTTAAACTGTGGTTAGCTCAATAGTTTAGCATGAAGGAATTGCGTAAAGCTAGTATATTCTTGAAATTCGAATCCTTAGGGATCGAAAGAATAAAAAAATAGCTCTATATCAAGCTTCATACATCAATAAGGTACTGAATTGTTTTGCAATGACCAATGCAAAGCCAAGCACCCAGCCGACCGCATCAGGTTATCATATTTCCATATATCTATTTCGTAGTAGGAATAATTAGCCGATATTAAGCGAATCCAAGTCTCAGGCATGCTATAAAGCGTATATTAAGGTATCTTAAAAGAACCAGGGATTATAAGCTTGTATATTCTAGGGAGAACTTTACTTGTAACACCCTTAACCCGTATCCGTCGCCAAAATAGAGTTACAGAGCATTACCAAAAACTTTTAGCTTAAAAAATTTGATTACAATCATTTATAAAACACATCATATTCCATTCAAACACATGCATAACATCCATTTTTTTAGCCCTAGAGGCCTTAAAAATACTTTAGAAATGATTCGGGACTAAATCTAAAACATTTAGAACTTCATGGAAAAAGTTAAAAATTTTCATACTGTAGGGGTCACACGGCTAAGACGGATGCCCATGTCTCAGGCCATGTGGGCATTTGAAGTAGGGACACACGGCCGTGTCCTAGCCCGTGTCCGTAACCGTGTAACTCTTTGACTTGGGTCACACAGTCAACCCACACGCCCATGTGTTAGGCCGTGTAACTCTCGAAATGGAATCTTTAAAAACCTATAGGGGACACACAACCATGTCGCATGGCCATGTGTCACACACGGCTGAGACACACACCCGTGTCTTAGGCCGTGTGGACAAGAAATAAGCTAAATTTAAGCCATTTCTTTCGCCCAATTCAAGCACACCCTTACACTTCATTTGCACCTATATTCAAGCATTCAGAATGTACCTAACAGATGCATATTCAAGCTAGATCATCATAGTATTTAATCATAAAACCAATATGCCCAAAAGGTACCTCAATCAAAACAATCAAACATGATCATACATTTGCTAAGTTTAACCACAAATCAACTAACCTTTATAACTAATTTTATGCCAATATTTACTACAATGTTCACATACAAGTATCATACTCAAAAACACCAATTTGAATTTTCAACACCTATGTTCACTACCTTATCAAACTTGACCATATGTCAACACATCCAAACACACCAAACTAGCCATTTATTAACTCAATGTTCACTATCAATTTCCATACCTCAATGATCACATTCAAGCATATCAAAACAACATTTCATAACATGCATTTTATATACCATTCATACTCCTAACCTTTAAGCACCAAATGCCAAAATATCAACTATTATAAGACCACATATGCATGCCAACATAACAACTAATGCATTATCCAAAATACCATAATTACAAGCCAAACATAATGGCTATATCATCAAGCACAAAACACTTATACATGTGCATATTTAACCATTTTTCAATTAACTTGTTTCTATATCAAACATATCAAAATGACTTTACCACTGGGACTACTTCTCACATGCATTAAAACCATTTAAATGTCACCATTTTAACCAATTCCAAATGGTTCCGATAACCAACATATATACATACCAAATTATATCCAAATGATCATAATTAAAACAAACAGACCTGACTAAATTTCATATCAAATCATGCCCTAAATGATCACTTTGCAAACATGCCAACTCTTACCACTTTGGCCATAAAACCATGCATTGATTTGATCTTATAAACACCAACCTTTAAACATAAAAATGCCAAAAGCTCACCAATCATCAAGGCATCAAATATCATAAGTTTCACAAATGCAAACCAACATTACATGCTGATATCATTAACTAAACATTAGACATACGTCCACCTATACATGCCATTATAACCACTACTAAAGCTTCAAAATCTACTGATAAAATCGACGGATAGTGTGATGGATTTCTAACTAGCTTCCAACCCAATCAAGCTTCTGATAATTTGTATCGTAAGGGAAAATAACTAGGTAAGCAATGTATGCTTACTAAGTTAGTATAAACTTTAAGCATAAAATTCTATTTCGATAATAAACTTATTAAAATAGACATAACCCTATTCCAATGCCAAAGGTCATAAATCTATATGATTATTAACTCACAAATGAGTAAATTCATTAATGTTACATATACTTATAATTCATAACATGAATGGATTTTGTAGGACATAATGTATAACCATCAACCTTTCTATAGATTATGCACATTTCAATTTAGTTACTTTCCATCCCATTCCCAATGCTTATCATAAGCCTAAACGACATTATCAATGCCCGGCTTAGTGTATTTATCCATGTTATAAGTATATTTGTTCATAGTATATGTAAAATTTCTCACATGTAAATACATCATAATACATTCTAATTACGTACTTACCGTTTCATTCCATTTTCTTACCTATTTCATATGCATAATACAAGCATAATCATAAACATCAATTATATCCACAATCTTGGCATAAGCTTAAGCACATCAAAAACATATGTTAGTTCATTTAAACATGATTCATATGAATTTAACATGGACAACCATTATATTTGAGCATAATTCAATTAGATTTATCATCAATCTCCTAACGTATCATGTTTTCCATGTATCACCATTTCAAGGAGTTTCATGCATATATACCTTAATTCATATTGAACACTTACCATTTCATTTGCGTAACACATAAAACTTAAACATAGCATTAACCATAGTCACAAGTTAGTTATTGAACACATAACTTAGCAAAAATCACCATATAATAAAATAACGTTCACGAATATAGCGTATAAGTATTCATACTTTTCAAGAACATGGCTATACACACTTTAATCATTAACAAATCATACATTTCCATACTTTCATGACATTGCCAATCGGAACACTTACCGTTACTTCCCTTTGTATGCTAGTTGAGCTACTGAGAATAATATCGAATACATAGGAATCTCACACACTGTGTGCTAACATATGGTCGAAATCATTTCTTTCCTTCTCCTTTACATAGATGCTATCTCTCGAGCTATAAATAGATCTACTCATACAAGTTGCCGGTCGGAACATAGCTACATGGTGCTGCTCACACAAGCTGTTAAGTATCTACAACACATGCTGAAACTTGGCCACTAGTAGGACGTTCAGGACCAGTACCCGAAACATGGTAACCCTAATTGCATGTCATTTGTATCCTATATATTCCTAAGGTTCAAACAGGGATCGATAGTCGTCGTACGTCGTTGAATTTTCATTGTTTCTTTATTTTATAAATTGTATAATTAACATATATATATTGATTCATTTTCAATAAAATCATATAATAACATTCAATTTAATCAACATTATACATAGTATAGTTCATATGAACTTACTTGGCAAAATTACAAAAATGTTAAAGTATAGGGGCATTTTGGTACTTTTTTATTCTCCTCAATTTTCTGCCCGATCTTGATCTAAATTAATAATTTCATTCAATCTATTAATTTAGACAATAAAAAATGCATTTCATGCAATTTAGTATTTTTAACATTTTTACAAAATTGCCCCTAAAAGTTTTACTTTTATTCAATTTAGTCCCTGAGCCTAAAACATACAAATTAACCATTTTTATCCAATACAGCTCATATATGCAATAGTTTCACAACAAATCCTTGTATTTTTATTATTTCAACAATTTAATCCCTAATCAGAAAATTCATCAAAATCACTTAAAAAATACTTTTAAATATAAACCAACATTCCAATTCACCGTTTAATATAAAAAATCACAAGATTCATCAATGGCAACATTCTCAATCTTTAATAGTTTCAAAATCGAAGGTACGGGCTAGTTGTACCTAGTTGCAATGATCTCAAAAATATAAAAATTATTAAAAACGGGGCCAAAATGACATACCATGCATGAAATTTCACCATGGCCAAAAATTAGCTCCATGCTTCCATGGACATTCAGTTGATGAAGAAGAAAACCAAAAAGATTATAAGAATTTAGCCTTTTGTTTTTATTTATTTTATTTTAATTTATTAAATCACCATTTTAACCTTGGTTAATAATTAAATAAAACACCAAATTCATGCCCATAATTGTTCCCTAGCTCCTTGAATGGTTTAATTACCATTCAAGTCCCTTTGCTTTTATTCAATAAGCCATTTAATCACTCAAATCAAATAGTGATCAATTTTTACATCATTTACAATTTAGTTCTTTTTAATTAATTAACTATCGAAACATTAATATTTCTTAACAAAATTTTAATACCACCTTAATGGCACTCAATAAATATTTATAAAAATATTTAAGGCTCGATTTATAGAAACGAGGCCCCGATACCTCATTTCTAAAACCACTTGACCTCAGGGTCCTACCACTTGAACTTAATAAATTGCTTAAATAGCATAATTTATCAAATAAAAAACCTTTTTAATATCACAATTAACATGTAAATATTATATAATAATATTCACGACTTACTTGTTGGATTTGGTGGCCCCAAAACCACTGTTTCTGACACGATTGAAAACGGGCTATTACATTACTCCTGTTGGATATACAGACTCAGTCTTCCCAACCCATAAAGATTCAAGGAAACCAACATTGGGAAATGTATTCATTCTAGGCTGTGGTGCCATAGTATGGAGAAGTGTAAAACAAACTTGCACTGCTGACTCTACTTTGAAGGTCAAGTATGTGGCTACTTTTGAGGCAATGAAAGAAGCAATTGGCTTCGAAAGTTCTAAACTAATCATGAAGTCATTCCTGGTATGGAAAAAGCTATAACACTGTATTGTGATAGCAGTGTTGCAATAGCTAATACTAAGGAAATGACAAGTCACAAGAGGACAAAACACATTGATTAGAAGTATCACTTGATACGAGAGGTAGTAGCTGAAGGAAATGTAGATATGATGCAGTAGCTTCTGAGGATAACCTTATGGATCCATTTACTAAAACTCTTGTAACTAAGAGTTTTAACAAACACATTGAGGATATGAGAATGCGAAATATGACACATTTACATCACTAGAGCAAGTGGGAGTGTAACACCCTTATACCCGGGACCGTCGCCAGAATCGAGTACAAAGCGTTATTGAACGTAAACGGACCTCCACAGAACTTAATCAGAAACAGATATAGAATTTCATGCAAATCGGTTCAGTATCACTCTTATTGAGGGTTTTCGGACCTGATACAAACATCTCGGAAGATTAGGATTCGAATCATATCGCGTCGGCAACCTAAAATTTTTTCACTTTTGAAACAACGTCACACGCTCGTGTGACACATAGCACGGCCGTGTGATAAGACCGTGTGGCCTTCACACTCCTATGTCCAAAGACCATGGTCGAAACTGTCCAATTGGCCACGGCTACCCCACACGGTCGTTTGAGAGTCGTGCACCCCACACGGTTGAGACACACGGCCGTGTCTCATGCCCATGTGGTACAATAAAATTTAAACTAAGGTACAGGGGAGGCACGGTTCAGGGGCACACCCGTGGGGTCAAGCCGTGTGTTGCCCACGGCCTAGGCACGCCCGTGCCATGTGCCCGTGGAGCAATCTGCCAAATCCCACACGGTTGTAGCACACGCCCGTGTGCCCTGCCAGGAAGGTCGTGTTAGGCTATATACCGAGCCTTGGCCTCCGTAAAACACATTCAAACACACACAAAATCCAACTAGCCATTTCAAAATAAATTTCACTGAAAAGGACTTCATTAAACCATTGGTAACAAAATATCATACGAGAAATGGAATTTAGGTATACAAAAACGACTATTTACAATCACAATTGCTCTATACATGCCATAATTTACTCTCAAAATGTATTTTATACCCAAAAGAAGCTTGATAGTATGTCGCATGGCTCTGACTTTAATATCCCAATTCAACAAGCTCAAAGTCTACAGAGGAAGGGAAAAGAAAGGAGGTAAGCTACACCAGCTTAGTAAGTTATATGAAATTCATAGCAAAGAATCAATTCAATATATCATTAAATTAGTACCCTAGATGATATCACATATCATTATACAAATAGCTTACTCTTTGTGCTCATTCCACATGTCTACCATGAATATGCTTAATAATACCATTCTCAATATACTATACCATTTTTCAGTTCACATGTACAATCACTTCATCACAATATGGTTAATTTAATTCCCATTGAGTAATTTCAGAAAATGAACAGACATACAGAGATAAGCACATAAGTGCTATACAAACATGGCGAAGCCATGAAGTAGTCGAAACTACTAACAGTAAGGTAGCCGAAGCTACAATCAGTGCGGTAGCCAAAGCTACAAAACAGAAGGATAGCCAGAGCTACTATCGAAAACAGAATAGAAGTTACCACAGGCCTGCTCACATAAGCTGACAGGTGTCTGCAACACATGCAAGACTACCTAGCACCCGGGTAACTATAACAGTTGGAACAGTAAGCCTTAAGTGACATGTCACCCATATCTATGTCTATTCCTACTTGCTCAATCGGAATTCACGGACAATGCATAAATCGGTAATTTTAGAAGTACATACGATAATCATTCAACATTTATAGTCGATACTATTTTCTATAAATTCAGTGATAACATCCGATATTCAACACCTCACCAAGCCATTGACCATATATCATCATAGAAGCAAATATTTAAACCAGATTAATCATGTTCGCTAGAATTACATATAACTTACCTGGGTTGTCAAAAAGGACTATTTCTCGAGATTAGTCGAGAGCTTTCTGTTTTCCCTTATCACGGGTTCTTTCAGACCGTTCTTGATCTAAATTAACACATATAACACAAATATCAATTATCTATTTCAATACAAACATAGTTCACATTTGGGGCAAATTTCCAAATTTACCCATCAACTTTTTTATAATTACTAATTAGTCCCTCAGACATCAAAATTTCATTTTCTTTATTCCATGGGCTTATATAACCCATTTTTACAATTATAACACTTAAAAACCTATCATTGCACACATTTAGGAATACTTTGTAATCTCTTCAAATTAGTCCCTATGTATGCACTTTCAATCAATTTCATCCATTAAAACATATATGTAACACAATAATCATTCATTATCTACCATTAGGGAGCTAAATAAGCTTCTATCACAAGTGCGTAGATTTCTAGACTTCAATTTTTCTTCAAATAAATGGTAGAATAATGAAATATGAGCTCCAAGGAGTCCAAAAATGCAAAAATAATTGAAAAAGGGACCAAATTGCACTTACATGGAAGCTTGTAAATTTTTGAAACCCTTGGCCATGGAGTTAGGGATTCTCGGCTGAACATGGGGTATTTCATGGAGAAGATGATGTTTTATTTCATTAATTTTTGTCTGTTACTCACTTTTGACAAAAATGCCCTTAAGGCCCTTACTAAAATATTTTTGCATGTAAGGGTGTTTTGGTCTATAACACTCATTAATGGTCCTATTACCACATAAAAGCTTCCTATTTCATGTGATAATTCAATCAAGTCTAATTATCATCTAATAAGCACATTTTGCACTTTTCTTGATTTAGTCCTTATCGAGCAACCAAACATTAATACAGTAAAATTTTCACCTAGTATCTTGACTCTAATATTTAATCAAACAGATATCATAAAAAAATTCACAAAATTAAAATTCTCTCACTCTGGATTTGTGGTTACAAAACCACTATTCTAACTAGCCCCTGATTCGGGGTGTCACAAGGAGATTACTGGGAAATGTGCCCATATTGTAGTGAACATGTAACTATTTTCTATTTATTTAAAAGATGAATAAACAATAAATTTAATTTCACATTTCACTATTATGTATTTTGTATTTTTTTTCTTTCATATTTTGCATGCATAGCAAAATTGTGACAAGCAAATATTAGCTCATTGATTGTCTTAGTTCAAACTGAAGATAATTGACATTGTAAGAATGTTTACATTGCGAGAAAGACAACTTACTTCAGTAGATAATCTAAATGAGTTTGTAATCCCATAAAAGAGTCAAAATGAACATTTGATTCAAATATTGAGAATGATTATTATGTCAGCTACAATTCTAATTGAGAAGATGAGTAGTCTTGGCTATCGAAGCAGTTGACTCACAGGTAGAGACATAGATGTATTCATTTATAGAATGATACATTGGACTGGACCTAAGATGTATTAATTCTAAATCTATTTATGAATTAATTCACTTGTGATGTTCCTGGTGTGATTTACCTAAATTCTAAGTTAGTCACTGATCATGCTTATGCAACTCATGTGCTTTGATATAAGTGGAGGTTTATGCTCTAAAGATGATTGAGCCAATTGTCGGTATGTAAGGTACATGAATTGTGTACAACATGGCTTTTGTAACGCCCCAAAAATCTATTTTTTATTTGTGCATTAAGGCTTTGAGTGCATGATTAATCTAATAATTATGTGATCTTGAAGTGTTTGGAGGGTACTATGAAGTCCTAGGTTCAAATTAGGCCATAGGAAAAATTATGATTTTTGACCTTAGTGGAACCCTGACCTCAAGAAGTATGACTCTTAAATAATTTGGGTAGAAATAGAACACAAATAAGCTTGTGGCCTAATGGCAAGTGGCGCCACTTTGGAGAGCATAGAGGTGAAGTAACAAGGAAAAGAGGGAGGTCCAGGGTTCGAGCGTGGACAAAGTATGTTGTTGGGTATTTATTTTTGCACCTTGGGCAGCCAGTGGTGGACTTGGAGTTGAACTCTAAAGGGAGGAGTTTGAAGTGGTCAAGTAGGGATTTGTGGAGTGATAAGCGGAGGAAATCTTGGAAAAAATTAAGGGATTGGGTTGTTGGAGGAGTTGGAGCTGAATTGGCAATCAGAGGAAAGGTAAAATCGGCTTGGGTTTTGAATGAGTGCCGAATTGGGGGGTGTGAAGTGCAAATTTGGTTAGTGAGGGTTTTTGAGCTCAATTTCGGTATTTTAGGTTTTTTTTTTTTTGCTATTGCCGAATTCTTTTGCCATTTTGGCATCTATCAGTTTTGGGAAAGTTTTGTACTCTCTTTTGGTAAGTCGAATTGTTCTTTTCTTTGTCACTTTTGGCCGACAACTTCCTCTTCTCTATTCTTCTCTTTGTGCCTACTTTGTGCCCTCACTTTTCTTAAAACAAAACCGAGCATTCTGTTCTACTTTACTCACAAGACAACCTCTTCCTCTTAAACTTTTCTTTTCTTTTGTGACTCTTTCTTTTCATGACCCATTGCTAAATTCCTTGAGTGCTGCCATCATCTCCTTCCTCTTTGAATTACCTCAATCGACACCTTTCTTCGTCCCTCTATTTCTTCATGTGCCGTTTTCCCTATTGAGCCAAGGAACGAGTATTTCTTTCTTTTTCCTCTCAAGTGTGGGCGTCGATTTTTCTCTTCTAAAAGCTATGGTGAATCTTTCTGGATCTCTGTTGAACTATTCCCCGTATACCTAGATTTGGTGAGGTAAGAATTACTATTGGTTTATAAAAGTACCCATATGTGTTAGCGTTTCTCTCTTATTTAAGTGAAGGTTGAATGCCCTTGCAAGGGGTTAAGGGTGACTTATAATGAATATAGGTCACGTGGTTATTCGATCTGTGATGGTTGAGGTTCTTTAACACAGGTTTTAGAGTCCATTACGGTTAGTGAATAAGCGAAAGGTGGTTAAGGCTTGTTCGTTCAAGGTTCTACACTCGTGGGCTATTACGGTTCTTACCACTAAGGTGTGTACATATACCGCACACACGTTAGATCAGTAAAAGTCAAAATCTTGAAAAGCCAGAATGCTGAAAAGTCGAAAAGCTGAAAAGCCGAAAGGTTGGTGCCGGCAACCAAATGAGCGTGCAAACCCTCGGGTGGAGATACAGTTACAATGACCGAGGCCTTGGGATCAATCTCACGCTCTCGGGCCACTTTTTGGCCAACTGGGCCAAAATGGGCCAAATGGGCCTGATGGGTCGTGGGCCTATTTCGAGTAAAATGGATGAACTTGACAAGCCGGTCAAGTTAATTACGAGACTTATAGTAGATTTGGGCCTAATGGGTCGTGTGAGTACGCGGGCCTTTTGGGCTACATGATGGGCTTTTGGGCCCTAACGGATTTGTAGCATTTGTAAAATGGACGTAATACCCAGTGAATAAATTGTAAAATGTTAATGGGTTGAATTGTGTACTCAGGCCCACGATGTGATATGATTAATTTACCTAAGTGAATAATGACTAATATGCCCTTGCGGGAAAATGACTAAAATGCCCCTACTTGATAAATGTATGATTTGCATGCCACATGTATGTATGATGCATTCACTATATTATGTTGCATTTGGGCTAGATTATGTTAGAGGAAGTGTATCTGAGGGTCGCACGGTCACTTGACGACTGTGGACCCAACGAAGGCTTTTAAGCCATGTTACAATTAGCAGCTCTGCTGCAACGATTAGTAGTGCCACAACCGGTGCTACAACGGATATTATGATTAGCAGCTCGGCTGCAACGATGAGTGGTGCCGCAACCGGTGCCACAACGGGTGTATAAAGATGGGTGGGTCGAGTATCTCCCCACAGGTGTGTAGCGTTGGAAGGGAGTGTACAGGTTGGATGGGGGTTTATTTGCATTGTATGAGCATATTGTATATTGTGATATGGGCTCAAGCCCAACTGAGGCCCACAGGCCACCGTTATTGAATTGGGCTTAGGCCCAAAATGTTATTGCATGTTATGTGTTTGTTGAAGGTCATACACACTGAGTTTTTAAAAACTCACTCCCTTCTTTAATTTTGCAGGAGACCCTCAGTAGGCGGCTCGACGTAGGAAAAAACTCGGAGGTGGCCACGCTGCAATTTACTTTAATAATTAGTAGTCTTAATTATTTTATCTTTAGTTTTATTAATGGGTTGTAATAAGGCCTTTAATCTATGGTTTGATTTTTATATGTGGTTTTATTATTTGTTTTCATATTCGTTTGACTTTCAATTTAAACATGTTTTTCCAAATCAAATAACATTTTGAAACCAACATAAATACCTGAACATTTTTCTTTGAACATGAGCTTCCGCTGTATTTTAACAAGTAAATTTACAAGATATGCAAACTCGGGTTTTCAACAAATGAACTCAAAGCTTTTATTTAAACACACCTGAACTTTTAATTAAGCAAACACTTAGAGGGATTCGTTTTAAGGTAAAATATTTTACTAGTGAAGCTGTTTTGAGAATAAACCCTCATTTGAACCACGCGCGGACAATTGTTTTCAAAGTCTTCCAACATATTCGAGTCACCCTTTAGTGTGACATTGCCAAATTCAACCACAACGTCTGGGCTGGGTTTGGGGTGTTACAGCTTTACTAATAATAGTAGAATTCATAGCTTAATTAAATAGTTAATGATATCCTCTCGTTGGCATTGTGTGGATTGATAAATATGGAACGTGGCCATGGGTTGCTTGTGCTCGAATGATCAAATTATCAAAGTCATTTTTTCACAGTGATCATATTAATCATTTAGAAGACGCAATAATGACAATGAGATAAAATAGGATAGTATTCAGTGAACAGATTTAACTCAAAGGAATCAAGGATATCATATAAGGGTAACACCTACATGACGAGGTCATTGGACAAAGCAATTGGATGATTAAGTAATTGCGAATTATTAAGAAATCAAGGATATCATGGTACTTTTTGCGAACTGACTCCATGATTAAGTAATTGCAAATTACCGGAACGATGCTTATGGACATAATTGCAATAACTAAAGCATAATTATATATGTCCAATTACTCCTCTGCTAGCTCAACAAAAGCTTGATCAGGTTGCATTTGAATCAGAAGAAAATTCTACGACTTTGGAAATAATTTAATTGAGTCGATTTATTTAATGTGGAATTAAATTAGGTGGTCGTGAGAATTGTTCAACTAGAGAATTTGATTAAAGAATTTTCTTGAAAAATTAATTTGAAAAATCTAAGTGATTTTTGGAAAAGTTAAGTTTGATCAAGTAAAATTAAATTAATCAAATTAATTAAAATTAATATGATATTTTTATAACTTAATTTTCAAGTCAAAAGATTGGCCTTGTAACACCCCAAAAATTTTAATTTTTGTTTTTGTGTATGTGTGACACAAATATTTGTTTGCTTTAGTGGTTAAGTGTTCCGAGTGTGTTTAGGAGGTCCCGAGTTCAAGCCATGACTTGGGAAAATTTTGGTATTTTTAAGAATAAGGCCCTATCTCTAGTTAGTAAGCTTTTATTTAAATATTTGTAAGTAGGTATCAGAATAGGCCTGCTGGTCTGGTGGATAAGTAGAGTGTTAGTGTGATGGAGGTTCGGTGTTCAAGTACTAGTGTGGGCATTATTTTTGCTTAAAAAATTTGCTAGAGTTGTTTTGAAAGAGGACACTGAGTAGTGGATGTGTAGTAGGAGTTGAGGGAGGAAATTAAGCGATTTTGGGATTCTATCAAAATCTTTTTGCTAATTTCGGTTCATCCAAAAGAAAATTCTGTTCTCTCTTCCCCAAATTTCTTCCATCATTCTGACCTTTTTTCACCCTTCCTCTGTCGAATTTTCATTGTTTTCTTCCTCTTTTCTTTTGATTTCTTTTGTGCTTCCACCTTGTTCAACGATAAAATTCGCTTCATTCGGTAAGTATTCGTTAGGCCTTTTTCTCTCGTTCATAGTTAGTTTTATGAAAAGGGTTTGTTTTGGTTCTTTTGGATTATGTGAAAATCAAGTAGCGATTGGTGCTTCTGTAGTTATATGAACGGTTGGGTTCTCAGTCGTTGTCGGTAAGTGATTGGGTTTACTTTTTCAATATTCTAAGGTCTCGTTGTGAAATAATCCCGATTTTGATTTTAATTGTGCCGCTAAAATCGGCTTTGGTAATGTCAATTATAGCTTCTTGAAGGCTCGACAGTGCTTACACGTAAAAAATAAACCAGGTGTGTACTTGATTATGCAGAAAATGAGGATTTAGCAAAAGCCAAAAACCTCACTATCGACACCACACGGGCGTGTGATCGATGAGGCCAGGCCGTACGCGTAAGACACGACTGTGTGATGGCCAGGCAAGCCATGTGCGAGACACAGGCTAGACTATTTTGGGCCGTATGGGCCACATAGGCATGTGGGCCCACACGGGCCACACGGGCGTGTGGGAGTTTAGGTTAGGCCTGTGATCCACACGGCCAAGGCCAATTTGGGCCTTGTGGGCCATACGGGTGTGTGAGCTTACCATTTCAGCTCTTAGGAGCTTACCGTTTATCAGCTCAGGAGGAGGTTACTAATCATGGCTCGAAAGATTGAATGAATTGACAGATTATCGATTATTGACACTTAGTGTGTATCACCAGAGTATCCCTCGATATTTCATTAGGTTCAACGGGCAAAATACTATTACGGATTATACGAAAAGGTATGGAATTGGATATGAGTTATATGAAATGTATGAATGAAATGTTATATGAATTAAATGCCAAGTAAACCTTTCATGGTTGAATTATTGTTTATATGCAAGTTGAGTTACTAATCTTTTTATGTGTATATATGATAGGCATTTGAACTTTTGAGTTGGATTGTATTAAATTTAATTGCTTATATTGAATATTCAGTAAGTTAATTATATATTATACGGGCTTACTAAGCTATAAAGCTTACTCTGTTTGTTTTCTGTGTTTTATAGAGGTTTGTTAGCTTGCTCGATTTGAACAATGTCAGAGATAAGCATCATACTATCTAGTCGACTTTTCGATACTTTTGGAACTCAAAGAAAATGTGTAAATATGGCATGTATAGGCTAGTTAATAGAAGGAAGTTTTGGTTACCTTTGGTTATAAAGCTCATATGTGTTTTGATGTGTTTAAGCCATGAGATTTGGCTTATTTGGGAAAATGGTTGAATGTATTAAGTTGTTGTTTTTTGGCAAGTTTATGAATGAAAGACTTGATGCATATGTTCATTTTGATATGAGATGAGTAAGTGAATTGAAAATGCTTGAATTTTTTTTCATGTTTTCTTAAATCTTTTATATGTTACCGATTTAGTCTCGAATGTATGAATTAAGCTTTGTATGCTCGATTTAAGCATGATATGAATATGATTGATGGATACCTACTAAAATGGGATAATATTTGATGATTAAATGTTCTGAACTGAGTTGAAAGTCTGGTAATGCCTCTTAACCCATTTTGGCGATGATTACGGGTTAGGGGTGTTACATTTTATTAGTATCAAAGCTATGATTTAGTCAATTCTAGGACTATCGTGTGTATGTGAGTCTAGCTATACATGCCATAGATATAAACTGCGATAGTGTGATATCTCCTAACAATCTCTGAATTATGTTTTATATAGTAAATGGATCCAAATCGAGCTGTAGCTGATGACGTAGAGAGTAATGCGCCATCTCTCGCTAAAGGGACTGCGCCTTTTGAATCTAGTCCTGCTACGGGCAGTCAGGGAGAAGCTAAACAAGCTTTCTTCTGGATGATGAGTGAATGGTTTACTGAATTTGTTCAAGTAAACCTGGCTACTCAACAACCTCCACCCTTGCCTGTTCCCTAACCAATCCCTATAGATCCATGAGGTACAAATCATTTAAGATTAAATAGACCTTCTGTTGACAAAATATGGAAGTATGGAGCTGAAGAATTCAGAGCCACTGCTAGTGATGATGTCGAGAGAATCGAATTTCTGCTCGAAAATATGATTAGGGTCTTTGATAAACTATCTTGCACACCTAAAGAATGTTTAAAGTGTGATATTTCACTGTTAAGAGATGCAGCGTATTAGTGGCGGAATACCCTAATATCCGTTGTTCTGCAAGAAAGAGTTACATGGGATTTTTTCCAAATTGAATTTCGAAAGAAATTATATTAGTTAGCGATTGTTGACCAGAAACGAAAGGAATTTCTTGAATTGGAATAAGGCCATATGACAGTAACTGAATACGAGAGAGAGTTTGTTAGACTTAGCAAATATGCTCGCGAATGTGTTTCCACTGAGGCTATAATTTGTAAAAGATTCGAGGATGGATTGAATGAAGATATCTGATTTTTAGTCAAGATTCTCAAATTGAAAGAGTTTGTTGTCCTGGTTGATAGAGCTTGTAAAGCCGAAGAGCTTGGCAAAGAGAAAAGAAAACCTGACTTTGAAGCGAGAGACTCTAGAAAGAGATTCACGAGTAAATCACATCAAACTAGATCGAAGAAAACTAAAGAATATCACCCCCATTCAACTGCTTTTGCGGGCATGTTGATCAGAGATAAAGATACTAGATAGTTCAGTCCAAGACCCCAAACAACATTTGTTGCCAGTGTGGGTAGTGTGAGAAATGTGGGATTTGAATGTAAACACTGCAATAAGAAGCATTATGGTGAACGTCGAGTGAAAAGTGGGGCATGTTTCAGATGCAGATCTTTGGATCATTATCTCCGGGATTGTCCAGAGAAGTCTACCACCGAAAGAAAACAATCTGTAAAAGTGAGCAATATGGCTACTAGAGGGAGGCCACCCCGAAATACTAGAAACACGAGTGGAAACTGAGGTAACATGAGAGACTCAGCTGTGAGATCTGAGGCACGAGTTCCAGCACAAGCATACATTACCCGCGCACGTGAGGAGGCATCTTCACCAAATGTTATTACCGATACTTTTTCTCTTTGTAACATTGATATTGTTGCATTGATAGATCCTAGATCAACCCATTCATATATCTGTATGAGATTGGTGTTTAAAAAGAGTTTACCTGTCGAGTCTACGGAGTTTGTAGTCAAAGTATCGAACCCCCTAGGCAAGTCTATTCTAGTAGAAAAAATTTGTAAGAAATGTCCATTGATGACTTGGGGTTGTTGTTTTCTAGCTAATTTGATGCTTCTACCATTTGATGAGTTTGATGTAATATTGGTCATAGACTAGTTGACTATGCATGATGTGGTTGTAAATTGTAGATGAAAGATTATTGAATTGAAATGTTAGAATGGTGAAATTCTTCGAATTGAATCTGATGATTCGAGTGAATTACCAATATGATATCATCTATGCGAGCTAAAAAATGTATGAATAAGGACTGCAATGCATATCTTGCGTACGTATTGAATACAAAAGTGTTAGAATTAAAGATTGAATCTATGCTAGTTGTCTGTGAGTTTTCGGATGTATTTCTAAAAGAATTATTGGGATTACTGCCAATCAGAGAGGTTGAATCTGCCATTGAATTGTTACCTGGCACAACACCGATACTTATAGCTTCGTACAAAATGGCATTGACCAAATTAAAAGTGTTGAAAGCTCAGTTGCAAGAATTGGCAGATAGAGGTTTTGTACGATCGAGTTATTCGCCCTAGGGTGCGCTGATATTGTTTGTAAAGAAGAAAGATGGGTCAATGAGAATGTGTATTGATTACAGACAGCTAAATAAAGTGACGATAAAGAACAAATATCCCCTACCGCAAATTGATGATTTATTTGATCAGTTGAAAGGGGCTACGGTATTTTCAAAGATTAACCTGAGATCCGGTTATTATCAGTTGAGAGTTAAAGACTTAGACATACCAAATACTACATTCACAACACATTACGGTCACTATGAATTTTTAGTTATGCCATTTGGATTAACTATGCTCCTGCTTTGTTTATAGTTTTGATGAATCTGATATTCAGACCATATTTAGTCAGATTTATTGTTGTGTTTATTGATGACATTCTAATCTATTCTCATGATGAGGTAGAGCATACCGAGCATTTGAGAATTGTGTTGCAGACTTTGAGAGATAAACAGTTGTATGCTAAATTCAGCAAATGTGAATTTTGGCTTCGGAAAGTTAGATTTCTGGTCCATATCGTTTCATCGGAAGGCATCATTGTAGATCTGAGTAAAATTTCTGCAATTATAGACTGGAAACCACCGAGAAATGTATCCAAGATTAGAAGTTTTCAAGGATTAGCGGGATATTACCCGAGATTCGTGAAAGGATTCTTGATGATTGTAGTACTGTTAACGCGATTGCTTTAAAAAGATGTGAAATTCGATTGGTTAAAGAAGTGTCAACAGAGCTTTAAACAGTTGAAAACACTACTAATAGAGGCACCAGTTTTAGTTCAACCTGAATCGGGTAAAGAGTTTGTAATTTATAGTGACGCGTCATTAAACGGACTTGGTTGTGTATTGATGTAAGATGGAAAAGTTATAGTTTATGCTTCCCGACAGTTGAAACCACATGAGAAGAACTATCTGACACACTACCTTGAGTTAGTTGTAATTGTATTTGCATTGAAGATTTGGCGATACTATCTATACAGTGAAAAATGCCATATTTATATAGATCACAAAAGTCTGAAATATCTGATGTCACAAAAAGATTTAAATCTACAGCAACGAAGATGGCTTGAGTTATTAAAAGATTATCACTCGGGAAAAGCTAATGTTGTTACTGATGCTTTAAGCCGAAAATCCCTATTTGCTTTACGGGCAATGAATTCTTAGATGTCGTTATGTGATGATGACTCAATTTTAACTTAATTAAAAGCTAAATCGGTATTTGTTCAACAAATCTGCGAAGCTCAGAAAGATGATAATGAGTTACAAGCTAAACAAAATCAATGTGAGACTATTCCTGACTCAGAGTTTCAAATTGGAGCTGATGATTGTTTAATGTTTCAAAATAAAATTTACATACTGAGAAATTTTAAACTCATTCAGAAGATTTTATGTGAAGCACACAGTAGCTGCTTACCCCATACATCTGGGGAGTAGGAAAATGTATAACGATTTGAAATAGTTGTACTGGTGGCATGGCATGAAACGAGATATCTCGAAATTTGTTTCTATATGTTTAATCTGTCAGCAAGTCAAAGCTAAACATCAAGTACTGTCAGGTTTATTACAGCCAGTGATGATTCTCGAGTGGAAATGGGATAGTATTACAATGGATTTTGTATCGGGAATGCCTTTGACTCTGAGAAGGAAAGATGCTATCTGGGTTGTCGTTAATCGACTAATGAAATCTGCTCATTTTATACTGGTATGAATAGACTACTCACTTGACAAACTAGCCGACTGGTACATTTCTGAGGTTGTCAAATTACACGGGGTGCTACTATCTATCATCTCTGATAGAGATCCGAGATTTACATCGCGATTCTAGAAGAAACTACAAGAAGCTTTGGGAACGAAATTGAATTTCAATATAGCTTTTCATCCTCAGACTGACGATCAAACTAAGAGAGTTATTCAGATTCTTGAAGATATGCTGAGATGTTGTAGTTTAGAGTTTGAGGGCAGTTGGGAAAAGTATATACCGTTGATCAAATTCGCGTATAATAACAGCTTTCAGACAAGCATAAAGATGGCACCGTATGAAGCTTTATATGGTCGTAAATGAAAAACTTTGTTATACTAGACTGATTTGAGTGAGAAAAAAGATTTACAGGGTTGAGTTGATTAGAGAAACAGAAGAAACAGTAAAAGTAATTCGCGACAATCTAAAAGCAGCTTCAAATCGACAAAAATCGTACGCAGATTTAAAACTAAAAGAAATTGAGTTTCAAGTCACGGATCGAGTGTTTTTGAAAGTGTCACCATGGAAAAAGATTCTCTGTTTCGGCCGTAAAGGGAAACTTAGTCCACGATTCATCGGGTCGTATAAGATTGTTGAAAGAATATGGCCTATGGCGTATCGACAATCGTTATTGTCTGAACTTGAAAAGATACATTATGTCTTTCACGTTTCTACGCTACATCGATACAGATCTGATCCATCACATGTAATTTCTCCTATTGATGTTGAGGTATAGACTGATTTGTCATATAACGAAAAACCGATCAGGACTCTGGCTTGTGAAGTTAAAGAATTGAGAGATAAACGTATAACTCTTGTAAAGGTTCTTTGGCATAAACACAGGATCGAGGACGCTACGTGGGAACCCGAGGAAGCTATGCAAAAACAATACCCTAACCTATTTATCGGTAAGATTTTTTGGGACGAAAATCCTTTAAGAGGGGAGAGTTGTAACCGCCCATTTTCGGTCAAATTAGAACAGTGGTTTTGGAACCACGAATCTAAGGTCAAAATATTTTTTTTATTTTATTACTATTTACAGCATGATAGAATTATGGTATAAAAATTTCATTAAGAAATTTTACTGTTTAAATGCTTAATTTGGTAAAAAGGACTAAAGTGAGTAAAGTGTAAAAGTTGGATTCTAATAGCAAAAAGGGTTTATTAGTTATGGAATTCTAAATGAAAGGTCCTTAAATGGTAATTAGACGATAAACATTGATAGTGGATGATAGTGGCTTGGTATAATGGTAATTACTAAAGTTCATTAAGGTTAAATTAGTAAATTGGTTATTAAAGGTTAATTAAAATAAAACAAACAAATTCATTAATCCATTCATCTTTCTCCACCGATTTTAATAAGAAGAACAAGCCATTTTAGGGCTTGAAATTCAGAAATGCTTCTTAAGCCTAATTGGTACGGTTTTGACTTGGGTTTTAATGATATTTATGTTTTTGAGCTCGTTGTAGCTTAATCTAGCTAGCTTGTACCTTTATTTTTTGAAATTGTTATAGATTTTGAATGATTCCATTGTTGAATACTTGGTTGTTTTGATGATTAATGGTAGATTATAAATGATTGTTGATAGATATCCAAATTTTGCTAAGTGATTTTTGAGAGAAATGAAAATGAAGGATTAATTTCTGAAATCATGAAATCATGTGGTTGAAAGTATGAATAAAGTGAAAATATGGGCTACTATGAAGGTATATGAAATTCGGTTACTATGGGTTAGGGTTTAATTGTGCAAATTTGCATTTTTATGTGTTAAGGACTAAATTGTAAAGTAGTCAAAAGTTTAGGGGCAAATGTGTAATTTGCCAAAATTATGAAATATATGCTTATTTGAATTAAATGGAAGGTTTAATGAGTTGATTTATTATGTTATAGATCAAGATAAACAAATATCGAAACTAGATCGGGGGAAACTAAAAGTAGACGAGTAATCGAAAGTTTATTCGAGCTATACGAGGTAAGTTCGTATAATTAAAATTAAACTTTTATTTAATTGGAACTGTATGAAATGAATTTATATATACATATGTGATATGAGAAATTAAAGTAAATGATATTTAAATGCTTAAATTGATGTTTACCGAGAACTACTGAGTCCCGTTTGAATTGTAGAAAGTCATAGAATACGAGTGACATGTCACTAAGGTTACCGTTTTGGTTGAGATCCTACATTTGTTGCAAACTCACCACAGCTCGTATGAGCTTACTGTTTTAGCTCTTAGGAGCTTACCGTTTCAGCTCGTTAGAGCTTACCGTTTCAGCTCGATAGAGCTTACCATTTATCAGCTTAGGAGGAGCTTACCGAACATGGCTCGAAAGAGCAGAAATGATAATGAATTGACGGATTACCAATTATTGACATTTAGTGTGTATCACCTGAGTATCCCTCGATATTTCATTAGGTTCAATAGGCATAATACTGTTACGGATTATATGACAAGGTATGGAATTGGATATGAGTTATATGAAATGTATGAATGAAATGTTATATGAATTAAATGCCAAGTAAACCTTTCATGGTTGAATTATTGTTTATATGCAAGTTGAGTTACTAATCTTTTGATTTGTACATATGATAGGCATTTGAACTTTTGAGTTGGATTGTATTGAATTTAATTGCTTATATTGAATATTCAGTAAGTTAATTCTATATTATACGGGTTTACTAAGCTATAAAGCTTACTCTGTTTATTTTTTGTGTTTTATAGAGGTTCGTTAGCTTGTGCGATTCGAATGGCATCAGAGATAAGCATCATACTATCCAGTCGACTTTTTGGTACTTTTGGAACACAAAGAAAATGTGTAAATATGGCATGTGTAGGCTAGTTAATAGAATGAAGTTTTGGTTACCTTTGGTTATAAAGCTCATATGTGTTTTGATGTGTTTAAGCCGTAAGATTTGGCTTATTTAGCAAAATGGTTGAATGTATATAAGTTGTTATTTTTTGGCAAGTTTATGAATGAAAGACTTTATGCATATGTTCATTTTGATATGAGATGAGTAAGTGAATTGAAAATACTTGGTTATAAGTACATATTTGCCTATGAACCATATTGTTTCGATATGTGTTTGAATGCATAAATGATATTGATTTGGGTATATAAATGTTTGGTATTGAAATGGTATATTTTTGTAATGAATTGAGATTGGTTTGGCTGTATATTTGTGTTAGAAAATGGTACAAATTGATGTGGTTTAAGTATGCTTGAGGAGGGTGAGAAATGTGGCTTAAACCAAGCCTACTTTCGTGTCACACAGTCTGAGCACATGACCATGTGACTCGATCGTGTGACCCCTAAAGCTAGTTAAAGCAAGTTAGTGAGTTACACGGCATAGGCACACGGGCGTGTATGGTGGCCGTGTGAGGCACACAGTCGTGTGACCCTTAGTCAAATTTTTTTTCTAAGTTTTCTTAAATCTTTTATGTGTTACCGATTCAGTCCCGAATGTATGAATTAAGCTTTGTATGCTCGATTTAAGCATGATATGAATATGATTGATGTATAACTACTGAAATGGGATAATATTTGATGATTAAATGTTCTGAACTGAGTTGAAAGTCCAGTAATGCCTCTTTACCTATTCTGACGACGGTTATAGGTTAGGGGCATTACACCTAGTCTCATGCGCCGATCCTGTAAGTATTCTGAAACTGATATATGTTTAAACTAAAAATGTTATAGATAGTATATTTTGAAATTACTATAAGTAGTATACTGCAGAAATCCTCTAGTTAGTATATACTAAAACTGTAGTCAAACTGAAACTATAGTAAAACTGCTAGATATTGCGACATACAAAAACAAACTCTAAATTACTAAAACTGTTTACATAAAACATCTGTTAATAAACATAGAACTGTAACTGATTCATAAAACTTTTAATATAAATAAATTCGATTAGATATGAGCACACGAAGTATCTACGGATGGGGTACTAGAGGCCAAGGTAGAGGCCGTAGGGGAGCTCGAGCTGAGTCCTTGTCATCTGGCAGCATACCTAATCTAGACACGAGCGAGACGCCGGTATCACCTGTTATAAGACTGGGTCTTAAGATCGTATGGCTAGGGACAACGTATTGTCCCAGGTTATGCTAAGGATTTTGGAGAGGGTCGTTGGGCCCAATACTGGATCTGGGGGCCGAGGGTCAATTACGGAACAATTCCAGTCCAATGGAGCTTAGCTCTTCAAGGGTGTCACTGGAGTCGACCCTAATGTGGTCGAGTACTGGATTGAGGCCAAAGAGAGGATCATAGTGATCTGATTGCACCCCCAGCATAAATTAAAGGGTGCAATCTCACTGCTATGGGATGAGGCTTATCAGTGGTGGCTTACTATTAAGGAGGGCACTTAGCCCGAAAGTCTGACCTGGGAGTTCTTTAAGACCGCCTTCTAGGGGAAATATGTGGGAGCCAGTTATGTGGACGCCCGTAGGAGGGAGTTTCTGAATATCATTTAGGGGGATCGATCAATGGTCGAGTATGAGGCTGAGTTTCTGAGACTGAGCCACTATACGCGAGGTATGGTGGCATCAGAGTATGAAAGATGTGTCCACTTTAAGGATGGCCTTAGAGATAACTTGAGGGTTTTGATAGCTCCGTAGAGGGAGCAAGATTTTTCTGCACTAGTCGAAAAGGCGAAGATCGTTAAGGAGGTTAAGTGCGTTAAGCGCCAAAACCATGATAGAGAGAGGTAGGAATAATAGGGATTTGAAGCCCTTGAGTTCTATACAAAGGCCTAAGAAAAAGGCCAAAGCTGATGGGCCAGTTAGTGCTAGGCCCCTTATTGCTCCTGTTGGGATGTTGCCTTGTGGGGATTGTGGTAGACACCATCAAGATAAGTGTTGGACTAGGACTGGGGTGTGTTTAAGATGCAGATCATTGGATCATCGTATTAGGGAGTGTCTGTTGAGGGCTGATCAAATGCAAACTCAGGGTACTGGCACTGCACAGCCATAGAGGATAGCACAGCAGCCACCGAGAGGTCGTGGTCAAGCTACGGGTGGTAATGGTATGGGTCATGGACAGAGAGCATCGGGTAGAGGTGCTGGACAGACTGAGGCGAGGTAGCCAGCTCTAGTATATGCTGCATGCCATTGAGAGGATGGAGATGCCCCGGATGTCATCATGGGTACGTTTCTTATCTATGATGTGCCATACATTGCATTGATAGATATAGGATCCACTCACTCCTATATAGCCTGTACTATGTCTGGAAACTTAGGGATTTTTGTTGAGAGCACTACGAGTGAGGTTACTGTACTGAGTCTGTTGGGGCAGTCCGTTTAAGTTAATAAACTGTTTAGAGATGTCCCTTTAAAGGTTCAAGGGGTAGTCTTTCTGGTTGATCTAATAGAGCTTCCATTTGTGGAGTTCGACTTAATTCTAGGGATAGACTGGTTGGCCAAGCATCATGTCAGTTTGGACTGTACGACTAAGAGGGTCGTATTGAAAACCGAGGAGGATAATGAGGTAGTCATGATTGGAGAGTGCCAGAATTATTTATCTAATGTGATCTCTGCACTGGTGGCGGAGAAGTTGGTTCGTAAGGGATATGAGGCATTCTTGGCCTACGTAAGAGTTTCTAATTCTGAGGACTCTATTGTTAAAGACTGATAATGATAAATTATACAAATTTTTACCTCATGTTTAGCCTAATTTCTGGATGAATTATTATTAATTTTGTGAGAATTGGTGCTCTTAACCCTTCTATTTCATGTTGTATACTCAAGAGAGCATAGGGAAGAGAAAAGAACAAAAAAGGGACTGAAAATGAAGAAAATGGGTCAAAGTGTGAAAATGACACGGCCCAAGGAATCACCACACGGCCGTGGCACACGGCCGTGCCACATGAGGTCCAACACGGCCCAGCCCCGACAAGCACGGCCAGGCTACACGACCGTGCCACCTCAACAGGCCTGAACATGGCCCTTATCGAAATCACATGGGTGTAGCACACGGGCACGTCCCTGTCGTGAGGAAGTGTAATTTCACTCGGATTTGGATACTTAGAGGCTAAGAAAGGCATCCCAAAGCTCTATATAAAGACCCTAGGAGGCAACTCTAAGGGTGTACTCTTTTCTCCCAAAAAGGAGCGCTATATTTCTGCCAACACAAGGAGTGAAAGCAAGGAATTACTCCAAGGGAAGCCGATTGATTCATCCCAGAAGCCAGAATTCTACATTAAGATAGAGGATCTCCCTAAATTCCTTCAGGGGTTTTTAGGTTCTTTATGTTTTGTTATCTTATTTCTTCTGAGATGTTTTATTTATTAATTATGAACTAAACCTCTCAAATACTTGAGGGGGATGAAACCTAAGATAGATCTTGTTATTATTTATTCTTAAATTATATGATAAATACTTGAATTGTTCTTAATTATTTGTTCTTCATTCTTGATTTAATAGTCCTAGGTATTACTTCAAGAAACTGATGTGCTTAGACAGAGGAGCAAAAGTCCTTATTTTAAGAGTAGATCTACCATAATTAAGTGGAGTTGCATGCAACCCTAGACATAGGGCGACATAAATCTGCCGAATTAGGGTCAAACCTAATAGGGGGATCTATAGATCGAATTAATGCAACCTGGGGGTGTTAATTAATAAAGAAACTTTAGTTAACCACCTAGGATTAGTTGTTCTTATCCTCGACGGAGGTATTAACATAGGTTAGGGATCTCTACGGATCAAGTTAAGTGAAGAAATCGTCTAGTTCAAGAAGTTAATAACAAGTGAAGTCTAGGTGGATTCTCCCTTGAGTATTGCTCATATCAATTAGCTTTTCCGAAAGTCTTTCCCTATTTTACTTTTTGTGCACTTTTAGTTAGTTTTAAAGTTAGTTTCAAACAACCCTCTTTTATTTTTAGGCTAGATAATAGAAAGGAAGTAAGTACTAGTACTTTTGGTTCCCTTGGGTACGAAAACTCGGTCTTGCCACTAAACTATACTACTGTTCGATAGGTGCGCTTGCCTTTAAATCGTGATATTAGTTAGTTTTTGGTGTGATCAGTTTTTATAAATTTTATTACTTAATATCGGGGAACTAAAATATTACGAAAACTCGATTTCTATTACTTTAGCCATTACTATTTTTATTTCGTTTAAGCTTTTTATTTTTTTTATTTTTATTTTTAATTTTCTTTGTTTTTTTCCCTTCTAGGTATTTCTAGTTTATGACTAGAAACAACCCAGCAGGACCATTACTTTTTGACGAAGACTTAGAAGCGACAGTTCGTAGAACTCGCAGAGAGATCAGACGAAGCCTACGTTATCCAGAACAAGATCAAGAACAAGGGCCAGAACGTACAGAAGAGATGGAAGCAAACCAAAACATTCCACCACCTCCCGCAATAGCCATGCAACTAGTGAATCAAGATGAAGCTCCTCGCACTATGTATGATTATGCTAAACCTAGTTTAGCTGGTACTCAAATTAGTATTATTAGACCTGCCATTGCTGCTAATAATTTTGAACTAAAACCTAACACTATTCAGATGATATAGCAATTGGTGCAGTTTGATGGTTTACAGGATAAAGATCCAAATTCACACATAGCCAATTTTTTGAAACTTTGTTATACTTTTAAAATTAATGGCATTTCTGATGATGCCATTCGTCTAAGGCTATTTCCATTCTCTTTGAGAAATAAAGCCAAACAGTGGTTAAATTCTTTATCACGAGGCTCAATCACTACATGGGAACAGATGACTGAAAAATTTTTACTTAAATATTTTTCGCCAGCTAAAACAGCTAAATTACGAAATGATATCTCTTCTTTTGTGCAGATTGATTTAGAAACACTTTACGATGCCTAGGAGAGATACAAAGATCTTTTGAGAAGGTGCCCTCATCATGGATTACTTTTGTGGCTACAAGTTCAAACCTTTCACAACAGTTTGAATCCTTTAACAAGGCAAATGATCGATGCAGCCGCAGGAGGAACAATCAACAATAGAACACCCGAAGCAGCTTATGAATTTATTGAAGAGATGTCACTGAATAACTATCAGTGGTAAGTCATGAGGACAAAACTGACAAAAGCTGCAGGAGTTTATAATATTGATGCTGTCACTGTGCTTACTAACCAAGTAGAACTTTTAAATAAAAAGTTTGATAATTTTGTTGGTTCTACGTAAGCACAGCCAGTGATGCAGTGCGACGCAACCCCAGGAAATATGTTCAATCCAGACTATTCATCTTATGGACACAGCATAGAAACTGAGCAAGCCAACTATATGGGTAACAATTCTAGACCTCAAAATAACCCTTATAGTTCAATCTTGAAGACATGTTCACCAAATTTATGGCCGCATCAGAAACCCATTTTCAAAACACTGAAACGGCACTAAAAAACCAACAAGCATCAATTCAAGGGCTTGAGAATCAAATCGGTCAACTTGCGAAATTAATCTCAGAGAGACCACAAGGTAGACTACCCAGTAACACTGAGCCAAATCCTAGAGAACATGTCAAAGCAATTACTTTAAGAGATGGGAAAGTACTAGCTGAACCAGAAAAGAAGTCTGTTCAAGAATCTCCAGGAGACAAGGTAGAGGAATCCAAGGAAAACACTCCACCAACACTTAAGGAATACAAACCGCCTATTCCATATCAGGCAAAGTTGAAGAAAGACCGTACAGACACTTAATTCGGTAAATTTCTTGAACTTTTTAAACAATTACACATTAACTTACCTTTTGTTGAAGCAATTTCGCAGATGCTAAAGTACGCGAAGTTCCTTAAAGAACTTCTGACAAATAAAAGGAAGTTGAAAGAATTAGCCACAGTGGAACTCAACGAGTAATGCTCAGCTATTCTCCAAAATAAACTGCAGGCAAAACTAAAAGATCCAGGGAGTTTTACTATTCCTTGCTTAATTGGTAGTTTAATTATTGATAAAGCCTTAGCTGATTTAGGTGCTAGCATTAATCTAATGCCTTACAAAATGTTCAAGCAACTAGGTCTAGGGAAACCAAAGCCCACTAGGATGAGTATTCAACTAGCTGATAGATCTGTTAAATATCCTAGGGGAATCATAGAAGATGTGCTAGTAAAGGTAGATAAATTTATATTCCCTATTGATTTTGTTGTGCTTGGCATGGATGAGGATATTGAGGTACCTTTAACTTTGGGACATCCATTCTTAGCTACTGCTAGAGCTATTATTGATGTAGGGGATGGTAAATTGGCACTTAGAGTTGGTGAGGAAGAAGTCATTTTTAAAATCTATGATGCTATGAAATTTTCTAAA
The DNA here is from genome assembly GCA_020496765.1 of Gossypium stocksii. Lineage (NCBI taxonomy): Eukaryota > Viridiplantae > Streptophyta > Magnoliopsida > Malvales > Malvaceae > Gossypium > Gossypium stocksii. The sequence continues at coordinate 59,238,046 of CM035622.1, forward strand.
GAACAAGATGATTCCTGTTATTTTGTTGATATTATTGATTACTTTGTTCAAGATAATTTTCAGGAACTTTCTCTCGCAGACATGTTGGAACTGTGTCTTGTACAAGGTGGGGGGGAAGATGAAGCCACCACTGAAATTGAAGAAGTAAGAAAGGAGTTAGATTCTAATGAAATTATCACGAGACACATAAGTTATGAAAGTATAAAGATGAATGATGAGTTGAGACAGAAACCTTCCATTGATGAACCCCCTAAATTAGAGTTGAAGCAACTGCCAGAACATTTAGAATATACCTTTTTAGGGGAAGATTCAACTTTACCAGTCATTATCACATCAGATTTAAGGATTGCAGAAAAAGGGGACCTACTCCATGTGTTAAGGGAGCACAAGCAGGCTATAGCTTGGAAAATTTCAGATATTAAGGGAATTAATCCTTCTTTTTGCACCCACAAAATTTTAATGGAAGATGAATATAAACCATGGGTGCAAGCTCAGAGACGATTGAATCCCAACATGAACGAAGTCGTAAAAGCCGAGGTAATTAAACTTCTAGATGCAGGCATTATTTATCCTATTTCTGACAGTTCTTGGGTAAGTCCTGTGCAGGTTGCTCCTAAAAAGGAAGGCATGACTGTGGTGTCTAATGACAAAAAAGAGTCAATACCTACAAGAATAGTCACTGGATGGAGAGTTTGCATTGACTATAGAAAGCTGAATGACGCAACTCGAAAAGATCATTTTCCCTTACCTTTTATTGATCAGATGTTGGAAAGATTATCAGGTCACATGTATTATTGTTTCCTAGATGGTCCCTTTGGTTACTTCCAAATCCCGATAGCTCCAGAAGATCAGGAGAAAACGACATTCACCTGTCCATACGGTATGTTTGCTTATCATAGAATGCCTTTTGGTTTATGTTACGCTCCTGCTACTTTTCAGCGATGCGTGCTAGCTATCTTCAATGAATTCGTGGAAGACATCATGGAGGTATTTATGGATGATTTTTCAGTTTTCGGTAATTCTTTCCAACTTTGTCTTAATAATCTAAAACGTGTTTTGATAAGATGTGAAGAGACAAATTTAGTGCTAAACTGGGAAAAATGCCACTTTATGGTTCAAGAGGGTATTGTATTAGGACATAAAATTTCTAGTAAAGGGATAGAGGTAGATAAAGCAAAAATTGAAATCATTGAAAAATTACCTCCCCCTAATTCAGTTAAGGCTATAAGAAGCTTTTTAGGACATGCCGGTTTTTATCGTAGATTTATTAAAGATTTTTCTAAAATAGCTAAGCCTTTAACAAATTGTTAGAAAAAGACGTGCTTTTCAACTTTGAGCAAGAATGTTTAGAATCTTTTAACGCTTTTAAGGAAAAGTTATTCAATGCCCCGATTATGATTTCACCTGATTGGAATCTACCTTTTGAACTAATGTGCGATGCAAGTGATTTTGCAGTAGGTGTAGTTTTGGGACAGCGAAGAGACAAGCACTTTCAACCGATTTATTATGCTAGCAGAACTTTGACAGCTGCTCAAGCAAATTATACTACCACAGAAAAGGAACTGCTAGCCATTATTTTTGCATATGACAGATTCAGATCTTATTTGATTTTGTGAAAAGTCATTGTTTATACTGACCATTCTACTCTTGGCTACCTTTTAACTAAAACTGATGCAAAACCTCGATTAATAAGATGGATTCTATTGTTACAGGAATTTGATTTAGAAATAAAGGACAAGAAAGGAGCTGAAAACTTGGCAGCAGATCACCTTTCAAGATTAGAAAACACAACCCAAGTACCTCGATAAAATAAACAACTTGTTTCCTAAAGAACAACTCCTAGCCTTAGCAGATGCAGCAGTTCCTTGGTTTGTTGATTTTGCAAATTATTTAGCAGCTAACATAACCCCAAAAGGGCTGACCCATCAGCAAAAGAAGTGATTCTTCGCTGATGTGAAAAACTACTTTTGGGAGGATCCTTTTCTTTTTCGAATTTGTGCAGATCAGGTTATTCGAAGATGCGTTGCTGAAACAGAAGCATACCAGATTTTAAATCACCGTCATTTAGGACCCACAGGAGGACATCACAGTGGAGCTAGAACTGCTCATAAGGTACTCGAATCAGGCTTTTTCTGGCCTACACTTTTTAGGGATGCCAACAGGTATGTGACCTCTTGTGATAAATGCCAGAGAACAGGTAATATTTCTCAACATAATGAAATGCGTCAGAGCTATATGCTTTCATGCAAAATATTTGATGTATGAGGTATTGATTTCATGGGTCCATTCCCTACTTCATTTGGGAATAAGTATGTCCTAGTAGCAGTAGATTATATGTCAAAATGGGTGGAAGCCCAAGCCTTACCTACTAATGATGCTAAAATGGTAGTACGATTTTTGAAGAAACTTTTCTCTCGATTTGGAACACCTAGGATAATTATTAGTGATAGGGGCACCCATTTTTGCAATGCCCAAGTTGAAAAAGTTTTAAAAAGGTATGGGGTACACCATAGAATAGCTACCCCTTATCATCCACAAACCAGTGGCCAAGTCGAAGTGACAAATAGGGAACTAAAATGCATCTTAGAGAAAACAATAGAAACAAATAGAAAAGATTGGTCAAGAAAGATAGACGATGCTTTATGGGCCTATAGAACTGCTTTTAAAGCACCCATAGGAACATCTCCCTATAACCTTGTCTACGGAAAAAGTTGTCATCTGCCATTTGAACTTGAACATAAAGCATTTTGGGCTATCAAATTTTTAAACCTTGATTTCAAGCTTGCAGGTGAGAAAAGATTAATGCAGTTAAATGAACTAGATGAATGGCGTTGCAATGCATATGAGAGCTCATGAACTATATAAGGAAGCCATGAAGCGACGTCATGACAAACAACTAAAACAACCTAAGCAGTTCAAAACGGGTGATCTTGTCTTACTCTACAACTCAAGGCTGAGACTATTTCCTGGAAAACTCAAGTCAAGGTGATCAGGTCCATTCACTGTTCAAACTGTCTTTCCATACGGCACAATTGAGGTAACTCACCCAAACCACGGTACGTTTAAGGTAAACGGCCATAGGCTTAAACACTATAGAGGTGAGAATTTTAAAGATAACAGGGAAGAGCTTCAGCTCCATGAAATCCCTTCGTGATACATCCAAGTAGAGTCAGGCTTAGACTCTAAATAAGTGCTTCTTAGGAGGCAACCCGAGCACTAACTCAGTAACTTTTCTTTCTTTAAAATTTTAGTATTTTTCATGCATCAACTAACCCTTTTTAAATGCAAAAATTTAGGACCACACAGCCATGCCCACGGGTGTGTCCAAGGCCGTGTGAACACTTGAAGCAGAGACACAATCGTGCACCTAGGCCCTGTGTAAACAGAGTACAATTTTCCCAAAAATACGGGCTACCGACAAATTGACACAGCCGTGCGACATGGCCGTGGCAACCTTTCAACTTAGACACGGGCTTACACAAAGCCACACGCCCGTGTCCCCAGACCGTGGCCAACACTATCGATTTAGACACGGCCATGTAACTATCTACACGACTGTGTGAATAACGAAACCTCATCGCAAACGGCCGTGTGACCTATCACACGACCATGTGAAAAGTGAACAAGACCGCAAACAGCCGTGCGAGATGGCCAACACGGGTGTGTACTTCGAACCAAGAGCGCCAAAACCACTAAATTTCGAATCACACGGGCAAAACCCGAGTCACACAGGCATGTTCCATGCTCGTTTGACCTAAAAACTATAAATAAGGGATCACTATTCACTTTCTCCTTCACTCAAACCCTAAATCCTCTCACCCAAACTCTTCCCCAACCACCATAAACACTACCTCTGACCCTCAAAACACCACCACACTCGTATAGGACTATCCTACGCCCGTGCAAAGCTATCCACGACCATTTGGAACCTCTCCCACGACCGTGCACATCTCCCATTTGGTTCTATTCTTCTCATTTTTTTCTCTTTAATTTTTACTAATCTATTTTATTTATTTTTATCATAATTATATTTAGATTTAGAATTAATTCAAGCAGGGAATTAGTTGCACTAGGATGAATAATCTAGAATAGTATAGAACATTTCATGATTGCATGCCACTTAAAATCACACTTGATTGCCATTTATCTCATGCATTTAATATAAATACATACTCATGTTGCCTATTTTTAATATCACATTAGGATGAATAATCTATATTATTTAGGTTAGTCCCTATTTTATTTTTAGGAACATTGTCATTCTAATCTACATATTTATTATTTATATATAGTTTTTGATTCAATTTAATTTTAATCTTTAGGTCTAATGTTTAATATTTGTTTTTAGGCATCATGTCATCATCACGCGGTAAAAAAGCTATCGTCCCTGCTTCAAAGAAACGGAAGGGACCCAGTGGTTCATCCTCGCAACCCATTATCGAGAACGGCCATCCTCTCCTTCGTTTTTCGCAAGCCTCGCAGGAGGAGTGATATGAAATACTCCGAGCTTGCACTTTAACCACTGGCCGATGCATAGATTGGGCTACCTTCGAGCAAATACACCTAGTGGACGAGGTTAGGGCCCTATTAATGACCAATCCGTGGGCACAGTTCTATCAGATCGTGGAGCCCACATACTTGAAACTCACAGTCAAGTTCTGTTCCACCTCCAGACCGTGATGAACAGATACGATGATCCAGGGACAGTACAGTTCCGTCTAGGAGGTCTCGTGCGATAGCTTAGTGTCCCAGAATTCAGCATAGTCTCGGTCTCTATACCAAGCAATTTATGAAAGAGGAGGACCTCTCCACACTTCACCGCCACATTCATTTAGCACCATCTAGGTGTTGGGAGGCCTTAGCCCCTGCGTCATCAACATACGATCTTAGTCGCTCCAAAGTGACTAAGCTCATCCCGGCCCTGAGGTATCTACATTCTCTTCTTGCACACATATTAACCGGCTGGGGAGAGAGCACAAGAGTCATCCGTACCCACGATGCCTACTTCTTATGGTGCATGGCGAATGCACATGATATCAACTTAGCCTACTTCATCGCCCATGCAATCCAGCATTGTAACACCCTAAACCCCTGTCCGTCACTGGAATAGGGTTTCGAGGAATTACTCAACTAAAGTAAACTTACAAGAGTTCATAGATACATATCAGGCATAGATTCATTTTAAATTCTATAACCGAATATACCTACTTGCAAAAAGGATCGATCAATACATCATATCTTGTTAAATTTACTTTATAAGCATTTACTAAATTTCCACAATGTGACTACTAACAAAGAAGCCTAATCAAATTCTTAGATAGCAAATCAACCATATTCGAACCTCATTGCACATTTGTTACTATCCAAAACTTATGCTACAAAATAACAAGCCACATAAATTTCATCAACACATATACTCAAACTTAAAGGTTTAGCAAGCCATTTTCGCATGGCTAAGATATTTACAACTCAAAATGTAATCCGATTCAAAAGAAGGGAGATTAGCCTATACATGCCATTGTTCCAAAATAACTATCGAATGTACCAAAATAAAGACGATAGCGTAGGTGATTTAAGCTTGAATCCCCGAGTCCGTAGCTTCAAAATGAGATCTATAAAATAAAGGAAACAAAATAAACAGAGTAAGCATTTCTATGCTTAGTAAGTTTTAAGCAATGTAAACAGATAAATTCCATTATAAATTGGTCATTCGTATTTTCATTGTAATCTTGTTTTAGGTATATCACCCCTTGGCCGAATATACACACTCACATATCATAAAATAAGCAGATAGATTTTCACTTGACAGTGACCTCATATAAACATAGGTAAATTAGATATTTTCACATAACTTCTCACATATGCATCACATAATAACCTTATGATTTAGTCCAAATCAAGCTTACATATAAGCTCAGGATACATACCTATTTAACTTAACGTATTGAACGTATTTATTAACAATTGTTATTGTGAAGTCTTTTAGTTTTAGACTTTACTCGAATCATCGGCGAGACCTTTAGCTCAGATGAAATCTCCACACGAAGCCAGCGGGTCTTAACCCGGACAAAATCTCCATACATAGCCAGCGGGTCTTAACTCAGACATAATCTCCACACATAGCCAGCGGGTTTTAACCCGGACATAATCTCCACACATAGCTAGCGGGTCTTAACTCAGACACAATCTCTACACATAGCCAGCGGGTCTTAACCCGGACATAATCTCCAAGTTTCATGTACATTTAATCACATACAATAACATTTCATATTGATTATCACATATGTAAATCCTTTGCCTCATTCGAATATAAGCATATAACATGCATCTTAACTTCATGTCATAGATATCATCTGAATTCAAAATACATATACCTCATTCACTAAGCTTCCATCTCAATAAGCAACCATATACATGATCATACACTCATATTACTTCCTCGGCTTATTTTCTAGTAACCATTCGGCCTCATATCATTTACATACCTTTAACTTCCAATTAACCTTATTAAGGTAGAGACTATAGGCCATAGTTTATCTATCATACATATATCTAGTTATATTTAATTAAATACCAAATTCAATTACTCAAAACTTACCTCGAACTTTACTGGACAACAACGAGTCGGCTATTCCGTTACTTTTGCTTTCCCTTTATCCGAAATTACCCCTCTATGCTCTTGAGCTAAGTTAAACAATTTAATTATATTAATCTTTATTAAAATATCTCACTTGATCATTACACTTTCAGTCAAAATAAGAAACACGTATATACATCCTTTGCCACACACACACACATTCGGCTAATCACATATATATCACAAGTCACTACAAGCTGACTTCCTAAGCAACATTCACTAAATTATTCATAACTGGAGCTACAAAACTCCAAATCAAGTTCCATAAATTTTCCCTGAAACTAGACTCATGTACCTTTCTACTATAAAATTTCCAGAATTTTTGACTTGGCCAATTAATACAGTTTAATCCTCAAAGTTACCCCTGATTCACTGTCAGACAGTTCCGACTCTTCTGTAATAAAGTTCAATTATCTCATAGTTCAGGTCTCGGATAATGTTCTTGTATATTTCTATTGAAAAATAGACTCATTAAGGATTCTAAGAATATAGATTACATCTTATGGATTTTTTTTACAATTTATAATGATTTTCTCAAGATAGAACAGGGGATTTCAGAGTCATTCTGACCCCATCTCACCCAACTTCAAATATCTCATTATAGGCAATTATTTTTCTTTCACAGTTTCCTTTTATAAGAAACTAGATTCATTAGGCTTTAATTACATATTTTATTCGGCCTATAACTCGTCTCCCTCTATTTTTAGTGTATTTTCAAAATTACACCACTGCTATAACCCAAAGCTGTCCAGGTTAAATCTACTCATTTACAATTATTGCTTACTAAATCAATACCATTATATCCATTTCAATGTCATATTATTTCTTCCAATCTCGAAGTCACATAATCACAACATCTAAATGCCTCGATGTAACTCGACTTAATATGGCTAATTCAATGTGCCACATTTACATATTATTTCAATGTTCATAGTCACATATAATGCATACTTTCATATATTAAATTACACAATGGCCAAATATAGATATACATATATAATCACTTCTCAACCGAATACCTAATTAAACTTATAAGCTTAAGTTCATAAATATTTGACATTATAAAGTCCATTAAACACCCCTCAATTTATCTCTATCATCAATTATCAAAATTAAAACACATGAAACATCCCAAAACCGAATGCTTGTCTTCATCTCCCAAAATCTATAAACAAGTACTTTAACTTATAAAATTTCAATCACTTAGAAAACTTGAAAATTATCTATTAATTTATTCATTAACCATGCCCTAATGAAGCTTTAAGTCCTTGATATAATAAACATCAAAACACAAAAATCCAAGTGGCTTTAGACCTCATAGCCGAACACCCTACTTGCACAAACTCAAAAATTATACTCTCATTCACTTAAATTCAAGGCTAAATTAAAATTCAAACATGAATTTCTATAAAATTTACAAACTTCCAACCATAATCGAATGCAAAACTTATTTAATTTCACACCTATAGTAACATGTAATTCCATTAATCTCATACATATATATATATTCCCTAATAGCAAATTCAAAATTTCAACGTTTTTGAGCAATTCAAGTAAATGGTCGAATACCAAAATCAATAGCCAAACTAAAATTGCTATCATGGCTAAGTAGGACACTAAGTAACCAATTCAAAGTAGCAAATTTTTCAACCTTTGACCAAAATCTCCAATTAAGAATCGACAATTAGAAGTAGAAAGCTAAAGCATACAAACCGATTTTATCTATCCATGAATCCTCATAAAGAAACATCTATCTAGCTCAAACAACATCCAAATTCTATTATTTAACAAAAACATCAAAGAAAACACAATTTTTCTACCCTTACTCATATGGCCGAATGCCAAAGATGGCATAAACTTTGAAATTCTTACATGGGTAATATTAGAAGCTTAGTATCCATCTCAAAATCACAAATATCATAAAAATTTTCATGAAAAACTCACCTTAATTTAGGGACTACAATGGCCGCATACCAAGCCTTCTCCTCCCCCTTTCTTCTTCCAAAAATCGGCAATTGAAGAACAAAATGAAGAAACTTTGTTCTTTTCACCCATTTCATTATTATTTAATTTAATTTTATCTATTTTATGATATCATTTCCCTAAAAAAATTGAATTATTATTATTATTATTATTTACCTAATATACAAAACACAAAATGCCAAAAGGATTCATCATTACCATCCACTATCAAAATAACGGTCAAATTGACATGCAACTCCACCATTTCACTTTCATGCACTTATTAGTCATCACACATTTATCTAGCATACTTTCAAAGTTCACAATTAAGCCCTTTTAAGTGCAATTCACGATTACAAGACTAAATTAAAGCACCAAAGATGTCACACATGAATTGGCATATAAATAGGCATCAAAATAATTATTAAATTATTTTTGTGACTCGGTTTTGTGGTCCCAAAACCACATTCCTACCAGGGTCATTTTAAGGCTGTCACAAGCATCAGACAGAGAGGCACCGCAAGGGCGTAATTTCTATGGGGCCATACATCATGAGATTAGGCCGCTATTTCGGCCTATTCAACACTGCAGCCCAGACATCCTCATATACTTTGGTGGGCTAGATGTCTCTACAGGGCATTCAGATCATGCTTCACATGAGGATGATCAAGCGGAAGCTAGGAGGTAGCCCTTTTCAGTATCACCTCATCCAGGAGAGCGAGGATCCTGAGGACATTCCTGATGATGTCCCACCACCACCACAGGAGGAGGATGCACCCACCGAGCCACTACCCCCTCGTCGCCCATCTCATGCAGCAGCCCCCTATGCTGACATATCTGAGCGCCTATCCCGATTTGAGCAGTAATGCTTCCAGCGCTTCAACCACATCGACGCCACACTACAGCAGATATGCTAGCACAGTCACATCACTTCACCCCCGCCACCACATGATCCACTCGAGGATTAGAGATTTCTATTCCTCTTAAATTTATTTTTATCTTAATTTTTATTTTAACACTGATCCCTGTTTTTACCTTTTCTTTTCTTCTAACTTTATTTTCCTTTTACTTTTACTTTTATTTTCTTTCATTATTTGAATATTAGTAGTTTTAGATATAGTTTATTTTGTTATTTCTTTTTCATATCGGCCAACCCCTAACGAGTAATCTCTCTTAACCCAAATTCCCCACGACTGATAAATACTTTCGTAGTTTCAAAGGAGCCTTACAGCTCATATCTATATAGAAATGGGAACACCCTGCCACAACTACCGACTCTTCCAATTCCAATCTCCGTCTCACAAATTCATCCAAAATTCAGGGAGTTTTATGCCTTTCCCTATCTTATGATCTTGTGCTTTTATTGCTACTAATGTTATATTTGTACATTGAGGGCAATGTACATCTTAAGTGTGGGGGGGAATCTATTTTCAGTCTTTACACTCTCTTTGAAATCCCGGAACTTTTTTTTTTTACTAACATATTGCATTGTTCTCAAATTCTCACTTTCACTCTTTGCATTATCTTCAATCTCCTATTAGGAATATATTCTGATTGATTTATGATTTTTATTGATATGTGAGAATTAAGACATAGGTGCTTGTACTTTGATTATTCAAACTTTAAAACATTAGGGAATCAAGCATGATAAGTTGAAATTTTTGAGAACCCCATTTTTTCATAAGTTATTTGCCTTAATTCTAAGTGTTATCTTGAGATTTGAAATTCACAGGATTGACATCAAAAGCCATAATTCTGGTGAGATTTTTTAGGCTTTTGAGCATACATTCTTTCGTGCTCACTTTTATTATTGCTTTGAGTGAGTCAATACTGATTTGTTATTCTAGAACTTGCTTCGATTATACATGTCGAGACCACATCATTGATTTGATATACCAAAATGATAAAGGCACCTAGGATTTAACCCACTTACTCCACAAAAGCCTACCTCCATAAATTAACCCCTAGTGAACCCTATTGAGCCTAACAACCTTTCTTTGACTTACCTCTAATATTAACCTTTTACCCATTTTTTGTTGAATTCCATTCAATTATTTTGATCCCTATTTTTGTCGAAATTTGAGTTGAAATTTTCATCTAGCTTTATTCTCTTTCCCAGGCTGTAAAATTTATTGTATTATACTTGAATTGTTCTTAAAAAAAATGTATGTATTAATTCAGTTGTAATCTGTAATAGTTCAAATAGTTTTTGCATATTTCTATTTTAAGGCTACCACGGCGGAAATGATTTTATCACAAGAATTAGCTCGAGAAATATGTTCTAGTGATAGAGATTTTTTCTAGCTAGATAATTTTTCAATTCAATCTCGATTCTAACCTTCTTTTGCAGCCTATGACAACACCCCTAACCAAGCCCCATTACAACCATTGAAAGAACTTTTGATCGATGTATCATATTAATCTACAGTGGTGGAGATCTGATTTTCTAGCAAGCCTATGGTAATAAATTTTTAGGTTGACTAGAGAGTACTAAATTCTTGAACCCTAAACACCTTGAGTGGATAGAGTGAATCTTTAGTGAGGATGTCAACTCCTGTTAATTAAGATGGAGAGATAATTACTTAGGAGAAGGGAGAAAACTTATGTTTCAATGATAAAATTCTCAACTTAGAGTAATTGAATCTTTAATGTTCTTCTGATTGAATTATCATTGTATGATTACCTGTGTATTTATTTAAAACATTATTGATAACGATTGTAAGTTGAGAGGAATGATTCTTAATTAGGGATTGAGATTTTGCTTGAGGACAAGCAAAGGCTTAAGTGTGGGGGTATTTGATAAAAGATAAATTATACATATTTTTACCTCATGTTTAGCCTAATTTCTGGATGAATTATTATTAATTTTGTGAGAATTGGTGCTCTTAACCCTTCTATTTCATGTTGTATACTCAGGAGAGCATAGGGAAGAGAGAAGAATGAAAAACGGACCGAAAACGAAGAAAATGGGCCAAAGTGTGAAAATGACACGGCTCAAGGAATCACCACACGGCCATGCCACATGAGGTCCAACCCGGCCCCACCCCGACAAGCACGGCCAGGCTATACGGCCGTGCCACCTCAACAGGCCCGAACATGGCCCTTATCAAAACCACACAGGCGTGGCACACGGGCGTGTCCCTGTCGTGAGAAAGTGCAATTTCACTCAGATTTGGATACTTAGAGGCTAAGAAAGGCATTCTAAAGCTCTATATAAAGACCCTAGGAGGAAACTCTAAGGGTGTACTCTTTTCTCCCAAAAAGGAGCGCCATATTTCTGCCAACACAAGGAGTGAAAGCAAGGAATTACTCCAAGAGAAGCTGATTGATTCATCCCAGAAGCCAGAATTCTACATCAAGACAGAGGATCTCCCTAAATTCCTTCAGGGGTTTTTGGGTTCTTTATGTTTTGTTATCTTATTTCTTCTGAGATGTTTTCTTTATTAATTATGAACTAAACCTCTCAAATACTTGAGGGGGATGAAACCTAAGATAGATCTTGTTATTATTTATTCTTGAATTATATGATAAATACTTGAATTGTTTTTAATTATTTGTTCTTCATTCTTGATTTAATAGTCCTATGTATTACTTCAAGAAACTGATGTGCTTAGGCAGAGGAGCAAAAGTCCCTATTTTAAGAGTAGATCTACCATAATTAAGTGGAGTTGCATGCAACCCTAAACATAGGGAGACATAAATCTGCCAAATTAGGGTCAAACCTAATAGGGAGATCCATAGATCGAATTAATGCAACCTAGGGGTGTTATTTAATAAAGAAACTTTAGTTAACCACCTAGGATTAGTTGTTCTTATCCTCGACGGAGGTATTAACATAGGTTAGGGATCTCTACGGATCAAGTCAAGTGAAGAAATTGTCTTGTTCAAAAAGTTAATAACAAGTGAAGTCTAGGTGGATTCTCCCTTGAGTATTGCCCATATCAATTAGCTTTTCCGAAAGTCTTTCCCCACTTTACTTTTTGTGCACTTTTAGTTAGTTTTAGAGTTAGTTTCAAACAATCCTCTTTTATTTTTAGGCTAGATAATAGAAAGGAAGTAAGTACTAGTACTTTTGGTTCCCTTGGGTACGATAACTCGGTCTTGCCGCTAAACTATACTACTGTTCGATAGGTGCGCTTACCTTTAAATCGTGATATTAGTTAGTTTTTGGTGTGATCAGTTTTTATAAATTTTATTACTTAATATCGCGAGTATCAAAGACATAAAAATGGTAAAAGATTTTCTGGACGTATTTTCTGAGGGGATACCAGGTTTACCTCCGAACCGTAATGTGGAGTTTGGGATTGAGCTTCTTCCTAGTACAGCTTCAGTGTCCATCGCTCACTATTGAATGGCACCGAAGGAGCTTACGAAGCTTAAGGCTTAAACTCAAGAGTTATTGGATCGTGGGTTCATCCGCCCTAGTGTGTCTCCATGGGAAGCACTGGTACTGTTTGTAAAAAATAAGGATGGATCCATGCGGATGTGTATCAACTACTGACAACTGAATAAGTTGACCATTAAGAGTAAGTACCCACTACCGTGTATAGATGACTTGTTTGACCAGTTTCGAGGAGCTTCGATATTCTCTAATATTTACCTCCGATCTAGGTATCATCAGTTGAGGGTTAAGGAGGCTAACGTACATAAGACAACATTTAGGATTCGTTATGGTCATTACGAGTTCCTAGTGATGCCATTTGGACTGGCTAACGCACCAGCAGCTTTCATGGATTTGATAAACCTAGTATTTTAGACTTATCTGGATCAGTTTCTGGTGGTGTTTATTGATAACATACTGGTTTACTTGAGGTTTGGGGATGAGCATGACGAGCACCTTAGAGTTGTTCTTCAGACTTTGAGGGAAAAGCACCTCTATGCTAAGTTTAGCAAGTGTGAGTTCTGGTTACGTGAGGTGACATTTCTAGGTCATGTGGTTTCTGCTGAGGGGATTCGAGTTGATCCTCGAAAAATTGAAGCTATGTTGGAGTGGAAGCAACCTAGGAACGTGTCTGAGATCTGCAGTTTTTTAGAACTAGCGGGTTATTATCTGCAATTTGTGGAAGGCTTCTCACTGATTGCAACACCCTTGACTAAGCTGCTACGTAAGGGTGTACCATTTGACTGGACTGATGTGCAGCAAGAGAGCTTTGAGAAGCTCAAGATTGTACTAACTGAGGCTCTTGTTTTGATACAGCCAGAACCTGGAAAGAAGTTCACAGTTTATAGTGATGTGTCACATGTCGGTTTGGGATGTGTGTTGATGTAAGAGGGAAGGTGGTAACATATGCATCTCGTCAGTTTAAAACACATGAGATAAATTATCTGACTCATGACTTAGAGTTGGCCACCGTGGTATTTGCACTGAAAATCTGGAGGCATTATCTGTATGGTGAGAAGTGTATCATCTACACTGATCACAAGAGCCTCAAGTATCTCCTCACTCAGAAGGAGCTAAATCTTAGGCAGCATAGATGGATCGAGCGGCTTAAGGACTATGACTGCATTATTGAGTACCATCCTGGCAAGGCCAATATGGTGGCTGATGCACTTAGTCGCAGAGCTATGACTGATCTGAGGGTGATGTTTGCTCGTCTTAGTTTATTTGATGATGGTAGTCTGTTAACGGAGCTTCAGGTTAAACTGACTTGGATTGAACAGATTAAGGGTAAGCAGTTGGAAGACGAGTCTTTGGTTCTAAGGTTCCGATAGATTGAGAGTGGTAGCACTACAGATTTTGGACTGAATAGTGATGGGGTACTCTATTTCTGTGAGAGAATTTGCGTTCCAAATGATACTGATTTGAGACAGTCTATACTAAGAGAGGCGCATAGTAGCCCTTATGCTATGCATCTTGACAGAAATAAGATGTACCGAGACCTCTGTGAGTTATATTGGTGTCCAGGATTGAAACGAGAGGTTACTGATTTTCTGGCTAGATGTCTGACTTGCCAGCAGGTTAAGGCTGAGCATCAGTTACCTTCGGGTTTGCTACAGCCGATTAAGATTCCTCTATAGAAATGGGAGCGAGTGACTATGGACTTCGTTAGTGGGTTGCCCCTAACACCCACTAAGAAGGATTCAGTATGGCTCATTGTGGATCAATTGACCAAGTCTGCCTATTTCATACTGATTTGTACGATTATTTGTAACGCCCTAATTTTTAGGATTTTTGAGATTTTTGCGATTTTGGTGTGAACTTAAAATTTTGTTTGGTTGGTTGTGCTAAAATAGGTTTGAGTATGTTAGTAGGCCTTTAGAAGGCCCAAGCCTAAGTTAAAACCCAGTATAATTTTAAAATTTTAGACTTCAAGAGAAGGGGTCTTAAGTATGTAGGCTTTTAAGAAAAAGTGGGTAATTTAAGACACAAGTAAGCCTTTGGTAAAGTGGCAAGGTGGCGCCACTTAAAGCCTAGGAAAGTGGCATGTGGAAGCTGTGCAAAGGCCAAGGTTCAAGTCTCATGGTAAGCAAGCTGTATTTTATTTTATGCATGTGCAAGGCGTGTGATAGACTCCAACTGAAACTCTGTTGGGAAGAGTTGAGTTGCTCATGAGATTAGATCAAGGAGGATAAGGGGGAGAAAATCTAGGAATTTGAATGGGAGCTAGTGGTGGCCGAATATGGGGATCTTGGAGGAGCATAATCGGTTTTGGGCATTTTCGGTAAAGGGGAGTTTAGAAGGTTTAGCCGAATGCTTTTTGGGGTCTTTTTAGGGGTCTTAGTTTGGCACATTAGGTAAGTTTATGCCGACTAGGTAAGTCTTTAGGGTTCTCTTCCATTACTCTTCTCCTCCCTTTGTTCTAGAAGCTGAAAGTGTAAACACAAGTCACCTTGTGCCGATTTGTCCAGAACCAAACCTTCGTCTCTCTTCTTTCACCTATTTTCTTTTCTTCTTCTTTCTCTAAGTTGAATTCACTTCATCAAATATCTTCTTAGGCTGAACTACTTCTTACTTTTCTTCTCTCTTCTCAAACCCTAGTAGTCGACTTCCACAAAAGCTGAAACCAAACCCACCATTGCCGATTACGTATTTGATCAAAACTACTTCTTTTTCTTCTTCTTCTTCTGTTACCTTTCTTCAAAACTGAATCTCGAACCTCTCATCTTTGTCTCTACCAATTGTTTCTTTTACTTCTGGAACTCCTCTTCATCTATTCTTTTTCTCTTCTCTTAAACCAAAACAATCTTATGCTAGGATAGATCCAAAAGCCGAAATCACTTAGATTCATTCTTTGCTCGTGTCTTGGGGTTAGATCTGTATCAGATCTGGGCTAAAAAAGGATTAGAAGCATTCTTTGTTAGGTAGATCTTCGGTAAGTACTCAGTTTCCCTTTTCATTCAAGTGATTTGTGGTTCAAGAGAAGCCAAAAACCCCTAAGGGCATGGGGTAGCTGTCAATTAGGGCTTTATTGAGATTTACCATTCAGTTCGTTATGTGCTAGTGTGGATTGAAGGC
Source organism: Gossypium stocksii (assembly GCA_020496765.1). Classification (NCBI taxonomy): domain Eukaryota; kingdom Viridiplantae; phylum Streptophyta; class Magnoliopsida; order Malvales; family Malvaceae; genus Gossypium; species Gossypium stocksii. The sequence goes on from CM035622.1 coordinate 59,254,101, forward strand.
TATTCATCAAGGGGTATTGGATTCTAGAATCGTTTGAGTAACTAGATCTCGATCTAGTCATTAGTTTCGGCAAAGGTAAGAACTCAAAGGCCTAAAGAGATGTTGGCCGAATATGGTAAGTAGTTGTTGCATGGGTTATTATCAATTCATAGTCTAATATCTTAAGTGGTTTATTGTAAGATAATCACGTGGGAGATCTTGTCGTAGTATATCACGAATCAGGTGTGTAAACAAACACCCACTAGTAGACTAAATCGGCAAAAGCTGAAAAGCCAAAATGCCAAAATTTCGGCATTTCGTGGGCTTGCGAGCGTGCGAGCGCTCGTGGGTTGGTTAACTTGGTAAATTCTGCAATCGCAAATGGTAAGGTTAATGTGTGCGCGATTTCGTGCGCCTTGGTGAATTTGGGCCTCGAGGGGCTAAATTTGGGCCTAACAGGCTTACGGGCCCATATGGGTGAAAACGAGCTGTAAGTGGGTTCTAGTAATCTGTATGCTAAGATTGCTAAAACAAATGTAAAATTTGGGCTTTGTGGGCCAAAATAGTTAATGGACACCGTAGGGCCCATTTGGGGTTTTAGGGCCCAATAACTCTAAGCTGCTAAAATGGGCTAGATGAGCTACTTAGATGAAAACTGGACTGTTAACAACTATAATAAGCATGAAACCATAAAATTTGGTATATTTACTGAAATACCCCTTAAGGGTGGAAAATTACTGTTTTACCCATTGGTGCTAAATGACCATTATACCCCTAGGGTTAAATTGACTGAAATGCATGTTATATTTTATCTTTTCACTGTATGCCATGACATGTTATACTGCTGCATGGGATTGGGTTTTTGATAGAGGAAGTGCTAAGTGGCAATGCAACGTTTACTGATAGGGGCTTTGCCTCGTTTTACTGTTACTGGCGTGGCCACGTTATCTGATTAAGCAACTATGCTGCGATTGTGGTGTGTAGGGCTGGGTGGGTTGAGTTATTCCCCACATGGTGTGTAGGGTTGGAACAGGTGGTGTGTAGGGCTGGATTTGGGCTGGGCATTACATACATGCATAATATCTGTACTGCTACTGTAATGGGCCTAAGGACCGTACTAAATACTGAATAGGGCTAAGGCCCAGTTAATACTGTTTACTGAATAGGGCTAAGTCCCAGTTAATACTGAATCTGGATAGGGCTTAGGCCTAGTAAAGCTTGAACTGATTTGGGCTCTGGTTGGGTTTACTTTACACACTGAGTTTTCCAAACTCGCCCCTTTCCTTCACCTCTGCAGGTGAGCCCTAAGCTAGTGGACTTGGAGCTGGAGGGATTCGAAGTGGCCATGTGGAATGCGTTCGGCTAATTTTTCTTAAATTAATTTGTTTTCAGTATTTTACTTAAAATTATTTCATTGTGGGTTTTTTTACTTGTAATAAGGCCGCTCTTAAGTATTTTTATTTGGGTTTTTATTTCCTTAATTATAACTTGTTTAAAATAGATAGACTAAGGCTGCACGATTTTCATGTAAAATTATTCAACGATTTCAAAATATAACACATGTATCAAATGGATAATGTAAAGACAAACCAGACCTTTGAAATAAAATAAACTTTAAACTGGTAGTGGATAGGACTTTCACAAATTTAAAAACCTGGTTTTCTTTTCAAACTTTAATAACGATTTTAAACACTCACCCTAATCGTAAAAACTCAAGGATATGCCCAATCCATCGTTGATGTGACACACTAGACTTGGCCGTAACGTTTGGGCCAGGTTTGGGGTGTTACATTTAGTGGTATCAGAGCTTGGTTGCAATAACTCGGCTGTGGATCGAGTCCAAAAAGATTTTATAAAATTTAAAATTAAGGCCCATGTAGGGTATTTTGAAAATTGGTTTTGGGGAAATTTTTAAGAAAACTCTTTTCGAACTTGTTTTCTTCAAGACATACTTATTCAAGGTTTACTTTAAAAACAAGGTTTAAGTTTTTAATTTTATCAAAAATCGGGCTTTCTGAAATCAGGTTTCTAAAGAGTGGCACACTGAATCCCCAGCACCAAGTCTGTAAGTACTTCTTTTTCCATATTGTACTGCATTGAAATACTACTGTAGATAGTACTGAGACCCTACTAAGATACTGTAGTTAAGGCAATACTGAAATTGTAGAGACTGAGACAATAGGGAAACTAAACCCTAGAGGACTAAGACTGTAGCTAGGCTATGATTTCGCGAAAACAAGCTCTGAAAAGCTATCTGTGCATAAGACATTAATAATAAACACTGAAATACTAAACTAATTTCATAAAATTCGTAATCAGATAAGTCGATATGAGTACGAGAGCAGCTCGTGGACGAGGCCGTGAACGTGGCCAAGGTAATGTACAAGCTTAGTCTTCATCAGCGAGACATATGCCAGCTGAAGAGGCACGAGTACCGCCAGTAGCTAAGAATGGGCAATACGATTGGGCTACAGGGGATGACGCCTTGTCCCAGTCAATGTTAAGGGTTCTAGAGAGGGTTGCTGGAACTAGTACTGGGACTGTGAATAGGGGATGCATTTCTGAGCGACTCCAGGCTAACGGACCGGAGGTCTTCAGGGGCATATCTGGAGTAGCCCCAAATGTGGCTGAATACTTGTTGGAAACCACGGAGCGGATCATGGATGGCCTGGATTGCTCAGTGGAGCAAAAACTGAAAGGAGCGGTGTCTCTGCTGCGAGATGAGGCGTATCAGTGGTGGATCACTGTGAGGGATAGTACCCCAGCTGAGCGGGTAACCTAGGAACTGTTTAAGATGGCTTTCAAGGGAAAGTACGTCGGGGCAAGCTATGTGGACGCCCGAAGGAAGAAATTTCTAAACCTGACCCAGGATAACAAATCTGTTCTTGAATATGAGGCAGAGTTTTTAAGGTTGAGCCGGTATACCAGCGGAATAGTCACTACTGAGTATGAACGTAGCGTTCGATTTGAGGATAGCCTCAGGAATGAGCTTAGGGTGCTAATAGCTCCACAGAGGGAGCGTGACTTTACTGCATTGGTGGAAAAGGCTAAGATAGCCGAGGAGGTGAAGTGAACTGAACGACAGAATTGTGAGAAAGACCGAAATCGATTCAGGAGGGATTCTAGACCCTCGGGTGCTCAAACAGGAATGTCAAACAAGCTAGAGTGGATGAACTGGTCCGAGCAGTTCCGGTGAATACAGTTAGACCACAGGCTTATGGGGACTGTGGTAGAGTACATCTAGGAGAATGCTGGAAGCGTACTGAAGCTTGTTTTTGATGTGGATCCAAGGAGCACAGAGCTAAGGACTGACCTCAGAGGCCAGCTCAGACGCAAGTTGCTGAACAGAGGGTGGCTCAACCAGTGCGAGGTGGACCACAGCCACCGAGGGGCCGTGGTTAAGGTAGGGGTAACAACGAGAATGGTCGTGGATGTGGAGCACCTGGCAGATGTGCTAGAAATGCTGAGGCTTGTCAGCCAGCATTGGTGTATGCTGCTCGTCACCGAGAAGAGGGTGACGCACCCGACGTCATAACTGGTATGTTCTTGATCTCTAGCATGTAATACACTGCCTTGATAGATGTTGGTTCTACCCATTCGTATGTTGCATGTGAAATATCTGGTGCATTGGGTGTGCACTCTGAGGAAACTGTGAGTGGGGTAACTGTGATAAGTCTACTGGGTCACTCGGTTAGGGTAGACAAACTCTATAGAAATGTACCTTTAGAGACTCAAGGTAGGATTTTCTCTAGGGACTTAATGGAGCTACCGTTTGGAGAATTCAATCTCATCTTGGGAATGGACTGGCTTGTTAAGCATAAGGTGACTCTGGATTGTGCGGCTAAGCAGATGGTGTTAAGGACTACAGAAGATGAGGAGGTGATGGTTATAGGGGAGCAAAGGGACTACTTGTCTAATGTTGTTTCGGCCTTAAGGGCTGAGAAGCTGATTCGCAAGGGTTGCGATGCGTTTTTGGCATTTGTGAGCCAGACAGAAGCTGAGGGTTTGACTGTAGAAAAGGTTAGAACTGTCAAAGAGTTTCAAGATGTTTTTCCTGAGGAGCTTCCTGGATTGCCTCCGAATCGTGAAGTCGAATTTGGAATCGACTTGTTGCCTGGAACGGCTCTAGTGTCCATCGCGCCTTACAGGATGGCATTGAAGGAGTTAGTAGAATCGAAAGCACAAATCCAAGAGTTGTTGGATAGAGGTTTTATTAGGCCTAGTGTGTCTCCGTGGGGAGCACCAGTGCCATTCGTGAAGAAGAAGGATGAGGCGATGCGTATGTGCATCGATTATCGCCAGTTGAAAAAACTGACGATTAAGAATAAGTACCCTCTGCCAAGGATCAATGATCTATTTGACCAGCTTAGAGAAGCTTCGATATTTTCCAAGATCGATCTTCAATCTGGATATCATCAGCTACGGGTCAAGGACGTGGATATTCATAAGACAGCATTCAAAACTTGATATGGTCATTACGAGTTTCTAGTGATGCCGTTTGGATTGACGAATGCACCTGCGGCTTTCATAGATCTGATGAATCGAGTATTCCAGCCTTACTTGGATCGATTTGTAGTCGTCTTTATCAAAGATATTTTGGTGTATTCGAAAACTGAAGAGAAGCATGATGAGCATCTCCGTGTTGTTCTGCAAGTGTTAAGAGAGAAGCAACTCTATGCAAAGTTTAGTAAATGTGAATTTTGGTTGCGAGAAGTGACATTTCAAGATCACGTTGTTTCTACCGAGGGGATTAGGGTGGATCCTTGAAAAATTGGGGCAGTTCTAGAATGGAAGCCGCCGAAGTCGATATTGGAAATTTGGAGTTTTCTGGGTTTAGCAGGGTACTACAGAAGGTTTGTAGAAGGATTCTCTCTGATCGATGCACCGTTAACGAAACTGCTGAGGAAAGGAGTATCATTTGTATGGACTAAGAAACAGTAAGAAGCTTTTGATAAGTTTAAGAAGGTTTTGACTGAGGCGCCAGTATTGAATCAGCCAGAATCTGGGAAGGATTTTACAATGTATAGTGATGTGCCGCATGTGGGGTTAGGCTGTGTACTGATGCAAGAGGGTAAGGTGGTCGTCTATGCTTCGTGATAGCTTAAGCCTCATGAAGTGAATTACCCTACGCATGATCTGGAGTTGGCGGCGGTTATCTTTGCATTAAAGATCTGGAGGCACTATCTGTATGAAGAAAAGTGTATTATATACACAGACCATAAGAGTCTCAAGTATTTGTTGACTCAGAAAGAGTTGAATCTTAGGCAACGAAGATGGAAAGAGTTGCTTAAGGATTAGATTGTTCGATTGAGTATCACCCAGGCAAGGCAAATGTGGTGGCTAATGCACTAAATCGAATGGCTGTAATTGAGTTGAGAATAATGTTTGCTCGTCTGAGTCTATATGACGATGGTAGCTTGTTAGCAGAATTACAAGTGAGACCAACTTGGACTAAGCAGATTAAGGAGAAATAGTTAGAGGATGAGTCGTTGGTTCCTCGATTTCAGCAAGCTGAGAATGATGAGACTTCTGATTTCAGACAGAATAGTGAAGGAGTTCTGTGCTTCTAAGGACGAGTTTGTATTCCGAAGGACTCTGACTTGAGGCAGTCAATTCTAAGAGAGGCTGAGGGTGGACCTTGTGCCACGCATCCTAGAGGAAATAAATTGTATCGAGACTTGCAAGAGTTGTACTGGTGGCCTGGACTTAAGTGAGAAGTGACTGAATTTGTGGGGAAGTGTCTGACATGCCAGCAAGTGAAGGCTGAGCATCAACTGCCTTCTGGACTTCTGCAGCCAGTGAAAATTCCACTTTAGAAGTGGGAGAGGGTAACCATGGATTTTGTGAGTGGGCCACCTTTGACACCCTCCAAGAAGGACTCATTGTAGGTAATTATGGATAGGTTAACGAAATCTGCTCATTTCATACCTGTCCAAACTGACTATTCACTTCAGAAGTTGGCCAAGTTGTATGTGGCAAAGATAGTACGATTGTATGGAGTACCAGTTCCGATAATTTTTGACCGGGATCCTAGGCTTACATCTCGATTCTGGCAGAAGTTGCATGAGGCGTTGGGTACGTAATTGGATTTTAGCACTGCTTTTCACCCCCAAACAGATAGGTAGTCGGAAAGGGTTATTCAGGTTTTGGAGGACATGTTGAGGTGTTATCGACTTCCGAGGTAGTTGGGAGGATTACTTGCCATTGGTGGAGTTTGCTTATAACAATAGTTATCAGGCAAGTATTCAAATGGCTCCATATGAGGCACTATATGGGCGAAGGTTTCGTACGCCTACTTATTGGACGGAGTTGGGAGAACGTCAGGTTCTTGGGCCAGAGTTGGTGGTAGATACTGAAGACAAGGTTAAGTTGATCAGAGATTGGTTAAAGGAAGCATCTGATAGACAGAAATCTTATACTGACTTAAAGCGTAAGGAGATTGAGTACTCAGTAAGGGATATGGTCTTCTTGAAGGTCTCGCCTTGGAAAAATATATTAAGGTTTGGTAAGAAGGGCAAGTTGAGTCCGCGGTTTATAGGGCCTTATCGAGTTCTTAAGCAGGTAGGGCCAATGGCTTACCGGTTGGAGTTATCGCTGGAGTTAGACTAAATTTATGACGTTTTTCATGTGTCCATGCTGAGACGGTATTGATCAGATCCTTCTCATATCGTACCAGTGGAAGAGATTAAGGTAAAGACTGACTTGACTTTTGAATAAGAGCCTGTGCAAATATTGGATCGAGAGGTCAAAGTATTAAGGAGGAAGTCAGTTCCTTTGGTAAAAGTACTTTCACGTAACCATGGTAGAGAAAAAGCTACTTTGGAGCCAGAAGAGGCGATGCGTCAACAATACCCTCACCTATTTGAATCAGGTAAATTTCGAGGCAGAATTTTCTTTAAGGGGGTAGAATTGTAACGCCCTAATTTTCGAGATTTTCGGGATTTTTGCGATTTTGGTGTGAACTTAAAATTTTGTTTGGTTGGTTGTGCTAACATAGGTTTGAATATGTTAGTGGGCCTTTAGAAGGCCCAAGCCTAAGTTAAAACCCGATAGAATTTTAAAATTTTAGACTTAAAGAGAAGGGGTCTTGAGTATGTGGGCTTTTAAGAAAAAGTGGGTAATTTAAGACACAAGTAAGCCTTTGGTAAAGTGGCAAGGTGGCGCCACTTAAAGCCTAGGAAAGTGGCGTGTGGAAGCTGTTCAAGGGCCAAGGTTCAAGTCTCATGGAACACAAGCTGTTATTTTATTTTATGCATGTGCATGGCGTGTGATGGACTCCAAGTGAAACTCTGTAACGCCCTGATTTTCGGGAATTTTTGAGTTTTTGTGATTTTGGGGTAATTTTGAAATTTTGGGTCTTTTATTGTTGGAAATATGTTTAAGAGTGTTAGTGGGCCTTTAGAAGGCCCAAGCTTAGGTTAAAACCCGGTAAATTATCGAGGTTGAATTTTTAGTGAAAGGGGACCTGGTCAAGTGGGCTTTTAAGAAAAACTTCGTGAAACATGACACAAATAGGGCCTTGGTAAAGTGGCAAGGTGGCGCCACTAAGTTCCTAAAAAAGTGGCACCTGGGAAGGAGTAAAAGGGTCCAGGGTTCAAGTTGCAAGGCAAGCGTACTGTCATTTTAATTTTTGGGCATGTGCTGGGCATGTGATCACTTAAGGGAATTTTCGGCAAGGGCTTTAGGGGGTATGGGCCAAATGTTTAAGTGGCAATTAGGGCAACTTAGTTTTCTTTTCTTTTGTACTGTCAGTTAGGGTTAACCACCTTAAGTTATTCTTTTCTCCACTTCACAAAAGTGACCGAAAAACGCAGCTTTCTTCTTCCTTGTGCCAAATTCTCTTTTGCTTCCTTCTTCTCCATTCTTTTTCTTTTCTTTTTGATATCTCCTCTAGTCGAAACCTCCTTACCATCTTGTTCATCTTCTCTTTTGACTTCATCCTCCACAAAACACCATAGCTGATTTCCATAAAAGTCGAAAACTCGAAATTAGTGTTTTTGTGCCTATCTCTCCCATCCAAATTCCCCTACTCTTTTTATCTCTTTTTGACTGATTTTTACCTTCTTTAAACCCTTACTACTTTTTGGCAACACCACTCCAAGCTATACCATCAAATCATCATCTTCTTCGTCAATTTTTTTGGGGGTTCTTAGCCGAAACTTTAGATCTCAAAGATTCGGGTTCTGCTGGAGTTTAGGGGGTAGATCTACATCAGATCTGCGTAGAAATCAAAGGAAAATTAGTGGTAAGTGCTTATCGACTCAGATCTATAAGTATTTTGCGATTTAGTAAAAGCCAAAGTCCCTAAAATCTAGGGAGATTGTCGATTTGTGCATGGGGCTCTAGGAGTCACTAACGAACGGTTTCTTTTGGTATTATTATGTTCTAGAGACATTTGATTGAAGACTTTAGCAAGGAGGAACAACTAGATCTAGATCTAGTCCCTACTTCAACAAAGGTAAGTGTTTGGAGCCACTGTAGGAGGGTGGCCGAATGTGTGTATTGTATAGGGGTAAGTATTCAATTTGGGTTTTAGATATTAATGTGGTTTAATCGATTGTAGGATTGTTTGGAGGAGATCTTACCAGTGAAATCGTCAAACAGGTGTATAACGAATCCTTCTTTAGTTTAAATCGGCAAAGGCCATAGTGACCGAAAAGTGACCGGAAAAAAATGACCGAAGGGTCGACAGTATGTGGAATTGTGAGTATGCGAATACTCAATAGATGGTAGAACCAGTAATCGCAAGTGACAAGTGGGCTAAGTGCGCAATTTCGTGCGTTTCCGTAAGATGGGCCCCGATGGGCTGAATATGGGCCTAATGGGCTTACGGGCCCACATGGGTAAAAACAAGCTATAGACGTATTTTAATAGATTGTAGGCTTAAAATAGGTTAAATTAATAATTAACTATAAGTTCTGGACTAAATGGGCTTAAATCGCTAAAAAAGACACTGTAGGGCCATTAGGGGTTTTAAGGCTTAGTGACTAAAAATTGGTAAATCGTGTTAAATAAGTTACAGTAACGAAAGTAGAGTTATTAGTGTCATAAAATAGGAATAAAACCCTAAAAAGTGGATTATTTACTGAAACACCCTAAAAAGTGAGAAATTATAATTTTACCCCTAGGTATAAAATGACTGTTATACTCCTAGGGTTAAATTGGATTGTTTTGCATGCTTTATTACTTCTATTTATTATATGCCATGTCATGATCATCTAATGCATGGGGTTGGGGTGTATATGATTAGAGGAAGTGCTAAAGGGCTTTTGCCCTAGTTTACCGAAAAGGGCTTTGCCCCAGTTTACCGAAAGAGGCTAGGCCTCATGTTATATAACAAAGTAACTATGCTGCCAGTGGAGAGTAGCGGTTGGGTGGGTTGAGTAGTTCTCCCCACATGGTGTGTTGGTCGGTATGAGTGGAGAGTAGCAGTTGGGTGGGTTGAGTAGCTTCCCCACAGATTGATATGGGTTTTTGCATGCATTCATGATTTATTATTGAAATGAGCCTTTGGGTCATACTGTTTACTGATATATGAAAGGCTTCGGCCCAGTGATATCATATCTAAAAAGGGGCTAAGGCCCATACCGATAAATGAAAGGCTTCGGCCCAGTTAATATTGAGTTGGATTAGGGCTTAAGCCCAGTGGGCCTGAGTTGATTTGGGCTCTGGATGGGATTCTTTACACACTGAGTTTACCAAACTCACCCCCTCTTCTTTCCATCCTTGCAAGTAAGCCTTAGACTGTGGACTTGGAGCTGGGAGGGATTCAGAGTGGCCATAGAAAATTGAACACTGGTTTAATAAGTTTTTCATTTAATTTATTACTTATTTCTTTCATTATTATTTCTATTTGGGTTGTAATAAGGCCGCTAAATTTATTTTTCTATGGGTTTTTAGCAATTAATTTTTACATTACTTAAAGTTGATTAGAAAATATCTGCGCGAGTTTTCCTAAAATTAATTCAACATTTTCAAAACTCGTCACACGAAGCAAATGAACAACAAAGTAAGTCTTTATAAAATTGACACCTACATATTTAACCGGGAATTTCTCTTAAAAACTTCAACAATAGTTTTTACCAAATTCACCCTAGATTAGTAACTAGATCACGTGGTTAGGTATAGGTGATGTGACACACCGGACTTGGCCATAACGTCTAGGCCGAGTTTGGGGTGTTACAAACTCTATTGGAAGAGTTGAGTTGCTCATGAGATTAGATCAAGGAGGATAAGAGGGAGAAAATCTAGGAATTTGAATGGGAGCTAGTGGTGGCCGAATGTGGGGATCTTGGAGGAGCATAATCAGTTTTGGGCATTTTTGGCAAAGGGGATTTTGGAGGGGTTAGTCGAATGCTTTTTGGGGTCTTTCTTGGGGTCTTAGTTCGGCACATTAGGTAAGTGTATGCCGACTAGGCAAGTCTTTAGGGTTCTCTTCTATTACTCTTCTCCTCCCTTTGTTCTAGAAGCCGAAAGTGTAAACACAAGTCACCTTGTACCGATTTGTCCATAACCAAACCCTCACCTCTCTTCTTTCACCTCTTTTCTTTTCTTCTTCTTTCTCTAAGCTGAATTCACTTCATCACCTCTCTTCTTAGGCCGAACCTACTTCTTTGTTTTCTTCCCTCTTCTCTAAGCCTAGTAGTCGACTTCCACAAAAGCTGAAACCAAACCCACCATTGCCAATTACCTATTTGATGAAAACTTCTTCTTCTTCTTCTTCTTCTTCTGTTACCTTTCTTCAAAACCGAATCTCAAACCTCTCATATTTGTCTCTGCCGATTATTTCTTTTACTTCTGGAACTCCTCTTCATCTATTCTTTTTCTCTTCTTTTAAACCGAAATAGTCTTACGCTAGGATAGATCCAAAAGCCGAAATCACTTAGATTCATTCTCTGCTCGTGTCTTGGGGTTAGATCTGCATCAGATCTAGGCTAGAAAAAGATTGGAAGCATTCTTTGTCAGGTATATCTTTGGTAAGTACTCAGTTTCCCTTTTCATTCAAGTGATTTATGGTTCAAGAGAAGCCGAAAACCCCTAAGGGCATGGGGTGGCTGTCGATTAGGGCTTTATTGAGATTTACCATTCGGTTTGTTATGTGTTAGTTTGGATTGAAGGCTATTCATCAAGGGGTATTGGATTCTAGAATCGTTGGAGCAACTAGATCTCAATCTAGTCATTAGTTTCGGCAAAGGTAAGAACTCAAGGGCCTAAAGAGATGTTGGCCGAATATGGTAAGTAGTTGTTGCATGGGTTATTATCGATTCATAGTCTAATATCTTAAGTGGTCGATTGTAGGATAATCGCGTGGGAGATCTCGTCATAGGATATCACGAATCAGGTGTGTAAACGAACACCCACTACTAGACTAAATCGGCAAAAGCTGAAAAGTCGAAATGCAAAAATTTGACATTTCGTGGGCTTGCGAGCGTGCGAGCACTTATGGGTTGGTTAACTCGGTAAATTCTGCAATCATAAATGGTAAGGTTGATGTGTGCGCGATTTCGTATGCCTTGGTGAATTTGGGCCTCGAGGGGCTGAATTTGGGGGCCCAACGGGCTTACGGGACCATATGGGAAAAAACGAGCTGTAAGTGGGTTCTAGTAATCTGTATGCTAAGACTGCTAAAACAAATGTAAAATTTGGGCTTTGTGGGCCAAAATAGTTAATGGACACCATAAGGCCCATTTAGGGTTTTACGGCCCAATAACTCTAAGCTGCAAAAATGGGCTAGATGAGCTACTTAGATGAAAATTGGACTGTTAACAACTATAATAAGCACGAAACCCTGAAAATTGGTATATTTACTGAAAAACCCCTTAAGGGGGGAAAATTACTGTTTTACCTATTGGTGCTAAATGACCATTGTACCCCTAGGGTTTAATTGACTGAAATGCATGTTATATTTTATATGTTCACTGTATGCCATGACATGTTATACTGCTGCATGGGACTGGGTTTTTGTTGGAGGAAGTGCTAAGTGGCAATGCCACGTTTACTGATAGGGGCTTTGCCTCATTTTACTGTTAGTGACGTGGCCACGTTATCTGATTAAGCAGTTATGCTGCGACTGTGGTGTGTAGGGCTGGGTGGGTTGAGTTATTCCCCACATGGTATGTAGGGCTAGTACGGGTGGTGTGTAGGGCTAGATTTGGGCTGGGTATTGCATACATGCATAATATCTGTATTGCTACTATAATGGGCTTAAGGACCGTACTGAATATTGTATAGGGTTAAGGCCCAGTTAATACTGTTTACTGAATAGGGCTAAGGCCTAGTTAATTCTAAATCTGGATAGGGCTTAAGCCCAGTAAAGCTTGAACTGAATTGGGCTCTAGTTGGGTTTACTTTACACACTGAGTTTTCCAAACTCACCCCTTCCCTTTCATCTCTGCAGGTGAGCCTTAAGCTAGTGGACTTGGAGCTGGAGGGATTCGGAGTGGCCATGTGGACTACGTTTGGTTAATTTTTCTTAAATTAATTTGTTTTCAGTATTTTATTTAAAATTATTTCATTGTGGGTTTTTTGACTTGTAATAAGGCCGCTCTTAAGTATTTTTATTTGGATTTTTATTTCCTTAATTATAACTTGTTTAAAATGGATAGACTAAGGCTGCGCGGTTTTCATGAAAAGTTATTCAATAATTTCAAAATATAACACACGTATCAAATGGATAATATAAAGACAAACCAGACCTTTGGAATAAAATAAACTTTAAACTGGTAGTGGATAGGACTTTCACAAATTTAAAAACCTAGTTTTCTTTTTAAACTTTAATAATGATTTTGCAAACTCACCCTAATCGTAAAAACTCAAGGATATGCCCAATCCATCGTTGATGTGACACACTAAACTTGGCTGTAACGTCTGGGCCGGGTTTGGGGTGTTATATTATTCTTTGCAGAAGCTAGCAAAACTTTATATTTCTGAGATAGTGAGACTTCATGGGGTACCATTTTCGATCATCTCTGATAGGGATCCTCGCTTCACGTCTCATTTTTGGAGAAAGTTACATGATGCTCTAGGTTCAATGTTGGATTTCAGTACTGCGTTCAATCCTCAGACCAATGGTCAATCGGAGAGGGTGATTTAGATACTGGAGGATATGTTGAGGAGCTGGGTTATTAATTTTTGAGGTAGTTTGGAAGAGTATCTACCATTAACGGAGTTTGCCTATAATCACAGTTTTCAGTTGAGCATCCAGATGACACCTTACGAGGCTCTATATGGTCGTAAGTGTCACACTCCTCTATGTTGGACTGAATTGGGTGAACAACGTGTTCTAGGTCCTAAGTTGGTTACTGAGAGAGAGGATAAGGTTAGACTGATTCGGGATCGACTAAAGGCGGCTTTTGACAGGCAGAAATCCTATGCAGATCTAAAGAGACGTGGGATTGAGTATTCTATGGGGGACTTCATATTTCCTAAGTTCTCGCCATGGAAGAAGGTACTGAGGTTTGGTCGCAAAGGCAACTTGAGCCATAGGTTTAATGGACCTTACCGTATTCTGAAGCGAGTGGGATTGGTTGCTTATTAGTTAGAGCTACCTCCGGAGTTGGATAGTATTCATGACATATTCCATGTCTCTATGTTGAGGCACTACCGCTCTGATACTACTCATAGTGTCCCTGTTAAGAAGGTTGAGGTTAGGACAAACTTGACCTTTGAGGAGGAGCCGGTTCAGATCCTAAACCATGATGTAAAGGTTTAAAGGAAGAAGTCTATTCCACTGGCGAAGGTGCTGTGGCGTAATCATAGCACTAAGGAGGCAACGTGAGAGCCTGAAGATGCGATGTCTCAGTAGTATCCTCATCTGTCCTGATCAGGTAAATTTCAAGGACGAAATTTTCTTTTAGGGGGTAGAATTGTAACGCCCCAAAAATTTTAATTTTTGTTTTTATTTATGTGTAACACAAATATCTATCTGCTTTAGTAGTTAAATGTTCTGGGTGTGTTTGGGAGGTCCCAAGTTCAAGCCATGACTTGGTCAAATTTTGGTATTTTTATTAATAAAGCCCTATATTTGGTTAGTAGGCTTTTATTTAAATTTTTGTGAGTAGGCATCAGACTGAGCTTGCTAGTCTAGTGGATAAGTAGAGTGTTGGTGTGATGGAGGTTCGGTGTTCGAGTACTAGTGTGGGCATTATTTTTGCTTAAAATTCGGCTAGAGTTGTGTTGAAAGAGGACACTGAGTAGTGGATGTGTAGTTGGAGTTAAGTGAAGAAATTAAGGGATTTTGGGATTCCATCAAAATCTTTTTGCTAATTTCGATTCATCCAAAAGAAAATTCTATTCTCTCTTCCCCAAATTTCTTCCATCATTCTGACGTTTTTTCACCCTTCCGCTGCTGAATTTTCATTGTTTTCTTCCTCTTCTCTTTTTATTTCTTTTGTGCTTCCACCTTGTTCGACGATTGAACTTGATTCAATAAGTATTCGTTAGGCCTCTTTCTCTCGTTCATAGATAGTGTAATACCCTTTACTTGAGTACGATGCCGGGACGGGGTATGAGGCGTTACCGTACTTGTACATGGGAGATCATACTAAATCGAGCCTTACTTTTCACTCCAAATTAAAACTTTCCAAACAAACTCTTAATATCCTTATCAGGGCCTACGTGGCCCAAAACATACATCGGGAGTGGTTTGAAACCAATCCGGGAACTCAGAAATTTTTTGCCTAAAACAGGGCCACACGCCCGTGTGAGATGGAACACGCCTGTGTGGGCAGGCCATGTGGTCACACATGCCCATGTTCCTAGCCCGTGCTGAATTTATTTTTATTTTGAACCTACAGGGGTTTTGACACGCTTAGGCACACACCCGTGTCTATGGCCTGTGGAGGACTCTGACTTTGAACACTATAACATCTTGGGTTCACACGGCCAAGGCACACGCCTGTGTGCTTGGCCCCTGTGCAATACTGAATTAACCCCAAAAACAACTTGGGTTTAACACGGCCAAAGCACACGCCCGTGTGCTTTGCCCGTCCTCAACACTGATTTAACTAAATTGGATGCAGGGGACACACGGTCTATTAACACGCCCTTGAGGCTGCCCGTGCGTCACACACGGCCTAGGCACACGCCCGTGTGCCCAACCGTGTGGACAACTATAGGCTATTTTCCAAGCCTTTTGCCACCCTGAAACTGAACCAAACATAATGCCAATCCAAAATCACAACTCGTGGACCAGTAAAACATCCAAACATTCACAAACATGACATTCAAACTAAAACCTCATAATACAATTATCAACATTCATCTTTCCCATCAATTTATGCAATTTCATGCCAATACCATTGACATTCACTTAGAAATTCAACGTAATCAATATTAGCCTCCTTTTAAAGGCTATTACAAAATGCCTTGAGTAATACTAGTAGCCATCACATTAGGCTAACAAAATGACACATCTCAAAGTGACAAAGTTTCCTATACATGCCATACACAAGAATAACTAACTATACAATAACCAAAATGGATGGTTTGATAGTATGACTTCGAGCTCTGACTTTAATGATCCCCGAGCTAGTTTGGCAACTCTACATGGAAAAAGGGAAAGAAAAAGGGGGTAAGCATAAATGCTTAGTAAGCTGCATGGAATAATATAGCCACATAAATCATGAAACATCATACAAATTTAAATATCATAAAATGCCACAAACTTTCTTACTCATTTCAAAACTTACTAAATCTCATGAATTTCTCATTCTCATAACTTACTCATTATCATGGCTTACTCGTTCTCATAGTTTATGAACTCGTAACTTACTTGTGCCTTTCTTGCTGTAATACTCATTACATTATACTTTCAATTTCTTGAAACTTATTCATTCACACCTATATCACTCATCACAAATCTTTAGTCTTTATCCATATCTCATTAATTTGCATACTTTTCCCATTAAATTGACTTATAATACCAAAGGATACCCGAATGTCATTCTCATGATAGGATGCCAAAGCCACATCCCAGATATGGTCTTATATGGGATCTCAAGTCGATGCCGAAGCCATATCCCAGCTATGGTCTTACACGGGATCTCATATCGATGTCGATGCCATGTCCCAGACATGGTCTTACACAAGATTGTTATCTAATGCCGATGCCATGTCCCAGACATGGTCTTATATGGGATCTCTCTTAGATGCCAATGCCATGTCCTAGACATGGTCTTATAGGGGATCTATATCTCATCTCGGTGCCGATGCCATGCCCTAGACATGGTCTTACACGGGACCACATGTCGATGCCAATGCCATGTTCCAGACATGGTCTTACATGGGATCTCTATTCGGTGCCGATGCCATGTCCTAGACATGGTCTTATACAGGACCTACAATGTTCATGACAACAGTATCCCTTATATTCTTTAACATTACTAACAAATACTTCTCATCCTTTCTTGATGATAATCATGTTAAATAACTTCATGGGATTTGCATGAATTGCATAAGATAACATCATCATATATTCACATCATGCATAAAGCTAAATTATTACATACAACTTACCTTGAATTCAAAATGTGGGTGAATGCTTGGTTTAGTCCACTACTTTTCTTTTCCCCTAATTTCAGTCCGGGCTTCGTGTTTCTTGATCTAGAATGAAAATTTTAGCTTATTTAGTACCCACATTGACTAAATAGCCCATAATTCATATTTTGGAAAAAATTATAATTGTGCCCCTACTTTTGCATATTTACAAAATGGTCCCTAGGCTCGTATAATAAAATGCACTTATTTTCTAGGTTACCCAAGCCTAGCCAAACCTTTCATGTGCTCATAGCACCACACATTTCTCATCAATTTGTACATTTATTGCACATTTCACTAACTTTGCAATTTAGTCCCTATTAGGGACTTTCATGAAAAATCACCTAGAAAAAGGTGTTTACTACACTTTAAACTTTCATATTCTACCACTAGTCATCAAAATACTTGCATGTCATGCATGGGTATATTGTTTAATATAAACCTTAGCTCAAATTAGTGGTAGAAATAGCTAGATTAAGCTACGAGGATTTCAAAAACACGAAAAAAATTAAAAACGGGGTTTGGAGTCAATTACTTGGAGCTTAAAAATGAAAGAAACCCTAGCTTTGAAGGCTCTTCAAATTCGACACGCTAGGGAAGAAGATGACCGCATTTTTGCTTTCTTTTTCCCTTTTTATTACTTAACTTTACCAAATGACCAAAATGCCCTTAAGCCCTTTCTTTAGAAAATTTTCCTTTTATGGGCATTTTTATCCATCATGCTAATAAATGGTTTAATTCTAAATAAGGAACTCCATTAATTTTTCCCATGCTATATCATACTTAAACCTTCTATAAACTCATATTTTGCAACTTTTACAATTTAGTCCTTAAGGATAAATTAATCACATTTTCTCAAAATTTCCTTCATGAAATTTTCTCGCTATTATGGAATCATATCATAAATTGAAAAAATAATCATGAATTATACTTTTCTACTTCGGATTTGTGGTCTTGAAACCACTATTCTAACTAAGCCCTAGTTTAGGTTGTTACAGTTAGTTTTCTGAAAAGGGTTTGTTTTGGTTGTTTTGGATTAGGTGAAAATTAAGTAGCGATTGGTGCTTCTGCAGTTTTTTAAATGGTTGGGTTTTTGATTCGCTGTCGGTAAGTGATCGGGTTCACTTTTTCAATATTCTAAGGTCTCATTGTGAAATATTCCCAGTTTAGTTTTTGATTGTGCTGCTAAAATCAACATTGGTAATGTCAATTATAGGTTTTTGAAGGCTCGAGAGTGCTTACGTGTAAAAAATGAACTAGGTGTGTACCCAATTACGTAGAAAACTAGGATTTGACGAAAGCTAAAAACCTCACTTCGACGCCACACAGGCATGTGGTCGCCTATATGGTAGGTCGTGTGCCCTGACACGGGCGTATGATCAACAAGGCCAGGCTGTGTGCGCAAGAGACGGCCGTGTGATGGCCAAGTAGGCCATGTGCGAGACACAGGCTAGACTATTTTGGGCCGTGTAGGCCATATAGGCGTGTGGGCCCACACAGGTAGTCCACACGGATGTGTGGAATTTTGGGCCAGGCCGTGTGATCTACACGGCCAAGGCCAATTTGTGTAGTGTGGGCCACACGGGTGTGTGGGCCCACACGGGCAAGCCACATAAGCATGTGAGCCCATTTTACTGAAACAATTTTTAAGGTTGCTCGGGTCGCCCAAGTCAACTGTAAACCTACTGTAGGGTCGATAGGTACTACTTAGACCCTTAATTCTATAAACTGAATAAATGATAGATGTACTAAGCATGATAAATGTATGCCTGTTTACTGATATATATGTATAGGTTACTGATAATTGCATAAAAGCATTTCATTTATTGTATGTTACATTGCATTGGGTTGGGATGTTGTTATTCAGAGGAAGTGTACTGAAAGGCTCTTAAGCCTAATATCTGGTAGCACAGTTGCAACTTACTGATTATGTGCCGCATTTGGTACTATTTGGAATGTAGGGATGGGTGGGTGTTTTAAACCCCACATGGAGTGTAGGGATGGACGGAGATGGTGGGTAGAGGCTTGTTGGGTAAGATTCTGACTTCTGTATACTGTATATCTAATACTGATACTATGACTGGCTAAGACCCTACTGCATATTTGATACTATACTGAAAAAGACTAAGGCTGTAACAGCCCTAACCCATATCCGTCACCGGATTAAGGTTACGAGGTATTACCAATCGAAACACAACTTTAAACATTCAATCAACATTCAATACACACTCATTATCAAATAACATTCATCCACATGCACAATGTCCCTTAAGTAGGTCTACGAGACCTTAAATATGTTTTAGAGAAGGTTCGGGACTAAACCGATCTTGTATAAAAATTTCCGAACACTTTAAAAAATTTTCTAAGTAAAAGGGGTCACGCACTCGTGTGAATAGGCCGTGTGCCTTACACGGCCTCAGACACGCCCATATGTCTAGGTCATGTGAAAATAGGCCATACATACTGAATTGTAACACACGGCCGAGGACACGCCCGTATGCCAAGCCATGTGAAAACTGAAGCGGTTACTGACTTGGGTAACACGGCTGACCACACGCCCATGTGCCAGCCCGTGTACCACACACGGCCAGTAGGCACACCCGTGTGCCTAGGCCATGCCAAACCTGTAGGGTGTACTGACTTGGCCACATAGCCAATCACACGCCCGTGTGTGAGGTCGTGTGGTGCGCCCAGGCTCAATTTGAATTGAACCCTCAAACAACACGGCCGAGACACACGCCCGTGTCTTAACCCGTATGGACAAAAATAGGCCATTTACAAGGCCAATTTGCCACCCAAAAAGGGTCTACCCTACAAGTTCAATTCAAGCATCAATTGACACATAATTTCTAGCCAAAACATCACCAAATTCATGCACATTTCATGTCACAAAAACATTAACCATTGCTAAACACAATGCCAACTCAAACATACCAAATTCATATATTAAATTCATACCAAAATTACATAACGTTGTCATCAATAAATCCTATTCCAAGTTATGCCATTTCTCACAACTTTAACCATCAAAACATCCATACCAAAATACCAATTTCACAAGGCATATCATATTTATTATATGCCATATATGAACACATACCAAAAACACATCTATAATCACATATCATAAACTAAGTTCTCATTTAATATTGCCATCATTTACAAGCCAACTCACATGGCTAGAATCACAACTCAAAACACATCAAAATGACACTAGCCTATACATATCATATACCATATATACAAAGCTTCAAAAGTACCAAAAATGTGATTGATAGTGTGATGATGTTTCTTGACGATCCCTAAGTCTGAGCTAGCTTCAATTATCTATAAAACAGGGAAAGAACACACAAAGTAAGCTTTCAAAAGCTTAGTAAGCCATATACAAATAAAATTACCACATGAAGCAATTATAAACCAATTCAATTATGGAGCACATGGCTAGTCACATATACAAGTATCACAATTCAACTATGGAACATATAGTTAGTCACATATACAAGTATCACATTTCTCATCTCATTCTCTTAATCATATTCAATATGCATCATTTACCTTTCATTCAATAATCATATGAACATCAAATGTATCGGTATCATTGAACTTATTTACACATTCTTTCCCATCTTGACTTTTCCCGTTGAACCGTTCGGAATTGCTAAGGATACTCAGAAATTTCGTATATCTCAAACAATGCTAATGTCCCAGACATGGTCTTACATGTTGTCATATATAGATGCCAATAGCCCAACTATGGTCTTACACGAACTCATAATACGATGCCAATGTCCCAGACATGGTCTTATACATAATCATATCTCGGAATCCTAATGTCATGACATTTGTATCCTATACTATTCCTAAGGTTTGTATGGGACTTTTGGACGTCGTAACTTTGTCTATACTTTCTCGTACTCGATCATTCAGCATCCACAGTAGTTCAATAACTCATAAACATATATTATTCAATTTAAATACATTTATTTTCATATGAACTTACCTCGTATTTGGGATGGACGTATCAGGTCGACTACTTGATAACCTTCGATTTTCCTCGATCTAATGTCGATTTCTTTCTTTCTTGATCTATATGAATTCAAATTTAGGTCCTTTAAATACTTATTCATTCAATTTAATCCAAATCACACTTTAAAGCACATTTACACTTTTGCCCCACATATTTCACATTTTTTACAATTTAGTCCTTATTTCAAAACCACACAAATTTTACATAATTAAACAAGACCTATGCTTGGCCGAATTGCCCTTATGCCCCTAGCAGCCCATATCTTTCATTTATTTCACATTTCAACCACTCAATTTTCAAAATTCACAATTTAGTACCTAAATAGCATTTTCACCAAAAATCACTTAACAAAATATGTTAATCTATCAACAAATATTTATTTTTCATCATCAACTATCACAAAGCTCAAATATTAATCAATGGCACTTCACAAAATCATCAACAAACTCAAAAACTAGGGCATGGGCTAGCTAGTATTCAAAGCAACGATCACAAAAACATAGAAATCATCAAAAATCGAACAAATTTCATACCTCAATCAAGATGAACAAGGGTCGAGTGGTTGAAAGCTTAAAACCCTATTTTTTTCTTAGTTTCGATCAAAAGAAGAACAAATTGAGCACTTAATTTGTCTTTTTTTAATTAATATTACTTATTTACACAATTACTAAAATGCCCTTAATTAAAACATTAATTAAACATATAATGGATGGCTATTTATGTCCATCTCCACTAACCATGGTCTAATATCATCGTAAGGACCTCACATTTAATGAATCATAGCAAATAAGCACTTAAACAATTAGAATGCAACTTTTGCATTTTATGCGATTTAGTCCTTTTATCAAATTAAGCAACCAAACGATAAAATTATTTCACGAAAATTTCACATACATATTATCACATACTATAAGTACCAAAAATAATATTAAAATAATTTTACAACCTCGAATTTTTGGTTTCAAAACCATTGTTCTGATTTAGCTAAAACCAGGATGTTACAAAGGCCTAAATTGTTACTGAAATTGAAAGGCTTAGGCCCAAGACTGATTTTGTCTTTGCACTGTGCTTTATTGTTGTTTTTTTTTCTATGGGGTTACACACTGAGTTTACATAAACTCCCCCCTCTGTTTACTATGCACAGGTAATCCCTAGACCTAGACGGATTGGTGCGACGAATGACTCGTCGGTGACCACGGTTTTTGGACTTTTACGCTTTATAATTTATGATTTATGGTTTTATTATCATTGGTTTAATTGGATGTAATTTGGAGACTTTTTTTTAAATTTGGTTTTAATTTTTTTTATGGATTTATAACTATTAGTAGTAGGAAAAACTCAGTTATCAAAAAGCTAAAGTTCTTTCTAACCTCACGATTACTTAAACTGTTTATAAAGTTTCTGCAACGAACACTGTTTTTACTTAAATTAATCAATTAAATGGTAGGCGAATTTGGAACTAATAAGAGATAAAGAAAGGTAATTGCACGAAAATGATTAGGAACTAATGTGACATCGCCAGATTTGGTCATAACGTCTAGGTTGGGCTTGGGGTGTTATAAGCCTAATGGGTAATTAAACTTGAAAATTGGACCTGACATCATAAATTAGGCCCGGATGTAACACCCCTTACCCGTGTTCATTTCTAAAACAGGATATGAGGCATTACCAGACTTAAACATAAAAGTTCATGCAAAACCGAACCATAAAATTTCAAACTTCTCATTTACATGCATATCATCCATTATATGGCCCACGAGACCCAAAACATACATTGGGGGTGGTTCAGGATTGAACCGAGAACTTTCGGATCTTTTGGGAAACTTAGAAAATTTTCATGTTTTGGAGAGTCACTAGCCCTTGTGGGCAGGCCATGTGGACTCACACGCCCGTGTGACCCTGGGACACACCTGTGTTCCAAGCCGTGTCCAAAATAAGGGACATTCTGTTTATGACGTCATCACCCAAATAAGGTCACACGGCCAAGGCACACGCCCGTGTCCTTAGACCGTGTAGCGAATTAAATTCTAAAAATTAGGTGCAGATTTCACACGGCCTAGGCACACACCCACGTCCTGAGGCCGTGTCCTTCACACGGCCAAGACACATGACCATGTCTCTGCCCGTGTGTTTACTACTGGACATTCTATTTTGCAAAATTAGGGTGCAGGGGACACACGACCTATTCACACGCCCATGGGGCTAACTGTGTGTCACACACAGCCTAGACACACGCTCGTATATCTACCTGTGTGGACAAATATAAGGCTATTTACCAAGCCATTTGCCACCCTGAAACATCAATCCACTTACACCAATTAAAAGGCATATAACACAACATATTAGGTTATCAAATATCTCAAAAATAAGTCATCCACACATCATTCACATACCACACCTATCAAGCCTATGCATCACATACTTAGCAACTTAAACATGCAAGCTATCACTTCTATGAATATCATCATATGCATATACCATTAACCAATATTGGCCAATTTCATATAGCCATATACAAAATGAATCAAGTAGCATCTTGAGCCAACACATTTGGCTGAACCAAAATAACACGTAACAAAAAGACCAAGTCCCTATACATGCCATACTCAAAATAAAAGGCTAGCTATACCCAAAATATTCCAATTGATAGTGATAGTATGATCGAGCCTCTGATGTCTTTCGATCCCTGAGCT
Organism: Gossypium stocksii; assembly: GCA_020496765.1. Lineage (NCBI taxonomy): Eukaryota > Viridiplantae > Streptophyta > Magnoliopsida > Malvales > Malvaceae > Gossypium > Gossypium stocksii. The sequence goes on from CM035622.1 coordinate 59,277,336, forward strand.
AGCTTGGCGATACTATAAGAAAATGGAAAGGAAAAAGGGAGTAAGCATACAGCTTAGTAAGTTTGCATGTAAATAATTAACAACACTAATCATGCAATATCATACACATGACATAAATATAACTTATTACAATGTCATCAAGTATCATGAATACATCTCAGATCATGTCTTTTACATAATGCACCATAAAACTCATGTTCATGATTCCTTTATTCACTTCTTACTGAGACCTTATCGATGCATAACTCAAGAATTTTGGGCTTCGTGTACATACATATACCCTTTCAACATGTTCATACCTTGTCATTCTTTGACTTACTCTTGCATTTCCCGTTGAACCACTTGGAAAACTAGGGATACTCGGGAAATCTCGTACACATGGTAGGATTCCAATGCCATATCCCAGATATGGTCTTACATGGGACCGTATATTGATGCCGATACCATATCCCAGATATGGTCTTATATAAGATCTTATATCGATGCCATGTCCCATACATGGTATTACACAAAATCTCATAACGATGCCAATGCCATGTCCCAGACATCGTCTTACATGGGATCACATATCGATGCCAATGCCATGTCCCAGATATTGTCTTACATGGGATCACACATAACTCTAATTTCATGACATTTGTATCCTATCTATTCCTAATTTTCAATCGGGATTTCGAGACATTAAAACCTTGTCACATCGTCATCGAGTCATTATAGTTCAAAATTCGTGGAACAATTATACATATCATGCAATAATAAAACATTTAATACACAATGAAGAAATGTTGCATTATTTACCCGTAAACTTACCTCAATAACAAAATATGACTAATTATTCAATCTAGTCCGTAACTTTGTTCTTTCCTCGGTTTAGGTTTGGACTCCGTTCTTCTTGATCTATAATAGCAAATTTCACTTATTTAATCATCAAATTGTTCAAATCAGTCCATAAATCATACTTTGGTAAAATTACAATTTTGCCCCTAAACTTTTACAAATTTACAAATTAGTCCCTAGGCTCGTAAAATAAAATGTGTCCAGTTTCTTTGTTACCCAAGCCTAGCCGAGCCTAACACATGCTCATAACAGCCCACATTTTCCTTCAAATCAAACTTTTACTACTAATTTTACAACTTTTACAAAAAGATCCTTTTTAGGTGTTTTCATGAAAAATCACTTAGTAAAAGATGTTTATCACACTTCAAACTTTCATATTCCTTCATTAACATCAAAATACATGCATGTCACACATGGGCAAATTTTTTAACATGAAACCTAGCTCAAAATATGGCTAGAAATAGCTAAATCGAGCTACGAGGATTTTAAAAATGTAAAGAACATTAAAAAGGGGACTAGGATACGCTTACTATCAAGGTTGAAGATGAAAGAAACCCTAGCTATGGCTTCTTGAGAAATTCGGCCAAGCATGGAGAAGATGGACACAATTTTGGCCTTATTTTCCCTTTTATTTCTTTTATTAACCAAAAGACCAAAATGCCTTTTTAACTCTTCTTTGAAAATTTACCCATGCATGCCCATTTTGTCCAAAAATATAAAAATTGGGAAAATTGCAATTTAAGGACCTCTAATTAATAATCCAAAGCTATTTCATACTTAAAGCTTCTAGAATCTCAGATTGTGCAACTTTTTCAATTTAGTCCTAAAAGTCAAATTGGTCTCTTATTCACAAAATTTCTTCATGAAACTTTCACACAATCATGCAAACAAGTCATGGACTGCAAAAGAATCATACAACAAATATTTCTCCTTTAGATTTGTGGTCTCAAAACCACTATTCTGACTAGGCCTTATACCAAGATGTTACATCAGGAGCTCAAAATAGAGACTAAAACCCAAAAAATGGTCAAACCAGGCTCGGTATGTGAAACCCAGCCGATGGTCCAACTAATGCCTAGACCAAACCGATCAAGTCGTCATTGACCCAGACCAAATTGACAATAGCTGAATTGACTCGAGGTGCCATAAGTGTGTCACACCTACACCACCGGACATGAAAATACTGGCAGCGGTTGGTCTTTAGTGGTTGAGTAGTGGTAGAGTTAGTCTCCTATTGGGACTCTACTAGAGAATTTGATTTTAGATTAACTATTCCAAAATAATATTATTTTAATAATTTAATATTAAATTTAATTTAATATTTATCTTTATAATATTTTATTAATTTAATATTAAAGTGATTGTTTTAATATTAAATTTAAATTAATATGATCTTGTAGATAAATATTAAATTATTTTAATAAGATTTAATATTAAATTAATATAATATTTATCAAGATAAATATTAGATAAAACGTTTAAGTTTAATCATAGTTGAGAGCCTTGGGTCATTATTTTTCACACACTTGAATTCAAGAGAAAGTTATAGAGAGAACATTACGTGAAGAGATTATTTTATAAATTTCTAGAGATATTTTTCTTATTTACAACTTGGCTTAAATTTTTAAAGAAATTGCAAAATTACCCCACTGGTATTTTTTGTGAAAAATTTATTTAAAACGAGCCAACACTCTGCATATGTGAGCTTGAATATAGTAATAAAGACTACTCGGTTGAAGCGCTCATCCTAGATGAAACGAAAAGGTACAATTTTGATTAAATGTTTATTACTTTAGATATCATAACCAAGATCTTATTGTGGAAAGTTTTTTAAAACTCTGTTTTCCCTAATTTTATTTTCCGCTGTGTTTTTCGAACTCATTTTTTCCAACAATAGTCATGTATGACATGTATTAAGTTTATCAGTAATAGTAGTCATGCTGATCATGCAATCAAAAACACAATCGTACTAGTAACAGTAATAATGTGACAATAATCCAATGATAGTAAACATGTATCAATCACATATCATGCATATAAAATAACAATTTAGTCAATCAGATCATGGATTCCAATATTATTCATAATATTAGGGACTCAATTGAAAGAGATAAAATAGTCAAAATAGTTCGAGGACTAATTAGAGACTAAATTGAACATTTCTTAAATTTCTGGGCAAAATTGTAAAATAGGGGGTACACGGTCATGTAGTCAGGTCATGTTTGATGCTTCAAGCTGTATGGAGGGATTCCATGACCGTATGACCAGGTCGTGTAACAGACTATGGCGATTTGGAAATTGAAAAATTAAGCTACAAGGGAGACGCAGCTGTGTGGCAGGTCGTGTTGAAGTTTCATGGTCTATCTGTATGGTCCACACGCCCGTGTGCCCTTAGTCCTAGACACAGTTTGCCCCGATTTGCTTGTAAGAGAACACATACCTTTCACTGGGAGTCTGATCGACGTTCCTCGAGATCAAAACTGATTCAATTCACTTAAATCGGGTCCTTCAAATTGGGTATCACGATTCAACAATACTAACGAAAGATTTTGGTAAAAATCGTAAAAGATCATTTGATCAATTGCAAGATTATCCTTAGATAGAAATTCTATAAAGATTCGAGATCAAACATCGGGATTAAGTCATACTTACAGATTCTTGGCAAAATTTAAGGTTGTTACTAATGGCTATTACAAATCTAGTGAAAAATGATTCAAACGGTATTTCAAACAGTAATTTAATTTGTTTAGTTTCCAATGACAAAGATTAAGGTTGTTACTAATGGCAATAGAGAGAAAATATTATGTAAAGAATAAGATGGAAAAGAATAAGGAGAAGAAATAAGGAAAAGAAAGAAAAAATTTAGTTTAGTTTGGAAAGGAAAGCATTATTCAATTGTAATTAGGAAAAGGGGCTACATACCTAGGGTTTTCAAACTTTAGGGGGTTGCATGGTAATTTACCCCTACTACAGAAAATAAAATGGATTTCGAAAATTTTGGCAGCTTGAACTCAAGTATGAAACGGGGAGATGCATACGTGTAACCATTAGGCCTAAGGCCTATTTCTTGTTAAGTTTTCACTCTGAACAATATATATTTTGGTGTGGTTTTTATCCTAGTTTACTAAAATTAGAAAGAAAAGAAATGGGATAGGAGTGGCTTGAACCTAAGACTTCTAGAGAGTGCTCTAACTAATTAACCATCAAGCCTAAGTCATTTATTAGTTAATTATTTCAATTAATCTCCTATATTTTGGGGTGTGACAGGATATCCTATGAGAGTAACGCACTTATGATAATGTCATTGGACGAGCACTGGTAGAGTTGCTTTTCTAATGGCATGTCATTAGAGAGAGCTCAGTCACGACACTACAGTGGAATGACTTCGTGACTAAATGAGTTTATAATTAAAAGACGAAAAGATAAAACTTAATAATAAATCATTTGAGCCCTAATTGCATATTTCTAATTGATCCCTCTGCTAACTCGTTGAAACCAGAAATGAATTGCATGTTGAATCAAATGAACAGAAAAGGATGGAAATGGTAAAGTTAGAGAGATGTGAAAATTTTGGAAATGAATGTGGTTTTCTCTAATAGAAAATACCTACAAATTAATTTTCAGTTTTTCAAATTATTAATTTATTAATTGAAGTTTGAAAATGGAAATAAATTAATTGGTCATAGTGAATCCCTTGAATGTAGAAATATTAAATATATTTTCTCATAAATTATTTTATGATAACATTGTCATGATTTTAATGGAATTAGAATTGGGTTGAGAAAATTATTTAATTGAGAGTGTAATTTATTTAAATTAATTTAAGATGTTTATTTTAGAAAATAGAAAAATAAGAATTGGGTTTGATTGAATTCTAAAGTAGTACTTAGTTAAATGTAACATCCCAAATTTTAGCTTAATGAGAATATATAATTATATAAAAAATAAGGAATTAGCTAAGTGGTTAGTTGTTAAATGTGAAAGCATTGGAATTAAATGAGGTCTTAAGTTCAAATCCTTTTTGTTGCAAAATAATTAATTTTATTTTTGCAAAATCCCTTGTTTTTCTTTTAAAGTGTGTCGTCCATGCCTTATTAACCTATGTATAAATATTATTTTTCACAAATTGATTTGCCTTTATTCTTTTTTCCCTCAACCTAGCCGTCCTTCTCCTCTCCTCTCTTCCTTGATTTTCATTTTTTATTTCTTCCTCCATTGTTGTCGTCGCCCATAACACCTAGTTTTATCATCTTTTTCTTTTCTTTTTACCACAAGATTTTGCATCTTCTCCTCCATCACCTTGCTTCCATTTTTCCTTAATTTTTTTAGCCCCAAATCTGAAATCTTGAACCTCCAAGATCGATTCCTATCGTTGCCAAGAAATGTCATTGCCATTTGTAAACTCGAAATTATATAGGTTTTTCTATATTTTTTTACCACCTTTTTACTTAATTATTATGTCTATCTCAAGTAATTTTTATTGAAATAAGTGAATTTTACTTAATTAGTAATTTTAGACATGAATTTGAAAAGTATGTGATATTATACTTAATTACATGATTTTCAAGGATATTTTATATTAATTCATGTTAATTTATTAATGTATATATTTTTTCACTATGTAGGGAGGCTACTAGAGACATGATTTAAATAAATAAAAGATGGCCATGAATAAATTATCCATGTGGACAGTAAGGCCATGCAATTTTGGGCATGGGGTTGACTATTTGACCTAATAAAAAAAGGTGATAAAAGAAGGAGATGTAACACCCCAAACTCGGCCTAGAACTTAGGCCCGAATCTGGCGTGTCACAATGAAGTGTTTACTGAAAACCATGTTTTCATTAAAAACCCTTCTTTATGTAAAAACTTGAGTAAAATCCCAGTTACATTTGTTTATCTTTAAAACGTGGTACATTGAACAATTAATTACTTTGTAAAACCCTTTTTAGTTGCGAAAGCTAATTTAAAAAGAAACCGATTTACGAAAACATGATGTTTAAAGATTAAGTCGCAAAATCATTTCGAAAATACTACGAAATTGTTGCATTATTTTAAAAACAGTTAACATTTTGAAAAACTGTGATTTACTTCTACAGATTTAAATCAAAAAAAATAAAAACCCAAATAAAAGCAAATTAAAATCCCAATGGCCTTATTACAAAATTTTAAAACCAAAATGGAATCTAAACTATAAATAAAGTCCAAAACGTAATAAGACAGCAGTCGTGTGGCCATCTCTGAGTCCCTCGCATCACTGATCCTCCTAAAGCTAGGGATCACCTGTACCGTTAACAAACAAGGTGAGTTTATGAAAACTCATTGTGTAATCCCCTTACTAATCTAATAGTCAGTATACAGAAATAGAGACAGAAACAGAAACAGTCAGGGCCAGAGCCCTTTAACAGAAACGGTACAGTCCAATTTAGAGCATACGTGAGCCAAATCCCACTACAAAATCATTTTGGGTCACAGCCCATAACAGAACCAATTGGGCCTAGCCCAAACCAATAACAGAATAAGTGGGCCTAAGCGCAAAACAGAATCAAAACAGAATGTGAATGTAACCCTAACCCAGTCTATCCAGTACACCACCCGTACCAGCCAACACACCATGTGGGGAATAACTCGACCCACCCAGCCAACACACTAATTACGTAGCCGTGCTGCTAATAACAGAAAACGTGGCAGAGCCACCGAATCAGAATACATGGCGAAGCCACTAATAATAGAAATACGTGGCAAAGCCACTAGAATAGAGCTTCCTCCAAAACAAGCCCAACCCCATGCAATGCAATGCAATATGTCAAGCTCAATATTACACGTGTATGCAAAATGGCCATGCCCAAGAACAATCATTCAAACATACGTTAAAAACATATCAAACATGCAACCCTGGTCACGTCAGATAAAACACTGTCATACGACCACAGTCAAATTAATCAAATTCATAGTCCAGGTCAGTCACTTACCCACAAGGGCGAAACAGCCATTTTATACTCTAGGGCAAAACGGTCATTTTACCCTACCGGGGTATTTCAGTAATTCCACCCTTCGGTAGTTCTACCCTACAAGGGTAGTTTGATAATTTGCAAACTAGGGGTATTTAAGTAATTTTGCAAACTAGGGGTATTTCGGTAATTTTACAAATTGAGGGCATTCCGATAATTTTACAAATCGAGGGTATTTCGATAATTTTACAAATCAAGGGCATTTTGGTAATTTTACAAATCAAGGGCATTTCGATAATTTTACAAATGAGGGTATTTCGATAATTTCACAAATCAAGGGTATTTTGGTAATTTTACAAATCAAGGGTATTTCGGTAATTTTACAAATCAAAGGCATTTCGGTAATTTTACAAATCGAGGGCATTTCGATAATTTTTCAAATCAAGGGTATTTCAGTAATTTTACAAATTGAGGGTATTTCACTAATTTTACAAATCGAGGGTATTTCGGTAATTTTACAAGTCAATGGTATTTCGATAATTTTACAAATCAAGGAAAAACAAATAGGTCCTATGACCGAAATTGCCAAAATGGGAAGTCCCATATTCGGCCAACACTACAATCCCTTAACTGCTCCTTGATCCCCTCTTAAAACTTCTCCCCAAACCAATTTGAATCTCTTTCAAACTCCCCAACTTACTCCACAATCCTCTCCACGATTTGCTCCCCTAACTCCTCCACAATCTTCTCCACAACAACCTCATCCAGGACCCATTCAACTTAAAATCCCAAGCCAAATCCATCACTAGTCATCACTACAGCAAAATAAAACTTCCCATGCTGACCCCAAGACTTGAACCTCAGACCTCTTGTCAATTGTAACGCCACCTTACCACTACACCACCAGCTCCTCTTGTGTCATATTTTACCACATTTTATCCTCAAAGCCCACTTACTTACATCCAGGGTTTTATTCACCCAAAACCAAAATTTTTGCTAAGGCCCAAGATTGAACCAAGGACTTCTCATGCACTCCCAAACACTCCTAAATCACTTAACCATTAAAGAAAATCAATTGTGATATTTCTCGCACACATAAACTTTTATGTGCAACCTCCTAGTGGCTCCCTTGCACAAGGCCCAATCCCACTAGGCACAAAATTAGGGCGTTACAGGAGATGTCTACTAAGTTATTAGACTGAGAAAACCGTCCAACAAGGGGAATGAAAAGCCCAATTTCGGTAATTGATGTTGGCTACCCAAAATGTGTTTTGGGATATTTAATTGAAGGTCCTTGTAGTTGGAAAGTAATCAAAATTAAGCATGTTGAAACTATCCACTCTATAGCAATTTTTAGCTTGAAATTCAAATTCAAATTGAGAAGGCTTGGTAATCCCTTGTCTTTGAAGCATGGCCGGCCACATGAGAGAGGAAAGGAAGAAAGTTTAAACCTATTTTTGGTAAACTCAAACCTTTACTTTCACCTATAAATACCTTGTCATTCCTCACTTTTCCATTATCCCTCATCACTTAGCATTTCTTTCTCACTCACATTAGTTTTCTCTCAATTTCTTTTCCCTTTTTCCCTTGCATAGCCATCCATCCCCTCTGTAATAGCCCAAATTTCAGCGAAGTATGAAAAAGTGGTTCGAGATCACCAAATCCGATAAATGAATTCTTAGATTATATTATTTAATATTTATGAGCCAAATGTAGCTTTTAAAAGATTTTTGAAATAGTAAATTGTGATTTATTTTGTCAAGAAATTTAGGAAAAAAGGAGGTATCGATATCTCAGTGTTACAAACTGAGTCATAAATATTTTTATAAATATTTACGGAGTGTCATTAGGGTGGTATTAAAGTTTCGTTAAGAAATTTTAACGCTGCATTCCCGGGACTCCATTCTGGTAAATTGGACTTGTAAATATTTTTAATAAATATTTACGAAGTTGATTGTGTAATTAATTAGGTTTTAATTAGGGAAATTTAGCTTAATCTAGAGTAATCAGTAAAAAGGACTAAAATGAATAAGATGTAAAAGTTTAATTATAAAGTAAAAGAAAATAAGAGGGACCAAATAGGCAATTATCCCTATTCCATTAAATGAGGCGACAATTGTATCATAATATCTTAGATTTTTATGTTATTTAATTATAAAATATCTTATTTTATCAAATTATAATTTATATTAATTATGAAATAAATAAAATAATGACAAATGTATAGTTATAAAATTATACATGTGTAATGGTAATAATATATATGTGTACACTTGTATTAAAAATATGTATTTACTTATAATTTAAGTATAAAGATATTTTATATTATAATATAGTATGATTTAAAAATAAATTAATTAATTAATTAAGGTTTTATACCAAATGTATGGTATTGATGATGTACAAATGTAATAAATCATGTATGTACAAATGTGTATATACAATTAATTTAAATAGATATTAATTATTTATTAAAAGATATTTATTAATTAATTAATTATATCATAAGATTTTTTTTTGTATCATTAACAAATTAAATGGTGACAAATGTAATTAAAGTATTTGTTATTAAATAGATTTTTATAATAATTATTATTATAAACTAATATATATATATATACACACACATAAGTCATAAAAAAAAAAAAAAGAAAGGAGAGAACAAAGCTTAAAAGAAACAGAGAGCAGACGGGAAAGGAAAGAAAGAAAGAAAAGAAAAAGAAAAATTTGAGGGTTTAAGGTTTAAAGCTTTGATTGCTAAGTCAATTAAGTCATTTTTGCTTAAATTTGATGTTTTAGAAGCTTTAGAACAAAGTTTTGTTAAAATTAGGTTGAAGTTTTGAAAGTTATTAGGCTTTTGAATATACTTTATGTTGAATCAATTGGTGAATTAGGGGTTAAATTGAATGAATTTCAAGTTAGAATTGATGAAATGATTAAATTGAGAAATAAGTTATAGGAAATAGATTTGGACAGCGGTAGTAGCTTAACTTTGAAAAATCACCACAAATCACCAAAAATCATAGAAATTGAATTAGAAGTTGAGTGAGATATGAAATTAAAGCTTATTGAGTCTATTTTCATATAAAAGAACAGAGCAAGTAAAGGAATTCTATATTCTGAGATATTTATATTTTTGTGAGACTGGTGCAGAATGATTTCGAGATCCCCTGTTCTGACTTGGAAAAATCATTAAAATTGTACAAAATAATTATGGCATATAATTTATATGATTAGATTCCTTTATGAGTCTATTTTTAGAAGAAATAAACGATAACATCATTTGAATTCTGTACAAAGATATAATTAAATTTTAGTGAAAAGTGGTCAGAACTATCGAACAGTGAAACAGATGAGACTTTAATGAATAAATTGTACTAATTGGCTAAACCAAAAATTCTGAAAATTTTATGATAAGAAGATATGTGAGTCTAATTTTAGAGAAAAGTTACAGATCTTAGTTTGGAGTTCTGTAGCTCAAGATAAAAATAATTTGGTGACTATGACATGGATGGACAGCTTAAATATTCATATAAGTAAATAGTGAAAATTATAGACAATGTTACAAGTGTATTATTTATATTAAGGATGTGGATGGAGAGGAGGAGGAGGAAAAATATATGAATGACTTGTGTATAAATTGATCACATACTCGTTTATAATCAATAAATGTTGAATTAGAAAGGAGATAATATTTTATTTGGAATATTTATTATGAAATTATGATTATGGTTATAATACAAAAATCAAACTTGTAAGTTTATATGGCTAAATTTTATGAATATTGAAATTAGATTCAATAAGTGATTTGTGAATTTAGATTGTGATTGACAGGAAGAGTTAGTGAATTGCATGCTTATAAATTGTTACACATATTTGTTTGAAATACGAGAAAGTGATGGTAATTGATACATGGAAATAATATGAGACTATGATATATAAACATGGAATATGTTGATGAATGAGTTCATTGGTGATTGTATATATTTGTACACCTTAAGTGTACTATCCGTATGAATTAGTATTTCAAATGAATTAATGAGAAAAGTTCTAATATGAAATAGTCTGAGTTCGAAATGAAATATTATGAAACGTGTTTGAAATACATTAATATGTTTTGTATATGTTATTTGAGTTCATAATGAGGGAAGTAAATTGTATGTAAATTGTGTATCATTTTTAATTACATTTTCATATTTTGATATAATTTATGAAATAATGCTGAATATTTGATTTAATTGATAAAGTATTGGAAAGTGAAATAATTTCCCCGTTGAACATTAGGAATAGAAAATGGATACGAGAGACTTGTGTGGAATCTAAGTGATAAAAGTTCATGGCATCTAAGTGAAATAAGCCAATGGCATTGTGTTAAATGCGATTAGCTCAAGAACGAGCCTATGTGATCTATGTAAAATGAAGTAGTTTTGGCTACCAATGTGACACTATGTGAAATGTCCTGATGTATTTATTATTATTCCGATATGTTCAATAGGAATTAAAATAAAAATGACTAAGTGAAAATGAATGTGATTATGATGATGATAATATTTGTACATGGAATTTATTGATGGATACGTGCATCCATGAATATAAAATTTTATACCTTGAAAGTATTACATGAATAACGATAATATTTCAAATGGTTTAATGAATAAAGTTCTGACATCGAATAATCTGAGCATTAGATAATTAATTATGAAATTAAACTTGAAATACATGGAAATCATATTTATTTGATATATTGAAATATGACATGGAAAATACATGTATGAAAAACTTACCAAATAATTATGTATATTCAAGATTATAAACTGTCACACGAAATTCATGAAATGATGGTACATGAAATATTGATATAATGAATTGAATGATTTATGTTTATGAAGAAATGGTAAGAGAATGGTATGCATCATGATATGTAAATATGTGACTATCTCTAATACATGATATATGGAAAGTTGTGATGAGTAATAAACTCAAATGTAATATGTTAATAAAATAAGTTTATCAATATTGAATTTATAGGAAATATGTTCAAGTATATTAACAAGTGTTATTGTTGTTGTTGTTGTTGATGCTTAGACAAGTGCCAAATTACTGGTTAAATGGTAAAATGTTTATTATATGATGTGTTAAAAAAAAAGGTAAGTGCTCAAATGAAAATATATTGTGTTCGTGGAAGAGTGGTAACTTTTAAGTTGTGAATTCTCTTATAAAACAAATTATCTGAATTTGTTCTAAAAATTTTGGTAATGTCTCATAAACCTATTCCGGTGACGGATTCGGGTTAAGGAAGTTACAATACATGATTGAGTTGAGTGAGCAAATGGTGAAAAATTGAAAGGTTTTAATTTGGGCATAAATTTTATGTCTTAGTTTAGTATAATTGTATCTGTTTTGCTCCGGTAATGCCTCGTATCCTGTTCTGGCGTTGAACACGGGTAAGGGGTGTTACACCCTCTCCCATATTTAAGCTCAAATGCTTTGTCAAAAGAACTCATTAGCTGGCTACCTTCTAAACCCTTAGCAAAAGAAGCTTCAATCAAAATAGAGGAGCGCTTCAGTCAGAATAGATCCGAAAGGCTGCTGAACTGAGAAAAGTTGAGCACATCAGTCAGAATAGATCCGAAAGGCTACTAAACTAAGCAAACTCTTTCCTCTTTTCATTTATTTTAAACATGTTTGCATTGTGTTTTATGTTTTTGAGATCAACTATGAAGTTTTATGTAACACCCCTAAACCTGGCCCAGACGTTATGGATGAATCTGGCGTGTCACATCAGAGTGTCGTTAAAACTAGACTTGTTGATAAAATATTAGTTCTAAGTTTAAAACTCATTTTCGTTCTTGATTGTATAAGCAAATTCGACAAGTTTTGATGTCATAAGTTCGAAATCATTTTATCAAAAAGTTTGCTTAAGAGTTGAACTTTGTTGTATTTAATTATTAAAAATCGCAGAAGCTTTGAATGGTTGAAGTTAAAACGTGTGAATTTCTTGAAAACATTTATTATTTTTGAAAACTTGGTTTATCTACTCTAACAGTTTAAACTCAACAATCAAAAGCCCAAATAAAAGAAAATTAAAATCCCAATGGCCTTATTACAAGATATAACCCAAATATCAATTTAAAACGATTAAATTGAAAATAAATATCCAGTGCGCACATGGCCACCTCTGAGTCTCTTGCAGCTCCAAATCGCTTAAGGCTGGGGATTACCTATACAGTTAAAAAAAGGGTGAGTTTGCGAAAACTCAGTGTGTAATCCCCTATCAGACCACAGAAATTAGAACATGCAAAACATTCTGGGCCAAGGCCCTATGTAGTAACAGAGTAGTCTGGGCTTTTAGCCCTATCTAGAAACAATACGGGCCCAAGCCCAAAACAGAAACAGAACAGTGCAGACATGTATCCCAGCCCAATCCATTCAACTCACCACCTGTACCATCCAGCACACCATGTAGGGATTAAATTGACCCACCCAACCAACACACCAATAACGCAGCATGGCTCCTAATTGCAGAATACGTGGTGGAGCCACCAGAATCAGAATATGTGGTGGAGCCACTAATGACAGAAATACGTGGCAAGGCCACTATTACAGAACTTCCTCCATACCAAGTCCAACCCCATGCAAAATGTCATGTCATAACAGTAATGTGCATGTAAATTATCACACTCAGACATAGTTATACGTATACCAACTACTCATCAGTCAACCTACCTCTAAGGGTTTAATGGTCATTTAGACAGTCAGGGGTAAGACGATAAATTTTACCCTTTAGGGGTATTTTGGTCATTTAACTATGTTTTGGTGTCTCAGTACATAATAAGACCTCATAGAGGGTCTACCGTTGCCTCGAGCAACTCAGATATCCTACATGGCCAGAATAGTGTAAATGGGCCCAAACCCGCTATTGGGCCCATGTGGGCCCACACGCTCGTGTGGCCCGTTTAGCCCAATTTCAGTTACGGTGGCATGAGCCTTATAGTCTACTCTTTTATTGACACTTGCTGTGGAATTTTGTCCGTGTGGGCTCACGAGCCCATTGGGCCCACATGGCCCATTTGGCCCATTAAGGCCTATGTCAGCCAGAGTCCACAGAAATGCTCGTGGTTGCCTCTACAGTCTATTGCCAATGATCCGTGTGTTCGGATTTTGGCATTTTGGCATTTTAGCTTTTTGACTTTTGCCAGTTTACAACAAAAGAGGGTGTGAATACACACCTGATTACGAATCATGCGATTAAATCACTCGTATCGAACCTATAATCCAACAAACACCTTGTTAGCCCATCGTCACTTTAGGGTTGAACACCTTTCAAAACTTAACCAAAATACAACATTCTTTACTTTACGTGAACGAAGTCCTTAATCACCTAAAGCTACTGACTACAGCCGACTACACTTCTTAGTCAAATATCTATAATAGCACACACCTTATTAGACAAAATCATCTATGAGAAAATGACTTACAGTCCCAACAGACAGTTATAGAGCATTCGACCACATAACACTTACCCCGAAATCAATCGATTGTCGATGGTAGGGTTTCTAACTCCTCAGGTAACTCCTCCCCCTTCGTGGACTTGAACCCAACCACATATTCATAACCAAGAGAGCAAAGAATCTATATACAAAGACCGAAACATTTGGTTTTAATCTATGAAGAAGATCAAAAAGTAAGAACACAATATCAAAGCCGAAACAACAGTTACCTAAAAACAATTGGTAGAGAAGGGAAAAGTTGAAAAAATCAACTAGGACAAATTACTATATTTAGCCAAGCACCCAAAATGAAGAGGAAGTGATAAGGAGCAAGTCCATAGAAGAGGTCTCAAGAAGCAACTGGCTATGATTGAGAAGAATGAGAAATAAAAGAGAAAGATGAAGAAAAGCGAAATTGAAAGAAAGAAGAAGAGAAAAAAAATAATAGAAGACTTTGAAAACCAAAAATAGGGCCGAATGAATAAGAAATAAAAATAAAAAGAGAAATAACAGTATTGGTTTTGATGTAAGTGAACAAAACTAGAAAGTGAAAAGGAACTATTCAGCAACTCACAAGAGGCAAGAAAAGAGAACAATATCAGCACTTCGGGACTTTAAGCAAAAGACTAAAAAAAGATGAAAAACCAAAACAAATTCTAAAAACCAAACCGAAAATCCTACCCACTAAAATCACAATCAACACAACAACAAAACAACCTCAAAAGCCTTCAATATGCCGAATGCCCACTACCAAAAATTCCCCTAGCCGAATTTGTAACCCTCCAACAACCCATCGGCTCCAACTCTACTCCCTAATGAAATCCATGATTTTCTCTCCCCTTTTTCTCCTCCCAATCTCTACCAACCTCATCCATATCCCATGATCTCCTCCCTTTGACCAATTCCACAACAACCTCAGTAGAAACCCATTACAACTCAAACACCAGAAGCCACAGTTGCAATAATAAACAATCCAAAGCTTCCTTCACGATTCAAACCCTAGCTCTCCTAGCCATACCTGTAACGCCACTCCACTAGGCCACAAGCTCTTCTTGTGACATAAACCAGTTACAATTTAATATAAGACCTAAACGTTAACTTCAAGGTTCCTTTAAGCCCAAAAATTAAAATTTTTCCAAAGGCTAGACTTGAACCCAGGCTTCCTAAAAACCCTCAAACACACCCAAATAACCCAGCCAGTAAAGCAGACATGCAAATTGTCAAGTTAAGCAAAATTAAATACCCCATAATTTGTGGCGTTACATTTTAATTCCTATACGCTAGGATGATTATATTAATTTAATGAGATTTATTTAATTCATGTTAACATGTTTTGTGCCTTAGTCAATTATGTTTTCAATTAAAATCATGATGCATTTCATTCATACATGATTAGGTGCACTCAGATTAGCTGAGCAATCCTAACCAGACGATGGCTAGTAGAAACATAATTGAAAAGTGCAATGCTTAATTTAGGTCATTAAAACCGACTAAGTTAAGGTTCATAATATCTTTAGTTAGCTCTATTATCTAGCATGGTTTTTAGATTTATGTAATTAAATTGTTGCAAACGTAAATGTCCCTATGAGCTTGCATAAATGCTAAGGAACCCTTAGTCTAATATGATTAGTAACATACATATTTAACTAAGTAAAAATCTTAGAGGACTTAATTTGGTTTCCAAACCCATAAGAGATCGAGTTGCCATGGAAGTAATTCTAAACATGTTAGCATGATGAAAGCAAGTTGATTTGATTAATATAATTATCCTAGTCCATTTAATGTTGATTGTTTTTTATTGCTAAAGCCTTCATTCGTACACTTAGGTAAATTGTAATTAGATTAGAAATTGCATTAGGGATCACTCTTGCATTTAATTAATCTAATCATCACTATCCAAATTAATTGAGTTTTTTACATCAAATGGTTAATGATAATTTTGCAATTAATTATTTAAGCTTATACAATCCCTGTGTAACACCCTAACCCATATTTATCGCCAAAATAGGGTTTCGAAGCATTACCGAGTAACCATAATCTAAATCATTCATTTCAAAACATTTTAAAAATCATAATATAATTCATCATTAACATGCATAACGTCCCTTATTCAAGCCTTCGAGGCCTAAAAATCACTTTAGAAACGATTTGGGACTAAATCAGAAACATTTGAAAAATTTAGGAAAAAGTTAGAAAAATTTTAACTGCAAGGGTCACATGGCCAAGTCACACGCCCGTGTGTCTGGCCATGTGGGCATTCCAAGTAGGGACACACAACCATGTTCTAGCCCGTGTCTATGCTAGTGTAACTCACTGACTTGGGTCACAAGACCAAGGTAGACGCCCGTATGCCAGGCCGTGTAACCCTCGAAATGGCCTCGCACACCTGTGTGCTAGCCGTATGTCTCACACGGCCAAGTCACATGCCTGTGTGTCCGGCCGTATAGACCTAAAATATGCCTTAAACCACAAGTTTATCATTTCCTACTTGCTTGGGCATTAAGCAACTCAAAAACCATTCGTTTAATCTATTCAAAACACAATCAAACACACTCAAAACATGCCAAAATAATCATCCTAGGTGCCTAACCAATGTACCCTTATTGGTTCCACATTTATATCATCAAAATATATCATCAATGCATCATTCAAATCAAAATTTTAAACATGCAAAAATCCATCAATTTGGCCTAGTTCATATCTACCAAAAACATCCACTTATATTCAAATATAAATGACAAACATTGGTTCAAAACAACATGCCAAATTATAGCTTCAAACACGAACATACATTTATATGCTCAAACCAAAATTACACTTATAACTTCATTTGCAATCCATCTGTGAAATAACTATCAACTAGACATTCTAGATACATGCCAACACAAAAATAAAAGCATCACAACATTTGAGATCAGGACCATTGCTGGATGCCGAATTGACGATCAAAAGAGAAGTACCTAACCTGTGCATTGGAAAAACAAAACCTTACGCTAAGTAAAACTTAGTGATATTTCTATAATCTGAACATTTAAAGACAAGAGAATACAAAATGGACAATTGAATTATAAACACATATTAATGTCTAAGATCACAACTACCATATGCCAACCTTTTGAATTCATACATAATAGCATATAATTTCATACTATATTCAATTTACACATGCTGTCATATTTCATTTGTTTAACCAATGTCCCAATTCAAACACTTGCTATATAAATAGCTTTTCACGTGTCAAACCACATTTGTTTATACAATGGCATTATCCATTCAATATTCAATTCATGAGTACCTCATGTATTTCATTTAATCACAACATATCTCATTTTTCATGTTTCAAATCACTATTTCATTTTCAATTCACATACAATATCATTCAATATCGATTACAGAACTTTATTATTTGATTACCCCTATTAACACGACTCAGACTCGGACGGATACACGGATCCAACCAACACACCAGTTTGGCACCTAGTGCCTCATCGGATAAATTCGAAGTAATAACTACGCCCAGCGCTATATAATTGACACCCAATGTCTCATCGGTTAAACCAAAGTAAATTGGCACCCAGTGCCTCATTGACTCGAAGTCAAAGAAATCCTTGAACTCTTCCTATCCTATGGTATGCCATCTATATCTTACTTAGCCTAATACAGTTAATAGGGTTCCAATTCACTTTCCAAATACAACCAATATCCATTTATCATAATTGCACATTGTCACATTTATACATATATTTATTTCAATTCAAATAATCAATACATTCATAATATATATACCAATTCAATCCATTTCAATCAACTATAATTTCAATTCAATATCAAAGTGCCAAAATACTCACCTCAACCACTTACTATATGCATTAAATCAAAATATAACAATTGGTAACTAGGTTTGGATTATAGAAATACAAACTGTGGATTCCAAGCTATTCGATGTCGATTTTGTCATTCTCCTTTTTAGTCAGGATTACGGTACAACGTTAGCTATGGAATTAAAACAATTAAAATACATCAATACAACACAATTTAATTTCATATTGAAAATTTTAAATTTTTACTCAATATTTGCTTGAATTCTAATTTAGTCCCTAAACTGAGACTAATTTTTATTCTTCACATTTAATTTTATATTTTCATACAAATTTCACTTTAAATAAAATTAACTCCATATTTTCAATAAAACCCCTAAATTTCAAAATTTTCACAATGTAGTCCCTATTACTCAAAATTTACAATTTGTTCTACAATTTAATTCTTTTTCATTTCTAACTTAAAAATCTATCAATTTAATCTCTAATACTAAAACTATTTAATAATAACAACATTTAAAATCTTAATCAATGCTAAAATTACAACATGGGTCGGGTAGCCCTAGATACTAGGATTCCAAAAATATAAAAATTATAAGAAATGGGATTAAATTAACTAACCAATTGAAGTTTGAACCTTAGAAGTCCCTAAGCCGTGCATGACTTCCTTTCTCCCTTTCTTTTCTTTTTCTTTCCATTTTTTCTTTCTTAATTTGCATGCCACTACTAGTTTTATTATTCTTTTGCTCCATTTTCTTTTCTATTTCATTTTATTATACTATAATATTAGTACAATACATATACATATTTTTAATTTTTATTTATTAACCAATAAGTTTATTGATAAATGATAAATTATACATATTTTTCCTCATAATTAGCCTAATTTCTGGATGAATTATTATCAATTTTGTGAGAATTGGTGCTCTTAACCCTTCTATTTCATGTTGTATACTCAGGAGAGCATAGGGAAGAGAAAAGAACGAAAAACGGACCGAAAACGAAGAAAATGGGCCAACGTGTGAAAATAACACGGCCTAAGGAGTCACCACACGGCCGTGGCACACGATCATGCCACACGAGGTCCAACACGGCCTAGCCCCGACAAGCACGGCCAAGCCACAAGGCCGTGCCACCCTCAACAGGCCCAAACACGGCCTCTTGTCGAAACCACACGGGCGTGGCACACGGGCGTGTCCCTATCATGAGGAAGTGCAATTTCACTTGGATTTGGATACTTAGAGGCTAAGAAAGGCATCCAAAAGCTCTATATAAAGACCCTAGGAGGCAACTCTAAGGGTGTACTCTTTTCTCCCAAAAGAGGCGCCATATTTCTGCCAACACAATGAGTGAAAGCAAGGAATTACTCCAAGGGAAGCCGATTGATTCATCCCAGAAGCTGGAATTCTACATCAAGACAGAAGATCTCCCTAAATTCCTTCAGGGGTTTTTGGGTTCTTTATGTTTTGTTATCTTATTTCTTCTAAGATGTTTTCTTTATTAATTATGAACTAAACCCCTCAAATACTCGAGGGGGATGAAACCTAAGACAGATCTTGTTATTATTCATTCTTGAATTATATGATAAATACTTGAATTGTCCTTAATTATGTGTGCTTAATTCTTGGTTTAATAATCCTAGGTATTAAGTCAAGAAACTCATGTGCTTAGGCAGAAGAGCAAAAGTCCCTGTTTTAAGAGTAGATCTACCATAATTAAGCGGAGTTGCATGTAACCTTAGACATAGGGCGACATAAATATTCCGGATTAGGGTCAAACCTAATAGGGGGATCCATCGATCGAATTAATGCAACCTAGGGGTGTTAACTAGGAAGAAACCTTAGTTAAACAACCTAGGATTAGTTGTTCTTATCCTCGACGGAGGTATTAACATAGGTTAGGGATATCTACGGATCAAGTCAAGTAAAGAAATCGTCTAGTTCAAGAAGTTAATAACAAGTGAAATCTAGGTGGATTCTCCCTTGAGTATTACCCATATCAATTAGCTTTCCTGAGAGTTTTTTCCTCAATTTACTTTTTTGTGCATTCTTAGTTTAGTTTTAGAATTAGTTTCATACAAACCTCTTTTACTTTTAGGTTTGATAATAGAAAGGAAGTGAGTACTAGTACTTTTGGTTCCCTTGGGTACGATAACTCGGTCTTACCGCTAAACTATACTACTGTTCGATAGGTGCGCTTGCCTTAAAATCGTGATATTAGTTAGTTTTTGGTGTGATCAATTTTGTAAATTTTATTACTACATATCACGCGAAATCATTTATATATATACCATTAGTGTCGTCCACCACAACAAGGTAAATATATATTTACCATTTTAGTCCCTCTAATAATTTTAATCTATAATTATACTTCTAATACTTATGCAATTTAGTCCTTTTACTCTAATAACTCTTAATTCAAGTAAATTCGCTTAACCAAAACCTAATTAACCACACAACTAGCTTCATAAATATTTTTAATAAATATTTACTAATCCGATTTACAGGACCGGATTCCTAGGGAATGCACTTTCTGACACCCCTAACTATAGGGTTGTTACACCCTTTGGAGACGATAACTCATTTTTACTTACATATTTCTTGAACGACTATGTACACTTGTGTAAACACGTTACAATTCGTTACACCGCCCATAGCATTTAGCTTGTATAAGATCTCTTTTTCTCTCAATTTCTTGTTAAATCTTGTTAAATAAAAACCTCATTCTAGATCTGGAATTTGGGGGATTTTTAAAATTTTAATGGGTATTTTTCTAGATTTTTAATTGATTTCAAAAGTGGTTTTAAATCAGCCCCAATTTGGTCATCGCGATTGGTGGTGTGTGTGCCTATGGGCAAGAAAGGGGGTCATTTTTCTTTAATTCTTTACCATCTTTTTCTAGCATGATTTTGGGTTCTTAAACCCCTCCTAATCAGCCTTGAAACATGTGTTAATTAGGGAAAATCAATCTTAATCAATCGACACTTCATATCTGACCATTCGAGAAGCATAAGTGTAGGTAATTGTAAGTTAGTGAATAGATTCGATCTAAAAATTGGGAAAAGTTGTTAATTGATCAAATAAGGAATTTTTAATCATAGATTAGCTACTAATTTTTCAGTAATTAATTGTGTTAGGTGCTGACTTAAACACCCCAAATTAGCAGTAAAGTCGAAAGACATTCGTGTGTACGATTCGTCTAAAATTAGTGTAAGAAATCTAACTAGTTGGATTCGAAAAATAGTTGTAATTATGACAACTGGATTGAACCCATAAGTGGGTGTTTATGGGATATTTAAGAGGTGTATTAATTGAGTTCTATATTACTTTTTTTTTTAATTTAGGTATGTTTTAAAGTTTATTAAAGAAACCACAAGATTTGCTAGTGTGCTACAAAAAAGCATAAATAAGGTGTTGGACCTAAACTCAATAACTTGTTTGATAATAAAAATTATTATAATTTAATTGATGATTTAGCTTGTTTATTGGTCTTGGCTTAATAACTAAGAAATTAAATTTATAAGTGCCCAAATCAGGTACGTTTCAAGCCCTACCTATTTGGCATGGCAGCATTATTACTAGTTTGACTGAATGATTGGATGATTAACATTGTCATGAATGTTTGGTTAATTTGATTTATGTTTGGGTTGTATGTATAGCATGATTATGAATGAAATAAGGTTTGTGCATGATATATTCGTACACGTGATTTGTTATGATATGTTTGAAAGACTACTATACATGCACACAAAAAAAAGTTGTAAATAAACATGAAATTGTGATTTGTTGAATGATACCATTTTATTGGTAAATTGAAATTTGGAATATTATTTCCATTCACTTTTAGTATTAGATAATTGAGGGCATATGTTGAAAATGAAAATTAAACGTCAAAGTATTGATTTATGGCTATGTATGAGATTGTATGACATATTGCATGTGCACTGGGGTGGGTTATTTTTTGTGGTTAATGGAGAAGTTCCATAGAATACTGGTGGCATATTAAGTCAACATTTATACATAGTCAGTGCACTGTACCTGGAGTACCGAGGGGATGATGATTTTATCACATTATATGTTATTCAACAGATTTTCTGCATTTATGTTATATGGTGGTTTCTACCACATCGAGCTTTGCTCGCATACGTTGGAGTTTGGCAAATGGGTTTTAAGGAACACGTGGTGTGTAGCAGATGGTTTGGGTAAGAACTCACATGTGCATTTTGCCATAACCATGTTATATAAAAATGTTGCTATTGATGTTTGATTGTGTTATTTGGTTCTATGAGATAATGCTTGAATGTAGGTAATATGCTTGATTGTTTAGGCTCACACTGAGCCTTTTTAAGCTCACCCCATTACTTTTCTCAAGTAATGAACAAAATTAGAATCAGATTTGGTATGCGGACATACGAAGGACTTCGGACCTGTTTTCAAACTATTATTTTTATTTTATTTCTAGTTCAAAATTCCTAGCATTATTTGGGTTTTAGACTGTAAAATTATTTGAACCATGGTTTTGGACTATTTTTGTTTTGGAGGTTTCATGCATGTATGGTTTCATATTTGGGATTGAATATTAATTATATGTAGAAATTGGATTGATCATGTCACTTGGCTAAATTAATAATTGGGAATTTTATTCGTTTTATCACTGCAAACAAGATAAATAAAATGATTTCCTTCTAAGGTAATGTTATGCAATGTTTTCTAAAAACTGCGCCAGTTTTGCTAACTTGACTTAATAAAGGTTGGTTTAATTAAATGAATATTTTCCCAAAATTAACTATAACAGCCCAATTTTAGCTAAGTCAGAACAGTGGTTTCGGAACCACAAATCTGAGTTTGGAAAAATATTTTTATATTATTTTTTTGTGTTTACGGCATATGATTAGATATGTGTGAAAGTTTTGTATATTAATTTTATTGTTTGTGTGGTTAATTTGATAAAAAGTCCTAATTGCGTAAAATGCAAAAGTAGCATGCTATAAGTTAAAAGTGCTTAATTGCTATGGTTTCTTAAATGAAAGGTCCTTATGATGATATTAGACCATTAATAGTGAAAATCGTCATAAATGGACATGAATTGGATGAAATAAGTGTTTATTCATTAAGGGTAAAATAGTAAATTATGGATTAAAGTTAATTAAAATAAAACAAAGGTTCTATTTTGTTCATCTTCAACCTATTGACCGAAAATAAGAAGAAAGAATACACCATTGTAGCTTGTTGAAGTTTGGCCCTTGTATGTGATAATTGTAATTTCATTTTTGCTCGGTTTTATGTTTTTGTAATCATTGCTTCATATTCTAGCTAGCTCGTGCCCTAATTTCTAAATTTGTTGATAATTTTAAGAAATGCCATTGTTGAATCTATGAGCTTTGTGATGATTGATGATGGAAAATGAATATGTGTTGATAGATTTGAATGTTTTGTTAATTGATTTTTAGTGAAAATGCAAATTATGGGTTAAATTGGGAAAAGTGAAAATTGAGTGGTGGAAATGTGAAATGAATGGAAAATATGGACTGCTAGGGGCACTTTGGTAATTCGGCTAGCATGGGTATTTAAGTAATTTTGTGAATTTTGTGTATTTGTAAAATAATCACTAAATTGAATAAATGTTGAACTTTAGGGGCTAAAGTGAAAAAAGCCTAAATGAGTGTCCTTGGATTAACTGAATGAATAGATAAATAAACAAGTTAATTTTGAATTCTTATAGACTAAGAAAAATGAAACTCGGATCTTGATCGAAGGAAAAACAAAGTTCTCGACTAATCGGTCGATTTAGCCTTTTTTGCATATGAGGTAAGTTCGTATGTAATACATATTATTTTAATAATGCTTATGTGATTTGAAATGAATTGAAATGTGAATTTTGAAGTTACAAATGTGTTCAATGATGATTTGATGATAAGTGGCACTGAGTGTGCAAGATTAAATAGCTTCAGCTAAGTAAATGGCACTAAGTGTGCGAGAACGAAATAGCTTCGAATAAATGTGATGGCACTAAGTGTGTGATACTATTTTAGCTTCGACTATTCATTTGGCACTAAGCGTGCGAGTTCATTGAATGATTAAAGTTTCCAAATGACTTAACATATTGAGCAAAGCGATGATAAGTTAATAGATAAATACGAGGAAGTACAGGTACGTACTAAACCTATGTGGTTGTTAGTACTATGTGGATGAAACTTGATAGATTCATATGGAATTAAGTAGTGAAAATGAGTGAGAATTGAGTAATGCTATGTGATTACCGAATGGAATATCATTGATGAATTGAAATAATATCATGTGTAATACATGGAAAGGTTTGTGTAATTATAGGTATTTATTATGTATGTATGATGCTTATTGATTACATTATTTATATTTGTTGATTTAAGATTATTACATATGAGCTTACTAAGCTATGAAGCTTACTATGTTTTCCTTTTCATGTTTTATAGTGAATTAGAGCTAGCTCGGACTCAAGGATCGTCGGGAAACATCGTCACACTATCAATCACTTAGTTGGTACTTTTGAAGCTTTGTATATATGGTATATGGCATATTTAGGCTATTGTCATTTTGGTATGTTTTGAGTTATAAACTTAGCCACGTGAGTTGGCTTATAAATGGTATAGTTGTTGAGATGATTTTGGTTATGTGATATAACTTTTGGTATAAGATGATATGGTATGTGATGTATATATTTATTTTGTATTTTGGCAAGTTTAATATGACTAATGTGGTGTAGTAAATTTGTGTTTATAAGGAACATTATTGGTATGTGAAATGGTATGTTTTGGTGTGAAGTGGGTATGATGAATTGGTATGTTTATGAGGCATGAATTTGGTTGATAAAATGTGAGAAAATGCCTATAGAAATTAAGTGAAATTGATGAGTTTGGCATATGATTTTGGTATGCTTTGATTTGGCATTTGAGTTTAGAAATGGTTGATGTTGTCATGGTATGAAATGTGAACATTTTGGTGATGTTTTGGCTGCCCATTGATGTATGGAATGGCATAAAATGTTGTATTCTAGGTACATGAATGATAGGTGGGAAAGATGGCTTAAACCAAGCCTATTTTCGTGCCACATGGCCTGAGCACACAGGCATGTGACTTGACCGTGTGACCCTTGCACCTTAGCTAAAACAAGTCAGTGAGTTACATGGCATAGGCACATGGGCGTGTCTATTGGCCGTGGGTGGCACACGGACTAGCACATGGGTATGTGACCGACCGTGTGACCCAAGTCAGTAACCCCTCCAAATTTCACATGGCCTAGCACACGAGCTTGTCCCCAGCCGTGTGGTGCAAGTCAGTATGTATGCCTTGTTTTTACACGGCCTGAGACACGGGTGTGTCTGGTGGCCATGTGAGGCACACAGCCTGTTCACACGAGTGTGTAACCCTTATATGCATGAAAAAAAAATTAGTTTCCAAAAGTTTCAAATGTTATCAGTTTAGTCCCGAACCTCTTTCAAGCCTGTTTTAAGGTCTCGTAGACCTATGAAAGGGACAGTATGACTATGTTTGAATGTTATATGTGTATGAATGATAATGATTGTGAAATGATTGTAATTTGATGTGAGTTGATTGGTAATACCTCGTAACCCTATTCCAGCGAAGGATACGAGTTAGGGGTGTTACATTAACAAAGATAGTCGCGGTTTTATTAAAAGAGAGTGTTTTGAAGGATTCAACTATTGATAAAGTAGGATCAACACTTAGGTGTCCAATGTGAATTTCACAATTTAGGCATAACGTCTAGATCGAGTTAGGAGGTTGCATTTAGTGGTATCACAGCCTAGCTTCAAAACCTCAAACTGAATTTTTTTCAAAAGAAGTCTGCATGCATACGTACATGAAAAGGGTATTTTTGGAAAAAACAAACCACAATATTTTAAAAAGTACTTTTTACAGGGAATGATGGAGTCCAAAGGTCTGATGCCAAGTCCATGGAAACAGTAATGAAACTTTAATAACACTATAGAGATTATTGCATAAAATGTTAATGAAAGAATTATAGATTGAGAATGCATTAAAAGATTAAATAAAGTACTAAATATACTCTTACTCTTAAATTGTAGAATTAAAACACTGAAATGAATACTCATGGAATGATCACTTATGGTAGAAGGGACCGTAGGGGTGGTCGTAGGGGGCAACCTCTAACGGCTCTGGTTGAGTCGGCTGCATCTTTAGAGCTAAAACAGAGTAATGAATAGAATGAGGTTAATAGTGAACCCACTACTGAGGGTGGGAATATGGAAAATAGAGATAATGATGACTATGATGGAAATGATCCTGTAACACAGGCTTTATTAAGGGCTTTGAATTGGATTGCTAGGGCTTTGATGGATGGTGCTAGTCGTGGGACAATTGCTGAAAGGATCTATTCTAGTGGGGCATAATTGTTTAGGGGTATTGCTGAAACTACTCTTATAGTGTCTAAGTACTGAATGGAAACCACTGAAAGGATTTTGGATGATTTGGACTGCACTCTTGAGCAGAAACTTAAGGGTGTCATATCCTTATTAAGGGAGGAGGCATATCGATGGTGGTAATCGGTGGTTAAGGGTACGCTGCTAGAACGTATCGATTGGGCTGATTTTCAGGATGTAACACCCCAAACTCGGCCTAGACGTTCTGGCCGAATATGACGATGTCACATGGAAAGGTGTTTAAAAACTAAGTTGTTATGATTAAACATTCCCATTTAATTTATTTGTCTCTTATCAATTCTCAAAATCACCTATTCGTTAAATCATTTTTTTAAAAGACATAATTCATTGCGAAAGCTTTCGAAAACCTTTAATTTAAGCGATTGTTTGTTTTATGGAAAAACTTATTTTTTTTTTTTAAAATCGTATTTTGTTGTGTTTAAAATTTGTAAATCCATGAAAGCAACTAAAACCCCAAAATTAAAAGCAGCTCAGTCCCTAAAGTCCAAATTACATAAAAATACCCAAAATCAAATGAAACCATAAATAGTATCAGTAACGAGGTTTAAAATATGTATGGCCACCGCCAAGTCCTCCGCTACACCGAACCGTCAAATCTGGAGATTACCTGTACAATTTAACAGAAAAAGGGTGAGTTTTCGTAAACTCAGTGTGTAATCCTCTCATAAATCATGCAACAAAATCAGATAACAATCAGATGCAGTCTTGGGCCCATGCCCAATACAGTTTTAGATGCATTCCGAGCCTTAGCCCTTTTTAGATTCAGTTTTAGTAATAAATTAGGGCCTTAACCCATCTCAGTAAAGATATGTACACAGTAATAGATATCAGAGTCCTACCCACCAGCCTCAACACACTATCTCCGACCATCCCTTCACACCATGTGAGGTTTAAAACACCTACCCATCCCTACACACCAGGCTGTACCGAAATGCAGCACATAATAATTAAATTGCAGCTAAGTTGCCAGATAATAGGCTTAAGAGCCTTTCAGTACACTTCCTCCAAACATAAACAACCCATCCCAATGCAACGTAAACATACAATGGATGAAATGCTTTTATGCAATTTCAGTACATAAGTTCAGTTCGGTATACACATATTAACATGCTCAGTACAGATATCATTCAATCAATTTCACACATTTAGGGGTTAAGTAGTGCTTATCGACCCTACAGTAGGTTCATAGTAGACTTGGGCGACCCATGAAACCTTAGAAATCAGTTCAGTAAAAATGGGCTCACATGCCCATGTGGCCTGCCCATGTGGGCCCACACAGCCATGTGGCGTTGACAAAATACTTTTTTGGCTTTTGTCGAATCCCATTTTCTGCGTTTTTGGGTACACATCTGTATCATTTTTGACTCAGAAGCAACTCCAAGCAATCTCGAACCTATAATTGATCAGTATACACTCAATTAATCACTTAATGATCGAACTAAAATTGAACTCGAAATGTAAAATTTTCCCTTTGAGCGACAAGACCTTACCCCAACACTTCGAATCAATTTATTTACGAAGCAGTACGTTGAGAGCCTCAATCCTCACGGTAAGCTATTGCTAAAATCCCCAAAATTAATGTACCAAAATTTAAACAACATTTAAAACGATGCCCAACAACTTACCACTTACCACACGAGCGATTAACATTGCAAAAAGGGAAGAACAAAAGAAACAAAGGAATCAAATTTGCAGTGAGTGGGGAAAAACGGCAGAGAGAAAAAGAGGAAAGAAGGGAAAATCGCCAGAAAAATTGAAAGAGTGAGAGGTTGTGTTGAATTTTGCCACAACAATGGGATATCCTGATAACTCCCCAATCCCTAGTTTTTCTCCCCATATCCCCACTACACACAACTATTCAGAATCCCATTCATTTCAAATTCCTATCCGATACCCGCAGCAAAAAGATTCCCCTTGCTTACGTAGAGACTAGAACACAAGACCTCCAGCAAACTTACACTCCACTTAACCACCAGACCAGCAAGCACATTCTATTCATTAGTTACAAACTATAAAATATAAGCCTATTGAACCAAGTTAAGGCTTTATTCAATAAAATTTCAAAATTTTCCCCAAGACAAGGCTTGAACTTGGGACCTCTTAGACACACCCAAAACACTTAACCACTGAAGCAGACAAATATTTGTGTCATAATTAAACAGAACATAAATAAAAATTTTGAGGCGCAACTCTACCCCTCCAAAAGAAAATTTCGTCCTCGAAATTTACCTGATTAGAACAGATGAGGATACTACTGATGCATCGCATCCTCAAGCACCTACGTAGCCTCCTCAGTGCTATGATTTCATCACAACACTTTCACTAAGGGGATAGACTTTTTCCAAAGCATCTTTACGTCACGATCCAGAATCTGAACCGGTTCCTCCTCGAAGGTCAAATCTGGCCTAACCTCAATCTCCTCAATAGGGACAATATGGGTAGGATTAGAGCGATAGCGCCTCAACATCGAGATGTGGAATACATCATGAAAGCAATCCAACTCTGGAGGTAGCACCAACTGATACACGACAGGTCCCACACACCTCAGAATTTAGTAAGGCCCAATAAACATAGGGCTCAACTTGCCTTTATGGCCAAACCTCAAAACCTTCTTCCATGGCGAGCCTTGAGAAATACGAAGTCCCCCCATAGAATACTCAATCTCACGCCGTTTCAAATCCACGTAGGATTTCTGCCTATCAGAAGCCGTTTTCAAGCAAACCCGAATCAATCTAACCTTATCTTCAGTCTCAGAAACCAACTCAGGACCTAGAACCCATCGTTCACCCAACTCAGTCCAGCAGAGAGGAGTACGACAGTTACGACCATACAGAGCCTCGTAAGGTGCCATCTGGATGCTAGACTGGAAACTTTTATTATACGCAAACTCCGCTAATGGAAAATACTCCTCTCAACTACCTCAAAAATCACTAACATAGCTCCTCAACATATCTTTCAGTATCTAAATCACCCTCTAGATTAACCATCTGTCTGAGGACGGAAAGCAGTACTGAAGTCCAACCTTGAACCCAGAGCCTTATGTAGCTTTTTCTAAAATTGAGGCATGAAGCGAGGATCCCTATCAGAAATGATCGAGACAGGTACCCCATACAATCTCACTATTTCTGATATGTAAAACTTAGCCAATTTCTGAAGAGAAAAGTCTGTTCTTACTGGGATGAAGTGGACAGATTTGGTCAATCGATCCACGACAACCTAGACAGAATCCTTTTTAGTGGGTGTTAGAGGCAACCCACTAAAAAAATCCATCATTACTCGCTCCCATTTCCATAACGAGATCTTAACCGGCTGCAGCAAACCCTAAGGTAACTGATGCTCAGCCTTACCCTGCTGACAAGTCAAACAACGAGCAACGAAGTCAATACCCTCACACTTCAACCCTGGCCACCAGTATAACTCTCAAAGATCTCGGTACATCTTATTCCTGCTAGGATGCATAAGGACTACTATGCGCCTCCCTCAGAATCGACTGTCTTAGATCCATATCATTCGATACACATACCTGACAACAGAAACAAAGTACGCCAACATTGTTTAACCCAAAATCAGTAGTGCTACCATTTTCAACCTAACGAAACCACAACTCAAGGGACTCATCCCTCAACTGTTTACCTCAGATTTATCAATCCATGTCGATTTAACATGAAGTTCAGCTAACAGACTTCCACTGTCGAATAGGCTAAGTCAAGCGAACATCGCTCTCAAATCAGTCATAGCCCTACGGCTCAACATATCAGCACCACATTGGCCTTGCCTGGATGGTACTCAATGGTACAGTCGTAATCTTTAAGTAGCTCAACCCATCTCTGCTGCCTAAGATTCAACTCCTTCTGAGTGAAAATATACTTGAGGCTTTTGTAATCAGTGTAGATAATACACTTCTCACCGTACAGATAGTGCCTCCAGATTTTCAAAACAAATACTACGGTAGCCAACTCCAAATCAAACATCTAATAGTTCACTTCATGAGTTTTGAGCTGAAAAGATGTATACGCTACCACTTTCCCATATTGCATTAACACACAACCCAAACCAAATGTGATGCATCACAGTAAACTACAAAGTCTTTACCAGGCTCAGGCTGTATCAAAATAAGAGCCTGAGTTAGAACAGTCTTGATCTTTTCGAAGCTCTTGTTGTGCATTAGTCCAGACAAAAGAAACTCCTTACGTAGAAGCTTAGTCAATAGAGGTGTGATCAAGCAAAACCCTTCTACAATGCGTCGATAATAACCCACCAACCCCAGAAAGCTACAGATTTCAGATATATTCTTTGATTGTTTCCACTTCAAGATAGCCTCAATCTTACGAGGATCTACTCGGGTCCCCTCAATAGAAACTACGTGGCCCAAAAAAGGTCACTTCACGCAACTAAAACTCACACTTACTGAACTTCGCATAAAGCTACTTCTCACAAAGAGTCTAAAATACCGCTCTAAAATGCTCATCGTGCTCATCTTTAGCTTTAAAATACACCAAGATATCATCGATGAACACCACCACAAGCTGATCCAGATAGGGCTGGAACACTCGGTTCATTAGGTCCATGCCACTGGTGCATTTGTCAATCCAAAAGGCATAACTAAGAACTCATAATGTCCATATCAAGTCCTAAATGTTGTCTTATGCACATCAACATCCTTAACTCTCAACTGATGATATCTCAAATGTATATTGATCTTGGAAAACACAAAAGCCCCTCTAAAGTGGTCGAATAAATCATCAATCCTTGGAAGTGGATATTTTTTCTTAATAGTTAGCTTGTTTAGCTATCGGTAGTCGATACACATTCTCATTGTCCCATCCTTCTTTTTCACAAACAACACAGGTGCTCCCCACAGAGACACACTGGGACGAATGAACCCACGATCCATCAACTCTTGAATCTGTACCTTAAGCTCCGTAAGCTCTTTTGGTGCCATTTGGTAGGGAGCGATAAACACCGGACTTGTACCCGGAATAAGCTCAATCCCAAATTCCACTTCTCGGCTTGGTGGCAAACCTAGTAGTTCCTTAGGAAAAACATCCAAAAAATCCCTTATAGTTTTGATGTCCTTTACAGAAGAATCCCCAGAATCAGGAACACTTACATAGGCCAAGAATGCCTCACATACTTTCCGAACCAACTTTTCCACCACTAACATAGAAATCACATTAGTTAGATAATCTTGAAGCTCCCTAAACACAACTACCTCATTGTCCTCCTCAGTTCTCAAAACAACTCTCTTAGTCGCACAATCCAGACTTACTCGATGATTAACTAACTAGTCCATTCCCAAAATTAGGTCGAACTCCCCAAACGGAAGCTCTATCAGATTAGCCAGAAATACTATCCTTGTACCTCTAACAGAACGTCTCCATGCAGTTTGCTAACTTGGATAGATTGCCCCAAAGGACTTAAAATAGCCACCTTACTAGAAGTACTCTCCACTGGAATCCCCAAAGTTTCAGACACAGTGCTAGCTACATAGCAATGTGTGGAACCTATGCCTATTAATGCAGGGTAAGGTATATCATAAATTAAAAACATACCCGTGATGACGTCTGAAGCATCTCTATCCTCTAGGCAGTAGGCTGCCTTGCCTCAATCTGCCCAACACCTCTGCCCGGTGCTCTCTATCCATGGCCCATGCTGTTACCACCCCTAATCTGACCACGGCCCCTAGGTGGCTGCTGAACTACCCTCGGCGGCGGCGCAGTACCAGAACCTAAAGCTTGCACCTGATCGGTCCTCAGCGAACACTCTCGAATGTGGTACTTAGAAGACCCACACCTCAACCATGCCCCAATCGTCCTCCAACATTCGCCCAGATAGCACCTACCACAATGCCTATAAGGCAAGATCCCAATAGGTGCAACAGGGGGCCCAACTCTAATTGGCCCATCAAATCTAGCCATTTTCTTAGGCCTCAGTACAAAACTCGAGGGCTTTAAATCCCTCTTACTCTTCCCTATCCCGTGGTCCCTGTTTTGGTGCTCAGCGCGCTTGACTTTCTCGATGATCTTCGCCTTTTCCACTAGTACAGAGAACTCATGCTCCCTCTACGGAGTAATCAAAACCCTCAAATTATCCCTAAGGCCGTCTTCAAACCGGACACATCTCTCATATCTAGTCGTCACCATACCTCGTAAATAGCGGCCCAACTTCAAAAACTTGACCTCATACTCGACTACTGATCGGTCACCTTGCGTAAGATTCAGGAACTCACGCCACCTAGTGTCAATGTAGCTGGCTCCCACATATTTTCCTTAAAATGCAGACTTATAGAAATTCCAAGTCAATCGATCTGGCAGAGTCTCTTCCTTAACGATTAGCCACCACTAATATGCTTCATCGCGAAACAAGAAAACAGCACCCTTCAGTTTCTACTCAGGGGTAAAATCCAAATCGTCCATGATTCTCTCTATGGCCTCTATCGAGTACTCGGCCTCATTAGGGGTGACTCCACTATCACCTCTAAATAGCTCAGCCTTGTTGGACCGGAGTCATTCTGTAACCAACCCTCGGCCTCCAAATCCAGTATCGGGAACAACAACCCTTTGTAATATCCTTAACATAGCCTGGGACAATGCGTTGTCCCCAACCACGCGATCTTGAGACCCAATCTCTGTCGCAGGTGAAACCGACGTCTCACTAGTATCCTGATTAGGCATATTTCCAAATGACGAGGACCTAACTCGAGCCCCTCTACGGCCCTTACCTCGGCCTCTTGTACCTCGACCATAGATACATCGTGCGCTCATGGTTGATTCGAAACTTATGTATATTAATAGTTTTATGAATCAGTTATAGTTTCGATATTTATTAACAGATATTTTATGCAAGACAGTATCAGAAGTTTAGAGTTTGTTATCACGAATCGCAGTCTCTATCAGTTTTCCCACAATCTCAAAGTACACTAACTAAAAGTTTTTCCTAGCATAATCTATCTATATTATCAATTCAGTTTTATCAGTATATAGAAACTTATAGGATCAGCGTCACAGACTCGGTGTACCACAAACTTAGCCAAATTATTTTAAAATCATTTCTAAATCAGCTCTTTTCAAACCAAACTTTTTTAAACCCAAAATCCACAGCTGAATTTTATAACCTGGCTTAGATACCACTAAATGTAACACCCCAAACCTGGCTTAGACGTTATGGTCGAATATGACGATGTCACATGGAAAGGTGTTTAAAAACTAAGTCATCATGATTAAACATTCCCATTCAATTTATTTGTCTCTTACCAATTCTCAAAATCACCTACTTGTTAAATCATTTGTTTAAAAGACAAAATTCATTGCGGAAGCTTTAGAAAACCATTGATTTAAGCGATTGTTTATTTTAAGGAAAAACTTAATTTAAAAAAATCGTATTTTGTTGTGTTTAAAATTTGTAAATCCATGAAAGCAACTAAAACGCCAAAATTAAAAGTAGAATAGTCCTTAAAGTCCAAATTATATAAAAATACCCATAATCAAATGAAACCATAAATAGTATCAGTAACGAAGTTTAAAATATGTGTGGCCACGTCAAGTCCTCCGCTGCACCGAGCCATCAAATCTGGGGATTACCTGTACAAATTAACAGAAAGAGGGTGAGTGTTCATAAACTCAGTGTGTAATCCCCTCATAAATCATGCAACAAAATTAGATAGCAATCAGATGCAGTCTTGAGCCTATGCCTAACATAGTTTTAGATGCAATCCGGGCCTTAGCCCTTTTCAGATTCAGTTTTAGTAATAAATTAGGGCATTAACCCATCTCAGTATAGATATGCACACAGTAACAGATATCAGAGTCCTACCCACCAGTCTCAACACACTATCTCCGACCACCCCTTCACACCATGTGAGGTTTAAAACACCCACCCATCCTACACATCAGGCTATACCAAAATATGACACATAATCAGTAAATTGCAGCTGAGCTGCTAGATAATAGGCTTAAGAGCCTTTCAGTACACTTCCTCCAAACATAAACAACTCATCCCAATGCAATGTAAACCTACAATGGATGACATGCTTTTATGCAATTTCAGTACATAAGTTTAGTTTGGTATACACGCATTAATAAGCTTATTACAGATAACATTCAATCAGTTTCACACATTTAGGGGTCTAAGTAGTGCTTACCGACTCTACAGTAGATTCACAGTCGACTTCGGCAACCCGTGCAACCTCAAAAATCAGTTCAGTAAAAATGGGCTCACACGCCCATGTGGCCTACTCGTGTGGCCCACATGGCCCAAATTGGCCTTGGACGTTTGGATCACACAGCCGGGCCCCAAATCCCACATGCCCTTATGGACCCATATGCCCGTCTGTCCCACACGGCCCAATTTAGTCTAGTCTGTGTGTCGCACACGGCCTATCCGACCATTACACGGTCGTATCTTGCGCGCACGGCCTGGCCACATCCATTACACGACCGTGTCCTCTCAAACGGCCTACCACACGGGCGACCACACTCCTATGTGGCGTCGACTGAATACTTTTTTTGCTTTTGCTAAATCTCATTTTCTATCTTTTCGAGTACACACATGTATCGTTTTTAACGCAGAAGCAACTCCAAGCAATCTTGAACCTATAATTGATTAGTATACACTCGATTAATCACTTAATGATTGAACTAAAACCGAACTCGAAACGTAAAATTTTCCCTTTGAGCGACAAGATCTTACCCTCAACACTTCAAATCAATTCATTCACAAAATAGTACGTTTAGAGCCTCAATCTTCATGGTAAGCTGCTGCCAAAATCCCCAAAATTAGTCTACCAAAATTTAAACAACATTTAAAACGATGCCCAACAACTTACCACTTACCACACGAGCGATTAATGTTGCAAAAGGGGAAGAACAAGAGAAACAAAAGAAAAATTCAGCAGCAAGTAGGGAAAAATGGCAGAGAGAAAAGAATGAGGGGAAAATCATCAGAAAAATTGAGAGAGTGAGAGGCAGTGTCGAATTTTGCCACAACTAACAACAATAGAATATCCCGATAACTCCCCAATCCCTAGTTTTTCTCCCTATATCCCCACTACACAACTACTCAGAATCCAATTCATTTCAAACTCCTACCCGATGCCCGCAGCAAAAAGATCCCCCTTGCTTAGGTAGAGACTCAAACACAAGACCTCCAGCAAACTTACACTCCACTTAACCACCAAACCAGCAGGCTCATTCTATTCATTAGTTACAAACTATAAAATATAAGTCTATTGAACCAAGTTAAGGCTTTATTCAATAAAATATCAAAATTTTCCCCAAGACAAGGCTTGAACTTGGGACCTCTCAGACACACCCAGAACACTTAACCACTGAAGCAGACAAATATTTGTGTCATAATTAAACAAAACATAAATAAGAATTTTTGGGTGTTACACAAGAGGTCTTTTAGGGTAAATTTGTGGGCCCTCGCTATGTGGAGCCCGACAGTTGGAATTTATTGAGCTTAAACATGATGATAGGACTGTTTCTAAGTACGAGGCAGAATTTATGAGATTGACCCACTATGCACCTAGTATAGTGGCGTCTGAGTAAGAGATGTAATAGCTCGAATTAGGGGCTAAACGGGAAAGTGGTTTTGAAACCATGAATCTGAGGTTTAAAATATTATTTAAATTTAGTTTTAATATTTATTGGGTGTTTGGATAAATATGTGAAATTTTGGTGTGTGAATTTTATTGGTTGTATCTCCAATTTGGTATGTTGGACTAAATTGCAATAGGTGAAAAATATGAGTTTTATTTCATAAGGTACTTGATTGAATTAGGTTTTGAAATTAGAGGTCCTTATATGGTAATTAGGCCCTTTTCAACTTAGTTGGACAAAATTGCCCAAGGAATGGTGGAATACTAAAGGTTTTTAATCAAGGGCATTTTGGTCATTAGTTAAAAAAAGAAATAAAATGGGAAAAGAAGTCAAAATTAAGTGTCCATCTTCCTCCTTGGTGCTGAAAATTAGAAGCCTTCCATAGCTAGGGTTTTGGTCACTTTTAAGCTTGGTTCAAGGTACATTCAAGCCCCGTTTTTAATTCTCTTCGTATTTTTAGAATCCTCGTAACTTGCTCTAGCTATTTCTACCATTATTTTAAGCTAGGGTTACCCATGTATGTGATACAAGTATGTTGATGTCTAATGGTGGAATATGAAGGTTTAGGGTGTGTGACAGCCCGTTTTTTACCCTAGTTGGAATAGTGGTTTCGGGACCACGAATCCGAATTAAAAAATAAATAAATAAATATATTTTAATATTATTTTCTGTGTTTTAATTGTGTTTACTTTTATGTGTTAAAGTTTCATGATTTAATTTTTAGGTTTGGGTGCTTAATTACTAAGAAATGATTAAATTACATCAAATAACTTATATGCATGCTATCATGAAAAATGCTTAAGAGATATGTTTCTTTAATATAAGGGACTTGAATGGCAAATAAGCCATTTAAGAAATTGAAATACGGTAGTGGGAGTAAGTGAATATTATTATGTGCATGTTAATATTTATAATTTGAAAGGTGAATAAAATAATTTAAAGAAAATAGGTGATAAAAACAAAGTAAGTGTATATATATATGGACGAAATTGGCCTTTGGATAGTGGAAGGGGAATGAATTTATAAAGGCTAATGTTGTAATCTAATAAGTCTAATATTTGATAAAGAATAAAACATAAAATTTTAGTTGCACGTTCTCTTGTTTTTGCCGAAACTATTGAGGAAAAAGAATTAGAAAAAAAGCTTAGGGGTATTCGGCCTTTGAGAAGCTTAATTGAGGTATGAATTTCAAGTAGTTTCTTGTAATTTTGTGAAATTGAGTTAATTTTTGAGTTCTTGAGATAGCCCATGTAGGAATTTTTGAGTTGGTGACAATGCATGTATTCGGCTATGGTTAATATGTGCTAATGGATGATGTTTTGATGATTTTTTTTTTTTATGGAAAGGGTAGGAAGGTGAGGTAGAGCTTGCTAAATTGATATGTATATGTGGTTTAGATGATAAGTGGTAATCGGCTAGTTTGTTCATGAGTGTAACTTATGTTAAATGCTAGAAGTAAAGCTTGAATGTTAACATGTGTGCATTTAGTTGCTGAAAGTAGACTTCAACAATTAATTGAGAAATTCGTTGTTAATTTGGGTGATTTGAAGCAAGGATTGCCGTATGGGTGTAGAGAAAATGTTTTTGTTGTTACAATGCTTGGATGTTCGGTTTATGAGAAGCCGAACTATTAATTTAAGCCATTGATGGATATGTTAATAAAGGAAGCAAATCGACATGAGTACCTTTAACTCAGAACATAGTGTTAAATGTTAAGAAGTAATGTTTTAATATTAAATGGTGGTAATAATGGTCGAATGTGTCTAATATTAAGGATGGTTTAGTTTGTATGTATATTTGAGATGAATGGTTATTATAAAATTAAGGTATAGTAATAAAATACCATGTTGCCGTATGGACATTGGATATTGAAAATGAAATTGTGATAGGTTTATGAGGCCGAGTGATATGTATGACTTGATTTTGAAATATATATGTGTTTGCCGAATGCATTGTTAAGTAAATAATTGTATTCCTTGTTTTGAATGAAATATGTTATGACCAAATAAAATGCATGAATAATGGTTTAGTGATAAGTTAAATTTGTTTAAATTTAGCTCAAGAACAAAGAGAGCCAAATTCGGATAGGGGGAAAGCGAAAGTAGTTGTATAACCGATTCGTAGTCGTTCGACGACATTAAAGGTAAGTTCTTAAGTGTTTAAGTTTGATTATTTTGTATGCTTAAGAGTTAAATGAATATAGCAAAGATAATGCTAATTTTATATGGTCAATGTTCCGAATGAGTATTGATTTAAGGCTATAAGCCGAATGTGACTAGTAGATCAAATTTGAAATGGATGTGATAATATGATGTGTTTAAAGATCAATTATGAAGAGTGAACTATACTGTATGTGAGATATTCGAAGGATGGGAACCTTTGTGTATAAATATATATATTCGGCTATGTATATATATAAATATATATACAAGTGTGAAATGCAAATTAAGAAGGTATGAGATGATGTGTGTGTTGGTTATCGTAATGTGACATTCGGGCAATTAGCCTAGCAAGTTTTAAGCTAGTGATCATTTTCGGGCTACGAGCCTAGCAAGCCTTGTGCCGGTGATGAGTTTCGGGCTTTACGCCTAGCAGGCATTATGCCATTG
This sequence comes from Gossypium stocksii, assembly GCA_020496765.1. Classification (NCBI taxonomy): domain Eukaryota; kingdom Viridiplantae; phylum Streptophyta; class Magnoliopsida; order Malvales; family Malvaceae; genus Gossypium; species Gossypium stocksii. Next base: position 59,316,098 of record CM035622.1, read on the forward strand.
TATTCGAATCAAATTGGTACTTAGCGAGCAATATGCTCGAACGTTATTACGAGACTTTGGATCGATGTGTTATTACGTGAGTTAATATACATGGAAAAGTTAAACATGAGCTAAAATTTTGTTAGCTTGTAATAAAATACGTATGTGTTTTATTATGTAATTAAAGTATATAAAATGTGTTTGAATGATGGTTATGTATCCGAATGTGATCGAGTAAGTTGTACCTCATGAAATTAAGTTATGAATAGATGAATATATGGTATAACTTTTGGCCATTTATGGCATAAGTAAATATACATGCTAAATGGAAATTGAGTATTCGGTTGAGCATAAGCTTATACTTTGCTATGTGTTAAGGCCGGTTGGCAAGTTATGAAATTAAATAACATGAATATTATGTGCTTATGATCGAATGATGCTAAGCTTTTGTTAATGTGTTTGTGCTATGTGGAAACTGGAAGTATATGATTTGATATGTTCGAAACTTTGTGGATTGACTACAGTACTGTATTATTCGGGCCTTTGGCCTAGCAAGCTTTAAGTTGGTGATTATTATCGGGCTTCGAGCCTAGTAGGCGTAAAGCCGGTGAATGAATATCAGACTTAAAAGTCTAGCAGGCTTTGTGCCGGTGACAAATTCAGGTTATTACCTAGCAGGCTTTGTGCCGGTGAGGTAATAAAAGTTTAAGACTATAAGGCTTTGTGCTAATACGACATTTGAATTCGTTCAATAAATTAAGTTGTCCAGGTATGTATAATGTATTTATGTACTGATTGTAGTTTCGGCCACTCTACTGTTAGTAACTTGGGCTACTTCATGGCTCTACCATGTCTGTACGGCACTATGTGCTAACCTCTGTATATTTGTTCATATTCTGAAATTGCTCAATGGGATTAAATCGACTGTATTGTGATGAAGTGATTGTACAAGCGAACTGAAAATGGTATGGTATACTGAGAATGTTACTGCTAAGTATATTTATGATTGGTATGTGGGTTGTACACAAAGAGTAAGCTAATTGTTTAATGACATGTGACAATCTATGATGTACATATAGTATTTGGTGAATATTGTGAGAACAACATGATTTGGAATAAGTCTTGATTCTTGATGACATTGAAATTATCGGCCTATGCTTATGTTGCATAGCTATGTATTCTTACCATGATGAATGAAATGATATGCTATTGATTTAGTAAGCAATAACTGTAAATGAGTAAATTTAGCCTGGACAGCTTTGGGTTACAGTAGTGGTGTAACTTTGAAAATATACTAATAATAGTGGGAGATGAGTTATAGGCTGAATAAAATATGGAATTAAATTTTAATGAATCTAGTTTCACATAAAAGAAACCGTGAAAGCAAAAGATTTGCCTATAATGAGATATTTGAAGTTGGGTGAGATAGAGTCAGAATGACTCTGAAATCCCCTGTTTTGTTTTGAGAAAATCATTATAAATTTTACAAAAATATCCATGAGATGTAATTTATATTCTTAGAATCCTTAATTAGTCTATTTTCAATAGAAATAGACGAGAACATTATCCGAGTTCTGAGCTATGAGATAATTGAACTTTAGTATAGAAGGGTAGGAACTGTCATACAGTGAATCAGGGGTAACTTTGAGGAATAAACTGTATTAATTGGAAAAGCCAAAAATTCTAGAAATTTTATGGTGGAAAGTTAAATGAGTTTAGTTTCAAGGAAAATTAACAGAACTTGATTTGGAGTTTCGTAGCTCCAAATATAAATAATTTAGTGACTATTGCTCAGGAAGACAGCTTGTAGTGAACTTGTGATTATGTTGTAAACATTGATAAAACATGTTAATGAGTTGCTTATTGTTTTCATATGAACTTACTAAGCATAAAGCTTACTCCCCTTTTCTTTCCCATATTCCCTAGGTTGCCAAGTTAGTTCGGGTTGGGGGCCGTCAGAGATATTATCACACTGTCAAGTTTACGATTTCGGCGTAAGTAAATCCAAGTGTTTCCGAGTCTATGGCATGTATAGGGTTGTAAAATTGAGTAGGTAATATTATGATTTAGCCAAAGGCATTGGCTTGTGGTTAAGGTAGTATGTATTCTTATAAATTGGCCTATGTCGGTTAATAATGTTATGGACCTATATATAATTATTCTTATGCTTGTATGTTATTATCTCTTGTGATGTGGTTCATAGCATGATTGTTAGCAATATTTTTAAAAATAGCTTCTTGAGTGCTTGAGTGTCCCCGATTTGGTCCCGGACCACCTTGAATGTATGTTTTGGGCCTTGTAAGCCCGTTTAGGGGACAATATTTGTATGAAGTGAAAAGTTTTAAATTGATCAAAAAGAAATTTTACGGCCCGATTTTACATGATTGGTTGAGTTTAAGTCCGGTAGCACCTCAAACCCTGTTCCGTCATTGAATACGGGCGAGGGGTGTTACAGGGTGTGGTGAACTATGATTACTAGGTGATTTTTTATGAAAGTCCTTAAAAAGGACCAAATTGCAAAGTTAATAAATTGAAGGGTAAAAGTATGAATTTTTCAGAAATGTGGGCTGTTTTGGGTGCCATGGATATTCAGCTAGGCTTGGGTAACCAAAGGAATTGATACATTTCAATTTACGAGCCTAGGGACTTAATGTAAAAATTTACAAAGTTAGGGGTAAAATGGTAAAAGTTTCTATAGGATGATTTTGTGTCCAATTGAGTAATGTGTGCATTAAAAGAGTTAAATGTGTCATTATAGATTAGGAAGATCAAGGAATCAGCCTTGACCGGGGCAAGGGCAAGGTCTCTAATTAAGTTGCAAATTATCACTTTTTGTTGTCGATGTAAATTTATATGTAAATAATGTGTCCATTTTATTTGTACATTAATAATTCTGATGGATATTATGAAATGTTGATATTGAAAATCGTTTATGACGTTGAATATGTTAGAAATGAGAGTTCCCGGTTGAACCTTCAGAATAACAGGTGATACGGATAAAATATGGTTTGGTCACATATGTGATAAAGTGATCTTCACCATGTAGACTCGAAGGCTATGGAGCTCAATGGCTAAGCCACATGTGTGATAAAGTGACCTTCACCATGTGCAAATGAGGATTATGGGACTTAATGGCTATGTCACATGGGTGATAAAGTGAACTTCACCTTGTGTACATGAGAGCAATGTCCTATGTAGTTAAGTCACATGGGTGATAAAGCGACTTTCACTATGTGCACACGAGGGCTACGAGATTAAATGGCTAGGTCACATGGGTGATAAAGTGATCTTCACCATGTGCACCCGAGAGCTGAGCTTACGTGTTGGTGGAATCATGAATGGAAAATTCCACCGAATATCAAATGTTAATCTGAAAAGTTCAACAGGAATACTCACTAAAGAGATTTGGTGTGGTAGTTCAATGTGTGTGTGCAGGTGTATTCTTTGGGCAAGTGAAATTGTGGAAAAATGCATGTGGTTGTGAGGGTGCATGTGGACTTAAATAGGTGAAAATAATGTGTATGAATTGTATGGGAAAGTTGGTAAGTTTTGGGTGGTAAGATGGTATATGAGAGATATCCTTGGTGTTGCTAAATGTTATCTTAATGTTAATTATTTACATATAGACTTACTAAGCTTTTGAGGCTTACTCCTTTCTCTTTTCTCTTGTTTTATAGATTCAGTCAAGCCAGCTCGGAATCGAATCGAGTCAAAGGATCACCCACACTATCAACATTATCTTTTGGTATAATGAAATAAACTCTTAGACTATGGCATGTATATGGACTTAGTGAGGTTGTAGGTGTTAAGTTGGTTTGGTTATGTTATGGTAATTGTCATGGGATAAGTCATTTTGAAATCAAGGGCTAAGTGATTTAGCCATTGATGAATAATATTTTGTTTATCTATCATTATAAGGAGATTTCATGGAATACTTAGTGCGTTTGTGAGTTTAAATTTTAAATGGGTGATGGATAAGTAAATGGAGTCATTTTGATGCCTAAAAATGTGTTTGTTATGTGTTGTTAAAGGTGGTAGAGATTATATGTGTTTTGGTGGAAAGAATGGCTTGAAAAATAACCTAACTTAAGGTCACATGGCCAGCCCCCACGGCCATGTGAACCTTGCATGGGATTTTCAGAGTTTAGGGACGTCACACAGCCTGGTCACACGGGCATGTCCCGTGGCCATGTGACCAAAATGGCATGTTGACGTCATAAACAGAATGTCCCAATTGTTCACACGGGGAGGTCACACGGGCGTGTCGAGGCTGTGTGGTAGACACGGGCAAAGGACACAGGCGTGTGCTCGGCCGTGTGAAAACCCCTGTAGGTTCTAAATGAAAAATAAATTTCCAATAATTCAACACGGGTAGGGGACACGGGAGTGTGTGACCACACGGCCTGCCCACACGGGCATGCCCCTATCTCACACGAGCATGTGCCCTATATTAGGTCAAATTTTCCAAAATTTTTCTATGTTTTTGGTTTGGTCTCAGACCACTCCCAAACCATATTTTGGGCCTCGTAAGCCTATTTTAAAGGTTGTATGATATTTTATCAATAAGTATTAAATTGGAACAAAAATTTGTGGTTCAATGTGCATGAATGACGGTGATATTGTTTGGTAATGCCTCGTGCTCGGGTAAGGCGATAAACCCAGGTAATGGGTGTTACAAGGGGAGAGTTTTTGTTTCTAAGAGGGTTTGAGGTATAACCTTAAGGTTTCGATAGCTCCGCACCAAGAGCCTGTGTTTAAGGCTTTGGTCGAGAAAACCAAGATTATAGAGGAGATTAAGCACATGGAGTGTGAGAAAAAGGGGAAACAAAGGGATTAGCCCAAGAGAGAGATGGGCCCTACTAGTCTAAAAATTGCAACCTGTTAAGCAGGCCAGAGAGGTTAGACCACTGTAGAATACAGTAGCAATGGACCCTTGAGAGGGCAGATCCTGGTTTGTCAACATTGTCAGAGGCATCATCCGGGCGTGTGTTGGAGAAAAATGGGTGCTTGTTTGGTTCGTGGCTCGATGGAGTATAGGATTCAGGATAATCCTCGTTGGAATTATCTGGTACATGCTTCGGTTCAAAATTAGGGCCAAGTTAAGGGTCAAAATCATATGGGTAATCAAGGTGCTTAGAGAGGTCATAATCAGAACTGAAATGAAAATGGTAATCAGGGTCAGAGAGTGTAACATCCCTTACCCGTATTCATCACTGGAATAGGATACGAGGCATTACCGGACTTAATCACATATACCAAATCATTTCTGAGTTACAAATTTCCATTCAAATTTAAAACTTTTCATTCATAATCATATTATCCCTATTACGGGCCTACGAGGCCTAAAACATACTTTGGAAGTGGTTCGGGACTAAACCAAGAACTTTAAAATACTTAGAAAATTTTACCACAAAATAGGGCCACACGCCCGTGTGGCTTGGGACACGCCGTGTGGGCAGGCCGTGCGGTCACACACGCCCGTATCCCTACAGTGTGAAAAATATTAAGCATTATATTTATGATGTCATCAACAATTCACATTTAGTATTTATCACACATAATTATCACACGTTCACTCATCCAACCCACACACACATGTACATCCATGAAATGCTTCATCATAGACTTATAACATAACGAATATTGGCCACATTAAATGGCCTTATACAACAATAGCCTTCAAATAGCATAGGCCAACATTCTAGGCCAACTCATAATAACATATACAAACATAATCAAGTCCTCATACATGCCATAGACTTAAAGATGCTTGAAAATCATTGATACAATACCAGTCAATAACTCGTTAGTGTGATAGAATCTCCGACGACCTCCAACTCGAGCTAGCATCTGTGACACTATAGGAAAAAGGAAAGGAAGGGGGTAAGCATTATAGCTTAGTAAGTAGGTATGTAAATGATAAGTAATTTATTAACATGCTTTTTATAAAACTTCACAATATGTTCTCAAGATAATACAATCATAATTGCACAAAGTTCCACTATTCACTTATGTTCATATCAAGCTATCTACGCGAGTAATAGTCACTAAATTATTTATATCTTGAGATACGGAACTCTAAATTAAGATCCGCTAATTTTCTCTGAAACTAGACTCAGATATCTTCTTACCATAAAATTTTTAGAATTTTTAGTTTAGCCAATAAGTACAGTTTATTCATTAAAGTCACCCTTGTTTCGCTATCTAACAGTTTCAACCCCTCTTCACTAAAAATTAATTATCTCCTCGTACAGGATTTGGATGATGTTGCCGTTTGTTTCTCTTGAAAATAGACTTGTTCAGGATTTCAAAAATATATATTCTAATCCATAATTATTTTTATAAAATTTTTAATCATTTTTAAAATTCAAAATAGGGGATTCCAAAATCATTCTGACCCTGTCTCACAAAAATTCAAATATCTCATAATATAAAATTATTTTTCTTACACCGTTTCATTTATATGAAAATAGGCTCAATAATCTTATATTTCATATCTTATTCAACCTCTAATTCAATTTCCACCTTTTTTTGTGATTTTTCAAATTCACACAACTGCTGCTATCCAAAACTGTTTTATTACTAATTTTACTCTTTTATGTTTTCTTTGTATTAACTTTGAGAGTAACACTTACTCTATATCAACCTTACCATAGTTCGATCATATATCGAGCACATTGGTCATACATTTACACACACATACCTTCACGTATTCATCACATAGTCATATTCATTTACACTTAATCATTTTCCGTTGAACACATCGAAATAATAACGGATACCTGGTGGCCTGCACATAGTACCACCCTTGCAGCCAAAACTACCTTCTTCACAAAGTGGCCATCACATAGTACCACACTTGTGACCAAAGCTATCTTTCTTCACAAAGTGGCCTTCACATAGTACCACACTTGTGATCAACCTATCTTTTCTCAAAGTGGCCTTCACATAGTACCACACTTGAGTCACTAGTGACATGTCACTTCTATCCTATTATATTCCTAATGTTCAACTGCAAAATTTCTCACTTTTCGGTACTTGTCAATTTCATTCAATATTCAGCCACATTTCATAAAACATAATAAAATATGATAACGTAAGTAAAAACGATGCATTATTTACATACAAACTTACCTCGGTACAAAAATGACAATTTTTTCGTTTTAGTCCAAAACTTTTTCCTTTCCCCAATCAAGGTCAATTCCTCGTCTTCCTTGATGTATAACAACACATTTAACTTATTTATTCAACATGCTACTCAAATCAACCTAAATTCCCATTTTGGCAAAAATTACATTTTTGCCCCTAAACTTTGTCATATTTACACTTTTTCCCCTAGGCTCGTAAAATGATTTTTATTAAATTTCCTTGTATTTTAGGCCTAGCTGAACCATTTTCATAACTATAGCAGCCCACATTTCGCATTTATTCACACACTTACACACATTTTACACTTTTACAAATTAGTCCTTTTAGACATTTTCACCGAAAATCACTTAGTAAAAGTCGTTTCTCTAACCATAAACATGCATTTTCTACCATTAAATACAAAAATACACACATATTCATCATGGGTCAAAACCGTAGACTTTAACCATATCTTAAATTCGTGGTAGAAATAGATAGATCTAGTTACGAGGATTTCAAAAACGTAAAAATCATTAAAAACGGGGCTAGAACGGACTTACAATAGAGCTTGGAAGCTTGAAAAACCCTAGACATCGTTTCCCCTTGTGAAATTCGGCCATGGGGTTGAAGATCGACAAAAATTGGCTTTTAATTTTGTTTTTATTTCATTTTAATCACCAAATGACCAAAATGCCCCTAACTTAAAAATATTCTATTTCACCTATTTCATGTCCATTTTTGTCCAACAAATTAACCAACGGTCTAATTACCATTTAAGGACCTCCAATTTAAAATTTGATAGCAATTTGACACCTCTAGCTTCTAGAACTCAAGTTTTGCACTTTTTATAATTTAGTCCTTTTGTGTAACACCCCTTAACCCCAAACCGTTATCGGAACAGGGTTACGAGGCATTGCCGAACATATCAGACAACTTACGAATAATTCATAAATAAAATAATATTCATAGTATAATTTAATAATTAATCCCTATATGGAACTCTCAAAGCCTAAATATGTATTAAAGTGGTTCGAGACTTATTCGTGTAATCCAATTTTTTTTATAAAATTTTGGCAGCATTTCTGCTTATTTTTACATAAAACCCCCTGCAATTTCAAATGAAAATAAACCCAGGCCAATGCTCAACCAAAGGTTTTACACATTAAATACTTCTAATCAAGCTCATAACATTGGTTTAATACTAAAATCAAATATCATAACAAGTAAAGGAATAATTTATAATTCATTCTTTGTCCAATTTAGTACTAAATTTTACCATTTATATAACTAGTATTTCATTCATCATTCAAAACATTTTAACCAATATTTACAACTCAAAATCATATAGCATAATTACATAACTCACATAATTCCACCTAGTACATGCCACTTAATCTAAAGAAAGAAATACATCACCAAAATCCTCGTGTTAGAGTCGGGATCGTTCTGGATGCTGAACCTGACCTTCAGCTCTAATGACCTGCGCACGGAAACAACCGTACGCTGAGTATTTCATACTCAGTGGTATTACTATAAATCAAACTATTTAACATTAATAATTTACAAACGTCAATCATAAGCTTATAAATCATTTAAACTAAGTATATATATAATTGAATATCACTTCATAAATTTTTCACATACTAATTCAATTCATAATTTATCTTATGCAGTCTTTCTCGCACTTTCAATAGTGCCAAGACAATCACTCTCATTTTCAAATTTTCATTTCAATTGTTTACCCTATTAACAAGGCTCGGACTCTGACAGATACACGGATTCCACCCAAACACACCAGAATATCCAACCCAAACACACCAAAATAATAAAATTCTCCGTAACACACCAGTATATCATATCCTCCCAAGCACACCAATATATTATATCCTCCAAACACACCAGTAAGGCATGAAATGCCTCTTCGGATAAACCGAAGCATATAATAACAGAATCATCTCCTCGGCCGAGCTACAAATCTCCTCATCACATCACAAATCCAATGGCATGCCATTTGTATCAAATCTAGTCCGACAAGTTAATAGGGTATTATTTTTACTTTTCCAATTTCACTTTCATTTCCACAAAAATTTCCAATACTCAATCAATTCAACATCTATTATCTTAATTCATATACAAATTAATTTTCTCACATACTCATACTTAATTTCAAATATAATACTTACCTTATCTTAATTATTCCATAACCATAAATTCAATGTACATTTAATAAATAGTTTGAGTTATAGTAATACAAACCCGGATTACGCGTTCACTCCTCAACGATCTTTTCTTTTCCTTTGGATACCGATGCCTCGTTTTCCTTGTTAGCTATGAAAATAATAATTTATAATCATCAATACAACACAATTCAATTTAATTCATGAGCCTAAACATGCAAATTTAACCATTCTTAAGATATATATAATTTCACCATTAAGCTGTCTATTTGAGTCATTGTGACTAAATTATTTATATCTTGAGCTACGAAACTCCAAATTAATATCCGTAAATTTTCCTTGAAACTAGACTCATATATCTTCTCATCATAAAATTTTCAGAATTTTTGGTCTAGTCAATTAGTACAGTTTATTCATTAAAGACTCCCCTGTTACTCCATTTGACAGTTCTGACCTCTCTCTACTAAAAATAAATTATCTCATTGTACAGAACTCGAATAAGGTTCTTGTTTATTTCTTTTGAAAATATATTCATTAAGGAGTTCACAAATATAAATTACACTCCATAATAATTTTTGTACAATTTTTAATGATTTTCCAAATTCAAAACAGAGTATCTCGAAATCACCCTAAACCAGTCTTACAAAATTTCAAATATCTCTTGACTCATAAATTCATTGCTTACAATGTTTCTACTATAAGAAACTAGACTCAATAATATTTAATTTCATATCTTATTCATCCTCTAATTCAATTCTTACAAATTTTAGTGAATTTTCAAAGTCAGACCATTTCTACTTCCCAAAACTGTTTTAATGTAAAATGTTAATAACCAAATTTATAACACCAATTCACACCTTATTTCTATTCAAATTTCATTCAAACTCAAATTTAACTATTAATTTTCAACATATTTTCTTAATTTCAAATTTTCCTCAATTTAATCCCTAAAACACAAAACTTAGAGCTTACTTTGCAATTCAATCCTTATATCTATTCTAACTTGAATTTCATTCAATTTAACCCCTATTTCATCATTTTATTCAACATGAACCTTGTTTAAAAACCTAAGAACTTACAAACTAACAACTTAATTTCATCAAAAACTTGTTTTAAGACTTCTAAAACATCAAAATTATGAGAAAAGGACTTGATTGAGCTTACCAATTAAATTCCAAGCTCCAAATTCCCTATTTCCCTTTTTCTTTTTTTTTTTTTTTCCTTTCTTTCTTCTTTCCCTGTTCTGTTTAGAAAGTTCTCTGTTTCTATTATGTTTTGTTTCTCTTTTTTTTTATTCCTTTTACTCTTTATTTTATTATAATAATATTATATCATATTTGGTTTATTTAATTATTTAAATTATAATTTAATATTATTATAAACTAATATAATATAAAATATATACAAAAATCTTAGATTTTTGTTTACTTATGCCGCCTCACTTATGTCAAATGGCCTAATTGCCATTTTGACCCTTTTTATTTTCTTTTATTCTACAATTAAACTTTTACCTTTTATTCATTTTAGTTCTTTTTACTAATTATTCTAAATTGAGCTAAATTTACTTAATTAAAACCTAATTAAACACACTACTAGATTCGTAATTATTCCCAATAATTATTTACGAACTTGATTTGTTAAGACGGATGCCCGATAATGTACTTTTTCGGTGCCCATGAATTTTGGGTCGTTACATTTCTCCCCCTTAATAAATTTCGTCCTCGAAATTTACCTGAGAAAAGATGAGGATACTGAACTTTCATTGTCTCTTCTGGTTCCCAAGTTGCTTCTTCCACTCCATGATTTCTCCATAACACTTTCACTAATGGAATTCATTTATTTCTTAACTCTTTTATTTCCCGAGATAATATTTGAATTGGCTCCTCTTCATAGGACAAATATGATCGAATCTCAATGTCTTCTGTAGGAATAATATGGGAAGGATCTGATCTATATCTCCGAAGCATAGAAACATGAAAAACATCATGAATCTTCTGTAGCTCTGGAGGCAAAGCTAGTCGATAGGCAACCGATCCGATTCTTTCAACTACTTCATATGGCCCAATGTAACGAGGACTTAGTTTTCCTTTATGACCAAACCTCAAAACTTTCTTCCAAGGCGATACCTTTAAAAACACTTTATCACCCACAGAATACTCTATATCCCGTCGCTTCAGATCTGCATAATATTTTTGTCTATCAAAAGCTACTTTCAATCTATCTCTAATCTTTTTAACTGTTTCTTCTGTCTCCTGGATTAACTCTGGTCCGACTATCTTTTTCTCATTCAATTCTGTCCAACATACCGGTGATCGACACCTTCAACCATACAAAGCTTCATACGAAGTCATCTGAATACTAGATTGGAAACTATTATTATAAACAAATTCTGCTAGTGATAAATATTGTTCCCAACCTGACTCAAAATTGATGATACAAGCTCTCAACATGTCCTCCAAAATCTGAATTACCTGTTCGGACTGCCCGTCAGTTTGCGGATGAAAGGCTGTACTGAAACTAAGTTTAGTACCCAACGACTCATGTAATTGTCTCCAAAACCTGGATGTAAATCGTGGATCTCGGTCAGAAATTATAGACATTGGAATACCATGCAATCTCACAATTTCTTGGATATAAACTTTAGCAAGCTTCTGTAAAGACCAATCAGTCCTGACTGCTATAAAATGAGCAGACTTAGTAAGCCGATCCACTATCACTCATATTGCATTCTTTTTGCTTGCTGACAATGGCAATCCTATAATAAAATCCATAGTGATACACTCCCACTTCCATTTAGGAATACTAATAGGCTGAAGTAGTCCTGTCGGTACCTGATGTTCTGCCTTTATTCGCTGACATGTTAAGCATTTTCCAACATATTCAACTATATCTTTCTTCATCCCTGGCCACCAATAAAGTTCTCGTAAATCACGATACATTTTTTTCCCACCAGGATGCAATGCAAAGGTACCATCATATGCTTCTCGGAGAATCAACTCTTTTAGTTCGGAAATAGCTGGAACACAAATTCGGTTTTGAAACCTCAAACAATCATGCTCGTCAATACTAAAATTTTCGGCTGTACCATTCTGAACCATTTCCCTTTTCTTCAATAATCTGTCATCTTTCATCTAAGCTCCTTTAATCTGATCAAACATCACCGGCCTAACCCTTAATTCAGCTAGCAAGCTACCATCATCACTAATACTGAGTCGAGCAAACATTGCCCTTAATTCAACCACAGCTTTTCTGCTCAATGCATCTACTACCACATTTGCTTTTCCTGGGTGGTAATCTATGACACAATCATAATCTTTTAGAAGTTCAATCCACCATCTTTATCTTAAATTCAACTCCTTTTGCGACAGAAGATATTTAAGGCTTTTATGATCTGTGTAAATGTAGCATTTTTCACCATACAAGTAATGTCTCCAGATTTTTAAAGCAAAGATCACAGCTGCCAGCTCCAAATCATGAGTCGGATAATTACGTTCATGTGGCTTCGACTGTCGAGAAGCATAGGCTATTACTTTTCCATCTTGCATCAATACATAACCTAAACTGCTTAGAGAAGCATCACTATACACAACAAAGTCCTTCCCCGACTCTGGTAATGATAATACAGGTGCCTCTGTCAATATTTGCTTCAAAGTCTCAAAACTCTTTTGGCACTGATCATCCCAAATAAAAGGAACATTTTTCTGCAGTAGCTTAGTCATCGGTAAAGCTATCTTCGAGAATCCATTTACAAATCTCCTGTAATACCCAGCTAAACCGAGAAAACTACGCACCTCTGATACGTTCTTTGGCGCCTTCCACTGAACAATTGCTTCGACCTTCTTCGGGTCAACTCTAATTCCATTAGCAGATACCACATGTCCCAGAAATACAACTTCTGACAACTAGAATTCACATTTACTTAACTTTCCATACAACTGTTTTTCCCGCAGAATCTGTAGAACTTTTCTAAGATGTTGATTATGTTCTGCCTCTGTCTTCGAATATACCAATATATTTTCAATAAAAACCACCACAAACCGATCTAAATATGGTTGGAAAATACGATTCATCAAATCCATAAAAACAGCTGGGGCGTTGGTCAACCCAAATGGCATCACCAAAAATTCATAATGGCCATAACGAGTACGAAAGGCAGTCTTAGGCACATCACTTTTCTTCACCTTCAACTGATAGTACCCGGATCTCAAATCTATCTTAGAAAATACTGAAGCTCCCTTTAGCTGATCAAATAAATCATCTATACGAGGTAAGGATACCGGTTCTTGACCGTCACTTTATTCAACTGTCGATAATCAATGCATAACTGCATAGAACCATCTTTCTTTTTAACAAACAACACTGGAGCTCCCCAAGGTGAAATACTTGGTTGAATGAAACCTCGATCTAGTAAATCTTGCAATTGCACTTTCAACTCTTTCAGTTCAGTAGGCAACATTCGATATGGAGGTATGGAAATTGGTGTTGTACCCGAATATACCTCAATAGCAAATTCAACCTTTCTATCAAGTGGTAAACCTGGTAGTTCTTCAGGGAATACATCTGGAACTCACATACGGTCCTGATCTGACTACACTGACTCCCAACTGAATCAGAATTAATAACATAAGCCAAATATGCTGAACAACCTTGATGAAGTAATTTATTAGCCTTCACCACTGAAATGATACGCGTCGAACCACTGGTACCGATACCACTTACCTCAATTTTGTCCCTATTTTCTGTCTGAATACTAAACCTCTTTTTGTAGCAATCCAAAACTACCCCATGTTCATATAACCAATCCATACCCAAAATGATATCAAAATCACCAAAAGGCATAATCAACAAATCCACAGGAAACATTTTATCATGTATTATTAACGGGCATCTCCGGCATACTCGATCTACAGACACAGTTTGTCCCAAAGGGCTAGAAACTTCTATTAAAACTTTAGACATTTCAGATTTTAATTTTCCCAACTCAACCAGTTTTGAATTAATGTATGAATGTGACGACCCTGGATCAATCAATGCATAAACAGGTTCATAATTTAATAGAAATATACCTGTAACAACATCGTGTGCATCTCCCTCCTCAAGGGTCCGAACTACGTATGCTCTGGCCTCTGACTGTTGTGTAACTATATCACTATTTCTTCTGACCCCTCCACCTCTGGACACAAGACCACCCCTAGTAGATCCTCTGCCACGAACAGAAGGCACTAATTTCTGGGATGCTGCAGGTATGGCACTTTCACTTTTTGGACAGTCTCGAATGAAGTGATCCGTGGACCCGCATCGAAAACATCATCGAGTTACCCTCCAACATTCACCTAAGTGCTTCTTTCCACAGTGTTCACAGTCAGGGATATCAATATTTCGTGATGGTCCCTTTACACTACCGGTAGAAACAGTAGTTTGTTTACCCCTATTTTTGTCACCTCGATCTGATCTGAAGCTTGGCTTCGAACCACCTCTGAACTCTCTGGATCTCTTTGGTAAAGGATTAGAACTAGCAGTTCCAACTCGTTTTCCAATCAATTTATTCATTTTAGGTTTTTTATCCAATCCCAGAACTTGTTCTACGATTTTTGCTCTTTCAACCAAATCTACCATTTCTGTAATTCGTTGTGACACTAATAGTACTCTGATTTTATCTCTCAAGCCCCGCAGAAACCTTTTGCAACAATCTGCCTCTGTTGGGATGAACTCAGTAGCATATCGGCTAAGTTTAGAGAATTCTCGCTCGTAGTCTACCACTGACAGATTACCTTGTTTCAACATTAGGAATTCCTGCTTTTTATCTTCAATATATAAATCTCCAACATACTTCTTCTGAAATTCCTTCTGAAATAATTCCCATGTTACCTGTTCTGCTGGCAAATGTCGGATTACAGATTCCCACCACAGGTAAGCCTTACCCTGAAGTAATGAAATAGCACAGATTAAACATTCTCGGGGGGTACATTCTAATTGCTGCAGAACCCGTTTGGTTGATTCCATCCAATTCTCTGCTGTAGATGAATCAACTCCTGTCAGACCCATAAATTCAGTAGCACCATATTTTCTTAACTCTTTTATCGGGGCCCGTCTTTAATTTGGTACAGAAGTTGTAGTAGGAGCAGTCCCTGCCACTCTTTGTAGGGCATCAGCAATAATTCTTAATATATCAGAATCATTCCTACCTTTTTCATCTCTCTCCCTATTGTTTTCTCCTTCCACAATGGGAGGTTGATTCCTAATCGGATTCACACTAGGAGTAGCTGAGTCACTTTCATCTAAACCATATGATTCTTCATTCAGATCAAAATATTCATCAGACATCTTCGATCTATAAAACAGAAACAATTAAATAGGTCAGCATCCAAAAATCCCGACTCAACTTTGACTTGACAGTGGCATGTACTTCTAGACTCACTTACAAACCCAGTTTAATCCGAGAATCGGCTAAACCTATAGCTCTGATACCAACAATTATAACACCCCTTAACCCCAAACCGTTACCGGAACAGGGTTACGAGGCATTACCGGACATATCAGACAATTTACGAATAATTCATAAATAAAATAATATTCATAGTATAATTTAATAATTAATCCCTATATGGAACTCTCAAAGCCTAAATATGTATTAAAGTGGTTCGAGACTTATTCGTGTAATCCAATTTTTTTTTATAAAATTTTGGCAGCATTTCTGCTTATTTTTACATAAAACCCCCTGCAATTTCAAACGAAAATAAACCCATGCCAATGCCCAACCAAAGGTTTTACACATTAAATTCTTCTAATCAAGCTCATAACATTGGTTTAATACTAAAATCAAATATCATAACAAGTAAAGGAATAATTTATAATTCATTCTTTGTCCAATTTAGTACTAAATTTTACCATTTATATAACTAGTATTTCATTCATCATTCAAAACATTTTAACCAATATTTACAACTCAAAATCATATAGCATAATTACATAACTCACATAATTCCACCTAGTACATGCCACTTAATCTAAAGAAAGAAATACATCACCAAAATCCCCGTGTTAGAGTCGGGATCGTTCTGGATGCTGAACCTGACCTTCAGCTCTAATGACCTGCGCACGGAAACAACCGGACACTGAGTATTTCATACTCAGTGGTATTACTATAAATCAAACTATTTAACATTAATAATTTACAAACGTCAATCATAAGCTTATAAATCATTTAAACTAAGTATATATATAATTGAATATCACTTCATAAATTTTTCACATACTAATTCAATTCATAATTTATCTTATACAGTGTTTCTCACACTTTCAATAGTGTCAAGACAATCACTCTCATTTTCAAATTTTCATTTCAATTGTTTACCCTATTAACAAGGCTCGGACTCTGACAGATACGCGGATTCCACCCAAACACACCAGAATATCCAACCCAAACACACCAAAATAATAAAATTCTCCGTAACACACCAGTATATCATATCCTCCCAAGCACACCAATATATTATATCCTCCAAACACACCAGTAAGGCATGAAATGCCTCTTCGGATAAACCGAAGCATATAATAACAGAATCATCTCCTTGGCCGAGCTACAAATCTCCTCATCACATCACAAATCCAATGGCATACCATTTGTATCAAATCTAGTCTGACAAGTTAATAGGGTATTATTTTTACTTTTCCAATTTCACTTTCATTTCCACAAAAATTTCCAATACTCAATCAATTCAACATCTATTATCTTAATTCATATACAAATTAATTTTCTCACATACTCATACTTAATTTCAAATATAATACTTACCTTATCTTAATTATTCCCTAACCATAAATTCAATGTACATTTAATAAATAGTTTGAGTTATAGTAATACAAACCCGGATTACGTGTTCACTCCTCAACGATCTTTTTTTTTTCCTTTGGATATCGATGCCTCGTTTTCCTTGTTAGCTACAAAAATAATAATTTATAATCATCAATATAACACAATTCAATTTAATTCATGAGCCTAAACATGCAAATTTAACCACTCTTAAGATATATATAATTTCACCATTAAGCTGTCTATTTGATTCATTGTGACTAAATTATTTATATCTTGAGCTACGAAACTCCAAATTAATATCGGTAAATTTTTATTGAAACTAGACTCATATATCTTCTCACCATAAAATTTTTAGAATTTTTGGCCTAGCCAATTAGTACAGTTTATTCATTAAAGACTCCCATGTTACTCCATTTGACAGTTCTGACCTCTCTCTACTAAAAATAAATTATCTCATTGTACAGAACTCGAATAAGGTTATTGTTTATTTCTTTTGAAACTATATTCATTAAGGAGTTCACAAATATAAATTACACTCCATAATAATTTTTTTACAATTTTTAATGATTTTCCAAATTCAAAACAGAGTATCTCAAAATCACCCTGAACCAGTCTTACAAAATTTCAAATATCTCTTGACTCATAAATTCATTGCTTACAATGTTTCTACTATAAGAAAACTCAATAAGATTTAATTTCATATCTTATTCACCCTCTAATTCAATTCCTACAATTTTTAGTGAATTTTCAAAGTCAGACCATTTCCGCTTCCCAAAACTGTTTTGATGTAAAATGTTAATAACCAAATTTATAACACCAATTCACACCTTATTTCTATTCAAATTTCATTCAAACTCAAATTTAACTATTAATTTTCAACATATTTTCTTAATTTCAAATTTTCCTCAATTTAATCCCTAAAACACAAAACTTAGAGCTTACTTTGCAATTCAATCCTTATATCTATTCTAACTTGAATTTCATTCAATTTAACCCCTATTTCATCATTTTATTCAACATGAACCTTGTTTAAAAACCTAAGAACTTACAAACTAACAACTTAATTTCATCAAAAACTTGTTTTAAGACTTCTAAAACATCAAAATTATGAGAAAAGGACTTGATTGAGCTTACCAATTAAATTCCAAGCTCCAAATTCCCTATTTCCCCTTTTCTTTCTTTTTTTTTTCCTTTCTTTCTTCTTTCCCTGTTCTGTTTCGAAAGTTCTCTGTTTCTATTATGTTTTGTTTCTTTTTTTTTATTCCTTTTACTCTTTATTTTATTATAATAATATTATATCATATTTGGTTTATTTAATTATTTAAATTATAATTTAATATTATTATAAACTAATATAATATAAAATATATACAAAAATCTTAGATTTTTGTTTACTTATGCCGCCTCACTTATGTCAAATGGCTTAATTGCCATTTTGACCCTTTTTATTTTCTTTTATTCTACAATTAAACTTTTACCTTTTATTCATTTTAGTTCTTTTTACTAATTATTCTAAATTGAGCTAAATTTACTTAATTAAAACCTAATTAAACACACTACTAGATTCGTAATTATTCCCAATAATTATTTACGAACTTGATTTGTTAAGACGGATGCCCGATAATGTACTTTTTTGGTGCCCGTGAATTTTGGGTCGTTACATTTTGACTAAATTGAGTGCCCACACGTCAAAATTTTCGAACGAAATTTTCATGAAATCATTCTGTGAAATTGTAGACCATAAAAATATAATAAAAATAAATTTTTCCTAGTCGGATTTGTGGTTTCGAAACCACTATTCCAACTAGGCCCAAAATCGGATTGTTACAGAGAGCACCAGCATAGGGTGTGAATATGGCTGAGGCTAGGCAACCTGCCTTGGTTTTTGCAACTATACACTGAAACGACAGAGATGCAGCTAGTAACAGCCCGAATTTGAGCCTAATCAGAACAGTGGTTTCGGAACCACATATCCGAGGTCGAAGAAATTATTTTTTATATTATGTTATGTGTTATAGCATGATTATACAAGTGCATGAAAATTTTGGTGAATTAATTTAAGCGATTGTGGGCTCAATTGCGAAAAAAGACTAAATCACATAAAAGGTAAGAGTTTTGTTTTACCAGCAAATGGTGTTAAATAGCTAGAAAACCATAACTGGTGGTCTTTAATGGGCAAATAGGCCAATTTTAGAGTAATGGCAGGCCATGAGACAAGAGAATAAAAGAAAATCAAATTCGGTCAAAGTTAAGTGACTTAATCTGTAATAAAATAATAACCTAATAGCCTAGCTCTCATCTTTTTTCATTTTTTCTTCTCCTTCACTAAAAATTTCAGCAACATTGGGGGTTTTGGAAGCATGAAAACTCAACCATTAAGTGCTCTCATAAGTAAGTGATTTTGATGACTTTTCCTGATAATTTTTATACTTTTGGGTCCTTTGTAGTATAAGCTAGTTAAAGAGGGGACTATTTTGCAAAATGGTTGAGAGTTTAGGGTTTTTCCATGTGAGCACTCATGTTGTTTGCTGAAATTTCATAGGAAAAAATGAATCTTGGTTGTCAAATAAACAACTTTTGTAAAATAGTTTTCATGAAAACCTTAAGGAAAGATCATTTTGTACAAGTTATAAATTATGTGGTAAATGTGTGAAATGATTGGAATTAGGGGCTACTTCTAGTATAAAAAGAATTCGGCTAGGCTTGGTTAATAAGGAAATTTCATGAAAATTTATTTACGGGCCTAGGGGTAAAATAATCATTTTGTGAAAGTTTAAGGGCAAAACGGTCATTTTGCCCAAAATGTGAAATTAAAATGTCTTGATTAATGTAATGATTAAATTATTGAATTTTATCATTTTATATCAAGAAATACGGAATCAGGACTTAGACTGAAGGAAAGCCAAGCTAGTGAACTAAGTCAATTAGTCGCCCACATTTTGTATACTGAGGTAAGTTGTACGTAAATAATGCAACTTTATCGTTATTATACATTGAATTATTGATTTGGCATAAAATTATTGAATGTGATTATGAGTAATGCATGATGAGATTTAATATGATAAACTCCCGGTTGAACCGTAAGGATTGATCGGATATTCATGCCATGACACTAGGGTTGTACAAGAGCTAGTGTAAGACCATGTCTAGGACATGGCATTGGCCTCGATACGTGTTAGTGTAAGACCATTTCTAGGACATGGCATCGACACCGATAGATGGGTGCTAGTGTAAGACCATGTTTGGGACATGGTATCGGCCTCGATTTATGAAAGTTAGTGTAAGACCATGTCTGGGACATGGCATCAGCCTCGATACATGTCAATGTAAGACCATGTCAAGGACATGGCATCGACTTGGTGTGTAAGCCAGTGTAAGACCATGTCTGGGACATGGCATCGGCGTTTTACCCTACGTTTGAGGCTTATCAAATATACTTTCGTATTCAAAAAGGGTCAACGGGAAACAAATATTTTATGTTAAAATGAGAGATGCTATGACCATGTTGTGAGTGGTACAGGTACCTACATGAAATTCATGAGATATGAGCTCAATTTATGTTGTATGAATTATATAGACGAAAATGAGTAAGTTATGCCTCATATGTTGTGACTGGGTTAATGTAAGGTAACTTGTTGTTAATTATTTATTTACAACTTACTAAGCTTTATGCTTACTCCCTTTTCTTTTCATTTTCTTATAGTGCCTCCTCAGTAACTCGTGGATCAAAGAATGTCGGAGGCATCGCTCATAGTATCAACTGAAGCACTTGGTATAGTTAGCTTTACCATTTTAAGTAATGGCATGTATAGGGACTTAGTCTTTTGGTTAAGTGTTATGTTGTTTTGAGAGCCAAATGTGTTGGCTTGTCATAAAATTGACTCATTTTGTAAAAAGCCATGGGTATTGGCTAATTTTTTTGTTGATATATGTTCAAATGATGATGTTTTCATGAATGAGCAAATGGTATAGATGAATAAATGTATGATTGAATTACCTAAGTATGTGATGGGAATGCATGAGTAATATAAGGTGTTTAAGCCATGAATGACTTGGTTGTGGACCTTTAGAGGTATATTTATGTCATGAAATGTGTTGTCTCAAATTGGTATGTGTTTGGATATGTTTCATGGTGGCAAAGGGCTTGGTAAATAGTCTTGTTTTTGTCCACACGGGTAGACAAATGGTCATGCGTCTAGGCCATGTGTGACCCCCCATGGGCGTCTAGCTTGGTCGTGTGTCCCATGCACCTTAAGTTGGAAAAATTAAATGTGCATTAGTAACCACACGGGTTGAGACACAGCCGTGTGTCTCAACTATGTGTAAGACGGCCTAGCACACGGGCGTGTGCTTTGGCCATGTGACCTTTAAGAGTTGATGATGTCAGAAATAGAATGTCAAGGTTTTCACACACGGGCTAAGACATGGGCGTGTTATGGCCGTGTGAGGGACATGGGCGTGTGTCAGGCCGTGTGAAAACCCCTATGAGTTCAATGTTTGAATATAAATCCATATGGGTGAGGGGCACGGGCGTGTCCCTATATGCCTAGGCCGTGTGAGTTACACGGGCCTTCAGCACGGCCATGTTCTGAGGCCACACGGGCGTGTTGCCCATCCACACAAGCGTGTACCCTCTTTTCAGTGGCTTTTCTTGAAGGTTATCTAAGTACTTGGAATAGTCCCAAATCGTGTTTAAAGTGTGTTTTGGGCCTTATAGGCTCATATTAGGGACTTAAAGGTAAAGTTTGAAAGGTTTTAATTTGGAACAAAAATTCATGAACCAGAAATGTATGTTTGTATGTGTTTAAGTCAAGGGAACTCCTCGTACCCTGTTCCGGCATCGGATACAGGTAAGGGGTGTTACATTTAGCGGTATTGAGCTATGGTTTAGTCGATTCTAGGACTAACCTAACGTATGTATCAGTCTAGCTATACATGCCATAGTTGTAATATGATAGTGTGATGACTCTTGACAAATATAAATTGTATTTTCATATAGTAAATGGATCCCGACGGACCTATGGCAAATGATGTGGAAAGTAATACATGGCTCCCGCTGAAGGGACCGTGCCAGTTGAAAGTGGGTCCGTGACAATGAGTCATGGCAGAGGGGCTAGAGAAGCCTACCTCCATATGATGGATGACTGGTACTCAGAGTTTATTTGTGCAAATCTGAATACTCTGCCTCCCCCACCTCCTCCAATTCCTCAGCCTGCCCCTATAGCTCCTCAAGAAGCAGAAAGGGTTAGAAGAGAGAATCCTCCGATAGACAAAATTAAAAAGCACGGGGCTGAGGAATTTCGGGCAAACATAGATGATGACCTAGAGAGAGCAGAGTTTTGGTTAGAGAATACCATTAGAGTATTCGATGAACTATAATGTATGCCTGATGAGTGCATAAAATATGTAGTGTCACTTTTACGAGACTCAGCCTACCAGTGGTGGAATACTCTCGTGTCAGTTGTACCGAGAGAGAGGATAAGTTGAGAATTCTTTCAAGAGGAGTTTCATAAAAAGTATATTAGTAAAAGGTTCATCGACAAGAAAAGGAATGAATTTTTTGAGCTGAAGCAAGGCCGCATGACCGTAATGGAGTATGAGCGTGAGTTCGTAAGGTTAGCAAATATGAACGAGAGTGCGTATCTACAGAAGCCACCATGTGTAAAAGATTTGAAGATGGGTTGAACGAAGACATCCACTTGTTGGTGGGTACTCTTGAGTTAAGGGAATTTGTGGTGCTCATTGAGAGAGGTGTAAGGCCGAAGAGTTGGCCAAAAAGAATAAAAGAGTTAATATTGAGTCTCGGAACTCAAAGAAAGGACAAATAGGGAAATCACATTAATCCTCATCCAAGAGATCGAGAGAACTACTCGATCGAATCCTTTAGTGGGGTTCTCGAGCAAAAATAAGAATAAGTAGTACACGGCGTCTAAAGCTCAGACCGGTTCTATCGCGAGTGTTGGTAGTGCTCGGTCGAATAGACCGGAATGCTCGTAATGTGGTAAACAACATTTCAGTGAGTGCTGAGGGAATGAAAGAGGTTGTTTCAAGTACGGTTCACTACACCACTTTATTCGACACTGTCCTAAAATGGATGAGAAAGATAAAAAGCAAGATGTGAGAGTGAGTAATGCTCCTTCGAGGGGTAGACCACAGAAGAACCCGGGTAGTGGGGCTAGCAGTAGAGGTACACCTAGAGATTTTACTGTAAGGTCTGAGGGCAGAGCGCCTACGAGGACTTATGCTATTCGCACTCACAAGGAGGCTTCATTCCCTGATGTGATTACGGGTATGTTCTCTATCTATGATATTTTTGTGGTAGCTTTGATTGATCTGGGGTCTACCCATTCTTATATGTGCACGAAATTGGTACCTAGTGTGAATATGATAGTTGAGTCTACTGAATTTGTAGTAAAAGTGTCAAACCCACTAGGCAAGCATGTGCTAGTTGACCAAGTGTGTAGGGATTGACCCTTGACAATTAGAGGTCATTATTTTCCAGCTAACCTAATGTTATTATCATTTGCTGAATTTGACATAATCCTTGGTATGGATTGGTTGACTGCTCATGACGTAGTAGTAAATGGTGGGAGGAAATTTATTAAGCTGAAATGTGAAAATGGGGATATCCTTCGGGTTGAATTAGGTGAACCAGATGGCTTACCGGTAGTGATGTCCTCTATGATAGCTCGAAGATATTTGAGAAAGGGATATGAGTCGTACCTTGCCTTTATGTTGAATACTCAAGTGTCAGAATTAAAGATTGAGTCAGTGCCATTGGTATGTGAGTACCCGGAAGTGTTTCCAGAGAAATTGCCCATATTACATCCAACTAGGGAAGTTGAGTTTGGTATCAAGTTAGTCCTGGTACGGCACCTATTTCGATTGCCCCATATAGGATGGCTCTGACGGAACTTAAGGAATTAAAAGTTCAGTTGCAAAAGTTAATGGATAAAAGTTTTGCTAGACCAAGTTATTCTCCATGAGGTGCACCAGTATTATTTGTGAAGAAAAAGAATGGTTCGATGAGATTATGTATACACTACCGACAGCTCAACAAGGTTACAGCTAAGAACAAGTACCCTTTGCCTAGAATCGATGACATGTTTGACCAACTGAAGGGAGCTACTGTATTTTCTAAGATAGACCCGAGGTGAGGTTATTATCAACTGAGATTTAAGGAACAAGATGTACCGAAAATTGCATTTCGGATGAAGTATGGCCACTATGAGTTCCTCGTCTTGCTTTTTGGCTTAACGAATGCCCTTGCGATATTTATGGATTTAATGAACCGCATTTTCCAACCGTACTTGGACAAGTTCGTCATAGTCTTTATTGATGATATACTCATTTACTCTCGTGATGAAAGTGAGCATGCGGAGCAATTGAGGATTGTCTTGCAAACCTTGAGAGATAAGTAGCTGTATGCCAAGTTCAGTAAAAGTGAATTTTGGTTACAAGAGGTCAGATTTTTGGGACACACAGTGTCAGGTGATAGGATTAGAGTTGACCCGAGGAAGATCTCGGCTATTGTTGAGTGGAAACTACTGAGGAATGTGTTAGAGATTAGAAGTTTCTTGGGCTTAGCGGGCTACTACAGATGATTTGTTAAAGGGTTTTCAATGATCACTACTCCGATGACAAGGCTACTTCAAAAAGATGTTTAGTTTGAATGGACGGAAAAGTGCCAACAGAGCTTTGAGAAACTAAAGGTTTTGTTGACTGAAGCCCCAGTTCTAGTGCAACCGAAACCAGAAAAAGAATTTATGGTGTATAGGGACGCGCCCCTGAATGGATTAGGGTGTGTGCTTATGCAGGAAGGCAAGGTAATAGCTTATGCTTTGAGACAACTAAAGCCACACGAGAAAAACTACCTAACTCACAATTTAAAGCTGGCAACCATCGTGTTCGCTTTGAAGATATGGAGACACCACTTGTATGGTGAGAAATGTCAGGTATTCACAGACCACAAAAGTTTAAAGTATTTGATGACCCAAAAGGAGTTAAACCTACGGCAATGGAGATGGTTAGAGTTGATAAAGGATTATGAGTTCATAATTGACTACCACCCTGAAAAGGCGATTGTAGTCGCCAATGCTTTGAGTAGGAAGTCATTATTTACCTTGAGGCTCATGAATACTCAGTTGTCTGTAACTGATGATGGTTCGATCCTAGCTGAGTTCAGAGCTAGACCAACATTCTTGCAAAAGATTGTTGAAGCTTAGAAAAGTGATAGAGATTTGCAAGCCAAGATGGCTCAGTGCGATACGGGAAATGAATCAAACTTTCGGATCGGTGCCAACGGTTGTTTGATGTTCTGAGATAGGGTTTGTGTACCCAAAGATGATGAACTTATTCAGAGGGTTTTGCTAGAGACACATAGTGCATATTTGTCTATCCATCCGAGTAGTGTGAAAATGTACACTGATTTGAAGAAAATGTATTAGTGGTCGGGCATGAAGAAAGACATATCGGAATTTGTTTCTAAGTGTTTAATTTGTCAGTAAGTGAAGGCCAAACACCAAGTGCCTTCGAGTTTACTTCAGCCTGTGATGGTTCCCGAGTGGAAATGGGACCCTGTAACCATGGATTTTGTGACTGGGTTGCCGTTGACACCAAGGAAGAAAGATGTTGTATGGGTTGTTGTTGATAGACTAACAAAGTCAGCTTATTTTATACCAATGCATACCAATTACTCGCTTGAGAAACTAGTCAATTTGTATGTTTTCGTGATTATGAGACTTTACGGGGTTGACTTAGTTAAAGAGACCGAATAGAAAGTTAAGGTGATTCATGATTGTTTGAAGGTCGCTTCGGATAGACAGAAATCCTACGCGGATTTAAAACGAAAAGAGATTGAATTTCAAGTCAGTGATAAGGTGTTTTTGAAAGTTTCCCCGTGGAAGAAAGTCCTCCGATTCAGTAGGAAAGGCAAATTAAGTCCATGATTTATTGGACCTTATGAGATGATTGAGAAAGTTGGGCTGGTAGCATATCGATTAGCCTTGCCATCCGAATTAGATAAAATCCATAATGTATTCCACGTGTCCATGTTATGCTATTACCGTTCTGACCCATCACACGTAATTACACCAGCAAAGGTTGAAATTCGACCAGATATGACCTATGGTGAAGAACCGGTTAATATTTTGGATCGGGAGGTCAAGAAATTAAGGAACAAAAGTATAGCACTTGTAAAAGTGTTATGGCATAGACATGGAGTCGAAAAAGGCACATGGGAGCCTGAAGAGATTGTGAGAGACCAATACCCGAACCTATTCACTGGTAAGATTTTCGGGGACGAAAATACCTAAGGGGGAGAGAATTGTAACAGCCCGAATTTGGGCCTAGTCAGAATAGTGATCTTAGAACCACATCTCTGAGGTTAGAGAAATTATTTTTAATATTATTTTATGTGTTATAGCATGATTATACGAGTGCATGAAAATTTTGGTGAATTAATTTAAGCAATTGTGGGCTCAATTGCAAAAAAGGACTAAATCGCATAAAGTGCAAAAGTTTTGTTTTACTAGCAAACAGTGTTAAATAGCCAGAGAATCATAATTGGGGGTCTTTAATAGGCAAATAGGCTAATTTTAGAGTGATGGTCGGCCATGAGACAAGAGAATAAAAGAAAATCAAATTGGGTCAAAGTTAGGTGACTTAATTTGTAATAAAATAATAGCCTATTAGCCTAGCTCTCATCTTCTTCATTTTTTCTTCTCCTTCACTGAAAATTTCAGCAAAATTGGGGGTTTTGGAAGCTTGAAAACTCAGCCATTAAGTGCTCTCATAAGTAAGTGATTTTGATGACTTTTCTTGATAATTTTTGTACTTTTAGGACCCTTGTAGCATAAGCTAGTTAATGAAGGGACTATTTTGCAAAATGATTGAGAGTTTAGGGTTTTTCCATGTGAGCATTCATGTTTCTTGCTGAAATTTCATGGGAGAAAATGAATCTTGGTTGTTAAATAAACAACTTTTGTAAAATAGTTTTCATGAAAACCTTAAGGAAAGATCATTTTGTACAAGTTATAAATTATGTGGTAAATGTGTGAAATGATTGGAATTAGGGGCTACTTCTAGAATAAAAAGAATTCGGCTAGACTTGGTTAATAAGGAACTTTGATGAAAATTTATTTAAGGGCCTAGGGGTAAAATAGTCATTTTGTGAAAGTCTAAGGGCAAAATGGTCATTTTGCCCAAAATGTGAAATTAAAATGTCTTGATTAATGTGATGATTAAATTATTGAATTTTATCATTTTAGATCAAGAAATACGAAATTAGGACTTAGACCCGGGGAAAGCTAAGCTAGTGAACTAAGTCAATTAGTCACCCATATTTTGTATACCGAGGTAAATTGTACGTAAATAATGCAACTTTATCGTTATTATACATTGAATTATTGATTTGACATAAAATTATTGAATGTGATTATGAGTAATGCATGATGAGATTTAATATGATAAACTCCTAGTTGAACCGTAAGGATCGATCAGATATTCATGCCATGACACTAGGGTTATACGAGAGCTAGTGTAAGACCATGTCTGGGACATGGCATTGGCCTCGATACGTGTCAGTGTAAGACCATTTCTAGGACATGGCATCAACACCGATAGATGGGTGCTAGTGTAAGACCATGTCTGGGACATGGCATTAGCCTCGATTTATG
Source organism: Gossypium stocksii (assembly GCA_020496765.1). NCBI lineage: Eukaryota > Viridiplantae > Streptophyta > Magnoliopsida > Malvales > Malvaceae > Gossypium > Gossypium stocksii. The sequence continues at coordinate 59,343,874 of CM035622.1, forward strand.
AAAGTTAGTGTAAGACCATGTCTGAGACATGGCATCGACTTTGACATGCAAGCTAGTGTAAGACCATGTCTGGGATATGGCATCAACATGAATGCGAGTGCTAGTGTAAGACCATGTCTGGGACATGGCATCAGCCTCGATACATGTCAATGTAAGACCATGTCAGGGACATGGCATCGACTTGATGTGTGAGCTAGTGTAAGACCATGTCTAGGACATGGCATCGACACTTTACCCTAAGTTTGAGGCTTATCAAATATCCTTTCGTATTCAAAAAGGTTCAACGGGAAACAAATAGTTTATGTTAAAATGAGAGATGTTATGACCATGTTGTGAGTGGTACAGGTACCTACATGAAATTCATGAGATATGAGCTTAATTTATGTTATACGAATTATATGGACAACAATGAGTAAGCTATGCCTATGGTTGTCATAGACTATGTGTGAATTACGTATGTTGTGACTACGTTGGTGTAGGGTAACTTGTTAATTATTTACTTGCAACTTACTAAGCTTTATGCTTACTCCTTTTCCTTTTCATTTTCTTATAGTGCCGCCTAAGTAGCTCGTGAATCAAAGAACGTCGGAGGCATCGCTCACAGTATCAATCGAAGCACTTAGTATAGTTAGCTTTACCATTTTAAGTAATGGCTTGTATAGGGGCTTAGTCTTTTAGTTAAGTGTTATGTTGTTTTGAGAGCCAAATGTGTTGACTTGTCATAAAATTGACTCATTTTGTATAAAGCCATGGGTATTGGCTAATTTTTTTTTTTATATATGTTCAAATGATGATGTTTTCATGAATGAGTAAATGGTATAGATGAATAAGTGTATGATTGAATTACCTAAGTATGTGATGGGAATGCATGAGTAATGTAAGGTGTTTGAGTCATCAATGACTTGGTTGTGGACCTTTAAAGGTATATTTATGTCATGAAATGTGTTGTTTGATATTGATATGTGTTTGGATATGTTTTAGGGTGGCAAAGGGCTTGGTAAATAGCCTTGTTTTTGTCTATACAAGTAGACACACGGTCGTGTGTCTAGGCCGTGTGTGACACACGATCTGCCCCATGGGCGTGCAGCTCAGCCATGTGTCCCCTACACCTTAAGTTGGTAAAATTAAATGCCCAATAGTAACCACACGGGTTGAAACATGGCCATGTGTCACAACCGTGTGAAAGACACGGCCTAACACACGGGTGTCTGCCTTGGCCGTGTGACCTTTAAGAGTTAATGAGGTTAGAAACAGAATGTCAAGGTTTTCACACATGGGCGTGTTATGGCCGTGTGAGGGACACGAGCTAAGGACACGGGTGTGTGTCAGGTTATGCGAAAACCCCTGTAGGTTCGATGTTTGAAAATAAATCCACACTAGCGAGGGGCACGGGTGTGTCCCTATATGCCTAGGCCGTGTGAGTTACATGGGCCTTCAGTACAGCCATGTTCTGAGGCCACACGGGTGTATTGCCCATCCACACAGGCGTGTACCCTGTTTTTAGTGGCTTTTCTTGAAAGTTTTATAAGTACTCAGAATAGTCCCGAATCGTGTCTAAAGTGTGTTTTGGGCCTCATAGGCTCATATTAGGGACTTAAAGGTTACTGTAGTCAATCCTTCAGGATCCTCCATACTTGTGAATAAAATTTATAAAAGATGTCCTTTAGAGGTTCAAGAAGAGGTATTTCCTGCTGACTAGATAAAACTTCCTTTTAATGAATTCAATTTAATTTTAGGGATGGACTGGTTGGTTGAGCATCGAGTCTGTTTGGATTGTGCACTGAAGAGGGTAACTTTAGTGATGGAAACTAGAAAAGAAATTATTATGGTTGGGGAACATCAAAATTATTTGTCCAATGTGATCTTTGTTATGGTAGTTGAAAAGATGGTGCGAAAGGGAGGCAAAGTGTTTCTTTCTTATGTCCGAGATGCAAATGCTATTGATCCTCCAATTGATAACATTCATATAGTAAGGGAATTTCCTAATGTGTTTCCCAAGGAACTATTAGGGTTACATCCGGAGGGAGAAGTGGAGTTCAGTATGGAATTATTGTCGAGGATAGCACCGGTGTCCATCGCTCCCTACCGCATGGCACCTAACGAAATTATGAAGTTAAAGGTACAGTTGCAAAAACTTTTGGATAGGAGTTTCATTAGACCTAGTGTTTCACCATAGGGCACACCAATTTTATTTGTGAAGATGAACGATGGTACATTACGGCTATATATTGACTACTGACAGCTAAACAAGCTAACTATCAAGAATAAGTACCCTTTACCAAGGATTGACGACCTATTCAATCAATTCAAAGGTGCAACTGTCTTTCTAAATTTGACTTGAAATCTGGGTATTATCAACTCAAAGTAAAAGAATCTAATATTCCCAAAACTTGTTTTAGAACTCGTTATGGAAATTACGAGTTTCTTGTCATGCCTTTTGGGTTGACTAATGAGCCAATGACCTTCATGGATCTTATGAATCGAGCTTTTCAGCCTTTCTTTGATCAATTCATCGTTGTATTCATCGACGACATCTTAGCATATTCCAAGATAGAAATTGAACATGATGGACATTTGAGGGTGGTCCTACAAATACTTCGTAAAAAATTAACTTTTTACTAAACTCAGTAAGAGCGAGTTTTGATTGAAGGAAGTTATGTTTTTTGGTCACGTGGTATTAGTTGAAGGTATTTGCATATATCCCAAAAAGGTTGAAGCCATCTTAGATTGAAAGTAACCAAAGAATGTCTCAGAGAGTCGGAGTTTTCTAGGTCTTATCGAGTATTGTCGAAGATTTATTAAGGGTTTTTCCTTAATAATAGCCCCATTGATAAGTTTTTGAGAAAGTACACTCAGTTTAAATGGGACAAAGAGTAGCAAGCTAGTTTTGTAAAGTTAAAATCCGTGTTGATATCAGCTCCCATCCTAATTCAACTGGAATCTGGAAATAAGTATATTGTGTACAATGATGCTTCGCATGTTAGGCTTGGTTGTGTTTTAATGCAAGACAGTAAAGTTGTAGCTTATGCCTCAAGATAACTTAGACCACATGAATGTAATTACCCCACTCATGATTTGGAATTAGCAGTTGTTATCTTTGCTCTTAAAATCTAGAGACATTGTTTGTATTGTGAAAAGTGTATTATTTACACTGATCATAAAAGTTTCAAATATCTTTTTGCTCGAAAGGAACTTAACTTAAGGCAACGTGGATAGATTGAATTGTTGAAGGACTATGACTATACGATCAATTATCACCCCGGAAAGGCTAATGTAGTGGCTGATGCCTTAAGTAGAAAAACAATGACTGATTTGAAGGCTATGTTTGCTCACTTGAGTCTGTTAGATGATGGGCGTATCTTTATTGAATTACAAGTAAAGCCTATTTGGGTTCAGGAAATCAAAGATAAGTAAAGTTTGGATGAAACTCTAACACCTCGATTTAAACAGGTTAAAAATAGGTCGACTGAGGACTTTAGGATTAATTCTTATGGTATTTTATATTTCAAATAGAGGTACTATGTGCCCAACGATCAAAATTTGAGATATTCTATACTTCATGAAACACATAACAGCCCTTGTGCTATGCATCCTGGTAGTACTAAAATGTATTGTGACTTGAGAGAAGTGTATTGGTGGTCGGGTCTTAAATGTGAAGTAATTGCTTTCGCATCAAAGTGTTTAACTTGCGAGCAAGTTAAGGTTGAGCTTCAGTTTCCATTAGGGTTGCTCTAATCAATTCGAATTCCATAGTGGAAGTAAGAGAGAGTAACAATAGACGTCGTTGACACCCACAAAGAAAGATTCAATTTGGGTCATAGGGGATAGATTGACGAAGTCCACCCATTTTGTTCCTATTTACACTAATTATTCTCTTCAAAAGTTGGCTAAGCTCTATATTTCCAAGATAGTGAGATTGCATGGTGTGCCACTATTGATTATTTTTTATCAGGATCCTTGATTTATGTCTCGATTTTGGAAGGAACTACAGGAGGCCTTAGGTACGTAGTTGGATTTTAATATAGCTTTTTATCCACTGTCTGGTGGTCAATCAGAGAGGGTTATTCAAATTCTGGAAGATATGTTGAGGAGTTGTATGATCGACTTTCAAGGTAGTTAGGAAAAATATCTATTGATAGCAAAGTTCACTTATAATAAATGTTATCAGTCAAGTATCCAAATGGAAACTTATGAAGTTCTTAATGGTCATAAGTGTCACTCGCCTTTATGTTGGACTGAAGTGGGTGAAAGAAAGTTGATTGGTCCAAAATTAGTCACGGAGACCGAAGGTAAAATTCAGTTGATTTGAGATAGGTTGAAGCAGCTTTTGATAGACAGAAGTCATATGTTGGTTTTAAGTATAAGGACATCGAGTACAATGTGGGGGATTTGGTTTTCCTTAAAGTCTCCCCATGGAAGAAAGTTCTGAGGTTTGGTCGAAAGGGCAAGTTAAGCCCTAGGTTCATTGGTCCTTATCGAGTGCTTAAAAGAGTTGGTCATTTTCATTTAGAGAAATCTACATTCATTTCCAAATGTTTTACATTTCTCTTACTTTACCATTTTCATCCTTTTTAGTTCATTTAATTCAACATGCAATTCATTTTTGGTTTCAGCGAGTTAGTAGAGGGATCAATTGGATATATGTGATTAGGGCTCAAATGATTTATAATTAAGTTTTAGCTTTTCGTATTTTACTTTTAAACTCATTTAGTCACAAAATCATTCCACTGTAGTGTCATGACTAAGCTCTCCCTAATGACATGCCATTACAAAAGCAACTCGATTAGTGCTCGTCCAATGACGTTGTCATAAGTTTGTCACCCTCCTAGGATATCCTTAATATCTTTGGGATAAATCTGTTCTCCCAATATGAACCTATTTTATCTCATAGTAACTATTACATCTTTTTTAATGAAAAGTCAATTACTATCAAATAGTATTCAAGCCATTCATCATAAAGATGAACAACCTGTGGACATATTTAAGTTTCACCAACCATGTAATGCCAATGAGAGGATATCATTTACTCATATCTCGGGTTATGAATTTTGCTATTGTGAATGACACTACGTACTGCAGAAGTGGTATACCCAATGCACCAGCTTTAAGTTCCTTATTTATTTTAACTCAAGCTTTTACTTGCATCAAAGTATACGAGTTAAGTATACATAGTCCGCCATCCATCTAGGATTAAGGTATGCCATACTTTGAATGTCACAAGTGAATAAATCTTTAAACAAATTCATGACTATTCCTCCTGGGTCTAGTCCGATGAATTGTCAGTCTAGTTAGTCACATCCATGTCTCTATCTTTTGGGAGTCATCCACTCCGATGCCTAAGACAAGGCATTTCCCCAATTGGACTTAGTAGACGACATATTAGTCTTTCAATCAATTTGCTCATTTCCGACTAGACTAAGGACATGTTTAGGTTCGTCTACTAATATAAATTGCCTTTCTGTATTATGATCTAACCACACAATACCGCTTAGTATTAGTTTAAACATTAAACAACCAGTGAGCCAATATTTTCTTTTATTTTGCTTTACATGAAAAAACCACACTGGGATAATATAAAAAGGGAATTAATGTAATTCATGAACTTTTATTTACCAATCTATTCGAAAATATTAATAGTTTATGTAGACAAAAATGCTACATTTAGGGCACCAGATCCAACAGCTGAACGAGCTGCAATATTAGCTTAAGTAGGCTTGCGAGCTGGGTTTGTTGATGATGATCTTCTTTGAGTTTATTGTAACTTGGAACTTTGATTTCGGGAGAAGAGATGAAAGGTAGAGATTGTCCCACTAAGTTAGTCAGAAATTTGTATAAACCTTGTAAGAGCTAAAATCTCTAAAAATTTCTTAAATAAAAAGAAATCGTTTTATTCTTCTCTTCGTTTGGCTTTGATTCAAGGGTTGTCTAAACTTAACTTGGAAGGATATAGGTTGTTTCAACGGTTTTTGAGACTTAATCTTGAAATGAGTATGAACTTCCTTTCTTCAATTGAATTGCATTGAAAGGCGACCTTCAGAAATAGTATTTTGGCTTCCTCTCATTGGTTGAATTGGACCGAAATGCAACTTTTCTTCAGAATTGATGTGGCATTCTTCACAATTTTTTCAAGCTCTTCAATTTCTTCAGAGAATTTTGCAAAATTTCTAAACTTCTTAAACCTATGAATGTATATAATAGCTTAGGGTGACCCTTTTTCTATAGTGTCAGTCACTTGAATAAAAGAAGTTCTTGTAGAATTTAATTTCTTCATTTGAGTGTTCTACAAGAACTAAACTCTCTTATTTAGTATTTATCTCTTATTAATTTAATTAATTTAGAGATAAAATAACCATTTGATATATCACTTAATTATTTTAATTAAATTAGAGATAAAATAACCAAAATGTAACAAAAAATTTTGACAAACCAAAAGCACCTAGGTCAAAGGGTTTTAGGCCTTTCTATTTTCTTGTTCATTTTTTCTTTCCTTATAAACAAAAACAAAACATGTTGGTAGTTACTCTAGTCATCCTTTAAACCATTTGAACTACAACATTAACTATCCAATCCGGTACAAGGAACTCAACATTTATTTTCTCTTTCCTAATTAATTAGGATTATACATATGCATGAATCAACTATCAATTCAACCTCTATTTTTTTTTTTACTTTTTTCATCAAAACCAACTTATTTCATTTTGAATTATTTATTTTCCTTCAATGATTAAGATGAAAAGGCAACTTGTTTGCCTTATGTCCAAGCACACTGGCTTAACAAATGTTTGAACACAACTTTGAATAAGACATTTTACTAAATGCAATAAGCCAATAAGAGAAGAAGAGAAGTAGGTACACAAAATTTGTTAACGCGGTTTGAAAAAATTCCTACTTTGTGGAGCCTCACTCAGCGAATGATTTATTCAATAATTGATTCAGTAACCTATTGGCTAAAGCTCAATCTATCCTTAAACAATAAGTAATTGTAGCCCTAATAGAAAATCTTGATTTATTACAATCACTAACCCAAATAACCTCACTTACAACAAATATTAACTCTCCAATAATTACTATAAATCGAGTGCAAAATACAAACAAAAGATAATATTGAATACTTAAAGAAATGTATCACACACACTCTCCCAAAAAGTGTATAGATCTAAGCATATGTGCAACTTATTTATAGGCTAAATATGATAGCTTCTCCAATTAGCTTTGTGTGAATAAAAATCATCATTTATGTTGCAATATCAACCATGATAAAGTCTTCCAATCTTTATTAGTAAACTGATAAACTTAATCACCAATAAAATGCTTAAAAGATAAGAGAAATTATTTTATAGCAAATTCCCACCACATCATCCATAATACTTTTTCAATAATTTAATGATATTTTAACAATTTTTTCTATGTTATTAACACATAATTTTGATTTTTTTACAGGGTTCGAATCAAGGTTTGGGGTTTGATTCAAGGTTTGGGGTTCGAGGTAAAAAAATATCAAAATTATGTGTCAATGACATGGAAAAAATTGTTAAAATGTTATTAAATAATTGAAAAGATATCATGGATGATGTGGTGATTAAGTTGATCACTTTACTTAGCTTAGAAGTGATAAAGATTAGAGGACTTTATCATGGATTATATTTCAAATAAATGATGATTTTTATTCACACAAAACCTTAGGTTTAGGGTTCGAGGTTCAAAGCAAAAAAAAAAAAAAACCAAAATTATGTGTCAGTGACATGAGAAAAATTGTTGAAATATCATTAAATAATTAGAAATAGACCATAAATGATGTGGTGGAAAGAGTTCATAAAATAATTTTTCAAAAGATAAAAGATAAATTCTTTAAGATAAATCAAGTCCTCCTCTTTCACACCAAAATACAATTAGAATTATTTGGAAAGAACCAAGCCATAGCCTTAAGATCATTTGCAAAAAATATAACGCATCAAAAGAATCCAAGTAAAAATGCCAACTTCTAAATTTATCTTGAGTTGTCTTGAAGGCATGTTCAGACTACTATCCAGAAAATTATCAAGACAAGCTAATGACCATTAAGCAGTCTAAGGGGATGTTCGAATATGAGATAAAACTTCAAAAACTAGATAACTAGGGTCCCAATAGGAGATATTTAGCTTGAAAAACCAATAGGTAATTCTTCGTTTCATTATTGCAATCACTTTGCTTATAATATGTTCCAAACCTGTTACATGAACATTGAAGAATAACGTAAGTGATAGGCTAGCTTTGTTTGCTTTGAAAGATCAACTTGTTAGGGATTTTCATGGAGTTTTGACTTTATGAAATGCTTCTTTCCATTGCTGTAAATTGAAAGGTGTTCAATGTAAACGTTGGAACTAGAGGGTAGCCTTATTAAACATGAGTGGCTTGGCATTGGCCGACTCCATATCTCTCGCAATCAAAAACTTAACCTTCCTTAAATAAGTTGACTATTCTAGTTTCCTTGGGGAACATTTCCACCTTGATGCAACTAAAAACCAATTACATGAGAATCTTTCGCAAAAAATAAGTTATATTTATCCCAAACTTGAAGGGATTTTTATTGAACTTAATTAACTTACTAGAGAAATTCCAGTGTCAATATCCAACCTATCTAACCTACAACTATTTGACGTTACCTTAAATGGTTTCACTAGATTAGTTCATGAGAATATAGGAACCTTAGGACTCTTCTAGTGTTAACCATTTCAGGCAATTACCTTAGAAGTGGGAAGCTGGAAGACTTGAACTTTCTCTCTTCTTTAAGAAACTATAGCCAATTGCAGTATTTGGGTATAAATTATAATCTAATTTATGAAATGATTCTAGACTTCATAAAAAGTTTCTCAACTTGACTAAAAGTCGTGACTTTTAGCGGTGCTTCAAGACTTTCGGCAGCGCATTTTGAACAAACGCTGCTAAAAGTCACAACTTTTAGCTACACTTTCTCTACAAACACCGCTAAAGGTCATGACTTTTAGCGGCGCTTTCTCTACAAACGCTGCTAAAGGTCATGACTTTTAGCAACGCTTTTTCTATAAACGCCGCTAAAGGTCGTGGCTTTTAGTGCTTTTTCACCGATATCCAACCCTTCCTGCATTAAAAATCCAACCAAAAATAGCAAAAGTAGCATAAAAATCAAACCAATAACATTAAATCTAAATAATACTTCAAATTCAATGAAAGATATATGATGTAAATTAATAAATAAAGTATAACTGAAAATATTCTTACAATAATATTAAATGTGAAAATGTTAAAAATATTCTTACAACGAAAAAACAAATATCTAAAGTGGCGGCTTTTGCGACTGCTAAAATATCTTCATCATATGCTAAAGCTGTAGCGGGAGCTCATCATCCTTTCTGCTCTGTTCTGCTGCCATCACTGCTGCCTTTGCCTCCCTCGCTGCTGCCGCTGCCTCCCTCGCTATTGCATCTGCTATAAGTTGTTGCTGGAGTTCTTCATATTTTCTTTGAACCTCAGCAATTTGCTCAACTGTGCTCGCTTGCATCTAAGCTATCTGGTCTTTTAACCTCTGAACTTCAGCTTGAGCTTGACTTCCGGAAGGCATGTATTGCTGGGAGCTGGATCCAAAATATTGGGTCGAGGTAACACTAGATCCTTGAAATCGAACCTGACCATACCTTTTAGGACCCAAAACTTCAGTAATAATTTTGTTATCGATGTCCTCATGATTAAAAGTACTATCAGTCGAAGCAACCGCTTCATACTCCGTCTTCTTCTCCTTTAGTTTCTCCTAATAAATCAATCAAAGAGTTAGAAACGAAATATATAATAAAAAAGAATGCAACATAACTTAACATTATTTAAAACTACTAACGACGAATTAAACCATTATGATTAAACATTATAAATATTTATAATAAATCAAATTTTATTAAGTAAATATACCATAATTTCTCCAGCTTCGGATGTCATTGGAGATCCATCTTTCTTCCTATGCGTAATGTCAAAAAGCTGAAGGCGTCCAACTTTTTGACCAGACGAGACTTCCTACAATATAGTAATAAAAATATTATTTAATAGTAAAAAGTCATTAATATTTGATAGAATTAATAAATTCATAATACCACGGCCTCAGCTACACAAGCAAAACTTCTCGACCCTGCTGTGTGTGTGAATTTTTGTTTCTGTCTGCTACTTCTTCCAACTCGCTCACGGTCCTACATAATGAAATTATTATTACGTATATAGTAAATACTATAAATTGAAAATTTTATAAGAGTTTGAAAGTACGTAATACCTCTCCTTTTTTTGAATTCCAGAATCTATCCGTATCTTCCCACTGCTACCTCAGCATTCCCGGCAGGACATTTTGCAATTTTACTTCGAGGCTTATGTCTTTCTTAGAAAATTGTTTTTTCAAAATGCTTTTATGATCTCTCCATTTTTTACCCAATGTCTTCTTAATATAGTCATCCGAGATCTCTAAAGTAAATCTCTCCTAAAAAAACACAAGTTTAGAAAGTAAATATAAATGAAACTTAAACCAAAGTATTATAAATTATATTCACGTTTTGTTACCTTAATATTATCGAGAGCTTGATTTTTGTTGCTATCAAGCATGTGATGCCATGATTCATAGTTGATGGGCAACATATTGGCATTTCGTGCTAGAATGCCCAAATAGCCTGCTAAAAGTCGAGCTTCAGATCCAACAGGCTGACCATGACTATTTCTACGTACTTTGACACGCTTAGCAGGATTTAAGTCTTATAAATCTGTAAGTAGCGTACGTCCTCGACCTCTGCGTGTCCCACCACTTTTAACTGAAAAATGATATATTATTATATTAAAATTGAAAAATAAATTAATAATAAAAGAAAACAAAATATGTTTCGTAATTAAAATAGCATAAAATAAAATAAAAAAAAAAAGAAGGAAAACATATAAATATTTGTATATTTTGGACCAACTTAACCAAATGTTTATATTGTTTACACATTTAAAATGGGATTTTGGAAATGAATTAATTGAGAAATAGAAGAAGATTTAAACAGGGGTTTCATAATTATGTAATTTAATTATTTATTATATTTGGGTCCCTAGAATCATATGCAGTAGCTGATGCCGTCAATTCATCCATTATATTTATATTTAGATTCCTTTAGTAAGATTAAAATAAAACATTTAAAATAAGGTTGGAGAAAATGTCTGCTATTATTGTAATTTTAATGGACAAGCAAGGTACAAAATAAAATCAAGATAAGGTCAGTACAAAGTCCTCTCAATCATCCAAACTACCACCATCATTGTATATGTTTAAATGATTAAATTGGCAAAGAAGATTATTTTATGACTAAACTGGCCCAGTTTAATAACAGAAATAAAGCCATATTTGTGTCATTATGGCATCAAATTGTTTAGTGAATGAAATGATTTCTATGGCATCCAAATTCAGTTTTGCTGCCATATTTCATTTCAAAACTATATATTATATTGTTCACAACTAATTTTTAAAAAGTACCTGGTAATAAAATTTAATTAAAAAAAACATGGCAACCCGACAAACATGGCAAATTTAAAGGAAAATTAGCAATTAAATCTATACAAAATCGGGGCCCCAAAAGATTAATTTTTCCAAAACCATCATGATAAAACTATTATTGATTAGAATTTTTAACTAAAATGTACCTTAATAATTTCAACAAGCTGGTCTACTCCACTCTGACCAAGAAACAGAGGCTGCAGTTAAAAAAATAGTATTTGTTAAGTAATTTAAAGGGAAAATAAATATAAATAAGCAAAAAACAAAAGGCAATTAAACATGTACCTACCCAATCAATAGCTCAGCCAAAACTGGAGATAACAGAAAACTTATTGGCAGAAAATTGGAAAAACAGCAGAGCGCTGCCAACGGAGATGCAACAGAGGGCTACCGACAACTTCACAGCAAGAAGCATGCATGTCAAAGACAAAAGGCAGCTTCAGTTGAAGCAAATATAAAAAACTTTAATTCAGTTGAAGCAAATATAAGAGTAGCACCAAATATTAATTCAGTTGAAGCAAATATAAAAAACTTTATCAATATCAGTACCAAATTTTTATTCGAAGATTAAATGGCAACTTCAGTTGACCCAATAGTTGCAGGAGGAGTAGGAAGCAATAACTGATTAAATGGCAAACTTGTAATAGTGCTTCAAGTGGATCTGTGAAAAACAGTAGTTAGTTAAAGCTCAAGCTACTAGAAATATAAGATGAACTTAGGTCAATTGTTAATTTCTGTTAAGAAACTAAGGTTGCACCTTAAGTCAAATGTTTAATAGGTCAATTGTTAATTTCAGTTAAGAAACCAAGAATCTAGTCACAAAAAATGCCTTGTCTTATTGCAAAACAAGTTTATTTATGATAAGTAAAAGATGCACTTATACAGCTGTAATTTGTACAAAAATTGATAACATTTAAGCACCAAGTTAGACAGCAATTATACAGCTTTAACAACATTTGGACAGCACTGATTTGCAATATTCATACATCATTAATTCACAAGTATTTGTAGTATAAGGTAAATAAGCATTTTGCATGCAACTTGACTAAGTATAAGGTAAATAAGTATTTTGCTGTAACAACATTCACAAAATGCTATATCAGCTAACAAAGTGATGAATTCAACTACACTAAATTCGGTTAACATCAGTTTTTTTAATATACTATATTTAAATGAATAAACTATTTTAACTAAACAACCATGCAGCATGTTTTTCTAATGTATCTGACACAGTAGTTAGTTAAAGCTCAAGCTACTGGAATTATAAGATGAACTTAAGTCAATTGTTAATTTCTGTTAAGAAACTAAGATTGCACTTTAAGTCAAATGTATAATAGCTAATTTTTGTCCCTGAGTTAAAATATACACTGTTAAAATTGTTTATTAAAAATATTTAGTGACTGAAATGATTTCTATCGCATCAAAGATGTTTATTAAAAATAAGACAGATGGCATCAAAGATGTTTATTAAAACCTTTATATTTGTAATCAAATATATGTTTGGGATAGATATTAATATTATAAACGAAATGCAAATGCTATCCGCTAAAAACCAAATTCTTAAATGCAGAAGTAGCTTGGGAATAGGGTAGAAACTGTTAAAAAAGAAAAGAGCCGGTGTGGAAGAATCATCACCTCAAGTTGATTCTGAAGGAGTTTGATATACCCAATAACTTCTAACAACAAAGGAGCAGTGTCATTCTGCAAAAATAGCACACAATCCCCACCATTTCATCTTTCAAACCCTTCTTTAATGTTAAAAGAGAACAAGGTACATCAAGTAATAACAAGGCTGCCACTCGACTTCGATACATTTTTCATTAAATAACCACATGGCATTTGGGGCATCATACATTCAAATTTCGAAGCACATCAAACCTGACACATACAAAATCATGCACATGCATAAATTTCGACATATTTGTCCGACATACAAAATCATGCCATTTTCAGCAAAGGGAAATGAACTTGATACAACATTTTTGTCCGACATATTTAGGTCAGTAAGACACGATCAATGAAGAACAGATAAAATCCAAGTCCCAAGCTCCAACCAAACCAGTTATTAATATCACAAATTTCGAACTTGTTCTCAATCAAAATGGTACCGGAAGCCAAGAGACGTAATTGAACAACATTACCAAACACGTAGCAAGGATAATTACATACGTAAGTTCCATTATACGCAAATGCAAATTGATAGAACCCTATCAAACCACACAAAAAATCGAAGCATACCATCGTCCAACAATAATGGAATTCTATCTGGGTATTTTACCCTAATTCTTGCAGCCTCAGCGAGCCTTTTCTCTGTAACAAAAACAATAACAAATTAAAAAAGCCAACCAAAAAATAGCTAAATCAATAACAAAAACTAATACTAATACACAAATATCAGTAAATACCATAATTCTTACCTTGAACTGTTTTCTTCAACCCAAAAGCCAACTTCTGAAACCCTTGCCTTTCTTAATTCGATTTTCTATAGATGGGAAATCAATGGCCGGTGGGAAGGGTGAATTTCAGGGATTTCAAATTCGGGAAAAAGGGTTATTACATTAGGGATTTCGGATGTCGAATTGGGGAAAAAAGGGTGAAAATATTTTAGGGATTTAGGACTAGAGAAAATAGGGGAAATGAACTGGGGAGAATGGGGAAATTGTTAAGTGTTATCATGTGGGTAAAACGAAGAGAGCAAAACGATGCTGTTTTGCCCAAAATAATTTAACCTTTGAGGCGTTTTTACCATAGCGCCGCTAAAAGGGAAACCTTTTGTAGTGTTTTACCGAAATGCCACTAATAAACCAATAAAACGACGGCGTTTTGATCTAAACAAAATAACCTTTAGCGGCATTTATACCCTAACGCCGCTAAATCCTAACCTTTTGCGGCGCTTGACGAAAAACGCCACTAATAAATCTAATAAAACGGCGCCATTTTGGTTAAAACATGACGATCTTTTGCGGCGTTTTTTAAAAACGCCGCTAATGCCTTTAAAAAATAAAATTATTTAATATATAAATTAAAAACAATATACATTAAAAAACAATAGTTATATACCCAAAAAACTTTATAATTATTTTAAATAATAATATTTTAATTTTTTTTCATTTAAATAATTTTTTTAAAAATTTAAATAATATTTAAAAGAATTAGATAAAATTTGAAATCTTAAAAATTATTTAAAATTTGAAATCTTTAAACTTTGAAATTATTTAATATATAAATTAAAAAATAATCAGTCATATACCCAAAAAATATATATTTTATATACTTATATTAAATAATGTGGATGTTGTACAATATGGCAAGAATCTCAGTAAATTCCAAATATCTCAGTTTTCAACAGTATAAGCCTTAAACCTGAAACCATAAACACACTCTAAACCCTAAGTATAGTTGAAAGTTTAATTTTGATTTAATCATACACATTTTAAAAAATAAATACATCAATATATTTTATATTGCATAAATATAAATATTTATTTATACAATATATAAATTAAAAATGATGTTAATTATATCAGTAATTGTGTTAATATTTTACAAGATCTAGATCAAATTACAATTCATTTACACACTTGCACACTAAACCAGTTTTCATGTATGCTTTTGGGATAAAACCCATTTTGATATATATTCTTTTAAAATAATTATTTATATTTATCTTATTTATATTTTTATTCTAAATTAAAATCCAAAATAATACCCTTAACCCGATACCCTAAAACTTAAACCCTAAACCACAAACACCAAACACCAAATCCCAAACCCCAAACTCCTAACCACAAACCATATATAAATCTTAAACCATAACTTCTAGACCATAAGTACTCAAACCCTAAACTCTAAAAACCATTAAATCTAAACCATAATCGTAGACCATATTTTTGGGAATTCGTATGGCTAATGTTAGTGTACTACAAAACATATATTTTATATTCTTATATTAAATAATATGGGTATAGTACAAAATGGCATGAATCTCACTAAATTCCAAATGTTGCCAATAGTATCTTTTCCTTGAACCTTAAATAATTTCACCCAAACCCTAAACCTCAAAACCTCAAAATCCTAAACCTTAAAATCATAAACCTTATACCTTAAACCTTAAACCCTTGTCATAACTACAGAAGCTAACACCGAAACCTTATAGTTAAACTTACATCGCATTTTAACCTTAAAGTTAAAATTATTTAAAATAATAGTATTTTAACCTTAAGGTACAAAAGTAATTAAAAAATAATCTTATTGCTTGCTTATACCCTAAAATAAATTGATTTCTCTATCGTTATTATCAAAATCCCTAACCCTTAAACCCTAATATCCTAACCCTTAATACCATAATTAAACACTAAGTCGACAATGACTATAAAACAGTAAACCCTAAATAATAAACTTTAAAGTAGTAAATCCCTAACTTAATTAATATAACTAAACCTAAATTAACCCTAAATTAAATCGAATCAAATAGAAACGACTGTCGGTTATGCTAGACGAAAATGAGTTATTGCTCAACTTATTGCGGATTTTGCATTAAAAATGCCGCTATTTCTCTAATTTTAGCGGCGTTTATAAAAAAAGCCGCTAATGTTCAGTTTTTTGCGGCGCTTGAACAACAAACGCTGCTATTTCTCTGTTTTTCGCGGTGTTTGATCAAAAATGCCGCTATTACTCAGTTTTTAGCGGCATTTGTAGTAAAACCGCCGTTATTGCCCTGTTATTAGTGGCGTTTGGAATAAAAACGCCACTATTGCTCTATTTTTCGCAGCGTTTGAACAAAAAAGCCACTATTGCTAAGTTTTTAGCAGCGTTTGGACCAAAAAAGCCGCTATTGCTCTGTTTTTAGCGGCGTTTGAACCAAAATTACTCTATTTTTAGCGGCATTTGGATCGAAAACGCCGCTATTACAACACTTTTTGCGGCATTTTCTTTCAAACGCCACTAATGTATAATATTTGCTGCATTTTTTATCCGAACGCCACTAAAAACGCCGCTAAAACCTTATTTTCCTGTAGTGTGAAGGGTACTTTCATTGTTAGTGAAATTGCCATTAGAAATTTCTTCATGCAAAAAATGTATGACTTACGGTTGAGATGGTACCAACATCTTAGAGTTCATAGAAGAAAATTTTTGTTTAGAAGAAAATAGAAATGAATGAAAAATAGAGAGAGAAGGGTCTATAGCCCTTTGTCTCAGGCAGGGAGAAACAGGGGTCACTCCCAAAATGAAAAATAATTATACTTTGACCCCTTAAAGATATAAAAATTTAGTTTAATCTTTTAAAAATTTTAAAGATATAGGCTATTAAAGTGGTGAAATTTCATTTTTGCTATCGTAAAAATTACAATTTAATTTCGGCCCCCTAATAATATTTTCTGGTTTCAATTATGGAAGGTAACAATCTAACCACCAAATGTTCCACATAAATAAAGTTAGTAACCATTTCATAATAAATTAAAGTTTGATGACCAAAATTCAATTTAAACGATACAATCAATAAAATGTTTACTGTATAAGATTTTGGAAAGAGATACATTTAACAACTACCATTTGGATCAGGACTGAAATTTTAAAATTGAAAAATTCAATGGATTAATAATACCAAATTAAAAGACAAGGACTAAATTCATAACAAACACATAGTATAGGAACTAATAATGAATTTGACCTATTTTTTACATGGGACTTTTCCTTAAACCGTTTTTTCGACCTTCACTCCACCGCGCTGCATATTTTGTTTGTTTTGTTCTTCACTCACTCTCTTTTGATCTTCTTGGTTTCTGTGTTTGGCGTTGTACGGAAATACTTTCTCCATAGCAATGCCCGAAACGACTGAGGAATCCGAATTTCACAATGGACACCAACCACAAGCAGAACCGGAACCGGAATCAAAAGCGGAATCTCAACCAGAATCGAAAACGGAGCCAGGACCGGAAAACAAACCGGAGGAGGCACTGACGCTGGAACCTGTTGTAACCTGTGCGGACCCGAACACGAAGGAGGAGGACAAAGAGAGCTCGATCCAATCCAATGACGCGGCCAAGCCGTCATCCACTGACCAAAATGCTCGGCCGCAGCTGCGAAAAGATGAAGGGAATCGGACTTTCACGATGAGAGAGTTGCTAACTGAATTTAAAAGCGACGAAGAGGAAGCAGGCTCTCCTTACAGGTACATTTTTTTTTCGTTCTGGATTTTCGATTGAATAAGCAACGACGCTCTTTTATTTTATAATTGAATTTAGTGAGATTATAAATGTAGAAATTTTTGGATCTGTGGAATTCTCTGTTGATTCATCTCCTTAATTACATATGTGAAATGATTAATCGTAAAGTTAGGCTGTTTCTCGATTATATCCTGAATAGACAATTTGGAGAATTTTACCAAATGCAATTGAGGTGTACCCTTGCTATTATACTACAAGTTAATTTTCGTTAGTTGCATGTATGAGCAACTGTTCTCCAGTGACGGTCTTCCACTGTCCTGGATTCATTATCTTTGAACTTCAGATGCAAGAAATATATATTTATTTCAGTCCTTCAATTGGTTTTGGATTTCGTGTTTGGCGTTCATTGTAGTCTTACTTTATGTCTAACTTGATGAAGGAACCCCTAGTATCGGGATCTTTCACTTCTGGAATTAAGTTTACATTCTTTTTCATGTGCCACATTCATGTAAAGCTTAAGTATGCTATATATTGTTCCTGCTTTTATTTCTGGTTCTTCTTCCGCTTGTAAAAGATAATGTTTTCTTTTCTGTGATTTGTATGTTCCAGTCGAGAAAGCACGCAGAGCCAATCCAACCAAAACAGTGCTGCAATGGAGTTGGTCAGTAGTGTCACTGGTGCTGATGAGGAGGGCCAGTCTCGCCAACGGGTTCTTGTGTATGCTGCCAAGAGGTACTGTCAGTCTTATTTTCTTACACTTTTCACAATTTACTTTGATATTGAGCATGATATGTTTCTGTTCCAGAGTCCTGATATTCCATAGTAGTGATTTTAAGTTTGGCTTTGCAGATATGCTGCTGCTCTAGAGAAAAACCCAGAAGATTTTGATGCTCTTTACAACTGGGCATTGGTTCTTCAGGTTTGACATATTGGTTCATTTTGATTCTTATGTTAGCATCATTCAGAATTATATATCAATAAGATTGAATCATTATTTGGCTAGGACAGCCTTCATAACAGGGTCAAGCTTATCATAATGTTTGTAAAATGTTGCAAATTGCTCATATTATGTCCACACTGTTCTTATTTGGCTTGCAGGAAAGTGCTGATAATGTTAGTCCAGATTCTACTTCACCTTCTAAAGATGACTTGCTAGAGGAGGCTTGTAAAAAGTATGATAACGCAACTCGTCTTTGCCCGACACTTCATGATGTATGTATGCTTCTCCATGTCCCAGATGATCTTGTTGCATTCCTATGGAGTTGTGATTTTTTTGGTTCACTTTCAACTGCCAAAGGCATGATGACTGCTCAAAATGCATAACTCACATAAGAAGCTTACACAAACGAAATGAGTTTAGAGCTGCATAAGCGCTTCTATATATACACGCACTCACAAAAAGAGAAATGAGTCTGTATAATTTGTATATGTTTTTCTGATTTTCATTCACATGATTCTGATGCTATGTAATTACTTGACAGGCTTTCTACAACTGGGCAATAGCAATATCTGATCGAGCAAAAATGCATGGTCGGACTAAGGAGGCTGAAGAACTATGGGAGCAGGTTCTGACTATATAATTTTGGTATTTCAGTCACGCTAGACATTTGTATGAATAACACTAGTCCTTTGTTGGAAACTCTTGGTGTCTTCTCATGGAAAACCTTTTCCTTGGATGGATAAGATCTCATTTCCTGTTTCTGTTTCATGTTAACTGCATACTTTTATATAATCTGTTTCAGTAAGGCCATAACCATGGGAGTTGGTTTTGACTGTGGAACCTTGATATATATTCTAGAATTAGTACGGAAACACGTTGTCTTTGTGGTGGTGCTGTATAGAGATCCTTAATAAATAAAAACCTTGACCTTGAGTTTGATGGAGCCTAATCTTATTGTTATGGCTTTGTAGGCTACAAAAAACTATGAAAAAGCTGTCCAACTCAACTGGAATAGCCCTCAGGTATATTTGAAGTAGTTATTTGCTTTAGTCTTGTAATTCTGCTATCTAGAGTGACTCCATTTTTTTTTTATTCTGTCAGTGATTATAATGATGCTAAAATCTTTTTCAGGCGCTAAACAATTGGGGACTTGCACTTCAGGTAAATTATGATTTAGTGATGTGTAATGTTGATTAATCAGCTTTATTTATTTCCATATCTTTTAAATTAAAATTTGAGTCTATTTGTATGGACTCTGAGAATGCTTTACCTACTTTCATGTCTTATCACATATTCTTTAGGAACTCAGTGCAATTGTTTCTGCACGAGAGAAGCAAAAAATTGTGAAGACTGCAATTAGTAAGGTACAAAAGTCATTTGGGGAAATCAGAGTGCTTGGATGACTATAGGAACAAGCAGCAAAGTAATCTGACATCTGATATGTCCTAAAGAATAGCTTATAGTTTTCTTTTCTATTCTTATAATATCCTTTACTTCTAATGCAGTTTCGTGCAGCAATACGATTGCAATTTGATTTCCATCGAGCAATATACAACCTTGGAACTGTCTTGGTAAGTACCTAGTTCTTAGACTGGAAACTTCACCTATGATTATTTCTTTTTGATATAAATGAGATTAGTTAATGGCTTCGTTATGTAAACATTTCTAAGTGAAGCATATCAAAACTTGAAATATCTGTATTTTTAATTGCAGTATGCACTAGCTGAGGATTCAGTACAAACCGGTACTACAAATCCTAAAGAAATGTCCTCCAATGAGCTGTATAGCCAGTCTGCTATATACATTGCAGCTGCACATGCATTGAAACCAAATTACTCTGTAAGAAATCTATATTTGTTTGGGACTAGAGAGTTTTACTAACTAGATAGAGTCAGTTTCTGGTTATATAGGTGGCATAATTATCGGTTGATGAAAAATTTGCAGCATAAATTTTGACTTTCTGCAAACATAAATTTTGCCAGAAAGCTAACGTTATACTTCTTCATTTTCTCTGAAATTTAAAGTTTTAGAATTGTGCAAATTGACTTTAAAGTTCCCATCTTAGTTTTGTGGATATATTTTGTTATTTTAAAATGTCCAGGTTTTGAGTAGTGTGTTTCTTGGACATCAGAGTTTTACTAACTAGATGTAGTCTCAGTTTCCGGTTATATGGGTTGCATGATTATTGGCTGATAAAAATTTTGTAGCATAATTTTAGCTTTTTGTAATCATAAAACCTATAAGAAAGTTAATGTCATACTTTTTCATTTTCTCCTAAATTTAAAGTTTCAGAATTGTACAATTTGACTTTAAAATTCCCATCTTAGTTTTGTGGATATGTTCTTATTTGGTATTTTTGAACGTCCAGGTTTACAGCAGTGCCTTGAAGCTTGTTCATTCAATGGTCAGTATTTAATCTTTCAACAATATTTTTGAGGTTTTGTTTTCTAAATCGATTGAATCTTCTGTTAGCAATGTTTAGTCATTAGCTGCGAGAATTATGTCTTTTTCTTTTTTCCTAGTTAAGTAGCATTGTCATGGATCTTTTAATTTATAGGAGTAATACTTTGGGGCGTGATCCATGAATTCCACATTTCTTTCTTGTCGGTAAATTGATGCTATTTTTTACTTTTAATTATCACTGCACTATAACCGAGTCCTTGAGCTGCACAAGAAACTGATGCAAAATTATAGAGAACTATGTAAAAGGCCAAATCTAAGTTAGGGAAGGCCATTAGTTTGGAATCTTTAGTTAGCGCTTAGATTACGCTTTTTTTTCTTTCCTTGGTCTCTTGATTATGGTTTTATTTCAATTGTTTTATTTCCTTCTAAGACTAGGTTTCCTCTTTTATGTAATAAGATTGGTCTTTATTTAAAAGAACTTATGAAATAATAAAACCCTAAACAGAATTTCTTAAGAAGAATCCTAAGAGATTTGGGTTTGTCTCTAAAGAGTCCTAAAGTTTCAATTTCTCTTTGGTGAGTTGAAGGTTTTAGTCTCCCTTTGATGAGCTGAACTATCAATCCCAAACGTGATTGTAACAGTTTGGTATTCAAAGCCAACGATCCTCAGCAATGGCAGATAAGGGTCGGCAGAATGGCAATCAAAAATACATGAGGCTTGAGCTTATGCAAACAAAGATAAAAATATATATTGGATCATACGTTGCAGGATATTCATGAAAGTATTGGTCTAACCAAAACCCAACTTTTTGATGAATTACATGATGGAATTTATAAAATAATTGCTGGTAAATAGGTTAGCAAGTCTATGATAGATACAAACGTACACCCTCTAACTGAACAAAACCAAACCATGGTTACAGATCTCTCTTTCTTATCCTATGCATCAAACTCTCCTAAATCCATCTCAATAAAAAATCATATCAGTTACAACCAACTTTAATTGCTTGTCTTATTCATTAATCCCTCCCCAACTCATATCCGACTGCCAGCCATTTTCTTTAAGCCTGATCCCCAAAACCATCAACTCCATACTGGAAAAGTTTAATGGGTCTAAACTTACTGGGTTATTCTTGAAAATATTGAATGCTGGTGAGAAGTTTGAATAGATTTATTCAGGGTTGCTGGTAAATGAGAATAACTTTGTAGCGGTCTACAACCTCTATCACTTTTGACTATTAGTAACAAAAGGGACCTTCCACCAAGTTTATCCTGATTTCAAGCTTGAGGACAAGCTCTTTCTCTAGAAGGGAGTAATGTAACAGGCCAAATCTATGTTAGGGAAGGCCATTAACCTGGGTTTTTTTTATTATGTTTTTATTTCTGTTGATTTATTTTCCTTTTAAGAATAGGTCTCCTCTTTTAAGTAATAAGATTTGTTGACTTCTGTAATAATAAAACCCTAAGCAGAATTTTTATCAAAAAAAGACTAAAAGATTTGGGTCTCTCTTACGATTTAGACTCCCTTTGATGTGCTGAATTATCAATCACAATAATTCGTACCAAACTACATGCCTAATCCAATGTTTTTGAGAATTTTACTTTGGCTTGGATGTAAACATATTCAATGATTGACCACCCACGGTGGCCCCAAGAATATTCATTTCAGGTGTTCAAATCATAAGAACCAAAATTTTATCAGAACATTTAATTGAAAATCGTAAGAGCCAAATTTTATGATAAGAAGCAATATTCAGAGTAGTGATCTTGTGTTCAAATCATAAGAACCAAAATTTATTTAGAACATTTAATAGCAAGTAACTGCATCCCTATTCTTTCATCCTCTTCTTTTCAAAGTGTCTGTGTGTTAGGGATATTGTTTTTTCTCATTAGTTCATTTCATGTTTAAACCTGGCACTCACCTGGTGAAGAGAACTATTGAATCTTTATAGTGCAAATGGCTGTGGCAGTCATCTTCTGTTAATACTTAGTTGAATTTGGTGGGCAAATTATTTTATATTCTGACGGAACTAAATTTTTGACAGCTACCTTTACCCCATCTTAAAGATGGGTATCTGACTGCACCACCAGTAGGAAACACATTTCCACCTCATAGTGATTGGAAGAGAACAGAGTTCTTTCTGAATCAAGAAGCACTTCAACAGGTAAAAAGCTGATTGGTTTTCTTGTTGTCCACAGAAAATAAATATGAAGTTTCTTTTTCATTTTTGCCTGGGATTGAGGGTTCATTTCTTCAAATGTTTTTTTATATTTAGTACATGGAGTTATGTTATTGCACGTCTCTTTTGAGAGGAAGGAATGATAGAGTATGACAAAATACATCATATATATGTTTTTTGTAAGCTGTTTTCAATTTAAATTTCAGGCTGTTATCTACCAAAGACAAAAGTAATATAAATTGCTACACGAAGAATTAATACCTTTCTCCATGTCCTCTATTTCCCATTGACCAGGTCATCAAAGTTGAGCAGAAACAAGTTTCCCGAAGCCTCTCTGGAAGAATCGTGGATGCAGGAAATACGGACAAAAAGGCTATCAGAGTTGATATTCCAGACATCATTTCTGTATCAGCCTCTGCTGATCTAACTTTACCTCCAGGTGCTGGCCTCTGCATTAATACCACATCCGGTCAAGTTTTCTTGGTAAGCATTATGCTTTACATTTTTGTTCTAATAGCTTTTTTCTTAAATCACAATGAAGGAACGATAACTTCCATGCAGATCAAAAACTTGACAATTATTTTATGCCCATGTTTGTCATTTGGATGAAATGTGAGCAATATATGTATGGCAATCTAGCTTTAGTGAGTATTGTCTTCTCTTCGCTTCAGGTTGCTGACTCGTGGGAATCCCTAGATGGGTGGCTTGACGCTCTCCGCTTAGTTTACACAATTTATGCACGAGGAAAAACTGATGTTCTAGCGGGTATCATCGCCAGCTAATCATTTCTTATATGTTGAGCTTGCATTCTTTCTTTTTTCTCATTTGCATATGTTTTCAAATTTGGTTGGATCTAATTCGACTCTTATATTATCAAAATTTTTGGAATACTAATCAAATTTTTCATTTGGTATCTACCGCAGCAAATGTCATATATATAAACAAAAAAAAAAAAAAAAAAACTTTTTTACCCTTTAATAAAGGAGCCAAAGCAATGGAAACTTGAAGGCAACATCTGGGGTGTGCTCATCTACCCTGTCTTAACTAAGATTGGTTTATTTTGCCAAAAGATGAGTACATATATCTAGTAATCTACTACTCTGTGAGAATTGCTGGAACGAGCAGCTTGCTTCGGACTTCCCTTAAAACATTTTATTGTTGCTTGAACCTTTTTTTTAAGAAGGCAGGAATTTCATGCAAATGGGAGGATTAATTTTGGCCAAGGCAAGAATTGAAGCTGGGAGAATCCATAGCCCTTCCCCACATATTAGCCCGGAAGCAACGGCTGGAATCATCAACTCAGCCTTCTTTGCATTTAGCTTCTGCCAAGCAAACACGACCAAAGTTCCCAAGCACATATCGATCGCAAAATATCCCCCAACTAAAAATGGCACTGCCATCGCCATCGGAAGTGGCATCCATTTCCCTATTTTATGCGGTGAGACATCTCTCACAAAATTCACCAACACTGCAAAAGCAAAGAAGCCATAACAGAGTTGCAAGCAATGCCGAGGCAAAGCCGAAAATCCTTGCACACCTAGAATAGCCATGTTTCTATATATCAAGGCATATGGTGCTTTGAATTCTCCATATGGGTTTCCAACATCGAATGATTTGTAGAAAAGGAAGAAGCTGAGAGGCGTTACAACGCACCCAATAGCCGTCCCAATTGCTTGGCTCAAGAACATCGCTCTTGGTGATGCGAGCGTATAATGCGCTGTCTTGAAATCTTGCATTAAAATGCAAGCAACAGAAACAACAGATTTGATGAGTCCACATCCGGCAAGCCCTGCTACAACACCGTTTTCATTGCCTGTCAATGCTGCCAACACGAAAAGGGCTACTTTCCCATAGTTATAGGCCATATTCATGTCGGTAAGACCCGCCCCATAAGCATTGCAGAAAGCCAGAGATGGGGCAAGAACGTAAGCTACAATCACATAGTACCATTTGAGCTGAGGGAACATGATGGGGATCACAACAACAGACACAATAGACAATACCACATATCCAACGACCCCAATCCACATGGGGATGGTTTCTCTGATGAAAAGTTCGTTTTGTTTTCGATCCTCAGCTGTTGTCTTCCGATCATCCTCCTCATCTACAAGGAGAGCATAGGTTGGTTAGTCATTGCCAAAAATTTCATTACATTTCGGCCCTGAAAACCGAATATGAGAATGCTCCTCTGTTACCTCTATTTCGGGCCTTGTCCTTCAATCTACCATGGATGTTAATAAGCGTGAAAGACAGTATCTTGAGGAAATTGTAAAGGCCATCGCCAAGAATGAGAGCAACAGATACAAAAACCTAACAACCATGATATTTTAGGTTATAAACATTTCCAAAGAACATTGGAACCATTAAGGGAGTGGACGAATAGACAAAATAAGAGACCTTGTATCCATATAGACTCCTCATGCTGCTTTCTTGGAAATCCTCAGAAAACCATTGTCCTTTAAGGCGATTAATAAGTGGCCACATTATTCCATATGAAATCACAGCTCCAAATAGCAGAGACAAGTTAACCAGGTGTGTACAGATCATTCCAGCCCCGACATAGGTCAGGCTAAAATCAAAGAAGAATCTGCAATATATATATATATTCAATAACAGCCCAAGAAATGATTAGAATTATTATCTTGTTCACTAATGGATGATGACATGTATCTCTATGATGCAGTAAAATAATAATAAAAAAAGGACACTTGATAACATGTTGGACCCGCGGACGTACGTTTGCTTCCAGGCTTTAAGTCCGAAAGTAGGGAACTGCTTGAAACCACATTCTTCTTTCCCAGAGAAAAACCATTGAAAAAATCCCCACAGGAAACTAGCTGAGAAGTACCTCAGGAACCCACGCACCTGTTTCCTGCAATTATGTTTTAATCATATCATTATTATCTCATAACTTCTTCTTCCGGTTTGATCCTTATAATATATATTGCTTACTTGGCTAACTTGTTGCCTTGGCTATGGAAGCCATTGATGAGAACTGCAGTCGCCAAGCCACTTGGATAAGTCAACTTGAGGTCCACTATCATGACCTGTAAAGAAGAAGCACTTTTTTTAATTTTTTCTTCTTTTTTATTATTTATTTCTAAAAAGAAATCATAAAGCCTCAAAAAGGATGTTCTTAACTTTGCTGCTCTGATTCTTTGATTAGAGAAAGCATGTTTTGTTATGTTTCTTTGGAGTACATACATCAAAATTTCAAACAATAATTTTGTAGAATATATAATTTTTATTAAATTAGATAGTCTTTAAATAATGGACCTTTTATGTAGGTAATAATACCTTAAAATTGTAATATAACATAATATTTTAAGTGGATTATTTTAGTAAGCAAGCGAAGGTTACCTTTCTTAAAGGAATTAATACGAAAAGACCAACAAAGCAAACTACAAAAAGGAAGCCGGTCATCCACCCAAGTCCTGGTTCTTTTATAGCCTTTGCAGAGTTCCCTTCAGTGTCTACTCCGGACAATTCATATGTCTTCCTGTTTAATCCCAACAGATAAGATGCAAACCCACCTGCACTCCACATCATCATTCATCAATATATGTTATGTTATGTTAAGGGGAGAATTGAAATGAGCCTGAAAAATAAACCTCTAACCTCCAATAGCTATGCTGTAACATGCAACTGCACATGTCTGAATCATGGTGTTCTCTTGTCTTGTAAAAGGTTTGGCCGTATATCCTGCCTTCTCAACAACTTTCGTCCATGTCCGGATAAAAAGGAAGGCAATAAGAGCAGCTGAGACATTCAGGTTAGGGACCCAACCTGTTGTGAGGTTCAGTTTCATGGCTATCACACTGTAAACCGTCCCAATCAAGATGCTTACAATCACTCCCCTCACAGTGATTTGCTGAGTCCATGGTTGTATTGTCCTTGAACCCTCGGTTTCTTCATGCACCTCTTCCATGTCTTCCCTCTCTTTCTCTTTCGTATCCTTCACCTCTTCCATGCTTTTTGTTACTGAAAAGGGTATATTCTGAAATCATTAAACAAGAAAAATAGCTTATATCTATATCCATATATATATATATATATATATATATATATATATAACCCACCTTGACTTGGTTGGTCTTCCGTGTAGGTCTAATTTCTTCAAGCTTTTTGGTAGACAGAATAGATCAGGGATTGAAACAAGTTGTCAAGTGGTTCTTTGTCTGGTTCTTTTAAAACATACATAAAATCATTCTCAATGAACCAGACACCAGTATATATAATAGCTAGAAGTTAATTTAATAAGCAAAGATCCTCAAATTAAGGGGATAAGAAAAGGCACTCAGTCTCTTCCCTAGCATTCATAAAATAAATGATTGCAGCCAAGCCAACAGTGAAAAACATGTATAATATTTGTTTCAGAATCTACTTGGTTACATTCAGTGGTCAAAGTGACAAAGCAGAAATGATTTCTCACGCAATAGGAGGAAAAAGAACATGGAATAAAAAATGGTTGACATGAAGGGAGGGTAGCATTAGTAGCATTATAATATATATATATATATATGTATATATAAAAGCTGAAAAACTTTTAACAGCTTGTTAACGAGCATTGGCTTGATTCGATGACCTTATAATTGACCTCTCCTCTTTATTTCTATACCATTGAGTTGGTTATGATAGTGTTTGTCGATAGAAGAGATTCTTTTCCTCTTTTGTCTTCACAAGTGTTTAAACATGATTCTGGAAGATTGTTGACTTGTTTTGTTGTGTGGGTCACTCACTTATTGGAGCAGTGAAATTGATAGATAATATGTTCAATGTTAGAGGTAATAAAAGTTAGTGAAGTCACTCATTTGAAAAATATGGGTGAATTCAGTTCCAGGAGCAAGTATCAAGCTTTGAATTTCATTAATGGTCCTAAATTTAATTAATCTCGACGAGACTGATGATGTACCCTAACTCTGAACTAGAGTAGTCTCCCTTTACCTAAATTTTAATCCGACATAAAAAAAAAAAAAAAAGTAAAAACCAAGTACTCACATTTCATGTGCTGCACCTTATCTTATTGTTGTTGACTACTCCGTGTCTTTGCTTCACTGTTAAATTCATACTACGTCAACACCCTAGCATTACCTTTTATTTGTAGTTATGCTGGTTATGTTAATACCTATTTTTACCCGTAATTTCTTTCAAATTTTTAAATTAAAAATATATATACACTTAAAAGCATGTTCGACCTAACTTCATCCTAGTGATTACAATAACAATGCATTTTAAATCAGCTTGATTTTGTTAATTATTGCTGAGAGGTTAACTTTTCTTAAAAAAGTCTTTGAAGTATTGTTTATTGAACAGTTAACTGATCCTCCAACAATGGAAGGTATCATCCCCTAGTGGAGGTTTTGCCTCTCGTATTGTGCTAAGAACTAACGTGTCAAGAGCACGTGCTTGGTGGGCCTAGTTCATAAAGTTAGGAATGCCTCGATTGGTGGACCTATAAAGCTAAAGAAAAAGGAGTTAGTATAGGGCATGAGAATAATTATTAGGTAACTTGAGCGCGAGTCAACTCGAACCACTAACCTGAAGCTTATAATCCACTTACCTACAACTATAGCACCGCACTACGTCGCCCAAGTGATTTGATGGTTGAGGGATCGATCAATTACATGACGAATGACACTTTAAAACTTCTCTCAAAATAATTGACCTGGACAAAGAAAAAAGAAAAATATTATTTCCCTGTTAATCAGTTCCTTTTGTTGTTACTTGTTATGGAAATCATCCGTGATAATTGTATATAGATGGGTAGAACTCTCAGCAAATAATCACAGTCAACCATCTATCATCTATGTATTGACAGTATATATTTTGGGTGCATAAGTTTATAGTAAGTTAGTAACCTTAAATTATATAAAAAGGTTTTTTTTACCAATGAGGTATTCAATCAAAATCAAATGAAAGTGAAATTCTAATGGCTATACTTCTAAAAGAAACCCTTAAACTAGTTAACTTTTGTTAAATAAGCCCCCATTACACCCAAATGTGCCCTTATCCTTTGATTTTTTTTTTTACTTAATTTAGTTTATTCAAATAAAGTTTTGATTTATGTTAAGACTTTATTGAGGTATAAATTAAAATATTGATTAAAAAATGTATTAAATCAAATTTAGAGCTTATTTGGATACAAGTTAAAGTTTTGGAGTCTAATCTGTAGTAATAAAAGCGTATAGACTTACCTAAATAAAATAAAAAAAATTTAAGGGCCTATATAGCATTTTAACCAATTATATTTGATAAAATCCGTTTGTTTTTAAGCTAAAAAATTTCCACTTCCACATTATTATCCTGCTTCACATTGACCAACTAACGAGAAGACTTTGATTTGTAGAAAGGGATTCATTTCCACACTCAAACTTTACTCGCTTAGTTCAATTTTCTTAAAAAATTTTAAAAAATTATTAAAACTTACAAAAATCAAGAACAAATATATTTACAAAAATAACCAAATCACAATGAAAAAAAATTTAAAATATTGTGTTAAAAAAAGTCCAATTTTTTGGTTTTTAACTAATTTTTTTAATGCTTCATTTTTTTAAAACATTTTTTTCCAAATATTTGTTCTAAACTAATCAAGTTGAAACAATCTTTTGTTTTTAAAGAAAACTAAAATTTAAAATTATTATACGTCAATAATCTAAGACCCAAGTCTTAGAAGGATCCGAGCCTCTAGCTCATGACTCAACCACGAAAAGACAACAAGGCAAACCAACTCGCAAGGCAAGGCTACAGATCCTATTCGTGGGAACCTTGCACGAGCTCATAGAGCAAGGTCGCAGGACCAGCCCGCAGATTCAGCTCGCAAGGCAAAGTTACAAATCCAGCTCACAGGAACCTAGGGAAGATCGCAGTCTCACTTCGCATACACCCAAGGAACTCACTGAAAAGGCCATGTACTTCGCAGGCAATCCAGACACGTGTCCAATAAGTACGAAGCCCATCTAGAGTACTAGTCCCAGGAGCAAAAAGGACCGCGTGCTCCGTAGACACGTGTCCAGTAGACCTAGAGTTCGCAAAGAATGTCAGTATTAGGGGTAGCGGAGTCAAGACAAAATAGTGGGGCCCTATCATTGGCTATAATAGTACCTGTAACAACATGTATAAATACCTGAATATCCAGATTAATAAGACACAAGAGAAATATTACTCAACAATTGGTGCGGTGAACGTGGAAGTATTTCCGATCATTATATTTTTTCCAGTTTGATTAAGTTTTCTTTTCAAAGCAAATGGCTCACCAAGTGACAATTTCCCCTTTAACTTATCATCAGGACAGGCTGGAGCGTCAGGCTGTAGTGCCCAACATGACAAAGTAGACTTGTTCACTGGATGGTTTGCCGACAAACTGAAAAATTTCGTTATTACAGTTTGTCAGGGAGTCTCCATCCCTTTAGACATGAACCTTTCCACCAGTCAAGGGTTGTCACTTCCTTTCAACCAAGAGGCTTCCTCACAACAGTTCCTAGCCTTCTAGGAGCAAATGAAATTCATGAGGGACCAAATGGTCACCTAGGAAGGACGGTTTGTAGAACAATAGGCTTTCCAACAGGAGTTGTTAAAGCAAAACGATAAGTTACGAAGGAAGGTACAGGCTGACAACTCCGGTTCCTAAGGCAACATGAACACACAGGACAAAGCTCCGATAAAAGAGTGGCAAAACGAGATGGACGAGCTACGAAGAGACGTGCGGGCATTGCACCCTGAATCACAAGACATGGACTGGTTATTCTATTCTAATAACTCCTTGGCCCCCAAAATTGCAATAGTAAACTTACCACGCAACTTCAATGTAACATCCCGATTTTAGCTAAATCAGAACAGTAATTTCGGAACCATAAATCTGAGGTTTAAAATTATTTTTATATTATTTTCGATGTTTACAGCATGTGATTGTGTGTGTGTGTGTGTGTGTGAAAATTTCGTGTGATAATTTTATCGATTGGTTGGTTAATTTGACAAAAGGACTAAATCGCGTAAAATGCAAAAGTTGTATTTTATTTGTTAAAGTGTCAAATTGCTATGATTTATTTGATCTAAAGCCCTTATGATGTTGTTAGACCATTTTTAGTGTTAATGGTCAATATGGACATTAAATGGATGGATTTAATGTAAATTCATTAAGGTTAATTTTGGCATTTTATAATTAAAGGTAAATAAAATAAAACAACAATTAAATGTTGTCATCTTCATCCATATTCCATCGAAATTAAAGAGAAACTAGGTCTTGGGAAGCTTAGAAATATTCGGCACTTTGGAAGCTTAATTGAGTAGGTAATTTTTCTCGGTTTTTTATGATTTTTATATTTTTGTAATAGTTGCACCTAGTACTAGCTAGCCCGTGCTTTAATTTTTAAGTTTTTTTTGATGATTTTGTAAAATTCCATTGATGAATCCATGAGCTTTGTGATAGTTGATGATGAAAAATGATAGATAAATGATAGATTTTCGTGTTTTATTAAGTGATTTTTGAAGAAAATATAAGTTAGGGATTAAATTGTGAATTTTGCAAATTTGAAGGGTTGAAATGTGAAATATGGGCTACTAGGGGTACTATGGTAATTTGGTTTAGCTTGGGTACATAGAAATTATGTGAATTTTGTGTTGTTATGAATTAAGGACTAAAATGCAAAAAAGTGAAATTATAGGGGCTAATGTGTAAAATGCCTCATTTGTGTGTTTTGGATGAAATTAAGTGATTTGGTAATTAAATTAGTTAAATTTGAATTTATATAGATCAAGAAAGAAAGAAATCGAATTTAAATCGAGGGAAATCGAAAGTTATCGATTAGTAGATCTGATACGTTCATCCTATTTCTGAGGTAAGTTCATATGCAAATAAATGACTTTAAATTAAATTATATATGTTTATTTGTTATTGAATTGCATTGAATTTCGAATGATCAAGTATGAGAAAGTATCGACATAGTTACAATGTTCAAAAGCCCCGTACGAACCTTAAGAATAGTATAGGATACAAATGTCATGACATTAGGATTACTGAGATGTGTTTACGTGTAAGACCATGTCTGGGACATTGGCATCGTTGTGATTCATGTAAGACCATAGCTGGGCTATTGGCATCGATATGTGATAACATATAAGACCATATCTGGGATATGACATTGTACGAACTATATGTGACTTATGAGTATCCTTAACGATTCCGAACGATTCAACGAGCAAAGCCAATACGAGAAAAGTATGTAAATGAGCCAAATGATTTAGGTATGTATGAGTTCATATGAATATCAAAAAGAAAGGTAAGTAACGAATTTTATATGTGGCTAATTGAATGATACGAGAAAGTTAGTACTTGAACATGTGATTACTCATGTTTTCCATAGTTGAATTGATATACAATTGTTTCATGTATTAAATTTATTTGTATATGGCTTACTAAGCTTTTAAAGCTTACTTTGTGTGCTTTTCCCTTGTTTTAAATAGTATCAAAGCTAGCTCGATTTCAGGGATCGTCAAGAATCGTCATCACACTATCGATCATTTATTTGGTACTTTTGAAGCTTGTAATTATGGTATATGTCATGTATAGGCTAGTGTCAATATGGTACAATTTGTGTTGTGGATCTTGCCATATGATTTGGCTTGAGAATGATGTAGTTGATGTAAGTGTAATTGACCTATGGTATGTGTTCATAGACGTTATGTGATGAATATGTTATGCCTTACGAATTTCATCATTTTGGTATGGTTGTTTTATTTGTAAAATAGATAGATTTCTTGGTGATATGATGTGGGTATATTATGAATGAAATGGTATATTATTGGTAGGATTTGGGGTTGTTTTGATAATTGTAATTGTGAGAAATGGCATGATTTGGAATAGGTTACAATGATGATTGTGATATGTAGTCTCGGTATGATTTTGGCATATGAATTTGGTATGCTTTGATTAAGAAAATGTGTTTAGAAATGGTTGAAGTTGTTATGAAATGAATTTTGCATATTTTGGACTTGCTTTGACTGCACTTTAAGTTTAAATTGGTGTCTTAATTTAAGCTTGTAGGGTTGACCCTTATGGGTGGTAAATTGGCCTTATAAATGGTCTATTTTTGTCTACACGGGCAGAGACACGGGCCTATGTCTCAGCTGTATGCGACACACGATCATGGTACACGGCCGTGTGTCCCCTAGTGTGGCGATTCGAATTAAGTTAGTATGCTTCACACGGCCTCACACACAGGTGTATGACTGGCTGTGTGGCTTAAGTCAGTGTACCTTACAGGTTTGGCATAGCCTCACATTCGGCCTGGACACGGCTGTGTGAGGCCATTTCGAATAGGTACACAGGCGTGTGACTGGCCGTATAACCTAAGTTAGTATACCCTCCAGTTTTCACACAGCCAGGCACACGAGCATGCGGTCGGTCGTGTGGTACACGTCAGTATGTATGCCTTGTTTTCACACGGCCTGAGACATGAACGTCTCTAAAGCGGTGTGAATCACACAACCTTATCACACGGGCATGTGACCTTTGTAACTTAAAAAATTTTATAAGTTTCAGAAATTTTTAAGTGTGATTGGTTTAGTCCTGAACCTTCTCCAAACCATGTTTAAGGTCTCGTAGACCTTTAAAAAGGGACATTGTGTTTATGATTAGATGTAGTATGATGATATATGATTGTAGTATGTGATGTGATTGTTAAATGTTATGATTTGATCGATAATACCTTGTAACCCTAATTCGGAGACAGATACGGGTTAGAGGTGTTACATTTAAGGTGTTGAAAGATATGTTTAAAAGAATAAGAGACCTCTGAGCTGACCTGATGCGATACAAAGATTATACGTACTGGAAGCATTAGACGTGGCGAAACGTAAAGTTTTTTGCACAACACTTAAAGAGAGTGCAAAAGACTGGTATCTCTCCCTCTCACAAGGGTTAGTCCAAAACTTCTCATAGTTAGGACAGATGTTTTTAGGTAGATTCAGAGCTCATAGAGCAATCATGAACATGCCTATGGTCTAATGTTGGTAAAGTAAAGGGAAGGCGAATCCCTCCAAGACTATGTAAAATGATTCTATGCAATGACCCTAAACACAAAAAGTTTAGAGGAACAGTGGGCCATAGATGCCTTCATCATAGGAGTGCAGAACGATTATGTACAATATTCCTTTACGGATAGTAGGCCCTAAAGTCTAACTAATTTGTATGAGTGAGCTCATAAGTTCACTAAAGCAGAAAAAATCAAAAGGGCATCACATGCCATATCCCAGAGAGAAGACAAATAAATCTAAAATAAAGAGGGACCTCGCAGCTGATAGGATCGCCTTGGTCAATCATTACAGGTAAGAAACGATAGATCGCAAAGAAGTTAGACCCGAGGTGATACCCATAAGGCCCTCTAGATATCCCAACAAGAGAACACTAGAAGATACACCCCCAGGGGAGGTTTGAGGCTTACACCCCCTGAATGCTATACGTACTTACATCCTTAGCCAAGTGAAGAGCCTCGGCATCTTGCCCAAGCCACCCCCATGAGGAGCATGGGTAGAACGGTGAACTTGAGATATCGATGTGCTTTCCATAACGATATTGGGCACAAGACCAATGACTGTTTCACATTAAAAAATGCTATAAAGGAAGCAATTTGAAATGGTTAGCTTATAGAGTATGTGAATCGTAGTAGTTCGCAGCAAGGTAAGAGCTCCCGCAGTGACCCTAAAGGCAAGCAAAAAGTTTGATGCACCATCCATGTGATCATAGGGATAGGCGACGAATGGGCGGGTTTCAACACAAAAATAAGGGCACACATGAGAAGTGTGATGTCAGTTAGTACTCCCAAGAGGCCACGTCAATAGGAAAAAAGAAGTGTCAAATTTGGTAGTGACAACGAGGAGCTGGTCTGCAATGAAGAGGGAAATGACCTGATGGTAGTCTTAGCAATAGTCGCTGGTTTAAAGGTCAAGAGGATCCTAGTTGACAACGAAAGTGTAGTGAAGGTGTTATCCTGGTAAGCGTACTGAAAGATGGGATAAAAAGAAAAAAAAACGTTGTCCGCAGCTAGCCCATTGTATGGTTTTGCAAACCATCCAATCAAGGTGAAAGGCTAAATCACCCTACCAATCACCTTAGAGTTGGAGAGCATACTACCACAGAATATGTTTAGTTCTATGTGGTGGACCACCCAATGGCATACAATTCCATCTTTGGAAGACCGATAATGAGGATGGTGAGAATGGTGTGTACTACCCGTGTATCCAACGATATTCTAAATGGTTTGACAGGCACAGTTCTGTTATGAAATCGTATGAATTTGATATGAACTATTACCAGTATATACATGAAATATGGTTATTTGATGAATTCAACCATGTGCATTGGATTTTATAGGTGACTTTCATGACTAATATGTTGTGATCATGTGTTTAGGCTTTTGGCCAATTTGATTGAGATATGCTATGTTTACTTACCTATTTTATGGAAATATGGTAAGTTAAATTTTGTATTATACAAACTTACTAAGCTTAAATGCTTAATCTGTGTTATTTTCTATGTTTTATAGTAATTCGAAAGCTCGTTCGAGTTGGAAGCTGGTCGAAGTTATTTCACGCTATCCATCAGCTCTTTTAGGTACTTTTAATAAATTAATTCTGGTTATAATGGCATGTATAGATTAATTTGGCCAATGTTGGTATATTATTGTTTTGTTGAGATTAACCACTTATTTGGCTTGTGTTTGGTATATTTTGATGTATATATATGTGTGGTCTTATCATATTTTATGTGCGCTTGATATGGTTATCTAGGTAAATTTGCATATTTGGTTGACATAGGTATATTTAGGATTGGTTTTAAATAGTATGTTTGGTACAATTATGCATATATGTATTTGGTTATCTAGGTAAATTTGGATATTTGGTTGACATGTTGTTAAGTTGTCATTTGATGTGCCTAAGGGCATATTGGTTGTATGTTGTGATAATACATGTTTAAGACTTGATTTTAGCTTGATTTGAATGCCTTGTTATGGCTTGTTGATGTGCAAATTATTCTGTTTCGGTTGGTACCAAATTAGGTGAGAAATGTAGCTTGGAAAATGGCTTATTTTTATCCACACTGGCAAAGACACGAGCGTGTGTCTTAGTCATATGTCCCCTGTATCTTTAAAATTGTGCAAGTCAATATGCTCAACACGGCCTAGCACACGGGTGTGTGACTTGGCCGTGTGACCTAAGTCAGAGAGTTACACAGGCACGGAGACAAGCTAGGACACGGCCGTGTGTCCCCTGCAACTTTGAAAATTTTCAAAATTTTCTAAAAAAATTTTTGAGTACCCGATCTAGTCTTGACTTGTTTCTAACTTGTATTTTGGGTCTAATGGCTTGTATAAAGGACAATATGTTTAATTTTTATTGGTTTCTGACATGAATGTTATATGATATTAAATGTCTGTTTATTTGATCTGTAAACTTCAGTAATGCTCCGTAACCCTGTTCCGGTGATAGATATGGGTTAGGGGTGTTACATTGGGATTGTTATATTTAGTTGATAAGGAAAACATATTAATTGGTGAATGTTATGTATGACTTTGAAACTGCATGCAAACTATGATTTATGTTGACATTATGATGTACTTAGTATAAAAATAAAAATAATATTTGCATTCGAACTACTTATCAATAAAGAATATTTTTTTAGCATGATTTTGTTGATACATGATTATGTGCGAAGATTGATGCTACTTTATTATTTTGCAAAATTGCCTTAGCAAAAATCATACTGTGCTTGAACAATAATCGGGACGAGCAATGATTTAATTTTGGGGTCTGTAAACTCAAAATTATATAGCATTTTTTATATATTTTTACCACATTTTTACTTAATAAATGTGTTTATCTTGAGTAATTATTATTGAAATAAGTGAATTTTACTTAATTAGTAATTTTAGACATGACTTTAGAAAGTATGTGAAATTATGCTTAATTACATGATTTTCATACATATTTTATATTAATTCATGTTAATTTATTAATGTATGTATTTTTCACTGTGTAAGAGGTCCATTGGAGACATGATTTAAATAAATAAAACATGGACATG
This sequence comes from Gossypium stocksii, assembly GCA_020496765.1. NCBI lineage: Eukaryota > Viridiplantae > Streptophyta > Magnoliopsida > Malvales > Malvaceae > Gossypium > Gossypium stocksii. The sequence continues at coordinate 59,381,156 of CM035622.1, forward strand.
TACAAGTTATCCATGTGGACAACAAGACCATGTAATTTGGAGCATGAGGTTAACTACTTGACCCAATAAAGAAGGTGATGAAAGATGGACATGTCTGCTGAAGTTTTAGACTGAAGAACTATCCAACAAAGGGAATTAAGAGCCCAAGGCACTTAAAAGTGGTTGTTCAAAATATGTTTAGGGATAATTAATTGAAGGTCCTTACAATTGGAAAATAATCAGAATTCAGCCCAACAACTTCTCTATTGAAACCGTCCACTCTATAGCTATTCTTAGCTTGAATTTGAAATTCAAATTGAGAAAACCTAGTCATCCCTTATTCCTTGAAGCATGGTCAGCCACATAAGAGAAGGAAGGAAGGAAATTTGAACCTATTTTTAGTAAACTTAAACCCTTACCTTCACCTATAAATACCTTGCCATCCTTTCATTCATCCATTATCCCTCACAAGTCATTTCTCTTCTCCCATTAGCATTTTTCCACATTTTATTTTCCTTTTCCTTCCCCTTGCATAGCCACCCATGTCCTTCCCATCCTTTAGCCACAAAAGTTGTGTCAAAAGTATTCTTTGCCCGACCATCTTAGAACTCCTTAGCAAAAGAACCATTAAGTAGAACGGAAGAGCACATCAGTCAGAACAGATTCGAAAAGCTGCTAAAAACTAAATCAGTCAGAATAGATCTGAAAGGCTACTAAACTGAATAGAGTTTACTCTTTCCTCTCGTTATTTATTTTAATTATGTTTGCTTTGAGTTTATTGTTTATAACATCAACAATGATATTTTAAATCTTATTTGCTAGGATGATTATGTTAATTCAATAAGATCCATTTTATTCATGTTTAACATGTTTAGGCCTCAGTCAATCATGTTTTCAATTAATATCAAGATGTATTTCATTCATACGTGATTGGATGCACTTAGATTAGCTGAGCAATCCTAACCAGACAATGGCTAGTAGACACATAATAGAAAAGTGCAATGTTCAATTTAGATCCTTAAACCCGACTAAGTTGAGGTTTATAATATCTTTAGATAGGTCTATTATCTTACATGGTTTTTAGGTTTATGTAATTAAACAGTTGTGAATATAAATGTCGTTGTGACCTTACATAAATGCTAAGAAACCCTTAGCTAATATGATCAGTAAAATGCATATTTAATTAAGTAAAATAAAACTTCGAAAGTACTTAATTAGGTTTCCAAACTCATGAAATATCGAGTTGTCATGGAAATATTTCCGAACATTGTTAAGCATGATAAAATAAATTGAACTGATTAATATAATTATCCTAAACCATTTAATGCTGATTGTTTTTGTTGCTAAAGCCATTCATTCATGCATTTAGGTAAATTACATCTAGATTAAAATTACATTAGGGATCACTCTTTGCATTCAATTAAATTTAATCATCACCATCCAACTATATTGAGCTTTTACATCAAGTTGTTAATTATAATTTTGCACTTAATTGGTTAAGCTTATACATTCTCTATGGAGACAATAACTTATTTTTCCTTACTTATTACTTGAACAACTACGTATACTTGCGTAAACCACATTACAACCGTCCCTTTCCTCTTTACTTGCAGAGCTAATACGTACAGCCCCCGTGGTGGTCTTACGCATCTTGCGAGCACCACTAACTAAGGAATCGACATTGTAACAGCCCGAAATAGGGTCTAGTCGAAATAGTGGTTTCGTAACCACAAATCCAAAGTAAAATTTTAAATTTTTGTAAATTTTTGATAAAATTTGATTTATTGATATTTGATGTGAAAGTATTGTTTGAAAATTTTTATTGATTAAGTGCCCAATTTTATGTTTGGGACTAAATTACATTAGTTGCAAAATGTGATGTATAGAGTTTAAGTACCCAATTGAAATGGGGGTTTGAATTAGAGGTCTTTATGTTGCAATTAGACCATTAAATAGTGTCATGGACACAAAAGGGCATTTCTAGAAATGTTTGTTAGTTATGTCATTAAGGGCATTTTTGTCATTTATGAGAAAAAGACAAAATAAGATGATATAAACATCATCTTCTCTATGGAAAAAGAACCCATAGCTGCCGATTTTCATGTCTTCCATGGCCAAGGGTTTCTTTGCTTTCCATGCTCATTTGTAAGTGTAATCTTGTCCAGTTTTCGATTATTTTCGTATTTTTGTGTTCCCTTAAACTTGAATATCATGATTTTACCATTAATTTGAAGAGAAATCAAAGTTTAAAAATATACCCATTTGTGATAAGAGTGTATTTGGTTGATTAATGGTAGATAATGAAGGCTTAGAGGGTTATATGCATGTTTTTGGGAATGAAATTGGATGAAATTGTGTAAAAATGGACTAATTTGTAAAGTTTACAAATTGTCCTTAAATATGTTAATTATTGGTAAATTGAGTGTCATTGTTGTGAAAATGGGTTAAATAAGCCCATGGAATAAAGAAAATAAGATTTTGAGTCCAATGGACTAATTTGTAATTATTGAAAAGTTAAGGGGTAAATTTAGAAATTTACCCCAAATGTGAATTATGTCCGAAATTGAATAGATAATTGATAAATGATATTTTGTGTGTTAATTTAGTCCAAAAAGGATGTGACAAAACCCGAGTAACAGAAATAGAAGAATCTCGAGAAATTAATTCGCTGGTGATTCAGGTAAGTTGTATGTGAATTCTAGCATATTTTGATAAAATATAATTATTTGTTCATAAGCGTGTGATTATATAAATATGTGAATCATGAAACAATCGGAAACCGTATATATATCCGTAAATGTGGAATTAAGGTAAATACATAAAATTCTGATTAGTTGCTAGATGTACTTCTGAAATTATCCGAATAATTGTTCGTTTATGATTGCATGATGATAATGATTTTTGAATTGTGAAATGAATGGAAATTGATGTACTTCCGTATTCGTGGAAAATAAGTATGTTTTGTGAATTTCGATTAATCATTTGATATATCTCTGAAATTGTGATAATGATGAATTATCTGTACGATCCCTATTGAGCAAGTCAGAATAAACATAGATATAAGTGACATTGTCACTAGAGGGTTCTGATTATGTCTGATATAGTTCCCGGGTGCTGGGTGGTCTAGCATGTGTTGCAGACACCTATCAACTTGTGCGAGCAGGCCCGTGGTAACTTTTGTTCTGTTTCTGATTGTAGCTTCGGCTACCACTCTGTTAGTAGCTTCGGCTACCACTCTGTTAGTAGCTTCGGCTACCCCTCTGTAATGTAGCTTCGGCTACCCCATGGCTCTGCCATGTCTGTGAGGCACTTCAGTGCTAACCTCTGCATATCTGGTTATATTCCGACATTGCTCAATGGGATTAGATTAACCGTTCTGTAACGAAGTGTTTCTGCTGGTAAAACGAAATAGTTCTGTACATTGAATTTGGTATGGATAAACATGCATATGATTGCTATATGAAATGTGCCCAAAAGAGTAAGTTGAAGATGTAGTGATATGAGTTGATATTGGCTATGTTAAAGTAAACGATTTATTGAATTGTTACATTGCTATGAATTTCATATGACTTACTGAGCTATTATGGCTTACTCTGTTCCTTTCTTTCTTTCTCAGTATATCAAGACTGTGGGATTGGGAGCCGAGGCGTTGGAGTATGCTTCACACTGTCAAGCTTCATCGGTATATTATGTCTTGATGTGTTTGGTTTATGGCATGTATAGAAAATTTATAGATATGTATAGTTATTATGTAAACTTATAAGTTCTATGCTCTTAATGTTTGTATAAGTAAAGTATTAGTTGTATTGGTTGTATATGAGAATGTTTGCATGTTAGGGAGGTTAAGGCTTGGCATATAGCCTGACACAGCCTGCATGGCATGGCACATGGGCGTGTGTCATGGCCGTGTGGGATTTGGCAGAATGCTCCACGGGTATGCGGCACGGGCGTGCCTAAGCCGTGGGCGATACACGGCCTGACCTTACGGGCGTGCCACTAGACCGTGCCTTCCCTGCACCTTGATTTAAATTTTAGTATACCACAGGGGCAGGAGACACGGCCGTGTGTCTCAACCGTTTGGGAGTACACGGCCCCCAAACAACCGTGTAGGGTGACCGTGGCCAATTTGACAAATTCGACCACGATCTCTGGACATGGGCGTGTAAAGGCCACACGGCCTTAGCACACAGCCGTGCTTTGTGTCACACGGGCGTGTGACATAGTTTCGAAAGTGAAAAATTTTTCGGGCGTTCAATTTGATAAGATTCGAATCCTAATCGTCTGTAAAGTCCGTATTATGTCCAAAACTCTCGATTGGGGTCAGAAAGAGCCAATTTGTATGTGATTCTGTAACTGTTTTTGGAGTTAAGTTCTGTGAAGGTCCGTTTAAATCCGGTAACGCTCTGTACTCGATTCCGGCGACGGTCTCGGGTATAAGGGTGTTACAGATATCTATTGCCTTGTTGAGTTTGCGAGAAAGGCTATCAATTCCACTTAAAGTATCCTTGGAGCCCTAATAGATTCCTGTACTAGCAATAACCTAGTGATCAGTGGGAGTAGTTAACAAATTAATATCTGACCTAACACCCCCTTGTGTGAACTCGGCAAGAGCAAACGGATGAAGCTTCATCTAGCAGAAGTGACAGAAAAAGTTAAAGTTCTTTGCCATATGACCTAGCAGTATCTGACCCAACTAATCGAAAGAGTCATGAGCCAGGTAGCCCCCTCAAGCAACGTACCAACTGACTGAGTGACCTTTTGATTATCATCAGGACTCAATCCATTAGGGCTAAAACCCTCCAAACAATATTTGAAGACATTTCTCACTATGATGAAAGTCTCCAAAATCAACAGACGACCAGTGCAAAACCTCTGAAACTGGAAAACAATCTGTAGCAAGGCTTCATTGAAACACTCACATGTCCTTTCTAGGTAAGGATCATTTTATAGGGAATCTGATGTCCTCGCTAAGCACATTGCAAACTTGGACGTACTTTCCCCAGTTTAGATAAAAGTCAGAATAGTGGTTTCGAATAATTATTTACATTCTCTTGCAATGAGAGAATTAGTAAAACCCTGACGAATCCTCCAAACCATAGCCCTTCAACTAATACAAATGCTAGAAAAAAAAGCATAGGTATCTCACTGCGCTGACTACAATTAAGGAAATACGTCATTGCGAGCCACTAGGAAAAGCCCGAGAGTTGGTTGGAAGCAATATTGTAGTCATTCAGAAGGCTTCAAAAGAAAAAGTGTAGCGATAAATGAAACGTAGCCTCCAGCGCGTGTAATGAAAGCAGGAAGCTATCCCTGGTGGTCTTACACAGCCGATGTAACCCCTCCAGAAAGAAGAACTCATACTCGAATTGGGAAGTTTTATTCCCCACACTGATAGGACCCATTTCAGCTCCTCCCGTTTAGTAGTGCACATGTAAGATTTCTCTATCACCAGAATCTAAGACGACCGATGGACTAGGACAATGCGGCTACCAGCTCCTCCCATCCTTATCATGTTATCGATAAAAGAATGAAACATAAATTTTAAAAGAAAAAGCAAAGTTTCTTAGAACTACATCTGTTTTGATTGTAAAAAACGCTAAGAATGAAGGATTTAGGATTCAGAAAGATATCCTTTTAAAGCATAAACTCCCTTCCCGCCTATTATTCGATTCATATGATCGAGGGAAATTAATGACCCAGATGCGAATAGAAGAAAATGGTTCAATTTTCAACAGTCAGATATGCACACGTGAGAATCATTCACGCACATGGCAAAACGATCATTATGCACCACAGTTCGCAACGTACCCAATAAGCTGCATTTAATCTTCATGTAATAAACCTAAAAAGCGCCACTTTATGACACCCTTTAGGTCCACTTAGTGGGGGAGTAGATTGTTATACGTCAATAACTTGAGACCCGAGTCTTAGAAAGGATCCGAGTCTCCAACTCACGACTCAACCACGAGAAGACAACAAGGCGAACCAGCTCGCAAGGTAAGGCTATAGATCCAGCTCGCGAGAACCTTGTGCGAGCTCACAGGGCAAAGTCGTAGGACCATCTTACGGATCCAGCTCACAAGAAAAAGTGACAGTCTCGCAAGAACCTAGGGAAGATCGCAGTCTTACTTCGAATACACCGAAGGAACTCACTGAAAGGGCCACGTACTCTGCGGGCCATCCAAACACATGTCTAGTAAGTATCAAGCCCGCCCAGAGTGCTAGTCCCAAGAGCAGAAAGGACCACGTGCTCCGTAGACACGTGCCCAACAGTCTTGGAGTTCATAGAGGATGTTAATACTGGGGGCAACGGAGTTAAGATAAAATAGTGGAACCCTATCATGGGTTGTAATAATATCTTTAACAACATATATAAATACTCTGATATTCATATTAATAAGACACAAAAAAAATATTACTCAACAAAAATAAAATAAAAGATTGAAGATTTTAAATTTTAATAAATGCATCGACCAATTAAACAACTCACTTCATATGCTGGATTTAAAGTTAGATTGATGGATATCTCCATATATTTGGAAGAAATTAAGTTATAAAAATATGATGGAATGTGGAGGGAAGGGAGTTAGATAACAAAGAATAAACACAAAAAAACAATACCAAAAAAATCCAAAATATAGAAGTGGACTATCCATTTAAGCCCTACAAATTATTTCGAGACTCTAACAATTTTATTCATTTATATTTGTTTTTAATAACATGTTAGAGTCCATACATAAATTTATACACTAAACAGTATATACAAATTTATTCTTCTTTTTTTGGGGGGAAGATCTATCAATTACAAATTTATTCTTCTTCTTTTGGGGGAAGATCTATCAATTACTTTCTAACTAAATCTAGAAGTTAATATTTGTACAAAAGTTAATAAGTTTACAAATCATCTACTTTTTAAGTGGTAGGGAAGGTATTTTTTTTAATTATATCTATTGTATACAATAGTGATTTATTAATGTAGAAATAAAATAATTTTACCTACTTTTATAACTTTTTATACAATTAATCTTTTATTTAACTGTTGAATTTATTAATATAATTAAATTTATCATGTACGAAAATTTTTGAACCCGACCACTATCTTCATAATTTCAAGCGAAAATATCATCTATATATATATATATATATATATTGATGAAATATTTTTTGCATCGAATAAATATAATAGTTGAATTATTGAATATCAATCGTACAAAAATTATTAAAGTGAGTAAAACTACATTAGTTTTAACTAGATACCTCCTCATACATACATACATATATATAACACTTATTAGTGTTTTATAGATGTGGTACCTAGTTGAGTAGTACTGGTCAATCAAACATCAACTCAGTTATGAAATTATTAAAATATCTATCATATACAGATTAAATTATATTTTTATTATTGTAATTAAGGAATCAATTGATTTTTATGTAAAGTTTTAATAAATATATTTGTTACATAAATTTTTTTCACCCATTTTATGGGTGGCATCTAATAAAGTTTTAACTTATTTGACGTATACCAATTATTTGAATATGTTTGTTCTTATCTTGACCACCTTGAAACAATAATCACTCAAAATGATAAGTGTAAGGGAAAAAGCTAACCAAATATTTCATGATGAAGAATGAAAACAAAAATGCTCCCTTAATTTCTTGGTAACCATAATTTGTTCTCCTGAAGTTGTAGTTCTATTTGATAAAGAGATGAGGGAGAGAATAGAAGCAAAAATGAAAAAGACAGAAAGGGTTGTGACTTGTGATGGGTAAGTAGGGCATTGCATGAAAAGTAATGGTCATGAGCACACCACACGCAGCAGCCATATGGTGGGCTCACGCAACGTGCACTGTATTGTTGGGGAAATAAAATATTGTGGACACCCTTCGTTCATTTCCAAATGCCTTCAAAAAAGTTAAAATCCCATCACTTCATAGATTCTGGCCGAAAGTGAATTAAGAAAAATATTTCCTAATTACATTTATGAGTTTCAGGGTTCTTATTTAAATGAGACTTACTCTGTTGAAGTTTAAATATTTGGTTAAGTTTTGAATTTGGATTTTATGAATAGAGACTTATTTAATTAATTGAATATCGAAACAAAAAATAATAGTAAAAATTAGGAAGAAAGATGCTTTGATCAGTTGGTGATGCTATGATCAGCAGAATATGTAGAAATTTGCGTGAGGTCTCCATCTTTGTACATTTTAAAGAGCAATGGTCCTGGACTGAGTGGGAACAACCAAGCATTTTGGGCATATTTTTGTTAGTGGCAGATGCCAATACATTTCAACGATACCAACAATAAGTTGTATATTTGGAGATATGGGTGAAGTAAGGAATCTTTTTGAGGGAGGGTCAAAATTTAGTTATATAATTTTATAAAAGTTTATTATTTTAATAGTTTTATCTTTAATTTTATCATTGTTAAAGATCAAAATATATTTTTATAATTTAAAACTTAAAATTATATAAAATTTAAAAAATTAAAAATTAAATTTTACATTTTATATTTTTGGAGTAAATTTAATTTATACAAGACCATAACTTGACCTACCTAGCTTATGAATAAATCTAAATTGGAGTATAGAAAATTAAAAATATATAGTAAAATACATATAAAAGATAAAAAAGAATTGATGTTTAGAGTTTTTGCACTTAGAATATTGCAAATAGACAATTTTAAGACGTAAGATTTTATGTTACGTAAAATGCTAAAACAAAATCAACTAAAATTATTGCAATAATTTTGGCTTTTGTAAAAGTGAAAATATATTTATTGGAAAAAGCTTTACTTTTAACATTTTTCGACTTAATTTAAATAGATTTAAGAACACTCTTAACATACATTGTATTCTATAAGTTGATATAAGAGAATGTGGAGTCCATTTCTAGGCCCCAATATACTCCATTTTGGGGTTAAAAGTCAAAGGCCTTGGCTCAATCCTTGCATTAAAATCAACTGACATTTAAAAAATTGGGTTTAGGCTTATGAACTCTATATACATGAGTCTCAAATCATAATTGAAATTTTCAAAATTCATTAAATTGTTTCAATCATGTTGATGGAAATGTCTGAATTTATAAATATAAGTGTAGATCTCGATCAAGTGATATAGTGAAAAGTGAGATTATTTTTATGGTGTCTAAGATGTTAAGTATGAATATTTGTTTATGAAATTAAATAAATTAGGAACGAAGTTATTATATCATTACCTTAATTTGAATCTAGTTAGACCTCTCATTGAGCCCTCATTCCTCCTATAAATACTTTAATATATCACTTACTAGGGGATTCCTCTTTACTTAATGCCCTGATAGTTAAGCATTATCCTGAGTCTCTCCACCGACCTGGCTCAAAGATTTTCCTCCTATCCTCAATAGAACCAAACTTGATCAATACTAATGTAGAAGGCAAAGAAGAAAATTGTACCTTTGTTGTAGTATACCATGCATTCTTAAAGACTCGAAAGAAGGCTTCCTTAATGAAGGAACTATCAGAAACCAAAGTACCAACGACCCAAGCCTCTAGGCCAGTATGTATCAAATCCTCTTTGTTTGTTATCGACAACCCCTGCCCTTTTTCTTCAGTGAATTTCATCTTCTTCAAAAGAGCATTAATCTCGATAATTGTAAATGCAAGATAAACTAAAGAGAAACTCAAACTCAGAATTCACAAGAAAGCAGATACGTTTGTACGAAGGGAGAAAAATTTGACAACAAAACTTCTAATTTGCCAAAAACCCTCATTGCACCTGTTTGGACAAACCCTCACTCTACACTCAGCTTTGGCCCAATCGTGCTCCCAGTTAAGCTCGCAATAGTGTAGGCTCTTTCGACCCCTTACTCCCTAATTTCGAATAAGAGTCTAAAAAAAGAATGGACTTCTGTGAAACAAGAACCAACATGGAACCCTGTCGACCACCGCACGTTGGTGTGACAACAATGACCGCTTGACTAATGTTGCCAACACCTTATACTGCCTCGCCGTCGTGAAAGTTGGCTAAAAATAGCCTTTATCTGCACTAACATACTTCAAATTTTATGTTTTTAAAACTATTTATATAACTTTTTTTGAAATCGAATATACCTATTTATATCTATATGACATGTTTTTATATTGTTTATTTTCAATATAATAATTAAATTTTAAATAGTAAAATTTCAAAAGAAACATAAATTTATCTAAAAACAATTATTTATCCAAAAAAATACAATTACTATTTTAAATTGATATACTTTTTACCAACAAATAAAGTTAACTTTTTTATTTTTATTTTTTACCAACAAATTAAAGTTCACATTTTTTTTATAATACTTAATCCAAAAAGACAAAATTATTATTTTTTAAAATAAATTCATTAATTCATTCCACATTTTTTATATTGTTTAATAATAAAATGAACAAAAATTTAAAATCGGCAGGAAAGCAATTGGCAGAAACATCCAACGCCAGGCCAGGATCTGAAATCGTTGTCAACCTCCATGCTTTCTCACTTGTCACCCTTCCCAAAATCCCCAGCCTTTTCAACTTCCCACTCTTTCTTTCAACTCTCGCAACCAACAAAGAGGAAAGGCGGGCGCCATACTCCTCACTCATCTGCTAATGTTTGCGGCTGCAACCACCCAACCATGATCTGCCTTTACCTTTCTCAACCCTATTCCGCTTCTTCATTTTCTTTAAACCCCTCACTCATACCCTCTTCAATACCCAAATTTAAACCTGCTTTTCATTGCTTTCCTAAAACCCACAAAAAGGTAATTTTTTTTCTTTTTTTATATTCTCTTGTTGTTTTCTTTTTCTTTTTTTTTTTTTTTTGGTAGTTGATTATGGATTTTTACAGAAGAAGAAGATTAATAGAGGAATATGCAGAGCGGAGTTTTCACCGGATGCTCCCCTTGCGGCTGCAATCGGCGCCTGTATGCTGAGTTCACTACTTCTTCCTGCCGCCGATACAGGGGAGGAAGATGGTGGTAGTTCGATTATTGATGCAGGGGATACGAGGTTTGCGGCTATGGGAATTATTAGTTTTATCCCTTACTTCAATTGGCTGGTTAGACATTGAAATTCTCACTTTTTTTTTTTGGAAGGGGGAAGTGGGGTTTCGTTTTAAATTGCTAACTTTTCTTTTTGGTCTTTGATTTGATAGAGCTGGGTTTTTGCTTGGCTTGATACTGGAAAGCGGCGCTACGCCGTGTATTCTATTGTATACTTGGTTCCTTACCTCAGGTATCACTTTTACGGAGTATCACATTGGAATGAATATCCAAATTATTCTATCACCTTTACGGAGTACCACATTGGAATGAATATTCAAATTATTCTATCTTTAAAATGCTTATCTTGCTTTAGTTTGAGAGCTGCAATGATGTCAAACCTTGGGTCTAATGGAGGCAGTGCAAAGTCCATTGACTTCAACGTTTTATCTACATAAACTTAGACTCTGTTAGAAATGATTTTGGGTGCGATACTAATAGCATTGAAGCTGAAATATGTAAGTGCAAGGGTCTATGTTGGGACTTGGTAGTCTCTGTTTATCTTCATGAAATGTGATAAGAGGTTAGGATTGTTTCCGAATTCCTTTCCCAGGAGCGACTGCCTTGCCTTTCTCGGGAACTTAGCTGGGTGATGATTGTTATGGTTTAATCATGTTTTGACAGTAAAATCATGTTCATCAGTCTTTGTCTACCTCTGCAAAGGACAATGAACTAGTATGCTTGTAAGTTGTTACCGGATTACTTGTTATGCCTCTTTCTGTGAGTTTCAAGTTTTAATTTCTAAACTCAAACAAGGCAATCTAATATAAAGCGTCCACTTCTTTTTATCTGTTCATACAAAGTTATAAGTTATAACCTTTTTCAAGCTTTGAGAACAATTATTTTTGTTTTGTTTAATCAGTGCATTCCTCCTCTTAATGGTTTTATTTAGGTGCTTGTTGGTATTGCTTCGAGTTTTGGCTTATTTAAGAACCCATTTTTGTTACATTCATAATGACAACCATCCTTGATTATAACGTGAGACCTTCCTTTAAACCATTGGTCTATATCAACTAGATATGCTGCTAACATTGTATTTGTGAGGCAAAATGAGATCGTAAACTGAGACAATGAGGTACTTTTGTGTTTTCCTCAATTTGATTATGCAGTTCTTTTTTTCACTGATTTAACAGGTCAAATCTCTCTCTTTCCCCAGAAGATAGCTGGCTTCCTATTGCTAGCATACTATTTTGCATTGTTCATGTTCAGGTACAAAATTTATAAAGATCATTACATGGTGATGTTATAAATATGTCATGGTATCTCTTAACTTCTGCATTAAAGTCTTGTCTAATGATGGCTTTTTATATCAATGATTTGTGCACCCGTTACGTAATATGGAGCCTCTAAACATATCTGTTGTTTTAGTGTTGATTGGTTATGACTAACTACGCTACTTTTGAGTATAGACTGAAAGTTGGGCATAAATGTATAGCATTGTTACTTACATTGCTCACCGTTGCAGCTGGAAGCAAGCATAAGAAATGGTGATCTTCAAGGCTTTCAAATTTTTAGTGAGGCTGCTAAGCATCTTTCATCAAGGAGTAGAGAGGAAGATGAACATTTCAAAGGGTATAATGAACCCGAGGTATCAGGGACTTAAAACCATTTGAGAATTGTTTTGACCCGTTTGAATTTCTGCTTTTATATCTGATACCAGTTTTGTACTTAATGTCAGGTAAAGAAAAGAGAACATAGGAATCTGCCTGATGCTGAAGAACATTCAAGAAATGAGATCCCGCATTGGGGAACTCCGAAAAGGCCCTCACAACAACATGAACAGCTGAATGATTTGGAGGATGATGGAAAAAGTGAACACTAGAATGGTAGGCATCATAACTCAACTTGATCGTAGTAGTTGGATCTGCATGAAATGCTATGCTGATGGTATAAAAGAGCATGCAAAACATGAAAACAGAAAAGAGGCAAAGATTGGTGCAGACAGAAAAGGAGGAAGGAGGGTTAACATGGTTGATACCTAGATGTGGAACTAAAAGAAGCTCATTACTGCTTTAATATTTCTTTTGAAATCTTCTTTTTTAAATGTAATTTACTTAAATATTTCCATGGTTTATCATTCCAAATAATGTGTAAAATGTTTAGGGGGAAAAAATTCCAAATTATGTAATGAAATTGGAAAAGTTGGCAAATGGGGGAAATAGAAGCTAAATGCATGTTGGGAAATGGGAACTTCAAGAGGATGGTTAAATCAGAAGCTATTAAGGAGGTATATATTTAGGCATGCAATTACAGATTGTTACTCAATGTTATTAAGGTAAGCTTACATTTTTTTTCAAATAAAATTTCAGTTCTGGTACATCAAAGTCCAAAAAACGTACCAAAAATAAAATTATAACTGAAAAGAACACAAGGACTAACGAACCTAAGTCCAAACCCATAAAGATCTAGGTGTTCACATACCATAGCCGTCGACCGCCAACGGGAGGGGAGAGAGAGGAAGCACTCAAGCATCAGATATTGGGAATAATCGCACCATTGATTTGCGTGCCACCCACGGTGAAAACCATACTACCACCAAGGTTGCAAAAGATAGTGCCAAAGCCACCCCGGACACCAACGGAGGAAGAGCCAAACCAACATTGTGGTTTTAACCACCAGAAGTTCGGGTTTAGTGTGTTGCCTCTAAGGATCCATCTTCGCCCATCCAACGGAAGGCTAGGGTAGCGATGGGCACTTGGTCTAACATGCTGGAAGGCTTGACGAAGAATAGAGGAACCCAGACAAAAAAAAAACTGAGCAATAATAGTGCAAAAAAACCTTAGCAAAAGTGTGGCTAAGATCCCCAAGACAAATAGTTGAAGGGAATCACGGGAACCCTTGCAACCGCTACTTGACAGCTGGAGGTCAGAAAAAGAGACGGTGGATTAGCCCCAATATTATTCAACCGTAAGGCATGGTAAAAGATGATGGGAAAAGGAGAGAGAAGCAATTGAAAAGAGGAATGAGCAGGGACTAGCCTGGTGGTCGGCCGCACAAGTGGCATAAGGGAATGAAGAGTTCAAGAGAAGGAACTTATGTAACCATTTTTCGGAAGAAGAATTTAGATGGAACAAATAGATATGCTCTTATTTTCCACATTATATATGTGTTAGGCATATCTCATATCGGCATTGTTACTATTATAGATATTTAAAGGAGGCTGGCAGAAGTTTGGCATTCTTGAAATGGAAAATTATCCGTTAGTTATTTTAAAATTTTTAAAATTTTAAATTAGTAAATATAAAATTATATTTTGATTCTCTTAAAAGTAATAAAAATTTAATTTAATTCTTTATAAATTATAAAGATATATACTATTAAAAATAAAATTTAATTTTAGGCCCTTTAAAAAATATTTCTAGCTTCTCCCTTTGTTGTAAAAACTGACTTAGAAAATAAAAAGCGAAAAACTCTCTCTTTCTGGCGCAGAAGAACTTCATAGAAGTACTAAGAGGGTCAAACACGTTAACCTAGCAAAACATAGTGATGGGAAGGTGATATCCTACAAAGATACTCTGGTGGGAGCATAATTTGGGAACTAAGAGGAAATGGTTATGGGTAATGAAAGTGAAACCCTATAGTCGGAGGAAGACATGGATAATGAGGAACAAGGTGTAAAACAAGACACTGTAGGTAACATTTGTATCACTCCAAAGAAGAAAAATCGAGAACTAGGAAGAAGTGGTCAAATACACTTATTGTTAAAGTGTTTGCTAAAAATATTGGGTTTTAGCATCTATCTTACAAATTGAATCAACTTTGGAACCCAGTGGGCTACCTCTAACTCATTACCCGGAGGTCTAAATACTACTTGATAAAAATTTCATGCATTAAGGATTATAATGGTACTATCAAAAGTGGCCTATGGTTCATTAATGGGAATTTTCTTATGATGATGAAATGGAAGCCAAACTTTTGAGCTTTAAAGGCATTGTTTAATGCATTGGTTGTTTAGGTACGCCTTCTTTAACTACCAATAGAATATTATGATCCAGAAATATTTACTAAGCTAGGTAAGAGTATAGGGTACTTGTTGAGAGTCTGTCGGGACGCTAAATATGAGGTAGTCTACCAGGATGATAATTATGGGAAACCATGCAAACGAGGAAAAAATGATTTAAAGAAAATGCAAGTTTTGGCGAGTGATAGCTAGCAAATGGATTTTGAGGAATCCGTTGAACAATGCAAAAGCAATAGAAAAGGGAACAACTCACTAACACAACAATCATGGAAGCTGGTAGGGCATATAGATGGTAACCCAACAAGAATCAGAATGGGAAATGATGTGCCAATAGTGCCTTGTATGTATAGGTGATGGAAGAGGGTTTATCTGTAGATTACGGGTAAGGATCCACCATTAAGAGCCGCCAAGAAGTGCTCGAAGAAGATCTACATGTTAGAGAAAAATCTCAGAAGGATATTGGGAGATTCACTCCCGAAATAAGGCTCGTTGAACCTGTGGTCTATGCTAGGAGAAATAATTTCTGTACTCTAGATAGACTAATCGGCAAGGAGGGGTTGGTTAGAACCTATTGACAAAAAGTATACTAAAAAGGATAAACCGAGTAACCGATATGTCTGTCAAGACTATTCCTCTTTAAAGGGAATCTATCGAGAAAGTACAAGTCAATGGGCTAATTTTGTAGGGAACATCAAAAAAGGGAAATCGTAAACTTGAATGGTCACTTAGATGACAATCTATTGAAAACTGTAGGCCAAAGCAGTCTACAATAGACGGACATGTTACATCTTAAAAGCAAAGTATCGCGAATAAGGCAGATTACTAAGAAGTAATCCAAGCACTATCCAACCCAAATGAGACTTAGTCTACCAGAGTGATGTAGGGTATCATTAGTTAAACCGTCTTATGGAATGTCAACAAGTTATATAGTTAGAAGAGGGAGTCCGCCAAGAACTAGTCAGATTTGGATTGTTCGCCAGGTAGGTCGTATCCCAAGGGTACAACCATATAAGTACATGGTGAGAAGAAGAACCATATTTGTAAAATGACCATAAAAAAACTTTGAATAGGTGGTGTAGAGGCCCAAATTTACCCGGCCCAAAACAGAAACCAAATGAAAATAAAACCCAAAATAATAATAATAATAATAAATCAAAAGTCCATTTACAATGTTTAGGCCCAAATCCCAAACAGCCCAAACCAAAAATAATACCTAAATCCAAGTTACAAACCCTAATAGCCCAAGCCCAAAACAGAAAATAAACCCTAGCCCACTATCTTAACTATTTTCAGCAAAAAGAACAAAAAAACCCTTTGGCCAGTGCCACAAGACTTCCGCGCGTGCCACCACGTCAGCACCTCCGTACCCTCCTCGTACCTCCACAGTATGCTCCCAAAATAGCTGGCCTTTCACCAAAATCATACATGCAGACACGAGCAACAAAGGCAAATAGTAGAAAAAACAAAAAAGCAAAAAGGTTGTATTTTTCGGCTATAAAAAGCCACAAATCATCAATGTAAAGTTTTTACAAAACACACGAATATCAATCGAAAATTAAGAATTCCCAAAGGTGATCTTTTTTTGCTTTGGTTTCATTTTACGAATCTATTTTTTTATTTTTTTTCCTTTTGCGAATAAAAATACAAAGTAAAGAAGGAAAGGGTTTGAGAAAGCGAACATTTGCGCTCCGTTGCTGTGAACGGCCGATGTAGCCACTTCCAATGAAAAGTGGCCGAAAACCTAAAGGTTTTTTTAGCTTTCGAGTCTTTTGATAATGATTTCAAAAATTTTGAGCTTGGATCTAGGTTTAGGAGGGTAAAAATGGAAAAACGAGGGTTTTTGGATTTTCCCGGCCACCGCGGTGGTCTGGTGACCAGACTAGAGGGCGCGGGAGAGGATTTGAGAGCATCCTCAGGAATTTTTTTTTTGAAAATGAAAAGGGAAATTTTTTTTTTTTCTGATTTGGGCTATTTATATAAGGGTTCAAACGACACCGTTTTGGACTTAAGCACCACTGCCAAAATGTCACTGTTTCGCTTAAGACCCAAGATCCAACCCACTCTATGCTAAGGATCTGCGTGTTTTTGCTTTTGGGGTTATTTGCGCTGCAAGTCCTTCTGCTCTTTAATGGCTTTGCAATTAAGTTTTTTTCATGTTTTAATGTTTGCCCTATAATTTATTTCGGCTTTTAATTAGGTCCACCTTGAAGCTGCACGTTTTGGATGAGGAGATTATTTTCCATTTTGGTCCCTCCTTGTTATTCGCACGTTCAATGTAGTCCTTTTCCTTTCTTTTTATTTCTAATTCGCCCAAAATTTCTATTTTAAAATTCAATTTAGTCCTTTTGGTCATTTTTGCTATTTCATTAATTAATTTAACATTATTATTGGCTGCGTGTTTTGGAGGAGGAGATTATTTCCCATTTTGGTCCCTCCTTGTTATTCGCGCGTTCAATGTAGTCCTTTTCCTTTCTTTTTATTTCTGATTCGCCCCAAATTTCTATTTTAAAATTCAATTTAGTCATTTTGGTCATTTTTGCTATTTCATTAATCAATTTAACATTATTGTTATAATATATTTTATTTTTATACTTATTATTATATCATTAATTTTGTATTATTATTACTGTTATTTCTTTTATATTTATTTACCTAGTATTTTTTTTAAACACGCTTACTTTATCTTATCATATTATTACTTATTTATTTATATCCTTCTATATAGTTTTAAAACTTTAGATTTTTTTTATACTATTATTAGTAATATCATCATTATTATTAATATTATGATTTGTAATTTGTGTTACACTATATTTATTTATTTATGTGTTTAGTATTAGTTCTTTAGTCCCAAATTTTTAGTTTTTTTAATTATTATTTTTCGTCTATTTTCGCTCGTTTGTTTTATCCTCATCCTTTATATTGTCACGCACGTTTATTATTCTGTTAGGCATGTAAACACTGTAATTTATTTTACATCTCGCAACAAAACTGCGTTACAGTTTACATGATGCATTAAAAATTTTGTTTTAAAATAAGCAATACCCTGTACTTTTAAAATTCGAAAAGTTGTACCCTAACTTACGGGATTTTGATTTTCTCGACAAATCTGAATAAACGAACATTTTAAAAATTTTAAAATAATCTCGAGAATTACGAAAGGATCATGTTCTAACTTATGGAATATGATTTCTTTCTAAAACTGAGATCATCAAACTTCTTTCAAATAAATAAAATTTCTGGTTTTTATTCTCATTTCGAGGATTTAAGGCGTTGTGTCCTAACTTACGAGACATAATTCTTTTTCTTGATTAACGTGAAATATGCCCTTTTTTGTAAAATAATTTTTAACTAAGTAATATTTTAACAAAAGATCATATTTTAAAATCTTTTCAAATTTTCAACTTTCGACATTAAGACACTAAATAATCAATTAGGTACCAATTTTGGGCGTGATGATGGTGCTAATCCTTCCTCGCAGGTAACCGACTCCCGAACCCGTTTTCTCAAATTTCGTAGACCAAAATTGTTGTTTTAGTGAATCAAAACATTTTATTAAAATGACCAGATTACAAGGTGATCCGATCACACCAAAATAAAAAGGAGTGGTGGCGACTCCAATTTTCGTTTTAAATGAAATTCGACCCTTTTTCAAAAAAATGGTTTCGACAAGTGGATATTTGGAATAGAAGTTGGATGAAAGCAAGAATGCATGTAAAGGAAGGTCTGAGTCCACAATTATGGCGAAACCTCTGAGAGTTTACCAAAACTAGTCGAATTGCTATAGAATCGCCTAGGGAAAGAACACTTAGTGGTCTATATCCGCCAATAGATAACTTCGAAAAATTAATCAAAGACCACCAAATCAGATTAAGAGAAATTATCCCAAGTTTATCAGGGAGTTAAACGTGTTTAGTTTCTTTTTATTTTATTACTACCCCGACAAGATTAGAGATATTTCGTATTACAGCAAATAAACTCACTAAATTCTTTTGAACTTACAGAAATTTGTTCTAACACCCCTAACCCGTCTCTGTCATTGGATTAGGGCTACGAAGTATTACAATATAAAGCAAAACATTTAACTTCAATACAAAATAATAATTCAACTTACAAAGTAAATAATAATTACACAATTTAATCGTAGCAATAATACTCATTTGGGCCTTAAATTGGGTATTCGGAGCCCTAAAAATGACTTAAAAATAATCAGGGATCAATTTGAATAAATCAAAAAATTTTGAGAAAAACATGAAAAATTGTTAAAAGAAGGGTCACACGGCCATATGACATAGCCCAGACTATGTGGACAATCGAAGTAAGGTCGCATGGCCATGTCGCAAGTCATGTGCCAGACCGTGTAACTCACTGACTTGGTACACACAATCGTGTCTCAAACCGTGTGATACCTGCACCTAAAATAAGAATGACACACGTGTCGTAAGCCGTGTGCCAGATCGTGTAACTCACTGACTTGGTACACACGATCGTGTCTTAGACCATGTGAAACCTGCACCTAAAATAAAAATGACATACGGCCGTGTGGCCAGGCCATGTGTGTCACACAACCATGTGATAGCCCATGTCTCAAGCTGTGTGCTCCATAATTAGCCCCTAAAACAAACTATTTTAAGGCCAAACCTTGCCCAACAAGCTACGTCATTTGTGTATACATTTAATGGACCTAAACACATTTCAAACACTCATAAACATACCAATTCAATCAACCTAATTCTCCTAACCAATATGCCATTCAAGGGTAACTCATTTATACCAAAACAATATCAATAAAAACAAAGCTATAATGTCACATCTCAAACCCAAAACATAGGTAAAATAGCTACCTAATGACAACAATTGTCAATCCATTCACCATTCAAATTAAGCATACCAAAATGACCATATTCATTTAACTTTTAACATATACAAGCAACTATACCATATATGCATATAACCATTTACAAAAGTAACCAAAACATAACAAAAGTATAAATGACATTAAACCCTATACATGTAATTTATAACCATAGTTCACAATAATAAAAAACTACCAAAAGTGATTGTGGGATAATGTGATAGGACTCCGACAAAGTTCCAACCGATTGAACTTCCGATGATCTACAAAACAAAGGAAAAACAACTACATAAACATTTAATGCTTAGTAAATTCATAAGAGATAAACTTCAACTTATCGAACATCAATTAACAATCCATACAACCGTGCTCATTTCATTATTTAACATTAAACTTTCCTATGCACCATATTTCACATGGTTAGTAGAAATCATGAAAACATAACATCTCATATACTAGAAAATAAATTCCATACCTTTCTTTTTCATCACATAACAACTTCCTATTCATTACATTTCATAAATTCATACTCATTTTACCTTTTCAAATGAACATTAGCATTAATAGGTTCCTATACGTGCCTTTTCTTCGTCCTTTTCTTACCCGCTAAACCATCTAGAATTTTATCGAATACTCGAGAATGCCCACACATAGTGTACCTTTTAATGTAATAGTAACATTTCTTTTTAAATAGTGCTTACACGAGCTATAAAATGGATCTGCTCACATGAGATATGGGTCGGAATGTTAGCTACACGATATTACTCACAGGAGCTGTGGAAAATCCGCAACAAATACAGGACCTCAGCCATCAGTAGGACATTCAAGACCAGCACCTGAAATTTAAATCACTTGGCTCCAATAGGAGCATGCCACTTGGCTCTTAAATTGCCATTAAATGCTCTATAAGATTGTCATTTGTATCCATCTCATAAATTACTAGGTCTCACTATATTCTTTTTTGTTTTCAAAAACTTTAGTTACATATCAGACTTAAGTGTCAAAGTGTGCCCTAAAGGTAAAATCTCTGACAATCACTAAATATGGTTATTTTCTAGTAGGCCTAAAAGAAGGAACTTGAAGAGCCTAATGAGTTCATAAGACTTTGTAGTAGCACACAAACCACAATGCAAGCTCTTCTAAGAGGAGTTCGAGTAGTCTAGGATTCCTCTAAGCTACTTAGAAACCATAAGAGTTGGCATTTCTATGCCTTCAAATTTTCCTAATGCATAACTTTAGGTTAGACCTCACCTAGTTCCTTTTTTCCACTTGTAGTGTCCCTCCACCTTGAAATTACGAACTATGAAAGGCCAAGCTCTCCCTCCTCAAGAAGTTAGAAGAGCCCAAGAAGTTCACAAACCCTTTCAGGGTCCTTGATTAGATCTCCTTGACACCCAAGCTATGACCCTTATGCCATTGTCGCTTCTTCTTCAACTTACTTTGGAGTACATCTCTCTCAATGAGTTAGAAGAGTCTGCAAGATGTCTTCAAGGCCTCCTTGTTGCATCCCACATTAAGTGTTAGCTCAAAAGGTGTAACACCCTCTAACCCCAAATCGATCCCGAAATAGGGTTACAAGGCATTACCAAACAAATCAGACAATTTACAGATAATTCTTAATAAATAAATAAACAAGAAAATTATTATTTAACAATAATTTATAGTATAATCATAAATGCATATAAATTATATTTTACTTTACTAATTGATTTCGTTTATAAATTTTTTTTTATTTTTTATAAAAATTTCGGCAGCATTTTTGCTTATTTTTACATAAACCTCCTGCAAGTTCAAACCAGAAATAAACCATTCCAATTCACTTCCACATAACATATAACTATATACCATTCATTTCATAAACTTAGGAATCATCCATTCATGCGTCAAACTCCTTAAAGTTGATACACCATCTTTCACATTCAAAACATTAAATATGTACAAGTGACAACCTAAAGCCTAGTACATGCCACATTACCAGAAGATAAGATTTTCACCATAAAATGAGCTGAAGTCGGAGATGATTTTGAATGCAGAACCGGACTCTACTTTACCTAACCTGCGCACGGAGAACAACCGTACACTGAGTATTGGAAATACTCAGTGGTATTATCATAATTCAATTCATAACATCAAATCAAGTTCAAAGCATAAATGCACAAGTAGTCAATTGAATATGCCAATTCATGTCACATTAATGTCATTCCAATGATTATAAAATTTTCACCAACATGTAAACACTTAATTCATAACACTTTCATGTATACATAATTCATAAACATAAAGTTCATGCTTTCAACTTCATAGCACAATTTCTTTTCACATTTCGTATCATCATTTTCTTTCACCTTTCATTCGATAATTCAGATAATCAGATTAAGATAATTTTGCTCATTTCACTTATGGGCCCTATTAACCTGACTCGGATCAAGGTGGATACGCGGATCCAACCAAACACACCAGAGTGGCGACCAACGCCTCATCGGATAGTTCGAAGTAAATCAGATCTATGGCACACCAAGTACCTCATCGGCCAAGCCGAAGCAATGTGGCTACCAAAGCCTCATCGAAACTATCCAAAGTAAATCTATGGCACACCTAGTGCCTCATCGACTCGAGGTCGAAGAATCCCTGAACACTTCCAATCCTATGGCATGCCAATTATATCCACTAAGCCCGACTAGTTAATAGGGTTTCGATCACATTTCCATTTCCGAAACATTTTCACATTTCAATCAATTCTCTTATATTTCTCAATGTAATCACAAATAATCAACAATTCACATTCAAGTCATTTTCATGCACATTCATATATATATAAAACAATTAAATATGCAATAATAAATACTTTGAATTATGATAATACAAACCGATTTCTCCGAGCTATTCCTCGACTACTTTCTCTTTCCCCTTCGTATTAGATGCATCGGTTTCTTTGTTTGCTATGAAAATTAGCATAATTATAATTAATTAATAATGCACATAATTTATAAAATTTTAAATTTTACTATACAACTTTTATAATATTCCCACTTATATCCTAAACTTTGTCATCTTCTCTCCTTTAGCAATTTACCTCATTTTCTTATTCAATTTCCATCAAAATATTCATATAACTACCAAATTTTCATCATTTTTCCATAATTCCGAATTTCTTTCAATTTAATCCCTAAAACTCAAAACTTATGGCTTGTTTTACAATTAAGTCCCTAATTTAATTCAAATTCATAATTCTATCAAATTAATCCCTAATTTCATCATTTCTTCAACATAAACCCTAATCAAACCTCCATTAATTTTCAATATTTTCTCATGAATTCAAGAAAATCTTTCTCTAAAGCTTTCAAAATATTAAAATTAGAAAGAAAAGGGCTTAATTAACTTACCAAATTAACTTTCAAGCTTCAATCCTTCAATTTTCCCTTTTTCTTTTCTTTCTTTCCTTTCTTTCTCTGTTTCGTGACTTCTCTGTTCTTTCTTTCTATCTTTTTGTTTCATTTCTTTTATTATTTCTTTTATTTACTTAATTAATTAATTAATATAAATATCTAATTAAATCTAATTATATACACACATTTGTATACATACACATACACACATGTCACCAATTATTATCATACACTTGTCTCCATTTATTTATTAAATAAACTACAATATATATATAATTAATAATAATTAAATAATTAAATAATATATATATATTACTTAAATAATAAGTAAATATACACATTTAATACATTTGTACCATTAATACAAATACACATGTATTTATCCATCATCAAACACATGTCACTTTTATGGTTTAATTACTAATTTAATCCCTTAACAATTTTCTATTCTATAATTAAACTTTTGCACTTTATTCAATTTAATCTTATCTACTAATTGTTTCTAATTAAATTAGATTCACTTAATCAAAATCTAATTTAACTCATAATTATCCTCACAAATATTTTTAATAAATATTTACGGACTTAATTTCCTAAGACAGAGGCCCTACGACTCGTTTTTTCGGTGCCCGGGAATTTGGGTCATTACAAAAGGATCAACTCAAGATCGTCGATAAGGAGGTTGAATTGGCCTTTGAGAAATTGTGGTGGAAGCAAAGAAAAATATACAACAAAGAACACAATGATTTATAATGGTTCGGCCTTAATTGCCTACTCCACTACTTGAGCTTTCCACAACTAAGGATTTTCTCCAAATTCACTAATTTGGCAACCTTTGAGGACAATGTTTAACCTTACAATCTCTCTTACGACTTATACCCTAAAATCTTAAGATACAACTCCCTTAAGGTTTCTACCTAAACCTTAAAAATAAACCCTTTCTTAAAGAGAAACAAACAAGCAAACAAAGAAATAATCATTACAAGACCAAGATGTTTTCCAATTAAGCACTAAGGCAAAGAAAAACACTTGAGCTAAATTAATACAATGAAAGCTCACAAGTGTTTACAAGAAAAAGTATAAAAGAATTAAGCTCTAGGTTGTTTTGATTGATCTTTAAGCTTTGCACATGTTTCTTATTCTTGCTAAACCTTTGGAAGATGATATTTATAACCTCTAATTGATTTCAAACTGTTGTGGTTGTTGTAGAAGTGAATATAGTCGTTGGGGATGAAATACCAAGTCAATAACTTCACTTGCAGCAATGAGTATCGATACCTACTAAAAGGGTATCGATATTTTTTTTGTAATTAATGCTGATTTCAATGACCGCTGGAGCAGGAATCGATACCTTAGGAAATATATCAATACCTTAAGAAAAGCATCGATACTAGATTGATACCTACCAGGGTTTGAAAAATGGCAGAATGTCAATTTGGTATCGATTATTAAAGGGGTATCAATAGCTTGTTAAATATCGATACTTAGACAAAAAGTATTGATACTTTTGTCCTGGAGCAATTCTAACTTGTTTGAAAATGGTTAAAACATATTTGAAAATGTTTGACTCAATTGAAACTTTTTCAACTTGATTTTATCAAATTGCTCAACTTTACTTTTTATTCAAAAACACTTTAATTTGTTTTATCAAAACACATAATCCAATAAGGCTTAGTTTAACATAGGTAATCTCAAATTCTCTTCCTTCCCCATTTCTAACTTTGTTTCTTATCCCCTCTCACCAGAATATCAACGTTCCCACATTCTTAAATACAAACATTCATCCCGTTGTAACTTTCAGATTTTCCCATCCGCAATAGTAATAAAATATTATTTATAATATAAACCATTATTTTTTATATTCAATATAAAAAGGAAGAATTCTAATTATTTTTATAAAAATAATAAAATCAAATAATATTGTAATTGATTATAAATCTAAAAATTGTTTTAATTATAACACTAATTACTTTTTATTTTATATAATAGAAAAGTTAACAAAATTGTTGATTGAAAGACCTTATGGGAACGATATTGATAATTTAGAGACTCTATTAGAACGTTTGAAGTTTAGAAACTAATTTAGAATCTAATTATAGTTTGAGAATGTTTAGTGTAATTAGCTCTTGTATTTTATATTTGTTATATACCCATAAAAGATATTTTAACTAGTATGTAATTTTCAATACATATTTGGTTTTATACTTTTTTTTTTCTAATTACACTATTTTTAATTGTGTTTAAGGTTCGCAATTTTTTATCTAACTTAATTTTGATTTTTTTATTTTTAAATATTTAATTAAATAAAAAAATTTAAATTAAAAACTTATATTATAATAAATCAATTAAGTATTAACATAGCTATTAAAACTTGTATATAGCACGAGCCAAAAAATTAAATTTGAATCAATTAATCATCTTCATTAAATCTAAGTATGATTACTTGATACCAATAAATTTAATGAGTTAAAAATTTTAAAAGGTAAAGAGGAGGATGGATTCAAATCCACAAAAATAAAAAATTTATATGTCAAAAAAGCCTTTAAAAATATAAAAAAAATAAATTCAATTAAGACTTTGTATTAAATTCACACCTAATTAAGCTCCAATCATTAAATAAAATAATCAATTAAGCTCATTTGTTAATGGTTTCCGTCATTGATCATGTAGACCATTAAAATAAATTGACAGATCAATCAAATGACGACATATGGTAGCTTCTAGTTAAATTTAAATTTTTTTTTCTCATAAAAACATCACAAAATCATTAAAAATTATTTAAAAAATAGCAAAAAAGATAATTTTTTAAAATATTTTAAAAATATATCAAAAATAAAAATTGATATAAACTTATAAATATTATAAATATTATTGGAAATATAAAAATCTAATAAATTATAAAAGTAATAAAATGTATTTATAATATTTAAAATTTTATAAAAACATATTAAAATTCTATAAAAATTATAAAATTACTAAAAGTATTAAAATTTATATAAAATTATAAGAATTATAAAAAAATCATAAGAACTTGAACTAGATCTAATCAATCGATTTGGTTGTTTAAATCGAAATTGACAAAGGTATTGGTCCAGAGAAAGCCATTAGATTAGTTGACCTAAAACCGAGCAGTTGAACAATTTTTTATTTTTTAATAATTTCGAGCTTTCCCTTGACCGATACCTTAGCCAATTTTGAGCTAATCAGTCCAATTCAAGTTTTTATATTTTTTTTATAATTTTTATAAGTTTATATCAATTTTAATATTTTAATATATTTTTAATTATTTACAATATTATTATTTTAAATAATTCTAATACATTTTAACTTTAATATTTTAAATAATTTTATATTTTTTATAATTTATTAGATTTTATTAGATTTTTATAATTTTTTTATAATTTTAATAAGTTAATATTATTTATAATTTTCTAATATTTAAGATTTTTTAAATAATTTTTATAAGAAAAATATTAAATTAAATCAGAAGTTGTCACGTGTCACTATTTGATTGATTCGTCTAAATTATTTTAAAGGTCCACATGATCAATGATAGAAACCGTTAACAAATGGTTTAATTGATTATTTTAGTGAATGATAAAATTTTAAATGGGTGCAAACTTAATTGATTTTTTACATTTTTAAAATATAAGCCAAAAATAAAACAAAATTAAAAAAACAACTTATGTTAATATATTCACTTTGAAATTTATTATAAATAGTAATTAAAGTTTCTGAATTTATAAAATATAAATCATACGAATCAGTATTATCTACGGTAAACACTCGTCACTCTCGCATACGTCCCTTACCAAATACCAACCCACTCATATTTTCCACTTTTTAAGGGTTTCTTCGTTAAACCCAAAGTACCCAGCTACAGCAGATGGCCTCACTCGCCAACACAACCGCAGGTGCCGTTGCCGGCGCCCGGAAAATTTCCAATGGAAAACCTATTCCCTTCATTTCTTCCAAATCCCTCTCCTTTCCCTCTTTCAGGCCTTCCATTTCCTCGCTGAAACCCTTAATCCCCACCCAATTCTCCTCTCTTTCCCCTCTCCAATGCTCCCCTAATCCCTCCCCTTCTACCTCCCCGCCTTCCCTCAAATCTCGCCTCCGCAACGGCGAAACCCTCTACGGCATCTTCCTTCTCTCATTCTCCCCCACTTTGGCTGAGATCGTCGCCTTCTCTGGCTACGACTTCGTAGTCATCGACATGGAACACGGCCCCGGGGGAATCCATGAGTCCCTCCAAATGCTCCGCGCTGTCGCCACGACCAACACCCCAGCCATCATCCGCCTGCCTGAGTCCTCCGCGGTTTGGGCCAAAAAAGCCCTTGACCTTGGTCCACAAGGGATCATGTTTCCAATGATCGACTCCCCTAAAGACGCTAGAAAGGCGGTGTCGTATTGCCATTTCCCTCCCAACGGAATCCGTGGATCCGCTCACACGGTGGTGAGAGCTTCCAACTACGGAATCAACGAAGGGTATCTGAGCAACTACAAGGAGGATCTGTTAATAATGTGCCAAGTCGAGACGGTAGATGGTGTAAAAAAAGTGGAAGAAATCGCCGCCGTTGAAGGGGTAGACTGTATTCAAATGGGTCCATTGGATTTAAGTGCTAGCCTGGGTTACCTCTGGGACCCGGGTCACAAGAAGGTAAGGGAGATGTTGAGGACGGCGGAGAAAGAAGTGCTTAAGTCCGACCGGAAAGACGGCGGAGCCTTCTTGGCCGGTTTCGCAATGCCACATGATCCGCCGGAGGCGCTCGGGAAGCGCGGGTATCATATGGTTTCCGGTGCCGTTGATGTTGGGTTGTTCAGAAATGCGGCGGTGGAGGATGTTAGGAAGTTTAAGATTAGTCTCAATGCTGATTCTGATGATTCCGATGATGATAAAGATTCCGATGAGAAGTATTGGAGTGAATAAAAAATATAGATAGAAAATTTCATTTTGGTTTGCTGTTTGGGTTTATCGTTTGGTTGCAATCCTTTTGTAAATGTAGTTGAACGGCTTGGTTTCTTAGAGGGCAATGAAATCGAGTTCCAATTCAGTTCTTCAATTTATCTATGAGACTTCAACCATGTTTTGAGTTCCATTTGGCATAACCATATTTATCTGTGAAACACTACTTTCCATTTACAAATCTGAAATGAAATTCTAAACTCTTTTCTTACGGGATTCCGGTCAATTTTCCGGTAGGATGAAGACCAAGAACAGGAATAATAATCTTTCGGCCTAAGAGTTGGGCTGAGCTCGAGTATCATCCCCCCATGACATGGTGATGATCCCTCCACCATGTCAGGTATTTCTTGTGATGAAATGGAATCGCTACTTGGTATAACAAAGATGCAAACAATGAATGAAGTACTGTTAGCTAACGGCCGTGGAGATTAGTCGAAGAAAGTTGACGTCTGAGAGAAACATTGGTAAAAAAGTATTGCACAAAAGATGACATCCTTCAATGCCAGCCAAAACCAAGGGATTCATGGACATGGAAGGTCATACTAATGAGCAAGGAAGATCATACTAATGGGCGAGGAAGTGATTGAAAAATAATATCACCACAACAGATGGAGTTCACAAAAAATGTACAAAACCATAGGATAAACATATTATCAGAGGCGGAATTGGACAACCAAAACTTGTATCTTTGATTGAGGGTCAGGTCAGCTTCTGAATAACACGCATTTTGTAGGTTGGAATGTTCATGGTCCCAACGTCTCGAAGAAAATCTTCAACTTTCTATGGACACTGAAAGTCCATTTTAAAGTGATTATCTTTCTCTGGAAAGTCCTCTATTGTAAATCAGAGTTAAAAAAGAGAATTAACTCTATAAATCCGCTTCCTAGTTGGCAACTGGTACCATTCCCACAATGGTAGTATCGCTTTCATATAGAAACTATGATCTACCCACAAAGGACTTTAAAAGAACACAAAAAATTTCCATCCTTTTTAGATGATAAAATTATGTAAAGAAATCGTCCAGAATAAGCAAGCCAACGGTTGATCCTACCATAGAACTGGTACCATTCCCACAATGGTAGTATTGCTTTCATATAGAAACTATGATCTACCCACAAAGGACTTCAAAAGAAAACAAAAAATTTCCATCCTTTTTAGATGATAAACTTATGTAAAGAAATCATCCAGAATAAGCAAGCCAACGGTTGATCCTACCATAGAACTGCTAAAGTATGCTACAGCTCTTCAAGTTTATATTTAATCAAATAAAAATGATAGTGGAGTGTCCATGTGAGAGAGGAGACAACTCCTCAGCTGTATGTATTCTAGTGTTGAAGTTCAACGCACATGGTACAAGTGAGGCAATCTATCTAATCTCTATACCGTAAATACAACCCAATTTAATGAATTTCCTAAATGTCTTGATTGCATTTAAGCTGTGGTAGAATCTCAATTCCAAAGCGTGATTATGATATAAAACATCCCCACATCCCTTGTTCATGTTCCAGCCGACTATCCAACTTGGCCATGTGACAATCATACATCATTAGTCATATGATTGATTTCCTTCCCAATTCTACCCTTCAAAGTTGCTATGTTTCCATTCCAACCCAAGTCTTCAATCATCCTTGAATATCATACATTTTCAACCTTAACTGATAACATACATACATACATATAGGTTTGAGTATTCAATCGAGTCGAGTCAAATTGAGTAAAAAAATTTCGAGTTTGTCGAGTTGACAAATCCTATTTTAGCAACCGAACTCAATTTGAATTTTTTTCGAATCAAATCGAATCTAGTCAAAAAATTTCGAGTCAAGTTGAGTCAAGTTAACAAATCATATTATTTATACTCAATATTACGTTTACATGGATCGACTATTTAACTAGTAGATGAAGTACAAGATTATTTAAGTACATAAACAATACAATTGTTTTGTCTTTTAACTTAATGGGTCAACATTGATCAAAATAACGTAGTTTTGCCTTTTAACTTAATGGTTTTGACTTTTTAACTTTCTAAAAAGTAAACATTTATCAAAACGACGTAGTTTTGCCTTTTCTTATTCGAATTTTCAGATAACTCGAATTGTTTAATTCATATTCAAGTTAAACCGAAAAACTTAATTTTTTATTCGAGTTGATCCAAATAACTTGATTAACTCAAATAACTCGAACTATTTAATTCAAAATTAAAATTTTTATCGAATTTTTCGAATCGAATTGGATTTTGCTCACCCCTACATACATACATACATACAAGACGCAGCTAAAAGATGGATATCCTATAACATCTCTAATTTATCAAATTCTTGTGTTTCTGTGACTATAATGTTTGATGAGGTGACATTTTTAGGTGATAATGTAGCATCGAATTTTTACATTTTTTTCAAATTTAAAAATTAAAATGAACTTAGTTGTGAATTTGAAATACCAAAGTGTATCTAATTACCAAATTCATATGCTTAAAACTAATAAAGTATATATCCCTCACGAGGGTATTAAGGTCAATAACTCAACAAAGCATGTTCTTTAAGCTCTACCAATCCATGTATTTTAGATGCTGAGTTGAGGCCAATAAGATTTGATTTCACATCTCCATTGTCCTGCACTCCCAACATTTGAGAAACAAGCAAAGAAAGATGGCCAATCTTAGAAGTCTCACAAAAAATTTCATATGTGCTTGTCAGCTTCTCTTGTTATTGCAAGCCAAAGTCTTTTGTTCTCAGTACAAGGTTGGAGATTTAGATGCTTGGGGCATTCCAACATCAGCAAATCCCCAAGTATATGCCAAATGGTCCAAAAACCATTCTTTCAAGCTCGGAGACTCTCTCTGTAAGTTCCTCTTCTTCTCCGTGTTTGTTTCATCCAAAATAGCTTTCAAAAACTGATATTTCCCCACTCTTTTTGCAGTGTTCCTATACCCACCAAGTCAAGATTCAGTGATCCAAGTGACGGAACAATCCTACAACAGTTGTAACCTCAAAGATCCAATCTTGTACATGAATAATGGCAACTCACTGTTCAACATCACTAAGCCTGGGGAGTATTTCTTCACCAGTGGGGAGCCTGGTCACTGTGAAAAGAAGCAGAAGCTGTACATCGCTGTGCTTTCAGGCAACGGCTCTGCAGCACTTGCTCCTTCTTACGGTCCCTCTGCATTACCGGACACTGCATCGTCACCGTCTTACACGACTGTCTTCGGCAACATCCCACAACCGCCTTCTTCATCGCCGTCACTAGGGTTCCCATTATTCGTTACAGCTGTTATTGCATCAGCCACATGGGGAATAATCAATGCCATGATATGAAGAAGGGGACATAGTTACTCGCTCTCTACTGTCAAATTGTCAAACCATTCCACTTGGCATTTTATTTATTTTTCATTCAAATGTGATTTCTAGAATTTGGGTTTTATTCTTCGGATTTGTGATTCATTTTTCGGTGATGAAACTTGCAAAGAGAATACGAACAGTGAAATGGGAGATCTAGAGAGTATTGTATTGTATTGTATAATAGCTTATTCTTTCTGTGATTTCATCCATGTAGATTTTTACAGACAGGACAGGAAAGAATCTATGAGCTTGAAAAGAAGAGATTTTGGACATCTGGTTTTGATGTTTTTAAGAAAAAGGAAAAAAGGGAAAGCCCCACTCTATGAAAACTACATTTAATTTGGAGGATAGAATAGGTCCGAGAGAACACCGCCTGAAATTATGGTTGGTGAGTTGTGAGACATGGACATAACATACCATAAGCTCTCAGTTCCATTGATTTTTTCTTATGTTTTAATCGCCAGCTGGTTATGATTCTTGCCAATACTACACCGACAACCCTCTCTCTCTGGCTCACTACCACTGTCATATCTTCCAAATTTGGAACCTTAGATGAACTGAACTGAAGGATTAATTCCATAATTTAATTGAATTGATCTTGATTTTACAATCAGCCCCAATACAAATGCACGTTGAACATCTTGGAAACCCACAAAGCCGAATCCCATCCATGTTTAATTGTGATTCGCCCTCACTTTTATAACATTGTATAGTCATCAAATCAAGGAATCATGGAGTTTGACCGGTGATCTTGTAGTGTGTGTGTGTACTAAACACAATCAATTCCTAGAATTTGATGGACACGAAAATGGTAAATTTGCTACTAGGCACTTTTGCCTTTTGGTGTTCAGGGTTTAACATTCTTATAGAAATTCTGCTCTTTTTAATATTCATAGTTCTTCTTAGATGAGATTGAACCCCCCCCCCTTCTTTTTGTTGATTGTGTTTTACGATTTCTTGCTTATTGGTGTGAAAATTGTTCTATCAGTCTCGGTTCCTATAAGAATATGCTTCAAACCTCTTATAAGATGATGGATTGGTACATAATACAGTAATTATCAATTTGACAATAATACCTGTTATAGGTCAGAAGACAGACTCAATAAAGAGCTGTAAAAAAATATATATGGAGAAGTCAAAAACACTAGCCCTTGCCAATTGTTTGCAACGCCGGACTCTAATGCAACTAAAAACCTAAAGGTGTTAAAAAGGACCCCAATAATATTACCAAGTATATTCATCCCCGCAACTTGTATGGAATAGTTCATAGTTGATGAGAGTGGGAACAACTCAAGTTATAATGATGTGATTTTGGAATTTGAAGTGGAGGGCCTTGATGCAATCAAGAAAGGATGAGGCCCTATGATTGGCCAGTTTGAAGTTGTGATATATGTGACCGCAAGTAAAATCGAAGAAAAAAAGATAGATGGTAATGATATAAATGTTAAATTGCATCAAGGCCTAATAGATTATTTGTTTTCTCCGAGCTCATAATCTCAATGTACAAGTGGATTTTTTTTCTCAAGCATTTGAATCAAGTTTAAATGCTAGAGCCACACTATTGTAAAGACTTTACTTGAAAACCACATTCAGCCCAAACAAAATTATATTCAAACTATAAAACAAACAAAGACACTTATGATTTATACAAAAAAAAAAAAAAAATAATGATTGAATTTTTTCGAAATCACTGTTTGAAAGTAATAATAGTCAATGTCACTTTTCAAAAGTAGATAAAATGTGCTTTATGGAGTGATTAAGAACTATATCAGGCGTGCCTGTTACCATGTTTATGTTGCAGGTCCAAAACTCATAATAACCTAGAATCAAAGATAATCTTAGTAACAACATTAAATGCTGGAGCTGGACCAAGGTTGTATAATTGCTGGAATTGCAAAAAAACCTAGTTGCCCTCCACGATAAGGCTATCTCCATACAAATTTTGCTGCATTTATACCCTTGATAAAAGGATAACAACAAACTGAATGGAGGAACTTGAGAAAGTTGCTTGTGAAAACATTAACTTTTATGTTATTTTAGGTTGAGTCATATGAAAACTTCACCCCCCTTTCCACTTTTTATTGTAAGCATGAGATGGAATAAAATAGAGAGTTGACAGTATACCCTATAGTCGTAGTTTGTTTTAAATTATGGAACGGCTTAGTATATTATCATAAGTTGCCTTATCAGATTTAGATTTATATGCCAAAGGCATCAAATGCCTTGGCCAAATCAAAGGCACAATTTCTGGGATATCTTTATGTTAGTAATACAAGTTGCCCTTTGGTCCAGTCTACGGGACGTTGATGATGATAATTAAGCTTAAAGCTTACAAAATTTTGACTTTTAGAGCTTAAAACCCACGTGCATTTACTCTATCAACAAGCTACTTGGTTATGGAGTTTGACAATTTAGTTATACTACAAATCTAATACCAGAATTTTTTTTATCATTTTAATTTCTATATTTAAAAGGATTTAAAGATTGAGATTGAAATTTAGAGTCTCAAGGTTTAAATGGACTCAAATCTAAACGTACATCCAATATTTAGTAACATTAAAAAAAAATGAAATCTGTCAACAAATGAGTTTCTATATTTGAAAAAAAAAAAAAAAAGAAAAACTATTGAAGGGGAAGAGGGAAACCGTACATCACATAACAGATACTTTCTTCTTTGTTATCCACCTCTTTTTGGCGTTCTCCATTGCTGCATTTTTCAACCTCATGAGCTCTTGGAAACACTGCTGATACTGTAAATTAATGGCATCAAGCTCAAACTTCAGCTCCTTAAACTTATCCTTGTCTTCCACTGACATAGAACAAATGCTTGACAAGCTCATATCTTGTGATGCAAATGAACATGAATCCATTAAGTAGGATGTATCGGAGTAATTTACAGAGTCATTTATCACAAAAGATTCGCAACGGTTTTCCTCGTCACTCGCTTCTTTATGTCTGAGATGATTATAAACACATCCAATATCTAAACCAAAATCATATGTTCTTGAATCAGTATGGTACTCACCATTACTGTAACCAGAAGATCCCATTAGCTTGTTATTACTTTCATCTGAGGCTACCACTCCGCCACAATCGGTTGATATATCGGAACTGAGAGATTCTTCGGTGTCTTGACATTTCACAACAGCCAACTCTGAGAAAACTCCTTGCTCACTGACTGTTTTAATAGTGACATCATTAAGGCTTCCAGATGAAGGTTTCCAGTAGGGTACAAGCTCCAAGATCATGCTGTCAATCAACTCTGCAATGGCTATTATATCTTCATTTGACAAATCAAGTTGTTCGACCATCTCCTCAGTGATTGAAATAGCAGTATCAGAACCTAGATAAAATGAAAAATGGATATTCCTTGCTCGACCTGTTAAAAGATACACGGTGCATAAGTCATTCTTTGAACATAAAGAGTAAGACTTTTTCTATAGCAGAATATTCACTTACCGTATTCATCGGCAATACGCAAGGTCAATGAAATTGTATGATCGTCATTTTTCTCCCCTTTTAACCTGAATTCGTTATTCTTTGTGAAACATTGTAGCTCAAGAGTTGAGGACCGAGGAGCTGCATTGATGCTTTTCGTAAGCTTTTTGCAGTTAGGATCTATGTCCATTGGATGAGGTTCAGACTGGATCAAATTTACTAATTGGGGCATAACATTTGGTAACTGCAGTGGATCACCGCGAACTTCCTTGGCGGCTTCAGCCAAAAGGAATGGATCTTTCAAGAGCTCCGCAGCTGGCAATCTAATAGATGCTGGAAGAAGACATTTCTCAATAAACTGCTTAACTTGGGGATCATTCACTTTGCCAAGGGAAGCAGGTTTAATACCCTGCAGGGAAAAGAGTTAGAGAGAGCTTAAACGGGAATACTGGAAGAAATTAAATATTGGAGAGAGTTGTCAACTTACAGAGGAAACTTTCTTATATATTTGTGCAGGATTTTTGCATTCATTATATGGATATTCACAAGTAACCATCTCCAACATGCACAGACCAAAAGAATAAATGTCGACAAGCTCATTATATTCCTCATCATAAAGCTCTGGAGCCATGAATTCAGGGGTTCCTACACCAAAGAACAAAGCATTACAAATTTCAACTGAAATGGATGAGCTGAAGCCACAGCATTACTTATTTTTGTGAAAATGAAGTACCAATTACACTTTGAGCAGTGGGTTGCTGCATGACGGTTGCCAACCCGAGATCTCCGATCTTGACTTCTCCATTGTTTCCATTTACAAATATATTATCACATTTTAAATCTCTGTGAATGATTGGAGGATTGTGACTATGCAGATAGTGTAAACCTCTAAGGATCTGCCGTGACCAGTTCTTGATGGCTTTCAGATCAACATTTTTATGCTTCTTACGGTATCTAAAAGGAGAAAGTAAATTCCAAAATATCATAAATGAACGAAAAAGCCAAGCTGAAAAGAAGTTCATGGAACTTACTGCCTCAAACTTCCAGAAGTAAACAACTCTGTTATCATGTTGATGGTATTGTTCTTATCATCCACCCAGGAATTGTAGAACTTCATAATATTTTCATGTTTCAATGACTTCAAAAGGTGAACCTCCGAATATAATCTTTCCAGCTGTTCAGATGTCTGCAATACATCTTCTATACTGACTTGGTTCCACGCAACCTCTATTCCATCAGCTTCGTCAAATCCCTTGAAACTACAAAAAAGATAATGTAGCAGCCAAAATGGAACCATCAATCAAAACCATATTCCTATACAAGTTAACCAAATTTAGAGAAGATATGCCTTGAAACCATACACAGTCTTGAATGCTCCCTTCCCCAGGATCTCATCATACTGAAGGAATAAAAACAAAAACCATAAAGATTATATCACTAAATCCAAAAGAGCAAACCAATGAAGCAACTTCTAATAAAGCAAAATACTTAAGAATAATATAAGGATTTAAGGATACACATTTTAAGCTTAATTTTGTTAAAGGCATTTCTTATAATCAAATTTTGTCATGTTCATTAAAATGCAAGCAATAAAAGTAATTATTTCACCTTGTAACAAAAAAAAAAAAAAAAAAAAAAAAAACACTTGGAATAGATCTAAAATGAGCAAAGATGAGAAATGTGCAAACTTAATAATATAGAAGTTCGAGGACAATCAAATTTGGTTAAATTCAGGCCAATTGATTGCATTACTCAAACTTTACGCTGTTTGGTTGCTCAGAAAATAGGTGGCAAAAAAATTACCTTGGACTGCTATTTACAAAAAATTATATTGACAGGGCTTAAACGATAAGCAACTAGTTGATTATTCTGTAAAAGTTCCAAATTTTCCTTCAGAATTCGAAATTTTATGTCAAATTGCTTTGCTCCAAGTTTCTTGGCAAACAATGCAAGAGAGAAACAACAATATACATATATAAAAAGGTAGCGAAAAATATACCCGAACGTATCGACCCGACGGATCTTTCTCAGCAAAATCACAACCATCAGCCGCCTCCATTTTTTTTATGTGCGGAAAGAACTAACCGACGCCACAACTATAAAACCCGATCGAAAATTCCAACAAAAACAGCCAAAACACAAAAAAAAAGGGAAAAAAAGACAAATTATGAGGGGGAAAAAAGGCAGAAAAGGCTGTTATAGGTCAAAATTGACCCTGATCGGAAGCAAAGACGAGGAGGAGGAGAGAATCAGTTGTTGTTTTTCAGAGAATGCCTCAGAAGCTATTGAATACGAATCGATTACCGATCGGAATCGAAATCGGAATCGACATCCAAATGCAACGACGGAATCCATAAATTCTTCCACCGGTTTCCGATAATCCAATTTCATACGGTTGTTTGTACCTTGAATCGAATTTCTAATGAATTTCATACCAATCCCATATTCTCCCCCCATAATGTTACCCGCATTTTAATTTTATTCCCCCAAAAGTTTTCACGGAATTTGTGAAATTTCGAGGCAGCCTTAGAAATTTTGGAGACAAAGAGAATGAAAAGAAGTGGCAGAGACTAAAGAAGCAACAAAACGCAACTTAGTTGTGGGGGTGGGGGCATATTGAGAAGTACTTTAAAAGGGTTGCACCGATTTTCACGGGGTAGGGTGCGGTGCGGTTTTAATTGCTATTACCAAGTTGTTGTCCGGGAAAGGGAATTCTTTTTCCTCCTCCAATTTACTTACGAACGACCTCCAAAACTTCTCCTTTAAATTCCCAAACTTTTCCCCTCATCATTAATAACCCTACTTGGATTAATATCAACTTTAAGCCTTTCCAATTATAATCATCTAAATACTTTTTTACTTTCACCCCCACTAAACCTTTTAAATTTTATTTCAACCCTCTAAAATCGAGTTTGTTATTAAAAATTGGCCAATACTTTAAATTTGAAGTTAAAAAGTTTGTTAAAAAAACAAGAAGGTTATCTATCTTAAAGTTGAAGAGTTTAAGGACCGAAAAATGAAGTAAGCAAGAGCAATCAATTTATGAGATTTCCTGAACGGAAGGCGGTGCATTTTGGATTTGGTTAATCATTAAAGAAAGCACGTGGGAAGAGTAATGAGGATTTTTTTTTTGAATAATCTCATTTTAAAATCTGATCATATCTGTTCTTTTTAACACAATGTTTAGAACTACCCATAGTCTCCCCTACCCTATAAATAGGAGGATAATACGTTTCAATGCACTCAAACTCACGTCCTCCTGCATTGGCAACAATGCCATGCTAATCGATTTAAGACTCAATCGACATAACTGCTACTAAATTTACATTTTGATAATTTAACTTCATAATATTATAAAATGGTCATTGAATTATTCAAAATTTTGAATTTAAGTTATTAGAATGATAAAATTGCTATTGTACAACCTTTTTTGCATTGCCAGCACCAATGCTTTTGTTTTCTTTTTTTTTTCTACAATTTCGTTTTTTATGAAATAATTTTGAATGTCAAAATCTACGAACCAAATTTGAAACAAAATTTTTTCGATCTTCGACACTAACTGTTAAATTAACTTGGATGTAAAGTATGCTTTTCTACTTGTTGATAGGTATTAATCTACCGACCAATTGTCAACTTATAGCTTAGAACTTGTTAACCGAACTTTAAAAAAAAAAAAACTTAATAGTCTAGTGATTAAAATAAAAGTTTTTGAATAATTTAATTATTTAAATAAAAAATTTTAAATTGTTTAATAATTATTTTGTAATTTTTTAAGCATAAATATCAAAGTTTATTTTAAAAAAATTAAAGCTTTTTCCGTACAAAAAGGATGGTGCATTTTGAAATGCATAGGAATTCACAGTTCAAGTGATGTAATTTGTTGAAGAGAAAATGAATGATTGATGTATGAATTTCATGCAAAGCAACAATGCATATGAAACCACTTCCATGTTTCTTGGATGCACTGTTTGCTTCTGATGGATTATTATGTGCACACCAATTAAATTATTATTTTCCCCCTTAATAGGGAGAGAATAATTAAGCTAGGGATGAAATATTAAAATATTTAAAATTTAATCTAATAATGATATTTTATTTTTAAACAATAATTAATATAAAAAATAAAATTGGTGGAAAATATTAAAAACTTTTATCAATCATATGCCAATATTGAATGATATATATAGATACAAATCGATAATTAATAATTTTATTATTTAAATTTTAAAGATTCATATCATATATCATTTTTATATTCAAAATTTAATATTAAATTATTATTTTTATATTTTTATTCCCATAATTACCCTTAAAATCATTGCATATGACATGCAATGAAGGGACAACTTTCATTGTAGGTATAGATTAGCTAATCGATGGAAGATTCAATAGTAATTGTATTTTATAGATAAGTGGTTGAATATAAGGATAAAAATATATTATACTTTAAGGGAAAGAATATATATTGTAATTTTAGAGGTAAAATTGTTGAGAGGGATAATCTCAACTCTAAATATAGATTATAAAACGAACATGCAAATATATAAAAAATTTAATCATATTTAAAATAATTCTTTTGATGGAATATAAATTATAAAAAAGAAAAAAAAATCGAAAGAAGGTGATTATTTCATTTATTCAATTGTTTCTGTTTTATTAATAAAAGTATTGCGGAGGCCCTTATACTATGAATCAAATTGCATTTTGCCCCCTATACTAAAAAATTAGCAAATTAGTCCCCACACGTTAGATCAAAGAGCAAATCGATCATCTTATTAGAAGTTCCATCAATTTTTATAGTTAAAATTGGTCTATGTATGTCAACATGAGGCACATGTGACACATCACGTGTAATTGTTTGATTATTCTATCAACTACACCTGTTTTTAACAATAGAAATAAATTAATTTTTTTAACAAAAATGACCAATTTGCTCTTTAATCTAATGTATAATGTTTAATTTGCTCAATTTTAACAATAAAAATTTGTTCCTATACATCAACATGAGGCGCATGTGACATGTCACATGTAACTATTTGATTATCCTATTAACTACAACAGTTTTAACAATAAGAATAGATGAAATTTTTATATGAATTTAGGACCAATTTGCTCTGTTAATATAATATACAAGGATTAATTTACTCATTTTTTAAGTAGATAAGATAAAATGTAATCTGACTCCTATTATGGGGCTTGCATGATGCCTTATTTTCTCATCTATAAAGCAAAGAAGTCATACAACTTCCGTCAATCAATTTAAAATAGTCAGCTTATAAGGATTAGATGAAGAGAAGAACTGTTCAAGAATTAAAAATTTATTGGAGGATTTAAAGCTTCAGTGATGACTTTATTTAAAAAATAATTAATTTATAAATATGGTAAATCAATTTTACCTAAACGTTCGTCGTGACGAAATTTAGAATAAAAATTGACAAATACAAATATTCTCTCCTACTACACTCGCTTCTATAGATTACATGAATGCTTGTGCACATTCCTTGCACACCAGATGCAATACAATCCATCATTAATTTTCTAACTGATTTATCTTTATTATTGACGTTTAAGATCTCTGTACATGCTTATATCTATCCATTCTAACATGTCTCGGGACAGGGATGGGAATCTAGAAGTTGTTTGGCCAGCATTCAACGACCAAGTTGCACATCCATGGGGTACCTGGGATTCATTGAATTGTATTACGCCTAACAAGGCCAACACCCAGCATGGCTCGCTGCCTAATGTCTTTCCAAAACTTTCTGATATGTCCCTCCAAATATCATCAGAGACTCCTTTATGCTCAAAGTATACGGATTGTATTTAACTTCTTCCTCCCTAATCTTTACGACTAACAATGCACTTGTTATTACGACCACATGCAATTCACACTATTCGCTGCTGGGGCCGTGTCCTAATAACATGGCAAGTCATCTTCTGGAGATTAAATAAATACTATAAGATATACTGTTCATATATACGACTGATGTCAAATTACTAATATCCATTGCATCACTTATGAAGTAAAGATTATTACTTTCTTCACTGTTTGTTTGTTGTTTTTAGCTTTATGTTTCTGTCTCCCTATGCTTTCAAGCACTTGATCCGTTATTATTAAAAACATTAAAGTAATACCAATAATAAAACCTTTAAATCTTAAACTTTTTCATATCATAACATGTCAATTGGCTTTAAGCAGCAGAACAAAGAACACACCATAACCGGATAGAAATTCTTATTCAGTCCTAAAAGTCCCATGTTTTAACATCCTCCATTTGGTTGATAGTGTCTTAATTGAAGAAAAGTGGGGAAAAAAATATCCAGCGATTTGGAGCTGTGTGTTTTTCTCAATTTGTCATTGCTAAATTATGTTGAAATGAAGAAGAAACATAAGAAAATATGTGGGTCTACCAGCAGGTATCTTTGAAACTACCATTCATCATACAACTTCACACTATCAACTTCTTCAGACTAGTTTAGCTCCACAAAGAGGCTGGCCTGAGGATGTAATCCAGCCTCTTTCAAGGTCAGTGAACGCTTCTCTGTACCATATGTTACTCGAGGAAAGTTGGAGACAAGGTTGTAATCCTCAACTTCTAAGCAACCCAATGAATCAACATAATCATAAACAGCTTGGATTGGTGCAGTACTGTGAAACCTCCTTTCTTTGCGTTCTCCAGTAGGAAAACGTACCAAAACCTGATTCACCAACACAACAGGCAAATATTTAATTTGGGAACTAACAAATATGCTTGCCAACAGAGAAAGTTGAAAATGCACGTGATTTGTAACAGAACCACATCATTGGAAATGAGAAGAAAGGTATTTAAGCCTGCTTAACCAGATCTAAAAACTTGTGAAGTCAAAACCAAAGAGACATTACTTGTGTAATATTAGGTCCTTTCTCAGGTTCATCACCAAGTGACAAGGCTTTCTCTTGCCGCATTCTAGCTCGGGCAGCTTCCTTTTCAGCAGCTTCACGTGCTGCTCTTTCACGAGCCTCTTCTTCTTCCTTACGTTTCCGCTCAGCTTCTGCTGCTTCCCTTTCCAGACGTTCTTGCTCCTCTCTCCTCTGGCGTTCCCTAGCCTTAAATCATAAAAAGAAATGACAAGGTTTAGACTGTGTCAAGTCATTAGTCAAACAGTAGGTTTTACAGCACAGATCCATTCAATGAGCAAGAGAGGGATAGCAATTTCACATTTCTAGTCGTCTTCGAATATGATGGTACCAATGAGGAAGTATTATGTACTAACTTAAGATTACAAATCAACCTACCTGATCAGCTTCAAGCGCTGCTCTATAAGCAGCATCTTGCTCCTCCCTTAAACGCATGTTGTTTCTTCTCTCTTCTGCATCTAGTCTTGCAGCAACAAGAACAGGAGCACTTTCTTCAAGCACTCTCTGTAGTATTGTGAGCATTTCTTCAGGAGATTTAGGTCCCTCAACCTACAGTGAAAGAGAATAGTTCATTGTAATACTCAAAAGGAAAGATCACCATTAACAATATTGGCATTCCAGGGTTCAAGACTTAAGTTTAAGAAAGAGATAATTTCACACAGAATGTAGTAAGAGCTAGAGTGAATGACATTGAAACTGTATAAACCTGATTTGTGAAAGCAAAGAAGTCCATAAACAGCTAAATCCGCTAAATAACCATTTATTAAGACAACTCACAACCAAAAAATAATGAGAAGCACTAGTGCTATTAAATTTTCCAAAGAAGTCCATAAACAGCTAAATCCACTAAATAACCATTTATTAAGACGAGTCACAACCAAAAAATAATGAGAAGCACTAGTGCTATTAAATTTTCCAATGAAGTCAAGTAACTAAGACATACGCAGGCAGAGAAGTTTAACATGTAGTCAGGAATGTTGTGAGCACAATTTAGGTTTAAGCTGCATCTTAATGTAAAGAAACAGAGAAGCTAGTACCCAAAAGTAAGCACAATATAAGTCTCCAAAAATGCCTTACAACAAAATAGGAGGAACTACTATTTGGCATGCGGAAAACCGGATAAGATAAGCTTTATGCTAATTAATCATTAAAAGAAAACTCATTCTACATTTATTTGTACTTAACAACTATTTGACTTACCTGTTATTGGATTGTAAACTCTAGTTACTATATAGTAAATCCGTTGTCAACATTATGTATTATGCATAAAACAAAAGTAAGAAGAAATTCAACTAAGCTCTGTACTCATCAGAAACACAAGCACAAAATAATAATTAGAATGAAATCCCTGATTTTTTTTACCTACTTATCCAGTATCATGTGATTAATTGAAGTTATAAATGAACTTAAACTTATCTGAGTGTATGAACAATGGGTCAATTTCAGTTTCTGAAATTTCCAAAATGAAAGCTAATCACTATGATTCTTTTGCCCTTGAAAACAGTATTAAATTACATTATCAATAATTTCATCCAAAGTGAGAATCACAATGGTACGCACCTGTTGAAGAAGCGCGATCCTC
The DNA here is from genome assembly GCA_020496765.1 of Gossypium stocksii. Lineage (NCBI taxonomy): Eukaryota > Viridiplantae > Streptophyta > Magnoliopsida > Malvales > Malvaceae > Gossypium > Gossypium stocksii. The sequence goes on from CM035622.1 coordinate 59,424,597, forward strand.
TGATTGGTAGCAGGCATAACGACTGCACAAAACGGGAACCTGGAGGCTTTCAAGCTATTACTCATCTTAAAACCTTCACTAGCCCTAATGCTTCCGCCCCACGCTACGAAATTCTCATTCACAAAGGCCGCCAGAGCCTCGGAACACAACGTCCTTTCGCAGAACACGGGCGAATCCGGGTGGTCCGGCGAGTGCAAGTACACAAACAACAGCTTGAAGGCGTTCCTCGACCTCTGCAACGCGTCCATAAAACCCTCGGCGACAAAATTCGGCCCCCTCGTTCCGTACTCCCTCTCAAACGCCGCCACGAAATCCATCGCTTCAGAAGCCGCAGCTGAGACCGATACCAACCCGGCCGATGCTTCCCCGCCCTGCCCAGAGCCTAGCCCGATCATCCCAAGGGAATACGAAAGAACTCCACCCGCGGCCCATAGACCCAGCCCAACAGCGCCAGAGATCAACCCTAAACTTCCGGATATCACGGAAATCGGTAATGTAACGAGTCTCCAGGCTAAGCCCGGTGCGGGAGCGGTAATAGGACCGGAGGCGGAGGCGGAGGCGGAGGCGGAGCCAGAATCAGTCCGGGCCAGTGAATCAGGAGGGTCGGAATCAGAGACAGTGGAAGAAGCTGAGGGCTGAGTGGAAGAGGTGAAGGAAGAGATGGCGAGTTCAAGGTCCCAACCATGGGCCTGAAGGATTTCCGTACACAAATCGGGATCTTCGAGTCCCGTGATGGCTTGAAAATATGCCAATTTATCGGCTACATCAACCATTTCTCAATAATTCACAAAACAAAAAAGAGGAAAATTCTATTTCCTTCGTTCTTGCAGACAAATGAAATGAAATGAATTGAACTCCGACACCGATAAGAAGACAAGGGAACTTCCTACCTTAATATTTTTTTTTCCTCTTTAATTTTCTGTTTTACGTGAGAAACGTACTGGAATGTTCTAAAATAAAAGTCGCGGTTGGGATCGCGTTTTGCCTACTACAATTGGGCGCCACGGTGTGTTGTTAATTTACAAAACTACCACCGTCTGCAATAATTTTTTTTAGAGTAAATTAATCTATAGTCACTTTTATTTGACTCAAGTTATATTTTAATTATTTATGTTTGAAATATTACGTTTTAATTACTTATGTTAATATATTATAATTTTTTAATCACTGAGTTATTAATTATCATTAACAATATAACGGTAAGCTGACAAAGCACGTTAAATTATCATTTCAAATAAAAAAATTAGGTTAAATTATATAATTGGTTTCCATATTTTTTCGTTTTAAGCAATTTAATTTTTCTTTTTATGTTCTTTAAATTTTTCTTCTTTTTTTCTTTATTTTTTAGTCTCTTTTGCTTCTTCCTCTATTTTCCTATTTCTCCATTTCTTTTAACATATCAAAAAGTCGAATTGACAGTGAAGAAAGAAAGTAGAAGTCGAAGACCATCATTGCCTATAATCAAAACCTATAAACTCATACTATCTGCTAACTATCAAAACCCTCCACCAGTACCCATCATCTTCATTTCATCTACTAATACATTCACCACTACCATGACCTTCTTTCAAAAACATCTCAAAAAATCCCCAACATTTAGACTACCCAAGATCGAATCTCCATCACCAACCATTAGATTGGCTTGATTGATTTAAACGTGGGTTTATTTAGTGAAGAGGATAATATTTTTGGGTTTGTCATGAATGAGGTCATGGTAGTGGTGAATGTGTTAGTGGATGAAATGAAGATGATGGGTAATGGTGGAGGGTTTTGATAGTTAATAGATGGTTTGGGTTTATGGGTTTTGATTGCTTCTTGTTTTTTTCTTCATTGCCAAATCGATTTCCTAATATATTAAAGGAAATGGAGAAGTAGAAAAACAAAAGGAGAAGCAAAAGAGAATAGAAAATAAAGAAAAAAAGGAAAATTTAAAGAACATAAAAAATTAAATTAAATTGTTCAAAACGAAAAAATATAGGGACCAATTGTATAGTTTAATCTAAAATTTCTGTTTGAAATGATGATTTAACGTGGCATGCCAGCTTACTGTTACACCGTTAACGGCAATTAACGACTTAGTGACTAAAATGTTACAACATAATAATGAAAGTGACTAAAATGTAACATTTCAAACATAAATGACTAAAATGTAACTTAATATAAACAAAAGAGACTATAGGTGTAGTTTACCATTTTTCTTAACTCGAAATAAATAAATAATTTGATTATATTTATTCAAAAATAAAAACAAATAATATTTTTTTCTAAATGGTGTGCATAATTAAATCGAAATTAAGATTTTATATGTATAATTTTATCAAATTAAAAGTTTGCTAAATTATATCTCACATACAAGGAGTTAGATTGTATTTGGCTCTCTTTATTTAAAAAATAGATAAATTAACCTCGGTGCATTAGATCAAAGAACAAATTGGTTCTTTTTGTTAAAAATTTCATTAATCTCTACTATTAAAAAAATAACATGAAAGGTAGAATAATCGAACAATTACACGTGGAGTGCCACATGTACCTCATTTTAATGTCCAAGGACTGATTTTTTGTAGTAAAAATAAATGAAAATTTTAACATAAATACTAACTTGCACTTTAATTCAATATATAATGATTATTTTATCTTTTTTTTAATAAAAATAATAAAATATAATCCAATTTTTATTACAAATGTCTTTCATGCTACTTTTACCCACATACATTATAGATGAAAGAAAAAATTATATTTATTAAAATTTCATTAGCTATAAGTGAGAGATAAAAAAAAACTTCTATACAAATCTTCATCCGTGTTCAGATTACCTGTTTTTTTTTTTAATTCTTCTATGAAAATATCATTATAATAATATTTCGTATCATTTAAAAAAGAAATCAAATCATTTCTTTAATTAAACTAGTATCGAATAGATTCATTTTACTAAACTCAGGAAAAAAAAAAAGTTACCATAGTAAATATATATTACATGAAGGTTCATTATTTTTATTTTTTAAACTATTTCTTTTAGTTTGTTCATAACTTCCGGGTTATAACTATCATAAAACAATGCAGTGTACTTGTGATACTAACCGGTACACAATTCCACCCGGCACTATCTTTGACTTTGTTTACCAAGAATATGGGAATAATGAAATTTATTTATTAATATATTAACATCGAATTAAGCAATTTATTAAAAACAAGAATAATTTTATTTTTAAAAAAGAAGAAAATAATGAAGCTAATCAATACAAAGGAAGGAAATAATCATATCATAAGCGCATACAAAACAGATCAGTGATGGATGACAGTAACAGTACACTCCACAATGGCATCCCCAATAGGAATATCCAAGAAGTGAGTTTTAAACTTTGCGAACCCTTTGGCCATCCTGAAACCTGACGTCCCGTCTCCATTATAGGATTCCTCGAGAACATGCTAATAAAGCTACCATTGAATTTACCCCGACTGAACCCTATATCCCAGTAAACCACCAAATTTAACACATCCTGGGTGGTGGAAGCCCGGGACCAACAGTAAACTGCCGAATGGTATCGGTGAGTTGTTGAAGGCGGTGGTGAAGTTAGGACGAACAACCAAGATAGCTGGTGAAGTTAGGACGAACGGCCAAGACAGCACTGGGGTTTTTGGCACTAGAGGTTCGTAACCTTCTCTCTCAGGGAACGTATGGCTCGATTTGGGAGTAGTAACCATGACAAGGTATTGTTATGGCGCAGAGAGCCAAAATCCATGTCAAAATCAATCTTCTTGTCGCCATTGCGCTTTTTTTTCCCTTCTTGTTTTAAACGAATCCTTATATTCTGGTGTTTATATAGATCATGAAAGCTGATCAGGGAAAAAAATAATCATGAAATTGTCTCCTCAGATCAAATAATCAATGTATACAACTTTTCTTTTCTTTTTCATAAACTATTATCAATTAGCCTTTTAGACAATATAGAATCCATCCATTTTTAAAAAAATAGTATTACTTTTTATTGATAATGTCTATTAAATGTACTAAAAGTTGTTAAATGTTTAGACTTTTCTATTAGCATGATTTGCTAGAATTCCAATTTACAGTCAAATTTATTTAAATATTTTACTTATTTAGCTTGATTAATTAAAACATCTTTTTTAAGAATAAAAAAACCATCAAAAATAATATTTTGATTTAATCTTTTATAATTAATGACCATTCTAGCTTTTCCTCTTTTTATTTCGGCATAATTTCTAACCATAAAGATTGGACTACAATGTGGACTATTAATTTTTTCTATTAATCTTTTTTCTATTGATTCCTTAATTTATATGTCAAATTCATATATATCTTATTTAGTATAGATCATTGGTTTAACTCTAATAATTTTATTGGAATTTTCTAATTTAATATTAGAATATCTAAGGCTATTTTGCCATGCTTTTAATGGTTCTTCACTAAAATTATTATCTAATATTTTAAACAACCGATGACTTGTTTCAAATTGTTTAATTTGTTCTTTTCTTGGTGGTGTAAATTTTTTATCACAAACAAATTTATGATTTTCTACTAATGTTATTTCTATAGAAGTTTTTTGTACCGATAAAATAATTAAATTTCTATCAATAGAAAATGACAAATGTTGATATATAAAATTATTACCTAATAATATGTCTCCATGCATTTCTGGAAAGTATAATATTTTAGGTATCACAAATCTTAAATTATTTATGTAAACTGGTACGTTTCTAGCTTTATATTAAATTATAGTTTCGTTACCATCTATTCTTATAGCTCTTATTGGATACTTCATAGGTTCTCATTTTTCTAAAGGAATGACATTTTTTTCTGCAACTACTAGTTGTAGCTCTAGTATCTAGTGAAGCATGTAAAGAATATGTTTTATATTCTCTAAATTGAAATGTAATTTCTATAACGCCCTAAAATTTTAAGAATTTTCTAGAAAATCTATAGTAATTAGAATTTTGTATCATTGGTTTTGTGTTATGCTTATCTGTTTAAGGTCTGGAGTTCGAGTCACATTACAAAAAGTTTGATTTTTTTTTAAATAATCCATAAGCAAGTATTGCTGCTTAAGTTTAACTTGTTTCGATAGTGTGACAAGAATGGGCCTGCTGGTCTAATGGTTAACATCTTTCTGTATTTTATCTGGTTCTGAGTTCGAATCCCTTCGTAAGCATTAGAAATATTTTTGCTTAATGCTTGAAATCTGCATAAAAGTTAAATGTTACTAACGATAGCTTTAGTTTTCTTTTTCTTCTTTTTTTCGTTCTTCTTCTATTTTTATTTTGATTCTTCGCACTCTTAAATTTTTGCTAATCTACGGTCAACAAGAAGGGTACGAATAAGTAAGTGTGGTTGCTGAACGTTCGGTAGAGGGTCGTTGAGTAAGTATGTGTTAACGTGAGCATTTCACGTTCTTTTTCGTTATAGTTTGTGTAAATCGAATAAACTGTGAGAAGTACAAATCGCTAATAATGATCATTGTTTTCCCTAATAGACGGGAATACTTTTGACAAAGAACAGCACCAAGTTAGTATCCGCGATCGTTGTTGAAGTTCGGTAAGTCTGGAATGTATAGAAGTGTATTGTCGAAGTTATCGACATGTTCATTCTTAATTAATGTTGTTGAAATATGGAAATTGATTTGTGAATTTGGTTGTGAACTAATTGATTAAGGTCTGGTTAGTTTCCGTAATAGTTTTCGACAAGGAGAAATCAGGTGTGTAACAATTTCCGTAAGTTTCGCAATTTCAGGTCAACGAAAATAGTGGCTGTTGACGTCATACGGCCAGGCACACGGGCGTGTGGCCAGGCCGTGTAAGTCACACGGGCATGTGAGAGGCCGTACGATTGGCCATGTAACTCACTGTTTATCGAATTAAGGTCACACGAGCTAGCACACGGACGTGTGTTCAAGCCGTATATGGCCAAATTAGTGTAGAGTTCACACAGGCATAAGACACGGCCATGTGTCTAGGCCGTGTAACTTACAGTTTATGGATTAAGGACCACAAGGGCCATCACACGGGTGTGTGCATAGGCCATATGAATCCTACAGACAAGGACACGTCGTGTGTCCAAGCCATGTAACTCTCTGTTTATTGATTGGTAGCACACAGGTACACGACACTGGCATGTAACAGGCCGTGTAGACCACACGGGCAAGGACACGGCCTTGTGTTTAGGCCATGTGGTAATCAACTGGACTTCCGGAAGCTCGTTTTATAATTGTAATTGAAATTGTGGCTAATATTGTTATCTATGACTTGACTAATATGAAATACGATACAATGAGAAATTACTGTTTATGTGTAATTAATATCTGATAGATAATCTGTAAGTATCATGTGAGTTGTTGTATTCTGAATGTGTCTAGATTAGAAAGTGCGAAGAAGGAAGTAATCTATTTGAACAGTGGTTTACCACTTTCTGATTAAATATAAACATAGCGTTAACGCTAATTATTTTAGAATCTATGATACGATTTGTAACGTGTCAAACCGACACATTTCTGTGTGTAAGAAAGGATGGACACTGAATGTCCTTAATGGTGTGTTGGGTTGGTTGGAGACGATGTGTAACAGATGGAAACTAGGAATATATGTTATGAATTTGTTTTGATATCTGATTAAGCATGTTGATAAACTGCTATCGCCCATATGTGTTATATGAGTATAATTGATCTGTTTATATCGATATCTTGGATATCGTGAACTATTCGATATTCTGACTAAGATCACATTGGATTCGTATGAAAGTTGAATAATGTGTTTTCTGTTTTGCACTGAGTTTACAACTCACTCCAGTACGTTTGGCTTTTAGGTGACCCATTACACTGAACAGGATCAATGTCGTGACGGCTCGGTCAACCTTATCTTTTAATAAGCTTAATATGAAAATATGTTACTATTATATTATGGATTTATAACGCGTGTGAACTAGAGTAATTCTGGTGGATATCTGGATTTAGATATTATAAATTATCTATTCTATGAATGGTTATTTATTAGTTTAAATGTTGTGATTCTCTGAACTCAGCCTGGAAGTCTAAGCCGGGTTTAGGGTGTTACATTTAGTGGCATCAGAGGCAGGTTATGAACACTCGGACTTTGTTTGGGCTCCTAATACATGAGAAAAGTAGCAAGTAGCGATTTATAATTGAACTTATATGAAAATATTAAAACTGTATTTAGGAACTGAGCTCCCGACACCTATCTTGTAAGTATGATTTTTCATTGGTATACTGTTATAAAGACTGTAATTCTAAAACTGATATGTGTGATGTGGATTGGTGGAATTAATATATTGGATGTTTGAACTGATCTGTGAATTCTGCTATTGTAGTTTGATTAATATGATGAGTTCGTGCGGTAGTCGTGGACGTGGTATGAGAGAGCGTCGAGGATGCCGAGGAGGACGAGCTCAGCTCGAGTCTTCGTCGATGGGTAGCATGCCCAATTTGGAGACCAACGAGACCGTTGGTACTCCCATTGTTGAGATGAAGTCTCAAACTCCAACGGCTAGGGACGACGTATTATCCCAGGCCATGGTTCGGGCACTTGAGAGAGTCGCTGGAACCCATTTAGGTTCGAGAAATCGAGGTTCATTACTGAGCGACTTTACTCAAATGGTGTTGAACTATTTAAGAGAGTTATTGGAGTAGCCTCTACCGTTGCTGAATATTAGCTCGAGGCTACTGAGCGTATCATGATAGATCTAGATTACACTCCTGCTCTGAAGTTAAGGGGTACTGTATCGTTGTTAAGAGATGAAGCCTATTAGTGGTGGTTAACTGTGGAATAAGGAGCTCATCCGAGAGAGGTGAGCTGGGATTACTTTAAGAATGCCTTTCCGGGTAAGTATGTGGGGGCAAGTTATGTCGAGGTTTGTCGACATGAATTCATGAGTTTAGTTCAGGGTGATAAGTCGGTCGTCGAGTATAAAGCTGAATTTCTACGACTGAGTAGGTACACGCGAACTCTGGAAGCATTTGATTATGACAAGTGTGTATGGTTTGAAGAAGGATTGAGGTACGACCTGCATTTTTTGATAGCTCCTCAGAGGGAGCAAGTATTTACTGCTTTAGTTGATAAGGTAAAGATTGTAGAAGAGGTAAAGCGTCTCGAATGCAAATGCCATGACCGTGAGAGAGGTCAGCTTAAGGGTAAGAGGAATTTGTGTCCCTCTAGTTCTGTTCAGCGCCCTAAGAAACAGGAGAGGTTTGAGAGATCTTCGAGGGCCGAAGCGTCTCCAGTAGTGACTGAGGTTCAGTTGTGTGGTGAGTGCGGGAAGTGCCATCCAGACGAATGTTGGAGAAAATTGGGAGTGTGCCTCTGTTGTGGTTCAATGAAGCACCGAGTTAGAGATTGTCCCTGTCGATTAGACTCAACAATCTTTCCGTGGTAGTGATACTGAAATGGGTGGTAGTAGATCCGGGAGAGGTCTGAGGGCACCGGCTAGAGATGCTGATCAGACTGAAGCTCGTCAACTGACACTATTTTATGCGGCTAGACACCATGATGAGAGCGATGATGCTGATGTCATTGCAAGTACTTTCTTTATTCATTCTGTTCCGTATTATGCCCTTCTTGATATCAGTTCTACACACTCGTACACAGCTAGTGTTGTTTCTGCATCTTTGGGTCTATCTGTTGAAAATACGACAAGAGGTATTTCAATAATTAGCCCATTGGGTCAGTCAATTCGAGTAGATAAGATATATCGACGGGTACCGTTAGAGCTTCAGGGTATAGTATTTCCAGCCGATTTAATGGAATTACCCTTCAATGAATTTGATTTGATTTTGGGAATGAATTGGATTGTTAAGTATTAGGTCAGTTTAGATTGTGCAACTAAAAGGGTTACTTTGAGACCAATTGAAACTGAAGAAGTGATCCTGATTAGAGAGAGACGAGATTACCTTTCGAATGTAATCTCTACTCTGGTAGCCAGAAAACTAATTCAAAAAGAGAGTGAAGCGTCTATCGCTTATATATCAGATTCAACTCCTAAAAAGCTGTTTGTAGGAGATATTCGTACGGCTAATGAATTTTCGGATGTATTTCTCGATGAATTGCTCAGAGTACCTCTGAAAATAGAAGTAGGGTTTGGAATTAACCTACTACCGGGTACGACTCTTGTGTCCATTGCACCACATCGCATAGCACGTAAGGAATTGATCGAATTGAAAGCTCAAATTCAGGAACTTCTAGATCGAGAACTTATGGATTTGATGAATCGGGTATTCCAACTGTATTTGGATTAGTTTGTGGTAGTCTTCATTGACGATATATTGATCTACTCAAAGATTGAGAAGGAGCATGATGACCATATTCGTATTGTATTTCAGACGCTTCGAGAAAAGTAGTTGTATGCTAAGTTCAGTAAATGTGAATTTTGGTTGAGAGAAGTCGTCTTTTTAGGTTATGTGGTGACGGCTGAGGGGATCCAAGTTGATCCCAAGAAAATTGAAGCGGTGGTCGAGTGGAAATAGCCGAAAAATGTGTCTAAACTCCGTAGTTTCTTGGGTTTAGCTAGATATTACCAGAGATTTGTTGAAGGGTTCGTCACTTTTGACAAAACTACTACGTAATAATACTCTATTTGTGTAGTCTGAGGCTCAACAAGCTAGTTTTGATAAGTTGAAGTCTGTTCTGACGTAGGCCACGGTGTTAGTACAACATGAATCGGGCCGAAAATTTGTGGTATATAGTGATGCCTCGCATGTGGGTTTAGGTTGCGTACTTATGCAAGATGGAAAACTGATTACTTACGCATCACAACAATTTAAAACACATAAAGGCAACTACCCGACGCACGATTTCGAGTTAGCCGCAGTTGTGTTTACCTTGAAAATATAGAGGTAATATTTGTACGGTGAAAAATGTATAATTTATACCAACCATAAGAGTCTCAAGTACTTGTTGACTTAGAAGGAGTTAAATTTTTGACAACGACGTTGGGTGAATTACTAAAGTATTACCATTGCATAATTGAGTATCATTCGGGAAAGACGAATGTAGTAGCCGACGCTCTTGGCCGTAAAACAATAGTTGACTTGAGAGCGATATTTGCTCGTTTAAGTCTAATAGAAGATGGAGTAATATTGGCAGAACTTCAAGTGAAACCAAATTGGATAGAACAGATTCGGACTAAACAGTTAAACGATGAATTTTTAGCTCAACGTATACAGATTGTTGACTCGCAAAAGAATTCCGATTATAGTTTGAATAGTGATAATGTTCTTTGTTTCAAAGATCGGATCTGCGTGCCTAATGATAGGAAATTGAGGCACTCGATCTTGTAGGAGGCTCATTGTAGTCCTTAAGCTATGCATTCGGGCGGAAATAAGATGTATCAAGATTGACGGAAGCTTTATTGGTGGCTTGGACTTAAGCAAGAGGTAGTCGCTTTTGTCTCACACTGTTTTACATATCAAAAAGTTAAAGCCAAACACCAGTTACCTTCTGATTTGCTACAACCACTTAGGATTCCATAATGGAAAGGGGAGCAGATAACTATGGATTTTGTTATGGGTTTGCCTTTAACCCCTACTAAGAAAAATTCGATTTGAGTTATCGTAGATCGATTGACTAAGTCAGCTCATTTTATTCCGATCCGAACAGATTATTTCTTATAGAAATTGGCTAAGCTCTATATCGCGGAAATTGTGAGACTATATAGAATTCCAATATCAATTATTTCAGATAGAGATCAGCGGTTTACTTTTCGATTCTAGAAGAAACTTCACAAAGCACTAGGCACCCGATTCAATTTTAGTACAGCTTATCATCCTCAGACTGAGAGTCAGTTGGAGCGAGTTATTCAGATTCTCGAAGACATGCTTTGAGGCTGTGTAATAGATTTCAAAGGTAGCTGGGAAGAATACTTACCGTTAGCATAATTTGCATACAATAATAGCTTTTAGGCCAGTATTCAGATGGCACCATACGAAGCCCTATATGGTCGTAAGTGCCGTACCCCGTTATGTTGGACAGAGTTGACTAAACGCCGAGTATTAGGTCTTGAATTGGTGTCCGAGATTGAGAATACTGTGAAAATAATTTGTAATAGATTGAAAGCTGCTTCTGATTGACAAAAATTTTTTGCGGATTTAAAAAGGAAGGACATCGAGTATTCAGTCGGTGAACAGGTTTTCTTGAGGGTATCACCGTGGAAGAAGGTCATCCGATTTGGACGTTAGGGTAAGTTAATTCCAAGATATATTGGACCTTACAGTATAATAAACCAGGTCAGACCTGTTGCATATCAGCTGGAATTACTGCCAGAGTTAGATCGAATCCATGATGTATTTTATGTCTCGATGTTAAGACGTTATCGGTCAGATCCGTCACATATTGTCACTGTCGATGAGATTGAACTGCGACATCATTTAACTTTCGAAGAGAAACCTGTACAAATATTAGACTGAGATGTCAAAGTATTAAGGAAGAAAGTCATTCTTCTAGATAAAGTCTTATGGCAAAACCACGGTACCGAGGAAGCCATTTGGGAATCGGAAGAATCTATTTGACAATAGTATCCGTATTTATTCGATTAAGGTAAAAATTTCAAGGTCGAAATTTCTTTTAAGAGGAGAGAGTTGTAACACCCTAAAATTTTAAGAATTTTCTAGAAAATCTGTAGTAATTAGAATTCGTTATCATTGGTTCTGTGTTATGCTTCTCTATTTAAGGTCTAGAGTTCGAGTCACATTACAAAAAGTTTTATTATTTTTAAAAACAACCCGTAAATAAGTATTGCCACTTAAGTTTAACTTGTTTCGATAGTGTGACAAGAATGGGCCTGCTGGTTTGATGGTTAAGCATCTGTCTGTATTCTGTCTGGTTCTGAGTTTGAATCCCTTCGTAAGCATTAGAAATATTTTTGTTTAATGCCTGAAATCTGCATAGAAGTTAAATGTTACTAACGATAGCTTTAGTTTTCTTCTTCTTCTTTCTTTTGTTCTTCTTCTATTTTTATTTTTGTTCTTCGCACTCTTAAATTTTTGCTAATCTACGGTCAACAAGAAGGGTACGAATTAGTAAGTGTGGTTGCTGAACATTTGGCAGAGGGTCGTTGAGTAAGTACGTGTTAACGTGAGCGTTTCACGTTCTTTTTCGTTGCAGTTTGTGTAAATCGAATAAACTGTAAGAAGTATGAATCGCTAATAATGATCATTGTTTTTCCTAATAGACGGGAATACTTCTGACAAAGAACAGCACCAAGTTAGTATCCGCGATCGTTGTTGAAGTTCGATAAGTCTGGAATGTATGGAAGTGTATTGTCGAAGTAGTCGACATGTTCAATCTTGATTAATGTTGCTGAAATGTGGAAATTGATTTGTGAATTTGGTTGTGAACTGATTGATTAGGGTCTGGTTTGTCTCCGTAACAGTCTTCGACGAGGAGAAATCAGGTGCGTAACAATTTCTGTAAGTTTCGCAGTTTCGGGTCGACGAAAATGGTGGCTATTGACGCCACACGACCAGGCACATAGGCCTGTGGCCAGGCCATGTGAGTCACATGGGTATGTGAAAGGTCGTGCGATTGGCCTGTAACACATTGTTTGTCGAATTAAGGTCACATGGACGTGTGTACAGGCCGTGTATGGCCAAATTAGTGTAGAGTTCACACGGGCACAAGACACAGCCGTGTGTCTAGGTTGTGCCATGTATCTCACTGTTTATGGATTAAGGACCATATGGTCATCACACTAGTGTGTGCATAAGCTGTGTGAATCTCACAGGTAAGGACACGGCCGTGTGTCCAAGTCGTGTAACTCTCTATTTATTAATTGGTACAACACGAGTACACGACATTGGCGTGTAACAGGCCGTGTAGACCACACGGGCAAGGACACGGCTGTGTGTCTAGGCAGTGTGGTAATCAACTGGACTTTCAAAAGCTCGTTTTACAATTGTAATCAAAATTAGAGCTAATATTGTAATCTATGACTTGACTGATATGAAATAAGATACAATGAGAAACTACTATTTATGTGTAATTGATATCTGATAGAAAATCTGTAAGTATTATGTGAGTTGTTGTATTCTAAATGTGTCTGGATTGGAAAGTGCGAAAAAGGAAGTAATCTATTTGAACAGTGGTTTGCCACTTTCTGATTAAATTCGAACATAGCATTTAACGCTAATTATGTTAGCATCTATGATGCAATTTTTTAACGTGTCAAACCGACACATGTTGATGGAAGGATGGACTCTGAATCTCCTTAATGGTGTGTTGGGCTAGTCGGAGACGGTGTGTAGCGGATGGAAACTAGGAATGTATGTTATGAATCTGTTTTGATATCTAATTAAATATGTTGATAAACTGCTATCGTCCATATGTGTTATATGAGTATAATGGATCTATTTATATCGATATCTTGGATATCGCGAACTATTCGATAACTAAGATCACCTTGTGATCGTATGAAAGCTGAATAATGCATTTTCTGTTATGCACTGAATTCACAACTCACTCCAGTACGTTTGGCTTTCAGGTGACCCATCACACTGAATAGGATCAATGTCGTGGCAGCTTGGTCAACCTTATCTTTTAATAAACTCAATATGAAATTATGTCACTACTATATTATGGATTTATAACGCGTGTGAACTAGAGTTATTCGGGTGGATATCTGGATTTAGATATTATAAATTATCTATTCTATGAATGGTTATTTATTAGTTTGAATGTTGTGATTCTCTGAACTCGGTCTGGACGTCTAGGCCGGGGTTAGGGTATTACAATTTCAATATATGTGTAATACTTCCTAGGGGTTAGGGTATTACAATTTCAATATATGTGTAATACTTCCTAGATTGGAAATTCGAAAATGTAGTCATATCACTTGTTCCAAGTTTCATTTGTTAGAGTATTATCGAAGTTTGTATTTCTTCTATTCTAGTGTTTCTAGAAGATACAGAGTTTCCACTTGGTTCTGTGGGAAAAATAAGAATATGGATTGTTTTCATTCTTATTGGTGTTGAAGATATAGAACTTCTACTTAGATTTTGCTCATCTTCCTCTATTTGAATATTTGAGGGTAAAACCAAATTATCATTTGTATTTGTTATTACTAGATTTTTTAAAATATAATTTATCATTAGACGACATATATTCTATTGTACTTATTGGTTTAGAAGTACGTGCACTATTTATCCTTTCTATCATCCAATCTCTTGGTATTTATAGATCTCTTAAATGTAATAATTTTGGTTGTTTTTCATTAGTGATTTTATTAGGTTCAAAGAGTTCAATAATTTTATCATTAATTTCTTTGATTTCTACTTCCGCTGTATTAGTATATTCATTAATAGAAGTCCAACTGAATGTTAGATCTTCTGCTGAATTATTAATTTCTGAATTTTTTGTATGAATTCTAAGACATAAACATTCTTCTATTAAAGGATCTGTAATAGATATAAAGTAATTTGGTTTAACTTTAAATCCTATTACTTCTGCATGCAAATTTGATTGAATTCCTCCAATAAGTGCTTTTATTGGATTTTCAAATCTTTTATCTAGTAATACCGCTATTATTGGTATATTATGACCTTTTCTAAACAATGCTCTTTTAGTTATCATTATAATTCCTAAATGTATATATCTAACTTGGGGATATTTCTTTTTAATCCTCTTAATTTTATCTTTATTAAATAGTGGAATTTCTGTTAATCCACCTCTAGTGTGTTTGGCAACTGTATTACCACTTATTTTTTCTATATGTCTTTAACACCATATTTTATATTCAGATATTTTATAAATTTCTTCTTTATAAATATGATTTTTATTAATTTTTTTTATCATTCCATCATAAAAATCTTTTTATTCTCCGATTATATTTCCTAATTTTATATTTTGTTGTTCATCATTAGGAATTTCTTCTAACTGATGATTAGAACTACTTCCTATATTAAACATAAATATATATTCTTCATCATTTGTATCAGAATCTATTTCTGATATTAATTCGTATAATATTTCCTGCTCTGAACATACTTCTAAATCTTGTTCTTCAAGTGTTTTAATCATTTTTCTTACATTTTTTTTTATTAGGACAATTTGGTGCTATATGACCTTCTTCATCACATATGAAACATTTACATTTTTGTTTTTTAGGATTTTTAGAAGTTTTTCTTCTAAGAAATCTTTTCTTTTTACTATAACTAGAATTTTTCTTATTTCTTGGTTTCCATCTGACTAGCTTATACCTTCTATTTTTCATTTTAGGTTTTTTATAAGTATTTGGACGTACTGATTTACATCTAAATTCCCGTTCATTTTCTAAAATTTTTGTACAATGCTTATTACTTAGTTTATGCTTAACTTGTTTAGAAGCCTTACTTTGTAAACAATAATTAATTATTCATTCTTTTGCAAAATTCATTCTATTTCCTATTGAAGCTATGATTTTTTATTCCACTCCAGATATTTTACTATGCTTTTCTTAATAAGAATCGTATTTTTTTATACCAAATCTCATTCCATGGTGGTGGTAATTTATAGAAATATTATTTTTTTTCTAAAATTCTATATTTTTATTTTTTAGTTTTTGATATTCATGAAGAAATTTTTTAGAAAATTCTTTTATATATCTAATATCACATAATTTAATTTTTGACAATATATAACTAGACAAGCTATCTTGATCTTTTTTAATAGTATAGCCACAAAATTCTGTTTTTAGAATATAAGTTAACCTTTTTAATAAATCTTTGAGAGTTTGAATCTGTAACACCTCTTACCCGTATTCATTGCCAGAACAGGATATGGGGCATTACTGGGCTTAAGCATAAACATTCATGCAAAACTAAAACATAAAATTTCATTCATCTTTAAAAATCACTCAAACACATGCACATCGTCCCTTAAGTGAGCTTACGAGACTCAAAACGTACTTTGGGAGTGGTTCGGGACTAAACCAGAAACTTTGGAAAATTTAGAAAAGTTTTCATCAAAACAGAGGTCACACGCCTGTGTGGATATAGGACACACCTGTGTGGGTAGGCTGTGTGGTCAGATACGCCCGTGTCCATACCCCGTGTAACTCTCTGTTTATGACATCATCAACTAAATGAAACTACACGGCCAAGCCACTCGCCCGTGTGCTAGGCCGCGTGACAAATTAAATTCTCAAAAATTAGGTGCAGACTTCACACGCCCGTGCCCAAGGCCGTGCCATCCACACAGCTGAGAAACACACCCGTGTGCTCAGCCCGTGTTAAATTATTTTTCATTTCGAAGCTAAAATAGTTTTCACACGGCCTAGTATACGCCCGGGGTTCTAGGCCGTGTTCTTCACACGACCGAGACACACGCCCATGTCTCTGTCCGTGTGCTCCATACTAGGCATTCTGTTTCTTACAAATTAAGGTGCAGAGGACACACGGCCTGTTCACACACCCATGGGGATGACCGTGTGTCATACACGGCCTAGACACACGCCCGTGTGTCTACTCGTGTAGACAATATATAGGCTATTTACCAAGCCAATTGCCACCTTGAAACATAAACACACAAGCACTAATACATTGGTATAATTCATAGCATATTTAAGCAACCGACATGTCCACAACTAAGACATCATCACCTCATTTTCATGTCATATATAACATACTTAACCAATCACATACTCAACAACTCAAAACATACAAATTACCACATCTATGGAATGCATCATCCTGCAATTTTACTTATAATCAATATTAGCCAATATCAAATGACCTTATACAAAATGAATCAAGTATCATCATAAGCCAACACATTTGGCTAACCAATATGACATATTACAAAGAGATCAAGTCCCTATACATGCCATACTCAAAATAAAAGGCTAGCTATACTCAAAATATTCCAATTGATAGTTATAGTGTGATCGATCCTCCGACATCCTTTGATCCCCGAGCTAGCTTGGCGATACTATAAGAAAATGGAAAAGAAAAAGGGGAGTAAGCATAAAGCTTAGTAAGTTTGCATGTAAATAATTAACAGCACTAATCTTGCAATATCATACACATGGCATAAATATAACTTGATGCAATGTCATCAAGTATCATGAATGCATCTTAGATCATGTCATTTATCTAATGTACCATAAAACTCATATTTGTGATTCCTTCATTCACTTTTTACCAAGACCTTATCAATGCATAACTCAAGAATTTTGGGCTTCGTGTACATACCTATGCCCTTTCAAACATGTTCATACCTTATCATTTCATTTCTTTGACATACTCTTGCATTACCTGTTAAACCACTTAGAATACTAAGGATACTCGGGAAAATCTTGTACACATGGTAGGATGCCAATGCCATATCCCAAATATGGTTTTACATGGGATCAGAAATCGATACTGATGCCATATCCCAGATATGGTATTATACGGGATCTCATATCGATGCCAATGCTATGTCCCAGACATAGTTTTACATGGGATCTCATATCAATGCCAATGCCATGTCCCAAACATGATCTTACATGGGATCTCAAATCGATGCCAATACTATGTCCCAAACATAGTCTTACATGGGATC
Organism: Gossypium stocksii; assembly: GCA_020496765.1. Taxonomy (NCBI): domain Eukaryota; kingdom Viridiplantae; phylum Streptophyta; class Magnoliopsida; order Malvales; family Malvaceae; genus Gossypium; species Gossypium stocksii. The sequence continues at coordinate 59,442,129 of CM035622.1, forward strand.
ACGCATAACCCTAATGTCATGACATTTATATCCTATCTATTCCTATGGTTCAACCGGGTTTTCGAAACTTTAAACCTCGTTACATTGTCATCGAGTCATTGTAAACCAAAATTCATCAAGCAATTATACATATCATGCAAAAAATAAAGCATTAAATACAAGTAAAGTAATGTTGCATTATTTACCCACAAACTTACCTCGAAAACAAAATATAACTAACTATTCGATTTAGTCCAAAAGCTTGTTCTTTCCCCGGTCTTAGTCCGGACTCCGTTTCTCTTGATCCATAATAGAAAATTTTACTTATTTAATCATCACATTATTCAAATTAGTCCATACATCATACTTTGGTAAAATTACAATTTTGCCCCTAAACTTTCACTTACTTACAAATTAGTCCCTAGGCTCGTAAAATGACATGGACTCAGTTTCTTTGCTATTCAAGTCTAGCCGAACCACTTTCATAACTATAACATCCCATAATTTCCGTTAAAACACATGTTTACTACTTGTTTTGTAACTTTTACAAACTAGTCCTTTTTAGGTGTTTTCATGAAAAATCACTTGGTAAAAGATATTTATCACACATCAAACTTTCATATTCCTTCATTAAATATCAAAATACATGCATGTCACACATGGTTAAATTTTTGAACATGAACCCTAGCTCAAAATATGGCTAGAAATAGGTAAATCGGGTTACGAGGGTTTCAAAAATGTAAAAAGCATTAAAAACGGGGCTAGGATGTACTTACTATGAAGCTTGAAAGTTGAAAAACAATAGATATGGAGGGCTTGTAAAATTAAGCCGCTACTTGGAGAGGATGAGCACATTTTTACTTTCTTTTTCCCTTTTTATTAATTTATTAACTAAATGACTAAAATGCCCTTAAGGCTATTCCTTGAGATTTTTCTCTTCAATGCCCATTTTTGTCCATTATGACATAAAATGGGCTATTTACTAAATAAGAACCTCTAATTTACACATGCATTTCAATTAAGCACCCCAAAGCTTCTAGAATCTCATATTTTACAACTTTTGCAATTTAGTCTTAAAAGTTAAATTGGGTATTAAATCACAAAATTTCTTCATGAAACTTTCACAAAATCATACAAACATGTCATAGACCTAAAAAAAAATAAAAAAAATATTTCTATTCCAGATTTGTGGTCTCGAAACCACTATTCCGACTAGGCCTTAATTCGGGATGTTCAGAATTTGGTTGATCTTTTTATTTTTTCTAATCCTTCCCATCTTCTTAGGAATGGTAGAACATCTCCTTGAAATGTTCCAACAAAGTAATTTAAAAATTTCTCTTTTGACCACATGTTGTTGTTAACAACTATAGTCATAGAATATACCCAATCATCTGTGGTCTTTTCATAGTCTGTTATAGGAATATTAGTTAGATCTAAATATATTCTTTATTGAGCAACATTTCTTTTATTTAGATCATCTATCTTATGTGGGACAAGTTGTGTAGATGATTCCCCTAAATTTTTAGATTTTCTTTCATTAGTAGCAATATTTTCTATTTGATTATCAAAAATTCTAATTGTATTTTAAACTTGTGTATAATTTTTATTCAAGGATCTTAAATAATAATCTTTTTGAAGATCTGGTTCTAGTTTTCTTTTTCCATAAGGATCTTGATCTGTTTTATCAATATCCATTAGTTCTGGTATTTCTATATATTTTTTTTCATCTGTTGAAGTATTTTCTTCATCAAATTTGTAACTAGTAACATTTATATCTTCTAAGCTTATAGAATTATCAGAATTATTAGAACTACTACTACTACTACTACTATCTGTAGTGTCATAGTTTAACATATAATGATAATTGAATAATAAAAATAGGTCTTTATGTTTTTCATAAAGTTGTTCTATTAGTTTTAGATATTCTATTCTTTCATTTTTATCAAATGTCTTAGTGAAGTTATTCTTCCAATGTTCTATAAGTTGTTTATAGAACTGGAAATCATATTTTTGTTGATAAGTATAATTTCTTTTCTGTTTTTCATATTTATGTCTTTTGATTTTGAAAGACAATTTTTCAGAGGAAGTGTCTTCTTCTTCTGACAAAGGTAATATTATGTTACTATTTTCATAATATAAAGGTTCTAAATCTATTTCTTGTTCTATATTTTTTTTAATAAGAATTTGTTCTAATTTATTATTAACTTCAGATAAGATATCTTTAGATTCGTTATTCAAATCTAATTCTGTAACTTCTCCTAAATTATTTATTTGTTATTCTATTTTACTTATTTTATTATATACCTTATGAAAATATATAGAAATAATATCTATTAAACAATTAAAAATATATTAAATAGGATACGATGTGCGATGTAGGTGCAGCAATCGTGCTACATTACGTTGAATATATATGGGGGACATTCACCCATTCAACTTCAAAAAGCATGTTTGGGACTTTGAATCCTACAGATTCTATACAACACATGATTTGGTTCTACAATTCACCATATTTTTAAACAAATGAATTTCCCTTTATTTTCATTATAATATTTTATCAAGAAAGTAATATTTTTCTATTATTTAATGACCTAATGATATATGTAATGACTGTCACTCTCAACAATTTTATTAATACAAACATTTTTTGTCTTTTTGTCTTATTTTCTAGATGCAAGTTGGTGATATTGAGATTAGATGAATTTGTTGAAAATTTTGTATTTTATGAGAACTTTGAGGCATATTCTCAATAGGTAAAGGTGGAGAGTTGAATCATAAAATTATGATTTCATATTCTACTCCATGAGACCTTTACAACGGTATATCATATGCTCAAAATAATTGAGTGATGAATAAGAAATTGATGCTCAAAGTAAGCTACTTAGAAATATTTGTTGAGGAAAAGTAAAGACTTAGATTCCACATTGGTTAAATATCAAGTGTAAGATGTTTTTATATATAGGAACCCTCTTAAAAGATGATTGAATGACTAAGTTTGGAACATTGCCTTGCGTCCAAGTAGGGTGCAAGTCCAAACTTGTTGAGGTTGGAGTGCACCTACATGACGTGGATGACACGAAATGTCTAAATCAATCGGGCCCAAAGTGGGCTTGTAGATATTTTAGCCCAACACGAAATTATTTTTCCTCAGCAGACAAAATCTTTTTATATAAGGACATTTATCTTATTTATTTGATTCCAATCAAATTGATTTGATTTTTAATCAAATTGATTTATTAGCTCCTTAATGGCAAATTTTGTGGAAATTCCAAAATTCCAACATTCTCAATGCCTATAAAAGGCTATGAATTCTGTAGAATTTTACACACTCTTATATTCTCACACACCAAATTTCTGTTGCTCTCAAAACTCTTCTTTTCCTCTCTATATTTTTCAAACGTTCTGATGATAAAAAAGGCATCGTTTGTTCATTGACCACTGCAGAGGTCCTGCTGCTTTGATCATTGTGTTGTTGTATCCTGGGAGACATTTGACCAACGTTTCTCCAAGTACCGTAAGAGCAACTGAATCTGTTTGAAGGAGATTGTGTTAAATAGGCCTCAACGTTTAGTAAATCTCTATTCTTATTTTCAATTTCAACTTTTGTTGCGGTTTTATTGATTTACGTATTTGACAACTTAAATATAAATTATTCTATTTATATTTTACATTATATATAAATATGTGTTTATTTATATTTAAATATTTTGTTCGCTAACGTGTTTTGTCCAATAGAATTTTTGAAATTTAAATATTTTCTTTATTATTTTTTTTTGTAATTTGTTAATTGATTTGTATCATATTACAATCATAATGGCTTTCCTTTTTCGTCAAGATAGATCCAATTGTTTTTTTTTCTCAGCGAAAAATATTTTATTAAAATTTAAAAAGTAAAAGTTTATTGGTATGAAAACAAATCGAAAGCAAATGCCACCTAAACATAAAATCAATGAAGCAACCTGAAAATACCAAGAAATAAAATCCAAAATACACATATCAACACCAAATCAACAGCCTAGTATGTAACACCTAAAATGAACACAAACCAAAACAAAATCTTCAAGACATAACCCGAATCCCAAACACTCAACAACCTAAAGCATTGCTGAAAAAAGAGGAGAACATTTATGACACCAAGCCTTCATCATTCCTCAACACCCCAAAACATCAAGACCAAATTGATCCAATAATTGAAATTTCGCAAAGGACTTAATGGAGATCAATCAAATTGATTCTCAAATCTTGAGGATAGACTTCATCTCAATAATCTTTTGATGCTCAATGAAACACCAAACAACCCTTCTTTCAGAGACCCAAACTGTAACTTCCTACAAGTCAATAAATCCCAAAAGAACAAACACCTATTAAACTTTCAACTAAAGTGAGCCAACACATCAACGGTTCCTTATGCAGCTATTGAGGAGAACAGAGAGTTGCAAAGCTATTTAGACAACAAATAACTTGGCTTCGTTACATTTATCACACCACACCCTTATTGTCCCTCAACATCCCACTGCATCCAGCAGGTCACAGTTATCTCCGTGCTGATCCATCGGCATTGAAATTAACAACATTAGGCATTGGATAATCCCAAGAAAATATGGCTGGGTCGAATAAAGGGCAAGCCTCCACAACTTACTCATAGCATCCTTCAAATAATATCTAACTTTGAGACGACATTATCTCTGTAACGCCCTCTTACCCGAGACCGTCGCTGGAGTCGAGCTTGAGGTGTTACTAAACTTATTTCATCACTTTTTAAATTTTAAATCAACTAATTAAATTTTCGTATCAAGCTGTCTTTCTGCGTCATGGTCGCTTAAAAAATCATATCTCGAGTTACGAAATCAAAATCAAGATCTGTAAATTTTCCATGAAACTAGACTCATATATCTATCTACTAATTTGTTTCTAGAATTTTTGGTCAAGCCAATTAGTACAGTTTATTAGTTAAAGTTACCCCTGTTTCAGAACTCGACTGCACTGACCTCTACTTACTTCGAACCACTTTTCTCTCTGTAAAAAATACATATGACTATACCGTTTGTTTCTATTAAAACTAGACTCAATAATTGTTTCTATTAAAACTAGACTCAATAAGGATTCTGAACATATAAAGTAAACCTCCTAATTATTTTTTTACAATTTTTGGTGAATTTCCAAAGTTGGAATAGGGGATCCAGAAATCGCTCTGGCCCTGTTTCACTAAAACTCAAATATCTCATAACATATAACTCCTTTACCTGTTTCGCTTCTTCCATATGAAAGTAGACACATTAAGCTTCAATTTCATTTTTAATTCATCACCTATTTCGGTTTCTATTATTTTAGTGATTTTTCAAACTCACATCACTGCTGTTACAACATTCTGTTTTATGACAAATTTTCACTTTTCTACGGAAATTCATGAACTATTAACACTTTGAACATACCTGATCTCATACATGATCTAAATTAACCATTCCAAGGACTAATCATTATCAGGCATTTTCTCAACCAAACCACAACCATATCGCAAGATTAATTACACAAAACAAGTATATTGCTATACATGCCATATTTGAGTTATACAAGCCATTTTACAAAACTAGTTCTTCGGATAGTGTGAACGAGCCTTCGACCTATCCCGATTCCTAAGCCGGCTTGTCCAAAACTACAATGAATGGAAAGGAGGGAGTAAGCATAAATGCTTAGTAAGTTCACATGCAAATAACAAGTAACATAACAAAGCAATTCTTCCAAACAAGACTAGCATGGTATCACCAAAACATATATCACATTTCTAATCATCAATTGTCATCTTACCACATTATTGTTGTTGTATCAAGTTTCAACCCGAGGGTTAAGTACATACCTGTCCAAAGTATCCATTTCAGAACACTTATCAAAATGATACTTGCCTCTTGAGTGTTCTTTCATTTCGCTAGAATTTTACCCGTTGAACACCTCGGAATATAACCCGGATACATGGATAATTTGCACATAAGTGCCACATATATAATCAAGTAACCATGTAACCCGCCTATAAGCGAACTTAGACTCAACTCAACGAGCTCAGGCGCTCACATCCATAAGTGAACTCGGACTCAACTCAACAAGCTCGGATGCCTAGTTACATCTCACGAACTCGGACTCAATTCAACGAGTTCGAACATTCGCATCCATAAGTGAACTCGGACTCAACTCAACGAGTTTGGATGCCCAACCATCCTAGTGACATGTCACTTGTATCCTAATCTATTCCCAAGGTTCAAACGGGATTTTCCTCAATCACACATTTCCCAGTCGTTCTCCTCGGAATATCGAAACCAATACGTTGCTTGCATCTCATACTTATCAATTTAATCACATACTTTTCATACTAATACATAATATTTCACAAAGCATAATATTCATAATATCAAGTATCATATCATATAAATAGCATTAAATCACTTAAAATAGCAATTATGTTACATTATTTACACATGAACTTACCTCGATACCAAAATATCAACAATTGAGCCTATTCCTCGTAAACTTTGTTTTTCCCTCGATCACGACTTGAATCTCGTTTTTCTTGATCTAAAATAGCACATTTACCTCCTTTAATACTCACATTTATCAAAATAGTCCTTAACTCTAACTTTGGCAAAATTATGATTTTGCCCCTAAACTTTTGCATATTTACACTTTTGCCCCAAAGCTTGAAAATTAAAATTTTTCCATAATTCTTATGTTTTAGGACATGCTGATCATTTATTTACTAACAGCAACCTCAAATTCCCACTATAACATGTACTTATGAACAATAGGTATTTTTACCAATTAAGCCGTTTTACTCGTTTTTACTTAAAACCGAGTAGCACAAGTTGTTTAACATAATTTAAAACCTCATATTCTATCATAAAACATCAAAATACACAATTATTCAACATGGGTCAATTTTTGAAATCAAACCCTAGCTCAAATAAATGGTAGAAATAAAGAAATCATGTTACCGAGATTTCAAAAACGTAAAAATCATTAAAAACGGGGCTAGAACGGACTTACAATCGAGCTTGGAAGCTTGAAAAACCCTAGCCATGGTTTCTCCATGCTATTTTCGGCCTTGAAGAAGAAGATGAGCAAAAATTGGGTTTTAATTTGATTTTTAATTCATTTAATCACTAAGTGACCAAAATGCCCCTAACTTAAAAATATTTTTTTTCCACCCATTTCATGTCCATTTTTGTCCAATAAATTAAAAAATGGTCTAATTACCATTTAAGGACCTCCAATTTAAATTTTCATAACAATTGAACACCTCTAACATATAGAACTCAACTTTTGCACTTTTACAATTTAGTCCTTTTGACTAAATTGAGTGCCCAAACGTCAAAATTTTCGTACGAAATTTTTTTACAAAATAATTTCATAAAAATTTAAACCATAAAAATATAAATAAAACACATTTCAATTTAAAACCTTTACCATTTGACAAAAATGCCCTTAATGTCTTTCTTTGTAATTTTTCATGTACAAGCCCATTTTTGTCCAAAATTTTAGAAATTGGTCAAATTCTATTTAAGACCTCCTAATTAATATTCCAACGCAATTTCATACTAAAAACTTCTAGAATGCAAATTTTGCAACTTATTCGATTTAGTCCTTAATTTCAAATTAAGCATTTTACGCATGGAATTTCTTCACGAAATTTTCACACAATCATGATATCATATCATAAACTTCAAAATAATTATAAAATAATTATTTCTATCTCGGATTTATGGTCACGAAACCACTATTCCGATTAGGCCCTAATTCGGGATATTACAATCTCCTTTGATATCATAACAGAATCACCCCTCTAACAACCATTTCTTTCCTCTGGATATAGAGTTTTATTTAAATTGCTTCCCAAGACCCAATTCCTTTAAGGTCACTCTTACCTTTAACTAGATATGCCATAGCTAAAGTTTGCCTTTTCAGATTACACGCGACGTAAACCATCATGATAGAACTGGGGAATTCCCTAGAATCTCTATAGAATTGTTTTTCGAAATTATGAGATGTTAAAGTTAATTACATTTTGAGGAATCATATTATAGTTTTATGATTTTTAAATCAAATTTATGAATATTTATTTCTAGGTATTTCATTTTTTTTCTAAATTTAAGTTTTAAAAAAAACCTCTAAAATATAATTAAAAGATCAATTAAGTCATTCAAAACTGCAATTAATTAAGCTCTTAATTGAAAGTTAGTAATTAATCGAGGCTTTGGATTATGGTTAGTAATTAATCGAGGCTTTGGATTATGGTTCTTTGTTAAAGCCTTGTTAAGTGTTGAAGTGAAAAAAATGATTTGACAACCGACATGACATTGGTGTAAAAGAATACTGATAGGGATGACTTAATTGATCTTTAATTATTTTATAAAGCCTTAATTGATTTTTAAAAAAAAATATTTTAGAAGGACTTACTTGATTTTTAATTATTTAAGCCTAAAAATTATAAAAATATTATAGTTTTTTGGAAATATCAAAATTATAGAAAAACTATAAATATTATTGAATATTATAAAAATCTAGAAAAAATATAAAATTTTATTAATATGTTATGAAAAATATGAACATATTATATAAATAATATAAAATTTTAAAAATATAAAACTATAAAAAATATAAAAGAGATTTTATAAAAGAAGACCTCATCACATATAAGTGTTAAAGTGATTTTAAAAGTAACTCTAAATCTAGTTTATAAAAGAATGGGGGACTAACCGGTAAAAACTTATACAAGGCCATTCAAAAAATATACACATTCTTTTACTAAGAATCTTTTTTTCAACTTTTTTCCTTTTTCAGTTTATATGTCATTATTTCGATGAGCACACAAATTTAATTAATATTATGTTTTAACGTCTTTTATCATTATTTTGTTGACACATTGAGAATTTTTTTTAAAAAAATTTAGCCTATAATTTTTATAAGAAAAAAAGGTAAGGGTCAAATTGACAAAATTTATAAAGGTTAGGGGCTAAATTTATGATTATACCTAATTTTTAGCAAAGTTAATAGGAAAAAGTTAACAGAAAAAGTAAAGAGAGGGACTAAAAATGAACAAATTGAAAAGTAGATAAACCAATTTTGAGCAAATAAAAGTAGAGAGACTAAATTCGCACAGATTGATAAGTAAAGGGAATTTTCTCAAAATTTAACCTATTTTAAATCAATTATCGTTTAATTTTTAGTTTTATATCAGTTATATTATAAATAACATCCAACAAATAGACATTCGAGATTTTCTCGCCTTTTCAAAGTTTTTCATCAACTCGATTTTTCTTTGTTAAGCACAACTTTGCAAGAATCTCATACTGACTATACTATATTATCACTTAGTTGTCACTCTCAATTATCCTTAAAACTCTATAATTTATCTAACTAACCCTCAATATTAATGACCTGACGTCTAAGTTCGTGTTGGGGCCAAAAAGAAAAAAAAAATCAAGAAATTATGAATTAGGCTCATGATTTCATTTGAGGTTCATCAAAAAGTGGAATTAGGTTAAAATATTAGGTACTAGGGGATTTTCGTATAGGGTCGACTTTTTGGCTCTAGTGGTGACCAAACAATGCCTTTGGTCATCCCTATATATCTCAATTCATGGATTCAATTAACCAAATTTCAATAATCTAAAAACTTATAATTCAAACGAACACATATGCCTTTCATGCACTTATTTTTCATTCGATATACTTAACACACTTTCACCTATTTTACTGTGTAAAAAAATGAACAAATTAGTTTAATACTAAACAACCTAAAATCAATTATGATCGAGCTAAATTTATAGTTTAAACACAAAATCCTATTTACATGCTCCTAACCAGTCACTTGTATTTCTATAAGCTCATGCACAATCAACACATAAAATTAAAATTTACACTACTAAACTACTAAAAATAAAAACCAAAACATAACAATTTTGAAAAATTTCTATGTTATACCCCACACTTTATTTGACACATTGTCCTTAATGTGCACCTAAGAGATAAGAGAAGAGATTACCTGATTTAAGTGTTGAAGTGCTTCAGATGTAATCGGGTGATTCTCCCGTGTCGGTTTAGCTCCAAATTATCGTGTCGCCTAATGAATGGGGTTCCGACACATAATAACACACATTTTTTTACAATTAATATAAAATTAAAGCAAAATAATAATAAAAAATTATTTTTTTAAGTTCTAGATAAACAACAGAACAGTTCAAACATGTTAGCACAATTAACAGACTCATGTACGAACAAACTCACTAGAAACCTCCACACAAAGTTTTATACTCGACGGGTTCTTTTCCTTTAGCACTGGGACCTTTTCTTGTATCTTTAGCTAAAAACAATCAAATAACCCTTTAAATACAAGAACAACCGAAATTTAACATAAACATACAAACAGTTTCAAGAATAAAGTTCTCTCTATCCTATAATCAAATGGAAACCCTACTGAACAACTCTTACAACAACTTCCTTTCTGGTAAAACTTAAAGAAGGATTTAAGAATTTACTAGCAGACAACTTAAAGAAGGAAGCTTGTACAAGCTTAGCAAACAACTCATTCCGTTAATGATGAAAAACACCTCTTTTTTTATGATAACGAAGGTAAGTAGAAAAGATGAAATGAAAATCTTCTCTCCACTATCAGGTTATCCTATTTATAGCACGAATCCCACTTAAGTAAATCTCTAATTAGTAAACATGCACACACATTTCCACTAATTAATCTCATCTTACGAGGCTCTCAAGTGTCCTGGTTATTGACATGTTACCTCCACTAGAATGCCAGATGACTTAAACATGTCCACTAACCACTGTTTCTAATACCCAATTACATCTACAACAACACAAAACACGGGTGGCAGACTTATTAACAAGAGATTCCGCCAAATAAAAACAAGGAGCTTGCCAACTGTAAAATAAGAATTCACAATCTTGATAAGCTCAGCAAAATACTTCACCAGAAAATTCACCAACGCTAACCACTCTAAGTCTCACAACTTATGAAGTCTCGCTAACATAATCTTCCATACATATCGGTTCACCAAATAAATATGTGATAGGGTGGACTATTATGATACATTTTCCATTGTTGTTAAACAAATCACAATGAGTTTTGTCATAGTTGTAGCTGCAATGTATGATTGGTCTCTATATCACATGGAACTTGCTCAAGGATTTTGCAGACAGGGGAGAATAAGGTATGTAAACTAGAAAAATCCTTTCATGGTTTAAAACAGGCTTCTTGTAACAGCCTATTTTAGACCCTAATCGGAAAGAGTGGTTTCGAGACCACTTAACCGAGTCAAAATATTATTTTTATTGTTTTAATATGTTTTACGGTATGATAATTATGTGGTGTGAAAGTTTCGTTCAGAAATCTTATCGTTTAAGTAGCTAATTCGGTAAAAAGGATTAAATAGCATAAAGCGATAAATAGGAGTTCTATTTCATAAATGGCTTATTTGATCGTGGCTTTATAAAATAGAGTTCTTGCATGGCAATTATGCCATTTCTATTTGGAGTGGTTGGTAATGGACCATTATGTCCATATTTTATAACGTTTTATAATTATTTTACAAAGGGTAAAATTGTCTTTTAATTATTATATGTTATATGTTTAATTAAAACATGAAAATGGCTTTAAATTATCTTCTCTTCCACCGATTATACAAACAAAAGAAAGGGGTTTAAAGCTTTCTTCCATTCGGCTAGCATTTTTACAAATTAAGGTATGGTTTTGTCTCGGTTTTGAGTGATTTTTACATTTTTGATATCGTTGCTTCGTATACTAGCCGACCCATACCTCAATTTCTGAAATTGGTTGTGTTTTTAAAAATGCAATTGATGAATACATGGTTATTTTGATAGTTTTTGATGAATTATTTAATGTTATATAGAAATATACAAGTTATACAAGGTAATTTTTGATGAAAATGGGTTTTAAGGATTTAATTGAAAAAGGTAGAAATTTTGTGGTTAGAATTGTGAATAAATGAAATATATGTGTTTATATGTGGTACATGAATATTCAGCTATAATGAATTGAGGGATTAATTGTGTAATTTGCTATTTTGTGATAAAAGGACTAAATTACAAGACGTTGAAAGTATAGGGGCTAATTTGCAAATATGCCAAAATACATGTTATTGGATTGAATTGAATGAGTTGGTGATTACATAGCTAAATTTGTATTAATATAGATAAAGACGATCAAATCCCGGAACTTGATCGGGGAAAACGAAAAGTAGACGAGTAGTTATCGAGAAGTCGAGGTAAGTTCGTATAATTAGAATTAATGTATCAATATTTATAATTGAGGTTTAATTGTCATGTGGATGTATAACACTTTATAGAAATGAAATTTGCTTATTGATTATATGTATAAGAATTGATATGGAAATGCTAAAAGAATACAAGTACAAATGGATTACCGAGCCCCGTTAGAACCGTAGAAAGTCGTAGGATACAAGTGACATGTCACTAGGGCTACAGGGTGGTTCGAGCTCCTGCATTTGTTGCGGACTCACCACAGCTCATGAGCTATATGTTCATCCTTTGGGATTACATGTTCAGCCTACGGGCTAACCGTTCATCCTTCGGGATTACATGTTCAGCCTCCGGGCTTACCGTTACAAGCTCGAAAGAGCATACATGATGCATTGACGGATTACAGGTTATACGTATATACACTGTGTGTGTATCACCCGAGTATCCATCGATGTTCTTAAAGGTTCAACGGGCAAATACCGATACAAGTTACATGAAGATCAACGATATATGTATTACAGGTTATATAAGATTTACATGGATTATATGGTATAAGTTACATGAATTCTAAAGATATATGAATTACATGTTATACAAGGTTTACATGGATTATATGAATTGATTTACATGAATTACATGTTATAAGTATTGAAGTTATGCTTATGATATATGAATGTTGTATCTTATACATGAATGGTTTATGAGATTACATGGACTAACAAGTATGTACTTGTGAGATAGGCAACTTGAACATATAAGTTGACTTGGCACTTGTTATGTGTTAAATTATTGATTTGGTAAGTTTTAAATTCTATATTATACGGGCTTACTAAGCTTTTAAAGCTTACTCTATTTAATTCTCCCTTGTTTTATAGATTCGGAAGCTAGCTTAATTTTCGAACGAGTCGGAGACTTGCTATCACACTATCCATCAAGCTTTTGGTACTTTTGAATCTTGTAATTATAAATGGTCATGGCATGTATAGGCTAGCTGTTAAGTAATGGTATATGGCTATTTTTGAGGATGAATGTGTTATGTTTTAGATGCCTATTCAAGCTATGAGATATGGCTTGTTTTGTAAATGTTTTGATAAAACTTAATTGTCTTATATGATGGGTTCTATATGGCAATGTGGTTGATGAATGTTTTGGTAAGAAATGATGTGTATTGGGTACATGAATAGGTGGTGAATAATGTTTGCAAATTGTATTTGAAATGCCTGTTTTGGTTGCTAAATAGTGCATGAAAGGTTGTGGTTACTTTGATGCTTGTAGGAATGACCTATTTGGGTGGCAAATTGGCTTAAACCAAGCCTACATTGTGCCACACGGTCTGAGCACACGGGCGTCTGACTTAGCCGTGTAACCCCTGTACCTAAGAGATTTTAGGCAGTTTTGCACACGGGCTAGACACACGGGCGTGTCTGGTAGCTGTGTGGTAAAGTCAGTGTTGGCCACGACTTAAACACACAGGCGTGTCTGGTGACCGTGTGTGGTTTGGCAGATTCAACCACGGGCCATGTGTTTAGGGCGTGTCTAGTGGGCACGACCGTGTGGAAGTACACGGGCTAGGGGTACGGCCGTGTGTCCCTAACTTGAAAGATTTCTCAACTGTTTTCCGTTATCTTCCACATTTTTTCAATTTGATCCATAATGAATGTTTGTATCATTACATAAGCTTTAAAGTATTGATTAGATGAATGATTGATGTGCTATATTGAGTTTAATAAAGTTTTAAATTTTTACTGATCTGTTCTGAGATACAAGTCCGGTAATGCCCTTAACCTGTTCTGGCGATGGCTACGGGATACGGGTGTTACACTTTTAGACGGTGGAATGTGAAGCTTAAATGAGCACTTATAAGTGTTGGCTATGTTCAGAGTAAATATCACTATTCTTTGTAAAAAAAAAAGAAACAAGGTAATAGACTTGTGATCATGATCATTTATGTCGATGATTTGCTTATAACGGGGAATGATGTTGCCTTAATTGTTTAATTAAAAGTTATCTTGAACTAGAATTTCAAAATGAAAGATCTTGAAAACTTAAAATTCTTCCTTGATATAGAAGTTGCAAGACTGAAGGAGGGTATTTTTCTCAACCAAATTAAGTATGTTTTGGAGCTTATAGCTGAGAAAAACTTGTCAATACTCCTTTAGAATAAAATCAAAAGCTTACTACTATGCAACAACAAAATGAAGATGATTTTCTGAAATATGTGGGTTTGTTTCAAAGGATTATTGGAAGATTGATTTACTTAACTCGTACATGATCAGATATTACTTTTGTTGTACAAAATTTGAGTCAATTTATGCAAAGGCCAAAACAAGCTTATTACGAGGCGGCAACTAGAGTTGTAAGAATATAAAGAAGGATCCAGGTCAAGGAATTTTCTTTCTTGCATCATGTTCAAACTAGCTACATGTTTTTTGTGACTCAAATTGGGCTTCTTGTCTTATGACTAGAAAATCAATTACTGGTTTTTAAGCTAAGCTAGGAGAGTCTCTTATCTACTGGAAGTCTAAAAAATAAAATACAGTTGCAAGATCTTTAGCAAAGGCTGAATACGGAATTATGGCGTTGACTACAGTTAAAATGATATGACTTAAAGGATTGCTAGAAGAAATTGGAGTAAAAGTTAGGGAGCCTGTCAAATTATATTGTGATAGCCAAATTGCACTTTAAATTATTGTTAATCTTGTTTATCATGAAAGAACAAAGCATATCAAAATTGATTCTTATTTTATAAGGGAGAAAATACAACAAGATCTCATTAAAACTGAGCATGTGTCTACAAAGGAACAATTGGAAAATATCATGACAAAAGCTTTCAGAATAGAACAACATTATTACTTGACTTCCAAGTTGAGGGTAAATGATCTTTTCCACCCTCCAACTTGAGAGAAAGCATAGAAAAGTTAGTTGTAAATTAGTTAGTTGAGTTACTAGTTAATTAATTGATCAGTGCATAAATAGCTAACAGTGTAAACATTAGTAAGTTTTTTTTATGTTATTCCTATAGTTTGTAGTTTTTCAGTAAATCATCATTTTTAACATTTAGAATAAAGGTTGTAATTTGAAGATGTTTGGTGGAATTAACACTTTAGTTTCTTATTCATGTTATACTATTCTTATAAACTCAGATTTATTCTCTTTTCCTTATCATTGTCTATGTAACGTCCAGATTTATTAAAGTCTGTTTTACGAATTTTGTCATAATTAAGTATATGTATCAGTGGTTAAGTCTCTTAATTATGTGTTTGAGGTTTTAGGTTCAAGTCTTAGTTTGATTATTTTTATGTTTCTAAGCCTATCTGATTTTAAATAAAATATGTTTTGTTGTCAAAATAATTTTGAAATGTTTTTAAATGAGTTTGGTAAAAAATATATAATAATAATAGTAATTCAAGTGCTTATTTTAAATATTGTGTCTCTTGGGTTTGTTTTGAAATAAACAAATAAATTAAGTATTTGAATTACTTTGTGTGTATCTATCTTGTTTTTTTTTTTCTAAAAAAGGGAAAGAAAAAGTTTAATTAAATCCATTTTACCTTTGATTTGTTTGATTATATCTTTGTTACAAACCAAAAAACCCTACGTTCTTTCCTCTAATATTTTCCCTAGTCACGTCGCAAACCCCAATTTCAAAATTGGGTTTTCTTGCTTTCATCTTCTTGTCCGTTCTTTCAATTTTTGTTTGGGAAATTTTTTTTAGCGTAGTTGCTATTAATTTTTGAAGCCGTAGGGTGATTCTTTGATTGCAATCCAAGGGTAAATATTCAAGTTTAGTATACTGTGCATTTTTCTAAAGGTGTTAGTCGTTAGATTGTGTTCAATCATATTAGTGACCTTGTATAAATTCTGACGCATTTTAGGAATAGAGCAAGAGGTAGGGGACAATCCTCCAGCCCTTTAGAATTTATGTAGTGGCGGCTCGTTCATTAGTAAGTGTGTAGTTGTGTTAAAGGATTATTTTAGTTTGATTAGGGGTCATTATTAGTTATGTTTCCGCGAATTGTCATTTACATTGGTTACGTTAATTATCAATATAGGTTTTGGGATTATTTGCGTTGCATCAGCATTAGGAAAATACCAGGTCTGTAACAAGAAACCCAAAAATCAACAAACGCGAAAGCCGAAATTGGGGCCTGTTGATGCCACACGGCTGTGTGACATGCCGTCACGGCCTAGGCCATTTTGGGCCTTGTGGGCCACACGGACATGTTAGCCCAAATTTCAAAAAATTGTCCTAAGGTTGTACATGTCGTCCTGATCAATTGTGGGCCTTCCGTAAGGTTGGTATGTGTTTAGACAAGCCTTAAAGCATGAAATCTAATAATCTGTTTGCATGGAATTTGATGTAAACAACACCTAAATGCATGTAAGGTAATGCGAAATGCCTGATCTGCTATGTATATGCATGTTTAATATCTGTTATACGAGCACACTTGATATATTAATTCTGGTATTTGTTAATTCTATTGTATCTGGTATTCTGTTTGTATTTGACTATGGGGTGGGGTATGTATTATGTGGAGGAAGTATTCTGTGTGAGGCGATATCTCGTTAATCTACTAGCAGTACTACTGCGATTATTCTGAAAAGTGTCGTATAGACACTATGCAGTGTGTAGGGCTGGATGGGTGTTTAATAGCCCACATGGTGTGTTGGGATGGTTGGAGCTGATGTGTAGAGGATGGGGATAGGACTATGTATATTTGTATCTATACGACTCTATTATGAATCTAATTCTGTAAAAGACTTATGACTGTATTTGTTCTGCCATGTGATTGAATCTGAATTTATCTTGAAGTATGAATTACACTCTTTTTTTGTCTGTTACTTTCAGGTAACCCTCAGACTTAGGCGGGTCGATGCGATGGAAGCTCGAATGTGCCACGACTTCGTAAGACGTTAATTACAATAATTTGCACAGTTAAAATTTTGGTTTTGAAAGTTTTATAATTTTGGGACTCCCTGGACATTTGGGTTTTATTTTGAATTTGGATTTTAATTTGGGATATATTACATGGCATTTGATAAAACGATTTACGGAATCAGCTGTGTTTGAGAAAACAAACTCCAATTTTCAAAATATAACGATTTAAGAATTTCTACTGTAAATTATTTGTTTTATTTGAAAATGTAAATAATTGATGATTTTAACTAATTAAGTATAACAACATGTTTTTAAATAGTTGGATTTTTTTAGCAACAAAGATATATATTTTTTTCAGAAAGTAAAAGTCGGATTTATAGCTTTTCTTTGTAACATTCTTAGATTCAGCCATAACGTCTAGGCCAGGTTTAGGGTGTTACATTTAGTGGTATCAGAGCCAGGTTGCAAAATTCGGGCTGTGAAATTTTAGGTTCAAAATTTTATTTGTAAAAACTGTTTTTCTGGGTTAAAGTTTATTTTTGAATCTGAAAAGAGAGTATGTGGTATATTAAGTCTCCGGCGACAATCCTATAATTACTTCTAACTTAGATATACTTTAGTTAGAAAACTATAAAAACTACAGTGATTTAGTTAGAAACTGAAATTTTTTGAAAATTTTAAAACTATTTCTTATAATTATTTGAAGCATAAAATACTTACTAATAAATGCTGAAACTAGTTCATAAAACTTCGTAATGTAGATAAATCTGATAATACGATGAGTACTCATGGAATGCATAGCCATGGTACTCGTGGGCACGGCGGGCGCTGTAAAAGGACTCGAGTTAAGTCATCTTCGATGGGTAGCATGTCTAATCTAGATATGAGTGAGACACCAGCTACACCTACTGTTGAGACCGGGTCTCAAAGTCACTCGGCTGGGGACGACGTATTATGCCAAGCTATATTTAGAATATTGGAGAAGGTCACTGGGCCCTATTCTGGTTCCAACCCCTTTGAAAAAAATTAATTATAACCCCTCATGTTTCGCTGTCAGACTATTCCAACCCCTCTACACTAAAAATTAATTATCTCTCCGTAAAATATTTAGATAATGTTCTTGTTTATTTCTTTTGAAAATAGACTCATCAAGGATTTTAAGCGTATAAATTATAACCCATAATTATTTTTTTATAATTTTTAATGATTTTCCAAAGTCAGAACAGGGGATTCCAAAATCATTCTGATCCTGTCTCACTAAAACTTAAATATTACAGAATATGAAATTCTTTTGCTTTTACCGTTTCTTTTATGTGAAAATATACTCATTAAGATTTAATTTCATATCTCATTCAACCTCTAATTCAATTTCCACCATTTTTGGTGATTTTTCAAAGTCACACAACTGTTGTTGTCCAAAACTGTTTTATTACAAATTTCACTCTTACATAATTTCACTTACTTCATTTCATCTTACCGAAAGTTCGATCAACTATCAAGTGCATTGCTCATAAATTTTCATACACATATACCTGCACTTATTAATCAAATAGTCATATTCAATTACACTAGTCATTACATGATCACATGTATTTTCACTTAGCCAATTTCCCGTTGAACTCATCGGAATAATAACAGATACACGGTGGCCTGCACATAGTACCACCCTTATAGCCGAAGCAATCTGGTGCACATAGTAGCCTGTACTTAGTACTACATCTGTGACCAAAATCATCTCTTACACATAGTGGCTTGCACTTAGTACCACACATGTGATCGAAGCTATCGGGTACGCATAGTAGCCTGTACTTAGTACTACACATGCGACCTAACCATCTGGTACACATGGTAGCCTACACTTAGTACTACACATGTGACCTAAAACCTTCTTAAACACATAGTAGCCTACACATAGTACTACACATGTGTTCTCACAACGGATCATTCATATCTTTTCTATTTCTAGAAAATTCCTCACTTTTCGACATTTTCTTTGATTTTCTCCCATTCTAAGTCTGAATCTCGTTTTTCTCAATCTATAGCAACACATTTAACTCATTTATTCAATATACAACTCAAATTAACCCCAATTCACAGTTTAAAAAAAATTACATTTTTACCTCTAAACTTTGTCATATTTACACTTTTGCCCTTAGGCTTGTAAAATAATTTTTATTCAATTTCTCTGCATTTTAGGCCTAGCCGAACCATTTTTGTAGCTATAGAAATCCACAATTTGCATTTATTCACACCCCTGCACACATTTTACAACTTGTTACAAACTAGTCCTTTTAGGCATTTTCACCAAAAATCACTTAGTAAAAGTTGTTTCTCTAACCATAAATATGTATTTTCTACCCTTAAACAAAAAAAAATACACACATATTCATCATGGGTCAAAATCCTAGACTTTAATCATATCTCAAATTAATGGTAGAAATAGATAGATCTTGTTACGAAGATTTTAAAAACGTAAAAATCATTAAATACGAGGCTAGAATGGACTTACAATCGAGCTTGGAAGCTTGAAAAACCCTAGCTATGTCTTCTCCATGCAAGTTTCGGCCATGGGGTAGAAGATGAGCAAAAATTGGTTTTTAAATTGATTTTTAATTCATTTAATCACTAAATAACCAAAATGCCCCTAACTTAAAAATATTCTATTTCACCCATTTCATATCCGTTTTTGTCCAAAAAATTATCCGATGGTCTAATTACCATTTAAGGACCTCCAATTTAAAATTTCATAACAATTGGACACCACTAACATGTAGAACTCAACTTTTACACTTACAATTTAGTCCTTTTGACTAAATTGAGTGCCCAAACGTTGAAATTTTTTAACGAATTTTTTACAAAATCATTCCGTAAAATTGTAGACCATAAAAATATAATAAAAATAAATTTTTCCTTGTCAAATTTGTGATATTAAAACCACTATTCCGACTAGGCCTAAAATCGGGCTGTTACGATATGGTTGAGAGAAGTGACTTTTCTAGGACATGTGGTTTCTACGGAAGGGTTGCAAGTTGATCCTAAAAATATTGAGGTTATGTTTAATTGAAAACAATCTAAGAATGGTTCTGAGATCTATAATTTTCTGGGTCTCGCGGACTATTATCGAAGATTTGTTGAGGGGTTCTCGTTAATTGTAGCTCCTCTGACTAAGCTGCTGCGTAAGAACGCCTCTTTTGTTTGGATTGATAAGTAGCAAGAGAGCTTTGAGAAGCTCAAATATGTTTTGACTCAAGCTTATATTTTGATACAGACTAAATCTAGTAAGCAGTTCGTGGTATACAGTAATGCGTCGCATATTGGTTTGGGATGTGTTCTAACGCAAGATGGTAAGATTGTGACTTATGCGTCCCAACAGCTTAAGTCACACGAAGGGAATTATCCGACGCAAGATCTCGATTTAGCTGCTGTCGTCTTTCCCTTAAAGATTTAGAGGCACTATCTGTATGGTGAGAGGTGTTTCATCTACACTGATCATAAGAGCCTTAAGTACCTCTTTACTCAAAAAGAGTTGAACCTTTGGAAGCGTATATGGATTGAACTGCTCAAGGATTACGACTGTACTATAGGGTATCATCCCGATAAGGCCAACATGGTGGTTGATGCTCTTAGTCGTAGAGGAATGTCTAATTTGAGGGTGATGTTTGCTCACCTAAGTCTGTTTGATGATCGGAGTCTTTTAGTTGAGTTATAAGTTAAGCTGACTTTAATTGATCAAATTCGGGATAAACAATTGGAGGGATGATTCTCTAGTTCTGCAAATCCATCAGGTGAAGGATGGTAATACTTCTGGTTTTCTGCTGAATAGTTATGGGGTTCTGTGTTTCCGAGGACGGGTTTGTGTACCGAATGATTCTGATTTAAGACAGCCTATTCTGCTAGAAGCACATAGTAGCCTTATGCTATGCATCCTGGTGGAAATAAGATGTATCGGGATCTTTGTGAATTGTACTGGTGGCCTGGTTTATAACAGGAGGTGAAAGACTTTGTTTCTTATTGTTTGACGTGCCAGCAAGTGAAGGTTGAACACTAGTTGCCTTCGGGTGTACTTTAACCCATTAAAATTCCCTTATAGAAATGGGAACGTGTGACTATAAACTTCGTTAGTGGGTTGCCCTTAACATCTATTAAGAAGGATTCTGCGTAGGTCATCATAGAGCGGTTGACCAAATCTGCCAACTTCATTCTGATTCGGACATATTACTCCCTTTAGAAGTTGGCCAACTTATATGTTTCAGAGATAATGAGACTTCATGGGGTACTAGTCTCAATTATTTCTGATAGAGATCATCACTTCACATCTCGATTTTGGAAAAAGCTTCATGAAGCTTTGGGTTCGAGGTTGGATTTCAATACTTCATTTCATCCTTAGACAGATGGTCAATTTGAGAGGGTGATTCAGATACTGGAGGATATGCTTCGGAGTTATGTGATTGATTTCTGAGGTAGTTGGGAGGATTTTCTACCATTAGCCAAGTTCAGCTATAATAACAGCTTTCAGTCCAGTATTTAGATGACACCTTACGAGGCTCTGTATGGTCATAAGTGTTGTACTCTATTGTGTTGAACTGAGTTGGGTGAACGATGAGTTTTGGGTCCTGAGTTGGTTTGTGAGACTAAGGACAGAGTCAGACTAATTCGAGATCGTCTTAAGGCAGTTTCTGATAGACAGAAGTCCTATGTGGATCTAAAGAGGAGAGACATAGAGTACTTCGTGAGTGACTATGTGTTTCTTAAGGCGTCTCCATGGAAGAAAGTTCTGCGGTTTAGACGTAAGGGCAAGTTGAGACTTAGGTTCATTGGGTCGTATCGGAGTCTGAAATGTGTAGGACCAGCTGCTTATCAGTTGGAGCTACCTTTGGAGTTAGACCGTATCCATGATGTGTTTCATGTCTCTATGTTGAGGTGGTATTGGTCAGACTTATCTCATATTGTTTCGGTTGAAGAGATTGAGGTTAGACTAGATTTAACATTTAAGGATGAACTGGTTTAGATTCTGGATTGAGTTGTTAAGGTATTATGGAGGAAATCTATTCCATTAGTGAAAGTTCTGTGGCAGAATCATGACACTGAAGAAGCCATGTAGGAACCTGAGAACTTAATTCGGCAACAGTATCTACATCTATTTGAATTAGGTAAATTTTGGGGTCGAAATTTCTTTTAGAGGGTAGAGTTATAACGTCTTAATTTATTAAAGTTTGTTTTACAAATTTTTTCATAATTAAGTATTTGTATCAGTGGTTAAATGCCTTAATTCTGTGTCTAAGGGCTTGGGTTCGAGTTTCAGTTCGATTGTTATTTTGTTCCTAAGCCTATCTGATTTTAAATAAAATATGTTTTGTTGTCAAAATAATTTTAAGTGTTTTTAAATGAGTTTGTTAAAAAAATTATATTAATAATAATTCAAGTGGTTATTTTAAATATTGTGTCTCTTAGGTTTATTTTGAACTGAACAATAAATTAAGTATTTGAATTACTTTGTGTTTATCTTATCTTTTTTTTTAAAAAAAATAAGGGGGGAAAGAAAAAGATTAATTAAATCCATTTTACCTTTGATTTGTTTTATTAATTTTTTGTTACAAACAAAAAAAACACATGTTCTTTCCTTTAATACTTTCCCTAGTCACGTCGTAAACCCCAATTTCAAAATTGGGTTTTCTTGCTTTCGTCTTTTTGTCCATTCCTTTAATTTTCGTTTGGGAAATTTCTTTTAGTGTGGGTTACTGTTAATTTTTGAAGCCGTAAGGTGATTCTTTGACTACAATCCAAGAGTAAGTATTCATGTTTAGTATACTATGCATTTTTCTAGAGGTGTTGGTATTTGGATTGTGTTTAATCGGATTTGTGACCTTATATAAATTCTGATGCGTTTTAAGAGTAGAGCAAGAGGCAGTGGATGATCCTCTAGCACTTTAGACTTTGCGTAGTGGCAACTTATTCATCGGTAAGTGTGTGGTTGTGTTGAAAGGTTATTTTAGTTTGATTGGGGGTTGTTATTAGTTACGTTTCTGCGAATTGTCATTTAAATTTGTTACGTTAATTATCAGTACAGGTTTTGGGATTATTTGCATTGCATCAACCATCAGGAAAATACCAGGTGTGTAACGAGAAACCCAAAATTCAGTGAATGACAAAAGACGAAATTGGGGCCTGTCAACGCCACACGATCGTGTGTCAAGCTGTGTGGTAGGCTGTGTGTACACAGCCGTGTGCGACACACAGTCGTGTAATAGGCCGTATGCAAGGCCATCATAGCCTTGTCTAGTTGGGCTATGTGGGCCAAAATTTTAGGAAATTTCCCTAGGGTTGTACATGTCATCCTGATTGATTGTGGGCCTTCTGTGGGGTCACTATGTATTCAAACAAGCCTTAAAGCATGAAATTTGATAATCTGCTTGTATGGAATTTGACGTAAACAATACCTAAATGCATGTAAGGTAATGCGAAATGTCTAATCTACTATGTATATGCATGTTTAATATTTGTTATATGAGCATGCCTGATATATTAATTCTGTTGTATCTGGTATTCTGTTTGTATCTGACTGTGGGGCGGGGTATGTATTATATGGAGGAAGTATTTTGTGTGAGGCGATATCTCGCCAATCTACTAGCAGTACTACTGCGATTATTTTGAAAAGTGTCGTATGGACACTATACTGTGTGTAAGGCTGGGTGGGTGTTTAATACCCCACATGGTGTGTTGGGATGGTCGAAGTTGGTGTGTAAAAGATGGGGGTAGGACTATGCATATTTGTATCTGTACGACTCTGTTAGTAATCTGATTCTGTAAAAGACTTATGTTTGTATCTGTTCTGCCATGTGATTGAATATGTTTAAGTATGCATTACACACTGAGTTATCAAAACTCACCCTTTGTTTGTCTGTTACTTTCAGGTAACCCTCAAACTTAGGCGGGTCGGTGCGACGAAAGCTCGGATGTGCCACGACTTCGTAAAACAGTAATTACAATAATTTGAGTACTTAAAATTTTGGTTTTGAGAGTTTTGTAATTTTGGGACTCACATTTGGGTTTTATTTTGAATTTGGATTTTAATTTGGGATATCTTGCATGACATTTGATAAAATAATTTATGGAATCAACCGTTTTTAAGAAAACAAACTCGGGTTTTCAAAATATAATGACTTAAGAACTTCCGTTGCAAATTATTTATTTTATTTGAAAATGTAAACAATTAACGGTTTTAACTGATAAGTATAACAATATGTTTTTAAATAATTGGATTCTTTTAGCAACAAAGATATATGTTGATTTCAAAAAGTAAAAGTCGAATTTATAACTTTTCTTCGTAACATTCCCAAATTCGACTATAATGTCTAGGTCGGATTTGAGGTGTTACAGTCTAATATTAAAGCTTCACTTTATAATTGTATGTTTTTATCAATTTTAATATTATTTTATACTATTTTTTTCTAATTAGTATTATATTTATAATTTTATAAAAATTTTCAATTTGTCATTATTTTTTAAGTAATTTGCAACTCGAAAACAATTAATTATATCAAAAGTCCAATGTTAATTAAAGACGATGACAATGATTATAGATTATAGATTGAATTAGAAAATCAATATGGAAGATGATGAACAAAATGATGGATTGAAATAGGAGATTAAGATAGAAAAATTAAATATATTTGTAATATTATTAGTATTTATTTTTAAATTAGATTTTATTTTAACTTTTTAAGAAGTTGGATTTTAAATTTATTTTTATTTTATTCGATTGTAATTTTTTTTTATAATACAATTAGATTATTTAATCTAAATAATTGTTACACTTACAAAAATAAATTATTTGAAAATTAAAAATTATATTATGATTTCTAAAGTTTAATTCGAGATACAATTTGAATTTACTTTTTAATTAATAACATTGTTATTTAGTTTTAAATTAGAAAAAAAATGCTAAGATAACTTTTAATACTAAAATTAATAATTTAACATTAATACATTAAAATATAAATGTTTTATTTAATAATAAAAATATGTGTAATAAAAATATATTAAAATCATAATTAATATTATCTATTATTAGCATGCATATACAAATTTAATCAAATTCTAATCTCAATTATCAACATTTTTTTTTAATTTTTGAAGTTTAATCTTTAAGATATTTACATAAATTTTCAAGATAAAATTCTCCTTTTTAACTTTATTCAAAATGAAATAATATATCTTTAATTATATGTTTATTATAATTTAAACTATTCGATTTAATCAATAAGCAATATATTTTTATTTTAAATTATTTAATTATTTTATTTACATCAAGTTTGTAATGATCAAAAGTATATATCTGCAGTATTTTCATATTTTAAACATAGAGCGCAAGTATTTCTTTAATGTTGAAATAAGAACATATAATATATTTGCAATGTATGATATTGAAGACTAATATTAATAAAAAAAATAAGTAATGTATATAATGATGGTATTTGATAATAATTAATAAATCTTTATATTTATTTTATAATATTTTATATTAGTTTAGATAGTTTTAGATAAATGTTAAATATAATATTTTGAATATTTGTATTTTCGCAAAAATAAAGGAATGTTTCAAAAGATAATAAAATTTAATTTGATTATCAAATGCTTTAAAAAAAAATGCCGTTTCAATATAATAAATATTTTCAATACTTGATAGTAATCGGAAAGGAATAATGGCGAGGCCAACAGCCAGCAATCAATGAGTCATTTAAAGCAACTACGAGTGAAGCAAATTTTCTTACCATCTTCCTACTAACTCTTACATTCTTGTGTTTTATGTAATATTTTTTTACACCGGTGCCTTTACTTTTGTTCTTCTTTCTTACTATATGAATTCATTTTTAGGAACTCAGACCCTTTGAAGAGCCTTCATGGTTCCTTCAGGTTTCTCTTCTTTTGCTGCAATCTTATCTTTCATTTCGCTTTCCTTGACTAGTTCTTCTACAGAACCAACAAGGGCTTCAATCCGCGGAGAGATTTCAATTAGTATAGAAGCCAAGGTCACCACTGGTATGATTTCCATGAAAGGGACTAAACCAGTTGCAGATATTTGGTTTTCTGCAGTTGTTGA
The DNA here is from genome assembly GCA_020496765.1 of Gossypium stocksii. Taxonomy (NCBI): domain Eukaryota; kingdom Viridiplantae; phylum Streptophyta; class Magnoliopsida; order Malvales; family Malvaceae; genus Gossypium; species Gossypium stocksii. The sequence continues at coordinate 59,468,369 of CM035622.1, forward strand.
TGGATTCAGCAAATGAGAAAGAGATTTTAAGTCATTGTGAAGTTCTTCCACTGTGCTGTTCATTTCTTCAACCAACAAATCTATGGTGGGTGACTTGTTCATTTTCTTCACAGATTCTGATAACTCTTTTATGGCACTTGAAGAGCTAGAGCTTACTTTCAAGCAACTAGTGCTTAGATGTTTCTTTATTGATTCAGCTGCCTGTGTAGAACATAAAGCAAAGTGATGGCAGCCTATGTTTAGTACCTTTATTATATCATTATCATGGAACAGATAATCAGATCAAACAATTTGGACTAGTTTTGACCTGATTTTCTGAGTTGATGCAACTGTTAAGAGCCTCTATACAGTAAGCACAACTGCGCATCGATGCCCCGATTTTCAGGTATTGTTTCCATGGATGCCGGAAGTTGAACCGTCCATGGGAAGGCTCCCACCTAGCAAAATTTGCCTACAGGAAATCATGCCAACTTACTAATCAGATCAAAGACGTAATAGTCTTCTTATGTTTCTTAAACTTGGTATCGGACTTACCATTGATTCTTCTGATGCCTTCGAGCTCAGCACGCACTTGTAACCTTGCAACTTTTGATCATCTTCTCCATTGCTGTTGGTAAAATACTGTGTTACACAACCTGCATCCGTGGTGAGAAAGATAGGTTCTTAGCATGTCATGTAAGAACAAACTAAGTATATTGCGAACAAGAACGGAACCAACCGTCGAGGGAATCGGAGAGTTTGTCCATGTTACGAACAGTGAGGCTATGGAGCTCTTGACCGGACCAAATGGGGCAGACCAGCATGATTACAAGAATGCATAAGGAAGTTCCAATGATAATGGTGGATATTCTTTGATGGGCCAGGTCAAATAACTTATCCACCCTATAGCCTGATATAGCAACGATGCTAAAGGTGAGGATGAAGATCATGGCACCATAATCGAACATGGATTTCACTGATGGAATGAATCTCGAGAAGGTTGCTATCGAAGCTGAAAAAAATGAAATAAAGATAAGAAACACCCAGGTTCAGCTTCAGCATTAAATAAACACAATGAAAGCAACATACCCAATATGAAAATCGATGCTCCTACGACAAAGGGTTCAAATCTGTCTCCGGACTGACTCGCGATCCAGTGTACCCCGACGGCAAGAAATCCAGCCAGACAAGTTGCACAAACTCTGTTCAAACATTTGTATAAGGTGGCGCCTGTGATGAAGAAAAGAAAACGTTTGTACCAGGGAAAAAAGTATAGAAGTAGATTTTGAAGAACTTGGAATTGGATACTTAGTTACTTACCAACTGTTGGCTCGAATACTACTACGACAGTCATAATAGCCCACATAGCATTGCCTCCAACACCATCATACAAAGGTCTCATGAAGTAGACCAGTGATACAATTGTGAGTGCTAGTCCTACCTTAATGCAGTGGATCACTTTTCTAGGATCATTAGCTCCAATGTCCCATGCTTGCTTCAGAAACATCCGCACTTTCATACCCAAATCTGAAATTAAGCCTTTTGTTCTTAGCCACACCTTTCTTGCAAGCCCTGTAGGTGGAACCAAGACCTCGGATGAGCCATCAACCACCGTTATCCTCCATTCCACTCCCTCACATAATTCCTTCCCAGAAGCCATCCTTTTTTTTTTTTTTTTTTTCACTAAGTTGGGTTTATAAAAGAAATGATTTTTGTTGATATGTTGAGTGTAGGAAGCAAATTCAGCAAAGGCATGCAAATATGAGGATGAGGCGTTGGTGATCAAAATCAATATGACTATTGGACTGTATATAAAGGACATTGAATATGGTGTTGCTGATCTTTTCAAGAAAATGTAATTAAAAACAAATCCCAATAGCATGGGGGATTTTTTATTTTTTATTAGGTATTATTAAGGTCATGATGTGGACATGAGTATGAAATGCGGGGAAAAGGTAATCTCTAGTTTACAATTCTTAATAAGAGTCGAGTGCAATGGTAAAGCTTATTATATTCATTGAGAAAAAATTAGAGTTTAAATTCTAAAAATAATATTGTTAGGAGAGATATTTACTAAAACAGAGATGATTTGTGATCGGATAAAAGAAATATTTGATTTAAAAGTAAGTTTATGTTGGGGGAGGTGTTGAAATAATGTGTCCTAAATTGAAAAGCAAAACGTCAGCCGACCAAGATTTAGGTCAAAGAAAATTCTATAAATTTGGCATTTTTTTAATTATACTCTTTAGTGGATCTCTGAATGGAATCCTCTCTAATCTTGTCTTTTCCAGATAAGAAAATTAGGAAACAGCACCAATCTTTTAGTTAAAGTATTTCGATATCTTCATTTTTATTTATTTGAGAAATCATCACAGTGATATTATGTGCTATTACAATTGATATGTATATTTGCTTTGCACTGCATGAATCAATTTGCAAAAGTCATCAAATATCATTTGTTAATAAGCTGGACATCACATTCATAAAGTAATATAGCCCCAGTATATAAAATCTCATCCCCAAGGCAAATTAGGTCTTGAATAGGACCATAAAGGTTCCCCATCTTTGAATAAAGTGGGAGGGGCAATAAGGTGTTAAACAAGGCTTGCGTTGACTTGTGTTGATTTCACTTGAATGGAGAGAACACTTATCCGCTGCACTGCACTGATTTGAAAGGCTAATTCAGCTATCAGAATTTGCATTACACTCAACAAGGGTTTACTTTTCTAGTATATATGTAAGTGCGAACCATGTTTAACCCTTTTCTGTTTCCATGAATCAAATAACTTTTGAATGCTTTGCATGTAATTAAAATTTGTATAAACAAGTTAATCTGAAAGGAAATTTCAAGCAAGCATCTATCGCAGTAATGCAACATTTGGGGAGACAAAGCAAGCTAATTCTATTTGATTATTTGCTAATCAAACAACCACAAAAGGACCAAGAAAAAAAAAATTAGCTGTTAGCCTACAACTGTGTCATTTGCTTTGGATTATGAACAAACTATTGCAGGAGCAGCATGCAAGAAGCTAAAAACTAAGATCTATAATTCAAACCAGCTTGGTCCGCCGATGATGAAATGAGTTTTCGATCATGTTCTTGCTACTTGTGTAGGCATGCTCCACCATTCCATGGTCTCTCCTCACTTTTCAGAGATGGTATGGGGTGCAGACAATTCGCTTGCTGCTCCTTTGAGAATATTTCCAGTCAACCATATACATTATGTCTAAAGGAAGCTGAAAATGCAACGAAATCTTCAGTTTTGGCTTTTCAATTACCAGAACACCAATCACCGCAGGCCCTTTAGATGTCAATGCTCAAGGTACTTCTGGAACCCTTAAATGTGTGTTCTAATTATTGAAATGTCTCAGCCGTGTTGAGAGGAGGTAGCGGAAAAGGTTGCAGGCAATTGTTTGATAGCGGAATCCCACCATTCACATCATTGCTTGGCTGACTGGCAGAATCAATCCCACTGCCGCCTGTCTGTTGCAGAAGCGGGAGAAGAGACCAGATTATACATGTCCTTTCAACTTGCTCCTTTGCCTGTCATATTCACTTTAGGGTCAGTTCTTTGAAATCATTTTTTAAGTAGTCTTGGTACATTGCTTTGAATTCTTAACTTTGGTATTTACCTCAACAATGAACCGTGCCCATATCTTATCTTCTTGGAGCTCCATCACCGCCCTCAAGATATTCAACCCAATGCCCCGAATGACATTTGCTATTTCAAGAAAGAATCCTTGATCTTCACAGAGCATCTGCAACCAAGAAATGATGAGCTTGAGTAAAACTGCCAAGATTGTTTAATTAACCAACTTTGAGGAGTCTTTTCATACCTCTATAAGCATTTGGCCAGGTGGATTTAGGTCCTTAACTACAATAGGGATACTCTGAGCCCCAACTTCAAATGCCCATGTAGCACCACCACTTATCATGTTATGTTTTGGAAGCATTCCATCCTCGTTGCCAATAATCTAAAGCCCAAGCAAGTTTATTAACGCATTAGTGAACTACAATCACCAAACTCTGGTCTTCTTCAGCATCACATGTCACTGAAATAAAACAACAGGTTACCTTTGGTTCATCAGCTTGTCTAATCTTGTCCGCATATTTTGTCACGCCTTGCAAGAAAATCAGGTATTTGATGGTCTGCTCCAGTAAATGATCAATGCTCAATGGCTGCATTATGGGAATAACATAAGCCACATTATAATGAATCAAATGCTTGATTGTGTTGCAATTTGGTACCAGAACTAATTTTAGGCGATAATGCTTAAATAAACGAGTAATCACTAGTACCTTTCCATTGTGAGGGATAATCCCTCTCAACTCTTTTATACGATCTTGGATCAACTGACGGTCTTTGGGCCTGGGTCGAATACTTTCACCAGGTTTAGCTCTTTTCTTGGCTGGCTTCTTTGAAGTTGCAGCAACAGCTTGGCCACCATTTACACTGTAGCTATCATCTATCCACGCACCAACTTGTGATTTTCGATGAATGTCTTTGTTGAATATAGTATGTGAATGATGCACTGGATTCATGCTCCCGCCAGAGTAAGAAAACCCCACAAACTGACCTTGACAAAAACTAGACGAAGAACTTTCAGTTTTCCTTCTTTTAGTAATAGAAAGTTGATCTTCAACACTAGATTTCGTAGCATGAGAAGAATTGTTAACACCATCTAGAAGCTTTTCAAGGCCTAGTTCAGAGAATAAGCCTTTTCGCTTGCCATTCATGGCATGGACATCCAATTGCGAAATGGTTTCTGACATTCCAGAAGTAAAAGTTGAGTTATCACCATGCAACAATGGCACGATAATATCTTCCAAGGACTCCCCAGTTTTTCCAAATGCATAATCAAGCCCCACACCATCGAACAGATCAGTCCCGTTATCATGAACAATGGTAGATTTCTCTGCATTAGATATGGTTGCTTCAGTGATGGAGCTTTGCAATGAATTAGCTGTTTGTCGGACAGGAATGTCAACTAAGGTATCACCTCCAACCAGAGCAGATGACACTGATGTAATTCCCACCGAAGATGAAACATCACTAACGATAGTAGCTCCTGTTCCATTGATGTCATGCTGGGGCAAAGGAGAAAACAACTGAGAAAGATCATCCAGATTAAAGGAGTTACAGAGATCTATTGTAAAGTCAGCTGGGTTAAACTCCTCAGTGATTCTTTGTAGGTTAATCGCATCATCAAGAAGTCCACTGTTAGTGCCAAAAGAACATTGATACTCAGCTGTTTTCCCATAGCTGTCTAGAGTAGGTAATTCTGCATCAACAAGTTTCCCTATGCTGTAAAGTGAACTGAATGTCGAAGCACCTTGCAACTTTTGTTCCATATTTCCACTAAATGCAAGATCGTTTGCCTTAGGAAGCATATTCGGTGAATCCCATATTCCATTTTCCGATGGAAATGATGTCTCAAATGAAGTTAAAATTGAACCCTCACTACGCCATGTACTAGTGCAAGGGGTATAAGCAGCCAAGCAGTTAACAGGAGAGATCTTACCGGACGATAAAAATAGAGCTTCTGCATTACTTGTTTGCAGTTGATTTCTGAGATGAGATAAGTTCTGTACCACAGAGTTCACACGTGGGTCTCGAATCTCGCGCAAGAAAATGGAGGATTCAGTGACATTTTTTAAGGAACATGGCCACCCTTTTGGCTCTCTAGGGAAGCCATACAGTTCAGTTGCCAGATTCTCATTGTAAATATTTCCACATGATCCTAGTGCCGCAAAACTATCGTCTTGATTGCAAGCTTCAATTTCCAACGGGGTAAGACCATGAAAACTCCCTCCATCACAAAATAACTTCTTTGTTTCATCCAAAAAGTCCAATCTCTCTAAAATCTGCAACCACAGCAAACAATAATTAGAAATTTTTGCAACAGGGGTGCTTGTGCACGGGATGAATGCTTACTTGCAAATTAATTTATCAATCCATTTGCTTTAATTATATATTTCTGAAGTAGAAATCAAAATATAAATATGACTAACCAAATACACTAGTTTGAGTAATCCATATAAACATGAACAGATAAGACTGAAAATAGAATCGCCAAAAGCTACTAAAAAAGAATATATTATATCTTTCATTTTCATATGTACTAACCTTTTGTGTGGATCCAACCTGAACCACTCCTTGTCTTCCCAAGGAGATTATTGCTATTGTCTGCAGACCATATTCGATCGTAAATAATACAAACATAGAGAAATATTACTGACAGGGTTAAACATTTTGTCAAATTCAAAAGTTACCTTGATCCCACATGAAATTTGGTTTTGTAACTCAGATTCATCCTGCAAAATGGGGGGGGGGGGGGGGGGGGGATCTCAAATTATAAACTAAAACATTGCAATGCCATATGTCCTATTTTTTTTATTTTGCAAAAACTAGAATGCTTGTTTCTTTGACTTGCCAAAAGTTATAAGCATGCAAAACAGTGTGTATGGGACATAGGGGGAGTATTAAAGTAATCCATAAATGAAAAGTAAGAAAAAAAATTGAGGGAAAAACAGAAATGGGAAAAAACATACCTGAAATGTAATTTGATTTCCAGTGCAACTATTTGAACTTTTACCATAGGAGTCTGAGCAAATCCATCGATGCTTTCCTGTGAAAGCAGCTTGGCCAATGATCCTAAGTTGACAAAAAAAAAAAAAAAACAAGATTTTGCTGTTAGAGATCCTTGTTTTACTCTCTCTTTTTTTTTGGCCAAATTTTGAATGTATTTTCACTACAATTATTGGATTAAAAAAGAAGCAGCAAAAACTGAAACAGATTAGTTGATAATCAAGCATACCCTTCACCCAGGATGTGGAATTTTTGAAGTATACTGTTAACCAATGGCCTCATTTGTTCTTCATAGTAGGCATCTTCCATTGTTAACAACCTGTTAAAGTTCCAAGTATAAAAATCCATGTTTAGAAAAAAAAGATGAAAAAGTCACTTTAATTTAGTATAGGAAACTAAGAAAACGATGTTTATCACGGTAAACTATCTCTTTATTTGCTTCTTATTGGAGGATATAAAACAAATTGGGAAGAAATTTTAGTAATAAAATCACCATATTTGGATTTTCTTTAATTAACAAAAAATATTCTAAGAAAAGGAAAAAAAAAAGTATGGATTGAAACATGCATGGCAAAAATATGAAGTGAAAAAAAAAAAGATAAGAATATGCAGCTAAAAGTTCAGATCTTGAAACAAACTAAAAGCCAAAGATAATATATAAATTTGGAAGAAACCAACGAAATAGACAAGAGAACAAGGACGAAGCAAACATTACAAAAACAAAAGAACAAAACTTTACATGGAATTTCTCTGATCAAAGCGCCAAAAAACACCATAACACCACCCATTACTGCAACAAAGATTTTTAAGTGTCTGCTTTAACATTGAACCCTTCTCTGCTTCCCCCATTTTCCACAAAAAAAAAAAAAAAAGCTTCACGATTCAAAACTTCACTTCCTTGAACCCCATTAAACACCTAAGCTTAAATCCAAGTAAAATCCCAGAAAGGAAAAAAAAAAAACCCAGAAATTTTCTGAAGCAAAAGGGTAGGAAAAAGAAAAGGAGCTTTTTCCTTTGTCTTAGTTTCTCTACTGCAAGAGAAATGAAAACAGAAAGTGGCTGGTGTAAGAGAGATAGTCGAGAAAAAAAAGTTGGGTTTAATATATATATATATATATATAACATAAGAATGAATGAAAGAAAGGGTGGTGATTGTTTTGTAGTTTTGTCTCACTTTAATTTAATCTTCTTTTCTTTTTCATTTTTCTTTTTTTTTGGCTGTCATTTATTTAGTCCATACAAGTGGGATTGTTGTTGTAATAATTCTGTAGATTCTTATTATTATGTGTTACAGACAAAGAAAAGGAAATGTGATAGAAGGTTGAAGAGAATTACAGTGGGTATTTACTCATTTAAAACACCCTACTTTAGATGTCTTGTATTTTCTAAGGTTGGGTTTCTTTTTCTTTTTCTCGTTTGTCGGATGAGAAAGAAACTCTTTGATAGATACAAAATGAAGAAAAAAAACTTATATAGAAATAAAAAATATAAATCAAAATGTAGTTAAATCTCATTTTATTTTAATATAAGTTATTTTTTTTATAATTTACTGAATTAATTTGATGTTTTTAGCACATCACATTAAATTCAATCAACCAGTATGTTGTTGCATGGTTAATATTTTTGCTTTTAAATTTTATAATTTCATTATTAAATATTTAAATAGATTTTAGATGCTCCGGGAAGATTTGGTGTAGATTTGCTTACGGAAAATTTAATTCTATTATTTTGTATATGTAAATGATATTATCCGTAATCAATATGAAATTTATCATTAAATTGTTATTATAAATCAATGTGTTTTCTACTTGTACAAAACCTACAATAGCTTAGGGGCAAGTTAATCCATATATTATAGGAGTTATTGCATATTTAATTTTAAAGTAAAGAAATAAAATTGGAAACAAATGTTGATTTATCGTTTTAAAGTAATGTTGAAAAATAATAATTTAATCTTTTTTCGGTTTTAAAAAGCTTACTAAATTGGCTAATTAGGTCTTCTTATGTCTTCACAACAAGGTTCAAGTGATTATGTTTATGGGAATGGCCAGATCACCAAAAAAGTGTGTTGTTCGAAAAAAGATCCATTGAATGGTGTTATGGTAGCTATGGAGGACAATATAGCTGTCTCGATGAATTTTGAAGGTTACGTTTTTCGATAGCAAGCTGGTTGAAGAGGAAGAGGACCTTAAGAAAGATGATTTTGAACTTATTGATGGTGATGTGATGACTCAGATGGTTGATAGCGTTCCTGATATTCAATTCTCAGACAGGTATGTGCGTTGCGCCATAAGAACATGTCTAAGTCTGTTGTTATCAAGTTACTAAGGCAATGAAATGGTTTTAGTGTCCTATGCGATAAACTATATGCTTTGTGGAAACCGAAACGCTCGTTTCAGTTGATGGATTTGGAAAATGATTACTATGTTATTAAGTTCCAAGCATGGGCGGTTCACAAGATTATCCCCATTAAGTAGTTGTCTGGGTTTGGCTTTCAAGGTTCTCTAGGGCTATGTATAAAAATAACATCATCCAAGCTACTGGTGGTATGATTGGGCAGGTTATTAAGTTTAATAAGAACACAAATAATGGTGACTGAGGATGCTTTGCATGCAAGGCCATTAGTATTGATCTTCGAGTACTTCTAATATCAAAAATTCGGATAGAGGGGTACTTATAAGGGTCAAGTCGGAGAGCTTGCCCAATATGTGCTTTGAGTGTGGGTTATATGGCCATTAAAAGATTTATGTTCTAAAGCCCGTATTAGTGATTTGCCTATAGGGGAGGATACGAATGCACAAAGTGTGGTTGACTTGAGAGTTACATAGTAACTAACTCCGACAGGTCTCAATATACGTGTAGGAACGGAGGTTTGTAGCTTATGGATGGTTGTGTCTAGAAACAATAGGCGTCCACTCAAGAAATAAGTGGAGATAGGGCAATCTTCGCACTAGAGTAATTTGAGGGCACGTTTCAATCTTATAAGCTATTTGAATGACCAAGGTGATGGTTTGAAGTTAGGTCCTAGAGGGGTCTCGATGGCTATCAATAGTGGGATTGAAGAGGTACTAATTGTGGCCCAAGCTAAGGGGCCTATACCAAAGCCAATAGGAAATAAAGGGAAGGCAATGGCACTAGTTAGCCTAGCATTCATAAAGGTTTGAGTAAGGGATTGGGTTCGATTAATGGGCCTTGTTCACGAGAGATTGATTGTAAAGGGTTGGGACTGTGAAAACTATAAATAACGCTACTAAAGGCATAGGGTTGTGCAACGGTAAGTTCATTTGGACCCGAAAGCTCACTTAGTGGTGGTTTTATATGAGAATAAGGATACGAATGTTGGCATTTCAAGTGGTAATTAAATAAGTAGGCTTGTCTTTTAGGAGGGTGGATCATCAACTTCGATTCTACCTGAGGAGGGTACTGGTGAGGGTGGTATTGATGGAAATGAAAGTGGCACTACCCTAGATGGGCTCGGGTTTATTAGAAAGTTGATGGTGTTGATTTAGGATGTGGTTCAATCCTTATGCATGTACTTGGTACAAGTGTTCTAAAAAATTCTATTAAGGCCATGGAGGTTAGTGAGGGACACAACTACATTGAGGGCTTATGATAGCTTTAATGGAGCAGGTTAGTATATTTAACTTTTTATTTGGTTCTCTATTTTTTTATGTATGTGTCAATATTTGTTTGGAATTTTCAAAGCTGTGGCCACCAACATTTTCACCTCATTCTCAGTGAGTATCAGAGGGATTTTAGTTTTGAGATCACAACTTTGGTTGAGATAGGTCTGACTGGGAGTAAAGCAGACCTAGTAATCTTTAGGTCTGACTGGGAGTAAGGCAGACCTAATGATCTTTTGTCTTGGATTTTCATATTCTCATCGAGTTGAAGCTAAGGGTTTCTATAGTGGCATTTGGGTATTATGGAATGATATGGTGGATATTGTGGCTCTTGAGAACCTTTTCTAATTTTTACATTTGGATGTTCAAGTTCAGGTAACAGGTACGACTTTCTTGTGTACTATCATGTATGGTAGTTCACAACTTTACTTTTAATAAGTATAAAAGACTTGGGATACCAAAGGTTTGGGGTAATTAGGACTTTCATGACTTCTTATCTCAGTATTATTTTTTAAATATAGGGTTTAGTGGATCAAAGTTTACATGGAATAATGGGAGGTTCTGAAATGACTTTCTAGGGAAGTTTGAAACCTCAAGTGGTGTACAGCTTTCGCACGGCATAAGGTGTTTCATCTTCATCGGCTGAAGTCAGATTATAGGTTTTTTTTTTATTCAATTGGATAGAGAAGAGAGTGGGAAAGTGTTGCATCCTTTTCCGTTCTTTACTGGTTGGTTGAAGGACTTTTCGTTTAATAAGATAGTTTAATCCAAACTATTAAGCTTGCACGACACCATTTAGAGTTTTGTACATGCTGCATAATGCTGGAGTAATGATGTTTTTAGTAGTTTGGTTACCCTGAAAAGGAGGGTTATTACAAGGTTCAAGGGTGTATAAGATGCAATGGATAAACGAACCACTAGGAATTTGCGAAAGTTAGAATATAGTTTAGGTATTGAATTGAAAGATATTTTAGATCTAGAAAAGTTCTTATGCGACAATGATCGAGGTGTGATTAGGTGGTTCATGGGGATATGAACATAGTTTAATCACCACCAGACAATAAGCTATCGTTGCAAGAATCAAATTGATGTACTTAAGATAAAGAGTGGAGAGTGGTGTTTTGATGATGATACACTCAAGCAAGAATCTATAAATTATTTCATGCAATCTATTCTCTTGAAGGGGTTATGTTATATCAATTAAATAAAATTGGCACATTTCGGACTCTTGATGTTGTACTAGTGAAAGTTTGGTTGTTAAAGTGACAAATGAAGAAATTAAGATAGTTCTTGATTTTATGTATTTATTGAAGGCCCCTAGGGTTGGTGGGTTACATGTGAAGTTCTTTCAAAGTCAATGGGTGGTTTAAGATATTTTCATGGGTGGGCACATTGAGCCGGATATGAAACGACCTTTCTTATTCTCATCCTGAAAATTTTCTCCCCGAGAAAGATAGCTAATTATATGCCGATCATTTTTGTGTTCTGTAAGATTATTACCAAGACAGTGGTTATGTGACTTAAGTCCTTGATGCATTTTTTTTAGTCGGCCTTACCCAAGTGAATTTTTTAGCTGATCATTCCATCACTAATAATATCCTTATTGCTCAAGAGGTTATTCACACAATACGAACAAGTAAAATGGGCCAAGGTTGGATGGCGATTAAGATGGACCTTGAAAAAGCTTATGATCGTATTCAATGTGATTTCTTGGCTAGGACTCTTGAGTACGTGAGGTTCTAGCTATAAATCCGTATGGTAATTATGAATTGCATTGCAACAACATCATTACAAATTCTATGGAATAGAAAGATAACTGTGGATTTTGAGCCTTCACAAGGTCATCGACAAGGTTGTGCTCTTTCTTTTTATCTTTTTTTTGTCTTGTGTATGGAACCATTAGGTCATTGTATTAATATATAACAACCCAATTTTCAACGGTGCTAGAAAAAGTAGTTTCGGAACCCCATTTCTTTGAACTGGGTCCATAAATATTAAATTAGAATATTTACAGAATTAATATAAAAGAATATTAAAGCCTAGTCCTTCAATTTTGTTTATTAATTGTTTAATTAAGGTACAGGGACATCAACTTTTGTTTAGACTTTTACAGCCTATATTGATTCCAGAGTGGAAATAAAAACAAATCACTATGGATTTTTTATCGGGTTTGCCTTTAACGCTAAAAAAGAAAGATGTATGGGTAATAGTTGACAGATTGACTAAATCGACTCACTTCATTTATGTGAGAACCGACTATTCCTTTAAAAAATTGGTTGAAATTTATATCTCTGAAATTGGAGATTACACGACATGCTTTTGTCTATCATTTCATATCAGAATTCTAGGTTTACTTCTAGATTTTGGAGCAAGTTACACAAAGCTTTGGACACTAAGCTAAATTTCAATATAGCGTTTCATCCTCAAACTGATGAACAATTAGAGTGAGTGATTCATGTACTCGAGGACATGCTACATTGTTTTGTCATTGAATTTGAAGACAGCTGGGAAATATTCTTACCGTTAGCTGGGAAAGAATTAGCGTAGAAATTCTTTATAGAATAATAAAATATGAAGGAGAATAAAAAGAAAGAAAAGTTTCTATATTTTTTTTATGTACTAAAAAAATGAATTTTGACTCATATTTAAAAGAGTGCTCATGCCTCTTCATAGAAACATAACTATCCAAATAAATAGTCATATCTTTAGCAATGAATATAGTTATCCAATAAATATCTACTTGAATAATTATGACTATTTGTTAATAATCAAAAGATATAACTTTTGGTATTTAAGAGACATACATTATCACTATGAATAGTGGCAACTCTTAATCAATATCCAAGTGATATAACTTTTGGGTCACTTATAACCTTTCATTTGTAACTTTTGGAACATTATAAATATTTTGAAAATATTTCAACATGCTATTTTGATCAGTTACAAAGTTTTGCGACAAGCTGGTTGGGCACTTCATGAGTCGAAATGGTTTGTAGTGTGATCGTCAATTTTTGTGGCTTGTGTTTCATGATCGATTGATAATAAATGCAAAGTGAAAAAGATTAGAATTGGCTGATGATGCCAACAGTTCTATATATTAGTACCATGAGGAAACCATCATTCATATGTTACGTGATTATCCTACTGCATGTCCTACATGGTGTTTGATTTTACCATGACAAATTAGAGCAAGTTTCTTTTGCCTTACTATCAATTGTTGGGTGGTAGAGAACATCTAAAATTATGGGCCAATGTTGGTTAATGGGGTTCACTAGGAGACGATGTTTGGTATTCATGCGTTGAGTTTGTGGAGAGGTTGTAACCAGGTAGTTTTCCAATAGACGCATCATAACATAGTCACCATTGTTGCTGCGACTATATCTTTGGCAAAGATTATCAAGGAATCACAAGTACTAGCTCAGTATTTTGACAGTGGTGAAGTAGATGTCGCTTCCGGAGAGAAGGCACAAGTTAAACATAGATGGTCGAGTTAATAACACCACGAGAGCGGCAGGGGGTGGAGGCCTGATGCAAGACTCATTGGGCTATTGGGTTGTGGGGTATTGTCGAAGTATCGATTGTTATTTGGTGTTACAAGCTGAGCTTTGGAGGTTGTATGACGATTTTTCCATGGATTAGGATGCTGGCTTTCAGTGCTTGGTGGTAGAATCCAACAATTAGGCTGTAGTTGACCTTGTCACGAATGTTATTAGGGAGGAGATGCTAGAGATTGTAATGACTGTTCGTGGCTTTTTGTCTCAATCCTAGAAGGTATTAATGCATCATATTTCACAAGGTGCTAATGCGGTAATGAATGTTGTCACTAAGCTTGTTAGGGATCGTCCATTGGTTTACATTTGGTTCGACATCTTCCTCCATCTGTCCAACTTGTGGTTGAACGGGGGGAGCATGCCATCTTTCGCCCATGAATATTAATCTTGGTTGGTGTTAAGAGTTGTGTGACCCAAATCCTTGTTAAAGAAAATACAATGGTAAAACTATGAGATATGTGTAGGGCTTAAGGTTGAATACATAGTGCACAAGTAGAACCCGTATAGAACTACACATCGTCTATTTGACATTGATTAGAATAATGTTTTTCAATCTTTAAATAGATGTAGTTGAAACTCTTCTTATATCATTCAGCTTTCAACATTAGTGAATTTCTCCTCCTCTACCCATGATTTTTTTCCCAAAAGGGTTTTCACGTAAAAATCTATGTGTTTTATTTTTTTCTTTCCTTTTTACCTTGCGATCATTCTATATTGTCATAATTTACATTAGTATCAACAGCTAGCTTTATTTCGTTATGTTCTCCAAAAAAAAGAGTTACTAAAGTTTTATTTTTCTTTCTTTTCTATCTCAATTCAAATGCAAATTAATATTTTTTTTAACATTTGAAGTAATGACTTTTTATAGTTTTATTTTTATAAATATTAGATTATGATATACGTAGAAAGTTGGTGAAAAACTTTATGTAATAAATCTATAAAAAAATTTATTGAACGTCGCTTTAGTTCAAATAGTAATTGTTTATCATTATATTGTCATCTACTTGAGTTGATGTCGAGTTAACTTGTGACATCAGCTTAATCAATAACATTATCAATATATACAATTGACGTAAGTAATAAAGTGTGCATAATAAAATTAAAATATAGAAAATATTCGAAGACGAAGTTTTGTTTGAGTGTAAAGTTCAAAATAGTATTAACACAAATGTCAGGAATTCAAATTTCACCATATGTAAATTTTTATTGATTTAAAAAAATTAAAGTACTTTAGAATAATATCTAATTATGGAAGGATATTTTTATAATTTTTTAATTGAATTGGTACTTTGTTAATTCATGACATCAACTAAGTAGATATTTAAATAATAGTGTAGATGTTTAGAAAACTTTTATTTTAAATATGAAAAAATATTTTCGTAATTGTTTTTAATCGAATTGGTACTTTATTAATTCATTACATCAATATTTAAATAATAGTGTTGATGTTTAATTGACCTTTCTGTTTATTTTGAAGTTACAAAAATACAAAGACTATAGTTGAATGGTGATGATGAGCACACGGTTCAAAGAGAAAAGGGCTAGGTGGTTTTGTAAGCAATTTGGTCCAGTGTAGAGACGAGTCCCCACTGGCCATGCGGCTCGTGGTTCGTCTTTTATTTGAAGTCGTTGTTGGAGTAAGCTAAAATTAAGAAAAAAAAAATGGTGCGTAGGCTAGGTGGCTCTGCACCACTGCACGGGAGGGGCTGACAGTTGCCACCACTCTCGGCTCTGGGTTTTGTCTGCTAACCCCGCTACTACGGCTGACTGCTCAGCTCTCCTCACTGGATGGGGTGCTGCAACTCTATTACTTTCTACTACCTTTTGAGTAATAGATAACGTAATTACAAAGCATACCATAGTTTGTTTTTTTTTTTTTTTTTTGGGGGTAGGGTGGCGATGTTGGTTTGTGTATAATAAATTAAAAATATAATAATTTATTTAACCTTTCAATTTTATAAAAAAATTATTTTAATTATCTATTTAGTTTTTTTATCTTTTTTAACTTTTTAACTCTTATTATTTGTCAAACACCTTAAATGGATGAAAAAAATAATATTTGTTAAATTTTTTAATGGGACATCTACATGACAGTCTATATGTATGTCACATTAGTAATTAATTAATTTTTTAAAAATTAAAAAATATTTCTATATTTTTATACTTTTAAAATAATTTTAATAATTTAGTTTTTTAAAAATGTTTTTTATATTTATTTAGATTTTTTAATTTTTAAAAATTAATTAATTGTTGACATATTCATATGACAATCCGCGTGGATGCCATATTAACAAAGTTAACAAAACATTAAATTTTCTATCTATTTTAAGGTGATTTGATAAATAATACAAGTTTAAGAGCTAAAAGAAGCAACAAATTAAATGGAGAGCTAAAATGACCTTTTTAAAAAAAAAAATTTGGAAGGCCAAATAAATCATTATGCCTAAATTAAACACCAAGTTCAAGTTTTATTAGGTGTAATTGTGATATGTGAGTCTTCAATTATAACATGGGCATCATTTCATTCTTTTTGGTTCTTCGACCATCGTACTTTATATTGATTTGATTATAAGTTATAATTTTTTAAACATGTATTCAGATTGTATTGTACTTATGAATATAATATCTATATCTATATTTACACTATTATTTAAAACTTTGATTGAGTTAGTGACACTCTCAACCAAATCTTAACTCAATTGTGAAAGAAGTAAATATTAAAACTATTATAAACTTTGGCCCAATGTGCAATGTCTTACATGAACTTTGATTTTATGCTATTTTATATATGAAATTTTGATTTAATTTAATTTTCACAAATAGTTAACAACATTATCGAACCAACATCATTTTAAGATGATATATTACATAAACAAATAATTATATTAATTGAATATGAAAATAAATGTACGTATTCATTTATTTAAATGTGTACAACTGAATTAAAATAAAAATTTTATATATACATATAAACTACAATTCAAGTTTCATATATATAATTGCAACAAATCAAAGTTTATGTATCACATTGCACCAAAGTTTATGTATAAATTTGATATTTATCTCATTGTGAAATTACCAAAAGCTCAATCTTTTTATAAAACAACAAATATAATTTTGAATAACATTATTGTCAGTGCAGGAGAATGTGGGTTTGAACGTGCTGAAACATATTTATCATCCTATTTAAGGATTGAAGAGGGGTTATGGGTAATTTTAGGCATTGTATAAAAATATTTTTAATCTAATGTATTACATGCCTAAAGTCCGTTTTACTCACAATTTTATCTAATATTTTTTTATTTTAATATGTACATATTACATGTGTTATTATTAATTCATTTCAAACAATACATTTCATTATTTATTATATATTATTTTAAACATATCCTTATTTCTAAATACGTAGTTTCCACATGCATACATGTGTGATAGAATTTCTAGTATCGGTTATATCATTTATTGAATTTGTGTGACAAGTCAGCTCAATATTGAAATTTTTTTAATATTTTTTATATAAAAAATGGCAATAGCATGATAAATAATTTGAGTGCATTTGATATTTTTTTAAACGTGACGTATTTACCTGTTTAATTTTTTTACTCACAATTTAAACTAATTTTTCATTTTAATTTGGCACATATCACACATGTGTTATTATTTTTAGTTTAAAATAATACATTTTTTATTTATTATATGTGACTTTTAAATGCATACATGTGTTTTAAATATATGGTTTCTATACGCATACACGTATGATAGAATTTTCAATATTGTTAATGTTATTGATTCAATTGGCGTCACAAGATAATATCATGATAAATATTTAGAGTGCATTTAGTATTTTTAATTTGATGTATTTGCCCTTTTAAATTTTGCTTTACTTGCAATTTAACTTAATTTTTTAATTTTAATTTTGTGCATATTGCATATGTGTTGTTATTATTAATTTCAAACTTTACATTTTAATTATTTATTATATGTTATTTTTAAACGCACACCTATATTATAAATATGTAATTTCCACAACCATATGTGTGTTAGATTTTCTAATTATACTTATAAGTTTTTAATTTCATAAATAAAATTAAAAAAAGTCTTTATTAATATTTAAAAAATGTTAAAATGCCAATAAGCCCTCGAAAATAATTTAAAAAAAAAATCAATTAATGTCCTTGTTGAAAAGTGCACATATTTAAAACTTCTGAACCACAATTTGTACTTAATTGAACACCTTGAATTCATTTTTTCATTGAAGCTCCTAACGGGCTGTTAAGTGTTGATGTGTCAAGCTGACGTGGCAGCTGATATGAAAATTAATATTTTAACATTAATTTTAAAAAATAATGGTTAACTAGATAATTATAATTCATTAAAATAATAATTAATTCTATTTATTATTAGTGTGCACATACAAAATAAATCAAACTGTAGTAACATTTTTCAAAATAAATTTTCTTTTGAAATTTAATCTTTTACATCTATTGAAATCCATAATAAATGTTAAAAGTAATTAATTTTTACTTATACTTTTATTATAATTTAAAATATTAAATTTAATTAATAACTAATATTTTAGTATTTTATTGACATCAAGATAATATGTCTAGATTTTAACTATTGTACATATATACTTAGAAATAAAAAAAATAAAAAAAAGGAAAATTAGTTAAAGTAAGTGTTGGTGAGCACATTGTATATGCTACCAAGAAACAAATATTTTGATTTGACCAAAGAGGTGAAGCCTTTAAAGGGCTAGACGGCGTCTTGCCCCATAAAAGTTTTGGTAATTTAGTAAGTTAGAGCCTCAAGATATTAGGTAATTTAGTAAAGCATGTATATGGTAAATTAAATTAAATTAAATTGGCCCCCTCAAAATATATTTATAACTTAATTTTATGTGAAAGGTAAAAAACTCTATTTATTATTATTAATCATTCAAAAAATATTTACACCTAATTTATAAATAAATAAAATATAATAAAATCAATTATCAGAAAAACCCAACTTATAACTAAAATAATATAAATAAACATATGAAGTGGGTAGAAATGAGTTAAATTTTATTAAAGCAGGATAATTACGTATTATGTCTCAATATCAGATTTGGATATATAATTAATGAGATATAAATTCTTAATTAATTTATCAAATCATGTGCAATCCATGAATTTGAATAACTTGTTTCCTTTTTTTATTTTTAAAAGAAGATGAAACGATAGGTCCCCACATTAGTGTTGTGGGGGTTAGTAGGGTTCGTTTTCTTAGCCCACTTTCTCCCAATGCTTCTATCCCACCCACCTCCTTCTTGATGATGAAAAAGATATAATTACATCAATTTATTTATATTTTTTGCTTTTCAATTTCTCTTCATTTCTGAATTTTAGTTTCGGATTGAATTTAGGAGTAAGTATAATTTAATTTGATTTGTAAACTTTTAAATTTTGAGTTATTCGATTTTTTCGAGTCAACTTAATTAATTAATTCGAGTTTCAAGTTCAAATCGAGTTAAATTTTACAAATCGAATAACTCAAATAATTCAAATAACAGTTTGATGTAAATACCCTTTTAATTTCTCTCAATTTTGAAAATGAGCAAATTGGTCTCTCTTAACAAAAATTACAAAAAGAAAATTCAAAATAATTTTTAAGAATATCAAATTATATATATATTTTAAAAAAATCTAAACATTATATAAAATATATAAAAAATTTAAAATTTAAAATTTTTCTAAAATAATAATTTTGGGACATAAATAAATTAATTGATGGTTCAAGTTTATCATATTAAATTATTTTTTCTTATTTTGCTTTGAAAAAGTTTTAAAATTTTAAAATATATATGGTTTCAAATTTATGTGCTCTAATATTGAATTAGTTATACTATAACAATATTTTAATTTGACATGTTTAATTTTTTAATTTTTCTCGATTAAACTCAACTTAAATTTTATGTCACTCGACTCGATTCGAAAAAATTTTAAATCGAGTTAGTATAACAAAATAGGACTCACCAACTCAATTAACTTCAAATTTTTTCACTCGATTTGATCGAACGCTCATCCTAATTATATCAATTCTTAACCTGTTTGTGATATAATAATTTGATTCTGCAATACAATTATTCAAACTGTTCGTTTATAATAATTTAATATTTATAATAATTCAAATTTAAATTTATACTTTGATTATATTATTCTAAAGTTAAAATAAATCCTTGATGAAATTTTAATTATTATACATGTTTGGGTATGAACTAAAAAGAATGGAGAACATCATATCATGGTTTCAAAAACGATCATATTATAATCGTATGGATAGTGGTCCACTAAAACATAGAACGGATATCTTAATCTGGATGATCATGATTTTGATGTGATCTGATCTGATGGATGGCAGCAATATATTTCTTCTTCTTCACTAGATTAAATATGAATTCATTGTAATTTAACTTTATGTACTATTCCCTCTTTTTCTAATTGAAAGCAATTTAAGTAGAAAAGTAGGGAAAAAATATACATTTTATACATAAACTCTAAAATTTTATTATAATTAATTTTTTAAAAATAAAATATACCAAAATTTATGTTTTTCTTATAAACTAATAACTTATGTGTAAATACTTTAAGATTTTTATGTATTTTGAGAATTTGTGATGGATTATATCCTTATATTTGGATATGCATCGAATATTAATACTCTTTACTTAATTTAATCGCTAGCTCCAAGCTACGAAATGTTATATTCGTTGTCGGAGTAACCATGGACATTTATACAATTTCCAACCAATTAAACATGTAATTCAGCATTAAAAAGTATTCACAACATGATACACAATCATTTTGCAGTTTCACACGAGCTTATAAAGTTCTTTTGCTAACCCAAATAAAAAGCAAGACCAAAGTGTAAAGTTTTTAAAAGTTTCGAGTCGACATCACGACCTCAAGTTTCTTTGTCGAGGCGACGTCATCACAATGAGTCATGTCATGATGACATGCATATCCACGTTGCGATATCACTCACTATTGATCAACATTGCGACATCAAAGGCTTCTCGACGCAACATTGTCCCTGTTTTTGCCAAAAATGCACATTCAGCACCTACACCAATTCCAGCTAATTCCAAACATATTTACATCCATATTTAGCAAAAATAAGGCCATTTAACTTAACCAGTTAACAACCAATTCATGTATAAACTAATCAATCAACCATATAAAACTTCACTATCTAATTATTCACATTTAGATATATACTTGACTGTTCCACCTAATTCTACCAAAATGCCTTCAATTTTCAACTCAACATAATCACCTTACCAAATGAAAACCACCAATACAAGGGGATGACATAAATAAGTCAAAACATATATCAAATTACACAACATACTTATCATAAACCTTACCATGTCCAAAGCATTTTTTAACATAACCAATTCAAATGGCTTAATTGATAGTTTAGCATGCCAAACTAATTAAAAGCATAATCATCATTCAAACATCATCCACGCTTAACGAAAATATGCACTATTAACTTAAATACCAAATGGTACATCTAGCATTAACCATCACCATAGACAAATAATGTCATCCAACTCAAAATGACCATAAGCATACTGAAGACCCATAAGTATATGACACATATCTAGATTCGAAATGTACATATAACTACCATATCGAAATGCTCAAAATATACATTCATAAACTCATAGATATTCTTAAGTAATCATTTATATAGTCACATACATATCCTATTCATACTATACTTTTCATGATTTCGGATTCATAGTTTGATCAATTTTTCTATAGATATGCTTCGGTATGAACATTATACATGTAAGATTCAGCATAGGAACTCACATTATTCTCATTTCAAAACTCCGGATCTGGATACCACTACTTTTAGAACATAAGAACATCATTAAGACTCATTCGTATAAAATTTACCATCAATTCGAGCACTGACAACTCCCACGCAAAGCCTTATACTTACATCTTACTGTTCATGCACCTCTTATAGACTTACTCTTTCAGAATTTAACATGCAGAATAGTAATACTTACCATTGAATGAAATAGCCACTGATCATAACATAACTTTAGCTTCTAGATTATCAATAAAGAGATACATCCAGACTTAAGGAAGGTATCAGTAAATTCCACTTAAGGAAAAGGAAGAAGAAGGAAGAACACACTTTCACATATAAATATGACTCATTTTGATTAGTGGAATTTAACAAGTGTCATTGATAAACCGTAAATTATACATGTTTTCACCTCATGCTTAGCATATTTATGGGTGAATTATTCCTTGATTTGTGGAATTTGATACTCCTAAACCTTTAATTTCATGTTTTATACTCAGGTGAGCTTAAGGGAGTGAAAAGAACAAGAAACGGGCCGAAAACGGAGAAAATTGACCAAAGTAAGGAATCAACACGGCTTGGAAGTTCACCACACGGGCGTGTCACACGGCCGTGCCACATAAATAGGCTCGAGCACGGCCTAGAATCGATTCACACGGGTAACCCACACAGCTGTGCCACTCTAACAGGCTTAAACACGGCCCAACATCGACTCACATGGGCGTGGTACACGGGCGTGTCCCTGCCGTGATGAAGTTCAATTTCACTCGGAAAAGGCTACTTAGGGGCTAAGAAAGACTCTCTAAACTCTATATAAAGACCCTAGGAGGCAACTACAAGGGTGTACAGTAGAGGAGACAGTACAAGACAGTACCAACTCAGTCCTCCTACCAAGACGGAGAGTTAGAGGCAGGGAATTACTCGAAGGAAAGCCGATTGATCTATCTCAGAAGCTAGGATCTACATCAAGACAGAGGATCTCCCTTCTATCCTTTCAGGGGTTTAGGGTTTTCTTATGTTTTGTTATTTTATTTATTCTGAGATGTTTCTTTCTATAATTATGAACTAAAACCCCAAATATCTAAGGAGGACGAAACCTAAGACGAATCTTGTTATTGTTATCTGAACTACATGATAAATATTTGATTTGTTCTTAATTGTGTTTTTAACTCTTGAATTGATATTTCCGGGATATTAATTTAAGTCGAATGTGCTTATATAGAGGAGCAAAAGTCCCTATATAGGAGTAGATCCAACATAATTAAGCGGAGTTGATCGCAATCCTAGACATAGGACGACGAAAATTTGTCGGATTAGAGTCAAATCTAATATGGGGAGCCATAGATCGAGTTAATGCAAGACTAGGGGTTTTAATTAGAAAGAGATTGCAATTAATCAACCTAGGATTAGTTGTTCTTATCCTCGACGGAGGTATTCACATAACTTAGGGATCTCTACGGATCAAGTCAGATGAAGAAATCGTCTAGTTCAGAGTTAGATAATGAGTGAAGTCTAGGTGGATTCTTTCTTAGGTATTGCCCTCATCAATCAGTTTTCCCAAAAGTAATTTCCTAATTTACTCTTTGTCGCATCCTTAGTTTAGTTTAGCGTTAATTAGTTTACACAAACCACCTCTTTATTTTTAAGCTAGATAATAGGAAGAAAGTCATTACTAGTACTTTTAGTTCCTTGGATTCGATATTCCGGTCTTGCCACTAACTATACTACTATTCGATAGATGCACTTGCCTTTATCATAATATTAGTTAGTTTATAAGTGCGATTAATTTTTATTACTTCATTATCACGAGATCAAGTTTTTAGCGCCGTTGCCGGGGAAACTAAGATATTAGAAACACTCGATTCCTATTACTTTAGCTATTTTTACTTTTATTGCAAACTATTTTCTATTTTTTTTATTTTAGGTTTTTAATTTTCTTTTTACCTTTCCCTTCTGGGTATCTCTAGTTTATGACTAGAAGAAACTCAAGAGGACCATTATTTTTTGACGATGATTTAGAAGCTACAGTTCGTAGAACTCGTAGAGAGATAAGAAGAAGCTTGCAATATCCAGAATAAAGTCAAGAAGAAGAACCTGAACCTACTGAAGAGATGGAGGCAAATCACGATAATCATCTACCTCCTATAGTAGCCGCAAATCTTATTGAGCAAAATCTTGTTCCTCGTACTATGTATGATTATGCTAAACCTAATTTGGCTGTTACTGAATCTAGTATTGCTAGACCTACTATTGCTGCAAATAATTTTGAACTAAAACCTAACACTGTTCAGATGATACAACAGTTTGTTTAGTTTGATGGTTTACAGGATGAGGATCCTAACGCTCATTTAGCCAATTTCTTGGAATTATGTGACACATTTAAAATAAATAGCATTTCTGATGATGCCATTCGTCTTCAATTATTCCCATTCTCCTTGAGAAATAAAGTTAAACAGTGGTTAAATTCTTTACCATGAGGGTCTATCACTACATGAGAACAAATGACTGAAAAATTTTTACTCAAATATTTTCCACCGGCTAAAACGACAAAACTAAGGAATGATATCTCTTCTTTTGTGCAGATGGAGTTAGAAACATTTTACGATGCTTGGAAGAGATACAATGACTTATTGAGATGCCCTCACCATGGATTACCTCTGTGGTTACAAGTTCAAACCTTTCACAACGGTTTGAATCCTTCGACGAGGCAAATGATCGATGCAGTCACCGGTGGAACAATCAATAACAAAACATCAGAAGCAGCTTACGAGTTTATAGAAGAAATGTCACTGAATAACTATCATAGCAAGTTATGAAAACAAAGCCACAGAAAGCTACCAGAGTTTTTAATATTGATGCAGTCACCATGCTTTCTAATCAGGTAGAACTCTTTAATAAAAAGATTGACAATTTTGTTTGTTCTACGCAGGTACACCCAGTGATGCAATGCAACTCAAACCAAGGAAACATGTACAATCCCGATTACTCCTCCTATGGACATGGCATAGAAACCAAGCAAGCCAACTATATGGGTAATAATTCTAGATCCCAAAATAACCCTTATAGTAATACTTACAATGCAAGTTGGAGGAACCACCCAAATTTCTCATGGGGAGGACAAGGAAATCAAAGGCAACCACCTCCTCTGGGATTTCAACAACCACCATTCCAACAAGAGAAAAAGCCAAACCTTGAGGAGATGCTCACAAATTTTATTGCCATGTCAGAAACCCGTTTTTAGAGCACCGAAATGGCACTTAAGAACCAACAAGCATCCATTCAAGAACTCGAAACTCAAATAGGCCAGCTCGCTAAGCTAATTTCTGAAAGACCACAAGGTGGGTTACCAA
The DNA here is from genome assembly GCA_020496765.1 of Gossypium stocksii. Classification (NCBI taxonomy): domain Eukaryota; kingdom Viridiplantae; phylum Streptophyta; class Magnoliopsida; order Malvales; family Malvaceae; genus Gossypium; species Gossypium stocksii. The sequence continues at coordinate 59,493,324 of CM035622.1, forward strand.
GCAACACCGAGACTAACCCTAAGAAGCAACTTAATGCCGTAGATACAATAGATGAGGAAGGGTTAGCCAAAACCAACCCAGAGCCATGTAAGGAGACTGAGGTAAGTAAAGGTAAAGACGAGGTAAGTTACAAAGAACAAGTTGTCAAAGAGTATAAGCCTCGTGTCTCATACCCAAACGCGCTAAGGAAAGACCCCACAGACAAGCAATTCGGTAAATTCTTTAAACTCTTAAAGAAATTACATATTAACTTACCGTTTATTGAAGCTCTTTCACAGATGCCAAATGCTGTTAAGTTTTTAAGAGAGCTCTTGACAAACAAACGAAAGCTAGATGAGACATCTCATGTAGAACTGAATACAATGTACTCAACAATTTTACAGAATAAGTTACCCGACAAACTAAAAAATCCAGGGAGTTTTACAATTCCTTATTTACTTTGTAGTTTAAGCATAAAAAATGCTTTAGTTGATTAAGGGCTAGTATTAATGTAATGCCATATAAATTGTTTAAACAACTAGGTCTTGGAAAATCTAAACAAACTAAGATGAGCATCCAATTGGCTAATAAAACCATTAGATTTCCTAAGGGTATAATCGAAGATGTGCTTGTCAAAATTGATAAATTTATATTTCCAGTCGACTTTGTTGTTCTAGACATAGATGAAGATAGCAATGTACCCCTAATCCTAGGGCGACCCTTTTTAGCAACTGCTAGAACCATAATTGATGTAGGCACAGGTGAGCTCACACTTCACGTAGGTAATGACAAAGTTACTTTGCAGGCTCGTAACTCTAATAAGACTGTTTATGAAAAAAATATTATTACGAGCCCTGATAATAAGAATGATCTCATCGCCCAACCTTCTTTGTAGGACACCCTTCACATAGGTTAGATCAAACAACATACGAGTCCATCCAAGGAAAACATACATGAAGAACGAATGCTTCAAATTGAAGAACTAGATAAATGGCTGAACTATTAACAAGAGAAGCCCAAAATATGCCACACCAACTCAGAGCATCTCCAAGACGACTCTAAGGTAAAAACGACTCAATATAAGGTAGGGGATACGGTATACTTCAAGGAGGAGGATCCTCGAATTTTGAATTCAAAACCTCATACAGTTGATACACCTCATTTCACGGTAATGAAAATCTTCCCCTATGGTACAGTCGAGATAAAAAATAAGACACTTGGTACTTTCAAGGTAAATTATACTCGACTTAACCCTTATCTTGATGATAAAATTGATGGTAGGATAGAGGAGTTCAAACTTCTCAAACCACCGTGACAGTGCAAGCTTAAGTAAAGTCGAGCTTAGACTATAAACAAGCGCTTCTCGGGAGGCAACCCGAGTACTGACTTAGTAAAAATTTCTTTGATTAAAATTTTTAACATCTAATCAACAACTAACCTTCTAAATGCAGGTTTTTCATGCTACATGGCCATGCCCACGGGTGTGCTTAAGGCCGTATAGACACCATAGGCAAAGACACGGCCGTGTGATATACCCGTGCACAAACAGGACAAAAATTTTCCCAACACGGGCTTCGACAACTTGCCACGGCCGTGCAAGGTAGCTGTGGCAAATCCTGTTAAATCAACATGGGCGTGCAACACGCCCGTGCCCTAAGGGCCGTGGTCGAACCTGCTAAATTAACACGGGCGTGTGACCCCCTACACGGGCACTGGAGAAACGAACATCGAAGGACATGACCGTGCGACACGGCCGTGTGCCCCAACACGCCCTAGGAACACGGGTGTGTGTCATCACTCAGGTGCGCCAAAACTCTTGAAATTCGAACCACAGGGGCTAAAAACGATTCACACGGGTGTGTGACACGCCCGTGTGTCCCAAATCCTATATAAAACCCTAACTATTCATCTTCTTCTCTATTAAAACTCTAAAAATCTCTCCACCCATAACCCATACCAGCCGTCCCAAGCGCCGTCGCCGACCTACGCTATGCCACTATGCCCGTACAAGCCTTGCCACAACCGTGTTCCACTCTTAATCTCACTCATTCGGTTTCCCTTTCTATATTCCCTTTTTATTATTAACTCTTATTTTTCTATTTTATTTAGTTTTTATTTATTTCCATAGATTTATTCATTCATCCATGTTTTATTTATTCTCAATGCTTATTTTATATCCATGCAATACCCATGATCTATTGATTTAGAATAATGCCATTTTGAATCATTCTCTTGCTGCCATTTTTAACTATATCATGCCATTGATTCTAACACACATTGATGATATAAGCTAACTATAGGAATCATTATCTTATGATTATGTTAAGATCCATGCTTAGGAATAAATTTATCGTCGAATTAATCTTTTGCATGAAATATTTAGTAAATTTTGGTTAGTCTAATTTGTCAATTACTTTAGGAACTTATGAATCCTCATGACTTATTTTTCTTATTCACATTTGCTCATTCTATCCTATTTCAGGCAAAATGTCGTCTTCACGAGGAACGAAAGTAGTCGTCCCCGTTTTCAAAAAGCGAAAGGGACATAGTGGTTCCTCTTCCAGACCCACCGCTAAAATTCGATATCCCTTTCTTCAATTTCTGCAAAGTTCCCAAGAGGAACTCTTCCAAATTCTAAGAGCTAGACCACTCGGAGTAGGGAGATGCATTGACTGGGCCGCTTTAGAAAGGGTCTAACTAGTAGACGCAGTACGAGCTTTATTGACGACGGACCCGTGGGACCAATTCTTCCAAATTGTTGAGCCCACCTATCTTGAGCTCACCCTAGAGCTCTGCTCCACATTTTACCTCCAAACCGTTATGGCTCGATACGACAACATAGAGTCCGTTCAATTCTGCCTCGGAGGCATTGTTCGACAGCTTAATGTACCAAAGTTCGATACAGCATTGGGTTTATGTACCGAGCAATTTTTGGAGGAGGAAAACCTTTTAGAGCTTCACCGCCACATCCACTTCTCACCGTCTAAATGTTGGCAGGCCCTGGTCCCTGTTTCGACCACTTACGATCCTAGTCGCTTTAAGGCGACAGCTCTCACCCCTTCATTGAGGTACTTACGTACTCTACTCGCACACACATTGATGGGTAGACGCGAGAGCACCAGCGTCATTAACACCCACGACGCCTACTTTTTGTGGAACATGGCGCACATATACGTACTCGATCTCGCCTACTTCATTGACCATGCCATCCAGTACCAGACGGAGCGGCACCGGAGGGGTGTATCTCGATAGGCCTGTACGTGACCCGCCTGGCTTGCTACTTCGGCCTCCTCAACATAGAGGCCCAAAAATCCTCCTAGACCCTCATCAGCAAGATGTCCCCGTAGGGCATCCAAAGTATGCTCCATATGAGGATGATTCAGCGCCGATACGGGATCGATCCTCCATAATACTGCCTATTCCAGGGCGCCGAGCAGGAAGACCCAACGGACATTCCTGATGATGTCCCACTACAGGAGGCATTGACTGAGCCACCACCTACTTGCCGTCCAGTTCATGCGGCAACTTCAGGCTACATCACTTCTGAGTAGTTCACCCAATTCCAGCAACAATGTTTTCAGCGCTTTGATCACATTGATGCTACTTTAGCTCAGATTTGTCAGCACCTTCACCTCGCACCACCGTCCCAACCCCACAAGCCATCTGAAGATTAGGACTCACGAGTCCTCTTATCTTCTTCTTTATTTTCCTTTTCTTTTTTATTTTTCCTTTTATTTCATTTGAATCTTATCTCTTTCATTATTTAAATTTTAGTACTCTAAGAACTTATTTTATTTCATTTTAAATATTTCATATCGGCCATTTCCTAACAAGCTAATTGTGCTTAACTTAAATCCTTAAATTCTTATTTGTGCTATCGCAGTTTCAAATGAGCTTTACAGCTCATACATCTTTAATGGGAAAACCCTGCCACGACTGCCATGTCCTACTCGACCACAACTCTAACTACCATGACACCGATCATCATATACTTTTGGCATAAAGATTATGGATCAACACCCTTCCTTCTAAATCTTCACACCTCCAACTCAAGGAATTCATCCAATTATTCAGGGAGTTTCACTTCTCTCCCTATCTTATAATTTTATGCTTCTATTATTACTAATGTATCTTTGTACATTGAGGGCAATGTACATCTTAAGTGTGAGGGAAAATTCACTTTCATTCTTTGTATTATCCTTGAACCCTTGAAAATTTTTGCCACTAACTTGTTGCATTGTTTTCAAATTTCGAATTCTCACTTTCACTCTCTGCATTATTCTCAATCCCCTATTAAAATGAATTCTGATTGATTTATGATTTTTATAGATATGTTGAGAATTAAGACATAGGTACTTATGCTTTGATTATTCAAACTTTAAGACATTAGAGAATCAAGCATGATAAGTTGAAATTTTTGAGAATTTATAATTTTTCTAGGTTGTTTTCCCTAATTTTTAGTGTTATCTTGAAATTTGAAATTCACAGGATTGACATCAAAAGCCATAGTCCTGGTGAGATTTTTGAGCCGTTTGAGTATACATCCTTTCGTGCTTACTTTTACTGTTGTTTTGAGTGAGTCAATACTGATTTGTTATTTTAGAACTTGCTTCGATTATACATGTTAAGACCACATCATTGGTTTGATATACCGAAATGATAAAGGCACTTAGGATTTAATCCACTTACTCCATAAAAGCCTACCTCTTTAAATTAACCCCTAGTAAACCCCATTGAGCCTAACAAACTATTCCTTGACTTACCTTCAATATTAACCTATAACCCATTTTTTGTTGAATTCTCTTCAATTATTTTGATCCCTATTTTTGTCAAGATCTGAGTTGAATAATTATCTAGCTTTGTTCTCCTATTCAGTTTGTAAAGTTTATAAATATTCAATTTGTTGTTATTTGATTTGTTCTTAAAAAAAACATATGTATATTCTAGTTGCAATTCAATGTTTTGTATATTTCCATGTAATTTTTGAGCTATTGTTCTTAAACGATGTCATCTAAAAGGCTTTATTCTAGGAATATATTTCAGTGGTAGAGATTTTTCTAGTTAGATGATTTTTCAATTCAATCTCGATTCTAACCATCTTTTTCAACTTGTGACCACACCCCTAACCAAGGCCACATTACAACACTTAAAAGACCTTTTGATCGATGTATCATGTCAACATATAGTGGTGGAGATTTGATTTTCCTGCAAGCTTATGGTAATAACTTTTCAGGTTGACTAACGAGTGCTTAATTTTTGAACCCTAAACACTTCGAGTGGATAGAGTGAATCTTTAGTGAGGATGTCAACTCTTGTTGATTTTGAGTTCAAGGTAATTACCTAAAAGAAGGGAGAAGACCTATGTTTCTGTGATAAGATTCTCAACTTAGAGTGTTTGAAACATTAATTTTCTTTCGGTTGAATTTTCAATGTATGATTACTTATGGATTAGTTTGAAACTTTATTGATAAGGATTATAAGTTGAGAGCAATGATTTTTAATTATGAATTAAGATTTTGCTTGAGGACAAGCAAAGGCTTAAGTGTGGGGGTGTTTGATAAACCGTAAATTATACATGTTTTCACCTCATGCTTAGCATATTTATGGATGAATTATTCCTTGATTTGTGGAATTTGATGCTTTTAAACCTTTAATTTCATGTTTTATACTCAAGTGAGCTTAGGAGAGTGAAAAGAACAAGAAACAGGCCGAAAATAGAGAAAATGGGCCAATATAGAGAATCAACACAGCTTAGAAGTTCACCACACGGGTGTGTCACACGGCCATGCCACATAAACAGGCTCAAGCGTGGCCTAAAATCGATTCACATGGGAAACCCACATGCCTGTGCTACTCTAACAGGGTTAAACACGGCCCAACATCGACTCACACAGGCGTGGCACACGGGCGTGTCCCTGTCGTGATGAAGTTTAATTTTACTCGAAAAAGGCTACTTAGGGGCTAAGAAAGACTCTCTAAACTCTATATAAAAACCCTAGGAGACAACTACAAGGGTGTATAGTAGAGGGGACAGTACAAGACAGTACCAACTCAGTCCTTCTGCCAAGACAGAGAGCTAGAGGCAGGGAATTACTCGAAGGAAAGCCGATTGATCTATCTCAGAAGCTAGGATCTATATCAAAATAGAGGATCTCCCTTCTATCCTTTCAGGGGTTTGGGGTTTTCTTATGTTTTGTTATTTTATTTATTCTGAGATGTTTCTTTCTATAATTATAAACTAAAACCCCAAATATCTAAGGGGGATGAAACCTAAGATGAATCTTGTTATTGTTATCTGAACTATATGATAAATATTTGATTTGTTCTTAATTGTGTTTTTAACTCTTGAATTGATATTTTTGGGATATTAATTTAAGTCGAATGTGCTTATACAGAGGAGCAAAAGTCCCTGTATAGGAGTAGATCCAACACAATTAAGTGAAGTTGATCGCAATCCTAGACATAGGATGGCGAAAATCTGCCGGATTAGAGTCAAATCTAATATGGGAAGCCATAGATCGAGTTAATGCAAGACTAGGGGTTTTAATTAGAAAGAGATTTCAATTAATCAACCTAAGATTAGTTGTTCTTATCCTCGATGGAGGTATTAACATAATTTAGGGATCTCTACGGATCAAGTCAAATGAAGAAATCGTCTAGTTCAGAGTTAGATAACAAGTGAAGTTTAGGTGGATTCTTCCTTAGGTATTGCCCTCATCAATCAGTTTTCCCAAAATCAATTTCCCAATTTACTCTTTGTCGCATCCTTAGTTTAATTTAGCGTTAATTAGTTTACACAAACCACCTCTTTATTTTTAGGCTAGATAATAGGAAGAAAGTCATTACTAGTACTTTTAGCTCCTAGGATTCGATATTCCGGTCTTGCCACTAACTATACTACTATTCGATAGGTGCACTTGCCTTTATCGTGATATTAGTTAGTTTATAGGTGCGATCAGTTTTTATTACTTCATCATCACGAGATCAGTCATACGTATCAGAACTTGCCTTCTTATTAGTCCACAGTTTTCGAGAAAAATATAAATAAGTTCCTTTCATCATACTTATCAGGCTAAGCTATACAGTTGGTTTCTAGCCAGATTTGTAACAGCCCGAATTAGGGCCTAATCGGACTGGTGGTTTTGGGACCACGAATCTGACATAGAAAAATTTATTTCGATAAAGTTTTAAGATCTATTATTTGATTGAATGCATGAATAAAAATTTAGTAAATAAATTTTACCGATAAAGTGCTCGATTGAGTGGTAGGACTAAATTGCAAAAATTTCAAAATATGAGTTTTAGAAGCATTTAGTGTGTAATTGAATTTCATTCATAAATTTGAGGTCCTTATTTAACAAATAGACTATTTTATGGCATAGTTGACAAAAATGCCAATTGAAGGAAAAATTTGCAAAGAAGGCCATTAAGGACATTTTTATCATTTGGTTATTAAATGAAATAAAAAGGGAAAAATAAGCCAAAAATGTGTCTATCTTCTTTTCCTAAGTGCCGAAATTCTTTAAGCCTCTATAGCTAGGGTTTTCAACTTTTTCAAGCTCCAAGTAAATGCAATTTAGTCCAATTTTTAATTCTCTTTGCATTTTTGAAGTCCTTGAAGCTTGGACGACCTATTTCTACCATTAATTTGCATTAGGGTTCATGTTTAAAAATTTACCCACATGTTACATGAATACATTTTGATGTTTAATGGTAGAAATTAAAGGTTTGATGTGTAGTAAGCAACTTTTACTAGGTGATTTTGCATGAAAATGCATTTAGTGACTAAAATGTAAAAGTTGTAAAACATGTGCATTTGTTGTGAAATGTTGAGAATTTTGGGCTGTTATAAAAGTGAAATAGGGTTGCTAGGCTTGAGAATGAAGAAAAATAGGTACATTTCATTTTACGAGCCTAAGGTCTAAGTTGTAAAAATTTACAAAATTAGGGGTAAAATGGTAAAAATTTTCGTGGGATGATTTTGTGTCCAATTGAGTAATGTATATATTGAATGAGTTAAATTTGGTTTTATAGATCAAGAACGACGAGGAAACGACCTTGACTGGGGAAAAGGTAAGGTCTTAGATTAAATCGATAAAGGTTACGTTTTGACTCGAGGTGAGTTTATGTGTAAATAATGAGTCATATTGATAATTCGATTAATTACCTTAATTATTCTAATATTTGTAATCTTATGATAATTTGTGATTTATATATAAGTATGTATATTAACAAAGAAATCAATAAGTGAGGAAAACCTGATTGAGCCTTAGGAATCGCATAGGATACGAGTGACATGTCACTAGGAAACTATTGTATGTGATCGATCGTTTATGTGATTCTGGGTGCTGGTCTAGCTCGACTACCAGTGGCTAGGTAATCCTGCATTTGTTGTGGATACCTGTCAGCTTGTGTGAGCAGTACTGAGTAGTTTCGGCTATACCGTCAACTTGTGTGAGTAGACCCGTGAATAGCTCATTATTGAGCCTTTATGTGATATTTGATATGTGGTAGTCTCGGCTACATACCAGTGGTAGCTTCGGCTACATTATGTGTGGCACTTGTGCCTTTTTTTCCTTGTATCCTCTAGAATTCCGTATGGTTCAACAGGTATTTGATTCGAATCGATAAAATATGAATGTTTTGTAAAAGATTTGACCTTGTGTTAAGTGTGTGGATGTGCAGGTTATATGAAATATGATATGTGTACTATGTGCTTAAGTATATATATTGATTTATGTGGTAAGACCATTGAGTAAGTTATAAGCTTAATCTCAATGTCGTAATAAGAGAATTTACTTATTTTGAATTTGTATTATTGGTTTAAATTACTCATTCATTTACATATAGACTTACTAAGCTATTTAGCTTACCCCCATTTTCTTATCCTTTCCCTTATAGGTTCGTCAAGCTAAACCGAGGTTCAGAGATCAACGGGATTCTGTCAACACTATCGACAATCATTTTGGTATTTTGTTATTGAACCTTAATATTATGGCATGTATAAATAGTCTAATGTTTTGTTTTGTGTCATAGTTCTTGGGATCAAGTGTTGTCATTAATGTTACGGTATTTGGCCATTTGCTATGGGCCACATATGATTGAATGTTTTCTAATTAAAGTGTTGTAAGCTTTTTGATACAAGTGGCATAGTAGGTGTATAATGTATAAGGATGAGTATGCTTGTGTATTGTTGGTATAATATGGTATGTGGATGTCGAAATGTGGATGTTTGGATGTATTTTTATGTCATACTATGTATTGGCAAAATTTGGTTTTTGTTGGTTGTGTTTTCAGGATGGAATATAGCTTGGAAAATAGCCTATAGTTGTCCACAGGGGTAGGCATACGGGCATGTGTCTAGGTCGTGTGTGACACACGGTCAGCCCCATGGGCGTGTTGATAGGCCATGTGTCCCCTGCACCTGAATGCATAAAAAATTAAATTACCCAGTAGTAAACACACGGGTAGAGACACGGCTGTGTGTCTTGACCGTGTGATAGAGACGGCCTAGCCCACGGGTGTGTGGCTTGGCCGTGTGATGAAAATTGTATGATAACGTCACAAACAGAATACCCTAGATTTTTCACACCGGCTAGGACACAGACGTGTGCCCAGTCGTGTAAAGGACACGGCCTAGGACACAGGCGTATGCTCAGCCGTGTGAAAACCCCTGTAGGTTCAAAATAAAAATTAATTTTGTACGGTCTAGGGATATGGGCGTGTGCGATCACACGGCCTGCCCACACGGGCGTGTGCCCTGTTTTAAGTAAAATTTTTCTAAATGATTGAAAAGTTTCGATTAGGTTCTAGATCGTACCCAACGAGTCTCTTGGGCCTCATAAGCCCATAATAAAAGTGTTTTGAATAAGATTCAAAAGTTTTAAATTTTTGTGGAATTTGTGAGTCGGAATCGAGTGATAGTATGTTCGTAAGTCTTGTAATGCCTCGTACCCAGTCCTGGTATCAGACTCAGGTGAGGGGTGTTGATAAACAATAATATATATATATATATTTACCTATGTTTAGCACATTAATGGATGATTTATTATTAGATTTATGGAATTCGATGCTCCTAATCCTTTAATTTTATGTTTTATACTTAGGTGAGCATATGAAAGTGAAAAGAACGAGAAACGGGCCAAAAAGGGACCAAATGGGCCCAAATTAGAGTGCAACACAGCTTGGACCTCCACACATGGGATGTCTACATGCCCGTGCCAATTTAACAGTCTTGAACACGGCTTAAGCCACCTCATATGGGTGTGTCACATGGGTGTGTCCCTGTCGTGACTTACTTTAATTCCACGGGGAAAAGGCTACGTAAGGGCTAAGAAAGGTATTCCAGAGTATATATAAACACCCTAGGAGAGGGCTAAAGGAGGAACACAGAGTAGAAAGCATGGAATTACTCGAAGAATGCCGATTGATCCATCTCAGAAGTAGGATTTCCGTCAAGGCTAAAGATCTCCCTTCAATTTCCTTCAGAGGTTTTTGGGTTTTCTTTATGTTTTGTTGTTTTCCCAACTTTGAGATGTTTTCCTTTATAATTATGAACTAAATCCCCTAAATACCTGAGGGGGATGGAACCTAAAATGGATATTTTTATTAATATCTAAATTATTTGATAAATACTTGATTTGTTCTTAATTGTGTTATTAATTCTTATGTTAATATTTTAGGATATTAATATAAGCTAAATATGCTTATTCAGTGGAGCAAAAATCCCTGTTTAAGAGTAGATCCAATACAATTAAGCGGAGTTGATCGCAATCCTAGACATAGGACGACGAAAATCTACCAGATTAGAGTAAAATCTAATAAAGGAATCCATAGGTCGAGTTAATGCAACACTAGGGGTTTTAATTAGAAAGAAATTTCAATTAATCAACCTAGGGTTAGTTGTTCTTAGTCTTGAAAGAGATATTAACATAATTTAGGAATTTCTACGGATTAAGTCAAGTGAATAAATCGTCTAGTTTAGAGTCTAATAACAAGTGAAGTCTAAGTGGATTCTTCCTTGGGTATTGTCTAAATCAATCAGTTTTCCCAAAAGTAATTTCTCCAATTTACTCTCTGTCGTACTCTTAGTTAATTAGGTTAATTTAATTAGTTAAAACAAATTCCCTTTATTTCTAGGCTAGATAATAGAAAGAAAGTTATTACTAATACTTTTAGTTCTTATGGGTTCGACATTCTGGTCTTGCCACTAAACTATACTACTGTTCGATAGGTGCGCTTGCCTTTATCGTGATAATAGTTAGTTTTCAGGTACGATCATATTATTACTTAACCATCATAGATATCACGCAATCAAGTTTTTGGCGCCATTGCCGGGAAACTAGAATATTAGGCACACTTGATTTTTGTTACTTTAGCCATTTTTACTTTTATTACAAATTACTTTTTATTTTTATTTTTACTTGCTAATTTTCTTTTCTTTTATTTGTCTCTGACAAGTGTCTCTAGTTTATGACTAGAAGAAACCCGTCAGGACCTTTACTTTTTGATAATGATATAGAAGCTATAGCTTGCAAAAATAGAAGAGAAATAAGGCGAAGTTTACAGTACGTAAAAAAAGGGCAAGAGGAGAAAATAGAGTCTACCGAAGAGATGGAGGCAAATCCGAACAATCCACTACCTCCTGTGGTAGCTGTAGATCCTGTGAATCAAAATCCTGTTCCTTGTACTATGTATGACTATGCTAAGCCTAATTTAGCTAGTACTGAATCTAGTATTATTAGGCTTGCTATTGCTGCAAATAATTTTGAACTGAAACCTAACACTATTCAGATGATTCAACAGTTTGTTTAGTTTGATTGTTTGTAGGATGAGAATCCTAACACACATTTAGCATACTTTTTGGAATTCTGTGACACTTTTAAAATTAATAGCGTTTCTAATGATGTCATTGGCCTTTGGTTATTCCACTTTTCTTTGAGGAATAAGGCTAAACAGTGGTTGAACTCTCTACCACGAGGGTCTATCACTACTTAGGAACAAATGACCGAAAAATTTCTTTTAAAAATATTTTTCGTCGGCGAAAATGGCAAAGTTGAGGAATGACATATCTTCTTTTGTGCAGATGGATTTAGAGACACTTTATGATGCATGAGAGAGATACAAGGATTTATTGAGAATATGCCCTCACCATGGGTTACCTTTGTGGCTACAGGTTCAGACTTTTCACAATGGTTTGAACCCCTCAACGAGGCAAATTATTGATGTAGCTGTCAATGGAACCATAAATAACAAAACACCTGAGGAAGCTTATGAGTTTATAGAGGAGATGTCACTGAATAACTATCAGTGGCAAGTCATGAGGACAAAGCCACAAAAAGCTGCCAGTGTTTTCAATATTGATGCAGTCGTTATGCTTTCTAGCCAGGTAGAACTTTTGAATAAAAAGATTGGCGGTTTAATTGGTTCTATGCAGGTACATCTGGTTATGCAGTGTGACGCTAATCCTGAGTACCCATCCTATAGACATGGCTTGGACAACGAGCAACTGAATTATATGGGTAATAATCCTCGAGCTTAAAATAATCCATATAGTAGCACTTACAATGTAGGTTGGCCAAATCACCCAAATTTTTCATGAGGAGGTCAAAGGAATCAAGAAAATCAAAGGCTACCACCTCCTCTAGGATTTCAGCAACCCCCTTATCGACAGGACAAGAAACCAAACCTTGAGGAGATGTTGGAGAAATTTATATCGACATCAGAAAGTCGTTTTCAAAATACCGAAATAGCACTTAAGGACCAGCAAGCCTCAATTCAAGGACTTGAAAATCAGATTGGCCAACTCGCTAAGATGATATCCGATAGACCACAGGGTAGTTTGCTGAACAACACTGAACCTAATCCTAGGGAACATGTTAAAGTAGTTACATTAAGGAGTGGAACGACATTAGCTGAGCCTGAAAAAAAGTTGCCACAAGAGCCTAACAAAGAGAAAGTTGAGGAAACTCAACCCAAGGAGAATTCCCCACCAGTGCTCAAAGAATACAAACCATCCATCCCATACCCAGCAAAGTTGAAGAAAGATCGCGTGGATGCTTAATTTGGTAAATTTTTGAAGTTTTTAAACAGTTACATATTAACTTACCTTTTGTTGAAGCTATTTCGCAAATGCCCACGTATGCAAAGTTTTTGAAAGAGCTTCTAACAAATAAAAGGAAGTTGGAAGAGCTGTCTACAGTAGAACTCAACAAGGAATGTTCAGCGATCCTTCAGAACAAATTACCAACCAAGCTAAAAGATCTAAGAAGTTTTACTATTCCCTGTTTAATTGGTAATTTAAACATTAAAAAGGCGTTAGCTGATTTAGGTGCTAGTATTAATTTAATGCCTTATAAAATGTTCAAGCAACTAGGTCTTGGGGAACCAAAACCCACTAAGATAAGTATATAATTAGCTACAGATCTGTTAAATATATTAAGGGTATTATTGAAGATGTGCTAGTTAAAGTAGATAAATTTATATTCCCTGTTGATTTTATTGTGCTCAACATGGATGAGGATGTTGAAGTGCCTTTAATTCTAGGACGCTCATTTTTAGCTACTGCTAGAGCTGTCATAGATGTGGGAGATGGTAAACTTGTTCTTAGGGTAGGTGATTAAGAAATTGTGTTTAAAATTTATGTATGCGATTTTCTTGGGAACAAGACAATTCCTGTTACTTTATTGATTCTATTGACTATTCTATTTAAGATTCTTTTTAGAAAATTGCTCTGAAAGACACGTTGGAATTGTGTCTCGTCTAAAGTGGGGGAGAGGATGAAGTCCCCACTAAAATAGAAAATGTAATAATTGATTTAAACTCCAACGAACCTTCTCCAAGATAAATAGATTACGATGGCATTGAGATTAATGATGAACTAAGGCAAAAGCCCTCTGTTGACGAACCTCCCAAACTAAAACTTAAGCAATTACCTAAACACTTGGAATATGCATTTTTGGGAGACGATTCTACATTACTAGTGATTATTGCTTCAAACTTGCAACCCAAGGAGAAGGAAGAATTAATTCAAATGTTAAGAGAACATAAAAAGGCCATAGCTTGAAAAATTTCTGACATTAAAGGGATTAGTCCTTCTTTTTGCGTCTACAAAATTTTGATAGATGATGAATACAAACCATGTGTGCAAGCTCAAAGACGACTGAACCCCAACATGAAGGAAGTGATCAAGGCTGAGGTAATTAAACTTCTAGATGCTGGAATTATTTATCCTATTTCTGACAGTGCTTGGGTAAGTCCTGTGCAGGTTGTTCTTAAGAAAGGAGGCATGACTGTTGTTGCCAATGAAAAAAATGAATTAATCCCTACAAGAATAGTCACTGGATGGAGAGTGTGCATTGATTACAGGAAATTAAACGATGCCACCAGAAAAGATCACTTTCCTCTGCCCTTCATTGATCAAATGTTGGAAAGACTGTCAGGACATATGTACTACTGTTTCTTTGATGGACTCTCTAGCTATTTCTAAATCCCGATAGCTCTTGAAGATTAAGAGAAGACGACATTCACATGTCCATACGGTACGTTTGCTTATCATCGAATGCCTTTTGGATTATATAATGCTCCTGTTACTTTTCAGCGATGTATGTTAGCCATCTTTGATGAAATCGTGGTGGATATCATAGAGGTGTTTATAGATAACTTCTCGGTATTCGGTAACTCTTTCCATCTTTGCCTTAAAAATTTAGAATGAGTTTTAATAAGATGTGAAGAAACAAATCTTGTTCTCAATTGGAAAAAATGTCATTTTATGGTTCGTGAAGGTATTGTGTTGGGACATAGAATTTCTAGTAAGGGAATTCAGGTTGATAAAGCAAAGATTGAAACCATTGAAAAACTACCTCCTCCTAATTCGGTTAAGGCCATAAGAAGCTTTTTAGGACATGCTAGTTTTTATAGAAGATTTATTAATGATTTTTCTAAAATAGCTAAGCCTTTAACTAAATTACTAGAAAAAGATGTACCTTTTGATTTTAATCAGGAATGTTTAGAAGCATTTAACACTCTCAAAGAGGAATTAACTAATGCTCCGATTATAATTGCTCCTGATTGGAGTTTACCTTTTGAACTAATGTGTGATGCGAGTGACTTTGCAGTAGGTGCAGTTCTTGGACAACGAAGAGACAAACACTTTTGGCCAATTTATTATGCTAGTAAGACTTTAACGGCCGCTCAAGAGAATTACACGACCACGAAAAAAGAATTGCTAGCTGTGGTTTTTGCGTTCGACAAATTTAGACCATATTTGATATTGTCTAAAGTCATCGTTTATACTGACCATTCCGCTCTTTGTTATCTTTTAACTAAGTCTGATACAAAACCTCGACTAATAAGATGGATTTTATTATTGCAGGAATTCGATCTAGAGATACAAGATAAAAAGGGGGCTAAAAATCTTGCTGCAGATCACCTTTTCAGGCTCGAAAATTCACATCTTGAGGAACTTGACGAGGCCGAAATAGATTGTGCATTTCCTGAAGAACAATTCTTGCTTGTATCTGATTCTGAGGTACCTTGGTTTGCAGACATTGCAAATTATTTAGCCGCTAACATAACCCCAAAAGGGTTGACGCATCAGCAAAAGAAGCGATTCTTTGCTGATGTGAGAGACTACTTTTGGGAAGATTCTTTTCTTTTTCATATATGTTCAGATCAGGTCATTCGAAGATGTGTTACAAAGACAAAAGCATACAAGATCCTGGAACTTTACCACTTGGGACCAACAGAGGGACATTATAGTGGAACCAAGACCACTTATAAAGTGCTTGAATTAGGTTTTTATTAGTCTACACTATTTAAAGACTCTAATAGGTACGCTACTTCTTTTGATAAATGTTGAAGAACAGGTAATATCTCTCAATGCAATGAAATACCTCAAACATATATATACTCTCATGTGAAATATTCGATGTATAGGGTATTGATTTCATAGGTCCATTCCCTAGTTCGTTTGGGAATAAATACATCTTAGTAGCAATTGATTATATGTCGAAATGGGTGGAGGCCCAAGCTTTACCTACTAATGATGCTAGAGTGGTAGTAAGATTTCTGAAAAAACTCTTTTTTCGGTTTGGATCACCTAGAGCAATTATTAGCGATAGGGGTACTCATTTTTGTAATGCTAAATTCAATAAAGTTCTAAAGAAATATGGAGTGCACCATAGAATAACTACCCCTTACCATCCTCAAACTAGTGGTCAAGTCGAAGTAGCCAATAGAGAGCTTAAAAGGATTCTAGAGAAAATGGTAGAATCGAATAGGAAAGATTGGGCGATGAAGGTAGATGATACTTTATGGGCTTATACGACTGCATTTAAAACTCCTATAAGAACATCTCTTTATAGACTTGTTTATGGGAAAAGTTGTCATTTACCATTTGAACTAGAACATAAGGCATTTTGGGCTATCAAATTTCTGAATCTTGATGCTAAACTTGCAAATGAGAAACGACTAATGCAGTTAAACGAGTTGGAGGAATGACGCAGCAATGCATATGAGAACTCTCGATTGTACAAGGAAGCAACAAAGTGACACCATGACACTCGTTTAAAGCAACCGAAACAATTTGAAGTTGGAGACCTTGTCTTGCTTTACAACTCGAGGCTCAAATTATTCCCTAAAAAACTTAAATCGAGATGGTCAGGCCCATTTGTAGTTCAAACTAACTTCCTCTACGGCACAGTCGAGGTAACACATTCGAATTATGGCACTTTCAAGGTAAACAGTCATCGACTTAAACTCTATAGAGGTGAGGATTTCAGGAATGATAGAAAGGAGTTTAGGCTCCACGAACCCTCGTAAAGGTGCACGCAAGGTAAAGTCGAGCTTAGACTTTAAACAAGCGCTTCTCAGGAGGTAACCCGAGCACTAACATTGTTGATTTCTTTAATTTCAATTCATAAACACCTAAATAACCAACTAAGTCTTTAAAATGTAAGTTTTACAGAGCCACACAGCCAGGCACACGGGCGTGCCTGAGGCCGTGGATACACCACGGGTTGAGACACGGCCATGCGATATGGTCGTATAAAAATAGAGCGAAATTTCCCCAAAGCTAATGAGGCGACACGGGTTTCGACATCGCCACGGCTGTGTGATATGGCCGTGGGCAAACCTGTTAATTGAGCACGGGCATGGCACACGTAACACGGACGTAGAAAAGATAAAACACGGGCGTGCCTATAAACCGTGGGCAAACTTGTTAATTCAACACGGGCGTCAGCCAAGTATCAGACACGCTTAAAACCCAAAATTGGGAAACACACGGGCTGAAATGAGGGCACACTGGCTTGTGCCACTGCCGTATGCCCCAATCCCTATTTAAACCCTCACTATTCATCATCTTCCCCACTCAAACCCTACCCCTCCTCTAGTCGTCGCTCACACTAGCCCCCTTAGCTGTCCTAAACTTCGGCCAACACCACCCAAAAACCTATTCCATAACCCTTTTTCCTCTCTTCTCCTCTCTCCACACACACTACACTTCTTCTTCAACTCAAAACCCCAAAAATCATTCCTCATCTTTTCTCTCTCTCCTTCCCCCCACCACCATCCGGCCACCCCCTTGCACTGCCCTCCCCCTCGCGCCAACGACCCACTAACATCCGACCACCACGCTGTGACACCTCTGGCCACTATTGGGTTCCCCTTTTTCTCCCATTACTTTTGACTTTTACTCATATTTTTACTCTATTTTTTTATTTTATTTTGTTTTATTTTATTTTATTCATTTTATTTTCTTATTATTTGTTTATCACATATTTTTCATATTCACTAGAATCTATTCCATATACTATTAGTACTTGCTATGCCACAAGAAATACATGAATAGTCATGCTATTATTATGCCAATTCCCATTAAATTCTTGTCAAATGAATCATTTTTATTTGATTACTTTTAGTCTTGTTAGTATTAGTTTCTAGGATAAATCGAGCATTTAAAATTACTTCTTGCTTGAGTTTTGTTAATTTTTGATTAAGCATGCTACTAAAATAGGAAGTTGAGTTTTGTTAGATTTATTCGTTTCTTGTTTGATTAACTTGTGAATATGGATAGTATATATTCATCTTCACCGTTCATTAACAACTGTTAACTCTTTTTTAGGTACACTATGTTGAATCCTCGTGAAAAATCCAAAATAGCCGTCCCCGTTTCAAAAAAGCGAAAGGGACCCAGAGCTACCTCCTCTAGTGCAACCACGAAAATACGACACTCATTCCTTCAGTTTCCACAGGGATCCCAAGAAGAAATCTTTCAAATTCTTAGGGCCAGGCCCCTCGGCATGGGGCGTTGTATCATTGGGCCGCCTTAGAGCAGGTCCAACTTGCACATGTGGTTTGGGCCCTCCTTACTACCGATCCATGGGGGAGATTCTTCGAGATTGTTGAACCGACATACTTAGAGCTTACACTAGAGCTTTGTTTCACATTCCATCTTCAGACGGTTATGTCCCAGTTCGACGATCCCGACATAGTTCAATTCCGTCTCGGTGGCTTAGTTCGCTAGCTTAGTGCGCCTGAGTTCGGTGTAGCTCTGGGCCTCTATACCGAAGAATTCATGGATGACGAAGACTTATCTAAGCTCCATTGACATGTTCATTATTCCTCGCTACCTGTTGGAGGGCCCTAGTCCCTGCTTCAGCTACTTACGACCCTAATCGCTCCAAGGTGACAGTTCTCCCACCATCACTTCGTTACCTTTACGCCATTCTTGCACACATATTGAAAGGCCAACGAGAGAGCACCGGTGTCGTCAACACCTACGATGCATACTTCCTATGGAGCATGGCGTACGGGTATGTCTTCGACCTCGCTTACTTTATCGCCCTAGCCATTCAACACCAGACGGAGCAACATAGGAGAGGAGCCATTTGCATCGATCCCTATGTGACTCGACTAGCTCGCCATTTTAGCCTTCTTAACACAGTGGTGCAATCATCCTCACTCACTCTCATAGACTAGATGTCCCCACAAGGCATCTCGAGCATGTTACACATGAGGATGATCGAGTGACATCGTGGGTATGATCCTCCTCAGTACCGTCTAGTTTGATCCACTAAGTAGGAAGACCCGGAGGACATTATTGACGATGTCCCTCTCACTCACGAGGAGTCACCATCTCAGCCACCACCGATCCATTGCCCAATTCATGTGGTAGCTTCATTGACAGATCTCTCTGAGTGATTCACACGATTCGAGCAGTAGTGCTTTCAACGATTCGATCATATTTATGCTGCTCTACAGCAAATCTGTCAACACTTCCACATTTCATCTTCATCGCCCCCACCTCACGAGCCATCTGGAAATAAGGACTTTTGAGTCCATTTACTTTTATTTTTATTTTTATTTGTACTTTTACTTTTATACTTCTTTATCTTTATCTTTATTTTTATTTTTATGTTCTACAAAACTATATTAGTTTATCTTGAAATTTTATTTTTTCTTCATGGTTGTTTCTTTATGAGTAACCCCACCAATATATACCCCTAAAAATACTATTGATGCTATCGTAGTCTAAAGAACTCAAAAGCCCAAATCCAACTCTAATGAGAAAGGTACTCCACGACTGCCATGTCCTGCTCAACCACGACCATAGCCACCGCAACACCAAGTATAATACTCTTTTGGCACAGCAATTGTGGATAGGCAACCTCTACCGTTACCGGAGTTACCTCCTCTAACCTCACTCTTTCCCTAGTTACAGATACACCTCAGAATCAAGTTTCCACACTTCCAACTCAAGGATTCCATCCAATATTCAGGAAGTTTCACTTCTCTTCCTATCTTATGATCCTTTGCCTTTATTTTTCTTTTTAAGATCTATCTTTGTCCATTGAGGGCAATGTACATATTAAGTGTGGGGGTAAATATTATTATTATCAGAAAATCCTTGAATTTTGCATTATTCTCAAATCCCTGAATCTTGGCTTTCACTATTAGGATGAATTTGGATTGATTTATGATTTTTATTGATATGTCTTGGATTAAAACATAGGGAGTTATGCTTTGATTGTTTAAACTTTAAGTCATTAGAGAATCAAGCATGATAAGTTGATTTTTGAGAATTAAAATTTTTTCTAGGTTGTCTCCCCAAGTTTAGGTATTATCTTGAAATTTGAAATTCACATGATTGACATTAAAAGCCATAATTTCTGTGAGATTTTGAGCCTTTAGAGCATATATATTCTTTCTTGCTCACTTTTATTGCTATGAGTGTATCAATATTGATTTGTTATTCTAGAACTTGCTTCGATTATGCATGTCGAGACCACACCATTGATGTGATATACCAAGATGATAAAGGCACCTAGGTCTTAACCCACTCACTCCATAAAAGCCTATCATCATAATTAACCATTAGTGAACCCCCTTGAGCCTAATAACCCATTTATTAATTTACCCTCAATATTAACCAACAACCCATTATTGTTGAAATCCCCTTAATTAATTTGATCCCTATTTTTGTCGAGACCTGATTTGAATAAATTGCTTAGCTATGTTTTCTATTCTCTAGTAAAGTTTTATACTTGATTTGTTCTTAAAAAAACGAATTTGTTCAATTGGTTGATTTGTCGTTAGCATTGCAAAGCTATGCTTGAGCATGAACGATATTATTTATGAGGAAAAGTTCAATTCTAGGATCATTTATTCAAGAATGTAATTTCCTAGTACAAGTATTTTTCTAGTTAGGTAATTTTTTAATTCAATCTCGATTCTAACCTCCTTTTTCAGCTTGTGACCGCACCCCCTAACCAAAGCCACATTACAACCCTCTATAGACCTTTTGATTGATATATCATGTTAATACATAGTGGTGGAGATTTGATTTTCATGTAAGTCTATGGTAATAACTCTTCATATTGACTAATGAGTGCTTAATTTTTGAACCCTAAAACTTTGAGTGAATAGAGTGAACCTGTAGTGAGGATGTCAACTCTGTGTGATTTTGAATTAAGGATAATTACTTAGATATGGGAAGATACCTATGTTTTCGTGATAAAATGTTCAACTTGGATTGTTTGAAACTTTGATGTTCTTTTAGTTGAATTCTCAAGGTATGATAACTTATAGATTATTTCGAAACATTATTGATAAGAATTATAAGTTGAGAAAAATGAATTCTTAATTGTGAGTTAAGGATTTTGCTTGAGGACAAGCAAATACTTAAGTGTGGGGGTATTTGATAAACCATAATGTATACATATTTTTACCCTATGCTTAGCACATTTATGGATGATTTATTATTAGATTTATGGAATTCGATGCTCCTAATCCTTTAATTTCATGTTTTATACTTAGGTGAGCATAGGAAAGTGAAAAGAACGAGAAATGGGCCAAAAACAGACCAAACGGGCCAAAATTAGAGTGCAACACGGTCTGGACCTCCACACACAGGATGTCCACACGCCTGTGTCAATTTAACAGTATTGAACACGGCCTGAGCCATCTCACACTAGAGTGTCCCTGTTGTGACTTGCTTTAATTCCCTGCGCACTTAGGGGCTAAGAAAGGTATTCCAGAGTTTATATAAACACCCTAAGAGAGGGCTAAAGGAGGGACACAGAGTAGAAAGCACGAAATTACTCGAAGAACACCGATTGATCCATTTTAGAAGTAGGATTTCCATCAAGGCTAAAGATCTTCCTTCAATTTCCTTCAGGAGTTTTGGGGTTTTCTTTATATTTTGTTATTTTCCTAACTTTGAGATGTTTTCCTTTATAATTATGAACTAAATCCCCTAAATACCTGAGGGGGATGAAACCTAAAATAGATCTTGTTATTAATATCTAAATTATATGATAAATACTTGATTTGTTCTTAATTGTGTTATTAATTCTTGTGTTAATATTTCAGGATATTAATAAGCTGAATATGCTTATTCAGTGGAGTAAAAATCCCTGTTTAAGAGTAGATCCAACACAATTAAGCGGAGTTGATCGCAATCCTAGACATAGGACGACGAAAATCTGTTGGATTAGAGTCAAATCTAATAAGGGAATCCATAGGTCGAGTTAATGCAGCACTAGGGTTTTAATTAGAAAGAAATTTCAATTAATCAACCTAGGGTTAGTTGTTCTTAGTCTTGAAAGAGATATTAACATAATTTAGGGATTTCTACGGATCAAGTCAAGCGAATAAATCGTCTAGTTCAGAGTCTAATAACAAGTGAAGTCTAGGTGATTCTTCCTTGGGTATTGTAATGGCCTAAATTCAAGGTTATCGGAACAGTGGTTTCGTAACCACAAATCCGATTTAAAGAGAAATTTATTTTAATATTTTTGCATAAATATTGATATGATAGGAAAATTGTATGAAAATATCAATAAAAAATTTTACTGATTTAGTGGTTAGTTAGAAAAAAAAGAAGAAAAAATTATTGAAGAAATTAGGTAAAAACAAGTTATCGAGACCTCGATCTCATAAAACCGAGTCAAAAATATTTTTATAAATATTTATGAAATGTTAGTAATATGGTATTAAAATTTCGTTAGAAAATTTTAACGTTTGGGCAGTCAATTAAATGAAAAGGACTAAATTGGAAAAGGTGTAAAAGTGGTTAGGATGATTAAATAGCTTAAGTGTTTAATGAGAAAGGATTTAAAAGGGAAATAGACCCAAAATTTATGTTGGACGGCAAGCGCATAAAATCAGCAAGAAAATGGGTGATTTAAGGGCAAAATTGGAATATTGCATTATTAACTAAATAAAGCTAGGACTAATATGGAAATATCTAGATTTCTTGAGATTTCTCTTCATTCTCATTAGCCAAAATGCCATAGGAGGGGTTCTTTAAGCTGGTATTTCATAATTTTTGCACCAAGTGAGTTAATCCTTGCCTTTTTTCTTGTAATTTTTCTGCTTTTAAGACTTTTACAACTAGATCCTACTATTAAATTCATTAGTTTTTGATTTCATGGAAGAAATTGAAAGTCACCATAGTTGAGTTCTGTAAGTATATGATGATTTAGAATGAAACTTAAGCTTTAATCTTATTATATGATGGTTTTATTGCATGAAATGAATAGAAAGTGGATACTTAGGACCTATTTATAAAAGAGTGTGAAATTGAAGTCTAGTGCTGAAATTCTTATCTCCAAAGGCTATAAAGTAGTTTAAAATGATAGAATAAAGTTTTAATTGAGAAAAATCAGCTCAATTGAGAGGTTAATTGAGTAGGGACGAAATTATCACTTATTAAAAGCTTAGGGGAAAAATGGTAATAAACTCTTGCACTAAAGCAGTTTTGGACAGCAGCAGTAGTCCAATTTTAAAAAATCACCATAAATTTTATAAATCGAATTAGAGGGTGAAAAAAATATGGAATTAAATCTTATTGAGTCTAGTTTCTCATAGAAGAAACGGTGTAAGCAATGGAATTGTAAATCATGAGATATAATGCATTTTGTGAGACAAGGTTAGAATGATTTCAGGTTCCCCTATTTTGAATTTGGAAAATCACCAAAAATTGTATAAAAATAATTAGGGACTTAAATTTGTATGTTTGAAATCCTTAATGAGTCTATTTTCAAGATAAACAAGAAGGAACATCATCTGAGTTCCGTACGAGGAGATAATTAATTTTTAGTGAAGAAAGGTTGGAACTGTCATACAGTAGAACAGGGGTAACTTTAAAGAATAAACTGTACTTATTTGCTAAACCAAAAATTTTGAAAATTTTATGGTAAGAATATATGTGAGTCTAGTTTCAGGGAAAATTAGCGGATCTTAATTTGGATTTCTGTAGCTCAAGATAAAAATAATTTAGTGACTATGACTCAAGTAGACAGCTTTGAATGAACTATAAATAATAGTAGAATTGTAGAGAATGGTACATATGGACATGAAATGTTAAATTGATGATTAAATTTATTTATTTAGATCCCGAAGACTCAAATACAAAGCTAGATCGAGGAAAGAAAAAAGTTCGGGATTAGTAGATTTTTGTATACGAATAAGTATCGAGGTAAGTTCGTGTAACTTGAATTATATTTTTAAATGCTTGAAATGTACGTTATTGATGTGAATATGAATTGAATGTTCATTATATGAAAATTGATGAAACATTGATATATTTTATAAAAAGGGGAAGAAATCCCGGTTGAATGAAAGGAAAATTCGATGGATCTCTGAAAAGGAATTGACGGTAAAAGGGGATCTAGCCTGGACGGGTGATCCTATCCTGATATAGCCCTCCCGAAGACTATGTGTAAAATGGATTTAGCCCAGACGGGTAATCCAAATTAGGGTCTGAGTTTAGCCTGGACTGGTAATTCAGATCCAAGCTCATTAAATTAATTGTCGTTGTAGGGGATTTAGCCTGGACTGGTAATCCCGACAATACTCTATGGGTTTATATTATAGGGGATTTAGCCTGGACTGGTAATCCCGCTGTAAGGATAAGGTTCGTGGGATTGTGCTCTCTGAAATGGAAATGTGCGCACATGAATATGAATTGACGGACCCGAATTTGTACACTTAAGTGTACCCCTAAAAATCCATCGAAATTCCAAGAAATTCAACGGGATAAATATGGGAAAATAATGATGGAATGAAAATTATGGTATTGATGAGCTCATCAATCATGGAATATATTATTGATACATTGAAATTATTGGACTAACTTGAATGTTGAGTTTGTGCATGTTAGGGTAACAATGCATTGAATGGATGTATGAATGTTTATTGTATTGTATTGAAAATATTAGGTAAGTATAATTCTTGTTACATGAGCTTACTAAGCACAATGTGCTTACCTTGTTTTCTTTTTCCCTGTTTTGTAGTATTAAGAGCTCGGAGGTCAGATTCGGTCGGAGACACATCACACTATCAACCTCAACATTTTGGTATATCCAGAAACTTTATTTTGGAAATCAATGGCATGTATAAGTTAATAAAGTAAATGTTAATGTGAAATGAATGTAAAGTTAGCCATTGGTGTGGCTAACAAATCTTGGTTTGGTATGTGATGAGATTATCTTATGAATATGTATGAATCTATTTTGAAAATATGTTGAATTGGATTGGTTGATTTGGATTGGTCTCGGTTTAAGTTTTGCAGGGAATGTTAGATGTCTATAAAGGGGATATATTGAGTTCAAATAAAAAAAATAAAAAAATTATTATTCGGTAAACTCCGGTAATGCCTCATACCCTATCCCAGCGACGAATACGGGTAGGGGGTGTTACAGGTATTGTCTAAATCAATCAGTTTTCCCAAAAGTGATTTCTCCAATTTACTCTTTGTCGTGCTCTTAGTTAATTAGGTTAATTTAATTAGTTAAAACAAATTCCCTTTATTTCTAGGCTAGATAATAGAAAGAAAGTTATTACTAGTACTTTTAGTTCTTATAGGTTCGACAGTCCGGTCTTGCCACTAAACTATACTACTGTTCAATAGGTGTGCTTGCCTTTATCGTGATAATAGTTAGTTTTCAGGTACAATCATATTATTACTTGACCATCATAGATATCACGCAATTAGGTGTTACAAGATTACTTAAAGTCTAACTAGCATAGTATTCCATACAAACCAAACGTATTATACCTTTGGCGAATACTCATTTCATACTTCCTTTTTATCCCTTAATACGAACGTCTCCTTAATATAGTAGAATATCATGAAGTCAAATTCTTACTAACTCATGTGGCAATTAATATACATTCGCACGTATAAGCCAAAATAATCATTTGAGCGGATAACACTTCACCAGACAAACTATTTACTATTATACATCAAAACTTTAGACCTATCAGATCTAGGGTGTTACAATGAAAGCTTACTGCCATAAGAGTCGCGATATTGAGCCAATGTCATGAAATCAAGCCTCTAAAGATACCCTTAAAGGTGTTGAAGTGAAGAAAATTGAGGTCAACTCTAGTGATGTTGCAACACTAATAAGTGGGTGTCGCGACACCAAAACCCTTAAATTTGTAATGTTTTGGGTATCGTGACATCGAAGCCTGGGTGTCGTGATATCGCTGCTTGACTGGGAAAAAAATAGCTGTAAGGGTAGTCTTTTGCCTAACACATCACCCAATCAAAACACAACTTCTAGGGGCATTCTAGTCAACAAATTTTGATTATAATTAGATGTTTTAAAGCCACTTTTGGCTGAGAACAAAAGAGGCTATTAACTTTACTTTCTTTTCACCCTTTTAGCTTTCTAGTTAGTTTCTTTTTCCTTTTTTAGGGTTTAGTTTCAAGCTTTTTCTAGTTTTATTGTTAGATTTTATTGTAGCTTGTTTCATTTGTATTTTGGTACTAAAACTTTTTTTGTATTTTCAGTTTAATCTATAATCTTTAATATAACTCAATTCCATTCTCTTTGCTTAGATAAATAT
The DNA here is from genome assembly GCA_020496765.1 of Gossypium stocksii. Classification (NCBI taxonomy): domain Eukaryota; kingdom Viridiplantae; phylum Streptophyta; class Magnoliopsida; order Malvales; family Malvaceae; genus Gossypium; species Gossypium stocksii. The sequence continues at coordinate 59,519,664 of CM035622.1, forward strand.
TTGAACTTTAGTTTTATTTTTCACCTTCATTGTTGCCGCCTTGATATTCTCCAAGCAAGCCTCAAGAAAACACTAAGCTTTCTTTAACCTTAACTTTGTCCTTATTTTAATGTATACTTTGAATGCCTGTTCATTTGTTGCTTGCATGGAAATGATATTAAGTGGCCAAATCTATGGTGGTTGGTTGATGGAAATGTTGCTTGGTCGACTTTTGGTACAAGGACTAAATTGTAAAAATTGGACTAAATCGTAAAAACTGGACTAAATCGAATAAACTTTAAAACTTAGAATTGATGCCTTTAAGGAAAGACATAAATAGGTAAGATTGAGAGGAGATACTATTGAGCACCAATTTGGTTATCCCTAGTTAGTTTGGTGAGTCGAGAGATAGACCAGACTAAACCGTCTAATTTAGTAAAATGGAGATCGAGAGGTAAAATTGAGTCAATTAGAAGTTTAGGCTTTTTAGATCCCTAATCCAAAGATTAATCAGCAACATGGAAGTCAACCAACCATACTTATGGTAGTTTTGGAGGAGCTACAATTATTTAAGATGTCAATGGCAATCAAATAATTCTTTGGCGCACAATTGATGGCAACAACAAACTCCACTCTAGATTTCTCTTGCATTTAATATTACTACATTTAAAGCAACTGAGAATCCAATATTGTGTATGCAGGGACTCGTCTAAAAAGTGACTTAACATATAATATAGGGAAAGACGGTAGTTAACCAGCAACTCTATCCAATTAGGGAAGACATTTCTTTGTTGTAATGTGAAGTCAAAGTGCATAGCATCCAAAAAAGAGACGTGCCGCAGAATTGAGTTAATCTTATGGCGAAGATAGGTGCAAGTTATAAAATATACTATAGTTGGACGTACAGTTAATAAAACTATTAGGTTAAATTCTGTTATTATTCCTTGTAATTTGTGAAAGTTCTGGATTTATTCACTATACTTTAATTTTATCAGTTTTAGTCATTGTACATTTCGAAATAGTCAATGTTAGTCCATGTACTTTTCGAAGTTTGAAAGTTTAGTCTTGACCCAAAAAGTAGCAATTAAATCCATTTTGTTAAATTCAATTGCTAGTTTTGTACTATATGTATAGTTACAGATTTAGTCCATATTCTCCAATTGAATCATTCTAAGTCTCCATACTTATTGAATTTTAAACTTTTAGTCTTGACGGAAATGACAGTTGTTAACCCATTACTAGACTTTTAATGTGTAATGCGTGGAAATAACAAGCTGACATGACAATATACATATGATAATATGTTTGTGACATTAGATTTTGGAAATAATAGAACTTAACTTAATGAATTTAACAATTATCGTTTGGTAATAACTAAAATTTTAAAATTTGAGATTAAAATTGACTAAATCGAATTACATGGATTAAATTCATAACTTTTGTAAAATATAAAGACTAATAGCATAATTTAACCAAAATACTATCCTTAAAAGTCAATATTTGCACTCCATGGGTATCTATACCATAGTTAACTTATATAGAGACTAAGGTTTCCAAATCATCCTACTTTGAAAGTACGAGAAAGAACCAAAAGCGATGAGTTTTATAAACTTGAAAAAAGGGGGAAATATTTATCTTTTTGCATGTGTAATCATTTCTCAATTGCTTAATTAATTAGCAACCTTATTTTCCTTTCATCAAAAAGAGTTGGGTATAACTAAGTTATTTTTATGGTTGATAAAATTTTAATAATTTAAAACCATTTTATTATCCTTTAAATTTTAAAAGAAGAACCAAAATTAAAAATCCCAATTAGGCATTAGCCACAACCAAACATTTTCTATTCTGGGAGAGATTGAACCTATATGATGATGATATTAATAAGAGAAATGCTGCCAAATTACGATGCGTAAAATGATGAGTTTGATATTTTATTCCATGCAATTTGATTGTTTTGAATTATTGATAAATATTCCATGCATTTGGTAGAGTGTAAGGAATCCGCAAAGATGTTATCATATTATAAGTTTATATAAAGATAAAATTTATTGATGTAATTGAATCGAGTTGATCTTAAATAGTGATATACTTGAATTCGAGTTAAAATTTAAGGTTCAATAATTGGCTCAAGTTCGATTAAATCTAAATTTCTAAACTCGATTGATTAAAGTTATTTATCAATTTTCATATTCAATATCAAACACAAGCTTGATTATGTTTGTTCATATTTAAGCTCAAGCTTGTTTATAGTTAAGCTCTTTTTATATAATAGAGGTAAAAATATAATTACATAACTATGAAAATATATTAAAATTAAATACTTGATTAGGTTCACAAGTCATTCGAATAAAGTATTACGGTGTTTGAATTCGACTTGACCGAGAGCTTAAGCTCCACTAGACAATTATTGAATCAAATTTGAGTTTTCTTTTCAACTCGAACTCAAATAACCTGTGAACACTAGTGTCTCATTTATACCTTTATTTAGCTCCTAAAAACTCATAATCCAATCTTAGCTCCCTTTAACAATTGTGAAATTATAATATAATACACTGATAAAATTACACTTTGATCTCTCCTAAAATTTATAAATCCTTTGCACTAATCTCATTTAACAACATTGTTTCACTAATCAAGTCAACAAATTTCTAATTTCTTTACATTGTAAATTCCAAGAAAAGCAAGCTAGGTATGTGTGAGAGTTCCATATTTTAGATCTCTCTCTCAAAATCTCTTTTCTGAAAATGTAGGGTATCCAAGGTCCAAACTCTTAAAAGTTAAAGGGACATGCATTATTTTTCATAATATAAGGAAAGGAATGTTGGGGGCACTAGTGCATGAGTTTGATACATGAGGGGTCCCCTCTAATATTTCTCAAATCTTTTCTCACTGTCTGAGAATCTTGACTAATTACCCCTAATTCCAAAACTTTCAATACCCCAAAATTTCACAATATCCCACTATTTGAAAAACAACCCTACAAATATTGATCCTTACATGCTTTTTTTAAGAACAGCTAAGGCCCTCTTCCTCTTTTGTCTTGTTTTTGGAAGGTTGAATCCATCATGCCACTAATTTTCTATCTCAAACTGTTGGTTCAACTGATCTTTTAGTCCGGTTTAATCAATTCTTCAACCAGTTTTTGCTTTGCTCCGGACTGGTGTACTGGACTGTCTAGTTTGAACAACCTTTAAACACATTGATTTGGGTGTTAATTGGTTACTTAGCAAGGGCAATAATAAGGTGTTTGGTTTAGAACGTCATGGCAGCTCACTTCCTCTATAGTGGGTGGGTAATGCTCTCTGCTTATAAGAAAGTAAAAAAAAAAAAAAAAAGGAATTGCAGGCATTTTTAATCTTCACTAATACCCAACAAAAAAAACCATTCATTTAAAGAGAGAAAAAGGCTTATGATTCAGTCTCCTACAATCAACACAAGCTTCATCCATCATCATAGGTATGGACATTTAAGTCAACGGCATCTCAAAAGCCTTGTTCTCACCTTTTATTATTTTTTCCTACTAAAAGAGAAGAATTAAATCTGAGACCAAGATTTAGCCATTAATATGTTGATGAAAGCTCCTTTATTATCCTTTTTTTTTCCCCTTTAAACTTTGAACAAAAGTTATACACTTGCATGCATAAGTGACAGTTTGAATTAAACCATGAAATGATGATTGAAAAGAAGAAAAGCAAGGGAGATTTTGCTAAAATTATTGTGTCCTAGAAAAGAAAAAACATGCTTTGGCCTAACAAAATGGGGGAAAGGGGTCCTATTTAAGGGCTAGCAAACAGAAAGTATAATGATAAAAGGATTATTATACTTTTACTTTGAATTGCTTGAGTTTTGACTGAGGTTATAAAGGAGAACTTTTAGGTTTTTGTTTTGGCAATACTAATGTTAATGGTAATAAATATTAAGCATTATAATTAGCATATATCTTTTTTGCAATTTGAGCTCCATAATTCACTACTACTACGGATATGACTCATAAATGTTTTTTGTTTCTTTGAACAAAGTGCCTTTTGTCTTTTCTTCTAAACATATATTTTTTTTTATCAAAGTTACCAACTTACCATCATTCCTCTTCTAAGTTTAATCTTTCACAATTTTTACTTTTCTCTTTAACTTTACCTCCATCTTCATTTTCAATTTAAACATTTTACTTTCTTAACTATTTTAATTAATACCTTTTTCATTCTCACAAACCCGTAATTTTTAACTCTGAAAATTGAAAATTAAAAATTCTATCTTACGTGCATGTGTATGAGAATTATATATTTAAAACACAAAAGAATAATACATAATAAATAATAAAAATTTGGTTTGAATTACATATATTGCAAAAGTTTATGAGTCTCAAGGTGTCATTATAAATATATGCCCAAACAATTACAAAATAAATCAAACCAACGCCAAACATACACAAACTAAGAATCAAAATAATTCGGATTAAAATCAACCCGTTAGATTAAAACCTACATGTGACATTACCCATGGTAAATCTTGAAGGCTTCAACTTTTTGCCAACAATATTAAAATTGTTATGGGAAGAATAGGAGTAACTTATCAGATTATATCTCCATGAAGATTTAAATATATTTTTATAAGTCGATTGAGTCTTAGTTCAGTTGGCATCGATATTGTTGCTAGTGTAAGAAGATGTAGGTTCGAGTACGTTAAAACACATTATCCTCTTCTTTAAGGGTTGGGGAGGAGCTATTAATGAAAAGAAAGGGAGTAGTATATACTATCATTTGTGACTATACTTAAAATTCAACTAAAGCACAATCTATGGAGTATGATGAGGTTAGATTATTAGATATTAATTTCTGGGCAACAGGTGACGTTGTAAAAAAAGGTTACAGCATTTTGAAATCATTAAAGCTTTCTTTTACGATAGAGAATATATTATGAATTTGACTATGAACATATACAAGTCAATAATGGTCGGTTTCTTACCATTTGGTTAGTTAAAGGATTTTTATGTATTTACTATTATTCTTATCATTTTATTCATAATATATATTGAACTTGATGCTATTCTACAACTCCACGATGTTCATCGGATTCTCTCTTCTTGGTTGACATATTCGTACCCCATCATACGTATGTGTTGCTTTAGTAGGTATATTCAGATTTTAGTAATTATTTATATTCGAAATTCGTAATTATTTATATCCACAATATTATATTTAAGTATGTTGTTTTATTAAGAGTGTGGTATATTTTATTTTTATTTCTATATATGAAAATTATATATTAATATAAAATATAAAGTGGTTAAGATTTTTGTAATGGAGTGATGAGAGAGTATGATGAGTGAGGGTAAAAGAAAGATTGTAGTGAAAAAGGTGTTGGATTCTTGTACTTCCTTTGCTTGTATGTTTAGCAACCCACTTTGACAACGTACAAACACTTGTTTCATTTGCCTTGAAATTAGTGAATGAATCTAAATATAAAATTACAAAAGCAGAAAGGGGGAAGATGAATGATAAAGAAGTTGACTGAGAGCACAGTGATGATCAGCTGCATGCATAGTGGAAGCAATGGCTGATCAGCTTTTATTAACAAAAGTGAAAGAGTTTAAAGCAGCAATCCACCATTAATGAACCAATCATGAAACTTGGTAAATATTCAGAAAACTAAATAAAGTTAAAAAAAAAAAAGTGGGTTATGTTATGTCTGTCTGTCCTGCAAACAGGTCCCTCCAAAACAGTGACATCAACATCACACCCGACCATTATTTTTCCAAAACCTTAGATTAAAAAACAGTGTTAGCAGAGAATGTCTGTCTACCCTTATTTGGTACAAAACCTCTGTTGCTTCACAGCTTGGATTCTTCTCTTTCTCTGGAACCCTAAAACTATCTCCCTTTTCCTTAGGGATTCATGTTCTTTTATAAGGGAACTAACTACTTACTCACTCGAGTTATTCTGATCACTCATTTTTAAAAAAATTATTATTTTATTCACTCTTACTAGATAAGTCGTTAATTTTAGTCAATCTCATTAGATTAATTGTTAATTTTAATTATTATACTATTAAAAATGAGTTTAATAACCAAACGGAATGTTGGCGTTGTCTAGTATAAAAACAAAATCAATCTTCGATGTTTACTCATTTTATTAACTTAATTTTGATTTTAAAAATTAATAAATTTAACCCTTAATATTTACACATTAAGCTAATTTGATCATAATTCTTAAAATTTAAAAATACATAAAAATTTAAAAATTATTAAAATTTATAAAAATAAATAAATTATTTAAGATGTTATCTTTATATCTTAGAATTGAATTTCTTTTATTATAAGTATTGGTTCTTTGAGAAAAAAAGATTTAAGTTAATGGATTCAATAAATATTGTATTAAGAATATTAAAAGATGAAATTAAATATTTAATTGAAGACGACACAGATGCTTTTCACCTGTCAGTTACTTATGGACCACTGTGGTCCCCATTTCTGTCCTTTCTCTGGGTGGAATGATCACTGTTTCTGTTTCTGTTATGATTTATGATGAGATCATACGTAATAAATAATATTCAACATTTTTTTTTATATTTAGACCCTGGACCGACTTCACATCATTCTCAACTAAATCATCAATTCCATTAAAATAAATTATATTATTAAAAATAAATTTAATTTTTTTATTTTAAAAGAATAAATAATTATTAATTCTATATCTATACTTACTATAATTTAAGCTCGTGACTGAGTTGGTGTCACTCTCAATCGGGTCACCAACTTGATTAACAAAATTACAAAAATATCCTTTGTTAATTAAAAATAAGTTATGCTATTCAATGGTACTTTAGTTTTTTTTTTTATTATTTAAAAATGACATATAATATGATTTGAACCTAAACCAATTGCATTACTAAAACTTTTAATTTATCACTTAACTAAAGTTTTATTTTGATATTTTTATAAATTTTAATTTTATTATACTCACTTCATACACTAATAATGTATTTGATTGAGTTGGTGTTATAAATTAACTCGACATCGACTCAATATTGATAACAATTTAATCTAATTATTTTTAATTTTAAAATCGTATTATTATTTAGTAGTTTCGAGGTTTCATTGCATGCATATATATTGGACCATTTGATTTTCCAAACGAAGCCCAAATGGCAATATTGCGTTTGGAAATTTGAAACTACCATCAACAACATACCTTGGATTTTAAGTTTCAACTTTTATTTCCTTCCTTTAAATTATGAATTTCCTTTGTTGCTTAATAATAATTTTTATATGTAATTCTTACATGCACGTATTTAATATTTAATTAAATTTTTAAACTATTATAGTGTTAATTATAATAATTTACATAAATTAATATTCATTATTTTAATTATTGAATATAATTAAAATATATTAATTAAAATATTATAATTATAATTAAAGCATTTTTAATATATTCAACATAGAATATAGTTTTATTTTATTTAATTAATGCAAAGTAACATTATTCAAAACAATAACTAATTAATATAATTAACTCTAGTATTAATTTATTGATAATTAAGACGCTTAAAATTCTATTTAAGCAATAACTCTATCTTAAAATTAGCACAATTTTTTCAACTAATAATTGTAAATTAAATTATAATTATTTAAAATGTACAATTAATAACTTCTATTAAATTATAATTATTTTTATTTTTGTAATTATCAAAACTACTATTTTACTTCAATTTTTTTTTAAAAATGTGAATTTCATAATATGATAGAAAATAAAAGGATATTCTCGTTAATTCAAAAGTTTTTCCAAACTCACGCTTTTATATATACTTGCTTCTAATATTATATATATTGTAAATAATTTTACACATTTAATATTTAATTAATTTTTTAAATTTTGTATTTTTAATTGCATTTGCTAGCATAAAATAGTATCTCTTATTTGAATTTATTGAATGTAATAAAATATATTAATTTATTAGTTCAAATATTATAATAAATAATTTTTAATAATAATTAAAGGATTTTTAATATATTCAACATCTAAAATAACATTATTCAAAATAGTAACTAATTAACATGATTAACTCTGATATTAATTAATTAATAATTAATATGCTTAAAATTCTATTCAAGTAATAATTTTATTTAAATCAATAAAAGCACAACTTTTTTACGTCAAATTTTTTAATTAATAATTGCAATTATAATTATCACAATTTTTTTCATGTATATTGTACTTGTAATTTTATTAAACTAATAATTCTATTTTAAAATTAGCACAATTTTTTAAACTAATATTTGTAATTTAAATTTAAATTATTTTTAAAAATATATTTATCATAGATTCTATTAAATTATAATTAATTTCAAATGTATAATTATCAAAACTTTTATTATATTTCAACTTTTTTTAACTAATAATTCTAAATTAAATATTATAATCATTTTTTAAATGTGAATTTAGTAATATGATAAAAAATAATAGTGTTCTCATCAGTTCAAAAATTTTTCCAAGCTTTTATATATATATATATATATATATATTAATATTATAGATTAAAGTTGCAAATAAAAAACATGGTAAACTACATAAATAGTCAGTAAACTAAAATAAATTCATTTTAGGCACCTAAATAAAATAAAGTTTTGCAATTTAAACATTTAGGTTGCATGATTCGATATTTTGGTCACCACGTTAAAATTCCAAACAAAAATATATCATGACATTTTTCTTTTAAAATTTGATTTTCCACCTAATTAAATTAAAATCTACGTTATTATTATCCATAAAAAATATATCATTTTAGTCGCCCAAATTTCAACCGATTTGGAAGAAGCCCAAAGATGGAATTATTTGTTCAATTTGTGGGGGAAAAAAAAAAAGGAAGTGAAATCAATGGCTTCTTTACCGCCTTCAAATGGGCAAACCGAAGACAAAGAATCACCGTCGAAATCATCGTTGACCCAGGACAATTCATCCCCTCTGGTGGTCTTCGCTCATGGCGCTGGTGCTCCTTCGTCTTTTGATTGGATGATCAGGCCCCTCCTCTCCCCTTCTTCCTTCATAAGATTATATGGTTAAGTGATTGGAATTTATGCAGATGGAATGAAATGCTAAAGAAGGCTTTGAATGCTGTTGAAGTAGTGACATTTGATTACCCTTCTCACTTCACTCTTTAATTATTTGATGTTGGGTTTTAAAAAAAAAAAAAAAACAGAAAAAAGGAAATATTTTCATTTTTTAATGTAAAATTGAAGGATTTGTTGTGGTATTTGCAGATATGTCTGCGAAAAAGAAAGTCTCCTTTCAGGATGGGCTGGACCATTTTAACCCTTATACTTCATCTTCGGTTATCTAGACTTTTTGAACCCATGTACTTTTGGAGGCCTTTTAATGATATTGTTGTACTTTCAAAAAAACAAAAAACATCATGTAGATCGGACAAGAGTTTTCTTTAGCCAACTAGTCCAATATTAAGAACTCTACATTGAACTTTGACTCCATTTTTTCAGCCAAATAAATTTATTTCATAAAAAAAACTTCTAAAGAGTTACACAAAAAGACACTCAATAGACACTAAACTCATTACAAACACCAGACAAACAGTTGACCATGTTTACTAGTCCAAGTTGTTAACACTGCAAGGGTTTGCATTTGGGTACGTAAAGTAAATTTCAATACGGTTTCATACAGTCTTTCAAATGTCGAGACAACAGCAGCGGTTTTCACCGGTGGAAGTAACACACTCGACGGCATCAGGGTTGCGGCCCAAGGCAGCGCATGCCTGCCTACAATCTCCTCCGCTGCTGCATGTTCCAGCAAAATGACACCCTTTACTGTTCCCTTCTTTTGCATGCGCTGAACACTCCCCATTGGAATGAAACTTGCATGGACCCTTTTCTGCACCTTCAGCAAACACATAACTATAATTAATTAGTTTACTTGCAAAAAGAAGAAGTAATTTTGCTACATGATCAATTAAAGTACCATGAAGCTTTGCAAATGAATAGGAAAAGAGCAGGAAAACAGCAACCACAAGAAGCTTTGATGATACCATGGTTTTGTTTGTGTTGATTGTGCAATGGGGTACGTTTTGTTTTTATATATAAGAGACCAGTTGGAGCCATAACTTTTTCATTAAATTCGGTAAGAAATGTCACAGAATCCACCTCTTGCAATGTGACTAAATCTCATAACTGTTGTGTTTGTTTGCTCATGTAAGATGGGGGCGGCTTCTCACATTTCTAACAAGGCTATTTTTATTGCTGTGCTTGCTTTTTTAGGTGGGAAAAAAACATACTAAGCTTTCCACCCTGTACTCTCACATGAGATGGGTGGATATGCAAAAAGTCTGAAGTGGGATGTCTCTGATTGATTTCCCAATCTACATTTTACATTATCAGTCCTTCCACAATTTCAAAATCTCTTTCATGCAAAAATTTGAACTGTTTTTTATGAATAAAATCGTAAAAATTCGAATCAAATTGGATAATATCTATAATTTTCTTCGACTCCATGTTGTTATGGTTACGGCCTTGTAAACATATATAATTTATTTACAAATGTTCAAAGGAGTACTTGCCAAAAGCTTGCATATGCGACATGCAGTGGATTCAAATCTCTACACCCATCTATTATAATTTGATTGTTAATGCACATACTAATAGAAATGATTTCCTGTAGGGAAGATGAATCACCATGCCTATGAAATTTCTACTAGGTAGCATTTCTTGGGGTTTAAAAATTTAAAAAGAATTTAGCCTTTTGTTTAATTTGTTAATTTTTAACTTTTTTAATTTATATTTTTTTTGTCAAATCACTCCAAATGAATGAAAAATTAATATTTTTTTAACTTTATTGAGGTTCCATACAAGTGGATGGTACGTTTGTATTTAATTAATTTTTTAAAATTTAAAATTTCAAAAAAAATTTAGAAATTAAAAAAATAAAAATTATGAAAAATTTTTTTTTTCAAATTTAAAAAAATTAATTAAATACTAATTGTCATTTACATAGCAATCTGATAGCAAGCTAATTTTGTGGGTTTAATGTTCTTATTTGTGGTCAAATTTTGAATAGAATGCTACTAAACTTATGATTTCTTATTTTAATTTTGTCAGGAAGCAATTGGAATACCGAAGTTCAAATAAACAAACAAATTTGGCTTAATTGGAATAGAAAACAATAAAAGGGGACAAATTGAAAAGTTGCAGAATTATTGACTAATTAAAAATCAAATTGTAAATTTGTCAAACTCTATAAATAGAAAAAAATATGATTTTAGTTGGTTGTTAGGCATTATCTCAAGAGGAGTCATGCTAAATTTGACATATGAAAATTGTATAAATACCTTGTAATGGTGGCTTGGAAAGAACACAATTAAAACAATTCTTATTTTTTCTCTTTCACGCATAAGTAGCTATGCAAGTTTACTAACAATTTTTTTCCATTTTCTTATTTTTGGTTCAATTGTTTTTTAAGTCCTTTCTCCTTTTCACCTATCATCATTACGTTCAAATCCACTTTTAAACCCCAATCAAGTAAATGATTAATTTCATGCTCAACAAAATCCCATTTAGCCTTAGGTCAATTATCATTCCTATAAAAAAATCGTGAGATATGAACTCGTGTTAAAATCTTTTAAAACGGTATTCGTTAGCTATCCAGTATATGGGATAATCACGTTTGTCCTTTAAAGTTAATCCAGTTTCAGATCAAAGTGCGCGTTGGGGGGGAGTTGCTTTGGCGTATAGTTGGGAAAATGAGTCAGTTGTTTGCCGTATTCAAGTTCTCGTGAACAAATTGGCGTGTCCAATTAGAAAGAGCTAGTTAGGTTCTGTCAAGAGAGATAGTGATCATCCACGCAGTTGTGGTTGTTAATTCGAGTTGCGCTTTTCTAGATCGCAAGGCTATCGAGATCTTAAATCGCGAACGCGTGTTATATGGTTAGATAATCGGTAAAGGTTAGTTTGCAGGTTGTACCAGATCCAACTACAGAAGGAAGACTTGGCGGTTGGGGCGTCATTGGTCGCTATAACTAACTTATTGTTAAGAAGAAGGAAATCAATTTTCAAGGATCGGTTCAAGTTTGGACTGTACCGAGACTAAAGCTAAGCATTCACAAATTGATTACCAATTTAATTTAAATTACTTAATTTTATTTTGCAACCTTCATTCTGTTAATTTCATTTTATACTTGTTTTTTTTTTCTTTATCAACTAAAATCTCCATTTATTTATTTTAGCTTTGCACATATAAGTCGTGGGCATGATAGCTACTTAGACTCAGGAATTTGGTCACGTAAATAGGAAATTAGGAATCTCAGTCCCTATGGGATTGACCCTACTACTCTTTAGTTCAATTAGAGTATAGGAGATTATATTTGGTGGTTTCGACGCCTATCATAATCTATGTGTATGCCAGATTAGCAAAGTTAACAAACCTTAACTTTTTCATTCATTTTGAGATGATTTGACAAAAAATACAAATTTAAGAGCTAAAAGAAGCGAAAAATTAAATGGAATGTTAAAATGATTTTTTTTGTAAAATTAGAGGGCCAGAAAAAACATTATTCCTTATTTTCTAAAACGAAAGTTGTTTGGCTTTTTGACAAATTAGATTTGATTTGCTCAATCGTATCAATAAACTACGAGATATTATTTATTACATCAAATTCTATTATTAGTATTTGTATTATGAAGGATACAATCTTTGTAATTTAATTTACTTAAAATTAATTTTTATATTTTCTAAATTGGTTAATTTAATATATGTTATCCAATTTGATTATTCTTAGTCCCTATAGTTTTCGGAATTTGAAATATTGATCTTGGACAAACAACAACCATTAAATTCATTAACTAACTACTTTTGTGAGTAATACATGAAAATAACAAGTTAGGCATGATATTACACACATGATAATATGCTTATCACATGATATTTTGTAAAAAACATAACTTCATAAACTAACAACTACAATTTGGTTAATACTGAAATTCCAAAATTGAAAAAGTACATAAGTTAAAAATGACCAAATTAAAATGCGTAGACTAAACCCACAATTTACGTATTGTATAAAGATTAATAACAACACTTAACATAAATTAAAGTATATTTAATTGTTTTCAGTCATTTTTAAAATTATTGGTTAATTTATGGGTTAAATCACTTTTTGGGGCATGAACTTAACAAAATTTCAGACATTGGTGCCTCAATTTTTTTGTTTGAGTTTAGGCCATAAACTTGGAAATTGTTCCTACATTGGGGCTTGAACTTTCTTTTTGTCTAAGGTAGTCCTTGAAAACCCTAAATTTTAGGGATAATATGGGAACAATTGTCAAGTTTAAGCCTTAATGTTGGAAAATTTGTTAAATTCAGAGACTAATTAATTTGGTCAAAAAAAAGTTTAAGCCTCAATGTGGGAACAATTGCCTAGTCTAGGCCCCAATATGGGAACAATTGTCAAGTTTAGATCTAACTTGGATAAAAAAAAGTTTAGGCCTTAATGTGGGAAAAATTGCCAAGTTCAAGCTCCAAATGGTGATTTAACCTTTAGTTTTTTTAATGATCCCTATTTATTATCTTAATTTGAATTTTTTATGAATCGATTTCAGTGAAATGAAATTCGAGCCGAATCAATTAGTCAGATAAATTTGTTTGAATTAAATTAAAAATATCTAAACAAGCCCAATTAAAATCATGTCAACAATATGACTAAATTCCAAACTAGAGTGTATGAGTTTCAAATTATATACATAAACTTCTTTCAAAGAAAAATAAGAAAAAAAAAAACAAGAGGCTTTGGTACGATAAATTTAATTTTGTAATTTACTTATTTAATGCTTAAATCTATTGAAACTTTAATTAACTCAAGCATTAATGATTATAGGTTAAATTCTGCTATTAATCCATATACTTTGTGAAAGTTATGGATATAGTCGTTACATTTTAATTCGATCAATTTTACTATATATACTTTTTGAAATTTGAGTCTTAACTCAAACAGTAGCAATTAACCCCTTAGATTAAATCTAATTACTAACATTGAACTATGCGTATAGTTATAGATTTAGTCCATATTCTCAAATTGAATCAATCCAAGTCTTTATACTTTTTGAATTTTGAAATTTTTGTCTTGACGCAAATGACAGTCATTAATTTATTAAATGAGTTTTTAGTGAGTAATATTTGGAAATGATAAGTTGAAATGATATTACAAATATGATAATATGTTTGTCGCATCAAATTTTAAAAATAGTAGAACTTAATAAATTTAACAATTATCATTTAAGGAGGATTGAAATTTTAAAATTGAAAAAATATAAAAAATTAAAACTGACCAAATTAAAGTATAATGATTAGATCTATAACTTCAAGTAAATTAGAGCCACCGATAGCACAATTTAACCATAATTATATAACTTTTTTTTTATTATTATCTTTGTTAAATGATATCTTTAGAGATATGAAAAAAATGTTGTAATACTGTATTGGAAGAGTAATGTAAGAGGCACAAGTAATGATACTTCTAAATTCTTAAATAGAATTTACTTATTTGGATGAATATACTGGAGAAATTTAAAATTTACGATAAATTTAACGAAAATTTTAGTAGTTCAAATTTCTATTTTAGATTTCACTTAAATAGGTGGTTATTCAAAATTTATCATAATTTTATTTGATTTAATACTCATAGTTTCACTATAATATAAAAATTTAAACTTTAAAAATTATTATCTTAATTATAATATATATTTTTAAATTTTTTTATTAAAACTATTTATAAATTTTACAAATATAATGATATCCATGTTGGATTTTTTTTATGTTATTTATTTTTAATATAATTATTCTTCTTTTATAATTATTTTTTTAATTTTTAAAATTCCATTAATCTAATTTTTTTAAATAAATTATTTATTCAAAAAAAAGTAATTATAAATCCTAACATTTTGAACGTGAACACATTATATTTTAAGAACCGTTATTGAATTTTCTATAAAACTCAAAAATAAGTGGCAATAACAAAATATATTTAATATATTTTTGTTATTTTGAAGGTTTGGAGTTTTTACTTAATAAGAGGTTGGAAAGTTTGAGGTGTGGTGGTGATCAGACTCGTATGGGGTAGCTAATGAGGGATTTAAGTGACAGTGAGTTTAGTGTTTGGTGGCTTCATGTGAGTGATAAAAATGATTTTGATTGAGGTGAGGGGTGATAGAAGATAAATTCATATTTTTAATGTTTTTATTTTTGGCTAATTATCGGATAAAATGTCATTAAATTTGGATTTTTCTTATTAGGAATAAAATTGGTGTGCTGAATTCAAACTCTTATAAAAAGGGGCTAAATTGGAACAAAAAGTAAAGAGGAAGGCTTGATTGAAAGATTAAACATTTAAAGATGATTAGATAAAGATTGAAGGGTTAAATTTTTTTTTTAAAGTGGCTGAATAAAAATTGAAGGATTTTTGATATTGTTATAACTCTATAACTAGTTTAAATTCGATTTTTAAATATCAAATTATTTAATAATAATATTTAGAATTATTTAGTGATAACATTTAGAACTACAACTAATTGAACACACTTTTACCTTTAGGATATAATAAATTCTCTATTTTTTTCTTTCTCTTTCCTGCGTCACCCCTATTCTGTTCTTTCAATTTTTTTTTCCTTTTGCTTTCAACTTAAGGTTTAATTACCTTCTAAGGCCTTTTTCCTTCCCACTTTCCATAATTCCATTTAAACCATTTATTATGATTCTTTTCATGATTAACTAAACCCTTTTTAGCTTTAGCTCAGAAATTTCTTCAACAAAACAATCGTGAGATATGAACACGCTCAAAAAATCTTTCAATTCGATATTCAATATCTCTCCGGTATATGAGATAGTACAAATTTATCCCTCAAAGTTAATTTAATTTCAACTCAAAAAGCGCGCGTTAGGTTGGAATCGTTTGGTGTACAGTTAGGAAGTTGAGTCGGCAGTGCTGTATTCAAAATCCCGCGAACAAATTGGCGTGTTCAATTAGAAAAATCTAGTCGGATTCCATCAAGACAGTGATCGGATTTAAACGACCCACACGGTTGAGGCTGTTAATTCGAGTTGGGCTTTTCAGATCGCAAGGTTTTCGAAGTCTTAAATTACGGGTACGTGCCACGTGGTTGAAAATTTGACAAGGGTCGATTTGCATGTGATACCAGGATCGACTATGAAAGGAAAAGTTGGGGTTTGAGGGATTCTCGATTGCTATAACTAGCTTATCGCTTGGAAGGGAAATTTTGTTTCAAGGATATATTCAAGATTGGAGTACACTGAGTCTAAGGCTAAGCTTAAAAATATTTTATTTACCAATTTATTTTATTTTCTTAAATTTATTTTTGCAATTTTGAATTTATTTTATTTTATTTTATTACACTTCATATTTTTTTATTTTATTATCTTAATCAATTTAAACCCCCTATTTTTATTTCTTTTTTTTTAGCACTACTATACACAAGTCGTGGGCACGATTATGACTACAACAACGAATCTGGTTACAAGAAAAGGCGAAATTAGATAATCAGTCCCTGTGGATTCGACCCTACTGCTTTATATTTCAATTTACTGTTATATTTGTCTTAGGAATTTATATTTGGTGGTTTCGACACCCACCAAAATTTGGCGCCGTTGCCGGGGATTGGTGAAAAATTTCTAATTTTTGTTTGTTTTCTTTATGACCAGGTCAGAATCAGAGACTTTCGCATTTGAACCGGAGATAGAAAAGTTGGTTCAAACACTTCGAAGAGAAGTAATTAAGCACGGTAAACAACCACAACCTGATTTTAAAGAAGGATCTTAGACCGAAGATATTTACTCATCCAAAGATTCAGACAGCATGGCAGATCAAACTATACGCCAACTTGCAACTGCACTAGATGAACAACAATCGCTATGCATAACTTATCCGGCGAGCGAAACACGGTTCGAGTTAAAGTTAGGATTAATACATTTATTGCTTACTTTTTTCGGTTTGAAAAACGAGAACCCCCATACTCATCTGAAAGAGTTCCACATGGTTTGTCTAAACATGAAATCAAAAGGAGTAACTGAGGATCAAATAAAACTACGAGATTTTTCTTTTTCATTAGTTGACTCTGATAAAGAATAGTTGTTTTATTTACCTCTGGGGTCTGTTAATACTTGGACTTATATGTCTCTATTGTTTCTTGATAAGGTTTTCCCAGTGGCTCGAGCAACAGAATTAAGGAGGAGTATAGTCGGAATACAACAAAAGGAAACATAGTCACTCTATGAATATTAGGAGTGATATAAGAAGTTGTGCACAAGTTTCCCACAACATGGTTTGTCTGAACAGTCGCTCTTACAGTATTTCTACGAAGGGTTACACCCAATGGAAATGAAGATGATTGATACTACTAGTGGAGAGGCACTTGTAAACATGACTCCCCAAAGAGCTAGGGAATTAATATCGTCCATGACTACAAATTCTAAACAGTATCGACCATCTATGGAACCTATGAGAAAGGTTCATGAGCTAAGTACTCATTTCATAGTAAATAAGATTGATGAATTTACTAATGTGGTTAAAATATGCTTGCAGAACACACAAACCTACCTCGATTGTGCGGGATATATGCTAAGCCTAGTCATCCTACCAAATCATGCCAGATTTTACTTGAGGACACAACTACACAAGTAAACACTGTTAGGAACTTCCCAGGGCCACCTCAAAGGCATTATAATCCATATTCAAGCACGTACAATGCAGGGTGAAAGGATCATCTAAACTTGAGCTATAGGTCATACCCTTAATACAATCAACTATATCAATAAAGATCACCTTCACCTCAACGGTATCAACCTCCAAAGTTATCTCTTGAAGCTATAGTAGAGAGGTTAGAGGTTTCAAGAAAAGACTAAAGCACATTTCCAAGTACGAGATCAGCAAGTAAGTAAGTTAGCTCTTACGGTTAGTCATTTAAAGAATTAAGAAAAATTACCATATCAAACCGAGCCAAACCCACATCCAAATACAAGTGCTGTGATCGTAAAGGATGGAAAAAGAGTTAGAACTAGTGCCAGGCATGAGCCGTGACCACGACATTGAACTGGAAGCCGAACCAGCAGCTTCCACTGAGTCGTCACCTTATAAACCATTTGTTATACCTCCCTTAGACCTTGGAAGGCTCGCCCAAGTTAAAAAGGAATGAGAGGAAAAAGAAATCCTTGAGATATTTCGGAAGGTAGAAATTAATATTCCTTTACTTTATGCAATTGAATAGGTTTCACGCTATGTAAAATTTTGAAATAAAACTGTGCACCGATAAAAAGGAACTCCAACGAAACAAATGGGTGAATATGGGAGAAAATGTTTCTGCGGTGCTACAAAGGAAAATCCCGCCTAAGTGTAAGGACCAAGGTATGTTTTCTATATCCTGCAAAATAGGTAATATTGGAATTAAGAAAGCTATGTGTGATTTAGAAGCATCTATTAATGTAATGGCTTTATCTATTTTTAAATTGCTAAGCACGGGTCTTTTGAAAGAAATAGGGGCGATTATTCAATTGGCAGATAGGTCACACGTATATCCAAAAAGGGTGTTAAAAGAAGTCATCGTAAAAGTAAATGAACTAAATTTTCCTGCAAATTTTTACATCATTGATATGGAAGACGACCATTCAAGAAATGCTTCCGATATTCTACTTAGGAGACCGTTCCTAAGTACCGCATGTACAAAGATTGATGTTCGAAACGGAACCCTGACTATGGAATTTAACGGGTGATGTGGTAAATTTTAATATTTATGAGGCGATGGGTCAACCTAGTACAATGTCAAATATTTCTAGTGTTGATATTATTGAACCACTAATGAAATTTCATTTTAAGTATTATGAAGAGGATGGATTATAAACTGTACTTTGCAAGAGTTTAGACTTCGATACGATGGATAAATTGGAGTAGTTAATGACGTTCAAAGAACCAATTCCTACTCCACAATTTCCTAGAAGTCAAGGTAAATATTTTGAAATTTCTCTTTCTAAAACTAAACTCTTGCCCTCTATTTTGCAAGCTTCGGAACTGGAACTCAAATAGTTATCGGAACATTTAAGGATTTCGATAAAAGAAAAGGCAAACCCGAATGGAGAAGCTCAAAGATGTTTTTATCCACCAATAATGGAGGAATTCCAAGTGCACATAATGGAAGAGTTAATTCTGGAGAAACCAAACGAATAATACTCAGATCGTCGAGCTAACGACGTTAAACAAAAGTGTTTTATGGGAGGCAACCCACATTTATTTTAATTTTATTTATTTAATTTAATTTTGAATTCTAGTTTAATTTGAGAATTAAATAAAATATTATTTTAATACATTTGATTGTATTGTTTTCCAGGAGCAACCACCTTCAGCTATAGACGAACAACTTCATCACATTGAAGCTCGCCTCAAAATAATAGTAGCCAACAACTCAAGCATCCTTACTGTTTTGCAAAGTGGTCACTTCCATCATCCTTCAACCTATTGAGTATACACAGGGAGTATACTTTTCTCCACTCTTGTTATTCTTTTAGCACATTGGGGGCAACATCATGTCATACTTTCTTTTTGCATGTATTTTGCTAAGAATAATTTTTTTAATTCGTTTCAAAAATAAACCTTTAATTCTTATGTTTAGTTTACTCAAATAAGTGGGTGAATCATGAATAACTATTGCTTGCTTAATCAATGAATATTTTGTAAAATTGAAAATGTTATGCTTTAGTCGATATTTCATGAAAATTGTTGGTTTTGTTGACTTGCCTAATGAAAGTACTTGTTTAAATAAATAAATAAATAAATAAATAGATAAATAAATAAATTTGCTAATAGCTTGGTTAAGAGTGAAGATTCGGAAATGTGACCAAGTTGAGTAACCAGGATAAGGTGCTTGGGTTGTTATCTTATTTCGCATCAAAAGGTCTGGTGACGAACCGAAGCTCGTAACACTCTGCTAACTGAGCTGCCTTGAAATAAATCAATTAGGGACATATGAAATTGAGTAACCGGGATGAGATGCTTGGGTTGTCATCTCATTTCTCGTAAAAAGATCTGATTATGTCTTGAATTCGTTAAAAATAAATAAAGAGAACGTGTCGGGTTGAGTAACCGAGGTGAGGTGCTTGGTTGTCATATTACTTCGCGTCAAAAGACTTGACTACATTTGAAAAAAATAAAAACAAAAAAAAAATGTATATAGATATAAATAAAATCATATATTGGGTATGACCATTTCGCATGTTTGATTGAGCCTAAATTTAGTGAAATAGTTGAGTTTGACATGTTGTTTGAGCATTTATAAAATGCTTATTGATTGGGTTTAGCAATTATTTATTTTTTATTCACCTAATTGTTCGATGTATACTTGACTAGGAAAGGGTGTTTTGATTTTGAAAGGGATTGACAAAATATTTTTAGTGGATATCATGCTTGAGGACAAGCATCGGCTAAGTAGGGAGAATTTGGTAGCAAGATAAATTTGTATTTTTAATCTGTTTATTTTTTACTAATTATCGGATAAAATGCTATTAAATTTGGATTTTTCTTATCAGGAATGAAGTTGGTGTGTTGAATTCAAACTCTTACAAAAAGGGGCTAAATTGGAACAAAAAGCAAAGAGGAGGGCTTGATTGAAAGATTCAAAGATGATTAGATAAAGATTGAAGGGTTAAAGATTTTTTTCTAAAAGTGGTTGGATAAAGATTGAAGGATTTTTGATATTGTTACAACTCTGTAATTAGTTTAAATTTGATATTTAAATTTCAAATTATTTAGTGATAATATTTAGAATTATTTGGTGATAATATTTAAGAAAAATCTAGCTAAATTTTAGCACTAAAAGTGTGTATAAATACCTAGTGGGTACAACTAATTGAACACACTTTTGCCTTTAGGATTTAATAAATTCTTTATTTTTTTTTCTTTCCCCTTCCTGCGTCACCTCTTTTCTGTTCTTTCAATTTTTTTTCTTTTACTTTCAACTTTAAGTTTAATTACCTTTCAAGGCCCTTTTCCTTTCCACTTTCCATAATTTCATTTAAACCATTTATTATGATTATTTTCATGATTAACTAAACCATTTTTAGCTTTAGCCCAGAAATTTCTCCAACAAAACAATCGTGAGATATGAAGCCGCTTAAAAAACCTTTCAATTTGGTATTCGCTATCTCTCTCGTATATGGAATAGTACAAATTCGTCCCTCAAAGTTGATTCAATTTCAATTCAAAAAGTGCGCGTTGGGTTGGAATCGTTTGTCGTACAGTTGAAAAGTTGAGTCGGCGGTGCTGTATTCAAAATCCCGTAAACAAATTGGCGTGTTCAATTAGAAAAAGCTAGTTGGATTCCGTCAAGGGAGATAGTGATCGGATTTAAATGACCAACACGGTTGAGGCCATTAATTCGAGTTGGGCTTTTTAGATTGCAAGGTTGTCGAAGTCTTAACTTACCGGTACTTTCCATGTGGTTGGAAATTCGACAAGGGTTGATTTGCAGGTGATATCGGGATCAACTACGAAAGGAAGAGTTGGCGGTTTAAGGGATCCTTGATTGCTATAACCAGCTTATTGCTTGGAAGGGAAATTTTGTTTCAAGGATCGATTCAAGATCAGTGTACACTGAGGCTAAGGCTAAGCTTAAAGATATTTTATTTACCAATTTATTTTTTTTCTTAAATTTATTTTTACTTTTTCAAATTTTTTATTTGATTTTATTACACTTCATATTTCCTTATTTTATTATCTTAATCAATTTAAACCCCCATTTTTATTTCTTTATTTTTTCAGTACTACTATGCACAAGTCGTGGGCAAGGCTGTGACCGCGACAGTGAATCTGGTCACAAGAAAAGGTGAAATTAGATAACCAGTCCCCGTGAATTTGACCCTATTGCTCTATATTTAAATTTACTATTATATTTGTCGTAAGAATTTATATTTGGTGGTTTCAATGCCCATCAAGGTAATACAAGGAAAGTTGATAAGGATGGACTAAAATGTGATGCAGAGCAAGATATGAGGGAAAGCAAAAAGGAGTAGTAATTTTTTATTAATTTTTTTTAGAAATTATTATAAATTATCAAAATATTATAAAAATTTTAGAAGTTATAAAAAACTTATATAAATCATTCAAATATTTTTAAATATGATAAAATTTTAAAAATTACTACTCTACTATAAATTTTATGATTTTTTATCATTTTAGTAATTTTTAAAAACATTTTTATAGTTTTTTAATATTTTTTATTATTTCTAAAAATTAATTAAATCATGATAAAATAATTAAAAACTCCATTAAACCCTTTACACCAAGTGCCATGTTAATTGTCACATCATCATTCTTCCATGCCAAATGTCATGTTAATTAGCTGACACATCATCACTTAACGATAAAAAAAATAATATTTTTGGACTCAATTGATTGTTAAGTTTTTGTTAATAGCTTAATCGATTGAGATTTTTATAATTAAAAACTTAATTAAATAAAATTTTAATTATTTTAGGGTGACTTTGTTTGCATTTAAGCGCATTTGGAGTATGAAGTGGAAAATCTATTTTAAAGCATGTAAAACGAGTTATGTGTAACATAAAAACTCTAGGTGATTCCAAGTCTTCACATCAGAGAAGAAACCAACAACTACCCTTTCCAAAATTTAACCTTGGTTTCCATTTCCCCTATGATTTTTCCCCCCAAAAATAGCTTCCTTAGGCTTGGAAAACATCTTCAATCCCACCTCCATTCTAGTTGTTTAAGGACAAAAATTATTTTATTTCAGGCATTGTTGTTTAGACTAAAATGTAGATTGGGGGGGGGTTGAGTGGATCAATGTTCGGGTTTCCTAAAACACTCCATTAGACAAAGTAATTTCATTAACTTAAATAATAAAAACAGAAATGGTGGTAAAGAATTCAACATCCTAATGTTTTGAGTTCCCATTTTGTAAATAAAAATAAGTTTCAAAAGTTTTACCCTTGTTTTGAGATTACCCTAATCTAACTTACTATTAATAAGGTAACATTAGGTATAATGGACAGTGATGATGATGATATATTAAGGTAAAATTAACCCTATATTATTTTGATTTATGGTATTAATTTATTAAACATAAAAAAAAGAAAGAAAAAGAAGCTGTTGCATCCTTTCTTCTTGCTACTGATTCTCTTGTTTTTAACATCTTTTACTTCAAGTGATTCTTCGAAAATTAATGTTTATTTTTCTGACATATTTAATCATCTATATAGTGTATTGTTTATATTATTGTCAAAAGAAGAATTTAACTAAAACATATAAAAAGTGATTTCAATTATTGCAAAACAAGTTTTATATTTGCATGGTTATATTTAGGAAATACGTACAAACCAAATTTGAAACAATGTTCTTTCCAATTAAATTTAACAATTAAAATATTATCATTAAATATTTAATCAAAATTGTTAATAATAAAGCTTATGGTAAACCATTCAAAAAAATTATTGTAAAATATTAAATATATAAATTTGGATAAATTGGTATTCATTAACATATTTTCAAGAAAATATTAATATAATTTTTTTTTGAAGGTTTTAATCAATACATTTTAATAAAATAACTTGCTCAATAATTATATATTCATGAATTATATTTTAATGATACGAGAAAATAACAAAGCATATCTAAAAGGGATGGTTTAATTTAGGGAATGGAAAGAGACTTGCATGATAGAGAGAGAGAAGAGTTTAAAACATATATATTTGACAGATACTGTGCACATCTAAGTGGCTTACAGCAAAGAACAAAAATTGAACCAACATATTAAAAAGAAAATAAAGGGGGGATCAAGATCTGGATTAGATTGATCAAAAACCTTAGTGGGGGGTTGTATTATTCTTTCAGGCACACTTGTCGAGGGGAATGTTTGTGGGTCCCTTTTCTCAAAGACCAAAGGCAAAGAAGGGCTTGGCCTTTGTCAGATCTTTCTTAATCTTTCAATTGAAAAAGATAGGTGAAGAAGGTGGCATGGAAGCAATCATCACTCTCATGGAAAATAATATATATATATATATGGGTCTTCAAAACACTGTTTGGATATATAGAAAATTCAGTAGGTGAGGAGAACTTTTGGGTTCATCACATTTTCTTACTTGCCACATTTCTTCTCTTTAATATCCCTTCTATTTTCATGAACGTGTATGAAATTGCCATCATCTCAAACAATGGATTAAGGAAAAAGGACAACTTGAGGTTAAATTTTATAAACCTAAGAAATAACATTAGAAAACTTTTGTTTAAAAGATCGACCTGCCTGGATATTTAATTTAATTGGAACACAAAGTGATACGGAATTCCATACAAACTTCAACTTTATACAATTTTCATTTTAGTACTTGTACCAAGCCTAATGACATATAGGGTTGTCTTTCCGCTATGATAATATCAAATTGCAATTAAAAAAGGTATACAGACATGCCTATTCTCTCCCACATTTTTGCCCTAAAAAAATCTGGGTTTGGCTTAAATCTCTTCATACATACTAACAGTAAAGCATGTCAGAAGCCAACCTTAAAACAAAAAAGCTTCAAATTCCCACCATAATTAACAAGAAAAAAGGAAGGATAAATAATATATATATATATATATATATATAGAGAGAGAGAGAGAGAGAGAGAGAGAGAGAGAGAGAGAAACCCATGTATTCCTATCTGTTAGTAATGAAGAAATCCAAGCAAGTCACCCCACCTTAACAAATTAATAATAATAATAAAGGTTACAAAGAAAAGCCAAGAAAAAGAAAAAAAAAAAAAAAGGACCCATTTTTACTTTTGATCTTGTAGTTTACCATGATCCTCCACCTAACATTCCAGTCCAGTATCCAGTGGAATCTCCTTGTTCTTTATTCTGGTCAGTATCAGTTGTGTTTGGGACTTGTTTCAGATCTTCAAATGGAAACAAAAGCCTCCCAGTTGTTGTTTCTTGAACCCCTTGAAGACTCCCATAATGACCACCCCCAAGCCCATCCAAGGAGAAATTTAAGATTGGCTTGAAATCTTGCATGGGAATTAACCCAGATGTATATACTGTGTTTGGATCTGGAACTGGCATGGGAATGAAAGAACTGAAAGAATTAGGGATTTGGTTCTTGTTGTTATCTAAGCTGTTGGGGATTTGAACCAATTCAGGAACATTACCACTTGTGTAACCTTGAGTGGTAGTTTTGAAAGCTAGGTTGAGATCTTGGGGTTGATGAATCTTAGGGTTTTTTGATGAAGATGATAATGAAGGTGATGAAGAAGATGATGATGGTCTTTTGTTCTTTCTAGAACCACCTCCGACAGGGATGTTTCTAAGGGAACCGCCTTCAGTCCAGTACCTCCGACAAGTCTTGCAAAAGTACCTAGGTTGAGTTAGACTGTAGTTGTTGTAATAGCAGAACTTGGTGTTGGTTGAATTGCACCTGGGACAGTTCAAAGCTTGTTCCTTTTGCGGCCTGGTTCTCCTCTCTAAACTTGCAGGTTTTGGACATGTATTTGTCACTATCTCTTCTATTGGTTTCACCACAATCTCCTACATAAACCCCCCCAAAAAAAGAGAAGAAAAGCAATAACTTCAAGATCAAAAAGCTGATGAACATTAAAAGGAAGATAGCAAACAAACTACAACAAGCCAAATATAAAAGTGAAAAAGCAGAAAAAAAAGTTAAAAAAGAAAAAAAAAAAGAAAGAGAAAGGTAAAGTGCAAAATGGTTTGAAGATAAACTGATAAAAACTAAATCCAATTGAGTGGGGACTTCAAGTCTTTCAACTATAGCCATGAACACACACACACACACACACACCATGATCATCTTTTTTCTTTTTGACAATATGAACAAACACCATCATCTTTTACAAAGTAAAGTAACCCAATAAAACCATATACAATTGACTCCAAATTATTCTTCTTTTGAAAAAGCTAAAAAGGGGGAGAGAAAAAACAAGAACTATATCCAGGTGAAGGTTTCTCTACCTGTGGCCATTGAGCTGCAGTATCCATGGATATGAAACTGGTGATCAAAGAGAAGGGAAACCGGCAAACTTTTTTTTTTTTTTTGCTCTAGAAACTGGTTTAAAAGGCAGGAGAAAATGAAATGTTTGCTGGTTTTCGTTGTATATCAGCTTACTTTATGGATGGGGGGTGTTTTGTCTAATAATTTATTAAGTACACATATTTCATGTGTTTTTTATTCTATATATACAAGTACTAAATGGGGATATTTTGTTTATGCAAATGTAACATTTTTTTAAGAGAAAAAAACTACACTTTAAAACATTACATTGATTGATAGTTCTTCATCATCTTAATTTTTTTTTTAATTTGTAAAATTTCATTATAAAATAATCATGTATCTCTTTATGTGAAATGTTTTGGTGTTTTCTAGTTGTACGTTTGTATAATATATCCTTAGGTTATAATGGTCTTCCTTTTTCTAGATAAAATGATGGATTATTTCAACTTGTTTTTCTAAGTTTATAATATAGATTATTATATGTTATATTAACAAATGAGTTAAAATTTGTTATGTGTAGTTGATTGAGTTTTAGTTTAGTTAATATTGACACTGTTGTTAGTATAAGAGGGCGCGGGTTTAAGGATACTCAGAGGGCATTTTACTCTCTTATTTAAGGATTAAATGCTCCTAGATATTGGCGTGGTGGTTACTCACCATAAATTTAATAAAAAAAAGTCATATATTTCATGTATTTTTTATAAAATATTAATTAAGAAAGTATTACCCATCAAATTAAAAAAACTTTAGCTTCATGTAGGGAATATAATATTAAAATTGCATCATTAAAAGCTTATTTATATTGTTCATTGACTTAAGTTTGACAAACTTAAGTAGATAGCAATTAAGGAGAGGAGAAACAAAGCACAAAAAACATGAATTAAATAGGATTAAAGCTTTAAAAATCCCACAAATCATTCATACCCTTTTTTATTTCACATATTTAATAATAAATTGAAGGAAAAGAAAAGGGTATCAGATGAAAAACACAAGTTGGGGTCCCAACACTTTTAAATGCAGATGGTGAATTGGTCCATAGAACATGCAATGGAATGACACCACTTATAGGTTCGCATAGATTATAAGTACCACACGCAAAGTAATTTAATTACACATATGAGCCTACCTTAGCTAGCTAGCATGCACGTAAAGTGCCTTACTATAAATATTTCCTTACATTATAAATTTTTTTTTAGAATAATTACACGTAAAAGGGTCTATATTTATTTTCTGATAAAAATATTTTTATTAAATTAAACATTGATATGAAAGAAAAAAAAGAAATAATTATGCATATATGACATTTCCGTTTTGCTTTTGTATGAATATCGATGGATAGGTCAGAGCTTTATTTTTATTTATTCGGCTTTATCGTACGGAAACACTTTTTGACCTTTATCCAACTAATGAAACCAAATCTACTGTTCCATAATAATATTTATTATTAATGAATAAAAAAAATGTGTTCCAAAACATTGTCTTTTTAAGTCTTAACCCTTCACATGCACTTCATTTAAAGATTAGGGTTTTTGCTAAAGCTCAAGTCATTCAATATTATCCCCAAATTGAAAAGTTTATTCATTTATTTTTAACTTGTCAAATTTTGATTCTAATACATTACAACAACTAAGAAATGAGTCCAATTACATAATATCGTCGATTTGAAATTCAATAAATTGGTAAACTAAATGTAAAGAATTAGTAAAATCAAGTATTTAACGAGAAAATCAGCTATTTAAGTTCATGTATTTTCATAAATTGGACTAATACACGTTATGTAAAGTAAAGGGGTGAAATTTATAATTAAACCAAGCAAAATTCTATTACGAGTGAGAACAGCTCACATCTTTAAGTTATATGATTCAACGGTTGTGATTGGCTCGCTTACTTTTGGTGTTGACTGGTTGATGAATTTGATTGATTAAACGGGAGCTCAGCCTTCAAGGGTAGGGCCACGTGGTTATCTTTTAGAACAAAACACCGGTGATATTATAGTTATCATACGTAATTATATCCGCTTGCAGTGCTTAGAGCTACTATAATACATTTACATGCACACGTGGTTAACATCCACTGGGCTTTTCCATATCAATCTTAACATTCCTCAAGTAAAAGGAAAAAAAAAAAAAAACGTTATTAATGAGAGAGGTTTGTTTGGCAAACTAATAGGTTCTTTGATCATCTTTGCATGAGTAAATAGTATAATATTAGTCTCAGATTTTTTTTAGTTATAAAATATTCAATTTAAGTGTTCCCAACTTTTAAAATTTTATTTTGACTTTCTTTTATTTATTATAATAGTCGTCAAAATTGTATTGGCATTAGTACTGATCAGAATGTGTTGTGCTCATCTTAAATATGTATCAAATAAATTAAATTTTGCTTCAATTAAAAATTTGATGTGTTTCAATCGTGTCGATGTATTTTGTTCGTTCAATCGATCAATATTAACTTATACTAATTTGTACTGACTTAATACAAGATTTTTAAAGTACTTATATTTTTAGGGTACTTATATAATATATTTATTCATGTATAATTGAGGTCATAAGATCTTAAGCGTCCAGATTTGAATCTTACCATGAGTAAATGTGATGTGTGAGTTCTTCTCCAAATGTGAGTATTATTTAGATTTTTTCTAATCTAGGTCTAAATATATCCAATTCTTAGACTGTTGTGCTTTGTATTGACTTTAATCTAGCTCTAATTTGTTGGACATGTGTTATTTATGTTTTGTGTTGTACATATACTTGTAAACTCCTTCAAAAAATAAAAACTTAACTATATATATATATATATGATTTTTTTTAAATATCAATAAATATAAAATGATATACCAAAACACATATATACAAAGATGATATATGGAGTGTAAGCTTATGCATATATAATCGCGATGGTGGGAATAAGTGAGAAATGTGTTTCTCTGGTCCTATATATTATCATATTGGCAATGGAAGCTACTAAGTGAAAATAGTAACTAAGACTTTGTTTGAGAGGAATGATTAAATTGGATGAAGTTGAAAATTTTATTAACTTAATCTATTTTTTTCCCGTAAGTGCATAAATTAATTAACAATTTCTTTTTATATATAACCATCTAAAATCGAAAGAGGTTGAGGGCATTGAATACGATCGACTGTTTTGCTTAGATTTATGATAACAGTAGCAGCAATAATAATATTATTATTATGACTACTCTTTAATCATTATGCTAATCTTTTGAAATTTATTTATGTATGTATTATATATGAATTATATTATTGTATTGTACCAAAAAAATTATATTTGAATTATATCTACTAGTTGTGTAAATTTAATATTTATCATTTTCATTCAATAATCAGATTTATATATAACATGTTTAATAAAAGATGTAGGTTCAAATATTTAAAACAATATTATTAAGAAGAATAACTATAAACCTTAAATATGGACTGGACAATAAACATGTAAAATATTAAAGATGATAGGAAGATATTCGTCACTAGTTCGTGTACGTCCATGGAGCCTTGGATTGACCATGCCTTAGAAACTATAACTTTCAAATGTAATTTTTTTGTTGTTGAGTGAATGGTGTTGAAGGACTTCAAGGTTAAATGTAAGATCCGCTTGAAGTTATCGACTACCACAGTCACTTTTTCTTTTGTTCAAATGTCATTAAAGAGCTCACCCAGCTTAAACAAAAAAAGGGTTTGGTTAGTTAATCTCTAATGGTACTGAGCACAACCAAGTTTGGTGTGTTTTAAGGTCTCCAGCAATTAATTTATTGATATAGATGAGTCTCTCTGTAATAACTTTATTTGTTTGTCTAGATTGTTTCTGTTATCAAGTTGACTGTTATACATCTATAATAACATGTTATAGGAAAATCATCATTATAAACTTACCATAGAATTCATGTAATGAATATCCATCAAATAAAAAAAGTGCGAATTATGTTCAACAAAAAAAAATAGTGAGAATTAAATCAACAACATTAAAAGATGTATAACACGTGCATTATTGTTTTTATGCATATTTTATTTTATATTCTTTCACATGGTTAATTATAAATGTCAATTAATCAATATAAATTATCAAATTAAATTGATTGATTATGAGTTACTAAATTTTAAATAATTAATTTATAAGTTTATGATGTTCAAAATTCATAATAGAATATTTATTAGAAAACTTAATAGTTTATTGGATTTTATATCCTTAATTCCACTCATTGAAGATTATTTTCATTTGACAAAATATGATTAATAGATTTTTTTTCACATGAAATTTAATCATTTTATTGAAATAATATTTTAAT
This sequence comes from Gossypium stocksii, assembly GCA_020496765.1. NCBI lineage: Eukaryota > Viridiplantae > Streptophyta > Magnoliopsida > Malvales > Malvaceae > Gossypium > Gossypium stocksii. The sequence goes on from CM035622.1 coordinate 59,549,987, forward strand.
TAAGATTATCTTCATTTAATAAATAATAATTGATAAATTTGCTTATTTGAATTAAGTATAAATTTACATAATAATTAAAATTTTAAACAATATATTGTTATAAATAATTAATTTAATAAATAATGTATTTTATAATTATGTATATTATTGTTATTAGTGAAAATCTGTAATAAAAGATTAAAATAAAATATAAAAAAAAGAGTCTACTAAAAATTTAATTGTTATAGCAAAATGGTATTATAGGTATAAACTATAAAGTAACCTGGAACGCAAGGTAGAAGGCTTAAACACAGTCCCCACTTCCAAACATATTACCAAAGTAAAACTCGAAAATACAGCAAAAAGGAGTGGAAGTCCCCAGCAAGACAAGACAATAGCTAACAAACAACAAAGACTACTCAAAGCATGAAATTCGTAAAATTCTCCACCAGTGAATAAGAATGGAAGAAGAGTCAATTCCCTGTCTTGCAAGGTTGTTTAGCTATATCCATTTCCTTCACGAGACCAAGAAATGTCCTTGAAAAATTTTCCAAAGACTCCAAGGTCTCGGAGTTTTGCATTGGCATCAGTTCAACGCCACAAACGAATCAGATTCTACAATTAAGCCTGCAGAGTCAGTAAAAACTTCTAACGCTACTTTAATTGCCCATAACTCCGTGGCATTCGAATCATCGCTGATAAAAGACCGTTTGTTCTTATTGACAGCTTGAGTAGTCTTTGCATGTCACGAGACACTATTTTTTTTTTCCTTAAATTTTCTTTACGGCAGTGGCTTGTTGATTTTGGAGTTTCATTGTTGCTGAGGTATTTTTAGGTGCAAAATGCATTTTATTTTCCATTCTTGGGTGTCTTTGGTGTTCATCCTTTGGGTGTTTTCTTGTTGGCAGACATTTTTACTAAACCCTCTAGTTAGGTTTTTCTCTAATAATGGTTTTTTTGGCTGAGCAAAAGGGAAAAAAAAGAAGAAGCTTAATTATGAAGGTAGGATTAAAGAATGTTAACGATTTTTAAGAGTGTTTTTTTCCTTAAAACGTAAGATCTTAAAGTTTTTAGGGGCTTAGCCATTAAGTTAATGCCTCATTGATTGTATATATCTTTTAGAAAACCCATTGTCAATCATAATTATATTTTATTTTTGTGATCTCTTTCACTTTTTTTTTTGGTTATCTTTTTAAAAATATGAAAATACATGTTAAATAATTTTAATTTAATTTAGTTATATATTAAATTTGAAATGAGCTTTTTTAAATTTTTAATTAATTTTTTATTAAAACTTTCTAAATAGCGGTAACTAATTAATTTTGCATAAAAAAAATTTAATGAGTTCATCTCAAGAGTAATATATAATTACCTTAAATATATAATTAAAATATTTACTTTTAATTGAAATCAAATATATTCTTCTATATAACAAGTAAAAATTATTTAATTTTATAGTACTTCAATATATAATTAAATTTTTATTATTTGATAATTAAAAATAGATAAATAGAAAAATATATAGTTAAATAATGATATAATTTTTTTATTTTAAACTTACTTAGTGAATAATTTTTTTTTGATAGAACAAGAATACCATTAGTGGCCTTAAAACTTATTAGTACTTATATAAGAATTTATAGCTTTATCATCTAATAACATCTTCCTAACATTATTCAAAGGTATCTCAAATATGGCTAACTCTAAAATTTAATCGAGTTTATGAAATTTTATTTAAAGTTAAAGGGCCGGGTAAATTGGTAACTATCTTTAATTCTTTACATTTAGAATAAATTTCAAAATTATATATAAACTTTGATCAAATGTTTAATGTTATGCATAACTTTGATTTTATGTAATTTTATACATAAAATTTTTATTTGAATTAATTTTTACAAATCACTAACACAAATATCAATATAGAACCATTTTAGAATTACATATTGCATATAAAAATAATTATATTAATTTAAATTAATTAATTTATTTTGATAAATGCGTACAATTAAATCAAAATTAAAATTTTATATATTCATTTGAATTATAATCAAAATTTCATATGTATAAATATTTATATAAAAGTTGATTTATAATTTTGAGATTTATTTATTTTTATACAAGGAAACATTATCCAGCAGTATAATACTGTGCAGTGACAGTAAACTAGCAAAGGTCGCGAATTGAAGCCGTCGGATATGAGGCATCATTCATCAGGAAAGAAATGGCCCCACCTGAAATGGAACCCTCATATCACCGACCCAACAAAAAATCTCAACGCCACCCATTAATTTGAAACCTCAAAGTCTTCCCTCGAAAAGAAAATGAATTAATTTATATATATATATATATAAAGGGATGGTGGGGATGATGAGTATGATGAATATTGAAAATGAGGGCTGCGTCTTGTGATGGGAACAAGTGTGCGGTGGCGCTGCTGCTACTGCTAGTGGTGGCCTTTTATTTTGGGTGGACCCCATTTCCATCCGCATGCTCCATCATCACCACTTCCTACAATCACAGCCGTCTGATTAAATTCTCAAACAACAACAACCCTTCACAAAAATAAAGGAACTCTCTCCTGGCCTTCATCGTGTCACGTGACTAACCCCTACTTTGACGTGGACCGCAGGTGAAGAATCTAGTGCATCCCACTTCATCAACTAAATGATTTAATAATATTTCTATTTGGGTTTGGAAAATGAGTTTTATTTATAATTTTTATTTCAATTTTTTTAAATTTCCTCCTATTTTTAATTCATTTAGTACATATGATTCTATTATAAAATAAAAATTTTAAATTTCAAATATCATTTTTATCCGTATTATCATTTAAGTCTTTAATTAAATAGATGTTACGAGTCAATCAAGCACTAACTTAATTAAAAAAATTATGAAAACGTCTTTCTGTAATTTAAATAATTTATATTATTTGAGAGTATTTTAGTTTTTTATTCAAATAATAATAAAAAAAATACATAAAGTAGGATTTAAACTCATGTCAATTAGGTTCGTAAAATCTTAAATTTACCACTCGATCAAAGCTTTATTTTAAATTTTCTGTACATTTTTATTTTAATATGTGCATTTTATTACCTCCTTCAATTGTATATATTAGTAATATTATTAATTGAGTTGGTGTCACAAATTAACTCGACATCAACTTAAGATTGATGACAACGTCGTGTTAAACAATTGTATTTATTTAATTATCTTAATATGATGTATTTATGTGTTTAAATTTCGTTTTACTTACAATTTAATCTATTTTTTATTTTAATATCGTACACATTTTATTTTCTATTATTAACTAGTTTCAAAACATAAATTTCATTACTTATTATATATTAATTTTTAATCATATATTTATATTTTAAATACTACGCATGTGATAGAATTTTAGTTTAATTTTAATATATATTTTTAATATTTGATTTATTAAAAACATTTATAAAATTTTTCAAATCTAATGATATCCATATTAAATATATTCTATATTATTTATTTTTAATATAATTATTTTTTTAATTTATAAATTTCAATAACTTAATTTTTATTAAAACAATAATTTAACCAAACAAAGCAATTGCAATAAAATCTCCAAAATTTTAAAACGCAAAAATTATAATATCTTAAAACTTTTCAAAACTTCAAACAGGTGTTAAAAAATTTCACATTATACACAATTTAATAATTTATCAAGAGCCAAGCAATTAATATTTTTAGTTATTTGAAAATTATTTTATATAATAGATTTAACTCTGTTGTTTTGACTTACTGATTGATATATCATTTTAAATTTTTTCTATATATTTATATTTATTTACTATCATATTTTCATATAAATTAATCTGATTTTTAAATTAATTTATATTTTAATACTTATCTTACACAATTAATTAATTAATTAATCAATTTCAATAATTTTTAAAAATATTTTAAAAAAAATATTGATTAATTTTTTAATATAAACTAAAAATCCTATCACATATGTGTGTGGAAATCACAAATTTAGAATACAAATATGTATTTAAAAATAATATACAATAAATAATGAAATGTATGGTTTGAAACTAATTAATAATAACACATGAAATATGTTCAATATTAAAATAAAAAAATATTAAAATTATTTATCATGATGTTGTCATTAATTTTGAGTTGGTGTTGAGTTTTGTGACACCAACTCAATCAAATACATTAATATATACTAAAAATCTTCTCACACGCGTATGTGTGTGGAAATCACAAATTTAGAACAGAAATGTGTATTTAAAAATAACATACTATAAACAATAAAATGTATAGTTTGAAACTAATTAATCATAGTAACACATGAAATATGTATGATATTAAAATTAAAAAAAAGATTAAATTATGAGTAAAACGGAATTTAAACACATAAATATACCAGATAAATAATACTAAATGAGCATAATTGCTTATCATGGTATTGTCATCAATCTTGAGTTGGTGTCAAGTTAACTTATGACATCAACTCATTAACAATATTATTAATATATACAACTAATGGAAATAATAAATTGTGCATAAAACACATCAAAATGAAACTTGAGTGGTAAATTTAAGGTTTAATGAATTTAATTAGTGCAAGTTCAAATCCCACCATATGCATATTTTTATTAGTTTTTATTAAAATAAAAAGACTAAAGTACCATTAAATAATATAATATATTTTAATTACGAAAGGATATTTTTGTAATTACTCTAACTGATCAGTTGGAGCTCTATTGACTTGTGATACCAACTTAGTCAAGAGTTTTATTAATAGTATAGATATGGATATACAATTGGTGCATGTTTAAACCCCATAATATGCATATTTTTATTGGTTTTTGTGAAAATAAAAAAACTAAAATACCTTAAAATAATATAACATATTTTGATTATAGAAGGGCATTTATGTAATTTCTCTAATTGAGTCATTGTCTGGCCAACTCCTGACACCAACTTAGTCAAGGGCTTTATTAATAGTATAGATACAATTGATGGAAGTAATAAAGTGGAAAAAATAAAAATTTAAATGTATAAAAATATCAAAATAAAATTTTGATTGAGTGTTAAATTAAAATGTTTGCTAATGCAACAATTGGTTTGAGTTCAAATCCAACTATATGTATATTATTATTATTATTATTATTATTTTAAATTAAAAGACTAAATTGCCCTGAAATAATATAAGTTATTTTAATTACGGAAGCGTATTTTTATAATTTCCCTAATTGAGTTGGTGACTCAGTTGAAGATGACATCAATTTAATAAAATACTTAATAAATAGTATAAATATATTAAAATCAATTTTATTTTATTAAATTTAATGTTTAAATATTTTATATATTAGTTGTTTTATTTTGTTTTTAATTAATTTACCCCTAATGTTTATAAGATTTAACAAACATAGTGATAATTTAAAGTTATTTTTTAATTAAAAAAATTCCAAAAGAAAACTTTGACCTTTCGCTTTGTTTTTAAAAACAAAATTGTGAAAATAAAATTTAAAATTTTATTTATATTTTGATTTAAATGAAGCGGTAATTAGAATTTTTATTAAATATTGGTTTGATACGAATTTAAACTATATAACTTCCTTCCATTATTCCTAATATTATATATAAAAAATAACATATTACTTATATCAAAATTTCTAAAAACTAATTTACTATTATTAAAGTGATTGGAATTGATTATAATCCACTATCTATAAATAGAAGTCAATATTTTTTATTTCTCCAACTTAGATATCATTACTTATTAACATACTATTTTATCATGAAATAAACTTTAGTAGTTAAATTTATTAGAATTTTTAAAATTTTTTTATTAATGATATTAAAAAAATTATAATTTTGTGGTGGTAATATTAGATCAATATGTACTTATGGATTATGTTAGGTTAGGTCTGTGCTTGGTATTAATACCATAAATACTTGTTTAAGCTTAACTCAATTTAAAATATGGACATGAAATTTTGCTCAAATTTGATCACATTTATAAATAACTAGCTCAAGCTCAGTTAGATCTGCCCATATATTTTTCATGTTTAAAATTTAATATTTAGAAATTATATATATTTACTACTTATATAATTTTTTATTAAATTATTATACATAACAATTTAATATATATTTTATTATTTACATTATAGCATAATATATTTATTTTTGTATGATATAAATTATATAATATATAAAAGAAAATAATATATATTATAAACTTGAAAATGGGTCAAGTCAGAATGGATTCAAGCTTTGATATTGGAGCACGAACCTACCTCATGTTTTATATAGACCTAATTTTTCTACCTAACCCCCTTTTGGGACTTAATATTTTTGTTCAAGTCTTCTCAAAATTTGGACGATCCTCTTAGGTTGAACAAATAGTCCAACCCTCGAATAAGCCAAGATAAAGTGGATTCATTGTAATTATAGACATTAGAAAAGACTAATTTAAAAAAAAAAATTTAGGGTTTTAGGTCATTTTTTCTATATTTAGGGAAATAGGTCGATTTTGAAGAGAGAAGCAGAAAACACGTCTAGTAGGACGCGTTTTCAATTTAGGTGGCAGAAAGCACACTTTACAGGATGCGTTTTCTGTTTCTCTCTCCAATTTTTTTTTTGTTTTTGTTTTGGGTGTTGAAAATTTGAGGAGAAAGATTTGTTTGTGTTTGTGTTTAAAGGAGACATTGTATATTTTTAAGGTATATTTGAGTTCACAGTGATATGATAGTGCTCAGAGACCCATGCATTTCATCTGTTGTGTCGAGATGGAACCATCACCTTAGAAGCCCATCACATTACAACTCAGGCTCCTAGTTCACGGTGGTTATATGGTCATGAGTTGAAGTATAACTAGGGCTCCTAGTTGATGGTGGTTATACAATCACGGGTTGGAGTATAACTCGGGATCCTAGTTGATAGTGGTTATGCGATCACGGGTTCAAGTTTCATGATACTAGAAAAGGATGCTTTATAAACCTCATACATAAGTTTGAGACTGTAATCATCGAGTAAAACAAAAGGGCTTTCTAGTACAATCAATTTATTCTTTTGCCCCATCTCCGCCAAAGCATTATTTTTAGCCTCATTGTCCGAAACCTGTGACAAAATTGGGGACAAGAGGACTTTCAAGGAGATGAGTGATTGTGATGTTAGAGATAAGCTGAAACGTAACTCGGGTGACAATAATTACTGTGATTAAAAAACTCATTGGTAACTACAACCATTGCTGCCCCGACTTGAGTTTCAACATTTTCTTTAGCATTACAATCGCTCCCTATAAAAGTCCTCTTGCCCCAACTCTGTCACAAGTTTTGAACAATGAGGTTAAGGATACTGCTTTGGTGGAGATGGGCAAAAAGAATAAGTTGATTATACTAGAAAGACCCTTTTATTTTCCCCTATGATTATGGTCTCAAACTTATGTATGAGGTTTATAAAACATCCTTAACTTGTGGCATTAAACTTGAACTCGTGATTGTATAACCACCGTCAATTGGGGCTTGAGTTATACTTGAACCTGTGACTGCATAACCACCGTCAATTGAGAGCCTAGTTATACTTCAACTCATGACCGTATAACTACTATGAACTTGGAGCCGAGTTGCAATACGACGGGCTTTTAAGGTGATGGTTTGATCCCCATATGACGGTGAAATGTGTGGCTTTTCGATTGCCACCGTATCACTGTGAACTCAAAAACACCTTAAAACTATGAGAATGTCTTCCTCAGACACAAACACAAATAAATCTTTCCCTCTAAAAATTCCAACACGCCAAAAAAATTAGAAGAGAATTTATTATTTTGTAAGGGATGGTCGGTGAGAGAGTTGATGGAGTAGGGGGAGCAAAACACCCTTATGTAGGCAACCAGGAGGGAATTAAAAAAAAATGATTTAGTAGCCCATGACTGTTCGGGATTCCCTTAATGTCTAAAAATTATCCTGGGATTCCTGGGTTGTAAAATTTTTTCATGGTTTAGGGTTGAGATTAAAAATGTGAAGGAAGAAAAAGCCTCTTGCAAAAGGTGTTTTTAGTTTAGGTAGCAGTTGTTGGAAAAAAGTCTAGTTTAAAAATAGTTTTCTAGCACAACAGAAAATTAAAATTTTGAAAATCGATTCGGTTTGTGATGTTTACAATAAACCTTAACCGAATTTGTACTTATGTTTTTGGCTTTGCAGATGTTTGTTGTTCTCGACTTTCAACCAAACTATCTTCTTCGCCATTCTCTTACCACGAATTGCTTCGAGTGTGGGCTTGAACCAATTAAATTGAAACATAGAACTAGAAAAAGTTTTCTCTCATTTTGGGGTGAAAACGAAAATTCACTCTTCTTAATAGAAATCGGTAGAATTGTTATTTCGAAAAATTATATGTAATAGTTGAGAATAAACTCTCTCTATTTTTCGGTAGAATAACAATCTTTTAAAATTTTGTTAATATCTCTACCGGTGCCATCTATTTATTGGAAGAGAAGGTAGAACCCTTGTTAACTTGTAATGGTTTATTTCAAATAGAAAAACATATTCTACTTAGAATAGGACTAGGATGGATGACACACCCTAATATTCATACTAGGGTTGTTGCCCCCTTCATGTCCATGAGGGATTTTTGGGCCTCTCTCACATCAGGTCTAATTACGAGTACTTCCAAGGCAGCTTGGCTTTCGAACATGTCTTCTAGCTTATCTAGAATTGCTTTAGTAGTCTTACAACTCTCTAATTGCTTATATAAAGTGCTGATCATGCTTGCTAGCATATAGCAACAAATTATCTCATTAGGCTCTTCCCAACATTTTCTAACCTCAACTTGAGTGGCCGGAGGGCACTTAGTATCAAGAACTATTTTAAATTTCTCACAGCTCAGGACAATTATCAGGTTCTTTTTCCATTCCTTATAGTTGTTTTCATTTAGTTTGTTTTTAGTGAGTATGTTTAATAAGGGAGTTGGTGCCATTTTCGAACTAAAAATAAAAACATTCATATATTAATATCTTTGTATCAAACAAATTTTTGAAAATTTTGCAACATTGTGATATACATTAAAATGATGCATGTGTCTTACATTAAACCTTGAAAACAGTTGTAAGTCGTTGTAATGATAATTCTCACACCCATTGAATCAAGCCACTGTGGGGTGATATGATCAACTAGTATAAACATGGATTTCCATTGAATTAGTACATGAACCTTATTCCTTAAGCATTCATACGTAATAATAATCGTATAACGTTTGGTCATCATTCTAACTTAAGTAGAGCTCCGGCGAGAGTTACTTAACTAAAAAATCTTGAGTGTATAACCATTAACTTAACACTTACTGCATCATGCGTCACAAATGAGTCATCATGGGAATATCTCTTCGGGTAGCATACTTTGACTAGTTATTCTCTTTTGAAGGTAGAATATATTGACCTATCACATGATAATGCCTACCACAAGGGTCCGTCCAATTATCATTTGATCACAAGAGAATTCTTCTTACTTTTAGGAAATCTCCTCAGTGAAATCCATATAGCAATCCTATCGTAGGATAGTGCACTTGCCATGCCATTACAAGAAACCATTGATGGAGGCCGTAGGTCTTGTTTAAGGATCTTCTCCCATTCAATATTTTAAAAAAATGCAAGGTTTTTATAATTTTCGGTTTCAACCATGTATGATCAATATATGCATGATAAATGCATGTGATATTCTTTCCTAAACTATATGCCATGCTTATATCATATATGCGTGACATGCTATGACAATTTTCTAATTTTCACGTTTAATTATTTACAAGAGTCAATCAAACAATTTTGATTCTCCATAATTTTTCTTTTAAGGGAAAAACTGAAGAAGTGAATGTTAACCGTGCACTATGTAGGTTTCTAGGAAAGAAAGGTGATTCATATTTGACTACTTAAAAACCAAGTCTTTCCTTACTAGATCCAATCCTAGACATGCACCTTCTCATTGCCAACCTTCTCATAGTAATCGAATAACTTAAAGCAGTGAATAAAACAATACAACACATGTATTTTCTCATTACCATACTTTTCATCTTTAATAGATCAACTGTGGATCACCTCATACATATATATCACAATTATATCATAAAAAATTATTAAACAAATATATAAAGAGAGGTGTGATAAAATAAAATTGCCAACCAAGATTTCCATGGTTCTATTTTTAGAAAATAAATAAAAAACCAAAAAAAAATTACATAGTTTTTCGCCACAAGATATTCTTTGTGTCTTCGACCACCATCGCTCCATCTTCTCCTCATCATGGACTCTTTTTTAGAAAAATTACATTTATTTCCCATGTCCTATGTCCGTTTCTGGCTCGCATGAATTCTATAAATAAAAAAAATAATCCTACGTGGAGATGATAGTTCACGATCTATTTCCTAAGAATCACAACATTGACAAAAATAATAATTATACAACAAATTTATATAATATTAATCAAATACTTATCATATATTAATCAAATAAGATAAAGAGAGAGATTTGCCCTTGGTTTATACCATAAACATAGCACAATCTGACGTTCTGATACCAAATGTTGAAAAAAAATCCTATTTATAAACGGTTTTCTTACACATCAAAAAATTAAAATTTTTAAAACTGGTCTAATTTGTGATATTTATAACAATAAACCTTAACTGAATTTATACCTGTGTTTTTGACTTAGTAGATGTTTATTGTTCCTGGCTTTCAACCAAATGATATTCTTCGCTATTCTCATACCATGAACTACTTTGAGTGTGGGCTTGAACCAATTGAATTGAAACATAGAACTAGAAAAAAATTCTCTCATTTTAGGGTGAAAACAAAAATTTTCTTCTTAATAGAAACCGATAGAATTGTTATTCTGAAAAACTATATGTAATAGTTGAGAATAAATTCTCTTTATTTTTCGACAGAATACAATTTCTCAAAGTTTTATTAATAGCTCTATTGGTGCCATCTATTTATAAGAAAAGAAGGTAGAACCCTTGTTGAGTTGTAATGGTTTATTTCAAATAGAAAAACAATATCCTGCTTAGAATAGGAATAGGGTGGACAACACAACCTAGTATTCTTACTAGGGTTATTGCCCCCTTCATTTTCCATTAGGGGTTTTTGGGCCTCTCTCACATCGAGTGTAATCTCTTACACCCTAGTACTTTCTGGGCCTTTTTGACCCAAGATTCTGTAATGTAATCCAGCCTGATTCAATTTTTCTGTTTCATACAATAAAATTAAATATTTATATATAAAATAATTTTCTCATCCCTATTTGACGCCCAACAAAATTTTGACGATTTTACACCTAATAAAATTTTGACGATTTTGCCTTTGGTAAAATTTCGAGAAAATATGTTTGATATTTCAGAACTTTTCCTTTTCATTCTGTTCATTTCTATTCAAACACGCAATTTATTTTTAGTTTCAACGAGCTAGCGAAGGGACTGATTGGACATATGTAGTTGAGAATCAAATGATTAATAATTAAGTTCTAACTTTTCTCTTCTTAATTATAAATTCATTTAGTCACAAAGTCATTCCACTATAGTATCGTGACAAAGCTCTCCCCAACGACATACTGTAACACCCCTTACCCGTATCCAACACTGGAACGGGGTGCGAGGTATTACTTAACTAAAACTCATTCAAAATAATCAATTTTAAACAATTGAAATACGTATCAATTTGAAACTTTTTCGAACAATGACCTACGGACCTCAATAAGGGCTTACGAGGCCTAACTCATAGTTTAGAGACGATTCAGGACCATTTCGGGAACTTATAAATCTATCAAGAAAATCCACTACAAATAGGGCACACGCCGTGTGGAAGGGCGACATGCCTGTAACAGCCTAATTTTGACCCTAATCGGAACAAGTGGTTTTGGGACCACTTAACCGATTCAAAATATTTATTTTATTACTTTTATAAGTTTTATAGCGTGATAGTATTATAGTGTGAAAGTTTCATAAAGAAATTTTACCGATTAAACGGTTAATTCGGTAAAAAGGACTAAATTGTGTAAAACGATAAATATGAATTTGTAACATCCCAAACTAGGCCTAGTCGGAATAGTGGTTTTGAGGCCACAAATCTGATGAGAAAAATATTATTTTTATTATAATTTTTATGATCTACGATTTCACAGAAAAATTTCGTGAAAATTTCATTTGAAAATTTCGACGTTTGGGCACTCAATTTGGTAAAAAGGACTAAATTGTAAATAGTGCAAGTTGAGTTCCATATGTTAGAAGTGTCTAATTGTTATGAAGTTTTAAATTGAAGGTCCTTAAAAGGTAATTAGACCATTGGATAATTTGATGGACAAAAATGGGCATGAATAGGACAAAATTGAAAGAAAAGCCTTAAGGGTATTGTAGTCATTTAGTGTTTTAATTGAGTAAAAGACAAAAATAAAAGAAAAAAATCTGCTCATTCTTCTTGCTATGGCTGAATGTTTCATGGGAGAAGCCATGGCTAGGGTTTCAAGCTTTCTAAGCTCAATAGTAAGTGATTCCTAGCCCCATTTTTAATGTTTTTCATATTTTTGAAATCCTTGCATCATAATCTACCTATTTCTACCATTATTTTGAGCTAGGGTTCATATTTAAAAATTGACCCATGCTGAATAATTTTGTATTTTGATGGATTATGGTAGATATGCATGTTTAAGGTTAGGGAAACGGTTTTTACCGAGTGATTTTCGACGAAAACGTCTGAAAGGGCTAAATTGCAAAAGTTATAAAATTGGTCTTGAGTGTGTGTTTTAATGAGAATTGTGGGCTGCTATATTCATGAAATGATTCGGTTAGGCTTAAAATGCAAATAAATTGAATAAAAGTTTATCTACGAGACTAGGGGCAAAATTGTAATTTTGACAAACTTTAGGGGTAAAATTATAAAAATGTAAAAGTGTGATTTTTGGACTAATTTGAATAAGATGATCATTAAATGAGTGTTATTTGATATGTTAGATCGGGAAAACACAAAATTTGGACCTAGAACGAGGTTATGGGCTAAGTCGGAAAAGTCGGCCATTAACATAATTGTCATTTTAAGTAATTTAATATTATTTATATGATATGATGACTATTACCATGAAATATTATGCTTTGTGAATTATTAGTTAGTAATATGCAAATTATTTGAGCTACTTGATAAATATGAAATGCTACCAAGTATTTGTTCCGACATTCCGAGGAAGATGACAAAGATGTGTGATTGAAGAAAATCCTGTTTGAACCTTGGGAATAGATTAGGATACAAGTGACATGTCACTAGGATAGTTGAGTTCCAAACTCGTTGAGTTAAGTCCGAGTTCGTGAGATGTAACTAGGCATCTGAGCTCGTTGAGTTGAGTCCGAGTTCACTTATGGATGCGAACGCCCGAGCTCGTTGAGTTGAGTCTGAATTCGCTTATGGGCGGGTTACATGGTAGCTTTGGCTACATATCAGTGGTAGCTTCGGCTACAATATATGAGTGGCACTTTTGTGCATCTTTCCGAGTATCCTTTAGAATTTCGCATGGTTCAACGGGTAGCAAAATGATATGATTAAGTGAAATAGAAAGTAATTATGATAATGTGTATGATGAAACAATATGTTCCTTGCTATGATGCATTTATATGTGTAAGTGTGAAAGTGAAATCTTATGGATAAGTGCAGGTACATATGTGTATAAGTTAAGAGCAATTTGCTCGTTATATGATCGAATTTAGGTAAGATCGATAAGAGGTAAGTGTTACCGTTAATTCTATATCAATAAAAGCTTGAAAGAGTGAAAATGAAATAAAACAGACTTGGACAGCAGTAGTGTATTGACTTTGAAAATTCACCATAAATAGTGAAAATTGAATTTGAAATTGAAGCCTAGTGAGTCTATTTTCACATGAAAGAAGTAGAGTAAGCAAATGATTCTCAATTTGTAAGATATCTAAATTTCTGTGAGGCAAGGTCAGGTGGATTACGGGATCTCCTGTTCTGACTTTGGAAAATCACTAGAAATTTTATAAAAATGGTTATCTGAATTCCTTAGTGAGTCTATTTTCAAAAGAAACAAATGAGAACCTAATCCGAGTTTTGTACAGTGAGATAATCGACTTTTAGTGGAGAAAGGTCAGAACTATCAAATAGCAAAACAGAGGAAAATTTAATGAATAAACTGTACTAATTGGCCCAAACAAAATTTTTGAAAAATTTTATGGCAAGAAGATATATGAGTCTAGTTTCATGTAAAATTGACGGAACTTATTTTCGAGTTCTTTAGCTTAAGATATAATTAATTTAGTGACTATGACTCAGGAAACAACATAAGCTGAACATGTGTAAAAAGTGAAATTATGTAAATAATACCTTTACTTTCTTAAGTATACTCCCTAAGGAATGGAAACATGTTTTCTATTAAGTTGCTCATTATTATATGCTGACTTACTAACCTTTAAAGCTTACACCCCCTCTTCCATTTCTTTAGTGTTGTCAAGTTAGCTCAGGGTGGAGATCGTCGGAGGTAGCACCACACTATCAATTTGTCAAGATGGAGTAATAACCATTCCTATTTGCTTCTGAGTGAGTGGCATGTATTAAGATTTATTTATTGATAGTTGAATACTTGTGAATTAGCCAAATGTATTGGCTTATGTCATTAATTTGTATAAGGTCATGAAATGTGGTCCTTAATGTTTATGGATTTATAAGCCTATTCTTATGCATGTATTGTGGAAAATGTTTAATGATGTTAGGTATATTTCATGTGTTTGATGGTCAAGATAGGAGTAGTTAAAGGTATGATATATGTTTATGTATAGTATCGAGTGTGAAGAGTTAAGAGTACACTAAGGGCTTAGGAAATAACCTAAGTGATCGGTCACACAGGCAGAGACACGACCGTGTGAAGGATACGGCCTTCCTACACAGGCGTGTCCTATGTCACACGGGTGCGTGACACTATTTTGAGTCAAATTTTCATAAATGTTCGAAAAGTTTCGGTTTGGTCCCAGATAGTACCCAATATATCATTTAGGCCTGTAGGCCCATAATGTGAAAGTTATGTGTATTAATGAAAAAGTTTTAAATTTTACGCAAAAATTATGTTTCGGAATCAAATGATCAAGCGAGTGTTTGTTCGGTAACACCTTGTACTCGTATCTAGCGACGGTTCCAGGTGAGGGGTGTTATATTTAGTGGTATCAGAGCCATGGTTTAGTCGATCTTCGGACTAACCTAGCGAGTGTAAGAGTCCAGTAATACTTGCCACAAATGTGTGATAGTGTGATGTCTCCGACGCGAATGAGGACCATCTTGTTCAGATAGAGGTACTTTTCAATCGAGCTATATCCGACTATTTGATAGTGATACTAAAGTGTTTGAATGAAGTGTAGTTATTATAAGTCTAAATTTCGAAAAGGTATGAATAAGAATTTGTAATTTATATGTGATGATGTGTGATATGAAAGTTCATATGATTATGTGCTCACACATATTTGTTTGGGCTTCGTATGATGTTGCATATTTAATTAAATTGCTTTAGTGAATGTGATAAGTAGAGTTATTCTAAGTTCACAGAATGTGTGTATGAGTACATTTGTTTGACTAAGGCAATTAGAAATTTCATATAACACAGATGTGAAAATCGAATTAGAGATTATATGACCTTACCCCCCTTACCGATGAGATGTTTATAATAAAAATTTATGGAAATTAGGTTGATTAAGTTCCTAAGTGTGAAGCCATAAGTATGATCAAAGGTTGAGAGTGGTTGTCAAGTAAAGAATAGAGTTAAAAAGATAGTAGATTAATCCAAGAGATTGTTTGATTTATACAATGTTACAGTTGGTGAAAAAGTTAACCTTGGTAGATTGACATTCCCTTATCTTCTGTTGGTATCCTATTCTGTTATGTCTGAGATGAAAGTTGACAGTGAGTCCATATGAAATTGTTCTTATGGTTCTTCTGGCTATTGTTCTGTTTATATTTGTATGGAATATGTCTTATCTCTGTTATAATTGACATTGGAATGTATGAACGATGTTTCTTTTCCTTTTGGTTTTCTCTACGAAATTGTCAGAATTCCTATCATTTCATATGAGTGATGCTCTTAGACATTCATTATGGTCTTGTGTCTCAGATTTCATCACCTCGGTCTTCTCATCATTCATTATAGTTGATGCCATCATAAGTGTCCTCGTGGGTTTAAGCTACTTTGGCCCTCGATGGGCCAAAATTGGCCCAATGGGCCTACTAGCCATTGCAGGTAAAATACTTGGTAAGTGATTATTATTAGACTAGATTATGAGGTGTGTGATGCTGTATGTGAATTTCGACCGAATGGGCCACACGAGCGTGTAGGCCCACTTGGGCCCAAAATGGGATTTGGGCCTATAAACAGTGTTTCAGCCAAATAGGTTATTCGTGTCGCACAAAGCTACGTTAGACCTTTTAGGAAGTCGTATTAGGTACCGAGACTCCATAAGTAGCTAGTGACCAAAATACTCCTAAGGGGTAAAATTACCGTTTTACCTCTAATTTGTAAAATTACCGTTTTACCATTAATTTGTGAAATTACTGTTTTACCCTTATTTGTAAAATTATATTTTTACCCCTTGATTTATAAAATTATAGAAATACCCCTGGTTTATAAAATTATAGAAATACCTCTAATTTGTAAAATTATCGAAATACTCCTGTAGGTAGAATTACCAAAAAACCCCTGTAGGGTAGAATTACACTGATGCCCTCGAGGGTAAGTAACTATTTTGAAACTGTTTTAAGCTATGAATGTGACTGTCTTTCGTAAGCATGCTATGTGATATACATATTAATGTATGGGCCCACCTTGGACTATGTAACGGTCCTTTAGGCCCAGTAAATTTGTAACTTTCATAATAGTAACTTAAAATGCTCCGGATAATTATGAATTGTTAATAGGCCAGAAAATGTACTTGGGCCCACGATAAGATATAACTGTAATGCCTAGGGAAAAATAACTGAAATGCCCCTATATGTTATATGATTGAATTTTTATGCCATGTTATGATATGTTTGCATTCATGAGATATTATGCTGCATGGGGACGGGATTATTGAATTTGAAGAAAGTGAGGTGGTCTGTTAGGGTCGCACGAGTTGCCCGAGACGACTGTAGACCCATTGATCTAATTTATTATGATCATACGGGTCGCTCGAGACGACTGTGGATCTGATCGCAATGGGTTGCCTGAGACGACTGTGGACGCACCGGAGGCTTTAAGCCGATTATGTGATTAGCAGCTCTGCTGCGATATGGGTGTGCTGGTTGAGTGGGTCGATTAAATCCCCACAGATGTGTAGGGTTGGACGGGATTCGGAGTGCAGGGTTGGATTAGGCATTGTGCATTGCATAGATTGATTTTGTTATTGAGATGGGCTCAGGCCCAGATAAACGTGACATGTGTTATTGTGATATGGGCTTTGGCCCAACTGAGGCTACTATGGGCTATGCTCCAAAGGCCACCGATATTGAATTGGAATTAGGCCCAAATTGATTATTGCATGTTATGTGTTTATCAAGGGGCGTACACACTGAGTTTTTAAAAACTCACTCCCTCTTTTAATTTTTTTAAGGTAATCCTCAGTAGGTGGTTCGACGTATTGGAGGACTTGGAGGTGGCCACGTGTTACGAGCAGCTTTACATTTTAGTATTTAATTTCACATTATTTTTATTTGTTTTTCTCGGGTTAAAATTTTTGTAATAAGGCCTTTTCATCGGTTTTGTTTTAGTTTGGAATTGTTTATTCCTTTTTCAAAATTTGATAGCTCTAGAGTGTGGTTTTATAAAAGATATCTGTTTTAAAAAATATCGCGATAATACAACGAACGAGTCTTTTACAAAAGCTTCCGCTATAACTGAAACATAGGATTTTAGTAATATAAAAACTAAGGTTTTCTAGCAACACCAACTTTTACGTTTCACTCTTTAATGTGACACGCCAGACTTGGGCCTAACTTCTAGGCCAGGTTTAGGGTGTTACATTTAGTGGTATCAGAGCCCGGTTGCAGAGCTTGGGCTATGAAATAGGCCTTAGTATTTGAGTTAAAAACTGTTTTCGAATGGATCAAATAAATTTTGAAATTTTTTATTGTGTGGCACACCGGGTCTCTGACGTCGAGCCAAGTAAGTTCTCTTACTATTGAATTATGTTGAACTGTTATACTGTAATATGTCTTAAGCTGTTAATTGTTTAGAATTAATAGGATTTCCTTAGATATCCGACTATATCTAAACATTTGAATCTGAATTTGGTACTTATTCTGTGTGTGTTTTGTTTCGATGCGTTGTTAATATTGAAATTGTATGCATGTGCTTGTTAGGTGTGTTGGATGTATGTATGAGAAGTTCCAAGATCTAGTGAAAGTGTGATAGTAATAGAAGGATCAGAGTGCGCAGCGGTAGCATAATGGGGTAGTTGTACACGACTACCCTATTGGTTAGAAATTTCGAGGACGAAATTTCCTTAAGGGGGTAGAGTTGTAACGCCCTGAATTTTGGGCCTAGAAGAATTGGGCCTTGGGCTTGAGTGTGTTTAAAATTCTTGAGTGCAAGACATCGACTCAATTTGCAAGTTAGAATTGTTAGTTTAGTGATTTTGGAATGTTAGAGGGTGTTTATGAAGTTCTGGGTTCAAGCTTGGGTATAGGAAAAATTTTGGTTTTGGCCTTAAAGGAACCCTGAGCTCAAGTGGGATAACTTATAAATAAAAGGGGCTAAAATAAGACACAAAAGGAGATGTGGTCTAGTGACAAGGAAGTGACGCCATAGGGGAAGCAAGGGGTCCAAAGTTCAAGTCATGGCTCTTGCAATTTATTTTGGTTTCTTTTTAAACAAATTTAGAAGCGAATAGGTAGGCTTTATAGTTAAATGTGTTAGGTTAATGACACAAAGGAGCTTGTGTCCGAGTGGTGGTGGCTTGACGTGGCTATCAAGAGGACTTTGGTTTGAATCCTTTTATACGTAAAGGTTGATTATTTTTCTAATGAGTCGATTTTGGGGGATTAGTGGAGAATCCCACATCGGGAATCTAACATGAGAATAGGTGAGAAGCTGGCTTTAAATAGAGCAAACCAGGAGGAGAGTAAGCATACCTTTCTTGGCTTATTCCTTTTGCTTTGTGGCGTGGTCGTTAGGTTAGGCGTTGGATCATTGATTGATCTGCATGCCATTGGGTCACGGTGGTGGTGACCGAAGTTGATTGATACACTCCTTGGGAGTCAAAGGTGTGATTATTGTTGGCTTCTGGGCATAATAGTGTTCAGAGCGTGGATTAACTTCAGATTCCTATTAGGTGTGTGCTTCTAACCCCCTTGTTTGATAGTCGATCTAGAATCGAATGTGTGTACTTCACACTACTCTAGCTATAGAACGGCAAATGCTGGAATACCGATCACACAACGATGACAGCTACACGAGCGTGCGAGCACACGTGTTGGAGCTTTGATGTGATAGTTGAGGCCATCATGAGTGTCTTCGTGGGTTTAAGCTGCTTTGGGCCTCGATGGGCTAAAATTGATGTGATTGGGCTTGATAGGCTATATGAATGTATGTGGACTTGTTAGGGTTATGTAATGGGCTTCAAGGCCTAGTATCTAGTAATTGCTTAAGCAGACATAAAACTTAATTAATCAATTAAGTGTAACTGTGGAAAAGTCATAGGGTTTATGTGTGGTAATGGGTATATGCATGTCTAGGATTGGATCTAGAGAGAGCTTGGTACTTAAGCGGTCTTAATGACTCACGTCCTCTTCTCTGGAATCCTACTTGGTGCATAGTATCTAGTCACTTTAGCCAACGAGGACTTGTTGACGGGCTAAGGCACGTAATTAGACACATAGTGTTAAGAATTACAGAAATACCCTTGTAAGGTAGAATTACTGAAATACCCTTGTAGGGTAGAATTACTGAAATACCCCTGTAGGTTAGAATTACAGAAATACCCTATAGGGTAGAATTACTAAAATACCCCTATAGGATAGAATTATTGAAATACCCTATAGGGTAGAATTACTAAAATACCCCTATAGGATAGAATTATTGAAATACCCTATAGGGTAGAATTACTGAAGTACCCCTGTAGGGCAAAATTATTGAGATACCCTTGACTTACGAAATTACAGAAAAACCCTTAGTTTGCAAAATTACCGAAATACCCCTATGTGTTATGAGTAAGACTTATGTATGCTATATGTTTTCTGTTGCATTCATGTATCATTATATTGCATATGGGTCGGGATTTTGTTTAGAGAAAGTGTATATAAGGGTCGCACGGTCGCTTGACGACTGTGGATCCACCGAGGGCTATAAGTCATAAGAAGCTTTGCTGCACCGATAAGTAGCGCTGCAACCGGTGCTACACCGAATATGAGCAGCTATGCTGCAATGCCAAGTGGTGCCTTAACTGGTGCCACACTGGGTGTATAAAGATGGGTGGGTCGAGTATCTCCCCACAGGAGTGTGAGTTGGAAGGGGGTGTACAGGTTGGATGGGGCTTATAAGCATTGCATACATGTATGCTGATTTGAAATTGAAAAGGGCCTTGGCTAGGTAAATATGATATGTGGAACTTATTATGGGTTCGGGCCCTACCGAGGCTATTGGGGGGCTAAGGCCCAAAGGCCACCGTAATTGAATTGGGCTTAGGCCCAAACGATTTGTTTATTGCATGCTTATTGTTTGACGAAAGTTGTACACACTGAGTTTTCGAAAACTCACCCCTATCTTTTATTGTTCTCAGGTGATCCTCAGTAGGCGGTTCGACTGATAGAGAGACTCGGAGGTGGCCAACTAGCAAGATGTTTTAGACTTGGTTTTAATACAATTTCTAGTATTTTAAATTATTTTGATTTGGGTTGTAATAAGGCCTATCCTCTGGATAGTATATTAAATTGGGATGGTTGGTATTATGATTTATGTTTTAGAGGCAAAACATGGTTTACTTAAAAAAATGCCCATTTTCATAACCCATATGTTTTTAAAAAAAAAAATTAGCCTTCCGCAACTAAAAAGAGATTTTACAAAACGATTAATAATATAGCGTAAAGGAATAGCTTTACACTACAATTTGAAAGCGTATAAATGTAAGCAGAGTTTCCACTCAAGATTTTATTTTAAGAAGGGTTTCAATGAAAATAAGGTTTTCGAAAAACATTTCAATGTGACACGCCAAGTTCGGCCATAACGTGTGGATCGGGTTTGAGGTGTTACAAAAATAAAATAAGAATTAGTGGATTTATCATTCTTCATTGCCGAAATTGAAAGAAACAATAAGGGCTTATACATTCAAACATTCAGCTATGGTCTAAACAACAATTAGGTATGTATTTTTGATCGGTTTTTGTTAATTTTTACATTTTTGAGATCGTCGCTTTGTGTTCTATCACGCCCAAGCTTCGATTTTTGAAATTGATGATGTTTTTGAGTTATGTCATTATTGAATACTTGGTTGTTTTGTTGAATAATGGTGGATTATTGTTGTTATTTAGTGATGTACAAGTTTTATAAAGTGGTTTTTGACAAAAATGTCGAAAAAGGATTAAATTGAACAAGATAGAAATTTTTGGGGTTAGAAATGTGAATAAATAAAAGTTATATGCTTGTAAGGTATACATAAATATTCAGCTATGATGACTATATGAAAATTTGATGTATTTTTGTATATTTATGAATTAGGGACTAAATTGAAAAAAATGTGAAAGACAAGGGCTATTTTGCAAAACGACTAAAATATATGTATTTGGACTAAATTGAATGTGTTAGTGAATAATTGAGTTAAATTTGAATTAATATAGATCAAGACAAACAAATACCAGAACTTCATCGGGGGAAACGAAAAGTAGACGAGTAGATATCGAGTATACGAGCTAGATCGAGGTAAGTTCGTATAATTAGAATTTAATCTATGTTTATAATTGAAATGTTTGAAACTTATAATGTATAAATATGTACATGAAATAATGAATTTAAATGCCTATTGATTGTATATGTAAAGTGATTACCAAGTCCCGATTGAACCGTAGAAAGTCTTAGGATACAAGTGACATGTCATTAGGGCTACAGGTTGGTTGAGCTGCTGCCTTTTTTGCGGACTCACCACAGCTCATGAGCTAACATGTTCAGCCTTCGGGCTAACCTTCAGCCTTCGGGCTTACCGTTCAGCCTTCGGGCTTACATGTTTAGCCTTTGGGCTTACCATTCAGCCTTCGGGCTTACTTGTTCAGCCTTCGGGCTTATCGTTCAACCCTCGAGCTTACATGTTCAGCCTTCGGGCTTACCGTTACTGGCTCAGGAGGAGCATACCGTACATGGCTCGAAAGAGCATACATGATGAATTGACGAATTTACAGGTTTACATATATAAACTATGTGTGTATCACCCGAGTATCCCTCGATGTTTGCAAAGGTTAAATAGGCATTATATTAAAATGAATACATGTTATAAATGACACAAGATGTATATGATTATTTGATATGAGAATTATATGATTACATGGTATTTGAGATATGGACTACATGAATGGTATGGATTATAAGTATAAGTATATGTTTACATGTATTACATGTTACAAGAATATGTTTACAAGATATATGCTACATGATTTATATGTTATATGAGATATATGATAGGCATAGATGAATTGTTACATGGTTATATGATTGTATGCTATATGAGTATAAGGTAAATGAATGGGTTGATACATGAATTGTGGTTACATGGATGTTGTATATTTGTTTCATCTTTGGATTGGATAAATACATGATTGTTACATGACTAACATGTGTATGTGATGGTTGAATAGGCATTAGGGACTTATGACTTGGTGTTATAATGTTTTTACATTTTAAATGTTGATTCGGTAAGTTAAATTCTATATTATACAGGCTTACTAAGCTTTTAAAGCTTACTCTGTTTACTTTTCTCGTGTTTTATAGATTCGAAAGCTAGCTCGATTTTGGACAAAGTCGGAGATTACAATTGCACTATCCAAGAAACTTTTTGTTCTTTTGAATCTTTGTTAATGTTGTAAATATGGCATGTATATGCTAGTTTATAAGTTAATGTTTATGGTTATCTTTGTGTTGATGAATGGGGTATGATTTTGACACCTAATCAAGCTATGTGACATGGCTTGATTTTGAAATGGATGTTTTGGTATAAGGACTTATATGACATGTCTTTTATATGTTATATGTGTGTATTGATAATGGTAATTTGATGTTTGGTACATAACTTATGTGATGATTGAATATGGTTTATTGATAGATTTTATTTTGGTTGATTTGGTAAGTTGAAATAGTTATGAAATGTAGTTGATTATGAATTGGTATATTGTGCTTGTTTTGGCTGAATTGGTTTCTCATTTGGTAAATGAATTGTTGCATAATTATGCTTGTAGGTACATGAGCAAATAGGTGTGAAATTGGCTTATACCAAGCTTATTTCGTGCCACACGGCTAGAGCACACGAGCGTGTGTCTCGACCGTGTAATCCCTATTTTATTGCTTGTTAAGTCAGTTTTGTACACGGGCTAGACACATAGGCGTGTCTGGTACTTGTGTAGCCAAGTCAGGATGCCACATGGCCAAGACACACGGGCGTGTCTTGTGGCTGTGTGCACAAGTCAGTATGTATGCCCTGTTTTCACACGGCTTGGACACATGGGCGTGTCTGGCAGCCATGTAAGGTACACGGCCTGAGCACACGGCCGTGTGACCCTATTCCAAAAATTTTCTTAAGTTTTCTCATATCTTTTATATGTTATCAAATTAGTCCCTGATGTATGATTGAAGCTTTATATGCCTGTTTTAAACATAATATGTTTGTATATGATTGATTTTGCTAAAATGGATTAATGTTTGATAAAGGTTTAAAGTTTTACTATTCCGTTCTGAGTTACAAGTCCGGTAATGCCCCTTACCTATTCCTGTGACGGTTACGGGATAGGAGTGTTACATTTTATTAGTATCAGAGCTATGGTTTAGTCGATTTTAGGACTACCGTAGAGCATACGAGTCTAGCTATGCAAGCCATATATAAACTGTGATAGTGTGATAATCTCCTGACAACTTCTAAACATTGTTTTATTTAGTAAATGGATCCAAATCGAGCAATAGCTAATGATGTTGAGAGCAATGCTCCAGCTCTTGCTCAAGGGGTTGTACCAATTGAATCGAGCCCTGTTATTTCCAGTCAGGGAGAAGCTAAACAAGCTTTCTTCCAAATAATGTTTGACTGGTTTTCTGAATTTGTGTGAGCAAATGCGGCTGCTCCACAACTTCCACCCCCTCCGGTTCCCAACCAAACCCTAAAATTATACAAGGTATGGATCCTTTGAGATTTAATAGGCCACCTATTGCTAAGATATAGAAATACGGGGCTGGAGAATTTCGAGCTATAGCTAGTGATGATGCTGAGAGGGTCGATTTCTGGCTTGAAAATACGATCAGAGTTTTTGATGAATTAGCCTACACACCAGAAGAATGCTTGAAATGTGCTATTTCTTTGTTACGAGATGCTGCATATCAGTGGTGGAATACCCTAATATCAATTGTTGCACATGAAATAGTTAACTGGGATTTCATTCAGATTGAATTCTAGAAGAAATATATTAGCCAGCGATTCATCGATCAGAAAAGAAAAAAGTTCCTTGATCTGAAACAGGGCCGTATGATAGTAACTGAATATGAGAGAGAGTTCGTATGTCTCAGTAAGCATGCTCGCGAGTGTGTCTCTACCGAAGCTATTATGTGCAAAAGATTTGAGGATGGATTGAATGAAGATATCCGATTGTTAGTAGGGATTCTCGAGCTAAAAGAGTTTGTTGTTCTGGTTGATAGGGCTTGTAAAGCCGAGGAAGTTGCTAAAGAAAAACGAAAAGCTGATTTTGAATAGAGAGAGTCTAGAAAGAGAATTGTGAGTAAGTCACATCAGTTTGGATCAAAGAAAGCTAAAGACTTCCATCCCCATTTCACTACTTCTGTGGGTGTAACAATCAAAGATAGCGATGCAAGATCCTTTAATCTGAAGCCAAAAATGACGTCCATTGCCAGTGTGGGTAGCGTGAGGAATACCGGGCCTGATTGTAAGCATTGTAACAGAAAGCATTTTGGTGAATGCCGATCGAAAAGTGGAGCATGTTTTAGATGTGGGTCACTAGATCATTATCTCTAAGACTGTCCAGAGAGATCTGCTGCTGTTAAAGAACAATTCGTAAAAGTTAGCAATACTGTTGCTAGAGGTAGACCACCTCGGAATGCTGGGAATTAGAGTGGAAACTACAGTGCTACACGAGATTCAAATGTTAGATCTGAGACACGCTTGTGTCTCTACCCGTGTGGGCGTTATAGGGCTATTTACCATGCCCTTAGCCACCCTGAAACAACTACAAGCATAACCCAATCTTCATTCATCATGTCATGACATCAATACTCATCTAAATGCCCTAAATATGTGCCTAAACATTAACCAAATCATGTTTAATATGCATGCATATGCTACTAGCAAAATTGCTCAATTTCCATGTAAATCATTCTCATATCACTAAGCAAATTGGATAGTTTGGGCCAATTCCAAGGGTCATTTACAAAATCAATTTCATAAGACAAATGGCCAACACAATTGTCTAACTAGAATATTTTACACAAAATGACCATACAACCTATACATGCCATTACTTAAAACACAAAAAATTACTATATCGAGTGCTTTAGTTGATAGTGTGTACGATGCCTCTGACATCTTTGGATCCTCGAATTTTTTAAGTGACACTATACAAAAATGGAAAAGGAGAGGGGTAAGCAATAAGCTTAGTAAGTCTATATGCAAACATTTAATACCATAGCCATGCATTAGGGAATTAACTATTGCATCAACCATACCAATACCTCTTACCATGAGTTCACTTACTCTTCCCAGTGTTTATCTGACATTCTCAACACAATTTTTACGCATAAGGCTCATATTGCTTAGCACATACAATCCTTGCAGTTATCCATCATCACAACACACATAGAATTTCATTCAAGTAAAATTTCACAACAAACTTGTCCATACATGATAAATTCATACATAGTCATCCGTAATGAGATTAACAATACTAAGATGACTCCGCACTTAGCCCATCATCATTAATAAAATTACGGTGGTATCGCACTTAGCCCACCTTTGTGAATTAAATTATAGTGGTATTGCACTTAGCCCACTTTCATCAATTTTGTTTTCGATGGTTTCACACTTAGCGCATCGATAATAATCGCCAACCAAGCGATTTACACTTAGCTCACTAATCTCAACAAATATCCAGTGGTTCACACATGGCCCACCTTTACTCATGATTTATGGAAACTTAACCGTACTCTAATTTCTCACAATTTCATTCTATGTCCTTAACATTTAATCACACACACTATAAGACATTCATGAGCAAAAACATTAAATAAAAAGGGTATCATTTACATATAAAGTTACCTCGGTATATAAAATACGGGAAATATGGAATTTACTCCGAAGCTTTTCTCTTGCCTCGATCAAGGTTGACTCCATGCTCTCCTTGATCTATATGAATACAAAGTCATCCATTAAATCACTAAATTAATTAAAACAATCCAAAATTCACATTTTTGCAAAATGATCATTTTGCCCCTAGGCTCGGAAATCGATTTTTATCGAATTTCCTCATTAACCAAGCCTAATCAACTCTTTTTATTCTCATTACTACCCCAATTTCTTATTATTTCCTACACTTACCCTTTATTATACAACTTCTACAACTAGGTTTGAGTGTTTTCATGGAACCTCTTTTACAAAAGTTGTTTATTGGACAACCTACATTCATTTTCCTTCCTAAAATTTCCAGCAAACAACACTTATTCAACAATGGAAAAACTCTAAAATTTCAACCATTTTTCACAATATACCCCTCAAAATGTAGCTCATGCTACAAGGGTCTCAAATATGGAAAAATATTCAAGAAAAGGTCTCAAAATCACTTACTTGTGAGAGTACAAGGTTGCTGAAATTTTAAGCTTCTAAAAACCCAACAATGATTGATAAAATCGGTGAAGGTGGAGAAGAAATGAAGAAAAGACAATTGCTAGGTAATTAGGCCATTATTTTATCAATCAATCACCTAACTACCTACCCCTTTGACTTTTCCAAGCCTATTCTTCTCTATGGCCGGCCATGCTCAATATAATGGGCTTATTTGCCCTTTAAAACCCCCATATTTCTCTTCTCTTGCTAATTAACACAATTGCTTAAGAAACACAACTTTTACCTTTTTTGCGATTTAGTCTTTTTTTGCCATTAAGCCTTCAATCGCGTAAATTTATTCACCAAAAATTTCATGTATCCTTATAAAAACACCATAACACATAAAATAATGCTCAAATAATTGCTCTAACCTTGGTTTAGTGATTTCAAAATCACTATTCTAATTAGGCCCAATTGTGGGGCGTTACAATTCTCCTCCCTTAAGGATTTTCGTCTTCAAAAATTTTACCATTAAAGAGGTTCGGTATTGATCTCTTATCGTCTCCTCTAGTTCCCATGTGGCTTCCTCAACTCTATGTCGATGCCATAATACGTTCACTAACGCTATATTATTGTTTCTTAATTGCTTGACCTCTCGAGCCAAAATCTTAACTGGCTTTTCACTATATGTCATATCCGGACTTATCTCTATCTCTGCCGACGAGATCACGTGCGAAAGGTTGGAGCGGTAGCGACGTAACATCGATACATGAAAGACATCGTGAATTTTCTCTAGCTCCTGAGGTAATGCTAGATGGTATGCTACTGATCCAATTCTCTCAATCACCTCACAAGGTCCAATAAACCGTGGAATCAATTTGCATTTCCTACCGAATTTGAGAACTTTCTTCCATGGGGAAACTTTCAGAAACACTTTATCCCCGACTTGATACTTGATCTCTTTCCGTTTCAAATCTGCGTAGGATTTCTATCTATCTGAGGCAACTTTTAAGTATTCTCGAATCACCCGAATCTTCTCTTCGGCTTCTTTGACCAAGTCGACCTCGTGTATCTGATTCTCTTTAAGCTCTAACCAATATAGAGGCTTCCGACACTTGCGACCATATAAAGCCTCGTAAGGTGCCATTCTCAGGCTTGACTGATAGCTATTGTTGTAGGCACATTCCACCAATGGCAAGCACCTTTCCTAACTACCTTGAAACTCTAGAACACAATGCCGTAACATATCTTCAAGTATAAGGATTACTCTTTCAGATTGGCCATCTGTTTAAGGGTGAAAAGCAGTATTGAAATTAAGTTTCGTTCTCAAAGCTCCTTGCAACTTGTTCCAAAACCGCGACGTAAATCGTGGATCTCTATTTGAAATAATTGATAGAAGTACTCAGTGAAGTCTCACAATCTCGGAAACATATAAATCGGCCAATCTCTTAACTGGTAAGTCGGTACGCACCAGTATGAAATTAGCTGACTTAGTGAGTTTATCTACCACTACCCAAACTGCATCTTTCTTCTTTGGAGTCGTAAGCAACACCGTCACAAAGTCCATAGTGACTCGATCCCATTTCCACTCGGGAACCATTATAGGTTGAAGTAGACTCGATGGTACCTAATGCTTAGCCTTCACTTGCTGACAAATTAAGCATCTCGAAACAAACTCCAAAATGTCTCTCTTCATACTTGGCCACCAATACATTTTCCTCAGGTCATTGTACATCTTTACACTACCCGAATGAATCGATAAACGACTACTATGTGTCTTTTATAAGATCCTCTCAATAAGCTCATCATTCTTAGGTATACAGATTTGATCTCGATACATCAAATAACCATCGACACCAACTCTGAAGTCTAATTCATTTATCATCTCGCACTGAGTTGTCTTAGCTTGTAAATCCTTGTCATTTTTCTAAACTTCAACGATCTCTTGGAAAAACACCGTTCTAGCTTTCGTTTTGGCTAAGACCGATCCATCATCACCCATTGTCAACTAAGCATTCATAGTCCTTAACGCAAATAATGATTTTCTGCTCAATGCATCAGTGACTACATTCGCCTTTCAGGGTGGTAATAAATCACCAACTCGTAATCTTTTAGCAACTCTAGCCATCTCTATTGCCGTAGATTCAGCTCTTTTTGTGACATCAAATATTTCAGAATTTTGTGGTTTGTGAAAATTCGACATCTCTCGACAGACAAATAGTGTCTCCAAATCTTTAGTGCAAAAACGATGGCAACCAACTCTAAGTTATGAGTAGGGTAGTTCTTCTCGTGTGGCTTCAACTGTCTCAAAGCGTATGTAATTTCTTTACCCTCTTGCATTAGCACGCACCCTAATCCATTTAAGGAAGCATCACTATACACCACAAGCTCCTTTCTTGACTCAAGTTGCACTAAAACCGGGGCTTAAGTCAACAGAGCCTTTAATCTTTCAAAACTCTGATGGTACTTGTCGGTCCACTCGAATTTAACATCCTTTTGAAGCAACCTCGTCATTAGAGTAGCAATCATTGAGAATCCTTTAACAAATCGTCAATAATAACCTGCTAGGCCCAAGAAACTCCTAATTTCTGTCACGTTCCTCAGCGGTTTCCACTCTACAATTGCAGGAATCTTACTCGAGTCGACTATGAAGTAACACCCCAAACCCGGCCCAGACATTATGGCCAAGTCCGGCGTGTCACATCACCTAAAACTAACCATGTTACCTAGTCACTAATATTAGTGTGAGCTTTGCAAAATCGTTATTAAAGTTTTAAGGGAAATTCCCGGTTTATTGGTGAACGTCTTATCCACTACCAGTTATTAAGAGACTCCTTATTATAAAATTCAACTTGTTACTCGATTGAATCGCGTGACTCATTTTGAAAATGTTTGATTAATTTTTTGAGAAAACGCGCGCAGCCCTAGTCTATACGTTTAAAACAAATTATAGCAAAGTATTAAAACCCAAAATCAAAATATTTAAAGTGGCCTTATTACAAACCCAAATTAAAAATAAAACGATTGAAATAAATAATAAAATAAGTAATCTAATTAAACCAGAAACGCAGTCTTCGTGGCCACTCTAAATCCCTCCCAGCTCCAAGTCCACCAATCTAGAGCTCACCTGCATAGATGGAGAGAAAGGGTGAGTTTGGAAACTCAGTGTGCAAAGAAGCCCATCTAGAGCCCAAATCAGCTCAAGCCCACTAGGCCTAAGCCCTATCCAGATGCAGTAAATTGGGTCTCAGCCCTTTTTAGCAAATAGTACGGCCCATAGGCTCATTATAGTAACAGGTCAGTGATTATGCATGTATGCCCAAACCCAGCCTAAATCCAGCCGCTACACTCTACCCGTACTAACCATAAACACTCTATGTGGGGAAACTACTCGACCCACCCAACCGCTACACTCCACAGTCACAGCATCGCTGCTCAGATAAAGTGGCCAAGCCACTAACAGTAATACAAGGCAAAGCCTCTTTCAGTAAACAGTAAGGGCAAAGCCCTTTTCAGTATTCAGTACAAGGCAAAGCCTCTTTTAGTAAACAGTACAAGGCAAAGCCTCTTTCAGTAATCGCGGCAATGCCACTTGCACTTCCTCCATCAATAATCCCAAATCCCATGCAACAGCTAACCATGATATGGCATACAGTAAACAGAAACAGTAAATCATGCATTTCAGTCAAATTTAGCCCTAGGGGTATAACAACCATTTTGCACCTATGTGTAAAACTGTAATTTCTCACCCTCAAGGGGTATTTCAGTAATTATACCAGTTTTTAGGGGTTTATGCACGTTTTAATCAGTAATAGCCTAACTTTTATCTCAGTAGCTTATTCAGCCCATTTTAGCAGATTACAGTCATTGGGCCCTAAAACCCCTAATGGGCCCTACAGTGTCTACAAGCTACTTAAGCCCATTTAGTACAAGTTTTACGATTGATTTACCAGTTTTAACAGTTTTGGACCTACAGTCTATTTGTACACATTTATTGCCTATTTTTACCCATATGGGCCCATAAGCCCGTTGGGCCCACACTCAGCCCATCGAGGCCCAAACTTACCGAAGTGCATGAAATCGCGCACTCATCCATCTTACCACTTGCGATTACAAATGTAATAATTTCCAACCGACTTATGAGCACTCGCATGCTCACAAGCCCATGAAATACCAGAATTTCGGCATTTCAACTTTTTAGCTTTTGCCGATGTGAACTACAAGACGGTGTTCGATACAAACCTGCTTTGCGACGAACACTACCAAGATCTCCCACGATATCCTACAATCAATCACTAGACATATCAGATCCAAAATACAATGACAACCATCATAACCTTACTTACCATAATTGGCCATCAACACCTAAGGCCCTTCAGATCTTACCTTTGCCGAAATTAGTGACTAGATCTAGATTTAGTCGTTCCACTTGTCCAAGCCCTGATTAATAGCCTCTAGATCATATTAACACCATAATAAATCGATTGTTAAAAACCCTTAGAGCCTTAAGCTCCAAATCGACAGCCTCCCTATGCCCTAGGGATTTTGGCTTTTCTAAATCTCGAAATAAAGAATAGAATCTAAGATGTCGAGTACTTACCATAGGTTCTCTTAATCAAAATGATTCTACTTTTGTTTCTACTCAGATCTGATGCAGATCTAGCCCCTAAACACTAGCAGAGAGAAAGTCTTAGAGATCTAAGGATTCGGCTACTAAGTCCCTATGATTATGGTATTTTCAGCTTTTGAAGCGGTGAAGAAGAAGATGATTTGGAGTTGTGGATTTGAAGTGATGTTGTCGAAAGAGGTTAGGAATTTTGGGAGTAAGAAATTAGGCTAAAAGAGATGAGGAAGAATAGAAGGGTTCGGCTAGAAGAAATCGGCACAAGAAGTAGCCTTTTGGGATTTCGGCTTTTAGTAGTTGATGGGTTTGAGAAGAAAAGAATGGCAGGTTCCATTTTTGAAGCAAAGAAAAGGAAAGATAAGTGAGGAGGAGAGGTGGTTTTAGTTTTAGAAGAATAGAAGAGAAGAAAAAAGAAGAAAGAAGAATGGAAGAAAGGGTTTGTTAAAGAAAATTCGGCACAAGGAGGAAGGCTTGTTTGCGTTTTTGGCTTTTGGATATAAGGGAGAAAACAAAAAGAAAAATAGGGAAATCCTAATTGATGCTACACTAATTTGGCCAAGAGATAAGAAGAGATTAAACAAAACCCTAATAGACCCTAAAGCTATTCGGCTTATACCCTAAACACTCCCTAGCCGAATTCCACTTGAGTTTAATCACATGCCGGGCATATGCACAAAAATAAAAGTATCATCCGCTCACCTTGTGGCTTGAACTCTGGCCCTAGCACTCAGTCTACACGGCACTTTTTGAGGAGCTTAGTGGCGCCCCCTTGCCACTTTACCAGGAGCCTCTTTGTGTCTTAATTAGCTAACTTTTCCTTAAAGGCCCATTTAACCAAGTCCCCTTCACTTAAAATCCAAAATTGATATTTCTGCTGGGTTTTAACTTAGGCTTGGGCCTCTTAAAGGCCCACTAACACACTTAAACATAATTTCAATTACCAAAACACCAAAATTTCAAGATTTCACCAAACTTACAAAAATCCTGAAAATCAGGGCGTTACAGTGTGTCTCAACCGTATGGAGGACATGGCCAGCACACATAAAAAGCAAAATGTCAAGGTCTTTGCACACAGGCCGCGACACGGGCTTGTCTTGGTCGTGTGAAGGCTGCGAGCTGGGTGCACGGGAGTGTGCCAGGCCGTGTGAAAACCTCTGTAGGTTGATGTGAAAAAATAAATCCGCGCGGGTGAGGGGCACGGGCATGTCCTTCAATGGTTCAGGCTGTGTAAGGTACATGGGCTATCAACACGGGCTGTCAACACGGCCATGTCTAAAGGCCACACGGGCGTATTGTCCTTCCACACGGGTGTGTGCCATATTTGTAGTGGATTTTCTTGATAGATTTCTAAGTGCCCAAAATGGTCCCAAATCATCTCTAACCTACAAGTTAGGCCTCGTAGGCCCTTATTAAGGTTTGTAGGTTATTGTTTGAAAAAGTTTCAAATTTGGACATATTTTGGTTGTTTAAAATTGATTATTTTGAGTTAGTTCTAGTTAAGTAATACCTCGTACCCCGTTTTAGTGTTGGATACGGGTAAGGGGTGTTACATTTAGTGGTATCAGAGCTATGGTTTAGTCGATTCTAGGACAACCTAGCTTGTGTACGAGTCTAGCTTTGCATGCCATTATTAATTGATGATAGTGTGACAACTACTGATGATTATAAACTGTGTTTTTCATATAGTAATGGATCCCGACCAACCTATGGCGGATGATGTGGAAAGTAATGTGCTGACTCCAGCTGAAAGGATCGGGCCAGTAAAAACTGAGCCCGTGATGGTGAGTTAAGGCGGAGGGGCAAGAGAGGTCTACCTCTAAAACGCTTGGTATACCGAGTATGTTCATACGAATTTGAACACTCTACCTCTACCACCTTCTCCAATTTATCACCATGCTCCGTTGTCCCCTCAAGGAGCAGATTTGGGTAGGAGAGAAAAACCCCCAGTTGATCGAATTAGAAAGTATGGGGCAGAAGAATTTCGGGCGAGTAAAGATGACAACCCGAAGAGAGCTGGGTTCTAGTTGGAGAACACCATCACAGTGTTCGATGAGATGTCATGCATACCTGAAGAATGCATGAAGTGTGTGGTGTCACTCCTGTGAGATGCGGCATACCAATGGTGGATCACTCTCGTGTCGGTGGTACCGAGAGAAAGAGTAAATTGGGAGTTCTTTCAAGGAGAATTTCGTAAAAAGTACGTTAGTTAGAGGTTCTTGACCAAAGGAGAAAAGAATTTCTTGAATTAAAGTAAGGTCGAATGATGGTCACAGAGTACGAGCATGAGTTCGTGAGGTTTAACAAGTGTACTAGGGAGTGTGTGCATTTTGAAGCCGCCATGTGCAAGCAATTTGAAGACGGACTAAATGAGGACATCCAGTTATTGGTGGGGATTTTAGAGATTCGAAAGTTTGTGCTGCTTGTTGAGAGAGCGTGTAAGGCCGAAAAGTTGGCCAAAGATTAGAGAAAGGCGAATATAAAGTTTTGTGACTCCAAGAAGAGATAGATGGGGAAATCACATCATTTCTCATCTAAAAGATCGAGAGAGTTTCCTACACGATCGACTACTTTCGTGGGATACTCGGGTAGAAGCAAGAATAAGCAACACACGGCGCCTAAAGTTCAGACTACCTCCGTTGCGAGTGTTGGCAGTGCTCGATCGGATAAACCTAAGTGCTCACAATGTGGTAGATAGCATTTTGACGAGTGTTGGGGAAATAGTCGAGCCTGCTACAAGTGTGCTTCTCGAGACCACTTTATTAAAGATTGCTCTAAGAGAGTTGAGGAAGAAGGATTTCAGGATGCTTGACCGAGTAGTGCTCCGTCGAGGGGTAGACCGCAAAAGAACCCGGGAAGTAGGGCCGGTAGCAAGAGTCTGCCTAGAGACCCGACCGTGAGATCTGAGGGTCGAGCACCGGTAAGGACTTATGCCATTCACGCTCGCGAGGAAGCCTCATTCCCAGATGTGATTACGGGTACCTTCTCTAGTCACGATATATCTATCCTTGCTTTAGTTAATCCAGGGTCTACCCATTTTTACATTTTCTTGAAGTTGGTACCTAGTATAAATGTGCTAGTTTAGTCTACGGAATTTGTAGTAAAAGTGACTTATCCCTTAGCTAAGCACGTGTTAGTTTACCAAGTACGTAGAAATTGTCCCTTGACAATTAAGAGTTATTGTTTTCCGGCAAATCTTATGATGTTGTCATTCGAAGAGTTTGATGTGATCCTTGGATTGGATTGGTTGTCTACTCATAATGTAGTAGTGGATTGTGGAAAGAAAAGTATCGAATTGAGACATGAGAATGGAAATAACCTTTAGGTAGAGGCAAATGGACCTAACAATTTACCGGGGATAATTTCGAGTTTGACTGTAAAGGGATATCTGGGAAAAGGGTGTGAGGCATATCTCACTTTTGTGTTGAACACCCAAGTGTCAGAAAAGAAGATTGATTCAGTGCCTGTGGTATGTGAGTACTCTGATGTGTTTCCAGAGGAGTTACTTAGGTTACCTCCCGAGAGGGAAGTAGAGTTCGGCATCGAATTGGTTCCAGGCACAATACCTATTTCGATCACTCCTTATAGAATGGCTCTGATGGAGCTTAAGGAATTGAAGACCCAGCTGCAAGGTTTGACGGATAAGGGATTCGCTAGGCCAAGCTTTTCTCTGTGGGGAGCACCAGTTTTATTCGTCAAGAAAAAGGATGGTTCAATGAGATTGTGTATAGACTACCGTCAACTCAATAAGGTTACAGTGAAGAATAAGTACCCATTGCCGAGGATTAATGACTTGTTTGATCAGTTGATAGGAGCAACCGTGTTTTCCAAAATCAATTTAAGGTCGGGGTATTACCAGTTGAGGATCAAGGAACAAGATGTGTTGAAAATTGCCTTTCGGACGAGGTACGCGCACTATGAGTTCCTAGTCATGCCCTTTGGCTTGACAAATGCCCCTGCGGTGTTCATGGATTTAATGAATCGTATTTTTCGACCCTACTTGGACAAGTTTGTGGTTGTCTTCATTGATGACATACTTGTATATTCTCGTAACGAGGGTAAGCATGCAGAACACTTGAGGACCATATTGCAACTTTGAGAGATAAACAATTGTTTGCCGAATTCAGCAAGAGTGAATTTTAACTACGAGAGGTCAGATTTTTAGGACACATTGTGTCAGGTGATGGGATCAGATGTAATGCCCTGATTTTCAGGATTTTTGTGAGTTTGGTGAAATCTTGAAATTTTGGTGTTTTGGTTATTGAAATATTGTTTAAGTGTGTTAGTGGGCCTTTAGGAGGCCCAAGACTAAGTTAAAATCCGGCAGAAATATCAATTTTGGATTTTAGGTGAAGGGGACTTGGTTAAGTGGGCCTTTAAGGAAAAGTTAGCTAATTAAGACACAAAGAGGCTCATGGTAAAATGGCAAGGGGGCGCCACTAAGCTCCTAAAAAAGTGGCGTGTGGACTGAGTGCTAGGGCCAGAGTTCAAGCCGAATAGCTTTGGGGTCTATTAGGGTTTTGTTTAAGCTCTTCTTATCTCTTGGCCGAATTAGTGTAGCATCAATTAGGGTTTCCCTATTTTTCTTTTTGTTTTCTCCATTAGATTCAAAAGCCGAAAACGCAAACAAGCCTTTCTCCTCGTGCCGAATTTTCTTTAACAAACTCTTTCTTCCATTCTTCTTTTTTTTTCTTCTCTTATATTCTTCTAAAAACCGAAACCACCTCTCCTCCTCACTCATCTTTCCTTTTCTTTGCTTCAAAAACGGAACCTATCATTCTTTTCTTCTCAAACCCATCAACTACTAAAAGCCGAAATCCCAAAAGGCTGCTTCTTGTGCCGATTTCTTCTAGCTGAAACCCTCTATTCTTCTTCATCTCTTGTAGCCGAATTTCTCACTCTCAAAATTCCTAACCTCTGTCAACAACATCACTTCAAATCCATAACTCCAAATCATCTTCTTCTTCACTACTTCAAAAGCCGAAAACACCATATTCATAGGGACTTAGTAGCCGAATCCTTAGATCTCTAAGACTTTCTCTCTACTAGTGTTTAAGGGCTAGATCTGCATCAGATCTGAGTAGAAACGGAAGTGGAATCATTTTGATTAAGAGAACCTGTGGTAAGTACTTGACATCTTAGAGTCTATTCTTTATTTCGGGATTTAGAAAAGCCAAAATCCCTAGGGCATAGGGAGGCTGTCGATTTGGGGCTTAAGGCTCTAAGGGTTTTTAACAATCGATTTATTGTGGTGTTAATATGATCTAGAGGCTACTAATCGAGGCTTGGACAAGTGGAACAACTAGATCTAGATCTAGTCACTAATTTCGGCAAAGGTAAGATATCAATGTTCTTAGGTTTGGATGGTCGATTATGGTAAGTAAGGTTATGATGGTTGTCATTGTATTTTGGATCTGATATGTCTAGTGATTGATTGTAGGATATCGTGGGAGATCTTGGTAGTGTTCGTCGCAAAGCAGGTTTGTATCGAACACCGTCTTGTAGTTCACATCGGCAAAAGCTAAAAAGTTGAAATGTCGAAATTCTGGTATTTCATGGGCTTGTGAGCATGCGAGTGCTCATAAGTCGGTTGGAAATTATTACATTTGTAATCGCAAGTGGTAAGATGGATGAGTGCGCGATTTCATGCACTTCGGTAAGTTTGGGCCTCGATGGGCTGAGTGTGGGCCCAACGGGCTTATGGGCCCATATGGGTAAAAATAGGCAATAAATGTGTACAAATAGACTGTAGGTCCAAAACTGTTAAAATTGGTAAATCGAAAGTAAAACTTGGACTAAATGGGCTTAAGTAGCTTATAGACACTGTAGGGCCCATTAGGGGTTTTAGGGCCCAATGACTGTAATATGCTAAAATGGGCTGAATAAGCTACTGAGATAAAAGTTAGACTATTACTGATTAAAACGTGCATAAAACCCTAAAAATTGGTATTATTACTGAAATACCCCTTGAGGGTGAGAAATTACAGTTTTACCCATAGGTGCAAAATGGCTGTTATACCCATAGGGCTAAATTTGATTGAAATGCATGATTTACTGTTTCTGTTTACTGTATGCCATATCATGATTATCTATTTCATGGGATTTGGGATTATTGATGGAGGAAGTGCAAGTGGCATTGCCACGATTACTGAAAGAGGCTTTGCCTCGTACTGAATACTGAAAAGGGCTTTGCCCATACTATTTACTGAAAGAGGCTTTGCCTCGTATTACTGTTAGTGGCTTGGCCACCTTATCTGAGCAGCGATGTTGCGACTGGGGAGTGTAGCGGTTGGGTGGGTCGAGTAGTTTCCCCACATGGAGTGTTTATGGTTGGTACGGGTGGAGTGTAGTGGCTAGATTTAGGCTGGGTTTGGGCATACATGCATAATCACTGATCTGTTACTGTAATGAGCCTACGGGCTGTATTGTTTACTGAAAAGGGCTAAGGCCCAGTTTGCTGTATCTGGATAAGGCTTAGGCCCAGTGGGCTTGAGCTGATTTGGGCTCTGGATGGGCTTCTTTGCACACTGAGTTTCCAAACTCACCCCTTTCTCTCCATCCAAGCAGGTGAGCCCTAGATTGGTGGACTTGGAGCTGGGAGGGATTCAGAGTGGCCACGAAGACTGCGTTTCTGGTTTAATTAGATTACTTATTTTATTATTTATTTCAATCGTTTTATTTTTAAATTGGGTTTTAATAAGGCCACTTTAAATATTTTGATTTTGGGTTTTAATACTTTGCTATAATTTGTTTTAAACGTATAGACTAGGGCTGCGCACATTTTCTCAAAAAATTAATCAAACATTTTCAAAATCAGTTACGCGATTCAATCGAGTAACAAGTTGAATTTTATAATAAGGAGTCTCTTAATAACTGGTAGTCGATAGGACGTTCACCAATAAACTGGGAATTTCCCTTAAAACTTTAATAATGGTTTTGCAAAGCTCACCCTAATATTTGTAACTGGGTAACATGGTTAGTTTTAGGAGATGTGACGCGCCGGACTTGGCCGTAACATCTGGGCCAGGTTTTGGGTGTTACACACAAGGTCGTGTCTCATGCCCATGTGGAACACTGATGGACATTTAATGCTATCCATGCAAGGTGCAGGGGCCACACGATCGAGCCTTACGTCGGTGTGTCTACTCATGTTGGCGTTATAGGGCTATTTATCAAGCCCTTAGCCATCCTGAAACAACTACAAGCATAACTCAATCTTCATTCATCATGTCATGATATCAACACTCATCTAAATGCCCTAAATAGGTGCCTAAACATTAACTAATTCACGTTTAATATCCATGCATAAACTACTAGCAAAATTGCTTAATTTCCATGTAAATCATTCTCATATCACTAAGCAAATTGGATAGTTTGGGCCAATGCCAAGGGCCATTTACAAAATCAATTTCATAAGACAAATGGCCAACATAATTGGCTAACTAGAGTATTTTACACAAAATGACCATACAACCTATACATGCCATTACTTAAAACACAAAACATAACTATATCGAGTGCTTTAGTTGATAGTGTGTACGATGCCTCCGACGTCCTTGGATCCTCGAATTTCTTAAGCGGCACTATAAAAAATGGAAAAGGAGAGGGGTAAAAAATAAGCTTAGTAAGTCTATATGCAAACATTTAATACCATAGCCATGCATTTGGGAATTAACTATTGTATCAACCATACCAATACCTCCTACCATGAGTTCACTTACTCTTCCCACAGTTTATCCAACATTCTTAAAACAATTTTTACGCATAAGGTTCATATTGCTTAGCACATACAATCCTTACACTTATCCATCATCACAACACATATAGAATTTCATTCAAATAAAATTTCACAATAAACTTGTCCATACATGATTGCTTCATACATAGTCATCCATAATGACATTAGCAATACTAAGATGACTCCGCACTTAGCCCATCATCATTAATAAAATTATGGTGGTATCGCACTTAGCCCACCTTCATGAATTAAATTACAGTGGTATCACACTTAGCCCACTTTCATCAATTTTGTTTTCAATGGTTTCGCACTTAGCCCATCGATAATAATCGCCAACCAAGCAATTTACACTTAGATGACCAATCTCAACAAATATCTGGTGGTTCACACATAGCCCACATTTACTCACAATTTATGGAAACTTAACCATATTCTCATTTCTCACAATTTCATTCTATGTCCATAACATTTAATCACACACCATATAAGATATTAATGAGCAAAAACATTAAATAAAAAGGGTATCAGTTACATATAAACTTACCTCGGTATACAAAATATGAGAAATATGGAATTTACTCTGAAGCTTTTCCCTTGCCTCAGTCAAGGTTGACACCATGCTCTCCTTAATCTATATGAATACAAATTCATCCATTTAATCACTAAATTAATTAAAACAATCCAAAATTCACATTTTGGCAAAATGATC
This sequence comes from Gossypium stocksii, assembly GCA_020496765.1. Lineage (NCBI taxonomy): Eukaryota > Viridiplantae > Streptophyta > Magnoliopsida > Malvales > Malvaceae > Gossypium > Gossypium stocksii. Next base: position 59,590,040 of record CM035622.1, read on the forward strand.
ATTTTGCGCCTAGGCTTGGAAATCGATTTTTATCAAATTTCCTCATTAACCAAGCCTAATCAACTCTTTTTATTCTCATTACTACCCCAATTTCTTATTATTTCCTGCACTTTACCCTTTATTATACAACTTCTACAACTAGGTCCAATTTGAGTGTTTTCATGCAACCTCTTTCACAAAAGTTGTTTATTGGACAACCTACATTCATTTTCCTTCCTAAAATTTCCAGCAAACAACACTTATCCAACAATGGCAAAACTCTAAATTTTAACCATTTTGCACAATATACCCCTCAAAATGTAGCTCATGCTATAAGGGTCTCAAATATGGAAAAATATTTAAGAAAAGGTCGCAAAATCACTTACTTGTGAGAGTACAAGGTTGCTGAAATTTTAAGCTTCTAAAACCCAAAAAATGGTTGATAAATTTGGTGAAGGTGGAGAAGAAACGAAGAAAAGACAATTGCTAGGTAATTAGGCCATTATTTTATCAATTAGTCACCTAATTACCTACCCCTTTGACTTTTCCAAGCCTATTCTTCTCTATGGCCGGCCATGCTCAAAGTAATGGGCTTATTTTCCATTTAAAACCCCCATATTTGTCTTCTCTTGCTAATTAACACAATTACTTAAGAAACAGAACTTTTACCCTTTTTGCGATTTAGTCCTTTTTCGCGATTAAGCCTTCAATCACGTAAATTTATTCACCAAAATTTTCATGTATCCTTATAAAAACACCATAACACATAAAATAATGCTAAAACAATTGCTCTAACCTCAGTTTAGCGATTTCAAAATCACTATTCTGATTAGGCCCAATTTCGGGTCGTTACACATACCATTAGGAAATCAATTATTCAGTGTTCGCCTAATGACCTTGTCATAAGTGTGTTACTTTCATAGGATATCCTTGATCTCTTTGGGATAATATATGTTCTCCCAATATGATCCTATTTTATCTCATGGTAACCATTACATCTTCCTTCATGAAAATTCAATCACTATCAAATAGTGATCAAATTATCCATCAAAAAGATGGATGACTCGTGTTCACGTTTACTTCTCATCAACCATGTAATGCCAATAAGAGGGTATCATTTACCCATGTTTTGGGCTATAAATTCCATTATTGTGAATTACGATGCATACTATAGAATTCATAGACCCAACGCACTAACTTTTGATTCCTTCTCTTTTTTAACTCAGGCTTTTACTTACATCAAATTGTACGAGTCACACATACATAGTTTGCCATCCATTCAAGATTCAGGTATGCCACACTATGAACGCCACAAGTGAATAAATCCATAAAAAGATTCAAGATTTATTCTACTTGGGTCTAGTTAGTCACATCTGTGTCTCCATGTTTTGGGAGTCATCCGTTTTGATGCCCAAGACAAGACATCTCCCTAATTGGACTTGATAGACGACATAGTAGTCTTTTAATCGATTTTCTCAATTTTGATTATACTAAAGACATGTCTAGTTTCATCTACTAATACAAGATGACTTTTCGTACTACGATCGGATCATGTAATACAACCAATAAGCAACATTTGCTTTTATTTTGCTTTGCATGCAAAAACCATGTGAGGAAACCATACAAGGTATATTAATGTAATCAATGGATTTTTTTATCCACTAATCTTTTTGAAAAAATTACTTGTTTACAAACGAATATACTACACTCAAGGCACCAGATCCAACAGTTGGAGGGACCTTGAAAGCGCGTCCTATAAGATGCATTTTCAACTAATATCATGTCTTACAGGGCATGCTTTTAGCGTCCCTGCTACCACCTCAACTGAAAACGAGTCCTACAAGGCACATTTTCCTCCCCCATATTTTCAACCTTAACTCGTGAAAAAAAATTTAGAACTATAACCCTAACCTTAAATTGGAGATTTCGAGCCAGATAATCCTTAATAAAGTTCAGACATCACAACTCAAAATTTTTTGAAAAATGTTTTAATAATATGCGTTTTTTAAAAACTATTCAAACTTTTTAGGCAATTGCTTCTTGTTAGAAGCATTTTTTACACTTGTCATGTCCAATCTCTTCTAACATTTTGAAGTTATGTTTGATGTCCGAGGGTAGTATTTGCTATAAAATGAGCCACCATTCTATGTAGAAGTTTCATACTGAAATTTTGAGAAAATTGTTTCCATAAGGAGATTTGCATAAGATGAGATTGTTTATGTTAAAAATATGAATTTCAAATATCGACCAAAAATAGTAAATTAGTTCAAGTAAGTGTCGTTGTCAGAATTTGGATAATCCATATTCATTTTTTACATAATGTTTTGGTTTAAAATTGTGAAATAGGTTATTTGGTTGAAGATGAGTAGACAAATTAGAGATGTTAGTTATTACGATAGTCAAATTTTTTACGCTGAAATTGTGATAATTTTTGCATCAGCTTAATCTACAAAATTAACTTTTAATTAGAGCATAAAATTGCACAAGCTTTAGTAAAAAAATTAGGAGGAAATTGATGATTCCAAGCTGGAGAAGAATTTTAAGCTTGAAATATAGATATCTAACGTCATTGGAGCTTGTTAGATATGATATATTTGAGTTCACAGGTGAGATGGAGGTTACAAGAGTATTTGGGTACGACACCTAGTATTGTAATTAGACTAGAAGAAGAAAGATAGAAATAAAAGAAGTTTGAGATAATAGGAGGGTTGGTCAAGCCAAAGGTCTGTAGGCTTATGAACTTTCCTCTCAATGTTATAGTTTATTTATAACCAAAAGCATGTATGGGAAGTTGTGGAAAATTTAAGAATAGTAAAGTAACCATTCAAGTCCATCAATGCATGAAAAACACCTGTTGGCATGGGAAGAAGAAAAATACTTTAGTACTCCCGAGACATGAATATCTACCAACTGTTACCCATTAATGTATAACAATCAGGTAAGTAGAATAAGTTTCAAGTTAGTCAAATGACAATCATTTTAAGAGTGGCTGATAAGCCTTTGTTACCATTGAAGTAGAACTCTAGAAGTAGAGTGGTAGCTCTAGTACTTCATCAAGATAGTAGTAAGAATATATATCATGGGCAAGCTTAGCTGTCCTGTATCAAGAAGGAAATTGACCCTCTAAAAGGTCAAAGTCAATGCATGAACAAATCTGGGATTTTTAGAATTATCCACAAAGATTAGAATTAAAAATATGTTAGATAAGTGGTGCTTGCCTGTAACACCCCTAACCCGCATCCGTCACCGGAATAAGGTTACGGAGCATTACCAAAAACTTTTAACTTATAACATTCAATTACAACCATTATACAAAAAAACACATCATATTCCATTCAAACGCATACATATCGTTCCTAATTTAAGCTCTCGAGGCCTTAAAAAGATATTAGAAACAATTAGGGACTAAATAAAAAAAATATGGAAATTCATGGAAAAAGATAGAATTTTTCTAGCTAAAGGGGTCACATGGTCATGTGGACATTCAAAGGAGGGACACACAGCTATGTCCCAGCCTCTATCTGTACCCGTGTAACTCACTGACTTGGGTCACACGGCCAAGCCACACGCTCGTGTGCCATGCCGTGTGCTAGGCCGTGTAACAACCTTACTACAGCCCTTAGAAACCTACGGGGGACACATGGCTAAGACACACGCCCGTGTCTTAGGCTATGTGGATAAGAAATAGGCCATTTTCAGGCCATTTCCTTCACCCAAATTCTGTATACACATACAACCTATTTGTATCCACTTCAAGCATAAACAATGTACCTAAAATATGCATAATCAAGCTAGATCAATATGGTTCCTATTCATACATCCAATATGCCAAAAGGGCACCTAAATTTTCATGACATTAGACGTACTCAAAGACAAGCAAAGCTCAGCCATTTAATAACTCAATAATTGCAACCAATTTCCATCCCAAATTCTACCAAAATGACCATACCAAAATCACATTCAAATATACCAAAATGGTTACTAAAGCACACATCAACTTGACCATTCCAACATCAAACATAAAAAAAAAAAAAAAACACCAAAATGCCAAATTATCAACCATCATAAAACCTCATATATACAATCCAACGTGACAACTTATTCATTAACCAAAATACCATATTTACAAGCTAAACATAATGGTTATTTCATCAAGCACAAAACACCTATACATGCCATTATAACCACGACTTAAAAACATCAAAATCTACTAATATAGCTGATGGATAGTGTGATAGGTCTCTGATGAACTTCCAAGCAGAATGAGCTTCAGATTAACTACAAAACATAGAGAAATGAACACAAGGTAAGCATATAATGTTTATTAAGTTCGTAATACATAAATGATGCTTACCAATACAATGTATAAGTTTAAAATAAATATGGATTAAATACAACACAAGCCTGGCACAAGCCTAAGCATCACCAACAACCCAAATTAGTGCTTAATCACATAAATTCAATATTAACACATGATAAAATAACTTTGATCAATTTAAATCATATGAAATCATACTTTCCACAATCATAAATTTACATGCTTACTACCTTCCATAGTAACAAAGTAACTTGCATAAAAAACTCTTACCGAAGCTCACACGAAGTGTAATCATGATGGTCGTCACCATCCTTTTTCATAGTTGATGGTCGTCGCCATCCCTTTTCATAGTTGATGGTCGCCCCCATCCCTTTTCATAGTTGATGGTCGTCACCATCACTTTTCATAGTTGATGGTCGTCACCATCCTTTTTCATAATTGATAGCCAAAGCTATCCCTTTTCATAGTTGATGGTCGTCGCCATCCATTTTCATAATCGATAGCTGAAGCTATCCCTTTTCATAATTCAATGGTCATCACCATCCCTTTTCATAATCGATAGACGAAGTTATCCCTTTTCATATTCGATGATCATCGTTACGCCATTGGATTTTTTCACCGAGACATAATTTGATATTATTAAAAAATGATAGCATTTAAAACATAATTTTAAATGCTATTTAAACGTATGAACTTACCTGGATGATAAAATGTAGAAATGGAGTTGATTAATTAAAAGCTTTCTTTTTGCTTCAATTTAAAGCCGTACGAGGTCTATCTTGATCTAAATGAATAAATTCAATCAATTTTATATCTATTCTATTCAATTCAATCCAAATGCATATTTTTGCAAAATTATGCTTTTGCCCTTAATATTTGAATTTCTTTACAGTTTAGTCATTAAGCTCGTGAAATGAAATTCATGCAATTTCATCCCTACCCAAGTCTTTTCGAATTTCATACAGACCTGTAGCAGCTCATACATTTCATTTTTGTCACAATTTCTCCATGAATACTTCATATTTTTCAATTAAATCCCTAATTGACAAATTTATCAAAAATCACTTAACAAAAGTTGTTTATCTAACAACAAAAGTTCATTTTCTTCCATCAAACATCACAAACAACATATATACATTCATGACAAAACCCTAATCTTTTAACAGTTTCGCAAATTAGTTCATGGGCTAGCTAGATTAAGCTACAACGATCTTGAAAAGATAAAAATTAGTAAAAATAGAATAAAAAATCATACCATGAAAACATTAAATGATAGCTGAATCACCAAGCACTAACAATTGCTTTTTCTTTCTTTCAAAATCGGTGAAGAATATGAGCACCAAAAATAATGCTTTGTTTTTCTTTATTTTGTTAACATTTATTTACTAAATTACATAAACAACCTTATTGTTAACCTTTAATTCACTTAATAAAGTGTCCATATATGTCCACTCACATTATAGTTGGTTTAATTACAACATAAACCCTCTAAACATTTAATATCATAGGTATTTAATCCCTTTAGCTTATAGAACTCAGGTTTTCACCTTTTGCAAATTAGTCATTTTTATCAAATTAAGCATGCAAACGGTAAAGTTTCTTAACGAAAATTTTATATTATACTACTAACATGCTGTGGACATTAAGATAATAAAATAAATAAATATTCTAACATTGGATTTGTGGTCTCGAAACTCTTGTTCTAATTTCACTAAAAAGGGGCTGTTACATTGCCCTAGAGCATTCGCCAAATTAGGATTATGGAGAAACCATAAGGATTGGACTGTATCCAGCAACAAAGTGTCTTGATGTCTGCAAATGAGCTGATATCTATATTTCATTAAGTTCTGATGGATCTGCAAACCAGACATAGTGGGTATAAAGCAATAGTACTAAAGGATAAACCATGTTAAATGTTCAAGTAAGAATGGAAATTGGTTACTTCCAGGAACCACAAGAGGACAGAGAAGGGAAACTATTCCTCTAAATCTGTCTTTGAGGCTGAGCGTGAAAGGAAATTTCAACGACGAAATTAGTTTTGGGTGGGAGAGTTGTTACACTTGATTTTCGTGAACTTCAAAATTTAGAAATAATTAGTGGTGAAATTAAAAGAAACCAGAAGTTGAGGTTACCATTAAAAAATAAGGAAAAAATTAGTGGCTGATCTAGACATAGTTGAGTTCTAATTTTGATTTGGTTGGATGAAAAGTATGGGTTCATTAGTGTGAGTCAAAATAATTACCAATGAATGGTTTTTATAATGTTGAAGATCGTGCGTGAATTACAAGAAGTGAATTCCTAGGGTGAATTCTTCTCCATTCTGTTTATTTTTCTCCTCTTCTTCATCCTCTTGGTTTCTCCGAAGAGGAGATAATTACGAAAAGCTCTGCATGGAATGATAATCGTGGGTTTTGAGTTAGAAAAGTAGAAAATTCGGTGAGCTGGTAAGGTTCTAAGTCCTTTGGTGTTCGTAGATTTAAGAAAGAAAGTTAAGAATTTTTAGAACCTCTGAGGGGTTCTACATGTTTCTAGAAACTGAGCTTTTAAGGTGGGATTTATAACTTTGGTTGTAATGCTTAGCGGCCAGGAGAATGAGAGCTTTGGCATTTGGAAAAGCTAAGCTGATAAGGCAAAGATGTGTTAGGAGAGTTTCTATACTCGATACATGGATGTGCTTCGAGTGTTATGTATTTATAAGGTTGAGTAAGTATATAAGTATCTGTATGTAACACCCCAAACCCGGCCTAGACGTTATGGCCAAATCTGATGGCGTCACATGAGAGTGCTTTTGGTAAACTATTTCGAATATCTAAAACTTGTTCAAGTTATTATCTTTTCTTTATAGCAGAGCTTTGAAAACATTCATACGAAGATCTTTAATTAAGTATTTAAACCATGCTTAAGGTGTCGCAGTTTGTAAACCAATAAAATTAACAATTTAAAATCCCAAAATAAAACCAGAAACCGTCCAAGTCCCAAATTACATAAAATAGCCCAATAAAATAAAAGAAAAATAGTAAAAACATTAAAGTCTTAAATCATAGCAAATGTCTCAGTGGTCACCGACGAGCCCTCCGCTACGCCAATCCATCTACTGCTGGGGATTACTTGACAGACAAATAAATAAAGGGGTGAGTTTTGGTAAACTCAGTGTGTACATAACCACAGTAAAACATGCATATAACATATATCAGTCAATCAGTCATAAATCGAGCTGGAGCTCTTAACAGAATCAGTGTAGGCCTTAGCCCACTCAAATCAGTATCAGATACATTCGGGCCTTAGCCCATATAGATACACATGCATATCAATCAATAAAGTATATGCCCACCAACCCTGCACACCATCTCTGACCACCCTATACACCATGTGTCGATAAAATCGACCCACCCAGCCTTACACACCAAGTATGGGAATAAAATCAACGCATCCAACCCTACACACCAAATTGTACCGTAGAACGACACATAGTATGTAAAGGCAGTACAACTTCCAGTCAGACGGCTACAAGCCGTACAGTTTTCCTTCTTTCCAATAATCATCCCAACCCAATGCAATGCAGTCATAATATTATGGCATGCTCAAATGCAATGAACAGATCTTATGTATCTTACTTAGAATAGATTAGAGTGATATTAATACACATGCTAAGTATAATAAGCTAGCATACATCTCAGAATCATATCACAGAAGAAGGTCTAAGTAATGCTTACTAACCCTTTTAACAGGTCACAATCGACTAGGACGACCCGTGGAACCTTTCAGAACAATTCAGTTTAATGGGCTCACACGCCCATGTGGCTTGCCCGTGTGGATCACAAGGCCTGGCCTAAAATCCTACACACCCGTGTGGTTCATTCGTGTGGACCCACGCGCCCGTGTGGCCCACACGGCCCAATTGGCCTAGCCCGTGCCTCACACACAGCCTAGTGAACATCAAACGCTCGTGTTCATCGCGTCCGTACAGCATACATACGGCCTCACTCGTCGACCCCACAGCTATGTATGGCCAAACGACCGCCACACGAGCAGTCCACACACCTGTGTGGCGTCGACAGCTTTGTTTTTGACTTTTACTGAATTACGTTTTCAGTGCGTTTAGAGTACACACCTGGTTCGTTTCCAATTCCTAAGCACTCTTGAGCCCTTCCAAACCTACAATTATCAATTTCAAGGCCCAATTTCAATCACTTAAACTGAGTTATCGCCAATCGGTAAATCCTGAAAATCGATAAACACTTACCTATTGAAAACTTACCGTCAACAACCCGAGTTTGTTAAGAATCACTCCAAAACAGGGGCAGTAGCTGATTCTGATTCCTCACCTACCCCGAAAACAAAAGATGGACACCTTAGAATCCTAATTATGAAGGAGAAAGGAAAGTAGAGACGATCACTTACCGATTTAGCATCGTATAGGTATCCAAATGAAAATTAGAAACGAGAGAGAAAGTAGACCATAACAATTCGGCAATGAAGAAAGATAATTATATAAAGTATGGTAAATTTTGGGAGAAAATAAAATTGCAAAAAAAAAAAACAAAAGAATAATGATCAGATTTTCTGGTAACCCCTAATTCTCTCCACTGCTTCACTATTTAGTCTTTTAGTAAAACTCAAACTCCCACACGCCAAATGCAGCAAAAATTAATGCCTTAGCAATGACTCGAACACAAGACCTCTAGCATAATCCCTTGCCACTTAACCACCAGACTAGCAGGCCCATTCTATCATATTTTTACACAAAAATTCTTTTAAACCTATTATCCAAGGATCAAGCCTTATTCAAATAAAAACCAAAATTTAACCCAAGTTGGGGCTTGAACTTGGGACCTCCCCAAACACTCCCAAAACACATAACCACTAAAGTAGATACATATTTATATCAAATAATTGGAAAAAAAATTTTAGAAGTATTCACACACAGCAAATCATAAAAGCCAAAATTTTGGGGCGTTACACTGCAAGTGTGCCTGTATGCATGAAATGGTGATGGTACAATATATAAAATTACTGTACTCCTTGTTTCTATGTTCTATGATGATATGCTTGTATTTGTATGTTTATGAGTTGCTGAGTATGGAGGGAAGTGATTGATGGGATGAATAGGGGAAAAGTAGTTGCCATTAGATTTTGTAATCTAGTGTTGGTATGTGCCAACTGTGATGTGCGAAGCTCCAGGCTTTGCAAAAGGACACTACTATGTTCAAGCATCAAAGTTGGAAATGAGGATTGGTTCATTAGAGCTATGGCAACAACTTTTAGGTTTCATGGAGGAACACCGTGATGATGGTCATCATACTCTGTGGGGCGACACCACGATGGTGGTAAGGTCCTTTCAGGCAACACCTCAAAGAGGTTTAAGGTGTAAGACCATTGCTTGGCTATGGCCACCAATAGTGTCCGCTAGGACATGAAAGATAGGTTTACCGGTGTAAGACCATAGCTCAGCTATGGCGACCAATAGAGTCCGTCAGGGCAGTAAACACGAGGTAATTCGCTAGGACTTTAAACATTTAAGATAATGTGTAGGATCATAACATGAATGTGGTAGTATAAAGAGTTCGCCAAGATATTAAACATGGAATAGTCTGCTGGGACAATAATCATGGGGTAGTCCACTAGGACATTAAACTTGGGGGATAATGTGTAAGATTTTAGCTCATTTGTTGCAACATAGAGAGTCTGCTGGGGCAATAAAAATGAGGTAACCTACCAGGGAGGGAATCATGAAAAGATCATGCAAATGACGAAAGATACAAGTGTTAATAAGTGATAGTTAGATAGTGGGTTTGAGGAATTCGTCTAAATAGAGAAAAGACGGCTGATATGGGAAATGGTGTTAACCCAACTAAAATTATTTGGGGAGAATGATATACAAATAATTTCTGGTATCTTGGTAAGGAAAAGGATTTATCTATGCATCACAGGGAAGCGTCCGCCATTAAAAGCCACTAGAAAGTGCTTAAAGAAACTCTGTATGTCTGAGGAAGACATTGGGAATATAATCAAAGGTTTTCTCCCAGTATAAGGCTTCGAGGAAATTGTAGTTATATAGGGAGGTTCAATTTTATGTACCCTAGATAATCTAGTCTGTAAAGAGGGGATTAGTTTGAACCTAAGGATAGAAAGAGGTTCTAATAGGGATATCTTTCAAGACTATTCCTCTTTGAGGGAAAATTATTTTGAAAAAACTCGTCATAAAGTTAATTCTGTAGGGGACCATCCTAAGAGATATCGTAAACTCGGATGGTTCTTTAGGTAATAGTGCACTTGATACTGTAAGCCAAAATGGTTCACTACAGAAGTTCATGTTACATCTTAAAAGCAAGGTGTCGCATATGGGGTGAAAAAAGGAGAAAGTAATTCAAACAAATTTTCAACCCGTGTGTTGGGTGACTTGAGATTTGGTTCACCAGAGTGGCATCGGTTTTCATTAGTTAACCCAACTGTTGGAGGGTCATCAATTCCTTCAGGACTATCTTAAGAATGGGAGTTCGCCAAGGACTTACCAAATTCGGGATGTACATGGTTTGCATCGGAATGTCCAAGTACATCAGAATGTCCAAGTATACATAGTCATTATCAAGTAATAAGCAAGTAAAAAGAGTATCGTCTCTACAAGGACAGTGTTGATAATTCGTAATTGTAAAATTAATGTTTTACAAGTTGGTTAAGAAAACACCATATTTGAAGGTGATGGATGTTAAAATTAAATTAACAACTAATATGCAAATGAAATAAACTAAATGCAGTGAAATGGTTTAGAAACAATACACAAGTTTTAACAACAATAACATGAATAAGCTAAAACAATTAAAACTCATAACTCAATTCATTCTTTATCATGTTTAACAATGTTCCGTAAAAATTTCATGGTAACTCAATCATTTATGAACTTGGAATCTAAATCATAAGCTCTTTCGGGATCTTAGATTTGCCATTTAGAAAAACATACATAGAAATGCCATTTAGAAAAACATACATATTTCTATGTCACCGTTTAACTAAGGATTCCTTAGAATTTATGTAAAGTAACAGGGATAGGTTAGGTTTGAAACAATTAAATTACGTAAATCTAAAATTATGCAGGGTACTAGTGCTCTTTTGGAATTATTATGAACCTTTAATTCATTCTTGTTTGGATTTGAATTAAGCATGCATATTCCAATTGTTATGTCCATTAACCACCATTTGGTTTGGATTAAGTAATTAATTCTAATGTAGTCAAACATATCTTAATGCATGAACCACATGAATGATTTTAATTGGAAGTATAAACAATTGGGGCACGACACAATATAAACATGTATTGAATGAATTAAATCAAGGCGTTGCAACCATTCTAGCTGAAACAATTCAAGTCATTATTATTAAAAGAAATAAAATAATTTGGAATCATGTTGATAAACTAAGAACAATTAAAAAAGAAAGGAAGAAGAAACTCTTAGATGAATTTGGTGATTTCTCGAGAACTATCCGCGGTGGTTTCCTTCGATTTTTGTTGTTGCTCCGATGCAAATTACTCAAGGTGGCCAGCCAAGAGAGATTTTCTCTCAAGAACTACTCGCTAAGGGAACTCTCAAAGAGATTTTTGAAAAACGAAGAGAGTGGAGGCCTTAGACGTGGTAGAGATAAGAGAAAGATGAGTGAATGTTAAGTGATAGGGGATGAGGGATGAGAGAGGCCTTGGAGAGGTGAATAGAGGTGGTATTTATACCTAAGGAAGAGCTTGGGAGTTTTCTAAAAATAGCTTGATCATCCTTTGAATCCCTCTCATTCATGGCCGAACACATTTTGTGGAAAAGGGGTTGATTTTTTCATGTTTTTAAGCTTGATTCTTACTTGATTTGTGGCATGGATTGGATGGTAACTATAGGGTTTGACTGGGGCTGATTTGTGATTTTTTACACATGTAAGGACCCTCAAATAATTATTCCAAAGTTGATTAGGCTTCTCTATCAATGTAACACCCCTTACCCGGAACTGTCACCGGAGTCAGGTAATGAGCGTTACCATATTCAGAATAACCTTTACAGAGTTTACTCCAAGGCAGTTACAGATTTGCACGGAATTCAATTCATAATCACCCTTATTAGGGGTTTCAAATACATTACGGACATTTCAGACGGTTAGGATTTGAATCCTATCATATCGGACTTTCAGAAAAATTTTCACTTTTAAAACCCCGTCACACGCCCGTGTGACCAATGGCACGGCTATGTTGTGAGACCATGTGGTCTATACGCGCCCATGCTCAACAACCATGGACAAAATTGTCTATTATGCCATGACCACTCCACATGACCGTTTAGAGGTCGTGTACCCCACACGGTTGAGACACACGGCCGTGTCACTTGCCCGTGTGGTACATTAAAATTTAAATGAAGGTGCAAGGGAGGCACGGTCCAGGTGCACGCTCGTAGGGTCAGGCCGTGTGTCGCCCACGGCCTACGTACGCCTGTGCCCTGTAGCCGTAGAGCATTTTGCCAAATCCTAGACGGCCATGACACACGCCCGTGTGCCCTGCCGTGCAGGTCGTATCAGGCTATATACCAAGCCTTGACCTTCCTGAAACACAAGCAAGTATAATCACAACCAAACCAGCCAATTCAAGGGCAAATACTTGAAATAATTACATTCATAAGTGATCATTTACAAAATACCCAATGAGTAACATAACTTATGCATACAAAATAGCCATTCAAAACCACAAGTGTTCTATACATGCTATAAATTACACTTGAAAATGTAAAATATACCAAAAGAAACTTGATAGTATGTCGTATGGCTCTGACTTTACGATCCCGATCTGACAAGATCAATATCTACAGAAAAGGGGAAAAGAAGGGGGTAAGCTACAATAGCTTAGTAAGTCATATGAAATCCATATCAATGCACAATTCAATATATCATTTGCTTTAACACCATAAATGCTAACACATATCATTGTAGGATTAACTTACTCTTTGTGTACATTCCACATACCAACCATGAATATGCTTAGCAATAACATTCTTAGTATACCGTACCATTTTCAGTTCACCTGTACAACCACTTCATCATAGTATAGTTAATTCAATCCCATTGAACAATTTCATAATATAAACAGATATACAGAGGTTAGCACATAAGTGCCGAACAGACATGGCAGAGCCATGAAGTAGCTGAAGCTACTAATAGTAGGGTAGCTGAAGCTACAATGAATAACAGTACAGAAGTTAACCACGGGCCTGCTCACACAAGCTGATAGGTGTCTGCAACATACGCAAGACTACCTAGCACAGGGTAACTATAACAGTCAGAACAGTGGGGCCCTCTAGTGACATGTCACCTATATCTATGTCTATTCCTACTTGCTCAATCGGGATTTACAGACAATACATAAATCAGCAGTTTCAGAAACACAGACAACGATCAATCGGACTTTACAGTCAATACTATTTTCCATATATTCAGTGGTAGTATCCAATATTCAATCACCTTATAGAGTAATTATCAATGTATCATCATAAACGCAAATATTTAAACAGAACTAATTGAATTCTCTAGAATTACATATAACTTACCTGGATTGCCAAAAAGGACTAATTTTCGAAATTAGTCGAGGGCTTTCTCTTTCCCCCGATCTCGGGCCTTATCAGACCGTTCTTGATCTAAATTAACACATATAGCACAGATATCAATTATTTATTTCAATACGGTCACAGTTAATATTTGGGGCAAATTTCCAAATTTACCCCTCAACTTTACAATAATTACAATTTAGTCCCATAGGCTCAAAATCTCATTTTCTTTATTCCATGAGCTTATATAACCCATTTTAACAATTATAGCACTCAAATTCTCATTATTTCACACATTTAGGAACAAATTTATAACCTTTACAATTTAGTCCCTTTACATGTGCTTTCATTCAATTTCATCCCAAAAAACATGTATATAACATTTAAAACTTCCATTATCTACCATTAGTGAGCCAAATACACTCATTCCAAAAATGGGTAAAATTTTAAACCTAAATTTTTCTTCAAATAAATGGTGGAATAATGAAATACAAGCTTTAAGGAGTTCAAAAATGCAAAAATAATTGAAAAAGGGACCAAATTGCACTTACAAGGAAGCTTAAAAAATTTTGAAACCCTTGGCTATGGAGTTAGGGATTTTTGGCTCAACATGGGGTGTTTCATGGAGAAAATGATGTTTTATTTCATCTATTTTGTCTTTTACTCACTTTCGACAAAAATGCCGTTCATCCCATTTCATAGATATTTCCCCATGTAAGGCTATTTTGGTCCATAACACTCACTAATGGTCGTATTACCACATAAAATCTTCATATTTCATGTGACAATTCAATCAAGTCCAATTATCAACTAATAGGCTCATTTTGCACTTTTCTCAATTTAGTCTTTATCGGGTAATTAAGCATCAATACAGTAAAATTTCCAAACAGTATTTTAACTCTACTATTCAATCAAAGAGATATGATTAAAAATTCACATAATTAAAAATTTTCACTTCGGATTTGTGGTTATGAAACTACTATTCCAACTAGCCCCTTATTCGCGTTGTCACAATCAAGTCATTGTCGAATTTAGGTTTTGGCTTCCATACAGAAGGCAAACTTATTCTTTTCAGTAACCTACTTCCAAGTTGGGTTAAAATATTTTTTTTTGATTCCAAATGCCTTAGCTTGCCATCCCATGCTGATTTTTGTTTAGCTCATGTGCATGTGCCACTCATACTAGCTTCGAACATAAAACAAGTTAGTGTACCAACATGCAACAATTATAGCACCAATTATGAAATTTCAAAATGGAGCAACATAGAGTATAATTATGTGAATTTAGCATTAGAGTATTCCAAAATTATAATCTTACTTTAATTATGCCAACATTCTCAATATGTACTAAAAACACATAATTGGTTATCAAAATAATTGAGATTTGCATAAATTCTAAGTAAAAAGGTGCTCTAAAAATCTATATAATTTAGAGTTATCACACCCTCAAACTTAATCCATTGCTCGTCTCGAGTAATGTTCCATGGGAAAAAAATTTCAACAGGGCAATCTTGGACAACATTTAAGCAAAATCAATTGTTCACATAATTATGCATTAATAAATTTATGCCTACAAACCTTTCTTGCTAATAAGTTGCTCACATGCAAATATAAATTCAAAAATTTATATCAAGTAAAAGTAGATGTTAGCAACAATCATAATTCGCATGCTTTTTCGAGCCATATATAAATCTTACCATTCAATTATTCTTCCTTATTCTAATTAAGCAAAACAATTCTAAGGTTTAATAATGGTCTTCATTTGTTGAACTTAGTAATTTCTCTCCACTAATGTAGTCGGGCATAATTATTAAAATCAATAGGTCTTTCACAGTGTTGTAATGAGGCTAGGCTCAAGGTAAGGGTGAAGAGAAGTGATTTTTAGGCTAAATAACCTTAAACTAGCCTTGGATCTTCATAGTATAATCCATCTTACTAATTGGGTTAACACCCCCAAACTTAATTTTAAACTCATGGTTCTGAACACTTTGATCATATCACTTGTCATATATCAACATTTTATTAACATGTACCTCGTCCTAACTTCTCCCCTAAATTTATTCACCAAAGTAAGTAAAAATTAGCATAAAGATATGGTAAAATTTATGAAATGATGGGAAGATGGCTTATAATGTAGGTAAATCAAATAACAAAGGCCATATAGCTCAAAATAAGGTTTCAATGGTTAATTATATATATGGTAGGCTTGAAAGGCTCAAACGATCCAAAAAAAATGTGCCTATATCATATTTAGATTCTTATGCCTACTAGGATTTCACCTCAAGAAAGTTACTAAGACAATTCTAAAGACTTAAACCTTCATGCATGCCTAATACTAAGGATTAGTAAATTTCATGGCTAAACTACGTAAGACTTAGAAAACGCAATCATATCATGATTAAGCTAACATAATTTCAAAAAATTGAATAGAATAAAAAATTATACTTTCATACGAGCTAATTTATTAACAAAAAGTTTTTCTGAACATTAATTTATTTCAATGTACTTATGTGTGAAAATAGAAAATTTTCAAAAATAATGCAAGATGGCCCTTACCCCCTTTAAAAAGAAGCAATGTCCTCATTGCAAGATAACAAAGTAGTGAATGGGAACTGTGTACTAGGTAGGATTTTATGAAAGAGAGGTGATTGTCGTTGGATGTACAAACGTCTAGAGTGTGAATACTACTACAAAATATATGGAATTGAGGTGGTGTCCATAAGTATACGGATCAGGTTTTAATATAGTTACAACAAAGTAGATAAGTTTTCCAAGGATCGTACCCAAGGGATTGTAGTTTGGGGAAAACTACTATCAAGCAAATTACTGGAAACAATTACTAATCTAATTGAATCACGAATGAGTAATGTTAATATGGAAGCAAGATGATGAGAATATTAATAAACTAAATAAACTGATTTAAGCCTAAATCTACACCTAAGTTCATGTTTTTGTTTCTCTTATCCCTTATTTTGACTACACGGGTTCCATTAGCCTAGATCCAACTGCTTTACCTAATTAATTATTGATGTTTCTATTCAACCAGCTAGTCATGATGTAACACACCTAACCGATATCCGTCATCGAATTAGGGTTACAGAGCATTGCCGTACAATCAAGAACATTTAAACTTAATAGAATTCAATAACATAATCAAATCATAAACCAATCATATACATGCATACCGTCCCTAAATCATTTGAAAAGTCTAGGTAAAAGTCATAAAAATTTGGAAATAGGAGTCACACAGTCGAGTGGCTAGGCTATGTGCCTCACACGGTTGAGACATACGCTCGTGTAACCTTCGAACTAGGGACATACGACCGTGTCCCAACCCGTTTCCTCACCTGTGTAACTCTCTAAGTAGGGTCACACGGCTGTGTCACACGCCTGTGTGTCTGGCCATGTAACTTACTGAGTTGCACCCTAAAGAAATCATTAGATGACACACAGTCGTGTCGCCAGGCTGTGTGTCCCCACGGCTGAGTCATACGCCCGTGTCTCAGGCCGTGTGGAATCTACCTAAAATCAAACCATTTCCATGGTCATGTCATGCATAACTATATAAACCATTTGTGCACACAATCAAAGGGTTCAAGTACCATTCAAACTTGCATAAACATACAAATTCAAGCATCCTAAATTATTTAACCAATATACCATTCAAAGGCACCACAAACATACCAAAACATAACATGTCAACATAAGTCAACATTACCTTATTCCAAGCATTATAATCTAACTTAATTCCTTACCAAAACATTTATCAATTTATCTATTCTCAACCATTACAAGCCTACCAAAAGACCATACCTTTCAATAAATAAAAGTGGTTAAGATGAATTTACTTAACAAGCATTACAAGTCCATCATATAACGTAAACTTCAAAGGCACAAGTATAATAAAACAACCATTAATACTACCATGAGACATCAATACAATAGACCTAAACATGATAATATTGCCATTTCCATACATGATAATTTAGCTCATAAATGAACTTAATCATGTCTCAAGTAATCATTTTCAAGTCATTATCAACATGCCAAGTGATATTCGTGATATAAAGTAATAAAATTTATAATAAATGATCACACCAGGAACTAACTATTATCACGATTTAAGGCAAGTGCACCTATCGAATAGAAGTATAGCTTAGTGGCAAGACCGAGATATCATACCCAAGGGAACCAGAAGTACTAGTACTAACTTTCTTTCTATTATTTAACCTGAGAATAAAAGGGGATTTTTATTGAACTAAATTAATTATTAGACTAAGCTAAGAATGCACAAAGAAGTGAATTGGGGAGAAACTCTTAGGAAAATTGATTGATTTGGACAATACTCAAAGGAGAATCCACCTAGACTTCACTTATTATCAACTCTTGAACTAGACAATTTATTCACTTGGTTTGATCCGTAGAAATCCCTAACTTATGTTAATATCTCTTTCAAGACTAAAAACAACTAACCCTAGGTTGATCAATTGAAATCTCTTCTAATTAAAACCCCTAGTATCGCATTAATTTGATCTATGGATTCCCTTATTAGGTTTGACCCTAATTCGGCAGATTTTCGTCATCCTATCTCTAGGATTGCGATCAACTCCCCTTAATTGTGTTGATCTACTCCTATGCAGGGACTTTTTCTCCTCTACATAAGCACATTCGACTTAAATCAATATCCCAGAAATATCAATTTAAAAGTTGAAAACACAATTAAGAACAAATCAAATATTTATCACATAGTTCAAGAGAAAATAACAATAAGATCTGTCTTAGGTTTCATCCCTCTCAAGTATTTGGGGGATTTAGTTCATAATTATAAAAGAAAAAATCTCAGAAGAAATAAAATAACAAAACATAAAGAACCCAAAAACCCCTGGAGGTAATTGAAGAGAGATCGTTAGCCTTGAGGGAGAATTCAGTTTCTGAAATGGATCAATCGGCTTCCCTTGGAGTAATTCCTTGCTTCTACTCTTTGTATTGGCAGAAATAAGGCACTCGTTTATGGGAGAAAGAGCACACCCTTGAAGTTGCCTCCTAGGGTCTTTATATAGAGCTTTGGAATGCCTTTCTTAGCCTCTAAACATCCTTTTCCGAGTGAAATTGAAATTCCTCACAACAGGGACACGCCCGTATGCCACGCCCGTGTGGATCGAGGCCCAAGTCGTGTTTGGGACTGTTAAGGTGGCATGGTCGTACTCGTTGGGGTTAGGCCGTCTTTGAGCTCAAGGTGGCATGGCCGTGTGGCGAACCTCCAGGCCGTGTTGTTTTCATTCTTTGGCCTATTTTCTCCATTTTCGGCCTGTTCTCGTTCTTTTCACTTTCCTATACTCACCTGAGTGTAAAATATGAAATTAAAGGTTTAAGAGCATTAATTTACACAAATTCAATGATAATTCATCCAGAAATTAGGCTAAGCATGAGGTAAAAACATGTATAATTTATTGTTTATCAAATACCCCCACACTTAAGCCTTTGCTTGTCCTCAAGCAAAATCTCAACTCACAATTAAGAATCATTCTTCTCAACTTATAACCCTTATCAATAATGTTTCAAACTAATCCACAAGTAATCATACAATGAGAATTCAGCCAGAAGAATATTAAAGATTTAAATTCTCTAAGTTAAGAATTTTATCACAGAAACATAGGTTTGACATCCTCACTAAAGATTCACTCTATCCACTCAAAGTGTTTAGGGTTCAAGAATTAAGCACTCCTTAGTCAACCTGGAAAGTTTTTACGATAGGCTTGCAAGAAAATCAAATCTCCACCACTATAAATTGATATGACACATCGATCAAAAGGTCTTTCAATGGTTGTAAAGGGGCTTTGGTTAGGGGTGTTGTCACAAGCTAAAAAAGAGGGTTAGAGTTAAGATTGAATTGAAAAATCATCTAGCTAGAAAAATCTCTATCATTAAAACATATTCCTCGAGCTAAGCTTTATGATGACATCGTTTTGGATTTGAAAGCTTGTAGAAATATATAAAAACTATTGAACTATTACAGATTACAACTGAATTAACTGTATATACCATTTTTTTAAGAACAAATCAAATACAATACTTTGAATATTTACAAACTTTACAAAGTAAAAAAGAGAACAAAGTTAGATAATAAATCAACTAAAATCTCGACAAAAATAGGGATCAAAATAATTGAATGGAATTCAACAAAAACGAGTTATAGGTTAATATTAGAGGTAAGTCAAAGAATGGGTTGTTAGGCTCAATGGGGGTCACTAGGGGTTAATATGTGGAGGTAGGCTTTTATGGAGTAAGTGGGTTAAACCTAGGTGCCTTTATCATCTCAGTATATCAAATGAATGATGTGGTCTCGACATGTATAATCGGAGCAAGTTCTAGAATAACAATTTAGTATTGACTCACTCAAAGCAACAATAAAAGTGAGCACGAAAGAATGTATGCTCAAAAGGCTCAAATATCTCACTAGAATTATGGCTTTTGATGTCAATCCTGCGAATTTCAAATCTCAAGATAACACTTAAAATTAGGGAAAATAACCTAGAAAAAATTTAAATTTTCAAAAATTTGAACTTATCATGCTTGATTCCTTAATGTCTTAAAGTTTGAATAATCAAAGCATAAGTACCTATGTCTTAATTATCCACACATCGATAAAAATCATAAATCAATCAGAATTAATTCCTAATAGGAGATTGAAGATAATGCAAAGAGTGAAAGTGAGAATTCGAAATTTTGAGAACAATGCAAAAAGTTAGTTTTTTAAAAATTTTCAATGGTTTCAAAGAAAATACAATAACTGAAAGTAAGTTTCCCCCCCACACTTAAGATGTACATTGTCCTCAATTTACAAAGAAACATTAGTAGCAATAGAAGCATAAGATCATAAGATAGGGAAAGGCATGAAACTCCCTGGATTGGATGAAGTTGTGAGGTGGTGGTGCCTATAGAGTGTCTGGGACAAAGGAAGGCGCGGAGGTCGATACTCCAGTAGTGGTAATGTTTGTTTGTCCATAGCTTTCATGTTAGGAGTGTAGCCTTTGGCGGTGTCAACTGGGTAAAGTTGTGGCAAGGTTCTCTTAGATTTTGGATTTGAGCTGTAGAGCTCCTTGGAAAATGCGAAGGCATTTATCAGTTTTGGGGAATTCAGATTAATAGAATATGTTTGTTAAGGGATAACCAATATGAAATAATTGAAATAAAATAAACTAAGTTTTAAAAATACTAAAATTCAAATAATAGAAAAGGTAAAATAACATAAAATGGAAAAATAAAAAGGAAAATAAAAGAAAAGAAAAGAGGATTAGAAAGTTCTAATCCTCAGAGGGGTCGCGAGGTGGGGGCGGCGATGAAATATGAAGATGCTGGCATATCCCCTGAAGAGTAGCGTCGATATGATCGACACGTTGAAAGCACTGCTACTCGAATCGTGTGAGTCGCTCGGATATGTTAGCATATGAAGTTGCAGCATGAACTGGGCGGTGAGGGGGTGGTGGCTCGATAGGTGCCTCTTCTGGTGGTGGGACATCATCAGTAATGTCCTCAGGATCCTCCTACTTGGCCTCTCGGAGTAGTCTGTATTGTGGAGGATCAGTCCCAAGTCGTTCCCAAATCATCTTCATGTGTAACATAGTTTGGATGCCCTGTGGGGACATCTGGCCGATCAAGGTCTATGAGGATGTCTGGGCCGTGGTATTGAGTAGGCCGAAGTAGCGGGCCAATCGCGTGATGTACGGGCCCATAGATTTCACACCTCTCTGATGCCTCTCGGTCTGGTGCTGGATGGCATGAGCGATGAAGTAAGTAAGGTCGATGACATGTGCATTCACCATGCTCCATAGAAAGTAGGCATCGTGGGTGTTGATGAAACTGGTGCTCTCGCGTCTACCCGTCAATGTGTGTGCAAGGAGGGTATTATGTACCTCATAGATGGGGCGAGATTGGTCGCTTTGGAGTGACTGGGATCGTATGTGGGCTGAGCAGGGGCTAAGGCGCACCAGCAGTTGACTGGAGAGACATGGATGTGGCGGTGGAGCATAGAAAGGTCCTCTTCCTCTATGAATTGCTCCGTGTAGAGGCCTAGAGCTGTAACGAATTCTGATACACTAAGCTGACGAACGAGGTCTCCTAAACAGAATTGTATCATTCTAGGTCATCGTGTCAGCTCATCACTGTCTATAAATGGAACGTGGAGCAGAACTCGAGATTGAGTTCGAAATAGGTGGGCTCCATGATCTGGAAGAACTGCTCCCACAGGTCTGTCATCAACAAAGCTCGGACCTCATCTGCTAGGTGGACCTGCTCTAAAGCGGTCCAGTCAATGTATCTTCTGGCTCCTAGGGGTCGTGCTCGCAGAATCTGGAATAACTCCTCTTGGGAGTTCAGCGAGAACTGAATAAAAGGATGTCAGACCTCAGCAGTGGGTCTCGTCGAGGAACCACCGGACCCCTTTCGCTTCTTTAAAGTAGGGATGTCAGCTTTCTTACTGCTTGATGATGACATAGTTCCTAAAAACAAAATGATATGCATTAGTCCTAAAAAAAATTGAAACTAAAATATGAGTATTAATAAGTTTTTAAGATTAAATGACAAATTAAGAAAAACATGAACATACTGTATGAAAATGTTAATTTTACTAACCTAACTATCATAATCTACTCATTCTAATCATGGCCTGGATAACATTTTATACTAAGTGTTAACTACTCTAGATAAGCAAAAGTGGCAACCTAAGGAGAGTCTAAATGGCATCATGAAATTCTCTATAATGGTGAGTATTCTAGATTGTTCATGCTAAATGAATGAACTTCCTAATAATAATCAATATATTAACTAAATGAATGAGAATAATAACAAATAAAGTAGATATATGATATTAAATCAAAGAGAAAAAGTAAGAAAAGGAGAACCGAGGGAGTGGTTATGTGGTGAAACACGGTCGTGGCAACGTTATACGGGCATGGTGGCGTTGTGGAGGCCGGCAGCGGCGTTGGGAAAACTTGGTGTGGGTTTTGGGTGGGAGCTTTTAGGGTTTAAAATAGGAAGAAAGTGAATAGTGGCCTGTTTATATAGGTTTTTGGGTCACACGGGCACATCACATGCCCGTGTGACTTAGGTTTTTCCCGTGGGGTTCAAAAATTGGGGGTTTTAGCGTGCTGGTTTCGTAACACATGCCCGTGTGGCTAAGGCGTGTTAAGGAGCATGGTCGTGTCACACGATCGTGTCCTTCGATATTTGCTTCTCCTACGGCCATGTAGTAGGTCACACGCCCGTGTCTAAATTGACACTTTCGACCATGGTCTTGAGGCATGGGCGTGTCGCACGCCCGTGTTTGGTTTGGCAGTTTCAGCCACAGCCACATTGCACGGCTGTGGAATTTTTCAAAGCCTGTGTGTGATTCAACAGGTTCGGCCACGGCCATATTGCACGGCCATGGCAATTTGTCGAGGCCCGTGTGTTAGAAAAAATTTTACCCTACTTGTACACGACCATATTGCATGGCCGTGTCTCTGCTCGTAGTGTCCACATGGTCGTAGGCACGCCCGTGGGCATGGCCGTGTAGCTTGAAAAACCTACATTTAAAGGGTTGGTCAATGTATTAGAAAGCTAAAATAAAATAATTTACTATGTTAATGCGCGGGTTGCCTCCCGAGAAATGCTTATTTAGAGTCTAAGCTCGACTCTGCTTGCGTGTGTCATTACAAGGGTTCGTGGAGCTGAAGCTCTTCCCTATTATTCCTGAAATCCTCACCTTTATAATGTTTAAGCCGATGGCCGTTTACCTTGAAAGTGCCGTGGGTTGGATGGGTTACCTCAACTGTGCCGTATGGGAAGACAGTTTGAATAGTGAATGGGCCTGACCATCTTGATTTAAGTTTTCCAGGGAATAGTTTGAGCCTCAACTGTGCCGTATGGGAAGACAGTTTGAATAGTGAATGGGCCTGACCATCTTGATTTAAGTTTTCCAGGGAATAGTTTGAGCCTTGAGTTGTATAGCAAGCTAAGATCGCCAATTTTAAACTGCTTAGGTTGTTGTAAATCGTTGTCATGGCGTAGCTTTGTGGCCTCCTTATATAATCGTGAGTGCAGCGCCATTCATCCAGCTCATTTAATTGCATTAGACATTTCTCACCTGCGAGCTTAAAATCAAGATTTAGGAATTTGATAGCCCAAAATGCTTTATGTTCAAGTTCAAATGGTAGATGACAACTTTTTCCATAAACTAGTCTATAAGGGGATGTTCCTATGGGAGTTTTGAATACAGTTCTATAGGCCCATAAGGCATCGTCTACTTTTCTTGACCAATCTTTCCTATTTGTTTCTAACATTTTCTCTAGAATGCATTTTAGTTCTCTATTTGTCACTTCAACTTGACCACTGGTTTGTGGATGATAGGGGTGGCTGTTCTAGGGTGCACTCCATATCTTCTTAAAACTTTCTCAAATTGAGCATTGCAAAAATTAGTACCCCTATCACTGATAATTATCCTAGGTGTTCCAAATTGAGAGAAAAGCTTTTTTAGAAAACGTACCACTATTCTAGCATCATTAATAGGTAAAGCTTGGGCTTCCACCCATTTTGACATGTAATCTACTGCTACTAGTATGTATTTTTTCCCAAACGAAGTAGGGAAGGGACCCATGAAATCAACACCCCATACATCAAATATTTCACATGAGAGTATATATGTTTGAGGTGCATTATGCTGAGAGATATTACCTGTCCTCTGGCATTTATCACAAGAGGTCACATACCTGTTGGCATCTTTGAAAAGGATGGGACAGTAAAAACCTAATTCGAGTACTTTGTGAGCAGTTCTAGTTCCACATGTGGTGTCAGCCTATTGGTCCAGAATGGCAGTGATCTAGAATTTTATATGCTTCTGTCTCAGTAACGCATCTTCGAATGACTTGATCTGCACAAATACAAAAAAGGAAAGGGTCTTCCCAAAAGTAATTTTTCACCTTAGCGAATAATCGCTTCTTTTGCTGATGGGTCAAACCTTTTGGGATTATGTTAGCTGCTAAATAATTTGCAAAATCAGCAAACCAAGGGACTACAGCTTCTGCTATGACTAGGAGTTGTTCTTCAGGAAATAAGTCGTTTATTTTATCGAGGTCCTCGGGGTGTGGATTTTCGAATCTTGAAAGGTGCTATGCTGCCAAATTTTTAGCTCCTTTCTTGTCTTGTATCTTTAAGTCGAATTCCTATAACAATAGAATCCATCTTATTAATTAAGGTTTTGCATCAGTTTTAGTTAAAAGATAACGAAGAGCAGAATGATCAGTATAAACGATGACTTTGGACAATATTAAATATGATCTAAATTTGTCAAACGCAAAAATAACAGCTAGCATTTCTTTTTCCGTGGTGGTATAGTTTGCTTCTGTGACCGTCAAAGTTTTGCTAGCATAATAAATCGGTTGGAAGTGCTTGTCTCTTTGTTCTCCTAGAACTGCACCTACTGTAAAATCACTCGCATCACACATTAGTTCAAAAGGTAGATTCCAATCAGGTGAAATCATAATTGGGGCATTGTTTAATTTTTCTTTGAGAATGTTAAAAGACTCTAAACATTCCTGGTCGAATTTGAAAAGCACATCTTTTTCTAGTAATTTTGTTAAAGGCTTAGCTATTTTAGAGAAGTCTTTAATAAACCTTCGATAAAAGCCAGCATGTCCTACAAAGCTTCTTATAGCCTTAACCAAATTAGGGGGAGGTAATTTTTCAATGGTTTCAATTTTTTCTTTATCTACCTCTATCCATTTACTAGATATTTTATGTCCTAATACAATACCTTCTTGAACCATAAAGTGACATTTTTTCCAATTGAGCACTAGATTCGTCTCTTCACATCTTATCAAAACACGTTTTAAATTATTAAGACAGAGTTGAAAAGAATTACCGAAAATCGAAAAGTCATCCATAAATACCTCCATGATGTCTTCCACAAATTCATCAAAGATAGCTAACATGCATGCTGAAAAGTAGCAGGAGCATTACATAATCCAAAAGGTATTCTACGATAATCAAACGTACCGTATGGGCATCTGAATGTTATCTTTTCTTGATCTTCTGGAGCTATCGAGATTTGGAAGTAACCAGAGAGGCCATCCAAGAAGCAGTAATACAGATGTCCTGACAATCTTTCCAACATTTGATCAATAAAGGGTAGGGGAAAATGGTCTTTTCGAGTTGCATCATTCAACTTTCTATAATCAATACAAACTCTCCATCCAGTGATTGTCCTTGTAGATATTAATTCCTTGTTTTCATTAGACACCACAGTCATGCCTATCTTTTTAGGAACAACCTGCACAGGACTTACCGAAGAACTGTCAAAAATAGGATAAATAATTCATGCATCTAGAAGTTTTATTATCTTAGCTTTTACGACTTCCTTCATGTTGGGATTCAATCGTCTCTAAGTTTGCACCGATGGCTTATATTGATCCTCCATTAAAATTTTGTGGGTGCAAAAAGAAGGGTTAATTCCTTTAATGTCAGAAATCTTCCAAGCTATAGCCTTTTTGTGTTCTCTTAATACTTGAAGTAGTTCCACTTTCTCTTCAGCGCTCAAATCTGATGCGATAATTACTAGTAATGTAGAATCATCTCCCAAAAATGCATATTCCAAGTGATCAGGCAGTTGTTTTAATTCCAATTTAGGAGGTTCATCAATCGAGGGTTTTTTTCTCAGCTTGTCAGTTATCTTAATACCTTCATAACTCATGTGCCTTGTGACAAGCTCATTAGAGTTCATCTCCTTCATTACTTCCTTAACTTCAGTAGTGGCTTCATCTTCCTCCCCACCTTGGACAAGACACAGTTCCAATGTGTCTTCAAGAGTGATTTCCTGAAAAGTGTCTTGAACAAAATGATCAATAGAATCAATAAAATAACATGAATCATTTTGTTCTCTAGAAAATCACATAGCATCATAAATTTTAAAGACAACTTCTTCCTCACCAACCTTAAGCACTAGTTTACCATCCCCTACATCAATAATAGCTCTAGTAGTAGCTAAGAATGGGCGTCCTAGAATTAAAGGTACCTCAATATCTTCATCCATGTCAAACAAAACAAAATCAACAGGGAATATAAATTTATCTACTTTCACTAATACATCTTCAATGATTCCCCTAGGATATTTAACAGATCTATCAGCTAATTGTATACTCATCCTAGTGGGTTTCGGTTCCCCTAGACCTAGTTGCTTGAACATTTTTAAGGCATTAGGTTAATGCTAGAGCCTAAATCAGCTAAGGCTTTTTCAATGTTTAAACCGCCAATTAAGCAAGGAATAGTAAAACTTCTTGGGTCTTTCAGTTTGGTTGGCAATTTATTTTAGAGAATAGCTGAGTATTCCTCGTTGAGTTCCACTATTGACAATTCTTCCAACTTCCTTTTATTTGTGAGAAGTTCCTTTAAAAATTTTGCGTACTTCAGCAAATGCGAAATTGCTTCAACAAAAGGTAAGTTAATATGTAGCTGCTTAAAAAGTTCAAGAAATTTACCGAATTGATCATCCATGCGGTCTTTCTTTAATTTTGCTAGATATGGTATGGGTGGTTTATATTCTTTAATTACTGGTAGAGTACTTTCTTTAGGTACCTCTTCCTCTACCTTTTCTTTTTGAGATTCTTGAACAAGCTTCTTTTCAAGTTCATCTAGCACTTTTCTATTCGTTAGAGTAACTGCTTTGACATGTTCTCTAGGATTTGGCTCAGTATTACTTGGCAAACTACCTTGTGGTTTATCAGATATCATCTTTGCGAGTTGACCAATCTAATTTTTGAGCCCTTGAATAGAAGCTTGTTGGTTCTTAAGTGTTGTTTTAGTATTTTGAAAACGAGTTTCAGAAATTGATATGAATTTTTCCAACATTTCCTCGAGGTTCAGTTTCTTTTCTTGCCGGAATGGAGGTTGCTGGAATCCCGGAAGAGGTGGCGGTCTCTGATTTCCTTGGTTGCATTGTCCTCTCCATGAGAAGTTAGGGTGATTCTTCCAACCTGCATTATAAGTGTTACTACAAGGGTTATTTTGAGATCTAGAATTGTTACCCATATAGTTGGCTTGCTCGGTCTCTATGCTATGTCCATGGGAGGAGTAGTTTGGATTGTACATGTTTCCCTAAATTACGTCACATTGCATTACTGGGTGTACCTGCGTAGAACCAATAAAACCATCAATCTTTTTATTTAAAAGTTCTACCTGAGTACAAAGCATTGTGACTGCATCAATATTAAAAAATCCTGCTGCTTTTGTAAAGCATTGTGACTGCATCAATATTAAAAAATCCTGCTGCTTTTGTCGGCTTTGTTCTCATGACTTGCCACTGATAGTTATTCAGTGACATCTCTTCTATAAACTCATAAGCTGCTTCTGGTGTTTTGTTGTTGATTGTTCCTCCGACGGCTGCATCGATCATTTGTCTTGTTGAGGGATTCAAACCGTTGTGAAAGGTTTGAACTTGTAACCACAAAGGCAACCCATGGGGAGAGCACCTTCTCAAGAGATCTTTGTATCTTTCCCAAGCATCGTAAAGCATCTCTAAATCCATCTGCACAAAAGAAGAAATATCATTCTGTAATTTAGTTGTTTTAGCTGGAGGAAAATACTTAAGTAAGATTTTTTCGGTCATCTGTTCCCATGTAGTGATGGAGCATCATGGTAGAGAATTTAACCATTGTTTAGCTTTATTCCTTAAGGAAAAAGGAAATAGTCGAAGGCGAATGGCATCATCAGAAAGACCATTGATTTTAAAAGTATCACAAAATTTCATGAAATTGGCTAAGTGAGAGTTGGGATCCTCATCCTATAAACCATCAAACTGAACAAATTGCTGAATCATCTGAATAGTGTTAGGCTTTAATTCAAAATTATTTGCAGCAATAACAGGCCTAACAATACTAGATTCAGTACCAGCCAAAGTAGGTTTAGCATAATCATACATAGTATGAGGAGCATTATTTTGGTTCACCTGTTCTGCGGCTATCGCGTGAGGTGGTAGATTGTTTTGATTTGCTTCCATCACTTAAGTAGGTTCTGGTTCTTCTTCTTGTCCTTGTTCTGGATAATGTAGGCTTCGTCTGATCTCTCTACGAGTTGTACGAACTGTAGCTTCTAAATCTTTGTCAAAAAGTAATGGTCCTCCTGGGTTTCTTCTAGTCATAAACTAGAGATACTTGGAAGGGAAAAAAGCAAATAAAAAGAAATAACTAAACAAATAAAAAAGGGAAATTGAAAATTTATATAAATATAAATAGGCTAAAGTAATAAAAATCGAGTGTTCCTAATATATTAGTTCCTCAGCAATGGCGTAAAAACTTGATATTCATGATATGAAGTAATAAAATTTATAATAAATGATCACACCCGAAACTAACTATTATCACGATTTAAGGCGAGCGCACCTATTGAACAGTAGTATAGCTTAGTGGCAAGACCAAGATATCGTACCCAAGGGAACCAAAAGTACTAGTACTAACTTTCTTTCTATTATTTAACCTGAGAATAAAAGGGGATTTTTATTTATTAGACTAAGCTAAGAATGCACAAAAAGTGAATTAGGGAGAAACTCTTAGGAAAACTAATTGATTTGGACAATACTCAAGGGAGAATCCACCTAGACTTCACTTGTTATCAACTCTTGAACTAGACGATTTATTCACTTGGTTTGATCCGTAGAAATCCCTAACTTATGTTAATATGTCTCTCAAGACTAAAAACAACTAACCCTAGCTTGATTAATTGAAATCTCTTTCTAATTAAAACCCTAGTATCGCATTAATTTGATCTATGGATTTCCTTATTAGGTTTGACCCTAATCCGACAGATTTTCGTCGTCCTATCTCTAGGATTGCGATCAACTCCGCTTAATTGTGTTGGATCTACTTCTATGCAGGGACTTTTGCTCATCTACATAAGCATATTCGATTTAAATCAATATCCCAGAAATATAAATTTAAGAGTTGAAAACACAATTAAGAACAAATCAAATATTTATCATATAGTTCAAGAGAAAATAATAACAAGATCTGTCTTAGGTTTCATCCCCCTCAAGTATTTGGGGGATTTAGTTCATAATTATAAAAGAAAAAAATCTTAGAAGAAATAAAATAACAAAACATAAAGAACCCAAAAACCCCTTGTTATAGCCCAATTTTGCCAATGAAAACAAGCCCAAAATTAAACCAAATTAACAGTCAATGTCCAATTACAAGACCCATTTCGAGTCCATTTACAACCAAGCCCAATTTGCATTAACCCATTTACCCAAAATAAACCCAATTACAACTTTAGCCCAACATTTCAAACCCGTTTACAAACCCAACTACCCTAGCCCATTACCCAAATACACCCAAACCCTAACTCAGAAACCCTAGCCCGAATACCCATTTAGCCTTTGCCGCCAATGCCACTGACCCACTTGCTCTGCCCATCTGACAGCAGCTGCAGCACCGCCCCAAGGTCGTCTCAGCACTGCCCAAGGAGCCCTGCAAGCATTAAACGAGACAAGGACAGAAAGCAAGAGAAAAATAATAAAAAATAACTTGTAAACGAAGTAAACAGAAGGCTATAAAAGCCTGATTCAAAACGATTGTAAGGGTCGGATTTTGAACCCCAAAAACAGCAAATACAAACGCAAGAATATTCAAAGGCAAAATAGCAGTATTCTAGCAATAACAGCAAAGGGAATACCCCGAATTTCAAAACAATACCAGGAAGCAGTGGATTAAAAGTATTAGAATACCAGAGCAGATTACTATCGTGAGGTGATTTTGCTTTACAACTTCGTTTTTATGTTTGGTTTTTGAATAATAATCACAGTAATATTATAAAGAATAAAAAAAGGAAAAATCGAAATTTACCTTTTTTCAGCCACCGGAACGGTGGCCAGAACGACGGCGGACGACGGCGCGCACGGTGGTCCGATCATCGGCCGGTGACCGGCCGGTGACCGGTCCGATGACCGGTCCGGCACCGGAGCCTTCCCCCCGGAGCTTCTTTCCCTCTCCTTCCCTCTTTCTCTTTCTCCCTCTTTCCCTCTCCTTCCCTTTCTTCTTTCCTTCCCTTCTCCTCTCTCCCCCTTCTCCCTTTTTTTTTCTTCCCCGGGTACCAAATGACCCAAAAACAAAAAAAACTCATCTTTTATACTAACCGACCTGGGTCGGGTCGACCCGACCCAGGTCCGCCTAGGATCCGCGCGTTATGACGTCACTGGGGTTATTTTCAACCCCAGTCCCTCCGCTTTTCTGGTGGTTTACAATCAAGTCTTAAATTTTTGCAATTTAGCCCTGGAAGTTGTCCCGTGTTCCGATATGGTCCCCACTGCTGCGCACCGTTTTAAAAGCACGGGAAAATTACTGTTTTGGCCACCTTATATTTTCCCCGTGTTCTAATAGGTCCCTGTGACTTGTTTTAATTTTAAAATTTGGCCCGAACCTTTGTTTTGTTCTTCAATTTAGTCCCCTTTCCAGCGACACCGTCTTGAATAACCGAGAAAATTACTGTTTTGGTCCCCTGAGGTTTTGCCCGTGTTCGAATAGGTCCCTTTTGACTGTTTTGGTTTTAAAATCTGGCCCAAAACTTTAAATCTGTTTCTAATTTGGTCCTTTCTGCCCTATTTCGTTTTTTTATTATTTTTTTATTATTATTATTATTATTATTATTATTATTATTATTATTATTATAATATATGTGTATATATATATATAGCACGTTATCATTCGTGTCTATTTATATTAAGTTTTATTCGTTTTAATATTGGTTGATATTGTTAATATTATTATGTCTATCTACTATTTTGTTTTTTAAACATTAATATTATTCCTTTTATATTATATATATTATTCTTTCCAATATTATATTTTATTATATCGTTATTACTATTTACTTTCTTTATGCATATATATAATATATTCTTAGTATTATCATTATATATTTTATTTTCTAAACACGTACGTATGTGTATTTTATATATTTATAATCGATCCTAATATTTTTATTTCTCATAAATATATACTTATTACTACTATTATCATTATACATTTTTTACTATGTACATATCACTCCACCGTTTATTTATTCTTTTTGGTATATTTATTATTTCATGTGTATGTTTTTAACGTTATATATGTTTATATATTACGTGCATATATTTCTAATGTTATATTTTATATATTATGTATCCTGTATATACTTTTAACATTATTATGTATGTATATATATGTATAAATCCAAGTAGTTTTGTAAATAATTTGTCTCTAATATTATCATTTCCCACGTATGTGTTACGTATATTTCTAATATTATTATCATCAATATACATAGCTATTTTCATGTGCTTATTTCAAATACATCATTTCTACATTATATCATTACGTATATATCACATTTCCATCTTGATTATTGATATATATATACTTTGCGTGTACCCATAATATCATATTACTCGTATATTTTCATCCCATGTTTTATATATATTATCATATATGTGTGTTTATCAAACTTAGCATTATTTGTTTTATATATGTTTGCATTATTATTATTGTCACACTATATGCATCACTATAACCATTATTATTACGCATACATTATTATATGTTTAATATATATTATATATTATTTATTCCGTATATTTTTCACCTTTATCATCATTTGTTTTTTAACATAGCATATTGTTTCACATTATTGTTATTTCTATGTCAACTCTCTTTGTCACAATCTTTTCATGTTTTAAAAAATAAGGCAATGTGCCGATTTTAATATTATGCCGGTGATTTCATCGCTATGTTGGGTGAATCACGAATGGCTCGTGTTAAAAGCGGGATATCCTTCTTAAAAATAAAAAAAAACCCTTAAAATGCTCGTATTTTGATCGGACCACAACTAAATTTTTAAATTGAACTCGTATTTTCAAAAATTAAGACAACGCATGTTTGAAAAGATACCAATTTTTGGGCGTCGCGGGGGTGCTAATACCTTCCCCGCGCGTAACCGACTCCCGGACCCTACTTTTCTCTGAATTTCAACGTGGACCTAAATTTAGCCTTTTTACTTAAAAAACGAATTTTTCAGCCAAAAGAAGTTTTAATAGGTGTCCGATCACACCTAAGAAAAAGGATCGGTGGCGACTCCTTTGCTTTAAATAAATCGAAATTCGTTTTCAAGATTTTAAATCGCCACAATTAGCGACCTAAGCTAAAAATTTTTCGTCGCTACAGCTGGCGACTCCGCTGGGGACCAGTCTTCGAGAGTCGAATCAAATCAAAAGCGTTGTCGAAATTTTCGAAATGCCCTTTTCAAATTAATGTTTAGTCGTGATCCTCAAAATTTTTGGAAAAATCATGCACTTGCATCTCGTTGTGAATATTTTCTAACTTGTTCTGTCTACCTGTTTTGAAGCTCTAAATTTCTAAGCTCCGGTTCTCTAAGTTTAGTTTTTAAAATAAAACGAAAGGTTTGTGAGTTTCTCCCCACACACCGCGCACTTGCATTTAGCATGACATGAGCGCCATACCCGGGCTCCGTCCCTCTTAAGTGAAAGTAAACGCTACGCCTTCATGAGTTAACTCGTCCCTCCGCACAGGCTAGTGAATACTTTCGGGTTACATATGACTTATGCTTTCGTGAGATAACTCGTCCCTCCGCATAGGCATAAGTAAATGTAATCCCTCGAATTGATCTCGTAAGCCTGTGATGGGCTATGACCGAGGTTCTGTACTAATCTTAGTAGGTGACAGTACAGACAATTCGGGTACCTTCCTAGAACCTAAAACCACATATAATGAACTGCACGAGCCACCCAATTAGAGCCATGTCGAACCTCTGTCCGTTTAGCAAACACCAAAATAGGCACACGGGAGAAATGCCTCTTACCTTTTGTACTTTCACTTTGTATATAAGGGGAAGGGATTTATCTGTTAAATTGAATCGGGTAGTTTAAAATTGCTTTAATTTATTTTCATTTATATTTGATCACTAACCGTGTTTTGATTGTCTTTGTTTTATTCTTCATCATGCATCATAGGCATCATTATAGGACGGTGTTGACTAAAGATTAGTTGCCAAAGAACGGGTTTCAAATGGAAGAGTCGATTGTGCAAACGACCGAGACAAACATCGCGGTTCGGGATTGGTCTCTGAGGACTCAAAGAGAAAAGGGAGACAGCCTGGTAGAAGGATGCATTGCCAATCTGCCCGAGCGGGTAACTGTGAATGTCCGTCAAAACAATCTTGAGGACTTGGTTTGGATCTGGAATCAGTGGGATTCAGATACTAGGGGCATTTTCACCAAAAGGTACGGGGACATAGCCCATCTGGTTGCTGTTAAAGTAGACGAAAGATTGATTCAAGCTATGATCAGATTTTGGGATCCGGGTTATCAGTGTTTCACATTTAACCAAGAAGATATGACCCCTACGATAGAGGAATATGCTGCTTTGCTGCATGTCGAAAGCATGCAAGCCTACAAAATATATGTCAAAGAGCCCAAGCCGATGACCTTCAAGAAAAAGTTAGTGAGGCTGACGGACATGACCGATGCATGGGCCGAAAAGCAAATAAAGAAAAAGAATGAAATCAGCTGTGTCCCATGGTTTTCCCTACGAGACCTGGTTTTAAATCATCCTGACATGTTGAAACGGATAAATTTGTTTGCTTTGGCTATCTATGGTTTGGTTGTCTTTCCGAAGATTCTCGGACATATAGAAGTAGCGGTAGTGGATTTCTTTGAAAAGTTGAAGCAAGGTATCAATCCTGCCCCAACCATCCTAGCAGAGACCTTCAGATCTTTGAGCAGTTGCAGAAAAAGAGGGGAAGGACGATTCATCGGATGCGCGCAGCTACTCAACGTTTGGATTTTGAGTCACTTTTGAAAGGTAGAGCGCACACCGTTCTACATGTTTTCGAAGACATTTGCCCTGTTGGAAGCTCACCTTAAGAAAGAATGGCCGAAGGAGGTTACTGAACAGCATTGGGTCTCAGTGTTTCAGAACCTGCGTACCGAGGAGATAATTTGGAGAGCGCCGTGGATACGCCCTTCGCTTCTGTTATACAAGGTCGAAAACCAAGATTGGGTACCACTACTTGGATTGTGGGGAGGAGTTGGTTATGCCCCTCTTTTGGTTCAAAGACAGTTCTCTTCACGACAGTTTATACCCGCCACCAGTGGTCTAGCACAGTCAGAGTTTGCTTTTGCGGGTGAAGGTTACATGAAGAAAGTCCGAGACACTGCAAAGGCTTGGAAAAAAATTCATCTGATGGAGTTGGCTTTATACGCCGATACTATCACCCAGGACTATGATGCATGGAGGAAGCAACGGATGAGTAGTTTGCGAGTCTCATCGGCAGATCACGCCTTTCAAAATCCTTTCTCGAAAGAAATCCCATCCGAGCTAGAGACGGCGAGACAAGAATTCGAACGCGAAAAGACCAAGATGTTACGGGATCTTAGTGCCCTTCAGGAAGAAAACTATCAGCTGAAGATTGATGTTCAAATTGAAAGATCTAGGGCTGAGAAGGTGTAAAAGGAAGCCGAGGTCGTGAGAAACGACTTAAGAGATCTTCATCTGGAAAATAAAAAGTTGAGAGGCACTATAAAGAACAGCGGACTGGGCAAGTCGTCAGCAGAATGGAAAGAGGAATTGAGTAACATCAAATGTGGGATGGAATTTTGGAAAGGAAAAGCAAAGAAAGAAGAAGAAAAAGCTGCACGGGCTGCAATAGAGTTAAGAAAGAAGTCTGCCGAGCACGAAGCTACGTCTGCAGAACTGATAACCGGTCGAGCTAAGCGTCAAGAATTAAAAGAAATGATACGGGATTTAGAAGACACACTACAAGCTCGACAACAACAATTAGAGGCTCTTTTGGAAGCCTTGGAAGAGAAGAAGGGTCAGTATGATAGAGATATCCATGCCTACGAAAATGCCCTCTGCGAAAAGGATGAGAATATTAAATATTTGATCAACGAGATTCGTACGGCAGCCATGCACATAATGCAAATAGCAGATGAAGCAGAGACTCTTAACTGCCAGTTCCCGCCTAGACAGAGATCGAGCATATCAGAATTTTTAGAACGGGTGAAGAATTACGGCAATGTAGCAAGGAAGTTTGTATAAAAGCTGAATCAAATAATGGAAAAACGTTTTGTAAATAGACTCTTTTGATTAATGAAATGCCTAAATAGGGGCTATCTGGAATCAACACCGATTTTGCATATGCATTCATAACTAACATTTAACATTCATTCATTCATTCATTCATTCATTCACTGCATATCCCACGATCGTTTGCTAAAGAGTAGAATCATATGATGCGCAATTGTGACGTTGTAAACCTGGAATCACACCATACGTATAGAACACGTCGACAAGCCAGAGCAATGGAGGCTGAGTTTAATGAAAGAATTGAAAGGATGGAGAGAATTCAGAAAGAATTACAGGAACAGTTAGCCAGGTCGCAACAGGAGACGAGAGAGTTGATGATAAGGTCTCGGGAAGAATCCACTGAACAGAAGGACCAATCGGCTAAAATGATGGAAATGATGTCGGCCCTAGTCAAAGGAAAGGGACCTATACAGAATCCTGAGGTTGTGAATCTTGATCAGGATCCGCCCTACCCTCCTGGGTTTACTCCGCCTCACACGATACATAGAGGATACACGCAAGGGGGACCCGCGGGCCTGGAACAACGGCCTGTAACACCTCCTCCTGTAGGACAGGGGGTATTTGTGGCAAACCCAGGAACTGCTCCGATGGATCCACCTGTCCCAGACCTAGACGATCCGGCAGAAATCGCTAGGCTAAGGATAGAGGATCATGAAGTCCAAGAAAAATATAGAAGTCTGGAGGAAAGACTTAGAGCGATAGAAGGCATTGAAGTCTTCTTGGCGCTAAATGCTAAAGAACTTAGTCTGGTACTGGACTTGATCCTACCTCCAAAATTCAAAGCACCAGATTTTGAAAAGTATGAGGGCTCGAGATGCCCAAAGGCACATCTCGTTATGTTCTGCCGAAAAATGACAGGCTATGTTAATGAAGACAAGCTGCTTATACATTGTTTTTAGGACAGTTTGACCGGATCAGCTCTCCGCTGGTACAACCAACTCAGTAGAGAGAAGATCCGGACCTGGAAAGAT
The DNA here is from genome assembly GCA_020496765.1 of Gossypium stocksii. Taxonomy (NCBI): domain Eukaryota; kingdom Viridiplantae; phylum Streptophyta; class Magnoliopsida; order Malvales; family Malvaceae; genus Gossypium; species Gossypium stocksii. Next base: position 59,627,036 of record CM035622.1, read on the forward strand.
CTAGCAGTGGCTTTTTGCGAACAGTACAAACACGTCTCCGATATGGTACCCGATCGCATGACACTACAAATGATGGAGAAAAAGCCATCGGAAACCTTCAGACAATACGCGCAGAGATGGAGGGACATCTCGGCCCAGGTAGAGCCTCCACTAACCAAGACCGAGATAGCAGTCCTATTTATCAATACCCTGAAGGCACCGTTTTATGATAAATTAGTGGGAAGCGCCACAAAGGACTTCTCGTATATTGTCATATCCGGTGAACTTATACAAAACGCGGTTAAGAGTGGAAGGATGGAAGGAGAAGGTTTGAAGAAGGCAGTCCCCATGAGAAAAAAGGAGCCGGAAGCCCACATGGTGGGAACCGGAAACCGTTATGCTCCTAGTCCATATCCTAATTAACTTCGACCTCGAAATTACCCGCCACCAAACTTCTATCAACCACAAGCCCCCTATTACCAACCACCACCTCCCTATCCTTCTTACCCTGTCTATGCAACCAACAACCCGAGGCCAGCCACCACGTTTCCTCAAAATGCCGGCTCTACCCAAGGCCAACCTAGAGGAGAACCAAGGCCAGCGAGGCCTAACCCCGAGAGACCCCAATTCACTCCTATTCCTGTATCTTACGGGGAACTGTACCCTAAGCTTTTGGAAAAACAGTTGATATCTCCTCATTACATGGCACCGTTGAAACCCCCGTACCCAAAGTGGTACGACCCTAATGCTAGCTGTGCATACCACGCGGGGAACCAGGGGCACTCTACAGAAAACTGCATTGCCTTTAAACGAAGAGTCCAAGGACTAATCGATGCGGGTGTCTTACGCTTCGACGGTACTAGTGGTGCGACCGGAGACCCGTTCCCAAATCATGCTGAAAGAAATGTAAGTGCAGTGGAGGAAATAAGTGAATTGCAAACCAGAAGAGTCGTTTCGGAAATAGGCACACCTTTGCAGAGAATCTGGGAGGTGTTGCTCGAAAAAGGGTTACTCTGTCTTCTTAGAGGAGTAACCGAGAAAAGAAATATGAAAAGTCAAAATTTTTGTGATTTCCATGAAGTCGAAGGACATAATATCCAGTCGTGTGAGCAATTTAAAGAATTACTCCAAAACATGATGGACAACAAAGAAATTGAAATCTTCAATGGAAGAAAAGAGGCCAATGAAGGAGAAATATGAGCCTCTGATAGTCAATCATCGGATCTTCCTTACACGGCTGAACGACCACTGATAATTTATTATGATGCGAGGAGAGAACCGGTAAAACCAAAAATGGTAATTGAGGTGCCATCGCCTTTTCCGTATAAGGACAGTAAGGCAGTACCTTGGAAATACGATGTCAATATTGTCACTCCTGAAAGCGAAAAATCCCAAGGCACGGCTGAAAATATTGAAGAAGTTGGTCACTTTACCCGGAGTGGAAGATGCTATTCCAAAGAAGTTGAACCAGCAAAGAAGAATAATAATTCCAAACAAAAGGGAAAGGCACCCATGTTTGAGGCTGAAGTCGAATCGGAAAGTCCGCCCGAACGACAAGAGACTAAAAGACCTGTAAATGAAGAAGAGGCGCAGGAATTTTTGAAATTCATTAAACACAGTGAGTACAGCGTGGTCGAACAATTAAGTAAACAACCTGCACGTATTTCGGTATTATCTCTGTTATTGAATTCGGAGCCGCATCGAAATGCCTTGTTGAGGGTATTGAATCAAGCCTCTGTAGCAAACAATATATCGGTCGAAAAGCTTGATAGATGGATCAATAACTTGAACGCGGATAATTTCATCTCCTTTAGTGATGATGAAATACCACCGAACGGTAGAGGCTCCGTGAAGGCACTGCACATAACAACCCGCTGTAAGGGTTATATAATACTGAACGTGCTTATTGATAATGGATCAGCACTTAATGTTATGCCCCTGGCCACACTTTCCAGAATTCCGATAGATTTGTCCTATTTGAGGCCGTGTCATTCCACGGTGAGGGCATTTGATGGAACGAGACGAGAAGTTGTAGGAAAAATTGAGATCCCTCTAGAAGTGGGTCCTTATGTCTATGACGTCAAATTCCAAGTTATGGACATCACTCCTTCATATAATTGCCTCCTGGGGAGGCCATGGATTCATTCCGCGGGTGCCGTTCCATCATCCCTTCATCAGAAAATAAGATTTATCATGGATGGTTGCTTGGTTACTGTTTAAGGTGAGGAGGATATTGTTGTGTATATTTCAGCAGACACACCTTACCTCGAAGCGAACAAAGATGCTGTGGAATGTTCTTTTCGATCCTTTGAGTTCGTCAATGCCACGTTTGTGGCTGAAGGAAGTAGAATTCCTGTGCCTAGACTGTCAAAGAATACTAAAATGGGAATCAAGTTGACGGTAGGAAGAGGGGCCCGAGCGATAAAAGGGTTAGGAAGACATCATCAAGGAATAGCCAGGGCTCTAAAGCCAATTCACCACAAGGCCCGTTTTGGGCTAGGATTCCAACCAAAGGCACATCATTTAAAGAAACAGTGGAGGAAGGAGCAAGAAAGAAGGGTTGCGAGGACTCTGGGGCGAGAGCTGGAATGGGAACCCATTGAGTACCCCCATCTGTCAACGACATTTACATCTGCTGGAATAATATATCCTGGGCAAGATAGTGTACACAGCCCATTGTTACTCATTAAGAAGGCTTTCCAGAACATTTGCATAAATGTCATTGATGAAGAAGCTGGCACAAGTAAGAACGTTTCAAAGATACGCCCTTGTCCCCCGGGTTACATGTTGAACAATTGGACCGCTGAAGATCTCCTTGTGGTTTACAAGTCTTCCTCAGAGTAATATCCGATATTCACTTTTTGTGTCTCTAAATCTAATGGGATTCTTTTGTAAGAGCTGTCGTCTGCTCTTTGTCTATTAAATGAATATTAATAAAGAAGCATTTTGTCATAACCTTTTGCATCTACTCCATAATTATTCTTTCATTTCATGGCCTGTTCTTGCACTTACCTCATATCATGCCATAATGTTTTGTTTGTTGTTGCCAAAACTTGGATGTCCCTCTATAGTGTTCTCTTTCCCATTCAATTTTCAGGTGTTCAGATGCCAATGACATGAACGAACCCGTTACCAATCTTGAAATCGAATTTGAAAGGACCGTTTGTTTAGGAGAATTCGAGGATGAGGGAAATGCCGAAGACTATGTCTCGTCTCCTGACTTGTTAAGGTTGGTGGAACAAGAGGACAAACAGATTCTACCTCATCAAGAATCAGTTGAAACAATAAACCTGGGCACTAATGAAAATAAGAAAGAAGTGAAGATTGGGACCTCACTCTCAGAGGACACTAGGCATCATTTGATTGATTTGCTTCATGAGTACAAAGACGTATTTGCATGGTCCTATCAGGATATGCCGAGATTGGACGTGGACATAATGGTTAATAAGCTCCCGCTGAGACCTGAATGTAAACCCATCCAACAAAAATTAAGGCGGATGAGGCCCGAAATGTTGCTGAAGATAAAAGAGGAAGTCAAGAGGCAATTTAATGCAGGCTTCCTACAAGCTTCCAGATATCCAGAATGGGTGGCTAATATTGTCCCAGTGCCAAAGAAGGATGGTAAAGTGCGAATGTGCGTGGATTATCGTGACCTGAACCGTGCAAGTCCTAAGGATAATTTTCCCTTACCACATATCGACACATTGGTGGATAATACGGCGAAGCATTTATTATTTTCTTTCATGGATGGATTTTTGGGGTATAATCAGATCAAAATGGCTCCCGAGGATATGGAGAAAACCACCTTTATAACGATGTGGGGAACGTTCTGTTACAAGGTGATGCCATTCGGGCTCAAGAATGCCGGGGCCACCTATCAGAGGGCCATGGTGACATTGTTCCATGATATGATGCATAAGGAAATAGAAGTCTATGTTGACGACATGATTGCTAAATCCCGATGGGAAAAAGAACATATTGTCAACCTCAAAAAGTTGTTTGGAAGACTGAGAAAGTTTCAGCTGAGACTTAATCCAGTCAAATGTACATTTGGGGTTACCTCGGGAAAATTACTGGGCTTCATCGTCAGTAAAAAAGGCATAGAGGTAGATCCAGAAAAGATAAAAGCCATTCAAGAACTACCCCCACCGCGCACTCAGAAAGAGGTCAGAGGATTCTTGGGAAGGCTAAACTACATTGCCCGATTCATTTCTCAACTCACTAATCAGTGTGACCCCATCTTTCGACTCCTTCGAAAGCACAATTCTGGAGAATGGGACGAGAAATGTCAGGAAGCCTTTGACAAAATAAAACAATACTTGTCTAACCCCCCAGTGCTAGTGCCACCAACCCCAGGGAGGCCTTTGATTTTGTATGTAACTGTGTTCGAGAACTCAATGGGTTGTGTACTCGGGCAGCATGACGAGTCGGGGAAGAAAGAAAAGGCGATATACTACCTTAGCAAAAAGTTTACAGAATACGAAGCAAGGTATTCATCAATCGAAAAGTTCTGTTGTGCTTTGGTTTGGGCAGCTCGGAGACTCAGGCAATACATGTTGTATCACACGACATGGTTGATTTCAAAGCTAGACCCAATAAAGTATATGATGGAATCGCCCACACTCTCAGGGAGAATGGCACGTTGGCAGATCCTATTATCAGAATACGATATCATCTATGTGAGTCAGAAATCGGTGAAAGGGAGTGCAATAGCTGATTTCTTAGCGGCTCGAACAACCGAAGAGTATGAGCCCCTGAGATTTGATTTCTCGGATGAAGATCTAATATGCATCACAGAAAGAGAGTGTGAGTCATCAAAGGGGACGCCCTGGAAAATGAGCTTTGATGGCGCGTCAAATGCCCTGGGGCATGGGATTGGGGCAGTCTTAGTATCACCGGAAGGAGATCATTATCCTTTCACTGCTAGACTCAATTTTTTCTGCACCAACAACATAGCAGAATACGAGGCTTGTATCATGGGACTTCGGGCAGCTATTGAACGAAATATCGATGTCTTAGAGGTATACGGGGATTCAGCCCTAGTAATCTACCAAATTCGCGGAGAATGGGAAGTGAGAGATCAAAAGTTGATTAAGTACAGCCATCTGGTAGCTGAATTGATCAAAGACTTCAAAGAAATAACATTTAATTACTTCCCACGCAAAGATAATCAATTGGCTGATGCCTTGGCCACTCTGGCTTCCATGTTTAAAACAAATAAAGAAGCAGAAATAATGCCCCTCAGGATGAGCATATACGAGGTCCCTGCACATTGTTATAGCATCGAGAAGGAGGCTGATGGACGACCATGGTACCATGATATCTTAGAGTACATCAAGAATCAAACGTATCCTGAACAGGCAAACGAGAATGACAAAAGAACAATCAGAAGAATGTCAGTGGGATTTGTTCTTGATGGAGACACCTTGTACAAGAGAGGCAAAGATCAGGTGCTTATGAGATGCGTTGACACCGCTGAAGCCAAGAAAATACTTGAAGAAGTTCACGAAGGAATATGTGGGACCCACTCCAACGGCTTCACTATGTCCAGAAAAATTATGAGACTCGGGTATTACTGGTCGACGATGGAAAGGGATTGCATTAGCTACGCAAGAAAGTGCCACAAATGTCAAATTTATGGCGACAAAATTCATGTAGCTCCTTCTCCCCTTCATGTTATGACGTCTCCATGGCCCTTTTCAATGTGGGGCATGGACGTTATAGGGCCGATTTCTCCCAAAGCTTCTAATGGGCACCGATTCATTTTCGTGGTCATCGACTATTTCACAAAATGGGTAGAAGCTGCCTCATTTGCTAATGTGACAAGGGCCGCTGTCTGTAGGTTCTTGAAAAAGGAAATCATTTGTCGATATGGTTTGCCTGAAAGAATCATCTCAGATAACGCTTTGAATTTGAACAATAAAATGATGACAGAGGTGTGCAAGCAATTTCACATAAAGCATCATAATTCCTCGCCTTATCGCCCGAAGATGAACGGAGCTGTTGAAGCAGCTAACAAGAACATAAAGAAGATCATCGGCAAAATGACAGAGACCTACAAGGACTGGCACGAAAAGCTGCCATTCGCTCTGTTCGCATACCGCACATCTGTGAGGACGTCCACAGGGGCAACTCCTTTCTCTCTAGTCTATGGGATGGAAGCCGTGCTGCCCATTGAAGTCGAGATTCCCTCCTTACGAGTCTTAATGGAGTCGAAACTCGAGGAGGCAGAATGGGTCCAAGCTCGATATGATCAGTTGAATCTCATCGAAGAAAAACACCTAAAGGCAATCTGTCATGGACAGATGTACCCAAAGAGAATGATTGCGGCCCATAACAAGAAGGTACTGCCAAGAGAATTCCACGAAGGAGAACTCGTTTTGAGAAAGATCCTCCCAATACAAAAAGATTTGCGAGGGAAATGGGCACCTAATTGGGAAGGACCGTATGTCGTAAAGAAGGCATTCTCTGGCGGGGCTTTGATCCTTACAGAAATGGATGGGAAGGAGTTACCAAATCCAGTAAACTCCGATGTTGTGAAGAAATACTACACTTAACAAAAAAAAAATGGGGAGATCAAGGTGAAAACCCGAAAAGGGCGCATTGGTCAAACACAGAACATTAGGATGAAAACCCGAAAGGGCGTCCTAATAAAGCAAATCTGGGCCCAAGGGGCAGAAGCAATCTCGAACAGTGGGCCAAGTGACCAGGCTATAGTATGAAGCATTTCTGAAACACTCGAGATCTTCTACACAAGAGGCCTTGCTCAGAAAGATTAGTGATTGAGAAACGTGGCAGAGTTCATGCATTGAATATCTAGAACATTTGTATCCACTAATATGGTTCCTTTTCTTCTATGGCACTTTCAATTATCCTTGGTTGACTTTGTTTGTTACCTTCGAAATTAATGTGAAGTCTCTTTCTTGTACCTACCTGACCATTTGCATGCATCTCATTATGTTGTTTAATTGATAAAAAGTAATATGACATGCTCTGAACAAAAGAAATGTTGAGTATTACTCGGATAGAAAACTTGATAGGCACAAGAGTCTCAAAGTGGGAACAAGAGGTTCAACATACGCTAAGCAAGTGATATCCGAGAAACACAGATTACTTGTAAAGCTTAAAAGTTGGATGCAAAAAAAAAACTGGGAAGGAACTTAAGAATCCTAGCGTTGAAAGCAGATCATCACGATAAGCAAAACAGGAGCTCGAAAGCAAGAACAAAAGCTCAGATGGGGCAAGATCACTGCGAGAGTCGTGATGAAAAGAGATCACGGCAAACGAATGCAAGGCACATAACATGTTCATGTAGGCATGAATGCATTTAAGGCAAATAGGTGCATATCACGATAACATCATGCATGACATATACAGGTATTCCAAACAGAGCAAAAGGTTTTGGGAAAGCTATCCAAATCAAGGAAAAGATACTTGAATTCCACCATGTGAGAAATTCTGGGTGATTTTAATTTATGTTTTCGAAAATCAACTCATACTGCGAGAAGTGAGTTGAGCCTCAGGACACGCTGAGGTATTTTCAAGTTCGGTTATGTTTCAAAAAAATCAACTCATATTGCGAGAGGTGAGTTGAGCCTCAAGACACGTTGAGGTATTTTAATTTCTGTTATCTGACTCATATTACGAGAAGTGAGTCAAACCTTAAGTCACGACGAGATGTTTTCAACATCTGTCTTTAATTTATGTTTTCAGAAATCAGCTCATATTGCGAGAAGTGAGTTGAGCCTCAAAACATGTTGAGGTATTTTTAATTTCTGTTATTGACTCATATTGCGAGAAGTGAGTCAAACCTTAGATCATGCCGAGGTACTTTCGAATCTTGTTTTTTATGTTTTCAAAATCAGCTCATATTGCGAGAAGTGAGCTGAGCCTCGAGACACGTCGAGGTACTTTTGATTTCAGTTTTAGATCAACTCATATTGCGAGAGGTGAGTTGAGCTCTTTTAGTTTCAGTTTCCAGTCTATGTTTCAAGCTCAACTCATATTGTGAGAAGTGAGTCGAGCTCTTTTAAATTCAATTTTAATTACTGTTCCAAAATCAACTCATATTGCAAGAAGTGAGTTGAGTTCTTCTAATTCTAGTTTCTTAATTTCATATTTCATGATCAACTCATATTGCGAGAGGTGAGTTGAGACTTTTCAATTTCTGTCATTAATTTTTGTTTCTCAGAGGTTAACTCATATTGCGAGAAGTGAGTTAAGCCTTGGGCCTCATGTCTAGATATTTTCAAATTCTATTCTCAAATGTTCGCTTTTCAAAAGTCAACTCATATTGCGAGAAGTGAGTTGAGCCTCAGTTTGCACACCGAGATATTTGCAATTTATATTTCAAAAATCTGACCTATATTGCCAGAATGCGCAGGTTGAGCAATTTCTGACTTCGTCTCAATAAAGGATGAAGATTGGAACTGATTGAAGACATCAGATTTTGCCTCTTTAAAGCTGCAATGGAGCCAGTTGAAGATACAAATTGTGCCTCTTTGAGGTTACAAGGGAGCTGATCAAAGATATAGGCCTTGCATTCCCAGTGAAGTCGCAGAGGCGCAGATTGAAGATACCAGATCTCATCTCTGAAGTTTCAGAATATCAGATCACGACGAATTCTATATCCCTGAAGTGAAGATAGATCGAGGCTACAAGGCAGATCTTAGAAGTTGCGATGAATTGAACCTAAAGCTACGAGAGGCGGTGGGTTAAATAGGGTTACTTAAGAAAAGAAACCCCAGAGCAAGTTGGGAGCTCGCAAGACCAGGCAAAATTGGCCTTTCTTTATGTCTTTACTCTATTCCTGTTACACGACAATGAGCAAAGGGGGCAGCTGTTATAGCCCAATTTTGCCAATGAAAACAAGCCCAAAATTAAACCAAATTAACAGTCAATGTCCAATTACAAGACCCATTTCGAGTCCATTTACAACCAAGCCCAATTTGCATTAACCCATTTACCCAAAATAAACCCAATTACAACTTTAGCCCAACATTTCAAACCCGTTTACAAACCCAACTACCCTAGCCCATTACCCAAATACACCCAAACCCTAACTCAGAAACCCTAGCCCTAATACCCATTTAGCCTTTGCCGCCAATGCCACTGACCCACTTGCTCTGCCCATCTGATAGCAGCTGCAGCACCGCCCCAAGGTCGTCTCAGCACCGCCCAAGGAGCCCTGCAAGCATTAAACGAGACAAGGACAGAAAGCAATAGAAAAATAATAAAAAATAACTTGTAAACGAAGTAAACAGAAGGCTATAAAAGCCTGATTCAAAACGATTGTAAGGGTCGGATTTTGAACCCCAAAAACAGCAAATACAAACGCAAGAATATTCAAAGGCAAAATAGCAGTATTCTAGCAATAACAGCGAAGGGAATACCCCGAATTTCAAAACAATACCAGGAAGCAGTGGATTAAAAGTATTAGAATACCAGAGCAGATTACTATCGTGAGGTGATTTTGCTTTACAACTTCGTTTTTATGTTTGGTTTTTGAATAATAATCACAGTAATATTATAAAGAATAAAAAAAGGAAAAATCGAAATTTACCTTTTTTCGGCCACCGGAACGGTGGCCGGAACGACTGCGGACGGCGGCGCGCACGGTGGTCCGATCATCGGCCGGTGACCGGCCGGTGACCGGACGGTGACCGGTCCGATGACCGGTCCGGCACCGGAGCCTTCCCCCCGGAGCTTCTTTCCCTCTCCTTCCCTCTTTCTCTTTCTCCCTCTTTCCCTCTCCTTCCCTTTCTTCTTTCCTTCCCTTCTCCTCTCTCCCCCTTCTCCCTTTTTTTTTCTTCCCCGGGTACCAAATGACCCAAAAACAAAAAAACTCATCTTTTATACTAACCGACCTGGGTCGGGTCGACCCGACCCAGGTCCGCCTAGGATCCGCGCGTTGTGACGTCACTGGGGTTATTTTCAACCCCAGTCCCTCCACTTTTCTGGTGGTTTACAATCAAGTCTTAAATTTTTGCAATTTAGCCCTGGAAGTTGTCCCGTGTTCCGATATGGTCCCCACTGCTGTGCACCGTTTTAAAAGCACGGGAAAATTACTGTTTTGGCCCCCTTATATTTTCCCCGTGTTCTAATAGGTCCCTGTGACTTGTTTTAATTTTAAAATTTGGCCCGAACCTTTGTTTTGTTCTTCAATTTAGTCCCCTTTCCAGCGACACCGTCTTGAATAACCGAGAAAATTACTGTTTTGGTCCCCTGAGGTTTTGCCCGTGTTCGAATAGGTCCCTTTTGACTGTTTTGGTTTTAAAATCTGGCCCAAAACTTTAAATCTGTTTCTAATTTGGTCCTTTCTGCCCTATTTCGTTTTTTATTATTTTATTATTATTATTATTATTATTATTATTATTATTATTATTATAATATATGTGTATATATATATATAGCACGTTATCATTCGTGTCTATTTATATTAAGTTTTATTCGTTTTAATATTGGTTGATATTGTTAATATTATTATGTCTATCTACTATTTTGTTTTTTAAACATTAATATTATTCCTTTTATATTATATATATTATTCTTTCCAATATTATATTTTATTATATCGTTATTACTATTTACTTTCTTTATGCATATATATAATATATTCTTAGTATTATCATTATATATTTTATTTTCTAAACACGTACGTATGTGTATTTTATATATTTATAATCGATCCTAATATTTTTATTTCTCATAAATATATACTTATTACTACTATTATCATTATACATTTTTTACTATGTACATATCACTCCACCGTTTATTTATTCTTTTTGGTATATTTATTATTTCATGTGTATGTTTTTAACGTTATATATGTTTATATATTACGTGCATATATTTCTAATGTTATATTTTATATATTATGTATCCTGTATATACTTTTAACATTATTATGTATGTATATATATGTATAAATCCAAGTAGTTTTGTAAATAATTTGTCTCTAATATTATCATTTCCCACGTATGTGTTACGTATATTTCTAATATTATTATCATCAATATACATAGCTATTTTCATGTGCTTATTTCAAATACATCATTTCTACATTATATCATTACGTATATATCACATTTCCATCTTGATTATTGATATATATATACTTTGCGTGTACCCATAATATCATATTACTCGTATATTTTCATCCCATGTTTTATATATATTATCATATATGTGTGTTTATCAAACTTAGCATTATTTGTTTTATATATGTTTGCATTATTATTATTGTCACACTATATGCATCACTATAACCATTATTATTACGCATACATTATTATATGTTTAATATATATTATATATTATTTATTCCGTATATTTTTCACCTTTATCATCATTTGTTTTTTAACATAGCATATTGTTTCACATTATTGTTATTTCTATGTCAACTCTCTTTGTCACAATCTTTTCATGTTTTAAAAAATAAGGCAATGTGCCGATTTTAATATTATGCCGGTGATTTCATCGCTATGTTGGGTGAATCACGAATGGCTCGTGTTAAAAGCGGGATATCCTTCTTAAAAATAAAAAAACCCTTAAAATGCTCGTATTTTGATCAGACCACAACTAAATTTTTAAATTGAACTCGTATTTTCGAAACTTAAGACAACGCATGTTTGAAAAGATACCAATTTTTGGGCATCGCGGGGGTGCTAATACCTTCCCCGCGCGTAACCGACTCCCGGACCCTACTTTTCTCTGAATTTCAATGTGGACCTAAATTTAGCCTTTTTACTTAAAAAACGAATTTTTCAGCCAAAAGAAGTTTTAATAGGTGTCCGATCACACCTAAGAAAAAGGATCGGTGGCGACTCCTTTACTTTAAATAAATCGAAATTCGTTTTCAAGATTTTAAATCGCCACAATTAGCGACCTAAGCTAAAAATTTTTCGTCGCTACACCCCTGAGATAATTGAAGGGAGATCCTTAGTCTTGAGGGAGAACTCAGCTTCTGAGATTGATCAATCAGCTTCCCTTGGAGTAATTCCTTGCTTCTACTCTCTGTATTGGCAGAAATAAGGCACTCTTTTGTGGGAGAAAAGATCACCCTTGAAGTTGCCTCCTAGGGTCTTTATATAGATCTTTAGAATGCCTTTCTTAGCCTCTAAGTATCTTTTTCCAAGTGAAATTGAAATTCCTCATGACAGGAACACGCCCATGTGCTACGCCCGTGTAGATCGAGGCCCAGGCCGTGTTCGAGACTGTTAAGGTGGCACGACCGTGTGATATGGCCGTGCTCGTCTGGGTTGGGCCATGTTTGGGCTCAAGGTGGCACGGACGTGTGTCACGGTCGTGTGGCGAACCTCTAGGCCATGTTGTTATCATTCTTTGGCCCATTTTCTCCATTTTCGGCTTGTTTCTTGTTTTCACTTCCCTATGCTCACCTGAGTATAAAACATGAAATTAAATGTTTAACAGCATCAATTTACACAAATTCAATGATAATTCATCCTGAAATTAGGCTAAGCATGAGGTAAAAACATATATAATTTATCATTTATCACCAAGATAGCGTTAAAAATAAACACATCAAAGTAACCAATATTACATAACTTGGTAAGGCATCAAAATGTACCAAAGCAACCTAGATTTCAAATGCTTATACATTCCACTATTAACACATACACCATAATACCATCACAAAGCACCCTATACATGCCAATATAAACCTTAATCAAATTACTCAAAAACTACCGAATTGTCCACTGGATAGTGTGATAGATCTTCGACGAACTTCCAACTGATTGAGCTTCTGATAATCTGTAAAGTAAAGGAAAATAACTACGTAAGCAACGAATGCTTAGTAAGCTCATATAAACTTTAAACATAATATACCATTCAATAATGAACTTTATAAAATAACTATAAACCTTTTACTAATGCCATAAGATTAATAAAGCCTCTATAACACCATCAAACTCACAATTTAACATACTTGTCCATGATACATATGAAATCAACCATATATATATGAACATAACATTTAATTCATCATCGTTACCATATTATCATGTTTCATTCCATTAGCTTACTTACTGTTTCCAAATGCTTAGTATAAGCCTAAACAACATCATCAAATCACAAGTTAGTGCACTTGTCCATAATATAAATGAGTTTATCTATAGCATAAGTGGATTTCCCATATATAAGTACATCATTTAATTCTTCAATCTTTTTATAACAAGATGTTACATCTCAATTGTGATCTTATTGTTTGATTTCCTTTTCTTACCCATTGAACCATCTAGAATTTCATCAGATACTCTAGAAAGCTCACATGAAGTGTACCTTTACATATAACCGTGACCTTTTCCTTTACATCAATGTTCACATGAGCTGTAAGTCAGAATGTAAACTACAAGATCCTACTCACACAAGCTATGGAGAATCTACAATAAATGCAGGACCTCAGCCATCGGTAGGACATTCAAGACCAGCACCCAAAACATGAAATCCATAATGACATGTCATTTGTATCCTAAGAATTCATAAGGTTCAATTGGGATTCGATATCCATCAATTTATCATAGCATAATACATATATATATATATAGGTTCGTTTATACCAAATCAACATAATGAACATTCAATTTAACTAGCATAAAAGCAATTACAGTTCATACGAACTTACCTAACTAAATTGCAGTAATAACTAAGTTCAGAGGCTATTTGGTAATTTTCTCTTCTCCTCGATTTTCCACTCCTTCTTGATCTAAATTAATAATTCTACTCAATTCATTAACTCTAACGGAAAAACCAATTCATTTTATACAATTAAGTCCTTTTTGACATTTTTACAAAATTGCGACCAACATTTTACTTTTATACATTTAGTCCCTAAGTTCAAAACTTGCAAATTAACCATTTTTATTCAATTAATCCCATTCTAGAATTTAGAATAATTAATTATCTTAGAACCTATAATAATAAAAATTTACAAAATTACCCTCAATGGTTACCCTTTTTGCAATTTAGCCCCTAAACCCGAAACTTGTAATTTCATCATTTCTAAACAAAATTCATGCAAACCAATTTTTACCTATTTTTATAATATCCCATATTTATCATCCATTTGCAATATTTTCCTTTAATTTTACCATTTTCATAGATAAGTCCTTATACCTTAAAATCATCAAAAATTACTTAATAGAATATGTTTATTTAACAACAAAGCTTAACAATCTATCATAAACTTTCACAAGCACCTCAAATTAATCCATGAAACATTCTAAAACATTTGATAATTTCGAAAGAAAAGGTACGGGTTAGCTGAGTCTAATTGCAACAATCTCAAAAACATAAAAATTACAAGAAATAAATGAAAAATGGACTTCATGCATTAAACATAGCAAAACTGAAGATTCAAGCTCTTTAAAAATGGTGGTTCGGTCAAAGAAAGGAGAAAATAAAAAAGATGGCTTTCATGTTTCATATTTTATCATTATTATTTTATTTTAATAATAAAAATAACATATAAAACATATAAAATTAAAAGAAATTAAAGCTCAAACCATCCCACTATCTTGAGAATGGTTAATTTATCAATTAAGGCCATCCAATTATGTTTCTTTAATAAATCAACACCTTCAATGTAATAGCGATTGACTTTTTCAACTATTATGATTTAGTCCTTTTTACTTAATTAACCATTTAAACATTAAAATTTTTGAACAAAACCTTAATACAACCTTAATAACACTCCATGAATATTTAATAAAATATTTCCAGATCTGTTTATAGAAACGAGGTCCTGATACCTCATTTTCTAAAACCACTTAACTTTAGGGTCAAACCACCTGGACCTAATTATTCATCCAAGTAGCATAAATTGCAAATTCAAAATTTATTATAATTCCATATTTGACTTGTAAATATTAAAAATAATATTTACGAACTTACTTGTTAGATTTGTGGCCCCAAAACCACTATTTCTAACACCACTGATAAACGAGATGTTACAAATCAGCCTAGTTGCGCCTTTCGACGTTCAACTAACTTAATGAGTCAGAAAAAACTACTTATCTCTCGACCTCACAGTTCAGACCGGTTTGGTGCTAAGATGTTCACGGATAAGCCATACTAATTGTGGGTTAATTCCCACCTAAACGACTTCCTAGGGTCGTCAAGCTTAGGGTTTAAGTTTTTCCCCTCCCAAATAGTTGATCCGCTAAGAAAACTCTACCTTTCAATCAATTAATAAGATTATTATGATTGAAACATGTGAAATATAGAAAAAGTATAAACTAGTTCTAATCTTTACGCAAAAATTCAATTAACAATGTTAAGAAAGAGATATAAAGAATAGAATAAAGGAAATAGATGCTCATGGATTTATCAATGATAGCATGGCTCTGGAACAATCTCCACTCATGAGAGTCTCACTTCGAAATAGGATCTTCTGATTATAAGAACATAAAATACCCTAAGTAAAAATGAAGAACGAAATAAAAACCCTAAGTATATTTTCCATCTCCCTCAAATTGTATGTTTAAACTAATTACAATGGCCTTCATATAGGCTAAAATTTGAATATTAAAGTGCCTAAACTATTATTGAAGTCTTAGAGTTTAACTGGGAAAAATACACCTAATTTCCCTCTAAAATGTAATTATGTCGTGCAAGGATTTTTGGGTTGCATAGGGTCGGTGTTGCAACATAGGCTTGCGATGTTGCAACACAGGCCCGCAGTGTTGCAACATAGGGTAGGTTGTGATAGAGAAGGGAACGTGCCGCGACACAGAAGGGAGCGTGTCACGATATTAAAGGTATTTTCTCTCCAGTACTGGTTTTTGGCTTCTTCCTTCATTGTTGTGACATCAATAACTTAGTTTTGCGACATAGGCATCAGTTTTGACCCGAATATGCATCTTTAGCTCTTGATTTTCCCTACAAGACCATGTAACCTTATTTAGATATATAAAATGTAATAACAATTACTAAAAAGCATAAATTACTACTTTAAGCATAAAAAGCTAAATATATACTAAGATGCTTTGATTTAACTATTAAACAAGCTAAAGTTATGTGTAAAAGGATGTAAATAATAATGTAATTCATGGTAGATCAAGAGGTAAGTAATGATGACTACTTAAGTACCAAGTCTTTCTTTGAAAAATCCTATCCTAGGCATGTACATTCGCATGACCACACTACTTTGCTCTTTACAAGAGAACAAAATTAATGGCAAGACATCTACCTAATTTATTCATAACCTACAATTTATTTAATTTTATTATGCGGAAGTAAAATACTTCCATAAATAAATATAAAAATACATATGTTTTAAACAAAATACTAAGAAAAAGAAATTCCCTCCTTTTATTAATTTATATCATCCCCTTCTTGCTTGAATTCTCGAACTCTTCTTATCTGGAAACTCGAGAATGAAAGTGGACAGATTATTACAGAAATTCTTAACAATATTCCTTATCGAGTCATCTTTAATTTTTACATATTTCCAATAAGCATCTTGTTGGTTATGCATAAATTTCCACATATCCATCATAGTTGAAAATTCCAACTTATCATTGATGTTTGAAGTAGTAGTCATCAGAATGGTCAACTCAGTATTAGAAGTTGTCTTGACTAGTTCGACAACATTTGATTCCATTCCTGGTTTAGGACTATTCAGTTCTCCTTCAGATTCTGCTTTTTCTGGTTCATTTACTGAGTCAAAATTAGTTTTAGTGTAACACCCCAAACCCAGCCTAGACGTTGTAGCCGAATCTGGCAATTTCACATGAGAGTGTTTTTGAAAACCAGTTCCGATACATAAAAAAATCACTCAAATTATTATCTTTTGCTTAGGTTGAAAAAATCTGTATTGATTGACTCGCTTGAAAACATTTCTTTTACGCGGAAGCTATACTATCCAAATAACTCTTGGTTTTATTTTTACTTATGAAAACCTTAGTTAATTTTAGAAAACTATTCTTGGTCGTGTTGTAGCTTAAAATCCAAAATCAACAGTTTAAAATCCCAAATTAAAACCAAAAAGTCCAAGTTTGGAAAATTTACATAAAAATTTCCCCAAAAATAAAAGTTAGAGCTATAAGAGCATTAATTCCATAAAGTCCAAAGCGTATGTGGCAGTGGTTACTATCGAGCCCTCCGCTGCGCCAATCCGCCTACTACCGGGGGTTACCTGAATAGATTAAACAAATAAGAGGTGAGTTTTTGCAAACTCAGTGTGTAATCCCCTACAGACAGCATACATACAGACATACATCAATAACAGATAATTCGGGCCCGAGCCCTTTATAGAAATGGTGTGGACCTTAGCCCACTTAGAAACAGAATCAGATATAGTTGGGTCTTAGCTCGTACAGATATAGCATGCATAACAGATCAGAATAGCATAATCATACCCATAAACCCCGCACACTATCTCCATCCAACCCTACACACCATGTGGGGATAAAATTGACCCACACAGCGCTACACACCAAGTATGGGGATAAAATCAACCCATGAAACCCTACACACCAAGAGGTACCGTAATGCGGCACGTGTCATAAATATGCAGCATAGCTACCAGATATCAGGCTTAGAAGCCTTTCAGATACTTCCTTCACTTCACCACTTCCACCCTAAAGCAATGCAACATACATAAATGGCATGCTATAATGTAGATAAACAAATCATACGTCAATATTCAGAACAGTACAGATTACACATGCTAAAGATAACATGTTAACATATACATCACAATATCATATCACAGAACAGGGGTCTAAGTAATGCTTACCGACGCTACGATAGGTTATAGTCGACTTGTGCGACCTGTGCAACTTTACAGAACATTTCAGAAAAATGGGCCAACACGCTCATGTGGCCTGCCAATGTGGGCCCATAAGCTCGTGTGGCCTACACGACTGTGTGGCCCATACAACCTAAATTAGCCATGGTCATGTGGATCACACAGCCTGGCCCAAAAATCCCACATGCCTGTGTGGTTCATACGTGTGGCCCACATGGCCTAATTGGCTAAGCCCGTGTCTCGCACGCGGCCTCGCTGACCATCACACAGCCGTGTCATGCACCCGTGTCACGCGCGCACGGCTTGATTCATCTGTCACACGCCTGTGTATCACCCCACGACCTACCACATGGGCAGTATACACACCGATTTGGCATCGACAGTAAGCTTTTTTGCTTTCGCTGAATCCCACTTTATGTGCAATTGGAGTACACACCTGGACTATTTCCGATGCTTAAGCACTCATGAGCCCTTCCAAACCTAAAATTGACAATCCAAAGTCCAGTTTTAGTAATTTAATCCAATTTGCCACGAACTGACAATTCTCAAAAACCATCGACAATCTTACCTCGCTTAAGCAATCTTGATTTCGCACAACCACAACGTCGATTGGAATCCACCAGCCCCTTAATTTGTGTCTAAATAGAAAATGACTCTTTTCAAACGAAAATTCATTGAATAACTCAAAAGAACTCACTTATCACTTACTGAATAACACCCGAAAAGCAGAGATGTGAAATGACGAGGGAAAAGAGGTAAAAGAATCAACTTGGGGAGCAAGGAAATAGTGTAAAAAACATGACAGCAATGGGGATGCTAATACAAATGGTCTTATTTTCGCATTAAAACCTTCCAATTTTTATCCTCTAGCTACCTAACTCAATTTACTAGAAACTCACCACTTTTGACTTTTATGCGATCTAGTCTTTTTTCGCGATTAAGTCTTCAATCGCGTAAATTAACTCTCTAAAATTTTCATGCATACTTATAAAAATACGATAACATATAGTTTAACACTAAGATAATTTTCTCACTCCTCGGGAAGTGATTTTGAAATCACTATCCTGACTAAGCCCGGTTTAGCGCTGTTACAAATAACACAACCCTAGCCGAAACTAGTAGCAAAAATAATACCCCTTAATTGCGCAGAGGCTCGAACCTCAGACCTCCATCATATTAACACACCACTTATCCACCAGACCAGCAGGCTCATTCTAATATACTTTCACCAACAATTACTTAAAAGCCTATTAACCAAAGGTAAGGCTTTAACCAACAAGAACCAAAATTTTGCCAAACGAATGGCTTGAACTTAGGACCTCACACACACACCCAGAGCACATAACCACTAAAGCATATAGGTATTTGTGACAAATAATCGCACAAACACATAAAGATATTTCTATGCTACAAATTACCAAAAGCTGAAATTAAGGAAATTTGGGGCGTTACATTCAGTTTTGGTTGACGACTCTTCAGATTTGGGTTTGTCTGGTTTGATTTGATTTAGCTGTGCAACATTCTCCATTGACCATTTCAAGGTCATGTTTTGTTATGCAACCTTGAACATATAGACCTTTGGGGTTTGCTTTTGATCAAATTTGTGCTCACAAACAAAGTGAAATAATCAATGATGGAATGTAAGCACTTCCTACATTTTTTCCTAGCACAATCTTGGATTTCCTTGAGAATAATTTTCCCCACATTAATGAACTTTTCTATCATAATTGCATACAACAAAACCATTCATTCTATCAAGATGGTGGAACCATGTAAGATAGGCATGAAGCTATATTGTACATAGTAGAACCAGAGCTTAGCCACTGGTTTAAGTACTCACTTCGGTAAGAGTGACTATCTTATTTTCTTATTATACATTGGGATCTCGAATTTGTAACAATGTTAAGTACTTGTTGAAGAAAATTCTAATTGATATTTGTCATCATGGTAGAGTATTCATCTTTTTCAACATCAGGCAGATTAAACAAATCGTTAATGAATTTACCTGTAAGAGGTACCTTCTTAAATATGGGATCAAATCTTTCTCTTTCTTCCTTATCTTAAATCACAATTTGGTTTTCAGCATAATTTTTTGAAGATCTAGTTCTCTTTTGAGTCATGATTAATTTTGACAAATAGCTAAGGGTGATAATAAGGGTGTTTTGATAGAGTGTTGGCAAGGAGCTTGAGTCAGTAGGGTGGTTGCAGTGGTAAAGTAAAGGTATGGGGGTGGTTGCTACGTCGAGGAGATAAAAAGTTTGAATCAATAGTAAAGAAAAAAAATTTTAGAAGGTTTTAGGCTTTTAAGGCTAGTGGCAAAGAGAAGAAAAAGGTAGATGCTAGGGTTAAGGCTAATTGCTTAAATGGTGTGTGAATTATGATTGTGGTAAGGGGTTTTTATAGTAGTAAATTAGGGTAAATTAATAGCAAAAATTTTACTATGGAAAGACTTAGGCGGCAAGCCATTCCAAAGAAGTAAAGTGGATACAAAACTAGGGTTTGGCGAGAGAGTTTAGGATAGCAAAAAGTTGGGTATTTTTCTCCTTATCACTGTTTTGGGCCTCAAGTTCAAACTATAAAATTTTATTATCTGTGCTTATACAGAGAAACAAATTAGAACTTAGGCCAATCTTGACCCTATTATTGAACATAAAAATAAAATTAATATTGAAATTAAAAATAAAAATAAAAACACCTGTTAGGCTACTTCAAAAATTTTCTCAAAAATTACATTAAATTAAGTTCCCAGGAAATTTTGGAGGGGTCACAAGTGGTCCTGCTTAAATCCCAATCTCCTTAGATAGAATTAATTTAATGCCTAATTTAAGAAAAAAACCTTTCTAGTTATGCCTTTTATTCAAATTAATTAAAATCAGTGGTCTATTAAATTGAATGAAGTATCAATTCGCTCAACTTCATCATCCTAATAGTGTTTGAGACATTGACCATTAACTTTAAATGTACCGCTCTTTTTATCTTGTAATTCCACCACTCCATATGGATAAACTTTTTGTATGGTGAATTATCCTGTCCATCAAAATTTGAGCTTCCCAGGGAATAATCTCAATCTTGAATTGAACAACAAGACCCTTTGACCTTGTTTGAAATCTTGAGGATGTATACGTTTGTGATGCCATATCAATTCTTCCAAGTCATCGAGTTGTAGCATCCTTCTTTCACCAACTTGCTGGAGGTTTAGATTTAATTGTTTTAGGGCCCAGTGAGCTTTATTCTCCAATTCAAGTGGTAAATGACATGCTTTTCCAAGGACTAACCGACAAGGTGTCAATTCTAACGATGTTTTGAAAGTTATCCGATAGGCCTATAGAGCATTATCAAGCCTGTAACGCCCTAAATTTTTGGATTTTGTAATTTTTGTTTGTCTTGCTTTGATTTTATGTTTGGGGGTGTTAATTAAGAGAGTTGAGAGTGGGTTGGAATGTTGGAAGTGTCCTGTGAGTGAACCTAGGTTTTGGAGAAAAAATTTATTTTTGACTTAAGAAGAATTAGGCTCACGGTTGGTAGGTCTCTTATATTAATTTGATTGCAGCATGTCATGAAAAGGGCGTTAGTTAGTTGGTAAGGAGGCATGTATAGTATGCTTGGGTCGGGGGTTCGATACTGCATAAGGGAAAAGCGTTATTTTCTTTTTTTTAAAGGGAGCACTGTACACTGGACGGAAGGTTTATAAGTTGTTGCGTGGGGTTATTGACATGAAAGTCGTATTGGTTTAGGGGCAAGGCGTGTGTGTGTAAGGGGTGCGTATTGGAGGTTAAAGGTTCTAGTAATCTGGATGCCTTTGGATACTATTTTTTTGCTGCTCGGGCAAGATGAATTTGTGGCTGAAATCAAGCGGTGGAAGAAAAGCGGTGGAAAGGATTTTTTTGTCTTGAATTTTGGATTTTTGCTGGCTAATTTCAAGCTCTTATTAAAGGCTTATTTGTGGAAAGAATTGGCCGAATGTGGGACTTTATTGGTCCCTTCGGTCAAAGATGATTTTGTTACCTAGTTTAGGTGCTTAGGCTAGCATATTTTGGCATTTGTGGGATAGAGAGATTACTTTCTTTTTAGTTTCTTAGCATTGACCGAAAGGAACCATTTTCCTTGCTCAACCATTTCATTTCCTTTCTTCTCTTTTGACTTTGCAAAAGTTGAATGCACCTTTGGCCATAGTCTTCATCAACTATCTCTACTCTTTTCTCTTCTCCTTCTTTAACCGAGCCATTATCCCTTGTCTCTTGTCTATTGTTCATTTTTCTCTAAGCCTAGTGATCACATTTTTAAGTTACATCAATTCTTTGTTAGGCCGACTTCTCTTACTCTCTTGCTCCCTCTCAAATTTTTGCTTTTCGTGCTTAGCCGAGAATATCAAGTTGCTCTTGTCAAATCCATTCTATCCATTTTTCTGTCGATTGTTGTTTGTAGGTAATCTTTCAGTTAGAGGGTCGTTCTTTCTTCTTAGTTACTTCTTTAATGAAAATAAAATGTTTTAGTCTCTAAGTATTGACTCTTGCCCTCTTGTTTTTTATGGTATTCGTGGGTTTCTTGCTAAGGGTGAATTCTTTGGTGGCTTGGGTGGATTCTCTTCTCATTTGCTAGTGGGTTATCGATTGAATTTTGAGTAAGTGTTGTTGGCCGAATGCTTCAGAGATTTATATTGGGGTTGGTAAGGCATGTTTTCATAAGTGTTGGGGGCCTAATAAATGTATGTCGTTTCAGGTATTCGACCAAGTAGTGTTATTGATTGTAGTCGATAGATTTAAGTGATTCATGATTATTCATGCGCATAAGGTGATGTGGTGTAAATTTTGGATTAAGGGTTGGAGGTATTTAGCCTTTGTGGCAGTTGTTTAATTTGGCATTGTTGGATTTGTAGGTATTGGTACGAAGGAGTTAATTACACAACACGTATTCAGGTGTGTTAACCACACTATCAAATTCGATGGCGAAATGCCGAAATCTCAAATGCCGAAAAATGGATCATTGGCCACATGGGGTGTGTGAGAGCCCATGTGATCAGCTGAGGCCACAGATTGTGGCCCTACATCGAAAAGCAGCTATCATGAGTGATTTCATGAGTTGGGTTGAAACGGGCCCAATGGGCCCGTAGGCTCGCTAGATGGGCTTTAGACTGTATTCGAATCTTTGGACTGTTTGGCTATATGTGTCGCTAGATGACCATGGGGTACTAATAGGCCTTCACATATGAAGGACTGCACTGATAAATGACTGAAATGCCCCTGAGGGGGCAAAATGACCAAAATACCCTCCCAGGGTAAAACGACTATTTTGACTCTGTTTGTTTTTTTAAAATTAAATATGTATATTATGAAATGCTTTTTATGAGTTATCTGTATCATGTTAGCATATCTTTTAATATGTTGCATTGCATGGGGGATGAGGTATATGTTTATGGAGGAAGTGTACTGTCCTGGCAGTTTCGCTGCATTATTTTGTGGCTTATAGCCTAACATTCTAGCAGTACTACTGCATATTTATCGATAGTGCCACATCAGTACTACACTGTAGAGTGTAGGGTTGGGTGGGTTGATTATATCCACACATGGAGTGATGGGTTGGATGGAGATGGAGTGTAGCAGGTGATTGGGTAGGACTTTGATTGCATGCTATATTGTTTACTGTAATGGGCTTAGGCCCACTGAAAGAGATATGCTACTGTAATGGGCTCTAGCCCAGACTGAAACTATTATATTGTTATTGCTGGGGTTACATATTGAGTATTCGTATAGTCACCCTTTTATATTACTGTATAAGTAATCCCGAGGCATAGTCGATTCGATGCTACGTTGGACTTGGGAGCAGCCACACTTTGCTTTTACACTGTTTACGGTTTTCTTTCCTTTAATTATGGTTTTTATTTTGGGTTTGTACTAAGGCCGCTATTTAATTTTTCTTAAATTTTGGGTTTAATTATTTTATTTAAAATATGTTAGCTCTAAGGCGTGTTTTACAAAATGATATATGTTTTTCAAAAACCACGACTCCACAACAAACGAGAAATCAAATAAAGCTTCCACAATCATTATGTTTTTTCCAAAGTAAACTACCTTCATAATCTGATTAATCAAGGATAAATGGAACGATGTTTTCTTCAAACCTTAAGGAACAAGGGTTTTTACAAGAAATCTAGTTATAGTGGAACACAATTTTGAGACACTTCAATGTGATACTTCCAAATACGGCCATAACTCTGGGCCGAGTTTGGGGTGTTATAGAGCCTCCAGGACTAATCTTTTCTGTTAGGTCGAACCACCTTTTTAAGAATTTTTTTGATCTCAGGGTTCGCAAGCTCAACCTGCCCATCCTTCTATGGATGATACGTAGTAGCTACTTTGTGTTTCGTATCGTACTTGTCAAGCAACCATTTAAGCCATTTATTTACAAGCCTTGTAAATACATTCTTATGTAGGAATTGCATGACTACCTTAACATCATTTGTTGGGTATGCCTTAACTTCCATCCACTTGGATACGTAGTCAACATCCACTAGGATGTACTTGTTACCATAAGAAGAAGGAAACATGCCTAAAAAATCAATGCCCAAAACGTCAAACAATTCTACCTCTCGAATGTTTGCCAAGGGCATCTCTTTCCTCCTTGATATGTTTTCTATCCTCTGAAATTGATTGCAATTCTTCACATATGACTATGCATCCTTAAACACTGTGGTTCAGAAAAATCTAGCTTGCAAAATATTTGTTGTAGTGCGGGTACCACCAAAATGTCCCCTACTTGGAGATGATGGCAGTGGTTTAGGATCTCCTCTATCTCACTACCAGCTACACATTCCCCTATTATATGATCTGCACATTACTTAAACAAAAACGAATCCTCCCAGAAGTAATATTTACTATCATAAAGTAATTTCTTCCTTTGTTGGTATGTCATTCTTGGAGGCATTATTCCACATGCTATATAATTTGCAGAATCAAAAAACCAAAGAGTTTCATGGATTTGACTTACCTAAAAAATATGCACATCTGGGAAATTTTCATTAATAGGAACAAGTGAGTGAGTTACCTTATGTTGCTCTAATCTCACAGATGATGTGCTACTTGGTTTTCAACTCCTTTTCTATCTTGGATTTCAAGGTCAAATTCTTAGAGTAAGAGTACCCACCAAATCAACCTTGGTTTAGTATTGTTCTTTGTGAGTAAGTATTTAATTACTGAATAACCCGTGAAGACTGTGACATTTTTACCTGCCAGTCGATCCAACATTCGATTCATGAAAGGCAATGGGAAATGATTCTTTTGGGTTGCCATGTTTAGCTTTCTGTAGTCTATATAAATTCTCCAACCTGTGACCATCCTCGTCAGGATTAATTCGTTATGTTTGTTCTCTGCAATCGTGATTCCATTCTTATTTGGTATACTCTGTACCAAACTTACCCATGAATTATCAAAGATGGGGTAAATAATTCTCGCATTTAACAATTTAACAACTTCCTTTTGAACTACCTCTTTCATAATAATATTGAGTCTCCTTTACCCATCGATTTTAGCATTCTCTCCCTCTTCTAGGATAATATTGTGCATACAAAAGGAAGGGCTTATTCCTCAAATATCAACTAAAGTCTAGCAAATTGCCATTTTGAGTTTCTTCAAAACTTCAATCAGCTGCTAGTCTTGCCGTTCTATTAGTTTTGATTAAATAATCAAAGGAAAAGTAAAATAGTTACCTAAATAAATGTATTTAAAATTTGAAGGTAGTACCTTTAGTTTAAGTTTAGGTGGTTCCTCGATTGACAACTTTAGTTGTGCGTATTCCCAGGTTTCCAACTCCAATGATTCAAAATGTGCTGGTCAAAATAGCCCTTTGAGTTGGCTTCCTTCAAAGAATATTTTCCTTACCTTGTTCATTGTCTAGTGGTTCAGACCCTAAGGTGTTTTCCAAAGGGTCTTCTACAGAATTGCGTTCCCGTTCTGTGGAGACTATGGATTCTAACTCCTCTATTACTAATCATTCTTCCACTAGATCAGGGAATTTCATGGCTTTAAGGACATTAAAAGTCACCTGGTCATATTAAACTTGCATGGAGAGTTCACCTGTCGACATATCTATTAATGTTCTCCCCATTGCTAGGAAATGTCTCCCCAGGATGATTGACACTTCCTTATATATTTGAAAATCTAAAAGAATGAAATCAATAGGAAAAATAAACGTATCTACATGTTCCAGAACATCCTCGATGTTTCTTTTCAAGTGTGCTAAAATTGATCCGCTAAGCCTCTTCTTCTTAGATAGAATGTCTTTCATGAACTTGACATAGTTCGACATTTTTTCTAAGGCTTTTACCAATGGGATATTGATGTGAAGCTATTTAAGAACATTTAAAAATTTCTTGAATTCCACATGTATTTCTATTGCTCGAGTCTTTGTGGATAGGGAGGTGATGGAAACTTGGCTTAGATCGGACAACTTTTCTAAGCTGTTGTATATGAATTTAACAAAGGTGTTAGCTTATCAGAATTAACTAGTTTAGATTTTACCTCTTCAGAATTTTTAGATCTTGGCATTTGTGGTGCAAGAATTTCAACTGTAGGTTGATTTTCCTTTCTATTAGAAAGTTTATCTTCAACCTTAGCTTCATTGGGTTCCAAAGTCCTTCCGCTTCATTAAAAAACTACTTTGGAATGCTCCTTACCCATATTTCTTGGATTTTTTGTGTCACTGGGCAATACTTCTTCTGGTCTATTGTGAAGCTCTATAGCCAAATGATCCATTTGGTTCTCCAAATTTTTGAATGTTGCTGCACTTGGCTTTGGATTAAGGCATCATTCTTAGCCATGTATACCTTCAACAGATTCTTCAAATTATTGGACAGTTCAGGTTGTGTGGTTTTTGAACTTGTTGATTGAAACCTAGATGTTGATTTGATCTAGCTGCATGTAGGTGTTATTTGGTCTAGCTCTTTGGTTACTCTAAGAAAACTTTGGATGGTTTCACCACAAAAAGTTATATAAGTTAGACTGTGGTCCTTGTCCACTTTTGTTCTTGTTTTGATTTCCTACAAAATAAACATGCTCAAGATTGATGGCCAATTATCTAACGAATGTCCATCTCCATAGTAAAAGTAGGAAATATCATCAAATTGACTTGGTGGTTGAGCTGCAACATTTTTTAGACCGTTTATAGAAAATATTAAAGCATTGAAGAAATTGAACCTGAGCTGCAAGTCAGGTAAGAGCATCCACTTAATGTATTCCTACTACTCGTCTTCTTGAAGTTGCTCAATTGGTCAGCCACTAGTAGCTGTTACTAGCTATTCTCTCGATGATTTCATAAGCCTCATTATAAGACTTAGAAAGGATAGTACAATTAGCAAAAGTGTCTTTCGACATCCTAGTGTGTGCGTTAAGACCATTATAAAATATCTTCCGTTTAATGTAATGTAGAATGCTATGGTGATGGCATATGCGTATTAACTCTTTAAATCCTTCCCATTCCTCGTATAGGTATTCATCATCTATTTTTTTGAATAGCAGTAATCTCATTTCGCAACTTAGCATTTTTGTTTGGTGGGAAATACTTAACTAGGAAGCGTTCTGTTAATTCTTTTCATGTAGAATTTGATCTTGGTGGTAATGAATTAAGCCATGTCTGTGCTATATCTCACAACGTGTATGGAAACAACTTCAATCTCAATGCATCTTTGGTTACATCGACTATCTTGAAGGAATCACTCACCTCCATGAACTATCGAATGTGAGGGTGTGGATCTTCTGTGGGCATTCCACTAAACGAGCCCACTATCTGAAGCATTTGGAACATCAAAGGCTTCAACTCAAACTACAGTATCTCGATCTCCAATCTCCTAATTCCCTGATTAAGTTCATTTTAAAGGGGCACAACATACTGCATTATTTCATTTGAAAAGTGCACAACAAACTGCATTATGGCTCGATCCCTAGCATCAGCTACAAGGATTGTATTATGAGCATAAGTAACTCTATTCCCTTGAATTTCATATCTATTTTCATGGTACATTTCTGCGGCTTGTCTCTAGGATAGTCTTTCTCGTCTCCTTTGTCTAAATATCCGCTTGATTTCAAGTTCTACAGGGAATAAGTCGATGATTCGATCAATACTCATAAACATCTAAATATAAAATCAAAAAAATAAAAGATGAATTAAAGAAAAATAAAAATAAGTAAACCAAATTGCAAGAAATAATTTCACAAATAATGATTAAATTAACAATCCCCGATAGCGATGCGAAAAACTTGGATTGCGATGGAATATGCAAAGATACATATTCGTTATCAAGTAATAAGTAAGTAAAAAAAGTATCTTCTATACAGGGATTGTGTTGATAATCAGAAGCTATAAAATTAATGTTTTACAAGTTGGTTAAGAAAACATAATCTTTGAAGGTGATGGATGTTAAAATTAGATTAACAATTAATATGCAAATGAAATAAACTAAATGCAATGAAATGGTTTAACAACAATTCAAAAGTTTTAACAAAAATAACACGAATAAGCTAGAACAATTACAACTCTTAACTCAATTAATTCTTTATCAAGTTTAACAATGTTCTAGATAAATTCCATGGTAACTCGATCATTTATTAACTTGGAATCTAAATCATAAGCTTTTTCGAGATCTTAGATTTGCCACTTAGAGAAACATGCATATTTCTATGTCATCGTTTAACTACAGATTCCTTAAAATTTATGTAAAGTAATAGGGACGGGTTAGGTTTGAAATAATTTAATTACAAAGTCTATAGTTATGCAAGGTAATAGTGTCCTTTTGGAATTATTATGAACCTTTTATTCATTATTGTTCGGATATGAATTAAGCATGCATCTTCCAATTATTATATCCATTAACCACCATTTGGTTCAGATTAAACGATTAATTCTAATGTAGTCAAACATATCTTAATGCGTGAACAATATGAATGATTTTAATTGGAAGCATAAAGAATTGAGGCATGACATAATATAAACATGAATTGAACGAATTAAATCAAGGCATTGCAACCATTCTACCTGAAACAATTTAAGTCATTATTATTAAAGAAAAAACAATCAAATATTTTGAAATCATGTTGTTAAACTAAGAATAATTAAAAGGGAAAGGAAGAAGAAACTCTGAGATGAATTCGATGATTTTTTGAGAACTATCTGTGGTGGCTTCCTCTGATTTCTGTTGTTGCTGTGATGCAAATTACTCCTCAAGGTGGCTGACTAAGAGAGCTTTTCTCTCAAGAACTTCTCGCTAAAGGAACTCTCAAAGAGATGTTGGAAAAATGAAGAGAGCGGAAGGCTTAGGTGTGGAAGAGAGAAGAGAAAGATGACTGAATGTTAAGTGATAAGGGATGAGGGATGCCTTTAAGAGGGGAATGGAGGTGGTATTTATACTTGAAGGAGAGCTTGAGAGTCTAATAAAAATAGCCTGATCATCCTTTGAATCCTTGTCATGCATGGCCGACCATATTTTGTGTAAAAGTGGTTGATTTTTTCATGATTTCAAGCTTGATTCTTGCTTGATTGGTGGCAGGGGTTGGATGGCAACTATTGTAACCTCCCAAACCTAGCTTAGACATTATGGTCAGATTGTGAAAGTCACATTGTACACTTAGTCATCGAACCTATTCTATCGATAGTTGAAAACCTCCAAAACACTCTCCTTTAATAAAACTACGTTTGGCTTTGTTAATTTTGGGAAAACATTCATTTAATTAAGCCAGTCTTTATTAAGTCAAGTTAGCAGAAGTTGCGTGGTTTGTAGAAAGCAACTCATTACACAACATTGCTTTTAAGAAAAGCTTTTTATTTATCTGGTTTGCAACAGAAAAATGAATAAAATCCCCAATTATTAATTTAGCCAAGTGACATCCTTAATCCAATTTAAACATATAATTAATATTCAATCCCAAATATGAGCAAGCTTGTGATCATTGTCAACAAACTAAGAACTTATCAAAGAGGTATGAAATGCCATTGTAAAATATCTTAGAATTTGAGTTGTTTGACATGTGGGGAATCAACTTTATGGGTCCATTTCCACCTTCTTGGGGCAATATATACATACTTGCTGCCAAATCAGTGATGAAGTTCCTGCATAAGAATATTTTCTCCAAGTTTGATACATCTCGTGCCCTTATTAGTGATGAAGGCTCTCATTTCGATAGCAAATTAGTTTCTACTCCCTTGAATAGATATGGGGTCAAACATAAGATTTCCACGACAAGAGGATGTCTCTAATCGAGGGACTAAGCAAATTTTTGGGAAAGTAGTCCATCCCACTCGGAAAGATTGGTTATCCAAATTGGATGAAGATTTGTGGGCATATCATACTACATTCAAGACACCATTGGGAATGCTGCCTTTCAAGCTTTTCTATGGGAAGCCTTGTCATTTACCGGTTGAACTTTAACATAAAGCATTTTGGGCAACTAAGAATTTGAACATGGATTGGGTTACTGGTAGAAATAATCGAATACTTGAACTGAATGAGATGGAGGAATTTAGAGCTCAGGCTTATGAGAATGCCCAACTATACAAAGAAAATACCAAGTGATGGCATGATAAAAAGATTTTTCCACGAAAGTATATACCTGGACAACAATTGTTGTTGTTCAATTCCAAACTTAAGTTGTTTCCTAGCAAATTAAAGTCTTGTTGGTCAGGACCATTTGAGATTGTTCATGTTTACCCTTATGGAGCTGTAGATGTAACTCCCCTAACCCGAATCCAACACTGGATTAGAGTTACGGAGCATTACTGGAGTTACTAATTATTTATCAAATATTTTATTTCATCTAACATTTATATTTCGAACCACTTAAAATTAGACATATTTTCCCCCAATCATATTTATTTTTCTCGACATATTTTATTTGGATTTATTATTCGTCTCAACATACTTAATTTCCTTGTATCAACGTCTCAAAGGTAATCACATATTTACATGTCATGATAAATGTCATTTTTCTTTCCATATTCCAGTCTCGTATTTGAGTCATCCGGATTTTTATAATAAATTTGGTCATCGTTTTCATTCATTTTATATTTTAATACATTCAATTAATGATCTAGGGAAAATTACCATTTTGCCCCTAAATCTTTAAGTAATGACGATTTTACCCTTAGGCTCAGAAAAATAAATTCTTGCAATTTAATCCTTATTTCCAGCCATTATCATCATACATATTAATAACAACCCATAAATTCTATAAAATATCAAAATTTTACATAATTTCAACACTTTTCAATTTAATCCTTAAAACATGTTTTTCCCCGATCTTAAACTAAATTAGTAATTTCATTTGAATTTTGAAATTTAAATAATAAAATAATCCATTTCATGTAATTTGATCATTTCTAACATTTTTACAAAATTGCCCATAAAGTTTTACTTTTATTCAATTTAGTCCCTGAGCCTAAAACATACAAATTAGCCATGCTAACTGATTATTCATACATATTTTCCTCCTCCTCCTCTCCATTCCACAACCTTAATTTATATAACATGCTTATGAGTAACATTATCAGTAATTTCACTATTTACTTATGTGTATATTCAAAGCTGTTCATTTGAGTCATAGTCACTAAATTATTTATATCTTGAGCTACAGAACTCCAAATTAATATCTGCTAATTTTTTCTGAAAACAGACTCATATATCTTCTTACCATAAAAATTTCATAATTTTTGGTTTAGTCAATTAGTACAGTTTATTCTTTAAATTCACCCATGTTCTGCAATCTAACAGTTCTGACCCTTCTTCACTAAAAATTAATTATCTCTTCATATAGGATTTGGATGATGTTTTTGTTTATTTCTCTTGAAAATAGACTCATTAAAGAATCTAATCATTTTTATACAATTTTTAATGATTTTTCCAAGTCAGAACAGAGGATCCCGAAATCATTCTAAACC
This sequence comes from Gossypium stocksii, assembly GCA_020496765.1. Classification (NCBI taxonomy): domain Eukaryota; kingdom Viridiplantae; phylum Streptophyta; class Magnoliopsida; order Malvales; family Malvaceae; genus Gossypium; species Gossypium stocksii. Next base: position 59,658,708 of record CM035622.1, read on the forward strand.
AGTCTTACAAAAATATAAATATCTCAGAATACAGAATTCATTTACTTGTTATGTTTCTTTTATATGAAAATAGGCTCAACAAGTTTTAATTCTATATCTCACTCAACTTCTAATTCAGTTTCTACCATTTTTGGTGATTTTTCAAATTTAACTTACTACTGCTGTCCAAACTATTTTAGTGCAAGATTTTAATTACTAAGTTTATAACACCCTTATTTCCTTTCTCTACAATATTTCCCATCACTTTCTCTTATTTCTCTTCATTAATATATCAAGAACATAGAACCATATATATAAGAAAACTCTACATTAACATCATTTCCATGCTTTTTCAATAATATCAAACTTAAAAGTATATGAAAATCTTGATGTTCTTACCTTTTCCCCTTGGTTTCAATATTTAACTTGATATTCTCTCTCTTCTAGCTTCTATTTCTTGAGTCCAACTTGACATTCTAACTTCCCATAGTCTCCTTAACATTTTTCTCCTTTGGTAGCTATGGAAATTCTTTTGATTTCTAGGTTAAAATGGTGAATTTTTGGTGGAAGGACTAAATTGTAAAGAATGAAAAGTTTCTTTCTTGTCTTCTCTTCTTCCTAACGTGAATGCATGGAAATTGGATGAGAATTTCCACATCTTTCTTTCTTTATATATACTAATAAAATAATAATAAAATAATAAAATATCATATAAAAAATCAAATTAAAATATTAATAACTAATATTTCCTCATCTTTCTTTCTTAATACTCAAATTTTCTCTCATTGCCACTTTATTTCCTTATTTTACTATATCAAGGATACTATCTTACTGTAAAAATATCTGGGGTGTTACAGTAGAAGTCAAAGATGTTAAGATTGGCCTTAATTTCAAAGTTAACGGCCAATGTTTGAAGCATTATTGAGGTGTTCCTCTAACTTGAGATAAACATTCCATTGTGCTTTGAACTGTGTAGTGTGCAAATCTGCATTTGTCTATTTGCTTTATTTGCTTTCGATTTCTTTGATCAGTTAAATAATTTTTATTTCTTTTCTTTACATGTTATTATGGGCCAGGCCTTATAATTTAGTGGATAACCCATTTGAAATAATTACAAATTTTTAGTTTAATATCTTCTAATAATTTCTTGTTATTTTATTTTATTATTATTAATAGCAACAGGTGCTTGGTGCTCTTGAGAAGTTGCAACAATAATTTTTTTGATGGAGAAACAACATTTGCGGACAACTACCAATCTAGATAGGGCATAGGAGGAGATGGCTGTCTTTTGGGGCTATGTATAGAAAGGGGATGCTGCTATTAAGAAGTCTCTGCATAAAAATTTTAATAGGCCTATGCCTACATTCCCCAACTTTCCCAAGTAGCTATACTCAAATACAGAGGATGAGGGTGAGCATGAGGATGAGGATGAGGATAAAGCTGGTGCTGCTGAGATTGGACATACCACACACATCGCCACTGAAGAGCCAAAAAACATAGAAATAGAGGGGGATGAAGAGAAGATAGAATTGGTGAACATTAAATCTGATAAGGAAGGAGATGAAATGAATTAACCTTCTGCACCAGCTAAAGCTACTACTGTATCTTAATCAATTGCACCCATATTGGAGCAAGATTGTGAGATTAATCAACCAATTGATTATCTCACCAAATTAGATGATGAAAACGTAGAGGTGCCAATAAATTTGCTAAAAAAAAAAAGTAGCGTTAGAAACATGCTACACAGAAATTAGAAACATGCTACACAGAAATCTACTCGACCCAATTAAAGTAACACCAAATTCTTTTCAAGCTTTCATTTTTATTTTCATTTGCTTACTTTTCATTATATAACATGTGTTTTTCATGCATTCATAATTGTTTTCATTGCATGATATATATGTTTCTTTTTGTATTTTGTAAATTGTGTCTGATCATGCATTTAGGACAATGCATCCCTTAGGTTTAGGGGTGTGTTGTACATATTGTATGCATTAAATAATTGTTGTAGCATTTTCTCATTCTGTGACTCATTTTTAAACGACATGAAAATGCCAAATAATTGTTAGACTATGATAAGTATATTGTTAACTATATTGTTCGATGAGGATAATAATTCTTCAATAAGCTTAGAAAATTGTGATAGTTGATTAGGTATGTTTAGCTTAGGATAGTTTTGTGAAAATTAATCCCGAAAAGTAGGATGACCTAGTTATAATTGCAATTAGTCTATAGTAGGTTTCTTTTAATAGACTTAGAAGTTCTTGAACCTAAGTTTAGTAAATTGGTAATGAATAATAATAAATACCATGGCCAATCTAAAAAAAATAAAAGAAAAATAAGAGACGCCATGAAACACTCTAATGTTTGAAAATGTTGATTAGGCCAGTAAAATTTTGTTTGCTCCATTGTATTGTTGACCAGAAGAGCAAGTTCAAACAAGAGTGAGTAAAAAACAAAACAATTTAGGGACACTGCACTACAGTTCTAGGCTGAGTAGCTAATGAGGTAGTTGTTTACTCCATCCATCTTCTAAGTTAAAAGCATTAGCTTCATGAGTGAATTACATTTAAATTGTGTCATGATATAATACATGGAAATCTAGTGTATGCTCCATTGAGATTGTCAAGTAAAGAAACCGTGTGACAAGATGAATTCCCTAGATTTTTTTTGTAATTAAATTATGCAATGACAGAATAATTGTGAGTAGAGAAACTGAGTTTAAAGGAAAAATAAACTAAGCACATTAGAAGGTGTTCATTATAGTTAGAATTGTATAAACCTTTAGGAACTCTTTTTAGGTAACATTTTCTTACATCGTATGCTAAACAAACCTATAAAATTTGAACCAATTTTTTGAGACCGAAGATTGTTGAGAATAGAGGTATAAAATATGCTTCGTATGGTTTAGCAATACAAGAGGTAATTGTGTTGCAGTGGCAAATTGCATCCATGCATTCATACATATTCTATTCAAGGACAAGCAAGAACTCAGGTTTGGGCGTGTGATAACTCTTGAAAATAGTTATGTCTCAAGCCTCTAAACTTGATGAATTGCCTGTACTTAAGTGGATATATTTGCATTTCTACGTTATTATTAGAATATTGCATAATAAAGCTTGGATTGTACCTTGAATGTCATTATTTTTTACTTTTATTGTTGGGAAGAAATGAATTGGTTGTTGTATCCAGCAGGTGTAAGAAGGACAAAGAGAATGAGAAAAGGGAGGAAGGTAATGAAAGAAGTGAAATATTGCCATGGCAAAAGGTTGGACAGATTGTAAACAAAAATGCCATGGTAATTCCAAGAAGATGCTGACGCAGCATTCAGTCTTCGTCACTCTTGATCAGCTATACGTGTACTAGGTAAATTTACCTGAAAAAAAGAGAGCAAATGTGTGTGCTAAATGAGGGGGGACCTACTCTATAAAAGAAGAAAGAGAAAAAGAAGAAGAGAAGTTTTTCTCTCTAGAAAAATCTCGTGGAAATTTCAGAGAAAAAAGGAAAAAGGGTAGTAGCTTTAGAAGAGGGTAGAGATGCAAGGAAGGGGGTGACGCATTCAACCTATAACCTTGCATGACTTGGTAGCATCGTAGCCAACGATCTCAGAGGACTAAGCCATATCGTTCAATCAAGGTAGGTAATAATTGTCAATTTGGCATTAAGTGTTAATAAGAGGGTGTGAACCCTAGAGATTAGAAGACTGATTGAATACCTTGATTGAATGTAGGTTTGGTGCTCGTGGACTATTCGCATTTTTGTAATCAGGTGTGTGTAACTACTGCCAAATCTTAAATCGGCAAAAGCCAAAAAAATATGTCGAGAGATGCTACATGAGCGTGCGCTCGCTCGTGTGGTAATCCGAATGTATAAAACGTGGGTGCTTGATCGTAGAGGCCACTATGAGCGATTTCATGGGCTTAGGCCGTTTTTGGCCTCGTTAGGCCAAAATGGGCCGTGTGGGCCCAACAGGCTTGTGGGCCCCACATGGGTAAACCACACGAATGTGTGGAAGATATTAGACATGGCTGTGTCGTTCACATGGCCAAGGTCATTTCTGGGCTTTGTGGCCTACACGGGCATGTGGGCCCACATGGGCCCGTATAATGGGCCATGGTCCCATTTTTACAGTTGGACTGTTAAGATTGCACGATTCACTCGAGATGACTGTGGACCTACTGTAGGGTCACTAAGTATACCTAGACCCCAAACTGATACAATGACTATTATCCCCTTATGAGATAAAATGACTATTTTGCCCTTACGTTATGTATGAATGTATTTGAGCATGCCACGTTATATATGTTGCATCCATGTATGATAATATGATACGATGTATGACATGCTGCATGGGGATGGGATTATTATTTTGGATTAAGTGCACTATGTTGGTAAGGTTGCACGGGTCGCCCGAGACGACTGTGGACCTACTGACGGTTCTATGTTATTCATATTATTGACAGCTCTGCTATGATACTGTTTAGTGCAGCAATCAGTGCTAACATTGGAGTGTATGGATAGGTGGGTCGATTTTATCCCCACATGGAGTGTAGGGCTAGATGGAGTGGAGTGTAGAGGCTGGATTGTGTAGGACTTCTGATTGCATATTTGTACTATTACTATTTAATGTAATGGGCTTAGGCCCTAACTGAAACTGAACTGTTAGTGTAATAGGCTCAGGCCCAGACTATAATTGCATACTGTATGTTTGACTGTTTGTTTGATAAGGGATTACACACTGAGTTTTCGTAAACTCACCCTTTTAACAATCTGTACAGGTAATCCTCAGTCTTAGGCGAATCGATGTTACGAGGGGCTTAAATGTGGCCACACAATTGCGCATGATTTATAAGTTACTTTTAAATTTATTAGTAATTTTTAATTGGGTTTTTGGTTATGTAATAAGACCTTTTTAAATTTTAACTTTTACTTTTGGGCTTATATTTATTTCTATTCATATCTGAAAGTAGTTGGACGCTGATTTTTGACAGATACCTGGTTTTTAAACCACCGCGTTTTCACATTCTATTTTAAAAGCATCTGCAACAAACATATTTTTAAAGTGTAATAACAAGCTAATATAACAAGCTTCCACGTTTTCAGAATATTCGTTGAAAATAAGTTTGACGGAGTTGAAAAGAAGTATCAAATACTCAAAAAATTATAGTACATACAGGAAAATGCTCGTGAAAAAAAAAGAAGAAAAGAAAAAAAAGAGCATATGTACTCAAAAGAAATAGATGTACAAAAGAACATGTGAAAGCAAAATAAATTGGTGTATTGAAGGTAATTATTTTAAAGGTCCGATTCAAGCTGAGTCTAGGGTTTTCGCAATGCCCCAAATTTTAGGGTTTTTGAATTATTGCATAAATTGATAGTTGCATGGTCGAGTGTGGTGAATTGATGTTTTGGGTGTGTTTGGGGGGCCTTTAGGAGGCCTGGGTTCAAGCCTAACCCCTAGCAAAATTTTGAATTTTAAGCTTAAGGGGAAGTGAATGTTAGCTGATAGGGCTTAAGAAATTTGTTGGAGGTTTCATGACACAAAGATTCTTGTGTTGGAGTGGAAAATGGCACCACATATGGGGCATAGAGGTGGCGTCACATGCATGGTAAGGAGGTCAGGGGTTCGAATCCCTCCTTGCTCAAAAAGGGTGATTTATTTTACACCTTGCTAGGCCAGAGGTTGAGTTGGACTTGAACACTACATGGAAGAGGTTTGAATTGGTATTCAAGTTTGAATGGATGATGGGGAGTAAATTCTGGAGTAAACTAAGGAGCAAATCAAAGAGATTTTCAAGGGATTTGGTATGGGGTGAGTGTGAGCCGAATTAGGGTAGCATGAAGGAAGAAATCAGCCAGGGAATTTTCATTTTTGCATTTTCATCTTTGAGAGAGTGTGGTGCCGAATTCATTCTTTTATGTTTCGAGTGTCAGTACTTTTTGGAATTGCGTCGTATTAATTTTGACCACTGAGGCATTTATTCCCAAGAAATCGAATTTGCATAGTTTCTCTTCTCTTGTTCTTCTTCATACCGAACCCCTTTTCTCTTTCACTCTGTCGCCACTTCTTTTACTCTAGCTGAATCTTGTCAACCTTCCTTCCTCTTTTCTCTCAAGTTTCTCAAGGTCAAACCTATGCTTCTTGTTCTTTTCCAATCTTAGCCAACGCCATATTTCCTTCCCTCTCCATCTTTATTGTTCTTCCATTGTTTTTTGCATCCCTTTTCTATTGTTAGCCGAATTCTTCAATAGCCAAATCTCACATTTTGTTTTTTTACTCTCATACTTTCTTTTCCTCTCCAAAGTTCCCCTCTTTCATCATCATTGTTTTCTCTACCGATTGTCTCATTCTTTCCACTCAATCGAACTATTCTTCCCTTCACTTTACTCGCTCTGACATTCTCTTTGCCGTGGCCGAGTGCATTGTTCTCTGTCCTCTCTTGATTTAGTTTTCATCTATTAAAATTGGTGGTCTCGTTTTGAGTATTTGGATGACATGAGGATTAGGAGTTTGGGTCGATTACTCATTGGCAGTTATAGATCTATCACTCGTGGTAAGCATCTTAGGTACCTTCGTGTATGAAGGGTTATAACTTTTAATTGATCAATGAACTATTTTGGTTAAGCTTAAGAATTTTGGAAAGAGGGCATCGGGGGCATGGAACAAAGAAGGTTCGGTGGTTGGAGTTGGTAAGTAGCAATGAATCAGTTAGAATGATCTCAATACTTTGGTTTCAGATTATCACATATATGACTAATAGTGGTGCGTTGTGAACCTTAGGTCTTGTGATCTGGGGATGTTGTGATAACATCAATATTTCAGGTGTGTAAACACACCCATCTATAGTGTAGATCGGCAAAAGCCGAAAAGTCAAAATATCAAAATGTTGACATTTCGAGGCCTTACGAGTGTTCGAGCGCTTGTGGGCAGAATCGAGCCCATCAAAAGTGGGCAATAGACTGTTAAGGCCTTTACGCACGATTTTGTGCACTTGGGCCGTTTTGGGCCTCAATGGGCCCAGTGGGCCTACGGGCCCATATGGGTAAATTTGCTTGGTAAGTGAATTGATGGTAATCTAGATGGTAAGGCTCGTGGTACCGTACATGAAACTGGACTGCATGAGCTACACGGGCGTGTGGGCCCACTTGTGCCCAATAAGGGTTTTGGGCCTATATACACCATTTTGACCATATAGACTATCTGAGTCGTTTAACACGAAGTTAGACCCACTAGAAGGTCATATTTGTAACGCTCTGATTTTCGAGATTTTTTGGGTTTTGTGAATTTTAGTGAAATTTTAAAATTTTGGTGTTCTGAAGGTTGAAAAGGTATGTACATGTGTTAGTGGGCTTTTAGAAGGCCCAAGCTTAAGTTAAAACCCGGTAAAATATTAAGTTGGATTTTCAAGTGAAAGAGGACTTGGTTAAGTGGGCCTTTAAGAAAAATCGTGGGAAATATGTCACAAAGGGAGCCTTGGTAGAGTGGCAAGGTGGCGCCACTAAGCTTCTAAAAAAGTGGCCCCTAAGTGGGTATTCAAGGACAAGGGTTTGAGTTACAGGGTAAGCGTAGTGTTCTTTTTAATTTTTAAGCATGTGCCGGGCATGTGCCTAACTTAAGTGAATTTCGGCAAGGGCTTTTAGGGACTTGGGCCGATTGCTTTAGAGAGATTATTAGGGTTATATCTTTTTCTATTTTCTATCATAAGAATTAGGGTTAGCCACCTTAGGAATTAATCTTCTCTTTTACTGTTAGAAAAGCCGAAACTTGCCTCCTTAGAAAGCTTCTAGCCGATTTCTTCTTCTTCACCTCTACGATTATTTTTTTCACTTTTCTTTTTCCTCTTTGATCTCTTCCCTAGCTGAATACCCTCCTTACTCAGATCCACTCTTTCTTTTGCTTTCATCCCTCTCAAAATCAACCATAGCCGATTGCTCAAAGTGCCAGAAATCCCGAAAACTACTTTCTTTTGCCGAATCTTTCTAAGCCAAATTACCCCTGTTCCTTTCACCTGTTGTGGCCGATTACTACATCCCCTAGAGCCACATCATTGTTGACACCATCACTCAAACTCATAGCCCAAATCGCCATCTTCTTCTCTGGTTGAAAAGCCGAAATCACCATAGTTTTAGGGAGATAGCCGAATTTGCAAATCTCAGAGATAAGGGTTCTACTAACGTTTAAGGGTCAGATTTACATTAGATCTGCATAGGAATTGAAGAGAAATCGTTGGTAAGTGCTTAATACCTCAGATCTGTACATTATTTCATGTTTTGGAAAAGCCGAAAGTCCCTAAAGTTAGGAGGATTGTCGATTTGGACTTTGAGTAATTCAAAGTGGTATTTTTATTCTTTTTGAGTGATAGTTAGCGAGGAAGGTGATCAAGCAAGGAGTTGAAGGCATCGGTATCACCAGATTTAGATCTAGTGCACCTAAATCGTCAGAGGTAAGTTTTCATGGCCATTAGGGGTGTGGCCGAATGTGGTAAGGGATTGTGGTTTTGGTTTTTCGTAGATCTATTGATTAATCGAGTAGATATTGGGTCGTAGGAACTGTCGCATAGGAGATCTCGTCAGTGGAACTGCAAAACAGGTGTGTGTTTCGAATACCCTTTAATGCTCAAATCGGCAAAAGCCGAAAAGCCGAAATGCCAAAATTTCGGCATTTCGAGAGCTTGTGCGCGTGCGAACGCTCTCAAGTTGGTAGGAGAAGGTTGGTTTTAGAATCGGTACTATCAGACGGGCTGACCGCGGAGTTTTGGGCATTACGGTAATTTGGGCCTCGGTGGGCCGAATATGGGCCCAATGGGCAATTTGGGCCCAGTTGGGTAAGAATAGGTTTAAAGGTAATAATATGGATTACAGGCATAAAAATTGTTAAAACAAGATAATGGATTGGAAATTAAGGCTTAAATGGGCCTAATGGGCTAAAATGGCATGGTAGAGCCTATTAGGGGTTTTAGGGCCTAAGTGCTAAAACTGATAAACTGAATTAAATGAGTTTCTGTAACAACCACTGTGATAGTAGAGGCTGTAATAATAATAAAAACTATAATAAGAGAACAAAATTATTGAAATACCCTTAGGGTGAGAAATTACTGATTTACCCCTAAGTATAAAATTACCATTATACCCCTAGGGCTAAAATCGACTGTACTGCTTGATATGACTGTTACTGTTACTGCATACCATGATATGTATCTATTGCATGGGTTGGGTTTTATAATGGAGGAAGTGTGAGTGGCACTGCCACGTTACTGAAAGGGGCTATGCCTCGTACTGTTACTGAAAGGGGCTTTGCCTTGTATACTGTTTATCTGAGAAGCCATGCTGCGACTGTGGTGTGTGGGCTGGGTGGGTCGAGTTATTCCCCACATGGCGTGTTGGCTGGTACGGGTGGTGTGTAGCGGTTGGTGGGTTGAGTAGTCTCCCCAAATGGGTTGCATTCATACTGTTATACTGTACTGTACTGTTATGGGCCTAGGGGCTAAACTGTTATCTGAATAGGGCTTCGGGCCAGTATCTGTTATAGGGCTTTGGCCCAGTATCTGTAATCTGGATAGGGCTTCGGCCCAGTATCTAATTGAGACTGGTTAGGGCTCAGGCCCAGTGGGCTCGAGCCGATGTGGGCTTTGGATGGGTTCTGCACACACTGAGTTTTCCCAAACTCACCCTTCTCTTTCCATCCTTGCAGGTGAGCCCTAGATCGTGACTTAGTTGCTGGGAGGGATTCAGAGTGGCCACGAAGACTGAACTCGTATTTTTAATTGGTTTATTAATTTAATTACTTTTACTGTTGGTTTTATTTTGTTATGGGTTGTAATAAGGCCACTATATCTATTTTTATTTGGGACTTTCAACTATTTTTTTTTTCATCCACAATTACACATTGTTTTCGAAAATTAAATAAATGTTTTCTTAACCAACCTGTTATTACAAAAGACTAAGTAAGATAATAAGGTTAAAGTGAATCGCTTAACAAATGAATTAGAGATTAAGTTGAATAGTTATTAAAACGAGAATTTCTAAAAAAAGTCAAGCATTGCTTTTCAAAACTCACCATCAGACTTAGTAAATAGGGCGGCGTAGGATAGTCTACGTGATGTAGCACACCGGACATGGCCATAACATCTGGGCCGGGTTCGGGGTATTACATTTAGTGGTATCAGAGCCAGGTTGCAAAAACTTGGCTGTAGATCGGGTCCAAAAAGGGTTTTCAAATATGTAGAGTCCAGAAGGGTATTTTTGGAAAAATTAGATTTTCGGAGAATTTTTGGTTTTAAAAGGTTTTTTTTCCCTTCAAATTGTAGTTTTGAAAACAAGTTGTTTGAAACATTGATTTTTTTTGTAAAGAGGCCTCAAACTATTTGATCTGATAAATCGAAAAGTGGCACACTGAATCCTCGGTACCAGGTTGTAAGTATTTTCTGCCTTAACTTCTGTACTGTACTGAAAATAAAACTGTAGATAGTACTGAGCCTTGGATGTGATACTATAGGTGAGGTAGTATTAGGGCTATAAAACTGAAACTGTAGGGTAAACTAAACCCTAGGAAACTGAGACAGTAGCTAGGCTACGATCGCGCGAACACAACTCTGAAACTTATCTGTTTATAAGATATTCTATAATAAACAACTGAAACATTAACTGATGTCATAAAATTCGTAAATCAGATAATCGATATAAGTACAAGAGCTGCTCGTGGACGAGGCCGTGGACGAGGCCGAGTTAGTGCTCAAGTTGGATCATCATCTTCTGAGCATATGCTAGCTTGAGAGGCACGACCACCGGTTGAGGATAATGGGCCGTACGATCGGGCCGCAGGGGACGACGCTTTGTCCCAGGCCATGCTAAGAGTTTTGGAAAGGGTGGCTGGAGCTAATGTTGGGCCTGTGAATAGAGGGTCCATTTCTGAGCGACTCTGGGCCAATGGAGCGGAAGTTTTTAGGGGCATATCTGGAGTGGCCCCGAATGTGGTTGAATACTGGCTGGAAGCCACGGAGCGAATTATGGATGACTTGGACTGCTCAGTGGAGCAGAAGTTAAAAGGAGCAGTATCGTTGTTGAGGGACGAGGCGTATCAATGGTGGATCACCGTAACAGAGGGTGCCCCAGCTGAGAGGGTAACCTGGGAATTGTTCAAGCAGTCTTTCAAGGCGAAATATGTTGGGGCTAGTTATGTGGACGCACGAAGGAAGGAATTTCTGAACCTGACCCAGGGTAGTAAGACTGTGGCTGAATATGAGGCAGAATTTCTGCGATTAAGCTGGTATGCTAGTGGCATTATTTCCACCGAGTATGAGCGTAGTGTTCGGTTCGAGGATGGCCTCAGAGATGAGCTGAGAGTATTGATAGCGCCACAGAGGGAGCGCGACTTTGCTGCACTGATGGAGAAGGCTAAGATAGCCGAAGAAGTTAAGCGAGCTGAGCGTCAGAACCGCGATAAAGATCGTAACCGTTTTAAGAGAGATTCTACAACATCAGGAGCTATAAACCGAAATTTTAAGAGGGCTAGAGTAGAAGAACCAGTGCGAGCTGTGCCAGTAAATGTTGTTAGACCACAGGCTTGTGGAGACTGTGGCAGAGTTCATCGAGGAGAATGCTGGAAACACAGTGGAGCTTGTTTTCATTGTGGGTCTAAGGATCATCAGGTTAAGGACTGCCCACAGAAGCCAGCTTAGGCTCAAGCTGTTGATCAGAGGGTTGCTCAGCCTGGGCGAGGAGGACTGCCACCGCCAAGGGGCGTGGTCAAGGTAGAGGAGGTAATGGTAATGGACATGGTCGTGGAGCACCTAGCAGGGGTACTGGTAATGCTGAGGCTCGTTAGCCAGCCTTAGTGTATGCTGCTCGCCGCCGCGAGGAGGGTGATACACCTGATGTTATAACTGGTACGTTCTTAATATATCATACACCATATACTGCTTTAATTGATGTGGGTTCGACGCATTCGTATGTTGCTTGTGAAATTTCTGGGTCGTTGGGTGTGCATTCTGAGGAAACTATGAGTGGGGTAACTGTGATTAGCCCTTTAGGTCACTCTGTTAGGGTAGATAAACTCTTTAGAGATGTGCCTTTAGAGACTCAATGTAGGATCTTTCTGGGAGACTTGATGGAGTTACCTTTTGGAGAATTCGACTTGATCCTGGGCATGGACTGGTTAACCAAGCACAAGGCAACGCTGGATTGCGCGGCCAAAAGAATGGTATTGAGAACAACCGAAGGCAAGGAGGTGATGGTTATTGGTGAACGTAGGGACTATTTGTCCAATGTGGTTTCTGCCTTAAGGGCTGAAAGGTTGATGCGCAAAGGTTGTGAAGCATACTTAGCATTCGTAAGTCAAACTGAACCCGAAGGGGTGACAGTGGAGACAGTGAGGACTGTTAATGAATTTCAAGATGTATTTCCTGAAGAGCTACCTGGATTACCTCCTAATCGAGAAGTGGAATTTGGGATCGATCTGTTGCCTGGAACAGCTCCAGTGTCCATTGCGCCTTACAAAATGGTACCAAAGGAGTTAGTGGAATTGAAAGCCCAGATTCAAGAGTTGTTAGATAGGGGCTTCATTAGACCGAGTGTGTCTCCGTGGGGAGCACCGGTGCTATTTGTGAAAAAGAAGGATGGAATGATGCGTATGTGTATCGATTATCACCAGTTGAACAAACTGACAATAAAGAATAAGTATCCTCTACCAAGAATCGACGATCTGTTTGACCAGCTTAAAGGAGCTTCAGTGTTTTCCAAGATTGACCTTCGATCTGGATACCATCAGTTAAGGGTAAATGAGGTAGATGTGCATAAGACGGCATTCAGAACTCGTTATGGTCACTACGAGTTCTTGGTTATGCCTTTTGGATTGACGAATGCACCAGCAGCTTTTAGGGATTTAATGAACCGAGTATTTCAGCCGTACTTGGATCGTTTCGTGGTCGTCTTTATTGACGATATATTGGTGTATTCGGAAACAGAGGAGAAGCATGATGAACATCTTCGAATCATTCTGCAGACTCTAAGAGAAAAGCAATTGTATGCGAAATTTAGTAAGTGCGAATTCTGGCTTCGAGAAGTGACTTTTCTGGGTCATGTTGTTTATGCTGAGGGAATTAAGGTAGATCCTCGCAAGATTGAGGCAGTTCTAGATTGGAAGCCGCCTAGGATGGTGTCAAAAACTTGTAGTTTTCTGGGTTTGGCAGGCTATTATAGAAGGTTTGTTGAGGGGTTCTCTATCATCGCGGCTCCGTTAACGAAATTGTTAAGGATAGGAGTAGCCTTTAATTGGACTGAGAGGCAGCAAGAAGCTTTTGACAACCTGAAAAAGGTGTTGACTGAGGCGCCAGTGTTGATTCAGCCGGAATCTGGGAAGGACTTTACGGTTTATAGCGATGCTTCGCATGTGGGATTAGGTTGTATACAGATGCAAGAGGGTAAGGTGGTTGTTTATGCTTCGCAACAGCTTAAGCGTCACGAGGCAAATTACGCTACGCATGATTTGGAGTTGGCAGCGGTGGTATTTGCATTGAAAATCTAGAGACACTACCTTTATGGGGAAAAGTGTATTATATACACTGACCATAAAAGTCTCAAATATCTGTTAACTCAGAAGGAGTTGAATCTTAGGCAACGGAGATGGATAGAGTTGCTTAAGGACTATGACTGTTTGATTGAATACCATCCTGGCAAGGTTAACGTAGTGGCTGATGCACTGAGTCGAAGGACCGTTGCTGAGTTAAAGGCCATGTTTGCTCGTTTGAGTTTGTATGATGATGGGAGCTTGCTAGCAGAGTTGCAAGTAAGACCGACTTGGACTGAGAGAATCAAAGAGTTACAGTTGAAGGATAATTCGTTGATTCCTCGATTTCAGCAAGTCAAGAATGGTGAGAGTGAGGATTTTAGACTGAATTCTGATGGGGTTCTTTGTTTCCGTGGGAAAATTTGCATTCCTAAGAACTCTGATTTAAGGCAGTTGATTTTGGGTGAGGCTCATGGTGGACCTTGTGCTATGCACCCTGGAGGTAATAAGTTGTACAAAGACTTACGAGAGGTTTATTGGTGGCCTGGACTTAAGCGAGAGGTGACTGAGTTCGTTGGGAAATGTTTGACGTGTCAGCAAGTTAAAGCTGAGCACCAACTGCCGTCTGGATTGTTGCAGCCAGTGAAGATTCCGCAGTGGAAATGGGAAAGAGTAACGATGGATTTTGTGAGTGGGTTGCCTTTGACACCTTTGAAGAAAGACTCTGTTTGGGTAGTCGTGGATAGGTTGACGAATTCTGCTCATTTTGTACCGGTCAGAACCGATTACTCACTGCAGAAGTTGGCCAAATTGTATGTAGCAGAAATTGTACGTTTGCATGGGGTGTCAGTTTCAATAATTTCTGATCGAGACCCTAGATTTACATCTCGATTCTGGAAGAAGTTGCATGAGGCATTAGGTACGCGATTGGACTTTAGTACTGCATTTCACCCTCAAACAGATGGTCAGTCTGAGAGGGTTATTCACGTGTTGGAGGACATGTTGAGAGGATGTGTGATTGACTTTCATGGTAGTTGGGGAGATTATCTACCATTGGCGGAATTTGCATACAACAACAGTTATCAAGCAAGTATTCAGATGGCTCCATATGAGGCACTTTACGGGCGAAGATGTCGTACTCCTACTTGTTGGACAGAGTTGGGAGAGCACCAAGTGCTTGGACCAGAGTTAGTGACAGATACTAAAAGTAAGGTTAAGCTGATTCGAGATCGGTTAAAGGAGGCATCTGATCGGCAAAAGTCTTATGCTGACCTTAAGCGTAAGGAGATTGAGTTCGCTGTTGGGGATATGGTGTTCCTAAAGGTGTCGCCGTGGAATAAGATCTTGAGATTTGGTAAAAAGGGCAAGCTAACTCCGCGGTTTATTGGGCCTTATAGGATTCTCAAGCGGATTGGGCCAGTAGCATATCAGTTGGAGTTGCCACCAGAGTTGGATCATATCCATGACGTTTTTCACGTGTCTATGCTAAGACGGTATCGGTCGGACCCTTCGCATATTGAACCAGTAGAGGAGATTGCAGTAAATACCGATTTGACTTTTAAGGAGGAACCGGTGGAGATCTTAAATCGTGAAATCAAAGTCTTAAGGAGGAAGTCTGTTCCATTGGTAAAGGTGCTATGGCGTAATCATAGTAGAGAAGAAGCTACCTGGGAACCAGAGGAGACTATGCGTCAACAATACCCTCAGTTATATGGATCAGGTAAATTTCGAGGCCGAAATTTTTTTAAGGGGGGTAGAGTTGAAACGCCCTGATTTTTGGGATTTTTTGGGTTTTGTGAATTTTAGTGAAATTTTAAAATTTTGGTGTTCTGAAGGTTGAAAATGTATGTACATGTGTTAGTGGGCCTTTAGAAGGCCCAAGCTTAAGTTAAAACCTGGTAAAATATTAAGTTGGATTTTCAAGTGAAAGGGGACTTGGTTAAGTAGGCCTTTAAGAAAAACCGTGGGAAATATGTCACAAAGGGAGCCTTGGTAGAGTGGCAAGGTGGCGCCACTAAGCTCCTAAAAAAGTGGCCCCTAAGTGGGTATTCAAGGACAAGGGTTCGAGTTACAGGGTAAGCGTAGTGTTCTTTTTAATTTTTAAGCATGTGCCGGGCATGTACCTAACTTAAGTGAATTTCGGCAAGGGCTTTTAGGGACTTGGGCCGATTGCTTTAGAGAGATTATTAGGGTTATATCTTTTTCTATTTTCTATCATAAGAATTAGGGTTAGCCACCTTAGGAATTAATCTTCTCTTTTACTGTTAGAAAAGCCGAAACTTGCCTCCCTAGAAAGCTTCTAGCCGATTTCTTCTTCTTCACCTCTACCATTATTTTTTTCACTTTTCTTTTTCCTCTTTGATCTCTTCCCTAGCCGAATACCCTCCTTACTCAGATCCACTCTTTCTTTTGCTTTCATCCCTCTCAAAATCAACCATAGCCGATTGCTCAAAATGCCAGAAATCCCAAAAACTACTTTCTTTTGCCGAATCTTTCTAAGCCAAATTACCCCTGTTCCTTTCACCTGTTGTGGCTGATTACTACATCCCCTAGAGCCACATCATTGTCGACACCATCACTCAAACTCATAGCCTAAATCGCTATCTTCTTCTCTAGTTGAAAAGCCGAAATCACCATAGTTTTAGGGAGATAGCCGAATTTGCAAATCTCAGAGATAAGGGTTCTACTAATGTTTAAGGGTCAGATTTACATTAGATCTACATAGGAATCGAAGAGAAATCGTTGGTAAGTGCTTAATACCTCAGATCTGTACATTATTTCATGTTTTGGAAAAGCCGAAAGTCCCTAAAGTTAGGGGGATTGTCGATTTGGACTTTGAGTAATTCAAAGTGGTATTTTTATTCTTTTTGAGTGATAGTTAGCAAGGAAGGTGATCAAGCAAGGAGTTGAAGGCATCGGTATCACCAGATTTAGATCTAGTGCACCTAAATCGTCAGAGGTAAGTTTTCATGGCCATTAGGGGTGTGGCCGAATGTGGTAAGGGATTGTGGTTTTGGTTTTTCGTAGATCTATTGATTAATCGAGTAGATATTGGGTCGTAGGAACTGTCGCATAGGAGATCTTGTCAGTGGAACTGCAAAACAGGTGTGTGTTTCGAATACCCTTCAATGCTCAAATCGGCAAAAGCCGAAAAGCCGAGAGCTTGTGAGCGTGCGAACGCTCTCAAGTTGGTAGGAGAAGGTTGGTTTTGGAATCGGCACTGTCAGGCGGGCTGACCGCAGAATTTTGGGCGTTACGGTAAGTTGGGCATCGGTGGGCCGAATATGGGCCCAATGGGCAATTTGGGCCCAGTTGGGTAAGAATAGGTTTAAAGGCAATAATATGGATTACAGGCATAAAAATTGTTAAAACAAGATAATGGATTGGAAATTAAGGCTTAAATGGGCCTAATGGGCTAAAATGGCATGGTAGAGCCTATTAGGGGTTTTAGGGCCTAAGTGCTAAAACTGATAAACTGAATTAAATGAGTTTCTGTAACAACCACTGTGATAGTAGAGGCTGTAATAATAATAAAAACTATAATAAGAGAAAAAAATTATTGAAATACCCTTAGGGTGAGAAATTACTGATTTACCCCTAAGTATAAAATTACCATTATACCCCTAGGGCTAAAATCGACTGTACTGCTTGATATGACTGTTACTGTTACTGCATACCATGATATGTATCTGTTGCATGGGTTGGGTTTTATAATGGAGGAAGTGTGAGTGGCACTGCCACGTTACTGAAAGGGGCTATGCCTCGTACTGTTACTAAAAGGGGCTTTGCCTTGTATACTATTTATCTGAGCAGCCATGCTGCGACTGTGGTGTGTGGGCTGGGTGGGTCGAGTTATTCCCCACATGGTGTGTTGGCTGGTACGGGTGGTGCGTTACGGTTGCTGGGTTGAGTAGTCTCCCCAAATGGGTTGCATTCATACTGTTATACTGTACTGTACTGTTATGGGCCTAGGGGCCAAACTGTTATCTGAATAGGGCTTCGGGCCAGTATCTGTTATAGGGCTTTGGCCCAGTATCTGTAATCTGGATAGGGCTTCGGCCCAGTATCTGATTGAGACTGGTTAGGGCTCAAGCCCAGTGGGCTCGAGCCGATGTGGGCTTTGGATGGGTTCTGCACACACTGAGTTTTCCCAAACTCACCCTTCTCTTTCCATCCTTGCAGGTGAGCCCTAGATCGTGACTTGGTTGCTGGAAGGGATTCAGAGTAGCCACGAAGACTGAACTCGTATTTTTAATTGGTTTATTAATTTAATTACTTTTACTGTTGGTTTTATTTTGTTATGGGTTGTAATAAGGCCACTATATCTGTTTTTATTTGGGACTTTCAACTATTTTTTTTTCATCCACAATTACACATTGTTTTCGAAAATTAAATAAATGTTTTCTTAACCAACCTGTTATTACAAAAGACTAAGTAAGATAATAAGTCAATTGCTTAACAAATGAATTAGTGATTAAGTTGAATAGTTATTAAAACGGGAATTTCCAAAAAAGTCAAGCATTGCTTTTCAAA
Source organism: Gossypium stocksii (assembly GCA_020496765.1). Taxonomy (NCBI): domain Eukaryota; kingdom Viridiplantae; phylum Streptophyta; class Magnoliopsida; order Malvales; family Malvaceae; genus Gossypium; species Gossypium stocksii. Next base: position 59,676,724 of record CM035622.1, read on the forward strand.
ACTCACCATCGGACTTAGTAAATAGGGCGGCGTAGGATAGTCTAGGTGATGTAGCACACCGGACATGGCTATAACGTCTAGGCCGGGTTTGGGGTGTTACAGTATTAGATATCGTGACTTCAAAACATGATAGAATGACCAAAATACCCCTAAGGGGTAAAATTACGTTTTACCTCTAACTGCCTAAAAAACTTGTATACCCCTAGAAATAGATTGTCTGATATTCGTAAGAATGTATTTGTGTCTGTTAATCTGCATGCATGCTATATATGTGATTGTAATATGTTATTCTGCATCGGGGTTGGGTTGGTAATAAAGGAAGATCTGTAATAGTGGCTCTGCCCCGTAATTCTGAATAGTGGCTTCACTACGTAATCTGTTTTTGGTGGCTCTGCCATAATATATAATTTTAGCAGCATGGCTGTGTATTGGTGTGCGAGCTGGGTGGGTCGAGTTATTCCCCACATGGTGTGATAGGTTGGTACGAGTGGTGTGATGGTTGGACTGGGTTGGGTCTTTTCATACATATTGTTCTGTATCTGTATTGGGCTTGGGCCCACTCTGTTTCTGTATAGGGCTAAGGCCCAGACTGATCTATTTCTGTATAGGGCTTCAGCCCAGTCTGATCTGTTCTTGGTTGGGAAAGTTACACACTGAGTTTTTACAAACTCACCCTTTTATTTTAAATATGTAGGTAACCCCGAACCGTAGACGATTTGGAGCTGCGAGAGACTCGGGGTGGCCACATGTCTTCTACTTTTAGATTTTGCTATATTTAATTTCAGTTTGGTAATTATTTATGTAATATGGCCTTTATGGGGATTTTACTTTAACTTACGTATTTGATCTATTTTATTATTTTAAACCGATAAAGTAGCTAATCGAGTTTTCAAAACTAAAGCAAACGTTTTTAAGAAAAACCACGCGTAATGTTTTCAAAAAGATTAAGAGCTTTCATAACTTCAAGTAATTGAACACAACAAATATGGCAACCATTTCTACTTACATATTTTCAAACTTATAAATAGTTTTTAACCTGATTTCGTTCAACGTCCAAAATCTAAACAGGGATAAAACTTTTTAACTAATAGTCCAATTTCGAATGTAACTTCCATGTGACACACCAGATCTGGCCACAACGTCTAGGCCGGGTTTGGGGTGTTACACTTTTACCTACTCCCAACCTAGCCACGTTACAACCTGTAATAGTCTGTTTTTCAGTGGTGTTGGAAACAATGGTTTCGGGGCCACCAAATTCGACGAGAAAGTTCATAAATATTATTATTTAATATTTATGAGTCAAGTATGGTTTTTAAAAAGGTTTTTAATTTGATAAATTATGATTTATAAGCGATTTATTAAGTTCAAATGGTAAGACCCTAAGGTCAAGTGGTTTTAAAAAATGATGGATCGGGACCTTGTTTTTATAAATTGAGTCGTAAATATTTTTATAAATATTTCTGGAGTGCCTGTAACAGACCGATTTAGACCCTATTCAGAACGGTGGTTTTGGGACCACGAATCCGAGTCAGAAAAATATTTTAATATTATTTTTTAATTTAGAATGTTTGAATTTATATCCGTAAAATGTTCGTGTTTTAATTTTATCGTTTGGGTGCTGATTTATTAAAAAAGGACTTAATCGCATTAAATGAAAATAAGCATGCTATTTAGTAAAATGCCTAATTGCTATGTTCTTCTAATGTGGAGGCTTTATGTTGTAATTTTTCCTTTGTAAATATGCATGGACGGTATTAGGCTTGTTTTATAATGGTTTTATATTAGTTACTAAAGGTTATATATGTAAAATGTTAATTATGTTAAGTTAATAAAACATAAAATAATAGAAACATGCATAGTTCATATTTGGTTGACCGAAAGTAAAAGAAAAGAGAAAGAAATAATGCTTTAAAGGGTTCAGCCAATGTCTAGCTTGATTAAGGTATGTAACTAGCTCAGTTTTTGATAATTTTTACGTTTTTGAGATCGTTGCAGTGAAATGTACAGAGCCCATGCTTGAATTTCTGATTTTGATGAATATTTTGAGTTATGCCATTGATGAATAATTGAGCTTTGTAATTTTAGTTGATGAATTATGAAATATATGTTTTGGATTAATATGTTTTGTATTGGAATTTTTGACGAATTTGAGTAATTAGGGCTAAATTACAAAAATAACAAATTGAGGGACTAAAATGTGAAAAAAATGAAATGCATGGACTTGTGTGAGCATGGATAACATTCGGCCTAAGCATGATGTGTGCAAATTTTGCATGTTTTGTGTTTTGTACAATTTGGACTAAATTGTAAAAAGTGTGAAATGTTAGGGGCAAAATAGTAATTTTCCATTTATGTGGTTTTGGACTAAATTGAATGAAACTGTGTTTGAATGAGCTTAATTTGAATATGTTTAGATCAAGAACCAAAGAAATTGGACTTGGATTGAGGGAAAATAAAAATAATTGACAGTCGTTATATTCCGTCCGTCGACATCCGAGGTAAGTCTGTAAGGAAATAAACGTTGTTAGTTTTGAATATATATGAATTTAAAATGCTGAATTGAATTTTATGAGTATGTATAAATGTTAGCCAAATGGTATTTTACATGGGAACAATGTGTACAAGTTTGATTCGACTGAAATACGATGTTTGAAAGCCCCGTACGAAGCTTAGGAATAGTTAGGATACATATGTCATGACATAGGATTTCTGATATGTGTTCTCATGTAAGACCACGTCTGGGACATTGGCGTCGATATATGATTCCATGTAAGACCATGTCTGAGACATCAGCATCGTATTTGTGATTCGTGTAAGACCTTGTCTGGGATAGTGGCATCGATATGTGATTACATGTAAAACCACGTCTAGCACATTGGCATTGTATGATATGTGTGATTATTGGATTATCCTATTCAATTCCGAATGGTTCAATGGGCAAAGATAACTTATGATCGAATGTATAATCAAGCTAAAGTGATCAGGTATGTGATAGTTAGTTATTTTTGTGAAAATAAGGTAAGTTGATGTTTGAAATGTGAAATATATTTTACATGCTATAACGTTATTTTATATGTCAATTTGAATGCACGTATTCGGCCAAATTAATGTATCTATGATGTTTAATATGTGAGTAAACTTATGTATATTCGGCCAATGACAAGTAAATGCGATATCATATTTATGATCTATGTGCTTATATATATGCAAGTGATTACATCTGGCTATGAATGTATATATGATCTTAGAGGTGGATTATAATTAACTACAAATGTATCCGACCAATTTGAATTGATGGATAATTATATGTTTGATAAATGCATTTTGGTAAGTTTGGAAATGCATATGAATATATTAGCATGTTTTGATATTGTTGAATTGAATTATAGATGTTATTGAGTTGTCTATTTGCTTAAGACTTACTACGCTATGATAGCTTACTCTGTGAGTATATTTGTCTCTGTTTTATAGATTTTGGAGACTAGTTATAGGCTGGGGGATCGTCAACGAAGTCTATCACACTATCGCCTATTTTTGGTACTCTTATAAAGTTGAATTTAAACCTATTGCATGTATAGGCTAGTTCGAGATATGTTCGATTTTGAGATATGTATATATAAGCCATGCAAAAATGGCTTGAATATTATGTTAAGTATGGTTTCATGCTATGAGCAAATGATGTGGTTGTTATAATTGTTGATGGTTGGATGATTCGGCTATGTGATAAATAGGTGTGAATTATGCTTGATGTGTTTTGGTTAGAAGTTGATCATGTGTTTGGTGTATAATTAGTTGGATGTGATGATTATGAAATGTTTTGGCGTGATTCTTGTTATAAGTGAATGACTTGTTGATTTGATTATAAAATATAAAGGTTAGGTGTTGTTATGTTTTGATGATTTTTGTGATTTGGTAATTATGTTTATTTGGTTATGGCATAAGGATGAAGTGATGTTAAAATAGTTTAATTTGGTTGATGAATGTATTCGAGTAGATGATTGTTTTAGGTAATGAATATGTTTGATGGATAATTCGGCCAAGCCATGTTCATATATGTAGACCTTATTGATATGCATGTTATATGTGTGCAATATGCTTGGACTTATGGATGTATGTATTCAGCAAATGACATAAAAGTTGAATTATTATATGACATGTTGTAGTTGATATTTGACTTATCATGCATATGTGGTCTATCGAATTGGTTGCATATAAAATGAGTTAGTGATTATGGATTTAATGCTATGCTATGTTATATGTGTGAAATTTGATTTAGTAATGAAGTGGATATTGAATGAATCATATGTATTAAGCATGAATGCATTCGGCTAATACTTTAAAAAAAAATGATGACCAAATGAATAGTATTTTTTAAGTTATAAGTAATCATGGTTGTTTTATGCAAAATAGGTATATTGGGATAGTTATATGTACTTTGAGAGATTAATCATTTAGTGTTCTTTTATAACATTTCTAAATTGATATAGAATCTATTAGTAGGGTGCATAACTACTCACATTTGAAATCACAAGTAGTAATGCGTATTATGCCATTATTGATTTGATTAAGCTTATATATTTATATATCTATATTGTGGTGCCGAATGCATAATGTCAATAATGATATGTACTTGAAATATGTGTACTTTATATGATTCATGTTGGTATAATTGATTGAATTATTTGTATTATCATTGTTATGCACATATGCTATGTGGTAATGGATATGTATATTATATATATTTATATTCTTGGCACTAGTTTGAAAAATGTTACGATTTGATTCGTAACAGTTTAGGTTATCTTTATAATGTTAACATTTGATTAGTTTACGAGTTTTAAGTATGAGTATGTCCGTGATTGTCTGGAAGTTGTGTCTTGTCTAGTAATACCTCATAACCCCAATCCGGTGACAGATACGGGTTAGGAGTGTCATAGTGCCATTAAGGTGGTATTAAAGTTCCGTTGAAAATTTTTAACGTTTTGATAGTTAATTAATTAAAAAGGACTAAATTGTAAAAAATGTAAAATTTAGTCACTATTTGATTTGAGTGATTAAATAGTTTATTGAATAAAGGAAAAGGGACTTAAATGGTAATTAGACCATTTAAGAATTTACTGGACAGTTTTGGGCAATTAAGAGCTTGAAAATTGGTTGAATTTTAAACGGACAAAATTGTAATTTTATAATTAAATTTTAACTAAAAAAATATTATCATCATTTTAGTGTCTTCTTCACTGAAATTGGAAAAAGAGGACTCCATGGAAATGAAGCTAGGTTCGGCCATGGTTAAAATTATGCATCCCTAGCTATCTATTTTTAATAATTTTTATGTTTTTGAGATCATTGCAACTAGGTCCAGGTAGCCCGTACCTTCGATTTTGAAACTGTTAAACATTTTGAATATTTCCATTGATGAACCTTGTGATTTTAGATGTTAATTGATGAATTTGAAATATTAGTTGTTATTTAAAAGTATTTTATTAAGTGATTTTTGATGAATTTATCGATTAAGGACTAATTTGTTAAAATAGTAAAAATGCAACGATTAAATGCGAAATTGTTGAATGAATGGGATATTTTGGATACCATGAACATTTGGCTAAGCTCAATTCTGGGTAAAAATGGTTAATTTGCATGTTTTGGGTTAAGGACAAAATTGAATAAAAGTGAAACTTTAGTAGTAATTTTGTAAAATGTCAAAAATGACCAAATTGCATAAAATGAATTTTTTTATTATCTAAGTTAATATATTTAATGAAATTATTAATTTAGATCAAGATCAGGTGGAAATTTGAGGAAAATAAAAAATTACCAAAATGCCCTTAAACTTTGGTATTTTTGCAAATTAGCCAGGTAAGTTCTTATGAACTCTATTTTGTATAATTTTGATTAAATTGAATGTTAATATCTGATTATATTGTGATTAAATCTATATTATATATATATATATATATATATGTTAGTATGAAATTTACTGTGTTATGAAACGACGTAAATCCAATGACATACAACGATGACCGAGCCCCGTTTGAGCCTTAGGAATTCATAGGATACAAATGACATATCATTAGGGTTTACATGATTCGGGTGCTGGTCATGAATGTCCTACCAATGGCTGAGGTCCAGCATGTGTTGCGAATAATCCACAGCTCGTGTGAACAGGCCCATTTTCACAACTCGTGTGAGCATTTTGGTTTACAGCCCATGTGAGTATTCTGATTCACAGCTCGAGTGAGCGTACATGTACAGAATTGACGGATTATAGTTATATGATTTAGCACACTATGTGTGAGCTATCCCGCGTATCCAACGGTATTCTAAATGGTTTAACGGGCATTATTCGGATAAGAAATGGCAAGAGAATGATATGTTTTATGACATGTACATATATGAACATCCTTGATATGATGATACATGAAAATTATATAGGTTGAGATGAGTTATAAACTCATGAGATACATGTTGTGGCTAAATGGCTATTCATGTTAATGTGCCTACGATTTATATCTTGTATGCTAACATGTTTGGTGTAAATGCTTAAGCTTTGGCCAATTTGTGGTTGGATTATGCCACGCTAAAATTATAAGTTATTCATTGAAATGGTAAGTGTCTAAATGGAAATATGTTTGTGATCATGAAAGAGTGGTAAGGTTTAAATTATGTAATTTCTATCGAAATGGTATATCATGTGGTTAATTCCAAAAGAGCTATGCTTAAATGCACTAGCTTGCGGCTATGGTTGAATGATATGCTTACGTCTTGTGTGAGATGCATATGAAATATGTGTGGAAAGGTGATGAAAAAGTAAGTTCATACTTGAAGTGTAAAATGATGAAAAAGGGAATGATAAGTTGAATTGATGTTGTTATTTAAGCAAAAGAAAGTAAATGCAATGGAAAGTAATGAAATGCAAATGAAGATAAGAAAATTTGAAAGAGTTTAAATTTATTTAAAATCTTACTTTGCTAGGGATGATATGTATATGTGATGCTGTGGATTTAGTCACTTTGTAAGTTGTTGAATATAATTTCATGAATCTTGCGGTATCAGTATAGGATTATTGTTGATATGTATAAATTTCATATTCGAAATGGATTGATATGACTAAAGTTTATACAAGCTTACTAAGCATTCATTGCTTACAGAGTTGTCTTTCCTTTACTTTTCAGATTATCGGAAGCTCGATCGAGTTAGAAGCTCGTTAGAGATCTATCACACTATCCAGCAGTTATATCGGTAGTTTTCGATGTCTTGGTTAAGGTTATAATGGCATGTATACGTGGACTTATGGTTGATGATAGTTGAATGTCAGTAATGAGTTTGGCATGTATATGTCATTTTGGGTGATGTAGCTTTCGTATGTTTCGTGCCTTGTTGATATGTGTTAAAGCATGTTTGAATGGTCAAAGCAATATATGATGAATTGATCTCAACATGGTCAAGATATGGTATGCTTTGAAAGGTTTTGAACTAGATATGGCATGAATCTAATATGTTGTGGTGATTATGTAGCAATTATGTTATGTTTTGGCATAGAAACAAGTTAATTGAAGTTATGTTACATTTTTGGTTGATGTTTTAGCCATTATGTTTTGGCTTTTAAATTTGGTATTTTGTATGATTGAAATGGTTGATATGTGGATATATGTATGTAAGCCCCTAAACCCAGCCTAGAAGTTTAGACCGAATCTAGGAGGTCACATTGATCACCAAAGTGGTCGTAGAAATATTTTACAAAACAATCTCTTTACGAACCAATAATATTTAATATCTTAGATTTAAAATAGAAATGTTGCAGTTAAGTTTAAATTTACAAATAAAATTAGATTCACAAGAAAAGTCAAAAATAAAACTTGTACCGCAATTTCTATAAAACCTTACAATTTCAAATAACATTTTGAAACGAAAACTGAAAAGAAGAACTGTTGTTCTATTTTACACCGAGACGTCCGAGACCTTTGCGTACCGAGTCCAACGTCAGAAATACAGAAAAGTACCTAAAAAGGGGAAACACTAAGGGGATGAGCTACACAATCTCAATGTGAGTTAAAAAATGATCAACAACACATTTAAAGTAGAGAACTCCAGATCACATTACATATTTATATATGTACAGAAACAGAAACCAATCTGTAACAGCCCAAAACCGGGCTTATTCAGAATAATGATTTTGAAATCACTTCCCAAGGTTTAAGAAAATTATTTTAGTGTTAAATTATGTGTTGTGGTATTTTTATATGTATGCATGAAAATTTTGGTGAATTAATTTACGAGATTGAAGGCTTAATCGTGAAAAAGGACTAAATCACATAAAGAGCAAAAGTTGTTATTTGCTAGTAAATTGAGCCAAATAGCTAAAGAACTAAGATTTAGGGGTTTTAAAGGGCAATTAGACTCTTAAATAAGAGTTGGCTGGCAATGATAGAGTATAAGAGACAAAAAGAAGAAATAAAGTCAAAGTTGGTGAGATTTTTAGTCATAAATTGATTAAAATATTACTTAATGGCCTAGCCTTCAAGCTTGCATCATTTTCTTCTTCTCCTTGCCGAAAATATCAGCAAAATTGGGGGTTTGAAAGCTTCAAATTTTCAGCAACATATAGAACCCTTTAGTAAGTGATCTTTCGGTCATTTCTTGAATATTTTTACATTTTTGAGACCCTCATGGCATAATCTATCTTTTGAGGGGTGTATCTTGCATTTTTTTTTTTTTTTGAAGTTCAAAGTTTTTCCATGGATGAGTAAATGTCTTTTTTTGGGATTTTATGAAAGAAAATGAATGTAGGATGCTTGATAAACAACTTTTGGAAATGGGTGCTCTTAGAAAACACCTAAAAGGGGCATATTTGTAAAGTGAATAAGTTGTATTGGTAAATGCTTGGATAATGGATTTTTGAAGTTGTCATATGAATAAAAGGGCTTAGATAGGCATGAGAGTTGAGGAAATTCAATAAAAACCGATTTCCTGGCCTAGGGGTAAAATGGTCAATTTGCCATAGTATAGGGGCAAAATGGTCATTTTGCCAATTTGTGAATTTTAGATTGTTTGTATTCAATTAGTGACTAAATTGGCAAATTTTTATTGTCATAGATCAAGATTTTCCAAATCCGATCTTAGATTGGGGAAAAGCCAAGAAAGTCGAGTAAATTGAATTGACACCCTCATTTTGCATACCGAGGTAAGTTATAGGTGAATAATACAACATTTCTAACTTTTATGCATGAATTCATTGTATTGGCATAAATTGATAACTCATGTATATGAGATACTTATGAGAAATCTATTAGAGCATGAAATGTTGAATGATGAGGTTTAAAACAAATTTATGAAAGCCTGTGAAATAGAGCCCGGTTGAATAGTTAGAACAGAATTGGATATTCATGCCATGACAATTGGGTAATGTGTGTGTGCTAGTGTAAGACATGTCTGGGACATGCATCGACCAAATTACGAGAGCCAGTGTAAGACATGTCTGGGACATCCATCAGCTTTGAGACGGGAGCTAGTGTAAGACATGTCTGGGACATGCATCAGCCTCGAGATATACAAGCTAGTGTAAGACCTTTCTGAGACTTGGCGTCAACTTGTTGGGTGTTAGTGTAAGACCTGCCTGGGACATGGCATCGACACCGATAGATGAGAGTTGGTGTAAGATCATGCCTGGGACATGGCATCAGTTCAATACCCTACATTTGAGGCTTAATGAATATCCTTTCTTATTCTAAATCGTTCAACGAGAAAATTCAGAACAAATGTTCAGTTGTGAGAAATTGTAATGATCTCTGTAAGTGATTCAGGAACTTAGTGTAATGCATGAAATGTGAGCTCACTAGCACATTGTATGATTAGTAAAGAATGGAATCGAGTAAGTTATGTTGTAGTTATTCTTGACCTTTGCATGATTGTAATACAAATGGAAGCTTATCATGACTTGGTAAATTGTTGTTATTTATTTACTTACAACTTACTAAGCTTTATGTTTACCCCTCTCCTTTCCATTTTCTTATAGTGCCACCTCAGTAATTCAAGGATCTAAGGACGTCGGAAGCATCGTACACACTATCCACCGAAGTACTCGGTATAATGATGTTTTGTGTTTTGAGTAATGGCATGTATAGGTTATATAGGTCTTTTTTATTTTACTACATGACACATTCTAGTTAGCCAATTGTATTGGCCATTTATACTTAAGTTTCATTTTGTAAATGTCATTTGGAATTGGCCTAAAACCTCCCAAGTTTGTTTAATGAAATGAGATGGAATTACATGGAAATTATGCTATTTTGCTTAGTAGTTTATTCATGCATTTTGTATCTGAATTGGTCGGTTTTTGGGCACCTATTTAGGGGCACTTAGATGAGTATGGATGCCATGTTATATTGTATGAAGATTGGGGTGATGTTTGTATGTATTTCAGGGGGAATGAGGGCTTGGTAAATAGCCCTATATCGCCCACAAGGGTAGACACACGGGCGTGTGTCTTGACTGTGTGAAACACACGGGTTACACACGGGCGTATGGCTCGACCGTGTGTCCACTGCACCTTGCATGGATAGCATTAAAAGCCATCAGGATTTCCCATGGGCATGAGACATGGTCGTGTGTCTCAACCGTGTGGAGGACACGGCCAACACAAGGGCATGTGCCACGGCCGTGTGAACGATGACATCAGAAATAGAATGTCAAGGTTTTTGCACAAGAGCCTCGACGTAGGCATGTCAAGGCTGTGTGAGGGACACGGGGTAGGCACACAAGCGTACGCCAGGCTGTGTGAAAACCCCTGTAGGTTGATGTTAAAAATTAAATCCACACGGGTATTGGACACGGGCGTGTCCCTGGCATGCTCAGGCAGTGTGAGGCACACGGGCCATCATCACGGCCATGCTTAGAGGTCACACGGGGGTGTTGCCCTCTCACACGGGCGTGTGCCCTATTTTTTTTTGTTTTTGAAGAAATTTTCTTAAATGCATGAAATGGTTCCGGGTTATTTCTAAACCATGATTTAGGCTTCGTAGGCCCAGAAGAAGGCTCGTAGAACTATATTTGGAAAAGTTTTAAATCGGGACTCATTTTTATGAGTTTAAGTAAAAGGTTTACATAAGTTTCAGTATGGTAATTGTAACACCCATAACACATATCCGTCGCCGAATTAGGGTTAAGAGGCATTATCAATCCGTACACAGCTATAAAGAGATAAACATTACCATCTGGCCAGATATAATTTTAATATTATAAATAAATAATACACATTTTATCATACCACTATGAATCATTAAATGAACATAAATTATAACTCATAGTACACCACATTTGCATGCTAGATATCATACGTAATCAACTCTTACATGCTTTATCAAGCATACATGATCATATCAATTTAACCGTATCATATTCGGCGCACATACTCTACTACATATAATTAAAATAAAATAAACCATGAACTAATTTACTATTAAATTAACCAATTTATGCTCAATATTTAATGAATAATCTATACACTGTTCAGACATCAATTTTAACCATAACGAACATATATGCAACACATAACACTTATATTATCAATTGGTATTAACAAAAATTTCACTATTCATTTGGTCATTATAACACTTATATTATCAATTGGTATTAACAAAAATTTCACTATTCATTTGGTCATTCATTTTTTTTTTCAAACATTAACCAAAGGTGCATGCATATCATTATCAATTCCAAGCAAAACTTACAAGACAAATTATAAATTAAATTATTATATTTAATCCACAAATATGATGCATTTTCAACTTAACATATACAATTCAATATTTGATCTTTTATCACCATATTTTAACTAAGCATAATAACCAAAATAATCGTATAACATACTCAATATTTATATTCATTAATCGTACCAAATTTATCAACCAACCAAGCATTATATAAGCATGTATACTTCCATTACAAACCGAATAAAAAAGACTAATATATATTTTCAAATATGCGTATATAGTTTATATCTAAATCATCAATGTTATGCTCCATTACTAAACCCAAATTAATAAACCATTCACAAGGTAATACATATCATACCAATTCATCATATGCATAAATATTTTTAAGAGCAAGTGCCGAATCACCAATTAGATTATAACCATCTCACATATTTTCATTATGTAGCCAAATTTACCAGTACATTATTATAATAGCTTTGAAGCCAATTCACACTACAAACTATGCTTCACAATATAAGTTATAAACCAAATATAGACATATATTCATAACACAAATCTTACATACCACGTAATATATGTATCAAGGTAAACTTTTATCATGTCCGAGTATAACCAAATAACCTTTAATACCAAATCACATATAATACCTTAATCTAACACAACAATCAAATTCACATATACTTTTATCTATGCATAATCATAACCAAATTAACCACATATACATCCTAGATCATTAACTATTTCCAAAGCATATGTCAAAAATAACTTGACTAAAGATTCATACATACACATAACAGATTAGCCATTTTCGCATGGCTTAATATATACATACTTCAAACTTGACCAAATACAACCTAGCTTATACATGCCATAAATTCAAGTTTAAACTTATAAAATACCAAAGACAGTCGATAGTGTGATAGGCTTCTCTGACGATTCCCAAGCTCATAACTTGAATCCAAAATCTATAGAACAACAACAAACATATATACACACAGAGTAAGCTTTTATAGCTTAGTAAGTCATTAGCGATTAAACATTTAAACGGCATAATCAAATCGTTTAAACTAAACCAAACTTACTATCGTACTTACTTTAAATCTTAAGCTTACAATTTCATGCATTTTATATATTCTTTCACATATAAACTATTCATAGCCAAATGTACATATACATATTTTGATAAACTATCATTCAATTTCCAAGCCAAAATATCTTTCTCATTGCCAGTACACATACACTTATGTGCATATATTCATAAAACAAAGAATAACAATCACATACATATTTGTATTATATGGACGAATAAACACACACATATATAAGCAAAATATCTTTCAATTTCATAGCTAAATATCATTATGAGAACACATATACATATATTCATGAATCAAAATATAATATCATATGCATATACGTAGCAAAGGTTGAATATACTTCACAAGGCACACATGTTCACATTAGTAACTTACTTACCTTATTTCAAGTAAGTAATAAACCAATTCATACCTGACCATTTTAGCTCATTTTGCACATTCGATCACAACTTATCGATGCCTGATGAACCATTTCGGAATTGGATAAGACACTCGGACAATCACACATATCGTACATTGCCAACGTCCCAAACGTGGTCTTACATGTAATCACATACCGATGCCACTGTCCCAGATAGGGTCTTACTCGCACACATATACCGGAGTCACATATCGATACCATGGTCTTACTCGTACACATATATCGGAGTCCTATGTCATGACATATGTATCCTAGCTATTCCTAATGTTCATACGGGGCTTCTAACCGTCGTAACTCGGTCGAACCGAATTCAAAATCATGGATGCCAATCTTGAACACATTCAGCTATTAGGTATATATATTCACATATTTAATTTCAGCATATATAATTTGTATTTAATTAAAATTAACATGTCTACTCGCTTATAAACTTACCTCGAACGATGAAAAACGGAACGGGACGACTAGTCGACAACTTTAGTTTTCCCTAATCCCAATCCGATTTCTTTGGTTCTTGATCTAAACATATTCAAATTAATCTCATTCAAACATATTTTCATTTAATTTAGTCCAAAAACACATAAATGAGCAAATTACCATTTTACCCATAACATTTACACTTTTTAAAATTTAGTCCTTATTGCACAAAACACAAAATATGCAAAATTTCACACACCCATGTTAGGCAGAATCTTACCCATATTCACACAAGTCTTTATATTTCATTTATTTCACATTTTAGTCTCTCAAATTATTATTTTTGCAATTTAGTCCTAATTACTCAAAATCATCAAAAATTCCTATACAAAACATGTTAATCTATCACATATCTTTTATTTTCTACAATCAAACAACAAAAATCACAAGCTTTCAACAATGGTATAATTCAAAATATTCACCAAAATCAAAAATTCAAGCATGGGTCTTGTAGATAACTTAGCAACGATCTCAAAAACGTAAAATTATCAAAAACCGAGCTTGTTACATACCTTGATGGAGCTTTACTAATGGCCGAACCCTAAACTTGTTGCTTTTTTTTTTTATGCTTCGGTCAAAAAGAACATAAACAACTATGGCTTTTATTTTATGTTATATTATAACATATATTAACATATTATTTAATTACATTTTTAACCTTTATTTTGTAATATAAAACCATTATAATCTTGGCCTTTACCATCCACTCTAATTGTAAATGGCTTAATTGCGTTATAAATACCTCACCTTACAAAGACATCAACAATTAAGCACTTTCACATTTAACCACCAAATTTTCATTTTACGCGATTAAGTCTTTTATTTAATTGGGCACTCAAACAATAAAATTAAATCACGAAAATTTCACACTTACAAATTCACACATAATAAACATAGAAAATAATTTTAAAATATTTTTCTGACTGAGATTCGTGGTCCTGAAACCACCGTTCCAAGTAGGGTCTAAATCGGGTTGTTACAATTTTCCCCCTTAGGGATTTTCATCCCCGAAAATCTTATCGGTGAATAGGTTTAGATAACACTCTCTCATTGCATCCTCTGGCTCTCATGTTGCTCCCTCAACTCCGTGTTTATACCACAGTATTCTAACTAACGGAATTTCTTATTTCGCAATTCATTAACCTCGCGAGTCAGAACATAAATTGGTTCCTCCTCATATGTCATATCTGGCTTAATCTCATTCTCGGACAAACTAATCACATGTGAGGGATCCAATCGATATCCACAAAGCATCGAAATAGGAAATACATTGTGGATCCTTTCTAACTCAGGCGGCAATAACAGTCTATAAGCAACCGGTCTGATACATTCTATAACCTCATACAGCCCAATGAATCTCAGACTCAATTTGCTTTTACAACCGAATATGATTATTTTCTTCCGCGTATGATTTCTTATGATCTAACGCAGTTATCAGACTTTCACGGATCACTTTTACTTTCTGTTCAATCTTTCTGATCAAATCGACCCCGTGTATCTTGTTTTCGCTGAGCTCATTCCAATATAATGGTGTACGACATTTGCAATCGTACAAAGCCTCATAAAGTGCCATTTTAATACTCAACTAAAAGCTATTATTATATGCAAATTTAGTCAGAGGTAAATATCATTCCCACTTACTTTTGAACCCGAGAATAAAACATCTCAACATATCCTCAAATATATGAATGATTCGCTTGGACTGACCATCTGCTTGCGGATGGAAAGGAGGGATGAAATGTAATTTCATACCCAATGTATCATACAGTTTCTTCCAAGACTGTGATGTCAACCTCGGATCTCTTTCTAAAACAATAGAAATAGGCACATCATATAATCTCACAATCTGAGAAACATATAACTCAACAAGTTTATCAAGCGAGTAATCTATACGAACCAGGACAAAATGAGCCGATTTAGTCAATCTACCCACAATAACTCAGATTGCATCTTTCTTGCTTGGTTCCAACAGTAAACCGGATATAAAATCCATCGTGGCTCTGTCCATTTCCAATCCAGTATCATAATCGGCTGAAGTAACCCAAAATGTACTTGATGTTCAACTTTTACTTGCTGACAAACTTTTCGTACTACCTGATGAACAAATAACCGACTGCTGTGAGCTTCGTTCAAAATCATCTAAATCAACTCCAAATTTCTCGGGGCATACATTAGATTTCTGAACCTAAAACAAACTTCAGCATCAACCCTGAACTCTGGGTTAACATTTGAATCGCATTAAGCTCGTTTTGCTATCAAATCATCATCAACTTTCTGAGCATCACAATTTTGTTAAACAAATAACAGTCTTGCTTTTAATTTAGCTATTATCAAACCATCATCAAACATAGCCATATGTGCATCCATTACACGCAAGGTAAACCGTGATTTTTAGCTTAAAGCATTGGCAACAACATTTGTCTTTTCGGGATGATAGTCAATTACAAACTCGTAGTCTTTTATCAATTCTAACCATTGGTTTGTCTGAAATTCAGATCTTTCTAAGTCATCAAGTGTTTCAGGTTTTTGTGATCAGAATAAACATTACATTTCTCACTGAACGGATAGTGACACCATATCTTCATTGCAAATACAATTGCTGCCAATTCTAAATCGTGTGTCAGGTAATTCTTTTCATGCGGCTTTAATCGTATAGATTCACATATTATCTCTGTACACTTTAATATTGGAATACACTTCAAATCATTCATGGACACATGACTGAAGATTATAAACTTTTTCTTCAAATTAAACTGAACTAATATTGATGTTTCGGTTAACAATATCTTCGCACAACAAGGGAAGCTTCAACAATCAAAATAACTTTAATTTTATCACAACATTGCTCATATAAAATTGTTCCGATAAACATAATTCTATATCAAATCCTTAAGAATACAAATTCTTCTTCCAGACTATTCCTCTGGTCACACGTGTACATTCAAAATTTATTACCAGTCCAGTGAATAGATTCAAACATATATAACCCAATCTTCTTTTCAATCAAATAATTCAGATCGGACTAAACTACTGGATCAGTCTTTTTGAAGAAATTATTTCTTCTCGTTAAAAGAATAACTTAGACATATCATTATACAGAAGCCACAGTCATCAAATAGAAATCATAATATCATAATGAGACTGATGTTTACCCAAAATAATAGATAATATCCCGATTGTTAACACAATATTAGAACCCAGAAGAAAATCAGATGTGATTTGAACAGCAATCAATATAGAAACACAGCTTTATAACTCTGATAATGGTACTGCAGTATTCCCAAATTTCAAACATAAATTATGACTATAATAAATATAGCCATTTCTGTAAAATAGAAATCTCTTGCGGATAATCACATGGGATCATAAGAAAACAGGAATAGTGAAATTTGAATATCTGATGCTATACAAAATATCTAAGATTTACAACCCATATAGAATGATATCAATTCCAATGATATCCAAGAAAAGGTCCAGAAGGATAATGTCACTCATAAATACTGAAATCCACAGTAACAGAAGCAATATATTCTTTACGTATTTTCAACATAACAATATCTAATAGAAACAGACAATTAGCATTATGCAGATTTTATCGTCAATTTTAATATTCATACAATGGAATAAATATCAGAGAAAGATAGAGCAATGTCGAACATAACCCAAACAAACCAACGATGCTTTCGTCTATAAACATATTTAGTTAATGTTCTCATACAGTGAGAATTCCTTCTGAAATTAAACAGTTAGATATATTTCTAAAGACAAATGTACACGTAGAATACTCAGAAGAAGTCGTATAACTGCCTGACTATAATCAGTACACTCAACAGTCAATACAATTCAAACATTATTTTAACTGTCTAAGCCTGCCATAAAAAATTTTCATATTATCCCTTCACTAACAGAAGTCAATTCAGAAAAGCTTCTAACTAATATTTCCTTAGAAAACATACCCGAATAGGTCATTTGATCGAAGATAACTTCTTCCTTAACAATGATGTCACACAATCTGAATAATCTTTAGAACTATCCAATGTCTCTTTTAATACTGTCTTCATTTGCTAATTCATTCACCCCTTATTTATTTATTTTTTGACCAAAATATGAATCTTCCGAACATAGACTTCTATAATGTCACCTTCGTGAGCTTATTCAACCCAAATCTTACAGGTTTTACAGTAACATTTCACTAATAAGAGGGTGAGGGTAATAAAGCCTCAAATTTAACTTACACATAAATACATATAACACACACTTTCACAAATAGTCAATTTATTAATAATTTCACATTACCCAAACATTTAATAAACATTTGCTTTTAATCGCTTTTATTCTTAGTACTTAATTCATATACCAACTCAAATCATTAATTCACAATCAAAACATTTCAAACAGCAATCATAACTCAAATATCATAATCTACATGCTCGTATAATTATAATATTTATCAACATCAATATATCATACTCTTTGATCCATACCTTTATGAGTTTTAACTCATCATCAACACATTTCCATCCAAACATTCGAGTACACGTTCCGTACTATCAAAATTAACTCGATTTGAAACTTATCTATCTCATCAAAACAATTTTCGTCAGAGTCAAGAGATATCACACTATCGCAGGTTCATTATGACATGTATAGCTAGACTCACACATGCTTCGTTAGTACTAGAATCGACTAAATCGTAGCTCTGATACCAATAAAATGCAACACCCCTAACCCATATCCATCGCCAAATTAGGGTTAAGAGACATTATCAATCCGTACACAGCTATAAAGAGATAAACATTACCATCTGGCCAGATATAATTTTAATATTATAAATAAATAATACACATTTTATCATACCACTATGAATCATTAAATGAACATAAATTATAACTCATAGTATACAACATTTGCATGCTAGATATCATACGTAATCAACTCTTACATGCTTTATCAAGCATACATGATCATATCAATTTAACCATATCATATTTGGCGTACATACTCTACTATATATAATTTAAATAAATTAAACCATGAACTAATTTACTATTAAATCAACCAATTTATGCTCATCATTTAATGAATAATCTATACACTGTTCAAACATCAATTTTAACCATAACGAACATATATGCAACACATAACACTCATATTATCAATTGGTATTAAAAAAAATTTACTATTCATTTGGTCATTCATTTTTTTTCAAACATTAAGCGAAGGTGCATGCATATCATTATCAATTCCAAGCAAAACTTACAAGAGGAATTATAAATTAAATTAGTATATTTGATCCACAAATATGATGCATTTTTAACTTAACATATACAATTCAATATTTGATCTTTTATCACCATATTTTAACTAAGCATAATAACCAAAACAATCGTATAACATATTCAATATTTATATTCATTAATCGTACCAAATTTATCAACCAACCAAAGCATAATATAAACACGTATACTTCCATTACAAAGCAAATAAAAAAGACTAATATATATTTTCAAATATACGTATATAATTTATATCTAAATCATCAACATTATGCTCCATTACTAAGCCCAAATTAATAAACTGTTCACAAGATAATACATATCATACCAATTCATCATATGCATAAATATTTATAAGAGCAAGTGTCGAACCACCAATTACATTATAACCATGTCACATGTTTTCATTATGTAGCCAAATTTACTAATACATTATTATAATAGCTTTTAAGCCGATTCACATTACAAACTATACTTCACAAAATAAGTTATAAACCCCTATAGGTTGATGTTAGAAATTAAATCCACACGGGTATTGGACACGGGCATGTAACAACTCAACATACAAACAGACAGAATACAGTCAGATAGTCATGCACCCAAAACTATCAAATAGATGCGTATGAAATGCAGTCAAGTAATAAAATCAATCTATCCAGCCAACACACCTCTCCATGCCCCGATCACACCCCATAAGAGCTATTTAAGCTCATCTAACCAAAACACTCCCGCAGGACCTCGAAAGCCCATCCAACCCTACACACCATATATGTGGACCAAGCCACTCAGATATTAATATGCAGCAGAGCTAGCGTGCAATCCAGTATTCTGATGTACAGTGATGTTGTAGTTTAAACTGCCAGATCAGATAATAGTATACAACAAAGCTGACACACATGTAGTATAGTGTAATAAATCGTTGTACGAATGAGTTGCAGTAGAACTGCCAAATCAGATCAGAATCAGTCTCCTTTCTCTTTACCATCCCACCTTAAATACTTCATGCAAGTGCATGAATGCATTCAATCTCACAAATACAATGTACACATCATTCAACAATATCAGACAGAAGCAGACATTTACACACACCCAACAGATCAGATTCAGAATCAAACATCTCACACAATAGTCACAGATAACACAAAAGCCGAAGCCCATATTAGAATTTTAGCCACCCTGACTAAGGACCAGGCAAAGGCGAAACACACAGACACATTTTTCGATTAAAAACACACACCAAACCAAAATTCGTGGCTTAAAACCACATGGCTGTGTGCTCCGGCCTTGTGGATTAACCTAGGTCGTGTGGGGGTCAAAACGCCCGTGTGGAGGGAAGCACACATCCGTGTGAACCCGGGTCATGGCCATGTGAACAGGCCATGTAACTCACTGTCTAATTGTGCTAAAAAGAGTGCGAGGCCGACACGGCCATGTGAGGGTCTCATACACCCATGTGCCCACCAGACACGGCCGTGTGTCCAAAATAAATACCTGTGTGGGATCCCTAAATCCCCAGATTAGCCACAACAGTGTGGCATCAAATCACTAAATCCTTAATTCCCAAACACACAAGTCCTTGTGATCAAGGGACGCGGCAGTGTAAAAATCGATAAAAATCCCTAAATTGGCCACACAGCTATGTGGCCAGGCCGTGTGGTGCCCAAATTAGCTCGAAAACCTAAATCCCCAAAAGCACATGGTCGTGTGTGGGGGCACACGCCCATGTGGCCACCCATGTGATCATGAAATCACTCTAAAATTGACTGAAAGTCTTGTTTTCAGATTACTAAAATGACCCCTAATCAAAGTATTTTAGATAACACCACAATAAATTGACTTCATGCTATTTAAAGCCATTACAAAGCTCTATTGCGCAACTTCCAAATCACCCAAAAAGGGGTTGCTAAATTTCAAGCCATTCGGTATCGAGTTATTCTGTTCAGAACACACTCACTCTATCGATTTACCCAGAATCAGTTCAGTATTTCAAGATAAAAAATGAGAAGTTCAGAACCCACACTTGATTCATAGTCAAGAAGCTGGAGACCAATCGACACACGTTGATAACCACAATACGAACCCGAAGCTTTTCAAAATCCCAATGCAAAATCGTTTTCTTTTCAAAAGAAAAGAATGAGAACAAAAAGAAACAAAAAGAGGGATAATGAGGGGGAAGAGGGAGAATGTGAAAAAGGAAGCAGTAACCAAAAAAATAAAAAAAGGAAGATGAAAAAAATAAAATAAATATAAATAAATGGCTATCAATTTTATCTTAAAACAAATCTACTATTTAACAAAACATAATTTTAAAGAAAATATTTCTCGAAATACACACACAGAGACTCGAACCAAGGACCCAGAGGCAAACTAGCACACAACAAACCACTAGACCAGCAGGCCCATTCTTATAGTTAAATGCGCAATTAAACACAATAGCACAACCTTCTCATAGATCCTAACCATAAAACTCAAAACTTCTAACCCCATAATTTGGGGTGTTACAACTCACCCCTCCTTAAAAAAATTTCGTCCCCGAAATTCCAACTAATTGAGCGAAGGTAAAACACAAGCTACTCCACTACGCTTCCGCTGCGCACTCTAGTCCTAAAACACTACCATACTAAACTTGAACTCAAGACCTCTCACACACACCCAGAACACTTAACCACTAAAGTAGATAGATATTTGTCACACATAATTACTATGCTCTAATCAACACATCAAAACATTCACCACCATACCTGTCTCAAATTCGTTAGGGACACTCTCAGACCTGATGTTCCGTGGACCCGCATCGAAAACATGCTCAAGCTTTTTTCTAACAATTGGCTGGATGACACTTCTTACAGTGCTCACAAAACGGAGCACTCGCACCACTGTCGACACCCTCTGTAAAATCACTATCGCCAATCAAATGTGTTCTAACACGCTTCGTAGAACGAGGCTCCAACCTTGGAGGATTGTGATCTATTTTCTTTCCACAATCTATGCACCTAGCTTGATATTTCACTTGTCCTCTCTAACCTAGCCTCAAACACTTTCTCCAACACTACCCTTACTACCCGAGTCAATGCCTCTGCACAAGCTCTGAGTTGTCACTACCCAAAGTTGGCGGAATCACATTATCCTCTGACTCCTAAATAGATACATGTCCCGGAAAAGTAAACGACTGCTCGCGATCTCACTTACCTTCAGAATCTATACTGAACTACAAACCAATCCCAAGAATCTACACTACCAATATCAAACTCAAAGATAAATGTCTAAACATTACAGTTCTAATACTACAGAACTAATTTGACAAGTTCAAAATTTCGCACGGACCAGCATCGGAGTCTCAAACATTTTATTTTCTCAAAAAATTTTTCAAAACACTGTGGTACATTTTTTGACAAATTTTTTTTATGAACACACGCGTATACGGACACATAAAAACACAGGTTGAGTTTTTGCAAACCTAACTTTGATACCATAAAATGTAACGCTTTTGAATCCTACCTAGAAGTTTAGACCAAATCTCGGAAGTCACATTGATCACTGAAGTGGTCGTAGATATATTTTACAAAACAAACCCTTTACAAACCAATAATATTTAATATTTTAGATTTAAAATAGAAATATTACAGCTACGTTTAAATTTACAGATAAAATTAGATTCACAAGAAAAATCAAAAATAAAACTTATGCCACAGTTTCTATAAAACCTTACAATTTTCAATAATATTTTGAAATGAAAACTGAAAAGAAGAACTACTGTTCTATTTTACACCGAGACTATTCTAGACCTTCGCGTACTGACACCAATGCTAGAAATACAGAAAAATACCAGAAAAGGGGAAACACTAAGGAGGTGAGCTACACGAGCTCAGTATGAGTTCAAAAACGATCAACAACACATTTAAAGTAGAGAACTTCAGATCGCATTACATATTTATATATGTACAGAAACAGAAACCAATCATAGAACTAATGCCCCAACAAATGTAACAACTGAAGCACACTCAGTCACATACAATCAGATAGAATACAATCAGATAGTCATGCACCCAGAACTGTCAAATAGATGCTTATGAAATACAGTCAAGTAATAAAATCCACCCATCCAGCCAACACACATATCCGTCCCCCGATCACAACCCATAAGAGTTGTTTAATCTCATCCAACCAAAACACACTCGCAGGACCTCGAAAGCCCATCCAACCCCACACACCATATATGTGGACCAAGCCACTCAGGTATTAATACGCATCAGAGCTAGAGTATGTGTTATATAGTGCAATGTAGTAATCCGCTGTATAGTTATGTTATAATTTAAACTGCCAGATCAGACAATAGTACGCAGCAAGGCTGACACACATGTAGTATAGTGCGATAAATCACTGTACAAATGAGTTGCAGTAGAACTGCCAGATCAAATCAGAATCAGTCTCCCTTCTCTTTGCAATCCCACCCAAAATGTTTTATGCAAGTGCATGAATGCATTCAATCTCAAATATACATGTACACATCAATCGGCAATCAAACAAAAGTAGATATGTACATAGACCCAATAGATCAGATTAAGAATCAAACATCTCACACAATAGTCACAGATAACAAAAAAGCCAAAGCCCATATTAGAATTTTAGCCACCCTGACTAAGGACCAGCCAAAGCCGAAACACACAGACACATTCTTCGATCAAAAACACACACAAAACCAAAATACGTAGCTTAGAGATACGGTCGTGTGCTTCGGCCGTGTGGATTAACTTAGGTCGTATGGGAGGAGGCCCACGGTCGTGTGGTAGAGGCACACGCCTATGTGAACCCGGGTCACAGCCATTTGAACAAACCGTGTAACTTACTGTCCAATTGTGCTAAAAAGAATGTAAGGCTAACACGATCATGTGAGGGTCTCACACGCCCGTTTACCTACTAGACACGACCGTGTGTCCAAAACACACGCTAGTGTGAGATCCCTAAATCCCCAAATTAGCCACACAGCCATATATAGCTAGACTTGTGCATATGCTAGCTTAGTCCTAGAATTAACTAAACACTAGCTCTGATACCACTAAATATAACGCCCTTTACTTATCTCTGATGCCTAGACGGGGTACATGTAACGGCCCAAAATTGGGCCTAGTCAGAATAGTAATTTTAAAATCACTTACCCGGTATTAGAGAAAATTATTTTAGCATTATTTTATGTGTTATAGTATTTTTATAAGGGTGTATGAAATTTTTGGTGAATTTATTTTGTAACGACCTGAAATTTGGGCCTAATCGGAATAGTAATTTTGAAATCACTAAACTGAGGTTAGAGAAATTATTTTGGCACTATTTTATGTGTTATGGTGTTTTTATAAGGATATATGAAAATTTTGGTGAATAAATTTACACGATTGAAGGCTTTATCGCAAAAAAGGACTAAATCGCAAAAGGGTAAAAGTTATGTTTCTTAAGCAATTGTGTTAATTAGCAACAGAAGAGAAATATGGGGGTTTTAAAGGGCAAATAAGCCTATTACTTTGAGCATGGCCGGCCATAGAGAAGAATAGGCTTGGAAAAGTCAAAGGGGTAGGCAGTTAGATGACTAATTGATAAAATAATGGCCTAATTACCTAGCAATTGTCTTTTCTTCATTTCTTCTCCACCTTCATCGATTTTATCAGCCATTTTTGGGGTTTTAGAAGCTTAAAATTTTAGCAAATTTGTACTCTCACAAGTAAGTGATTTTAAGACCTTTTCTTGAATCTTTTTACATATTTGAGACCCTTGTAACATGACCTACATTTTGAGGGGTATATTGTGTAAAATGGTTGAAAGCTTACAGTTTTGCCATTATTGAATAAGTGTTGTTCACTGGAAATTTTAGGAAGGAAAATGAATGTAAGTTGTCTAATAAACAACTTTTGTGAAAAAGGTTGCATGAAAACACTCAAATTGGGCCTAGTTGTAGAAGGTGTACAATAAAGGGTAAGTGTAAGAAATAATGAGAAATTGGGGTAGTAATGAGAATAAAAAGAATTTATTAGGCTTGGTTAATGAGGAAATTTGATAAAAATTAATTTTTGAGCCTAGGGGCAAAATGGTCATTTTGCCAAGAGACTAGGGGCAAAATGGTTATTTTGCCAAAATATGAATTTTGGATTGTTTTAATTAATTTAATGATTAAATGGATGAATTTGTATTCATATAGATCAAGGAGAGCATGGAGTCAACCTTGACCGAGGTAAGGGAAAAGCTTCGAAGTAAATTCCACATTTCCCATTTTTTGTATACCAAGGTAAGTTTATATGTAAATGATACCCTTTTTATTTAATATTTTTGCTCATGAATGTCTTATATGGTGTGTGATTAAATGATATGGACATAGAGTGAAAATGTGAGAAATGAGAGTACGGTTAAGTTTCCATAAATCACGTGTAAAGGTGGGCTATGTGCGAACCACCGGATATTTGTTAAGATTAGTGAGCTAAGTGCAAATTGCTTGGTTGGCGATCATTATCGATAGGCTAAGTGCGAAACCATTGAAAAAAATTGATGAAAGTGGGCTAAGTGCGATACCACAGTAACTTAATTGCGAACCACAGTAACTTAATGAAGGTGAGTTAAATGCGATACCACCGTAATTTTATTAATGATGATGGGATAAGTGCGGAATCATCTTAGTATTCCTAATGTCATTACGGATGACTATGTATGAATCTATCATGTATTGACATGTTTATTGTGAAAAAAATTACTTGAATGAAATTCTATGTGTGTTATGATGATGGATAAGTGCATGGATTATATGTGTGTTATGTATGGACATGTTAGTGTCACACCCCTGTCATGCATAATATGCCTCTAGCTTAGTCTCTAGTAATTGGTACTAAAATAATCTCTCTTTTGTAGCAAAATCAGAAGAATGTCTGAAAGTTCAAGAGAAGCGACTAGTGAGGATATGGAAAGCCATGTCCCCACCTAAGAACAGACTATTACAAACCAACACCAACAACACTGGGAATGCAAGAAACACATCCATAAATATTTTGTTCACCATGATGACTCAATTATTTGAGCAATTCATGGGAATCGAATTAGAGCAGTAGCCTCAACAACTACAACATCCTCCACAACCACTTTGAGTGGTAGTGAGCCCAGCGCCACCTGTTCCACCTGCACCTTCACCTGCAATAGCCTCGCCTAAGTTTGATAAAGGGGAGCAAAAGAACTTTTGGGAGGTAAAGGAGATGACCCCACTACGGAGGAGAAGTGGTTGGCTCATTAGGAAGGGTTATTAAAGAGCTAAAGTGTAATAAAGAAGATACTCTCTGATGCACTGTATCCTTGCTAAAAGGAGAAGTATACCAATGGTGGGAAAATGTGATCAATGTTACCCCTGAGCACCAAATTGATTGGGAATTCTTTTTAGAAAGGTTCCATGAGAAGTATATTAATCAACATTTGTCAAACAAATGAAAAAAGACTTCTTGTATTTGAATCAAGGTAGAATGTCTATCCTAGAATATGAGCGTGAAGTTATGCAGCTGAATAGGTATGCAAAAAGTATGTTTCCACTAGAAAAAGACATGTGTGATAAATTTGAACGGGGACTTAGAGATGAACTTCGTGCCTTGGTGGTAGCCTCTCAGTGTAAGATTCTGTCTGAAATGACAGGTACAGCTCATAAGATGGAGTCGATTCTTGAGGATAAGAGCAAGAACTATAAGAAGAAAAGAATGAAGAGAGGAAGATCAAGTCCTCCACCTCCTTCAAACTTTAGGAAGCTAAAGGATCACCCTTTTCTAACTTGAAGGAGGGAATCACAGACCTCTAGCTTCAAGCGTAAAGGATCCTTCAAGCCTACTGCATCTATGGCCTATTTTCTAACTTGTAAGTCTAGAGACCACATGATTAAATATTGTTCGACGAAGTCTGAGTACACAACAAAACAATCAATAAGAAGCCCACCAAAATACCAATAAGAAAGTAGATCAGAAATGGCGACTAAGTCCAGCTCAACCTAAGGGTCACGGAGGAAAAATATCAGTAAAACGAGTTATGGCATGTCAACATGGACCTACATGATGAAAGCCAATGAAGAGTTGTAGCATTCCGCCCGACGAAGTGTAGTACTCAAGTATTGTTAATTGAACTAAGGTTTATAGTTTGACCCCTGAGTAAGGAAAGGGTTAGAAATTTATCAAGTATTTAAGGTGTATGAATACGCGCTTAGGCAAAGTCTTGATTTAGGTGAGCTCTGAGGTTTGGCGGACTCTTCGATAGAGTATGCATTGCCTAGCAGATAGATAAAAATAATAAGTCCTATTGTTAAGCCCCTAGTCTGATAAGAACGATGAATATATTTTTATCTTATTATCCAATTAAATCATTTAGTTGGTTTAATAAGGACTAGCCAGGATTAGACAAAGTTTCTAAATATGAAAAGACATGCATTTAAGATGAGAGAGAAAACTATTAGTCACGGGTATCAAACAAGATTTAGTGGAAGGAATAAGCTTGTCCACTAAGTTTTCTTTCCATGTGCACCTATACAAATCTAACCTTAGCTTCCTAAACAAGTTCTAAAGTTTCTCTAACAATTCATACTTCCTTTCAGAAATTCTCTCTATGTTTTCTGGGAAAATGATAGAGCCAAAGCCTGCTTGAAAGGTTAAAGTTCATTGTAATCAGCCAACTTCACCATTGTGAAATATGGTAAATAATGATGAAACTCTAGTTATTTTCGTGATTATTTACGGGACCTTAAGTTTCATGCTTTAAGGACAGACTAATGATTTAGAAAAGAAAACTTCCAAATTTTGGGTTTCCTAATTAAGTGTAATTGAAAGCTTGTTTAGTTCTTCTTAAAAACATGATCTGATAAGTTAACTATTTATGTTATAACTCAAGAAACTCTTGAAAGCTCTCAAGGCAAGGGCAAGGGACATGTTGTTTAGTTTCTACTACATCTTCTGGTGAGTTTCTTCATACCTTGTGTGTGCGTTGTACATAACGGGTTTAAAGTAAGTTTACCTGACTGGTGAAAAGTCTGGCTTTACATGTCTGTATAAGGAATAAAAGGGCTTTACTTCATGCTGAGCCATTCCCTACTTTATTCTAGAAAGAGGAACCATATAGTCAGAACAAAATAAGTGAAGCCTTCATTGCAAGATGCATTGAACTGGCATATCGAGATACATGAACGATGTTATGTAGCCTCTAGTAAGGCAAGTTTAATGCAAACTTGATTGGCAAAACGTAACAAGGGAAAAAGGAATTAATGTTACAATCTCTGGACATGGACTACGGTTTGTGGCTAGCGCGAAGGAGGTTGTTTGCATGAATGCATAGGCGTAGTGTATGTGCCAAAGTGAGTCTTATTTTGTTAAAATCCGTGCAAGTTCAATATTCGCCAATAGGCGTTTTATATAAAGTCAATCTGTGTGATGTCTTTGCCAATGGGCAAAGTGTAAGTCTTACTGAGTTGGGAAGAGTCCCTCTGTCTGTGTGACGTATAAACATTCTAATTTTGCATTGGAATTCACTAAGTTCTATGAACTTACCCCATTTATTTACCCTTGAGGGTTATAGTGATTTTGTATTATGCTTGACAAATGAGGGCAGCGTCAACGATTAGGTTTTGAAGAACATTATATTGTAACTAAAATTTGTATTCGACATATTGTACTCTTTCCTCAAAACTTAAAGGAAACTTGAGGTTTCGCCAATTACGTTACTATAAGCAAAGAACTTAAAGGCTGTAACACACCATTCCTTGATCCGCCGTAAGGATCGGGAATGGGGAGCTACATGTACGTCTCTAAAATCTAATCTTCGATCTGATTATATAAACATAAAAAAATTATAAAATTAATAATGTTAACAATTTAATAATAAACTTAATTAAAATTTAATAATTTAATAATATTTTCTTACCATTTGCAATTGAACACCGAAAGTCTGTTTATCTTCCAAATGAATAATTGGATTTGCCATTATAAAATCAAATAAATTACGAAATATAAAATTAAAACAACAATAATTTGAAAGAAAGTGAATAAAAAATTGAGAACTAAATAGTTGAGGCAATTGAGAGAATATAATTTATATGCAAAAGAAATAAAATGACTTAGGTTTATATAGCAAATAAACTAGCTATTTTTACTCGTTTGAAAAAATTTTGCCATTGGATTTTTTACCATTGGGAAAGATACTATTGGACGAAAAGTCATCTAGCAAGACTCGTTTTTAGCTGAGGTGGTAGGAAATCACGCCCTGTACGTGTATATTGTTTCTCTCTCTAAAATTAACTTATTTCGTTAAATATAAAAAAAACCTAAACCTTAAATATTTTTTTTAAAATTGACATTTTCATCTAATTTAATCCACATTATGCTTTACTATTTTAATTTTATAATTTACTTTAAATTTTAAACATTATCAATTTTTCCGGTATTCATTTCATTTTGATAAAGCTAACTTGACAAGAAATTTTTGTTATGAGCAGTTAAATTTGTGATGCCTTATAGAAAAAGAATTTAGACTTTGAAAATTGGAATATAAAAATCATTATATTAAATTTTGTTATAAAAATATTCCATATAATTAATTTTTTAAAATTTATTTATTTTGACATTTTTAATTGAATTTTCATATATCATACTTTTTTCCTTTTTATTTTTTTTTCAAATAATTCATATGAAGATTACCATATATTCTTTAAAAAGATAACTTATTGTCTTGAATTTACTTTATATTTAAAAATAATTTATAAAAATTCAATTGGTTAATTTTTTGTAGTTGGTTATTTTAGTTATTTATTCATATCGGATTAGATAGTGCAATATTAATTGGATTTCGATATATTTAAATAAAAATAAAATTATTTATTTTTAATTAAGTTTCAATTAATTTAAAATAAAAAAATCATAAATAAACGGAATAAATACATTAAAATGGAATTTGAATGAATAAAAGCAAGTAACCAATAAATTCATGTGATAGCACGGCACTATTTTATACCACATGAGGCACTATATGAGGCCATTAGTAGAGAATAGGATAGGAAGGGAGTAATATGAATATGATTTGCCATTAGTAGAGGCCGGCGCCAACATTAACCTACTCTAAGGGACCACATTTCCTCTACCACTTTAGTTTCTTACAACTAACTCATGCAAATGTATGGGAATTAAATCTATTTATGGGTTTTCATTAAAAAAAAAAAAGTAAAAAAAATGTTTAATATTCCATTTTCCATTTTCCTCTAATTTTCATATTTTATTTATATAGATTGTAATTTAAAAAATTAAATTTGAAAAGATAAAAAAATAAAATGGAAATCATTTGATCTATTGTTAGTGGAGTTAGAAAATTTAACTAGCAAAGGCGAAATTTCATTATATGTTTGGAGAGAATATTAAAAATAAATTAAAATAAACATGTGTCATATACTAAACTCTATTTTTTGTAGTGGAAAAATACTAATTCAAAAAATAAATATCATTATAAAAAAATTTTTGATGCAGTGGAGTTCTTAGACTCTACAAGTAAGTTTAAAAAGTAGATAAGTAAATATTTAAAAAAAAACACATGAATTTTTTTTAAAATTACTTGTGTTATAGAAAAAATACACTAACAATGTATCAAATATTAACTCATATTTATAATATACACTTTTTACTTTAATATTTTATTTTTGTTTAAATAATTTCATCAATTATGTTATGTTTGATTGACTCATTTAGTCATTTCTATTGGAGACCAAATGGTGGGTCAAAAAGTAAACCCAGGTGGTTGGTGGTCTGGCCATGGAAGGGCCTGGTTTCCACCATAGCAAAGAGTACGAAGCCCACAATTGAAGCAAACAAACAGGGGACCATTTTAGACCACCAGGCCTTCTTCATCATCTTTAATTTCTCTCCTTCCATTTTAAAGCTACTGCAAACTGCAGACAAAATGAAGAAAAAGAAGAAGCTTGAATTTCCATATTTGACTGATTGTTATACGATCATATAAAGCTTATTTTCAATATAAAGTATTCCTCTTGAAGCAGATATTTAGATTGAAATTTAATTAACACTAATTCTACCATAGATAAACCTATGAACTACGTTTCAACATGAAATGCCATAAGGGTCACACAAGTGGCCCTTATTTTGCCAGTGTAGGCATCAAGTTTCCGTACTCCATTTTGCTTCAAGGGCTCTCTGCATTAAACTGCGTGTAAAGAATTGTACCATATTTGCAAGTTTCGATTTTAGTACACTAACAATATCATTTCAATGTCTTTCTCTCAACATACCTATGCCACAGACTCTCAATTATGGTTCTCAATTGGGATAAAATTTTAACTGAATACTTTTTTGTAATTAAAATAAGTATTATTATTTAAGGGTATTTTAATATCTTTATTTAAAAAGCTAATAAAAAATGTATAAGGTAAAATCTGAATTTATATCAATTGTATTAGTAAAACTTTTAATTTACTATTCAAATAAAACTTTATTTTGATATTTTGATATATTTTAATTTTATAATGCACACTTTATTACTTCCATCAGTTTTATATGTTAAAAATGTATTTAATTGAGTTGGTGTCACAAGTTAACTTGATTCTGACTCAAGATTGATGACAGCACTATGATAAATAATTTAAATAATATAGATATTTCATTTGTTATTATTAATTAGTTTCAAACAATACATTTCATTATTTCTTTTATATTATTTTTAAACATACATTTATATTCTAAATCTGTAGTTTCCATAGATATAC
This sequence comes from Gossypium stocksii, assembly GCA_020496765.1. NCBI lineage: Eukaryota > Viridiplantae > Streptophyta > Magnoliopsida > Malvales > Malvaceae > Gossypium > Gossypium stocksii. The sequence continues at coordinate 59,708,460 of CM035622.1, forward strand.
GCGTGTAATAAGATTTTTAGTGAAATTTTAAAAAATCAATTTAACATTCATTGTGATCATTTTCTTAATAAAAAAGTTTGTCCATTGATGAAAAATAAACCTTTCAAAATTGTCTACAAATCAACTTAATTCAAAATTTTAAGGTATTATCTAGAAAGCTACCTAATAATTGGATTTAGACATAATTGCTTGTAATTGTAGAATGGTGATATATTTGGGTAATCATTGTAATTAATGGGCCCACCATATTAGGTTTAATTTAAGTAACCAATTACACTTTCGAATTTGTAGGAAGAGTGTGAGAATTGGTGTAATTACATTTGTAATTACACCGAAATCCAGTTTTTATAAAATATTTTTATACAAGTTATAAAAATTATATTATAAACATAAACACGTGTAAGTATATTTTGGGACTGTTATTGGCAAAAAATTATTATGTTATAAATCTTAAAAATTTATATTATAAAAATATTTTGTGTATTTTATGAAGTTATAATAAAAAATATATATTACTTAAATCTTAATGTTTTAGAAGTATTATAGTATATTTATTATTTATGTGTGTGTACTATATATTATAAAAATAATATTTATGTGTCTGTGCTATATATTATAAACATAATATACTTATTCATATAAAAAAATATGTTATAGTTTTTTTATCATAACTTATTTATAAAAAAAATTAAATTTCTGAAGTTATGAAAAAATTATATTATTTATAAGAAGTGTTATGAAAGTTTATAAATTTTTTTTTTATAAAGATTATATATTATAAATTTTATATTATTTTTTACTTAATTTACATATTATAAAATGGGTTATAACTTAGTATAATTTTTTCTCCAAATTAAGTTTATATAAGTTTTTATATTAAAGTTGATGCTAACTATGCAAATATAAAAAGTTTTCTTACACTATAGCATGGGGTATAATACCATTTAAGAGCATGGTGTAAGATACAAACACCACAGACAACTCACAAACTCTTTATTTTGAGACATTTAAGACTTTAAAATGTGGTTGAGAAGACATTTGTTGGTGTAAAAATATATATATATTTCTCATAGTAACACCACCACCTTAGTATAGCATTAAAAAATCATGGTTGGATTATACTAGCATGTTGCGCATTATATAACTTCAATTATAGGTGGAATTGAGATGAACAAACTTCGTAGAGTACATAGAAGAAAGAGATCTTGATAATCTTAATGATACAGATTCAAATTCAAATGATGATAAACTCGATCAAGGACCGACTAATGGTGATAATGAGCATATGTTAAATATTAAAGAGGGAATAACCCAACAAATATGCACTTGAACAATTAGATAAAATTGCATATGATGTTTTTTTTTCTATTTTTATTAGTAATCATATTATTAACTACTCTTTAGACAAACACAATATATATGATGATTTGATTTTAATTTTTATTGCTTGCTTAGAAATTATTTGTATCATACTACTATTTTTTCATAGTAATTAATATTTTTCAAAACTATAAATTATATAACCGTGTAATTTACAATTTGTACTACCAAACAAACATAGCGAATTATAATGTAATTACACTCTTTTAGCCAAACATGTCTAAGGAATTATAATTCCTTGTGATTACAAGAGAGTGTAATTATTACCCTAGGTATTTGGACCAAGTTTGATTTTTGGAGTCAACATTGATGGGAGGGCTTTACCTGAATACGACCCTCTACTCGAACAAGACTAGACTCAGACTATAAAATGGATGAATAAACTTGTGATTATACAAAAAAAAAATATTATTATTAGTATATAAAAAAAAGTTAAAGGTATTGGAGGTTCACACAAGGAGTTGTGTTGAAAGCTAAAGAAGGATCGTGACTTCTCCTTGGTAGGCGGGAGTATATGTATATATATGTTCCCTTGTTAAGTGTCCATTCATTATAGATTTGAAGCTAAGTCATATAAGTTTTTTTTGCATGTATGTTAGGGCTTGGTTCTCAGACCACATGTTGCTTCTTAAAGCTCCCTTAGGCTACATGATGATTGGGTGATACGCTTTACAGATGGCAAGTAATATGTCTTTTGACAGGGCTCTTGTTGTTAGTGAGGCAATGAATCTTTGTAATTGGTGAGGTGACTATTTGGAATGTTCTTTTCATAATAGAGTTATAAGCATATAACAATTGCCCCCCACCCAAGCCCTCCATCGAGGGGAAAGATTTGAGATAATCTTACTCGAGAGACTCATGGTAGGTCATTTCCATGGTAGAGTTTTTAATTTTGCTATGTTATTGTGGTGGTAGCTCCTTCATAGTTGTAATATCCCTAATTTACTATTGAGTTAGGAACAATACAAAGCCGAGTTAGGTATACTTGAAAATTATAGAAATAGATAAAATAGAAGTTTTTGAGTGTTAGTATAGAAAGTAGTTAGAACTGATAGAAAGTATTAGGGCAAAAGTAGAAAACAAAAATTTGAAATGATTGTATTAAATTGAAGGAAAAAAGAGGAAGGACTAGAAGTGGAATTTTACCAAAATCATAACACCCCTCACTTGTCTCCATCGTCGAAATAGGGTTACGTGATGCTACAATAATTAACAGAACCAGAACATACAATTTTAATTTAAAAATTCATTTAAGCATTCATTAAAATCCCTACCATTAAGTTAAAACATGTTTTACATGCAAGATTGTGTGTAACGTCCCGAATTTTGGGCCTAGATGAATTGGGCTTTAGGCTTTGGGTCTCATAATTTTTTTTAGTAAGCAAGAAAATGACAAATGGCATGTTGGCTTTAAGGGTTTAATAAATTTGGAGTGTCTAAGGGTGTTGGAGAAGTTTTGGGTTCGAACTTTGAGGAGAAGGAATTTTTAATTAATTATTAAAGGAACCAGGGCAGTGAGTAGTTGGGCTTTTAAATAAAAATAGGGAAAAATGACATCAAAGAGCCTTGTGGTGGAGTGGCTAAGTGATGCCGCTTAGGGTATAGGAAGGTGGCGTTATGGGCTAGCAAGGAGATCTTAGGTTCGAATCGTAGCTTAGTATTTTTTTAAGAGTTTAATTTTGGCCTTCTAGAAGGTTGGAGTGGTGTGATGATGGATTCTAAGGAGAGTGATCAGAAGAGAAAATTTAGGAAAAAGATTGGGGAGTTATCAGAGAGAAAAACGAGGAGGTGAGATGGGGACGAGTTGGAGCCAATTGGGACTTTGAGGGTAGGCAGAGTTTCGGTTTTGTGTATAAATAGGGGGTGCCGAATTCCTTTGAAAAGTTCTTTGGTTTTCCATTACTTTTCTTCTTCTCCCCCTCATTCTGTTTCTTCTATTGCCGAATAACCATCATTCCTTTTTGCCGAAATCCCTATTGGTGTTGTGTTCTTCTTCTTTCTCTAAAAGTCAGATCTCGTTCAGTAGCTACCTAGGCCACAGGATCAAAGGTTAGATTTGGTAAGTACTTAGTTAAACATCTTTAGTACGTTTTGGTAAAAGCTGGAGGGCTATCTAACTCTCTTTTGTCGTTAACCCTATATTAACAAGGGTAGGGTTCAAATATTGTAAACGTGATAGGGATCTACAAGTCTCTGCCGAAAAACTATCCATTCATTTCGGTTTTGGGCAAGTGTTCTTGATTTTGGGATATGTTGGCCGAATAGTCTATAGTAAGAGAAATGGTGACTTAAGTGGAAACAAGTCACCTATGATTTCGTCTTTAATGATTAAGATTAATGCAGATCTAAGGATATTCGTGAATAGTAGCTAATGAGGGATTATAAGAACTAGTGGCACATGGTAAGATTATGGTAAGGCTTTGGTTTTTGGTAAATGTTATGGTTAAGTGTGGGATTGATTTGAGGATTGGTATTGGTTGTAGGTTCAAGGCTGAGGATAGTGTAACACATCTCATTAAATAGGTGTGTACATACACTTCACACACGACAAATCGGCAAAAGCCGAAATCCCGAAAAGTCGGAATACCGAAAAGTCGAAAAGCTAAAAGGTTAGCGCTGGCAACCACACGAGCGTGCCAACATTCGTGTGGAAACACCGATACAACTACCAAGGCCAAAAGAGTGATCTCATGGTCTCGGGCCACTGTTGGCCAACCGGGCCAAAAGGGGGCTAAATGGGCCCGACGGGCTCGTAGGCCCAAATCGGTAAAAGTTGATAAGTGATATTAAATGATGAGTTGGTATTGATGGTTGACTGATTTGAACAAGATCGGGCCTCGTGGGCCATATATTTGTGAATGGGCCTAATGGGCCATATGGACATGATTGGGTTTGATGGGTCATATGTGATTTTAGAGAAACATGTAGACTGCTAGGGTTTTATGGTGGACTCTAGGCCTAGATTTAATGTACTCTCAAGTAACATAAAACTTAATTAATTAATCAAACATGTCTGTGGACAAGTCGCAAGGTTAGAGTGTGGCAATGGATGTATGCGTGTCTAGGATTAGATCTAGGAAGAGCTTGGTACTTAAGCAGTCCTAGTGACCCACCTACTCTTCTCTTGAATCCTACCTGGTGCATAGTGTCTGTTCACTTTAGCCGCGAGGGCTTGTTGATGGGCCAAAGTTCATAATTAAAACACGTACTATGAAAAATTTACGAAAATACCCCTGTAGGGTAGAAATTATGAAAATACCCCTATACAGTAGAATTACGAAAATACCCCTGTAGGGTAAAACTACTAAAACACCCTTGTGGGGTAGAATTACTGAAATGCCCTTGTAAGGTAGAATTACCAAAATACCCCTGGGAATTGAAATGACTAAAATACCCCTAGGTGCTTAATGTGTGGAAATGTATATGTTCCATTCATGAGATGTATGTTGCATATGGGTGGGATTGATGAAACGGAGGAAGAATTTGAGGATCGCATGGTTGCTTGACGACCATGGATCCACCGATGGCTTTTTAAGCCCAATGTATGATTAGCAGCTTTGCTGCAACGATAGGTAGTACCGCAACTAGCACTACCATTGGTGTGTATGTGATGGGTGGGTCGATATTTATATCCCCACATGGTGTGTAGGGTTGGATGGAGATGGTGTGTAGAGGCTGGATGGGTAGAATTTTTGCACTTGATTGCTTTAATATTGTTCTACTATTGGATTGGGCGCAGGCCCAAAATGACTTGTGTTGCATGATATATATACATTGTTGTTGAGGGTTGTACACACTGAGTTTCGAAACTCACTCCCTCTTTTAATATTTTCAGGTGACCCTCAGTAAGCGGTTCGACGGATGGTGAGACTCAGAGGTGGCCAGCTAGCAAGATATTATTATTTGGATTTCCTTTAGAATTCCTAGTATTTTGAAATTATTTTAGTTCGGACTGTAATAAGGCCTTATCCTTGGTTTTTATTTCATTATTGTTAATATGTTTTATACTTAGAAATAAAGCATGGATTTAGTTGCTTCATCCACTTTTCAAGATTATCTAAAATTTATTATTGTTTTTTTTTTTAAATTAAGCTTCTGCAGTAAATATTTTCCAAGTAATTAGTAATTTATAACAAGAAATAGCTTTTAAATATACCTCGTTTTGAAAAGAAATACAAATAAGGATTTTACTTAACTTTTTCTTAAGAAGGGTTTTTAATGAAAATGTGGTTTTTGATAAAACACTTCAATGTGACATCGTCGGATTCGGCCATAACGTCTGGGCCGGGTCTAGGGTGTTACATTGTGCTTAGATCAAGCTTACAAAAGCTCTGGAATTAATTCAAAATCAATTAAGGACTAAATTGAAACATTTTAGAAAAGATAGGTAAATATGCAAAACAAGGGTCATACAACCGTGTGGCCAAGCCATGTGACAGGCCGAGGCCGTGTTCTGTTGTATAACACAGTCGTGTACTCAAATCATGCTAAAGTCTGAAGCCATGTAAATCTGAGTCACACAGCTGTGTCACCAGGCTGTATAACAAAATAATGCCGTGTGGACCTAAGTGTAAAATCTTACGAACATTCACACGGTCATGTGGCTGGCTCATTTGAGAGACTGAGACTGTGTCAATAATCATAAATTCTAGTTAGCATTGGCACACAACTGTGTTACCAAACCATGTGTGACTCACGACCGTATGGTAAACCGTGTGATCTAAATTCATACCATTTAACCATGATTCAATCAATTCAAATAGGCAATTCCAAAGGCATAAAATGGTACTCCAAACACATGCTCAATTCACATTTAAAAACCAAACATAAACATGAAATAATTAAAACTAAAAGTGTCTAATCAATATGTCATTTAGGCACTATCACACTTAATCTATAAACTTGCTAAGTTTCAGTTTTTAATCGATCAAAACATGCTGTAATTCCAAAACCAACAAGACCAAATAAGTTCATACAAGACCATTATTATATAACATGTATAACTTAACCATTCATCCAAGCATTACCATATCATAATGTTCCATAACTCAAAACTAAGCACACATAATCTAAACAACATATCTCGTTCATTCCATCAAACATGCCAAATAACCTTTAAAAACGACATTACATATAAACCATTATAATCACATTACAAATTCAACTTATAACTACATACCATAAACCCAAATAACCTATATACATGCCACAAAACCAGAATATAACGATTTCAAGATCTATCAAGATTAAAGCTTTATAATGTGAGCTTTGATGAAGATTTACCCAAATAAACTATACACATAATCTAATATTTTTTTTCTCATAATTTTGCTATGTGTACAAAACATGAAAGACAAAAACACAAAAGATATAACAGTGAAATTAACTTTATTTATTTATTCATCATTTAAATACATAGAAAATAGTTACATATTTACTAAAATATGGGCATATTTCCCAACAAGTCCCTCACCATATGCGAACTTTCACAAATGAAGCTTTTCAATAGCCCTTTAGGTTTATTGTTGGGCTTCCTTTTCCCATTTTGTGGTTTTTCATTGTCTACACTATCATTGCAAAATTCTAAACTTTTTATTCTTCATCTCTCCCACCATTGCCCTTCCCCTTGGGCTTAGAAGACTCGAACTTGTCTTTCCTCAAAACAAACTTAATTAAAGACTTTATCACGATCATAGCTTTGGATAGTTCTTGGACCCCTCAACATTTCAATTTTTGTTTAACCCAAAAATTCAACCCATCCATGAAATAGAATAATGCCTCCTTCTCACTCAGAACCGTCTCAGAACCGTAATCTGGAGCAACAATTCATTAAACTCCTTCACATACTTTCGAATTATGCCTTATTGTGAATGTAATGACCAAAAATTCACGGGTATCGGAAAAGTGCAATATCGAGCCTTCGTCTTAGTAAACTGAGTTCATAAATAATTATTAGAAATATTTATGAGTCTAGTGGTGTGTTTAATTTGGTTTTAATTAAGTGAATTTAGCTTAATTAAGGGTAATTAGGAAAAAAGACTAAATTAAATAAGAGATAAAATTTGAATTATAAATTAATAGAAATTAAAAAGGACCAAAATGGTAAATATGACATTTAGCAGAAGTTTAGGCGGCATATGAAGTAAAAATCTAAGATTTTTACTTAGATTTTAATTATAATATATATGTTAGTAATAAATTATATTAAATTAATTTAAAATAATTATATTATAAGATATTTATATGATAATTAAATTAAATTCATGACAAATGCATGGTGGTGATTTAATATAAGTGTATTAATAAAAGTACATACACTTGTAATACTATAATTAATTATTAAATAGAAATTTATCATATTATATTATATTATATTATATTATATTATATTATATTAATAAATAAAGTATGTAATAAAAGAAACAAAAAGGAAACAAAACATAAAAGAAACAAAGACCATTCAAAATAGGGGAAGGAAAAAGAAGGAAGAAAAATAAAATGAAAAATTCAGGTTTAAGGTTTTAAAGCTTTAAAAGGTAAGTCAATTAAGTCCTTTTTACTTAATTTTGATATTTTAGAAGCTTTAAAACAAAGTTTTGTTGAAATTAAGTTGAGATTTTGGAAGTTCTTAGGTTTTTGAACATAGTTCATGTTGAACAAAATAATGAATTAGGGGTTTAATTGAATGAATTTCAAGACAGACTTGAAAAAGGGGATTGAATTGTAAAGTAAGTTATAAGTTTTACATAGTAGGGATTAAATTGAAAGAAGTTTGAAATTAGGGTTTTAATATGAACATTGAATAGTTAAGTTGAATATGGTAAGATATTAAGTAGAAATGAAGTGTGAATTGAGTTAGAAAAATAAATGAGTTAATTAGGATTAAATTGGAATTAGGGTATAAATTGAAAAGAAATTCAATTAATTATTGTAAATTAGTGTTGTAATTAATAATATAAATTATTATTATTTTCTTAGCTAGCAAAGAATCCGAAGCATCGGCTCAAAAAAGAAAGGAGAAAGTTATCGAGGAGTAATCGCGAAATCCGGGTTTGTATTACTATAATTCGAGTTATTCATTATTTAATGTTTGTTTCGATATTTATATTTAATAAGTGAATATGAGGTAAGTATTAATATTGAGATGAATGAAAATTGATATTGAATTAAGAGTATATTTGAATTGAATTTGAATGATTCGTGATCAAAATTGAAAGTGAAAGTGAAATTGAAATTGAAATTGAAATTGAAATTGATATGAATTGTGAATTGAAAATCCCTATTAACTAGTCGGGCTGAGTCGGATATAGTTGGCATGCCATAGGATTGGAAGAGTTCAAGGATACTTTGACCTCGAGTTGATGAGACACTGGGTGTCACTATATTTCTTCAAATAGATTCGATGAGGTACTGGGTACCAACCTCTTTCGGCTCTGCCGATGAGACACTAGGTGTCACTATATTACTTCGAACTATCCGATAAGGCACTAGGTGCCATTCTAGAGTGTTTGGTCTAATCCGTGTATCCGCTAAGGTCCGAGTCTTGTTAATAGGGGTGAATAAATGAAATGATAAATCGAATGAAATTGATCGATTGAGTTATTGAAAGAACTGAGAAAGTTGAATTGTGAATTGAAAATTTAGATTAAATAAAAAAAGAAATGAAAGGCATGAACCAAAGGTTCATGAGATGATTGAATTCAATTTGATGACATATGATGTCAATTGACAATTGTTATTATTGAAAATTGGAAGTTAAAGTATGAATTAGTGCATATTAAATAAATTTTTATATGTTTGATATTTATATGTTTATAATTTATTATTTGTTCTTATAATTTGAATTATGGTAATACCACTGAATATATTCATACTCAGCGTACAGTTGTTTCCATGCGTAGGTTAATAGGTGTTCGGAGTCCCGGTCCGACATTTAGAGTGTTCCCGACTTTAGCACAGAAATTTGATGATGCGGGTAAAAGTGGCATGTACTAGGTGTTGTCTAAGTTATGTACATAGGTCAAGTAATTTTGGTTGTAAAGAAATTGACTTATAATATCTTTGAATGGTAAATAAAATATTAAGTTAAAAAAAATGGTAAGTTTTGGTATAAAACTTGAAATGGAATGAATAAAATTTATGAGTAAATCCTTATATGCTATTATGAATATTTATTGGAAAAATTGACAAATCATTATTTTAGGCATGATTAGGTAAGATTAACTGTGGAAATGTATGGATTATTATATTGGTTGCAAATGGTTTTGGTTTGAATTTGCAGGGAAGGTTAGATATTTATAAAGGGGTTATATTGAGTTCGCACAAAAAAATTTAAAAAATTACGAAAAATTCCCCAAGCACCCGAATTAGTCCCGAATCACTTCTAACTCATATTTTGGGCCTCAAGGGTCCATTTAAGAGACTTTATGATTATTTTATATTATGTTCGATAATTATTTGAATATTAATTGTAAATTGTCTGATAGCTTCGGTAATGCTCCATAACCCTATTTTGGCAACGGTTCAGAATTAGAGGGTGTTATAGCTAAAACTGATAAAACTTAGCACAAGCCTCCTTCTCAACATATTGAGGGTAAAACTGCTCTTTGAACTCTTTTTGAAACTCCTCCCAAGTCTCAATTGTGGCATGACCACGCCTTTCAACTATAGACCTACACGGCCACTATAAAAGAGCAAAATTAGTAAAATATCGAGTAATAGTATTTATCATAACATTATCATTCTTGATGCCAAAATTAGTAAAACTAACTTGATCACGATAAAGGCAAGCGCACCTATCGAACAGTAGTATAGCTATGGCAATACCAGAATATCGTATCCACGAGGACTAAAAGTACTAGTATTAACTATCTTTTTATTATCTAGCCTAAAAATTAAGGGGATTTGTTTTAAACTAAAAGCTAATTAAACTAACTAAGAGTGCACAGAGAGCAAATTGGGAAAAAGACTTTTAGAAAACAATTGAGAGAGACAATACCCAGGGAAGAATCCACCTCACTTATTATTCAACTCTGAATTAGACGATTTATTCACCTGACTTGATCCGTAGAAATCCCTAATTTATGCTATTATCTCTTTCGAGACTAAAAACAATAATCTCTAGGTTGATTAATTGAAATTTCTTTCTAATTAAAACCCCTATTGTTGCATTAACTTAATCTATGGATTTCCCTATTAGATTTGAATCTAATCCTGCATATTTATGTCGCCCTATCTCTAGGGTTGCAATCAACTCCGCTTAATTATGTTGGATCTACTCCTAAACAGGGACTTTTGCTCCACTATGTAAGCACATTCAACTTGAATTAATATCATGAAATATTAAAACAAGAGTTAATAAACATAATTAAGAATAAATCAATTATTTATCATATAATTCAGAAATAATAAGATTCATCTTAGGTTTCATCCCCCTTAGGTATTTAGGGGATTTAGTTCATGCTTATAAGGGAAAACATCTCAAAATTTGGAAAATAACAAAACATAAAGAGACCCAAAAACTTCGAGGAAATTGAAAGGAGATCTTCAGTCTTGAAGGAGATTCATGCTTAATTTTCTGCTTTCTACTCTGTGTGTCCTCTTTAATCCTCTCCTAGTGTGTTTTTATAGACTTTGGAATGCCCAAAATACCTAAAAATTAGCCTTTTCCTAGTGAAATTAAAATAGGGCTCGACAGGGACACGGGCATTTGGTCTACCAGTGTGAGAAGGCTCAGGCCGTGTACAATACTAAGTAGGTTTGAAGTCGACAAGGCCTTGACACACGGGCGTGTGGCCAGCCTATGTGTCTCACACGGGTGTGTGGTAAACCCGTGTGGAAGTGCCTAGACCGTGTGAGATGCTGAAATTAGCCTATTTTGTCCCTTTTTGGCCTGTTTCTCGCTCTTTCCACTTGCCTATGCTCACCTAAGTATAAAACATGAAATTAAAGAATTAGGAGCATGAAATTCATTAAATCATAAAGTAAATCATCAAAAAATATACCAAGCATGGGTTAAAAATATGTTACTTTTACGATTCATCAAATATTCTCACACTTAAGCATTTGCTTATACTCAAGCAAAATCCTCAACTCACAATTGAAAATAAATTTTTCTTAACTTATAATTCTTATCAATAATAATTCGAAATAATCCACAAGTAATCATACATTGAGAATTCAACTAAAAGATCATCAAAGTTTCAAACAATCCAAGTTGAGCATTTTATCACCTAAACATAGGTATTTCCCTTCATCTTAAGTAGTTACCTTTGTTCAAAATTACACAGAGTTGACATCCTCACGAAAGATTCACTCAAATCACTCAAGGTGTTTAAGGTTCAGAATTAAGCATTCAATTGGCAAACATGGAAAATTATTACCATAGGCTTGCATGAAAATCAAACCTCTGCCACTATAAATTTAGATGATACATCAATCAAAAGGTCTTTAAAGGGTTGTAATGGGGCTTTGGTTAGGGATGTGGATAAAAGCGGAAAAAGAAGGTTAGAATCAAGATTAAACTAAAAAATTACCAAACTAGAAAAATAACTAATAATGAATAATTACATTAATGAATAACCTAATAATGAAGACAAGCTTCTCTTCAGAACTTAACTGTTCATGCTCAAAAACCATGAAACTAAGTAATGAATAAAATACTGATATATATATATATATATATATATTTACAATGGATAAAATAAGAGACAATTTATCACTAAAATAACTTTGTATATGCAAATATTTTTTTAATTAGGAAAATTTACTAAATGAACAAAAGAACATAGCTAGGCAACTATTCAAATTAAATCTTGACAAAACAGGGATTAAATTAAATAAGGGAAATTCTTAAGGAATCAAAAAGAATGGATTATGGGTTAATATTAAGGGTAAATCAATAAATAGTTTGTTATGCCCAAGGGGTTCACTAAGGGTTAATTATGAGGGTAGGCTTTTTATGGAGTGAGGGGTTAAAACCTAGGTGCCTTTATCATCTCGGTATATCAAATCAATGGTGTGGTTTTGACATGTATAGTCGAAGCAAGTTATAGAATAACAAATCAATATTGACACACTCATAAGTAATAATAAAAGTGAGCAAGAAAGAATATATGCTCTAAAGGCTCAAAATTTCACAAAAATTATGGCTTTTGATGTCAATTCAGTGGATTTCAAATTTCAAGATAATACCTCAATTCGAGGAAATAACCTAGAAAATTTTTAATTCTCAAAAATCAACTTATCATGCTTGATTATCTAATGACTTAAAGTTTAAACCATCAATGCACAACTACCTATGATTTAATCAAAAACATATTAATAAGAATCATAAATCAATCAAAATTTATTCTAATAGTAATATGAGAAATTTACTGGAGAACAAGATATAATTCAAGGATTTTCTGATAATGACATAAATAATCTCCCCACACTTAAGATGTACATTGTCCTCAATGTATAAAGATAGATAATAGGAATAGAAGCATGGTATCATAAGAGAGAGAGATAAGCAAAACTCCCCTGAATTTTAGATGAAATCCTTGGAATAGTGAAAGCAAAATTGAAGGAAGAGATAATGAGGTGCATGATTCTGAGCTACTATTAAGAAATAAACACAAATGTGGAAAAGAATTAAAGGATTACTCGATAATAGCCATAAACATAAACATAGTTCAAAATATAAACAATGAGTCTTTAGAAGGGAAATTAAAAACATAAGAAATAAAGAAAATAAAAATAACTAGGCTCAAAGGTCCTCATCATCGGATGCCTCATGAGTCGACAGTACCGAAGGAGAAATGTGAAGGTGGTGGCAAATCTGTCATAGGGTGGCATCGATGCTATCAAATCACTACTCGAAGTGAGTGAGTCACTCGTATATGTCTGTCAATGTAGCAACAGAATGAGTAGGTTGGTGACTCGGTGGCGGTGGTGGATGTGGGTCCTCGTGAGGGGGAAGAACATCATTAGTAGTGTCCTTGGGGTCATTCTGATCGTCGGAGCGAACTAGTCGATACTGAGGGGGTCTACCCCACGATGCCGTTCAATCATCCTCATATGGATCATACTAGAAAGTCTTTGAGGAGACATCTTGCCTACTAGTGTGAGTGTCGATGACATCTCTAGCGTGTCGAAGAGGCCAAAATGTTGAGTTAGGCGAGTATAGGGCCCCTCCTATGGCGGTATGTCTAATGGCGAAAGGCAAGAGCAATGAAGTATGCTAAGTTGAATACGTGGTCAGTCGCCATACTCCAAAGGTAGTACGCGTCTGTGGTACTCACGACTCCTGTGCTCTCTCTTCGGCCAGTCAAAGTGTGAACCAAAAGGGCATGTATGTATCGAAGTGCTAGAGGGAGAGAAGTTGCCTTTGAGCGACTCGTATCATAGGGGACAGTACTCGCCATAAGATCGGTCTAACAGCAAGAGGGCGAGTAGTGTATGTGATGGTGGAGGTGGAGAAAATCCTTTGAAGCCATAAACTCCTCTATGTAAAGGCCTAATGCTGCTCCAAACTCGGTATGCCCATGTGTCGTACAAATCCACCAAGTCAAAAAGTGATAGTATCGACCTCGTCATGAGTAGACATGACATCCTAAAGGTGGAACATCATACAGAACTCGAGGTCAACTCCATATAAGTGGGCTCGATGATATCAAAGAATCGATCCCAAAGGGCAGTGGCGAGATGAACTCTAACAAGCTCGACGAGCTAGACCTGCTCCAATGCGCCCCAATCGATGTAGCGACCCATGCCTAATGGTCGTATGTGAAGAAGCTGAAAAAGATCATCCTGAGGGCCCACTGAAAATTGAAGCAAAGGATGTTGAACTTCAACGGAGGTGCTCGAGGAGGTTACACCTAGGCCCTTCTGCTTTTTTGAAGCAGAGACGACAACTTTTGACTTGCCTCGTGTGTTCGTCATAATGAGTCTACAATAAAAAGAACAAGACTTGCATCAGTACACAAATAGTAAAAATAGAGATAAAAATCAAAGAGTATGCAATTAAAGTCAAAAATTGCCAAGGCAAAATAGTCCTAAATATATTAATCCTAAATAGTATGAAAATTCAAACAAACCAAACTATATAGTTAAGCTATAAATAAGCAATGGAAAATGACAAAAAATTCAAGATAAACTTCAAATAAAAATTCTAAGTACTAGTAAAAATGCACATAGAACTGAAGAATAAAATAGAATGCTAAGTAAATAAAAAAATGGATCTAAAACTAAATATAAAACAATAGATTAACTAACAAATGAAATAATGCAGTATAATATGAAGAAATAATAACAATAATGAGAAAGAAATCATGAAATCATAATAATAATAGTAATAATAATAATAATAATAATAATCAAAAAAATAAATAATAGAAAGGTGAAAAAGTTGACCGACGGTAAAGGAAAGTAGTTGCTAAAGTGAGGGTGTCGACCGACGAGAGGGGGTGGTGATTCGGCTAGGAACTGGCGGCCGTCGTGAGTGTGTGTGTGCTGGTGATAGTGTCGAAGGAAGGAAAGGTAAGGCGTGGCTTGGGTGGTCGGGTGGTGCGGTGGAGTAGGGAAAATGATGGATTTAAGGGGTCAGTTAGTGTGCTGCGCGTGTGTGTTGGTAGGGGCTGAGGGTTGGCTTGGTTGGGTCGACGATTGAGAGGGGGATAAAAAAATGGTGAAGGGGAGGGCCGAACGAACGGTGGCCGAATGGTGGAGGGGTGTAGCTTGCGGTAACTGAGCTTGGGGGTGGTTTTTTGGAGAAGAAGACAAAAATAGAAAATAGGGTTTTGGGGGTATAAAAAGGGGCACAGTCATGTAACGGCCCTGTTTTGGCTACAAGGGCGTGTCACAGGCCCGTGTAGTTCGAGTCTAGCCCATGTTTATCATAAAAGTTTAATGCCTATTCATCACACGGCCTAGCACACGGCCGTGTGGTTCACATAGCCGTGTCGTACAGCCGTGCATCACGTTCTTCGCTTTTCCTATGCCCATGTGATGTCCCTTACACCCATGTTACCTTTCACACACTCGTGTGGCTCGGCCGTGTCTCACACAGGGCCGTGTGTTTTTCCCATGTTTGACTCTGATTTGTTTAAAATTTGAAAAATTAAGCTCCAACTTTCACACGGCCTTGGACACGCTCGTGTGTCCAGGCTGTGTGGTCCACACGGCCGTGTCGCACGACCGTGTGGCTCTGTTTATAGCTATGTTCATGTCGATACCTGGGGGTTTTTAGCCCTATTTCCACATGGCCAAGGACACGCCCATGTGTCCAGGTTGTGTAGCTTAAAAACATGTATTTAAAACATGAAAAATAGATAAAACAAACTAGTTAGTAGTGTTAGCGCTCGGGTTGCCTCCCGAAAAATGCTTATTTAGAGTCTAAGCTTGACTTACCTTGATTTTGCACAGTCATGGTGGTTCGAGGAGTTGAAACTCCTCTCTTCTATTATCAATTCTATCAAAATAAGGTTTGAGTCGAGTACCATTTACCTTGAAAGTGCCGAATTTGGAATGATTAGCCTCAATCGTACCATAGGGATAGACATTTACTACCGTTAAGGGAGGTGCATCATTTGTATTAGGCTCAGATGTGGCAATTCTAGGTCCATTTTGTCTAATAATACCTAATCCCCAACCTTAAATTAATTCGTTTTATCTGTAGGCTCGTCATGGATTCATTTTGGTTCCTCGTGTGTTCTGGGTTTCTCCTTAACTTGTGTTTGCCATTCATCTAGTTCCTTGATCTGTAATCTTCGTTCTTCTAGAGCCGTTCTGTTCATGCTACATGAGTTTGGTCGTGGCTCCATTGCGTTCTTGCGAGGAATATCCTGCAAAGAAGGTTGAGCCGTAAGGTTACTCACATTAAAAGAATTGTAATATCATCTCTATCATTAGATATCCTAATAGAATCACGAGCTTGAAGAGTAATCGTGTCATCACCTACACGAAGTGTGAGTTCACCTATGCCCACATCAATAATAGTCCTAGCAGTTGCTAAAAAGGGTCGTCCTAAAATTAAAGGGACATCGCTATCCTCATCCATGTCTAGAACAACAAAATCTACTGGGAATATATATCTATCAATTTTAACAAGAACATCTTCAATTATACCCCTAGGAAATCTAATGGTTTTATTAGCCAATTGAATGCTCATCCTAGTTTGTTTGGGCTTCCTAAGATCTAGTTGTTTAAACATTTTGTATGGCATTACGTTAATACTTGCCCCAAAATCAGCTAAAGCATTGTTAACATTCAAACTACCAATTAAATAAGGAATAATGAAACTCCCTAGATCTTTCAATTTTTGCAGAATAGTTGAGCATATTGCGTTTAGTTCTATATGTGACGACTCATCTATCTTTCATTTGTTTGTTAAAAGCTCATTTAAGAATTTAACAGCATTTGGCATATGTGAAAGAGCTTTAATTTAATATGTAATTTTTTTAACAATTTAAGGAATTTACCAAATTGTTCGTCTGCGTGGTCTTTCCTTGTCGCATTTGGGTATGGCACATGAGGTTTATACTCTTTACCTACTGGTTCATTGTGGCTTACCTCAACCTTACCTTACCACATCTTTTTGCCTTAGTTCTGATTTGTCTTTAACTAACCCTTCTTCATCGAGCACAGGGATAGCATGTAACAACCCGAATTGGGGCCTAAACAGAATAGTGGTTTCGAGACCACAAATCCAACATAGAAAAATTTATTCCAATCAAGTTTTAAAGTTTATTGTGTGATTGAATGCATGAGTGAAGTTTTAGTAAATAAATTTTATCGATAAAGTGCCCAATTGAATGATAGGACTAAATTGCAAGAAATTAAAAATATGTGTTCTAGAAGCTTTTAGTGTGAAATTGAAATGAAATTGTAGAGTAGAGGTCCTTATTTAGCAATTAGACCATTTTTGGGCATAATGGACAAAAATGTCCATGGAAGGAAAAATTTGCAAAGAAGGCCATTAAGGGCATTTTGGTTATTTGGATATTAAATTTAATAAAAAGGGAAAATAAGGCCAAAAAAAGTGTCCATCTTTCTTCTACCTTGGTCGAATATCAAAGGGGACTCCATAGCTAGGGTTTTCATTTTTTCAAGCTTGATTGTAAATGATTCCTAGCCTCGTTTTTCATGTTTTTTGTATTTTTGAGATTCTCGTGCCTAGACCTAGCTTTCTATACCACTATTTTGAACTAGGGTTCATGTTTAAAAATTTACCTATATGTGACATGGAGTTATTTTGAAGTCTTTTGGTAGAAAATGATAGTTTGAAGTGTAGTGAACACCATTTTCTAGGTAATTTTTCATGAAAGTCCCTAATAGGGACCAAATTGCAAAGATAGTAAAATGCATAGTAAAAGTACAAATTGATGAGAAATGTGGGCTGTTATGAGCCCCATTAAGGTTCAGCTAGGCTTGGGTTGCTAAGAAAATAGATACATTTCATTTTACGAGCCTAAGGATTAAGTTGTAAAAATTGACAAAGTTAGGGGTAAAATGGTAAAATTTATCATAGGATGATTTTGTGTTCATTTGAGTAATATAGATACTAAGTGAGCTAAATTTATTGTTATAGATCGAGAACAACGCGAAATCAACCTTGACAATGGAAAAGGCAATGTATAGAATTAAATCGAAAAGAATTACATTTTGGCCCAAGGTAAGTTTTATATGTAAATAATGAGTTGTTTTAATTATGTAGTTCAATTATTTAATTAATTATAAACTTTCAAATTTATATGGAAATATTGATTATGTAATGTAATAGGAATTGCAAGTAAAGAAAGGTACCGGTTAAACCTTAGGAATCATTAGGATACGAGTGACATGTCACTAGGAAACTATTGATCGTTATTGATTGATTATGTGATTTCGGGTACTGGTCTAGTTCGTCTACCAGTGGCTAGGCAATCCTGCATTTGTTGTGGATGCCTGTCAGCTTGTGTGAGCAGTACTGATTAGTATCGACTACACCTTCAGCTTGTGTGAGCAGATCCGAGAATGGCTAATTATTGAGTTTTATGTGATAAGTGGTAGTTTTGACTACATTATGTGTGTGTGGCACTTGTGCCTCGTTTCGTGTATCCTTTAGTATTCCACATAGTTCAAAGGGTTAATTGAATCGATTAGATAAAGTGTAATGATGTGCAAAAAGATTTTACCGTATGTTTAAGATTGTGTATGTGCAGGTTAAATGAAAATATTGTATCTGCTAAATGCAAATTATATGTATTGTGACTTATGGTAAGGCTATTGAGTAAGTGATGATCAAACCTTATGTGATCATAGTGAAACTTATTTCTATCACATCAATTATTGTTTAAATGCTCATTAGCTGACATATAGGCTTACTAAGCTTTAAAGCTTATCCCTCTTCTTTTCCTTTTCCCTTATAGGTTTGTCAAGCTAATCCAAAGTTCAGTGATCGACGGGAGTCCATCAACACTATCAACAACCATTTTAGTATTTGATTTTGCACTTTGAAGGTTATGGCATGTATAGGAGGTCTAACGTTTGAGTTTTGTGTCATATTCTTTTGAGTCTAATGTTGTTGGTAATATGTTGGTGCAAATTTTCTAAGTATATGTAGTTTGTGAAATGGATGAGTATGCATGTTTGAGGTAGGTAGAAATGGTTGGATGATGGCCGTATTTTGTATGTTTGAATGTGATAATGTGCCATATTGATCAATGGCAAAATTTGTTGGAATTGGTTTGTGTTTCAGAGTGGCATTTAGCTTGGAAAATAGCCTATAAATGTCCACACGGATAGGCATACGGGCGTGTGTCTAGACCGTGTGTGACACACGTCTAGCCCCATGGGCGTGTTGATAGGCACGGGAGTGTCGCCAACCTGTGTATCTCACACGGGCATGTGGTGAACCCGTGTGGAAGTGCCTAGGCCGTGTGGAACGTTGAAATTAGCCTATTTTGTACGTTTTTGGCCCGTTTCTCGCTCTTTTCACTTTCCTAAGCTCACCTAAGTATAAAACATGAAATTAAAGGATTAGGAGCATCAAATTCATTAAATCATAAAGTAAATCATCCAAAAATATACCAAGCATAGGTTAAAAATATGTTACTTTTATGGTTCATCAGTCCACGACACTGAAGTATTATGACATCTCTCATAAGAAGTTGCCCACTTCTCTCATGGACCTTGCCCCCTTGAACTTCTCTGACTTGGGGACATCAATCTTATGGATCGGTGTTGCATTCAACACCCCTTTTCCCAAAACAACTCTATACACTGCGAGCTTTCCCTCGAGCTCTTCGATCTTTGTGTTCAAAGTCGTTACTATGGCTTCAAGGGCATTATTCCTTTAAGTCAGCTTATCCACAACAATGTTAAGGAGTGTTTGCAACGTGTCCACATTAGAACTAAGGGCCTCCGCCACATATACCTTGAATTACTCTTTTATCTGGTCTAACTCATTAGTTCGTGTCTTCACTACCTCGAGTGTTTCCTTCACTTCACCCATAGATTCTTCGAGATAGACCAGACGACTTTCCAAAGCTGACAACATATCACTTGGTATACTCTATTTCTTGCCCCTCCTAGCACGGGTCTTTATCGGGAGATTTTACTCATCTACTCCTTTTGACATCTCCATGGCACCTTCAAACCTTAGCTCTGATACTAACTGTCATAAGGCTAAAACTTTGGTCTCACAATCCATATGGCCTTATGCAATTTTTTTGCTTCAAATCCGCCTAAATTAGCTTAACTCTTGCAAAGTGCAAATTATAAAACAAAAGTAAACTTGAAACGACAGTACAACGAATAATAGAAAATCCAAAGGAAAAATAACACACCCTAAGTGTTTGAGTAAATGTTGTAACAACCCAAACCCGGCCTAGACGTTATTGCCGAATTTGGCGATGTCACATGATTGGGTGTTTGAAAACTACGTTGTTACGATAAAGTCATTCCTATTTAGTTACTATTCATTATCTCTTATTAATTCCAAAATTCGTATTACCCATTAGTCGATTGTTTAAAAACTTTAACTCATTGCGGAAGCTTTAAAACCATTTAAGTATTCATGAGATTTAGATAAGAACTTTAGCTTTTTGAAAATTGAGTTTTTTTTATGACTAACAGCTATAAATCCACAAAAAAATGAAACCAAATTTAAGCAAAAGTCCCAAAAAGTCCCCAAATTACATCACAATTAACCAATAGTAAAAATATACTCATAAATCGTAAATCATACTAAAAAGTGCTAATAACTATAGTCATTGATGAGTCCTCCGCCGCACTGATCCCTCTAAGTCTAGGGATTACCTGTATAGATAAGACAGAAAGGGTGAGTTTACGTAAACTCAGTGTGTAATCCCCACAGAAAACAACCAAGCAGTAAATCACAGAAAGCAGTCAACACAATCTGGGTCTAAGCCCATTTCAGTATTAGTAGTAGTTTGGGCCTTAGCCTATTTCAGTAACACTATCAAATATGCATTAGGGCCTTAGTCCATCACAGTAACAGTCATGTATGTAGTGATCAGAAAATAGAATCCTATCTACCAGCCTCTATTACACCATCTCTGTCCATCCCTACACTTACTGTGGGGTTTAAAACACTCACCCATCCTTACACTCCAATTAGTACCAAATGCGACACATATCAGTATAATGTAGCTGACCTGCCAGTCAAATAGGCTTAAGAGCCTCTCAATATATATTGCAGCGAAGCTGCCAGTCAATAGGCTTAAAGCTTTTCAGTACACTTTCTCCAAATATCATCATCCTAACCCAATATAATGCAATCATACAATAAATGGCATGCTATCACATGGTTATCAGTATACATGTAAAATAATAACATGCTCAGTACATAAACCATACAATCAGTTCACACATTCAAGGGTCTAAGTAGTGCTTATCGACCCTACAGTAGGTTCACAGTCGACTTGGGTGACCCGTGCAATCTTAGGAAATGTTTCAAAAATATGGGCTCATACGTCTATGTGGCTTGCCCGTATGGGTTCCACACGGCCCAAATTGGCCTTAGCCGCATGGATCACACGACCTGACCCAGATTCTCACACGCTCATGTGGACCCACACCTGTGTGGCCCATACAGCCCAATTTAGTCTAGCTCGTGTGTCCCACACAGCCTACCTAGCTACCACACGACCGTGTCCTTCGTGCACAGCTTGGCCTCATTGATCACATGCCCGTGTTCTAGCGCACGGCCTACCACACGAGCGACCACACGCCCACATGGCCTCAACAGTGAGGTTTTCGGCTTTTACCAAAACCTCATTTTCTGTGTAATCGGGTACACACCTGGTATCGTTTCGCTATAAAAATACTCCCGAGCACTCCAATACCTAAACTCGCCAATTCAAAATCCCAATTTCAATAACATGATCGAGACTTAAATGAGATTGTAACGAACCATTCATCCATTAACTATCAAAACCCTCACCGTCAACAACTGGATTCGCAACTCTTAATTCTCTGCAGCAACCTCGATCAGTTATGGACCTTCACCTAGTAAAAAAGAACCACAAAGCCCTTTTTTAAAAAACTAACTTTCGAACAATAGAGTGGTAATAAATCGAGTACTTACCAAATAAGCCAAAAAGAACGTTTTGTAGAAAGAAAACAAAACGAGAACCAAAAAAGGAAAAGAAGCAAGATTTCGGCAGCAAGGAAAATCAATGGGAGAGGAAATGGCAGCCAAAAAGGATGAAAAAGAGGAGAAGAGAAAGCCGAAATAGAAAAAAAAAAGCGATAATGGACAGAATATGATAACCCCTTTAATTCTCTCTACCAACTCCCCACTACATCTCAACTACTCACTACTCAACTTTTCAATCCAACTCAAACTCTTTTGGGTGAACAAGTAAAAATAATGCCCACACCAATACTCGAACACAGGACCTCCATCACACTAACACTCTACTTATCCACTAGACCAACAGGCCCATTCCGATACATACTTACAAATATTTAAATGAAAGCCTACTAATCAGAGATAGGGCTTTATTCATAAAAATACCAAAATTTGCCTAAGTCATAGCTTGAACTTGGGACCTGACACACACACCCAAAATACTTAACCATTGAAGCAAATACACAATTGTGTCATACATACACAAAATAAAAAATTAAAATTTTTGGGGCGTTACAAATGCTCTCAAATATATTCACAACTATGAATAGAATTCTTACAAATGATGAGGAATGTCTCTATTTATAGTTGACCTCCCCTAAAACTAATTGTACAGATTGAGTTACGTCGACAATTGAGATTAGAGTTTATCTACAATTGAGAGTCCTAAGGGATTTAAACTCTATACAACCTCATCTCTTTCAGATTTACACTATTTACCCTTGTAACTTTAGTTTTATTGGAGCATTTCATTGGGCCACCAAGACTTCAAGTAGATAAACTTATCTATGAGTTCTACAAGTCAGGACAATTCAATTAAGTTAAATGAGCCATGTTTTATAATTGACCTCTATGGGACACTCTTTGCATAATCATCACAGGTCGACATACCAACTTGATTCCCATGCCACATGTCACTTAGAGCTTCCTTAATCTACATGATGATTGATTAATGCACTTTTCAAATGACAAATAATATTTGTGAAAGTTCTTGTTATTGGCGAAGTAATTGAATCTTCGTCACTGGTGAGATGATTAATTAACATAATTTCATTCTAATAGAGTTAACAATTATACATAAATAAAGTGAATGTTCATTATTTGAATAATATTTTTTGTTCATACCATTTGAATAATATTGAAGCAGTGGTTCCAACTACTCTACGAATATGAAAGGACTTTTCTTCTAAGCTACTCGTTGAAGCAAATAGATCAAAGTTTGACCAAGTTTGTAAAAAGCAGATTTTAATGCTTATATATTATGTTTATTGTACTTCATACTCTTACAAACTGCTTATATAAAAACAAAGCTGGTCGGTTGGCGATGTTAAATTACTATGTTACCAAGATTTGGAAGATGATGATGAGGATGCGACAAAATAAATAAAAAAAGAAGAAGAAAGCCTATAAGGTTATACAACGAACCCTAAAAGCTTATAACCAACCCGAGCCTCAAGGACCACCAAAGCTTCCTTATCTTGTCCGTAAAGATCGATGAGGATAATGCTTTAGGGTTGAAGAAGATTTTTTCTTGGTGGGAGACAAAGGAAGTGTCATTGTAACATTAATGAGTTATATTCTTTTGTCTCCAAAAAGCTGCAACCCAACATGATGAAAATGGCAGAAATATATAATATTAGAACCATTAAATGATGGATTGCCTGTGGTTAATAAAATACATTAATGTATAAATATGAATATTATATATTAATGTAAATATAGAAGTTAGAAAATTACATAGCTACTTTTACTTGGATTGGAATTTTCAGCAAATGGAAAGGGTCAAAGGGAGAAATGAAAGAAAGGAGGATCATGGGATGAGAGAGTTGAAAGTCAAATAATCCACCTTTTTTTTTGTTCTAATTTTCGTCACTGGCTGGCTAATCGAAAGGCAATTTGCTGGTCAACTTTAAAATGGGCGGTCTCAGTCTTCACATAAAAACATTTAGATATTTGTCATAGCGACTTGGCGTTATCAACCTTTTGGGTTGGGTGGTGGACAATAGTCGGTTGACACTTCGACAACCCACATATTTAAGTATGACCAACTCTTTTTAACTTTTTATTCTTTTCATTTGTTGAACTGATTATCTTCAAATAATTTAAATAATCAATTTTAGATATGGTAAACTCATTTTAGCCTAAAATTACGCAATAAGAGAAGTATTTTAAAGAGGATAAGCATTATCGATTGAGTAATGATTAATTTTTTGTTTTTCTAATCTTTTCATGCTCCATAGTCTCAAAATTTACAGAAGAATTTTATATAGGTTTTTGGAAATGTATAAAGTAGTATTTTTTAACTTAAAAATAAAACCTTATTCACTTACGCCTAAACTTTTAAATTGATTGCTACTTTTTTTTGGAATATTAATTGTTACTCCCAAAATACTTTTTTTAAGAAAATTAGGGGCGAATTTAGGGGCTGGCAAGGTCCTGGTTTCTCCTAAATTGTAAAATTATTATTTATGCACTTGAGATTTTTTAAAAATTTTAAATTAGTAAAGGTAAAATTGTACTTTGGTCTCCTTAAAATTAAAAAAAATCAATTTAATCCTTTAAAAATTATAAAGATATAGACTATAAAAAAATTAAAATTTCATCAGGCCCCCTACAAAATTGTTCTGGCTTCGTCCGTGAAGAAAACTATATATGAGATTATCTCTAGTTAATATGATTTTATACTTAAGTATTCTTTGATAAATTACAAATTTAAGTGTTGAAAAATTAATTATTAATTTAATTTGTAAAATTTATTTAGAATATTACTTAAAATTAAGTACAAAATATAATTAGATTATTTTATAAATATCAATATTTTATGATTTTTTGCATTTCACAATATTTTATTTTTCACACTTTTTATAGAAAAAATTTAAGTTAAAATATGCCATCACAAATTTGGAATTTAGTTCATAAATTTTTATTTCCAAGAATTTCATACTTTTACTTTTGCATATTTCAAAATCTAGGTTCAATTGTTCTCACCGTTATTTTTTTTTTGTTAAATTTGTTGGTGTGACATTTTGAAATAAAAAAAAATCACTTGGTAGCAATGTAACTAAAAACAACTTGTAATAAACTTGAGTTTAACAAAATAATTTTAGCAGCATTAATAATTCGGTTCGAATTTTTAAAATCTAAAAAATTGAGGACTAGGCTCCAAAAAAATAAAATACATGAACTAAATTCCAAATTTACTAAAACTTTAAGAGCTTGTAACATATTTTAACTAAAATTTTATCAGTTAACTATTATTTTGAATTACAACGTGTTTAAAAATGAAATCATTGAAAATATTAATTTTTTTCAACGAATTATAATATGGTATTATTCTTTTAAAAATTTACCACTATTATTACTATTTTTTATATATAGAGAGTAGGGTGTGTATCTCATGGCTGGATTCCTATATGTGGGTGTCAAACACTTAACCTCTTAACCACTATATTAATGGCATCATCAAATTATTATTGGTACATGAACAAGAATAATTTACAATTTTTTTATTAAAATAAATTAGTCAAGTTTAAACCCCCTTAACTACTTATAATGTGTGAGGTTTAATGGCCACTTTATTGATTTCTTTCTTTCAAAAAGAGGATTAAGGCAAAGTGATTTCCTATCCCCATACTTTTCCTATTATACATGCAACGTTTATTAGTGTAACAGTTTGATTTTTCAGTGGTATTAAAAACAGTGGCTCAAGGTCACTAAATCTAGCGAGTAAGCTCGTAAATATTATTATTTAATATTTACGAGTTAAATAAGATTTTAAAAGATTTTTGAATTGTTAATTTATATTTTATAATGAATTATTAGGTTCGAGTGGTAAAACCCTAGGGCAAGTGATTTTAGAAAGTGAGGTATTGGGACCTCTTTTCTATAAACCGAGCCTTAAATATTTTTATAAATATTTAAGGAGTGTCATTAAGATAGTATTAAAGTTTCGATGAAAAATTTTAACGTTTCGATAGTTAATTAATTAAAAAGGACTAACTTGAAAAAGGTGCAAAACTTGTTAATTATACTAAATAATTGATTAAATGGCTTGAATAATAAATAAAGAAGGACCTAAGTAACAATTAAACCCAAATTGGATGGATGAGGTGGCATAAGGAGAAAAAATAATAATAAAATAAAGCCATTTAATGGCAAATTTGTAAGTTTTATGAAATTAAAATTTCAAATTGAAATTTTAAGGTTTTCTAAACATTCTTCTTCAAATTTTAGGTCAAAACAGCCCCAGGAGCGGGGGTTTAAGCTGGTTTTACCTATTTTTGCTTCATGTGAGTCCAATTCTTACCTTTTTTGGTAATTTTTATGTTTTTGAGGTTGTTACAATTAGGTCCAACTAAATCTTACTTTATTTTTTAATTTAATTAAAAATTTTGGAAGTTACCATTGATGCATATTAGATGTTTTTGATGAATAACATGGATTTAGAGCTTTAATTTTGTTGTATGATGATTTTATAAAATGATTTTGTTAAATATTGCTTTTAGGATCAATTTGTGAAAAGGTTAAAATATTAGGGTTTGGTAGTAAATTTCTGGTTATTAAGGGTTGTATGATGGCCTAGAATATTTAGATAAAATATTGATTGAGAAAAATTAGTTAATTTGATAGATTAACTAGTTAAGGGATTAAATTGTAAAGGTCGTAAAAGTTTGGGGTAATTGTGTAAATTTAAAAAATAAAAGGGTATTAATTGTGAAATGAATTGGAAATGAAATATATGCTAATGAATGAGAAATTTTATATTTTAGATCAAGATTCGGCAGATACTCATGAAAAAAGAAAAATAGCGGAATAGTCCTTAAACTTCTACAATTACTACAATTCAAACCAGGTAAGTTCGTACGGTTAAACTTTAATATTTGTATAAATTGGTGATTGGCATTAAGCATATATTTTATTGTTGGAAATAATTTATTGTACGAATTATGATATTGAATTAGATATTCGATTTGAATTGAACGCTGGATTTGAGTACATTCATGATTTGGCGTATGATAGTATTAGAGGAAGATATCAAAAAATTACCCAAGTAAATCAGGATTCAGAATTTGTTGCAAAATCTCATGTTTTACTTTCTGTTTAGCTCTTTTGAGCTTCTGTTCAACTCTTATGAGTTTCTATTTAGCTCTTACAAGCTTTTGTTCAGCTCTCAGGAGCTTCTATTGAAATATTTAGATGGACCGGCTCTTATGAGCTTCTATTAACGATGTACTCGTATCCATAAGTTGTTCTTTGAATGGGAAATATTTGGTAAGGTGATTTTCTTATTGAAATTGAAAGACATGTTATTTATTTTTGGTAATGACTTGAAAACAGATGTATTCATCGATTGAAGTTCTGATTAACAGGGAGTTATTGTGAATGATTTTTATTATTTGATTTATTATAGCTAGTTCGATAAGATTTTTATTTATTCCGTTGAACTTACTAAGCTTCATTAAGCTTATTTGCGTTGTTTAATGTCCTTGTAGATTTTTAGAAGGTCGAACGATTGGATCAACACTCAAGACACACTATCTAGCTTATTCCGGTAGTTTTTGAAACGATCAATATCATTTATATGGCATGTATAGGCTTTAATATGGATAATAGTCAAGGTTTGGCTTGTGCAAATATTATGATTGATATTTTGTTTAAATAACCAACTTACATATGGGCATGAGAATGAAGTATATTGTGATATGAGTATGAGTGATATATGTATGTATACATGTATTTGAATTATAGTGAACTTTAGTAACTAGATTAGGTAAATTAATTAAGTTTAGACATTTTTTTATAGTTAACATTTAAGGAACCTAATGTCATATTTGATTATATGTGGTGATAATATTTGTTTAAGACTTGATTTTAGTTTGTGTTGAATGTCTTGATATGGCTTGTTGATGTGTGATTTATTGAGGCTAGTTTGGTAACAATTTGGGTGAGAAACGTAGCTTGAAAAATGGCCTATTTTCATCCACACGGGCAGAGACACAGGCGTCTGTCTCAGCCGTGTGTGACACATAGACAGGTAACACGATCGTGTATCCCCTGTATCTTTTAAATTACGTAAGTTAGTATGCTCACACAGCCTAGCACACGGGTGTGTGGATTGGCCATGTGACCTAAGTTAGAGAGTTACACGGGTATGGACACGGGCTGGGACATGGCCATGTGTCCTTATTTCGAAAGCCCATACGGCCTGAGACACGGCATGTCTACTGACCGTGTGAGTCATACGACCTAGCCATACAGCCGCGTGTCCTCTGTACCTTTGAAAAATTTCAATGTTTTTTGAAAAATTCTTTGAGTACCCGGTTTAGTCTCGACTTGTTTCTAATGCATATTTTGGGACTCGAGGGCTCGTATAAGGGACAATATGTTTGATTTTGATTGGTTTTTGACATGAATGTAATATGATATGAAATATCTGTTAATTTAATCTGTAAACTTCGGTAATGCTCTGTAACCCTGTTCTGTTGACGGTTACAGGTTAGGGGTGTTACAATTGGCCCTTCTTATAAGAGCTCAAGATAATGGTTTGGTTAAAGGGATTCAAGTTAGCCAAAAGTGGCCAAAGGTTAGTCTCTTTTCTTTATGGATGATAGTTTACTCTTCCTTCAAAATAAAGAAAAGGGAGGGTAGAGTTATAAAAGACATCCAAAATTTGTTTGAGAGATACTAAGGACAAAAGATTAATCTAGAAAAATATTTACTATATTTTAGCCCCAATACTCGAATGGAGTTAAGAAGCCTTCTAAGTACCATTATGAAAGTTTGTGTGGTTAAGGAACTTGATTCCTATTTAGGTTTACCCTTAGTGGTTGGAAAAATAAAACCAGTGCTTTTAAATGGATGATGGATTATATATCTCAGTGTGTTCATAGTTGAATGAAGCACCTTCTATCCTATGGTGGGAAGGAATTTTCATCAAATTGGTATTATAAGCTATTCCAATTTATGTTCTAAGCATCTTTCTATTACCAAAATGTATTATTGATTATATTACTAAGGCAACTAGGAACTATTGGTGGGAAAAAGCGAGAGAGGATAAAGGTTGGGCAATGTTAGACTAGAAACAAATGAGAAAACCTAAGGGTATGGGAGGACTTGTGATACAAACTTGATTCGGTGTTGATTCGAATCGTTTAGGTGCCCGATCAAAAAATGGAGAAGCTTCGTTCAATTCAGAGTTTGATGGATTTTGGCTAAGTATAGGCTTTTAAGAATGGTTTTTAAAGAGTTTTAGTATGGATTAGGATAGGATCAGTTAGGTATTGAAACAAAGGGAATAAAGAGAAGGGCTGAATTGGCTAAGTGAAATAATGATGGAAATGGCTAAGTGAATGAGGATGAAGATTCGACCAAGGTTTGAAGCAAACAAATGAGAATGTTGGATAGAACGAATAATTGAACTAAAGGGCAAGAGTGAACCAATACTATGGAGAGTATTACCTGAAACTTATGAGTCACTTAAGGTGTTGGAAAGGAACCTTGACTCGCTAACTATGAAGAGTTAGGAACCAAAGGTATCTAATGATTGAACGCCACACTCGGGATGAGTGATAAGTTCAAAGAAACAAGAAAGATGCCACTAGCAAGCTAGATAAGTCTACTTGAGTCTTAAACAAATTTAGAGAGTTGAATAAACTCACAAATAAATTAAAATTCATAAAATGTCAAAGTATGTTGTCTAACCAAAACAATGTTTTCTTACAAACTATTTATAGGCATTATTATGACTATTCAAATTCAACATTCATATCAGCTATTAACAAAATATTAAAATTCAGTTATAACTCTTAATGGGCAACCAAATAGTCATGTCTTTTCACTTGATTCTGGTATAGATGAAAAGGCATGTCTCTTCACTTTATTGATGACTTAATGAACCCTTAATGTGTTGTTTGGTGTCCCTTCTTCTCCTTTAAACCGAATGTCAAAAGACTTGTGCATTAATCTCTTTAATTGGCTCCTTAACTAGCTTTAAGTGCTTTTAAACTGATGTGATTTGAAGAGACACTCTTGGACCATTTAAACAACCACTATGATGATCTTTGAAGGCTTGAAAAATGTCCAAACTTGAAGAGTCAATTAGCCATATGAATAGTCACCCATAATGATCTTTAAAGGCTTGAAAAATGTCCAAACATGAAGAGTTAATTAACCATATGAATAGTCACCTACAAAATAAATAATTAAGCATTAAAGACACTCATAAAAAAAAAAGCGCACTATAAACACTCTCATACATGAATTTATTAATGAACATGCAACTCAAATCACCTTATTTAAAATGAAAATAAACACACTTTAACTTATGCATTAAAAAGTAACTTATATAAACAAACTCTAACATATTTAACAACTAAGATGTTTAAATGCAAGGTTTAAGATGTAAATTGAATGAACAAATAAGTTACTTTAATGCATGACTTAATTTAATAATGCAAACTTTAACTAACATGGAAGTTACATATTGCATGACTTAATTAAATACAGAACACATAGTGCATGTCACAATTAAAAGATGTAGATTAATAATGCAAGACATTAATTAAAGATGCATATTAATGATGTTCAAACTATAACATAATTAAAGACACAAAATAACTAAAATACATGAATCAAAGTCCTCATTTTCCAGCAACCAAATTAACAAATTGAAATTAAAAGTTTCATTTTGCACTTGGGCCCCTCTAGTTTGGGCTAATTCTGATATCGTCGAATTGTATCGAAACATGATGCGGCCAGGATCGCATCAACTTGGGTTCATGTATATTCGATTATTTAGTATTACCATTCTTGGGCGACAGTTATAGAGGTTGATGCACCATAAAGAGACTCTTTGTTTCAAAGTTCTTTCGGTAAAATACTTCCCTTTAGGTGATTTTGTGTCAGACGCAATGCTGATAATTTGTGTCAGACGCAATGCTGATAAACTATCTTTCATTTGGAAGGGTTTTATGAAAGTGTTAAATATGCTTCTTCGAGCTTCTACTAGAGGATAGAGATGGTAATACGACTAGGATCTGGACAAATAGATGGGGGACATTTATAAATGGATTGAATATAGGTCATTGTGATGCTATTCCTCATGATGCTAGGGTATCTCAATTACTACTAGAAGACTGGAGATGGAATGAGACATTAGTTTGGTCTTGTTGCAATGATGAAATAACTTCATAAATTCTTCATTTGCCTATTAGTGAGGCAAATAAAGAAGACCAGTTGATTTGGGGCATGCCTCCAATAATGTTTGTACCACATAGTTGAGGTATAATTGGTTACTTTTTCAGACTTTGGGTTTAGGACCTCATAGAATCTTTTGGAAAGAACTTTAGAAGAAAAAAACCCTTCCAAATATTTGACTATTTGGGTGGAGATTGGATCACGGTATCCTTCCTATGGCTGATAAATGTGATCTGTTCTCCCTAAGGGCAGATTTGAGTTACCCTAGATGTAGGGCCCCTAAGGAGGATGTTATATATGCTCTTTGGGATTGCCCAATTTTTAGGGAGGCTTTAATCTTATGTAATATTCATAATGATTTTCTTTATTTGTCTTTTTGTAATGCGATCGATTGGCTCAAGGTGGCTGTGAGGAAGATGGACAAATGAGCTTTCACTAGTTTTCTTGTGTTACTATGGCAACTATGGGAAGTAAGGAACTTGTTTGTGATTCAAATGTGGGTTTCTTCTTGACAAGATGTGGTTTTAAGAGCTAGTTTAATCCAACATAAGTTTTGGGTGCATAACCTTCTTTATGCATCATTGTTATCTTGAAGTTTGATAGTGGCCTGATGGTTTCTGCCTAGTGAAAATGTAGTCAAAATCAATGTTGACGTGACATAAAATGCAGAGACGAGAGGTGCTTCTTGAGGTGCCATTGTTCATGACCATGAAGGCATGGTGGTAGTTGGTTATGCTTGTTCTATCATCGAGTCTTTTGGCGCCCCTTTAGTTGAGGCTATCGCCTTGGTTTGTGCTGCCTAAAAGGCATTTGTAAAGGGTTTTTCTAAGGTTATTTTCGAGTTTGATTTTGCTTTTATTATTAATAAGGTCAACAATCGAACTCTTGATTTAAACCTTTATGATCGTATTGTTAGAAGGGCCTTAAGCATTTGCAATTCTTTTGATGCTGTTAGATTTTCCCTTTCTCATAAGTCAGCCAATCATGTAGCTTATTGCTTGACACATTAATTAATGGATGAGAATGTTGCTTTAGATTTTGGCTTGGATATCCAGATCTTATCCACCGGTTAATGTTGGATGATACTTTCTAAGTTAATATAATTGGACCTTTTTCTTTCAAAAAGAAAACTTTTATTATGATCATTAAAAGAAATAAATACAAATTTTTGCGCTCAATTTATTTAAGTAGTTAGTGAATGTAATAAAAAAAAAAAGTATTTCTATAGGATTTGGCTTCCTTTACTATTTTTATATTTATTGTTTTTATTTATTTATGATTTTTTGATAAATTTGATGTCTACTTAAATTAGATTTCTCTAAAGCTAACATAATTTCTCATATGTCCTTTCATGCATAAAGTCAAACTCCTTACTAGTTAACAAACATTGGTATTTATTGATGTATAGAGTTGAATCACTATTTATAAACATATAATTTCACAATCCAATAAATAAATCTTACGCATTTAAATAATAATAATTTTATAGTAATAGTGATATACAGTAAAATAATAATTAGAAAATTAATATAATTTAAAATCATTTAAAGGATTATTTTGATAAAAAACAATAAGGTACTATATATTTTATTTGGAAACATTACACTATGCTTTTATTTTAATGTATTATATCGTGATATCTTGAATTTTACTAAACGAATTAATCTCATCCACACGTCTAAATATAATATATTATGTGACCATTTAAGTTTAAAAGAAAAAACGCATGCACGTTTTTAATAATAAAATCATGATTAATCAAAAAATTATTATTGTGATTTCCAAAGAAGAAAACCATATTAGTTTTATCATTATATGGATTGCCACTTGATCAATGAGGTGATGTCACTACTCATAACCACACTTACACAGAAAAAATTGAAAGGCTGAGAGAAAAGAGGAGAAAAACCTCAAGGCACATTATCACCAATATTGTACTTTAAAGGAAACAAAAATTTAAAGCTTCTTTGATTAGTTTTCTTTGTTTTTTATGCTTTTTGTTACGATGAAAGAGTAAACACCAACTAAGCTTTTGCTTGTATTTTAGTCGCTCACTAAGGTTTTTTATTTTACTTTGTTCATCAACTATTAATTTTCTCCATTTAATTATTTAACTTTTTTTAAATTAAATTTTTAATCTAGGAATGTTTAGCTACAATTTTATCTTAATCTACGACATTAAATGTATATTTATTTAAAGATTGAATTATATAGCACTTGTAAACTCGAATTTTCAATTAATTTTTAGAAATTTATATTTGTTTTAAACTTTAGCATTTAGAGGTCTATAAACACTTTAACTTTGCCAAACTTTGTAAAAGGAGTTTCGCCTTAAGTATTTCTTTTCAAGAATGAGAGATTCACTTTTTTTTTTTCCGTATTATCCATGTTTTTAAATAGAAATTATCGAGGTGTGTAATAGAGAATCGTCCGATTTATTGTTAGCTACAAGTTAATTAGAGATGGCATATGATAAATTATTTTCTTGACTTTTATATATATAAAAAATATGTTCCCTTGCGGATTTGTTGATCTCAAAAGATTTAGAAATATTTTCGACTTTTGAGTTCCACATCTACATCCATACAAAGAATACCAAGTAATCAAAAAAAAATATTTATTTATTTAGTGAGTTTCAAAATTACATCACAACAAATTCTGTTATATTAACCATGCTTTAAATACAGTTGCTAAGCTGACATGCTTAAATTGCATTCATCAATTCATCACTATTCATGAGCATTTATTAAAAATTGTTGAGACATATTTTTCTAAGAAGTATGTTTAATAGAAATTAAATGTAAAAGGTTATAACTCTTCAATAGTGTTTATTGAGAGTATTATTACAATCAATCCAATTTTAAATACCAGAGTAAGAGTTAAAGAATTCCTCGATTTAACTAATAAAAGGAAATTCAAAAATTTTGTTCTATCCAGGAAAATTTTTATCTTAACCTTCTAGCAACTTTGGGATTTGGGCAAATAGTTCTATTTGGAAAGCGTCATCTCTATTATTTAATTTCATATGGTCTTCGAATCTATCGTCTCCACTCAATTTATCCAACACAACAAACACACGTTACAAATCTAATCATTGAGTTCTGTTATTAGCCTTCATTCTAACAATAAATTGCTTGATGATTGCAAGAATTTGTTGAAAGAGATCCAGAATAAACAGATACTTCATGTGTACCATCAAAGGGACCGTAGTGAATGAAAGGAGCTACGACTCTTCTTCTGCTCTTACTGAACTTGATTGTTACTGTCTCCTGAAAATTCACGTTTATTATCTTATACAAGCATTTATAGCATCAATTTATGGTGAATAAATGTGTTAGTAAAACCATAATGAAATTTATTTGAATTTTAGCCTAGATGATGAAATGACATTTATGGTAAAATAATCTTGTCCATTAGCGTTCTTTTTCCTCTATAATGTTTTATTTTTTTTAATGAAAACGCGTTTAGGGCAATGAGAAAGACTTAACAATGCAATACAATTTTACCTTTTTTTTTTTTTTCCAACTTTTGACTTTTCAATTTTGTTTAAATAAAGAGTAAACTACAAAATCAGTCACTTAATTATACTTTCGATTTTATTTTGGTAACTAAAGTATTAACTTTTTTATTCAATCATTGAACTTTTTGAAATGAAATATTTTAATCACGTTCTCCTTAATTGTTGTTAGATGAGTAAGGGAAAGCTAATATAATTTTTTTATTGGTATAATAATGAATTTAATTCTTAATGTTAATAACATTTCCATTTTAATTGTGACTCTAAAAAAATCAATAAACTTAACCTTCAGTATTTATAAAATTTATCAATTTAATTATATTTCTAAAAGTTTAAAAAAAAGAAAAATATTAAAAATGTTCATTTTTTAGATAAAATTATAAAATTAATTAAAAACCTAATAAGTATAAATAAATTAGAAATACAAAAATACAACAAAAGAGAATATAGTAAATTATTCAAAAAGAAATCAATATGAAATGAATTGATGGATATCAGAGAGAGATAAAGTTGGACAATCCCATGAGACATGAAATCCACAAAATTATATTCCTTAATTGTATTTTCAATTTATGGATAAGATTTTCTGAGACTTTGGTCATTTGATCAACGTGCTTGGACTACTTAAGATTGGAAGTTATTGATAACATGTCCAAATCGGAAAAAACGTGCTTGGACTACTTAAGATTGGAAGTTATTGATAACATGTCCAAATCGGAAAAAAGTAAGGGGCAAAAAACTTTTCTAAGTTTTTCATTTTGTGAAAAATTTCACTTTGTGTCGTTTTTTCTACCCAAACATTAGGTCTTTGTATATTTTTAAAATAAGAAAAAAAATAAAAAAATTGTTTTTAATGGTTAAAAAGTGCTATTTTTTTAGAGTAATTTAATTAAATAATATGATATTAATCTAAACATCACACTTAGATAGTTGAATTTAAGCCGACTACATTTTACCATATTCGTGAAAGTGATAGTTTAAAATGAGCACGATACAAATGGTGTTTAATACTCTTATTGTTCAGTGGATTATAGAGTTACGTTAAAGAATATAATAAATGAATTTTTAAAATATTTTTCTTTTTTTAAAAATAATTAAAATTAGAACAAAATTGAGAAATTAAAAATATTGAGAGTTAAATTTATTGATATTTTAGAATTTAAACTAAAATGAAAAATTTTGTAAACACTGAAGGTTAAATTTATTAAAATTTTTAAATTTGTAAGTAAATTAATCAAATGTGTAAATATTAAAAGACTAAATTTATTATTATGCCAATAAAAATATACTTAATTTATCTAACTGGATGAGTGAGTAAATAGTTGAACTTGGGTGAGTATGGTTGTAGTTTTCCCTTAAAAAAAAAGAAAAGGTCGTTAGCTACTGTGTGAAGGCCGGGACGAAAGTGCAAGTCACACGGTTATAATGATTCGTCTCTTTTTCAAAATTTTGGATTTTGTTGAACGCCCATTTTCAATTTTCATTTTGGCTAATTTTAGGAATAAATAATGATTCAAAGAATTATGATTTTTCAAGTCGTGAAACTTAAGTGCAGTCTTAAAAGAGATGGCGATTTGTTAGAACTCAACACACACTACTAATATTATTTTAACTTTGGTAAGAGAAAGAAAATCACCAAAGCCGAAAAAGCAAAAAACAGACCAACGGACTAACCAAAGCAATTGACTTCAAAGAGAGAGAAATAAAGCAGACACAGACAGAACAGATACAGAAACAAATAAACCACCACCTATAAACCACCCTTTAGGAATTAGGATCTTCTCCTCCTTTGTGTTTACGCCATTCCCAACACTTGTTTTTGCTTTCATTTATTATTATTTTATTATTTTGGCTGTAATTGTTGTGAGAGAAAGAAAAAGAGAAGGGCACGAGGGCGTTCGTTCAAGTGAGGAAATCTGTGGAATTCTGGGGTTTTGACCAATTATTTCGTGGTGACCCTGGTGAGTATATCTCTTCTTTTTTCTGGGTTTCTATTTCTTTTGTTTTATGGATTTGGGTCTTCTTCTTCTTCTTCTTCTTCTTCTTCTTTTTTAGTTTTCTTTAAAGCTCTCTCGTCTTTGTCTTTTGGTGTTTGAGAATTTCCTGCAAATTCATGTCCTTTTTATGTTTCTTCTTACACGTTTGTCGGTGGTTTTATCATTTATGTTGTTCTTGAAATAATATAAGGGAAAATATGAAATTAAAAAACAAAAGAATTCTTAGATTGAGGGCGAAAACTTAGTAGTGACTTGATGTTTCAGGATTTTCATGGATTGAGAGAAGAGAAAACAAGGGTATATAATGGGGAGTTATTTAGAAGAAGAAGATGATAAATTCTTTGATAGCAGGGAGGAGATTTCTCCTGCATCTGAGGAATGTGGTCCTAGTCCTGATTTAGGCTTAGTTAATGATTTTTTGGATGGTTTTGATCATTTCGAGTTCTGGTCTGCGTTCCCACAAAGTGTTGATAAGCGTCGGCATAACTTTAGAAGATGGATGGATCTAAGTTTCGATGGGAATTCGATTACCGGGGAGGTTCCTGGTAGTTCCGACAGGGATGAACTTGAATTGGGAATTTCTAGAATCTCACTAGATAGTGGAGCTGTGTTGCGGACTTCAGGTCTTGAACATGGGGTTTCATCCAACCAGTCCTTGGTGTCTTCTCGGTTCGATGATGCTCAACAGCCTGAGGATCGTTTTGCATGTCAAGCCGATAATTTGGATGGTCAAGTGGAATCAGTAACAGTTGAACAGTGTCAGAATGGAATAAAAAGCTGTTTACAAAGTTCAAGTTCAAGTAGATCTGTTTGTTCCCAAGTGTCTGAGCGAACGACTATGTTGTCTCCTTTGGTTGAGCGGCACTTGGATGGGGAGGTCAAGGGAAGACCTGCAATAGATGTGAAAAGGAAAGTGAAAAGGAGTTGGTTAAGAAAATTAGGTGCCATGGCTCATATTGTTGATAGATATGTTGATGTTTCGTTGAAGCCCGGTAATCATGATTCGGTGCCTGGGGAAAGGATGAAAAGGGTAAGACCTCATCCATCTAGCAAGCATTCCAAGGAGTTGTCTTCCCTTTATTGTGGGCAAGACTTTGTAGCACATGAAGGGTCCATCTTGACAATGAAGTTCAGTCTGGATGGCGAATTCCTAGCAACTGCAGGTGAAGATTGTATTGTGCGTGTGTGGAAGATTGTTGAGGATGACAGTTTAGACAAATTTGATATCCAAGACCTTGATCCGTCATGTCTCTACTTCAGAATGAATCATCTCTCACAGCTGATTCCTCTTAATGTCGATAAAGAAAATATAGATAAAATTAAGAGGTTAAGGAGATCATCCGATTCAACTTGCGTCATTTTCCCACCCAAGGTCTTCCGAGTTTTGGAGAAGCCTGTGCATGAATTCCAGGGGCACAGCGCAGAAATTTTGGCTCTTTCGTGGTCTAAGAAAAGGGTAAAGTTCCTAGACTTCATCTTCCTTGTTAAGTTGCTTTCGGTCTCTATTGACAGATAAAAATATAATATATATCCTTTATTGTAGTTTCTACTGTCATCTTCTGTCGACATGACTGTTCGTCTGTGGCAAGTGGGATACGATGGATGCTTGAGGGTTTTTTCCCATAACAATTATGGTAGGCCTTCCATAACCCTAATCCAAGCTGTACAGAAATAGTAGTTAATTACATTTTTTTTTGTTTTGTTAGCGTTTTGTTAGCTGGTCATCGTCATTCATTACATGACATTAACATGTGTATTATTCTGTAGTAACTTCTGTTGCCTTCAACCCTGTGGATGACAATTATTTCATCAGTGGTTCAATTGATGGAAAAGTTCGCATTTGGGAAGTGCTTCGTTGTCGAGTCATTGATTATACAGATGTAAGGGATATAGTCACTGCTGTTTGTTATCGGCCTGATGGAAAGGTTTGTTGAATCTTTTGCTTTTATTAGCTTGTTGAAAATTTTGGTTTCTTTCCTAAAATTTAATAGATTTAAAAAATAATAATGTTCGATTATTGTAGGGAGGAATTGTTGGTTCAATGACTGGCAGCTGCCGCTTCTATGATATAATAGGTATGTTCATGTACAAAAGCCTGGATTTTATAGTACATTAATGGGGCTATTGAACATTGAATTCTGATAATACGAGTATAGAGCCGTTAAAAAAAGATTTAATCATGGGATAATATT
Organism: Gossypium stocksii; assembly: GCA_020496765.1. NCBI lineage: Eukaryota > Viridiplantae > Streptophyta > Magnoliopsida > Malvales > Malvaceae > Gossypium > Gossypium stocksii. The sequence goes on from CM035622.1 coordinate 59,747,358, forward strand.
AAGTTCATCCAACTTGCTAAGGCCTAAAGTGGTCGGTTTTGCAATAAACATACAGTGTTCTGCACCAATGGTCCTTTTGTTGCTAGTAGTTTCTGCTTAAACCTCGGTGAATAATTTTAACTGTTCCTATAGGTACTCGACTTCAACTTGATGAACCGATATATTTACAAGGCAAAAAAAAGTTACCTGGAAAAAGGATAACTGGCTTCGAGGTGGTTAACTTTAATTCTTACATTTCTTTTTCATTATATTTTTTTCTCCCAGGTGAAGGCTTACATATTGCTGTTTCACTTTGTAGTTCTCTCCTACTGATCCAAGCAAAGTGATCATTACTTCAGCTGATTCACTTGTCCGTGTCGTGTCCGGGAGAGATGTCATATGCAAAGTGAAGGGTGAGTATTTCACACTTCTGTTTATATAATCTGTTGTTCGTGATCACGAGGTGGTAGTTGATTTAGCTTCTTTTCATCTTCCAGCATCTGGCTTTCGAGTTGCAACGAGTCAGATATCTGCAACTTTTAGCCAAGATGGGAAACAGATCATCTCAGCCAGCGAGGATTCCAATATCTACATCTGGAATTACGCTAACCAGGAGAAGAACAGTTCCAAGGTGAAAAGCATTTCGTCTTGCGAGAGTTTCCTCTCCCACAATGCATCGGTTGCTATACCTTGGCGTGGAATCGAGACCATTCCTGCAACACTTACATCCCTAGAACTGGGTGGCGGGGATGTGAGGAGAAACAGCCACCCAAGCGGGCAGAAACATCAAAGTCCAAAGGTGGAGCCGGAACAACCTATGCCTAATTCTTCACCAGATTGTTTCTCTTTAACGCGTGTTCTATTGGAGTCATTAACAAAGGGATCTCCAACTTGGCCTGAAGAGACACTCCCCAACGCGAGTCCGGTGATAGTTGCATCTGACATGTGCAAGTTCGAGTTAAAGGTTTTGAAAAGTGCCTATCAAAGCATGTTGAGTTCCCACAAGTGGGGACTTGTGATAGTTACTGCAGGCTGGGATGGACGGATTCGAACCTACCTCAATTATGGTCTACCTATTCGATTATAAGACCCCTCCAAAGATTCAGCAAGCTTTAACCAGGGACTGAATTCATGGCTGTTGCTGCAACAGGGTAAGGTTCGTGTGGTCCCCCTCCCTGCATGTGGGTCTGGACCCATCTTAGATTTGGAAGTGTATTAGAGTGCTATCAGTTCAAAGGGTTCGTTAATTTAGGGTCAAATCCAGTCAGGTCCCGACAAGTGGCTGGGGTTAAATATTTTGTTGGATCACAGCTTATAGATATCAAATTTATATATATTATTTTACAGATTCTTTGATTTGTTTGAGGGACTGTGAGCTCTAAATTATGTGCGAACGGGCCCTTTCTTTTTGTAAGTAATTATTTTTAGCAGTATAAAGGAACTTGTAACAACCATATTTGCATATTAATTTTCAAAAGAAAATATTTTCGATTTTTGATAATTTTATTAAAAAATGCAACTAGTTTTCTTTAATTCTTTTTTGTTTAATCAACATATATCACAAGTGATACAATATAATTTAATTGAAAAAAATAAAAGATAATATATTTATTTATAATGTTCATTATAATTTTAAATATTTCATTAGTTTAAAAAACGTATAATGTAAAAAGTATTAACTTCCATGAATGCTAAATTATATATACATCAAATCATAAAACAAAATATACATAATAACAAATATAAACAATTTAACCATAATTTATACATAATAAATAATTAAAATAAAAATTACATAATTATTTAATTTTTTTTATTTGCTTTTACGTAACCCTAAGCACTCTCTATATTTCCTACTCTTCTATTCTATAGAAGTTGCCGGAGTCGCCTTTGATCAACTCTTTTTTTCACAAAAACCAACTAAAATTCTTTGAAAATACAAAAAAAAGTTTCAACGCTGATAACATTGACCAGTCACGTCCATCATTCGATCAAAATGTTCATTAACGTTTGTATTTTTTTTTTTAAATATTTTTTAACCATCAACTTTAATTCTTTTTTTCAATATGCTTTTTTGACAAATTTAATAAATAAATTCAAAGTTTTAATATTTGTTTTCTTTCAAAATGTTTTAATCTTTCGTAAGTTTGTTTATTGAAAAATTTTTCTACTGAATTAATTTTTTTAGATAATTACGTTTATTTTCTTTAAATTAAGAGTTATTTTTTTAATTTAATGTATTATTTATTTATTTTATTATTTTTCACATGTAATTATCTTATTGGGTTATCGAAGTAATAAATTATATATCATTAAAAATATTCTACATATGAAATTTCACATCATCCCCGTTAACTTTTTTAATAGTATTTTTATTAAATCTGTTAGAAAAAGCAGATTGAAAAAAAGAATAAAAGTTGGTGGCCAAAAACGGTTAAAAATACAATTAGAATCATTTTCATTAAATCTGTTAGAAAAAGCAGATTAAAAAAAAAAAAACAAAGGTTGGTGGCCAAAAATAATTAAAAAAAACAATTAGGGTCATTTTTACAAAACATGCAAATATTAGTGGCCAAATTTATTATTAAATCTTTTTTATAGCATCCAACATCAATAATTAATCCACTAAAGAATTGACAAACTAAAATTAAGGCTAAACAAAGGTTGGTGGCCAAAATAGTTAAAAAATACAATTAGGATCATTTTTACAAAACATGCAAATATTAGTGGCCAAATTTATTATTAAATCTTTTTTATAGCATCCAACATCAATAATTAATCCACTAAAGAATTGACAAACTAAAATTAAGGCTAAAAATATCATATTTTTAGTAAATTAAGTATATTGCTTGACAAAATTACCTAAAATTTAAATGCAAATATAATCATTTGATTTCAAAACTAATCATGATGGGTGTAACTCCATGAATTATCATATATGAAAAGTAGTAGTATTTATTTAAAACATTAAAATTAAAGCAATTAAAAAGGTTAGGTACTAATGGGTTAACTAATCATAATATTAAAAAAAAAGTTGAAGTGTTTAATAATTAATGGTGCCACTTGTCATTAGAATTATCCAAAAACTTAAACTTTTTAAATTTGTAAGTATGCATTTATATATATATATTAAAATAAATCACTTCGAAAGTTTTCAGTTTTTTTTTTTTAAACAAAGCCAATATGCATTGAAAAAAGAAAAATTTGTAAGTATGCCTTTATATATATATATATATAAAATAAATCACTTTGAAAGTTTTCAGTTTTTTTTTTTTAAACAAAGCCAATATGCATTGAAAAAAGAAAATTAAAACACACAAGGTAAACGGAAAGAAACGGCTGTCCTAATAGCTATTACAAGCATGCTGGTAACTGAGAAGGTAACTCGAGCTTTGCTAAAACATTAACTAAAGAAATGAAAGAGCCTTAATTCCTAAAAATTAAAGAAAACCTAACAATTAAATTGCAAAACCTTTCCTTTTCCTAAACACATTTCCTTTTCTCTACATTTGTAAACATATTGGAGTCTACTGGTACTACCATTGTTGTGTTTTCCTTTGAAGCACCATACTAGATCACTCCAAAATTGAGTTCGTTGGAGAAATAAGCCATTCTCAATCTCAGAAAAGCAAAAATAAACCTTTATTGTTCCAAGAGCCTTCTTTGATCTTTGACGACATTAGGTTCTACTTTCAAAGGTACCTCTTCCATCTAGTAGATTGGGCCAAAGAGACTGTGCCCTCGTGTTGCGAGAGTGTATGCTGCTTCATTTGCCTTCTGAGGGGTATATTGAAAATATAAGTTAAGAAATCTAGGTCTTTTCTTTTTATTTCATCAATTATGTTACCAATCACCAATGTATCCTCCAAAACAGACTTTATTTTTTTAATAATAATTAAGGCATCACCTTCCACAACAAGGTCTCGAAATCTCATTTCTTCCCCAAATATGATAGCCTGAAGACATGCCTTTGCTTTCGCGGTGGTTGGGTCCCCAGTTCTTTCTAGAGGGTAGGTGCAGCATCCCATCACAAGACCTTTATAATTTCTTATTATAATTTCTGTTGTTGCTTTCAATTCTTGTTGAAAAAATATTGCATTGAAATTAAACTTCATTTGTTCTTCCTTGTGGGTTTCAAAAGTCCTCATTTGGCTTCATATTAATCTCTGTTATGGTTTATATCTGATTTAATTCCAACACATAAGCTTTTATAAATCCCACAACCTCTAGTACCTTCCCCCTTCTTTCCCCTCATGGTAGAATTTATTTCGATTATTTCACACTGCCTAAAATGAGATTGCCATGACTGCACACTGTTGAATGTTACTATTGCTAAAAAGAAGCACTAACCATTGTTTCCATGTTTGTTTTGTATTTATTTGTGAGGAATATACACTAACCCCCTAAAGGACCTTTCATGTGAACTCGTAGTCTCGAAATAGATGCTCCATAGTTTCCTCTTCCTCTGAACAAATTGGGCACACAACATCATTCCTGAGTCTTCAAATCTTTAGATTGCTAAGCGTTGAGAGGTAATTGTTTTTTATTCTCCATAATTTTATCTTTATATTGCTGGGGATCGAGAGATTCCAAAGTTTTGTAAAATAGGCCTTTATATTTGTTTGGTCTGTATTAAAATTATCCAATAGTTGTAGCTCTTTTGTAATTAGCCATTTATATCCGCTCTAAACTGTGTACTCACCTGACTTATCTCCTTGCCATGTCAGTACGTCCTGTTGTGTCTTACTTACCAACAAAATAGTGAGGACTGCCTCGGGCTTGTTCCCTCTCTAGTAAGTGCCAAACTGCATCATAGCTCCATGTAAAAGAGTCTTTATAAATTAGATTTGCTACTTTGGTATAGTTGATGTTTATATTCTGACTAGTCACTCTTCCATTGCTAGGGATAGGCAGTCGAGCATCATTTCAGATGTTTTTTATCTCATTATTTTTTATCCTCTAGCTCGTTTTGTAACACCCCAAATCTGGCCTGGACGTTAGGGTCAAATCTGGCGGTGTCATATTGAAGTGTTTTTCAAAAACATGATTTCGTTGAAAAGCATGTTCTATGTTTAAACCTCTCAGTGACCGTAACGGAAATTTAGGTTGTCTAGTTCCTTGTTAAAATTGAAGTTGGGCAGAAAAAGGGTCAACCATGTTGATTTGTTATTACACTTTAAAATATTGTTGCGGAAGCCTTTAAAATATGCTGCGTAAACGTGGTGTCTTTGAAAAACAGTTATCTTTTTATAACCCATCTTTTTCCTACATCTAGCAGTTTATATCAAAGCAAGTAAAAATCCCAAAATTAATAGTTAAAACATTAAAGAGGCCTTATTACACAAAAATTACCCAAATTGAAATTAATAGTAAATAAGAATCAAATATAAAGTAGATGCAGTTGTGTAGCCACTTCCAAGTCCCTCACGGCATCAATCCATCTATGGTTGGGGATTACCTGTACAGATAAATAGAAGGGTGAGTTTACGAAAACTCAGTGTGTAATCCCTTATCAAACAGTCAATCATACAGTATGCAGTAACAGTTCGGGCCTGAGCCCATTACAGTAACAGTAGCAGTACAATAATGCAATCAGAAAACACATCCAATCCAGCGAGACACACTACTCCGTATCGCCAATCACACCATATGAGGATAAAATCGACCCACTCAGCCAGTCGCACCAAGATTAGCACCAACTGTGGCACTAAGCAGTATTGCAACAAAGCTGCCAGTAATATAAACGACTTAAAGCCATTAGTAGGTCTACAGTCATCTTGAGTGACCTGTGTGACCTTATTAGTACAGTACACTTCCTCTGTATACAACAACCCGTCTCTATGCAATCTATCGTGTCATAATATCATATGTGTATGCAAAATGTCATGCTCAATTACGATTATACATATCATAGGGCAAATCAGTCATTTTTACCTTACAGGGGTAAAACAGTCATTTTTATCAACCTGGGATCTAGGTACACTTACCGACCCATCAGAAGGTCCACATTTTCTCGGGCGACCCGTGTAACCTTAACGTCAAAACAGTGTAAATGGCTCTAGGCCCATTGAGCGGCCCATGTGGGCCCACACGCCCATGTGGCCCGCTAAGCCCAAAAATGACCTTGGCCGTGTGAACGACACAACCGGGTCCAATATCCTACACACATCCGTGTGATCTATCCATGTGGGGCCCACAAGTCCGTTGGGCTCACACGACTTATTTCCGGGCTAACTTGGCCAGAATGGCCTAAGTTCATGAGATCGCTCATGGTGGCCTCTACAGTCCGACGCCCTTTTTTCTTGCGCTCGAATTACCACACATGCTATCGCATGCCTGTGTGGCATCAAATACCGTATTTTTCAGCTTTTCGACTTTTGCCGATTTACAGTTAAGACAGTGTGAATACACACCTGTTTGCAAAATCGAGTGAATCGCCACGAGTACTCCAACCCACATCCAATCATACATATCCTAAGCATCATTGGTCTGTTTGGGTTACGTTCGACACTGCTCTGTCTTTCTCTGATATTTATTCCGTGGTGTGGATATTAAAATTGATGGTAAAATCTGTATAATGTTAATATTATGTTCCTACTAGATATGGCTATGTTGAAAACATGCCAAGATTATATTGCTTCTGTTACTATGGATTCCAATATTTATAAGTGACATTGTTCTTTCTGGACATACTCTGGGATATCATTGGGGCTAATAGTATTCTATATGGGTTGTATTTCTTGATATTCTATATAGCTTCGGATATTAAAATTTTGCTATTCTGGTCTTCTTATGATTCCATGTAATTATCAGTAAGAGATTTCTATCTGACAGAAATGGCTATATCTGTTATAATAAAAAATTTCTGTTCTGAAAATTAGAAAAGCACTGCAGCATTATTATTAAAGTTATAAAAGTTATGTTTCTGTATTGGTTGTTGTTCAAATCATATCCAGTTTTCTTCTGGGTTCAGATACTTTGATAACAACCAGGATATTACCTATTATTTCGGGTAAGACGTCAGCCTCATTATGATATTATGATTTCTATTTGATGACTGTGGCTTTTGTATAATGATATGTCTGAGTTATTCTTTTAGTAGAAAAGAATAATTTCTTTGAAAAGATTGATCTAATGGTTTAGTTTTATCTGAATTATTTGAATTAAAAGAAGAGTGGGTTATATGTGTTTGAATCTATTCACTACAAGTTTGAATATACATGTATGATTTGAGGAATATTCCAAAAGGAGAAATTTGTACTCTTAAGAATTCGATACAGAATCATGTTTATAGGAACAATTCTATCTGAAAAATGTGACGGTAAAATTTAAAATTAGCTATTAAAGCTTACCTTATGATTTGAATGTTGAGTTAGAGTTCTAGATTGATGTTGAAGGTTGTCTGAAGTTCAGAATTGAATATGTATCCCAAGAAACTCAAGGTTAATTCAAATGATTTTGAACAAAACTTACAGTAGTCGGTTATCTGTTCATCCAAGTAGTACGAAGACGGGCAATGATCTAAAACAGTTTTAATGGTGGTATGGTATAAAATGAGACATCTTCTACTTTGCTTTGAAGTGTTTAGTTGTTAGTAAGTAAAAGTTGAGTATCAGGTACCTTCTGGGTTGTTTCAGCCGATTATGATACCCGAGTGGAAATGGGATAGAGTCACGATGGATTTTGTATTTGGATTTCTGTTGATCTTAAGCAAGAAAGATGCAGTCTGGATCATTGTGAATAGATCGACTAAATCGGCTCACGTTGTTCCAGTTCGTACAGGTTAATAACTTAAAAATTTTACTGAGTTATATGTTTCTCAGATATCGATCAGATCCTTCACAGGTGATTAGTCCGTTTGAGATTGAGATCAAGCCCGATATGACGTACGAGGAAGAACCGATTTGTATTTTGACTCGCGAGATTAAAGAATTGCAAAATAAGAAAATTTCATTAGTTAAAGTACTGTGGCATAAGCACGGAGTTGAGGAAACAATATGGGGCCTAGAGGATGCGATGAGAGAATGTCATCCGAACCTATTTACTGGTAAGATTTTCGGGGACGAAAATCCCTAAGAGGGGAGAGTTGTAACAGCCCGATTTAGACCCTAATCGGAACGGTGGTTTCGAGACCACGAATTCGAGTCAAAAAAATATTTTAAAAAATATTTTTTGTGTTTATTATGTGTGAATTTATATCTGTGAAATTTTTATGATTTAATTTTGTCGTTTAGGTGCCCGATTAAGTGAAAGGACTTAATCGCATAAATTGAAAATTTGCTAGTTTTAATTGTAAGGATTGATTTGGTAATGGTTTCTTATATGGAAGCATTCATGATGCAAACAACCCAAAATTTTTTTTAGTGTAATAGTGGACGACATTAGATAGGTTAAAAAAAAAGGTTTTCTTATTAAATATGTATATTACATATATATATGTTATAATAATAAAATGTATATGATTATATGTATATAATATAAATTATGAGTTGGAGACCATGTGCATGTGATATGGACGAAAATGTCCTTGGCCTATAAGTTTTAGTTAATGATTTGTAAATGGGTAAAATAGGAAAACATGTTATAATAATAAAACTTTAGTATATATGTTATAATATATGATAATTATCATAAGTTTACTTTTTTTTATGCTTCATCTTGCCGAAACCAAACAAAGGAAAAGAAATAAAAGAACAAGGGTTCGACCATCCATTTTAAGCTCGATTCAAGGTTCATTCTTAGTCGGTTTTTGATAATTTTTATGTTTTTGAGATCGTTGCTTCGACTACTACAAAACCCAAGCTTTAATTTTTGATTTTGATGAATATTTTGAATTGTGCCATTGTTGAGAGCTTGTGATTTTTCTTGTTTGATGATGAATAATGAAAGGTATGGATTGGGTTAATATATATTGTAAAGTAATTTTTGATGATTTTGAGTAATTAGGACTTAATTGCAAAAAGAAAAACGTGGGGGACTAAAATGTGAAATTTATGGAAAATATGAGCTTATTTGGACACTAGGGGTATTCGGCCTACCTTAGATGTGATTAATTTTGCATAATTTTGTGTTTTGTGCATTAGGGACTAAATTGTAAAAATTGTAAATGTCAGGGAAAAATGGTAATTTGCCCATTTATGTATTTTTTGGACTAAATTGAATGAAAATATGTTTGAGTCGGCTTAATTTGAATGTGTTTAGATCAAGAATTAAAGAAATCAGAATTGGAGCGGGGAAAAGCTAAAGTTGTCTACTAGTTGTCCCGTTCTGTTTTTCATCGCCCGAGGTAAGTTTATAAGCAAATAGACATAATTAAGTTTAATTATATGTTAAATACACATGCTGAATTGAAAATTATAAATTATTATACAATATAACCGAATATGCATAAGCTTAAATTTAAAGTTTTCAAATTCGTTTCGACCGAGTTACGACGTCCGAAAGCCCTGTATGAACCCTAGGAATAGTTAGGATACATATGTCATGACATAGGACCCGATTTATGTGAGACATAGGACCCGATTTATGTGTGCGAGTAAGACCATGGCATTGATGTGAGATTCCGATAAATGTGTTCGAGTAAGACACTATCTGGGACAGTGGCATCGATATGCGATTACATGTAAGACCACGTCTGGGATGTTGGCACTGTATGATATATGTGACTATCCGAGTGTCCTATCCAATTCCGAATGGTTCATCGGGCAAAGACAAGTTGTGTTCGAAGGTGTAAGACGAACTAAATGATCAGGTATGAGTTAGCCTGTTGTTTACTTGAGATAAGGTAAGTAAGCAACTTGATATTCGTTACAAATTTTATATGATACAATTGAAGGTTTTATGTGAATTCGGTAAGTATATTTGACCTTGTAAATAATTGGTATGAATATTATAGAATTGATTCTTGGACATGTGCATATATGTGATCACATATGTGTATATATATATATATATATATATATATATAGTTGGTCATATAAGTGATATATGCGCGGGATGTTGTAATACGGCTTTTGAGCTTAGGTAAATGTATACGTATGTGTCGATTATATTAAAATGTTTTGGCTTGGAAAGTTGAACGATATTAAGACAAATTGATGAAGAGAGTATTCGGCCAAGATAAAATTTGTGTATGAATATGTATTATTTATTCCATTTGTGGGTTTGAAGTTAAGCTTGATAATGGTAGATTAACTTAAAATGAGTTGTTTAAATTACTTATAACTTACTAAGCTATGACAGCTTACTCCGTGTTTCCATTTTTACTCTGTTTTATAGATTTTGATTTCAAGTTATGAGCTCGAAAATCGTCAGAGAAGCTTATCACACTATCGACCGCCTTCGGTATTTTATAAGTTACTTTTAGAACTATGGCATGTATAGGCTGGATATCGAGTTGAAATAATGAGCTTTGGTCATGTAATTAAAGCCATGCGAAAATGGCTTACTATTTATGCTTAAGTTTGGTCTTAGGCGTGTCAGGTTATTAAATTATTTGAGCTTGGTATTGGTAATTTAGCTTTGAATAAAAAAAAGTGTGATGTGGTCGAGATATTTGTTAAGGATTATATGAGTTTAGTCATGGTGCTTAAAAGAAGTTACTTTAATATGGCTTGTTATGTGCTGTTCACATGGGAGTGGATATATATATATATATATGTTCGGTTAGGGCACAAACATACTCAAAGGAATGTGTATGTTATGTGTATATTGACATACGGGGGACTATATTTGTTGAAATCGTCTTGAGTTGTGGCTTGGGCAGTAGGTTAAAAAGAAACCCAATCTAGGTTAAAGAATGGTTGGTTTATAGAGGCGGTGTAAATCATTTGAGTTGGTCTAAATAATCTATTGATTCGGCATTGTTATTTTAAGTTACTAATTATATGTTTGCTAAATGTGGACGCTCAATTGTTACATTGGTGTATGTGAACTAGGCTTAGTCTGAAACATATTTTCGTAAGGTGATTACCTTGAGTTGATATAAATGCTATGCATGTTATGTCAAATTGATTGGGGTATGATAATTGATTATTATGTGAGCAATCGATTGTGACCTAGGCTCCTTGATGAATAATAGATATTAATGTTTAATTATAAATTCGTTTATAAAAGCACGGTATGAGTATACATATATACGTATGCTTATGTCATGATTATTAAAGTATTGAATTTGCTAAGAGGAGCCAAGCTGGATGCATTAACTAAACTTATTCATGTATTACCCACTGGCTCGGTAAATGTGATAAATTAAAAGTGGGCCATTTTATGATTGTTTATGTACTCATGTCATAATTGTGGAACTTCAAATAAATATGATTGATTATTATATGATAAGATGTTTGGTAGTATTTGATAAATGAAATGGTCATTAATATATATATGTCATTTATATGAAGCATGATGATATATGACTTCATTATCTTAAGTTGAGGTACATAAAACGTAAGTGGATAGATTCCATTTTTTTACAGAAACTATTCGTACACTTTAAAGGATAAGTTTGCCTATTTGATTTATATATGAGATGAAATGTTTAAAATAGCCTGTACATGTATATATATACATATATATATATATATATATATATATGATACGCTAGGTTACAAAATATATGTGCACTTTGTTAAGGTATTAAATGCTGAATTTGTAATTGGCATTCGATTTTCTTATGAAATGATTTTCTTATGAAATGATTTTTAATTACTGAAAGGTTTTTGGAAGGTATATTATATATATGACTTTGTGTTTTATTAGTACTTAAATATTGTTTCAAATTATTTTGAATAATGTTTTTAACAGACTTATATAGTAGATAATAATGTGATTATAATTTATGTGCATCTATGACTATCTAGAAGCTATGCCTCGTCTGATAGTATCTCGTAACTCATTCCGGCGATGGATATGGGTTAGGAGTGTTACACATAGCATGACTCGAACTCAAGCCCCTTAGAAGCAGTAACATGCCACTTATCCCTTTTACCAGCAGGCTCTTTGTGTCACGTTTTCACCATAATTATTTTAGAAGCCTACTTACGAGAGACTAGGTTTATTCCTTAATAAAAACAATTTTTTTTTTGCATAAGCCAAGGCTTGAACCCAGGGTTTCTCAGAGACTCCCAAACACTCCTAGAACACATAACCACTTAAGTAGACAGATATTTGTTTCATTTTCTTGCACAACTAAACATTTATGTGCAGCCTTCTAAATGTTCCCATGTCAAAACCTATCTCTTCTAGGCCCAAAATTCGGGGCGTTACATGTTTCCTTTTCTAATGAACTACGTTCATTCCAAATGTTGTGCCAGGTAAAAGAGGGGTAAGCTCTTAAGCATTTAAAAAATTATCTCAAGGATAATATTTAAATTTCATTACGCGTACAAACAAACAATTAGGTTGGGTGAATAATCTCTATCCCTATTTAGCCAATAGGGCAGTATTAAAAAATGCAAGATCCTTAAACCCAAAACCCTCAAATGCCTTTGGATTACACATAGTAAACCAACTATTCCAATGAATACCCTTACTAGTTTTTAAATTTGGCCAGCAAAATTTACACATCAGACTTTCAAACTCTTTGTAAAGTGACATGGGTAACTTAAAACACTGCATAGCATAAATAGGAAGCGCTTGTAAAACTGTTTTAATAAAAATTTCTTTACCACCAATAGATAAATTCTAGGTGCTCCAACTCTTCTTTTTTTTGAATAAATCTTTCTTTTAACTCTACGAACACACCCTTTTTTCTTCTCCTTACCATCGTTGGTAAATCCAAATATTTTTCTGGGTTATTTGAAATTCGAACCCCCAACACCCCTCCTAATTGCTTTTTGAGATCATTGTGCATATTTCAGCTAAAATAAATTATAGATTTTCAAAATTCACCTACTGACCAGAAATATTTTCATACTCATTAACCACTAATTTCATCATAGTTGCTCCTTCCAACATTGCATCCCCAAATAATATGCCATGTCAGCAAAGAAAAATTAGGTTATTGATAAGTCTCCTTTACCCACTCTAGCCCTCTAATTTTTTCCTTCTCTTTTAGCCTTATTTAGCATTTAGAGAAACCCTCTGCGCAAATGATAAATAAATATGAACTCAGAGGGTCTCATTGCCTTATTTCCCTCGTTGGTTTAAATTCTACCCTTTGTATCCTATTCAGCACCATTGAATAAGAAACAATCCTTAACACCTCATCACAAATTCTATCCATTTGTTACAAAATCCTAACATCTTTATCATATCTTCTAAATAATTCCACCCAACTCTGTCATAGGCTTTACTGATGTCTAATTTTAGTGTAAAAGAACTTGAACCACCTCTCTTCTTTTTTTTTTTTGAAAGAACATAGAATTTCATAAGCAATCAGAATGTTATCTGTAACTTGTCTTCCCAGGATAAAAGCACATTGCGTTTCTTTGATGCATAAATGTAGCACCTTCTGAAACTTGTTAACCACAACTTTTGATATTATATTGTAAATAATATTGTAAAGGCTTATGGGTCTAAACCGTCCCAAATTCATTGGACCTTGTACTTTGGGTAATCACAATGTTAGTTTTATTAATTTCTTCAAAATCCTTACCATTGTTCAACACTTGAAGACAATAAGTAACTACATTCTTTCTAACTATATGCCAAAACTTTTGAAAGAAAAAAACAGGGTATCCGTCTTTTTCAAATGCTTTGAGAGGTGTCATACCTTTCAACGCCTCTACCACTTCTTCTTCCCTAAAACCCTTACAAAGTTCCTTATTTAAAGGTCTTATAATGCAAGGATAGACTTTGCTTTTAATATCTTTACAATTCTGCAATGGACTAGAATAAAGAAAAGGTTTTTAAAAAAAGTTGCAAGATCCATGGTAGTATTGTCCCCTTCCATCCATACGCCCCTTCCATCCTTCAACTTTTTTATTGTATTTCTTCTTTTGCGATATGTTGCAAAATTGTAAAAAAACTTATATTTCGATCCTCCATACATAACTAATTTTCTCTAGCACGTTGTTCCCAAAATACTTCTTCTTTGTCAGCTTTCATGTTTAAAACAAGTTTAACTTCTGTTATTTTTGCCAAACTGTCTTCATATGGATCTTCATTTAAGCTATTTAACACAGTTTAACTCATCTCTAGTCTTCGCATGAGTTTTATTATTATCCTTTGCCCAAATTTTCAAGTTCGACTTCAGTTTTTCTAATCTTTTTGGTAGATCTTTCTCCTCCAAATTCCACCATTGGCATATCTACTCTTCAAAATCTTTTTCCAAAACCCAGTCAACATTGAATCAGAACGAGATATCACCATACACAAATCTTCCCCTACCATGTGTCATTGTACTTAGAACTATTTGATAATGATTGGAAATAATATGGTTTTGATGATGTACTAAATAATTTGGGAATCTATCCCACCATAGTAGATTTGCCACCCTTCTATCAAGTCTTTCACGAATATTGTTACTTGGAAGCCTACCTCTCTCCCAAGTAAACCAATGACGTGAAAAGCCTAAATCATTCGACTCACAATCCTCTAAAGTCTATGATCGTGATTTTGATGAAGTAATAATAACGATCGTACCTAGAAACTAACTATTATCATGATAAAAGGCAAGCGCACCTATCGAGTAGTAGTATAGCTAGTGGCAAGACCAAAATATCGAATCCAAGGAACTAAAAGTACTAGTAATGACTTTCTTCCTATTATCTAGCCTAAAAATAAAGACGGATTTGTTGGGAAACTAAAATTCTAACTAACTAAAGACACGACAAAGAGTAGATTGGGAAATTACTTTGGGAAAACTGAATGATAAAGGCAATACCCAAGGAAGAATCCACCTAGACTTTACTTGTTATTTAACTCTGAACTAGACGATTTCTTCATTCGACTTGATCCATAGAGATCCCTAAATTATGTTAATATCTCCGTCGAGAATAAGAACAACTAACCCTAGGTTGATTAATTGAAATCTTTCTAATTAAAACCCCTAGTTTTGCATTAACTCGATCTATGAATCCCCATATTAGATTTGAATCTAATCCGACAGATTTTCGTCATCCTATGCCTAGGATTGCGATCAACTCCGCTTAATTGTGTTGGATCTACTATTAAACACGGACTTTTGCTCCTCTAAATAAGCACATTCGATTTGAATTAATATCCTGAAATATCAACTCAAGAATTAAAAACATAATTAAGAACAAATCAAATATTTATCATATAGTTCAGATAACAATAACAAGATTCGTCTTAGGTTTCATCCTTCTCAGGTATTTGGGGATTTAGTTCATGTTTATAAAAGAATACATCTCAAAGTAAAGAAAATAACAAAACATAAAGAAAACCCAAAACCCCTGAAAGGATTGAAGGGAGATCTTTAGTGTTGATGTAGATCTTGGCTTCTGAGATGGATCAATCGACTTTCTTCGAGTAATTCCCTGTCCTCTACCCTGAGTCTTGGTGGGGACACTATACACCCCTGTAGTCACCTTCTAGGGTCTTTATATAGAGTTTGGAGTGTCTTTCTTAGCCCTTAAGTAGCTTTTTCCGCTTGAATTTGAAATTCGTTACGACAGGGACACGCCCGTGTGGCATACCCGTGTGAATCGAGCCCAGGCCGTGTTCAAGCCTGTTAATGTGGCACGAGCGTGTGGTTCACCCGTGTGAGGAACTTCAGGCCATGTTGATCTCTTACTTTGGCACATTTTCTCTGTTTTTGGCTCGTTTGTCGTTCTTTTCACTCTCCTATGCTCACCTAAGTACAAAACATGAATTTAAAGGATTAGGAGCATCGAATTCCACAAATCTAATGATAATTCATCCAACAAATGTGTTAAATGTGGGATAGAAATATGTATAATTTACAGTTTATTAGTCTCCCTAAACACTAGCATTTGTCTTTCCTCTCTTAATCTACCCCTTTCTCTTCAAACGAATATAGTACTTCATTAAAATCCCCCATTACAAGCCACAACAACTGACTGCTCCCCTTTAAATGGCTAAGCAGGTTCCACGATTCCCTCCTTTCATGCTTTATTAGCAAAACCATAAAAACTCGTAAAGCATCAGTACTCTTCCCCACCATCCTCCATAACTTTTGTGTCAATGTGGGAATTAGAATAACTCCTCAGCTTAATCGTTATTCCTTTCTTCCATTCAGGAGAAAGTCTATCTTTCAATCCTTCAACACTATCAATTTCGTTTGTAAATCCAAATGTCTCCTTATTGCTTCCATTCTTCTCGAGTTAACTTTTGTCTCTATTAGAAACAAAAATTGAGGCTGAAACTGTCTCAAGCTGTTCTTGACACGTCTCATTGTTCACAGTTGCCCTAAGCCGTGAACATTAACTTAAGATTTTCATTGGGATCGACCGACCTGTTACTAGTAGCCACCGATAATTCATTGTCCAATGTAGAAATTGAATGAGTGTAATGATGACTTTCCTTTATCTGTTGAACCCGTTGTCTTTTCTTCCATTCCACAAGTCCAATTGGCTTTTCTTTAAGCACCTTATTAGACTCCGTTATCATATTATCTATTGTCTCATCCTCACACATTTAACTACCAATCTCATTAACCTGATTGAATTTATGAAATTTTCTACTTAACTCCCTTACCACGCCTTTCCTTTTTATGTTGTTTACATCTTCTATAATAGCTCATTTTTTAGTGGTGACAAAATAATGGTTTCAGGACTAGAAATTCCAACATGTTGGTATGTAAATATAATTCGTATAATATTTACGAGGTCATTAGAGTTGCATTAAAATCTGGTTAAGAAATTTTAACGTGTAGACAACTAATTAAAGAAAAAGAACTAAATTGTAAAAAGTGTTGAAGTTAATAGTTATTGATGTTTTAGTGCTGATTTGATATTTTATTAAAAGAGGGGGTTTAATATGGTAATTAAACCATCCCAATGGTTAGTGGGAGGTAATTGTGATTAAAAAATTGATTAAAACATGTTATAATGGTAATTTTGTAAATAAAGTGAAATTAAGTAAAAGAAAAGTTAAAAAAATTCATCATATTCTTCATTTGGAATTGTTTTAGCCAAAACACCATGGGAGGGGAGAGCTTGGAGGTTCAGCTGGTGTATGCCCTTGCATGAGTGAGTTTTTGAGTCCTGTTTTTAATGAATTTTATGTTTTTGAGATTATTTCAATTAGGTCTAGCTAACTCGTACCTTTGTTTTTGAAACTGTTAAAAATTTTAAATGTTTCCATTGATGGATATTGATTGTTCTTGATGTTAGTGATGATTTTGAAGTCTTGGTTCTGATTTTGGATTGTTTTATAAAGTGATTTTTGTTAGTTTTTGGTTAAAGGATTCAATAATTAAAATGTTAAAAATCTCATGGTGTAATTGTGAAATAGTGGTTCTTTAAGGATTGTTTTGAAGCCTTAAATATTTAGCTAGATGTAGTGATTTTCAAAAGTGGCTAATTTGATGATTTTCGGGTTAAAGGACTAAATCGCATAAAGTGTAAAAGTTAGGGGTAATTGTGTAATTTTTGTAAATAGGAGGGTAGTAATGTTATAATTAATTAATGTACGAAATTTAAGCTAATAAATGAAATAAATTATATTTTACATCAAGATTTTGTTGATATATGGGGAAAAAGTAAAGTGCAGAATAGTCATTGAACTTCTCTAATTATTACAATTTACCCCAGGTAAGTTCATCCGGTTTAAAATTATATATATATATATATATATAATGCCTAATGAATTATAATTGTATTAGTGGTTGTTAAACTACTATAATGATGATATGAAATTGTTTGGAAAATATGATTTAAAATGTTAATCTTGAGCCGAATGAACATTGGATAGAGTATAGTTGATAATGCAAATGGATTATATTGCGTGTTATATGGAATTGGTGGCGAGGAGATCTTACATGATTTAAAGTTATTTCCTCAGTATACCAAGGTTCAACATTTGTTGCAAACCATCGTGTTATACTATCTTAATACTAATGTTTTACGAGGGCGGATGACTAGCCTACGGGCTGGACACTTGCTGCTGAGGCATGTTTTCAGTTGGACTAGCTCTTACGAGCACTTGGCATGTTTCGGTTGGTTTACTTGTGTACTCATACCCATATAATGTTTATCGGGCAGTAATTCTCATATTAAAGTATTGTGTTGAATTTTTTGATGGTCCTGTATTAAATGAAACTTGTACTCGAAGTGTATAAACTCACTAGTTATAAATTGTGTCTGATAGGAAATATTGATCATTCAGATTTAATAGTTTAAATTATCATGTTTAGTTTGATAATATTTACCATTTTTATCCTTCAAACTTACTAAGATTTATAAGCTTTCGTGTTTTACTTGATGTTTTATTATAGATACCATTTTATGGAACGAGCGATCTGATCAACCTTTGAGTCATGCATCCAGTTGATTTTGGTAGTTTTTGGATGTTTATTTTGGATTCTATGGCATGCAATAGGGTGAGATGCAAAAGTTTTGAGATTTGGTATGTATATATGATGTAACACTCTGAACCTATATCCGTCACCGGAATGGGGTTACGAGGTATTACCGAACGAGACACCACTTCCTGACATTCATGGATACACATAGGAAATAGTCACATTTTAAAAGAATAAGTCTAATTAAAACGTTATTCAAATAATTTAAAACATAATACAATAAAAAATGAAAACTCAAAGTCATGTACAATATGCTTTCAAATATTTTTCAAATATTCATGCATCATTTTCATAGGAAAACCAATTACCTCATAAAAATTTCAGCATTTAATACCACAATAATATACATATACTAAAAAACCAAATATAAGATATGTAACATTAACTTTTAGAAACATAGTCCATTACACTATTGTCACTTATCAAATATATCATTTTATTTATCTCACATGAATGTATACCAAACCAAACCAAAACATTACAGGTTGCATGGAAATCGATAAATATACAACGTTAAATTATTATCAATTGGCTGAATATAAGCAGAGGAATTAATCAACTCATTACTTATTATTCAAGACCAAATATACATGCAATCTTATTATAAATTTTTGAGTAAACCAAACTTACTTATAAATCCATCTAAGTATATATATACGCATGAATAATGAGACATAAATCTTTTAACCATATTTTAATTGAATGCCATAATGCATGTTTCCTATGTCAAACTTTGTACATATCGTTTTAATAAATAAGCTTATATGCACATTAAACAAATAAACCACAACACACCACATAAAGAGCAAACACGTATATTTAATATATCCTTAACTTCATGATATGCATACAAGTAAAACATATGGTCATTCAAAGCCGATTCACTATATGTCAAGTTTATAAAAGGCTTATTCTTCTATCATAAATTATTTTATACTAGAACCTTAGCCAACTCAAAATATGCCAAATCTATTTGTTACTATACATGCCAAAAAAATCCCACAATTAACGCAACCAATATATAAAATAAATACATTTGGCCATATAATCTATCTTTAATACAACAATTATGTTATACATCTTCAAATCAATATAAACTAACTTAATTATTTTAGTCCATAATCAAACATACCAACCATACCTAAAATATTTACCCAACCCATCCAAGAAAACACATTTATTTATTTTCTCATATAGCCGAATTTAATGACCAATATTAACAATGATATATGCAAGTCTACTTATCACCCCTACAGTCACTTATATATATTTAGTATTCTTACCAAAATGAATATCAACCAAGTCAATAAAATCAATCTTAAGGATTTCCAAAACATATATGCACATATCATAGATATAGGCCATGACTGAATCATTCAGAATCATTAACAATTATATCAAACATCTCACTCATACTTACCAAGACCCAAATGGCATAACTTAAACATTATAATTAGCCATTTTTGCATGGCTTATATATACAAGCCCAAAATAAAACATATTGCAAGGCTAGCCTATACATGCCATAAGTTCAAATTCAACTTATTAAAAGTACTGAAAACAGTCGATAGTGTGATAGACTTCGCTGACGATCCCCGAGCCCGTAATTAGTCTCCAAAATCTATAAGACAGAGATAAACATACATACACAGTAAGCTATCATAGCTTAGTAAGTTATAAACAAATAAACAACTCAAAAACATTTATAGTTCCATAAAATACAATCGAATTATGCATGTAAAAATTCATTTATCAACATGTAATTATACATGAATTAAATTTTAACCAAATATGTATATATTCCATAACACAAATAACTTTCATACTTATCATCACTAAAACCTTACTTGGCTGAATATACATTATCATATATAAATTCATACACCTCACATTTCTTTATACATGGTTTCACATTCAATTACCAAATGTCCGAATACACATATAACCTTTGGCATAAATATAAAATTAATATTTCAATATCTCATACATATATATATATATAACTTTAGACCGAATATGATCATTCATATATATGAACATATTGATTCTTTTATTTCATTCATAACTATTTCATATCTCAATTAACTAACTTACCTTAATTCATATAAGCACATAACTAACACATACGTGTACCTTTTATTTCGTTTTCACATTCGATCTTGATTTCAAATTGCCCTTTGAACCATTCGAAATTGTATAGGATACTCGAATAATCACACATGTCGTACAATGCCAACATCCCAGACGTAGTCTTACATATAATCACATATCAATGCCACTGTCCCAGACAGAGTCTTACACGAATCACAAATATGATGCCGATGTCCCAGACATGGTCTTACACGTAATCACATATCAATGCCAACGTCCCAGACGTGGTCTTACATGAGAACACATATCAGAAATTCTATGTCATGACATATGTATCCTAGCTATTCCTAAGGTTCGTACGGGGCTTTTCAGACGTCATATCTTGGCTGAATCAAAATCGTACACATAGCTTCCAAGCTTATATATATTCGGCTATCACAAATATATTCTCACATATTTCATTTCAGCATATATAACTAGTATTTATTGAAAATTAACAACATCTATTTGCTTATAAAATTACCTCGGACAACGACAATCGGAACGGGATGATTATTTGATAACTTTGGTTTTTCCTTGATACAAATATGATTTCTTTAATTCTTGATCTAAACATATTCAAATTAAACTCATTTAAACATAATTCCATTCAATTTAATCCAAAAACATATAAATGGACAAATTACTATTTTTCCCTTAACATTATACACTTTTAACAATTTAGTCCAAATTGCGCAAAACACAAAACATGCAAAATCTCACAACATCATAGTTAAGCCGAATATTCATCTTGTTCATACAAGTCCCTACATTTCATTTATCACACATTTTAGTCCCTCAATTTATTATTTTTGCAATTTAGGCCTAATTACTTAAATTCATCAAAAAAGTCCAATACAAAACATATTAATCTACCACATTTCTTTTATTTTCTAACCTCAAACAACAAGAATCACAAACTTTCAACAATGGAAAAATACAAAATCATCATCAAATTCAAAAATTGAGACACGGGCTTTGTAGATTTCATAGCAATGATCTCAAAAACATAAAAATTATCAAAAACTAAGCTAGTTACATACCTTGATTATGCTTGCTTATGGCCGAAAATGGCTTTCTTTTCTATTTCTTTTTCTTTAGCTAGTTTCGACACCAACAAGATGAACTAAACATGGTTTTATTATTTTATGTTTTATTAACTTAACATTATTATTATTTTACCTAATTAACCTTTTATTAATTAATAAATAACCATTATAAAATATGGTCACAACCATCCATTACTTTTAATATGGCTTAATTACAATATAAGTGCATCATATTATAAAGACAAACTCAATTAGGCACTCACACATTTAACCATCAAATTTTCATTTTACGCGATTAAGCCTTTTTATTTAATCGGGCATCCAAACAGCAAAATTAAAACACGAAAATTTCACAGATATCAATTCACACATAATAAACACCAAAAATAATTTTTAAATATTTTTCTACCTCAGATTCATGGTCTCAAAACCACTGTTCCAAATAAGGTCAAAATTAGGCTGTTACAACTTTCCCCCTTAGGGATTTTCGTCCCTGAAAATCTTACCAGTGAATAGGTTCAGATAACGTTCTTTCATTGCATCCTCTGGCTCCCATGTTGCCTCTTCAACTCCATTTTTATGCCACAGTACTTTCACTAACGAAATTTTCTTATTTCGCAATTCTTTAAGCTTGCGAGCCAAAATACGAATTGGTTCCTCTTCATAAGTCATATTAGACTTAATCTCAATCTCTGACGGATTAATCACATGCGAGGGATCTGATTGATGTCTACGAAGCATTGAAACATGAAATACATTATGGATCTTTTCTAGCTCAGGTGGTAGAAACAATCTATATGCAACCGGCCCAATACGCTTTATAACCTCATACGACCCAATAAATCTTAGACTTAATTTGCCTTTACGACTCAATCTGAGTATTTTCTTCCACGGTAAGACTTTGAAAAACACTTTTTCCCCGATCTAAAACTCTATATCTTTACGTTTCAAGTCCGCATACGATTTCTGACGATCTGATGCTGCTTTCAGACTTTCACGTATCACTTTTACTGTAACAACCCGGTTTTTCACCCTAGTCGGAATAGTGGTTTCAGAACTACAAATCCAAGTCAGAAAATAATTAATTATTTTTAATATGTTTTTTGAATGCATGAAATTGGTTGGTGTGAAATTTTGCTTTAAAAGTGTTTGTCTTATGGATATCGAATTAATGATTAGGACTAAATTGTATAAAGATGGAAAATTTGTGGATAAAAATAGTTATAACCGCATTTTTTTTTATGTTACTAATTTAGAGGGATTAATGATGGAAATACACCATCACATGAAATGGACGGCAATTCTAATGGGTTGCTAAGATTATATTATACGTGTGTGTTAATAATGATTAAATTACAAAAAGGGAAAAATTATGAAACCAATGTGCAAATGCCGAATGGGGATGTTTTTATAACATGGAGGACTAATGGGACAATTAAACCATGCATACTTTGCATGGACAAAATCGGCTAAAGAATGGTAGAACACTTGTGTATTAATGAAGGGGTAAAATGGTAATCCAATTAATGTTAGTCATGCATGTAATAGTAAACCAATATTTAGCCATTCATGTTATCTCTCATATTGGCCGAAAATGAAAAGAAAATATTGAAGGAAGAATGGTGAGCATTCGGCACTTTAAGGGTCAAAATTCAAGAAAACTGATTGTCAAAATTCAAGCTCAAGAACATAGAAGGGTAAAGTCGGATACGGGGATAGCTAAAGTGTTTGAATAGTCGACCCGTAATTGTTCAGAAATAGTCGAGGTAAGTTCTTAAGCACTCGAGCTCAAATTCGTTTGCATTGTTAAGATTATACGGGAATGATAAATGTTTATGTGATCTATTTACGTTCAACTTGCTAAGAACAAATCAAATTTTAAGCTATAACGTTGAATATGAATTAAATTATAAATATTTGTTGAAGCCAAATGGCTATTAGGAAATAAGGTTCAAATGTGTGATATGTGTTTATGACCTTATTGTACCTACCTATGTGAAGTATAAAGTGAAGTGAATTATATATATGTGTGAGTTGTGGCCGAATGGCTGTTATGAATGAAGTAAAGGATTGTGATATGTGCATATATTCGAATTAAGGGAAATCATATAATTATGTGTATGATAGATGTGTTGTAACCTATTGTTTGTAATGGAACAAAATGGTGCATATGGCTTATAGCCGAATGGTCATTAGAAGTCAAGCTTGTATAGGAAGTTGGACATGTGATCTTTGTGTTTGATTATTGAATGGAAAACTAAAGGGATGAGGTTGCATGTTAAGCTTGTATTCGAATAATAATACAAATGAATTGCTATGTGAGATGTTTTGTGTTAATATGTGAATGAGGTAAGTGAATTACAATTTTGATAGATTTTGTGAAAATTATACCTTGCGGACATATATGTATGAAAATGTAGTGAGCTATATCCGAGCTAAGTCCCGAAGGGCATTCGTACCAGTGTATATCCGGGCTAAGTCCCGAAGGGCATTCGTGCCAGTGTATATCGGGGCTAAGTCCCGAAGGGCATTCGTGCCAGTGTATATCCGGACTAAGTCCCAAAGGGCATTTATGCCAGTGTATATCCGGGCTAAGTCCCGAAGGGCATTCATGCCAGTGTATATCCGGGCTAAGTCCCGAAGAGCATTCATGCTGGTGATATATCTGGTGTAAATTTTGCAAGTTTTACGCGAGAATATTATTTGAACTTAATGTCCACAAACTTTGTGTTCGTACTATATTCAGGTTTAAAGACCAAAGGCTAAATGTTGGAGTTACAAATAAAACTTCGATATTGAGTATTCGCAGTAAATTACCATCAAGTAAGTATTCTGCATTTAATATATTCAGGTACGTATTACTTACTCATCGGTGGATTAATTTCAAAGTAAATTAGTAGTATCAAAGAGGAATGTAAATGTGATTGATAATATAATTCCAAATATGTGAATGATCTATTTGATCAATGGTTGTTAGTATATGGAAGTAATTAATTTAAAATATAGTGTATGAACTTTTAGTAAAGAAAAGTATGTCTGAAATTATCCCTATGTATTATTGTATATTCGGCCAAAAAGGCCTTATGATTTGAGAATGGGTCGCATTCGACTAGATGTGCAGATTTAAGAGAAGTATTATATTCTGACAAGTTGCGTATATGTGATAAGGTATATGGTTGATTCTTTGTGCATCTATACGGTAATGTGATTCATGTCATGTTAAAATGCTCGAAGATATTGATATGATTATGAACTAAGAAATTAAGTTCTATGTACGTAATTATATTCATATATGTGCACGAGATGAGTACATATGAGTACAAATACTTAGTACTGTGCGTATGATATGCACTTACCATGTGAGCCCAACTTTGGTTAATGAAGAGTATGTTTGAGAATCTTTCATTAAAGGGGTATATGTTAAGCTAAATGAGTAGTGACTCTATGAAATTATTCTTGATAGATTATGATATGACAATGCGATCCCAAATATGGGAATTGAATGTAGTTAAAGTATTACGTTAATTTTAATCGAATTAAAAGTATATAAAGAAATGCATTTGTGAATATTCAAACATCTTGGTCATTATTATGAAAGTATATATGTGTTAGCTAGGTGATGCGTTTACTGAAATTATAGTTCGATATGAAGCTCTAAATTAACTTTATTAAATAGAAGAAATGAATGACCAATGATGTTGAATGAAACCATTTGTGACTTAAAACTCCAGGTTAAAGATATATAAATCGAATTATGAGAAATTTTGGTTAGGTATATTCGGTCAAATGGGACCTTACTCAGGTTCATGTATATGAGATACTCGTTTTTGATTCATCACGATTAATATTTTGCTTAAGACTTACTAAGCTTATGAAAGCTTACTCTGTTTGTTTTGTGTCTTTGTTTTATAGATAGTGGATTCTGACTACCAGCTCGGGGATCGTCAGCACCTCCTCACACTACCTGCTATTACGGTAACCATGTGCTTTGTTTGGTCTTAGCTTATGGCATGTATAGGGTGGGCAATGAGTAGAATGATATTTTGATTTTTCGTATATAGGTCATGTGACTATGCATCTTATGGAACTTTCTTGTATAAGTTTTAAACTCGAACTTCAATTGTGTCTATAAATTTTTAGGAAATGGATGATCTTTATTCAAGAAAATGTTCAAAATTTTACTGTCCTGATCCGATTTCTAGTTTTCGGTAACGCCTCGACCTATTCCGGTGATGGTTACGGGATAAGGGTGTTACATTTACTCTCTGTTCAGTCTCTTTGATCAAATCAACCCTGTGTATCTTGTTTTCACTAAGCTCAATCTAATACAATGGTGTACGACATTTACGATAGTACAAAGCCTCATAAGGTGCCATTTTGATACTTGATTGAAAGCTATTATTGTACATAAATTCAATCAAAGGCAAGTATTGTTCCCACGTACCTTCGAACTCGAGAATGCAACATCTCAACATATCCCCAAGTATTTGAATGATTCGTTTAGACTGACCATCTATCTGGGAATGGAAAGTAGTGCTAAGATACGGTTTAGTACCTAGTGCATCTTGCAGTTTCTCCAAAATCGCGATGTAAACCTCGGATCTCTATCCAAAGCAATAGAAATAGGTCCGCTGTGTAATCTCACGATCTGAGAAACATATAACTCAGCAAACTTATCAAGTGAGAAATCTGTACATATCAGAATAAAGTGAGCTGATTTAGTCAATCTATCCATAATAACCCAGATTGCATCTTTCTTACTCGGTGTCAACGGTAAACTGGATAAAAAATCCATCGTGATTTGTCCCATTTCCACTCAGGTATCATGATCGGTTGAAGCAATCCAGAAGGTACCTGATGCTCAGCTTTTACTTTCTGACAAACTAAACATTTTGAAACAAAGTTAGAAATGTCTCGTTTCATACCATGCCATCAATAGAGCTATTTCAGATCATTATACATTTTTGTATTACCCGGGTGAACAAATAACCAACTATTATGAGCTTCATTCAAAATCATCTGAATCAACTTTGGATTTCTCGAAAAACATATTCGGTTTCTGAATCTTAGACAACTTTCAGCATCAACTGGAAACTCTGAATCAACATTCGAATTACATTGAGCCTGCTTAGCTATCAAATCATTATCGACTTTCTGATCTTTACAAATTTGCTGAATAAATTTTACTTTTAACTTAGCTATTATCGCACCATCATCGACATAGCCATATGTGCATTCATAGCACGCAAAGCAAATAGTTATTTCTAGCTTGAAGCATCAGCAACAACATTAGCCTTTCCCGGATGGTAGTCAATCACAAGCTCGCAGTCTTTTAGCAACTCTAACAATCGACGTTGTTTCAAATTCAGATCTCTCTGAGTCATCAAATATTTCAGGCTCTTGTGATCGGAATAAACGTGACATTTCTCATCGAATAGATAGTGACACCATATTTTCAATGCAAAAATGATAGCTGCCAATTCTAGATCATGTGTCAAATAATTCTTTTCGTACGACTTTAACTGTCTCGAGGCATAAGCTACAACTTTACCTTCCTGCAGCAAAACACAGCCCAAACCATTTAAAGATGCATCACTATAGATAACAAATTCTTTACCCAATTTTGGCTGAACTAACACTACAGCTTCGGTCAAAAGGGCTTTCAACTGATCAAAACTTTTCTGGCACTTTTCAGACCACTCGAACTTAACATCTTTCTGTAATAGCTTCATCATTGGGGTCGCAATCATAGAGAAACCTTTCATGAACCATTTGTAATAACTAGCAAGTTCCAGAAAACTTCGGACTTCAGAAACATTTCTCAGAGGTTTCTAATCAAGTATAGCCGAAATCTTACTCGGATTAACTCGAATACCCACTGCTGATACAACATGTCCCAGAAAACTGACTTCGCGTAACCAGAACTCACATTAACTAAACTTCGCATACAACTGCTTATCTCTCAAAGTCTATAGCACAAGTCTCAGATTCTCGGCATGCTCAGTTTCATGACATGAATAGATAAAAATGTCATCTATGAATACAACCACAAATCGGTCTGAATACTGTGTGAAAATCCAATTCATCAACTCCATGAAAACAACAGGTGCATTAGTAAGTCCAAAAGGCATAACCAGAAACTCATAGTGTTCGTACCTCGTTCGGAAAGCAGTTTTCAGCACATCAGAGTCTTTAACTTGGCACTGATAGTAACCTGATCTCAAATCTATCTTTGAAAACACTGTAGCCCCTTTCAACTGATCGAACAAGTCGTCAATTCGTGGCAACGGATATTTATTCTTTATGGTCACCTTATTGAGTTGTTGGTAGTCGATGCACATTCTTCTTGCTCCGTCTTTCTTTTTCACAAATAAAACTGGTGCACCCTAGGGAGAGAAACTCGGTCGTACGAAACCTCTATCTGTCAACTCTTGCAACTATGCTTTTAACTCTTTTAATTCAGTAGGTACCATTCTATTTGGAGGTAACGATATCGGAGTCGTCCCTAGTACTAACTCAATACCAAAACCTACCTCACAGATAGGTGGCAAACTAGGCAATTCTTCAAGAAATACATCTGGATACTCACACACAACTGGTACTGATTCAATCTTCTTTTCAGTCACTTTACTATCAAGCACGTACACAAAGTAAGCTTCACAACCCTTTCTCATATACTTCTGAGCTAACATCGAGCATATCACTGCCGGTAAACCATTCAGATCGTTAGATTCGATCCGATCCGAATAATCTCATCATTCTGGCATCACAAATCAATAGTCTTTCATTTGTAGTTTACAACAGCATCGTGCAAAGTCAACCAATCTATACCCAGAATTATATCAAATTCGTCGAATGGTAACAACATCTGATCGGCCGGAAAGCATGGGTCTCAAATCATCAACTGGCAATTTTTACACACTTTATAAACCACAACAAACCGGCTTAGAGGGTTCGATACTCTAATCACAAACTCAGTAGACTCAAAAGGTAAAGTCTTACTAGATACTAAAGTCTCACACACATAAGCATGAGTTGAACCAAGATCAATTAATGCAATAACACTAGTATCATAGAGAGTGAAAGTACCATTGATAACATCTGGGGATGAAGCCTCCTCGTGAACACGTATAGGATATGCTCTGGCAGGTGCGTGAGCCTCAGATCCTACTGTTATATCTTTTATTCCTCTTTGACTGCCATTCACAATACCCGTATTTTTGGGTGGTCTGCCTCGCATTGGCACATTTCCCTATCTCGCGCTTTGAACAATGTTTTGCTCGGCTAATATCGGGCACTCTCGGATAAAATGATCCACTGATCCACATTCAAAACAAGACCGATCATGTAATCTGCAATCTCCATGATGTCGTTTCCCACAATGCTTGCACTCAGGTCTATTCGGCCAAACATTGCCAACACTAGCAATCGAAGTGGCTCGTAAACTCACAGGTGGTCTGTCTCGATCATGTCTGGAAAAGCCCCAGTAGCTTTAGATCTGCTAGAATCATCCCCGTACTTTTCGATGCTGACTAAAAAATTTTACCCGATGATCTTCTACGGCAATCTTTAGCTTCAAAATTAGCTTTTCTTTTCTCTTTCTCGAGCTTTTCGGCTTTGCAAGCTCGCTCAACAAGTACTACAGCTTTTTTATTTCAAGTATGCCAACAAGCAGTTTAATGTCTTCATTCAGCCCGTCTTCAAATCTTTTACACATTATAGCTTCAGTCGAGACACCCTCTGGGGCATATTTGTTGAGTCTCACAAATTCTCGCTCGTATTCAGTCACGGTCATACGACCCTATTTAAGCTCAAGAAAATCTTTGCGTTTTTGGTCGATAAATCTTTGACTGCTATATTTCTCACAGAACTAAGTCTAAAAGAATTCCCAGGTAACCCGCTCTTTTGGAACAACCAAAACAAGTGTATTCCACCAATGATAGGTAGAATCTCGTAGCAAAGATATGGCACATTTCAAACACTCGTCGGGTGTACAAGATAGTTTGTCAAATATGCAAATAGTATTATCGAGCCAGAATTCAACCCGCTCAACATTATCATCAACTGTGGCCTTGAATTCTTCAGCCCCGTATTTTCTAATTTTATCAACAGGGGGCTTATTTCATCTCATCGAATCAATCATCTAAGGTACCACAGGTATCAGAGGTGGATTATTTAGGGGTGAAGGTTGCTGAATAGCCGGATTTGTCTAGATATACTGAGTAAACCAATTATTCATCATTTGGTAAAAGGCTTGTTTAGCCTCTTCCTCGTGATTACTCGAATGTGGTCAAGAATCAACTAGCGTTGTCCTTTGCACGGGAGCAGGCACTATACTCTCGACATCATCAGCTACGGCTCGATCGGGATCCATTTACTATACGAAAACACATTTTCAAATGTTAGGAGTCATCAGACTATCACAGTATAAAATACAGCATGTATAGTTAGACTCACATGCGCTACATTAGTCCCAGAATCGACTAAACTGTAGCTCTAATACCAATAAAATGTAACACCCCTAACCCGTATCTATCACCAGAATGGAGTTACGAGGTATTACCGAACGAGACACCACTTCCTGACATTCATGGATACACATAGGAAATAATCACATTTTAAAAGCATAAGTCTAATTAAAATGTTATTCGATTAATTTAAAACATAATACAATAAACAATGAAAACTCAAAGTCATGTACAATATGCTTTCAAATATTTTTCAAATATTCATGCATCATTTTCATAGGAAAACCAATTACCTCATAAAAATGTCAGTATTTAATACCATGATAACATAGATATACTAAATAACCAAATATAAGATATGCAACATTAACTTTTAGAAACATAGTCCATTACACTATTGTCACTTATCAAATATATCATTTTATTTATCTCACATGAATTTATACCAAACCAAACCAAAACATTACAGGTTGCATGGAAATCGACAAACATACAACCATAAATTATTATCAATTGGAATATAAGCATAGGAATTAATCAACTCATTACTTATTATTCAAGACCAAATATACATGCAATCTTATTATAAATTTTTGAGTAAACCAAGCTTACTTATAAATTCATCTAAGTATATATCATGAATAATGAGACATATATCTTTTAACCATATTTTAAGTAAATGTCATAATGCACGTTTCCTATGTCAAACTTTATACATATCATTTTATTAAATAAACTTATATGCACATTAAACAAATAAACCACAACACGTCACATAAAGAGCAAACACATATATTTAATATATCTTTAACTTCATGATATGCATACAAGTAAAACATATGGTCATTCAAAGCCAATTCACTATATGTCAAGTTTATACAAGGCTTATTCTTCTATCATAAATTATTTTATACTAGAACCTTAGCCAACTCAAAATATGCCAAATCCATTTGTTACTATACATGCCGAAAATATCCCACAATTAACGCAACCAATATAGGAAAAAAATACATTTGGCCATATAATCTATCTTTAATACAACAATTATGTTATACATCTTCAAATCAATATAAACCAACTTAATTATTTTAGTCCATAATCGAACATACCATTATAACCATACCTAAAATATTTTCCCAAGCCATCCAAGAAAACACATTTATTTATTTTCTCATATAGCTGAATTTAATGACCAATATTAACAATGATATATGCAAGTCTACTTATCACCCCTATATTCACTTATATTTTTTTTAGTATCCTACCAAAATGAACATCAACCAAGTCAATAAAATCCATCTTAAGGATTTCCAAAACATAGCATACACATATCATAGATATAGGCCATGACCGAATCATTCAAAATCATTAACAATTATATCAAACATCTCACTCATACTTACCAATACCCAAATAGCATAACTTAAACATTATAATTAGCCATTTTCGCATGGCTTATATATATATATTCCCAAAATCAAACATATTACAAGGCTAGCCTATACATGTCATAGGTTCAAATTCAACTTATTAAAAGTATCAAAAACAGTCGATAATGTGATAGACTTCATTGACGATCCCTGAGCCCGTAACTAGTCTCCAAAATAAAATAGAGATAAACATACACACATTTGTAGCTAAATGTTTGATTTGTTAGCAAGTGGAAGTTGAGCATCAGGTACCATCAGGACTATTACAACTTGTTATAATTCCTGTGTGGAAATGGGAGCAAGTCATGGTGGATTTTGTATCTAGTTTACTTGTAACTCTAAGGAAGAAAGATTCAATCTGGGTGATTATTGATAGATTGACCAAATTGACTCATTTTATTTCGGTCAAGACAAATTATTCACTTAAGAGATTAGTAGAGTTATATGTGTCTGAGATTGTTAGATTATACAGTGTTCCAGTATCTATTATTTCAGATTGAGATTCAAGGTTCACATCTAGATTTTGGAGTAAACTTCACGAGGCTCTAGGCACTAAACTCAATTTTAGTACAACATTTCATCTTCAAACTGACGGGTAGTTAGAATGAGTGATACAGATTCTAGAAGATAAGTTACGGTGTTGCATCCTTGAGTTCGAGAATAATTGGGAGAAATATCTACTGTTAGCTGAGGTTTCTTATAATAATAGTTATCAATCCAATATCAAAATGGCACTGTTTGAAGCTTTATATGGTAGGAAATGTAGAACACCGTTGTACTGGGCTGAATTAAGCGAATCCAAACTAGTTGGGATTGACTTGATTCGTGAAATGGAAGACAAGGTCTGTACAATTCGAAACTGTCTGAAAGTTGCATCTAATCTTCAGAAATCATATGCAGATTTGAAACGAAAAGATATTAAGTTTGTTGTTGGTGATCGAGTGCTTTTGAAACTCTCCCCATGGAAAAAAAGTGTTGCGTTTTGGCAGAAAGGGAAAGTTAAGTCCAAGGTTTATCGGGCTATATAAAGTTATTGAAAGAATCGGTCCTGTAGCTTACGGATTTGTTTTGCCTCTGAAACTTGAAAAGGTTCGTAATGTTTTCCATGTTTCAATGCTTAGATGGTATAGATTTGATCCTTTACATGTGATTCCTCATAGTGAGATTGAACTGCAGCCAGATTTGACTCATTCTGAAGAAACAGTGAGAACCTTGGCTCAAGAAGTAAAAGAACTTCGAAATAAATGGGTATCATTAGTAAAAGTCATGTGACACCGGTACAGTACTGAAGAAGCTACCTAGGAAACCAAGGAATCAATGAAACTATAGTATCAAAATTTATTCTAAGGTAACAATTTCGAAGACAAATTTTCCTAAGGGGGAGAGTTGTAACAACCCGTTTTTTAGTGGTGATGGAACAGTGGTTTCAAGACTACAAATTCTTACATGTCAGTTTTTAAATATTATTTGTATAATATTTACAAGGTCGTTAGGGTCATATTAAAATTTGGTTAAGAAATTTTAGCGTTTAGACAACTAATTAAAGAAAAAGAACTAAATTGTAAAAAGTGCAAAAGTTAATAGCTATTGATGTTTTAGTGTTGATTTGATATTCTATTAAAAGAGGAGGTTTTAATATGGTAATTAAACCATCCCAATGGTTAGTGGGCGATAATTGAGATTAAAAAAATTGATTAAAACATGTTATAATGACAATTTTGTAAATAAAGTGAAATTAAGTAAAAGAAAAGTAAAAAAAGTTCATCACCTTCTTTGATAACATGTTAATTTGCATGAATTTTTGTGTTTAATTCGGTTAATTTTTGAATTGATCCATGCTGAATTAGTGCTTTTATGTTTAAATCTTGTCAGGGATGCAATTGGGATGCTATGAGTAAAAAACCGAGCAGAAAAGCACCAAATTGAAACACAGTCAATAAAGTGAGGCCGAATAAAAAAAGTGGAAAAAGCCAAGGACTCATCAGATTCTTTTGACTTTGTAAAAGCCAAAATTAGAAAAAATTTAATTTTAATTTTTATTTAATTTTAATTATATGTTGAAGTGGTTAAAGCCAAATTTAGTAAATATCATGTATATAAATAGGGCTTTAAGGTACCTTGGAAAAACATATTATATTTTACATTTTGATTTTCATTTGGAATTAAAGAGGAGTTATTCTTTTTCTTCCAATTTGGGCATGATTAGCATTCTGTTACTTCCATTTTCATTTCTTTGTTCTTTCAAATTTTGTTTAATTGCCTTTCAAGTCCTTTCCTTTCTCAATTTCCTCCATTATTATCAAATCACCTTTCATAACTTATAAAGCATGATTAAATCCATGCTTCACTGAATTTCATCTTAGCTTTAGGCCGGTGTTCTTTCCGATCAGGAACCGTGAGATACATACCTGTGCTAAAAATCCTTCCAATAGGTATTCACATTTTTCCTAAGTATATGGATTGACAACTTATCCCGAAAAGTTAACTCGATTTCAAGTCAAAAAGTGCATATTGGGTTGGAATCATGTTTACGGATAGTTGGAGAAACGAGTTGGTCGTGCTATATTTGGATCTCCGAGAACAAATCAAGGGAAAAGTGATCAGGTTTAAACAACCCACATGGTTGAGGTCGTTAATCTGAGTTTGGTTCTTCAGAGTGCAAGGTTGCCGAAATCTTGAATCGGGAACACATGTATCTCAGTTAGATAACCGGTAAGGGTTGGTTTGTAGGTCATACAGTGATCAGCTACGAGAGGAAGAATTGGTGGTTAGGACATTCTTAACTGTTATAACCAATTTATTGTTTGGGGGAGAAGATTAATTTTTGAGGATCGATTCTTAAAATGGAATCTATCGAGTATAGGGTTAAGGCTTATTATCTTTGTTTACAAAAATCTGAACTTATTTCCTGATTTAAATTTATTTCCATTATTAATTAATTGTTTATTTATGTTGTTTCGATTATTTACTTTCTAAAACATTTTCAAAACTCCCCTAATTTGTTTGTTTATTTTTTTAGTAGGTCCGTTTGGAGCCATGGGCACGACTTTTGCCACGATAAAAATGTTGATCACAAGTTAAACACAGAAGTTGATTATAATATCCAATTCCTGTGGACTCGACCCTACTATCACTCTTTACTACTGTTTAGAGTTATTTTATTTTAGGAATTATTTTTGGTGGTTTTGACGCCATTCAAATTTTGGCGTCGTTGTTGGGGATTGGTGATATTTTTTAATTTTTGTTTATTTACCTTATGACCAGATCAGAATCGGGTACTTTAGAGTTTAAACCAAAACTGGAGAGATTGGCCTGACAACTGTGGAAAGAAGCCATTTGACACAATAAACAACCAAATCCAAGATTCAAAACCATATCTTACACCGAGGAAATTTTCCATTTTGATGAACCAGATGAGATGACTGAACAAACTATACGCCAACTCGCAGTGGCATTGTCTGAACAACAACCCTTATGTATAACCTATCCAGCGAGAGCGAGTCAAAGTCGGGTTTGATTCATTTACTACCTACTTTTCGTGGATTACAGAATGAAAATCCGCACACCCACCTTAAAGAGTTCCATATGGTGTGCACAAGCATGAAGCCTCAGGGAGTAACCAAAGACCAAATCAAACTTCGTTGTTTTCCTTTTTCATTAGTTGACTCTGCTAGAGAGTGGCTATTTTATTTACCTCCGGGATCTGTCAACACATGTGCTGACATGTCTCATTTATTTCTTGACAGGTTCTTCCCTACGACTCAAGCGACCGAACTAAGGAGAGATATCATGGGAATCTATCAGAAGGAAACTGAATTGGTCTACGATTACTGGGAGCAATACAAAAAGTTGTATGCAAGTTGCAAACAACATGAACTGACTGAGCAGTCACTCTTGCAGTATTTATATGAGGGATTGCTCCTGATGGAAATGAAAGTGATAGATGCTGCAAGTGGAGGGGCACTAGTTAATATGACTCCTTAAAGAGCACAGGAGTTGATTTCAACAATGGTTGCTAACTCTCAACAATTTCACCCGGCCACAAAACCCACTAGTCAGATTCATGGGTTAAGTTCTCTATCTCTAGAAGGTAAAATTGATAAGTTGACTAACGTTGTTCAAACTTTGCTTACAAATAAAACGGGCCCAGTACGGTTGTGCAAAATTTGCACTAAGCCAGACCATTTGACGGACTCATGTCCAATTTTACATGAGGATTCGATAGAACAAGTAAATGTTGTTGAAAACTTTCTAGAACAGCCCTAATGCGATATGACCCCTACTCAAACTCGTATAATCTGGGGTGAAGAATCACCCGAATCTAAGTTATGGGTCGAATCCTTGGCTCAATCAGCCGTACCAACAAATGTCACCTTCAAATCAATAGTTACTACCCCCAAAGTCATTTTTGGAAGCCATAGTGGAATGGCTAGCCAACAGTATTGAGAAATTTCAATAAAAAACTAACATGCGTTTACAGGAGTTGGATAAGCAAGTGAGCAAGCTCGCGCTCGCGGTTAGTCGTTTGGAGTCCCAAGGTAAGTTGTCATCCCAAACTGAGCCAAACCCTCAACATAATACAAATGCTATGACATAGAGGAGTGAGAAGGTTTTAGAGCCCGTACTTGGCACGAGTTGTGCCCATGACATTAGTCGAGATAAGGAGAAACTTAACATATGTAACACCCCTAACTCGTATCTGCCGCCGGAATATAGTTTCAGAGCATTACTGAAACTTTTAGAATATTTTTAGATATTTCATGTAAATTACTATTCATTTACCGGAATCATTCATAACTTCCTTTAGTAGGGCCGCCGAGGCCCAAAACATGTATTAGAATCGATTCAGGACCAAATTGGGATCTCTGGGAATTTTTTACAAAATTACAAAAAATTTTCTTACTATTAAGAGTCACATGCCCTTGTGGTATGGGACATGCCCGTGTGGTCAAGCCATGTGGAGTCACACGCCTGTGTCCCGAACCTGTGTAACTCTCTAACTTGCAACTCATGAACAAATTGATGTCACACGGCCAAGTCACACGCCCGTCTGCTAGGCCATGTATTTAATTCAAATTTTCGAAAAATAGGTGCAAGATTCACACGACCAAGGGACATCCTGTATTCTAGGCCATGTGCCTCACACGGCTGAGACACACGCCCGTGTGCTCAATTCTGAGCATTCTATTTCTCAAAATTAAGGTGCAAGGGACACATGGCCTAACCACATGCCCATGTTACCAGGTCGTGTGTCACACATGGTCTAGACACATGCTCGTGTGTCTGTCCTGTGGACGAAATAAAGCCATTTCTAGCTTCATTTCTCACCTAAAATCACACCCAAGTCTTACACTTGAAACACACATCCAATACCAACCATTTCAAGCATTCAAATTAAACAAATTCCATCATTCATCATGGCATACCATTACACGCATGTGTGTGTTTATAACTTACCTTGATTTAACTTAAGTATTAACAACATTTGATCTCATATACTTAACATATCACATGTGAATATATCATAATAACCTATTTAACATATATTTAGCTACCATAGCATGACTTTTGAAGTATATCAAAACAACCACTTCTAGCCATTCCAACTAGATTACAAACATTATTATCAAACCACTAATGGTCAAGGTATCCTATACATGTCATTATACCAAAAGGATTCAACTATATATATACCCAAAATAAGCTAGTTGATAGTGTGACAATGCTCCAACGATCTTCCAACCTTCACAAGCTTCCGAGCACTATAAAATAAGGAAAATAAAACGGAGTAAGCATTACATGCTTAGTAAGTTCGCAGAATAAAAAACTAAACTTACCAATCCCGTTTATTAAATCTAAGCATATAATATCATGTTTTCCATCCATTAGAAAAACTTCCTAAACACATACATTCAATCAAACATGTTAGTCACCAAAACCTCCATATCCATCAAGCAAATGTAAATGAGCTCATCATGCAATACTCTTTCAAGTCATTATCATTTCATCTCATTTTCTCATAACATGTCAAAAGTTGTGTCCATTGAATCATTGAAATTCTGATGAATTGTAACACCCCCGACCTGGCCCAGACGTTATGGCCGAATTCGATGATGTCACATCAAAAAGATTGTTTCCAAAATGATTTTATAAAATTGAGAATATGTTTGATAAGAAATTTACTTGGTTAAAATTTAAGTTTGAGATTTAGAAATTCAAGTTCATGTTAAGCCCAAAATGAAAGCCCATGTTTAAATAGAACGCCCAAATAACAATGTTATTTAAAAACCACGTTAAATTTGAGAAAGTTATCTAAGTAAAAATAAAAACTAGGCAGTCAAAACATTGATAAACCCTAAATACAGTCACATCGGAGACACTAGGCCTTATTACATCAAATGAAAATAAAATAACAAAACTAAAGTAATTCACAGAAATAATTTGTTTAAAATCCCCAAAAAAAAAACTTGTAGTGTGGCCACCTCCGAGTCCTCTCCCACATCGAGTCGCCTACTGAGGGTTACCTGAAACATTTAATTTAAGGGTGTGAGTTTCGCAACTCAGTGTGTACAACCCTTGGCAATCAAATCAATTCAATATACACATATCACATTGGTCTTAAGCCCAAATAATATCGGTGGTCTGGGCCTTTGCCAGATTGACCTCATATCATATCAGTATCACATGAATGCAATGCTCCCACCCCAAATCCAACCTTACACTCCAATTCCCTTCCAGCCCTACACTTTTGTGGGGATATAAATATCAACCCACCCATCCCCACATTCTAAAGGTAGCACCAGTTACGGCACTACTCAAACGTTGTAGCGAGGCTGCTATATAATGGGCTTAAAGCCTTCGATGGATCCACGGTCGTCAAGCGACTATGCGATCCTCATATCTTCCTCCGTTCAATTTATCCCCCCCAAATGCAACATACATATTATGAAATATTTTATGAGTGCACATACAAGTTTTTCCATACATTAAGCATTTAGGGGTATTTCAGTCATTTCACTACCCAAGGGTATTTTGGTAATTTTCTACCCTACAAGGGTGTTTCAGTACCCTTACCCTATGAGGGTGTTTTGGTAACTCTACCCTACAGGGCATTATAGTAATTCTACCTTAGAGTGTATTTTCGTGGTTCTACCCTAGAGGGGTATTTCCGTAATTCTATCCTAGAGGGGTGTTTCCGTAATTCCTAAAGGTACAAGTTTTAATTATGGTTTTGGCCCATCAACAAGTCCTCGTGACTAAAGTGAATGGACACTATGCACCAGGTAGGATTCAGGAGAAGAGGAGGTGGGTCACTCAGACCGCTTAAGTACCAAGCTCTTCCTACATCCAATCCTAGACATGCACACATCCATTGCCACACCTTAGTCTAGCGACTTGTCCATTGACATGTTTAATTATTTAATTAAGTCTTATGTAAAATTTGAGAGGTCAGAACTAGGCCTAAAGTCCATAAAAACCCTAGCAAGCATTTCTACAGTCCCATGAGGCCCACTAGGCCCAATCATACCCATAAAACCCATTAAGCCCCAAACATGCTTATGTAGCCCATTAGGCGCGATCATAATCCAATCATGCAATCATACAATCATGCATGTCAATCCATCATATAATTTCATATCACAAATTTGCCATTTTGGGCCCACAAGTTCGTCAGGCCCATTCGGGATTTTGGGATTTCAGCTTTTGCCGATTGTCGTGTGTGTAGTGTATGCACACACCTGATTGACGACCTGCACTATTCTATTCTCAGCCTCGACCTACAACCAAAACCATTTCTGAATCAATTCTATACCTTAAACTACAATTTCATCAAATCCCGAAGCTTTACCGTAACCTTACCGTGTACCACCGATTTAAATAGCCTTTCCTTCGCTATTACTTCTAAATATCATTAGATCTGCACCAATACACACATATTATCAACATCAAGTGACTCGTATTCTACACGAGTCACCCCTATCAACCATATTTACATTTGGCCACCTATGAAACCGAAATTTAGAGTGAATACACTTACCATTCGCTAGAGATCTTTTCCTTGCTTGAAATCCTAGAATCCTACCCCTAGTTATAACAGGGTTAATCCTACCACTTGATCAAGGGTTGTAAGTAACAGAATAGGTTTGTGATGCAAGAAAACAAAAGAAATTGGCAAGAGGAGATGAATATTCGGCTTTTAGGAGATTTAAGGGAAGAAGTCAGCAAGAGAGTGTATAAACATTCGGCTTTTAGGGAAACAAAGGTGACTTTCGGCTTTTAAGAGTTTAGGGATAGTGTTCGGCTTTGAGAGATGAAAACCTTTTGTGATATTTCGATAAAAATGAAGGGGAAAAGAAAAGGGAGAAGAGAGGTTGGCTAAAAAGTGAGTTCGGCAAAACAACCAAAAACCCTCATGCACATTCGGCACTCCTTTAAATAGGCACAAGCCGATTCAAGCCTCCCTTACAATCCCATTCAGCACCAACTCTCTCTCTATCTCAATCCCCTATTTTCTCTCCATTATCTCCACCTTAAAATTCTATCTTGAACACTCCCCTCTAGAGTCCCCTTTTGCGCCACCCACTTCTTTCCATGGGCAAAAAATAAAGTCCCAAAACTACCACACTTGAGCCTCGAACCTTGGACCTTATTCCCTACATAAAATGCCACATTGTAGCTCCCATGTAACGCCACCTTGCCACTGGGCCACAGGCCCTACTGTGTCCTATTCTCCCCTTAATTCGTTTAAGAGGCCTATTACCAAAGTCTAGGGTTCCATTAAGGCAAAAACTAATTTTTTTCCTATGGTTAACCCTATGGTTAAGGCTTCAAATAACCTTGTAGCATCTTAAAATTAATATTCTACAGTGTTACCTATACATACAAAAGTCAAGTACAGAATTTCATAGTTTCGAAATTTTTGGTGCGTTACATGAATGCTCAAGTGGTACACTTGAGGTGTATGATTCAATAACCCGTCAATTCTTTTTCAAGAGTACCCATTAGGGCACTTAATCAAAGGAACACTCTTGAGAAACATATCGCATAAAAAGATTACCAATCCAGGCTAAATCCTTTATATATCGTATGTTTAGAGAAGCTCAACTAGGGTTACCAGTACAGGCTAAACTCTAATCATTACGTGTACTCGAGAGGTGCTATATTAGGATTACCCGTCCGGGCTAAATCCTTTTTATAATGAGGTCAATAGGATTACTCGTCCGAGCTAAATCCTGTCCGCAACAAATGTAGAACCTCATTCATTTCGAAAAAGCACATATGTTCATTAGAATTCAATATTCAATAGGATTAAGTTACACGAAATTACCTTGACACTTGTTCGCGTATAAGATCTACTAATTCGAAACCTTTTCTTTTCCTCGATCTAACCTCGAATTTGAGTTGTCCGGATCTATATAAATAACTTTAATCATCAATTTCACACATTTCATATTTATTGAGACCCAATCTATGTCCTAGGCAAAATAACCATTTTGCCTCTAACTTTTCCATAAATTCCAATTTCGTCCTTAGGCTTGAAAAATGAAACTTGTGCAATTTACTCCCTATTCCAAGCCTAACCAAAATTTCAAAGTAGAATTTACAGCACATATTTTCTATAAATTTCAAAATTTTTCATCAATTTTCACAACTTTACATTTAGTCCCTAAATCATGTTTTCAAAAAAAAAAATCACTTTGTAGAAGTTGTTTATCTATCAACAATCTTTCATTTTCTACCATAAATTTCTAAATTTCAGCATATACATCCATGACCCATTTTCCATACTTTGATAACTTTTCAAATTAATCCCCCAAATAGATAGATTAAGCTATCCCGGTTTCAAAAATATCAAAAGTACTAAAAACAAGACAAGGAAACTTACCCAAATAGGCCTTGAAAGTTTCTTCACTCTCTCCTAGGGTTTTCATATAATTTTGGGGTTGAAGATGACAAAAATAAGTGATATTTCTTTTATCATCTTTTTAATTAATTAATTATTTCAATTTCCAATTTAGTCCTTGCCATTTTTCTAAATTTCCATGGATGAGTCACCTTAAAATATGTACATACTTTCTTAAATGGTCTAATTACCCTATATGGACCTGTAATTTTGAATTCCATAGCTATTTAATCCTTATAGCTAGTAGAATTCTACTTTCGCATTTCATGCGATTTGATCCTTCTCGTAATTAAACACTAAATCGGTAAAATTTTCTTGTCAAAATTTTCACATAACATTTCTATCATATTACAGACCATGTAATAAAATAAAACTAAATTTTATTCTCGAATCGAATTTGTGGTCCCGAAACCTCTATTCTGATCTCACTAAAATTGGTCTGTTACTACTCTCCCCCATTAAGAATTTTCATCCTCGAAAATCTTACCAGCAAAGAGGTCTGGATATTGCTTTCTCATGGTATCCTCTAGTTGTAACATCTCGAAAAAGGGCCTAAATGGAACAGTGGTTGCGAAACCATAAATACGAGATAGAAAAGTTAATTACGATGAATTATCATGATTTACCGATTGATTGAATGCATGTGTTAGACTACCGATAAGAAATTTTATAGATTGCATGTTTAATTTGTCTATTAGGGCTTATTTGCAAAAGTCGCAAAATATGTATTCTAGTTTAAAAAGTACTTGACTGAAATGGGGGTTTAAAGTAGAGGTCTTTAAATAGTAATTAGATCATTTTAGTTTGATGGACAAAAATAGACATGGCTAGTAAGTAAGGTATTTAAGGGCATTTTGGTAAAATGCCTTAATTAATGAATAAAGACAAAATAAC
Source organism: Gossypium stocksii (assembly GCA_020496765.1). Lineage (NCBI taxonomy): Eukaryota > Viridiplantae > Streptophyta > Magnoliopsida > Malvales > Malvaceae > Gossypium > Gossypium stocksii. The sequence goes on from CM035622.1 coordinate 59,789,660, forward strand.
ATGAAATAAGCTATCATCTTCTTCATTTCTTTTCTCCATGGCCGAATGTAGCAAGGGAACACTATGGCTAGGGTTTATTCATCTTCCAAGCTTCATAGTAAGTCCGTTCTACCCCCATTTTTCATGTTCTTTACATTTTTAGAACCCTGATAACTTGCTTAAGCTAATTCTACCATTAATTCGAGCCAGGGTTTATATTTGGAAAATTACCCATAGGTGAAAAGTGTGTATTTTGATGTTTTATGACAGAATATGAAGCTTAGAATTATGTTAAACGACTTTTGCTAAGCGATTTTCAGTGAAAACGAGTAAAACGACATAATCGGTAAAAAAATATTATTGTTCATAAGTGCATGTTAGGGCGAGAATTTGACAGCCATAGAGGAAAAAAATGATCAACATGTCCTAAAACATAAGGATTAGGGATAAAGTTTAATTTTGGAGCTTTGGGGCAAAAGTATAAATATGCAAAAGTTTAGGGGCAAAATATAAATTTTGTAAAAATATGTTTTAGGTCCGAAATGATTAGTGCATTGATTAAATAAGTGAAATATGAAGTTTTAGATCTTGAAAAACGAGATTTAGACCTAGAACGAGAGAAAAACTGAAAATCAGGAAAGTTGGTCAAAATGGCCGTATTGGTATCAATGTAAGTTCATGTGTTTATAACCATTTAAGTAAGCATGTTTGAATGCTAAATTGATATATTAGTTATAAATATTTTAGTATTGATTTTTGAATGTAATAATAATAATTGAGAAATGATTCTACATTAAAAGTGAGAATTCAAATAGGTTTACATATAAGACCATAGTGATAATATGGCTTTGTATAAGATCAAGAAAGTATTGAATAGCATAATTTGAGGAAAGTAAGATAAATTAAGGATATGATGAGATTGAGAATGTAAGTATGTAAGTTGAGTAGCATTTTATTATTATGAAATTCTTGCTATTATTATTATTGAGTTATGTGACTGACCTTGAGAATTTTGAGTAAGTATGTTTTAGCTATGAATTGCCAAGGCATTAATATTTCAAAGTCCATGCTTATAACATGACAACTAAGAAAGAATTGATGGAAAATTCCATGCTTATAACATGGCAATTAAGGAAGAATTGACAGAAAAAGACCATGGTTGACCCATGGCAACATAAGATAAGGATACCAAGTAGACCATGCCAAGGCATGGCATTGGTAAGTTTTACAAGGCAAGGAAATCATGTAAGACCATGTCAAGACATGGTATTGATAAGTTACTATAAGAGAAAGATCCCATGTAAGACCATGCTAAGGCATGGCATTGGTGAATTCACAAGGCAAGGATACCTCGTAGGATCATTGCAAGATATGGCAATGGTAAATTCCAAAAGGAAAGGTACTTGAGTAATCCAAAGAGTAAGTCAAAGAGATGATAAGGCAAGATCATGAGGAAAGAGCACATATATGTACATAAGGCTTATTAATATTGAGGTTATAAGTTGATGATATTAAAAGTATTTTAATGAGTGTATTCAAGTATTAAGTAAGTGATAAGTTTTCAATTATACTTATGACGCTTTGTGACATGGTTGGCAATATGCCTATATATTATGAAAGAGTATTAATGTGTTAAGTGAAATGTTGCAGGTACATAAACAAGCTATTAAGTAAGGTGTTTTTTTTTATTATTCTGAGCCTTTGGTAAGGTTACCAATGAGTAAGATTGGAAAGTAAGAGCTTAACATTATTTATGCAATTTATGAAAGCTTAATAATAAGCTGAATTTATTACTAATGCCTATTATTTACATGTGAACTTACTAAGCTTTATAAGCTTACCTCTTTCCTTTCCCCTATTCCAGAGTTTTATCAAACAAGCTCGGGTTGGAGGTCGTTGGAGATCGCTTCACACTTTCGACTATCAAGTTACCAATTGAGTATTTTCATTGAAACGTTTTCAGTTATGGCATGTATAGGGACTTGGCCATTTTGTGTGTATGTCCTTATGATATGGCTAAATAAGATCATGTGTTGATGTTATGTATGCCTAAATGAGGTTTAATGCAAAGAAATTATGAAAGAGTAAAAGTTGGTTATGAAATAGTTTTGGGACAATAGTAGTGATATGATTTTGAAAAATCACTAAAAATTGTAGAAATGGAATTAAATGGTGAATGAGATATATAATTAAATATTATTGAGTCTATTTTCATAAGAAAGAAATAGAGCAAGCAAAGGAAGTCTGTATTCTGAGATATTTAAACTCTTTCGAGACTGGTTTAGGGTGACTTCATGATCCCATGTTCCGATTTTAGAATTTAACTAAAAATTGTAAAAAATGAATTATGAGTCATAATTTATATTTCTAAATTCCTTAGTAAGTATATTTTCATTAGAAACAAGCAAAAACGTTATCTGAAAACTGTACTATGAGATAATCAATTTTTAGTGAAGAGAGGTTAGGTCTGCTGGACTGCAAAATAAAGGAGACTTTAACTAATAAACTGTATTAACTGGTCTCACCAAAAAATTCTGAAAAAATTATGGTAAAAAGATATATGAGTCTAGTTTCAAAGAAATTTTATGGATTTAAATTTTCAGTTTCGTAACTCAGGTTATAATTAATTTAGTGACTATTACACAGGTGGATAGTTTTATTATGAATAGTGAAATAAATTGTTTTGATTTGTGTAAGTAGTCAGAAAATTTTTAATATTCTCGGTTTGGTCTCGAACCGTTTCATTTGCATGTTTTAGGGCTTTGAGGGCCCTTTTTAGGGATATATTGGATAAATGTGAGCAGATTAATTTTAAAAGTAAATTTTTATGCCCCGAACTAGTAAGATAAGTCTGGTAACGCCTCGTGCTCGACTCTGGCGACGGTCTCGGGTAAGGGGTGTTACACTGGTTCCCAGGTACCCTCTGATATCGCGTGATATGAAGTAATAAAATTTATAAAGACTTGATCACACCAAAACTAACTAATATCACGACGTTGAGGCAAGCGCACCTGTCGAACAGTAGTATAGTTTAGTGGCAAGATCGAGTTATCGTACCCAAGGGAACCAAAAGTACTAGTACTTACTTCTTTTCTATTATCTAGCCTAAAAATAAAAGAGGTTTGTTTAAACTAATTCTAAATTTAACTAAGAAAACGTAAAAAATAAATTGGGAAAACTTTTTAGGGAAAAGCTAATTAATATGGACAATACTCAAGGGAGAATCCACCTAGACTTCACTTGTTATTATTTTCTTGAACTATATGATTTCTTTACTTGACTTGATCTATAAAGATCCCTAATTTATGCTAAACCCTCCGTCGAGGTGAAGAGCAACTAGGCCTAAGTTGTTAATTAAAATTCCCTTATTAATTAACTCCCTAGGTTGCATTAATTTGATCTATGGCTCCCCATATTAGGTTTGACCCTAATCTGGCAGATTTATGTCGCCCTATGTCTAGGGTTGCATGCAACTCCGCTTAATTATGATAGATCTACTCTTATCACAGGGACTTTTGCTCCTCTGCTCTAAGCACATCTAATTCTTGAAATAATACCTAGGATTATCAAATCAAGAATGAAGAACACATAATTAAGAACAATTCAAGTATTTATCAAATAAATCAAGAATAATTAACAAGATTTGTCTTAGGTTTCATCCCCCTCAAGTATTTGAGAGGTTTAGTTCATAATAAAGAAGGAAAACATCTCAGAAGATATAAAATAGCAAGACATAAAAGAAACCAAAAACCCCTGCAGGAATTTAGGGAGATCCTCTATGTTGCTGCAGAATTCCGGCTTCTGAGATGAATTAATCGACTTCTCCTTTGGAGTAATCCCTTACTTCTACCCTCAGTGTGGCAGAAAAACGAGAAGAAAAATATATCTAAACACGTCTCTTTGCCTCTACCTCATGAGGTCTTTATATAGAGAGCTTGTGGGGAGCCTTTCTTAGCCTCTAAGCATCCCAATTTGAGTGAAATTCCCCTTCCTCACGACTAGAACATACCCGTGTGCCACGCCCGTGTGACTTCGACAGAGGCCGTGTGATATTCTGTTTATGGGGTACGGCCGTGTGGCCTGGCTGTGCTTGTTGGGAATGGACCGTGTGATCTTTATGTTACACGGCCGTGTGCCACAACGCATCTTCGTATAACCTGATCTGCACAAATTCGGAAAAGAAAAGGATCTTCCCAAAAGTAGTTTTTCACATCAGCGAAGAATCGCTTCTTTTGCTGATGGTTTAGCCCTTTTGGGGTTATGTTAGCCGCTAAATAATTCGCAAAATCAGTAAACCAAGGAGGTGTCGTATCTGCTAAGGCTAAGAGTTGTTCCTCAGGGAACAAATCATTCATCTTGTCTAGATATTTGGGCTGTGCGGTCTCTAGCCTTGAGAGGTGATCTGCTACTAAGTTTTCAGCTCCTTTCTTGTCCTTTATTTCCAAATCAAATTCCTGTAACAATAGAATCCATCTTATCAATCGAGGTTTTGCATCAGTTTTAGTTAAGAGGTAGCGAAGAGCTGAATGATCAGTATAAACAATAACTTTTGACAAAATTAAATAAGATCTAAATTTGTCAAATCAAAAATAACAGCTAGCAATTCTTTCTCTGTGGTCGTGTAATTTGCTTGAGCAGTTGTCAAGGTCCTGCTAGCATAATAGATCGGCTGGAAGTGTTTGTCCCTTCGCTGTCCCAAAACTGCACCTACTGTAAAATCACTTGCATCGCACATTAGTTCAAAAGGTAGATTCCAATCAGGTGAAATCATAATCGGGGCGTTAACTAACTTTTCCTTGAGGTTGTTGAAAGATTCCAGACATTCTTGGTCAAAGTTAAAGGGTATGTCTTTTTCTAATAATTTAGTTAAAGGCTTAGCTATTTTAGAAAAGTCTTTAATGAATCTTCGATAAAAACCGGCGTGTCCTAAAAAGCTTCTTATAGCCTTAACTGAATTAGGAGGGGGTAGTTTTTCAATAGTTTCAATTTTCGCTTTATCTACCTCTATCCCTTTGCTAGAAATTTTATGTCCTAAAACAATACCCTCTTGAACCATAAAATGGCATTTTTCCCAGTTTAGCACCAAATTTGTCTCTTCACATCTTATCAAAACACGTTCTAGATTATTAAGACAAAGTTGGAAAGAATTATCGAAAACTGAGAAATCATCCATAAATACCTCCATGATGTCTTCCACGAATTCATTGAAAATAGCTAGCATGCATCGCTGAAAAGTAGCAGGAGCGTTACATAAACCAAAAGGCATTCTGCGATAAGCAAACGTACCGTATGGGCATGTGAATGTAGTTTTCTCCTGATCTTCTGGAGCTATCGGGATCTGGAAGTAGCCAGAGAGGCCATCTAGGAAACAATAATACATATGACCTGATAATGTTTCCAACATCTGATCAATAAAAGGCAATGGGAAATGATCTTTTTGAGTGGCATCATTTAGCTTCCTGTAGTCAATGCAAACTCTCCATCCTGTGACTGTTCTTGTAGGTATTAACTCTTCCTTGTCATTAGACACCACTGTCAATCCTCCTTTCTTAGGAACAACCTGCACAGGACTTACCCAAGAACTGTCAGAAATAGGATAGATAATACATGCATCTAGAAGTTTAATTACTTCGGCTTTTACAACTTCTTTCATGTTGGGATTCAATAGTCTCTGTGCTTGCACTAATGGTTTGAATTCGTCCTCCATTAAAATTTTGTGGGTGCAGAAAGAAGGATTAATTCCCTTGATATATGAAATTTTCCAAGCTATAGCACGTCTGTGTTCTCTTAACACATGGAGTAGTTCCTCTTTCTCTGCAAGGCTTAAATTAGATGCAATAATGACTAGTAAAGTTGATTCTTCCCCTAAAAAGGGATATTCTAAATGATCTGGCAGTTGTTTTAGTTCTAATTTAGGAGGTTCAGTAATGGAAGGTTTCTGTCTCAATTCATTACTCATCTTTAAATTCTCATAACTTATGTGCCTAGCGATGATTTCATTAGAATCTAATTCTTTCTTTACTTCCTCGATTTTAGGGGTGGTTTCATCTTTCCCCTCACCTTGAATGAGACACAGTTCCAACGTGTCTATGATAGAAAGTTCCTGGAGATTATCTTGAACAAAATAATCAATAATATTAATAAAATAATACGAATCATCTTGTTCTTTAGAGAATCTCATGGCATCATAAATTTTAAAGACAACTTCTTCCTCGCCAACTCTAAGTACTAATTTGCCATCCCCTACATCAATAACAGCTCTAGTAGTGGCTAAAAATAGTCGTCCCAAAATCAAAGGTACTTCAATATCATCATCAATGTCAAGCACAACAAAATCAACAGGGAATGTAAATTTATCTACCTTTACTAGCACATCTTCAATGATTCCCCTAGGATATTTAACAAATCTATCGGCTAATTGAATACTCATCCTAGTGGGCTTGGGTTCCCCGAGACCTAGTTGTTTGAACATTTTGTAAGGCATGAGATTAATGCTAGCACCTAAATCAGCTAAAGCTTTATTAATAAGTAAACTACCAATCAGACAAGGGATAGTAAAACTCCCTGGATCTTTCAGTATTATTGGCAATTTATTTTGGAGAATAGCTGAGCATTCCTCGTTGAGTTCTACCGTGGCCAATTCTTACAATTTTCTTTTATTTCTCAGAAGTTCTTTAAGGAACTTCGCATACTTCGGCATCTGTGAAATTGCTTCAACAAACGGTAAATTAATGTGTAATTGTTTGAAAAGTTCAAGGAACTTACTGAATTGAGCGTCTGTATGGTCTTTCTTCAATTTTACCGGATATGGGATGCGCGGTTTGTATTCCTTGAGTGGCGGTGGAGTGTTATCCTCGGGTTCCGCTACCTTTTCTTCTGAAATTTCTGGGATAGTCTTCTTTTCGGGTTCGGCTAGGACCTTTCCATCTCTTAAAGTAATCGCTTTGACATGTTCTATGGGATTTGGCTCAGTATTACTTAGTAATCCTCCGTGTGGTCTTTCTGAAATTAATTTTGCAAGTTGACCAATTTGGTTTTCAAGCCCTTGAATTGATGCTTGCTAATTTTTCAGTGCCTTTCAGTGCTTTGAAAACATGTCTCTGATGCGGCCATAAATTTGGTAAACATCTCCTCAAGATTCGGCTTCTTCTCATGTTGCGGTGGTGGTTGCTGAAATCCTGGAGGAGGCTGTTCTCTTTGATTTCCTTGTCCTCCCCATGAAAAATTTGGGTGATTTCTCCAACCTGCATTATAAGTATTATTATAAGGGTTATTTTGAGATCTAGAATTGTTACCCATATAGTTGGCTTGTTCTGTTTTCATGCTGTGTCCATAAGACGCGAAATCTGGATTAAACGTGTTTCCTTGAGTCGTGTCGCATTGCATCACTGATTGTGCCTGCGTAGAACTAACAAAATTATCAAACTTTTTATTCAAAAGTTCTACTTGGTTAGTAAGCATGGCGACAGCATCAATATTATAAACTCCTGCGGCTTTTGTTGGCTTTGTCCTCATGACTTGCCATTGATAATTATTCAATGACATCTCTTCAATAAATTCATAAGCTGCTTCAGGTGTTTTATTATTGATCGTCCCTCCTGCAGCTGCATCGATCATTTATCTAGTTGACGGGTTTAAACCGTTGTGGAAGGTTTGAACTTGTACCCACAAAGGTAGACCATGATGAGGGCACCTCCTCAAAAGATCTTTGTATCTCTCTCATGCATCTTATAGTGTTTCTAAATCTATCTGCACAAAAGAAGAAATATCGTTTCATAATTTGGCTGTTTTAGCTGTAGGAAAATATTTGAGTAAAAATTTTTCGGTCATCTACTCCCATGTGGTAATTGAGCCTTGTGGTAAAGAATTTAACCACTGTTTGGCTTTATTTATCAAAAAGAATGGAAATAGCCTCAATCGAATGGCATCATCAGAAACGCCATTTATTTTGAAGGTATCACAAAGTTCCAAAAAATTGGCTATGTGTGAGTTTGGATCTTCGTCCTGTAAACCATCAAACTGCACCAATTGTTGTATCATCTAAATAGTGTTAGGCTTTAACTCAAAATTATTAGCAGTAATAGTTGGTCTAAGAATGCTAGTTTGGGTACCAGTCAAACTAGGTTTTGCATAATCATACATAGTGCGAGGAGCTTCTTCTTGATTTGCTAGCGGTGTGACTATTGCGGGAGGTGGTGGAACATTTTGATTTGCTTCCATCTCGTCTGTAGGTTCTGGCTCTTGCTCAGGTTCTTATTCTGGATAATGTAGACTGCGTCTAATTTCTCTGCGATTTTTGCAAACTGTCGCTTCTAGATCTTCGTCGAAAAGTAGTGGTCCTGTTGAGTTGTTTCTAGTCATAAACTGAAAATACCTAAAGAAAGAAAACTCAGAAATTTAAAAGAAAAGAAAATTAAAAATAAAAATAAATAAAAACTGAAAATAAAAATAAAATAAAAATAAAAAATATATATATATTAATGGCTAAAGTAATAGAAATCGAGTTTTCGTAATATTTTAGTTCCCCGGCAACGGCGCCAAAAACTTGATATCGCGTGATATGAAGTAATAAAATTTATAAAGACTTGATCACACCAAAACTAACTAATATCACGACGTTGACGCAAGCGCACCTGTCGAACAGTAGTATAGTTTAGTGGCAAGACCGAGTCGTACCCAAGGGAACCAAAAGTACTAGTAGTTACTTCTTTTCTATTATCTAGCCTAAAAATAAAAGAGGTTTGTTTAAACTAATTCTAAATTTAAATAAGAAAACGTAAAAAGTAAATTGGGAAAACTTTTTAGGGAAAAGCTAATTAATATGGACAATACTCAAGGGAGAATCCACCTAGACTTCACTTGTTATTATTTTCTTGAACTATATGATTTCTTTACTTGACTTGATCCGTAGAGATCCCTAATTTATGCTAAACCCTCCGTCGAGGTGAAGAGCAACTAGGCCTAAGTTGTTAATTAAAATTCCCTTATTAATTAACTCCCTAGGTTGCATTAATTTGATCTATGGCTCCCCATATTAGGTTTGACCCTAATCCGGCAGATTTATGTCGCCCTATGTCTAGGGTTGCATGCAACTCCGCTTAATTATGATAGATCTACTCTTATCACAGGGACTTTTGCTCCTCTCCTCTAAGCACATCTAATTCTTGAAATAATACCTAGGATTATCAAATCAAGATTGAAGAACACATAATTAAGAACAATTCAAGTATTTATCAAATAAATCAAGAATAATTAACAAGATCTATCTTAGGTTTCATCCCCCTCAAGTATTTGAGAGGTTTAGTTCATAATAAAGAAGGAAAACATCTCAGAAGATATAAAATAACAAGACATAAAAGAAACCAAAAACCCCTATAGGAATTTAGGGAGATCCTCTATGTTGCTACAGAATTCTGGCTTCTGAGATGAATTAATCGACTTCTCCTTTGGAGTAATCCCTTGCTTCTACCCTCAGTGTGGCAGAAAAACGAGAAAAAAAATATATCTAAACACGTCTCTTTGCCTCTGCCTCATGAGGTCTTTATATAGAGAGCTTGTGGGGAGCCTTTCTTAGCCTCTAAGCATCCCAATTTGAGTGAAATTCCCCTTCCTCATGACTAGAACATGCCCGTGTGCCACGCCCATGTGACTTCGACAGAGGCCGTGTGATATTCTGTTTATGGGGCACCACCGTGTGGCCTGGCCATGCTTGTCGGGAATGGACCGTGTGATCTTTATGTTACAAGGCCGTGTGCCACGACCGTGCGGTAAATCCTTGGGCCGTGCGTTAAGCTATTTTTGGCCCATTTTCCTCATTTTTGGTCCATTTTTGGTTCTTTTCTCTTCCCCATGCTCTTCTGAGTATAAGATATGAAAAAGAAAGGTTAAGAGCACCAATTCTCACTAAATCATTAATAATTCATCCAAAATATAGGCAAAATATGAGGTAAAAATATGTATAATTTAGTGTTTATCACCCTCCTCTATACTGTGTCATTTCTAAAGAACTTTTACTAATTCTACCTTTTATTTCTTAACTATTTTGTTTCTCGAGCTAAGATTTTAATCGGTTCTTACTATATGTCATATCAGGTTGAATCTCTACCTCTGTCAGAGAGATAACATGTGAAGGATCGATCAATACTACCATAGCATAGACACATGAAAAGCGTTATGAACCCGATCAAGTTCTGATGGTAAAATTAACCGGTATGCTACCAATCTAATTCTCTTTAAAATCTCGTATGGCCCAATGAACCGTGGACTCAGTTTTCCTTTACGACCAAACCGAAGAACTTTCTTCCAAGGTGAGACTTTCAAGAATACCTTATCACCAACCTAAAACTCTATTTCATTTCATTTAAGATCAACATAGGACTTTTGTCAATCAGAGGCCGCTTTCAAACTGTCTCAAATTACTTTCACCTTTTCTTCAGTCTCACCGACTAACTCAACTCCATGTAACTTTTTCTCACTGAGTTCTGTCAAATACAATGGAGTTCTACATTTGCGACCATACAAAGCTTCATACGGTGCCATCTTAATACTGGACTGATAACTTTTATTATAAGCAAATTCAACCAAGAGCAAATACTTTTCCCAATTACCTTCAAACTCAAGTATACAACATCGAAGCATATCTTCCAAGATTTGTATTACCTGTTCATATTGACTATATATCTAGGGATGAAATGCAATACTAAAATGTAGTTGTGTACCCAGAGCTTCCTATAACTTGCTCTAAAATCAGAATGTAAACTGAGGGTGTCTATCTGAAATGATGGAGACAGGCACTCCATGCAATCTGACAATCTTAGAAACATACCACTCTGCCAATCTATCCAAGGAAAAATCTATATGTACCGGAATAAACTGTGCTGACTTTGTCAACCGATCAACAATTACCCAAATGCCATTTTTCTTCTTTGGAGACAGGGGTAACCCCGATACAAAGTCTATAGTAATTCTTTCCCATTTCAATTCTGGTATCGTAACTAGCTGTAAAAGTCCAGAAGGCAACTAATGTTCAACTTTTACTTGCTGACATATCAAACATTTAGATACAAACTCAGAAATATCCCGTTTCATTCCTAGCCATCAGTACATCTTTTTCAGATCATTGTACATTTTATTACTACCAGGATGTATAGACATGTTACCATTATGAGCTTTATTCAAAATCTTCTGTACTAGTTCTGAACTTTTCGGTACACATACTCTGCCTCTGAATAACAAACAACCATCAGTCCTAATCCGAAATTCTGAGTCAGGACTCAATTCACTTTGTATCCATTTTGCTTACAACTTACTATCATTTTCCTGAGCTTCAGATATCTGCTGCAAAAATGTTGGTCTAACTTTTAACTCAGCTATAATTGAACCATCAACAGATAATGACAATCGAGTATTCATTGCTCACAAGGTATATAGAGATTTTCTGCTCTGAGCATCTGCCACTACATTAGCTTTTCCCGGATCGTAATCAATAACAAGATCATAATCTTTCAATAATTCTAGCCATCTGCTCTACCTCAAATTTAAATCTTTCTGTGACATCAAATACTTCAAACTTTTTTTTATCAGTTAATATGTGACATTTTTCACTAAACAAGTAATGCCGCCAGATTTTCAATGCAAACGCAATGGCTGCCAATTTAAGATCATGTGTTGGGTAGTTTCTTTCATGTGGCTTTAGCTGTCTTAAAGCATAGCCCACTACTTTACCTTCTTGCATCAAAACATAGCTTAAACCATTCAATGATGTATCGCTGTAAACTATAAATTCCTTACCCGATTCTAGCTGAACTAATACTGGAGCTTCAGTCAATAAAGCTTTTAATGTATCAAAACTCTGCTAGCATTTATCAGTACATTCAAATTTCACATCTCTTTGTAATAGTCGGGTCATCAGAGAAGCTATCATTGAAAAACCTTTTACAAACCTCTGATAATAACCAGCTAGTCCCAGAAAACTTCGGACTTTAGACACATTCCTCAGTGGCTTCAAGTTAACTATGGCTGAAATTTTATTCGGGTCTACCTTGACACCTTCAGCAGATACTATATGCCCAAGAAAACTAACTTCCCGTAGCCAAAATTCACATTTACTGAATTTGGCATACAATTGTTTCTCTCGTAGAGTTTGCAACACTCTTCTCAAATGCTCAGCATGTTCATTTTCATCTCGGGAGTAAACCAAAATATCATCTATAAATGCCATCACAAACCTATCTAAATATGGGTTGAAAATTCTGTTAATCAGGTCTATAAACACTGCAGGTGTATTTGTCAAGCCGAATGGCATCACTAGAAACTCATAGTGCTCGTATCTGGTTCTAAAAGCTGTCTTTGGTACATCTGAATCTTTTACCCATAGTTGATAATAACCAAAACAGAGATCAATCTTTGAAAATACAGTAGCACATTTTAACTGATCAAATAAGTCATCAATATGAGACAATGGATACTTGTTCTTTATGGTAACTTTGTTGTGTTGTCTATAATCAATGCACAGCCTCAACAATCCATCTTTCTTCTTAACAAACAAAATCGATGCACCCCAAGGTGAGACACTAGGTTGAGCAAAACCTCTGTCAATCAATTCTTGCAACTATACTTTCGGCTCTTTCAATTCAGTAGGAGCCATTCTGTAAGGCGCTATGGATGTTGCCATTGTTTCCGGTACAAGATCTATAGAGAATTCCACTTCTCTATTCAGTGGTAAACCATATAATTCTTTTGGGAATACATCAGGAAATTCACAAGCAACCGGCACTGATTGAATCTTTGACCCAGATACTTTAGTATCCAACACATATGCAATGTAGGCGTCATAACCCTTTCTAACATATTTCTGTGCTAAAATTGCTAAAATCACATTAGGTAATCCATCCAGTTTATTAGATTCAACACGAAGTAATTCTCTATTATGCCATTTCAATACAATATATTTCTATTTGCAATTCACTATTGCATCATATTGGGTTAACAAATCTATTCCCAAAATCACGTCAAATTCATCAAATGGTAATAACATCAAATCATCCGGAAAGCAATGACCTTTTACCATTAAAGGATAGTTATTACAGACCTCATTCACCATAACACATTGACCTAGGGGGTTTGAAAATTTAACCACAAATTCAGTGAATTCAATAGGTAAATTCTTCACAGTCACTAAGTTTGTGCATATGTATGAATGTGTGGAACCAAGATCAATGAAAGCAGTAATATCAGTATCAAGTAGAGAAAATGTACCAGTAATGACGTCTGGTGCTGAGGCATCTTCTCTAACATGAATAACATATGTCCTTGCAGGTGCTCGTGACTCAGATCCAACTGTTGTATTCCTAGTAGTACCTCGACTACCACTAACATTGTCGGGATGACGAGGTGGTCTGCCTCTCGAGATAGGATTATTAAGCTTTGGAGCTAGTTCTATCTCTTTTTCAACTCTTTCTGGATAATCCTTGAGAAAATGGTCAAGTGAACCACATCCAAAACAAGCTCCACTTCTAGACCAACTTCCCTATGTTGAAATTTGTTACAATGTGTACATTTCAGTTTGGGATTACCCACACTAGTCATAGATGGAGATGAAGGCCTTAGGTTAGAACGTTGAGAGCCCCGCTCTCTTCCAAAATATCTCATAGAAGTGGTCACACAATCATAATACTTCTTTAATTTCATAGAAGCAAATGATTGTGATTTACTCATAGTTCTTTTTCTAGAAACCCGAGCCTCTCTTTCAGCTTCTTTCTTCTCCTTACTCAATTCCTCAGCTTTGTGTGTTCAATTGGCTATCATCGTAAAGTCCCTTATCTCGAGAATTCTGATTAACAATTTAATGTCTTCATTTAAACCCTCTTCGGAGCATTTACACATCTCGGTCTCGGTTAGACTCATTCTCTGGCATATTTGCTCAACTGAACAAATTCTCGTTCATATTCAAATTCAATCATGTTTCCCTACTTGAGTTCTAAAAATTCTTTCTTTTTCTTATCCATAAATCTCTGACTCACATATTTCTTTATGAATTCAGTTTGGAAGAATTCCCATGTAATGCTCTCTCTCGGCACAACTGAAGTTATGGTATTCCACCAGTGATAAGCTGTATCATTCAGTAGGAATACGACACATTTCAGACATTCGGTAGGTGTACAGGATAATTCATCAAATACCCAGATAGTATTTTCTAGCCAAAAATTAGCCCTTTTCGGATCATTTTCTGCGATAGCTGTAAATTCTTCCTCCCCATGCTTACGAATTTTATCTATCGGAGGATTACCAATTCTACCAGGTTCAACACCCTGTGGTACCTCAGGAATCGGTTGAGGAGCAGGTGAGGGAGGTCATTCTACAGCGGGGTTTATTCTTAAGTACTCGATAAACCACTCATTCATCAATTGAAAGAAGGCCTATTTTGCCTCCTCACCTTGGCCCTCAGACACGGGCCTTTCACTACCAGACGCAAAGGCAACTCTTTGAACTGAAGTTGAAGCATTGCTCTCAGCTTCCTTGGAGTCAGCTCTAGCTCAGTTGGATGACATTACTATATGAAAAGACACATTTAAAATGATCAAGAATCATCACACTATCATAGTTTATATAATGGCATGTATAGCTAAACTCATGTTTACTACGTCAAATCTGAGAATCGGTTTAACCATAGCTTTGATACCACTAAATGTAACACCCCTAACCCGTATCTGTTATCAGAACAGGGTTTCAGAGCATTACTGAAACTTTCAGAACATTTTTAGATATTTAACGTAAATTACTATTCATTTACCAGAATCATTCATAACGTCCTTAGTAGGGCCCTCGAGGCCCAAAACATGCGTTAGAATCGATTCGGGACCAAATTCAAATCTCTGTGAATTTTTCACAAAATTCAAAAATTTTTCTCACTATTAAGAGTCACACACCCGTGTCCTGAACCCATGTAACTCTTTAACTTGCAACTCATGAACAACTTGATGTCACGCGACCAAGTCACACGCCTATCTGCTAGGCCGTGTGGTTAATTCAAATTTTCAAAAAATACGTGTAGGATTCACACGGCCTATAACACCCCAAACTCGGCCTAGAAGTTAGACCCGAGTCCAGCATGTCACATTGAAACTCGGCCTAGAAGTTAGACCCGAGTCCGGCATGTCACATTGAAGTGTTTTAGCGAAAACCTTGTTTTCATTGAAAACCCTTCTTAATAAAAAGTTAAGTAAAATCCTTATTTGTATTTCTTTTCAAAATGAGGTGTATTTAAAAGCTAAAAAAAATTCCCTTTAACTGCGGAAGCTTATTTTAAAGACAACACGTAGTTTCAGAAAAACTTGAAATGTGTTTAACAAAGAATAAACCCAAGTCCCATTTCTAAAATACAAAGTACAACAATAATAATGGAATAATAATAATAATCAGAGGGAATGCCTTATTACAATCCGAATAAAAATCATTTAAAATACTAGGAATTAAATAAAAGACTAGGTCAAAAACTTCTTGCTAAGTGGCCACCTCTGAGTCCCTCCATCCGTCAAATCGCCTACTGAGAATCACCTAAAAAAATGTAAAAGGAGGGGGTGAGTTTACGAAAACTCAGTGTGTACGACCTTCATCAAACAAATAGCATACAAACATTCAACTGGGCCTAAGCCCTTATCACATAACAGTGGCCTTTGGGCCTTAGCCCATAGTGGCCTCGGTTGGGTCTAAGCCCATATCATAGTAACATAATAATATTATGCATGCAATGTTGTGAAAACCCTCCCCAAATAATCCATCCGCTACACAACATCTCCGTCCAACCGAAACATACCGGTGGGGATATCTAAATCGACCCACCCATCCGTTACACAACAATGGTAGCCCGGTTGTGGTACTACCTAATGTTACAGCAAAGCTGCTAATCAAATATTGGGCTTAAAAAGCCATCGATGGATCCACGATGGTCAAGCAACCATGCGATCCTCGTATACTTCCTCCGTTCCATAATTTCCCAACCCATATGCAACCTAAACAGAATATCATATGAATGCAGAAAACATACATGTAGCGTACATAAATCCTACATTTAACACATAAGGGTTTTCTGGTAATCTCACAAATTAGGGGTAATTTGGTAATTTTTCTAATCAAGGGTATTTTGGTAATTTTACACAACAGGGGCATTTCAGTAATTCTACCCAACAGGGGTATTTTCGTAATTCTACCCTATAGGAGTATTTTAGTAATTTACTAACGTATGAGTCTTAATTACAAACTTTGGCTCGTCAAGAAGGCCTCGTTGGCTAAATTGAACAGACATTATGCACCAGGTAGGATTCTAGAGAAGATGAGGTAGGTCATTAAGACCGCTTAAGTACCAAGCTCTCCCTAGATCCAATCCTAGACATGCATATGCCCATTGCCACACTCTAACCTTATGACTTGTCCACAGACATATTTAATATATTAATTAAGTTTTATGCTCACTTAAGGAATTACTAGATCTAAAAGTCCATTAAAAACTAGGCCTAAAAGTTCATTATAAAAACCCTAACAAGTCCACATGCTTTCATACATGCATTTAACCCATCAGGCTCAATTACAACTATACAGCCCATTAGGCCCAAATCTATGCCAAACCATACCACCAATTTAATCCGCTTGTCACTCATTACCAATCTAACAATTTTTGCTTATTTGGGCTCACGAGCCTATTAGGCCCATTTGGCCCATTCTGGCCCAGTTGGCCAAAACGTGACCCAAGTCCATGAGACCACTCATGAAGCCTCTGGTATCGTATCGAATACCCTCATGCGAGTGTTCGTACACTCGCAAGACTACCACAGCCAAACTTTCAGCTTTTTGACATTTTGGCTTTTCGGTATTTAGGAACTTACCGATATGTTGTGTGTGTGGTGTATGTACACACCTTCGACTTTATCAAACTATTGAATCATAAGGTAGAAGTACACACTTTATTACGAAGAGTACCAAATATTAATAATCGTCAGAACCTATATTCAAACATCGCGCTTCATTAGTCACTACTCATTAATTCAACATAAAACCACTACGCTTACTTACTGAAGGACAAACTACACTTGCCTTGATCTACTGCGATTTGCCTATTTAATCCGTGGTCCATTGTAGGCCCTCTTCCGCATCTAGGTGGAAAGTCCTGAACTGTTGACACCTTACGTCGCTTAAACTTGGGAATAGTGGTTACGTGTTCAAATCCTGTTGTCACCGGGATTTGGCCTTCAATCTAACGTACAATATTGGTTATGGAAGATTCAACTAAAGAGAACCCAAGAGAGCAAGATTGAAACCAAAAATCAGTTTGGTCAAGGTTTGAATGGTTAATGACGGCACAATAAGAATTTTCGACAAAAAAGAGGGTGGAATTATTCGGCTTTTTAGCTTTTAAACTAATATGGTGAATAAGGTTTATTCGGCACAAATTAAAGAAGAAGAGTAGAAGAAGGAATCGACTAACCCAAAGGGTAAATCTGGGAGAATTTGAGAAGAAAAAGAAATAGAAGAGATTTAGCAAGTGAGGGAAAAAGAATTCGGCTAAAACTAACAAAAATTCGGAAGGTGAAAGAATGAAAATCGGCAACACAAAGAAAAAAAAGATGAAGAATTCAGCATTAACCTAAGCCTTCAAATTCGGCACCCATATATATAGCCTACTGCCGAAACTTAACTAGCCCTAAAGTCTCAATTGGCTCCACCTCTTCCCCATCTTATCTCCTCGATTTTCTCCCTGATAAATCCCCAATCCTTTTCCTAAATTTTCTCTTCTGAACACTCCCCTTAGAGTCCATCTTCACACTACTTCCAACCTTCTAGAAGGCCAAAATTAAACTCCTAAAAATACTAAGCTAGGATCTAAAACTCAAGGCCCAATACTTCTAGGCCCAAAATTCGGGGTGTTACACGGCCAAGGGACACGTCCGTGTTCTAAGCCATGTGCCTCACACAGCTGAGACACACGCTTGTGTGTCCGCTCGTGTGCTCAATTCTGAGCATTCTATTTCTCAAAATTAAGGTGCAGAGGACACATGACCTAACCACATGCCCATGTTACCAGGTTGTGTGTGACACACGGTCTAGACACACGCCCGTGTGTCTGCCTGTGTGGACAAAATAAAGCCATTTCTAGCTTCATTTCTCTCCCAAAATCACACCCAAGTCCTACACTCGAAACACACATCCAATACCAACCATTTCAAGCATTGAAATTAAACAAATTCCGTCATTCATCATGGCATACCATTCATGCATGTGTGTGTTTATAACTTACCTTGATTTAACTTAAGTATTAACAACATTTGATCTCATATACTTAACATATCACATGTGAATATATCATAATAACCTATTTAACATATATTTAGCTACGATAGCATGACTTTTGAAGTATATCAAAACAACCATTTCTAGCCATTCCAATGGCTAGATTACAAACATCATTATCAAACCACTAATGGTCAAGTTATCCTATACATGCCATTATACCAAAAGGATTCAACTATATATCTACCCAAAATAAGCTAGTTGATAGTGTGATGATGCTCCAACGATCTTCCAACCTTCACAAGCTTTCGAGTACTATAAAACAGGAAAAATAAAACGTAGTAAGCATTACATGCTTAGTAAGTTCGTATAATGGAAAACTAAACTTACCAGTCCCGTTCATTAAATCTAAGCATATAATATCATGTTTTCCATCCATTAGTAAAACTTCCTGAACACATACATTCAATCAAATATGTTAGCCACCAAAACCTCCATATCCATCAAGCAAACATAGATGAGCTCATCATGCAATACTCATTCAAGTCATTATCATTTCATCTTATTTTGTCATAACATGTTAAAAGTTGTGTCTATTGAATCATTGAAATTCCGATGAATGCTCAAGTGGTACACTTGAGGTGTATGATTCAATAACTCGTCACTTCTTTTTCAAGAGTACACATTAGAGCACTTAATCAAGGAAACACTCTTGAGCCACATATCATATAATAGGATTACCAGTCCAGGGTAAATCTTTTATATATCGTATGTTTAGAGAAGCTCAACTAGGGTTACAGTCTAGGCTAAACCCTAATCGTTACGTATACTCGAGAGGTGTTGTATTAGGATTACCCGTCTTGGCTAAATCCTTTTTATAATGAGGTCAATAGGATCACTCGTCTGAGCTAAATCCCATCTGCAACAAATGCAGAACCTCATTCATTTTAGAAACACACATATGTTCATCGGAATTCAATATTCAATCGAGACTTAACCCTTTTTCACCATTTTCAAGCATGTATTAAAATTTCTTATATAACATTCAAATAATGTACATCAATATAATTCACATTCCATATAAACACAACATTCAATTAAACATATCTACATGCTCGATTAAGTTACATGAACTTACCTTGACACTTGTTCGCATATAAGATCTACTAATCGGAAACCTTTTCTTTCCCTCGATCTAACCTCGGATTTGAGTTTTCTAGATATATATATAAATAACTTTAATCGTCAATTTCACACATTTCATATTTATTGAGACCCAATCTATGTCCTAGAAAAATTACCATTTTGCGCCTAACTTTTCCATAATTTACAATTTCGTCCCTAGGCTCAAAAAATGAAACTTGTGCAACTTACTTCCTATTCCAAGCCTAACCAAAATTTCAAAGTAAAATTTATAGCATATATTTTCTATAAATTTTAGAATTTTTCATTAATTTTGTAACACCCCCTTACCCGAGTCCAACGCCGGGATGGGGTACGAGGCATTACCTTACTGAGTCATACTATAACTTAAAATCCTAGGCCATAAAATTTTTTCAAAAAACTTATCATTCATTCTCTTAATAACCTTATCATGGGCTTACGAGGCCCATAACATATATTAGAAGCGTTTCGAAATCGATCCAAGAACTTTCGAGCACTTAGAGAAATTTTACCAAAAACAGGGCCATACACTCGTGTGAGATAGGACACGCCCATGTGGGCATGCCATGTGGTCTTACACGCCCATGTCCGTAGCCTGTGTCTAATTTATTTTTATTTTCAACCTACAGGGGTTTTGACACGGCTTAGACACATGCCAGTGTCCCTCACACGACCTAGACACATCCGTGTCAACATCTCATGGAGTATTCTGACATGAATACCACAATAATCAGAATTGCACATGGCCAAGGCACACGCCCGTGTGCTCAGCCCGTGTTCTATACTAACTTAACTAAATTGGATGCAGGGGACACACGGCTTATTAACACGCCCTTGAGGCTGACCGTGTGTCACACACGGCCTAGGCACATGCCTGTGTGCCCAACCGTGTGGACAACAATAAGCTATTTTCCAAGCCTTATGCCACCCGGAAACATAACCAAACACAAGCCAATTCCATAACACATAACAATGGATAACATATTCTCTAAATACTCTTAATTAAAACATTCCAATGCCAATATACATATCATCCTCAAACACTTTACTATACTTAAAAATGCAAGATTGCGCATTCATGAATTTCATCTTCAATGCATAAAATATGAGTTAGGCAATATTAGGCCATTACAACACTACTAGAGTAATACCAAAGCCAATGCCTATGGGTACACAAAATGAAACTTAGTAAAATTACCATTCTTCCTATACATGCCATACATCAAAATGACTAATTTTACTATACCAAAATGAATGGCTTGATAGTGTGACTTTGAGCTCTGATTTTATCAATCTCCGAGCTGGTACGACAAATCTACATGGAAGAGGGAAAAGAAAGAGTAAGCACATAAAATACTTAGTAAGTTTCATGAATAAAAATAACAACAACATTATGAAAATATCACTCAAATAAGTATCACAAATTTCATGTAATTTCCTTACTCATCTTCATGACTTACTTAATCATATACTTACTCATGCTTTTCATGTTGTATTTCTCATAACATTATACTCTCAATATTTCATACTTACTCGTATATACCTGCAACACTTAACATGAAACTTTAGCCTTTCTCTTGAAACTTATCAACTTGAATACTTTACTCTTCTAAGATTTCTTTAGAATACCGAAGAATACCCGTAAGTCAATCTCATGAAATGATACCAATGCCATGTCCCAGACATGGTCTTACATGGGATCACACATTGATGTCGATGCCATGTCCTAGACATGATTTTACACGAGATCGTACTCTGATGCCGATGCCATGTCCCAGACATGGTCTTACACGGAATCTCATACCCGATGCCCATGCCATGTCCCAAACATGGTCTTACAAGGGATTCTTATATGCTCTCGGTACCAAAGCCATTTTCCAGACATGGTCTTATATGGAACCTTATCTCAAACGCCCACGCCATGTCCCAGACATGCTCTTGCAGGGTATCACATCTCGATGCCAATGCCATGTCCTAGACATGGTTTTACATGCGATCTTAGTTTGGTGGCGACGCCATGTCCCAAACATGGTTTTATACGGGACCTACAATAATCATGACATGATTACGGTATCCTTTGTGTCATTTAAACTTGCATGTAACTTCTCTCTCCTTTGTTTATGTTCTCTTCATTTCTTAGTAAAATTTCACATCAATAATTTCATGAATCTCATACATTTCCTCAATGAATCAATGTTATGGAATTTGGCATAACTCATACAAAATTATATCCAAGTCTTCATAGAATATCATAATTACACAAAAAAGTCATCATAATGAATTTATATAACAAAGGAGCTAAATTATTAAATAAAAATTACCTCAAGTCCAAAATGGGGGCGAATGCTCGGTTTAGTCTACTACTTTACTTTTTTCCCGGTTTCGGTGTAGGCTTCTTGTTTCTTGATCTAAATGAAAAATTTGACTTATTTGGCACCCACATTGACTAAATATCTCATAATTCATACTTCGGAAAAATTTATAATTTTGCCCCTTAAACTTTTGCATATTTGCAAAATAGTCCCGAGGCTCGATAATGGAATGTATTTATTCTCTTAGCTACCCAAGCCTAGCCGACACTTACTAGTGTCCATAAAGGCCCACATTACTCACAATTTCATACTTTTACTGCACAATTTACTAACTTTTCAATTTTGTCCCTATTAGGGACTTTCATGAAAAATCACCCAGAGAAAGGTGTTTACTACACTTTAATCTTTCATTTTCTACCACTAGGCATCAAATTACTTGTATGTCATGCATGGGTATATTTTTGAATATAAACCCTAGCTCAAATTAGTTGTAGAAATACCTAGATTAAGCTACGAGGATTTCAAAAATACGAAGAGCATGAAAACTAGGGCTTGGAGTCACTTACTTGAAGCTTGAAAATGAAGAAAACCCTAGCTATGGAGGGCTTGGGAATTTCGGCTGGTACATGAAGAAGATGAGCCTATTTTTTGCTTATTTTCCCTTTTTATTTCATTAATTAACCGAATAACCAAAATGCCCTTACACCCTTTCTTTGAAATTTTACCCTTCCATGGGCATTTTTGTCCAAAATGCTTAAAATTGGTCTAATTGTCAAATAAGGGCTTCTAATAATTTCTCTTATGCTATTTCATACTTAAATCTTCTAGAAACTCAATTTTGCAACTTTTATAATTTAGTCCTAAAGGACAAATTAGTCACTAACTCATAAAATTTCCTTAATGAGATTTTCTCAATATCAAGCAAGCATGCCATAATCTCAAAAGTAATCATGAAATAAAATTTTATACTTCAGATTTGTGATCTCAAAACCACTACTTCGACTAGGCCCTAATTTGGGCTGTTAGAATTCTCCCCGTTAGGGATTTTCATCCCCGAAAATCTTACTGGTGAACAAGTAGGGATATCAGTTCCTCATGTTCTCCTCAAGATCCCATGCTGCTTCTTCTACCCCGTGTCTTTGCCATAGTATTTTCATAAGGGATATACTTTTATTTCTTAATTGCTTAACTTCTCGGGCTAAAATCTTAATCGGTTCTTCACCATATGTCATG
Source organism: Gossypium stocksii (assembly GCA_020496765.1). Taxonomy (NCBI): domain Eukaryota; kingdom Viridiplantae; phylum Streptophyta; class Magnoliopsida; order Malvales; family Malvaceae; genus Gossypium; species Gossypium stocksii. The sequence goes on from CM035622.1 coordinate 59,812,630, forward strand.
TCCGATTGAATCTCAATTTCTGCCAGGGTAATCACATGTGAAGGGTTCGATCGGTAGCGTCGTAGCATGGAAACATGAAATACATCATGTAACACCTCGAATTTTTGGGCCTAGAAGAAATGGCCCTTGAGTTTTGGAAGCGTTTGGAAAGTAGCACATGAACTCTTGCTGTGCAAAAGTGACAATTAAATGTTTGCTTCAGTGGTTAAGGGTCCTAAGAAGTGTTGGAGAAGTCCTGGGTTTAAACCTGGGCTTTAGCAAATTTTTTTGTTTCAAGTGAATAAAACCCTTGGAGCTTGAAAGTAGGCCTTATACTTAATTAAGGATAAAACTTGACACAAGTAAGCATGTGGTCTAGTGGCAAGGTGGAGCCACAAGTGGGGCAAGGAGGTGGCATCATAGGGGTGGCAAGGAGGTCCAGGGTTCGAGGGTTGGCGTAGTATACTGATTGGTATTTATTTTACATCTTTGGGCAGATAGTGGTTGAGTTGGAATTAAACTCTGGAGGAGGGAGTTTGAATTGGTCAAGTGAGGAAATCAAGGAGTGGATCATGGAGGAAATTAAAGAGTGGATTATGAAGTGATAAGGGGAGAAAATCAAGGAAGGTTGAGGTGAGGTAGGGGGTGTGACGTTTTTTAAATTGTAAAGAACTCAGGAAATTCGGCTTTTGAGTGTTTGTGGAGGTGAATGCCGAATTTTTTCATTTGAGGTACTGCCAAATAGGTTTTTACTTTTTGTTTTTGGTACATTCATGGTGTTGTTTCGGGTTTTATGCAATTGAAGTACTGTGTCTCTTATGTCGAATACTATTGTCTTCACTCCTTCTCTGCTTAATTCCTTGTCTCTTCTTTTCTTACCATTTCTTCTCTAAACTGAACCCTTCTTCTTTTTTTCCCCAAATCTCGTTAATGCTACTCTTTTGCATAAAGCCGAATATTGTTTCTTTGACTATAAGGATCTCTAATCGACATCTGCATTTTCTTGCTTCTCTTCTTTCTCTCCAAAGCTGAATGCACCCTTCTTGTCACCCACAAATGGACCTTTTCATCACTTTTAGGTATTGACTGAATACCATTCTTTCTCAAGCCGATAGGAACCATTTGTTTTATTCAATATTCTTTGCTTCTCTCTCAAAACTTTGCCGAATAACATATCTTGGCTATTCGATTTTCATTAGTTGATTACATCTCTACTTATCCTTCTCATCTACGCCTCTTGAATCTATTTTTGGGGTTAACAAGTGATCTCTGTTAAGAGGTAAGTGGGTTTGGTTTGTTTTAGTTGTTTTAATCTCTTTCAAGTCACCCTTTTCTGGTGTTATTTAAAAACCGAAGGCATCTTATCTCTGGCTCGTTGTCGATTCCTTTTCTTTTCTAATAGGTGTGGTGTGATCAAGGTTGGGGCTGGTTGGAACCTTTCGCTCATCATTTGATTGAAGGTAAGTATTTGGCTTAGGAGTCATGGGTAAGGCCGAATGTTAGATCTTTGTGTGGGGCGTATGTTTTCGTTGCATTAGCATATGATTAACGCTGGTGATTAGATAGTAATGACTGGTAGATTACGTTTATTATTTAGATACTCTGCAAGAAGGTGTGGGCATTTAGTAACCAAATGATCTACGAAGGGATAAGCCGATTTGAACAAGGTGGGTACCGATTAGTGATTTGGGGGAGTAAGTTTTTTAGGATCTTTATCGATAGAAAAACTAACAATACATCTTGACTGATTATAGGTTCGAGGCTCGTGGGCTAAAAGGTGGTTTCTCAAAAAGGTGTGTACCCACACCACTCTAGCTATATATCGGCAAAAGTCAAAAACCTGAAAAGCCGAAATGTCGAAATGCCAAAAGGCCAAAAGTTCGACAATGGTTGCCACACAAGCATGCGAACGCCCGTGTGGAATATTCATTACGATGGTAGAGGCCACCATGAGCGATCTCTTGGGCTTAGGCCGATTTTGGGCGAAAGTGGGCTGTGTAGGCTTAATGGGCTTGTGGGCCCATACGGGTCTTTGTCATGGATATATGGAAATATCGGACCTAGCTATGTCTTTCACATGGCTAAGGTTGATTTTGAGCATAGCGGGCCATATGAGCATGTAGGCCCTACTTGGGCTATGTATTGGGCTTTGGGCCCAATTGAACATTTTTTATTGAGAAAGGTTGCACGAGTCGCCCGAGATGGCTATGAACGTAATGATGGGTCAGTAAGTGTACTTAAACCCCAAATTGCAAAATGACCGTTATGCCCCTAAAGGGCAAAATGACTGAAATGCCCCTATATGATATATGACTGATTTGGTATGCCATTTGATGTTATGTTTGCATTCATGCATGTGATATTATGCTACATGGGGACAGGATCTTATAATTGGAGAGAGTATTTGATCTTCTAGGCTTGCACGGGTCGCCCGAGACGACTGTGGACCTACTTGCACGATTCACCCGAGACGACTGTGGACCTATTTCGGTATGGTCGCATGGGTCGCCCGAGATGACTGTGGACCTAATGATGTATATTGGTTAGTGCCGCAACCGGTGCTACATTGGGAGTGTATGGATGGGTGGGTCGATTTAATCCCCACAAGAGTGCAGGGTTGGAAGCGATACGGAGTGCATGTTTGGTTGGGATACTTGTGCATTGCATATATTGACATTGATTGTGATATGGGCTTAGGCCTAACAGAGGCTGTTATGGGCTAAGGCCCAAATGCCCCCGCTATTGTAATGGGCTTAGGCCCAAATTGATTGATACATGCTATATGTTCGATGAGGGTTGTACACACTGAGTTTTTGAAAACGCATTCCCTCTTTTTAATTTTTTTAGGTAATCCTCAGTAGGCGGTTCAACGTATTAGAGGACTCAGAGGTGGCCACGCTACGAACTTTTAGTCTCATAATTTAATTTACTTTACTTTAATTGCTTTGTTGTTTTGGGGTTTTTGTTTCTGGGTTTTGATGTAATAAGGCCTTTCTCGGGTTTTGATTTTGATTTTGGGTTTTTGTTACATTTGATTGATTAGCCTCTAGTTTTAGGTTTTGTATTTTAAAAAGAAAATAATGATTTACAATCAAACATAAGTATGCAAACGTTTTCAAAGAAAAACATTCTGCGTTAATCAAAACTTGGGAGATAATAATGAATATAAAAACTAAGGTTTTTTTTTCAAATATCAACTTAAGGTTTACTTAAATTTACAAATATCCAGGTTTTCAATAGTTTTCATTTTTAACTAAAGTTCTCCTCAGACGAGACTGGTTTTGAAAATAGGAACTTGTTTGTAAATACTATTTTAAACTAGGAATGATCAAATGTTTTACGGAGATCAAACATTTTATAGATTGTATGATTTACCCTTCAATGTGACGCCATCAAATTCAACCATAACGTCTGGGCCGGGTTTGGGAAGTTACACATCATAAATCTTTTCCAACTTGGGCAGTAAGGCTAACCATAGGCTACCGACCCTATTCTCTCTGTGATCTCATAAGGTCCAATAAAACGTGGACTTAACTTACCTTTCCATCCAAATCTAAGAATTTTCCTCCACAGAGAAACTTTCAAGAACACACTGTCATCGACTCAGAATTCTATATCCTTTCATTTCAAATCACTGTACGACTTTTGTCTATCGAAAGCAGCCTTCAAGTAGTCGTGAATCACTTTTACTTTCTCTTCTGTTTCCTTGAGTAGATTAACCCCGTGAATCTAATTTTCCTTGAGTTCTGTCCAATACGAAGGCATACTACACTTACGCCCATATAAAGCCTCATAAGGCGCCATTTTCAAACTCGACTGGAAACTATTGTTGTATGCAAATTCGACCAAAGGTAAGTACTTTTCCCAACTACCTTGGAATTCCAACACACAACATCTAAGCATGTCCTCAAGCACTTGTATCACACTTTCTAACTGACCATCAATCTGTGGATGAAAAACGATACTAAAATTTAGCTTTGTGCCCAAAACTTCTTGTAGCTTCCTCCAAAATCGTGACGTGAATCTCGGATCTCTATTCGAGATGATCAACAATGGTACTCTGTGTAATCTCAAAATCTCATAAATGTACAAGTCGACCAACTTATCGAGTGAATAATCCCTATGCACAAGTATAAAATGAGCTGACTTTGTAAGCCTATCAATTACAACCCAAACAGAGTATTTCTTCTTCAGAGTTATCGGTAAACTTATTATGAAGCCCATGGTGACACGATCCCATTTCCACTCGGGGACCATGATAGGCTGTAATAATCCAGAGGGTACTTGGTGCTTTACCTTCACTTGTTGACAAATTAAGCATTTCGCCACATACTCGAAGATATCTCTTTTCATGTTTGGCCACCAGTACCATTTCTTCAAATCGTTGTACATCTTAGTACTGCCAGGGTGGACAGACATTCTGCCACTATGTGCCTCATATAGAATTCTCTAAATAAGCTCTTCATCTCTTGGTACGCAAAGTCAATCTCGGAACCTTAAATAACCATATGAATCGATCTGGAAATCTGAATCGGTACTTAACTCGCACTAAGCTTTCTTGGCTTATAATTCTCCTCTGTTAGCTGTGCTTCATAAATCTCGTGAATGAACATTGGTCTAGCTCTCAACTCTGCCAAGACCGAACCATCGTCGGTAAGGGACAACTGTGTGTTCATGGCTCTTAAAGCAAATAAGGATTCTGACTTAAAGTGTCTGCAACAACGTTTGCTTTCCCTAGATGATAGTCGATGACCAACTCATAATCCTTTAGTAACTCGAGCCATCGTCATTGCTGTAGATTCAAGTCTTTCTGCGTCATCAAGTATTTAAGACTTTTGTGGTCTATGAACACGCGGCACTGCTCACCGTATAAATGATGTCTCCTGATAACGGCTCGCGATATTAAGTAATAAAATTTATAAAACTGATCATACCAAAACTAACTAATATCAGGACCTTAAAGGTAAGCGCACCTGTCAAACAGTAGTATAATTTAGCGGCTATACCGAGTTATCGTACCCAAGGGAACTAAAAGTACTAATACTTACTTCCTTTCTATTATCTAGCCTAAAAATAAAGAAAGTTGATTTAAACTAATTCTAAAACTAACTAAAAGTGCACAAAAAGTAAATTAGGGAAAACTTTAGGGAAAAGCTGATTGATATAAGCAATACTTAAGGGAGAATCCACCTAGACTTCACTTGTTATTGGTTTTTGAGCTAGACGATTTATTCACTTAACTTGATCCGTAGGGATCCCTAACCTATGCTAAACCCTCTGTCGAGGCGTAGAGCAACTAGGCCTAAGCTGTTAATTAAAGTTCCTTTATTAATTAACTCCCTAGGTTGCATTAATTAGATCTATGGCTCCCCATATTAGGTTTGACCCTAATCCGGCAGATTTATGTCGCCCTATGTCTAGGGTTGCATGCAACTCAGCTTAATTATGGTAGATCTACTCTTATCACAGGGACTTTTGCTCCTCTGCTCTAAGCACATCTAATTCTTGAAGTAATACCTGGGATTATTAAATCAAGAATTAAGCACACATAATTAAGAACAACTCAAGTATTTATCATATAACTCAAGAATAAATAATAACAAGATCTGTCTTAGGCTTCATCCCCCTCAAGTATTTGAGGGGTTTAGTTCATAATTAAAGAGGAAAACATCTCAGAAGAAATAAAACAACAAAACATAGGAAACCAAAAACCTCTGAAGGAATTTAGGGAGATCTTCTATCTTGATGCAGGATTCCGACTTCTGGGATGAATCAATTGGCTTCCCTTGGAGTAATTCTTGGTTTTCACTCTTTGTGTTGGTAGAGAGACGACTCCTCACTTTAGGGAAAAGATTACCTTTGGCAGGGGGAAATCAAGTACACCCTTAGAGTTGCCTCCTAGGGTCTTTATGTAGAGTTTTGGGGAGCCTTTCTTAGCCTTTAAGTATTCAAATCCGAGTGAAATTCCTCTTCCTCACGACTAGAACAAGCCCATGTGCCACGCCCGTGTGATTTTGACAAGAGGCCGTATGATTCTATCGGTGGAGGCACGGCCGTGTGGCCTGGCCGTGCTTGTCGGGGGTTGGACCGTGTGATCTTCATGTGGCACGGCCGTGTGGTTACTTCTTGGGCCATGCGTTTTCACATTTTGGCCCATTTTCTCCGGTTTTTGGTCTATTTTCCGTTCTTTTCTCTTCCCTATGCTCTCCTGAGTATAAGATATGAAATAGAAGGATTAAGAGCACCAATTCTCACAAAATTAATAATAATTCATCCAAAATATAGCCTAAACATGAGGTAAAAATATGTATAATTTATCATTCATTAAATACCCCCACACTTAAGCCTTTGCTTGTCCTCAAGCAAAATCTCAATCCCTAATAAAGAATCATTCTTCTCAACCTACAATCTTTATCAATAATGTTTCAAATTAATCCACAGGAAATCATATACTGAAAATTCAATCAAAATAACATTAAAGACTCAATCAATCTAAGTTGAGAATTTTATCATTAAAACATAAGCTTTCTCCCTTCTCCTAAGTAATTATCTCTCCATCGTAGTTAACAGAAGTTGACATTCTCACTAAAGATTCACTCTATCCACTCGAAGTGTTTAGGGTTCAAAAAGTAAGCACTCTCCAGTCAACCTGAAAAGCTATTACCATAGGCTTGCAAGGAAATCACATCTCCACCACTATAGATTGACATGACATATCGATCAAAAGGTCTTGTAAAGGTTGTAACGGGGCTTGGTTAAGGGTGTTGTCACAGGCTGCAAAAGAAGGGTTAGAATCGAGATTGAACTGAAAAGTTATCTAGCTAGAAAAATCTCTATCACCGGGAACATATTTCTAGGGCTAGTTTTTATGATAATATCGTTAATGCCTGGGTAGCCTTTAAATAGAAATATGTAAAAACTTTTGAACTATTACATATGACAACTGAATTTAATTGTAAATACACGTTTTTCTCTTTTTCTTTTTTTTTAGAATAATTCATAATAATCTTGAATATTTACAACTTTACATGCTGGAAAAGAGAATAAAGCTAGATAATAATTTCAACTCAAATCTCGACAAAAATAAGGGTCAATGTAATTGAATAAAATTCAATAAAAAATGGGTTATTGGTTAATAATTAGAAGGTAAGTCAAAGAATGGGTTGTTAGGCTCAACGAGGTTCACTAGGGGTTAAATTATGGAGGTAGGCCTTTGTGGAGTAAGTAGGTTAAATCTTAAGTGCCTTTATCATTTCGGTATACCAAATCAATGATGTGGTCTTGATGCGTATAATCAAAGCAAGTTCTAGAATAACAAATCAGTGTTGACTCACTCAAAGCAATAATAAAAGTGAGCACGAAAGAATGTATGCTCAAAAGGCTCAAAATCTCACCAGAATTATGGCTTTTTGATGTCAATCCTGTGAATTTCAAATTTTAAGATAATACTTAGAATTAAAGAAATAACTTATGCAAAAATTGGGGTTCTCAAAAATTTCAACTTATCATGCTTGATTCCCTAATGTTTTAAAGTTTGAATAATCAGAGTATAGGCACCTATATCTTAATTCTCAACATATCAATAAAATCATAAATCAATCAGAATTAATTCCTAATAGGAGTCTGAGAATTATTTGAGAACAAAGTATGAAAAATTTTAGGGATTTCATAGATAATTATAGATTTAAAGTAACTTCCCCCCCACACTTAAGATGTACATTGCCCTCAATGTACAAAGATATAGATAGCAAGAGAAGTATAATATCATAAGATAGGGGGAGGATTGAAACTCCCTGAATTTAGGATGAACTTGTGAGGAAGAGTCGGCAATTGTGGCAGGGTGTTCCCATTTTAAGTTGAATATGAGCTGTAGAGCTCCTTTTTGAAACTGCGAAAATATTAATTTGTCGTGGGACATTTGGATTAATAGAGATTGCTCGTTAGGGATTGGCCGATATGAAAGATAGAAAAATAAATAACAGAAAAATAATAAACTAAGTTCTAAAAATACTTAATAATGTAACGATTAAAAGGAGTTAACAAATAAAAATAAGATTCGAAATAAAAATGAGACTAATAAAGGAAAAATAAAAATGAAAAATGAGAAAGATAGAACTGAAAGGGAGAATAGAGGCACACGCCCGTGTGGCTCGGGTTTAACCCGTGTTGGCCATATTGCATGGCCGTGTGCGATCTTGTTCGTACTTCACACGGTCGTGTAGGACGTCCCACGGCCGTGTGCGATGAGGCTTCGCTACTCCCACGTGTAGGACAGTCTGAGGACACGGGCATGGGGATTTGTGCAAGCCCATGTTGAAGTCGAAAGGTTGCCACGGCCATATCGTACGGCCGTGGCTATATATTGGTGGCCCGTGTTTTGGGAAAATTTGTGCTCTGTTTATACACGGCCTTGGTACATGACCGTGTCTCTGTTTGAAGTGTTCACACGGTCTCGGACACGCCCGTGGGCATGACCGTGTGGTTCTAAATTTTTGCATTAACAAGGGTTAGTTGATGCATAAAAATACTAAAATCAAAAATAAAAGAAAATTTACTAAGTTAGTGCTCGAGTTGCCTCCCGAGAAGTGCTTATTTATAGTCTAAGCTCGACTTTGCTCGAGCTTGTATGTTCACGGTGATTTGAAGAGTTGATACTCTTCTATCCTGCTTACTATTTTATTATCAATGTAGGATTTGAGTCGAGTGTGATTTACCTTGAAAGTGCCGGGTAACTCATGTTTTATCTCGACTGTACCATAGGGAAAGATTTTCTTTACCGTGAAGTAAGGTGTATCACTTGTATGCTCTTTTGAATTCAAGATTCGAGGATCGTCTTCCCCTAAGATTACCTTATCCCCTACCTTGAGTTGATTCGTTTGTACTTGAGGGTCGGCTTTGTGATGCTCTGGGTTGGTTTGGCATACTTTGGCCTTTTCATGATAGTTCAGCCACTCATGTAGTTCCTCGATCTGAAGCATTCGCTTTTCAGGTGCATCTCCCTTGGATGGACTTGTCTGTGATTGGGTTACCTTTATGTGGAGCGTATCCTACACAGAAGGTTGGGTGGTGAGTTTAGTGTTTTTACAAGGACTCGTAACTATATTATTATCAGCAGTCTTAATCGAGTTCCAAGCTTGTAAAGTAACATTGTCATCACCTATGCGTAGTGTAAGCTCACCTATTCCTACATCAATTATAGTTCTGGCAGTTGCTAAAAAGGGACGCCCTAAAATTAAAGGTACCTCAATATCTTCATCCATGTCAAGCACAACAAAATCAACAGGGAATATAAATTTATCTACCTTTACTAGCACATCTTCTATAATTTCCCTAGGATATTTAACAGATCTATCAGCTAGTTGAATACTCATCCTAGTGGGCTGTGGTTCCCCTAGACCTAGTTGCTTGAACATTTTGTAAGGCATGAGATTAATGCTAGCACCTAAATCAGCTAAGGCTTAATCAATAAGTAAACTACCAATTAAACAAGGAATAGTGAAACTCCCTGGGTCTTTCAGTTTTGTTGGCAGTTTATTTTGGAGAATAGCTGAACATTCTTCGTTGAGTTCCACTGTGGCTAATTCTTCCAACTTCTTTTTATTTGTCAGAAGTTCTTTAAGGAACTTCGCGTATTTCGGCATCTGCGAAATTGCTTCAACAAAAGGTAAGTTAATATGTAATTTCTTTAAGAGTTTAAGAAACTTATCGAATTGTTCATCTCAATGGTCTTTCTTTAATGCGTTTGGGTATGGGATACGAGGCTTGTATTCTTTGATGTCTGGCGTATTGCTGCTTACCTCTACCTTACCTTTATTCAACTCAGGTTCCTCACTTGATTCTGGATTGTCTTTGGTTAATGTCTCCTTTTCTATTGTACTGACGACATGAATTTGCTCTCTTGGATTGGTCTCAGTGTTACTTGGGGGTCCACCTTGTGGTCTTTCTGAAATTAGCTTGGCGAGTTGACCAATTTGATTCTCAAGGCCTTTAATTGATGCTTGCTGGTTCTTTAGTGCCGTTTCGGTATTTTGAAAATGGGTTTCTAATACGGCCATAAATTTTGTGAACATCTCTTCAAGGTTCGGTTTTTTCTCTTGTTGTGGAGGTGGCTATTGAAATCCCAGAGGAGGTGGTTGTCTTTGATTCCCTTGTCCTCCCCAAGAAAAATTGGGGTGGTTCTGCCAACCTGTATTGTAAGTATTACTATAAGGGTTATTTTGAGGTCTAGAATTGTTACCCATATAGTTGGTTTGCTCAATTTCCATGCCATGTCCATAAGAGGAGTAATCTGGATTGAACAAATTTCCCTGGATTGCGTCACGCTGCATCACTGGATGTGCCTGTGTAGAACCAACAAAATTATCAAACTTTTTATTTAAAAGTTCTACCTGGTTAGGAAGCATGGTGACAGCATCAATATTATAAACTACTGCAGCTTTTGTTGGCTTTGTCCTCATGACTTGCCACTGATAGTTATTTAATGATATCTCCTCAATAAATTCATAAACCGCTTTGGGTGTTTTATTGTTGATTGTTCCTCCTGCTGCGGTATCAATCATCTGTCTCGTTGAAGGGTTCAAACCGTTGTGGAAGGTTTGAACTTGCAGCCACAAAGGTAAACCATGATGAGGACACCTTCTCAAAAGATCTTTGTATCTCTCCCATGCATCGTAAAGTGTTTCTAGATCCTTCTGCACAAAAGAAGAGATATCGTTTCGCAATTTAGCTGTTTTAGCTGGAGGAAAATATTTAAGTAAAAATTTTTCAGTCATCTGTTCCCATGTAGTAATTGAGCCTCGTGGTAGAGAATTTAACCACTGTTTAGCCTTGTTTCTCAAAGAGAATGGGAATAGCCTAATACGAATGGCATCATCAGAAACGCCATTTATTTTGAATGTATCGTATATTTCCAAGAAATTGGCTAGATACGAGTTAGGATCCTCATCCTACAAACCATCAAACTGAACAAATTGCTTATCATTTGAATAGTGTTAGGTTTTAATTCAAAATTATTTGCAGTAATAGTAGGTGTAACAATGCTAGATTCAGTGCCTGCTAAATTAGGTCAAGCACAATCATACATAGTACGCGGAGTAGGATTTTGCTCAATAGGATTTGCGACTACTACAGGAATTAGCTGATTATCCTGGTTTGCTTCCATCTCTTCAGCAGGTTCAGGTTCTTCTTCTTGTCCTGGATAATGTAAACTGCGTCTAATTTCTCTACGATTTCTGCGAACTGTCACTTCTAGATCTTCGTCAAAAAATAGTGGTCCTGTTGGGTTGTTTCTAGTCATAAACTAAGAATACCTAAAAATAAAAAGAAAAGAAAATTCAAAAATTTAAAAGAAAATAAAAATAAATAAATAAAAACTGAAAATAAAAATAAAAGAAAAATAAATAAATATATATAAATATAGTAATGGCTAAAGTAATAGAAATCGAGTTTTCTTAATATTTTAGTTCCCCGGCAATGGTGCCAAAAACTTGATAACGGCTCGCGATATTAAGTAATAAAATTTATAAAACTGATCACACCAAAACTAACTAATATCATGACCTTAAAGGCAAGCGCACCTGTCGAACAGTAGTATAGTTTAGTGGCAAGATCGAGTTATCGTACCCAAGGGAACTAAAAGTACTAATACTTACTTCCTTTCTATTATCTAGCCTAAAAATAAAGAGAGTTGATTTAAACTAATTCTAAAACTAACTAAAAGTGCACAAAAAGTAAATTGGGGAAAACTTTAGGGAAAAGCTGATTGATATAAGCAATACTTAAGGGAGAATCCACCTAGACTTCACTTGTTATTGGTTCTTGAGCTAGACGATTTATTCACTTAACTTGATCCGTAGGGATCCCTAACCTATGCTAAACCCTCTGTCGAGGCGCAGAGCAACTAGGCCTAAGCTGTTAATTAAAGTTCCTTTATTAATTAACTCCCTAGGTTGCATTAAATAGATCTATGGCTCCCCATATTAGGTTTGACCTTAATCCGGCAGATTTATGTCGCCCTATGTCTAGGGTTGCATGCAACTCCACTTAATTATGGTAGATCTACTCTTATCACAGGGACTTTTGCTCCTCTGCTCTAAGCACATCTAATTCTTGAAGTAATACCTGGGATTATTAAATCAAGAATTAAGCACACATAATTAAGAACAACTTAAGTATTTATCATATAACTCAAGAATAAATAATAACAAGATCTGTCTTAGGCTTCATCCCCCTCAAGTATTTGAGGGGTTTAGTTCATAATTAAAGAGGAAAACATCTCAGAAGAAATAAAACAACAAAACATAGGAAACCAAAAAACTCTGAAGGAATTTAGGGAGATCTTCTGTCTTGATGCAGGATTCCAACTTCTAGGATGAATCAATCGGCTTCCCCTGGAGTAATTCCTGGCTTTCACTCTTCGTGTCGGCAGAGAGACGACTCCACACTTTAGGGAAAAGATTACCCTTGGCAAAGGGAAATCAAGTACACCCTTAGAGTTGCCTCCTAGGGTCTTTATATAGAGTTTTGGGGAGCTTTTCTTAGCCTTTAAGTATTCATATCCGAGTGAAATTCCTCTTTCTCATGACTAAAACACACCCGTGTGCCATGCCTGTGTGATTTTGATAAGAGGCCGTGTGATTCTATCGGTGGAGGCACGACCGTGTGGCCTGGCTGCGCTTGTCGGGGGCTAGACCGTGTGATCTTCATGTGGCACGACCTTGTGCCACGGCCGTGTGGTTACTTCTTTGGCCATGCGTTTTCACATTTTGGCCCATTTTCTCCGGTTTTTGGTCAATTTTCCGTTCTTTTCTCTTCCCTATGCTCTCCTGAGTATAAGATATGAAATAGAAGGATTGAGAGCACCAATTCTCACAAAATTAATAAAAATTCATCCAAAATATAGGCTAAACATGAGGTAAAAATATGTATAATTTATCATTCATCATCTCCATATCTTTAGTGCAAACACTATAGCAACCAACTCTAAATCCTGAGTCGGATAATTCTTTTCGTGGGGCTTCAATAGTCTCGAGGCATAGGCAATCACTTTGCCTTCTTGTATAAGTACACATCCCAATCCGTTCAGTGAAGCATCACTATAGACTACAAACTCTTTTCCTGGTTTAGGCTGCACTAAAATAGGAGCATCAGTCAATAATGTCTTTAACCTCTTAAAACTTTGTTGGCACTTTTCGTTCCACTCGAACTTAACATCTCATATAGGAGCGGCGATCATGGAAAATCCCTTAACAAATCTTCGGTAATAACTGGCCAAACCCAAGAAACTTTTAACTTTGGACACGTTGTTCGGTAGTTTCCAATCAATAATTGTTGAAATTTTATTTGGGTCAACTCTGATGCCATCACCCGAAATGATGTGGCCCAAAAATCCAACTTCCTTAAGCCAAAATTCACTCTTACTGAACTTGGCGTAGAGTTGCTTATCACGTAAAGTCTGCAAAACTGTCCTCAAATGCTTGGCATGTTTGTTTTCATTGTGAGAATAGATCAAGATATCGTCCATAAAGACTACGACGAATCTATCCAAGTATGGCCGAAAGATACGATTCATTAAGTCCATGAATATTGTTGGGGCATTGGTCAAACCGAATGGCATGATAAGACTCCTTAACTCGTTTGAAATGCTGTCTTCGGTATGTCAGACTCCTTAACTCTTAGCTGATAATACCCAGACCTCAAGTCTACCTTGAAAAACACTATGGCTCCTCGCAACTGGTAAAAGAAATCATCGAACCTTGGCAAAGGGTACTTGTTCTTTACGGTTACCTTATTAAGCTGCCTGTAGTCAATGAATAATCTTATCGAACCATCTTTCTTTTTCACAAATAAAACTGGAGCACCCCATAGAGAATGGTTGGGTCTTGTGAAGCTTTTGTCTATCAAATCTTGTAGCTAAGCTTTTAATTCCCTTAACTCGGTTGGGGCCATCCTATAAGGAGCAATAGAAATAGGTGTAGTACCTGCAGCCAACCCTATACCAAATTCAACCTCTCTAGCTGGAGGTAATCCTAGCAACTCCTCCGAAAATACATCTTGATACTCGCAAACTACTGGTACTGACTCTATTTTCAACGTTGTTTCTTTAGTATTCATCACATAAGCAAGATAAGCCTCATACCCTTTCTTTATGCACTTTTGAGCAACCAAGGAGGAAACCACTATAGGCAAACTTTTTGATTCATCTGATTCAACTCGAAGAGTATTCCCATCCTCACATTTCAATTCAATATATTTTCTGCCACAGGTCACTACAACATCATGAGTGGTTAACCAATCAATGCCAAGAATTACATCAAATTCATTGAATGGTAAAAGTATGAGGTTAGCTAGGAAACAATGACCCCTAATCATCAAAGGGCAATTTCTACATACTTCGTCTACTAATAAACACTTGCCTAAGGGATTAGATATTTTTATCACAAATTCCGTAGATTCCACAGGCATACTCATGCTAGGAACTAATTTCATGCAAATATACGAGTGGGTAGATCCAGGGTCTATCAAAGCAATAACAAGAGTTTCATGAAGAGAAAATGTACCCATTATAACATCGAGCGATGACGCCTCTTTGCGAGCTCGAATGGCGTACGTCTTTGCTGGGGCTCTACCCTCAGGTCTCGCAGTTTGTTCCTTTGGTGCACCCTTACTACTTGATCTCGTCCCTGGGTTTCTCTGAGGTATACCTCTGGAAGGAGGATTACTCAACCTTGCACTCTGATCCTTTTTTTTCTGCCATATCGGGGCACTCTCTAATGAAGTGATTTGGAGAGCCACACTTGACACAAACCTTCTCGTGAGCTCGATATTCGCCGAGGTGACATCTACAGCACTGAGGGCACTCAGGTCTATTTGGTCGGGTGTTACTGACGCTTTCAACCGAGATGGTCTGAGTTTTGGAGGCTGAATGTTGTTTACCTTTGCCTTTACTTGAAAACTCGGCTGAAGTAGCTGATCGTGTAGAAAATTCCTTTGATTTGTTGGAAGTGGATTGAAATGACTTACCAAACGGTCTCTTCCTCGAGTCATGAGACTCCATTTCAGCTTTCCTCTTTTCTTTGGCCAACTCCTCAGCCTTACAAGCTATATCCACTAGCACCACAAACTCTTTTATCTCAAGAATATCGATAAACATTTTGATGTCCTCATTTAGCCCATCCTCAAACCTCTTGCACTCCTCAAGGGTGCACGATAACTCATTAAATACCTTAATGGTATTTTCTAGCCAAAACTCAACTCTTTCCCAGTCATCATCCTTAGTAGCCCGGAACTCTGCTACTCCTTGTTTTCGAATTCTATCAACTGGAGGCTTTTCTTACCTTACTACCTCTACTATCTGGGGAACTGCTAGGGTAGATTGAGGGAATTGAGGGGGTGGAGCTTGGTGTCTAGTGGCCAGGTTCGTTAGAACAAACTGAGTGAACCACTCATTCATCATTTAGAAAAAGGCTTCCTGAGCCTCTCCTCCCTGATTTAGAAAAGCTGGCCTATTCTCGGTTCCAGCTGGCACTGTCCCTTCAGTGGGAGCTGGCGTATTACTTTCTACATCATCTGCAGTAGCTCGTTTGGGATCCATTTGCTATAATAAAACATATTTAAAATGACAGGAGTCGTCACACTATCATTTCTCATAAATACATAAGATGGCATGTATGGCTAGACTCATACATGTGCTAGGTTAATCTTAGAATTGACTAAACACTAGCTCTGATACCACTAAATGTAACACCCCCTTACCCGAGTCTGACGCCAGGATGGGGTACGAGGCGTTACCTTACTAAATCATACTATAACTTGAAATCTCGAGCTATAAATTTTTTTTAAAAACTTATCATTCATTCTCTTAATAACCTTATCATGGGCTTACGAGGCCCAAAACATACATTAGATGTATTCTGAAATTGATCCGAGAACTTTCGAGCACTTAGAAAATTTTTACCTAAAACAGGGCCACACACACGTGTGAGATGGGACACGCTCGTGTGGGTATGCCGTATGGTCTCACATGCCCATGTCCCTAGCTCGTGTCTAATTTATTTTTATTTTCAACCTATAGGGGTTTTGACACAGCTTGGGGACACGCCCGTGTTCATGGCCCGTGTCCCTCACATGGCCTAGACACGCCCGTGTCAACATCCCGTGGAGTATTTTGACTTGAATACCATAATCATAAGAATTGCACACGCCTGTGTGCTCATCCTCTGTTCTATACTTACTTAACTAAATTGGATGCAGGGGACACACGGCCTATTAACACGCCCTTGAGGCTGACTGTGTTTCATACACAGCCTAGGCACACGCCCGTGTGCCCAACTGTTTGGACAACAATAAGCTATTTTCGAAGCCTTATGCCACCCGGAAACATAACCAAACACAAGCCAATTCCATAACACATAACAAGGCATAACATATTCTCTAAATACTCCTAATTAAAACATTCCAATGCCAACATACATATCATCCTCAACCACTTTACTATACTTAAACATGCAAGATTGCGCATTCATGAATTTCATCTTCAATCCATAAAATATGAGTTAGGCAATATTAGTCCATTACAACACTATTAGAGTAATACCAAAGCCAATGCCTATGGGTACACAAAATGACACTTAGTAAAATGACCATTCATCCTATACATGCCATACATCAAAACGACCAATTTTACTATACCAAAATGAATGGCTTGATAGTGTGACTTTGAGCTCCGATTTTCTCGATCCCTGAGCTGGTATAGCAAATCTACATGGAAGAGAGAAAATAAAGAGTAAGCACATAAAATGCTTAGTAAGTTGCATGAATAAAAATAGCAACAAAATCATGAAAATATCACTCAAATAAGTATCACAAATTTTATGTAATTTCCTTACTTATCTACATGACTTACTCAATCATATACTTACTCATGCTTTTCATGCTGTATTTCTCATAACATTATACTCTCAATATTTCATACTTACTCGTATATACCTGCAACACTTAACATGAAACTTTAGCCTTTCTCTTGAAACTTATCAACTTGAATACTTTACTCTTCTAAGATTTCTTTGGAATTCCAAAGCATACCCGTAAGTCAATCTCATGAAATGATGCCAATACCATGTCCCAAACATGGTCTTGCATGGGATCACACATTGATGTCGATGCCATGTCCTAGACATGGTCTTACACGAGATCGTACTCCGATGCTGATGCCATGTCCTAGACATTGTCTTACACGGCATATCATATTGGATGCCCATGCCATGTCCCAGACATGGTCTTACAGGGGATTCTTATATACTCTCGGTACCAAAGCCATTTCCCAGACATGGTCTTATATGGAACCTCATCTCAGAGTCCCATGCCATGTCCCAGACATGCTCTTGTAGGGGATCATATCTCGATGCCAATACCATGTCCCAAACATGGTCTTACATGCGATCTTAGTTCGGTGGCGATGCCATGTCCCAGACATGGTTTTATACAGGACCTACAATAATCATGACATGATTACGGTATCCTTCGTGTCATTTAAACTTGCATGTAACTTCTCTCTCCTTTTTTTATGTTCTCTTCATTTCTTAGTAAAATTTCACTTCAATAATTTCATGAATCTCATACATTTCCTCAATGAATCAATGTCATGGAATTTAGCATAACTCATACAAAATTATATCCATGTCTTCATAAAATATCATAATTTCACAAAAAGTCATCATAATGAATTTATATAACAAAGGAGCTAAATTATTAAATAAAAATTACCTTGAGTCCAAAATGGGGGAGAATGCTCGGTTTAGTCCACTACTTTACTTTTTCCCCGGTTTCGGTCCGAGCTTCTTGTTTCTTGATCTAAAATGACAAATTTGACTTATTTAGTACCCACATTGACTAAATATCTCATAATTCATACTTTGGAAAAATTTATAATTTTGTCCCCTTAAACTTTTGCATATTTCTAAAATAGTCCCTAGGCACGTATAATGGAATGTATTTATACTCTTGGCTACCCAAGCCTAGCTGACACTTACTAGTGTCCATAAAGGCCCACATTGCTCACAATTTCATGCTTTTACTACACAATTTACTAACTTTTCAATTTTGTCCCTATTAGGGACTTTCGTGAAAAATCACCCAGAGAAAGGTGTTTACTACACTTTAATCTTTCATTTTCTACCACTAGGCATCAAATTACTTGTATGTCATGCATGGGTATATTTTTGAATATAAACCCTAGCTCAAATTAGTGGTAGAAATACCTAGATTAAGCTACGAGGATTTCAAAAATACGAAGAGCATGAAAAAGGGGGCTTGGAGTCACTTATGAAGCTTGAAAATGAAAAAAAAAAACCTAGCTATTGAGGGCTTAGGAATTTCGGCTGGTACTTGGAGAAGATGAGCCTATTTTTGGCTTATTTTCCCTTTTTATTTCATTAATTAGCCAAATGACCAAAATGGCATTACACCTTTTCTTTGAAATTTTACCCTTCCATGGGCATTTTTGTCCAAAATGCTTAAAATTGGTCTAATGGTCAAATAAGGGCTTCTAATAATTTCTCTTATGCTATTTCATACTTAAACCTTCTAGAAACTCAATTTTGGAACTTTTACAATTTAGTCTTAAAGGACAAATTAGTCACTAACTCATAAAATTTCCTTAATGAGATTTTTTCAATATCATGCAAGCATGCCATAATCTCAAAAATAATCAGGAAATAAAATTTTCTACTTCAGATTTGTGGTCTCCAAAAATCACTTTGTAAAAGTTATTTATCTATCAACAACCTTTCATTTTCTACTATAAATCTCTAATTTTCAGCATATACATCCACGACCCATTTTCCGTAGTTTGATAACTTTTCAAATTAATCCCCCAAATAGATAGATTAAGTTATCCTGGTTTCAAAAATATCAAAAGTACTAAAAACGGGACAAGGAAACTTACCCGATTAGGCCTTGAAAGTTTCTTCTTTTTCTCCTAGGGTTTCCATATAATTTGGGGGTTGAAGATGACAAAAATAAGTGATATTTCTTTTATCATCTTTTTAATTAATTAATTATTTCAATTTCCAATTTAGTCCTTGCACTTTTTCTATATTTCCATGCATAAGTCACCTTAAAATATGTACATACTTTCTTAAATGGTCTAATTATCTTATAAGGACCTCTAATTTTGAATTCCGTATCTATTTAATCCTTATAGATACTAGAATTCTACTTTTGCATTTTATGCGATTTGGTCCTTCTCGTAATTAAACACTAAATCAGTAAAATTTTCTTGTCAAAATTTTCACATACCATTTTTATTGTATTACGAACCATGTAATAAAATAAAACTAAATTTTATTCTCGGATTAGATTTGTGGTCTCGAAACCTCTATTCCGATCTCAATGAAATTGGGTTGTTACAACACAGAGGCTCTAGTAGAGTCAGCACCACAAAAATCATTTACAGTACCACCTCCATTTCTTGAAAGACTTGTCCAATGCAAGAAGGAGTGAGAAGAGAAGAAGATACTTGACACCTTTCAAAAGGCAAAAATCAACATACCTCTTCTCGATGCGATTTAGCAGATTTCATGATACACAAAATTCTTAAAAGAATTATGCACGAGTAAGAGGAAGCTCCTGGGCATTGAAAAGGTAAGTGTCTAAGAAAATGTCTCCGCCGTTCTGCAAAGCAAAATACCATTCAAATGTAAGGATCAATGTATGTTTCTCATATCTTAAAAAATAGGTAGTGCCGGTATTAAATGTAACACCCCTTACCTGTGTCTGATGCCGGGACAAGGTACGAGGTATTATCGAACTTAAACACACATAATCATACAAAATCGAGTCATAAATTTATATCCAATTTTAAAAATTTGCACATTCTTTCATATCGTCCCTAAAATGAGCCTACGAGGCCCAAAACATACTTTAGAAGCAGTTCGGGACTAAACCGAGAACTTCTGGAAATTTTGCAAACTTATAAAAATTTTGCCCTAAACAGGGGTCATACGTCCATGTGGATATGGGACACGCCCGTATGGGTAGGTCGTATGGTCACACATACCCATGTCCCTACCCCGTGTAACTCTTTGTTTATGATGTCATCTGGCAAATGAAACCACACGGCCAAGCTACACGCCGTCTGATAGGCTATGTGACGAATTAAATTCTCACAAAATAGGTGTAGACTTCTCACGCCCTTGGCATACGCCCGTGTCCAAGGCCATGCCATCCACATGACTGAGACATACGCCTGTGTCTCTATCTGTGTGCTCCATACCGGGCATTTTGTTTCTCAAAATTAAGGTGCAGGGGACACACGGCCCGTTCACACGCCCATGGGGCTGACCCTGTGTCACATACGGCCTAGACACACGCCCGTGTGTCTATCCGTGTAGACAATTTTAAGGTTATTTTCCAAGCCATTTGCCACCCTTCACTTCACAAACATACTTATACATCTCAATAGTATTTAACATGGCATTAATTGGCAATCAAACATCCACAAACATGGCTTGAACATAGCATTCCCACAACATCAAAGGCATTAACTCATGTATGCAAATATAAATAAGTTTACAACCCAATTAGCCAATATAAGTGTAACGCCCTGATTTTTTTGGGATTTCTCGGGTTTAGTGTGATTTTGGTAAAGTTGTGAAAGTTTTGTGTTCTGATTGCTAAATTTGTGTTTAAGTATGTTAGTGGGCCTTTAGGAGGCCCAAACTCCGGTGAAAACCCGATAAAAATAGCAAAAGTATGTTTTAAGTGAAAGGAGGAACTTGGTCAAGAGGGCTCTTAAGAAAAATTGGGGAAATTTGTCACAAAAGGAGCCTTGGGAAAGTGGCAAGGTGGCGCCACTAAGCTCCTAAAAAAATTGGTGCCTAGGTGGTAAGGGAGGTCCATGGTACGAGTTGCAAGGTAAGCATAAAGTCCTTTTATTTTTATGTGCATGTGTGGTCAAGTGTTAGTGCTCAAGTAAAACTCTGTCTTGTAGAATTTTAATTGTTCATGAGAGTGAATCAATGAGTGAATTAAGGATATTTGAATTTGAAGAGAAAGTGGCCGGCCAGGGGACTCTGCTTAGTGCAATTTCAGCATTTGCATAGGTTAGTATTTTGGCAATTAGGGTGCTAGTTGTGCCGATTTCCTTAGGGTTCCTTTAAGCTTTATTGTGCTGATTGTGTAGAGCACACTAGGGTTTTCTTTTGCTATTTTCTTTTTGCTATTCTTTCCTTCTTTTTTAACCTAATAGCCGAATCTTACACCCTAAAAAGAACCTCTATTGCCAATTTCTCTTTTGACCAAATTCACTTCCTATTCTTCTTCTTCACTCACATTTTTCTTCTTCTCCTTACCCCTCAAACCGATTGCACACCATCATTCCCTTCTCTAGCCGAATCCATCTTCTTCTGTTTCTCTTCTCTTCAAATCTCTGTCGACAATTTCTAAAAGCCGAAACTTCCCATTGCCGAATGCCTTATTTGACTGAAACTAAACCTTTGTCATTCATCTTTTAACCGAAACCAATCATCTCTTTCTTTTCATTGATTCTCCAGCAAGCCGAACCCCTTATCATCCATTACCTGTGCCGTCAATTCATTCTCTATTTCTCTGTTGTGTGGACAAGGACATCTAAGAGTAGATCTAGAAGTCGAATCCCCTTAGAGTCCTCATTTGCTATCGTTGGGACTAGATCTAGTATAGATCTAGTTTAGTGGAAGCGTGGAAGCAATATTCTTCAGGTAGAATCATCGGTAAGTGGTTAAGTTAAGGAATACTTTCAATTTATTTAAACTTAAGGATAAGCCGAAATCCCTATATATTTAGGGAGATTCTCGACTTGGCTAGGGGCTAATCTTATCTTGGAAATCGGTTTTGTGTTTGTTAAGGGGTGACCTACAAGGAGCATTGGATTAAGGACATTGACACAGTTGGATCTAGATCTTGTAGATTTAAGTTGGCAAGGTAAGACTTTAGGGCCATTAAAGGTGATGGCCGAATATGTAAGTAAAGTTTTGGTGAGTTTCGATTTAGATTAAGTGTTGGTATGGTCTAATCTGTTGAGGTGATCATTGTAGGAGAAAGTACGTGGGAGATCTCGCCGGTAGTATCGCAAATAGGTGTGTGTATCGAACACCCCTTCATGGTTCAAATCGATAAAAGCTGAAAAGCTGAAATGCCAAAGTTCTGGCATTTTGAGGCTTGTGAGCGTGCGAACGCTCTCAAGACGATCGGAGTATGATGGATTTGAAATCGCTACTGGTTGGAGAATCAAGTGCGTAATTTCGAGCACTTTGATATGTTAGGCCTCAGAGGGCCAAATGTGGGCCCAATGGGCTTTTGGGCCCATTTGGGTAAGAGTAGGTTTTATGGGTATTCTTAAGACTATAGGGCTAAAAATACTAAACCCGATAACTGGATACTAAAACTGGACTAAATGGGCTTAAGTGACCAACAGGCTCTGTAGGGCCCATTAGGGGCTTTAGGGCCTAGTAACTGAAACTCCTTAAAATTGTTAAATTGATCGTTCAAATGGAAGTAAAGACTGTTAGTAACTGTAACATGCTAAAAATTGGTAATAATTGTGCAAATGACCAAAATACCCCTTAGGGTGAGAAATTACTATTTTACCCCTAGGTGTAAAGTTACCATTATACCCCTACGGCTAAAATCAACTGTACTGCTTAATTTGACTATCACTGTTACTGTATGCCATGCTATATATATCTATTGCTTGGGTTGGGTTGAAATTGCAAGAAGTGTGAGTGGCACTGCACGTTTTCTGAAAGGGGCTATACCTCGTACTGTTTTCGGAAAGGGGCTATGCCTCGTACTGTTTTCTGAAAGGGGCTTTGCCTTGTTATACTGTTATCTGACTAGGGCTTCGGCCCAATTTATTATTATCTGGATAGGGCTTCGGCCCAGCATCTGACTAAACTGAATAGGGCTTAGGCCTAGTAGGCTCGAGCCAATTTGGGCATTGGATGGGCTTCTGCACACACTGAGTTTTCCAAACTCACCATTTTCCTTACTATCCTTGCAGATGAGCCTTAGTTCGTGGACTTGGAGCTAGGAGGCATTCAGTGTGGGCACAAAGACTGAATTTTGGTTTAAAGCTTATCTTCATTATTTCACTACTTTTACTTACTCGTTTTGTTTCGTTTTGGGTTTGTAATAAGGCCGCTATAACTATTTTTATTTGGTGTTTTTTCTTTTACTTATGCTTATTTTACTTCAACAACATTGACTCACATTTTTCCAAACTTAAATCAATGTTTTCAAACTAATCCTACCATACAGCCGGTTAACTAAGATAATGTTAATAAGGAAGTAAGTCGTTTAACAAACTGAGTAGAGATAGGTTGATTGCCAATAAACTGGGAGTTTTTATCAAACCCTAAAGTGTTGTTTTACAAAATTCATCACTAGACTTAGTAACTAAGCTACGCGAGTTAGTTTAGGTGATGTAGCACACCAGATTTGGCTATAACGTCTGGGCTAGGTTTGGGGTGTTACATTTAGTGGTATCAGAGCCTGGTTGTAACAACTCAACTGTGGATCGGGTCCAAAAAGGTTTTTAAAATTTTTGAGCCCAGAAGGGTATTTTTGGAAAATTAGATTTTCAGAAAATTTTTGGTTTTATAGAGATTTTTTCTAAATCAGCATGTTTTGAGAAACTAATTTTTAAAAGGCTTAAATCTTTTTGAGTTCTTCTGGAAGCTGATAAATTGAGTTGTGGCACACTGAATCCCTGGCACCAAGTCCGTAAGTATTTCTGCTTTATAAACTGTATTGTACTGAAATGATACTGTAGATAGAACTAAGCCTTTGATATGATACTGTAGATAAGGTAGTATTAAAACTACAAGACTGAGACTGTAGGGTAAATTAAAACCCTAGGAAACTGAGATAGTAGCTAGACTTTGATTGCGTGAGAACAACTATGAAACTTTATCTGTTCATAAAATATTCTGTAATAAAGAACTGGAAAATTAAACTAATTTCATAAAATTCATAAATCAGATAAGTCGATATGAGTACGAGAGCCGCTCGTGGACGAGGCCGTGGACGAGGCCATGGTCGAGGTCGAGGTAGTGCTCAAACTGAATTTTCGTCTTCGGGGCATATGCCAGTTGTGGAAGTACGAGCTCCGCCGGCGACGGAGACTGGATCTCATGATAGGGCTGTAGGGGATGACGCTCTATCCTAGGCCATGCTGAGGGTGTTAGAGGGGGTCGTTGGGGCAAGCACTGGAACTGTAACTAGAGGGTCTATTTCTGAACGACTCCGGGCTAACGGAGCTGAGGTTTTTAGGGGTATATCTAGAGTGGCCCCAAATGTGGCTGAGTATTGGTTGGAAGCCACAAAGCAGATAATGGACGATCTAGACTGCTCAGTGGAGTAGAAGTTAAAAGGAGCGGTGTTGTTCCTGCAAGACGAGGCGTATCAGTGGTGGATCACCGTGAGAGAGGGTACCCCAGCTGAGGGGGTAACATGGGAATTGTTCAAGAAGTCATTTAAGGCGAAATATGTAGGAGCTAGCTATATAGATGCGCGTAGGAAGGAATTCCTGAACCTGACCCAAGGCAGTAAGACCGTTGCTGAATATGAGGCAGAGTTTCTACGACTGAGCCAGTATGCTAGTGGTATTGTTTCCACTGAATATGAGCGCAGTGTTCGTTTTGAGGATGGTCTCAAAGATGAGTTGAGGCTGCTGATAGCTCCGCAGAGGGAGCGCGACTTTGCTGCACTGGTAGAGAAGGCTAAGATAGCCAAAGAAGTGAAACGAGCTGAACGACAGAACCGCGATAGGGATCGCAACTGTTTTAAGAGAGATTCTAGACCATCGGGTGCTGCAAACAGGAACTTTAAGAGAGCTAGAGTGAAGGAACCAGTTCGAGCTATACCGGTAAATACTGTGAGACCACAGCCTTGTAGGGATTGTGGTAGGGTACATCTGGGTGAATGTAGGAAGCGTAGTGGAGCTTGTTTTCAATGTGGGTCTATGGAGCACCAAGTAAAAGATTGTCCACAGAGGCCAGCTCAGACTCAAACTATTGATCAGAGGGTTGCTCAGCCTGTGCGAGGAGGATTGCCACCGCCAAGGGGCCGTGGTCAAGGTGAGGAGGCAACGGTAATCGACATGGTCGTGGGGCACCTGGTAGGGGTACTGGTAATGCTGAGGCTCGTCAGCCAGCCTTGGTGTATGCTACTCGTAGCCGAGAGGAGGGTGACGCACCTAATGTTATAACTGGTACGTTCTTGATATCTAGTATGCCATATACTGCTCTAATTGATGTGGGTTCAACACATTAATATGTTGCTTGTGAGATCTCTGGGTCGTTGGGTGTGCACTCTGAGGAGACTGTGAGTGGGGTAACTATAATTAATCCTCTGGGTCACTCGGTTAGGGTAGATAAACTCTTTAGGGATGTGCCTTTAGAGACTCAAGGTAGAATCTTTTTGGGAGACTTGATGGAATTACTTTTCAGAGAGTTTGATTTGATACTGGGCATGGACTGGTTAACGAAGCACAAGGCAACGTTGGATTGTGCGGCCAAGAGGATGTTGTTGAGAACAACTGAGGGTGAAGAGGTAATGGTTATTGGAGAACGAAAGGATTATTTGTCTAATGTGGTCTCTGCTTTAAGGGCTAAAAAGCTTATTCGCTAGGGTTGCGAAGCATATTTGGTGTTCGTGAGTCAAACTGAATATGAAAATGTAACAGTAGAGACAGTTAGAACTGTTAATGAGTTTCAAGATGTTTTTCCTGAGGAGCTTCCTGGACTACCTCCTAACCGAGATGTTGAGGTTGGGATCGATCTGTTGCCTGGAATAGCTCCAGTGCCCATTGCGCCTTACAGAATGGCACCAAAGGAGCTAGTGGAACTAAAAGCCCAGATTTAATAGTTGTTAGATTGGGGCTTTATTAGACCGACTATGTCTCCATGGGAAGCACCGGTGTTGTTTATGAAAAAGAAGGATGGAACAATGCGTTTGTGCATCGATTATCGCCAGTTGAACAAACTGACGATAAAGAATAAGTACCCTCTACCAGGAATAGATGATTTGTTTGACCAGCTTAAAGGAGCTTTTGTGTTTTCCAAGATTGACCTTCGATCTAGATACCATCAGTTAAAGGTTAAGGAGGTAGATGTTCATAAGAAGGAATTTAGAACTCGATATGGTCACTACGAGTTTTTGGTTATGCCTTTTGGGTTAACAAATGCACCTGCAGCTTTTATGGATTTAATGAATCGAGTGTTCCAGCCGTACTTTGATCGATTCGTAGTCGTCTTTATTGACGATATATTGGTGTATTCGGAAACAGAGGAGAAGCATGATGAGCATCTTCGAATTGTTTTACAAGTGTTGAGAGAGAAGCAACTGTATGCGAAATTTAGTAAGTGCGAATTTTGGTTGCGAGAAGTGACTTTTTTGGGTCATGTTGTTTCAGCTGAGGGGATTAGGGTAGATTCTTGCAAGATTGAGGCAGTTTTGGACTGGAAGCCGCCAAGGTTGATATCAGAAATTCGTAGTTTTTTGGGTCTGGCAGGTTATTACAGAAGGTTTGTAGAGGGGTTTTCTTTAATCACGGCACCATTGACGAAAATGTTAAGGAAAGGAGTAGCATTTATATGGACTGAGAAGCAGCAAGAAGCTTTTGACAAGCTAAAAAAGGTATTAACTGAGGCGCCAGTGTTGATTCAGCCAGAATCTGGGAAGGACTTCACTGTGTATAGCGATGCTTCGCATGTGGGGTTGGGTTGTGTATTGATGCAAGAGGGTAAGGTGGTTGCTTATGCTTCGCGACAGCTTAAGTCTCACGAAGCAAATTACCCTATGCATGACTTGGAGTTGGCCGCGGTGGTCTTCGCATTGAAAATCTGGAGACACTATCTGTATGGGGAAAAGTGTATTATATACACTGACCATAAAAGTCTCAAATATCTATTGACTCAAAAAGAGTTGAATCTTAGGCAACGAAGATGGATAGAGTTGCTTAAGGATTACGACTGTTCGATAGAATACCACCCAGGCAAGGCTAACGTAGTGGCTAATGCACTAAGCAGAAGGACTGTTGCTGAACTAAAGGCTATGTTTGCACGGTTAAGTTTGTATGATGATGGGAGTTTATTAGGTGAATTGCAAGTGCGACCGTCTTGGACTGAGAAAATTAAAGAGATGCAGTTGAAAGATGACTCGTTGATCCCTCGATTTCAGCAAGCTAAGGATAGTGAGAATGAGGATTTTGGATTAAACTCTGATGGGGTTCTCTGCTTCCGTGGAAGAGTTTGTATACCGAAGGATTCTTAGTTGAGGCAAATGATTCTGAAAGAGGCTCATGGTGGACCTTGTGCAATACATCCTGGAGGGAATAAGTTATATCAAGATTTGCGAGAGGTATATTGGTGGCCTGGACTCAAGCGAGAAGTGACTAAATTCTTGGGAAATGTCTGACGTGCCAGCAAGTTAAAGCTGAGCACCAATTGCCTTCTGGATTGTTGCAGCCAGTGAAGATTCCGCAGTGGAAATGGGAAAGAGTAACTATGGATTTTTTAAGTGGGTTGCCTTTGACACCTTTGAAGAAAGACTCTGTTTGGGTAATCGTGGATAGATTAACGAAGTCTGCACATTTCATACCAGTTAGAACTGACTATTCATTACAGAAGTTGGCCAAGCTGTATGTAGCAGAGATAGTGCAGTTGCACGGAGTGCCAGTTTCGATAATATCTAATCGAGATCCTAGATTTACATATCGATTCTAGCAGAAGTTGCATGAGGCGTTGGGTACGTGATTGGACTTTAGTACTGCATTTCGTCCTCAGGCAGATGGACAGTCTGAGAGGGTCATTCAAGTGTTAGAAGACATGTTGAGAGGATGTGTGATCGACTTTCATGGTAGTTGGGAAGACTATTTGCCATTGGCGAAATTCATATACAACAACAGTTATCAAGCGAGTATACAGATGGCTCCATATGAGGCACTTTATCAGTGAAGATGTCGTACAGCTACATGTTGGACAGAGTTAGGAGAGCGCTAATTGCTCGGACTAGAGTTGGTAGCGGATACAGAAAGCAAGGTTAAGCTGATTCGAGACTGGTTAAAAGAGGCGTCTGATAGGCAAAAGTCGTATGCTGACCTTCAGCGTAAGGAAATTGAGTTTGCTATTGGGGATATGGTGTTTTTGAAGGTTTCGTCATGGAAGAAGATCTTGAGGTTTGGTTGAAAGCGCAAGTTAAGTCCGCGATTTATTGGGCCTTATAGGATTCTCAAGCTGATTGGACCAGTAGCATATCAATTGGAGTTGCCGCTAGAGTTGGACTGTATTCACGACATTTTTCACATGTCTATGCTAAGACAGTATCGGTCGGATCCTTTGCATATTGTACCAGTAGAAGAGATTGCAGTTAATACTAATTTGACCTTCGAGGAGGAGCCTGTGCAAATCTTAGATCGTGAAGTCAAAGTCTTAAGGAAAAAGACCGTTCTATTGGTAAAGGTACTATGGCACAACCATGGGAGAGAAGAGGCTACATGGGAGCCAGAAGAGACCATGCGTCAATAATACCCTCAGTTATTTGGATCAGGTAAATTTTAAGGTCGAAATTTCTTTAAGGGGGTAGAGTTGTAATGCCCTGATTTTTGGGATTTCTCGGGTTTAGTGTGATTTTGGTGAAGTTGTGAAAATTTTGTGTTCTGATTGCTAAATTTGTGTTTAAGTATGTTAGTGGGCCTTTAGGAAGCCCAAACTCCGGTGAAAACCCAATAAAAATAGCAAAAGTATGTTTTAAGTGAAAGGAGGAACTTGGTCAAGAGGGCTCTTAAGAAAAACTTGGGGAAATTTGTCACAAAAGGAGCCTTGGGAAAGTGGCAAGGTGGCGCCACTAAGCTCCTAAAAAAAGTGGCGCCTAGGTGGTAGGGGAGGTCCATGGTACGAGTTGCAAGGTAAGCATAAAGTCCTTTTATTTTTATGTGCATGTGTGGTCAAGTGTTGGTGCTCAAGTAAAACTCTGTCTTGTAGAGTTTGAATTGTTCATGAGAGTGAATCAAGGAGTGAATTAAGGATATTTGAATTTGAAGAGAAAGTGGCCGGCCAGGGGACTCTGCTTAGTGCAATTTTGGCATTTGCATAGGTTAGTTAGGGTGCTAGTTGTGCCGATTTCCTTAGGGTTTTTTCGAGCTTTATTGTGTCGATTGTGTATAGCACACTAGGGTTTTCTTTTGCTATTCTCTTTTTGCCATTCTTTCCTTCCTTGTTAACCTAATAGTCGAATCTTACACCCCAAAAAGAACCTCTATTGCCGATTTCTCTTTTGACCAAATTCACTTTCTATTCTTCTTCTTCACTCACATTCTTCTTCTTCTCCTTACCCCTCAAACCGATTGCACACCATCATTCCCTTCTCTAGCTGAATCCATCTTCTTTTGTTTCTCTTCTCTTCAAATCTCTGTCGACAACTCTAAAAGCCAAAACTCCCCATTGCCGAATGCCCTATTTGACCGAAACTAAACCTTTGTCATTCATCTTTTAACCAAAACCAATCATCTCTTTCTTTTCATTGATTCTCCAACAAGCCGAACCCCTTATCATCTATTACTTGTGCCATCAATTCATTCTCTATTTCTCTGTTGTGTCGACAATGACATCTAAGAGTAGATCTAGAAGTTGAATCCCCCTAGAGTCATCCTTTGCTATCATTAGGACTAGATCTAGTATAGATCTAGTTTAGTGGAAGCGTGGAAGTGATATTCTTTAGGTAGAATCATCGGTAAGTGGTTAAGTTAAGGAATACTTTTGATTTATTTAAACTTAAGGAAAAGCCGAAATCTCTATATATTTAAGGAGATTGTCGACTTGGCTAGGGGCTAATCTTATCTTGGAAATCGGTTTTGTGTTTGTTAAGGGGTGACCTATAAGGAGCATTGGATTAAGGACATTGACACAGTTGGATCTAGATCTTGTAGATTTAAGTTGGCAAGGTAAGACTTTAGGGCCATTAAAGGTGATGGCTGAATATGTAAGTAAGGTTTTGGTGAGTTTCAATTTAGATTAAGTGTTGGTATGGTCTAATCTGTTGAAGTGATCATTGTAGGAGAAAGTACGTGGGAGATCTCGTCGGTAGTATCGCAAACAGGTGTGTGTATCGAACACCCCTTCATGGTTCAAATCAGCAAAAGCCAAAAAGCCAAAATGCCGAAGTTCTGGCATTTCGAGGGCTTGTGAGCATGCAAACGCTCTCAATTCGATCGGAGTATGATGGATTTGAAATTGCTACTGGTTAGAGAATCGAGTGCATAATTTCGAGCACTTTGATATGTTGGGCCTCGGAGGGCCAAATGTTGGCCCAATGGGCTTTTAGGCCCATTTGGGTAAGAGTAAGTTTTATGGGTATTCTTAAGACTATAGGGTTAAAACTACTAAACCCGGTAACTGGATACTAAAACTGGACTAAATGGGCTTAAGTGACCAACAGGCTCTGAAGGGCCCATTAGAGGCTTTAGGGCCCAGTAACTGAAACTGCTTAAAATTGTTAAATTGACCGTTCAAATGGAAGAAAAGACTGTTAGTGACTGTAACATGCTTAAAACTGGTAATAATTGTACAAATGACCAAAATACCCCTTAGGGTGAGAAATTACTGTTTTACCCCTAGGTGTAACGTTACCATTATACCCCTAGGGCTAAAATCGACTGTACTGCTTAATCTGACTATCACTGTTACTATATGCCATGTTATATATATCTGTTGCATGGGTTGGGTTGATATTGGAGGAAGTGTGAGTGGCACTGCCACATTTTCTGAAAGGGGCTATGCCTCGTACTATTTTCTGAAAGGGCCTTTGCCTCGTTATACTGTTTATCTGAGTAGCTATGCTGCGACTGTGGTGTGTGGACTGGGTGGGTTGAGTTATTCCCTACATGGTGTGATGGCTGGTACGGGTGGTGTGTAGCAATTGGATGGGCCGAGTAGTCTCCCCACATCACATGGGCTTGCATTCATGATATTATTCTGTACTGTTCTGTTCTGGGCCTATGAGCCATACTGTTATCTGAATAGGGCTTCAGCCCAGTATACTGTTATCTGACTAAGGCTTCAGCCCAGTTTACTGTTATCTGGATAGGGCTTCGGCCCAACATCTAACTAAACTGGATAGGGCTTAGGCCTAGTGGGCTCGAGCCAATTTGGGCTTTGGATGGGCTTCTGCACACACTGAGTTTTCCAAACTCACCATTTTCCTTTCCATCCTTGCAGGTGAGCCTTAGTTCGTGGACTTGGAGCTGGGTGGGATTCAGAGTGGCCACAAAGACTGAATTTTGGTTTAAAGTTTATCTTCATTATTTCACTACTTTTACTTACTCATTTTTTTCATTTTGGGTTTGTAATAAGGCCGTTATAACTATTTTTATTTGGTGTTTTTTTCTTTTACTTATGCTTATTTTACTTCAACAACATTGACTCACGTTTTTCCAAACTTAAATCAATGTTTTCAAACTAATCCTACCATACAACCGGTTAACTAAGATAATGTTAATAAGGAAGTAAGTCGTTTAACAAACTGAGTAGAGATTAGGTTGATTGCCAAATGAACTGGGAGTTTTTATCAAACCCTAAAGTGTTGTTTTACAAAACTCATCACTAGACTTAGTAACTAGGCTACGCGAGTTAGTTTAGGTGATGTAGCACACTAGATTTGGCCATAACATCTGGGCCTGGTTTGGGGTGTTACAATAAGCCATATCTCATGGCCAAATACAAATGAACCATTTGACCATTATAAGTCGACACACTTGGCTAATCAATAATAACTCATATAATAGAGTAATCTAGTCCATATAAATGCCACAGACTTAAAATACTTGAAAACATTGATACCAAATTATTAGCTTGATAGTGTGAAAGAATCTCCGATGATCTCCAACTCAAGCCAACCTGACAACACTATAAAACATGGGAAAGGAAAGGGGAGTCAGCTATAGAGCTTAGTAAGTTCGTATGTAAATAATAAGCATCTTACAATTTATTTTCCAAGACCAACAATATAACCACAAGATAATATAACTTCTTCGATCACATTGTCTATTCTATCAATTTGCAAGCATAATTTAGCAAATCTTGTCATTAATCTAGCAATCACAAGTTCTCTATTATAGCAAACTACCACAAGTATCCAATCATTCCCAACCTCATATTATACATACACATTAATTATGATTACTCACTTTTCGAATATATATTTTAACATCTTTCAGTTGATCAAAGCACATATTTTCCCATCATCGTTTTAATAGGCAATTATGCCAATCATTCCTTTTTTCTCATACCCGATAAATCATAATTTGTACTGGAACAGCCCTGTTTAGACCCTAATCAGAATGAGTGGTTTCGGGACCACTTAACTGAGTCAAAATATTTATTTTTCTACTTTTATAAATTTTACAACATGATAGTATTATGGTGTGAAAGTTTTGTAAAGAAATTTTACTGATTAAATAGTTAATTCGGTAAAAAGAACTAAACCGCGTAAAGCGATAAATATGAGTTCTATTAAATAATGGGCATAATTGAATTTGGTTTTATTTATGGGAGTCCTTGCATGGTAATTATTCCATTATTTGTTTGAGTGGACAATAATAAGCTTAATATATGAGATTTACATGTTTATTTATTCAGGATATTTTTGGTATTTAGCTAATTAAACAAAATGGGATTTTGGCTTCATTTTATCATCTTTGGCTGAAAATACTAAGAAAAAAGAATGAATAAAATGCTTTAAGGGCTCGGCTAGGAAAATTGCCAATTAAAGGTATGTTTTGTTTCGGTTTTTGATGATTTTTACATTTTTGAGATCGTTGCTATGTACTTTAGCTGACCCGTATCTTGATTTCTGAAATTGGTTGTGTTTTTGAAATGTGCCATTGATGAATACATGTTTATTTTGATATTTCTTAATAAATTATTGATAATTATTTATAGATATACAAGTTTTATAAAGAGATTTTTTACAAAATTGAGTATACAAGATTAAATTGAAAAAGATAGAAATTTTATGGTTAAAAATGTGAAATAAAGGAAGATATGGGTTGTTTAAATGCTATAGAGAATTCGGCTATAAACATGTGCAGTAAGATTTTGTGTATTTTGTATAATTATGAATTAGGGACTAAAATGTTAAAATGAGAAAATACAAGGGCTATTTGTAAAATGGCCAAAATACGTGTACATGTGTTAAATTGAATGTGTTGGTGAATAAATAGTTGAATTTGTATTAATATAGATCAAGATAAACAAATACCGGAACGTGATCGGGGGAAACGGAAGGTAGACGAATAGGTTTTGGATATACGAACTAAATCGAGGTAAGTTCGTATAATTAGAATCAAACTTGTACAATGTTTATAATTGTTGTTTTAATGTTATATGAATGTTTAATGAACTATGGAATCAAGCTTGCCTATTAAATACATGTTGAATTACATATTGTATATATGTGAAATAATGTATCGAAATGCATATTGCTTATATGTCCAATTTGATTACCGAGTCCTGTTCGAACCGTAGAAAGTCATAGGATACAAGTGACATGTCACTAGGACTACAAGGTGGTTGAGCTCTTGCATTTGTTGTGGACTCACCACAGCTCATGAGCTTACATGTTCAGCCTTCGAGCTTACCGTTCATCCTTCGGGATTACATGTTTAGCCTTCGGGCTTACTGTTATCAGCTCAGGAGGAGCATACCGTACATGGCTCGAAAGAGTATACATGATGAATTGATGGATTTACAGGTTTACATATATACACTGTGTGTGTATCACCTGAGTATTCCTCGATGTTTCCAAAGGTTCAACAGGCATTATACCGATTTGTATTATAAGAAATACGTGTTACATGAATTATATGTTACAAGTACATGTTTATTTGAATACATGTTATATGTGATACAAGTTATACATGGATTACATGTGGTTGAATCCTTTGTATAGGCAATTCAAGTTTATGAGTTGATTTTTGTTGCTTAAGTTGCTTAATTATACTTGGTAAGTTTGTTTCTATATTCTACGAGCTTACTAAGCTTTAAAAGTTTACTTTGTTTACTTTCCCATGTTTTTTTAGATTCAGAAGCTAGCTCAATTTCAGACAAAGCCGGAGATTGTAATCACACTATCCAAACAAGCTTTCGGTACTTTTGGCTCTTTATAAATGTGGTAAATATGGCATGTATAGGCTAGTTTATAAGTTGACGTTTATGGTTATCTATGTGTTAATGAGTGTGGTATGTTTGAACACTTGTTCAAGCTATGAGACATGACTTGAAGTAGAAATGGTTAGTTGTTATGAATGCATTATATGATATGCTCTTTATATGGTATTTTGGATGAATGATACATGACATATGTGATGTTGAATGTGGATAATTGGTAGTTGTCCTTATTGAGATGTATTGGTAAGTTGAACTTGATATGGAATTGGCTCTTGTGGTACATGTTTGGTTGATGCAAATTGGCATGATATTGGTTGATTATGAGTTGCTATAAATGTGCTTGCTTTTGGTTGAATTGGTTGCTCCATTGGTATATGAAATGTTGTAAAATATTGCTTGTAGGTACATGAGTATTGGGGGTGTGAAAATGGCTTGTACCAAGCCTATTTCGTGCCACACGGTCAGAGCACACGGTAACTATGTGACCCTTGTTTTGTAGTTGAATTGGTCAGGATGCCACACGGGCTAGACACATGGCCGTGTCTTGTACCCGTGGGCGCAAGTCAGTAGCTTCATGAATTTCACACGACCTAGACACACGGGTGTGTCTTGTGGCCATGTGCACAAGTTAATATGTATGCCATGTTTTCACACGGCCTGGACCCAATGGCGTGTCTGGCAGCCGTGTGAGGCACACGGCCTGGGCACATGGCCATGTGACCTTATTCTGAAAATTTTCTTAAGTTTTCTCATCCTTTTTATATGTTTTCAAATCAGTCCCTGATGTATGGTTGAAACTTTATACGTCTAATTTAAGCATGCTATGTTTATATGATTAATATTGATGAAATGAATTGATATTTGATAAAAAGTTTAAAATTTTACTGTTCCAGTCTGAGTTAGAAGTCCGGTAATGCCCCTTACCTATTCCGGCGACGGTTACAGGATAAGGGTGTTACATGTACAAATAAAATATGCTATGTCATAACTTAATTTGACCCGAAGGCCAATTTCACAATCATCAACCAAATTCACCATGTATTTCATACTTCATAAGCATGGATCAATATGCACAAGCTTTCATAAAACAATTTCGTAGCGGTAACATTGCTCAAACATCACCTCACCAATAGTTCACCACTTATTGTATTCAATACTTATGAGTTTTACGTACATACTTGTACCAAATCGTAACATTATCACACACTGTCACATATTTGATATTCCTGTTGAACACTCAGAATACTAACGGATACTCAGAAAGCTTGCACATACGTGCCACATATATGTGGCTAAAGCTACCTCTTATCATATTTCACATATATGCTCGTTCTCGAGCTAGTTATGGGTTGTTCACACAAGTTGACGATTGGGACGTAGCTACTCACTGCTGCTCACACAAGTTGATAAGTATCCGTAACATATGCAGGACTACCTAGCCACTGGTAGACGTACAATACTAGCACCCAGACATCACATAATCATATAATCACACACATAAGTTCATAGTGACATGTCACTTGTATCCTATTCTATTCCTACGGTTCAACTGGGATTTCTCATTCACACTTATCGAAACTTTGTCTAGTTTAACCAATAAGTCAATCATAGGTCAATCATACAATTTACACAATATTAAAACATTAAAACATAATAGAATGATGCATTATTTACATACAAACTTACCTCGATATCAAAAATGGTGAAAAGGACCTAATAGTCAAATACTTGGTTTTTCACTCGTTCTAGGCCCAAATCTCATTTTTCTTGATCTATAATATCACATTTAGCTTATTTATTAGTCGCATTATTCTATGTGACCCAAAAAATCATATTATGGAAAAATTACTTTTTTGGCCCTAAAGTTTGACATATTTACAATTTTGGCCTTAAGCTCGAAAAATGAAATTTATTCAATTTCTTTAACATATAAGCCTAGCCGAACCATTTTCATAACTATAATAGCCCACAATTTCCATTAAAACACATATTTACTGCATATTTTATAACTTTTACAAATTAGTCTTTTTTTACGTTTTCACCTAAAATCACTTAGTAAAAGTCGTTTATCTAAACATAAACATGCATAATCCACCATTAATCATCAAAATACAAAAATTTATAACATGGATCAAATCCTATACCTTCATCATATCTCAAATAAGTGGTAGAGATAGATAGATCGAGTAATAACGACTTCAAAAACGTAAAAAAATCATTAAAAATAATTTTTCCTTGTAGGATTTGTGGTCCCGAAACTACTGTTCCGACTAGGCCCAAAGTCGGGTTGTTACAACTCTCCCCCCTTAGGGATTTTCGTCCGCAAAAATCCTACCAGAAGAAATTGCTTTCAACTCTCATGAATCACTTCCACTAATTTCTTAGAATCACAAATCAAATCAACCTCGTATCTCTTTCTAATCACCTTTGAACTTTAACACACAGTGTTGGAGCATATTGTCAAAGTTTTGAATTACTCTCTCCGACTTACCACCTATTTACAGGTGTATTACCGTGCCAAGATGCAACTGCATATTCATAGTTTCCTGTAGCTCTTTCCATAATTGGGATATTGCCCTAGGATCTCAATCCAAAATAATTGGGACTGGCACTCTATAAGAGCTAACAACCTTAAAAATATATAACTTGACAGGTCTATTAAATGAGAAACCCGATCACCAAAACATCTATTTCAAATAACTGTGTATTTTGATTACTCCCAGAATGAACAAACGAGCTACTACAGAGTCTCGTACAACATTTTCTGCTTAAGCTTTGGATAAATTATTGCGCGAATTCTATCTCGAAGCAATAATAACAGAAATTAGAATCAAGAGTCATCTCACACTGTACTCGTTCAGTTTACCACTCACTATCACATTCCTGAGGTGCTCAATCTTGCAAAGAAAACATCACTTTAGCTGTTTAATTTAGTTACATTCAGACTTCCATCAAACAAGGTTAATCAGGTAGCCAACATTCACAAAATGAATAAAGGCTTTTCATTTAATCATATGCAACTATATCTACTTTCCAAAAGTTAATCGTTAACTATTCACAATCTTTCAATAGTCCAAGCCATCAACGTTGTCTTAATTTCAGATCTTTTTTTTTTTTTTGTAACATTAGATATCTTATACTCTTGAAATCAAGTAGCACATGACGTTTTTCGTCAAACAAACATTGCCATCAAATTCTCAACATAGACATACTAGCGGTCGACTCTAAGTTTCTCATCGAACAATTCTTTTAATGAGACTTTAACCATCCAAAAACATGAACTGTCACTTTACATTCTTGTAATAAAACACATTCCAATTCATTCAATCGTGCATCACTGAAGAAAAAATCATAAATTCATTACTCAATTCAAACTGAACTCAAAACCAGAGCTTCGGTTAATAATATCCTCAACTACTTTTCAACCTTGCTAACATGCATAGATCATCCAAATTTTCATAAATGTGATAGCCATATAATTCAGAACAATTTTAACTCATAATAACATCATCAAATTAGAACAAATCTAACAGGTATATCTCGATATCATACTCTCTAGAATATCAATCCTTCATTCAGATTGTCCATCGATATACTCGTGAATGCACAAAATTTATTACCATAACTGAGGATGTTTTAACTACATGTAACTCAAATCACATTTCAACTGACCAGCTTACTCTGATAAAACAACTGAGTAGATTTCGACTATCAAATAATAACATAACAAAATACTCCTTTCTTCATGCTATTTAGACAACTCAAACACACAATCTTTCAAAATTTTCTTATCATGCTAATCAAAGACCTTTACAACTGCATTAGCTCAAAGTAGCAAGGATATTCTAATTGAATGCATTGACTTTAATTAACTTATCTGAGAAAAGAAATCCATCATACAAATTGGAGTTTTGTGATTTCACCACTTATACCTTTATCGATGTCAATTCCTTACACGACAATTAGAGAAATCCAGATACCAAAATCACCACGTTTTTATGATCAAACCAAAAGCATAATCATAATAGATATAGTTATTACAAGCTAAGGAACACACTTTAGTTCACGAAATAAGAATGATAGAAAAACCTAAATAAAGAAATCCAAGATACGATACCATACTAGAAGCTCAAGAACACAACTCACAAAAAAGATAATAAAGATCTTAATAATTCTTCATAGAAAGCTAGAAGAAAAACACTGCTTACCGACTCTGGACTTCTATCATAATAGAGATAATATATTTCCTGCATATATAAAACAAAATCATAATCAGTAGAAACATAAGAATAATCTCACATAAATTTCTACCATCGACTTCATTCCAACATATTGGAATAAAATTTCGAAGAGATAAAGAAATGCCGATCATAAACCAACCAGACCAACAGAACTTTCATCTAACATTAAAGTTAGCTAGCATTCTCACAAATAAGAACTCCATCAGAAACTGAACAATCACACACATATCTTTAAGGATAAAGAATATATAGAATATCCGAAAAAGATCATCATAATCATTACAAATGTAACTGTCACACATAGACATCTTTACTACTCAATTACCATTTCTCTGACTAATTCTATCATCAATAGCCTCGTATTATTCCATTCACTAACGAAAACCAATTCGGGAAAAATTTCAGCATACACATACTTTAGACATCACATTTGAATAATTCAATTAGTCGAAATTAACTTTCCTTTAACCGTGACATTGTGTAATCTGAATAATCTTTAAAACAATCTGATATCTCTTCCAAACTGAGTTCATTTGCCAAACCATTCTCAACTCTGTCTACAATATTAGTTATTCCGCTGCCGAACTCTTTAGTCTCGCACTTGTGAGTTCATTCAACATAAATCTCGTGAAATCTTATTACAAAATACCACATTGGTAAGGGGATGAGGTCGTAAAGCCTCTAATTTGACGCTCATAAATACACACATATGACTTAGCATTCATCATCCATATAATATCATCACAATCACATAATTCACTTGAAGCAAATTAATTTACATATTCATGTTACACGAACTTTTTGATTATTTTGTTCAAACAAGTGCACATAAACACATATTCCATCCAATTGTCATATGAACTTTGTACATACCTGTATTACTTACTTTGCGTGTACTTTCATTCTCATTTAAATTAGGCCCATTGAATCATTCAGAATCGTTAAGGATACTTGGGAGTCATACATAGGTAGTACAATGCCATATCCCAGATATGGTCTTACATATAATCCAATTTCGATGCCAATAGCCTAGCTATGGTCTTACACGAAAACTCATATCGATGCCATGTCCCAGACATGGTGTTACACAAAATCTCGTACTGACTCCATGTCCCAGATATGGTCTTACACGTACTACCATACCGATGTCATATCCCGGATATGGTCTTACACAGAATCTCATATCACATACTAATGTCATATCCCAGATACAGTCTTGCACAGAATCACATTTTGATAACCTCGATGTTATGACCCTTGTATCCTGTAATGTTCCTAGGGTTTGTACTGGACTCCTACACTTATCGAATTATCGTTGAACTCATTTGTACAATTAAACATCATCCACATGGTCAATTATGCAATTCATGCAACATTAAAGTATTTAAACATAAATTAATGATGCATTGTTTACACATAAACTTACAATTTGATTTTCATATCACAACTATAACCATAGTTTCATAACAAGTATTTAAAACAAAACATCATATCATTTTTAATTTAACATTCTATCCGTTTCATAAAATTACTATAATCCATCAAAACTCAACGTTCAACCAGAATGATGACATTTCACCCATATTTCTCAACTTATGGTTATTTCGTTTTGTACTTCATCACATACATATCATGAACTTTTATTCTGACCTTTTTGAGTTTTATCTCATCACAAACACGTTTTCAAAAACCTTAATATCACTTTCGACCTTTTCGAAAGTAGCTCGATTGGAAAGTATTTTTGTCTCAACAAAACAATTTCGTTAGGGTCGGGAGATATCACGCTATCATAGGTAGTAATATGGCATGTGTAGTTAGACTCACATACGCTATGTTAGTCCGAGAATTAACTAAACCATAGCTCTGATACCACTAAATGTAACACCCCTTACCTATGTTTGACGCCGGGACAGGGTACGTGTAACACCCCTAGACCCGTATCCGTCACCGGAATGGGTCACGAAGTATTACCAGACAAAACACAGCATTCATCACATAATTCATACAATGCATTAATAATTCGTTATCCAATTAAACCAATTTCAAATAGGCTCAAAATATACGCTTCTCAAAAGCATAAAAGTTATGCGTATAAATTGAATTTATATGCAAGTAACCTATGCTTCTATATAAACTAAAATGCTATTTATTTGGTACACTACCAAAATTCTTAGGCAGACTCACATATATATGTATTAATATATAGCCAAATATTGATCAAGTATCCAAATTAATTAACAATCCAAATTGAACCAAACACCACTGGATTTACCACATATCAGAAATAAATTTTAAGTACTCACAAATATTAATCAATTAAACTAAGTTAAACATACATATATTTCATTTAGATTAAAAAGGCAATTAGCCATATTTGCATGGCATCAATTATATACAACAAAAACCAAAATGGAATTCAAAAGTGATATAGCTTATACATGCCATAATATTAACCCAAGATTTTCGAAAGTACCAAAAGTAAAGGTGATAGTGTGACAAGCATTGCTGACGATTCCCGAGCAATTAGCAAATCTCCAAAATCTATAAATAGAAATGAGTAAAAACACAACTAGAGTAAGCTATTTAAGCTTAGTAAGTTATAAGCATCAAAATTCCAATTCAATTACTAACATTTTATCATTTAGATAAATCACTAATAGATCATTTAGTCAATGTCTTACCACATCTCATACCTTTTCACTAGGCATACTCTCCAATTGAACTACATATAAAGTATACATATTCAATTGTAATATTATTTCTTACCTCTAAATACAACCCGAATGCTTCTTGATATTTCATTTCCAATTAACAAAAAGAATAAATTTCAAACATTTAAAAACAAGGATTTATCAAATAACAACTTGATTACTCAATCATAATATATTTCTTTTTCTCAACTTTTTACTATAGTTCACAAATAAATTCACTCTCATGTATATCCAAATTTTTCCGACACCAAGCTCTATATAATTATACATATCATGCACAAGCCCAAATAGCCACATTCCGTGTAAATTTTCCTTTAATCCACCAACAAATGCATACATTTAAAATTAACATATAACCATTCCGTATCATCGAGACTTACCAAATGTTCACTCGCACACTTAGTGTTCATTAATCAATATCGTGCACTTAGCACTCGGTATCAAGTCAAATCACAAACTTAGTGCTAAATGCCCGATTTCGCACACTTAGTGCTCGGTATCAAATTTGATCCGCATACTTAATACCTCTCCCAAGCTTGCTGCTCATTTAATTTTATACACACATGTACCTCATTCGGCTATATCAAACCAATGGATTTATATAAAAAATAGCCACATCCAACCACACGTATATATATATATACATTTTCGGCTATATTAAATCACCAATAAATATACAC
Source organism: Gossypium stocksii (assembly GCA_020496765.1). Lineage (NCBI taxonomy): Eukaryota > Viridiplantae > Streptophyta > Magnoliopsida > Malvales > Malvaceae > Gossypium > Gossypium stocksii. The sequence continues at coordinate 59,854,443 of CM035622.1, forward strand.
ATTCGATTATAACAAGCCATACATATACTTATATACATTTCCATTAAACTCATGAACAAAATTATAAATAAATTCAATCAATTCAATTGCTTAAAACTTACCTTAGCTTTAATCGGACAGTTACGATCGGCTAATCGACAACTTTTATTTTTCCCTTGCCCACCTCCCCTCTCCTCAATTCTTGATCTAAATGGAATTGAATTTCAATTCATTCAATTTAATTTTATTCAAAACAAGTCCAAACACACAAGTTGGTAAATTACTAACTCATCCCCCATACTTTAAAATGTTTGCAAAATAAAGCTAAAGTACATAACAACTTAAACTACTCTTAATTTCATTTTCTATACAAGAGCCGAATGTTCCCTTGGTCTAAATAAGTCTTTGCATTTCATTTAATTCACAAACTAGTCCCCCTATCTAAACATTCGTACAAATTCATCCATTTAACAAAGTCACCAAAGATTTTGATTCTAACCTTAACAATCAAACACCAACTCTCATTTCAACTCATTTTTTTGACATATATACCAAAGAACTAAAACATTTCTTCATCTCAATCTCATGACTGAACATTCAATATTCATAAATTTGAAAAAAAAAATGAATTCATGGGCTATAAACTAACGTCAATTACAACCTTAAAAATACAACAAATTTTCAAATTTAAACTAAATACATACCTTAATTTTTATAAACCATGGCCGAATACCCTTCTTCTTCTTCTTCTTTTATTTCTCCCTTTTAGTTTCGGCAAAAACAAAGTAGGAAATGCCACTTTCTATCATTCATTTCTTTATTTGTTTCTTTATTTTATTATTATCTTAAAATAAACATATATAACAATCATATTAATTAAATATCATTCACTCAAATGACGTCCACTACACCTAAAATGGTTAAATTTCATATTAAATGCTTCCACTAATAATAATCATCACATCTTGGTTATCACATAATAATTCATTTAGTTTTCATGTTATGCATTTAAGTACTATCCAATCAATCAGCATTTATATGCTAAAATTTTTAAAACAAAATTTCACACCAACCAAATTCATGCATTCAGAACATAGATAATTAATAAATAATTAGTTTCTGACTCAGATTCGTGGTCCTGAAACCACCATTCCGACTAGGGTAAGAATCAGGCTGTTAAATCTCTCTCCCCCTTTAAGGATTTTCGTCCCCAAAAATCTTACCAGTGAATAGGTTTGGATAATGTTCTTTCATCGATGTTTCAAGCTCTCAAGTTGCCTCCTGAATTCCGTGTTTAAGCCATAGAACTTTCACTAGAGAAATTTTCTTATTTCTCAATTCTTTAACCTCAGAAGCCAGAATACGAACCGATTCTTCCTCATATGATAAATCAGACTGAATATCAATCTCGAATGGGCTAATCACATGAGACGGGTCGGATCTATACTGCCGAAGCATCAAAACGTGAAAAACATTATGGATCTTTTCTAGCTCAGGTGGCAAAGATAATCTGTACGCAACTGGCCCAATCTGCCCAATAATCTCGTACGGCCCAATAAATCTCGGACTCGACTTACCCTTGCGACCAAATCTGAGTATTTTCTTCCACGGTAAGACTTTCAGAAATATCCGGTCACCGATCTGAAATTCTATATTTTTACGCTTCAAATCCGCATATGATTTCTGACGATCTACTGCTATTCTTAGGTTTTCTTGGATCACTTTTACTTTTTGCTCCTATCTCTTTAACTAAATCAACCCTGTGTATCTTACTTTCAATTAACTCGGTCTAATATAAAGGTGTACGGCATTTACGACCGTACAAAGCCTCGTAAGGTGCCATCTTAATGCTCGATTGAAAGCTATTGTTATATGCAAATTCGATCAAAGGCAAGTATCTTTCTCATGTACCCTCAAACTTAAGAACACAACATCTCAACATGTCCTCAAGTATCTGAATGACTCGTTCAGATTGACTATCCGTCTGGGGGTGAAAGGCTGTGTTTAAATGCAATTTAATACCTAAACCATCTTGCAATTTCTTCCAAAATCGTGAAGTAAACCTCCGATCCCTATCCGAAATGATAGAAATAGGTACTCCGTGCAGTCGTATAATTTGAGATATGTACAGTTTAGCTAGCTTTTCAAGTGAATAATCTGTACGGACAGGAATGAAGTGAGCCGATTTCATCAGTCTATCTACAATAACCCAAATTGTATCTTTCTTGCTCGATGTTAAAGGTAACCCAGAAACAAAATCCATTGTAACTCGATCCCATTTCCACTCGGGAATCAAAATCAGCTAAAGCAATCCCGATGGTACCTGATGATCGGCTTTCACTTGCTGACATACCAAGCATTTTGACACAAAATCTAAAATGTCCCTTTTCATACCGTGCCACCAGTAGTGCTGCTTCAGATCATTAAACATTTTCGTGCTACCCTGGTGAATAGAAAATCTACTATCATTTGCTTCACTACAAATCATTCGAATTAATTCAGAATTCTTCGACACACAAATTCGATTTCTGAACCCTAAACATCCATCAGCATCAATTTGAAATTTTGAATTATTCTTCAAATTACATTGAATCCATTTTGTTATCAAATCCTCATCTGTACACTGGGCTTCACAAATCTACTGAATAAATAATGGTCTTGCTCTTATCTCAGTTACTATCGCACCATCATTAGCCATAGCCACATGTGTATTCATAGCACGCAAAGCAAACAATGATTTTCGACTCAAAGCATCAGCAACTACATTAGTCACAAGTTCATAGTCTTTTAGCAATTCTAACCATCATCGTTGCCTTAAGTTCTAATCTTTTTGAGTCATCAAATATTTGAGACTTTTGTGATCAGAGTAGATATGGCATTTCTCACCGTACAGATAGTGACGCCAAATCTTCAAAGCGAATACTATAGCGGCCAGTTTAAGATCGTGAGTCGGATAGTTCTTTTCATGTGGCTTGAGCTGTCTCAAAACGTAGGCTATAACTTTACCCTTCTGCATCAAAACGCAGCCCAAACCATTCAACGATGCATTGCTAAAAATGACAAACTCTTTGCCCGATTCTAGTTGTACAAATACCGGAGCTTCAATTAGTAAGGTTTTCAGCCGATCAAAACTTTTCTGACACTTTTCTGTCTACTTGAATTTAACATCCTTTTGAAGTAGTTTTGTCAATAGAGTTGCGATCATAGAAAAACCTTTCACAAACCTTCTATAGTACTCGGCGAGTCCTAGAAAACTCCGAACTTCAGTAACATTCCGCGGAGGTTTCCAATCGAGTATAGCTGAAATCTTACTCGGATCAACCCGAATACCTGATGCTGAAACTACATGTCCCAGAAAACTAACTTCACGTAACCAAAATTCACATTTACTAAACTTCGCATAAAGCTGATTATTTCGTAAAGTTTGCAATACCAATTTCAAGTGCTCGGCATGTTCGGCTTCATCACGGGAGTAGATCAAAATATCATCAATGAATACAACCACAAATCGATCTAAATACAGTCAGAAAATCCTATTTATTAAATCCATGAAAATAGCAGGTACGTTAGTAAGTCCGAACGGCATCACCAAGAACTCATAGTGTCCGTATCTGTCCGAAAAGCGATTTTAGGCACATCAGAGTCTCTAACTTGCAACTGTTAGTAACCCGAACACAAATCTATTTTTGAAAACACTGATGCTCCTTTTAACTGATCAAACAAGTCGTCGATTCACGGTAATAGATGCTTGTTCTTAATCCTCACTCTATTGAGCTGTCGATAGTCAATGCACATTCTCATAGTTCTATCATTCTTTTTCACAAATAACACTGGTGCACCCCAGGGAGAAAAATTCGGTCGCGCAAAACCTCTATCTGTTAATTCTTGCAACTGTGCTTCCAACTCTTTTAATTCGGTAGGTGCCATTTGGTACGGAGTAATCAAAATTGGAGTCATCCCCAGTATTAACTCGATACCAAACTCTATCTCTCTACTAGGCAGCAAATCCGGCAATTCTTCTGGAAACACATTTGGATACTCTTTCACAATAGGTACAACCTCAATCTTGTTGTCGACTACTTTGCTATCAAGTGCATACTCAAGATAGGCGTCACAACCCTTTCTCACATATTTTCGAGCTACTATCGAAGATATCACAGCTCGTAAACCATTTAAATCATTCGACTCAGTCCGAATAATCTCATCGTTTTGGTACCTCAGCTCAATAGTTTTTCATTTACAATTTATCATTGCATCGTGCACAGACAACCAATCCATACAGAGGATGATGTCAAACTCGTCAAATGGTAACAGCATCAAATCAGCAGAAAAACATGCATCTCGAATTATCAAGGGACAGTTCTTGCACACTGTATCCACTAATACACACTGGCCTAGAGGGTTTGATACCCGAATCACAAACTTAGTAGACTCAACAGGCAAAGTCTTACTGAATACTAATGTTTCACACATATAGGAATGAGTTGACCCGGGATCCATCAAAGCAACTACACTAATATCGTAGAGAGTGAATGTACCAGTAATAACGTCAGGGGATGAAACCTCCTCTCTGGCGTGAATGGCATAAGCTCTGGCAGGTGCACTAGCCTCAGATCGAACAGCTGTGTCAAAAGTCCCTTGCTGAATACCACTTCTACCTCCTACCTTTCTAGGTGGTCTACCCTTAGCTGCAGTACCACTCGGTCTCACACTCTGTACACCATCTTTCTCAACTAGCTCTGGGCAATCTCGAATGAAATGATCTCGTGAACCACATCTATAACAAACTCTGTTGTTAAACTTGCTCCAACACTTACCCACATGTCGTCTACCACACTGTTGACATTCAGGTTTAATCTATCAATTATTGCCAACACTAGCAATTGAGGTAGCTCGAGAATCTGCTGAGGGTCGCTCTCGAATAGAAAACCTAGCAGTTGTCTTTGACCGGGTACTATCATCTCTGAACTTCTTTGAGGCCGAATGAGAAGTTTTACCCGTTGATCTCTTACGGAAATCCCTAGCTTCAGATTCAGCTTTCCTTTTCTCTTTTCCAAGCTCTTCAACCTTACAAGCCCGTTCGACGAGTATTACAAATTCTTTTATTTCAAGAATGCCAACAAGCAGTTTTATGTCTTTGTTCAATCCTTCCTCATATCTTTTACACATGGCAACCTCAGTAGCAACACATTCCCGAGCATAACAACTGAGTCTCACAAACTCACGTTCATATTCAGATACAGTCAAATGACCTTGTTTGAGCCCAAGAAACTCCTTACGCTTCTGATTGATAAATCGTTGGCTAATATATTTCTTATTAAACTCCGTCTGAAAAAATCCCACGTAATCCATTCTTTCAGTATGATCGCAAGCAGAGTAGTCCACCAGTAATAAGCTGAATCTTGTAACAAGGATATAGCACATTTTAGGCACTCGTCGGATGTACAGGACAATTCATCCAAGACACAGATGGTATTATCTAACCAAAATTTGGCCCTTTTGGCATCATTAATAGCTATGGTCTTGAATTTTTTGGCCCCGTATTTTCTGATCTTATCAATAGGAGGTTTACTCAATCTCAGAGGATCAGTAGTCGCAGGTATCACAGGTATCGGAGGGGGATTATTTGAGCTCGGAGGTTGTTGAACAGCTGGATTTGTCCGAATGTATTGAGTGAACCATTCATTCATCATACTAAAGAAGGCTTGCTTAACCCCATCTTCTTGATTACTCGCGGATGGTCGAGAATCAATCGACGATGTCCCTTGTGCGGGAGCAGGCGCTATACTCTCGACATCGTCTGTTACTATTCGTTCATGATTAGGTTCCATTTACTATACGAAAAACACATTTTAAACGTCGGAAGTCATCACACTATCATTTAATAACTTATGGAATGTATAGCTAGACTCACACGCTCTACGTTAGTCTGAGAATCGACTAAACCATAGCTCTGATACCAATAAAATGTAACACCCATAGACCCGTATTCGTCGCCGGAATGGGTCACGAGGTATTACCAGACAAAACACAGCATTCATCACATAATTCATAAAATGCATTAATAATTCGTTATCCAATTAAACCAATTTCAAATAGGCTTCAAATATATGCTACTCAAAAGCATAAAAGTTATGCGTATAAATTGAATTTATATGAAAGTAACTAATGCTACTATATAAACTAAAATGCTATTTATTTGGTACACTACCAAAATTCTTAGGCAAACTCACATATATATGTATTAACATATAGCCAAATATTGATCAAGTATCCAAATTAACTAACAATCCAAATTCAACCAAACACCACTGGATTTACCACATATCAAAACTACATTTTAAGTACTCACAAATATTAATCAATTAAACTAAGTTAAACATACATATATTTCATTCAGATTAAAAAGGCAATTAGCCATATTCACATGGCATCAATTATATACAACAAAAACCAAAATTGAATTCAAAAGTGATTTATAGCTTATACATGCCATAATATTAACCCAAGATTTTCAAAAGTACCAAAAGTAAAGGTGATAGTGTGACAAGCTTTGCTGACGCTTCCCGAGCAATTAGCAAATCTCCAAAATCTATAAATAGAAATAAGCAAAAACACAACTAAAGTAAGCTATTTAAGCTTAGTAAGTTATAAGCATCAAAATTCCAATTCAATTACTAACATTTTATCATTTAGATAAATCACTAATAGATCATTTAGTCAATGTCTTACCACATCTCATACCTTTTCACTAGGCATACTCTCCAATTCGACTACATATAAAGCATACATATTTATTCAATTGTAATATTATTTCTTACCTCCAAATACAACCCAAATGCTTCTTGATATTTCATTTCCAATTAACAAAAAGAATAAATTTCAAACATTTAAAAACAAGGATTTATCAAATAACAACTTGACTACTCAATCATAATATTTTTCTTTTTCTCAACTTTTTACTATAGTTCACAAATAAATTCACTCTCATGTATATCCAAATTTTTTCGAAACCAAGCTCTATATAATTATACATATCATGCACAAGCCCAAATAGCCACATTCCATGTAAATTTTCCTTTAATCCACCAACAAATGCATACATTTAAAATTAACATATAACCATTCGGTATCATCGAGACTTACCAAACGTTCACTCGCATACTTAGTGCTCATTAACCGATATCATGCACTTAGCACTCAGTATCAATTCAAATCGCACACTTAGTGCTCAATGCCCAATTTCGCACACTTAGTGCTAAATGCCTAATTTCGCAGACTTAGTGCTTGGTATCAAATTTGATCTGCATACTTAATATCAAATTTTACACCAACCAAATTCATGCATTCAGAACATAGATAATTAATAAATAATTATTTTCTGACTCGAATTTGTGGTCCCGAAACCACCATTCCGACTAGGGTAAGAATCGAGCTGTTACGGTACAAGGCATTACCGGACTTAAACACACATAAACATACAAAACTGAGTCATAAATTTACATCCAAATTTAAAACTTTTCACATTCTTTCACATCGTCCCTAAAATGAGCCTACGAGGCCCAAAACATACTTTGGAAGCAGTTCGGGACTAAACCGAGAACTTTCAAAAATTTTGCAAACTTATAAAACTTTTTCCCTAAACAGGGGTCACACGTCGTGTGGATATGGGACATGCCTATGTGGGTAGGTCGTGTGGTCACACACGTCCGTGTCCCTACCCCATGTAACTTTCTATTTATGACGCCATCAGCCAAATGAAACTACACGGCCAGGCCACACTCCCGTGTGCTAGGCGTGTGATGAATTAAATTCTCGCAAAATAGGTGTAGACTTCTCACACCCTTGGCACACGCCTGTGTCCAAGGCCGTGATGCCCACACGATTGAGACACACGCCTGTGTCTCTACCCATCTGCCCCATGCTGGGCATTCTACTTCTCAAAATTAAGGTACAGGGGACACACGGCATATTCACACGCCCATGGGGCTGACCATGTGTCACACATGGCCTAGACACACACCTCTACCCGTGTGGACAACTTTAAAGCTATTTTCCAAGCCATTTTCCACCCTTAAATTCACACACATACACTTACATCTCAATAGCATTTAACATGGCATTAATTGGCAATCAAACATCGACAAACATGGCTTGCACATGGCATTCCTACAACATCAAAGGCATTAAATCATGTATAGACATATAAATAGGTTTACAACCCAATTAGCCAATATAAGCCATATCTCATAGCCAAATACAAATGAATCATTTGACCATTATAAGCCGACACACTTGGCTAATCAAAATAACTCATATAACAAAGTAATCTAGTCCCTATACACGCCAAAGACTTAAAATAATTGAAAACATTAAAGACTTAAAATTCTTGAAAACATTGATACCAAATTATTAGCTTGATAGTGTGATAGAATCTCTAAGGACAACGGAGAACGAAGGACGGAACAATCATTCAAAGCCATAGATAAACACTGGTTTGTTTCTTGTTCCCTACTTTATTTATTTTTGTTGTTGTTTTGACAAACATGTTTATGAATATTTATGCTATTGAAATGGTTAATTTAATCAACTTAGCTTGAATTTAATTCGTGTTGGGTTGATTGCATTTCGTTCTCTTAATTTGTTAAAATTGTGTTTATGCTATTATAGGCCTCAGTAAAATGCTTAATTAAGTAAATCATGCTTAAGTTATTCTGGCATTATAATTGTTTAGATAACTAATGAATTAATTATTAAGCACATTGAAATTGTAATTAATGGACACAGTACTTAATCAGTGCATGTTTAATTCTTCTAAGGTAGCTGAAGATTAAATTAGCATTGTATTTGACGATACGTATACCTTGCATAACTTATATTATTGTGATTAAATTGTGTCAAGGTAGGGATACTTTGTTACTTCACATAGTCTTTATTTGTTTATTAAGGTTTGTTTAATCATCTTGACATAGGGATATGTCAAGAAGGTGAACGGGTTTTGGTAAGCAAATATGTTCATAAGTTAGCAAATTACCGAGTTGCCGTGAAATTATTCGTAACAGTATAATCATAAGATTAATAATTCTAAGTTAAGAAATGTGATTAATCCAACACAATTATGTCATCTTGATTAAATCTTATTTGAAATCGTGCATTAGAATTTCTTTGTTTTATTTTAATTATTTTATTTAGTTTTTAACCCTTAATTTTAATAATCTTTTTTAAAGACCAAAATTTTTTCCATCACCAAAGTGTTTTCCAATTAATTTCATAAATAATCCTTTTTACAGTCCCTGTGGGTACGATAACTCGACATTTACTTGTCACTTTATTACTCGTTGCGATTGTGTACACTTGCACATTTTCATCGTTCCAAGTTTTTGGCATCATTGCCAGGGACTATTTTTTAAAAGTCATTATTTGTGAATTTGTTAGTTTTACATTTTGGTTTAATTTTTAGTTAAATTTTTAACTTAATTATTTTTTCTGTGAATAGTTCAGGTGTTTATGAGTATTGACCGAATTATCGACTTACTCCCTATAGACCTTGAGATAGAGCGAATCTTTTAACAGAACAGAAGGCAAGCGAATCAAATAAGGACTGATGAGATGAACTTCGAGAATATGAATCAAGGAAACGGAGCAAACCCTACTCAAAATCCTATCTTATTGCTGGTGATAGCGATAGAGCCTAAGACAATATGTTGTGCCGGTGTTTAACAATCTTAATCCGGGTATTTGGAGACCCGAAATCGAGGCACAACTATTCGAGCTGAAGCCAGTCATGTTCTAAATGCTTCAGATTGTTGGCCAATTCAGTGGAATGCCTACCGAAGACCCTCACCTACACTTGAGACTGTTCATAGAGGTGAGCAACTCTTTCAAGTTAGCTGGAGTACTCGAAGATTCATTACGATTGAAGTTGTTCCCATATTCGCTAAGGGACAAAACTCGAGCCTAGTTGAACTCATTGCCACCAAACTCAATTTTCACATGGCAAGAGTTAGCAGAGAGATTCTTATGAAATATTTCCCACCTAGCAAAAATGCTAAGTTGAGGAATGAGATCACTACCTTTCAAGAAATGGACGATGAATCCTTGTATGAGGCATGGGAAAGATTTAAAGAATTATTACGAAAATGCCCTCATCATGGAATCCCACATTGCATCCAACTTGAGACATTTTATAATGGTCTCAAAGCTCACACAAGGATGGTAGTGGACGCTTCTACTAATGGTGCTCTCCTTTCTAAGTCTTATAATGAGGCTTATGAAATTATGAAGAGGATCGCCAGTAATAACTATCAATGGCCAACCAATCAAGCAGCGTCAGGAAGACGAGTCGCTAGAATACATGAAGTAGATGCTCTCACTTCACTAGCATCTCAGGTATCATCAATATCCTCAATGCTTAAAAATCTTACTACTAATGGATCTAATAGTTTTGCAGCACAGCCACCTAAATAATTTGAGAATATAGTCTATGTATATTGTGAGGAAGGACATTTATTTGAGGAATGTCCGTCAAACCCAGAATCTATATACTACATGGGTAATCAAAACCAAAATAGAGGGAGGCAAGGGCTGCAATCCAATTATTATAACCCATCGTGGCGAAATCACTTGAATTTTTCCTGAAGTAACCAAAGAGCTGGAACCAGTAACACGCCCAACCTAGACCAACCTAGCCGCCTAGTTTCCCCCAACAAGTTCAGAAACCAGCTCAAGTTAAGTCATCCAATAGCTTAGAGAATCTATTGAAGACATACATGGCAAAAACAATGCCACTCGAAGAAATTTGGATAATCAAATGGGCTTGCTTGCAACTGAACTTAGGAACCGACCACAAGGTGCTTTACCTAGTGATACGAAGAATCTGAGAAATCTAGGAAAGGAGCATTGCAAAGCGTTGACATTGAGGAGCGGAAAGATGATAGAGCCCAACACCATTAAAGCTGAAAAGGAGCAAGCTGACGCTCAAGACTCAGAGGAAGTTCAACTGAGTGTTAAAATTTCAGTTTTACCAAAACCAGAACCTACAAAACTCGACAAGGTAACCCTAGAACCAGCTAATTCTAAACAACTAACAACTCCGTTAGATGTAGAATTACCACAAAAGACGAGTCAACCATTACCAGTTCCAGAAAAGAAACCAACACCATCCTACCCTCAAAGACTTTAGAAGCAGAATCAGGAGATTCAATTCAAGAAGTTCTTAGACGTACTCAAGCAACTTCATATCAACATCTCGTTGGTTGAAACACTTGAGCAAATATCGAATTATGTAAAGTTCATGAAAGATATCCTGTTTAAGAAACAAAGACTCGGAGAATTTGATACGGTAGCTCTGATGAAGGAATGCAGTGCATATCTTCAGAACAAACTACCCCCGAAGCTGAAGGACCCTGGATGTTTTACCATACCATGCAATATTGGAGCAACATATTATGGTAACGCATTATGTGGCTTAGGTGCGAGTATCAACTTGATGCCTACTATGGTTACACTTCAACTAGCAGATCGATCCTTCACGCATCCAGAAAGAAAAATCGAGGATGTTTTGGTACGTGTAGATAAATTTATCTTTCCTGCTGACTTTGTAATTCTAGACTTTGAAGCAGACAAAGAAGTGCCAATTATCCTAGGAAGACCATTCTTAGCAACTGAAAGGACCCTTATTGATGTGCAGAAGGACGAGCTAACTATGCGTGTTTAGCATGATCAGGTAACATTTAATGTTTTTAAGTCAATGCGATTTCCTGACACAATTGATAATTGTTCTACAATATTCGATTTAGAGGATTTAATAGTGGAGAAGGAACTCAACTATGTTGAGGATCTGTTGGAATGAATTCTGACATCAGACCCTCCGAATGATGAAGAGGAGTATGAATACTTAGCTTTACTAGAAGCTAATCAAAAGGGATTTAATCTGCAATCCCGTTTTGAATCTTTGGAATTAGAGAAAAGGGATTACACCCAACCGAAAATGTCAATCGATGAGCCACCTAAATTAGAACTTAATGTATTACCTTTACATTTAAAATATGTTTATTTAGGTAACGCTTGTACTCTACCTGTGATTGTTTTAGTAGAATTAACTACAAAGCAAGAAGAGAAACTTATCATAGTTTTGAAACAATTCAAGAAGGCTACCGGATGGACCATAGCCGATATTTTTGGTATTAGTGCATCTGTATGCATGCACAAGATCATATTAAAAGATGGAAAAAAAGGAACGATCGATGGACAACGAAGACTAAACCCCATTATGAATGACGTAGTAAAGAAAGAAATTATCAAGTGGCTAGATGCGGGTATCATTTACCCCATCTTAGACAGTTCATGGGTAAGTCCAGTTCAATGCATGACAAAGAAAGGAGGTATCACGATCATCGAGAATGAGAATAACGAGTTGATACCAGCTAGAACAGTTACGGGATGGAGAATATGCATAGATTACTGGAAGCTGAACAAGGCAACTAGGAAATATCACTTTCCTTTGTCGTTCTTAGACCAAATGCTCGATAGACTTGCGGAGAGAGACTATTACTATTTTCTCGATGGATACTCAAGGTATAATCAGATTACAGTAGCACCGAAAGATCAACACAAGACAACATTCACATGCCTGTACGGTACGTTTGCATTTAGACGCATGCCATTTGGATTATGTAATGCACCTGCTACATTTCAAAGATGTATGATGTCTATTTTTCCTAACATGGTTGAGAAGTATTTGGAAGTTGTTATGGATGATTTTTCAGTATTTGAAGACACTTTTGATGATTACTTAGCCAATCTAGCAAAGGTACTAAGACGATGTGAAGAAACAAACCTAGTATTCAACTGGGAAAAGTGCCATTTCATGGTACAAGAAGGGATTGTTCTAGGGCATCGGATATTAAGACATGGAATCGAGGTAGACAAAGCAAAGGTAGACGTAATTGAGAAACTCCCACCTCCAACATCTGTAAAGGGTGTTAGGAGCTTTTTGGGCCACGCTGGTTTCTATCGGAGATTTATCAAAGACTTCTCCAAAATTACAAAACCTTTGTACAAATTATTGGAGAAGGACGCGACATTCAAGTTTGATGATGATTGTTTAAGAGCATTCAAAGACTTGAAGAATCGGTTAGTTACAGCACCTATCATTGTTACACTAGATTGGGATCTGCCATTCGAATTGATGTGTGATGCAAGTGACTTCGCAATTGGAGCTGTCATAGGCCAGCGAAGGAACAAAGCTTTTCATCCCATCTACTATGCATGTCGGACTCTAATAAGAGCACAATTGAACTATACGGTAACAAAAAAAGAGTTACTTACCATTGTATTTGCTTTCGACAAGTTTCGATCTTATCTTGCAGGTACCAAAGTGACTGTCTATACAGACCACTTAGCAATTAAATATTTACTTGCCAAGAAAAATGCTAAGTAGAGATTGATTCGGTGGGTACTTCTACTTTAAGAGTTCGATCTAGAAATTCAAGATCGAAAGGGAGTAGAAAACCAAGTAGCAGATCACTTGTCCAGATTAGAGCCGTAAGAGGGAAATTCTCCACTTGTACCGATTTAGGAGACATTTCCAAATGAACATATACTGAAGGTAAATCATATCCATAACACCCTTGGTTTGCTGATATTGCTAACTATTTAGCTTGTGGTTTAATGCCGATTGATAAAACGTATCATCAAAGGAAAAAGTTTCTTCACAATGTGAAATATTATTTCTGGGAAGAGCTATACTTGTTTAAAAAGTGTGCAGATCAGATGATCAGGAGATATGTGGCAGAAGAAGAAATACCGAAGATTTTATACCACTATCATTCAGCTCCGAGTGGGGGACACTTCGAAGGTAATCGTACTATGGCCAAAGTATTACAAGTCAGATTCTTTTGGCCAACACTATTTAAGGATTCATATGCTTACGTGAAGAATTGTGATTGATGTCAGAGGGTTAGAAATGTCACCAACAGAAATGAGATGCCTCGAACAAATATCATTGAGGTAGAATTATTCGATGTTTGGGGTATTGACTTTCTTGGTCATTTTCCTCCGTCTTTTGGTCACAAGTACATATTGGTAACAGTAGATTATGTGTCCAAATGGGTCGAGGCTGAAGCTTATCCGACAAATGATGCTAGGGTTGTAATGAAGTTCTTGTAGAAACACGTGTTTACAAGGTTTGGAACCCCAAGAGCTATTATCAGCGATGAAGGGACCCATTTTGTGAATAAGTGGTTAAAATGGTTGTTAGATAAACATGGAGTGAAGCACAAGGTTGCTACAGCTTACCATCCGCAGACGAATGAGCAAGCTGAGCTAGCGAATAAGGAGATCAAAAGCATACTTGAGAAGGTAGTTTGCCCGAATCGACGAGATTGGTCCAAAAGACTAGATGATGCTTTATGGGCTTACAGAATAGCATACAAGGCATCTTTAGGGATGTCACCCTATAGGTTGGTCTTCGGAAAAGCCTGTCATCTACCTTTGGAGTTAGAGCACAAAGCTTACTGGGCTCTTCGATAACTCAATTTGGATCTTAAGCTTGCTAAAAAGAAACGGATGCTCCAACTCAATGAGCTAGAGGAATTCCAAATGTTTTCATATGAAAATACCAAATTGCTCAAGGAGAGACTCAAGAAATGGCATGACAAGCACATTCGAGTTCAAGAATTTGAAGCAGGTTAGCAAGTTTTGTTATTCAATTACAAATTAAAGTTCTTTCCAGGTAAACTCAAATCACGTTGGTCCGGTCCATTTACGATTCATCGTGTCTATCCATATGGAGTTGTTGAACTCCAAGGTAAGGGAGGTAATTTTCAAGTCAATGCTCAGCATTTAAAACATTACTATGGAGAAAAGCCTAAACGGGATCAAGTCTTGTTCAGTTTATCAGACGTTTAATTTTTCTTGTTTTTAATAAATTATTTAGGGTATATTATCAGGTTTATTATGTTCAAATAAATTCTGTCTAGGAGATTGGAACTTAAGCAGGACTGCTTGTGACCCCTCCAATCTTTCCTAGGAATTGATTTTTACATAATTTTCTGAGAAATTATTCCCTAAATAACAAAATAAATTTTTTATTTTTCAAATAAAAGGGTCAATTTTGATCCAAGTTTTAATTTGCAACTCAATTTTGAATTTTCATTAAGTCTAGGGACTTAATTAAAGTATTTTTAAAATTTGATTACTCTTTTCGTAAATAATAAAAACTAGGTGCCTCTCTTTGTAAATATTTTTAAAAGGCATCTAGAAACAAATATTTTTGCTATATATTATATTTATATTAATAATATGATAAACTTTAATATATAATTATATCCATTATAATTTATATATTAATTTTTATCAATTTAGCTTAGAATTAGGATTAATTTTATTTTAAGTATATTTTATGTTTATCTTAATAATTCAATAGCAATTGATAATTTCATATGTATATATTTAATTATTAGTTGTTGCTAATTTTGAGTACGATTAGAATTAAAATCTTATTTTAATTATTAAATTATACTAAGAGTTCTACTCTAAGTCGTATTACTCACACTATAAATTCTACCATTACTTCTTCCCATTCATTCATCACCCAAACTTCCAAACACCAAACCGCCTAGCACCGAACACTCCTAGCCAGCTCCCCAGCCACAGTAGTCGGCCAGCACACCCCAGCAGCTAGCACGCCTTAGCGGCCCGTGCACATACCTACTCCCGTACCCATCCGCGTGCACCTGCTGCTCCTGCCGCTCCTGCCCAGGAGGTAACACACGCACGTCTGCGCGCCCGCATTTGGCTTACTGCCAAAGGCCTTACTGCGTGTTGCTGATCCAAGCTAGACCTTGCGCGCGACTAGATCCAGGTTTGCTTAACAAAGCTTCGCACATCACCCGCACATTTGGATCAGCTCCTGCGCCCGCTACCTGCTTCAGCCCCGAGCGTTGCTGCTTGTTGCGCCCTAGCACTTGTGCGGCACACCTCCTACACACCCACACCAAACCCTTAAGCCTCCAACCCTCCTTTTAAATTATCATCTATTTCTTCATTATTATTTTTTTAAGAGTTCTAATATTTTTTTCAAAAAGGTAGTAAGACATTATTTTCTTCTAAAATTTTAATTATTTAATTTTTTAATTTTTTGAATTATTAATAAATTTTAATCAAATTTTTGAGAAAATAAATTTTTCCATCTTATGTTCAGGTCAATTATGCCTCGCAAGAGAACTCGTGCCTCTGCCCAAATTGACGAAATGCAAAACAAGTTCCACTATGAAGAAGCCAAAGTAAAATACGAAAGTATCTTCAAAAATCAATAGATGCATCCAGAGAAAGGCTTCACATTGAAGGAAAGCAACTACAGAGACTTCATAACATGTAGCCATCAAGTTGCTAAAGCCCTCAATTGGGAATTGTTTTGTGAAAAGAGACCAAGTGTGGATGAGGAACTAGTTCGTGAATTTTATGCAAACTTAACCTCAAGCGAGTTGACTGAAGTTCTAGTTCACGGAATCAAGGTACCAATAAATTCAAATGCTATTAATGAGTTCTTTGAATTACTTGATTTCAAAAACAATAAATATTCTTCTTTGTTAAGCAACACTAAGCCTAAAAATCTGCAAGAGATTCTCGAGAAACTTACAGTTCTAGGTTCTAAGTGGACTGTGTCAAAGCAAGGAATTCACACATGTTGAAGAGAATATTTGACACCACTTGTGAAGGTATGGTTCTATTTCATCCGTTTCAACCTTATGCCTAGTTCACATGGGACTACAATCTCATTAGAGCGAATGGTCCTATTGTACTCGATTCTAACTGCGAAGACCATTGACGTAGGCAAAATCATCCTAAGATAAATGCGGAATTGTGCCGTTAAACGTTCTGGCCCAGCTTACTTTCCTTTTACAATAACAATTTTGTGTTTAAAAGCAAAAATTCTTGCGAATGTAAAGAAGACAGGGTATAGTCAAGGCACAATCACCAATTGGGACCTCTACCGAGTAGCTGGAGATTCTGTTCTATAGCTGTAACGCCCTAGATTTTAGGCCTAGAAGTATTGGGCCTTGGTGGCGGCTCATAATATTTTATTGTGTATGGAAATAACACAATTGTGTGTTTGGTGTGTTGGTTAAGTAATTAGGAGTGTTTGGGAGTGTTGGAGAAGTCTTGGGTTCAAACTTGGGCTGTAGCAAAAATTTTGGTTTTAAGTGTATAAAATCCTGGATGCTTGGAAGTAGGCTTTTAAATTATTGTGTTGAAGATATGACACAAGAAGCATGTGGTCTAGTGGTTGTGGCGTCATTAAGGTTGCAAAGGGTCAAAGGTTCAAGTCTTGGCTCTTGCAATTTATTTTGGTTTTTCTTTTAAAGGAACTTGGACTTTGGCCTATAGACCTTATATTTAATTGAGGGTAAAGTGTGACACAAAAGACCTTGCGGCAAGGAGACAAGTGGCGTGTTGAGCTATTGAGGGGGCTTGGGTTCAAATCCCCTTGCAAGAAAAATGTAATTATTTTGCTACATGGGGGCGGCAAGAGGTGGAGTTGGAATCAAATTCTGGAAGATTGTTGTAGACTTGGTAAACGGAGGAAATTTGAATGGGTCTTGGAGATTGTTATGGAGGATATCAAGGAGAGATGTAGGGAGAAAATTAGGGAGTTGTTAGGAGGGGAGGTTTGGCCGAATTTGGAACTCCTTGGGGGTGTATATTCTGTCATTAGTACAGAATTTGTGGGGGGACTAGGGGGAATTTCAGGATTGGGAGTTGAGTGCACTTTTAGGAGTTTTTCTATTGCCGAACTTCTCCTCTTCTCGTGTTTCTTTTTGCCGAAACCCAAGAATTCAATTGGTAATTGTGGTATTCATCTTTGAAGCTTTTCTCTCCTCCTCTTCTTAATTTTACTTTTGGCTGAACCTTACTTCATTCTTTCCTCAGTCTCAATCAGCGTTAACCCATTTTCCCATAATAGTTGGTCTAATAAGTTTTGTACTTGAGCAGATAGTCGCTAAAGGCATTAGATCAAGCCTTAATCAGCGTTAAGGGCAATAAAGTGTTAATCACTCATTCAAGGCTTAGGCGAGTGTGCGGTTCATACTTTTTGCAATCAGGTGTGTAATCACAACCTTGTTTATCTGTGAATTGGCAAAAGCTGAAATGTCGAAATGCCGAAA
The DNA here is from genome assembly GCA_020496765.1 of Gossypium stocksii. Classification (NCBI taxonomy): domain Eukaryota; kingdom Viridiplantae; phylum Streptophyta; class Magnoliopsida; order Malvales; family Malvaceae; genus Gossypium; species Gossypium stocksii. The sequence continues at coordinate 59,872,592 of CM035622.1, forward strand.
CTTCAGCATTTGAGCCTTGAGAACGTGATATCACTCGTGCGGTGAGGTGAGCCCTCTAATCATGGACGATGAATCGTAAAGGCCACTATGAGCGAATTCATGGGTTTGGGCCGTGGTGGGCCTCTTGGGCCGAAATTGGCCGATAGGCCCAATGGGCCCGTAGGGCCCACAATTGCAAATCTAACTGTCAAAGGCTTGTCATGTCACGTACATGACTTTGGTTGTATTGGGCCTCGATGGGCCGAAATGGGCCGTGTAGGCCCAATAGACTTTTCCGGCCCCACACGGATTAAATTCGCATATTGTGGTGGATATTAGACCGTGGCATGTAATCCACGTTGCTAGAATCATTTTTGGGTTAAATGGGCCCACACGGCCCAATGGGCTTCTGGGCCCCACGCGGACGAAATGTATGTTATAAGGCTGCTGTTGGTTTGAACTGTGTAGTACGTGTAGTTGAGGTTATTTCCGGGCTAAATGGGCTACACAAGTGTGTGGGCCCACTTGGGCCGAGTAATGGGCCTTAGGCCCATTTACACTGTTAAATTTGTTTAGGTTACTTAAGTCGCTCGAGGCAACGGTGGACCTTCTATTGGGCTGTTAAGACCTTGATGTGTAAAATTACCGAAATACCCTCGGTTTGTAAAATTACAGAAATACCCCTAATTTGTAAAATTACAGAAATACCCCCGGCTTGTAAAATTACAGAAATACCTTGGATTTGTAAATTTACAGAAATACCCCCGATTTGTAAAATTATCGAAATACCCCCGATTTGCAAAATTACAAAAGTACCCTTGGTTTACAAAAGTACAGAAATACCCTCGGTTTGTAAAATTATAGAAATACCCTCAGTTTGTAAAATTATAAAAATACCCTCGATTTGCAAAAGTACAAAAATACCCTCAGTTTGTAAAATTACATAAATACCCTCGATTTACAAAATTACAGAAATACCATCGGTTTGCAAAATTACAGAAATACCCTTGGTTTGCAAAATTACAGAAATACCCTTAGTTTGGAAAATTACAGAAATACCCTCGATTTGTAAAAGTACAAAAATACCCTCGGTTTGTAAAATTACACAAATACCCTCAATTTGCAAAATTACAGAAATACCCTCAGTTTGCAAAATTACAAAATACCCTCAGTTTGCAAAATTACAGAAATACCTTCGGTTTGCAAAATTACAAAAATACCTTTGGTTTGCAAAATTACAAAAATGACCTTGATTTATAAAATTATCGAAATACCCCTGTAGGGTAGAATTACCAAAATACCCCTATAGGGTAGAATTACCAAAGTACCCTTGTAGGGTAGAATTATCGAGATACCCCTGTAAGGTAGAATTACCGAAATACCCCTGTAGGGTAGAATTACTATTTTACCCCTGACCGACATAATGATCGTTTTGGCCCTAGAGTGTAAAATGATTGTTTTGCCCTTGTAGGTAAGTGAAAGACTTGGACTATGAATTCGACTGATCCGACTGTGATTGTATGATTGTGTTTTAACCAATTTGACTTTGGTTATATGACTGATATGTTTTTAATATATGTGTTTAAAAGACTGTTGCTGAGCATGGCCATTATGCATACACGTTTGATGATTGAGCATGACATACACGACATTCTGCATGGGGTTGGGCTTGATTTGGAGGAAGTTCGCCACGTAATCTAATTCTAGTGGCACTGCCACATTATCTGTTATAAGCTGCATGGTTGCGTATTGGTGTGTGGGCTAGGTGGGTCAAGTTATTCCCCACAAGGTGTGCTTGTTAGTACGGGTGGTGTGCTGGTTGGATTGGGTTGGGATGCATACCCACACTATTGCATATCTGTTTATAAGATTTGTCACTGTATTAGGATTAGGCCCACTTGTTCTGTTATTGGTATGGGCTAGGCCCAATTAATTATGCTATGGGTTGTGACCCAAATGATGTTGTAGTGGGCTTTGGCCCACGTATGTTTTGAACTGGAATGTACTGTTACTATTAAAGGGCTCTGGCCCAGACTGTTTCTGTTTTAGTTCTGTAGACTGACTGTTACCTTAATAGGAGACTACACATTGAATTTTCATAAACTCACCCCGTTTATTAACTATGCAGGTAATCCCCAGCATTAGGAGGATCGATGCTGTGAGAGACTTGGAGATGGCCACACATTATTTATGCTTTCAGATTTGATTATTTACTTTTAAGTATTTTTAACTTGGGTTGTAATAAGGCCTCTCTTAATTTCTTAACGCTTTAATTTGGGATATTTATTTATGATGTTTTATAACTGCTAAAAGTAGAACACGATTTCCAAAACAATAATTGTTTTCAAAACACTATGTTTTCACAATTTATCTTAAATCAGCTTTGGCAATAGCTAAGGTTTTAAAAGTAATTACGTTTTCAAAAGAATAACAAATTTCTTAAATGTTGTGAGTTTTAAAAAACAGGCTTTAACTCTTAAACTAGTTTTAATAACAAAATTAAGTTTCCGAAAAACATATCAATGTGACACACCAAATTTGGGCCTAACTTCTAGGCTGAGTTTAGGGTGTTACAATAGCAACGAGTTGAAGAAAGTGAGGATCCTGAAGAAGCAGAAGATGACCCCACAGAGATCCTACCAGAGCAATCAGCTAAAGCCCTTAATAAAGCAGAACCAATAGAACCAGAAGCTGAACCTGATATGGAAACCTCAATGTTTGGAACCTTACCACCTAGCCCAGATCTTTGAGATGAGTTGTATAAGCTAATGGACTTAATGCAACACATGCAATGGCAGCAACAAGCCTACTGGAGATACTCAAAAATAAGGAATGACTCGATGAGGAATGCCCTTAGGAAAATTTACAATGACCCATTTATTTTTGTGCCTGAGTTTCCAGATTTCATATTTGAGCCATGGAGTTCATTATCGAAGAAGGAGCAAAGCGATTCATGCAGATGAGTTGAATTCGGAAGGATCAGCAAACAAATAAAAAAAAAGGGAGGACCTCAACTTTGTTTTATTTTTGTTTTTAGGTTATTTTAGGATTAGGTTAATTAGGAATTTTTATTTCTGCATAATAAAATAAGAGATAGGAATCATTAATAAAATCTGAACAAGTCACAAAGTCTAAAGTGTGGCAATAGGTATATACATGTCTAGGATTGGATTTAAAGAGAGCTTGGTACTTAAGCAGTCAATTTGACTCACCTCCTCTTTTCTAAAATCCTACCTGGTGTATAGTATCTATTCACTTTAAACAATGAGGACATTGTTCTTAAGTAGGGGGACGAAAATTCGAATTATTCTCAGAATACAATTTTCTTTTAATTATGATTAGGATATATTTTGTTCAATAATTTGAAATTTTGTTAAGTATGCTAAACTTTAGTATTAATAAAGTTCTATTATTTAATAAATTATTATGTTAGCTTAATAATGATATGAATGTATTTTTAATAAAGCATGCAAATTCGTACCATAAAATTTTTAGTTCCTTACGAAAAAATTAGGCATGCATGAAAGTTTAAGTCTTTAGAATTGACTTAGTAATTTCTTGAGGCGAAATCCTAGGAAGCATGGAATATTGGAAATGATTTAGGCAATTATTGTTTGGACCGTTTGAGCCTTTCAAGCCGACCATGATAAAATCATCCTTTGAAACCCAACTTTGAGACTATATGGCCTAATTTTATTTGGACCTTTGCAATATCTAGCCATCACTTTTCTCTTAATTATCTTTAAAATTTTCCCAAATGCTAGACTCAATACTATTCAAAATATCATTTGAAAATAAGTTTGGGGGAGTTGAAAAGAAGTATCAAATGCCCAAAAAATTGTAGTACATGAAACAAGTGCTCGTGAAAAAAAAAGAGCACATGTACTCGAAAGAAAAAAAATGTACAAAAGAGCTTGTGAAAGTTAAGTAAGTTGGTGTATCGAAGGTAAAAATTTCGAAGGTTCAATGGACGCTGAGTCTTGGGTTTTTAAGCTAGAATTTATCTATCTTTTACCTACCCCTAGCCTAGCCACGTTACAACCTTAATAAAGACCTATTGATTCAAGTTTCTATGCTACCAACATTAGTGGAGAGAAATAACTAAGATCAACATATGAAGATATAAGTTAAACTTAATGATTGTAGCTTAGTCTTGAATAAGGGAATAAAAATCAAAATGGTAAGGGTTAACATGTCTTTGTTAAAGAAGCATTTAGTCTAATTTTGCTATTATAATAGTTGTTGAATGTAATTTGAACGATATGTATACTTAAGTAGCATAATTATCAAATTTCTTATTTTTGAGCCTAAGTATATTAAATTCATAATTGTTGGAAAAATGTTGTTCTAAAGGAGATTTTCAAAGGTGTTTCTAAGATAGTCTTTTCAAAATTTGTGCATTACTCGGAGAGCAATGATTTAAGATTGGGGGTGTGGAAACACAAAAATTTATACTCTTTCATACCTATTTTTACTTAAAATCATGCATTTTCGATAGAATTTTTGTCATAAAATAATTAATTTTTATAAAATAATTAAATTGTATTAAAATTTTGAACATGTTAATTTTTAATCAATTTTACAATTATTTTTAAATGAATTTTGATTATTTTTGACAGATTTGAACAAAGGGCGAAAATTGACCCGGCAGACACTGTTAAAAGAACAAAATCGAGAAGCAATTTGAAGTAACAAGGCAAAATAATTTCCAGCCTAAGATGCTCCAAAAATGTGTATTAATTCATAATATAATTAATTTTAATTTATTCCCAATTTAATTTGGGAAAAAAAATTAATTTTAATTAATTATGGAAAAAGGGCCCAATTGAACCGCACCAGTTGAACCAAATTTATCGAACTGAACCAACCACCAATTGGGCAGCCCAGAACCGTTCAAATGCTGACCCAAATCAGCATTTTATCTGATTAAATAAGGTTGCAAACAAGCCCCTGAAAGACCTCCAAATTGCATTCAAACCCCACCTTTATTAAGGCTTTATGGATTTGCCCCAAGCTAATTTTGGCAAAGTTGACAGTCTCAACTTTGCCATGTAAGATGGCTGGCCATAAAAATTGCTATTTTTAGCAGCCACCCTCAGCTATATAAAGCCCCCCTTGCTACCCATTTCAAATCATCCCTCACTTCTTCATTCTCCCTTTCACTTCTCTTCTCTCCACTCTTTCTTTTCCTCCAAAAGCCAAGCCTTCTAGTGCCGATTTCCTCTCTTGGAAAAAAGGTATTTTTCTAGCCATTTGGAGCAGCTATCTAGTGTTCATAAGCCACCTTGGTCACCAAGGACAACGGAGAACGAAGGACGGAACAATAATTCAAAGCCACGGAGAAACACCGGATTTGTTTCTTGTTCTCTACTTTATTTATTTTCTTTGTTGTTTTGACAAACATGTTTATGAATATTTATGCTATTGAAATGGTTAATTTAATCAACTTAGCTTTAATTTAATTTGTGTTGGGTTGATTACATTTCGTTCTCTTAATTTGTTAAAATTATGTTTATGCTGTTATAGGCCTCAGTAAAATACTTAATTAAGTAAAATCATGCTTAAGTTATTCTGGCATTATAATTGTTTAGATAACTAATGAATTAATTATTAAGCACATTGAAATTGTAATTAATGGACACAGTACTTAATCAGTGCATGTTTAATTCGTCTAAGGTAGCTGAAGATTAAATTAGCATTGTATTTGGCGATACGTATGCCTTGCATAACTTAGATTATTGTGATTAAATTGTTTCAAGGTAGGGATACTTTGCTATTTCACATAGTCCTTATTTGTTTATTAAGATTTGTTTAATCATCTTGACATAGGGATATGTCAAGGAGGTGAACAAGTTTTGGTAAGCAATTATGTTCATAAGTTAGCAAATTACCGAGTTGCCGTGAAATTATTCGTAACAGTATAATCATAAGATTAATAATTCTAAGTTAAGAAATGTGATTAATCCAACACAATTATGTCATCTTGATTAAATCTTATTTGAAATCGTGCATTAGAATTTCTTTGTTTTATTTTAATTATTTTATTTAGTTTTTAACCCTAAATTTTAATCATCTTTTTTAAAAACCAAAATATTTTCCATCACCAAAGTGTTTTACAATTAGTTTCATAAATAATCCTTTTTACAGTCCCTGTGGGTACGATAACTCAACATTTACTTGTCACTTTATTACTCGTTGCGATTGTGTACACTTGCACATTTTTCATCGTTCCAGCTATGCATGCCCTATTACTACTTGTGATAGTGTGATATCTCCTGATCATGATGAAATTGTTCTGTTGATACAGAAATGCTTTCCAACCAAGCTACTTTCGATAAGGCCAAAAGTGATATTAAGATGTTTGAAAATGTGTTTGTGATGAGACGAAACTCAAAAAGGTCAGAATAAATGTTCATGATAAATATGTGATTAAGTATAAAATGAAACAGACATAAGTTGAGAAATATGGAAAAGTGAAATGAAATGAAAGTTTGTATTGTGATAACCTCACTCATACTTGTTTGATATCCATATGATGTTATGTACCTAACTTATTTGATTAAGTGAACGTGATAAGTAATCTTACTCAAAGAGATAGAATGTGTGTTTATGTGCACTTGTTTAAATAAGATAATCAAAAAGTTCGTGTTACATGAATATGTATGTTAATTTACTTGAAGTGAAATATGTAATTGTGATGATATTATGTGGATGATAAATGCTAAGTCATATGTTTGTATTTATGAGAGTCAAATTAGAGGCTTTACGACCTTACCCCCTTACCAATGTGGTATTTTGTAATAAGATTTCAGGAGATTTATGTTGAATGAACTCACAAGTGCGAGACTAAAGAGTTCGGTAGCGGAATAATTGGAATGTAGTCAGAGTTGAGAATAGTTTGGCAAGTGAATATAGTTCAGGAAGAGATATCAGATTGTTCTAGAGATTATTCAGATTAAGCAATGTCACGGTTAAAGAAAAAGTTAATCTCGGCAAATCAACTTATTTAGATATGATGTCTAAAGTATGTGTATGCGAAAATTTTCCCAAATTGGTTTTCGTTACTGAATGGAATAATACAAGGCTATTGATGACAGAATTTGTCAAAGAAATGGTAATTGAGTAGTAAAGATGTCTGTGTGTGACAGTTACAGTTGAAATGAATATGATGATCTTTTCTGGGTATTCTATATGTTCTTTTATCCTCCGAGATATGTGTGTAATTGTTCAGTTTTTTATGTTCTTATATTGTGAGAATGCTAGCTAACTAAAATGTTAGATGAAAGTTCTACTGGTCTGGTTGGTTCATGATCGGCATTTCTTTATCTCTTCGGAATTCTATTCTAATATGTTGAATTGAAGTCGATGGTAGAAATTATGTGAGACTATTCTTATGTTTCTATTGATTATGGTTTTGTTTTTATATATGCGAGAAATATATTATCTCTATTATGATGGAAGTCCAGAGTCGGTAAGTAGTGTTTCTCTTCAAGCTTTCTCTGAGGAATTATTAGGATCTTTATTATCTTTTGTGAGTTGTATTCTTGGACTTCCGGTATGGTATTGTATCTTGGATTTCTTTATCTCAGTTTTTCTATCATTCTTTATTTCATAAATTATCAATTATGGGTCATCTTTAAAGTGTGTTCTGTGAATTGTGATAACTATGTATTATAAATGTATTCCCGGTTTGATCATAGGAACGTGGGGATTTTGGTATCAAGATTTTTGTAATTTTCATGAAAGGAATTGACATCAGCAAAGGTACAAATGATGAGAGCACAAGCTCAAAATTGTATGATGGATATCTTTTCTCTGGTAAGTTTGATTAAAGTCGATGAGTTCAATCAAGATATTTGTTTCTTTGAGCTAATATGGTTGCAAGACCTTTGATTAGCATGTTAAAAGAATTGTGAACAAATGTACGTATTTAGGTTGTGGTAGTAGTATAAAGAAAAGAGTAGTTTTGACATATTATTATTTAATAGTCGAAATCGACTTGGTAGGTTGTGGTAGTAGTATAAAGAAAAGAGTAGTTTTGACATATTATTATTTAATAGTCGAAATTGACTTGGTTGTTTTTTATCAGAGTGAGCTAATCAGTTGAATATGATTTGAGTCACGTGTAGTTAAGGTATCTTCAGTTATGGGAATAAATTCTATGCATTCACGAGTATATATAGACGGATAGTCTGAATGAAGAAATTATATTCTAGAAAGTATGATACATAGATATGTCTATTGGATTGCTCTAATCGAATGATGTTATTATGAATTAAAGTTGTACCGATTGATAAAGTCATCACATTATGAAAATTTGAATGATTTAAGCATGTTAGCAAAGTTCTAAATAGATGTAAGTATTATTAACCGAAACTTTAGTTCTGAGTTCAGTTTGAATTGAGTAAAAAATTTGTGATTTTCAGTAGTGCATTATGGAACGGATTGGAATGTGATTTGACTATAAAAATGTAAAGTGCAGTTTATGTTTTCAGATGGTTAAAATCTCATTAAAAGAATTGATCGACGAGTGATTTAAAGACGACCACTTTTATGTCTGTGTTGTGAGTTCGATAATATCGTATGTTTGACGAAAAATGTCATATGTTTCCTGATTCTAATGGTTTAAAGTGTCTAATGTTACAGAAAAAGATATGAAGTTTATGACTTTGTCAATGGATTTAGATATTGAAAGATTTCAAGAAAATTTTCAATCAATCTCTGAGAAAGCAATTATAGTTATAGATGCCTGGATGGAAAATCTTTATTTATTTTTGTGAGTACTGGTTACTTGATTGATCTTATTTGATGATGGTCTAATTCTAGCTTGATTAAATGCTAAAGCGAGGTTTTCTTTGCGAAACTAAGAAGCTCAGAAATGTGATAGTGAATGGTAATCTAAATGAGTTCAGAGTGAGTTTACTTCTGATGTTGAATTTCAAGTCAGACATGATTTCTGATCATTATTTTGAAATAGAATTTTCTTATTGATGAATCCAAAACTTATGCAGACGTTTTTGGTGCAAGGCTCAGTAATAGCACGTCTGTTCATCCAAGAATAATAAATTGTGTAGTTATATGAGTAGATGTTCTAATGATTGAGTATGTATCATGATATTTTTGAGTTTATGTTTAGATGTTTATTTGTTAGCAAGTAAGCCGAAATCAAGTGTATTTAGGACTAATATAGCCAGGGATAGTACGGTAGTGATGATGAGATAGAGTTACCATAAGTTTCATATCGAGATTGTCATAGTCTCCAAAAAGGAAAATGCTATTTTGATTGTGGTTGATTGTTTGGAAAAGGTCTGTATAATCATTTCAGTGTGTACAGAGTTCTTATTTGATAGATTACTGAGTATATGTATTCAAAAGAGAGTAATTTAGATTTTGACAATGTGCTACGGCACTTTGTGCTAAAGTTTAAAGGTTATTTGAAAGAGATATACGAGGTTAAATCAATTTTTGATTCTGGAAAGTTAGTGAAAGTGTTTCATGAGAGTTGAAAGCAACCTCTTCTTGTAAGATTTTCGGGGACGAAAATCCCTAAAAGGGGGAGAGTTGTAATAGCCCAATTTTTGCCTAGTCGGAACAGTGGTTTGGGGACCACAAATCCGACGAGGAAAAATTTATTTTTATTATATTTTTATGGTCTACAATTTCACAGAATAATTTCGCGAAAATCTCGTTCAAAAATTTTGACGTTTGGGCACTCAATTTAGTCAAAAGGACTAAATTGTAAAAAGTGCAAAACTTGAGTTCTAGAAGCTAGAGGTGTCAAATTGCTATGAAATTTTAAACTGGAGGTCCTTAAATGGTAGTTAGACCATTGGTTAATTTTTTGGACAAAAATGGACATGAGATAGGTGAAATAGAATATTTTTAAGTTAGGGGCATTTTGGTCATTCAGTGATTAAAATGAATTAAAGACAAAAGTAGAAGCCAATTTTTGTCCATCTTCAACCCCACGGCCGAATATAGCAAGGGGAAACCATGGCTAGGGTTTTTCACGCCTCCAAGCTCAATTGTAAGTTCGTTCTAGCCTCGTTTTTAATGATTTTTACGTTTTTGAAATCCTCATAACAAGATCTACCTATTTCTACCATTAATTTGAGATATGGTTAAAGTCTAGGGTTTTTACCTATGATGAATATTTGTGTATTTTTATTTTTAATTGTAGAAAATGCATGTTTATGGTTAGCGAAATGACTTTTACTAAGTGATTTTCGGTGAAAATGCCTAAAAGGACTAATTTGTAAAAGTTAAAAATATGTCATAAAAGTGTGATTTAATGAAAAATGTGAGCTGCTATAAGTATAAAAGAGGTTCGGCTAGGCTTGGGAATAGAAGAAATTGAATAAATTTCATTTTACGAGCTTAAGGGCAAAAATGTAAATATGTGAAAGTTTAGGGGCAAAAACATAATTTTGCCATAATATGCTTTTCATGTCACATTGAATCATGTGACTAATAAGTGAGCTAAATTTGATATTATAGATCACGGAAAATGAGATTCGGGCCTAGAATGAGGGAAAAACAAGTATTTGACGGTTAGATCCTTTTTCACCATTTTTTATATCGAGGTAAGTTTGTATATAAATAATGCATCGGTTTTACGTTTTAATATTTTGATATATTTTATGAAATGTGGCTGAATATTGAATGCAATTGACAAAATATCGACAAGTGAGGAATTTCCCGGTTGAACCTTAGGAATAAAAATGGATACGAGTGACATGTTCACTAGGGATCTATGTGAAAGTCTATGTGAAAATCTAAGTGAAATAAGTCCATGGCATTATGCTAAGTGAGATAAGTGATTCGGGTGCTAGTCTGTACGTCCTACCAGTGGTTGGGTAGTCTGGCTTGTGTTGTGGATACCTGACAGCTTGTGTAAGCAGTACTAAGTAGCTACGTTTGACCGTCAGCTTGTGTGACCAGACCCCGTAAATGTGATTAGCTCGAGAACGAGCCTTGTGAAAATTTGTGAAATGATGTAGCTTTTGCTACAAGGATGGTACTATGTGAAAAATCCTGATGTATCCATTAATATTCCGATGTGCTCAACGGGAAATGACTACGTGTAAACGAAAATGACTATGTGATGAATAAGTGCAGGTATGAGTGTGTAAACTTATCAGCAATGTGCTTGATATGTGATCGAAATTTGGTAAGGTTATTATGAAGTAAATGTTACTATGAAAGTTAATACAAAGAAAACATAAAAGAGTAAAATTAGCAATAAAATCGTTTTGGACAACAACAGTTGTGTGACTTTAAAAAATCACCAAAAAAAGTGGAAATCAAATTAGAGGTTGAATAAGATATGAAATTAAATATCACTGAGTTTATTTTCACATAAAATAAATGGTGTAAGTAAAAGAATTTCATATTATGAGATATTTTAGTATTTGTGAGACAGGGTCAGAATGATTTCAGACTCCCCTATTCTAAATTTGGAAAATCATTAAAAAGTTTATAAAAATAATTATGGGTTAGAATGTATATGTTTAAAATCCTGAATGAGTCTATTTTTAAGAGGAATAAACTGAAACATCATTCGAATCCTATATGAGGAGATAATTAATTTTTAGTGAAGAAGGGTTGGAACTATTAGACAGCAGAACAGGGATGACTTTAAAGAATAAACTGTACTTATTGGCTAAACCAAAAATTTTGGAAATTTTATGGTAAGGAGATATGTGAGTGTAGTTTTAGGGAAAATTAGCGGATCTTAATTTGGAGTTCTGTAGCTCAAGATTAAATAATTTAGTAACTATGAATTGAGTAGACAGCCTGAGATGAACATGAGTAAATAGTGGAACTATGTGCAATTATGATTGTATTATCTTGAGAACATATTATGAGGATTGGTAAAATCATGTTAATAAATTGTTTATTATTTGCATATGAATTTACTAAGCTTTGTAGCTTACTCCCTTTCATTTCCCATATCTTATAGGATGGTACGCTAGTTCGGGTTAGAGATCGCTAGAGATGCTATCACACTATCAAGCTATCATGTTGGGTAAATAAACGTAAACCTTTGAGTCTATGGCATGTATAGGGACTTAGTCATTTTGTGCATGTGTTATTGATATGGCCAAATGTATTGGCTTGTAATGATTAAGGATTTGATTTGGTTTATAGCCATATAAATTGGATCACATTGGCCAATTGGGTTGTAAACCTATTTATATGTGCATGCATAAGTTATTGCCTTTGTTGATGAGTGAATGCCATGTTCAAGCCATGTTTATGGATGTTGATTAACAATTAATGTCATATTAAATTATATTGAGATGTATAAGTATGTGAATGAGGTTGAGGGTGGCAAATGGCTTGGAAAATAGCTTTAAAGTTATCCACATGGGTAGACACACGAGCGTGTGTCTAGGTCCTGTGAGAGACACGGTCAACCCCATGGGCGTGTGAATAGGCCGTGTGTCCCCTACACCCTAATTTTGCAAAACAGAATGTCCAGTAGTAAACACACTGGCAGAGACATGGTTGTGTGTCAAAACTGTGTGAAGGACACGACCTTAGGACATGAGCGTGTGCCCAAGCCATGTGAAGTCTACACCTTAACCGAAAATTAAATTTGCCACACGGCCTAGCACAAGGGCATGTGACTTGGCCGTGTGCCCCTAAATGGTTGATGATGTCATAAACAGAGAGTTACACGGGTTGAGGATACGAGCGTGTCCCGAACCACACGGGCGTGTGTGATCACATGGCCAGCCCACAGGAGCGTGTGACTCTCTAAAACATGAAATCTTTCTAAGTGTTGTAAAAGTTTTGAATGTTCTCGGTTTAGTCCCTAACCCCCTCCAATGTATGTTTAGGGCTTTGTAGGCTCGTAATAGAGACGTTATGAATATGTTTGCAAATTTTTAAATTGGACGCAAATTTTAGACTCAAAGTCGTATGTGTAACTTTGTTTAAGTCCGGCAATGCCTCGAACCTTGTCCCAGCGTGGATACGGGTAAGGGGTGTTACACCTATTCTATTTCTAAGGTTCAACCAGGATTTCTCATTCACACTTATCGAAACTTTGTCTATTTTAACCAATAAGTCAATCATAGGTCAATCATACAATTTACACAATATTAAAACATTAAAACATAATAGAATGATGCATTATTTACATACAAACTTTTCTCGATACCAAAAATGGTGAAAGGACCTAACCGTCAAATATTTATTTTTTCCCTCGTTCTAGGCCCAAATCTCATTTTTCTTTATCTATAATATCAAATTTAGCTTATTTATTAGTCGATTTATTCAATGTGACCCAAAAAAATCATATTATGGAAAAATTACAATTTTACCCTTAAAGTTTGACATATTTACATTTTTGCCCCTAAGCTCGAAAAATGAAATTTATTTAATTTCTTTAACATAAAAGCCTAGACAAACCATTTCATAACTATAACAGCCCACAATTTCCATTGAAACACATTTTTACTACATATTTTATAACTTTTACAAATTAGTCCTTTTTAACATTTTCACCAAAAATCACTTAGTAAAAGTCGTTTCTCTAACCATAAACATGCATAATCCACCATTAATCATCAAAATACACAAATTTATAACATGGGTCAAACCCTAGACCTTCATCATATCTCAAATAAGTGGTAGAAATATATAGATCGAGTGATAACGACTTCAAAAACGTAAAAATCAATAAAAACGGGGCTAGAACGGACTTACTATAGTGCTTGGAAACTTGAAAAACCTAGCCATGGTTTCTTCATGGTAATTTCGGCCATAGCTTGAAGATGGACAAAAATTGGCTTTCATTTTGGCTTTTTAATTCTTTTAATCACTAAATGACCAAAATGCCCTTAACTTAAAAATATCTTATTTCACCTATTTCATGTATATTTTTCTCCAACCAATTAACCAATGGTCTTATTACCATTTAATGACCTCCAATTTAAAATCTCATAGCAATTAGACACATCTAGCTTCTAGAACTCAAGTTTTGCACTTTTTACAATTTAATCCTTTTGACTAAATTGAGTGCCCAAACGTCAAAATTTTCAAACGAGATTTTCACAAAATAATTCTGTGAAATTGTAGACCATAAAAACATAATAAAAATAATTTTTTCCTCGTCGGATTTGTGGTCCCAAAACCACTGTTCTGACTAGGCCCAAAAACAGGTTGTTACACAAAAAACAATGTATGACTTAGGTGCATCAATTAATGTTATGCCTTTATCAATTTATAAACTACTTAACGCGAGTCCTATGAAGGAAACAGGTGTAATTATTCAGCTTGAAAATAGATTTGTAATGCATCAGGAAGGAGTGCTAAAGGACGTTCTTGTTAAGGTAAACGAGCTACTATTTCCTGCTGACTTCTACATTGTCGACATAGAGGATGACAATTTAGCTAATTCGTCTAACATACTTCTTAGGAGGCCATTCTTGAGTACCATACAAACAAAGATTGATGTACTAAGTGGGATACTCACTATGGATTTGATAGGGGAAGTGGTGAAATTAAATGTCTATGAGGCCATGAACCGTCCTAGCATGATTTCTAATGTTTCTAATATTGATAATCGTTCTTTTAACTGAATTATATTTAGAATATCATGACGAGGATGAATTATGAACTGTTCTTTGCAGAAGTCTAGACTTTGATGTCATGGAGGAACTAGAGAACTGGATAACCTTTGAAGAGTTGTTCGCGAAACAGTGGCTCATATGGAGGCACCGCAATTACGAAAAAATCCAGGTAAAATTTTTGAATTATCTCCTTCACAAACTAAGCTTTTACCATCTATTTTGCAGGCTCCAAAGTTGCACTTTTAGACCATTTGAAGTATGCTTTTCTCGGTAAAGGAAATACCTTATCGGTAATAATCTCGAGTAAACTCTCAAAAGTAGAAGAGGAAAACTTGGTACGAGTTCTTAGATATTATAAAGAGGTAATTAGATGGACAATAGCTGATGTTAAGGGTTTGAGCCCCTCGACTTGCATGCGCAAAATTCAATTTGTAGATAATGTAATTCCAAGAAGAGAGGCTCAAAGGCGTCTTAATCTGCCCATGATGGAAGTGGTAAGGAAAGAAGTTCAAAAGTTACTTGATGCTTGGATAATCTATCCCATTTCTGACAGTAATTAGGCAGCCCAGTCCATGTAGTGTAACCGTAATTGAGAATTTGGCAGGTGAGATGGTTCCCACCCGAGTCCAAAACGGGTAGAGAGTTTGCATTGATTACAAGAAGTTTAACTCCTTGACTTTGAAAGATCATTTTCCACTTCCTTTTATTGACCAGATGTTAGAACGTTTAGTTGGGAAATCTCATTATTGTTGTCTTGATGGTTACTCAAGGTTTTTCTAAATTCCGGTAGCACTGAAGAATCAAGAGATAACGATGTTTAAGTGTCCATTTGGCACGTTCACTTACAGACGGATGCCGTTCAGACTTTGCAATGCACTAGCCATGTTTCAAAGGTGTATGGTAAGTATATTTTCTAACTACATCAAGAAAATAATTGTGGTGTTCATGGATGACTTTACTGTGTATGGTGAGTCTTTGAGGTGTGTTTGTCAAATCTTGCTAAAATTTTAGAAAGATATTTAGAATTTAATCTTGTTCTAAATCATGAGAAATGCCATTTTATGGTGGATAAAGGATTAGTTCTAGTTCATATCATTTCTGTTGAGGTAATTTCTGTCGATAAAGCAAAAATTGACATCATTAACTCACTACCATACCCCACAACTGTGAGGGAGATTCATTTTTTTCTTGGTCATGCAGATTTCTACAGAGGGTTCATTAAAGACTTTTCAAAAATTAGGCAACTGCTTTGTAATCTCTTACAGAAGGACAAGGATTTTGAGTTTGACCAATCATGCAGGGATGCGTTCGACGGGCTCAAACATAAGCTCATTTCAGCACCCATCGTTCAACCACCAAAGTGGAATTATCCTTTCGAAATAATGTGCGATGCAAGTGACCATAGCGTAGGAGCATCCCTTAGGCAAAGAATCGAGAAAGAACCACCCGTTATCTTCTATGTGTATAAGACTTTGGATATTGTCCAAAGCAATTACTCAACTACTGAAAAAGAGTTTCTAGCTATAGTCTTTACTTTGGAAAAATTTTGTTCATATTTATTAAGGAATAAAATTATTGTTTTCTCTGATCATGCAGCTCTTAAATATCTGATCGGGAAAAAAGAAGCAAAATCGGGGCATATTAGGTGGATAGTACTTTTGTTAGAGTTCGATCTCGAAATAAAGGATAAGAAAGGACGTAAAAATTTGGTAGCTGACAATCTGAGCCGAATACCTCCATCGAATGATGTCACACCGCTTAAAGATAAGATCAAACATGAATCACGATACTATGTTTGGGACGACCCCTACCTTTGGAAATACTGTTTCGATAAGGTAATTCGATGATGCATTGCAAAAACTAAGGTAAAATTGATTTTATCTTTTTGTCATTCTTACGCATGTGGTGGACATTTTGGCCTTAAACAAACTGCGCATAAAGTACTTAAATGTGGACTATATTGGCCACATATTTTTTGAGATGCATATTTGTTCTGTAAAACATGCAAAAAGTGTCAAAAGGTAGGGAACTTGGGCCAGAAAAATGAAATGCCTCTAACCCCTGTACATGTTTGTGAAATATTTAATATATGGGGCATTGATTTTATGAGACCTTTTGTCTCATCATATGGTAACGTTTATATTTTACTTGTTGTTGACTATGTGTCAATGTAGGTGGAAGCAAAAGCCACTCATCATGCTGATGCCAAAACGGTTGTCAATTTTCTAAAGACTTATAGTTTTTCAAGATTTGGCACACCACGAGCATTGATTAACAATCGAAGAATGCATTTTTGTAATAATTTAAATGACATACTTTTGAAAAACTATGGGGTAGTGCAACGAGTCACTACGGCTTATCATCCTCAATCAAATAGTCAAGCGAAAGTGTTGAATCGAGAAATCAAGTTGATTTTAGAGAAGACCGTTAAGCCAGATAGGAAAGATTGGAGTTTACGACTGATAAACCATAAATACAACATATTTTTATCCCGTTCTTGGTATATTTTTGGATGATTTACCATATGATTTAATGAATTTGATGCTCGCAATCCTTTAATTTCATGTTTTACTCTTAGGAGAGTATAAGGAAGTGAAAAGAGCAAGAAATGGGCCAAAAACAGACAAAATGGGCCAAACTCAACATTCAACACGGCCTAGGCATTCCACATGGGTTATCCACACACCCGTGTGTGAGACACGAGCTGGCCACACGCTTATTTGTCACGACCGTGTCGACTTAAAACCAAGCCAGTATAGCACACGGCCTGGACCTTCGCATACTGGCAGACCACATGCCCGTGTCCCTATCGAGCCCTGTTTCAATTCTACTTGAAAAAGGCTAATTTTTAGGTATTCTGGGCATTCCAAAGTCTATTTAAACACCCTAGGAGAGGATTAAGGAGACACACAGTGCAGAAAGCAAGAAATTACTCGAAGAAAGCCATTTGATTCATCTCAGAAGTAGAATTTCCATCAAGACCGAAGATATCCCCTCAATTTCCTTTGAAGTTTTTGGGTTTTCTTATATTTTGTTGTTTTCCAATTTCTAAGATGTTTTCTTTCGCAATCATGAACTAAATCCCCTAAATACCTAAGGGGGATGAAATATAAGACGAATCTTATTATTTTCTGAATTATATGATAAATACTTGATTTGTTTTTAATTATGTTTATTAATTCTTGTGTTAATATTTCAGGATATTAATTCAAGTTGAATGTGCTTATTCAGTAGAGTAAAAGTCCCTGTCTAAGAGTAGATCCAACATAATTAAGTGGAGTTGATTGCAATCCTAGAGATAGAATGACGAAAATCTGTCGGATTAGAGTCAAATCTAATAGGGAAATCCATAAATCGAGTTAATGCAGCAATAGGGGTTTTAATTAGAAAGAAATTTCAATTAATCAACCTAAAGTTAGTTGTTTTTAGTCTTGAAAGAGATAACAACATAAATTACGGATTTTTACGAATCAAGTCAAGTGAATAAATCGTCTAATTCAGAGTCAAATAATAAGTGAAGTCTAGGTGGATTCTTCCTTGGGTATTGCCTTAATCAATCGATTTTCTAAAAGTATTTTCTCGATTTACTCTCTGTGCATTCTTAGTTTAGTTAGTTTAATTAGTTTAATTAAAACAAATCCCATTTAGTTTTTAGGCTAGATAATAAAAAGAAAGTTAATACTAGTACTTTTAGTCCTTGCGAGTTTGATATTCCGGTCTTGCCATAAGCTATACTGCTATTCGATAGGTGCGCTTGCCTTTGTCGTGATAATAGATTAGTTTTGCGGTACGATCATCATCATCACATCAACGACTAAATGATGCAATATGGGCGTATCGTACAGCTTATAAAGGACCATAGGTATGTCTCCTTATCGACTATTTTTTGGTAAACCGTGTCACCTTCCTGTTGAACTAGAACATAAAACATTTTGGTCGGTCAAGCAATGCAACATGGAGTTGGAAGTTGCAGGTAAGTATCGTAAGTTACATATTCAACTTCGAACTAAGTGGTTAGTGTAACAGCCCGATTTAGACCCTAGTTAGAATAATAATTTTGGGGCCACATATCCGAGCCAGAAAAATATTTTAATATTATTTTCTGTGTCTGTGATTTTTGAATTAGCATCTATGAAATTTCTGTGAATTAATTTTTTTGATTGTGTGCTGAATTATGAAAAAGAATCCAATCGCAGAAACTACAAAAGTTATGTGCCATATGTTTTATGTGCCTTTTTGAGTTGGCTTTTGATTATTAAGGCCTTAAAAGGAAATTATATCATTATATTTGATAGTGGTCACAAATGACCTTGGTTTATGTATTTTTATAAGTTTATAAATGATGGGCAATTTAGTAAATGAATTATTAATGTTGGTTTAATGAAACAAAAACATGAAATTGTTGATTTATGTATTCTTTCACCGAAAATAAAAAAAAAAGGTTTTATGCTTTTGAATATTCGGCCATTGATAAACAAAGATTAAGGTATGAGTTTTTATTTGTTTTTGATAATTTTTACGTTTCTGTGATCATTGCTTAGTGTACTACAAAGCCCATGTCTCAATTTCTGTTTCTGTTGAAGATTTCATGAAATGCCATGTTTCGAAAGAGCAAATAACATGGGATTTCTTTCAATCTGAGTTTCGCAAGAAATACATCAGTTAGAGATTCATTGATCAGAAAAGGAAAGAGTTTTTAAAACTTAAACCGGGTCGTATGTCTGTCACAGAATACGAGCGAGAGTTTGTTTGATGGAGCCGATACGCTCAAGAATGTGTCTCAATTGAAGAAACTTTGTGCAAAAGATTCAAGGATGGTTTGAATGAAGATATCCGTCTATTAGTTGGTATTCTTGAGATTAAAGAGTTTGTTGTGCTCGTCGATTGGACATGTAAAGCCGAAGAACTCGGGAAAGAGAAAAGAAAAGCCGATTTTGAAGCTAGAGAAATAAGAAAGAGGTCCGCAAGCAAATCATTTCAGTCTGCGTCAAAGAAATTTCGAGATGATTCCAGTTGCTCAAAGGCTAATGTGGCACATTCGAGCAGAGATAGAGCTAGATCGCATTCGAGTTTCAGAGCTCCTGCTACTTCTATTGCTAGTGTTGGAAATGTTCGATCCGAAAGACCTGAATGTAAATATTGTGCTAAAAGACATCCGGGGAGTTGTAGACTGAATGACCGAGCTTGCTTCAGATGTGGACCTATGGATCATTTTGTCCGAGATTGTCCTGAGCCTGCAGAACCAGAGATTGCATAGAATCCGAGATCGAGTAATACTTCAGCTAGAGGTAGACCTCCCAAAAATATAAGAAATAAGAGTGGTAGCCAGAGAGCTATGAAAGATAATGCTACTCGATTTGAGGCCAGAGCACCAGCCAGGGCCTATGCTATCCGAGCTCATCCGTATGTGTGCATGAATTTAGTGCACAATAAGACTTTACCTGTAGAGCCCACTGAATTCGTAATTAAAGTATCGAATCCCTTAGGCAAAAGTGTCCTAGTTGACAAAGTTTACAAGAACTGCCCGTTGATGTTTCGAGATGTATGTTTTCCGGAAGATCTGATGCTTTTACCTTTTGATGAATTTGATATAATTCTGGGTATGGATTGGTTAACTTTGCATGATGCTATTGTGAATTGCAAATGGAAAACTATCAATTTGAGATACAAGAATAATGAGATAATTCGAATTGAATCTAGTGATTTGAAAGGGTTACCAGCTGTGATATCTGCAATGAAGGATCGAAAATGTCTGAATAAGGGATATGAAGCTTATTTAGCTTATGTGATCGATTCAAAAGTTACTGAGAAGAAAATTGAATCAGTACTTGTTGTCTGCGAGTTCCCTAATGTGTATCCTGAAGAACTTTCGGGATTACCCCCAATCAGATAAGTTGAATTTGGCATTGAATTAGTGCTGAAAACTACTCTGATTTCGATAGCTCCATATAGAATGGCTCTGACCGAATTGAAAGAATTAAATTCTTAGTTGCAAGAGTTGACAGACAGAGGATTCGAAGTTTCTCACCTTGGGGTGCTCTAGTTCTTTTTATGAAAAAGGACTGCACGATGAAAATGTGTATTGATTATCGTTAGTTGAACAAGGTAACCATAAAGAATAAATATCCTTTTCCCAGAATCGATGATTTATTCGATCAGTTGAAATGTGCTTTTGTGTTTTCAAAAATATATCTGAGATCAGGCTATTATCAGTTGAGAGTGAAAGATGCAAATATTCTGAAAATAGCTTTCCGAACGAGGTACAGACACTATGAATTCTTAGTTATGCCTTTCGGATTAATGAATGCTCCTCTGTGTTTATGGATCTGATTAACAGAACTTACAAACCGTATTTAGATCAATTTGTTGTTGTACTCATTGATGACATTTTGATTTATTCACGAAATAAAAGTGAGCATGCCGAGCATTTAAGAATTGTGCCTCAGGCTCTACGTGATAAGCAATTATATGCAAAATTCAGTAAATGTGAATTTTCGTTACATGAAGTTAGTTTTCTGGGCCATATTGTGTCAGCATCCGGTATCCGGGTTGATCCGAGTAAAATTTCAGCTATTCTAAATTAAAAGCCTCCAGGAAATGTTTCTGAGGTTTACAGTTTTCTGGGACTCGCCGGGTATTATTTTCCATTCATTAAAGGTTTTTCTATGATTGTAACTCCATTAACGAGATTGCTACAAAAAGATGTAAAGTTTGAATGGTCCGATAAATGTCAAAATAGTTTTGATCAGTTGAAAGCTATGTTAACTGAAGCTCCGGTGCTAGTACAGCCAGAATCGGTAAAGAATATGTGATTTATAGTGATGCTTCATTAAACAGCCTCGGTTGTGTTTTAATGCAAGATGGCAAGGTTATAGCATATGCCTCTAGACAGTTAAAGCTGTATGAGAAGAATTATCCGACGCACGACCTTGAGTTAGCTGTTATTGTTTTTGCTTTGAAGATCTAGTGCCACTATCTGTTCGGTGAGAAATGGCACATCTTTTTTTATCATAAAAGTCTAAAATATCTAATGATTCAAAAAGGTTTAAATCTGCGATAGCGAAGATGGTTAGAACTGTTGAAAGGCTATGAGCTTCTCATTGATTATCATCCAGGTAAAACAAATGTTGTAGCTGATGCATTAAGTCAAAAATCATTATTTGCATTGTGTGCTATGAATGCTAGTCTAGATCTATCTGGTGATGGTTCTATCTGGTGATGGTTCGATATTATCTAAATTGAAAGCGAGACCTTTGTTTTTGCAACAGATTACTGATGCACAAAAAGTGGATAATGAATTGTTAGCCAAATGAGCTCAGTGTAATTTTGATTCGATTCTGAATTTCAAGTTGATGTTAATGATTATTTGAAATTCCGAGGTTGGATTTGCATTCTGAGAAATTCTGAGTTGATTCAAATGATTTTGGGTGAAGCACACAGTAGAAAATTCTCTGTACATCCGGGTAGTACAAATATGTACAATGACTTGAAACAACTATACTGGTGGCCAGGAATGAAAAGAGACATTTCTAACTTTATTTTGAAATGCTTAGTATGTCAACAAGTTAAAGCTAAACATCAGGTGCCCTTCAGTTTATTACAACTAATTTTGATACCCGAGTGGAAATGGGATCGAGTGACGATGGATTTAGTTTCTGGTTTGCCCTTATCTACGAGAAAGAAAGATTCGATCTGGGTTGTAGTTGACAAATTGACAAAATTAGCTTATTTTATTCCGGTACGATCCAATTACTCACTTGAAAAGTTGGCAGAGCTTTATATTTCCAATATTGTGAGATTGCACAGAGTACCATTGTCTATTGTGTCAGATAGAGATCCGAGATTCACTTCGCGATTCTAGAAGAAATTCCAAGAAGCTTTAGGTACGAAATTACATTTCAGTACTGCTTATCACCCGCAAATGGATGGTCAATCTGAGCGAATCATTCAAGTACTCGAAGATATATAGAGATGTTGCATTCTTGAGTTTGAAGGTACGTGGGAACAGTATTTGCTATTGATTAAATTCGCTTATAATAATAGTTTTCAATCGAGCATTAAAATGGCACCGTATCAAGCTTTGTACGGTAGAAAATTTCGTACTCCGTTATATTGGTTTGAGCTCAGTGAAAACAAGATACACAGGGTTGATTTGATTAAAGAGACTGAACAGAAAGTGAAAGTAATCTGAGATAGTCTGAAAACAGCTTTTGATCTTCAGAAATCGTATGCGGATTTGAAACTCAAAGATATCGAATTTGAGATTGGGCGGCAAAATTGGCTTTTCGAATGGCCTATTTTTGTCCACACGATCAAAGACACGGGCGTGTGTCTCAGTCATATGTGACACACGGTTATAGTACAGGACTTTGTGTCCCTTGGGTACCCTATCGAATTAAGTTAGTATACCCTACAAGAATGACATGATCTAGGCACACGGGCGTGTCTAATGGCCGTGGGTATCACACGAGCTAGTCACATAGGCGTGTGACCAGCCATGTGCTCAGTAGCTCCCTTAATTTCACATGGCGGAGCGCACGGGCATGTCTTGTGGCCGTGTGAACAAGCCAGTATGTATGCCTTTTTTGCCACGGCATGGACACATGGGCGTGTCTGGTGGCCGTGTGCCTCACGGGCATGTGACCTCTGCAGCTTTGAAAAATGTTTAAGTTTCAGAAAATTTTCTAAGTGTTCAATTTAGTCCCAACCTTCTCCTAAATGCATGTTTAAAGTCTCGAAGACCTTCATAAGTGACTTAATGATAATGTTTGATAAAGATATGATGTTGATGATAGAGAATTGTCTATCAAAGTTCTGATTTGTCTGGTAATGCCTTTAACCCTACTCCAGCACTGGATACAGGTTAGGGGTGTTACATTAGGACCTTTTGTTATTACTTACGTATTTCCACATGGTGCAGTCGAGGTTAAGAGCGAAGAATCTAGAAAAGTTTTCAAGGTCAACAGACAGCGATTAAAGCCTTTGTACGAAAATTTTCAAGTCCATATGTTTGAGGAATTAGTCCTCGAAGAGCTGATTAAATAAATTTCCAGGTCATCAAGCTAACGACATTAAAAAAAAGCGTTTTTTGGGAGGCAACCTAAATTTATTTTCATTTATTTAATTTAGAGTTTAAGTATGATTTAGGTTGTAAATAAATAAATTTTTATTTCATCCAATTCATTTGATGTTTTCAGGAACGTAATGGAGGTTGTCAATTTTTTGAGAATTGGATATTGGTAGTGGCATAGGCACGACATACTAATGGTGACAATTATTTACCTACAAAGTAAAAATAAAAAAAAAAAAACCAACATCCCTAGCCTTTATAAAAACCCCAAAACCCAAATCCAATACCCACCCACCAACCCAATACTTACCCCATACCTGACCCAAATCCACTTGCCCAAATACCAATCCAAATGACCCACATAATTAACCCAATACCCAATGCTAAGATTGAAAACCCCTACAAGCCCAAACAGAACCCAAAGAAAAAAAAGGGAAGAAGAGAATTAGGTCGAACGGCTTAGCTAACCCTAAGCAAAGAAAAAAAAAAGAACAAGAAATGGACACAAGGCCCAAACCAGCCACAAGAAAACAAGAGAAAAAAAATAAAACACCCAAATCCCTAAATCCCTAAACTCTTTTTCTTCTTCATCTTCTTCAAAAGAAAAAAAACTAACTCCTTAAAAACCACACCACACTGTCGCTGCTTCACCTCACCGTTGTTGTCAAGTATCATTGGCACCATCACTGACCATCATCATCGTCGAGCACTCAAGAGCCACAATGGGCCTGTCATCTAATCATCGTTCTTCCCCTTTCCCCATTTGTTGTCTGACGCCCTCAACAACCATCCGATGGCCCTCTCCACCATATCAACGCTGAATTCTTGCCAATCAAAACCCTCACCCGCGTGCCGTCGCTTCGTCTTTCCCTAAACACCATCCCATTTATTTTCATTCTTCTATTCTACCCTAACCATGAAACCCCCAAACCACCCCTCCGACCACCTTAATCGGCGTAATACCTAAAACCCCCACCATCACCCTCTAATACCATGGTTCAAACTCAGAACCAAACGACCGACAATATTTTGGCTTCATTCAATTGAAGACGACATTGATTTTTAGTGCCTCCAGTCGTCGATTTAGACGACAACAACTCAGAACCTTCTTCACCTCCTACAAGACGAATGACCACACCAATGAAAACTCGTCACCGACTTAGTCCAACTCCAGTCAAAGTAGAACATTCGAATAGTACCCTCGCTACTGCCAAAAGGTTGATTCCTAATCCTCAACCTGCTTTACCTTTACTAACATACTATGCAGGTTACTCGGAAGAGGCTAGGACTTCTAACGACCATGTCAAAGATCCCTCAACTACAATCGAGTGTGTCTCTCAACATCGAACACGATCGTCCACCACTCAAGCCTGTCCACGACTGACATATGAGTTAGCGACACCCCCACACAGCAGTACTGATACTGTTGGAAATTTAAATCCACCACCTGACTCGCCTAAAAATATGTTCGATCATCACGAGACAGTCAACGTAATAGATGAGGTCGTGCAAACAATATTCCTACTGAAGGACTATTACGAGGGTTTCTAAACTTTTCGACCTTGGAGCATCGTGCAAAATGCGATGACATCCGACAACATCCGCTCCCGATCTGTAAGCAAATTGATCTTTACACTCTTGATATGTTAAATATTTGTGATGCTATGATTAGCTATTTTGATGCTATTTGTTGGAGTTCATTTGCAAATATTTCATATAGTGCATATTATGAATTGATTTATGAATTCTACACCATATTTTAGTTTAATATTAATGCATTATGAACTGTTGAAATACAAAGCATTATTTATTTTCGGTTACTTGGTAAAGACTTTAAGATGTCGATTTCTAAATTTAACATTGCCATGGTTTCATCGACCCTGACAATATTCAATCGGTTTCCTATCATACTTCTCTGTTAGATATTCCAAGTGACTTTGATGCTCAAGATGTTTATTGTGCTTTAACTCATTCTAGAAATCAACTTTATAATCTAAAGACCACAAAGGACTTATTGGTGCAAGAACCCGTTTTAAGATATATTCATCGATTTTTAGTCTTAAGTTTTTTAGGTCGAAATGATTTGTCATTTATTTTAACTAAAACTGATTTTTTTTTGTGGTGTATGGATTTTGGATTTAAAGTTAATTTAAGATATTGGTTTGCACAAAACTTGTAATAGCCTGATACAGGGCCTAAACGGAATAGTGGTTACGAAACCACAAATCTGATGTCAAAATATTTATTCCGATTGAGTTTTAAAATTTATTTTTTGTTTGCAATATTTTTTGAAATTTTCGTTACAAAATTTTATTGGTTGTGTGCCCAATTTGATAAATTGGACTAAATTACAAAAGTAGTAAATTGTGCATTCTAGAAGGTAAAGGTGTTTAACTGAAATGTGTTTTATTTATATTTTTATGGTTTAAATTTTTATGAAATTATTTTGTAAAAATTTCGTGCGAAAATTTTGACATTTGGGCACTCAATTTAGTCAAAATGACTAAATTGTAAAAAGTGCAAAAGTTGAGTTCTACATGTTAGAGGTGTCCAATTGCTATGAAATTTTAAATTAGAGGTCCTTAAATGGTAATTAGACCATTATTTAATTTATTGGACAAAAATGGACATGAAATGGGTGAAAAAGAATATTTTTAAGTTAGGGGCATTTTGGTCATTTAGTGATTAAACGAATTAAAAATCAAATTAAAAGTCAATTTTTGCTCATCTTCTTCCTCAAGGCCGAATATAGCATAGGGAAACCATGGCTAGGGTTTTTCAAGCTTCCAAGCTCGATTGTAAGTCCGTTCTAGCCCCCTTTTAATGATTTTTATGTTTTTGAAATCCCGGTAACATGATTTCTCTATTTCTACCATTTATTTGAGCTAGGGTTTGATTTCAAAAATTGAATCATGTTGAATAATTGTGTATTTTGATGAATTATGGTAGATTATGCATGTTTATGGTTAGAGAAACGGTTTTTACTGAGTAATTTTCGATGAAAACGTCTAAAAGGACTAAATCATAAAAGTTATAAAATTGGTCATAAGTGTGAGTTTTAATGAGAATTTTGGGCTGCCATATTTATGAAATGGTTCAGTTAGGCCTAAAATGCAAAGAAATTGAATAAAATTATTTTACGAGCTTAGGGGTAAAATCGTAATTTTGACAAAGTTTAGGGGTAAAAATGTATATTTTTCCAAAATGTAAATTTGAGTTAATTCAAGTTGTATATGGAATAAATGAGTGAAATGTGTTATTATAGATCAAGAAAGACATGGAATCGACTCGAATCGGGGAAAAGAAAAAGTTTTAGACTAGATTGTAAATTTATCATCCTTTGCATTGAGGTAAGTTGACATGTAAATAATACATTGTTATTATTTATGTTTCAATATTTTGTTATATTACGCAAGATGAAGTTGGATATTGGATGGTTATTTGATAAAAATTACAAAATTATAATGAAAATGATTGAATTGGTAAATTGTATGTTTTCCGACTGAACTCATAGAGTAGAAAAGATACAAATGATTTGTGGTGGGAACACATGTGTAGTACTATGTGTAGGCTAATATGTGTTCAAGATGGATTAAGTCACGTACATAGTACTAAGTGCAGGCTACTACATGTATCATATAGTTGGGATTGCATGTGTAGTACTATGTGTAGGCTACTATGTGTATCCGATAACTTCGATCACATGTGTGGTACTAAGTGTAGGCCACTATGTGTAAGAGATGAAAGTGGTCACATGTGTAGTACTAAGTGCAGGCTACTATGTGCACCAATTGACTTCAGCCACAAAGGTGGTACTACGTGCAGGCCATCGAACATTTGTTACTATTTCATTCTGTTGTGTTCAATGGAAAGTGGCTAAGTGAAAATGAATGAAATTGTGAAATAGCCAAGTGGATGTGAGTGTATATATTGACTAAGTGCAGGTATATGTGTATATATGTACATAGTAATGTGGATGAATGATCGAATTTCGATAAATTTGATGTGGGCAAATGTTATTTAGAAACCCCATATAAGCAAATTTATGGGTGAGATGAGATTTTAAATAAAATAGTTTGTACAGCAACAGTAGGGTGACTTTGAAAAATTACCAAAAATAGTAGAAATTGAGTTTGAGGTTGAATAAGATATGGAATTAAATCTTATTGATTCTATTTTCATATAAAAGAAACAGACCAAGAAAACGAATTCTGTATTTTGAGATATTTATATTTTTGTGAGACTGGTTCATAATGACTTCGTGATCCCCTGTTCTGATTTGGAAAAATCATTAAAAATTGTAAAAAATAATTATGGAGCATAACTTATATGGTTAGACTCTTTAATGAGTCTATCTTAAGAAGAAAGAAATTAGAACCTAATTTGAATTCTGTAGAAAAAGATAATTAAATTTTAGTGAAGAGTGGTCAGAACTACTGAATCGCGAAACAGGGGAGACTTCAATGAATAAAATGTACTAATTGGCCAAACCAAAAATTCTAAAATTTTTACGCTAAGAATATATATGAGTTTAGTTTTTTTTAAAATTTACAGATCTTAATTTGGAGTTCCGTATCTCTAGATAAAAATAATTTAGTGACTGTTACTTGAGTAAACAGCTTGAAAAGGGCTTAAGTAAATGGTGGGACTATGTGTATTTGTAATTATACTATTATGAGAATGTGTTATGAAGTTTTATAAAAGATTGTAATAAATTGATTACTGTTTACATATTTACTTACTAAGCTATAATGCTTACTCCCTTCCCTTCCTTTTTCTTATAGAGTTTCAGATGCTAGCTCGAGTTGGAGGTCGCTGGAGATACTATCACACTATCAGGCTGAAGTTAGTATTAAAAGATTCCGAAATATTTATAAGTTTATGGCATGTATAAGGACTTGAATATATGTCTATATGTTACTGAGTTGGCCTAGAATGTTGGCCTAAATTAATGGAAATTTGATTGTTGTATAAGACCATGTGATATGACTAAAAGTAGCTATGTTATGAGTCATAATGATACAATACATGAATGAGTATGCTTGCATGTTAGTAAATGAATTAATGTATATATGATAAGAATGTGATTAGATTCTAAGTTGAAAGAAATTTTATAGCAGGTTTTGTGTATTTGTAAGTGTAAAAATCCAGAGAAATTTTATAACCGGTTTTGTGTATTTGTAAGTGTAAAAATCCAGCGATGCCTCGTACCCTGTTCCAGCATTGAACACGAGTAAGAGGTGTTACAAAACTTTCAAGGTGTTTTGCGATGTAATCGTCCACTAATACTTGGGTCATATATTACAAATTTAACCTCTCGACTTTTTCCCTCTAAAGTTGATTTCTCGTCTTTAACATATGCATATAGTATGAATAGCCTAGATAAATATTGTTTGGATTCTATGGGTTTACTTGCCGGCACCCCTACTGTGTGTTATTTTGTTCCTCTAGGTACAGGAACTACTCGCAAAAATATGGTTTTTCACCAACATCCACAATTCACTACTAAGGAGTAAGAGGAGCAACATCTATTTGTGGACGCACGTTTAAGCCGGATCAAAGCTTGACATGGAACAATGGTGACACAAGTCTCCACAATCCTCGACATCCTACAAAGTCATTAACCCCAACACCGACAACATCGTTAAAAGACACATGAGGAGTATTCTTAACTTTTCTTTTTACTTGTTATTTAGGTTACTGTCTTTTATTTCATATAAAACATGCTTGAGGACAAGCATAGATTAAGTGGGTGGTTGAAATGGTAAGTAAAATGGTAAATATGCATGATTTTTGCTGCATGTCTCTTTTTCATATGTTCAATCTTATGCTAGATCTATTCAATAACTTATTTTGACATTGAGCCTCTAATTTCATTACTTAGTCAATTTGGACAATCGGGTAATTTTTGAATTAAAGTGTTCAAGTATCTAGATTAGTCAATATTTGTGTTTTAAGGTTGGTATATGTAACTAGATTTTTCATATAAATTGATTGTTTAGAAAAAAATATTTGCTTGTAAATAAATAAATTGAATAAATAAATAAATAAAGGCTTAAGTTATTAGTGAAAGTTTCAAAAACGTGACCGAATTTAATAACCGGGGTTAGATGCTTAGGTTGTCATTTTATCTTGTGTAAAAAGGTTCGAGTGACAAATCGAGAACTTACAAACATTCTGCTAACTGAGCCTAAAACAAAAGACTGTTTGAACTGAGTAACCGGGATAGGGTGCTTGGGTTGTCATCCTAGTTCATGTGAAAAGGTTTGAGCGTGTCTAAAATTTTTATTACTGCATGATTAATTAATAATACCTTGCAAATTTTGGATTCAAACTCAATTTATGACATTTTTTTATCAAACTATATATTCTGAGCATTTATTTATTTTTGCCTATGTTGTTTGCATTGATTATGGATGCAGAAAAGAGGCTCGATTTTTAATAAATTGTAGAATAATTTCTAATGTTTGGAAGTACAATATGCTTGAGGGCAAGCATGAGCTAAGTAGGGGGATTTGATAACATGTTAATTTGCATGACTTTTTGTGTTTAATTCAGTTAGTTTTTGCATTAATCCTTGTTGAATTAGTGCTTTTATGTTTCAATCTTGTCAGGGATGCAATTGTGATGCTATGAGTCAAAAACAAGCAGAAATAACCAAATTGAAACACAATGAATAAAGTTAGGCCGAATCAAAAATGTGGAAAAGGCTAAGGACTCATCAGATTCTTTTGGCTTCGTAAAAGCCAAAATTAGAAAACATCTAATTTTCATTTTTATTTAATTTTAATTATATGTTGAAGTGGTTAAAACCAAATTTAGTAAATATCAAGTATATTAAATAGGAATTATTCTTTTTCTTCCAATTTGGGCGTGATTAGCATTTTGTTACTTCCATTTTCATTTCTTTATTCTTTCAACATTTGTTTAATTACCTTTCAAGTCCTTTCCTTTCCCAATTTCCTCTATTATCATCAAATCACCTTTCATAACCTACAAAGCATGATTAAATCCATGCTTCACTAATTTCCATCTTAGCTTTAGGCTGATGTTCTTTCCAATTGGGAATCGTAAGATACGTATCCGTGCTAAAAATCCTTCCAATCGGTATTCACATTTTTCCTAAGTATCGGGATTGACAACTCATCCCTTAAAGTTAACTCAATTTCAAGTAAAAAAGTGCACATTGGGTTATAATCGTGTTTGCAGACAATTGGAGAAAAGAGTCAGCTGCGTTGTAGCCGGATCTCAGAAAACAAATTAAAGGAGAAGTGATCGGGTTTAAACAACCCACGCGATTGAGGCTGTTAATCTGAGTTGGGTTCTTCAGAGTGCAAGGTTGCCAAAATCTTGAATCTGGAACACGTGTATCTCGGTTAGATAAACGATAAGGTTTGCTTTGCAGGTCGTACCGGGATCAGCTACGAGAGAAAGAATTGGTGGTTAGGACTTTCTTAACTGCTATAACTAGCTTATTGATTGTAGGAGAAGATTAATTTTTGAGGATTGATTCTTAATCCAGAATCTACCGAGTTTAGGGCTAAGGCTTATTATCTTTGTTTACAAAAATCTAAATTTATTTCCCGATTTAAATTTATTTCCAATATTATTTAATTGTTTATTTATGATGTTTCGATTATTTACTTTCTAAAACATTTTCAAAACTCCCCTAATTTGTTTGTTTATTTTTTTCAACAGGTCTGTTTAGAGTCGTGGGCATGATTTTTGCCACATCTTTTGCCATGACTTTCGACACAAAAAAATTCTGATCACAAGTTAAACGCGAAAGTTTATTATAATATCCAATCCCTGTGGGATCAACCCTACTACCACTCTTTACTACTGTTTAGAGTTATTTTATTGTAAGAATTATATTTTGGTGGTTTCGACACCCATCATTCTTCAATTAGAATTGTTTTGGCCGAAACACCATGGAAAGAGAGAGCTTGAAGGTTCGGCTGGTGTATGTCCTTTCATGAATGAGTTTTTGAATCCTGTTTTTAATGAACTTTATATTTTTGAGATTATTTCAATTAGGTCCAGCTAACTCATACCTTTGTTTTTGAAACTGTTAAAAATTTTGAATGTTGCCATTGATGAATATTGATTGTTCTTGAGGTTAATGATGATTTTGAAGTCTTGGTTGTGATTTTAGATTGTTTTGTAAAGTAATTTTTGTTAGTTTTTACTTAAAGTTTTAAATTATTAAAATGTTAAAATCTCATGGTGTAATTGTGAAATAGTGATATTTTAAGGACTGCTTTGAAGCCTTAAATATTCAACTAGATGTAGTGATTTTCAAAGGTGGCTAATTTGTTGATTTTCGGGTTAATGGAGTAAATCGCATAAAGTGTAAAAGTTAGGGGTAATTGTGTAATTTTGGTAAATAGAAGGGTACAAATTGTAAAATTGATTAATATATGAAACTTAAGCTAATAAATGAAATAAATTATATTTTAGATTAAGATTTTGTTGATATACGGGGAAAAGGAGAAGTTACAGAATAGTCCCTGAACTTCTGCAACTACTGCAATTTAGCCTAGGTAAGTTCATTCGGTTTAAAATTTTGTATATATAATGCCTATTGAATTATTATTGTTTTAGTAGATGTTAAACTACTATAATGGTGATATGAAATTATTTCGAAAAAAATGATTTAAAATGTTATTCTTGAGTCAAATGAATGTTGGATAGATTACAATTGGTAATGCAAATTGATTATATTGCATGTTATACGAGATTGGTGGAGAGGAGGATGTTACATGATTTACAGATATTTCCTAAGTATACCGAGGTTCAACATTTGTTGCGAATCATCGTGTTATACTATCCCGATAGTAACGCGTTACGAGGGCGATGTATAGCCTACAGGCTAGGCACTTGGTGTCGTGGCTTGTTTTCGATTGGACTAGCTCTTACGAGCATTTGGCATGTCCCAGTTGGTTTACATGTCTACTCATATCCATATAATGTTTATTGGGCACTAATTCTCGTATTAAAGTATTGTATTGAATTTTTTGATGGTCGTGTATTATTCATGAATTCTTAGTTGTAACTTGTTTTGAATATGATAGACCTCTTATGAATTTATTAAATGAAGCTTGTACTTGAAGTGTTGTGCCTGACAAGAAATATTGACCATTAAGTTTTAATAATTTAAATTATCATCTTTAGTTCAGTAAGATTTACTATTTTTATCCTTCGAACTTACTAAGCTTTATAAGCTTACTTGTGTTAGTTGATGTTTTCTTGTAGATATCATTTTGTGGAATGAGTGATCGGCTCAACCTTCGAATCACATTATCGAGTTGATTTCGGTAGTTTTTGTAACAGCCCATTTTTAGTTAAATTAGAACAGTGGTTTTGGAACCACAAATCTGAGGTTATAATAATTATTTTATTAATATTTTGAGGTCTACAGTATGATAGTATATTTTCATAAAAATTTCGTTAAGAAATTTTACTGTTTGAATGATTAATTTGATAAAAATGACTAAATCGCGTAAAGTGTAAAACTTGTGTTCTTTTAGCTAAATGTGTTTAATAGCTATAGAATTTTTAAAGTAGAGGTCCTTATATGATAATTAGCCCATTAATGAGTTAGTGGATGATAATGGCTTGGTATTTTGTGCAATTATTAATGTTTTTAAAGGTTAATTATGTAAATTAGTAAATAAGGATAAATTAAATAAAACAAAAATGATCATCATCTTCCATTATTAATTTCTAACTGAAATTGGAATGAGAATAAGACATTTTAGGGTTCTTTATTTGGTCATCTTCATTTCTTGCAATTAGGTATGATTTTTGTCCCGTTTTTAATGATTTTTATATTTTTGAGATCGTTGCGACTAGGTCTAGCTAGCCCAGGGACTATTTTGTAAAACTGTTAAAGGTTTAAGGTTTTCCTATGGATGAATATATGTGTATTTTGATGTTTTATGGTAGATTTTGAATGGTTGTTGTTAGATAAACAACATTTGTAAAGTGATTTTTAGTGAAATTGCAAATTAGGGATTAAATTTAGAAATATAAAAATTTTGTGGTTGAAATGTGTAATAAATGAAAAATATAGGCTGCTCTTTCAATAAGAGAAATTCGGTTAGCATGGGTAGGAACCTAATTGCATGAATTTGTATTTTTATGAGCTAAGGACTAAATTGTAAAGAAGTTGAAATATTGGGAGCAAAAGTGTAACTTTGCCAAAATAGATGTTTTGGATTAAATTGAATAGAATGGTAATTGAATGAGCTAAATTTGATTATATATAGATTAAGAAAAGCAAAGATCGGAATTAGATCGAGGGAAAAACAAAGTGGTAGATTGATAGCTCAATTTTCATCTATGTTATACGAGGTAAGTTTGTATAGTTAGAATTGAATATTTAAATATGTACTTATTTGAAATGTATTTATATGAATTGAGAAAATAATTTATATGATATTTGAATGCCTAAATGATGAAGTTTGAATAAGACCGAGCCCCGTTTGAACCTTAGGAATTCGTAGGATACGAGTGACATGTCACTAGGGTTACCATTTGGTTGAGATTCTTGCATGTGTTGCGAACTCACCACAGCTTGTATGAGCTTATTGACTCATAAGATCTTACCGTTTCTCAGCTCATTAGAGGTTATTGTTACCTCAACTCAGGAGGAGCTTACCGTTTATAGCTTGAAAGAGCATATATGTTCAGGAATTGACAGATTACCGATTTGTACACTTCGCGTGTACCATCCGTGTATCTATCGATATTCTAAGTGGTTCAATAGGCACAAATCTGATACAGGTTATATGAATTATATGAAATTAATGTTTTATGATATAGTGAAGTATGAAATGGAAGATATAAGCTCATGAAGCTTAAATGATTGTTGAATTTATCCATATTGATTCGATGATTATATGTACACTATATGACTAACCTATTGAAGTATTCATATGTTTAGGCATTTTCCAATTCAAATGGATTTTCTATGTTTACTTATAAAATGTGAATGAGTGGTAAGTTTAATTCTATATTATACGAGCTTACTAAGCTTTATAGCTTACTCTATTTTCTTTTCTATGTTTTATAGTGATTCGGAAACTTACTCGATATGAAAGATCATCTGAGATTCCATCACACTATCCAGCTATCATTTTGGTACTTTTGAGTTTGTGTACTTGGTTATATGGCATGTATAGGAGTAGTGGTCATTTTGATTTAAAGTTTGGTAATGGAATGAGTCATTTGAATTGGCTTGTAAGTGATGAATGTTTGGTATGTGTATAGCCATGAGACTTGGCTTACTTTGGCATATTTGGTGATGTGTATATATTATGCAAATGGCCATTTTGTTATGTGGTTGATAGTGGCTATGTAATGCTTGTTATGAAATGATAATTGAGTATCATGTGGTTGGAATTTGAGATTGGCATGATTGGGATTTTAGGCAAACTAATGCATATTTGAAAATGGTAATATTGATGAATTAGGAATGTGAATTTGGTATGAAATTGAATTGTTAGTTATGTTACTATATGTCTTGTGGAATTGGTATGTTATAGGTTTGAATTGATTGAATTGAATGCCTATTTTGCTTATAAATGTATGTGTTTGGATTGTGTAGGTTGGCACCAAAATTGGGTGAGAAATTTGGCTTGTAACCTAGCCTATTTTCGTCCACACGGGTAGAGACATGGGCGTGTGTCTCAGCCGTGTGTGACACACGGTCAGGTGACACGACTGTGTGTCCCCTGTAGTTTCTAATAGAAGCAAGTCAGTGAGTTACACGGACTAGTCACACGAGTGTGTGGTTGGCCATGTGACACAAGTCAGAGAGTTACACGGGGTAAGACACCATCTAAGACATGGTCATGTGATCCCATTTCGAATGTCCACACGGCCTGTGACACAAGCGTGTCTTTTGGTCGTGTGAGACACACGGGCGTGTGTCCCCTATATGTGAAAAATTTCAATGTTTTCCCAAAATTTTCGTAAGTTATCGGTTTAGTCTCGAACCACTCCCAAGGCATGATTTGGGCCTCATAGGCTTGTATTAGGGACAATGTGAATGTATTTAATTTGTGATTATTTGGAAATGGAAAATGTATGTGAAATGTATGATTATTTATGTAATTAGTCCGGTAATACTTCGAACCTTATTCTAGCGACGAATACGGGTTAGGGGTTTTACAGTTTTTGGATGTTTATTTTGGCTTATATGGCATGTAATAGGTTGAGGTGCAAATGTTTTGAGATTTGGTATGTATATATCATGTGGCCTATCATAAGTGTAGTTGCTTGTAAGATTAAGATGTGAATGACATGGTAATGTTATGTGTTCACTTGTATTGTGGTTAATTTGTAATCTTTTGGCATTGTTAATGTTTGGAGAAAAACTTTGGTATATTTAAAATAGGTAGAAATGTGTACAAGTGTGCTAGGCGTGAGCTAATGTTAAATATTTGTGGCATGAAAGTATACCTTTTATCTTAAATTGTTTTGTTTTGATTTGAGGTGACTTTGAATGGCATATTGGTTAGAAGGTTTAGGCTGTTTGAATTTATATGTTTTTGAATGTTTAAAGATTTCTGAAGTCAATTGAATGCAACATAAATTGGGGTAACTTGTTGGAAAATTTTAGGTTTTGAAATGGCTGGTTTTAAGGGTTCCTAAAGGTCGTTTTAAGCCTCGTAAATGTATGCTATGATTGAATTTCATTTATTTATTTTATTTTAGTTAAATGTTTATTAATATAATGACTTGATGTTACTTGTTATGAATTGTTAACGTGTCGTAGTATCTCGTAACCCTAATCCAGTGATGGTGATGGGTGAGGGGTGTTACATCCTCCACGCCATTGAACCACATTTGATTCCTTCTATAAGCTTCTTCCAAATACATGTTGCTTTTAATTATATCTTTTGGTTCTTCCCGATGCCATCTACTTGCAGCCATCCTCTCCCTCCTTATCCCCGCTCTTATAGAGATCCCATCCAAGCTCAACTTCTTGAAAACCTAACGATAATCGAAGAGGGAAAAAACTTTCACCATGTCCCATCGCCCATAAAAGAAACAAAACAGAGATAGTCTTTCATATTGAAAAATTGCATAAGTTGATTACATGACTTGCTTCTTTCTCTTTAACGAGTTTCAAACATCCAAACAGACCCTAATACACATTGTAACATCCCTAACCCATATCCGTCGCTAAAATAGGGTTTAGGAGCATTACCAAAATTTACAAATCAAACTCAAACATTTCATGTCACTTTACATTCAAATCAGATATAAATCATAAATTAATCATATCGTCCCTTGTATGAGCCCTCAAAGCTCAAAACATACATTAGAAACAAGAAGAGACTAAATCGAGAACTTAGAAATTTTTTTACGAAATTCCAAAGTTTTCCCTATGTGCAGGGGGCACACGCCTATGGCTCACACAGACAAGTGACACGCCTGTGTCCTAGGCTGTGTGGTATTGAAGTAGGGCACATGGTCATGTCCTTAGCCCGTGTAACTCTCTCTTTTACATTTTATTTAAGTTCAGGGGTCACACGGCCAAGTCACACGCCCTTGTGCCAGGACGTGTGATCAATTCTAAACACTATGTTTTAAAATTTTAAGATGCAGGGGACTCACGGCCAGAATACACGCCCATATCCTAGGCCGTGTGTCATACACGGCTAAGACACACGCCCGTGCCTCTGCCCGTGTGGACAGAATAAGGCTATTTTCAAGCCTTATTCCTCACCCAAATTTGCCTTCCACCTACATTAACACTTAAACACATTTCTAAATCATATCAAGGTTTTTAAACATACCAAAATTATGTCATAAACATATCATATTCCAACTTTCAATCAATGTGCCTTTAGGTACCTCAAGTGATTATACATTTTCACATCTACTTATTCTTGTAAATAAATAAACAAGTTTACTTAACTTATCTAATTCACTTATTAACTTATCTAATTCACTTATTTTCATATTTTGTCACATATGCTAATATGATATCTATTAATCAACCATTTAAGCACACACCAAACATGTTATAGTCTTATTTATACATATCAAAATGTATTCATCACAAACCATTCCAATGGCTTATTATAACCAAAATACTTACATGCCAACATTGGCTAATCGACCTATACATGCCATTATAACTGTAATTGCTTTACCATATATACCTAAATAGGCTAATGGATAGTGTGAGTGATCTCCGCCAAGCTTCCAATCCAACGAGCTTCTGAATTACTACAAAACAGAGGAAAATTAAATAGAGTAAGCATATAATGCTTAGTAAGTTTGTATAACATGGTAATTAACTTACCTTTTTTTTTTATGTTCAACATAAACATACAAAGCAAATTCAATCAATTCGATCACGAGCCCTAACACATATCCTCAACATCTTTGTTAGTCATAAAATTCATTCTAATATCAAGAAACATGTACGAACTCATCAATAATCTAATTTCCATGTTCATATGCTTTTCATGCCATATATTCATATATCTCATATACAAATCATATTCAATATTTCAAGTACACTCTCATAATAATTTATATCAAATTCGGATTATTTCATATCAGAACTTTGTTCGTTTGATCCTTTAAAACACCAATGTCACAAGGGTAGTACATTCAAGGTGTACAATTGTAACACCCCAAACCCATCTTAGACTTTATGGCCGAATCTGGCGATATCACATTGAAGTGTTTTACAAAAACATGATTTCATTGAAAACTCGTTCTATATTAAAACCCCATTGTGCTCTTAACGAAAATTTACTGGTCATATTAGACTGTTATTATACTTTAAAACATTTTTTGATGCGGAAGCTTTTGTAATATTTTACGTACACGTGGGGTTTTGAAAAACATTTGTCTTTTGAAAATCCGCGTCCTACTACTAGATATGACTCAGAATAAATAAAACCCCAAATTAAAAGTTAGAAATTTAAAGAGTCCTTATTACAAAAACAAATACCCAATTCAAATTATTTGTAAATAAAAAAGTCAAACATAAAAGTAGGTGCGGTTGTATGGCCACCTCCAAATCCCTCGTAGCACCGGTTCGCCTAAGACTGAGGATTACCTGTATAGATAAACAGCGGGTTGAGTTTACGAAAACTCATTGTGTAATCCCCTAAATGAAAAAACAGTCAATAATACATTAGACAAATGCAGTCTGGGCCTGAGCCCGTTAGAGTATCAGTTTAGTTTCAGTTAGGGCCTAAGCCCATTACAGTATTAGTATCAGTGTGGGCCTTAGCCCATTACAGTAACAGTAACAGTATAGATATGCAATTAGAAATCCTACCCAATCCAGCCTCTTCACTACACTCCGTCCAGCCCCACACTCTATGTGGGGATAAAATCAACCCACCCATTCCTACAATCCAAAAATTAACACCGGTTGCGGCACTAAACAGTATTTGCAGCAGAGCTACCAGTACAGTACACTTCCTCCAATCATAATAATCTCATCCCCAAGCAACATGTCATGCATCATATCATAATATTATACATGGATGCAACATATATATAACGTGGCACGCTCAAATACAACCATACATAACATAAGGGCATAACAGTCATTTTATCTCATGGAGGTATAATAGTTATTTTATCATTTTGGGGTCTAGGTATACTTACCGACCCATCTGTATGTCCATAGTCGTCTCGGGTGACTCGTGCAACCTTAACAGTCAAACAGTTAAAATGGGCCCAAGGCCCATTATGCGGGCCCATGTAAGCCCATATGCCCGTGTGGCCCACAAAACCCAGAAATGACCTTGGCCGTGTAAGCTACACAGCATGGTCCAATATCTCTCACACATCCGTGTGGCTTACCCGTGTGAGGCCCACAAACCTGATGGGCCCACACGGCCCATTTCGGCCCAACATGGCCCAAAACGGTCTAAGCCCATGAAATCGCTCATAGTGGCCTCTACGATCAAACGCCTATGTTTTATACGTTCGGATTACCACACGAGCGAGCACACACTCGTGTAGCGTCAATTGTCATATTTTCTGGCTTTTGGCTAATCTACTATGGTAGCAGTGTGATTACACACCTGTTGCGAAAACGTGTGACTAGCCCACGGGCGCCAAACCCTACATTTAATTGAGATAATCCATTAGTTGGTTGCCAATAGAGTTAACGACCTCTTTTTAAAATAGAACCCAAAATACCGTTAACATTTGCCTTGGTTGAATAGATGTGGCTTAGCCCACTTAAACCGCTGACCACGATTGACTACAAACTCCTTGACGAATATCTGCGTTACAAGCGGATTTTTATTAATTAGGATTGTTTAAACACATGGATTAAATCCACATATGATAACTTACAGAAAATCAGAACCCAAAAGTAGGGAAAAAAGCATTCGGCCTACACCCAAGAATGTAAGACAAAATACTCAGGTTGAACACGCTGACTAAGAATATAGTTACCTTCGTTCATGTAACGAGAGCAAGGTTCTGAATGCTTCAATACTACTCGCAAACTCCTTCACTCCTCGAGAAGTTCTAGAAACCGAAAGGAACACCACACATAAGGAAAAGGAGACAAGAATCGGCCAAAGTATAGTAAGCAACAGAGGGAAATAATGATCTCAAGAGAACCAATAGAAAGGGACAGAAAGCATTCGGCCAAAGGGAAAGGAAAAGAAGTACGAAAAGAAAAGAAAATCGGTAGACAGGGGATTAAAAGAAAACACAAAACTGAAAGCAAAACAAAACTAAAAGCCCAAAGTCCCTAGCAGTATTCGGTAAAATAGCAAAAGGCAACAAAGAATGTTGAGAAAACTGAAGTGGAGAGGAAAAAAAACCAAAAGAGAGAAAATGCCCAACACAACCGCAAAAATCCCGAAAACAAATGCCAAAAACGAAAAAGAGAAGAGAAAACACCCCAAAACTGAATCCTAGAGTTTAAATTTGTCACTCCACCTTCTCTCCCCTCAACTTCAAATTCCCTTAATTTCCTCCTAAAATCTCTCCTCAAATCCCTCAATTGATCACTCTTCCCACAACTATTCAGTTCGAATTACACTCCACCACCACAGTGTTTCGATCAACCTCCACTACTCACACGGCAAGGGGAGCAAAATAAAACACTCCTTGTGCACAGCAGGACTCGAACTCAAGACCCTTAGTAGCAGAAACACGCCACTATCCCCTAGACCAGCATGCTTTTTATGTCATGACTTAACCATATTTATTTAAGGTGCCAACTGACAAGAGACAAGGTTTATTCATGTGAGAAACAAAATTTTTGCACAAGTCAAGGCTTGAACCCAAGACTTCTCAAACTCTTCCCGGAACACCTAACCACTCAAGCATTCAGATATTTGTGTCAAACACATACAAAATTAAAAACTTAGATTTTGGGGCGTTACAACAATTCTATAATCGCAAATGAACATATTCATCAAGCAAATCTCATGTTCATATATCATCATCTCATATTTCCATGTATCAGGTATCATCATTTTCATGTATTTCAAACAGCTACTTGTAATAATTCATGTTGTATTCATAACTTCTCATGTCAAGATTTTTCTCATTGAATTATTAAAAACATCAATGGATACATAGGTAGTACACTCGAAGTGTACATAACAAAATTTGTCAATTCATATCCAAGGGTACTCATTAGAGTACATAATCAGAAAGCACTCTCTTGAGCCATGTAACAGGATGTTCATGTGAGCCATGTAACAAGAAGCTTACCCGGCTAAATCAAGAATGCTTGTAATAGGAAGTTCACAAAGAACTTTTAATTGG
This sequence comes from Gossypium stocksii, assembly GCA_020496765.1. Classification (NCBI taxonomy): domain Eukaryota; kingdom Viridiplantae; phylum Streptophyta; class Magnoliopsida; order Malvales; family Malvaceae; genus Gossypium; species Gossypium stocksii. The sequence goes on from CM035622.1 coordinate 59,914,007, forward strand.
GAAGCTCATGAAGAGCCTATCAGGAATGCTCACAAAAGCTATGTAACAAGAGCTCCGGATAGCCATATATTAGGGAGTTCATGCGAGCCACATCAGGATGCTCACGAAGAGCTGCATTTGTGTCCTCAACATATGCAAGATCACAACCGATCAATAAATAGGAAACTTACAAAGAACTACATTTGTGTCCGTAACATATGCAAGATCATAATCGATCAATAAACAGGACACTCACAAAGAGTTGCGCTTGTGTCTGCAATGTATGCAGGATCACAACCGATCACATATCAGGACGCTCACAAAGAGCTACGGTAGTCCAAAACACATGCGGAATTACTACCGATCAAGATGCTCATTGAACTATATATATCAGGAATGCTCAAGAGAGCTTTTAACAGGATTACTCGTCCGAACTAAATCCCGTACTCAACATATGCAGGACTATATTCATTATGGAAAATCACGTATCCATCGACTTTCATTTGTTCAAACGGGATTTAACATTTTTCAAACATTATCAGGCATGTGATTATTTCATATATTTATAATATTTATATAATTCTAATAAACACATTCTACATTCATTTCAAGCATAAAAGTAAGATTTTTATCATTTATCATTTATCGGACATTACCATTTATCAGGTTTTGTCGGATATGTTTTCAATGTCAGATATATATATATATATATATAATTTATATAATATGCATACATAACATTTAATTCAAACATATAAATATACACAGTTTAGTTACACGAACTTACCTCGACAACTGTTCGTTTTTGTAAAATTTACTAATCCGATATTTCTTTTTTTCCTCGTTCTAACTCTGAATTTGGTCTATCCGGATCTATACAAATAAATTTAACATCAATTCAATACATTTCATACTCAATTCAGTCCAATTCACATCTTAGACAAAATTACCATTTTGCCCCTAAACTTTTAATTAATGACAATTTTGTCCCTAGGCTCGGAAAATAAAATTCATACAATTTAATCCTTATTCCAAGCCTAGCCAATTTTCACATGTAACATTTACAGCCCTTGAATTTCACAAAAATCAAAATTTTTCCATGGGTTTTATAATTTTTCAATTTAGTCCCTAAATCAATATTTCATGAAAATTTACTTTAGAAAAGTTGTTTATCTATCAACAACCTTTCATTTTCTATCATCAATTTCAAAATTTCAGCATATTCATCCATGGAAAAACTTTGATACTTTGATAACTTTGCAAGTTAATCCCCAAAATAGATAGATTTAACTATTCCGATCTCAAAAATATAAAAATTATTAAAAACAGGACAAGAAAACATACCTAATTAAGCCAAGAAAGCTTGTTTTCTCTTTCCTAGGGTTCCCATGTATATTTTGGGGAAGAAGATGATATATTCATATGATATTTCTATTTAATTTTTTATCATCCATTAATTTTCCTACTTTCCAAATTCATCCTTTTCTTTTTCTAATTTTCCATGGATGAATCATTCAAAAATATCTACTAACTTTTCTTTAATGGTTTAATTACCATATAATGACCTCTACTTTAAATTTCTATAGCTATTTAATCCCTTTAGCTATTAGAACTCTACTTTTGTACTTTGTGCAATTTGGTCCTTTATCAAAATAAACATGTAATTGGTAAAATTTCTTTACAAAATTTTCATATGACATTATTATCATACTGTAGATCATAAAAATATTTTAAAATAAGTTCTCTTTCTGGAATTGGATTTGTGGTCCTGAAACCACTGTTTCGATTTTTTTTATCGAAAACGGGCTATTACACACATAATCTTCCTAAAACCTCTCGTTAATATTTTTGGCATCATAATCCAAAAACTCCCCAATAAAATTCCCCATTTTTCGTGCCATGCTTTCTGACATTAAGCCCAAAGGTAGATCATGAATTTGCACCCAAAATTTTGTATAATGAAATGGAACTTGTAACAGATCCTCCCCTCTCTTCAATTTATGAAATATTAACAGATGATGATTAAGAACTAGGGGATACCATCTAACATCCTTTTTAAATCAATCTCGTTAAAAAATCTAAATAGGATTTGCTTCTCCTCAATCTTCAATATGGTTACCCCCTCAATCGGATGCCACAACTCCGAAAGCACGTTCCTTAAAGAGGGGAAGTGGACAGAACTGTCTGTTAATACCCTACCCACTAGGCAGAATCTGAAATCATCTTCTCCTACATCGTCCTCCTTTTGCCCAGCAATAGGATCATCCTCTAGATCATCCAAGTTTAGATTTGCTAGATCAGCCTCCATGCCTTTAGCAAGCTCTTCACACTTACAATTCCTATCCGTAATTGAAACCCTAAAAAATTAAATGCTAATTGAAAAACCCCCAAACCGTGAGTCAACAGACAGAGAAAACCTAACCGTAAGCACTAATTGTTACAATATGCTATTAATTTAAATTTTTAATTTTTTTCATTTTTTTAAAGAAAAGAGAAAAGCATAAATGATTGAGATATATTAAAATTTATTGTATGATTTAATGGATAAATGATTTTGAGTAGAATGAAATTAATTGAAATTTTAGATTTGATCTTTTATTTTAAAATAAAATACTATAAATATAAAGTAAATATGCTAAATTCACTGCAAAATAAATGACAAAATAGATAGTACTTTGAAATTAATATAATTAATATCCCAATTGTCATTGTCATCCAAGATTTATGAGATTGTTGAAGAAAAACCTTTTCCAACAAGGAATTGTAGACAAGATAGGTAAAAAGCTTCAAGGATGGAGAGCAAATCTCCTATCCCCAAAGAAGTTTTGTGAGTGAGTCGACAGATTGATCAGAATCATAATGATACTCGGAAGAAAATTCATTTTGTCAACCAATCACACACTGTGGTCTTGGCATTAAATCTTTAATCAAGCCCTTCTTGCTAAATGAGCTTGGGGCATTATCAATAGAGTTTCAATACATTGATTCCTAAATACCGCAAATAGGATACGTTTTTGATAGATTAATTTGGACTCATGATGCCAGTGGTCCGTACACTAGATCGGGATATGCTCTTCCTACTTCAATTACCTCCTCACCAGTACTAGCATTTCTAAGAGACTTTGGACCCTACAAAATGTGGAAAATTATGAATAAGGGATATTGCCAAAAGAATTCGTGTTGTGCACTTTGTGGAATTGAGATTGAAGGTGATGGGCATGTTTTTTCTAAATTGCACGAGCAGTTTGGTTACATAGCAAACATGGAATTCTTCTTTCAACAGTTTTTTTATTGTAAGGAACCTCAGGATCTTCTTTGTACTAAACTTACTGTTATCCTTTGGAGTGTTAGGAAATGCAGGAATTAGAAAAATCTTTGATGTATTGCCATCTCATGCTCTACACTTATCAAGCACTAACAAAGTAGTGGTCATAACTCAGAGGCCTTCTCGACGTCTAGCCATGGGGTTACTCAACTGCTTATATTCAACATTGAATTCTCCACTCTTCAATTCCATCACAACAAGTTTGCTCAACTGCTTATATTGCTTGAAAAAAAGGGCAGCAGAAGCGAAAGTCTAGCTGAATGGGATATGCTCTCTTGTAAACTTCATGCAATTAGAGAAGTCCTTCGTGTTGCACCTCAGATTAATAACTCCTTGGGACTCAAGAATCCTCAAAACTACTGCAAAGTAAGGAGGAAAATAGCATTGGAAATACCAACCTTGGATTGAAGACATTAGGAAAACGTTGAATCTCGTTCACCAAGCGGCTCTATTCTTGGAAAATTTATAAATGATTAAAGGCTTAAGGATGCAAAAGTCCCTTAAACTTTTTTTTTTACTCTCATTGGGTACTTTAATTTTCAAAATGCATGAAAAAAACCCTCAAACCTTTAAAAAAACAATTAAGCCATTACTATTTTTTTGCACTCAATTGGGGACTTAAACTTTCAAAATACATCAAAAATACTCTCAAACTTTTTCAAAGAAAAAACAATTAAGCCCATGCTTTTATTAAAAATTAGAAAAAAAATTATAAAAAATTAAAATCAATAAAAGCTATGACTATTATTAAATTTTAATAAAAATTCAAATATTAAAAATTAGAAAAATATAAAAATGTAAAAATATAAAAATCGTAAAAAATATAAAAAGCTATAAAATTTTATAAAAATAGTAAAAAATTATAAAATATATAAAAATATAACAAAATTATAAAGTTTTATAAAGTCGTAAGAAAATTATACAAATGTAAAGAAAAATAAATTTCGTAAAAAAAATTTATAAAAATTACTGTACCAAAAGAAGCATTTTATAATTTTTCTATAACTTTTATTGATTTTTTATTTTTTTATCATTTTTCGTCACATATCACATTATGGTGCGACACGTGATCACTTCAATTGAAAAAAACTGGGGGGGTTAATTTTTTATGATTTTTATAAAATTTTACAATTTTTTTATTTTTTACTATTTTTATAAAAAATTCTAATTTTTAATAATTTTAAATTTTTTATATTTTATTAAAATTTAATAATTTTTCTAAAATTTATTATTTTTTATAATTTTTTTCTAATTTTTAAAAAGAGCAGGGGATTAATTGCATTTTTAGAAAATTTTGAGAGACTTTGTGATGCATTTTGAAAGTTCAAGTACCCAATTGAGTGAGAAAAAGAAGGGGCTTAATTTTTTTTTTTTGAAAATATTTAAGGCCTTTTTGATGCATTTTGAAAATTTAAGTGCTTAACTGAGTTAAAAAAAAGGAATTGGCTTAATTGCTTTTTTTGAAAAAAGTCTGAAGACTTTTTACACCTTTTAAGCCATGATTAAATTATAAATTAATATAGAGAAAATTATACTTTGCCCCTAAAAATGAAAAAGAAAATTATATTTAATTCTTTAAAAAATATAAAATCATAAATTGATACATGATAAAATCTATATTTAAAAATCTTGAAAATTTATAATTCAAAACTATACAATAACTGCAACAAGATGGAGAACATCCTTTGATTTTATAAGATATTAACTAACATTGTTTTATCTATAGATTAATTTTATCAAATGTGCAAGGAATAATAATTTAATACTTGAATGGAGTCATAATTAAAACTATTGTCAAACACTTATTTAATATAAGTTTAAATCGTATTATTTTTATCCCCACTCTAATATCTTATAAAAAAAAAAGACTTTGTATTCATCAAATAAACCTTACCATTACCATGAATAATATATATTTGTGGGAGGGCCTAACTTGGGCTTGTACTTTTTCCATTGTTTATATTTATTACTTTTATTTAATAATTTAATTGAGTTAATCAACTTAGTTTTAAATTTACTTAAATTATCTTTCTAAATTGAGAAAATATATGCACAAGTATAAAAATTCAAAACATAAAATCCTTAACTCTAATTTTAGTATTTTGATAAAAGCCATATTTAGTTTATGTGGCTTGCCTTAGAATACGGTGGATAAATGTCCATCGGGAATGTCCTATGATTGCTTCCGTTTTCAAGTTTGAACACAGAAAAAAACTCCCACTTAAGTGGGCCAAAAAGGAATTGCATTTCCATTCACCCTCTTTTTGGAAACATAAACCTTGTTTTGTTACTAGTATTACTAATATGCCTAAAAGGCTGGAACCCATTTTATTCCCTAGCTCAGTCGCAGTCAATCCTTTTGTCTTTAGGCCATCCAAACTCCTCCAAGAATGCCAATACAACTCCATTTGACCAACCAAAACCAGTCTGGGGTGTGTATTCTCCACCACCCCCAAACTCACCACATTTTTCCACATCATATTTCTCATGCATTGCCCCTGTTTTCTTGTAGGCAACGTAGTTGGTTTTGATCCACCTCTCAGCTATGTCTTTTGCCACTGTCCTTGCTTCCATTGATGCAGATTTTGATAGACCTTCAACTATCATATGCTGAAGTGGTGCCCAGCCATTTGGGAAATCCCTGTTGCCATTTTGGAATGTTAATGGCTATAGTATTTATTATAATATGTTTCAAGTGACTGAAGACATTTTTACTAACCATTGTTGGCCTGAATTTGTTAAAGAGGTTGCAATCCCAGCAGCACAAAGCAGGCCTGAGTTTTGAAGGCTTTTTGTGACCTTTTCCACCAGATGAATATCTTCACATAAAATGTGTCAAAAGATCTTTTTTAAAGCTTTCTTCAGTTTCAAGTTTCAAGATGTAAGATAAATAGAAGCTACAAACCTGAGTTGAACAAATCAATCCACAAGGGAACAAAATTTGAAGCAAACACCTTCTGGTTTTGGTTCTCAGCTTTCCAAGTTTGAGGTTCCTGTTGGATCATTATCAAAATTCACTAAACTATAAAGAATGTTATTAGATAGTGCAAAGTATCATCACTTCACAAACTATGGAACTTGGAGACAACCTCACAATCAGCACCATTATTGAGCCAATAATCTAGCCATTGTCCCATGTTTTCATTCCAAAAAATAGAGCTGAATGCCTTTTGTCTTTTCTGAGAAGCTCTCAGGAAATCCTCAGTGATAGCGTTCTCCCCAACAGTTTTTGCCAAGAAGGCAATGTCAAGTTCCATCTAAAATCAAGAAATGAACAGCATTTGGTCATTAAATCCATGGGAGTACCACCTATCTTAGGATTTCTCGAGACAAGTATTAACATACTCTTAGTATGAATATATTTAAATCAACAGGTAAGATTGTTGTTGTGGACAAAGTTGTAAAGTCAGAAGAGTTCCTGCAACATTAGAAATAACCGCAAAAATCATTAGGGATGGTTCTTCAGTTAACTAATAGCATCATCTACATACAATAGTATATATTACCTCATCCATCTTGTGCTGAAATCCCATCCAGATTCAGCAGTCGAAGCCAGCTCTCGGTAAAATTGCTGTTTCTCAGAATCATTCAAGAACTTGGAAGCAAGTTCTTCATCCTGACAGAAAAAGCAAGCAAGTCAAAGAAGTAAAAGAAAAGGAAAAAAAAAAAGGAACATTGGCAAGGTAGGCAACATGGAGTGAAGAACACACAATGGTTGATGATTCCGGCCTCGGCTTGTTCCACATTGCATAATACCGATTCAAAAAGTGATTACACTGCTCAGCATCACGGATAATCAACTCATGTATATCTATACGAAATCACAGAATGTAAAGGAGGAAGTTAAAAAGCTTATACAAAGAAGCAATTGTTGATCCAAATAAAGTAAACATACATAGTTCTACCTGAATTCCAATATCGATATTCTTTAATCAATGGTGGAAGAGATTTCTTAACGAATTCGACATCACCGGTCCGATTATATATCTCATAGACCATTGCACTCAAAAGAGGAGGCTGGCTGCAAAAGGGACCTTGAAGCAATTAAGACTGTAAAAACTAGTAGTAATTTACATTGTTTGATCTAATGTAAAATATGAAAAGCAGAATTACAAAGTTAAAAGAAAACCCATTTTCATTTATTCCTAAAACAATGATAAGAAAATAAAAGAAAAGCATTACCTTCGATTGGTATAATAGGCTCTTGCACCATTAAGAACATGACCATAAGTGTCTAGCATGAAAATGAGATTAGTCACTATTGCTTTTGCAGTCTCGTACATTTTACTTGCCAGCAGGCCTCTGCACAAACATATTAAACATCAATCCCCATTAAGATTTTAAACTAAGGTATGCTGATTCCTTAAAAACTCCAATAAACTGTCAAGCCACATGGAAGCAATTTCCAAGAGAATATTCCTTTATGATCCTAAAACTAAAAACATTATGAAGAAGTCAAAAACTAACCTGATAACCCAATAAGAATCCCAATAATAAACCTCGGTGAAACGTGAACCAGGAATTATTACAGGTTTTGGCAAAGGAAGCAGAGTATGCAATTCAGGATGATGAAGAACCGAGCTCGAAACTTTCCTGCTCAAATTCTTCCACAAAGCATGGACTTCCAATGCCCAACCTCTCACCTCTGGGTTCTCCACCTTGGGCAAAAAGCCATGCGGTTCAGGTACAAAATCCACTGGCTCAGCATACACAACATCATCCCCTGCATCATTAAAGTACTTCCCGATAAACCCTTCAAAATCCTTAACAGAAACTGACCCATTTTCCGTCTTGGGAAGTTTATCGAATGCTTCCACGGTGGTGAAAAGATTAGACTTTAACGGCAAGTCTACATAGTGTTTAGGATCAAAATTCGAATTCCCATAACTTTGCAAAGCAGTTTCTTGGACACGTACAAGGAAACTTAGTAAGGGTGTTGCAGGGATTACAGGACCCGGACCTTTGGTACATGATGATGGAGGTGAAAGTGGGTTAGTGAGGGCCATTGGAGGCAGCGATTGTGAAAGAATGAACACTGAAAAGAGAAAAAGGAAATGCCTTTTACGGTTGGTGTGGTAAAGAAATGGGGCCATAATGATGGGTAGAAACGAAGGAGATCGAACGAGACATGGATTAACGCGTGTTAAATTTTAAGGATCTGAAAAAAAAAGTACGAAAAGGACGGCCGGTTATGTAATCGCAAAATGATGGTAATCAGGATTTACGATAAGGACTAAGCACGTGGACAACCATTGTAACATTGATATATAGGCAAAAAAAAAAAAAGGGCCTATACAACATACATTGGATTTGTGAGAGTTTGAAGTTGACTACGACTGCGGACAATGGTTAGCCAAGTGGATGAATGTAATTGCTGGTTAATAAAGAAATAGTGACAGTCATGTTCTTTGAAAATATTTGGAATGGCGTCTCTTTGTGTATATATTGATAAAATCCAAAGTTAAAATGCCAAAAGAAGGGATATTAGCATCTATTGAAACTGAATTCGATGGTGAATTCTCCCATGGTTTTTGGATTTTGGTTAGAAAGTAGGGTATAGAAAGTAATATTTATGTTCTGAATGTGATATGTACTAGTATTTGTGTTTGTTTTCATATTAAAATTTTGTATCAATAGATATAAATCAGATATAATATCCGTATAAATTAATACTGACACAAACAATTTAAAATATACCGAAACCATTGAAATATACATAAATTTAAAAGATATAATATACCAAAATGTATGTTCTAATCTGTACCATACAGATAACTATGATTTTGGTATACTAAGTTGTTTAGCTAGATAAGAAGGTTAATGAAAATATATTTTCAAGGGTTCACATAGATGTTATTGACCCCTTCGGTAAAAGCATATTTTTTATATGGGAACAATCTCTTCTCTCCTTGCGATCTTGTAACGATTTAAAAGTTGTTGGTATTGGAGAAATTTAGCTTTAGGACTTCGATTCCGTAAATCAATATTGTAAATATTTTTATTAAATATTTATGAAGTTATATTCTAGGTGAATTAAATTTTAGATAGACAAGTTTATCGAATTAATGATTAATTAAGGTGCAGGAATTAAATTATAAAAGTAGTAAAAGTTCAATTGCTATGGACTTTTAACTAAGAAATGAACCAAAGGACTGAAATAGCAATTAAACCATGTCATTATACTTATTAGTTGACGGTAGCAAACATGGGTCATTAAATTGTTAGGTTTTAAGCTTAGAGATGAAAAAGGACTAGTTTGTAAAGTTTAAACATTAGTTTTGTAACATAAAGACTAAAGTGACTTATTTGTAAAAATGTAATGAGATTTTGATAAAAATAGATAGTAGAGAGGTTATAAAGGATGAGATTGAAATCAAATTGTAAATCGAACCTCAAATTTGAAAGATATGACTATTTCGATTTTAGGGGTTAAATTGAATAAAATGAAAAATTTTTGGGGACATTCAAAAAAATGAAATTGAACTGATACATGCTGATATAAGATGTTTGGAATTGATAAATTGAACTAAATTATTTTATAGATCAAGAATTGAACCAAATGAAGCTAGTCGCGGAAAAGCAAAAATGCAACCTCCCCAACCCGGCCTAGATAGTAGACCTAGGTCAGAAAGGTCACATTCGCCATCGAGGTGGCTTGGTCATTTTACAAAAGAATTTTCAATTTTAAACCTATTTCATACAAGCGATTGTCCCAATTTTATGAATTTAAGACTAGCATAAACTCTAGCAAGGGAAAATATATCAATAATCATTATATAATAATTAATCTGTTTAATTCAATTAACAAATAATTAATTAATGATAGTAAATAATATTAATAAATAATATTCAATCTAAGAGATGTAATTAAAAATAGTTATCCCTTACCACGGTTCTTAGTAAAATAAAACGATATTAATAAATAATAATTCATAGGCGAGAACAAGCCAAGACCCTCTACATGTCAAGTCCGCGTCCTATTCCGTCAAATTATCTTAAAGAAGGGAGTGAGCTAGGGAAGCTTAGTGTGAGTCCCTTTACAATAAACCAATTCAATATCTGAATCTGTAAAGTAATAGCAAACAATTTCACATGTCAATCAATTCAGTACAATGAGAAACAATTCCGCATATCAATTTATTTAGCATAATAACAAACAGTCTTGCATATCAATCAATTCAATACGGTCAAATGGGTTTGCTACTTTATACAAGCAACCATTAACGATCAATCATAATCAGTCAGATAGATTCAATTATCAAATCAATGTACTTCACACAATTAACATATAACAATTCAGTCAATTTGTTATGCACTTTTCATGAGTTCGCACAATATGTCATGCAACTATCAATTCGTTTGTCAGTCAATAGTCTTACCCCCAACCGCTACACACCACAATAAGGGTTCCCTAGAACTCCCTCCTCCAATCACACCGGGTTGTGGACTTAATGCCACCAATAATTTGTAGTTTTCATTACCACAGACCATGGAAGTACAACATACTTGTAGATAAAAGCTGTCAGAGAGTTGTGCTTGCACGGTAAAACGGACGCAATTAGATCTACTTTTGTTGTGGATACACAATGCATGATTAAATGCGGTTATACTACCACATACTCCCTTCGATCGTAACGTCCCATCCCACTTATATGCCATGCAATCATTCTTAATGCAATTATTCAATATCATTATCAACATTCTATCTTCATTACAAGAATAAGCAATTCATAAATCGATCATTAAAAGCATATGAGACATTTATTCGACATGTATAGCATTAATGAATAGTTATAATCATTCACGAATTAAAGCAAACAATCATGAGCAATTACATCGTATTAGTAACCATAGAATCATTCACAGACTTATGTCATTCATTATAAGTAATTAAATTATAAATTTATGTATTCATATAGTCAATCATCCTATCCTAGTCAAGGACCCAATTGCATAATCTAGTTCTCTAGATGCCATAAAAAAACCTAATCAGGGACTGAATTACATAAAATAATAATAGTTAAAACGAAACTGCAATTTTTTTTGAGTTCATGTAAATATTCATCGATACAAATAAATACCACATTAATTTAGTCATTCATGGATTCGAGCATGTCATATATCATTAGGGACCTAATTGCACAATTTAAGTTATTAAAAATAATTTGGAACCTATTCAGGGATTAAACTAATCAAAATAGATAATTCTGGGTAAAATTGTAAAATCTAGAAAATTGGGGTAAAACTGTAAAATTTTCAAAAATAGTGGCAAAACTATAAAATTTGAAAAACTAGTGGCAAAACTATAAAATCTAGAAAAAAACAGTGGCAAAACTATAAAATCTGTAAAAGGGTGGTGCATGGTCATGTGGGCCTAAACCTAGACACGATTTGACTCAGTTTTTCATAAAAGAACACAACTGACTTTTTCGAGGTCTTGAGCAATTACCCTTCGTTCAAGCTCGATCCAATCAGCTACAAGGGTCGATTGATGTGGAATTGTTCTTGAATTTTCAAAGAAAAACTTAAAAAATATTTTTTAGCAAGGCTTGAAGGCTTAGAAGAGTTTTGATGTAGTGAATTTTGAGAAAAAGCTAATGTATACCTTTTACTGAGAGTTAAATTGCATTTTGCTCTCTCTACTCAAACAATGAGCAAATTAGCCTTTTTATGTTGGGAAAAAAGTGTAAATTGATCATTCTATTAAATTTTCACCATTAAACGATGACATGGAATATCCAAGGTGGAATTAATTTTTTTTGAAAAAATATAAAATTCAACATGGTAAAAGTATCATGGAGGCCCTTGTACTAAGAGTCAGATTACATTTTGCTCTCCCCAAAAATATGAGGCAAATTAGTCTATTACATTAGATCAAAGAGCAAACTAACCTTTTTGTTGAAATTTCATTTATTTCTACCGTTAAGTAATGAAGTGGCTGAAGAGCAACTGGACAATGAGACATCGTGTTCCACATGTACCTTATGCTCACATCAACAAATATTTACAAAATTTTAAAAATTCCTAAAATTAAATAATTTTTTAGAAATTATTTAAAACTTAAAGAAATTTATTAAGAATCTAATTATTAATAATTTTCTATAATTTTTATAATTATTTAAGAAACCACTCTAAAATGAACATGAACAAACGGTTGTACAAGCTCATTCTAGATGTTGTTTTTAATTATTTTTAAATAATTTCTTTAGGTTCTTATAACGCTTAATAATTTTTACATAATTTTATATATTTTATAAATATTTGAAAAACCATGTCAAGAATTCATCTAGGATATTTCTTTAAGCTAGCTTCTAATGTCTCATACCTTGCATGTGATTTTAAATTTTTAATATTTAATTAATTTTTTTAAAATTATATTTTTAACGCAATAATTAACGTAAAATAATATTTCTTATTTTAATTATTAAATATAATTAAAATATATTAACTTATCAATTCAAATATTATAACAGAAAAATTTAAAATAATAATTAAAGCATTTTTAACATATTCAACCTACAATTTAATTTTATTTTATGTAATTAATACAAAATAAAATTATTCTAAACAATAACTAATTAACATAACTAACACTAATTAAGATTCTCAAACTTCTATTCAATTAATAACTCTATTTTACATCAATAAAATTAGCACGACTTTTGATTTCGTCAAAAATTTTTAAACTAATAATTGTAAATTATAATTATAATTATAATTATCATAACTTTTTTCCTAAATTTTATATTTAGGAGTTCTATTCAAGTTGTAACAGTCCATTTTTTTAGTTAGATCGGAACAGGTAGTTTTGAGACCACTTAACCGAGTCAAAATAATTATTTTATTATTTTAATAATGTTTACAACATGATATGATTACTTTGTGAAAATTTCATAAAGAAATTTTACCGATTAAATAGTTAATTCAATAAAAAGGACTAAATCGCATAAAGCGAAAAAGTTGAATTCTGTTTGATAAAGGCATTAAATAGATAGGGAATTAAATAGTGGATGTAACACCCCCAACCCGTATCCGTTGCCGGAACAGGTTATGAGGCATTACCGGACGTAAACACTAGCAATTTTACAAATTCGAGTCATAAATTTGCATTCCAAAATAAAACTTTTCAAATTTCATCAAAAAGTCCCTAATATGAGCCTACGGGGCCCAATATTTGCTTTGGAAGTGGTTCGGGACTAAAGCGGCAACTCTAGAATTTTTACCTTGAAGATAGGGGCACACACCCGTGTGGTCTGGGACATGGCCGTGTGGTCTGCCCGTGGGGCTCCCATGGCCGTGTGGCTAGCCTATGGAGAATTCTGACTTGCAATTTCTTAAGTATCAAAGGGGCACACGGCCTGGACACACACCCGTGTGGCTATGCCGTGTGGTAAACTAATTTTTCACCATTTTTAAGTCGTTTTCACACGATTTTAACACACGACCATGCTTGAAACCTGTGTCCTTCGCACGGCCAAGACACACGGCCGTGTCTTTTACCCGTGTACTAACCTGACTTTACATTTAAGGATGCAGGGGACACACAATCATTTCACACGCCCGTGGGCTTACCGTGTGTCACGCATGGCCTAGACACACGCCCTTGTGTCACACACGGCCTAGACACATGCCCGTGTGTCTAGCCATATGGACGAAAATAGGCCGTTTGCCACTTTTCTCACCATTTTCATCCATTACCTGCACTAAACACAATTTTATACTAATTATAGCTAACCAATCATTTTATACTCAAACATGTATTTAATGAAAACACAAAGCAACATATGCATTTTACTTAGATAATATACTCATTTATCACTTCTTACATATAGTTTAGCCAAATTATCTCATTATAAGATCAAATACCTATACATGCCATATAAACCAAAAGTTAAAAACCAAAACTACCGGAGAATGTCTGGATAGTGTGATTCTTGGTGATGATCCGATCCTCCGTAACCACGTTAGTCTACAAGACATATAAAACACATTCAAGTAAGCTTATGAAAGCTTAATAAGTTCTGAACTGAGTTATAGTTCCATTACCTATTCCGACGACGGTTTCGAGATAAGAGTGTTACACAAGTAATAATTTTATTTTAAAATTAGCACAACTTTTTAATTAATAATTGTACTTTAAATTCTAATTTTTTGAAAGGAAATTTTAATTATTTTTAAATGTGTAATTATCATAAATTCTATTAAATTATAATTATTTTTAAATGTATAATTATGACAACTTCTATTTTTAAAATTTTTAATTAATAATTCTAAATTAAATATTATAATTAATTTTAAATGTAAGCTTAGTAATATGATGAAAATTAAAAGTATTCTCATCAGTTCAAAAGTTTTTTAAACTCGTGTTTTTATATATATTATAGATAATTATAAAAACTTTTATTTATGTTTAGGATTTTTAAAGTTGTTTAAATATTACCATATCAACATGAGGTATATGTGGCACACCACGTTAGCACTTAATAGTAGAAATAGATGAAATTTTAATAAAAGAATCAGTTTACTCTTTGATCTAATGTACAAAGACTAATTTTTCTTCTTTTTTTTTTTTGTAAAAGGGGCAAAATGTAATCCGACTTTTAGTACAAAAGCCTCCATGGTGCTTTTACCATATTGGATTTTATGTTTTTTTTTCAAAATAAAAAATTAATTCCACCTTGATATTCCACATCATCATTTAATGGTGAATTTTTAACAAAATGATCAATTTGCATTTTTCTCTAATGTATAGGGAGTTAATTTGCTCATTTTTTGAGTTGAGTGGTAAATTACAGTTTGACTGCTAGTATAGGGGTCTTCATAGTAATTTTAACATAATTGAACTTAAATTTTAAAATATGAACCGTATAAAAACTAAATTCTTAAAAATAAAAAGAAATAGAACAAATTACAATATATAAAAAATTACCAACTTGAAGTATATTTAATTGGATTACATTCAAATTCACTCCAGACAAAAAGGTTGGGGTAAATTAGAAAAAAGAAAAACACTTTCTACGCATTTTCAGCTTCAGGCAAATAGGTCAATTTTAAAGAAAGAAATAAGCCCCCAGATGTAGGGAAATAGGTCGATTTTGAATTGAGAAATAGAAAACGCTTCTCGCAGGAAGTGGTTTTAGCTGACATGTTGGAAAACACTTTCTACACGTTTTCAGCTGACATGTTAGAAAAACTTTCTACAAAACGTGTTTTCTTTTGACACATTGTAGTTAGCCCATTTTGCCCGGGCCCAATTTAAAGACTAAAAAACAGAACAAAAATCAAAATCACAAAAACCCAAAAATAAAATAAAAGTCCAAAAAAAAAAAAAAATAAAAGTCCATTTACACATTAAACCCAACCCAATTACATTAACCCAATTACATGCCAACCCCAACACAGCCCAAAACTTAGAAACCCTAAAGCCCACTACCTAAACTATTTTCGGCAGAACAAAGAACCCTAGCTTTCAGCGCCGTTTGCCCCTCCACGTGCCTAGACCATTTCTCACACCTCGTCCCGAGGTCCTTCGTTCCGAGACTCAGTCCCCTCGGCACACACCACGATCGAGGAGGGCACCGTCGACGAGGATTACACCAAAATAGGTCCCCTCCTCCCGTTGACCTTCCTCAGCCCTGCAAAACCACACGAAAGAGGCAAAAGAACACAGCAGACACGCAAAGGCATAATAGAGGCAAAAATAGCAGAGAATGCAGAATAAAAATTGTATTTTTATCTTTTAGTTATTCTCGGCTATAAAAAAGAGCCGGATGACCCATTGTAGAGGAGGGGGGACGATTCTTTTGAAATAGAAAAAAGGAAGAACAGAGGTATTTACTAGTAATTTTCCTCGTCTTTAATCTGTTGCATATACATAGAGTAAAAAACTTACCTTATTTTGTTTTTGGTCGCTGTCGAAGCCCTCCAGTGACCTCGAAAGATCGCGAAACCCTTTTGTTTCCGATGTGGGTAGGAGGCGTTGAGATCTGCCTCACTCACCCTCTCCGTTCGTGACCCCTTTACCTGCATTGGTGCACCATTTGGTGTTAGTTTTTTTAAAAAAAAAGAGGAAGTAAAGAAAAGGGTACCTTTGTGCGCAACAAATAAGGGCCGAAACTCCCTCCATGCGACTGAAACCACCGTTCACGGTGGCGTCGCGTTGTTTGGCAACGAGGATGGGTCGAGAACCCTAGTTGAACGGCACAGGAAGCAAAAAGGGGGGAGGTTCATGGGTTTTCTTTCTGAAATGCAAAAAGGAGGCTAGGTTTTTTTTTTTATTTTGTAAAGAAGAGTAGCAGAAACAAAGAAGGGTTTTGGTCCTATAACAAATAAGCAAACGGTGTCGTTCAAGCTTTATGCTTCTAACCCGTTAGACCCGACCCGAGAAGGCTCACGACCCGCGTGTTTCTGCATTAAAAGGGGGATTTATGTGATTAGTCCCTCTTTTTGCAATACCCATCAATTAAGTCATTTTTGGTTCTTGTGATTTGGCCCCAAAAATTTATTCTGTTCATCAATGCGATCCCTTTGCTGCTGTGTATTTTGAGACGGAGGGTTATTGCCCGGTTCGGTCCTCCCCATGTCTATGCGCATTCAAATTGCCCTTTTTTGTCTTCCCTTGTTTCAAATTTGACCCGGATGTTTTTTGGTTTTCTAAATTAGCCCCTTTTCCATTATCTTAGAATTTTATTAAACATTTTTACGCCATTATTATTATTATATTACATGATTGTTATTGCTATTATTCATATTTTTCTCATATACTATTTCTAATATTATTAATATAACCTGTATCTTTTTATATACTTTATTATTATTAGTTTTATTATTACTATTATTGTTTTATATTAGTATTATTTCTATTATCATTATTATTATAGTTACAGTATATTATTATATTATTAATTTAGCTTTGTATTATTATTATTCTAGTGTTACCTTTTATCTATATTATGTACGTATCTTTCAATATTATATTTCATATATGTTATGTATATATTTTGAATGCCATGTTTTATATTTTTAATACCATTATCATCTATATATATATTTTAAAGTTATATTTTGTATATTATGTATACGCTATATGTATCATATATGTATTTTCTTTATTCTAATAGTCATACACATTTTATACCACCTCATATATATAAGTATTTTAGTATATTATGTATGTATGTTTAAATATTATCTCTTAAATATTATGTACATTACCTTTTTTACCATATACATATTTACCATTATTTCACCTACTCTTTATGTTAATACTTTAAATATTATATGTGTGTATATATATATTTTTAGGTATATAATTTCCTTATTCTAAAAAAAAAAACTTTATCTTTTATTAAATAATATATTGGTTATTTAAGATTTAAATTCTCATAACCTTAAACTTTTTATGTAATCATCAATTATTATTTGTTAAAAGCTTTTAATTTCATTTTGTCTTATATTTCTTTTAAATTTACTCTTAGTTTGTGGGGGTTAATTTTATCGCTTGTATAAATCGATATGTCATAATTATTACCGTTACATGCGTATCAATTTGTATTGATTCATAGATATGACATGATGTTTATAAGTCGTTTCTTTATTTTGTATGTTCTTATCCTATGTTCAGATTTTACAAAAAAGGGGTAATTATACATCATTTTGTTAAATTCGTTTCCTCGTACTCGAAGTCTTCCAAAAGCATAGCTCATGTTTGGATGTATCGAGGAAATCGAGCCTTAACTCACTAGGTTCCGATTTTTCTCTTTAAATCCTAACTATCGAGTCTCGATTTCAAAACTAAAACCCATGAGTTTTCAAATAAAACCTATCTTCGAAGCTTCGAAATGCTACATTCTAACTTACTGAATGTGGCGTTAAATGTCCCGAGATAGGAATTTCAAAACTAAGGTAATATTCTATGTTTTGGAAGTTCGATAAATCGAGCCCTAACTTACTGGGTTCCGAGTCTTCATTCGATCCGAGGTAATAAAATATTCCTTTTCGATTTAAATATGATTCTCTTTAAAACCAAAATGGCAAGTTTAATTTCGGGAATTGAGATGTTGCATCCTAACTTACTGGGTACAGTATTCCTACTCCCTTGAAATAAGCGAGCCTCGATTTTACATTAATTTATTCCAACATTTTTAATAAAAAGGGATCGTATTTTAAAATTTATTCAAGTTTTCAAATATTCGACACCAAGACACTAATTAATCAATTAGGTACCAATTTTGGGCGTTACGAGGGTGCTAACCCTTCCTCGTACGTAACCGACTCCCGAGCCCGCTCTTTGATTTTCGTAGACCAAAAATAATTGTTTTAATAACTCAAAATGTTTTAATTAAAATAATTTTAGGTGACCCGATCGCACCACGAAAAAAGGTCGGTGGCGACTCCATTTTCAAATTTTAATGTCGATTCCCCTATTTTTCAAAACTTAAAAAAAATGGTTTCGACAGCTTGGCGACTCCGCTGGGGACTCGAGTTTGTGAGTCAAGCCGTTAAATTGATTATTTGTTGTCCTTTCATTGAAAATTGAAGATTGATTTGAAAAAATTACGATCCTTTCATCACAATTGGTTTGCAAAATCTCATGTGATTGCTATAGATTAAATTTCGTGAAATAATTCTGAGCATCATATTGCATGACCGCCGGGTCACACCTTTAAGTGGGAGTGAGAAGCTACTCCTTCGTGAGGTTTTCACCTCCGTGCAGGATAGTGAAACACTTCCGGGATACATCCGTACTTATGTCTTCGTGAGATTCTCATCTCCGTGTAGCCATAGGGAAATGTATCCCCCTGAATCGAACTCGGTCCGTATGAGCCTATAATGGGTGAGGGTCGAGGAATCTGCTGGTTCAGGTACCCCAACTTTATAGCTAAACCGCATATAGAGAGCCCTAAGAGCCTACCCTAGGTAAAGCCACGCCTAAAACCCTAGTGGTTACCTTGATAGGTGTTTGATTGTTTCCTTTTCTCTATACATGTTCTGAATTTCATTGTATACACTGTACTAACCTTGTGTTTGTCTTTGCCATGTTTTGCGTGCACTTTCACATTAAAGGGGTGTCGATTCGGGTTCGATTGCTAATTTGGAGAGCTCGGTCATGGAAAACAAACTTCTTGATAAAGTGGAACGCAATGCGGCAGTCCAAAATTGGTCTGAGACAACACAATTGGAGAAAGGGGACAGCTTAGCTATGGGGCATGTGTCGGAGTTGTGGGACTACACAGAATAGCCTTCAGGAATTAAAAGAAATTTGGAGTCAGTGGGATGATAAAACCAAGAGTTTGTTCTACAATAGTTATGGGGATTTACCGTACCTGCTGGATGTTAACATAGACGAGCATCTGTTTCGAGCTCTCACCCAGTATTGGAATTCAGCATATAGCTGCTTTACTTTTGGGAGGATAGATTTGGTACCCACTGTGGAGGAATATACAGCCCTGCTGAATTGCCCGAAGGTTCAAGTGGACAAGATTTACTCGAGAGCCGCTTATGTTCCAGCCTTTTGGAAAAAGTTAATGAACATAACGGGGATGAGTGAACAATGGATAATGGCCAGAATTAAGCAAAAATGTGAGTGTAAATGCATCCCTTGGAAAAATTTGAAGGATTTGATTCTAGCTCACCCCGATACATCTAAGAGAATCGATGTCTTTGCACTCAGTATCTATGGGTTGGTATTATTCCCTAGAGCTTTGGGACATGTGGACGAAGGAGTCACGGATCTCTTCAATCGGCTTGACCAAGGGGTCACACCTGTTCTTGCAATCTTAGCCAAAACTTTCAGATCACTAAACGCGTGTAGAAGGTCCGGAGAGGGCAGGTTCATAGGTTGCGCACAATTGCTGCTAGTATGGTTCCACGGCCACTTTTGGAAAATAGACAAGCCTTCTTATGGAGTCTTCTTAAGCGGATATTCTCCGTTGAAAGAAACTGTCGCGAAGTCAAAGAGAAACGACGTATCAGAGGAAAATTGGATAGCACTTTTGCAAAACCTACGAGAAGAGGATATTGAATGGAGAGCTCCTTGGTTCGTGCCTGGTGATATTCTTTTTCGATGCGGAGATTTTGATTGGGTTCCTTTGCTTGGAGTTTGGGGAGCCATTGGTTATGCCCCTTTGATGGTATTAAGGCAATATGGAACAAGACATTTTTTACCAGCGACGCATGGTTTAGCCTAATGTGAATTCCCGTACAAATGAGACAGTTACAAGAAAAAGATCAAGGAGATTTCCACCGCTTGGAATCAAATTCATAGGGCGAAAAACCTGCACGCAGGATCTGTGACGCCCGAATACAACGACTGGTTCAGTAGAAGGATTAATGATAACATCGCGAGACTGAACTTGGAGGGTGTCCAAACAATAGAAGAGTATTTGAGGGTGGTCCCATCGGAGCTAGAAATAATAAAACAAGATTATGAGAAGAGGAATTTGGAGCTTCAAAAGAAAATTGAGCAATTGGAGGAAGAAAAAGTACATTTAAAGTGGGACGTAGACGTTCAAAAGTTAGAAGCTGAGAAATTGAAGAAAGGAAAGAACAAAGCCGAAGAGGACTTAGATGGTTTGAAGACATTTTATAAGAAATATCGTCAATCAGTGAAGACAGCGAGATTGGGAAAAACGTCAGAACAGTGGCGGCAAGAGATCCAAGTGGAAAAAACCAATGCGAAAAAATGGGAGAGAAGATTCCGAGAGGGGTTGGCTCAGAGGGAAGCCCTAGAGAAGAGTCTATTGGAAGCCCAGAACGATAAAGGGGAATTAAAGACCCGGGTGGCCGAGCTTGAAAAGGTGCTGCATCAATACAGAAATAGTAATACCGTAGTTGAATTGAGGGCTAGCTTGAGTAAGATTGAAGAGATGAAGGGAAGAATAGAGGAGTTGGAGGCTGCTTTACAAAATTGTGAACTTCAAATAGAGCTTATCGAAACAAATGAGGAACGTTGGAAAGAGCAACTTCATCACGCTCAAAGCCAAGTTGATAGCAGAGATTATCTCATGAGTGAAGCCATCGCACAGATTCGAGAGGTGGCTGACCACTTACAGGTTTTGGCAGTCCAAGCAGATATGCTAAGTTTGAAGTATGAGCTGAATTCGGATAAGGGTCAAGAGTTAGCATCGTTACTTAGGAAGGTCAAGAATTTAGGCATTAGAGCAAGGCCGTATCTGTAATCCATTTTATGTAAAGATATTTGCTTTCTAGTAAAGTTTTCTAAATGGAACTGAATCAGAATTGACGCCTTCTTTGCATTCATTTCATGCATATGCATCGCATCACATTATATACGTTGAAACTTATAAAAAAGGGATTCTAATAAATGGAAATTATTTCAGTGATAAAGAAAGTTAATCTGGAAAATACAAAAAACCAACCAACCACACATCGCTACGTTACTCGAAGAAAAACCAAAGACATGGACCAAAGATTGGAAAGGCTCGAACAGCTACAAAAAGAAATGCAAGAACAGTTGCAAGCGCAAATGCAGGAACAGATAGCCAAAATTCAACAGGATATGAGGGATCAAATGCTAGAATCCCAGCGAAGCATGATGAGTCAACTGGCTCAGGTATTAGCCGGAGGGTCTGATAAAGGAAAAGGCCCTGCGATCCACCCTGGTGATGACAATGAAGAACCCGCCTATCCTCCGGGCTTTACCCCACCGGCGCAAACAAATGAGTACACGCAAAGAGTGCCGGTTACAATTAGACCTCAATATCAGGCTGGCACATCAGTACCAATGAATCTTCCAACTGGTTTGGGTTCTAACCCAGGGGACAACCCTACCAACCCTATTGTTACCAATCTCGATGACATGGCTGAGATGGAGAAGACTAGAGCTGAACCCCCGAAACAGCCGGATGATCGATACAAGTGGTTAGAAGAAAAGCTCAGAGCAATAGAGAATGCTGATTTCCGCTGCGGAATGGATGCCAAGGACCTAAGCTTGGTCCCAGACTTGGTACTCCCACATAAGTTCAAGATGCCGGAGTTCGATAAATACAATGGGACCAGCTGCCCTGAAGCCCATATTACCATGTTCTGCAGGAGAATGACCGGCTACGTTAGCAATGACCAATTACTAATACATTGTTTCCAAGATAGCCTGACAGGAGTAGCATCTAGGTGGTATAATCAACTGACCCGTGATAGGATCAGTTCATGGAGGGACCTAGCACAGGCGTTCCTAAAGCAATATAGCCACGTAACAGATATGATCCCGGATAGGATTACCCTACAAAACATGGAAAAGAAACCAAATGAGAGTTTCAGGCAGTATGCACATAGGTGGAGAGAGGTAGCCATCCAAGTCCAACCACCGCTCCTAGAAAAAGAGACCGTTATGCTCTTCATCAATACCCTAAAGGCTCCGTTTATCATCCATATGATAGGCAGTGCAACAAAGAGCTTCTCGGATGTAGTAATGACGGGAGAAATGATCGAGAATGCGATAAGAAGCGGAAAGATAGAGGCGGGAGAAAGTAATAAAAGGTCGGCTCCAAGAAAGAAGGAAAACGAAGTGAACAGCGCGAGTATGGGGCACTCAAAGGCAGTCACCGTCAATCAACCAAGAACAGTGACTACGGGGCATCCGGGGCCATCAAAAAAGGAGTCTGGCCCGAGGTAAAACAACGAAAAACTCCGTTTTACGCCAATCTCGATAACATACAAGGAGATGTATCAGAATTTATTAAATGCGCGCGTCGTATCTCCCCA
Organism: Gossypium stocksii; assembly: GCA_020496765.1. Taxonomy (NCBI): domain Eukaryota; kingdom Viridiplantae; phylum Streptophyta; class Magnoliopsida; order Malvales; family Malvaceae; genus Gossypium; species Gossypium stocksii. The sequence goes on from CM035622.1 coordinate 59,937,033, forward strand.
CTATCTGAAACCGATGGAGCCTCCATATCCCAAATAGTATGACTCAAATGCCCAGTGCGAATACCACGCAGGGATCACTGGACACTCAATTGAAAACTGTCTAGCCTTTAAGAAGTTAGTAGAAAGATTTATTGATATGGGTATTGTAAAGTTGGATGATACACCTAATGCTGGGAACCCGTTACCCAACCATGCAGATAATCGGGTAAACGCGGTAGAGGAAAGTAGAGGAAGGAAAGTCAAAGCAAATATCTCAGAAGTTAAAACCCCTCTTAAATGTATCTGGGAGGAGATGGTGAAAAAGAAGTTGACTGTCTCTGATATTGAGGGAGATTGTGAGGAGATGGAGGGACACTGTGAGTTTCATCATAATAAAGGACACAAGATTCAAGACTGCAATGAATTCAAGGCCTTGGTCCAAAATTTGATGGACAACAAGGAAATAGAATTTTATGAAGAAATTGAGGATGGAATAGACATATGCGCGACGGAGTCAATGATGAAGACCCCGAAGGTAAATTATCCCGTAATCGTCATTTCACGGGCCAAGAGTAGCGAAGCTGGAGCACAAAATGCACCAAGGGTGATAATACAGAAACCAGTTTCCTTTTCTTATGATGATAGCAAGAGAGTACCTTGGAACTACGAGTGTAATGTGACGGTTCCGGGGAAAGAGAATTTAGATGGTGCCTCAAAGGAAAACCAAGACGTAGGCTTTCACACACGTAGTGGGAAGCGTTATGATTTGGTAAAAGGGAAAGCTCCTATGATCGAACAAGAGAAGAAAAAAGGAGGAGAGCCGGAGTTACCCATCAATGAACCCGTGAAAGAGGAAGAAGCCAAAGAATTCTTGAAGTTTTTAAGGCATAGTGAGTACAGTGTCATAGAACAGCTACACAAACAGCCGGCGCGTATATCTGTGCTGGCCTTACTTCAAAACTCGGAGGTGCACAGAAATGCACTAATGAAGGTATTGAATGAGACATATGTGGCCAACAATATTTCCGTCAGCAAGTTGGACCAGTTGGTTAACAATATAAGTGCTGATAACTTCATCTACTTCAACGATGACGAAATCCCACCAGGTGGTAGAGGGTCCACTAAGGCTTTGCACATTACCACTAGGTGTAAAGGGTACACATTGCCAGGGGTTTTAATAGACAATGGATCGGCACTAAATGTACTGCCACTATCCACACTAAACAGATTGCCTGTGGATAGCTCCCATATGAAAGAGTGCCAAAGCATAGTAAAGGCGTTTGATGGTACGCAAAGGAAAGTTATAGGGAGAATTGAAATACCTTTGCTAATTGGCTCGGCTACTTACGAGGTGGACTTCTTAGTCATGGATATCAAGCCTTCTTACAACTGTTTATTAGGAAGACCATGGATTCATTCGGCAGGGGCAGTACCTTCGTCTCTACACCAGAAGTTGAAGCTAGTATCAGAAGGGCGGCTAGTGACTATAAATGCTGAAGAAGACATCATCGCAGCGGTGACTAGCGATACGCCATATCTAGAAATGAGAGATGAAGCCAGTGAGTGTTCATTTCGGTCTTTGGAGTTTGTAAACGCAACCTTCATCACAGAAGGAAATAGAATCCCAGTGCCAAGAATCTCCACAACCACAAGAATGGGATTACGCCTGACGGTAGGAAAAGGAGCTGTGTCAGGAAGGGGACTTGGAAAACACCTCCAGGGTAGGATCGCGACCCCAGTGCTGAAAGAAAAACAAGATCGTTTTGGTGTAGGATTCAAGCCGGATCCAAAGCAGAAAAAGAAAGATTTGGAAAAGAGGCAAGAGAGAAGAAGGGCTCGTTTGAACGGCGAAGAAATTAAATGGGAGCCCATGATAATCTCGCATATATCTAAAACCTTTGTGTCCGGAGGGTTCATTCATGAAGCACTAAGAGGTGAAGACATATCGATAACGCTAGAGGATACTAGTGTTAATGCCATATCCGACGCAAGCGAAGAAGGGACCCTATTGGATATCCGACCTTATGAGCCAGGGAGCGTATTGAACAATTGGACTGCGGAGGAGATTCCTATAGTATTTAGAACCTATTCAGAGTAATGTTCAAAATGCACTTGTTGCTTTAAGCCTAGAAGCGACAAGATCTCTTTTGTGAAATAGGCTCATGTTTAGACATCGTTATTTTAATACATCCTTCCTATTATTCAAAGCAAATATTCTTTCGTTCTTTAATTTTCTTCAAATTATTCATTCATAATCATACCATACAAATATTCACTCCCAAATTCATTTATTCTTTATATGTTCTTTTGAATCATAATAGGTCCCTAAATATCAACGATATGAGTGACGCTGGTAATAGCTCTGAGTCTCCTTTTAAACAAGATGTGTGCTTAGAGGGATCTGAGGACTTTGAAAATAACATAGACTATGGCTCACCACCGGATTTGTTAAGGATGGTAGAGCAGGAGGAGAAACAAATCTTACCTCATAAGGAGGCAGTAGAGACTGTGGTGCTAGAGGAGGGAAAAGTGGTAAATATTGGAACATGCATAACTGAAGAAACGAAGAGGGGTCTCATAGAGCTGCTACAAGAATTTAAAGACGTTTTCGCATGGTCATATCAAGATATGCCCGGTTTAAGCACCGACATCGTAGTACATCGCCTTCCTATAAAAGAATATTATAGGCCAGTTCAGCAAAAGCTCCGAAGGATGAGGCCGGATATTGTGTTGAAAATAAAAGAAGAAGTCAAGAAACAGTTTGATGCTGGGTTCTTGCAGGAGATCAAATATTCAGAGTGGGTAGCCAACATTGTGCCCGTCTCTAAGAAAGACGGGAAAGTGAGAATGTGTGTAGATTATAGGGATCTAAATAAAGCCAGCCCGAAGGATAATTTTCCCTTACCACACATTGATACGCTGGTGGATAATACAGCGGGCTACTCGTTGTTTTCATTCATGGATGGATTCTCAGGTTACAACCAGATAAAAATGCATCCTCAAGACATGGAAAAGACAACATTCATAACACTATGGGGTACGTTCTGCTATAAGGTGATGCCATTTGGGTTGAAAAATGCGGGAGCTACATATCAAAGGGCCATGGTGACTTTGTTCCACGATATGATGCATAAAGAAATTGAGGTTTATGTGGATGACATGATTGCCAAATCCAGAACAGAGGAAGAACACATACAAGTTTTGAAGAAGCTATTCTTGAGACTAAGAAAATTCCAATTGAGACTCAATCCAGCAAAATGCACTTTTGGAACTAGATCTGGAAAATTACTGGGGTTTATCGTCAGTAAAAAGGGAATTGAGATCGACTCGGATAAGGTCAGAGCCATACAGGAGCTACCTCTGCCTCGCACCCAAAAAGAAGTTCGAGGTTTCCTCGGAAGACTAAATTACATTGCTCGATTCATCTCACAATTAACTGAGAAATGTGACCCTATATTTCGTCTTTTGAAGAAACATAATCCAGGAGTATGGGACGATGAATGCCAAGTAGCTTTTGACAAGGTTAAGCAATACTTGTCTAGCCCCCCAGTATTATCGCCTCCGCGCCTAGATAGGCCGTTGATATTATATTTAACAGTGTTCAATAACTCCATGGGGTGTGTGTTGGGTCAGCACGACGAGTCAGGACGGAAGGAAAAAGCGATATATTATCTCAGTAAGAAGTTCACTGAGTGTGAGATGAGATACTCGCCAGTTGAAAAGCTATGCTGTGCCTTAATTTGGACAACCCGGAGGTTAAGGCAGTACATGCTGTACCACACGACTTGGTTGATATCAAAGCTCGACCCGTTAAAATATATGATGGAGTCAACTGCTTTAAACGGAAGGATGCCCAGATGGCAAATCTTACTTTCGAAATTTGACATCGTTTATGTGAGCCAAAAAGCCATTAAAGGAAGTGCAATAGCAGAATTTCTCGCCAGCAGAGCTCTAGAAGATTATGAGTCTTTAAATTTCGATTTCCCAAACGAGAATTTAATGTATGTTGCAACCACTGAAGAAGATCCGCAAGAGGGTTCTCATTGGAAATTGAACTTTGATGGAGCCTCAAATGCTATTGGCAATGGGATTGGGGCAATCCTAGTATCCCCAAGTGGAGATCATTATCCATTCACTTGCAAATTGGATTTTGATTGCACAAATAACATGGCAGAATACGAAGCATGTATCATGGGACTTAGAGCGGCCATAGAACATAAGATTAGAGTGCTGGAAGTATTCGGAGACTCTGCGTTGGTGATCTACCAATTGAAAGGTGAATGGGAAACAAGGGATCCCAAACTAGTCAATTATCGAAAAGTAATCATGGGGCTAATTGAATATTTTGATGATGTCACCTTTAGCTATCTCCCACGAGAGGAAAACCAAATGGCGGATGCTTTGGCTACCTTGGCCTCCATGATCAAGGTAAGCAGACAAGAGGATGTGAAGCCTATACGAATGAGTATCTACGAAGCCCCAGCCCATTGTTACAATGTGGAAGAAGAAGAGAGAGATGATCACCCTTGGTATCAAGATATAATGAGATACGTGAGAAATCGTGAATATCCTAATCAGGCAACTGAGAATGACAAAAGGACATTGAGAAGACTAGCCTATGACTATGTTTTAGATGGGGAGATCCTATACAAAAAAAGAAAAGATCAGGTTTTGTTGAGATGTGTGGACGCTATCGAAGCCAAGAAAATCCTAGAAGAAGTCCATGAAGGTATTTGTGGAACCCATGCCAATGGCTTCACAATGGCTAGACAAATTATGAGGTTTGGATACTACTGGTCCACCCTGGAAGGAGACTGTGTCAGCTACGCCAAAAGATGCCACAAATGCCAGACCTACGGGGACAAAATTCACGTGCCTCCTTCTCCCTTGCATGTTATGACTTCCCCATGGCCTTTCTCTATGTGGGGCATGGATGTCATCGGGCCGATCTCACCAAAAGCTTCAAATGGACATCGATTCATCTTCGTGGTCATCGATTATTTTACCAAATGGGTAGAGGCTACTTCGTACGCTAATGTCACTAAGTCGACAGTTAACAGATTCTTAAAGAAAGAAATCATATGCCGATATGGGATGCCTGCAAGGATTATATCGGATAATGCACTTAACTTGAACAACAGTACGATAGCAGAGGTCTGTGATCAGTTCAGGATTAGACATCATAACTCGTCGCCGTATCGCCCGAAAATGAATGGTGCGGTAGAAGCAGCCAATAAAAACATTAAAAAGATCATAGGAAAGATGACAGAGACTTATAAGGATTGGCATGAAAAGTTACCTTTCGCTCTCTACGCTTATCGGACGTCTGTTAGGACTTCTACTGGGGCAACGCCTTTCTCGTTGGTCTACGGAATGGAAGCAGTTCTACCCATTGAAGTAGAAATACCTTCTCTTCGGGTCCTATCAGAATTACAGTTAGACGAGGCAGAGTGGACTCAATCCCGATATGATCAATTGAACTTAATTGAGGAAAAGAGGCTGAGGGCTATCCAGCATGGCAAGATGTATCAGAAGCGAATAATGCAGGCTTATGATAAGAAGGTTCACCCAAGGGAATTTTACGAGGGGGATTTAGTACTGAAGAAAATCCTTCCCATACAAAAGGATTTCAGAGGAAAATGGATGCCAAATTGAGAGGGACCATACGTGGTAAGGAAGGCTTTCTCCGGAGGAGCACTGATCTTAGCTAAGATGGATGGAAAGAGCTTACCCAATCCTGTAAATTCGGATTCGGTTAAGAAATACTACGTATAGAGGAGAAAAAGGTCCAGGGTAAAAACCCGCATAGGGCACTTTGACACCCTAAAAAAAAAAAAAGGAGAGGCCGAGGCGAAAACCCTGATAGGGCGCTTTGAGACCAAAGGGGATTTGAGTTGAAAACCCGAAAAGGGCGGCTCGAATTTCAACTGGAAGTGGGGCATATGGCAGTCTCGCTTCGCTTAAGCTAACAATGAGGAGGTACGCTGTGTCTTGGAGCATCGACAAAGGGCTCAGGATCCCCTAATCATGTATAGACTCAAAGAGGATTCTCAAGAGCCTAGTGCAGAAAAACTCAGGCTGCGATATTTAGGGCATCTAATGCTCATCCTTATTTATATTGTATTGGCTATCTTCGAATACTTTGTTCTTTTCAAGATATGCAATTTCAATCAACTTCTTCTATCTCTGTTTTCTTGAATAGATCAACTCGATTTTCACCTCACACCGTTCTTATTCTTGTCTATCGATGTCATCTTTTACAAACATATTGCATTAAAGTAACGATTGACGAACTAACAATGTTTCCATAAAAGAAGTTTTCGCATATTAATTTGGACGCTTCTAAATAATACTAGAACCCCAAGCAGAACTATTGTTCAAGACCCACCAGATATGAAGTTCGGATGTACATGCTTGGCGGAGCAAACCCTAGGATTTCAGCGGGACAAAACGGTAGAGCAAAAGGCGATTGTTTCTTTAAGTTGGGACAAAATACCCGGCAAACAAGAAAACAAGTGACGAGCTCTCAAGTATTAAAGATCATTCTCATGACATTTTGCATTCATACATATATTACCCATAATGTATTCAGTTAAGAGCATTTGATTCATTCTGATCACAGCTTCCCAATCATTTTGCATAAGCATAGGCATATAAATTGATTCGACATGGCAGATTCTCAGAGAACGGTGTAACGACATTGGTGAATTCACAAATCTTGCCTCCCTGAAGCGGTATAGAAGCAGATCAAAACTCCGGATTTCGCTCCCTCGAGATAGCAATGGAGCAAATCGAAAATAGTGAAGTTTATTTCTTGAAAGTTTCAGCAGAGAATATTGAAGCTTCAAGTCTCTTCTCCCTGAAATTCTTGAAGTCCCAGCAAAATTACGACAGATCAGGATCAATTTCCAATCCTTATCTAGGGGAATTGTAGTGGACGAGGATCAATTTCTAATCCTTATCCCCTCAAAGTATCAGTGGAATCATAGTGGACGAGGATCAATTTCTAATCCTTATCCCCTCAAAGTATCAGTGGAATCATAGTGGACGAGGATCAATTTCTAATCCTTATCCCCTCAAAGTCACAGCGGAATCATAGTGGACGAGGATAAATTTCTAATCCTTATCCCCTCAAAGTCTCAGTGGAATCATAGTGGACGAGGATCAATTTCTAATCCTTATCCCCTTAAAGTCTCAATGGAATCGCAGTGGATCAGGATCAATTTCTAATCCTTATCCCCTTTGAGGCCCGGCGGAACTACATTAGATCAGGATCAATTTCCAATCCCTATCTTCTTGAAGGCCTGGTGAAGTAGGTCAAAGTCACGAATCTTTTCTCTTTAAAATCATGTTAAGGCGAAGCGATTTCAATTCCTACGCCTTTGAAGGTGCAGTCCATCAGAATGGAGCTGGTAGAGAAAGAAATGCACCAAAGAGATCAAGACTCAGCAAACTCGAGCAAAATTAGTCTTCCTTGGAAGTCTTTGCTCTATTTTCGTTACACGACAATGAGCAAAAAGGGGCAGCTGTAGTTAGCCCATTTTGCCCGGGCCCAATTTAAAGACTAAAAAACAGAACAAAAATCAAAATCACAAAAACCCAAAAATAAAATAAAAGTCCAAAAAAAAATAAAATAAAAGTCCATTTACACATTAAACCCAACCCAATTACATTAACCCAATTACATGCCAAACCCAACACAGCCCAAAACTTAGAAACCCTAAAGCCCACTACCTAAACTATTTTCGGCAGAACAAAGAACCCTAGCTTTCAGCGCCGTTTGCCCCTCCACGTGCCTAGACCATTTCTCACACCTCGTCCCGAGACTCAGTCCCCTCGGCACACACCACGATCGAGGAGGGCACCGTCGACGAGGATTACACCAAAATAGGTCCCCTCCTCCCGTTGACCTTCCTCAGCCCTGCAAAACCACACGAAAGAGGCAAAAGAACACAGCAGACACGCAAAGGCATAATAGAGGCAAAAATAGCAGAGAATGCAGAATAAAAATTGTATTTTTATCTTTTAGTTATTCTCGGCTATAAAAAAGAGCCGGATGACCCATTGTAGAGGAGGGGGGACGATTCTTTTGAAATAGAAAAAAGGAAGAATAGAGGTATTTACTAGTAATTTTCCTCGTCTTTAATCTGTTGCATATACATAGAGTAAAAAACTTACCTTATTTTGTTTTTGGTCGCTGTCGAAGCCCTCCAGTGACCCCGAAAGATCGCGAAACCCTTTTGTTTCCAATGTGGGTAGGAGGCGTTGAGATCTGCCTCACTCACCCTCTCCGTTCGTGACCCCCTTTACCTGCATTGGTGCACCATTTGGTGTTAGTTTTTTTAAAAAAAAAGAGGAAGTAAAGAAAAGGGTACCTTTGTGCGCAACAAATAAGGGTCGAAACTCCCTCCATGCGACTGAAACCACCGTTCACGGTGGCGTCGCGTTGTTTGGCAACGAGGATGGGTCGAGAACCCTAGTTGAACGGCACAGGAAGCAAAAAGTGGGGAGGTTCGTGGGTTTTCTCTCTGAAATGCAAAAAGGAGGCTAAGTTTTTTTTTTATTTTGTAAAGAAGAGTAGCAGAAACAAAGAAGGGTTTTGGTCCTATAACAAATAAGCAAACGGTGTCGTTCAAGCTTTATGCTTCTAACTTTGCAGAAACAAATAAGCAAACGGTGTCGTTCAAGCTTTATGCAGAAACAAATAAGTTTTTTTTTTTTATTTTGTAAAGAAGAGTAGCAGAAACAAAGAAGGGTTTTGGTCCTATAACAAATAAGCAAACGGTGTCGTTCAAGCTTTATGCTTCTAACCCGTTAGACCCGACCCGAGAAGGCTCACGACCCGCGTGTTTCTGCATTAAAAGGGGGATTTATGTGATTAGTCCCTCTTTTTGCAATACCCATCAATTAAGTCATTTTTGGTTCTTGTGATTTGGCCCCAAAAATTTATTCTGTTCATCAATGCGATCCCTTTGCTGCTGTGTATTTTGAGACGGAGGGTTATTGCCCGGTTCGGTCCTCCCCATGTCTATGCGCATTCAAATTGCCCTTTTTTGTCTTCCCTTGTTTCAAATTTGACCCGGATGTTTTTTGGTTTTCTAAATTAGCCCCTTTTCCATTATCTTAGAATTTTATTAAACATTTTTACGCCATTATTATTATTATATTACATGATTGTTATTGCTATTATTCATATTTTTCTCATATACTATTTCTAATATTATTAATATAACCTGTATCTTTTTATATACTTTATTATTATTAGTTTTATTATTACTATTATTGTTTTATATTAGTATTATTTCTATTATCATTATTATTATAGTTACAGTATATTATTATATTATTAATTTAGCTTTGTATTATTATTATTCTAGTGTTACCTTTTATCTATATTATGTACGTATCTTTCAATATTATATTTCATATATGTTATGTATATATTTTGAATGCCATGTTTTATATTTTTAATACCATTATCATCTATATATATATTTTAAAGTTATATTTTGTATATTATGTATACGCTATATGTATCATATATGTATTTTCTTTATTCTAATAGTCATACACATTTTATACCACCTCATATATATAAGTATTTTAGTATATTATGTATGTATGTTTAAATATTATCTCTTAAATATTATGTACATTACCTTTTTTACCATATACATATTTACCATTATTTCACCTACTCTTTATGTTAATACTTTAAATATTATATGTGTGTATATATATATTTTTAGGTATATAATTTCCTTATTCTAAAAAAAAAAAAACTTTATCTTTTATTAAATAATATATTGGTTATTTAAGATTTAAATTCTCATAACCTTAAACTTTTTATGTAATCATCAATTATTATTTGTTAAAAGCTTTTAATTTCATTTTGTCTTATATTTCTTTTAAATTTACTCTTAGTTTGTGGGGGTTAATTTTATCGCTTGTATAAATCGATATGTCATAATTATTACCGTTACATGCGTATCAATTTGTATTGATTCATAGATATGACATGATGTTTATAAGTCATTTCTTTATTTTGTATGTTCTTATCCTATGTTCAGATTTTACAAAAAAGGGGTAATCATACATCATTTTGTTAAATTCGTTTCCTCGTACTCGAAGTCTTCCAAAAGCATAGCTCATGTTTGGATGTATTGAGGAAATCGAGCCTTAACTCACTAGGTTCCGATTTTTCTCTTTAAATCCTAACTATCGAGTCTCGATTTCAAAACTAAAACCCATGAGTTTTCAAATAAAACCTATCTTCGAAGCTTCGAAATGCTACATTCTAACTTACTGAATGTGGCGTTAAATGTCCCGAGATAGGAATTTCAAAACTAAGGTAATATTCTATGTTTTGGAAGTTCGATAAATCGAGCCCTAACTTACTGGGTTCCGAGTCTTCATTCGATCCGAGGTAATAAAATATTCCTTTTCGATTTAAATATGATTCTCTTTAAAACCAAAATGGCAAGTTTAATTTCGGGAATTGAGATGTTGCATCCTAACTTACTGGGTACAGTATTCCTACTCCCTTGAAATAAGCGAGCCTCGATTTTACATTAATTTATTCCAACATTTTTAATAAAAAGGGATCGTATTTTAAAATTTATTCAAGTTTTCAAATATTCGACACCAAGACACTAATTAATCAATTAGGTACCAATTTTGGGCGTTACGAGGGTGCTAACCCTTCCTCGTACGTAACCGACTCCCGAGCCCGCTCTTTGATTTTCGTAGACCAAAATTAATTGTTTTAATAACTCAAAATGTTTTAATTAAAATAATTTTAGGTGACCCGATCGCACCACGAAAAAAGGTCGGTGGCGACTCCATTTTCAAATTTTAATGTCGATTCCCCTACTTTTCAAAACTTAAAAAAAATGGTTTCGACACACATTGACTCTTTTAATTAGATAGCTAAATGTTAGTGGTTTTGTACTTGAGTTTCGGGTTTGATTCTTCTTGTACTCACATTTTTATTATTTATTTCAAGTTGTTTTAAACTTTTTTTATTTTTAATTCATGTTTTTAATCAATAAATATTTTTCATTTATTTTTTAATTATTAATTATTTATTTATATAAAATAAATAATAAATATGTAATTATATAATAAAAATATACATTATATATGATTATGTTAAAAATATTTTTAATTAGTAATTCCTTTATTTATATAAATAAATTTTTAATATTTTTGGCTTTTTTCATAATTTTCCCCAAAAAGTTGCCCTAATAAATTTACTTATAATAATATTATTATTCTGCCATCAAAGAGTTACTTACAAACAGGAGTGTTTTAATTAATTACATCTTTTACTAGAGAAGATATAAAATTTTTATTCGGCATTATTTATTGATGGTAAGTGAGAATTTTTAAAATGAGAATTATGGGAATTAAATTAGTTTTAACTTTTAAATTAAAATGAATAAATTTAAGTTTTAGATTTAAAATTTAATTCACCTCACTAAAATAAAGAATACAAAACCTATTTTTTTCTCTATGTAATACAAGTTTTAGTAACAAAAAGATTACAATAATATCTTATTTTCAGATTTAATTTGTTTTTGAAGAAAAATAAATTAGAAGCAAATTTATAAAGAAATAGAAAGTAAGAGATTAGTGTTATCAAGATTAAGCAATTTGGATATTCGATGTTGGTTTTTCTTTCTTGAAATAAATTGTAGAGAATTTCACTTTAAAAATTTGGATATTCAGTATTTAATTGTATTTTTTGAAATTCTTTAAATACTTTTCGTCAATCAAAAAAAAACTTCAAATATCAAAAGAAAAACAAATATCGAATATCTAAATTGCTTAATCTTGATAACTCTAGTCTCTTACTTTCAACTTCATTGAAACTAAGAAATTACCCAATTTTTTTTAGCCTAAAACTTGAATTACACTGTTAAAAAGGCAAAATTTGAGTGTTGTACTCTTTATTGTAGTGAAGTAGATTAAATATTAAATCTAAATCTTAGATTTATTCATTTTGATCTAAGAGTTAAAATATTTTGATTCTTATAATTTTCATTTTAAGAGTTCTTACTGTAATTGCTACTAGTATTTATTGTAACTGTTCTATTTTTTAAAAAATTATTAAAAGAAAAAATAAAATAATTAAACAAAAGAAGGGGTCAAGACTAGAGGTGTTCATGGGTCGGGTTCAACCAAAAATTTAGGCCTATTTGCTAGGCTCGGACCCGACTCAACCCGAGAAAATGGGCTTAAAATTTTCCCAATCTCGGCCAGGATAAAAATGCTAAGACTCGAGTCCAGCCCGGCCCGCTTGTATTAATTTTGTTTATATTATTTTTATATAATTTTTAAATATATATAATACATAAAAATATTAAAAACATTGAAATAAATATTTCCCAACAAATTGAGAATAAAATTTTAAATATATATATACTTACTCAAATAACACTAAAATAGATGCAACTTAACAAGTAAATGCCTCTAAAATAATAATAAAATTAACAATAAAACAAGAGTTTTATAATATTCAAATAATAACAACAAAATAGTAATAACATAATAGAGAAATGGTAGCAAAATAGGGAGAAAACAACAAGAAAATAGTATTAAAACAACAAAAAATAGTATTTTTTTTCTTTTGTGAATTCAGGCTAGGCCCGGGCAAAAAGTGTCTTACCTAAGGCCTGACCGTTTTTTAAACGAGTCTTATTTTTTTGTCCAAACCCATTTTCAAATAATAAGCAGCAAATGCCTTTAAAATAATAACAAAATTAACAATAAAACAAGTGGTATATAATATTCAAATAATAACAACAAAATAGTAATAACATAATAGTGAAATGATAACAAAATAGGAAAAAAACAACAAGAAAATAGTATTAAAACAACAAAAAAAAATAGTTTTGTCTTCCTTTTATGAATTCGGGCCGGGCCTGGGTAAAAAATGGCTTACCTAAGGTCTGACTCTTTTTTTAAACGGGTCTTTTTTTTTATCTAAACTTATTTTCGAACCTATATTTTTACTCAAACCTCTTATACAATAATGAACTAAATATCCACGAATGCTAATTCTATTTTTTTTAAAAATACCTAAAAATTCGTAAAGGATTTGGTTTCCGAAAATTTAAATTAAATTACAAAACATAAAAAAAAATTAACCCAACTTTAATTTTTTATTTAAATATGTAAATTTTAAAAATTTAAAAATTACAAAAACCATAAAATTCACTGAAGCACTTTTCCATAGAAAAAAAATATGAAGGGAAAAAAGAGTTGAGAGCTATGATAAAAAAAAATTAAAATAAAAATAATGAGAACCGTGTTTTTAACCCTTAAAGATAAAAAATTAAATTTAAACCTTACATTTAAGATTTAATTTATTTTGCTAAAATAAATAGCACAATACTTAATTTTTCTTTTCTTAATAAAGAGCACAATACAAGTTATAGAGTGAAAAAAAATCAAAACTTTTAAAATGAAATGCTTAGTCGTATGATATGCTTGAAGTTGACCTCACTTTTCATTTGATATGCTTCAGCTTTTGTTATCAATTAAGAAAAAAAAATCAAAATTTTAAGAGTGAAATGCTCTGTAATTTTTTAGAGAATAATCAAATTATTTGATGTTAATAAACTTTAATCTCTTGTTTTTCATTTCTATTATAAATATGCTTGCAATTTCTTCTTCTTCAAAAAGAAAATAAAATAAAAGAAACTAAATATGAATGAAAGAGATAATTGAAAATTTTTTAACCAAAAATCAGGGTGAAAAGTAAAAAAAAAAAAAAAAGGAAAATTAGGTGTTGTGATTTTTATTTTAATAAATTAGATTAAATTCTAAGTGGAAGGTTTAGATTATTCATTTTAATTCTCATTTTAAAGTTGCTGCTACAAAAATAACTTCTTATACATTTGTTGAATGACGAAAGACTTACTATCTTTTTCTAACTTGTAAACAGAAGTTACCTTTGTTTAATTAATCTAAAAGTTTAAAGAAAAAGTATGATATGTCACCACTTGTACGAATAAAATTATATTTATAGAGAAATATAAAATTGAAGCTTCATTTAAAATAAAGTCAATTATGCATCATTGGTCAATGGCAGTAGTAACGGTGGAGTTCTGGCTTCACCTCTGGGATAGCTGAGATACTAAATTCGAGTCTCATATTACACAGAAGTTGTGGGTTATCCCAGTTAGTTTGCCTTTCAAAGACAAAAAATGTCCCATGGAAACTCTCAAATGAGTGGTGCCGATGGATATCCAGTCGAGGTCGTGCGATTATGCAGGGAAAAAAGCCGAAGTCGGGCGAGCCCGCCGACTAAATCTACAGTGAACTGATGCCAGCAATGCTAACATTGAGAGGCAATGGTAGTGTATAAAGTGAAGCCCGGGAATATCCACTTTTTTTTTTTTATCTTCAAAAATTCAGATCATCAGTTTCTTTCTTTCTTCATTTTGTTCTTATCTAGAGGCCTTGATCCACCAGAAATGGAGGGTACAGAGGAGACTGAGGCCAAAACCCTACCCAAACGCGGTACCAAATCTGGGAAACAGAAAACTCAAGCTGAGAAGCAAAGACATAATGAGAGCTGTAGACGGTCTCGACTGAAAATGAAAGTACAGTAATTAATTAACCCATCATCAATTTCTTTTTTTCCCTTCATTTATCTCTTTAATCAGTCAAATAATTAATCTTTGTTTCGTGTCTTTTATAACTAAAGACGATGCATAAGGACCGAGATCAAGAGTTCTTAAAGTTGCAAGCTGATCACAAGACGATCAAAACGGAGCTGCAGTACCAAGCTAAAAAGGAGATCGAGTACCAAGGAAAGCTCCAATCTTTGGAAGAGGATAACCAAATACTTAGGATAGACCTTCACACCATGGTTCACCACTGCCCATTCTTCTCTCTTTTTACACTAATATGGTTTCATTACAGCAATAAAACTTAGCTTAAACAATCATAAATTAGTTTGAATCATATAGTTGGTCTTGGATATACCATATATGAGGATTATTTTGGATCATGGAAATCTTCAAGTCCCCTAAAACTTCCTAAATTACTAGGAAGAATAATGATTTGTGCTTTTCCCATAAGCATAATAAAACCCTTTTTGTTGTTATGATAATTGTGTTTTTCAGAAGGAACAGTTGGAATGGACGAGGCAAATCGCCGTTGCATTGATGGCCTTCCATGTACGGAAATTTGTTTAGTATTAACCTTTTCTCTGTAGCTTATAAAATTCGTTAACAATCTATTTTTGATAAATCCATGGTATTTTTTATTCAGATGAATAATACATTTCTCTTCGATTGCAGGGGCATAACTTTACTTCTTTTGACCAGGTATTCTAAGTACGTTGTATAGAATAATTTCCGATTATCCCATCTTCTTCTATTGAGTGCTGAACTCAATTCTTTGTTGCAGGCCGTAGAATGGTTTGCGTCGCAGAATTATGCGGGAGGTGGTCAAGTTTCAAGAGCTTCTGGGACTGGTTTACAGAATGTTAACGGGTTGGTGGGATCAATACCGGTTCCGACTATCAACTTTCAACCTTCCACGGTTAACTTTGATCAGCAAATGTATTTTGGTAATTATATAATCTATGAGCCACGCCTTGCTTACATCGCTCGATGTTTGTATTAATAGACTGTAACATGTTCGCAGGCCGGGACAACGCCAGCATTCCTGCCTTTACTGCTGCTGGTCCCGCATATACTGCTGATCATGCTGCCTCCTCTGCTGCAGGTTTGCATTCATCAGCATCTATTTGGCTCATCTCATTTACTTCTCACTCTTTTTCCCCAACAATTGACATATTATAGTTTTTTTTTGGTTTTGTGTTGGTGAATTTTACTCTCGATTAAAGGTCTTCTCAAGTCTTTCTAAATTTACTTGTTAATTTAGGAGTTTGTGAAGAACTGAGAGAATTCTTCAAGTAGTTTCATTAACTTATGTGTTTTGTAGTTGTCACTTTGATTTGTCTTGTTTATTGTATTTTCTTTAATTCCCCCTCTATTGGGCAAATAAATTACATGTTTTTTTATTAACTTATGTGTTTTGTAGTTGTCACTTTGATTTGTCTTGTTTATTGTATTTTCTTTAATTCCCCCTCTATTGGGCAAATAAATTACATGTTTTTTTTTTGGTCTTTTATGTTGGTTATTTCACTAATCAAGGAAATCATATTGGTTATTGTTTGCATACATCATATTGGTTCATCTTGTTTATTGCTTCTTTGTTAGTTAATTTTACCCTTAAATTTACTTACCCTCTTTTTTTTTGGTTAATAATTTAGGAGTTTCGACTATTACTAGCTCCTCACCGGGTGCAAATCCTACTCCGGTGTTTGGTTTCACAAATAATAATGAGAAAGATGATGATCTTTTTAGCTTTGTTAAATTCCATCTTCGGAGTTAGTTTGGAGATGATGCCGTGTTTCCTCCTATTGCTGGTTGCTGCTACCTTTTTATGTTGATGGTGCGTTTTGATTGATTGCAAGTTTGTTTATGTTGTAAGAGATGCTTGATTATTCAATTCCAGTTTACCCAATGTACTATCAAGTCATCTTCGTCTTGATGATTGTGTTGAATAAACGTTAAATGTTAGTTTTGTTTTTAATGAGTTTAATTTAGCAGTTTCTTTTCTAGGAGAATGAAAGGTTATGAGTCAACAGTTATTTTGGTTTATGACTATTATTAGATTTTAATACTTTCAGTTTTTTAAGGGCAAACTATTGTCTATAAATAATTTGTAAGCAATTGATATAAGATAGAACAAAAGAAGTTAAAATAAGAAAGTTTTTTTTTTTAAGTTGTTTCTCTCCACAAGCCTTTGCGATAGTTGTTCGTTTTATGGTTCGGTCTGGAGCAATTTTTTCGACAGATTAAGTCGACATTGAATTGTATGGTTATCAATTTTCATTCATATTTTGTTCAAGTCAAACTCGATATAAATTTGCATGCCATTGAGGTTAAAAAGGAATAGAAAATCTAAGAAGCATGTGACCCAATCCCATTCTTCTTAGACCTGTTGACCCTTTATTTCATTTAGTTAAATTGTTGGTATAAATCTTAAACCTAGAGCTTTAGTTATTTTTGTTATATTTAGTTATTATCAATGTTTTTCATGATTACTATTTCTAATAAAGGTAGTCAGTATCATATTGGTAGACGCATTGTTTTTTATTAGAATTGGTATGCATCAGAATTAGTCTAGTTCGGTGTTTCGTTTTAAATTTATCAATATTTTTAAAAATATTTACGCTTTATTCACTGTTTGGTCCTTGAACTATACTCATTTTCCCAAATCAGTACCTAAATTATAATTTTGTTACACTTTTTGGCCCTAAATGTTAACAGTGTTAAAAAAAACAATCAGTCAAAACACACCACGTGTCCTCGTTCATCGCTGATGTGAACGATACTGTGGCCGTTGACACATTGACTATGAGTTGATTGCATTGACCAGACCAAAAATTTATAAAAAAAAATTATTAAAAATCATAAAAATATATATATTTAAAAATTGTAGAAAAAATTCAAATTATTAAAAATATTGAAAATTGAAAAAATATTAAATATAGTAAACAATTATTAAATATTTTTAATATATTTTTAAATTGTAAAAAGTTATTAAAAGTTATAAACCATTATTTAAAAATTGCAAATAACTATTAAAAATCATAAAAATTATTTTAAAATTATGAACTAGTGGCATTTAATCGAAAATTCACAATTTTTGAATAATTTTTATAATTTTTTAATCGAATCATATGTTGATACTGTTTCAAGACTACGATTCTAAAAACAGTAATGCCCAAATAAATCAAGACAAGAAAGTAGTTGACAACATAGAAATCTCATTGTATTCTTTTGGAATTTGTAAAGAAAATTGAAGAAGAAGAAGAAGAACTTGATTTGTTAATTATTTATAATTTTTAATAATTATTTACAATTTTTATTATTTTTGTAATAATACGTTTTTTAATAGTGTCAGAAATGGTAGTTTTGAAACCCTAAAATCTTTACGAGGTTAGTATAAAAGTTAATTAAAATATGGTCCCTTAATTTTGTCAAATTGATAGTTTAATTAAGGTACATTGACTAAATTGTAAAAATTATAAAAATTTATTGTTATAAATTTTTAAATAGTCGAAGGACCAATTGAACAATTGAACCATTTTCATATGTCCAAACGGTGGTGAATGACAATTAGCATCCACCAACTTAGTTAATTATGTTTATAGTTAATTATTAAGGTTAATTAAGTTAATTTTAATTAATTAATTAATTAACTAATTAAAGTATAAAAGCAAAATAGAAGAAACAAAAGCCATTTGTTCATCTTTTCTTCTTCTTCTTCACCCGAAACTAAGAAATAAAATAGGGTTTTATGCATTTCAACTTTCTATCCTTCAAATTGGTAAGATTTTAGATTTTTTTTTTGTAATTTTTATGTTTTTGAGGTCGTGGGAGCTTGATTTAGCAGCCCATGTATCAACTTGTAAAACTGTTAAAGTTTCTAAAAGTTTCCATTAATTATTTCTTGAAGAAATTGGTATTAAATTGATAGATTTTAAGTTTAGATGTGAAAAAGGACTAGATTGTAAAGTGTAATTGCTATTTTTTGAACATAAGGACTAAAGTGTATAGATTTAAAAATTAATGTGGAATTTCTATAATTATTTATAGTAGAGGGTCCTATAAGGATTTAATTGAGACTGATTTCAAAATCGAAGCTTAAATTTGAAAGTTATGGCAAATTTAGTTTTAGGGACTAAATTGAATAAAATGCAAAACTTAAGGAGTATTCAAAAAATAAAATTGAATTGACTTATGCATACAATAGGATGATATACGATTTTTGGAATTAATAAATTGAACTGAATTATTGTATAGATCAATAGTTGAAGTAAACCGAGGATAACCGGGGAAAATGTAAAATTGTCTATTAGTCCTTAAAGAATATGATTGCCTGTTGTTTTGTCAGGTAAGTTCATACGGTTTGATTGTATTTAAATTGTTATGTATTTGAATTGTAAGCAATTTGGTACAAAAGGCGAGACTTGGATTAAATTGTAAAGAAATGTATATATGTATTAAATATGGTCGGGTGAACTTAATAAGGGTTTCGATGTGATTAACATGTTAATAAGGTTTTGAGCACATTGATATGGATTGATTACCTATGATTACCGAGATCCAACATTTTTTATAGACTCGAAGATACATGTGACACAGGTTTAGCTTGAACGACTAACTTGATGTCATTTTAAAGGTTTATGTAACACTGTTTACCCGGTCCGGTCGCTAGACCTGAGCTACGAAATGCTATAGTCATTATCGGAGTAAATATGAACAATTAACATTCAAACTAAACAAAAATCATACAATCATAGTCAATTCAATTCATAATCACTAAATACATCCTTTCTCGAGCTTTATATGAGTCTATATGTGCTCTAGAATCAACCTTGTATTGAACAAGGACTAATTTGTAATATTTTTAAAATTATTGATCAATTATATTAGAAATAAATCCCTTAAATAATCAATAATGTCATATACTCATTTTATGATATACAATTAAATTTGAGTTTTAACCGAGCTTATGAAAGCTCTGTTGTTGACTCAAGCATGAAATAAGATGAAATAGTAAAGTTTTAAAAATCTAGGACCAATGTCATGACGTCCAACTACCTGAAGTCACGAAGTCAATACTGTCCATCCGACATTGCGACAAGGGAAATTTCATGTTGAGACGAGAATCCAGTTTTTGGTAAAATTTGGCCATTTGGTACCTATTTTGTGCCAAGCCAAATCAATGGCTCAAATGGTGCATATTTGCCCATTCAAACTTGCACAAAACCAACTTAGGGTGTGTTTAATATTGCTTCTAAGAAGCACTTTTAAGACAAAAACATTCCTAAACAAGCTATTTTTTGAGAGAAAAAGTGTTTTCCCAAGCCAAAAATTGGCCTAAAAGTACTTTTTTTAGAATCATTTCTAAGCTAAGTCTTAAGCACATGTCAAAACCTCTATTTAACCAACCATAAGATCATTTAACCTAATTCACATGAAATTGACACTTTGCTAAGCATAATAACCAATGTATTCATCAACTATTCAAACATTGTTCTTCATTCATAATTACATACCAAATCACATTCAAAATATGCCATTCATGCTTAAACCTTTACTTGACACGATGCCAAAGTAACCACTTCTTGGCATACATATACCAATCAACATGTCATTGAGTGCCAAACAATCCATCCTTTGAAATCATCAACCATTCAACTTATGTTACTAATCAATTACATCATTCAAAATCAACCATTTATTACCACTATGATAAACTATATGCTTCGATTATAGCTAAACATATTTTCAACGTGCACACATTCATCCATATCATATAACCATTCATGTTATACATCATTTTAGGTCCAAAATCAACATAGTTCAAAGTAAGTACACGTAAGCATAACATTGCCTATATACATGTCACATGACCGAGATCAAAACAAATAAAGACTATTGAATCGAAGACTGGATAGGGTGAACTTCGAGTTGATCTGATCTTCACGTTCCACAATAGATAAATAGAAAACAGAAAAACATAATAGAGTAAGAATTACAATTCTTAGTAAATTCATATGTATTAAAATAGTAAATTTACCTTGTCGAAACCATTTTTAATTTTAAAAACGTGGATCGACTTTAAAAACATAGATGGAGTCACCACCAATTCTTTTTGAGGTGTAATTAGGCCACCTTATGAAGCATTTTAGTCTATAAATTTTAGAAAACGAGTTCGGGAGTCGGTTACGTATGAGGAAGGATTAGCACCCTCGTAACGCCCAAAATTGGTACCAAATTGATTAACAAATGTCCTTATTGTCGAAAATTTAAAGGGATTTTAAAATATGATTCTTTTAGAAAATATTTGAATGCCTCGTTTTAGAATATTAAGGCTCATTTGTTCCAAAAGGACAAAACATTACACCCAGCACGTTAGGATGCAACATTTTAACCCTCAAAACCAAAATCGTCCCTTAATCTTCCAAAACCTGAAATTAAAAAGATATTTAGACATTTGGACGACCGAAAAAATCGCAACCCAGCACGTTAGGGCATAATTTTTCGAACTTCCAAACACGAAACATTGCCTTATTTTTTTTAAATAAGTAAATCGAAAAAAATGGATTAAAGAAATAAATTTTGAAAAAACAATAATAATGATATACCACATAGAAATAATAATATATTAATAATGCTAACAATATACTAATAATAAAAATATAGCAATATAAGAAAAATTAATAATAGTAGTATAACAGTAGTAATATATATAATAATATATTAAATATAATAGTAAAAATATTAACGATAATAAAAAAATGGTAGTGATAATAGAAGAGAAATAGGGAAAAAAAGGAAAATAACAATTCATTAATAATAATATACGTATTAATAATAATAAAAATAAGAAAAGAAAATAATACCATATTAATAAGAATAATAACAAGTCAATAATAATATTAAAAAGTAAAAAGTAAAAATATAGAATATATATATATATATAATGTGGCCATAGTACATAAAAGAATTTGTAATAAAAAAGAAAATTATTACATTTTGAAAGAATAAACTATATACTAAATAGATTTGAAAAAGATATATATATATATATATATATATATTCAATAGATTTAAAAGAAATTATATAAATAAAATAAAAAAGCGATTTAAATAACAAATATAAAGTATTAAAACAAAAAATTAAAACCCTACAAACTAGGGACTAAATCAGAAAAGAAATAAAATCAGAGGTAAACTCCCTCTCTTTTCTCTTCTTTCATTTGTATAAAAAGAAAAATGTGAACACCGAAGTAAACAAAATAAAATAATATGAAAAGTCACCTTAAAATCTTATTCGTATGTGTATTCTCTGATCAAAAAAAAAAATTTCTCCCCTTTACAATGTTTTTCCCCATGGCTTTTATAGCCAAATTTTACAACTTAGGCAAATGGGGTGATGGAGTTAGTGGGGTGATGGAGTTAGTGGGGGTGGTGGAGTTAGTGGATGGTTTAGTAGGGTGATGGAGTTAGTGGTCGGTTTGGTGGGGTGATTGGTTTAGTGGTTGGTTTAGTGGGGTGTTTAATTTGGGCTTGTTTGATTGGGCCCCGGCAGAAATTGGGTCTCACATACCTCAAATTGCAAATTTAAACACATCAAAACAACCAACTTAGCACATTTTCCTGTTATACCAACTCGCAACAACAAGGTAAGTTAATAAGACATTCAAATCATGGATATATAACATTATCACAAGTAATCTATATATCATTCAAGACATTACCAACCACATATGTTATATCAAGTCAACACTATTCATATAATTTATTCATCATATATTATTTGAATATAATCTCATAATAATTAATAGTCAATTCCCCTTTTCTATTAATACAATATCTCAATGAATACTGGTAAATAAATTCAGATACATGGGTAATTACAGTACACCAAGGAGCACTATAATGTTGAACAAAGGCATCGAAGTGCAAACAAAGATCCAATTTCATTATAAGTTTGATTCTCCTCCTATTGATTGCAATATCATCAATTCATCAATCAAGATATCATTTCATACATATCAAAGCATGATTCGTCTCAATTTCAAGCAAATTTCACAATTTCACCAAGTTACACTAATTTCAATTTAGTCATCTACCCCTTTAACAAATCAAATTCATACCAATATGATTCAATAAGTTATAATAAAATATTAATTCATTAAATATCTTAAATTGCAATTCATCATATTCAATTTATCAATCAATTTATCATTTCTTTACGATTTAGTCATTATATCACATTTTGTACCAAATTGCAAACAATTTAAAATTACTATTTAGCATACACAGATTCATAATTAAATTATATAAAAATTTAAATACAATCATACCATATGGAATTACTTGACAAAAACAGCAACCAATAAGGCGTCAGGGTCTAATTCGCAAGTTTCCCTTTTCCTCGATTATCTTCCGATTGATTCAAATCCTTCTTTATAATAATTCATTACAATTTATCAATTCTAAACATATTTCACCAGCCTATTAGATGCATATGAAAATTTAATTTCATTTTACAAAAATTTCCTAAAGTTTTACAATTTATTCAATTTAGTCCCTAAAATTGAAATTGCTATAACTTTCAAATTTGAGTTTTGATTTACAATCCAATTTCAATTTCATCCTTCAAAATCTCCCTATTATCAGTAATTATGGAAATTTCATACCAATTTTGAAATATTTACATTTTAGTCTTTATGCTCAAAATTAACGATTTTCACTTTACAAACTAGTCATTTTTCATATCTAAGCTTCAAATCTAACCAAATAACATCAATAAATTTAAAAATTCAGCAATTTAAACATTTATAAAATTTAATCGTTTTGAAAAATAACACCTGGGTTAGCTAAATCGAGCTACCATGATCTCAAAAATATAAAATTTACAAGAAAAGAACTTGAATTACCTTAAAAATTAAAGGGCTAAACTTGGACACATGAACCCTAAGTTTATTTCTTGCTTGCTTCGTAGAAAAGATGAAGGAAAATGGGAAAAAATATTTCTCTAATATTTCCACTATCTATTTAATTTGTTTTATGTTTTATACATATAATATAATTAAATCTTTAACATTATAATAATCTAAATATCAACCCAACTGTCCACCATAGTATATAATTGAGTATTTTCCTTTTAAACCTTGATTTTATTGTTATTTAAGTATTTAGAAATTAAAAATCTTTAATGATTAACTTTTACTAGTTTTACAATTTAGTCATTGTATCTTAATTAGTCATCAATTTAGTGAAATTTCTAATCCGAAATTCAATTCACCCATATAATCACTTGATAAATATTTAATAAAAATTATTTCAAGCTTGATTTATGAAAATGAGGTCTCGATACCTCATTTTCCAACACCACTGACTTTAGGGTCAGTACACTTATACTTTACTAACTATCCAATTAACACATTCTCCATACTAGAATTCAATATAACACTATAATTAATTCGTAATTATTAATTAATAATATTATCTGACTCGATTATCATAGAACAAGGTTTTGAAATCACTACAAATCAGGTTGTTATAGTTTTTCTAGAACGAGTAACCTTACATATATATTTTCAACTTGGCCAAGCAATCAAACATGTCATTAAAGGTTTAACCTAGACGCGTAACTCAACACGAAAATACGTTTAGCTTAGACGAGTATTTGGCATATCGAAGATATTTATGACACAGGTTTAGCTTGGACTGATAACTTGATATCGTTTTAAAGGTTTAGCCTCGACGAGTAACTTGACATGTGTATATATATATTCAGCTCATACAAGCAACTAGGGTATCAAGATACTTGTGTATGATATGAATTTGATGTTTGAATGGCTAAATGTAGAATTGAATAAGAACATGATATTGCGATATTGATGTTGAAATGGATTGAACTGGTACATGATTATATGATATTATGGTTGATTATGTGATAAGATCACCTTGTTTTTGTGATTTGTTATGTTAAGCAAACTTCGCCAAGCTAATCGGTTGTTATATTTAGTTGTAAATTAAGGTAAGTTTTTGTTGAAATACCTATGAACTTACTAAACATTCGAAATGCTTGCCCCGTTGTCTTTCATTTTCATGTAGATTTAGTAAAATAAGGTAAAAAATTGAATGTGATTATAGATTAGGAATTGAAGTTGTTTGAATGGAATTTTGAATTATTATGGTATTATATTATGAATATATGTGAGCATTTGAAATGCAAATTGATTAGAAAAGTGAATCAAATAGAATATATGAGAAATTGTGATTGGAATAACTTTGAATTGATGATATTGGAATGAATGGAATTGAAATATGAAAAGTGATTGAAATTGAATCAAATGGAATCAAATTGAATTGAATGTGATTATTTGAAATGTATATGGATTGAAAAGTGGAAATGATTTGAAAGTGATCAAAATTGAATTGAGAAAGTGTATTGAATACCCTATTAACTAGTCGGGTTGAGTTGGATATAGTTGACATGCCATAGGATTTGGAAGGGTACGGGATTTATCGGCTTTACCAATCAGGCACTTTATGTATCGTATTTCAGGCACCTTGTGTGTCGTTTCAAGCACTTATGTGTCGTATACTGCTCAGGTACTATGTACCTTTTTAGGCACAATGTGCCGTATTGGTGTATTTTGTTGGAATCCATGTATCTGCCAAGGTCTGAGTTTGTTAATAGGGTGAATAACTGAAATGAGAAAATTAAATAAATTTGATTGATCGTACTATTAAAAATATGAGAAATAAATTATGAGTTGAATTGTGAATTGAATTGAAATGTGAGATTTGAAGCTTGAACTTAAGGTTCATGAATTTGCTAAAATATCGAATTATTGATATTGAAATCAGTTGAATAAATGAAATAAGAAAATCAAATGAATTGATCGATTGAACTATTGAACGTATAAGAAAGTGAAATTATGAATTGAAATGTGAATTGAAATTAAGATATCGAAATAAGAAGTGAAAATAGAATGAATTGGAAATAATGAAATAGTGTATGAGTTAATTGAATATAATCTTATGAATTAATTATAATTATTTTTATTGAAAAATATTGGTTTAAATAATTATTGAAAGACTAATGTTGTAAGGTTTTAGATATGAAATAGGATAAGTTATTGAATTGGGATATAGAAATGAAATATATGAAATAATGATTTTATGAAATGATTATTGATGAAATGCATGAAACGAATATTGATATAGTAAGAAAATATATAAAAATTAAAATGAAGAAAAGCTATTTAAGATACATATTATTATGAAAATTTAAAGTTTTAAATGCATGAATGATTTAAAGTAAAATAGTGGTAAGATTAATTGTGCATATTTATTGTTTTTACTTTAAGTATTTGAATTATAGTAATACCATTGGGTGTATACTCAGCGTACGGTTTGTTTTCGTGCGCAGATTAGGTACAAAAATTTTGAAGAGTTGTATTTGAGATTACAAGCTTTCATCTCATTACATCTTCAAGCAACAAGAGGTGTGTTCTAAAGTTTAGAATAGAATGATATTTACTTAGGAAAAATCAAGTATGTACCAAGTAGTAGTAAGGACTAAATTATAAATTATTTAAATTTATTATTTGTTCATTTTATGTTCTAGTATATTAGTGGTTAGCCAAGAATTATTTTGGCGCCAAATGTAATATTCCTATATCAGGTTCCTTGAGTCGAACATGGTACAGGGGTGTTACAGTTCATTTTCCATAGGTATTTAGAAAAATAGTTCATACTTGCAAATAAAAACAATCAAGAAACAATATAACCGAAAAAACTAAAGAAACTCATGATAATTTCCTAAAAAATCAATTGCGAATCTTCAATCTTGACGAAAATCTACTTTAGAATCGGCTTCAATGGTGTTTTTCAAGTTGTTTTCTTGAATATTCTATGACGAATTACTCCTATCTTCTTATTTTTGACATATATACGTCTTAGAATGCCTGAAAAACCTAAAAATCTCGATTTTTTAAAGTTTAGTGTGAAATCCCATGAAAACAACATGGCTTACCACACACCTGTGTGGGTCATATAGTTGTGTGGTCTGGCCATGTAGAATGGTACAGCCCGTGTGGATCACACGACCATGTGGTTTGGTCGTGTGTAATGGTTTAGCCCGTGTGGCTCCTGTAGCTTGCTCCAATTTTCCAGTTTTCTCTCCTTTTAATCCCAAGTGATTTGTTAAGCATTAAAACATGAATTTAAAGGATTAGGAACATAGAATTCACCCTTAATTTTCACTTTTGATTTTCATCCCTGATTTTCTCCCTCAAGTGGCCGGCCATGGACTAAGGAGGAAGAGGTTAGTTGTTTTGCTATTTTAAGCAAAGTGTTTAAAATGTAAAGATTGAAAAGTGGAAGGGTAGGATTAGGTATGGAAAGAAGTTTGAAGGCTATTTTATAATTATTAAAAACCATCTTTTAAATATCTAATTGGGCAGCAATGTGGACAATTTGGGCTTGTTGGATTTAACAAAAATTGGGCCTCTTTGGCGTGCCACACTTCCCATTTCACATCAGATATTTTGAGTTTCTTTTGAATCGAGCGTTCAACTATCCGATTAAAATTTATGTTAACTAATTAAATTGAGAGTCCAGAAAATAATTTTAATAATTATTTAGGATATTTTAGTCTTGGTTAGTTGTTCAATTTCTTCTCTTAATGCAAGTGTAGGACCTCAACGAGTGAGCTTCAAGGCCAAATTTTCTTCAATGCACAAAATGGCCCAGAGTTACAAAAATAATTAAAATTAAGTAAATTTATCATGAAATTGAATAAAAATATTTTTTTTATAAATCTATCCAATTTAAAAAGTGTGAAATAAAATTCACAAAATTTGTTATTAATTATTAATAATTTGCAAGAATTACGAGCTAGAAAGTGCTATAGATAACTATATTTTTATAATTATCAGTATGCAAGCTACAAAAGTTCATATATGGATCGAAACAAGCCTTTCGATAGTGGTATTTAAAATTCCATGAAGTTATCTCTTTGTTTAGATTTGTTGAGAATATCATGAATCAATGCATATACCAGAAAGTCGATGAGAGTAAAATTTGTTTCCTTATTCTATATGTATATGACATTTTACTTGCAACAAATGTCCATGGTATGTTACATGAAGTGAAATAATTTCTTTTTAAAAATTTTGATATGAAAGATATAGGTGATATGTCTTATGTCATTGGCATTAAGATTCATTGCGGTAGACGTCGCGATATCTTATATTTATCTCAAGAAACCTATATCAACAAAGTTTTAAAAAGATTTTGGATGAAGGATTGTTCACCAAGTGTTGCTCCTCTTGTGAATGGTGATAAGTTCAATTTGAACTAGTTCCCAAAAAAAAAAAAAATTTAGAGGGAGCAAATGAAAAATATTTCATATGCTTTTGTTGTTGGAAGCCTGATGAATGCTCAAGTCAGCACAAGACTTGACATTGCATTTGCAGTTGGAATATTGGTAAGATATCAGAGTAATCCAGGTATTGACCATTGGAGAGCTATAGAGAAAGTTTTGAGATATCTTAAAGGTACAAAGGACTACATGCTTAAGTACAAACAATCATACAATTTGGAGGTGATTGGCTACTCCGATTCAGACTTTGTTGATTGTGTTGATTCACGTAAATCAACATCAAGTTACATATTTATGTTTGCTAGCAGAGCGTCAAGCAATCCTTAACTACTACTTTCATTATGGAGGTTGAGTTCGTGTCATGTGTTGAGGCTACCTTACATGGAGTATGGTTGAAGAGTTTCATATCTGAGCTTAGACTTGTGGATTCAATTTTTAGGTCGTTGATGATATATTGTAACAATTCAACTGCTGTCGTTATGGCTAAAAACAACAAAAGTGAAAGTCGAAGTAAACATGTCGACATTAAGTATTTAGCCATAAGGGAACATGTTAAAGAAAAGAAAGTGGTCATTGAGCACATTAACACTAAGCAGATGTTAGTTGATCCTTTGACTAAAGGCATGTCACCGTATAAATTTAAGGATCATGTTGTCACTAAAGGACTTGTTTCCACCTTGTAAGTTTTCGTTATAAGAACGATTATAAAGCAACTCTGTTAATTTTAATGTTTCGCATATTTTACGCGTACATTAATTTGATTATTTTGAGAAATACCACTAAAGTTTGGACTATAATAAACATTGGATTTATTCATTAAGAAATTTGGGCTAAAGCGTTAAAACACGATATATTATGATACATGGAAGATACTACTCAAATTCTAAGAAAAAATATCGCCATGATTTGTGCATTATATTTCGACTCTAAATATTCATGGGCAATACGAACCAAGTGGGAGAATGTTGGACATGCTTATGGTTCATAGGAATAACCCCCACATTTATTTCCATTCCCACATTTTACTCCACTTTCACTTTGAATGTGTGGTAGTGGGACATGTTTTGGTGGTTTTTTATGGGGAATCACCACTATGATACCCCCAAACATAAGATCCCTAAGCACCAAAAGTAAAAAAACAATTCCATCTAGTGAGGTTATTTAGTGCATAGAAGACTTTGGCAATTTTTGTATTTTCTTCTAGCTAAATTCGACGTCCTCGACAGTGGTATTACAACGTCTAGATTTTGACATTTGGTTCAAACGATAACCGAAGGTATTTATGTTTGATCTTTTCATTGCACTTTAATATTTCAGCCATAATTTATGCTTACACTTTGTTCTCAATTAATACTTTCCACAATTTGCGACATGTCTGGCCATCTCAGTGTATTTTCTTTCTCCGCAGCTTTGCCCACTTTTCCACCGTCCACATATGCTAAAGAACAACTACATGGCTTATTCTAATACAGTTGAACAAAGAAACCCTTGCAATTTCTTTCAACAATTTGATGTAAAAAATATTTGATGTAACACTTACAATATGGCAATGTTATCAGAAGTAGTCGCGCGTTGGAGAAGTGGCCAATGTTGTGGAGATGGCTGCCAACGTTAGAATGAAACCTTCAGCTGTCTATAAGGTGAAACACATGAGGCCACATTTTACCATTCATTTTCCAGAAGAAAACTGTGCGCTTTACAATGAACACAGGGGCCAAACAAAGAGGCAATCAGGGAAACAGCGAAGTCAAGCTGACAGGGCAAAACATGCCAATATTTATTTATTTTTTTGACTGCCAGCCAGAAGCCCAATGTTGAAAGCTGAAAGCTAATTAAAATAAATTAAAATAAAATCAAAGTCCAAAAAATTTTGAAATTAAAAAGTAATAGTTCTGATCTGAATCAAATTTGAATTGACAATAACAATAAAAAAAGTACTAATTGAATTATCAAACATCTCTTTCAGCATATGTCAACATACTATTTCACGTAGAAAGTTACAGCAATAGATAAAAAAAAAAAAAAAAAAAACTGAGACACCACGCAAATGACACCGTCATCATTTGAAAGCTGCCTTGGAAGATGAATTTTCACAAAGCTGAAATTCTAGATTAACAAGAAAGTAACGATTATATGGATGAGTAAATTTTTTAAAAACACAAAACACAAGAATCAAAATATAAATACAAAAAACTTAATTAATGACTTTGAGTGATAAAAGAACATCATTCTTCAATTCAAGATTTGCTCACAAACAAGAGTCAAAGACATAATTAGTTAGCAATCTTAATTTTTATTTGTTTTGAATTATAAGAAGAGGATAAATTCTTACCGACTTGAATTTAGATCACACTTAAAATGATAAGAATACTAATTATTAAGCTAACGAAATATTAAAAACACAAAGCAAACATTAATTTGAAGACATTAAAAAAATAAACAAAGAAATTGATGATGGCTTAATATCACTGTACTTTTCTTCTCTGTCGAGACTTTCAAAATAAGACAAAATTTTATAAAATTTATGTATAATTCCAGTGTTAATTGGTTACCAATTTCAGTGTTATACTTTTCAAAATAAGATAATAATTATATAAAAGTGTTTTTATCTTTCGCGAGAAAAAACACACTTTTTAACTCTCATTGTATTGATGTAGATAGGCTACTTAAACATGCCTTTAAATAGTGTGAACACAATAGTAGAGATTAAAGTCAACTCAGCGTTAATTAAGTGTATTTAAAGAATTTTATTTCAAGAAAAACGGTAATTTTTGCGATACATTACGAGATATTAAAATTAAGTTGTAAATTTTCTAGTAAAATAAGCCTTGATCGAAACAGATAATTTGCAAGTGTTTGATAACCCTCACCTAATGATGCACACATTTATGGAATTGGATAAGAATAAGAATGTTTTTCTTTTTCGGAATACTATTATGTAATTAGTTTGATATTTATTTTTTCAAAAAAAAAAAGTTATATATCAATCAATGTATTGATGATTTCTTAACACTTTTAAATTACCATATTTAAATATTTTTTTCATATTATAAAATGTTTTAATTTATATAATTAACTCATGTATCCAACGGGTAAAAAATTTTAGTTTGTGATAGTTTAAGCTTATTTTTTTAAAAGTTCGAACATCCACAAATTTCGGTAGTTTTTATAAATTTAAATTTTAATTGTTGCATTTTAATTTATTTTTAGTAATTTAATTATTTCATATTTTATATTTTAAAATTTAAGTTTAACTTTTAGCACTATTACAATTAATTGTTAAATTCAGATTCATGACAAGGTTATTTTTTATTTACCAAGTTGAAATTTTTTTATTTTAAAATATTATATTAAAAAATTTAATAAAAATAATTTTTAATAATTAAATTAGAATTTTAAAATTTAAAAAATAATGAGGTTAAATTTTTAAAAATAAAAGTGTAAGAAGAATAGACATCATCTTCTTTTATTATGAAACCATATTAGTCATTGTACTAAAGACAAATGAAACCATATTAGGTTTAAAGGACAGAGAAATAGGGAGTGCAAAATCTGTGCCAGATATCATATTCTCCTAAGTTGTCGGAGGTCAAGCTCCGTTTTAGACTTTAGTTATAAAAACACCAAGCAAAAATTAATTAAATTAAAATTTGGCCAGCTTAACCTGTCGCCTTCAGCCGCACACTCGACTTATTTTTCCCACTCTAAGATACCATGGTCTTATCGGAAGTAGTCGCGCGCTGGAAAAGGTAGAATGGAGATGACCGCCAATGTTAGAATAGAAACTAAAACTACAGCTGTCTGTAAGGTGAAGCACATGAGGCCACATTTCACCACTCGTTTTCCAGAGGAGTTGATTTGAAGAAAACTGTGCGCTTTTACAATGAATACAGGGGCCAAACAAAGAGGTACCAAATCTGAGAAGCAGAGAAGTCAAGCTGACAGGGCTAGACATGCCGCAGTCTGTAGAGAGTCTCGACGGAGAATCAAAGTACATTGATATTAAGCCATCATCAGTTTCTTTGTTTATTTTTTTAAAGTCTTTAATTAATGTTTGCTTGGTGTTTTTATAACTAAAGACGAAGCGTGAGCAACTTGAGCGAGAGAACCCAATGTTGAAGGCTGAATCCCAGAAGACAAAAATGGAGTTTGAGGATTACAAATCTAAAACAGAGCTTGAGCTCCAACAACTTAGGAGAACTATTCTGGAACAGGTTTTGCACTCCCTATTTCTCTCTCCTTTAAACCTAATATGCTTTTTGCGAAAGATAAACGACAACATTGTGCTCTTTTAAAAGTGAGAAACATCAGCTCTGGTCCAACACAACAGTGCAATACTGAAATTAGCAACCAATTAACAGTGGAACTATACATAAATTTCATAAAATTTATTTATCACGGTCTTGGATATACTACATATGAGGATTATTTTGGATCATGGACACCTTTAACTCTCCCAAAACTTCCTAAATTACTAGGAAGAACAATGATTTGTGCTTTTTTTTGGCAAGCATAACCATTTTTGTTTATATGGTAATTGTGTTCTTCAGAAAGCAAGCGAGGAATTGATGAAGCAACTCTTCATTCATTTGATGGCATACTATGTACGGAAATTTGTATAGTATTAGCCGTTTCTCTCTATTTCTTACAAAAGATCTGTTGCCTATACCCAACATTTGGTCAAATCCATGTTATATTTTATTCAAAGAGATGAATAATTTATTTCTCTTCGACTGCAGGGGCATAACTTCGGTTCTTTTGACCAGGTATTCTCTAATTACGTTGTATATGATAATTTCCGATTATCCCATCTTCTTCTGTTGAGTGCTGAACTCAATTCTTTGTTGCAGGCGGTAAAATGGTTTGCGTCGCAGAATTATGCGGGAGGTGGTCAAGTTTCAAGAGCTTCTGGCACTGGTTTACAGAATGTCAATGGATTGGCGGGATCAGTACCGGTTCCAACAATCGACTTTCAAGTTCAACCTTCCATGGTTGATTTTGATCAGCAAATGTATTTTGGTAATTATGTAACCCTTTAGCCACGCCTTGATTACATTGCTTGGTGTTTGTATTAATAGACGTGTAACATGTTCGCAGGCCAGGACTATACCAACGTTGCTGCCTCTACTGCTGCTGGTTCCGCATATACTGCAAATCATGCTGCCTCCTCTGCTGCAGGTTTGCATTCATCAGCATATATTTTGGTTCATCTCATTTACTTCTCAGTCTTTTGCATTTATTGCTTTGGTTTATCTTGTTTATTGTATTTTCTTTAGTTACCCCCTCCAATGGGCAAAGAAATTACATGTTTTTCTATTTTGGGGGGTCTTTTATGTTGATTAATTTACTTACTCTGCTTTATTTTTTTTATTAATAATTTAGGAGTTCCGACTATTACTGGTTCATCGTCGGGGGCAAGTCCTACCCTGGTGTTTGGTTCCATAAATAATAATGAGAAAGCTGATGATCTTTTCGACATTGTTAAATTCCTTCTTCAGAGTTAGTTTGGAGATGGTCTCCATAAAACTCCATAGAAGCGCAACATTAATCTATCTAAGGTCTCATCTTCGTGTTGTCCGAGATTACGGTGCCTGTTTCCTTCTATTGCCGGTTGCTGCCTTTTTATGTTTATTGTATCTTTTAATTAAACTCAAGTTTGTTAATGTTGAAAGAGATGATTATTCAATTACCAATTTACCAAATGTACTATCCAGTCATCCTCGTCTTCCCGACATTGAAATGCATGGTAATCGATTTTATAATTTTATATTATTTTTAATAAATTATAATATTTTAATATTTTTCATTTTATAATTTTTAAAAATTTTACATTTAAAAAAATTAAAATTCCTAATTTTTTTTATATTTCTAGTGATATTTTTAAAAAAAATTATAATAGAAATTACCAAATCTTGTCATGTGACATAATCTTTTAATATGTCATGTGGTGATATTAACAACCATCGAGGGCTTCTATAGAAAGTTAAGATTTGAAGGTTTGAATGATATTTTAAATTTGATTAAGGGCTCAATTGAGTGTTGCTTTTTTGTTGATGGTTGAATTAATTATTGAATTATTTTAGAGGAATTCTTTTATATAATAAACTTATAAAAAAAAACCTTAAATTTGTTGTAAGAACTAAAAGTTAAATTATAAAAAATTGGAAATTATTTTTATATTATTATTTTTTGAAATTATAAAAAAATAAAATTACTAGAGAAGTATATATTCAGGATGAAACTAGATGAACAGTGGTTCAAAATTAAAGGGGTTTGGGTAATTATTTGTGCAAGTCCTTTATGCATATTAAATAAAAAAAAAAAGCAAGAAAATTCCAAAAAATCTAAAAAGTTACAAAAATTGAAAAATTCATACAATACGAGAGTTTATTTTTAAAAACAATTCTTATATTATTATTTTTTAAATTATAAAAATATTAAATGATTTAAAAAATCAGAAAGAGTCAGATTGATTATGGACGTTAAATAAAAATAAAAATCCTAAATTTGTAGTTTTTAAAAAAAATGTGTTTTCTGTAAAATTATCAAATTGGGAATAGTTAAATAAAAGTAAAGAAAAAGATAAAAAGGAGTCATTCTGCTGAAACTCAATAATACTTGTATATTCTGAATATTATTTTATAATTTTATGACAAAATTAATTCTCAAAACAAAAATAAAGGTTTGCGCGAAGAATTGAGAAAGTTACGGCGGCTGGCTGGCTGCCAATCAACCTTCCCTTGCTCCATAGAGAATGAAAGTAGTGTGAGATTTATTAAAATAAAAATTTGAAAATTTTAATCCAAAACTGTAAACTATGAGAATTTAATCAGGTGGAATTAGTTACTAACAAACTACATCATCTTATTCTTGGCATATGGTAGTTTTCTTTTATCATTATTATTATTATTAGTATCAAAAACAAAAACAAAATCAAGACTCAAGACTCAACTTATCCTTAAAAAAATGCAGAAAGGTGTTAAACCACGAATCAAGTATAGTGGTTGGATTTGGGAAAAGCTCGGATACCACTGCAAGTCTTACAAAGTCTTGCACATCACCGACAATATTATCGCATCGAGTTTGGGCTGCTAAATCACATCGGCCGTGCTCGCGTGACAAGGATTTCAACATGCCCCACAATATATCCCAATAACTAAAACAATAATATAATAAAATATGTTACGCAACGTCGAAAATCAATTCAACCTTTTCTTAAATTTCCACTCTATTTCCTTCTCATTAATTAAAATAATAATTTTTATTATTTACCTGCCATGTTGGTGATTAGAATAAATTAATAAATCAATAAAATGATGATACCTGAAATTTTCTAGTTTAATTCAATACTTTTCCATAAAATTATAAAAAATTTATCAAAAAATGTAAAAATTATTAAATATTAAAAAAATATAAAAATTAATATAAATTTATAAAAATTATAAATTTGATAAAACATAATTATAATTTTATAAAAACATATTAAAATTCTATGAAAAACCATACAAATCATAAAATTATTTTAAAAAATTATAAAATTGATAAAAAGTATTAAAATTGATATAAAGTTATAAAATTTATAAAAAATCATAAAAACTTCAACTGCACCGAATTAGTCGATTGGATCAATTAGATCGAAATTGGTAAGGGTATCGATTCGGAGAAAGTCATTAAACCAATTGACTTAGGAACTGAATGGTTGAGCCAATTTTTTACTGTTTTATTTAATTAAACTAGACAGATCAATCAAATTGACAAATCGGTGATCTAATCAATTTGACCACTGGTCCATTCTAAAAACCTTAGAATATTTCATTCTGACATATACTAATAGTTGGATAATAAAATTTTCATTTAATAAAAATATTAAAAAATAAAAAAAATCGATTCAACCGTTCGATTCTTAGGTCAACCGGTATAATGGCTTTCCTTGGACTAGTACCCTTGCCAATTTTGGGCTAACTGTTCCAATTCAAGTTTTTATGATTTTTTATATAATTTTTATAAGTTTATATCAATTTTAATATTACTTTTTTTTATAATTTTTTATAATATTTTAAGAATTCTAATATGTTTTTTTTTTAATTTTAAAGATTTTAAATAATTTTTATTAATTTATATTTTTATAATTTATTAGAATTTATTATATTTTATAATATTTATAAGTTTTTTTTATAATTTTAATAATTTTACATCAATTTTAATATTTTAAATTTTTTATGGTTTTTAATTATTTTTCATGGGAAAAATATTATATCAAACCAGAAGTTGTTATGTGTTACCATCTGATTAGTCCATCAATTTATTTTAACAGTCAACACGGTCAATGACAGGAACAGTTAACGGAGGGGTTAATTGATTATTTTAATTAACGATATGGGCTTAATTAGGTGCGAATTTAATATAGAGGCTTAATTATTTTTTTGCATTTTCTTAAGGGCTTTCTTGATATATAAGCCTATCATTCATATATATATATATATATATATATATATAAAAGAAGGTACAAAAGAAAAAACTGAAAACTTTTGTAACGATTCAATTTTCAATGGTGTCGTAAAATTCGGTTTCAAATTGAACTAATCGAGTTGAGTTGGTAAATAATTAAAATAGAATAATTATGTGTCAATTATAGTTTGTATAGGTCAAATTAAAGAGTGATTGAATTAAACCAATTATTAAAAATAGTAAAGGAACTTAATTAATTAGTGATTTGCATAAGCCTTATCATGGGTTGCGTCGGGCCAATGCAAAATTTTAGACCCATATTCTAGGCTTAGGCTCGACCTAACCAAAAAAATGGGCCTAAAATTTTGCCTCAAGCTCGATTTAGATAAAAATACTAAACTTGAGCCCAACCCACCGGTGTTAAATTTTTATTTTATTTTTTATATAAAAACAAATTTAAAATATAGTACATCAAATACACTAAACATGTTAAAATAAATGGTTCATAACAAATTGAAAATAATTTTAAGAAAAGTCTTTATATGTAACATCTCGAAATCTGGGGTTAGAAGTTTTGAGGTTTGTGGTTAAGGTCAGTGAGTAGGTTGAACCTTTTGAGTTCAATTAAGCGTTTTAATGTTAGAATGGGCCTGCTGGTCTGGTGGTTAGTTGTATGTTAGTGTATCTTTAGGTCTTGTGTTTGAATCCCTATGAGTGTTTTGATATTTTGATATTTTTATGTTTTTTTTTTTTAAAGAGGAAGATGTTTAAATAGAAAAGAGGAGTTCATGTTCTCTTTTTCTTTATTTTTATTTTTCCTCCCATAGGTTTTTTATTCTGTTTTTTCTAAATTTCCGTCCAAAGTTACGTTCTTCAAGACTAATTGTCCTTGTGCGTTTTGCTTTGTCAGAAGTGCTGCTTGATACCGTGTTCAAAGGTGTGTATTCTGAAACGATTTAACTTTGGTTTAGAATTTTGGTGAAATTCGATAACGTCTTGGGTGTTTATGAAATTGAATGTTTTAAGTATCATATTGTTTTTGAATTGTATGAAATTCTATATGTTTTGGCATGATTTCGGGTTACTAAGTGTTGGGAATAGTCTCGACATCAAAATCACGAATTTCAAGCTGTTTTAGTGTGGTTTCATGACCACACGGGTGGCCACACGGGCTTGTGCCCCACATGGGTGACTCACATGTCCGTGTGAAATTGGGAATTAGAGTTTTTAGGTGAATTTTGGTGCCACACGGCTTGGCCACACGGGCATGTGCACCCACACGGGGGTGTGAAGTCCCACACGGCCGTGTTGTTTCTACACTTTATTTTTGGCATTTTTGGACAGTGAGTTACACAGGTGGCTCACACGGGTGTGTGTCCCCTCCACAAGAGTTTGTGTGACCTCCACATGGACGTGTAGACACCCACACGGCCTGGCCACATGGCTATGTGCCCCTATTTTACAGAATTTTTGTTCTGAGTCACAATTTGTCTATTTTATGTTTCTGTGTAATCCGACCCTTGTTTAAGCCTCGGTAAGTGTGTTTGAGATCCGATTTAGGTTGGCTCGTGTATGTATATGCGTTTATGGGCTTTAATCTTTATTGCCCGTATATGTGATGAATTGTATGAGTTTATTATTGTTGTCATGACTGAACATTAGAATACAAGTGTATTCAAATCTGAATCTGTTCAACTGGAATTGTTAATGTTCGTTTCTGTATATTGCCTGCATCATACATGCATTGTTGCATAGCATGAAAATTTTGGGATCTGGTTATGAAGAGAAAGAAGACAGATTTCGCAATTTTAACTACAACACTTTTGTACAGCAGTTTACCGCGCTATTCTGTAACACCCCAAACCTGGCCTAGAAGTTAGGCTTGAGTCCGACGTGTCACATTGAAGTGTTTTAGCGAAAACATTGTTTTCATTAAAAACCCTTCTAAGAAAAATTTCAAGTAAAATCCCAATTTGTATTTGCTTTTAAAACGAGGTGTATTCAAAGCTAAAAAAAATTCCCTTTAACTGTGGAAGCTTATTTTAAAGACAACATGTAGTTTCAGAAAAACTTGAAATGTGTTTAACAAGAAATAAACCCAAGTTCCGTTTCTAAAATATAAAGCATAGTAATAATAATGGAATAATAATAATAATAATAATAATAATAATAATAATAATCAGAGGGAAGGCCTTATTACAATCCGAATAAAAATAATTTAAAATACTATGAATTAAATAAAAGACTAAGTAAAAAACTTATTGTTAATTGGTCACCTCCGAGTCCCTCCATCCGTCGAACCGCCTACTGAGGATCATCTAAAAATATGTAAAAGGAGGGGGTGAGTTTACGAAAACTCAGTATGTACGACCCTCATCAAACGAATAGCATACAAACATTCAATTGGGCCTAAGCCCTTATCACATAACAGTGGCCTTTGGGCCTTAGCCCATAGTGGCCTCGGTTGGGTCTAAGCCCATATGTTAGTAACACAATAATATCATGCATGCAATGCTGTGAAAACCCTCCCAAATAGTCCATCCGCTACACAACATCTCCGTCCAACCAAAACACATCTGTGGAGATATCTAAATCGACCTACCTATCCGCTACACAGCAATGGTCGCCCAGTTGCGGTACTACCTAACATTGCAGCAAAGCTGCTAACCATGTATTGGGCTTCAAAAGCCATCGGTGGATCCACGGTCATCAAGCAACCATGCGATCCTCAATTTCTTCCTCCGTTCCATAATTCTCAACCCATATCTAACCTAAACAGAATATCATATGAATGCAGAAAACATACATGTAGCGTACATAAATCCTACATTTAACATATAGGGGTATTTTGATAATTTCACAAATTAGGGGTAATTTGGTAATTTTGCTAATCGAGGGTATTTTGGTAATTTTACACTACAGGGGCATTCCAGTAGTTATACCCTACAGGAGTATTTCTATAATTCTACCCTATAGAGGTATTTTAGTAACTTCTTAACACTGTGGGTCTAATTATGTACCTTGGGCCGTCAACAAGTCCTCGTTTGGCTAAAGTAAACAGGCATTACGCACCAGATAGGTTTCCAGAGAAGAGGAGGTGAGTCATTAAGACTGCTTAAGTACCAAGCTCTCCCTAGATCCAATCCTAGACATGTATATACCCATTGCTACACCTTAACCTTATGACTTGTCCACGGTTGCAATTAATTAATTATTAAAGTTTTATGTCTGTTAAACAGTTATCAGATACTACGCCCAAAACCCCTTACAAAGCTCAAACAAGTTCACATACATGCATGTCGCCTACTAGGTCCAATCTCATTCTTATGGACATTAGGCCCAAATCACATTCATACGGCCTATCTGGCCCAATCACATTCATGTGGCCCATCAGGCCCAAATCCATGCCAAATCATTCAACATACTTAATCAACTCATCCCATATTACCAATTTATCAACTTTTGCTTATTTGGGCCCACGAGCCCGTCAAGCCCATTTGGCCCATTCTAGCCCAGTTGGCTAAAATGTGACCCAAGTCCATGAGATCGCTCATGGGGTCTCTATTATCGTATCGGTTACCCTCATACGAGTGTTCGCGCACTCACACGACTATCGTAGCCAAACTTTTGACTTTTCGATATTTCAACTTTTCGGCATTTCGGGATTTACCGATCTATGTTGTGTAGTGTGTGTACACACCTTTGGCTTTATCAAACTATCAAATCATAGGGTAGAAACACACATCTGGTAACCAAACTCGTTGCGATCTTCTTAGCCACGAACCTACAAACGATGTCACTCAATGATTAATCACACACTTATCAATACTATCACCAAAGGCCAAAATTTCACCTTTGCCTTACCTTGAACGGCAAGCCTCAACAGGCTCTCTTTGATCACTGATCACGAGTACCTCCTATATCTGCATCAATTTTAATTATTAAAAACTAAACCATAAGTGACTTATATCCATCATAAGTCACCCTCATATTACCTATAACCATTAGGCCAACGCTCATCCAAATATGAAGAAGAGTTACTTACCCCTAAAACCCGAAACGTATATGGTAAAATCGACAGAGATCTGAAATCCGAGATTTGTTATTAATCTCCTACCAAAAATGATTTAGAAAGAGTGGGGGAGAGAAGAAATCGGTACTAAGAAGACCAACTAAAAATAGGTAAAGTACTTACACAAGAATCGATTGACCAACACTGAAGAAATAGTGGCGGCACCACAAAATTTTGGCCAAAAAATATTTGGCTTTAAAGAAGGTAAACTAGGAGCAAGAAAGAAAAGAGTTTAATGAGAAAGGAAGGGAAGAAATTGACACAATAGTGAAAGAATAAGAGATTTCAGCTTTTAGAGGATTTGGAGAAAAAAATGTTTTTGGCAAAATAGAAAGGAAGAATTTGATCCCCAGAATTGGCATCTATATATACTATAGCCGATTTTACCTATACCCTAACTGCCAATTCGGCTCTAACACCTCTCCGATCTCAATCTCTTAACTTTTCTCCATGATAGCTCCGTAATCCCTTCCTTAAATTTCTCACATGGACACTTCTTTTAGAGTCCACATCCAATGCCACTACTAGCCTATTAATGAGCAAAAATAAAATTCTTAAAAATACCAAGCCAACACTCGAACCTAGGATCCCTTTGCTTGCCACTAACGCCACCTCTCTGCACCTTAGTGGCGTCACTTATCCACTACACCACAGCTTTGCTTTGTCCTATTTTATCTCCATTTATTTAAAACACAAGCTACTTGCCATCAAAGTTCCTTTAATTATTAAATTAAAATTCCTTCACCTCAAAGTTCGAACCCAGAACTTCTCCAACGCCCCTAGACACTCCAAATTTATTAAACCCTTAAAATCAACATGTCATTTGTCATTTTCTTGCTTACTTAAAAAAATTTTATGAGACCCAAAGCCCAAAGCCCAATTCATTTAGGCTCAAAATTCGGGGCGTTACATATTCTACATGTATACCAACTCAGCTGTATACAGTTACTCAAGTGGCATAGTTCCATGTTGTGGTGTGTTAGATGAATGAACCTATTATGATTCTATGTGGTGTGCATGGTGGACGGGCCTATCATAGCCCTTAAGTGGTGTGCTGGATGGACAAAGTGGTGTTTGACTAGCGGGAAGGGATTTTTAATTATGCATCTGTTCGCATCTGAATATACGTCTGCTTGTCAAAACATTCTGTCTGTTTGTGTAAACTTCTGGTTATGGACAAGATAATCATTGTCTTGTAATATGATCTGAATATTGCGTATGACTGGCAAATCATTTCTATGGTTTGATGTTGTGTTTAACATACCGATTGAGACTTCGTAAGTAATATTTTTATGTATATGTTTGTCTGAAGTATATTTTTGTGAAACTCTGTCTATTTCCATCTGTTCACATTTCAGACTCACACTAGGCTCGCATAGCTTATCTCTATAGTGTCTTTCCTTTCAGGTACTTCCCGTGTTTGGAGCTAGACTCAATATACTGGAGGTCTCAGACAGATATTGTTTGATTCTATTTGAGTAAAATCGTATAAGTTTTATTCGATAAACAATAAGTTGGTTTGTAAGAAGATTATACAAACTGTGGACTAAACTTTAGAAACTGTGGATTTATCCCTGAATGTTTGACATCGGTTTAATATTGTTTCAAACATAATAAACAAAAAGGTTTTCTTGATTTAAATTAAAGTTTTTGTTTCCGATCACTTCGGTGATCAACGTAACCTTCATGATTCGATCTTAACTTCTAGGCCAGGTTTTGGGCGTTACATTATACTTAAATAACACTAAGATCATTGCAACTTAGCAAGTAAATGCCTCTAAAATAGTAGCAAAATTAATAATAAAACAAGAGTTATACAATATCCAAACAATAACAATAAAATAGTAGCACTATAATAGTAAAATGGTAGCAAAACAACATCAAAATGGTAGCAAACCAACATCAAAATGGTAGCAAACCAACAACAAAACAATAGTAAACAACAACGAAAAAAATTTAGGCAAATTCAGGTCGAGTTGGGAAAAAAATCTTACACGAGGTTCAGCCCATTTAGAAAACGAGCCTTATTTTTTGTCCAATCCTATTTTTCGGGTTTATATTTTTATCCAAACCCTTCTACATTTCGAACAAATTTCAAACCTAAACGGATGGCCCGATCCATGATCAGGTCTAAATTTAAATAAAAGAAAATTGATTTATAATTTGGTGAATGCCTTGAATGACAATTAAACTAAGGTTATAGTAACAATT
Source organism: Gossypium stocksii (assembly GCA_020496765.1). Taxonomy (NCBI): domain Eukaryota; kingdom Viridiplantae; phylum Streptophyta; class Magnoliopsida; order Malvales; family Malvaceae; genus Gossypium; species Gossypium stocksii. Next base: position 59,979,754 of record CM035622.1, read on the forward strand.
AAACCATTTTGAATGATATGATAATACTTTATTAATGGCTATCATCACTTACTGCAAAGCATTATAAAGGTTAATTAATAATTAAATTAGTTATTAATTAATCTAATTAATCGATTAGTTATATATATATATGTTAAGTGGGTGGAGATAATGAAAGCACAAGTGTTGTATTAAAGATTTAATGAGTTTTAAATTAGTTCTACATTGTTAAAGCTTAAATAAAATTTGAAATGTTTAAGCTTTAACATGGGTAAAGCTAGTTAACTTAAGCAAGAATATGATAAAAATGTGATGATAGTGAATTAAGCTTGGATTGAGTCAAAACAATTTGATAAATTATGTGAATTAAGCTTGGATTGAGTCAAAACAATTTGATAAATTATGTACTATTACGGAAAAAATTGTAAATGATAAAAATTATAAGGTTTAATAATAAATAATGATTGTTGGAGGTTCCTATACTATACTTATTAAGCCAGATTTAGATTCAATCGAAAAAATTGTGAAAAATGAGTGTTTCATATATTAGGAATTCAAGGAATGAATCGAATAAAATACATTCATGTGTATAATGTATTAAATTGTATGATTAATGAATTTTTCGTATACGGAATGAATTTCATAGCTAAAGACAATGCAGGACCATCTTGAATCCATAGTCGATGAATAGATATTTTGGTTTGTGCTCTCGTAGCTTAATCTCATTAAATAATTAAATATATATTTTCGAGAATGATTAACTATTAATAAGACTGTATTTGATAAATACATATATACTTGATTGAGTGATTTGTAATCAACTAATTAAATGAATACACATATACATATATATGTTTGATGATATGATATGATTAATAAGAGCCTTCCCATATAACGCTGATAAATTAGTTGGAGGCTTATCGATCAAATTGTACTTCAAGAAATGGTAATTTGTTCTAGACATGAAACTTGAATAGCAAGTTCTTTAGAAACATCTTTTGTGACCTTTGTTGTTGTGTTGAACCTTTTCAAAAAATCTCTCAAAGGTTCATCCTCACGTTGCTTAATATACATGAGATACGTAAGAGAGTGATTCAATGTCTTATTTTACAAGAACCTGCTCATGAAAAGGTCTGCCAACTATTCGAAGTTCGTGATGGAATGTTGCGGTAGTTGCAAATACCATGCCTGAGCTGGGTCTTTTAATGTAATTGAAAATTCCATGTTCTTAACTTCATCTGAAGCCCCAAATATATTCATATGGTTTACTTAATGACCTAAATGGTCCTAAGGATCCCCTCGACCATCATATATCATCTTGGGGAACTTAAAAGTAAGGGAGAAAAGATGCTAAAGAATTTTTTTCAGCTAGAGACTCATTTTTTATACTTTCTAACCCTAAGGATTCAACTTTCTAAAAATCCTACAGATGCTTCTCTAACTTTTCTATTTTTTGTTGTAAGGTATTTTGATTAGAGTAGCTATAACTATCATCACAATTTTCATCATAACTAACATCTATAATAATATCATCTACTAAATCTTTTTTTTCTCGGCCTAAATACTAACGATTGCATTTAGAATAGACAGATTCTTCCTTTCCACGCATTGAGTTTTGGCCATGATTCATCCTACTTGCTCTTAGCTCTTCGATGAGCTTTTTACTTCTTTCATTTCTTTCATCTACTCACTTTTGTCTATCCAGTTGCTCCTAGATAAAATTCTATTATTATTCATATCTTTTTTGTTGGGAAGACATTTGCCCCTCCATAACTCTTATCCTCTCTTTCATGTTTAGATATTGTTAATTGTCGGACTAGAGATGTTGAGATCATTGGTCTGTTGGCGTTGCTTCGACATGATGCCAATACTAGTTATTGTAATACCATGGGGGTATTGGTAAAACTGCTAGTATGGGTTTTGTTGGTACGAATTTCGCTGATTTTGGTTTTAAGGGTTGATTTGAGTTTGTAGATTTGTGTTTTGGTTACCATGCAAGGAGTTTGGGTATTGAGTTGTTCTAGTTTTGTAACACTCCTAACTCGTATTCGTCGCTGGACTAGAGTTACGAGGTATTACCGATCGAAACTTAACATTTAAGAAACATTTCACATTCAATATTCATTCAATATTTAATAACATTTGTTCACATGCATAATGTCCCTTATAAAGGTCTACAAGACCTTAAAACATGCTTAGAAGTGGTTCGGAACTAAACCGATCACATACAAAAATTTTAGGAAATTAAGAAAATTTTCAAACTTTTAAACGTCACATGCCCATGTGGACAGGCCGTATGCCTGACACGGCCACTAGACATGCCCGTGTCACAGGCTGTGTGAAAACAGGGCATACATACTGACTTGGGTCACACGGCCGGCCACACGCCGATATGCTAGCCCGTGTGTCACACAAGGCCAGTAGACACGTCCATGGGTCTAAGCCGTGTAACTCACTGACTTGTTTAAGCTAAGTTACAGCAGGCACACGGTCGAATCACACGTCCATGTGCTTAACCGTGTGGGACGAAATTAAGCTTGATTTTAAGCCACATTTTTCACCCTCCTCATGCATACCTAAAACACATCTTTTAGTACCATTTTAAAACATCAAAGGGTAGCCAAAACAAAACCATTCCGTGCAAAATTCATAGTATATCTATCCTAACTATTCCAATGCACATTTCAATACCATTTTCTTAACCAAGAGCATCCCAAATCATTATGCCGAAAGCATCAATTTTAACTTATTTCGAACATGCATTTTCTCACCAATTCAAACCATAAATTCATACCAAATCAACCTCTCAATTCCATACCAAAACATACTATTTCTCAACCATATAATTTAATCATTTAACCATCAAAGCAACCACATCAAACTTGCCAAAATCACAATACATATATATACATCATATACCATAAATTAACACATATCTTAAGTCAAATTCACTTGGCCAAATTCAGCACTCAAAACATATCAAAATGACATTAGCCTATACATGCCATACAACATATTTAAAAGCTTCCAAAAGTACCGAAATAACGATCAATAGTGTGATGTCAATTCTTGACGATCCCTGAGTCCTATCTAGCTTCGTTAATCTATAAAACAAGGATAAAGCACACAAAGTAAGCTTTTAAAAGCTTAGTAAGCCATATACAAATAAAGTCATCAAATAAACATTAACCATTTCAATTCAATCCAAATGTACAAAGCATGGCTAAACACATAAGTAAATACAAACTTTTCTCATATCATACATATGTTCACCTTTAATTTCATCACTTACCTTCTCTTTCAATATTCATATTAACTTCATACATACCTGAGTTATTTAACTCATATACACATTCTTTCTCATCTTGACTTTACCCGTTGAACCATTCGAAATCGCTAAGGATACTCAAAAGTCTCTTATATCACAAACAATGCCAATGTCCCAGACATAGTCTTACATGTTGTCACATATCAATGCTAATAGCCCAGCTATGGTTTTACACGAACTCATATATCGATGCCAATGTCCCAGACATGGTCTTACACAAAATTATAATACGATGCCAATGTCCAAGACATGGTCTTACACGTAATCACATCTCGGAATCCTAATGTCATGACATTTGTATCTTTACTCTTCCTAAGGTTCGTACGGAATTTTCGGACGTCGAAACTCTGTCGATTCTTACTCGTACTCGATCATTTAGCATCCAATGCGGTTCATTAACATGTAAACATATAGAATTCAATTTAAAGACCTTTATTTGCATAAGAACTTACCTCGTATTCGAGATGGATGTATCGGGTCGACTACTCGATAACCTTCGATTTTCCCCGATCTAAATTTGATTTCTTTCTTTCTTGATCTGTATGAATCCAAATTTAGCTCATTTAAATACTTACTCATTCAGTTTAGTTCAAATCATACTTTAAAGCACATTTACACTTTTATCCCACATATTTTACAATTTAGTCCTTATTTCATAAAATTACAAATTACACAAAATCTCACTAGACCTATGCTTAGCCAAATTTCATGTGAGTTCCTAGCAGCCTAAAAATTTCATTTATTTCATATTTCAACCCCTCAATTTACACATTTCACAATTTAATCCCTATTTAGCATTTTCAGTAAAAATCACTTAATAAAACATGAATATCTATCATTTATCTTTCGTTTTTCATCATCAACTATCCCAAAACTCAAACATTCATCAAAGTCACTTCACAAAATTATTAAAAAACCTAAAAATTAGGGCATGGGCTAGCTAGTATTCGAAGCAATGATCACGAAAACATAAAAATCATCAAAAATCGAACAAAGAACATACCCCAATCAAGAATTATACGTGCCGAAACTCCAAAGCTCAAAAACCCTATTCTCTTTTGCTATATTCAGTTAAAATATGATGAATATAAACATAATTTGGTTTTGTTTTAATTTTATTAACCTTTAATCATCTTTTACCAATTTACCCTTAATAAATTAACACCAAAATCATTCATTTAATGACCATTATTGTCCATCTCCACTAGTCATGGTCTAATCTCATGATAAGGACTTCACATTTAATGAATCATAGCAAATAAGCACTTAAACAATTAGAATGCAACTTTTGCATTTTATGCGATTTAGTCCTTTTATCAAATTAAGCAACCAAACGATAAAATTATGTCACGAAACTTTTACACACACATAATCACATACTGTAAGCATCGAAAATAATATTAAAAAAATTTTACGACCTCAGATTTATGGTTCCGAAACCATTATTTTGATTTAGCTAAAATCAGGCTGTTACAAGTTTGGTCATTATTGTTCCTATGTTAAGAATAATAAGGTCTGTAACTTGTCCTGGATGGGCTCAAACTTGGGGTTAGGAGGATCATTGACGCTTAGATTTGACATGTTTGTCCACGCTTACTGCACCTATTGTTAACTAATGATGTAAATAAGAGGAAGAAGATGATTGAACGGGGAAGAATGATGTGAAGGTTAAGGAATGTTTTCAGTTTTGGAGATAGTTAAGGGGTCAAAAAGGAAGAGTGTTTGTGTGAGTTCGTACAAATCGTTTGCATGACTCTTTTAGAGTGGGGAACAAACTTAAATATGTGTCATGAGATAATTAATGTGGAAGTTTGATTTGATACCCTTAGTAGTGACAATAATGCTACGTCCTAGGATGAGATGTTTGAGGGTGACTAGTAATCAATTCTTTTGGCTTTCACATGGACCTCACATAGTCTTAGTGGAGTTGTTCCTTTCTAAAATTTGTTGAGTCGATGTTCGCAAGCTAACCCCAAGTTAACAATATAGTTGGTTTCATTAAGAGACACATATTTAGCTCTATATGGATATATATTAAGGTTAGCGAGGTATACTGTAAGGTCCACAAGACTTACTACACAATATATAACATGTGTTAAAGGATTAAAATAAAATTATATTATTTTTACTATTTTAATTAAAAAGTAAAATTATATTCTATTAACAATAATTTTTTTTTGGTAAATAAAGAAGCTAATTACAACTAGCCATGATTAAACTTGTAGCAGTCACTAATGCTTTCTTGTGACACACCCCTAACAATCTGATTAAAAGGATACTCATAAATTTTTAGACCAACCGGATCATTATTGCTTAACTTTACCAAAGAATTTGCAATCATATTCGCTGATCGTGGAGTGTATGATACCTTAATGTGCCAATCTTTTGCTAATTGTTCTCTGATGATTCACACTAAGTTTGATCCAACCTCTTTGGATAGACCACAAATTGTATTCACTACAACTAAACTATCACTCTCCAGTAACAGTTGTTGTATTCCTCACCTCCATGCTATATCCAACCCATCTTTAATAGCCCAAAGTTCTGCTTCAACTACAGAACAAATACAAATATTTCTACTATACCCAAGAATCCATTCACCTTTATGATTTCGAAGCAAACCGCTAGCTAAAGTTCTATCTATCTTGTAATAGCCCATTTTTGATAAAAATCAAAATAGTAGTTTCGAGACCACAAATTCAAGTCAGAAAGAAAATTTATTTTAATATTATTGCATAATTTAAATTATGATAAGAAAGTCGGATGAAAATTTTGATAGGAAAATTTTACTGATTATGTGTTTAATTAAGGAAAGGACCAAATTGCATAAAATGTAAAAGTTGGATTCTAGAAGCTAGAAAGATTAAATAGCTATGGAATTCAAAATAATAGGTCCTTATATGGTAATTAGACCATTAAGAAAAGTTAGTAGATATTTATGGACGATTCATCCATGGAAAATTAAAAAAAGAAAAGGATGAAATTGGAAAATGGAAAAGTTAATGGATGATAAAAAATTAACTAGAATATAATCATTTTATATCATCTTCATCCTCAAATATGCATGGAAACCCTAAAAGGGAGAAAGTAAGCTTTCTTGGCTCAATTGGGTAAGTAATCAAGTCCCATTTTTGGTAATTTTTATAATTTTGAGATTGGGATAGTGTAATCTATCTAATTTAGGGATTAACTTGCAAAGTTTTCAAAGTATAGAAAATTTCCATGGATTAATATGCTGAAATTTGGAAATTTATGGTAGAAAATAAAAGGTTGTTGATATATAAACAACTTTTACAAAGAGAATTTGATGAAAATGTGATTTAGGGACTAAAATGTAAAAGTGTAAAAGTTATGGAAAAAATTTAATTTTTATGAAATACATGGCCTGTAATTTATACATGTAAATTTTTTTTAGGCTTGGAATAAAGATTAAATTGCATGAATTTCATTTCCAAGCCTAGGGACGAAATCGTCATTTATTAAAAAGTTAGGCGCAAAATGGTAAATTTTCCAAAGATGTAAATTGAATTGAAATAAACATGAATTGATGTTGAATTTATTTATATAGATCTGGATAGATCAAAATTGGAGTTAGAACGAGGAAAATAGAAAATTATCGGTTTAGTAGATATTACGTACATGAACATTTGTCAAGGTAAGTTCATGTAACTAAATTAAGTATATTTAGATGCTTGTAATAAATGTTGTATGTGTTATTTATATCAATTTCTTATGTATAAATTGATCACATGCCCGATTGTACTCGATAAACGTTAAGCCTCGTTTAAATGAAAAATGTTATAAATATATGTTTGAATTAAGGGTTGTATATGTAACTTGTATAATTGTTATGTAAAAGAAAATAGACTGAATATCTAATATTGTCTGATAAATGTTAAACGATTCTATAAATGTCATAAATATGTGAAAGGATCACAAATCTAGAAATACCTAATAAATATCAAGACCTGTTTGAATGAATGAAAGTCGAATGGATACAGGGTTTTGTTTCCCGAAATGGTAGTGGTCTGCATATGTTGCGGACATACTATAGCTCAAAAGAGCATAAGCCCTCTCAAGCTTCCCGATATAGTGTTCTTGCGAGCATTCTTTTTATGCTCTTTGAAGCATTCTGATTTGTCGTGATCTATAGTCGTTGTATACACACCCACGCTTTATGAGCGTTTTATTTATAAGTTCTTTGTGAACTTTCTGTTAAAGGCTCTTCTGAGCTTCCCGTTTAAGCTCGTTTGAACTTCCCTGTTATATGGCTATCTAGAGCTTTCTTTTATATGGCTATTCAGTGTTTTTTTGTTAAGTACTCTACGGAGCTACTTATTATAAGCTCTTTGTGAGCTTTCTGTTATTAAGCTCAGACAAGCTTCTTGTTATATGGCTCTTCGTGAATTTCTGGATATGGTTCTTTGTGAACTACTTGATATAAGCTAAGCTCTTTGTAAACTTTCTGTTACCAAGCTTGGATATGCTTCCTGTTTCATGCTTATATGAGCATTATTTTATGATGCTTGAGAGAGAGCTTTCTGATTTAGTGCTCTAATGAGTACTCCTGGATATGAATTGATGGATTCTGATATGTACACTTTGAGTGTACTACCTGTGTATCCATCGATGTCTTCAATGATTCAATTGGCAAAATCTTGATATGAGAAAACATGAGCAAGAAATGAAATATTACAAGTATTTGCCTGAAACACATGAAAATAATGATACGTTATATATGGAAACATGAAATGATGATATATGAATATGGAATTTGCCTGACAAATATGTTTATCTATTATTATAGAATTGTACACCTTGAGCGTATTATTCGTGTGAAAATAATATTTCAAATGATTTAATGAGAAAAGTTCTGACATAAAATAGTCTAAACTCGAGACAAATTATTACGAAGATTTATTTGAAATACAGGGATATGATTTGTTTATTTTATATGAATATTTGACGTTGAAAGTATATGTACATGGAAATCTAATGAATGTTGAGCCCATACATGTTTCTAATATTTATGTAAAATATATGACTAAGAAGATGATGAGGATATGTGCTAGGGCTCGTGATCAAATTGATTGATTGTGCTTTGCATGTTTATATTGAATATAAAGAAATGGTAAGTTGATTACCATGTTATACGAACTTACTAAGTATAATTTGCTTACTCTGTTTTATTTTCCCCAATTCAATAGAAATTCAAAAGCTCATTAGATGGGAAACTTGGCGGAGATATCATCACACTATCCATCGGCCCATTTCAGTATATGGTAAATCAAATATTGTTATAATGGTATGTATAAGTTATTTAACTAATAATGACATGTAAATGCTTGGTTAGACCTTGCCATTGGAATGGCTTGTGTTTGGTGTATTTTTGAGATGTACATCTTTTAACATGATAATGGTATGAGAGTGTGAATGGAAGAATAGAGGTAATCACTTGAATTGGATAACTCAATTGATGAACTATGTTTATATATATGAATTAGGTTAAATGAGTAAGCTTACTTACACGAACATATGTGAAGATATAACAAGTATAAAACCTTATTTGAACTTGGTTAAATGTCCTAAATTGTTTCATGAATATGTTTAAGAGTTGGTATAGGTAGAGAACCAAATGGGTGAGAAATAAGGCTTGGAAAATGACCTTATTTTGTCCACACGAGCAGAAACACGAACGTGTGTCTCAGCCATGTGTGACACACGGCCTAACACATGGGCGTGTATTTTGGCTATGTGTCCCCTGCATCTTAAAAACGTAAAACAGAATTGACCACACGGCTTGGCACACGAGTGTGTGACTTGGCAATCTGATCTCTGCACATAAATAAATTACAAGTCAAAGAGTTACACGGGTCAGGGACACGAGCGTGTGCCCTTCTCATGTATCATATGGCCTAAAACACGGGCGTGTCATTTGGCCGTGTGAGCCACACGGCCTGACCACACGGGTGTGTATGCCCTGTATCTAGGAAAAATTTTGGAATTTCACGAAAAATTTTCTTGAGTTCTCGATTTAGTCCTGACTCGATTCTAATGTATACTTTGGGCCTTAAAGGCTCTCATAAGAGACTATATGATTAATTCTGATATGAATACTGTATGAGCATTGGATTTTGATGTGAAATGCCTGTTATCTGTTCTGAAATTTCTGGTAATACTCTGTAACCCTGTTCCGGTGACGGATTCGGGTTAGGGATGTTACATGTCTGCAAGTGCTTAACCCCATCTGTATTCAGCTTACACCACTCTTTGAGTAGTAGTTGCCCGCAAATTCAATTACTTTCCTGGTCAGTCATCTAACGCCTTCTTATGTTAGCCATAGTAATTGATTTTGCATAAACTAGAATATTAACCATAGTAACTATTATTCGACATTCCTCTTCTACATCGTTCAGAGTTGGAGAGTAAGCGATTTTGTAATAAAATCCAGAGAAACTGTCGAATCCTTTGTGGAACATTCAACTTCCAAACCAAATCCCATTTTTGATCTTGAACAGGCCATCTTTCATGTACAACTTTACTATAGCTAGTAGCCACTGTGCATTGACAATTTTCTGTCAACCTCCACTAGAGGCGAATGTAGGGGGGCTAGCAGGGGCCCTGGCCCCCCTAAAATGGAAAATTATTGTTTTGGCTCTTTAGAAAATTTTAAAATTTTAAATTAGTAAAGGTAAAATTACACTTTGACGCCCTAAAATTATGAAAATTTAATTTAATCCTTTAAAAATTATAAAGATATATACTATTAAAATTCAAAATTTCATTTCAGCCCCCTTAAAAATTTTTTTTGGCTTCACCCTTGACCTCCACACGACTTGATCAGCTCCCCCATCATCTCGCGGGGATGAATACTTGCAATGTGCATTAATACCTCCCTTGTTTGATTAATCATAGTTGATTTAAAATTAAATAGATATCACACTTAAACAATTGGAATAAAATTATCCAATGAGTCTTAGCTCGATTGATATTGACATTATTCCTCGTGTATTGAAGTACATTATCCTTCTATATAAGAGTTGAGGAGGAGCTATGAGTAGTTCTAAGCATTGTATAAAAAAAATGATAAAAACTTATAATAAAATTAATATTTAAAACAATTAGAATAAAATTTTACAGGATATACTAGCTATTCATAAAAACGATAACTTTGACATAAAAAATACTGATCTAGGATTAAAAAATAATAACTTAGATGGGAAACATAAAAATTGCTTTAAAAAACAAGAATGTAAATAACCATTAAACATGTGTCATGTAGGAATGCGGAGTTTTTATTGGATCATCACCATGTGTTGAAATATATCTCTTTAATTACATGTATAACAACATCCGCCATCAAAATTTGGATACCAAAGATTCTCATATACCATTGAAATCGGTTCTCCAAATGCCAACTTTACCTCTCTTTTTTGCGTACCTAACTATTTTGCTAAATTAAATTTTTAACTCATAAATATGAGAAAAAATCCAATTATATTGTATTATATTTACATTGTGTAAAGCCTAAAAACGAAATCAGTATAAAATAAAATAGAAAACAAATTTATATCAGACGTGTTAAAGAACAATGCAAACATTAATTGAACGCGTTCTAATCGCAAGACACTTAAAGCCTGCTTGCAATTTGAAACGTGGCGACGAGGCACGCCACAAGTTTCAGTTGAGATCAAACATCGCGCGTTGTGTCGTACGAGGCCATCGCGAATTTTAATGAATATTTTATTCAAATTCAATTATGCTATCAACTCCGTTGATTGGATGGCTTCTTGACGAAGAAACGCGAAAACAAGTGTGGAGTTTAAATTATAATTTATGTTATATGGATACCAAATATCAAACGGTGATTAATTTGAAACATTTTTAAAATATAACCACAAGTGATTAAATATTTGTTTTCCTTTTAATTGTGGAAGGGGTAAATACACAATCTTTCTGCTACATACAGCTGAGAATGGGCTGGGCCGGGTTGAGTTCAGCTAAAAATTTAGGCTCGTTTGTTAGGTCTTGACCTGGCTCGGCCCGAAAAATAGCATAAAATTTTATCCAAGCCAGACTCAGATAAAAATGTTAAAATTCAGGCCTGACCTGGCCCACCATATTAATTTTTATATAAATTTAAAAATATATAATATACAAAAAATACTAAAAACATCAAAATAAATATTTCCCAACAAATTGAAAATAAATTTTAAAAAATATATATACTTAAATAACACTAAAATAGATGCAACTTAACAAGCAAATGTCTTTAAAATAATAAAAAATTAACAAATGTCTTTAAAATAATAACAAAATTAACAATAAAATAAGTTTTATACAATATCCAAACAATAACAACAAAATAGTAATAACATAATAGTAAAATAGTATCAAAATAGGGAGAAAACAACAAGAAAATAATATTAAAAAGCAGTTTTTTTGTCCTTTAGTGGATTCGGGCCTAGCCTGGCCAAACTCGGGTAAAAAATGCCTTACCCGAGGCCGGACTCATTTCTTAAACGGCACTTATTTTTTTTGTCTAAGCTCATTTTTTAGATCTATATTTTTACTCAAACCCTCCCACATTTCAGGCGGACTTTCAGGCCAGGTCATGATTAGTTCCAAATAAAACACGCCTACACTAACAATTACCCCTTTTTTAATTTTTTTTTCCCTTAAAAATATAATATACACTCAACATTTGTTGATTTGGATTATATTTATTGTGATTAAGCATTATTAATTTATTTTTCTTCTATATGATGGATGAGAGATTAGATTTTCTTTTTCTTGCAAAACGAAATATAAATTGAGGAAAAAAAAAAAAACATCAATAAAATTTAAACCTTCATTATTACTTTCTTACATGGTTCTCAAGAAAAAATATATTAATTTATACAAATGATTTCAACTTAGAACATAATACTAAATAACTTCAAATCCACCTCAATTAATGTTACTAAACTTGAACTTTACTAAACCAATAATTTATTCACAAATAATTAAGTTGTTAAATCAAAACTTTAAATCATTCTATTTATTAATTCTTGTCACACACTGCATTAATCATATTTGTTAGGGTGATCATTTAATTAAATCAAATTAAATTAAATGAAAATATTTTGAATTAGTCAAGCTGATAAGTCCTATTTATCATCCTATCTCGATTTGAAAATATTTGTTTGAGACATCAAATTAATCATTTTAGAAATTTTATAAAGGTATATAATTTAGCATTTTATACGTTTTTAATATATATTTTTAATTTACATATATTTATAAAATTTTTAGAAAAATATTTTATAAATATTTTGAATCTTTGGTAATTTTTTGAGGGATCAATTTGTACATTTTTGAAACTATTAGGGGTTCAAGGGATACTTACACTAATTTATTATTTTGAGTTGTAAAATTCAATTTGACTCGAATTCAAAAATTGAATTACTTATTCGAGTAATTTTGAAAAAAATGAATAATTCGATTCGATTCGAGAAAATAAAAAAAAACATTTTAAATTGAATCGAACTATACTCACCCAAGTTGTAAATTTTTTTAATATGAAAATTTATTTTAATGATGTTGATGAATTTTTTCTTTCTTTCTTATATATGTATATTGATGAAAAGAGATAGAGAAATGTAGATTAATATAATGATGGTCAAATATTTGAGGAAGAGTTGAAAGTTTTTGAAGGTGATTCATTTGAATAACACCAACAAAATACAGACAATATCTGATGTGAGGAGCAATAAATTAATCAATAATGCCAACCCAAAACTAAACTACACTTTATTTGTTAAGACTCAAATATTAGTCTGGGAAATAAAACCTTGGCTTCAACATGCCTAAACTCAAGTCTGTTTTTAATTTTTATAATTTATATCACATAAAATTAATATTTTAAGCCATTATAAATGTATCATCTCTTTTATCATTTAACTCAAAATCAAAATACTTAGATGAATTTTTCCAGAAAGAGTCACTTGAATATTAAGAAGCAGATAAATAGAAAAGATAAAATTTAATTTTATTTCCCTAAAAATAATAAAATTTTGATTTAATCTTTTAAAATTTACAATTTTACTATAATAAAAATTACAATTTAATTTCAACTCTCTAAAAATTTGTTGTAATTTCACCGTTGATTACAGTCATCCAATTTAAGTTGTTACTACTAAAAACGCATATAGTCTCCTCATGTTGGCATATGTTAGGCCCAAATTTATTACATTGCATTCAAAAATTCTCTAAATAAAACATTAAAAATATATTAAATTGTTTCTATTTAAAATATGACAAAATAAAAAATTATAAAATTATTAAAATTGAATAAAAATAACATCTTTTTAGAATATACAAAAATAAGTCTAAATGAATTAAATTATCCATTTATAAATATGAGGAAATTTAGACAAAATTTGAAGTTTATTGTTTATATTTCAAGTAAAATACAACTTAAACAATATGTATGACATGCTGCTATTAATACTATACAAAAGGGTTTAAGAATTATTTATTGGTTAAAATATATTATAAGTTGTATTTTTCACAAGTTGAGAATTTAGTCCTTATAAATTTATTTTTAGGAATTTAATCTCTCTATTTTTCAGATTATAAAATTCAGGTCTAATTGTTAAGACTGCTAAAATATTTTGTTAAATTTAGGTTTATTACAACATCATTTTTTAGTTACATTGTTACCAAGTTAGTATTTTTATTACTTCAATATGTCACACCAAAAAATTTAATAAAAAAATTTAATAGTGTAACAATTAGACTGGAATTTTAAAGGATTAAATTCCTAAAAATAAAAATATAGGGACTAAATTTCAAATATGTGAATAGTATAGAGACTTGTGGCATATTTTAACTTTATTTATATTGTCTTTCTAATTCGAACGGTAAAATCTATTTATATTACTTAAATTTGTTTTTATTAAATTTACCTTAAGAGTTAATCAATTCAATTGAAAAAAATTAAAAGGATAATAATTTTAGAAAACAAAAAAATATTTATCTATTTCAGTAATTTTTATTTAAATTAAACAACTTAAATTACAACCTTAAAGAAATTTAAAATGGATGACTGATAAAGTAGAGAGATTTAAGATTTTTTTTTTACATGTATGATTCTTGTATATATATCCCTTTCACCTGCATAATATAATATAATATTTATAATTTATATCATAAAAAAATGAGACGTTTCTATCGCATTTGTTACTTTTTATGTGTTAAATCTTGCATAATATTTAATTAATCTTTATGTTGGGTCTATTAAGGTTTAATTCTTCTTTCTTAGTGTGGTGGAAAAATGTTGTGAAAATTTATGGTTTGTTAATTTCAAGTGTTTGATATTGTTGTAAAAAAAATTGTGAAAAGTTAAAATATTTTTTTAGATATGATGTTGGAAAGTAAAAAAATTAATTAATTAAAATGATATTTAAATAATTTAATAGAATGATAAATGATATTTGTGAAGAGTCAAAATTTAATTACAAATTATTTAAGTCCTAACTATGTGTATATATATATATATATATATATATATCCAATTGATACCTCCATTAGCTCAACATGACTCTTCAAGGGATTGCATTTAATTTAAACACTTGTAAGGAACAATAAACCATGAAGAAATGATTAACTGGATTTATTTAGTGGAGTAATAAATTTTTTTCAGTTGAATAGTTAAACTGATTTGGGGTTAATTTAGTCACTTTGGATATCTATTTAATTAGATAAAATGATGAATCTGAAGTGGAGAAAAATAAAAGAATCATCTTATATAATTATTTGGAATGAATAAAATTAATTAAATAAAGTCATGTATGCATTTTAATATGGTAAAGTCGTTATGATTTTAATGGAATTAAAGTAGGGCTTGTGTAAATTATGTAATTGGGTATAAATGCAAGCTTTAAGATAACCCAACTAGAGTCAAAGTAAGGCTACCGCATGTGGGGAATACCCTTGTTGCACAAGCAAGGAAGGTGGGTGGCATAGGGAGTCCTTGTTAGACTCGGTTTTCTGGTCATATGGTTGTTTTAGCCCATGATGTGATAACTTGATTTTCAATGGTGCCGGAAAATAAGTTTCAGAATCCCATTTCCATAAATCGAGTTTGTAAATATTAAAAAAAATAAATACTTATAGAGTTGTTATAATAGTATATTAGAATTTGATACGATAATTTTGTTGAATTAATTGTTAATTTAGATATAGGGACTAAATTGGAAAAGTCTTATCGCTATAGTTTTTAATTGGTCAAAGACTTAGGGACTTAAATTGCAATTAGTCAAAGGTTTAAAATGACAATTAAACCATTTTGGAATATGTGCTAGTGGATGATGTTGTTGGAATCTACTAAGGTTAATTAAGGTTAGTTTAATGTTAATTAAAGCTTGATTTGTAACACCCTATTATTTGACCTGATCGCTGGGTCCGAGCAATGGGATGTCACATTTGTTGTGAGAGCAATATTGTTTACATTTCATATTAAAGCATCTTATACAATGATAAACATTCACTTCAAATATATTTAAACCGAGCATAGATGTACCTAAATTGGAAGTTTGAGCATGAAATAGGACTAAATTGTAAAATTTCAAATTTAAAGGTCTGGTATCGATACTTGATTGTTTGGTACCGATACCTTATTGAAATTATTGATGCCCATTTAAGTTTGATACTGATACCTTATTGAAATTATTGATGCCCATTTAAGTATCGATACATTTTTGGCAGTTTGGTTGTTTTAGAAAACTATTCAAATGGTCAAGTATCGATACCTAATGCTGTAATATCGATACTTTCTTCCAAAATGGTTAGAAACTTCCTTTAATATGCCCATTTCATGCCCAAATCACATCTCTTCAAATCGTACTCTTAGGTACCCATATAAACCTATAAAACTAGACAAATTCATTCATAATCCAACACCAAGACCAATTCAATTACCATGCCTTAATTGGCACCAAAATACATCATTCTATCAAACATTACAAGCTTCTCAATCAGCTATAATCATTATAACAATGGATACCATTCTAGTCAATTTATGACCAATTCATTTCTAGCAAACTCAACATTCATTCACAACTTGGCAACATACTAATTACCTTCCCAATTCAACTTCTTCTATAGTATGCATCTCACCAATTTATCTAAATTTAAATCTTCCTACATTACTCATAATTATACTAACAATTATTATCGACACATTCAATCAATTCTATTTATGTATATATATACACATACATAGATTCAAATCATATCAAAATTACATCACATATGCACAACTATACCAAACTACCAAGTCATTCATCATTTTAGCATTATATAAGCATAATAATCCCTTAGGTAAATGCCATTAAACTACAAGAAACATCACCACTTGTTGAGTCTGAGATTATTGCTGGATGCTAATATCGTTAGACATTCATGATCAAACCTAACCTGTGCACAAAAATCTAAATTGTAAGCTAAGTATGACTTAGTGATATTTTTATATTCGAAAATTAGAACATAATATAAATCGTGTAATGCATGAACCAACAAACAAAAATACAAATGCAAATTAATATGTCAATCTACAAGTTCTAATACATCACTTGATTACACAATTTATTTTGCTTATCGTAAATCGAGCTATCATAGTTGCAACATATGTATTTTGATGGCAATATTAAAAGAACATATGATAGATTGAACTTGTTGCTCATTTTTCAATTCATGGCAATCTTCTTTGAGTTCACTCACCTTATTACTTATCTTAAATGCTACTTGTTATTATTTTGATGCTTCTTGAAAGTATCAAAATTTTTGGTGAGTTGTATTTCTCTTTGATAGAATCTAATATGTCCTTGGCAAGATCTAAATGATTGAAGGTCACACTATGTCTGTTGCTACATTAAGTTGCTTGTTTGCTGAAATACAAAATAGTAATGGAAGTGCTAGACTCCAATGGCGACTATGGCTTAGCATTGCAAAAATTGTGCAGACAAAAACATAAATAACACCAAGGTTTGTTTACGCAGTTCAGCAACCCTACGTCTATGGAGCCTAGCTCAATAAGTAATTTTACTATCTTTAATTATAAATACAACAATTGATTCACAGTCTATCACTTCCCAAGTATAGATGTCTCACTTTTGTACCTAAAGACTAGAGCACTCATGTAACTACTCATTTTCACTGAAATCGGAACAGTGGTTTCGTGACCACAAATCCGAGCCGAAAAGATAAATTATTTTAATATCATTATATGATTAGTAATGTGATAGGAAGGTTATAAGAAAATTCTGATAGGAAAATTTTATCGATTAAGTATTTAATTGTGGAAAGGACCAAATTGCATAAAATGCAAAAGTTGAATTCTAGTAGCTATAAGGATCAAATAGCTATAGAATTCAAAAATTGAGTCCTTATAAGGTAATTAGACCATTAAGGAAAAGTTAGTAGATATTTTTGGTGAACCATCCATGGAAAAATAGAAAAAGAAAAGGACTAAATTGGAAATGAGAAAAATTAAAAGATGATAATTAAATTAAATAGAAATAACATTTTATTTTCATCATCTCCCCCAAATATTTTCCATGGAAACCCTAGGAAAGAGGAAACAAGCTTTCTTGGCATAATTGGGTAAGTATTCAAGTCCCATTTTTAGTAATTTTTATATTTTTGAAATTGGGATAGCTTAAACTATCTATTTAGGGAATTAATTTGAAAAGTTATCAAGGTATGGAAATTTTTCCATGGATGTAAATGCTTAATTTTTGAAATTTATGGTAGAAAATGAAAGGTTGTTGATAGATAAACAACTTTTACAAAGAGAATTTTGATGGAAACATGATTTAGGGACTACATTGAAAACTTGTAAAATTCATGGAAAATTCTAAATTTTTTGAAACATATGTGCTGTTATGCTAAAATTTTGGTTAGGTTCGGAATAAGGATTAAATTGCATGAATTTCATTTTCCGAGCCTAGGGATGAAATTGTCATTTATGAAAACTATGGGGGCAAAATGGTAATTTTTCCTAGGATGTAAATTGAATTCAATTGTGTATGAAATGTGATAAATTGATGATTGAATTCATTTATATAGATCCAGAAAGACCAAATACGAAATTGGATTGAGGAAAATAAAAAGTTTCGGATTAGTAGATTATATACGTGAATAAGTGTCGAGGTAAGTTCGTGTAACTTAATTGAGCATGTAAATATGTTAAATTAAATGTTATATTGTACTGAATGGTTTATACGTGAAATGTATGAATGTTGTAAATGCAAGAAATAAACACATGCTCGGAATTGATTGAGAAAAGGGTTAAATTCCGTTTGAATATTGGATTTTTGATGGATAATTGTGATTTCCCTTTATAGAATGAGGTCACATTGTTGCTGATGGGATTTAGCTCGGACGAGTGATCCTATTGACCTCATTTCTAAAAGGATTTAGCCTGGACGAGTAATCTTGATATTAGCCTCTCGAGCATATGTTATAGATTGGATTTATCTCGGACGGGTAATCCAGATTAAGCTCTTTAGAGCATATGTTGTAGCCTGATAATCCTGTTGTATGGTATATGGCTTGAGAGTGTGGTTTCTGAATAAGGCCCTAATGGGTACCTCTGAGTATGAATTGATGAATTATTGAATTGTACACCTTAAGTGTACTATCTAAGAATCCATCAAAATTTTAAATTAATCAACAGATAAAATATTTGATGTGATATAAGGAATATGAGATGAAAAGAGTAAAACTTTGAAAGAATATTGCATGGTGATCTCATCCATGCTGATTGATGTATATATAAAATATGTGACTAAGTTTCTTGATTGAATGTATGTGATTAGGCAATTTGTTAAATTGTTTCTTGATTGAATGTATATGATTAGGCAATTTTTTAAATTGATGGGAAGCATGTTATTGTATGCTTATTTTAATAAATGTGATTGATAAGTTTAATTTTTGTTATAAGAACTTACTAAGCAATAAGTGCTTATTAGGTTTTATTTTCCCTGTTTTATAGTTCTCGAAAGCTCTTAAAGGTTGAAGATTGGTCGGAGCATCGTCACACTATCAACTCGTTAGCTTTGGTATAAATAGAAAACTTGTTTTGGTATAATGACATGTATAGGCTAAATTTGACTAGATGATGACTTGTAAATGTTGGTTTGTAATTTAGCCATTGGAATGGCTAGTAATGGATTGTTTTGGTATGTTACAAGGTTATGTTATGACAAACATTAATGAGTTACATAAGTAAAGTATGGTTGTTAAGTTTTACATAACAGGTAGGTTAACAAAGGTAAGAAAATAAATTTGAAGGTAAGTGATGTTATATCATGTTAGATGATTAAAAAACGGCCTTGGTTATAATGCTTGGATTGGTTGGTATATATACTTATAAGTTTTTGTGTAGGTTAATGACAAGTTTGGGTGAGAAATAAAGCTAGGAAATAGCTTTATTTTGTCCACACGGGCGTGTGTCTTGACCGTGTGTGACACACGTCTTGGTACATGGGCATGTGGTCAGATCGTGTGTCCCTTGCATCTTAAAACTTAGAAACAGAATGCTCAGATTTGAGCACACGGGCAGAGACATGGGCGAGTGTCTTAGTCGTATGAGAGACACGGCCTAGAACACGAGTATTTGTCTTGGCCGTGTAAAACCTGCACTTATTTTGTGAAAATTAAATTAACTACACGGCCTAAACCACGGGCATGTCCAAGGGTCACACTGGCGTGTGAGCGCTGTACTTAGGGAAAATTTTGAAATTTCGCAAAAATTTCTTAGTGATTTTGATTTGATCCTGATTCGATTTTAATGTTCATATTGGGCCTCAAAGGTCCATTTATGGGACAATATGAATAATTTCGGATGTGAATAATATTTTGACATGATTTATCTGTATGTATTCTGTAAACTCTGGTAATACTCCGTAACCCTATTCTGACGATGGATATGAGTTTGGGGTGTTACATTTTTATGTATCAGAGCTACAATTTAACTAATTCTCGGACTAATGTAGTAAGTACTAGTTTAGCTATACATGCCATTATATAAATTGTGATTCCTGACCAATTTTAAATGTGTTTTTCATGTAGTAATTTCTTCCAACCGGGCTGAGCTGAATATGAGGAAACTGAGAGCACTGCTCAAGCTTCCGTACAACGAGCTACATCTAGTAGTAGAAGGCCCGAATCTGATGGTCGAGGTGATGAGGGAAAAGCAGCTTTCTTTCAAATGATGAATGAATGGTTCATAGAATATATAAGAACAAATCATGCTATTCAACAACCTCCCCCACCTGTTTTTTAACCCGTTCCTCAGACACCACAGGGTACTGAACCTGATAGAATCAGAAAAGCTCCGGTAGATAAAACAAAAAATATTAGGCAGAGGAATTCAGGGCTACTATCGATGATGATCTAGAAATGGCTGAGTTTTGGCTAGAAAATACTATCTAGGTTTTAGATGAATTATCTTGTACACCAACCAACTATTTAAAATGTGTAGTATCTCTGTTAAAGGACACAACTTATCATTGGTGGAGTACCATAACTTCTGTTGTACCGAGAGAAAGCATTACATGAGAGTTTTTCCAAACAGAATTCAAAAAGAAGTACATCAGTAAAAGATTTCTGGATCAGAAAAAGAGAATTTTTAGAGCTCAAATAGGGGAACATGATAGTATCTGAATATGAACGAGAATTTGTTCGGCTGAGTAAATATGCTAGAGAATGGTTCCAGACTGAGGCTGATATGTGTAAGCATTTTGAAGAAGGATTAAATGAAGATATCAAACTGTTGATTGGTATTTTAGAATTAAGAGAATTTGTGGTGTTGGCTGATTAGGCACAAAAAGCCGAGGAATTGAGTAAAGAAAAGAAACAAGCTAAGAGAGAAGCCTGGATTTTTGGTAAAAGAATTATGGGTAAGTTACAATCATCTGTTTCAAAGAAATCAAAGAAATACCAGGATCATTTTACCACATCCATGGGGTATTTTGGAAAAGAGCGGGGTTCTTAATGCTCTAATCTGAGATCTTCATCTCCATCAGTAACAAGTGTTTGTAACCCCAAACTGAAATGTAAACACTGTAATAAATTTTATTTTGAGGAATGCCATCTAGGAAGCGGGGCTTGTTATAGATGTGGTTCTCTTGACCATTTTCTCAGAGATTGTATAGAAAGGGTTGAAAAAGACATTGATTAGACTCTAAATCCAAGTAATCCTGCTTTGAGAGGTAGACCACCCCGACACCCTGAAAATATTAGTTTTGTAGCCGAAGTGCTACAAAAGATTCGACAATTAAATTTGAGGCATGAGCACTAGTGAGAACATATGCTATACGAGCAAGAGAAGATGCCTCTACACCAGATGTCATTACTGGTACATTTTCTTTACTTGATACTAATATCACTGCTTTGATTGATCCTGGTTTTACACATTCATACATATTCACAAAACTAGTATCTGTTAAAATTTACTATGGAATTCACTGAATTTGTGGTTAAAGTTTCAAATCTCTTGGGCTAGTGTGTTATGGTGAATAAAATTTGTAAAAATTATCCGTTGATGGTAAATGGTTATTGTTTCTCGGCTAATTTGATGTTATTGCCCTTTGATGAATTTGATGTGATTTTGGGAATGGATTGGTTAACCCAACATAAAGCAGTGGTGAATTGTAAACAGAAATACATTGTATTGAAATGTCAGAATGATGATTTACTTCATGTTGAATCTGATAAATTGGATGGGTTATCTATGTGATTTTAGCAGTTTCAGCATAGAAATGTATCAGAAAGGGGTATGATGTTTATCTTGCATATGTGTTGGATACTAAAGTAACTGAGTTAAAGATTCAATCAGTGCTTGTTGTTTATGAATTTCCTAATGTGTTTCTGAAGAATTACCTGGTTTACCACCAATTAGAGAAGTGGAGTTCTCTATAGATCTTGTACCAGGAACAACCTCTATATCTATCGCACCTTATAGAATGGCTTCTACTGAATTAAAAGAGTTGAAAATACAATTGCAAGAACTGATTGACAGAGGTTTTGCTCAACCTAGTTTTTCATCTTGGGGTGTATTGATTCTGTTTGTAAAGAAGAAAGATGGATCTTTGAGGTTATGTATTGATTATAGGCAGCTGAATAAAGTCACAATAAAGAATAAATATCCATTGCCTCATATTGATGACCTGTTCAATCAACTGAAGGGTGCCATCGTATATTTGAAGATTGATCTTCATTTCAGATACTATCAGTTATGAGTAAAAGGTTCAGATGTTCCAAAGATAGATTTCAGAACCAGGTATGGGCACTATGAGTTCCTTGTGATGCCGTTTGGGTTGACTAATGCACTGGCAGTATTTATGGATTTAATGAACAGAATTTTTAGACCATATCTATATAATTTGTTGTGGTATTTATTGATGATATTGTGGTTTATTCCCGGAATGAAAATCAGCATGCTGAACATTTGAGAATTGTATTGCAAACTCTACTGAGAAGTAACTATATGCTAAATTCAGTAAATATGAATTTTGGCTTTGGGAAATTGATTTCCTTGGACATATTGTGTCTGCTGAAGGCATTAGAGTAGACCCGAGTAAGCTTTCAGCAATTGTCAATTGGAAGCCACCGAAGAATGTATCTGAGGTCAGAAGTTTTCTGGGACTAGTTGGATATTATTGGAGATTTGTTAAAGGGTTTTCAATGATAGCCTCTTCGATGACTCGACTACTATAAAAAGACATGAAGTTTGAGTGGATTGATAAATGTCCATAGAGTTTTGATAGATTAAAAAAGCTTTATTGATAGAAGCACATGTGTTAGTTCAACCTAAATTTAGTAAGGAATTTGTGATTTATAATGATGCATCATTAAATAGTTTAGGTTGTGTCTTGTTATAAGAAGGTAAAGTAATAGCCTATGCTTCAAGGCAGCTAAAACCACATGAAAAGAACTACCCGATACATGATCTTGAATTGGCAGCCATTGTGTTTGCACTGAAAATTTGGCGACATTATTTGTTTAGTAAAAAATGTCACATATTCACTGATCACAAAAGTTTGAAGTATTTGATGACACAGAAAGACTTGAATTTGAGAAAACACAGGTGCATTGAATTATTAAAAGATTATGATCTGATTATTGATTATCATCCGGGAAAAGCCAACGTGGTTGCAGATGCTTTGAGTAGAAAATCTCTATTTGCTTTACAAGCAAAGAATACCCGGTTGTATTTATTTGATGATGATTCAATCATAGCTGAATTAAAAGCTAGACTAACATTTTCTACAACAGATTTGTGAAGCTCAGAAGAATGATGATGAATTACAAGCCAAAAGGGAACAATGTGAATTGGAATTTGATTTAGAATTTCAGATTGGTTCTGATAGTTGTTTAAGGTTCAAAGGCAGAATGTGTGTACCGAAGAATTTAGAATTGGTACAAAAGATTCTACATGAAGCTCACAATGGTACAATGTTTGTTCATCCTGGTAGTAATAAAATGTATAATGATATTAAAAAGATGTATTAGTGGCCGGGAATGAAAAGGGATATTTTTGACTTTAAATCAAAATGTTTGATATGTTAGCAAGTAAAAGCTGAGCATCAGGTGCCTTCAGGATTATTACAATCAGTTACTATACTGGAATGGAAATGGGAAAGGACTACAATGGATTTTGTATCGGGATTACCCTTGTCTCCGAGGAAGAAATATACCATTTGAGTAATTGTTGATCGGTTGACAAAGTCTGCATATTTTATTTCGGTACGTATGGATTTTTCCTTGGATAAATTGGCTGAATTGTATGTTTCTAAGGTTGTCAGATTACATGGGGTACCAATTTCTATTATATTTGATAGAGATCCCCGATTTACTTCCCGATTTTGGAATAAATTACAAGAAGCCCTGGGTACACTGTTGCATTTTAGTACTGCATTCCATCCTCAAACAGATGGCTAATCCGGAAGTGTTATACAAATTTTGGAAGATATGCTTCGGTGTTGTGTGCTTGAATTTGAAGGTAATTGGGAAAAATATTTGCTTTTAGTTGAAGTCGCTTATAATAATAGCTATTATTCCAGTATTAAAATGGCACTGTATGAGGCTTTATATGGTTGAAAATGTAGAACTTCATTGTATTGGACAGAACTTAGTGAGAAGAAGATACATGGAGTTGATTTAATTCGAGAAACTGAAGAAAGTTAAAGGTGATTTGGGATAGTTTAAAAGCAACCTCAGATCGTCAAAAGTCTTGTGCTGACCTTAAACAAAAAGAAATAGAATTTCAGATTGGTGATAAGATATTTTTGAAAGTATCACCTTGGAAAAAAATTTCTCCGGTTTGGCCG
Source organism: Gossypium stocksii (assembly GCA_020496765.1). NCBI lineage: Eukaryota > Viridiplantae > Streptophyta > Magnoliopsida > Malvales > Malvaceae > Gossypium > Gossypium stocksii. Next base: position 60,004,441 of record CM035622.1, read on the forward strand.
CAAAGGAAAATGTGTCCACAATTCATCGGGCATTATGAAATTATTGAAAGAATTGGACCTATTGCGTATCGATTGACATTACCACCGAAACTTGATAAAATTTATAATTTCTTTCATGTTTCAATGTTACGAAGGTATCGATTGGATCCTTCACATATTATTTCTCTGACAAAAGTTGAAATTCAGCCTGATATGACTTATAGTGAAGAACTGATCAAAATCTTGGCACGAGAGACAAAAGAGTTAAGAAATAAAAAGATAGGTTTAGTCAAAGTCCTTCGGCAGAAACATGGAATAGAAGAAGCTACCTAGGAACCGGAGGATATCAGGAGGAAACAATACCCAAACCTCTTTAATGGTAATATTTTCAAGGATGAAAATCCTTAAAGGGGGAGAGTTGTAACGGCCCATTTTCAGTGAAATTGGAACAGTGGTTTCGTGACCACAAATCTGAGCCGGAAAGATAAATTATTTTAATATTATTGCATGATTAGTAATGTGATAGGAAGGTTATATGAAAATTTTGATAGGAAAATTTTATCAATTAAGTGTTTAATTATGGAAAGGACCAAATAGCATAAAATGAAAAAGTTGAATTATAGTAGCTATAAGGATCAAATAGCTATGGAATTCAAAACTTGAGGTCCTTATAAGGTAATTAGACCATTAAAGAAAAGTTAGTAGATATTTTTGGTGAATCATCCTGTAACACCCTCTAACCCTAAATCGTCGCCGGAATAGGGTTACGAAGCATTACTAGACATTTCAGGAAATTTACGATTATCATACATATAATTAACATACATATTAAAAATTAATCATTAATACCTTTAATGGACCCTCGAGGTCCAAAATACGTGTTAGAAGTGAATCAGGACTTATTTGAGTGCTCTGTAAATTTTTCGTGAAATTCCAAAATTCTTCCTAAGTACAAGACTCACACGCCCGTGTGCTAGGCTGTGTGGACTCAATATAACCCCTTTATAACAACCTAACCAACCCTGCAAATTTAAGCTGCAACCAATCCAATACAAATATCACAACCAATCCAATTCATATTTAAATATGCCTAAATCATAAATAAAACATTGACTTGATTATTTACTAAATGAACATTCATAAATAACATTTTAAATTGAGTTAATAAACTTCATACATTCCATTTCAAACTTGTTTCAAATGTACCAAATATGCCATGTTAATTTTCTTACCATTTCATTAAACCAAGTTCTAAAACATCATTTAACATCATTTACAACCAAAAACTACATTGACCTATAAGTTTAGCTTAGGTACATGCCACTTTTACCAAAAACAAATATATATCACCAAGTTTCTGAGGTCAGGATCGGCTCTGGATGCTGGCCCGAATTGTTTGACTTCTACTAAACTGCGCACGAAAAACAACCATACACCGAGTATATTATGCTCAGTGGTATTACTATAATTCAAATTATAATAACAATTGATAAGTTATACATATCAAACAAGTAATAATATAATTCATAAGTACTAATTTATACTTTAACTTATATATCACAATAATAACAATTTAATTTAGCTATTCATCAATTTATATCATATATCATCTCATGGATTCCTTAATCACTCCATGAACTTTTAGTTCATGTATGTCATTCTCAATTCTCAACTCAATTTTCTCATTTCATTTCACTAGCTCAATCAATCAAAATCGCTCGATTTAACAATTTATTCATTTACCCCTATTAACTTGACTTAGATCTTGGTGGATACACGGATCCAACCAAAGACTCCAGAATGCCACCTAGTGCCTCATCGGATAGATCGAAGCAATAATTGACACCCAGTGTCTGATCAGCCAAGCCAAAGAAAGTTGGTACCCAGTACCTCATCGAATCTATCCGAAGAAATATAATGACACCCAATGTCTCATTGACTCGAGGTCAAAGAATCCCTAAACTCATCCAATCCTATGACATGCTAACTATATCCGACTTAGCTCAACAAGTTAATAGAGTTTCCAAATCTTTTTTCAATTTCAATTCCACTTTCAATTCAATCACAATTCAATTCAATTTCACTTTTTCACTTTCTAACCAATATACAATTCAATATCAATACATATTCATCATTCAATTAAATTTCCATTTGATTCAATAATGGTACTTACCTTCAATTTAAAATTTAACATTTAATAATAAATAATTTGAATTATAGTAATACAAACCAGGATATATCTCGAGTTTACTCTTTGTCCACTTTTTCCTTTCCTTTCTTCGTAGATGCCTCGGGTACGATGTTAGCAAATTAAGCTTTAAGCCTTAAAACCCTAGTTTTTTCCTTTTTCTTTTCTTTCCTTCTTTCTGTTCCCCTGTTTTGAATTGCTTTCTGTTTCTTTTTCTATGCTTTGTTTCTTTTTACTTTTTTTATTTATTTAGTACTTACTTTATGTTTAATTTAATTAATTATTAATAATATAATAATGTTTTCTTATATAATAAGTAAATATATATAATTTACAATTGTATAAATATTTTTATTACATATGTATATATTCATCACCATACATTTGTCAAATTTTGATTTATTTTTATAATATGATATTTATAACATATTAATTAAATAATATACTTTATAATTAAATTATATATTTATATAATTAAAACATATAAAAATCTAAGATTTTATCATGTTTTGCCGCCTCATTTTATGGTGAATGGCATATTTGCCATTTTGGCCCTTTTTATTTTCTTTTAATCTACAATTAAAAATTTACTCTTTATTCAATTTAGTCCTTTTTCTTAATTACTCCTAATGAAGTCAAATTCACCTATCTAAAATCTAATTAAACATACAACTAGTCTCGTAAATATTTCTAATAAATATTTACGAACCTGCTTCGCTAAGACAAATGCCTGATAATGTACGTTTCCAATACCCATGAATTTTGAGTCATTATACATCAATGGAAAAATAGAAAAAGAAAAGGACTAAATTGGAAATGAGAAAAATTAAAATATTATAATTAAATTAAATAGAAATAACATTTTATTTTCATCATCTTCCCCAAATATTTTCCATGGAAACCCTAGGAAAGAGGAAGCAAACTTTCTTGGCATAATTGGGTAAGTATTCAAGTCCCGTTTTTAGTAATTTTTATATTTTTGAAATTGAGATAGCTTAAACTATCTATTTAGGGGATTAATTTGAAAATTTTTCCATGGATGTAAATGCTGAATTTTTGAAATTTATGGTAGAAAATGAAATGTTGTTGATAAATAAACAACTTTTACAAAGAGAATTTTGATGGAAACATGATTTAGGGACTAAATTGAAAACTTGTAAAATTCATGGAAAATTCTAAATTTTGTGAAACATATGTGCTGTAAATGTTATGCTAAAATTTAGGTTAGGTTTGGAATAAGGATTAAATTGCATGAATTTCATTTTTCGAGCTTAAGGATGAAATTGTCACTTATGAAAAGTATGGGGGCAAAATGATATTTTTGCCTAGGATGTAAATTGAATTCAACTGAGTATGAAATGTGATAAATTGATGATTAAATTCATTTATATAGATCCGGAAAGACCAAATATGAAATTGGATCGAGAAAAACAAAAAGTTTCAGATTAATAGATTATATACGTGAATAAGTGTCGAGGTATGTTCGTGTAACTTAATTGAGCATGTAAATATACTAAATTAAATGTTATATTGTATTGAATGAATTATATGTGAAATGTATAGATGTTGTAAATGCAAGAAATAAACACATGCTCGGAATTGATTGAGAAAGGGTTAAATTCCGTTTGAGTATTGAATTTTTGATGGATAATTGTGATTTCCCTTTATAGAATGAGGTCCTACATTTGTTACTGACGGGATGTAGCTTGGATGAGTAATCATATTGACCTCATTTTTGAAAGGATTTAGCCTGGACAGGTAATCCTGATATCAGCCTTTAGAGCATATGTTATAGATTGGATGTAGCCTGGATGGGCAATTCAGGTTAAGCTCTTTAGAGCATATGTCACAGAAATTATTTACCCTGGACTGGTAATCTTGATTAAACTCTTATGAGTATATGTTGGAGACATGATTTAGCCTAGACTGATAATCCTGTTGTATGGTATATGGCTTGAGAGTGTGCTTTCTGAATAAGTGCCCTAATGGGTACCTCTGAGTATGTATTGATGAATTATTGAATTGTACACCTTGAGTGTACTATCTAAGAATCCATCGAAATTTTAAATTATTCAACGGATAAATATTTGATGTGATATGAGGAATATAAGATGAAAAGTGTAAAACTTTGAAAGAATATTGCATGATGAGCCCATCCATGTTGATTGATGTATATATAAAATATGTGACTAAGTTGCTTGATTGAATGTATGTGAGTAGGCAAATTTTTAAATTGATGGGAAGCATGTTATTGTATGCTTATTCTAATAAATGTGATTGGTAAGTTTAATTTTTGTTATACGAACCTACTAAGCAATTAATACTTATTAGGTTTTATTTTCCCTATTTTATGGTGCTCAAAAGCTCGTGAAGGTTGGCGATCGATCGGAGCATCGTCACACTATCAACCTATTAGCTTTGGTATAAATAGAAAACTTGTTTTAGTATAGTGGCATGTAGAGGCTAAATTTGCCTAGATGATGGCTTGTAAATGTTGGTTTGTAATCTAGCCATTGGAATGGCTAGTAATGTATTGTTTAGGTATATTACAAGGTTATGTTATGACAAACATTAATGAGTTACATAAGTAAAGTATGGTTGTTATGTTTTACATAACATGTAGGTTAATAAAGGTAAGAAAACAAATTTGAAGGTAAGTGATGTTATATCATGTTAGATGATTAAAAAATGGCCTTGGTTATAATGCTTGGATTGGTTGGTATATATACTTGTAAGTTTTTGTGTAGGTTAATGACAAGTTTGGGTGAGAAATAAAGGTAGGAAATAGCTTTATTTTGTCCACACGGGTAGACACATGGGTGTGTTTCTTGATCATGTGTGGCACACGGCCTGGTACATGGGCATGTGGTTAGACCGTGTGTCCCCTGCATCTTAATACTTAGAAATAGAATGTTTAGAATTAAGCACACGAGCAGAGACATGGGCGTGTGTCTTAGCCGTGTGAGAGACATGGTCTAGAACACGAGCATGTGTCTTGGCATTGTGAAACCTGCACCTATTTTATGAAAATTAAGTTAACCACACGGCCTAGCATACAGTCGTGTGGCAGGCCGTGTGGCACAAGTTAGAGAGTTACATGGGGTAAGACACGGCCTGAAGCACGGGCATGTCTAAGGGTCACACGGACGTGTCCTTAAACCACACGGGCGTGTGAACCCTATACTTAGGGAAAATTTTGAAATTTTGCAAAAAAATCTTAGCGATTTCGATTTGATCTAGATTCGATTTTAATGTTCATATTGGGCCTCGAGGGTCTATTTATGGGAAAATATGAATAATTCTAGATGTGAATAGTATTTTGACACGATTTATCTGTATTTATTCTGTAAACTCCGGTAATACTCCGTAACCCTGTTCTGGTGATAGATACTTGTTTCGGGTGTTATAACTCACCTCCAAATTCTCCCCTGGAGAACTTGCATAGTAAACACTCAACAATGTTTACAATAGTTTGTACTTTCTTACGAAAGAATAGTTCCTAAGTGAACATTAAAGTGCTCTCGATAATCTTTCATGCAAGACTTAAATAAGCCTTAAAGCATATATCAAATTTGACTTGCTAATACAAAATCTAAGTGAATACAAAGTGACTACTTGAAAATAGCTATTACATCATGAACATTCAAAGCACAATCAATCGAATATATGTTCTCCAAATTTGGTAATGTAATCTCGATTAAATCTCGACATTCTAAGGACTTCATTGATTCACTCGAATCCAATCCAATCTTCAAAAGCCAAGTATTGATTTTCTTAGATGGACCATAGTATCTTCAATATAACAACACATTAACAAGTCTAAATATTTTCTTTATTAAATTATCAAACCAAATAAGGAAATTAATAAACTGCCTCAATGGAAGCTTGCAATGGACACTGCTGAGTGCTAGTAAACTTCAATTAGCAGATCTACCTCAACAATGTGAATTGTCATTACAGTAAGCAATGTGAATGGTCTATGTTGAGATGTTTGACCATCATCATGTTCTTCCATAATATGGGTCTGTGTCTCTAACACTTCTTAGTCTTCAAAGACATGTTGAATTTTAATTCTCCAAATATCATAATCGTCATCATTAAACTTCAAGTATTTGTTAAGCTCAACAAAAAATATTTTAGTATTTGTCATGTTAGAATAAAATAAAAGAGCTACACAGTCACAAATAATTAGCACATTAGTGTCCATATTACATAAAATAAATAAATAAAATTTGCAAATGCAAAAAAATCACTGTATGGTAAAAGAAATCAGCTACCAAAGTGGATAAATATAATCACTAAATTTAAGAGTAAAAACTAACATTAACCCCTCAATTTATTCAAAATTTAAAAATAAAATTCGTTTCAACCTTAAATTCAACTTTAAGCTCCAAATTTTAAGTTAATTTCTAACTCCTTATATTAAAACTTAACTCAGATAGATTGCACAGAAAAATAAGCCTGAAGTAGATACCTTGACTATATTTTGTAAAAGACTCAATAAGGGTCCGTTTGTTTGTCAGTAAAATATTTCTCATAAAATATTTTCATTGTTTTACGCTGCTTGTTTGGTGGAAAATGGATTCCCAAAGGAAAACATTCTCCAAAACACGGGTAAAACTAACGTTTTCTTATGGAAAATGTCTTATCAATTTTTATCCCGTAAAACATTTTTCGTTCTCTTCATTCTCATCATAGACTTAATTGTCGTTCTCTCTTACTCGACATCTTTGTCCGTCAACCTCCGCCTCTCTTCCTCATCTCTGTCCGTTAGCCTCACCTCCTCATCTCTGCCTAGTCATTTCTATTGGTAGGCTATCGTCCTTACCAACTCTTAATTTTTTGTCTGTATTTTGGAGAAACCCTAAAAACAAAATTTCCAGTCCTATCAAGGTATATCACTATCTTCTACTTATCAAGGTTGTTTCATGCGAAATAGGTCTGCTTATTTTTAAGTGAATTTATTATTATTTTCTTATAGTTTTTTTTTTTTTTTTACTTTAGGCTAAATTGATCTGTGCAAGTTCATAGATCTGATGTTAGAAGCTTTTTGTCTAGTGATTTTAAGTTTTGCTTAAAAATATCTTGTAAAAGAAAAGGGGTGTTGGCTTTATTTGAATATTTTATAGGTTTTAGTTTTGCTTCACCTTTAAACTACTTTATGCAATTTTTGTTGTTTTCATGTTGTCCTTTGAAACCGATGAAAAAAAAGTTCCTTTTTTGAGTCGATAGATGGAATAAATTTAGTATAACATTATAGTGCCACCAAAGTGTGTGTTTTTGGGTTTCAATCTACCTAAGGCTTAGAACAAGTCTCAAGAGACAATATGCATATGTTGGCAACATTTTGAAACAAATTACCAACAATTAAGGTATTAAACCACCATGTGATTGCTCTCAATTGCAGGCAATTTTTTTTTCTAATTTCTTAGAACTCACCTAATACTTGAAACAGTGGATTGCAATGCTCATTTAATTAGAAGCTCTGTTCTCAATTTAGGAGCTTTGTAATGGTAGCCTTGCAGACTCTATTTCTTTTTATTGAGATAGATTTTTATAAAAGAAAATGAATCTTAGAAAGGTAGGGTCTTGTCTTTAGTGCTTTTGGACTTTAAGAAGTCCTTGTGAAGGTTCCATTTTTTGCTACTGTATTAACTTTTATAAAGGGATATCCTATCATTTTAAAGCTTAAAATCCTAGGACATGTGGGGTGGGCTTAATGGGATGAGAGATAGTACTACCTCCCATTGTAAAGCTTAAAAATCTCTCCTTAAAAAAAAGGCAAGAATATATTAATATGGGGAGAAAATTTCTTGTTGTACCCAGGCTTATAACATGATGTCTCATGATATCTCATTAAGTTATAGATGCTATGTAAAACTGAGAATGTTCATTCCATTAATGATGTCTATTTTTTCTAGCTCAGAGTTGATCCTATTGGATATGAAGATAAAGAGGTTGAAAACTTGAGGGCCAAGTTATCCACTTTATTGTGGCAAGAGACTACTATTAGAGTAGTTCTCTCCATCCAACTTGCAATAGTTTTTGCTTTGCTTGGACTTATATCCCTTGATTTTAAGAAAGCTAGTCTGAAGAATGGTAATCTTCCAGACATGTCAGGTCAATGTGTACCTGCAAATCTTTTAAGAAATTGGTTTCTTCAGTTGATTGAAGAGAAACGATCAATGTAAACAAGGCTATTTTTCAGGTTGTTGATTGAGATTGTTGTGGTTGTAGGGGAAAGTGTCAAATTAGGATACATGTAAGAAATTTTGGTAAAATTATAGTATTTGAGAAATCAAAGTAGTTGTAGGGCTTTGCTGCATAAGTGCATCCTGCAGATATGATTTTGATATGGTTGAAAAAAAGGGGAATTGGGGGTTTGTGGAACTTGACTGTGGGTTTTGCTGCTTTTGCTAGGGTTTCTCTACTGAATAATAGGGGGGAGTTGGCCACATCTCCTACCGAACTCCTAACTTATCTTGTTTATGGCTCTCTAATAATTGAGAATTTATTGGTCAATCTTCAAATAGCAATTTTGGACGTCTTATTATTATTTGGGATTCTTTTGTGTTCTATAAGATTGAGCTCAACTTATAAAGTATTTAATAAAATGCTTCATTGATGAAAATAAACAGGCCTTCTAAATTCACTGTTGTTGTTTTCAATTTATGTATGTTAATATTCTAGCTTAATAATTGGGTATTATTATATATTTTTATTTATTTATAAATAAATCATTGCAATATATGTAAAAATAATGTAAAATATAAATTTAATATATATAAAATAAACTCAATTAAACGATGAAAATACAAGAAATTTTCAAATGTATGTTTGTTTCATTTTAAAACAGCTTTTATGAAAAATTTTCATGAAATCTGCCAAACAACGGAAAATATTTTACATAGATTCATCAAAACACTAGAAAATATTAACTTTTCCAGAAAAGTAACTCAGTTTTCAAAAATCATTTTGCATAAACCATTTTACATGTAAACATACCTATATACAAAAGGCCTAAAATTGAAAAATGGCACACCTACCCTGAAGGTTTTTGTTTTTGATAAATAGTTAAATTTTAGTTTTTGTTCTTAATTTTAAATTTTAAATTTTAATATAATTTTATCTGTATAATGTTTAATAATGTTATTATTTAGTTCAAATAGTTAATATTGTTAACTTTTCAATTAAGACATTATGTAATTATATATAATTTGAATACCTTAAGAGTTTTGGATACTAACATGTGGCTTTCCATTTTTTTAGGTTAGCATTACTTTTTATTTTTTGACATTATAAGACAATAATCAAATCTTAATTTTGGCCTCTACACTATGCTGAGACTTGGAGATTTAATTTGTATACTTTAATTTTAACAAAATTTGCTCCCTCCACCTTTAATAATTCATTAGTTAGTCTAAATAATTATTATTGTTAACTATTTCAGCTAAAGTGTTAACGTTAATTATTTTTTAAGAATACTATTCCAACATAAAAAAAATTATCTTATCATGACGAGTTCAAATAAGTGTTTTTAAGGAAAAAAGTTGTAATTAGTATTTTCAATATTATTTTTATTGTTATGTGATTGTCAAACGATTTTTTTTAAATTTTAACAGTGGTAACAATTTAATCTCAATTTATAAATTTAAAAATAAAAATTGTATTCATATTTTTTAAAAAATAAAAAAAAAATATGAATGGAAAAGCAAACAATTAAAGGCACTTTGCATGAAAAATAAAGCAAAGGAACGTGGAAGAAATTGTGAACATGTGAATTATAAATGATACAGGGCATTTATAAAATTAACCCCTTACAATTATTATTTTCTGCAACATAAATTATGAGAAAATAACATAACTTAATAGTTTATAAAATTAACACCTATATCTTTTATCGAATTACGTCTACTTTATGGTTTTGGGAATAACTTTTAAGTAGGGTTTCTAGTTTAAAAATAACGAATGAAAAAGTTTATTTTTCATTTAAAAGTTGGGTTTTATTTAATTTTAAATTTAGTTGAGATTAAATTATGTTATGATTTCCAATAACTAAATAAAATAAGAAAGAAAAATTAGTTTTGTAAAGTTTGTAAGAAAGGTAAAAACGGAAAATGTGATTAATAAATTATGTAACCATAATTCATAGCATCTTACAACAAATCTTGACAAATAAATCCCAAATCATCACACCCCTACACCTTTTATAGTTTCTTTTATACAATTAATATTCAACTACTTATACTTATCATGCATGTTAATTTTTAATCGATTTGATATCTCTATAATATCCATCTCAAATATTGTCTATATATATAGGAAGAGATCCACTTATACCGACAATGTAACACCCCTAACCCGTATTTGTCGCCGGACTAGAGTTAATAGGCATTACCGAACAATTCACAACATTTAACCACATTTTACAATTCAACAATCAATCATAATCAAATATCATTCATTCTCAAACATAACATCCCTTATATAGGTCTACGAGACCTTAGACATGCTTTAGAGATGGTTCGGGACTAAAAAGATCTCGTATAAAATTTTTTGAAACTTTAAAAATTTTTTAAGTTACAGAGGTCACACGCACGTGTGAACAGGTCGTGTGCCACACACAGCTTTAGACACGTTTGTGTCACAGACCATGTGAAAACAGAGCATACATACTGACTTTACCACACGGCCAAAGACACGCCCATGTGCCAGGCCGTGTGAAATTTAGGGGGTATACTGACTTGGTCACACGGCCAGCCACACACCTGTGTGTCCAGTCTGTGTGCCTATTCGAAATGGCCTCACACACCCGTGTCTGGGCTGTGTGCTCGGCCATGCCAAACTTGTAAGGTATACTGACTTGGCCACACGGCCAGTCACACGCCCGTGTGAGGCCGTGTGGAGCTCCTAGGTCCAATTTGAATCGAACCCTTAAACGACACAGCTAAGACACACCCCCGTGTCTCTGCCTATGTGGAAAAAAATAGGTCATTTATAAGGCCAACTTACCACCCAAAAAGGGTCTACCCTACAAGCATAAATCAAGGCACAATTCACACATCATTTCCAGCTAAAATCATACCAAAATATGACCATTTCATGCATCAATCAAACCATATCAATCCCAACCATTTCAATACTTTAAACACAACCATTTGAGCTAACTGGCTTGGCATATAAGTACCTAAGCATAACAAGTATATCATAGACATATATACTTTACTTCGCATCAATCAAATCATCATCTTAAACTCATACCATTTCACAAACAATAAAACTACATAACCAAAGCTATTTAAACAACCATTTAGCTATCATTTTAACTATGTCAAACAAGCCAAAACATAAGGCATTATAAACCACCATCATCCACCATGCCAAACTCAACTATTAAACCAACTTACATGGCTAATAACATACCAACTAATTACATCATTTACAAGCCATCTCTCACAGCTATAATTTCAACTTAATAACCTATCCAAAATACCATATAACCTATACATGCCATATACCATATACACAATGACAAAAGGTACCAAAATGTTGCCCGATAGTGTGATTGAGTAACTGATGATCCAATGTTAAAATAGTTCATACACATACCTGTACCATCTCGTACAAACCTCATACACATTCTCTTCTTCCATTTACCAGTTGAACCATTTGGAATAGAAGTTGGATACACAGAGGTCTGACACGATAAGTACCTATACCATGGTGTGAAACCAAATCAAGGTAACTTATCCATGATTCTGATATCATGGCCCGTAGCTAAAATCAACCAATATGCATGTCCTGAAGCCAAATCTGTTGATCTCATACTCGTAGTGCTCTATCATGGCCCATAGCCAACTCAGTATTCCTAATAACATGTCACTAGCACCTAGACTATTCCTAAGGTTCAACCGAGCTTTCAACTGTTGAATCATCGTTGACTCACTTTCGAGCTTATCCGTAACCACATAATCATAATTCATGCCATATTAAAGCATATCAAATACATTTATAATGAATTTATAACATACGGACTTACCTTGGACGTTAAGATGGCGAATTGAATCAACTATTCCGTAACATTATTCTTTCCCTGATCTAAGATCGTGTTTCTCCTTTCTTGATATAAATATATTCAAAATTGACTAATTTAATCATCTATGTATTCAATTCAATCCAAAAACATTCATTTGGGCATTTTACACATTTGCCCCTAAACTTTCACATTTTTTACCATTTAGTCCCTTTTAGTCAAAATCACAAATCAATGAAATTCACAATGTACCCATGCTAGCCGAACGACTATTATTCCCCTAGGAGCTCATATCTTTCATTTATTTCACATTTCAACCACATAATTTCTCATTTTCACAATTTAATCCCTAATATTCAATTTCACTAAAAATCACTTTACCAAACATGGATATTTATCACCAAGCTTTCATATTTCATCATTAAACATTCAAAAACTCATGGATTCATCAATGGAAACTTTCAAACATTAAGAAATTTTGCAAATTAGTCCCTAGGGTAGCTAGTATTCGATACAATGATCACAGAAACATAAAAATTATCAAAAACCGAATAAAATTGACATACCTATTGAGCTTTGTAAGTGTCGAATATCAAAAGCTTTCAAACCCTAAGTTTTCTTCTCAATTTCGGTTGTAAATGGATGATAAAAAGATGATACACATTTTTTTTCTTTAATTTATTAATTTATTTACTTAATTACTATTATAACCTTAGTTTATAAACACATAAATCATCCATTATAAGGTCATTTATGTCCAATCCCACTATCCATGGTCTAATTACATCATAAGGACCTCACATTTAATTAATCATAGTAATTTAAGCACTTAAGCAAATAGAATGCAACTTTTGCATTTTACGCGATTTGGTCCTTTTTGTCACATTAAGCACACAAACGGTAAAATTAAATCACGAAAATTTCACAGCAACATACTCACATGTTGTACACATAGAAAATAATATTCAAATAATTTTCCAAACTACGATTTGTGGTCCTGAAACCACTGTTCTGATTTAGCAAAAAAAACGAGTTGTTACAACTCTCCCCCTTAGGGATTTTCGTCCCCAAAAGTCTTACCAGTGAATACGTTCGGGTATTGCTTTCTCATAACATCCTTGGGCTCCCACGTAGCTTCTTCAATCCCGTGCTGATGCCATAAAACTTTCACTAACGCAATTATCTTATTTCTTAGTTTTTTGATCTCACGGGCTAAAATTCAAATCGGTTTTTCACTATACGATAAGTCTGACTGAATTTCAACCTTTATCAGAGAAATAACGTGTGGTGGGTAGGATCTGTATCTTTGAAGCATCGATACATGAAAAACATTGTGAATTTTCTCTAACTCACTCGGTAAAGCTAACCGATATAACACTGGACCTATCCTTTCAATGATCTCATACGGCTCGATGAATCTTGGACTCAATTTGCCTTTATGACCAAATCGAAGTATTTTCTTCCACGGAGATACTTTCAAAAACACTTTGTTCCCGATTTGAAACTCAATATCTTTCCGTTTCAAATCTGCGTATGATTTTTGTCAATCTGACGCTACTTTTAGACAATCACGAATTACTTTCACTTTTTCTTCATTCTCTCTAATCAAATCAACCCCGTGAATCTTATTCTCGTTAAGTTCAGTCTAGTACAAAGGTGTTCAACATTTACGACCGTAGAGAGCCTCGTAAGGTGTCATTTTAATATTCTATTAAAAGTTGTTATTATACACAAATTCAATCAACGACAAATATTTTTCCCATGTACCTTCAAACTCAAGAATGCAACATCGCAACATATCCTCGAGTATCTGAATAATCCGCTCTGATTGACCATCTGTTTGCAGGTGAAATGCGGTACTGAAATGTAGCTTTGTACCTAGCGCGTCTTGCAATTTCTTCCAAAACCGTGATGTGAACCTCGGATCCCTATCCAAAATAATAGAAATAGGTACCCCGTGCAATCTCACAATCTCAGAGACATATAACTCAGCTAACTTATCAAGCGAGAAATTCATTCTTACCGGAAGGAAATGAGTTGTTTTCGTCAATCTGTCAACTATAACCCAAATCGCATCTTTCTTTATCAGAGATAGGGGTAATCCCGACACAAAATCCATAGTCACTCTATCCCATTTCCACTTAGGAATCATAATGAGCTGCAATAAACCAGACGGTACTTGATGCTTAGCTTTAACTTGCTGACAAATGAAACATTTAGAAATGAACTCTGAGATGTCACGTTTCATACTAGGCCACCAATAGAGCTGTTTCAAGTAATTATACATTTTCGTACTTCTCGGGTGAACAAACAAATAACTATTGTGTGCTTTTTTCAAAATCATCTGAATCAATTCTGAATTTCTTGAAACACATATTTGATCTCTGAATCTCAAACAATCATCCGCATCAACTTGAAATTCTAAATCAGGGTTTGAATCACACTGAGCTCATTTTGCTATTATTTCATTATAAACTTTCTAAACTTCACAAATCTGCTGTAAAAACAACAGTCTCGCTTTCAACTTTGCTACAATCGCACCGTCATCAAATAAAGCTAACTGAGCATTCATCGCACATAAAGTAAATAGGTACTGTTGGCTCAAAGCATCAGCAACAACATTAGCCTTCCCTGGATGATAGTTAATTACTAACTCATAGTCTTTTAGCAATTCTAACCATCTCCGTTGTCGCAAATTCAAATCTTTTTGAGTCATCAGATATTTCAAGCTCTTGTGATCGGTATAAATGTGGCATTTCTCACCAAACAAATAGTGACGCCATATTTTCAATGCAAACACAATCGCAACTAATCAAGATCGTTCGTTGGATAATTCTTTTCATGCGGCTTTAACTGTCTCGAGGCATAAGCTATAACTTTGCCTTCTTGCATTAACACACATCCCAAACTGTTCAACAATTCATCACTGTAAACTATGAATTCTTTGCCCATTTCAGGCTAAACCAACACTGGTGCTTCTGTCAACAATGTTTTCAACTTCTTAAAACTCTGTTGGCACTTTTCTGACCACTCAAACCTGACATCTTTTTGTAACAACCGCGTCATAGGAGTTGCAATCATAGAAAATCCTTTTATGCATCATCGATAGTTGCCCGCTAAACCTAGGAAACTACGAATTTCAGATACATTTCTTGGAGGCTTCCAGTCTATAATTGCAAAAATCTTACTTGGACCGACTCGAATACCATCAGCAGATACTATATGCCCCAGAAATCCTACCTCACGTAGCCAAAACTCACATTTATTGAACTTTGCATCCAATTATTTATCTCTCAAGGTTTGCAACACAATTCTTAGATGCTCGGCATGCTCCGTCTCATCACGAGAGCACATCAAAATATCATTAATGAACACAACAACAAATCGATCTAAATACGGTCTGAAAATTTGATTCATCCGATCCATAAAAATAGCATGAGCATTCGTTAGTCCGAAAGGCATATCTAAAAACTCATAGTGTTCGTACTTCATTCTTAATGCGGTCTTTGGCACATCTAATTCTTTAATTCGCAACTGGTAATAACCCGATCTCAAGTCAATCTTTGAAAATACCGTAGCCCCTTAAAATTGATCAAATAAGTCATCAACTTTGGACAGAGGATACTTATTCGTGATCATCACTTTGTTTAGTTGTCAATAGTCGATACACATTCTCATCATGCCATCTTTCTTTTCATAAACAATACGGGATCATCCCAGGGCGAGAAACTCGGTCGTGCAAATCCTCTATCGGTCAACTCTTGTAACTGAGATTTCAATTCTTTTAACTTTGTCGGGGCCATTCTATACGGAGTATCGATATCGGAGTTGATCCCTACACTAGTTCAATACCAAATTCAACTTCTCTAATTGGTGGTAACCCCGGTAATTCTTCAGGAAACACATCCGGATATTCACACAGAACTGGTACTGATTCAATCTTTGTTTCAGTCACTTTCGTATCAAGCACATACACAAAGTAAGCTTCACAACCCTTTCTCACATAACTCTGTACTTTCATCAGCGAAATTACAACTGGTAAACCACTTGGATCATTAGACTTAATTCAAAGAACTTGATTATTCTGACATCTCAATTCAATAGTCTTTCGTCTGTAATTCACTACTGCATCGTGCAATGTTAACCAGTCAATACCCAATATTACATCAAACTCATCAAAGGGTAATAACATCAGATCAGCCAAAAAATAGAAATCCCGAATCATCAATGGACAATTCTTGCACACTTTATCAACCAAAAGACACTTGCCTAAGGGGTTCGATACTTTAATCACAAATTTAGTAGACTCTACAGGCAAAATCTTACAGGATACTAAGTTCACAAATAAATAAGAATGAGTTGATCCTGGATCTATCAATACAATCACATTAGTATCATAGAGAGTGAAAGTACCAGTAATGACATCCGAAGATGACGCTTCTTCGCGAGTGCGAATAGCGTAGGCTCTAGCAAGTGCTCCCGCCTCGGACTTCACAGCAGAGTCTTTAGTTGCTCTTTGGCTACCACTCATATTTCTTATGTTTCTAGGTGGTCTACCTCTGATTGTAGCGTTACTCAGCCTCGTGTTCTAAACATTATCTTTTTCTACCACCTCTGGGCAATCTCGCATAAAACGATCTAACGATCCATATTTGTAATAATATTTATTACTCTTGTTCTAGCATTCACCAAAATGTCATCTCCCACACTGCTGACATTCGAGTTTATTATCTCTCACACTACCAACACTCAATACTGAGGTAGTTTGGGCTTCAGAACCTGAGTATTGTTTAGCACGATCCTTGTTTGGATATCCAATTGAAGTATTCGGGTGAGTATTTGAATCTCTGGATTTCTTTGATGAAGATTGATACGGCTTACTCATCGATCTTTTTCTGGTGTCTCTAGCTTCTAAATCTGCTTTCCTCTTTTCTTTGCTTAGATCTTCAGCTTTTCAAGCCCTTTCGACTAAAACAACAAATTTTTTCAGCTCTAGAATTCCAACTAAAAGTTTTATATCTTCATTCAACCCATCAACAAACCGCTTACACATAATCTCTTCGGTAGAAACATACTCTTGGGCATGTTTACTCAACTATACAAATTCTCTTTCGTATTTGGTTATAGTCATTAGACCATATTTCAATTTTAGAAACTCTTTATGCTTTTGATCAAGAAATCTCTGACTTATGTATTTCTTCTTGAATTCGGATTGAAAGAACTCCCAGTTGACATGTTCTCTCGGAACCACAGATATCAATATTTTCCACCATTGATACGCTATATCTCTCCGAAGTGAAGTAGCACATTTAATACATTCATCAAAAGTACAAGACAATTCATCAAATACTCAGATAAGATTCTCGAGCTAGAACTCAGCTCTTTCAGCATCATCATCAGTAGTAGCCCGAAACTCTTCTGCCCCATATTTATGAATCTTATCGACTGGCGGATTGATTATTCATATCAGGTCTATAACTTGTGGCACAACAGGGACTAGGGGAGGATTAGGCGGGGGTTGAGGTTGTTGAGCAACCGGATTCGTTCGAACGAACTCCATGAACCACTTGTTCATTATTTGAAAAAAGGCTTGCTTAGCCTCTCCCCCGTGGCTACTTGTTATTGGCCTAGAATTAGCTGGAGCTGCCCCTTGAGTAGGAGCAAGTGCATTACTTTCCACATCATCAACTACAGCTCGATCGTGATCAATTTACTATACGAAAACACATTTTAAGCTGTCAAAAATCATCACACTATCACAGTTTATATATATGGCATGTATAGCTAGACTCTCACATGCTACATTAGTCCTAGAATCGATAAAACCGTAGCTCTGATACTAATAAAATGTTAGACCCCTAACCCGTATCCGTCACCAGACTAGGGCTAAGAGGCATTACCAAACAATTCATAACATTTAACCACATTTTACAATTCAACAATCAATCATAATCAAATATCATTCATTCTCAAACATAACATCCCTTATATAGGTCTATGAGACCTTAAACATGCTTTAAAAAGGGTTAAAGACTAAACCGATCTTGTATAAAATTTTTGAAACTTTAAAATTTTTCTAAGTTATAGAGGTCACACGCCTGTGTGAACAGGCCGTGTGCCTCACACGGCTTTAGACACGCCCGTGTCACAGGCCGTGTAAAAATAGAGCATACATACTAACTCTATCACACGGCCAAAGAAACGCCCATGTGCCAGGCCATGTGAAATTTAGGGGGTATACTGGCTTGGTCACACGACCAGTCACACGCCAGTGTGCCTATTCGAAATGACATCACATGCTCGTGGCTAGGCCGTGTGCTCGACCGTGCCAAACTTGTAGGGTATACTGACTTGGCCACATGACCAATTACACCTTCGTGTGTGAGGCCGTGTGGAGCGCCCAAGCTCAATTCGAATTGAACCCTTGAACGACATGATTAAGACACATGCCCTTGTCTTTGCCCGTGTAGACAAAAATAGGCCATTCGTAAGGCTAACTTACCACCCAAAAAGGGTCTACCCTACAAGCATAAATCAAGGCACAATTCACACATCATTTCTAGCCAAAATCATACCAAAATATGAACATTTCTTGCATCAATCAAACCATATCAATCCCAACCATTTCAATACTCTAAACACAACCATTTGAGCTAACTAGCTTGGCATATAAGAACCTAAGCTTAACAAGTATATCATAGGCATATACTTCACTTTTCATCAACCAAATCATCATCTCAAACTCATACCATTTCACAAACAATAAAACTACATAACCAAAGCTATTTAAACAACCATTTAGCTATCATTTTAACTATGTCAAACAAGCCAAAACATAAGGCATTATAAACCACCATCATCAACCATGCCAAACTCAACTACTAAACCAACTTACATGGCTAATAACATACCAAATAATTATATCATTTACAAGCCATCTCTCACGGCTATAATTTTAACTTAATAACCTATCCAAAATACCATATAACCTATACATGCCATATACCATATACACAATGCCAAAAAGTACCAAAATGTTGCTCGATAGTGTGATTGAGTCGCTGACGACCCCCGAATCTGAGCTAGCTTCGATTAACTATAAAACAGTGAAAAATAAACACAGTAAGCTTTATAGCTTAGTAAGCTCGTATGAAACAAATTTAATACAACCACATAAACATAATTTAGTGAATTTATCCACCAACTTATAGTTTATTCGATTCAACAAACTTTGCAAATGTTCATTCATAAAACTATATACTCTCATTATCATTTTCTCGTTCCAATGTTAAAATAGTTCATACACATACCTGTACCATCTCATACAAGCCTTATACACATTCTCGTCTTCCATTTACCAATTGAACTATTCGAAATTGAAGTCGGATACACAGAGGTCTCACACTATAAGTACCTATACCATGGTCTGAAACCAAATCAAGATAACTTATCCATGATTTTGATATCATGGCCCGTAGCCAAAATCAATCGAAATGTATGGCTCGAAGCCAAATCTGTTTATCTCACACCCGTAGTGCTATATCATGGCTCGTAGCCAACTCAAGTATTCCTAATGACATGTCACTAGCATTCTAGACATTCTTAAGGTTCAACTAAGCTTTCAACTGTCGAATCATCGTTGACTCACTTCTGAGCTTATCCATAACCACATAATCACAATTCATGCCATGTTAAAGCATATCAAATACATTTATAACAAAGTTATAACATACGAACTTACCTCGAACGTTAAGACGGCGAATTGAGTCAACTATTCCTTAACCTTATTCTTTCCCCGATCTAAGTTCGTCTTTCTCCTTGCTTGATCTAAATATATTCAAAAGTGACTAATTTAATCATCTATGTATTCAATTCAATCCAAAAACACACATTTGAGTATTTTACACATTTGCCCCTAAACTTTCACATTTTTCACCATTTAGTCCCTTTTACTCAAAATCACAAATTAATGAAATTCACAATGTACCCATGCTAGCCGAATGATTATTATGCCCCTAGCAGCCCATATCTTTCATTTATTTCACATTTCAACGACATAATTTCTCATTTTCACAATTTAATCCCTAATATGCAATTTCACTAAAAATCACTTTACAAAACTTGGATATTTATCACCAAGCTTTCATATTTCATCATTAAACATTCAAAAACTCATGGATTCATCAATGGAAACTTTCAAAACATTAAGCATTTTTGCAAATTAGTCCCTGGGCTAGCTAGTACTCGATACAACTATCATAGAAACATAAAAATTATAAAAAACTGAATAAAATTGACATACCTATTGAGCTTTGTAAGTGCCGAATATCTAAAGCTTTCATAACCTAAGTTTTCTTCTCAATTTCGGTTGTAAATGGATGATAAAAAGATGATACACATTTTGTTTCTTTAATTTATTAAGTTATTTACTTAATTACTATTATAACATTAGTTTATAAACACATAAATCATCCATTATAAGGTCATTTATGTCCAATCCCACTATCCATGGTCTAAATACATCATAAGGACCTCACATTTAATTAATCATAGTAATTTAATCATTTAAACAAATAGAATACAACTTTTGCATTTTACGCGATTTTGTCCTTTTTGTCAAATTAAGCACACAAACGGTAAAATTAAATCACGAAAATTTCACACCAACATACTCACATGCTGTACACATATAAAATAATTTTAAAATAATTTTCCGAACTAGGATTTATGGTCCCGAAACCACTGCTCTGATTTAGCGAAAAACGGGCCGTTACAGACAATCTTACTCTTTCGTATATTTTTGTATGATTAATATTTTAATGGTCTAATTGTTATACTTCGTATTCCATTTGTGTAGATTATTTATGTTAAATTTGACGTAAATTGAGTTTTTTAACTATTTGCTTTATGTAGTAAACATTCAACAACTCAATAAATATTAACATACACAGTATTTTAGATTGATATGATAGAAATATCAAATTAGTTCAAAAA
This sequence comes from Gossypium stocksii, assembly GCA_020496765.1. Classification (NCBI taxonomy): domain Eukaryota; kingdom Viridiplantae; phylum Streptophyta; class Magnoliopsida; order Malvales; family Malvaceae; genus Gossypium; species Gossypium stocksii. Next base: position 60,025,635 of record CM035622.1, read on the forward strand.
TTTACATACATAAAAAAAAACGATTACATTAATAAATTAAACAATTAAATTATTAAAATATTAATCATACAAAAAGATAAAAAAATATATAACTATTTTAATTTTATAATAGTATAAGTGATGCTCCATATATATATATATATAAGTGATGCTCCATATATATATATATATATATATATATATACTATTTTGTGTTTCAAGTTTGATAATGCAAAACATTAAATTGGGTGTACATATTAGGAAGATCTAGGGCCTTTCAAATTTTAATTTTGACATAATTCCTCAACACCATCATAACTTTTTAAGCATAATAATTTTGGTGAACATTATTAAAAAACATTTTTAATCCGTATAACTTTAATTTAATTGTCCAAGTACATCTTCAGTCATAAAATTGATCAAATAATAAAAATATAATTAAAAGTCGAGAGAATAGAAGAAATTTTAAGTAGTCGTTTGTTAACGTAGTTAAAAAATAATGTTACTCTGCGAAGTCACGTTTAATAAATGGTTTCTTATTCCTCAATGGATTCAATCATTCATTAATAAAAGCTCAATTTACCCTTACACAATATGTAGTTGCAATGCCAATACCTAGCCCCAACTAGTTACAACTTATAACACACATTACCCGTATCCAACGCCGGGACAGGGTACGAGGAGTTACCTAACTAATACACATGTAAACATACATTCCTGGGTCAACAAATTTCGTTCCAATTTAAAACTTTTCAAACTTTATCTTACAATCCCTAAAATAGGCCTACGAGGCCCAAAACAGACATTGAAGGTGGTTCGAGACTACATCAAAAACTTTGAGACACCTAGGAAATTTTTCTTCAAAACAGGGCACACGCCCGTGTGGAGGGGCGACATGCCCATATGATCCCATAACATGGCCATGTTTGAAGCCCGTGTGGCTTACACGGCCTAAGCATTTAGGGAAACGTTCGTGCCCTATGCCCGTATAGATTTATTTCTAACATTAATCCTATAGGGGTTTTCACACGGTCTGGCACATGCACTTGTTCATGGCCTGTGTCCCTTATACGACCATGACACGCCTGTGTCTTCTACCCGTGTAACTCCCTAACTTGTACCCTATGAACAATTTTGGTTCACACGACTACGGCACATGCCCATGTGTGAAAATCCTGGTATTTTGTTTCTGACGTCATCAACTATTAAGGGTCACACAGCCAAGGCACACGTTCGTGTGCTAGGTCGTGTCTACCACATAGTTGAGACACACGGCCATGTCTCCACCCGTATGGTTACTATGGGCATTTAATTTTGCCAACTTAGGGTGCAGGGGACACACGGTGCAACACCCCAAACCTAGCCTAGAAGTCTAGACCGAATTTAGAATGCTACATTGATCACCGAAGTGATCGTGGGAAAATTCTACAAAACATTTTATCTCAATGAAACAAAACTTGTTTGAAAACGTTTAATAGCAAACTAGTAATAGTTTGCAATAAAACTCAATTTAACTCAATGTAAACCCGTTTAAAATATACGAATAAAACATAAATCGAAAACTGCACCACAGCATTATAAATCCTTACAGTTCAAACTTAAACAATAATAAAAAATCTGAAAATCACAACCAAATAATCCACTCTGCCAAGATTTTCTGAGACCTCTGAACTGAGTCCATTAGCAGATCCAGAACTATACCTGAAAGGAAACAAAAGAGGGGGTGAGCCACTCGAGCTTAGTGTGAGATCAAACTAATAAAACAACATAAACAAAAAAGAAACATAAAGGCTTGGAATCAGTTTAGGATCAGTTGCAAAGCAGAACCAACCTATCGAACTCTACAGAACTGGCTGATATACGCATAGCAAACCTTACCGTCAGATGACAATTGTGCATATACGCCCATCATCAACTTACCCTATATGTAACTTTACAGTCATATGACTCAATCACACACAGTAGCAGTAGTTCTCAAATGTTACAGACTGGGCCTATGCCTTTAATAGAATCAATATCAGTCAGGCCTTAGCCCATCAAATTAACTATCTAGTCAGACGGTCGCATTCAAGTCTGCAAGGTTCTCTTAGGCACAAGTGCCTTTCAGTCAAATAATACAATCAGACATTTCAGTCAATCAGACATTCAAATATTTCAGTCGAACAGTCAATCTGATATTGCAGTCACACAGTACAGTCACATTCTGTCACAGTATCACATTCAGTCAAATGCATATGAGTGCAAATGAGTTATGAAATAGCCCACCCATCCAGCCAACACACCATTTCGTCCAATCCTGCACTTACTGTGTGGATTCAATCAACCCACCCATCCCTACACTTACAATTAGCACCAGTTGCTGCACTAAACAGAAATTTGCAACCGAGCTGCTAGTATATCAGGCTTAAGAGCCTTTCGATACAGATCCTCAGATATATTATCCCGAGTTTCCTGGCAACGATGATTATCAGTATTGTCCACAACCCTCAGGGTATTGGGACTGCCCTCGACCTTCTAGGTATTGGGGCTTACAGTGTGTAGATAAACTGCTAGTCTCGTATATTACGCAGTAATGCTAGCATATAAGCTGTACTGTGCAATGCGGATTAACGCGGTACAGACATGTAGTATGAACTGCCAGAACAGATAGTAGTATGTAGTGAAGCTAACGTACATACGGTATAGTGCAATGCGGTAAATCATTGTACCGTCTATATGATGTTATCCCGAGTTCCTGACAATGATGATCATCTATGCAATTGAACTACCAGATCAAATCAGTCTTCCTTCTCTTCAAAATCCCACGCCAAGATGGTTTATGCAAATGGATGTAAACAAATGTATGAATGCAAATGCACCAATTCATAACATAATTTCAAACAGTCATTCAGAAGCAATCACATACAATCAATTACAGAAACATGCACACTTATACACTCAGATTCAGTACCTAACATTCCATACAACCAAACACAAGTAATCCTCAAACAACAGTTAAAGCAGAGTCATACCAACTCTCAGTAAGCTTAGTCGAGGGTTGGAACACATAGAATTATGATTGCACTTAAATTGCCCTATAATCAAAATTTGGTGAGCTAGGGCAACATGCTTGTGTGCCCCTGCCGTATGGAGCAATCCAGGCTGTGTGGGGATCCAAACACTTGTGTGAGAGGTAGCACACGGCCGTGTGACAGAGACACACACATGTGTGGTACAGGGGCACGGCCGTGTAAATAGGTCGTGTAACTTACTGTCCAATTTCACTAATTTAAGGTGTAGGGCAGACACGACCGTGTGAAGGTGTCACATGCCCGTGTAGCCATCAGACATGGCCGTGTGTCCCATAACACATGCCCGTGTGGAATCCCTAGGCCCCAAATCGGTCACACCACTGTGTGTCCTGAAGCACACGCCCTTGTGGGAACCCTAATTTCCCAAATCGGTCACACCGCTGTGTGACTCTAAATCCCTAATTCCAAAACTCACACGTCTGTGTACTCAAGGGACACGGCCGTGTGGAAGTCGAAAAAATCCCTAAATCGGCTACACGACTGTGTGGCACCCAAAATTGACCAAAAACCCTAGTTCCCAAATCCACACGATTGTATGCCTTCGGCACACCCCCGTGTGGCCGTCAGGGAGGCCACGACACCATCCCAAATCAGCCGACAAAATTACTGTTTTGGCCACCAGAACAATCCCTAGCCTTAACCACATCAAGAGTACATTAGAAACTAGCGTTTTCCCTTTACTTCTAATGACTATAGACCCAAAACCTTCGGGTTATCACTTATTCAAAATATGTCAAAACAGAGATTTTGTAAAAACAATAACGAGAAGACAAGGTTTAATCCCACACTTGTTTCGACGATAGAGGAGGCGACAGAGGAGTAGAAATCCTTAAATCAAACCAGCAAAATTGTTCTTTCCGAATTGTTTGTGAGTGGCCAAAAAGTTTAGAAAAGGGGAGAGGGGGAAAAGAGATGACGTCCCAAAAACAGTGAAAAGAAAATACCTATCGCAAAAGAATAATAACCTGATAAAAATTAATATCGAAAATAAAAATAAAAAGAAAAATAAAAAGAAAAATAAAAATAAAAATAAAAATAAAAGAAAAAGAAAATTCACCTAAAACGCACACATAAGGAATCGAACTCAGGTCCCTAACGCAAACTAACACTCTACGTAACCAGCAGACCAGCATGCCCATTCTTGACATTAAAATGCACAACTAATCACTTATATCCATCCTCCTCGCTGTCCCTAAGCTTAAAAACCCAATACTTCTAGGCCCAAAATTCAGGGCATTACACACGGCCTGACATGCCCGTGGGGTGGACTGTGTGTCATACGCGGCCTAGACACACACCCGTGTGTCTATCTATATGGACAATATAAGGCTATCTACCAAGCCTTTTGCCACCTTGAACCAAGATCAAGTACATACCAATACATGACATGGCATAAATACTCAACCAATTAATCATATTTAGACACATCAACACATGACCAATCCAACCATACGTTAATGTTACTACCTTTAGTACACTTGTTCATCCATGCTATTTTACACATTTATGAAAGGAACATCATTTGTATATATCAATAATGAATATTAGCCATTGTCCATGGCCTTATACAAAATGAGTCAATTTTATGACAAGCCAACACATTTGGCTCCAAAACAATATGACACTTAACAAAAAACTAAGTCCCTGTACATTCCATACACAAAATAATAAAACTAACTATACAAAGTGCTTCTTTGATAGTGTGATCGATGCCTCCGATGTCCGTTGATCCGCAAGCAAATTAGGCGGCACTATAAGAAAATGAAAAGGAAAAGAGGTAAGCATAAAGCTTAGTAAATTGCATATAAATAATTGACAACTATTTACCATGCATTAATATACTCACAACTTATTATCATATGTACATAATCACAAACACTCATAGCCATAACTTACTCATTTCCACCCACACAATTTATACAACATAAATCAAGCTCAATCCTCACAAATTTCGTTTAGGTACCTGTACCACTCACAACATAATCATAACATTTTTATTCTCAACATAAACTTTCAATCACCCGTTGAACCATTGGAATATTTAAGGATATCTCATAAGCCTCATACATAGGGTAGAATGCCGATGCCATGTCCAGACATGGTCTTTCACTGGCTCACATATCAAAGTTGATGCCATGTCCCAGACATGGTCTTACACTGACACATAATGAACATAATCATAACATTTTTATTCTCAACATAAACTTTCAATCACCCGTTGAACCATTGGAATATTTAAGGATATCTCATAAGCCTCATACATAGGGTAGAATGCCGATGCCATGTCCAGACATGGTCTTTCACTGGCTCACATATCAAAGTTGATGCCATGTCCCAGACATGGTCTTACACTGACACATAATGAGGCTGATGCCATGTTCTAGACATGGTCTTACACTAGTACTCACATCAATGTTGATGCCATGTCCCAGACATGGTCTTAGACTGGCTTATATCTTAAGGCCAATACCATTTCCCAGACATGGTCTTACACTAGCTCTCGGATAACCCTAGTATTATGGCAGGACTATTCGATCTATTCCTACGGTTCAACCGAGATTTTACTATATCATTCTCATCATACAAATTCATAACTGAAATTAAACATTTTATGCATAAACACAATGGAGTTGTAATATTTACACACAACTTACCTTGGTATACAAAATATGGGCGACTAATCGACTTAGTCCACTAGCTTGGCTTTCCCCCGGTCAAGGTCTGAATTTCGTATTTCTTGGTCTAAAATGAATTAATTCACTCATTTAATCACCATATTAACTAAGACATTCCAAAATTCATAATTTGACAAAATAACCGTTTTTCCTCTGGACTTTTGCAAAAATGATGATTTTATCCCTAGGCTCGTAAATTGATTTTTATCAAATTTTCTTACTAACCAAGCCTAGCCGAATTCTTTTCACTCTTATGGCAGCCCACAATTTCAATTATTTCATACAAATATCATCCATTTTATAACCTTTACAAAAAGGCCAAACGTAGGTGTTTTCATGAAAATTTCTTTCACAAAAGTTGTTTATCTAACAACCAACATTCACTTTCTTCCATAATATTTCAGAAACCAATATAAATGCTCTCATAGAAAAACCCTAAACTTTCAACCATTTTGCAAAATAGTCCCCTCAATAGTTAGCTCATGCTACAAGGGTCCCAAAAGTACAAAAATTATCAAGAAAGGCCATTAAAATCACTTACTTGCAAGGATTAAAGTTTTCTGAAATTTTCAAGCTTCAAAACCCTTAGATTTGCTGGTATTTTTGGTGAAGGAGAAGGAATAAATGAAAAAGGTGAGAGCTAGGCAATTTAGGGTATTATTTTATCAATTTAACCATCAAATTCCACCTAATTTTGACTTTTTCAATTTTCTTGTCTCCCTTGGACGGCCACCTCTCTATTAAGGGTCTATTTTCTCTTTAAAGACCCTTAATTATGGTTCTCTAGCTATTTAGCACTATTTGCTAGTAAGACAAAACTTTTGCTCTTTATGCGATTTAGACCTTTTTTGCAATAGAGCCCACAATCGCTTAAATTAATTCACCAAAATTTTCATGCACTCATATAATCATGTTATAAAACATAAAATAACATAAAAAATAATTTCTCCGACCTTGGATCTGTGGTTCCGAAACCACTGTCCAACTAAGCCCAAAATCGGGCTGTTACACAACTACTCATCTAGACCTTTCTTTCACAAGTTTAATTTATTCACAAATAATATCTATGTTATATTATACGTCGATAATGATAGCATGAATGATCAAAAAATAATAATAAAAACACATATTTTGTGGAAAACCCTTATGTGGAAAAATGACGGGCAAAGTGGGAAAAAATCACTAATTTTGAAAAATAACAATACAAGAGGTTTGCGTGTATGCACGGTTTTTAAGGGTTAAACAACTCATCTAATAGAAGAAGCATAATTCTATACGAATTCAACTTGTGCAGCAAGGTCCCCATAGATCTCCAATTTTGCCTCTCTATTTTATTTTTTTAACAAGCAAGTTGCATCTGAAACTTTTCAAGCCAGATCAAATGGGATTAAGATCACACAACTCTAACAACCTCAAATTGAGTGCGAAATCAAATAAAGAGAATACTTAGATAAGAACAATTCACAACTCTTTACCCATCAAAAAGTGAACCTTAGATCGTGCAATATATTGCCTATCTATAGGCCTCCATGCAGCAGTGATAAGCACCAATAATTAAGATAAACTAAACTTGACTTCTAATACTTAGCATGTTTAATTAATGAAGTTCCAAATTAATAAGAAGTCACCTCCTTGAAAATAGCAAGAAAACAAGTCTTTAAGATTGAGAAAAATTATCACCATAAACCCAAGTTAAATTCAATCTCTTCAACATACTCAAACTTTAGATAAATATAACTACTTTAATTTCAGCTTTGAGTATTGGAATGAGAACGTTTAAGAAGCTCATTTTCTTATTAAAACAACATCCAATAAGATGCACACTTAAAAAAGACCAACATATAAATATATCCAGACTATCTTGATCATTAAATCTATGATTCATAAGGTCATTGAACAAACATTGCTAGACAACCTTAATTCTAGCAATTACCATGTTCGATAATTATGAACAAATTTTTATAAAAAATATAAAATAAAGATGATATAATATTTTTGAAAAAATAATTATATTTTATATTATTAGAAATTAAATTTTAATTATTTAAATCCTTCCTGTAGATATACTGAAAACAAATATATAAAAAAAAACGCAAAGCATTACTTTCGCCTGCAGATATACCAAGAAGAAGTTAAGTTTTTTAAATAGAATTTTAAATTTTAGTTTTATGAATAGAGGAAATAGTAAATTTTTTTGTTGAAAAATTTAATCTAGAATTTAATCAAGATTTTGTGAAAATATATAATATTGGTAATGCAATATATCGCAAAAGAATAAAAATAAAAAAATAAAGAACACACAGATTTTACGTGGAAACCCTTTCGGGAAAAAAACCACGGGCAGAGGAGAAGAAAATTCACTATGACGAATTCGAATCATTACAAGAAGAATAGGCTATGTCTATTTATAGGCTTGTAAACCCATATTCTAGTAGGATTGAAACACCTTATCCTAATCAATATAAAATAGATAGAGTTTAATAAGGTTTAAAAAACCTTATTCTAAAATAAAATAAAAGAAGTCTAGTTCTATTTAGATATTACTTTTATTTTATTTTTCATCGTATTTTATTTAAATAAGAATTCGGGTCACTTAATTCTAACAATCTCCACCTTGACATGAATTCTCAATGAACAAGTTCTTCACCACCAACTTTCAACGAATAAGTTCTCCACCTCTTCCATAAAACCCCTTAAGGGTTTAACTTCAACAATGAACACCAACCAAGTCTAAGCAGTGCTCAAACTTGGTTATAGGAAGTGACTTAGTCATCATATCTGCAAGATTTTCATGAGTACTAATTTTGCTCACAACAATATCACCACGAGCAATAATATCACGAACAAAATGATACCGAACATCAATGTGTTTTGTTCTCTCATGAAACATTTGATCTTTTGTAAGGAAGATGACACTTTGACTATCACAAAATACTGTACTGATTTGAAGATCTTTATTGAGTTCACTAAATAGTCCCTTCAACCAAATAGCTTCTTTACAAGCCTCAGTAATCGCCATGTACTCAACTTCAGTGGTAGACAAAGCGACTGTAGTTTGTAAAGTGGCTTTCCAACTGATTGCACAACCTCCAATTGTAAAGACATAACCTGTGACAGATCTTTTTCTATCAAGGTCTCCAGCAAAATCAGCATCAACATACCCAATGACTCCATCTCTAGTTCTTCCAAACTGTAAGAAAACATCAGTAGTACCTCGTAAGTATCTTAAAATCCACTGAACTGCTTTCCAGTGTTCTTTACCGGGATTCGCCATGTATCTGCTAACTACACTGACTGCATTTGATAAATCTAGACGTGAACAAACCATAGCATACATGAGAGATCCCACTGCACTAGAGTATGGAACATGTGACATGTACTCAATCTCATCATCTGATTATGGAGACAAAGCTGATGAAAGTCTAAAATGAGCTGCTAAAGGAGTACTAACAGGCTTAGCACTCTGCATATTGAACCTGCAAAGAACTTTTTCAATGTACCCTTTCTGACTTAGGTACAATTTATTTTCTTTTCTATCTCTTAGAATTTTCATACCAAGTATCTTTTTTGCTGGTCCCAAATCTTTCATCTCAAATTCTTCACTTAGTTGGGCTTTGACCTTTCTTATCTCTCCTTTATCTTTTGATGCTATCAATATGTCATCAACATAAAGGAGTAGATATACAAAAGAGCCATCATTTTTTTTCTTATAGTAAACACAACTGTCAAAACTACTTCTTTTGAAATCATGAGAAGTCATAAAGGAATCAAACCTCTTGTACCACTGTCTTGGTGACTGTTTCAAACCGTAAAGGGACTTTTTTAGCAAGCAAACATAGTCCTCTTTTTCTGAGACTGTAAAACCCTTTGGTTGTTGTATGTAAATATCCTCCTCAAGTTCTCCATGTAAAAATGCAGTTTTAACATCTAACTACTCAAGCTCCAAATCATGCATGGCCACAATACCAAGCAAAGCTTGAATCGAACTATGCTTCACAACTAGGGAGAACACATCTGTGAAGTCCACTCCTGGAATTTAACTGTAACCCTTTGCAACAAGCCTTGCTTTATATCTGGGTTCTTCAACTCTTGGAGTCCCTTCTTTCTTTTTATACACCTATTTACAATGAACAGCCTTTTTACCTTTAGGAAGTTTTACAAGATCTCATGTTTTGTTTTTATGAAGTGATTCCATCTCTTCTTGCATAGCAAACATCTACTTTTCTGAGTCTTCACAACTAACTGCCTCAGAATAATTAGATGGCTCTTGGTTTGCATCAATATCTTCAGCCACATTTAAAGCATAAGCAACTAGATCAACCTCAGCATACTTCTTTGGAGGTTTAATTTCTCTTCTAGTTCTATTTTTGGCGATAGAGTATTGTGGTGAAGAAACAACTTTATTCTCAATTTTTGTACTAACTTGAGGAGTCGACTCTGTATTAATTTGATGCTCCACCTGCTTTTGATTTTCTTTATTAGAAGAATCTTTAAGAGATAAGTTAGGTAGCATAGCAGTTTCATCAAAAACATCTCTGCTAATCACAATTTTTCTATCTTCAGGACACCATAACTTATACCCTTTAACACCAGTTTTATAACCAAGAAAAACACATTTAATGGATCTTGGTTCCAATTTTCCATTATCAACATGAGCATATGCAGGACACCCAAAAATCTTTAAATCAGAATAGTCAGTAGGGTTACTAGACCATACCTCTTGTGGAGTCTTTTTCTCAATGCAATGGATGGAGATCGGTTGATCAAAAAACATGTAGTAGAGGCTGCTTCAGCCCAAAATGACTTTGGTAAGTTGGCATTTGACAACATACATCGAACCTTCTCCATGATCATTCTATTCATTCATTCTGCAACACCATTTTGCTGTGGAGTATGATGAACTGTCAAGTGTCTCACAATCCCTTCAAACTTGCATAGTTTATTAAACTCATCAGAACAAAACTTTAAGCCATTATCTATACGAAGGTGTTTTATTTGTTTTCCCGTCTGTTTTTCAATCATAGTTTTCCAAGACTTAAATGCGAAAAACACATCGCTTTTCTACTTCAAGAAGAACGCCCAAACTTTTCTGGAAAAATCATAAATAATAGTTAGCATATAATTAGCTCCACCTCTCGAAGGTACTCTGAATGGCCCCCACAAATCAGAATGAATATACTCCAATGTTCCCTTCGTATTATGGATTCCTCTAGTGAATCGAACTCTCTTTTGCTTCCCAAAAAACGCAATGCTCACAGAACTTCAGTTTGCAAATTCCTTGCCTATCAAGACGTCCTCTTTTGCTCAATTCTGCCATACCATTCTCACTCATATGCCCTAGCCGCATATGCCAAAGTTTTGTAATATCATCATCTGACAAGGAAGAGGAAGCAACAGCTACATCACCAGTAACAGTAGAACCTTGCAGAACATATAACTTGGCAGTCTTTCTTTACCTTTTCATCACAACGAGGGAACCTTTAGAAATCTTCAAAACCCCACTTTCAGCTGTGTATTTGTACCCTTTTGAATCAAGAGTAGTTAACGAAATTAAATTTCTTTTCAATTCTGGTACATGTCGTACGTCACTAAGGGTTCTAACAACTCCATCAAACATCTTAACTTTAATCGTTCCAACACCTGCGATTGTACACAAAGCATTATTTCCCATCAAAATAACACCTTCAGACACTGTTTCGTAATTTGTAAACCAATCTCTATTAGGACTCATGTGGAAGGTGCAGCCTGAATCAAGGATCCACTCCTTACTCACTTTAGAATTGATGACTGAAGCGACTAGAAGTTCACCATCGCTGTAGTCTTCTACAACATCAGCTTCACCAGAATTTTCTGGTTGTTTTCCCTTTTGATTCTCAGCCTCCCTTTTGATCTTATTTTGTAGCTTATAGCACTCAGATTTAATGTGCCTTTTCTTCTTGCAGAAGTTACAAGTTTTACCTCTGTTTGAAGACTTCAATCTACTCTTAGATTTACCGCCTTCCACGATCATCATCAGCATTTAGATCTTGTCTCCCACGAACAATGTGACTCTCACCCTGAGAGTCAGTTTTAACCACAAGATGCTTCATCTTATCATACGAGGTTAAAGAATCATAAACCTTATCAACTGTGAGAAACTCGCGGCTATATAAAATCGTGTCTCTAAAGGTTGAATAAGACGAGGGTAACGAACAAAGTAGAATTAACCCTAAATCTTCCTTATCATACTGAACCTCCATGGCCTCCAAGTTTGAGAGAATTTCTTTAAACACTATTAAGTGTTCATGCACAAATGCACCTTCCTCCAAACGATGAGCATAAAGACGTTGCTTCATATGTAGCTTGCTGGTTAGAGTTTTCGACATGCATATTTGTTCCAGCCTTTTCCATAATCCAGCGGTGGTCTTCTCCTTCATCACATCTTGCAAAATTTCGTTAGACAAATGCAGATGTAACTGTGTTAACGCCTTTCGATCCTTACGCTTCTTCTCTTCATCTGTTAATGTTGAAGGCATCTTATCTATCCCTAGCAGGGCTTCCTCTAGATCCATCTATGCAAGAACTGCTTGCATCTTAATCTGCCACAGTGCAAATCTGGTGTTGCGATCCAACAGCGAAATTTCATACTTCAAAGACGCCATTACCGTGATCGAGATGAAAAAATCTAGAAGCTTTGATACCAATTTGTGAAAATATATAATATCGGTAATGACAATATATCGGAAAAAAATAAAAATAAAAAAATAAAGAACACACAGATTTTACATGGAAACCCTTTCGGGAAAAAACTACGGGCAGATGAGAAGAAAATTCACTATGACGAATTCAAATCATTACAAGAGGAATAGGCTATGTCTATTTATAGGCTTGTAAAGCCATATTCTAGTAGGATTGAAACACCTTATCCTAATCAATATAAAATAGATGGAGTTTAATAAGGTTTAAAAAACCTTATTCTAAAATAAATAAAAGAAGTCTAGTTCTATTTGGATATTATGTTTATTTTATTTTCTATCGTATTTTATTTAAATAAGAATTCGGGTTACTTAATTCTAATAGATATCAACATAGGACAGCCATAAAGTTCTGAATTATACAAGTAAATTGAAATATTTATGACATATTTTAATTTTACATACAAAAAACGACATTAGAAAATCAAATTTTAAAATGATAAATATTTTCTTTGACAGTAAAAATAAATATTATCTTAAAAGTAGCTTAACTATTTATTTAAAGGTATAGGAGATCAAAGATTTCAGTTTGATTGTTCAAATCAACGGAGTGATTCCTTTTTCCTTTCCCAACTTTTAATTTTAATTTTTTTAATTAGCCAATAAAAATTGGTTATGTAAAAGTATAATTAAGGATTCTGTATTAAGAGATAATATACATTTTAGTCCATTTACTTAAAAAATAGATAAATTAATCTTTTTATATTAAAAAAAGAGTGTAAATGGACTCTTTTATTAAAAATTCTATTCATACGCTTTGTCAAGTGATTATTTGGATTTTTAAATTTTTTATATGAAAGTGATGTGGGATTAAAGGATGATTAGGATTAGGTAGAAATACGATGGAGATCTCTATATTAGGAGTTGAATTGTATTTTTGGCTCCTCTATTTAAAAAATGAGTATATTGATTCTTTTGTTGAAAATTCAATCTATTTCTATTTTTAAGCGACGATGTGATTGACCAGGCGACCGAATAACAATACGTGGTGTGTCGTATGTAACTCATGTGGATATGCCAAAAAATTAAAAAAATCTAAAAAATAAATAAAAATTTTAATAATTATTTAAAAAATCACCTCTTTGTCTAAATTAATCCTCAATGTGGTTTTTTAAATAATTATAAAAATATTATAGAAAATTATTTAAAAAATATTAAAATTTATTAGAAATTATATTTTTTAGAAATTATTTAAAAATTATATATAAAAAAAAAACAATGCCAAGAATGAACTTGGACGAATGTTTGTCAAGGTTTAAATGGGCCCATACAACCATTTATCTAGGTTCATTTTAGAATTATTTCTTAAATAATTATACAAAATTATTTCTTAAATAATTATAAAAATATTTTAAGGATTTTGTTAATTTTCTAAAATACTATCATGTCAGCATGAGGTACACATGGCTGCATCTGCATTTAACAATAAAAATAAATAGAATTTTTAATAAAAATGACCAATTTGCTCTTTTAATCTAACGTAGGGCTAATTTGCCCACTTTTTTGAGTAAAGGAAGCAAAATGCAATTGACTTCTAATACATGAGCCTCCATAATACTTTTATCTAATCCTGCTCATCGTATAATTCCACGTCGCTTATATTTAAAAAAAATTAAAAAAGCTGAATCATCACTTACATCACACAAATGGAATTTTTAATGGAAGAGTGAATTACATTTTTTTTCACACACAAGGATTAATTTATCTATTTTTTAATAAAAGAAGCAAAATGCAATCTACCTCCTAATGCAGGGGTCCTCAATACTTTTACCAAATCTGATACTTCAATCTTTTAATATTTAGATTTTCTTTTCCTTTTGTCACCTTGGAATGTTGTGATTAAATGTTTTTTCAAAATTGAAAAAAAAAGGAGAGGCTAAATTGCATTGTTGGAAAAGAAACTTGTATATTTTTAAAGAAGATGAATAATTTAAGTGGATGGGGCGGGACCTAGATCTAAAACTGGTGCAGTCATGGAGACCTCGACATTCTAATTGTATTTGCATACATGTATTGTGACTATAAAAACATCCACCAGCCTCCTTTGTTTTCTTTGCTATACCATTTCTCCTTATCCCTTTCCAAGTTGAAAGCACCAAAAGCAATTTAAGAGGTTGGAAAAATGGATCAAACACAAAACCAGAAGCAACAATCTTTGTGTCAGTTTATGAAATCTCAGATTCATAGAAAACTAGCTCAAACATTGCTGCTTCTTTCAATCTCAGTTTTCTCCCTATTCTTTTCCTATTCATATTGGCTTTCTTTGCTCCGTCCCTTCAACTTCAACTTCCATAATTCACTTCCTTTCCAGTTGTTTAGCGATGCTATAGATAAGAACTGCATGTTCCTTTTTTGCAATGGACTGCTTGTTTTTCTTGCTAAAAACTCAGGATTAATCAGTTTCATCTATGTATAATGATGATCACTATTTCAAGAGCTATGAATCTGATCAGTCAATTGATTTGGAGCCAAAAGCACCATTGTTGGACAATGAAGCTGCCTTGGATAGCACTATTGATCAGGCAATAGAAAACAATAATGTGATAGAAGAAGAGAAATGGGGTTCGAAGATAATTGCGGAAGAAGAAGAAGCTGTTTTCATTGGAGAAGACAAGGTACTTTATGTACCAGACATTGGAGAAAGTGAAAAGAGTATAGAAGAGCTAAACAAAAGGTTTGATGATTTCATCACAAAAATGAAAGAAGAACTCAGGATAGAAGCTCGACAACAATTGGTCACAGTTTAAACATTATCTTTGGGATGATTCCAAGATAAATTTAAATCATCAGAAGAGTCTGTTTAATATTAATAAATTTCTCTTTTGTTTTTCTATTTCTACACTCCAGAATATTAGATACAAATATATATACTTTCTTTTTTAAAAGTTTTTTGTGAAAATTATGTGTCATATCTATATTGAACACAAATGTAGGATAAAAATATTTCAGGAAAACTGAAAAAGTCTGGATAAACTCTGGTTTATACATAAATGCTAGGAGTTGTTCTGGTTGACTATAGTTCATGTTTTCTCTCTCTTGTTAATGCAGTATTTTTTTTCTTGCTTAGGGGATCGAGGCTTCACTTTGCTAGGCAATGTGCTATGAAAGATTCAAATTCCTAATCTAAATTTAATGATTTCAAGTTTTTGGATAACTCACACTAACTATCCCATGTTTAAAGAGAAACATGTTGGAAAATATAGACATCATATATATAATAAGGATAATTATTTGTTATTATTTACTATCATGATAAGTTAGCTAAATTAAAAAGTGATCTAATTTGGTTAGAATTTTATTGGGCTTTAATTATTAAATAAAGTATTGGTCAAATATGTGTAGATACTCTTCAAATCAAATTCTAATTAATGATGGGCTAATTAGAATTTGATTAGAGCTAATATACTAAGGTTATAAATATTAGGGTTATGGTCCCAAATTATACACAAGATATCTTTTCTAATATCCCATCATTAGGAAAGAGAGAGCAGATATTCTCTAAATTTCTTGTGTTCTAATTTGGAAGATTAAATCCCCAAAATCCGGTAAAACTTCAAGGAATTCATGGATTCAGGTACGCTTCCGCATTTAGTTTTATTATTGATTTATTCTTGATGATTTGACGTGATAGATCCTGGTTTATTTAGTTTTATTTTAGATTTATTTTACAAATCTAACAAGTGGCATCCGAGCCTCGTCATGTTAAATTATTGGGAATTGATTAAGTTTCTATTCTTTTTGGAATGAATTGATTCTCTATTATTTTTTAGATTGATTCATTTTTCCAGATATTATGGATTTGATATTTTAAGTACATATTATGTTGAATCTTTGAGATACTTAATAAATTTTTGGATTTTGATTCTTTAAATAAAATTTTAAAGTTTTTAATAAAGTTTTAAGGTTTTAATTTTTTGTGGAAAGATTTACAGTTTTAATTGAGAATTAAAAAAACATATAGAAATTTATATACATATATATATATATATATATATATATGTTTCGTTTACATATATAAATATATAATATATGCATGCCTTGATTGGTTTAATGCATATTGTTTTGGAAAATTATATAAATATATATGATTATATTTTAATTTGATTGAAAGATAAAATTAAGGTAAGTATTTTCAAAAATAAATAAATTCAAATTTTGGTTTTTAATTAAGGATGTTTGATATTTTAAATAAATTAATTGAAACAAAATGCCGCCAAAGTGACATCTTTTGTGTAGAT
This sequence comes from Gossypium stocksii, assembly GCA_020496765.1. Classification (NCBI taxonomy): domain Eukaryota; kingdom Viridiplantae; phylum Streptophyta; class Magnoliopsida; order Malvales; family Malvaceae; genus Gossypium; species Gossypium stocksii. The sequence goes on from CM035622.1 coordinate 60,042,332, forward strand.
TAGTTTATTTGAAATATTAAGATGATTATATGTTTTTTGTGATTCATGCGTTTATTAATTGACCCAAAAATAAGTTAATATTTGGCAGAATTTCAACGACATCTGTGGTGATAAATGTGTGACAATTATAAGGTATTTCATGTTAGCAATAAGTTAGCCCAAAGATTAATTCGTTGTTTGACATAATTTATTTTCAATGTTTGACTGCTGCAACACGAGTACCTGTAACACCCTAAACCCGGTCTAGATGTTATGGTCGAATCTGGCGATGTCACATGAGAGTGTTTTTGTAAATCGTTTCGATACTTAAAAATAATTCCAATTGTTATCTTATACTTATCCGACGAAAAACACGTAATGATTAGCTTGCTTGAAAACATTTCTTAGTTAATTTTGGAAAACAATGTTTTGTGGTGTTGCAGTATATAAATCTAAAATAAAAGTTTAAAAACCCAAATAAAAACCAAAAGTCCTTAGTCCATAAATTACATCGAAATAAAATCCCAAAAGAATAATAAATAAAGCAGTGTAAGCATTAAAATCGAAAAAAAAACCATAGTTTATGTGTCCTTGGTCACCATCGAGCCCTCCGCCACACCGATCCGTCTACTGTTGGGGATTACCTGACAAATAAACAAATAAAGGGGTGAGTTTCACAACTCAGTGTGCACATCCCCACAGTTCAACATACATACAGATATATAACAAATAGCAGATAATTTGGGTCAGAGCCTTTTATAGAATCGGTGTGGGCTACTACCCACTCAGAACAGAGTCAGATACAACCTTAAGGCCTTAGCCCATCATAAATAATGCATGCATATCAGATCAGAACATGCCCACCATCCCTACACACCATCTCCGTCCAACCATACACATCATGTGGGGATAAAATTGACCTACCTAGCCCTACACACTAAGTATGGGGATAAAATCAACCCATCCAATCCTACACACCATAAGGTACCATGAAACAGCACATATCAGAAATATCCAACATAGCTGCCAGATAACAGGCTTAGAAGCCTTTTAGATACTTCCTTCTCTTCATCAATAATCCCACCCCAATGCAATGCAATGTAACATACATAAATGGCATGCTATATGCAGATAAACAGATCACATATATAGATAGACACACATGTTTATAATAACATGCTAAGTGCATACATCACAATATCAGATCAGAGAAATAGGGGTCTAAAATATCCTTACTGACCCTACATCAGGTCACAGTCTACTTGGGCGACTCGTGCAACCATACGGTATATTTCAGAAAAATGAGCTCACACGCCCATCTGGCCTGCCCAAAATCCCACACGCGCGTGTGGCCCACACAGCCCAACTAGCTGAGCTTGTGTCTCGCACACAGCCTCACCGACCTCACACGGCCCGTCGTGCCCGTGTCTCGCGCGCACAGTCTGCCTCGTCATCCACACGCCTGTGTATCGCCGTACGGCCTACCACACAGGCAGTCCACACGCCCATGTGGCGTCGACAGAGGGCTTTTTGGCTTTCACCAAATCTCATTTTCTCTGTAATCGGAGTACACACCTGGTTTGTTTTTGCTAGGTACGCTATTCCGAGACTACCAGTACCTATAATCAGAATATTCAACCTTTTAGAAACTAAAAAATGAGCCCTATCAACCAATCCTGAAACGAAAAATTGACTTACCGCAACCAGACAAACACCACTTCGAAACAACTCTATGAATCGTTGATTCCAATCTCCTGAGTGACTCCTAAACAATGATAAAACACCTCTTAAACCCTTTATCAAAATAGCGTTCAAGATCGATAATTAGAAACTTACCACCGATTAACATGATTAAGAATCGCAAGCCCACTATTACGAAACCAAAAATGAACAAAAGGAAAGCAAGGGAAAAATCGGTAGAAATAGAGGTAGAAGGAGGGAAAACGACAATAAAAGAAGAAGAAGGAAAACAAAAGAAAATGGAAAGATTTCAAAAAACTTTGAAAACTGAGAAAACTGAATTTTTCCACATTCAGCAACAACCAAAAATTCTGATAACCTCTACATCCCTTAATTTTCTCCACTGAACACTCCACTATAAGACTTCCAGTTAAACACAACCTGTAGCCGAAACTAGCAGCAAAAATAACACTCTTTTGCCTACGCAGGGATTCGAACACAAGCCCTCCAGCTTAACAACACTCTACTTATCCACCAGACCAGCAGGACCATTGTGACATAATTTTACCCACATTTAGTTATAAGCCTATTGAACAAGAGTAAGACTTTATTCAAATAAAAACCCAAAATTTAGCCCAAGTCTTGACTTGAATTTGGGACCTCCCCAACACACCCAGAGCACATAGCCACTAAAGCAGATAATTATTTGTGCCAAATTAATGCAGAAACATATATATGAATTCTTACGCTACAAATTCACAAAAAAAACTAAAATTAAGAAAATTTTGGGGCGTTACAATACCGCTTACTGTTAATATTACTATCCAAAGACTTGATATTAATGTTGTGTTTAGTATCTTGAGATGGGATTAGCCATTATCCTGAATTTATTGTTTACTTATGAATATTAATTTAAGCCTGTTTTTTGTTCTATATTTAACTAATTCATCTTTTACTGCCACAATATCTACTAATATAAATTTTATACCTATGCTTAATTCGACTAATTTTAAGGAATGGAAAAGGCACTTACTTATAGTGCTTGACTGTATAGACATAGACCTTGCACTAAGGGAAGAGCAACTTGCACCTCCCACTGCGGAAAGCACCCCTGATGTTAAGAGGGATTTTGAGAGGTTAGATCGTTCAAATTGCATGAGTCTACTTATCATAAAACACAACATTCCAGAAGCCTTTAGGGTACAGAATCTGAAGAGATTACTCAGGCCATGAATTTCCTTGATGAAATTGGGAAACGTTTTGCTAAAAACGATAAGGTTGAGATGACATCACTTCTAACTTCTTTGATGTCTATGAAGTATAAGGGTCAAGGAAACGTAAGGGAGTACATTATAGAGATGTTCCATACTGCTTCAAGACTTAAGGCACTTAAGATCGAGCTTTCTAAGTAGCTTGTTCTTATGGTTTTGGTATCGCTTCTTGCACAATTTAATTAATCAAAAATTAGCTATAACTGTCAAAAGGAGAAATGGACCCTAAATGAGCTCATTTCTCATTGTGTGTAAGAGGAAGAAAGGTTGAAGCATGATAAGTCTGAAAGTGCTCATTTGGCCAATGCTCCTAAAGACAAAGGCAATAAAAGAAAATTTCAAAATGAAGCTGCTAAGGGTCCAACTCAAAAGAAACAACAACAAGCTACAGAGAGTTGTTTCTTTTGTAACAAGTTTGGACACGTAAAGAAAGATTGTACCAAATATCATGCTTGGCATGCAAAGAAAGGTATAATTCTTAATTTGGTCTGTTCTGAGATTAATTTAGCTTTAGTACCTAGAAACACTTGGGGGATAGATTCTGGTACTACTACTTACATAAGTGTTTCTATACAGGGTTGCCTGAGTTATCGAAAGCCAAGTGATGGTGAAAGACACATCTTTGTGGGTAATGGAAAATTGGTAGAAGTGGAAACAATTGGGCATTTTAGGTTGATATTAGGAACTGGTTTTTATTTGGATTTAAAAAACAATTTTATGTACTGTCATTCAAACGGAATTTAGTTTTTGTTTCTTTGTTGGACAAATTTGGATATTATTGTTCATTCAGAAACAATCAATTTAATTTGTCTTTAAATTCAAATATTATTGGAACTGGTATGTGGAATTTGCTAGAAACAGTTGCATCCTATAATGAAACCTTAATTTGCTAGAAACAGTTGCATCCTATAATGAAACCTTGTATGTGGAATCACGTGGTATTAAACGTAAATTAAATAAGGAAAATTCAGCATCATTATGGCATAAGCGCTCAAGCCATATCTCAAAAGTCAGAGTTGAACGCCTTGTGTCTGATGGTATTTTAGAATCCCTTGACTTCACAGGCTTTGATGTCTGTGTCAATTGCATTAAGGGAAAATAGACCAAAACCAAGAGATTGGGTGCCAACGATCTTCAGACTTCTTAGAATTAATTCATACAGATATTTGTGGGTCATTCCCTATAGCATCTTAGAATTGTCAACAATATTTCATAACATTCATAGACGATTACTCACGTTATGTGTACCTATATCTCATTTATGAGAAATCTCAGTCTTTGGACGTGTTCAAAGCTTATAAAGCTGAAGTTGAGAATCAACTCAACAAAATGATTAAAAACATCATATTTAATTGTGGTGGTGAGTACTACGGTAGATATGATGGCTCAAGTGAACAATGTCTAGGACCATTTGCGAAATTCCTAGAGGAATGCGGTATTGTCCCACAGTACATCATGCCAGGATCACCTAGTATGAATGGTGTAGCTGAAAGACAAAATAGATCTCTTAAGGATATGGTAAGGAGCATGATTGCTTATTCTACCTTATTGAGTCCTTCTGGGGAGAAGCATTAAAGATAGCAGAGTACCCAATAAAGTAGTTGCAAAAACACCTTATGAGCTTTGGACAAGTCAAAAGCCTAGTCTAAAATACTTTCACATTTGGGGATGTCCAGTTAAGGCAAGGCCCTGTAGGCCACATAAAAAGAAATTGGACTCCAAAACAATAAGCAGTTACTTTATTGGCTATTCTGAGTGATCCAGGGGATATAAATTTATAATCCCATAATAAGGAATATTTTTGAGACGGGATTTGCAACATTTATTGGGTATGTTGAGTTTGTGGAAGAAATAAGGTTAGAGACATTGCTTTTAAGGAGGAATTGGATTCTAACTTAGTTCCTACTATCACTTTTGATGATGTTTAGGTTCTTTTACCTATCATTGATCAAGAAGTGAATCCAGAACCTCTACAAGACAATGTTGAACAACTCTCAATTATCATTGATCAAGAAGTGAATCCAGAACCTCCACAAGACAATGTTGAACAACTCCATATTATCATTGATCAAGAAGTAAATCCAAAACCTCTACAAGACAATGTTGAACAACTCCCCATTCAAAATGAGGTAATTGTTCCAGAAGAATAAACTCAACTACCTCAAGAACAAGTACCATTAAGGAGGTCCACAAGAGATAGAAGAAATGCTATTCCAGATGATTATATTATATTTCTCTAAGATCATGAGGATGATAATGGAATGATGGAAGATGATCCAATCAATTTTCATTAGGCCATGAAAATTTCTAATTCTTAAAAGTGGATTAATGCCATGAAAGATGAGTATAAGTTTATGCAAGACAAGAAAGTTTGAGAACTTGCCTCATTACCTGAAGGTGAAAAACCAATTGGTTATAACTAGATATTTAAAACCAAAAAGGATGCAAATGGTAATGTAAAGAGGTATAAGGTGCATCTTGTAGCAAAAGGATATACTCAAAAGGAAGGTATTGATTTTACAAAGACTTTCTCTCCAGTTTCATCGAAAGACTCCTTTAGGATAATCATGGCACTTATTGCTCATTTTGATCTTGAGTAGTATCAGATGGATGTTAAGACTGCATTTCTTAATGGCAACATTGAAGAAACAATTTATATGGTGCAACTAGAAAATTTTGAGTCAGAAGACTCAAAGCATATGATTTGCAAATTGACAAAATCCATCTATAGACTCAAATAAGTTTCCCGTCAATGGTACCATAAGTTTCATCAAATAATTGTTTCATTTGGTTTTGAGATGAATATTGTTAATGATTGTGTGTATCACAAATTCAATGGGAGTAAGTACATATTTCTGGTTCTATATGTTGATGACATTTTGCTTGCCGCTAATGATATAGGCTTATTGCACGAAACCAAGAGGTTTTTATCTAAGCATTTTGATATGAAAGATCTTGGGGACGCCTCTTTTGTTTTAAGAATCCAGATACATTCGAGATCGATCTCGAGAATTCTTGGATTATCACAAAAGAGCTATATCGATAAAGTACTCAAAAGGTTTGGCATGCAAAATTGTAGACCAGGTGACACCCCTGTTGCTAAAGGATACAAATTTAGTTTTACTCAATGCCCTAAAAGTAACCTTGAAATTCAAGAAATGCATCAGCTATTGGGAGTTTAATGTATGTTCAAGTTTGTACGCGTCTGGATATTGCATATATTGTCTGGATGTTAGGCAGATATTTAAGCAATCCTGGTATAGACCATTGGATAGTAGCCAAAAGGGTTATGAGATATCTTTAGAGAACAAAAGATTACATGCTTGCTTATAATAAATCAGATCTTTTGGAGGTCATAGGGTATTCTGATTCTGATTTTGCTGGATGCCAAGATAGTAGGAAATCTACATCAGGCTATATTTACCTATTAGTTGGAGGAGCTATATCTTCGAAAAGTGTCAAACAGACACTTGTTGCTTCATCCACTATGGCAGCAGAGTTTGTAGCATGCTATAAGGCATCAAACCATGGATATGATTGCGGAATTTTGTGACAAGGCTGCGCATTTTGGAGAATGTAGAAAGACCACTCAAATTATTTTGTGACAATAAGTCAACAGTGCTGTATTCCAGTAACAACAGGAGTTCATCTAAATTAAAACATATTGACATAAAGTTCCTAGTTGTAAAAGAAAGAGTACAAAATTGTCAAATATCCATAGAGCACATTGGGACAAACTCCATGATAGCGGACCCGCTCATAAAAGGTTTACCACCCAAGGTCTTTCATAAGCACATTGCTCACATGGGTGTTACATTGTTTGAGGATATCATGATTTGGTGGGAGTTTATATTTTATTTGTTTTCAGAAATTTATGTATTTGGTTATTATCTGATTAGAAATGAAGTATTCAGTTTATTCACTCTGTTTACTATTTTGAAATTGACCTCACTTAAGTTTAAAGAGGACCAGTTGGAAATAGACATGTTTAGATCATATTGCATGTAATTTCCGTGCTACACATCTATACTTGATCTATTTCATTTGGTTGTGTTAATATATGTGATCATGGATGAATTTAATTACGATATATGTAACGAAAGTCGCCTTAGTTCTATGTTAACATAATTAATGGACGAGATTGTTCAGAATACCTTTTGGATATGATAGTAAAATTTTGAGCTCATAAGGTTATATAATGACATGTAATTATAGAGTAATTAGTATATATATGTGGTCCAAGTGGGAGATTGTTGGAAAATATGGACATCACATATATAATAAGGATAATTACATGTTATTATTTACATCATGATAGGTTAGCCCAAATTAAAAATGATCTGATTTGGTTAGAATTTTATTGGACTTTAATTATTAAATAAAGTATGGGTTAAATATGTGTAGATACTCTTCTAATCAAATTCTAATTAATGATGGGCTAATTAAAATTTGATTAGAACTAATATACTAAGGTTATAAATATTAGGCTTATGGTCCCCATATTATACACAAGATGTCTTTTATAATATCCCATCATTAGGAAAGAGAGAGCAGATATTCTCAAAATTTCTTGTGTACTAATTTGGAAGATCGAATCCCCAAAATCTGATAAAACTTCAAGGAATTCATGGATTCAGGTACGTTTTTGCATTTAGTTTTATTCTTGATTTATTCTCGATGAGTTGATGTAATAAATCCTGGTTTATTCAGTTTTATTTTAGATTTATTTTACAAATCTAACAAAACAAAAATTCAAGATTGCAGAGATCAATGAAGAACTAACATATTAAACACTTTGAAGTAATCTATTCCTTTTTATTCTTTCTAGTACTCAGGTTGAATATGTATAGGAATAGAATCATTTAAAAACATTAAAAATACATGAAAGATCTTTTTTAAAAAAAATTAAATGTGAAAGAGAATACCCTTAAGTCCCTATGTATATCATATGGTTCTCATCTGATACCAGGTCCCCCTTTAGTTTTTATTATAAGCATTTAATCAATATTAATTTAGTGTTCCATTTCAATTAGACAAAAATGACCCTTCGAAAATGATGGCAATTATGGCATAGCTTTTATTATTAATGCCTTAGTTATAGCTATCGATTTACTTCAGATTGACAAGTTTAACTTCAAGTCTTCAATTTTTATTTGGTGATGTTTGTCTACTTATAAGGTATAGGTACTTTTCATTGAAATAATAGGCTAAGTAGGCTCCATGTACACAGACACGTACCTTACTATAAATTTAACATGTGTTACATGTTCTTATGCACGTATATCTTAGCAGGGGAGTCAACTCAACAAACAAGCTTAGTCTGCAATCCCATCATGCAAGCTCAATCTACAACTTTATGGGTTTAGGCCAATGCCAACCCAAACCCAAATAAATTTTAAATCGATGGTGGTAACTATCCTAACAATTAGTGTTGTCCTCCATTTGGTTAAAAATGAGAGTCAAAATGTGACACCTCACAAGTTTATTCGGAAAAATAGATAAATTAAAGTTGATATTTGATGTGGGAGCATTTCTTCCAATATGATTTTTCAAAGTAACAATAATGGCATGGGATCAATTATTCATGTCTATCCTAATCTAGGAACCCAGCCAATTTGTTAAATGATGCAAGAACAAAATAAGTTGTCCTCTGCTTAACATTAGACAATAAGGAGAAGTTATGGTCCCTTTACACTAATGTGGTTAGAAACTGGAGACCTTTCATTTTCAATTCCCTTATGTGGATTTAAATCAATGCCAAAAATGAACCAACATGTTTTTACTCACACAATCTATACCAGCTACTATTAGAAATTTAGAAAAGACCCATTTATAACAGAGAGTGACCCAACATGATTTTCATAAATAAGGACCAACTTTACCTATCCTCAACCCAAAGAAAAAGATTTGAAAAAGTGCAGCAAATCCTTATATGGCATATGGAAATATTAGGCTTTTTTATCTGTATAATACAAATTTAAAAATTAAATACTGAAATGGTATACTAATATCATTTTTATCAAAATGGGGTGTTTGAAACAGTTCTAATGGGTGGTTGGAGAGAGATAGCAACACTTATGTTTTTTCTGACATAATAATTGAAACATCATTAAAAAATGATGTGTTTCTTTTTAAATATTTTTTAAGGATGGAGGGGGAGAGATGGGTGACATCAGTATAAAAAAATATTTTTTAAGGGGTGGAGGGAGAGAGATGGACGACACTTGATAAATGATAAAGCTAACATATTTTAATCCCGTTCTTAACGTGTTTTTGGATGATTATTTATGCAAATTGGTGAATTTAATGCTCCTAATCCTTTGAATTCATGTTCCTATACTTAGGTGAGCATTTAGGAGAAAAAGGAGTGGAAAATGAGCTAAAATTGGACAAATAGAGCAGATTTCAGGAGCCACACAGGCTGGACACATGCCCATGTGAGCCACACAGGCTAGACGCATGCCCATGTGCCAGCCCGTGTTGGTTTCGCCCCTTGCTTCCCAAACACATGGAAAAATGTAATTTTTAGGCTTTCTAGGCATTCCATAATCTATAAATACCAAATAGAAGAAGAGATATAGGGGCCATCAGAGAATATTGAAGAAACAACTTGAAGATCACCATTAGAGCCAACTCTGAAGCAGATTCCCATCAAGATCGAAGACCTCCTTTTAATTTCTTTTGAAGTTTTTATGAGTTTATTTGTTTCTTATAGTTTTTGACTTTGAGATGTTTTTATTCAAGACTATGAACTAGTATATTTTCTTATTTCTTGTTTTAATATTTCTGGGATATTAATTCATGTTTAATGTGCTTAATTCAGTGGAGGAAAAGTCTCTGTTTAAGAGTAGATCTAGTATAATTGAGTGGAGTTGCATGCAATCCTAGAAATAGGACGACATAAATCTACCGGATTAGAGTCAAATCTAATAAAGGAATCCATAGATCGAGTAATGAGACAATAAGGTTTTTAATTAGAAAGAGATTCAATTAATCAACCTAGAGCCAGTTGTTCTTACTCTCGAAAGAGATATGAACATAATTTAGGGATTTCTACGGATCAAGACATCAAGTGAATAAATCGTTCAATTCAGATTCATAATAATAGATGAAGTCTAGGTAGATTCTTTCCTGGGTATTGTCTCTCTCATTGGTTATCTTTCGATTATTTTCCTAATTCATTCTTTGTTGAGTTCTTCGTTAAATTAGTTTAGTAATTTTAGCTTAAAACCCTTCACTCCAAATTTTCAGCTAAATAATAGAAAAACTGTACTTTCTAATACATTTAATCCTCGTGGATACAATATCTCTACTCACCAAAGCTATACTATTTATCTATAGGTGCACTTGCCTTAGTTGTATTTTTAGTTACTCACGTGAGACATATCAACACTAGTATAAAAAAAAATTTTGGGTTGAGGGAGAGAGATGAGTGACACTAGTATTTTCTAGTGCACAAATATGGACTAAATGGTGGTGGATAAATTTTGTACCGTTTTGTTATTTTTTTGAAGAATTACTAATATTTTTAAACATATAAACAAGTCAATAACAACATAATTTGAAGGATTACTAATATTTTTACACATATTTTTTCAAAATAATCTCATTTATTTATTTTTTTCATTTTTTATCCCAATAACAAAATTTTTATTACAGAACATATCTTCAACATTTGTAAAATGTAGTTCTTTTACAACAATAATCCCAAAAAAACAACCAAAATGGATCACTGTAAAAATTTCAAGCAAATAACCCATTTTAGTATTTATTTTTGTAAACCCATTTTGGTATTTATTTTTGTGTTTTTTTTAAAAAAAAAATTTATACGGTGATGTCCACGAAACCAACTAAAAATACGACAAAGACAAGTGCACCTATCAATAAATAGTATAGCTATGGTGAGCAAAGATATCGTTCCCATGAGGACTAAAAGTACTAGTAATTACTGTCTTTCTATTATCTAACCGACAAATCGAAGTGATTCAATTAAACTAAAATTAACTAACTCAATTAACTAAGAACTCGGCAAAGAATAAATCAAGAAAACAATCGAATAATAACTAAGAAGCAAAACAATACTCAGGAAAGAATCCACTTAGACTGCATCTGTCATTATCGATCTGAATTAAACAATTTATTCACTTAATATCTTGATCAGTAGAAATCTTTAAATTATGCTAATATCTCTCTTCAAGGCTAAAAGCAACTGACTCTATGTTGATTAATTGAAATTTCTTTCTAATTAAAACCCCTATTGTCGCATTAACTCGATCTATGAATTTCCCTATTAGATTTGACTCTAATCCGGTAGATTTATATCGTCCTATTTCTAGGATTGCATGCAACTCCACTCAATTATGCTAGATCTACTCTTAAATAGGGTTTATTCCTCCCCTGAATTAAGCATATCAAACATGAATTAATAATCAGGAAATATTAAATCAAGAATTAAGCACACATAACTAAGAACAAGATTCAAGTATTTATTACGTAAAATAGAAATTAAAAGACAGAATTCATCATAGGGTTCATCTCCCCTAGGCATTTAGAAAATTAGTTCATAATTACAAATAAAAACATCTTAAAGCCAGTATAACCACAAGAAATAGAAAAACTCATAATAGACTTCAAGAAATCAAAAGGAGATCTTCAATCTTGGTGGAAATCTGCTTTAGAGTCAAATTCAATGGCGTTTTTCGAGTTGTTTTCTTCAATATTCTTTGACGGCTCTCTTTCCTTTTATTATATTTGGTATTTATAGGTCTTAAATTGCCTGAAAAACCTAATAATTGTGTTTTTCCGCTTGTTCAAAATACAGTTCGTGAAATCGACATGGTTTGGCACATGGCCGTGCAGTAGCCCGTGTGGCTCACGTGGCCGTGTGTCTGGCCCGTGTGGCTCCTGAAATCTACTCCAATTATCTGATTTTCGCTCTATTTTTGCTCATTTTTCTCCCAAAAGCTCTCTTAAGTATAGAAACATGAATTTAAAGGATTAGAAGCATAAAATTCACCATTTTGCATTGATTAATTGTAACAACTCGATTTAGGGCCTACTCGGAATAGTGGTTGCGACACCACAAATTCGAAGTAGAAACATATGTTTTATGATTATTTTGAGGTCTATGGCATGATTTAATGCTTATGTGAAAATTTAGTTAAGAAATTTTGTTGATAAAATGTCCAACTTGAATTTTAGGACTAAATTGCAAAAGTTGCAAATTGTGTGTTTTAAGTGATAAAAGTATTTAATTGTGATGAGTTCTTAAATTAGAGGTCCTTATTTAGTAATTAGACCATTATATTTCATGATGGACAAAAATGGACATGGAAGGGAAAAATCTCGAGGAATGACATTATTTTGGTCATTTGGTTATTTAATGAATAAAAACGGAAAAATAAGTCAACAATGTGTACATCTTCTTCCTAGCTTGGCCAAAACTCTCAAGGGACACCATAGATAGGGTTTTTCAACTTTCAAGCCACATAGTAAGTGCATCCATGCCCCGTTTTTAATGTTCTTTGCATTTTTAAAGTTCACGTTGCTCGGTTTACCTATTTCTACCATTATTTTGAGCTAGGGTTCATGTTCAAAATTTTACCCATGTGTAACATGCATGTGTTTTGATGTTTTATGGTAGAAAATGAATGTTTGAAGTGTGACAAACAACTTTTACTAGGTGATTTTTGATGAAATCTCATAAAAGTACCTATTTGTAAAAGTTGTAAAATATGTGTAGAAAATGAGATTTAGTGAAAAATGTGGGCTGCTATAAGAGGGAATTTGAATTGACTAGGCTTGGGTACCTAAGAAAATGAGTACATTTCATCATACGAGCCTAGGGACCATTTTGTAAATATATGAAAGTTTAGGGGCAAAATCATAATTTTGCCAAAGTATGATTCATGGACTGTTTTAGTCAATGTGATAATTAAAAAAGTGAAATTTTTCATTATAGATCAAGAAACATGAAGTCTGGACCTAAACTGAGGAAAGAACAAGGTAGTGGACTAATTTGAATAATTACCGATATTTTGTTACCGAGGTAAGTTTGTTTGTAATAAATCAACATTATGTTTTTTTATGTGTTTAAATGCTTGATATTGCATAAAATGTATATGCTTTTTATGAATATGGTTAATAAGGTCTCGATAAAGAAATGATGAAGTTAAACTATATCGAAATCCCAATTGAACCTTAGGAATAGAAAGGATACCATTGCCATGACATCAGATTAATAAGGTCCCGTATAAGACCACATCTGGGATATGGCATCGGTACCGAATTGAGATCCCGTATAAGACCATATTTAGGATATGGCATCGGCATTAAACAGTGATTCCGTGTAAGACCACGTTTGAGACCTAACTTCGGTATGAAATCATGTAAGACCATGTCTGGGACATAGCATCGACATCCCTATAAGATCCGATATAAGACCATATCTGGGATATGGCATAGGCATCAACATGTGATCCCATATAAGACCATATCTGGGATATGACATTGGTATCTTACCATGTGTATGGCATTTTCTGAGTATCCTTCAATATTCCAAATGGTTCAAAGGGAAAAAGAATTAAAGTTTATGTTAAAGATGAAAAAGGCTAAAGTTATGTGATGGAGTGATACAGGTACATATACGAAACTCACGAGAAATGAGTCCAGTATGTGATATGTGTTCGGTAAAAATGAGAATGAGTAAGCAATGTCAATGATCACTTGATAGTTATATGTTAATTCATAATGTAATATGTGGATGTTATTACAAGATTTTATGTTGTTTTTTATTACATGCAACTTACTAAGCTTTATGCTTATTCCCTCTCTTTTCCCTTTTCTTGTAGTATCACCAAGCTAGCTCGGGGATCGAAGGACGTCGGAGCTCGTTTCACAGTATCAAGTTATTCTTTTGGGTAAAGTAAAGTTTGAGTATTTTGGGTATGGCATGTATAAGAATTTGGTCAGTTTGTTATATGTCATATTGGTTAGCCAATGTATTGGCTAGTGATGTTTCTTATTCATTTTGTAAATGACCATTGGAATTGGTCAATACTAGTTAAAGTTGTGTTTATTCAATAATGATGAAATTCATGAAAGTGCAAGCTTGCATAATTGAATGGGTAATATGTGAAGTATAAGCATGATGAATGTAACATGAAATTGAAGTGTGGATGTCGTAATTGTGGTTATTTTGATGTGTATTATTGTCATGCTATGTGTTGTTGGAAATGGTATAAGTGTGGTTGCTTTTCATGGTTGCAAAGGGCTTGGTAAATGCCTTATATTTGTCCATACGGATAGACACACAGGTGTGTGTCTGGGCCGTGTGTGACACATGGTCAGCCCCATGGGGGTGTTGATAGGCCGTGTGTCCCCTGCATCCAAATTTAGCAAAACAGAATGCCCAGTAGTAAACACACAGGAGGAGACACGGCCGTGTGAAGGACACGGCCTCAGGACATGGGCGTGTGCCCAGGCCGTGTGAAGCCTGCATATTAATTGCGAGAATTAAATTTGCCACACGGCCTAGCACATGGGTGTGTAACTTGGCCGTATGACCCTAAACGTTTTCTGACGTCATAAATAGAATGTTAAGGTTTTCACGCACGGGCTAAGACACGAGCGTGTCATGGCCGTGTGAGGGACACGGGCCATGGACACGGGCGTGTGCCAGGCCGTGTGAAAACCCCTGTAGGTTCAAAATGAAAAATAAATTCAACACGAACTAGGGACATGGGCGTCTGTGACCACACGGCCTACCCACATGGGTGTGTCCCATCCCACACGGGCGTGTGGCCCTGTTTTGAGCAAAAATTTTCTTAAGTGTTCGTAACTTTTCGGTTCAGTCCCGAACCACTCTATATGTAGTTTCGGGTCTCGTAGGCCCATAATAGGTACGTTATGAATATGAATGAAAAGTTTTATGTTGGAAAGTGAAAATTTATGGTCTGATTTTGTATGATTAAGTATGTTTCAGTCTGGTAATGCCTCGTACTCGGTTCCGACGTTGAATACGGGTAAGGGGTGTTACATTAGTCACCCAAAAATGCATTAAGAATGGGATTACAATATATTATTTTTGACACTTATCATACGGTGATCCATTTTTGTATTTAATTATTTAAAAAAATTACGGTGATCAGCGTAAAAAGTTACGTTGTTATTGATTTGTTTATATGTGTAAAAGTATTAGTCATTCTTCAAAAATAACAAAACAATACAAAATTCACCCTCCACCATTTAGACGTATTTTTGCACCAGAAAATATTTGTGCCGCCCATCTCTCTCCCTCCACCCTTAAAAAATTATTTAAGAAAAAACACATCATTTGTAATGATGTTTCAATTATTGTGTCAGAAAAAATATGAGTGCTGCCCATATCTCTCCGTCCACCCTTGGAACTGTTTCAAGCACCCTATTTTAGTAAATAATGGTATCTGCATACCATTTTAATATTTAATTTTTTAATTTGTATTATACAGATAAAAAGGCGGAAATATTATTTTGCATTACCAAAACATACTCTTAGCTTAATTAGTTCATGTTACGATAGCTGGTTTGGAATTCAAATCTCAAAATTTGGATTCTAAAAATGACAATGGCTAAAGAATGTTCAAATGATCAATTGCAATTAAGGTCTCAACATGCAAATTTAATCTATTCCAGTGACAAAAAAACAAAAACGAAAAGAATATGTACATATGTATCTATCCTTAGAGCTATGCAAATGAATTATTTAAGTTTATGGAGAAAAGCCTTATTTAATACAAAATAAAGTTACACCTTTCATATTTGTTTACCATATTAATAGCAGAACAAGAATTCCAGGGCAAGACCTTCATACACTCTCCATAAACAAGATGTTTAATCAATTTTTTCCATTTTTCGTTTAATTATATATCCAAATTCCAATATATAATTTAGTTTCACTATCAGATTTTTCTTACTCCCTGATCACGAAAGGAAAATAGGGTGATATTAGATCAGTACAATCTCTCGAGGCGCTACTAGATTATGGAACTAACTACTTGTTATGTTACTTGGAATCTGGGATTTTCTACTCCTTCTAATTATTTGTATTTGACATTTATTTTTTATCAAGGTGAAGTCAGAAAATATTTGGGGCAGAATTAAATTGCATATTTTTGCGATAGTAAAAATTAATTTCACTATTTTAATAGCCTATATCTTTATAATTTTTAAAATATTAAATTAAAATTTTATCATTTTTGAGAGGTCAAAGTGAAATTTTACCATTATTAATTAAAATTTTTATAAATTATAAAGGGCTAAAGGGGATTTTTTTTTAATTTTAGGAGGGATCGATGACTTGCCACAAATTGTAGTGGCAATTTATGTATTTTT
This sequence comes from Gossypium stocksii, assembly GCA_020496765.1. Taxonomy (NCBI): domain Eukaryota; kingdom Viridiplantae; phylum Streptophyta; class Magnoliopsida; order Malvales; family Malvaceae; genus Gossypium; species Gossypium stocksii. The sequence goes on from CM035622.1 coordinate 60,058,633, forward strand.
TGGCACTTAACAAACTAGTTTTCTAGCAATTTTAGTATCGTTTATTGCATGTTTGGTTTTATTAGTCTATATTCAAATTATTGCAAAATAAACATTTTAATGCATGTTTTAAGTGTTTCAGTAACCCGTTAGACCAACTCGGGCTTCAGGAACGACTAATAGGCTATTTGAGTGTGTAGAGTACCATTTTAGGCCAAAGAGCACAAAGGAAGACAACCATGTCGCGACAGGGGGTCTGTGTCGCAACACAAAACCTTAAAGCTGCAAGGGCTGACAAAGACTCCACATCGTGACAAGGGCTTCTCCCACGTCACGACAACACGATGAAATTTGGAAAGATTCAGTCGTATCTTAGACATGGACGTTATGATGAGGGATTTCTCGATGCCATGAAGACGCGACAAAATTTGTAAATATTCAGCCATATTTTGGACTGCCTTGGACTGCCACTTATGTAACATTTCATAACATTTTTAACATTTTATCCATTTCATCCATTTCATAACATTTTTAACATTTTATCCATTTCATAAAATCACTAATATCCTTCGAAATACAACATTCAACCGAAACAATGACATTTTACCTATATTTCTCAAATTATAGTTATTTCATTTTGTATATCACCACATACATATCATGAACTATTATTTATACCTTTCCAAGTTTCAACTCATCACAAACACATTTTCCAATATCTTAGTATCACTTTCAGCGTTTTCGAAAATAACTCGGTTGGAAAGCATCTCCATCTCTACAAAACAATTTCGTTAGAGTTAAGAGACATCACACTATCATAGGTAGTAATATGGCATATATAGCTAGACTCACACATGCTATGTTAGTCCTAGAATCGACTAAACCATAGCTCTGATACCACTAAATGTAGCACTCCTTACCCATATTTGACGCCAAAATAGGGTACGAGGTATTACTGGACTTATCACCAAACAAACATTCAATCTCAGGTTACAAATTTGCGTCCAAATTAAAATCATTTGCATCCAATCATAAAGTCCCTAGCACAAGCCTACGAGGCCCAAACATGCATTGGATGTGGTTTGGGACTAAACCGAGAACTTTAGAAATTCTTACAACACTTAGAAAATTTTTCTACAAAATAGGGGTCACACGCTCGTGTGGCTTGGGACACATCCATGTGGGCAGGCCATGTAGTCACACACGCCTGTGTCCCAACCCCGTGTAACTCACTGACTTGTAACTCATAACCAAATCGAACTTACACAGCCAATCACACGCTTGTGTGCTAGGCCGTGTGGAAAATTAATTTTCACAAAAATAAGTGCAGACTTCACACGGCCAGGGCACACGCCCGTGTTTGAGGCCGTGCTGTCCACACGGCTGAGACACATGCCTGTGTCTCTACCCGTGTGCTCAATTCTGAGCATTCTGTTTCTCAAAATTTAGGTGCAGGGGACACGTGGCCGAAACACATGCCCGTGGGGCTGACCGTGTGTCACACACGGCCTAGACACATGCCCGTGTGTCTACTCGTGTGGACAAAATAAAGGCTATTTACCAAGCCATTTTACCACCCTTTTTCACACATACACTTACACCATTTCAAAGAAAAAAACACAATGTACTTTAACAACCAACATCCACAAATTTTTACGTTATAGGCCATTTCAATATGACAACCACCATACTCAATATTTATCATAATTCACCTATCAAAACATACCCAATTCACAAGGCATAATATATATACTTCACTTAGTTATACCACAATCTCAAAATAAGCCAACTTAAACAGCCAAATACACACCAATCTTTACGTATTTTATAAACCAAAACACTTGGCTATTCATATTAAACCTGTAACACCCCTTACCCAAGACCGTCGCCAGAGTCGAGCACGAGGCGTTACCAGACTTAACTTACTCATTCGGGCAGAGAAATTTGCTTTTAAAATTAATTTATTTTCATTCATTCAATATATCCCTAAAAAGGGTCATCGAGACCCTAAATCATGCTATTAAAATGGTTCGGGGCCAAACCAAGATCAATAAAATTTTTCCGATTACTTAAACGAACCAAAATAAAATTATTTCTCTGTTCCTTATAAAGCTGTCCAACTGCATTACAGTCACTAAATAAATCATAACTCGAGTTACGAAACTCAAAATCTAATTCCGTAAATTTTCCATAAAACTAGACTCATATACCTTCTTACTAATTTTTTTATAGAATTTTTACTCTAGCCAATTAGTACAGTTTATTAGTTAAATTCTCCCCTGTTAAGCAGTTTGACTACTCTGACCTCTATTCACTACGAATTAGTTTTCTCTCTGTAAAAAATTCAAATAGGCATGTAGTTTATTTCATTTGAAACTAGACTCAATAAGGAATCTAGGCATATAAACTATAATGCCTAATTATTTATGTACAATTTATGGTGAATTTTACATTCAGAACAGGGGATCACAAAGTCCATCTGGATCAGTCTCACTCAAATGCAAATAACTCATAATATAAAACTCTTTTACTTACTATCCTTCTTCCACATGAAAATAGACTCATTAAGCTTTAATTTCACGTCTCACTCACTATTTAATTCCATTTATACTATTTTTAGTGATTTTTCAAAATCACATCACTGCTGCTGTTCGAATCTATTTTTAAGCTATTTTCACCTTTTTCATGGTTTCTATGTGATAGTTACCATTTAGGCATACATAGTATTAAACCTATGTTTGATTAGTCATTCCAATAGCTAATCATCAACAAGTATTTACATACCATTCATTAAACATATCCTAAGGACATTCATACCAAAAGAAGCCAAGTCCCTATACATGCCATACGCGAAATGAAACGTCTAGCTATACCAAAATGATCCTATTGATAGTGTGACTGGATCTCCGACGTTCCTTGCGATCCCCGAGTTGGCTTGGCAAGAACTACAAAAAGAAGGAAAATAAAGAGAGTAAGCACTAAGCTTAGTAAGTTTACAAGTAAATAAATAACAACATTCACCATCAACAACTAAATCTTTATTATATTTCTCCACTTACTCTTTAACATAACCTATATATTAGCCCATTGAACCGTTTGGAATACTAAGGATACTTGGGTTTTCCTGTCTGATAATAGCCTTCCAATGCCCTGCTTTAGACATGGTCTTACATGGGATGTTCCCTGTCCTGCCAAAGCCATATATCTGATATGGACTTACATGGGATGTTCCCTTTCTTGCCAAAGCCATATATCTGGTATGGACTTACATGGGATGTTCCTCAACTGTCTCAACCTGCCAATGCCATATGTCTGATATGGACTTACATGGGATGTTCCTCAACTGTCTCAACCTGAAATGTCATGACATTCCGTATCCCATACATTCACAAGGTTCAAACGGGCTTCCTGTAAAATCTTCCGAATAAGCTCATCATTCTTTGGTACACATACCCGATTTCTGAACATCAAACAACCGTCAGAACTAATCTGAAAATTTGACTCTATACCTGACTCACACTAAGCTCTTTTGGCTTGTAACTCACTGTCATCTTTCTGAACTTTACAAATGTCTTCAAGAAACATTGGTTTAGCTCTTAATTCAACTAAGATAGAACCATCATCAGACAATGATAACTGAGTATTCATAGCTTGCAAAGCAAATAAAAATTTCCTACTCAATGCATCAGCTACAACATTAGCCTTACCCGGATGATAATTAATAACCAAATCATAGTCCTTAATCAGTTCAAGCCACCTGCACTGCCTCAAATTTAAATCTTTTTGTGTCATCAAATATTTCAAACTTTTATGATCAGTAAATATTCGACATTTCTCACCATACAAGTGATGTCTCCAGATTTTCAGCGCAAATACAATGGCAGCTAGTTCTAAATCATGTGTCGGATAATTTTTCTTATGTGGCTTTAGTTGTCTCGAGGCATAAGCAATTACCTTTCCTTCCTGCATAAGTACACAGCCTAGTCCATTCAAGGACGCATCACTATAAATCACAAACTCTTTACCTGGTTCTGGTTGTACTAAGATAGGAGCTTCAGTCAACAATGCCTTTAACTTGTCAAAACTCTGCTAGCACTTCTCAACCCATTCAAACCTAACATCTTTCCGTAGCAATCTCGTCAACGGGGTAGCTATCATAGAGAATCCCTCTACAAATCGTCTATAATAACCAGCTAAGCCAAGAAAGCTTCTGACCTCTGAAACGTTCCTAGGAGGCTTCCAATCGACAATGGCTGAAATTTTGCTTGGATCAACTCTAATACCTTCACCTAAAACAATATGTCCAAGGAATCCAACTTCTCGGAGCCAAAACTCACTTTTACTGAACTTAGCATACAACTGATTATCTCTCAGAATCTGTAAAACTGTTCTCAAATGCTCTGCATGCTCAGTCTCATCATGAGAATAAATCAAGATGTCATTAATGAACACAACCACAAACTTGTCCAAATACGGTCTAAATATTCAGTTCATTAAATCCATAAAAACGGCAGGAGCATTAGTTAAGCCAAACAGCATCACCAGGAATTCATAATGACCATACCTAGTTCAGAATGCAGTCTTTGGAACATCTGACTCTTTAACTCGCAGCTGATAATATCCGGATCTCAAATCTATCTTGGAGAACACAGTAGCTCCCTTCAATTGATCAAACAAATCATCAATTCTAGGCAGTGGATATTTGTTCTTGATAGTTACCTTGTTAAGCTACCGATAATCTATGCACAATCTCATCGAACCATCGTTCTTTTTCACAAATAACACTGGTGTACCCCATGGCAAACTACTGGGTCTTACAAAGCCTTTATTAGTTAATTCTTGCAACTGAGCTTTCAATTCTTTCAATTCCAACGGGGCCATTCTATAGGGAGCAATAGAAATGGGTGTTGTATCCGGAACCAGTTCAATACCAAACTTAACTTCTCTAGTAGGAGGCAAACCTGGTAGTTCTTCTGGAAACACATCAGTAAACTCACATACCACAGGCACAGATTCAATTTTCAACTCTGGATCTTTAGTATTCAACACAAAAGCAAGATAAGCTTCATATCCTTTCCTCAAACATTTCTGAGCAGACATAACAGAAATCATGGCAAATGAACTATCTGATTCATATGAATTAACCCGAAGAATTTCACCATTTTCACATTTCAACTCAATGAATTTCTTTCCACAATTCACTATCACGTCATGCGCAGTCAACTAATCCGTACCAAGAATCACATTAAACTCATCAAATGGCAAGAGCATGAGATTGGCCGGAAAACAATAACCTCTAATCATCAAAGGGCAATTTTTACATACTTTATCTACTAATGCATGCTTGCCTAACGGATTCGATACTTTAATCACAAATTCTGTAGATTCTATAGGCATGCTCATACTAGACATCAATTTCATACAAACATAGGAATGGGTCGAACCCGGATCAATCAAAGCAATAACATTAATATCATGCAAAGAAAATGTACCCGTAATCACGTCGGAGGAGGATGCCTCTTCGCGTGCAGGGATAGCATAAGTCCTCGCAGGGGCTCTAACATCTGGTCTCACTGCCGAATCTCTAGAGGTGCCTCTGTTACTCGCTCCTACTCTCGGGTTCCTCGGTGATCTGCCTCTAATAGGAGCATTTCCGGATCTAGCACTCTGTATTTCTTCTCATTTAATCACTTCTGGACATTCTCGCACAAAATGATCTAGAGCACCACGCTTATAACAAACAGTCTCGTCTGCTCGACAAGGGCCAAAATGAAGTCTACCGCACCGTGGACACCCTGATCTACCCGGTCAAACATTACCTACACTCGCAATCGAGGTAGTCTGAGCTTTCGGATCCTTAAATCTGTTACCCCTATTTTGACTGGAATACCCGGCTGAAAAGCTAGATCTAGTAGAGAACTCTCTAGGCCTCTTAGATGTAGACTGAAACGACTTGCTCATCTGTCTTTTCTTCGTATCTTGCGTCTCAATTTCAACTTTGCCATTTCTTTTTAACAGCTCCTCTGCCTTACAGGCTCTGTCAACTAGAACAACAAACTCTTTTATTTCTAGGACACCCACTGACAATCGAATATCATCATTAAGTCCATCCTCAAACCTTTTACACATGATCGCCTCTGTAGATACACATTCTCGGGCATAATTGCTGAGTCTGACAAATTTACGCTCATATTCAGTCACTGTCATATTGCCCTGTTTCAATTCTAGAAACTCTTTTCTTTTCTGGTCGATAAACCTCTAACTGATGTACTTTTTACGGAATTCCTCCTGAAAGAAATCCCAAGTAACCCTCTCTTTCGGTACAACTGATACAAGCGTCTTCCACCAGTGGTACGCTGAGTCTCTAAGGAGTGATACTACACATTTCATACATTCCTCAGGTGTATAGGATAATTCATCAAAGACTTTGATGGTATTTTCGAGCCAAAATTTTGCTCTTTCTGCATCATCATCTTTAGTAGCCCAAAACTCTTCGGCTCCTTATTTTCTGATCTTGTCAACTGGTGGCTTTTCTCTTATCACCGTACCTGTGACTGGGAGAGCTTGAGCTACATGGGTGGCCTGAGAATCATGAGGGGGTGGAGGTCTAATAGCCGGATTCGCACAAACGAACTCGGCAAACCATTCATTCAAAGCTTGGAAGAAGGCTTCTCGAGCCCCTCCTCCCTGACTAACTGTAACAGGCATTTCACTACTATTTGGTGGCACAGTCCTTCTGCGGGAGTGGGCGCATTACTTTCTACATCATCTGCACCAACTCGTTCGGGATCCATAACTATAAACAAAACGCATTTTAAAATCGTCAGGAGTCGTCACACTATCAAAACATAAGTATGGCATGTATAGCTAGACTCTTACTCATGCTAACTATTCTGAGAACCGACTAAACCTTTACTCTGATACCAATAAATGTAACACCCCTTACCAGAGACCGTCGCCGGAGTCGAGCACGAGGCGTTACCGGACTTAACTTACTCATTCGGGCGTAGAAATTTTCTTTTAAAATTAATTTATTTTCATTCATTCAATATATCCCTAAAAAGGGTCATCGAGACCCTAAATCATGCTATTAAAATGGTTCGGGCCCAAACCGGGATCAATAAAATTTTTCTAATTACTTAAATGAACCAAAATAAAATTATTTCTCTATTCCTTATAAAGCTATCCAACTGCATTACAGTCACTAAATAAATCATAACTCGAGTTACGAAACTCGAAATTTAATTTCGTAAATTTTTCCTAAAACTAGACTCATATACCTTCTTACTAATTTTTTTATAGAATTTTTAGTCTAGCCAATTAGTACATTTTATTAGTTAAATTCTCCCCTATTAAGCAGTTCGACTACTCTGACCTCTGTTTACTATGAATTAGTTTTCTCTCTATAAAAAATTCAAATAGGTATGTCGTTTATTTCATTTGAAACTAATCTAGGCATATAAACTATAATGCCTAATTATTTATGTATAGTTTATGGTGAATTTTTAAAGTCAGAATAGGGGATCACGAAGTCCATCTGGATCAGTCTCACTCAAATGCAAATAACTCATAATATACAACTCTTTTACTTACTATACTTCTTCCATATGAAAATAGACTCATTAAGCTTTAATTTCATGTCTCGCTAACTATTTAATTCCATTTCTACTATTTTTAGTGATTTTTCAAATTCACGTCACTGTTGCTGTTTGAATCTGTAAGCTATTTTCACCTTTTTCATGGTTTCCATGTGATAATTACCATTTAGGCATACATAGTATTAAACCTATGTTTGATTAGTCATTCCAATAGCTAATCATCAACAAGTATTTACATACCATTCATTAAACATATCCTAAGGACATTCATACCAAAAGAAGCCAAGTCCCTATACATGCCATACGCGAAATGGAACGTCTATCTATACCAAAATGATCCTGTTGATAGTGTGACTGGATCTCCGACGTTCCTTGCGATCCCCGAGTTGGCTTGGCAAGAACTATAAAAAGAAGGAAAATAAAGAGAGTAAGCACTAAACTTAGTAAGCTTACAAGTAAATAAATAACAACATTCACCATCAACAACTAAATCTTTATTATATTTCTCCACTTACTCTTTAACTTTCTTATTTACCATTCTTTTACCTGAACCTTCTCGAAACATAACCTATATATTAGCCCATTAAACCGTTTGGAATACTAAGGATACTTGGGTTTTCCTGCCTGATAATAGCCTGCCAATGCCATGCTCTAGACATGGTCTTACATGGGATGTTCCCTGTCCTGCGAAAGCCATATATCTGATATGGACTTACATGGGATGTTCCCTTTCCTGCTAAAGCCATATATCTGATATGGAATTACATGGGATGTTCCTCAACTGTCTCAACCTGCCAATGCCATATGTCTGGTATGGACTTACATGGGATGTTCCTCAAGTGTCTCAACCCGAAATGTCATGACATTCCATATCCCATACATTCCCAAGGTTCAAACGGGCTTTCTGATACCTTTTCTCTGTTCTCATCTTTAATTCAACTTGGAATATTCTCATAAAATAAATGTATATATGCTGGAAATTAAAAAAATTAATATAAAATATTGAAATATTGCATTTATTTACCGTAAACTTACCTCGAGACAAAAATACAGTTAAACTTGACAATTTAGTCCTTTACTTTTTCCTTTCCCCGATCTACTTCCGAATTTCGCTCTTCTTGAGCTATAATAGCAATTTAGCTTATTTAATACTCACATTTATCAAACAGCCCTTAACTCAAACTTTGGCAAAATTACATTTTTGCCTCTAAACTTTTGCATATTTACACTTTTGCCCCAAGGCTCGGAAATTAAACTTTATCCCAAATTCTTATGTTTTAGGACATGCTGATCATTTATTTACCAACAAAAACCTCAAATTCCCACTATAACATGTACTTATGAACAATAGGTATTTTTATCGATTAAGCCATTTTACTCGTTTTTACTTAAAACCGAGTAGCACAAGTTGTTTAACATAATTTAAAACATCATATTCTATCATAAAACATCAAAATAAACACTTTTCAACTATGTGTATTTTTCCAAATATGAACCCTAGGTTAAATTATTGCGAGAATAAGCTAAATCAAGTTACCGGGACTCCGAAAACGTAAAGAACATTAAAAACGGGGCTTGGAATCACTTACTATGGAGCTTGGAAGCTTGAAACAAACCCTAGCTATGGAGAACCCTTGAAATTTCGTGCTAATGAAGAAGAGTGACATATTTTGCCATCTTTTTTCCTTTTTTTAATCTTTTAATTACCAAATGACTAAAATACCCTTCATTAAAAACTTTGGTTATTTCTACCTATGTATGTCCATTTTTGTCCAAAATTTTAGAAATTGGTCAAGTTTCTATTTAAGACCCTCTAATTAATATTCCAAGGCAATTTCATACTAAAAGCTTCTAGAATGCAAGTTTTGCAACTTATTCCATTTAGTCCCTAATTTCAAATTAAGCACTTTATGCATAGAATTTCTTCACGAAATTTTCACAAAATCATGCAATCATATCATAAACCTCAAAATAATTATAAAATAATTATTTCTATCTTAGATTTGTGGTTTCACAACCACTGTTCCGTTCAAGCCCTATTTTGGGATGTTACAAAACCCATTTAGGCATTAAATAGCCAGAAAGACTTATAACTTCATAAACCAACTAGCCTATACATGCCATATAACCAAATTTACAAGCTTTTCAGTACCGATACGATAGCTGGATAGTGTGATGAGATCTCCGACAGCTTCCAACCTAAGCGAGTCTTCGAAATCCTATAAGCATAGGAGAAATACACAAGTAAGCTATAAAGCTTAGTAATTCGTATGAAATAAACACAACTTAACGTATAAACGCTTATTAAGCATTTCACTATTATAAAGTAAACTCATTTTGCTTCACCTTTACATCATAGATTCAAGCACATAATCAACCAAAATTTTCACCAATTTATTCATTTCTATGTTCATATGGACCAAGTATATTTTGATATCAATTTGTTCGCTTTTGTACATACATAACCGAATAGCTATATAATTTCATCCAATCCAATATCTGTCACATTTACTTTAGCCAAAATAAATCATATAAAATATTATCGAATAACGGTACTTCACACACATTGTGCCATACTCATGTCTCATATATCATTCAGTTCATATTTCAATATAATCAAATAAACACATGATGGCAAATAGCATACTTATACACAAATCTTCCTCATATCATACAAATGATACATTATAGGCTCACCATTTTACCTTCATTCGATTCTCACTTAGGTTTTGTACATACCTATTTTACTTAATTCAATCATACTTACATTCTCATCTTGACTTTGCTGTTGAATCATTCGAAATCACTAAGGACACTTGGAAAATCACGTATGCATAGTACAATGCCATATCCAGGATATGGTCTTACATGTAGTCACATATCGATGCCATAGTCCAGCTATGGTCTTACACGAAATCTAATATTGACGTCATGTCCCAGACATGGTCTTACATGTAATCACATATCACATACCGATGCCATATCCTAGATATGGTCTTACATGGAATCACATATCACATACCGATGCCATATCCCAGATATGGTCTTACACAGAATCACATATGGATGCCATAGCCCAGCTATGGTCTTATACGAAATTATAACTCGCCATGGTCCAACCATGGTCTTTACCATCAATTCGTCTTTCGTTATGAAACGATTTTGATGGATTTTGCATCTTTACTTGTTTCAAACATTTAATTTAAGTTCCATAAATCAATCAATTATATTATGTACATAATACACAATTTAATAACATTTCTTAACCTACGAACTTACCTCGTTTGCTGTATCAATGAATTAGGTCGATTAATCCAAAACTTTGTTTCCCCCTGTTCTGGATCAAATTCTCATTTTCCTTGATCTATAATAACACATTTAACTCATTCAATCATCACACTATTCAATTTACCCCAAAATCATATTATGGAAAACATTACATTTTTGCCCCTAAAGTTTCACATTTTTACAATTTCTTCGATACCCAAGCATAGTCGAACCTTATACATGCTCATAGAAACTCACGTTTTTCATTTATTCACATTTTCTACAAATATTTTACAACTTTTACAAATACGTCCTTTTGACATTTTTACCGAAAATCACTTAGCAAAAGTCGTTTGTCTTACGACTAACATGCATTTTCTACCCTTAGACATCAAAATACATGCATGTCTAACATGGGTAAATTTTTAAACTTTAATAACACTTCAAATAAATCCTTGGAAAATGAAACACCCCTTACCCGAGATCATCGCCGGAGTCGAGCACGAGGCGTTACTAGACTTATCTTACTAATTTGGGGCATAAAAATTTGCTTTTAAAATTAATTCACTCACATTCATCTAATATATCCTTAAAAAGGGCCCTCGAGGACCTAAATCATGCCATTGAAACGGTTCAGGACCAAACCGAGAACATTAAAAATTTTTCGATTACTTGCGCAAATCAAAACAATTCATTTGCACTATTGATAATAAAACTGTCCACCTGCGTAATGGTCACTAAATTAATTATAACTCGAGTTATGCAACATGAAATTTAAATCCGTAAATTTTCCTTGAAACTAGACTAATATATCTTCTTACCATAATTTTCTATAATTTTTGGCATGGCCAATTAGTATAGTTTATTATTTAAAGGTTCCCCTATTTCACAGTCCCACTATTTTGACCTCTCCTTACTAAAAATCAATTATCTCTTATTACAGTCTCCATTTAGTATTTCCACTTATTTCTAATGAAAATAGACTCACTAAGGAATTTATACATATAAAATGTGACTCATAATTCTTTTTATACAATTTTTAGTGCATTTCTAAAATTAGAACAGGGGATCACGGAATCCCTCTGAACTGGTCTCACATGAATTTAAATATCTCACAATACAGGCTTCCTTTGCTTGTCCTGTTTCTTTCCTATAAACATAGACTCAATAATATTTAATTATATATCTCATTCACCATTTAATTCTATTTTTACAATTTTTAATGATTTTTCAAATTCACATCATTGCTGCTGTTACAAAACTGTTTCATGGCCAACTTTTCCTCCTTCATCATTTCCTTGCATAAACTATCATTTAGGCATACATAACATCAAAACATGTTCTTAATTAGCCATTTCAATAGCTAATCATCATCAAACATTCACATACCATACTTAAATCATATCATAAAGACATACACACCAATCCCTATACATGCCATAACTCAAAACATTTCAAACTACAAAATACCGAGATAGCCTTTGATAGTGTGAGACGAACTCCGATGTCTTTTTGATCTCCGAATTGGCTTGGCTACACTATAAAAGAGAGAAAAGAAAAGAAGTAAGCTACAATGCTTAGTAAGTTTACAAATAAATAATGACAACATTCACCAAATATAAATATAATCATATTACACCATCAAAAATAAAATCTTTATTTTACTTCTCCACTTACTCTTTAACTTTCCTATTTATCATTCCTTTACCTAAATTTTCTTGTAACATAGCCTATATATTAGCCCAATGAATCGTTTGGAATACTAAGGGTATTTGGGTTTTCCTGCCTGATAATAACCTGTCAATGCGATGCTCTAGGCATGGTCTTACATGGGATGTTCCCTGTCCTGCCAAAGCCATATATCTGATATAGACTTACATGGGACATTCCCTGTCCTGCCAAAGCCATATATCTGATATGGACTTACATGGGATGTTCCTCAACTGTCTCAACCTGCCAATGCCATATGTCTAATATGGACTTACATGGGATGTTCCTCAACTGTCTCAACCCAAAATACCATACATCCCTAAGGTTCAAACGAGGCTTTCTGATACTTTTTCTTTGTTATCTCATCTTTGATTCAACTTGGAATATTCTCATAAAATAAATGTATATATGCTGGAAATTAACAACATTAATATAAAATATCAAAATATTGCATTTATTTACCGTAAACTTACCTCGATGCAAAATGCGATCAACTTGACAACTTAATCTTCTACCTTGTTCTTTCCTCGGCCTATCCCCAAATTCCGTTCTTCTTGATCTATAATTAGCAAATTTAGCTTATTTAATACCCACATTTATCAAAGCAGTCATTAACTCTAACTTTGGCAAAATTACGATTTTGCCTCTAAACTTTTGCATATGTACACTTTTGCCCCAAAGCTCGAAAATTAAAATTTTTCCCTAATTCTTATGTTTTAGGACATGCTGATAATTTTCCCTTAATGGCAACATCAAATTCTCTCTCTAACATGTACTTATGAACATTAGGTATTTTTACCGATTATGTCATTTTACTCGTTTTCACTTAAAACCGAGTAGCACAAGTTGTTCAACATAATTTAAAACCTCATATTATATCATAAAACATCAAAATAAACATATTTCACCTATGGGTATTTTTCCAAATATGAACCCTAGGTTAAATTATTGCTAGAATAAGCTAAATTAAGTTACCGGGACTCTAAAAACGTAAAGAACATTAAAAACGGGGCTTGGAATCACTTACTATGGAGCTTGGAAGCTTGAAACAAACCCTAGATATGGAGACAATATGAGTTTCGGCCCTTGAAGAAGATGATAGCAATTTTGCCATCTTTTTCCCTTTTAATTCATTTTAATTACCAAATGACTAAAATGCTCTTCATTAAAAACTTTGGTTATTTCTACCTATGTATGTCCATTTTTGTCCATGAAAACGTAATGGTATAATTACCATTTAAGGACCTCAACTTCAAGTATGCTCTTCAATTAAATCCTTTAACATCTAGAACTCATATTTATCAACTTTTGCAATTAAGCCCTAATAGGCAAATTAGACATGCAATTCATAAAATTTTCTATCAATACTTTAACACATGCATCTAATCACTCAGTAAATCCTAAAAATTTATCAAAATTAAAATTTTCTATCTCAGATTCGTGGTTTCGCAACCACCATTCCGTTTAGGCCCTATTTCGGGATGTTACAGAAAAGCTAGATTCGGTGACAAGGATTTCAAAAACATAAAAATCATTAAAAACATGGCTAAAACGGACTTACAATCAAGCTTGGAAGCTTGAAAACCCTAGCCATGGCTTCCCCCTTGTGATTTTCGGCCATGAAGAAGAAGATGAACAAAAATCAGCTTTTAATTTGGCTTTTTAATTCATTTAATTGCCAAATTACTAAAATGCCCTTAATGAAAACTTTAGAAACATACCTAACCATGTCCATGTTTATCCACCAACTTAACTAATGGTCTAATTACCATTTAAGCACCTCCAATTTAAAATTTATGGAATTTATATTTTGTACTTATTACAATTTAGTCCTTTTTGACTAAATTGGGTGCCCAAACGTCAAAATTTTTTAACGAAATTTTCGTGAAATCATTCTGTAAAACTGTAGTCCATAGAAATCTATTAAAAATAAATTTCTTTGTGTCAGATTTGTGGTCCCGAAACCACTGTTTTGACTAGACCCAAAATTGGGCTGTTACAACTTAGGGCTATTTTCCCTAACTAAACCATAATTACTCCAAGGGTATTTTAGGCACCTAGCACCCTAATGTTTGCCTATTTAAACTTCATAATCTCATTAGAGAGGTTGAACGTGACAGAACAGTTTTCTGTAGTTTTCTTTTTATGTTCTTGTTGTCAGAATCTTTTTTATTCTGATGTGAAGATGATTGCGAGTGGAGATTGCTCTGTGTTTTAAAACATACAGGGAGTTAGAATAGAGGTTTGGTATCAATACCTTTGCTTGAGTCTCGATACTTAAGGTTAAAATATCGATATTTCATAGTAGGTATCGATAATTTAGACTTTAGCTTTAATTTGAGAAACAAAGTGCAAGTTTGGTATCATTTTTCCAAATGGTATCAATACCACTTAAAGAAAATATCGATACCTTAGTGTCAGTATCGATACCTATAGACCTGGTTTAAGAATTTTGCTGAACAAACCTTATGCATGTTTTAATATGTTTATAAGACTAATTAATGTAAGTTTAGCACCGGATAATAAACTAAAAGAAGTTTTGTTGGAATGAGCTTTTACTTGTTGTATATGACATGATATAGTGGTGTGGCATCCTGTATTCGGGCTTGGCAACCAGGCTGGGTATAGGGTGTTATAAAAGACCCAATTTTTAGCTTTTATTAAAAATTCATGATTTAATGGCTAAAAATTCAATTTTAAGAATCTAATAAAGCTAAAAACTGATAGGGAATGAATGGCTACCTTCAGTGGCAGAAAAACGGAGGTTTCCGAAAAACACACAACTTGATAATAGAGAAAACTATTGTGAGTTTTAGTCTATTTCTTGAAATCTATGGAGGTTTAAGGCTTAGGTGTTGATAGAAATCAAGGTAATATAGTTTTGGAATAAAAAATCAAATGGAATGTGTTTGGAGAAACAAGAGACGACACAAACCAAGTAAAGGAGGAAAACTAATGTGAAAACTGTTGATGGGGTGATATTAGAATCAATTTTCAAAACTTGGTTTAACTGCAACATAAACACTCTCAATTCAGACCCTATTAAAAATCCATCTTTTTTTCAAAATTAAAGGTATTTAAAACTCATTTTCAAAAATTGAATTAATTTCCTAATAGCCATTATCGAAAACATTATCGATTACCAACCTTACGAAATTCCAAGCACATATAAGCTAAAATTCCTAAAATACTCTCAAAATTTCTGGGCCCAATTTTGGGGTATTACATCTTAAGGTGTTGAAGTGAAGAAATTAAGACCAGATTCAATAATGTCGCAAAACTGAGACCCCCAAGGTCTATAAGTTTGCTACTATCTAGGGTGTTGCAACAACGAAGCCTGGGTGTCACAACATTGCTCCCTGATGAGGAGAAAATAGCTACAAGGGTAGTCTTTTGTCCAACACCATCTCCAATCAACACACAGCTTCTAAGGGCATTTTTGTTAACTTTTTGGATGGTAATCAAACATTAAAAGCCACTTTTGGCTTAAAACTAAAGAAGACAACTTTGTCTTTACTTTTTATCATCCTTTTGGCTAAGTCATTAGTCTTCTTCACCATTTTAGGGTTTAGTTGTTAGCTAGTTTCTACTGTAGCTTGGTGTTATTTGCATTTTGGCACCCAAACTTCATCTTGTATTTTCATTTTCATCCAAAGCTTTTAATATAGTTCAACTCCATCTTCTTTTCAAAATGTAAAAATCTGAACTTTGCTGGTATTTCTCACCTCAATTGTTGTTGCCATCATTTTCTTCAAGCAACCAGCAAGAAATCTCTAGGTGTTCTTTAAACTTATTCTTGTGCTTATTTGAATGCATGTTTTTAATATGTTAGGTTGTTGTTTGTATGAAATGGTGTTAGTTAACCACATCTGTGGTGGTTGGTTGATGAAAATGTTGCTTGGTTAGTTTTGGTACAGAGACTAAATCGTAAAAATTAGAGTAAATCGAATAAACTTCAAAACTTAGAATTGGAGCCCCTAGGTGAATATTTAGAGTAAGTGATGCCCATTAACTAAGAGCCTGTAGAAGTAACCCCCATACTTTAACCATTTGAAAATTTTAATTTTAAAAATAAACTAAACCATGAAAACTAGACTAAATTGAATAAACTTCCAAATTTTGAATTGGAGCCTCTAGATGAATATTTAGAGTATGTAGTGCCTACTAACCAAGAGCCTATACAAGTAACCCGCTAACTGCAACCATTTGAGACCAATCCTATTGAGCCTATAAACATTTCACATGGTTCCTCCCCTAAAGAAAATCCTAAAATTAATAAAATCCCAATCCCTGAAACTATTCAAGATTTTATCACTATTGCCCAAACCAATGTCGTGTCCACCAAAGCATCAACTAAAATAGGTTCACTTCATCTCCAAACCCTCAAACAAATCAATAAGAAAATACTGAAGATTTAATTCAAGCCTTAACCACTCAGTGGGAGTTGCCCTAAACCAACCCCAACCTAGCTACCAGTCTAGTTGTTGATCCGACCTTAACCAACACAGGCCCTCTACAAATTGATGACTTCCCCACCAACATATAAGAACTCTAAGAAGGAATTGAAATCTTGTTTGAGAAAACCTCGTCTGTTGAGGTTGAAATCACTAGGGCAGTGCCCACTGTCGCTAGCACTACTTAAAGAACAGTGAGAACCAGGTCTGTAGCAACCAAGAAATTCATCGCTTTAGCTCCTTTCGAAAAGGAAAATGGAAAGACACCCATGGTGGCCAAACCCAGAAGTTAGAGGAATCTTATTATTGATAGTTCCTTAGAGTCCTCTACTGAATCCAGTTTAAACTCGAACCCTTTTGACAATGTGGATCTCACCAACATTATGAAGGCTCGTACCAAGAACCTTAATCTCACAATCACTGCTGCACGAAGAAACAAGAGAATGAAAAGGGTAGGTGTGCCTAAAATATAGGCTGCTGCTACAGAGGCAATAAGAAGGTAAAAAGAAAGAATAAGGGATGAAGAACAAAAGGCGTTTTAGGATCCTAGCTACTCCAAACGTTATGCCAAGTTTATCTTAAAGGAATTTATAAATAAACAAAACATCAATGTAGGATCCTTTAGAGCTCATGGAATTGATCAAATCCATCAAAATGTAGGCCTGTTTGGTTCAATCTACTATGTAGAGCCTTATGTAAAGTAGGTTGTGTATGAGTTTTATGCCAACATGCCTAGAGGGATCACCATTGAAGGCCATCCATTCTTTCACGAGGTGTTTATTCAAGGAAGCATCTAAATTTTGGCCCAAATGAGATTTAAAAGGTGTTGTTGTAACACCCCCAACCTGTATCTGTCGCCGGAACAGGGTTACAAGGCATTACCAAGGAGTACGGAACACTTACAAAAAATTTAAATAGTTTACCATTCAAATACCAAGATTTATTATAAACGTCCCTGAAACAGACCCTCGAGGTCCAAATCATGCATTAGGATCGAGTCAGGACTAAACCATATCCTCAAAAAAATTTCCAAAATTTAAAAAAAAACTCACATATAAGGGTCACACGCCTGTGTGACAGGGGACAAGCCAGTGTGACGTGGCCGTGTGGTTCACATGGTCGTGTCTCTAGGGCGTGTAACTATCTGACTTGCACCTATGAAGAAACTTGACTTACACAGCCTAGGAACACACCCGTGTCACTAGGTCGTGTGGTAATATGATTATATTCATATTTGGTGTAGGATTCACACGGCCTTGGTACACGTCTATGTACAAGGCCATGTCCTTCACACGGCTGAAACACACGCTCGTGTGCTCTAACCGTGTGCTAATTTGATTTCAAATTCTAAGATGCAGGGGACACATAGCCTCAACACACGCCCATGTGGCAAGTCGTGTGTCACACACGGTCTAGACACACGTTCGTGTGGGCTAAAATAGGCCATTTTAGGCCATTTTCTCACCCTTTTTCTTATAACCTGCACATAAAAATCATTTCATACAAAGATAATCCAACCAATCAACCATTTCAAGTCAAAATATGTATCATTTATGTGTACATTGTGACATATTTATCACACACTAAGTTATATTACATATTTATCAATCAAGTCATAACATCTCTATTTAATCTATTCTTTACCTACTTAAACCCTTATACATGCCATATAAATAAAAAGATGATTAAAAAAAGCTACTGAAGATAGTCTAGATAGTGTGATCCAATGTGATGATTCGATCCTTTGTATTTACATCAATCTACAAAGAACATTAAACACGCAAAAGTAAGCTTATGAATGCTTAGTAAGCTCATAAGCATAGAAAATAATTCTTACTGAACATTTATAACAATCATACAATATACAATTTCATTAACTAAATCAGTGGTAAGTTCACTTGATTGAGTTCAATGTCATTCATTAACCAATTTACTCTCTTGGGCCCATTTACCACTTACCTTTCTTAATCAAATTAGGGAACAATTACGGTATTGAGCATTTTGTTTTCATGATTCCATAGTATAACTATGGTCTTCCACATGATCACATATCACACACTGAAGCCATAGCCTAGCCATGGTCTTACACGGATCACATATCACACTGATGCCATATCCTATATATGGTATTACACAGAAGAACATATCACACCGATGCCATACCCCAAATATGGTCTTATACGGTAGCACATGATCACATCACACAGATGCCATAGCCCAGCTATGGTGTTATATAGAAGCACATGATCACATCACACCGATGCCATAGCCCAGCTATGGTCTTATATGGAAGCATATAATCACATCACACCGATGCCATAGCCCAGCTATGGTCTTATACGGAAATCACGTATCACATGTTGCCATTGGGTGGTCTTAAACACTGAACGAAAGTACTCAATTCCGTTGTTCCACCCAATTTGTACATATACTCAACATTATTTCACAATTACCCAATTTAATAATATTCATATACGATAATTTACCATAGCATTCATGAAATTTTCATAACAAAACATTGAATTTAGCCATTTAAACTTACCTGGGCTAGTTGTGGAAATTTGAGAACTATTCTTGAAATTTCTCCTTTCCACGATTCACCTTGGGTTCTTGATATATAATTATAAAATCACTTATTCATTAGTGTTTATCCCAATTCTACTCTATTTCACTATTTATGCCCTTTAATTTTTGATATTATACTTTTACCCCAAACTTTACAATTTTTACAATTTAGTCCCTCGTCAATTAGCCCATCAATTGAGCTAATTTTTCTCAATTAACACTTTTTTCTATCATTTTAAACTATTTCATAGCCTTTGATATTCAGTATTTCAACATCAAATGTAACATCCCGAAAATTGGGGATTAGTATAATCAGATTTGGGAATCAAGAGAGAGTCGTTATGCCTTAATTTTTAAGATTATCTATGCATTTTTGGGAATAAATGAGGTATTGGTTTGTTGGTTAAGTGTTAGTGAAATGTTCCTTGAAACTCAAGTTCAAATCCCTTCCCTATCACCATTTTTATTATTTTGCAAATTTTGCCTTAAACCCTAGTATGCGACATGCCTTGCTTTTCAAATAAATATTGAAAAATTATTTCAAGAATGAGGAAGAAGCCTAATGGTTAAAATAAATATGATAAAGTATGGAAATTAAATGAGGTACCAAGTTTGAATCCTTTCCCTTGCGAAATAATTAAATTTTGCAAAATCACTTTTTTTTTAATTTGTGTGCCATCCATATCCTTGAAACTTAAGTATAAATATAAATTTTTATTGTATTTTTCATCCATTAATTCAAATTTTACCTACCCTAACCGCTCACCCTCTTTTTTACCTCTTTTCTCTTCAATTTTCTTTCTTTCTCCCATTGTTGTCGTCACCTACACCTAGTTTTACCATCTCTTTCTTCTTTTTCTTTTTGCCACAAGATTTGTTAACATATTATCCACCATATTGCTATTATTTTTCCTCATTAGAATCAGCCCCAAATCTGAAATCTTGAACTCCAAGATCGATCCGAACATTGCCAAAAAAGTGCCATTTTTGTTTCACTCGACTAGCTTAGGTAAAGTCTCTTCTTTCTTCAATTTCTTAATTAATCTTGACCATTAAAAACCTAAATTTATAGATTTATAATTTTGTGGATTTTAAATTATTTCAAAGGTAGTTTTCCAGAATTTAATGAGATCTCAAACCATTTTAAAATTCAACCCCAATTTTGGCCACCGCGGGTGGTGGTGCGTGCACCTATGGGCAAGAAAAGGGGCTATTTTGTTTCTTGGTTCTTGCCTATATTTTTCCAGAATTAATTTGAGTTCTTCAACCCTCCTAATCAACTTTTAAACCCATCTAATTAGGGAAAAATGTTCTTGATCAATTGGTCATTCGGATCCCACAAATCGTGAAGCGTAAGTGAAATTAAGGGTAACTAGTTTGTTATTTCAACATAGTTGTTGGGTAAAGTTATGAATTGATTAATTGAAGGAATTTTTATCATTAATAAGCTACTGATTTTCCAGTATATTATTGAATTAGGTGCTGACCCAGATGCCCCAAATCATCCGTAAAGGCGAAGAACGATTGTACGTATGGTTCGCATCGATACAGTGTAAGGAAACTAACTAGTTTGGATTTATAAAATAGTTATCATTCCAATGATTGGTTTGAACTCATAAGTGGGTGTTTGGGGGCTGGTTTAATGGTAAATTTATTGTATTTATACTAAATTTTGGTTTAGGTTCGTTTAAGTAATTATTAAGGAAAATTAAAAGATTCGCTGGTGTGCTACGGGGAAGCAAAAAATAAGGTGTGGGTCTTAAACTCATAAAATTATTTGAAAATTTTAAATATCATGTTATATATATGATAAATTAGCTTACTGATTGGATTTTCTTATTAGACAAATTATTGATTTTCTGAATGGCCGAACCAAGTATGTTTCGAGCCTTAAAAGATTGACATGTTGGCAAAATTGCTAGTTTGATAGCATGAATGTTTGATTGAGTTTGTAATTGGAAATTTGAGTTATGAGATATGAGAATGTTTGATTGAATGATATAATGTGTTGAGATATTAAGCTTATGTATGATTTAAATGCATGAGATATTTATAATTGCTATTTATGCACAATGAAAATCTATAAAGTATGTGATATTGAATGATATTGATTGATACCAACACAATGATAATTTCAAAGATTGGAATATTGTTTCCATTAACTAAAAGTATGTGATTATTGAGGACATGCTAAGCATGTCAAATGAACGTGAAAAGTATTGAGATATGATTATGTATGAGATTGTGTGACATATTGCATATGCATTGTGTTGGGATTTTGTGGTTGACGGAGGAGCTTCGTCGAGTACAGGTTACATATTAAGTCCGCATTATTTGTAGTCAGTGCACTGAACCTGGAGTACCGAGGGGATTGGCGATTTTATCGCATATTATATGTTATTGGCGATTGTATTGCACTATTTGATTTCCGGCAGATTTTCTGCATTATTGATTATTCGGTAGTTTTACCACATCGAGCTATGCTCATAATGTTTTGGAGTTTGGCAGACAGGTTTTGGGGAACTTGTGGTGTGTAGCGGATGGTATGGGTCGGAACCTTTCTACATTGCATCATGTGCACGACATATTTGAATGTTATTGATTTATGCTACGCATTGTATTTTGTTGTATTGAATGGTATCGAAATTAATGATTGTTACTCAAATGAGTGATAACCTAAGCTTATACATCGTTTGACATCAATTTGATAATAGCCATGTAATAACATGAAATTCCTATGATGGTTCTGGTTTCTTCTATTGGTGCTAATATGTTTCACTGTATTTGATGTTTTTGCCCGTTTAAATAATTATTTGACTCACACTTAGCTTTTCATAAGCTCACCCTCCAATGGTGTTTAACATTTTAGGTAAACCTCAAAATTAGGACCAGACTTGGCAATCAGATAATCATCGTGAACCTTGGATTATTTTTTTTAATTAAGTATTCTTAAGTCTTTATTGGTTTTAGCTTGTAATTTTTCATTATTTCTGGTCTGTGGCTTGGTAAATTTTCTTTTGGGGATTTTTGCATGCATGGATTACTTAAGCATAATAACCAGATAATGCATGATATCAGGCTCAAGTAAAATTTGATATTTTTTCCTAGTTTCCACTACATTGCAAAGGAACTGTTTTTGAAAAACAAATCAATAAGGCAACTAATTTTCCAAAATGACTTGAAAAATAGTTTTTCTGCTGCATTTGTTTAACTTGGAGTGTTCTTTAAAGAAGAGTGACAAGCAAACAGTTTTTCTAAAACAACACTGTCAACAATAAAATGAATTCTAAGCATACATGACCTAATGAATGAATACTTTTAAGATAACTCAAAGTACAACTACGGTTTTCTCTAAAATGAGTTTATTTAAAGTCTTCAAAAGTAACATAAGTTAGCTTAGCCATTTCAGTGGCTAATGTAGCCTTCTGAATCTAGCTGTAACGTCTAGACCGAGTTTAAGAGTTTACATTTAGTGATATCAGAGCCTTGGTTCAAAACCTCGAACTGAGTTTTTAAATCTACTTAAGTCTACATGCATGCATATATGAAAAAGGGGAAATTTAGGAAAAACAAGCCATAGAAAATTTTGAAAATGATATTCTACAAAGAAAATCAGGTCCGAGACTCCGATGCCAGTTGCCATAAAAATGATGCTATTAAGTTATAGGTAAACATTTGAGCTGTAATACTATAGACATAGAACTGAAATAGTATTTAATTTTTCTTTGAAACTGTAAGATAGGAAACTAAAAATTGACTAAAGTTAGCTAGTGATTATTTTTCTGAAACTGTAGATCAAATTTAAGACCATAGGATACATAATTAACAACTGTAGAATGAGGAACCATAGGGCTTAGCGTCAAGCTACCCAATTTGAGTCATTTGCTTTTCAAGGAATTGTGCCTAACCCTGAGACGAATAACATTGTGATTGCACCTACTTCTGAAGGCAAAAACTAGGTGGTTGGAGATGATGTATTGTCTGTCCCAAGCGATATTCGGAGTTTTAGAAAAGGCTTTCAAAATTATGGTCAAAAAGATTAATATGGAGGAAGAGACTAAACGCTTGGAGTGCAAAAGAAAGGAAAAGAATAAAGTTCAAAAAAGGAGAGAGTCTACTTCTACTCGACCAAATCCATAACCTGTAAAGTGGGTCAGATGAGTCAGACCTCAATGAAAGGTTGTAGTAGTTATTATTGGAGAAAATGTTAAACCTGTAACATCCCTTACCCGAGTTTATCGCGTTACCCGAGCAAAGGCATTACCGAACAAAATCACCATCATTCATACATAATCGAACCATAAATTTTTGTTCCAACTTAAAAATTATTCATAAAATATCATACAACCCTTAAAATGGGCTTACGAGACCCAAAACATGGTTTGAAAGTGGTCCAAGACCAAACCGAGAACTTAGAAAAATTTCAAAAAATTTAACCTAATACAGGGCACACGCCCATGTGAAACAGGGGCACACCCGTGTGGGCAGGCCGTGTGGTCACACACGTCCGTGTCCCCTACCCATGTTGAATTATTGGAAATTTATTTTTCAATTCGAACCTACAGGGGTTTTCACACGGCCGAGCACACACCCGGGTTTTTTCATCCTCAGATATGTGGTTTCGAAACCACTATTCCGATTAAGCTCAAACCAGGTTGTTACAGACACGACCATGTAATGGCTAAATCAATTGGGCCATGTGAGCCACATGGGTAATCCACACAGGCGTGTGGGATTTTAGGCCAGGTCGTGTGATCCACACGACCAAGGCCAATTTGGGCAGTGTGGGCCAGACGATTGTGTGAGCCCATTTTTACTAAAATGATTGCTAAGGTTGCACGGGTCACCCAAGTTGATTGTGAACCTTCCGTAGGGGCGATAAGCACTACTTAGACCCTTAACTATGTGAAATTGATTATGTGAATTATGTACTGAGCATGTTATATATATAAGTATGTATACTGAACTGATTATAGGTACTGATACCATGAGATAGCATGACATTTCATTGTATGTTGCATTGCATTAGGTTGGATTGATTGTATTTGGAGGAAGTGTACTGAAAGGCTCTTAAGCTTAATATACTGGCAGCTCAGCTACAAATTACTATTTTGTACCGCATTAGGTATACTTGGAGTGTAGGGATGGGTGGGTAATTTAATCCCCACATAGAGTGTTGTAACGCCCCAAATTTTGGGCTTAGAAGTTTTAAGATTTGAGCATAGAGATAGAGAGGAGGCTGCATACATCTTTTTAGTTGTGCGATTTAGTGACAGAATGGGCCTACTGGTCTAGTGGTTAAGAGGAGTGTTGGGATAAAAGAGGTCTTGTGTTCGAGTATTGGTGTACACATTATTTTTACTCCTATTTTCAGCTAGAGTTGTGTAGAATTGGGTTTTTGAAGTAGTTGTGATAGTGGGGGGAAGTGAGAGAAATTCTAGGGATGAGGGAGTTATCGGTTAAGTTGAGATTCTTTTGGGAAATTTTGGCATTCTCTTCCTTCTCTATTGATCTCTTCGACATCAAAATAGGTGTGGGAATCTAACTTTGTCTACAAAGTTTCAATTTGAAATTTTCTGCTTTCGTCAAGCCTTGTGAGTATGTTAACCCGAGGGATTTTGGGGGTTTTAGACGATGAAAGTGAGGAGAAATTGTTATTTTTTGATATACTTTGATAGGGCAAAGGTTAAGGACTGTTACAGTGCCTTAAACAACGATTTTGGGGTTGATTTGGAGTGGTTTAGTGACCTCTCTGATGACCACATGGGCGTGTGTCAAGGCACACGGCCATGTGGATTTGGGTATTAGGGTCACACGGCCTGGCCACACGGGTGTGTGGCCGATTTGAGGATTTTGACGAAATTCACACGGCCATGTCCTTTGGGCACACGAACGTGTGAGTTTGAGAATTAGAGATTCAGGGATCCGGAGTCACACGACCGTATGGCTGATTTGGGGATTTAGGGATCCCACACAAGCATGTGTTTCAAAACACACAGCCGTGTCTGGTGGTCACACGGCCGTGTGAGACCCTCACACGGTCGTGCCTACCCTACACTTTATTTTATCGAATTTGGACAGTGAGTTACATGGCCTGTTTCCACTATCGTGTCCCTGCTTCGGACGAGAGTGTGCCTCTGACACACGACCGTGTACAACCTTTCACACGGGCATTTGGACCCCCATACAGCCTGGATTACTTCACACGGGCGTGTGGCCCTATCTTGCCAAACTCTAGTTTTAGGTCAAATGTAAATGTAATCGCAACTCTGTGTGTGCCAAACCTCGACTAAGCTTTATTGAGGGTAATTGTGACTCTGTTTTGGGCTTGAAATGTGCGTTATTTGTGTTTGGCTATGTGATGAGCTTGATACTGAGTTCAAGCTATGAATGTGCAAATATCTAATTACGTAACTGAGTAATTGGACGTGAGTGGCTACTTCTGATTGACTGTCTGAAACTGGTATTCTGATTGTGTACATCTGACTGCATACATACATATGTATATACTATTTTTGGGTGGGATTTTGAAGAGAAGGGAGATTGAGATTGACTGAACTGGTAGCTGATCTGCTGGTTGTGAGACCCTAATACCCAGAGGGTCGTGGGCGGTACTAATACCTTGAAGTCATGGACAATGCGGATGGTCATCATTGCTGGGCAACCCGGGACGACATTATATTAGTATAGCAGATTACCGTATTGTACTGTACTGCATGTACATTAGCTACACTATGTACCATTGACTGAACTGATAGTTTTACTGCAACCTATTAGTATAACAGTTTACAACATTACACTGTACCGCATGTACGTTAGCTACGCTACGTACCATTGACTGAAGTGGCAATTTTACTGCAACCTATTGGTATAGTGGATTACTGCATTGCACTGTACTGCATGTACGTTAGCTACGCTACGAACTATTATCTAATCTTGCAGTTCATATTGTATGTCTGTACTGCGGTTTACCGCATTGCACAGTACAACTTATACGCTAGCTTTGCTGCATGATATACGAGATTGGCAATTTATCTGCACACTGTTAGCCCCAATACCCAGAGGATCGAGGGTAGTCCCAATACCCAAAAGGTCGTGGATAATCCTAATAGACATCGTTCCCGGGCAACTTGGGATGACGTCAATTGGAGTGCAAGGTCGGATGGACCTTACAAGGTCCTGAGTAGAGTGATTAGTAGGACGAGCTTAAAGCTCTTATGAGGAGTGATGGAGAATGGAGAGGTGTGTTGGCTGGATGGGTGGGAATTTTATAACTCATTTGCATTCATATACATCTGGTTGATCTGTTTGACTGGATTGAAACTTGTGAATGGTTGAGAATTACTGATACCGTGACTGAATGTGATACTGTGACTGAATGTGTTACTATTCGACTGAAACGCACTTGTGCCTATGTGAATTTTGTAGGCTATGTATGCAATTGTCTAACTGAACTGTTATTGTGACTATGTGACTGACTTGTGAATTATTGCTATTGTATCTGAATGGCACGTGAGACTGTGTGTCTGATTGTCCCATGTGACCAAAAAGTGCCTATGGTATATTGATTTTGGACAAATATGCTCAATTGTCATCTGTCGGTAAGTTTTCTTTGCATATATCGACTGGTTCTGAATAGTTCTGTAAGTTAGTTCTGCTTCACAGCTGAATTTGAACTGCTTCCAGGCTTTCTGCTTCTGTCCCTATTTCTGTTTCTATAGTTTAACTAGTTTGATCTCACATTGAGCTCAAGTAGCTCACCCCCTCTTCTATTTCTCCTTTTAGGTACCATTCTGATTTCTTATGTTGGATTTAGTACGCGGAGGTCTCAAACAGTTTCAACAGTATAGAGTATCAGTTTTTTATTTCTGTTACGACTTTATTATTTCGTTAATTTTAAACTGTAAGGTTTTATAATATTGTGGTCCAACTTCCGTTAAAAACTTTTATTCGTACATTTTATTTTGTTTAAACTTATGGATAGAATTTCAAATGATTAAATGTTTTTTGATTTGTTCTGTAATAAATGTTTTTGGAAATGGAATTTAGGACGACTGGTTTTATAAAATTTCTTACGATCACCTTGGTGATCAATGTAACATCCTGAATTCAGTCTAAACTTCTAGGCCGGGTTGAGGGTGTTACATTTAGTGGTATCAGAGCCAGGTTTGCAAAAATTTGTCCTATGTTTTCTACGTGGGCATGTGCGTAAGAAATTGTTTTTAAAAACTATTTAAACAATTGTACCACAGAAAGTTGAAATGGGTGATGTTTTGTAAGTGATTTACAGAAATAAACTGTCTGAGACTCTGATGCTGATCCAAGTAGAAACTCGAAATAGTGAAACTTGAAATTTAGATTTTGTACTTATTCTGTGTATGCCTTTTGAAAGTGTAGATTTTCTAAGTTTGCCATACGACTGATATGGATTCTGAAGGTAAGCAAGATCGCGAAGAGTTGCCTGCTTCACCGGACTATGAGACTGTTCAGGAGACGAAGGTTATTGTGAGTCTGCCAACTTTAGGTAGTGATAACCCGGAGCTTGGTACTGAGGCACTAACTCGGGTAGTGATGAAAGTGCTAGAAGGAGTGTTTAGAGCTAGGATAAGGGAGAATAGTAAAGCGCTTCAGGCTAGATGCATGGATTGTGGGAAGAAGAGAGATTGCAGTTCTCCGAGGTTAGAGCCTCGTGCTGTGAAGTGTGTTAAAACACATCTAACTGACAAAAAAGGTGGTGCTAGTAGTGGTACGAACATACCATCTTGCGAGCATTGTAAGAGGCGTCATTCGGGCGACTATTGGAGGAAGTTAGGAGTCTGTCTCAGATGTGAATCTAAGAAGCATCCAGTTCGAAATTGTCCTCAGCGATTTTGAGTTAGGTATGATTAGAAATGTTTGAATGTGCTGATTTGAGTATAGAAATTGTGTGGGTGAAATATCTATCTACTTCAATGGTTAGGTGTTCTGGGTGTGTATCAGAAGTTCTAAGTTCAGGTTAAGTGTGATAGTATTTCGAGATTAGAGTGTACAACGGGAGTATGGTGGTGTAGTGTGTTAATACAACTACTCTATTAGTTGGAAATTTTGGGGATGAAATTTCTTTAAGGAGGGGTGCATTGTAACACCCCGAATTTTGGGCTTAGAAGTTAGGGACAAAGAGGAGGCTTCACACATCTATTTAATTGTACGATTTAGTCACAAAATGGGCTTGCTGGTTTGGTGGTTTAGAGGAATGTTGGGATGAAGGAGGTCCTGTGTTTGAGTATTGGTGTGGGCATTATTTTTACTCCTATTTTCGGCTAGATTTGTGCAAAACTGGGTTTCTGCCAATTTCTTCGACGTCAAAACAAGTGTGGGTATCTAACCTTGTCTATATAGTTTTAGTTTGAAATTTTATATTTTCGACAAGTCTTGTGCGTATGTTAACTTGAGGAATTTGGGGGTTTTTAGACGATGGTAGTGAGGGGAAATCGTTATTTTCTGATGTACTTTGATAGGGCAAAGGTTATAGACTATTTCGGTAGCTTAAACAGCAGTTTTGGAGCTACACACGGTAGGGGACACGCCCGTGTTCCATAACCGTGTGAAAGCTGGAGGGTATACTGACTTGGGACACACGGCCGGCCACACACCCATGTGCCTCACACGGCCAATAAACACGCCCTTGTGTCTATGCCATGTAATTCACTGACTTATTTTAACTAAGCACCAGGGGTCACACGGTCGAGTCACACGCCTGTGTGCTCAGCCGTGTGGCACAAAAATGGGCTTGTTTTAAGCCATTTTTCCCACCTAAGTCTCATGCATCCTAAGGCATCCAAATGGTACCAAATTTACATCCAATAAGCAATCAAAATATGACCATTTCATGCATAAATCAAATCATATTAATCCCAACCTTTTTTAGATATATTTTCCTAACCAAATCATCCATCAAATACTTATCAATTCATCACTTCATTTTTATCTCAAGACATACCATTTCGCATACTAATAATGCATCTCATAACCACGACTAATCACACCACATTAGTAATTCCAAGATCATAAAAAACATACCAAATCACATAGCAGTTTAAGCACATTACATCATATACTTAACTTCAAAAATAGGCCAATTTACCTAGCCAAATTCATACATCAACTTAGATCATTAACAAGCCATCTTACATGCCTACATGCCTATAAATTCAATCCAAGACATAACCAAAATGACACTAGCCTATACATGTCATATACCATATATACAATTTCAAAAGGGTACCAAAAGATGTCCGATAGTGTGATGACTTTTCTGACGATCCCCAGATCTGAGCTGACTTTAATTTACTGTAAAACAGAGAAGATTTCACACAATAAGCTTTAAAGCTTAGTAAGTTCATACGATAATAAATTCAACTCATCAAATAAATATTATTCAACCAATTAAGCTTAAATTAACATATCATATAACATCTCCAACTCTTATTCACATTCACTGCTTAATTCCATATGAACCTTCTAATCTCATTCGTTCAATAATTCAATAGGTCTTGTACAATCCTGTACCTTCCATACTTATCTGTTACTTATGTATCTCATTATATGCTTGGTAAACCCGCACACTTAGTGCCAAATAAATTATCGAAGCTATGTCTAGCTCGCACACTTAGTGCCAAAACATCTAGCCAAAGCTACTTCAATTCTACAGACTTAGTGCCAAAACATTTAACCAAAGCTATTTTGATTCCATACACTTAGTGCCAAAACATTTAACCGAAGCTATCTCAACATTGCACACTTAGTGCCAATATATCACTGATTCATTGTCAAACGTATTCATTCTCTTGTATTCACATTTAACTAATATCAAAACATTTAAACATCATTAAAATGCTATTTAATTCGTACGAACCTACCTCGGATGTAAAAAAGGCTAAATTGATCAATTAGTCGAGAACCTTGGTTTTCCCCGATCTAAGTATGTATTTCTCCTTTCTTGATCTATATGAATTCAAATATAACTCATTTATTCATTAATTCATTCAATTTAGCCCACAAACACATATTTAGGCATTTTTATACTTTAACCCCCAAAATTCTACATTTTTACAATTTAGTCCTTATTTCACAAATACAAAAAAATTTACAAAATTACCAAAATATCCATGCTAGCCAAATTACCATAGTACCTCTAGTAGCCCATATTTTTCATTTAATTCACATTTCAACCACATAATTTCACATTTTCACGATTTAATCCCTAATATGTGATTTCACTAAAAATCACTTTATAAAATATGGATATCTAACACAAAGCTTTCATATTTCACCATTAAATATCAAAAAAACACATATATACAACAATGACACTTCACAAAATCATCAACAAATTCAAAAATTAAAGCATAGGCTAGCTAGTACTCGATGCAATGATCACCAAAATGTAGAAATTATCAAAAACCGAGCTAAAATAAACTTACAATTAAGCTTGAAGATGGCCGAATGTCTATTTGCTCCAAACCTTATTCTTTCTTCTCAATTTCAATTAACAAAGATGAACAAATGGACACCATTTGTTTTGTTTTATTTTAATTAACATTAATACATATTTTACCATTTTACCCTTTAATTATTCATCTTTGAAACACATAATATAAGCTCATTTATGACAAATTCCACGATCAATGGTCTAATAACATCATAAAGACCTTTCATTTAATAAATCATAGCAATTAGACACTTTTAACTTATAGCATGCTACTTTTGCATTTTACACGATTAGGTCATTTTGTCAAATTAACTAACCGATCGATAAAATTATCACACGAAATTTTCACACATGTATAATCACACATCGTAAACACAAAAAATAATATTAATTTTTTTTCCAACCTCAGATTTGTGGTTCTGAAACCACTGTTCCGATTTAGTTAAAACCGGGCTATTACAACTCTCCTCCTTAGAGATTTTCGTCCCCGAAAATCTTACCAGCAAATAGGTCTGGATATTGCTCACTCATAGCATCCTCGAGTTCCCAAGTAGCTTCTTCAACCCCATGTCAATGCCATAAGACTTTCACTAATGCGATTTTCTTTTTTCTCAGCTCTTTTACCTCACAAGCTAAAATTCGGATCGGTTCTTCACTATACAACAAATTTGACTGTATCTCTATTTCGGTTAGGGAAATGATATGTGAAGGATTGGATCAATATTTTCAAAGCATTGATACATGGAAAACATTGTGAATTTTCTCCAACTCACTCGGTAAAGCTAACCGATATGCCACTGGACATATCCTTTTGATGATCTCTGATATGCTCGCGATATTAAGTAATAAAATTTATAAAAACTGATCACAGCAAAAACTAACTAATATCACGATTTTAAAGGCAAGCGCACCTATCGAACAGTAGTATAGTTTAGCGGCAAGACCGAGTTATCATACCCAAGGGAACTAAAAGTACTAATACTTACTTCCTTTCTATTATCTAGCCTAACAATAAAAGAGGATTGATTGAAACTAATTCTAAAACTAACTAAAAGTGCACAAAAAGTAAATTGGGGAAAACTTTTAGGGAAGAGCTGATTGATATGAGCAATACTTAAGGGAGAATCCACCTAGACTTCACTTGTTATTAATTTCTTGAACTAGATGATTTCTTCACTTGACTTGATCCGTAGAGATCCCTAACCTATGCTAATACCTCCGTCGAGGATAAGAACAACTAATCCTAGGTGGTTAATTAAAGTTTCTTTCTTAATTAACACCCCTAGGTTGCATTAATTTGATCTATGGATCCCCCTATTAGGTTTGACCCTAATCCGGCAGATTTATGTCGCTCTATATCTAGGGTTGCATGCAACTCCGCTTAATTATGGTAGATCTACTCTTAAAACAGGGACTTTTGCTCCTCTGCCTAAGCACATCAGTTTCTTAAAGTAATACCTAAGATTATTAAATCAATAATGAAGAACACATAATTAAGAACAATTCAAGTATTTATCATATAATTCAAGAATAAATAATAACAAGATCTGTCTTAGGTTTCATCCCCCTCAAGTATTTGAGGGGTTTAGTTCATAACTAATAAAGAAAACATCTCAGAAGAAATAAGATAACAAAACATAAAGAACCCAAAAACCCCTGAAGGAATTTAGGGAGATCTTCTGTCTTGATGTAGAATTCTGGCTTCTGGGATGAATCAATCGGCTTCCCTTAGAGTAATTCCTTGTTTTCACTCCTTGTGTTGGCAGAAATATGGCGCTCTTTCTCGAGAGAAAAGAGTATATCCTTAGAGTTGCCTCCTCGGGTCTTTATATAGAGTTTAGAATGGCTTTCTTAGCCCCTAAGTATCCAAATCCGAGTGAAATTGCACTTCCTTACGATAGGGACACGCCTGTGTGCCACGCTCGTGTGGTTTCGATAAGGGCCGTGTGCGGGCCTATTGATGGTGGCACGGCCTTGTGGCCTGGTCGTGCTTATCGGGGCTTGGCCGTGTGGACTTCATGTGGCACGGTCGTGTGCCACGACCGTGTGGCAACTTCTTGGGCCGTGTCGTTTTCATATTTTTGGCCCATTTTCCTTGTTTTTGGCCCGTTTTCTGTTCTTTTCTCTTCCCTATGCTCTCCTGAGTATAAGACATGAAAAAGAAGGATTAAGAGCACCAATTCTCACAAAATTGATAATAATCCATCCAAAATATAGGCTAAACATGAGGTAAAAATATGTATAATTTATTGTTTATCAATCTCATACGGCCTGGTGAATCTTGGACTCAATTTGCCTTTACGATCAAATCAAAGTATTTTCTTCCACGGAGATACTTTCAAAACACTTTCTCATTAATCTGAAAGTCAATATCTTTCCGTTTCAAATCTGTGTATGATTTATGTCGATCTGACGCTACTTTCAAACAATTACGAATTACTTTCACTTTCTCTTCAGTCTCTCTAATCAAATCAACCGTATAAATCTTATTATCACTAACTTTAGTCCAATAAAGTGGTGTTCGACATTTACGGCCATATAAAGCTTCGTACGGTGCGATCTTTATACTTGATTGAAAGTTGTTATTATACGCAAATTTAATCAATGGCAAATATTTTTCCCACGTACCTTCAAACTCAATGATGCAACATCATAACATATCCTCAAGTATCTAAATGATTTGCTCAGATTGACCATCTGTTTGTGGATGAAATGTTGTATTGAAGTGTAGTCTTGTACCCAGAGCATCTTGCAGTTTCTTCCAAAACCGCGATGTAAACCTCGGATCTCTATCCGACACTATAGAAATAGGCACCCTGTGCAATCTCACAACCTCAAAGATATACAATTCAGCTAACTTATCAAATGAATAGTCCATTCTTACCAAAATAAAATGAGCTGATTTCGTCAATCTGTCAACTATCACCCAGATTGCATCTTTCTTTCTCGGAGATAGGGGTAATCCTGACACAAAGTCCATCGTGATTCTCTCTCATTTCCACTCAAGAATCATAATAGGCTGTAATAAACCTTATGGCATCTGATGCTCAGATTTAACTTGTTGACAAATTAAACATTTAGAAACAAACTCTGAGATATCACATTTTATACCAGACCATCAATAAAGTTGTTTCAAGTCGTTATACATTTTCGTGCTTTCCGGATGTACAGATAAACAACCACTGTGCGCTTCATTTAAAATCATTTAAATTAACTCTGAATTTCTTGGTATGCATATTCTATCTCTGAATCTCAAACAATCATCAGCCCCAACTTTAAATTCTAAGTCAGAAATCAACTCACATTGAACTCGTTTAGTTTACAAGTCGTGATCACATTTCTGAGCTTCTCGAATCTGATGAATAAATAACGGTCTCGCTTTCAACTTGGCTACAATTGAACGGTCATCAGATAAAGTTAACTGAGTATTCATCACACGTAAAGCAAATAGGAACTTTCGACTCAAAGCATCAGCAATGACATTAGCCTTTCTTGGATGATAATCAATCACTAACTTGTAATATTTTAGCAATTCAAGCCATCTCCGTTGTCACACATTCAGATCTTTCTGAGTCATTAAGTACTTCAAACTTTTATGATCAGTATAAATGTGACATTTTTCACCGAACAAATAGTGATTCCAAATTTTTAGAGTGAACACTATCGCAGCTAACTCAAGATCATGTGTCGGATAATTCTTTTCATGTGGCTTCAATTGTCTCGAGGCATAAGCTATAACTTTACCTTTCTGCATCAAAACACATCCCAAACCATTAAACGATGCATCAATGAAGATTACAAATTCTTTACCCGTTTCAGGCTGAACCAACACAGGTGCCTCTGTCAATAATGTTTTTAACTGCTTGAAGCTATGTTGACACTTTTCTGACCATTCAAACTTGACATCTTTCTAAAGCAATTGTGTCATCAGAGTCACAATCATCGAAAAACCTTTCACAAATCGTCGGTAATAGCCCGCTAATCCCAGAAAGTTGCAAACTTCAGATACATTTCTCAGAGGCTTCCAATCTATAATCGCAGAAATCTTACTTGGATCAACACGAATACCGTTAGCTGAACAATATGTCCCAAAAATTAGACCTCTCGGGCTAAAACTCACATTTTCTAAACTTTGCATACAATTGCTTATCTCTCAAGGTCTGCAACACAGTTCTTAAATGCTCGGTATGCTCTGTCTCATCATGAGAGTAAATCAAAATATCGTCGATGAACACAACGACAAATCGATCTAAGTACGATCTGAAGATTCGATTCATTAGATCCATAAAGACAGTAGGTGTATTCGTTAGTCCGAAAGGCATAACTAAAAATTCATAATGTTCGTACCTTGTTCTAAATACAGTTTTGGTACATTAGAGTCTTTAACTCACAACTGGTAATAGCCTGATCTCAAGTCTATCTTTAAAAACACTGTAGCCCCTTTCAACTAATCAAATAAATCATCAATTCTGGGCAGAGGATACTTATTCTTGATCGTCACTTTGTTAAGCTGTCGATAATCGATACACATTCTCATCATGCCATCTTTCTTTTTCACAAACAATACGGGAGCACCCCAAGGCGAGAAACTCAATCGTGCAAATCCTCTATCAGTCAACTTTTGCAACTGAGATTTCAATTCTTTTAACTCTGTCGGAGTCATTCTATACGGAACTATCGAAATTGGATTTGTTCCTGGCACTAGATCAATATCAAATTCAACTTCTCGAATCAGCGGTAAACCCAGTAACTCTTCAGGAAACACATCCGGATACTCACACACAACTGGCACTAATTCAATCTTCTTTTCAATCACTTTCGTATCAAGCACATAAGCAAAATAAGCTTTACAACCCTTTCTTACATATTTCTGAGCTAACATCAATGAAATCACTACTGGTAAACCATTCAAATCATCTTACTCAATCCAGATAATCTCATCATTCTTACATCTTAAATCAATAGTCTTTCGCTTACAGTTCACTATAGCATCATGCAACGTTAGCCAATCCATACCAAGAATTATATCAAATTCATCAAACGACAACAACATCAGATCAGCCGAAAAACAAAAATTTCAAATTATTAATGGACAGTTCTTGCACACTTTATCAACCAAAACACACTAGCCTAAGGGGTTTGATACTCTAATCATAAATTCAGTAGATTCTACAGGAAAAGTCTTACTGGATACTAAGTTTATACATATATACGAATGAGTTGATCCTGGATCTGTCAATGCAATCACATTAGTATCATAAAGAATGAAAGTACCAGTAATAACATCTGGAGATGACACTTCTTCGCAAGCACGAATAGTGTAAACTTTAGCAGGTGCTCTCGCCTCGGACCTCACAACTGTATCTGTTGTCCCTCTCTGACTACTACTCATAATTCCCGTGTTTCTGGGTGATCTACCTCTAGTTGCCGTATTACTCGGCGTCGTACGGTAGGCATTATCTTTCTCAGCTAACTCCGAGCAATCTCAAATAAAGTGATCTTATGAACCACATTTGTAACAAACTCAATTGTTATACTTGTCCCAACATTCACCAATATGCCGTCTTCCACACTGTCGACACTCAGGTTTATTGTTTCTAACACTGCCAACACTTGATTCCATTGCAACTTGAGCCTTAGGATTAGTATGTTGTTTCGCACGATCTCTACTCGAATACCCAACTGAAGCATTTGAGCGACTGTGTGCATCTCTAAATTTCTTTGACTAAGATTGATACGGCTTACTCATAGATCTTTTTCTCTCATCTCTAGCTTCTGAGTCTACTTTCTTCTTTTCTTTGTTAAGCTCCTTGGCTTTGCAAGCTCTTTCAACTAATACAACAAATTTAGTCAATTCTAGAATCCCGACTAGAAGTTTAATATCTTCGTTCAACTCGTCAACAAATTGTTTACACATAATAGTTTCTGTCGAAACACATTCTTATGCATATTTACTCAACTTCACGAACTCAATTTCATACTCTGTCACAGTCATGCAACCTTGCTTCAACTCAAGAAACTCTTTCTATTTTTTATCAATAAACCTCTGATTAATATATTTCTTTGTGAACTCTGTCTGAAAGAATCCCAGGTAACCCGTTCCCTCTGAACCACAAATACTAACGTATTCCACCACTAATATGCAGCATCTCTCAAAAGTGAAACCGTACACTTAATACATTCTTCAGGGGTACAAGATAACTCATCGAACACTCTAATCGTATTTTCTAGCCAAAATTCAGCTCGCTCGACATCATCATCAACAGTAGCCTTGAACTCTTCAGCTACATATTTTCTAATTTTATCAACAAGAGGTCTATTCAGACGTATCGACTCAGCAACTTGTGGTACAACAGGAATTTACGAGGGTAGAGGTTGTTGAGCAACTAGATTCATTTGAACGAACACCGTAAACCACTCATTCATCATCTAGAAGAAGGCTTGCTTAGCCTCTCCCTCGTGGCTACTCATAATCGGCCTAGAATCTACTAGCGCTGCCCCTTGAGCAGGAACGAGTGCATTACTCTCAACATCGTCAGCTATGGCTCTTTCGAGATCCATTTACTATACGGAAACACATTTAAAATGTTAGGAATCATCACACTATCGTAATTCATATATATGGCATATATAGCGAAACTCTCACCACGCTACGTTAGTCCTAGAATTGACTAAACCGTAGCTCTGATACCAATAAAATGTAATACTCCTAACCCGTATTCGTCGTCGAAATAGGGTTACGAGGCATTACCGATCAAAACATAGCATATAATAGACATTACTCATACATGATTTGATTTCACATAAATATCAATCAAACATAATCATATTGACCCTTATAAGGCTCTACGAGACCTTAAAACATATTTAGAAGAGGTTCGAGATTAAATTAATAATATTTAAAAGCTTTGGGAAATAAATAAAATTTTCTTCAATACAGAGGTGACACACTCATGTAAACAGGTCGTGTGCCTCACACGACCACCAGACACGCCCGTGTCCAGGCCGTGTGAAAACAGGGCACACATACTGACTTATATCACACAGCAGATGACACGCCCGTTTGCCATAGCCGTGTAAAAACTGGAGGGTATACTAACTTGGGTCACACGGCCGGCCACACACCCATGTGCTAGCCCATGTGCGTCACACGGCCAGTAGACACACTCGTATGGCTATACCCTGTAACTCACTGACTTGTTTTAATTAAGCACTAGGGGTTACATGGTCGAGTCACACGCCCGTATGCTCAACTATGTGGCACGAAAATGGGCATGTTTTAAGCCATTTTTCCTACCTAAGTCTCATGTATCCTAAGGCATCCAAATGGTACCAAATTTACATCCAATAAGCAATCAAAATATGACCATTTCATGCATAAATCAAATCATATTAATCCCAACCATTTCTAGATATATTTACCTAACCAAATCACCCATCAAATACT
The DNA here is from genome assembly GCA_020496765.1 of Gossypium stocksii. Lineage (NCBI taxonomy): Eukaryota > Viridiplantae > Streptophyta > Magnoliopsida > Malvales > Malvaceae > Gossypium > Gossypium stocksii. Next base: position 60,097,123 of record CM035622.1, read on the forward strand.
TATCAATTCATCACTTCATTTTCATTTCAAGACATACCATTTCACATACTAATAATGCATCTCATAACCACAACTAATCACACCACATTAGCCATTCCAAGATCATAAAAAACACACCAAATCATATAGCAATTTAAGCACATTATATCATATACTTAACTTCCAAAATAGGCCAATTTACCCAGCCAAATTCATACATCAACTTAGATCATTAACAAGTCATCTTACATGCCTATAAATTCAATCCAAGACATAACCAAAATAACACTAGCCTATACATGCCATATACCATATATACAATTTCAAAAGGGTACCAAAAGATGTCCGATAGTGTGATGATGTTTTCGACGATCCCCAGATCCAAGCTAACTTTAATTTACTCTAAACCAGAGAAGATTTCACACAGTAAGCTTTAAAGCTTAGTAAGTTCATACGATAATAAATTCAACTCATCAAATAAATATTATTCAACCAATTAAGCTTAAATTAACATATCACATAACATTTACAAATCTTATCCACATTCACTACTTAATTCCATACGAATCTTCTAATCTCATTTGTTTAATAATTCAATAGGTCTCGTACATACCTGTACCCTTCTGTGCTTATCCATTACTTATGTATCTCATTGTATGCTTGGTAAACTCGTACAATTAGTGCCAAATGAATTATCGAAGCTATGTCTAGCTCGCACACTTAGTGCCAATACATCTAGCCAAAGCTACTTCAATTCCGCACACTTAATGCCAAAACATTTAACCGAAGCTATCTCAACATCGCACACTTAATGCCAATATATCACTAATTCATTTTCAGACATATTAATTCTCTCGTATTCACATTTAACTAATATCAAAATATTTAAACATCATTAAAATGCTATTTAATCCGTACGAACTTACCTCAAATGGAAAAATAGCTAAATCTATTGATTAGTCGAGAACCTTGGTTTTCCCCCGATCTAAGTTCGTATTTCTCCTTTCTTGATCTATATGAATTCAAATATAACTCATTTATTCATTAATTCATTCAATTCAGCCCACAAACACATATTTAGGCATTTTTACTCTTTAACCCCCAAAATTTTAAATTTTTACAATTTAGTACTTATTTCACAAATACACAAAATTCATAAAATTACTTAAATAATCATGCTAGCCGAATTACCATAGTGCCCCTAGCAGCCCATATTTCTCATTTAATTCACATTTCAACTACATAATTTCTCATTTTCATAATTTAATCCCTAATATGCGATTTCACTAAAAATCACTTTAAAAAATATGGATATCTAACACCAAGCTTTCATATTTCATCATTAAACATAACAAAACACATATATTCAACAATGGCACTTCACAAAGTCATCAACAAATTCAAAAATTAAAGCATGGGCTAGCTAGTACTCGATGCAACGATCACCGAAACGTAGAAATCATTAAAAACCAAGCTAAAACGAACTTACAATTAAGCTTGAAGATGGCTGAATGTCTAAATGCTCCAAACCCTATTCTTTCTTGTTAATTTTAGTTAACAAAGATGAACAAATGGCCACCATTTGTTTTGTTTTATTTTAATTAACATTAATACACATTTTACCATTTTACCCTTTAATTTTTCATCTTTAAAACACATAATATAAGCCCATTTATGACAAATTCCACTATCAATGGTCTAATAACATCATAAGGACATTTCATTTAATAAACCATAGCAATTAGGCACTTTTAACTTATAGCATGCTACTTTTGCATTTTACGCGATTAGGTCCTTTTGTCAAATTAACTAACCGATCGATAAAATTATCACACAAAATTTTTACACATGTATAATCACACATCATAAACACCTAAAATAATATTAAAATATTTTTCTGACCTCGAATTTGTGGTTCTGAAACCACTATTCCAATTTAGTTAAAACCGGGCTATTACAGCTTGGTCGTCAATTTTTATGGACTTCATAGAAGGACTCTCTTGTTCAAGAGGTAAGAGTGTTATTTTTTTGGTGGTTGATCGCCTTACTAAGTATGGTTATTTTTATTGCCCTGGCACACCCCTTTATTGTTTTTACTGTAGCTTAATAATTTATGGACAATATCTATAAATTACATGGTATGCCAGATTCAATGCAGTCTTGAATAGATGCCTTGAAGGATATTTAAGATGTATGTCTGGGGAGAGGCCACGAGACTAGCAAAGTTGGCTTCCATTGGCTGAGTGGTGGTACAACTCCACCTTCCACTCAGACATCCAAATCACCCCTTATGAGGCATTGTATAACCAAGCTCTCTCTCATCACATGCCTATTTGGTTGGGGCATCCCTAGTAGCTATTATGGATAGAAGTCTACAACAACGTGAGACCACGAGGAAACTATTACAATTTCACTTGAAAGGGCTTAGGACAGAATGAAACAACAAGTAGATAAGCATAGGACAGAGAGACAGTTTGATGTAGGGGATCTTGTCTACTTGAAGCTTCAGCCATATCGACAGTATTCAATGAGAAGAATGTTGAATCAAAAACTAGCCCCTAAGTTCTTTGGTCATTTTAGGGTGGAAGGCAAAGTTGGGAAGTTGGCTTACAAACTTTAGCTACCCCAAGGTTCTCATGTGCACCCCACATTCCATGTTCCTCAACTCAAAAAACATGTGGGAGCAACACCTGTCCAAGCTAATTTACCAATAGTCAATGTTCACGGAACTTGGGCTAAGGAACCTGTTAGGGTTTTGGATAGGAGGATGGTGAAACAGGGTAAGGCTATTGTCACCGAAGTGTTAATGGAATGGGCTAATTCTTTTCCAGAGGATGCCACTTAGGAATCATTTCAGCAGTTCAAGGATGTCTTCCCTTATATTGATCTTTGAGGTCAAGGATTCTCTCGAGTAGGAGGTACTTGTTATGGGTCGAAATGGAACAAGGGGAAACAGTGCATTTTGAAGCTAAATTTAATGAAATGGTGCGCAACATGATTTTAGTTAAACGGAGCATTTTAAAGAATTATGTACTGTTAGTTTTATCGTTTATTTTAACTAACTTTTAAGCAGTAAATTCATTTTCATTTTCCTTCCTCTATATTCGGGTGCAAGGAGGCTGAGTCAGTCATGAAAAAGGAATCAGTTGTTGCACAAATTTCTCTTTCTCTATTCTCTTGTTGTTTTGCAATTGTTCTTCTTTTCTTTTCTTTTCTGTTTTCAATTGTACCATCCTACATATTTGAATTTTATAATTTCAAGGATTTATCCTATCTTCTCTACAAATCTGATTTGCACATGAAGAAGAACAATAAAATTAAATATATTTTTGAAATTAAGAAAAAACTTTAAACTCTAAAAGAGAAAATAATATATATTTTTTTCATATTTTTATACATTTATTTTTATTTTTTAAAAATTAATTGATTAGTGACGTGACGTGGTGCTGATTGTGTAGGTTGAAATGCCACGCCATAAGTTATCTTCAAGTATAAGTATTTTGACCAAATACAATAGTTTTAAGGTTAAAAAAAGATGAAAAAAGAATTTAAAGGCTAAATAATTTTTTTCATAGTTCAAGAGTGAAAAAAACTCATTATGCCTAAATAAAATGCAAATAAGCAAAAAGCTTGAGCTACAATTTAAAAATAACACTGAAATATTTATCAAATTTGAAAAAGTAAAACATATAATATAAACATGTGGAATTGTAGGTGATAAAAATGCCATAATTATCTCTATATTAGAAATAGGATCGCAACTTTTTCCTTTTATTAAAAATTTAGATAAATTAATCTTTATATGAATAAATTATTTTTTTATTAAAAATTTTATTCATTTTTATTGTTAAGTAGTGATGTATTACTGTTGTTTAATTTAGTCCCTCCACATTAAAAATTCCATCCATTTATTCTATTAAAAATACTATTCATTTTGCTTGAATTAGTCCTTTCTTGTCAACATGAGATACATTGTTTAGTTATTGTATCAGTCATGTCAACACTTAACAACAAAAATAGACTCTTCAATCTTGCATACAATAAATAATTTATCTATTTTCTAAATAGAAAGGACAAAATGTAATCTAATTACTTCAGCCTATTAATAAAAATAAACAACCAACGAGGAGAATCAAATTCATCTAAAAATTAATGGTATCTTGCATTTAGGGTCTCCACTACCAGTGGGTCTCTGATTTATTCCGGTTTTATAAAACCATACACATAGCCTGTTGTCCCCTAATTACATTACAGTAACTGTGTTTCATATCCATACAAACACCATTCAAATCTCAGACACGGCACACTATCACATATGGCTCCGGAGGAAGTCCAGAATTAGCTCATTCACGAGCTCGGGTGATTGCTCTCTTGAACAAAGTGGGTTCCTTCAGGCAAATATATTATATCCAAATCAGGTACCTTCCCAAACTTTATCTATTCTTCCATCCCAGGAAATTTCAAGACATAATCTTTGCAACCCATTATCAGTAATGCCGGAACTTTAACTATCGGATCTGTTATCCCAAAGTCTTCATCGAATGACCTACAAAAAGCATAAACCGGAACTAAGACATTACTAGTTTACAGAAACTTGCAATCGTAGTGTGGTTAATACTTATAAGCATTGCATTCTACACAACTCTATACGCTGATGGTATGGTCGACCTGCTGCTGCTATGACCTACAAAAAGCATAAATCGAAACTAAAACTTGACCAGTTTGAAACTTGCAATCGTAGTGTGGTTAATACTTAAAAGCATTGCATTCTACATGACTCTGTATAGGCTGATGGTATGGTCGACCTGTTGATCCATAATGACAAAAGTACCATGTAATGCTCGGGATATGTCACTGGTTTTTGCTAGGAACAACGCCATACCTATATGGAACTTGTAATGCAGTCTTGAATCCGGATTTCTCGTATAAAGCTCCGTATGTTGCGAGATCTTGCTCGGTGAACCAAGTTGGAAGAGGAACAGAAGCATCCACCAAATTCATGACCTCATGTTTTTCATCTGCGATTGGTATTTCACTTCTCGAGAACAGTATGTAGATGTTCCTCACAACGGTTTTAGCATCGAATCGTCCAAAATCAGCCTCCGCTCGTCCAGGTTCCTGCAGGAAATCCAAACTAAATAAAAACAGTACATTTCAACAATAAGTAATCCAAAACATACATTCCATCTTGAAATGTAGAAGCCTTCCGGGAGAGACTCTCGATACTTCCGAGGTTCCAAAGGAACATGTGGGACACCCAATGTTACAACACACGACACTCGATGGGGATGAAGCAGAGTTAACAGATAAGCAGGCCGGACCCCAAAATCCTTTGCAACAACGAAAACCTACGCACATAAACATAGAACAAAGCAACGAAAGGTAAAGAACCAATGATGCACATTTTCACTCAAGCAAACAACAGTAACATGGTGTGCACAGACAAGTTTATAAACCCTAACTCATTCGAACCTTATTAATTCCCAGGTGATCTAAGATAGCAACAAGGTCGGCAATGAGGTCAGCAAAGGTTGTCTTTTCGGGTTCGGGTGGTATGTCGGATGTAAAAATGCATCGGTAGGGGAGCGTTCCACCTTAGGGAGAAGCACCCGCGTGAGTGGGAGTAGATGAAGCGGAAGTGAGAATGTCGGCTTGAGTAATGCAAATATTGGTGAGAATCCAATGCCCCGAAAACTCAAGGGTTGCTCCGCAAGGCCCACAGAAGGTGAGTTAGGGCTTAAGATCAGGCCGAAAGGCGTAGTTAATGGACAATAAGCGAATATTCCTGTACTACCCCTGTTGGTCCCGAGGGACGGAGGAGGCTAGGTTAGCCGAAAGATGCTATCGGTTCAAGGACGCAAGGTGTCACTGCTTTTTCAAGGTAAGAAGGGGCAGAGAAAATATTCCAAGCCAATGTTTGAGTGCCAATGTTCGAGTGTCAAGCGCTACAGTGCTGAAGTAACCTATGCTATACTCCCAGGAAAAGCTCAAATGACCTTCAACAAAAAGATACATGTACCCGAAACCGACACAGGTGGGTAGATAGAGAATACCTAGGGGCACTAGACAACTCTCTCTAAGGAACTTGGCAAAATAGTCCCGTAACTTTGGAGAAGGGGTGCCTCCTCACAAAGGAGGTCGTAGTGACCAAGCCCGGGCGACTGTGCAAGGGTACGGAACCCTAAAGCTACCATTTGGTGTCGCCATGAATACCATATCTCAGGGAATCCATGTAAGAAGAGTACCACGTTAAAACCTGAAGATGAAATTAAAAAACCCAAAATTATTCGATTAAAAAAAGTCGATGAATATGGTAAAAGAAGTGGAGAAAAATCATATCGAAGTGGAACCCATTCTTTTACCTTCACCGAGATCTGCAACGTGAAATTTTAGACCTCGTTCAATGATGAAGTTGTGCTGGATTTGATCCATTGTTATGTGCCAAGCTTCGTTTTTTTTAGGTTATGTTTTTCTTTGTTAGTTCAGCAGTGAAGCTTCGTTGAAAAAATAGGAAACCAGATATGTTTGGACCCAAAGGGATTACGTTTCAGGCCCATGAGTAAGGTTTTAATAATGGTAAAATACATTAGTCAAGATCATGAATAAATTTTTATTTTGGTCCTAAACTAAAAGGTTATAATTTAATTATTAATATTTTTAAATTTGTCTTATTATCTCCCGGCTGTTAAGTGGTACTTTTTAATTTGTATAATAATATTAATTCTCAATTTTTATATTTTATAGTTAATTTTAATCTTAATCATAAATAAAATTATTAAAAATTGAAATTATTTTTAAAATTTTATAAAATTATAAAAATTAAAAATTAAATAAAAGTTTATAAAAATTTAAAAATGGAGAAATTGAGAGAAAATTGAAATTCTTTTTATATTATTTGTATAAAAAAAATATCCAATGTTCATTACTTAAAAAACATAGAAAAATAAAAACACTAAGCAAAATTATTGTTTTTTTTTTACCTCTTTTGTTTTTTAACGTAGTTTTTTCATTACAAGAAAAGAACAAAAACTCATAATATAATTTTTTTTTTACAATTTGGATTTTGAAAAATAATTTAAATGAATTTAAAAAGGAAAATGTTGTGATATATTTTATATTTTTTTACTAAAACAAGGCATCAAATTCAATTTCACAAGCCTCTATAATATAAGTTTTGGATGTTCTTCAAGGTTCTGAAACTCAACTTGGCAATATTACTACTTTGGTTTCAAAAAGCATTGAGGAAGCATGTAATGATCTTTTTTTTTTCATTTTTTTTATTTGTTATTGAATTTTATTGAATGATAATTTTATTTATTTCCTATACATATTAGTCATTCAAAAACAACATATTCGAGATTTTATATTTCTAGAATTTTTATTTATAACTTTTCTATTTTTTAAATAATTTTGAGTTTTTTAATAATTTTTATATAAAATAAGGATTAAATTAATAGGAAATATAAGATTCAAGGACTAAAATTATTATTGTACCATATAAAAAAGTGTCATGTAACATAGAAACAATTTTTAAAACATTAGTGAACAAATTGTAGTATTTCTAGTTAAGTGATAAAAACAAAATTTATCCATAATTAAATGATTAATGGTATAATTTAATCATATTTTATATGAATAATATAAAAATTAAACCTGTGGAAAGATCAGACAAAGATTTCGTAAAGTTGGCTTTGAAGCCAATAGAAAAGATAATACCAAACAATTACATCGAATTAGGCTAATTACAAAATTGAAGATTAAATTCATGACTTTTTTTGGTGAATTATAAAAGGAGGGCAAATTACTAATAGCAATATAATTAGCGTGATTCGGACTTAAGTCACACTTGGAACGATAAATACTCTAGTTATCAGGCCAACACACAAAGTTTAAATCCACGATATTTCTAGTCATTTGTCCAATTGGTTAATTGATTTGATTGGACCACGAAATTTTAAATAACATATTTTTATTATTAAATAAGTATGACAAATATTTAATTAAAAAATGTTTCATAGAAATTATAATTTGATAGAAGTTGTGGTCATTACACGTTTAAAAATAATTAGAATTTAATTTACAATACAACTATTAATTAAAAAAGTTGTGCTAATTTTATTTATCTAAAATAGAGTTATTATTTGAATAGAGTTCAAAGTATATCAATTATCATTTAATTAATGTTAGAGTTAATTATGTCAATTAGTTATTGTTTTGAATAAAATTGCATTAATTATGTAAAGTAAAACTATATTGTATGTTTAATATGTTAAAAAAAATTTATTTATTATTTAAAATATTTATATTATAATATTTGAATAAATTAATATATTTTAATTATATTAATAATTAAAATAAAAAAATATTATTGAATCAATGGAGAGGTGATGGAATCCGAGGCCACGATTTGGTAGTTGGGGTTTCATTCCGAACCTGTGCCGATCGTGGATTCAAGGGAGGGTGGGACAGAGTGAGTCAGTGTTGGGGAAGAATAGACAGTAGGGTTAATAAAAATTAAATTTTAATGCTATAAAAATAATTTTGACATTAAAAAAAATGAAAAGGGAAATTTTTATACAAGTCTAGTCTTTTCTGACCACAATGCCACGTGGCAAATTTAGATCAAGGTATGAAAATGATACAGGAACAAAAATAGAGGTATTAAATTGGAAAAATTGAAAGTGCAGGTATTGAAAATTGTATAGGAATTCTTTTTGCGATTATCCCAATCTATAAGAACTAATAACAAATTTAATGGCTTAATAAAAAATTTCATTGTCTCTGCACCAAACATTCTGCATCTCCCATCTCAATCTCCCCACCAACTTGTACTTCACTTCCCTTTTGAAACAACATTTCGATTTGTTCCAATGATTTCCCTTTCGTTTCCGGCACACACATGTGGACGAACACGACGGATAGAGCCGAAATCACTGAGAACACGAAGAACGTTCCTCCCACTGTGATGGCACGAGACAACGTTAGGAACGACATGCAAATGACGCCACTACTAACCCTACTACCCACCGCTCCAAGACCGGATGCTTGAGCTCGAAGCCGTAGAGGGAATATCTCGGACGAAACCACCCAACATACCGGTCCAATCCCGACTGAGAAGAAAGCTACATTCGAGCAAACGAAGAGGATTGCGAGTCCGATCCCGAACCGTTGGTCCCCAAGAAATGTCAAAGTGAAGCTCAAACAAAATAAGCTGATTGACATCCCTATTGTGCTTATATAAAGCAATGGTTTTCTACCTAATTTGTCAATGAGAAATACTGCAACTAAAATGGACATTGTTTTAGTGAACCCAACAACAACTGTTGCTGCAAGAAGTTCAGTGTTCCCTTTTATGCCAGCATCTTTAAAGATTGTCGGACTATAATACACGGTCGCATCAATACCCGAGATCTGTTGGAAGCATTGGATTCCGCAACCAGTGATCAACATCCGTTTAATGGCAGGACTCGGGTTTAATATCTCGAGCCATACGGCTTTCTCTTTGTACTTATCCGCATTCGTAATCCTAGCGGCTATTTGTATTTCGGCTAACCTTTCGTCTACTTCTTTTGTATTATCATACGTCTTCAAAAGCACGGTCCTTGCTTCCTCGATTCGATTTTGCATCACGAGCCATCGAGGGGATTCAGGGATTATGAACAAGGCGAATCCAAGGAAAATCGAGGGAGCGATCCCCACACCGAGCATGATTCGCCAATTTGAATGTACCGGAAGCCCCGAAAATACATAATTCGAGATGTATCCGAGGAGAATCCCTAGGTTGATAAAGATCTCAGGGAAGGAAGTAAGGGAACCTCGAGCGATGGAAGGGGATATCTCGGCAATGTATACCGGGGTGATCATGATGCCGAAACCGATCCCGATTCCAGCTAAGAGTCTACCTATCATGAGTATTTGATAAGATGGTGCCAAGGCCATAATAACTGCACCTGACTGAAAAACAAAGCAGGCTAAGGCTATGGTCCATTTCCTACCAATGGTGTCTGATGTTTTGCCACCAGCTAAACTACCCAAAAGTGAAACAATGCTTAAAATTCCGACAAGGATTTCTTGTTGGGTCTCTGTTATCTTTAAATCTTGTTGGATGAATATAATTGCTCCACTCATAACACCCACATCTGTCAACAAGGTTACAACATCAACACATCTCAAATTATAATCATATATATAAGTAGATAATATGTTTTTTGTTCAAAGAAAATAGGAAAAGGTTGCATATATGTAGGCTATTTGAATTCGGGTGTAGCATTGGATACGAGTATGTGATTGGTTTTGTAAAGATTTTTAGAGGATTATATTGATATTTTCGAATATCGATATCAATGTATACTTGAGCTATAAGTGTTAGACTTGGAAGAGCATGAAACTATATTGATCAGATTCTACAAAAGGCCATTCTATTTTGAATTTTTTCAGATTTAGTTTATAAATCTAATCTTGTATGAGATCGTAGATGAATCATAAATTTTTAAGTCTTAGAGAGTAAATTTACCATTATGTTAACATATAATTTCTTAAAGTCTGAAGAGGCTATAGGGGAAATGTACCACTTTTGGGGGCCAAATAGCTACCCTTTTGATCTACTCCTACCCTTTTCTAAAGCTATATTTTCAGTTCAGAAGCTAAATTTTTTTAAATGTATGCAATTCCATATTTTCTACACAATCAGACAAAATTACACACGTAAGTAGAGAAGGAAAAAAATTATAATATTTGTCCAATTTGACAGAATTAAAAGAAAAAAGTTTACTTTTAAGATCGAAAATACACATTTTAAAATATAAAATCAAAAAATTGTTAAATTATAGCAGTGAGGCTAGATTAACAAATAATAATATAAGCAACTTTTATAGAATTTGACGAAAAGCAAAAAGAAAACAAGAACCATCAACCATTTATGAACAAATCTCCAAATTCTGCATTCATATCTGGGTTTAGAAGTAATCCAAATCTACCCTTAATCAAATATTTAATCAAATATTTAAAAAATAACTGGATTTCTTTAATTAAACAGATAAAACCAAGAGAACAATTTTAAATCAAATTAAAAAATAAATCTAGCAAAAAGAAATTGAAGAGAGAGAGAGAGAGAGTGACTGAGAGAGAGAGAGAGAGTGTGTGTGAGAGAGAGAGAGAGAGAGAGAGAGAGAGAGAGAAATGGTGAAGACACAAACCGTAGCCAAGAAGCACAGAATTGAGAGAGGCAAAAATGGCACAAGCCACAACATATTTCCTCGTATTGTCCCTTATATTTTTAACATTTACAATATCATCCTCGTCTTTTGCCATTTTTGGTTGCAGCTTCTTATTATTATTATCTGTAAGCATAATTTCCTCTTCTGCAGCATATGTTTCAATTCTCTCGTACTTGTTGCTGTCGTTCCCATTTTCCTGCACTCCTATTGGATTAAGAAATTTTCGAAACATTTTATAATCTTATATGTATAGTTTTATCTCCCAATTTTACTATATTTTCAACAAATGAATATTTTATTAGTATTTTTTTTTATAAATTATTCTGCTTTTTCTTCCTCTCTGAAACTATAATTTTTTATTTTATTTTGAAGGAAAAAGAAAAAAGAATAGAGAGGAAGACATAAGAGAAAAAATATCTTTGCCTTTGTTTTTTTCTGTTTCTGAAATAAATAAAAAGATGAAGATTTTTTTTGTACTTATTTATTTTTATTTAGGTTAAAATAAGCTATAGGTCCCTGTTAACTTTATAAATTTAGAATTTAATCTATATACTTTTATTACTAGGAATTTAGACCTTCTACTTTTCAGATTTTGTTAAATTTAGGTTCATTACAACAATATTTTTTAGTTACATTGCTACCAAGTGAGTATTTTTTTTTTTATTTCAAAATGTCACATAGGTGTTTACATTGAATCTAATTTTTGAAATCTAAAAAGTGGAGAGACTAAATTCCTAAAAATAAAAGTATAAAAACTAAATTATAAATTTGTCAAGTGTACAAGGATCTATAGCAGATTTTAGCCTTTTTATGTATTTATGGATATTGTCATTTTTTTAGGTTCCAACAGGACCAAACAAAGATACGGGATTTTTTATAAAACTAACTCAAAAAATTTAATTAATTATATAAATAAATTATTTTTTTAATAAAGTACATAAATAACTTAAAATTTAAAGTAAAAGTTAGTGGAGCCAAAGTGTTTGGCATCACTAACATGCAACATCAGCAATTGAGATAAAAAAATCATTTTTTTAGTGGAACTATGTAGAATGACGCCACTTGTATAAATACTAAGAAAATATTATAAATTTTAAGAAAATAGGGGGCTTTAAACAAATTTTCCTTTTACTGGTAGAGCCAAATAATTTGAGCCACCAGATTCCAACGCACCTTTTGTCCTATTTTAAATGTATATTTTAAATGTTTTATAATATTTTTTTATTCAAACATTTTTTTGAAAATTTATTTTTTAAATTATTTATTATTTGTTTTATAATATTTTAAATGTTTTATAATATTTATTTATTCAAACTTTTTTTTTTAAATTTGTTTTTTAAATTTTTATTATTTGTTTTATAATATTTTAAATGTTTTATAATATTTGTTTATTCAAACAGTTTTTTTGAAATTTTTTTAAATTATTTATTATTTGTTTTATAATCTTTTAAATGTATATTTTAAATGTTTTATAATATTTGTTTATTCAAATATTTTTTAAAAATTATATTTAAAATTTAAAAAAATAATATTTTATTTGCTAAATATTATAAAACATTTAAAATACACATATAAAATATTTTAAAACAACTAATAAATAATTAAAAAAACAAATTTAAAAAAAGTTTAAATTAATTAAGAACTAAATAATAAAAAATTATATTATCATTGTCTCTAAATTTTACAAATTATTATTTAACACAAATTTATTTGTACAATTGAGACTGATCCATTCATTAATCGAAATTATTTCTATGTTTATAAGTATGATTGAAGCCTTAGTTAGTGTTGCTCTTGTGAATTATTTAGTTATGGCGAATCAAGAAAATAATGTTGGAAGAATTTATTTTTCATATAGAATTTGATTCAATACAATTTTGAATTTAATTGAAACTTAATACGCTACTAACCACCAAAGAAGAAAAAAATAAAGAAATAAATGCACCCAATATGAATTTGGGTATTGGAGCACAAAATGAAAGGAAGATTTAAGATTGGACTACTTGGAAGGTGGAAATTTACTAAGAAATTATTTGGTACATTAAATTTTAATTGTTGGCCTACTTCTACATTAGAGATATCATATACATGATATACTATTTATATTGTCCTCTGGCAAAAATAAAACTTTACTTAGAGAAAAAAGGAATTATTTTGATTCAATCTTCTCTTGCGCACTCAAATTCTATATTTTTGACACCGATTAAACTAATCACACAATATTCACAGTTTTTTTTTATCTCTTTTGTGCGATTCAAGATATAGTAACCAATTCTATAGATCTATTTAGTTCCAAAAAATAATTAATTTATCTTATAATTAATCAAGGATTTCGTATATAGCTAGAATGATCCTCACAAATTGTAACTACTAATTTGTTAAGAATTAATCGAATTGAAGCTATAGTGTCATCATTTGTTGGAACCGAAATATTTGCAAGACCGAGATCGCTATTTGTATCGATTAAACAAATTGTTGGAATTCCCAAAGTGATACATTCTCGAAGAGCTATACATTCTTTTTGCTTATCAACAATGATTACAATATTAGGCAATCTTGTTATATATTTAATCCCGCCCAAATATGTTTGCAAGCGAGATAATTGTCTCTTCAACATTGTTGCATCTCTTTTTGAAAGACAATTGAGTGTCTTTTTTTTTGCTCAGTTGATATAAAAATTAAACAAAGAAAGAAAGACATTGGAAAATACCAATCTCTCTCAAAGACCGAAAGGTTACAAAAACTCTCAGAGTAATCTTTCACTCTAAAAAACAAGGGCAGGCCACATAGGCGTGTGAGCCATTTTTACTGAAATGATTGTTTAGGTTACATAGGTCGCCCAAGTCGATTGTGAACCTTCCGTAGGGTCGGTAAGCGCTACTTAGACCTTAACTGTGTGAAATTGATTATGTGAATTATGTACTAAGCATGTTATATATAATCATGTATACTAAACTGTATGTGTATATGATAGACCTGTGATAGCATGTCATTTCATTGTATGTTGCATTACATTAGGTTGGGTTGATATTATTTGGAGGAAGTGTACTGAAAGGCTTTTAAGCCTAATATCTGGCAGCTCAGCTGTAAACTACTGTTTATGTGCCGCATTCGGTACTACTTGGAGTGTAGGGCTGGGTGTAACGCCCCGAATTTTGGGCATAGATAAATTGGGCTTTGGGCTTTGGGTCTCATAAATTTTTTTTAGTAAGCAAGAAAATGACAAATGACATGTTGGCTTTAAGGTTTAATAGATTTGGAGTGTCTAGGGGTGTTGGAGAAGTTCTGGGTTCGAACTTCGAGGTGAAGGAATTTTAATTTCATAATTAAAGGAACCTTGATGGCAAGTAGCTTGGCTTTTAAATAAATAGAGATAAAATAGGACACAAGCATGGCTGTGGTGTAGTGGATAAGTGATGCCACTTAGGGTGTAGGAAGGTGGCGTTAGTGGCAAGCAAGGGGATCCTAGGTTCGAGTATTGGCTTGGTATTTTTAGGAATTTTATTTTTGCCTTCTGGTATTTCTAGTTATTTTAATTTAGATTGTAATAAGGCTTTTCCTCTGATTATCATTTCAAAATTTAAACTATCACTTTTATTATTATGCTTATTATTTTGGAAACATGGGCTTATTTCTTTCTAAAGCTATATATCAAGTTTCTCAGAAATCATCTATTGTTTTCAAATTGGGCTTCCGATGTTAAAGGGAATTTTTCTGAAGAAACTTTTAACTTATAACAAAGAGATAGCTTTTGAGTACATCTCATTTTGAAAACAAATACAAATTGGGATTTTACTTTAATTCCTTTTAGAAGGGTTTTCAATGAAAACAAGGTTTTCGCAAAAACACTTCAATATGACACGTTGGATTCGGGCCTAACTTCTAGGCTGGATTTAGGGTGTTACACCAGGTGGGTGATTTAATCCCCACATGAAGTCTAGGTTTGGACGGAGATGGTGTGTAGAGGCTGGTTGGGTAGGGCATTGCTACTAAATATTGTATGTCTGTTACTGATACTGTGATAAGCTAAGGCCCTTGTGCATACTGATACTGATATTGAATTGGGCTATGGCCAAACTGATACTAATACTGAAAGGGGCTTAGGCCCAAGACTGCTTTTGACAGTGCACTATGATTACTGATTATTGTTTTTTTTTTGCGGGATTACACATCGAGTTTACATAAACTCACCCCTCTTTGTTTAATGTGCACATATAGTCCCCAGACCTAGACGAATCGGTATGGCAGGGGACTCAGCGGTGACCATAGTTTTTATGGACTTTTACAATTTTTTATTTATGATTTATGGTTTATTTATTATTGATTTATTGGGATGTAGTTGTGGACTTTTTGGGACTTTTGCTTAAATTTGGGTTTGGATTTATTTATTTTGAGGATTTATAACTAATAGTCATAGTAAATTCAATTTTCAAAAAGTTAAAGTATTTTTCCAAACTCACGATCACATAAACTATTTTTGTTAAAGCTTTCGCAACAAGAGGTGTTTTAAAACAAATGATTTAAATGAGTAAAATGATTTCTTTTAGGATTAATAAAGAGTTAAAGAAAGATAATAACATGGAAATGATTTTATCGCAACAACTTAGTATCAAACACACTGTCATGTAAAATTGTCAGATTCAGCCATAATGTCTAGGCTGGGTTTGGGTTGTTACAAAATGCTTATCATACCGGGGAGGAATCGGACCCCGGTGCCGGTTCTCTTGAAAACATCCCTCACAGACTGGTCCACATTTGGTGCAGTGACAACACGCAACAGAATTTTGAGAACATGGGGAACTTTTATTCGGCCTGAAGAGACCCTATTTTCTATGCTAATCACTCGAATGTGGATCGAATGTGGTCAGTTTGGAAGATATTAGAAGGGAAAAGAACTGATTTCACCGACTCGAATTGGTTATATTTGGCTTTTCTTTTCTGCAATGAAAATGCTAATCTTGTATGTGTTAAGGTTCGTGATTGCCTTGACACTAAGAAATTACGATACGAGTATCAAAACGTCGAAATCCCTTGGCTAAAAACCAAACCAACACCTAAAAGGGTTATAAGCAAAGTGAAAAGAGCTTTGGGAGTTGCTAATGTGGCAAAGACAAAGAAAAAAGGTTGTAAGAAATGTTAAGTTCCCTCTTGTTTTAGACGACATCGTTAGCCTCGAAGTTGCGAGGCCGAAGAAGTCAAAGAGTAGAAAAGAAAAGGAAGAAGAAGAGGAGGTGTTAGTGATTGAGAACATCAAATTCAATCAACATCAAGTGGTGAAATTTGATGTGTACATTAACGATGAAGATGACACGATGATCGGACCAGACAACACCGAATTCGCGGGGAGTTTCGTCAATGTGCCATATAAACATAAGCATGGGAAGAAAATGGCAACATTTTTGAAGTTAGGGTTGACGAAATTGCTGGAAGAATTGGATGCTGAGGATGATGATGGTGTTGTGGTCACTTTGGTGCCTAAATTTGGTAAGAGTTTAGCTAAGATTGGTGGCATCAAAATTGAGTTTGCTCGAGATTGATATATTAGTTTCATGTTTTTTTTAGACACAAAATTATTAATTGTCTCATGTTTTGTTTATTTATTGAGATGTACTATAATTATCTCTTGTTTTAGCAATAAAAAAATAAAAAATATGGAGAGATTTTTCTTTTTTTGATTTGCGATGGTGAAATTTCTCTATTATAAGGGGTGGAGTTAAACTGAACCCGTTACTATTAAATAGATTAATTTAGTCTTTTTATTATTAAAAAAATTAAATAAGATTAAATTTTGATAGAGTTAACATTTACTCTTTAAAAAATATTGTTCATTGTTTAACAGATAGTTAATATTTTGAAATCTTTTATAGTTATGCAAGTGAAACATTTTGTTTGAAGTTGAATTGCAAATGAAAAGAAAAATATTTTTCATGTCAATTTTTAAATTGTAAATATTATCTTTATTATAATTTGACCTTATTTGATTTTTTTTAATAGTACATGGAATAAATTAATCCATATTTAATAATAAAGAGACTAATTTGATTACTTTTAATACAGTCACAATACCATGCACCAAATTTTTTAACATATAGTTAATATTTTAAAAGTTTTCATTGTTTACAAGTGAAATCTTTTATTTGGAGTTGAACTGCAAATAAAAAAAATCATGTCATTTTTTAAATAATAAATGTTTAATGTACGACTTTTTTACCCAAATAATATATAAAAACTAATTACAAAAATGGTATGGAAACATATTAATTATGAAAATAGGCATTTGCTACAATGTTTTGCTAGTGTTGTCTGACATATTGGCGGCATCAGACTGAAATGTGATGACCTAAAATATTCAGGAACCTGACATGTAAATTTCCCAAATGTGTCGCCTGATAGTGTAGCGGCACCAAACCTTAAATAGGATTAATTGCTTTATAAACCTTCATTGTTTATTATTTTCTTTTTATTCCCCTTCAACACCAAAAATAAAGAGGCCTCTTATTAATTAGTCCAAACTGTTTTTTCACCAAAAAGTATTTTTGTAAAAAAGCTTATTCCAACTGAAAATAAATTTTATTTATTTTTTGAAAAATAATTTTTTTGTTCATATTATATCTGACATAACAATTAACAACATTGATAGTAGTTTTCTTTTGCTCACATTATATTTGGAAACTATAAATTTAACTAATAATTGTAATTTATACATAATAAGAATTTTCTAAAGCTTTTATATTATACTACCATGTCTTTAAATCAAATTGATAATAAAATTATAATTATCCTTATTATCAATTTTATTTATGGGCACAGTATAAAATTATAATTACAAAAGTTTTAGAAAAATCTTATTATATATAAATTATAATTATTAGCTAAATTTATAGTTTCCAAATATAATGTGAGCAAAAGAAAACTAATGTCAATGCCGTTAATTGTTATTTGAGATATAATTTAAACAAAAAAATTATTTTTAAAAAATAAATAAAATTTATTTTCAGTTAGAATTGGCTTTTTTTTACAAAAATACTTTTTGATAGAAAAAACTTTTTGGACTAATTGGTAAGAGACCTTTCTATTTTTGGTGTTGAAGGGGAACAAAAGAAAATAATAAACAAGGAGGGTTTATGAAGGAATTTACCGTATTTAAATTTAGGGCAAAGCTTTTCCCAGCAACCAATTTAAATGGGAAATTTTCATATCGGATCCCTGAATATTTTAGGTCATCACATTTCAGTTTAGTGCCACCAATATGTCAGGCGACACCGATGGAACACTGTAACAAATGCCTATTTTCGTAATTAATCTATTTCTCATACCATTTTCGTAATTAAATTTTTTAAATTATTATTTAGGTAAAAAAGCTTTAATTTACACTTTAACATTATTTGATTTTTTAATAGTCCATGAAGTAAATTGATTTATTTAATTATAGAAAGACTAATTTGTGATAGTTCCTATAATAAAGGGAATTAGCAGGAACTTTCATCGATTTGTGATTCAACATTTGATAAACTTTAGGACATGATTTGGTATATTTTACTTTTACAAGCAAGATTTAAATATCGCTACAATTTTTTAATTCTTAAATTTTTACTTTTTTATTATTATATCTTGAATGGAACATTTGTCGCCTCTAGAATTTTGTTAGTAAAATTTGAAAACCTCCATTAATAAAATAAAAAATATTTTTTAATATTGATTTTATATTTGATTTATTAATAAATAACATTTTAGATTAGATTAAATGGATTGAATAAAGATTAGATTTTGAGTTGGATTTTGTATATCATTTACTTTTATGGTTGAATCCGAAGCGGGTAAATTATATTGAAGTCAAAGTCATGTAAATTTTGGGGTATGAAATTAACATATATGTTAAAATTGAGACGAGCAAAAAACTACTTATCTCGTTTTATTATTATCTCTAAAGTTAAATTAAAATATAAAAATTAAATTTGAAAATAAATAGATAAATAAACAAAATAAATCAAATAAGTCAAATTAAATGGGTAATCTAACCCCTAAAGAAAAGTATACTTTGGCCACCCAATATGACAATAATTTTCATTGAAGCCACTTGCATTTTTCTTTCTTGAGGTAATGCATCATATGTTAGAAAAAATGGGTTAGTTTCAAAGTATAAAAATGGGTTGCATTTTTTTTTTGGTTTATTAACAAAGTCAACCTTAATTAATAATTATCTTGAGATTTGTAATTAGGGTGCACATTTTAATCCCCAATTTTCTTTGCATGAATTCATAGAAAATTTTCTAGTGGTGCACTTGAATTTCTGAAAATATAATGAAAATTAAATTGGGTTTTGTTTGATTTAAAAAAAATTATTTCAGGACTATTTTCGGATTTTTAAAATAATATAAATTGTATGAAAAAAATACATATAAAAGGTGTAAATACTTATTTTGTGTAAATATTTAGAGAAATTTAATATTCGTGCTTTATATAATTATTTAAAATCATATATATAATGTACAAAAGAATTCTTTCTCACAAATTATAGAATAAAGGAATTTAAAATCTAAATTTTAAAAATCATATTCCCTCTCCCAAACATAACATAAACTGATAATGGTTTTCATTTGAAAACAATTCATATGAATGATGAATGTACAATTTTTTTTTTTTTTGAATGCCTTAATATAAACAATGAAGGGGAATATTTATCTAAAAGAAATGGCTATATAAAATAGGGTTATTATCATTTTCAATAGTTTAATGCCATATTAATTAACAATTTCATCTTGAATTTTAAGATTTTCATTTGGATTTGATTTTTTTCAAGATGAATGTTTACATTTGGCATTGAACTATTGAAAAATATATACAGATGACGTGGCGCACTATTTCATACAACCCTTTCTTTCTTATATAGACCAAAAGTGTAACCCTCCAATCTCATATTTAGAAAAATTACGATTTTGTTTTATAACGGATTGGTTAAAACAAAACTGTGATGTTTTCCAACTAAGTAGGTCCCATCTTACAAGTTGGACACATGTTCTTTTGAGATGCCATTCTTCGCGGCTTTTTTTTCCTTCTTCTTGGTGTTGGTGTCACATCATTTTTGAAAAAAGAAAAGAAAGAAGAAAACATTAGTAATTTTACATTTTTGTGTAAATTAGAACTCTTAAATAGGTGGGTATAGTTTGTTTTGAGTCGAGTTAATTTGGGTTTTAATATTTTTTTTTGAATTACTTTAGGTTTGGATTGTTTAACTTTGAGACTTGAGTTTCTCAAATTGAATCATTATATGTTTAATTCTTTCATGTTACCTTTTCAAGTTATTTCAATTCTGAATTGTTTTGGGTTCAAAATAGTTTTATAGTTTGGTTAAATATGTTAGAGTTGTTGACTTTTTATACTTAAATCAAATTGGGTCGATTTTGCTTCAAATTTATCGGGTTAAGCTTTCGTGTTTGGGTTTTAATTTTGACATGTTTAATTTAAACCCTAATTATAATTCCTAAATAGAGTTGACAAAATAACCTAAACCTTCAAATCCCGATTCAATTAATATAAGGATTTGAGACCTAAAGTAATAAATAAAATCAGGTTTGAGATGGTTTATATATTTATAAAAGGAATTGGATCGGATCGGTTAATTACTGGTTTTCGGCCTCCTTCTCAATTTCTTGAGCCAATTCTTGTGTCAACTTCTCGGCACGATCATCATGTCCACCGGCAAATGTGTAAACTTGGAAAGCGAATTGGAAAACCCTCCATAGCAGCTTAACGCCGCCATTTTTGTTTTGCCCATCACCTTCTCTTCTTTCCTAAAATAAGTCCCCAAAAAACACAACGGAAAATCCAATTATGATAAGCTCGACATATATACACACATGAGTATAATTGAGTCAAGCTAAGCTCAAGTTGTAAAAAAAATCCAATTATGAGGGTAGAGTTAAAAAAAGTAAAACGTTAGGGCTCAATTTAAAATTCGAGTTTCTAAGCTTGATTCAAGCTTTATTGAGTTTCATTCTTTAAGATCAAGCTCAATTCGAGAAAAAAATCAATTTGCTTAAACTTGTTAAACTTGTTTAGCAAGTAAAGAACAAAATCAATTTTCGTATTCAAC
Organism: Gossypium stocksii; assembly: GCA_020496765.1. NCBI lineage: Eukaryota > Viridiplantae > Streptophyta > Magnoliopsida > Malvales > Malvaceae > Gossypium > Gossypium stocksii. The sequence goes on from CM035622.1 coordinate 60,118,411, forward strand.
TTCAAGCTAGATTATTTGTGATTGTGCTCGAGATAAATTCAAAAATTTTTCAATATATTAAGCTCATGAGCTACTAAGTATTAAGATACTCAAGTTTAACTCGGTTGAATTCTTAAACTGCTCTAACTCAGCTCTACATTGATCAAACAAGATTAGAGTTTGGAGTTACCTTCAATGCCAATGCCATGCAATCGGAGGAAACGTAAACCATTGTTTCTTTGATTCGCATAATATTTTGGAAGTCAAATTCAATATTGTAGCCCTTAAATATCTTGGCTTCTTCATCTTTGGTTCGCTCCAAAGCATCTATGTCCCCTTTGATCTGAAAATTGTAACATAGCCATTTTAATGAGTTCTTGGAAAATGGCTTTGAATGGAATGATATCAAATACGGTACCCTTAACAAGTCCAATATTATTTTTTAATGCAAGTTTTGTCTTCAAACACTAAATTTGTGGAGGAGTATATCCTCAACAAGTCCAATATTATTTCTTAATATGAGTTTTGTCTTCCAACACTAAAAAAAACTCTAGTATTTAAAAACATGGCATGTTACAGATTCATAGAGCAGGATGGCGTCACTAAACAATACTGGACAAAACGGTCCTACAATTTTCAGGTAATATGGAAGAGTCAAAATGGTACCTTAGTGAAGGAACGAGAAACCTTGTCAAGTAATTGTGGCAAAGGAGGCTCAATCTTCAGGTTCTTGAGTTCTTTAATAATTGATTCTAATTTAGAGTAAAGTGTAGAAGATGTCCTTAATGCTTCTAACTTTTTTGTTGGGAAATCTTCAATCCTTGCTAGAACTTGCGATCCATAAACATTGGAGGCTAAACATAGATTTTGATTCAGGTCCAAATATATTTTAGATTTTAATTTGTTCTACTTTATATTAAGTTAATTTTAATATTAGTATTGTTGATTTGTACTGTACTTGCAATATCCTTAAAAATTACCTTAAATCTAACTCAAACTTGAATTTGAAATTGATCATAAAATATCATCAACCAAAACTTAAAAATAATCTAAATTAGAAATGAACTTAAACCGACCCCAACTTGAAATTATCAAAATTTATAATAAACCAAATCAAAATAACCCAAATTCAAACAACTTTTCATAACAAACTTAAATTACACGAGCTCGAAATTACCTAAGTTTCATCTGTTAGGTTCTCGAGAACAGATTCAACTTCTTTATAGAATTGAAGCAACTTATTCATGTCCTTTTTCTTGAATTTTTCGATGGCACCTTTGAGCTCATAGATTGATTTTGAATACTTCTCAACATCTTCTTCATCAATTTGTTAGAAATAAACTGATCTGAAACCAAAATGAATAAATATGGTAAGTCAATGTGACTTATATTATTCGGATTATTTGGATTGAAGTGTGAGTATCAGAAATTTACTTCTTTGTTATCTCTACTAATGTATCAGCCATGCCTTGCCCAATGTTGTTGTTTTTAACCCCACCACCACCACCACCTTTTTTTTTACTAAATGCTTTGCCTTGCATTAGAGATCCTTCTACTTTGCTTTTGAGATTCCTATATAGGTTACCCATATGACTTGATCTCTTCAATCTAGTACTCATTTCTTAGTGCGGATAGATTTTCCTCCGGAAGGCGGAGCAGGCGGTGGATTAGCCTTCCCATTTCCTGTGACCCTGGTGGCGATGGTGGTGGCGTTTGTCCAAATTTTTTGTAAGTATTCTGGATAGTGAGGGTGCTGGAGGTGCTGCTGCTCCTCCTCTTGATGCAGAAGGCGCTAGAGGTGGCGGATGAGGGGTCCCCCAGATGCCTATGAAGTTGACTTCCCCGGATGAGGAGGTGGAGGTAAGATTGTTGTTTCAGTTTTGGGCACTTCTGGTTCTTTTAGCTCCAACGTCGGGGGTGGGGGCAATGGTGGTCCTCTTGATATTACCTTTTCTTTCGACTGCAAAGAAGTTGGCGGTGGCGGCAGAGATGGTATTGTCGATGAAACTTTCACCGTTGGTGCTGGTGACGATAAAACTTCAGCTGTTGTTGGTTCTAATTTAGTATCATTGCATCCATCATTATCATTTTTGGTATTATCATCACTAGAAACCAGCTCTTTTGGTCTCTTATTTTCATCAATGTGACTTTTGTCTTTGTCAATAATGAATGCATTAATCACAAAAGGTCCATCATCACTCATTGCTTCTTTCTTTTCTTCTACATTAATCACTAAAGATCCATCATCACCCTTTGCTTTTTTCTTTTCTTATGCATTAATCACTAAAGATCCGTCATCATCATTTGCTTCTTTTTTTTTCTTTTGCATTAATCACTTTGCTTCTTTCTTTTCTTTTGCTTTAACCATTAAAGATCCATCATCACCATTTGCCTCTTCCTTTTCTTTTTCTTCATCGTCAAAGTTGATGTCTCCGACACTAGCGATCTTCTTTGGGTTCAAACAACTGGGAAGCTGAAGCCCAAAACTTGGAAACATATGTAACTTGAGTCGCTTAACATCTGTCAAATTTAATTTTCCCACTGATTGAACCCTAAAAGAGAACGTAACGGACGAAGAATTCGGTTCATTAGTCGCCACTTCCGGGATGACCGATGTTGGGGAAGGGCAACCTGAGCTTATTTTCGAACAAGATTTCTTCATTTCCTTCTTGAACGAGTTAGTTTTAGGATCCAACCCTTTATTTTCGCCCCCTCGTCGTCAGGGGCGACTATATCGAATTGCTCGTTGGCCATTTTGATCAACGCATTGAGTTCCGCCATGGCAAATTCAACTACCAAAAAAAGAAAAATGAATAAGATGTCATAAACAAAATAAAAATCAAGAAAATCGAAAACCCATTCGAGGAGATTACGTATTTAGTTTATCAACATTTTTGCAATTGTCGTTCTCATATATATCGTATTTATTTTTGTTTATCCACTCATCATTCATCTTTGATGTGTTATCTCCAAGTTCTTGCAATACCTTGCAAAAGTATATCAACATCTGATTATGCAAAATTTTCATATAGACTGTTAGATTATATGATATAAATCAAAATTCAACATATTAGTTTCTATCAAAAAATTGGAATAATTTAATTATTGTCAATTTCGAAAATATAAGAAAAAAACATATAAGAAAAATTAGCTTGAAACATATATTAATCGACGAAATTTGTAAGTTTTGAAGGTTAAATTTGTTATTATACCAATCAAAATTATGTAGAATTGATGAAAAAAACATTAATGTTATGATTAATTATTCTTATATAGTCATTTTCAAAATGAACATAAATTAAATTGCTCAACATGTTATTGAGAGAGAGCAATTTGGTCAAATCATTAATTGCTCAAATCAAACCTTATCAAGTGGTAATATTTTCAGTTCTAACTTGTGGAAATCTGGTAAGCTTCCAGGGTAAAACTTTTGGAGATCTCTCAATGTTCCTAATAACAACTGTCAAAGATTCAGGATTTAAGCGATGTAAGATAAAAAAAAGGGGGGATTTCAAAAGGATTAATTTGAATATAAAAAAATGTACAAAATTGGAGATGTCGATAATACTTGATTTGTTGAAACCGAGGTACTACAAGGTGGTAGGTCAATAATGTCGCGAAAGGTTACAACTTTTTTCCTAAGTTCCGTTATAAGAATGAAATTACATGCCGGTTGAGATGAGCTATCCTTTTTGAAACGAGAACACATCGTTTTCTTTGAATTCTTGTCTACCATTGACTTCGGATACGTTTTCAATCGCTACAAAAAATATCGAATTTTCAATTAATTTTTATATGGATTCATATATTACTTATGTTTGAAAAAAATTACCTGGGCAAGTTTTACTAATTTGCTACCAAAAAACATTGACATTGATGACAAACTACAACAAATTGGAGGCATGATTATTAGACCAAGAAACTAATATATACACAAAAATGGAAAAGCTTTACAAAGTCTTCAATGGAACATGGTAATAATAATAATGTTGGACTAACATACAAAATATAAACATGTATACATGAGAATAACAAAGCCAATTCAAATTCCAAACGTTTTGTCTGTAAAAAAGTGAACACTTTTTTTTTTACAAATAATTTTTTTTAAAAAAATTGAAAGAAAACTAGTTTTGGAGTTTGTTCATAAATTTAATTGTTTATTATTATTATTATTATTATTATTATTATTATTATTATTATTTGCATGCAAAGTATTAGGAGAGATGAGCTAGATTTTTTGCCTGAAACAACAATAATAACAACAAAAGTATACTTAAAATGACAAAGTCAAACATTACATACTGTAATAAGACAAGTCAATGATAGAAAATAAATAGATATATTTATGGAGGGGGCATATTATCTGTCTTTTGTAAATGCCTATGATTTTTTTCTTATATTGCTAGGTTAGGTTTTTTTTTTTTTAATAAGACCTGGTTAGGTTTTTAACCTCTAACAAGATCATGGTAATGGTTTTATCTTTGGATGGTGGCCAACTAATCTTTGATAATAATTTTTGAAGAGATTAAATAATAATTTATTATGGATGGAGAGGACCACTCATTCTTTGTGCTATTCCTACTCTAAAGAAATTGGGGAGAAAGAAGTGACCTGAGATTGGAGCTTAATAATGATGGAATTGAATTTAAATTTTTTTAACTGGTTTTTAAGTAAAATATATCTTACTTATGTCCAAATGGTAAAGAAACTTATCATCATCATCACATTTAGGGTTACATTCTTGAAAAACCAAATACAAATGTTAGATAAGAGGATGCACTTACTATGGATATGTCCTATTGATATAGGGAAGTAGCTTGGAGGAGGATGTGGTGGAAATCAAGGATGGTTCATCCTACTTAAGAGGAGAGCGGTATTGCGCTAATAGAGTAGATGGGGAACGAGATGGAGAGAGACGAGAGAATGGAGATGATTGGTAGATGAGAGAGATTGTAAGGTAGGAGATGAGTAAACTTATCTATTCTTAAGATGAAAGAGAGCTTATATAGGTTTATCAAACAGGACACGTAGAAGTTCCTAGTCAATCCCTTCCAAGATCCTTGTTAAGCAGGCAATGTGATATCTTTTAAATTAGACCAAATGGTAATTATCTTATTGTATAGATTGTTTGTCAAAGATGATTGACTTGTGTATTATTAAAATATTGGCATCACGGTGTTTATGGCGGAGCCATGCTAATAGAGTTAGGATGGCAAAGCTAGGAGATGATGCTATAGCGGAGGTAATCCCATCAAGCTTGGACAAGACAAGATAAATTTGGCTTTAGTTCGCACTTAGCTATGCTTCAAATAGAATTTTATTTAAATTTAATTAGAAAATATATAATATTAATAATTTTCTAAAAAGTTCAATATTAAACGAATAGTGAAAAAGTTAGTCTGAATTATATTCGAATTGCAGTCCGACCCAATTAGACCAATCAAAAAATCTAACGTTGGGCAAGGAGCTATCATCAAAGAAGATTTTCAATAGATTGAGACCCAGAATCTTAAACCCAACTCTTAGGTCTCAACAATGTCGGCTATGGCCCAATCAATCTAAAAAAAAAAAAAAAAATTGTATATATATACAGCTTAGCAAAGCATAAAAGAAAAGAAAGGGATCGCAACAAGAACAGCTTTGGAAACCCAAGAAAAGGAAAACCCTTTTTTATTAGTATTTTTCAACTTCATATAAGTATATACAATCATTGCAATTTCAATCGTTTTCTCAATCCATCTTTCTCAAAGGTATTTTCTTTTTCTTTTCTTTCTTTTTCCTAATTTCAGTCGGAAAAAAGGGATTTTATTTTTTGACTAATTGTTCAGTTGAGTTTCAGATATGAAAAAAAGAACTGAAATCTTTTTTGATATGAAATTCTGGGTTCTTCTCTTTATATGTTTAAATATATTATGTAGGGATAGTTGAGCAATTTGGGAATAAAATGGGAGTGAAGGTAGAGCACTAATGTCACTGTTCTGGTTTGTGATTCGTCAACTAGCTGAAATTGAAGAACAAATGGTATAATTCCTTTATTTTTTTTTTTTGATGATTTTGGGATAATTTAATCATTGATTCTTTTAAGAAAAATGAACATGTGTGATCTTTAATTTTTAGCTGTGAAAGCAATTAGAAGTTAGCTATGCAATATGATTTTTTTTACTGTACTTTATTTATATATTTGTAATAATTAAATCTTTAATCTAGATAAAAGATAAATCTAACTTTCGCTTAGCTTAGCTTAGCTTAGCTTAGTATATTCTTTTTCCTCTTAAATTGTCATACTGAATAATGGGTCATGGATGGAGAACTGAGATGTTTTTGTGTCAAGGTTGTATGATTGCAATATGTATTCGAGTTCAAAACAGAAGTTCCGAAAGGACGAATATTGAACATGTTTCGCTTTACGGTACGGAGTGTTAGCCTAACTCGAAGCAATGTATATAAAAGATGAGTATAGCCAAGATGTAATGTTGAGATGGATGTATTGAAATACTAGGAAAGGTAGAGTTAGAAATGAGGTTACTTGATTCCGAGTTAGGTCGAGAGAAAACTATTTATGGTGATTTGGCTATGTAGGATGTATATCAAGGGATGCGTGCATTAGTTGGATGTGAAATAAGTAGAACTCGAAGAGAGGATGGTGGTTGTAGCCGACCCCAAATATATTGGGATTACAGATGGTTCAGAAACTGTCAGCATCATATTTGTATTGAAATATGTATGAGGGACATAGTAGATTACCGTTGAATGGATTATGTTCCAATTTGTATTGTAATGGAATGTATTTACAATTCAAATTGTTTTGTTGACAGGCTACCTCGAAGAAGGTGATTACACGGGAAGAATGGGAAAAGAGATTTCCATATTCATCCCTAAAGTTTCAACCTTTCAGAAATTTGAATTAGGGTTTTGATATTTCCCAAAATTATCTGAAAAAGGAAAATGAATTTGGGGGATTTGCACAAGGTCTGGGAAATCAAAGCATTGAAGAGGAAACCTGGAGAAGAAGAAGCCAAAAAAATCTTAGAGAAAATAGCCAAACAAGTTCAACCCATTATGCGTAAGCATAAATGGAGAGTCAAGCTCCTCTCAGAATTCTGGTATCTTTATCAATTTTATTCATTTTTGTATCTTTTATTCTGTTAAAGAGAATGATTTTTTTTTCAATTGTGCTGAATTCTTTTTCTTCAATTATGATTGATGGAAGAATTGGTATTTACGGTTATACTACTGAAATTCAAGCGCTTGTCTTTTATGGCATTGAGATGTGTTTTATCAATGCTGAAGCATGATGCCGAAGGCAAATAATGCATTGAAAGAATTATGAAGCGTTTGCATGCTTTGAGTTATCATACTAGGAGTTACTTTGGCTTGACTTTCAAAAATTATACTGAATTTAGTTTTGATTTTTTTTATTCATATTGATAGTCCGAATAATCCAGCTTTGCTTGGGCTGAATGTGGGAGCTGGCATCCACGTGAAGTTAAGGCTACGAAGATTGAACCGGGATTGGGATTTTTATCCCTTCGATCAAGTTCTTGATACAATGCTTCACGAGCTTTGCCATAATGCTCATGGTCCTCATAATGCTAGTTTTTACAAGCTCTGGGATGAGCTTAGAAAGGTCCATTTCCATTCTTTTAGATAGTCCCTAATCATCATTTTCCAGTGCCAAATGCTGTTTCATGGATGGTTCATGTTTATATTACTAATTTTCCTGTTAGGACTTGTTTAAGTTCGTGCTATTGTGTTAGAACTGTATAAGCCCATCAAATGAAAGATTCTGGCGTGTGAGGATCAAATCATTAAGAAAGCATTATTAGGTGTGACTGGAGGTTCTCAGGATGTGCCTGTATATGGATTCACGATTAAACATTATCTATGTGGAGAAGGGAGAGCTTATGTTAGTTGAGTAATCTGATTATTGATTACAATGTATTTGAGCCCTATGTTAGTTTTAATCCATTTGGGATGCATGTCTTACTTGGAAAATTGGACTGATCTTTGCTCAATCAGTGTTCCTTCTGTATGTTTCCTCATTGTTGTCTATTTACTTGTGTTTCTGGAATTATTACAATTAAATAGGGGTTAGTTAAGGTCTTAAAAAATGCACCTTTATTTTTATCTTAGGTATCCTAAAGATCTTGATATATGAAGATAATTTGGAGAATCTATATTTAAGTAGCACATGCTGGTTTTAATGTCTTTGTATATTTTTCCTTGTTATATCCATGTAGGAATGTGAGGAGCTCATGTCAAAAGGAATAACTGGCACAGGGGAGGGGTTTGATCTTCCTGGGAGGCGCTTGGGTGGATTTTCCCGACAACCTCCACTCTCATCTCTTCGTCAGACTGCATTAGCTGCAGCAGAGAGCAGAGCACGCTTAGGGTCTCTGTTACCTTCTGGACCTAAACGTCTTGGTGGTGACAGCACCATTAGGGATGCGCTTAGTCCCATACAAGCAGCTGCAATGGCTGCTGAAAGGAGATTGCAGGATGATATCTGGTGTGGTTCCCATTGCTCTGAGATTGCTGGGGATGAAGAAAGCTGTGCTGATACTCTGCAGGATCATTTGGACTTGGATCAGGGAGGAGAGAGATCGAGTATCAATGATGTTTCCGGCAGACATGCTTTTGGTGGAACCTCTCTTAAACGAAGCCATGGGCAAGATAAACCGGAATCTAGCTTTGTGGATTTAACTACCCCTCCTGTATCTAGATCTTCTATCAATGAAGGTGCCAAATCTCCTAAACGAAGTTGTAAATCCAATAACCTTATACCTCACCAATCTAGTTCAAGTGCCACTTCTTCTGCCCCCATGCTTAATGATGATTCTCCAGAAAATCAAGGAGTAACTGCGGTGTGGGAGTGCCAATCATGCACTTTATTGAATCCAGTAAGTGTTTCATGCACCAATATCATTTCATTCAGATACTTCGCTTATAAAGGGATATCATATTGTTTAACATATATGTTCATGTTTTATATTGAACTTTATGTGCTGAAACATTTTGATATTTATATTGATAATGTTCACGTTGGCATGCTTGGTCCTGTTTTTGAGCTGTATATCCTTATTCTGTATGGTATTTGGCCCACATATTTTCGCTTTTGATTGTTCTTAATAATCATGAATTTGATCTTTTTGAGCTCCACAGGCCATGATATATTAATATTGGCATGGACCATGTTTGCCTTTTTTTTTTTTTTTTTTTACAGTGAGAGATGCTTTGTGTTACTTGTTTGCCTCCTGAACTGGAGAAATATATATATATATATATATATATATATTTTAATGTCCCCTCTTGGAAACTTACTTTGCATGTCATTGATGTGAAAACACTGCAGCCATTAGCCCCAATATGCAAGCTTTGCTGCACGGAAAGGCCCAGAGACATTGGCACCAAGTACAAATTTTGGTCCTGCAAGTTTTGCACCTTGGAAAACAGTGTGAAACTGGATAAATGCTCAGCATGTGACCGATGGAGATATTCACATGGTGCTCCTATATCAACTCCAGCTCCCAATGTTGGCACATGAGAAGTAATATCTCATCAATGCCAATTTGCTTCATCTTATTCAAGTCGGTTGATTTTTCCTTGTTACCGCTCGTGTTACAAGAGATAGGGAGCATTTTCAACAGTTGTTTTGGTTGCTTATTACAATGCCTTTTTTGTCTTGGCAGCTCTTTTTTTTTTTTTTCATCTTTTGGATGCTATTAAAATGTTCTATTGATCAGAGTGATGAGGGGCGGATCTGGGTAGAATCACATTTTGGGGCAAACTGATGATGTTATTTCGTAATCTTTTCAATGTAAATACCAGCGCCTACCATACACTCGTTTGTTGTCTTATTCATGTATATTTTCTCTTTTCTTCCCCTTTTTTTTTGGTGGCTGAATTAAATATGAGAACTATGGGAAACTGAATAGAATATTTAAGGATATCAAGATATCTCATTAACGCATTACTTTAACCTAGGGATGGATTGCAAAACCTTTGCACATTCAATCTTGTCCTACAATGGCGATTTTGGAGGGCACATTTGTGGAAGCTCTCCAGTGAAATGACATAGTTGTTGCCAGCTCTCCATCGAGTGAAATGACATAGTTGTTGCCATAAGTATCTGCATTAAGCATTAGTGGAGTTTTGAGCAAAAACCGCGGATGGTGGTTAAAGATGGCAATACTATGGATGTAAGAATATACAAAGATAAGGATCGATTTACGAGCCTAGGGGTAAAATCGTAATTTTGTAAAAATTTAGGGGCAAAATGGTTATTTTATCGAAGTACGAGTTATGGAATGTATTGGTTAATGTGATGATTAAATTAGTGAATTTTATCATTATAGATCAAGAAAAATGATATACGGACCTTGACCGAGGAAAACCAAGTTATTGGATTAAATCGAATCGGTCGACCATATTTTGCATGCCGAGATAAGTTATGTGTAAATAATGCAACTATATTTTTATTTGACATTGATTAATTGATATAGCATAAATGTTTGAATGTGGATTATGAATATGCATGATGAGATTGATGTGGTAAAATCCGAATGAACCTTAGGAATAGATCAGATATTCATGCCATGACATTAGGGTGTTACGAGAGTCAGTATAAGACCATGTCTGGGACATGGCATCGGCCTTGATATGTGTCAGTGTAAGACCATGTCTGGGACATGGCATCGGCATCTTACCCTATGTTTGAGGCTCATCGAATATCCTTTAATATTCCAAATAGTTCAACGGGAAGTTTACAGTTTACGTTAAAATGAGAGTGGTTATGACCATTTTGTGAGTGGTACAGGTACCTATATGAAATTCATGAGATGTGAGCTCGATTTATGTTGTGTGTTTAGTAAGGGATGAAAATGAGTAAGTTGTGCTTATAACTATTTATGTATTATGTGGAAATTATGATATGTTGAGAGCATGTTAATGCTTGGTAAATCTGTTGTTAATTATTTACATGCAACTTACTAAGCTTTATGCTTATCCCCTTTTCTCTTCATTCTCTTATAGTGCTGCCTAGTTAGCTTGGGAATCAAAGGACGTCGGAGGCATCGATCACACTATCGATTAAAGCACTTGGTATAGTTAGTCTTAATGTTTTGAGAAATGGCATGTACAGAGACTTAGTCTTTTTGTGTTTTGTGTCATTGTTAAATTTGGCCAAATGTGTTGGCTTGAGATGAATCTAGTCATTTTGTATAAGGCCATGAATGATGGCTAATATTGAAATATTGATATATGCATATGAGAAGGTCTTTCATGAATGTGCAAATTTTGGTATGGTAAGACATGTGGTGTTTTAATGCATGAATGGATAAGTGCATGATTGGGTTGTTTAAGTATGTGATAAGTATTGCTTGTGCATGAAGTGCAATGGTCTTGATGTGTGGCTGAATTAGTCATGTGATTGTGTGTAAACTAGTTTTGCTTGGTAAGGTTTAGGTTGGTGCAAGTAAGGGAGACAATAAGGCTTGGTAAATAACCTTATATTGTCCACACGGGCGTGTGTCTAGGCCGTGTGTGACACACGGTCTGCCCCATGGGCGTGTGGTCAGGCCGTGTGTACCCTGCACCTTAAGTTAGCCAAGTCAGAATGCCCAGTAGTAAACACACGGGCTGAGACACGGCCATGTGTCTCAACCGTGTGGAAGACACAGCCATAGAACATGGGCATATGGCCTGGCCGTGTGAAGTCTGCACCTTGCATGTGAAATTTAAAATCACCACACAGCCTATCACACGGGCGTGTGCCTTGGCCGTGTGTCCCTTAAGAGGTGATGACGTTAGAAACAGAATACCAAGATTTTTGCACACAAGCTGAGACACGGGCGTGTCGTGGCCGTGTAGGGAACACGGGCCATGGACACGGGCGTGTGTCGGGCAGTGTAAAAACCCCTGTAGGTTCGATGTCAGGAAATAAATCCCCATGGGCACGGGGCACGGGCGTGTCCTTATATGTCCAGGCCGTGTGAGTTACACAGGCCTTCAACATGGCCATGTTAAGTGATCACACGGGCATGTCACCTTTCCACACGGGCGTGTGCCCTGTTTTTAATGAAATTTTCTAATTTTTTCGATAATGCTCGGTTAAATCCCAAATTGCTTGTAACACCCCGAATTTTGGGTCTAGAAGTATTGGGCCTTGGTTAAGTTTTGGATTCTAGCTTAGTATTTTTAGGAGTTTAATTTTGGCCCTTTTAGAAGGTTGGTAGTGTCGTAAAGTTGGACTCTCAGAGAGGTAATCAGAAGAGAAAATTTAAGAAATAGATTGAGGAGTTATCAGGGAGAAAAACGAGGAGATGAGAAGGGAGAAGTGATGGAGCTGAATTGGGAATTGAGGCTATGGGCTATAAATATGTGCCGAATTTGGGATCCTAAGCTAATGCCAAATTTCTCATCTTTTCCTCAAGTGCCGATTTGTATTTTTTTTCTTCTCTTCTTTCTTCTTTTCTTGCCGAATTCTCTTCTCCCTTTCATCCTTTTACCGAAAATCCATAGAGTTGTGTTTTTTTTTTCTCTACAGAAGCCGAACACCATCCCTAATTTCTTAAAAGCCGAATACCCACGTCCTATTGCTGATTTCTTTTATTTTCTTTCATCATAAACCTATTTTTGTAATTTGCAACCCTTAATCAAGTGGTTAAAAGCCAATTGCACACTCAGTAGAGGTCTAGGTAGCAAGATTGGAGATTAGTTTCGGGTTCAAAGATTTCAAGCGGTGTAAGGATTCCTAACAAATGGTAAGCGTACTCACTCTAAATTTCGGTTTCATAGGTGGCCGAATATAAATATGGTTGATAGGGGTGACTCGTGTGGAATACGAGTTACTTGATGTTGATAATATGTGTGTATTGGTGTAGATCTAAGAATGTTCAGGAATATTTGCTAAGGAAAGGCTAGAAAAGCCGAAGGTACACGGTAAGTTTATGGTAAGGCTTCGGGATTTGATTAAGTTATAGTTTAAGGTATAGAATTGATTCGAAAGTGGTTTTGATTGTAGGTTAAGGCTGAGAATAGTGTAGTGTGGGTCGTCAATCAGATGTGTACATACACTACACACACGAAAATTAACAAAAGTCAAAATCTCGAAATCCGGCATGGGCCCGCCGAATTTGTAGGCCCAAATTGGCAAAATTGTGATATGAGATATTATGTTGAAATGATATGCATGAATTGCATGATTGGATTGTGATTGGGATTAATGGGCTTTATAAGCATGATTGGGCTTAATGGTCTTTATAAGCATGATTGGGCTTAATTGGCTTTATAAGCATGTTTGGGCTTTGTGGGTTGTAGGAATGCATGTTAGGGTTTAATGGACTTTAGGCCTAGTTAAATGGACTCTCAAATTTTCATAAAACTTAACTAAGTAATAAACATGTCTGTGAACAAGTCAATAGACTAAGGTGTGGCAACCGACATATGCATGTCTAAGATTGGATCATAGAAGAGCCTGGTACTTAAGCGATCTGAGTGACCCACCTCCTCTTCTCTTGAATCCTATCTGGTGTATAGTATCCGTTCATCTTAGCCGCGAGGACTTGTTGATGGGCCAAAATCCATAATTAAAATCTGTATCATTAGGAAATTACGAAAATACCCTTCTAGGATAAAATTACAAAAATACCCTTCTAAGGTAGAATTACGAAAATGCCCTGTAAGGTAGAGCTACTAAAACACCCTCGTAGGGTGGGAATACCGAAATATCCCTGTAGGGTAGGTTTACGAAAATACCCCTGGATAGTGAAATGACCAAAATACCCCTAAGTGCTTAATATGTGAAAATGTGTGAAAATGAGTATGATGCATTCATGAATTGTATGTTGCACTTGGGTGGATTTTGATGATACGGAGGAAGTGTTTTGAGGATCGCATAGTCGCTTGACGACCGTGGATCCACCGTAGGCTTTTAAGCCACCGAGTAGCTTTGCTACACCCACATATACAACAGCTTTGCTGCAACGTGAGTAGTGCCGCAACCGGTACTACTTTTAGAGTGTAGAGGATGGGTGGGTTGATGTAGACATCCCCACAGGAGTGTAGGGTTGGTACGGGTGGAGTGTAGCGGTTGGATTTGGAATGGGAACATTTGCATACATGTAATTCTAATATGATATGAGCTCATCGTGGGCTAAAGCCCAGACCATCGGCATTGTTAGGGCTTAGGTGCAATGTGATATGTGTATATTGAATTGATTTGATTGTCAAGGGTTGTACACACTGAGTTTCGAAACTCACACCCTTATTATTAATATTTCAGGTGATCCACAGTAGACGGCTCGACACGGGAGAGGACTCGGAGATAGCCACACTACAAGTTACTTAGGGATTTTCAGTATAGATTTATTAAGTGTTTTATGATAATTACTTTTAAATCTCCACTGTGAAGCAATAAGGCTATGTATCTTCGATTTCATTATTTACTTAGGATTTTATTTAGTTACTGCTATATTTAAGCATTTTTTTTCTAATTATTCATTTAATTTAATTCTTCGAATTTCTAACTAAGTAAATTCCTGTCAAGCATATTTCGTTTCAAACTAAGTTTTTAACTAAACCATTTTTTTGAAAGCAACCCTTCAATGTGACATCGCCAGATTCGGCCATAACGTTTGGGCCAGCTTTGAGGTGTTACATTTAGTGGTATCAGAGCCAAGTTACAAAGCTCGGGCTGTGAAATGGGCCTTAGATTTTGGGTTTTAAAACAAGTAGATTAAAAAGTTTTTGCAGGATTCTTAAAGTGTGGTTCACCGAGCCCTCGACGTTGAGCCAAGTAAGTTTTTCTGGTTCTGAACTTATTTAAATTACTTAACTGTATTTAGATATTGGGCTACTTTAGACAACAGGTTCTTAGAGACTAAAGCCCGTAGGAAACTTAAGCCTGTAGTGGATTTACGATTGCGAAACAACTTTTAAATTGTTACTTACATAAGACATATGTTTTAAACAGTGGAACTAAGAACTAATCTCATAAAAATTCTAATCTAGAAATACGTACGCAACGAAGAGCGCTTGAAGGGGTGCGAGAGGCCGCGGCAGAGGCCGTGGAAGTGTTAGGGCTTTGTAAATATTTGAATCAGAATTTGGTACTTATTCTGTGTGTGTTTGAGAATGTTTGCGATAGGTGGATGTCTTGGGTGTGTATTAAAATTATTTAGATCAGAGTGCATAGCGGTAGCGTAGTGGATACACGACCACCGTGTTATTTAGAAATTTCGAGGACGAAATTTTTTTTAGGAGGGGTGAATTGTAACACCCCGAATTTTGGGTCTAGAAGTATTAGGCCTTGGTTAAGTTTTGGATCCTAGCTTAGTATTTTTAGGAGTTTAATTTTGGCCCTTTTAGAAGGTTGGTAGTGGCGTGAAGCCGGACTCTCAGAGAGGTAATCAGAAGAGAAAATTTAAGAAATAGATTGGGGAGTTATCAGGGAGAAAAACAAGGAGATGAAAAGGGAGAAGTGATGGAGCTGAATTGGGAATTGAGGCTATGGGCTATAAATATGTGTCGAATTTGGGATCCTAGGCTAATGCCAAATTTCTTATCTTTTCCTCAAGTGTCGATTTGTATTTTTTTCTTCTCTTCTTTCTTCTTTTCTTGCCGAATTCTCTTCTCCTTTTCATCCTTTTACTGAAAATCCATAGAGTTGTGTTTTTTTTCTCTGCAAAAGCCGAACACCATCCCTAATTTCTTAAAAGCCGAATACTCATATCCTCTTGCCGATTTCTTTTGTTTTCTTTCATCATAAACCTGTTTTTGTAATTTGCAACCCTTAATCAAGTGGTTAAAAGTCGATTGCACACTCAGTAGAGATCTAGGTCACAAGATTGGAGATTAGTTTCGGGTTTAAAGATTTCAAGCAGTGTAAGGATTCCTAGCAAATGGTAAGCGTACTCACTCTAAATTTCAGTTTCATAGGTGGCCAAATATAAATATGGTTGATAGAGGTGACTCGTGTGGAATACGAGTCACTTGATGTTGATAATATGTGTGTATTGGTGCAGATATAAGAATATTCGGGAATATTTGCTAATGAAAGGCTAGAAAAGCCGAAGGTACACGGTAAGGTTACGGTAAGGCTTTGGGATTTGATTAAGTTGTAGTTTAAGGTATAGAATTGATTCGAAAGTGGTTTTGATTGTAGGTCGAGGCTGAGAATAGTGTAGTGTGGGTCGTCAATACACTACACACATGAAAATCGACAAATGTCGAAATCTAGAAATCCCGCATGGGCCTGCCGAATTTATGGGCCCAAATTGGCAAAATTGTGATATGAGATATTATGTTGAAATGATATGCATGAATTGTATGATTGGATTGTGATTGGGATTAATGGGCTTTATAAGCATGATTGGGTTTAATGGGCTTTATAAGTATGATTGGGCTTAATGGGCTTTATAAGCATGTTTGGGCTTTGTGAGGTTGTAGGAATGCTTGTTAGGGTTTAATGGACTTTAGGCTTAGTTAAATGGACTCTCAAATTTTCATAAAACTTAACTAAGTAATAAACATGTTTGTGAACAAGTCAATAGACTAAGGTGTGGCAACCGACATATGCATGTCTAGGATTGGATCATGGAAGAGCCTGGTACTTAAGCGGTCCGAGTGACCCACCTCCTCTTCTCTTGAATCCTACCTGGTACATAGTATCCGTTCATCTTATCCGCGAGGACTTGTTGATGGGCCAAAATCCATAATTAAAATCTGTATCATTAGGAAATTACGAAAATACCATTCTAGGATAAAATTACGAAAATACCCTTCTAAGATAGAATTACGAAAATGCCCTGTAAGGTAGAGCTACTAAAACACCCTCGTAGGGCGGGAATACTGAAATACCCCTGTAGGGTAGGTTTACGAAAATACCCCTGGGTAGTGAAATGACCAAAATACCCCTAAGTGTTTAATATGTGAAAATGTGTGAAAATGAGGATGATGCATTCATGAATTGTATGTTGCACTTGGGTGGGTATTGATGATACAGAGGAAGTGTTTTGAGGATCACATAGTCGCTTGACGACCGTGGATCCACCGTAGGCTTTTAAGCCACTGAGTAGCTTTGCTACACTACACATATATAGCAGCTTTGCTGTAACGTGAGTAGTGCCGCAACCGGTGCTACCTTTGGAGTGTAGAGGATGGGTGGGTTGATGTAGACATCCCCACAGGAGTGTAGGGTTGGTACGAGTGGAGTGTAGCGGTTGGATTTGGGATGGGAACATTTGCATACATGTAATTCTGATATGATATGAGGTCATCGTGGGCTAAGGCCCAGACCACCGGCATTGTTAGGGCTTAGGCTCAATGTGATATGTGTATATTGAATTGATTTGATTGCCAAGGGTCGTACACACTGAGTTTCGAAACTCACACCCTTATTATTAATATTTCAGGTGATCCACAGTAGACGACTCGACACGGGAGAGGACTCGGAGATAGCCACACTACAAGTTAGGGATTTTCAATATAGATTTATTAAGTGCTTTATGATAATTACTTTTAAATCTCCAATGTGAAGTAATAAGGCTATGTATCTCCGATTTCATTATTTACTTGGGATTTTATTTAGTTACTGCTATATTTAAACATGTTTTTTTTTAATTATTCATTTAATTTAATTCTTCAAATTTCTAACTAAGTAAATTCCTATCAAGCATATTTCGTTTCGAACTAAGTTTTTAACTAAACCATTTTTTTGAAAGCAACCCTTCAATGTGACATCGTTAGATTCGGCTATAACGTCTGGGTTGGCTTTGGGGTGTTACATTGCTCTTAAAGTGTGTTTTGGGCCTCGTATGCACGTATTAGGGACCTTAAGACAATGTCTAAAAGTTTTAAATTTGAACGAACTTTTATGATCCGGAAATGTATATGTTTAAGTAAGGTAACTCCTCGTTCCCTGTTCCGACTTTGAACACGGGTAAGGGGTGTTATAAAAATACTGTAGCATTCATTGTAAGTTCTATAATTTATTCTCAATTTTGTTTATTTCATGGTTATTTATCTTAAAACTCATATATATGTTATTCTGTCTTACTATTTCCAGTTTTTGTCCTGATTGAGACGATTGACTTTTTAAAGTAGGAGAATTTAATAGGTAACAGACAATTTTAGGTACCTAAGATAAATTTCATGGGAGAAACTGATTATTTACATAAGGATAAAAGTTGCAATCATATTATGCATATTGACTCTAAAAAACAAAAATAATATTTATCAATTAGTAAAGGTTTTAATAGATATTACTACTTCTATATATTTTCATAAGTTATATAATAAAGTTAATAAATAGAACAATAAATAAATAATTTAGGAGAAGTAATTGAATTAGATTTGAATAATAAAAATAGAACAAAAAATATATAACAGACTAAATATAATCCTCCTTAAGCAAGATTTCTTTTATTTAGGTAGACTATCCTATGCGGGACAAGTTGGGTAGATGACTCTCCTAAATTTTTAAATGTTATTTCATTAGTAGCAATATTTTCAGTTTGATTACCAAACATTTGTATTTTCAACTTGTTCACAATTTCTATTAAAGGGTCTTAAATAATCATCTTTTAAAAGACCTGGATCTAATTTTCTTTTTCCATTAGGATCTTGATTTGTTTGATCAGTTTCCATTAGGTTAGGTATAAATATATTATCATCTTCATCTATTGAAGAATTTTCTTCATCATATTTATAACTTGTAACTTTTATATCTTCTAGGTTTATAGAATTATTAGAATTACTACTACTATTTGTAGAATAATAGTTTAACATATAATGATAATTAAACAATACAAATAACTCTTTATGTTTTTCATAAAGTTGTTCTATAAATTTTAAATATTCTATTTTTTTTTCATTTTTATCAGATGTGTTGGTAAATTTATTTTTCCAATGTTCAATAAGTTCTTTATAAGATTGGAAGTCATATTTTGGTTGATAAGTAAATTTTTTTTCTGTTTTCCAGATTTCTTATTTTTTTTTTTATCTTTATTAGATGATTCTTCAAAGGAAGTTTCTTCTTCTTTTATAATATTGCTATTGCCGTAAGATAAATGACCTAAATCAATCTCTTGTTTTATATTTTTATTAATAAGAATTTGTTCTAATTTATTATTAACTTCAGATAAAATATATTTAGATTCATTATTCAAATATAATTCAATTATTTCTCCTAAATTATTTATTTGTTGTTCTATTTTATTAACTTTATTATAGCTATCTCCATTTCAGCCATCTTTTTTAGTAGTTGAATGCATTCTTTTATCTCATCCTAATTATTTCCAGTATCATTTGCCATTATTCTTCTGCCATCAATCCAAAATAAATTAGTTTTTTGTTGAAGTAGATTCTAGACTTTGGTGATTAAATCAATTCTTGCTTGAATTTGATAATAAATAGGATTATTATAACACTTGTCAACATATTTTGTCAAGTGCTCTTTCTGTTCTGAAGCTACAAATAGGTTTCTTTCTGTGATCATTTTTTAGATAGTCCAAATTTGATATGACTAATAAAATTTTTCTCGTTCAGCTATACCAATAAGACTACAAATTTCAAGATGAAAATAGTAAAAGAAGTCATCTTCATGTGTCATACCTAATAACATAGATTTAATAAATGTTGGAAAATCTTTTAATAAATGAAAAGAAAAATATTGAACTGTTATTTCTTTAACAAAACCCCATTATAATATAGCTTATATCAAATGGTTCATGATCAAGTCTAAATTTTATAGTAGAAAATTTTTCATCTAAATAATTTGTAAAAATATAAGCTTGTAAAAAATATTCATTATACCATATAAAACTTCAAAATTAAAAATACATAATTCATTATACCATCTAATTCTTCTTGGTATAGTTTCCAAACTTTTATTATTAAGGAAATATTTAATTGCTTGATTATCAATTTTTATGATAAAATTTTCAGATGCTAAATATATAAGAAAAATTTTTATTCCTTTCTTTATAATTAATAATTCTTTTTCAAATTAACATGATTAATTTCATTTGTTTTAAATTTTCCTGAACTATATCCATATATTAATTCTTTGTTATTTATCGTTCTTGCTTGAATAAAAAGAGCAGTTAATCAATCAAATTCAAACTCCCAAAAATAGCATAATTAAATTTTTGTCAATAGAAAATGGCAAATGTTGATATATAAAATTATTTTCTAATAATATGTCTCCATGCATTTTTGAAAAGCATAATAATTTGGGTATCACAAGTCTTACATTATTTATGTAAATTCATATATTTCTAGCTTTATATTGAATAATGGTTGCGTTACCATCTATTCCTATGGCTTTTATTAAATGCTTCATAGGTTCCCATTTTTCTAAAGGAATAACATTTTTTCTGCAACTACTAGCCGTAGCTCCAGTATCTAGTAAAACATGTAAAGAATATGTTTTATATTCTCTAAATTGAAATGTAATTTCAATATATGTATAATATTTCCTAGACTGGAAATTTGAAAATGTAATTACATCATTTGTTCCAAGTTTCGTTTGTTGGAGTATAATTCAAGTTTGTATTTCTTCCATTCTAGTTTTTTTAGAAGATACAAAACTTCTATTTAATTTTGTAGGAAAAATAGGAATATGAATTGTTTTCATTACTATTGGTGTTCAAGAATTTAGAGTTTCCTCTTCTTCATCTATTTGACTATTAGAGGCTAAAACCAAATTATTATTAGTATTTTTTATTGTCATATTTTAAAAATATAATTTATATCCAGACAATACATATTCTATCGTACTAACTCGTTTAGATGTACTTGGACTATTGATTTTTTTATCATCCAGACTTTTGGAATTGATATATCTCTTAAATGTAATAATCTTGGTTGTATTTAGTAGTAATTTTATTAGGTTCAAAGAGTTCAATAATTTTGTTATTAATTTCTTTGATTTCTACTTCTACTGTATTACTATATTCATTAATAGAAGTCCAACTATTGCTTGATCTTCAGCTAAGTCATTAACTACATAATTTTTTGTCTGAATTCTAAGACATAAACATTCTTATATCAAAGGATCTGTAATAGATCTAAAATAATTTGGTTTAACTTTAAATCATATTACTCCTGAATGTTCGATTGAATTCTTCCAATAAGTGCTTTTATTGGATTTTGAAATCTTTTATCTAAAAATACTACTATTATCGGTATATCATGTCCTCTTCTAAATAAAACTCTTATAGTTATCATTGTAATTCCTAAATGTATGTATCTAACCTGGGGATACTTCTTTTTAATCCTCTTAATTTTTTCTTTAGTAAATAACGAAATTTTTGTTAATCCACCTTTAGTGTCTTTGGCAACTACATTACCACTTATTTTTTCTATGTCTTTGACACGAAATTCTATATTTAGATATTTTATAAATTTCTTCTTTAGAAATATGATTTTTGTGAATCTTTTCTATCATTTCTTCAGAAAAGTCTTTTTCTTCTCCAATTATATTTCCTAATTTTTGAAATCTAACTCGACCTAAAATATCTAAAATCTAAAATTTCAAAATAATAAATCTAAATAAGATCCACAATTAATACCAAACTCCAATTAAATCTAAATTATATTAAAATCTAAATTATAAATTTTGAAAAAATATAATTATTAACTATCCATTAAAGTATTCTAAAAAATAATAAATTAATCAAAGGAAATTCATAAAGAACTACTCAATGAAAAATAAACACAAAATAATCATAAAAGAAACAATAAAAATAATCTTGTGAAAGGAAAGAAAATAGAATAAAATAAAATTATAAAATAGAAATAATTAATGACACTCACATAATCAAAATAAACACATGATAATAAACTAAAAATAAAATAAAAATTCAATTCAATTCAATTAAAAGAGAAATAAAATAAAATTTATTTGAAAAATATTTAAATTTCAATTTTTTTTTTTAAAAAGTGAAAGTAAAATGCCTTAATTGGTAATTTTCCTAGCCAAAATTTCAAATTTTGAATATATCAAAATGTGCAGGGACCAATGAAGCAATATCAAAAGGCGGAGATCCTTAAAAATTAAAATAAAAACATGAAAGGATCTTAGATGTAATTTAAAAAGCAGAAGGACTTAAAAATAAAATGAAAACACAAGAGGATTGTGTAGCAAATTTCCCATTTCCCCCACTATTTAAACTTGAACCCCTTTTTTCTTTCCATATTCTTTAAATTTTTTCAAAACAAATCCTTCTTTGATTTTCTCTTTACTCTCTCTATTTTTGTTGGCTAGCTTTGTCCCTAGTGAACCTAAAGGCTCATTAGTCTTCGGCAACAAAGCACCATATATGGTGGCAAAAAAAATCATTTTTAAAGCTTTTCTTTTTCTTTTCCTTTTTTATTTGTTTTTAATAAATTTTTTTTAATTTTTTTGTTTAGATCGACTGGAGATTTAGTGTTTCCTCGTGGTTAAGGCTTAAGTTCGATGATACCACTTAATCAGAACCTTCCCACCTCTTTATTTTGAAGAAAAAAGGAAAATAGAAAGAAGAAAAAAATAGAAACAAAAAACTTTTGCCCCTTTTTTATTCTTTAGTACATTTGGGGATTCATAGCATCCTCGTGGATGAGGACCATTGGTCCGATGAAGCCATATTCATCTGATCTCATCTTATTTATTGTATATGCATGCACTCCTTGAAAAGAAAAAAAATCATTGTTACTTTCGAAAATCTTTCTTTTTGTTTTCTTGTATTTCGATCTTTCTTTTTCCTTTTGGTTCTTTTTGTGTATTGACTGACTATGTAACACCCCAAACCCAACCTAGACGTTATGGCCATATCTGGTGATGTCATATGATAGGGTGTTTAAAAACTACGTTATTGCGATAAAACCATTTTCGTCTTATTATTTCTCCTTAATATCTTATTTAATTAATTGGAACTTTGAAAACGAAGTTCATTGTGGAAGCTTTAAAAATAGTTTAAGTACTCGCGTGTTTTAGAGAAATCATTTATCAATTTGAAATTGAATTTTCTTATGTCTAATAGCTATAAATCCATAAAGTAAAGAAATTTAAAACCCAAACCAAAACAAGTGTCCGTCAGTCCAAATTACAACTTAAAACTTAACCAACAAAAATAAAAATAAAAATAAAATCAATAATCATAAATTAAAAATCATGAAAGTTCAAAACCGTGGTCACCATCGAGCCCTCCGTCGCATTAATCCATCTAAGTCTGGGGATTACTTGTGCACATTAAACAAAGAGGGTGATTTTGCGTAAACTCAGTATCTAATCCCACAGAAAACAAACAACAGTAAACACAGTGCATAGTCAAAAACCAGTATGGGCCTAAGCCCTTTTCAGTATCAGTAGCAGTTTGGGCCTTAGCCCATTTCAGTTACAGTATCAGATATGCAGCAGGGCCTTAGCCCGTCACAGTGATAGTCATGCATGCAATGATCACAGACAAAATCCTACCCACCAGCCTTTACTACACCGTCTCCATCCATCCCTACACTCACTGTGGGGTTTAAAACAACCACTCATCCCTACACTCCATGTAGTACCGAATGCGGCACATATCAGTATAATGCAGCTGAGCTTAGTCAATAGGCTTAAAAGCCTCTCAGTATATAATGCAGCGGAGCTGCCAGTCAATAGGCTTAAAGCCTTTCAGTACACTTCCACCAAAATCATCATCTTAACCCAATGCAATGCAACATACAAAACATGGCATGCTACAACATGATTAATAGTTATACATACAGCATATGGCATGCTATCACATGTTTATCAATTATACATACAGAATATAGCATGCTATTACATGAATATCAGTCATTCATACAATTCAGTTTACATATTTAAGGATCCAACTAATGCTTATTGACCCTACAGAAGGTTCACAGTCAACTTGGGCGACTCGTGCAACCTTAGTAAACATTTCAGTCAAATGGGCTCATACACCTATGTGGCTTGCTCGTGTGGCCCCACACGGCCCAAATTGGCCTTGCCTAAAATCCCACACTCCCGTGTGGACTACACGGCCCAAAACAGTCTAGTCCATGTCTCGCACACAACCTGCCTGGCCATCACACGGCCATATCTTTTGCACATGGCCTGGCCTCGTCGATCACACGCCTGTGTGGAGTCGATAGTGAGGTTTTTGGCTTTTTCCGAAACCTCATTTGTAACACCCTTACCCGAAACCGTCATCGAAATCGAGTAGAAGGCATTACCAAACTTACCGGACTACAAACTCTAATTTTTAGCCAAATTATTATAAATTTATCTTATTGAGGGTTTTCTAAATCAATACGGACATCTCGGATGATTAGGATTCAAATCCTATCATATCGGAAACCCAAAAAAATTTTCTCTTTCAAAACAACGTCACACGCCCGTGTAACATACACACGACCGTGTGATAAGGCCGTGTGGCCTTAACACGCCCATGTCTGGAGACCGTGGTCGAATCTGTCAAATTTGCCACGGTCACCTAACACGGTCGTTTGGGGGCTGTGTACTCCACATAGTCAAGACACACAGCCGTGTCTCTAACCCGTGTGGTACTCAAAATTCAATTTAAAGTGCAGGGAATGCACGGTTCAGGGACACAACTGTGTGTTCAGACCGTGTGTTACCCACGGCCTAGGCACGCCCGTGCCATGAGACCGTGGAGCATTCTAACAAATTTCTCACGATCATGACACACGCCTGTGTGTCCTGCTGTGTAGGCCGTGTTAGGCTATATGCCAAGCCTTGGCCCTTCCAAACCCAACAAACATCCATACCATTCAAATTCAACCAAAATAAGGCATCTACCCACAAGAATTATATTTACAAATACCATTTACAAGACAATTATCATTTACACACCTACTTGATAGGCTTATAAAAGAATATCTATACTAAGACTAGCCACCTATACATGTCAAAAATAAAAATACAAACTATGTTTTCAAATACCAAGATGGCTTGATAGTGTAGGACGAGCTTCCTTCGATCACCAATCCAAGTTGTAATGTGCTCGGTAATCTAAAAGAAGGGCAAGGAAGAGAAGTAAGCTACAAGTAGCTTAGTAAGACATAAGTAATTTAAAAGCAGATGCACATTTTCTAATTAAGGCAATTGATTTCCACATAATACAAATACAACATTCATGAACTTACTCATTACATACTCTTATCACATTGTTCAATTATAGATATTCCATGCACATGTCCTATTCAATTTTATTACCCTGCACCATGGCTTCGCACATTAACGTTAATCCTTTCCCGTTGAACTTTTAGAAATGAAAAAGGATATACAGAGGTTGGCATCAAGTGCCTCACAATAATATGGCCGAAGCCACCACAATACGTAGCCGAAGCTACCTCAATATGTAGCCGAAGTTACCATAATATGTAGCCGAAGCTACTACAATATGTACCCGAAGCTACTACAATATGTAGCCGAAGCTACTACAATCAATGAATCGCAAACGTAATTTACGGGTCTGCTCACAGAAGCTGACAGGTGACTGTAACACATGCTAGTACACCCAGCACCTGGGATACGGAAGCGGAACCCTCAAGTGACATGTCACCCATATCCAAAATCAACCTTACAGTTCAAACGAGATTTTCCATAATATACAAATTATGCAATTATTCAATTCACCATTCATATTCATACATTTTCTCATGTAATTTATCAAATAATTAACGATAATGCAAGTGCATGATAATTTACTCATGACTTACCTCAATTACAAAACGACTAGCTCGTACTAATCTACTATCTTTTCCTTTCCACGATTTCGATCACCCTCTCTTCTTTCTTGATCTAAATAAATACATTTAACACATTTTATCAATATTCTATCCAAACACATTCATAAACCGAACTTTTGGGCAAAAAGACCATTTTGCCCTTAGTCTCGGAAATTCAATTCCACTTCATTTTCTTGCATTTTAGACTCAATTAAACCTTTTTACCAATAAAACAATCCAAGAATCACTCACATTCACATACTTATGAACAAACTTTTCTCTTTTCTCATTTTAGTCCCTTAGGGACGTTTTTATCGAAAACTACTTGTAAAAACACGAAATTAATACATTAATAACTCATTTACTATCAAAACTCATCAAATAATAGATTTCTCTAAAATGGGGGATTTTCAAACCCTAATTTCTTCTCAAATAAATGGAAAAATCATGAAATTCAAGCCTTAAGGAACATTAAAAATACGAAAATAATTGAAAACGGGGTTGAAATGCACTTACAAATTGCTTGAAAAAGTCCAAAGCTCTCTTGGCTATGGAGGAGGAAATTTCAGCAGAAAAATTGGGGAAGAAGATGAACATTTTCATCTTTTTCTCATCTTTTATGATAATTTTTACAAAGTGGACAAAAATGCCCCTAGCCTTATTTCTCAAAAACTTTTCTAGAAATGCCCTTTTGTGTCTATACTACTAACTCATGGCATAATTACATCATAAACACTCCTATATTCATATCACATTTCAATCAAGTCCCTATTTCATCTAATACTCATATTTTTCAATATTTGCAATTTAATCCAAAATTTTCAATTAATCACAAAAGCAGTAAATTTCTAAACGATTTTCTCACAGAACTTAATCAATAAACAAATACGATATAAAATTTACAAAATTAACTTATTTCATCTCGGATTTGTGGTTGCGAAACCACTATTCCGATTAGGCCCTATTTCGGGCTGTCACAATCCTCCCCTCCTTTAGGGATTTTCGTCCCCGAAAATCTTACCAGTAAATAGATGGGGATATTACTTCTCATAACCTCTTCCGTTTCCCATGTTGCCTCTTCCACTTCATGACGTTGCCACAACACCTTTACTAGCTCAATCTTTTTATTTATTAACTGTTTTACTTCTCATACTAGAATTTTCATCGGTTCTTCATCATATGACATATCTGGTCGAATCTCAATCTCAGTAGGCTCAATCACATGTGATGGATCTGATCGGTACCGACAAAGCATAGAAACGTGAAACACATTGTGAATTCTTTCCAATTCCGAAGGTAAAGATAACCGATAGGCAACTGGACCAATTCTTTCAACTACTTCATATGGACCAATATAGCGCAGACTTAGTTTACCTTTTCGGCCAAACCTTAAAATTTTCTTCCACGGGGAGACTCTTAAAAATACTTTATCTCCCACTTGGAACTCGATTTCTTTCTTTTTTAAATCCGCATATGACTTTTGTCGATCTGATGCAGCTTTTAGACAATCTCGAATTATCTTTACTTTATCTTCAGTCTCTTTTACTAAATCAGTCCCATAAACATATATTTCATGAAGTTCAATCCAATACAATGGAGTCCGACATTTTCGCCCATATAGAGCTTCATACGGTGCCATTTTAATGCTCGACTGATAATTGTTATTATACACAAATTCAATCAAAGGCAGATATTTGTCCTAACTACCTTCGAACTCTAAAACACAACATCTCAACATATCCTCGAGCACTTGAATCACTCTTTTCGATTATCCGTCTGTCTGAGGATGAAAGGCAATACTAAAATTTAACTTAGTACCTAATGCCTCTTGCAATTTCTTCCAAAACCTCGAAGTAAAACGCGGATCTCTGTCGAAAATAATAGATATAGGCACACCATGCAATCTAACTATCTCAGAGACATACAACTCCGCTAATTTGTCCATAGGAAAGTCCATTTTCACCGGAATGAAATGAGCTGACTTGGTTAACCGATCAACTACTACCCAAATAGAATATTTCTTTCTCGGCGTCATAGGCAATTCGAAAACAAAATCCATGGTACTTCTTTCCCATTTCCACTCGGGAATCATAATTGGTTGGAGCAATCCCGAAGGCAATTGATGTTCTACTTTTACTCTTTGACATACCAAACACTTTGAAACAAATTCAGAAATATCTCGTTTCATGCCCGGCCACTAATATACTTTCTTCAAGTCTTGATACATTTTCACGCTACCGGGGTGCACTGACCATCGACTATCATGAGCTTCGTGCAAAATCTTCTGAGTCAAGTCAGTATTTCTCGGTACACACACTCTATCACGAAACAATAGACAACCATCCGAATCAACTCGAAAATTAGAATCATTCTTCATTTCACATTGAGTCCGTCTCATCAATAACTTATTATCCACTTTCTGAGCTTCGCAAATTTCTTGCAAAAACAACGGCTTCACCACTAACTCAGTATTTAGTGAACCATCATCAGACATCGATAATTCTGTATTCAAAGCTCTCAAAGCAAACAGAGATTTTCTACTTAAGGCATCAGCAACCACGTTTGCTTTACCCGGATGATAATCTATCACAAGCTCATAGTCTTTTAGTAGTTCCAACCATCTCCGTTGTCGCAAATTCAATTCCTTTTGAGTCATAACATACTTCAAACTCTTATGATCGGTGTATACTCTACACTTTTCACCGTACAAATAGTGCCGCCAAATTTTCAAAGCAAAAACTATAGCGGCCAGCTCCAAGTCGTGGGTCGGATAGTTTCGTTCATATGGTTTTAATTGCTGAGAAGCACAGGCTACTACTTTTCCTTCTTGCATCAATACACATCCGAGTCCATTTAAAGACGCATCACTATACACGACAAATTCTTTTCCCGATTTAGGTTGTACTAACACCGGCGCTTCGGTTAAACATTGTTTAAGCTTTTCAAAGCTTCGCTGACATTCATCGGTCCAAGCAAATTTAACTTCTTTTTGCAACAGTTTCGAAATCGGTGAAGCTATAATCGAAAAACCCTCTACAAATCGACGGTAATATCCGGCAAGGCCCAGAAAACTTCTGACTTCAGACACATTCTTCAGAGGCTTCCATTCTACAATTGCTGAAATCTTATTCGGATCCACTCGGATACCATCTCTCGAAACAACATGTCCAAAAAATCCCACTTCATTGAGCCAAAATTCACTTTTACTAAACTTAGCATAAAGCTTCTATTCTCTCAAAATCTGCAATATTATCCTCAAATGCTCAGCATGCTCGGTCTTACTTTTAGAGTATATCATAATATCATCAATAAAAACTACCACAAATTTATCTAAATAAGGTCTGAAAATTCGGTTCATCAAGTCCATAAAAATGGCCGGAGCGTTGGTCAATCCAAACGGCATTACCAAAAATTCATAGTGACCATATCGGGTCCTAAAAGTAGTTTTAGGCACATCGGATTCTTTAACCTTCAATTGATAATACTCAGACCTCAAATCAATTTTCGAAAACACTGAAACACCCTTAAATTGATCAAACAAATCATCGATTCTAGGCAACGGATACTTGTTCTTCACTGTCACTCTGTTAAGCTGACGATAATCAATGCAAAGCCTCAATGACCCATCTTTTTTCTTGACAAATAAAACCAGAGCACCCCATGGAGAGAAACTTGGCCTTACAAAACCCTTGTCAGTCAACTCTTGCAACTGTGTCTTCAACTCTTTTAACTCAGTCGGTGCCATTCTATACGGAGCAATCGATATCGGAGCAGTACCCGAAAGTAATTCAATACTAAACTCTATCTCTCTGTCCGGAGGTAAACCAGGTAATCCTTCCGAAAAGACATCTAAATATTCACAAACTATAGGCACAGATCTGATCTCTTTCTCAGACATTTTGGTATTCAACACATATGCTAAATATGCATTACACCCACTTCTCAGACATTTATGAGCCAACATTATAAAGATCACAGTCGGAACACAATCTAACTTATCTGTTTCAATTCGGAGTATTTCATCATTATCACAATTCAACTCAAGGATCTTTCGTCTACAATCTATCTTAGCACCATGCATGGTTAACCAATCCATTCTTAAAATAACATCAAACTCATCAAAAGGAAGCAACATTAAATCAACAGGGAAACAGTGACCATGAATCATCAAAGGATAGTTCTTACAAATTTTGTCTACTATCACATATTTTCCTAACGGATTTGACACTTTAACTACAAATTCAGTGGACTCAACACAAAGATTCTTATCAGATACCAAATTCACACACACATACGAATGAGTTGATCCCGGATCAATTAAAGCAAGAACAGAATTATCATAAAGAAAAAATGTACCAGTAATCACTTCCGATGAAGATGCTTCCTCACGAGCCCGTATAGCATACGCCCGAGCCGGAGCTCTCGCTTCAGATCTTGTAGGGGTGTCCTTTCTTTCACTTTTACTGTTCTTCCCAGACCCCACATTTCTTGATGGTCTTCCCCTACTCACATTACTTGGTTTTACATTTTGAGATTTCCCGAATTCTTTTCTTTTCGGGCAATCTTTAACAAAATGGTCTTGAGATCCACAATTAAAACAAGCCCGATTACGCACATAACATTCACTCGAATGTTTCTTCCCACAATATTGGCATTCGAGCCTATCAGATCTCACACTACCAACACTTGTTGCAGAAGTAGTTTGTCCCTTCGGTTTGAAACGTTGCTTACTACGATCCCTCTGAGAAAAGTTTACCGAAACATTTGACCGAGTATTCATCTCTCTTGATTTCTTCGATTGTGATTGAAATGATTGGCCCATCGATCTTTTCCTAAAATCTCTAGCTTCATTCTCAACCTTCTTCTTATCTTTGCTTAATGCTTCGGCCTTGACAGCTCGTTCAACTAACACTACCAACTCTTTAATTTCCAGGATTCCCACAAGCAGTCGGATGTCTTCATTCAGCCCATCTTCAAATCTCTTACAAAGCATTTCTTCGGTAGTTACAAACTCTTGAGCATACTTGCTCAATATAACAAACTCTCTTTCATATTCGGCTACTAACATACACCCTTGCTTCAATTCTAAAAATTCTTTCCGCTTTTGATCGATGAAGTGCTGACTAATATACTTTTTTACGGAATTCCTCTAAAAAGAAATCCCATGATACTCTTTCTTTAGGCACAACGGATATCAGGGTCTTCCACCAATGATAAGCGGAATCTTTTAGCAATGAGACAGCACATTTCAAGCTCTCATCTGGAGTACAAGATAATTCCTCCAACACTCTAACAGTATTCTCTATCCAGAATTCAGCCTTCTTGGGATCATCATCCACACTGGCTCGAAATTCTTCGGCCCCATATTTTCTGATTTTATCCACTGGGGGTTTAGAAGGTCTTACCACTTCTGGTTGTGAAGGAGCTATGGGAACAGCTTGAGGGGCAGGAGGGGGCGGGGGAGGTTGAGCATTTGGATTCGCCCGAATGACCTCTGTATACCAATTATTCATCATATGGAGAAAGGCTGCCCGAGCCTCATCTCCTTGACTCTGAGCCTCGGGTCTATTCTCAATAGGCACTGTCCCTTGCGCGGGAGCAAGCGCATTACTCTGAGCATCATCAGCAAGAGCTCGATTGGGATCCATTTACTATAATAGAAAACAATTTGAAATCATTAGAAGTCGTCACACTATCAAGTCTTATTTTGGCATGTATAGACTGACTATTACACTTGCTACGTTAGTCCGAGAATCGATTAAACCATGCTTTGATACCAATTAAAATGTAACACCCTTGCCCGAAACTGTCATCGAAATCGAGTAGAATGCATTACCAAACTTACTGGACTACAAACTCTAATTTTTAGCCAAATTATTATAAATTTATCTTATTGAGGGTTTTCTAAATCAATACGGACATCTCGGATGATTAGGATTCAAATCCTATCATATCGGAAACCCAAAAAAATTTTCTCTTTCAAAACAACGTCACACGCCCGTGTAACATACAGACGGCCGAGTGATAAGGCCGTGTGGCCTTAACACGCCCATGTCTGGAGACCGTGGTCGAATCTGTCAAATTTGCCACGGTCACCTAACACGGTCGTTTGGGGGCTGTGTACTCCACATAGTCAAGACACACAGCCGTGTCTCTAACCCGTGTGGTACTCAAAATTCAATTTAAAGTGCAGGGAATGCACGGTTCAGGGACACAACTGTGTGTTCAGACCGTGTGTCACCCACGGCCTAGGCACGCCCGTGCCATGAGACCGTGGAGCATTCTAACAAATTTCTCACGATCATGACACACGCCCGTGTGTCCTGCTGTGTAGGCCGTGTTAGGCTATATGCCAAGCCTTGGCCCTTCCAAACCCAACAAACATCCATACCATTCAAATTTAACCAAAATAAGGCATCTACCCACAAGAATTATATTTACAAATACCATTTACAAGACAATTATCATTTACACACCTACTTGATAGGCTTATAAAAGAATATCTATACTAAGACTAGCCACCTATACATGCCAAAAATCAAAATACAAACTATATTTTCAAATACCAAGATGGCTTGATAGTGTAGGACGAGCTTCCTTCGATCACCAATCCAAGTTGTAATATGCTCGGTAATCTAAAAGAAGGGCAAGGAAGAGAAGTAAGCTACAAGTAGCTTAGTAAGACATAAGTAATTTAAAAGCAGATGCACATTATCTAATTAAGGCAATTGATTTCCACATAATACAAATGCAACATTCATGAACTTACTCATTACATACTCTTATCACATTGTTCAATTATAGATATTCCATACACATATCCTATTCAATTTTATTACCCTGCACCATGGCTTCGCACATTAACGTTAATCCTTTCCCGTTGAACTTTCAGAAATGAAAAAGGATATACAGAGGTTGGCATCAAGTGCCTCACAATAATATAGCCGAAGCCACCACAATACGTAGCCGAAGCTACCACAATATGTAGCCGAAGCTACCACAATATGTAGCTGAAGCTACTACAATCAATGGATCGCAAACGTAATTCACGGGTCTACTCACAGAACCTGACAGGTGACTGCAACACATGCTAGTACACCCAGTAGCCGGGATACAGAAGCGGAACCCTCAAGTGACATGTCACCCATATCCAAAATCAATCTTACAGTTCAAACGGGATTTTTCATAATATACAAATTATGCAATTATTCAATTCACCATTCATATTCATACATTTTCTCATGTAATTTATCAAATAATTAACGATAATGCAAGTGCATGATAACTTACTCATGACTTACCTCGATTACAAAACAACTAGCTCGTACTAATCTACTATTTTTTCCTTTCCACGATTTCGATCACCCTCTCTTCTTTCTTGATCTAAATAAATGCATTTAACACATTTTATCAATATTCTATCCAAACACATTCATAAACCGGACTCTTGGGCAAAAAGACCATTTTGCCCCTAGTCTCGAAAATTCAATTCCACTTCATTTTCTTGCATTTTAGACTTAATTAAACCTTTTTACCAATAAAACAATCCAAGAATCACTCACATTCACATACTTATGAACAAACTTTTCTCTTTTCTTATTTTAGTCCCTTAGGGACGTTTTTATCGAAAACTACTTGTAAAAACACAAAATTAATACATTAATAACTCATTTACTACCAAAACTCATCAAATAACAGATTTCTCTAAAATGAGAGATTTCAAACCTTAATTTCTTCTCAAATAAATGGCAAAATCATGAAATTCAAGCCTTAAGGAACATCAAAAATACGAAAATAATTGAAAACGGGGTTGAAATGCACTTACAAACTGCTTGAAAAAGTCCAAAGCTCTCTTGGCTATGGAGGAGGAAATTTTGACAGAAAAATTGGGGAAGAAGATGAACATTTTCATCTTTTTCTCATCTTTTATGATAATTTTTACAAAGTGGACAAAAATACCCCTAGCCTTATTTCTCAAAAACTTTTCTAGAAATGCCCTTTTATGTCCATACTACTAACTCATGGCATAATTACATCATAAACACTCCTATATTCATATCATATTTCAATCAAGCCCCCATTTCATCTAATACTCATATTTTTCACTATTTGCAATTTAATCCAAAATTTTCAATTAATCACAAAAGCAGTAAATTTCTAAACAATTTTCTCACAGAACTTAATCAATAAACAAATGCGATATAAAATTCACAAAATTAACTTATTTCATCTCGGATTTGTGGTTACGAAACCACTATTCCGATTACCTATTTCGGGCTGTCACATCATTTTTTGCATAATCGGGTATACACCTAGTATCGATTCGACGCGAAACCACTCCTAAGCCTTTCGGAACCTAAAAATTAGATTACAGAACATCGATTTAGCAATTTACTAACAGATTTTGACAATAACGAACTAATAAAAACCCAACTTACCACCAACGAAGAACTTCCGTTAACGCTAGCTAAATTAAAAAATGAATTTCACCATTGGCAACCTTCGTCTACACCACCAAAAACAGTAAAAAACATATTCTTATTTGCTCTATACACAATCACGTCGAAGAAGAATGAAAAGAACTTACTGAACCCACACAGATACACTACTTGTTGCAAAGAAGAAAATATAGCTTAAGAACGAAAGAAAAAGGAACAAAAAGGCTGCTGGAGTAAGGAAGAATTGTCGTTAAAATTCAGAGAAGAGGAAAGGGAGGGTGCCAAATTCTAAAAAGAAAACTAAAAAGATATCCCATAATCCCCTAAATCATTCTACTAATCCCCCCACTACATCTCAACTTCTCAGATTTTTAATCTAACACAAACTCTTCTGGATGAACAAGCAAAAATAATTACTCAAGCAAAGACTCGAACACAGAACCTCCATCACACCAACACTCTACTTATCCACCAGACCAGCAGGCCCATTCTGTTATAAACTTACCAACAATTAAACTTAATCCCTTTGAGCAAGGTTAAGGCTTTATTCGGAAAATACCAAAATTTAACCTAAGTAAGGCTTGAACTTGAGACCTTCCACACACATCCAGAACATATTACCACTCAAGTTGACAAACATTTATGTCCAAATTTCACAAACACAGAAACATTAAAAATTAGGGCGTTACAATAAAAGAAAATTTCGTCTTTGAAATTTACCTGATCAGAACAGATGAGGATACTGTTGATGCATCGTATCCTCAGGTTTCTACGTGGCCTCCTTAGTGCTATTATTACACCATAGAATCTTTACCAGAGGGATAGGTTTTCTCCTCAGAACCTTTACGTCGCGATCTAGTATCTAAACCGACTCCTCTACAAAGGTCAGGTATGGCCTAATCTCAATCTCCTCTAAAGGACCATATGAGTAGTATCAGAGCAGTAGCACCTAAACATTGAGACATGAAGCACATCATGAATACAATCCAACTCTAGAGGTAGCTCTAACTGATAAGTAACCAGTCTCACTAGCTTCAGAATTCAGTAAGGCTCACCGAACCTAGGGCTCAACTTGCCCTTGCGACCGAACCTTAGAACCTTCTTCCATGGCAAGACCTTAAGAAATACGAAGCCTCTCATAGAATACTCGATCTCGCATCTCTTTAGATCCGTATAAGATTTTTGTCTGTCAGATGCCGCTTTCAGATGATCCCAAACCAGTCTAACCTTATCCTTAGTCTCAGAAACTAACTCAGGACCCAAAACACGTCACTCGCCCAACTCAATCCAACACAAAAGAGTGCGACACTTACGACCATATAGAGCTTCGTAAAGTGCCATTTGGATGCTAAATTGGAAACTGTTATTATAGGCAAACTCCGCTAGTGGTAGATAATCCTCCCAACTGCTTCAGAAATCAATAACACAGCTCCTCAACATATCCTCCAGTATCTAAATCACCCTATCAGATTGACCATTGGTCTGAGGATGGAACGCAGTACTAAAGTCCAACCTTGAACCCAGAGCCTCGTGTAACTTTTTCCAATGCCGAGACGTGAAGCGAGAATCCCTATCAAAGATGATCAAAACTGGTACTCCATGCAGTCTCTCTATCTTAGAAATATAAAGTTTTGCCAGCATTTGCAGAGAATAATCAGTACGAACAGTATGAGGTGGGCAAACTTGGTCAATCGATCCACGATGACCCAAATTGAATCCTTCGTAGTGGGTGTTAGAGGCAGCCCACTAACGAAATCCACAGTTACTTGCTCTCATTTCCATAGGGGAATCTTAATCGGTTGTAACAAACCTGAAGGTAACTAATGCTCAGCCTTAACTTGCTGGCATGTCAGACATCGAGCCATAAAATCAGTAACCTCTCGTTTCAGTCCTGGCCACCAGTATAACTCACGAAGGTCTCGGTACATCTTATTTTCGCCAAGATACATAGAATAAGTTTAACACCCCAAACCCTGCCTAGACGTTATGGCCGAATCTGGCGGCGTCACATGAGAGTTATTTTTGAAAATGCCTTGACAAGTTAAAAATCGATCATGTTATTGTCTTTACTTAAGTCAGAAAATCACGATTTAACTTACTTGCTTAAACCCATTTCTTTTACGCGGAAGCTCTTAGTTAATTTTTAAAAATAAAGCTTTTGAGGAATTGCCGTTTAAAAATCCATAAATAACAATTAAAAACCCCAGATAAAAATAAAAAACAGTCTAAGTCCAAAACTACCTAAATAACCCCAAAAATAATTAAAAACAGTAAAACAGTAAATAATCAGTAAAACTGTGAAATCCAGAAAGTATCTAGTAGTGGTTACCATTGAGCCCTCCACTGTACCGAACCACCAACTGCTAAGGATTACCTGACAGATAAAACACTAAAAGGGGTAAGTTTTTGCAACTCAGTGTGTACATCCCCACAGTGTAGCATGCATACAAAGAGATAACAGAATCAATCATAATTCGGGCTTGAGCCCTTAACAGAAACGATGTGAGCCTTGACCCACTCAAAATCAGAATCAGAATATAATATAGGGCTCTCAAGTCCAAACAGATATGCCTCATCGCGAAGCAGTGATACGGCCCCTTAAATTTTTGCTCAGCTGTGGAATCTAAATCATCCATAATATGCTCTGTGGCCTCCATCCAGTACTCAGCCACGTTAGGAGCAACTCCAGCGATGCCCCTAAATACCCTAGGCCCATTGGATCGGAGTTGTTCCATAACTGACCCACAGCCTCCAGATCCAGTATTGGGCCCAACGACCCTCTCCAAAATCTGAAGCATGGCTTGGTACAGTGTGTCGTCCCTAGCCATACGGTTACAAGATCCTGACCCAGTATCAGTCATGGCAATACCGGTGTCTCACTAGTATCTATCACCAGTATAGTATCAAAAGCGAAAGACTCAGTTCGAGCCCCTCTATGGCCCCTACCTTGGCCTCTAATACCCCGTCTACGAGTACCTCTAGCGCTCATCGTAGGTATTGAATTAATCTGTATTAAAAGTTTTATAGAAATTAGTTTACAGTTCTGATATTTATTAACAAATGTTTTATGCAATACAGTATCAGAGTTTCAGAGTCTGTTATCGCGAAAAAAAGAATAGCCTCCCTAAAGTTTTTAGTCTACAATACCTAGAGTGTTTCAGTAGAGTCCTACCTAAGTAGTCTCATAACATACTATCAGTATTTTTCAGACAGATCAAACAGTGATTCAGTATAACTAAGCATGCTTTCAAACAATTCAATCAAAGTTTCAAAAAACTTACAGGATTGGCACCGAAGACTCGGTGTACCACTTACTTACCAAAATATTTCAAATCGTTTCACAAATCATTTCTCAAAAACTATTCTTTAAAACCTAAATCCACAGTCGAGTTTTGTAATCGGGCTCTGATACCACTAAATGTAATACTTCAAACCTAGCCTAGACGTTATGGCCGAATCTGGCGGCGTCACATGAGAGTTGTTTTTGAAAATGCCTTGACAAGTTAAAAATCGATCCAGTTATTATCTTTACTTAAGTTAGAAAAACACGATTTAACTTACTTACTTAAACCCATTTCTTTTATACGGAAGCTTTTAGTTAAGTTTTAAAAAATGAAGCTTTTGAGGCATTGCAGTTTAAAGATCCATAAATAACAATTAAAAACTCCAGATAAAAATAAAAAATAGTTCAAGTCCAAAACTACCTAAATAACCACAAAAATAATTAAAAACAGTAAAATAGGAAATAATCAGTAAAACCGTGAAATCCAGAAAGTATCTAGCAGTGGTCACCATCGAGCCTTCCGCTGTACCGAACCACCTACTATTGAGGATTACTAGACAGATAAAACAATAAAAGGGTGAGTTTTCGCAACTCAGTGTGTACATCCCCACAGTGTAGCATGCATACAAACAGATAACAGAATCAGTCATAATTCAGGCCTGAGCCCTTAACAGAAATGATGTGAGTCTTAGCCCACTCAGAATCAGAATCAGAATATAATATAGGGCTCTCAAGCCCAAACGGATACAGAATCAGATATAATCAAGCCTTAGCCTATACAGATATCACATGCAGAACAGATCAGAAATCATGCCCACCAACCCTACACACCATCTCTGTCCTACTCTACACACCATGTGGGGATAAAATCGACCCACTTAGCCTTACACACCAAGTATGGGGATAAAATCAACCCATCCAGTCCTACACACCAAATCGTACCGTATTATGGTATATATTTGTAGCAAAGCTGCCAGATAACAAGCTAGTAGCATTTTAAACTTCCTTCGCTTCAGCAACAATCCCACCCCAATACAATGCAACATAATATCATGGCATGCTATAATGTAGATAAACAGATCATACATACGTAATCAGAACAAAACACTTATACATGTCAAGTGCATACATCTCAATATCAGATCGGAGAAATAGGGGTCATATATATCATTACCGACCCTACATCAGGTCACAGTCGACTTGGGTGACCCGTGCAACCTTATAGTTCGATACAGAAAAATGGGCTCACACGCTCATATGGCCTACCCGTGTGGGCCCACACGTTCGTGTGGCTTACACGGCCTAAATTGGCCTTGTCCATGTGGATCACACGGCCTGGCCCAAAATCTCACACGCCCATGTGGACCTACATGTGTAGCCTACGCGGCCCAATTGGCTGAGCCCGTGTCTCGCACACGGCCTCGCCAGCCTTACACGACCATGTCTATCGCGCTCGTGTTGAGCACACATGGCTAGGTTCGTCGATCACACGGTCGTGTCTCGCCACACAGCCTCCACATAGGCAGTCCATACGCCCGTGTGGCGTCGATAGTTTTGTTTTCAGCTTTCACCGAAACGCGATATCAGTGCAATCAGAGTACACACCTGGACTTTTTCCTGATGCCTAAGCACTCTTGAGCCCTTTCAAACCTTCGAACGAAATAAGATTTCCACGTGCTTAACCCGCTTAAGAACAATGATCAGCCCTTCGAATAACCTCTAGATAGAAACAAATAAACTCCTCTTAATTACAGAATCAGAGAGTACTAAAACTAACACAACGAAACTTACCCAAAGCATACCGAACACGTATTGATTATCAAGCAAAAGAAAACGAAAGGGGAATCCACAAGAAACACGGCAACAAGAGGAGGAATTTTGGCTGGAAAGAAAAAAAGAATGTGGACAAGAGGAATTTGCAGAGAAATTTTGGTAGAAAGGGAGAATAGAATATTTGGGTAGCTTTCAAATCCCTTATTTTACTCCAAAAATCACTCCCCAACTCCCTACTCTCAGAATTCGAATCCAACTCAGATTCTCTTGAGTGAACGAGCATAAAAAAACTAATGTCCACCTTGCAATTTGAACACAGGACCACATGCATAAACCCTATCATCTTTTCCACCAAACCAGCAGGCCTATTCTGATATGCTTTTACAAGTAAATTCTTATAAGCCTGTTAACCAAAAGCCAGACATTATTCAAATAAAACCCAAAATTTAGCCCAAGTCTTGACTTGAACTTGGGACCTCTCCAACACACTCAGAGCACAAAACTACTAAAGCAGACAGATATTTGTATCAAATTAATGTAAAAACATATTCAGATATTTTTATGCCACAAACTTACAAAAGCCAGAATTAAGGGAAATTTGAGGTATTATAATAAGGGCTATTATGCGTCTCTCTTAGTATAGACTGTCTCAAATCAGTATCATTCGGAACATAGATTTCCTCACAAAATAAAGTACCCCATCACTATTCAGTCTAAAATCTATAATGCTACTACTCTCAATCTATCAGAACCGAAGACCCAAGGACTTATCCTCTAACTGTTTACCCTTAATCTGCTCAATCTAAGTCGGGTTAACTTGAAGCTCGGCTAACAGACTACCATTATCAAACAGGCTGAGGCGAGCAAACATCGCACTCAAATCAGTCATAGCTCTGCGGCTCAGTGCATCGGCCACCATATTGGCCTTGCTAGGATGATACTCAATGGTACAGTCATAATCTTTAAACAGCTCAATCTATCTATGCTGCCTAAGATTTAGCTCCTTTTGAGTAATGAGATACTTGAGGCTTTTGTGATCAGTGTACATGATACACTTCTCACCATACAGATAATGCCTCAAGATTTTCAGTGTAAATACCATGGTGGCCAACTCCAAATCATACTCAGATAGTTCACCTCATGTGTTTTAAGCTGACAAGATGCATATGCTACCACCTTACCATCCTGTATCAACACACATCCTAGACCGACATGTGATGCATCACTATAAATTGTGAACTCTTTTTCAGGTTCAAGTTGTATCAGAACAAGAGCCTTTGTCAGTACAGTCTTGAGCTTCTCAAAGCTCTCTTGCTACGAACCAGTCCAGTCAAATGGTATTCCCTTTCATAAAAGCTTAGTCAATAGAGTGGAGATCAAGGAGAATCCTTCTACAAACTGTCGATAGTAACCCACCAATCCCAGAAAACTGTGGATTTCAGACATATTCTTTGGCTATTTTCAATCCAGTACAGCTTCAATCTTTTGAGGATCAACTCGAATCCCCTCAGTAGAAACCACATGACCCAAAATGTTACCTCACGTAACCAGAACTCACATTTACTGAACTTGGCATAGAGCTACTTTTCCCTCAAAGTTTGAAGAACAACTCTAAGGTGCTCATCATGCTCATCCTTAGTCCTCAAATAAACCAATATGTCGTTGATGAACACCACCACAAAATACTCAGTTCATCAGATCCATAAATGCTGCTGGTGTGTTAGTCAATCCAAAAGGCATAACTAGGATCTCGTAGTGACCATAACGAGTCCTAAATGTCGTCTTATGCACATTAGCCTCCTTAACCCTTAACTGATGATATCTAGATCGAAGGTTAATCTTAAATAATACCGAAGCTCCTTGAAATTGGTCAAATAGGTCATCAATCCTCAGTAATGGGTACTTGTTCTTAATGGTCAACTTGTTCAGTTACCAGTAGTCGATACACATCCGCATGGATATATCCTTCTTCTTTACAAACAATACCGATTCTCCCCACGGAGACACACTAGGGCGGATGAACCCACAATCCAACAACTCTTGAATTTGAGCCTTAAGCTCCGTAAACTCCTTCGATGCTATTTGGTAGAGAGCGACAGACACCGAAGCTATACCAGGACGAAACTCAATCCCAAATTCCACTTCCAGATTCGGAGGTAAACCTGATAGTTCCTTAGGAAAGACATTTGAAAAATCTCTTACAGTCCTGATATCTTTTACAGTAGAGTCCCTAGAGTAAAAAACATTTACGTAGGCCAAGAATGCCTCACATTCCTTACAAACCAACTTCTTTGCCACCAGAGTAGAGATCCAATTAGATAAGTAATTTCAACGCTCCTCAATCATGACTACCTCATTATCATTTTCAATTATTAATACAACTTTTTACGTCGCACAGTCTAAGCTGACACGATACTTGACCAACCAGTCCATCCCCAGAATTAGGTTAAACTCCCCAAATGAAAGTTCCATTAGATCAACTAGAAAGATTGCCCCTTGAACCTCTAAAGGAATGTTTCTAAACAACTTCTTAACCATTATAGA
The DNA here is from genome assembly GCA_020496765.1 of Gossypium stocksii. Taxonomy (NCBI): domain Eukaryota; kingdom Viridiplantae; phylum Streptophyta; class Magnoliopsida; order Malvales; family Malvaceae; genus Gossypium; species Gossypium stocksii. The sequence goes on from CM035622.1 coordinate 60,160,165, forward strand.
TTGCCCCCAACAGACTCAGTATGGTAACCTTACTCGTAATGCTCTCAACCAAAATCCCTAAGTTCCCAGACACAGTACAGACTATATAGGAGTGAGTAGATCCTACATCTATCAATGCAATGTAAGGTACATCATAGATAAGAAACGCACCCATGATAATGTTTGATGCACGTCCATCCTCTCGATGGTGTGCAGCATATACTAGATTCGACTGTCTCGCCTCAGTCTGTCCAGCACCTCTGCCTGGTGCTCTCTTCTCACGGCTCATACCATTACCACCCTTAGCCTGACCACGGCCCCTTGGTGGCTGCTATACTACCCTCTGTAGCTGTGTAGTACCAGTACCGAGAGCTTACATCTAATCGGGCCTCAACGGACACTCTCGAATGCGGTGCTCTAGTGACCCCAACCTCAAACATGCCCCAGTCCTCCTCCAACACTCGCCCTGATGATGTCTACCACAAACTCCGTAAAGTTGCAGTCTAGTAAGGGCAACAGGGGGCCTAGCTCGAACTGGCCCATCAACTCTGGCCTTTTTCTTAAGCCTCTGCACAGAACTCGAGGGCTCTGAATCCCTCTTGTTCCTACCTCTCTCTCTATCACGGTTTTGGCGCTCAGCATGCTTAACCTCATCGGTGATCTTCACCTTCTAAACCAGAGCAGAAAAATCCCACTCCCTTTGTGGAGCTATCAAAACCTGCAGGTTATCTCTAAGACCATCCTCAAAGTGTACACGTCGCTCGTATTCAGATGCCACCATACCTCGAGCATAGCGGCTCAGGCTCAGAAACTCAGCCTCATATTCAGCTACTGATCGATCCCCTTGTGTAAGATTCAAAAACTCCCTCCTACGAGTACCCACATAACTGGCTCCCATATATTTCCCCTGGAAGGTGGTCTTAAAGAACTCCCACATCAAATGTTCGGGCTGAGTCCCTCCTTAACAGTTAGCCACCACTGCTAAGCTTCATCACGCAGCAGCGATACTGCACCCTTTAATTTCTACTCAAGAGTTTAATCTAAATCATCCATAATCCTCTCTGTGGCCTCAATTGAGTACTTGGCCAGATTAGGGGTGACTCTAGTGACACACCTAAATAACTCAGCCCCATTGAATCGGAGTCGTTCGGTGACTGACCCTCAGCCACCAGATCCAGTATTGGGTCCTCTCTAAAATCCTGAGCATAGACTGAGACAGTGCGTCATCCCCAACCATGTGATCTTGAGACCCAGTCTCAGTAGCAGGTGATACTGACGTCTTACTCGTGTCTAGATTAAGTATGCTGCCAAATGACAAAAACTCAACTCGAGCTTCCTTACGGTCTCTACCTCAGCCTCTAGTACCTCGTCCATGGATACCTCGTGCGCTCATATCTAATCGGTTTTATCTGTTTTAAAATTTTTATGAATTAATTACAGTTCAACAATTATTAGCAGATGTTTTATGTAACAGTCTCATTAATTCACAGTTTATTTTCGTATGTCATAGTCTCTATCAAATTTACTATAGTTTCAGTTTAACTATAGTTTTTAGTGTATACTAACTAGAGTATTTTCACAGTATACTACCTATAGTAGTTTCAAAATATCATTACTTTTTCACTTTAAGCATATACCAATGTCAGAATACTTACAGGATCGACGCCGGAGACTCGGTGTACCACATACTCAGTAAAAATACTTCAATCATTAAAAATAAATTCTTTAAAACTCAAGTTTTAAAACTCATAATCCATAGCTGGTTTTGCAACTTGGCTCTGAGACCACTAAATGTAACACCGCAAACCCAGGCAAGACGTTATGGCTGTATCTGGCAATGTCACATGATAAGGTGTTTAAAAACTACGTTGTTGCGATAAAACCATTTCTGTCTTATTATTTCTCCTTAATCTCTTATTTAACTAATTAGAACTTTGAAAACGTAGTTCATTGCGAAAGCTTTAAAAATAGTTTAAGTACTCGCGTGTTTTAGAGAAATCATATGTCAATTTAAAAATCGAGTTTTCCTATGTCTAACAGCTATAAATCCAAAAAGTAAAGAAATTTAAAACCCAAACCAAAACTAGTGTCTGTCAGTCCAAATTAAAACCCAAAACTTAACCAATAAAAATAAAAATAAATATAAAATCAAGAATCATAAATTAAAAATCATAAAAGTCTAAAACTGTGGTCACCGTCGAGCCCTCCGCCGCACTGATCCACCTAAGTCTGGGGATTACTTGTGCACATTAAACAAAGAGGGTGAGTTTACGTAAACTCAATGTGTAATCCCACAGAAAACAAACAACAGTAAACATAGTGCACAGTCAAAAGTAGTATTGGCCTAAGCCCTTTTCAGTATCAGTAACAGTTTGGGTCTCAGCCCATTTCAGTTACAGTATCAGATATGCATAGGGCCCTAGCCCGTTACAGTGGCAGTCATGCATGCAATGATCAAAGACAAAATCCTACCCACTAGCCTCTACTACACCGTCTCCGTCCATCCCTACACTCACTGTGGGGTTTAAAACACTAACCCATCCCTACACTCCATATAGTACTGAATGCAGTAAATATCGGTATAATGCAGTTGAGCTTCCAGTCAATAGACTTAAGAGCCACTCAGTATATAATGCAGCGGAGCTGCCAGTCAATAGGCTTAAAGCCTTTCAGTACACTTCTTCCAAAATCATCATCCCAACCCAATGCAATGCAACATACAAAACATGGCATGCTATCACATGATTAACAGTTATACATGCAGTATATGGTATGCTATCACATGTTTATCAATTATACATACAGAATATAGCATGCTATTACATGAATATTAGTCATACATATAGTTCAGTTTACACATTTAAGGGTCCAAGTAGTGCTTACCGACCCTAGAGAAGGTTCACAATCAACTTGGGCAACCCGTGCAACCTTAGCAAACATTTCAGTCAAATAGGCTCACACCCCCATGTGGCTTGTCTGTGTGGACCCGCACGCCTGTGCGGCCCCACACGTCCCAAATTGGCTTTGGTCGTGTAGATCACATGGCCTAGCCTAAAATCGCATTCACCCGTGTGAGCTCACACGTCCCAAAATAGTCTAGCTCGTGTCTCGCACACGGCCTGCCTAGCCATCACACGATTGTGTTTTTCACGTATGGCCTGCCTCGTTGATCACACACCGTGTTAGGGCAAACGGGCAACCACACGCTCATGTGGCATCGACAGTGAGGTTTTCAGCTTTTGCTAAAACCTCATTTTCTGCGTAATCTGGTACACACTTGGTATCGATTCAACGCGACACCATTCCCAAACCTTCCAAAACCTAAAAATCAGATTACACAATATCAATTTAGGAATTGACTAACGGATTTCGACAATAACGAACTAATAAAAACCCGACTTACCGCCAATGAAGAACTTCCATTAATGCTTGCTAAATAAAAAAAACTAATTGCACCACTCACAACCTTCGCCTACACCACCAAAAATAGTAGAAAACAAATTCTTATTTACTCTATACATAATCACAAAGAGGAATAACAAGAACTTACCGAACCCACACGGATACACTACTTGTTGCAAAGAAGAAAAGATAGCTTAAGAACGAAAGAAAAATGAATAAAAATGCTACTGGAGTAAGGAAGAATTATCGTTAGAATTAGAGAAGAGGAGCTAAAAAGATATCCCATAATCCCCTAAATCACTCCACTAATCCCCCCACTACATCTCAACTTCTCAGATTTTTAATCCAACATAAACTCTTCTGGATGAACAAGCAAAAATAGTTGCTCAAGCAAAGACTCGAACACAATACCTTCATCACACCAATACTCTACTTATCCACCAGGCCAGCAAACCCATTCTATTATAAATTTACTAACAATTAAACTTAAGCCCTTTGAGCAAGTTTAAGGCTTTATTCAAAAAATACCAAAATTTAACCCAAGTAAGGCTTGAACTTGGGACCTCCCACACACACCCAGAACACATGACCACTGAAGCAGACAAACATTTATGTCCAAGTTTCACAAACACAAAAACATTAAAAATTGGGGCATTACAAACTAAATGTAACATCTCAATCCCGATCTAACAGTTGGATTAAATCCGAAGCAACACAGCTATCACCGGAGCGATTCACTCAATCAATTGTTCAGTCATTACCAATTAACACGTAAATTTTAAAACTTTATGACACAAATAATAAATCATTTAACAAAAAATTGAAATAATCAAATAAGTTACAAAATAAATATCAAAGCACCCAATTTGACCAAGTAACAAATCCTAAGAACATGCCTAGGCTAATCTAAGTGTAAACAATTTTCACAAAATAAGGATTACGAAGACTCTTTGGCGACAATGCTTGATCACGAAGCTACAGACCGTCAATAACCTACGCATGGAATAAAAACTCAAACGTAAGCTTCTTACAATTTAGTGGTATTCTACCAAAATCTGGAAAAATATCATATAACTAAGTTACAAGCACTCAAACATTATAATAGCAACATTTAATTCTAAAAGCTATTCAATAAAATGAACCACAGTAAAAAAGGATCAAGCATAAAAATCATAGTATCACTTTAATACGACAAGGTAACATATAAATTAACTGTTACACATTCGACACCATAAATAACCAATTAAGCCAAGTAACCATTTGTGGGAAAAATATGTTGAATACAAGAGTATCCATTCGAACCCCGTAACGATACGATATAACGATAATAATACTCCAATGCATGCAAAGCCTTAGCCAACCAGCACACCAAATATGCAAAGCGCAATGATACGATACTACCAAGTGCATATAGCAGCCCGCATTAACATATATTTAAAGAACTCTATACTCTATGTAACATCCCAAAATAGGACCTAATCGGAATAGTGGTTTCGTAACCACAAATTCGAGGTAGAAATAATTATTTTATAGTTATTTTGAGGTTTATATTATGATTTCATGATAGTGTGAAAATTTCGTGAAGAAATTCCATGCGTAAAGTGCTTAATTTGAAATTAGGGACTAAATCGAATAAGTTGCAAAATTTGCATTTTAGAAGTTTTTAGTATGAAATTGCTTTGGAATATTAATTAGGAGGTTTTAAATAGAAATTTGACCAATTTCTAAGTTCATGGACAAAAATTGGACATGGGTGGAATTTTTGAAAGTTTAGTAAGGAAGGGCATTTTGGTCATTTGGTTATTAACATGAATTAAAAGGGAAAAAGATGACAAAATTGCTATCATCTTCTTCATTACCACGAAATTTCAAGGGTTCTCCATAGCTAGGGTTTTTTTCAAGCTTTCAAGCTCCATAGTAAGTGATTCCAAGCCCCGTTTTTAATGTTCTTTACGTTTTCGGAGTCCCGGTAACTTAATTTAGCTTATGCTAGCAATAATTTAAGCTAGGGTTCATATTTGGAAAAATACTCATAGGTGAAAAGTGTTTATTTTGATGTTTTATGATAGAATATAAGGTTTTAGATTATGTTAGACAACTTGGGCTACTCGGTTTTAGGTAAAAACGAGTAAAAGGGCTTAATCGGTAAAAATATCTATTGTACATAAGTGTATGTTATAGTAGGAATTTGAGGATATTGTTGGTAAATAAATGATCAACATGTCTTAAAATATAAGAATTTGTGATAAATTTTGATTTCTGAGCCTTGGGGCAAAGTGTAAATATACAAAAGTTTAGGGGCAAAAATATAATTTTGCCAAAGTTTGAGTAAAGGGCTGTTTTGATAAATGTGGGTATTAAATAAATTAAATTTGCTATTATAGATCAAGAAGAGCGAAATTCGGGAGTAGATCGGGGAAAGGAAAAAGTAAAGGACTAAATTGTAAAGTTTAGTCACATTTTGTATCGAGGTAAGTTTACGGTAAATAAATGCAATATTCTTTTATTTTACATTAATATTGTCAATTTCCAGTATTTATATATTTATCTTATGAAAATATTCAAAGTTGAACTAAGTCGATGTGACAGAGGAAAAGCATTAGAAAGCCCCGTTTGAACCTTAGGAATGTTAGGATACGAAATGTCATGACATTTGGGGTTGACAGGACAGGATAGAAATGAGCCATGTAAGTCCATATCAGATATATGGCTTTGGAGACAGGAATGAGCCATGTAAGTCCATATCAGATATATGGCTTTGGAGACAGGAATAATTCATGTAAGTTCATGTCAAAGACATGGCATTGGCAGGATATTATTAGACAGGAAAGACCCTAGTATCCTTAGTATTCCGAGTGGTTCAACGGGCCATTGTACAAGTTAAATTACAGTGAATTATCAGCAAAGGAAAGGTTGATTGTATTTATGAATAATGAAAAGTCAAGTAAGAAAGAAGGTAAGTGAATACAGAAAAAGGTAGAAAATGAGATGTAAAGAAAGTTTATGACGCTAGGTGATATTTTGCATAATTATTCCTTGTGTTGAATGTTGTGATTTATTTGTTTGTAAACTTACTAAGCCTAGTGCTTACTCTCTTTATTTCCTTCTTCTTATAGTTCGTGCCAAGCCACTCGGGGATCGAAGGAAATGTCGAAGATCCGATCACACTATCGAAGGAATCATATTGATATAGTTAAATGTTTCGTTTCGTGTATGGCATGTATAGGGATTTGGCTTCTTTTGATATGATATGATCAATGAATGATGTGTAAATACTTGCTAGTGATTAGCTAATAGAATGGCTGATGATACACATGTTTAATAGTATGTATGATTGAGTAGTAACTATCACATGGAAATTAAGGAAAATGTGAAAGTAGCTTAAAAACATATTCAAGTAGCAGAAATGACGTGATTTTGAAAAATCACTAAAAATAGTAGAAACATGGTTTGATGGTGAATAATATATGAAATTAAAGCTTATTGTGTCTATTTTCATATGGAATAAGAGAAACAGGTAAAGGTATTTTATTTTATGAGATATCTGAGTTTTAGTGAAACAGGGCTAGATCAATTTTTGGATCCCCTGTTCCAACTTTGGAAATTCACCATAAATTGTAAAAAAATAATTAGGTAGTGCACTTTATATGTTATGAATCCTTATTGAGTCTAGTTTTAATAGAAACAAACTTCATAGTCATATGAATTTTGTACAGGGAGAAAAGTGGTTCGTAGTAAGTAGAGGTTAGTGCAGTCGAGTTCTGAAACAGGGGTAACTTTAACTAATAAACTGTACTAATTGGCCTAGCCGAAAATTCTAGAAAAAAATTAGTAGATAGATATATAAATCTAGTTTTAGGAAAAATTTACGGATCTTAATTTTGAGTTTTGGAACTCGAGATATAAATTTTTAAGCGACTATGATGCAGAATGGTAGCAAATTGCGAGAAGCTTAAATAAACGATTTAAGATTGCTTAAGTGATAGATTAAGTTTAGTGGCGCCTCGTGCTCGATTCCGACGACGGTTTCGGGTAAGGGGTGTTACACTCTATGGCATGTCAACTATACCTGAACAGCTTTCGTATAACGTTTACAAGGGTCGAGAATAAATATAACATTCATTTTCAATTCATGACCACATGTGCATACTTTCAATACACAATATCAATAACAAGAGTAATCAATTTATAACACATTCACAACAACTAGTAATTTAGAAAAATTATAAAATATTTAAACAATAGAGGACACATATAAAATCATAAATATGTAACATATAAAATCATTACGAGTAAATTCAATCAAGTGACGCAAACAAAAAAAAACTTGAGCATAACTTAATAGATAGAAAACAAATATTAAAAAATTACATAAAGAAACATATTCTAACTAAATTATATCAAATCCTAAAATTGAAAGTAACCAAAACTAGATTTGAATTTTATTAATGTAATTAAACTAGATTCTACAATAAAATTAAGCAATTAGATGTAATTAATTCATTTAAAATCAAATTAATCAAAGTTAATCTTCTTAATCTAATTTAATAATAATAAATCACATATAAAATAATTACAAATAAATTCAATGAAGTTAAGCCAACAAAAGAAACTCGAGCATAACTTAATAAATAGAGAAATAATAATTACAAGATTACATAAAGAAACATGTTTTAACTAAATAATATCAAATCCTAAAATCAAGTTCAAAATTAAGTTAACAAAACAAACTTACATAATTTAAAATTAAATTAATTCTTAATGTTCTAACTCATCTTAACCAAATAAACATCAATAATGCAGTGAATCACAACACCTATTTACTAAATGCGTCAATCGATAAACTATCCTCAATGCAAGTAACTGGTGGTAGTTTATTGAAGGACTTAAAGTAGCAAATTCAAGCTATAATGGCAGCAATGATCTGAATCAAATTGTAGCAATAACTTGGAGCAAAGCAATTAATAATTTAACGAAGGATGATCGTTAGGGAAATAGTAAGCAAAACAATATGTTTTTTTTTTTTCAAATAATGACAACCTAGCTTGGAAAAGTAGGCTGATTTCTACACCAAATTAGGTTTAGGGCAATCGGTTATTGGGCTTTTAGGCAATTATCAATGTAAAGTGCCCCAATTCTTCCCTTGATCAAACTAGTCCTTAAGCTTTTAAAACTCCTAATTTCACTTTTTCAAGTCAATCCTATTAATACCTAGTAATTACTAAAATTCAAAAAATAACTATGCTCCACTCAATGCTTAGTAGACTGTTTTTGTCAATACAAAACGTAGACAACCATTGGACTTCATTGTATCCTCAAGGTTCAATTATTAGTAAATTTTTTGCTCACCATAATATCGGTGGGGGCAAATAGAACCTTAAAGAACGTGGCATTGAAACACGCCTTGAAACTTTCATTAATTTCTCATAACTTTATTTTCATCTCCACATACCAACAGGAGGGTGATGGGTAAGGTTTGTTCACACCATGGTGGAGATGTCAAGAGCCAAAATGTGAGGTGAGGTAAGTACAGTAGATAATGATTTTTTTGAGGGAGGAGATCATCGACTCTTTCTAAAGAGTTAGAAGTCTTATATAGATACTGGGTTTGGAGGTGAGCTGACTGTGGGTCCCAACCAATAACAACTTTGCTTCATAGGTTAAGTGGTAAGGTTGTGAGGGCTCCTGCCACAAGGTGACTGGATCGAAAAGGCTACTAGGTATATAATTGGTGATAGAGTGCAACGGCACACATTAGAATGTAGCAAATGCGACAGGAGAGTCTTTAGCATATCATTGGTAATATACGGACTAGCAATAATCGTTTGATGAAATATAAGTATAGTAAAATTAAATAGTAAAATTAAAATTACAGGATTGATATTTATTTTAAAACATTATTTATAATATATTCTCTATATTTTAATAAAACCTTAATTAAATTTATTCAAATAATTTAACTTATTCCAATTTAATTAAATTATATTTTAAATTTGAAACATTAAATTAAATAGCTCTAATGTAAAATCTAAATGATGCAACTCAAAATAATTTAAATTTGACAAATCTAATATTTTGCCTGAATACCATGTACAAGAAATAATCTAAATCTACATATAGATACCCAAAGGCGTAGCCAAGGAGGCTGGCAGGGGCCCCAATCTCCCCTAAAATGGTAAAATTTTCATTTAGGCTCTTTAAATTTTTTAAAATTTTAAATTAGTAAATGTAAAATTGCACTTTGGTAAAATTTTAAATTTTTTAAAATTTTAGGGGGGCCCCAGTCCTCCTAAAATGGTAAAATTTTCATTTAAGCTATAGTGAACGATTTCTAGAGAAATGATGCGGTCGTTGAGAGCACAAAAAATATCCTATTCCCTACAAAATAATGAAAAAGAACAGTAAAGGGGAAGTAGGGTCAAATCCTCAGGAATCGGATTGCACAAATGCTTGTTTGTCGAAATCTTGGGCAAAATCATGCCCAAGAAAACCTGCGTTCCTGAAAAAATAAAAAAACAAAATTTTAAAGTTTTTAAATCTAGGAATAAAATAAAATAAAAACGAAATTAAAAGCTGAATTGAATTTTCAGAAATTAGAAGTAAAAATAAAGTTGAGAAAAAGATTTCTTATGGTGATTTTCCAGCCTCCGGTTGCCTCGATTCACCTTGGGTTCAATCCTTGACTTTTAAGTGACCCTTCTCAAGCAGAATAAGCCAGTTATAGTGAAAGAAGACGCCTACGACCACCAGCTCCAAGAATTTAGACTTAAGATTTGGTGGAACCTAACTCTAGCCAACAATCGCTTCTGTGGGATCATCTTATGCTAGATCATCACTTCTCAATGGCGAATCCCACGCCATTTTGTCTCTTGGGCTCGCCAACCTCTGACGCAGTAAGCTAACGAACCGACTGTGCAACCTTCCCAAAACATACAAAGCGGACGCCTTTGCACAAGTTGAAAAGATCACCTATTAAGGGACATGGACTGAAGCGTCAGCCTCGTAATGCAGAGAAGCGATGAATACCCTGTTGAGAAGGCTAAGCGCGGGTTCTAAACATCATGAACCTTTTTAGGGAATTTCGACAACCTTCGGCTAGATTAGATTTAGTGGCTCATGATTTTTGGGAAAAAACAAATAAAAATAATAGAAAGGAAAATTTTTATAGAAATATGAAAAGAACAAAAACACCAAATTTATTTATGGGAAAAAGAGTGTTTACAGAAAGAGATGAATGAAAATTGAGTCACTTCATCCCTTATTTATAGTGCTAAGAAAGATAGTCTAGTCCTACTTAAATTCCTAAAGATAATTAAAAATAATTAAGTATAAATAAAATAAATACTAAAATTTAATAATCCTAAATAATCCTGAATAATTATCCTAATTTAATTGAAATTAAAATAGAGTCTTATGATTCAAAATCTTTTCTTTTTGCATTTTTAGCCCTTGTGTCCTCCACGCTTACACTTTTGGCACCACATTTTTCCCTATGCTGCATCTTGGCCCATTTTATCTCTAAATTCACACTTTTCGCCCTTAATTTTACTTCTGCCTCCAACTTAGTCCCTATGAGATAAAAAAACCATAAATAGCTCAAATTAGTAGGATCATACTCAGAATAAACACATAATTAATACATAAAAATATGTCATTCTAGAGTATTATCAAGAAAAAATATTGTAGTATTCCAATCTTATAGTGAACGATTTCTAGAAATCGTTTTCTACAATATTTTTTCTTTAGAAATCATTTCACTATAGCTCTAATACCAATTATAGAAGTAGGAGGGATAGTTGTAAAGTTACAAAAAGAAACTAATAGTAAATGAAAGATTTACAAAAGAGAGAGAGAAAAAAATTAAAATTTATAAAAAAAACTTGAGAATTAAAATTTATAAAAAAAACTTGAGAAGAAACTCAAATCAAATTTATAGGAGGGATCCATAGCTCAATTTGATTTCTATTACAATTCTACACAATTTCTTGATAAGGATGACATCTTTTTTTGGACAAGGATAACTTCTTTTTGTCCAGTTGTGGTTACTCCACGTTGCTTCCTTTTTTGTTGTTTCTTAGTTGTGGTTTGTTCCACGTAACTTCCTCCGTCTTTTATGTCAGCGTTCTTGAATATTGTCCAGATTCATTTCTTCATCTTCATCTAAATTTAATGAATCGATTAACAATTCTGGTAAATTCCAACTTTTCCATTATTTTGATGTCTTCAATTATAAGGGTTGGAAAATCATCAAAAATCGATCCTGATCTTTGTATATTCTTACATCCAAGGTATTGTCATCTTTAACCACCATCCACAGTTTTTGCTCTTGAAACTCCACTAATGCTTAATGCAGATGCTCATGGCAACAACGATGTCATTTCACTCAATGGAGAGCTTCCACAAGTGTGCCCTCCGAAATCACCATTGTAGAAGGACATGATTGAATGTACAGAGGTTTTGCAATCCATCCCTAGATGTAATGCGTTAATGAGATAACTTGATATCCTTAAATATTCTATTCAGTTTCCCATAGTTCTCATATTTAATTCAGCCACCAAAAAAAAAAAAGGGGAAGAAAATAGAAACCGTATATGAATAAGACAACAAATGAGTGTATGGTAGGAGCTGTTATTTACATTGAAAAGATTACGAAATAACATCATCAGTTTGCCCCAAAATGTGATTCTACCCAGATCCGCCCCTCATCACTCTGATAAATAGAACATTTTAATAGTATCCAAAAGACGAATAAAAAAAGGGCTGCCAAGACAAAAAAAGGCATTGTAATAAGCAACCAAAACAACTGTTGAAAATGCTCCCTATCTCTTGTAACACGAGCAGTAACAAGGAAAAATCAACCGACTTGAATAAGATGAAGCAAATTGGCATTGATGAGATATTACTTCTCATGTGCCGACATTGGGAGCTGGAGTTGATATAGGAGCACCATGTGAATATCTCCATTGGTCACATGCTGAGCATTTATCCAGTTTCACACTGTTTTCCAAGGTGCAAAACTTGCAGGACCAAAATTTGTACTTGGTGCCAATGTCTCTTGGCCTTTCCGTGCAGCAAAGCTTGCATATCGGGGCTAATGGCTGCAATGTTTTCACATCATGCAAAGTAAGTTTCCAAGAGGGGACATTAAAATATATATATATATATATATATATATATTTCTCCAGTTCAGGAGGCAAACAAGTAACACAAAGCATCTCTCACTGTAAAAAAAAAAAGCGAACATGGTCCCTGCCAATATTAATATATCATGGCCTATGGAGCTCAAAAAGCTCAAATTCATGATTATTAAGAACAATCAAAGCGAAAAATATGTGGGCCAAATACCATACACAATAAGAAAAATAGGACCAAGCATGCCAACGTGAACATTATCAATATAAATATCAAAATGTTTCAGCACATAAAATTCAATATAAAACATGAACATATATGTTAAACAATATGATATCCCTTTATAAGCAAAGTATTTGAATGAAATGATACTGGTGCATGAAACACTTACTGGATTCAATAAAGTGCATGATTGGCACTCTCACACCGCAGTTACTCCTTGATTTTCTGGAGAATCATCATTAAGCATGGGGGCAGAAGAAGTGGCACTTGAACTAGATTGGTGAGGTAAAAGGTTATTGGATTTACAACTTCGTTTAGGAGATTTGGCACCTTCATTGATAGAAGATCTAGATACAGGAGGGGTAGTTAAATCCACAAAGCTAGATTCCGGTTTATCTTGCCCATGGCTTCGTTTAAGAGAGGTTCCACCAAAAGCATGTCTGCTGGAAACATCATTGATACTCGATCTCTCTCCTCCCTGATCCAAGTCCAAATGATCCTGCAGAGTATCAGCACAGCTTTCTTCATCCCCAGCAATCTCAGAGCAATGGGAACCACACCAGATATCATCCTGCAATCTCCTTTCAGCAGCCATTGCAGCTGCTTGTATAGGACTAAGCGCATCCCTAATGGTGCTGTCACCACCAAGACGTTTAGGTCCAGAAGGTAACAGAGACCCCTAGCGTGCTCTATTCTCTGCAGCAGCTAATGCAGTCTGATGAAGAGATGAGAGTGGAGGTTGTCGGGGACACCCAAGCGCCTCCCAGGAAGATCAAACCTCTCCCCTGTGCCAGTTATTCCTTTTGACATGAGCTTCTCACATTTCTACATGGATATAACAAGGAAAATATACAAAGACATTAAAACCAGCATGTGCTACTTAAATATAGATTCTCCAAATTATCTTCATATATCAAGATCTTTAGGATACCTAAGATAAAAATAAAGGTGCATTTCTTAAAACCTTAACTAACCCCTATTTAAATGTAATAATTCCAGAAACACAAGTAAATAGACAACAATGAGGAAACATGCAGAAGGAACACTGATTGAGCAAAGATCAGTCCAATTTTCCAAGTAAGACATCCATCCCAAATGGATTAAAACTAACATAGTGCTCAAATACATTGTAACCAATAATCAAATTATTCAACTAACATAAGCTCTCCCTTTTCCACATAGATAATGTTTAATCGTGAATCCATATACAGGCACATCCTGAGAACCTCCAGTCAACCTAATAATGCTTTCTTAATGATTTGATCCTCACACGCCAGAATCTTTCATTTGATGGGCTTATATGGTTCTAACACAATAGCACGAACTTAAACAAGTCTTAACAGGAAAATTAGTAATATAGACATGAACCATCCATGAAACAGCATTTGGCACTGGAAAATGATGATTAGGGACTATCTAAAAGAATGGAAATGGACCTTTCTAAGCTCATCCCAGAGCTTGTAAAAACTAGCATTATGAGGACCATGAGCATTATGGCAAAGCTCGTGAAGCATTGTATCAAGAACTTGATCGAAGGGATAAAAATCCCAATCCCAGTGTCAGCTCCCACATTCAGCCCAAGCAAAGCTGGATTATTGGGACTATCAATATGAAAAAAAAAAAAAATCAAAACTAAATTCAGTATAATTTTTGAAAGTCAAGCCAAAGTAACTCCTAGTATGATAACTCAAAGCATGCAAACGCTTCACAATTCTTTCAATGCATTATTTGCCTTCGGCATCATGCTTCAGCATTGATAAAACACATCTCAATGCCATAAAAGAAAAGCGCTTGAATTTCAGTAGTATAACCGTAAATAACCATTCTTCCCTCAATCATAATTGAAGAAAAAGAATTCAGCACAATTGAAGAAAAAAATCATTCTCTTTAACAGAATAAAAGATACAAAAATGAATAAAATTGATAAAGATACCAGAATTCTGAGAGGAGCTTGACTCTCCATTTATGCTTACGCATAATGGGTTGAACTTGTTTGGCTATTTTCTCTAAGATTTTTTTTTGGCTTCTTCTTCTCCAGGTTTCCTCTTCAATGTTTTGACTTCCAAGAACTTGTGCAAATCCCCCAAATTCATTTTCCTTTTTCAGATAATTTTGGGAAATATCAAAACCCTAACTCAAATTTCTGAAAGGTTGAAACTTTAGGGATGAATATGGAAATCTTGGTCGGGACTCTTGGGTTTTCTTATTTTGTGGCAGGATTTTAAATTGGTTCGCGTGGGAAGAAGCGTTCTGTTTGGCTGCAAAGATTTGGACAATAAACTAATTTCATAATGAAATATATATATATATATATATATACATACATTTTTTTTTCATTTTAACAAAAAGTAAATAAAATATAAATATTGTGAGATTTGAACCTGCATCAATTGGATTAAAATATTTTAAATTTACTACTTAATTAAACTTTATTTTATTATATTTTAATTTTAATATACACAATTTATTATCTTCATTAGTTATATATTTTAATAATATTATTCATTGAGTTGGTGTCATGATTTAACTCAACACTAACTCATAATTAATAACAAAATTATGATAAATAATTGTAGTATATTTAGTATTAATTATATTCACATGGATCAAAATTGAAATTTGAAGATTTCGTATATAATGCAAAAAAAGGTGTTAAGGAGGGATTTATATATAGTTATATAGATTACGGGCTATAATAGCATTAATCTGGAATATAATCTCCTAACGAAGACTGAGCACTATGATTTAACTTTTGACTACATGCATTACTTTGGCAAGCACTATTCACTTTACATTATTGACTAACATACCATTATTTTACTATTCGACGTTAACACTATTTTAATTTTCTTAAAAAATTGTAAAAACAGTGTTTTGTTAAGTGCTTTTGAGCCACATTGATATTTTTTTTCTCCTTTCTCTATTGTAACTGTTGTGACTACATCTTCTTTAAGCTCTATAGTCTTGATGGAGGATGTTGAGTACATTTTTATCCTAAGCTTTCTGTATTCTATTTTAATTTTGGTCCAAGCTAAGAGTACGCTAGCATTGGGCTTTGCTTGTAGAAGCCCCACCATGTTGATCTAGAGCAACAAGTTTTGGATTTTTACCCAAAAATTAAATGGGATATTAAAGGTTGTATTTTTCATTATTGAATTTATCTGTTAGAATCAAAAATAATATCTAACATAAAACTTAACAAATTATAAATTAAGATCTATCATGTCAAACCATCAAGAATAAATAAAGAACAAGATTAAATGTGGAAGTGTACTTGAATTCATCGATTTTTTGAAATCTTCAGATCATATGTTTTTTATATTCCAAATTAGCACACAAGTAGACATGTCTATGGGTCGGGCCAACCCGCTCGAAAAGTAGAAGAGTTTGGGTAAAAATATAAACATGAAAAATGGGCTTGGGTCGGGCCTCGGGGTAAACCTTTTTTTACCCGAGCTCGGCCCAACGTGGCCTAAATATGCAAAAAAAATTGTCGTCCTTTTTACTGTTTTCTTGCTTTTTTATTATTTTGTTACTATTTTCTTTTTTTTCCACTATTTTGCTACCATTTCACAATTTGTTGTTACTATTTTGTTGTTATTATTTGAATATTGTATAACTCTTTGTTTTATTCTTAATCTTGTTACTATTTTAAAAGAATTTACTTGTTAAGTTGTACCAATCTTAGTGTTATAATGCTACACCTTACTCTCTCTATCTTCATATCATATTTTAACTTTTAATTCTGAATTTTTTATTTTTATTGATAAGGTATATTTTTAAAGCCTTTAATAAATCAATTTTAAATATATAAATTTATATATTTAATTAATTAAATATATTTAAATTAATAGAAGCCCATCTTTAGAAATTTTAATAAAAAGTTTACAATTTGATTGCATCAATCAAAATAGTGAAAAGCATGGGTGGTTCAATTAATTATAGAATTTTTTTAGTAAAAAAAATTAGTATCGAAAACAGTGATTAATCGTCTTATCGCGAATGCTCTAACTATAAATGTACTCTATTCCTATGGGTAACAATTAAACTTCTTAGCCTGAATTTTTATCTGTGCCATATGGGCTATCTGGTCAGCTAGGAACAAATGGCTCCATGAAGGTCAGAAACAGTCTGGAGTAGAAGCAGCAACATTCATCAAGAAATATATGCAAGAATTAAAAGATATTGAAAGAAAGGAACTTACCTCGGGTCGGGACTTCGAATCATGGAAGCCTCCGCCACAAGGATTCTTCAAGATAAATTTCGATGCTGCTTTTGACAAGAAGGAGAAAAAGTCGTGCTCAGGAATAATAGTCAGGAAGGAGTAGTTACGGCATCAAAAGAAATAGTTCATACCAACATTTGCTCTAGTTTGCTGCTGAAGCCAATGCATGCTTACAGGCAGTTATTGTGGGCAGAGACTTAGGCTTCCTTTGGTTGTGCGCTTCTCACCAGTGAGGTTCAGTTGGGGTTTGAAACTCACTGTACTGCTGTTTGGTTCAGCCTTCCAGTGCAGTGAGAATTGATTTCAATCTCACTGGTGTTGTAAAACGGGACTGGAGCTTTCAGCAGCAGTTGGGAAAATACCCATCCTTTTATTTATTATTTTATCATTTTATCCTTAAAATGTTGGCCTAATTTCTTCCCCAATCTTATTTGTTTTCAGATTTGGGAAGAAAACAATCAAATTCATTGACAGATAGTTTTCACATGGTTTCTTTGACGGTCGAATTCTACTGATAACGGTGAAAGCTCTTCAACTCCTCCGACGACCGACAAGCCTGTGAAGCGCGAAGTCTCTCTATTTTTGCTTGATGCTTTCTGTAAGTAATTTGTTTTCACTCTTTCATTTCTTGCTACCATATTCTCTGTTTCTTCTTGCTACCATATTCACAGTTTGTAGGATAAAAAAGAGTTAGTCCTGTTTATTTGTTTTTTTCATATATGCAGTACTATAAAATTACCAACATCAGCTGAAACTGATTCTCTGATTGTTTATACCAATTTCTCAATTGGGTTTTCTTCTTTTTTTCTTTAATTTAATTATTAAGCTTGGTTTTCAACAGAGAAAACTTTCATTATTTTGGATAAGGAGATGGTCGGGGAAAAGTTCGTTCATGGAAATCCTCATATGAAAGGTCAACTCATCTACTACCTTTTTCTTAATTGCACAGAATTTATTGAAACCCTTTGATTTCTTCAGCGTATTGTTTTGGACTGATATGGAGTTGATGGTAAACGATGATCCAGCTATGGTCGGGGATGTGAATATCTACATGAATGATTTGGATGACCCTCAATTAGCAGAGAAAAAAGGTACTTGCTTTGCACTTCTTCACAATCAACAAAATCTATTTCTTAATTGACATTGCTCTCTTTCCTTCATACTTGTGTAATCATTTTGAATCATCAACATGAAATTTCTTGCACTTGATTTCTTTTCTTTTTAAGAATTTGTTGGGTTTGTTGCTTTTCTCTTTTTTTCTTTTTCATTCTGATTAATCATTTATGAGCAATAGTGCTATGGAAATTGAGTAATGGTTTAATGTAAATAGTACTTTTACACCATCGTATACAACATATGATGATGAATACCGACTGTTTGCCTTGTTCCTAGGTTTGTTGTCATTGTGTGTGTACAGCAACTGTGTCCCTTTATGTTCTTGGTAGACTCCAGCACTCAGTTTTCGTAAAATGTTTGTATTGAATGCTTAGATACTTGATGATTCGATAATACAACTCTTGTGAGGAGAAAAGAATAATGAAATGATCGATGCTGACAAATTGGCAAATAATTTACATGTATCTCAGATGAAGAAGTTAACTGGCAATTTGGATTCTTATTTCTTGCTGTTATGTGTCACGGCACATATATACTTTCCTTACTTGTTCAGATGTACTCTCCTTTAAGTGGCTTGGTCATTCTGATATTTGTGTTTGGCTTGGTTTCGATATTTCATGTTGAGTGTTATTCTAGTCGCATTTTTTAGGATAAAGTTTTGGTCCTGACGACCTTGTTTTTGCTGTGATAAAATTTACTAGGAAAACAAAACAAAGTATCAAAACTGTAAAGTTGATCTAGATACTGTTTTTAAAATATTCCCTTTTAATCTTTTCTCTTATTTTTCATGCTAGAATAGTCGTTGTAAGGGCCTTGGGAAAGAGTCTGTCCTGATGATGATGGCCTATGCAGTTCAAAACTTCAGAATCCATGTTTTCCGTGCTAAAATTAGAGCATCAAATGGGTCATCTCTTAGTTTGTTTCAGAAATTGGTCTCTGTTTTGCTCTCTCTCTTTACACACACATACTTGCATTCTGTTGAAGATTGGTCAACATGCAGCAACATGAAGCTGGCCATGCACATCAAACCATGCACGATCAGCAGAACCAAGTGCAGCTACTGTTATCTAGTTGCATTTTGATTTATTTTGTTCATTTGGTTAATGTAATGTAATGTTGTTCATTTTGAACTTCGTTAGGTTGATATTTGATGTAACTTGACATGTAAATAAGCTGGCTATCAGCTTTGTTCATGAGTGCAAGTTTAGTATTTCAAGTTTCAATGTAATTTAGTGGTATCAAGTAAGTATTAGGTGAAATCTTGTTTGACTTTGCTATGTCAAAGTCCCTTTTATGTATTGGCATTATGCCATTGTCAAGGTTAATGAAAAATATCAGAATTTCATTCAAATTTTATGCTCCATTTTCTTTCTCTCGTTCTGTTCTTGTTCTCTAAGCAAATTTCTGTTTTTCCTATCAAGCATTAAGGCTTGCTGCCTGAGCCAAGTATAACCAACATAGGTAATACGCCTTCTCATCACCAACTTTTATACCAGCATAGGTAATTCTTGCTGTCAACACCAATGTTGAAGAACAAACTGTTGCTTGTCTAGACATAAAACCAATTACCATCATCGGTAATACTTGCTTCCAACCCCAACACATTCATGTTCTTAAAAAGCTTATTTTTCTTGTTCCTACTTTCGAGACATTCATGAAAGGCATTTGAAGGATTAATGTCCAGGCTTTTGCATGGAGGTTAAAAGATACAATACAGTAGATGCATGAATGCTTACTTGTCTTATTCTTGTTCTTGACATGCCATTACGGTTGTAGGGCTTCAAGGAGACTTCTTATAGCGAAATCTTCAAGGAGGTGAGTTTTTCCTTATGCCATCAAAAGTGTTCAGGGCACACCCGTCCCTGGTTTCTTACGACATAGTGGTTGCTGAGTCTGATAGTGGGTGGTCTCTTAAGTTCCCTTTTAGTCTAAGCAAGAGGAGCTTCTACAGTTGTTGGGCAGTGTGGTTACACATGCATAGCCTTCGGGAGGCCGTAATTATTTTCCCCTAAAACTTATTAACTATCATCATACATGTATCTGTGAGTTGTAGAACTAGAATTGTAGATGATTCCCTGTTTTGGGAAAAGAGTTTTGATGTTTATGATGATGAACAATGCTGGGACCTTGAAATTGCAATGTTAAGGGAAACCATTGCAAATAGTTTAATGAATCAATACTTGTAAAAACAATTTTGTATCATAACCTAATTTCTAGTAATAATGAAACTTGTTATGTCTTATGTTACTATATATATATATATATATATATTATTAAATATCATTCGTTTAGATACTTCAAAATTTGATCCAAGTATAATGTTACTATTTGTGAAAATAATATTTATCATTATTATAAAAGAATATTTAACTATAAAAAATTAAAAATTATTATCATTTTATCTAATAAATAATTTAAATTGATTATATAATTCATTAAAATATTTATAATAAAATATTGGAAGATACATTTTAATATTTTATTAAATGAATTTATAAATTTACATATTTTAATAATTTTATATAAGTAAAATAATTTAAAAACTTCTATTTTATATAAATTTTAATCTGATGTCCTTAATAGTCATTTTTTATTTTTACCTCACCGCTACAGCTGCGTTTGAATCCAAACACATACTCCACCGCTGTTTCTAATCTCACTGCTACAGTATCCAATCTCACCGCTACAGTAACTAATCTCACCGCCACCGCTGTTTTTAACCTCACCAGAGGTAAACACACCGCTCATCCAAACTAAGTCTTAGGGTTAAATCATGTTATCATTGAAGGAGACTCTTTGACAGTGATAAAGAAGATACAGAATCAAAACAGAGATAGATCGGAAATAGGACCTTTGATTTTCGACATAAAAGAACGTCAAACAATGTTTTTTGACTATCAGTTTCAACATGTAAAGAGAACAGCAAATGAAGCAGCACACAATCTGGCGTCAACGGGGTTAAAAATAGCCAAGAACACAAACGTTAATCATGGGCATGCCGGACAGGTAGTTATTGAAACATAAGTTGATCGGGGTTGGCAAAGACACCTCTAGTCGCTGCAAAAATGGGTATGGTAAGCGAATGAGAATGAGATTTAGACCGAAGATAGATGGACATGAAATGGAAAAGGAAAGTTCAAAAAGTAGATCAATAGTCATTGGGCAATAAGCTTTTTTGGAAATTCTGTAACGTCTTCACAATGAAAAGGCAAATGAAATGATGAGAAGCATACAAACCTCTCTGATTGGGTGAAAGTGTTGGTATTACTTTTAGTTTCTAGAGTATTCTGTTTTTAGTTAGAGAATTATTTAGGCCAAGAGTTTATTGGTCCGTTTGTTTCTGCTTGCTTTTTGGACCTAGTTTGTAGATACTTCGTTCTTTAATTAAAGCCCAATTGGAGCATTTTTAAAAAAAAAAAAAAACAATTAAACTTCTAACCTCATGATAATGGATAAGATAAGCAATTATCATATTATACTTCATGGTTAACTATAAACTTTTTATTTGTCTCATATATTTTTAATTATTAATATTTTATTTATTTTTAATTATTAAAAATAAAATGACTAAAAAAATTAGAGTCAAGAGAGAAAAAAATTAAACATTCAAACAAAAAAATTAAAAGAATAAAGTAAATATCCACAAATGCTAATTATTTTTTTCTGCAATTTACATAAAAAACTAAAGTATTTAGTTTGTACAAATTCAAATTAAATTTCAAATATATAATAATTTATTTGGTCCTCCAACTTAAAAAAAAAATCCTTTCATTTAATTTTTTACCTTCGTAACCTTTAAACTTGCTTTTTTTGTCAAATTACCTCTAAATGAAAAGAAATGTTAATGTTTTTTAACTTTGCTGACATTACATCCACGTGGATGACATGTCAACATTTAGTTATTTTTTAAATTTAAAAAATTCAAAAAATTCAAAAAAATATTTTAAAAAATAAAAAAATTATAAAAAAACTATAAACAAAAATATTTTTTAACAAATTAATTAAATGTTGATGGGTCATTTACGTGGTAATCTACATATGTTATGTCATCAAAGTTAGCAAACGTTACCCTTTCTACTCATTTTGAGATAATTTGAAAAAAAAAAATATAAACTCAAAAGTTATAAAAAAGAAAAAAGTTAAATATAAGGTTAAAGTGAATTTTTTTATAAAGTTGAAAGGCTAAAAAATTTCAATTTCAATTATAAAAGAAAAGACCCCAAAATTTAATTTCTTAAATTTGAATATAGAAAAATTTTAAAATAAAGCCAAACAAAATCATAAATTTCACCCAGAATTATATCACAGTCCCACAGGCAAATAGAATCATTTAAGAAAATGAAAAAATATATATATTTATTGAAGTTTGTTTAGGTAATGTAAGACCACAAAAATAAATGATGTAACATGCGATAAATGTGTAATTTGAAGGTTAAATTAATAAAAGTATCATAGATAAAGACAAAACGGTGATGAATAGTCATGTTTAATTCAAATCTATTTGGACCTAACCAATTTTAATGAAACTCAATAACACTTTAAATATATTTTCTATTTTCTATTTTTATGCATAAACTGAATTTATTAAATTAGTTAATGAATTCATTTTTAAATGTCATAATTTAAATTTAAAATAATTCATTTTGGGTTCAGCTATTCTTTAATAGCCTGGTTACTCATCTCCCTAAAATTAAGTTTGACTATAGGTCTCTTCTCCTTTCCATAAACTCAGAGGTTATTTTCCCCAAAGGCAAGCATTTTGCCGGATGGGTTGAACACCTTGATTTTAGAAAATTTGTGGAAGATAATTGGGGTTTCTCTGGTGATATGTCTGATACCTTAAGTATGTTCTCTCGAGATCTTAAGAATTTGAATAAGTCAGTTTATAGTCATATCACTTCTCATAAAAGGTTTCTTGTTAAGGAGCTCACTAAAATTCAAAAAATTATGGATTTCTCAGGTTCTAGTCCTCTAGCTCAGGTGGAGTTAAAGTTTTGGCAGGAGTTGGAGAATGTTCTTTGTCAAGAAGAATGTAATAGCTGGATTTACAGTGATGATAGAAAAAATGGTTCGAGGCCACTAAATCCGGAAAATGAGCTCATAAATTATATTATTTAATATTTACAAGTCAAATGTAGTTTTTAAAAGATTTTTGAAATAGTAAATTGTGTTTTATAAAGATTTATTAGGTCAAGTAATTGAGAAAAAGAGGTATTGAGACCTTGTTATAAACTGAGCCGTAAATATTTATAAAAATATTTGCGCAGTGTCAATATGGTAGTATTAAAGCTTGATCAGAAAATTTTAACGTTTCGGTAGTCAATTAATTAAAAAGGACTAAATTGAATAAGATGTAAAACTTGCTAAAGTGATTAAATAGCTTAACAATTAAATAAGGAAGGACTAAAAGGGAAAATGGACCCATTTTAAATGGCTGAGGTAGTTTAGCGTGAAAAAAAATCAAGGATTTTTATGTGATTAAGGACTAAATTGGAATTAAAACAAAGTTTACATGGCCAAAATTGATTTTAATAGTTTCTAGACATTTTCTTCATCAATTTTTTGTCCAAAAACACCATTGAAGAGCTCTCAAGGCTGGTTTTCCTATTTTAGCTTCATATCTAGATAGACCAAATTTGGAGTTAGAACGCGGAAAAGAGAAAATGTCGAATTAGTAAATTTTATGTACACGAACATTTGTCGAGGTAAGTTTATGTAACTTAATTATGTATTTACATGTTTAAATTAAATTGAATACTATGCATATAAATTGTGTATTGGTCATGCATATGGAATTTAATAATATATTCGGAAATACTTGATAAATGTTAAAGTTTTGTTTGAAGGAATGAAATTCGATTGGATACAGGGTTCTGTTTTCCTGAAATAGTGGTGTTCCTACATATGTTGCGGATACGCTATAGCTCGAAAGAGCATCCCGTTACAAGCCCTCTCAAGCTTCCAGTTACGAGCTTCCCGTTTATGCTCTTCGGAGCATTCTGAGTGGTCGTGATCTGCATTCGTTGTAGACACAGCCAGGCTCTATAAGCATTCTGTTTATAAGTTCTTTGTGAACTTTCTATTAAAGGCTCTTATGAGCTTCCCGTTAATGCTCGCTTGAACTTCCCATTATATGGCTATCCGGTGCTTTCTATTAAAGTGCTCTTTGAAGTTGTCCATTACAAGCTTATACAAGCTTTTTGATTATGGCTCTTATGAGCTTCCCGTTACTAAGCCCGGATAAGTTTTCGTTACATTCTCACATGAGCATTATGTTATATGGCTTGAGAGTGTGCTTTCTGTTAAAGTGCTCATAAAAGCACTTCTAGATATGATTTGATGAATCTCTGATTTGTACACCTTATGTGTACTACCCTTGTATCCATCGAGATTTCAAATGATTCACGGGTGAGATTTTGACATGAAGACAAGTGAAATCAATATTTGAAAATATCTGAAATGTGTGGAAGTATGAGATGAGTTATATGAATACATGATGTGAAATGTATACGTTATATGGTTTCAAGATGTGGAAAGTATGTATATATATATATATATATATATAGAAATTTGATTATTGTTAAGCCATATATGTTTCTTGATGTTTAAACGAGATAGCATGACTTAGAAATGAGTTATTACCTATATATACATGAACTATATAGAAACGAGTTATTACCTGTATATACATGAAATATATAGAAATGACAATACCTGATATAAAGATGCATAAATTGGTTGTTACATGAATGAGCAACATGCTTGATGACTTTGTTCATCCATGATTAACGATTATTATATGTGATTACTTGGCTAACATGATGAGGATATGTGTTTAGGGCATGTAACCAAATTGGTTAAAAGTGTCTTACATGTTTATTTTGAACATAAATAGATAGTAAGTTATTTACCATGTTATACGAACTTATTAAGCATTGTATGCTTACTCTATTTTATTTTCCCCTGTTCTATAGTAATTCAGAAGCTCATTGGATTGGAAGCTTGGCGAAGATCACTCACACTATCTCATGGCCCTTTTCGATGTATATATATATATATATATATATATGGATGGTAAATCAATTATGGTTATAATAGCTTGTATAGGTTAAATTGACCAAAGGATGGCATATTGGTATTTGACTAAAATCAGATGTTGGAATGGCTAATAAAGATATGTTTTGTCGTATATATGTATGAGACCATATTATATCGATATGTTTTGTGTACTTGAATTGATATATATATATTAGGTTTAAACATTTTTAAATGAATATTAGACCAATTTGGTAAGTTGGTCACTTGAAAATATATTTGAAGATATATCAAGCATTTAATTTGATTTGGGCTTGGTTAAATGTCTTGAATTGGCTTTTGAATATGTTTAAGAGTTGGTGTAGGTGGAAGACCACATAGGTAAGAAATAAGGCTTGAAAAATAGTCTTATTTTGTCCACACAGGTAGACACACGGGCATATGTCTTGACCGTGTGTGACACACGGCCTGGCACATGGGCATATGATTTGGTCGTGTGTCCCCTACATTCTTAAGAAATAGAATGCTCAGAATTGAGCACACGGGCAGAGAGACGAGTGTGTGTGTCAGCCGTGTGAGATACACGACCTAGAACACGGGTGTGTGTCATTGCCATGTGAATCTTGCACCTAATTTTCGAAAATTAAATTAACCACACGGCCTAGCATACGGGTGTGTGACTTGGCCATGTGACCTTTATGCCTTCATGTTTTACAAGTCAGAGAGTTACATAGGCTAGGGACATGGGCATGTGCCCTACGCACGCACCACACAGCCTGACCATACGGACGTGTGACCCTTGTATATTAGAAAATTTTGTAACCATGAAAATTTTCTGAGTGTCCAATTTAGTCCCGACTTGTTTCTAATACATGTTTTGGGCCTCGAGGGTCCATTTAAGGGACGATAAGATTGATTCTGATTTATGAACAGTAAATGACATGAATTATTTGTAATACCCCGAAAATTTCTATCCCTAATATAGTAAAGTAAGGAAATAAAGAAATAAAAAAAAGGAAATTTTGAGCTATGTCAACAAAATCTATTTAGGAAGTATATTATGAGGTTTTAATTCAAGAAAGGACTAAATTGTAAAAGTGAGAAAAGTTTTGTGGCCTAAGAGTAAATACTCAAAATTTGAGGGGTTAGAGTGTAAATATGGAAAAGTTAAAGGACTAGTAGTGCAAATATTTTAAGGGTGGAATGATCTAGAAACTAAGGAAAATGGATGAATTAGGACCAAATTGAATAGGTGAAGAATTATGAGGGACTAAATTATAATTTTATCAAATTAAGTGATGACTTAAGGATGAAATTTTAAAAGATCACAAAGGGATAAATGGTCAATTGAAAGAGAGAGAAATTTAAAAAGTAATGATGATGTTGATGATATTTTATAATTATTTAATTAGATATATTTTAATAAGATATTTTTATTATTTTATTATTTTATTTAGTGTATATGTGTGTGTGTGTGTGGAAAAAAAAGAGAGGAGGAACCACTAGCCACCATCTTTCCATGCATCCCACGTTAGAAGAAGAAGAGAAGAAAGAAACTTTCTTTTCTTTACAATTTGGTCCTTCCACAAAAAATTCACAATTTTCACTTAGAAATCAAAAGAATTTCCATAGCTACCAAAAGAGAAAAATATTAAGGAGATTATGGGGAGTTAGAATGTCAAGTTAGACTCAAGAAATAGAAGTTGGAGGAGAGAGAAAATCAAGTTAAAGATTGAAATCAAGAGGACAAGGTAAGAACATC
The DNA here is from genome assembly GCA_020496765.1 of Gossypium stocksii. Lineage (NCBI taxonomy): Eukaryota > Viridiplantae > Streptophyta > Magnoliopsida > Malvales > Malvaceae > Gossypium > Gossypium stocksii. The sequence goes on from CM035622.1 coordinate 60,187,038, forward strand.
AAGATTTTAATATATTTTTAAGTTTTATATTATTGAAAAAGCATGGAAATGATGTTCATGTAGAGTTTTCTTATATATAGTTCTATGTTCTTGACATGTTAATGAAGGGAAATAAGAGAAAGTGATAGGAAATATTGAAGAGAAAGGAAATAAGGGTGTTATAAACTTGGTAATTAATATCTTGCACTAAAGCAGTTTTGGACAACAGTAGTAGGCTAACTTTGAAAAATCACAAAAAATTGTGGGAATCAAATTAGAGGATTAATAAAATATGAAATCAAATCTTATTGTTTCTTATAAAAGAAACGGTGTAAGCAATAGAATTGTAAATCATGAGATATAATAAATTTTGTGAGACAAGGTCAGAATGATTTTGGGTTCCCCTATTTTGAATTTGGAAAATCATCAAAAATTTGAGAAAAATAATTAGGGGCTTAAATTTATATTTTTGCAATCCTGAATGAGTTTATTTTCAATAGAAACAAACAGTAACATCATCCGAATCCCATACGAGGAGATACTTAATTTTTAGTGAAGAAGGGTCGGAACTGTCAAACAAGAGAACAGGGATGAATTTAAAGAATAAATTGTACTTATTGGCTAAACCAAAAATTCTGAAAATTTTATGATAACAATATATGTGAGTCTAGTTTCAGGGAAAATTAGCAGATCTTAATTTGAAGTTCTGTAGCTCAAGATATAAATAATTTAATGACTATGACTCAAATGGACAACTTTGAATATACATATAAGTAAATAGTGAAATCATTGATAATGTTACTTATAAGTATGTTATATAAATTAAGGATGTGAAATGGATAGGAGGAGGAGGAAAATAGGTATGAATATTCAGCTAGCATGGCTAATTTGCATGTTTTAGGCTCAAGGACTAAATTGAATAAAACTAAAACTTTATGGGCAATTTTGTAAAAATATAAAAATGACCAAATTACATGAAATGGATTATTTTATTATTTAAATTACAAAATTGAATGAAATTATTAATTTAGTTCAAGACCGGGGAAAACATGTTTTAGGGATTAAATTGAAAAGTGTTGAAATTATGGAAAATTCTAATAATTCATAGGATTCATGGGCTGTTATCAATATATATGAGAATAATGGCTGGGAAACAAGGATTAAATTACGGGAATTTTATTTTTCTGAGCCTAAAGATGAAATCGTCATTAATTAAAAGTTTAGGGGCAAAATGGTAATTTTTCCTAGAGCATTAATTGAATGTATTAGAATATGAAATGAATGAGAGTGATGATCAAATTTATTTATAAAAATCCGAACGACTCAAATACGAGACTTGAATGTGGAAAAGAAAAGATAAAGAATTAATGAAATTATAAACACGAACAAGCAACAAGGTAAGTTCGTGTAACTTGATTTATATTCTTAAATGCTTGAAATGTATGTTATTGATATGAATATGATTTGAATGTTCATTGTATGAAAATTGGTGAAACATTGATATATTTTATAAAAAGGGGAAGAAATCCCGATTGAATGAAAGGAAAATTTGAAGAATCTCTGAAAAGGAATTGATGGCAAAAAGGATCTAGCCCAGAGGGGTGATCCTATCTTGATATAGCTCTCCTGAAGAATATGTGTAAAATGGATTTAGCCCGGATGGATAACCCGAATTAGGGTCTAAATTTAGCCTAGACTGATAATTCAGATTCAAGCTCATTAGAGTAATTGTCGTTGCAGGGGATTTAGCCTAGACTGGTAATCCCGACAATACTTTATGAGTTTATATTACAAGGGATTTAGCCTGGAGTGGTAATCTCGCTGTAAGGATGAGGTTCGCGGGAGTGTGCTCTTTGAAATGGAAATGTGCGCACATGTATTTGAATTGACGGACCCAAAATTATACACTAAAAGTGTACTCCTATATGAATTGACAGTTAATGAGATTGTACACCAAGAGTGTACTACTAGAAATCCATCGAAATTCTGAGAAATTTAACGGGATAAATATAGAAAATGGTAAACACATAGCTAAAAAGGGTAAATATGAATTAATGGATTATGGATTTGTATACTTTAAGTGTACTATATGATTTCAACTACCAATATTCCAATACATTCAGTAGGTAAAAATCCTGACCAAAGAAGGAATACGTAAATAAAAAGAGATTCGCTATATAAATCTGCTGAAGTACATGGAAAATGATAATGATACTGGATATATGGAAATATAAGATGATGATATTTGTACATGGAATTTATTGATGGATATATGCATCCATGACTATAGATTCATATACTTTAAAAATATTATTTGTATGATGATGATATTTCGAATAATTTAGTAAATAAAGTCCCGACATGGAATAATTCGAGCACGAAACAAATAATTATGAAATTGAACTTGAAATATACGAAAATGATATTTATTTGATATATTAAAATATGACATGAAAAATACATGTATGTGAAACTTACTTGATAATAATGCATATTCAGGATTATGAACTGTCCCGAAACAAATATATGCGAAACTCATAAAAACAATGATACATGAAATTTTGGTATAATGAATGATTTATGTTTTTGAAGAAATAGCAAGAGAATAATATGTATCATGATATATAAATATGTGGCTATCTTTAATATGCTGATACATGGAAATTCTGTAAGCTGTGATGAGTAATAACCTCAAGTATGATATGTTGATAAAATGAGTTTATAAATCTTAAATTTATATGAAATATGTTCAAGTATGCTAACAAGTGTTTTGTTGATGCTTAGACATGTGCCAAGTTATTGGTTAAATGGTAATATGTTTATTACATGATACGTCAAAAGGGAATGTGATCAAATGAAAATATACTTGTGCTTATGGAAGAATGGTAAATTTTAAGTTGTACAATTTCTTATAAAATGAGTTATCGTGTAATTAATTGGAATAAATTTCTGTAAATTCTGGTTATACTTCGTGACCCTGTTCCGGTGATGAATACGAGTTAGGGTTGTTACATTTATTGGTATCAGAGCTATGGTTTAATCGATTCTCGAGCTAAACATAGCATATGTGAAGTGTTACATTTATTGGTATCAGAGCTACGGTTTAATCGATTCTCGAACTGAACATAGCATATGTGAAGTCCAGAAATACATGTCATTATATAATATGTGATAGTGTGATATCTCTCGACTTTGATGAGAATTATCTTACTGATGGACAGAGATGCCTTCCAACCGAGCTAATTCCGATAATATTGAAAGTGATACTTAAGTATTTGATTAAAAATGTTGTTTATGATGAGTAGAGACTCATAAAAGTATAAATATATGTTTGTAATGAACATGTTAACGATAAATGTCATGTTATATGTGTGTCTATGAAAGCCAAATTTTGAGGCTTTATGACCTCCACCCCTTTACCAGTATAGTTTTATAAGATGAAATTTTTAAGATTTATATTAATTGAGTTCATAAGTGTGAAACTGAAGAGTGCAGTGGCTGAATGATTAATAATGCATTTAGAGCTGAGAATGGGTTAGTAAGTAAAAATGGTTATAAAAGAGATAATAGATTTATTCTGAAGATTATTTAGAATCGCAATGTTACTATTAAAGAAGAAGTTATTCATGAATAGTTGATTTATTCAGTTATGATATTTACAGAATGGATTAACTGGAGATTTCTTTTAAATTAGTTCCTTTAATGAACTGAATAATGTGAGATTATTGACTCTAATAATCAGTGGAATAGTGATGAAACTGTAAAGATATTTGAATGCAGTTGTTATAATTGGATATCTTATAGTGATCTTTTCTGGGTATTTTACATGTTCTGATATTTTTAGAGGCAAGTGTAAAGGTTCATTTTCAGATGATATGTTTATCATATTGAAGGGTTGGCTAATTGTAATATTAGATGGGAACTATTGTAAGTTTGGTTTATTCATGAACGGTATTACTCTATTCTTCTCTGGTTTTCTAAATTATTATGTTTGAGAGAAGACTTGATGATAAGATTCATATGATATTATTTTCTACTTCTACTGGTTGAAATTTTGAATTGCAAATATGCAAATTATAATGTGTTTGTTACAACTGTTTCTAGTGTGTTCTGGAATATCATTGATTTTTTCATCATTCAAATGTGGTTTATATTCCAGGAAATTCAGTAAAGCTTTACAGTATGGATTTTATTATCTTGGTTTTCTTGTCATCCTTATGATCTAATCTTATCTAATAAACATGGTTTGTCCATGAAAGATATTCACTGACCGGAGGTAATTACATTTATTACTGTTATAAATCCTGACTCGATCATGGGAGTTCGGTAATATGGATATCAGATTATAAAACCTGTATTATTGTACTGGTTGTTATTGGAACTGCTTTCGGTTCTTCTCTTCTATTTGGAGAGTATTATTAATGTTGAGGTATTATTCTATCTATATGGTTGAAATGTTGGTCCCCTTATAGCATTATGTTTTTTAATCAGTATGATAGTTGTGACTTTAGAAAATTCAAAGCTTCAGTGTTAATAATTGAAATAGTTTTATTATATGATTCTTTTTTTTTAATTTTCGTGAAAAGGTTTTCTATATAGCTACGTCAATGATACAAATATTACAGAAAGAAGTAAAATTTGAATGATCTGATAAATGTTAGCAAAGTTTTGACTAGCTGAAAGCTCTGTTGATCGAAGCGTCAATTCTGGTTCAGCCTGAATCAGTAAGGAATTTGTGATTTATAGTGATATACCATTGAATGGGTTAGACTGTGTTTTGATGTAGCAAGGCAAAGTAATAGCCTATACTTCTAGACAGTTAAAACAGTATGAAAAGAATTACCTGATATATGGTTTAGAATTTGCAACTGATATATTTGCATTAAAAATTGGCAACATTATCAGTTAGTGAAAAATGTTATATATTTATTGCATATAAAAGTTTAAATTATTTTATGAATAAAAAAGACTTGAATATGAGATAGAGTGGGTAGCTAAAGCTATTGAAAGACTATAATTTGATGGTTGATTTTCATTTGGGAAAAGCAAGTGTAATTGCTGATGCTCTGAGTAGAAAATCTTTGTTACCTTACAAGTAATGAATACCCAATTATTATTGTTTAATGATGGTTCAAATTTTTAGCCGAGATTAAAGTTAAACTGATGTTTCTACAACAGATCTGTAAAACTTAGAAAAGTTATAATGAGTTACAAGTTAAATGAATATAGTGTGAATTAATTTCTAATTCAGAATTTCAAATAGGACTTAATGGTTATTTGTTATTCTGAGGTATAACCTATGTACCAAAGGATTCAGAGCTTGTATAGAAATTTTTTCATGAACGCTCACAGTGGTACTATGTTAGTTCATCTGGAAAATAATAAAATGCATAATGATTTAAAACAGATATACTGGTAGTTCAGAATGAAATGTGGTATTTTTAAAATTGTATTTAAATGCTTTATATGTCAGTAAGCTAAAGCTAAACATTAGGTACTGATACCTTCGGGACTGTACAATCAGTGACAATACCAAAATGGAAATAGGATAAAGTTACTATGGATTTTGTATTGGGATTACCCTGTCTTTGAAAAAGAAAGATGCTACTTGAGTAATCATCGATCATTTGATGAAGTCTGCATATTTTATCCTGGTATGAATGAATTTCTTACTTAATAGATTGTCTGAATTATCTGTTTCTGAGATTGTCAGATTCCATGATAGGCTGATTTTCATTATTTCTGATTGAAATCTATGGTTCACATCCCAATTCTGGAACAAGTTATAAGAAACTTTGGTACGTGGTTACATTCCAATACCGTATTTCATCCTCAAATGAATGGTCAATCTAAGTGTGTGATTCATACTTTTAGAGGTATGTTTCGGTACTGTATTTTAAGACTTGAAGGCAATTAAAAAAAAATAATTACTATTAGTCGAATTCATGTATGATAACAGTTTTCAGTCAAGTATTAAGATGGCACCGTACGAGACTCTGTATAGTCAAGAATGCAAAATTCCATAGTATTGGACTGAGATTAGTAAAGAAAAAAAAAGAAAAGAAAAAGAAAAAGAATACATGAAGTTGATCTGATCTGTGAAATTGAAGAAAAAATGAAAGTGATCTGAGATAGTTTAAAAAAAGTTTTTGATTGTCAGAAATTTTGTGCGAATCTTAAATGAAAAGAAATAGAGTTCCAAGTTAGCAACAAAATGTTCTTGAAAATTCCGTCATTGAAGAAAGTCCTCTGATTTGGCCATAAAGGCAAATTAAGTCTGCGATTTATCAGGTCATATGAGATCATTGAAAGGAATTGGATTTGTTACGTACAGATTGACATTGTTATAAGAGCTTAATAGAATTCATAAATGTTATTTATGTGTATATGTTATGACGGTATCTATCAGACTCGTCACATGTTATTTCTCTGATAGATATTAGTATTCAGCTTGACATGACTCACAGTGAGGGACTGATTGAAATTCTGACATATGAAGTGGAAGAAATTATGAGAAAGTAATATCTAAAACTCTTTATTAGTAAGATTTTCGAGGATGGAAATTTTTAAAGGGGGAGAGTTGTAATAGCCCGATTTACAGTGACGTCGAAAAAAATGGTTCGAGGCCACTAAATCTGGAAAATGAGCTCATAAATTCTACTATTTAATATTTATGAGTCAAATGTAGTTTTTAAAATATTTTTGAAATAGTAAATTGTGTTTTATAAAGATTTAATTAGGTCAAGTATTTGAGAAAAAGAGGTACTGAGACCTCAGCGTTATAAACCAAGTAGTAAATATTTTTATTAATATTTACGGAGTGTCAATATGGTAGTATTAAAGTTTCGTCAGAAAATTTTAACATTTCGGTAGTCAATTAATTAAAAAGGACTAAATTGAAAAAGATGCTGTAACAACCCAATTTTCAATAGTGTTGGAAATAGTGATTCGAGATCACTAAATTCGACAAACAAGTTTGAAAAATTTATTAATTAGAATTTATGAGTTAAGTATGAATTTAGAAATATTTTTTAGTGAATTTTGTGTTTTAAAAAGAATTATTAGGTAAATTAGGTTGAAAACGAGATATCTAGAGTTCGATATCATAAATTAAGCCGTAAATATTTTTATAAATATTTATGAAGTGTTGATAAGTTAGTATTAAAGTTTCGTTAAGAAATTTTAAGGTTTCGGTATTCTATTGGGTAAAAAGGACTAAATTAAATTAAGTGTAAAATTGTGAAATGTTATTAAATAGCTTGATTAATAAATAAAAGGGACTTAAAGGCTAATTGGACCCAAAATAAAATGGGCTGGACGGTTGTGTAATGAAATGGCAGAAGATAGTGTGAACTGGTGGTAATTTGGTAATTTAGTTGAAATTGAATAGTTAAAAGTTGGACTAAATTAAATCTCTAGATATTTCTTCATTTTTCTTCACTTTTCTTCAGCAAAAACGCCATAGCAGGCCTCCAAAGCTGGTTTTTCACATTTTTACACCATGTCAGTCCAATCTTTGCTTTTTCTTTGTAATTTTTATATTTTTGTGACTTTTACAATTAGGTTCACCTATTGAATTCATTAGTTTTTTATTTTGTGGGTGATATTGGAAGTTGTCATGAATGAGTGCTTTATGTTTATGATAAATTATTATAGTTTTGAAGCTTTAAATTCATTATATGATGAATTTATTAAGTGATTTTTAATAGAAATTGATTTTTAGGACCTAATTGTGGAAAAAAGTTTAGAATTAAGGTTGATGCTGAAATTATGAATACTAAAGAGTATATAGTAGTTTAGAATGATAGAATAATGTGTTAATTGAGAAAAATAGGTTCAATGATGGGTTAATTGATCAGGGGCTAAATTGTAAAACTATAAAATTTAGGGTAAAAGTGTAATTTTGAAAATTGAAAGGCATAAATTGTTAATTAAATTAGAAGCTAATGAATGAAATTTTATATTATAGATTAAGAGCTCAAGGAAGCTGTGGAAAAGAGAAAATAGCTAATTAGTTCTTGAATTTCCTACAACTTCTGTAAATTGGCCAGGTAAGTTTATATGTAAATAAATCACTATTGTGTTTAAATAAATTTATGTATTGTTAAATTGTTATATATGTGATATTATAATTGCCATTACGAATAGTTAATAATCGCAAAAATATTAGTATGTGAAATGTGTATTGATTTGGAAATAAGGAAGTGTATTTGATTTTTGAATTGAAATTGTGATAGAAAGATTTAATTGAAAATGAAATTTAGATAAGTAATGATATATGAATTGAATTGAATGTGATTGGGATTTAATCTTTGAATATATTTATATCTATAGATATGTGAAATTGAAATATATATTGATTGGTAATGAATTTGAATAGAGAATGTGTATTTGAGTTGTAATTGAATTAAAATTATACTGATTTGGAATTGAATGATTTGCAATAAAAGAGAATGTGAAAGTGAAATTAATATGTGAATCCGATACCCTATTAACTAGTCGGGCTTAGTGGATATAGTGGGTATGCTATAGGATGTGGAAGAGTATGGGATTTATCGGCTTTGCCGATCAGGCACTTATTGTGTCGTATATCAGGCACTTTATGTGTCGTATTTCAGGCACCTCATGTGTCGTATCAGGCACTTTGTGTGTCGTATTCAGGCACATTGTGTGTCGTTCTAGGCACTATATGTGTCGTATACTGATTAGGTACTATGTACCGTTTTAGGCACAATGTGTCGTATTGGTGTGTTTGGGTTGGATCCGTGTCTCCGCCAAAGTCCGAGTCTTGTTAATAGGGGTAAACAGATAAAATGAGAAGATTGAATGAATTTGATTAAGTGAGTTAACTAATGAAATGAGAAAATGATACTGAATAAATAAGTGAAATCCCAGTTGAACCTTAGGAGTACTTTAGTGATAAGTGGTAGCTTCGGCTACTTATCAGTGGTAGCTATGGCTATATATCAGTGGTAGCTTCGGCTACATATCAGTGTGGCACTTATGTGCAAGCTTTCTGTGTATCCTTTAGTATTCCAAATGGTTCAACGGGTAAATTGATGAAATAGTAAGATGAGAAAGCATGTGATTATATTGTAAAAGTGAGTATAATTATATATGTGAAACCTTTATTGGATAAGTTTGGTTATAAGCTAATGCAAGTTTGTGTAGGATTATAAGTGAAATTATGAACAAAGGAATGATAATTGTGAACAAAGGAATGATAATTGTGAATATGTGTATGTGTAGCACCATTTGTAAGATTATGAATGAATAAGTGTTATTATGAGTTCTTGTAAATACTTGATAATGAGTATTTATTTAAATGACTAGCTATAGACATGCTTGGTGTTATATGTTTATAATGTTAATAATACAAAGAAGATATGAAAGAGAGAAACTAGCTATAAGACAGTTTGAACAACAGCAGACATGTGACTTTGAAAAATCATTAAAAATGGTGGAAATTGAATTAGAAGTTGAATGAGATATGTAATTAAATCTTATTGAGTCTATTTTCACATGAAAGAAATGGTGTAAACGAAAGATTTACAGAATGGGATATATTTAAAGTTTTCTGTGACGGGGTCAAAATGAACTTTGGGATCCCCTGTTCCGAATTTGGAAAATCAATAAAAATTGTATAAAAATTATTATGGAGTTTAATTTATATGTATTAACTCTTTTATGAATCTAGTTTCAAAATAAATAAACAAGAACCTTATTCGAGTTTCGTACGATGAGATAATTGAATTTTAGTAGAGAAAGGTCAGAACTGTCAAATAGAGTAACAGGGGAATCTTTAATGAATAAACTGTACTAATTGGCTAGACCAAAAATTCTGAAAATTTTATGGTAAAAAGATAAGTGAGTCTAGTTTCAGGGAAAATTAACAGAGCTTAATTTGGAGATCTGTAACTCAAGAAATAAATAATTTAGTGATAGTGACTCCAATAGACAGCTTAGTGAGAACATGAGTAAAAAGTGTAAATAAGTGAAATAATGATTATATCATTTTGAAAACAAAATTGTAAGAATTAGTTCAAACAAGTTATTATTTGCTTATTATTATTTGCATATAAACTTACTGAGCTTTGAAGCTTACTTCCCCTTCCTTTCCATCTCATTTAGGGTTGTATGTTAGCTCGAGTTGGAGATCGTTGGAGATGTCATCACACTATCATGTTATTATAGGAGGTAAAGGTAATAATAAATCTCGTAAGTCTATGGCATGTATAGGGATTTGGTATTTTGTGTATTTATCAATTGTTTTGGCCATAAGATATGGCTCACTTTGATTATGGGTTGTAATGCTTGTATATTGAATTGGTTGAGTATTAGTATTAGTTTGAAATTAGTTTGAAGTGTGCAAGGGAGGTTAGGTTAGTATTCAAAACTCATATAGAGTTCACATAGCCTGGCACACGGGCATGTGTCCAGACCGTGTGAGGTACACGGCTAGCACATGGGCGTGTCTTGTAGTCGTGTGCACAAGTCAGTGTAGTCCACGAGTAAGAGGCACGGGCGTGTCTCAAACCACCACGGTCGTGTTGAGCCACACGGTTCTACAACATAGGTATGACTTGGGGTCGCACGGGCGTGTCCCCGACCCTCATGGGCATGTGAGCCCTGTATCTAGGAAGAATTCTTTTAAAGGTTTTTGAAAATTGTTTCGAGTTCTTAAATTAGTCTTAAACCACACTTAAATTATATTTTAGGCCTAGAGGGTCCATATAAGGGACAAAATGCATGGAATTCAAAAGTTTTAAATTTAAGTGGAATTTCATGACTCAATTTTATATGATTACAAGTGTTTAAGTCCGGTAATGCCTTGTATCCTGTTCCGGCATCGGACATGGGTAAGGGGTGTTACAGATGCAAAACTTGCTAAAGTGATTAAATATCTTAACAATTAAATAAGGAAGGACTAAAAGGGCAAATTGACCCATTTTAAATGGCTGAGGCGGCATATCGTGAAAAAAATCAAGGATTTTTACGTGATTAAGGACAAAGTTGGAATTAAAACAAAGTTTACATGGCCAAAATTGATTTTAATAGTTTCTAGACATTTTCTTCATCAATTTCCATCCAAAAACACCATTGAAGAGCTTTCAAGGCTGGTTTTCCTGTTTTAGCTTCATATCCGGATAGACTAAATTCGGAGTTAAAACGCAGAAAAGAGAAAATGTCAGATTAGTAAATTTTATGTACACGAACATATGTCGAGGGAAGTTAGTGTAACTTAATTATGTATTTACATGTTTAAATTAATTGAATACTATGCATATAAATTTTGTATTGGCCATGCCTATGGAATTTAATCATATATCCAGAAATACCTGATAAATGTTAAAGTTTCGTTTGAAGGAATGAAATTCGATTGCATGCATGGTTCTGTTTTCCCGAAATAGTGGTGTTCCTGCATATGTTGCGGACACGTCATAGCTCGAAAGAGCATCTCGTTAAAAGCCCTCTCAAGCTTCCTGTTATAGTGTTCTTGTGAGCTTCCTGTTTATGCTCTTTAGAGCATTCTGATTAGTCGTGATCTGCATTCGTTGTAGACACACTCACGCTCTATGAGCATTCTGTTTATAAGTTCTTTCTGAACTTTCTGTTAAAGGCGCTTATGAGCTTTCCATTAATGCTTGCTTGAACTTCCCATTATATGGCTATTTGGTGCTTTCTATTAAAGTGTTGTTTGGAGCTGCCTGTTACAAGCTTATACAGGCTTTCTGATTATAGCTCTTATGAGCTTCCTATTACTAAGCCCGGATAAGTTTCCGTTACATGCTCACATGAGCATTATGTTATATGGCTTGAGAGTGTGCTTTCTGTTAAAGTGCTTATAAAAACACTCTCAGATATGATTTGACGAATCTCTGATTTGTACACCTTATGTGTACTACCCTCGTATCCATTGAGATTTCAAATGATTCACGGGGGTGATTCTGACATGAAAATAAGTGAAATAAATATTTGAAAATATATGAAATGTATGGAAGTATGAGATGAGTTATATGAATACATGATGTGAAATGTATACATTATATGGTTTCAAGATGTGGAAAGTATGTATATATATATATGGAAATTAGATTATTGTTAAGCCATATATGTTTCTTGATGTTTGAACGAGATAGCATGACCTAGAAACGAGTTATTACCTGTATATACATCACATATATGGAAATGACAATACCTGATATAAAGATGCATAAATTAGTTATGACATGGATGAGCAACATGCTTGATGACTTTGTTCATCGATGATTAAGGATTATTATATGTGATTACTTGGCTAACATTGTGACCAAATTGGTTAATAGTGTCTTACATGTTTATTTTGAACATAAATAGATGGTAAGTTATTTACCATGTTACACGAACTTACTAAGCATTGTATCCTTACTCTGTTTTATTTTCCCCTGTTCTATAGTAATTCGGAAGCTTGTTGGATTGGAAGCTTGGCGGAGATCACTCACACTATCTCATGGCCCTTTTCGGTATATATATATGGTAAATCAATTATGGTTATAATGGCATGTATAGGTTAAATTGACCGAAGGATGGCATATTGGTATTTGACTGAAATTAGCCATTGGAATGGCTAATAAAGATATGTTTTGTTGTATATATGTATGAGACCATAGTATATCGATATGTTTTGTGTACTTGAATTGATATATATATTAGGTTTAAACATGCTTAATTGAATATTTGATCAATTTGGTAAGTTGGTCACTTGAAAATATAGTTGAAGATATATCAAGCATTTAATTTGATATGGGCTTGGTTAAATTTCTTGAATTGGCTTTTGAATGTGTTTAAGTGTTGATGTAGGTGGAAGACCACATGGGTGAGAAATAAAGCTTGAAAAATGGCCTTATTTTGTCCACACGGGTAGACACACGGGGATGTGTCTTGACCGTGTGTCTAGCACATGGGCATGTGGTTTGGTCGTATGTCCCCTGCATCATTAAAATTGAGAAATAGAATGCTCAGAATTGAGCACACGGACGTGTGTCTCAGCTATGTGAGACACACAGCCTAGAACACGGGTGTGTGTCATGGTCGTGTGAATCCTACACCTAATATTTGAAAATTAAATTAACCACACAGCCTAGCACACGGACGTGTGATTTGGCCGTGTAACCCCTATGCGTTTATGTTTTACAAGTTAGAGAGTTACACGAGCTAAGGACACAGGCATGTGCCCTATCCACACGCCACACGGCCTGAGACATGGGCTTGTCGCATGGCCGTGTGAGCCACATGGCCTGACCACGCGAGCGTGTGACCTTTGTATATAAGAAAAATTTTGTAATTTCGCAAAAATTTTTTAAGTTTCTCATTCAGTCCCGACTTGTTTATAATATATGTTTTGGGACTCGAGGGTCTATTTAAGGGACGACAAGATTGATTCCGATTTATGAACAGTAAATGACATGAATTATCTGGATTAGTGCTGTAAATTCCAGTAATACTTTTAAACCCTGTTTCAAAAATGGATACGAGTTAAGGGTGTTACAAAGAACTTCTTTGAAAACAAAAAGCCCACTGTGATTGGCTTCATCTTGGAGATCGTAATGCTAAGTTCTTTCATGCTCGTACGTTACGTCAAAGGAAGAATAGCCGTATTACTGCGATCCACAATGATTGTGGGGACTGGATTTATGATTCGGAAGCTATTGTAGCCAAGGATAATAAATTCTTCCAAAATTTGTATGGGGAGTCTCTTGGTCCTATAGGATGCTTACCTCTTAGTAAATTTTTTTGCCTTGATCATGATGATATTTATTGTTTGGGGAAGCAAGCCACTAATGAGGAAATCAAGGTGGCTCTTTTTGATATGGCCCCTCTCAAGGCTCCCAGTAGTGATAGCTTTCATGCACTTTCTTCCAGAAGTAGTGGAATACGATTGGAAACACTGTTTGTAATTGGGTTAGAAGCATTTTTAATGGGGGCACTATTGATGCTAAGTTGAACAATAACTTAATTGTCTTTATTCCCAAGGTTGATAGTCTTAAGGATTTTACTCAATATCATCCGATTAGTCTCTGTTTTGTTTTATACAAGTTTGTGATGAAGATTATCGCGAATCATTTTAAGACCATATTTCCGAAGATTATTGGTCCAGAGCAGACTGGGTTTGTTGCAGGTAAGAACATCATTGACAATGTCATTATCACCCAAGAGGTTATTCACTTGATGAAGAGTTCTTCTAAAAGAAAGTCGATGACTATTAAGATAGATATAGAGAAGGCCTACGATAGAGTGTGATGGGACTTCATCAATGCTTCCCTTCAAGTAGTCAGTATCCCTACTTTTCTCATAAATATTATTATGTCATCTATCTCTAACTCTTCAATACAGGTTTTGTGGAACGAAGTCCCTTTGTCTAAGTTCAGGCCAGCTAGAGGAATTCGGTAAAGATGTTTACTCTCCTTTTATCTTTTTGTCTTATGCATGGATTGGCTTGGCCAAGCAATTCACTCGGCTATCTTAGAGGGTCAATGGAACCCCATTTGCCTTTCTTGGTTTGGTCCTCTTATTTTATATTTTTTCTTTGCAAATGATTTAATTATTTTCAGCAAAGCAGATATGAATCATAGTCGCCTCATCAAGGACATTTTAGGTAGTTTTTGTGATTTTTATGGGCATAAAATTAATGCTAGGAAAACAAACATAATTTTCGCTAAAGGTGTGGACGTGACAATGGCAGACTTGATTAGTTCTTTGTTTGTATTTCAAAAAGTCCATAATCTTGGTCATTACCTTGGTATTCCGCTTTTTTATTAGAGGGTGACTAATGGTACTATGCATTTCGTTGTTGAAAAAGTGAGAAGAAAGCTCCAAAGCTGATGCTAAAAGATTATCCATTGCTGGCAGCATTACTTTGGCCCAGTTGGTTCTCATGTCTATTCCTAGCTACTTTATGCAGTCCATGATGGTCCCTAAGAGAGTTTGCGATGAAATTAAAAGCTTAGTGAAGCAGTTCATTTAGGGTTCTTCTGAGCTTAAAAAGAAAATGTCTCTGGTTGGGTGGGATTCCATTTCTCAACCTAATTATTGTGGTGGCCTTGGTTTACGAAAACTACGAGACTAGAATATCTTGTTTTTGCTAAATCTGGGGTTAAATATCATGACTGACAAAGAGGCTCTCTGGGTTTGAGTTATCAGGGCTAAATACCGAATGACTGATAATCTTCATATCTCTATTAGGTGACACAGAGGCTCTTTTCTTTAGAATTCTTTCACTAAAATTTGGTTGTTACTTCGAGAAAACTTATGTTGGTTTATTGGGAACGGGTGCCAAATTCGCTGTTGGGAAGATGTTTAGATCCCTAGTGCGGGGCAGCTGATTAGGTTTATCTCGGTATATGTCAATATTGGCTTTGGATGCTGTCTTATCGATATGGTCAATGAGGATGGTTTGTGGAACCTTGATTTGCTCAGATTTTGGCGTCTGTAGGAGGTGATTGAGTTAATTATAGGCATTCCCCCTCCTCTCTTCTCTGAGGGGTTAGACAAAATCATTTGGTGCCATACGTCGACCGAAAACTTTTCGATTAAAAGTGCTTATAAGATTTGTAAGGGTGATTATTGGAATTCGAAGGATGATAAATGGAAGAGTGTTTGAAAGATCTCAAGACCACAAAGAGTTCATTTTTTTATTTGGTTGGTTCTCAAGCAGCGCTTCATCAGTAACGTTGAAAGGGTTAAAAGAGGTTTACCAGCTAATTTTTCCTATCCTATATGTGGTTTTCATTCGAAAGACATTCTTCATATTCTCATATATTGTACTACAGCTAAGGATGTGTGGAGCCAGATC
This sequence comes from Gossypium stocksii, assembly GCA_020496765.1. NCBI lineage: Eukaryota > Viridiplantae > Streptophyta > Magnoliopsida > Malvales > Malvaceae > Gossypium > Gossypium stocksii. The sequence goes on from CM035622.1 coordinate 60,202,849, forward strand.
ATAACAGTTAATTATTTAACGAACTTCTTCTCTCTTAACTTACAAGACTGGATTCTTTTTAATGTGCAGGATACTTCGGTGGTCACGGAGGGAAAAGCTAGCTGGGATTGTCTTTTTGGAATTCTGTTTTGGTAGATTTGAAAGAACTGTAATCTTTTTATTTTTTAGGGCCAGTCTTGGAACTCCAGAGGGATTGTTAACAACTCCTATTGCTGGGCTACTCAATGTTTTTCATCCTCTAGAGTTACTTCTAGTGGCGATTTTGGTCTTCACTTGGAAGAGCAAGCTTATGGTTCTACGATGTTCCTTAATACTGATGGGGTAGTGCGTTTGGATACTGGAAATGCATCTGCTGGGGGGTTGCGAGAGATATGAATAGACAGTGGCTCTTTGGTTTCAATGGATACCTTGGAAAGTGCTCGATTTTTAATGCTGAACTTTGGGACATTTTTGAAGGGCTTAATCTTGTTCAAAGAAGAGGTCATGATTGTCTAATAATCCTCTTGGACAGTTTGGAAGTCGTTTAGGCCATTCAAGGAAGTACCTCTGTAACAGCCTATTTTAGGGACAAAACAGAACAGTGGTTTTGAAACCACGAATTTGAAGTAGAAAAATTTATTGCGATAATATTTTAAGGTTTACCATATGATTGAATGATTGTGTGAAAATTTCGTTAAGAAATTTTACCGATAAAGTGTCCAATTTGATTAGTAGGACTAAATTGCAAAAGGTGAAAAATGTGCATTCTAGAAGCTAAGAGTGTTTAGTTGTAACGAGTTCTTAAATTAGAAGTCCTTAGATGGTAATTAGACCATTATACTTTGGTATGGACAAAAATAGACATGGTTAGATAAATTATTAAAATTTTAAGTGAAGGGCATTTTAGTTATTTGGTAAATAAAGACAAATTAAACTAAATAAAAGATGTCCATCTTCTTTAATTTCATCCCTAAGTGTCGAATTTGAAGAGTCACCATAGCTAGGGTTTTGGCCAAGCTTTCCAAGCTCTATTGTAAGTCCGTTCTAGCCTCGTTTTTAGTGATTTTCATGTTTTTGAGATCCTCGTAACCTAATCTAGCTTTTTCAAGGACTAATTTGAAGTTTTATCAAAGTTTAAAATTTTACCCATGATAGACATACTTGCATTTTGATGGCTATTGGTAGAAAATGTATGTTTGATGTGTCATAAACGACTTTTGCAAGGTGATTTTCGGTAAAAATATCAAAAGGACCTATTTGTAAAAAGTTGTAAAATGTTTGTAAAAGTGTGATTAAATGGAAAATGTGGGCTGGTATAAGTGTAAGAATGATTCGGCTAGGCTTGGGTTTTGAGGAAAATGAATACTTTTCATTTTACGAGCCTAGGGACTAAAGTGTAAAAAGTTGAAAAGTTAGGGGCAAAAATATAATTTTTGCCATAAAGTGTTTTTGGGGCTGTATTGAAAATGTGATGATTAATAAGTTAAATGTGTTGTTATAGATCAAGAAAAATGAAGTTCGGACCTAGATCGGGGGAAAAACAAGGTGTTTGACGATTAGGTCCCGTTTCTACTATTTTTGTTTTGAGGTAAGTTCGTATATAAATAATACATTGTTATATTTAAGTTTTTAATATTTTAATTATTTTATGAATTGTGATTGGCTTTTGGACAATTCGACAAAGTTCCGACAAGTGAGAAAATCCCGGTTGAACCTTAGGAATAGAATAGGATACAAGTGACATGTCATTAGGTACCCATGTGTGATTATGTATATGTGATTCAGGTGTTGGTCCAGTACGTCCTACCAGTGGCTGGGTGATCCGATATATGTTGCAGATACCTGATAGCTTGTGTGAGCAACACTGTGTAGCTATGTTCGGACTGACAGCTTGTAGCAGGCCCGTGAATAGCTCGAGAGGGAGCCTATGTGTATATTGAGATATGAGGTAGCTTTGGCTACATGTAAGGCACTTATGTGTAAAACTTCTGAGTATCCATTAATATTCCGAGTGTTCAATGGGAAAGACTAGTTGTGAAAAATATGGTTATATTGTGAGTTGGTGCAAGTATGCATGTGAAACTCATAAGCAATGAGCTCGATTTATAATGAACCTTTGGTAAGGTTGTAAATGAGTAAGTGTGACTATAAGATCTTTGTATTATTCATGCAAATTATATCATATAAATTGTATGTTGAATGTGTGGTTATAATGCTTATTATTTGTATATGAACTTACTAAGCTATATAGCTTACTCCCCTTTCTTTCCCTTGTTTTATAGTGTTACCAAGCTAGCTCGAGGTTGATCATTGGAGATCCATACACACTATCAACAAATCATTTTGGTATTATTGAATTCAACATTTTGAATTATGGCATGTATAGGGAACTTGGTCATTTTGTTATGTGTCATAATTGATTTGGCCAAATATGTTGGCTTATGTTGTTGAAAGTTGGCTAATGTCGGTTATGTTTATAATCTAATGATGATGTCTTTTATGAATGTGCAAGCTTGTATGGTTTGAAATGGATGAGTGTGTGATATTTATGCATGATGGATGTAGCAAGTGAATGGTGTGTTGATGCCTTTGTTGTGGATATTTGGTTATCTAATTATATCATGTTGTGTGTTATTGAAATGGTATAAGTATCTATGTGTTTCAGGGTGGCAAATGACTTGGTAAATAGCCTTATTTTTGTCCACAATGGTAGACACACGGGCGTGAGTCTAGGCCGTGTGTGACACATAGCTTGCCCCATGGGCGTGTGATCCGGCCGTGTGTCCCCTGCACCTTAACTTTTGCAAAATAGAATACTCGATGTTTTTTACACGGGCTGGACATGGGTGTGTGCCTCGGCCGCGTGCCTCTCACATGGCCTAAAGACACGGGCGTGTGATATAGCCATGTGAAGTCTGCACCTATTTTTGTGAAAATTAATTTCTCACACAGCCTAGCACACGGGCGTGTGGCTTAGCGTGTGAACTCATTTTGTTCATAGGTTATAAGTCAAAGAGTTACACGGGGTCGGGACATGGGTGTGTGTGACCACACGCCCTGCCCATACGGGCGTGTCCCAAGCCACACGGGCGTGTGACCCTTATTTTAAGAAAAAAATTTCTTAGTGTTGTAAAATTTTCTAAAGTTCTCGGTTTAGTCTCGAACCACTTCCAAAGCATGTTTTGGGCCTCGTAGGCTCGAATTAGGGACTTTATGATGAAATGCAAAAAGTTTTAATTTGGACGCAAATTTGTGACTCGGTTTTGTATGTTTACTTGTGTTTAAGTTCGGTAATGTCTCGTATCCTGTTTCGGCTTCGAATATGGGTAAGGGGTGTTACAACCTCAGCCATATCAAGCTCTGCTTTAATCAGGCGAATCTAGAGTATTTTTGTAACACCTCTTACCCGTGTTCTCTACCGGAACAGGGAACGATGCATCACTGGATTTTTTACACTTACAAATACACAAAACCGGTTATAAAATTTTCATTAATTTAGGCCAACATTCTAGGCCAACTCAGTAACATATATACATATATTCAAGTCCTTATACATGCCATAAACTTATAAATATTTTGGAATCTTTTAATACTAACCTCAGCCTGATAGTGTGATAGTATCTCCGGCGACCTCTAACTCGAGCTAGCGTCTGAAACTCTATAAGAAAAAGGAAGGAAAGGAAGTAAGCATTATAGCTTAGTAAGTAAATATGTAAATAATAATCAATTTATTACAAGCTTTTATGAAGCTTCATAACATGTTCTCATAATAGTATAATTACAAATACATATAGTCCCACCAATTACTTAAGCCCTTCTATTTACTCGAGTAACAGTCATTAAATTATTTTTCTCCAGAGTTGCAGAACTCTAAATTAAGATCCGTCAATTTTCCCAGAAACTAGACTCATATATCTTCTTACCATAAAAATTTAAGAATTTTTGGTTGGGTCAATTAATATAGTTTATTCATTGAAGTCTCCCCTGTTTCGCGGTTCAGTAGCTCTGACCACTCTTCACTAAATTTTTTTTTTGCTACCGAATTCAAATGCGGTTCTAGTTTCTTTTTTTTGAAAATAGACTCAATAAGGAATCCAACCATATAAATTATGTTCCTTAAATTTTTTTTAAAATTTTTAATGATTTTTAAAATTCAGAATAGGGGATCAAAAAATTAATCTGAACCAGTCTTAAAAAAATATAAATATCTCAAAATAGAGAATTCCTTTGTTTGCTCTGTTTCTTTTATATGAAAATAGACTCAACAAGCTTTAATATTATATCTCATTCCACTTCTAGTTCAACTTCTACCATTTTTGGTGATTTTTCAAAGTCACTCCTCTGCTGCTGTTTTAGATTGTTTATCCCAAATTTCATTCCTTCACTAAAATTTCTTATTATCAACTTTCAAGATAATACTTATCCATATTCATCTTATCAAAATTCAATCACATATCTAACTCATAATTCAAAACTCATATATTCATATTCCGGTATTTATCCCATATTTTTCACGTTAAATTTCATTTAGCAAACTTGTTTTCTCCCGGTGAACACTTCGAAAAGTAACAATATCAGGTGGTTTTAGCGCATAGCTCCACCTTCTGTAATTAATGCCCAACTTAGTGGTATATGCACATAGCACCACACTATTGGGCTAAGATGTAATTGTGGCATATGCACTTAGTGCCACTTTTTAAATTAATATGTATAACCGTGGCATATCCACTTAGCACCACGTTACATGTTTAACCGTGGTATATCCACTTAGCACCATGTTAATGAATCAATATATGTAACCGTGGCATATCCATTTAGCACCACGTTACATGTATCAATATGTGTAATCGTGGCATATCCACTTAGTACCACGTTACACGTATAACCATGGTATATCCATTTAGCACCACGTTTTTCCATTCCGAAGGTTCAACCGAGATTTCCTCATTTAATCTCAATTCATCAACCACAAATTCCCGTTTATGTTCATTAATTGAACAAAACTAAAACTTATTTCACATGTCACAAAATAAAATATTATAACATAATAAAACAATACATTATTTACATATAAACTTACCTCGGTGCAAAATATAGAAATTTTGCAATTTAGTCCACAATATTTTCCTTTCCCTGATCAAGGTCGATTCCATATCTTTCTTAATAATCGAGCTTGGAAGCTTGAAAAACCCTAGCCATGGTTTCTCCATGCTATATTCGACCTTGAGGAAGAAGATGAGCAAAAATTGGCTTTTAATTTGATTTTTAATTCATTTAATCACAAAATAACCAAAATGCCCCTAACTTAAAAATATCCTTTTTCACCCATTTCATGTCCATTTTTGTCCAATAAATTAACCAATGGTCTAATTACCATTTAAGGACCTCCAATTTAAAATTTCATAACAATTGGACACCTCTAACATGTAGAACTCAACTTTTGCACTTTTTACAATTTAGTTCTTTTGACTAAATTGAGTGTCCAAACGTCGAAATTTTCGTACGAAATTTTTAAAAAATAATTTCATAAAAATGTAAAACATAAAAATATAAATAGAACACATTTCAATTAAACACTTTTACCTTCTAGAATGCAATTTTACTACTTTTGCAATTTAGTCCAATTTATCAAATTGGACACACAAACAATAAAATTTTGTAACGAAAATTTCACAAAATATTGCAAACACAAAATAAATTTTAAAACTCAATCGGAATCAATATTTTGACCTCAGATTTGTGGTTTCGTAACCACTATTCTGTTTAGGCCCTGTATCGGGCTATTACAATTTTATCTCAGGAGAATTTATGGGTTCTGCATTATATTCCCAGGGAATAGAATGAAGTTGCTGATTGCATGGCAAAAGGACCGTTATCTTCTAGAGTTGAGTTGCAATTTTTTGCTTTCCCCCTCTTAGGGTTCGGGATTTCTTAGATATTGGACCAAACTAAGGGTTTTTTCCCAAACCTTTTGGATGTAACTAATTAGCTATTCCTTTTTGTTTTTCACCAAGAAAAATTTGAGTTTAATTTAATTATTATTATTTTAATATTAAAAAGAATATATATTGAATGTGTTCTTATTTTAATTTAAGAGATGAGTGAAAATATTCACGTAAGAAATTTATAAAAGAAATTATTTTAAAAATTAAATGTGGTTAGTTGAAATGATAAAATTGAAGTAATGAAACTTATGATGTCATCGGTTGACATTTCATAATCTCATCATGTCTATATATATATATATATAATATTTTTAGATTTATCAAAATACAAAATGACATAAATGTTATTAAAATAATATTTGTTATTTTATAAAATAAATAAGATTTTGATAATTTTTTAATTCAGTTGAAACCTAGTTTAAAGGAGATGTTAACTTAATGAGTCAGTTAATGTATATTATTTTATGCTATTATTTTTAATTTTAATAAATATTAAAAATTCTACTCCCGTGAAAACCACAATTATTAAAATAAAATTTTGGTTGAGTGAAAAATTTAAAGTTTTATTAATCTAATTGTCACGAGTTTAAATTTTATTATATGCAAATTTTTAATTTTTTTTAGAAAAAATAAAAAGATAAAATACTCTCAAATAATAAAATTTATTTTAAATTTGGAAAGTATGAAAGTAAATTTTCTAACTGAATTGATTGGTGACACCAACTCAATCATGGACTTAAATAATAGTGTAAATATAGTTAATAGAGATAATGAAATGTGCATATTAATATTAAAATTAAAATGTATAAATATTAAAATAAAACTTTGATTGGATAGAAAATTTAAAGTTTTAATAATTCAATTGTCAAAAATTTAAATATTATTATATGCATATTTTTATATTTGTTAGATAAAAAATTAAACTACCTTCAAGTAATAAAAGTTATTTTTATATAAAAGAATCGAATTGATAATTTAAATCATATTTGAATAAAATTATTATTTTATGATATATTCTAAATCTAAAAGTAGATTTAAAAAAAAAAAAAAAAAGAAAACGGTATCGAGAGAAATTTTCGCGCGAGCAAATGAAAAAGTTGCAAAAATGGTTTAATTCTGATTTTAGTCCCTGTATTTTTGTATATTTGAATTTTAGTATTTTTTACTTTTTAGTTTTGGAAGTTTAGTTTTTCTATTCTTTTAATTTAATAATCAAAGTTCAATTAATGACACCGTAACAAGAATTCTGTTAATTGAATTATGTGTCTATCTTTAAAATATAAAATTTGATCACAAGGCTTATATTACACATACAAAAATGTCACGTAATCTAATAAAACGTTGGTTGTATTGGTAAAGTCGAGACTTTGAAAATTTGAATTCTTAGATTCCAATTTCTGCCACTGTTGTATCTTAAGTGTAACTTCAAAAAACATATTATCAAACAGAAAAGGATTAAATTCTTAATATTAAATTTCAAGTCAACAAAGAGTATAGGGACTGAGTACAATTAGATCAAAACAGAATTCTAACTGTGCACCTTGTTCTGCTATCTTTATATAACTCGACTGAAGAGACTATGAATAGCCAGTTTCTCTTCAAAATTTGAGATGATGAGTTTCTTTTCTTCACCGTTGATTTAGCCTTTGAGGTTTATCAGAAATGGACGGTTCTCACCTTTTCATCACTTTTTCTTCGTTTTGTTCTTATCTAGAGGCATTGACTTGAAGTCGTCGTTTGTTTTTTTGAATCTTTGATCCATTCCCTAAGCAGGTTTTTTGAAAGATTCAATCAATTGTTTGGAATCGAAAGTAGTGTGTAGTACAAATTTCGGGTAATCAAGTAGAGAGGCAGCTTTCTTCTTGTAATCTAGTTTGATGGTGAAAAGAAAGGAGCAGCCTTCTCCAGAAATGGAGGGTACGGGCGACGTTGAAGCGGCGGTGGAGGCTGAGACCCGAGTCCAACCCAAACGAAGGGGTACCAAATCTCTGAAAACGCAAGCTCAGAGGGATAAACATAACGAGAGCTGTAAACGATATCGACTGAAAATTAAAGTACAGTGATCGTCAACTTTTCCCTTTCGTTTATTTATGTCTTTAATTAATTAATTTTTGCTTTGGTGTTTTTATAACTAAAGATGAGGCATGAGGAGAAGGAACAAGAGATCCCAAAGTTGAAGGATGAACACCAGAAGACAAAAATGGAGCTAGAGGAATACAAGTCTAAAATTGGGGTTATGGGAAATGAGATCCAACAACTTAAGAGAAAGCTTGAGGCACAGGTTCTGCACTCTCATTCCTCTCTCCTTTTAGTTTCATTTCAATAGTAATTAGCTTAAACTATCATAAATTTGTTTGAATCACATGGCAAACCTTGAAATCTCCTAGAATACCCATTTATATGACTGTTTTTTAATCTTATTTTGTGAAATCATAATTGCTTTTTTATAGACAGCAAACGAGGAACAGTTGAGGGAAATCCCACTGGATGGAAAGTTGATGTACGGAAATTTGTATTATATAAATCTTTGTTATTTAAAAAAAAATACTTGTTTAGAAAACTGTTTCTTGTAAATTTTTATAATTTATGTTTATTGCCATTTTTACTTAGTACACAACATTTGGTTAAGTTTATGTATCTTTTATTCAAAGATTTATCACTATTTATTTCTTTTTTATGATAAGGCCATAACTTAGTAGTAGAAAGGAAATTAGGGGAATTTTTAGATCCCTTGTTTAAGTGTCATTGGATGTAGTTTTCTCTATATTTATTCTAATTTATTTTGTGGATTTGTTCATACATATACATATATATATATATATATATATATATATATATATTAGTTATTAGTTATCAGTCAGATAGTTCATTGTAATAATTGATCATGTTTGTATCTATAGTCGAATGCATTGATTGTAATTATTATTGTAGTTTCATGGACGGTGTCTCTTCGTCCAGCTGAATTGGAAATATGTTACAGCTTTTCGGATGCTCTTTTTGTACCAAAATAGGTTTTGTCGTCTCTTTTCATGTTGGGGAGGGTTTGTTCTCACCATTTTTTTGGTTGAGGTAGTATTCTCTTATGTTAGATAATGTTTATAATTCATTTGTCTTCAATTGCAGGGGCAAATGCTTACTTCTTTGGAAAAGGTATGCCGATTATGCTGTATATTGAATAATTGAGTTTCTGATATTCTATTGAGTGTTGAATTGAATTCTACATTGCAGGTGGTAGAATGGTTTGCGTTGCAGACCAATGTGCAAGGCGGTCAAGTTTTAGCAACTTCGGGAGCTGTTTTACAAAGTGTTAATGAATTAGTGAGTTCGGGAGAGACAGGGGCGACATACTTTCAACCTTCCATGGCTGGTTTTCTTCAGCAAACATGCTTGGGTAATTATATAAGTCACGAGCCACAACTTGATTAAATTACTTGGTGTTGTATTGATAGACTCTTTTAACATGTTTGCAGACCAGGACTACATTATGGCCCCTGCTGCTGCAGCTGGTTTTGCAAATGATAACTTGCCCTCTGGGTTTGATGCCCCTAATAGTCAGGGTAATAAAGCAGGTTTTTGTACTCATCATCATATATTTTTGGTTTGTGTCTTTTTCCCCCCAATTTGTGCGAAGGATTTTCATGTCTTTTCGGTATTACAATTTTTGGATTTATGCTGGTTAATATAACTCTTAATTTCAAGGTCTTTCTCACGGCTTCCTGAATTAACTTTCTTGTTAATTTAGGAGACTGGACTAATTCTGCTACTGCAAATTATAACTTGCCTGAGTATGGTGCTACGAACAATCAGGATAACATTTGCAACAATGTCGTTGGTGCTGGTAATACATTGAGTTTTTCTCTTTTTCCTTTTTTATTTTTTTTGCATTCATCATATTAGTTTATCTTGTTTATTGTATTTTTTTTAATTCTCCTCTCCAATTGCCACATGTTTTTATCACAGCTAATAGTCCAGTGATAAATAACTTGTGGGGGTTTAAGTTCTACCGGCATGACCTCCACTAGTCTAGTGGCAAATAAGTTGTGTAGGTTTAAGTTCTGTTGCCATGATGTCCATGATTCGAATATGTATATAGTGCCATTCTCTCCTGTCTCCTCCCAACTTAAAATGTAATGAAAGCTTAACAGTACCGGGAAAAAATTCTTCTTTGTTAGTAAAATTTACCCCTAAGTTTACTTATTTTTTTATTTTTGGGTTAAAAATGTAGGACTTCTTCCTACCGGTTCCTCCTTGGAGGCAAATCCTGAAGCGTCCTTCATGTTTGATGCTGCAAATAATCATGAGAATGATGGTGATCTTTTACCCCAAGGCCACACTACAGGTAATAAATCTAGTTTTTGCATTTATTATATTGGTTCATCTTGTTTATATCTTAATTCTCCCCGCTGATTGGCAAAGGATCATGTTCTGCTCATTCTTGATTAATTTTCCTTGTTAATTTAGGATTTCAACTTTGTGAAAATCCATCTTCAGAGGCAGTTTGGAAATCTTCTCCATAAAACTCCACAGCTCAAGCAGCGCATTACTTGGCCATTTATGTCGTCTTATTTTTATCATATTATCGTGATTGTGCTTCCCCCAATGTTTCTATTGTTGCTGCAACTTTTTATGTTGAACATGTTTATTGATTTATCTAAAGTTTGAATATGCATGGTACTATCAAAACATCTTTGTCTTTGTTGACATGTTACGAGCAAATGTGATAGTGAAAGCAGATATTGATGCAATAATTGCGTAAACCGCTGTGAAAATAGGGGACAATAAATTGTTTACTTAATTTGCTTTCTATATGTCAACCGAGTTTAACTCGGTAAGATGAATCTACCATATTTGAAATCAATACAATTAGCTATTCTAGCTCTAATACATCTTAGTGAAGAATTCTCTCTTCTACTTCAAAGATTAGATCTCTCACCACTAAATTTTTCCTTTAAGAATTTAACTTGTAAAATCAATTACAAAAAATTTTTATTGTCGAAATGCATTCTAACAAATATTATTACTTACTGAATAGATAAGTGTTCTTAATAATTAGTATAACTATCTATATAAGTCTATTAAATATATGAAGATTCATTAGATTTGTCAAGATATTAAAAATTAATCACAATTCCTTCTAAACAATAGTTAAAATTAGGGGTGAGCGTTTGATCTAATCGAATCGAATGAAAAAATTTTGAGTTAATCGAGTTGACGAATCATATTTTATCATCCTAATTTGATTTGAAATTTTTTCGAATTGAGTTGAGTGAAATGAAATTCGAATCGAATCGAATATATTTGTTCGAGTTAAATTTTAAAAAATAATTTTAGGCCTTTATAACCACTGTTACCCACCGTAATAAAATTTGTCCACCGTAATCAATTTTTTTATTAACTTTCATCACCTCATAATTTATTTATTAATCTTTTATATATGGGTTAGCTTATTTGCTTGCTTATTTGTTTCGATTATCTTTAGATTCTTGTCACTATATATTTTGAAATTAAAAAATATATTAAATATAAAAATGTGATTTTTTAATAAAAGTTATTTTAAAGATAAAATGTGAAATTGATACCAATATAAAATTTTAACACGAATATTTTATGGCATCATTAATAATTCAATTTTAATATAAATATTCAATATGACTAAACAATTCAATAATATAAATAATATAAAATGTGAAATTTAATTTAATAATATAAATAGTATATATAATTAAAATTATTACTATTTATGTTTTGGGAGTAAAAATTTTAGGAGAAAAGTGGGATGGAGTAAAAATTTTGGGGGGTTTTTGAGAGTAAAATTTTGAGGAAAAGTAAATGGGAGAGTAAAATTTTGGTTTCAAATAGATTTTGGGTAGATGGGGAGGTTGGGATGGGAGAGGAGTAAAAGTTTTGAAGGGAAAGTGGGAAGGAGTAAAAATTTTGAGGGAAAAATAAAAATGTTTGGGAGTTTGGGGTAAAAATGTAAAATATTATAGTTTGATATTCGAATTATTCAAATTATTCGAGTTATTTGAATTCGAAAACTCAACTTGATTTGAACTCGAAATTTGGAAAAAAATTCGAGTTGACTCGAATAACTCGATTAACTCAAATAACTCAATTTGTTTAACTCGAAATTCGAATTTTTTTCGATTTTTTCAAGTCGAATCGAGTTTTACTCACCCCTAGTTAAAATAACTAAATACAATAAAATATTAACAACTAAAATTAAAAAAAAAAGGAAGGTTGGTTAATAAATCTTTAAGTTTTGATTCGATCCAACTTCCTTAATTCAAAGAATTTTTATATAAACTATCCGATCTTAAGGATATATCTCTCAAGTGAATTGATCTTTATTAATGGACTTGAACCGTCACAACCCTAAATTTTGGTTCAATAAATGACCAATATTCTAATTATTGACATATTATTAGTTTTGATATTGTGAATTATTGTTTATCCATTTTAAATAGTGGGTCTTCTATGGTAGAAATTAATCATTCTAATATTATTTTGATCCGGAAACAGTGTAATGCTCGGACTATGTCTCACTTTAGGTTGATCAACCTTTGTACTGTTATTTATAAGATTATTTCCATTGCTATTGTAAGTAGGCTTCAAGTACTTCTGCACCATTATAGAGGCTCAAAATACTTTCGTGCCCAGAAGACTTATTTCTAATAATATTGTAGTGGCTTATGAGGTTATGCACTCTTTCAAGAAAAGGCGTACGGGGCAAAAGGGGTCTTCTGCTCTCCAGTTGGATAGAAGGAAAGATTATGCTTGTGTTGAATGACAATTGCGGATATGTGCTGAAATGGGCTTTGTGGATTGATGGATTAATATGGTGATGCAATTTGTTTCTTCAGTTCAATAATTTGTTGTGGTTAATGGGTCTGCTAGAGGAATCAACACCCATTGAATCCCTCGTTGTTTCTAATTTGCAATGAGGGCTTTTCTACTCTTTTACGAATTGCTAATTATGAGGGTGTTCTAAGAGGGGCTAAAGTTGGTAGGGCTGGTCCTACCATAGCGCACCTTTTTTTTTTATATGACAATCTCATTTTTGGTGAAGCCACGGTTGAGGGAGCCAATGTGGTTAAAGGGATCAATAGTGAATATGAGCAATGTTTTGGGAAAATTGTTAACTTCTGCAAATCTTTTATATGCTTCGGTGCATATAGGTATTTGGTAACTCAAACCGTAACATCCCTCGCCTATCTTGATGGTCGGTTTGAATGTGAGATGCTAATAGGATATTTCAGGAGCAAAATTAATACTTTATTTTTTTAAAAAATATAGGATAAAATATTTTTATAAAATAATGTAAAAATATTTAAATTCTATTTAAAATGAGTTTTATACTTTCAAAGTTCAAAAATCATATAATGCCAATTAAAACAAAAGAATAAGGTAATTTGTAAAATATAGGAATGTTACTTAACTTTTTTAAAAGTTACTCAAACCCTTAAATAATTTATAAAAAATTAAGTAAAACAAAAAAGAGTAACAGTACAATAAGTTGCCACCCAAGTGGCCAAAGCTCCCGCCTAGTCGATACTAGAGTTTTTTTTTTCGCTAAGGACTGCTCAAGCGGCTCAAGCTAGTACAATTTTACACATTTTTGAACATTAACTAATTTCTTAAGCCTTCAGCGACTATACCATACCCAAGTTCCAAGTAATATTTGACATATGAAATAACCATATTTATACACATTAATGCCTTAAGTACATGTCATTCACACTATAATCTTTATATTCATCACAAAACTTAGTATACATCCCACTAATGTAATACAAATTACACTTTAACATTTGAAAAACAACTTTATAGGAACATCGGGTGATGTGATGCTTTGTAACTATCATAGCATCTTCTTGGCAAGTCTGCACCTACACATTTTAAACCACTAACAAGTCAGCTATAAAGCTTAATAAGTAACAAGAATAATCAAAGTTTATCCTAAGTCTTTAATAACCTTGAGCTCTTTAGACAAACCATTTTTTAAGTTTATTTAAGCCATATTATTATTAATTTAACCATTTCATGTGAATTTGCAAGTTAAGACTCAACTTATAGCTTGATGATTTATTGATTGTTTCTATTATGCATATATTCCAGTTCTGACATTTGATTCATATATGAATCTTACCTTTCAATTTCAATTTCAATTTCATTTTTCATCCCAATGTCTTGCACAATTATTAACTCACCTTAATAACGCATAAGGCTTTTAATCATACCACAATATGTTATGTCATTTATTTACACCACTTTCTTAGTAGCTTATATTTCCATTCAATTCTTTACAATTCATATAGCTTATTAGCTTTTTATTACGTACCATTATCGATATTCATTTTCTTATGTTCATGGTCAATCTTATTAATCAGTTAGCAATTAATTACACCATGAGTAGACTTAAAGACAGAGGTTGGATACTCAGGGCTAACCACCCAACACATCGTAATAACAAAAATGTCATAGCATTAGTGTTTGAAAACCATAACAAAATCACACTAAAGTGCCAGTAATAGAAGCACCAAAGTGCTAGAACAGAAGTACAGAAGTACTAATAATAGAAGTACTGAAGTACTAGTAACAAAAGTCATCTATTGGCATGTCAATTGCATCCTAGCTAACTCACTAAGCTACTAGGGCTTTGTTTTATTAATTCTGTTTATCAGAAGATTTCTTATCAAATTATTATTAGTTTCGGTATGATTTTCCATTTCATTTTAATTTTTAGTTTCAGTATAAATTTCTCATAGTATTTGACACTCTACTGGGATTTAGTAATGATCACGTGACTTTTTCCACTTTAACATAAATCACTAAAATTTACATGGCTCATGCTATTAAAATAGAAATTAGTAGTTATTTTCATTTCTCATAATATGTGTATATTTATCTTGGTTATAAACACGATTTATAGTCACTTATATTCTTTTATTTCAGTTTTCATAGCTCATACTACTTTTAGGCACCCAAATGCCTTCACATATATATTTCATTTCGCATTGTTAAGTAGGCCTTATACAAGTTTCCAGTGTTCAATTTTCCTTTGTCATGTTATGCCCATTTTCATATTATAGCTTCTATCGACTCTTGCCAATATTAAGAAGGACTTTACATTTTAACATAATTTAGCCATAATGACATTATTCAACCTTTTCATATTAGTGACATGGTTCACACATGTTCACTAAAACATTAACATGCCTAGATATTTCCACTCATATCTTTTCTTCTATATTTTAGAGTTTTATCATACACATCATGCCATGAAATTTCACATTTTTATTAACAATACTAAACACTTAATTGCAATATTAATTCATAACTTTAGGCTTATTAGCTTAGGAGAAAGAAGAGTATCCATGATACTTACTTCAATGGATGCTTTACAACACTAAATCGAGCCTTTACAAGTTTTATTCCACCATAAATCAAGTTTGAACATCCACTAACCACCATTTCCTCGTTTTCCATAAACCAAAAATATAACCAATAACTAATATAAATTCATTCCAAGCTTTTTCATATCATTTCTGAACAAATATCAATTAATGGAGGTGTAGAAAACCATTCTTACCATTGTTGAAGGTTTCTCACTCTAGCTTCATCTTTCCTCACAAAAGCTCCATAAACCCTAAGCTGAAATTGGTGAAATTGATGATGGTAATGAGTTTAGGAGGTAATTTCCATAGAGATTTTATCAAAATATTAAGATGGGTAGTGGAAATTTTAAGAGAAACTGATGAAATGAGCAAGAAAATGGAAGAAAAGAAGTGAACTTTCCATATTTTTCTGTTGTTTTCGTTAAAGAAGAAGAGAATGTGCTGATGTGTTTCTTTCCTATCTTTAAAAAACCAACAAATGGGTTTTGGGCTCATGTTTACATGTTTGAAGTCCGTTTTATGCCAATTTGAAGCCTATTTCCATTAATATGAGGTTTAAAAGATCAAAATATATTCTAGATGTCAAATATCATATTTAAATATTATTTTTAGCTTTGAAGTCTCAAGCCTTTTCAGCAAAATTATCATTTGCCACTTTTTACCCTTTTTAGAGATTCTTCTCAAAATTCCATACTTAGACCAATTTAAGTTCATAATTGATCATAAATAATTATTATAATTCCATGAGTAATGAAAATCTCACTTTGGCTTTTTTCCTGACATAAATGGAAAAATTACAATTTAGTCTTTATACTCTTCAATTTAGTTTCAAAAGTGATTTTCATCACACCAAATCACATTCTAATCCATTTCATGCAAAAAAATCCACAATAATTAATATCTTCCACATTCAGACAATTTTGCACATTAGTCATCATGCTTTTTAAAATTTACAATTTGGTCATTTTTGTCATATTTTCACTTTTACTATTATTTTCACATGCTATCATTTCTAACATCAAATTTCTTTCATAAAATTCTTATATGATTCATTTAATAAATTCTCATAATTTTCTTGATATTTAAGCTCAAAGTTTATGCCACTTGTCATATTAAAATTTTCAGGGCATCACAATCTTTTGGCATTAGAAACTCTGCTAACTTGGAGAAGTATTTGGGCCTCACTATTATGGTGGAGTGTAACAAGAAGCTAAGTGTAACAAGAAGCTAACTTTTTAGGTGTTAAAACATCATATTCGTAGCAAGATTAATAGCTAGAGTATTCGAATGCTTTTAGGGCATAATGAGATTTCTATTCAGCCTATTCTATAGACTATTCCCACTTATACCATGTCATGTTTTCTTTTATCAAATTATTTCTGCAAAAATGTGGATTATATATTCAATCTATATTAGTGGCAAAGATCTCATGTAAAAAGAGATGCATTAGTGTTCATGAAATGCCTTGTGTGATTTAAAAGAGGTGTGTGGTTTGAGGTTTCAAGATTTTGCGAAGTTTAACATTGCTTTATTAGCTAAATAAGGTTGGTGTCTTCTCTATAATTATAATTTTCTTGTTGCTCGTGTTTTAAAGAAAATGCATTTTGTGAATAAAGATTTTTTATGAGTTGAGTTAGGAAATCATCCTTCACTAGTGAGGTATCTGGTTACCAATGGGCATATTAGAGAAGGGGATCATATGAAAAGTAGGCTTAAGAAATTGTATTGCTATATGAAATAATAATTGGTTGCCTTGCAAAGTTACCTGCAAGGTGCAGTTGGTTAGAGTTAATAATATTGAATAGGTTGTTGATCTTATTCATTTTAACAGGAACTGCTAGAATGAAAATTTGGTATGTTTAATGTTTTGTGTAGATGAGGCAAATATAATTATTTGTGTTCACATTTCACAACATGGCTAAGATGATCAACTGTATGGTCTATTAAGAGTAATAGGGTTTACATAGTCCGTTGCGGGTGTTGCTACAGGGTTAGCCTATGACTAGGGAGGAATGTAACCATTGGTCTAAACTTTTGGAACATTTACAAAGAATTATAGCTTTTCGTTGCCCCAACAAAAACTAAAATGACGCTATGGAAATTTCTGAATAATTTTGTACCTACTAGATCTAATCTTTATGTTAAATGACTAGTAAAGGATACGACTTGCTATCAATGCATGTAGATGCCTGAGTGTGTGTTTCACGTGTGCAGATATTGTCAGGTGACTACACAAATTTGAAACAAATTGGGATTTAGCTAGATAATTTATTAGGACAATGATTGCATCTTAGTTTGGGTTCATAATTTTTTCCAATATTGCTCTACAAACCCAAAACTTTTATTTTTGATTACTGTCTAGACTCAGTGGTTTTCTAGGAACTTATATGTACATGAGGATAAGAACCAAACTACTCAAGAGATTTTTACCTTTATTATAGGCTACATTAGGAAGAGCAGAATCTGATTTGCTGGTTCTTGCCTTCACAATATTTTGTCAAAGTTAATTTTGATGCAGACTTCCAAGAAAATACGAACACAAGTACTGAATTCTTTATTCATAATCGGAGGGAGTAGCTACGGGGCTTGGACTAGATGGAATCTAATATATTTGATGCATTGGCGACAAAGGCTCTTAAGAGTGTTCGGTGATCCAGTTTATTGTGGAGATGGGTTTCTTCTTTGTTGAGCTTGAAAGAGAATCATTGATTGCATTTAACTGATTAAGGTCAAATAAGGTGGATTGTTCAAAGATTAGTGTGTATATTTAGGATGTTAAACATTTACCTGCTGCATTTGAGAAACTTAAGTTCTAGCATCAAAAGAGGGGGTAGTCGAGTATGTTGCAAAAATACGACTACAAAACAAAATCATTAACACTGACTGGAAAATAAACCAAGCATAAACAAAAGAAAGAATCATTGTGTCATGGAAGAACCACTGCCTTAGAAGCAAATTCACCCTATTCGGTGTAATTGTGCAGTGGACGTTACCCCTTAAGGTTAACACAAAACTTCAATATTCGTACACTTGAATAAGGAATGTGTAACACAATTGATATTGCTCTTCTTTGAGGTATCGAGAAATAAGATAAAAATAAAGCTTTAAAGCTGGTCGAAAAAACTTGGCTAGAAAAATCACATTATGTAACACCCTATATCTGACCCAATCCTAGGGTCTGGGTACCAAATGTCACAATTAAACCGTATTACTTAACAATATATTTCCAATTTATTTAATTCTATGCCAGATTCAATAATACGTTCTCATACAACTTTAATCCAATTAATTAACTATCCATAACATTTCCATAAATGAACATCATATAGAACTTCTTATTATACAATTAACTAACTAAGTAGATTAAGATTCTTTACAACTATACCAATCTACTGAATATACTTATTTACGTAATTTGACGAATTGGATTATGCTTAGTTACATATTCAATCCCTGAGGCGTATCCTCTAAGATCATATTTATATATGCATGATATTGCATCAAAGAAGTCCACTTGTATTCCGCGGGGTATGGCTTGGTTCCTTCCCACATATTCTATAACAACCTTTGATCCTGCATTCAAGGCAAACCACTTATAAGATCAAATTAACTTTGTGAGATTCTATACATCAATTATTAATTAGTAACTCTCAGTATCATGAGTCTAAAGAATTAATACATATAATTAAACTCCTTGAGTTTTAAATAAGATTTTTCAATTTGACTATAACGGGTGATGCTTATTCGTTCTTCTCAAACAAATCCTTCCTAGGTAATCTGTTGTAGGATTCCGCTAAATTGTATGATTCTCGAGGACTTTTACAAGAGACCTAAACTTCATTTCAAATTTAGAGTCTTTCTCACTTGATAAACTTATTTGATATCTCGTCTCTTGAGATGACATACGTATCACTTGTTAACTCTGGTGAACTAGTACACACTTCATCATAGTGGCAGATGATTATCCATTACTCTTTATTTTATGAGAATTTCTGATAAACACATGATATCATTTGGATCGCTTTGTGTATATAACGCAGCTAATTTAGATACCTATCTAGAAGGAAACCTTTATGTATTTAACCTCGATGGGAAGCTTGTAAATCAATTGTTTGGTGGACTATCGTATGATTAAGCCCCTTTCCTAGAGAATCATATAAGATAGTCCCAATGGACTTTCCTTCAACAAGATTGTCCTTGAAGATATTCCCATCTTCAAGATAGCACTTGGCGAACTTCTCCTTCATCAAATAATCCTTAACGGATTTCCCAAAATAAATAATCTTCATTGCACTTTCCCAGAGCAAATAGTCCCTACGAATGTCCCCCTCATTCAATAATCCCAGAAGGTTTTACAGAATAGATAGTCCTTGGCTGACATTCCACGTAAGATAGTCCTTGGCGGACATTCCATGTAAGATAGTCCTTGGCAGTCTATCCACACAAGATAGTCATTGATGGACATTCCCTTTTCTAGCGACTTCGCTAAAAAACACTTAGAAATAGTCTAGAGAACTGTCTCATTTTCTTACAATCAATGTTAGCTTGTTTGTTACCTTTGGCAGACTCTTAATGGCGAATACGTATGTGTAAATATTTTGAAGGAAAACCTTTTTTTTCCATGTACAAGACGCTTGCACATATTCCTGTTGCCTTCGCGTTTGTGTGAACCTTTTATCAGCACACTTGCCAGCGTCCCTATATGCGCTATAGCCGTTATGATGGACTTTACATAGCGCGTGTCATATAGTGGTTTTCATGTATATGCTCTGATGGTCTTCCCGATTTACTATCCTGGCGGACTTCGTTTTTCCATAAAGGCAAACCCGTCCTTCACTAGATCGTGCCATGTCTAGTCGAGGACTTTTGACTTTGGGGAGTTAGTAGACCATTCTCATGGTGCTGCTCTATAGAGCCAATAGATTATTCCCATGATGCTGCTCCATAGAGCCAGTAGACCATTTATCTAACAAATCGTCATTAAATCCTCCTTATTAATTCGAACACCTACGTGTTCACTCACATGGTCGGGCCATTATCATATTTCAGTGACTCTGATTCCCTTTCATTCCGCTCATTCCTCCATTGTGCCAATTTGCCTATCTTCAACTAACCCGCCAAATAATTCCCTTAGTACCCCACTTTTTATAATCATGCATACCACACACATAATTGCAACCAATACTATTTATTCATACTATATCATAGAGTACACCACCTACCAGTTCATCGATACACAAACCTATCATGAAATCAAAGAACATACTTACAAATATTCATGCAATTGCATTGCTTTATGTATGCTTTGATAAAAAAAAAAAGGGGGTTTGAAAAACGTAGCAAAAAATAAATTTAGGGAAAAACTAGAGTTTAAAATTTTTTTCCAAAACAAGATATTGGTTGTAATATCAAAAGTAATATACACTTAATCAAAATTGTACCTTTTTGATTAGTCTAGGATAAGCGCTTCAACCGAGTAGTCTTCTTCACTATTCTCAAGCTCACATCTACCGAGTGTGGGCTAGCTTTGAATTAGAAAATTTTTCAAAAAATTACCAATGAGGTAATTTTGTAATTTCTCTAAACTTTTGGGTCAAGTTGTAAATCAGAAAAATATCTTTTAGAAATTTTTTTGGAATAATCTCTTCAGAGAATTTTCTCTCTAAAACTTTCTCTTCAATTCAAGCGTGTGAAAAATAATGACCCAAGGCTTTTTTTTATATAAGGAGAGTTTAGAGAGTTCAAATATAATTAAACTTAATCACTTTAATATTGAATTAATATAATTTTTGTTAAGATAAATATTAGATTAAATTTAATATTAAATCTTATTAAAATAATAGAATGTTTATCTATTAGATAAATATTAAATTAAATTTAATATTAAGATAATCACTTTAATATTAAATTAATATAATTAAGATAGTATTAAATTAAATTTAATATTAAACTATTAAAATAATATAATTTTTGGAATAGTTAATTTGAAACCAAATTCTCTAGTAAAGTCCTAGTAGGAGTGTAACTCTTCCACTATCAAACCACCAAAGATCAACTGCCGCTCGCTATTGAGATGCCGCCTTCGACCACTGGGATGCCGCAACTGACCACCAAGACGTCGCCAGCACTATCGTGTTCGGTGATGTAGGTGCGACACCCTAACGGCACCTCGAGCCAATTCGGTTCTGGTCAGTGACAACCCAATCGGTCTAGTCTAGCCATCGGTTGGACTGTCGGCCCAGTTTCACATACTGACTCAATTCAACCAGTTTTTGGGTCTTGGTCTCGATTCTAGACTTTCGAGGCCCAATTTATAATTCAGGTCAAATTTTCAAGTTTAATTACCCATTGGGCCAATTGTCTGACTTGAAAATTAATTTCCAAAAATATCATATTAATTTTGATTAATTTGATTAATTTAATTTTACTTGATCAAAAACATTTTTTTCTAAAAATCACTTGGATTTTCCAAATTAATTTTTCAAGAAAATTCTTCAATCAAATTTTCTAGTTGAATAATTCTCACGACCATCTAATTTAATTCCACATCGAATAAATTGACTCAATTAAATTATTTCCAAGGTCGTGGAATTTTCTTTTGCTTCAAATGTAGTCTGATCGAGCTTTTGTTGAGCTAGTGGAAGGACCAATAGAACATATACAATTAGGCTCTAGTAATTACAACAACGTTCCGATAATTTACAATTACTTAATCATGGAGTCAGTCTTCAAGAAGTACCATGATAGAAAATTCCTTCTTGTATACTCTTTACGAAAGCAATTCATCCAAGCTTTGTCCAATTACCTCGTCATGTGTGTGTTACCCTCATATGATATCATTGATTCCTTTGAGTTAAATACGTTCACTCCATACAATCCTATTTTATCTCATTGCCACCATTATGTCTTCTTAATGATTATTATGATCATTGTCAACAAATGACTGTGATAAATTGCTCATTTGAGAACAAGCAACTCATGGCCACATTTTATATTTATCAATCCACACAATTCCAATAAGAGGATATCATTAACTCTTTAATTGAGCTATGAATTCTACTCTTTCTAGTAAAGCCATGCTATACATAAGTCATGTACCCAACACACCGACTATGGGCTTGATCATCTTTAAAGCATAAGCCTTCATTTATATCAAAGCACATGAGTTGCATATGCATGGTCAATGGCTAATTCAGGATTTAGGTAAATCACATCATGAACGTCACAAGTGAATTAATTCACAAATGAATTCAGAATTCATTTATCTTGGGTCCCGTCCAATGTATCATTCTACCAATGAATACATTTATGTCTACTTGTGGAGTTAACTACTCTGATAACCAAGGCTAGCCATCTCCCAAATTTGAATTGTAGACGACATAATAATCCTTCTCAATATTTAAATCAAATGCTCACTTTGATTCTTTTACAGGATTACAAACTCATTTAGATTATCTACTGAAGTAAGTTGTCTTTCTTGCAATTTAAACATACATACAATGCTAATTATCTTCAGTTTGAACTTTAGATAAACAATGAGCTAATATTTGCTTGTCATAATATCACTATGCATGCAAAATAAAAGATGAAAAATGCAAAAGACATAATAGTGAAATGTGAAATTAACTTTATTTATTTATTCATCATTCAAATAAATAGAAAACAATTACATGTTTTCTACAATATAGGTACATTTCCCAATAATCTCGCATTGGCCCTAGTGAAGTAAATGTGTCATGTTTTGCATTCCCATATCCTTACGTGTTTGTTAAAACTTCTAGTTACAAGAGTTTTAGTAAACGGATCCACAAGGTTATCTTCAGAAGCTACTTTCATCACATCTACAATTCTTTCGGCTACTGCCTCTTGTATCAAGTGATACTTTTGATCAATGTGTTTAATCCTTTTGTGACTTTTCATTTCCTTGGTATTTGCTATTGCAGCATTGTTATCACAATACAGTGTTATAGCTTTTTCCATATCAGGAATAACTTCAAGTTTGGTTAAGAACTTTTAAAGCCATATTTGTTTTTTCGTTGCCTTAGAAGTAGCCACATACTCAGCCTCTATAGGAGAGTCAACATTGCAAGTTTGTTTCACACTTCTCTATACGATGGCCCCACGGCCTAGAACGAATACATTTACTGACGTTGATTTCCTTAAATCTTTACAAGTTTGGAAGTTTGAGTCTGTGTATCCAACTGGAGTAAGGTTCTCTCCATAATACACAATCATATAATCACTTATTCTTTTAAGATACCTTAATACACGCTTTACAGTTTTCCAATACCTGAGACCTGGATTCACCTCATTTAAACTAACCATTCCTACTACAAAACAAATATCTGGATGTGTGCAAAGCATCACATACATAAGGCATCCAACTATTGAAGCATATGGAATCTTACTCATATGCTCTCTTTCTTTCGTTGTCTTAGGACAATCATCTAAAGAAAGATAAAAACCTGATTTAGTCAGTTGAACTTTTGGCTTTGCATCGGTTATTGCAAAACATTCCAGTACCTTGTCGATGTATAAAGCTTGAGATAGAGCTATTGTTTTATTCTTTTGATCCCTAAGGATTCGAATTCCTAGAATATAACTAGCTTTACCCAAGTCCTTCATGCTAAATTATTGAGCTAACCACCATTTAACCGATGACAATTCTCTTACATTGTTTCCGATAAGTTGAATATCATTAGTATTTTTCTCAAATCCAAAAGCCTTGATCGTTTGATCAAATCTTTTATTGTAACAGCCCGGTTTAGGCCCTAGTCGGAATAGTGGTTTCGGGACCACATATCCGATGTTAGAAAAACATTTTATTATTATTTTCTATGCTATTATATGTGAATTAGCATGTGGGAAAGTCTCGTATAAAAATTTGGTCATTTGTGTGCTTAATGATGGAAAAGGACTTAATCACATAAAATTTAAAAGTGGCAATTTATTGAATTATGGGTCGAATTGATGTGGCCTTATCAATGTGGGTCTTTATGTTGCAAATAAACCATTTAATTTATGTTTGGACACCTTTAGACACGAGTTAGTGGAAATGAAATAAATTTATAAAAGCTAAATTGGTAAATGAAATAGTAAATGTTAATATAATAAAACAAAATAGAAATTATGGTCATTTTTTGAACATTCTTAGCCGAATAAACAAAAAGAAAAAGAAAAGGAAAAGAAGCTAGGGTTCGACTAGTTAAATCGTCAATTAAGGTATGTGTTTTGTTCCGATTTTGATGATTTTTACGTTTTTGTGATTGATGCTTAATATTCTATAAAGCCCATGCCTTAATTTTATAATTTGAGTTGATTTTGAAAAGTACCATTGTTGAAATGGTGAGCTTTGTAATGATTTTTGGTGTTAAAGGAAAGATATGAAGTGAGTTGATATATTTGTATTGAGTTTTGTTGAAATTAGCTAATTTGGGCTAATTTGTGAAAATGAGTATATGGAGGGACTAAAATGAGAAATTTATGAAATATGTGGGCTTGAATGGATTAAATAGAAATTTCAGCTAAGCCTTGTTTAAAGAGATTGGGTGTATTTAATGATTTTATGAAATAGAGACCTAAATGTCAAAATGAGAAAATATGAGGGCTATTTTGTAAAATACCATAATTGTGTGTCCTTGAATTGAATTGATTGAGTGTGTGATTGAATAAGTTAATTTTAAAATGTATAGATTAAGAAAAGCGAATTTCAGATTTGGATCGCGGGAAATTAAAAGTTGTTGAGTAATCGACTAAACCGACAAAACACACTCGAGGTAAGTTTATAAGTAGTAATTTCATTATAGTGCTATCATTTGCATTGCTTTTGAATGAATTGAAATGAATGGAACCTCGAAAGAGGTGGAATTAAAGATACTGATGATGTAGTTGAGTTAATAATAAAAGATGGGTTGGTAAAGCTCGATTGAACCGTAGGATTAGTTTCAGAAAATAATGACATGTCATTAGGATAATGTGTTTGGCTTCGGGCCATGATATTGGCACTACGGGTGCAAGAAACCTCTTGATTTGGCTACGGGCCATGGTATAGATGTTTCGGGAGTAACCTTAAGTTGACTACGGGCCATGGTATAGGTGCTCCGAGATGAGTTACCTTGAGTTGGCTACGGGCCATGGTATAGGTACTTATCGGATATTATGTTTGAATGTTTGACTCTTAAACTGGATAGTTCTACGAATGAATAGAGGAAATGCCTAAGGGAATAGTGGTATGAAATAGAACATGCATGTTCAATGTTGTTAATTGATGAGATAAAGTTTATAAGTGAAATGATATGCATTGAATCAAAGAGGTGTGAATTTCATTTAAATGGGTAACCATGTGGTAAGACATGGATGAAGGTTTGTAATGTTTCTTCATGGTTCAAATTGATAGAATAGTAGTTTTATTGTTACAATCATATGTCATATTACTTACTTATGACTTACTAAGCTTGTAATATCCCGAATTAGGGCCTAATCAGAATAGTGGTTTCGTGAACACAAATCTGAGATAGAAATAATAATTTTATAATTATTTTGAGGTTTATGATATGATTGTATGATTATGTGAAAATTTCGTGAAGAAATTCCATGCATAAAGTGCTTAATTTGAAATTAGGGACTAAATCGAATAAGTTGCAAAATTTGCATTCTAGAAGTTTTTAGTATGAAATTGCTTTGGAATATTAATTAGGAGGTCTTAAATAGCAATTTGACCAATTTCTAAATTTATGGACAAAAATTGGACATGAATGGAATTTTTGAAAGTTTAGTAAGAAAGGGCATTTTGGTCATTTGGATATTAAATGGAATAAAATGGAAAAAATGACACAAAAATTTATCATCTTCTTCATATGTTGCTGCCGAATTTTTCTCTCCACCATAGCTAGGGTTTCAACACTTTTAAGCCTTGATTATCAAGAAAAACGAGATTCAAGTCGTGAACGAGGGAAAAATAAAGTAGTCGAGGAATAGGCTCGATTCCAAATATTTTGCCATAAGGTAAGTTCATGTGTAAATAATGTAACATAATTGTTATTTTTAAGTTAATTGATGTTATTTATATGATATGCTGATTTTTTTATCATGAAATATATGCTTTGTGGTTATTATCGAATAATATGCAAATTATGTGTGCTACTTATTAAATATAAATTGCTACCGAGTATTGGTTTCGGTATTCTGTGGAAGACGGCAAGGATATGTGATCGAGGAAAATCCCGTTTGAACCTTGGGAATAGATTAGGATACAAGTGACATGTCACTAAGATGATTGAGTTTCGAACTCGTTCAGTTGAGTCCGAGTTCGTGAGATGTAACTAGGCATCCGAGCTCGTTGAGTTGAGTCCGAGTTCACTTATGGATGCGAACGCCCGAGCTCGTTGAGTTGAGTCTGAGTTCGCTTATGGGCGGGTTACATGGTCGCTTGATTACATATGTGGCACTTATGTACAAATTATCCATGTATCCGAGTTATATTCCGATGTGTTCAATGGGTAAAATTCTAGAGAAACAGAAGAACACTCTAGATGCAAGTGTCATTTTGATAAGTGTTGTGAAATGGACACTTTGGACAGGTATGTACTAGACCCTCGGGTTGAAACTTAATACAACAACAATAATGTGGTAAGATGATAAATGATGATTAGAAATGTGATATATGTCTTGGTGATACCATGCTAGTGTTGTTTGGTATAATTGCTTTGTTATGTTACTTGTTATTTGCATATGAACTTACTAAGCATTTATGCTTACTCCCTCCTTTTTATTCATTGTAGTTTTGGACAAGCCGGCTTAGGAATAGGGATAGGTCGAAGGCTCGTTCACACTATCCGAAGAACTTTTTGGTAAAATGGCTTTTAAAACTTAAGTATGGCATGTATGGCAATATATCTATTTTTGTGTAAATAATCTTGTGATATGGTTATGGTTGGTTGAGAAAATGCTTGATGATGATTAGTCATTGGAATGGCTAGTCTAGATCATGTTTGATGCCATGTGAGTTTAATATGTTATCTAGTTCATGAAAATTCATAAAAAGATGAAATTGCCATAAAACAGAACATTACAGTAACAATGACGTGAGTTTAAAAAATCACTAAAAATAGTAGATACCAAATTAGGTGATGAATTAAATATGAAACTGAAGCTTATTGTCTACTTTAATATGGAAGAAGCAAAACAGGTAAAGGAGTTATTTGTTGTGAGATATTTGAGTTTTAGTGAAACATAGCCAGAGCGATTTCTGGATCCCTTATTCCAAATTTGGAAATTCACCATAAATTGTACAAAGTAATTAGGAGGTGTACTTTATATTTTAAGAATCCTTACTGAGTCTAGTTTTAAGATAAACAAATGGCATAGTCATATGAATTTTGTACAGAGAGAAAAGTGGTTTGTAGTAAGCAGAGGTCAGTGCAGTCGAGTTCTAAAACAGGGGTAACTTTAACTAATAAATTGTACTAATTGGCCTGACCGAAAATTCTAGAAAAAAATTAGTAGATAGATATATGAGTCTAGTTTTAGGGAAAATTTACAGACATTGATTTTGAGTTTTGTAACTCGAGATATGATTTTTTAAGTGACCATGACGCAAAAAGACAGCTTGCTACGAGAATTAAATTAGTTGATTTAAAATTTAAAAAGTGATGAAATAAGTTTAGTAACACTTCAAGCTCGACTCCGGCGACGGTCTCAGGTAAGAGGGTGTTATAAAGCTTTAAAAGCTTACTTGGTTTATTTATTTCTATTTTATAGATCGTCGAAGCTACTAAAGGCTCGGGAATCATCGTGGATCATCATCGCACTATTTGAACTCATTTTGGTACTTATAATGTTTTTGAATAACTAAGTATGGCATGTATAAGCTAGGAAGAGTTATATGTATATTTTGACTTGTAAATAGGCTATGCCATGTGATTTGGCTAGCTAAATTGTGAAAATGGTGGTTTTAGTATGTGATATGAGATGCAAATTCTAGTATGCTTATAATACATGAATGGCCTAACTTAATATGGTTATTATGATATGAGTAAATGATCAATTTGGTAAGTTTAGTTATAAATTGAAATGGTTCATGATGTGGTATTATAGCAAGTGTTATGTAATGGTTTTGGCTTGATTAGTGAGTGATTTAGTTTAGTTAACATGCATGAAATGGTTGGTGACATTCTTGATTACATTGATTAATATTTTGGGCGTGTTTTGGCTGTGAATTGTTGGTATAAATGTTTTGATGTTGGCTTGTAGGGATGACCCTAAAGTTGAGTGGCAAAGTTGGCTTTTCGAATGGCCTATTTTTGTCCACACGGGCATAGACACGGGCGTATGTCTCAGCCATATGCGACACACGGTCATAGTACACAGCCATGTGTCCCTTGGGGTACCCATTGAATTAAGTCAGTATACCCTATAGGAATGACACCACTTAGGCACACGGGCATGTCTAGTGGTAGTGGATGCAAGTTAGTAGCCTCCTTAATTTTCACATAGTTGGGCACACGGGCGTGTCTCGTGCCGTGTGAACAAGTCAGTATGTATGCCCTATTTTGCCACGTCCTAGACACATGGGTGAGTCTGGTGGTTTTGTGAGGCATACGGCCTGACCACACAGGTGTGTGACCTCAATAGCCTTGAAAATGTTCAAGTTTCGGAAAATTTTTTTCTAAGTGTTTGGTTTAGTCCCGATCTTCTTCTAGTGCAGGTTTAAGGTCTTGAAGACCTTTATAAGGGACTCTTTAATAATGTTTGAATATGTTAAGATGTTAATGAATGTGAAATGCCAGTAAAGTTCTGATTTGTCCGGTAATGCTCCTAACCATAGTCCGGCGATGGATAAAGGTTAGGGGAGTTACATTTATTCCATGAGCGAGACGTTTGTTTAAGTTTGTAATAGCCCGATTTTGACTCTAGTCAGAATAGTCGTTTCGAGACCACAAATCTGAGTCAGAAAAATATTTAAATATTATCTTTCATGCCTAAATTATGTGAATTGACATGTGTGAAATTTCCATGATTTAATTTTTCCGTTTATGTGTTTAATTTGCGAAAATGACTAAATCGCAAAAAATTTAAAATTGTCCTTCTATTTGATTAATGGCCGGATTGACATGTCTTTGTAAAAGAGAGGTCCTTATGTGGTAAATGGACCATTAAAAGGTTGAATGGACATTAAAAGACATATGCTAGTGGATTTTAAATGAAATTAAAAAAGGTAAAATTGGTATTTAGTAATCAAACATGAATTAATTAAAACAATGCATAAAATTTATCCATTATCACTTTGTTTTGCCAAAAATATAAAGAAAACAAAAGAAAGAAAACATTCTAAGGTTCGACCTTGATTCTCTTTGATTAATGTATGTAATTTGATCTATTTTTGATGATTTTTACGTTTTTGTGATCGTTGCTATGTGTTCTATTAAGTCCATGCCTCAATTTCTGAATTTGATTATGATCTTGAGATGTGCCATTGTTGTTAATATGAGTTTTATGAAGTTTAATAATAGAAAATAAAATATATATGTTAGATTAATATGTTTTGTCTTGAGATTTTTGATGAATTTGATTAATATGGGCTAATTTGTGAAAATGAGAAATTGAGGGGTTAAAATGAGGAATAAATGAAATATATGGGCTTATATGAGCTAAATGAAAATTCAGCTTAGCATGTGTAAAGAAATTTTAACATATTATGTGATTTTGTGAAATAAGGACTAAAGTGTCAAAATATGAAAATGTGAGGGCTAATTAGTAAAATGCCCTAAATATGTGTTTATGAATGTGAGATTGAATGAATTAAATTTGAATGTGTTTAGATCAAGAAACAAAGAAAACAGAATTAGATCGGGGAAAGTCAAAAATCGTTGAATAGCCAATTTCATCCATTCAAATATGTACGAGGTAAGTCTATATACAAATAAATGTGTTTGAATTAATTTGTTTATGTTTATGTGATAATGAAATGTGATGAATGGCTATTGGAGTTGAATTATTGAATCCGAGAAAGTTCCGATAATGTAACAAAGTTCGAAAAGCCCTTTCCGAACCATAGGAATAGTTAAGATACATATATCATGACATAAGATTCTGCTATGTGATATCATGTAAGACCACGTCTGGGACGTTGGCATCGATTTGAGATTTATGTGGAAGACCATGTTTGGGACATCGACATCGTATTTGATTTCGTGTATGAGGCATTGATTTTTGATTACATGTAAGACCACGTCTGAGACGTTGGCATTGTACGAGCTTTTCGAGCTATCCGAGTATCCTTTTTGATTCCGAACTGTGCAACGGGCATTCCAAGAAATGAAGGAGTATATGAATGTGCATCCAAATTTTGGAACGTATGATTGTATATGAAATTTAACAATGAAAGGTATATATGTATATGATTAATTGATATGTGAGCTACTTGAGAATGTGATGAGTTTATAAGTAAGTGACTATGAACATTTGAGCTATATGAGAAATATGAATTTGCTATTGTGATGTTATATGATTTTTATGAATGAAATGGTTCATAATTATTTATGTGTAAAATTTATTTGTATATGGCTTACTAAGCTTTTGAAAGCTTACATTGTGTGTGTTTGCATTGTTTTATAGATATCGAAGCTACCAAAAGCTCGGGGATTGTCGAGGATCATCACCACACTATTGAACTTTGTTTTGGTACCCTTTTGAAAATGTGAATATAAAAGTATTGCATGTATAGGCTAGATAAGTTGAGATATATAAATCTTGCCATGTGATAGAGCTTGATGATAGATGTGATTCCGGTTTGATGCTGGTAAATGTTAGTGATGAGAAATGGTAAGTTTTGATGTGCTTAAATATGGCTTAATGAATTGGTCAATTTGGTATGTTCTTAGTTGTGAATTTGATAAGGTTTTAGTATGATTTGATGATGGATTGAAATGAAACATGAACATGTGCTTTTGATATGTTTTTGGTTGGGTATTTGTTATGTTTGAGATGGAAAATTGAGAATGAGATTGAATTTTGATCTATTAGTATGAATTATACATGTTTTGGCATTAATTTGGTTGCAAAATTGGTATGAAATATGCTTGGTTTGACGCTTATAAGGATGACACAAAATGGGTGGCAACATGGCCTTGTAAATGGCCTATTTTTGCCCACACGGGCAGGGACACGGGCGTGTGTGTAAGACCCCCTAACCCCAAATCATTATTGGAGCAGGGTTACGAGGCATTACCAAACTTAAACATTAGTAATCATACAAAACTGAATCAAAATTTTTTGTTTCAAGTTAAAACTTTTCAAATTGCATCATAAAGTCCTTAACATGGGCCTACGAGGACCAAAACATGCTTAGGGGATGATTTGAGACTAAACCGGAAACTTTAGAAAACTCTAAAGAAAATTTCATGAAAATAGGGGCACAAGCTCATGTGGCTTGGAACATGGCAGTGTGGCCAGCCTATGGGGCTCATATGGCCGTGTGGCCAGCCCGTGTGGCAGGCTGACTTGCAATTTAATAAGAAACAAAGGGCCAAACGGCCTGGGCACATGCCCATGTTGCTAGGCCGTGTGATAACCTGATTTTTCACCTTTTTTAAGCCATTTTCACACGGCCGTATCACATGGCCATGCTAGAATGGTGTCTTTGACATGGCCAAGACACACGGTCGTGTCTAGCCTATGTAATATCCTGATTTCTCATTTTAAGATGCAGGGGACACATGGCCAGTACACACGCATATGTGCTAGCCGTGTGTCTCACACGGTCTGGTCACACGCCCGTGTGTCAAGCCATATGAACTCTATATGAGCCCCAAACACTAAACTAACCTCCCTGCAATTTCAAACCAAGACCAAATTGCAATCTATGTAGCAACCAATACATTTCCATATTTAAACATACCCAATCATGCCTAAACAAATGACTTATCTATTTTGTTCAATGGAAATACATGGTACCATATAAATTCATACTAATAAACTTTATTCATTTCCATTCCATACTTCATCAAATATGTCATATTAGTTCCATTTCATACTTATAACCAATTTAACCATCACTTTACAACCATAATCATAAGACTTTTATACTTACCTATACATCACCTAGGTACAAGCCATATTCATCAACGGAAAGGTACATCACTAAAATTTCTCTGAGGTCGGGATTACTCTAGATGCTGAACCGGACATTGGCTTTCTCAAACCTGTGCACGAAAATAACCGTACACTGAGTATGGATATACTGAAGTGGTATTACCATAATTCAAAATTATAACATTATACAAGAATTTATATATAATCAAATTATGCTTATAATTATTCATTAATTATCTCATACTTTAAACTAACTTATTCAATAATAAAAATAAGCAATATTTCAAACTTAGTATTTAATTGTATTCATACCTTATTTCACTATCTCAATTTCTCAAATATCAATTCAATTATAAACTTTCATTAATTAACAATATCAATACAAATTTTAGTTATTCTTCAATTTCAATCATATATCACATGTAACAATTTCAATCACTACATGAACATTAAATTAGTGCCTTTCATTTTCAATCTGTAACACCCCTATCCCGTAACCGTCGCCGGAATAGGTAAGGGGCATTACCGGACTTGTAACATATATCGGAGCAGTAAAAATTTTAAACTTTTTAATCAAGATTCATCACGTATCATCAATCATCAGAGCATGCTTCAATTGATCATAAAAGGATGCATATAACTATTGGAAGTCTAATTGGAAACATGCTAAAAGATAGGAGAAAATTTGCAAAATTTTCAAAGTTAGGGACACATGGCCGTGCCCCTTGCCCGTGTTCTTCACACACGGCCGTGTCCCTCCAGACACGCCCAAACCTTTCAGCCCGTGGTCGAATCTGACTTATCCCACATGGCTATCCAACACGCCCATGGGGTTAGGCCGTATGTCGCCCACGGTCTAGGCACGCCCGTGCCCTTACCCCGTGGTCGAAACTGTCAAATATCACACGGCTGCTAGACACGCCCGTGTACAAAACAGAGCAGACCGTGTGACTATACTGCCAAATTTCACACGGCTACAAGTTACCAGACACGCCCGTGTGTCTAGGCCATGTACCAAAACTGACCAAGACATCAAGGTGCAGGGGACACACGGTCGAAGCGCATGCCCGTGTTCCCTAGCCGTGTGGCACGTTATAGGCTCGGTTTAAGCCAAATTTGCCACCCAATAAGGGTCATTTCAACTAGCCATTAACCAACAACATTTCATGCCATTCTACCAACCTAAAACATACCAATTCAAGCACAAAAAGGACCCAAAATCATCTCAATTCATTCACAAATCAAGCACACCAACTCAAAGGCCTAAATGACCATTTCCATGCACTCATCCACACATATATACATATCAATTATGCAAGCTTATAGTCTCATCAAAATCACATATCTTTCCATAAGCACATATAGCCAAAGAATAACTCTAATACTTGATTATATTCATATATGAACCAAGCCACATCTCATAGCTTGATCATTTACCAAAATATATCATGCTCACCAAATATCTAGCCTATACATGCCATGACCATTTCATTTACAAAAGGTTTAAAAGTACCAAAGTTTGATAGATAATGTGATGGCAATCTCCAACTCATCCAATTATCGAGCTAGCTTCCGAATCTATAAGACAGTGAAAGAAATGAACAGAGTAAGCTTCTAAAGCTTAGTAAGTCCGTATAATATAGAAATTAAACCTTACCAAATCAATGCGATAATTACAACAACAATGCCAATTCAATTCATATACTCAAGTTGCCTATTTCACAAGTATACACTTGTTAGTTCATGTAACATATAAATTCATTCATGTACCAACCACAACATTCATGTATCATATCATTGCTCAAATACTTGTACATGTATTGCATATAACTTATACCATATAATCCATGTAATTCTCATGTCTCATATAACATGTGATACATATATCATTCAATCTTCATGTAACATGTATCGATAATTGCCCGTTGAACCTATAAGAACATCGAGGGATACTCGGGTGATACACACACAGTGTATATACATATAACCTGTAATCTGTCAATGCATCATGTATGCTCTTTTGAGCCTGTATCGGTATGCCCGAAGGCTGAACATGTGATCCCGAAGGATGAACGGTAAGCCCGTAGGCTAACGGTGAGTCCGAAGACTAAACATGTGATCCCGAAGGATAAACCTGTAGCTCATGAGCACGTGGTGAGTCCGCAACAAATGCAGGAGCTCGAACCACCCTGTAGCCCTAGTGACATGTCACTTGTATCCTATCGACTTCTACGGTTCTAACGGGGCTCGGTATTCATTTCTCACTTGTAACAATTTCATTTCAATTTCATATGTATACATCCAAATAGGCTATTCAATCAACTAATATGTCATATATTCCATTAACAATAATTATAAACATAAACACATTAAATTGCATTATACGAACTTACCTTGTAATCCCGTATCTACTCGTCTATTTTCCGTTTTCCCCGATCAAGTTCCGGGATTCGATCGTCTTTATCTAAATTAATGCAAAATTCAGCTATTTACTAACTCACATATTCAATTCAATCCAAAAACATATAATTTGACATATTTGCAATTTAGCCCCTATATTTTCAACACTTTACAATTTAGCCCTTTTAACACCAAATGGCAAATTACATAATCAATCCCCCAATTTACCATAGCCAAATATTCAAGGGGCTTATACAAGCATATATCTTTTAATTAATCACAAATTTAACCTCAAAAATTCTATCTTTTTGCAAATAAATCCTTAAATTCATTTTCATCAAAATTTACTTTAAAATTCTTGTATTTTCTCACATAATATACAATAATTCATCAAAATCTATCAATATATCAAGGATTCATCAATGGAATTTTTCAAAAACATAATCAAAATAAAAAATTGAGGTACGGGTCGGTTAATATACGAAGCAACGATTACAAAAACGTAAAAATCATCGAAAACGGAATAAAAACGAACCTCAATTTGGATCTTAAAGTGGCCGAATGCTTGAAAGTGTAAAACCCTTAATTTTTGTTCATATAATTGGTGAAGAAGGTAATGAAAATGAAGACATTTTATGTTTCGTTTTAATTAAAACATATAATAAATCAAATGACCCTTTTACCCTTTGTAAAATTATTATAAAACATTAGAAAACATGGACATAATGGTCCATTACCAACCACTCCAATTAAAAATGGCATAATTGCCATGCAAGTTCCTCCTTTTATAAAGCCATGCTCAAATAAGCCATTTATAAAATAGAACTCTAATTTATCGCTTTATGCGATTTAATCCTTTTTATCAAATTAACCGATCAGACAGTAAAATTTCAATACGAAACTTTCACACCATATATCTATCATACAGTAAAACATATTAAAACATTTAAAATAATATTTTGACTCGGTTAAGTGGTCCCAAAACCACTCGTTCCGACTAGGGTATAGAGTGGGCTGTTACACAATCTCATATCTCAATTTCCAATTCACATATCAATTCACAATTTTACTTTCTCTTTTCTTTCCATAGCTCAATCAATCACATTTATTCAAATTTTATCATTTCTATAACACCCCTTACTCTAGATTATCACCTTACCCGAGCACGAGGCATTACCGAACAATATCACCATCATCCTTACATAATCGAACCACAAATTTTCGTTCCAATTTAAAAACTTAATCATAAAATATCATACATCCCTTAAAATGGACTTACGAGGCCCAAAACATGGTTTGGGGATGGTCCGAGACCAAACCAAGATCTTAGAAACATTTTGGAAAATTTGACCTAATGCAAAGCACACGTCTATGTGAAACAGGGGCACGCCCGTGTGGGCAGACCGTGTGGTCACACATGCCTGTGTCCCTTACCCGTGTTGAATTATTAGGAATTTATTTTTTTCGAACCTACAGGGGTTTTCACATGGCCGAGCACACGCCCGTGTTCTTGGCCCGTGTCCTTCACACGGCCTCGACACGCCCGTGTGGCCTCCTCGTGTAAAAAACTGGGAGATTCTGTTTATGATGTCAGCATGCCATTTTGGTCGCACGGCCACGGGACACGTC
The DNA here is from genome assembly GCA_020496765.1 of Gossypium stocksii. Lineage (NCBI taxonomy): Eukaryota > Viridiplantae > Streptophyta > Magnoliopsida > Malvales > Malvaceae > Gossypium > Gossypium stocksii. The sequence goes on from CM035622.1 coordinate 60,239,291, forward strand.
CGTGTGACCAGGCCGTGTGACGTCCCTAAGCTCCTAAAATCCCATGCAAGGTTCACACGCCCTACATACATGGCCGTGGGGGCTGGCCGTGTGGCCCTAAGTTAGGCTATTTTCTAAGCCATACTTTACCCAAAACACATGTTATCACTAGTAATTTTAACACCACATAACAAACACATCTTTAGTCATCTAAAAGACTCCATTTACTCATCCATTTCAAGTTAAACACACACAAACATACCGAGTATGTAACATCCCAAAATAGGGCCTGAAAGGAACAGTGGCTGCGAAACCACAAATTTGAGATAGAAATAATTATTTTACAATTATTTTGAGGTTTATGATATGATTTCATGATTTTGTGAAAATTTCGTGAAGAAATTTTATGTATAAAGTGCTTAATTTGAAATTAGGGACTAAATCGAATAAGTTGCAAAACTTGCATTCTAGAAGCTTTTAGTATGAAATTGCCTTGGAATATTAATTAGAGGGTCTTAAATATAAATTTGACCAATTTCTAAAATTTTGGACAAAAATGGGCTTGTACATGAAAATTTTCAAAGAAAGGCATTAAGGGCATTTTGGTCATTAGGTAATTAAAAGAATAAAATGGGAAAAAGATGACAAAAAGTGTTCATCTTCATCAACCTTGGCCTAAACTTCATGTGTCTCCATAGCTAGGGCTTCTTCAACTTCCAAGCTTCATAGTAAGTGATTCCAAGCCCTGTTTTTAATGTTCTTTATGTTTTTGGAATCCCGGTAGCTCGATTTAGCTTATGCTAGTAATAATTTAAGCTAGGGTTCATATTTGGAAAAATACCCATAGGTGAAAAGTGTTTATTTTGGTGTTTTATGATAGAATATGAGGTTTTAAATTATGCTAGACAACTTGTGCTACTCGGTTTTAAGTAAAAACAAGTAAAAGGGCTTAATCGGTATCGGTAAAAATACCTATTGTTCATAAGTACATGTTATAGTGGGAATTTGAGGTTGTTGTTGGTAAATAAATGATCAGCATGTCCTAAAACATAGGAATTTGGGATAAGGTTTAATTTCCGAGCTTTGGGGCAAAAGTGTAAATATGTAAAAGTTTAGGGGCAAAAATGTAATTTTTGCCAAAGTTTGAGTTAAGGGCTGTTTTGATAAATGTGAGTATTAAATAAGCTAAATTGCTATTATAGATCAAGAAGAACGGAATTCAGGAGTAGATCGGGGAAAGGAAAAAGTAAAGGACTAAATTGTCAAGTTTAACCGTATTTTGTATCGAGGTAAGTTTACGGTAAATAAATGCAATATTTCATTATTTTACATTAATGTTTTTAATTTCGAGCATATATACATTTACTTTATGAAAATATTCGAAGTTGAACCAAAGACGAGATGATAGAGAAAAAGTATCAGAAAGCCCCGTTTGAACTCTAGGAATGTTTGAGATACGGAATGTAATGACATTTTGGGTTATCAGACAAGACAGGAATATCCCATGTAAGTCCATATTTAAAAATATGGCTTTGGTAGGATAGGGAACATCTCATGTAAGACCATGCCTAGAGTATGGCATTGACAAGTTATTATCAGGCAGGAAAACCCGAGTATCATTAGTATTCCGAGTGGTTCAACGGGCTATCGTACAGGTTAAATTATAGGAAATTCTCAGCAAAGGAAAGGTAAGTTATATTCATGAGTTTATTGAATAATCAAGTAAGAAGAAAGTAAGTGAATAAGGAAGAGGGTAAGAAATGAGGTGTAAGGAAAGCTTATGATGCTTGATGATATTATAATTAACTATTATTTAGGGTGAATGTTGTGATTTATTTACTTGTAAACTTACTAAGCTTAGTGCTTACTCTCTTTATTTTCCCTCTTTTTGTAGTTCTTACCAAGCCAACTCGGGGATCGCAAGGAACGTCGGAGATCCAGTCACACTATCAACAGGATCATTTTGGTATAACTAGGCGTTTAATTTCGCGTATGGCATGTATAGGGACTTGGCTTCTTTTGGTATGAATGTCCTTAGGTTATGTTTAATGAATGGTATGTAAATACTTATTGATGATTAGCTATTGGAATGACTAATCAAACATAGGTTTAATACTATGTATGCCTAAATGGTAATTATCACATGGAAACCATGAAAAAGGTGAAAATAGCTTAAAAATAGATTCGAATAGCAGCAGTGACATGATTTTGAAAAATCACTAAAAATAGTATAAATTGAATTGAATAGTGAGTGAGACATGAAATTAAAGATTAATGAGTCTATTTTCATGTGGAAGAAGCAGATAAGTAAAAGAGTTGTATATTACGAGTTATTTGCATTTGAGTGAGACTACTCCAGATTGACTTCGTGATCCCCTGTTCTGAGTTTAAAAATTCACCATAAATTGTACATAAATAATTAGGCATTATAGTTTATATTCCTAGATTTCTTATTGAGCCTAGTTTGAAATGAAATAAACTCCATGCCTATTTGAATTTTGTACAGAGAGAAAACTAATTCGTAGTGAACAGAGGTCAGAGTAGTCGAATTGCATAACAGGGGAGACTTTAACTAATAAACTGTACTAATTGGCTAGAATAAATATTCTATAAAAAAATTAGTAAGAAGGTATATGAGTCTAGTTTTAGTGAAAATTTATGGAATTAAATTTTTAGTTTTGTAACTCGAGTTATGATTTATTTAGTGACTGTGATGCAGTTGGACAGCTTTATAAGGAACAGAGAAATAATTTTATTTTGGTTCGTTTAAGTAATCGGAAAAATTTTATTGATCCCGGTTTGGCCCTGAACCATTTTAATAGTATGATTTAGGGTCTCGATGACCATTTTTAGGGATATATTGAATGAATGAAAATAAATTAATTTTAAAAGCAAATTTCTATGCCCGAATGTGTAAGTTAAGTCCGGTAACGCCTCGTGCTCGACTTCGGCGACGGTCTCGGGTAAGGGGTGTTACATTTATTGGTATCAGAGCAAAGTTTTAGTTAGTTCTCAGAATAATTAGTAGGAGTAAGAGTCTAGCTTTACATACCATACTTATATTTTGATAGTGTGACGACTCCTGACGATTTTAAAATATTTTGTTTTATAGTAATGGATCCTGAACGAGCTGGTACTGATGATGTAGAAAGTAATGTGCCTGCTCCAGCGGAAGGGGCAGTGCCATTTAAGGATAGGCCCGTGACTGTGAATCAAGGAGGAGGGGCTCGAGAAGCCTTCTTCCAAGCTATGAATGAATGGTTTGCCGAGTTCGTTCGTACGAATTTGGTTGTTAGACCTCCACCCTCTCATGATTCTCAGGCCACCCATATAGCTCAAGCTCCTCTAGTCATAGGTACGGTGATAAGAGAAAAGCCACCCGTTGACAAGATCAGAAAACAAGGAGCCGAAGAGTTTCGGGCTACTAAAGATGATGATGGAGAAAGAGCAGAATTTTGGCTCGAAAATACCATCAGAGCCTTTGATAAATTATCCTGTACACCTGAGGAATGTATGAAATGTGTAGTATCACTTCTTAGGGACTCAGCTTACCACTGGTGGAAGACACTTGTATCAGTTGTACCGAAAGAGAGGGTCATCTGGGATTTCTTTCAGGAGGAATTCCGTAAAAAGTACATCAGTTAGAGGTTTATCGACCAGAAAAGAAAAGAGTTTCTAGAATTGTAACAGGGTAATATGACAGTGACTGAATATGAGCGTGAATTTGTCAGACTCAGCAATTATGCTCGAGAATGTGTATCTACAGAGGCGATCATGTGTAAAAGGTTTGAGGATGGGCTTAATGATGATATTCGACTGTCAGTGGGTGTCCTAGAAATAAAAGAGTTCGTTGTTCTAGTTAAGAGAGCCTGTAAGGTAGAGGAGCTGTTAAAAAGAAAAGGCAAAGTTGAAATTGAGATGCAAGATACGAAGAAAAGATAGATGAGCAAGTCGTTTCAGTCTACATCTAAGAGGCCTAGAGAGTTCTCTACTAGATCTAGCTTTTCAGCAGGGTATTCTAGTCGAAATAGGGGTAATAGATTTAAGGATCCGAAAGCTCAGACTACCTCGATTGCGAGCGTAGGTAATGTTCGACCAGGTAGATCAGGGTTTCCATGGTGCGGTGGACTTCATTTTGGCCCTTGTCGAGCAGACGAGACTGTTTGTTATAAGTGTGGTGCTCCAGATCATTTTGTACGAGAGTGTCCAGAAGTGGTTAAATAAGAAGTAATACAGAGTGCTAGATCCGGAAATGCTCCTATTAGAGGCAGATCACCGAGGAACCTGGGAGTAAGAGTGAGTAACAGAGGCACCTCTAGAGATTTGGCAGTGAGACCAGATGTTAGAGCCCCTGCGAGGACTTATGCTATCCGTGTACGCGAAAAGGAATCCTCCCCCGATGTGATTACGGGTACATTTTCTTTGCATGATATTAATGTTATTGCTTTAATTGACCCGGGTTCGACCCATTCCTATGTTTGTATGAAATTGATGCCCAGTATGAGCACGCCTATAGAATCCATAGAATTTGTGATTAAAGTATCGAATCCATTAGGCAAGCATGTATTAGTAGATAAAGTATGTAGAAATTGCCCCTTGATGATTAGAGGTCACTGTTTTCCGGCCGATCTCATGCTATTGCCGTTTGATGAGTTTGATGTTATTTTGGGTATGGATTGGTTGACTGCCCATGATGTGGTAGTGAATTGTGGAAGGAAATTCATCGAGTTAAACTGTGAAAATGGTTAAATTCTTCGGGTTGATTTAGATGAGTCGGATAGTTCATTTGCCATGATTTCTGTTATGTCTGCTCAAAAATGTTTGAGAAAGGGGTATGAGGCTTATCTTGCTTTTGTGTTGAATACTAAAGATCCAGACTTGAAAGTTGAATCAGTGCCCGTGGTGTGTGAGTATCCAGATGTATTTCCGAAAGAATTACCAAGTTTGCCTCCTGTTAGAGAAGTTGAGTTTGGTATTGAGCTGATTCCAGGTACCACACCCATTTCTAATGCTCCTTATAGAATGGCCCCGTTGGAATTGAAAGAATTGAAAGCTCAACAGCAGGAATTAACTGATAAAGGCTTTGCAAGACCCAGTAGTTCGCCATGGGGTGCACCAGTGCTATTTGTGAAAAAGAAAGATGGTTCGATGAGATTATGCATAGATTATCAGTAGTTTAACAAGGTAACTATCAAGAACAAATACCCACTACCCAAAATTGATGATTTGTTTGATCAATTGGAGGGAGCCACTGTGTTTTCCAAAATAGATTTGAGATCTGGATATTATCAGTTGCGAGTTAAAGAGTTAGATGTTCCGAAGACTGCATTCCGAACTAGGTATGGTCATTATGAATTCCTGGTGATGGCGTTTGGCTTAACTAATGCTCCTGCCGTTTTTATGGATTTAATGAACCAAATATTTAGACCGTATTTGGACAAGTTTGTGGTTGTGTTCATTGATGACATCTTGATTTATTCTCATGGTAAGGCTGAGCATGCTAAGCATTTGAGAACAGTTTTACAGATTCTGAGAGATAATCAGTTGTATGCTAAGTTCAGTAAAAGTGAGTTTTGGCTCCGAGAAGTTGGATTCATTGGACATATTGTTTCAGGTGAAGGTATTAGAGTTGATCCAAGCAAAATTTCAGCCATTGTCGATTGGAAGCCTCCTAGGAACGTTTCAGAGGTTAGGAGCTTTCTTGGCTTAGCTGGTTATTATAGATGATTTGTAGAGGGATTCTCTATGATAGCTACCCCGTTGACGAGATTGCTATGGAAAGATGTTAAGTTTGAATGGACTGAGAAGTGCCAGCAGAGTTTTAACAAGTTAAAAGCATTGTTGACTGAAGCTCCTATCTTAGTATAGCCAGAATCGGGTAAAGAATTTGTGATTTATAGTGATGCGTCCTTGAATGGGCTTGGTTGCGTACTTATGCAAGAAGGAAAGGTAATTGCTTATGCCTCTAGACAATTGAAGCCACATGAGAAAAATTACCCGACGCATGATTTGGAGCTAGCTGCTATTGTATTTGCGTTGAAGATTTGGAGACATCATTTGTATGGCGAAAGGTGCTGGATATTTACTGATCATAAAAGTTTGAAATACTTGATGACTCAAAAAGATTTGAACCTGAGGCAAAGAAGATGGTTGGAGTTTATTAAAGACTATGAGTTAGTGATTGATTATCACCCGGGTAAGACCAATGTAGTTGTTGATGCTTTAAGTAGAAAATCTTTATTTGCATTGCGAGCTTTGAATACCAACTTGGCCATGTCAGATGATGGTTCTATTTTAGCTGAATTAAGAGCTAAACCAGTATTTCTTGAAGAAATTTGCGAAGCTTAGAAAGACGATAGTGAGTTACAAGCTAAAAGAGCTCAATGTGAGTCAGGCATAGAATTAGATTTTTAGATTAGTTCTGATGGTTGTTTGATGTTTAGAGACAGAGTATGTGTACCAAAGAATGATGAGCTTATTTAGAAGATTTTACGGGAAGCACATAGCAGTTCTTTGTCTATCCACCCAGGTAGTACAAAGATGTACAATGATTTGAAGAAATTGTACTGGTGGGTAGGAATGGAAAGAGATATTTCAGAGTTTGTTTCTAGATGCTTGATCTGTCAACAGGTAAAGACCGAACATCAGGTACCCTCAGATTTATTGTAGCCTGTGCTAGTCCCTGAGTGGAAATGGGACCGAGTTACTATGGATTTTGTGATAGGGTTGCCGCTGACATCGGAAAAGAAAGATGCAGTATGGGTAGTGATTGATAAGCTAACTAAGTCGGCTCATTTTATCCTAGTTCGTATGGATTATTCACTTGACAAGTTGGCCGAGTTGTATATTTCAGAGATAGTTAGACTACATGGGGTACTGTTATCGATCATTTCAGACAGAGATCCGAGATTTACTTCATGATTCTGGAAGAAGTTACAAGAAGCTTTGGGCACAAAGTTGAGTTTTAGTACGGCTTTTCATCCCCAAACCGACGGTCAGTCAGAGAGAGTTATTCAGGTACTTGAAGATATGCTTAGATGTTGTGTATTGGAATTTCAAGGCAGTTAGGAAAAATACTTACCATTGGTAGAGTTTGCCTATAATAATAGTTACCAGTCGAGTTTGAAGATGGCACCTTATGAAGCTTTGTATGGACGCAAATGTTGTACACCTTTGTATTGGACAGAGCTTAAGGAAAATCAGATTTATGGGGTTGATCTAGTTAAAGAAACAGAAGAAAAAGTGAAAGTTATCAGAGATTGTTTGAAGGCAGCTTCAGACAGGCAGAAGTCATATGCAGATTTGAAAAGAAAAGAGATCTAGTATCAGATTGGCGACAAAGTGTTTTTGAAAGTATCCCCGTGGAAGAAAGTTCTCAGATTTGGCTGGAAAGGCAAGTTAAGTCCACGTTTTATTGGACCGTTTGAAGTGATTGAGAGAGTTGGGCCATTAGCATATCGGTTAGCTTTGCCGACTGAGTTAGAGAAGATTCATGATGTGTTCCATGTGTCGATGTTACGACGTTATCGTTCAGATCCGTCACATGTGATTTCTCTGACAGAGGTTGAGATTTAGCCAGATATGACTTATAGTGAAGAACTGATAAAGATTCTAGCTCGAGAGGTAAAACAATTAAGGAATAAAAGTATTGCTCATGTGAAAGTCTTATGGAATAGACATGGGGTTGATGAGGCTCCATGGGAGCCCGAAGAGGCCGTGTGAAAACAGTACCCAAATCTCTTCACAGGTAAGATTTTCGGGGACGAAAATCCCTAAAAGGGGGGAGAAATGTAACATCCCAAAATAGGGCCTGAACAGAACAGTGGTTGCGAAACCACAAATCTGAGATAGAAATAATTATTTTACAATTATTTTGAGGTTTATGATATGATTGCATGATTTTATGAAAATTTCGTGAAGAAATTCTATGCATAAAGTGCTTAATTTGAAATTAGGGACTAAATAGAATAAGTTGCAAAACTTGCATTCTAGAAGCTTTTAGTATGAAATTTGGTCTTAAATAGCAATTTGACCAATTTCTAAAATTTTGGACAAAAATGGGCTTGTACATGAAAATTTTCAAAGAAAGGCATTAAGGGCATTTTGGTCATTAGGTAATTAAAAGAATAAAATGGGAAAAAGATGAAAAAAAAAGTGTTCATCTTCATCAACCTTGGCCGAAACTTCATGTGTCTCCATAGCTAGGGTTTCTTCAACTTTCAAGCTTCATAGTAAGTGATTCCAAGCCCTGTTTTTAATGTTCTTTATGTTTTTGGAATCCCGGTAGCTCGATTTAGTTTATGCTAGCAATAATTTAAGCTAGGGTTCATATTTGGAAAAATACCCATAGGTGAAAAGTGTTTATTTTGGTGTTTTATGATAGAATATGAGGTTTTAAATTATGCTAGACAACTTGTGCTACTCGGTTTTAAGTAAAAACGAGTAAAAGGGCTTAATCGGTAAAAATACCTATTGTTCATAAGTACATGTTATAGTGGGAATTTGAGGTTGTTGTTGGTAAATAAATGATCAGCATGTCCTAAAACATAAGAATTTGGGATAAAGTTTAATTTTCGAGCCTTGGGGCAAAAGTGTAAATGTGCAAAAGTTTAGGGGCAAAAATGTAATTTTTGCCAAAGTTTGAGTTAAGGGTTGTTTTGATACATGTGAGTATTAAATAAGCTAAATTGCTATTATAGATCAAGAAGAACGAAATTTGGGAGTAGATCGGGAAAAGGAAAAAGTAAAGGACTAAATTGTCAAGTTTAACCATATTTTGTATCGAGGTAAGTTTACGGTAAATAAATGCAATATTTCATTATTTTACATTAATGTTGTCAATTTCCAGCATATATACATTATGAAAATTTTCGAAGTTGAACCAAAGATGAGATGACAGAGAAAAAGTATCAGAAAGCCCCGTTTGAACTCTAGGAATGTTTGGGATATGGAATGTCATGACATTTTGGGTTATCAGACAGGACATGAATATCCCATGTAAGTCCATATTTAAAAATATGGCTTTGGTAGGACAGGGAACATCTCATGTAAGACTATGCCTAGAGTATGGCATTGACAGGTTATTATCAGGCAGGAAAACCCGAGTATCCTTAGTATTCCGAGTGGTTCAACGGGCTATCGTACAGGTTAAGTTATAGGAAATTCTTAGCAAAGGAAAGGTAAGTTATATTCATGAGTTTATTGAATAATCAAGTAAGAAGAAAGTAAGTGAATAGGGAAGAGTGTAAGAAATGAGGTGTAAGGAAAGCTTATGATGCTTGATGATATTATGATTAACTATTATTTAGGGTGAATGTTGTGATTTATTTACTTGTAAACTTACTAAGCTTAGTGCTTACTCTCCTTATTTTCCTTCTTTTTATAGTTCTTACCAAGCCAACTCGGGGATCGCAAGGAATGTTGGAGATCCAGTCACACTATCAATAGGATCATTTTGGTATAGCTAGACGTTTTATTTCGCGTATGTCATTTATAGGGACTTGGCTTCTTTTGGTATGAATGTCCTTAGGTTATGTTTAATGAATGGTATGTAAATACTTGTTGATGATTAGCTATTGGAATGACTAATCAAACATAGGTTTAATACTATGTAGGCCTAAATGGTAATTATCACATGGAAACCATGAAAAAGGTGAAAATAGCTTAAAAACAGATTCGAACAGCAACAGTGATGTGATTTCGAAAAATCACTAAAAATAGTATAAATGGAATTGAATAGTGAGTGAGACATGTAATTAAAGCTTAATGAGTCTATTTTCATGTGGAAGAAGCAGATAAGTAAAAGAGTTGTATAGTATGAGTTATTTGCATTTGAGTGAGACTGCTCCAGATTGACTTTGTGATCCCCTATTTTGAGTTTAAAAATTCACCATAAATTGTACATAAATAATTAGGCATTATAGTTTATATTCCTAGATTTCTTATTTAGTCTATTTTCAAATGAAATAAACGGCATGTCTATTTAAATTTTTTACAGAGAGAAAACTAATTCGTAGTGAACAGAGGTCAGAGTAGTCGAACTACGTAACAGGGGAGACTTTAACTAATAAACTGTACTAATTGGTTAGACTAAAAATACTATAAAAAAATTAATAAAAAGGTATATGAGTCTAGTTTTAGGGAAAATTTACGGAATTAAATTTTAAGTTTTGTAACTCGAGTTATGATTTATTTAGTGACTGTGATGTAATTGGACAGCTTTATAAGGAACAGAGAAATAATTTTATTTTAGTTCGTTTAAGTAATCGGAAAAATTTTATTGATCCCGGTTTGGCCCCGAACCATTTTAATAGCATGATTTAGGGTCTCGATGACCATTTTTAGGGATATATTGAATGAATGAAAATAAATTAATTTTAAAAGCAAATTTCTATGCCCAAATGAGTAAGTTAAGTCTGGGAACGCCTTGTGCTCGACTCCGGCGACGGTCTCGGGTAAGGGGTGTTACAAAGTACTTTATAAAATTCTTCATAAGGTTAGATAACAAAATATTATTCATCAATGGCTAAATCACTTACCCTTTGATTCCAAAATAACTTAGACCATGACAATTACCATAACATAACCAAACCAACTTAACACCAACAACCTCAGTAAGTCCTTATACATGCCATAGTCTAAGAGTTTGTTTCGCTATACCAAAATATAATGTTGATAGTGTGGGTGATCCTCCGACTCAATCTGATCCTGAGCTGGCTTGACTAATCTATAAAACAAAGGAAAAGAGAAATGAGTAAGCATTAAAAGCTTAGTAAGTCTATATGTAAATGATTTGCATTGATATAACATTTAGCCACACCAAGGATATCACTCATATACCAACTTACCACCCAAATCTTACCAACTTTCCCATACAATTCATACACATTATTTTCACCTATTTAAGTCCACACGCATCCTCACAACCACATTCATTTTTCCACAATTTCACTTGCCCAAAGAATACAACTGCACACACATATCGATCTACCACACCAAGTCTATTTAGTGAGCATTCCCATTAAACTTTTCAGGTTAACATTTGATACTCGGTGGATTTTCCACTCATGATTCCATCAACACATAAGCCCGACTCTCGGATACACATGGTGAAGATCACTTTATCATCCATGTGACCTAGCCATTTATACTCGTAGCCCTCGTGTGCACATGGTGAAGGTCACTTTATCACCCATGTGACTTAGCTACATATGACATTGCCCTCATGTACACATTGTGAAGGTCACTTTATCACCCATGAGGCATAGTCATTAAGTCCCATAATTATCATTGCACATGGTGAAGGTCACTTTATCACACATGTGGCTTAGCCATTGAGCTCCTTAGCTCTCGGGTCTACATGGTGAAGATCACTTTATCACACATGTGACCAAATCATATTTTATCCGTATCACCCGTTATTCCGAAGGTTTAATCGGAAACTCTCATTTGCAACACAATCAATATCATAGAAGATTTTCAATACCAACATTTCATAATATCCAATAGAATTATTAATGTAGAATTAAAATAGACACATTACTTACATATAAACTTACCTCGACAACAAAAAGCAATAATTTGCAACTTAATCCGAGACCTTGCCCTTGCCCCGGTCAAGATTGATTCCTCGATCTTCTTGATCTATAATGACACATTTAACTTGTTTAATGCACACATTACTCAATTAGACACAAAATCATCCTATGGAAACTTTTACCATTTTACCCCTAATTTTGTAAATTTTTACAACTAAGTCCCTAGCTCGTAAATTGAAATGTATCAATTCCTTTGGTTACCCAAGCCAAGCCGAATATCCATGGCACCCAAAACAGCCCACATTCCTCACATTTTCATACTTTTACCCCTCAATTTATTAACTTTGCAATTTGGTCCTTTTTAGAGACTTTCATGAAATATCACCTAGTAGTCATAGTTTACCACACCCTAAACCTTCATACTCCACCATTAGACATCAAAATACTTACATGTCATACATGGGTAAAATTTTAAACATCAACCCTAGCTAAAAATAATGGTAGAAATAGCTAGAGCAAGTTACGAGGATTTTAAAAATACGAAGAAAATTAAAAACGGGGCTTGATTGCACTTACTATGAGCTTGAGAAGTTGAAGAAACCCTAGCTATGGTTTCCTACCATGTTCGGCCAAGAAGAAAAAATTATGGACACTTTTTGGCCTTATTTTTCCCTTTTTATTCTTTTATTAACCAAATGACCAAAATGCCCTTTATTAAAAACTTTTAGTATTCCACCCTTCCTTGGGCATTTTTGTCCAAACCTCAAATTTTAAAATGGTTTAATTACCATATAAGGACCTCAAATTTTAAAACCTAATTCAATCAAGTACTTTATGAAATAAAACCCATATTTTTCACCTATTGCAATTTAGTCCAACATACCAAATTGGACATGTAACCAATAAAATTCACACACCAAAAATTTCACATATTTATCCAAACACCCAATAAATATCAAAACTAAATCAGAATAATATTTTAAACCTCGAATTCATGGTTTCGAAACCACTTTTCCATTTAGCCCCTAATTCGGGCTGTTACAATTTCACTTGTTTACCCCTATTAACAAGACTCGGACCTTGGCGGATACACGGATCCAACCAAACACACCAATATGGCACATTGTGCCTAAAACGGTACATAGTACCTGATCAATACGACACATAAGTGCTTGAAATGACACACGAGGTGCCTGATACAACACACGAGGTGCTTGATATACGACACATAAAGTGCCTAAAATACGACACATAAAGTGCCTGATACTCTTCCTAATCCTATGGCATGCCAACTATATCCACCCTAGTCCAACATAGTTAATAGGGTTTCCAATTCTAAATTCAAATTCACTTTCATTTTAAAATTCACTTTTCCATTCACTAATCAAAATACAATTCAATACTGACACATATTTCTCATTCAATTCAATTTGATTCAATTCCAATCACTTTTCACATTTCAATTCCATTCATTTCAATATCATCAATTTAAAACCATTCCAATCATAATTTCTCATATATTCTATTTGTTTCACTTTTCCAATTAATTTGCATTTTAAATGCTCACATATATTCATAATTTAATACTATAATAATTCAATAATTCGAATCATATCACTAGTAATTTCCATTCAATTCACATGCAATTCAATATCATCTAATTTGTTATCAATATTCACCTTATTTTTATTTACTAAACATATTACTAAAAATTCAACAATTAATAATAATAGATTCAATACCAATACGTATTTATCATTCAATTCAATCTCCATTCAATTCAATAATAATACTTACCCTAATTTACGTATCATGCATAATAATTTAAAATTTAACAACTAATAATTAAAATTCGAATTATGGTAATACAAACCTAAATTTCTCGTTCTTACTCCTCGTTTATTTTTCTCTTTTCCTTCATTGCTCGATGTCTTGAGTTCTTTACTTGCTACGAAAATTAAAATCATTTTCACTATTAATATAATACTAATTTACAGTAATAATTGAATTTCTATTTAACTTCTACTTTATTTTCAATTTTACTCCTAACTAAGTTCACTTACTTTTCTTTTCTAACTCAATTCATACCTTATTCCTACTCAATTTCTTACCATATTCAACTTAACTATCAATTGTTCATAAGAAAACCCTAATTTCAACTTTCAATTTAATCCCTACTATACAAAACTTATACCTTACTTTACAATTTAATCCTTTACTAGCTTCTAACTTTAAATTCTATCAATTAAACCCCTAAGTCATCAATTTACTCAACATAACTCATGTTCAAAAATCTAAGAACTTCCAAAATTTCAACTTAAATTCAATAAAACTTTGTTCTAAAGCTTCTAAAACTTCAAAATTAAAAGAAAATGACCTAATTGACTTACCAATTTAGGCTTTAAGCTTCAATCCCTAGTTTTTCCTTTTTCTTTTGTTTCACCCTTTCTTTCATTCCTTTTCGTGAGTTCTCTATTCTTCTTTTCCTTTTTGTTTCTTTTATTATTTCATTTCTTTCTTTTGTTTACTTTATTTTAACTTAATATATTATAATAATATACTATGATATAATAATATTTTGTTAAAATATCTCTTACTTAATATATAAGTAAATTATTTATTTAATTACAAATGCATGTATATTATTCATTACACATGCAAATTATTTCTACCACACAAGTGTCACAAATTTGGTTTATTTACTAATTTAGTCCTCTTTTTTTATATTCTATAATTAAACTTTCACACTTAATTCAATTTAGTCCTAATACTTAATTAACATTAATTCAACTAAATTCACTTAACTAAAATCTAATTTGTCACATAAGTAATTTCATAAAATATTTTTAATAAATTTTTACGAGTCCATTTTACTAAAAATGGAGACCCGGTAACTCATTTTTCGACACCCATACTTTTAGGTCGTTACAGTGAGTCTCTGCCGTGTTGCTCAAAGGTCATTTCGAAATGTGCCTAGGCAGACCACACGGTCTTATACATGGGAGTGTGACACGACCGTGTGATTCATGTTATGTAATTAAAATAAGACAGTGAGTTACACGACTTAGACAAACAGACGTATCTATTGGCTGTGTGTGGCACACGGGCTGGTACACGAGCGTGTGGCTGGCCGTGTGACCCAAGTCAGTAAGTATGCCCTGTTTTGCCACGGCCTAGACATATGGGCATGTCTAATGCCGTGTGAGGCACACGGCCTGAGCACACGGGCGTGTGACCTCTGTAACTTTGATAAATGTTTAAGTTTTGAAAAATTTTGGATGAGTTCAGTTTAGTTCTGGCCTTTCTCTAATGCATGGTTAAGGTCTAGATGACCTAAGAAAGGGACTTATTGATAATGTTAGAATGTGACATGATAATGTATGATTTATGATTGTAAAATGTTTCGATATGTCTAGTAATGCCTCTTAACCCTAGTCTGGCGACAGATACGAGTTAGGGGTGTTACATTTGGTTGGTATCAGAGCTATGATTTAGGCGATTCTAGGACTAATGTAGCGTATGTGATGTCTAGCTGTACATGCCATAAATATGAAATGTGATAGTGTGATGAATCTTGACAAATGAAATGTGTTTTCGTATAGTAAATGGATCACGAATGAGCCGTAGCTGACGATGTTGAAAGTAATGCCACTGCTCTCGCACAAGGGGCAGTGCCTTCTGATTCGAGAAATGTGACTAGTAGCTACGAGGGAGAAGTTAAATAAGCTTTATTCCAAATGATGAATGAGTGGTTCTCGAAATTTGTTTGAACGAATCCGGCTACTCAACAACCTCCGCCCCCATCTAATCCCCTTCAGACCTCTGTTGTACCTCTGGTTGTGAACCTGAATTTGATAAATAAACCTCCAGTTGATAAAATTTGAAAATATGGGGCCGAAGAGTTTAGAGCCACTAATGATGATGATGCTAAAAAAGTCGAGTTTTGGCTTAAGAATACAATAGTATTTGATGAAATGTTGTGTACCTCTGATGAATGTGTGAAATGTGTAGTTTCTTTGCTTAGAGACACAGCTTATCAATGGTGGAAAACTCTGATTTCTGTTGTTCCAAAAGAACGAATACCTAGGATTTCTTTCAATATAAATTCCTTAAAAATATATCAGTCAGAGATTCATTGATCAAAAGTGAAAAGAGTTTCTTGAGCTTAAACAGGGCTGTATGTCTGTAATAGAATACGAGCAAAAGTTTGTTCATCTGAGCTGGTATGCACGAAAATGTGTATTAATTGAAGAAATAATGTGCAAAAGATTCGAAGATGGCCTAAATGAAGATATCCATCTGTTAGTCGGTATTTGGAAATCAAAGAGTTTGTTGTACTTGTTGATCAAGCATGTAAAGCCGAAGAACTCGGGAAAGATAAAAGAAAAGCTGATTCAGAAACTGGAGATGTGAGAAAGAGATTTTCGAGCAACTCATTTAGTCTGCGTCAAAGAAATTTTGAGATGATCATAGTCATTCAAAGGCTAATGTAGGGCATTCGATTAGAGATTGTGATAGATCGCATTCGAGCTTTAGAGCTCCAGCTACTTCTGTTGCAAGTGTTGGAAATGTCCGATCCGATCAACTGAGTGTAGGCATTGTAACACCCCTAACCCGTATCCGTCGCCGGACTAAGGTTAGGAGCATTACCTGACCAATCAGAACTTTTACGAACATTTATTATACATCATGAAATCATATCAGAGTCATACATCATCAGAAAGTCCCTTATAAAGATCTACGAGACCTTAAACATGTATTAGAAGAAAGTCGAGACTAAACCGATCACATATTTTTTTCGAAACTTAACATTTTTCTAAGATACAGAGGTCACACGCCCGTGTGGTCAGGCCATGTGCTTCACACGACATTAGACACACCCATGTGTCTAGGCCGTGGCAAAACAAGGCATACATTCTAACTTGCACCACACGGTTGAGGACACGCCTGTGTGCCAGGCCGTGTGAAATTTAAGAAGGTTACTGACTTGGGTTACACGGCTGACCACACACTCGCGTGCTAGCCCGTGTGCCTAGGCCGTGTAACTCACTGACTTGCATTTAATACACAACATGAATCACACGGTCGTGTCACACGCCCGTGTGGTCTGCCTAGCATATTTTGAAATGGCTCTCAAGCAACACGGCAGAGACAAATGCCCACGTCCCTGCCTGTGTGGGCCCAAAATAGGTCTTTGCAAGGCTAACTAGCCACCCAATTTTTTGGTCATTCCTACAAGTCAAACCAATGCATTTTCATACCAAAATTTTTCAGCCAATTCACCACTAAAACATCCAACAATATGACCAAATCATCAACAACTAATTTTATGCTCATTTTCTATACTAAACCATACCAAATTCTCAAGCCAAAACATATCATTACACATGTTCCACAACTCAATCATACCATAATCATTCACCTATTAAAACTTACCAAATTCACAACATTATCATACCAAAATGACCATTTCTCATTAGACCATATAAGCATTATAAACATACCAACATTTGCCTTACTTAACACATACCAAAATCAAGCATAATCACATTCAGTAGTTAGCCATATCACATGGCATAACATATATACATCTCAAAATCACATCTTATATTATCTAGACTATACATGCCATACTTAAACATTTACTGTAACTCCCCGAATTTTGGGCCTAGATTAATTGGGCTTTGGGCTTTAGGTCTCATAAATTTTTTTAGTAAGCAAGAAAATGACAAATGACATGTTGGCTTTAAGAGTTTAATGAATTTTAAGTGTCTAGGGGTGCCGAAGATGTCCTGGGATCAAGTAAAGGTATAAGAAAAATTTTGGTTAGCCCTAAGGGATCTGTGACTTCAATTAGTTGGCCTTTTAAATAAATGAAGAGGAAAAATGACACAAAAGGAGTTGTGGTCTAGTGGCAAAGTGGCGCCACTTAGGGAGCAGGGAGGTGGCGTCAGTATCAGGCTGAGAGATCTAAGGTTCGAGTAGTGGCATGGTATTTTATTGGGGATTTATTTTTGCCTTCTAGATGGGTAATAGTGGCGGTGAAGTTGAACTCTTAGAGAAGTGATCAGAAGCGGAATTTGAGAAAGGGATTGAGGAGTTTATCGTGGAGAAAAATTAGGAGATGAGATGTGTGGAAGAGGTGGAGCCGAATTAGGAATATGGGGATAGGAAATTCGGCTATAGGCTATATATAGGGGCCGAATTGGGAATTCTAGGGAAATACCAAAATTGTTTTTTTCTCCAAAATTGAGTTGCTGAAACATTTTTTCTCTCTAAGTACTCAAAAGCCGAATTCCTTCATTGCTTGCCGATCTTCCATTACTTTCTCTTCTCAAATTCTCTTTTGATTCACCTTTGGTTTTAGCCTATTCCTTCTTCTCTTCTTCTTCTTATTTGTGCCGAATAACCCCTTTCACCATACTAATCTCAAAAGCTGAATACCTCTTGGACCGATTGCTTCTTGGGTAAGTATTCTCTATTTTGGTTAGGTGTTGGCCGAATGGTCATAGATAGGGAAAATGGGACTTGTGTTGGATACAAGTAACCTATTATTCTATTTTTAATGATTAAGAATGATGCAGATTTAGGAGATACGCGTGATTAGTGATCAAAGAAGGGCTATTAAGATTGGTTGTTCAAGGTAAGACGTAGGTGAGGTTTTGGCTTTTGGTGATAGTATTTGATAAGTGTGTGATTAATCATTGAGTGACATCGTTTGTAGGTTCGTGGCTAAGGAGATCACAAGACATTTCGTTACCAGGTGCGTACATACACTACACACACATGATAGATCGATAAATCCCAAAAAGCTAAAAATCGAAATGCCAAAAACCCAAAAATTTGGCTACGGTAGTTATGCGAGTACGCGAACACTCGTATGAGGGAAACTGATACGTTAGTAGAGGCTCTATTAGCGATCTCATGGACTTGGGCCACGTTTTGGCCAACTGGGCCAGAATGGGCCAAATGGGCCTGACGGGCCTGTGAGCCCAAATAAGCAAAAATTGATAATGTGGTAAAATGTAATGAGTTGATTAGGTTTATTGAATGGTTTGGAATGGATTTAGGCCTGATAGGCCACATAAGTGTGATTGAGCCTAAAGGGCTGTATAAATGTGATTGGGCCTAATAGGCCATATGAATGTGATTGGGCCTAATGGGCCATATAAGTGTGATTGGGCCGAATTGGGCTATATGAATGTATGAAAGCGTATAGACTTGCTAGGGTTTTATAATGGACTTTTAGGCCTAGTTTCTAATAAATCCTTAAATGAGCATAAGACTTAATTAATTTACCAAGTACGTCTATGGACAAGTCGTAAGGTTAGAGTGTGGCAAGGGGCATATGCATGTCTAGGATTGGATCTAGGGAGAGCTTGGTACTTAAGCGGTCTTAATGACCCACCTCCTCTTCTCTGGAATCCTACCTGGTGCATAGTGTCCGTTCACTTTAACTAACAAGGAACTGTTGATGGGCCAAAGTTCGTAATTAAGACCCCTATTGCTAAGAATTACTGAATACCCCTGTAGGGTAGAATTACTGAAGTACCCCTGGGTAAAAAATGACGAAAATACCCCTATGTGTTATGAGCATGACTTATGCATGTTAAATGTTATCTGCTGCATTCATGCATTATTATGTTGTATAGGGATTGGGGTTATTAATCGGAAGAAGTGTATTTGAGGGTCACACGGTCACTTGATGATTGTGGATCCACCGTAGGCTTTTAAGTCACCGAGCAGCTTTGCTGCAACGATTGAGTTAGTGCCACAGCTGGTGCTCACATTGTAAGTGTAAGGATGGCGCGAGTGATTTATTCCTCGCAGGTAGTGCAGAGTTGGAAGGGGGAAGTGCAGGGTTGGATGGGATAGGAAAGCATACATCTTGCATTATGCATATGATTCTGATATATGTGATATGGGCTCGTGCCCAACCGAGGCTATTATGGGCTAAGGCCCAAAGGCCACCGTATATTGTGATATGGGCTCAGGCCCAACTGAGGCCACTATGGGCTAAGGCCCAAAGGCCACCGATATTGAATACGGCTTAGGCCCAATCTGATCGTTGCATGATTATTTGTTTGATGAGGGTTGTGCACACTGAGTTTCGAAACTCACTCCCTCTTTTTAATTTTTCAGGTGACCCTCAGTAGGCAGCTAGACGTAGGGGAAGACTCAGAGGTGGCCACACTACAAGTTTAACATATTAGTAGTTACGTTTATTTCATTTTTAATTGTTTCCATTTGGGTTGTAATAAGGCTTTTAAACTTCTGGATTACAAATTTGGGATTTTAATTGTGGTTTTGATAATTGCTAGAGGTAGAAATGAGTTTTTCCAAAACAACAACTGTTTTAAATTAAGCTTCCGCAACGGTTAAGATTTTATAAGTAATAACGTCTTAAAAAAAAGAATAATTTTTTTAATCCATGTTTGGAATCGATCAAATACAAATTGAGGTTTTACACAAACTTTTAAATAAGAAGGGTTTCTAATGAAAATTTGGTTTCCAAAAAACACTTTAATGTGATACGCTGAATTCAGGCCTAACTTCTAGGCCGGGTTTGGGGTGTTACATTTACACTTTCAAAAGGTACCAAAATAGAGTTTGATAGTGTGGTAATGATCCTCGACAATCCCTGAGCTTCCGATAGCCTCGATATCTATAAAACAATGCAAACACACACAAGGTAAGCTACAAAGAGCTTAGTAAGCCATATACAAATAAACTCAACTCATGAATCATTTATATTTCAACTTATTGGCATAAATATCATAACCATTTCACTTAGACATTTCATGAGCTATAAAATACTCTTTTGTTCACATATATCACATATATCAATTCAAGCACATATAG
The DNA here is from genome assembly GCA_020496765.1 of Gossypium stocksii. Lineage (NCBI taxonomy): Eukaryota > Viridiplantae > Streptophyta > Magnoliopsida > Malvales > Malvaceae > Gossypium > Gossypium stocksii. The sequence goes on from CM035622.1 coordinate 60,259,669, forward strand.
TATATTTTAGTTCCATATACTCATACATATATCACATGTAGTTGTTGGCACAATTGCCTACTTTTCATGATCATATATTAAACATATCACAACATACCTGATTCGAATATAATTTAGCGTAGTCATACATTTCTCGAAATTGCCCATTAAACCATTCAAAATAAAAAAGGATATAGCTCAGAAAACTCATATAATGCCAACGTCCCAGACGTGGTCTTACATGTAATCAAATATTGATGCCACTGTCCCAGACAGGGTCTTACATGAAATCAAATATGATGCTGATGTCCCAGACATGATCTTAGATGTAAATATCCTATCAATGCCAACCTCCCAGACGTGGTCTTACACGAAAAAACATATTGGATCCTATGTCATGACATATGTATCCTAGCTATTCCTAAGGTTTGAATGATGCTTTTCAGACGTTGTCACATACTCGAAATTTATCTCAGATTTCACATATTGGGCTATCATAGCCATTCAACACAATTCAATCATCATAATAGTAAATACAATTCAATTTAACACATTTATTTATATATCGACTTACCTCGTTCAGTTTCTAACGGATGAAAACGACTAATCAACTACTTTCGACTTTCCCTGATCTAATTTCGTTTTCTTTGGTTCTTGATTTGAACACATTCAAATTTAACCCTTTTATTCAAAAAAATCATTCAATTCAATCCAAAAACACATATTTTGGGCATTTTACAAATTAGCCCTCACATTTCCACATCTTGACATTTTAGTCTTTTTTCATAAAATCACAAAATATGAATAATCTCCTCACATCATAGCTTTGCCGAATTTTCCTCTAGCCCATATAAGCCCACATATTTCATTTATTTCACATTTTAGTCCCTCAAAAATTCATTTTCACAATTGAGCCCAAATTACTCAATTTCATAAAAAATTCAAAGATAAAACATATTAATCTATCACATATCTTTCATTTTCTATCATCAAACATCCAATAACTTACGATTTCATCAATATCATAACTCAAAATCATCATCTATTCTAAAAATTGAGACATGGGCTTGATAGTAAACTTAGCAACAATCCCAAAAACATAAAAATCATCAAAAATAGATCAAAACACATACCTTAATTGCCTAATTTTCCTAGCCAAAACCTAGCTTGATCCTTTCTTTTCTTTTCTTTTTCTTTCAATTTTTGGCAAACAAACATAATAATGGACTAATGTTTCATGCTTGTTTTAATTAATAACTATTAATAAAACATTTACCATTTTAACCTCATTTATAACATTTAAATTCCACTAACATATATCCATACTTGTCCATGCATAATTCTAATGGTCTATTTACATTTTAAGGACTTCAAATTTAATAAACCAAATCAATTCGGCCGTTATTCAATTAGAAGGACAATTTTGCATTTTCTGCGATTTAGTCATTTTTACAAATTAAGCACACAAATGGTAAAATAAAATCACAAAATTTTCATAGATGTCAATTCACATATTATAAGCATGAAAAATAATATTTAAATTTTTTTTGACTCAGATATGTGGTCTCGAAACCACTATTCTGACTAGGGCCTAAACTGGGTTGTTACAAGCATTGTGGTAAAAAAACATTCAGGAAGTTGTAGATTGAATGACCGAGCTTGCTTTAAATGTGGATCCTTATATCACTTTATTCGAGACTGCCCTGAGTCTGTTGAGCAAAAGATTGCACTAAATTCGAGACCGAGCAATACTTCAGCGAGAGGTAGACCTCTCAAGAATAGGGGGAATGTGAGTGGTAGCCAAAGAGCGACTAAAGATATCACTGTTCGATCTAAGCCTAGAGCACTTTCCAGAGCTTACGCCATCAGAGCTAGTGAGGAAGCTTCGTCTTCGAGTGTGATTACTGGTACATTCACTCTTTACGATACTTCTGTGATTGCATTGATAGATCCAGGATCAACGCATTCTTATATATGTGTGAGCTTAGTGTGCAGTACATCTTTGCCTGTAGAATCTACAGAATTCGTAATTAGAGTATCGAAGCCCTTAGGCAAAAGTGTCCTGGTTGATAAAGTCTGCCTGAATTGTTCACTGATGTTTCGAGATAATTGTTTTCAGGCTGACTTGATGCTTTTATCCTTTGATGAATTTGATATAATTCTAGGTATCGACTGGATATCTTTGCAAGATGCTATTGTGAATTGCAAGCAAAAAATTATTGATTTGAGTTGTAAGAATGATGAAATAGTCTGAATCGAATCTAGTGACTTGAATGCATTGCCTACTGTGATATCTTCGATGAAAGCTTTGAAATATTTGAAAAAGGGTTTTGAAGCCTATTTTGCCTATGTAATCGATTTGAAAGTGACAAAAAAGAAAATTGAATCAGTGCCTGTTGTTTGTGAGTTCCCAGATGTATTTCCTGAAGAACTTCTAAGATTACCTCCAATTCAAAAAGTTGAATATGGTATTAAATTGTTACTAAGAACAACTCCAATTTCGATAGCCTCGTATAGAATGGCTCCGACTGAATTGAAAGAATTAAAGTCTCAGTTGCAAGAATTCACAGATAGAGGGTCTGCAAGACCGAGTTTCACACCGTGGGGTGCTCCGGTTCTGTTTTTAAAATAGAGAGTTGGCACAATGAGAATGTGCATTGATTATTGTCAGTTGAATAAAGTAACTATAAAGAACAAATATCCTCTACCCAGAATTGACGATTCGTTCGATCAGTTGAAAGGTCTACCGTGTTTTCAAAGATAGATATGAGATCAGACTATTATCAGTTGGGAGTAAAAGATTTAGATATTCTGAAAATAGCTTTCCGAACGAGGTACGAACACTATGAGTTCTTAGTTATGCCTTTCAGATTAACGAATGCTCCTACTGTTTTTATGGATTTGATGAATAGAATCTTCAGATTGTATTTAGATTGATTTGTTGTCATGTTCATTGATGTCATTTTTATTTATTCACATGATGAAAATAAGCATGCCGAGCATTTGAGTTGTGCTTTAGACTCTGCATGATAAGTAACTATTCTCGAAATTCAGAAAATATGAGTTCTAGTTACGTGAAGTTATTTTCTGGGCCACATTGTGTCAGCATCTGGTATCTGAGTTGATTCGAACAAAATTTCAACTATTTTGGATTAGAAGCCTCCAAGAAATGTTTTTGAAGTCTACAGTTTTCTGCAACTTGCTGGTTACTACCGACGATTCGAAAAAGGCTTTTCTATGATCATGACTTCGTTGACAAAATTGGTTTAGAAATATATGAAATTTGAATGGTCTGATAAATGTTAGAAAAGCTTTGATCAGTTGAAAGCCCTTTTAACTAAAGCTCCGGTATTAGTACAGCCAAAATCAGGTAAAGAATTTGTCATTTATAGTGATGCTTCATTGAACGGCTTAGGTTGTGTTCTGATGCAAGAAGGCAATGTTATAGTTTATGCTTCGAGACAATTAAAGCCACATGAAAAGAACTATTCGACGCACGACCTTGAGTTAGTCGCAATTGTGTTTGCTTTAAAAATATGGTGACACTATCTATTCGGTAAAAAATGTCATATATATTCTAATCATAAAATTCTGAAATACTTGATGACTCAGAAAGATTTGAATCTGTGACAGAGACGATGGTTAGAACTGTTAAAAGACTATGAGGTCGTTATTGATTATCATTCGGGAAAAGTAAATGCTGTTGCTAATACTTTGAGTCAGAAATCATTATTTGCTCTTCGTGTGATGAATGCTCATTTAGATCTATCTGAAATGGTTTGGTTTTAGCTGAATTGAAAGTGAGGCCTTTGTTCCTACAACATATTATTGATGCTCAGAAGATTGATAATTAGATAATATAAAAATAAGCTCAGTGTGAATTGAATTCTGATTCTGAATTTCGAATTGATAATGATTATTGTTTAAGATTCTGAGATTGAATTTGGGTTTCGAGAAATCTAGAGGTGATTCGAATAATTTTGAATGAAGCTCGCAGTAGTCTTCTATTTGTACATCTGGGAAGTACGAAAATGTATAACAATTTGAAACAGCATTACTGGTAGTCTAGAATGAAAAGAGATATCTCTAATTTTGTTTCAAAATGTCTAATTTGTCAGCAAGTCAAAGCTAAACATCAGGTGCCATCCAGATTATTACAATTGATCATGATTCCTGAGTGGGAATGGATAAAGTGGCGATGGATTTTGTTTTGGGTTTGCCCCTATCTCCGAGAAATAAAGATGTGATTTGGGTTGTGGTTGACCGATTGACAAAATCAGCCCACTTCATTCTGGTACGATCAGACTATTCGCTTGATAAGTTAGCTGAGCTATACATTTCTGATATTGTGAGATTACATGGGGTGCCATTGTCTATTGTGTCTGATAGAGATCCAAGATTCATTTCGCGGTTTTGGAAGAAACTGCAAGAGGCTTTAGGTACAAAATTGCATTTTAGTATTGCTTTTCACCCGTAGATAGATGGTCAACCCGAGTGGATTATTCAGATTCTCAAAGATATGTTGAGATGTTGCATTCTTGAGTTTGAAGGTACATGGGAACATTATTTGCCATTGATTAAATTCGCATATAATAATAGTTTTCAATCGAGCATTAAAATGGCATCGTATGAGGCCCTATATGGTAGAAAATGCCGTATACCATTATATTGGTTCGAGCTTAGTGAAAATAAGATATTCAGGATTGATTTGATAAAAGAAACGGACCAAAAAGTGAAAGTGATCCTTTATAGTTTGAAAGTAGCTTCCGATCGTCAGAAATCATACGTGGACTTAAAACGAAAAGATATCGATGACAAAGTGTTTTTGAAAGTGTCTTCGTGGAAGAAAGTACTCCAATTCAGCAGAAAAGGCAAATTGAGTCCGAGGTTCATCGGGCTGTATGAAATTATTGAACGCGTATTGGGTAAGTTGCGTATAGACTATTATTGCCACCTGAGCTAGAAAAGATTCATAATGTGTTTCACGTATCGATGCTTCGACATTTCACATGTAATTTCTCCGTCTGAAATAGAGATTCAGTCCTATATAACATATGAAGAAGAACCGATCCGTATCTTAGCTTGCGAGATTAAAGAGTTACAACATAAGAAAATTCTGTTAGTGAAAGTGTAGTGGCATTAGCACAGTGTCGAAGAGGTAATGTGGGAGCCTGAAGATGCTATGAGACAATAATAGCCTGAAGATGCTATGAGAGTTGTAAAAGCCTGATTTTGACCCTAGTCGGAATAGTAGTTTTGGGACCACAAATCTAAGTTGAGAAAAATATTTAAATATTATTTTCTATGCCTAAATTATGTGAATTGACATGTGTGAAATTTTCGTGATTTAATTTTTTCGTTTATGTGTTTAATTTACGAAAAAGACTAAATCACAGAAAATTCAAAATTGTCCTTCTATTTGATTAATGGCCAAATTGACAAGTCTTTGTAAAAGAGAGGTCCTTATATGGTAAATGGACCATTAAAAGGTTGAATGGACATTAAAAGACATATGCTAGTGGATTTTAAATGAAATTAAAAAGGGTAAAATTGGTATTTAGTAATTAAACATGAATTAATTAAAACAAATGCATAAAATTTGTCTATTATCACTTTGTTTTGCCAAAAATATAAAGAAAAGAAAAGAAAGAAAACATTCTAGGGTTCGACCTTGATTCTCTTTGATTAAGGTATGTAATTTGATATGTTTTCGATAATTTTTAATTTTTTGTGATCATTGCTATGTGTTCTATTAAGCCCATGCCTCAATTTTTGAATTTGATTATGATTTTGAGATTTTCCATTGTTGTTAAAATGAGTTTTATGAAGTTTAATAATAGAAAATAAAAGATATGTGTTAGATTAATATGTTTTGTCTTGAGATTTTTGATAAATTTGATTAATATGGACTAATTTGTGAAAATAAGAAATTGAGGTGGTTAAAATATGAAATAAATGAAATATATGGGCTTATATGAGTTAAGTGAAAATTCGGCTTAGCATGTGTAAAGAAATTTTAGCATATTATGTAATTTTGTGAAATAACGACTAAAGTGTCAAAATGTGAAAATATGAGGGCTAATTTGTAAAATACCCTAAATATGTGTTTATGAATTGATTTGAATGAATGTGAGATTGAATGAATTAAATTTGAATGGGTTTAGATCAAGAAACAAAGAAAACAGAATTAGATCGAGGAAAGTCGAAAATCGTTGAATAGCCGATTTCATCCATTCAAATACGTACGAGGTAAGTCTATATACAAATAAATGTGTTTGAATTGATTTGTTTATGTTTATGTGATAATGAAATGTGATGAATGGCTATTAGAGTTGAATTATTGAATCTGAGAAAGTTCCGATAATGTAACAAAGTCCGAAAAGCCCCGTCCGAACCAAAGGAATAATTAGGATACATATGTCATGACATAAGATTCCGATATGTGATATTATGTAATACCACGTCTGGGAGGTTGGCATCGATTTGAGATTTACGTGTAAGACCATGTCTGGGACATCGACATAATATTTGATTTTGTTTAAGACCCTGTCTGGGATAGTGGCAATGATATTTGATTACATGTAAGACCACGTCTGGGACATTGGCATTATACGAGCTTTCTGAGCTATCTGAATATCCTTCTTGATTTCGAATGGTTCTGTAACACCCCTTACCTGAGTTCGATGCCAAAACTGGATGCGAGGCATTACAGGACAATAGTACAACCAATCACTTAAAGTCGAACCATAAAATTTCGTTCCAATTTAAAACTTATTCATAATATGTCATACAATCCTTAAAATGGGTTTACGAGGCCGAAAACATAATTTGGGAGTGGTTTGAGACCAAATTGAGAACTTAGAAAATTTTTGAAAAATTTGGTTAAAAACATGGCACACGCCCGTGTGAGACAGGGACACGTCCGTGTGGTCACACACGCCCGTGTCCCCAACCCGTGTGGAATTATTGCAAATTTATTTTTCATTTCGAACCTAGATGGGTTTTCACGTGGCCGAGCACATGCCTGCGTCCTTGGTCTGTGTCCCTTACACGGTGTAACAGCCTTAATCTGACCCTAGTCGGGAAGTGGTTTCGGAACCACTAAACCGAGTCATGAAAATTTTTGAATGTTAAATTGAGTGCTTATCATATGTGAAGTATTGATGTTTTGAATTTTTGATTAAAGGAATGTGAATTTACTAAAGAGGACTTGTAGGAGAACCTTGGAAACATGATAGGTGAATTTCATAATGGCCAATTAGTGTATGGTTAAAAAAAAAAGGGGGCTTGCATGTCAATTTGACTATTTTTTTAGATAGTGCACGGTAATGATGCATTTTGGCATTTGGTGATTTGCTTATTTTAGTTAAATAATAAAAATAAAGGGATTTAATGAAAGGTTGTCATAAAATAGAAATTATAATAATAATTTAGGGTGAAAAGAACAAAGTGTTCTTCTTGTTCCTCTTGTTGGCCGAAACTAAGGAAGAAGATAGGAGAAGAAAGTTCACACCATTCGGCTAGGAAGTACATTGAAATAGGTATGTTTCTTTGATGATTTTCTTTGATTTCTATGGAATTAAGCTGGTTATGAGATTCTTTACTATGCCCATTATTGAATTCTTTGAGCTTTGGGAGTTTGAAGCTTTCGGCCATGGCTATTGTTGCTAATGGTTGTATTGTTGGAGCTATGAACTTATAAGTACCTATTAAATAAATCTTATGGTGTTACTTTCATATAGGATTGAGTTGAATTTAGAAATTTTGGTTAGAATGAAATGCCGAACCTTAGGGGTATCCGGCGAAGGGTGTTTTATGAGTTTTGTTTGACATTTTGGTTCCTAGCATGATAGGTGGTCTAATTAGTTGAGGAATTGGTAATAATAGGTGTTAAATGAATGATGTGAGCTTCTCATTTTGTTTTGACCGAACCATTTGTAAATTTTGGGAATGAAGCACATTAGCTTCGGCTAGGATAGTGAAATGTCAAAATGGAGAGTATGATGTCTCGAATTAATAATGCATGAAAGGTGAGGTTGGAACTAGTTAATGTTTAATAATGTGGAATAAGGAGTAAGGGGTAATTGGCCTATATGTTTATATGCGTGTGTGTGCTTAGTTACCGAATGGGACTAAAACAAATTGATGAGTGAGTTAAATGTGCATAATTGTGGGTTATAGTTTTATGGGGATATGGCCGAATGTGAATTAAAGGAATTTACCTTGAGAGTTCGATTTCAAATATATCATATCTTAGTACGAACACATGTACTTTTGATTGTATTTCCAACATGAATGAAGTGCCATAGTGATGTGTACACTTGTGCACTTGAATGTATATAAATTTGCATATAATTGTTAAACTAAAGACGATGGGGTTTTGTGAGCTTGTGATGAATTTCCGATCACATGTGTATGTGAATTTCTTTGAGAATTAAGCATAATTCGAGTTAAGTAACTAGAAAAGGCGTTGAATTCGTTTATTTGTTTAATTTGCTAAGATCATAAGGAGCAAAGTATGGATAAAGGGAAGGCAAAGGTGGTTGAGTAGCTAGTCGAAGTTGTTCTTCCTAAAGGAGGTAAGTCTTTAAGCAATTGAATTTTTGCTCGATATTGTATGCAAATGTAACTTACGAAATTGCTAAGGACATATAGTTATATGTTGCTACAATTGCCAAATGAATAGGGTGAGTTCCATGATTTTATTATATCTTCTAGATATGATTTTGATGTATGGGATTGAGCTTAAAATATAAGGGAAACTTGGCACTAAGTGTGCGTATTATTACGGCACTAAGTGTGCGTATTATTACGGCACTAAGTGTGCGTATTATTACAGCACTGTGCGAAGGAGTAAGGCACTATGTGTGCGATTGCGGAAAGGCACTGTGTGTGTGAAATTGTTAACCGAGCACTATGTGTGCGATATCGGTCCTTTGGCACTGTGTGTGCGGAATGAGCATATGAGCATAAACTCTTTGAGGTACGAATGAGGCACGTGTAAGTAATGCAATATGCATGACACTTGAAATTATGTTAGATGTTTGGAATTATAAGTTTGTAATTAGTTAAAATTGTGAGTCGACAATGAACTAAATGGCTACAAAATGGTTAATGGGGTTTCGAATGGGAAATGAGACATGAGTAAGATTGTAATGGTCAATTAAGGATGACATAATATCTACTTATATATATGTATATTTTTGATTGTTTTTTGATCATTGCTTAAACATTTGCTTTATCGGTTCTAAAACCTTTCTATCCAAATGATTGTTTTGTTCTATTGCTTATGGCTTACTGAGTTATTAGCTCATTTCGGGTGTTCATCTATTTTGTCTAGATTAAGGTTTTGCATTGAAGCTCGGGGCTGATCTTTTGAAGTCATCACACCTATCAACCTTATCTTGGTACCATTATGAAAATCCTATATATATATATATATATATATGGCATGTAATAGCTATACTTGATTTTGTGTCTATGTAGTTCGAACCTTTGTGTAAAACGCCATGCGAATATGGCTAGTAAATGGTGAATATATTGGCATTATTTAAGCTTATTTCATCTAGTAAATACATATGCCTTGCAATGCAATATATCCATTTATGTCATTCAATTCGATGTCGATCTATGTATTGATGAATGATGCACCTATATCATGTTAATTAGGTTGAGATATATATGACTCTTATGGCTAGCAGTACGGCAATTCCATTATGTTTTAGTTTATAAGTCCCTAGGACATTTGACTAAGGAAGGAAATGTTCGAACCATGTGTCTTGAATGATTTTACTTAACCATTCTTATGTGGGTGTAATATTAGTTTGAACTTTAATGTAATGTGAGCTATAGAAATAGAAATAAACTAGTATGAATTAGGATCTGTAACATGTAATCATAACAAATGCCTTATATGATAGATGGTGTGGAATATGTTGTGTAATTGAATAAATCCAATAAATTATGGAACGGGCATTACTTATTGAAATCAATGAAACTATATTTCCATGTGTGTTCATTAATGTGCAATCAATCTGATCTGTATTCTGGTCTGAAACTCCTTGTAACCCTAATCCAGCGACAGATATGGGTTAGGGGCGTTACACACGGCCTCAACATGCCCGTGTTCTCACCCCGTGTGTAAAAACCTGGGTATTCTGTTTATGACATCAGCATGCAAATTTGGTCACACGGCCACAACACACACCTATATGGGTAGGACGTGTGACGTCCTGATTTATCGAAAATTTCATGCAAGTTTCGCACACCCTAAACACATAGCCATGGTGACTGACTGTGTGGCCCTAAGTTAGGCTATTTTCTAAGCCATTTCATACCTCAAAACACATATAAACTTATACCATTTTATCACAACAAACCATAACACTTTTAAACCTTGATTATAACCACATTCAACATTTAATCAACACATAACATTTCATCCACACAAACAACCCAACCATTTCAAGAATTACCTCATATAGATATATAAACCAATAGTATTATTAGCCATATTACATGGCCTTAATACAAAATGACTTGTCAAGATGACATAAAGCCAACATGATAGCCAACTATTTGACTCCTATAAACAAACAAGTCCCTATACATGCCATAATAAAAATATACATTTCAATATATCAAAACGAGTCGTGATAGTATGGGTGATTCTCTGACTCTTCTCGAAGTTCGAGCTGATTGGGCAACACTATAAAATAAGGGAAAAAGAAGAGGGGTAAGCTATAAGCTTAGTAAGTCTATATGTAAATAGATGGCATTGTAATAATATACTCAATTCAAGTTTAAATTTAACATAATAAAAATTTACTTCTCATAACCTCACTTACTCATTTTAACCTTACCCATTTTTCACATACACCACATGCAATTTGCTTATCCATGCACTTACCCACACACATCCTTACTCTCATATACATTTGCTCACATATATAATTGCTTACATCCCTGCATCTATACATCATATGTTCACACAAGACATCTTTTAATAATTTTTTCCCGTTGAACCCTTCGGTTTATCGATTGATACATGGTGATTTCAGAACAAAGCTACACCTTATTAAATCGATACATTATAGTCGTGGTAACAGCACATAGCTCCATGCTTCCGAAGCAACACAATGTATTTTATCGTAGTAACAACACCTAACTCCATGATGTCAATATGATGCATTTTATTCATGGTCACATCACATAGTTCCATGATATTTAGCCAATTGCACTTACAAGTGGTTTCAGCACATAGCTCCACTCTTTCTAGTGAATCCCATATCCGAGTGGTTTCACTCAGGGATTCCTTATTTCCCAAAATTCACAATTTGCATCATGCAACCATTCAACACTCCATTTCATCCCATATAATATAACAAAATATTCTAACATAACTAAACAAAAGTTTATTTACAAATAAACTTACCTCAATTACAAAATAGGTCGAATTTGTGATTTAGTCCAAAACCTTGCCTTTGCCTCGGTCAAGGTTGATTCCACATTCTTCTCGATCTATAATTAAACATTTAACCCATTCAATATTCACGTTACTCAAATCAAATCCAAAATCTTCTTATAGCAAATTTTACAATTTGATCTCTAACTTTCTAAATTTTATAATTTAGTCCCTAGGCTCGATAATTGATTTTCATCCCATTTTCTTGTATTTTAGCCTATTCGAACCATTTTTCCTTTTATAACAACCCACAATTTCTATTATTTCACAATTTATGCAGACAATATTTTACCTTTTATAAATAGGTCCTTTTTTACAAGTTCTCATCAAAATCACCTAGTAAAAGTGATTCACCACACTTCAAACTTTCATATTCTACCACTAGACATCAAAATGCATTTAGGTCATCCATGGGTAAAATTTTAAAAATGAACCCTAGCTCAAATTAGTGGTAGAAATAGCTAGAGCAAGTTACGAGGATTTCAAAAATACAAAGAGCATTAAAAACGGGGCTAGGAGTCACTTACAATGAGCTTGAGAAGTTGTCAAAACCCTAGCTATGGTGGCTCTTCAAATTTGGCACAAGGGGGAGAAGATGGACACCAATTTTGACTTATTTTCCCTTTTTATTTCTTTAATTATCCAAATGACCAAAATGCCCTTCATGCCTTTCCTTAAAATTTTGCCCTTCCATGGATATTTTTGTCCAAACTCAAATAAAATGGTCTAATTACCAAATAAGGACCTTAGATTTAAAACCCCATTTCAATTAAGTACTTTTATGAATTAGAACACATACTTTTCATTTATTGCAATTTAGTCCAACCTATTAAATTGGACATGCAAATAATAAAATTTACCTACCAACATTTCACACAAACATCCAATCACCCAATTAACATGAAGACTAAATCAGGAAAAATATTTTAGACCTCGGATTCATGGTTTTGAAACCACTATCCCGTTTAGCCCCTAATTCGGGCTGTTACATGTTCAACGGGCATTCCAAGAAATGAAGGAGTATATGAATATGCATCCAAATTCTGGTACGTATGATTGTATATGAAATTTAGCAATGAACGGTATATATGTATTTGATCAATTGATATATGAGCTACTTGAGAATGTGATGAGTTTATAAGTAAGTGACTATGAACATTTGAGCTATATGAGAAATATGAATTTGCTATTGTGATGTTATATGATTTTTATGAATGAAATGGTTCATAATTATTTATGTGTAAGGTTTATTTGTATATGGCTTACTAAGCTTTTGAAAGCTTACATTATGTGTATTTGCATTGTTTTATAGATATCAAAGCTACCGGAAGCTCGAGGATCGTCTAAGATCATCACCACACTATCAAACTTTGTTTTGGTACCCTTTTGAAAATATGAATATAAAAGTCTGGCTTGATGATAGATGTGATTTTGGTTTGATGTTGGTAAATGTTTTGTGATGAGAAATGGTAAGTTTTAATGTGCTTAAATATGGCTTAATGAATTGGTCAATTTGGCATGTTATTAGTTGTGAATTTGATAAGGTTTTAGTATGATTTGATGATGGATTGAAATGAAACATGAACATGTGCTTTTGATATGTTTTTGGTTGGGTATTTGTTATGTTTGAGGTGGAAAATTGAGAATGAGATTGAATTGTGATCTATTAATATGAATTATACATGTTTTGGCATTAATTTGGTTGCAAAATTGGTATGAAATATGCTTGGTTTGATGCTTATAAGGATAACCAAAACTGGGTGGCAACATGGCCTAGTAAATGGCCTATTTTTGCCCATACGGGCAGCAACATAGGTGTGTGTCTCTACCGTGTTGCTCGAAGGTCATTTCGAAATGTGCCTGGGCAGACCACATGGTCTCACACACGGGCGTGTCTATTGGCCGTGTATGGCACATGGGCTGGTACACGGGCGTGTGACCTCTGTAACTTTGATAAATATTGAAGTTTCAAAAAATTCTGTATGAGTTTGGTTTAGTTTCAACCTTTCTCCAATACATGTTTAAGGTCTAGATGACCTAAGAAAGGGACTTATTGATAATGTTAGAATGTGATATGATAATGTATGATTTATGATTATAAAATGTTCCAGTATGTCCAGCAATGGCTCTTAACCCTAGTTCGGCGACAGATATGAGTTAGGGGTGTTACAAAGTCCATAAATGAATCTTAGCAGTTTGCAAACTATCTGCTCATTTTCTTTGACAACATAGCTAGTGGGTTAAGCCATGTAAATGATCTCATCAAGATAGCCTTTCAAGAATGCTACCTTGACATCCATTTGCTAGATATTTTAATCGAGAGCAGCGACAATGGGAAAGAGTATGCGGATAGACTTGTGCCTGACTACCAAAGAGAAGGTCTTATCGTAATCAATGCATTCTTTTTATGTGTAGCCTTTCCCTACAAGTCTAGCTTTGTGTGTTTCCATTTTCCCTTCCATATTTTTCTTCTTCTTATAGATCCACTTAGACCCTATGGATTTGATCCCAGCCGGTAAGTGTACATGTTCCAACATTGTATTGAATTTCATGAAATCCATCTCAGCATCCATTGTAACACCGGTAACCCGTATCCGTCGCCAAACTAAGGTTAGGAGCATTACCAGACCAATTAGAACTTTTACAATATTTCACAATCATCATCATAATATCATGATCATACATCATCAATGAGTCCCTTATGAAGGTCTACGAGACCTTAAACATGTATTAGAAGACGGTCATGACTAAACCAAGCTCATACAAAATTTTTTGAAACTTAAACATTTTTCAAAGCTACAGAGGTCACACGCCCGTGTGGTCAGGCAGTGTACCTCACATGGTCTTAGACATGGCCGTGTGTCTAAGCCATGGCAAAACAGGGCATACATACTGACCTGTACCACATGGCTGAGGACACACCCGTGTGTCAGGCCGTTTGAAAATTAGGGTGGTTACTGACTTGGGTCACATAGTCGACCACAAGCACGTGTGCCAGCCCGTGTGCCACCCATGGCCACTAGACATGCCCGTGTGTCTAGGCTGTGTCAATCCTGTAGGGTATACTGACTTAATTCGAAAGGGTATCCCAGGGGACACACCGCCGTGTACCATGACCATGTATCACACACGGATGAGACACACGCCCGTGTATTTGCCCGTGTGGACAAAAATAGGTCATTCAAAAAGCCAACTTTGCCACCCTTTTGGGTCATCCCTACAAGCCAAAATTTACACATTTCAAGCAGCATTTCTCAACCAATTCACAACCAAAATATACACCATTCATGTCATGAAATCCTTATCCAAAATCATACCAAAGCTTATGAAATATAATCATACCAAAGCTTATGAAATATAATTCATTTTATATACCACATTCCATCTCATATCAAAGATTATCACATTCATAAAATTTTCATACCAAAATGACCATTTGTCATTAGGTCAAAAAAGTATTATAAACATACCGTCATTTGCCTTACTTATCACATACCAAAACAAACCACAAATTCAACCAAAGGCTAGCCATATCACATAGCATAACTTATATACAACTCAAAACATATCTCAAAGACTTCTAGCCTATACATGCCATAATTTAACATTTACACTTTCAAAATGTTCCAAAACAAGGTTTGACAGTGTGGTCATGATCCTCGATAATCCTCAAGATTCTGGTAGCTTCGATATCTATAAAACAATGCAAACACACACAAAGTAAGCTACAAAGAGCTTAGTAAGCCATATACAAATAAACTTAACTCATGAATCACTTATAATTCAACTTAATAGCATAAATATCATACACACTTCACTTAAACATTTTATGTGCTATAACATACTCATATGCTCACACATATCACATGTTCCCAATTCAATCTCACATATACCATATTTCATTTCCATTTACTCATACATATATCACAAATGATTTATGGCATAAATGCCTACCTTTTCATGATCAGATATCGAAAATATCACACATATCTGATTCAGATATCATTTAACATATTCATGCATTTGTCGAAATTGCCCGTTGAACCGTTTGGAATAAAAAAGGATACTCGAATAGCTCAGATAACTCGTACAATGCCAATGTCCAGAAGTGGTCTTACATGTAATCAAATATCAATGCCACTGTCCCAAACAAGGTCATACACGAAATCAAATACAATGTCGATGTTCCAAACATGGTCTTACACGTAAATCTTGCATCGATGCCAATTTCTTAGACATGGTCTTACATGAAAACACATATCGGATCATATGTCATGACATATGTATCCTAGCTATTCCTAAGGTTCGGATGGGGCTTTTCGGACTTTTTCACATACTCGAAATTTATCTCGAAATTTCACATATTAGGCTCTTGTAGCCATTCAACGGAATTCAAACATCATAATAGCAAATATAATGCAATTTAACACATTTAATTGTATATCGACTTACCTTGTTCGGATTTGTACGGATGAAAACGACTATTCAACGATTTTCGACTTTCCCTGATCTAATTTGTTTTCTTTGGTTCTTGATCTATACACATGTAAATTTAATTCATTCAATCTCAAATTCATTCAAATCAATTTATAAACACATATTTAGGGCATTTTACAAATTAGCCCTTATACATTTTAGTCCCTATTTCATAAAATCACAAAATACACAAAATTTCTCTACACCATAACTTAGTTAAATATTCACATTGTTCATAAAAGTCCTCACATTCTATTTATTTCTCATTTAGTCCTCCAAATTTTCATTTTTCACAATTTAGCCCAAATACTCAATTTCATCAAAAATTCAAATACAAAACATATTTATCTATCACATATCTTTCATATTTCACCAACTAACATTACAAAGCTCATAATTTCATCAATGGCACATCTCAAAATCTTTATCAAATTCTAAAATTGAGACATGGGCTTGATAGTATGCTAAGCAACAATCACAAAAATGTAAAAATCATCAAAATCGGATAAAATTATATACCTTGATTATGCTAAGCAATGGCTAAATGAAACAAAGACTTAAACCTTTTCTTTCTTTCAATAATAGGTGGAAGAAAGATGAATAATGGCCACCATTTTGTTTCATTTTTATTTAATTAACACTTATTTAATAATTTACTAATATGCCTTTAATGAATCTTTAATAATCAATATGTAATGCATGGACATAAATGTCTATTAACCTTAATAATGGCATAATAAATTTTTAAGGACTTTCAACATTTCAAACATAGCAAGTTAGCACATTTTCATACGAAAATTAAACACTCAAACGGACAAATTTTCATACAAAATTTTTACACATGCTACTTCACATATTTAAAGCACAGAAAATAATATTAAAATATTTTTTGACTCGGATATGTGGTCCCGAAACCACTATTTCGACTAGGGTCTAAATCGGGCTGTTACATCCATTACCTGTTTCCTGAGCTTGGAATGAACATCCTACCTAGCCTCCTCGTTAGTGAGTAGATCATTATCCTCATGATCGGCTTCTGTATTATAAATACTACCATCATAGATGAAAAAGTTTGGTTTCTTAAAAGTTCTCCCACTATGACGGATTCCCTTATGTTGTTGATCGTTTGTAGGTCTTTCTATAACTTTCTCGAGAATTGAACTTGGTGATTGTTCTACCACTCTTGAAAGTTCCTCAAGTACCACTTTACTTCAAGGCTTAAATTTATCCATGTAGCTTTCCTCAAGGAGTGTAAGATAAGTTGAAACTTTAGTCGTATTATCTTTTAGATTGTAGAATAATCCTCCCTTTGTTTCTTTCAGATATCCTACAAACATGCACAATTTTGTCCGTGCATCCAAATTTTTTGCATGTTTATCCAAAACGTGTGTTGGACAACCCCATATTCTAAAGTAATTTGGAGCAAGTTTCTTTCCATGCCATAGTTCATAAGGTGTCTTACAAGTAGACTTGGTTAACACATCATTTAGAATATAGAGAGCCGTTTGCATCGCATATCCCTAGAAGGAAGTAGGAAGTTGTAAATAACCTAACATTGAACGAACCATGTCAAGAAAGGTTCTATTCCTTCACTTAGCTACGCCATTCTACAGTGGAGTGCTTGGCGCAATCAATTGGGATAAAATCTCATTCTCTATGAGGTATTAAGAACTCCTCGGACAAGTATTCCCCATCTCGGTTAGACTAAAGATTATTTATGGATAAACCTAATTACTTTTCCTTTTCCGCATGAAACTCTCGAAATTTATCAAAGGTATCGATTTTGCAGTGCATTAGATACACATATCCATATCGAGAATAGTCGTCGATAAAACTCACATAATAATTGTAACTTCTTCGGGCATTGATGCTCATGGGACCACAAACATCAGTATGCACAAGTTCTAAAGGTTGTTTGGCCCTTGTACCTTTCGTATTAAAAGACCTCGTAGTCATTTTACCTTCCAAGTAAGATTCACATTGTGGAAGACTAATTTCCTTAAGCATACTTAAGGGACCATTTTTCACAAGTCTAGTGATTCTTTCTTGGTTAATATGACCAAATCTTAAGTGGCATAGGTACCCCTCATTATAGTGAGAAGTTTTAAGCTTTTTATTCACTATTTTAGTTTGAAGCACTAAGTAGCTATTTGGTTTGATTAAGTAGAGATTGTTTCCCATCCATTCGTTACAGATTAAAAAATAATTTCTGTAAATAGCAATCCCTTTATTGAATCTCATGGTATAATTGTCATAAAATAAACATGCTAAAGAAATTAAATTCCTCTTAAAATGAGGTACATAAACCATGTTCTTTAAAACAACCTAGTCCCTTTAATATTAAATTAATATAATATTATATCAAGATAAATATTAGATTAAATTTAATATTAAATTTTATTAAAATAATAAAATATTTATCTATAAGATAAACATTAAATTAAATTTAATATTAAGATAAGTTTTAAATTAAATTTAATATTAAACTATTAAAATAATATTATTTTTAAATAGTTAATCTTAAATTAAATTCTATGGTAAAGTCCCAGTAAGAGTGTAACTCTTCCATTACTCAACCACTGAAGACCAATCGATGCTAGCTACTGGGACGTTGCCGTCGTAGCCGTCGGCACCGCCGTGTCTGGTGATGCAGGTGCAACACCCTTACAACACCCCGACTCGGTTCGGTCTGGGTTAGTGATGACTCGACCAGTTTAGCCTACCACTAATTGGATCATCAGCCTGGTTTCATATACCAGGCCCGGTTCGACCAAATTTTGGTTCTTGGTCCTGATTTTGGGCTCCCGGTCTCAATTTACAATTTTAGGTTTAATTTTCAAGTTCAATTACCCATTGGGCCAATTGTTTGACTTGAAAATTAATTTCCAAAATATCATATTAATCTTAATTAACTTGATTAATTTAATTTTACTTGATCAAAATTAATTTTTTTACAAAAATCACTTAGATTTTCTAAATTAATTTTTCAAGAAAATTCTTTAATCAAATTCTCTAGTTGAACAATTCTCATGACCACTTAATTGATTTATCAATCCACACAATGCCAATGAGAGGATAACATTAATTCTTTAATTGAGCTATGAATTCCATTGTTACTAGTAAAGTCATGCCAAACACAAGTCATGTACCCAACATATCGGTTATGGGCTCAATCATCTTTAAAGCATAAGCCTACACTTCAGTGACTAATTCAGGATTCCATCAATATCACAAGTGAATTAATTCACAAACGGATTCAGAATTCATTCATCTTTGGTCTAGTCCAATGTCTCATTCTACCAATGAATACATCTATGTCTACTTGTGGAGTTAACTACTTTAATAGCCAGGACTAGCCATCTCCTTAATCTAAATTGTAAACGACAAAATAATTCTTCTCAGTATTTAAATCAAATGCTCACTTTGATTCTTTTTCAGAATTATAGAGTCATTTAGATTATTTACTAAAGTAAGTTGTCTTTCTCACAATTTGAATGTACTTACAATGCAACTTATCTTCAGTTTGAAGTTTAGACAATCAATGAGCTAATATTTGCTTTCCACAATTTTTCTATGCATGCAAATATAAAAGACGATAAATACAAAAGACATAATAGTGAAATGTGAAATTAACTTTATTTATTTATTCATCATTCAAATAAATAGAAAGCAGTTACATGTTTATTGCAATATGGCTACATTTCCCAACATGATTGACTTTCTTAGTCAACCATAATCATATACAATCATAGAATTTGCCCAAACTCAATATAGAGAAAGCAAACAACACAACAACCAGAAAACACCCAAAGGTAGAGTACAGAAACTTACATGTTGTCCTTCCTTCCTGCCAACTTAACTTTTCCAAATACCAGAGTCTCATCCATCCTGGTTCGCTAAGCATGACAGCCAAATATGCCAGTCAAATCGAAGACATTCATGCTTTAAAATCTAAAATCTAGAAACTTACAAAAACCAGTCAAATTTTTTCAGAAACCCTCAACTTCTCATTTTCTAAAATCCACTAGCACAAAAAGATTAAGAAGCTTGCCATGAAACAAACTAGTGCTGGTGAGTTCAAGGTTATGGTGCGTTGTCTTAAATTCGTCTGTTTGATGAAATAATACCCGCCCTCGTATTTTTTTTTACATACAGGATGAATGTATTCCAAACAATGTGTAAATTAATAATGGTTCTATGTCAGATTACTATGTTAGTTGGAATAAGATGTCAACCAAGTAAAAATATAATTATGGGATGAGTTCACGCTAGAGGTATAGTGCACCTTGTTTGCCTAAAATACTATGCAAGTTAAGTTGCAAAGTAAGCCAGTTAAGAACCAACCGGATGATTAAAAAGGTAATTAAAATATTAGATTTTCATTTATGTTTTTCTTAGATGTTTTAGGCCATTAATAAAGACAATTCTAAAAGAATGTGACATATATCAAGTTCCACTTTAGAGACATGGATCTTATATATATATATATATATATATTTGAATATGGACTTGAAAAAAGGAGTTTTATTCTTTCTTCCATTAAAATGTTGCTGTTGATTTTCTTTAGAGTTTATTGTAATTTCTCTCGTTAAGCTTGAACTAAGGACTTGATATTAAGAAGTGGATTATTTCATTTCTGGGTAAGTATTATAGTTATGCATGTTAAATTCTAAAAGAGTAAGTATGTTAGAAATGGTTGAATAATAAGCTAAAAGTATAAGACTTTGCATAGGAGTTGTTCATGCTTGTGATGATGGTAAATATATGTGGATGGGTTTTAATGGTATTTTTATGTTCTGTCAGTAGTAGTTGCTTCTAATTGCATATTAGATGTTTAGTCTAGAGTAAGCTACTGTAGGTGAGTCTCTATTTTGATTCTTATATGTGAATAATATTCTTAGATGATCTAGAAGATGATGAATTTTGAGTAGTAAAGGAATGAATAAAACATAGGAGAAATGTAGCAAGAGCAAAGATGACAGGTGCAAAATTTTATGTATAAGAGGTTGAATGATGAGTATGCAGGTAATGTCTGATTATGGAAAAGATGAATTAGTCAAGTGAGCTCCTAATATGAACTTTTACAATCCTTCTAAGTAAGTCTGTTATGGCTTATATTCTAGAAATCGTGATTGAGTATATAAAGGATTGATGAAGAGTGTATGTATGTCTGATAAGAAGTTAAATGGGTCCAAATGCATGATAAATTACGTATGAGTACTTATTATGTTGAAGTACATTTATATGTATGTCTCTGGAATGCATAGTATGAGTTTTAATGGTTCTATGATGAGTGATTGTAATATTGAGTCCGGGTTGTTCTATGTTGGGTGTTGTCATGTGAGTTTTGTAATCGCGATGGTAATTAATAAAGCCTGTTAGGACAGAAAACATGAACTCTGATATGAAACTCCGAAAAGAAAGTACATGGCCATGACACACTCTAAAAAAGGAACAAAGGACGACATTTGACATCAAGGGTTCTCTACGTGTCCTAGAGCAGTGATCGGCAAACCTCACACGATGTGAGTCTAGGCAAATTCATATTTCATACATGACAACCTTGGAATGTCTAGGTGGCATTTTGTCAGCTTTTTTTTGCGAACTTTGAAATAATTTCCTTTGTGGCGAACTCTGAATGGACAATCGTTGTGGCAAACTGTAACGGCCCAAACCCAACCTATTCCACCAAATCCAGATCTGAGGTGTTACGCCTTATACATATGTTACCTGTACCTTTACTATCTATTTTGCCTATGTAACTTAAAATTTCCTCATTTTATTTTATAGTATAAAAGGTTCTATATATGAATAAAATAGAATTTCCTATAAATGTACATTGTATGTTTGCGTATATATTTCAAAATAGTAAGATTTTACATCAACTTCTATTCTATCTTTTATACTTTTAACTGTCAATTGTTTTAATACTTAATACCTTCCTATTTCTTTCTCCCTGCATATTGAGATAACATAGAAGCGTCACTTAGTACTTATGCACTGACTTGATCATGCCACTTGACGTCCTCTGTATGCATAACAACCCAACGCACTGCTTCCCTTGGCGTAGCCTTGGTATTGTCCTTCAACACTCATCCATTTACAACTTGAAACATGAAATAACTTTCGTAAGTTTACATGAACTTAGTAAATCTCTAATACCTATTTCATTACGCCGCAGCGTACTAAACACTTCATGTGTTTCTTGTTCTCTTGGGCTTTTCTTTTACTCTTTGGTGGGTGCTTTCCCTTACCATTCCTTAAGGAGCAGTCTACATTCGAACAAATAAGACATCCTTAAAAGTGTACTACATGCATCATTCATTACTTTCTATGTCCTTTCATATCTTATCCACACTGAGTCTTTAATCACTTCGCTTGCCTTATTAACAGACTTACAACCCTTGTCTTATACTTACTGAACTTGTGATTACCTTTGGGGCAAGGAAGACTACGCCTAATACTTATAGCAAAGTTTTTCATATTTTCCATTCTGATGCTCTTTCACCTCATTAAACATTTTTTTTTTTCCAATACAGAGTTTGCCTTGTCCTTAACATTTGGAACCTTTCTGTCAGAGTTCTCTAGATACCTTAGATCATTATCTCACTTCTTCGAGGTTTCTAACACTTGCCACACTTTAGGGCCTTATGTTTACTTCACACTCAAAGAGCCATTCATTCATACTTCACTGTGTAGGTATTCCTTTAACAGAGATTGCCACAGAGGCATTTCTTTTATAGAGACAACTCTAAGAATGTACATTAACAGTGATAGCCACGAATCACAAAGATGGCCACGAAGGTGTCTATTCCAACAATAGATAGCTACAAGGGCATCCATAAACATTAGATAATCATGAAGGAGTCCGCATTTAATAGATTTAGTCACAAAAGCTTCATTTTTAGATAAATGGTGTTTTCGACGATAAGGATTTGCCTAAACTCACCATTGTGAGGGTTGCTCCTTATTGCTTGGTACTCACCCAACTGTCCTTTTCATAATCTTCCACATGATGCCATAGTCCCAAACTAGGTTTTACACTATGTGGTCTTTAATTCCCTATATGATGCCATAGCCACCAGACTAGGTCTTACACTATAGGATCGTTGACTGCCATGGCCATGGACTTTCCATATCAGAGGTTTGTGTTTGTTGTCCAGACGGACCCTTTATACAGACTCTTTATGCAAACTCATGCTTGATAGACTTACTCTTTCAAAATTCATCAGACCAAATGCATTCACATTTGACACACTTTTCGTTACTATCCCATGTAAACTTTTTTCATGCAGAGACTTACTCATGACAGGCTCATAACATACTTTCTTCTCATATCAGATGCATAACATCATACGAACATCATATACAAGCTTATGAAACTTTCATCTTTCATAGAATCAAATATCATACTCATATAGCTCATGTTTCAATTTCACAGATTTGTCTTTTAAAACAAAAGAGATAAACATGCAAGCATACATGCACACATAAAATAGTCACTATAGTGACTCACCTGATAGCCTCAAAGGCAATTTAAAAATTTAGATTTAGTCTCTTTTTTGTGAAATTAATTGCTTGGCTCCAGATCTATCTTTCAGCTAAACACTACAGCATTATTTTCCCTCAACAAACAGAGACACTTCATTTAACTCATTCAGATGTAACCTAATTTCTTCATGCATACTTACATATTTGTGTTTTTAACAAGCAAAATCGTGGATCTTACCTTGATAGAAGGCAAATCTCTTAGCCAAAAACTAGAGCTTTTTTTTTTTTAACTTACCTTCTAGAGAGATTTTTTTCTCTACCTTCAACCTGAGATTTAAAGAGGAAGACAACCCTCCTTTAACTTAACCTAAGTATCCTTTAACTTAACCCAAGTCTCCTTTGAAGCTGAGCAACGTCACATCAAGAATGAGTTGTTTTGGTCATTTTTTACTACTTTCCAGAACTTATTTGGCTATCTCATTGGCCTTTAACTTCCCTGGTTCTCATTGAGTTAGTTCCTAACTAGTCTATCCCATACATTGACTGGTACAGGACCACATTATTCACGTTTGTGCTATATCATTAGCATATATTCACACCTTAGTCCATTTCTTTCATGGTCACTATTCAGATTTCACTTATCATCATAATTTTACTTAGAATTCATGTCCATTTATATTATATCAGAGTTCACCCAATCTATATGCCCAAAAGAGTTTATTTGGATGATTACCATCTCGCCAATCATACTTTATCCTTCTTATCACAGAGGGCCTTATAGGTAGAACATTCTTAGTTCTCCTACATTATTCACCACAAGAGGACTTTAGGCAAACAGTACTTCATCACTCATGCTTACTTATAACTATGCATTATACCATATATATATACATACATGCCACTCTTCCTTGATCCGTTATACTTACATTTCTTACAAGTTGGCCTTGAATTTTTACTCATGCATTATATACACTATACATATTAGAGTTCCTTTCCTTTTGTTCAAAATCTACCAGCCTAGGAGCTCTTAGAAACTAACTTATACTTAATCAAATCTTACATTAGGCATTTAAAACTAATTCTTTAAGCCTCACACATATACTTAAAACTTTGTCCTTGTGTTTGTAACACCCTAAACCCGGCCCAATCGTTATGGCTAAATCTGGTGTGTCACATGGGAGGTACGTTTGAAGTTGGACTTATCAATAAAAAAGTTTCTAATATTTAAAAAACCTGTTTTGGTTTTGGACATAGTGCAGAATCTGGTTAAACCATTTTTATAAGTTGAAAACATATCTACGGAAACGATCGTCATTTTTGTTGAAACCGATTATTTGAGGTTATGGAACTCTTAAATTATTATCGTTTTTGAAAACATCTCGCGTGAAATCTCGAAAACATTTGTTATTAGTTTTGAAAAAATCTGATTAACTACTTAAGCAGTTGAAATTATGAAATAGCGAAAAATAGAGAAAATTAAACAAAAACCCCATAATGGCTTTATTACATAAATAATACCAAAACTAAAATTTAATAAAGTCAAAGTTCGAAAGTGGAAGTCATGTGGCCACCCTAAGTCCCTCACAGCTCCAAATCGTCTATGGCTGGGGGTTACCTGCACATTTAAACTAAAAAGTGAGTTTGCAAAAACTCAGTGTGTAACTTCCCCAGCCAAAAACAGAGAACAGATAATCATAACAGACTGGGTCGAAGCCCTATATAGAACCAAATCAGTCTGGGCCTTAGCCCTATTCAGAAAACAGAATGGGCCCAAGCCCATTACCGATACAGAATAGTGCATGCATGAAAACCTAACCCAGTCCAAGCATCACACCATCCGTACCCGCCCATCACACTATGTGGGGAATAACTCAACCCACACAGTCCATACACCAATACGCAGCCAAGCCGCTAATAATAGATATCGTGGTAGAGCCACTAGATACAGATTACGTTGTGAAGCCAGTATTTAGAATCACGTGGCAGAGCCACTATAACAGAACTTCCTCCGATATCACACCCATCCCATGCAGAATAAGATATCCTAAAGAAATACAACATGTATGCATGCTAACAGCCACAGATATAGTCATATATATATTTATCAGATCAACTATCTTTAGAGGGTATAATAGTCTTTTAGGCAGTTAAAGGTAAAATGGTAATTTTACCTCTCAGGGGTATTTTGGTCATTTTACTAAGTTTCATAGTCACGATGCCTATTACGACCTACTAATAGGTTTAACGTCGCATCAAACAAGTTAAATAGTCTATATGGTCAAACGGTGTATATGGGCCCAAAACCCCTATTGGGCTCAGGTGGACCCACATGCTCGTGTGGCCCATTTAGTCTAGTTTCACATACGGCATCATGAGCCTTACCATCGAGATTACCATCGATCACTTACCAAGCGAATTTACCTATGTGGGCCCGTAGGCCCATTGGGCCCATTTCGGCCCATAACGGCCTAGATGCACGAAAACATGCGTAAAAGCCTCAACCATCTATTGCCCACCATCAGTGGGCTCGATTCATCCCACAAGCGCTCGCATGCTCGTAAGGTCCCGAAAGCCAACGTTGAGGCGTTTTGGCTTTTCGGCTTTTGCCGATATATGCTACAGAAGGGTGTGGTCACACACCTAATTTATGAAACGCATGACGAATTCCACAACCCCGAACCTTGATTGTGATAAGCGACTCACTTAACCTAAACTGCTAATTAAAACTGCCCAGCACCACTAACCAATTCTCTTATTCGAATAAGCAGAAGAAAGTCTTGAGTGATTCCCTTACGCTATTTGCCTTTCGAGAACACCTATGAATCTGGTCGGCACAGGCTATGGTTTAAGAGTTGGCATTCAATTCTGAAAAGAAAATTATTAGAAGTAGTTCAACTATTTTGACAGAGAGAAACCCACTTATCAATTTTATCAATACCCTTAGCAGAGTCGAGAAAAGGTACAAGAATGTTTGATATTCGGCCACTAACTTCCCCAAATGGAAATGTCCGAGATAAGAACACCTAGAAAATAGAAGAAGTTTGATTCAAAAGAGAACGCAAAGAAGAAAATGAAGAAGAGGGGAACTACGCATTCGACAATGTAGACAAAATAAGAGAAGTGAACAGTTGCAAAAGAAGCAATCGGCTTAGGGGAAATCTGAGGAGATGAGAGTTGTATTCTACTAACAAGTAAAGAAATGGCTTAGAGAGAAACAGTTTAGATTCGGCAAGAAGAAGAAGTAGCGACAAAGAGAAAGAGGGAAGGGGTTCGAGTGAAGGAGGATGAGAGTGAAACACGCAAGATTCAACCAAATAGAGTGTTTGAGAGACAAGGTTCGGCTATGAAGAAGGACAAGAGACGTAAAAAGAATAGAGATGAGAAACTATGCAGATACGATTTCTTGGGAATAAATGCCTAAATAGTCAAAAACAAAGCGACGTAATTGCAAAAAATACTAAAACCCGAAGCACAAAAAGAAAGAATTCGGCACCTAGCACTCTCAAAGCCGAAAATACAAAAATGAAAATTCCCTGGCCGATTTCTCCCTTTATGCTACCCAAATTCAGCTAACACTCATCTCATACCAAATCCCATGAAAATCTCCTTGATTTGCTCCTCAAATTACTCCCTTGATCTACTCTAACCATTCATTCCAATTCCAATTCAAATTCCAACTACTATGACCAAGTCAATTCTCATCTTTTACCAAGTCTTTAACCACCTTGAAGAGTTTGCATCCAATTCCACCACTTGCCATCTCAAACTAGCAAAATAATAACCTTTTACATGTATTGAGACTTGAACCCTAGACCTCTTTGCCAAGCATGTGACGCCACCTCCCTGCACCTCATGTGGCACCACTTTGCCACTCCACCACTAGCTCCTTTGTGTCATGTAATAACAATAATTAAACTTAAGTCCTATAAGCTAACATCCATACTCCCCTAAGCATAAAAATCAAAATTTTTCCCAAGGCTTGGCTTTAACCCAGGCCTTCTAAAGGCCCCTCAAACACACCCAAATATCAATCAAGCACACCCAAACATGCATTTGTCAATTTAAACAAAAATTCAAAAACCCTAAAATTTGGGGCATCGCAGTGCCTTACTTTTATGAACATCATTCGATCATGGAACTTCACCAGGTAGGGTGTTACCTGAACTCTGAAAGAATTACCTTTGTGGCTAACTCTGGATGGACAATCTTTGTGGTGAACTTTGAATGTATAGCCCTTGTAGTGTATTCTGATTAAAATGCCCTTGTGGTATGTTCTTTATGAAGCTCTGTGGTGTATTCTAGATGATTCTTTAAAATAATTAGTAAAAATGGTATGATATGAGGTAACTATCAATTACATGGTATGTACTATGTAAGGCTAATATTTGACTAAAAATAATGAATAGAAAAGATATAGAGAAGTAATGGGTTAGCATTGAAAGTGGTCCTGAATAAAGGTTTAAATTCGAATGCTCAAAAAAAGTACATAAGTTGTGATTGTATGTTGGCTCTGGGTTAAGTGAGCATATGAAATGGTATTTTGGTTGCATTGGTCTTCAAAAGGAAGTTGGCTTAGAGATATGAATGTTAAGATTGAAGGAAATAACTGAAGGGTTTAAGTCATCCATGGGAAATGGAAATGGGTTCAAAGTAAGGTAAGGTATCTAGTGTGTATAAAAAAAAAAAAAACAAAGTTTGAGGAAGTATTTGCCAAAAGCAAAGTTAAACGACTAGGAATGGAAAGGTTGACATGATGAACTATCAACTAACATACTTAAGTAACAATTAAGGTAAATTATGTATTTTCTCACTAAGTTCTTGAGAACTTATCTATATTTTACATTTTGATACAGGATTGTTGAGATAAGATTGCGCCTGAAGGGATGATGCCAGGATTATGCCAAAGGAGTGACATATCAGTTTATTATGCATATAGTGCAAGCCAGGTGGCGTTGTCATTTCAGTAGTGTTTATAGAAGTCTCTACTTTGGATGATTGTAGTAAATTAGGATATTATATTGGAAATATTTTTAAGTTAAATAATCTTATTTAGCGACGTATATTTACTTGATATTTAAATTTACATTTGAATCTATAAGTGGTAAAGTTGTAAAGAATAAAAAATTTGTATTAGTAGTTTGGTTTCTTGTCAGTTTTCGTGTGGTAACAACCAAGACTTGGATCCAACTAATTGAATTAGGTTAAGGTTGTTGCATACCAGTCATCAAATTGTCATCTTTTCAAACTCACTCCTCATGCTCATCGCTCCATATAGAGTTTTCCTCAACCTTCTTTTATTCAGAGCAGTCAAAGAAAATGATGTAGAAGAGAAGAAAATGAAACAAATTAAGGAAAATTCACCCTGTGAGTAACATGTCTCAACAATATATATAACCTTCATATACTTTTACTGAAGGCCCTACCAAAACCAGCTGTCGAAAATCATTATGCCCCCCACTAAGGAACTTACCAATTCTAACATAACAAAAACATATTTAGAATCGAACTAATTTCAATTCAGTCCTTGCATTTTTTAGATTTTACCTAGAGTTCATTGAACCTACTATTTCTTTCAATTAACTCCCAATTCTTCCTTAATTTTGAACTTTACTAGAAACCGGGTGTAACACACTAGGTTCAATTCCCAAGAAAGGTTGGAAGGGTCACAGATGGTCCTACTTAAAATCCAATCTTCTAGACAAAATTTTCCTTTAATATAATTTTTGTAAAATGCCAAAGTTTTAGAGAAAAAAAAAGAGATGAGATAATTAAAAAGAATGAGAGAAGCTCTGATTTTTTGTTGCTTGTAAAAATGAGAAGAAATGACATCCTATTTATAGGATTGTCAAAGGGGTAAAATGGTTTAAAAAATTTAGCGGTCATATCGCAACGGTCAAATTTCGACGGTAATATTGTAACGGTTAGATTCCAATGATCATATTGTAACGGTCAAATTTTTGCATTACCAACAGAGTAGCACATCTATTAGCTAAGGGAGTCGATGGAAAATGCGATGTTTGCTGGGTGGAGGAAATGTTGGAAGAGTTGGAGCCGACCATTGTCAAAGGTATGGGGTGGATTGGGGGCTCCATTTGAAGTTGTGGTCTGGTCTATTTTGCAAAGAAACTCATGTTTTTTTATGTTGCATGTAGCTTTTTCAATTTGAACTTTCATCTTGGTTCATGGCAGAGAGACTTTCCTTTGTATTGGTTTGGCTATGAGTACCTTGGGAAGAGAGATGGAACATTTTGTCTGTTCCTTGGTATTCCTATGTGTTTGATTGCCTACAATGTTGGATATGGGTTAAAATCGCTTCTTTATTGTACTGCCATTTAATTTTAATAAAAAATTGATTGGCTAAAATTGATTTATAGGCAGAGAAATAAAAACAAGTAAAATAAAATGTTTATTAAATAAAAAATTAGCATACTTGCTTCATCATTTTTTATTTAGTGTATTTTATAGAAGTAATAATATATAGAATATTTAAAAAAATAAAAACTAAATTATTCGTTGATCTAGAATAATATTTTTAATATTTTATTATAAATTTTAATAATATACAAATAAGTTTAATATTAACTTATAATAAACACTTTTTTTATTCAATCGAGTCAGTTTTAAGGGTGACACTCGATCTGTTCTCTCATGATTAGCTGTCGAAAGGGATGATAGGTCAAAAATGTTCACTTATATCAAAAATGCAAAATTATTGATGAATTTTTTCATGTATGTAAGATTCGTCAAAACTATAAAAGATATAAAAGATTCATAATTTTTTTAAAAATATATAAAATACACGTAAATTGCTATAGAAATTAACATGTTTAAAAATATAAAGTTTAGTCAGTATTTATTAATTTATAAAAATAGATCTCTTACAACATATTTAACAATAAAAAATTGACAATTGAAGAATCAAACATCTCTTACAACATATTCAAATACACTACATTTAATGGGACATGACGTAAATGACACTATGTCATTTGAAAGTTGCCTTAGAAGGTGGATTTTCAGAAAACTAAAATTCTAAATTAACAAGAGAAAATAATCAAAGGATGAATAAATTTCTGAAAGTACAAAAAGAAGAGCAAAAATGATAAATGCAAAACACTTAGATTTATTACTAGCAGCACTTTAAGTGAAGAGAACATCATTCTCCAATTCAAGATTTGCCTACAAAGAGGAGCATGATAAAAACATGTAATTTCTTTTCCAATTAGAAGGGACGAATTAAAGAAAATATAATAAACAAGATAAAAAATATATTGATAAATGAAAAAAGAAATCAATTTATTACTAGCATCAATGTCACTATTGAAAAGGTTACCAAGGTTGTTCATGGCACTGTACTCAAACAATATAATATTTGCACCAGAAAAAGAGCCTGCAATAGAATTTATCTCAACTCCTAAATTAACAATTTAGAAAAAAAACATGAAAATACATTGTAATAGAAAGTTAAATTAATCGACCTAAAAGAAAAAAAAATTCTTTTAGTACCATAAAAACATGTAAAATCTATACCTAATATTTGGAGGGCAAGGGAGAAGAGCAAGTTGTAAACAAGAAAAACTAAAATATATGATGAAGAATACAAAAACCTGCTTTATTACATGACTATTTGGTAGAACAAAGGAGGGGACAACATCTATAGAAGCAACAATGTTGTTATGGTATTGGTCTGTTAAAAAAGTCTATTAATACAATACCAATTAATTTTAATGAAGGTGTGGCTTATATAATTACCATAACCCATTTGTTGATACAAATTGTCCATGGAAACTTGTATGTTGGTTGTCCCACTCATCCTCAATCCCACTTTTTCATTAACATCTTATGAAATAGTTTCACAAGTTATAGAAACTTTACCATCTTCCACCTTAGTCTGCGAGGTAAGCAATTCTTCCAATTGTAATGAAGAATTAAGTTTGGCACTGAATAGAAGACCGTAAACTCACAAATTATATACAATATGATTAACATAACTCTTCAATAGTTAAGTTTTGCCTCTACAATTAAAGAGAAATATTATTTTTTATTAAGCGAATTAATGGTAAAAATGACTTATATTGATATTCTTGCATTGACTTTCCATTTAGTGGGAATGTGCATCGTTCTTTCCAAAATTGCCTAAAAAACACAAACCTTATTCCATTATTTGGAGAAATTATTAGGTAGGTTATGTAACACTCCTAAAATTGTTATACCATAAAATCAGTAATCAGTCGAGATTGTGTATGATTGATTTCTCGATAAAATAAAATAAGGAAAATAAAAGCGATAAAAGAGAAAGTTGAATGATGTCAAAGAAAGCTGAATTGAGAAGTATGTTGTGGTATACTAAATGAAAATAAGGACTAAATTATAAAGATGTAAAAAGTTTTGAGGTTCAAGTATAATTCTTCAAAATTTGAAGGGTTGAAGCATAAATATGAGAAATTTGAAGGACCAAAAGTGAAAATAATCTAATTTCTTATAACACGGGATGGTGTACAAGGGCCAAATTGAATAAGTGGAGAAATACCAGGGACTAAATCACGATTTACCAAAAGTGAGGTTATTCAAGGATGGAATTTTGAAGGGACATGAAAGGTAAAATGGTCATTACCCAAAATAAATAATTATATGGTGTAATAATTAAAGAATAAAGTGTTGAAATATCATTGGTTGAATATTTTATTATTATTTTATTATATGATATTTTAATGTTCTAATTAATTAATTAAAGAGATATTTGTATGGAAGTACAAAGGAATTATGAAGAAATTTCTTCATGCTTGTCATGCACCAACCTGACCACCGTTATAAAAGGGTAGAAGTTCTCATTTTCTTACAATTTGATCATTTACCACAAAATCCCACTAATTCTCCCAAATTCCTTAAAATTTCCATAACCACCCAAAATGAGAAGTAGAATAGATATACTAGAGAATTAGAATATCAAACTAGAAGCAAGAAATTGGTAGATGGAAAAATAGAAGAAAAGAGAAGGATAGTGATGAAGTTAATAAAGAAATAGAAGAGTAGCAAAAGAGGCAAGTGTTCATTTTAATTTCATTGATATTTCAAAGTCTTAAATTAAGGTATGTAATAAATTGAGTGTTAAACATGTGAATTTTATTTAAGTAGTAGTGATGGAAAGTATATTATAAATTGTAATCTATAGATAGTGATATAATTTGTGTTATGAGAAGTTATGATAAAGCTATATGTTGAATATATGTGAGCTTAAAGGATTAAATTGAATAATAATTTAAGTGTGATGATATACATAATCAAGTTATCTTGTATAACAATTTAATAGTTGATAAGTATAAAAAATGTTAAGTGTTAGTATGAGTGACATAAATCATAACAAGTAAATAAATTCATTAAAATAGTTTTGGACAACAATAGTAGTTTAACTTTGAAAAATTACAAAAAATTGTAAAACTCTATTTAGAGGTTTAATTAAATATGGAATTAAAGCTTATTGAGTCTAGTTTTTCATAAAAGAAATTGTATAAGTAAAGAAATTTTAGATATTAGATATTTGGATTTTTGTTAGACAATGTTAGAATGATTTCGAGTTCCCCTGTTCTGAATTTGAAAAATTACTACAAATTGTACAAAAAATTTTAGGAGCATAAATTTATATGCTTAAAATATGATGAGTCTATTTTTAAGGTAAATAAGAAAAACAACATTATACGAATCTCAACTGAAAGATAACTAATTTTTAATGAAGAAGGTCAAAGCTGACCAGCAGTAGAATAGGGGAAAGTTAAAAAAAATACTATATTAATTGGCTTAATTAAAAATTATGAAATTCTTATGGTAAAAATTTCATTGAGTCTAGTTTCAAAAGCAACAGACGGATCCAAATTTTGAATTCTGTAGGCCAAGATATAAAGAATTTAATGATTACTACTCAAGTAGATGGCCTTGTTAAGAGTATATATGTAATTAGCAAAATCATAATTCATGTTGCATATAGGCATGCTATACTAGAAGCCATAAATTCTTGTATAAGTACATGCACTTATACGATGTGTGTAACGTGCCAAAATTCTTGTTTATGTTTCTGTAATTCTATGACACAAATATCTGTCTGCTTCAGTGGTTAAGTGTTTTGGGTGTGTGTGAGAGGTCCCAAATTCAAGCCTCCACTTGGGTAAATTTTGGTATTTTAATGAGTAAAGCTTGAACTTGGTCCATTAGGCTTATATTTTATTGTTTGTAAAATATGTCAAAATGGGCCTGTTGGTTTGGTGGTTAGGTGGTGTGTTAATATGTTAGAGGTCCTGTGTTCGAATCTTTTCGGTTGGAAGGGCAATATTTTTGCTACAAGTTTCGGCTAAAAGTTTGTGTTTTACCAAAATTCTGAGTTGAGGGGTTAGTGGAGAGACATAAGGGATGTGGATTAGTGGGTTATCAGTTTGGTTGGCATTCTGCTTTTGCTTACGAAATTTAGCTCTCCCCTTTTCTTCTAAATTGTTTCTTTTCTTTCTCTTCTTTTCCCCTCTCCATTGCCAATTTCTTCATCAGTTCTGTTAACCGAATTTTCCCTATTGCTTTCTTTTTTATTTTTGATTCATTTTCCTCGTATTAGCAAACAAGTGCGATACTTAGGCTTGGTTTACTCGTAGGTAAGTCCGTTATTACGTTATTATTTATTTGGGTTGTTAAATCAATGATTAATGAGTGCTTTATCGCTGTACAGGAGTCATTCAGGAGGCTGGAATCAACGATTCGTGCAGTTGATTCATAATGGTGGTTGTTTAGAAGCGGTAAGTCGAACTTTCAATTTAGGATTGATTATTTGGGACTGGTTTTAGAATTTCAAAAGGATGAATATTCTAATTATAGGTATCAGTAGTCTCGAGGTCGCGAAAAGCACAAAAACGAACCAAGTGTGTACTCCAATTGCACAGAAAATGAGTTTCGGTAAAAGCCAAAAAGCATTCTGACAATGCCACACGAGCGTGTGGACTGCCCGTGTGGTAGGCCTTGTGGCATTACACGGCCGTGTGGTTGACGAACTAGGCCTTACACGATAGACACAGGCGCATGACAAGGCCATGTGATCGCTAGAGAGGCCGTGTGCGAGACACAAGGCTCGACCAATTGGGTCGTGTGGGCCACACAGGCCTATAGGCCCACACGAGTGAACCACACGAGCATGTGGGATTTTGGGCTAAGTCGTGTGATCTACACAGCCAAGGCCAATTTCGGTCGTATGGGCCCACACGGGTAGGCCACATAGGCGTGTGAGCCCATCTTTCTGAAATGATCTGTAAGGTTGCACGGGTCGCCCAAGTCGACTGTGACCAGTTATAGGGTCAGTAAGCACTACTTAGACCCTTGTTTCTGTGATTTGATTATATGATGTATGTTTAAAGCATGATATTCTGAGCATGTGTAACTTTCTGATTGATATTCTGATAGACTGCATTATAACATGCCATTTATGTATGTTACATTGCATTGGGGTTGGGTTGATGAAGCTGAAGGAAGTATCTGAAAGGCTTATTAAGCCGGTTATTTGGCAGCTGAGCTGCAGTATTTTGATATGTGCTGTATTTAGGTACTATGTGGTGTGTAGGGTCTAAGGGGTTGATTTGATACCCCTATTTGGTGTGTAGGGATGGGTGGGTCGATTTTATCCCCACATGGTGTGTAGGGTTAGACGGAGATGGTTTGCAAGGTTGGTGGGTTGGGCATCGTAAATTTGATTTGACCGTATTCTATATTTGATTGGGCTTAAGGGCCCTATTATATTATTGATTCTTCATCTGAGTAGGCTAAGGCCCTAACTAATTTTGTAAAGGGCTTTAGCCCGTAGTGTTTATTTAAGATATGTGTTCTGTATGCTTGCTTTCTGTGAGGATTTACACATTGAGTTTGCGAGAACTCACCTCTTTCTGTTTTATCTGTTTAGGTAATCCCCAGCAGTAGGCGGATCGGTGTAGCGGAGGACTCGACGGTGACCACTGCTTCATTTACTTTAGTTTTATGGGTTTTATGCTTTTATTGTTTCAACATTATTTTTCAGGAATATTTGATGTAATGTTGGGCTTTGGATTGTTTTGGTTTTAATTTGGGATTTTAAACTGTTTAATATGATTTATAAACTACGACGCAACTAAAGCACAGTTTTTCCTAAATTTAACCAAAATTTTCATAAGTAACAAGATTGCAAAAAGTGTTTATTTTTCAAAAGCTTCCGCGTTAAAGAAATGGTTTTAAGCAAATCAAATAGTGACGTTTTCCTGGCTTAAGTAAAAGATAATAATTTCAACGATTTTTATGATTCAAAACGGTTTACAAAAACACTCTCATATGACATCACCAGATTTGACCATAACGTCTAGGCCAGGTTTGGGGTGTAACAATGTAGAATGGAGAGGAGGAGGGAAAAAAATAATAGAATAGTTGTAATATTAAGAAGTTGTTATAATTGATGGAATTGCTAATATATAAGAGAAGTTTAAATGAAGTTAAGACATTCAGTGAATAATTGTTATATAATGTATTAATGAACTTATTTGTAAAACTTTAATAGTCGTATTAATCTTATAAATTTCATTGAGAATCAAATGATGTTGAAACTGGAAATAGATATATGTGAATGATATGTTGAGTGAAAATGGTTGAATTGATATATATAAACTTGATTGTAGGTGATAAGAAATGATAGAATGGAAATCAATTGGACACAGAATTGACGTCGCAAGCTCAAGTTAGTAGGTGATGTTGTAATGAAGAACCCCAACATTGAAATGTGGGCTTAAGGTTTTGAAAATTTTTTAATTTGGTCCCTATTCAATTATAAACTGTTATGAGAGCTATCAGAAGCTCGAAATGAATTTAGATAAGTTTTTAAATGGTATTGTAAATGCTAATTAATCTTAATAGTTCGATTAAAATGATAAAATGGATTGAATTTAACAGTAGTTGCTCTAGCAACAAAAGTAACACCTAGGTACCGTGACCTGATGATCGAGTCAGGTATGAGGGTGCTATAAGCTTTTCCTACCCCATAGGTCTCAATAATAATAAATCAAGTAAGCGTATTTTTTAGAAACCTTATCTCGTTATTTGGAGAAATTATATGGGATTCAAGTAAAATTTTCAAATATTTAAATATCTGAATATCAATTACAGATATTTGCCATCTCCCAAGTATATTTCTTTCACGTAACTTTAGTAGATGTTTGTTTCTCACAATAATAATTAAAACGACTTATCAATAATATGTGGCAAACGCTATGTTAATACAATTATCTATATCATATATACTATATTCAAGACCAAGCATGAGATTAAAACGAATTCATGAATGTTTAAGCTAATTATTATTATTATGAAACCATATTAGGTTTAGAAGAGAGAGAAATAAGGAGTGCAAAACTTGTGCCAGAATAATTTTCCTAAGTTGTTGGAGCTCAACCTCCGTTTTAGATTTGTAATCCTCCCACTCCATTTTCATCTTTTGATATTCAGCCTTCAACATGGGATCTCTTGTTCAAGTTCCTCACGCTGCCTCTTTAGTTATAAAAACACCAAGCAAATATTATTTAAAGATTAAAAAAATAAACATAGAAATTGATGATGGCTTAATATCATTGTACTTTGGCTTTCAGTCAAGACTCTCTACAGATTGCGACATGTTTGGCCTGTCAGTTTGACTTATCTGCTTCTTGATTGTTACCTTTGTTTGGCCTCTATATTCATTGTAAAAGTGCACAGTTTTCTTCAAATCAACTCTGGAAAAAGGATGGTGAAATGTGGCCTCGTGTGCTTCACCTTATAGACAGTTGAAGGTTCCATTTTGACATTGGTCGCCACCTGTGCAGCTTTCTCCTATGCAAACATAGCCACGTCGCAAATCCTAATGCAGTTCAGCAAAGAAACCCTTTCAAATTTTTTTCAACAATTTGTGTAAGAAATATTTAATAATTAAATACTTAACGCAATGTTTCCATGTTTGTTGAAAATGTTCAAAAAATTTATAGCACTACCCATTATAATACTAGCAGAATGTTTGAAAAGTACTATGAGGATTTGAAAATTACTCTACCAATTACAAATCTTAGGTCTTATTTGACGGTTTGGTTTCATTTGTCTTTAGTACAAAGATTAATAATAATAATAATAATAATAATAATGTTAAAATAGGTCATAAATTCATATACTCTTCATAAAATTAGAATTTAGTCATTGTGCTTTTATTTTTAAGAATTTAGTCCCATTATTGTTCAAATTTCAAAAATTAAGTCCAACTATTAAAACAATTATTTTTTTTTAAATTTCTTGATGTGACATTTTGAAATTAAAAAAAAACTTACTTGGTAGCTATGTAACTAAAAAAAATGATTTTGTAATGAACCTGAATTTAATAAATTAATTTTAATAGTATTAATGATTGAACTTAAATTTTGAAATATGAAATGTAGAATGACTAAATTACTAAAAAAAGTACAATAATTAAATTTTAACCATCCATGAACACACATGGTCACTAAGTGCCAAGCTTGTGGCTACACATCCCTCTAGAAACACACCTGGGCACTGAGTGCCAAGCCCATAGGCTACACATGTAACACCCTTATCCCATATCTTTCGCTGGAATAGTTTTATGGAGCATTACCTAAAACTCTTAACTCAAAACATTCAATTACAACCATTTATAAAACATATTATATTCCATTCAAATACATGCATAACGTCCATTTTTCAAGCCCTCGAGGCCTTAAAAACACTTTAGAAACAATTTGGGACTAATCAAGAATTGTTAGAACTTCATGGCAAAAGATAGAAAAATTCATATTACAGGGGTCACACGGCTGTGTGACCAGGCTGTGTGACTCAAACAGCTGAGACACACGTCTGTGTCTCAGGCCGTGTGGGCATTCAAAGTAAGGACACATGGCCGTGTCCCATCCTATGTTCGAGCCCGTGTAACTCTCTAACTTGGGTCACACGGTCAAGTCACATGCCTGTATGCTAGGCCGTGTACTCTTGAAATGAAACCTCTAAAAACCTATAGGGGACACACCGCCGTGTCGCGTGGTCGTGTGTCACATATGGCAAAGACACACCTCATGTCTTAGGTCGTGTGGACAAGAAATAGGCCAAATTCAAGCCATTTCTTTCACCCGATTCAAGCACACCCTTACAAGTCATTTGCACCTATATTCAAGCATTCAAAATGTACCTAACACATGCATAATCAAGCTAGATCATCGTGGTATTTAATCATACAACCAATGTGCCCAAAAGGCACCTCAATCACAACAATCAAACATGATTATACATTTGCTAAGTTTAACCACAAATCAACTAACATTTATAACTAATTTTATGCCAACATTTATCACAATGTTCACATACCAATATCATACTCAAAAACACCAATTTGACTATTCAACACCTATCATCACTACTTTAGCAAACTTGACCATATGTCAACACATCCAAACACACCAAACTAGCCATTTATTAACTCAATGTTTACTATCAATTTCCATACCTCAATGATCACATTCAAACATATCAAAGCAACGTTTCATAACATGCATTTTATATACCATTCCAACTCCTAACCTTTAAGCACCAACATGCCAAAATATCAACCATTATAATACCACATATACATGCCAATATAACAACTAATGCATCATACAAACTACCATAGTCACAAACCAAACATAATGGCTATATGCTCAAGCACAAAACACTTATACATGTGCATATTTAACTATTTTTTGATTAACTTGTTTCTATATCAAACATATCAAAATGACCTTACCATTTGGACTACTTCTCACATACATCAAAACCATTTAAATGTCACCATTCTAACCAATTCCAAATGGTTCCAATAACAAACTTATATACATTCTAGATTATGTCCAAATGGTCATAAGTTAAACAAACAGACTTGACTAAATTTCATATCAAAATATGCCCTAAATGATCACTTTGCAAACATGCCAACTCTTACTGCTTTAGCCATAAAACCATGCATCAATTTGATCTTATAAACACCAACCTTTAAACATCAAAGTGCCAAAAGCACACCAATCATCAAAGCATCAAATATCATAAGTTTCAAAAATTCAAAGCAACATTACATGCTGATATCATTAACTAAACATTAGATATAACCTCCTAAACTAGGCCTAGATGCTATAGCTACATTGAGAAGGCTGCATTAGCCACCGAAATGATTAAGCTAACTTACGTTACTTTTTAAGACTTTAGATAAACTCATTTTAGAGAAAACTGTAGTTGTACTTTGAGTTAGCTTAAAAGCATTCATTCATTCATTAGGTCTTGTACGCTTAGAATTCATTTTATTGTTGATAGTGTTGTTTTAGAAAAATCATTTGCTTGTCGCTCTTCTTTAAAAAAAACTCGAAGTTAAACTAATGCAGCGGAAAAATAATTTTTCAAGTCATTTTGGAAAATTAGTTGCCTTATTGATTTTTTTTTTGAAAAACAGTTCCTTTGAAATGTAGTGGAAACTAGGGAACATTATTAAATTTTACTTAAGCCTGATATGATGCATTATCCGGTTATTATGCTTGAGTAACTCATGCATGCAAAAATCCCCAATAGAAAAGTTACCAAGCCAAAGACCAGAAATAATTGAAAATTACAAGCCAAAAACAATAAAGACTTAATAATACTTAATTAAAAAAATAATAATCTAAGGTCTAAGTTGATTCTCCGAATGCCGAGTCCAATCTTAATTTTGAGGTTTACTTGAAAAGTTAAATACTATTGGGGGTGAGCTGATGACAAGCTTAGTGTGAGTCGAATAATTATTTAAATGGGTAAAAACATCAAATACAGTGAAACATATTAGCATTAACAAAAGCAAACAAAACCATCATAGGAATTTCATGTCATTACATAGCCAATATCAAATTAATGTCAAACGGTGTATGGGCATAGGTCATCATTCATTCGAGTAACAATCATTAATTTTGATACCATTCAATACAAAAAAATACAATACGTAGCATAAATCAGTAACATTCAAATATGTCGTGCACATGATGCAATGGAAAAAGGTTCCTACCCATTCCATCCGCTACACACTACAAGTTCCGCAAAACCCGTCTACCAAACTCCAAAATATTATGAGCATAGCTCGATGTGGTAAAACCATAGAATAATTAATAATGTAGAAAATCTACCATATATCAAATAGTACGATACAATCACCAATAACATATAATATGCGATAAATTTGCCAATCCCCTTGGTACTCCAGGTGCAATGCACTGACTACAAATAATGCGGACTTAATATGCCACCGGTACTCCACGAAACTCCATCAATCACAAAATCCTAACCCAATGCATATGCAATGTGTCACACAATCTCATATATAATCATATATCAATACTTTTCACATTCATTTGACATGCTTAGCATGTCTTCAATAATCACATACTTTCAATAAATGGAAACAATATTTCAATCTTTCAAATTACCATTGTGTTGGTATCAATCAATATCATTTAATTTCACATACTTTATGGATTTTCATTGTGCATTAATAGCACCCTTTTCAGTACACAATATAACAAATATCTCATGTGTTTAAATCATACATAAGATTAATATCTCAACACATTATATCATTCAGTCAAACATTCTCATATCTCATAACTCACATATGCAATTACAAATTGAATCAAACATCCATACAATCAAACAAGCAATTTTGCCAACATGTCAATCTTTTAAGGCTTGAAACATACCTAGTTTGGCCACTTATAAAATCAATAATTTGGCAATTAAGACAATCCAATCAGCAAGCTAATTTTTCATATATAACATGATGTTTAACATTTTCAGACAATTTTATGAGTTTAGGACCCACACCTTATTTTTCACTTCCTCGCAGCACACTAGCAAATCTTCTAATTTTCCTTAATAATTCCTTAGATGAACCTAAACCAAAATTCAGTATAAATTAAATCAATTTACCATTAAACCAGCCCCCAAACACCCACTTATGAGTTAAAAAAAATCATTGAAATTATAACTATTTTATGAATCCAAACTAGTTAGATTCCTTACACTGCATCGATGCAAATTGTACGTACAATCGTTCTTTGCCTTTACGGATAATTTGAGGCATTTGGGTCAGCACCTAATTCAATAATATACTGGAAAATCAGTAGCTAATTAATGATTAAATTCTTTCATTTAATCAATTTATAACATTTACCCAACAACTATGTCGAAATAACAAACTAGTTACCCTTAATTGCACTTACGCTTCACTATTTGTAAGATCCAAATGACCAATTAATCAAGAACGTTTTTCCCTAATTTAAATGGGTCTAAAAGCTAATTAGGAGGGTTAAAGAACTCAAATTAATTTTGGAAAAATATAGGCAAGAACCAAGAAACAAAATGGCCCCTTTTCTTAGACATAGGCACACGTACCACCACCCATGGTGGCCAAAATTGGGGCTGAATTTTTTAAACGGTTTAAGATCTCATTAAATTCTAGAAAAATGCCTTTGAAATTATTTAAAATCCCCCAAATTTTAGATCTAGAAATTTAGTTTTTTAATGGGCAAGATTAATTAAGAAATTGAAGAGAGAAGAGACATTACCCAAGCTAGTCGAGAGAAACGACAATAACACTTTCTTGGAAATGTTTGGGATCGATCTTGGAGTTAAAGATTTTACATTTGGGGCTGATTTTAATGAGGAAAAAGGACGGCAATATGGTGGAGAATATGTTAACAAATCTTGTGGCAAAAAGAAAAAAAGAAAGAGACGGTAAAACGACTTTTAGAATAAGGTACGAGCACTATGAATTTCTTGTGAGGCCCTTCAGTTTAACTAATGCACCAACTATGTTTATGGATTTGATGAATCGAATTTTTCAACAATATTTGGATAAGTTTTTGGTAGTGTTTATAAATGATATATTAATTTATTCTCAAGATGAGTCCGAGCATGCTGAACACTTGAGAACGGTATTGTAGATTTTGAGAGAGGAGAAATTGTTTGTTAAGTTTAGTAAAAGTGGGTTTTGGCTTCATGAAGTCAAATTTTTGGGACATATAATTTCAGGTGATGGTATTCGAGTTGATCCGAGCAAAATTTCAGTGATTTTTGATTGGAAACTGCTAAAGAATGTGTCTGAGGTTAGAAGCTTTTTGAGCTTGTCGGGTACTATAGACGCTTTGTCGAGGGATTTTCAATAATTGCTTCTCCTATGACAAAGTTGCTTCAAAATAATGTTAAGTTTGAGTGGATTGAAAAGTGCCAGCAAAGTTTTGAGAAGTTGAAAGTGCGATTGACTGAAGCACCAGTGCTAGTGCAACCCAAGTCAGGGAAAGAGTTTGTGATCTATAGTGATGCTTCATTGAATGACCTTGGATGTGTATTGATGCAAGAGGGCAAAGTGGTAGCGTATGCTTCAAGGCAGTTAAAGCCTCACGAGAAAAATTACCCGACGCATGATGTGGAATTGGCTGCCATTGTCTTTGCTTTGAAGATTTTGCATTATTATTTGTATGGTAAGAAATGCCAAATTTTTACTGATCATAAAAGTTTAAAATATTTGATGAATAAAAAAAATTTGAATTTGCGACAACGGAGATAGCTCAGATTGTTAAAGGATCATGAGTTAGTAATCGATTATCATTCGAGAAAGGCAAATATAGTCAATGATGCTTTAAGCAAAAAATCTCTGTTCGCTTTGAGAGCTATGAATACGAGTTTGACATTGTCTGATGATGGTTCTATATTAGCCAAGCTGAGGGCTAAACTGTTATTTCTTCAACAGATTTGTAAAGCTCAAAAGAATGATAGTGAGATGTAAGCTAAGAGAACTCGGTGC
This sequence comes from Gossypium stocksii, assembly GCA_020496765.1. Lineage (NCBI taxonomy): Eukaryota > Viridiplantae > Streptophyta > Magnoliopsida > Malvales > Malvaceae > Gossypium > Gossypium stocksii. The sequence continues at coordinate 60,302,949 of CM035622.1, forward strand.
GAGTCAAGTAGTAACTCTGATTTTCAAATTAGTTCAGATGGTTGCTTGATATTTCATGATAGAATTTGTATACCAAAGGATGATGAGTTGATTCGAAAAATTTTACACGAGGCACACAGTGGTTGTTTGTCAATACATCCGAGTAGTACAAAAATGTATAATGATTTGAAAAATTTGTATTGGTGGTTGGGTATGAAAAGAGATATATTTGAGTTTGTGACAAAATGTTTAATTTGCTAACAAGTGAAACCGAGCATCATGTGCCTTCAGGTTTACTTCAACCAGTAATGGTTCCCGAGTGGAAATGCGATAGAATTACGATGGGTTTTGTAACAAGGTTGTCTCTAACTCCGAAAAAGAAAGATGTTGTGTGGGTTATTATTGATATATTGACAAAATCAGCTCACTTCATACCAGTGCGTATCGATTACTCACTTCATAAGTTGCTGAGCTGTATATTAACAAAATTGTGAGATTACACTGGGTGCCTATGTTTATTATTTTGGATAGAGATCTGAGGTTTACCTCAAGATTTTGGAGAAAATTGCAAGAAGCCTTATATACGAAATTAAATTTTAGTACCGCATTTCATCCACAAACTGATGGTCAATCTGAAAGAATGATTGAGATCCTTGAGGATATGCTTTGATGTTATGTTTTAGAATTTGAAGGTAGTTGGGAAAAATATCTACCTTTGGTCGAATTTGCTTATAACAATAGTTATCAGTCGAGTATACAGATGGCACCGTATGAGGCATTGTATGGTCGCAAGTGTCGAACTCCTTTGTATTGGAATGAGCTTAGTGAAAAGCAAATCCACGGAGTTGATTTGGTTAGAGAGATGGAAGAGAAAGTGAAGTTAATCCGAGATTGTTTGAAAGATACTTCAGACAGACAAAAGTCATATGCGATTTAAAAATAAAAGAGATTGAATTCCAAGTGGGTGATAAAGCGTTTTTGAAAGTATCTCCGTGGAAGAAAATACTGAGATTTGGCCCAAAGGGCAAGTTGAGTCTGTGTTTTATTAGGCTGTATGAGATCATTGAGAGGATTGAGCCAGTGGCATACCGGTAGCTTTACTGACAGAGTTGGAAAAGATACACAATGTGTTTCATATGTCAATGTTGCGAAGGTATCGTTCGGATCCCTCACATGTGATTTCTCTGACAGAAATTGAGATATGGCCGGATATGACATATGTTGAAGAACCAATTAAGATTTTGCCCGAAAGGTTAAACAGTTGAGAAATAAAATCATAGCCTTAGTGAAAGTGTTAGGGCAAAAGCATAGTGTAGAAGAGGCTACGTGGGAACTGGAGGAAGCCATGAGGAAACAGTACCCAAACCTTTTTACCAGTAAGATTTTTGGGGGATGAAAATCCCTAAAGGGGGAGAGTTGTAACAACCTGAAATAGGGCCTAAATGGAACAATGGTTTCAAAACCACGAATCTGATGTTAAAATATTTATTCTGATTGAGTTTTAATGTTTATTGAATGATTGAATGTCTATGTGAAATTTTGGTTGAGAAATTTTATTGATTGGATGCCCAATTGGGTAAGTTGGACTAAATTGCAAAAAGTGAAAAATGTGTGATTTAATCCATAAAGGTACTTGATTGAAATGGGTTTTCAAATTGGAGGTCTTTATTTGGTAATTAGACTATTTTATTTTGTTTTGGACAAAAATGCCCAAGGAAGGATAAAATATCAAAAGGGTTAATAAAGGTCATTTTGGTCATTTGGATATTTAATGAATTGAAAAGGGAAAATAGGCCAAAACTTTGTTCATCTTTCTCCATGCTTGGCTGAAACTTTAGAGGACTCCATAGCTAGGGTTTCTTTCATTTTCAAGCTTGATTGTAAGTACCTCCTAACCCCGTTTTTAATGTTCTTCGTATTTTTAAAATTCTCGTAGCTTGGTTTAGCTATTTCTACCACAGTTAGGGTTTGTGTTTAAAATTTTACCAATGAATGACAAACATGTATTTTGATGTCTAGTGGTAGAATATGAAAGTTTGAAGTGTGGTGAACATCTTTTATTAGATGATTTTTGGGTGAAATTGATAAAAAGGACTTATTTGTAAAAGATAAAATAATATGTGATTAAATTGCAAAATAGTGGAAATTGTGGGCTGTTATTAGAGAGAATATGAATCGGCTAGGCTTGGTTGTGTGAAAATGGACACATTTCATTTTACGAGCCTAGGGGCTAAAGTGTAAAATTGAGAAAGTTAGAGGTCAACTTGTAAATTTTTGTCATAGGAAGATTTTGGACTGATTTGAGTAATGTGTGTATTAAATAAGCTAAATGTGTGATTATAGATCAAGAGGAACGTTGAATCGACCTTGACCGAGGCAAAGGCAAGGTTTTGGACTAAATTGTAATTTGACACATTTTGTGGCGAGGTAGGTTTATATGTAAATGATACATCCTTTTATTGGTGTTTTTACAAGTTGATGCTTTATGTGAAATGTGATTAATTATTATTGCTATGTGATAAAGTGACGAAAAGTGAAAGGATACGGATAAAATTCTGTGTGAATTATTAATATTGGTAGGCTAAATGCGAACCACCGAATATCTATTAATATTGGCGGGCTAGGTGTGAAAACACCGTGAATTATTACTATTGGTGAGCTATGTGCGAAACCACTGTGCATGGACTATTATTTCGAATTTTACTTTGAGGAAATGATTAAGTGAAGTTACGTGTGATGTTGTGGTGAATAAGTGCAGGGAATGAATATATGAATGTGTGAGCATTGTGCATGTTAGGTGTTTGAGAATGTTGGGTAAGGTGTGAAATGAGTAAGTGTAATTACAGGACTTGAACCATTTATGTTATTGAGATATGTTTTTGAATGCTAAGTGTGTTGTTATGATGTCTATTGCTTACATATAGACTTACTAAGCTTAAAGCTTACTCCCTTCTATTTTCCCTTGTTTTATAGAGTAGCCAAGCCAGCTCAGGATTCGGAGACCGTCGAAGGATCATCCACACTATCAACACTTTTTGGTATTTTGAGATTTACATTAAATTATGGCATGTATAGGACTTGGTCATTTTGTAAGTGTCATAATTGTTTGGCTAGTATGTGAGCCTATGTTAATTGGTACTACCTTTGTATAAGGCCATGTGATGTGGATAATATTGGTTGTGTTATAAGTATATGATGAGGTCTTTCATGAATGAGTTGTTTGCCTAAGTGGGGATGAATGATAGCATGAATGTGTTGTGTAGAAAAAGTGATGAGTAAACAAGTGTGTATATGCATGATGAATGGGGAATGTGTTTGGTATGAAATGGAGTTGTGGATGTCTTGATTTTTGATATTGGATGTGTAATTATGCCATGATAAGTGTTGTTGGAAATGGTATAAATGTGATTGATTTTCAGGGTGGCAAGAGGCTTGGTATATAGCGTTGTATTTGTCCATACGGATAGACACATGGGCGTGTGTCTAGGCCATGATTGAAACACAGTCTGCCTCATGGGCGTGTTGATAGGCTGTGTGTCCCCTGCACCTAAATTTTCCAAATTAGAATGCCCAATAGTAAACACACGAGCAAAGACACGACCGTGTGTCTCAGCCGTGTGAATGACATAGCCTTAGGACATAGGCGTGTGCCCAAGCCATGTGAAGTCTGCACATTAATTATGAAAATTAAATTTGCCACATAGCCTAGCACACGGGTGTGTGACTTGGCCGTCTGCCCCTAATTGTATGCTGACGTCATAAACATAATGCTCGGTGTTTTTAACACTGGAGAGGACACAGACGTGTGTGACCACACGGCCTGCCCACACGGGCGTGTCCCAAGTCACATGGGCGTGTGACCCTAATTGCATGAAAAATTTTCTAAGTGTTTTAAAGTTTTCGGTTTAGTCCCGAGCCGCATCCAAAGCATGTTTTAGGCCTCATAGGCCTATAATAAGGACAATATGAGTATGTATGAAAAGTTTTAAATTTTAGTGAAGATTTATGATTCGAAAATGAACGTTTATATGTGATTAAGTCTGGTAATGCCTCGTACCCTATTCCGGCGATGGATACGGGTAAGGGGTGTTACATTATAAGCCTAAACAACATTATTAATTCTCAATTCAGTGTATTTATCCATGACACAAATAGATTCATTCTTAGCATAAGCAATTTGCTCACATATAAATACATTGTTTATCACATTAAACCTTTTATAACATCATAATACATCCGAATTACTTACTTACCATTTCATTCCCTTGTCTTACCCGTTTCATATGCATAGTACAAGAATTATCATAAACATCAATCATATCCACAAGTTTGGCATAAGCCTAAGCACATCAACAACACATGTTAGTTCATTTAAACATGATTCATATGAATTTAACATGGATAACCATTATAGTTAAGCATAATTCAATTGGATTTATCATCCATCTCAACATGACGTATTTTCCACATAGCTGACCATTTTAAAGTCTTTCATACATACAAGTCCTGGTTCATATAGAGCACTTACCATATCCTTGTAAATTTCATGTCCTTTGAACCAAATAGAATACCTTTGGATGTGCGGGATAGCTCACACAAAGTGTGCTAAACATATAACCATAGTCCGTCAATTCCTTTACATATATGCTTACACGAGCTATGAATAAGCATACTCACATGAGCTGTGAAAATAGGCCTACTCACATGAGCTGTGGAGTATCCGTAACACATGCAAGAACTCAGCCACGGTAGGACATTCAAGATCAGCACCCGAAACATGTAAACCTTAATGACATGTCATTTGTATCCTACGAATTCTTAAGGTTCAAACGGGGCTCGATAATCGTTGTATGTCGTCGGATTTACGTCGTTTCATAACATGATAAGTTGTATAATAATATATATTGATTCATTTTCAATAAAATCATATAATAACATTAAATTTAATCAAAATTATACATAATACAGTTCATACGAACTTACCTGGTAAAATTGCAGAAATGTCAAAGTACATGGGCATTTTGGTAATTTTCTATTCTCCTTGATTTTTCATTCGATCTTGATCTAAATTAATAATTTCATTCAATCTATTAATTTAGACAGTAAAACAATGTATTTTATGCAATTTAGTCATTTTTATAAAATTACCCCTAAAGTTTTACTTTTATTCAATTTAGTCCAGGGGCCTAAAACATGCAAATTAACCATTTTTACCCAAAATTGAGCCTAGCCAAATACTTATGGCATCCAATAAAGCCCATTATTGTAACAATTTCTACTTTTACTATTTCAACAATTTAGTCCTAAATTAGAAAATTAATCAAAAATCACTTAATAAAATACTTTTAAATAACAAATAATATCTCAAATGCATCAATTAACATCTAAAATCACAAGGTTCATCACTGGCAATATTTAAAATCTTTAACATTTTAAAAATAGAAGGTACGAGTTAACTGGACCTAGTTGCAACGATCTCAAAAACATAAAAATTATTAGAGATAGCTTAGGGACTTACATGCACGAAATGAAACATGGCCGAACCTAGCTTCCATAACCATGGCTTTCGGTTGAAAAAGAAAAAGAGAAAGCAATATGACAACCTATATCTTTTACTTATGCTTTATTTAATTTAATTAATTACCAAATTACCATTTTAACCTTGGTTAATAAATAAATAAAACACCAAAGTCATGTCCATATAGGTCCACTAACTACTTAAATGGTTTAATTAACATTTAAGTCCATTTTCCTTTATTCAATAAACCATTTAATCACTCAAATCAAATAGTCATCAAATTTTACATCTTTTACGATTTAGTCATTTTTAATTAATTAACTATTGAAACGTTAAAATTTTCCAACAAAACTTTAATACCACCTTAATGATATTCCATAAATTTTTATAAAAATATTTACGATTCAGTTTATAAAAACGAGGTCTCATATCTCATTTTCTAAAACCACTTGCCCTTAAGGTCTTACCACTTAAACTTAATAAATCGCTTAAATAACATAAATTATCAAATCAAAAACCTTTTTTTTTAAATCACATTTGACTCATAAATATTAAATAATAATATTCACGAACTTATTCGTAGGATTTGATGACTCCAAAATCACTGTTTCCGACACCATTGAGAAACGGGCTATTACAACATATCCGCCTTGAACACACCTGAATCTTTGTAGAGATAACTCGATAATCCACAACAAATGCTGGATTCCAGTACAATCAATGAATATTTCATACGTCAACATCTCATCTCATATAAAGCTCGTACAGCATGCGAAATAACCCTATTAGCATGCCACTCTTGTATACTATCCTATGTTCATCCAAGCTCAATATACATGTAAAAAATAACCTTTACAATTCAATCCTTTTTATCACCTCTCATATCAATTTGCAAACATTTTTAAAATACATTCAAACATCATAATACACAATTCAAACATAAACATTACAAAAATGCACATAACTATACCGTATGAACTTATCGTATACAAACAACAATGGTAGAAGTGTCCCTCAATTATCTACTAGTTGATTCAATTCTTGATCTATACGGTAATTCATTTCAAATCATCAGTTCTAAATACCATATAATAACTTATTTAATGCATATGATATCATATCATCACTTTTCACAATTTCTCTAAAGTTTTATAGTTTATTCAATTTAATCCCTAAAATCGAAACAAGTATATTTTTCATATTTAAACCCTAAACTTTAAATCCGACTTCAAACTCATCATGATACAGAGTTTATAGAAATTTCATGCCAATATCAACATATTTTCATTTTAGCCTCTAAACTCAAAACTAACAAAATTCACTTTTCAAAATCGCCTATTTCATATCAAAGCTTCAAACTCGACCATTTAACATTAAAAAAGCTTCAAAAACAACAACGATATCTTTTAAAATCTTTGACAGTTTTATGATTTAGTAATCAGGTATACTAAATTAAACTACAACGATATCAACAACCTAAATTTACGAAAAACGAACTTAATTTGCTTATCATGCACCAAGGTCGAATGAACTTGAAGAATGACTATGACTTCCTTATGTTTCTTTTAGGTTTTCGGTTGGGGAAGAAAGAAATGAAAATGGATGACACATTTTTGTTTATTTTAATATAACATAAAACTTAATTTTTAACTGTATTATGACATATTTTTTCTTAGAAATCTCACACCAACCGCCACTATCTTTTACATGTGGTAAATTTGTAATATTAACACTTGCATTAATAATGTTTAATCTATTTAACTAGTTAATCAATATTAATTAGTTTTTACAATTTTTATGATTTGGTTCTTATACATTAATTAACCAATCAATTACTAAAATTATTGGACCAAAATTTAATATAACTCTATTATAGACTCATAAATATTATTTAATATATAATATTTACTAACTTGATTATCGGAAAATGAGATTCTAAAACCACCATTTTCAGTAATACTAAAAATAGATTGTTATAAATATAACCCCGCGTTGCTGGATTAACTTTTATTTGTTAATTTAATTTTAAATTTCAATGCACTATATATTTAATATTAAAAATAAAAATGCCTAGCTTACTTTACCATTTCAAAGTTAAGATCTATTCCTCTATTTTCATTTTTACATGTAAAAAATAGTTAGAATTAATTAGCTGTGATTTAATTTTAATAAAATATTGAATGGCTAACATTGATTTATAAGAAGAGAAATAATAAAAAAAAAAAAAAACAAGTAAAACAAAATGTTTATTAATAAATTAGCATACTCGCTAAAAATATGACGCTTTCAGAATTTTTTGTTTGGTGTATTTTATAGAAGTAATAGTATAAAGAATATTTGAGAAAAACAAATAAAAACTAGATTATTCTTTCATTAGATAATATTTTTAATATTTTATCATAAATTTTAATAATATAGAAAGAAGTTTAATGCTAGCTGTTTATAAATAATTTTTTTATTCAATCGAGTCATTTTCGAGAGTGAAATTTAATTTGTTCTGTCATGATTAACTGCCGAAGGGAACGATAGATTAAAAAGGTCCATTCATATCCAAGATGCAAAATTATTGATGAATTCTTTTCATATTAAAAATTATAAAAATTATAAAAAATTCATAAAATTCATAAAAATTTTTAAAAAATAAAATACATGTAAATTGTTATAAGGACTGACATGTTTAAAAATATAGTGTTTTAGCCCTTATTTATTAACTTATAAAAATATATATCTTACAACATATTCGAGCACTTAACAATTAGAAAATTAATAATTAAATAATTAAACATATCTTACAACATAACCAAACATACTACATTAAATAAGATAAGTTGTCTCCAGATTTTCACAAAGCTGAAATTCCAAATTAACAAAGGAAAATAATCAAGGGATGAATATTTGAAAGCACAAAAAGAATCATCAAAATGATAAATACAAAACACTTGATTTATTACCAGGATGGCCTTGAGTAAAGAGAACATCATTCTCCAATGGGAGATGTGCCCACAAAAAGGAGCTAGTAGCATAAGTAGTCAGGACCCCTAAATTAACCAAAAAAAAAAAATAAAGAAAAGAAAATAATGATCAATTTAACGAAAAAATTAACCAACAAAAGGGCAAAAAGAACAAAAATGTAACATGATAAAAACATGTAAATTATTTTTCAATTAGAGGGGACGAATTAAAAAAAATACAACAAACAAGATAAAAATCAAACTAATAAATCCAAAAAAAAACTCAATTTATTATTATTACTCTCGAAAAGGTTACTATTGCTCATGGCACTATACTCAAACAAAGTAATATTTACACAAGAGCCAGCAATACCCCAACACCTAAATTATAAATTGTTATGCGGATTAACATATATAAAAATAAAATGTTTTAGCCCATATTTATAAATTTATAAAAATATATATCTTACAATATATTCGAGCACTCAACAATTAAAAAATTGATAATTGAATAATTAGCATATCTTACAACATAATTAAACACACTACATTTAATGGGATAAGTTGTCGTCTCCAAATTTTTACAAAGTTGAAATTCCAAATAAACAAAGGAAAATAATCGAGGAATGAATATTTGAAAGCACAAAAAGAATCATCAAAATGGTAAATGCAAAAAACTTGATTTATTACCAGGATAGCCTTGAGTAAAGGGAACATCATTTTCCAATGGGAGATGTGCCCACAAAGAGGAGCTAGTAGCATAATTAGTCGGGACTCCTAAATTAACAAAAAAAAAAAAAAGAATGATCAATTTAACGATAAAACTAACCAACAAAGGAGCAAAAAGAACAAAATGTAACATGATAAAAACATGTAATCTATTTTTCAATTAGAGAGGACGAATTAAAGTAAATACAATAAATAAGATAAAAACCAAACTGATAAATCTAACAAAAAAGAAACTCAATTTATTACTGTTAGTGTCGAAAAGGCTGCTCTTGTTCATGGCACTGTACCCAAATAAAGTAATATTTGCACAAGAGCCAACAATACCTCAACTTCGAAATTATAAATTGTTATGCAGATTGACATATTTAAAAATTTAATATTTTAGCCCGTATTTATTAATTTATAAAAATGTATATCTTATAACATATTGGAGCACCCAATAATTAGAAAATTGATAATTGAATAATTAAACATACCTTACAACATAATTAAATACACTACATTCAATGGGATAAGATGTCGTGTCCAGATTTTTATATAGTTAAAATTCTAAATAAACAAGGGAAAATTATCCAAATGTAAAAAACTTGATTTATTACCAGAATGGCCTTGAGTGAAGAGAACATCATTCTCCGAGGGGAGATTTGCCCACAAAGAGGAGCCAGCGACATGAGTAGTCGGGACTCCTAAATTAACCAAAAAAGAATGATCAATTTAACAATAAAATTAACCAACAAAGGAGCAAAAAGAACAAAATGTAACGTGATAAAAACATGTAATTTCTTTTTTAGTTAGAGGGGAGGAATTAAAGAAAACACAATAAATAAGATAAAAACCAAACTGATAAATCCAAAAAAAAAGAAACCTCAATTTATTACTGGCATTAGTGTCAAAAAGGTTGCTGTTCATGGCACTGTAGTCAAGCAAGGTAATATTTACACAATAGCCAGCAATAGAATTAACCCCAACTCCTAAATTAACAATTTAGAAAAAATAAACATCAAAAGACCTTATAATCGAGAATTAAATTAATTAACATAAAAGAAAAAAAATTCTTTTAATACCATTAAACATATAAAATCTATACCCAAAAATTGGGGCGGGGGAAGAGCAAGTTGTAAACAAAAAGAAACCAAAATGTATGATGAAGAATACAAAAACCTGTTTTATTACCATGAATATTGGGTGGAACAGGGGAGGGGACAGCATCTATAGAGGCAGCAATGTTATGGTATTGGTCTGCAAACATGTTAAAAAAAGACTATTGATACAATACCGATCAATTTTAACGAAGGTGTGCTTATATAATTACCATAACCCATTTGCTGAGCTTCCATGGAAGCTTGAAAGTTGGTTTCCCCACTTTCCAAATCCCACAATATCATGAACATTCACCGTCTTCTGCGAGGTAAGCAATTGTTTCAATTGTAATGAAGGTAATGAAGAATTAAGTTTAACACCGAATAGAAGACCGTGGAGTCACAAAAGACATAAACTTTATTCCGGTATTTGGAAAAATTACTAGGTAGACTCTTTCTACTATATAGGTCTCAATAATTATGCATCAAGTTTTTTTTTTTTTTTTTTACAAACCTTATCTCATTATTTGGAGAAATTATTTGGGATTCTATTAAAAATTTCAAATATTTAAATATTTGAAAATCAACATAGATATTTGCTATCTCCCAAGTATATTTCTGTCTGGTAACTCTAGTAAACATTTGTTTCTCAATATTTAAATATAAATATATGCTCAAATGTAATCTTATTCACGATAATAATAAAAACGAGTAATCAATAATATGCGACAAACACTATGTTATATATAGTATATTCAAGACCAAGCTTATGGTTAAAACGAATTTATGAATGTTTACGCTAATTATTATTACTATTATTATTATTATTATTATGAAGTCATATTAGGTTTAAAGGAGAGAGAAATATGGAGTGCAATACCTGTTCCACAATTGTTCTCCTATTGGAGCTCAACCTCCTTTTTGGATTTGTAATCCTCGAAATCCTTTTTCATTTCTAGGATTTCGGATTTCAACATTGGGATCTCTAGTTCAAGTTCCTCACGCTTCCTCTTTAGTTATAAAAACACCAAGCAAACATTAATTAAAGACATTAAAAGAAAATAAACAAAGAGAATGATGATGGCTTAATATCACTGTACTTTGGCTCTCAGTCGAGACTCTCTACAGATTGCGGCATGTCTAGCCCTGTCAGCTTGACTTCTCTGTTTCCCTGATCTGCTACCTCTTTGTGTTGCCTCTGTATTCATTGTAAAAGCGCACAGGTTTCTTCAAATCAACTCCTCTGGAAAATAAATGATGAAATGTGGCCTCGTGTGCATCACCTCACCTTATAAGCAGATGATGGTTCCAATCTAACACATGCAGCCGCCACCATTTGCCTGTACTACAAGAGCCCCAAGATTAATTATTCTAATGCAGTTGACGAAAAGAAACACTATCAATATTTTTCAACCCTCTCAATATTTTTCAACCCTTTGTGTAAGATATTTTTTAACAAATAAATATTTGACGCAGTGCTGCCATATTTTCAAATAAACTATAACACTACCCATTATAATGCTAGCGGGATGGTTGAAAAGTATTATGGAGGATTTAAAAATTACTCTACCCATTATACTACTAGGAGGAGGATGCATACAAATGGGAGGAGGTCTCATTTGTCTTTCGTTCAAAGACTAAAACGGTTTGATCTCACTTTAGTACAAAGATTAATATCGTTTCATAATAATAACAATCATAATAGTAGAAAGATTAATGTGGTTAGTCCTATTCTAGATTTGTTGAACCGTAATTGAGATCTCAACTTAAAACATGTATATTGAGAATACAATAGACTGGTTGATTGTTTACTAAAAACTACAGAAAGAATGGACATTAGCGTTTATTATTGGCCTCAACCCCTAAATTTGCTCTGAATGCATTGCATGAAGATCTTAAGGGTTTATCTACTATTAGACTAATTGCAATGTGATAGACTGTATTGCTCTTTTCTAAAAAAGAAAAAAAAAGTCATAAGTTCATGTCCTCTTCATAAATTTACTCTTCAAAAATTTAGAATTTAGTCTTTGAACTTTTATTTTTAAGAATTTAGTCCCATTATTTTTCAAATTTTAAAATTCAAGTCCAATTATTAGAACAATTATTTTTTAAAATTTTTTGATGCAACATTTTGAAAAAAAAAAACCCACTTGGTAACTATGTAACTAAAAAAATAACTTTATAATGAACCTGAGTTTAACAAATTAATTTTAATAATGTTAACAATTAAACTTGAATCTTGAAATATGAAATGTAGAATGACTTGTTGGAAAATATGAACATCACAAATATAATAAGGGTAATTACATGTTATTATTTACTATCATGATAGTTTACCCCATATTAAAAGTGATCTAATTTGATTAAGGTTTATTGCACTTTAATTATTAAATAAAGTATGGGTTAAATATGTGTAGATACTCTAGTAATTCGGTTCTAATCAATTTTTAATTAATGATGGGCTAATTAGGAATTAAGGCTAATGTGCCAAAGTTATATATATTAGGGTTATGGTCCCCAAATTACACACAAGATAATTTCTCTAATATCCCATCCTTAGGAAAGAGAGAGCAAATATTCTCTGAATTTCTTATGTGCTAATTTAGAATATCAAATCCCCAAGATCCAAAAAAATTTCAAGGAATTCATGAATTCAGATAGGCTTCCACATCTAGTTTTATTCTTGATGATTTGACATAATAGATCTTAGTTTATAGTTCTAATTTTATATTAGATATTATTTACGGTTCTAACAAGACTAAATTACTAAAAATAAAAATACAATAATTAAATTTCAAATTTGTAAAAATACTAAAACGTATGGCATATTTTAACCTAATAATAATAAGTTTAAACTATCATAAACTAATTTTCTTACCCCGTTAATTGTATAAACTAAAGCATTTTATAATATGAAAAAAATATTTAAATATGGTAATTTAAAAGTGTTAAACAATTCATAATTTTATTCCAATAAGTAATTTTTAAATTACTAGTTTATTTAAAATTTACTTGAAACGGCTACGATGTTTAAATTATTAATAGTCATGCAATTACTTAATAATAGAAAAAAATTTACAAATACTTTAATAGATAATGATAATTAAAAATAATTATGATAAAAACATTTTATATTATATCAAATATGTAATGCCTCAAATTTTTAGAATTTAATTGTGAGAATTTGCAATAATTAAATTTTTGTATCTGTGGTTTTGTGTTTTGCTATTGTGTTTAAAGTTTAGAGTTCGAGTTGCATCGTTAAAAATTTTGTTATTTTAAAACAACTCTTATCCATGTGTTATGTAGTTAAGTGCAATTTGTGTGAATTTATGATAAGAGTGAGCCTGTTGGTTCACTAGTTAAGCATTTGTCTATATTTTGTTTGATTTTGGGTTTGAGTCCCATCGTATGCATTAGGAAATATTTTTGCAAAATGCCGAAAAGTGGAATGGTGGTTAACTTAAAACATTCTGAAAGAAATTTTGTGGTTCTTTCTTTTCTATTTCTCTAAGTTCTTAGTTTCTTTTCCTTTTTCTTCTTTTCTTTTATTTTTGCTTGTTGCTATACTTGGTTCTGCGTCAACTGGGAATTCTTCTTTATTTGTAAGGTTGATTGTGCCATTTTTTTGTAAGTTTCGTCGTTATCTCCTCTCGTTTCTAAGAGTTTCGTCTTGTTAATGTTATTCTATTGAAACGGGATTTTGCTTGTTACTTGAATGCTTTGTTTAAATGCTCGATTGGTTACTTTTTAGGCTACGATATTACGAGAGACATTCCTCTATCGTGTTAGCCGGGTTTCCTCTGTTTCGTGTGAGGTAAGTGTGCAGATTAAGTTCGGTTGCGTCAAAATTTTCGACATAAATTTTAATGACTAGTTGATTTTAGTAAAATATTGAGAATGATGGTATGATTAATTATTGATGGTTGTGTTAGGTTTTGGAATTTTCCTACATCGTTTCTGCATCATAACTACTTCAGGTGCATGCCGAAAACTTTATTTTTTGCAAATTTCAGTTGCCAGAAAACATGGTTGTCAATGCCACACGGGCTTGTGCTCAAGCCGTGTGAGCCACACAGCCATGTGACAAGTCGTGTGGGTGGTCGTGTAACTCATTGTTCATCGATTTAGAGCCACATAGGCAAGGCACATAGGCATGTGGCTGTGTGTGGCTGTGTTAGTGCAGTGTTCACACAGGCAAAGGACAAGAGCATGTGTCTAGGCCATGTAACTTACTGTTTGTGACTTAGGACCACACAGGCAAAGACATTGGCTTGTGTCCATGCCGTGTGGCATATAATAAGGGACCGAAACCCATTTTTGAAGCCGTAAATGTTGTTTAAGACTAATATTGACTTCCTAATTATATAAATGAACTGAATATGACTGAACAAGAACTCTCTGATACTTTATGACAGACGTATGAATACCCTAACTGCATGTGTATTGTGGTACTTAATCTGATATTGAATTGTGTTATCTACTTGTGAAGAATTTAGAATAATTGTATACATACTATGAGTATCTAAAATATGCATTTGCATGGGTTGGGATATTGTGTAGAAGGAAGTAATATGCTCTGAATCAGTGGCTAAGCCACTATATTTATATAACTTTGATTCTGGTGCTTCGTCGCATTATGATTTAGCAACTAAGCTATATTTCTATAAACATGTCAAACAGACACTCTATGGTGTGTAGGGTTGGATGGGCATTGAATGCCCTTAACAGTGTGTTGGGATGGCCGAAGATGGTGTGTAGCGAAGCATCTAAATCTGATCTGTTCTGTATATGAAACTGAAATTGTTTCTACATCTGTAATTAATCTGACTTAAATATGAATTGGGAATGTGATATCCGCGTTCGCGATACTAAGTAATAAAATTTATGAAGAACTTGATCACACCAAAACTAACTAATATCGCGACGCTTTAAGGCAAGCGCACCTATCGAACAGTAGTATAGCTTAGTGGCAAGACCGAGTTATCGTACCCAAGGGAACCAAAAGTACTATTACTTACTTTCTTTCTATTATCTAGCCTAAGAATAAAAGAGGGGTTTGTTTAAACTAATTCTAAAACTAAACTAAGAAGACACAAAGAGTAAATTGAGAAAACTTTTAGGGGAAAAACTGATTGATATGGACAATACTTAAGGGAGAATCCACCTAGACTTCACTTGTACTGGTTCTTGAGCTAGACGATTTATTCACTTGACTTGATCCGTAGAGACCCCTAATTTATGCTAAACCCTCCGTCGAGGTGAAGAGCAACTAGGCCTAAGTTGTTAATTAAAGTTTCTTTATCAATTAACTTCTTAGGTTGCATTAATTCGATCAATGGTTCCCCATATTAGGTTTGACCCTAATCCGGCAGATTTATGTCGCCCTATGTCTAGGGTTGCATACAACTCCGCTTAATTATGGTAGATCTACTCTTATCACAGGGACTTTTGCTCCTCTGCTCTAAGCACATCTAATTCTTGAAGTAATACCTAGGTTTATTAAATCAAGAATGAAGAACACATAATTAAGAACAACTCAAGTATTTATCATATAACTCAAGAATAAATAATAACAAGATCTGTCTTAGGTTTCATCCCCCTCAAGTATTTGAGGGGTTTAGTTCATAATAAAGAAAGAAAACATCTCAGAAGAAATAAAATAACAAAACATAAAAGAAACCGAAAACCCCTGAAGGAATTTAGGGAGATCCTCTATATTGCTGCAGAATTCCGGCTTCTGGGATGATTCAATCAGCTTCCCTGCGAGTAATTCCTACTTCCACTCTCTATGTTGGCAGCAAAGAATACTTCCCTTTTGGGGGAAATAAGCACACCCTAAGAGTTGCCTCCTAGGGTCTTTATATAGAGCTTTGGGGAGCCTTTCTTAGCCTCCAAGTATCCCAATTCGAGTGAAATTCCTCTTCCTCACGACTAGAACACGCCCGTGTGCCACGCCCGTGTGACTTCGACAAAGGCCGTGTGATTTGGCACGGCCGTGTGGCCTGCCCGTGCTTGTCGAGAGCTGGACCGTGTGATCTTCATGTGGCACGGCCGTGTGGCACGGCCGTGTGGTAATTCCTTGGGCCGTGTGTTATGTCATTTTTGGCCTATTTTCCTCATTTTCAGTCTATTTCCTATTCTTTTCTCTTCCCTATGCTCTCCTGAGTATAAGATATGAAAAATAAGGATTAAGAGCACCAATTCTCACTAACTTAATAATAATTCATCCAAAATATAGGCTAAACATGAGGTAAAAATATGTATAAATTAGCGTTTATCAAATACCCCCACACTTAAACCTTTGCTTGTCCTCAAGCAAAATCTCAATCCCTAAATAAGAATTATTCCTCTCAACCTACAATTTTTATCAATAATGTTTCAAACTAGTCCACAGGTAATCATACAATGAGTAATTCAATCAGAAGAACATTAAAGACTTAATCACTCTAAGTTGAGAATTTTATCATTGAAAACATAAGTCTCTTCCTTCCTTCTAAGTAGTTATCTCTCCATCTTAATTAACAGGAGTTGACATCCTCACTAAAGGTTCACTCTATCCACTCGAAGTGTTTAGGGTTCAAAAATTAAGCACTCTCTAGTCAACCTAAAAAGTTATTACCATAGGCTTGCTAGAAAATCAAATCTCCACCACTGTAGGTTGATATGATACATCAATCAAAAGGTCTTTTAAGGGTTATAACGGGGCTTGGCTAGGGGTGTTGTCACAAGCTACAAAAGAGGGTTAGAATCGAGACTGAACTTGAAAAATTATCTAGCTAGAAAAATCTCTATCACTTTAAAACATAATTCTAAGGCTAATTCTTAAGATAATATCGTTTCTGTTTTTGTAGCCTGAAAATAGAAAAATGCAAAAACTCATTGAACTATTTACAATTTACAATCGAATTTTACTATATGTATTCATTTTTTTCTTTTTTCTTTTTTTTTTTGGAACTATTAAATCAAATATGATAACTTGGAAATTTACAATTTTACAACTAGAGAGGAGAGTAAAGCTAGATAAAAATTCACTTCAAATCTTGACAAAAATAGGGGTTAAAGTAATAACAAGAAATAGGTTATTGGTTAATAATTAGAAGGTGAGTCAAAGAATAGGTTGTCAAGCTCAACGGGGTTTACTAGGGGTTAATTTATAGAGGTAGGCTTTTTGTGGAGTAAGTGGGTTAAATCCTAGGTGCCTTTATCATTTCGGTATATCAAATCAATGATGTGGTCTCGACATGTATAATCAAAGCAAGTTCTAGAATAACAATTCAGTATTGACTCACTCAAAGCAATAATAAAAGTGAGCACGAAAAAAATGTATGCTCAAAAAGGCTCAAAAATCTCACCAGAATTATGGCTTTTGATGTCAATCCTGCGAATTTCAAATCTCAAGATAATACTTAAAATTAGGGAAAATAACTTATGCAAAAATTGGGGGTTCTCAAAAATTTCAACTTATCATGCTTGATTCCCTAATGTTTTAAAGTTTGAATAATCAAAGTACAGGCACCTATATCTTAATTCTCAACATATCAATAGAAATCAAAAATCAATCAGAATTAATTCCTAATAAGAGACTGAGAATTATTTTAGAACAAAGCATAAGGAAAAAAAAATTCAGGGATTTTTCAGATAATGTAGAAATTTAAAGTAAGCTTCCCCCCCACACTTAAAATGTACATTGCCCTCAATGTACAAAGATACATAAATAGCAAGAGAAGTATAATATCATAAGATAGGGAGAGAATTGAAACTTCCTGAATTTAGGATGAATTTATGAGGAAAAGTCGGCAATTGTGGCAAGATGTTCCCATTTCCGTTTGAATATGAGTTGTAGAGCTCCTTTTTGAAACTGCGAAAATATTAATTAGTCATGGGAATTTTTGATTGATAAAGATTACTCGTTAGGGCTTGGCCGATATGAAAGATCGAAATTTAAATAACAGAAAAATAATAAACTAAGTTCTAGAAATACTAATACTGTAATGAATTAAAAGGATTAAGTATAATAAAAATAAAATTTGAAATAAAAAAGAGACTAAAAAAAAGAAAAAAAATGAGAAAAATAGAACCGTATGGGAGAATAGAGGCACACGCCCGTGTGGCTCGGGGTTAGCCCGTGTTGGCCATATTGCACGGCCGTGGAGAACTTGTTTGCTTTTTCGCACGGTCGTGTAGGTAGTCACACTGCCGTGTCTGATTTGACAGTGTTGGCCACGGCTTGGGGACACGGGCGTGTGGCGTTGTGCGAGCCCGTGTTGATACTGCATGGTTGCCACGGCCATGTTGCACGACCGTGGGGATTTGTCGACCTCCCGTGCTTTTGGGAAAAATTTACTCTATTTGTACACGGTTTGAGTGCACGACCGTGTCTCAGTTTTAAGATGTCATACGGCCTTAGGCACGCCCGTATTCCAGGCCGTGTGGTCCTAATTTCCTGCATCAAAGGTGTTAGTTGCTGTATAAAAAGACTGAAAACAAAATAGAAGAAAAGTTACTATGTTAGTGCTCGGGTTGCCTCCCGAGAAGCGCTTGTTTATAGTCTAAGCTCGACTCTTCTCGAGCTGGGTATCTCACGGTGATTTGAAGAGTTGGAACTCTTCCAGCCTGTTTTCAGGATTAATATTAAAAGAATGTTTGAGTCAAGTGTGGGTTACCTTGAAAGTGCCGAGTGACTCATGTTTTATTTCTACTGTACCATAAGGGAAAATTTTCGTTACCGTGAAGTAGGGTACGTCACTTGTATGCTCTTTTGAATTCAAGATTCGAGGGTCGTCTTCCCCTAGAAGTACCTTATCCCCTACCTTGATTTGACACGTTTTTACCTGAGGGTCATCTTGGTGATGCTCTGGGTTAGTGTGACATGTTTTGGGTTTTTCATGATAGCTCAGCCACTCATCTAGTTCCTCGATCTGAAGCGTTCGCTTTTCAGGTGCATCTCTTTTGGATGGACTTGTCTGTGATTGGATTGTCTTTATGTAAAGTGTATCCTGCACAGAGGGTTGGGTGGTGAGTTCAATGTTTTTACAAGGACTCGTGACTATATTATTATCAACAGTTTTAATTGTGTTTTGAGCTTGTAAAGTAACTTTGTCATCACCTACACGTAGTGTAAGTTCACCTGTTCCTAAATCAATTATTGTTCTGGCAGTTGCTAAGAAGGGTCGCCCTAGAATTAAGGGTATATCGCTATCCTCATCAATGTCTAAAACAACAAAGTCAACTGGGAATATAAATTTATCAATTTTGACGAGCACATCTTCAATTATTCCCTTAGGAGACCTAATAGTTTTATCAGCTAGTTGAATGCTCATCTTAGTTTGCTTAGGCTTTCCAAGACCTAGTTGTTTAAACAGTTTATAAGGCATGACATTTATACTAGCCCCTAAGTCTGCTAAAGCATTTTTGGTGTCTAGGCTACCAAATAAACAAGGAATAGTAAAACTCCCTGGATCTTTCAGTTTGGTTGGTAGTTTATTTTGAAGAATAGCTGAGCAGATTGCATTTAATTCCACATGAGATTTCTCCTCTAGCTTCCGCTTGTTTGTCAAGAGTTTTTTTAAGAATTTAACCGCGTCTAGCATCTGCAAAATTGCTTCAACAAATGGTAAGTTAATATGTAATTTTTTTAAGAGTTTAAGAAACTTACTGAATTGTTCATCTATGAGGTCTTTCTGAAGCGCTCTTGGGTATGGGATAAGAGGCTTGTGTTCGTTGATGTCTGACTTGTTCCTGCTTACCTCTACTTTACCTTTATTCACCTCAAGCTCCTTGTTTGAGTTGTCTTTGATTAAAACCTCCTCATCTATTGTGCTCACGGCATGAATTTGTTCTTTTGGATTGGTCTCAGTGTTACTTGGAAATCCACCTTGTGGTCTTTCCGAAATTAGCTTAGCAAGCTGGCCTATTTGAGTTTCAAGTCCTTGAATAGATGCTTGCTGGTTCCTTAGTGCCGTTTCGGTATTTTGGAAACGAGTGTCTGATATGGCAATAAATTTGGTGAACATCTCTTCCAAGTTCGGCTTTTTCTCCTGTTGTGGTGGTGGCTGCTGAAATACCGGAGGCTGTTGTCTTTGATTTCCTTGTCCTCCCTATGAAAAATTTGGGTGATTTCTCCAACCTGCATTATAAGTGTTACTATAAGGATTATTTTGAGGTCGAGAATTATTACCCATATAATTGGCATGTTCGGCTTCTATGTTGTGTAGATGGTCTGAATTAAACGTATTTCCTGGAGCTGCATCACATTGCATCACTGGTTGAGCCTGCGTAGAACCAACAAAATTATCAAATTTCTTATTTAAAAGTTCTACTTGGTTAGTGAGCATAGTAACAGCATCAATATTATAAACTCCTGCAGCTTTCGTCGGCTTTGTCCTCATGACTTGCCACTGATAGTTATTCAATGATATCTCCTCAATAAATTCGTAAGCTGCGTCAGGTGTTTTATTATTGATGGTTCCGCCTGCGGCTGCATCGATCATTTGTCTGGTTGACGGATTTAAACCGTTGTGGAAGGTTTGAACTTGTAGCCACAAAGGTAATCCATGATGAGGACACCTTCTCAAAAGATCTTTGTATCTCTCCCATGCATCGTAAAGTGTTTCTAAATCCATCTACACAAAAGAAGAAATATCATTTCGTAATTTGGCTATTTTAGCTGGAGGAAAATATTTGAGTAAAAATTTTTCGGTCATCTGCTCCCATGTGGTAATTGAGCCTCGTGGTAGAGAATTTAACCACTGTTTGGCTTTATTTCTCAAAGAGAATGGAAAGAGCCTCAATCGAATGGCATCATCAGAAACGCTATTTATTTTGAAGGTATCACAAAGTTCTAAAAAATTGGCTATGTGTGAGTTTGGATCTTCATCCTGTAAACCATCAAACTGTACCAATTGCTGTATCATCTGAATGGTGTTAGGTTTTAACTCAAAATTATTAGCAGCAATAGTTGGTCTAAGAATGCTAGTTTGGGTACCAGCCAAACTAGGTTTAGCATAATCATACATAGTGCGCGGAGCTTCTTCTTGAATTGCTGGTGGCGCGACTATTGCGGGAGGTGGTAGAACATCTTGATTTGCTTCCATCTCTTCTGTAGGTTCTGGCTCTAGATCAGGTTCTTGTTCAGGATAATGTAGACTACGTCTAATTTCCCTGCGATTTCTGCGAACTGTTGCTTCTAGATCTTCGTCGAAAAGTAGTGGTCCTGTTGGATTGTTTCTAGTCATAAACTAAAAATACCTAAAAAGAAAAAGCAAAGAAAACTCAAAAATTTAAAAGAAAAGAAAAATAAAAATAAAAATAAATTAAATTGAAAATAAAAATAAAAGAAAAATAAATAAATATAAATATATGTCTAAAGTAATAGAAATCGAGCTTTCGTAATATTTTAGTTCCCCGTCAACGGCGCCAAAAACTTGATATCCGCGTTCGCGATACTAAGTAATAAAATTTATGAAGAACTTGATCACACCAAAACTAACTAATATCGCGACGCTTTAAGGCAAGCGCACCTATCGAACAGTAGTATAGCTTAGTGGCAAGACCGAGTTATCGTACCCAAGGGAACCAAAAGTACTATTACTTACTTTCTTTCTATTATCTAGCCTAAGAATAAAAGAGGGGTTTGTTTAAACTAATTCTAAAACTAAACTAAGAAGACACAAAGAGTAAATTGAGAAAACTTTTAGGGGAAAAACTGATTGATATGGACAATACTTAAGGGAGAATCCACCTAGACTTCACTTGTACTGGTTCTTGAGCTAGACGATTTATTCACTTGACTTGATCCGTAGAGATCCCTAATTTATGCTAAACCCTCCGTCGAGGTGAAGAGCAACTAGGCCTAAGTTGTTAATTAAAGTTCCTTTATCAATTAACTTCTTAGGTTGCATTAATTCGATCAATGGTTCCCCATATTAGGTTTGACCCTAATCCGGCAGATTTATGTCGCCCTATGTCTAGGGTTGCATGCAACTCCGCTTAATTATGGTAGATCTACTCTTATCACAGGGACTTTTGCTCCTCTGCTCTAAGCACATCTAATTATTGAAGTAATACCTAGGTTTATTAAATCAAGAATGAAGAACACATAATTAAGAACAACTCAAGTATTTATCATATAACTCAAGAATAAATAATAACAAGATCTGTCTTAGGTTTCATCCCCCTCAAGTATTTGAGGGGTTTAGTTCATAATAAAGAAAGAAAACATCTCAGAAGAAATAAAATAACAAAACATAAAAGAACCCGAAAACCCCTGAAGGAATTTAGGGAGATCCTCTATATTGCTGCAGAATTCCAGCTTCTGGGATGATTCAATCAGCTTCCCTGCGAGTAATTCCTACTTCCACTCTCTATGTTGGCAGCAAAGAATACTTCCCTTTTGGGGGAAATAAGCACACCCTAAGAGTTGCCTCCTAGGGTCTTTATATAGAGCTTTGGGGAGCCTTTCTTAGCCTCCAAGTATCCCAATTCGAGTGAAATTCCTCTTCCTCACGACTAGAACACGCCCGTGTGCCACGCCCGTGTGACTTCGACAAAGGCCGTGTGATTTGGCACGACCGTGTGGCCTGCCCGTGTTTGTCGAGAGCTGGACCGTGTGATCTTCATGTGGCACGGCCGTGTGGCACGGCCGTGTGGTAATTCCTTGGGCCGTGTGTTATGTCATTTTTGGCCCATTTTCCTCATTTTTAGTTCATTTCCTATTCTTTTCTCTTCCCTATGCTCTCCTGAGTATAAGATATGAAAAATAAGGATTAAGAGCACCAATTCTCACTAAATTAATAATAATTCATCCAAAATATAGGCTAAACATGAGGTAAAAATATGTATAAATTAGTGTTTATCAGAATGCTTTTGTTACCAAATCGAATATCTGAATATGGAAACTATGTGATAAATGTGTTTTGGTTTAATAGATTTCATTTATGCACTAAGTTCAGAACTCACTTTATTATTAATTGGATTTCAGGTAGTTCTTAGACTTGAACAGGTCGGCACCGCTAGAGCTCGATCAATCTTTTATCTCTTTTAATTACTAATATTAGGATTTTCGATATTTTAAGATATTATGATGTTTGGAAAGATCGTATACTTACTTAATTACCGTGTTGGATTTTATGCATTAAATGGTTCATTCTATGTTATACTTGTGGTGTTTTTGTATTGTTGTTGTAACTCTTTAGACTTGGTCTGGACATCTAAGTCAGGTTTAAGGTGTTACATTTAGTGGTATCTGAGCCAAGTTCATTAACACTCAAATTGTGTTTGGGCTTATAATGTATGATAAAAGTAGTTAGATGATAACTTAGTATCTGACTGAATTTGGAAACTATAACTTTAGCGAATGACCGAGCCCCGACGCTGACCCTATAAGATTTATGTTCTATTTTAATGATTATATTACATAAGATATTTTCTAGTTAAATGTTTTGATGTGAATTAGAGAAATTATCCTGTTGGATGTCTGAACTGATTTGTGCACTCTAACGTTGTAGCTAGATTGCTAAAATGAGTTCATGAAGCAATCATAAATGGGAAATTCGTGGGTATTGAGGACGCCGAAGAGGAGCTCGAGCAGAGTCATCCTCTATGGGTAGTATACCCAATCTAAAGACCAGAAATACAATTGGTACTCTCACTACTAAGACAGAGTCTCAAACTCCGATGACTAGGGATAACGCACTATCCTAAGCCATGATTCAAGTACTAGAGAGGGTCGCAGGGACCCGTTTTGGATCGAGAGGTTGATGGTTGGTTACTGAATGACTACGATCAAATGGGACTGAATTGTTCAGGGGCATCATAGGAGTTACTTCCACTATTGCTGAGTATTGGCTCGAAGCTATCGAACGTATTATGACAGACTTTGTTTGTACTTCCACTTGGAAATTAAGGGGTGCAGTGTCCCTACTTCAGGACAAGGCTTATCAGTGGTGGCTGAAGGTTGAACAGAGTGCTTAACTTGAACAAATTAATTGGGATTATTTCAAGAATGCCTTCTAGACTAAGTACGTGGGGGCGAGTTATGTTGAGGCTCGTAGACACTTGAGATCCACTTTCACCATTAGTAGTATTAAGCCTGCTATCATATCTAAATCCAACTTGGGATGATCTTTTGAAACACTTGTTAACCCATGAGTACGTTAAATAATGCAACATTAAATAATAAGAGTAATATTCAAAAACCTTAAACACCTAGTGATACTGTACTAGAGGCAACATACGTATACGGACCATAACCTTATCTCTTCTTAATCAAAGCCATGACTTTCCATGAACATGTACCATGTCGTACTGCACACTTGGCCTTGAACTTCTCAGATTTAGATTTAACCCGTTCATGATGTTATATTGCTTTAATGCACCGAGAAAACCATCCTTACGGGAAAAATCCTTACCAACTTCCAATATACCTAAATTCAATGATGAACTTGTATGGCCAAGCCTCTTATACGGTAGATTTGAAAACTCCAATGCATCATCTACCGATAGATCGACATTATGCATGTGGGCTGGAGGCAAGTACGCTGTGAATCGCAGATATTCTTCTTCTTCATTTGAACCCCTTTCACCGTCTTCGGGTTCGGTTGGAACAGGCTTTGGTTCAAAAATTAATGTAACTTCTGCACCATTAGCACCAGGCTTTTGGGGTGGATCCACATCAAAGTCATCATCCGACCTACCAACATCTGCAATGTAGGAGGTCCTTTCACTAGTGGACATCGTAGGGAGTACATCATCCATTCTCATGTACGTTTCATAACGTCCCCAATCAAACGTGAATTGCTAACCACTAGAAGTTGATGCCATTCCCTAGTAAATATTTCCAGCATTAAACATCGACCCACCGAGGTACATGGCCTATCCACTAACGAAGTGTCATGCAGGGGTCATGTATTTCGTCCTGCCATAAAAAATAGACGGTTCCATGTTCTACCTCCACTAATAGAGTGTTAGGTAGGGGTCGTGTATTCATTTCAAATATTAGTAGATGTTGAAGTCGCAAGTGCTTCATTTGGCGTTGAAAATTCCACATATAACTCAAGATAGGGTAATCCACTTGTAATAGCCCAATTTAGACTCTAGTCGGAATAGTAGTTTTGGGACCACAAATCCGAGTTAAAAAATATTTAAATATTATTTTTCATGTTTTAAGCATGTGAATTTATATCTGTGAAATTTTCGTGACTTAGTTTGAATGTTTGTATGCCGAATTGTAAAAAATGACTAAATTGCGTAAGAGTTAAAAGTAGCATTATATATGTGTTATGTGTCAAATTCAAATTACTATTAAATTTTGAGTCCTTATTTGGTTATTATATCATAAGATTCATGAGTGGTCATAAATGACCTTAATATATGTGTTTTATTATTTTTTTAATGATGGATATTTTGATAAATGGTAAATTAATGTATAATTAATAAAACACATATATAAAATTTGAGCCATTATCATCCATTATAGCCAAAAATCAAAGAAAAGAAAAGAAAGAAAACCAAGCTAGGGTTCGGCACTTTGATCTTGAATTTAGGTATGTGATTTGGTTTATTTTTTATGATTTTTATGTTTTTGAGATTGTTGCTTAGTCTATTATCAAGCCCATGTTTCAATTTAGGAAATTGATAAAGATTTCAAAATGTGATATTAATGATTTTGTGAGTTAAATGTTGTTAGTTGATAAATTATGGAAGTTTGATATGAGATTACTATATTTTGTTCTTGGATTTTTGTTGAATTTAGCTAATTTGGGCTAAATTGTGAAAATGAAATAAGGAGGGACTAAAATGTGAAATTTATGAAATATGTGGGCTTGATTAGACTAGAGGAAATGATAAACATAATTGTAACATATTTTTATCCCATGCTTGGCGTACTTTTGGATGATTTTCCTTATAATTTAATGAATTTGATGCTCCTAATCCTTTAATTTCATGTTTTATACTTAAGTGAGCGTTGAGAAGTGAAAAGAGTAAGAAACGGGCCAAAAATAAACAAAATGGGCTAGAATCAGAATTCAACACAGCCTAGACGCTTCCACACAGGTACACCACACGCCCATGTGTGACACACGGGCTAACCACACACCCGTGTGTTACGGCCGTGTCAACCCAAAACTAAGTCAGTAGTGCACACGGCCTGGGCACCTTCACACAGGCTGGTCATATGCCCGTGTCCTTATCGAGCCCTATTTTAATTTCACACAGAAAAAGCTAATTTTTGGGTATTCTAAGTATTCCAAAGTCTATTTAAACACCCTATGAGAGGATTAAAGGGACGCACAGAGCAGAAAGCAAGGAATTACTCAAAGAAAGCTGTTTGATTCATCTCAAAAGCAGGATCTCCATCAAGACTGAAGATCTGTCCTCAATTTCCTTCGAGGTTTATGGGTTTTCTTTTGTTTTGTTATTTTCCATTTTTTAAAATGTTTTCTTTCATTATCATGAACTACACCCCTAAATACCTAAGGAGGATGAAACCTAAGACGAATCTCATTATTTTCTAAATTATATGATAAATACTTGATTTGTTCTTAATTATGTTTATTAATTCTTGTGTTAATATTTTAGGATATTAATTCAAGTTGAATGTGCTTATTCAGTAGAGCAAAAGTCCCTGTCTAAGAGTAGATCCAACATAATTAAGCGGAGTTGATTGCAATCCTAAAGATAGGATGACAAAAATTTGTCGAATTAGAGTCAAATCTAATAAAGAAATCTATAGATCGAGTTAATGCAATGATAGGGGTTTTAATTAGAAAGAAATTTCAATTAATCAACCTAAAGTTAGTTGTTTTTAGTCTCGAAAGGGATATTAACATAAATTAGGGATTTCTATGTATCAAGTCAAGTGAATAAATCATCTAATTCAGAGTCTAATAATAAGTGAAGTCTAGGTGGATTCTTCCTTGGGTATTGTCTTAATTAATCAATTTTTCCAAAAGTATTTTCTCGATTTACTCTCTGTGCATTCTTAGTTTAGTTAGTTTAATTAGTTTAATTAAAACAAATTCCCTTTATTCTTAGGCTAGATAATAAAAGGAGAGTTAATACTAGTACTCTTAGTCCTTATGGGTTCGACATTCCGGTCTTACCATAAGCTATACTACTGTTCGATAGGTGCGCTTGCCTTTATCATGATAATAGTTAGTTTTAAGGTGCGATCACATCACATTAGGAAAATTCGGGGTAGCTTGATTAAAATAAAATTATGTGTATTTGATGGTTTTGTGAAATAGGGACTAAATTGTCAAAATGTTAAAATGTGAGGGTTAATTTGCAAAAATGCCCTAAATATGTGTTTATGGATTATTTTAAATGAGTATGAGATGGAATGATTTATGTTTAATACATATAGATCAAGAAAAGCAAAATCCAGATTTGGATCGTGGGAAATCGAAAGTCGACGAATAATCGACTCAATTCGACTTATCACACTCAAGGTAAGTTCATAAGTAGTAATTTACTATAAATAAATGTTAAATTCATTGATATTGTATGAATTGTAATGAATGAAATCTCGGAGGAGATGGAAATAGTGAATAGTATGTTACAAATGTGAAAAATGAAGGAAATAAAATGTGAGGAAGCTCGGTCGAACCATAGGACTAGTTTCGAAATGCTAGTGACATGTCATTAGGTTTTGATTTGACTTCGAGCCATGATATCGGCACTATGGGTGTGAGAAATACCTTGATTTGGCTACGAGCCATGGTATAGGTATTTGAAAATGAAAGGAATGACCTTGAGTTGGCTACAAGCCATGGTATAGGTGCTCCGAGATAAGGTACCTTGATTTGACTGCGGGCCATGGTATAGGTACTTATCGATCGAAAGATTCTTGTATCCGATTTCTACTTCGAATGATTTAACAAGTGAGTAAAGGTTGTAAATGAGAAAAAGAGGTTAGTACGAATCGAACAAGTACGTATTATATGAATATGAGAATTATTGAGATGGATTAATGAGATTAATTGAGAAAAGTTCTTGAATTGAATAAACCATGTTATGAAACATGGGTAAAAGTTTGTGGTATTACATATTGGCTTTGAATTGTGTAAATGGTTGATTTACATTTGATATTGTGTATTGAATTACTTACTTGTGAACTTACTAAGATCTAAAGCTTACTTGGTGTGTTTATTTCTATTTTATAGATTATCAAAGCTACTAAAAGCTCGAGAATTATAGAGGATCATCATCGCACTATCCGAACATAGTTGGTACCATTTTGTGGTTGTAAATAGCTAAGTATGGCATGTATAATCTAGGGGTATTTTGAATACATTTTGTTATTATATATATGTTAAGCCAAGTGATTTGGTTACCTAATAGGTTGTAATTATGCTTGAGTTAATATGTGCTATGATTTGCAAATTTGGTATGATTTATGTTGTTTATAAGGCCTACTATGAAATGGTCATTTTGGATGTGAATGTGACTTGTGATTTGGTATGTTTTGGCATGGAAATTGAGTATAGAATTGGTTGAGTATATTATGGATAGAAATATGTATGTTTTGGTTGGAAATTGGTTGATCTTGGTTGCCTATTTATGCTTATAAATGTGGTATATTTGATGCTTGTAGGACAAGGCAAAATGGGGTGTAAAAAATGGTTTAAACCAAGCCTATTTCGTACCACACAGCCTGAGCACACGGGCATGTGTCTCGATCATGTGACCCCTATTTTATAGCTAATTTGGACAGGATGGCACACGGGCTGGAACAGGAGCGTGTCTGGTGACCATGTCGCCAATTCAGGATGACACACGGGCTGGACACACGGGTGTGGCTGGCTACCGTGTGACTAGTTAGTGTTGCACACGGGCTAAAGTAAGATTTGAGGCGTGGTTGTGCAAAGTACACGGCCTAGCCACACAGGCGTGTGCCCTGTTTTAAAGGAAAATTTTTCTAAGTCTAGTAAAAGTTTGAAATGTTATCAGTTTAGTCCCGACCCCTTCCTTAAGTATGTTTAAGGTCTTGTAGACCTTCTAAAGGGACTATATGGTTGTAAATCACTATGATGTGATAATGGATGATGTATGTATGTAAAATGATTGTATAGTGATATGTGTTGATCGGTAATGCCTCGTAACCCTATTCCAGTAAAGGATACGGGTTAGGGGTGTTACACCACCAGTGAGGTTCGTCCGTATCATCGACTCCAGGCCCCGGGCACCTTTGATATCAAATGAGTCATATGTCACAGAATCAGCCGAAGCACAAAATCTATACTTAATAGACGAAACTCTCATTGGCATCGTTCCGAAGATTTTGTGCCTAATTCTTTTACGAAGTTCTCTCAATTTTATGTTTTGGTTAAAAACTAGTCGCGTTGTGTGCTCCAATAAAAAAAAACGCCGTTCTCGGTGTTACGGACCTCGCCATCGTAGTAAATAACAACAGTAATACGTCCATTCATTTTCAACCAAATTATCTGTTGAAAGAAATTAAAAACAAAAAACATTATACAAAAATATAATGATTTGAATAAATATTAATGCGATAAATCAACTTATACCTTCTCAA
Organism: Gossypium stocksii; assembly: GCA_020496765.1. Classification (NCBI taxonomy): domain Eukaryota; kingdom Viridiplantae; phylum Streptophyta; class Magnoliopsida; order Malvales; family Malvaceae; genus Gossypium; species Gossypium stocksii. The sequence continues at coordinate 60,332,745 of CM035622.1, forward strand.
CTTCTTGAATTTCTATTCTTTTAAACTTCTTCAATTTCTCTTGCTGTAACTTATGCAATAAGAGAATGAAGTTTGGGTTATTTACAGCCTAAGGGATAATGGGATACATTGTCACCAGCACTGCTGAAAAAAGCGTCCAACTGGGAGCTTTGTCAATACTTTTGCTGACAGTGTATCCTGCGTGAAGTGCTTTTCAACCCCAACTATCAGATTTCTTAGGAATCTTGGGATATTTTTTCAGAACCATCTTCTCAAAATTATTTTTCAGAATCAACAGTACAAAAAAAAGTTTAGTTGGAAGCTTTTTTTGTACTAGTATTGATTGTATAGAAAAAACCCATCTCATCAAAATATTTTTTTTAGAACACATTATGTCAAATTTATTTTTTTCATATCCCATCTAGTCAAATTTATTTCTTCCAAAACAAGAATTAGCAATTAAAAAAATTAAACCGTAAACCCTAATTAATTTTATCTTAAACCTTAAATAAACCCTAAACCCTAATTCATTTATTTTTTCTTAAATCTTAAACTAACCTTAACCCTAAACCTAAGCCTTAATATGCAAATAACCCAAAAACCCTAATCAAACAGGGGAAGAAACACATCCCCATAAGCACTTTTTACTAAAACGCTTCCATATAGTGTGCTTTTCTTCGTTTCCCCCTAAAAATACGTCTATGTCAGCGCGTTTTAGTGGTTTCGGTCTATTACAGTAAATATTTTTTGGAGTAGCCATTTCTGTAAATAATTTAAGAAATGGGCATTTTTTGGTACTATGCCCAAGATTAAATGCTTAAAAATTAAGGAAAACTAAAATAATATTTAATAATATTTCATACTTAATTTAATAATTTAATAATATTTCGTACTTAATTTTAAGTAATATATCAAACATATTTTATAACTTATATTTTTAATACTTAATTTTAACATTTTTTTAGTTTATCAAATAATATCTTGATTAATTTTGAAGATTGAAAATTTATGAATAATTTGAAACAGTGAATAAATAAACATCAGTAGTATGAGGTGGAGCCAACAATAAGAAACTTGATTATTATTAAGTTTTGAGCACAAGTTTTATGAACAAAACAAATATTAGAAGAATTTCTTATTGAATATCGAAAACGTTACAAGTTATGTCAGCCACCTATCTATCCTTGTGTCAACATGTTACAATAGCGGAGGATTGCATTATAAATATTTAAGAAGTTAACATGTAAGTTCTTGTGATTTCATATTTTTTTTTTTGAGGGGTTATTATATTATTAATATATAATCTTATCATTTATAAAAATTAAATTACAATTTTTTTTTCATTTTTAAGACTACAGCCTTGCTTACCTCTTGTATTAGAATGCTGCCCATTTGACATTTTGTTTAATACCTTGGCTTACAATTAGAAACTTCCAAAAAGCTTGAGTGTTAAGGGGCGACGAGGCACGCCAAGCTTGCTATCCGACCAGATCGTCGTACGAGTATCATCGCGAGGGCGAATGATTTGTCATATATGGCTGCTGGGTAAGTGAGGTGTTATTTCTTTTATTAAATAGTATAGGACACGCCACGCTTAAAGAGAATAAGGGGATGAATGAATCACAATTTTTCTTTTTGCATTTAATTTATTAATTTTCATGTAATATATGTTTCAAATCCATTCGTTCCTTTGATTTCGACCATTCTTATCATATAATTTTCTTTTAATATTTTAATGATACATTTTTTTTTTGACATGTTTAAAATTATATATAATCCCTTCCTAATCTATAAATTTCAGTACACACAAACTGACTTCTTTCTATATTGATAATAATATACATACTAATTGATTATTATAATTAAATTTACTAATTTAACGTAGATAAATCAAAAGGCGAATAGCTTTTTTTTTATTTATATTTTGTGATCGATAAATTAATATTTTAATAACCATGCATTTAAAAATTAATTTTTAAAATAATGACTACAAACAAAATAATTTTTTAAAAAATCTACAATTTAAAATCTTTGAAGAAGATTTCTTTTACTGAATCCAAAGATCAGAACCTGCAACAAAATCATGTATTGTCAAAAAAAAGCTTCTGTAATTCAATTCTTAAAAATTGATTGGAACTTAAATCAATGTTATTGTAACAATAAAAAATATATAAATTTGAATGTATTTAAATACGTATTTTTAATTTGTTGAAACTCAATAATAATTTTAAATTTTATATGTGATATATAATTTTATGCATAAATTTTTAAAAAAAATTAAATTAAATTAAAAACATAAAAAATAAGAATTCATTATTATAAATATCATTATCGTAAAAGAAATATTTTAATTTATTTATAATATTGTTTTATAACATCATATATTACGCTTGTTTAAATGGCAAAAGTAATCCTGCCAAAAACGGGAGAGGCAAAATTAAGTACGGAATGTTCGCGGGAACACAGAGCTCGCGATGAGACGCGAGTTTAGTCAACCTTCCCTTGCTTAATATAAACGGGGGAAGCTGCCAGTGGCCACTTTATCCTCATAAATCTCAGATCATCACTTTCTTTTTGTTAGCCTTTAGACTTTAGAAAGGTTTATCATTATCTATTGAGCTATCTCCCCTGTTCTCTTTTTTTCTTCCTTCTGTTCGTATCTCCCCTGTTCTTCAGTTTTGTTCTTTATCTAAAAGTGTTGGCTTCGAGTCAATCATCAAGTTTTCGAAAGATTCAGGCAAATCAAATGGTTTGGAACCGAAAATAGTTGATAGTAGAAAATTGTGGGTAATCAAATCGAGATGCAGCTAAAGTTTTACAACAGAAAACAAGTCAAAAACTTAGTGAAGGTTAGAAGAAAATAGTGATATATTACTGAAGCTCATTAATGGAGGGTAAAGGTACCAAATCCGGGAAAACCCGAGCTCAAAAGGATGCTCATAACGCCCGTTGTGTACAGTACAGGCAGAAAATTAAAGTACAGTGATTAACCCGTCATCAAATTTCTTTCTTTCCTTTTTTCCCATTGTTTATTTATGTCTTTACTTAATTAATGACTGTTTATTTATAATTGAAGAGTAGGCTCGAGGAGCTTGAACAGGTGAAGACCAAGTACTATGAAATGCTCCCAATCTTCAAGCAGATGCAAACCGAAAACCAGCAGATGAAAATGGAGTTGAAGCAAAACGAGTCTATAATTCAATATATGCAAAATTGTATTCAAATTGTATTCAACAGTTTAAGACTACACTTGAGGCACAGGTTCAGCTCTCTCTCTTAGATTATTATAGTTGCATTAGAACAATAATTAGCTTAAACAATAATAAATTAGTTGGTCAGTAGGTCAATATATGTCAGGGTTGGCCTTGAATATATATATGATCATTACAATTAATAGTATCTTGGAACATGGGAAACCTTGAAGTCTCCTACTAATAGGAAGACTTGTGCTGATTTCTAAGCATAACCTAACAATACCCATTTTTGTTTATAAGATAACTGTGTTTTTCAGACAGCAAACGAGGCATTGATGAGGCAAATCCCCATTCGATGGGAAGTTGATGTACGGAGATTTGTATTTTATAAACAATTTTCCCATTAAAAAAATTGCTTATATATTCTTGCCTGACGAGTCAACTGATTCTAAAGAAATCTTTAAAGTATTGTCTGTGAGAAAGTTAATCAATCCCTAACAACCAAAAATATTGTCCCTGGGTGAGAGTTTTGACTCCCATAATATACCGAGAGCCAGTGTGCAGTTAGCAAGTTTTGTCTCGCATAATATACCGAGAGCTAGTGTGCAGTTAGCAACCACTTGGTAGGGGGTTTTATTTCTAGTACTATGCTGAGAGTCAACATACAGGGAGTGATTGTCCAATGGGTAGGGACAAAAGCAAGGGGGCAAACAGCGGCATTGCCCGCCCCCTCCCTTAAAGGTAGATTTTCTATTTAGCTCCTTTCATTTTTATAAAATTATATGTTAGTATAATAGTTAAATTGGACTTTGGGCCTCTAATAATTTATGATTCATTTCTAGTTCTTTAAAGTAATTTTTTGGCTTCATCTTTGTCGATGGGCTTGGTTCACTGAGTCAAAAACATCTTAGTTGGTGGTAGCTACAAGACTTAAAAAGAGGTGTTAATATTGTGCTTGAAAATAATTATGGAGCTACTTAAACGAGGACTCAAACCTCCAACTTGAGACCTATAGCCCAATTACTTGCAACCATTATACTACTCGAATTACACAGTTCAACAAATTTTATAATAATCTATATCTATTAGGATTTTTGCATAGCACTCAAATTTTGGTTTAATCTATGTATCATTTATTCAAAAAGTGGATATGAATAATAGGTTTCCTTCCATTGCAGGGGCAAAGCTATACTTCTTTTGATGAGGTATGCCAATTATGTTGTGTATAATTTTTTAGTCTCCCATCTTATATTGAGTGATGAACTTAACTCTTCATTCCATTCCATAGGATGGTTTCTGTCTCAAACCAATGTGCAACATGGTCTAGTTTCATCAACTTCTGGAATTGTTGTACAAGATGTTACTGAATTATTGGGATTGGGAGTGAGTGGGGCAACCGACTTTCAAGCTTCCATGGACAATTTGTATCAGCAAATGGGTTTTGGTAATTTATATAAGCCACACCTTTACTGAATTGCTTGGTGTTGTATTAATAGGCTTTTAACATGTTTGCAGGCCAGTACTATAACAACACTGCTGCCTCTATTGCTGCTGGCCCTTCCTCTGTTGCCCCAAATAGTCATGGTAATAAAGCAGGTTTCTGCATTCATCATCTTATATTTTGGTTTTTCTTGTTTGTCTTGCTTTTTTTATTCTCCCCCAAATTTGGGAAAGAATTTGCATTTTCTTTTGGTGTTAGATATGCTGGTTAATTTCAAGGTCGTTCATTTAATTGTCTGTGAATTTAGGGGTTGAGATTAATCCTGCTGCTGGATTCCTTGGTACAAATCATGATTTGCCCGAGTTTGATGTTACGAACAATCACAATAACCTTTTCAACTATGAGCTTGGTGCCGGTAATAGATTTTTATTTTTATTTTGCATTTATCATATTGGTTTCTATCTTGTTTATTTTATTTTCCTTAATTCCCTCCTCCATTTGGGATAGAAAGATTAAATTTTGCTATTAGTTTACATACTTTGTGAAAGTTGCAAATGTAGTCTTTGTACTTTAATTCGGTAATTTTTAGCCTTTGTACTTTTAAAATTTTAATCCTCAGCAAATTATAACTATTAAATACATTAAGTTAAGTTTTGATATTTTAAAAATATGATGCGGCAAACATATTATCATATATATAATGCCATATCATCTTGTTATTTTCACATATTGAAAATTCAATTAATAGGTTAGCAACTGTCACTTGAGTCCAAACTACAATTTTAAAATTCGAAAAGTACAAGAACTTAGAATGATTCAATTGGAGAATATAGATTAAATCTACAATTTTATGCATAGTACATGATTAGTAATTGAATTTAAACAAATGGATTTAATTGATACTGTTTGGGTCAGAACTAAAATTTCAAATTTCAAAAACTAAAAAGAATAGAGACTAAAATTAATCAAATTAAAATAAAGATATTAAATTCACAACTTTCGTAAAGTATAAGGACTAATAACAGAATTTAACTGAAAATTTATCATGGGACTAAGAAAATTGCTTTTTTTTTTTGTTGGATTTACCCTTGAATTAATCATCCTGTCCATATTTTTCGATTTATAATTTAGGAATTGTGCCTGATTCTTCTGTTGGTTCCTCCTTGGGAGCAGCAAATCCTGAAGTGGAGAATGACGGTAATCCTCATCCTCATACCCTGTTTCAGGTGATAAATCAAGTTATTGCATTTATCATATTGGTTCATCTTGTTTATTTCTTAAGAATTTTACATTTTTTTTATGGTGCAATCTCTTCTCTTTTGGCTTTCTAAATCTACTCATGATTAAATTTTGTTGTTTGTGAAAATCCATCCACAGGGTCACTTTGGTAATGATCTCCACAAGACTCCATAACTCAAGTTAAACATTAATTAGCCATTTATGTCGTGTCCGAGTCTTTTATTTATTTCTTGTCATCGTGAGAATGTTTTGTTTTCCCCATTGGTTGCTGCAACTTTGTATGTTGAATGTGTGTTTTGATTTATCTCGTGAGAGAAGCTATACTATTCAATCAGCAATTTACCCTACAGCGTGCTTATGTTTAAACGTGTGTTTCCCCTCCTGTATTCAAGCTTGCTTCTATCTCTTCAATGCTTGATTAAGTGAATGGGTGATTATGTTGTTCTCGTTTGTAATAATGGGTTTCCACTTAGAACAAATGCCGTTGAATATCCAGCACAGATCTTGTAACATATGTTATATGTTAATAAAAAAAAGTATTCTTAAATTCATAAAATTATACAAAGTTGCAAGGAAAACATAAAAAATTTAAACTTATAAATTATGGTGAAAAATAGTATTAAAAAAATAGAAAGTAGAATATCATCGTACTTTTTTATGTAGAAGCTAGTAGCTCTTCTTTTTTTTTTTTTCTTTTTTCTTTTTTGGTTTTAAATAATGTGTTGTATATATTTGGGTTTGGATTTTAGAGAGTGAATTTAGGATTTGATAAAACAAGACCTTCATTTAATAAGCACTGGTTCTTTACAAGTGACAACTAGTTGACGAGCAAAAAAAAGAAAAAAACATAAAAGCCTGGTTTGTAGACATCCCACCAGCTAGTAATGAAAGAACCAAAAAAAAAAAAAAAAAAAAAGAAAAACAAGAAAAGGCCAAGCAAACATGGAGTAAAAAGTCAAAGAAAAACCTATTTAATCGAACCGAATCAAATCAATTTGGTCGAATTGCGGAATTGGCTTGATTCGATCAATTAAGTTAGTTTTAATAGTTAACTATAACATATGATATACTACTACATAATATGATAACATATTATATAATTATTACTAAAACTATTGATGCATGTATACATAATTATTAATATATTATAGATTATAGTAAAAGATATAACATTACATTATATTATAATGTTTAATGCATGTATAAACTTTTGATATGTTATATTTTTTATGATGTGATATAACATTACATAATATAATAATAAATAATACATATATAATAGTTAAATATGTTATGTATTACTAAAAATATATAGTTAATGTTATGTAATGAAAGTTTCCTATGGAAATTTTGTGATTGGCTCTAATCTCACTCAACTGAATAAAAACCTTGGTCGTTCAACCAAGAAAGTCTATTAGCAGCCAACGAATCCACTTGATTTAGAAGATCCGATTGTTGACGAGAATGGGGTGAAAGTGGTTGGTTTGAAGGGCGAGATGCCCTGGAAAGATAAACTTGTAGGGAATGGCTCTTAGGAGACAGGAGCAACCCTAGAGGAGGAATTTAAACTTATTGATAGAGATGTGACAGTGGAAACTGTGGATGGGATTCCATCAATTACTTCTTTAGAGAGGGTGCATAAGCATATTGAGAAGTGTATGACTAGGACTGTGATTATCAAGCTAATGGGTAGAAAGATAACCTTTAGTACGTGTTTTAGGAAGGTTCAAAGTCTTTGGAAACCAAAGAAACCGATACAATTGATGGACCTGGAAAACGATTATTACTTGGTGAAATTTCAGGATAAAGAGGACTACTCTGTTGTTTTGATTGGTGGACCATGGATCATGTAGAAACTAACGTCGATAATAGCAATATAGAACGATCGCAACGCAATAAGAAAAAGAAAAATAAAACACACAGATTTTACATGAAAAACCCTTTCGAGAAAAGTCACAGGCAGATGATAAGAAAATCCACTAATGTCGAATTTGAATGATACAAGAGGAGTTTATAATACATCTATTTATAGGTTGAAAAACCTTATTCTAATCAATGTAAAAGAAAAGAAGTATAGTTCTATATAGATTTTACTTTTATTTTATTTTACCACTGTATTTTATTTTAACAAGGACTTGAGTCACTCAACTCTAACAATCTCCACCCCGACACAAATTTTCAACGAACAAGTTCTTTACCATGAACTCTCAACGAACAAGTTCTTTACCACGAACTCTCAATGAACAAGTTCTCCACCTCTTCCACAAAACCTCTTAAGGGGTGTTTCTTCAACAATGAACACCAACCAAGTCCAAGAAATGCTCAAACTTGGTTATAGGAAGTGACTTAGTCATCATATCTGTAGGATTTTTATGAGTACTAATTTTGCTCACAACAATATCTCCACGAGCAATAATATCATGCACAAAATGATTACCAAAGTGCCTTTTTGGGTAAACCTAGTTGTTTCTCCACTGCCGCACGAAACTCTTTGAATTTATCAAAGGTTTCACTCTTGCAGTGCATTAGGTATACATACCCATATCTGGAATAGTCATCAATAAAGGTTACATAATACTGGTTACCACCTTTTGCACTAATGCTCATTGGGCCACATACGTCAGTGCGCATAAGTTCTAAGGGTTTTCCAACCCTCGTTCCTTTTGCATTAAAAGGTCGTTTAGCCATCTTACCTTTCAAGCAAGATTCACATTGTAGAAGATCAAATTTTTCAAGTAAACTTAAGATGCCGTCTTTCACGAGTCTAGTGATTTTTTTCTTGGTTAATATGACTAAGTCTCAAATGTCAAAGGTACACCTCATTAGAGTGAGAAGTTTTAAGTCTTTTATTCAATTTTTTTGTCTCAAGCAGTGTGTACATATTTGGTTTGATAAAATATAGATTATTTGATATTCATCCATTACAGATAAGATTGTGATATATATATATTGCAATTGCATTATTAAAAGTCACGATCAAGCCATCTTTATATAAACATGCAACAGAAATTAAGTTTTTTTTTTAACTTGGTAAATAGAAAACGCCTTTCAGAATAATCTTCCAAAATTTATCAAAGTAAAGATGTACATCTCCTACTATTTCAGCTGCCACAGTTGTCCATTTCTAGTCCGCAACGATATATTTTTATCTCTAAGATCTTCTATCTCCCTGAACCCTATTGAGAGGTACAAACATGATTAGTGGCTCCCGAATTAATGACCCAGTGGTCTATCTGTAACACCCCAAACCCGGCCCAGACGTTATGGCCAGATCTGACATGTCACATTGGAACATTTTCGAAAACACATGATCTGATCCCAAAAATTTCCTTAAAGAAATTAACGATAATTTTAAAAGACTAAAGTGAATGGAAGCTGTGCACCAGGTAGGTATCCGAAACAGAGGAGGTGAGCCATGAAGGCTGCTTAAGTACCAAGCTCTTGATTGGATCCAATCCTCGACATGCCCACAACCATTGCCACACTTTAAGTTGCTGATAGTTTTGAAAATTTCTCGAGATGGAGTTTGTTCAAAGTGATGTTTTAGTTAAAACGTTATAATTTATCTTTGTAGGAGTTGGAAATCAAGAGTTATTTAAAACGTAACCTAGGTCTAGCCCATTTCAAAACATTATTAGTAGCCCAAAATATAGAGTTTTAACCCAAACAATCCCAAAAAGAAAATAATTAAAATGGCCTTATTACAAACCAAAAACAGATAATAATATGTAACTAAAACTCATTTAAAAGAAAGTCCAACTGAACATCATGGCCACTCTAAATCCCCACCGGCTCCAAGTCTCCACATCAAGGCTCACCTGCAAGGTTTAGAATAAGGGGTGAGTTTGGAAAACTCAGTGTATAACAAGCCCTTTCAGAGCCCAAATCCAAACATGCACAACTCATTTTCAACATATACTGGGCCGAAGCCTTTACTTTTTACAATAACTGGGCCGAAGCCTTTCATAGATCATATCACTGGGCCGAAGCCTTTATTTTCTGTAAACGGTATGGCCCTTAGGCCCATTTCAATATCACAACTGTCAAGACATACATATATGCAGAAAACCCATTTTGGGGAGACTACTCAACCCACCAACCGCTACTCTCCACCCGTACCATCCAACACATTATGTGGGGAATAACTCAACCCACCCAACCAACACACCACTGGCAGCATCGCTGCTTAATCATATAACTGGAGGCCAAGCCTCTTTCGGTAACTGGGGCAAAAGCCCTTTTCGGTAAACTGGGGTAAAAGCCCTTTTCGGTATACTGGGGCAAAGCCCTTTAACACTTCCTCCAATCATATATACCCAACCCATGCATGTAATGATTATAACATGGCATATCGTATACATATCGTAGCATACCATGCGTATATCATGTGCATATCATACCATAGCATAAAATATCAATATCACAATCATCATATCCAGAATGAAACCCTAGGGGTATACTGGTCATTTTCACCTAGGGGCAAAATAGTCATTTTCCATGTTTAGGGGTAATTTCGTAATTTCGTAATTGTATCGTTTATTAGGGTTTTCCATGTTATTTATCCATTCCACGTGTTTAAACAGAAATTTTCAGCCTATATTAGTGCAACCAAGTTATTGGGCCCAAAACCCCTAATGGGCCCTACGTAACCGATTCCGTCATTTAGGCTCTTTTAACCTATGTTACGCAACGGTTCTAATAGTTTTAACATGCAATCTAACCAGATTCCATTTTTCTTACCAACTTTACCCAAATGGGCCCGAAAGTCCATTGGGCCCTATTTTAGCCCAACGAGGCCCAACTTACCAAATTTGCTCTAAATCGTGCTCTTACCTGTTCCATCAACTTTGTTTACTGCGTCCATCGTGAACGTACTCATCCACATACCATCTCGGGTTTCCAAGTTACAACAACAACAGAATTTGATATTTCGGCTTTTAAACAATATGGATCTAAGCTATTACGGGGTATGTTACACACCTGCTTAACAACGATTGACTTCCCAAAATCCTCCACGCACTCGTCCTATATTCATATACTTAATGTATCAGATCTTAAAAATCCAAAAGAATAACACAATCTTATTAATACTATTCGGCCACTACCCCTAATGCCGTAGATTGCTTACCTCTACAAGATTCGACAATTCGAACTAAACTTATTCACACTGATTCTCCAATCCTTGCTGCTCCTCCAAAGTAGTCCTCTTTGCTACCAAAAGATCATAAAACGAAAGAATAAGGCCTAATAATGCCCATACCACAAATCGACAACCTCCCTAAGCTTTAGGGGGTTTCAGCTTTACTTAGCATCTAAAATATCGAATAAAATAGAGACACGAGTACTTACCACGCTACTCTTTTTGAACTACTCTTGACTCTAAGCGAACCCGGCTCTCCCAACGCCAGCAACAAACACCCCTTACAAAGGTCTTAGAATTCGGCCACCAAGCCCCCCAGGAAAGATGTGTTTCGGCTTTTTACTTTAAAAGAGAAGATAGTGATTTAATTTGGTATTTTTGCAGTGGTATACTCGACATGGAATTGGGGTTTAGAGGTTACTAAAATCGGCTTCAAAAGATGGAGAAAGCTTGAGGGTTGTGGCTTAGAGAAAAACGGCATAAAAAGGACTTTCGGGATTCGGTTTCCTTGGCTATTCGGCTAAGTAAAGAAAAAGAAGAGATGAAGAGTAAGAAAGGAGTATAGGGGAGTATGTGAAGAAAATAAAAGAAAAGAAAGAGGTTATGGCTTATGGGTAATCGGCAATAATGAAAAGAGAAGAGAAAATATGCCAAATAAAATTCAAAAGCCGAATTAGCACCAAAGAACACTCCCTTGGCCGGCCAACACTTCCCTACTTTCAAATTCTCCTAAAATCCCTCCTAGATATGCTCCCCCTTATCTCTCCACTATCCATGCACTTGACCGATTCAAACTCTTCTCACACAGAGTTATAATTGACTTCAAACTCTCACATGCATAGGACATAAAAATAAACACACATTTGTTCCCTTAGTGAATCGATCCTTGGCCCTCTCTCCTCATTTACACGCCACCTTTTTAGGAGACTAGTGGCGTCACTTAGCCACTCTACCAAGGCTCCTCTTGAGATACATTTTACCCATATATTTTGATAAGGCCTCCTAACCAGAGCCCCTAATTCTTTAAGTCCAAAATTCAAAAATTCTACCGAGTTTTGGTCAACTCATGGGCCTTCCATAAGCCCATTTACACACTCTAAACATGAATTCACAACCAAAAACCAACATTTAACATTTCACCAAACATCTCACAAAATTACTAAGCCCCAAAAATCAGGATGTTACAACTCTACCCTCCTTAAAGAAATTTCGGCCTCGAAATTTACCTTATCAGAACAGTTGAGGATATTATTGACGCATCGCTTCCTCGGGCTCCCAAGTAGCCTCCTCTCTGCTGTGGTTTCTCCAAAGTACCTTTACCAATGGAATAGATTTTCTTCTCAGCACTTTAATGTCGCTATCAAGTATCTGCACAGGTTCTTCTTCGAAGGTTAAATCCGCTTGTACCTCAATGTCTGCAACTGGCACGATATGAGTAGGGTCAGAACGATATCGCCTTAGCATTGACACATGAAAGACATCGTGAATGCGATCCAACTCCGGTGGTAACTCTAGCTGATAAGCGACCGGTCCTATTCGTTTTACAATTCGATAAGGCCCAATGAATCGCGGACTCAACTTGCCCTTCTTACCAAATCTCAATATCTTCTTCCAAGGCGAAACCTTAAGAAAAACCATGTCTCCTACAGCATACTCAATATCCTTACGCTTAAGATCCGCATAAGACTTCTGTCGATCTGCTGCCTCTTTCAAACGGTCTCTGATTACCTTAACTTTGTCTTCTGTATCAGCCACTAACTCTGGTCCAAGTACTCGTCTCTCTCCCAACTCAGTCCAACAAGTAGGCGAACGGCATTTCCTCCCATACAGTGCCTCATATGGGGCCATCTGAATACTTGCTTGATAACTGTTATTATAAGCAAATTCCGTCAACGGCAAGTAATCCTCCCAGCTACCTCTAAAGTCGATCACACAACCCCCCAACATGTCCTCTAAGATCTGAATAACTCTCTCTGACTGTCCATCTGACTGAGGGTGAAAAGCTGTGCTAAAATCCAGTCGTGTTCCCAACGCCTCATGCAATTTCCTCCAAAATCGAGATGTGAATCTTGGGTCTCGATCAGAAATTATTGATACTGGCACCCCATGCAAACGCACTATCTCTGCTACGTACAACTTGGCTAACCTCTGAAGTGAATAGTCGGTTCGAACAGGTATAAAATGGGCAGATTTCGTCAGCCTATCCACAATCACCCAAACTGAATCTTTCTTGGAAGGTGTCAAAGGCAACCCACTTACGAAATCCATGGTTACTCTTTCCCACTTCCAAAGTGGTATTTTCACTGGTTGCAACAAACCTGAAGGCAGTTGATGCTCGGCTTTTACTTGTTGACACGTTAAACATTTTCCCACAAACTCGGTCACTTTCCTCTTCAGTCCAGGCTACCAATATAACTCTCGCAAGTCTCGATACAACTTATTTCCTCCTGGATGCATGGCACACGGTCCACTATGAGCCTCTTTCAAAATCATCAATCTTAGATCAGAGTCCTTCGGCATACAAATTCTTCCTCGAAAACAGAGAACCCCATCACTATTTAATCTAAAGTCTAAATTCTCCTCTTTCTCGACTTGCTGAAATCGAGAATCCAACGACTCATCCAACAGCTGCTGCCTCTTAATCTGTTCTACCCAAGTCGGTTTCACTTGTAACTCTGCCAATAAGCTCCCATCGTCATACAAGCTTAAACGAGCAAACATTGCTTTCAACTCTGCTATAGTCCTACGACTCAACGCATCAGCCACCATATTTGCCTTGCCTGGATGGTACTCAATCGAACAATCATAATCTTTCAACAACTTTATCCACCTTCTCTGTCTAAGATTCAGCTCCTTTTGAGTTAATAGATACTTAAGACTTTTATGATCTGTATAGATGATGCACTTCTCCCCATACAAGTAATGCCTCCAAATTTTAAGTGCAAAAATCACCGCCGCCAGCTCTAAATCATGAGTAGGATAGTTCACCTCGTGAGGCTTAAGCTGCCTAGAAGCATACGCAACCACCTTTTCCTCTTGCATCAACACACAACCCAAACCTACATGTGATGCATCGCTATACATGGTGAAATCTTTACCTGACTCTGGCTGTATCAACACTGGTGCCTCGGTCAAAACTTTCTTTAACTTCTCAAAAGCCTCTTGTTGCTTCTCAGTCCAAACAAACGGTACTCCTTTTCTTATGAGTTTCGTCAACGGTGCCGCCAGTACAGAGAACCCTTCCACAAACCTTCTATAATAGCCTGCCAACCCCAGAAAACTTCGAATTTCTGATATCAACCTCGGTGGCTTCCATTCCAGAATCGCCTCAATTTTTAGAGGGTCCACCTTAATCCCCTCAGCAGAAACAACATGACCTAAGAAAGTCACTTCATTCAACCAAAATTTGCACTTACTGAACTTCGCATAGAGCTGCTTTTCTCTTAGTACTTGCAGAACGGTACGAAGATGCTCATCATGTTTCTCTTCTGTTTCTGAGTATACCAAAATGTCGTCGATGAACACAACTACGAACTGATCCAAATATGGCTGGAATACTCGATTCATCAAGTCCATGAATGCTGCTGGTGCGTTTGTCTGTCCAAAGGGCATAACCAAGAACTCGTAATGACCATATCGAGTTCTGAATGCTGTCTTATGAATATCCACCTCTTTGACTCTCAACTGATGATATCCTGACCGAAGATCGATTTTTGAAAATACTGACGCTCCCTTTAGCTGATCGAATAGGTCGTCGATCCTTGGCAAGGGATATTTATTCTTGATCGTCAGTTTGTTCAACTGCCGATAGTCGATACACATTCGCATGGTTCCATCTTTTTTCTTAACGAAAAACACTGGTGCGCCCCACGGAGAAACACTTGGTCTTATAAATCCTCTGTCCAAAAGTTCTTGTATCTGAGCTTTCAGTTCTACTAACTCCTTTGGTGCCATCCTATAAGGTGCAATGGATACTGGAGCCGTTCCAGGTAGCAGGTCAATTCCAAATTCAACTTCGCGATTTGGAGGTAATCCAGGAAGCTCCTTAGGAAAGACATCTTGAAACTCCTTGATAGTCTTAACTGTCTCCACGGTCACTTTCTCAGGCTCAGCTTGACTTACAAAAGCCAAATACGCCTCGCCACCTTTCTGAATCAACTTCTCAGCTTTCAAGGCTGAAACCACATTAGACAAATAATTCCTTCGCTCCCCTATAACCAATACCTCATCATCTTCGACAGTTCTCAGCACCATCCTCTTGGCAGCACAATCCAATGTCGCCCTATGCTTAGTTAACCAGTCCATTCCCAAGATAAGATCAAATTCTCCAAATGGCAGCTCCATTAAATCTCCTACGAATACCCTATCCTGAGTCTCTAAAGGCACCTCCCTAAAGAGTTTATCTATCTTAACCGAGTGTCCTAAAGGACTTATCACTGATACCCCACTCACAGTTTCCTCAGGGAGCACACCCAATGCCCCAGATACATTACAAGCAACATATGAATGAGTGGAGCCAACATCTATTAAAGCAGTATAAGGCGTGCTATGAATGAAGAACGTACCAGTTATAACATCAGGAGCATCACCCTCTTCACGACGTCGTGAAGCATAAACCAACGCTGGCTGACGAGCTTCAACATGACCAGCACCCCTGCCAGGTGCCCCACGTCCTCGTCCATTACCATTACCACCTCTGCCTTGCCCACGGCCTCTCTGTGGTGGTGGTCCTCCTCGCACTGGTGGATCAACCCTTGGCCCAGCAACTCGATCCTGAGCTGCTCTCCTAGGACACTCTCTGAACTGATGTTCCTTGGACCCACATCGAAAGCATCCCCTAGTTTTTCTCCAACACTCTCCTGAATGTACTCTCCCACAGTCTCTGCAAGTCTGCGGTCTAGCAATATTCACTGGAACTGCTCGAATCGGCTCCTCCACTCTGGCTCGCATAACATTTCGGTAGGCAGCACCTGAGGGTCCAGAATCCCTCCTAAATCTAGGTCGATCCCTCTGACGATTCTGCTGTTCAACTCGTTTTACCTCCTCAGCTATCTTAGCCTTTTCTACCAACGCAGCAAAGTCACGCTCCCTCTGTGGAGCTATCAGTACCCTAAGCTCATCTCAAAGGCCATCCTCAAACCGAACGCTACGCTCGTATTCTGTCGCAACTATCCCACTAGCATATCGGCTCAACCTCAAAAATTTTGCCTCATACTCAGCAACAGTTTTATTACCCTGAGTTAAATTCAGGAATTCCTTACGATGAGCATCCATATAACTAGCTCCAACATACCTGCCTTTAAAAGCAGTCTTAAATAGATCCCAGGTTACCCCCTCAGCCGGGGTACTCTCCCTTACTGTGATCCACCATTGGTAAGCCTTGTCTCGTAGCAACGATACCGCCCCTTTCAGCTTTTGCTCCACAGAGCAATCCAAGTCGTCCATAATCCGTTCTGTTGCCTCAAGCCAATATTCAGCCACATTCGGGGCTACTCCAGATATGCCCCTAAAAACCTCTGCTCCGTTGGCCCGCAGTCGCTCAGAGATAGATCCTCTACTTACTGTCCCAGTACTAGCCCCAGCAACCCTCTCTAAGACCCTTAACATTGCTTGGGACAAAGCATTGTCCCCTATAGCCCGATCATGCGACCCAGTCTCTGTTGATTGTGGCACAGATGCCTCTTCAGCTGGCCTATGCCCTGAAGATGATGATTCAGCTCGCGCTCTACCGCGACTACGTCCGCGGCCCCGTCCACGAGTTCCTCTGGTACTCATATCGAATTATCTGATTACGAATTTTATGACATTAGCTTAATATTTCAGTTTGTTTATTACGAGATATCTTATGAAAACATAGTAGTTCAGAAATTGTTTCCGTTGCGTCGTATCCTAGCTACAATTTCGATCTTATTATTTTTAGCTCTTCCCTATCTAAAGTAACATAGTAGGGTCTTGATTCTATCTATAGCATCATAGCAATATCAACGATAGTATCATATAATCTCAAACATCATTTTAGAATGATAAGGTAAGTATACTTACAGACTTGGTGCCGGGAATTCAGTGTGCCACTTATTTCTTCAAATCATTCAAAACATATATTTAGCCACAAAATAAGTTAAAAGTATTTTAGAAATCCTTAAATTTGATTAAAAAGTCATTATTTGAAGTTTTGAAAAAAAAACCCGTTAAAACCCACAACCGAGTTGTTGCAACCGGGCTTTGATACCACTAAATGTAACACCCCAAACCCGGCCCAGACGTTATGGCCAGATCTGACATGTCACATTGGAACATTTTCGAAAACACATGATCTGATCCCAAAAATTTCCTTAAAGAAATTAACGATAATTTTAAAAGACTAAAGTGAATGGAAGCTGTGCACCAGGTAGGTATCCGAAACAGAGGAGGTGAGCCATGAAGGCTGCTTAAGTACGAAGCTCTTGATTGGATCCAATCCTCAACATGCCCACAACCATTTCCATATTTTAGGTTGCTGATAGTTTTGAAAATTTCTCGAGATGGAGTTTGTTCAAAGTGATGTTTTAGTTAAAACGTTATAATTTATCTTTGTAGGAGTTGGAAATCAAGAGTTATTTAAAATGTAACCTAGGTCTAGCCCATTTCAAAACATTATTAGTAGCCCAAAATATAGAGTTTTAACCCAAACAATCCCAAAAAGAAAATAATTAAAATGGCCTTATTACAACCCAAAAAAAGATAATAATATGTAACTAAAACTCATTTAAAAGAAAGTCCAACTGAACATCATGGCCACTCTAAATCCCCACCGGCTCCAAGTCTCCACATCAAGGCTCACCTGCAAGGTTTAGAATAAGGGGTGAGTTTGGAAAACTCAGTGTATAACAAGCCCTTTCAGAGCCCAAATCCAAACATGCACAACTCATTTTCAACATATACTGGGCCGAAGCCTTTACTTTTTACAATAACTGGGCCGAAGCCTTTCATAGATCATATCACTGGGCCGAAGCCTTTATTTTCTGTAAACGGTATGGCCCTTAGGCCCATTTCAATATCACAACTGTCAAGACATACATATATGCAGAAAACCCATTTTGGGGAGACTACTCAACCCACCAACCGCTACTCTCCACCCGTACCATCCAACACACCATGTGGGGAATAACTCAACCCACCCAACCAACACACCACTGGCAGCATCGCTGCTTAATCATATAACTGGAGGCTAAGCCTCTTTCGGTAACTGGGGCAAAAGCCCTTTTCGGTAAACTGGGGCAAAAGCCCTTTTCGGTATACTGGGGCAAAGCCCTTTAACACTTCCTCCAATCATATATACCCAACCCATGCATGTAATGATTATAACATGGCATATCGTATACATATCGTAGCATATCATGCGCATATCATGTGCATATCATACCATAGCATAAAATATCAATATCACAATCATCATATCCAGAATGAAACCCTAGGGGTATACTGGTCATTTTCACCTAGGGGCAAAATAGTTATTTTCCATGTTTAGAGGTAATTTCGTAATTTCGTAATTGTATCGTTTATTAGGGTTTTCCATGTTATTTATCCATTCCACGTGTTTAAACAGAAATTTTCAGCCTATATTAGTGCAACCAAGTTATTGGGCCCAAAACCCCTAATGGGCCCTACGTAACCGATTCCGTCATTTAGGCTCTTTTAACCTATGTTACACAACGGTTCTAATAGTTTTAACATGCAATCTAACCATATTCCATTTTTCTTACCAACTTTACCCAAATGGGCCCGAAAGTCCATTGGGCCCTATTTTAGCCCAAAGAGGCCCAACTTACCAAATTTGCTCTAAATCGTGCTCTTACCTGTTCCATCAACTTTGTTTACTGCGTCCATCGTGAATGTACTCATCCACATACCATCTCGGGTTTCCAAGTTACAACAACAACAGAATTTGATATTTTGGCTTTTAAACAATATGGATCTAAGCTATTTCGGGGTATGTTACACACCTGCTTAACAACGATTGACTTTCCAAAATCCTCCACGCACTCGTCCTATATTCATATACTTAATGTATCAGATCTTAAAAATCCAAAAGAATAACACAATCTTATTAATACTATTCGGCCACTACTCCTAATGCCATAGATTGCTTACCTCTGCAAGATTCGACAATTCGAACTAAACTTATTCACACCGATTCTCCAATCCTTGCTGCTCTTCTAAAGTAGTCCTCTTTGCTACCAAAAGATCATAAAACGAAAGAATAAGGCCTAATAATGCCCATACCACAAATCGACAACCTCCCTAAGCTTTAGGGGGTTTCGGCTTTACTTAGCATCTAAAATATCGAATAAAATAGAGACACGAGTACTTACCACGCTACTCTTTTTGAACTACTCTTGACTCTAAGCGAACCTGGCTCTCCCAACGCCAGCAACAAACACCCCTTACAAAGGTCTTAGAATTCGGCCACCAAGCCCCCCAGGGAAGATGTGTTTCGGCTTTTTACTTTAAAAGAGAAGATAGTGATTTAATTTGGTATTTTTGTAGTGGTATACTCGACATGGAATTGGGGTTTAGAGGTTACTAAAATCGGCTTCAAAAGATGGAGAAAGCTTGAGGGTTGTGGCTTAGAGAAAAACGGCATAAAAAGAACTTTCGGGATTCGGTTTCCTTGGCTATTCGGCTAAGTAAAGAAAAAGAAGAGATGAAGAGTAAGAAAAGAGTATAGGGGAGTATGTGAAGAAAATAAAAGAAAAGAAAGAGGTTATGGCTTATGGGTAATCGGCAATAATGAAAAGAGAAGAGAAAATATGCCAAATAAAATTCAAAAGCCGAATTACCACCAAAGAACACTCCCTTGGCCGGCCAACACTTCCCTACTTTCAAATTCTCCTAAAATCCCTCCTAGATATGCTCCCCCTTATCTCTCCACTATCCATGCACTTGACCGATTCAAACTCTTCTCACACAGAGTTATAATTGACTCCAAACTCTCACATGCACAGGACATAAAAATAAACACACATTTGTTCCCTCAGTGAATCGATCCTTGGCCCTCTCTCCTCATTTACACGCCACCTTTTTAGGAGACTAGTGGCGTCACTTAGCCACTCTACCAAGGCTCCTCTTGAGATATATTTTACCCACATATTTTGATAAGGCCTCCTAACCAGAGCCCCTAATTCTTTAAGTCCAAAATTCAAAAATTCTACCGAGTTTTGGTCAACTCATGGGCCTTCCATAAGCCCATTTACACACTCTAAACATGAATTCACAACCAAAAACCAACATTTAACATTTCACCAAACATCTCACAAAATTACTAAGCCCCAAAAATCAGGATGTTACACTATCGATTCCTATACTAGAAAAACTTCTATTATAAAGAGCTCCATACATTTGCCTTTGGTGGCTAAGTATTCCTTCCACTTTTTACTGTTTGCCTTGAAGTGCTTTTTCTTACTACAAAAGAAACATTTAGATTTAGATTGGTGTTTAGGCTTTCTAGTTCGTTTCCTTTCCACTTGTGGTGGCCTAGAGACCTTAGTTTTGCCTTTCTTATCGTGTTTTCCCTTCCCATTTTAGGAAGAAGCAACAACTTTGTTTACTTCTGCTCTTTGGACTGATTGACCACCATTCAACATCAACTCATAGGATTGTAACTCCCTTATGAATTATGCAAGCGTCAAGTTTTTGTTGCCAAGGTTATATGCAACCCGAAAGCTAGAAAAATCTTTAAACAATCTCTTGAACACCATCTCAATTTAAGTGTTCTAGTCCAAATTGGCCTTATTGTCCATGGCTTCGGTAAAGTATCCCATAAAATTAATCGTATGGTCTTTGACCGAAGTGTCGGGTTTTTATTGGGCTCTCATGAAGCTAGTTATACCAGACCTTCGAGCCAAGACAACTTGGCCTTTGAACATGTCTTCTAGCTTATCTAAAATCACTTTGGCGATCTTACAGCTCTCTAGTTGCTTATATGAGGTTTTGGTCATGCTTGCCAATATATAACAACGAGCTATCTAATCAAAATCCTCCCAGCATTTTTTAGCCTTAGCTTGAGTGGTTGGTGGACACATTATTAACGAGAATTATTTTGAGTTTCTCACAGCTCAAGACAATTATTAGGTTCATTTTTCATTCCTTATAGTTATTTCTGTTTAGTTTGTTTTCAGTGAGTATGTTCAATAAGGGAGTTGGTGTCATTTTTAAATTGAAAATAAAACATTAATATATTAATATCTTTGTATTAAGCTAATGTTTGAAAATATTTTGCAACAATACGATATGCATTAAGATGATGCATGTGTCTTACATTAGACCTTGAAAACATTTGTAAGCCATTCAAACAATAATTCCTACAACCATTGCATCAAGCCACCTTGAGGTGATCATGATCAACTAGTAAAAACATGAATTTCCATCCAATTAGTACATGAACCTAATTCATTAGGCATTCACGCATACTAATAATCATGTAACGTTTAACCATCATTCTAACTTAAGCATAGCTCATTAGAGAGTTACTTCATTAGATGATATTAAGTGTATAACCATCAACTCAACACCTATCGCATTATACACAAAAAATGAGTCATCTTAGGACAATCTCACCAAGTAGCATGTTGTGACTAGTTGTCCTCTTTGAAGACAAAGTTTCTTGATGTTTCGTATGATATTACCTACCATAGAGGACATGCCAACTATCATACGATCATAAGAAAATTCTACTTAATTTTAGGAAATCTCCTCAATGAGATTTGTATGATAACATCGACTGTGGGGCATGTCCATTTCATGTCATCAAAAGAGATCATTGATGGAGGTTGTAGACCTTCTCCCACTCAATATTTTAAAAACATGCAAGGTTTTTAATTTCCTTTCAATCATGAATGATTAATATATGCATGAAAAATACATGTGACATTCTTCCCTAATTCATATGGCATATATACATGAACATACATTTGTATTCATATAAATATCATCATGTTTATCTCATAATATAAAAGCATAAAATTTAAATGACTCTGACCAACCAAAGTTTTTATGATTCTATCCTAGAAAAATAATAAAATTAAAAAATTCACCGTAAAACATACTTTAGGTCTTCAATATTGCCACTGTAATAGCCCGAAATAGGGGCTAAACGAAAAAATAGTTTCAAAATCATGAATCCAAGGTCTAAAATATTATTCCAATTTAGTTTTAATATTTATTGGGTGTTTGAATAATTATGCAGAATTTTGGTGTGAATTTTATTGGTTACATGTCCAATTTGGTATGTTGGACTAAATTGCAATAGGTGAAAAATATGGGTTTTGTTTCATAAAGGTACTTGATTGAATTAAGTTTTTAAATTTGGGGTTTTTATATGGTAATTAAACCATTTTAACCTTATTTGGACAAAAATGCCCAAGGAAGGGTGGGATACTAAGGGTTTTTAATGAAGGGCATTTTGGTCATTAATTAATAAAAGAAATAAAATGGGAGAATAAGCCAAAATTTGTCCATCTTTTCTTCCTCCTTGGCCGAATGTAGCAAGCCCTCCATAGCTAGGGTTTTGTTGATTTTCAAGCTCACAAGTAAGTGCAATCGAGCCCCGTTTTTAATGTTCTTTGTATTTTTAGAATCCTCGTAAATTGCTCTAGCTATTTCTACCATTATTTCAAGCTAGGGTTGATGTTTAAAATTTTACCCATGTTTGACATGCAAGTATTTTGATGTCTAATGGTGGAATATGAAAGTCTAAGGTGTGGTAAACTATGATTACTAGGTGATTTTTCATAAAAGCCTTTAATAGGGACCGAATTGTAAAGTTAATAAATTGTATGGTAGAAGTATGAATTTATAAGAAATGTGGGCTGTTTTTGGTGCCATTGAGATTCGGCTAGGCTTGGGTAGCCAAGAAAATGGATACATTTCAATTTACAAGCCTAGGGACTTAGTTGTAAAAATTGACAAAATTAGGGGTAAAATGGTAAAAATTGTCATAGAATGATTTGGACGAAATTGAGTAATGTGTGTATTAAACGAGTTAAATGTGTCATTATAGATCGAGAAGATCGAGGAATCAACCTTGACTGGGGCAAGGGCAAGGTTTCGGATTAAATTACAAAGTATCGTTTTTGTTGTCGAGGTAAGTTTATATGTAGGTAATATGTCCATTTTATTTTCACATTAATAATTTTAATGTATATTATGAGAGGTTGATGTTGAATAATTTTTAAGATGTTGAAAGTGTGGGAAATGGGAGTTCCCGGTTGAACTTTCAGAAAAATGAGAGATACGAATAAAATGTAGCTAGGTCACATGTGTGATAAGGTGAGCTTCACCATGTGTATGCAAGAGCTACAGATCAAAGATAGCTATGTCACATGAGTGATAAGGTGAGCTTCACCATGTGTACATGAGAGCAATGTTGTATATAGCTAAGTCACATAGGTAGATCCGAGGGATTGGACACCATGTAGACACGATATACTACGAGATTTAATTGCTATGTCACATGAGTGATAAGGTGAGCTTCACCATGTGTACACGAGAGCCGAGTTATGGGTTGGTGGAGCTATGAGCTAAAAATCCACCGAGTATTGAATGTTAATCCAAAGAGTTCAACGGGAAGGCTTACTAAAGAGATTTGGGGTGGTAGTATGATATGTCAGTGTAGGTGCATTCTTCTGGGCTAATGAGAATGTGGGTTATTGCATGTGGGTGCAAGAGTGCATGAGGACTTGAGTAGGTAAAAATATTGTGCAAGGTATGTATGGAAATGTTGGTAAGTTTAGGTGGTAAGTTAGTGTGTGGAAGATAACCCTTGGTTAGTGTGTGGAAGATAACCCTTGATATAGCTGAATATTGCTATGATGTTAATTATTTACATATAGACTTACTAAGCTTTTAAAGCTTAGTCTTTTCTCTTTTCCCTTGTTTTATAGATTCAGTCGAGCCAGCTTAGGATCGGGACATGTTGGAGGATCACCCACACTATCACCATTAACTTTTGGTATATTGAAATGAACTCCTTAGACTATGGCATGTATAGGGGCTTAATGGTGTTGAAAATGTTGAGTAGGATTGGTAACCATGTGGGTACGTGTCTCTTTTTATGTTATTTTGTAACTAATGCCATGAGATATAACAAATGATAATGTTAGTTCTTATTTATATATATATATATATATATATATGTCATTATGAGGTAATTCATGGATTGATTGGTGGGTATGCATGGAAATGGGTTGGTGTATGTTGTTAAACAATCTATTGTGGCCATTTAGTTGTCTACTATTGTCATGATATGTGCTAGTGAAAATAGTATAAGTTTGTGCTTGTATTCAGGGTGACAATTGGCTTGGAAAATAGCTTATAATTGTCCACACGAGTAGACACACGGGCATGTGTCTAGGCCGTGTGCGACACACGGCTAGCCCATGGGTGTGTGGATAGGTCGTGTGTCCCCTACACCTGAATTTATGAAAATTAAATGTTTTGTAATAAACACACGGGTTGGAGACACGGCTGTGTGTCTCAACTGTGTGATAGACACGGCCTAGCCCATGGGCGTGTAGCTTGGCTGTGTGATGAAGCTTTTGTGATGACGTCATAAATAGAATACCCAGGAGTTTTCACATAGGCTAAGACACGGGCATATGCTCGGTCGTGTGAAGGACACGGGCATGGAACACGAGCGTGTGCTCGGCCGTGTGAAAACCCCTGTAGGTTCAAATTGAAAATAAATTTAGCTCGGGCTTAGGACATGGGCATGTGCGATTACACGACCTGCCCACACGGGCGTGTCCCTATCTCATACGGGCGTGTGCCCTATACTTAGCCAAAATTTCTAAATTTTTTTTGAGTTTTCGGTCTGGTCCTAGACTAATTCCAAATTATGTTTTGGTCCCCGTAGGCCCATTTTAAGGATTGTATGATATATTATGAAAATTTTTTAATTTGGAACAAAATTTTATGGTTTGACTTTGTATGATTGGTTGAGTTATCGTCCGGTAATGCCCCGTACTCGGTTTCGACGTCGAACCCAGGTAAGGGGTGTTACAGCCACCATGGTCTTTTGATGTAGTTCTGGTTCACATTTCCATCGTCACCATCTTATCATTGCTGTTTCTATGTCACCATCACTATCGGGCTATTGTCGACCATCGCTGTCTGTAGCACCCCAAACCCAACCCAGATGTTATGGCCAAATCTGGCAGTGTCACGTTGAAGTGTTTTTCGAAAACATGTTCTCATTGAAAACCCATTCAATATTAGACCTCTTTGTGATATTAACGAAAAATTTGTTTATTATATTGGATTGTTAGTATAGTTTAAAACTATGTTTGTTACGGAAGCTTTTAAAATAAGTTATGTAAACGTGGTGTCTTTGAAAAACAGTTATCTTTTGAAAAACCCGTCTTTTACCAAGCAAGTAAAAATCCCAAAATTAAAGTTAAAACTTTAAAGAGGCCTTATTACATAAAACAAATACCCAAACCAAAATTATTGTAAATAAAAAGTCGAATATAAAAGCAGGAGCAGTTGTGTGGCCACTTCCAAGTCCCTCGTAGCACCAATCCATCTAAGACTGGGGATCACCTGTACAGATAAACAGAGGGTAAGTTTATGAAAAACTCAGTGTGTAATCCCCTAAGAAACAAACAGTCAATCATATAGTAGATAAATGCAGTTTAGGCCTGAGCTTGTTACAGTATCAGTATCAGTGTGGGCCTTAGCCCATTACAGTAACAGTAAGAGAATATAAAAAACAGATAACATATGACATGCCCACCAACCTTGCATACCAACTCCGTCCAACCCATCACACCGTGTGGGGATAAAATCGACCCACCCAGCCCTACATACTAAGATTAGCACTGGTTGCAGCACTAAATAGTATTACAGCAAAGCTGCTAGTAATATGTACGGCACAAAGCCATCAGTAGATCCACAGTTGTCTTGGGCGACCCGTGCAACCTTACTAGTAATATGAACGACACAAAGCCATCAGTGGGTCCATAGTCGTCTTGGGCGACCCGTGCAATCTTACCAGTAATGTGAACGGCACAAAGACATCAGTAGGTCCACATTTGTCTTGGGCGACCTGTGCGACCTTATTAGTACGATACACTTCCTCCAAAATAATAATCCCATCCCCATGCAACTTGTCATGCATCGTATCATAATATCATACATGGATGCAACATACATATAACGTGGCATGCTCAAATGCAGTCATACATAATATAAGGGCATAACAGTCATTTTACCTTATAGGGGTATACCAGTCATTTTATCTTATAGGGGTATAGCAATCATTTTACCAAATAGGGGTATATCGGCCATTTTACTTTATAAGGGCATATCAGTCATTTTACCTTTAAGGGCATATCAGTCATTTAATTAGTTTGGGGTCTAGGTATTCTTACTGACCCAACAATAGGTCCACAGTCATCTCGGGCGACCTGTGCAACCCTAACAGACTAACGATGAAAATGGGCCCAAAGCCAATTATGCGGCCCAAGTGGACCTACATACCCATGTAGCCCACGAAGCCCAGAAATGACCTTGTCTGTGTGAATAATGTAGTCAGATCCAATTTCTTCCACACTTCCGTGTGGTTTACCTATGTGGGGCCCACAAGCCCGTGGGGCCCACATGGCCCATTTGGCTCAACATGTCCCAAAATGGCCTGAGCCCATGAGATCGCTCATGGTGGCCTCTACAGTCGAACGCTCTTGTTTCATGCACTCAGATTACCACATGAGTGATCGCACGCTCGTATCGCGTTAACCTCCTATTTTCTGGCTTTTCGACTTTTGTCGATTTATGAGAAATATCAAGGTGGTTATACACCTGCTTACGAAAACATGCGAATAGCCACGAGTACTCCAACCTACATTCAATCATAAGTTCTTGTTAATTGAATCCCAATCAACTTATCAAAAACAACCTCCACCGAAAATACTTGTCCAAAAGATTACCTCTCACTTGATTACATCAGTCGATTGTGGCTTGCTCACTTGGTCTAGTGATTGGTGCAGCCACCTTGCGGCACCCTGGCGAAAAATCCCAAATAGCTGACACTTTACACTACTTAAATCTAGGGGCAGGGGCTACGAGTCCATTTTCAGTTGGTACATTTCCTGGTCTTCCCTCAGAATGGCTACTACTCGCAACCATTGATATATCTTTGTGCAATATATTATTAGAAACCCCCATTTCAACTCATAAATTAGAATTGCCCAAAAACAAACATTAATTATCTTCAAACCTTATGGCCACCTAAAGACCATAACGGCAAAGAGAGAAAAAGAGAATCAGCATAAATAAGAGGGAGAACAAATGAGAATCAATAAGGGAAAAATAGGAGAAAAGCCAAAAGTGCAGAAGTTAAAACAGGGACTTACCAGTCAATATTTGGCTAACACACACACACCAAGTGAAAAGGGAAAGATTTGAGAGGGAAAGCAGAGAAGCGAAGAGAAGAGAAGACAAGATGTTCAGCCTAAGTACAACAGCCGATTGTGGAAGGGAAGAAAGTAGAATAATCGGTCAAGAAAACCAAAGCCTAAAATGTTGATAGGGAAAAATATTGGGAGCAAACGGTCAAGAGAAGAAGGAAAGGAAAGAAAATCGATTCAAAAACTTGTAGAAAGCTGAAAAAGAAAAGAGAGGGAGGAGAGATGGTGAGTTCGGCCAAAAGCAAAACAACCACTTGAGCAAGAAAAAAAAAGAGAAGGATATTCGGCCTAGGAAGCAAAATGATAAGGGGCAGAAAAGAGAATCAATAACCCGAGGCTTAACAGAAAGGCAAAACTATAAGGATACACCTAGCAGTATTCGACACAGCAGCAAAAACAAAACCCGAGATAGAGAG
This sequence comes from Gossypium stocksii, assembly GCA_020496765.1. Lineage (NCBI taxonomy): Eukaryota > Viridiplantae > Streptophyta > Magnoliopsida > Malvales > Malvaceae > Gossypium > Gossypium stocksii. Next base: position 60,360,596 of record CM035622.1, read on the forward strand.
AAAAATCGGCACTCACTCCCCCACAAACACTCAAAACCAAATTCAAGAGTGCTTAGAGTCCCATTTCGGCACTAATTCTTCCTCCCTTCAAATTCCTCTTTTCCCTCCCTTAATCTCTCCTAATATCCCTCCCCAAATCCCTCCATGGCCAATTCAAACTCCAGTCCATTTAGCAGTAATTCGATCAACCTCAACTTCTCATATGGCAAGAGAAGCAAAATAAAACACTCTTTTTGCATAGTGGGACTCGAACCCAAGTCTCCAGTAGTAACAACATGCCATTAACCACTAAACCAGTAGGCTTTTTATGACTTGATATCCCTACAATTATTTAAGAACCTACTATTTAGAACTAAGGGTATTATTCACTTAAAATAAATTTTTTTTTTTTTGCTAAAGCCTAGGTTTGAACCCAGGACTTCCCACACTTCTCAGGACACATAACCACTCAAGCAATCAATTATTTGTGTCACTCTCTTGCACAACTAAACATTTATGTGTAGCCTTCTTTACTGTTCCCATGCTCAAGACCTAAGCCCAAAAATTCGGGGTGTTACGCCTTCGGCTCCACTGGGTCGGGTTTCCGTCTTTTTTTTGGGTTTCACCAGGAAAAATTAGGTTACAAAATCCCTATATCCATTTTCGGTTCACATATTTTTTTTGAATAAAATAAAACCCTACTTAGAGATGATAGTCCAAGAACTAAAATATACATGCCTAAAAAACAAATTAAATTACGAATAAATTTCTAGGAATCACAACTTTGGCAAAATTACTTTATCATCCATAACAATAAAATAATTATATGCATTTATTTACATACATTCCTCTAAACATGTGAATAATTACAAGAATGTCACATCTTATCAAATATTAATTGAAAAGATGAACAGAGAGTTTCATTCTCAGTTTACACTATAAACATAACACAACTTGACTCTGATACCAATTGTTGGAAAATATTCGGTTTGAAAAGGATTTTCTTGCATAGCGAAAAATGAAAATTTTGAAAATTGACTCGGTTTGTGATATTTATAGTAATAATCCTTAGACCAAAATCGTACATGTGTTTTCGTATAAACGGACCCTTCATGTTTTCTGGCTTTCAACGAAATGATCTTCTTCGCTGTTCTTGTACCACGAATTGCTTCAAGTGTGGGCTCAAACCAATTGAATCAAACCACTGAACTAGAAAAAGTTTTCGTTTCCTTTTGGGGCAAAAACGAAAATTCTTTCTTCTTTAATAGAAATTGATAGAATTGCTATTTTGGAAAAATATATTTAATAGTTGAGAAAAAATTCTCTTTAATTTTTGGCAGAGTAACAATATCTTAAAGTTGTGTAAATAGTTCTACAAGTGTCATCTATTTATAGGGAGAAAAGGTAGAACCCTTGTTAAATTGTAGAGGTCTATTTCAAATAAAAAAAAAAAAACTTCCTAATCCAACTAGGAGAAGGAGATGGGTTAATAGGGTGTGCTTCCCCTTAAAGGTATTATGATGGGGATTTGGGCATCTCATTTTATCGGTTCCAATTGTATATGCTTTCTGGAATTTTATCCCAACACTTTATAATTTAATCCAACCAGTACAAAATTTTCTATTTTCTAAAATAAACATTAATTTTCCAATTAAATAATTTTCTTATCCCAATTTTAGCCTCAGTAAAATTATGATGCCCCTAGTAAAATTTCCAAAAAAATATATTCAATATTTTACAACTCAACTTGTTCACTATTACTGAATGATTTATTTTCATTTTTAGGCTTTAAAACTACTCAAAAATATAAACTCATGCTTCTGATCATTTATGAGTAATAAATGTACATTTGCAAATGAATCATTTCTTATTTTCATTTTCATTTCCATTTCCATTTCCATTTTTGAGAAAATGACATTCATTTTCAAATGATTCCATTTCTCCATTTTGGAGAAAACCATAATCATTTCTAAATGTTTTTCATTTTTTTATTTCTATTTATTCTGTTAATTTTCTATTCAACACACAATTCATTTATAATTTCAACGAGCTAGCAAAGGGACCGATTGGACATATTAATTATAAGCTCATTTAGTCACGCAATCATTCCCCTATAGTATCATGATTGAGCTCTCCCTAATGACATTTGATTATGAAAGCTTCTACTCAGTGCTCATCCAATGACCTAGTCATAAGTGTGTTACCCTCATAAGATATCCTTGATCTTTTTGGTATAATATTCACTCTTCTAATATGATCCTATTTTATCTCATGGTAACCATTAAATCTTCCTTCATGAAAAGTTAATCACTATCAAATAGTGATTAAGTCATTCACCACAAGGACGAACGACTCGTAGCCATGATTACTTTTCATCAACCATATAATGCCAATGAGAGAATATCATTTACACATGTCTTGTAACAGCCCATTTTTAGTGAAATCAGAACAGTGGTTTCCCAACTACAAATTTGACATGGAAATATTTATTTTTATTATTTTATTATTTATGGGACTATATCAGGGTCATGTTAAAATTTCTTCAAGAAATTTTGACGTTTGCATGCTTAATTAAGTCAAAAGGACTAAATTGTAAAATGTGCAAAAGTAGAGTTCTAGTAGCTAAAGGTAAATAATGGCTATAGAACCTTAATATAAGAGTACTTAGGTGGTAATTATACCATTTTTGTCCTACTGGACATTTATGAGTTTGGTTTTATGGAAGTTATTAAAGTTTTTAAAGGGTATACAGGTAAATAGGTAATTAAGGTTAAAATTAATAAAACAAAAATCCATCGTATTTCATTCATCTTCTTCTTCCATCGAAACTAAAGAAGAAAGAACACATTTAGGGCTTTGAAGAATTCGGTTCAATCTCTAGCTTGTATGTAAGTGATTTTTCTCCCATTTTTAATGATTTTTATGTTTTCGGGATTGTTGTAGCTTAATCTAGCTAGCCCAAGGACTAATTTGCAAAATTGTTAAAGAGTTAGGGTTTTTCCATAAATGTATTCATGTGATTTTTTATGTTTGATGGAAGAAAATGAATTTTTGTTGATAAATAAACAACTTTTGTAAAGTGATTTTTGTTGAAAATGTCAATTAGTGATTTATTAGTAAAATGTGTAAAATACATGGTGAAATTGTAAAGTAATGATTTTTATGAGTTGCTATGGTATTATATTGAATTCGACTAGTATAGTAAGATCAAGTTAGACCTCATATAGATTTAGATCGGGGCAAAATCATAATTTTGCTAATGTATGAATTTTAGACTAAATTGAATAAGTATTAAACAGATTGAATTTATCTATTTAGATTAAGTTAGACCTTGTATAGATTTAGATTAGGGTAAAGATAAAGCTTTAGATTTGTTGATTCTGTTTCTACGCCTTTATCGTCGAGGTAAGTTTGTGTAATTGTGTAATGTTTTAATGCTATCTTTTGAGATATATGTAAATTGTTTATTATTATGTAATTTATCAGGTCACAAAATGATGTAAATCCAACAATGTCACGATGATTACCGAGCCCCGTTTGAACCTTAGGAATTCATAGGATACAAATGACATGTCATTAGGGTATTCATGTTTTAGGTGCTGGTCTTGAATGTCCTACCGATGGCTAAGGTCCTGCATTTGTTGCAGATACTCCACAGCTCGTGTGAGCAGCATCGTGTAGCTTACATTCTGACCCACAGCTCGTATGAGTAGGCCCATTTCACAGCTCGTGTATGCAACGATATAAAGGAAAGGAAAAGGTTACGATAATATATTTTGTAACACCCCAAACCCAGCCTAGACGTTATGGCCGAATCTGGCAGTATCATATTGGAGTGCCGTTTTGAAAACTTGTTATTGCTAATAAAAACCTATTTGAAGGTTAAAGCCTCTTTGTTATAAAATGAACTCGTTTGAGGTGTTTTTCGAAAACATGATTTTGTTTGAAAACCTGCTTTGTGTCAAAACCTTATTATGACTTAATTGAAAATTTGTTAATCAAATTCAAATGTTGTTGCAATTTAACATCAATGTTTGTTGCGATAGCTTAAAAATTGTGTTGCGAAGACATGATGTTTTGAAAATAGTTAATGTTTTAGAAAACCGCATCCTACTTCTAGCAGATATAAATTGTGATAAATAAAAACTCAAATTAAAACTAGAAATTTAGAGAGAGGCCTTATAACATAATAAACCCAAAACAAAATTTAAACGTAAGTAAAACCCCAATAAAATAAAACAGGAGCAATAGTGTGGCCACTTTCGAGTCCCTCGCAACACCGGTCCACCTAATGCTAGGGATTACCTACACAATTAAAAACGGGGTGAGTTTGCAAAAACTTAGTATGTAATCCCCTAATTAGAAAATAGTCAGTCAAATATTTAGAATACAGAAGTAGTCTAGGCCTAAGCCCACTACAGTAACAGTTGGGCCTAGCCCAACTTAGAAACAGAAACAGAATGTAGTATGCATAATGTATGATGCATGTAATCCCATCCAACCCTGCACTTGCCTCTGTCCAGCCCTGCACTTACTGTGGGGAATAAATCACCCACCTATCCCTACACTTGCAAAGTTAGCACCGGTTACAACACTAACTAGAATCCAAACAAAGCTGCTAGATAAATAAATGGCTTAAAGCCATCAAAAATGGCACAAGGCCTTCAAAAATGGCACAAAGCCTTAAGTAATGGCATAAAGCCTTTAGTAACAGCACAAAGCCTTCGGTAACGGCACAAAGCCTTTGGTGGGTCCACAGTCGTCTCGTGCGACCCGTGTTACCCTAACAGATCAGTACTTCCTCCATAACAATATCCCAACCCGTGCAGTATGTCGTGTATGTATGCAAAACACATAAATATCACATGGCATGCTCAATCAATCAAACATCGTATAAGGGCAGAACAGTCATTCTACCCTACAGAGGTAGTTTGGTCATTTTACCCTACGAGGGTATTTCGGTAATTTAACCTTACGAGGGTATTTCAGTCATTTTACCCTTTGGGGGTAATTCGATCATTTTACCCTTCGAGGGTAATTCAGTCATTTTACCCTACGGGGTAATTCAGTCATTTTACCCTTCGAGGGTAATTCGGTCATTTTACCCTTCAGGGGTAATTCGGTCGTTTACCCTTTAGGGGTAATTCGGTCATTTTACCCTTCAGGGTAATTCGGTCATTTTACCCTTCGAGGGTAATTTGGTCATTTTACCCTCCGGGGGTAATTTGGTCATTTAACCTATTCTGATATCTAGTTACACTTACTGACCCATCAGGAGGTCTACAGTCGCCTCAAGCAATTAGTGCAACTTTAACAGTCATAATGATGTAATTGGGCCCAAGGCCCAATATGCGACCCAAGTAGGCCCACACGCTCATGTGGCCCATCTGGCGCAGAACTAACCACAGTCATGCAACTACATAGCTCAGTCCATTATTTATCACAAAATGTAAGTTTATATCCATGTGGGATCCAGAAGCCCATTGGGCCCACACGACCCATAATGGCCTACGCCCATGAGCACACTCATGGTGGCCTCTACAGTCTTATGCCCATTCTCGTGGGCTAGGTTTTACCACATGAGCATTCGTACCCCCATGTGACCTCAAAGTCCAATCTTCCGACTCTCTGTGTAACACCCCTTACCTGTATCCAATGTCGGGACAGGGTACAAGGCGTTACCAAATGACAACACCACTAACCGTACAATATTGAACCATAGATTTCACTCCAATTTTAAAACTTTTCAACTTCCACTTTAAAGTCTGTTATATGGGCCTACGAGACCCAAAACATACTTTAAGAATAATTCATGACTAAACCGAGACCTTTGAAACACTTATAAATTTTTTTTCTTTAAAATAGTGTCACACGCCCGTGTGACTTGGGACACGCCCGTATGGGCAGGCCGTATGGTCACACATGCTAGTGTCCCAGCCTGTGTTAGAAACACCGAGCATTCTATTTATGACATCAGCATACAATTAGAGACACACGGCCAAGTCACACGCCCGTGTGCTAGGCCGTGTTCCCCTACACGGTTGAGACACACTGCCGTGTCTTTACTCGTGTGGCCAGCACTTAGGCTATTTTCCAAGCCCCCTTTTTGGTACTCTTAACTCTTCACACTCATTTACATTTCATGGACACAATTCATAGCGTATTTAAGCAATCAAGCCCCCATAATCAAGACATACATAACTCTACATATCCATCAACACAACTCCTAAAATTTCTATTTCCATGCAATGCTTCACCGTATGATTATATGTAACTAATATTGGCCAACTCTCAATGGCCTTGTAAAAAATGAATATCACCTCGGTATAAGCCAACATTTTGACCAATTTATCAATGACTCACAATTCAGAATAGCCAAACCCCCACTCATGCCTTAACTTCAAAGATACTAAAATCATCTATACCAACATAATGCCATGGTAGTGTGATGCTACTTCCAATGATCTCCAACCCCGAGCTAACCTGAAAACACTAAGAGAAAAAGGAAAGAAGGGTGTAAGCTTTATAGCTTAGTAAGTTGGCATATAATAATAATAAATTTTAGTTAGCAAGATATTTCACATAATTTCACTCTTACTCAAGTCCAGCCTAAGCTGTCTTCCTAAGTCATGGTCGCTAAATTTATTATATCTGGAGCTACAGAACTCCAAATTTCAATCCACTAATTTTACTGGAAACTAGACTCACATACCTTATTACCATAAAATTTCCAGAATTTTTGGTTTATCCAATCAATACAGTTTATTCATTAAAGATTCCCATATTTTGCTATTCGACAGCTCTGACTCCTCTTCACTAAAAGTCAAATTTCTCATCATATGGAATTTGGATAACCTTTCTGTATGTTTCTCTTGAAAGTAGACTCATCAAGGATTCTATGAATATAAATTACACACCATAAAAAGTTTTATACAATTTTTAATGATTTTCCAAATTTGGAACAGGAGATTTCCAAAACCATTCGGACCCTATCTCACCAAAAATTAAATATCTCATAATACAAAATTCATTTACTCACACCGTTTCTTTTATGTGAAAGTAGACTCAATGATATTTAATTTCATATCTAATTTAGCATTTAATTCCATCTCCACTATTTATGGTGATTTTTCAAAATCACATAACTGCTGTCATTTCAAACTGTTTTACTAGAAATTCTACTCTCCCATGTTTTCTCCATATTATTATCATAAATGCACACATAACACCAAGTATGTTCAATACTAGCCATTCAAATGAATAATCATCACCAATATTTACAAGTATTCATAGTAACACTTACTCCGTATCCGCCTTACCACAATTTTAATCACATATCGAGCACATTGCCCACAACACATCATTGCTCTTATGTACATTTGCCCAAGTATACGCCTGCATTTACATACCATATTACCACACCAAATCTCTTTATTAAGCTTTCCCGTTGAACTCTTCAGATAACATTTGATACTCGGTGGATTTTTCACTCATGATTCCACTAACACATAAGCCCGGCTCTCGGGTACACACGGTGAAGATCACTTTACCACCCGTGTGACCTAGCCATTTAAGCTCGTAGCCCTCGTATGCACATGGTGAAGGTCACTTTATCACCCATGTGACTTAGCCATTTAAGCTCGTAGCCCTCTTGTGCACATGGTAAAGGTCACTTTATCACCCATGTGACGTAGCTACATATGACATTGCTCTCATGTACATATGGTGAAGGTCACTTTATCACCCATGAGGCATAGTCATTAAGTCTCATAATAATCATTGCACATGGTGAAGGTCACTTTATCACACATGTGGCTTAGCCATTTAGCTCTATACCCCTTGGGTCTACATGGTGAAGATCACTTTATCACACATGTAACCAAACCATATTTTATCCGTATCACCCGTTATTCTGAAAGTTCAACCGGGAACTCTCGTTTCCAACACATCCAACATCATAGAAGATTTTCGATATCAACATTTCATAATATCCATTAGAATTATTAATGTACAAATAAAATGGACTCATTACTTACATATAAACTTACAATTTCACCCAATCACCATAAACATAGAAAACACTTTACACCACAACATCTCAATTTATTTCCATTTCACTTATGTCACCCTTTTACCATAGGCGTTATTATTGAATCAATTCACCAACATAATAATATACCAACATGTAATTCAACAAAATTCAATTAACATCACAATTTAGATTTTTAACATACTCTACGACATTATTGTATTATTATTATATCACAAACTTACGTCAGACGCAGAAGTAACTACTTTTCTTGATTTGGTCCACAACCTTGATCCAAGCCAGAATCTCGTTTTTCGTGATCTATAATATCACAATTTACTCGTTTATTAATCAAATTATTCAATGTGACCCAAAAATCACATTATAGTAAATTTACATTTTTGCCCCCAAACTTTCACATATTTACACTTTTGCCCATAGGCTCGTAAAATAATTTTTATTCAATTTCCTTGTACAATGGATTTAGCCGAACCATTATCTCGCTATTCCATCCCCTAATTTCCACTAAATCACATACTTATGCATAAATTTTTAACTTTCACATTTTAGTCCTTTTTACAATTTTCACCAAAAATCACCTAGCAAACGACGTTCATCACACTTTTAGCATTCATTTTCTACCATTAGACATCAAAATACATGATATTGTTCATGGGTAAAATTTTTAAACTTAAACCCTCGCTCAAAATAAGGGTAGAAATAGCTAAATCGAGTTACCAGGATCTCAAAAATGTAACGAGCATTAAAAACGGGGCTAGGAATCACTTACTATTAAGCTTGGAAAGCTTGAACAAACGCTAGCCATGGTGGACATCAGAGGTTCGACCAACATGAAAAAGATGACAACCAATTTTGCCTTATTTTTCCCATTCTATTCTTTTAATTACTTAATGACCAAAATGCCCTTAAAGACTTTTCTTTCCAATTTGTCCTATTCATGCCCATTTTTGTCCAAACAAAATATATTGGTCTAATTCCATTTAAGGACCTCCACTTTAAAACCCATTTCAATCAAGTACCTTTATGAATTAGAACACACATTCTCACCTTGTACAATTTAATCCTAAACACCAAATTAGGCACCCAATCAATAAAATTTCTTAACGAAAATTTCACACGATAATTCTATCACTTTATGAACTTTAAAACTTAATCGCAATAAATTTTTCTACTTCGGATTCATGGTTTTTGAAACCACTATTTTGTTTAGGCCCTAATTCGGGCTGTTACGTTCTAGCTTCTTGGCTTTCGACTTTTCAGCTTTTGCCGATCTACAAACAAAACAGTGTTAGTACACACTCTTTTGGCTTTTCAGCCGACTAATAGACACAGGGTATTGTTACACACCTATTTAAGAAAACCCGTGGAAAGTCTTTGCACACCAACCTTACATTCCATTAAGATATTTCATTAATCACTTCCCAAAAAGATTAATATCTCAACTTAACTCATTCCACAATTAATGATACTCATCTTGATTGAATGAAGACAGATCCCCTATTTGAACCGTTACTCAAACCACAACCGATTTCCCCCTATTGCGATTTCCTAAATTCTTAATGCAATTAAAAACCACCATAGTACACACATGAAGATTGAAGCGATGGTATAACTACTTATCGAAAAAGGTACTACCAAAAGCAAAAGAAGAACAGTCGGCCTACAGTCCTACTTCAGGATACCCACCTCTAAGATGGAAGATTTGGTCACCTCAAATACGAGAAGAGAGAAACCCGAATAAGAGGGATTTAGGAAAATAGTGTTAACAAAATAACCTACTTGAAAAAGTTGAAAGAATCTTACCGAAATCGACGAAAAAAGAGAGTTGTGCAGAAGAATCCAACTGATTGCCAGAGAATAGTTTTAAGGATACAACATTTGGTTTAGTACTCGGCCAAGCACAACAAAGAGAGGAGAGGGTGAAATGGAAGTACTTGAATAGGTCTATGTTGTATTCGGCTAGGATTGGAAGAGAATGGGAAGCAAAGAAGGAAATGGAGAAAAAGATTCAGCTTAGAAGAGATACTAGAAGGAGAAGAAATGGTGGGGGAGAAGAGAGGCTATAGTCAGCCAAGAGAAACAATGAGAGAAAACGTTCGTCCACAACACAGTAATAGTAGAAGAAATCGATCAATATTCGGTAATGAAGGAGGAAAAAGAGTCAGTTGTGAAAAGGGCAGACCAAAGGAACAATGGTCTAGCAAAACACACACTTCACAAAAGGAAATTCAACAAGAACAAAAGAAAAAACAAAATACGAAAGCGACACTAGAAGAAAGTTCGGCTAGAAGAGAATAACTTTCAGAAAATAATTCAGAGAGAAAAACAAAATAGAAAACTAAAGCCGAAACTTGAGTAACCATATCTCAAATTCGGCACTACTTGCCCACCAACTTCAAACTCCTTTTTTTTCTCCCCAATCCCCTCCTAAAAATCCTCTATGATTTGCTCCATAATCCACTGCTCAAATCTCTCATTGACCAGTTCAAACTTCCTTCAATAAAGTTTCAGACGATTTCTGCTACTCACATGATAGGACCACAAAATAAATATCCTTTTGTGCATAATGTGATTCGAACTCCAGTCCCCTAAAACTTATGATGCACCACTTCTCCAACACTCCCAAGCACTCCTAAACAACTCAAACAGACTATTACTGATGTCACTATCCTGCACAACTAAACACCTATTTGCCGTCTCCCAACCACTCCCTTGTTTAAGGCCCAATACTTTTAGGCCCAAATTCGGGGCATTACATGTTTAGCACACTTCATGTGAGCTATCCCACATATCCAATGATATTCTAAATAGTTCAATGGGCATGAATTGGAAATGAAATGGTAAATGTTCAATATAAACCAAGATATGCATTTATGAAAAAGATTGAAATGGTGAGATACATGAAAAATATGTTATGTTATGGAAGATGATAAATCTAATTTAATTATGTTCAAATGTAATGGTTATCTATGTTAAATTCATATGAATTATTTTGAAGTATGCTAACATATGTTGTTGTTGGTGATTAGGCTTGTGCTAAGCTATTGGTTGGATTATATCATGTTAAATTTTAATGCTATGTAATGAAATGGTATGTTATGTTTTATATTATATGAACTTACTAAGCTTTATATGCTTACGTAGTTTTATTTCCTATGTTTTTCTAGATAATCGGAAGCTCATTCGGTTTAGAAGCTCGTCGGAGACCTATCACACTATCCTACGAATATATCGATAGATTTTAATGTTTTGGTCATGGTTATATTGGCATGTATAGGTGGACTTGTATTAATGATCTAGTTGTTATGTTTGACATGTATATATGTGGTATTATGGTTGGTGAATTTTTAGTATTTTGATGCTTAAATGGTTTATGTTGAAATGGTCAAGTGAATGTATATTTTGAATGACCAATTTGGTATGTTTGATTGTGACTTGGTATAAAGTCGATTGTGCTATGGCTTGGTATGGAAGTAGGTAGTTGTGTATGGTTGATTCTTGCATAAATATGTTTATGTTTAGGTTGATTTGATGATTGGTGATTGAGGTACCTTTTGGCAGATTAGTTGTATGGATAAATGACCTATTAAATTGGTTTTATTATGCATGTTTTAGGTATGTTTTAATGCTTGATTGTATATGCAAATGGCTTGTAGGTGTGTGCTTGAATTGGGTGAAAGAAAGAGCTTGAATTTGGCCTATTTCTTGTCCACATGGCCTAAGACACGAGCGTGTGTCTCAGCTGTGTGTGACACATGGCCGTGTGTCCTTTCTAGGTTTCAAAGGGTTGCAAGTCAGGCAGTTACACAGCCTAGCACATGACCTGGAACACGGGCATGAGAGGCTATTTTGAGAGTTAAATGGCTTGGCACATGGGCATGTGGCTTGGCCGTGTGACCCAAGTCAGAGAGTTACATGGGTATGGACACGGGTCAAGACATGGCCATGTGTCCCTATTTTGAATGTTCACACAGCCTGAGACACAGGCATGTGTCTCAGCTGTGTGAGTCACACGACCATGTGACCCTTATAGTGTGAAATTTTCTATCTTTTTCCATAAAGTTCTAAATGTTTTCGCTTTAGTCCCGAATCATTTCTAAAGTGTTTCTAAGGCCTCGAATTAGGGACGATATGCATGTGTTTGAATAAATTATGTTATGATTTATGAAATGTTAGGAATTGGATGTTTAAAGTCAAAATTTTATGATAATGCTCTGTAACCCTATTTTGGTGATGAATACGGGTTAGGGGTTTCGGGTTTTGAATTCTTCTATTGTGAATAGTGCTACGTACTACAGAAGTTGTACACCTAACGCACCAACTTTCGGTTCCTTATCTATTTGAAATTAGGCTTTTACTTACATCAAAGTGTATGAGTCACGCATACATAGTCTGCCGTCCACTCAGGATTTAGGTATGCCACACTATGAACGTCACAAGTGAATAAGTCCATAAATAGATTCAGGATCTATTCTACTTTAGTCTTGTCCAATATACTGTTAGTCCAGTCAGTCACATCTATGTATCTACCTTCTAGGAGCCATCCGCTCTAGTGCCCAAGACAAGGCATCTCCACAATTGGACTTGATAAACGACGTATTAGTCTTTCAATTGATTTGCTCATTTTTTATTAGATTAAGGACATGTTTAAGTTCATCTACTAATATAAGATGCCTTTTTGTATTATAATCCAACCACGTAATACCACTTAGTATTAGTTAAACATTGGAATATGTGAGTTTTTGGTAATATTTTTAAAAGAAAGTGGGAAATTGCAGCGAAGTTAAAACGAGTTCAAAAGACTTTAGAGTTTCATGACTCTCTACGACTTTGAGCTTGTAAATTGAATCTTATATCTGATTTAAAGAACATTTTATTTTAAAAAGAATTTTTGTGGTACCAAAAGCCGATACGTGAATGGTTTGCTGGTAGAGATCAAAACAAGAAGTTCTTTCACAGTCGTACTCTTACTTACAAAAAGCAAAATAGGATTGAAGCTCTTCAAATTGCCGAATCTAGGTGGTGTTTTGATGATGAGGTTCTTTAACAACATGCAATTGGTTTTTATAAACAATTCTACTTGGTGGAATCTCAACCTATTGGTTGCTTTCCTTTTAGAGGTCTATTTTTAATCTTCTTAGAGAATGAAAAGGTGAATCTAATTCCTTCGATATCGATGGAAGAGGCTCGAAAGGCATTGTTTAGTATGTCACTCTTGAAGGCGCTAGTTATTGATGAATTGCATGCAAATTTTTATCAATCTTAATAGGATTTAGTGGGTAATAATGTCTATCATCTTGTCTAACGTGTTATGTAATGGGGGCATGCAAGATCCTGGTATATATAAGACATTTCTAGTTTTAATTTCGAAGACCATGGGCGTAGAGACCCCTAACCAATTTCGTCTGATCAGTCTCTGTAACAGCTTATTTTTAGTAAAATCAGAATAGTGGTTTCAGGACCACAAATTCTATGTGAGAATAATTATTTTATTATTATTTTAATATCTACAACATGTTAGTATTATCGTATGAAAATGTCGTTCAGAAATTTTACCGTTTACATGCTTAATTTGGTATAAAGGACTAAATTGCAAAAAAGGAGCAAAACTTGAGTTCTATAAGCAAAAGGGATTTAATAGTTATGATATTAAATGTTTAGAAGGTTTATGTTGTAATTATACCATGATTATAATGAGTGGACAATTATGGACATTATATATGTTATTTTTAAAGGTTAATTAAAAGGTTAAATGTGTAATTTAGTAAAAAGAGTTAATTAAACTAGAGAAAAGACAAAAGTATCATCTTTTATGTTCATCTTCCATCGAAATAAGCTAGGAAAAACACCATTTTTGATGCTTTGAAGTTTTTTCTAGCTTGGTCCATGCATGTGTTCATTTTTTAGGTTAGTTTTTAATTTTTTTTATGTTTTCGGGATTGTTGTAGCTTAATCTAGCTAGCTCGGGGGCTAAATTGTGAAACTATTAAACTGTTAGGGTTCTGCCATTGATGAATGTGTAAGATTTTTGATGTTTTATGGAAGCAAATGGTTAGTTATTAATAAAAAAAGAACTTTTGTTACGTGATTTTTCATGAAATTGGTAAATAGGGATTTAATTGAAAAGTAGAAAACTATACATGGTGAAATTGTTAAATAAATGAAATATAAGACTAGCTAGGGACCTAATTGATATTCGGCTAGGATGGGTTGAGGTTGAATTGCATGAATTTTCATTTTTATGAGATAAGGACTAAATTGAAAAGAAATCAAAAGTTTAGGTCAAAAGAGTAATTTTGCAAACATGTGAATTTGGATTGAATTGAATAGAATAGTTATTAAATTGGTTGAATTTATTTATCTAGGACAAGATAAGTCTCAACTAGATCTAAATCGAGGAAAGGCAAAAATTACGGAATAACCAATCGTACTTCTATGCGATAGTTGTCGATGTAAGTTCATAGCAATTAAATTATATCATTTTATTTATTGATGTGTTTGCACTTTATAATCAAGTAGTTAATTATTATATAATTATATCCCTGATCGCACTTACATGCCCCTATTGTACTTCGGTACTCTTGATAGCACTTTTGTGCCGTGGTTATATTTCAGTAGCATTAATCAAATAAAACAAAAGTTCATGCATTTAGTGTTAAGTTAAATGAATTGCTATGTACTTACTAAGCTTTATAAGTTTATACGTGTTTGTATGTAGTTTTGTAGATTTCTTCTGCTGACTGGGGACGGATCGAAATTTTGGCTCACACTATCCATCTTCATTAGTAGTTTTTAAACTCTTTTGGTATTGTGGCTTGTATATGTGGCTATAAGTATAGATGTATATGTGTATAGTTAATTTTGGTGTAAAAATGAACTAAGTTATGTGTTTGGACCCTTTGTTTCTAGGTTATATATGTATCTTTTGACTTGATAAAATGAAGTGGATGCAATCACTTGTGAATGGTTTAATGATGATGAATTTAAGTTGTTATGCTAGTATTTATGTTGAATAGGTATTTAAATAAATAATGATGAAAGACTAGTTTAAAAATGTATGTTATAAAGGTTATGTGATATGTTTGAAATATGGTAATTTGGTACCTTTCTGATGTTTGGATGTTAGGTAATTTAAGTGGCATTTGATGAGTTAAGCTTAGTTTTGAAAGTAGTAAATACTATGTTAAATTTAAATATATGGTTGTACATGGTTTGATATTATAATTAAGGTACCTTTGGGCATATTGGTTGGATGTGTTTATAACATATTAGGATTGTTTATTATGCTTTGTTTTAATGCAATTTGAATGCTTGTATATATGTGCAAATTTGGATGTAGGTTCAATGCTAAGATGGGTGAGAAAAATGGCTTGAAAAATGGCTTATTTTCATCCACACGTGTGTGTGCCTCAGCCGTGTGCCACACCAGGATAGGTGGCACAGCCGTGTGTCCCCTGTAGCTTTAAAAGGGTTGCAAGTCATGCTATTACATGGCCTAGCATATGGCCTGGCACACGAGCGTGTGAGGTTACTTCGAACGGTGCACGGCCTGACACACGGGCGTGTGGCTCAGCTGTGTGACCCAAGTCAGTGAGTTACACGGGTACGGACATGAGCTGAGACATGGTCTTGTGTCCATTATTCGAATGCCCACACAGCCTAAGACACGGGCGTGTCTCTTGGCCTTGTGACCCCTATAGTGTTGAAATTTTCATTATTTTCTGAAAAATTATCTGAGTTTCCGATTTAGTCCCGATTTGTCTCTAACACGTATTTAGAACTTCAAGGACTTGTTTAAGGGACAATATGCATGTTTTGAATTAGTTTTAAAATGTTTATTGATATTATTTGATAAGTTGATATTTATGTTTGTTTGATTTGAAAACTCTAGCAATGCTCTATAACCCACTCCGGTGATGGAAACGAGTTAAGGGTGTTACAGTGTTTATATTGTACTTTACAAGATCATCACTAAGACTTTGGTGAACCGTCTTTGTGCTCTCATGATAAAAAATAATATGACAAAATCAAGCTAGTTTTATAACAGATCATAATATCTCAAACAATATTATCATTGCCTAAGAGGCAGTGTACACAATGAAGACGACAAAAAGTAAAAAGTATTGGATGATTGTCAAAGCCGATCTTTAGAAGGCATA
Source organism: Gossypium stocksii (assembly GCA_020496765.1). Lineage (NCBI taxonomy): Eukaryota > Viridiplantae > Streptophyta > Magnoliopsida > Malvales > Malvaceae > Gossypium > Gossypium stocksii. The sequence continues at coordinate 60,376,784 of CM035622.1, forward strand.
TGATAGAGTTCGGTGGGACTTTTTGGAAGATACACTTATGGATGCAGACTTTCCTAATACTATAATCAAGGTATTATGCACAGTGTCAATTCGACCACCATGGAAGTTTTATGGAACAGAACAGTCACGGAACCTTTTTGTCTAACGCAAGGGGTGAGACAAGGAGATCATTTATCTCCTTATATATTTGTGTTAAGAATGGAGCATTTGGGACACTTAATAGATAGAGCAGTTGACAAAAATGATTGGGAACCACTTTGCTTTCTAGATGAGGTCCGGGTGTTTCACACCTTTTCTTTGCAAACAATCTGATCTTGTTTTCTAAAGTCAATAGCTAAGGTGTTGAGCAAATTAATGCTATTTTGAGTACTTTTTGCTCTTACTCAAGAGACAAAGTAAATACACAAAAAAACTCAAATTTTCTTCTCATCCAACACTCCTGAAGAAGTGGCTGTAAATGTGAGTGATAGACTCAGCTTCTCAAGGGTGGATGGTTTTGGAAAATATCTAAGGATGTTTGTGTTCCAAGTCAAGTTTGTACTAATACATTCTAGTTTGTAGTTGATAAAGTCTGTGCCAAACTTAATGGGTGGGATGCTCGAAGACTTTTGATGGTAGAAAGAACTACTCTTGCCAAATCGATGCTTCTTAATATATCAAATTAATATATGAATATTGCTCGTATTCCCATTTCAGTGTGTAAAGAAGTTGAAAAATTTGCATGTAGTTTTATATGGGGATTAAATTAAGAAAAGATGATTGGGCATTCGAAGTATAAATGATCAGAATAAGATTTTCCTTCTAAAATTTTGTTACAATATTATTGCTAATACAAATGTTCTTTGGGTTCGAGTTCTGAGGACAAATACAATGTGTATGGGGTTATTCTAACATCCATAGAATTTAGTAACTACTCATATATTTGGTGATCCCTCGTGAGTGTTTGGCATGAAGTTATTGATTGTGCCATATGGTTTATTGGTGACAGATGACTAGCAAATTTCTGAAATAATCATTGGGTAAAAGATATCGCCCCTCTTTGAATGCATCATATAGGCAGAGTATACATCGATGAAACTCTTTGGGTTTGTAATTTGTCCTCAATTGGTGGAACTTGGAATTGGCATTGATTTGAATTGCTTCTTCCTCGACACATCCTAGCTTGTATTGTAGCAATTTTGTCACCTACATAAGCCACAAGTCCTAATCGACATGTATGGGGATGGTCATTTGCTAGCTATTTCTCTTCTTCTGAAACATAAAAACAACTTGTTGAGAGAAGAGATCTACTACCGCAAAGTGACAAATCGATCATTTGAAAACTTAATACTCCCCAATGAGTAAGGGTCTTCTTATGGTAGCTTCGACATATTCGATTTCTTACAAATGGAGAGAAAGTGAGACATGGAATGGTTGATGATGCTCATAGTGTGTAGTGTGGTGAACATGTGGAAACAACAATTCACACTATGCGAGATTACCAATTTACTATCATGGTTTGGAAGACTAGTATACCTAGAAAGATTTGGACTTCTTTTGATGGCTGTCGAGGCCACTAAATATAAATTTCCTACGTCCTAACTAAACTAAACAGTAGTATAGAGAAGCACAGTCGATCCCACGGGGACTAGGATATTGGGAAATGTACCCATATTATAGTAAACGTGTAATTGTTTTCTATTTATTTGAACGATGAATAAATAAATAAATAAATTTAATTTCACATTTCACATTGCGAGTGGGTTGAGCCATGTAAATGGTCTCATCAAGATAGCCATTTAAGAATGTTGTCTTGACATCCATCTACTAGATCTCGTAATCGAGAGCAAGGACAATGGATAAGAGTATGCTGATAGACTTGAATTAATTGTTTGTAACTAAGTAAATATGTTTGCATTTTTAGAAATTTTTAGAACATTACATAACAAAGCTTGGATTGTGCTATATATGTTATTATTTGTTACTTCTATGATTGGGGAAGAGAGGTGTTGTTTGTGGTTAGTAACAGGTGCAAGATGAAGAAGAAAAGAGAAAAGGATAGGAAAATGAAGGAATGAAATATTGCCATGAAAAAATGTTGATTAAATTGCCAGTATGGATGCCATGGCAATTACAGGAAGCTGATGCAACACTCAGTCCATGTCACTCTCAGCTAACTATACTTGTACCAGATAAACCATCCTAGAAAAGAGGAAGCAAAAGGTGTGTGCTGAGAAGGAGGGACCTACCCTATAAAGAAGGAAAAAAAAGGGAGAGAGAAAACAATTTCTATCTTTTTGCATTAGATTCTCGTGAATTCTCAAAGAAAAAGTAGAAAGCGTAGCAACTTACAAAGAAGAAGTGTAACAACCCATTTTTAGGTCAAATGGGAACAGTGGTTTTGGGACTACAAATCCGAGGTCAGAAAATTTATTTTATCACTATTTTAATATCTACAGTATGGTATTATGATTGTGTAAAAATTTCGTGAAGAAATTTTATCATTTGAATGCTTAATTCGATAAAAGGACTAAATCGTGTAAAGCGTGAAAGTTGCGTTCTATAAGGTAAAGGTTTCAAATAGCTATAGAACTTAAATATGGAGGTCCTTATGTGCCAAATAGCCCATTTATGAGATAGTGGCTGATAATGTTTTGGCATTTGTGTAATTTGAATTAATTTTAAAGGTTAATTTAGTAAAAATGTAAATAAATGATAATTAAGTAAAATAAAGCCAAATTTCCATCCATTATCATCTTCCTTAGCCGAATGTGGGTGGAAGAAAAAGCCATTGAAGAGCTTGAGAGTTCGACAACTATTAAAGCTCATCTAGGTATGGTTTTTGATTCGTTTTTTAATGATTTCTACGTTTTTGAGATCGTTGCAGCTTAATCTAGCTAGCTCGTGTCTTCGATTTCAAAACTGTTAAAGATTTTAAATGATTCCATTGATGGATAAGCTTGTTTTTTGAAGTTTCTTGATAGATTATGAATGCTTGTTGATAGATTTACAAGTTTTGTAAAGTAATTTTTGAAAAAAATGTCAATTAAGGACTAAATTGAGAAATGTGATAAATTGTGCTATAAAAGTGTGAATATGTGAAAATTATGGGCTGCTATAAGCATGATAAATGTTCAACTAGGCTTGTTGTGTTGAAATTGAATGAATTTTGTTTTACGAGCCTAGGGACTAAATTGTAAAAACTGAAATAGTTCGAGCAAAAGTGTAATTTTACCAAAATATGTAAATTGTGTTAAATTGAATCAATTGATGATTAAATAAGTAAATTTTGATATCATTTAGATTGAGAAAAATGAGATTTGGATGCAGAACGAGGGAAAACAAAGTTTCGGATTAGTCAACCTAATTCGTTGATACAGCGAACAAGGTAAGTTCGTAGGTTTAATAAGCATGAAATTATACATGTCCAAATGCTTAATTGATATAATTGTGGTAATACTATATTAATGAAATGTAATGTGAATGTTATTAAGTATGATACTCTAGTTGTGAACGATGACGATTCGGCTAATTATGAGCACTTGGTGTGCAAAATTGTGGATAAATTGTTATAATAATGTTTTAAATGCTTTGATATTACATAAATTGTATATACAAGACTACTGTTGTATTTGGCGGTGGTTTGTCTAGCTATGGCACTTAGTGTGTGAAATCGGGATAACTTCGGCTATAAATATATATATATTTGCACTTGGTGTGCAAGAACGAAACATCTTTGGTTATGTAAATATACAGTGGCACTAAGTGTGCGGGGGTGATATAGCTTTGGCTAATAAATTGGCACTAATTGTGTGAGATTGATATAGCTTTGGCTATTTATTTAGCACTAAGTGTGCGAGAAATATATAACTTTGGCTATTTATTCAGCACTATGTGTGCAAGTTTTCCAAGCATTTAAACATATTCCGGATGGTTCAACGGGTATATCAAGGATGCGGATGTGTATGAAATTTATACGAGATGGTACAGGTATGTACATGATTTATACGAGCATTGAATCGAAGAAACTTGTGAAATTCATATCTAATCTTGTGAATGAATTTGTAACAGGTTTATGAATCAATAAGATTTGTTAATATTGAATTGAGATTATGTGTTTTCATTGATGTTTAAACGAATCAACGGAAAAAGTTGATGAAACGTGATCATAAGTGATGGTACAACTCGGTCAAGGTACTCGTGACTGAAATCGACAAATAAGTGATAGAAGTAAAGTTTCAAATGATGAGTAAGTGGAGATTTATGAGATTTCATATGATTCATTTGGCTATATGAATGTGATAGCTGTTGGATTGAACGTAGTATATCCCTATTTGTTTATGCATATCAAAAGATGAATGAATTGGTAAGATGTACTTAAATTGTATGAGCATGGAACTTAATAGATTAGATAAATTCAGGGCTAAGGATGTGAATGATTATGTGATAGAATAATGAAATCATATGAGCTATATTATGCTTTGAGTAACCATTTAAAATGTGGTTATATAATATTATGATTTTATTAATCATACGAGCTTACTAAGCTTTATAGCTTACTTTGTGTTATCTTTCCTATGTTTATAGGGTTTCGAAGGCTCGCTTGGGTTGGAAGTTGTTGGTGATCTCATCACACTATCCAGCTATCATTTAGTATTTTTACACTTTGTGACTTTGGTTATATGGCATGTATAGGCTATGGTTATTTTGGTATGTCTTTGAGTAATGAACTTATAGCCATGTGATTTGGCTAGTGACTAATGTTGATGTTGGTGTGTACTTCGCCATTTAAGTTGGCTTATTTTGAGATTGTGGTATTTGATAAGTGATGTATATGTACTTATGTTATGTTTGCTATGTGGCTTGTGATGGCTAAATGAACGCTTAAATTGGCTAGTTGGTAAATGGTATGTTTATGCTTGAAAAATGGCATATTGTAACTTAATAATTTGGGCTTGTGAATTAGTGGATTATAGCTTGAGTATAAGTTAGATGATGTGTGTATAATATTGCAATTGAAGCATGTGGTTTTGGTACATGTTTGAGTAAGTAAAATGGTTGTATTAATATGCTATGATTTATGCATAAAATGGTATGATTTGGTTGCCAATTGAATATTGAAAATGTTACCAAATGGCTTTTTGTAGGTATGTGCATTGTGGGTGGGAAATGTGGCTTTAAACTAGCCTATTTTTGTCCATACGAATGAGCATTCGGGCATGTGGCTCGACCGTGTATGACCCATGGCCATAGTAAACGATCATGTGTCCCTTAGAGCTTAATTAAAAACCAAGTCAGTGAGTCACATAGCCTAGACACACGGGCGTGTAGGGACGGCCGTGTGGCCAAATTAGTATGTATGCCCTATTTCCACATGGCTTGGACACAGGTGTGTCTGTTAGCCGTGTGAGGCACACGACCTGTTCACACCAGCATGTGACCTCTGCCTATTTGAAAATTTTCTAAAATTTCCCAAGTTCTCATTTGTTATCGGTTTAGTTCTGAACCACTTCTAAGCATGTTTTAAGGTCTCGTAGACCTATGTAAGGGACAATATGATTGTGAATGAATGGAATATGTGTATAAATGTTAATGATTGAGATATGTATGTTATTTGATGTAAGTTGATCGGTAATACCTCGTAACCCTATTCCGGCAATAGATACGGGTTAGGGGTGTTACAAGAAGAATTACAGACACAAGGAAGGAGAAGAGAAATCTGCCCTAGGTTTTGCATCATATCTCATTATTTAAGTTAAAGCAGGAGTAGCGAAAGCTTCCTACGGTTCATCCTTTGTTTTCTGATTTGAACTTGTGATTTGTGAATTTAAACAATGTTGTTGAATGGTTTTATTATGGATTCAAATGTTCAACCCATGAGCTAACTTTCTTTGGGTTGGAATTATTCTGGTTGAGTTTTTATTAACTTTAATGCCCATCGTTTAATTTTGAGTAGGATACTGTTTCATTCGATTTGTGATTATTTTTAATGCATGCGTGCAAGCTCTAGACATAGATGACTGTGTAGCATGTTATTAGATTTATTTTAATTCTGAAAGATTAATTAGATTGGGTGTTAATCGGTTGATATAGGCAAGTATTCGAAGGAATATTTATAGCACTCTAGAAATAGAAGTTGCAATCTGTATATGGAAAGGGAGAAAAATATGGATATCATTCTTGAGTTCTGTAGACATACAAAAACTCAGAATCATAACTCAAGTCTGGCTGTCGAAAGAAACAGACTGCAATAGTGATTCCCGAGTAGTAGAATGGTCAAGATTTTGCCATGGCATTATTATGTTATAGAAATAAACCCAAGTAATTCCAACCTTTATCATTCAACATTACAAACTCTTTCCCACTTATTTTTGAGAATTGCCACAGCATTTTAATTGCCCTAGCATATTTTTGGTCATACTTGATTTTATTAATCCTTCATTACATCTCTTTATCAATTAATCACCTATTCCTTTTGCACAGTTTAATTAGTCAGTTTCATAGTAATAGCGTAACCAATTATTTTAGCTAATTCGAATCCCTGTGGAGATAGACTCACTCATCACTTTATTACTTGATTCGACGTGTATACTTGCACATTCACATTACACATTCACACGCGACACTATCAGAGAAAAGTTCTCATCGTAATCGATGCCTTCTTTCTATGTGTAGCCTTTCTCTACAAGTGTAGCTTTGTGTGTTTCCACTTTCCCTTCCGCATTTCTTTTCTTCTTATAGATCAACTTACACTCTATGAGTTTAATCCCAATCAATAAGTCTACAAGTTCCCAGACCTTATTGGATTTCATAGAATCCATCTTGGCATCCATGACATATTTTTAGAGCTTGGAATCAGCGTTCTACATAACCTCCTCGTAAGTGAATGGATCATCATCCTCATGATTGGCTTCAGTATTATAAATACTACCATCATAGATGAGGAAGTCTGGTTTCTTAGAAACTCTGCCACTATAACGGATTCCTCAATGTTGTTGATCGTTTGCAGGTATTTCTACAACTTTCTCAAGAATTAAACTTGGTGATTGTTCTACCACTCTCGAAAGTTCCTCGAGTACCACTTTACTTTGAGGCTTAAAGTTATCCATGTAGCTTTCCTCGAGGAAAGTAGCATGAATAGAAGCTTTAATCGTTTTATCTTTTAGATTGTAGGATAATCTTCCCTTTGTTCCTTTTGGATATTCTACAAACATGCACAATTATGTCCGTGCATCCAACTTCTTTGCATCATTATCCAGAACATGTGCTAAACAACCCCATATTCTAAATTGATTTAGATCGGGTTTCTTTCCATGCCACATGTAACAGCTCATTTTCAGTGAAATCGGAATAGTAGTTTTAGGACCACAAATCTGACGTAAAAATATTTATTTTATTATTATTTTAATGTCTACAGCATGCTAGCATTACCATATAAAAAATTTCGTTAAGAAATTTTACTGTTTCCGTGCTTAATTTGATGAAAAAGACTAAATTGTATAAAGTGCAAAAGTGGAGTTCTAGTAGCTAAATGTATTAAATGGCTATAGAACTTTAAAGTATGGGTCCTTATGCTGCAATTAGACCATATAAATTTTTGTGGACTTTTATGGTCATTAAAATGATATTATAAAGGTTAATTAATAAGGCTAATGTTGTAATTTGATAATTAAAAGATATTAAAATATAGAAAACAAAAGACAAAGCATGCATGTTCATCTTTTTCAACTGAATATTAAAGGAGGAAAAGCCATGGAAGCTTGAAACTTTTGGTCATCACTCTTTTTCTTGCATGTGAGTAGATTTTATCCTATTTTTATTAATTTCTATGCTTTCGGGATCGCTGTAGCTTAATCTAGCTAGCCCGAGAACTAATTTGTGAAACTGTTAAACTATTAGAATTTTGCCATGAATGAATGTGTATGTGTTTTGATATTTTATGGAAGAAAATGGTTAGTTGTTGTTAGATAAACAACTTTCCTTAAGTGATTTTTGATGAAATTTTCAAATAGGGATTAAATTGAAAAATAGAAATTATACGTGGTAAAATTTTGAAAAAAATGAAATGTAGGGCTTGTTAGAGACCTACATGAAATTCGGCTATGGTGGGTTAATAGAAAATTTCATGAATTTTCATTTTATGAGTTAAGGACTAAATTGTAATGAAATCGAAATCATGGGAGCAAAAATGTGAATTTGGATTGAATTGAATTGAATATTTATTAAATTGTTTGAATTTATTTATTTAGATCAAGATAAATGTAACACCCTAAACCTGGCCTAGAAGTTAGGCCCGAATCTGGCGTGTCACATAGAAGTGTTTTTCGAAACCATAATTTTGGTTGTTAAAAACTTGTTTGGGACTGAAAACCTATTTGTTAAAACTCAAAACAACTAAGCGATTTATTATCCATTTGAAAACGTAATTACTTTGAAAACCTTATCTATTGCGGAAGCATATTTAAAATAAACAATTTACAAAAAAGTGATGTTTAAAGGTTAAGTTGCAGAAACATTTCGGAAACGTTGTGGAATCGTAGTGTTTTGAAAACAATTATCGTTTTGGAAATCGTGTTCCACTTTTAGCAGTTATAAAACATCTTATATAAAGATCCCATATTAAACCTTAAGAAATTTAAAAGAGGCCTTACTACAACCCAAATCAAAACATTTAAAAACAAATAATCAGAACAGAAAGCATAAGCAATGTGTGGTCTTCTCCGAGTCTCTCGTAGCACCGATCCTCCTAACGCTGGGGATTACCTAAAAAGTTTAACAAACGGGGTGAGTTTATGAAAACTCAGTGTGTAATCCCCTTAATAGAGTAACAGTCAGTATACAGAAACAGAGACAGAAACAGAAACAGTCAGGGCCAGAGCCCTTTAACAGTAACAGTACAGTCCAATTCAGAACATACGTGGGCCAAAGCCCACTACAAAATCATTTTGGATCACAACCCATAATATAGTCAATTGGGCCTAGCCCAAACAAAAAATAGAATAAGTGAGCCTAAGCCCAAAACAGATCAGAACAGAGCAGATATGAAAGATGTATGATGCATGCAAACCCATCCAACCAGCACACCACTCCGTCCAACCCTGCACTCCTATGGGGAATAAATCGACCCACCCATCCCTACACTCCAATGTTAACACCGGTTGCGCCACTAACTGGTATCGCAGTAAGGCTGCCAGAAATCAGAATGGCCAAAAGCCATAAACAGAATGGCACTGAGCCATAGCAATAAGCGTGGCCCAAAGCCATCGATATTGGGTCTATAGTCGGCACAAAGCCTTCGGTAATGGCACAAAGCCCATAGCAACGGCACAAAGCCCATAATAATAGCACAAAGCCTATAATATTGGTACAAGCCCACGATTAGGTACGAAGCCCACAATAACAGCACGAAGCCCGTAATAATGGCACATAGCCTTCGATAACATGATCGGCACTCAGCCATCATAGACTTCGGTAACATGATCGGCATTCAGCCATCGATCGGTCCACAGTCATCTCAGGCGACCCGTGCGACCTTACCAAATCAATACGGATGTACGGCTCTTAAGCCTTTGGTGGGTTAACAGTCGTCTCAGGCGACCCGTGCGACCCTAACAGATCAGATCTTCCTCCGTACAATATCCCAAGCCTTGCAATATGCAGAATGTCATACTCATAATCAGTCATACAATCACAGTCAAGTCAATTAAAACACAATCAAACATTCACAGTCATAACCCAAGTCAGTCATTTACCCACAAGGGCAAAATAGTTATTTTACACCCTAGGGGCAAAACAGTCATTTTACCCTACAGGGGTATTTCGATAATCGTACCCTACAGAGGTATCTTGGTAATCTTACCCTATAGGGGTATTTGGCTAATTTTACAAATTGAGGGTATTTCAATAATTTTATAAATCAAGGCTATTTAGGTAATTTTACAAATCGAGGGCATTTCGGTAATTTTACAAATCGAGGACATTTCGATAATTTTGTATACCAGGGGTATTTTTATAATTTTGCAAATCAAGGGGTATTTTGGTAATTTTACAAATCGGGGGTATTTCAGTAATTTTACAAATCGGGGGTATTTCTTTAATTTTGCAAATCGGGGGTATTTCAATAATTTTGTAACTCGGGGGTATTCTGTAATTTTGCAAACCGGGAGTATTTTTGTAATTTTGCAAATCGAGAGTATTCTGGTAATTTTGCAAATCAGGGTCTTAACGACCCTACTGAAAGGCCATCATCGCCTCGAGCGACTTTTGTAACCTAACCAGACAAAACAGGGTAATTGGGCCTAAGGCCCATTACTCGGCCCGAGTGGGCCCACATACTCGTGTGGCCTATTTAGCCCAGAAACAACCACGGCTATGCGAACAATACAACCCAAAACAATCACTTATCACATCACATACAGTTTAACCGTGTGGGCCTACAAGCCACTAGGCCCACACGGCCCAAAACAACCTAAGCCCATGAAAATGCTCATGGTGGCCACAACCATCTTATGCCCATATTCGTGGGATCGGTCCACCACACGTGCGATCGCACGCTCATGTGGCATCATTCGCCAGTATTTTGGCTTTTCAGCATTCTGGCATTTGCCATCTAGTTTAAGCAGTGAAAACACACATGTTGCGATGTCGAAACCGAACCACTTCCGAAATCGAGAACCTAAGATTACAACAAACCCTCATTAGCCTAAAACCATCGTTAAACCAAACCACAAAATCGAAAAGGATTTGCTTGATCCTCTGCCACTTACCAAACCAACAATCGCAGATTCCTACCGACTTAACAGCCATGTACCATTCCAAAACTTCGACCTTCAAGAACATTCGATCAATACATAAGTATTTAAAGTCCAATAACAACACATCTCATTTAAAGCACTTACCCTAGTAGTGAAAAGACTGCCTGCAAAGAGAAGAATAATCAGCCCGAACTTCTATAATAGAATCCACACTCCTAACAAGATTAGGTAGATCACAAGATGATTGATGATAGGCATACATTCCGCCCCAAGAGAAAGAGAAGGTAAAACCGAAACTTGGCAGTAGAGTCAACAGAGATTCGACTAGTAAAGAAACAGTGATACGACTGAACTTACCCTTACTAAAAGCTCAAATGACTTTTGGCAATAGTCAAACAAAGAGATTCAGCCCAAGCAAAAAGAGCAGAAAGATTTGAGAGAGAAGAAGGCGAATCAATGAAGCCAACTGAATCAAAAGCAATGGAGGAAAGTTGATAAGATATTCGGCCTAAGGCAACAGAAAAGGTAAACGTTAATGTCTGACTAGGAAAGGGGAAAAACAAAGTGGAGTTTCGACTAAGGCTTGAGAGTAGAAACAACAAGAGAAAAGGCGAATAAAGAAATAAGAAAGAAGAGCATAGAGAAGAGGATCAATAATCGGCACAAAACAAAAAGGGAAAAAGATTAGAAAGAAAAGGAAGAGGACTAGAAAAGGAGAAAATATTCAGTTTAAGAGAAAAAAGAACTGGCTAAATTCGGCTTTTGAGTGATAACCAATAAGAAGATAAAAACCCGAAAGTTCATAGACACGGAAATAGAGAGAAAAGACTTGGAGATGTAACAAAAATGAAATCAAAACGAAAGAATTCCCCCTCTAAGCCGAATTTGCCATACACAACCTCCCAAAATCGGTTACAACATCCCCTATATCAAATCCTCTGATTATCTCCTTAATTTCCTCCATCGCACGTTCAAATTCCAAGACCAATTCAAACCTCCACATCCATAACCACCATTTTCAAATCCCCATATTTCCTCCCTATGACCAAGTCCACAACCACTAGGCGTTCATGTAGCAAAATAATAATCCCATGAGCACGCCAGGATTCGAACTCAGGTCTCCTAGTAGAAGTACCATGCCACTTGCCACCTTGCCACAAGCTCTCTTATGCCACAAAATATCCTCAATTAAATAAAAGGTCTATAGGCCAAAGTCCAGGTTCCTTTAAAAGAAAAATCAAAATAAAATTACAAGAGCCAAGACTTGAACCTCAGACCTTACAGTTACACATCACGCCACTAGCCACACCACAACATCTCCTTTTGCGTCATATTTCAACCAAACCTATTTATAAGGCCTTCCAACTAATGCCAAGATCCACCAAAGGGAAAAACTAAAATTTTGCTAGAGCTTTGGTTTGAACCCAGGACTTCTCCAACACTCCCAAACACTCTTAATTACTTAACCAACACACCAAACACACAATTGTGATATTTCCATACACAACAAAATATTATAAGCCGCCACCAAGGCCCAGTACTTCTAGGTCCAAAATCTGGGGCATTACAATAAACCTCAACTAAATTTAAATCGAGGGAAGGTGAAAGTTGCGGATTAGCCGATCATACTCCTACGCGTTAGTTGTCGAAGTAAGTTCATAGTATTAAATTGTATAGTTAAATTTCTATGTGCAAATGTATATTTTAATTAAATAGTTAACTACTATATAATTATACTATTTTGTGCTTCGGTACCTTTGAATGCACATACATGCCCCTGTTGTAATTCGGTACCCCTTAATGCACATACGTGCCCCTGTTGTACTTCGGTACCCATGATTCACACTTACGTTTCCTTAATTACATTTCAGTAACTTCAATCATGTATGATAAGTGTTTTTTCAAATAATGTTAATTTAAATTATTTTCTATGTTCTTACTAAGCATTATAATGCTTACATGTGTTGTGTGACGTTTTGTAGATCACTCTTGCTAACATTGGACAGATTGAATCATCAGCTCACACTATCCATCGTTGTTGGTAGCTTTTAAACTCTTTAGGGTTGTGGCATGTATATGTGGCTATATATATATATATATATATATATATGTCTAGTAGGTTTTTTTTTGGTATAATGATATAATGTTTTGGAGGCAAACACTTGTGAATGGTTTAATGTTTGAATGTGATGACTTGGTACCTTTGTTATCAATGACATATATGTCTATTGGTGTTTAGTTGTGGAATGGTACATTTGGTACCTTTTTGGTATAAATTGGATAGGTAAACTAAATGGTAGGTTCTAGCATAAACTTAGTTCAGAACTTAGTTTAACATTTTGGCCAATTTGAGTATATGATTATACATGTTTAGGTGTTCAGATTGAGGTGCCCTTTGGGTACTTTGGTTTTATGCATATATATTATATTTGAATAGCTTGTTTATGCATGATCTAGTGCAAATTGAAGACTTGTTTATATGTGCAAAAGTGATTGTAGGTATATGCAAGAATGGGTGAGAAAAATGGCTTGTAAATGGCCTATTTTTTGTCTATACAGGCAAAGACACGGGCATGTGTCTCAGCCGTGTGCGACGCATGGCCAGATGACATGGCCGTGTGTCCCCCATAGCTTTAAAAGAGTTGCAAGTTAGGCTGTTACATGGCCTGGCACACAGCCATGTGTCCTATGTAGCTTTCAAAGAGTTGCAAGTTAGGCTATTACACAGCCTAGCACACGGCCTGGCATGTAACACCCCTATCTTGTAACCGTCGCCGAAATAGGTAAGGGGTATTACCAGACCTTTAACTCAGTTTAGAACAGTAAATCATTTAACATTTATCATTTATCATCTCATTTAATGTAAATATCGTTCATTCACATTCATAACATACTTAATTCAAGCATACCATGTACATTAGATGTATTCAGGACTAATTTGATAACATATGAAAAAGATAGGAAAACTTAGAAAATTTTTCATATAAGGGTCACAGGGCTGTGTGCCTTACACGGTCACCAGACACACCCATGTGTCTAGGCCGTGTGAAAATAGGGCATACATACTGACTTGGACCACACGGCCAAAGATACACCCCTATGCCAGGCCGTGTGAGAATTAGGGGGTTTACTGAGTTGGGTCACATGGCTAATCACACGTCTGTGTGCCAGCCTGTGTGCCATACACGACCAATAAACACGCCCGTGTGTCTATGCCATGTAACTCGTTGTCCAATTTAATTATGGTTTAGGGGTCACACAGTCGAGACACGCGCTCATGTGCTCAGACCGTGTGGCGCAAAAAGAGGCTTGGTTTAAGCCACTTTTCACCCCAATTTGCCATGTACCTACCAACCTCAATGTGCATAAAAATCACATTCAATTAAACAACCATTTCAACCAAGACAAAGCACAATTAAACCATTTCATAATCAACCAATTTCATGCCATTTTGTACCACACAAAGCATATACCAAATAAACTCATTCCATACCTATTCAATACTTACTAATTCATTCACAACAAAACATACCAATTGGTCAATATTCAAGCATCATATGTGCCAAAATTGTAACGCCCTCTTACCCGAGACTGTCGCCGAAGTCGAGTTTGAGGTGTTACTAAACTTAATTTATCACTTAAAGAATTTTAAATCATTTATTCCAACTTTCGTAATAAGCTGTCAATCTGCATCACAGTTGCTAAAAAATTCATATCTTGAGTTACAAAACTCAAAATTAAGATCTGTAAATTTTTCCTAAAACTAGACTCATATATCTATCTAATATATTTTTTCTAAAATTTTTGGTTGGGCCAATTAGTACAGTTTATTAGTTAAAGTTTACCCTGTTTCAGTGTTCGACTGCTTTGACCTCTGTTCACTACGAACCACTTTTCTCTCTATACAGAATTCAAAAGGCTATGCCGTTTGGTTCTATTAAAATGAGACTCAATAAGGAATCTGTACATATATAGCATGACTCCTAATTATTTTTATACAATTTTTGATGAATTTCTAAAGTCAGAACAGTGGATTCAGAAATCGCTCTGACCCTATTCCACCAAAACCCAAATAACTCATAAAATACAACTTCTTTACCTGTTTTGTTTCTTCCATATGAAAATAGACACAATAAGCTTCAATTTCGTATTTTATTCACCACCTAATCTTGTCTCTACTATTTTTAGTAAATTTTCAAACTTACGTTATTGCTGCTGTAAAATTCTGGTTTATAACAAAGTTCACCTTTTCATGGATTTTCATGAACTAAGTAGCACATTAAACATACATGACACCAAATATGATCTAGATTGGCCATTCTAATGGCTAATCATTTCCAAGCATTTCCTTACCAAACCATCACCATATCATAAGGTTATTCACGCAAAATGATTACAATGCTATACGTGCCATATTCAAAAAACAAGCCATTATACCAAATTGTCTCGGATAGTGTGATCGTTCCTTCGACCCTTCCCGATTTCCAAGCTGGCTTGTCAAAAATACAATGAATGAAAAGGAGGGAGTAAGCATAAATGCTTAGTAAATTCACATGTAAATAACAAGTAACATGACTATGCAAATCAACATAAACACCAATTGTATAAGTATCATTAAAACATTCATGGCACAAGTATACTTACTATCTTTCCACAATCTTATCTTACCAAGTTCTCCACTTGAAGTTTAAGATCATACCTGTTCAATTTCCTCTTTCACCTTACTTTCCAACATACCTCGTTCGTTTAGGAGTTCTCACTATTCATTTAAAAATCTACCTGTTGAACACATCGGAATATAACTCGGATACACGGATTGCACATACATAAGTGTCATATCCGTAGCTAGACAAACTCAATAGCCTACGGAATTTACGTAGCCAAGCTACCATGTAACCCGCCCATAAGCGAACTCGGACTCAACTCAACGAGCTCGGGCGTTCGCATCCATAAGTGAACTCGAACTCAACTCAACGAGCTCGGTTGCCTAGTTACATCTCACGAACTTGGACTCAACTCAACGAGTTCGGAACTCAATCATCCTAGTGACATGTCACTTGTATCCTAATCTATTCCCAAGGTTCAAACGGGATTTTCTTCAATCACACATCTTTGTCGTCTTCCTCGAAATGTCGGAACCGATACTTGGTAGCATTTCACATTTATCAAATAGCTCACATAATTTGCATATTACTAAATAATTATTTTCAAAGCATAATATTTCATAATAATAAATATCATATCATATAAATGACATTAAATTGCTTAAAATAACCATTATATTACCATATTTACACATGAACTTACCTCGGTACAAAATATAGAAATTTTGCAATTTAGTCCATAATCTTTTCTTTTCCTCAATCAAGGTGATTCCACGTCTTCCTTGATCTAAAATAACACATTTAGCTTATTTAATACTCACATTTATCAAAATAGTCCTTAACTCCAACTTTGGAAAATTACAATTTTGCCCCTAAACTTTTGCATATTTACACTTTTGTCCCAAAGCTCGAAAATTAAACTTTATCCCAAATTCTTATGTTTTATGACATGTTGATTATTTATCTACTAACAGCAACCTCAAATTCCCACTATAACATGTACTTATGAACAATAGGTATTTTTACCGATTAAGCTGTTTTACTCGTTTTTACTCAAAACCGAGTAGCACAAGTTGTTTAACATAATTTAAAACCTCATATTCTATCGTAAAACATCAAAATACACAATTATTCAACATGGGTCAATTTTTGAAATCAAACCCTAGCTCAAATAAATGGTAGAAATAGAGAAATCATGTTACCGGGATTTCAAAAACGTAAAAATCATTAAAAACGGGGCTAGAACGGACTTACAATCGAGCTTGGAAGCTTGAAAAACCCTAGCCATGGTTTCTCCATGCTATTTTCGGCCTTGAGGAAGAAGATGAGCAAAAATTGGCTTTTAATTTGATTTTTAATTCATTTAATCACTAAATGACCAAAATATCCCTAACTTAAAAATATTCTTTTTTTTTCACCCATTTCATGTCCATTTTTGTCCAATAAATTAACCAATGGTCTCATTACCATTTAAGGACCTCCAATTTAAATTTTCATAATAATTGGACACCTCTAACATATAGAACTCAACTTTTGCACTTTTTACAATTTAGTCCTTTTGACTAAATTGAGTGCGCAAACGTCGAAATTTTCGTACAAAATTTTTTTACAAAATAATTTCATAAAAATGTAAACCATAAAAATATAAATAAAACACATTTCCATTTAACACCTTTACCATTTGACAAAAATGCCCCTAATGTCTTTCTTTGTATTTTTTCATGTACAAGCCCATTTTTGTCCAAAATTTTAGAAATTGGTCAAATTGCTATTTAAGACCTCCTAATTAATATTCCAAAGAAATCTCATACTAAAAGCTTCTAGAATGCAAGTTTTGCAACTTATTTGATTTAGTCCCTAATTTTAACTTAAGCACTTTATGCATAGAATTTCTTTACGAAATTTTCACACAATCATGCAATCATATCATAAACCTCAAAATAATTATAAAATGATTATTTCTATCTCAGATTTGTGGTCACGAAACCACTATTCCAATTAGGCCCTAATTCGGGATATTACAAAAATACCATTCATCAAATTTACCATATTAAAATATATCATATAAAGCTTTCATACTAAGTCAACCATTTCCAACTCAAGCCATATCACATAGCTTGATCAAGTACCAAAATTCACATCCCATTCATTAACATAAGTGACCATGTGATTCAACCTATAAACTAGCCTATAATACCATATTTACATCATTTACATTAGTTTCAAAAGTACTAAAAGATCATCTGAATAGTGTGATAGCAATCTTTGACCTTGTCCGAATCGAGCTGGCTTTCGAAATCTATAAAACACGGAAAAAAAAAATAGAATAAGCTTAAAAGCTTAGTAAGACCATATAATATACAAACAAACTTACCAATGTAACATTAAACATTTAAAGCATTATAAAACCAACTCATATGCCCACAACGCCTAATCAGATCACCATTCACAAGTTAGTCATCTCACATTCATAGATTCATCCATTCATAAGGATGAAATCAAACATATATTCATTCATGTAACATCCAAAACAACTCTCAATTCATGAAATTCAATTATCATTATAACCATACTAATCATGGATCTCATGTATCATGTCATATATATAATTTATGTACTCTTATAACATATAATCCATGTAAATATTGTAATTCATATAACATATAATTCATGTAATATATATAGTTCATGTAACATATCATTTATATAAATCATGTAATCTTGTAACATACAATCCATGAAAATCTTATAATTTATGTAGCATGTAATTCATGTAAGGTATTTAGCTCATGTAACATGTACTTTATGTTTCATATCGATATAATGCCCGTTGAACCTTCGGAAACATACAGGGATAATCGGGTGATACACACTAAGTGTATAAATTGGTAGTCCGTCAATTCGTCATCATATACACTCTTTTGAGCCATAATTGGTATGCTCCTCCTGAGCCGGTAAAGTGTAAGCTCAAACGAGTTGAACGATAAGCTCCGTAAAGCTAAAACGATAAGCCCCGAAGGACTGAAACGGTAAGCTCCGAAGAGTTGAACGATAAGCTCATAAGAGTTGAATTGGTAAGCTCATACGAGCTGTGGTGAGTCCGCAACAAATGCCAGAGCTCGACTAAACGGTAACCCTACTGACATGTCACTTGTATCCTACGACTTTTTACAGTTGAAACGAGACTCGGTAATCAATTTGAGCATATAACCAATAGTAATTTCAATTTAATAATTCGTATATACATTCATTCAATATTCAAGATAGCAATTTCAATTATAAATATAAGTTCTATTCTAATTATACAAACTTACCTCGTATTTGCTTGTATAATCGATGTCTACTCGTCTACTTTTTGTTTTCCCCGATCTAATTCTAGTATTTGTTTATCTTGATCTATATAAACTCAAATTTAACCCATTTATTCACCAAATCATTCAATTCAATACATAAACATGTAGTTTGACCTTTTAGCACTTTATCCTTCATATTTTCACATTTTAACAAGTTGATCCCTATTTCAAAATAACACAAAAAAACACAAAATCTCATTAAACCCATGTTAGGCCAAATTCTCCATAGGTCCCTAGTAGCCCATTTCTTTCTTTTATTTCACATTTTGACCTCTCTATTTCAAATTTCACAATTTAATCCTTAATACTCAAATTCATCAAAAATCCCAATACAAAACATATTCATCTAACACATATCTTTCATATTTCACTATCTATCAACATAAAACTCATATATTCATCAACATCATCTCATGAAAACATTATAAATTTCAAAAATCATGACATGGGCTAGCTAGAACAAATAACAACGATCTCAAAAATGTAAAAATCATCAAAAAACAAAGCAAAACATACCTTAATTAAGCCAATTTTCTAGTCGAACCCTAGCTTGGTCTTTTTCTTTTCTTTCTTTTCTAATTTTCAACAACAAAGATGATAATATGGTTTATTTTTAACTTTTTTTTAGTTAATAATAACTTAATATACTAATTACCATATTATCCTTAATGTAAAACATTTAATATCATCCATTTAATGTCCATTTGTGTAAACTTCCACTATCAATGGTCTAATATCAACTTAAGGGCTTCCACTATTAATTTCAAAGCCAATTGAGTCATTTAACTAATAGAACTCATATTTTTCACTTTACGCGATTTAGTCCTTTTTTACCGAATTAACTATTCAAACGGTAAAATTTCTTTAAGAAACTTTCACACGGTAATTCTATCATACTGTAAACATTAATAAAATTATAAAATAAATATTTTGACTCATTTAAGTGGTCCCGAAGCCACCTATTCCGATCTGACTCAAAAATAGGGCTGTTACATGGCACACGAGTGTGTGGGTTCATTTCGAAGGGTACACGGCCTGGCACACGGGCGTGTGGGTTTATTTCAAAATATTTATGACTTGGCACATGGGTGTGTGGCTTGGCCATGTGTCCCAAGGCAATGAGTTACACGGGCTGTAACAGCCCATTTTATACCCTAGTCGGAACGAGTGGTTTCGGGACCACCTAACCGAGTCAAAATATTATTTTTATTGCTTCAATATGTTTTACAGCATGATAGAATTACCGTGTGAAAGTTTCGTTTAGAAATTTTATCGTTTGACCGGTTGATTTGAGAAAAAGGATTAAATCGCGTAAAGCGATAAATTAGAGTTCTATTTTATAAATGGCTTATTTGATGATGGCTTTATAAGTGGAAGGCCTTAAATGGTTATTTTACCATTTCCTATGCTAGTGGACAATTATGTCCTTAATGAATTGTTTTTAAATGGTTTATTTTTTTTAAGGTTATATTTGTCATTTGGTTAATAATATGTTATATGTTTAAAAATATCATAAAATTCTTTCATAATTGCTTCTTCTCCATCGATTATACAAACAAAAACTAAGGGTTTTCAAGCTTTTAACATTCGGCTACTTCAAGCTTGAAATTGAGGTTCGTTTTTGTTCCGTTTTCGATAATTTTTACGTTTTTGAGATCGTTGCTTCGTATACTAGTCGACCCATACCTCAATTTCTGATTTTGAACATGTCTTTGAAAAATTCCATTGATAAATTCATGTTATTTTGATGGATTTTGATGATTTATAGAATATTATGTGGAAAAATACAAGAATTTTGAAGTGATTTTTGATGAAAATGAGTTTAAGGATTTATTTGCAAAAAGATAGAATTTTTGAGGTTAAATTTGTGATTAATTAAAAGATATATGCTTGTATAAGTCCCTTGAATATTCGGCCAAGGGAAATTTAGGGATTAATTGTGTAATTTGCTATTTTGTGTTAAAAGGGCTAAATTGCAAAGTGTTGAAAGTATAGGGGCTAAATTGCAAATATATCAAAATATATGTTTTTGGATTGAATTGAATATGTGAGTTAGTAAATAGCTGAATTTTGTATTAATTTAGATAAAGACGATCGAATCCCGGAACTTGATCGGGGAAAACGGAAAATAGACGAGTAAATACGGGATTTCGAGGTAAGTTCGTATAATGAAATTTAATGTGTTCATGTTTATAATTGTTGTTAATGGAATATATGACATATTAGTTGATTGAATAGCCTATTTGGATGTATACATATGAAATTGAAATGAAATTGTTACAAGTGAGATTTGAATACCGAGCCCCGTTAGAACCGTAGAAGTCGATAGGATACGAGTGACATGTCACTAGGGCTACAGGGTGGTTTGAGCTCCTGCATTTGTTGTGGACTCACCACGTGCTCATGAGCTACAGTTTTATCCTTCGGGATTACATGTTCAGCCTACGGGCTTACCGATTATCCTTCGGGATTATATGTTCAGCCTCCGGGCTTACCGTACAGGCTCGAAAGAGCATATATGACGCATTGATGGATTACAGGTTATATGTATATACACTGTGTGTGTATCACCCGAGTATCTTTTGATGTTCTTATAGGTTCAACGGGCAATTACTGATACATGTTACATGAAGATTGAATGATATATGTATTACATGATATATGAGACATGAGAATTTCATGGATTATATGGTATAAGTTATATGAAATACATGTACAAGTATTTGAGCAATGATATGATACATGAATGTTGTGGTTGGTACATGAATAAATTTATATGTTACATGAACTAACAAGTGTATGCTTGTGAAATAGGTAATTTGAGTATATGAATTGAATTGGCATTGTTGTTGTAATTATCGCATTGATTCGGTAAGGTTTAATTTCTATATTATACGGACTTACTAAGCTTTAGAAGCTTACTCTGTTCATTTCTTTCACTGTCTTATAGATTCAGAAGCTAGCTCGATAATCGGACGAGTCGGAGATCGCCATCACACTATCTATCAAACTTTGGTACTTTTAAACCTTTTGTAAATGAAATGGTCATGGCATGTATAGGCTAGTACTTTTGTGAACATGATATGTTTTGGGAAATGATCAAGCTATGAGATGTGGCTTGGGTCATATGTGTTTATAATCAAGTATTAGAGTTATTCTTTGGCTATATGTGCTTATGGAAAGATAAGTGATTTTGATGAGACTATAAGCTTGCATAATTGATATGTATATATGTGTGGATGAGTGCATGGAAATGGTCATTTAGGCCTTTGATTTGGTATGCTTGATTTGTGAATGAATTGAGATGATTCTGGGTCCTTTTTGTGCTTGAATTGGTATGTTTTAGGTTGGTAGAATGGCACGAAATGTTGTTGGTTAATGGCCAGTAGAAATGGCCCATTTTGGGTGGCAAATTTGGCTTAAACCGAGCCTATAACGTGCCACACGGCTTGGGAACACGGGCGTGCGCTTCGACCGTGTGTCCCCTGCACCTTGATGTTTTGGTCAATTTTGGTACACGGCCTAGACACATGAGCATGTCTGGTAACTTGTGGCCGTGTGAAATTTGGCAGTATAGTCACATGGTCTGCTCTGTTTTGTACACGGGCGTGTCTGGCAGCCGTGTGATATTTGACAGTTTCGACCACAGGGTAAGGGCACGGGCGTGTCTAGACCGTGGGCGACACACGGCCTAACCCCATGGGCGTGTTGGACAGCCGTGTGGGATAAGTCAGATTCGACCACGGGCTAAAAGGTTTGGGCGTGTCTGGAGGGACATGGCTGTGTGTGTAGAACACGGGCAAGGGGCACGGCCGTGTATCCTTAACTTTGAAATTTTGCAAATGATCTCCTTTCTTTTAGCATGTTTCCAATTAGATTTCCAATAGTTATATGCATCATTTTATGGTCAATTGAAGCATGCTCTAATGATAGATGATACGCGATGGTTCTTGATTAAAAAGTTTAAAATTTTACTGCTCCGGTATATGTTACAAGTCCGGTAATGCTCCTTACCTATTCCGGCGACTGTTACGGGATAGGGGTGTCACATTTGGTTGGTATCAGAGCTACGATTTAGTCGATTCTAGGACTACTGTAGTGAGTATTAGTCTAGCTATACATGCCATGTACATGAAATGTGATAATGTGATATCTCCTGACATCCTCTGAAAATCTGTTTTATATAGTAATAGATCTGAATCGAGCTTTAGCTGATGATGTTGAAAGTATTGCGCCAGCACCTGCTCAAGGGGCTGTGCCTTCTGAATCGGGCCCTGCTGTGGCCAATCAGGAAGAAATTAAACAAGCTTTCTTCCAAATGATGTCTGGTTGGTTTAGTGAGTTTGTGCGAGTAAACCCGGCTGCCCCGCAACCTCCACCCCCTCCCGTCCCACAACCTAACCCTGATAATGTACGAGTTGTGGATCCTCTGAGATTGAACAGACCTCCTGTCGATAAGATACGAAAGTATGGTGCTGAGGAATTCCGAGCTTCAGCAGGTGATGATATTGAGAGGGCTGAATTTTGGCTTGAGAATACGATCAGAGTTTTTAATGAACTGGCTTGTACTCCTGATGAGTGCCTGAGATGTGCTATTTCTTTGCTTCGGGATTCAGCATATGAATGGTGGAATACATTGACCTCGGTTGTACCACGAGAACGAGTCGATTGGGATTTCTTCCAGACAGAATTCAGAAAGAAATACATCAGTCAACGATTCATCGATCAGAAAGGAAAAGAGTTTTTAGAGCTGAAACAGGGTCGAATGTCTGTAACTGAATACGAGAGAGAGTTCGTTCGACTCAGCAAATATGCTCGCGAATGTGTTTCTACCGAAGCAACAATGTGCAAAAGGTTCGAAGATGGGCTAAATGAAGAAATTCGACTATTAGTCGGGATACTTGAGCTGAGAGAGTTTGTAGTTCTCGTTGATCGGGCCTGTAAAGCCGAAGAGCTTGCTAAAGAAAAGAGAAAAGCGGATTCTGAATTTAGAGAGGCTCGAAAGAGGTTTGAGGGTAAATCGTATCAATCTGGATCCAAGAGATCAAAAGATTTTCATCCTCGTTCTGCTACTTCTACGGGCATATCTATCCGAGACAAAAATGTTAAATCTTCCCATTCGAGACCTCAAGCAACCTCGGTAGCTAGTGCTGATAGTGTGAGAACTCTCGGACCTGAATGCAAGTATTGTAATAGGAAACATTTTGGTGAATGCCGATTGAAAAGCGGAGCTTGTTTTCGATGTGGATCGTTAGATCACTACTTACGTGATTGTCCTGAAAGATCTGTAGCTGACAAAGAACAATCGACTAAGACACATAGTGTTGCATCGAGGGGTAGACCGCCTCGAAATACAGGAAATCAAAGTGGAAATCGTAGTGTGGCGAGAGATGCTAATGTGAGATCTGAGATGCGTACTCCTGCGAGAGCTTATGCAATACGTGCACGCGAGGAAGCCTCGTCGCCTGATGTTATTACCGGTACTTTTTCTCTCTATAACACTGATATTGTTGCGTTGATAGATCCTGGATCAACTCATTCATATATCAGTATGAAATTAATGTTTGAAAAGAATTTGCATGTTGAGTCTACTGAATATGTAGTTAAAGTATCAAATCCGTTAGGAAAGTCTATGTTAGTTGATAAGATATGTAAGAAATGTCCATTGATGACTCGGGAATATTATTTTTCGGCTGATCTGATGCTCCTCCCTTTTGACGAATTCGATGTAATACTGGGCATGGACTGGCTAAATGCGCATGAGGCTATTGTGAATTGTCGAAGTAAGAGTATAGAATTGAAATGTCAGAATGGTGAGATTCTTCGGATTGAATCAAATGATTCGAATGAATTACCGATAGTGATTTCTACCATGAAGGCTCAGAAGTATGTCAGAAAAGGCTATGATGCGTATTTAGCGTTTGTGATGAATTCTAGCAAGACAGAATTAAAAATTGAGTCTGTACCAGTTGTTTGTGAGTTTTCAGATGTTTTTCCGGAAGAATTATCGGGTTTACCGCTGATTAGAGAAGTTAAATTCGGTATTGAATTGTTACCGGGCACTACTCCGATATCGATAGCTCCATACAGAATGGCACCGACGGAATTAAAAGAGTTGAAAGCACAGTTACAAGAATTGACGGATAGAGGTTTCGCGAGACCGAGCTTTTCACCTTGGGGTGCTCCCATATTATTTGTGAAAAAGAAAGATGGAACGATGAGAATGTGTATTGATTACCGACAGTTGAACAAGGTGACAGTGAAGAATAAATACCCTCTTCCGCGGATTGATGATTTATTCGATCAGTTGAAAGGAGCTACTGTATTTTCAAAGATTGATTTGAGATCGGGTTATTACCAGTTGTGAGTTAAAGATTCAGATATACCGAAGACTGCTTTCAGAACACGATACGGACATTATGAGTTTCTGGTCATGCCTTTCGATTTAACAAATGCTCCGGCAGTGTTTATGGACCTGATGAACAGTATTTTCAGACCGTATTTAGACAAGTTTGTTGTAATATTCATTGACGACATTTTGATTTATTCGCGTGATGAGGTAGAGCATACTGAACATTTGAGAACTGTGTTACAAATTCTGAGAGATAAGCAGTTGTTTGCCAAATTCAGCAAATGCGAATTTTGGCTTTGAGAAGTTGGATTTTTGGGTCACATTGTTTCTGCGGAAGGCATCAAAGTAGATCCGAGTAAAATATCTGCTATTATAGACTGGAAACCCCCGAGAAACATATCTGAGATTAGAAGTTTTCTAGGATTAGTGGAATATTACCGAAGATTTGTTAAAGGATTCTCGATGATTGCAGTGCCGTTGACTCAATTGTTACAAAAAGATGTGAAATTCGAGTGGACTGATAAATGTCAGCAGAGTTTCAACAGTTGAAAGCCCTGTTAACAGAAGCTCCGATTTTAGTTCAACCCGAATCGAGGAAAGAATTTGTTATATATAGTGATGCATCTATTATTGGACTGGGCTGTGTATTGATGCAAGACGGGAAAGTCATAGCTTATGCCTCCCGACAGTTAAAGCCGCATGAGAAGAATTACCCGACGCATGATCCTGAGTTAGCTGCTATAGTATTTGCATTAAAGATTTGGCGGCATTACTTATATGGTGAGAAATGTAAAATTTTTACCAATCATAAAAGTCTGAAGTATCTGATGTCACAGAAAGATTTGAATATGCGACAGCGGAGATGGCTCGAACTACTAAAAGACTATGAATTGGTAATTGATTTTCATCCAGGGAAAGCTAATGTTGTAGCTGATGCGTTAAGTCGAAAGTCTCTATTTGCTTTGCGAGCTCTGAATGCTCAAATGACGTCATCTGATGATGGATCTGTTTTAGCTAAGCTAAAGGCTAAACCGTTGATCCTGCAGCAAATTTTCGAAGCTCAAAGGACTGATCCCAATCTGCAAGCTAAACGACTTCACTGTGAGTCTAATTCTGATTCTGACTTTTCTATAGGGAATGATGATTGTTTAATGTTTCGAAATAGAATCTGTATATCGAAAAATAGTGAACTCATTCAGAAAGTTCTGCACGAGGCACATGATAGTCGATTTTTAGTTCATCCGGGTAGCACTAAGATGTATAACGATTTGAAACAGCAATACTGGTGGTCAGGAATGAAACGTGACATATCAGAATTCGTATCGAAATGTTTAATCTGTCAACAAGTCGAAGCTGAACATCAGGTACCGTCAGGTTTATTACAGCCTATTATGATTCCGGAATGGAAATGGGACAGAGTCACTATGGATTTTGTATCTGGACTACCTCTGTCTCTGAAGAAGAAAAATGCAATCTGGGTTATCGTTGACAGGTTGACGAAGTCTGCACATTTTATACAGGTACGTACTAATTATTCCTTGGATAAATTAGCGGAACTATATGTATCTGAAATTGTGCGATTACATGGTATACCATTATCCATTGTGTCTGATAGAGATCCGAGGTTTACCTCGAGATTCTGGAAGAAGTTTCAAGAGGCTTTGGGAACGAAATTGAATTTTAGTACAGCATTTCATCCCCAGACCGACGGTCAGTCTGAAAGAGTTATTCAGATTCTGGAAGACATGTTACGATGTTGTATTCTTGAATTCGAAAGTAATTGGGAGAAATACTTACCTCTGATAGAGTTTGCATATAATAACAGTTTTCAGATGAGTTTAAAGATCGCTCCATATGAAGCTTTATATGGTCGTAAATGTCGAACACCGCTATACTGGACAGAATTGAGTGAGAGAAAGTTACACGGGGTTGATCTAATCCGAGATGCAAAGGAAAAAGTGAAAGTGATACGTGACAGTTTAAAAGCAGCTTCATACAGACAGAAATCATATGCTGATTTGAAACGGAAAGAAATAGAGTTTCGAGTCAGAGACAGAGTATTTCTGAAAGTATCACCGTGGAAGAAAATTCTTCGTTTTGGAAGAAAAGGGAAGCTAAGTCCTCGTTTTATCGGGCCGTATGAAATTGTGGAACGAATTGGACCTGTAGCTTACCGATTATCGTTACCGTCTGAGCTTGAAAAGATTCACGACGTATTTCACGTTTCAATGCTTCAAAGATACCGATCTGATCCGTCTCATATCATTTCTCCCACTGATGTGGAGATACAGTCTGATTTATCGTACAGTGAAAAACCGATTAAAATTCTAGCTCGAGAAATCAAAGAGTTGAAAAATAAGCGTATAGCACTCGTAAAAGTTCTTTGGTGTAAACACAGAATAGAGGAATCTATGTGGGAACTCGAGGAAACTATGTGAAAGCAATACCATAACCTGTTTACCGGTAAGATTTTCGGGGACGAAAATCCCTAAAGGGGGAGAGTTGTAACAGCCCATTTTATACCCTAGTCGGAACGAGTGGTTTTGGGACCACTTAACCGAGTCAAAATATTATTTTTATTGCTTCAATATGTTTTACAGCATGATAGAATTACCGTGTGAAAGTTTCGTTTAGAAATTTTATCGTTTAACCGGTTGATTTGAGAAAAAGGATTAAATCGCGTAAAGCGATAAATTAGAGTTCTATTTTATAAATGGCTTATTTGATGATGGCTTTATAAGTGGAAGGCCTTAAATGGTTATTTTACCATTTCCTATGCTAGTGGACAATTATGTCCTTAATGAATTGTTTTTAAATGGTTTATTTTTTTTTAAGGTTACATTTGTCATTTGGTTAATAACATGTTATATGTTTAAAAATATCATAAAATTCTTTCATAATTGCTTCTTTTCCACTGATTATACAAACAAAAACTAAGGGTTTTCAAGCTTTTAACATTCGGCTACTTCAAGCTTGAAATTGAGGTTCGTTTTTGTTCCGTTTTCGATAATTTTTACGTTTTTGAGATCGTTGCTTCGTATACTAGTCGACCCATACCTCAATTTCTGATTTTGAACATGTCTTTGAAAAATGCCATTGATAAATTCATGTTATTTTGATGGATTTTGATGATTTATAGAATATTATGTGGAAAAATACAAGAATTTTGAAGTGATTTTTGATGAAAATGAGTTTAAGGATTTATTTGCAAAAAGATAGAATTTTTGAGGTTAAATTTGTGATTAATTAAAAGATATATGCTTGTATAAGTCCCTTGAATATTCGGCCAAGGGAAATTTAGGGATTAATTGTGTAATTTGCTATTTTGTGTTAAAAGGGCTAAATTGCAAAGTGTTGAAAGTATAGGGGCTAAATTGCAAATATGTCAAAATATAGGTTTTTGGATTGAATTGAATATGTGAGTTAGTAAATAGCTGAATTTTGCATTAATTTAGATAAAGACGATCGAATCTCGGAACTTGATCGGGGAAAACGGAAAATAGACGAGTAAATACGGGATTTCGAGGTAAGTTCGTATAATGAAATTTAATGTGTTTTTGTTTATAATTGTTGTTAATGGAATATATGACATATTAGTTGATTGAATAGCCTATTTGGATGTATACATATGAAATTGAAATGAAATTGTTACAAGTGAGAATTGAATACCGAGCCCCGTTAGAACCGTAGAAGTCGATAGGATACGAGTGACATGTCACTAGGGCTACAGGGTGGTTTGAGCTCCTGCATTTGTTGCGGACTCACCATGTGCTCATGAGCTACAGGTTTATCCTTCGGGATTACATGTTCAGCCTACAGGCTTACCGATTATCCTTCGGGGTTATATGTTCAGCCTCTGGGCTTACCGTACAGGCTCGAAAGAGCATATATGACGCATTGACGGATTACAGGTTATATGTATGTACACTGTGTGTGTATCACCCGAGTATCTTTCGATGTTCTTATAGGTTTAACGGGCAATTACTGATACATGTTACATGAAGATTGAATGATATATGTATTACATGATATATGAGACATGAGAATTTCATGGATTATATGGTATAAGTTATATGAAATACATGTACAAGTATTTGAGCAATGATATGATACATGAATGTTGTGGTTGGTACATGAATGAATTTATATGTTACATGAACTAACAAGTGTATGCTTGTGAAATAGGCAATTTGAGTATATGAATTGAATTGGCATTGTTGTTGTAATTATCGTATTGATTTGGTAAGGTTTAATTTCTATATTATACGGACTTACTAAGCTTTAGAAGCTTACTCTGTTCATTTCTTTCACTGTCTTATAGATTCGGAAGCTAGCTCGATAATCGGACGAGTCAGAGATCGCCATCACACTATCTATCAAACTTTGGTACTTTTAAACCTTTTGTAAATGAAATGGTCATGGCATGTATAGGCTAGTACTTTTGTGAACATGATATGTTTTGGGAAATGATCAAGCTATGAGATGTGGCTTGGGTCATATGTGTTTATAATCAAGTATTAGAGTTATTCTTTGGCTATATGTGCTTATGGAAAGATATGTGATTTTGATGAGACTATAAGCTTGCATAATTGATATGTATATATGTGTGGATGAGTGCATGGAAATGGTCATTTAGGCCTTTGAGTTGGTGTGCTTGATTTGTGAATGAATTGAGATGATTCTGGGTCCTTTTTGTGCTTGAATTGGTATGTTTTAGGTTGGTAGAATGGCACGAAATGTTGTTGGTTAATGGCCAGTAGAAATGTCCCATTTTGGGTGGCAAATTTGGCTTAAACCGAGCCTATAACGTGCCACACGGCCAGGGAACACGGGCGTGCGCTTCGACCGTGTGTCCCCTGCACCTTGATGTTTTGGTCAGTTTTGGTACACGGCCTAGACACACGGGCATGTCTGGTAACTTGTGGCGGTGTGAAATTTGGCAGTATAGTCACACAGTCTACTCTGTTTTGTACACGGGCGTGTTTGGCAGCCGTGTGATATTTGACAGTTTCGACCACGGGGTAAGGGCACGGGCATACCTAGGCCGTGGGCGACATACGGCCTAACCCCATGGGCGTGTTGGACAGCCGTGTGGGATAAGTTAGATTCGACCACGGGCTGAAAGGTTTAGGCGTGTCTGGAGGGACACGACCGTGTGTGTAGAACACGGGCAAGGGGCACGGCCGTGTGTCCCTAACTTTGAAATTTTGCAAATGATCTCCTTTCTTTTAGCATGTTTCCAATTAGATTTCCAATAGTTATATGCATCATTTTATGGTCAATTGAAGCATGCTCTAGTGATAGATGATATGAGATGGTTCTTGATTAAAAAGTTTAAAATTTTACTACTCCGGTATATGTTACAAGTCTGGTAATGCTCCTTACCTATTCCGGTGACGGTTACGGGATAGGGGTGTTACATGGGCACATACACGACCTAGAACACCGCCGTGCGTCCCTACTTCGAATGTCCATACGACCGTGTGACCCCTGCAGTTTTGAAAATTTTCATTATTTTTTTTGAAAAATTATATAAGTTTTTGATCTAGTCTCGACTTGTTTCTAACATGTTTTTAGGTCCTCAAGGGATCATATAAGGGACAATATGCATGTTATGTATTGGTTTTTCTATGATTATTGGTATGAATTGAAATGTTTATAGTTTTTATTTGTCTTGAAATGAAAACTCTTTTAATGCTTCGTAACCCTATTTTGGTGACGGATACGGGTTAGAGGTGTTACACCATAATTCATAAGGTGTCTTACAAGAAAAATTGGTTGCCACATCATTCAGAATATAGCAAACTGTTTGTATCGCATATCTTGAGAAGGAAGTAGGAAGTTGTGAATAGCTTAACATTGAACGAACCATGTCAAGCAAGGTTCTATTCCTTTTTTTCAGCTACGCCATTTTGCTGTGGTGTTCCTGGCACAGTCAATCAGGCTAAAATCTCATTCTCTATGAGGTATCCTAAGAACTCATCGGGAAAATCTTCCCCACCTCGGTCAGATCAAATATTCTTTATGGCTAAACCCAATTTCTTTTCCACTTTCACACGAAAATCTCAAATTTTATCAAAGGTTTAACTTTTATGGTGCATTAGATACACGAATCCATATCGGTGCATTAGGATAAAAGTCACGTAATAAACGTAACTTCCTCAAGCCCTGATGCTTATGGGACCACATACATCAGTGTGCATAAGTTTTAAAGGTTGGTTAGCCCTTGTACCTTTCACATTAAAAGACCTCTTAGTCATTTTACCTTCCAAGAAAGATTCACATTGTGAAAGGCTAACTTCCTTAAGCATACTTAAGGGGCCATCTTTCACGAGTCTGGTGATTCATAAGTACCCCTATTTAGAGTGAGAAGTTTTAAGTTTTTTATTCACTATTTTAATTTGAAGCATCAAGTAGTTATTTGGTTTGATAAGGTAGAGATCGTTTTCCATCTATCCATTACAAATTAAAGAATGATTTTTATGAATAGTAATCCCTTTATTGAATGTCATGGTATAACCGTCATAAAATAAACATGCTACAGAAATTAAATTCTTCTTAAAATGAGGTACATAAAACACGTTCTTTAGAAATATCTTCCTAAAATTATCAAAATGTAAAATAACTTCTCCCACTACTTCGGCTGAAACATAGCTCCCATCTCTGGTCCACAATGAGAAAATCTTATCACGTAGACTTCTCATTTTGCTAAACCCCTATAAAAAAACACACATATGGTTAGTGGCTCTAGAATCAATAACTCAACTGTCAAATGATTCTTTCATTAAGCAAGATTTAACCACAAAGAGTTCTATACCTTTGCCCTTTTCAGCTAGGTAATCCAAATACTCATTATAGATTGATTTGAAATGCTCCTTCTTGTTGCAGAAGAAACATTTGATCTTTTTAGGATCTTTTGACTTCTTAGTCTTCTTCCTATCAACACAAGGTGGAACCAAAGACTTAGTCGGTTTCTTCTTTCCCTTAGCTTTTTATTTCCCCTTAGAGGACAAAGGGCCTACAGCTAAGTTTGCCTCAGGTTTCTCCTGAAATGGCTTACCACCATTCAGTATCAACTCATAAGATTGTAATTCCTTTATGAGCTGAGTCAAGATAAGCGCCTTGTTCCCCAAGTTGTAAGCAACCCTAAAACCAGTAAACTTCTTGGTTAAGGATTTGAACACTATTTCAATTTGAGTGTTCACGTCTAGTTTAGCCCCGTTGTCCTCCACCTCCGCAAAGAATCCCATAAACTTAAGCATATGTTCTTTGATCGGAGTATCAATTTTCTGTTAATAATTTAGAAAATTTGTAATAGCGGATTGTTGAGCCAAGCCGACTTGGCCTCCGAGCAAATCTTCCAAAATTTTCATGATCTCTTTGGCAATACGAAAATTCTTGTGTTTCTTTTGCAACACACTACTCATGTTCACTAACATATAACATCAAGAGATTGAGTCACAATCTCTCTAGCGATTTCTCGCTTTGGGCTGAGCTTCAGGTGGACACATTTCGTCAAGAACAATTTTGTGTTTCTTACAGCTAAAAACTATTAGCAAGATCCGTTTCTGTTCTCGAAAGTTATCCCCATTTAATTTATTCTCAATAAGAACGTTAATAAGAGTAGGAGACATATTTGAAATGAAAAAAAAATAAATATTTCACTAATTACTATCTTTGTATTAAGCAGATATTTTTCATTTCAGCAACATATCAAGAATGCAGTATGATGCATGCCTCTTATATTAAAACCTTGAAAAAAAATTCGTTGCTATGATCATTCTCACACCTATCAACCATGTCGCCTTAGGGTCCCATGATTAACTAGCAAGAACATGGATTACATCTAATCAGTTTGTGAATCTTAATTCTCAAGACTCCACACAAACTAACGACTGTTTAACGTTTAGTCATCATCTCTAGCTTAAATATCGTTTCTTGGGAAACTATTTAAAAAAGAGATGATCTTGAGTGTGTAACCATTGACTCAACACCTATCATGAACATGTTTTCATTTGTGAGTCATCTTGGGACAATCTCTCTGAAAGTCAAGTATGACTAGTTGTCCTTAAAAGGAAATCGCATCTAGTGAACCCATATAACAAAGTTTACCTTGGGGTGTGGCCAGGGTAGGAACTATCTCGAAACTTTATCATGCTATCACTTATAGACCATCAATGGAGGCCGTAGGTCTTGTTCGAGGGCCTTCTCCCACTCAATATTTTAAAAAAATGCAAGGTTTTTATCCTAAATTTCAAGAATGATAATACAATAGTCCTAGTGGTATCCTTACCTAATTTAAATGACATGCTTCCAATTTATGCATGGCATGTTATGGCAATTTTATAATATTCGCATTCAATTGCAGGAATCAATTAATCATATAAACAAATAATTTTGATTCTCCATAGTTTTTCCTTTAAAGGAAAAACTGACGAAGTGAATGCGAACCGTGCACTAGGTATGGTCCCAGGAAAAGGAGGTGAGTCAAATTTAATCTCTTAAAAACCAAACCTTTCCTAGCCAGAGGTAATCCTAGACATGCACCTTCTCATTACCACACTTCTCACAATTATCAAATAACCTAAAAAAGTTAATAGAATAATACAACACATGTATTTTCTCATTACCACACTTCTTATTTATAATCAATCAACTTTGGATCATCTTTTATATATATATATATATATATATATATCACAATTATAACATTACATAATATAAATATTATAAACATTTATAAAATAGTTATATAATGAGATAGGTAATTAAAATAAAATTTCCAGCCAAGGTTTCCATGGTTCTATTTCTAGAAAATAAATGGAAAAATAAAATTACATAAATTTTCACCACAAGGCATTCATTGGGTCTTCAACCACCATCGCATATTTTCATCGTCGTGGACTCATTTTGGCAAAATTACATTTAAGTCGTATGTCCGATTCCAGCTCACAAGAATTCTATAAATTTTAAAAAAATATAACCCTACATGGAGAAGATAACCCACGGTCTATTTCCTAAGAACCACAACCTCGATAAAAAATAAATATATAACTAATATATAATATCGCATCTATTCCCATAAATAACTCAAAACCTACATAAGATCTAAAGAATGTCACTTTCTATGTAATCAAATCATTCACAAAAAAGAGAAATTTATTTTGATTATCTGTTTATACTTATAGATAGAACACAACCTGGCTCAAGATACCAATTTTTCGAAAAACGAGTTTGGACAATGCAACGGAAAATAAATTTAGGGAAAATCTAGAGTTTTAATTTTTTTTCCAAAACAAGATCTTGGTTGTGATATCAAAAGTAATAATCACTTAATCAAAATTTTACATTTTCAATTCATCTAGGATGAGCGCTTCGACTGAGTAGTCTTCTCCGCCATCCTCAAGCTCACTCTGCCTAGTGCAGGCTCGCTTTGAATCATAATATTTTTCACAAAAAATTTTAATGGGATAATTTTTTAATTTCTCTAAACTTTTATGTCAAGTTGTAAATAAGAAAAATATCTTTATAAAGTTTCTGGAATAATCTCTTTAGAGAATTTTCTCTCTACAACTTTCTCTTGAATTTAAGTGTGTGTAAATAATAACTCAAGACTCTCTTTATATATTGAGAGTTTAGAGAGTTCAACTATGATTAAACTTAATCACTTTAATATTAAATCTTATTAAAATAATAGAATATTTATCTACAAGATAAACATTTAATTTAATTTAATATTAAGATAATCACTTTAACATTAAATTAATAAAATACTATTAAGAAAAGTATTAAATTAAATTTAATATTAAACTATTAAAATAATATTATTTTTAGAATAATTAATCTGAAATCAAATTCTCTGGTAGAGTCCTAATAGGAGTATAACTCTTCTATCGCTCAACTACCGATGACCAACCACTGTCAGCCACCGGGATGCCACCGTCGTAACCATCGACACCGTCGTATCTGATGATACAGGTGCGACACCCTTACTCACAAACTCTTAAGATTCATTTATTGGCTTAAGCAGGCGTCCCACTCATTGAATAAAATATTTCATCAAATGTTTAAGACTTTTGGATTTAAGTAAAATATTGATGAACCTTGTGTTTAAAAGCATATAAAGGACAGAAAGGTGGTCTTCCTCTTTTAGTATGTCGATGATATTCTACTTATGGGAATCGATGTAGGAGAATTGTCATCGGTTAAACTGTGGTTAGCTTAACAATTTAGTATGAAGGACTTGGGTGAAGCTAGTTATATTCTTAGAATTCGAATCCTTAGGGATCTAAAGAATAAAATGATAGCTCTATCTCAAGCTTCATACATCGATAAGGTACTAAAACATTTTGCAATGACTGATGCAAAGCCAGAGTTCAACCGACTGCATTAAGTTTTCATCTTTCTTTAGATGACTGTCTTAAGACAGCCGGTTGTTGGAAGCCTTATGTATGCAATGTTTTACACACGTCCAGATATCTGTTTCGCAATAAGAATGGTTAGTCGATATCAAACGAATCTAGCTCTCAAGCATTGGCAAGCTGTAAAACATATATTAAGGTATCTTAAAAGAACCATGGATTATATGCTTGTGTATTCTGAGGAAGACCTTACTCCTGTTGGATACACAGACTCAGACTTCTAAACCAGTAAAGATTCGAGAAAATCAACATCAAGAAATGTATTCGTTCTAGGTTGTGGAGCCATAGTATGTAGAAGTGTAAAACAAACTTACACTGCTAACTCTACTATAGAGGCCGAGTATGTGGCTACTTCTAAGGTAATGAAAGAAGCAATATGGCTTCGAAAGTTCTTAACCAAACTTAAAGTTATTCCTGGTATAGAAAAAGCTAAAACACTGTATTATGATAATAGTGATGCAATAGCTAATACCAAGGAAATGAGAAGTCACAATAAAACGAAACACATTCATCGGAAGTATCACTTGATACGAGAGGCAGTAGCCGAAGGAATTGTAGATGTGATGAAAGTATCTTTTAAAGATAACCTTGCGGATCTATTTACTAAGACTTTTGTAACTAGGAATTTTAACAAACACGTCGAAGATATGGGAATGCAAACATGACAAATTTACTTCACTAGGGCAAATGGGAAATTGTTGGGAAATGTGACCATATTGTAGTAAACATGTAACTGTTTTCTATATTTGAACAATGAATAAATAAATTAGGCAAGTGACATTGTAAAAAATGTTTACATTGCGAGAAAGATAACTTACTTCAGTAGATAATCTAAATGAATCTATAATCCCGTAAAAAAATCAAAGTGAGTATTTGATTCAAATACTAAGAAGGATTACTATGTCGTCCACAATTCCAATTGGGAAGATGGCCAGTCTTGGCTATCGGAGTAGTTGACTCCACGAGTAGAGACATAAATGTATTCATTGGTAGAATGATACATAGGACTGGACCCAAGATGAATTAATTCAAAATCCAATGTGGATTTTGAATTAATTCACTTGTGACGTTCATGATGTGATTTACCTAAATCTTGAGTTAGTCACTGACCAGGCGTATGCAACTCATGTGCTTTGATATAAGTGGAGGCTTATGCTCTAAAGATGATCGAGCCCCTAGTCTGTATGTTGGGTACATGACTTGTATATGGCATGGCTTTACTAGCAACAGTGAAATTCGTAGCTCAATTAAAGAGTTAATGATATCCTCTCATTGGCATTGTGTGGATTGATAAATATGGAATGTGACCATAGGTTGCTTGTTTTCGAACGAGCAATTTATCACAGTAATTTGTGAGAGTGATCATATTAATCATTAAGAAGACACAATGGTGACAATGAGATAAAATAAGATTGTATTAAATGAATAGATTTAACTCAAAGGAATCAAGAATATTATATAAGGGTAACACACACATGACGAGGTCATTGGATAAAGCAGTTGGATGAATTGCTTTAGTAAAGAGTATACAATAAGGAGTTTTCAATCATGGTACTTCTTGTGGACTGACTCAAGGATTAAGTAATTGCGATTTATCAGAACGATGCTTCTAGACATAATTGCAATCACTAGAGCCTAATAGTATATGTCCAATTGATCTCTCCACTAGCTCAACAAAAGCTCGATTGGACTGCATTTAAATCAGATGTAAATTCTACGACTTTCGAGATAATTTAATTGAGTCAATTTATTCGACTTGGAATTAAATTAGGTGGTCGTGAGAATTATTCAACTAAAGAATTTGATTAAAGAATTTTCTTGAAAAATTAAATTCAGAAAATCTAAGTGATTTTTGGAAAAATTAATTTTGATCAAGTAAAATTAAATTAATCAAATTAACAAAATTTAATATGATATTTTTGGAAACTAATTTTTCAAGTTAAAAAATTGGCCCCATGGGTAATTGAACTTGAAAATTGGACCTGATGTAACACCCCTTACCCAAGTCTGACACCGGGACGAGGTACGAGGCGTTACCGTACTTAACCTTGCTCGAACTTACTAAATGGGGCCTAAATTCTTGCTCCAATTTAAAACTTTTGCAAACATGTTCTTAATATTCTTAACATGGGCCTACGAAGCCCAAAACATACATCTAGAGTGACTTGAAACCAATCCAGAAACTTTCGAGCATATTAGAAAAATTTTGCTTAAATAGGGCCACACACCCATGCGAGGTGGGACATGCCCGTGTGGGCAGGCTATGTGGTCACACATGCCTATGTCCCTAGCCCATGCTGAATTTATTTCCTATTTCAATCCTACAGGTTTTAACACGGTTTGTGCACACGCCCGTGTCTATGACCCGTGTTACTCACACGGCCAAGACACGCTTGTGTCAATAAATCATAGAGTACTCTGATCTGATGACTATAAACAATCAGGTGTTCACACGGTCGAGGCACACGCTCGTGTGCTATGCTCGTGTGTAATACTGACTTAACCACTTAAGACGCAGGGGACACACAGTTGAGCTACACGCCCTTAGCGCAGACCGTGTGTCACACACGGCCTAGACACATGCCCGTGTGCCTAACCCGTGTGGACAATATAGGCTATTTTCCAAGCCTATTTGCCACCCTGAAACACAAACAAACTCATTCTAACTCCAATCTCACAACTAATGGCACAATGTACATTATAAACATTTGTATTTAGGGTATTCACCTACCATCATGTATATCACTCTCATCTATCATTATTCTACTTAAACTTGTAAAGTTACATACTTATGAATTTCATCCACATTGCATAAAACATAACTTAGACAATATTAGCCCATTTCAAGGCCATTACAATGTGGCTTGAGTGACAATAACAACTATCACATTTGGCTACTTCAAAATGACACATATCAAAATGACTAAAACTTCCTATACATGCTATACAAAAAAATAACGAACTATACTATACCAAAACGAATGGCTTGATAGTGTGACTTCGAGCTCCAACTTCAGTCGATCCCTGAGCTAATTCGAAAATTCTACATGGAAAGGGAAAACGAAGGAGTAAGCATAAAATGCTTAGTAAGTTGCGTGGAATAATATAGAAACATAAGTCATGAAACATCATACAAATTTAAATATCATAAAATGCCATAAACTTTCTTACTCATTTCAAAGCTTACTAAATCTCATGAATTTCTCATTCTCATAACTTACTCATTCTCATGGCTTACTCGTTCTCATAACTTATAAACTCGTAACTTACTCGAGCCTTTTTTGTTGTATTACTCATAACATTATACTTTCAACTTCTCATAACTTACTCATTCAAACTTGTATCACTCATTGCAAATCTTTAGTCTTTTTCAATAACTCATTAATTTGCATACTTTTCTTGTAAAGATTTACTTTAAAGTCGAAGGATACCCAAATGCCATTCTCATGATAAGATGCCAAAGCCATATCCCAGATATAGTCTTACATGGGATCTTAAGTCGATGCCGAAGCCATATCCCAAATATGGTCTTACACGAGATCTCATATCGATGTCGATGCTATGTCCCAGACATAGTCTTACACGAGATCATAAACTGATGCTGATGCCATGCCCCAAACATGGTCTTATATGGGATCTCTCTTAGATGCCAACGCCATGTCCCAAACATGGTCTTAAAAGGGATCTAAATCTCATCTCGGTGCTGACGCCATGTCCAAGACATAATCTTATATAGGACCATATGTCGATGCCAATGCCATGTCCCAGACATGGTCTTACATGGGATCTTGATTCGGTGCCGATGCCATGTCCCAGACATGGTCTTATACAGGACCTACATAACTCATGTCATGACTTCGGTATCCCTCGTATTTCTTTAACATTTTAACCGGGATTTCTCATCTATACTTCATCCTTCTTTAATGAAAATCATGTCAAACAAATTCATGGAGTTTACAAGAATACATAGAATATAGTCATCATAAATTTATATCATGCATAGAGCTAAATTATTACACACAACTTATGTAACACCCCAAACCCGGCCTAGACGTTAC
Source organism: Gossypium stocksii (assembly GCA_020496765.1). Classification (NCBI taxonomy): domain Eukaryota; kingdom Viridiplantae; phylum Streptophyta; class Magnoliopsida; order Malvales; family Malvaceae; genus Gossypium; species Gossypium stocksii. Next base: position 60,416,305 of record CM035622.1, read on the forward strand.
GGCCAAGTCCGGTGTGCTACATCTCCTAGACTGATTTATGTTTCCTAATTACTAAGTATGTTGGTGTGTTTTGAAAAGCATTGCTTTGATTTTGGAAATTCCCATTTAAGTGATTAATCGACTTATTCTTCATTTCATGTTTACATCAATTTACTTTTAATAATATTATCTTACTTAGTCATTTGTCTTGCCAGATTGATTATGAAAACGTTTGTTTAGTTTTGGATAAATGTGTGTCATTTGCAATTGAATAAAAACATGCACACTTAAAGAAATTTAAAAGCCCCCAAACAAAAACAGTTATAGCGGCCTTATTACAATCCAAAATAAAATAAACCAGTAATAAAAGTAATTAAAGTAATAAACCAATTTTAAACAGTGTTCATTCCTCGTGGCCACTCTGAATCCCTCCCAGCAACCAAGTCACGATCTAGGGCTCACCTGCAAGGATGGAAAGAAAAGGGTGAGTTTTGAAAACTCAGTGTGTGAAAAACCGATCCAAAGCCCAAAATGGCTCGAGCCCACTGGGCCTAAGCCCTAACCAGTCTCAGTCAGATACTGGGCCGAAGCCCTATTCGGATTACAGATACTGGGCCAAAGCCCTATAACAGATACTGGGCCGAAGCCCTATTCAGATAACAGTTTGGCCCAAAGGCCCATAACAGTACAGTACAGTATAACAGTATGAATGTAACCCAACTGCTACACACCACCCGTACCAACCAACACACCATGTGGGGAATAACTCGACCCACCCAGCCCACACACCACAGTTGCAGCATGGCTGCTCAGATAAACAGTATACGAGGCAAAGCCCCTTTCAGTAACGTGGCAGTGCCACTCACACTTCCTCCAATAATAAACCCATCCCATGCATCAAACATACATATATCATGGTATACAGTAACAAATACAGTCATGTCATCAGTACAGTCAATTCTAGCCCTAAGGGTATAATGGTACTTTTCCACCTAGGGGCAAATCAGTAATTCCTCACCTTAAGGGTATTTCAGTGATTTTGCTATCTTAGTACAGTTTTTATGACTATTACAGCCTTTACTATTTTAGTGGTCGTTACAGAATCTCATTTAACCCAGTTTATCAGTTTTAGCCTTTAGGCCCTAAAACCCCTAATGGGTCATACCATACCAATTAGCCCATTAGGCCCACTTAAGCCTTAATTCTTTAATCCATTACTCGTTTAACAGTTTTTACAGCTATAGTCCATATTATTACCATTAAATCTATTCTTATCCCAAATGGGCCCAAAAGCCCATTGGGCCCATATTCGGCCCATCGAGGCCCAACTTACCGTAGCACCCAAAATTTCGCGGTTAGCTCTCCTTTCAGTGCCGACTTCAAATCTAACGTTTTCCTACCAACTTGAGAGCGTTCGCACGCTCACAAGCCCTCGAAATGCCAGGTCTTTGGCATTTTGGCTTTTCGACATTTGCCAAATTGAACAATGAAGGGGTTCAGAACACACACCTGATTTGTAGTTCTATCAACGAAATCCTCCACGTGCTTATTCTTACAACGATCACCTAAACAGATCAGATCATACTAATACTTAAATCTGAGTCGAAACTCACACAATCCCACTTACATATTTGGCCATCACCCTTAATGACCAAGAACACTTACCTTGTCGACTTTGATCTCCTTATTGCCTAGATCTGGTTGCACCGATAGTTCAACCCTTGTCAGCAGTCTCCAAGTTACACTAACACCAAAGAAATCAATTATTATAACCCCCTTAGAGTCTTAGAGCCCAAACGACAACCTCTCTAAGCCTCTAGGGACTTCGACATTTCCATAACATGAAGTAATGTACAGATCTGAGGTGTTAAGCACTTACCAACGATTTCTCTTCGATTCCTATGCAGATCTGATGTAAATCTAACCCTTAAACGTTAGTAGAACCCTTATCTCTGAGCTCTGAAATTTTTGGCTATCTCTCTAAACTAATGGTGATTTCGGCTTTTAGAATGGTAAGGAAGAAGATGATTCGGTATGGGGAGTTTAGTATAGGTGTTGTCGACAGGGATTTAGAGTGTAGAAGGAGTGAGATTTGGCCAAAAGAACGAAAGAAAATTGAGAAATCTTGGTTTAGAGAATTCGGCATAAATGTGAGTTTTATTTCGGGATTTTGGCACTTTTGACAATCGGCTATGGCTGTTTTTGAAGGGATGAAATTGAAAGAAAGAGTAGATCTTAGTAGAAAGGATGTTCGGCTAAGGAGAAGATCAATAGGGCGAAAAGAAAAGAGGAAAAACGATGGTAGAGGAGAAGAAGATGAAGAAATCGGCTAGATGCTCTTAGAGAGGCAAGTTTCGGCTTTTTGACTGAAAAGAGAAAAATAACTCCTAAGGTGGGTAACCCTAATTATCATGACAGAAAATAGAAAAAGATGTAACCCTAATATCACACTTGAACAATCGGCCCAAGCTCCTAAAGCCCTTGCCGAATTCTCACTTAAGTTGGTCACATGCTCGGCACATGTCTAAAAATTAAAAAGAACACTACACTTACCTTACAACTCGAACCCTTGTCCTTGAATACCCACTTAGGCGCCACTTTTTTAGGAACTTAGTGGCGCCACCTTGCCACTTTACCAAAGCTCTCTTTGTGACATGATTTACCCGGTTTTTCTTAAAGGCCCACTTCACCAAGTCCCTTTTCACTTGAAAATCCAACTTGATATTTTACCGGATTTTAACTTAAGCTTAGGCCTTCTAAAGGCCCACTATCATATTTAAACACATTTTCAACCTTCAGAACACCAAAATTTATAAGACTTCACTAAAATTCAAAACCTGAAAAATCCCAAAAATCAGGGCGTTACAACTCTACCCTCTTAAAGAAATTTCGGCCTCGAAATTTACCTGATCCAAATAATTGAGGGTACTGTAGACGCATCGCTTCTTCTGGCTCCCACGTAGCTTCTTATCTACCATGGTTACGCCATAGCACCTTTACCAACGGAACTATCTTCTTTCTCAAGGCTTTGACTTCACGATCCAAGATTTGTACAGGTTCCTCCTTGAAGGTCAAATCAGCATTTACTGCAATCTCCTTCATCGATATAATATGCGAAGGATCCGACCGATATTGTCTTAACATAGATACGTGAAAAACATCGTGAATATGATCCAACCCTGCTGGCAACTCTAACTGATATGCTACTGGCCCAATCCGCTTGAGAATCTGATAAGGCCCAATAAATCGAGGACTTAACTTGCCCTTTTTACCAAACCTCAAGATCTTCTTCCATGGTGAAACCTTTAGAAATACCATATCTCCAACAGCAAATTCAATTTCCTTACGCTTAAGGTCAGCATATGACTTCTGCCGATCAGACGCTTCCTTTAATCGATCTCGAATCAGCTTAACCTTACTTTCAGTATCAGCTATCAACTCTGGTCCAAGAACTTGACATTCCCCTAACTCCGTCCAACATGTAGGAGTACGACATCTTCGCCCATAAAGTGCCTCATATGGAGCCATCTGAATACTCGCTTGATAACTGTTGTTGTATACAAATTCCGCCAATGGTAAATAATCTTCCCAACTACCATGAAAGTCGATAACACATCCTCTTAACATGTCTTCCAATACTTGAATGACCCTCTCAGACTGACTATCTGTATGAGGGTGAAATGCAGTACTAAAGTCCAATCACGTACCTAATGCCTCATGCAACTTCTTCCAGAATCGAGATGTAAATCTAGGATCTCGATCAGAAATTATCGAAACTGGCACCCCATGCAAATGCACTATCTCTGCTACATATAGCTTGGCCAACTTCTGAAGTGAGTAATCGGTTCTAACCGGTATAAAATGAGTAGACTTCGTCAATCTATCCACGACTAGTCAAACAGAGTCTTTCTTCGAATGTGTCAAAGGCAACCCACTCCAAAATCCATCGTTACTCTTTCCCATTTCCACTGCGGAATCTTCACTAGCTGCAACAATCCAGAAGACAATTGGTGCTCAGCTTTAACTTGCTGACACGTCAGACATTTCCCAACGAGCTCTGTCACCTCTCGCTTAAGTCCAGGCCACCAATAAACCTCTCGCAAATCTTTATACAACTTATTACCTCCAGGGTGCATAGCACAAGGGCCACGATGAGCCTCACCCAAAATCAACTGCCTTAAATTAGAGTCCTTAGGAACGTAAATTCTCCCACGGAAACAAAGAACCCCATCAGAATTCAGTCTAAACTTCTCACTCTCACCATTCTTGACTTGCTGAAATCGAGGAATCAACAAATCATCCTTCAACTGTAACTCTTTGATTCTCTCAGTCCAAGTCAGTCTTACTTGCAACTCTGCTAGCAAGCTCCCATCATCATACAAACTCAAACGAGCAAACATGGCCTTTAACTCAGCAACGGTCCTTCGACTCAGTGCATCAACCACTACATTAGCCTTGCTAGGGTGGTATTCAATCGAACAGTCATAGTCCTTAAGCAACTCTATCCATCTCCGTTGCCTAAGATTCAACTCCTTCTGAGTTAACAGATATTTGAGACTTTTATGGTCAGTGTATATAATACACTTTTCCCCATAAAGGTAGTGTCTCCAGATTTTCAATGCAAATACCACCGCTGCCAACTCCAAATCATACGTAGGGTAATTCGCCTCGTGAGGCTTAAGCTGCCGCGAAGCATAAGCAACCACCTTACCCTCTTGCATCAGCACACAACCTAATCCCACATGCGAAGCATCGCTATAAACCGTAAAGTCCTTCTCAGATTCTGGCTGAATCAACACTGACGCCTAAGTCAACACCTTTTTCAGCTTGTCAAAAGCTTCTTGCTGCTTTTCAATCCAAATAAAGGCTACTCCCTTCCTTAACAATTTCATTAACGGAGCTGCGATGATAGAAAACCCCTCAACAAATCTTCTATAATAGCCTGCCAAACCCAAAAAACTACAAATTTTCGATACTGACCTTGGCGGCTTCCAGTCCAAGACTACCTCAATCTTGCGAGGATCCACCCTAATTCCCTCAACGGAAACAACATGCCCCAAAAAAGTCACTTCTCGTAGCCAAAATTCACACTTACTAAATTTCGCATACAGTTGCTTTTCTCTCAGAATTTGCAGGACAATTCGAAGATGCTCATCATGCTTTTTTTCTGTCGCCAAATACACCAATATATTATTAATAAAGACGACCACGAATCGATCCAAGTACGGCTGGAAAACTCGATTCATTAAATCCATAAAAGATGCCGGTGCATTCGTCAATCCAAAGGGCATAACTAAAAACTCGTAGTGACCATAACGAGTTCTGAATACCGTCTTATGCACATCCACCTCCTTTACCCTTAGTTGATGGTATCCAGATCGAAGGTCGATCTTGGAAAACACTGAAGGTCCTTTAAGCTGGTCAAACAGATCGTCGATTCTCAATAGAGGGTACTTATTCTTTATCATCAGTTTGTTCAACTAGCGATAATCGATGCACATACGCATCGTTCCATCCTTCTTTTTCAAGAACAGTACCGGTGCTCCCCACGGAGACATACTCAGTCTAATGAAGCCCTTATCTAACAACTCTTGAATCTGGGCTTTCAATTCCACTAGCTCCTTTGGTGCCATTCTGCAAGGCGCAATGGACACTGGAGCTGTTCCAAGCAACAGATCGATCCCAAATTCAACTTCTCGGTTAGGAGGTAATCCAAGAAGCTCCTCAGGAAATACATCTTGAAATTCATTAACAGTCTTCACTGTCTCCACTGTCACCCCTTCGGGTTCAGTTTGACTTACGAACGCCAAGTATGCTTCACAACCTTTGCGCATCAACTTTTCTACCCTTAAGGCAGAAACCACATTGGACAAATAGTCCCCACGTTCACCAATAACCATCACCTCCTCGCCTTCGATTGTTCTCAATACCATTCTTTTGGCCGCGCAATCCAGCGTTGCCTTATGCTTGGTAAACCAATCTATGCCCAAAATCAAGTCGAATTCTCCAAAAGGTAGCTCCATTAGATCTCCAGTAAAGATCCTACCTTGAGTCTCTAAAGGTACTTCCCTAAATAGTTTGTCTACTTTAACAGAGTGACCTAAAGGACTAACTACTGTGACCCCACTCACAGACTCCTCAGAATGCACACTCAACGACCCAAATATTTCACAAACAACATACGAATGCGTCGAACCCATATCAATTAGAGCAGTATATGGTGTATAAGATATTAAGAACATACCAGTTATAACATCAGGTGATCACCCTCCTCGCGACGGCGAGCAGCATACACTAAGGCTGGCTGATGAGCCTTAGCATTACCAGCACCCCTGCCAGGTGCTCCACGACTACGTCTATTACCATTGCCTCCTCTACCTTGACCACGGCCCCTTGGCGGTGGCAGTCCTCCTCGCACAGGCTGAGCAACCCTCTAAGCAACAGCTTGAGCCTGAGCTAGCTTCTGTGGGCAATCCTTAACTTGATGATCCTTAGACCCACAATGAAAACAAGCTCCATTGCGTTTCCAGCATTCTCCTCGATGAACTCTGCCACAGTCTCCACAAGCCTGTGGTCTAACAACATTGACTGGCACAGCTCGCACTGGTTCTTCTACTCTAGCCCTCTTAAAATTCCAGTTTGCAGCTCCTGATGTTCCAGAATCTCTCTTAAAACGGTTGCGATCCCTATCGCGATTCTGTCTTTCAGCTTGCTTCACTTCCTCGGCTATTTTAGCCTTCTCTACCAGTGCAGTAAAGTCGCGCTCCCTCTACGGCACTATCAATACTCTCAGCTCATCTCTGAGGCCATCCTCAAACCGAACACTGCGCTCATACTCAGTGGAAACAATGCCACTAGCATACCGACTTAATCGCAAAAATTCTGCCTCATATTCAGCCACAGTCTTACTACACTGGGTCAGGTTCAGAAATTCCTTCCTTCGTGCTTCCACATAACTAGCCCCAACATATTTCGCCTTGAAAGACTACTTGAACATTTCCCAGGTTACCCTCTCAGCTAGGGTACCCTCTCTCACGGTGATCCACCATTGATACGCCTCGTCCCTCAGCAATGATACCGCTTCTTTTAACTTCTGCTCCACTGAGCAGTCCAAGTCATCCATAATTCGCTCCGTGGCTTTTAGCCAGTACTCAGCCACATTCGGGGCCACTCCAGATATGCCCCTAAAAACTTCCGCTCCATTGGCCCGGAGTCGCTTAGAAATGGACCCCCTATTCATGGCCCCGACATTGGCTCTAGCCACCCTTTCCAGAACTCTCAGCATGGCCTGGGACAGAGCGTCGTCCCCTGCGGCCCGATCGTACGGCCCATTATCTTCAACCGGTGGTCGTGCCTCTTCAGCTGGCATATGCCCAGAAGACGATGATCCAGCTTGAGCACAAACTTGGCCTCTCCACGGCCTCATCCACGAGCAGCTCTTGTACTCATATCGATTATCTGATTTACGAATTTTATGACATTAGTTAATGTTTCAGTTGTTTATTACAGAATGTCTTATGAACAGATAAAGTTTCAGAGTTGCGTTCGCGCGATCGTAGCCTAGCTACTATCTCAGTTTCCTAGGGTTTAGTTTACCCTACAATCTCAGTTTTATAGCCTTAATACTACCTTACCTAAAGTATTATATCTAAGGCTCAGTACAAACTACAGTTTTATTTTCAGTACAGTACAGATTTTAAGGCAGGAAACACTTACAACTTGGTGCCAGGATTCAATGTGCCACCTCTTGAAGTACGAGATTCCAAAAAATTCATAAAATTTCAGATATTTAAAAAAAAACAAATATTTAAACATACTTTAGGAAAGACAAGTTGGAAAAAAAGAAAAAATCACTTTGAAAACAAAAATTCTTCTAGAAAATCCAATTTCCCAAAAATACCTTTCATAGGCTTACAAATTTTGAAAACCCTTTTTAGACCCGAGTTGTTGCAACCTGGCTCTGATACGACTAAATGTAACACCCCAAACCCGGCCTAGACGTTACGGCCAAGTCCGGTGTGCTACATTTCCTAGACTGATTTACGTTTCCTAATTACTACGTATGTTGGTGTGTTTTGAAAAGCACTGCTTTGATTTTGGAAATTCCCATTTAAGTGATTAATCGACTTATTCTTCATTTCATGTTTACATCAATTTACTTTTAATAATATTATCTTACTTAGTCATTTGTCTTGCCAGATTGATTATGAAAATGTTTGTTTAGTTTTGGATAAATGTGTGTCATTTGCAATTGAATAAAAACATGCACACTTAAAGAAATTAAAAAGCCCCTAAACAAAAACAGTTATAGCGGCCTTATTACAATCCAAAATAAAATAAACCAGTAATAAAAGTAATTAAAGTAATAAACCAATTTTAAACAGTGTTCATTCCTCTTGGCCACTCTGAATCCCTCCCAGCAACCAAGTCACGATCTAGGGCTCGCCTGCAAGGATGGAAAGAAAAGGGTGAGTTTGGAAAACTCAGTGTGTGAAAAACCGATCCAAAGCCCAAAATGGCTCGAGCCCACTGGGCCTAAGCCCTAACCAGTCTCAGTCAGATACTGGGCCGAAGCCCTATTCAGATTACAGATACTGGGCCAAAGCCCTATAACAGATACTGGGCCGAAGCCCTATTCAGATAACAGTTTGGCCCATAGGCCCATAACAGTACAGTACAGTATAACAGTATGAATGTAACCCAACTGCTACACACCACCCGTACCAGCCAACACACCATGTGGGGAATAACTCGACCCACCTAGCCCACACACCACAGTTGCAGCATGGCTGCTCAAATAAACAGTATACGAGGTAAAGCCCCTTTCAGTAACGTGGCAGTGCCACTCACACTTCCTCCAATAATAAACCCATCCCATGCATCAAACATATATATATCATGGTATACAGTAACAAATACAGTCATGTCATCAGTACAGTCGATTCTAGCCCTAAGGGTATAATGGTAATTTTCCACCTATGGGCAAATTAGTAATTCCTCACCTTAAGGGTATTTCAGTGATTTTGCTATCTTAGTACAGTTTTTATGACTATTACAGCCTTTACTATTTTAGTGGTCGTTACAGAATCTTATTTAACCCAGTTTATCAGTTTTATCCTTTAGGCCCTAAAACCCCTAATGGGCCATACCATACCAATTAGCACATTAGGCCCACTTAAGCCTTAATTCTTTAATCTATTACTCGTTTAACAGTTTTTACAGCTACAGTCCATATTATTACCATTAAATCTATTCTTATCCCAAATGGTCCCAAAAGCCCATTGGGCCCATATTAGGCCCACCGAGGCCCAACTTACCGTAATGCCTAAAATTTCACGGTTAGCTCTCCTTTCAGTGCCGACTCCAAATCCAACGTTTTCCTACCAACTTGAGAGCGTTCGCACGCTCACAAGCCCTCAAAATGCCAGATCTTCGGCATTTCGGCTTTTCAACATTTGCCAAATTAAACAATGAAGGGGTTCAGAACACACACCTGACTTGTAGTTCTATCAACGAAATCATCCACGTGCTTATTCCTACAACGATCACCTAAACAGATCAGAACATACTAATACTTAAATCTGAGTCGAAACTCACACAATCCCACTTACATATTCGGCCATCACCCTTAATGGCCAAAAACACTTACCTTGTCGACTTTGATCTCCTTAATGCCTAGATCTAGTTGCACCGATAGTTCAACCCTTGTCAGCCATCTCCAAGTCACACTAACACCAATGAAATCAATTATTATAACCCCCTTAGAGTCTTAGAGCCCAAACGACAACCTCCCTAAGCCTCTAGGGACTTCGGCATTTCCATAATATGAAGTAATGTACAGATCTGAGGTGTTAAGCACTTACCAATGATTTCTCTTTGATTCCTATGCAGATCTGATGTAAATCTGACCCTTAAACGTTAGTAGAACCCTTATCTCTGAGATCTAAAATTTTTGGCTATCTCCCTAAACTAATGGTGATTTCGGCTTTTAGAAAGGTAAGGAAGAAGATGATTTGGTATGGGAAGTTTAGTATAGGTGTTGTCGACAGGGATTTAGAGTGTAGAAGGAGTGAGATTTGGCTAAAAGAATGAAAGAAAATTGAGAAATCTTGGTTTAGAGAATTCAGCACAAAGGTGAGTTTTATTTCGGGATTTCGGCACTTCTGACAATCGGCTATGGTTGTTTTTGAATGGATGAAATCGAAAGAAAGAGTAGATCTAAGTAGAAAGGATGTTCAGCTAAGGAGAAGATCAACAGGGTGAAAAGAAAAGAGGAAAAACGATGGTAGAGGAGAAGAAGATGAAGAAATCGGCTAGATGCTCTTAGAGAGGCAAGTTTCGGCTTTTTGACTGAAAAGAAAAAAATAACTCCTAAGGTGGCTAACCCTAATTGTCATGACAGAAAATAGAAAAAGATGTGACCCTAATATCACACTTGAACAATCGGCCCAAGCCCCTAAAGCCCTTGCTGAATTCTCACTTAAGTTTGTCACATGCCCGGCACATGTCTAAAAATTAAAAAGAACACTACGCTTACCTTACAACTCGAACCCTTGTCCTTGAATACCCACTTATGCGCCACTTTTTTAGGAACTTAGTGGCGCCACCTTGCCACTTTACCAAAGCTCTCTTTGTGACATGATTTACCCGATTTTTCTTAAAGGCCCACTTCACCAAGTCCCCTTTCACTTGAAAATCCAACTTGATATTTTACCGAACTTTAACTTAAGCTTGGGCCTTCTAAAGGCCCACTATCACATTTAAACACATTTTCAACCTTCAGAACACCAAAATTTATAAGACTTCACTGAAATTCACAAAACCCGAAAAATCCCGAAAATCAAGGCGTTACAACTTACCTCGAATTCAAAATGTGGGTGAATGCTCGATTTAGTCCACTACTTTACCTTTCCCCAATTTCGGTCCAGGCTTCGTGTTTCTTGATCTAAAATAAGAAATTTAGCTTATTTAGTACCCACATTGACTAAATAGCCCATAATTCATACTTTTGGAAAAATTATAATTTTTCCCCTAACTGTTGCATTTTTTGCAAAATGGTCCCTAGGCTCGTATAATGAAATGCACTTATTTTCTAGGTTACCCAAGCCTAGCTGAACCTCTCATGTGCTCATAGTAGCCCACATTTCTCATCAATTTGTATATTTACTACACATTTTACTAACTTTGCAATTTAGTCCCTATTAAGGACTTTCATGAAAAATCACCTAGAGAAAGGTGTTTACTACACTTTAAACTTTCATATTCTACCACTAATCATCAGAATACTTGCATGTCATGCACGGGTATATTTTTGAATGTAAAACTAGCTCAAATCAGTGGTAGAAATAGTTAAATTCAGCTACTAAGATTTCAAAAATACGAAGAACATGAAAAATATTTCAGCTACTTGGAGCTTGAAAATAAAGAAAACCCTAGCTATGGAGGGCTTGTAATTTTCGGCACTCAAGGGGAAGAAGATGGACACTTTTTTCTTTCTTTTTCCCTTTTAATTTCATTTATTTACCAAATGTCTAAAATGCCCTTACACCCTTTCTTTAAAATTTTTCCCTTTCATGGGCATTTTTGTCCATAGTGCCAAAAATTGGTTTAATGGCTAAATAAGGACTCCTAATTATTTTTCTAATGCCAATTCATCCTTAAAGCTTCTAGAAACTCAATTTTGTAACTTTTGTGATTTAGTCCTAAAGGACAAATTCATCACATTTTCTCAAAATTTCCTTTATGAAATTTTCTCACTATTATGAAATCATATCATAAACTCAAAAATAATCATGGATTATATTTTTCTACTTCAAATTTGTGGTCTCGAAACCACTATTCTGACAAGGCCCTAATTCAGGCTGTTACAATTCTCCCTCTAAGGATTTTCATCGCCGAAAATCTTACCGGTGAATAAGTTGGGGTGTTGAGCTCTCATGTTTTCCTATAGTTCTCATGTTGCCTCTTCTACCCCATGTCTTTGCCATAGCACTTTCAAAAGGGCTATACTCTTATTTCTCAACTGTTTGACTTCCCAAGCCAAAATTTTAACCGGTTCTTCACCATAAGTCATGTCTGGTTGAATCTCAATCTCTATCGGGGTAATCCTATATGAAGCATCCAATCGGTAGTGCCGTAGCATGGATACATGGATACATCATGAATCTTTTCCAATTCAGACGGTAAAGCTAGCTGATAAGCTACCGGTCCTATCTTCTCGATGATCTCATAAGGTCTGATAAAACGCAGAGTTAACTTACCTTTTTGGCCAAATCTAAGAACTGTTCTCCACGAAGATACTTTCAAGAACACTTTGTCCCCGACTTGGAACTCTATTTCCTTCCTTTTTAAATCGGCATACGAATTTTGTCTATTGGAAGTAGCATTCAAGCAATCTAGAATCACTTTTACTTTCTCTTATGTTTCCTTGACTAGATCAACGCCGTGAATCTGATTCTCCTTGAGCTCAGTCCAATATAAAGGCGTTCGACACTTACGCACATACAATGCCTCATAAGGTACCATTCTTAAGCTTAACTGAAAACTGTTGTTGTATGCAAATTCGACCAAAGGTAGGTACTTTTCCCAACTACCTTGGAATTCTAATACGCAACATCTGAGCATATCTTCAAGCACTTGTATTACTCTCTCAGACTAACCGTCGGTCTATGGATGGAAAGCGGTGCTGAAATTCAGCTTTGTGAAACATACAAGTCAGCCAATTTATCAAGTGAATAATCCATACGTACAGGTATAAAATGGGCCGACTTTCTAAGCTTATCAATTACAACCCAAACAACATCTTTCTTTTTCGGTGTCATCGGTAAACCCGTTATGAAATCCAAGGTAACACAGTCCTATTTCCACTCGGGAACCATGATAGGTTGTAGAAAACCGGAGGGTACTTGTGTTCTACTTTTACTTGCTGACAGATTAAGCATTTTGAAACATATTCGGAGATATCTCTTTTCATATTCGGCCACCAATTCCATTTCTTTAACCCATTATACATCTTGGTACAGTCGAGGTGGATAGACATACAACCACTATGTGCCTCACATAAAATTCTCCTAATAAGCTCATCATCCTTTGGTACACAAAGTCGATCTCGGAATTTTATACAACCATCTAAATCAATATGGAAATCTATGGTGTCTGACTCGTACTGAGTTTTCCTAGCTTGTAATTCTTTATCACTTGACTGTGCTTCACAAATCTCTTGAAAGAACATTGGTCTAGCTCTCATCTCTGCTAAAACCAAACCATCATCGGTTAAGGACAACTACGTGTTCATGGCTCTCAAGGTAAATAGCGATTTCTAACTTAAAGCATCAGCTACTACATTCGCTTTCCCTGGGTGGTAATCAATAACCAATTCATAATCTTTTAGCAACTCGAGCCATCTTCCTTGTCACAAATTTAACTCTTTCTGTGTCATCATGTACTTAAGACTCTTATGGTCAGTGAACACTCGGTATTGCTCGCCACATAAATAATGCCTCCATATATTTAGTGCAAGCACTATTGTGGCCAACTCCAAATCATGAGTCGGATAATTCTTTTCATAATGTTTCAACTGCCTTGAGGCATACGTAATCACCTTGCCTTTTTGCATTAGTACACAGCCTAATCCATTTAATGATGCATCGTTGTAAACTACAAATTCGTTTTCGGATTCTGTTTGTACTAGGATAGGGGCCTCAGTCAGTAAAGTCTTAATTTCTTGAAACTCTATTGGCACTTATCAGTCCACTCAAATTTAACATCTTTTTGCAAAAGTCTCGTCATTGGAGTGGCCATAATAGAAAATAACTCAACAAATCTCCGATAATAACTGGCCAAACCCAAGAAACTTCTAACCTCAGATACATTTCTCAGCGGTTTTCAATCAATAATTGCAAAAATCTTATTTGGGTATACTCTGATGCCATCACCCGAAACGATGTGGCCCAAAAATCCAACTTCTTTAAGCCAAAATTCACTTTTACTGAATTTGGCATAAAGTTACTTATCTCATAGGGTTAGCAAAATTGTCCTCAAGTGCTTGGCATGTTCATCCTTATCACGTGAATAGATCAGGATATCGTTAATAAAAACTACCACGAATCTATCTAAGTATGGCTGAAAGATACAGTTCATTAAATCCATGAATAGAGCAGGGGCATTAGTCAAGCCGAATGGCATGACAAGAAACTCGTAATGACCATACCTCATTTGAAATACTATCTTCGACACGTTGGACTTCTTAACTCTTAATTGATAATATCCTGCCCTCAAGTCTATCTTAGAGAATACTGTGTCTCCTCACAACTGATCAAATAGGCCGTCAATCCTTGGCAAAGGATACTTGTTCTTTATGGTCACCTTGTTAAGTTGTCGATAATCAATGCATAACCTCATTGACCCATCTTTCTTTTTCACGAATAATATGGGAGCACCCCACGAGGAATGACTTAGTCTTACAAAACCTTTATCTGTCAATTCTTATAGTTGAGCCTTCAATTCCTTCAGTTCGGTTGGAGCCATTCTATAAGGAGCAATAGAAATTGGTGTAGTCCTTGGAGCCAACTCTATACCAAATTCTACCTCCCTGACTGGAGGTAATCTGGGCAACTCTTCTGGGAATACATCTTGATACTCACACACTACTGGTACTGATTCTATTTTCAACTCTGACTCTTTTGTATTCATCACAAAAGCAAGGTAAGCTTCATACCTTTTTCTTATACATTTCTAAGCAACTAAGGAAGAAATTACTATAGGAAACCTCTCGGATTCATCTTATTAAACTCGAAGAGTTTCACCATTCTCAGATTTTAGTTCAATAGATTTTCTACTACAGTTCACTAACACATCATGAGTGGTTAACCAGTCCATGCCAAGAATTACATTGAATTCATCGAATGGTGAAAGCATAAGATTAGCTAGGAAGCAATAACCCCTAATCATCAAAGGACAATCTCGACATACTTTGTCTACTAATACACACTTGCCTAGAGGATTGGAGACTTGTATCACAAGTTTCGTAGACTCTATAGGTATATTCATGCTAGAGACTAGTTTCATGAAAATATATGAGTGGGTAGATCCAGGGTCTATCAAAGCAACAACAGAAGTTTCGTGAAGAGAAAATGTACCCGTTATAACATCGAGTGATGACGCTTCTTTGCGAGCGCAAATAGCATATGTCCTTGCTGGGGCTCTACCCTCGGGTCTCACAGTCTATTCCTTTGGTGCCCCTTTACTACTCACTCCCATGCCCGGGTTTCTCTGGAGTCTGTCTCTATAGGGAGCATTACCAGATCATGCACTCTGATCCTTATCCTTTTCGGGCATCTCAGGGCATTCACTAATGAAGTGGTCTTGAGAGCCACACTTGAGGCAAGCCCTCTCATGTGCCCGGCATTCACCGAGGTGGCGTCTACCGCACTGTGGGCACTCAGGCCTACTGGGTCAAGTGTTACCCACGCTCGCGACGGAGGGAGCTTTGGAGACTGAATACTGCTTACTTTTACCTTTACTTGAAACCTCCGCTAAGGTAACGGATCGTGTAGTAAACTCCTTTGACCTCTTAGAGGAGGATTGAAATGATTTGCCCATCTGTCACTTTCTTGAATCACGGGACTCTATATCAGGTTTCCTCTTTTCTTTGGCCAATTCCTCGGCCTTACAAGATCTATCCACGAATATTTTAATATCCACATTTAAACAGTCTTCAAATCTTTTACACATAAGGGCTTCGGTAGATAGACATTCCCGAGCATATTTACTGAGTCTCACGAACTCATACTCGTATTTAATTACAGTCATCTGTCTCTATTTTAGCTCTATGAATTCCTTACATTTTTTATCGATAAACCTCAGACTGATGTGCTTCTTGCGGAACTCCTCTTGGAAGAACCCCCAATTAACTCTTTCCCTTAGTACCATTGACATAAGGGTTTTCCACCACTGATAGGCGAAATCTCGTAGGAGAGATATGGAAAACTTCATGCACTCTTCAGGGGTGCATGATAATTCATCAAATTCCCTGATGGTATTCTCAAGCCAAAATTCTGCTCTTTTCGGGTCATCATCTTTAGTATCCCAGAACTCTTCTACCACTTGTTTCTGGATTCTATCTACCGGAGGCTTTTCTCGCCTTATTACCTCTACTATTTGAGGAGCTGCTGAGGTAGATTGAGGAAATTGAGGGGGTAGGGCTTGATGTTGAGCAGGCGGGTTTGTTCGGACAAACTCAGTGAATTACTCGTTCATCATTTGGAAGAAGGCTTCCCAGGCCTCTCCCCATTAACTTACAATAGCCAGCCTATCCTTGGTTTTGGCTATCACCGTCCCTTCAGTGGGAACTGGTACGTTACTTTCTACATCATCTGCCGTAGCTCGTTCGGGATCCATTTACTATAAGAAAACACATTTAGATTGTCAGGAGTCGTCACACTATCATATCCCATATATACTTCGGTATGGCATGTATAGCTAAACCCATGCATGTGCTAGGTTAGTCCTAGAATCGACTAAACACTAGCTCTGATACATTTAAATGTAACACCCCTAACCTGAGTCCGACGCTGGGACAAGGTACAAGGCGTTACCATTCTTAACCTCTCTCAAACTTACTAAATCAGGCCTAAATTCTCACTCCTATTTAAAACTTTTGTAAACATGTTCTTAATATTCTTAACATGGGCCTACAAAGCCCAAAACATACATCAAGAGTGATTTGAAACCAATCCGGGAACTTTCGGGCATCTTAGAAAAATTTTGCTTAAACAGGGCCACACGCCCGTGTGAGGTGGGACACGCCCGTGTGGGCAGGCCGTGTGGTCACACCCGTCCATTTCCTATTTATTTCCTACTTCAATCCTACAGGTTTTAACATGGTTTGGGCACACGCCCGTGTCTATGACCCGTGTTACACACACGGCCAAGACATGCCCGTGTCAATAAATCGTGGAGTACTCTGATTTGATTACTATAAACAATCAGGTGTTCACACGGTCAAGGCACACGCCCGTGTGCAATACTGACTTAACTACTTAAAATGCAAGGGACACGCGGTCGAGCTACACGCCCTTGGTGCAGATCGGTGTCACACACGGCCTAGACACACACCCATGTGCCTAACCCGTTTGGACAATATAGGCTATTTTCCAAGCCTATTTGCCACCCTAAAACACAAACAAACTCATAGTAACTCCAATCTCACAACTCATGGCACAATGTACATTCTAAACATTTGTAATTAAGGCATTCACCTGCCATTATGTATATCACTCTCATCCATCATTATTCTACTTAAACTTGTAAAGTTATATACTTATGAATTTCATCTACATTGTGTAAAACATAACTTAGACAATTTTAGCCCATTTCTGGGCCATTACAATGTAGCTTGAGTGACAATAATAACTATCACATTTGGCTACTTCAAAATGACACATATCAAAATGACTAAAACTTCCTATACAAGCCATACAAAAAATAACGAACTATACTATACCAAAACAAATGGCTTGATAGTGTGACTTTGAGCTCCGCCTTCAATCGATCCCTGAGCTAATTCGACAAATCTACATGGAAAGGGAAAATGGAGGAGTAAGCATAAAATGCTTAGTAAGTTGCATGGAATAATATAGCAACATAAGTCATGAAACATCATACAAATTTAAATATCATAAAATGCCATAAACTTTCTTACTCATTTCAAAGCTTACTAAATCTCATGAATTTCTCATTCTCATAACTTACTCATTCTCATGGCTTACTCATTCTCATAGCTTATAAACTCATAACTTACTTGAGCCTTTCTTGTTGTATTACTCATAACATTTTACTTTCAACTTCTCGTAACTTACTCATGCACACCTGTATCACTCATTGCAAATCTTTAGTCTTTATCAATAACTCGTTAATTTGCATTCTTTTCTCGTAAAGATTTACTTTAAAGCTGAAGGATACCCGAATGCCATTCTCATGATAAGATGCCAAAGCCATATCCCAGATATGGTCTTACATAGGATCTTAAGTCGATGCCAAAGCCATATCCCAGATATGGTCTTACACGGGATCTCATGTGGATGTTGATGCCATGTCCCAAACATAGTCTTACACGAGATCGTAAACTGATGTCGATGCCATGTCCCAAACATGGTCTTATACAGGATCTCTCTTAGATGCCAACGCCATGTCCCAAACATGGTCTTAAAAGGGATCTAAACGTCATCTCGGTGCCGACGCCATGTCCCAGACATGGTCTTATACAAGACCACATATCGATGCCAATGCCATGTCCCAGACATGGTCTTACATGGGATCTTGATTCAGTGCCGATGTCATGTCCCAGACATGGTCTTATACAGGACCTACATAACTCATGTCATGACTTCGTTATCCCTCATATTTCTTTAACATTTTAACCGGGATTTCTCATCTATACTTCATCATTCTTTGATGAAAATCATGTTAAACAAATTCATGGAGTTTACAAGAATACATAGAATATCGTCATCACAAATTTATATCATGCATAAAGCTAAATTATTACACACAACTTACCTCGAATTCAAAATGTGGGTGAATGCTCGGTTTAGTCCACTACTTTACTTTTCCCCCAGTTTCAGTCTAGCTTCGTGTTTCTTGATCTAAAATGAAAAATTTAGCTTATTTAGTACCCAAATTGACTAAATAGCCCATAATTCATATTTTTGGAAAAATTATAATTCCCCTAACTCTTGCATATTTACAAAATGGTCTCTAGGCTCGTATAATGAAATACACTTATTTTCTAGGTTACCCAAGCCTAGCCGAACCTCTCATGTGCTCATAGCAGCCCACATTTCTCATTAATTTTATATTTACTACACATTTTACTAACTTTGCAATTTAGACCCTATTAGGGACTTTCATGAAAAATCACCTAGGGAAAGGTGTTTACTACACTTTAAACTTTCATATTCTACCACTAGTCATCAAAATACTTGCATGTCATGCATGGGTATATTTTTGAATGTAAACCCTAGCTCAAATTAGTGGTAGAAATAGTTAAATTAAGCTATTAGGATTTCAAAAATACGAAGAACATGAAAAACGAGGCTTGGAGTCACTTACTTGGAGCTTGAAAATAAAGAAAACCCTAGCTATGGAGGGCTTGTAATTTTCGGCACTCAAGGGGAAGAAGATGGACACTTTTTGCTTTCTTTTTCCCTTTTTATTTCATTTATTTACCAAATGACCAAAATGCCCTTACACCCTTTTTTTAAAATTTTACCCTTCCATGGGCATTTTTGTCCATAGTGCCAAAAATTGGTCTAATTGCTAAATGAGGACTCCTAATTATTTTTCTAATGCCAATTCATCCTTAAAGCTTCTAGAAACTCAATTTTGTAACTTTTGCCATTTAGTCCTAAAGGACAAATTAATCACATGTTCTCAAAATTTCCTTCATGAATTTTTCCCACTATTCTGAAATCATATCATAAACTCAAAAATAATCATGGATTATATTTTTCTACTTTAGATTTGTGGTCTTGAAACCACTATTCTGACTAGGCCCTAATTTGGGCTATTACAACTGAGATCGTAAATTGGGCCCAAGAGCCTAAAATCGAGACCAATACCCAAAAACTAGTTGAATCGGGCCTGTTATGTGAAACCAAGTCGATGGTCCAACCGGTGGCTACACTAGACCGAGCTGGTCATTATTGAACTGGACCAAGCGGGTTGTCGTTGACCCAGACCGAACCGATAGCAACCAAATCGGCTCAGGGTGCTGTAAAGGTGTAGCACCTGCATCACCGAACACAGCAATGCCGGCGGTTGCGACAGTGGCATCCAAGTGGCTGACCGTGATTGGTAATCGGTGGTTGAGTAGTGGAAGAGTTACACTCCTACTAAAACTCTACTAGAGAATTTGATTTCAGATTAATTATTCCAAAAATAATAGTATTTTAATAGTTTAATATTAAATTAAATTTAATACTAATCTTAATAGTATTTTATTAATTTATTATTAAATTAATTATCTTAATATTAAATTTAATTTAATGTTTATCTTGTAGATAAACATTCTATTATTTTAATAAGATTTCATATTAAATTTAATATAATATTTATCTTGATAAATACTATATTAATATAATATTAAAGTGGTTAAGTTTAATCATAGTTGAACTCTCTAAACTCTCTATATATAAAGAGAGCCTTAGGTCATTATTTAAAAACACTTGAATTCAAGAGAAAATTGTAGAGAGAAAACTCTCTAAAGAGATTATTCCAGAAAATTTCTAGAGATTTTTTATTTACAACTTGACCCAAAAGTTTAGAGAAATTACAAAATTACCCACTGGTAATTTTTGTGAAAAATTTTCTAATTCGAAGCGAGCCCACACTCAATAGACTACTCGGTCGAAGCATTCATCCTAGACGAATCGAAAAGGTAAAATTTTGATTAAGTGTTTATTACTTTAGATATCACAACCAAGATCTTATTTTGGAAAAAAAATTTTAAAACTCTAGTTTTTCCCTAAATTTATTTTCCACTGCATTTTCCAAACTCGTTTTTTCAACATGGGATTCCCAATATCATTTTTTGTGTGACCAGATTCTAAAGTCATGGAAACTCATGACTTGTAACGTGATGCGTTGAAAATAAAATGAAGGGGATTTTATTTGATAAGGTTTAAAAATATAGAAACAAATAGAATAAAATAATAGATGAACTATAAATGCAAAATAGAATTAAATTAACTGAAATTAAATTAGATAATCAAATATGCAAATTTTTAGCCTTAGATTCAGTATATTCCAGACTCGAATGAATCATTGAAAGTGAATTTTTCCTTCCAAATTGTAAGTTGGTTATAGCGATCAAGGACGCCTTAACTGCCAATTCTTCCTTGTGTAGCTGATTTCGAGGTGTCTTACAAACCAACCCTTACTAACTATCTAAGGCGTAACACGTATCTACAATTTAAGATCTCGGCAGCCCTTGCGACTTAGAATAGCCCAACTCGAATTAACGACCTCAACCGCGTAAGCCATTTAAATTCGATCACTATCTCCTGTGACGGAATCCAACTGGCATTTTCCCACCTAGACACAACAATTTGTTTGTGGGAACCCAAATTCGACAGATGATCCACTCATTTTTCCAATTGTACACCAAACAACTACAACTCAATGCGCACTTTTTGAGTTGAAATTGAATTAACTTTAAGGGACGATTGTAACTATCCCATATTCCAGAGAGATAATGAATATCGTGTTGTAAGGTTTTAGCGTGGGTTCATTTTTCACGATTCTCGATCAAAATGATAATCAACCTAAAGCTAAACAAAGATTATTTGATCATGAAACTAATCATACTTTATTGAATTATAAGAGTAGATTTTAATGAAAGATAATAGATGAAGAAGCAAGGAGACTAAAAGGGAAATTGCATTAAAATATAAAAAGAGAAAAGAAATGGCAGAATACACAAATGCTACTAACGCAAGAATGTGCTAATTGCTTTTTAAATTCAAGTGTAACAACCCGTTTTTGAGTCAGATCGGAATAGTGGCTTCGGGACCACTTAACTGAGCCAAAATATTTATTTTATTATTTTATTAATGTTTACATTATGATAGAATTACTATGTGAAAATTTTGTAAGGAAATTTTACCGTTTGAGTGATTAATTTGATAAAAAGGACTGAATCGCGTAAAGCATAAAAGTTGAGATTTATGCTGCAATTATCCCTTTTATAATGCAAGCGGACGATTTCTTGCATGAATTAGTGAGCTTTTTAATGTTTTAAACAAAGGGCAATTTGGTAATTTAGTTAATAAATAAAGATTAAATAAAAACAAGCCAAAAATTCTTTTTAATTGTCATCTTCATCACCAAAATGGAGAATCAAGAACACCATTTTTGTTCATTCAAGGTTCGGCCAAGCTCTAATTATGCATGCAAGCCCGTTTTTATTTGGTTTTTAATAATTTTTACGCTTTTGAGCTCATTGTTGCTTAATCTAGCTAGCCCGTATCTCTGTTTTTGAAACTGCTATAGATTTTGAATGTTGTCATTTTTGAATTTATGAGTATTTTGATAGTTGATGATGGAAAATAAATTATTGTTGTTAGATATACAATTTTTGTTAAAGAATTATTGACAAAAATGTCAATTTATGATTAAATAGTGAAATTATGAAATTAGATGGTTAAAAGTGCTAATAAAATGAAATTTTGGGCTGCTAGTAAAATATGGAAAATTTGGCTAGCATGGGCTGTCCTTAAATTGCATGAATTTGCAATTTTACGTGATAAGGACTAAATTGTAAAAATGTGAAACATTAGGGGCAAAAGCATAATTTTGCCAAATTTTGTATAAAGTGTTAAATTGAATAATTTGGAAGTTAATATACTAAATTTGATATATTATTTAGATCTAGAAAAGTCGAGATCGAGCTTAGAGTGGGGAAAAAGGAAAAATGGACGAATAACCAATATTTACTATCTGAGCGACTCGAGG
The DNA here is from genome assembly GCA_020496765.1 of Gossypium stocksii. Lineage (NCBI taxonomy): Eukaryota > Viridiplantae > Streptophyta > Magnoliopsida > Malvales > Malvaceae > Gossypium > Gossypium stocksii. The sequence goes on from CM035622.1 coordinate 60,438,796, forward strand.
TAAGTTCGTATAGCTAGAATCGAACTATTAAACGTGTGTAATTGTTTAAATTGAATGTTTATATATATATATATGGAATGAAAAATTTACCAGAAATTTGAATTATCAGCTATATGATTATGTTACCGAATTACATGATAAAGTATGGAAAAGTGTTAAAAGTCATATGAAATGTTCATGTAAATGAGATGGCTATGTATTATAAAGATTACATGTTACAAAAGTTACATGAGTAAATGTGTTATGAGATGAATTGGTACATGAATATATGTGTTATAAAAGGAAATGCTACATGAGATGTATGATATGTATATATGAAATGGTACATTGTTTATATGAATTACATGAGTAAATGGTGACACGATTCATATGAATTATGTAAATGAGATGTTGTTTCGAATTGTCTATAGGTTAAATGCTTTGGCTAAATACCAAGTCCCGTTTGAACCGTAGAAAGCCGTAGAATACAAGTGACATGTCACTAAGGTTACCATTTTGGTCGAGCTCCAGCATTTGTTGTAGAGTCACCACAGCTCATATGAGCTTACCGTTTCAACTCTTATGAGCTTCACGTTCAGCTCTTCGAAGCTTACCGTTTAGTCCCTCAAGACTTATTGTTTTAGCTCTATGGAGCTTACTATTTAGCTCGATAAAGCTTACTATTTACCGACTCAAGAGGAGCATACTGATCATGGCTCGAAAGAGTGGAAATGATGATGAATTGATGGATTACCAGTTTATACACTTAGTGTGTATCACCCAAGTATCCCTCGATATTTTCGTAGGTTCAACGGGCATTATACCGACATGAATTACATGGATATTATATGCTACAAGAGTTACATGATTTACATGAATATATGCTACAAGAGTTATATGATTTACATGAATATATACTGTACAAATTACATGATTTACATGGATATGTGCTACATGAATTGAATAATTTACATGGATTATATGTTATATGAATGACATGAGTTATAAAGATGATATGTTACATGAGTTACATGAATTAAAGAGATGAGATGTTACATGAATTACATGAATTATATAGATGAAATGTTACATGATTTACATGAATTATAAAGATGAATTAGGTATTATATAGATATTACATGTTTGGTTTCATTCTTGTGAATGAATAAATTATAGTATATAAGGGTGAAATACTGTTGTAATGGGTGAATTACTGTTATTATTGATATACGTGTATTATGGATATTAATGTATTAATTTATTGAGATATGGAATGAATGATACTTGTGATATGAGAAATAGGTGGTTAAACCACATATATGGCACGTAAGGTACGAGATACCGAGTGTACAATAATTTCCCAAAATGTTTCATTTGGAAAATGACGATAAAGATGAGGATATAAGTAATGATACGGATTAATTCAGGTATCAGTGAGGACTCTGACATGTAAGTGATATTTGATGGTTCATATGAGATGTAAGTGAAAACTAATGAATTCATTCATGAATTATTGGGTTGTTAATGTAATCAGTATTGAATCAGATGGTTTCTAATTTTGAATTAATTGTTAAATGATTTATAATACTTACTAGTCTTACGAGCTTCTTATTAGCTTACTCTATTTATTCTCTGTATTTTATAGTGATTTGAATGCTTGCAAGGGTTGGAAGTCATCAAAGATTTCATCACACTATCCAGGAGATGATTGGTATTTTTGAACTCTTTGAAATGTGGTAATATGGCATGTATAGGCTAGTTTATAGGTTGAATTATATTGTCACTTGTGTTAATGAAATTTATGTGAATTTCAGTACTTGACCAAGCTATGTGATATGGCTTGACTTATCAATGATTGGTTTGGAATGAAAGTTTATATGATATGCCTATAATGTGGTAAAATTGATGAATGATGTTGGCATTTGATAAAGTTGAAGTGAATGATGTTATGTGAATGTTTTGTAATGTGTTATAATGATGTAATAAGATATAAGAAAAGTGTTAGTTGGTATACGTTTGGTGGTATATATTTATGGTATTGTTTTGGTGATTATGAAATGGATTATAATATGATTTCAATTGGCTGAATTGGTTGCCTGGTTTGCATATAGTTTGATGCCAAATTGATGCTTGTAGGTACAAGGACTTTGGGTGTGAAATATGGCTTAAACCAAGCTTATTTTCGTGCCACACGGTTTGAGCACACGGGCCTGTGTCTTGACCGTGTGACCCCTGTACCTTAGTTAATTAAGTTAGTATACCCTACAGGATTAGCACATCCTAGACACACAGGCGTGTCTACTGGCCATGTGTGGCACACGGGCTGGCACACGAGCGTGTGGCCGACCGTGTGACCCAAGTCAGTAACCCCTTCAGATTTCACACGACCTGGCACATTGGCATATCCATGGCCGTGTGGTGCAAGTCAGTAGGTATGCTCTGTTTTCACACGGCCTGGACACATAGGCATGTCTAGTGACCATGTCAGGCACACAGCCTGGGCACACAGCCATGTGACCCTTATTCGAAAAATTTTCTAAGTTTTCCTAACTTTTTCATATGTTATCAAGTCAGTTCTGAATACATGTATAATGCTTTGGATGCTCAAATTATGCATGTTTCGAATGTGAATGAATGATATTTACTGAATTGAGATGTAATTTGATAAATATTTAATATGATTACTATTCTGAACTGAGTTAAACGTCTGGTAATGCCTCTTACCTATTTCGGCGATGGTTACGGGATAGGGGTGTTACATCAAGTGTGTTCTAATACCACAATTACAAGCCTTTATATGCATCTCCCAAAGAACCAATTTCACATTATTTACACCTAAAAATCATGCTTAACAACCAACCACTAAATCAGATTTTTCTAAATATACAATTTCTAAAAGTTAAAAGTCTGATATTTTTATCCGCCCAAAAATGATTCTGCAAATTTCAATTCAACCCCTAACTTGCTTTTTGTTCCAATTTTGCTTGATTTTTTCTTTTTTTTGAATGTCGACACTCCAGTTCCATCCCTAATAAAATTTAAGTGAGAAATAACGAGCTTTGTAGCATTCTATTAAGAAATTGACCAAAATTGTAATATCCTGAATTAGGGCCTAATCGGAATAGTGGTTTCGTGACCATAAATCTGAGGTAGAAATAATTATTTTATAATTATTTTGATGTTTATGATATGATTTTATGATGGTGTGAAAATTTCGTGAAGAAATTCTAAGCGTAAAGTGCTTAATTTGAAATTAGGGACTAAATCGAATAAGTTGCAAAACTTGCATTCTAGAAGTTTCTAGTATGAAATTGCTTTGGAATATTAATTAGGAGGTCTTGAATAGCAATTTGACCAATTTTAAGTTCATGGACAAAATTTGGACATGGATGGAATTTTTGAAAGTTTAGTAAGGAGGGGCATTTTGGTCATTTGGATATTAACATGAAATAAAAAGGGAAAAATAACACAAAATTGGTCATCTTCTTCATTACCACGAAATTTCAAGGGTTCTCTATAGCTAGGGTTTGTTTCAAGCTTCCAAGCTCCATAGTAAGTGACTCCAAGCCCCGTTTTTAATGTTCTTTACGTTTTCGTAGTCTCGGTAACTCGATAAAGCTTATGTTAGCAATAATTTAAGTTAGGGTTCATATTTGGAAAAATACCCATAGGTGAAATTTGTGTATTTTGATGTTTTATGATAGAATATGAGGTTTTAAATTATGTTAGACAACTTGTGCTACTCGGTTTTAAGTAAAAACGAGCAAAACGGCTTAATCGGTAAAAGTACATATTGTTCATAAGTATGTGTTTTAGTGGGAATTTGAGCTTGCTAATGGTAAATAAATGATCAGCATGTCCTAAAACATAAGAATTTGTGATAAAATTAAATTTCCGAACTTTGGGGCAAAAGTGTAAATATGCAAAAGTTTAGGGGAAAAATTCTAATTTTGCCAAAATTTGAATTTAGGACTATTTTGATAATGTGAGTATTAAATAAGCTAAATGTGTTATTTTAGATCAAGAAAGATGTGGAATCAACCTTGATCGAGGAAAAGAAAAGATTTTGGACTAAATCGCAAAATTGCTATATTTTGTACCGAGGTAAGTTCATGTGTAAATAATGTAACATAATCGTTATTTTTAAGTTAATTGATGTTATTTATATGATATGCTGATTTTTATCATGAAATATATGCTTTGTGGTTATTATCAAATAATATGCAAATTATGTGTGCTACTTGTTAAATATAAATTGCTACCGAGTATTGGTTTCGGTATTCTGTGGAAGACGGCAAGGATATGTGATTGAGGAAAATCCCGTTTGAACCTTAGGAATAGATTAGGATACAAGTGGCATGTCACTATGATGGTTGGGCATCCGAACTCGTTGAGTTGAGTCCGAGTTCACTTATGGATGCAAATGTCTGAACTCGTTGAGTTGAGTTCGAGTTCGTGAGATGTAACTAGGCATCCGAGCTCGTTGAGTTGAGTCCGAGTTCACTTATGGATGCGAACGCCCGAGCTCGTTGAGTTGAGTCCGAGTTCGCTTATGGGCGGGTTACATGATTGATTGATTACATATGTGGCACTTATGTGCAAATGATCCGTGTATCCGAGTTATATTCCGATGTGTTCAACGGGTAAAATTCTAGCGGAACGGAAGAATACTCAAGATGAAAATGATATTTTGGTAAGTGTTGTGAAATGGACAATTTGGACAGGTAAGTACTTAAACCTCGGGTTGAAACTTGATACAACAGAAATAAGGTGGTAAGATGATACACGATAGCTAGAAATGTGGTTTGTATCTTTGTGATATAATGCTATTGTTGTTGATATAATTGCTTTGTTATGTTACTTGTTATTTGCATGTGAACTTACTAAGCATTTATGCTTACTCCCTCCTTTACATTCATTGTAGTTTTTAGCGAGCCAACTTGGATATCGGGAAGGTCGAAGAAACGCTCACACTATCCGAGGAAGAATTGGTATATTGGTTTGTAAGTTTTGATGTATGACATGTATAGCAATATACTTGTTTTGTGCAAATAATCTTGTGACATGGTTGTGGTTTGGTTGAGAAAATGCTTGATAATGATTAGACATTGGTATGGCTAGCCTAGATAATGTTGGATGCCTTGTGAGTTTAATGTGTTATATAGTTCATGAGAATTCATAAAAAGATGAAACTTGCCATAAAACAGAACACTACAGCAACAACGACGTGAGTTTGAAAAATCACCAAAAATAGTAGAAAACGAATTAGGTGAAGAATTAACTATGAAAATTGTGTCTACTTTCAAATGGAAGAAGCGAACTAGGTAAAGGAGTTATATGTTATAAGATATTTGAGTTTTAGTGAAATAGGGCCAGAGCGATTTCTGGATCCCCTGTTCCAATTTTGAAAATTCATCATAAATTGTAAAAAAAAATAATTAGGAGTTGTAATTCATATTCTCAGAATCCTTATTGAATCTAATTTTAATAGAAATAAACGGTATAGTTATATGAATTTTGTACAGGGAGAAAAGTGGTTCGTAGTAAGTAGAGGTCAGTGTAGTCAAGTCCTGAAACAGGGGTAACTTTAACTAATAAACTGTACTAATTGGCCCAACCAAAAATTTTAGAAAAAAATTAGTAGATAGATATGTGAGTCTAGATTCAGGATAAATTTACGGATCTTGATTTTGAGTTTCGTAACTCGAGATATGATATTTTTAGCGACCATGACGCAGAAAAACTGCTTATTCCGAAAATCAAAATAAATGATGTAAAGTTGTTTAAATGATAAATTATGTTAGGTAACACCTCAAGCTCGACTCCGGCGACGGTCTCGGGCGTGGGGGTGTTACAAAAATTAGGTACATTAAACATATAAAATTAACTTGCTATTAAATTCCCCTACTTAGCCGATGATTGTCCTCAAGCATGTTATACACTCCCATACTAGAAACCATTCAATATTTTTTCCTGAAATCAAGTCTAACTCAATAGCCATGTGCAATGCAAACAATTTAGGTGTAGCATGAATAAGAATTTACTCAATTTAACCAACAAGTGTTTATCAAATTTTAACAATATGCAAAATCAACCATTTCACTTACTTGAAGCTCAATCAAACTTGCAAGGCAATTCTTGTTTATCCAATTATTCAACAAGTTTGGGCCATAGCCGAATCTTTTTGTGTGAGATGAGATGACAACCCAAGCATCTCACCCAAATTACTCAATTTGATATGTCTCCAAATGGATTATTTTTCCCTACTCATGGTAGCTCGGTTTGCGGAGTGTTTGCAAGTTTCAGTTCGTCACTTGTATCTTTTGACGTGAGGCGAGATGACAACCTAAGCACCTCATCCCGATTACTCAATTTGGTCACATTTCCAAAATCTTCACTTGTAATTAAGCCATCAATGGAGTAGTATATATATACATATATAATTTTTATTAACATAAAATAAAATGACTAAAATGATATACGAGTGCTTTTATTAAGCAAGTTTAAAGAACTAGCAATTTTCACAATATTTTCAATTCTACAAAAGACTTGCCAATCAAACTAAGTAATGAGCAATAATTCATGAATCACCTAACCATTTGAATTAACTAAGTATAGGAATTAAATGCTTAATTTCAAACAAATTAAGGAATAATCTCAGTATAAGAATTAACACATGCAATGAAGAGAAAATAACATCATAGCATGTCATACAAATCCCCCTATTTAGCCTACATTGCCACCAATGTGCAATAATAATAAAAATAAGAAAGAGAAGGGTCAAGTTTACTTACCATATATGTTTAATTTGGCAAAAAGTGGTGGAAGGGACCACTTTAGAATATAGCGAAGATGTTTTAGATTTGAGCCTCTATTGTGTCAAAGCGAGCCTCAATGTAGTTTAGTTGTTTTTTCACAGCAGAATAAGGTTGCTCCTTTTACTCCCTAGGAGCCAGATATGGCATTGGTGAAAAAATTTATCGATACAAGTAGCTCGTGTACCTGGGGGAACAAAATAATACGTAGTAGGAGTGCCGACAAGCAAACCCATAGAATCCAGACAATATTCATCTAAATGATCCATAGCATATGCACATGTAAGAGATGATAAATCAATTTCAGAGGGAAAATTTTGTATGGCTAAATGTGTGACATATAGGCTAAGTATGAGTAGTCGGTAAGCATGTAAAACGGTACAAAAATAATTAACCTTATAATCGGAGTGCATACACCGTAAGAAAAACAATTTCATCTTTGTTAGGACAGATGAAGGTTCATTATGAACTAAATAGCTAAAAGCAAGAAATCTATGAGTGTATCTTAAGGTTGGTTCATGCACTGGTAAGACTTTAGAGGTCTTAGAATTGTAAGAGCAGTGTATAGAGTGAGTCAAAGCTGAGTAAGTGGCATTGGCATCAAAATCGCTAGGTATATCAAGTAAAGTTGGATGGTATGAGTCAGTTTGAACATTGTCAGGGTCAACGAAACCCATGGCTATATTAAAATCCAAAACTGACATTTTAAAAGTATTACCAAGCAATCGAAAGCAGATGATGTCCTGAGTTTCAACAGTCCTAATGGTATTTGTATCGAAACTAAATGTTGAATAAAACTCATATACGAGTTTGAAAAATGAAACACAATTACTATTCACATACGATTTCCAACTAATGGTATTAAAATAATTAAATACAGCATCATGTAAAATTAGAGTATTGAGGGTAAAAAGAGGGATGCTCTTACAGACCGGGATTGGTTGATGTCAAATTTCATCATATTTTATGCGGTGCTCTCAGGTTGTAAAATTTAGAAATCCCTAAAGTCTTGTTTTCGCTAGCATCGTGTAAGAACACCCTCGCTTGTTGCACTTATTATCTCTAAGTGGTTGAAACTCTTCTTGGGGCATACTGTTTGGTGGACTCGGCATATTAACAGCTTCAGTATTGCTGTTCGAAGTTGTTACTGGCTCTTTACTTGGCTAATATGGCGGTGGTTGTCGTGACTATATGATGCCTGACCTCGTTTGGCGTATAGGAGGTTGCTCATTTTGATTCGAAGGTTCTGTGCCATGCTACTCTGATGTGCTGGTTCTGTCTGAACATCCATTTGATGTGTTAGCAATGGAAAAACAAGTTAGAAGTCTGGGACGTCATATTCTATTCTTTCAGAAGCATCCAAACTAATTTGTGGGTGCTCTATCTTAACTTATGCTGGGCTCCTTCGATGGTGGTTTCAACTGGGTCCAACACGTTGCATTGGCAGTAGCCGAGATTGTTCTGAATTATCTTCATCAATGGTGATGACAAGTGGGGCTGAAAATCAATTGCGGCCTCTATTTAAGGAAGCTAAAAATTCATCGGTTGCTTGATTTCTAGTGAGAACCATTGCTTAGGTTTTGGTGTTGGCAGCATTTTAGGTGAGATAGAATTGGGTTTTTGATTAAGGGTGTGATGATAGCGTATGAAGTTGGTGAGTTTGAAAGGTGATAAGTTTTGTTTGGGGAAAAAAGGAAAAAGAGAATAGGAAAAGGAAAGGGTTTTTTATGGCTACCAGTTCGTGTTGTTTCTGGTCGGTTCAATCCAATCCGATTTAGTAGTCTTGTGTGTTTATTTCAGCAAATGGCAGCACTAAAGTTTGACAAGGCATGCCTACGCCATAGAAGAAATTCACTTCTGACTTCTTCTTGGATGTAAAAGGGCAACCATGAACATTTCATATAACGTGCCCATGCCATAAACAAAATCCACTACTTATTTTTAATGGGCTCCCACAAACCTCAACCAGGGAATTGACTAATCATGTGGGCATGTCTTGAACGCATTTTTTTCCATTTTTAGCTTATCTCCTTCACCATTATTCCTAAAAAATAATGCATTAAAATAGATTAAATAATAATCTTATTATTATTCTCTTATTTTCAACATAAATTAAATCGAATTCAAAATTAAATAAATTAAAATAAATATTTATGGGTTGCCTCCCAAAAAACGCTTTTGCTTAACGTTGTTAGCTCGACAACCTGAGAATTTATTTGTTTGGCTTCTCAAGAATTAATTCTTCCACCACGTGCACTTGGAAGTTTGTGTAAAAAGGTTTCAACCTTTGCCTATTGACCTTGAAGCACTTTCTAGATTCCTTGCTCTTAATATCGACTGCACTATGAAGAAACAATTGAGTAATAACGAAAGGACCCAGCCATTTGGTTTAAAGTTTTCCTGTAAAAATCCTTAGTGTGGGATCATAAGGCAACACATTTTTTCCTACTAAAAATTGTTTACAAGATACCTCTGATCATGAACGGCCTTGGTTTTATCTTTATAAATGCGGGCATTCTCATATGCATCATGCAGGATTTGCTCGAGCTCTTGAATGTATGTGCAGCTCCATATTGCATTGTTTAATAGCCCAATATACCTTGTGTTCCAACTCTACCGAAAGATGACATAGTTTACCGAATACGAGTTGGTAAGGAGACATGTCTATAGGTCTTTTGTAAGCCGTGTGGTATGCCCACAATGCATCATTTAGTCGTAAGCTTAAATCCTTCCTATCTGATTTCACGGTCTTCTTCAAAATGATTTAATTTATCGATTTAAAACTTCTACTTGATCGTTTGTTGTGGGTGATAAGTTGTGGCCACTCATTGTTTTATCCCATATTTCTTCATAAGTGCATCGATTATCATATTATAGAAGTGTGTTCCTCAATCACTGATCAACGCTTTTGGTGTGCCAAACCTAGAATGTAACAGCCCAATTTTGGGCTTAGTCGAAACAGTGGTTTCGGAACTACAAATTCGAGGTCGAGAGATTATTTTTAATATTATTTTATGTGTTATAGTATGATTATATGAGTGCATGAAAATTTTTGGTGAATTAATTTTAGTGATTGGAAGCTTAATTGCGAAAAAGGATCAAATCACATAAAAGGCAAAATTTGTATTTCACTAGAAAATGGTGTTAAATAGCTAGAGAACGTTAAGTGGGGGTCCTTAATGAGCAATTACACCCATTTTAATAGGGTGGCTGGCCATGAGAAAAGAAATAAAGAAAAGTCAAAGATTAGGTGAATTTTTGGTGACTAAATTGATAAAATAATACCTAAATAGCCTAGCTTTCATTTTTCTTCATTTTTGCCTTCTTCTTCACCGAAAATTTTAGCCATTGTTGGGGTTTTGAAAGCTCAAACTTTCAGCCACTCATTTCTCTTACAAGTAAGTGATTTCAATTGCCTTTCTTGATGATTTTTATATTTTTTAGACCATTGTAGCATGAGCTAACTAATGGGGGGATTATTTTGCAAAATGGTTGAAATTTTAGGGTTTTCTAAGAGAGCATTTATGCTGTTTTCTAAAATTTTATGGAAGAAAATGAGTTAAGGTTGTTAAATAAGCAATTTTTGTGAAGTGGTGTTCATGAAAAACACCTAAAAGGGATTATGATGTAGAAGTTGTAAATAGATAGTAATTGTATGAAATAATGGAAATTTTGAGTTGCTCTAAAAGGAAAAAGGGTTCGGCTAGGCATAAGGAATGAGAAAATTCAATAAAAATTGATTTCCGAGCCTAGGGGTAAAATAGTCATTTTGTGAAAGTTTAGGGGCAAAATGGTCATTTTGCCGAGTTATGAATTGTGAAAATGTTTGAATTGATGTGGTGGTTAAATTGTTTTTATTATTATAGATCACGAAATACAAAATCCAGGTGTAGACTAAGGGAAAGCCAAGCTAGCGGATTAATCGAGCTAGCCGCCTATATTTTGTAATCCGAGGTAAGTTGTATGTAAATAATGTAACTTTTTCGATATTATGCATGAGATTATTAATTTGGCATAAATTGATTAAATGTGATTATGAGTAATGCATGATGAGATTTAATGTGATAAAATGCCGGTTGAACCATAGGAATAGATCGGATATTCATGCTGTGACACTAGGGTCATACAAGAGCCAGTGTAAGACCATGTCTGGGACATGGCATCGGTGTTGATACGAGTGCTAGTGTAAGACCATGTCTGGGACATGGCATCGGCCTCGACATGTGAGCTAGTGTAAGACCATGTCTGGGACATGGCATCGGCTTTGATATGTGTCAGTGTAAGACCATGTTTGGGATATGGCATCGGCACAGATAGAGGAGAGCCAGTGTAAGACCATATCTGGGACATGACATTGGCCTCGATATATAAGAAACAGTGTAAGACCATGTTTGGGACATGGCATCAACTTGACATGTAAGCCAGTGTAAGACCATGTCTGGGACATGGCATCGGCATAATACCCTATGTTTGAGGCTTATTGAATATCCTTTCGTATTCTAATTGGTTCAATGGGAATTTAAAGTTTGTGTCAAGAATGAGAAATATTGATGATATTGTGAGTGGTACAGGTACCAACATAAAATATATGAGATGTGAGCTCAAACTCATGTTGAATGATTAGTAAGGGATGTAAAATGAGTAAGTTATGCTTGTAGCCATCTTTATATCATGTGTAGATTGTGATGTGTTATGAGTATGTTAAAGCATGATAAATTGTTGTTATTTATTTATTTACAACTTATAAGCTTTATGCTTACTCTCTTTTTTCTTTCCATTCTTTTATAGTGCCGCCTAATTAGTTCATGGATCAAAAGACGTCGGAGGCTTCATTCACACTATCAACTAAAGCATTCGGTATAGTTAATTTTTAGTATTTTAAGAAATGGCATGTACAAGGACTTAGTCTTTTGTTAAGTGTCAATTTTATTTGGGGCCAAGTGTGTCGGCTTGATTTTGGAATCCTATTTTTGTATAAGGCCATGGATATTGGCTAACATTGTTGTTGCTATATTTATAAAATGATGATGTTTTTCGAGAATGGATAAATGGTATGGATGATTGAGTACATGATCGAGTTTCTTAAGTATGTGAGGAAAATGCATTCGTAATTTAAAGTGTTAGAGATGAGAATGACTTGGCTGTGGTCATATAGAGGTGTATTTGTGTCGTAAGATGTGTTATTTGAAATTGGCGTGTGTTTGATATTGTTTCAGGGTGGTAAAAAGGCTTGGTAGATAGCATTATATTATCCGCACGGGTAGACACACGGGCATACGTCTAGGCCGTGTGTGACACATGATCGGCCCCACCGGCGTGTAGCTCAGCCGTGTGTCCCCTGCACCTTAAGTTGGAAAAGTTAAATGCCTAGTAGTAACCACACAATTGAGACATGGCCGTGTGTCTCAACCTTGTGCTTGACACGGCTTAGCACACGGATGCGTGCCTTGGCCGTGTGACCCTTAAGGGATGATGACGTTAGAAACAGAATGTCAAGGTTTTTGCACACGGGCAGCGACACGGGCGTGTCATGGCCGTGTAAGGGACACGGGCATGCGCCAGGCCGTGTGAAAACCTGTGTAGGTTCAATGTTAGGAAATAAATGCACACAAGTAAAGGGCATGGGCGTGTCCCATTATGCTTAGGCCATGTGAGCCACACGGGCTGCCAACACGGCCATGTTAGTAGATCATACGGGCGTGTTGCCCATCCATACGGGCGTGTGCCCTGTTTTCAAAGTTTTTTCCTAAAAGTTTTCTAAGTGTTTGAATAAGTCTCGAATCATGTTTTAAGTATAATTTGAGCTCCGTAGGTTCATATTAGGGACTTTATGCTAATATCTGAAAAGTTTTAATTTGGAATGAAGATTTGATAACTCGGAAATGAATGTGTGTTTGAGTTTGAGTTAGGTAATGCCTCGCATCCTGTTCCGGCTTCGGATATGGGTAAAGGGTGTTACATGGAAAAATAGAGTTTCTTAGAAATCCCACTACAGTTTTAGCATCATCTCAATGGGTAGCTTTAGCTTCTACTCATTTAGATACCTAATCAACAATGAGAACAATATAAATATTACCAAATGAAGAAACTGTAACACCCCTAACCCATATTTGTTGCTGGAACAAGCTTACGGAGCATTACTGGAGTTTACAATTCAAACAGACAAAAATTTCTAACATTTCATATCATAATAATAAACATGTTAAAACCAAATCAAAACATACATATTACCCCTAAAACGAGCCCTCGGGGCCTTAAATATACATTAGAAACAATTCGAGGCTAAATCAGAAACTCAGAGAATTTTCAGAAAATAATGAAAATTTTAAACACTGTAGGGGTCACACGGCCATGTGACTCACACGGCCAAGAGACACGCCCATGTCTCAGGCTGTGTAGGCATTCGAAGTAGGAAGACATGACTGTGTCCCAACCTGTGCACGTGCCCGTGTAACTCACTGACTTGGGTCACACAGCCAAGTCACAAGCCTGTGTGCCAGGCTGTGTACCCTTCGCAGTAACCCCACACGCTCGTATGTCGCCATGTGCTAGGCCGTGTAACAGCCTGACTTGCAACCCTTTGAAAGCTACAGGGGACACGCGGCTGTGTCACGTAGCCGTGTGTCACACACAATTGAGACACACGCCCGTGTCTCTGTCCGTGTGGACGAAAATAGGTCATTTTACAAGCCATTTTTCTCCTCCAATTTGGCATGTACCTACACACAACATTGCACATACTTATAAGCCATAGCAAGGCATCCAAATCAAGCATAAAAAATCTTATACATATGGTATAATATCATACAACCAAATATCCCTTAGGCACCTCAAATGACAACAATAAAACATATATAAACATGTACTCTATTTGGAAAAATAATCAACTAACTACTAGCATATTTGCATCAATTCATGCCATTTAGTTTATTTACCAAAACTTCTCAATTTGTACCAAATATGACATTCTAAACTAGTACCAAATCACCATATAAGTCATACATGAAAAAGTAAAAATTCACCACAAATTCATCAATCCACAAAACACATTTAACCATCATTTTACCTTTCATTATTCAAACACAAAACAAGCCACATATCAACCATGACAAGGCTACTTATATACATACCAAAATATGCCAAAACACAAGCCAATTCAATTAGCCATATTCACAACAAAACATACAGGCCAACATTAGTCAAAATACCTATACATGCCATTATAACCAAAATTTAACAACCGAATGTACCAAAAGAGTTTATGGATAGTGTGATATAGCTCCGACAACCTTCCAACTCGAACAAGCTTTCGATCCACTATAAAACATAGAAAATAAAATAGAGTAAGCATTTAAGCTTAGTAAGTTTGTATAACATAGAATTTAACTTATCATTTAGTCATATAATAGGTAAGTAAACAAAGAATATCCCAACATAATTTGGCCAAATGCCTAAGCACATATACACCGATCATGCTAACCTTGTAAACACATATAAAAGCCAATAAACATGTATGAACACAACAATTGATCAAGTTCCATATACATGTATCAACCAATTCAAGTTTCCATATACCATATGACAATATTTCCATGTAATTTATGTGTATACCTATAATAGCCCATTTTTTAGTCTGATTGGAACAAGTGGTTTTGGGACCACCTAACCGAGTTGAAATATTTATTTAATTATTATAATAAGTGTTATTGCATGATAGAATTATTGTATGAAAGTTTCGTAAAGAAATTTTACCGATTGAATAGTTAATTCAGTAAAAAGGACTAAATCGTATAAAGCGATAAACATGAGTTCTATTAGTAAAATGGCTTAAATGACTATGGTTTTATTAATGGAAGTCCTCACATTGAAATTAGACCATTAGTGGTCATAATGGACAATTATGGACACTTTTAAAATGATTTTTGGTTGTTTAATTAAAGGTTAATTTTGGTATTTAATAATTAAAGGTTAATAATAATAGAAATGTTAAAACCATCATCTTTTTCTCTATTATTTTCCATCAAAATTGAGAAGTATAGATAGCCATAGTTAGAGCTCAAGGTTCGGCCAACTTATAATCCTCAATTAAGGTACGGTTTTAGATTTGTTTTTAATGATTTCTATGTTTTTGAGCTCGTTGCAGCTCAGTATAGCTAGCCCGTACCTCAATTTCTAAAATTGTTGAAGATTTTGAAAGATTCCATTGTTGAATACATGTGTATTTTGAAGTTTCTTAATAGATTATTGATGGTTGTTAATAGATATACAAGTGTTATAAAGTGAATTTTGATGAATTTGAGCATTAGGGATGAAATTGAAAAAGATAGAAATTTTATGGTTAGAAATGGGAAATAATTGAAAATATGGGTTGATATTGAGTACATGAAAATTTGGCTAAACATACGTATGTGAAAATTTTGTGTATTTTGTAATTTTATAAAATAGGGACTAAATTGTTAAAATGTGAAAATATGAGGACTAAAGTACAAAAAGGTCAATATATATGTTTATGTATTGAATTGAATGATTTAGTGAATAAATGGGTTAAATTTGGTAATATATAGATCAAGACAAACAAACACCTAAACTTGATCGGGGGAAACGAAAGGTAGACGAGTAGATATCTGATATACGAGCTAATACGAGGTAAGTTCGTATAATTAGAATTGAACTTATATTTATATTTTAATTGGATGAATTTGCTATTGGTTTAATTGTATAAGGTGAGAGTAAATTGAATTGCCTATTGGTTATATACTCTAATTAAATACCGAGTCCCGTTTGAACCGTAGAAAGTCGAAGGATACAAGTGACATGTCATTAGGGTTACCGTTTTGGTCGAGCTCCTGCATTTGTTGCGGACTCACCACAACTCGTATGAGCTTACCATTTCAACTCTTATGAGCTTACCGTTTAGCTCTTCGGAGCTTACCGTTTCAGTCTTTCGGGGCTTACCGTTTCAGCTCTATGGAGCTTACCGTTCAACTCATTTGAGCTTACAGTTTACTAGCTCAAGAAGAGCATACCGATTCTGGTTCAAAATAGCATACATGATGAATTGGCGGATTACCGATTATACACATAGTATGTATCACCCGAGTATCCCTCGATGTTTCCGAAGGTTCAACAAGCACTATACCGATATGAAACATAAAGATTATATGTTACAAGGGTTACATGTTGTACATGAATTACATGATACATGTGTAACACCCCAAACCCGGCCTAGATGTTATGACCAAATCTGGTGACGTCACATGAGAGTGCTTTTGGAATAGCTTTAGCAAGTCAAAAATCATTCCGGTTATTATATTTACTTAAGTCAGAAAACCATTAATCGAGTTTTTCATTTGAACCCATTTCTTTTACGTGGAAACTCTTAGTTAATTTTAAAAAATCAAAGTCTATATGACGTTTGCAGTTTCAAAATAAATCCACAAATATCAAGTTAAATCCCAAAGTAAAACAAAGACAGTCCAAGTCCCAAATTACATAAATAGCCCCAATAAAATAAAAACCGTAATGACATTAAAGTCATAAACCGTAGCAAATGCCTCGGTAGTCACCAACGAGCCCTCTGCTGCACTGATCCATCTACTGTTGAGGATTACCTGACAAATAAATAAAATGAAGGGGTGAGTTTTCGTAAACTCAGTGTGTACATCCCTACAGTAACCATGCATGTAACAGATATCAGTCAATCAGTCATAACTCAAGCCTGAGCCCTTAACAAATACAGTGTAGGCCTTAGCCCACTCAGAACAGAATTAGATACATTCAGACCTTAGCCCATACAGGTGGTATACATGCATATCAAATCAGTACAGTACATGCCCACCAACCATGTACACCATCTCCGTCCACCCTCCACACCATGTGGGGATAAAATCAACCCACCCAACCCTACACACCAAGTATAGGGATAAAACCAACCCATCCAACCCTACATACCATGAGGTGCCTTAAAACGGCACATAATAAATAAGGGTAGCACCACTACCAGTCAAACGACTAAAAGCCTTTCAGTCTTCCTTCTCTTCAACAACCATCCCAACCCAATGCAATGCAACATAAATAGTGCCATGGCATGCTTTCATACAGTAAACAGATTATACAGGTTTATCATAGCAGATACAGTACACATGCTAAACATAACATGCTATCACATACATTTACTTAATCATATTCAGAATAAGGGTCTTAGTATCGCTTACCGACCCTTTTACAGGTCACAGTCGACTAGGGCGACCCATGCAACCTTTCAGAACAATTCAAATTAATGGGCTCACATGCCCATGTGGCCTACCCGTGTGGGCCCACATGGCCCAAATTGGCCTTGTCCATGTGGATCACACAACCTAGCCCGAATCTCACACGCCTATGTGGTTCACCCGTGTGGGCCCATACGCTCGAGTGGCCTACACGGCCCAATTGGCCTAACCTGTGTCTCACACACGGCCTAGCCAGCCTCACACGCCCGTGTCCGTCGTGCTCGTGTGGCATGCGTACGGCCTGGCTTGTCGATCACACGGTCGTGTCTCACCACACGGCCTCCACACGGGCAGTCCACACACCCATGTGGCATTGATAGCCTCGTTTTTTACTTTCATTGAAATGTAATTTCAGTGCGATTGGGGTACACACCTGATTTATTTTTTGTCGTCTACTCAATCCCAAGATTACTAGCACCTATAATAAACCGATAATTGCTAGATTAAACACTTGATACACATTAAAATCGAATTGGAACCAAGAATCCCAAGAATGCACAAACAGCTTACCGAAATCAATCAAACTCAATTCCAAATTAGACTCGAGAAATGTTACTCCCAGCCCCACAGCCTTCTCCTAAACACTATTAAATTTCAGTAAACAATGATGCTACAGTTTCCATAACAAAACCTTAATAACACACTTAACAAAAGCGCAACTGCAACCACGACACGGGATTAGAGAGGGAAAAAGATTTAGGGGAACGAAATAAGTGAAGAAAGGCTGAAATTCAGTAACCAATGGTGACAAAAAGGAGATGAAAAGAAGGGAAATATGGCAGAACCTTTTGGAGAGAAGATGAACAAAATTTTGGTTGTGGAGAAAGAATAACCTTCAAAATTTCGATAACCCCCTAATCCCCCAATTTGCTCCAATTAACACTCAACTATTCACCCACTTAAGTGTTCCACTAAAACTCAAATACTCATACGGCACCAGCACAAAAATAATGCTCATGTGCTAACTTGAACACAAGACTTCTCTTACTCCAACACTCCACTTATCCACCAGACCAGCAGGCCTATTCTGCTATGTTTTTACCAACATTTAATTAAAAAGCCTAATTACCAAATAAAACCCAAAATTTAACCCAAATTGAGGCTTGAACCTGGGACCACCCAAACATACCCAGAGCACGTATCCACTAAAACAGACAAATATTTATGCCAAATTATTACAGATACACATTTAGAAAATTTACTGATGCCAAAAATTTACAAAAGCTGAAAATACAGAAATCTGGGGCGTTACAATATGAATATTATTATTACATGAGATATGAATTTCATGAGCTTATTATTAAATGAATTACATGTTTTACATGTATATATGTTATATGTTACATGGAGAATAAGCTTGATATGAGCTAAATGTATATGAGTACATGAAGTATATATATATATGACATGATATATGATACCTATGGTTGATATGATTACGATGATACTTGAATTACATGATTGAATTGAGCTATATGATACATGAGTGCCTGGAATATATAGTTGTTGTGTAACTAACATGTGAATGATGTTTTGAATAGGCATTGAGGACATATGACTTGGTTTTATAATGTTTTTAATGTTTTAATTGTTGAATCGGTAAGTTTAATTCTATATTATATGGGCTTACTAAGCTTTTAAGCTTATTCCATTCTTTTTCTCGTGTTTTATAGATATTGGAAGCTAGCTCGATTTCAGACGAAGGTCGGAGAATTGCTATCGCACTATTCAAGCAAACTTTTGGTACTTTTGGGACTTTTGTAAATGATGTAAATGTGGCATGTATAGGCTAATTTATAGGTTGAATTATATGGCTATATATGTTAATGTTTTGATGAGAACTTTGGCACTTGATCAAGCTATGTGATATGGCTTAAGTTGGAAATGTTAGCCTAATATGAAAGCTTTATATGATATGCTTACATATGGTAAATTGATGAATGATGATGGCATTTGATAAGTTAGAAGCAAATGATATTATATGAATGTTTTGTAATGTTTGTTATGGTATAATTGGCTTTGTTATGAATGAACATGAATATGGTCATAAGTGTATTATCAAATTAGTATGATATGGGAAGAATGAAATGGTAAGTTTCATGACTGAATTGGTATGATATGGTACATTTGACATGAATGAAAATGGAGTAATAAGTATATATATTTTACTTGAAATAGATATATGGAAGTTGATATAAGTTATGCTATAAATAGTATTGAATTGTTTAATTATGAAATGGTCTATATGTGAATTGAATTGGCTGATTTGGTTGCTTATTTAGTGTATAAATTTGGTACAAAATAATGCTTGTAGGTACAAGAGATATGAGTGGGAAATATGGCTTAAACCAAGCTTATTTTCGTGCCACACGGCCTGAGCACACGGGCGTGTGTCTCGACCGTGTGACCCCTGCACCCTGAATAATTTGGACAGTATAGCACACGGACTAGACACACAGGCGTGTTTGGTGACCGCATAGCCAAGTCAGGATAACACACGGGCTGGACACACGGGCGTGTCTTGTGACTATGTGAATAAGTCAGTGTTACACACGGACTAAGGATAGTCTGAGGCATGGCCGTGTGAAACACATGGCCTAGCCACATGGGCGTGTGCCTTGTTTTTAAGGAAAAATTTCCTAAGTTTTCTATATGCTTTCAAATGTTATCGTTTAGTTCTGATCATATGTTTTAACCTTTATATGCTCAAATTAAGCATGTTATGAGTATGAACGAATGAAATGTATTGAAATGAAATAATGTTTGATTATGAACGAATGAAATGTATTGAAATGAAATAATGTTTGATAAAAGTTTTAAAATTTTTCTATTTTGAACTGAGTTACAAGCCCTGTAATGCCCCTTACCTATTCCGACAACGGTTTTGGGATAGGGGTATTACAATACCTGTAATAATTCATATAGAACACTTATCATGTCGTATCAGAACATTGCCTATTAAATTGTTTAGAATACCATTAGATACCCAAGATAACTCACACATAATATGCTAGCTCACATAACTATAATCCGCAACACATGCAAGACCTCAACCATCGGTAGGACATTCAGGACCAATACCCAAACATGTAAACCCTAATGACATGTCATTTGTATCTTACAGATTCTTAAGGTTCAAACATGGCTCGATAGCCGTACCTCGTTGGATATGCAACTGTGTATACATATAGCAAATTTACAATTCATCCATTTTTCAAAATAAAACATATATTCATGATTTAATCACACGAACTTACCTCAATGAGTTTACATAAATATGGAGGCAATTAATCCGAGACTTTCTCTTTACCCCGATCTAAAGTTGTACGAGATCTATCTTGATCTATACAGATAAATTTAACTTATTTCAATATATTTTTCATTTAATTTAACCCAAAATCATATTTTGAAAAAATTACCATTTTACCCCTGCACTTTTAATTCTTTACAATTTAGTCTCTAGCTCATAAAAATGGAAATTTATGAAATTTCACTACAACCCACTGTGGTCGAATATCAACTAGGTCCCTAGCATGCCCTATATTTCACTTTTTTCACAATTTCACCCTATATAATTTTCTATTTTTCAATTTAGTCCTTACTTGACAATTTTACCAAAAATTCCTTTACAAAAGTTGTTTATCTAACATTAACCATCTATTTTCTAATATCAAACTTCAAAACTCATGTATATTCAACAATGGCAAAATTCTAATTGTTTAATAGTTTCACAAATTAGTCCCCGAGCTAGCTAGATTAAGCTACAACAATTCTGAAAACATAGAAATATATAAAAACGAGACAAAAATCATACCAATTTAGCAAAGATGAAGGTATTCAAATCCCTATCTTAGAAGAACAAGAAGTTTCAGTGGTGTTTTGATGAAATGAAGAGGGTGAAAGCGTTTTACCTATTTTTAATTATCATTTAATTACCAATTTCCTTAATTAACTTTTAAAAACTTTAAAAATTACACAAAATGCCAAGCCATCATATTCCATTATGGTCTAATTACCATATAAGGACTTCTACTATAAAGTTCTATAGCTACTTAATACCTTTAGCTATTAGAACTCAACTTTTTCACTTTACGTGATTTAGTCCTTTTTATCAAATTGAGCATGTAAACGGTAAAATTTCTTAACGAAATTTTTATGCGGTACAACTATCATGCTATAGGTAATAAAAGAATAATAAAATAATTTTTTTGACTTTGGATTTGTGGTCTTGAAACCACGGTTCCAGTTTCATTGAAAACGGGTTGTTACAGAAACAAATAGACCCATAAAATTGATGTCCCACACATCAAAAATTTCATACACATGTATAGATGTAAGGGGCATTTCATTCTTTCGGCTCAAGTTATCCACCTTTTGATACCTTACACAAGTCTTACAAAATAAGTAAGCATCATGAAAAATGCGTGGTTAAAATAATCGACACTCAAGTACCTCATGTGCAGTACGTTTAAGGCCAAAAAGCCTCCACAAGCATAAGAATGACAAAACGCTAGAATAGATTGTACCTCAATTTCTGCAACAAATCATCAGATTACCTGACTGAAACAGTGTTTCGATAGGTAAAGGTCGTACCAAATGTAGTATTGTGAATCTCATTTGATTTTGTCCTTTCTAGAGCATGGTAAGTTAGAAGAGATAATATCTGTAGTGAGGTAATTTACCATATCTACGTACCCTTGGTAAACAGCTTGTGCCGAAAGTAGTTTCTTGTCTAAAAAATTATCCTTTAGTAGCGTATCATCTTTTGAGAGTGGCAACTGACTTAAGTGGTCCGCTACTAAGCTCTCGTACTCTTTCTTATATTTAATCTTGAGGTCGAACTCTTGCAAAAGCAGAATCCATCTAATCAACCTCTGTTTTGTCTCTTTTTCAATCAAATATTTTGAAGTTGCAGGGTCAGAGAAAACAATGATTTTAGTTCCTAACAAATATGATCTAAATTTTTTCAAAGCAAAAAAATAGCTAATAATTCTTTTTCAATGATCGAATAGTTTCTTTGGGCGGTATCTAAGGTTTTAGAGGCATCAAAGATGATATGGGGTTCCTTACCAATTCTCTGCCCAATGACAACTTTTACACTGCAATCACTTGCATCATGCATAATCTTGAAGGGATAATCCCAATACGGTGGTTGCACTGTGGAAGTTGAAACAAGCTTCTTCTTGAGAGTATCAAATGCATCATTCCATGCTTTATTGAATTCAAACCCTTTGTCTTTTTACAAGAGATTACAGAACAATTGTGAAATCTTCGAAAAATCCTTAATAAAATGCCTATAAAAACTTGTATGGCCAAGAAAAGAATAGATTTCCCTCACAATTGTTGGGTACGAAAGTGAGTTAATAATGTCAATTTTTACCTTATCAATCGCAATCCCTTCAATAGAGACAACATAACCAAAAATTAATTTCTTATCAACCATAAAATAACATTTTTCATAGTTCAGAATGAGATTAAATTTCAGGCATCTTTCCAAAATCTTAGTGAGGTTTGACACACATTCACTGAAAGAATTACCATACACCATTAAGTCATCCATAAATACCTCAATTATTTTCTCGACATAGTCAAAAAATATACTTACCATACACTTCTAGAATGTGGCCGGCGCATTGCAGAGTCCAAACGGCATCCGACTATATGCAAATGTGCCAAAAGAACGTGTGAATGTCATCTTTTCTTGGTCTTCTGGTGCTACTGGAATCTAAAAGAAACCTGAATAGCCATCAAGATAGCAATACTGATATTTACCGACTAAACATTTGAGTATTTGGTCAATAAAAGGAAGTAAAAAATGGTCTTTTCAAGTTAAAGCATTCAAGTTCTTGTAGTCTATGCAAACTCTCCACCTATTTTGAACCCAAGTGGGAACCAATTCACCTGCTGAATTTTTAATTAAAGTCACGCCGGTTTTCTAAAATACATATTTTAAATGCACTTTGCTTTTGTTTTGTTTTCAATTCAATTTTTACTTTGTTGTTCAATTTTGTTTCTTTCTTAGCCTACGAAATATTATGCATTGTTTTTATTATTCTTTCCTTTACTTTTTTTAATTAATCCTGCATAAAACCTCGATTAAATATATTTATTTTCATGAGTAATTAAATTTTATATTTAGTTTTAGGCCAATAAATAATCCGATAGAGAGTAGTGAGATCCGAACTTGCACTTAAAAGTCTTTATTCTAGTTTTTCTTTTCTCAAGTTTAGAAGATAGATATCGTTATCTCACAAAGTTATATTGGCACCAAGTCAAAAAGAGTTCGTTGGTTTGGTGTTGGTAGGCATACAGTTGGAAGTATCGAATTAATCGTCTATTGAATTCGGTCTACTAAAGAACACATTGGTGTGTTCAATTAAGTAGTTGGTTGGATTTCGTCAAGAGAAATAACAATTAGATCTAAATTACCTGCATGGTTGAGGTTGTTGGTTCGAGTTAGGCCTTTTTAGTTCGCAAGGCTACTAGAAAGCTAAATCGTGGACGTA
This sequence comes from Gossypium stocksii, assembly GCA_020496765.1. Classification (NCBI taxonomy): domain Eukaryota; kingdom Viridiplantae; phylum Streptophyta; class Magnoliopsida; order Malvales; family Malvaceae; genus Gossypium; species Gossypium stocksii. The sequence continues at coordinate 60,462,367 of CM035622.1, forward strand.
TAATTTGTGGTTGTTCATTTGATAAGGGTTAGTTGTTGAGCATTCCCGCAATTAATATATACACGTGAGTGTTGGTGGTATGCAGCATCCTCAGTCACTATAACTAACTTATCAGTTAAGGAGAAAATTTGTTATCAATGATCGGTTCAAAAGTAGAGCAAAATCAAGCTTGAAGTTGGAATTTTATCATATTAGTTTATTCAATTTAATTTCTTTTCTTCTTATTTTAACTATTATTTTGATTTCAATTATTTTTATTATTTTTACTTTTATCATATTTAAACCCTTCCTTTTTATTTTTGCAAAAAATGTTGTTCGTTGTGTACATGACAACTACATAGACGCAGAACCTGATTAAATCGAACAACAATTTTAGATGTCCAGTCTCTGTAGGATCTACTCTACTCCCTACACTACTATTTATTTACTGTTTAGGCATAGAAATATTATTTTTGGTGGATTCAACACCCACCATGGGGTCATGTAGAGTAGAGAGGTGATTTTTTGTTACCCTTATGCTCCATCAATACACTCCACTTACAGCTAGGCCACCATCTTGGTTTCACCTAAAAAAAGAGGAAAAGCATCAAAAAGAGAGTGAAAAACAATATTGAATGGCTTTTTTCTTATTGTTATTGCTATGATTATTTGTAACTAGAGAGGCCTAGACGGTGGTGACAACAATGGTGGAATGAGATATGAAGGTTGTGTGTTCAATCTACGATCACCGAAGCACTTGTTGATATTGTGGGTGAAGAAAGTAGAGAGGGGATGGTGTGGAGGAAGGCGGATTCACCCTTGTCGGGGCTGAGAGCCAACAGAGGGTCGAACCAGGTAGTTAAGGATAGATCGTCCCTCCCGTGGGGGATACGAGGCACGCGGGTAGTCGATTACTAAGTGACAATCCAGATGGCACAAGGCAGAAGGTCACTTGCGGGTATCTCTTAGATTGATTCTCGTGTTGCCACATGTCCTAATCGGATAGGGGTATGACAAAAGTGTTATAAAAAAGTTAGAGTTAATTACACCAGAAATTCCCAGACTATCAAAGTTATATATTAGTTTTTAGGCTTTCAAAGCTTTTACGAAAATTTTATTGTCTATTTTTTTTTTGGTTTTACTTTTATTTTAGTTTTTACTTTTAAAAGTTATGTAACAACATTTTACTTTTTTTTAATTTTTATGTTAAATTTTTCCATATAAGATTTGGCGTGTTATTTAAAGATTAAATTATTATTTTAATAATAAAATGACTTGATTGATCTAACATCAATAGTTTGGAGATATAATTAGATTATTTTAAAGTTTAGGGATTAATTTAGAATGAGGGTCATAATTTGATGATACTTAGTGCAATTAACTCAAAAAAAATAAAATAAATTAACTGAAAAAAAGTTAAAAATAAGAATTTAGAATGTTTTCAGGGAAAAAATAAGAATAAAATCATTAAAAAGAAACAGGTAAGTTGAAAAAGCAAAAGACCTGAAAAGAAAATAATCTTAGAGGATGGTTGGAAAAGAAGTGAGCTATTGGTGAGAAGAAAGCACTATATTTAGCTTTATTTTTAAAAATGTTTTTGAGTGAAAAGTTAAAATTCTTTGTTTCTGTTTTTAAAAATAACATATATTTTTTAAAATATCTTGTTTAACCATGCTTTCAAAGAAAATATGTTTATGTCCAGAATATTCTTTATTCTAAAAGTTTCCTTAAAAACAATGGCATGGCCGTGGACAGTAAATATCTGAAAAAGAAAGTGAGATAACTGAGTATTTTAGACAATGTAAATATGAATTCCAATTGAACGCTCGCGCGATGGAAACGCTTGAACGCTCGCGCGATGGAAACGCTCGTGCGATGGAGATCTAGACTACTTCTTCGAATTCCTTTTTCTTTCGTTACGATGATAATCGGTTTCTTTTCTCCAAAACCTCAAAATGGAAGAGCAAAAGGGAAGAAAACAGCATCGAGCAAAGATGCAGGGTACAGGGGGCGCTGCTGAAGCTGGAAGCCATTCCAAACGACCTCGTATCGATCCTGAAAGGCATAAACGGTATCGAGAGAGAAAAAACGTAAGAGTGATTCCTTAAACCATCATCGATTTTTTTTCCTTTGTTTATATATGTCTTTATTAATTAGTCAATCCTTGCCTTGCGTTTTCATGAGTAAAGTGGATGTTTGAGGAGCTTCAACTCGTCGAAATAGATTATCACAAAAAGCTTCAAGAGTTGGCCGAGACCAAGAGTGAGCTGGAGAGATGCAGATCAGAACTTGGAGACAAGGAAAATGAGATCCAACAACATAAGGCTACTCTTGAGTCACAGGTTCTGCACTGCCCATTCTCTCTCCTTTTACACTAATATGGTGTCATGTCAATAGTACTGACTAGCTTAAACAATCATAAATTAGTTTGAATCATATGCTTGGTTTTGTATATACTAATATATGATGATTATAATTAAGAGTATTCTGCAACATGGTTGGTCTTGATTTTTAAATCACATAGTTTCAGTGGAACACGGGAAACCTAGGGTTAAAGTGGAAATAAAGAATTGTGCTTTTTCCCTAAGCATTTATATGATAATTGTGTTTTTTCAGAAAGCAAGCATGGAATTGATGGAGCAAACCGTCGTTCATATAATGGCACACTTGGTACGGAAATTTGTATAGTATTAACCGTTTCTCTCTTGTTCTTACTAAAGATCTGTTGCTTATATATTTTTATAACAATATATTTATTATGCTTTTTACTTAGTACCCAACACTTGGTTAAATCCTTGTTATCTTATATTCGGATGAGTAATTCATTTCTCTTCAATTGCAGGGGCTTAACTGTACTTCTTTTAAGGAGGTATGCCAATTATTTGTATTTAATAATTCTGAGTTTCTGATACATTTGTTGAGTGCTGAATAGGGGTGTAATCGAGCCGAGTCAAGCTTGTATACTGTCAAGTTTGAGCTCGATTGAACATTTATTATTAAGCTCGTTTACCAATTTTTATATTCAAGCTCGGCTCAATAATTAAGCTTAGGGTTGATAATAAGGGCAACAATGTAATTTAGTAATATAAAAATATGAAAAGTTTGATAAGGCTGATGAGGCGATTGAGTCAAGTATTACTAAACTCGTGTTCGGCTCGATAGATAGCTCGAGTTGCTTGAGCTCAACTCAATAATTACCAAATTGAATTCAAATTTTTTTCAATTTGAACTTGAGTAACTTACAAGCACTAGTGGCTCATTTACACCCCTAGTGTTGAACTTTATTCTTCATTGCAGATGGAAGAATGGTTTCTGGCGCAGAAGTGTGAGGGAGATCATCAAGGTTCAGCAACTGTGACTTCCAACTTTCAAAATTCCATGGCTCATTTTTGTCAGCCAATGGGTCTTGGTAATTTTATAAGCCACAAGCCACCCCTTGATTAAATTGCTTAGTGTTGTATTATTGACTTTTTACATGTTTTCACGCCAGTACCAAACTAGCATTGCTGCCTCTACTGCTGCTGGCTCATCCTCTTCTGCAGTTTTTTGGATTTTTCATCATATATTTTAGTTCATCCTGTTGATCTTATTCCTTTTTTTTTCTCAAATTTTGGCATAGGATTTACATGTTTTGTGGTATTAAAGTTTTTGTTTTCTTTAATGTGAAAATTGGTTAATTTAACTCTTTGATTACAAGTTCTTCTTATGTCTCTCTAAATTTCCTTGTTAATTTAGGAGTTTGGATTAATTCTGCTGCACGCTCTCCCTTTGGGACAAATGATATCTTGTCTGAGTATGGTGATCCGAACAATATTGGTAACCATTTCGGCAGTGACCTTGCTGCTGGTAATAAATTTAGTTTTTTGCATTTATCACATTGGTTTATCTTTTTTATTGTATTTTCTTTAAATCAGCCCTCCGATTGGCAAAGAAATTAATTACATGTTTTTACTTTTTATCATGCTAAAAAAATTTCACTTTTAGAGCTGTTTTACAAAATTTAATCAATTAGAGGGCATTTGGTTAGTGGAAGATAAGATTTTGTTATTTGGTTGATGGAATGTAAAGACATAAATTACCAACTTTTTTATTATTAAAACATATTATTAACTATGGTTTAAAGGTAAATTTGACCAAAATGATGAAAAAAAAAAGAAAAGGGAAAGACATTTTTATCCCATTTTTTGACAGTTGTTTAACTGTTGGGATTGTGAATTGAGATTATCGGCTAAGGTAATATTTGAAATCCAGATATAAGAATCCTATTTTGGTATCTCATATTACCCTGAAAATGTTCCATTTCTTAGCCATCTCTCCAGGACATCTAGTTTTGTTAGATTGTAACCTTTTCTCACCTTACTAAAAGAATCCTTTACAGTGTTATATTATTGACTTTTAACATGTTTTCAGGCCTGGACTACACAAGCATTGTTGCCTCTAGTACTGCTGCTGGCACCTCCTCTGCTCCCCCAAATGGTCATGGTAAAGCAGGTTTTTGTATTCATCATCATATATTTTGCTTTTTCTTGTTTACATCTTACTACTATTTTTTTTCCCCCAAATTTTGGTAAATGATTTACCTGTTTTTCGGGTATTAAAGTTTTTGCTTTTATTTTGGGTAATTTTATTGTTGATTATAAGGTCTTCTCATGGCTTCCAAAATTTACTTTCTTGTTTAGGAGTCTGGATTAATTCTGATGCTGCCAATTATGACTCGTGTGAGTTTGGTGTCCCCAACAATGAAGATTTCCTTCTCAGTGATTTTTGCCTTTTCATCGATGACCTTGATGGTGACAAATTGAGAGGTTTTTTTTTTTTTTTCCTGCATTCATCGTATTGGTTTGTACTTTTTTTTTTTAAATCTTCCCTACAATTGGCAAAGAAATTATATGTTCTTTTTGTTTTTTGGGTTAATAATTTAGGAGTTGTCACTGATTTGCTGCAGGAAATAATCATGAGAATGATGGTGGTCCTTTCCTCCCGTTTCCTTGATGCAGGTAACAAATCATGTTTTGCATTTATCATATTGACTCATCTTGTTTATTTCTTATTTCTCCTTTTACATGTTTTTGATGGTGCAATATCTTCTCTTTTGGCTTCCCAATTTCCCTCATCCTTAATTTTCTTGTTAATTTAGGATTTCAGCTTTGTGAAAATCCATCTTCGGAGTCACTTTGGCAATGGCCCCCAGATCCTTTATTTATATTTTTATCGCCATAGTCTTTCCTCCGTTGTTTTGCAACTGCGTTTTTGATTGATTAGTTTGAATATGTTATTAGAGATGCTTGATTATTCAGTTGGTACTTTTAAGACATCTTTCTCTTGATGACTGAGTCACCTTTGACACGGATGGTTTCCAATTTCCTTTCAAGTTAAATATCAGTTTTTGTAGATAAATGTGAATAATGATGTATCATGTAACATGTATGCTAAGGTTTCAAATTTGAGTATGGTACAGCATTTATTTGCCTTAGAAACAAATAGAGCTATCCATCATTGAGACTTTTAACTTGCTTCTTCCACGCAAGTAGGATGAAGATCATAATCACAGGCATCACAAGAAAATGCCCAGAACTTCCCTTGTCTTTCGCAATAATTGCAGACATATGCTTTAGCCATGTCCAGTTTAAGCACATGTTGATGCTTTATGTCCTGGATTTGCCTAGGCAATGAATCCCCTTCTTTTCTCAAGCTTTCTTCAATTTCTTCAATGCTTGATTGAGTGAATGGAAAAGCCTTTGCACCATACAGGGTGATTATGTTCTTCCCGTTTGTGCTAATCGGTTTCCCATCTGGTCCAATAAGAACTAGTGCAGGAATGGCTTTGATGTTGAAGATTCGGCACAGATCTTGTCGAGTTCGGTCTTCAAATGGAAGTGCCAGCCATGGCATACCGCTTATGTTGACATCAAACTCTTTCTGGTCTCTGTCTGAAGAAACCAAAACAACCTCAAAACAGTCTCCCCTGCTGCTCAATAGCTGGTTGTAAGCATCTACAAGCTGTGCAGTGAAAGCACGGCATGGAGGACACCAGTGTGCGCCGAAATAAAGGCCGACTGTCTTCCCAATAAGTTTTGATACTAAAACCTACAAAACCCGAAACATAACCGGGCTCATAAATTATACCTAAACCCTACATTAATATAAAAAAAAATCACGGATAATGTTACCTTTCCACCATCGCTAGCAACAACATAATCCCGTCCTGGACGAGCTAAAAGTTGATCGATTTTTCCTCCTTGACGCTTTGAATCATCGATAGCCTTCAATTCTTCTCTTCTCTTCTTAGTGAAAGGAAATGCATCCTCGCCAAAATCTTCAATCAATCCAATCAAGTCTTCTTCAACTGATTGTCCATCTAAGTTTAAAGGAACGAGCGAGGGAATACGAACAACATGAAACCTTTCACGTAATTTCTTATGCAAATTCACATCAAAAGGAACGGTAAGCCAAGGCATGGTCTCGAAGTGAGCATTGAATCCATCTTCATCGTGGTCCAAGGAAATAAACACAATCTCTAGCTCTTTCCCCATTGTTCTTAACATGTTGTATAGCTGCACCAGCTTTGGAGTAAAACTTAGACAGGGCCTGCACCAGTTTGCAGAGAAGAAGAGGCAGATCGTCGTTTTCTCATAATCAAATGAAGATAAGGGTACCTAAAAACACACAACAAAGGAACTAACCGTTTTCTTAGGATAATCAAATCACTAATCTTATCCATATAGTCCAAGTAAGATAATCAAAATATATCGACAACTAAAGAAAGCAAAAAAGGGGTATTTGAATTTTGTCAAGAGTACCTTATCTTCTTCACCGGATAACAGGAAGTCAACCCCTTCAGATGCCAAGATGGTGAGGAAGTCCCAAAGGGGCAAGTTTGTGGCCTGATAATCAGGCTTTGACATGGCAACTGTGTAGTTACAAGGCTTAAAACATGAAGTTTGGGAGGTTATTTTTGTGCAGGGTGGCCTGAATTGCAAACGCTTGGTATAAAAGGTTTATTATATTCTGCTACGCAACTTACTGTTAACTTGATGAAAAAGTTTTATTCTCATCACGCAACCAGGAATATTCGATGAGCAATTTTCAGGGAATTTAAGCCATAAATGGGAGTGACATATCCAATTTTCTCCGGATATATTCATGACATTGACTCAGGTTTCGTCGGCCCTATTTCTTTTTTATAAGGATAGGCTCGAAGTTTGGATTCAAATCCATCATCTCTTATGGAGCCCACTTTTATGATATACCATTTATTTATTGAATATTATTTTTATGCGTAAAAAAGAGGCACAAACAAGAATCAGTCTTTTCTTTTTGGCTTTCAGGAAAGCAACGTTAAAAGCCTTCCATCTTTTGTCACCCTCTTCTATGGGTTTACTATTTAAGAGAAAAAGAACAAACAAGAGAATTTTATAAGAGTTAATTGAATATAGGAGTCCATTAAATTGAAATACTAACATTTTCTACCATGGTAATTTACTGGATTTTTCTTTTTTGGATCAAGAGAACCAGACTCAATCATAGATAAAAGAGATTAAAAGTTGCAGGAGACAAAGTCATGAAAACAAAAAAAAAAAAATCCATTAAAACGTATTCATTCACCCAAAAATAACATCCGGACAAAGGGGGATATACTTCTCCCTTTAACTTCTACCATGGAGAAAAATTACAGTATATCCTCATCTCACCTACCTATGCTCTCATCCTTCTTACCCTTTGCTTTGCTTTGCTTTGCTTGTTTCAGCAATCAAAATGTCATTGCCAGTTTTTTAAAGTTCATCATGAGAATCATCATCTTCTTCAGTTGATCCGCCACCTGGGGCTCCACCAGATCTTTGGTACACGGCTGTGATGATTGGGTTGCATACTGCCTCTACCTCCTTGAGCTTCTCCTCGTAGTCTTCCTTCTCGGCACTCTGGTTGTCGTCAAGCCACTCAAGTGCCTCTTTCACTGCAGTTTCAACTTTCTCCTTCTCATCGGATTCAAGCTTGTCAGCGAGCTTATCCTTATCATTAATCTGGTTTTTCATGTTGTAGATATAGGTCTCCAGGCTGTTGCGAGCATCAATCCTTTCCTTCACCTTCTTGTCCTCCTCTGCAAATTCTTCTGCCTCACGAACCATTCTCTCAATCTCCTCCTGGCTCAGACGACCCTTATCGTTTGTGATAGTGATCTTCTCAGATTTTCCAGTGCCCTTATCTTCTGCCTTGACGTTTAAGATGCCATTTGCATCGACTTCAAATGTGACTTCAATTTGAGGGGTTCCTCTGTAAATTGAGGGATCAAACCATAAATGAATAATTCAGGTGAAGAAATGCAGAAAATACAAATGAGAATTGATGGGTAGAGCAAACCTTGGGGCTGCAGGAATTCCAGTAAGATCGAATTTTCCCAACAACCTACAATCTTTTGTGAGACTCCTTTCACCTTCAAAGACCTGACATCAAACCACAGCAATTCAAATAAGGTTCAAAGTATTACAGTTATTAGCATCAGAAGGAAAGGAAAATCCAATTCTTAAGTATTTTACATGTAGGCAAGCATATCTAAGTGTACCTGAATGGAGACGGTGGTCTGCTGGTCCTGATAAGTGGTGAAAACTTGTGACTTCTTGGTTGGGATAACAGTGTTTCTAGGAATCAACTTGGTCATTACTCCACCAACAGTCTCAATGCCAAGGGTAAGCGGAGCCACATCAAGGAGAAGGATATCTGTGCAGAAAGCATCAAACAAAAATATCAGCCACGTCGATTCAGTTATAGAAAGGTTTCATCCCCTATAGAGTCATGTATCGTCATTATAGACAAAACTACTTACCTTTCGTTTCATCACCACCCTCTCCACTCAGGATGCCTCCTTGTACTGCAGCACCATAAGCAACAGCTTCATCTGGGTTAACACCCTTGTTGGGCTCCTTTCCATCAAAGTAGTCCTTGAGGAGTTGTTGTACCTTTGGAATTCTAGTGCTTCCACCAACAAGAACGATCTCATCAATTTGGCTCTTCTGCAACCCAGCATCTTCCATCGCCTTCTTCACAGGTCCCATGGTCTTTCTGAACAGGTCATTGTTCAACTCCTCAAAGCGAGCTCTGGTCAGTGGCTCGGAGAAATCAACACCGTCAAAAAGTGATTCAATCTCCACACGGACCTGGTGCTGGCTGCTGAGAGCTCTCTTGGCACGCTCAGCTTCCCTCCTAAGCTTCCCAAGAGCTCTGTTGTCCTTGCTGATATCCTTTCCATGCTTTTTCTTGATCAACTTAATGAAGTATTCCATAATCCTCTGGTCAAAATCCTCACCTGCATATAAAATATGACCATAAGCAAAATACATTGTAAAAACAATTTTTGAAAGCATTATATCAAACAATGAATATCCTTACCTCCCAAATGAGTGTCTCCATTTGTTGAAAGAACCTCGAAAACACCATTGTCAATTGTCAAGATACTGACATCGAACGTCCCACCACCAAGGTCAAAGACAAGAATATTTTTCTCACCGCCTTTCTTGTCCAAACCATAGGCAATGGCAGCTGCAGTTGGTTCATTGATAATTCTAGCAACATTGAGCCCGGCAATAATGCCAGCATCCTTTGTGGCCTGCCTCTGGGCATCATTGAAGTAAGCTGCAAATAAAACATAAATATATTGAGCATAAAGGAATAATCAAGGATCGGCCCAACAGGAAGCATTGCTTCTTATTATGCACTCACCTGGAACTGTAACCACCGCATCCTTGATTTTCTTCCCAAGGAAAGCTTCAGCTGTTTCCTTCATCTTAGTCAGAACCATGGCACTGATCTCCTCAGGACTGAAGACCTTGGTCTCTCCATCCTTAATCTTTACTTGAATATAAGGTTTGCCATCCTTGTTCACAATCTTATACGGAACAAGTTTCATGTCTCTCTGGACCTCCTTATCTTCGAACCTGCAAATAACAAAATTGCTCTGATAAGCATATTACGTATACCAATAAACCATTAAAAACAAAAGAAGAAACATGAGAAGAATGTCAATTACTTTCTTCCAATAAGTCTCTTGACGTCAAAGATGGTTCTTTCAGCGTTAACAGCTGCCTGATTCTTTGCAGCCTCACCGATGAGCCTCTCGCTGTCAGTGAAAGCCACCCACGATGGAGTAATACGGTTACCTTGGTCATTGGCTATAATTTCAACATGACCGTTTTTGTACACACCAACACAAGAATAAGTTGTACCAAGATCAATTCCAATGACTGTTCCCAATTTCGCGGCTTCCTCCTTGGCAATTGAGATTGCAAAGAAGCATCCTGTTTGCAGAGTTTACAGGATGTTAAAACTATTATAGTTATAGAGGCCCTACTGAAAGGGCCACGTGAACCACAGATCAAGAATCCTAACGAACTTTCTAGAACATTCTCGTGCATAATTTTAATAATCTAATAAAGATATTGCACCGTAGTGAAAAGGAGAAAATTTACACTGTTTAGTTCAAATTTAAATAATTAGATCATAGTTCTAGCCCGGCAAAGTAATTAGAGAGTCGTTATCCTCTAAATCCAGAGAGTTCTAGTTCTCGATTCAACGGAGAGTAATGAAATGATATGAGATCGCTGAAACGCTCGTTCGACGATCTAATGCATCTCGAAAACTCATAAAAACATAAATCAGATCTAAAAATGCATCGATTCACGGGAAGAACATCACCAAACAGAACTAGATCTACTACATTTTCACTAAAACAGAGCAAGAATCAGAGATCATGAAATCAAGCGAAAGCAAACAGATCTAGCAAAAAACAGGAACAGCATAGCACTCACCGGACAAGACTACAGCTAGAACCACCAAAGAGCCGCTTGCTCTCCACGAGCGAGCCATCGCATGTACTCAAAATTTCCTCTCACTACGTAGAAGTTTCGAGGTTTCTCTATGAAAATCGAAACGCTGTACCGTTAACACCAGGACGAGTGATTTTCAAATGACACTTTGCTTTGTTTTTTCTTTTTATCTGTGAGAGGAAGTCGCGGTTCGAGGTTTTTATACGTGGAGTGCCCGCATCAAACGCGAACTTATTTCAGATGGGTGTATGTCATCGCTGGTGATGTGGACCAATAAGAATTCAAGAAGGGAATTCTTGAGCCAATGAGATTAGATCTTGTGTTGGGGAGATCCTGGCCGTTTATTCTCTCTGACGTTTGCGTGTCCGCTTTTCCGTTTTTCTACATTATTAAAAGTAGGATATTCAAAACGCGCAAACACTAAGTCGTTTTTGACCGGCTCAAAACCTGAAATGCTAAAATTAATACTCATTACGGTTTTAATCACTACGAAAACATTTTACATGTTATAGAAAATTAATAAAATAATAAATAAAATGAATGAAAATATTCTCGTGTGTTTTTTATTTCTCTCAGATAAGGATTTTATTTATAATTTATAAGTAATTAACATTCAATGCAATACCATAAATGAAGCTTATTTAAGTGCTTCATTAATGCATATATAAAACATTGTATAATGAATGGGAGGTTTTATCTCATAAATGGGGGTTAGAATATGGACATTCATATTTATTTATAATACTCCCCCTTGGATGTCCACTAGAGAAAACAATGCCTCATTAACACCTTTATTAGGAAAAGCCATGTGAGATAAAAACCTAATGAAAAAAAAAAGAGTACACAATTTCCTATTACAAGTTGCCTCATTAAAACTTTTACCAGGAAAACCTAGTGGGACAAAACCTTGGTTAAAGGAAAAGAGTACAACGTGTTTTAGACTCCCCCTAATAGCGACATCACATTATATATTTAAGTTGACGCTTTCCAATCTTGTTTCGTAGTCTTTCAAATGTTGAAGTTGATAATGCCTTGGTAAAAAGATCTGCTAAATTATTACTAGAACGAATTTGTTGAACTTCTATATCACCTTTCTTCTCAAGATCATGAGTGAAGAATAATTTTGGTGAAATATGTTTCGTTCTGTCACCTTTGATATAACCACCCTTTAATTGAGCTATACATGCTGCATTATCTTCGTATAAGATAGTTGGCATATTTTCCTGTAAAGGTAAATTACACATCTTCTGGATATGTTGGGTTAATAACCTTAGCCAAACACATTCTCGGCTTGCCTCATGCATTGCAATTATTTCAGCATGATTTGAAAAAGCAGCAGCTAATATTTGCTTTGTCGAACGCCATGATATGGTAGTACCTCTACATGTAAATAAATATCCCATTTGAGATCGACCTTTATGTGGATCCGATAAATATCCAGCATCTGCATAACCAACTAATAGGAATTTTGAATCATTTGAATAAAATAATTCCATATCAATGGTCCCTCTAAGATATCTAAATATATGTTTAATTCCATTCCAATGTCTACGTGTTGGAGAAGAACTAAATCTTGCTAACAAGTTTACAACAAAAGTTGTATCAGGTCTTGTATTGTTTGCAAGATACATCAATGCTCCTATGGCACTTAGATATGGTACTTCAGGACCAAGAAACTCTTCATCATTCTCATAAGGATGAAATTGATCTTTATTCACATCTAATGATCATACAACCATAGGGGTACTCAATGGATGTGTTTTATCCATATAAAATTTATTTAAGATCTTTTTTGTATAAGTTGACTGATGGACATGAATTCCATTTTTTAAATGCTCGATCTGTAGGCCAAGACAAAACTTTGTTTTTCCAAGATCTTTCATTTCAAATTCTTTCTTTAAATAATTTACTGCATTTTGAAGCTCTTCAGGAATTCCAATAATATTTAAATCATCAATATAAATAGCAATTATTACAAAGTTTGATTCAAACCTTTTTATAAAAACGCATGGGCAGATTAGATTGTTTTTATAACCTTCTTTTAACAAATATTCACTAAGACGATTGTACCACATACGTCCAGATTGTTTTAATCCATATAAACTTTTCTTTAATTTGATTGAGCAACTTTCCCGAGAAACTCTATATCCTTTAGGGATTTTAAATCCTTCAGGGATTTTAAATCCTTTTGGGATTTTCATATAAATTTCAGTATCAAGTGTACCATACAAATAGGTTGTAACAATATCAATTAGACACATGTCAAGTTTTTCACGTACTGCTAGACTAATAAGGTATCTAAACGTGATTACATCTATCACAGGAGAATATGTCTCTTCATAATCAATGTCGGGCCTTTGCGAAAATCCTTGTGCTACAAGTCGTGATTTATATATTATGACTTCATTTTTCTCATTTCGTTTTCGCACAAATATCCATTTATATCCTACCGGCTTTACATATTTAAGTGTTTGGACTATAAGTCCAAAAACCTCACGTTTAGAAAGTGAATTTAATTCTGCTTGAATTGCATCTTTCCATTTTGGCCAATCTTTTCTATTTCTACATTCCTCAATAGATTTAGGCTCAGGATCCTCATTTTCTTTTGCTATTTCAATAGCAACATTATAAGCAAAATTGTTGTCGACAGCTATATTTTTTCGATTCCATCTTTTTCCTAAAGTAACATAACTTATTGAGATTTCTTCGTTATCATCATTTTCATGTACCTGAACCTCTTTTGGGGTTTTTTGATTAGTTATATCTTTGGTCATTCTTGGGCACTTGCCTCCACAATATTACTATCTTGAATAATTACTCATTTCCTTTTTACGAGGACTTTTATCTTTGAAACCGATTGGCCTTCCACGCTTTAAGCGTGGATTACTTTCTTTTGCACTAACAATTTGCCCTATTGGGATATCAATTCGTATTGGAGCATTTTTAGTTGATATGTGAGATTTTGTAATTCTCTTTAGGTCAGTAAATGAATCTGGCAGTTGATTGGCAATGTTTTGCAAATGTATGATACTTTGAACTTCTTGTTCATATTGACTTGTGTGAGGATCTAATTGAGATATTGATGATGCATGTAATCTCTTTTACCAGTTGTATTTTCTCTCCCCCTAATGTTGGGAATGTTGTTTCATCAAAATGACAATCAATAAATCATGCAGTAAATAAATCTCCAGTTAATGGTTCAACATATTTAATTATAAAAGAAGATTCATAACCAACATATATTCCAACCTCCTTTGAGGATCCATCTTTATGCGTTATGGTGGAGCAATTGGAACATATACTGCATATCTAAAAATTCTAAGATGGGAAATATTTGGCTCCTGACCAAAAGCTAATTGTAATGGGGAGTACTTATTAAAACATGTTGACCTTAAGCGCACAAGTGCTGCTACATGCAAAATAGCATATCCCCAAGCTGTAACAGGGAGTTTTGTTCTCATAAGCAATGGTCGAGCTATTAGTTGAAGGCATTTGATAAACGATTCAGCTAAACCATTTTGTGTATGAACATGAGCTTCAGGATGTTCAACTTTTATCCCAATTGACATACAATAATCATTAAAAGCTTGGGATGTAAACTCACCAGCATTATCAAGACGAATAATTTTGATTGCATAATCTAGAAATTGTGCTCTTAATCGAATTATTTGAGCAAGTAGTCTAGCAAACGCCAGGTTCCGATCGATAATACCATAAAATATCTTAATGGTCCACGTGGTGGATAAATGGACCCACATATATCACATTGAATACGTTCCAGAAATGCAGGAGATTCAAACCCAACTTTAGTTGGTGATGGTCTAATCATAAAATTTCCTTGAGAACAAGCAACACAAGATAAATCCTTGAATTCAATAATCTTTTGGTTCTTTAATGGGTGTCCAATTGAATTCTCGATGATTCTTCGTATCATAATAGATTCGGGATGGCCTAATCGGTCATGCCAAATAGTAAATGTATGTGGTTCTACAAACTTCTGGTTTGTAGTAACATGTGACTTAATTGCACTAACATGTGTATAATATAAACCTGATGAAAAAGCTGGTAGCCTTTCCAAAACATATTTCTTTCTACGTTCAACATTTGTAATATATAGATATTCAATATTTTTCTCATTCATAGTCTCAATATGATATCTATTAAGACGAATATCTTTAAAACTCAATAAATTTCTTTGAGACTTAGTGGAATATAAAGTATAATCAATGACAAATTTTGTACCTTTAGGTAATAATATAATAGCTATTCCAAAGCCTTCAATGAGTTTTGAACTACCTGATATTTGTATTAACATGGGCATTACTCATTGTCAAATGAGAAAAATATTTTGTATCTTTGAGTATTGTATGTGTTGTAGCACTATCTGCAAGACACACGTCTCCATTGATTTTGAGTCCATCAAAATTTTGTTAAATATTCATATTCTTCATAAAAACAAACAAAATATAATATGAGAAACATTGCAAATATTTATTAAATATATAAATTATTCTTTATGCAAGAAAATAAAATATACTTAAAACAATATAAAAATGTCAAAATAACATAAATTTTTTTAATGATTCTCAAAGAAATCTGCCACATCTAGGTGAGTTATATTATTAAGGTCATTAAATTTATCACCCTCGTAGGCATGGCCAGTTTTAGTATTATAATGAATATCTTTATCTTTTGCCTCCATTTCATCATTTTGGGATATAAAATTTGTCTCCATATGCTTTCCCTTCTTTTTAATGGATGCTTGATAAAATTTCACTAAATGCTCAGACGTACGACAGGTACGTGACTAATGCCCTTTCATACCATATCGGTAGCATATATTTTCAACAGTCTTTGAAGGATTATTTTGACCACTTCTTTCTTGTCTTTCATTGTTATTCTTTTTCTGGTGGTTAGAAGTATCATTGTTATTGCCACCATGATAACGATTACTAATACATCATCGACCACGTCCCCCACTATGTCCACGACCACAGCCGCGACCTCTATATTTTCTATTTTCGTAATTATTGTGTACTGCTACATTCACTTCAGGGAATGGTGCAAAACCAGTGGGATGAATTCCATGATTTTTCATCAACAACTCATTATTTTGTTCAACCACCAAAAGACATGAAATCAATTCAGAATACCTTTTAAAACCTTTTTCACAATATTGCTGCTGCAAGAGCACATTAGTAGCGTGAAAGGTTGAAAATGTTTTCTCTAACAAGTCCTCATCAGTTATGTTTTCTCCACATAATTTTAGTTGAGAACTAATTTTGAAAAGTTCTGAATTGTATTCACTTGCAATCTTAAAATCTTGCATCCGTAAGTGCATCCAATCATAATGAGCTTTAGGGAGTATCACAGTTTTCTTATGGTCAAATCGTTTTTTCAAATTTTTCCACAACTTAAGAGGGTCTTTCACTGTGAGATATTCCACTTTTAATCCTTCATGCAGATGATGACAAATGAAAATCATTGCCTTTGCCTTATCTTGATTAGATGCTTCTTTATCTGCTAATATAGTATTTCCTAGACCTTTAGCATCTAGGTGAATTTCAACATCTAACACCCATGACAAATAATTCTTGCCTGAGATGTCTAAGGCTGCAAATAATCAGTTGAATCAAAATAAAAAAATATTAGTAAAATAATAAGTATTCTCAATCGTAAAATAATTCAATTATATATACCAAATTTGCTAAATAATAATATGTATGTCAAATATTGGCATAGAGAGGAATAGTCATAATAATAACTTAACACAAATTACATTAATTGAAATTTCTTTAAAAAAAAAAAACATGTATATATAATTATCATTATTAGATATTAGTTGAAAAAATAAATGTGCAAATGTTACCCAAAGCAAATATTTCATCTAGAAAATAAAATAAAAGAATTATGAAAATACATATACCGTATATAGTTTAACGGGAGTTATACGGGTAAATTATATAAAATCGAAATGACATGAACTTCACTATGAACTCGTAAAAGCTCGTGTTGATAATGTGTTATAGAAAATTAATAAAACAATAAATAAAATCGATGAAAATACGAGAGAATTTTCTCGTGCGTTTTTTATTTCTCTCAGGTAAGGATTCTATTTATAATTTATAAGTAATTAACATTCAATGCAATACCATAAATGAAGTTTATTTAAGTGCTTCATTAATGTATATATTAAACATTGCATAATGAATGTGAGGTTTTACCTCATAAATGGGGGGGTTAGAATATGGACATTCACATTTATTTATAAAATTACAAATATATTACCATATTTTTTCCCATAAGGGGGGAAGATTAATTTTAATTTTTATAAATAAATTATAATTTGAAAATTAAAATAAAGAAATTTTAAATATTAATATTTCAATTTTTTATATTTATTAATTTCCATCATTTAAAAATATTGTATAAAGCTATCTAGATTGTAAAAAGATGCAAGAAAGTTCTTCTGAGAGTTGCTAATTTTAAGGGTATAAGATCATGGCTTTAGATTAATGTGTATTAGATTAGAGAAATGGAGTTTGAGTTGAATCTCCGTTGTTGAATGCTTAAGGAAATTTGATTGTTTAAGTTTAAACACATTCATGAACAAAGTTAGTTCACGGAAAAAGCATGTTAAAACGTGATTGATGATAGTAAATCAAGCTTTGATTATTTGATAAATTATGAATTATTGAGGACCTTATTGAAAACCGTGAAAATTTTAAGGATTTGTTAGTAAATAATAATAAAAAATGGTTATTATACTATATTTATAAAGTTCGATTGGGTAGGTTTGTAAGAAATTAGCACTTCGGATATTCATGTGTATAGGGACTAAATTGAATAGAGTGCATTCATGTATATAACGTATTTATATGTGTTTGAATTATGTAATCAATGAATTTTTCATATTTGAATTTAATTTCGTAGTTAAAGATGATGTAGGGCCATCTCAAACCAAAGGGAAGTCCAAAGCCACAGACGAATATATATTCTAGTTTGTGCTCTCATAACTCGAGTTCATTAAATAATTAAATATATATGTTTAAACCGATATATGTTTGGAAGTTGTTTACTATCAATAAGAATGTGTTTAACACATATATATACTTGATTGGGTGATTTGTGATCAATTGGTTGAATGAATATACATATATATATGCTTGAAGATGTTATACTATTAATAATGACAACATTTGCCCTATTAACATTATCGGATAAAGTCACTGGTATAGTTGGCATATCATAGGATCCATATTGATAGGCGGGAGATTCAACACTATGCGTACAAGGCTAGAACTTAAGTTTGGCAAACCGTACGACTGTAGGCAATTTTTTTTTTTTTTGCTTCAAATTCGCCTAAGTCAGCCTAACTCTCGAAAGATGAGAACTTTTAGGAAAATTCTCTAAGGCACCAAAATATAATGGAAGCAACTCAAAGACAAAAGCAATAAAAGAACAGAAAAGCCCCAAGAAAGAAATGCACATAAGGTGTTTGAGTAAATACTCTCAAATATATTCTTTAACTTAAGAATAAATGAAGTACAGTGGGATGAAGTGATTATAAATGAAGGGGAAGGCCTCTATTTATAATTGAGCTCCCCTAGATCCAATGGAATAGATTAAATTACATCAACGACTGAGATTAGTGTCAATTTACAAGATGAGAGACCTAAGGAATTTAAACTCTATACAATCTTATACCTTAGGATTTACATTAACCATGGCAACTCTAATTTTACTAGAGTGTTTCACTGGGCCACCAAGGCTTTAAGTAGATGGGTTTCTCCATGTGTTCTTCCATGGCTTCCGCAAATCGAGCCAATTCAAGTGGGTTAAATAAGTCTCATTTAATCAGTTGAAATCCATGGGATGCTATGTGTGCATTCGTCATATGCTTTGATCTGCGTCCCGTGACATTCTCCCCCATCTATTCTTGTAATGTCCTCTTCGCATCCTCAGAATGACACTTGTTTGACTGTCTAGGAATTATCTCAATGCCTCGGTCGATTCCCAACTAGTCTCTTTATTGGTTAGTTCACCCCTTTAGAACATTTGTCTAGGTTTATGTCTCTGTTGTCCCTTAACTCTAATTGTATTTCTCTCTTGTATATCTCGATCGTAAAAGGCCATCACTATTACTTGCCCCTATAATGACTTGCCTCGACCGAGATGTTGGATCTGCTACCCTAATGTTGGATCTGCTACCCTAAGTATAGTATTTTTGTCTATGTACACTTATAATTTTTTTTGAACAAAATGGTTAATAAAATGATTCATGGATTACATTAATATTCTTTGTATAATTTCCTCGTATGGTTTTTGCATGCAAAGAAAAATAGAAGTAAATATTAGCTTAATTGTAATAGCCCAAATTTCAGCAATGTTGGAAATAGTGGTTCGAGACCACCGAATCCTACAAATGAACTCGTAGATTATATTATTTAACATTTATGAGCCAAATGTAGCTTTTAAAAGATTTTTGAAATAGTAAATTGTGTTTTATAAAAAATTATTTGGTCAAGAAATTGAGAAAAAGAAGTATCGAAATCTCGGTGTTATAAACCGAGCCATAAATATTTTATGAATATTTACGGAGTGTCCATAATGTAGTATTAAAATTTCGTTAGAAAATTTTGACGTTTAGGTGGTTAATTAAATAAAAAAAGGATTAAATTGCAAAAGTGAGAAAGTTTTGTTGCCCAGGAGTAAATACTAAAAATTTGAGGGGTTAAAGTGTAAGTATGAAAGAGTTGAAGGACTAATAGTGTAAATATTTTAAAGGTGGAATGATCTAGAAACTAAGGAAAATTGATGAATTATGACCAAATTGAATAGGTGAAGAATTATGAGGGACTGACTTGCAATTTTACCAAATTAAGTCATGACTCAAGAATGGAATTTTAAAAGATCACAAAGGGAAAAATAGTCAATTGGAAGAGAGAGAAATCTAGAAAGTAATGATGATGTTGGTGATATTTTTATAATTATTTAATTAGATAATTATTATTTATTTAATATTTTAATAAGATATTTTATTATTTTAATATTTTATTTAGTGTATATATATATGTGTGTATGGAAAGAAAAAAACAACACACACCACCCATACCTTTTTCATGCATTCACGTTAGAAGAGAAAAGGGGAGAATAAAGTTTTGCTTTCTTTACAATTTAGTCATTTCTCCAAAAATTCACCATTTTCACCTAGAAATCAAAAGAATTTCTATAGCTACCAAGAGAGAAAAATGTTAAGGAGACTATGGGGAGTTAGAATATCAAGTTAGATTCAAGAAATAAAAGCTGGAGGAGAGAGAAAATCAAGTTAAAGATTAAAATCAATGGGACAAGGTAAGTACATCAAGATTTCAATATATTTTTAAGTTTGATATTATTGAAAAAGTATGGAAATGATGTTAATGTAGAGTTTTCTTATATATGGTTCTATGATCTTGATGTGTTAGTAAAGAGAAAATAAGAGAAAGTGATGGGAAATGGTGTAGAGAAAGGAAATAAGGGTGTTATAAACTTAGTAATTAATGTCTTGCACTAAAACAATTTTGGATAGCAGCAATAACCTAAATTTGAAAAATCACCAAAAATGGTAGAAATTAAATTAGAAGTTGAGTAAGATATGGAATTAAAGCTTATTGAGTCTATTTTTATATAAAATAAACATAGAAAATAAAGGAATTTTTTATTCTGATATGTTTATATTTTTGTGAGACTGGTTCAGAATGATTTCGAGATCCCCTGTTCTGACTTGGAAAAATTATTAAAAATTGTATAAAAATAATTTTGGAACATAATTTATATGGTTAGATTCCTTAATGAGTCTATTTTTAGAAGAAACAAACTATATTATCATTTTAATTTTTTACAAAGAGATAATTAAATTTTACCAAAGAGTGGTCAGAACTGTCAAACAGCGAAATAGGGGAGACTTTAATGAATAAAATGTACTAATTGGATAAATCAAAAATTTTGAAAATTTTATGGTCATAAGATATATGATTCTAGTTTCATTGAAAATTAATGTATCTTAATTTGGAGTTCTGTAGCTCAAGATAAAAATAATTTAGTGACTATGACATAGATGGACAACTTGAATATGTACATAAGTAAATAGTGGAAATTAAAGATAATGTTACTTACAAGTGTGCTATTTATACTAAGGACGTGGATGGAGAGGAGGAGGAGGAAAAATATATGAATGACTTATGTATAAAGTGATCACATGCCCGCTAATAATCTATAAATATTGAATTTGAAATGAAATAATGTTTTATTTGGAATATTTATTATGAAATTATGATTATCGTTATAATAAAAAAATTGAACTTGTGAGTTTATATGGCTAAATTTTAGTGAATATTGAAATTGGACTCAATAAGTGATATGTCAACTTAGATTGTGATTGGTAGAAAGAGTTAGTGAATTGCATGTTTATAAATTGTTACACATATTTGTCTGAAATACGAGGAAATAATGGTAATCAATACATGGAAATATGAGAATATGATACATAAACATGGAATATGTCTGATGAATGAGTTCATTTGTGATTATATATTTGTACACCTTGAGTGTACTATTTGTAGGAATTGGTATTTAAAATGAATTAATGAGAAAAGTTCTAATATGAAATAGTCTGAATTCAAAATGAAATATTATGAAACATACTTGAAATACATTAATATGTTTTGTATATGTTATTTGAGTTCATGATGTGGCAAGTAAGTTTGTATGTAAGTAATGTATTGTTTTTAATTACATTTTCATATTTTGATATAATTTACGAAATAATGTTGAATATTTGACGTAATTGATAAAGTATCGGAAAGTAAGATAATTTCCTTGTTGAACATTAGGAATAGAAAATGGCCACAAGGGACCTGTGCGGAAATCTAAGTGGAATACACCCATGGCACCTAAGTGAAATAAGTCCATGGTGTATTGTTAAGTGATATAAATCCATGGCATTGTGCTAAATGAGATTAGCTCGAGAACGAGCCTATGTGATCTATGTGAAATGAAGTAGCTTTGGTCACAAGTGTGGCATTATATGAAATATCCCGATGTATCCATTATTATTCCAATGTGTTCAACGAGAATTGAATTAAAATGACTAAGTGAAAATGAATGTGATTATGATGATTAGAGGTGTGCATGGGCCGGGCGGCCCGACCCGGCCCGAAGGCCTACCCGAAATGTGGGACGGTTTGGGCAAAAATATAGGCCCGAAAAATGGGCTTGGATAAAAAATAAGGCCTGTTTAAAAAATGGGTCGGGCCTTGGCCCTGGCCCGGCCCAAATTCACTAAATGACAAAAAAAATATGCTTTTTTTTTTGTTTTTGAATGTTATTTTCTTGTTGTTTTCTCCCTATTTTGCTATCATATTACTATTATGTTGCTACTATTTTGTTGTTATTATTTGGATATTATATAAAACTTATTTTATTGTTAATTTTGTTATTATTTTAAAGGCATTTGTTAATTTTGTTATTATTTTAGAGGTATTTGCTTGTTAAGTTGCATCTATCTTAATGTTATTTAAGTCTACATATTTTTTTTAAAATTTATTTTCAATTTGTTGGAAAATATTCATTTTGATTTTTTTAGTATTTTTGATGTATTATATATATATTTAAAAATTATATAAAATAATATAAAAAATTAATACAGGCAAACCGGGCCAGGCCTAGGTTTTAGCATTTTTATATGGGTCGGGCTTGGGCAAAATTTTAGGCTCATTTTTGGGCCCGGCCTGACCCGAGCCCGATGAATGAGCCTAAATTTTTTAATTGAGCCCGGCTTGAACCCCGCCCGGCCCGGCCCATGCACACCTCTAATGATGATGATGATATTTGTACATGGAATTTATTGATAGATACGTGAATCCATGATTATAAAATTATATACCTTGAAAGTATTACTTGTATAACGATGATATTTCAAATGGTTTAATGAATAAAGTTCCGACATGGAATAATTTGAGCATGAGATAATTAATTATGAAATTAAACTTGAAATACATGGAAATCATATTTATTTGATATATTGAAATATGACATGGAAAATACATGTATGTGAAACTTACTAGATAATTATGCATATTCAGGATTATGAACTGTTATACAAAATTCCTGAAAATGATGGTACGTGAAATATTAATACGATGAATTGAATGATTTATGTTTATGAAGGAACGACAAGAGAATGATATGCATCATGACATGTAAACATGTGACTATCTCTAATACATGATATATGGAAATTACGTAAGTTGTGATGAGCAATAAACTCAAGTGTGACATGTTGATAAAATAAGTTTATCAATATTGAATTTATAGGAAATATGTTCAAGTATGTTAACAAGTGTTATTATTGTTGTTGTTGACGCTTAGACAAGTGCCAAATTACTGGTTAAATGATTAAATGTTTATTATATGATGCATTAAAAGGGTAAGTGCTCAAATGAAAATATATTTGTGTTCGTGCAAGAGTGGTAAGTATTAAGTTGTGAAATTCTCTTATAAAATAAATTATCTGAATTTTTTCTAAAAATTTCGGTAATGTCTCGTAACCCTATTCTGTTGACGGATTCGGGTTAGGGACGTTACATCAATGGTTGTCTAATGTTTAATCTAATACTAAGCGGCATTACGTGGTCGGATCATCATACGGAAAGACAACTTGTAACACTCTTCGCCCAACTCGATCGCTAGGTCTGAGCTACGGAATGCTACATCCATTGCTGTAGCAACTACAATCAAATACATAATATAACAATCATCCACACATGCAATTTCAATGTTAATCACACTCATTTCATGCTAAACAATCAATTCTGGGTCTTAATCGAGTTTACGATTAACCCGAGCATGAAATATGATCAAATTGCAAAGTTTTTAAAAGTTCAGCGCCAACGTTGTGATGTCACCAACTAGTTTGTCACATGATGATGTCAAGCCACTCAACATCGCGACATCATATATGATCGACTGACATGGTGATGATGAGAAATGGTCATCGGGACAATATCCTATTTTTGGTAAAAATAAACCTTTTTGTACCTATTTCAAAGTTCCAACTACAACCATTCAACATAACCACTTAAACATACCCAAACACATAACATTTCATACCAAAACAAGTCATTTAACCATTTCCAGTTAACCATTTCAGTATGAGTTCAACCTATTACAAAACTATCCATTTCCATACATTCTATCAATTACCATTCCAAACAAACCAACCAAAAACATTCAAATGCCTAACCTTACCTATACAAAATCTATCAAAACATGTCATTTCACTTTCAATACAAACACAATTCATTCTTCGACACCTTTAAGACATTAACCATGAACCAAATTAATCATTCATCAACATATACCTCAAGCATAACATTCAAGTTTATCATTCCAATGCATACTTCAACTTAACTATACCATACCATACCATCCCATATGACATTCATATAACTATAAATCAACACATCATTAAGCATGAAATGCATATTTGTTCATTTCCATATATAAATCAAGACATCAAGCCATCACAAGTTACTAAACCCATCAAGACATCTTATACATTAAAGTATATATACCAAAACATTTATATACATATCACAATCCTTGACTCAAGATGACTAAAAAGCTAACAAATTAAGGATAATGTGAGATTTGAGATGATCCGGCTTGACATGTTTCGCAAGGTGACAATTTATAAGGAAAAGGGAAAATAAATAGGGTAAGCATATAGAATGCTTAGTAAGCCCATATGGAAACTAAAGCTTACATCAACAACTGAGATTAGTGCCTATCTATAAGATGAGAATCCTAAAGGATTTAAATTCTATATAATATTATCCCTTAGGATTTACATTAACTATGTCAACTTCAATTTTACTGGGGTGTTTCATTGGTCCACCAAGGTTTTATTTAGATGAGCTTTTCCATGGATTCCACGAATTGGACCAGTTCAAGTGGGTCAAATGAGTCTTATTTAATCAGCTGACCTCCATGGAATGCTCTGTGTGCAATCGTCAGAAACTTTTATCAACAGTTGACATATGTGCATACATATTGTGATAGTTCTTTAATACCCTAAGGGTCGAAAACATATCACCATATCAAATACACTGGCGTATAAGTGTATTTTGGTGTGGTTGGTGGAACCGGTGCAGTTGTGCATGATTATCACTTTGGTGCATATTTGGTATGATGGTGGACTAATTCGAGTATCCATTCTTATATATAATTTGGTTAATAGGGATTATAATGTAAAAAATGATATATAGAACATTTATTAAATCAAAATGAGATATTGTTGTTAACATGAGATATGATTTGATATGTCAAACTAGATGCAAATATCGTGAAGGTGCATCAAAAATTATATCGAGAAATTGAGTAAAGCATTATTGAGAATAAGATGAAATGATAAATAAATGATCGATATATATATGTATCTTTGATATTAACATGAAATGGTTAATTGGTTAACTTGATTTACTATGTTACTTATGTTATTTGAATGTTGTGTTTATAATTGAATTCGAGTTATCTAGCACCACTGAGTAACCATTACTCAACATACTTATTTGATTGTTTTTGTGCACAAGTCTTGGATAAAAGCTAAAGAAATTTCATGGTCAAACATCCAACTCTCTAGCTTAGCTCAGAAGCCATTACAATCCTATTTTGTATGTATATATATTTAATGTCTTATGGCATGCACCTAGATTGATTGGCTTGTTGCCTAAGTTACTTTGGGCACTTTTGGTAAGTAACCTATAATTTTATATTGGTTGAATTTTATATTTTGCTTACTAGTTAATTAAGCTTGATTATGTGAGTTTTGATGTGCAAATTGGTAAGTTTAGTAATGATGTATTGAAGGTTATGATTTAGGAATGTTTGAACATGTTTAGATAGGTTAATTGGATGAATATGTTTTGTGGTACATTGTGACAGCCCGAATTTGACCCTAGTCGGAACAGTGGTTTCGGGACCACGAATCCGAGTCAGAAAATATTCAAAAATTATTTTTCTGTGTTTTAAATATGTGAACTTTGATGTGTTAAGGTTTCGTGATTAAATTTTGAAGTTTGGGTGCTTAATTACTAAGAAAGGATTTAATTGCATCAAATAAATTATATGCATACTATCATGAAAATGCTTAAATGACATGTCTTTCTAGTATAGAGGGTTTAAATGGCAAATAAACCATTTGTTGAAGTAGTGGACGGTAATGTGTTAAATATATGATATTACATATGTGTTTTATAAAGGTGATATAATTTAATATATTTCTAAAGTAATAAAACTATAATAAAAATAAAAAGAAGAAAAACAAATCACTTTGCATGTTCTTCTTCTACTTTGCCGAAACTTAAAGAAAAATAAAAGGGAAAATCTTCTTCATATTCGGTCACTTGGAGGCCAAAATTCAAGGTGGGTTTTGGGTATAATTTAGTAAAATGTGTATTTTTGAGTTTGTTGCTAAGATATACACCTAGCCCATGTGTTAATTTTTGGATTTATATGTATTAGATGTTCGGCCATGGAAGGGTTCTTTAAATTAATTGTTGATGATGCTAGAAAATGAAGGTTTTATGTTAGATGACCTAAAATTTGTATCTAGTTTAGGTGATTTGGTAAGTTATGGGTGAATTTGAAAAATTCATGAAATTTAACTAAATGAAGGATTAAATTATGAAATGTGCTAAATGTGAGGGCTTGTATTTGATGGAGGAATATTCGGTTTTAACTTGATGTATTTTTAATGGTGATAATTTGATGATTTGTGCAATTGGACTAAATTGCCGAATGTGGCAAATAGTAGGGGTAGATTCGACAAATTACTTAAATGTTTTTTTTTTATGGGATTGAAATGCACAAAAATTTATTTTAATTGGGTCTCATTTGAAAATTGAAGCTCAAAAAGAAAGGAAATCAAATTCGGATAGGGGGAAAACTAAACTAGACGAGTAGTCGAAATTTCTGTTCGGGAATATCTGAGGTAAGTCATTAAGCTATTATATGCGTTAAATATTTATTGTGATTATAATTATGTTCTAAATTGAATTTACAAGATTTTATTTTAAATATTGCCGAATGGGAATCATTAGGATGGATAATATTTTCAATGTCTCAATAGAGATTTGTTGAAAGTGATTTGAGTAAGTAAATTGTTTTAGACAATGTTTTAATGTTCTAAGGATGGTTGCCGATTATAAATTAAGTAAGATAGTTGTTCTAGTCATGAGATGTAAAACATTCTACTTGTGATGTGCAGTAACGAATTGTATTAGTAAATATATGATTGTAGTTGGTGATGATGGAAATTGCTTGAATGATGGACATGAAATGGGTTTTTAATAATTTTATGTATAGAAGAATTTTGTGTTCGGCAATTAAGGGTATAATTGCTAATATTTTACATGTGGGAGTGTGGATTTTCAAAATTTGAATTAATCAGGCTTCGTGCCTAGCTAGACCTGCTCATGGGTCGGGCGGCCCGGCCCGGCCCGGCCCGAAGGCCCGTCCGAAATGTGGGAGGGTTTGGGCAAAAATATAGGCCCGAAAAATGGGCTTGGGTAAAAAAAAAGGCCCGTTTAAAAAATGGGCCAGGCCTCGGGTAAGGTATTTTTGGCTCGAGCCCGGCCCGGCCCGACCCGGATTTACTAAATGAAAAAAAAATATGCTATTTTTTTTTATTTTTGAATGTTATTTTCTTGATGTTTTCTCCCTATTTTGATACCATATTACTATTATGTTGCTACTATTTTATTGTTATTGTTTGGATATTGTATAAAACTTATTTTATTGTTAATTTTGTTATTATTTTAAAGGCATTTGTTAATTTTGTTATTATTTTAGAAGTATTTGCTTGTTAATTTGCATTTATCTTAGTGTTATTTAAGTCTACATATTTTTTAAAATTAATTTTTAATTTATTGGGAAATATTTATTTTAATTTTTTTAGTATTTTTGATGTATTATATATATTTAAAAATTATATAAAATAATATAAAAAATTAATACAGGCGGGCCGGGTCGGGCTCGAGTTTTAGCATTTTTATATGGGTCGGGTTTGGGCAAAATTTTAAGCCCATTTTTTAAGCCCGGCCTGGCCCGAGCCCGATGAATCGGCCTAGATTTTTAGTTGAGCCCGGCCCGAACCCGGCCTGGCCCGGCCCACGAGCACCTCTATGCCTAGCAGGCTTAGTGCCGGTGAATTTAATCAGGCTTCGTGCCTAGTAGGCTTAGTACCGGTGGACATATCAGGCTTTGTGCCTAGCAGACTTATTGCTGGTGATTAAATATCAGACCTGGGGTCTAGCAGGCTTAGTGCCGGTGAACAATATCAGGCTTATGCCTAGCAGGCTTATTGCCGGTGATTAAATTTCAATTTTTGCCTATCAGATTTTAAGTGGAATGTGAGTTGATTAGTCATGTTTATATATATATATTCGGCCATGAAGGTATATTTTGCTAAATGATAGTTAAAGATTATATGATTAGAAATGAAGAGTTGAATTATTGTAATTTAGTATTGAATGTTAAATAGTTAACCATTCGAATATCATATAGACTTATAATGATATAATCGTTGCTTTTGGTATACATATTTGAGCATATGTGTAAAGAATAGTTCTTATTGGAGATGATATTTAAATTTATATAAAGAAGCAAAGGTTAAGTATTTAACGTATTGATATTCGAGTATGTTATAATTTTGATCGGTTATTTTACTATTCGAAATCAACTATTAGTAGTTTGATTATTTTAGCTAATGACTTATTAAGTTTTGAAGACTTACTTTAGTGATTACTTTCTTTGTTTTATAGACTTTTGGATCTAGCTACAAGCTCGGGAACCTACAGAAGCCTCGTCACACTATCTTTTGTTTCGGTAGTATCTACTTAAACTTGAACCTACGGCATGTATAGGTTAGACAAGGTTAGAATGTCACATTTTGGATGATATGTATAAAATATGCCATGCGAAAATGGCTTATTATCTATTTGTGTGAATTTGAAATGTTTACGGTATGATGGTTAAGTATGACTACTTTTTGTATAATTTGAAATGTGGATGTCTTTAATCTTGAATGATCCGATTATGGTTAAAATCCATAGGGTTCGAATGGTATACTTGTAAGTCTTTTTGATGATATTAATAGATAGGTTAGTGCTTATTTGAAGTAATCACTAAATGACATAAATGGTTGAACATGTTTTTGAGTAGGTGTATATACCTTAATTTAGTGCTAGTAGTGAATGATTGAATTATTTGTGGGAACTTAGTCAAATGTATTAGCTGAAAGATTAATGAGAATTATAGTAAACAATTGTATTTTCTTTTTAAGGTAGCATATTGGTTAGATGACGATTTTCGGATTTAAAGTGAATTAGTCAGATGCTTGCTTGTTTTCAGATTAAGAAGTGTAAATTGACCAAATGAATAGTAACTTCCTTATTAATATGAAAGAAGAATAGTTTATGGGATTTTGGTCTTATTTGCGCATATGTTAATGTTAGTTTTAGCATCATAACATAGTATGATTGATTAAATTATGAATTTCATGTCATGATGTTCAAATAGAAAATTTAATATAATGAGATACGGATATTTATGTTTATTGTTAAGATGTGAATTGAATTAAAGCAAATTTTAATGAGATGTGTATTATATTTTAAGTACACCTATATGTGTATGTGAGATGTTTAAATGTTGACTTGGGTTTGTAATACTTTGTGACCCATTCCGGCGACGGATACGGGTCTAGGGGTGTTACATACATTTTAGGTATGTTTAGGTTTATTTGGTTAAGACTTTGGACACTTAAAAGTGTAGGATTTTGACCATTTGGTCATTGAGTCTCGAGATAGAAAGAACATGTCTCGAGATTGCTAGAGCAAGCTTCATTTAATTTTTGCATTCAAAAGCATGAGGTCTCGAGAAAGAAGTACATCGAAGCTAAATAGATTTTGCCCTGCTTCAAGTCTTAAGACATTCAAACATCAAAGCAAAACTAGGAAAAATAGGGGAGGTAGGTCTCGATACCTAGTCTTGAGACATAAAAGACCTTACCTCGAGACACAAAATGTAATGTCTCGAGACATGCTAGCTTCAAAGCTCAAAATTCCGAAATAATTTATGACCTATCTCGAGATATGGAGACCCTAGTCTCGAACATAAATAAGAAATTTGACATTTGAGTTTGGATTCGAATCCTACCTCTAGAAATAACTTATCATAACCTTGTAATTAGATTAAATAGATTATTATATACTATGGATGCGTGTGAATGATTTTATTAAATGATTTATTGGTTATACTATTGAAATTATGTTGAATTAGTCTAAGTTGCTACGACAACTTGATGTGATGTTACACACTTGGATTCGAAAATCGAGTTAAGACTGGGGTGTCACATTTTGTGTGTGCATTCATCACGGGCTTTGATCTGTGACTAGTGACACTTGCACCTTTATTATGCCTAAACTTAAGATTTAATCTACATACTATAACTTTTCACATTACTTAGCTATTCTAATTTTATAATATCTTTAATTGGTATTCTATTATGCTGACATCAATTTTTCTTAAGAACACAATTCTAACAAAAAAATTGATTTTATCATTACGAGTTAAATTGATGTTTTTAAGAAAAAAAATCCATATAAACATTTACAATGTTATTTTTATTGTTATATGACTACTAAATGATTTTTTTTTAAAATTCAAAATGTCACACTAGTGAATTTATAGAACAATTTTGAGAATGGTAATAACTAGATCTAAATTTTTAAATCCAAAAAGTAGAGAAGCTAAAGTTTTGAAAATAAAAATGGGGATTAACTTTTAAATGTTCAAAGTGTATAGGGACTTTAATATATTTTTAGCTTCAAATTTTTACTTCATAATTTGACACAAACAAATAATCAACCGAATGCGAAGTGTGGGAACCATACTAATATTTTACAGGTATATAAATTGGGGAGGGATCCACTTATACGGTTGTAAAACCAACTACTTTAGTTTTACACCCTTTAGTATCTTTTTGTACAACTAATATTTTTACGATCCAATCGTCATATTTCATATTCCATTTATATAGATCATACATATCAAATTTAATGTAAATTAAAAACAACTAACTATTTGTTTTATATAAAAATCTTTCAACCGTTTAACAAATATTAATATATGCGCTTTTCTATATTTATATTATAAAGATATTAGATCGGTTTGAAAATGTACATGCAAAACAAATACAATTATATCGATAAATTCAACAATTGAATTGTTAAAATATTAATTGTACAAAAAGATAAAAAAAAAATAATTTTTACGTTTTACAGACATATAAATGGATCTCTCTCGTTTAGATTTAATATAATTGTACAAAGTTGAATAATTAAATTAATCTGACCAAATTAATTAAATTATGTCGATTTCAAATTTTAACCGGATTTTTCTCATTCTTTAGAGGAGAAGAAGTTGGGCTACTTGGGGTTGTGTTGAAGCAACTGGGCTTGGCTTGGCTTGGCTTGTCTTGTGTCCAATTTGTTCCAAGACATATGAGGCTGCAATGTTGTTGTTTCCAGTGAATGGAAGATTTCACTAAAAATAAGTCTGGGCCCAAAGCTCTGAAAAATACAGTAATTAAGTCCGAAAACCCAATCCTACAAAATCCCTTCGTCGCGCCATTGTGCAAGGAAGAAGAGGGAGAGAAGAATGCCGGGACCGAGCAGCATGTGCGATGCCAACATGATGCCTAAAAAAGACACCGGAGTCCACCAGTGAGAACTTAAACAGAGGAGGAGACAAGGCTAAGAGTCCAGAAAGTGAAGTAGCCCATTCAGCTATAAAAATTCCCAACATATTCATTATTACACCAGAATTTGGACAAAGTAACTTTTGAGTTTTGATGGGGTTTTCTTTTTCCTTCTTTTATTTAAAAGATTAAACTCAAAAAAGTTAAATAATTTTAATAGTAAATAAGTATTAAAAATAATAATAATAAAAGTTTTTTAGTATCGGTAGAAATTTTAGCTAAAATATTATTTCAATAAAAATATTTAAATTTTATTAAAGATGTCATCCAATTATAATTTTTTTAAAAATAGGAACTATATCTTTATAACAGTAAAAATGGTATTATAAAGTATGAAAAAGCAAAGCATAAAGGATAACATCTTTATGGATAGATCTAAATATATGAAGGGTGAAAGGTCAGCATTAGGAATATTCTTCTCCCTCATTTATGATTACTCCTTTCTTTTAAGGACGAAAAGCTAAATTGTATAATGAAAATTAATGATTACCAAATCAATATATACATATTAAATCATACGATGATATTTTATTTACTTAAAAATATATTTTTAAATATGCATAAATATTTCAAATTTTATATATTATCAAGTTATGTAAATATTAAATATTTTGAACATGACATAGAAAATATTTAAATATAATATTAATGTAGCGACGTAAAAATTTTAGCTTTGGTCGCTAATTGAGGTGATTATTGAAAATTTGAAAAATCGACTTTTGATTTTAAAGAAAAGGGAGTCGCCACCGATCTTTTTTCCTAGGTGTGATCGGACACCTAATAAAACCTCTGTTTAACAAAGAAAATTTATTTTTGGTAAAAAGAAGGCCGAGTTTAGGTCTACGTCTAAATTCTAGAGAAAAATAGGGTTCGGGAGTCGGTTACGCGCGAGGAAGGTATTAGCACCCTCGCAACGTCCAAAATTGGTATCTTGTTAAGCGCGATTTGTCTTAATTTTCAAAAATACGAGTTCAATTTAATATTTAATCGTGAACCGATCAAAACACGAGAATTTCAAGTTTTTGTTTTGTTTTTTTTTTTGAAGGATGTCCCGTTTTTAACACGAGCCAACGTGATTCACCCAGCATAACGATGAAATCACAAACTTGATGTTGAAATCGGTACGTTGCCTTATTTTTGAAATTAATTAAAACATGAGAAAAAAATATTTCTAAAGTAAGAATTTAAAAATAAATAAATGATGCAAACAATGATATCATTAATGAAAAATATTAACATGGAATATTAGAATAACAATAACAATGATATTTACAAAAAATAAAAAAAATAAAAACAAATCATGTACTAATAATAAAATAAGAAAAATAATATATTTGGTAATAATAATATAAAATAATAATATGTGCATAAAAATATATATATGCATATAATAAAAGTATGTATTAATACATTTAGAACAGCTCGTAACGTAATTGTAACAATAATAAAATGACAGTGCCTATAAACGATGTGATGATATATCATAAACAATAAATAAGTAATAGCAACAACTACTATAATCTAATATTAGTTAAGTAAAAGAAATAAATAACATATGAAACTATAAACAACTTAATATAAATAATAAATAGAATCTTAACATAAATAATACTAAAACCGTTTAAAACAAATAATGTAAAAAATTTGAATAATGTAAAAATTTAAAATGAACGGCATATATAAAATAAAAAATGAAAATAAACAAGGCATAAAAAATGTCTCAAAATAAACCGTATAAATGAAATTTGAAAATAAATAATGGAGAAAAGAGAAAAGAAAAGAAAAACAAAAGATTTAAAATTAAACAGCACACATAATAATTTACAATAACAAAACAATTCAACAAATAATATATAGAAAGAAGTTTAAAATAATAATACGTAAAAGAAGTTCAAAACAAGTAAAATATAAAAATATAAAACAGTTTAAAATGCATAAAAGGAAAAACTTAAAATAAATACTCATAAAGCAATTTTTTAACGAAGATAAAAATGAAAAAAAAAGTTAAACAAATCCAGGACCGATTTGAAGTTGAAATAAAATTAGAGGGTCAAATCCAGAGAAAATAAAAGAATGGGAGCCCAATGAAAAGCATGCAAAGAAAGGGACTGAAGCAGCATTATGCCCATTCGGGCCTGCTATGTTATTATAAAAGCCTGAATTTTTTTTTTTAAAAAAAAGTCTGCTGCTGCATTTAAAAAAAAAATAAAGCCTTTCCTCTTTTTCTCTCATCCCTCTCTCCGTTCCTCTTCTCTTCCGGCCAAGAAGGGTGACTTGGGGTCCCCCGCGCCGCCTTCGTGGGCCAGCGGCCGGCGTTGCGCGAAAGGGACCCCTCCGATGACGAGGAGACCGACAGGGGTGAGTATTCGCTTCCTTTTTTATTTTTTGTTTTTTGCATATAAATGTAAATAAAAAAATAAAAAGGCTTAAAGAAAAATATAAACAGAAATAAACCTTAGAAATATTCAAACTTTCCCTTTCTTTGTATTCAAAAATCGGAAGAGGGAGCCCCCATACAATGTTTTTTCGGCTTATATAGTCGAATGGTACACTTGAAATATCACTATTGTCTCTGTCTATTTCATTACTATTTCTTTGCTCTTGCTTGCGTCTACTTTGTTTATTCTTTTTTTTGCTTTCTTTTGCAGGTGCTAGGCGATGGGACGGGGCTGAGCTTCTGACTTTTTCGGTCAAAGAGCGGGCGGCGCGCTCGAGGCGCACATGGAGGCTGCGACGCAAGGGGAAGGAATGGAACCCTAGGGTTCCCAAAATTCTTTAAGTTTTGGGCCGTTTGGGCCCCCTTGTATTTTGGACTTTATTATTATTTGGTTTTGGCTTTGTTAATGTAGGCCTGGGCCCGGGCAAATTTAGGCTCGTGCAATTAAATATATAAATTGTCAGATTTATGCATAATACTATCTAAATAGAATTAAGCTGCCCATCTAGTTTTGGTAGATTCGTTCAAATTCAAGCTCTCTCCATCAATATTATTATATAATAAATAAATTATCTTTATTTAAATTTATAAAATATAAAAATGTTAATTTAATATTAAGAAATTTAACTCTCAATTAGTCTTGAATTTTAAAAAATTCTTTTGTCTGCTAGGGTTTACCTACAAAAAAGCTTACCACAGATGGAGGCGGACATCGCTAATCTGAGTTTGAAGGAAGAAGAAGAAGAGTCGATTCCCTATGAAAGAGAGCCAAATAGTGATGATGAAGATCTCCAATTTTGTTTAGTGGGGAGAGCTCTTACGGATTGCGTAATTCACTTTCCGTCTCTTAAGAGAACTATTGCAGACTTATGGCATCCGTTAGAAGGAGTTATAATCACAGATTTAAAGGAAAGACAATACTTATTTTGATTCTTCTATGAAGTGGTTATTAAAATAGTATTGGATGGAATGTCGTGGACTTCTAATAGGCATCAATTAATTTTCCACCGATTGAATATCGGGGAAGATCCAAAGCAGATCCCATTGTTTTATTCTTATTTTTGGATCCAAGTTCACAATTTACAATTTGGAGTAATATCGGAAGGTTTAGCAAGGAAATTGGAGTATTTTTTTTTTTTGGGACAATTTATACCATATGATGCTCCTTTGATTTCACAAGGAGAACAAGGATATATGAGATTTAGGGTGAAATTTGATGTAAGGCTAGCTTTAAAGAGAAAGAAAAAGCTGATGTTGACACAAGAACAAGAGGGCTACGGGTATTGTAATAGCCCAATTTACAGTGATGTCAGAAAAAGTAGTTCAATGCCACTAAATCAGGCAAATGAGCTCGTAAATTATATTATTTAATATTTACGAGTGAAATGTTTTTAAAAGATTTTTGAAATAGTAAATTGTGTTTTATAAAGATTTATTAGGTCAAGTAATTGAGAAAAAGAGGTATCGAGACCTCAGTGTTATAAACCGAGCCGTAAATATTTTTATAAATATTTACGGAGTGTCAATATGGTAGTTTTAAAATTTCGTCAGAAAATTTTAACATTTCGATAGTCAATTAATTAAAAAAGACTAAATTGAAAAAGATGCAAAACTTACTAAAGTGATTAACTAGCTTAACAATTAAATAAGGAAGGACTAAAAGGGAAAATGGACCATTTTAAATGGTTGAGGCGGCATAGCATGAAAAAAGTCAAGGATTTTTATGTGATTAAGGAAAAATTTGGAACTAAAACAAAGTTTACATTGCCAAAATTGATTTTAATAGTTTCTAGCATTTTCTTCATCAATTTTCCATCCAAAAACACCATTGAAGAGCTCTCAAGGCTGGTTTTCATATTTTAGCTTCATGTAAGTTTAATTATTTCTTTTTCTTTGAAATTTCTATGTTTTTGGACTTTTACAATTAGGTCTAACTTACTATTTCATTAGTTTTTTATTTTGTTGAAAGTTTTGGAAGATACCATTGATATGTTCATATTATTTTAGTTATTTGATGATGAAATTGAGATGTTAATGGATATGTAAAGGTATTTTATCAAAGAATTTTGGATAAAATCATGATTTAGGGATTAAATTGTAAAGTTATTGAATTTATGGAAAATTCTAAAATTTCATGGAATTCAAGGGCTGCTATTGATATATATGAAAATATTTAGGCTTAGAATAAGGAATAAATTGCATGAATTTTATTTTCCGAACCTAGGGATGAAATTGTCATTAATTAAAAGTTTAGGGGTAAAACGATAATTTTGCCTAAGATGTGAAATAGACTGAATTGAGTATGACTTTTATTAAATTGACATTAACTTTACTCGTATAGATCTGAATAGATCGAATTTGGAGTTAGAATGCAGAAAAGAGAAAATGTTGGATTAGTAAATTTCAAATACACAAACATTTGTCGAGGTCAGTTCTTGTAACTTAATTATGTAATTATATTTTTGATTTGATTTGAATGATTTATATGTGAATTTTGTATTAACGATGTATATGAAATCTAATCACCTATCTGGAGAATATCCAATAAATTTTAAATTCTGTTTGAATGAATGAAACTCGATTGGATACAGGGTTCTATTTCCCCGAAATGGTAATGTTCCTGCACTTGTTATGGACATGCCACAGCTCGAAAGAGCGTTCCGATATAAGCCATCTCAAGCTCCCCGTTATAGTGTTTTTGCGAGCTTCCCGTTTATGTTCTTCAGAGCATTCTGATTTGGTTGTGATCTGCATTTGTTGTAGACACACCCACACTCTATGAGCATTCTGTTTATAAGTTCTTTGTGAACTTTTTGTTAAAGGCTCTTTTGAGCTTCCCATTAATGCTCGCTTGAACTTCCCGTAATATGGCTATCTGGTGCTTTCTGTTAATGTGCTCTTCGGAGCTACCCGTTACAAGCTTATACAAGCTTTCTGATTATGGCTCTTATGAGTTTCCCGTAATTAAGCCCGGATAAGCTTCCCGTCATGCTCACATGAGCATTTTGTTATATGGCTTGAGAGTATGCTTTCTAATTTAGTACTTGGAACGACGAAAATGTGTAAGTGTACACAATCACAACAAGTAATAAAGTAACAAGTAAATGTTGAGTTATCGTACCCACAAAGACTGTGAAAAGAATTATTTATGAAATCAATTTAAAACACTTTGGTGAAGAAAAATACTTTGATTTAAAGAGGTAATTAAAAAAACTAGAATTTTAACTAAGTAAAATAAATAAATAAAGTTCAAATGCACGATTTCAAAATACGATTTTAATCAATATGACATAATTGTGTTAGATTAATTACATTTCTTAACTTAGAATAATTAAACTTGTGTTCATGATGTTACGAATAAATTCACGGCAACTCTGTAATTTTCTAACTTATGAACATACTTACTTACCAAAATCCATTTTATCTCTTGACTATATCTCTACGTCAATTCAACCAATTAAACAAATTCTAATAAGTAAATGTGTTAATGCACATACATACTCATGAAATTAAAACTAATTTCTTGTACATATCTCTATACGAATTCAAACAATTAATTCAATTTCATAAGTATATAAAAGATTACGTGAGGTAACGAAGTATCTCTACCTTGAAACAGTTTAATCACAATAATCTTGCAAGTTATGCAAGGCTAATGTATCGCTTGATACCGTAGCAAATTTAACCCTCAACTACCTTAGATGATTAAACATGCACTTATTAAGTAACGTGTCAATTAATTACAATCTCAATCTGTTTAAATAATTAACTCATTAGTTACCTTAAATAATTAACAAGAATCAAATTCGATGTTTCTCTGTAACTTGACTAGTTTGCTCTACTCTTCCTTCTTTGCTTATTCTTGTCGAACCGAGGCTGCTACGAATACTTTAATGCTGTTCCAAATGGCTGATGAATGACTCTTTTTCAAGAGGTGAAATCGGTAAGAGAACAAGGGAAATTGGATGGGAAATGAAAAGAGAAAGTTGAGAGAAGAGAAAAGATGAGAATATTTGAGGTGTATTTTAAATGATCAGCCTAGGGGGATTTTTATAGGTTGAGAGGGATGCTAAAAGTAGCCAGAATCAGCAAGCAAAGAGCCCTACCTTGGCCGGCCACACATGTGGCAAGTTTGAAGTTTTCAAACTTGCTAAATTAAGGTGGGGCAAATCTAGAAAAGCACAAATAGTGGAGGGGTTTCTTTGCAATTTGAGTAAGTCTTCAAGGGCCATTTTGCAAGCTAATTAATCAACAAGGAAAGCTGATTGGGTTAGCATATGAGTCGGTTTTAGGCTTCCCAGTACTCAATCAGTTCGGTTTTCTCGGTTCAGCTCAACTGGGCCACTTTTCATAATTAATTAATAATAATTTATTTAACCCAAATTAAATTGGATATAAATTAAAATTAATTATATTATGAATTAATACACATAATTTTGGACCGACTTAGGCTAAAAAATTAATTCACCTTGATGCTTCAAATTGCTTCTCGGTTTTGCACTTCTAGCAGTGTCTGCCGAGCAAATCTGTTTTTCGCCATTTGTGCAAATTTGTCAAAAATAATCAAATTAATCAAAATTAATTATAAAATTAATTAAAATTCAACATGTTCATAGTTTAAGTATATTTTAATTATTATAAAATAATTAATTATTTTTTGACAAAAATTTTATCAAAACTGCATGAATTTAAGTTAGAAAGAGCATGAAAAAAGTGTGTATATTTTCGTGTTTCCACACCCCTAAACTTAATTCATTGCTCGTCCCTAGTAATGCACAAATTTGAAAAGAATTTCTCGAAAAACACCTTTGAAAAACTCCTTCAAAACAACATTTTTCCCAATAATCATGAGATTGGTATACTTGTGCTCAAGAACAAGAAATTTGATAATTATGCTACTTTTGTATACATATCATTCAAATTAATCTCAATCATTCTTATGATAACAAAGATTAGACTAAATGCTTCCTAATAAAGATATGTTAATCCCTACCAATTTGATTTTATTCCCTTATTCAAGATTAAGCTGCAATTATTAAGTTTAACTTATGCCTTCATATGTTGAACATAGCAATTTCTCTCCACTAATGGAGGTAGCATAGAAACTTGAATCAATAGGTCTTTAATAAGGTTGTAATGTGGCTAGGCAAGAGGTAGGTAAAATATAGATAAATTAGGCTAAAAACCCTAGACTCAACTTCAATCAGACCTTCGGAATAATTACCTTTATTACACCAACTTACTTTGCTTTCAAATGCTCTTTTGTACATCTAAATTCTTTCAAGTACATATGCTCTCTCTCTTTTTTTTTTATGAGCACTTTGTTGCATGTACTACAATTTTTTGAGCATTTGATACTTCTTTTCAACTCCCCTAAATTCATTTTCAAAGAATGTTCTAAATAGTACAGAGTCTAGTGTTTGGGACAATTTAAAGATAATTAAGAGAAAAGTGGTGGCTAAACATTGCAAGGGTCCAAATAAAATTAAGCCATATAGTCTCAAAGTTGGGTTTCAAGGGATAAATTTCATCAAGGTTGGCTTGAAAGGCTCAAGTGGTCCAAACAAAAAGTCGCCTAAATCATTTTCAACTTCTCATGCTTCCTAGGATTTCGCCTCAAGAAACTACTAAGTCAATTCTAGAGACTTAAACTTTCATGCATGCCTAACTTTCCTAGGGAACTAAAAATTTTATGGTACGATTTGCATACTTTATTAAAAAGACATTCATGTCATTATTAAGCTAACATAACAATTATTAAAATAATCGAAATTTATTTATACTAAAGTTTAGCATACTTAACAAAATTTTAAATTATTGAACAAAATATATCCTAATCATAATTAAAAGAACAATTTATTCTTGGTGGAATAATTTCAATTCTTCGGTCCCCCCTACTTAAGATGAACAATGTCCTCATTGTTAAAAGTGAATAGATACTATACAACAGGTAGGATTCTAGAAAAGAGGAGGTGAGTCAATTTGACTGCTTAAGTACCAAGCTATCTCCAAATCCAATCCTTGACATGTATATAACTATTGCCACACTTTATACTTTGTAACTTGTTCATTTTTATTAATGATTTCCACCTCTTGTTTTATTATGCGAAAATAAAAATTCGTAATTAAACTTAATCCTAAAATAACCTAAGAACGAAAATAAAATAAAGTCAAGATCCCCCCTTTTTTATTTATTTGCAGATCCTTTCGAATTCGACTCATCTTTTGCTCCATCATCTTTGTTTTTGCATGAATCGCTTTGCTTCTTCTTCAATAATGGGCTCCATGGTTCAAATACGGAAACTCAGGCACAAAAATAAACGGGCCATTGTATATTTTTGTAAGAGCACTTGTCATTGAGTCATCTCTTATTTTTGAACATCTCCAGTAAGCTTGTTGTTGCCACTACATATGTTGCATTATGTCCATCAACTATGACAGCTCATCTCGAAGATCTAGACGAGGCGATTGAGTTCTGAACATTGAAGTTATGGCATCAGGTTTAGCTTCTAGTTTCGTTGGTTCTACCTTATCAGGGATTTCAATTGATTGTATCGGTTCGATATCTGTGGGATCTTCTTCTTCTTCGGGATCCTCACTTTCTTTAACTTGTTACTGTAGAACAGAGTCTCTAGCTATTCGGTAGAGGTCCCAATCTATGATTGTGCCCTGGCTATAACCTATCGTCTTTACGTTTGCAAGAATTTTAGCTTTCAAGCACAAAATTGTTATCGTAAAGGGGAAGTAAACTGGGCCAGAACGTCGAGCAGCACAATTTCACATTTCTCTCAGAATGATTTTTCCCACATCAATGGTCTTTCCAGTTAAAATCGAGTATAATAAGACCATTCACTCTAATGAAATTGTAGTCCTATGTGAAATAGGCATAAGGCTGAATAAAATGAAATAGAACCATACCTTCGCTAGTGGTGTCAAATATTCTCTGTGACAAGTGTGAATTCTTTGCTTTGACACAATCCACTTAGAACCTTGAACTTTAAGTTCTTCGAGAATTTCTTGTAGATTTTCAGGCTCAATATTGCTCAACAAGGAAGGATATTCATTGTTTTCGAAATCAGGTAATTTAAA
This sequence comes from Gossypium stocksii, assembly GCA_020496765.1. NCBI lineage: Eukaryota > Viridiplantae > Streptophyta > Magnoliopsida > Malvales > Malvaceae > Gossypium > Gossypium stocksii. The sequence goes on from CM035622.1 coordinate 60,503,549, forward strand.
GAATTCATTAATAGCATTTGAGGTTATTGGTACCTTAATTCCGCGAACAGAAACTTCCGTTAACTCGCTTGAGATTAAATTTGCATAAAATTCACAAACTAACTGCTCATCCACACTAGGTCTTTTCTCACAAAACAACTCCCAATTGAGAGCTTCAGCAACTTGACGAATACGCGCCATGAAATCAATATAATTACTCTCTTTCAGTGCAAAGCCTTTCTCTGGATGCATCTATTGATTCTTGAAGATATTTTCGTATCTCGTTTTGGCTTCCTCACAGTGGAATTTATTTGTGATTCGTCAATTTGGGCAGAGACACAAGTTCTCTTGCGAGGCATGATTAATCTAAACATAAGATGGAAACAATTATTTTCTCAAAAATGTAATTAATATGAACTATTAATAATTCAATAAATTGAAAAATTAATTAATTAAATAAAATTAAAATTTAGGAGAAAAATTTGTCTTACCACCTTTTTTATAAAAATAAAAAACTCCAAAAAAAAAATAATAATTATAAATCAAAAGAGGTCAATTTAAGAAAGGTTGGAGGGTCATCGGCTAAGGGTGTTGGTGCGAGGTTGGTGTGCCGCACAGCTGCTGTAACGCTACTGGGTGTGCCAGTAAATCTGCGTGGGAGCAATGAAGCAGCGTGCAAGCTGGGTTAGGGCCTTGTAGGCGTGTCGAGCAGGCCTGATGTGGGCAGTTATGCAAGCCGGAAACAGCAATGCCAAGTGGCCAGCAATGTGAGCGTGAGCAAGCTGGGGCTAGGGCAGCACAAAGTGCTTGGAGAAGGACGTGCAGCGTGCAATGGGGCAGGAGCGCACGAGGTAAGTTGCTGGCCTAATGGCTATCGAACGGTGTTGTGGTTTAAGGGTTTGGATGCTGCGGCACTTAGGTGATTTGGTGAGTTTAGAGTGCTATGGAGGGATGAGTGAAAAGAATGGCAAAGGTGTGTGGAATTTATAGTGAAAGGAGCATTAGTTTAATTAGAATTCTTAGAATAAATTAATACTTAAAATATTATCTGTTCTAATTCTACATAGAGTTAACAACAATTAATAATTAATATAATGCATATTAAATTAATATTTTCTATTAATTTATTAAAGATAAATATTTATTAAATAAAATATAATCAAACTAATCCTAATTCTATGCAAAGTTGATAATAATTAATATATATTATAATAGATATAGTTATATATTAATGATTATCATCTTTTTTTTATTTAAAAACATTTATTCTAGATGCCTTTTGAAAATATTTATAAAGAGGGATATCTAATTTTTATTATTTGCAAAAAGAGCAACCAAATTTTGAAAATAGTTCAATTAAGTACCTAGACTTAATGAAAATTTGAAATTGAGTTGCAATTTAAAACTTGGATCAAAATTGACCCTTTTATTTGAAAACTTAAAAATTTATTTTGCCATTTAGGGTATAATTTCTCGAAAAATTATGTTAAAATCAATTCCCAAGAAAGATTGGAGGGGTTACAAGCGGTCCTACTTAAGTTCCAATCTCCTAGGCAGAATTTATTTAAACATACTAATCTCGAAAATATACCCTAAATCATTTATTTAAAAAGAAGAACAAGAAAAATTAAATATTTGATAAAATGATCGAGATTTGATCCCATTCAATTTTATCTCCCCAGTAATGTTTCAAGCGCTGAGCATTAACTCGAAAATTACCTCCCTTCAAGCGCTAAGCATTAACTCGAAAATTACCTCCCTTGCTTTGAAGTTCAACAATTTCGTATGGATAAACTCGATGAATCGTAAATGGACCGGACCATCGTGATTTTAACTTACTTGGAAATAACCTTAATTTGGAATTGAATAACAAGACTTGCTAACCTGCTTCAAATTCTCGAACTTGAATGTGCTTCTCATGCTATTTCTTAAGTCTTTCCTTGAGTAATTTGGCATTCTCGTAGGAGAACATTCGGAATTCTTCTAACTCGTTGAGTTGGAGCATCCATTTCTCTTTAGCAAGCTTAAGATCTAAGTTGAGTTGTTGAAGAGCCTAGTAAGCTTTGTGCTCTAATTCTAAGGGCAGATGACAGGCTTTCCCAAAGACCAACCTATTGGGTGACATCCCTAAAGGTGTATTGTATGCTGTCCTGTAGGCCCATAAAGCATCATCCAGTCTTTTGGACCAATCTCGTTGGTTCAGGCAAACTACTTTTTCAAGTATGTATTTGATCTCCTTGTTTGCCAGTTCAGCTTGCCCATTTGTTTACGAGTGGTAAGCTGTAACAACCTTGTGCTTCACTCCATGTTTGTCGAGTAACCATTTCAACCACTTATTCACAAAATGGGACCTTTCATCACTGATGATGGTCGTGGGGTTCCAAACCTTGTGAACACATGCTTCTGCATCGTTTGTCGGATATGCCTCAACCTTAACCCACTTAGATACATAGTTTACTGCTACCAATATGTATTTGTGACCAAAAGACAGAGAGAAAGGACTAAGAAAGTCAAACTCCAAACATCGAATAATTCTATCTTAATGATGTGTGTTCGAGGCATCTCATTTCTGTTGGTGACATTTCTGACCCTTTGACATCGATCACAACTCTTTACATAAGCATATGCATTTTTGAATAGTGTTGGCCAAAAGAATCCGGCTTGCAATATCTTGGCCGCAGTATGTGTACCTCTGAAGTATTCCCCACTCAGAGTTGAGTGGCAATGATATAGAATCTTATGTATTTCATCTTCTGCCATGCATCTCCTGATCATTTGATCTACACACTTTTTAAACAAATATGATTCTTCCCAAAAATAGTACTTTGCATCATGAAGGAACTTTTTCTTTTAATGATACATCTTATCAATCAACATGAAACCACAAGCTAAATAGTTAGCAATATCAGCAAACTAAGGGGTGTTATGGACATGATTTACCTTTAGTATGTGTTCATCTAGAAATGTCTCCTGAATTGGTATAAGAGGAAAATTCCCTTTTTACGGCTTCAATCTGGACAAGTGGTTTGCTACTTGGTTTTCTACTCCCTCTCGATCTTGAATTTCTAGATCAAATTCTTGAAGTAGAAGTACCCATCGGATCAGTCTTGGTTTAGTGTCTTTCTTGGAAAGTAAATACTTAATTGCCAAATGGTCCGTATAGACAGTCACTTTGGTACCTACAAGATAAGAATGAAACTTGTCAAAAGCAAACACAATAGCAAGTAGTTCTTTATCTGTTACCGTATAATTCAATTGAGCTCCTGTTAGAGTCCGACTCGCGTAGTAGATGAGATGAAAAACTTTGTTCCTTCGCTGGCCCATGACAACTCTATCGCGAAGTCACTTGCGTCACACATCAATTCAAATGGAAAATCCCAGTCTGGTGTGACAATTATGGGCACCGAAACTAAACAACTTTCAAAATCATTGAAAGCCCTTAAGCACTCCTAATCAAATTTGAACACAATTTCCTTCTCCAATAATTTGCATAAAGGTTTAGCAATTTTGGAGAAGTTCTTGACAAATCTTCGATAGAACCGGCATGGCCCAAAAAGCTCCTAACACCCTTTACAGATGTTGGAGGTGGGAGTTTCTCAATAACGTCTACCTTTACTTTATCTACCTTAATTCCTTGTCTCGTTATCCAATGCCCTAGAACAATACCTTCTCGTACCATGAAATGGCACTTTTCCCAGTTGAGTACGAGGTTTGTTTCTTTGCATTGCCTTAGTACCTTGGCTAGATTAGCTAGGCAATCATCATATGTATCTTCAAATACTAAAAAATCATCCATAAAGACTTCCAGGTATTTCTCAACCATGTCAGTAAAAATAGACATCATACATCTTTGAAATGTAACAGGTGCATTACATAAACCAAATGGCATGTGTCTAAATGCGAATGTACTATACAGGGAGATGAATGTTATCTTGTGTTGATCTTCCAGTGCTACTATAATCTGATTATACCTTGAGTATCCATCAAGAAAACAATAATAGTCTCGCCCCGCGAGTCTATCTGGCATTTGGTCCAAAAACGGTAAAGGAAAGTGATCTTTCCTAGTCACCTTGTTCAGCTTCCAGTAATTGATGCAAATTCTCCATCTCATAACAACTCCAGTCGGTATCAGCTCGTTATTCTCATTCTCAACTACCGTAATACCTCTTTTCTTTGGCACGCACTGGACTGTAATTACCCATAAGCTATCTGAGATGGGGTAAATTATACCCGCATCTAGCCACTTGATGATTTCCTTTTTCAACACATCCTTCATGATGGGTTTAGTCTTTGTTGTCCATCAATCGTCCCTTTTTAACCATTTTCCAGGACAATCTTATGCATGCATACAGACGGACTAATACTGTGAATATCGGCTATGGTCTATCCGATAGCCTTCTTGAATTATTTCAATATTAAGATGAGTTTCTCTTCTTGCTCAACGGCTAATTCTGCTGAAACAATCAAAGGCAAAGTAGAAGCGCTACCTAAATAAACATATTTTAAATGTGAAAGAAGTACCTTGAGTTCTAATTTAGGTGGCTCTTCGATTGACGCTTTTGGTTGGGCATAATCCCTATTCTCTAACTCTAAAGATTCAAAATGAGATTGCAAAATAAATTTCCTTTGATTAGCTGCTAACAAAGCCAAGTATTCATCCTCCTCTTGATCATTTGGAGGATCTGATGTCAAAATTTGTTGCGATGGATCCTGAACATAGTTGAGTTCCTTCTCCATGATTAAATCCTCTAAATTGGACATTGAAGAACAATCATCAATTATGTCAGGAAATTGCATAAACTTAAAAACATTAAATGTTACCTGATCGTCCTGAACACGCACAGTAAGGTTGCCCTTCTGCACATCAATAAGGGTCCTTCCAGTTGCTGGGAAAAGGCCTTCCTAGGATGATTGGTACCTCTTTGTCTGCTTTAAAATCTAGAACCACAAAGTCAACAGGAAAAATAAATTTGTCTACACGTACTAATATGCCCTCGATTTTTCCTTCTAGATTGCTAAGGATCTATCTGCTAATTGAAGTGTAATCGTAGTAGGTCTAACTTCACCTATCCCAACTTTCTAAATATTGACATAGGTATCAAGTTAATACTCTCACCCAAGTCACATAATGCCTTACCACAATATGTTGCTCCAATATTGCTGGGTATGGTAAAACATCCAGGATCCTTCAATTTTGAGGGTAGTTTATCTTGAAGATATGCACTGCATTCCTTTGTCAGGACTACCATCTCAAATTCTCCAAGTCTTCATTTTTTAGACAGGGTATCCTTCATGAATTTTATCGGTATTTGTTCAAGTGCTTCAACCAACGGGATGTTGATATGAAGTTGTTTGAGTACGTCTAGGAACTTCTTGAATTGAATTTCCTGCTTCTGCTTTTGAAATCTTCGAAGGTAGGGTGGTGGAAGTTTCTTTACTGAAATTGGTTAATTCGTCTTCTGTGGCAATTCTGCATCTAACGAAGTTGTTAGTTGATCAGAATTAGCTGGTTCTGAAGTTACCTTGTCAAATTTTGCATATTCCGGTTCTGATAAAACTGGAATTTTAACACTTGGTTGAACTTCCTATGACTCTTGAGCATCAATTGGCTCCTTTTCAACTTCGACGGTGTTGGGCTCTAATATCTTTCTGCTCCTCAATGTCAATGCCTTACAATGCTCCTTCCCTGGATTCCTCGGATTCTCCGTATCACTAGGTAAAGCACCTTGTGGTCGGTTTCTGAGTTCAGTTGCAAACTATCCCACTTGATTCTCTAGATTTGTTAGAGTGGCATCATTTTTTGCCATGCATGCCTTCAATAGATTCTCTAAGCTATTGGATGGTTCAGCTTGAGTTGGTTTCCAAACTTGTTGGGGGAAACTAAATGGTTGGGTTGGTCTAGGTTGTGTGTAAGTGTTACTGGTTCCAACCCCTTGGTTACTCTAGGAAAAATTTGGGTGGTTTTTCCACAATAGGTTATAGAAATTGGATTGTAGTCTTTGCCTTCCTCGATTTTCGTTCTGGTTACCCATGTAATACACAAATTCTGAGTTCGATGGACATTTTTCAAACAAGTGTCTTTCCCCACAATAGGCACAGGCTACATTTTCAACTTGATTTAGTGGTTGAGCTGCAAAACTATTAAACCCATTAGTAGTAAAATTTTTAAGCATTGATGATATTGATGGTACCTGAGATGCGAGTGAAATGAGAGCTTCTACTTTATGTATTACAGTGACTCGTCTTCCTAATACTACTCGATTGGTTGGCTATTGATAATTGTTGCTGGCAATCCTCTCAATGATTGCATAAGCCTTATTACGAGACTTAGAAATGAGAGCACCATTAGCAGAAGTGTCCACTACCATCCTCGTGTGAGCATTGAGACCATTATAAAACGTCTCAAGTTGGATGCAATATGGGATTCCGTGATGAGGATACTTCCGTAATAATTCTTTGTACCTTTCCCATGCCTCATACAAAGACTCATCATCCATTTGTTGGAAAGTAGTGATCTCATTCCTCAATTTAGCCTTCTTGTAAGGTAGGAAATCCTTCATGAGGAATCTTTCTGCTAACTCTTGCCATGTGGTAATTGAGCTTGGTGGCAATGAGTTCAACAAGGCTCGAGCTCTGTCCCTTAGTGAATATGGGAATAGCTTCAATCGTAATGCATATTCAGGTACTTCGGCTAACTTGAAAGAATCGCACACCTCCATGAACAATCTTAAGTGCAGGTGCGAATCCTCGGTAGGCATTCCACTGAATTGGCCCACTGTCTGAAGCATTTGGAACATGACTAGCTTTAGCTCAAACTGTTATGCCTCAATTTCAGGTCTTCTAATACTCGGATTTAGGTCATGAAACACTGGCATATTATACTATCTTCAAGCCCTATCCCTATAATCAACAATAAGGATAGGATTTTGAGCAGCGTTTGCTCCAATTCCTTGATTTGGATTTTTGAAATTCATTTATTTAGTCCTACTCTGACTTGTTTGTCTTCTTTGCTATCGAAAAGTTCTTTCTATCTCAGGGTCCATAGGGAGTAAATTGATAATTCGGGCAATACTCCTAAATACAGAAAAATTAATTAAGTTAGAATTGAGCAGAAAAATAAACCAAAATGCAAAAACAAATTTAAAAATAATGAATTTTTAAAAACAATCCCCGGCAACGGCGCCAAAAACTTGGAACGACGAAAATGTGCAAGTGTAGACAATTGTAACAAGTAAAAAAGTGACAAGTAAATGTTGAGTTATCGTACCCAGGGACTGTGAAAAGAATTATTTATGAAATCAATTTAAAACACTTTGGTGAAGAAAAATATTTTGATTTAAAGAGGTAATTAAAAAAAACTAGAATTTTAACTGAGTAAAATAAATAAATAAAATTCAAATGCACGATTTCAAAATATGATTTTAATCAAGATGACATAATTATGTTAGATTAATTACATTTCTTAACTTAGAATAATTAAACTCGTGTTCATGTTGTTACGAATAAATTCACAGCAACTCGGTAATTTGCTAACTTATGAACATACTTGCTGTAACGTCCCTAACCCGAATCCATCACCGGAATAGAGTTACGAGACATTACCAAAATTTTTAAAACAAAGATAATTTATTTTATAAGAGAATTTCACAACTTAGTACTTACCACTCTTTATAAGGCCATTAAGGGCATTTTAGTTATTTGGGTATTAAAAGAAATAAAAAGAAAAAATAAGGCCAAAAAATGTCCATCTTTCTTCTACCTTGGCCAAATATCAAAGGAGACTCCATCGCTAGGGTTTTCATGTTTTCAAGCTTGATTGTAAGTGACTCCTAGCCCCGTTTTTCATGCTCTTCGTATTTTTGAGATCCTTGTAACTTGACCTAGTTATTTCTTCCATTATTAAAAGCTAGGGCTCATGTTTAAAAATTTACCCACGCGTGATATGAAAGCATTTTGATGTTTATTGGTAGAAAATGAAAGTTTGAGTTGTAGTAAATAACTTTTGCCAGGTGATTTTTCATGAAATGCTTTTAGGGACTAAAACGCAAAAGTTGTAAAACATGTGCATAAATTGTGAAATTTTGAGAAATGTGGGCTTTTATAAGAGAGAAATAGGGTCGGCTAGGCTTAGGAATGTAGAAAAATAGATACATTTCACTTTACAAGCCTAGGGACTAAATTGTAAAAAGTGACAAAGTTAGGGGTAAAATGGTAAAAATTACCATAGGACAAATTTGTGTCCAATTGAGTAATGTGTATATTGAATTAGTTAAATTTGATGTTATAAATCAAGAACGATGCGAAATTGACCTTGATCAGGGAAAAGGCAAGGTATCAGACTAAATTGTAAAGATTAGCATTTTGCACCGAGGTAAGTCTTATATGTAAATAATGAGTTATTTTTTGTCATTTTGATGAATTGTTCTATTATTTGATATCTAAATTTTTTACAATGAATTATTTGATATACGATTTGATAAAATTGTTATGTGAGGATAAATCCCGATTGAACCTTAAGAATCGTTTAGGATACAAGTGACATGTCACTAGGAAACCATTGATTGTGATTGATTGTATATGTGATTCCAGGTGTTGGTCTAGCTCTACTACCAGTGGCTAGGTAATCCTGCATTTGTTGCGGATACCTGTCAGCTTGTGTGAGCAGTATTGAATAGTTTTGACTATACTGTTAGCTTGTGTAAGCAGACCCGTGATTAGCTCATCATTGAGCCTTTATCTGATATGTGTTAAGTGGTAGCTTCGACTACAAATTATCGATATCCTCAGCTACATTATGTGTGGCACTTATGCCTTATTCCGTGTGTCCTTTAGCATTCCACGTGGTTCAACGGGTTATTCGAATCAATACAATAAAATGTGATTGTATGTGCAAAGATTTCACCGTGTGTTAAGAATGTGTATGTGTAGGTTGTATGAAAATTATCATGTGTGCTAAGCGCATAATGTATGTATTGCATAATATGGTAAGACAATATGAGTAAGTGATAATCTCAAGTTTAATATGATCATAAGAAAGCTTATACTTATTTCCATTTTATATGAATTATTGGTTTAAATGCTTATTAATTTTGCATATAGGCTTACTAAGCTTTATAACTTACCCTTTCTATTTTCCCTTCCTTTACAGGTTCATCAAGCTAATCCTAGGTTTGGTGATCAACGGGATTCCATCAACACTATCACCAACTATTTTGGTATTTTAATTATGAACTTTGAAATTATGGCATGTATATGTGGTCTAGTGTTTTGGTTGTATGTCATAGTTATTTTGGGTTCATCTGTTGGTAGTGATATTTTGGTACCTTAGCCATTTGAAATGAGCCATGTTTGGTTAAGTTATATTTTGTCAAAGTGTTGTAATCTTATTAAGGTGCAAGCTTGCAATGTTTATGTGGAATATGGTGTAATATGTGTGCTTGATGATGGTAGATGAAATCTAGGGTAGGAATGTCAAATTGTGGATGTTTGAATGGATTATTGTGTCATGTTGAATATTGGTAAATTTGGCTGGTATTGGTTTGTGTTTCAGGGTGGCAATTGACTTGGAAAATAGCCTATAACTATCCACACAGATAGACACACGGGCGTGTCACACACGACCACCCCATTGGTGTGTTGATAGGCCGTGTGTCCCTTGCATCTGAATTTATGAAAATTAAATGCCCAGTAGTAAACACACGAGTGGAGACACGGTGGTGTGTCTCGACCGTGTGTTTGACACGGCCTGGCCCACGGGCTTGTGGCTTGGCCGTTTGACGAAAACTTTGTGATGACATCATTAACAGAATACCCTGGATTTTTTACATGGGCTAAGACACGGGTGTGTGCCCAGCCGTGTGAAGGACACGACCACAGACATTGGCGTGTGCTTGGCCATGTGAAAACCCCTATAGGTTCAAAATGGAAAATAAATTTACGATAATTTCGCACGGGTTTGGGACACGAGCGTGTGTGACCACACGGCCTGCCTATACGGGTGTGTCCCTGTCTCACACGGGGCATGTGCCCTGTTTTGAGGCAAATTTTTCTAAGTGTTTGAAAAGCTGCAGTTTAGTTCGGGATTATACCCAACGTATCCTATGGGCCTCGTAGGCCCTAATAAGAATGTTTTGAATAAGTTTGGAAAAGTTTTAAATTTTATGTGAAATTGATTGTCGTAATCGATTGTTTGTGTAAGTATGAGTTCGGTAACACCTCGTACCCGTGTCTTGTGACGATTACGAGTGAGGGGCGTTACATTTAGTGATATCAGAGTTATGGTTTAGTAGGTCTTCAGACTAACATAGCAAGTGTATGAGGCTAGCTATACATGTCATAATTATGAATATTGATAGTGTGATGGGTCTTAATCTTTTAAATTGTGTTTTCATATAGTAAATAGATCCCGACTCGGCAGTAGCTGATGAAGCAGAAAGTAACGCGCAGGCTCCCGCTCAAGGGACCGCGCCACCCAAGAGTAGGAATATTGAAGCTAGTCGGGGAGAAGAGGCTCGAGAAGCCTTTCTCCACAGATTGAGTGAATGGTACATAGAGTTTATTCATGCAAACACAAATGCTCAACCTCCCCCACCTCCTCCCATCCCACAACCGAATTAGGTAGCTCCACAAGGTGCAAAAATGGTGAGAATGAGTAAGCCTCCTATTGACAAGATTCGTAAGTATGGAGCCAAAGAGTTTAGAGCCAATGTTAATGATGACCCTGAGAGGGCAAAATTTTGGTTACAGAACACTATCTGAGTATTTGATGAGCTCTCTTGCACACCCTAGGAGTGTCTAAAATGTGCCATATCACTTCTAAGAGACTTAGCGTATTAGTGGTGGAAAACGCTAGTCTCAGTAGTGCCTACCGAAAAAGTTACTTGGGACTTCTTCCAAGTAGAGTTTAGGAAGAAGTATATAAGTCAGCGCTTCATTGATCAAAAGTGACAGGAATTCTTAGAGCTGAAACAGGGTCGAATGATAGTGTCCAAGTATGAACGAGAGTTTGTCCAATTTAGTAAGTATGCTTGGGAATGCATTTCTATAGAAGAAATCATGTGTAAAAGGTTTGAGGACGGTCTTAATGAAAATATCAAGTTGTTTATGAGGATTCTAGAACTAAAAGAATTTGTTGTGTTAGTTGATCGGGAGTGCAAGGCGCAAGAATTGTGTAAGGAAAAGAGGAAGGCTGAATCAGATGCTAGAAATGTGAAGAAGAGATCGATGAGCAAGTCCTTCCAACCATCGTCAAAGAAAGTGAGAAATGTGCCAAATCGTTTGACCATTTCTGCTGGAAATCTGGGTAATACTCGAGAGAGAGAAATACGAGTGCTAAAGCTCAAACAACTTCTGTAGCTACTATTGGCAATGTTAAGCCAAGTAACCCCGAATGTCAACACTATGGTAGAAGACATCTCGGTGAGTGTTGGTTGGTCACCGGGACTTGCTTCAAATGTGGCTCCTAAGATCACTTTATCAAAGGCTAAAGGGAGGCCTACCAGAAATGTGAAAGAGGGAGCTAGTAGCAGAGGTATAGCTAGAGATTCAGCTACAAGATCAGAGGCTAGAGTGCCTGCAAGAACCTATGCTATTTGCGCTCGGGAAGAAGCGCCATCCCCTAATGTAATCACTGGTATATTTTCCCTTTATGATGTTAATATAGTTGCACTGATTGATCCCAAGTCCACACATTCTTACATTTGCATGAAATTGGTAAATGATATGAAATTGCCTATAGAGTCAGCTGAATTTGTGGTTAAGGTGTCAAACTCTCTAGGCAAATGTGTGTTAATTGACAAGATTTGTAAGAGTTGTCCCTTAGCGATTTAGGGTTACTATTTCCTAGCCGATCTAATGCTATTACCATTCGATGAGTTTGATTCCATTTTGGGAATAGATTGGCTGTCGATGCGTGATGTTAAAGTGAATTGTAGACAGAAGATTATTGAGCTAAAGTGTGAAAATGGTTAAATCCTCCAGGTTGAAACAAATGAGTCTAGTGACTTGCCTGCTTTGATTTCGTCAATGATTGCTCAGAAGTGTTTGAGAAATGGGTTGTGAAGCATATTTGGCTTATGAATTGAATAAAAAGAGTTTGAATTGAAAGTGGAGCCAGTGCTAGTGGTTTGCGAGTTTTCGAATGTGTTTCCAGAGGAGTTGCCGGGGATACCTCCTGTTAGAGAGATAGAGTTTGCCATTGACTTGTTGCCAGGGACTGCCCCGATATCGATAGCTCCGTATAGAATGGCTCCAACTAAGATAAAGGAATTGAAGGTCCAGCTCCAAGAGTTGATAGCCAAAGGATTTACAAGTCCTAGTTTTTCTCCATGGGGTGCTCTTGTATTGTTTGTGAAGAAAAAAGATGGATCGATGAGACTTTGTATCGATTATAGGTAACTCAACAAGGTGACGATAAAGAACAAGTATCCCTTGCCAAGGATCGACGACTTATTTGACCAGTTGAGAGGAGCTACAGTGTTCTCCAAAATAGGCTTGAGATCCGGGTATTACCAGTTAAGGGTGACAGAGTCTGATGTGCCGAAAATTGCTTTCAGAATAAGGTATGGACACTATGAGTTTCTCATAATGCCTTTTGGTTTGACTAACGTCTCAGTAGTATCATGGACTTAATGAATCGAATTTTTAGGCTGTACTTGGATAAGTTTGTGATAGATGACATTTTGATTTATTCTCGTGATAGAAACGAACATGCTGAACATTTGAGAACAGTTTTACAAATTTTGCTAGATAAATAGTTGTATGCAAAATTTAGTAAAAGTGAGTTTTGGCTTAGTGAAGTTGGATTTTTGGGCCACATTGTTTTGAGAGATGGCATTCGAGTTGATCCAAGCAAGATTTCAGCAATAGTTGATTGGAAGCCGCCAAGAAATGTATCGTAAGTTAGAAGCTTTCTGGGTTTGGCAGGATATTATAGACTCTTTGTAAAAGGATTTTCGATGATCGCTTCTCCGATGACCAAGTTTCTGCAAAAAGATGTTACTTTGAGTGGACAGAGAAGTATTAGCAAAGTTTTGAGAAATTGAAGACAGTATTGATTGAGGCGCCAGTGTTAGTGCAACCTGAGTCTGGGAAGGAATTTGTGATTTATAGTGATGCGTCTCTTAATGGCCTTGGATGTGTATTAAAGCAAGAAGATAAGGTGGTAGCATATGCCTCAAGACAATTGAAGCCACATAAGAGGAATTACCCGACACATGATTTGGAGCTAGCCGTCATTGTCTTTTCCTTGAAGTTTTGGCGACGTTATTTATTTGGTGAGAAGTGTCGTATCTTTACCGACCATAAAAGTTTGAAATACTTAATGACACAAAAAAATTTGAACTTACGGAAATGGAGATGGCTTGAGTTGTTGAAAGACTACAAGTTAGTGATCGATTACCATCTAGGGAAAGTGAATATGGTTGCCGATGCTTTGAGTAGAAAATCTCTGTTTGCTTTGAGAGCTATGAACACGAGATTGACTCTATCTAACGATGGTTCGATTTTGGCCGAGTTGAAAGCTAGGCCATTGTTCATTCAACAAATTTATGAAGCTCAAAAGGATGATAATGAGTTACAAGCAAAAAGGGCTCAGTGTCAAAAGGATAATGAGATAGATTTTCAGATTGGTTCGAACGACTGTTTGATGTCTAAGGATAGAGTATGCGTGCCGAAAGATGCCGAGTTAATTCGGAAGATACTGCACGAAGCTCATAATGGTTGTTTATCTGTCCACTCGGGCAGTGCAAAAATGTATAACGATTTGAAAAAATTGTATTGGTGGCCCGGCATGAAAAGAGATGTCTCCAAGTTCGTATCAAAATGTTTAGCTTTCCAACAGGTGAAAGTTGAACATCAGGTACCTTCTGGTTTGCTTTAGTCAATAATGGTTCTCGAATGGAAATGGGACCAAATTACTACGGATTTTATTACGGGTTTACCTTTAACCCCAAAAAAGAATGATGTCGTTTAGGTTATTTTTGACCGGTTGGCGAAATCAACTCATTTCATTCCAATACGTTCGGAGTTCTCACTTGATAGGTTGGCCGAATTGTATATTGCTGAGATTGTGAGATTGCATGGAGTACCAATTTCTATCATTTCGGATAGAGATCTGAGATTTACTTCGAGGTTTTGGAAAAAGTTGCAAGAAGCCCTGGGTACCAAGTTAAACTTTAGTACCGCCTTTCATCCACAAACAGACGGTCAATCTGAGAGAGTAATTCAGATCTTAGAAAATATGCTTCGATGCTGTGTTCTTGAGTTCGAAGGTAGTTGGGAAAAATATCTACCTTTGGTTGAATTTGCTTACAACAATAGTTTTCAATCGAGTATCAAAATGGCACCGTATGAGGCATTGTATGGCTGCAAATTTTAGACTCCATTATATTGGACTGAGCTTAGTGAAAAGCAAATTCATGGGGTTGACTTAATTAAAGAGACAAAAGAGAAAGTGAAGATAATCTGTGATTGTTTAAAAGCTGCTTCCGATAGGCAAAAGTCTTATGCAGATTTGAAGAGAAAGGAGATAAAGTTCCAAGTGGGTGATAAAGTTTTTTTAAAAGTGTCTCTATGGAAAAAGATTTTGAGATTTAGCTGGAAAGGCAAATTGAGTCCACGATGTATTTCATGTATCGATGCTACGACGCTATCATTCCGATCCGTCACATGTGATTTCACTGACCGAAGTGGAAATTCAACCGGATATATCATATAGTGAAGATCCAATCAAGATCTTAGCTCGAGAAGTGAAACATCTAAGAAACAAAAGTGTGGCCTTAGTAAAAGTGTTATGGCAAAAGCACGGAGTAGAAGAGGCTACGTGGGAATCAGAGGAAACCATGAAGAAACAGTACCCAAATCTCTTTTCTAGTAAGATTTTCAGGGATGAAAATCCCTTAAGGGGAAGAGTTGTAACAGCCCGAATTAGGGCCTAAATGAAATGGTGATTTTGGGACCACGAATCTGACATAGAAAAATTTATCCCGATAAAGTTTTAAGGTCTATTGTGTGATTGATTGAATAAGTGAAAATTTAGTAGATAAATTTTATCGATAGAAGGCTCGATTGAGTGATATGACTAAATTGCAAAAATTTCAAAATATGTGTTCTAGAAGCATTTAGAGTGAAATTGAAATGAATTCATAAACTAGGGGTCCTTATTTAGCAATTAGACCATTTTATGGCATGATGGACAAAAATACCCATGGAAGGAAAAATTTCCAAAGAAGGCCATTAAGGGTATTTTGGTCATTTGGGTATTAAAAGAAATAAAAAGGAAAAATAAGGTCAAAAGGTGTCCATCTTTCTTCTACCTTGGCCGAATATCAAAGGAGACTCCATAGCTAGGGTTTTCATCTTTTCAAGCTTGATTGTAAGTGACCCCTAGCCCCGTTTTTCAAGTTCTTCGTATTTTTGAGATCCTTGTAACTTGACCTAGTTATTTCTACCATTATTAAAAGCTAAGGTTCATGTTTAAAAATTTAACCATGTGTGACATGAAAGCATTTTGATGTTTATTGGTAGAAAATGAAAGTTTGAGGTGTAGTAAACAACTTTTGCTAGGTGATTTTCCATGAAATGCATTTAGGGACTAAAATGCAAAAGTTGTAAAACATGTGCATAAATTGTGAAATGTTGAGAAATGTGGGCTTCTATACGAGAGAAATAGGGTCGGCTAGGCTTGGGAATGTAGAAAAATAGATACATTTCACTTTACGAGCCTAGGGACAAATTGTAAAAAGTGACAAAATTAGAGGTAAAATGGTAAAAATTACCATAGGAAAAATTTGTGTCCAATTGAGTAATGTGTATACTGAATTAGTTAAATTTGATGTTATAAATCAAGAACGACACAAAATTGACCTTGACCGAGGAAAAGGCAAGGTATCGGACTAAATTGTAAAGATTAGCATTTTGCACCGAGGTAAGCCTTATATGTAAATAATGAGTTATTTTTGGTTATTTTGATGAATTGTTTTATTTATTTGATATTTGAAATTTTTACAATGAATTGTTTGATATACGATTTGATAAAATTGTTATGTGAGGATAAATCCCGATTGAACCATAGGAATCGTTTAGGATACAAGTGACATGTCACTAGGAAACCATTGATTGTGATCGATTGTTTATGTGATTCCGGGTGCTGGTGTAGTTCAACTACCAGTGGCTAGATAATCATGTATTTGTTGCAGATACCTGTCAGCTTGTGTGAGCAGCATTCAGTAGTTTCGGCTATACCATCAGCTTGTGTGAGCAGACCTGTGATTAACTCATCATTGAGCCTTTATGTGGTATGTGTTAAGTGGTAGCTTTGGCTACAAATTATCGGTAGCTTCGGCTACATTATGTGTGGCATGTAACACCCCTTACCCATAACTGATGCCAAAATAGGGTATGAGGTATTACCGTACTAAAACTCATGTAAACCTTTGACTTAAACCAAAGAAAATGTGTCCCAATTAAAAACTTTTCCACACTATGTCCTACGAGCCTTCTTAAGGGCCTACGAGGGCTAAATCACTGTTTGAGACTGACCCAAGACCATTTCGTACACTTAAAAGAATTTCTTCAAAAGCTAGCAAAAACAAAGCACACGTCCGTGTGAGAGGGCCACACGCCCATGTGATCTCTAAACATGGCCATACTGATGGCCCGTGTGCCCTACACGGCCTAACCATGCTAGGGACACGACCATGTCCAATACCCATGTTGATTTAATTTCTAACATCAACCTACAGGGGTTTTCACACGGCCTAGTCCACCCCCATGTGCCCAGCTCATGTATCTCATACGGCCTTGACACACTTGTGTCATTGCCTATGTGCAAAAACTTGGGTATTCTGTTTCTGACGTCATCATTCACACAGTCGTGCAACACGTCCGTGTGCTGGCCGTGTCATCTACATGGTTGAGACACACGGCCGTGTCTCAAGCTCATGGACTATACTGGTAGCATTTAATTCTATCCATACAAGGTGCAGGGGACACACGGTCATGTGGTGTCTCACACAGCCTAGACACACGCCTGTGTACCGACTCGTGTGGGTAATATGGGGCTATTTACCAAGCCTTTAGCCACCCTGAAACACATACGAACATAACCCGAACTTCATACAATAAATCATAGCACTAAACTCATCTAAATGCCCTAGATAGGCATCTATCCATCATCCAATTCATGTCCAAAATGCATGCATAAACTACTAAACAATCTTGCACAGTTCTTATGTGAATTTCTCCCATTTCATTAACAACTTGAATGGTTGTAGGCCAATTCCAAAGGCCATTTACAAAATGAAACTTATAAGTATAAATGGCTAACACAATTGGCTAACTAACATAAATGTGCAACAAATGCCTAAGGCCTATACATGCCATATTCAAAATAACTACATAACTATACCAAAATAGATGTCTTGATAATGTGACTTCGAGCGCTGACTAACAACGATCCCTGAGCTAATACAACAAATCTACAAGGAATGGAAAATTGAGGGAGTAAGCACAAAATTGCTTAGTAAGTTGCATGAAATAAATATAGTAATTATAAACAATGAAATATAAGTAAACTTATAGGCTTTTGATACTTCATCTAATATCTTACTCAAGCTTGTAACTTTCTTGTTTCTGAAGCTTACTCATCAATATGACTTACTCGTTCTCATGGAACACTCAGTCTTATGCGTTACATTATCGTTTTCTCACATTTATATTCTAGTGAACTTGCAAAACTCATCATAGACTTTAGTCTTTATTAGTAATTTAATCAACTTGAATACTTTCTCTAGTAATATACTTAGAATGTCAAAGAATAACCGCAATGCCATTCTTTTGCCAAGATGTCAAAGCCATATCCCAGATATGGTCTTACATGGGATCTCCAACTGTTGCTGAAGCCATATCCCAGATTTGGTCTTAGACGGGATCTCATAGGATGCCGATGCCATGTCCCAAACATGGTCTTATAGGGGATCCATCTTAGATGCCCATGTCATGTCCCAGACATGGTCTTACAAGGGATCTATGCCTCATTTCGGTGCCGATGCCATGTCCCAGACATGGTCTTATACGGGACCACTTATTGATGCCAATGTCATGTCACAGACATGGTCTTACATGGGATCTCAATTCCGTGCCGATACCATGTCCTAGACATGGTCTTATATGGGATCTACAATCCATTGATATGGCAACGGTATCCTTCGTATACTTTAACAATTACTTAAAATTTTTCTCTTATTCTATAGTCATTTCTTGTGCGTTTCATGACAAGGTTTCATAAAATTAACATAGAATATATATATATAAATTCATCTTGATCATTTTCATAATATTTGATGCTAAATTATTACATACAACTCACCTCGGGTCCAAAAGGTGACAAACACTTGGTTTAGTCCACCACTTTTCCTTTTTTCCAGTTTTGATTCAGCCTTTGAGTTTCTTGATCTATAATGGATAAAATTCAATAATTTATTCATCAAATTTATACTAACGACACTAAATTCAAAATTTGGTAATTTGGCCATTTTACCCCTAGACTTTTGGCAAAATAACCATTTCGCCCTTATGCTCAGAAATTAATTTTTATCAAATTTCCTCATTTATTATGCCTATCTGGGCCCTTTCATGCATATAGAAACTTCAAATAACCATTATTCAAGCATTTAACAAAACAGCTCATTCTATTGCAAACAAGTCTTATTTAAGTGTTGTCTAAGAACACCCATTTCCAAAAGTTGTTTACCAAGCATCATACATTCATTTTCCATCAAAAACTTCCAGCAAACAACATCTATATACTCATGGTAAAACTTTAAATCTTCAACCAAAATGCTAAGTATACCACTCAATAGAAAACTTATGTCATGAGGGTCTAAAAAATGCAAAAATATTCAACAAAGGATAAAGAAATCACTTACAAATGAGTGATAAATGTAGCTGAAAATTTTAAGCTTTAAAACCCCTATTGTTTCTGGAAAAATCGATAGAATGAGGAAGAAAATGATGAAGCATGAAGGCTAGGACACATAGGTATTATTTTATCAATTTTATGACAAAAATCTTACCAAACCTTGACTTCCTTGTCTCTTTGGTTGCCTTGGCCGGCCATGCTTAATCTAGAGGGCTTATTTGCCTTTTAAAACCCTCACATTTCAGCTCTCTTGATAAATCACTCAAATTGCTAATAAAATCAAACTTTTCTCTTTTATGCGATTTAGTCCTTTTTCGTGATTAAGCCTTCAATCGCGCAAATTAATTCTCTAAAATTTTCAAGCACTCTTATAAGAATACTATAATGCATGAAATAATACTAAATAATTTTATATAATACTATTTCTTATTTAAGCCTTCTAAAATCCATATTTTGTAACTTTTTGCAATTTAGTCCTAAAGACGAATTGAACACTTTTTCATAAAATTTCCTTCATGGAAATTTCTTAATATCATGCAAACATGCTGTACGCTTAATAATAATCATAGAATAAAATTTTCTACTAAGGATTTGTGGTCTCGAAACCACTATTCTGACTAGGCCCTAATTCGAGCTGTTACATGGCACTTGTGTCTTATTCCTTGAAACCTTTAGCATTCCACATGGTTCAACGGGTTATTTGAATCAATACGATAAAATATGATTGTATGTGAAAATATTTGACTGTGTGTTAAGAATGTGTATGTATAGGTTGTATGAAAATTATCATGTGTGCTAAGTGCATAATGTATGTATTGCATAATATGGTAAGACCATATGAGTAAGTGATAATCTCAAGTTTAATATGATCATAAGAAAGCTTATTTCCATTTTATATGAATTATTGGTTTAAATGCTCATTAATTTTGCATATAGGCTTACTAAGCTTTATAATTTACCCTTTCTCTTTTCCCTTCCGTTATAGGTTCGTCAAGCTAATCTGAGGTTCGGTAATCAACGAGATTCCATCAACACTATCAACAACTATTTTGGTATTTTCACTATGAACTTTGAAATTATGGCATGTATAGGTGGTCTAGTGTTTTGGTTGTATGTCATAGTTATTTTGGGTTCATCTATTGGTAGTGATATTTTGGTACCTTAGCCATTTAAAATGAGCTATGTTTGGTTAAGTTATATTTTGTCAAAATGCTGTAATCTTCTTAAGGTGCAAGCTTGCAATTTTTATGTGGAATGTGGTGTAATGTGTGTGCTTGATGATGGTAGATGAAATCTAGGGTAGGAATGTCAAATTGTGGATGTTTAATTGGATTATTGTGTTATGTTGAATATTGGTAAATTTGGCTGGTATTGGTTTGTGTTTCAGGGTGGCAATTGGCTTGGAAAATAGCCTATAATTGTCTACACGGGTAGACATACGGGCGTTTCACACACGGCCAACCTCATGGGCGTGTTGATCGACCGTGTATCCCCTGCACCTGAATTTATGAAAATTAAATGCCTAGTAGTAAACACACGAGTGGAGACACAGCCGTGTGTCTTGATCGTGTGTTTGACACGACTTAGCCCATGGGAGTGTGGGTTGGCCGTGTGACGAAAACTTTGCGATGACGTCATAAATAGAATACCCAAGATTTTTCACACGGGCTAAGACACAGGTGTGTACCCAGCCATGTGAAGGACACGGCCACGGACATGGGCGTTTGCTTAGCCGTGTGAAAACCCCTATAGGTTCGAAATGGAAAATAAATTTGCGATAATTTCACACTGGTTTGGGACACAGGCGTGTATGACCACACTGCCTGCCCACACAGGCGTGTCCCTGTCCTACATGGGCGTGTGCCCTGTTTTGGGCATATTTTTCTAAGTGTTTGAAAGCTCCAATTTAGTCCCGGATTATACCTAACGTATCCTATGGGCCTCGTAGGCCCTAATAAGAATGTTTTGAATAAGTTTGGAAAATTTTTAAGTTTTATGTGGAAATTGATTATCGTTGTAACACCTCTTACCCGTATCTGACGCCGGGATAGGGTACGAGGCATTACCTTACGAAATCACATGCAACCATTCAACTTACACTCAATGAAGTGCGTCTCAATTTAAAACTTTTTCAAACAATGTCCCACGGACCTTCATATAGGCCTACGAGGCCTAAAATGTGATTTAGAAACGATCCGGGACCATTTCGGGCACTAAAGAAAATTTCCTCAAAAACTACTATAAACAGGGCACACGCCCGTCTGGAAGGGCAACACGCCCGTGTGGTCTCTAGACATGGCCATGCCCGTGTGGTTCACACGGCTTAAGAATCCTAGGGACACGCCCATGCCCCTCATCTGTGTGGAATAATTTCTAACATCAAATCTACAGGGGTTTTCACACGGCCTGGCACACGCCCGTGTGCTCAGCCTGTGTCCCTCACATGGCCATGAGATGCCTGTGTCGCAGCCCGTGTGCAAAAACCTGGGTATTTTGCTTCTAACTCAGTAATCACACAGCCGTGGCACACACTCGTGTGCTTGGCCGTGCTTTCCACACGGTTGAGAGACACGGCCGTGTCTTAGCCTGTATGTTTACTAAAGGGACACACGGCCCGTGAACGAATCGTGTGTCACACACGGCCTAGAGACACGTCTGTGTGTCTACCCGTATGGACAAAAATAGGCTATTTACCAAGCCTCTTTGCCACCCTAAAACAAGATCAAACACATATCCAAGTATCCTAAGACTTCAATACTCAACCAATGGCCATAATTTGGCATCAATATACATCAAATGTCCATAAACATGCATTTTTCCAACAACCACAGTTTGCATAATGTGCATGCACGATTAATCTAAGCAACCATCCACAAATTCTATGAAGTCATCCTCACTTCTTTAATAATAGCTTGAACAATTTTGGCCAATTCCAATGGCAATTTACAAAATGAACTTTATAAAATAAATGGCCAACATAATTGGCTAACTAGAGTAACTTGTACCAAAATGACTAATTAGCCTATACATGCCATTACTCAAACACAAAAACTAACTAACTGTACCAAATGCTCCAGTCGATAGTATGAACGATGCCTCCGACGTCCCTGGATCCTCAAATTACTCAGGCGGCACTAGGGGAAAATGGAAAGAAAAGGGGTAAGCACAAAGCTTAATAAGTCATAAGTAAATAAAAGACAACATAATTATCATGTTAAGTCTCACTCGCAACACATCATGATCTATACACGATACAAAGAACAAGCACAACTTGACTTACTCGTTCCAGCCATTTCTAATTACATAACATGCTAGTGAGCTCAAATTTCATACACTACACTTAGGCACCTGCACCACTTAGAAAGGTCATCACAATATCTCACAACAAGTATTAACTCTGAATTTTCCCGTTGAACTATTTAGAATATGGAAGGATATTCATTAAGCCTCCAACTTAGGGTATAGAGCTAACGCCATATCCCAGACATGGTCTTACACTAGCTCACATATCAAGTCGATGCCATGTCCCAAACATGGTCTTACACTGACTCTCAATGTATCAAGGCCGATGCCGTGTCCCAGAAAGGTCTTACACTGGTTCTCATCTCTCAGTGTCAATGCAATGTCCTAGATAGGTCTTACACTGACACGCAACAAGTTGATGCCATGTCCCAGACAGGTCTTACACTAGCTTGTATATATCGAGGCTGATGCATGTCCCAGACATGTCTTACACTAGCTTTCATCTCAAGCCAATGCATGTCCCAGACATGTCTTACACTGGCACCACATCACCCAATGTCATGGCATGAATATCATATTCCATTCCAAATGTTCAACCGGGCTCTATTACACATGTTCTCACCATTTCATGAATAAAAATTCATTATTCAACAATTTGTGCTCGAATAAACATTTTCATACATAATTCTTTTCACAATGCAATACCTCATGACAAAACAAGGATTTCATTCATAAAATTAGTAATATTGCATTATTTACCTATAACTTACCTCGATATACAAAATGGAAAATGACTTTTTTGGTTTAGTCGATTTGCTTGGCTTTCCCCCGGTCTAGGTCGAATTTGGCAAATCTTCATCTATAACAATAAGAATTCACTAATTTAGTCACTAATTTAATCTAAATAAATCAAGAATCATAATTTGGAAAAAATGACCATTTTGCCCCTAAACCTTGGCAAAATGACCATTTTACCCCTAGGCTCAGAAATCGATTTTTATCAAATTTCCTTATTAACCAAGCCTAACCAAACTCTTTTCACTCTTATGACAGTCTACAATTCTCATTGTTTCATACAAATATCATCTATTTAACAACATTTACAAAATGGTCTATTTTAGGTGTTTTTCCTAAACACTCTTTCACAAAAGTTGTTTATTAAGCAACCTACATTCATTTTCTTTCGTAAAGTTCCAGCAAAAATCACTTATTCATTCATGGTGAATCTCTAAACCTTCAACCATTTTGCACAATAGCCCCCTCAAAAGATAGCTCATGCTTCAAGGGTTCCAAAAATGCAAAAATAATCAAGAAAAGTCTTAAAAATTACTTACTTGAAGAAGGAATAAGTGGCTGCAAATTTGAGCTTTCAAAAACCCCAAATATGGCTGGTATTTTCAACAAGAAGAAGAAGAAAATGAAGAAAAGATGATAGCTAGACAATTTAGCTATTATTTTATTAATTTGGTAACAAAAACCTTACCAGCTCCTTGTAGGGCTTAATTACTCAATAAAGACCCTCAATTTTAGTTCCATGACTAATTAACACTATTTGCCAGTAAAATTAAACTTTTACCCTTTATGCGATTTAGTCTTTTTTTGCGATTAAGCCTTCAATATCGTAAATTAATTTACCAAAACTCTCATACACCATTATAAAAATTCTATAACACATAAATGAATGCTAAAATAATTTTCTCCAACCTCGGGTAAGTGATTTCAAAATCACCATCCCGATTAAGCCCAATTTCGGGCTGTTACAGTCGTAATCGAATCTTCATATGAGCGCGAGTTCTATAACGCCTCGTACCCGTGTCCGGCGACGGTTACGGGTGAGGGGCGTTACAATTGGGCTTTGCCACGATCTCAGTGTGAATACCCTGTTGAAATCATTGTTCGAGGATTCACTTCTTTGGATTTCTTTAATTGTGACTGAAACAACTTACTCATCGGTCTTTTTCTAGCATCTTTCGCCTCGCTCTCGGCTTTCTCTTCTCTTTGCTTAATTCTTCAGCTTTACAAGTATGTTCAACCAATTCAACAAACTCTTTAATTTCCAAAATCCCAACTAGTAGTTTGATGTTCTCATTCAGCCCATCCTCAAACTTTCTGCACATAATAGCCTCGGAAAACACACATTCTCGAGCATACTTACTGAGTCTAATGAATTCACATTCATACTCAGCCACAGACATCTTACCTTGCTTCAATTCAAGGAACTCTTTTCGTTTCTAGTCAATAAACTGTTGGCTTATATATTTCTTTCAGAGTTCATCTTGAAAGAAATCCCATGTCACTCTCTCCTTTGGAACCACCGATATCAGCATCTTTTGCCAGTGATATGCTGAGTCCCTCAGTAATGACACAGCACACTTTAAGCATTCCTTCGGTGTGCATGACAGCTCATAAAACACCTTTATAGAATTTTCAAGCCAGAACTTAGCTTTCTCTGGATCATCATCTATGTTGGCCCTGAATTCTTCGGCTCCTTGGTTCTGAATCTTATAAATTGGGGGCTTAGTTAATCTTACCACATCAATACCTTGAGGAGTTACGGGAACCGGTTGTGGTATAGGAGGGGCCAGAGAAGGTTGAGCATTAGGATTTGCTCGAACAAATTCAGTATACCAGTTGCTCATCATATAGAGAAAGGCTTCCCGAGCCTCATCTCTCTTACTCAAGGTCTCATGTCTACCTTCTACTAGTGTGGTCGCTTGTGCGGGAGCCAGCGCATTACTCGTAGCATCATCAGCCGCAGCTCGGTCAGGATCCATTTACTATATAAAAGCAAAACACAATTTAGAATCGTCAGGAGTCACCACACTATCACAATATATTTATGGCATGTATAGCTAGACTCTCACTCACGCTACGGTAGTCTGAGAACCGACTAAACCATAGCTCTGATACCACTAAATGTAACACCCCTTACCTGTATCCCACGCCAGAATAGGGTACGAGGCATTGTCCCTACTTCTAATTAATAATTAAGAACTTTCATTCATACACCCATTGTCCCTATTACGGGCCTACAAGGCCCAAAACATACAGTGAGAGTGGTTCGAGACCAAACCGAGAACTTTAGAAAATTTTAGAAAATTTTATACAAAATAGGGCACACGCCTGCGTAGGCAGGCCGTGTGGTCACACACGCCTACGTCCCAACCCGTGTGAATTTTATTTTTCATTTTGAACCTACAGGGGTTTTCACACGGCCGAGCACATGCGTGTCCCAGGCCATGTCCTTCACACGGTCGAGACACACGCCTGTGTCTCTACCCGTGTGCAAAAACCTGGACATTCTGTTTATGACGTCAGCATGCATTTTAGGTTACACGGCCAAGCCACACGCCTGTGTGCTAGCCCGTGTGATGTACTTACTTTTTCACAAATTACATGCAGGCAACACACAGCCAGACTACATGCCCATAGGGCAGACCGTGTGTCACACACGGTCTAGACACATGCCCGTGTGTCTACCTGTGTGGAAAATTTAAGGTTATTTACCAAGCCTTTTTCCACCCTGAAACACAAACTAACTTATACAAATCTTACCAATACATAACATGGTATAAACACACATAAAATTATCTACAATCCACACATTCACAACTCAATCTAACATTACATACATTACCCAAACATCATGCATATAAACAACTATTTGCTTATCACATTTCCACACATTAATTTCATATTAGCATACATCCCACATAGGCAATCAAACTTATTCATGAAATACCTCAAGATATGATTATAGCACAATCAATATTAGCCACATCTCATGGCCTTATACAAAATGTAGTACAAAATAAATTAGGATTACATATTTAGCCAACCAAATTACGACACATACAAAATGACCAAGTCCTATACATGCGATAACTAAATGTAAAGTTTCAACATACCAAAAAGTGTTGATAGTGTGAGTGGTCCTCCGACGTCTTCTGTATCCCGAGCTGACTTGGCTACTCTATAAGGCAAGGGAAAAGAAAAAGGGAGTAAGCTTTAAGCTTAGTAAGTCTATATGCAAACAATAAACACCATAACCACATACTTATCATTCAAAACATAACTCAACTATGCCAATAATTCAAATTTGTGATTTCACTTACTCGTCTCACATCTTACCCAACATTCTCAACATATAGTACGCACAAAGCTCATACAGTACCACATTCATTCCCTGCACTTATTCATCACAACAATACTCATAATTTCACTTAGATAATTTCTCAACATACACTTCCATATAGTAATCCATGCAATTAAATCACACATAGTCATTCATTTTAACAATAATAAGGTGGTTTCGCACTTAGCCCACCAATATCTATAATTCAACGTTGTTTCGCACATAACCCACCTTTATCAATAATTCACGATGGTTTCGCACTTAGCCCATCAATATTTACAATCAACAAGGTAATTCGCACTTAGCTCATCAATTTCAACAACTACTCAGTGGTTTCGCACATAGCCCACATTTATCAATATTTCACAGAATTTACCCGTATCCTCACTTTTCATATTTCCATTTCAATATCAATGATATTCAATCCTATTTCATATAAGGCATCCACAAGTAAAAAAATCAATAAATGGAGGTATCGTTTACATATAAACTTACGTCGGTACAAAATGTGTCAATTTGCAAACTAGTCCGAAACTTTACATTTGTCCCGGTCAAGGTAAATTCCACGTTCCTCTCGATCTATAATGACACACTTAATTTTTTTTAATACACACATTACTCAATTTAGTCCAAAATCGTCCTATGGAAATTTTTACAATTTAGCCCATAACTTTCTCAATTTTTACACTTTAGTCCCTTGGCTCGTAAAATGAAATATGTTCATTTTTCACACAAACAAGCCTAGCCGATTCATATTCCCTCTTACAACAGCCACAATTTCCACTATTTTTCATTTTACACCCACAATATTTTACCTTTTACAATCAAGTCCTTTTTAGCTATTTCACCAAAAATCATTCAGTAGAAGATGTTCACCACACTTCAAACTTTCATATTCTACCACTAGACATCAAAATACATGTATGTCATTTATGGGTAAAATTTTAAACATAAGCCCTAGCTCAAATTAATGGTAGAAATAGCTAAATCAAGCTACGAGGATATCAAAAATACGAAGACCATTAAAAACGGGGCTAGAAGTCACTTACTTGAGCGTGAAAAGTTGGAAAAACCCTAGCTATGGAGTCATCCAAATTTCGACACAAGGGGGAGAAGATGGGCAAAAATTTTGACTTATTTTCCCTTTTATTTCTTTAATTATCCAAATGACCAAAATGCCCCTCATACCATTCTTTAAATTTTTTCCCTTTCATGGGTATTTTTGTTCAAACTCAAATAAAATAGTTTAATTACCTATAAGGACTCCCACTTTAACAACCCATTTCAATCAAGCACCTTTATAGAATAAAACACACATTTTTCATCTTTTACGATTTAGTCCAACTTTTCAAATTGGACACCAAATCAATAAAAATTTCTCAACCAATATTTCACATAAACATTCAATCACTAAATAAATATTAAAACTAAATCAAAATAACTATTTTAACCTCAAATTTTTGGTCTCGTAACCACTATTCTGAGTAGGCCCTAATTCAGGTTGTTACAACACACGCCCGTGTCTCTACCCGTGTGCTCAATTTTTAGCATTTTGTTTCTCAATTTTAAGACGCAGGGGACACACGGCCAAATCACATACCCATGTGCTAGGCCGTGTGTCACACACAGTTAAGACACACGCTCGTGTGTCTACCTGTATGGACAAAATAAGGTCATTTCCTAGCCCTATTTCTCACCCAAAATTTGCCAATAACCTACACCAATTGTCACATACAAATATCAACCAATTCAAGCAATTAAACTAAACCAAACTTATCATTTATACTATTTCGATTCCACTTGCAAATTGGTTCATATTTCACATATTATTTAGCCTTTTTCATACATATCAAACATGGATTAGCTTTATGATTATATTCCAAAACATATCATGTTAGTCATCCCAATGGCTAATTTACAAACATTTATCTTCACATCAACATTGGTCTAAATAGCTTATACATGCC
This sequence comes from Gossypium stocksii, assembly GCA_020496765.1. Classification (NCBI taxonomy): domain Eukaryota; kingdom Viridiplantae; phylum Streptophyta; class Magnoliopsida; order Malvales; family Malvaceae; genus Gossypium; species Gossypium stocksii. Next base: position 60,531,792 of record CM035622.1, read on the forward strand.
ATTATACCAAGATAAGATTACTATTTATACCAAAATGAGTTGGAGGATAGTATGATGTTGCTCCGACCGTCTCCAACCTTTACGAGCTTCTGAGCACTATAAAACAGAGAAAATAAAGCCTAATAAGCATTTAAATTCTTAGTAAGTTCGTATAACAAGAATTAAACTTACCAATCATATTCATTTAATAAACATAACAATAGCATGCTTTCTAACCCCATTTGTTAAGTTGCCTAAACACATACACTCATATAAGTAAATTAGTTACATATCTCTTATATACATTAGTTAAACATGGATGAGCTCATCATGTAACAATTTCTTTTTACATGCACTTTTACATGTACATTTTCATATCAAATCACCTCAATTTTCATATTAGCTCATTTCAATACTTTGCCCGTTGAATTTGATTGAAACATCAATGGATAATCTGGTAGTACACTCGAAGTGTACAAAACTATAATCTGTCAATTCATATAGGGGGTACCCATTTAGGGTACATAACCAAGAAGTACTCTCTCGAGCCTTGTAACAAGAAGCTCACACAGAGCCATTTCGGGAAGCTCATAAAGAGCCTATCAGGAAACTTATCTGAGCTATATAATGGAAAGCTCATAAGAGCCATAATCGAGAAGTTCACAAAGAACCATTTAACGTGAAGTTCACAAAAAACTATATCTGGAAGCTCACGAAGAGCCTTGTAACGGGTAACTCCGAATAGCCAAATATCAGGAAGTTCAAGCAAGCACTATAGGATAGCTCACAAAGAGCCATTTAACGGGAAGCTCATGAAGAGCTTAAAATCAGGATGCTCATAAGAGTGAAGGTGTGTCCACAACAAATGTAGGATCACAACCTATCGGGACACTCCGAAGAGCTATAACAGGAAGCTCGTTGAACCATATAACGGAAAGCTGGAGAGGGCTAATAACGGGATGCTCTTTCGAGCTACAGTATGTCTACAACACATGCAAAATCAATAACAATCAAGAAATTTTGTATCCTTCGACTTTCATTCATTCAAACGGGACTTATTATTTATCGGGCTTTGCCGGATATGTAACCAATTTCATATATTTGACAATTATAATATTTACATACACAACATTCAATTTAAACATATAAGTATACACAATTTGGTTACACGAACTTACCTCGATACTTGTTCTATACAAAAGTCTACTAATTCGACACCTTTTCTTGTCCTCGATCCAATTCTGTATTTGGTCTTTCTGGATCTATATAAATAAATTTAGTCATAAATTTATCACATTTCACATTTACTTGGTTTCAATTTACATCCTAGGAAAAATTACTATTTTGTCTCTATACTTTTCATAAATGACAATTTCGTCCCTAGGCTCGAAAAATAAAATTCATGCAATTTAATCCTTTTTCCAAGCCTAGCCGACTTTTATATATAACAATAACAGTCCACAATTTTCACAAAAATTAGAATTTTTCCATGAATTTTACACTTTTACAATTTAATCCCTAAATCACAATTTCATTCAAAATCACTTTGTAAAAGTTGTTTATATACCAATAACCTTTTATTTTCTACCATGAATTTCAAATTTTTAGCATATTCATCCATGGAAAAATTTCTATACGTTGATAACTTTTCAAATTAATCCCCAAACTAGATAGATTAGGTTATCCCGATCTAAAAAATATTAAAATTACTAAAAACGGGACAAGAATACTTACCCAATTGAACCAATTAAGCTTGCTTGAATACTTTTCTCTTTCATAGGGTTTCCATATCTTAATTTGGGGAAGATGATGACAATAAGATGATATTTTCTACTATCATCTTTTAATTATTTCAATTTCCAATTTAGTCTTTTTCTTTTCTAATTTTTCCATGGATGATTCATCCATAAATATCTACTAACTTTTCTTAATGGTCTAATTACCTATAAGAACTTCAAGTTTTGAATTCCATAGTCATTTGATCCTTTTAGCTTCTAGCATTCAACTTTGCATTTTATGCAATTTAGTCATCTCCTTAATTAAACACATAATCGGTAAAATTTTCTTATCAAAATTTTCATACGACTTTCCTATCTTAATGCAGACCATGAAATAATATTAAAATAAATTTTCTTTTTGGCTCAAATTTGTGGTCTCGAAACCAATATTCTGATTTCACTAAAAATGGGGCGCTACAGAGATAAGATGATCTAAGATCATACCTTTTTTGCTATAACACAATCTCTAACAACATGAATGACATCCTCTTCTTCGTGTCCACAAATCAAACATCTTGCATCGCTACCAAATCCACGGGTTAGCCACTCCTTCTGAGTAAACAGCCGCTGTTTGAGAACCAACCAAAGGAAAATCTGAACCCTTTGAGGACCATGAACCTTCCATGGCAGATTCCAAGCTCCTCCCTAAGATTCCATGAACTCTTCTTAATTATACAATAGGCACTCTTAATTATATGATCCTTCTTCTGTAACCATCTCCTTAAGAAGATAATTAGAAACAATGTTTGCACTAGCTGGGATTAGATTGACTAGGGGACTAACCTTTAAAATCCAACTATCCCTCCAGCATCTAATGTTATTACCATTTCCAATTGATCAAAAAATATTTTCTCAAAGCAAAAGCCATACCTTAGATAGGTCTCTACAAAGGAAAGAATAATTGCTGCAAGAGATACAAAAGGGTAAGCCATCTTTCAGAGAACAATTTCTTCTAAGCATTATTTAGAATAGATGACCTTATAACGCTCTAACGTAAATTTGAATAGAATAAAAAATGGATTCAACAATTAAGACATATTTAAAAGTTTTAATATCATTAAGTGGAACCAAACTATTTTCAAGAAATCAAAAGATAATTCTAATCTCTTGGAGATGTGTCTTATATATACTTCAATGTACAAGGAACAAAAGATCTTTTTTTTCATTCCCTTTTAAGCATTGACTTTGATAACTTAATATTCTCCGATCTTTTTTTCCTTCTTTCAACTTTTTTCTTTACTTTCTATTTCTAGTCTTTGCTTATCACAAGTGAATCGATATCCATACAATCATCACATACTCCTCATTGCCTCTTCCTTATTGATTCCTTATATCAATAAGTATATAAGCCAAAATATATATAATGAAATTTTAAATTTTTTGCTTTAATTCTGTGTAACAAAAATAGTGAAAAATAGGGTGTTTGTTTACCTATAAAATATTTTCACTGTTTTCCATTTTTTTTGGTGGAAAATGAAATCCCACCGTAAAACCTTCTCCAAAACACGAGAAAAGAAAGCTTTATTTAAGGAAAACGTCTTATCGTTTTCATTTTGGTAAGACATTTTCCAAAGCTTTTCTCTTCACTAGCATAACCCAAAACCCCTTCCCCTTCCCGCTTTTTTGCCACCCTGATCTAGGTGTTACTTTTTCTTTCCAAAGCTCCTTTAGGTTCACTATCCCTCTCCCTTTTTTCCCTTTGCAAAAAAAAAAGGAAAAAAATGAAAAGAAGTCTCTGGGTCTAACTTCTCTCAGCGTAATTGCCATCAAGGTGTTTTTTTTCTTTTTCTTTTTTTTATTTTTATCAGTTTAAGATACTTCAATTGCTTTTTTTTTTTGGTGAATTACTTTCTTTCTTTATTCTCTAGTAACTTAATATTCTCCGATCCTTTTCTCCTTCTTTCAACTTTTTTGCTTTGCTTTCTATTTCTGTTCTTTGCTTATCACAAGTGAATTGGAATCCATACAATCATCACCTACTCCTCCTTGCCTCTTCCTTATTGATTCATTATATCAACAAGTATATAAGCCAATATATATATATATATATATATAATAAAATTTTAAATTTATTGCTTTAATTCAATGTAACAAAAATAGTTAAAAATAGGGTGTGTTTGTTTACCTGTAAAATATTTTACGAAAAATATTTTCATTATTTTCCACTATTTTTTTTGGTGGAAAATGAAATCCTACTATAAAACCCTCTCTAAAACACGGGAAAAGAAAGTTTTATTTTAGGAAAACGTCTCACTATTTTCATTTTGGTAAGATATTTTCTAAAGCTTTTCTCTTTACCAGTAATCACCCAAAACCCCTTCCCTCTTCCCCCTTTCCCCTTCCCCCTTCCTTTCGTTATCCCTCTCGCTTTTTTTCCTTTTCAAAAAAAGGAAAAAAATGAAAAGAAGTCCCTAAGTTTAACTTCTCTCAACGTAATTGCCATCAAGGTATGCTTTTTTTTTTCTTTTTATCAGTTTAAGATGCTTCAATTGTTTTTTTTTTTTGGGTGAATTACTTTCTTTTTTTCCTTTAGGTTCGTTGTCCCTTTTTTTTTTCTTTTTTTCCCCTAAAATCAACACTTGTTCTTTCTTTTAGGATTGTCTAAATTGGGCATTTTTATTATGTTCAATCCATGCATGTTTGGGACCAAATTATGTGCTTTAAATTTTTTTTGTGGAGTCAATTCTGTTTTGATTTCCAATGTATCAGTGGTGAGCTTTTTTGGGTTTCATTCACTCTTTTGTAACTCGAAGGGTAAAAAGGAGAAAAAAGTGAATACATTACTTCTTAGTTGAGTCTAACTGTCCATGAACTAGCATATCTATAAATTGAAGAGAGAAACTGGGTCAACGAATAAGATATTAGTGGTTATCTTTATTTCTCATTGTTGTTTCCTTTGATGTAAAATATGTAAAAGTAAATAGATTAAGCAACTAGGTTGAGGAGGGATCATGTTTTGTGTCTGTTATGTTGTATCTAGGTTAAAAACAAAAGAGTTCCTAATTGATTGGATTTAGAAAATAGAAGGTGATACTAGCTCATGGTTTGGCTTTAGAAAATTAAGAAAAAAGTTATGATTAAGTGGTCCTCTCAACTTCCAATCTGCTTATCTATAAAAAAGATTTGCTAATAGATGACAACATCTTTGTTGTTGGCTGGTAGTTGAGCTTTGTATCAACTTACTTAACTCACTTGATCTATATTATTTGCTTTAGTTGGTTTACTCATATATATATATATATATATATATATATATATAGCCATTGGTTTAGTTGGCTAGTAATATAAAAAAAATTTTCTTCCTTAAAGGCATGTGGGCTGATCTCGTTGCTTATTAGGTTATCCTCTTTCAATGACTATATGTAAATACAATTAATTAATCATTTCCTATGTAAATACATATATTAAATTAAAACCTTGGTTTGGTTGGTTTATTCATTATTGTTGCTAAAAACTGACTAATAGACATCCCCATTGCAAGTGTGCAAGTTTGTAACTTATGCTACTCGGATTTACATGTGTTATGCATAAATGTGTGTTTGATTTTGATATGTTTATTTTTAAAATAATTTGACATAATTGTGAAGTGTTTGAAGGATAATATCTTTATCCAGACATAAAAATACATGGTTATAAATACCTCTGGGAAAATGAAGAGTGCAATAATTTGTACATAGTTAATTGTTAATGTTAGCATTTAGGAGATAGGTTGGGTAGAAGCTAAGATGTCATTCTTGAGTGCATCAAATATTCAGGTTATATAGATTTTTTTTCATTTTCTGAAAATAATATTCAGGCATCCAATAAGAAACCAATTATGGAACTAAAAATTTCACATGATATTTGGATTTGCACTAACAAACATGTTCCACACTATCTGTTATGTCTTCTTATAGATTGTCCCATCTATTTTTATTTTATTTTTATATTTCCCCACACTTAATTGATATATACTAGTTTCATATTCACTATTGTTTTTCTTTTTGTTTGAATTGGGTACTATAATTACTAAAACTAGAATACCAATATATCTAAAGTTGACAAGTTGTATATAGGTATTTTATTTTTACTATATTTTGTATTTCAAAATGTCAAGTGCAATTACATGCATTTGCAATTTTGTAAAAAAACGAAATAATATTGCAAAAAAACTATTCAAAATGCCATTGACATCAAAATTCTTCAGTATTGGTAAGCTTTTCAAACCTACTATCAATGATCTTAAAGAGCATTAATAGTAGTAAAAAGTGATAGAAATTCTTTAAACTTGGGCATAGCTATTTCATTCATATAATTACATAATAATTTTACTAGATGTATTGACCTAAATATTAGATTTCAGTTTTTAATTGACTTTTCTAATGTGTATTTACATGTGTATGTATTTGTGGGCTGTTTATTAGGTCGTCCTCTTTTAGTAAGCCATAGGTTTTCTCGTCGCAAGCTTATAAGTTGTTCGCTTATGTTTCTCTGAAGTTTTAACTTGTTGCAGACCTTAAAAATATGCTTGGTTTGTATTGTTTATTATTGACGTTGGCTTCGTCAGTTCTTGAGCTCAAACACAACTTGAAATCATTTTTTATGATGACCAAATATTTGTTTGGTATTATTTTATGTAGATGGATTGTAATCAAGATCATAATGCAATTGCTGGGGTTGTGACTTCAGTTTTAGCTTTTGGGGCTCTTTGGATTAAAAAAATTAAAAACTAGGAAGGAAATCATTTCTCACCCTCGTGTGAATGAAGATTATGAAAGAGAAAATTATATTAATAGTATTTTATATAGAGATGACCAGCACTATATAGATATGATAAGGATGAGACGGGTTGCCTTTTATAATTTGTGTGATATTCTTAGTAGGAATAATTTGTTACAATCAACTAAATCGGTAAATATTAGGGAGCAAATAATTATATTTTTACATATAATTGGTCATAATGTAAGGTTTCGAGTGATTGGATATAGATATTATAGATCAATTAAGATAATTTATTGTTACTTTAGGGTTCTATTGAAAGCTATTTTAAAATTGTCTAAATTAGTTATTAGATTACATGATGAGTCAACTCTTAGTGAAATGATAAACAATCCAAGGTTTTATCCTTATTTTAAAGATTGTATTGGAGCATTAGATGGAACTCATGTTTGTGTTCCGTTCCACTTAGCATGCAAGGAAGATTTCATAGCTGTAAACGGCAGACGACACAAAATGTGTTGGTTGCTATTACATTTGATTTGGAATTTTCCTATGTTTTAGCTGGTTGGGAAGGTAGTGCACATGATTCTCATATTTTAAGTGATGTATTTTCATGTCCAAGAGGATTAAGAATTCTAGATGGTAATAATTAACATTAAACACCAAATAATTCAAGTAAGCTCATAATTTATTAATAATAATGATATTTTGTAAAATTGTAGGTAAAGATTATCTTGCTGATGCTGTATATGGTATCTGAAATGGATATATTACCTCATATCGTGGTGTCCAATATCATTTAGAAGAGTTTAGTGATTAAGGGCCATAAAATGCAAAGGAACTCTTTAATCTTCGTCATTCGTCATTACGAATCATTGTTGAATGTGTTTTTGAAATTTTGAAGAAAAGATTTCGTGTGTTAGATGTTGAACCATTTTGGAAATTTCAAATTCAACTAAATATAGTTTTAGCTTATTGTATCATTCATAATCAAATAATGGGAGTTAATACTAATGATTTATTTAATCAAGGATTATATGAGGAGCCTGAATCTAATTTGATAATACCAACTTTTATGGAGCGAGAAGAAAGAGAAAAAGTAAGAGAATGGTTTGCTAAGAGAGAGGAAATTGCTCAAACTATGTGGACTAATTATATGGCTAGAAACATTAGATAGGTTTAGGGCTCAGGGTTAATGTTTTTATGTTATGTATGTTTTAGTATTAAAATTTTTATTTTTTTAATGTTGGTTGGACATTGATATTGAAATTATTATGTTCTAAGCTTGTTGAATATTGAAATTATTGATAATGACAATTATTAATGTAGAATGGGTAAGGGCAATAAAGAAGAGACAATAAAATAATTTCTATTAATCGAAATTCTAGCAGAGGAGGCACATAAAGGAAATAAGCCTTTTAACATTTTTAAAGCAGTTTCTATTAATCGAGTTGCTGCAAGTATTTGTGAAAGATTCCAAGTTCAATGTAATGCTAAGCATGTGGAAAATCATCTGAGGACTGTAAAAAAAATCAATGGCAAATTATATACACAATTTGGGCCAAAAGTGGTTATGGATAAGATGATAAGATGAAAATGATCACATGTGATAAATTGGCATATGGTGCAGCAATGATGATAATATATGTATATATATGTTAAATATATTTCACCATTGTATTTTTTACTTGTTATTCTAATTTTGTATAATATCTAATAGGCACACAAGAAGTATGAACCATTTTTGAACAAAAACATTAATCATTATGATGAAATGACCTTGGTTGTTGACAAAGATATGGCAACAGGGAGTTTTGTTAGAACATTTGCTAACATGGACTTGGATGATTGCAACCAAGATACAGTGCTTGTAGATTGCGACAATGAGGAGGTAAGAACAAATGTATCTTCATCTAACACATTTAAATGTAAAAGAAAAAATGCTCAAGAAAGTGTAGTTGATGAACAAATTAAATTTGTAGGTGAAAAACTTGGTAAGATTGCTAATGCATTGGAACAATTAACTATGGATAAGACACCACGTCCTTACGAAGAAGTGATGTCGATGGAGGTGGAAAGATTTGATGACGACTTCCTTTGTAGTGTATTTGATAATCTTATGGGTTGTGAATCCAAGGCCAAAGCTTTCCTAGCCAAAAGTACGAAGCATAGAAAATTTTGGCTTCAAAAATTTTCTCAAGGTTGAAGATATTGATGTTTTAATGTGGTGTAGTACTAATTATATGGTGTAATATTAGTTATGCATTTGGACAATATTGTAGTTATCATGTGGTCTACTACTAATTATGTACTTGGATAATATTATTAACTTGTAATATTAATTGTGGTTTGGAAGCTAATTTATTATTATTCAAAAAAATATTTATAACACAATTAGGAATCATTTATTCACTTTGGTTGTTTTCAAGTTATGATTGTTAATATATTTAATTTGGTGTATTTATTTATAAAAAAATCGTTGCAATATATGAAAAAACAATGTAAAATATAAATTTAATAGATATAAAATAAACTCAATTAAATAATAAAAAATAACAAATTCTCAAATGTATATTTGTTTCATTTAAAACAACTTTTATTAAATATTTTCAGGAAATTTGCCAAACAACAGAAAATATTTTACACAGATTCATCCAAACATAAAAAGAATTAACTAAATCATTTTCCAAAAATTATTTTTTGAAAACCACTTTTACCTAAACAAACAGACCCATATTTCTATTTATTTGGTAAAAATCCAATATTTGAGTCAGAGATGATTATTCTTCTTAATATACATTTCAAGGATCTTATGCTCACCCACATTTGATTAATTCTCATTTATTATAATTAGATCTTTTGACCATTAGATGTTACTCTCAAAAGGATTTTTTTTATTTATTCTCCAATTTAAACGAAATAGTAAAAACAAATGCGCATTACTTATTCACCTTTTGAAGAATTAAAATTAAAAAATAAAAATAAAAACTAGTAGTTTAAAGACATATTATGGTGGTGAGTATTCAAGAATAATGATTCTTTTTGAGCCATTTGAAGCCATCTCCATGATTCTGATTCATCATCACTACTAACAAAGTTTTAAATAATCAATGTTTCATGCCCAACTTTTGTCTTTTTCTTCTTATGTCAAATCATGTTAATTAAATTTAACTTTTTCTTTTTTATTTTCTAGATCCAATTTGTTTGACTTATTAGAAAATATTAATAAATTCAATTTACTTGTATCATTATCTTTTCTTCTTATAAAAAGTTTAGGTAAAAAAGAAAGGTGCATTTTATGTAAAAGATTTTCCAATAGCTCGAAAGAAGAAGAGAAAAAGAAAATATATGGCTAGTAATAAAACTATAAATAAAAAAAATATGGAATATTTTCCTTTTATTTAAAGATAAATTCTAAATTTTAATTTAATGTGTAATATTATACATAAATTTTAATTTTGTGTAATTTTATATATAAAAATTTGATCTGATTTAATTTTCACAAACTATTAACACAATTATCGATATAAACTATGTTTAAGTTTATCGAGATCAACTTTTACATCCAACCATTTTCTATTTTTCTGCTTGTTTTTCATAGAGTGAATTACTTCCTACGCAATGATATTGTTGTCCATTGTAGTTCTGCCTACAATAAACCATGTCTGCTCTTTACCAATAATTCTTGGGAAGATCACTTTGAACCTATAGGCCACAACCTTCATTACTAACTTGTAGAGAACCGAACACAAGTTTATAGGCTAAAATTGTGAAAATTTCTCAGGGTTTTGATTATTCGAAATAAGAACAATTAGGGTCTTATTCAAATCTGGATCCACCTCTCCCCTTTAAAAATCTTCTTAACCTAAGCACAAACAGAAACACCAACTCGATCCCACTGACTTTGAAAGAAAAGTGCACGATAACCATCACTACCCGGATCATTTAAAAGGCTTATGTCAAACAAAGCAATCTTTATTTCCTTATCAGAGACTGGTTTACTTAAAAACTAATTCTCCCATTCTTCAAGTTTCAGAAATGAACTCACAGGTAAGTTCTTCATTGGCCCTTGTTTCTCTCTACACAGGTTTTGAAAAAACTTAACCACTTCATTCTATAATTCCTCTTCATCAAGAATCCACTCCCCCACATCATTCTTCAATTTTGTGATTCGATTATGTTTTCTCCTTTGGATCATTTGGCTATGAAAAAATATAGTGTTCTTGTCACCCAACAAAAGCGAATCACATCTCGCGTTTTGCTTCCAAAGTTTCTCATGATGAAGAACATTTTCCAGCTCAGTACGCATCATCATTTCTAACTCATATAGATAATCAGAGTGTGAATAATCCTTAACCTTCTGAATCCTAGTGAGTTCCTGAACCAACCTTTTTTTACAATGTCCAATGTGCCCATAAACACCCTTATTCCAACTTTTGACTTTACTCGTAAAATGAGAGAGTGAATTAGCCATGCAACCATTAAAACTCCACTTCTCCTAGCCTAACTCAAAAAACCCCAGGTGTTCAACCACCCTGTTGGAAAACGAAAAAGACGCTAATTTAGGGAATGAAGTGAAGGTTTAAGAGACAACAAAAACGGCCTATAGGCAGATTTGAGCTTTTGAAGGTGAGTCACTGAGTAATTTAGAAAGGTAAAAATTCATGCATCGTTACCAATAGCTCTATTGAGGCGTTTAAAGACCCCGCCTCTATTCCATGTAACTTGAGAACCCTTAAATCCCAAATCATTCAACTTAACACAATCTATAAAATCCCCTAAAAGAGAGCATCTGCTACCACTAAATTGGCCACCTTTCTTTTCACGTGGAGATAAAAGAGAATTAAAATCCCCTATTGCCATCCACAGAGACCCATTACCCGGAATGACCATATTTAATTCACCCTAAAGATATTTACATTTCCAGCTATCAAGATTACTATAAACGAATGCGACAAGAACAGGTTGCTAAAGAGAGCTGTCAAAAATCTGAGTCAAAACAAATTGGGGATGGCTCCAGAGTATCTCAACATAAATTGACTCCTTCTATCCAATCAATATACCTCTAAAAAATCTGATTACCTCCACACAATGAAAAAAATGAAATCCAAGCCTAGAAATAATCGAATCAGCTTTCCCACCACTAACTCTTAGCTCTAAAAAGCCCACAATGTCAAGTTTAAATTTCCTATTGTACTCATGAAAGATAAGAGGAAACTTGCTGCTAGCACCCCTTGGCAATTCCATAAATATATATTTAAATTCATAATACAAAAGAAAGATAGGAACTGACCTTTAGTGCTCAGATAGATTGGGTTTCTCTAGATGACTATCATCATTACGCAGTGCCTCCTTCTCGATTTCATTCTTGACTTGGGAGCGTATGAGCTTGACCATGAAATTCATTGAGTCTGATAGAGGAACTCTCACATTGCTAGGATTTTTAAACTGACCTTTACGATCTCGAATAAATTTATTGTAACACCCCAAAATTTGATCAATTGTTTGATAAATTCTGTCAATAATTGAGTCTTTGTATTTGCGGTTAAGTGTTTTGTTTATGTGTTTGAGATCGAGGGTTTGAGTCTTCCATCTTAAAATTTTATCCTTTATTTTAGCATAACCCCTATCATTGAACTAACGACTTAAGTTTATTTATGCGTTAATCTGTGTCAAGAATAAGCATGTTGGTTCAATGGTTAAGCTTCTGTATACTTCCTGGTTCTGTGTTTGAAACTCAACGCATGCGTTAAGGAAAATTTTTATGCTATTTGGTAAAAGCCTATTAGTTTTGGTTGTTTTAAAAAAATAACCTTTCTTTAACGTTTCTTCTTTCTTCTCTTTTTTTCTTTAGTTTTTCTTCTTTTAAATTTACGTGCTTCTGTAAACTATTATCGGCTTTAATTGGGAATTCTACATTGCTCATTGCATCATTTGAAAAGTCGTTACATAATTTCTACCGTTATTCTCTTTTGTTTTCGTGAAATTTTGTTATTGTTCTTCGAAGTCAGAAATGACTATTGTTGGTCTGAATTTTTGTTAATTGTGCAGTTAGGGTTTTGTTAGGCAATGGTTTTATAGAAGACGTTCCTCCCGCAATCTATGTTTGGGTAATTGTTATTGATTTACCGGTAAGCATTAGTTGCTATAGGGGTTTGCATCGAAGTTTTAACATGTTGGGTTGGTTGTTGTTTTTATGCGAATTGTTCATTTAAATTGTTGATTGAACTTCTGGTTGTCGTTTTTAGACTTTGGAATCACTCCTGTTGCTTCGACGTTGAATTCGTATCAGGTGTGTAATGAAAATCTGATTTTCTGCGAATTGCGAATGCCCAAAAACATAGCTCTCGACGCTACATGACCATGTGCCAAGCCGTGTGAGCCACACGGTTGTGTGTTAAGTCGTGTTACTCACTATTTTTGAATTAGAGGCATACAGACTAGGGACACAGGCATGTGTCCAGGCCGTGTAACTCACTGTTTAAGATTTAGGGCCACACAAACTAGGAACACAAGCGTGTGTCCAGATCAAGTGAGGGGTTGTGAGTCATACGGCTGTGTGCTTGGCCATATGTCAGACTATGTAACTCACTGTTTAAACCACGCGACCGTGTGCTAAGCCGTGTGGGACAAATTTTCAAATTTTTTGTTAAGGCCGTAAATGTCAGTCTAGTCGAACGTAGGCCTACCGTAGGGTTTGTATGATCCTGTTTGGGGTATAGAACCTATTGAATGATAATTTGTTTCTATATAAATTATTATTTTACATGTATCGCCGAATAGTAAACTAATGAGTAATTTTGCTTAATAAAATTGTATAAGTTATACACTATGTCTATTGACTCATTTTGTCCGTTTGACTGAATTTCATGTAACCCATCGACTTAGGTGGGTCGGCACGGCGGGAGTTCGGTCATCCTTATCTAGTATTTTTTCACTTTAATTAAACTTATATTATAGTTTTTTTACCTTGAAGTACAGATTTTAAGTTAGGATTTTTGCGTTGGTTCAACTATTTAAACATTTTCTGACAGTTAAACTTTAATTAGTTAAAAGTGGGATTTCCTAAAATGATTTGATGTAGCTTCTCAGGCTTGGTCCTAACGTCTAGGCCAGGTATGGGGTTTTACATTTACTAAAAGGCTTACTATTACGAATAATAACATATTTTTCCCTTGAGCCTCATCCTGTAGAAAATGGGTGACCTCCAGCAACCCCACTCGCAACTTTTTCCAAATTCTTTGATGAATTGAGAATAACATTTTCTTTGAAAGAGACAACTGAATGTCTTCTAGGATCAAGAATACTTAGATTAGTTTTCATCATCGACTCAATCAAGCCTTAAAAGGTTGGATTAAAATGTGAGCTAAAGATTGACAGCTCCACTATTTTCTTACCATTTTCCAACATTTATAGTGCATTAAAATCAATAGGAATTGAAGAAGTTAGATTTTCATTCTTCAAATTTAATTCCATTCGGTAACCTGGTGTTGTGGGATCCACCTGCGCACAATCTTCCAACCGATTATAGGGTCCTAAATTAGCTTTTGAAAATGACCCAAGTTTTAGCCCAGATTTATTACCAGAAGCCTTAAGGCGTAAATTTCCACTTATCAATTCTAGCCCAATACTTGTCGTCAAAACTGCCCCATGATTTTCCTTAGGCCCATAATCTGTTACTTGACCCACTTTACTAGAAAATTTGAACCCTGCGTTGTCGACCTAATAAAGAGAGGATTTGTAACACCCCTTACCCGTATCTGACCCGGGACATGGTACGAGGCGTTACCTTCCTAAAACGCAAGAAAAAATTCAATATTATACCACCAAAATATGCCCATGATTTAAAATTTTCTCAAACAATGTCCTACGAACTTTAATAAGGGTATACGAGGCCTATCGCGTAATTTAGAAATGATTTGAAGTCATTTCGGGCATTTAGAAAATTTCCTCGACTACTATGTTGATTCACGTCACACACCCGTGTGACACATTCACACGCCCGTGTAGACTTTAAACACGGCTGTGCTAATAGCCCGTGTAAATTTATTTTCCAACATCATCCTACAAGGGTTTTCACATGGCCTGGCACACGCCCGTGTGCCCAGCCCGTGTCCCTCACATGGCTTTGACACGCCCGTGTCTCAACCATGTGCTAAAACCTGGATATTCTATTTTTGACGTCAGCAATCAAATGGCTATGGCACACGCCCGTGTGTCGGTCGTGTCCTCCACACGGCTGAGACACACGGCCATGTCTCATGCCCGTGTGGAACACTGATGGGAATTTAATTTAATCCATGTAAGGTGCAGGGGACACACGGCCTAACCATATGCCCGTGGGCTGGCCGTGTGTCTCACACGGCCTAGACACACGCCCGTGTCTCTACCCGTGTAGAAAAAAATAGGCTATTTGCCAAGCCTATTTGCCACTCTGAAACAAGACTAAATACATAACCAACATATCAAGACATACATATATGACCAATAGCCATAATTTGGCATTTCAACTTAGTCTTATGAACCAATCTAACTACATCTCACAAAATGTGCATGCACAAGTAAATTTAAACAACCATCCATAGTTTCCAAAAACTCATTCTCATTCAATAATATGACTATAACCATTCTGGCCAATTCCAAAGGCTATTTCCAAAATAAATTTCATAAGACAAATGGCCAATACAATTGGCTAACTAGAGTGTAATACACAAAATGACCATATGACCTATACATAACATTACTCAAAACATAAAACATAATTATACCGAGTGCTTCGGTTGTTAGTGTGCACGATGTCTCCCGCATTCTTAGATCCTCGATTTACTTAGGCGGCTCTAAAAGAAAATGGAAAGGAGAGTGGTAAGCGTAAAGCTTAGTAAGTTGTAAGTAAATAAATATCAACAATTTACCAGGTCATGATAATTTTCATTCCACTTCGAATTATGCATATATCAAGAATAGCTACAACATAACTTACTCGATTCCATCCCTTACTAAACATACAATATGTTAGTGGGCTCACATTTCAGGCATTACACTAAGTACCGACATTACTTACAGAGATTATCACAATATATCACAACTGAACATTTACTCTGGATTTTCTTGTTGAACTATTTAGAATAAGAAAGGATATTTGTTAAGCCTCCAATGTAGGGTATTGAGTGGATGCCATGTCCCAGACATGGTCTTACACTAGCTCTTATCTATCGGTGTCGATGCCATATCCCAAATAGGTCTTACACTGACACACAACAAGCTGACGCCATGTCCCAGACAGGTCTTACACTAGCCTGTAAATCTCAAGGCTGATGCATGTCCCAAACATGTCTTACACTAGCTCCCATATCAAAGCCTATGCATGTCCCAGACATGTCTTACACTGGCTCTCGTAATGTGGCCGATGCATGTCCTAGACATGTCTTACACTAGTACACACATCACCCAATTGTCATGTCATGAATATCCAATCTATTCTAACTATTCAATCGGGCTCTATTACACAAGCTTTTATCAATTCATAAATAATCATCATCATTCAACTTTTCATGCTTGAATAGAGTTCTCATAAACATCTCATAGACATAAGTTATCAATTTATGTCAATACAATGAATTTATGCATAAAAGATAAAAATGATGGATTATTTGCCTACAACTTACCTAAGTATTCAAAAAAAATGTGTTTATTCGATTCAATCAATTTGTTTGGCTTTCCCCCGGTCTAGGATCGAATTTAGCAATTCTTGATCTATAAAAATAAAAAATTTACTAATTTAGTCACCAATTGAATCTAAGTAATCCAAAATTCATAATTTGGTAAAATGACCATTTTACCCCTAGACTTTGGCACAATGACCATTTTTCCCTTATGCTCGGAAATTGATTTTTATCGAATTTCCTTATCTCTCATGCCTATCTAAGCCCTTTTATTCATATGAAAACTTCAAATATCCATTATCTAAGCATTTACCAAAATAACTTATTCACTTTACAAATAGGCCCTTTTTAGGTGTTTTCTATGTGCACCCATTTCCAAAAGTTGTTTATCAAGCATCCTACATTCATTTTCTTTCATAAAACCCCAACAAAAGACATCTACTGATCCATGGAAAAACTTTTAACTTCAAACAAAAATGCAAGATACACCCCTCAATAGGTAGCCTATGCTACAAGGGCTCCAAATATGTAAAAATATTCAAGAAAGGACCTTAAAATCACTTACTTGAAGAAGAAATAAGTGGCTACAAATTTCAAGCTTTCAAAACCCCCTATTGTGATGGTAAAATCGGTGAAAGAAAGAAGAAGAAAAGAAGAAATTGGTAGCTATTTACCTAGGCTATTTTTCTATTTCAATTTAAGCCATCTAATACCAACAACTTTGACTTTTCTTTAATTTTTGTCTCTTATTCCCCTCCTTGACCGGCCAACCTCTCATGTATGGGCCTAATTTCCCATTAAAACCCTCAAATTTAGTTCCCTATCCAATTAACCCAACTTACTAACAGATCACAACTTTTACCCTTTATGCAATTTGCTCCTTTTTCGCAATCGAGCTCACAATCGCTAAAATTAACTCACCAAAATTTTCATGCATACATGTAAAAATACTACGACATGCAATTTAACACTAAAATAATTTTCTTAAACTTCGGCAAGTGATTTCAAAATCACTATTCCAACTAAGCCCAAATTCGGGCTGTTATAGGGTTATCCTTATTAATTTTTGCTCATTTTTTCCTCTTCAAAAACTCACATTTTAAAAAATTTATCCCTAAAAAAACTGTATCAATTCCCTTATTTTCGTCTTCATTGCATCTAGAGAAGATAATGCGTTAAATCAAGAACCTCCCACTTCTTTTGCCTGAATTTTCGCAGATATGTTACCATTTGGTCTCGGATTGCACTAAAATTTCCTCTTGAGAATCATCCATGGTCCAAAGTTTCCAACGCCTCCACTATTTTCTCTTTCTTAAGTAAAGCCACCACTGTTTCCTCCTTGTCCCTGCCACATCTCATCACAGATCCGTCGAAAAGGCATAGATCTCACACATGCCTGTACCGGCCACACAAAAAGCACACTACCAGTAAGGATTCATACTCAATCCTCTATATCATACCGTTCACCATAATTTGATGAGACTAGTAGTTTGTCCAAGTTAATGAATACCGTCATTCAAGCAAATCGCCCCATCGACCCATTATCTATTTTGAAATCAAGCTTCGTAACTTTGCCTATTAATCAACCTATTTCTTTCAGAATTCGACGTTTGTAAAGGACCTTTAGTAATCCAGGTAATCAGATCCAAGCCATAACAGTAGTAGGAAATGGTTGAAAGGGATTAAGGTCCAGAGCCCACGACTGAACCATGAGTTACTAGTTGAAAACGATCCATAGGCCCTAAGTGTGAACTTTGTCGTAGTCCTCTTTATTTTGGAATTTCACTAGGTAATAGCCATTTTCAACATCTATGAGTTGAGACGAATGTGACAATTTTCATAGACTAAAGATCATGTTATAAAGAGTAGAATACATTAAGTTTCTCCCTAACAATTTCACCACCACCATGGTCACCATATCTCTAACCAGAATTTGCATTATTCTTTTAGAAACTTTTATTGTCAGTATCCTATTAACTGTAGTTTTCATGATATCACCCTACTTAAATTCAATCTCCTCTTCACTTAAAGAATTAGATGACCCTGTCCCTAACACCTTATCCCTCCAAGACATTGTCGACGCAGGGAAAAGATCCACAGCCATCTCACTGCTCATATCCGTGTCTACATCCTTGAATCTAACCTTTTTGGTGTTCTTGTCCTCGTTGGAAGTACTATTGTCGCCACCGTCCACCAAGTTTTCCTACATCTAAGTATTTGCTTAATCGGCTTTTACTTGCTTTTGAAAAAAACAGAATCACAACTTTTAGATTTTGCATCTAATTGACTTCGTGAATTTTACTTATTGATATAGATTATAATAAAATAGATATATTAAATATATTGTAATTCTGATTGTAATTAATAAAAAAATAGGTTTTGTTATATTTCTTGCTTGCGAAATTGACTCTATATTGATTTTAAATCGATTTATCCAAAAAGTATCGGTAGCGTTTAAATCATATGAATGTTACTTTTAATAAAATTAAAAAAAACACTTTTAACCTATTTAATTTATGATTATATATATATTAGTATTAAAATACATCAACATAAGAAATATTTAATAATAATAGTAGTAATAATAATGAGAGCTAATAAGATTGTGGCTTAATAGTAAGATTGGGGTTTGAAAATTTTGCTACGTCATGTTAGGTCTCACTAAAAGTAATACTCATGTATATTCATTTTAAAATTATTTTGATTTCAAGTCTTATTAGTGGATTGGGCTTTAGTTTAATTGTCATTGTTGTTATTACAATAATCACGAGGTTGTGGGTTTAGATTAGATTTGATTATGAGTCAAGCTACCCGTTTAGGCTCGAAACTTTGTCTGAAATGTAGGAGGGTTTAAGCAACAATATAAGCCCAAAAAATGGACTTAGACAAAAAATAAAGTTTGTTTTCTAAATGGGTTAGGCTTCGGGTAAGAATTTTTTAGGCTGGGCCCGACCCGAGCTGCCTAAACTTTTTTTCTGCTGCTATTTTACTGCTATTTCACTGTTATTTTGCTACCATTATGCTATTATATTGGTACTATTTTGTTGTTATTTTTGGGTATTGTATGACTCTTGTTTTATTGTTAATTTTGCTACTATTTTAAAGGCATTTGCTTGCTAAGTTGCAACTATATTATTGTTATTAAGTATAGAGGCTTTTTTTAATGTATTCTTAGTTTGTTGGGAAATATTTATTTAAATTTTTTAGTGCATTTGATGTATTGTATTTTTTAAAATTTATTTTTATATAAAAAAATTTAATTCGGGCGGGTCATGCTCAGGTTTAGCATTTTTTTATCTAGACCTAGCTTGGGTAAAATTTTAGGTCCATTTTTAGGTCAGACCAACTTCAGGCTTAGAAAACAAGCTTAAAATTTGATATTGACTAGACTTGATCCATAATTAGATCTAATTTAAACATGCTTAAGTACATATTTTTTTCCTGATTTAAGTGTTGGATGTTATAGATAAAAGTATGCATTATATCATAAATAAGTTTATAATATTAATAGGTGTAATCTAGATTTATTATAAGTTTATGCATGTATGATTTAAAAGGTTGGAGTTATAGAGGGTAAGCATTGTATAATAATGTGTTTAAATTTATTATAAATGTATGTACTTTTGTTCTAATTGTTGTTTATCCATATTAGTTGTTGTAATTGTAATTGTGAGTTTTCCAAAAATAAAACTTAAAAAAAGTGATAGGAGGAATTAAATTATTTGACCAAAAGTTCCAAGCCATAACAATGTGGTGAGTATGAATAAATTTGAGCTCTCTACCCTCTACCCTCTACCATTCAATGTGGGCTTTCACTATTAGTAGCAATTAATCTCACAATTTTCATTTTTTATTATCCAACCAACTAATGATCTTTAAACTTTAAAGCTAAAAATTTTCATGGCTAACTTTTTATAGATTGATTCTAAAAGAATTTCAATGATTTTATTTTTTTTTACTTTTTTTTTCTTTTTAATTATAAAAGAAATAGGAATCAGATAAAAAAAAAAAGATGTAGGGCTGAGATTAAAAATGTTATCATTATAAACTGGCAAAGATGGTGAACATTATCCCTCTTTTTCTAGAAGAAATAGGTTAGGTTTTAGATGATTAATATTCCTTGTCTACCAAAACAGGAAGAAGTAGACGAGATTTTTAGTAAAAACGTTTCCACATTTTATTGCAATTTAGTTTAGAATTAAACTCTTGAGGTATGATTGAAATTTGTCAAAATTAGATTCCACCGACTTATTACTTATCAATTCTCTCATGTTTTTATTTATAAAAAAAATCTGTGAGTAAATTATTAATTTAATGGTAAAAACAATTATAAGTTGATATTAACTCGATGAAGTAACCATTTATTAAAATTGTCCTAGCCTTATTTTATTTTTAAGGTTGCTAAATTATTAAAAATTTAAGTTTTGATCAATTTAATTTCAAAAAATTATAAAATAGTCATTATATTATTTTAAAATTTTCATTTAAATAGCTGAGTTGTTAAAATCGCAATTGTATGACCATCTCTGGTAGCACCACATGCATCAAATGAAAGCTTTTTCTCCCCTTCTCTTCTACAATTAGCTTTTTCATAAAATAAATTTGAATGTCATGAACTTGCGAACCAAAATCCGAATAGTTTTCTTTTCCAATCTCCAACATTGATTGTTAAAGCGATTGGATCTAATAGGTATTGATCCACTATACCGATCATCGAATAGTCGTTTCAAGCTCGTTAGTCAGACTTTTCAAAAAAACATAATAGCCTAATGACTTAAATAAAAATTTTCGAATAGTTCAATGACTTAAATGAAAACTTTTAAATAATTCAACAATCATTTTATAACTTTTTAAAGCTAAATGACCAAAAATAAAATTATTAATAATTTAATAACATTAAGGGTGTAATTTACATTTTTTTTTTTATTAATACAAAATCCAAACCTTTCATCATAGTCTCTTTTAGACAATTTGTTGTTTACTCATATGCCACATTTCAAAGAGTTTCTTGCCCTTGTACAATCCAATCTTTTTACCTCACAGCACATCAACATATTGCATGAAGGAGAGGTAGTAGGATGCGACTGACTCACGTCTCATCTTCATTTCTTGTCTTTGCACTTTTTCAATCACTAAATCAAAGTGAAGAAGAAGAAGCAAGAAAAAAGTGAGGGTCCTTATCGGAATTTGATTCACTCAGACCTTAAAAGATCACATCATCCGTGGATGACCAAAGAATATGTTCATATTGCAACATTGAAGGCTCACCATTGATTAGACGAATGTAGGGGGCAGAGACCTGTTTTATCGATAAAGACTTACACGCTTTGGTCACTTGATTATGTACAATGTGTGGTGTAACCTTCCTATTTGTCTGACAAACAAGATCCATCATAACTATCATGGAATATTATCATGGTGGAATATATTAGGTTCTGAATAGATTGTTGTTGGGTTTTTAGTGAAGATCCAATTCTTGGTGCATTGGATCTCCTCCCTTTCTTTTGTGTGAATAAATTCCCCTAACCCTAATACAAACAAAAACATGCACAGTACTAATGAAAAGATGGTATAGCTTGTGAGATATGAAATTACTATACAAGTCGGAGCAATTTTGTATCTCAAAAAGGGTAAAATAATAATTATATTTAGTAAATTGCTCCATATTGCTTTGAGGAAATGGATCACCTTTTTATCTTGAATTTAAAGCAAAACAAAATGGTAAAAATATCATGGAGGCCCTTGTATTAAGAGTTAGATTATGTTTTATCTTTTTATTAAAAAATAAGTAAATTAGTCCTTATACATTAAATCAAAGAGCAATTTGATCCTTTCTCTTAAAAATTTTATCTATTTGTACGATTTAAAACTGGTGTAGCTGACGGAATAATTAGATAATGACACATGATATGCTATTTGTACTTCATGTTGACATACAAGGATCAATTTTAAATAGCAAAAATAAATGAAATTTTTAACAAAATAACTAGTTTACTTTTTTATCTAACATAAATGAACCAATTTACCCATTTTTTAGTAAAGTGGGTAAAATGTAACCCAACTTTTAGTACAGGGGCCTCCATGGTATTTTTACTAAGGAAAACCATGTGTTGAACGTGTTTACTGAGATCCAAATCAGCAAACTTCTTTATGTTCACTCTATATTTAGCCCACAAATTTAATTAGTCTCTGGATAGCTATAGCTTTGCCTTTCATCATCTCCACTATTTCAAAGTCTTACAAGGCTCTTGAATGTGTCCATATCCAATGCAATCGATTTTCTGGAAAAAGGTCGAAGCCAATTGATACTTTGCAACTGATTTGATTGATAGAATTGCGTAAAAGGTTAGCACTATGTGTAGTCAATCTATACAAACATGCCAGAGCCAAAAAGAAGGGTTGAAAATGAAAAGAAAATAGTACGAATATAATTATAAGATGTGGTGTGGTGATTGCTTATCTCATTCCTTAATTATAAGGTTAGGGGATTGATTTCCATCCATGAGAATGGATCATATTTTATAACTAGCCGTTTACCTCTTTAGAGAATACCCGTGACGAGGAGATTAGCCAATGTTATTGAGTCCACTTTTTTTTGACAAAAAATAAAAACAAAAATATCAATATATCAATATCAGTATACTACTACATTATCTGCCTAATGCTGAATCTTTTTGACTTTGGGTTTTCTTTGTCTTCCATGTCTCTGTCGTGTTCATTGTTAGCTGACCTCTGGAACATTAGAAAGTGTTGAATGTTCATGGTGCCAACATGTACCTTTTCAAGGTATATTTGCAACGCGATGTTATAATCATTATTTTACGATTTATATTTTTTCATTTTGGGTATTCGCAATTAAAACGACATGATCAATAACATGTAAGGTTAATGTTAGGTGATTTAATGGATCTGATGTACAACACAAAATGCATGTCCAACTCATATACTTACCATGACTGACCTGTATTGACAGCAATATCAGTCCCAAGGTTGAAAATTGTACTAGTTTATTAATTTATTACTTCACTCAGCCTGATAATTAAATGCAATATTCCCTACAGTATAAATGAAATGAATTGCACCATTATATGAAAAGCATATTTGTCATTCAACCCTTGAAAAGCTTTTCATTGTGCTTATATAGTAAAAGGTTCCAATTGGGGTTTGTTTCACTTATCAATAACGTGGCTAGCCAAATGTCTGCCTAAGATCTCTCTTGCAAAGTTGAAACCCATATGGAATTTTTGTTTTGGATAAGCGAAGACCTACAATTGAGTGGAAAATAGCAGTGAATATCTATCATTGGCTTAGTTAACTATTCATGAGGAAATAATTCACTGCCATAACAGTTTTTTGTTTAGAATGCTAAGTGAATCCGTAGAGCTCTCGGCAGAGCTGAAACATTTCGGATTCTTACATGTCATGCAAGTAACCACCAGTTTTAGATACATCAACTCATTGATTCCTCTTTGTTTGTGTATATATATGTGTGTACAAACTCATTGGTGTCTCATCCAAATCTATTCTCTTCTGAAAATATCCTATTCCTTTGGAACTCTCTCTCTCTCTCTCTCTCTCTCTCCCCCTCCCCCACGTTTTTCTTCTCCTTTTTTCCCTCTTCTCTCATTCATTTCTCTATTTCTCTCCGCCATGGTTTCGCACCTTGTCACCACTATCCGAAATGTAGTTGGAATCACAGGTACGTTCATATGATATATGCTTTTTGGATTGCATCGTATTGATCGCTGTTATGAACTTAATGAAAAAATTTGATAACGATTCGTTGTAATCGCTATTTAAATTCCGAATTTCCTTAAATTTGCATATAGGAAGAGATTATTATTATTTTTCACTTTGACTTCCATGTATTTGAAGGCTAAACTAATGTTGTTTCTTCTGTTTCTTTTCCAGGGAATGTAATCTCCCTCTTCTTGTTCTTGTCTCCTGTGTAAGCTTTGACTTTAGCATAATCTTTCCAAAGTACCATTGAGTTTTTTTTTCCCTTAATTTTTGAGATTTTCTCTTCAAGTCGAGAAAAAGAAAATAATCTTTTAATGTTTTAAGTTCCAATCTGAGGTATATTTTTCTTAGATTTATTTTAAGTCAGAATTTATTTTAATTTAATTTCATATACATAATTTTTGAAATCAAATCGATGATCAAATCAGTCAAACCACTATTTTTACCATTAATTTAATTTTAATTAAATAATTTATTAAAAAATTATAAAACTTGGTTCAATCATTTTTTTTTATCTTAGTTTAACCAGTTAAAAACGATGCATAATCTAATAAATTCAAACCTTGTGTCCAAATTAATATACGGGTTAATCCAATTTAATTCCAACAATCATGTCGAAATTATGTTTTATTTTTAATTTTATATTATTTGGGATTGTGTTTCTGAATTCTAGAAAAAAGAAAAACAAAAGGGCATTGTTGGCTTTTTCACTGTGAAGGGTAACATAATTAAAGCCAATAATCAAACCTACCATAATTAGTTTTGTTAGTTACAAAGGAATTAAATTATTTGGGTTTTGTCTAATTAACGTGTTAAGTTCATTGCATTATTTTGGCTAATGAATGAGAATTATTGTGGCAGACCAACTTTTATTAGAATTTGGAAGAAAGGATCAGTGGAACAGTTCTCCCCGGCCCCATACCTTGCAACCTTAATCAATTGCATGGTTTGGGTGGTTTATGGGCTGCCTATGGTGCACCCCAACAGCACCCTGGTTGTAACCATCAATGGCACAGGGACTGCCATTGAGATTGTATACCTAACCCTCTTCCTCATCTATTGCCATGACAAGAAAAAGAGAGTGAAAGTGATGCTAATAGTGCTAGTTGAGATTATTTTTATTGCGGGTGTCACCGCTCTGGTTCTTATCATAGCTCACACCACTCAACGTCGATCCATGGTGGTCGGAATTATAGCTATTTTGTTCAATATCATGATGTATGCTGCCCCTTTATCCGTCATGGTTAGTATCAATGGAAATCTATATATTGATTACCTATTAAACCAATTTTATTATATGATGACGATGATGATCATGATGCAGAAACTGGTGATCACGACAAAAAGTGTGGAGTATATGCCATTTTTCCTGTCACTAGCATCCTTTGCCAATGGTGTTGCTTGGACTACATATGCTTTCCTCCCTTTTGATCCTTTTATTGCTGTAAGTTACACATTGGGTTTTCACCTTTTTCTTTCTCTTTTCATTACTCTTCATCTCTACTAAATCAACAAGAAAATTAATTATAGGTAAAACTGAAGAAATGAATCAAAAATTGAAAGTGGTGCCGAGTGTTAGTTGCACTAGTATGGCATATTATATTTCAAATAAGACAACATAGGTTTAAATTTTAAATATAATATTATTAAAAGAAGTAGTTATAAATTCGGAGCATGAATCATAAAACAAAAATAAAAAAAATCAAAATTAAAATTGAAAGTGGTCATACAATCCATTCTAATAATAATTACATAATCTTTAGATAAAAAACAATAAAGTGAGAGAAGACTATTTCAATTCAGGGGCAAAGTATATCAATGATTTTATAGAAAGTTAAAAGTGATACTTACGAATTATTTATTAAATGAAACTGACAACAAAACGTAAATCTTGATATTTACCAAAACACAATCAACTACTCAACTAATTGAACTTATAAACATTGATTAAGCAAATCTCGATTTTATTTTAGGTTAAATAATACAAGAAAAAGAAGAATTATCAATATAGCATGAGTAGTAAATTATTTATCAAAATAATACAATCTAAATACTGTTTTTTTTTTCCTTACATTGAATCACCAAAATATAAAGGAGATTCGGCTTTGATTTCCACATTTTCAGACACCCTATGATGTAAGATGATGTGATAAGGTGTCTGAAAAAAGTAGAAAATAAAGAAAAATCGTTCATACATTTAGCGATTTAGTGTAAGAAAAGAAAAGGCAAAATAATACATTTTTTATTATAAATAATAGATTCTTCATATTATATTTAACCAGATGTCACGATATGGGTTTAAAAAAAGAGATATCATGTTAAGCAAATAGGGCAATAATAATAATGTAACCGACTTTCTTACCCAATATATTTAGTATTAGTGGATACATGTAGGCCTTATCACATTGTACAATTCAAATAATTGGCATCAAATTACCTCTTTTGCAAAGCCCAACAAGAAATGAAGTCTAGGAGGGAAGGTTGGTATTTTGTGTTGTTTTGGAAAGTTAGGCACCTTTCATTCCATGTGCCTTCTAAAAGAGAAAGGCAAAGGAAATAAGGCCCTTTTTCACTGAGGACACAAAATCAGCTAACTACCATGTGGGAGGTTACATTAAGAATTTATGTTGAATCATATCATGTTATCTGATCAAATGTAGAGTTGTTTGTATTTTACTTTTAAGGTTTAGTGATGAGATGGTCCAGTTCATAGATTTAAACACTCGATCTTTTATCAAATACAAACTTTTATATTGGTTTTGAACTTTGAGATAGATTTGGTTTTGCAAATGATTTAATAGGGTTTGGGGTTTCATAAAATTTGCAGGTTCCCAATGGACTAGGGACATTGTTTAGTTTAGCACAGCTGTTGTTGTATGCCACATATTACAAGTCCACAAAGAGAATAATAGCAGCAAGACAAGAGGCCAAGATGGAGATGCATCTCTCGGAGGTGGTGGTCAATGGTGATAATAAGGATCCCAAAAAGAACTCCACAGCACCTTAGAGACCCATCCTTCTGCTATATATAACTAGAGAGGGTGTTTAATTTTGTTATGAACATCAATCACCATAAACATGGTGCTATGCAGCAGCTTGTTTACCTAATCATTTTCCCTTTCAAGTCTCCTTTTTCTTTTGCGGAGTAATGTGTGGGCTGAACTATCAAGTTTCAGATTTTTGTAGACTTATTATTATGTGGCTCAACTTTTATGCATATGGTTTTCTCCAATCCAATAAAAAGAGGTCCCCGCAAACTTCTATGTTTAAGTCTCAGCAGATTTCTCTCTCTTCCTTTTCTTTTTATATCATTAAACATTAAAAGAAAAAACTTGATAGTTTCTGATATAATAATTATGTTGATTTCTTACTTCACTAATTTTAAATTATTATCATATGACTTGTGATATCAAATTCGCCATCATATCATCATCTGAAAATGGGTGCTTTAAAATGATATGCTAGATTTACAAAGAATTTATGATACATTAAGAAAAAAGTTGTAAGAGTACAAATAAAATGTCCTTATTCATTAGCAAAGATGACAAATTGGATTCATGGAAATTTTTTTCTAAGTTTCTTACAACTTGAGAAAGCTATTGGAAACAAAATCTTAAGTTTCACTCGCCTAAAATTCTAGGACTGACTATAAGAATTACACTTTAAATATATATATATATATATATACAACTTAATCACAACTCTCCAGTGCTCTCACAGGAACTCCCCAAATTGGCCATCGTGTCGTGAACTGATAATCGAATGATATTGCTGCCTGATGATCTTGAAACATCTAGACATTCCTGAAGGTCAGCATCACAAGCTATCAAAACCCATTCATTATCATCATCCAAATACTTGATATCAAAAGTCCCCACCTCCAGTTTCAGCCTCTTGGCCACTTCCTCTTTCAGTTCCACTATCCCACTACTTAAGGAGATCCGAAATCTGATTATATCTTCCCTGTATGTAGCCTTAATGGTCACACTCTTCATTCCATGCCGAGCTGTTACATGGGGTGTTGTCTGAGTAAATGTATGCATTGTGTGCTTGATACCCAGATCGGAACATTGAGGCGGTGTCCAACTAGATTCTGGTAATCGTTCATCGGCACCAATTTCTGCTACTATTGGACATAGGTTTCTTAAGTCTTTCGAACTTCCAGCACCCTCCACTAACATGCCTCCAAATGGTTCTCGAGGTTCTGCTGTCACAGGGGCTTCAGGCATTGAGAATGAAGTAGATATATTCAGTTCCTCTAAATGGAAGGCCAATTTTGGGGAGCATTGGTCGTGGCTGAAACCAAGTGGATCCTTAGTAGCGGCACTTTCAGTTGCAGGGCTACCTTGGCATGATCCATGAGAAGTAGGTGTCCCAGCGCTCTCTTCTCTAGAACCACTCCCTGTTTTGAATCTGTTTGCCCCTTCATCCAAGCTTGGTGAAAGCCCATTATGGTGAGGTAAAAGTTGTTCTTGGCTCAATGTCCTCCCTCCAAGAAACTGATCATCCACCAAAACTTGTGTGTTACTTCCTGGCGTCTGACATGTGGACAAGTCGTTTTTGTCCACTTGAGGCTCGGAAGGTTTGGAATTTGTTAAGTTTTGTTGATGGGAACCATTCAAGCTGGTTGTCCATGAAATGGAACCAACAGCAACTGGGAGTGGACTTGTGGCAAGTGAAGTTAAATCAAATGCTTCATCAGCACCTTGGACAGATTCAATAACATGCTTTAGCTTAGTGAGGGAACGGTTGACTTTGTTGATCTTACGAGATGGCCATCGGGAGATCCCATGCTGCCTGCAGATTCGCTTCATTGTTGTAGGACAAACTGTAAAGCAAGAATCTCCCTGAGCACAGTCCATTTCAATAGGTATCGGAAATATATATATATATATATATATATTCCAGTTTATATATAAATAAATCGGCATCTTAAATAATGCAAGTTAAAAAGGCAAAGAAAAAGTTTTGGAGGCAGAGCATAACGCATACCACCAAGGCTCTTTGCAGCATCTTTGAGACTCCCTGCAAAATACTGTTGGAGCACCTCTAGACTAATCGATTTCTCAGTTTTCCCACGTTTTCTCTCGGGTTTTTTTAGTTCTTCATTCTTTGGAAGACAAACAGGATCTTGGCTTCCACTAGCAACAACCTTGCTTCCATCAGTTGCAGGGTCATGATTATCACTTAATTGCTTTTTCAATGAATCTATTTGCAGATCTCCTCTATTTGGTGAGCTGTTAGTCCCAGGTGGCGACTTCACAGATGGTGAAATTGGAATAAATTCAAGCCTTGAACTAAGCCTTTCATCTGAAGAAGCTATAATGATTTCTATAGATCCTTTATTCTCTTTAAGTTTGGTTCCAAGAGCAATCTTAATACACTGGAAATGTTGCTTTATTGTTGACAATATGGAACCCAACAAGGTCTGTTGTTCATTGAAGTCAGCAATAGCAGGAGGCAAAAAAAATTCAAGAACATAATCATCATCTCCAGTGAAAGTACTCTGTAAGCAGATTGCAAAACAGCTGGTTAATCTAAACATGCGTGCATAGTGTACTAAGGGGTACTCAGTTTTGCAGAACTGGGTAATATCAGCACAAAAGCATGGATTATGGGATAAAAATGCCCTCCCAGAAACCCCCTGTCCCTTTTGTAGGTGATGTTCAAGACAAGCCTCCCGGAAACCCCACATGTGAGCGTCTACAACATAGAATGCTACATCAGTCGTGGATATGCAGACTTGTCCCATGCAGCTACCATCAAAGCTCGTACAGTATTTCTTTGAACCACCACCATGGGCTAAAACATTACGATGCCTGCAAGGGACCCAGGTTTGAGCCAAAGGTAGTTTGTGTGTTTCACAGACCATCGTCAAGATCTCCAGAATTTCAGCCAGTGCATTTTGACGACTTTTATTGCAAATCTGGTATAAAAAGCATTAGTTTGTCAGCATAGATATAAGAAATGGAAGAACACCACAATAAAATATCAGAAAGGAATAACAGATTTGACACAATAATCAGTGCAGTCGACCTTGGTGCTTGGATGATCCAATATTTCTGAACTTTTCAAATTAACTGCCTGCATAAGAACTGAAATCATGTGACTGAGGGTGCTTAAGAATGCAAGAAATAAGGTTCTCGGAGACTAGGTACGGTAAAAGAAACCCAACCTCAAGTGCTTTGCATACTTTATCAACCTCAGGTGCATAGTGAATCATCGGTGAAGTCATTATGAGTTCAAGTACACCAACACAGGACTGCTTAGAAGGTTCGAAGACCGGCAATGCCAAGGTTCCCTGAACGTTGTAATGCAGAGCATGATCACGCCGTGAATACTCTCTGCTGGAATAATACTGCACATTTGGAGTCCATTCCGGCAATTTTTGCCTAAAAACACGGCCAGGAAGCCCAAGCTGTACATCACTCTCTCCATCCACAGAAAACATGTACATCAAAGAAACCATCCTATACTGATGTAACCCACTGCTATGTGGATCAAGGACAAAAGGTTGCCCAGACGTTGTTAAAACGCAACGGCCCCCGTTTTTTACAGGTGCCCAAACCTGAGCTAGAACATGTTGCTCAGTTGATTCTTTGAAGTAACGTAGTGCCTGAGTCATCCTTTGTTTAATTACACAATAACTATCCGGGTTCTCAAGGGGTAGCTGTCCCAGAAATGGAGAAGGCATCCCTCTATTATCATTCTCCTCCTTTGGATATTCATTTCCAGGATTAGGAATACCTGCATTTTGGAGAAATATCAAGGCAATTAAATATGTGCAATTTCCAGCATGAATTCAGTGTTTCAAGTTACGGTTTATTCAAAAGACAAAAAAACACAAAAAGACGTTCACTCTCCATAAACAAGTGCTAAAGAAATTACTATAATCATATGGTTTCAAGTTCTTCTTTATGGGGTTAGTTTGGTTACCAAGAAACTTGGATTGGAACTAGATTATATAAGCGTTATATTCCATTAACAAATTATCTTACTCTCCAGGTCTTGAGAAACCAAATGGAGCTTAATAAATCCAGATACCAGAAATCATGTTAGAGAGTCAGCAACATCTTAAAATAAGAAATTTCCTACGTTTTCAGGATTATCAAATTCAACCAAGGCAGAGCAGACCAAAGTTCAAGCTTCAAATCAACCAAAAAGTCAATAGTTTATCTTAATCAGGAGAAAAAAAAAAAAAGAAACGGAGAAAAGAGTTGAAAGGGACTAACACGTAACAAAAAGATTGCAATCGGCGGGGTGAGAGCCAAGCTTATTATTATCATCATCGGAGAAAACCCAGAGAGGAGAACAAGGCTGTTCAGAAGAAGAAGCTAATATAAAAGGAGAAGTGGGGTTTGAAAGGTAAGACTGATGATCCAACGGCCATGAACTCTCGAGATCGAGATCATCCAAATCCATAATCCCCTGACTTTGTTCCAAGTGGTGGTGGCGATGTTGTTTTGAGGGGAAAGAACACGCGTTGCCTTCCACTGGCTCACACATTTTCTAGGAAACCAAACAGGGAAAAAGAACCAGTTATTTTTCTTAATATTATTTTCCTGTGGAGGAAAGTTGTTGGGTCGTTTGGTGGAGAAGAACCTGGAAATGGTGAAAAAGAAAAAAAAATTGCAGTGTGATTCATCTTTATTTTAATAATATTTTAATCGGAGGAATCCAATACAACAGTGGGGTTGTGGGCAAGTTGCTCCCATTTGGATTATATTTTATTACATATAATAATTGGGGAAGGATGATTCTATGGTGCTCGCTTCCATTATCACCTCCCGTTTTGGTCTAATTTCGCTTTAGTCCCTCTATTATACTCCCTCTTTTGGTCTTTATTTTAATTTGGTTTCTCTATTCTTATAATGTTATCCGTAGGTCCTATGTTAATAGAAAAATATTTGAAACATTGTTTGGTAGGATTAGGTTGATGACAATAATATATAGGGTATGGTAAAAAATTAAAAAATAAATATATAAAAGAAATGGAATATGTGGCTGTAAAATTGAACATCGATAATGGTAATATAGAACAATCGTAAAGTAATAAGAAAAAAATAAAATACAGACTTTACGTAAAAATCCTTTCAGAAAAAATTATTGGCAGAAGAGAAGAAAATTCACTAAGGATGAAAATAGAATGATACAAGAGGAGTTGTGGCTACATTTATTTAAAGGTTGAAACAATCTTATTTTAATCAATGTCAAAAAGACTAAGTGTAATTCTATACGGATTCAACTCGGCCTTCGGCCCTCGGCCTTAAACCCTCTACAAGTCTCCTAGTTTTACCATTATATTATTTCTTTAACAGGAATTTAGGTCACACAATTCTAACAGTGCAAATTTCTAACTATGCTTGTAGACTTCAAAAATTACATTCATAGTATACCAAATACTCACCTTTTTTTTATTATTAACTTTCTTATAAGATGATTCGAATAACATTTTACAGTAAAACAAAATCATATTATAAATGTTACATTTGGTAGGAGTATTTTTCACTTATTCTAGAGAGGTTTTATTTTTTTTACAAGAATTTTTACTTATCTTTCAAATTTCAAGTTTAAAATTGTATTAATCATATTTACTTTTTTTAATACAATATCTGAAACTATCCATAGCTCCTCCCCGACCCATATATAAAAAGATAATACATTTCAGTATACTCAAACTCACGTCCTCTTATATTGACAATATATCCATATTAATTAAGCTAAGAGATGACAGATTTAAAATCATTATAATCCTCGAATAAAGTAAACCAATTTTTTGTATGTATATTGTTAATGGTTATAGGTCAACCATTATTGGTGTGGTATACTAACCATCATCACTCTATTGCTTCCGCCAAGTTGGTATATAGATATGAGCAATTTATTATAATATAAATAATAATGTTTTATACGTGTGATTTATAATACTCATTGTATTTTGATTTAGTGGGAATTTATGTATTGTTTATGAATTTCATTTAAGGGAATAGGTTAATTAATGATAATTGAATATGAGGCATTTGGAGCTGCATTTAACGCACAATATAAACATATAATAATATATTTGTTGCATCAAATTTTGAAGATCTCATAATTTAATAAATTTAACAAATACCATTTGACGAGGACTAAAATTTTAAAATTTTAAAAGATACAAAAATTAAAAATGATCAAATTAAAATACTAGAATTTAACCTTTGCTACTTATAATTGGGGTGACGAATTTATCATATTCTATCCACAGTTTAAAGCCTTTTACTCAAAGTGGTTAACGACTCATCCCCACAAATATAATAGAAAATGAATATTAAAAGTAGGGCTAATGCTTTAATCAAAAAGGGAAAGAAGAAGGGTTAATGCTGCATTCCACTAATTAACAACTTGCTAGTCTTCTAATTTTGTTTTTTTTTAATTAGCTGATCAGTACATCATTATTCATTGATTATGTTTTTGACTTTTTCTATGACGATTCCATGGAAAAGGAAGGTTAATATTTGCTTTTTTAATATTAAAATATTAAGTATTATTGTGTTGAATTTATATTAAAAAATTATTTGATAAATTATAAAATATAAATAGTGAATATAATTATCTTTTTATAAAACTAAATATGAATTTAAAAAATATACTTATTTTTTTAGTTTTGATCTTCTTATTTTAAATAGTTTTAGGTAAAAAAATAAACATGATGGTCTGAATATCTCATTTCTTTAGAAATTTTATTTTTTTAATAAAATAAAATATAATTTGATATTTTCTTAATAAGTAGTTATCTATTACTTATCTTATTTAATTATTTTTTTTGAAAATTTTATATTAAGTAAAAAAATTAAAATAATTATCAAGCACCTTTAAAAGTTAGATGTTATTTAAATGGTGTATTAAACACCTACTTAATTTAAGAATAAGATAATAAAAAATGACTTGATTTAAAGGAAGACTCCTGTAGTTATATTGTGTTGAGATTTCCTTAATCAGCACTTAAGCCTTATTTAATTAAGATTGTGATGTATTAATGGAGGACCCGCGACCTATGAAATGACACAATTGCCCCTAACAATGTTTATGCCGTTTGCAAGAAAATCGGAAAATTTGTTGGTCAAAACATTGACATATCGGTGAAATAAGTGCTCTAGTCATGCCATATTATTATTATTATTATTATTATTATTATTATTATTATTATTATATTTTTGAATATTACAATTTATAAAGGTTATTAATGTCAAATCTAGTATTTAATATTTGTAGGGTAAATTACACCAACAGTCACTCTTTTTTAACCTCAATGAAAAAACAATCACTCAACATTCAATTTAGTTATTCAATTTTCAAAAAATAACAAGTGAATCCTACTAACCATTTTCCATTACAGACATAACGGAAAGCTGACCTGTCATCCAACTGGTTAAATGACCCTAATTTAAAACCCTAGCTGGGCTAGGCAGTAAAAGAAAAATAAGAAGCAAAGAAAAATAAGAAAATGAGGAAGAGAAGAAGAAGAGAAAAATCTTATAGTGGTAGCAGCAACATGAGGTTGTGGATCGCGGTGACGATGGTGGGGCAAGCTTCACAAATAATAGTTCTAGTGATGAGAATGGTCGAGAGTCTTTCTTCGTTGTATCCAGCCAAATGCACCATCTCAATCGTTCAGGAAAAAAAGCAAGATCCTTTGCTACAATACCAGTCCAATTTTGAATTTGGGATCTTTTTAATTACTGACCCAACCCAGAATTTCACTTGTCGGCATTTAGTTGTCTCTTTGGAGGAACCGCTTCCTTTTTTTCTCGAAAATAATGGATTCAATCGATTGTTTAGTTTGTTCGGATGTTCCCATTGTTTTGCTTTTGATTTTGTTTTATGCAACTTGATAAAATTGGCAATGAAGTTAGTGTTGTTCAGCTTAATTGACTCTTTTGTTTATATCATCATATCCCATAAAGATCTTGACAAATTCAAGCTGTTTTGGTTTTTAAATCGCTTGAATGTTGCTTTGGAGGATTTTATCCTCACCAGTTTGGTTGTGGGTACTGATAGTTTGACCCCAAATTGCCTCTAATCCTATTTTAATATGGTTTTTTTAGAGTTAATGGCTTTGGCAGTAGAAAAAGACAGTCGGATCCCAACTATGGTGGCTCCTCTATTGGAGGGTTGAAAAAGAAAAAAAAATAGATAGAGTGGTGGTTTGGAGGTCACTGATGGTGACGCAAAAAAATGGTTGTGGCGATGGTGGCGACGGTAAGATTACTAGGATGGAGAAGAAGAAGTATAAACATATTGGGCCATTTAAGCAAAAAGTAAAAATATTGAGCCATTTATTAAAAAACAGAAAAGGAAAGACGAAAAGAAAACAGTAACCCAACTTTGCCTCGTCCAACGTGGCAAGTTAATTGGCCACGTCACCTGTCCCGTTAGACCTGTAATCGAAAATGTTAATGGGTGACTAATTTGTCACTTTTCGATAACGTTAGTGATTGATTTGTTATTTGTTGAAAGTAGAGTGACTGAACTGAAAGTTGAGTGTCTGTTTTGTAAAAGAGGTCAAAGTTGAGTGACTATTGGTGTAATTTACCCATATTTATATATTTTTGTCAATTTAAAATTTTTTAGCTCAATTTGCTTTTAACATTTAAAAAAAAAATCAAATTTGACTATCAAATTTTTGAAGAAAAAGTCGAAATGATGTTTTATTAACGAGAATACTAATTAAAATATTTAATTTTTAAACATAGTAGCCTGCATGACAATCCAAGTCTACTCCACACTAATTTTTTTTTTGAATTTTTATGAACTTTTTATATTTTAATTTTTGGTGTATTTTTATATTTTTTAATTATTTATTGACTTGACATATAAAACAAATGATGTTATTTAGCATAATGGACTGCCATACGAGTTGTCACACCTGTAACGCCTCAAAATT
Source organism: Gossypium stocksii (assembly GCA_020496765.1). Lineage (NCBI taxonomy): Eukaryota > Viridiplantae > Streptophyta > Magnoliopsida > Malvales > Malvaceae > Gossypium > Gossypium stocksii. The sequence goes on from CM035622.1 coordinate 60,567,572, forward strand.
TGTATTTCTGTTTCTATTAAAATTTAACACAAACGTGTATTTGCTTCAGTAGTTAAGAGTTTTGGGTGTGTTTGTGAGGTCCTAAGTTCAAGCCATACATTTGGCAAAATTTTGAAATTTTTCTGAGTAAAGCCTCGCCCTTGTTCAGTAGGATTTTATTTAATTATTTATAAGTATATAACAGAATGGGCTTGTTGGTTTGGTGGTTAGGTGGAGTGTTAGTTTGTTGGAGGTCTTGTGTTTGAATCTCTGAGTGAGCAAGGGAGTTATATTTTTACTTGTCGACTAAGGGTGTTTGGATGGTGACAGGATTCTGCAGTAGTTGGATGATAGTGGGTTTAGAGTGGAGTGAATTTAGGGATTTGGAGGTAGTTAGAGTATATCAAGTTAGTTCTAATTTTATTTTTATTCTTTTGTAAAAAAATAAACGGTTTGCTTTTCCAAAATTCTTGACGTTTCTCTACTCCTATCCCTCCTTGCTGAATTTTTTCTTCTCTATTCCTCCATTGCTGTCTAAATTTTCTTAGTTTTCCCCTTAATCCGTCCTTTTCTCTTGATTTTACAACGTTGTTAGCACTTGTGCGGGTTCAGAAAGTGTCTCGATGTTTTTCGTTGTAATTGATTATTAAATAAACGGGAATCTAATTCTCTTTGCTGCAATTTTCGGTGTAGGCGAAGTTTTTTTTGTAGTAAATTTTGTCTCCCGGATTTAGTAGTGTTAACGAAGTTTCTCTGTCGACGGTAATTCTAGTTTCTGCTAGTGCTCTATTGTCGAATTTATTAGATTAATCTCTAAATCGGTATTGGATTCTATGCTGCTAGGTTTCGAAAAGCTTGAGGCTCATTTTAGCATCAACCGATATCAAGTGTGTACCTGAAAACGTAGAAAACAAGGAGAAAAAATTCGAAAACCTTTCTATCGATGCTATACGGTCGTGTGGTCACCCGTGTAGTAGTCCGTGCACAAATAACACAGTCGTGTGTTTGACGAAGGCCAGGTTGTGCGCTAGACATGGCCATGTGATAGCAAATGTGGCCGTGTGCAACACAAAGGCTAGACCAAATTGGGCCGTATAGGCCACACAAATGTGTGAGTCCACACGGGTAGTTCACACGAGCATGTGGGTTTCTGGGCCAGGTCGTGTGATCCACATGGGCTAAGGCCAATCTAGGCATGTGGGCTACACGGGCAAGCCACATGGGCGTGTGGGCCCATTTATTTGAAATTTTTCCTAGGGTTGTACGAGTCTTCCTAAGTGAATGTGGGCCTACAGTAGGGTCGGTAAAGGATAATTAAACCCTAAACTGAATTATTTGTCTGATAGAAGTTCTAAACTTATTAAACACTGATGCATGACTGTCTGCTCTGTTATCTGCGTATCTGATATTTATGTATGTCATATGTAAGCATGTGAGCATGATATTCTAATTTATCTGCATTTGCATATTCTACTTTTGTTTTAGGGTCGGGATGATGTTTATTGGAGAAAGTGTTCTGAAAGGCGTTTACGCCTATTATCTGGCAGCTCAGCTGCAACATATATCTGATATGTGCCGCATTTTGTACAGCATGGTATGTAGGGCTGGGTGGTTGTTTTAAACCCTACATGGTGTGTAGGGATGGTCGGAGATGGTGTGTAGAGGCTGGGGGTAGGATTCTGATTTCTGTTCTGTATGCATAACTGTATCTGAGATAGGCTAAGGCCCTAATTTACATCTGTATCTGTACCTGGGTTGGGCTAAGGCCCAAATCTGCATCTGTTTCTGTAATGGGTTTAGGCCTAAATCTGTATCTGTAATGGGCTCAGGCTCAAATCTGAGACTGTCTGGTTCTGATATTCTGATTGTTTATGCATGTTTTTCTATAGGGATTACACACTGAGTTTACGTAAACTCACCATTTCTGTTTAATCTGTATAGGTAATCCCCAGGCTTAAACGGTTTGGTGCAGCGAAGGACTCGACGGTGACCACCCTTTAAAAACTGCTTTACTTTTGGTCTAATTTAATTTGTTAGGTCATTTTTGTAATTTGGACAGTTATTGCTTTAATTTTGGATTTTAACTACTTTTATGGATTTATAACTACAAAACTCAATAAAAACACGGGTTTTACCAAAAGGAAAAGTTCTCTAAAAAAATTAAGCGATTTTTAAAGATCACGTTTTTACACGCTTCCACTACAAACACGTTTTTACCTCTAATCTATTTAAAGGGAAAGAGTTTTGAAACTAATAATATCAATAAAGGTTAACGAAGTAGATTAGTTTTAACTTGTCGACATCAATTTAAAACCCTATCATGTGATACTGCTAGATTCGACCATAACGTCTAGGCTGGGTTTGGGGTGTTATATTTAGTGGTATCAAAGACATGTTGTGAAACTCAGCTGTGAATTTTGGGTTCCAAAATTTTGATTTTTAAAAAATGGTTTTCAAACGATTTGAAATTTTCTGAATTAAGTATGTGGTACACTGAAACTCGGCGCCGATCCTGTAAGTTTTCCGTATTCTTATGAACTGATTTGATATTATAGATAGCTTATTCTGAAAACACTTTAGTTAGTGTACACTGAAACTGTAGGTAAACTGAAATTGTAGTGAAACTGGTAGAGATTGAATTTGCGAAAAAAAACTCTGAACTTCTGATACTACTTTACATAAAACATCTGTTAATAAATATTGAAATTGTAACTGATTCATCAAATGTTAATCTAGATAAAATTTTAAAATTACAATGAGTGTACGAGGTATCTGTAGACGTGGTACTCGAGGCCGTAGAGGGGTTCGAGCTGAGTTCTCATCTTTGGGCAGCATGCCAAATTTAGACACTAATGAGACACCTGTGTCACCTGCTACTGAGACTGGGTCTCAAGATCGCATAGTTGGGGATGGCGCATTGTCCTAGGCCATGCTAAGGATATTAGAGAAGGTTGCTGGGCCCAACACTGGATCTGGGGGTCGTGGGTCGATTATGGAATGACTCCGGTCTAATGGAGCTCAGTTATTTAGGGGTGTCATTGGAGTCGCCCCTAATGTGGTCGAGTATTAGTTGGGAGCCACCCAGAGGATTATGGATGACCTGGACTGTACTCTTAAGCAAAAATTGAAGGTGCAGTCTCCTTGCTTCGCAATGAGGCATACCAGTGGTGGTTGATCGTTAAGGAGGGCATTTAGTCAGAATGTCTGAATTGAGAATTCTTTAAGTCTGTCTTCCAAGGAAAATACGTGGGAGCGAATTTTGTGGATGCTCACAGGGGTGAGTTTCTGAATCTCACGCAAGGTGACCGATCTGTTGTAACACCCCAAACCCGGCCCAAACGTTATGGCCATATTTGGTGATGCCATATTGAAGTGTCTCGAAATCGCGTTTCTCTATAACTAAATTTGTTGTAAAAACCCCTTTGTTCTTTAAGTTTTAAAGAATTTATCATTTCATCTATCTTTGATTAATCAGGTTATGAAAATAGTTTACTTTGGAAAACATAATGGTTGCGGAAGCTTTGTTTGAATTCTTATTTGTTGTGAAAACGGGATTTTTAAAAAACAGATATCTTTTCGTAAAACGCGTCATAGAGCTAACAAATTAAAAATGAAACAAATAACCCCAATATTTAAGAAAAATTAAATAGCGGCCTTACTACAAACCCAAAATAAAAACCATAATTAAAGTAAATAAAAACCGAAACATTACAAAAGAAAAGTGTGGCCGCCTTCAAGTCCACGTAGCACCAAATCGCCTATTCCTAGGTATTACCTGTACGGTAAAATAAAATGGTGAGTATACAAATACTCAGTGTGTATCCCCGGTAATAACAATATAACAGAATCAGTCTGGGCTAGAGCCCATTATAGAAGCATATCACAAATAGTGGACCTAAGCCCATAACAGTAACAGTATAACATGAATCAGAATCCTACCCAACTATCCGCTACACTCCATCTCCGTGCAACCCATCACTAGAGGTGATCATGGGCCGGGCCAGGCCGGGTTCGGGCCTGGCTCAACTAAAAATTTAGGTCCATTCATCGGGCTCAGGCCGAGCCGATCCTAAAAACTGGGCCTAAAATTTTGCCCAAGCCCGACCCATATAAAAATGCTAAAACCCGAGCCCGGCCTGGCCCGCCCATATTAATTTTTATATTATTTTATATAATTTTTAAATATATATAATACATCAAAAATACTAAAAAAATCAAAATAAATATTTCCCAATAAATTAAAAATTAATTTTAGAAAATATGTAGACTTAAATAATACTATTATAGATGCAACTTAACAAGTAAATACCTCTAAAATAATAATAAAATTAACAAATGCCTTTAAAATAATAACAAAATTAACAATAAAATAAGTTTTATACAATATCCAAACAATAACAACAAAATAGTAGCAACATAATAGTAATATGGTATCAAAATAGGGAGAAAACATCAAGAAAATAACATTCAAAAACAAAAACAAAAAAAGCATATTTTTTGTCATTTAGTAAATTCGGCCCGGGCCAAAAAGACCTTACTCGAGCCCGGCCCATTTTTTAAACGGGCCTTATTTTTTTGCCCAAGCCTATTTTTCGGGCCTATATTTTTGCCCAAACCCTCCCACATTTCGAGCGGGCCTTCTGGCCGGGCCGGGCCGCCCGACCCATGAGCAGGTCTACCCATCACTCCATGTGGGGATATAATCAACCCACCCAACTCTACACTCCACAGTGTAGTATCGATGCAACACTATCGATAAAATGCAGCAGGGCTGCCAGAATATTAGGCTGTAAGCCATCACAGTGTAGTACCGATGCAGCATTATCGATAAATATACAGCAGGGCTGCCAGAACAATACACTTCCTCCATAATCATATACCCAACCCCCATGCAATGCAACATACTCAATGTCATGTAATGTCATAATACAGAATGTACCACATACATATAAATATCGAAGTATACATAATCATTCAAGCATTATAAAAGGCCAAACGGACAATTTACCCACGATGGGTATTTTAGTCATTTTACCCTTAGGGGTATTTCAGTTATTTATCAGTGTGGGCCTAAGTATGTGAAGGCCCATCAGTAGGCCCACGGTCGCCTAGCAACACATGCAATCATAACAGTACAGAAACCCACCTATGAGCCGAGGCCTATTACGCCGGCCCATTTAGACCCACACAGTTATGTGGCCCATCAAGCTCAGATTTGGCCTAAGCCAATGCGTGTACAATAATCGAATTAATAACATATATCTATTTACAAGTTTACACCCATGTTCTGATGTAAGGCCACAGTCCGTGGCCTCGGCCGATCACATGGGTGCTCACACACCCATGTAGCCAACGTTCGAATCGTCGGCTTTTTAACATTTGTGGTTTCGGCATTTCGTCATCGAGATCTAAAAGTGTGGTTAACACACCTGTTTGTAAATCGCGAGATTAATCCCCTTGAGTCGAACCTAAAAGTCCAACCGAAAACCTTATTAGTCAATCGCCATTTAGGGTCAACCTCTTACCACACTAATCAAAATATACACCACCTCACCTTATGTGCACGAACATTTTGAAAAATTCCCAAATCTATCTACTACAATCAATCTTACTCCTTGATCGTATATTGAAACAATCATACATCTTATTAGCCACAAACAATTATATGAATATGACTTTAAATCTAAAAAAAAAAAGATTATTGAACATTCAGCCAAATACTACTTACCCCAAAATCAATCGTTTGCCAAATAAAGGATCCCGAATCCTTTGAGTACTTTTCACTCCTTGCAACTTGAAACCCCACAAATGACAACATAAACAAGAGAGCAATAGTCAGTACTTAAAGACTAAACATACGATTTCCATTAAAGAAGCAACTAAGAAGAAAGAACAACCCTCAAACCAAAAGATTACCTACAACAACAATCGACAGGAAAGAAATGGATAGAATGGATTCGGCAAAAGTAACTTGATATTCTCGGCTAAGCACCAAAATCAAAAATATTGAGAGGGAGAAAGAGAATAAGAGAAGTCGACCATCCAAAGAATGGATGAAACATAAATAATGTGGTTAATCGGCTTAGAGAGAAATGAACAAGAGACAAGAGACAAGGAATAATGACTCGGTTAATGAAAGAGAAGAGAAAAGAGTAACAATAGTTGATGAAAACTATGGCCAAAGGTGCATTCGGCTTTAGTTAATTCAAAAGAGAAAAAAAAAAACAAAAATGGTTGAGCAAAGAGAGTGATTCCTTTCGGTCAATGTTAAAAAACAAAAGGAAGGTAATCTCTTTCCTACAAATGCCGAATCAAACACCTAAATTAGGCAACAAAATCGCCTTTGACCGAAGGGACTAATAAGTCCCACATTTGGCAGATACTTTTCACAAAAAGGCCTATATTAGCTGTATAAATTTAGCCTTCATCAATCAAAAATTCAAATCAAATTAAACATTCCCACCGCTTGATTTTTTCTCCACCGACAGCAGCCTCTATACACAATTCCACCGCTTGATTTCAGCCACAAAATCACCTTGCATGAGTAGCAAAAAAATAGCATCCAACAGCGTCCAGGTTGCTCGAACCTGCGACCTCCAAAGCACGTCCCTTACACATACATGCCTTGCCACTACACCATTATTACTTTCATGTCAATAACCCCATGCAACATCTTTTAAACCTTCCATCCAGTGAGCCGTGCTTCCTAAAAAAAAAACATTTTTCCCCTTATGCAGTCTTAAACCCCCGACCTCAGCACATTAAACTCGTCTCCTTGCCAACTTACCAACACCCTTTCATGACATGCTACAGTCGATATAATATAAAAGGCCTACTAACCGAACCTATATCCTCTTAAGCTAAAACAATAAATTTTTTCCCAAGTCCCAAGGTCACTCACAGGACATTTTAACACTCCAACCCACTCTTAAATCACTTAATTAACATTCCCAACATAGAATCAAAGCAAGACAAACAAAAATACAAAATCTAAAAATTTAGGGTGTTACATCTGTGGCCGAGTATGAGGCTAAATTTTTGAGGTTGAGCCGCTATGCTCGAGGTATGGTGGCATCTAAATATGAAAGGTGTGTTAGATTTGAAGACAGCCTTAGGGATAATTTGAGAGTTCTGAGTGCTCCACAGAGGAAGCGTGAGTTTTCTGTCCTGGTTGAGAATGCGAAGATCGCCGAGAACGTCAAGCGCGTTGAGAGCCAAAACAAGGACCGTGAAAGGGGTAAGAACAAAAGGGATTCGAAGCCTTCAACTTCAATATAAAGGCCTAAGAAAAAGGCTAGATCTGATGGGCCAGTTAGAGTTGGAGCTCTTATTACTTCTTCTACTAGGTTACAGCCTTGTTTAGACTGTGGTAAATGCCATCCGGATGAATGTTGGAGGAGGACTGGAGCATGTCTGAGATGTAGGTCCTTAGAGCATCATATTTAGGAATGTCCACTGAGGGCCGATCAGGTGTAAGCTTTGGGATCAGGTACTGCACAGCCACCAAGAGTAGTTTAGCAACCAACTACGGGTCGTGGTCAGACTAGGGGTGGTAATGATATGGGTCGAGGGTAGAGAGCACCGGGCAGAGGTGCTAAACAGACATAGGCGAGGTAGCCTATTTTGGTTTATGCTGCACGTCGCCATGAGGACAGAGCCACTCTTGACATTATCACCGGTACGTTCCTTATTTATGATATACCTTACATTACTTTGATAGATATAAGATCCACTCATTCCTATATAGCCTACTCTGTTTCTAGGAATATGGGGTTATAGATTGAAAGTACTTCCAATAAGGTCACGGTATTAAGTCCGTTAGGGTAATTTATTTGAGTTAGCAAACTGTATAAAGATGTTTTGTTAGAGGTTCAGGGGACAGTTTTCTGGCTAATCTGATGGAGCTTCCGTTTCGAGAGTTTGATTTGATTTTGGAAATGAATTAGTTAGTTAAAACCGTGTCAGTTTAGATTATGCGACGAAGACGGTCGTTTTGAGGACTGGGGAGGGTAATGAGGTGGTTATGATTGGAGAGTGACGAGATTATCTATCTAATATGATCTCCGCACTTGTGGTTGAGAAATTGGTTCAGAAGAAATGTGAAGCGTTTTTTGCCTACATCAATGTTTCTGCTTCTGAGGGCTTTGCTATCGGAGATATCCGAACTGTAAGAAATTTTCTAGACGTCTTTCCTGAGGAGTTACTGGGATTACCTCTGAATCAAAAAATAGAGTTTGGGATTGAGCTTCTTTTCAGTACAGCGTCGGTGTCTATCGCTCCCTATCGAATGGCACCGAAAAAACTTACGGAGCTTAAGGCTCAGATTTAGGAACTATTAGATCGTGGTTTCATCTGTCCTAGTGTGTCTCCTGGGGAGCACCGGTTCTATTTGTTCAGAACAAAGATGGGACTATGAGGATGTGTATCGACTACTAACAATTGAATAAGCTAACAGTAAAGAATAAGTATCCACTTTCAAGGATTGACGACCTGTTTGATCAGTTCCGAGGAGTTTCGGTATTCTCTAAGATTGACCTCCGATCTGGGTATCATCAATTGAGGGTTAAGAAAACTGATGTGTATAAGACTGCATTTAGGACTCGTTATGGGCATTACGAGTTCCTAGTGATGCCTTTTGGACTGACAAATGCTCCGACGGTATTTATGGATTTGATGAACTGTATGTTCCAACCGTATCTGGATTAATTCGTCGTGGCCTTTATCGATGACATATTAGTTTATTCTAAGACTGAGGATGAGCATGACGAACATCTCGGAGTGGTACTTCAAACTCTCTGTGAGAAACAGCTGCATGTTAAATTCAGCAAGTGTGAGTTCTGGCTATGTGAAGTGACTTTTCTAGGACACATAGTTTCTGCTGAGGGGATCCGAGTCAATCCTAGAAAGATTGAGGCTGTGTTGGATTGGAAACAGCCCAAGAGTGTATCTAAAATTCGTAATTTTCTGGGTCTGGCAGGATATTATCGACGTTTCGTTGAGGGTTTCTCCTTAATTGCAGCGCCATTAACTAAGTTGCTACGTAAGGGTGTTCTATTTGTCTGGACCGATGCACAGCAATAGAGCTTCAAAAAGCTCAAGTTTGTTCTGACTTAGGCTCCCGTTTTGATACAGCCTGAACCTAGAAAGGAGTTTGTGGTTTATAGTGATGCGCCGCATGTAGTTCTGGGTTACGTTTTGATGCAGGATGGCAAAGTTGTGGCTTATGTGTCCCGTCAGCTTAAGATACAGGAGGTAAATTATCCGACGCATGATCTTGAGTTAGCCGCTGTGGTTTTTGCACTGAAAATCTAGAGGCACTATCTGTTCTGTGAGAGGTGTGCTATCTACACTGATCACAAAAGCCTCAAGTATTTCCTTACTCAAAAGGAGTTGAATCTTAGGCAACGTAGATGGATTAAACTACTTAAAGACTATGATTATACCATTGAATACTATCCTGGCAAGGCCAATGTAGTGGCTGATGCGTTGAGTTATAGGGCGATGATTGATGTGAGAGTAATGTTTGCTCAACTTAGTTTTTTTTATGATGGGAGTTTGTTGGCTAAGTTACAAGTTAAGCTAACTTGGATTGAGTAGATTCAGAATAAATAGTTAGGGGATGAATTCTTAGGTCTTTGATTCTGTCAGATTAAGAGTGGCAGCACTTCAAATTTTAGACTGAATAGTGATGGGGTACTCTATTCTATGGACGAATTTGTATTCTGAATGATACTGATTTAAGGCAGTCGACTTTGAGGGAGGCGTATAGTAGCCTTTATGCTATACATCCCGGTAGGAATAAGATGTATCATGACATTCGGAGTTATATTAGTGGCTAAGTTTGAAGCGTGAGGTTAGATCTCGTTGCTCATTGTTTGACGTGCCAGCACGTTAAGACTGAACATCAGTTACCTTCAAGTTTACTACAGTTGATTAAAATTTCCATATGGAAATAGGAATGAGTAACGATGGACTTTGTTAGTGGGTTGCCCTTGACACCCACTAAAAAGGATTATATTTGGGTCATCGTGAATCGATTGACCAAGTCTGCCTACTTCATTTCGGTTCGAACTGATTATTCTCTGTAGAAGCTAGCGAAGTTATACGTTTCTAAAATAGTAAGACTGCATGGGGTACCTGTCTTGATTATTTCTGATAGGGATCCTCGCTTCACGTCTCGGTTCTGGAAGAAATTACACTAGGCTCTGGGTTTGAGATTGAACTTCACTACTGCATTCCATTCTCATACCGATGGTCAATCTGAGAGAGTGATTTAGATATTGAAAGATATGTTACGGAGCTGTGTTATCGATTTTCGAGGCAGTTAGGAGGATTATTTGCCATTAGCCGAGTTTGCCTGTAATAACAGCTTCCAGTCTAGTATTCAGATGGCACCTTACGAAGCTTTGTATGGAAGTAAGTGTCGCACTCCCCTATGCTGGACTGAGTTAGGTGAACGTCAGATTTTAGGTCTTGAGTTTGTTTTTGAGATCGAGGATAAGGTCAGATTGATTCGGGATCGTCTGAAAGTGGCATCTGATAGACAGAAATCGTATGCAGTTCTAAAGAGACGAGAAATTGAGTATTCTATATTGGACTTCGTTTTTCTTACGGTTTCTCCATGGAAGAAGGTTTTGAGGTTCGATCGTAAGGGCAAGCTGAGCCTTAAGTTTATTGGGCCGTACTGAATTCTGAAATACGTGGGGCCAATTACTTATCATTGGAGTTACCCCCTAAATTGGATCGTATTCACGATGTGTTCTAAGTTTTGATGTTGAGGCACTGCCGCTCTGATCCTTCTCACATTGTCCCTATTGAGAAAATTGAGGTTAGGCTAGACTTGACTTTTGAGGAGGAGCCGGTTCAGATTCTAGATCGCGATGTTAAGGTTCTGAAGAAGAAGTTCATTCCACTGGTAAAGGTTCTGTGGCGAAATCATAGCACTGAGGAGGCCACGTGGGAACCTGAGGATTCAATGCGTCAGCAGTATCCTCATCTGTTTTGATCAGGTAAATTTTGAGGCTGAAATTTTCTTTTAGGGGGTAAAGTTGTAACGCCCTAAATTTTGTATTTCTGTTTTTGTTAAAGTTGTAACGCCATAAATTTTGTATTTCTGTTTCTCTTGATTTTACAACGTTGTTAGCACTTGTGCGGGTTCGGTAAGTGTTTCATTATTTTTTGTTGTAATTGATTATTGAATAAATGAGAATCTAATTCTATTTACTGTAATTTTTGGTGTAGGTTACGATTTTTGAGCAGTAAATTTCGTCTCTCGGATTTAGTAGTGTTAACGAAGTTTCTCTGTTTGTGGTAAGTCGAGTTTCTGCTAGTGCTTTATTGTTGAATTCATTGGATTAATCTCTAAATCGGTATTGGATTCTGTGTTGGTAGGTTTCAAAAATCTTAGGGGTCATTTTAGCATCAATCGATACCAGGTGTGTACCCAAAAACACAAAAAACAAGGTTTTGGTAAAAACTAAAAACCTTTCTGTCTACGCCACACGGGCGTGTGGTCGCTTGTATGGTAGGTCATGCGTGAATGACATAGCCGTGTGTTTGACGAAGACTAGACCATACTCTAGACACGATCGTGTGGTGGCCAGGTGTGGCTATGTGTGACACATGGGCTAGACCAAATTGGGTCGTGTGGGTCACACGGCCGTGTGGGTTTCTGGGCCAGGCCGTGTGATCTACACAGGCCAAGGCCAATCTGGGCGTATGGCCCACACAGGCGTGTGGGCCCACACGGGCAAACCACATGGGCGTGTGGGCCTATTTATTTAAAATTTTCTCTAGGGTTGCATAGGTCATCCTAAGCGGTCTGATTAAACACTGATACATGATTGTTTGCTTTGTTATCTGCGTATCTGACATGCCATATGTAATCATATGTGCATGATATTCTGATTTTGTCTGCCTTTGCATATTATTCTTTTGTTTTGAGGTTGAGATGATGTTTATTGGAAGAAGTGTTCTGAAAAGCATTTACACCTATTATTTGGCAGCTCAGCTGCAACATATATTTGATATGTGCCGCATTCGGTACATCATGGTGTGTAGGACTGGGTGGGTGTTTTAAAGCACACGTGGTATGTAGGGATGGTTAAAGATGGTGTGTAGAGGCTGGTGGTAGGATTCTGATTTCCTTTCTGTATGTATAACTGTGTCTGAGATGGGCTAAGGCCCTAATTTACATTTGTATCCGTATCTGGGTTGGGCTAAGACCCAAATCTACATCTATTTCTGTAATGGGCTTAGGCCCAAATCTGTATCTGTAATGGGCTCAGGCCAAATCTGAGATTGTTTGGTTCTGATATTTTAATTGTTTGTGCATGTTTTTCTATTGGGATTGCACACTAAGTTTACATAAACTTACCCCTTCTGTTTAATTTGTACAAGTAATCCCCAAACTTAGACAGTTCGGTGCAGCGGAGGACTCGACGGTGACCACCCTTTAAAAATTGCTTTACTTTTGGTTTAATTTAATTTGTTGTGTTATTTTTATAATTTGGACAGTTATTGCTTTAATTTTGGATTTTAACTGCTTTTATGGATTTATAACTGCAAAACTCAACAAAAATATGGGTTTTACCAAAAGCAAAAGTTCTCTCAAAAAAATTAAACGATTTCTAAAGATCACGCTTGTACACGCTTCCGCTACAAACACGTTTTTACCTATAATCGATTTAATGGGAAAGAGTTTTGAAACTAATAAGAGCAATAAGGGTTAACAAACTAGATTAGTTTTAACTTGTCGACATCGATTTAAAACCTTATCATGTGACACTGTCAAATTTGGCCATAACGTCTAGGCCGGGTTTGGGGTGTTACAACACCAATAACGTTAAAGATTAATATTTTAGTTAGTATTTTCATTAAAAAAACGATTTAACTTTTTGTTTCTAATGTTAATGATCAAATTTAGCTAATAAAAAAAATAAGAATCAAATTGACAAAAAAATGTAAACATTGGGCTAAATTTATCATGATTCCTTTAATCATAGTTAATGAAAGCATTATAGCAATCCCTATATTATATTTTGGATTGCATTTTGATCTCTTTATTGGAAAAATAAACAAATTGATCCCAATATGTTAGATAGATGAGTAAAACTATCCCTTCCCTAAAAGCGGGATGATAAATGCTTATTTTGACCTTTTATATATAAGGCACAATAAAAATAGCCCTTGACCTTTACTAATTTATTCAATTTGACATTTACTCTTTTATTTGAAGTAAATTAGTCCTCACCATTTTATTGTTGACATGACATTATTTTATCTTATATGCTATGTCAACAATAACTTAAAAATTAGTTAAAATCTAAAAAAAAAAAATACAGTCAATCCTAAATAAAACTTATAATTCCAAAAAAATGAAAAAAATATTAATAAATATTAAATTTTACATAAAAAATTTAAGAATTTTTTAAAATTTAATAATCACTTTAGTGTTCGTTGTTCATTTAAATATTTAAAATTAATATATTTCACAATGATAAAAAATTAATTTGTAAAACAAAATTTTATCTCTAATTACTGAAATTTTTTTTCTCTTCAATAATATCATTATAGATTCTGATCATATCTGTTTTTTTTTTTTTTACAAAATACTTATAATTACCAATAGCCCCTCTCTAACCCATATATAGAAGAACAATACGCTTCAACACACTCAAACTTATGTCCTTTTGTATTGACAATAATACCATATTAATTAAGTTAAGAGTGAATCGACAATCACTATAAATAATTAACTTGAAAGATTAATGAGTTTCGAATTACTGGTTAAATAACTATAATGTGAGATATTAAGTTGTATTATATTATTTTCATACAATCACTTTTAATATTGTGATGAAGGAAGATCAAGAGATGGCTACACCATTGTCAATGGAAAGTGCTAGGTGGCTTTGAGTGTCCTCGTTGCGGTTGCCACTATAGCTTAAACTCGCATCATCTTTTTGAGATTTTAATTATTTTTTTATTTTTTTTTATTTATAGTTTTCAAGTTTTGTTTTGTTGGTAGATTGCTTGAGACTTGTTTTGAATGCAAATTGAGGAATTTATTGTTCTTTTCTAGCGATTAATTATTATTATTTCCTGTATTTTACGAAAATTATGGATTTAGTTTATGTAATTTAATTTAGGCACTTTTAATAATTGTATTTTTTAAAATTTCTCACCAAACAATAAATATTAAATTCATTAAATTAAGTCTGTTATTTTCAAAATCTAACGTGGCAAACATATTATCATATGTGTAATGCCCTATCTTGTTATTTTCTCATATTACTCACTAAAAATCTATATAATGGATTAACGACTGTTGTTTGTGTCAAAACTCAAATTTCCAAATTTAAAATTTATAAGGACTTAGAATGATCCAATTGGAAAATATGAACTAAATCTACAACTACATGCATGGTATATGACTAGTAATTGAATTTAACTAAACGGATTTAACTGCTATTATTTGAGTGAGGACTAAAATTTTAAAATTAGAAAATTAAATGATTAAAAATGACCATTTCGAAAAGTATGTGGATTGAAATTGATCAAACCAAAGTATAAATAACTAAATATTTTATTTGAACAGAAAAGTTGATCAAGCCATTAAGAGTGTATTTGATTATCACAGAGGAATTGGAGGAAAGTTTATACTAATTACACCTTGTAATTATAAATAATTCTAATTCTCTAGATTTGTTTGATTAATAGAGGGTGCTTACATTGTAATTCTCAAATTCATATTTGATAGCATAGATTGTAATTACGCAACTAAATAATTTTAAATTCTAAAAAGATATTAATTATTATAAAAATTATTAATAATCTTTGAGAAAAAAATCTCTAAAGAAGTAACAAAACTTAAAATCAAACAATCATATATAATACATTAGTCCAAAAAAGTGTTCTACAATACGGTTTCTAATAAAATTAACAATAAATAAATATCATAAGAAATTTTATCTAATTACTCTAGTATTCCATATTTGTTGAGTTATTCTATTTTTAAAAGTAAACATCTATTTATTGTTATTATTGATTATGTAGCCTCCCCTACTCAACCTGAACGTTAGGTCCGAATCAGGGAGATTACATCACTCACCGAAATGGCCTAGTAGCAATCGAGGTTTATAAAATAGTCATTTTAAAATATTTTTTTATTTTGATGAAAAACTTTAGTCTATTTTCAGAATAAGTTTACGAGTTTAAGAAAATCCAATTTCGCTTAACTTTCCTACATAATGGTGACTACTTTTGAAAACTTAATTAATTTTTTATTTATTTAATACTAAAAAATTTATGATCTAACAATGGATAAATAATTAAATTCCTAATTTTAATAACCTAATCAAAATTAAAGGTGCATGCTGAATAATCCTTAAAAACTTAAATCTCATGCCACAGTTTAATAAAACATTATAGCTTCTGAATAATGAAAATTTTCAAATAATAGATTTAAAATACTATAAAAGTCAAAACTGAGCTGAGTCCTCCTGAATGTCGTGTCCGCATCTTAACTTGGTGGGTTCTCTGTAAAGATTAAGAATAAAGGAGAGTGAGCTATGCAGCTCAGTGTGAGTTCAATCACAAGAAGATTAGTTCAAACAGATGATAAGTCATAATAAATAATAATGCATAATATAATTGCAATCAAATAGTAAATCAGAGAATTAGTTTTTTAGATTAACCACCAATAGTATCACAAAATTCATAATAGTAATTTCAAAATATCGATTTTTTAGTTTATCTCATTGCTACAACATCTCAATGTTCACCATAATGCTTATGATCATGCATAAAATGCAATTTCAATTATCAGAAAAAGGGTCCTATCTCACCGCTACACACCATGGTAGGAGTTCCCCTATAACACCCCAGACCCGACCTAGACGTTATGGCCGAATCTGGCAACGTTACATGAAAGTGTTTTTGGAAAATCGTTTCAATACAAAAAAATCGTTCAACTTATTATCTTTTAATTAGATCAGGAAACCGTGAATTAGCTTAAAACTATTTCTTTAATGCCGAAGCTTTTGAAAACCGAAGCTTTTTGCAAACATGTTTACTTAGGAAAAAATTTAGTTAAATTTAAGAAAACCATACTTTTGTTACATTTACAGTTAATAAATCCATAAAAAAAAACAATTTTAAATCCTAAATTAACCAAAACAATCCTCAGTCCAAAATTACATAAAAAATTCCAGAAATAATATTAAAAAAATAGTAAAAGCAATAGAACCCGTAAAACTGATGTAACTATAACAGTGGTCACTGTTGAGCCCTCCGCTGCACCGATCCGTCTACTACTGGGGATTACCTGAACAGATAAAATAGAAAGGGGTGAGTTTTCATAAACTCAATGTGTAAATTCCCCACAGACCGCATGCATACAGACATATAACAGATAACAGATAATTCGGGCCTGAGCCATTTACAGTATCGGTGTGGGCCTCAGCCCATTTAAAAAAGAATCAGATACATTTAGGCCTTACCCCCATACAGATAAAGCATGCATAACAGATCAGAATAGCACAATCATGCCTACCAACCCTGCACACCAACTTCGTCCAACCCTACACACCATGTGAGGATAAAATCGACCCACCCAGCCCAACACACCAAATATGAGGATAAAACCAACCTATCCAACCCTACACACCAAATGGTACCGTAATGCGGCACATGTCATTAATATGCAGCTTAGTTGCCAGATACCAGGCTTAGAAACCTTTCAGATATTTCTTTCACTTTATCAATCCCACCTCGATGTAATGCCTCATACTAATATGGCATGCTATAATGCAGATTAAAAGGTATACAATTATAATCAGAACAGTACAGATATACATGCTAGAGATAACATGTTAATACATACATCACAATATCATATCACAGAACAGGGGTCTAAGTAATGCTTACCAACCCTTCGACATATCACAGTTGACTTGGGCGACCCGTGCAACCTTACAGTACATTTTAGAAAAATGGGCTCATACGCCTATGTGCGTGCTTGTGTGGGCCCACACTCCCGTGTGGGCCCACATACTCGTGTGCCCTACACAACTCAATTGGCGGAGCTCGTGTCTCACACACAGCTTTGTTGGCCTACACACGGCTGTGCCGTGCACCCGTATCACGCGCGCACGGCCTGGTTTGTCAATCACACGACCGTGTATCGTCACAGGCCCTACCACATGGGCAATCCACACGCCCCTGTGGCATCGACGGAATGCTTTTCAGCTTCCGCTGAATCTCGTTTTCTGTGCAATGGGAGTACACACCTGGTATCAATTCGAAGCTAACGCAATCCCGAGCACTCTAGAACCTATTATTGAACAGTATTTCACCCCCTTTAGCCACTTAAATGATCGAATTACACATACCGAAATGGAATATCTACTAATCCAGTGAAAACTCTTACCTTCAGTGACTAACAGTGATTTCTCGTCCTTAACCACCGATTAGGCTCAATGTTCAGCTTCTTGAATAATTCCTGGCACAAAAACTCATCTTCAATCACTTATTCAAAAAATATTAAGACTACCCGATAGAAACACTTACCAAGAGCGCGTAATCTAACTTGCACAACAAACAACCGAATCCGCAAACGAAAGGGTAGGAGTTAATATAATTTTCAGCAATAAAGATAGGGAAAGAGAGGGAAAAATAAATAGCACAAGAGAGCAAAAGAAAGAGAAAATGGTAAAACTTTGAGAATTTGGAAGGGTGGAGCCGAAATTGCAACCTAGGGTAACTCAACAACTCCAAAACCCCTATTTTTCTCCATAATTCCCTCCTAGAATCACTCTTCCACATCCCATTTCACAACCAACACTCAAAGTCCCAACTCGACCCATCTCTTACCTAAAGAGTAAAAATACAACCCTTGCTGTCTCAGAGATTTGAACCCAAGATCTCCCTCACACCAACTCTTTACTCAACCAACAAACCAACATGCCTATTCTAACATAAGCTTACCAATAAATACTTATAGCCTATTAACCCAAGGTAAGGCTTTATTCAACAAAAACCAAATTTTTTCCCAAGTTAAGGCTTGAACTTGGGACCTCTCACACGCACCCAGAATACTTAACCACTGAAGCAGACAGATAGTTGTTTGTCAAATTAATGCAAAAACATATTTATAAAATTTAGGGTGTTACATCCCCAGAACTCCTCTACCTTTACACCACGTTTTGAACGGACCACTTGTTATGGATAAACCACTAGTAATAAAAAGGACGATGAACCATCGGCCTTTTTGATAAAAACTTATTGCAAACAAGCTGTTATAGGTTGTGAATACACAACACATTTGCAGACTAAAGCTACTAGTACGATGTAACATAAGGTAGACTATACATACCATCACAAATACAACTACAATAGATATATATATCATTCACAATTCATGCAATTATATATAACATTAATTCAGCCAATTAGGTCATGGATTCTAACATTATTCATATTATCAGAAACTTAATTGAAAAAAATAAAACACTAAAATAGTTTAGACACCATTCAGGGACTAAACTGAACAAATCATAGAATTCAAGGCAAAATTATAAAATAGAGGCACATGGCCGTGCGAAGGGGTTACACGGTTGTGTTGCCAAGCCATGTAATAGACTGAGACTATATAGTAATTGCAAAATCAAAGTACAGGGAAGATACGACTGTGTGGAAAGCTTTAGGCCATTGAGATTCAAAATTCCTAGGGTTTTAGGGGGACATGGCCGTGTGAGGGGGTTGTGTGGTCTACACGCCTATGTGGCTAGCCATGCGGCCCTATTTTAAGGTACAATTTGCCTTAATTTGCTTGTAAAAGAATACACACTTGTCACTAGGATCTCGAACGATGTTTCCCGTGCTTAAATTTGGTCTGATGCACCTAAAACGGGTTCTTCAAACGATAATTTCACATGGGTTAACATTTGTTTTCTAAGATTTATCAAGATTCGGACATATTAATGGAATATTTGTCAAAAACAATGAAAGATTGACTAGTTGATTTGAAAGATCAAATATCATATAAAAATTCTATGAAATTTGGGGTATAAACTTTAGATCAAGATGCACTTACGAAACTTGATGGAATTACAAAGGTTATTAATGATGATTTTAACAATCAGTAGAGAATTGATTTATCAAGGATTGATTTGATATTGAGAGCAAAGATAATGTCAAGAATGGAGCGAAATTTTGATGCAAAAAAATGAAAAATAAATAGGAAGAGAGAAAAGAAATTCTAATTTAGAAGGGAAAGAAACGTAATCCTAGTGTAAATGGGGAAAATAGACTAAATAGCTAAGGTTTTCAAATCTGAAAAGGCTGTATGATAATTTTCCCTATCCTGTCGAAATAAAACGAAAGAGACCTTGAAATGGGGTGGTTTGAACTTAGTTGTGCTACGAGAAGGAGTAAGTGCTGAACCATTGAGTTGCTGCCCATTTCTTAATAGGTTTCTACTCTAAATAATATTTATTTTGGTATGGCTTCTATCTTAGGTTGCTGGAAATTTAAAAAGAAAAAATATTAGAGGTGTGGTTTGAACATAGGACCTCTAAGGAATGTACAAGCTAATTATCCATCAAGCCTAAGGCGTAATTCTTGCTTATTCATTACAATTGACCCCATATATTTTAGGGTTTGACAATTTTTCCCTCCTTAAAAAATTTCATCCTTGAAATTTCAATCACTTAACCATAAAATCCGTTATTCCTTTTTTCAAAACAACCATCACGCTTTTGCTGCGCAACTCTAATTCCTATGCAGTTCTATACAATATTGGGTCTTATATCTAATACAACAATATACCTATGATAGTATCTAACGTATCTCATTCTTCATGACCTTTAACGACATAAGTAATGGCAAGTTGTCTAGCCTCGGTTCAGTTTGCATTGGTTGCTACAATATTTGTGATCCTATTTTGACCTTAGCCTCTTGGAGGCAAGTGGCACAATCTTTGGTTTTGGGTCTGTTTTGCAGTAGAAGGTTGCACTTGCTTGATCTGTCGAGGACAATCCTTATACCTATGCTTCATCGATCTACATTTCAAACAGGTACCCAATTCCTTCAACACTTACCCAAATGGTGTTTACCGCAAGATGCACAATTAAAAGTCTT
Organism: Gossypium stocksii; assembly: GCA_020496765.1. Lineage (NCBI taxonomy): Eukaryota > Viridiplantae > Streptophyta > Magnoliopsida > Malvales > Malvaceae > Gossypium > Gossypium stocksii. Next base: position 60,587,693 of record CM035622.1, read on the forward strand.
ACACCTAGGATTAGTTGTATCAACCCTTTACTGTGGACTACCCTCCCTGACTCGTTTGATGAAATAAGAATTTGAGTCAGTGGAATTAGAATCTTTCTTTATCGGAGCTTTATTATTTTCTCATTTTTCACGTTCCACTTGTTTGGTTTCTTCCATGATTTTAACTTTTTCCATTAGGGTCATAAACACATGTTCCTGATGTGAAGCAACATGTATTTTGAGATCGTTTCGCAACCCATTTTCGAACCTTATGCACTTATTCTATTCTGTGGTGACCATTTTTTGGGCATAGTTGCTAAACTTCAGAAATTCATCCTTGTATTCTAACACAGTCTTATCTCTTTGTTTTAACTTGATAAATTTGATTTTACGGACTTTCACATACCTAGTGCCCATATTTTTCTTTTGGAAGGCCTCTTGGAAATATTTCTAGGTTATATGTTCAACATGCTTACCCTTTACAATAGATTGCCACCAATGATAGGCCTCTTCCCTTAATAAGGACACGAATCTCTTTAGTTTTTATTCTAGAGTACAATCTAAATCTCTAGAATCCTTTTCGTCGACTCCATCCAATATTCAACCACAATAGGAGTCTTCTCAACAACACCCTTAAATGCTTTAACCCCATTCGATCGGAGTCTCTCTACAACAAACCCGCGACTCTCATTCTAGTTTGGGATCTAGCAAGCCTTTGCAAAGCTCTCAGCACTGCCTGTGTCATAGCATCATCTTCGTTCTCATAACTTCTACCACCATTGGCAGTAGAATTTTCAGCATACTCCTCAAGAATTGGATTCTCGCCCTGAATAATAGACGGCTTTACATGTGAACCCTACGCGGCCTACCCCTACCTCATCTACCTTAGGTATTCATAGTGATCTATTGAAAATCTAGGATTTAAAAGGTTTCTACAGGTTTCAAACAAAGAGGTTCAAATATTAGCTATTTCCTGAATATTTACAGTCTAACAATTACAAGTTATCTACAATTTCAAAAGTTACAGTGACTAAAGTAAGATCGACATCAAAGTCTCGAATTTAATTTTTTGCAGAAAAATCAATTTGCAAAACTTGTGGCGTGGTTTTTCCCAAAATATCCCTTTTTGATGCATGTATGTAGAGTTATTCAAACTCTTATAGTGGAAGTTTTGTAAACATGTAGCTCTGATACCACCATATGTAACTTTTTCAACTCGGCTTGGATGTTAGGCTCGAATCTAAGAATTACATTGGTCACCGGAATGGCCTAGTAACGATTGAGGTTTATAAAATAATCATTTTAAAACATATGTTTGTTTTGGTGGAAAACTTTAGTCTATTTCCAAAAAAAATTTACGAGTTTAACAAAAATCGATTTGGCTTAACTTTCCTACATAATGGTGACTACTTTTGAAAACTTAATTAATTTTCGGTCTATTTAATGCTTAAAAATTTATGATCTAGTAGCAGATAAATTAATACCTAATCTTAGTTTTAATTGAAGCTGTATTTTATGCATAAATAATTAAATTCCCTAATTTTAATAACCTAATCAAAATTAAAGATTATGCATGCTGAATAATCCCTAAAAAAATAAGTCTTATGTTATAGTTTAAATAAAACATTACAGTTTCTAAATAACAGAAAATTTCCAATAATAGTTTTAGAATATTATAAAAGACAAAATCAAGCTGAGTCCCTCCAAATGTCGTGTCTGCATTCTAACTTGGTGGGTTATCTGTAAAGATGAAGAATAAAAGGGAGTGAGCTATGAAGCTCAGTGTAAGTTCAATCACAAGAAGATCAGTACAAATAATCGATAAGTCATATTAAATAATAACGCATAATATAATCACAATCAAATAGCAAATTAGAGAATTGGTTTTTCAGATTAACCATCAATAGTATCATAGAATTCACAATAGTAATTTCAGAATATCAATTTTTCAATTCATCTTATCGCCACAACATCTCAATGTTCACCATAATGCTTATGCATGTAATGCAATTTCAATTACTAGAAAAAGGGTCCTACTCCATCGCTACACATCACCGTAGGAGTTCTCTAGAACTCCTCTACCTTTACACCATGTTGTGGATAAACCACTAGTAATAAAAATAGTGGATGAACTATCAGGTTTTTGATAAAAACTTTTTGCAAAGAAGTTGTCAATAGGTTGTGAATACACATGTTTGCAGAATTAAAGGTACTAGTACAATGTGGTTAAACCACTCAAACGATGCAGATAAAAATTGTTCAAATGATGTGGATAAACCACTCAATGGTGTAGATAAACTACTCAACTTCCTCAGTTCATATCGTTTCGCCAATGCAATATGGCATGTTCAAAACAGATCAATATAGTATCATTTAATATGCTTTTAAAAAATTTTATAATAACAATCATTATGCTTATAATAGTTTGATTCAGTGGCAAATATTATGCTTATAACATATTGATTTAGTAGTAAAAAGCATGCTCATCATGTGTTCGGTTTAATAGTAACATAAGGTAGGTTGTACGTACCATCATAAATACAAATACAATAGACATATATAGTATTCACAATTCATGCAATTATATATAACATTAATTCAACCAATCAAGTCATGGATTCTAACATTATTTATATTATTAAGGAGTTAATTGAAAAAATAAAACACTAAAAATAGTTCAGAAACCATTCAGGGACTAAACTTAACAAATCATAGAATTTTAAGCAAAACTATAAAACAGAGGCACGTGGCCATGTGGCCAGGCTGTGCAACAGACTGAGGGTGTGAGAATTGCAAAATCAAGGTAAAAGGAAGGCACGACTATGTGGCAAGTCGTGTAGAAGGCTTTGGGCTGTCTGAGATTTGAAATTCCTAAGGTTTTAGGGTGACATGGTTGTGTGAGGGGGCTGTGTGGTCCACACATGTGGTCATGCCCATGTAGATGGCTATGTGACCCTATTTCGAGGCACGATTTACCCCGATTCGCTTGTAAAAGAACACACACCTGTTACTGAGATCTTGAACGATGTTCCTTGCGCTCAAATCTGGTTCGATGCACCTAAAATGGGTCATTCAAACAACAATTTCACACGGATTAATGTTTGTTTTATAAGATTTATCAAGATTCAACGATATTAACAAAAGATTTGTCAAGAGCCGTGAAAGATTGACTAATTGATTTGAAAAATTAATATGAGATAGAAATTCTACGAAATTTGGGGTCTAAACTTTAGATCAAGATGTACTTATTGAACTTGATGGAATTACGGAGGCTTTCAATAATGATTTCAACAATAGTTAGAGAATCTATTTATCGGGGGACTGATTTGATATTGAGAGCAAAGATAATTTCAACAATGGAGTGAAAATTTGATACAAAGAAGATGATAGAAAAAAATATAAGAAGAAATAGGAAGAGAGAAGAGAAATTCTAATTGGATGAAAAAAGAAACATAATCCTAGTGTAATTAGGGGGAAATAAACTAAATAGCTAGGGTTTTTAAATATGAAGGGGTTTCATGGTAATTTCCACTATTCTACTGAAATAAAATGAAAGGGACTTAGGAATGAGGTGCTTCAAACTTGGTTGTGCAAGGAGCAGGAGCAAGTGCTTAACCATTGGGTTGCTGCCCATCTGCCCATTTCTTGATAAGTTTCTACTCTAAGTAATTTTTATATTTTGGTGTAGCTTTTATCATATGTTACTGAAAATTTAAAAAGGAAAATTAGAGAGGTGTGATTTAAACCTATAACCTCTAAAGAATGTACAAGCTACTTCTCCATCAAGCCTAAGGCCTAATTCTTTCTTATTCATTACAATTAACCCCCTATATTTTGGGGTGTGATAGATTGGTTTATGACCAAGTATAAAAAATTAACAATAAATACTATGTAATTTAGTTAATTATTTAGTAGCTTAAAATGTATAGAAAACTATCTCTCAATAATGAAAATTTCAAATTATTTAAGCCAAATTAATAAAATCAAATATATATCTTAAATTTAAAACACTATTATTATATAAATATATCTTTTAAAATTAAATCATGCACATAAATATTTAAAAATCTTTAGGGTTTGAATTTGAGTGCAATTGTTTGTAATTACACATGTAATTACTCTGATTCTCACCCTTTTAAGAATTGGATAGTGTAATTATGGTGCTCCATAATTCAATGGGAACCACTAATTATAGTGGTACCTAAATATGCCACATGTGTGTAATTACAAGCAATTACACCAAAATTCAATCTATGTGACTTTTCAAACACATCCTAAAATGTCAACAATAGTAACATGCAATCCACATATACTTCATAAAAAAACCATAAATAAACATATGAAATATTAAAAAGAATAAAAAATTAAGAAAATTTCATAAAAGAGTTTTAAAAAGTTATTCACGTGAATTGTCATATTAATGTCGTTAAAACTTAACAATTTAGTCAATTTTTCCATAAGAGAGAGAGAGAGAGAGAGAGAGAGAGAGAGAGAGAGAGAAATTGGCCAACTTTAGTGTTGGGCTATTGGGCTACCATGCTGGTCATCATGCCGATGAAGTCCTTAACAATGTTCCAAACTCATTTTTCATGCTCTTTCCAAATCTGACCTCATTAAAAACCATCACTGATTTCCCTAAATCTAAAATAAAAGTTGTGACCTAGCTTTCTCTAATCTTCCTCCATCGTTGGATCAACCTTCATTTTCGGTATGTTCCTCCTCCACCCTTAAGCTTCCATTCCACTGTTGAGATCTTCCAACTAAGATCCCAAACTCCCTTAACTTAAAAGAAAATGAAACTAAACCCATTTTAAATGTTGTTAGCTTTGCTTAGGTTTAGGATAAGTATTGATTGGCTTTGGTTTGCTTTAGGCATAGAAGTTGAAGGTGGTAGTAAGCAGAAATGACGATGAGCAATTGTAACACCCTCATACTCGACCCGCTTAGTGGTTTCGAGCACTGGAATGTTATATTCATTGCCGAAGCAACTTCAATAAATTTGTATCAAATAAATATTGTATTTATGTTTAAAGTACTATTTACCATCTTTTAAAACTTATTAGGTAATTTCCCTGTCACTTGAGGCTTAAATTGTAAACATATGTCTTAAAATATTTAGAAACATATTTATTCAAGGTTAAAGTATTGGTACCTTACACAGATATCAGTACCTAACTTCAGGTATCGATACCTATGTGTTTGTATCGATACTAATTTAAGCTTTGATATCTGAAAAATTCAATTTAATTAACAATTATCAATACCCTGCTAAAGGTATCAATACCTTCCTGAAGATATCGGTACTTTTCCCCTAGTATTGATACCGAATCTTGATTCAATGTTCTGGGAAAAAAAATAGGGGCAATTTGCATTTTTATATCGTAAATATTTTATAGTCATTATGGTTTAACTCATTATGTTCAATATACCAAGTTTATTATTAAAATTCATTATCGAACCACTTATTTTTTAAAAATATGATATTTTGTAGTGAACCTTATGAACCTGCCTTTAATTCCAAATTTATAAAATTAACATACAAATAAGTCCTTTAGAGGATTTACTCTAAAAATTGTTTATCCTCTCTACAAGTCATTATTATTATTAACATTTACTAGACAATTTGTCAATTAGGGCCTCCTTAATTCATTTTATATCAGTCACTTACTTAGTATTTCAATAAAACAATTGCAACCATCTTTTATAATAATTTCTTAGTATTATAATTCTTCAATTATTTTCCTTCTTCTCCTCTCCAGCTCACATCATTTCTATACATGTGTATATATGTAAATATGAACCTTTGATTTTGAATATAGTATGCTTATAAGTAACACTTATTATGATTTCATTAACTACACGTTTTTAGCAAACTTGTCCACTTGAGTAGCAGTCACTAAATTATTTACATCTTGGCCTACAAAACCCGAATTTATGATCTGCTTTTTATTTATGAAACTAGATTCAATAAAATTTTTACCATAAAAATTTTAGAATTTTTACTTTAGCCAATCAGTATAGTAAGTTCTTTAAATTGACCCTTGTTCTGCTGCTTGATAGCTTCGACATTTCTTTACTAAAAATGAATTATCTCTTAGTACAAGGTTTGGATGATGTTTTCATTTGTTTCTCTTGAAAATAGAATCATTAAAAATTTAAACATATAAATTTCAACCCCTAATAATTTTATTACGATTTTTGATGATTTTCCAAAGTTAGAACAAGGGAACTCGAATCCATTTCGGAATTGTCCCACAAAAACTAATATATCTCAAAATATAAAAATCTTTTTCTTTCACCGTTTCTTCTATATGAAACTAGACTCAACAAGATTTAATTTCATATTTAATTCAACTTCTAACTATTATTTTCTTTTTTGGTGAATTTTCAAAGTTAAGACTCTCCTATTGTCCAAACAGTTTTAATGAAAATATTTTTTTCTATGGTTCTTTGCACTATCATTCATTCAATCATACATAATCACCATAATTTTGATCACTATTCAATTTAATCACTTATGTTTATGTTTATATCACATACTCATTTCTTAATCTTAGTACTTTTTCACTATACAAATCACACTCTCTTACTTACCAATTTAGTGTTTTAAGTCTTTATACTTCATCAAATACTTTCTATTTCTAGTATTTAGATTAAAATACATGTTTCAAACATCTCGTTCACAACATATTTAGCTCAGTCTATTGAAGTACAAGTAGGATCAGTATGAAACTTACCTCATTTGTCAAGAATTTCTTCTTTTCTTCTTCATTTCCATTCCTTTATCATTTTCACCACTTTCCTTTATTTTTCTTATCAATTTTTCCACTTTCATCTACTATTTTCTTACTTCTAAATTGATGAACATATTCTCTAAAATCTCTACTTCATCTTATCTTTTTGGTGTCTAAGGACATTTTAAAGAATTTTGAGTGTAAATGTAAGTTTTCATACAAATGACTAAATTATAGAGAAATGAAAACCTCCTTGCATGTATATATAGTTGACAGTGGAAGCATGAAGACTTTTCTTCATGTTTCCATGCAAAAATTTTATAATAAAATATTATAATTTAATATGTAATATCTTTATGCCATCATTTCAATCTAATGTTCAATATTTCTTCTTACTTTTCAATTTGATCCAATGGTCCATATTCCACCAATAATAAAGATATTTTTCTTATAATTATCTCATTTAAGTAATGGCCATTTTACCTTTCATGTTTCTTAAAAAATTCCATCATTTAGTCGCAACTTACTTTTAGTAAAACTACAATTTAGTCCCTCTTATTTTTCCACTTACTCAATTTAGTCCTTGCATGCCAATTCCATGTCATAAAAAATTGGTTTATTTTCATTCTTAGTCATTTAACTTACTCTATTTTACACTTTGACCCCTTAAGTTTTGAATATTTACACTTGAGTTACAAGCTTTTCACATATTTACAATTTAGTCATTGCTTTAAATTAATGTATCAAAACATACTTCTTAATTCAAAATTTTCCTTGGTATCACTCAACCTTTCTTTTAGCATCCTTATATCCTTTTCTCACTTTATCGGAAAAATCAATTGTACACTATTCATTTAATGCTATTTTTACAATATATTGATTTTGAGGGTGTTACAGTGATGAAGTGATGAAAGGTGTTGAGAATGGTGGCTTGGTGGTTGAATAAAGGATGATGTTGAAAGTTGTGAGATTTGATGAAGATGAAAGTGAAGAAGGCAAGAGTAAGGACAATGAATGAGGGTGAATGTAATATGGGTTGATAGGAATTGAGGATGATAGGAGCGAAGGCCAAGAGAGAGTCACCTAAGGTGGTGAGTTATGGTGGTTGGAAAAGAGTTGGAGAGAGTCAAGAAAGAGAGATTGGGAGAGAGATCCTCTAAAGAGCCATCCTTGGATATATTGGTTGCTTTTAGTTTTAAGTACTAGAAGGTGATAGGTAAAGAGTGGCAGTGGTGGGATTTTGAGTTAAGGGCTTTATAAGGATTAAGAACATGGAGTAGGGTGGCTGTACAGGGGTGATGGGGCAAGTGATGAGAGTGTTGGCAGAGTGGGTAAGGGCATTGGTAGTGTTAGGCTTAGATTAGACTTGATTTTCAGTTCAAATCTTGACTTAAAATTTTCGAGATAAAAAATTAAAATTAAAAACATAACAAACTTGGAATTGTAAGTTGAATCTAAGTTCGAATAACAAGATCAAATCAAAATCAAACAATAAAGCTTAACATATTTGAACTTGTCAGAATTTTGACTCAAAATGAAGCCTTTGATTAAATGCAAAACTGTCTAAAAAAACAAATGTGAATTTGACCCAAAATTTGATTTGACCCGAACAAAATTAGGTTACAACAGTATGAACAATACACCAATACACGAGTGTTTCGAACAAAAGAAAAATATTATGATCTAACCTAAAACCAACTATAATGTGTGCATTCATTGGGTGAATTTAATAAAGTTGTTGCATTTCAAGGTAAACAAGGATTCTTGACAGCTAAGTTTTCCGTGATTCAATCCAATCCAACTTCCTTAATTCAAAGGATTAGATAAGGGTGATCTGATTCGATCCAATCTTCCAAATATGTTTCCCAAAATAATTCTTTATTGACGAGCTAGATATCATCCATATACTCAACATATCTCATAAATACGGTTCAATAAATTGCCAACATCTCAAATACGAAAACGGTCTAAAACAACTCCAGTGGTGAGGGAGTGGGCACTCCTTTGGCACTCAATTTGCCAGTTCCATTTTTTTTAACATTTTTATTACAACTTATTTATTAATACGTAAATATATGTTGCTGAGATAAATTTATAAATCATTATTATAATAATTCATGAAAAGTAATTGCATAACCAACTAGTTGACTTTAAAATTTTTTCAAAAGAAGTTAGTAAAACAAATTTATTTTTAATTAAAATTATATTTTATCTACATATAGATTACTTAAGAAAGTAGTAGTATTGAGATTACCCTTATACTCTAGAATATTAACACTATTTGGACCGTGAAATTATGTCCTTACGAAAATATTTAAAATCTAAACATAATCATAACATTTCCAAAATCTAACATTATGGTTACTAAATGGTTTTATATTTTCTAAACCAAAATTTAAATTTAATATTTGCAAATGATTTGTATTTTTTAAATTAAAAAACATTTTTATGAAATATAAAATAAAATAAATTAGAGCGCGAGTGACAGGAGCGATGGAGATGGAGCAGTGCATGGTTGCTTAAAAATCACATAATTTCCAAGGATTTGATATTTATGGACCATTTGGCAGAATTTATATTTTTAAAAAAATAAAAATTATATCCATGGGAACATTGAATGATTTTCTTTGACCTTTTTGTTTTTCCTGAAACTAATAAATAAAAATTAGGGCATAAATGCATGAGGCATCTCGAGATCGCACCTTCATTACGTAAGCCTTCAATTTTTTACTCGAAATTCATCGGATTAGATCAAACCACATGAGGACAAATGTCCCCCTCCTTTATCAGCTTGTCACTATATTAAATATTATTATCATTATCTATAAATTATATTAGGTAAAATGACCTCTCTAGTCCCTCCCAATTTCTAAATTGAGCAAATTAGTCCCTCTAAAAAAATTGTAGCAATTTAATCCTTGTCAATTTTGAAAGTAAGCAATTAAAAACAATTAACCACAGTGTTAATGTCTCAATTGTGCATAGTTTTGATTGGTATAATAATAAATATAATTCTCGATATTTACATATTTTGTTAATTTGGTATTGATTCTAAAAAATTTAATAACCTCAACATTTACAAAAATATTGCGGGCCAATTTTGTTAAATCATGACCAAAATTATAGAATGCGTAAATTATGAGTGCTAAATTTGTTATTATATCAGTCAAAATTATGTAAAATTGACTAAAACATTGGTATTGTGATTAATTGTCCTTAGTTACTCATTTTTAAATTTGACAATGATTAAATTTTTTTAGAGGGATCAATTTATTCAATATCAAAATTGAGAGAGATTGAAGAGGCATTTTTACCATTATATTAAATGTTTATAGAAGCATAAATTTAAAAAAAAAAAATTAGCAACGTAAATATCTTTTATTATTCATTATATGACTAAACTAATATTAAAAAAACATTATTCAATAAAAATAGCAATAGATTCAAATAGTAATTAAAGCATTTAAAACTTATTCCATATACAATATAACTTTCTTTCATGTAATTAATGCAAAATAATATTATTAAAAAAATAATTACTAATTAACATAATTAAATTATTTTAATAGTTCATATATAATGCTAATAAAAAAAATTCAAATTGTTATTAAAGTATTTGTAAAAGCTATGTTATAAATTAAAGTCTTCATTATTCATTATTTATTTTTCTTAACAGTTAAGAAATTCATCATGATAATTTGTAAATAATATTTAACCAATAAAAATATCATATATTAGATTATATTATAAAAATATACTATTTATAAAATTTTATGCATAAAATATAAAACTAATTATTATATGATTAATTAAAATTTACTATCTAAAAGAATATATTTTTCTTTTTTCTTTTCTTTTTTTGTTAATAGAAAAATAATTAATTTAAATATAAAATATGAGTTTTATTATTTATAATTATATAAATTCATTTAACAATAGAATTCTCACCAGCATGATAAATTTTCTTATCAAATAAATTTTGGTATAAATTTTGTTTAAAAATATGTTTTAGTCACCTAACCTTTAAAAATTACATCATAATCATTATATTATCGGATTGTTACTCGCCTGTTGACTTGTATTAAAAGAATGACAGCACATATTAATTTAAAGTGATAACAACTAATTTAGTCCTAATAGCTATTGCTTATAACTCATGCTTATATAAATATATAATGTTTTATTTGAAATCATTTTTAATTAAAACTTCATGAAGTCAGTTTTAATTAATTATGAAGTGTTATTTTATTGATGTAATTAAGAATTTATTAGATATCACAGTTCATCCGCAGATTGGTTCAATTAATGTTTAACATTGTCATTGTTTTTTATTTGATTTGTTATTATCTAGTTAATGTTTTTATTTTTACACCCCTCCAAAATCTTTAAAAGAATTCACAATTTTTTATGGTGCTAATTAAGACTCAATCAATAACTTTAGTGATTAGGTCGCTTTGAAATGAGATTTTTGTGCCTCTTTATATTCAATACATACAACTATATTTAAGATTTTGACCCTCCAATTGGTTTCTAACTTGATCGTGAATTTTACAAAACAATAGATATTATTTTGAGAATAATTTTATTTTTTATATAAATTAAATTTAGAAAAATATATGTATATAATGAGATTTGAATACAAAACATTACGATATTTAACATCTCAATTTTACCATTTCAATAAAAAATATATATAATTATTATATAAAATTTTCATGGAATAATGAGTGTGGTATAATTATTAAGTTAAAAAAGGATAATGGGAGACACTCAAAACTCCTCTTCCATACCAACCCTTCAACTAAGGAAATTGGAATAGTTCAGCCGCCATGCATTGAAGCAATAGGATGGCAAGAATACTCATATGTTTTTTAATAAATAAAAAGCACAGGATCGATTAATACAAGTTTACAACTCTATTTTGGGTTGGTGTTTTTTCTTTTTAAAATCTCTGCATGTTTGGTTTACGTAATACAATTTTTAACTATAATTGACATTTGAAACCCTATTTTGTGGAAATAATTTCCTACTCCATTATTTGCTCCTCAAAAACTCCCCCCACTGAAATATATATACGAAATAGTTGAAGGAGAAAAGTGAGGGCATTTGTCAGCCTCCACTACCTTTTTGATTTTGTTGTCCTTCAATCATTCCACTAACTAACTAGTAATATAAAAATAATTATTATTATATATTTAATAAATATTCAAATATCAATTACGTCACAAAGTTTGAAATTGATGGAGTTGAATTCTTATATTTGTAAGCTCTTTCTCTCTTCTTTTATTATAATATATTTATTTATTTGTAAATAAAAAACACTTGAGGACATGAATTTATATTTTCCCAATTTGAGTCCATATGGGCATCTTCAAAAGCTTTACGTTTTTTTTTTTCAAGTAAAACAATCATATTTCTGTTGAAAGTTTAAAGTTTTATGTGAATGGAACACTTTGGAGGTGAAAAACTAAATGTGTGTCGTGTGATGCACTTACGATTGTTGTTGGATTTCCATTTTAATTGTTAGAATATTGCCATGTTATGTTAGAATATATTGAGAAACATTGCCAGAGTTGTAATTATATTGACCATTTTTTCTTTTACTTGTGTTTATCTGTTTTATTAATTGTATTCAGGCTTAGTTGTAGTAAATATAATATTTTTATTTGTAATGAGAAAGTAAAGTAGATTATAGAGTGATTTTAATTACTGGGATTTCATTTATGAATATGGGGTTAATATGTAATTATCATTTTTATTTTGAAAATGTCTAAAGGATTAACTTGATGAGCCATTTTAGCCTTCTTATGAGAGTTCACTTAGAAGTGTCCAATCATTTTTATTAAAATGAGATATATATTTATATATTTGACTATTACAAAGTGCTATATTTTTAATTGTAGGATTCAATTATAAAAATGATTTGTTTTATTATAGGAGGGCCATACCTTTTAGATGGATACCCAACTTATAGAATAAATAATTTTTTATTCAAATAAAATAATATTAAAACTAAAAATAGAGAAGACAAAAATAAAATAAAATAAAATAAAAATAGTGGTCGTCAAAAAGGGAGTCGGCGTTAAAAAAAGCAAAAAAAAAAAAAAAAAAAAAAAAAAAAGGGGGAAGATCCAGTGATGTAGGCTAGTAAATTTTATAAGTTGGTGCTTGACAACGTCAAACAAATGAAGAAGAAAAAAAACATTTTACTATATTGAATATGTATTTACATGGATGATGGAAAACGACTCCTAAAATGAATTTGCAGGGACCACCAATGGGAGGTGGATGGATTGACATCATTCTTCCTCTCTCGGCCTGGGGATTCTTCCAAACTAACAACTTCATCAAATCTAATTTTTATTTTCCACCAAATTTATGAATATCTGCAACTAGGAGGTTTCTCCAAGAGTTTTGGGTCAAACAAACCCTCATTTTATTCAGCTCAATAATTTCATTATAATTATTATTAAAAAACGTTTTAAGGATACTTTTTTTATTAAACTTTAAAGGATAATTATTTGTTATATTTACTGGAGTTTTTTTTTTAATTTTATAAACAATGGGAGATTATTATTATTTTGATGGTTGAATTTTAGCTCTGCAATGAGGGTATGTTGGTTTAAACATGTTTTCTTAAGATTTCATGGTTGACAACATTGTATTGAAAAAGAAATTATGTTTAATGAAAGATCAAGATTGTCTAGGGATTTACATCACTATAGTTTTGAGATCGTATCTATGGTTAAAATGGTTAGGTCATCGATTCTTGATCCGACCAATTTGATCATCGATCTAATTTTAATTAAATAAATTATTAAAAAATTTTAAAAATTAAAAAATTATAGAATCTACTTCAACCATTAGCTCAATTAGTTTCTTTAGTTTATCTTGATTTATACCAATTTGCAATGAATCGCTTTTTACTCTTGTTCAAGATTAATGTACCGATCAATTTAAGCTCGATTAGTCCGATTTTAACAACTATAGTCAAGATTATTACGAATTTAAAAATGAATAGAATAATATATTAAAGAAATTGTTGAGTGATACATGATGAAATAGAAGGGCTTAACCTTTTTTCCTCTCAATTATCGTCCAAGAATTTGTGTAAAGAGAGATCCTTTTTGGATTTGCGCAAGCTGAGCATAGCCTTGAAAAGACGTTTGCTTTTGGTAGAATATTGTTGATCCACATCTTCGCCCACCATCGACAACGATACTGTCCTTCGAGGCTCTGACGGGTACTGTTCCAATCAACACCCATATATGTAAGCAAAAAAAATCTAGTATTAAATACGTTAAAAGTCTCACAATTAGTCCTTGGTTCGAGGCCCCTACCCTTTTTTTAGTGTTGGGAGAAGTGGATCTGGGCATAAGAGACACAGTTCGTGGCAGCGGAATGTGTCGAGGAGAGCTTGATCGTCTTTCCAAATAACCTGTAATCAGTACGTAACTAAGAATTCAGACAGGGTTTGACTTCGTATCAGTGTATCACTGTTACCTTGTCTCGGGTTCATTGAAACACTGGTCAACAACTGGGGGCGTTGTCTTGGAAAATGCCGTGGAGACCGTAACATAAAGTATCCATCACTACATCACAATTGTAATAACATCAATGGTGAATCCTAGTATTAGGAACATACAATATATTGATACTATTAGATTCCAAGATTACCCGGCATACTCAGAAGGTGTATCTGCAGGCTTTGCTTGTATGCCTGAAAATATATGACATGTAAAAATATGTATTTAGAGTTAGATTGTAATTTGTCTCCTTTATTAAAAAAAAGAGTAAAATTGTCATTGTATATTGGATCAAAGAGCAATTCAGTCCTTTTGTTAAAAGTTTCATTCATTTTAGTTGTCAAAAATTAGTCCCTGTACGCCAGTACAAGGTACACATGATATACCACGTATTAATGGCTAATTTTTCATTAGCCACACTAGTTTTTAATAGTCTAAATGGATGAAATTTTTAACAGAAATGGCTAATTTGTTTTTTGGTTTAATATACAAGGGCTAATTTGCCAATTTTTTAATAGAGGGGGAAATGCAATCTAACCTAGTACAGGAGTTTCTATGTTAGTTTCACGAACAACACCATCAAAACTTAGTCTGATATGCCTTTGGTCTGAAAATATAAGGACTAAAATGTAAATTTGAGTACAGTAAAAGGACCAAAATCAAATAATACCAAGATTCCTATACAGGTGCAAGTCTAATCTAGCAAACATGCTAGTGCGGTGGGATTTCAGCCTAGGGTTGGCAATGGCAACATCAATAAGTGTCTCATTAACTGCAAGAGATAACATAAAATTTCGATCACATGGATTCAGAAAAACAAAAAGTTTCTATAACAACATACTTGCCTGGAAATATGTAGTGCTTATGGTGCTTGCGTGCTTCTAACACCAATGACTGCTGTGAAAGACCCCCTAAATTAACGTAGTCTTGGCATGTTCGCAGTCTCTTGACAGAACAATGTCAAACAGAAAAATCAAACAAGCTCAGTGTAATAAGATATTGAGAGTAAAGTTAACAAAGCATTTTACCTGTTCCAGGCAAAACAAACGAAGCTCCATTACAGAATAGTCTTTGATCTTTTCATCCAAGAAAGTGTTGATCTTGTATGCTATAGAGCCCAAGTGATCCACTGTATTGACCAAAGATTTAATGGCATAATCTTTCAAAGTGTCTTCCACTCTGCTCATTGTCAAAGAGAAACAGGATTAGGGGATGTTCCTCATCATAAGTTCCAAGTATATGATGACTTACATTTGTTTCTGCTTTTCTTTGGTATAGGCCATTTCAAAATATTCTGCTGCAGAATATAACTGTTCCCTCAGATTCTTCAAATCCTAAAGAATTACTCATCAATGCGGTTAATTTAATCCATATGTAAATGTCTAAAATCGAAAATGAACATGATGGTCAGTGTAAATTTACCTTAAGATTATCTGCAAAAACCAAGCTCTGCTGCATTAAGACTTCATCACGGTGGGAAGATTGTTGAGGAACTGGAACTGAAGTGGGTGAATTCATAGTTTTCATATACTGAAAAACCAGAAGATTATTAAAAAAACTGAAGAAATATTTAATCAACTAAAGACTGACAGACTTTGTTTCCACAAAAAAAAAGAAAAAGGGGGAAAAAAACAAGAGCAGATAGTGAAATCACTTTACACTGAAAACCAAACTTAAGGCTGGGTTTCAAAAGATAATTAGTGGTTGTATTTTGTTTCAAAATGTTTGGGGATAAAATGAACAACCTCACACGTTAAAAATTGATATATTATAGGCCACTCTTCTGAAAGCAACATACCCAGAAATCTCTTTGGCTCCTTTCAGTAGTTGCAAAGATGACATGAATTCCCTAGTGTTGAGGACAAGGTTTTTGTTTTCTGTTTATATTATTTTCAAAATAGCCAAACCGAATGCTGGCAATGTGATGGCTATTGGGGTTGGGTTAGTGAAACCAGAAAAAGATGTATTAATTTCATAATGCCAATTAATTTTTTATGACAAAAGAGATAAAGCAATTAATTAACTGCCATACCTAAATGAATTTAATTGGCTAGATTGCATGCAATTGTGAAAATGGAGTTTATCACATTATAAAAGGAACCCTTTAATTTGGTGTATAAATCTCAACTGTTACCAATGATGGTTTCCACCACACTCAACTGTAAGATTTAATTGCAATAATGACCCTAACTTACCTCTCGCATTCACTTTCACTTGCTCATTATTGTATTTTAGTTGATTCTGTATACCTAATCCTATTGTTTTATATTTGTATTTGAGAATATATATTCATATTATGTACTCGCATGGCATTAAAAATTATTTACTATGGGCGGATTGTGAAATAAAAAATATGCAGCCGGGGGACTTTAATTTTGTGTGGACTAGCCCCCCATCCGCCGCCAACAGAGACACTGTCAGCCTGATACTTACTTCAAAAATGTTGGCTTACTAAAATATGGTTTCTTCTTTTCACTCAAATATCTTTCTCATGCTACTAGAGGTAATCATTGGTGAAATCCGACTGCCGGAGAATTTGAGAAAACATCTACACTCAAAAAAATATATTTGGATAAAAAATTAAAGGTTATTTTTTAAATGGATCCAGTTTTGAGTATTTTTTTTTTTGTTCGGACCCAATTTAATTTAGATTTGCCAAAAAAAAACCTTGCTGCTTTTTGCTACTTTTTATCACTATTTTGATATCGTTTCGTTATTATATTGTTATTATTTGGATATTGTATAATTCTTATTTTACTGTTAATTTTATTATTATTTTAAAGGTATTTGCTTACTAAGTTGCACCTATCTCAGTGCTATTAAGTATAAATAACATTTTAATTTATTTTTAATTTGGTGGGCAAGATTTATTTTAATATTTTTTGTATATTCGATGTATTATAATTTTTAAACTTATTTTTATAAAAAAAGAAAAATATAAAAAAATTAATATGAATTGGCCGGACACAAATTTTAGCATTTTTATCCGAGTCGGGTCCGAACCTAAAATTTTGTTGAGGCCCAGCCCGGCCCAAGATCACCTTTACATGAAACACAAGATTCAATTAAAGGATAATGGGCAAGTGAATTAATTTTTTTTGGAGTTTATAATTGTTATTTTAATAATGTTATTTTTAGATTTTAAATTTGAATTTTTTTTAGGAGTGCAATGTGATTTATCATTCACTCTATAAAATTTTTATTTATTAACTAGATGCGTTCGGACACCACAATGTAATTGCAAAGAAATGTTATTATTAAAATAGTAATTATATATTATTGTAACTGAAAAAACCAATTTTATTTTCTCAATTTTCGTGTTTTTTTTTTTAAATTGAAAAATAATTAGAGTGCAGATCTATTAATTTATACAATCATTCTTTTTATTTATATAATGATGTATAAAATTAGCCTTTAAATTATAATATATACAATCATTTTTCTAATCTCAACTTAAACTGAATGGAGTCATGCCTTGATGATTAGAAATTCATTATCGTTATTTTTTTTCTAAATTATTTTGAATTTCAATGGATAGTCTACTAGATTTGATAAAAGTAAGTAATGTTATCAAGCGTTGAAAAAATTTAATTAATTGAAAATTAATTTTTTCAGCAATTTAATTTTAATAACTCACAATGAAAATTATTAAATAGAATTTTTTTATTAAAACAATATAGAAAATGATAGGTAAATAGGGATTTACTTATCACTTAATAGAGAATAAATTCAATGGTTTTTAATTCTATTCATTTCCTTTAAGATTGTATTATCATTTATCAAACAATCAAATCATATTTAATATTTAATTTTAAATAAAATACTACACATATTTTATGAATTAAATTCAACACTTAAAATTTTAATTTATCAACCATAGCATAAAATTTAATATAAAATTTGCGACGTAATCCCAAATCAAATATACCTATTTTTATAAAAAAATAAAAATATTTTATCTTTGACGTTAAATATTTGACATAGAGCTCTTAGTCTTTAATATTTTTTTCTATAACTAATATTGTTACTTGTATATAATCATTAGTTGAATACAACATTTAAAATCATATATTCATTTAATAAGATTTATATATAAATTATTTACAATTCCACTTATAATAAATTTTAAAAGAAAAGATTTTTACATAAATTTAGTAAAAAATAGCATGAGTTTGACTGTTGTTGGGGTCAAAGGTATTAAGGCCCAGGAATTTCAAGAGAGGGACTAAGGATATTGAGGCCCATGAATGGAAGTCTAAGAAGGAAAAATAATAATAAAAACGTCGACAGCAGGGTTCGAACCTGCGCGGGCAATACCCAACGGATTTCAAGTCTGTCTCCTTAACCACTCGGACGTATCGACTACTTTAGCATGGGCTTATACTGTAATTGATATATAATAAATTACTGAAGTTAGTCCCATTTTCACGTGCTATTAGTGTAGTTGGACAAAATTTAAAATTTAGTCTTTGTATTTAAAAAGTTAAAAATTAAGTTCTTTTACTTTTATGATTTAAAATATTAGTTCAATCATTAACATTATTAGTATTTCTCATCAAAATTTGCATACTTGACATGTTGAATAGACTGGCTCATATAATATTGCATATGATTGCTAAAATGTGAATATGTGAAATTGATAAATTTTGAAAGAAATTGTAAACCAAAAATAATGATTAGGCTAGAAATTTTAAATTGAAATAGTAAGATTGATTGAATTTTTAACATTTAAAATACATGAAAAATTTAAACTTTTCAAATTAAAGTTGTAGTATTAATCTTTAAAATAATTAGCTAATTTCGAAAAGACTTGTTTTGGATGGATTGTTTTATTGTGAATAATGGGAAATCACTTTCAAACTTAGGCCTTGTGGATAAATCAACATTGAGATTGTCGATGAAATTGGGTAAGGTCATATATCTATTCTCTTGGGCAAATAAGTCGGCTCACATGGAAAATTGGTGGACAAGACCACAAATTTTACAAAATTATGCAGATGAAAATTAAACACTTCCACTCTTTTTAGATATTCATTGAAAGGAAATAATAATAATAATAATAATAATAATAATAATAATAATAATAATAATAATAATAAGGGATTACAACTAAAACAAAGTTTAAATAATTGTACTGTGCATTGTCATGAATATTTGATGTTTGAAGATATCTTATAACTTTGTGATATACAAGTTGGATCACCATCTACTACTGCATGATTGTATCTCTTCATCTTCACATTGATTCCATTTTTAGAAGTTGGAATAAGGCAACAACTGGTACATCATGAGAAATTGGGGTTGTTTATGTTGTTGCTTTGGACTCTTATTCTTTTAAATTGTTAACATCCAATAATTTTTTTTATACAACTCACATACCTATGATAAGTTTCTCAATTAAACGTCCAATGATTTTTTTTTTTTTTGTTATACAACTTACATGCCTATGAGAAGCTCCTCCATTATCACACAAGTAAACCATACACAGATGATTTTTGTGACTTGAACTCAGGATAAGAGTTTAGAGGTGAACACTCAATGCTAATGCATATTGAGATATAGATATGGGGATATATAGAGATGTTAGTTATGGCCATTATCAGCATATCACCTCCAACTTGTCAATTCTCTCACTACAACTTTCTTCAAGTCTTCCACTCTCGTAACTCCAATTTGTCAACCTTTTTTTATATCTTTAATCGTTGTGTATGGCTCAATTACATTAGTTCCTTTCCTCAAAGCATTGCTTTTTTGTTTCCCTTTAAAGATAGTACCTACAAGAAACAAGAAAAGAAAAAGCAAAAGCAAAAGCAAAAAGCAAAAGCAAAAGCACCACTTTGAAAATCATGGGCTTGGAACCTAGAAAGGCTGTGGATAGGGTCTACATTATTAGGGAGAGTCCAAACTTTCAATCATTCATCAACCATTCATTGGAAGGCGAGCAAAAAGTTTAATTATATAGGTTTCAGAAATCTATACTTTTTGGAAACAAAATCATTTTCATTACAACCAGGTTTAGTCTAGTTGGTTTGTGTAGACATCCTGATATCAGTCTCAAGGCCTAATTTTAAGCCCATGAATGTGATGGGCTTATGCTAACTTAAGGCCCAATAACAAGGTCAAAAGTCAAGCAAATCAAACAAATATTCGATCAAAGACAATATGTGAGGATGAAACTTTTTGAGAAAATGGGGAATAATACATTCACGTAATGAGTGAAATTTATTAAAGTCAATTCAACCAAACTGCCAATTTTCAAGCTAAAAAGATTAGTCAACTTGCGGCAAATATTTTTATGGGATCCAGGCATTTATGGGCTTAGATGCCTACATAACGTTTGAAGACTTATCTCTTCGCTTTGAAATGCATTTTGAATCACTTGATTTTGAGTTCAGGAGTTCAAGTTATGACCATTTTAGTGAAAATTACACGAGTAGAATTTTTGGACGCGATTATTATGGAAATTACAAGTTTTAGAATTTTTATTCGAGTTTAAATCATATTGGATTCAAGTCTGCTACCCTAGCACGCTATTGTCTGCCACCTCTGGCATGAGTTTTTAGGTTTATTGTTTTTTTTTCTGTTTTGTTGAAGGCGGCGCTCTAAGCAAATATTTTTTTTTACAGGTGAGAAAGTGTTACACACTTTTGTGCTCCGCACCTGCATTCATAGAAAACGAATTAGCATAATTGACACTTAATGAGGAAGAAGAAGAAGTCTTGTAGATACAATTAGATCTGAATACGAAAAGAGAGGTGTGGGAGTTTCAACTAGTGGAGTGTTTCCTAACAGCCAGTATAATCTACTTTTTAGCCATGAAAAATTCTATGGCGAATCTGT
The DNA here is from genome assembly GCA_020496765.1 of Gossypium stocksii. Classification (NCBI taxonomy): domain Eukaryota; kingdom Viridiplantae; phylum Streptophyta; class Magnoliopsida; order Malvales; family Malvaceae; genus Gossypium; species Gossypium stocksii. Next base: position 60,608,772 of record CM035622.1, read on the forward strand.
GGCATCCTGTTCAGGGTGTTCAAGTAAGAGATCTAGGGGAAAAAAAGGTATTTGTTTTAATTCTTTCATGTTATAGATATGGAAAGGGTTTTAAAGGATTCACCGTGGACTTTCAACAACCACTTGTTGGTGCTTTATAAATTACAAAGGGGGGAGGATCCATTAAAAGTGCCATTAATTTTGACTCATTTTTGGGTACAAATTCATGATGTCCCTATTGGTCTGTTTTCTGAAAATTTAGCAGTGCAATTGGGTAACTTTTTAGGGAATTTTCTAGAATACGATTGATCGAATCTGGGGAAAGAAAATCGAAACTTCATGAGAATAATAGTCCAACTTGATATTTGATGTCCTTTGAAAAAGAAGAAGCAGGTTAGGTTTTGTGGAAAATGTTCATATGTCAAATTTAAGTATGAAAGATTGTCACTTTTCTATTTTTATTGTGGTCGATTGGGACATAGTGGCTTTTTTTGTGAAGCAAAAATGACGTTCGGAGTGGAAATTGTTGAAATAGGTTGGGACTTATCATTGCAAGCACAATCTCGAAGAGCTTTATCAATGAATAGTATCTAGTTACGTGAAGAATGTGAAAGGAAACAGGAAGGAAACTGGAAGGATAATCGAGTATTGGGAAATAGAATGTGGGATGTGGAAAATAAAAAAAATATATGGAAAGATTATTGATCCAATTTTGGGATTTAATTTAGAAGGGGGATTGTTATCTCTCGATCAATGGAAGGAAAACTGTTGGTAGATCAGACTCAAACTGCTATGGAGCATGATTTAGAAGATGGTGTTTTAATAGGATAGGAGGGGAAAAAGAGAAATTGGGGGGAGATGGAAGATTTAATAGGGAAAGAAGAGAACAATAACTTAATGGTAAAGAATAGGAGAATGGTAGAATTTAAAGCTGAAATGCCTGTGGTTTGAGGAGTCCACAGATGATTCGAAGACTTTGGCATTTGCTGAAGACCTATAATCCCCAAATAGTCTTCTTTATGGAGACAAATCTTTGTAAGAGTTCATTGAAGTTGCGGTTTTATGAATGGTATTGAAGTTGATTTAGAAGGTACTAGAGGAGGACTGTGTTTGGCATGGAGAATTGATGTTAATATCACGCTTCGAAATTTCTCTCAAAAAGACATATTGATGTAATATTAGAAGACAATGAAGTAAGAAATAAATGGAGATATACAAGCTTTTATGGATCCCCTTATGCACAAGATAGAGATGACTCATGGGCTATTTTGAAAAGTTTATCTAATGGTGAGGGTATCCCTTAGTTCGTATGCGAAGATTTTAATGAAATTATTATGGATTTGAAAAAAAAAGGAGGTTTGCCCAGATATGAAAGAAGAATGGAACTCTTTCGAAGAACATTGGAGGAATGTCAACTGATTGATGTGGGGTATTTTGGTAACTGGTTCACATGGGAGAAAGGCAATCTACCTAAGACAAACATACAAGAATGATTGGATAGAGGAGTCGCCAATACGAAATGGATTTCTATGTTTCCGGGGGTTAAAATTTAACATCTAGTGCATTCTTTTTCAGATCACAGTCCTCTTCTAATTAATACGAGAAGGGAAGAAGAACAACTAAAGAGCAACGTTTTTAAATTTGAAACTTGGTTGTCACTAGAGGATTCATTAATCGATGAAGTTAAACATATTTGGGTGATATCATCAGAGGACTTGTTGCAAAAGTTGGAAAATTTTAAAAAAGGTTTGAAAAAATGGGCTGGTCAAATACAAATAAATAGAAAGGAGAGAAATGAGCTTTTAACAGCAAAATTATCTGAATTGGCTGAAGCTGAAAGAGATGATAAAAATTTGGCTGAGATGATGGATACGGAAATCCAATTAAATTTTGAGATTGAGAAGGATGAATGCTACTGGGAACAAAGGGCTCGACTGAACTGGTTGAAATTTGGTGATAAAAACACAACATTTTTTCACAGTCAAGCAACGCAGCGTCAGAGGAAAAATCTTATTCATAAGCTGCAAAGTGAAAATGGAAGCGAAACGGAGGCCTTATAAGAAATAGAGGGTGTAGCACGATTTTATTTTCAAAAATTATTCTCGGTAGGGGAAAGGGGAAACTAAGAACACTTGCTATCAGGGATAGATTGTTATGCCTATGAGGAGGATAATAAAAAATTTTACAGCGTCTTATACAAAAGAAGAAATTCGGGAGGCAGTATTTGAAATGGGGCCCACGAAGGCACCATGGGAAGATAGATTCCCAGCCTTATTTTATCAAAAATGCTGGCATATTATTAGAGAAGAAGTCACCTCCTTTTGTCTACAACTTCTAAATAGAGACATGAAGGTTTGTTCAATAAGTTCCACTCATATTATGCTTATTCCAAAAACTACCAGTCCTTCTAATATGACACATTTTCGTTCAATTAGTTTATGCAATGTTATTTATAAAGTTATGGCAAAGGCTATAGCAAATCAATTTCAAGGAGTTATTGAAAAATGGATTGATGGTGCGCAGAGTGCCATTGTGCCAGGACGATTAATATCAGATAATATGTTGTTAGCCTATGAAATATTGCACATGCTAAAACAGAAGAGACTAAGGAAAAAGGGTTTATGGCAGTAAAATTAGACATGAGTAAAGCTTATGATAGGGTCAAATGGAATTTTATCAAGTAGTTAATGGTATGAATGGGGTTTGCTCCAAAATGGATAGATACTTTTATGAAATGTGTAACCACTATTTCTTATTCAGTAGTTATTAATAGTCATGTTGGAGAAAAGTTTCATCTGACCAGAGGACTTCGACAAAGCAATAAAGGAAGGGCTCTTAAAAGGTGTTAAGGTTAGCAGAAGCGGCTCACAGGTATCACACCTACTATTTGCAGATGATTACATTTTATTTGAGGAGGCAACAAACATGAGAGAAAATTTCCTCAAAGAAATCCTATGCGAGTACAGATCTTGTTTGGGTCAGTGTGTAAATTTTGATAAATCAATTGTATTTTTTAGTAAAAGCACATCAGAGGAAGATAGACGGTTGGTTGTTAATATATTGGAGGTACGTAGTTCAAGTGACCCAGAGTGCTACTTAGGTTTGTCGAATATGGTTGGTAGAAGAAAAAACGAATCTTTTCAAAATCTGAAGGACCGACTCAAAAAGCGTATTGATAACTACAGTATTAGGTACCTATCTCAGGGTGGGAAAGAAGTATTTATAAAGGTCATTCTTCAAGTCGTACCAACTTACATGATGGTTTGTTTCTTATTACCTAAATCGCTATATGATGACCTTGAAAGTATTATTGCGAAGTTTTGGTGGCAAAAGGGACATGGAAAAAGGAGAATTCATTGGTGTTCTTGGAGAAACCTTTGCATCTTAAAAGAAAACGGTGGTTTAGGGTTTTAAAATTTTGGTCAATTCAATATTGCGTTATTAGCCAAACAATGCTGGCGTCTTATTAATTATCCAAATTCTTTATTGGCCAGGGTATTAAAAGCAAAGTATTATCTGTATTTAAATTTTCTAAATGCACAGTTACGAAATCTACCTTCATTTACCTGGAAAGTGTTTGGGTAGCAAAGGGTCTTCTTCAAAATGGGTTATGCTGGAGAGTTAGGAAAGGGAATGAAATCTCTATTTGGGATGATCGATGGATCCCAGGGATCGAAACAAATGAATGGCATAATAGAACAGACAATGAAGAGTTAAAGTTCGTGTTTAATCTCATTGATATCACAAATAAGAAATGGAGTATGGATTTGATTAACAATACCTTTCAAGTGGAAATTGCTCAGAAAATCTTGCATCCCTCTTGCGGAAATAGATCACGAAGACATTCAAGTTTGGAAAAGAGAACCGCCAGGTGAATACTCAGTACGAAGTGCCTATAAACTATTACAAAATGCTAACCTGAATCCTAATAGTTATTTGATATAGATCGAAATTAAAGAATTCTACAGAAAACTATGGAATCTACAACTACCATAAAAAATTACAATTACTATTTGGCGAATTTCCTGGAACTACATTCCTACTCTAGTAAACCTTAGACATAGAAGAGTTATTACAAATGCTAGATGTTCCCATTGCTGCTCTTAGGAAGAAGATTGTCACCTTGTCTTTCGGCAATGCCCTATGACCATAGAAGTATGGTAGAATTTAAGTCTCCCTTGGGTCACAAACAACATGAGTCAAAATTTTTGGGAGTGGCTAACCTAGGTTTTTAAGAGAGGTACCGATGGATAGTGTCGATATTTTTGTTATGCCTTATGGTCAATCTGTAATTCAAGGAACCAGTTATTACACGAGAGGAAAAATACAACAAAAAGAGACCTAACACAGAGAATACAAAAGTATATTGCGAAACAAGAAGGAATGAGAGCAAAGAAGATCACCTTAAATATGGATAAAAACCACAGACATAGAGAGTATATACCGAGGTTGGCAATTCAGTTTGATGTAGTGTTTGACAAAAGAAATTCCAATTCGGCGTCGGGTTTGGTAGTTTGGGGTCTGATGGGTGAATTTCTAGCAGTAAAGACAACCTTTCACAACAACGTCTCATCTCTGTTTACAGCATAAGCATATGCAGGTTTACAAGCCATTAAGTTAGGACTCTCAATGGGTATACACTCAATAATAATAATGGGGGATTCACGAACAACATCAAGAAATGCCAAACATCATCAACAGACAAATAAGTAATTGGGGTGATTATCAGGGATATTCAGAGTAAGAAATCTTGTTTTCAAGAAATCGATTTCCAGTATATTCACAGATCAGAAAACACTCGAGCCCATAAAATTGCGAAAGAAGCTTTAGTAAGAGGAGAGAACTCATACCTGGTGAAAGAAGCGTCAAATCACAATGCAACTGCTCTGGAAGGGCGATGGTAAAGGAACCCAAATTAAGGCGTCTTTAAGAGGAAATGAAGCAACAACAGATAGCAAGTAAAGAAAACTCTTTGGAAAATGCTATCGACAGAACAGATGGGACATTTGAAATGAAAAGTTGATAAAGTTTATGGAGTTCAGCCTGTTTGAATTTGACTAGGGTAGACAATAGGTTTCCTTGTTTCCAGATTCATTTATTGTTTTGCTTTGTTATCAAGTTTTGTTTTATTAAGTTTACTTAAGAGGTATTCACTAAAAACAATATAGTGAAGGCCGATTTTGATAGTTTGTTTGTTTCAATAGGCCTGAGCCAATGTTTTTGGGCTTTAGTTATTCTTCTCTTTTATTAATAAATACCCAGTCAATTTTAATAAAAAATATATTAGATTCGAGTTTCAGGCTTAATTTTTATTATATAGGAGGCCAATATTTTATTTATTAAGTTTTATTATTTTATATTTATTTATTCTGAATTTTGGATAATTTTTAAGTATTTTAAGTTATTTAAGAGTTTTACGGTAACAAGAAAGTTTAGCTTAAAACTACTTATTTTTAGATTAACTAGAATTTTAGTATATTTGAAAGTTTTATTTAAATATACTTAGTTATCCTATAAAAAGGCCTCCGCATTGTACACAACAATGAATTCATTCATTATTAATGACTTTCTCTTTTGAGTTAATAAATTCTTTTTGAATTTTTCTCTTTAATAATTTCTCTTGAGTTTTTTTTTTAAGAAAAGTTTTAATAATCTTTTCAAATTGTGGGGATCATTTTTAAGCTTTTATAAAATTAAGTTTTTCTGCATCAAAAATTATTTATAAGATTGTCATCATATACCATAGAATAATTAAAAGCATAAATGTCTATGCTTTGGCCTACGGTACTACCAGCATCTTTAACTATAAGGAAAAAGATACAGGATAGAATAGAGGAAGCTATCATTTCATCTTTTTAGGAAAGTTTTCCATATAAAAAGTGATATTGTCCAACTTTATGGAAAAGTGAATAAAAAAAAAGTTATGTTCATGGCCTACAGTTCCCTACTTTCCACTTTGTGTTGGTGAAGCTTTGCTCAAGGATACAGGGATAGCTAACTTATTTAAACTCCTTATATGTTGTAATAATAAACAAACTTAGAACTGGAAACTCTTAATATATATTTTTTCTTATAAGGTTAGTTTATGGATACCAAATTAAACTTGTTTGTTGTTCTCAACCTTTTTTTAATTCAATTTTTGTCAACTTTTCCAAAGGCTGCCATAAGTAATGTAAGTATATATCTTCATACAACTTCAGAAATTAAGCCAGGTGTGGCTTTTATTTTATTTTGTTTTATTGCTTAAGTTTGGTGTTGTGCACATAAATGCCAATGTCACAGGTGCATATTGTGTACATGGGAGAGAAAGAAAATGAAGATCCAACTGTTACCAAAATGTTTCACTACAAAATGTTGTTTGACTTGCTTGGAAGGTATTATAAATTTACATTTACACTAAATTTCAATAAAAAAGAATAACATAAGCTTTGCTCCTTTTTTTTTGTTTTGGATGAATCTCAGCAAGGAAGCAGCAAAAAGTTCAATGCTTTATAGCTATAAACATGGCTTTTCCGGGTTTGCAGCCAGGTTGACAAATTCTCAGGCAAAGGAAATTGAAGGTGATATAATTTCCTAGCTTTTGTTTTATTTAGCATATAAAGCTTTAAAAACTAAGAAAAATTACTTACAAATTGTAGCATTTCCTGGTGTTGTCCAAGTGATTCCTAATCAAGCTCACAAGTTTCATACAACTAGAAGTTGGGACTTCATGGGGCTAAATGATCATTCTACAACAAATCTTTTAACTAAAAGCAACATGGGTGAAGGAATAATCATTGGCGTAATAGACTCAGGTAATAAATAAATCTCTACACTTAAAAGGCTCAATATAAAGGCTGATAAATTTGGAAACCATGATTGTAGGAGTGTGGCCAGAATCTGAGAGTTTCAATGATAGGGGTATGAATCCAATTCCATCTCATTGGAAAGGTATATGCCAAGAGGGACAGTTGTTCAACTCCTCAAACTGTAACAAGAAACTTATCGGAGCTCGTTGGTTTGTCAAAGGCATCTTGGATCAAAACCAAACACCTATAAATATAAGTAATGGAGAGGATATTCTATCAGCAAGAGATAGCACAGGGCATGGAACTCATACAGCTTCCACCGCAGCTGGTAATTTTGTAGTAAATGCAAACTATGAAGGACTAGCTGCTGGTTTGGCTAGGGGAGGTGCTCCACGAGCTCACTTGGCAGTTTACAAGGTTTGTTGGTCTTTTGGACATGGAGGGTGCACTGATGCTGATCTTCTCAAAGCATTTGACAAAGCAATACAAGATGGAGTTGATATCCTATCGGTGTCCATCGGTCTTTCTATACCTTTGTTCTCTTACGTAGATCAACGTAATTCGATTGCAATCGGTTCCTTCCATGCAACTGCAAAGGGCATTACTGTAGCTTGCTCTGCAGGGAATGATGGTCCTACTGCAATGACAGTTGAGAACACTGCTCCTTGGATTATCACTGTTGCCGCTACTACCATAGATAGGGTCTTCCCAACAGCCATTACACTAGGAAATAACCACACCCTTTGGGTAAATCTTCACTTAGCACTAGATTAATCAAGCAATATAGTTCTTTTTTCCATAATAATCTTATGGTCTTGCAGGGACAATCTGTTGACACTCGAATGCATAACCATGGATTCATTGGCATTACATTCTCTGATCGCATTGCCATAAATGACGGCGATGATTCAGCGTTAGGCCTTTATTTTGATCTAGTTAAATGATTTTTCATATATTTTCTTTTTTCATACATCTGGTGTGATACGTTTACTTTTTCTAGCCTGGGGTGTAAGCGAGGAAGTCTGAATGCAACATTAGCAGCAGGACACATCGTACTTTGTTTTTCACAATCAAGTACTCAGAATATATTTAGTGCTGCAATTTCAGTGGCAGAAGCAGGAGGGGTAGGGCTTATTTTTGCGCAATATAGGAGTGATGGACTTGAGTCATGTCATTATATACCATGCATTAAAGTAGATTATGAAGTAGGAACTCAGATACTTTCCTATATAAGAAAAGCAAGGTATACGTAAATTAAGAAAGTGAAGAATCAATATATATGGTATAACTTTAACACTTAAATTTCTTTACCTGTTCCACCTCCCTTTTAAGGTCTCCAATTGCCAAGTTAGGTATTCCAAAGACAATTATAGGGAAGTGGGTATCTCCTAAAGTTGCAGATTTCTCAGGCAGAGGACCTAGTTCAATTTCCCCAACAGTGCTAAAGGTAAATTTAACAAGCTACAAACTCTCAATTTCATCATTCTTCTTTTAACTGCACTAAGATTTTAGTTTTCCTTTGTCTAATCACGGTATATAGCCCGACATAGCTGCACCGGGCGTGGACATCATAGCTGCATATATACCATTTGGCGCAGAAAAAAGTAGTGGATTTACACTACTGTCAGGAACTTCAATGTCTTGCCCCCATATTGCAGGCATATTAGCTCTAATCAAATCTGTACATAAGAACTGGTCTCCAGCTGCAATAAGATCAGCTTTAGTCACCACAGGTGAACAAATTTTACTTCCCATATTGACATTTTTTTCATACACTTTAAGGGTGTAATCTTTTCTTCCCTCAACTATAACCATTAGTTCAACGCTACAGCTTCCCAAAAAGGAAAAGATGGATCCAACATAGCCGAGGAGGGCTCAACTCACAAGGTAGCTGACCCATTTGATATAGGCGGTGGAGTAGTAAATCCCAATAGAGCTATCGATCCAGGGCTCATCTATGACATTGAAACAAACGATTATGTCAAGTTCCTCTGTGGCACTGGGTTCAACAGCAAGTCTGTGAGTGGTTTAACCCAGACCAAAGCCAATTGCACCAAAAATAGACTAAATGAGTTGAACCTCAACCTTCCATCCATCACCATCCCATACCTGAAAAGAAAAGTAACAGTGAGTCGAAAGGTAACCAATGTCGGACCCGTTGAGTCAATGTATAAAGCTATTGTGGAAGCTCCACAAGGTGTAAAGATGAAAGTAGAACCCCAAATATTAAGGTTCAATAAAACCACCCAAATTGCTCCCTTTAAAGTTACTTTCTTCACTACTGGGAAAGTATATGGAGATTATAGATTTGGGAGCCTAATATGGAGAGATCCGAAGCACACTGTGACGATTCCTATATCGATACGAGTTGCTTGAGCCTACGATGATGTTGAAACCGTTGCTATTAAAAATAAAATTGATGAAATAAGCTTTAATTTTATAGAATGAATGATTGAAAAATGGTTTATGATGCCATTTAAAAAAATGATTTATTATTTTTGTAAGGTACCAAAATCATAAAGAAGGTTATGAGAATATTGACAAATGTTAGCCAAATTATATTAAAATAACTTAATTCTCAAAAAAAATTATAAGAGTAAAAATTAAGGCTGGAAGTTATCACACTATTTTTTTTGGCTTGGCATTGCTATGCTCTTATGAATGTGTGTCTATGATGGTCGAAGGTTAGAGGCAATTGTCCGATGATAGTACCTGAGATTGACAAAAATACTGAGTGTTGATAATATTTTTGAAGCAAAAAATGGAGTTGTAACTATAATACTCCGAAATTTTCTATAGTAAGAAAGTAAGATAGTATCTTAATATAGTAAAATAAATAAATAAAGTGACAAAAAGGGAAATTTTGAGTTATGTAACATTAGGAAGTATATTATGACATATTAATTTAAGAAAGGATTAAATCGTAAAAGTGAGAAAAGTTTTTTTACCCAAGAGTAAATACTCAAAAATTGAGGGGTTAAAGTGTAAATATGAAAAAGTTGAAGGACCAATAGTGAAAATATTTTATGGGTGGAATGATCTAGAAACTAAGAAAAATTGATGAATTATGACCAAATTGAATAGGTGAAGAATTATGAGGGACTAAATCGTAATTTTAACAAATTAAGTGATGACTCAAGGATGAAATTTTAAAAGATCATAAAGGGCAAAATGGTCAATTAGTCAGAGAGAGAATTCTAGAATGTAATAATTATGTTGATGATATTTTAAATTAATTAATTAGATAAATATTATTTTATTAATATTTTAATAAGATATTTATTATTATTTATTTAGTATATAAGGAAGGAAAGATGAAGAATTCTCTTCATCTTTCCATGCATGCACCCACGTTAGAAGAGAAGAAAAGAAAGAAAGTTTTTTTTTCTTTACAATTTGGTCCGTTCACCAAAAATTCACCATTTTCACTTAGAAATCAAAAGAATTTCCTTAGTTAACAAGAGAGTAAAATAATAAAAAGACAATGGAGAGCTAGAATATCAAGTTAGATTCAAGAAATGGAAGCTGGAGGAGAGAGAAAATTAAGTTAAAGATTGAAATTAATAGGACAAGGTAAGAACTTTTAAGATTTCAATATATTTTAAGTAGAATTTTCTTATATAAGGTAATTTCAAAAGCATGAAAATGATGTTAAAGTAGAGTTTTCTTATATATGGTTCTATGTTCTTGATATGTTAATGAAGGGAAATAAGAGAAAGTGATGAGAAATATTGTAGAGAAAGGAAATAAGGATGTTATAAACTTGGTAATTAATATCTTGCACTAAAAACAGTTTTGGACAGTAACAGTAGTCTAAATTTGAAAAATCACAAAAAATTGTGGAAATTGAATTAGAGTTGAATAAAATATAAGATTAAAATTTATTGAGTCTAGTTTTTCATGGAATAAATAGTGCAAGCAATGGAATCGTAAATTATGAGATATAGTAAATTTTGTGAGACAAGGTCAGAATGATTTCGGGTTCCCCTGTTTTGACTTTGGAAAATCATCAAAAATTGTAAAAAAATAATTAGGGGCTTAAATTTATATTTTTAAATTATTAATGAGTCTCTTTTCAAGAGAAATAAATGTAAACATCATTCAAATTCTGTACTAAGAGATAATTAATTTTTAGTAAGGAAAGGTCGAAGCTGTCAAACAGTAGAATAGGGATAAATTTGAAGATTTTACTATACTTATTGGCTAAACTATAAATTCTAAAAATTTTATGGTAGAAATATATTTGAGCCTAGTTTCAAAAACATCAATGGAATCTTAATTTAGAATTCTGTAGCTCAAGATATAAATAATTTAGTGACAATTACTCTAGTAGACAGCTTTGAATGAACATATAAGTAAATAGTGAAATTATATATATTATGGATGTGGAATGGAGAGGAGGAGGAGGAAAATATATATGAATATTTAGCTAGCATGGGTTACATTAAAAATGGCTAATTTTTAAGTTTTAGGCTTAGGGACTAAGTTGAATAAAAGTAAAACTTTAGGGGTAATTTTGTAAAAATATCAAAATGATCAAATTGCATGAAATGAATCGTTTTATTGTCTAAACTAACATATTGAAAGAGATTATTAATATCAAGTGGGTTTAGAGCTTTAATTTTGTTGTATGATGATGTTATAAAGTAATATTAATGTTAGTATCAAATTGTGAAGAAATAAAGTTAGTCTTGGTTTAGGGGCTAAATTGGAAATTGGGCAAAAGTTGAATAAAAATTAAAATATTCAACTTGAAATTATGTTGTATTAATGATTTTTAATTGTTTAATTTCTGTAGGTAACATGGTGCTGAAGACCTCGGCTAAGAAAGGAAAAGATAAAGTTAACAAGGGTAGCTCGGAAATTACGATTTGTTTTTCTATAATCCAAATCTAGTCATTACTTGTAATAATTTTTATTTAATGTATATGGTAAGTGTTGAGGTGAGTAATTGATATTTGATAATTGATTAAAATGGATTATATTGGTAGATATATATATATATATTGATTGGAAATTGAAAGTGATTGTATTGAATTAAATAAGTTATTGTGATATTGAATTGAAAATATGAGAATTTGTGATTGGTATGAATTTGATTGGAGAAAGTGAATTGGAAACCCTATTAACTAGTTGGGCTAGTCAGATATTGTTGGCATGTCATAAGATTGGCAGTGATACTTTGACCTTGAGTTGATGAGACACTGGGTGTCATACTGTTACTTCAGATAGATTCGATGAGGTACTGGGTATCAACTTACTTCAGCTTGGTCGATGAGACACTGGGTGTCAACTATTGCTTCAAACTATCCGATGAGGCACTAGGTGCCGTACTGGTATGTTTGGTTGGATCTGTGTATCCATCTGAGTCCGAGTCATGTTAATAGGGGTAAATAAATGAATTGGAAAATTGAATGATATTGAATGATTGTGAATATGAAATGGAATGAGATATTAAAATTGAGATATGAAAATGAAAAGTATGAAACAATGGTTGCATGAAATAAATATTGATGCGAAGAATGAAATGGATATCGATATAGTGAAATGATATGTAAATCAAAATGAAGAATATGAGAAATGAAATTGATTTAGTGAATTGAAAATAAAATGTAAATTATGTTGTAAATACATGGAATACATGAATTAAATACTCATGAATTGAATATGGAATGGATAGTGTCATTGTTCAACTAATTTGTGTTCATATTGTGAAAAGGTATCTGGGATAGCAAATGATAAATAATGAATATGTTATAAATGAATGTATGTGAAATTGTGATTTATGTGATAATTGAGTATGGTATATGATGATGTATTTATGAATTGAGTATTGTATGACTAATGCAATTATACAAATAAATATGGTTTGATATGTGAATGACCATTTATATAGTAATTGTGTGAATTAGGATGTTGTTTAATAAATGAAAAATGATAGTTATGATACTAGTCATAAATATGTCCTTATAATTTAATTTTTGCTATTATATTATATTATATTGTTTTTAAATATTTGGATTATAGAAATACCACTGAGTTTTTACTCAGTGTACGGTTTTATTTTCCGTGCACAGATTAGGTACAGTGATTTTGAAGAACTGTCATTAAGGTTGTGGGCATCCATCTCATCACATCTCCAAGTGCCAAGAGGGTATGTTTCAAAATTTTGGAATAGAATGGCATGCACTTAGGAAGATCAAGTGTGTTTCAAGTAGTAGGGACTAAAATATAAATTATCTAAATTTATTTTTAATGTTCAAATATATTAGTGATTAGCCAAAATCATTTTAGCACCAAATGTAATATTCTTATATCAGGTTCTTGGGTCAAACCAGTATATGGGTGTTACATTTACACCTCTAACTCGACCCATCCACCAGGTCTGGGTATGAAGTGTCACAAATGTATCGGGTTCACCTATACTTAATTTTTATCGACTAAAATATTACAAAACAAACTATATTGAATTAATAATACTTCTTACAGAAAAAGCCTCAAACTTATCTAAAAGCTGGGTCTCACAAGGTTTCTATTTCTATACAGACTATTTGTTTACAAGATACTCTCAAAATTTAGCTAATGACTATTTGTCCAAAAAATCTAAATTTTAGAGATGTTATCTGGCTTCGTTGTTATTGATATTGAGGCGAAGCCTCCAATGGTACCCCCTTTCTATATACATGACTGTATCTGCTTACGAACCCCTATCTCTGCTCCATCTAGCTTGGTCCCTTATCTAAGTTCTCGATCATTCTCGTAAGTCTTACAAACATCAATGAAAGTTGTAAGTTCAAGAGAACTTAGTGAATTCCATCACTAGGCTACTCACACATAAACCCTATCGCACGAGGGTAACAAATATAAAATAAATTAAACTTAAACTAACTCTCTACTTGCTCATGGTGGGTGTTCTTTATTAGGGTGGCAGGCTCCACTTGATCTTTCAAGCTACTCGACTCACTATAAGGCTTCCCTTTGGTCGTACTTTCCACTCGACCATATACCAAATACTAAATACCTCATCATATCTGTAACACCCTAAACCTGGCCTAAACGTTTTGGCTGTATCTGGTAATGTCACACGATAGTGTTTTTGAAACCTCGTTTTTACGATGAAAACATTCCATATTATTATCTTTAATAAACCTTTGTTAGAACTTAGGAAGTCATCTTTATTCATTTAAAACATTTGTTTCAAAACATCCCTCATTGCGAAAGCTTTAATAAAATAGTTTAGGTGATCATGCGTTTAAAAAATACTTTAACTTTTTGAAAACCGAATTTCCCACGACCAGTAGGTATAAATCCATAAAGTTAAATAAATAAATAAAAACCCAAATTTAAAATCAAAGTCCCAGAGGGTCCTTAAATTACAACCTAAATAATGAATAATAATTAAATCATAAATTGTAAATTGAAAACCATAAAGTCCAAAAATTACTATGGTCATCGCTGAGTCCTCTGTCGCACCGATCAGTCTAAGTCTAGGGATTACCTGTGCACATTAAACAAAAAAGATAAGTTTACATAAACTTAGTGTGTAATCTTGTAGAAACAAACAAACAATCAGTATTCACAGTGCACAGTTGAATAGTCTTGGGCCTAAGCCCTTTTCAGTATCAGTGATAGTTTGGGCCTTAGCCCATCTCAGTATAGTGTAAAAAATACAATAAGGCCTTAGCCCATCATAGTATCAGTAGCAGTAACAGTTATGCAAAAGCAAAATCCTACCCAACCAGCCTCTACACACCATCTCTGGCCAACCCTACACTCCATGTGGGGATATAATCAACCCACATATCCCTACACTCCAAGTAGTATCAAATACGGCACAAAATAGTAGTTTGCAGTTGAACTGACAGTAAATTAGGCTTAAAGCCTTTCAGTACACTTCCTCCGAATAATAACCCCCAACCTAATGCAATGCAACATACAATGGATGATATTCTATTATGCAATTTCAGTACATATATTTAGTTCAGATATTAACATGCTCAGTATAGATATTATTCAGTCAATTTCACACATTTAGGGGTCTAAATAGCGCTTACCGACCTTACAGTAGGTTCACAGTCGACTTGGGTGACCCGTGCAACCTTAGAAACATTTTGGTAAAAATGGGCTCACACGCCCATGTGATCTGCCCGTGTGGCCCACTCGGCCTAAATTTTCCTTGGCCGTGTGATCCATTTTTAATGTAAACCATGCTAGTTAAATATTCATATATGTTTTCACTATTTACTTATATGTTCATTCAAAGCTGTCTACTTGAGTCATAGTTACTAAATTATTTATATCTTGAGCTAAAGAATTTCAAATTAAGATCCGCTTGATATTTTTGAAACTAGACTCAAATACCTTTCTACCATAAAATTTTCAGAATTATAGTTTATCAAATAAGTATAGTAAAATCTTCAAATTTATCCCAATTCTGCTATTTGATAGCTTCAACCTTTCCTTACTAAAAATTATTTATCTCTTAGTACAGAATTTGGATGATGTTTCCGTTTGTTTCTCTTGAAGATAGACTCATTAAGGATTTAAAAATAAAAATTTTAGCCTCTAATTATAATTTTTACAATTTTTGATTATTTTCCAAAATCAGAACAGGGGAACCCAAAATCATTCTGACCTTATCCTACAAAATTTATTATATCTCATAATTTACAATTCCGTTGCTTACACTGTTTCTTCCATGAAAAACTAGACTCAATAAAATTTAATTTCATATTTTATTCAACCTCTGACTCAATTTCCACTATTTTTGATGATTTTTCAAATTTAGACTACTGTTGCTATCTAAAACTATTTTAGTGCAAAATGTTGATTTCTAAGTTTATAACACCCTTATTTCCTTTATCTACAATTTTTCGCATCATTTTCTCTTATTTCTTTTATTTCTCAACAGCAAGCAATTTCATCTTTTCACTGAATCCCCTTTTTTTGCGTTTCGGGTGTACACTTGGTATTGTTTCGCTGCAAATACGCTCTCAAGCACTCTAAGACCTAAAAATCGATAATCAGAGCCCAATTTAGATCACTAATGAAAACTCAAAACTGAAAATCGTCTACATTGAAGTCGATAGCGAACCTAAACACTTAGTGGCAACAAACTGAAATTCCTAACGCTCAATTTGCCTGTGAAGCCGCAACTGATTTCTGATTTTCGCCAAAACCAAGAGAGCCAAAACAATCCTTTTTAGGAACTAGCTAAGAAACGATAAAATAGAGACAGTCAGATACTTACAGATCGAGTGTATACAATTGTTGGCCAGAAAGTAGGCTAGTAGAAAAATCAAACAAAGAGGGTGGACTAGGTAGCAAAAATTCGGCAAAGCAAAGAAGAAGAGGACAACAAAAAATTAGGGAAAAAAGGAGAATGCCGAAATTTGGGAAAAATAAAAACCAAATAGAAACTTAGATGATATCGATAACTACCCCACATCCCTATATTTTCTCCCACTAATCTTACTAACCTACAACCACTCCAGAATCCCACTCTGCCGAAATACTTGTCCATCACTGTGCAAAAATAACACCTACGCTCCAGCATGGATTCGAACTCAAGATCTCACGCAATCAAACACTCCACTTAACCACTAGACCAGCAGGCCTATTCTATTGTTTAATTACCAACTATTAAACTTAAGCCCTTTAGGCTAGGTTAAAGCTTTATTTATAAAAATACTAAAATTTTCCCAAGTCATGGCTTGAACTTGGGACCTCCTACACACACCCAAAACACTTAACCATTGAAGCAGGCAAGTACTTATGTCACATATACACAAAAACAAGAATTAAAAATTTTGAGGCGTTACAATATTAGTGAGTCCTATCATTACTTCTCGTCTTTTCTTCCTTTCATACACCCCACTTTTCTTGACAGACTTTCCCGATCAGACCAATCCTTGGCGGATTCCCTTTTCCCATACATAGTCCTAAAGGACTTGTTGACATTTTCGTATTATGTTGACTTACAACAAACCTTGCCACTTTGGCAAACTCATTCTCGTTCCATCCTATTGGTAACGATGGGGGAAATTACTTCCAGTAATCTACCCCTCACTCTAGCTTTTACTTGGGAACTCACCCGTCCCCTAAATGATTGTCGGTTTGACTTGTTGATCCAACAAGTTATCATCTCTATGACTATACGAGCTTGCCATCCCATTTAATTGTTCCCTTCCTATGGGCTTTGATTATGGCGGTGTACCCGCATTAGACTTTCCTCAAAGAGGAATAGTCTTAACAGATATTCTATCCCCTAGAAAGAATCCTTATCCTAGGAGTGGAAATTCCCATCCATCTCACAAGATTTTCTTCTCACGTATAACTTCATTGAACTACCTCTGCTGGCTCTTCATGATGGATCCTTTGTAACACCCCTTACCCGAGACCGTTGCCAGAATCGAGCACGAGGCGTAACTAGACTTAACTTACTAGTTCGGGCATAATTTTTTTTAAATTTATTCACTTACATCCATCCAATATGTCCCTAAATGGGCCCTCAAGGCCCTAATTATGTAATTAAAATGGTTCAGGACCAAACCAAGAACATTAAAAACTTTCCAATTACTTAAACAAATCAAAACAAATTATTTCACTATTCATGATAAAACTGTCTACCTGCATCGTAGTCATTAAATTAATTATAACTAAAATTAAAAAACTCAAATTTAAATCTGTAAATTTTCCCTGAAACTAAACTCATATATCTTTTTACCACAATTTTTCCAGAATTTTTGGTGTGGCCAATTAGTACAGTTTATTAGTTAAATTCTCCCCTATTACACAGTCCAATAGTTCTGACCTTTCATCACTAAAAATCAATATCTCATAGTAAAATTTTAATTTAATGTTCCCGCTCATTTCTAATGAAAATAGACTCATCAAGGAATCTATAAATATAAATTATAACCCTTAATTCTTCTTGTACAATTTCTAGTAAATTTCTAAAATCAGAACAGGGGATCACAAAGTCATTCTAAACCAATCTCACAAGAATTTAAATATCTCAAAATATAGACTTTCTTTCCTTTCTCTATTCTATTCATATGAAAATAGACTCAATAAGCTTTAATTCCATAGCTCATTTACCATTTAACTCCATTTCTACAATTTTTAGTGATTTTTCAAAGTTACATTACTGCTGTTGTCCGAAAACTATTTCATAACCAACTTTTACTCTTTCATAATTTCTTTGCATTAAACCTCATTTAGGCATACATAACATCAACACATGTTCTTATTTAACCATATCATAAGGACATACACACAAAATGGTATGGTAACTTGATAGTCGAAACTGTGAAGCGATCTCCGATGACCTTCAACCCGAGCTTGTTTGATAAAACTCTGGAACATGGGAAAGGAAAGAGGTAAGCTTATAAATCTTAGTAAGTTCACATGTAAAATAATAGGCATTAGTAATAAATTTAGCTTATTATTAAGCTTTCATAATATGCATAAATAATGTTAAGTTCTTACTTTCCCATCTTACTCATTGGTAACCTTACCAAAGGCTCGGAATGATAAAAAAATACCTTACTTAATAGCTTGCTTATGTACTTGCAACATCTCACTTAACACATTAACACTCTTTCATAATATATAGGCATATTGCCAACCATGTCACAAAGTGTCATAAGTATAATTGAAAACTAGAGTTGATCATAGGCCGGGCCGGGACCATAAAAAATTTTATCCCGTTTTCTAGGCCCGGGCCTGGCCCGGCCCGAAATATGGGCCTGAAATTTGTCCAGGCCCACCTCGAAATAAAAATGCTAGGCCCGAGCCCGGCCCGGCCCATATTATTATTTTTTGCTTATTTCATTAAAAAATTTAAAAATATAATAAATTAAATACATTTAAAAACATAAAAACAAATATTAAAACAAGAAACAAAATAAAAATGAGACAAACAATTCTTAAAACAATACACAAATTAAAAATATAATAAAAAGTGGTTATATTAAAATTGAAACAAGTTAGAACTAAAAATATGGTTAAAAAATAAAAAATATATATTTTTATATAATTCAGGCCGGGCCAGGCGGGAGGCCTGGCCCTTTTTCTAAATGGGCCTCGTATTTTTACCCAAACGTATATTTCGAGCCTATATTTTTACCCAAACCCTCCCATTTTTCGGGCGGGCCTTCGGGCCGGGCCAGGCCGCCCAACCCATGATCACTTCTATTGAAAACTTATCACTTACTTAATACTTGAATATACTCATTAAAATACTTTTAATATCATCAACTTATAACCTCAATATTATAAGCCTTATGTACATACCTGTGCTCTTTCCTCATGATCTTACCTTGTCATCTCTTTGACTTACTCTTTGGATTAGTCACGTACCTTTCCTTTTGAAATTTACTAGTGCCATATCTTAACATGGTCTTATGTGGTATCCTTGCCTTGTGAATTCACCAATGCCATGCCTTGGCATGGTCTTACATGGGAACTTTGCCTTATAGTAACCTGTCAATGCCATGTCTTGACATGGTCTTACATGGAATCTTTACCTTATAGTAACTTATCAATGCCATGTCTTAACATGGTCTTACATGATTTTCTTCCCTTGTAAAACTTACCAATGCCATGCCTTGGCATGGTCTTACTTGGTATCCTTATCTTATGCTGTCATGGGTCAACCATGATCTTTTTTTGTCAATTCTTCCTTAATTGCCATGTTATAAACATGGACTTTTCCGTCAATTCTTCCTTAATTGTCATGTTATAAACATGGACTTTTCCATCAATTCTTCCTTAGTTGCCATGTTATAAACATGGACTTTTCCGTCAATTCTTCCTTAGTTGCCATGTTATAAGCATGGACTTTGAAATATTAATGCCTTGGCAATTCATAGCTAAAACGTACTTACTCAAAATTCTCAAGGTTAGTCACATAACTCAATAATAATAATAGCAACAATTTCATAATAATAAAATGCTACTCAACTTACATACTTACATTCTCAATCTCATCATATCCTCAATTTATCTTACTTTCCTCAAATTATGCTATTCAATACTTTCTTGCTCTTATACGAAGCCACATTACCACTATGGTCTTATATGTAAACTTATTCGAATTCTCACTTTTAATGTCGAATCATTTCTCAATTATTGTCATTATATTCAAAAATCAATACTAAAACATTTATAACTAATATATCAATTTAGCATTCAAACATGCTTAATTAAATGCTTATTAAACACATGAACTTACCTCGACACCAACACGGCCATTTTGACAAACTTTCCCGATTTTCGATTTTTCTTCCGTTCTAGGTCCAAATCTTGTTTTCCGGGATCTAAAACATCATATTTCACTTATTTAATCAATGCACTAATCATTTCGGACCTAAAACATATTTTTACAAAATTTATATTTTTACCCCTAAACTTTTGCATATTTATACTTTTGCTCCAAAGCTCAGAAATTAAACTTTATCCCTAATTCTTATGTTTTAGGACATGCTGATCATTTTTTTCCTTCTATGGTCGTCAAATTCTCGCTCTAACATGGACTTATGAATAATAACAATTTTTACTGATTATGTCGTTTTACTCGTTTTCACTGAAAATCGCTTAGCAAAAGTCGTTTATTATAATTCTAAGCTTCACATTCTATCATAAAGCATCAAAATACAGACTTTTGACCTATGGGTAATTTTCCAAATATAAACCCTAGCTCAAATTAATGGTAGAATTAGCTTAATCAAGTTACCGAGATTCTAAAAAATGTAAAGAACATGAAAAACGGGACTAGAACGGACTTACTATGAAGCTTGGAAGATGAACAAAGCCATGGTGTTCCCTTGCTACATTTGACCATGGAGAAAAGAAATGAAGAAGATGATAGCTTATTTCATGTTATTTTGTCTTTATTCATTAATTAAGGCATTTTACCAAAATGCCCTTAAATACCTTACTTACTAACCTTGTCTATTTTTGTCCATCAAAATGTAATAATCTAATTACGATTTAAGGACCTCTACTTTAAACCCCCATTTCAATCAAGTACTTTATAAACTAGCATACATATTTTGCAACTTTTGCAAATAAGCCCTAATAGACAAATTAAACATGCAATCTATAAAATTTCTTATCGGTAGTCTAACACATGCATCCAATCAATTGGTAAATCATGATAATTCATCATAATAAACTTTTCTATATCATATTTTTGGTTTCGCAACCATTGTTCCGTTTAGGCCCTTTTTCGAGATGTTACATTTCTCCCCCTTAGGGATTTCTATCCCTAAAAATCTTACCAGCTGACGGATTAAGGACTGATTTCACAAGGCATTTTCAATTTCTCGTATAGTCTCGACATCCTTAGCATCTTACTACTCAAGCTAAGATTCTGAATTATACTCACTTATCATAGACATAGGAATCACATTACTGATCTTCTCAGATTCTGACTGAAATACCTACTGATAAGTAACTGACCTTATTCTTTCTATAATCTCATACTCTTAGATGAACCGTAACTCACTTTTTTCTACTTACCAAAATGAAAATTTTTCTGTTAATAAAATACTTTTAGAAACACCTGACACCCATCTGAGTTTCAATATTCTTGCCTTTCGATTCTATACACAATTTCGGATAATCTATCTCTTATCTCAAAAATCAATTTTCACCTTTCTCTAATATTTTAACTCAAATTAACCCTGTGAATTTCTCTTTCTCAATTGCTCTTAATATTTAAAACACAATACAAAATTTACCTTTCTAAGAATCTGAATAACTTCCTCAATTTAACTATTAATATTAGAATGACATACAATAACATTCAGAAATCTCGTACTCAAGGCTTACTATAACTTTCTTCTGAAGTTATAATACAAATCTTGGATTTCAACCATAACCAATGAAAATTTGGGCTCTGTCTAAACTGACAACCTCAGGATAAATAACTCAGATAACCCGTCAATAGAAAAACTTGGTCATGCTGAGAAAAATATACATGAACTTCCTCGAGTAATCAACCATAGCTCACATAACCTTTACCCTTTTGACGATAATACTAATTCTGTTGTACAATTCTTCGAATTACCATTGCATTTCCACCCAGATATCAATACTAACTGCAATAGCTTCCAAGATACTTGAAAAATCAACTTTAACTCTTTGAAAGTTCAGACATCATGTTCAAAATCTGGTACATAGCATATCATACTCTTACTAGTGTAAATATTTCTGAATATCCTCCATTTCTGTACTCCTCGAGTAGACAGATAATTATCACTGTGTCAGGCTTCATAATTGTTGCATAATCTCTTTACTCAATTCAGACTGAATCATAACAAATACTTCGATCGTCAATTTCTTCACCTATTTATAACTTTACTAGCATGGATTTAAGCCAAATTAAACTTCATATAATGAGAACTCTAACAATCGGACAACTTCGATTGGCAAAATCATACCTCAAATGCAACCCTTTCGATGTATATATATAACTCTGTATCATAACTTCTAGAATAGGTACTCTTCACTCAAGTCGTTTATCCATTTATACATAAACAATCAACATTTAATTCTGGAACTGTGAATAATTCTAACATACATATAACTCAATCAGGCCACTCAACTGAATCAGTTTTTGACTAATAAATAATAACTTTTCAAGAACTGCTCTTCTTTATGCTGTCATAATATCTAAGACATACATTTTATCATGATCTCTTCAAAAAGCTAATCACAGATCATTATCACTGCATAACTTGAAAGAACATAACATTCGGTCTTTAACTTGCTGATACATGTATCAAGATCATTTAAAAAGTAAAATCATTACCTTGGTCTAAGCTGAACTTCCTATCACTCACATTTTGCCAAAGTCCCTTTCTCTTCAAATTCATTTAGCTTAAAAATCGTAGTGCCATAATAAGACTGACTTCTCAATTACTTTAGTAAATGACGTCCCAGCTCTATATGTTCATTATCAGGTCCGAACTCATATTCGTCAATAGAACATTTCTTGCTATTATCTCATGGCTAATACTTTGAATAGTAATTTATTAAGAAACCCGGGATAACAAAATCTCAGAACATGGAGCTATACAGAATTTTTGAAAATCACTTCTCATGTAGAACAGTTAAGGTCTCGATAGCATCTCAGAAAATTTTTAAAAAGGAAAGATAATACTAACTGTCGAAACCATTTTTTTGTTTGGAAAACATGGTCGACTTTTAAAATGAAAATGGAGCCGTCGCCAATCTTTTTTCGAGGTGTGATCGGGTCACCTTGAGATTAATCATTTTAATAAAACATTTTGATTCATTAAAACAATATTTTTGGTCTACAAAATTTGAGAAAATGGGCTCGAGAGTCGGTTACGCACGAGGAAGGATTAGCACCCTCGTAACGCCCAAAAATTGGAACCTAATTGATTAATAAATGTCCTAATGTCGAAAATTCAAAAAGATTTTAAAATATGATCTTTTTTTAAAAATTGAACGATTTGAGTAGAAACTTGAGATTCCTTTGTTTCGAAAGAGTACAAACATCACATCCAGCAAGTTGGGACACGATGTTCTAAACCCTCGTAACCAAAATCATCCCATGGTTTACAAAATTCATTAAAAGGATATTTAGTTGTTTAGCCAAACGGAAAATCGAAACCCAGCACGTTAGGGCACTATTTTTCGAATTTCTAAATACAAAACATTGCCTTATTTAATAAAATAAAACAGCTTGAAATAAATACCACATAAAAATTTGGAATAAATAAATAAAATACAAATTTGCAAAGGTGTGAAAATAAAATAAATCTCTATACAAAAATAATAAATAAACGAATAAAAATAAAAAGAATAATTAATAATTAACAATTAAATGGATAAATAAAAAAGTTGAAAAAAACGAAGATGAACGAAGAATAAAATAAGAACAAACCACAGAATATAAGAACGCAAGAGGGAGAGAAATTTGAGTGAATGCTCTCAAGAATTCTTATTGCTCCCCAAAACTCAAGTGATTTACAATGAAGGGAGAGGCCTCTATTTATAGTTGAGCCTCCCCAAATCTAACGGTACAGATCAATTACATCAACGGTTAAGATTAAAGGGTATCTATAAATTAAATCTCTAAAATTACAAAATCATATTTTCTAAGATTGCATATCATATCTAAGATTGCATATCATATCTAAGATTGCATATCCTTAGAGATTATATTTCCATATGAGTCAAGCTTGTAGATGGACCTTAAATCTTTTCAAGTAATGGGCCATTCCGATCGGACCAAATTATATATTTGTAATTTTGGACTGGACTTGGACTTTGTTTTATTTTTTAGGGGGTTTATTATTTTTTGTGTGGGGCCAGGCTAAATTGGCCTATTACAGCTGCCCCTCTTTGCTCATTGTCGTGTAACGAGAATGGAGCAAAGACTAAAAAAAGGCCAATTTTGCTCGGTCTTGTTGGATTCTGACTTCTTGGTCCTTGTCTTCTTCAAATAACTTCTAACCCTTCTGCAATTTCAGAGGTATTGGACTATAAGTCTGACGGGTTCAATCTGCTTCTGCAACTTCAGGAAGGCAATATCCGCTATCTTTATTTTGTTCCATTGCAAACTCAGGGAGACGAGGCTGATGTCTTTGATCTGCTTTATTGCAACTTCAGGAAGGCCAGATCTTCTATCTTTAGTCTGCTCCACAACAAACTCAGGGAGACAGAATTGGTGTCTTCGATCTTCATTGTAACTCCAAGAAGGCCAAATCTGCTATATTTAGTCTGCTCCGCTGCAAACTCAGGGATGCCAAACTGGTATCTTCGATCTGCTTCGCTGTAATCTCATGAAGACAAGATCTGCTATCTTCAGCCTGCTCCACTACAAACTCAGGGACGCCAGACTACTATCTTCGATCTGCTCCCTGCAAACTTAGGGATTGCCAGATCTGCTGTCTTCAACTTGCTCCTTGCAAACTCAAGGATGCCAGATTTTCAATCTTCGATCTGCTCTCTGCAAACTCAGGGATTGCCAGATCTGCTATCTTCAATCTGCTCCTTACAAACTCAGGGATTGCCAGATCTACTATCTTTGATCTGCTCCCTGCAAACTCAGGGATTGCCAGATCTGCTGTCTTTGATCTGCTCCCTGCAAGCTCAGGGATTGCCAAATCTGCTATCTTCGATCTGCTCCCTGCAAACTCAGGGATTGCCAGATCTGCTGTCTTCGATTTGCTCCTTAGAAGCTCAGGGATTGCCAAATCTGATATCTTTGATCTGCTCCCTGCAAGCTCAGGGATTGCGAAATCTGCCATCTTCGATCTGCTTCCTGCAAGCTCAATGATTGACAAATCTGCCATCTTCAATCTGCTCCCTGCAAGCTCAGGGATTGCCAAATCTACTATCTTTGATCTGCTCCTTGCAAGCTCAGGGATTGCCAAATATACTATCTTCGATCTGCTCCCGGCAAGTTCAGGGATTGCCAAATCTGCTATCTTGGATTTGCTCTCTGTAAGCTCAAGGATTGCCAAATTTGCTATCTTCGATCTGCTCCCTGCAAGCTCAGGGATTGCCAAATCTATTAGCTTCGATCTGCTCCCTGCAAGCCCAGGGATTGCCAAATCTACTATCTTCAATCTGCTTCCTGCAAGCTCAAGGATTACCAAATCTGCTATCTTCGATCTGCTCTCTGCATGCCCAGGGATTGCCAAATCTGTTATTTTTGATCTGCTCCCTGCAAACTCAGTGATTGCCAAATCTACTATCTTTGATCTGCTCCTTGCAAGCCCAAGGGTTACCAAATCTGCTATCTTCGATCTGCTCCCTGCAAGCTCAGGGATTGCCAAATCTACTATCTTCGATCTGCTCCCTACAAACTTAGGGATTGCTAGATCTGCTGTCTTCGATCTGCTCCCTGCAAACTCAGGGATTGCCAAATCTGCTGTCTTCAACCTGCTCCTTGCAAACTCAAGGATGCCAAATTTTCAATCTTCGATCTGCTCCCTACAAACTTAGGGATTGCCAGATCTACTATCTTCGATCTGCTCCCTACAAACTCAGGGATTGTCAGATTTGCTGTCTTCAACCTACTCCTTGCAAACTCAAGGATGCCAGATCTTCAATCTTTGATCTTCTCCCTGTAAACTCAGGGATTGCCAAATCTGCTATCTTCAATCTGCTCTCTGCAAACTCAGGGATTGCCAAATCTGCTAACATCAATCTGTCTCACTACTATCTCGAGGAGATAAAATCTTCATTTTCAGTCTACTCCCTTACTACGTCAGGAAGATAAGACTACAATCTTCAGCTTGCTCCCTTGCTACCCTAGGAAGATAAGGCTAATGGCTAAAATCTGCTCCCCTACTACTTCGAAAAGATAAGATCTGCCAACATCAATCTGTCTCACTACTATCTCAAGGAGACAAAATCTTCATTTTCAGTCTACTCCCTTGCTACATCAGGAAGATAAGACTACAATCTTCAGCCTGCTCCTTTGCTACCCTAAGAAGATAAGGCTAATGGTTAAAATCTGCTCCCCTGCTACTTCGGAAAGAGAAGATCTGCCAATATCAATCTATCTCACTACTATCTCGAGGAGACAAAATCTTCACTTTCAGTCTACTCCCTTGCTACATCGGGAAGATAAGACTACAATCTTCAGCCTGCTTCCTTGATACCTTAGAAAGATAAGGCTAATGGCTAAAATCTGCTCCCCTGCTACTTCAGAAAGATAAGATCTGCCAACATCAATCTGCCTCGCTACTATCTCGAGGAGACAAGATCTAAAATTACCGATGTTGCTACCCCGCCTCTAGGGACATGTCCTGTAGAATTGGTTTTATATGCTTATGTTTATGACTAGGATGCTATGATCAGAATGAATCAAATGCTCCTAGCCAAATGTGTTATGAATGTTATGAATGCAAAATGTCATGATGATGATTCCTTTTTAAGGTACCATTGCTCATTGTTCATCAAGAGTTCCATCTTCGTTCTTCACGAAGTATGCTTTGAACCTTTTCTATTGATTTGGTCTGTTATACCATTCCCCGAATGTTAGGACTCACTGAGATATTTATAAAATGATCCTCTCTTAGGATCAATATTGCTCAACTCCTTAATTTGGCCAATCACCTATTTGGACAAAATAGATAGTCTCAATTTAGACCTTTCTCAGGTATCTCTGACCCTTACACATGGGAATTCTTAAACAATTGTCCTATTTCAGTTTCTTGTATTATCTAGAAATTTCTAGAGTAATATGCAAAACTTATTTTGTAGTAATATTATAGTCCATTAATTTTTATTTTAATATAAAATGCTTGAAAAAGATCACAACTATGGACAAAAAGGAAATTAATCAGGAGCATAGTTTAAAACAATCAAACAAGGATAACCAAGGTGATAAAAGGAATTTGATTAGGGCATATCTTGAAAAGAATATGGTAATCAAAGTTAAAATAGGTAAGTCGAGAATTAGGTGCCCCAGATATATCAGCCTGAGCTTCTCTATACAAACTTCTTGAGGACCATTTTGAGTTCCATATATGTTTAGGGGATCCGGAGTACTTTGTTGATGCCCCAAGACGTAGCATATTCTTCATTGTTAATTCAGGTATAGCAAGACTACTATTTGCCATACTTTGATCAAAATTTGAGCCGCCATTTTCGGGTTTTCAACTCAAAACCCCTTTGGTCTCAAGGTGCCCTTTGTGGGTTTTCGCCTTGGCCTCTCCATTTTTTTATTTTTTATTTTTTTTAAAGGTCACAAAGCGCCCTTTGCGGGTTTTCACCTTGGCCTCTCTTCTTTTAAGTATCTTTGGACTGAATCTGAATTTACAGGATAGGATAAGTTTATCTCAATCAAAATCAATGCTCCCTTGGGGAAAGCCTTCTTTACCTCATAAGGTCCTTCTCCGTTTGGTATTCATTTCCTTTTGAAATCTTTTTGTATAGAAATGATCTTCCTCAATACCAAGTCCCCATCATGAAATTCCCTTGGGTGAACCTTTTCCGTCATAAATCAGCATCATCCATGATGAATACTTTCAAACCTTTTTCTTCAGCCAAGTTCGCTGGAGACGTTCTACTTCATCCAATTCTTGACTCAATCAAAGCTTGAAGAAAAAGAATCTCGATTTTCATGGGTAGGACCACTTCTATTCTATAAACTAATGGGAAAGATGTTGCCCCAGCGAAAGTCTTGGTTGACGTAAGCATAGGGAGTAAGTAGTAGCTTCTTATGCTAATCTTTACAAGTCTCAGTCATCTTCTATAATTTTTGTTATTTTTTTTTGACAACCTTTGCTGCATGGTGCCTGAGCTTTGAACAGACTGTAAACTTTGGACATTGCACAGTTGTGCACTATAAAACACGATCATTTCTGACATCTTTTGTTGTCGGCACCTGATCCTTTCTTTTTTTTTGGAAATTTGGTGACTGTCGACTTTGCAATATTGGCATATGAAGCAACATTCACCCTCTTAGTGAAGTAATTGACGACCACAAAGATGATGTCAACTAGAAGCTTTTGACAAGATCGTCCCCATAACATCTATGCCCCTCATATAGAAAAGTCTGTGAAGAAATGGAAGAGGTACGTGGGCCTTGTCTCCTTAAATACAGCATAACTGATGCCATCCTCTTCTATGATAGATTAACAGTACCTAAACCTCATGATTAGCTTGGCTATTGTGAAACCATTAGCATGTGTCCTTATGTCATCCTTATTAACCTCTTTTAAGATTTCAGCATACTCGCATCTCAGTAACCTAGGCATGTCCTGATATGATCGTGAGAAAACATCTTTGAATTCTTGAAAATAACTTAATGATGTCTCGTCTTATTTCTGTGGTGAGCTAAATTTCAATCTCCACCTCTTTTCTAGGCTCACAATATCCACTGATCCTTTGTAGAGTAGGACTTGTTTTTCATCTTGTTCTACCATTCTTAACAAATCAGAGGATATGTTACAATCTCTGTCATCTTTAAAGTCTTGAGATCCCTCTAGACACCTATCTTACTCGAAAGGAAAATCTAAATCAGTAGCAACGTCACTCATGTCGTTGATATCTAGGGTCCTGTTGTAGGTACAAAGGCAAATTCCAAATAATAAATGATTCTAAGGATGATTATTTATATGGTATGATCATGAATGAAGAATAAAAGAATTTCTGAGTAAAAGAATCTATACAGGGAAAGAATAAAAAATATTTGTTCAAAAAGATGCATTTTATTGAAATAAAAATTCTGGACTCAAGCCTATTTTACAAAAGGTTTCTTATTGCCTCTAGGCTTAAAGCAACAAGTATGTTTTGAATATTACTCTAGATTAACTTTAAAAATACAAGGATCTCTTCTACAGTCTCGTTGTTCAAAACACTCCCAACTATGCAAAGGCTTGGAAACTTTATTCTCGGTTCCCTCTTCAATGTTCAGACTCCCCGATATTCCCTTTGGGCTCTTGACTTCCTCCAGAAATCGCAACTCTCTTGCCCCCACTTTCAACTATTGCATTTACTACTTCGTTAGATTAGGTTCTGAGGAATCGTCGAACTTCACAATCTCCATCTTAATGAGTCCCTCAACTACTTTCTTAAAAGCCATGCAGTTTTCTATCGAATGCCCTCGTGCTCCCGCATGGTAATCACAGTGAACGTTTGAATCGTACCATTTGGGTTATGGGGGTTGCAATAGTTTTAGATAATACGGGGACACCACGTATGCGTCAAATAAACTTTGATATACCTCCTTATACGATATTGAGATTGGCGTAAATTAGAGCTTTTCAGAGTTTTGCCTCGAGCTAGATTCCTGCCTTAGTGAACCCTGTTGCCTAGCTGCGTTTGGTTGACTAATTGTTATCGACCTTGAGTACCCTTTGTTGTACGTGCTCTTATTATTCACTTTGTTCTCCCTTTTCCTTAGAGCTGACCTTTTGGGAGTTTCCCCTTCTATCTTGCCACCTCTTATGGCATTTTCAATCATTTCGCCTGCCATTTCTATATCTGCAAAGCTCTTGGTGGTACTTCCTATCATATGAGTAATGAATGGAGCCTTCAAGGTATTGATAAAAAGCATTGTAGTTTCCTTTTCCAGGAGCGGTGGCTGAACTTGCATGGCAACTTCCTTCCACCTTTGCGCATACTGTCTGAAGCTTTCATTTGGCTTCTTTTCCATATTTTGTAAGGTGATTCTGTCAGATGTCATGTCTGTCACATGATTGTATTGCTTCATGAAAGCTTGCGTAAGGTCTCTCCAAGAACCAATCCTAGCACGGCTTAGTTGATTGTACCACCTAGACGCTGCCCCAACCAAACTATCTTGAAAGCAATGGATCAACAGCTGATCATTGTTAACATAGCCGGTCATCTGTCTACAGAACATGGTGATATGGGCTTCGGGACAACTAGTCCCATTATACTTCTCAAATTCTGGCATCTTGGACTTATAAGGAAGCACCAAATCTGGGACCAGGCTCAAATTTTTAGCATCAATGCCATAGTGATTGTCAGCATTTTCTAAGGCTTTGAACTTCTCTTCTAACCATCTACAATGATCCTCTAGCTGCCTTGATAATTCAATTCTCATTCCTTCTCTCTCGGCGACGTCTAGGTTGGGGATGACAGGATTGGCGAGGTTATCTCCTGGGTTAGATCCCAAACCAATTTGGAAATTCATTGGCACCCCAGTATCAGCTTGCCCTTGTTGAGGCCTAATTGTGATAAATGGCCTTCGGGAATGCACCTCAGGTTGGGCTTGTGCATGTGGTGGGGTAAAACCCAGAGGATAATCCTCATTATCCTCTCCAGTATTAGTCATAGGGCCGTTTCCTTTGTCCATTGCCCCACTCAGTAGCTGGGCCATTTGAGCCATCATATTTCTTTGTGCTTCCAACATCTGGTCTCTCATCTCTTGTTGGAGTTTTACCAATTGCTCTTGCATCTGGTCTTGCATGTCTTTTTAGAGCTGTTCAAATCTTTGATCCATGTTCTTTATTTTAGTGCATGTACCGTAATGGTGTGTACTTTTCATATTTTTTCCTCTCTCTTCCGTAATAACTTCCACTAATTAGGGTCCTTCTATGGATTTAAATGTATATGATGTAATGTAATGCAAATGCATGAATGCAAAAAGATATCGATTCTGATTCAGTTTCATTTAGAAAACTTTATTTACAAAATAAAATTCTTTACACAAAATGGATTACAAATACGCTTTCGCCCTAAGGCCCAAAGCTTTAACCCTTCTAAACAATACAGCTAACTCTCGACCCCTATCTGATTCTAACTCAAACTTTACACTTAACATATCGGCCTGTGCTGCCAAAACTTGTAAATGATCTGCCACTTCCTGAATTTGGACTATAGCTTCACCCATGAGGTAGTCTCTATTCCTAACTTGATCCTCAGAATGATAGAGCTCTTCCTTCCAATGCCCTTCTCATGCTTCAAGATGCTCGATCTGGAGTTCACAGTTTTGTAACATCGATTCTAACCTTTCAATCTTGCCCTTCAATTCCTCGACCTTGTTCAGACTTGACTTTAACTCAGCTATAGAATTATGACTTCGAAGGTGATGAAGAGACCGTCCAAGTTCAGCCACTTTAGCTTTTAATCCACATTTCTCCTTCTGACTCTCCGCCAAGCTCCATTCTGAGGTCTCGTTTTTCACCTAAATTTCTTGGAACTTCCTTTCCCATCGATCAGCTTTGGCTTTTTCCTCTCGAATCTCTTGTTGCCACTATTTCGAATTCTTCTCCAATCCGGCTCTTTTCATCGACAGCTGTATCTTCTTATATTCTGTCTTCAAATCTTTTTCAATCATCAAGCAAGTAGGGTAGATCACCATAATTATGGTAGAACAGCTGCTTGGTCTCGTCATCCCATTAGGCCCATATATCTCTTAATTCTTAGAGCTCATTCTGCACCGCACTGATGCGAGTGAAGTCCCACAACTTCGATGTATATCTCTCTGTGACACTATCTCCTTTTTTTAATTGGGTATTCTCTGACCATACAAGGACTGTAGCGTTGTCATCCACTTTGTCAAGAAATTTATTCTCCATAACAAAACTTTCTAATTTAGAAATCGAACCATGAATCGACACCTTTAAATGCTGAATGACATGCAATGATAACAAAATAAACTTGGTCAGTGTCATGTATATAAGACATAATTCAAAGAGAATAAAAAAACAAGCACCTAAATGGGTAATTACTATGGGTCAACATAGTTCTACCTAAGGCAAGCTCCTAGGGTTTACTATATGTGTTTTTGGTTCTAAAGGAAAAGGGTACCTAAACCAGCAGATTCCTCGATCCTCACCCATTATAGGCTCATATAGGCCGAGTTCAGTTCAGGGGGACACATTTCCCTATGGCCATGCAGAGATGAAAATCTCACGGAGACATAGGTACGGATGTATCCCGGAAGCAATCCACTAGCCCATGCGGAGGTGAAAACCTCACGAAGGCGTAGCTTCTCACTCCCACTTAAGGGTGTGACCACAACGGTCATGCAATGTAATGTGTGTAAGAAAAAATAACAATCATATGCAACAAACACATGCAAAAAGATCATAATTTTTCAAATCAAATTTTCAAATTTCGACAAAAGGACAGAAAATAATCAATTTTATGGCTTGACTCTCTTATTTATCCCTAGTGGAGTCGCCAAGCTGTCGAAACCATTTTTTTGTTTGGAAAACGGGGTCGACTTTTAAAACAAAAATGGAGCCGCCACCAATCTTTTTTCGAGGTGTGATCGGGTCACCTTGAGATTAATCATTTTAATAAAACATTTTGATTCATTAAAACAATGTTTTTGGTTTACAAAATTCGAGAAAACGGGCTCAGGAGTCGGTTACGCACGAGGAAGGATTATCACCCTCGTAACACCCAAAAATTGGTACCTAATTGATTAATAAATGTCCTAATGTCGAAAATTCAAAAAGATTTTAAAACATGATCTTTTTTTAAAAAAATTGAACGATTTGAGTAGAAACTTGAGATTCCTTTGTTTCGAAAGAGTACAAACATCACATCCAGCACGTTAGGACACGATGTTCTAAACCCTCGTAACCAAAATCATCCCATGGTTTACAAAATTCATTAAAAGGATATTTAGTTGTTTGCCAAATGGAAAATCGAAACCCAGCACGTTAGGGCACTATTTTTCGAATTTCTAAATACAAAACATTGCCTTATTTAATAAAATAAAACAGCTTGAAATAAATACCACATAAAAATTTAGAATAAATAAATAAAATACAAATTTGCAAAAGTGTGAAAATAAAATAAATCTCTATACAAAAATAATAAATAAACGAATAAAAATAAAAAGAATAATTAATAATTAACAATTAAATGGATAAATAAAAAAGTTGAAAAAAACGAAGATGAACGAAGAATAAAATAAGAACAAACCATAGAATATAAGAACGCAAGAGGGAGAGAAATTTGAGTGAATGCTCTCAAGAATTCTTATTGCTCCCCAAAACTCAAGTGATTTACAATGAAGGGAGAGGCCTCTATTTATAGTTGAGCCTCCCCAAATCCAACGGTACAGATCAATTACATCAACGGTTAAGATTAAAGGGTATCTAGAAATTAAATCTCTAAGATTACAAAATCATATCTTCTAAGATTGCATATCATATCTAAGATTGCATATCATATCTAAGATTGTATCATATCTAAGATTGCATATCATATCTAAGATTGCATATCATATCTAAGATTGTATCATATCTAAGATTACATATCATATCTAAGATTGCATATCCTTGAAGATTATATTTCCATATGAGTCAAGCTTGTAGATGGACCTTAAATCTTTTTAAGTAATGGGCCATTCCGGTCGGGCCAAATTATATATTTGTAATTTTGGACTGGACTTGGACTTTGTTTTATTTTTTTGGGGTTTATTATTTTTTGTGTGAGCCCGGGCTAAATTGGCCTATTACACTAACAAGCACTAAAATCAACTATAACATAAACCATACCATTTTCCTTTATATTTACCAAAAAATAGCTAGCAGAACGGGACGCTAACATCATACGGACCTTACCATCAACTTTCCATCTGCACACTGGAGCAAAAAACCAGAATAGATAGAGCAATATCAATCATAACTCAAGCAAACTACAATGCCTTCATGTGTCTGTAAATTTAATTGACATCCTCATACAGTAGGAATTTCATCTGAAATCTTGCAGATATAAATATATATACCTCTGAAAATAAATGTACACATATAATAATTGAAAAAATTTCTGAAATTTTCTCAACCAAAAACTCTGCATTCAGCTATTAATGCAGCGCAATCATTATTCCTCTGTCTAATTTTGTCATTACTGAATCCACATTATCTCATTCAAAATCAGAATTTATTCGAAAGAAAATCTAGCAATCATATACCTTACACATCATACCTGAATAAGTGCATTAGTTGAACTTGACTTTTCTTTAATTGTAACGTTTCAGAACCCGGATGATCTTCATATTAACCTGACCTATTTTCTGTAACTGTGTTAATTTGCTAAATCATTCTCCACTTTGATTATGTTGTCAATTAATCTACCACTGAACTCTTTAGTTAGTTTTTTTTTTCACTTGTAAGCCTATTCAGTCTGAATTTCATGTAATCTCTCTCTGAAATACCTTGTTGAAAAGAGGGGTGAGGTTGTAACACCTTTGATTTACCTCGTATATACTCATGCATATAACTTAACACTCATCAATATAATATTATCACAATTATACAATTTGCTTCAAGAAACTTAGCATACGTTCATAATTCAGATACTCCCTGATCATCTTATACAAACTAGTGCACTTATGCATGCATTCATGAATCTCAAATAACATTACTCATAACATTCACTTAACTTCTCTAGTTATACATAGAGCATCATACAAATGGCAATTTAACATGAACACTTATCTTAATATAAACTTTCCTTTCATCTTATCTTATCTTTCATATTTCCCAAACAATTCTTATTCACAATTTATTTATTATCACATAAACATCATGAACTATTATTCTTACCTTTTATGAACCTCAACTCATCATAAACATACTGCCTGTATTATCAAACTTAGCTCGGTTGGAGTGCACATCTGTTTGACAAAATATTTTACATCTAAGTCGGGAGTCGTCACACTATCATAGTTCAATATGGCATGTATAGCTAGACTCTTACTCATGCTAGATAGCCTAAGAACCGACTAAAATTTTGCTCTGATACCAATAAATGTAATACCCCTTACGCGAGACCGTCGCTAGAATCGAGTACGAGGCGTTACCAGACTTAACTTACTAGTTTGGGCATAAATTATTTTTTAAATTTATTCACTCACATCCATCCAACATGTCCCTAAATAGGCCCTCAAGACTGTAATTATGCAATTAAAATGGTTCGGGACCAAACTGAGAACATTAAAAACTTTCCGATTACTTAAACAAATCAAAACAAATTATTTCACTATTTAAGATAAAACAGTCTACCTGCGTCATAGTCACTAAATTAATTATAACTCAAATTAAAAAGCTCAAAATTTAAATCCATAAATTTTCTCTAAAACTAGACTCATATATCTTTTTACCATAATTTTTCCAGAATTTTTGGGGGGCCAATTATTATAGTTTATTAGTTAAAGTCTCCCCTGTTACACAATCCAACGGTTATGACCTTTTCTCACTAAAAATCAATATCTCATAGTACAATTTTCATTTAATGTTTCTGCTCATTTTTAATCAAATAGACTCATTAAGGAATCTAGACATATAAATTATAACCTTTAATTCTTCTTGTACAATTTCTAGTAAATTTCTAAAATTAGAACAGGGGATTACGAAGTCATTCTGAACCAGTCTCACAAGAAATTAAATATATCAGAATATAGACTTCCTTTGCTTGCTATGTTTCTGTCTTATGAAAATAGACTCAATAAGCTTTAATTTTATATCTTATTCACCATTTAATTCCATTTCTAAAATTTTTAGTGATTTTTCAAAATCACATCACTGCTGCTGTCCCAAAACTGTTTCATAACCAACTTTTACTCTTTCATAATTTCTTTGCATTAAACCTCATTTAGGCATACATAACATCAACACATGTTCTTATTTAGCTATATCATAAGGACATACACACAAAATGGCCAAGTCCCTATACATGCCATAACTGAAAACGTTTCAATGAAAATACCCAATTGGTAACTTGATAGTCGAAACTGTGAAGCGATCTCCGATAACCTCCAACCCAAGCTTGTTTGATAAAACTCTAGAACAGGGGAAAGGAAAGAGGTAAGCTTATAAAGCTTAGTAAGTTCACATGTAAAATAATAGGCATTAGAAATAAATTTAGCTGATTATTAAGCTTTCATAATTTGCATAAATAATGTTAAGTTCTTACTTTCCCATCTTACTCATTGGTAACCTTACCAAAGGCTCAAAATAATAAAAAAATATCTTACTTAATAGCTTGCTTATGTACCTGCAACATCTCACTTAACACATTAGTTCTCTTTCATAATATATAGGCATATTGTCAACCATGTCACAAAGCGTCATAAGTATAATTGAAAACTTATCACTTACTTAATACTTAAATATACTCATTAAAATACTTTTAATATCATCAACTTATAACCTCAATATTATAAGCCTTATGTACATACCTGTGCTCTTTCCTCATGATCTTACCTTGTCATCTCTTTGACTTACCCTTTGGATTACTCAAGCACCTTTCCTTTTGAAATTTACCATTGCCATATCTTAACATGGTCTTATGTGGTATCCTTCCCTTGTGAATTCGCCAATGCCATACCTTGGCATGGTCTTACATGGGAACTTTGCCTTATAGTAACATGTCAATGCCATGTCTTGACATGGTTTTACATGAAATCTTTGCCTTATAGTAACTTATCAATGCCATGTCTTGACA
The DNA here is from genome assembly GCA_020496765.1 of Gossypium stocksii. NCBI lineage: Eukaryota > Viridiplantae > Streptophyta > Magnoliopsida > Malvales > Malvaceae > Gossypium > Gossypium stocksii. Next base: position 60,645,470 of record CM035622.1, read on the forward strand.
TAGTTTTACTTGATTTCCTTGCCTTGTAAAACTTACCAATGCCATGCCTTGGCATGGTATTACTTGGTATCCTTATCTTATGTTGCCATGGGTCAACCATGGTCTATTTCCGTCAATTCTTCCTTAATTGCCATGTTATAAACATGGACTTTTCCGTCAATTCTTCCTTAATTGTCATGTTATAAACATGGACTTTTTCGTCAATTCTTCCTTAGTTTCCATGTTATAACATGGACTTTTCTGTCAATTCTTCCTTAGTTGCCATGTTATAAGCATGGACTTTGAAATATTAAAGCCTTGGCAATTCATAGCTAAAACATACTTACTCAAAATTCTCAAGGTTTGTCACATAACTCAATAATAATAGCAACAATTTCATAATAATAAAATGCTACTCAACTTACATACTTACATTCTCAATCTCATCATATCCTCAATTTACCTTACTTTCCTCAAATTATGCTATTCAATACTTTCTTGATCTTATACAAAGCCACATTACCACTATGGTCTTATATGTAAACTTATTCGAATTCTCACTTTTAATGTCGAATCATTTCTCAATTATTATCATTATATTCAAAAATCAATATTAAAACATTTATAACTAATATATCAATTTAGCATTCAAACATGCTTAATTAAATGCTTATTAAACACATGAACTTACCTTGAAACCAACACAGCCATTTTGACCAACTTTCCCGATTTTTAGTTTTTCTCCCGTTCTAGGTCCAAATCTCGTTTTTGGGATCTAAAACATCATATTTCACTTATTTAATCAATGCACTAATCATTTCGGACCTAAAACATATTTTTACAAAATTTAAATTTTTGCCCTTAAACTTTTACATATTTATACTTTTGCCCCAAAGTTCGGAAATTAAACTTTATCCTTAATTCCAATGTTTTAGGACATGATGATCATTTATCCTTCTATGGCCATCAAATTCTCGCCCTAACATGCACTTATGAACAATAATAATTTTTACCGATTATAACGTTTTACTCGTTTTTACTGAAAACCGCTTAGCAAATGTCGTTTAACATAAGTCTAAGCTTCATATTTTGTCATAAAACATCAAAATACACACTTTTCACCTATGGGTAATTTTCCAAATATAAACCCTACCTCGAATTAATGGTAGAATTAGCTTAATTAAGTTACCGGGATTCCAAAAATTTAAAGAATATGAAAAACGGGGCTAGAACGGACTTACCCTAAAGCTTGGAAGATGAACAAACCCTAGCCATGGTGTTCCCTTGCTACATTCGGCCATGGAGAAAAGAAATGAAGAAGATGATAGCTTATTTCATGTTATTTTGTCTTTATTCGTTAATTAAGACATTTTACCAAAATGCCCTTAAATACCTTACTAACCATGTCTATTTTTGTCCATCAAACTTTAATGATCTAATTACTATTTAAGGACCTCTACTTTAAACCCCTATTTCAATCAAGTACTTTATAAACTAGAATACATATTTTGCAACTTTTGCAAATAGGCCCTAATAGACAAATTAAACATGCAATCTATAAAATTTCTTATCGGTAGTCTAACACATGCATCCAATTAATCGGTAAATCATGATAATTCATCGTAATAAACTTTTCTATCTCGTATTTTTGGTTTTGCAACCACTGTTCCGTTTAGGCCCTTTTTCGGGATGTTACATCCTTACTTGCGATCCTTGGATAAGTTACTCTCTTACATCTTCATAATAAGGCTAGCTTTTGCACAACCTATCTTCCTCTAATTCTTGTTGAGCCCTTACTCATGACTTGTTGGCTTTCGCACCTATCCTTACCACTTTCATCATTTTTGGCAGATTCCACTTGATTCGCTCGCCATACATACGTTCTCTTTTAACTCTTCTTCCACCTACGTGGTTTCTCATACTTGACGCACTGGCATAATATCCATCGCTTAAGATCCTGGTGAACTTTCTACATCTATTTTCTGGCGGACTCTATGGGTTACCATAGCTGAGCTATGGTCTTATACCCTTCTCACCATATTTCTCATGTCTCATTGGACTTAACTCGTATTTACTGTCCCGACGGACTTAACCCGTATTTACTATCCTAACGAACTTAACCCGTATTTACTATCCCAACAAACTTTATCTATTTTGTGGTTACAGTCTCAGTGGACTTTTTTTGTTTTATAGATGCCATGGAGTCTTTCATCCATGGTCTTACTCATTATACCTGGATGCCATAACATCTTTCATCTATGGTTTTACACTGTATACCTTATACCTTGTACCATGCTGCCTTGGTGTCTTTCATCCATGGTCTTACACTACGTACCTCATACCAAACTGCCATAGCATCTTTCATATATAGTCTTACACTATATACCTTATACTAGACTGCCATGGCATTTTTCATCTATGGTCTTACGCCATATACCATCGTCACGGTGTCGCCCTGAATGAGTAGTCGATACCACCGTCACGGTAAATACCTTTCCATAATACTAATCTCCTAAATCCTCCTCCAATTACCTCCTTTACACCACCTAACCTTGATGCTCAAACACAGCGATGTTCCCTCCACAAGTCTTAGAGCTCGTGGCGATAACTAACAAGACCACTCCTCCTTTCCTTTCCTAAATTCATCTATGCTCTCAATGGTTTTTCCCACAATTTTCATGCAATGCATGCACATATCATCAAATGTTATGTTTATGCAACATGGCATACTTAGATGGCATAAATCATAACAGCAGGTTTAGAGTTTGGAACTAACTTGAATCTTTATCATTTCCACAACTTAGCTTCCTTGAACGCTAGATTTTCCATTCTCCTAGCAGTTAAGTATTTCAACCAAAATCATAGGTTAAACTCAATATTCTAGCTTAACCCCATACATGTGAAACCCTGAAAATAGTCTTGAAGTCCATAAGTTTATTTACTTATTCTTAGGTATTCATAAGGGCTAAAAATCTTACCAGCTTGCTAGTTTTCCTACTTTTCCAGCTTAATCCTTATGAAGTCAGCTTCATACAGAACCTTCCATAGCTATTCCTTCTTCGGGCTACTAAAGAAGATGAAGAACGAAAGAAAATGAAATAGAATTGGGAAGAAAATCATCCATGGGACATTTTTAGCTATTTATAGCCCTTTTTCGTGCTATTACCAACCTCATGAGAATCATGCATTCATAATCATTATGTCTTCCACAATGGAATTAGTTGGTTCTTTTCTACCCGAACCAGATTTGGTTCTCAACCATGTCTAATTTAGTTTCAAGCTATCTCGTTTCTTTCAATGAAGGTTACCAACTTGCGATCTCTTTTGATTTAGTCCTCTAATTATTTTCAATTTTTGAGTTAATTGGGAACCAGGTGTTACAGAAAATTCATGAAGTATGTTCTAAATATGAACATCAAATATAAAAGTGAGTTCTCTAAGTTATTTTTATAATTATTATGTAGGTCCCTTTGCGGCTCTTTGACTAATCACCTCCGTTGATCACAACCAAGATCACTAACACACATTCACTATGAGTAATATTGTTCTGAACACTCAAACGACCATCAGTAAAAAGCCCAACATGACAGTCATTATCCATTTTATCTACACTTTATAATGTCAAACCGTCAATTTTATTGAAGGATAGCTGGAAGACCCATCCATCTATAGGAATTTATCACATGACTCCTCACACTTTTCATATGAGAACCATGAATCCCCTTAAAGAGAGGATATACACAAATGTGCTCTCTCTCTCTCTCTCTCTCTCTCTTTCTCTCTCTCTCTCTTCTTAACGACTTTTCATTTTCACTAGGTGAACTGGCCTCCTACTTTCACTGCCCTTTCTCCTTGTCGATCTTAGGTATCAACAACAATATTTCACTTACAATCATTGGTTTGATTTTTTTTTTTTGTTATTTCTGCCTTGCTACATATAAGTTTGATTCTTTGGTGTTTAACTTTTAATTTTTACATGCTTTCTTTGTAGTCCACCATCAGTTAAAGATCAATTATTAATTGAAACTATTTATTAGGAAATAAAAAAGAACTTATTTATTCAAGTTTTGTTGTGGTTTATGAGAAATAGAATGATTTTTAAAACAAATAGAGTAACAATATTACTTTGTTTTGCTTTCAATTTTTTTGAAGCTTCAAAATTGATATGATGTAATAATTTGATTCTTTATCTTAGTATCATTTAACCTTTTATAATTTTTTATACATTTTATTTAAATTTTTATCTTTAGAATATTTTCTTCCTCAATTTTTTTATCTTTAAATTTGTTGTTTTATGTCATTTGGATGGTCATTCTCTACATGTCAGTAATGGAGTGAGAACATCATTATGGTATAAATAAAAAGTAAAAAATATATATTAAAATTTTTTTTATGATTGAAGTATTCTTCATGTTTGCATGAAAACTAACATTTTCATTTAAATTAGGATTTAAATTTCTTACATTAATGAAAAAAATAGTAAGGTGAAAAAAAACATAATATGAGATATTTCCTGTCAACCAAGTTGGTTTTCTTTGTTTGATTATTTCATCAATCTGACTGAGCTTGATCAACAGTTACGTATGCTTTTCCTCTGTTCAATCTTTCATCATTGGTCATCCTTCCTCTTCTCATCCTTTTTTTGTTTGGTTGTTCCGTGTTCTTGAGTGTTGTTTCTTCTCAATTTTAATAATGTTCATAATCCTATTGATGCTTTATTTTTTCATCATGTATTTTCTACCTTTTTTTTCGATTGACTTCTTTAATCTTTGTTGGTTTATCTTAATCGTTGTTTTCCTATTTGGAGCATGCACATGCTTCAACTCAATGTGGTTTCATTCTTTGGATAAAGGATTTATTTTCTGTTTCATCCTGTAATAGTTTTCGCTTATGTCAGCTGCCTATTTTTCTCAAAGCGTCACATTATTTTTCTAAGCCAATTACTTTCAATATTGTGTATTTAAATTCTAATTTATTTCTACAGACAATTGGTCTATTTGTTTCTTGAAAGATGAAGCGTCCAACTTCATGTGATAAAGATTTGATACATTTGCCTATTTATATTGGATGTATGTTTGATAAAAAGACCACGAAGTTACTTGTAACACGTCAAAATTAAAATAGTTATTGAACCATTTCAAATAGTTAAATCAATAGATTTTTGGGAATGAGCATGGTGTCGCATTTGTGGTTTTGTTAATTAGTTATTTCTAATGCTTAATTTCTTAAATTCGGTTGTAATTAAAAATTAAAATTAAGACTTATGACTAGATTGTAAGAGAGGATAAATTAAAGGTTTAGTGTCTTAAGGTAAGAAAATCGGATTTAAGTTAAGGGAGGTCCTTATTTAGTAATTAGACCAAGGGTATCTAGGCAACTATTCTTTTTGAAAAATTGGTTGGGGGAATTTTCAAGATTACATTCTCAAATATATAAAAAATGTTTTCTCGAGTTTTCTCTCATTTTTTCATTAAATCTTGATTTTAAATCATTCAATTTCAATCAGTAAGTTAAATTTTTATTAAAATCTTTTATAAAACAAGATTAGAGGATATAAAATTTTAACATTTTCTTTTCTTTACTTTTCTAGTTCATGTTAGTTTTGAAAAGCAAGAGGAGGGAATTGAGTTTTGAGTTTCTTTGATTGATTCCCTAATTTTGAAGCAAGATAGAATGTTTTCTAACATAAATATATGAATATTAATTTTTAAAAATTGGTTTTAAGAATTCTTTTCCATATTTGTCATTTTTTTGGTATTTTCAAGACTAGAGAAAGATTTGATTCTATCATTTTCTTGTTGTTTTTGAGCTGGTTTATTAATGATTTTAAGTTTAAAAACTCATGCGGAGAGTGAATTTCAAGTTTGATTAGAGTTTGGGGGATGTTCTTGAAAGATGCCATTGTTGGAGCTAGAGAGAAAAAAAGTGAGTTCTAGTTAGATTCTTGTGTTTTAAGGGTTTAAGGGTTACAAAAAATTATGTTTAACTTAGGAATTATAAAGGAAGTATTAAATTACAAGTTTTAAGAATGTAGAGTAAGGATCAGATAAGTGTTCTTAAGGTGGTTTTAGGAAGCGATTCGAGTTTTCACTTTACTGAATAGCATATCATCATCAGTTTTAGGTGTTTTTAGTGCCAGTTATTGATGTAATAACTTAATTGTCTTGTTTGGCTATGAATTTGAAGCTAAGGACATGGCCAAAACACCTAAGGTTAAAGGGAGGAAAGGTTCCGAAAGCGTAGCTATTTTGGTTTGTGCTAGGTTAACTAAATTTTATAATATATGTTTTAATTAAGCAATTTAGATTAGGAATTGTTGTCGATGATTTATGTTTGATTGATGTTTAATCTTTTTTATATGTCAAATCTTTGCTTAATAAAATGTTGTGAGGAGTTTATAGGAATGTATAATATCGATTGTGGTTGTTGTTAAGAATATGAGACTAATTCTTGAGATATATATTATGTTAAATATTAATGCCTATTTTTAACGCCCCAGTAATTCTTTTAATTTATTTTTGTATGTTTGTAATATAAATATTTGTTTGCTTCAGTGGTTAAGTGTTCTGGAAGTTTCTGAGAGGTCCCAAGTTCAAGCTTTAGCTTGAGCAAATTTTTGTTTTAATTGATTAAACCCCTAACTTTGGCCAATAGGCTTAAGAATAAATGTTATTAAATTAGGTTAGAAAAGGCCTACTGGTCCAGTGGTTAGGTGGAGTGCAAATAGGTAAGGGGTCCTGAGTTTGAGTGCTACCACAAGCGTGGGATTTTTTTTTATTGCTCGCGTCATGTCAATGTTAGAGTTTGACTAAAATACTAAGTAGTGGAGGTGTGGGAGGAGTGTAATTGCCAAAATTTAGGAGAAAATATGGGGATTTGGGGGTTGTTATGCCGATTTGGTGGGAGTAGAGTTCGATTTACTCTATTTGCTTCCTCATTCTCAGATTTTGATAGGTTTTCTTTTTTTACTTTTCCTCTTATTTCTTTTGCTGCCGCCTTCACCTTGTGTTGTCCATACCAAATCTTTTTCTTCCTATCTCTTCTTTTGTTGTTGTTCATCCCTTCTGTTGCTGCCGAAAGTCTTTTGGCTCTTGCTAAGTTTTGACGCTCTCTTACTCCCTCTTTATTGTTGATTTTTGGCCCTTGTAGCCAACCCTTCTAACGTTGGTGAACCACCTCCTAGTCGGCTCTCTTACTATTTCGGTGTCTCTTTGTGTCGTTCTTTGTTTTTTCTTTTTCCCTATTGTGGCAATTCTTTTCATCTTTGTTCTTATTGGCTAGTTGAATCTCCGGCCTTGTTTTCTATTTTAATTGCTGATATATCTTCTTCCGTGTACGATTTTGTTTCTCGGTAATTTAATTTTAGTTTGGATTAACTATTCATATGGATATTGGTTAATAAGTGTTCGATTAGATTGCAGGAGTTAGTAACCATTCAGGTTCGACAGTTTGAGTGGGTTGTTTTTGGTTGTTCAAACGTGGTAAATGGATGACGATGAAGTGTTTAAGTGTTCTAGTAGGTTCATTTAAAATTCTTTGGACGTGTGACTAATTGTTGGTTATTGATCAAATGTGATTTGTAGGGCTCAAGGATTGAGTGCGCTATTTTTGGATTCAGGTGTGTAAACACAACCTTGATTATGGAAATCGACAAAAAGCTTTAAAAAAAGTGAATTTTGTCACCACATGGGCGTGCGCTCGCTCGTGAGGTAGTCCGTGTGACCAAACTTGAGTGTGAGATTGACGAGGCCAGCCATGTGCGATTTAATAGGCTGGGCCGAAATGGGCCTTATGGGCCCCACGAGCACGTGGACCCCACATGAGCAATCCACACGTGCGTGTAGAAATTATTGGGCTAGGTTATGTAATTCACGCAGCCAAGGTCATTTTGGGCCGTGTGGGCCATACGGGTTTGTGGGCCCACATGGGCCCGTAATATGGGCTATAGGCCCATTTTCACTGTTTGATTGTTAAGGTTGCATGAGTCACTCGAGACGACTGTGGACCTTCAATAGGGTCGGTAAGCTTACCTAGACCCCTATTTGACTGAATGACTGTTATGCCCCTACGTGACGTATCTATGTATATCATGTATGACTAAATTTAGCATGTTAATTTTAATTGTATTGAGTACATTTGTAATATTATGTTATGACATGACAGCATTGCATGGGGATGGGTATATTATGATTGGAGTAAGTGTACTGTATTGGCAACTCTGCTGCACCTCATTGATGGCTTTAAGTCGAATATATTATTGGCAGCTCTACTGTAAATACTGTTTAGTGCCGCAACCGGTGCTAATTCGTAAGTGTAGGGATGGGTGGGTTGATTTATTCCCCACAAGAGTGCAGGGTTAGACCGAAGATGGAGTACAGAGGTTGGTTGGGAAGAATATGCATACTATACACGGCATACTGATTTATGATACTGTAATGGGCTAAGGCCCTACAGCATACTAATTTTGTGATGGGCTAAGGCCATACTACAACTGTTACTGGTACTACTATTGTAACGGGCCAAGGCCCAACTGATTACTATTACTGAGAATGGCTCAGGCCCAGATTGTTATTTGTCTGCATTATGTCTATTGACTGCTTGAGGGTTACACACTGAGTTTTGATAAACTCACCTTTTTGTTTTATTATACAAGTAATCCCCAGGCTTTGGCAGATCGGTGCAATGAGAGACTCAGAGGTGGCCACACTACCGCGTATTTAATTCGTATCTATTTATGTTTTCTTTTATTTAAGCATTGTTATTTGGGGTTTTATTTCTATAATATGGCCTCTTTGGATTTTTCTTTAATTTGGGATTTTGATTGTTATGATTCGTAACTACTAGCAGTAGGAAAAGACGTGAGTTTTTTTAAAATAATAAATGTTTTAACGAAAATTCTATGAATGCACAAACTTTTTAAAAGCTTCCGCTATAAATGATGTTTTGAAAATTAATAACGTTTTAGATGAAAAAAACTTACTTTTGATAATGACTCACATTTTGCAAATGAATGGCACGTTTTAAGAACATCATAAGATAACACAAAGAGGTTAAATGAGATAGGGGTTTTTAACGACATCATACTATTCGAAAAATACTTTCTTGTGACATCGCCAGATTCGGCCATAACGTCTAGGCTGGGTTTGGGGTTTTACACTATTGATACAAATATGTGTTTTAACAACAAATTCCCTATTAAACAAAGTTGGAAATACTTTGGGTATAGTTGGCATGCCATTGAATTGTTTATGTAAAAAGATGGTTGTGGCACTTGTGTACATCCTTGTTTGTTCTTGTTCATGTTTTTATTTGGCACTTATGTGCATTTTGGATTTGGCACATTAGTGCCTATTTGGCGCTTGTGCAAAACTATTTGGAGTGTTTAGAGATTGATCCGTATATTTGTTCTTTGTTCAATATTTCGTTAATAGAGACAAAATTTATGCTATGATTAAAATGTTGTAATGATTTACTAAAATGAATGTTGATGAATATGTTATTTGGAGATATCCTACATAATTTCTATTTCATAAAGTGTGTTAGAGAAACTACTATAATCAATGTTAGCATGATTCGTGTTGATTATATGGAGATAAGATTTAATTCATGATTATTTTGATATTCTAGCATATTTTGCTTAATGGATATATGTTATGATATTGATTTTGTTAGCACTACTTAGCTTCGAAAATCATGGTGTATGGATTTTTTATTCTATGCGTAGGTTATAGGATTTTGTTCGAGTTTTGATTTGGTGTTTATCAGCATCCATACTTAAGTTTCTGCAATACCGTGAATTTTGTAATTTGTCCCTTTTGAACTTTAGTATCGGCATGTACCTAGGTTTCTAGATTGACTTTGGGATCTTTAAGTGATGGATTGTGGTATTTTGCTATTACTTGACATATATGGTATGTTTTGGATTTATTGCAACTTATAATCTCTTTTCATTTGTAATTGTAATGTGAATTATATTGGAAAATCGGGTTTGAAAAACGCAGCAGAAAATAAATTTAGGGAAAAATCAAAGTTTTAGTTTTTTTTAAAATAAGAACTTGGTTGTGATATCTAAAGTAATAAACACTTAATCAATGTAAATTTTTTATTCATTTAATATGAATGCTTCGACTAAGTAGTCTTCTCCGCCATACTCAAGTTCACGTCTGCCGAGTGTAGGCTTACTTCGAATAAAAAAAAATTCTCAAAAATTACTAATGAGGTAATTTTGCAAATTCTCTAAACTTTTAGGCCAAGTTGTAAATAAGAAAAATATCTTTAGAAATTTTCTAAAATAATTTATTCAGAAAATTTCCTCTCTACAAGTTTCTCTTGAATTCAGGTGTGTGTAAATAATGACCCAAGACTCTCTTTATATAGAGAGAGTTTAAAGAGTTCAACTATAATTAAACTTGATCACTTTAATATTAAATTAATATAATATTTATTAATATTAGATTAAATTTAATATAAAATCTTATTAAATTAATAGAATATTTATCTACAAGATAAATATTAAATTAAAGTAAATATTAAATCTATTAAAATAATATTATTTTTAGAATGGTTAATCTAAAATTAAATTCTCTGGTAAAGTCCCAGTAGGAGTGTAATTCTTCCACTGCTTAACCACCAAAGACCCATCGTTGTTGACCATTTTTTTTACCACCAGAATGCCACTGTCGTTGTCCCCGACACCCTGAGCTAGTTCGATTTCTGTCAGTTCGGTCAAACCAGTGACGGCCTGACCTGTCTGGTCCAACCATCAGTTGGACCGTCGGTCCTGTTTCACATACCAGACTTGGTTCAACTAGTTTTTGGGTCTTGGTCTCGGTTTTGGACTCTCAGGTGCAATTTACGATTTGAGGTCCAATTTTTAAGTTCAATTACCTATTGGGCCAATTGTCTGACTTGAAAATTAACTCCTAAAAATATCATATTAATTTTAATTAATTTGATTAATTTAATTTTACTTTATCAAAATTAATTTTCCAAAAAATCACTTAGATTTTTCATATTAATTTTTCAAAAAAAATTTTAATCAAATTTTCTAGTTGAATAATTCTTACGACAATCCAATTTAATTCCACATCAAATAAATCGACTCAATTAAATTATTTCCAAAAGCGTAGAATTTACTACTAATTCAAATGCAGCCCGATCGAGCTTTTGTTGAGCTAGTGGGGGGACCAATTGAACATATACAATTAGGATCTAGTAATTGCAATTATGTCCAGAAGCATCATTTCGATAATTCACAATTACTTAATCATAGAGTCAGTCCATAATAAGTACCATGATTAAAAACTCTTTATTGTATACTATTTACAAAAGCAATTTCATCTAATTGCTTTGTCCAATGACCTCGTCATGTGTGTGTTATCCTCATATGATATCCCTTGTTCCTTTGAGTTAAATTCATTCACTCAATACAATATTATTTTATCTTACTGTCACCATTGTGTCTTCTTAGGGATTAATATGATCACTGTCAATAAATGACTGTGATAAATTGCTCGTTCAAGAACAAGTAAGCTATGGCCACATTCCATATTTATCAATCCACACAATGCTAATGAGAGGATATCGTTAACTCTTTAATTCAGCTATGAATTCCACTATTGCTAGTAAAGCCATGCCATACACAAATCATTTACCCAACATACTGCTATCGTCTCGATCATCTTTAGAGCATAAGCCTCCATTTATATCAAAGTACATGAGTTACATACGCATGGTCAGTCACTAACTCAGGATTTATATAAATCACACCATGGAATCACAAGTTAATTAATTCACAAACAGATTTAGAATTAACTCTTTTTTGGTCCAGTCCAATATATCATTCTGCCAATGAATACATCTATGTCTCTACCCGTGGAGTCAACTGCTCCGATAGTTAAGACTAGTCATCTGCTCAATTGGAATTGTAGACAACATAATAATCCTTCTCAATATTTGAATTAAATGCTCACTTTGATTTTTTTACGAGATTACGGACTTGTTTAGATTATCTACTAAAGTAAGTTGCCTTTCTCACAATGTAAACGTTCTTACAATGCCACTTATCATCAGTTTGAACTTAGACAATCAATAAGCTAATATTTTCTTGTCACAATTTTGCTATCTATGCATGCAAAATAAGAAAGAAAAATACAAAAAACATAACAATGAAATGTGAAATTTATTTATTCATCGTTCAAATATAGGTTTGCTATTACTTGACATATATGGTATGTTTTGGATTGATTGCGACTTATAATAACTTTTCATTTGGAATTGTAACGTGAATTCATATGAGATAAATGATAATATACTTACACTTTACTTTCCTAGTGTTTTGATCCAATGTGTTAGTGGCCATGATTTTTCATGTTCTAAACTTGTTTTCATATGTTAAATATGTATAATTTATTGCATTGGTTTGGTTAAATGTTGTTCTTGTTTAAGGTCATTTAAAGCCTTATTTGCATGATTTGAAATGCTTATTTTCTGCAATTCTAGGCATATGTCTCGAGGCATTAGGAACATATCTTAGGACCCCCAGAATATTTTTATGTTGTTCATGCATTTCCAAATGCATGTCTCGGGACTTGGACATGAGGTCCCAAGTTTCAAGACGGGTTTTAATTTAGAGGCCAATGTCTCCAAACATGGTCTCATTGTCTAGAGACATGAAACTTAAAATATAAAATATGAAATCATGGGAGGCATGTCTCAAGACATAGACTTGCATTTAACTTATTTGTCTTAGGATACGTAACTTGGATCCATGATTGACTATCAATGACCTTGAATTATTTTATGTGGTCCCATTTAAGTTTGTTTAACCTTCATGACACTTCATAATTGCAACATTTTATCTGACTTGCTCTAATTCAACTATTTTGTATGTTTGTTAAAACTTAATGTTTGTTTGAGTTGCGTTGGCAACAAATATGATGTCTTACCTCTGATCGACTTTTGGGTAGTGTAACACCTCAAATTTTTGAGCCTAGAAGTATTGGGTCTTGAGCATGGGAATAGTTAGTAGTCTGCACATAAATATTTAGTTGTACAAGAAAGTAACACAAATATCTGTCTGCTTCAGTGGTTATGTGCTTTAGAAGTGTCTGAGAAGTCTTGGGTTCAAGCTGTAGCTTGGGCAAAATTTTTGTTTTTATTGAGTAAACCCCTAGCTTTGGGTCAATAGGCTTATAATTAAATATAGGTAAACCATGACACAAAAGGGTCTGTTGGTCTAGTGGTAAATGGCGTGTGGAGTGTTCTTGGGGTCTAAGGTTCAAGTCGTGGCAATATAAGGGAGTATTTATTTTACTGCCTAAACCGTAGAGGTAGTAGAGTTGGACCGAAATACTGCTGAGTGGAATTTGAATTGGTCATGGAGAGGTTAGGGAGTGGACCATGGGATTTGATGGGAGGTTGGAGAGATTTTAGGAGAATATTTTGGGGAGTTGAAGGGAGAGAAAAAGGTGTGCTGAATGTGGACTCTAGGCACACAAATTTCAATTTGGGGGGAAAAAGTGACTGCACAATTTTGAGTTTTGGGGAGTGGTCGAATACTCTCCTCTCATTTTTCGACTATTATTGGTTTTTCTTTTTCTTTTGGGTTCTCAATATTCTCGATTTTGGGGGGTAGCCGAACTTCTTTTACCTTTCGGGTATCTTATTGACCGATTTCTTCTTTCCTTGACTTTTGCCAAATCTTGGCTAACTCCCTCTCTATTTTCTTTCGACTTTCTTCAAGTTTTGTGTAAGCCGAATTCTCTTTTCTTCTCCCTCCCTCTCAATTCTCCTTGGACGATTATTGGTCCTCTCTCCTTCTCTCTTCCACTTCTTGCAGTTTTAGTTCTTGAGACCGATTGCTTTCTTTCTTTTCCTTTCAAAATATTTTGGGCGTAGCTTTTCCCTCTCCTGGCACTTTGATTCTTTTAGGCTGAATACTACACCTCTCTCAAACTTTGTTTCATTTTGGCAAATTATTTCTCTAACAAACAAACTCTCGAAGAGTGAAGGGGTTCTTCAAGTGATACAGGAGCGTTCGAAATCTTCCTTTCATCACTCGATCAAGGGTAAGTCCCTGATTTGACTTCTGCACTTTCAGCTTTTCTCCTCTTTTTCTCTTATTGATTCTAATCTTTTCTCCCTCTTAGTTATGGTGATTTTCTTTTTTCTCTCTGTGTCGTTATGGTCTTTAGGTGGCCATAAGGTTTGAAAGTAATTAATGGTTGTTTTTGGGCAATTCTAATTTATGAGTTGAAATGATGGTTCCGATAATATAGTGCATAAAGAGATATCAATAGTGGCTAGTAGTAGCCATTCTGAGGGAAGATTAGGAAGGGTGCCAACTGAAAATGGACTCGTAGCCCCTGCCCCTAGATTTAAGCAGTGTAAAGTGTCAACCGTTAAGGATTTTCCGCCAGGGTGTGGTAGGGTGGCTACACCAATCACTAGACCAAGTGAGCAAGCCACAATCGACTGATCTAGTCAAGGGAGAGGTAATCGTTTGGACAAGTATTTGTCGGTGGAGATTATTTTTGATAAGTTGATTGGGATTCGATTAACCGAAACTTATGATTGAATGTAGGTTGGAGTACTCATGGGTTATTCACACATTTCGCAAACAGGTGTGTAATCATACTATCTTAACTGCAAATCAGCAAAAGCTGAAAAGCCGAAAAGTATGACATTTGATGCCACATAGGTTTGCAATCACTCGTGTGGTAATCTGAGCGCATGAAACATGGGCGTTTGACTATAGAGGCCACTACAAGCGATCTCATGGGCTTAGGCCATTTTGCGTCACACTAGGTCGAAACGGACCGTTTGGGCCCAATGGGCTAGTGGGCCCACACGGGTAAGCCACACGGATGTGTGGAGGATATTGGACCCAGCTGTGTCGTTCACACAGCCAAGGTTATTTCTGGGCTTAATGGGCCACATGTGGGCCACATAATGGGCCTTGGGCCTATTTACACTATTTTTACTATTAAGGTTGCACAGGTCGCCCGAGACAACTGTGGGCCTTCTGATGGGTTGATAAGTATACTTAGACCCCAAAATTGGTAAAAATGACTAAAATACCCCCATAAAGTGAAATGACCAAAATACCCTTATAAGGTGAAATGACCGAAATACCCTATAGGGTAAAATGACTGTTATATCCTTATAAGGTAAAATGACCGTTATACCCCTATTGGGTAAAATGACTGTTATACCCCTATAAGGTAAAATGATCGATATACCCGTATTAGGTAAAATGACTGCTATACCCCTATAGGGTGAAATGACTGTTATACCCCTATGAGATAAAATGATTGTTATGCCCCTATGAGATAAAAGGACTGTTATGCCCTTATGTTATGTATGATTGTATTTGAGCATGCCATGTTATATGTATGTTGTATCCATGTATGATATTATGATACGATGCATGACATGTTGCATGGGGATGAGATTATCATTTTGGAGGAAGTGTACTGTATTGATAAGGTTGCACGGGTTGCCCGAGACGACTGTGGACCTACTGATGGTTTTATGTCTTTCACACTACTGGTAAGGTTGCACGAGTCGCCCAAGACGACTGTGGACCTACTGATGCTTTATGCCATTCATATTATTGGCAGCTTTGCTGCAATACTATTTAGTGCTGCAACCGGTGCTAATATTGGAGTGTAGAGATGGGTGGCTCGATTTATTCCCCACAGGAGTGCAGGGTTGGACAGAAGATAGTGAGCAGGGTTGGTTGGGAAAAACATGCACTATACATACATCATACTAATTTTTTATATTGTTATAGGCTAAGGCCCAACTGATACTAGGCCCAACTGATACTGTTATAGGCTAAGGTCCAACTGATACTGTTACTGTGAAGGGCATAGGCCCAGTCTGTTTTTGTTGCATATTGACTATTTGTATATTTGGGGAATTACACACTGAGTTTTCGTAAACTCACCCTTCTCTTTTAACTGTACAGGTAATCCCTAACCTTAGGTGGATCGGTGCATCGGAGGACTCGGCGGTGGCCACATTACTCGCTATCTTGGATTTGATACTTCATAATAATTATGGATTAATTTGGGTATTTGCTCTGTAATAAGGCCTCTTTAAATTTTTAACTTTTAAATTTGGGGTTTTTGTTACTTATGATTTACGACTGCTAGTAGATAAAGTGAACGAGGTTTTCAAAACAAATCAAATGTTTTTTTCAAAATATGTGCAAGTACACGATTATTTTAAAAAGCTTCCGCTATTTAAGACGTTTTGAAAATTTACAACTTTCAATAAGTGAACAACTTATTAATGATCACGTTTTGCAAATGAATGACCCGTTTTGGAATCACCGTTTAATAACAAATTGATTAATTGATTTTTGAGGTTTCTAATGACAATGAGTTTTACGTTTCACACTTTAATGTGACACCGCCAGATTCAACCATAACGTCTAGGCCAGGTTTGGGGTGTTATAGGTAGGGTATAGGATGTTACATTTATTGGTATTAGAACGTGTTTCGGGTTAGTTAATTTTAGGCTTGGAATATGTTGTTATGTTTTGTTTTGGTGACATGCCATTAGGTGATGAGTCGAATTTTGTTGATAGTTGAGACTTAGATGTTGAATTTTCTTTGTTGTTACTTGGTGTTTTAGAATATGATGTCAAAAGAATCCAGAAATGTCATGGACGAGGAGATTGACAGTTAGACCCTTCACACTCTCTAATAAGTCTAAATTATATAAGTTTTTACAACACTTTTTTACTTGGAATTTATGCAAATCCTAAACATTTTAATATCTAATTGTGTAATTTTAGTTCATATTGAGACATGGGGCATAATTTAAGTAAAGTTTGTAATTTTACATAATTAGGTAGTGATTTTACATAATTTCACTTTATTAAGCTACATGTTAATTTATTGCTTAATTTGCTATAGTTTGGACCATTGAATTGCTAAAGGTTGGGAGCTAATAAAGACACACATGCATGTGAGCTAATTATCCACTTCATCTAGACAACAGATGATGAATTGGACCCAAAGGAGTTGATTAAACCCAGTTGAAAGATGTTTGCTGAGAAGGGCTAGTCTGCTAATTAATTGGGGTGCCAAATCGTCCATTAGAGGGAGAAGAGCCAAAAATTAGCAAGACATGAAGAGCAACCCGAATATGCTTTGGAATAATTAAAATGAAGGTCTCTAATTGTTTGAAAAAATCAGAAATTAGCCCCCAACTAATGCCTTGATTATCATCTAACACATTGCATGAATTAAACAAGAACCAAGCTTAAATCAAGCGACCAACAAACCCTTCATTCCACAAATCATGGTCGACCATGCAAGGGAGATTATCAAGGAATGTACATGCTTAGTTGTCTATGCTTCTGATTAAAATCATTCATGTTATTCAAGAGAACACTATTACCTTGCTTAAATCTATGTTTGTGTGATTAAATTGTTTCAAACCTAACCCGTCCTTGTTACTTCACATAAATTCTAGGGAATCCTAAGTTAAATATGGACATAGAAATATACATGTTTTTCTAAGTATAAGACTTCAAAAGACCTTATATGAGATTACAAGTTAATGAATGATTGATTTGCCATGGAATATTTTTTGGGATATTCTTTGTAACACCTCTAACCCATCTCTGTCGTCGAATAAAGGTTATGGAGCATTACCGTACAATCGAAAAACATTTATCATCATAATATTAAATAAATGAAAAATTATTATAAACCAATCAATCATATGCATTTTGTCCCTAAACCGAGCCTTCAAGGCTCTAAAAATAACTTAGAAGCAATTCGAGACTAAATCGAAACAAAATAGAAGTTTTAAGAAAAAGATGCAAAAATGTAAAAACAGGGGTTAAATGGCCGTATGTCCAAGCCATGTGACATAGCCCAGGCCGTGTAACAATTGAGCCAGGGACATACGGCCGTGTCCCAGCCTGTGTCCTCATCTGTGTAACTCACTGAGTAGGGTCACTTGACGGTGTCACAGGGCGTGTAACTCTCTATGTTGCCACACACGCCCGTGTGTCGGGCTGTGTGCTAGGCTGTGTAACTCACTGACTTTAAACAATAAATTTACAAATGACACATGGTCGTGTCGCCAGGCAGTATGAACCCAAAAACTTACCTAAACTTAAGCCATTTCAAGTCTAATTCATACCTAACCATTCAAACCATTTGGGCACACATTCAAGGGATTCAAACATCATTCAAACACACATAAACGTGTCATTCCAAACATCTGAAATCACCTAACCAATATGCTATTCAAAGGCACCACAATTTGCATCAAAATATCACTTACCAAAAACAAGTCAATATTGCATATTCCCAAGTATAATAACCTAGTTCAATTAACTACCATACATGACCATTTGCAAGCCATCAAAATATACCAAAAGAACCTTATTTACAAGCATTTTACAGTGAACAATATGACATATCTTGGTAAGGTATTAAAGTGCACCAAACCAACATAACCTCAAAAGTTTAAACATACCAAAACATACATTACAAAGATCCTATACATGTCATTATTAACCTTGGCCAAAATACACAAAATCTACTGAAATGATTGCTAGATAGTGTGATAGGTCTACGATGAGTTTCCAATCGATCGAGCTTTTGATAATCTATAAAACAAAGGAAAGTAACTACGTAAGCAACGAGTGCTTAGTAAGCTCGTATAAACTTAAATATAACTTACCATTTCATTAATATAATTCATAGATTAAGCATAAATCATTACCAATGCCATAAGCTTAATATAAGCCTATACAACATCATCAAACTCACAAGTTAGTACACTTTTCGTGATACAAATGAATTCAAACATAAGATAAGTAGATTTCCATATGTAAATACATCATTTAGCTCATAAATATTTTCATAAGGTCATAATTCATTCCATTTGAATACATACCATTTCATTTCCTTTTCTTACTCGTTGAACCATCTAGAATTACATCAAATACTCGGGAAAGCTCACACATAGTGTGCCTTTACATATAACCGTAACCTTTCCTTTACATCAATGCTCACACGAGCTGTGAAATGGACCTACTTACATGAGCTGCGGGTTGAAATGTAAGCTACACGATGCTACTCACATGATCTATGGAGAATCTACAACAAATGCAGGACCTTAGCCACCAGTAGGATATTCAAGACCAGCACCCGAAACATGAAATCCTTAATGACACGTCATTCGTATCCTAAGAATTCTTAAGGTTCAACCAGAATTCGTTATCCGTCAATTCATCATAACATGGATACATTTATATATAGAATAATTTATTTTAAAATAACATAGCAATAAGTCAATTTAGCTAACATTAACATGATCATAATTCATACGAACTTACCTCAATAACTAGGGCATAGAAGTAGAATCGAACACTAATCCGAAGCTTTAGCTTTTTCTCGATTTAAGTCTGAATATGGTTTATCTTGATCTAAATAGATAATTTCAATCAATTAAGTACTTATAGTATTCAATTTAATCCATAGTTCATATTTATGCAAAATTATGAAATTGCCCCTAACATTTTAACTTTTCATAATTTAATCCTTAAGCTTATATCTTGAAATTTAACCATTTTAATCCTCCATACTAACTAGCCGAATTTCATAGGGACTTATACCAACTTAAACCAACATTTCATAATTTTAATGTGAAATTTTACTATTTTCACAAATAAATCCCTAAATACAATTTCATAAAAAAAATTCACTTAACAAAACATGTTTATTTTGCAACCAAGATTAATAATCTATCAACTAACATCAAAACACTTTCAAAAAAATCCATGGTAAGTCCCTCAACCTTTAATTGTTTTGCAAATTAACCCCCAGGCTAGCTAGATTAAGTTAAAACGAACTCAAAAACATAAAAATCATTAAAACGAGACACAAAATCATACCATGTGAACACAAGGTGTTGGCTAAACCTGCTTTCTCCCTTAATGGCTATTTTAGGGTTTGAAACTAAAAATGATGAAGACAACATCTTTATTCTATGTTTTATTTACTTAGTTTTTCTTCTATTTACCAATTTACTACTTTAACCTTATTATTAATAAAAAATTTCAATAAAATCTATTCATGCATATCCACTAACTTTAAATATGGTATATTTACCACTCAAGTCCATTATCTTTCCTTTCCAAAGCCATTTAGCCCTTTTAATTAATAGAACTCAACTTTTTTCTTTTTACGATTTAGTCCTTTTTACCTAATAAACTATTTAAACATCAAAATTTCTTAACGAAACTTTAATACAACCTTAATATAATCCTGTAGACATTAAATAAATAATAAAATAATAATTCACTCATTGAAATTGTGGTCTCGAAAGCTCTGTTTCCGTTACCACTGAAAACGGGATATTACATTGTTAAACATGATAAAGAATGAATTGAGTCAAGTGTTGTAATTGTTCTAGCTTATTCATGTTATTTTTATTAAAACTTGTGATTTGCTACTAAATCAAATTTCGCTATGCAACAAATTTGTTTTCTAAACCAAAATTTTCCAACAACCTCTACATTTATAAAGTTAAGACCGTTATCAAGATCAATAAGTATGAAAGCCGTGGCAACTTTAGTTGGCACACCTCTTCCTTGAGCTCAACCTTTGCCTCGATCTCAATCATGTTGCACAGGTTCTTCAACTTCATCGATGACTCCACCTCTGCCACGAGGTCATAGATTTTTTCCTCCTCTGGATTGGCCCCCTATGGTAGGTTAGCTTCGCATTTCCATGTTCCTCCTTAGATGATATGGAATTAAATGTTGAATTCAATTTATAAGAGCCTGTTAGGACAAATACATTGTTTAGTTATACATGATAAAAAGGGCAACTATAGTGAAATGATTGGAAATTCAAATTTCCAAAAAGCTTAAATATGTAGGATAATTGTATAGAATAGAGAGGATGATCATTTTGGTTTTATGTGAAAAGGTAACAAATTGGATTCCTATTTATAGGTTTTAAAATTAGGGATTTGGTAAAAAATTTAGGAGAACCTTAATACTCATGGGTGGCAAGGTCAGTTTAAATTTTCATTTATTTTTATTAGATTAATACGTACATTTTTAAAATTTTTACATAGAACTCTACATTCATTGATGCCGAGCTCTGTTTTAATTAACTGTTAATGTTTTAAAAGAGAACTCGACACATATTAGTGTCGAAGTGTAGTAATCATTCCAAAAAAATTACCTTGATTCCGACGGGGGTACGAAAAACTTGGCAGCGCAATAAACATCACTAAACTCAGTCTCGAGGTATCCCTCAAAAACGTATTCTAAGAAATAATTTTTATAAAAAAATTAATAAAAAGATAATATAATTTTCAACTCTTGATCTTGACAACTAAATCCTATTTAGTACATGTACTATTTTAGCTACTCTAATACATGAAGTTAATAACTTTAAATATTTGAGTCTTTAAACTTACATTCTATAAATGCATTGATGTGGCACCGTAAGATTGTGTTATATTATCATCTAAAACTTAAAATATTTATATTTATTTTAATTTTCAAATTTTTTTTCAAAATTTAATAAGTAATATATATTTCAATATATGAGAAACCAGACAAATTGGGTAATCATATTCAGCATTGTCGCACCTACCAATGTTAAACAGTAACATATTTGTCAGCTGCCGTATTGGGCTCCAAAATTGGATAAAAAATGTTAAAGAAACTAAGAAACTGAAGAATTCGTATTTTCAAAGTCTTTATGCAGCAGCCACATCCATCGAGATATTGACTATTACCATAGGAACTGTCGTATAAAGAGGACCATTATACACGTGGAGAATGTGATAAAACAAAAAAAGGACCCTTTTTTTTTTTTCAAAAAGAAAAAAGAAACATTTTCCAATGCGAGACAGCACCATGCCATGGCTTGTGATGTGTCACTTTGCTACCTACCATTTCCACCATATCTTATCTTATCTTCATTTTGTTTTTATACTTCCAGATAGATTTTTTTAAAAGAAGAAAGTGGAAATTCTGAAATTCCCTATTTGAGTTTGAAACTTTCTATCATGAAATCATGACCATATTAGATTACAGTGCTGATTTAAATTTCCATACTTGTTTCATTATGTCTTTGATATTTTCCGGTTGGTTTAATCTTGCACTCAATTCTTGTACTAATTTTAAATTAAAATTTTTAAATCCTTTATTTTTATTTTTAAAAAATTAATTTTTTTACTTATTTAATTTAAAAATTAATAATATTTTTAACCATCTTTCTTTAATTTAAGAAAAGTTACTTAACAGTTTATAAATTGAATTGTAGTCCTAAAACGTGTAGTCCTAAAACGTGGGGAGTGGGCATATTATACCTTTTCACTTACATGGTGAGTTGTAAAAAAAACGATAATTTATCTTACAACTTTTGATAATAACTAGCTTGTAATATTATATTTGTAGGATGTGACATTTAATCAATTTTTAAATATTTTATTTTTAATTCTAGTAATTAATGCAAAATAATATGTATATGTTATGTGTAGGCTTTATTAAGTTCTTTTAAAAATTGATTTGATTTTGTTTGATTTTTCATGTGTTGCATGTTGTATCGATTGAATTTTATATTATAATTGGTTGAATATATATTATATTTGTAATTTGTAAAATTTTTAAAATTTTTAAAAATTATTATTATTCTTAGTAAATTTTTTAATTCAAAAGAGACAAAACGAGAAAAAAAAAGGTAAGAGGAGGGGTAAAAGTGTTAAGGCATAATGATAAATTTAATTTTTAATGTTTATTTCTTTTGTTAATTTAATTATTATTCTTTTTTTAAGCTAAATTTGGTCTCAACTATTTTAAAAAGAGTCAAATTTGATAATCGACCTTAATACTTAACTTTCTTTTCATATTTTTAATTAAAATGTGTCACATGTCATAAAATAATTGGTTAATAATTTTTTTTAAGATGTAAATTTTTAGAGTAATTTAGATAATATGTATAATTCGATATCACTTATGACAAAAAAATAATAAAGTATTCTTTAAAGCCAGAGAATGATGATATTGGTTACAAGATTTCTCCAAACATTTGACTCATAGGCATAGTGCTTTGGTTAGTGGGATTTTATGTTGGAACATTTTCAAATATTTAACGTATTCCAATAACTATAAATGAATGAGTGTAATTAATCAAAAGATAAATCTTTTGATTATTGGTAAAAAATTATATCATTTCATTTTTGAATAAGAATTATAACTATTCAAACAATATTACTTGAATAGTTTGAATAGTCATAAAAGTGAAAGAATAATTGTTATTATTATTTATTTATTCATAAAGCCACATATTCAAATATGTCTCTATGAAGAGACATAAAAATTCCTATAAATAGAATTGAGATTTCATTTGGAAATCACACCAATAAGTTCTAAAAGTTCTTTCTATCTTTCCTCATTTTCTAATATTATTAGATTGTTCTATAAAGATTTACTGTAGAAATTCTTTGTAGAAATTGAATTTCTTATTATATATTGCTCAGTGCTTAGTGGACTATTCTCGTCAGTGCAAAACGTAAATAGTCATTGGTTTCATTGTATCCTCGAGGTTAATTTGCTTGAAACCTGTTTGCACACCGAAGATAGGTGGGCGCGAATATAACCTTAAAGATAGTCGTTTGATACACGCCTTGGAGCCTTGTCCTATTTCTTCTTTTTCTGTTCGAGTTCCGTTCTTATGTTCAAGATTTTTCTCATCGGAGATCTGTACTAACAATTTTAAGGTTATATTTCATAATGACTACCACAACACATGAAAGTGGAACACTAAGGGAGTTGGCTTCCAACTTTGTCAAACTTGATCGGTTTGATGGTGGCAATTTCTGACGATGGCAAAAAAAGATGCACTTCTTATTATCAACTTTAAAGGTTGCCTATGTTTTGGATACTCCAAGACTTGAAGAGAATGAAAACAAATCTGTTGCTACAACCCGAGAAAGGCAAAAATGGGATGATGCTGATTATATGTGCATGGGCCACATATTGAAAGGTTTATCTGATGGTTAATTCAACGCCTACCAAAACCAGGTCATCGTTAAAGAATTATAGGACAGATTAGAGACAAGATACATGACCGAAGATGCTACAAGTAAGAAATTTCTTGTCAGATGTTTCAATAATTATCAAATGATTGATGGTAGTTCTGTTATAAAACAATTCTATGATATTGAAAAGATGTTGAATCAATTTAAGCAATATGATATGAAAATGGATGAAATGATTGTTGGATCCTTCATAATAGACAAACTTCTTCCATCTTGGAAAGACTTTAAAAAAAGTTTAAAACATAAGAAAAAGAAAATATCTTTTGAGGCTTTGACAAATAATCTTCGTATTGAAGAAGAATATCGAAAGCAAGATCAGAACCTAAATTCTGAAAATTCAAAGTACATGTTACGGAGGAAGTACAGACTGCTAAACCATTTAAGAAAAAGTTCAAACAGATTGATAGAGCACCTAAGTTCAAAAAGAAATAAAAGGGCTCATGCTATCGTTGTGGTAAGCTGGGATATTTCGAGAATGAATGTTGATTTTTAAAGAAAAAATCTGTTAAGGCTGATAATAACGAAAAGTTCATTGCAATGATATATGAAATTAATATGGGACAAGATGATAATGCATGGTGAATTGATATAGGAGCAACCAAACATATATGCAAAGACAAAAGCATGTTCACAAAGTTCACACAATGTGAAAATGACAATGTCTTGTACATAGGAAATTCTTCCACTACAACAATTAAAGGCAAAGGATTTGTTGAACTGCAATTCACTTCTAGAAATGTTTTAACCTTGAATGAAGTACTTTATGTACCAAAAGTTAGGAAGAATTTAGTGTCTAGAATCTATTGAATAAGTTTAGTTTCAAACTTGTTTTTTAGGCAAATAAGTTTATTTTATCTAAGGGAGGAATTTTTTATAATAGCCCGAAATTGGGCTTAGTCAGAATAGTGATTTCGAAGTCACTTCCCGAGGTTTAAGAAAATTATTTTAGCATTTATTTATGTGTTTTAGTATTTTTATAAGTGTGCATAAAAATTTTGGTGAATTAAGTTACGCGATTGAGGGTTTAATCGCAAAAAAGGACTAAATCGCATAAAAGGCAAAAGTTGTGTTTTATTTGCAATTGGTGTCAAATAGCTAAAGAACTAAAATTGGAGGGTTTTATTGGGAAAATAGACCCACTCCCTTAGACATGGCCGGCCAAGGTAAACAACTAGGGGAAGAAAAGTCAAAGTGGGTATTAGGTGAGATATTTAGCAATTTAATAATAACACCTAAGGCTAGCTTCATCTTTTTCTTCTTTTCTTTCTCACCACCGAAATTAACAGCCATTAGAGGGGTTTTGAAGCTCCAAAATTTGCAGCAACTTGAAAAACTCAAAAGTAAGTGATTTTTGAAGCCTTTCTTGAATATTTTTGCATTTATGGAACCCTTATAGCATAAGCTACCTTTTGAGGGGTGTATTTTGCAAAATGGTTGAAAGTTTAGAATGTTGTCATGAGTGTATAAATGTTTTTTTGCTGATTTTCTATGGAAGAATATGAACTCTAGTTGTCAGATAAATAATTTTTGTGAAAGGGTGTTTAGGAAAAACACCTAAAATGGGCTAGATTGCAAAGTTGACAAATTGATGTTATTAATGTGAAATAATAGGAATTTTGAGTTGTCATAAAGTGAAAAGAGTTTTTTTAGGCTTGGTGAATAAGGAAATTCGATAGAAATCAATTTCTGAGCTTTCGGGTAAAATGGTCATTTTACCAAGGTCTAGGGTAAAATGGTGATTTTGTCAAATTGTGATTTTTGAATCATCTAGATTTAATTAATGATTAAATTGGTTAATTTTCATTGTCATAGATCAAGATTTATCAAATCCGAACTTAGACTGCGGGAAGGCCAAGCAAATCGATTAAACCGAAAGGTCATCTTCATTTTGCATACCGAGGTAAGTTGTAAGTAAATAATACAACATTTCTAACTTTTATGTATGAAATCATTGTTTTGCATAAATTGATAAATTGTATCTATGAGATGCTTATGAGAGTATTATTTGAGCATGAATTGTCGAATGATGATATTTAGTTATGAAATGATAAGAACATGTGTAAGAGAGCCCAATCGAACAGTTGGAATAGAATTGGATATTCATGCCATGACATTGGGTAATATGTGTGCTAGTGTAAGACATGTTTAGGACATGCATCGGCCACATTACGAGAGCCAGTGTAAGACATGTCTGGGACATGCATCAGCTTTGAGACGAGAGCTAGTGTAAGACATGTCTGGGACATGCATCAGCCTCGGGATATACAAGCTAGTGTAACACCTGTTTGGGACATGGTGTCAGCTTGTTGCGTGTCAGTGTAAGACCTGTCTGGGACATGTCATCGACACTGTTAGATGAGAGCCAGTGTAAGACCTATCTGAGACACGGCATTGGCCTCAATACATTGAAAGTTAGTGTAAGGCCTGTCTGGGACATGGCATCAACTTGATGTGTGAGCTAGTGTAAGACCATGTTGAGGACATGGTATCGGCTCGATAACCTACGTTGGAGGTTTAATGAATATCCTTTCATATTTTAAATAGTTCAACGGGAAAATTCAGAGTTAATGTTTGTTATGGGATATTGTAATGATCTTTGCAAGTAGTGCAGGTGCCTAAGTGTAATGTATGAAATGAGAGCTCACTAGCATGTTATATAATTAGAAATGGATGAAAACGAGTAAGTCAAGTTGTGTTTATTCTTTGAATCGTGCATAGATCATGATGTGTTGAGAGTACGTCTTATATGATAACTATGTTGTCTTTTATTTACTTATGACTTACTAAGCTTTATGCTTACCCTTTTCCTTTCCATTTTCTCTTATAGTGCCGCCTAAGTAATTCGAGGATCCAGGGACGTCGGAGACATCGTTCACACTATCGACTAGAGCATTCGGTATAGTTAGTTTTTGTGTTTGAGTAATGGCATGTATAGGCTAATTGGTCATTTTGATACAAGTTACTCTAGTTAGCCAATTGTGTTGGCCATTTATTTTATAAAATTCATTTTGTAAATGGCCATTGGAATTGGCCTAAATTGTTCAAGTTATTATCAATGAAATGAGGATGAGATCATAGAAATTGTGGATGGTTACTTAGATTAATGGTACTTGCACATTATGCAAATTGTGATTGTGGGAAAAATGCATAGTTATGGAAATTTAGATGTGCAATAGATATTGAGTCATGATATAGAATGTTGGGTTGTATTTGATCTTGTTTCAAGGTGGCAAAGAGGCTTGGTAAATAGCCTATTTTTGTCTACATGGGTAGACACACGGGCGTGTGTCTAGGCCATGTGTGACACACGGTCAACCCTGCGGGTGTGTGGTTAAGCCGTGTGTCCCCTACACCTTGCATGAAAAGAATTAAATGCCTAGTAGTAAACACACGGGCTGAGACATAGCTGTGTGTCTCAACCATGTGGGAAGCATGACCAAGCACACGAGCGTGTGCCACGACCGTGTGTCTGCTGACGTCAGAAATAAAATACCCAGGTTTTTGCAGACGGGCTGTGACACGGGCGTGTCATGGCCATGTGAGGGACACGGGCTGAGCACACGGGCGCGTGCCAGGCCGTGTGAAAACCCTTGTAGGTTCGATTTTAGAAATTAATTCCACACGGATGAGGGGCACGGTCATGTCCTTAGGATTCTTTGGCCATGTGAACCACATGGGCCATTAACACGACCATCTCTAGAGGCCGCACGGGCGTGTTGCCCTTCCACACAGGCATGTGCCCTGCTTATAGTAGTTTTCGAAAAAAATTTCTTGAGTGCCCGAAATGGTCCCGAATCATTTCCAAACCACGTTTTAGGCCTCGTAGGCCCATGTGAAAGTCTGTAGGACATTGTTTGAAAAAGTTTTAAATTGGGACGCATTTCATTAGATGTAAGTTAAATGGTTGCATGTGATTTAGAAAGGTAACGCCTCGTACCCTATCCTGACGTTGGATACGGGTAGGGGTGTTACATTTTTGTAGGGAAAGGATATATGTATGAGAGCATGTTCAAACTCACTATTATTAATAAGAATAAAAATATTATTTCTACTTATATGGTTAAATCTTCTTGTTTATGGCACTATATATTAGGTAATTTGAATTACCAAAAAAATTGAATGACATGCATAAGTTAGATTTAATTCCTATTTTTAATAATAATATTGAAAAATACAATACATGTATGTTGACTAAAATTACAAGAAACCTTTTCCCTAAGGTTAAAAGGAAAACAAAATTGCTTGATTTGATACATAGTGATTTATGTGATATCCATAATACTCCTACATTAGGTGGAATGAAATATTTTGTTACTTTTATTGATGATTGTTCTAAATATTGCTATGTATATTAATTGCATTCAAAAGATGAAGCGCTTGATAAATTTAAAGTTTATAAATCTAAAGTTAAACTTCAGTGTGAATCATTTATCAAATGCTTAAGATTAGATAGAGGTAGAGAATACTATAATCCAAGTTATTTTGAATCCACTGGAATTGCCAATCAAGTTTCAGCCCCTTACACACCACAACAAAACGATGTAGCTGAAAGAAAAAATAGAGTCTTGACTGAAATGGTAAATTCAATGTTATCATATTCAGGTCTTGGATAAAGTTTTTGGGGAAAAGCTGTTTTAACAGCTTGTCATATATTGAATAGAGTTCCTAATAAGAAAACAAAAATAACCCCCTATGAACAATGGAAGAAAAGGAAACCAAACGTTAACTATTTGAAAGTTTGGGGCTGTAGAGCTATTGTCAAAGTTCAAACACCTAAACGTAAAACGTTAGGCGAAAGAGGAATTGAATGTATATTTATAGGATATGCACATAATTGCAAGGCATATAGGTTCATGGTAATTGAACCAAATGATTCAATTTCAATTAATATTGTTATTGAATCAAGAGATGCTATTTTTTTATGAAAATAGATTTAATTCTATTTCAAGACAATTATAACCACAACAATTAATTTATTCTTCAAATGAGAATGAGATTTCATTGGAACAAATTGATAATAATAATGAATCTTGTCAAGAATTAAGAAGAAGTAAAAGGATTAAAAATTGTCAAATAGTTTGGATTAGATTTCATTATGTTTTATGTAGAAGGAAAATGTGAAAGTATATGCAATAAGATACCTTATTGTTATAATATGAAATCTAATCCTATTATATTTGAAGGGACAATGAAATCTCAAGACTCTACTTTTTGGAAAGAAGCAAAAAATGATGAGATGGATTCAATAATAGGAAATCAAACTTAGATCTTAGTTGATCTTCCACTGGGTTCCAAATCAATAGGTTGTAAATGGATCTTCAAAAAGAAAATGAAGGTCGATGGAACTATTGATAAATTTAAAACAAGGTTAGCAGCCAAAGGTTTTACACAAAGGTATTGATTACTTTGATACCTATGCTCTAGTAGCAAGAATTGTTACAATTAGACTCTTAATATCACTTATCTCTATATATATAATTTGGTTGTTCACCAAATGGATGTTACTACTGGATTTTTAAATGGTGAATTAGAAGAGAAAGTGTACATAGAACAACTAGAAGGATTTATTGTTCCAGGACAGGAGCATAAGGTATGTAAGCTTCTTAAATCTTTATATGGACTTAAACAAGCACCAAAACAATGACACCAAAAGTTTAACGAAGTTGTTTTAGCTAATGACTATAAAATAAATGAATCTAATAAGTGCATATATAGCAAATTTCAAAACAGAAAATGTGTCATAATTTGCTTATATGTAGATGACATGCTCATTTTTTGTACGAATTTGGAACAAATAGAAAACACAAAGAAATTCTTGTCAAACAACTTTTGCTAAGAAAGATATGGGTATAGCAGGTGTTATTTTTGGGATTAAAATAACTCGAGATAAAAACACTATAACTTTATCACAATCACATTACATTGAAAATGTGCTTAAAAAGTTTGATCTTTTCAATTGTATACCAGCATCTACACCTATGGATCCTCAAATAAAATTAGTGTTAATACTAGTAGGAAAATTGATCAATTGAAATATGCAAGTCTAATTGGTTGTCTTATGTACATAATGACTTGTATAAAACTAGATATTGCATATGTTGTTGGGAAATTGAGTAGGTACACAAGTAATCCAAGTAGTTTGCATTGGCAAGCTTTGAATAGAGTACTTAGGTACTTAAAGAAAACTATTAACTATGGATTGTGTTATAATGGATATCCTCAAGTTTTAGAAGAGAATTCAGATACTAGTTGGATTACAAGTTTGCAAGATCATGCATATACTAGTGGTTGGATCTTCATTCTTAGTGGAGGAACCATTTCTTGGGGTTCCAAGAAACAAATATATATTACTGATTCCATCATGGCAGCAATATTTATTGTATTAGCCACTGCATCTAAAGAAGCCGAATGGTTAAGAAATTTGCTTTATGATGTACCTTTATAGCCTAAGCCAATTTCACCTATTTTTATCCATTGTGATAGTGAGACTACTCTAACAAAGGCATATAGCCAAGTAGATAATGGAAAGTCTAGACACATTGGATTAAGACATAGCTATGTCCGACAATTAATCTCTGATGGAGTGATCACTATTAATTATGTAAGGTCAAATGAAAATTTGGAGGATCCTTTGACAAAAAGTCTTGCTAGAGATGTAGTAAAAAGGACTTAAGAAGGGATGAGACTCAAGCCCATTAATTAGAGTCACCCATGATGGAAACTCGACTCAACGCTTGGTATAACATCAAGTCTTAAGTTCAATAAGACAAAGTACATTATTAGTATGTGACTGTTAGCACTATAAATAAACCTATCCTAAGATTAAAGTGCTAGGTACCCGTTATGATAAGGGAAGGATGGGTAATGTATTCTTAATGGACCCATAACATAAATATGTTAAAATGTTATAATTACGGGGACACTCTTAATGGGATCTACCTATGTGAGTGGTAGTGTGGGGGCTTCTAGAAGCTCAATGGCTTCGCTTTGACAACACTCATTAAAAGATGACACAGACACATAGCCATAATAGTGTCCCTAGATACTATGCATTGATCAATGTTAAAATAATTGTCTAAGATATGTTCGGTTAATTAAATGGAATAGTTGGTTCAAAGCTTAGTTTACTATGCAATTTCGATTAACTTTAACATATTTTCACTAAATAAAGGTTCAATCTTAAGAAACCTTCATTTATGCAAATTGATTTTCAAGAATATCAAAATCTAAAATATTTTGAAAATGGGAGGAGATTGTTCGAACATTTTCAAATATTTATAGTATTCCAATAACTATAAATGAATAGGTGTAATTAATCAAAATATAAATCTTTTGATCATTGGTCAAAAGTTATATCATTTGATTTTTGAAAAAGAATTATAACTATTCAAACAATATTACTTGAATAGTTATAAAATTAAATGAATAATTATCATTTTTATTTATTCATAAAAACACCTATTGAAAGATGTCTTTATGAAAAGACATGAAAATTCTTATAAATAGGAATGAGATTTCCTTTGGAAATCACACCAACAAGTTCTAAACTTTCTTTCTATCCTTCTTCATTTTCTAATATTATTAGATTGTTCTATAAAGATTTACTACAGAAATTCTTTGTATAAATTGAATTTCTTGTTATATATTACTTAGTGCTTAGTGGACTATTCTCATCAGTGTAAAATGCAAATAATCATTGGTTTCATTGTATCCTCGAGGTTGATAACACCCCTAACCAGACCTACACGTTATGGCCGAATCCTGGAGTGTTACAAAGAAAGGTTTTGAAACCGATGATACTTCGATAAAACCATGTGCAATTATTTGATAAAACGTCCAAATTTTATAAAACAAATTTGTTTATATATTACTGAAACCGTTATAAGTTGTTCTTTAAAGTTAACCATTTTTTTTGCAGCGAAAGTTTGAAAATCGTTTAAAACCAAAACCAAGTTCGTGTTTCCAAAAACCATTTGTTAAAATCATTTGTTGTGTAAAGTGATTTTGTCTATGTGGCGGAAAAAAAAAAGCACATCAAAACCCAGAAGTTAATACCATATAGTCCAGAGAGTCCTAAAACTTACAAACTCTAAAAAAATCCAGATTTTAAAATAAACCGTTACTACTAAATAAAAATAGGACTATACCAAGTGGTCATCGCTGAGCCTCCGTCGCACCGACCCGCTTAAGTCTGCGGATTGTGACAGCCCGAATTAAGGCCTAAACAGAATAGTGGTTTATTGTGATAGCCCGAATTAAGGCCTAAACGGAATAGTGGTTTCGAAACCACTATTCCGTTTAGGCCTTAATTCGGGCTGTCACACAGATTACCTAAACAAAATAGCAAAAATATATATGAGTTTTCGTAAACTCAGTGTGTAACCCAAACAGAAATAATCATGCCACATACACAATATTTCATATACAATCAGATACAGATTCGAACCTAAGTTCATAATAGATACAGATATCAGAATCAGATTAACAGAATGGATATACAGAATCCTAACCCCATCCTCTCCACACCATCTCCGACCATCCCATCACATCATGTGGGGTTAAAAACACTGACCCAACCCTATACACCATATAGTGTCGATGCGACACATAACAGATAATATGCAGTCAAGCTGTCAGAATATAGGTGAAAGGTCGCCGTACAGATCACTTCTTCCACATATACAAATCCTACCCCAAACACAGATACAAAATACAGAATTAACAGAGTTAACATGCTTACATGCTCGTATTCAAACAGAACAGTCAGACATATGTATCAGTGTCCTACTCAGATCAGACTATCAGAATATCAAATTACATGAATTAGGGTTTGGTTAGCCCTTACCGACCCTACGGTAGGCCCACAGTCAATCGAAACAACCGGTACGACTTTAGAATTTTGGGTCCACATGCCCGTGTGGCCCACATGACCTGGCCCAAAACCCGCACGCCCGTGTCATGCGCACAGCCACACCTTCGTCAGTCACACGGCCGTGTCTCACACATGACCAACCATACGACCGGTCACACGCCCGTGTGGCGTCGACAGACTCCATTTTTGGCTTTCGTCGAAGCTCGATTTTTCGTGTTAGGGGTACATACCTGGTTCGATTTTAATGTGAAAACACTCTCGAAACCACCAGAACCTAAAATCGACATAACAAACTCCTAAAATCAGTCTAATTCCTCAATCAAACTGAACTAACGAAACTATCAACGGTGCAATTCAAGTGTTTAGCACTTACCCAATTCCCCAAACAATTCCGACTACGATTCTGTAAGAGAAGAACTCTGAATTCGCTGCTACCAAACCACAAATTCAGTACTTAACAAAAAAAAAGACATTGTCAAAAAGAGAGAAACTACTTAAAAGAATTCGCCCTCCAACAACGACTTACCAAACCCGTACAGAAAACCAGAAATTTGAAACACTGAAATTGAAAAGGGAAAACTATGGCAGAACTTCAGAGGATTAGAAAGAAAAATTATTGGTAGAGAAGGAAAAAGAAATCAACAGAAAGAGGGGAGAACCAAACTGACGTCAGAAAAGTTTTAGGAAGAGAGAGCAAAAAATAAAATAAAATCAAATCAAATTAGAACCCCCATATTATCCCACTACTAACCGACCCCTTAACTCTCAACTACCCTAGAATTTCACTTCCAACGAACCTCTAT
The DNA here is from genome assembly GCA_020496765.1 of Gossypium stocksii. Classification (NCBI taxonomy): domain Eukaryota; kingdom Viridiplantae; phylum Streptophyta; class Magnoliopsida; order Malvales; family Malvaceae; genus Gossypium; species Gossypium stocksii. The sequence continues at coordinate 60,679,223 of CM035622.1, forward strand.
CACACAATCGGTGCAAAAATTAACATATACTCACGCCCAAGGATTCGAATACAAGACCTCCAACAAACTAATTTCTTTCCACTCAAACCAATAAGCTCATTCTAATATAAGTTTACAAACAATATAACTTAAGCCTACTCAGTAGGAATAAGGCCTAGATAAAAAATAACAAAATTTCCAAATGTAGGACTTAAACCTAAGACCTCATACACACACCTAGAACATTTAACCACTAAAGCAAATACACATTTATGTCAAATTCCACAAAAACATAAATAAATTAATCAGGGCTTTATAGTTAATTTGCTTGAAACTCATTTGCACACTGAAGATAGGTGGGGGCGAATATAACCTTAAAGATAGTGGCTTGATACAAGCCTTGGAGCCTTATACTATTTCTTCTTTTTCTGTTCGAGTTCTGTTCGTGTGTTCGAGATTTTCCTAATCGAAGATTTGTACTAACATTTTTTAACTCATTTCGGTATCATCGTGGGTTGTTATGTTAATATCTTTAAAAATGTAATATTTTAATAAACATATATGTTAAAGAAATGATTTGACTCATTTTGAAAAATAAATAATTAAATTTAACTAAAAAATGACTAAATTAATAAAAATAAAAATATTGGAGGATAAATTTTACGATTATGCCAAGTATTAAATATAAAATTGGAAAGCTCATCAGAAGCAGTTTACCGACTACAAAACAAAAAAGGAAAACAAATCTTTGTGCCAAAAATTGCTTTTTTTTTTTTTGTTTCAACTCTAAATTAGTATCCAGCTATTTATGTTCTGTTTTTTTTTTTTTTTAAATTATAATATACATCAATTCATTTAGATGTGTATGGTTCTGTTTCGAGTATAAAATTTTGATATTTAAACTTATTTTAATAACTTTTTATTTATTACATTCACATTTAAAAATTAAATCAAATTATTGAACATAATTAGCAATTTAATAATGATATGAATTCCAAAACAAAAAACAATATAAGCCAATAGGAACAAACCCTAAAGGGTGAAGCTATACAAATAAAACAAAAAATTGGTGGAAGCTAAAAAGACTGTTCCTACAGCTACTCCAAATTCCGTCTTCAAAATTTTACCTATAAATACTTACTTAATTCAGAATTATTAAGAATTGGTCCTAGTTTTGAGCCAAAAAGGAATTGTTCTTCTCTTTTCCTTTTGCTTTCATTGCAATCTGGTGGAGCCACTGCCATTGTTAAAACCTCCACAACCTCAAAGATTACTCCAATCCAAGGTCTTATTTTATTCTCTTTCATTTTCTTTCTTTTCAACTTTGTTTTTTTATTGCAGTGAATATCAGGAATCTGGGTTTTTATCTTTTTCTCCCCACTTTTCCCAGATCCTGAAAGAAACCATTTTGATTGAAGGTAACTTTATTCGATTTCTCCAGAAAAAAATAATAAAAAAAACTGGTTTCCATTAGAAGTTCGAACACCAATATTAAAAACTGTATAAATTTTCTTTTCATGTGTACTCTTTGTTTATGGTACGCAAAAAAAAAAATATATATATATAGAAATTTAAATTTGTTTTTCTATATTGCGTTTAGGGATTGATTAGTTTCCAGAAAAGGTTGCAGTAATCCAAAGCGGAAACGAAGAACGACTAAAGAAGGTAATTCTTTTTTCTTTTATTTGATTATTCGATGGGTTTCTTTGAAAATTCTTTATTTCCATGCTGTAAATGACTAAATCTTTTTCGTTGAAATTGATTATGAATGATTATGTTTGGAGTTTCTTTTCATCTTTATTTGATCATAGTATTTAAAACTGCTACCATATGGATATATATATATATACACACATGGATACATACAAGTATATTTATGGGTGTATTTATGCATGCATGTATGTAAAACTATTTATTGTAGACTGCCTCGTGAAGTATTTTTTTTCTTCTCCTTAAAAGAAAATATGGGATGCTATTGTGATGTATGCTGCTGAGTTTGTTTTTGATTCTTCAGTAGAATTTTACAAGAAGACTTGAATAATTCCTCTCTGCCCTCTTATTTTTGTCCCCTTTTCTTATAAGAGTTTCAAGGCTTAACATATATGGCTGTCTTATAATTGAAAGACAAACACTATGCAATCTGCACTCATATAGAGTTTTAAAGGAACTCAAACATACACTCTAATGCCCTTTGAGTAATCTCCATTATCGAAAATCTTCTGCATTACGACATAAATCTCCCATCAATGGTGCCCTTTTGCCTAACACCTGTGTCTCTGCAGTTTTCCCTGCAGTCTTTAGTGTATACAATGACCTGATACTGAAGATGGTATTTTTTTTTTCCATTCCTTGTTTCCTCCTTTGACACAACAAATTACTAGCTACGCTAGCAATTTTTGCCACTTTTCAATGAAGCGGGAAATTCATTTTGAAGCAATTGGGTGTGAGAAACATAAGAAAGGATTTAGTAATCTAAGGTTTCTATAGCAATGCATTTTGGTTAAATAAATGGTGAAATGAAACTTCTATTAGGCATCTACATATTGTGGTCAGGGTACCGTTTTGTCATATGGGGAAGAGTGGGAAAGGAGAGCGCTTAAGCATCATGTGCTTGATGAGAGATATGAAGTGTATCTGTGGAAGTGAATATAACGCAGTATTTTGTTGACACAAGACTTAAGCTGTCTTAATTACTTTGATAATTCACCTCTTATTTTGCAATATCTTTCAAGTCATTGTGAATATAATAAATTATTCTCGTTGTGGTTGTTTATACTGTTTTTCAGATGGAAGCGCAAAACTCTGAACAAGGACATATAATTGAAGTACATGGAGATGTTCCAGCAGTAGAGACAAGCCTGGGAAGAAATACGATTTGTGGAGGCGCACCATGTGGGTTTAATGATGCTCAAACCAGTTCTAAAGATGCTAAGGAACGTACAGCCTCTATGCGTAAACTTTTGATGGCAGTAGTGCTTTGTGTTGTCTTTATGAGCGTAGAAGTGGTTGGAGGCATTAAAGCCAACAGCCTTGCAATCCTAACTGATGCAGCTCATCTCTTGTCAGATGTTGCAGCATTTGCAATCTCCTTGTTCTCCCTTTGGGCATCGGGGTGGGAGGCAACTCCACGTCAATCATATGGATTCTTCAGGATTGAAATTCTTGGTGCCCTTGTGTCCATCCAAATGATATGGCTTCTAGCTGGCATCCTTGTTTATGAAGCCATAGCTAGACTTATCCATGATACTGGTGAAGTTCAAGGCTTTCTCATGTTTGCAGTTTCTGCATTTGGTCTAGTTGTTAATATTGCTATGGCTCTCCTGTTGGGTCATGACCATGGGCATCACCATGGCCATAATCATGGCCATGGTGGGAATGATCATGATCACCACGATCATAGTCATAGCCGTGACAGTGAACCACATAATCATGGATTAAGTATAACTTCTCACCATCACCACCACCATCACCATGATCATGGCTCGAATTCTAAACTAGATAATGACCATCATCATCATACACACGAAACTGACCATCTAGAGCCTTTGCTTAAGAATAGTGAAAAAAACTCAGAAAGTGGGGCACCTCAGAAGAGGGAACGGAACATCAACATACAAGGGGCTTATCTTCATGTCTTGGGGGATTCCATTCAGAGTATTGGAGTGATGATTGGTGGAGCAATTATTTGGTACAAGCCTGAGTGGAAAATAATTGATCTGATATGCACCCTTGTGTTCTCCATCATTGTGCTGGGAACAACCATCAGAATGCTACGAAACATTTTGGAAGTTCTTATGGAGAGCACACCCCGAGAAATCGATGCCACAAGGCTAGAGAAGGGTTTATGCGAGATGGATGAGGTTGTTGCCATACATGAACTGCACATTTGGGCTATAACTGTTGGTAAGGTGTTATTAGCTTGCCATGTATTAATTAAGCCTGAAGCTGATGCTGACATGGTATTGAACAAGGTTATAGATTACATCAAGAGAGATTACAATATCAGTCATGTGACTATTCAGATAGAACGCCAGTGAATCCATGGCGCAGTAAGTTTGTAGTTTTACTGTTTTTGGCTTTTGGTATATTTTCAAGATTTCTTCATATTCCTCTATGTTGCTTGTGTTTGCATATCTCCCATCACCTAGCATGTTCATTATATCCATTCCCTTTTGTAGGTAGCCATGCCAAACATATAGAATAGAAACTATCAGGAGTTATGAACTGTTAATTTTAATGGCGAGTATTACCCCCTTTTTTTTTTTTTTTGGGTTTTAAATTCCTAGCTGAACTGAGAACCTAGTAAATGAAGTGTTTAAGGACAAATTCATTCAATTCAAGTTTGATACACCAAATATTTTTCAACATAAAAGGTTAGAACTCCATGAAATCACTTGGTGACATCCACAGGGACCCCATTAGTAGATTTACCTATGGCCCAATCCATTGAATACCTTTTTATATTGCTAAAAAGTAATTAATGATCAAAGTTGACAGCTACAATCACATGAAGGCTGCGAAAAAGAAACTAAAGTTTATAGCAAAGGGTTCACAAGCAAAACATCAGTTAAGTCGAATTGAATTTTATTTTTTAGTTAATTTATAATTAAATTTTAATTTTTATGATATAAAAGTAAATATTTTATATTTAAGACAATAAAAATAACTTTAAAATATTATATAAAAATTATTTTTTTGAAAAAAATTGACAAAAGTTTTTTATTTTTATTTATTTGAAAAAACAAATGTTCCAGAAATATTTATGAATATTTTTTTGAAAAGCTACCAAATAATATTTAAAAATTTAGCCCTACAACCACTAACCTGATCTTATAAAAATTTATAAAAGCTATTTGTGTATTCTAATTTTTTTATCATTTATTTTCCAAGATTTGATTTGATATATTTTTAATTAAATGGATTTATTTATGAGAAATTATTTGGTGCATTGCTAGTGAAGTTTTTAAACTCATTAAAAATTGTTTATAAATTTTTTTATAAAGTATAATAAAATATTAAAAAATAATTATTTAAGAAAAAGAGACATAAAAAAAACACACTGTTATTATATTAAATACTCACCCTTAATTTTTTTCATCTTAAAATATTTAATATCATTTGTTTCAAAAAAGTATTTAATATTATTTGTTTGACTATTTTTGTGAATATTTTATTTTTAATGAATATTTCCGTTTATTTATATTAATGTTGCATTTAAAATATTTTTATGCAGGTTAAATAATACATTATCTGCTCAAGTTCAATTTCATAACTGTTTTCCCCAAGGTTGTTACAAGTATAAAAGGCAGTTCAAATAACATATTCGTCCAACCATACAGTAATCTAAACACACCGTTTCACTAACAGAGTTCTAGCCAAAATGACCCGTTTTACTTAAGTCGAAACGCACCAGATTACTAACTAAAAACAGAAACAAAACATGAAAATATTAACAGCTTTCAAACCCTCCCATAACAATTACCCCCTCCCCAAAAATAGATCTTTGTCCTTAAGGATCAAACGCAGGAAAACGATGATGAAGAACCTGTAAATTCTCCCAAGTAGAATCCTCAGGGAAAGTGTCTGCCCATTCAACGAGGACCTCTACTGCCGCATGGTTGCCTTGCTTGACGAGATGCCTGTCCAAAATTCGAATGGGAGTTTCGAGAAGAGCCTCATTGGATTCTATTGGTGGCAAAGTAGGCTCAGGTACTAGCAAACCAATATGCTTATTTAATTGGGAAACATGGAAAGTGGAATGAATCCGAGCAGAAGGTGGTAACTGTAATTTGTAAGCAATCTGTCCAACCCGAGCTTCCACCGGAAAGGGACCAAAGTATCTAGGTGACAACTTTTGATTCTTGAATTTGCGGAGTTGAATGTTGGCAGTATGGATGTAGCTTCAAATACACCAAGTCACCTACTTGGAATTCTCTTTCCGATCGCTTTTTGTCTGTCATTTGTTTCATCCGGTCTTGAGCGCGAGAAAGGTGAAACTTCAAAACCTTACACATAACTTCACGGTGTTGCAATGTACGATCAATAGTAGCAACAGGAGATGCACCGACTATATAGGGTAAGTGTAATGGTGGTTCTTGACCATAAAGAGCTTCATAAGGTGTTGACTGAATGGCAGAGTGATAGGTAGTATTATACCACCATTCGGCCAACGAAAGCCAAGAAACCCAAGCCGATGGTTTCTCACCTAACATGCAACGCAAATAACTCTCTAAACATTTGTTGAGAATTTTAGTTTAGCCATCCGTTTTGGGATAGAAAGCGGTTGACGTTTTCAACTTGGTCCCTAGATGTCGAAAGAGTTCCTGCCAGAAATGACTCAAGAAAAGACGATCCCGATCAGACACTATAGACTCTGGTACGCCATGCAACTTGTAGATGTGCTTGAGATACTCTTGAGCAACCATTAATGTTGTAAAGGGGTAACCTAAGGCAATAAAGTGACCGTACTTCATTAAACAGTCAACCACGACGAGAATGGTGGATTTACCTTGCGACGGTAGAAGACCTTCAATAAAGTCCATGCTAATACTAACCCAAGCGCGATCAGGTATGGTAGCGGTTGCAAGAGTCCTAGACAAGCAGAAGTATCAGCCTTGTAACGCGGACAAATGCGATATTCTCAAACCCAACGCTTAACATCTGTTGAAAGTCCCTTCCAATACAATAAAGCAGAAATGTGATGTCGAGTTGCATGGATCCCTGAGTGACCACCTAAGGCACTGTCATGAAAGAGTCCAAAAATATCCTTTCAAAGTTGTTGGTCATTAGCCACCACAACTTTACCCAACCGATGAAGGAAATTGCCATGCCACGAATACTTAGGATGCGACTGAGGTTGCTCTTGGACATCTTGACGAAGCTTAGAGAGCTTTTCGTTAGTGGCATAAGAAGCTACAATACGATCTCAAACCTCCGACTAAGGAGAAGACACAATGCCATCACATTGGAACAATTGTGAAGTATGATCATGAGGCCTCCTGGACAAGGCATCGGCTACAATGTTTTGAGCTCCCCTTCGATAGAAATAGAGTAGTCATAACCCAACATTTTGGTGACCCATTTTTGTTGGTAGGGCATGATCGCTTGCTGTTCAGAAAGAAACTTCAAACTCTGATGATCCGTTTGAATGAAGAAATGCCGACCAACCAAGTAGGAATGCCACTTCTTGACTGCAAGTAAGACAACAAGCATTTCCTTGTCATAAATAGACAAGGCTTGATACTTGACCCCTAATGCTTTACTAAAATATGCCACTGGCCTGCCATGTTGTTACAAAACCGCCCCAACTCCCTAACCGCTAGCATCAGTCTCCACACAAAAAGGTTTCTGAAAATTTGGTAGCGCAAGGACCAGAGCTTGATATACTACTTCCTTGAACTTATCAAATGCAACTTGTTCCTACGTTGTCTATCTCCACGGTACATGTTTTTTTAAAAGAGCAGTGAGAGGTTTAGCTAATAGACTGTATCCTCGAATTAACCGCCAGTAGTACCCCAATAATCCCAAAAAACTCTGTAACTCCTTGACTGAAGTTGGAGAAGACCAACCCATGACACTCTCCACTTTAGTACGATCCATGCTAACCACTCATTGGGAGATCTCATGGCCAAGGTACTCAATTTTAGTAGTTCCAAAAACACATTTGGATTGCTTTGCATAAAACTGGTTGGCTCGCAGCACTTGGAGCACTTCCCTCAAATGGTGCAAATAGCCCACTCTCGTGAGTATACAAGTATGTCATCAAAGAAAACAAGAATAGACTGTCACAGAAAAGATCGAAAGATTAAGTTCATCAAAGATTGGAAGCTTGATTGCGCATTGGTCAAGCCAAATTGCATGACCAAAAATTCGTAATGGCCAGCATGAGTTTTAAAAGCTGTCTTGTATACATCCTCCTCACATATACGAATCTGGTGGTAGCTTGAGCGTAAATCCAGTTTGGAAAAGAAATGTGTTTGCCCTAGCTCATCGAGAAGCTCCTCAATAATTGGAATTAGGAAACGGTCCTTGATTGTTAATTGGTTAAGTTGCCTGTAATCCATACATAACCTCCAGCTACCATCTTTTTTCTTAACCATCACCACCAGAGATGCAAAAGGACTGTTGCTATCTAGGATTATGTCCGCATCTAATATTTCTTGTATTAATTTTTCTATTTCTATTTTCTGAACCGTCGAATATCTATAGGGTATCGTTTTGACAACCTTGGACTCATCGATTAGAGGAATACGATGGTCCTGTAATCGATGTGGTGGCAACCCTATTAGAGCTTGGAAGACATCTTCAAAGTCAGCAAGAAGGATCTGTAAATTAGGTACGAATTGGGCTGGTTGTAATGTGAGAGTCGTCTGCTCACTAGAAGCTAAGAGCATCGGATACAGGCCATTTCCAACCACACTCAAACATTTTACAAATTGACCACTTGGAACAACCTGAACTGATCCTAGTACGATACCTCTTAGTAAGTAGTCTTGGTTACTATGCTTAAATTGCATGTTTAAATCAGAGAAATTCCATACAATTGGGCCGAGGGACAGTAACCATTGAATGCCAAGCACCAAATCAAATCCCTTCATCGACAATATCAAAAATCAGTAGTGAAGTGATAACCTTGTGCTGACCAGGATATTGCTCGACACACTTATTGAGTAGAAAGTCAGGCCCCATCGCCACCATTACTCGTAAAGTGCTACTCGATTCTACTGTTAATTTTAACCGTTTAGCCATATTTAAGTCAATGAAATTGTGGGTGCTTCTAGAATCCACCAACACCACCACTTCAGTTTGGTTAATGACAGTTGAAAACCTCATAGTATTATGTCTTTACAGCCTTTGCAAAGCATGTAAGGATAAGACTAAGCTATCTAGAATCGGATCCACCAACTCTGATTGTTCAAGATATTCTTGCAGCTCTTCAGAAGAGGAGCTTTTTATATCAGACCCTTATTCCCATGTTGGTTCAATAACCAATTCATACAATTGAGACTTAGAACATTTGTGCCTAGGGGAATACTTTAACCCGCACAAAAAACAAAGGCCCTTCTTCCTCCTTTCTTCCAACTCTACTTGAGATAGATACTTGGATGGAGTTCTTTGCCCCATAGTACTGTGCACTGCTCTCATTGTTGAAACCAAACTTCTTACTCCCCGTGGTACGCGTGAAATAGGAAATAAAGGTTTCGGTGAGTTAAAATTGCTATTGGTGCTGATCCTCTTCTTCGATGGTCCATAAATAATATTTTCAAACTGCCTCGCTATGTTGTACCCCTCTACCAAGGATTGAGGTTTAAACAATCTCAGGTACTGCCCAATTTTAGGTTTCAAGTTATTAATAAAGATGCTCAACGTATAAGATTCTGGCAAACTTAATTGATTCAATAGACTCAAAAAGCCATCGTGGAATTGATCAACATATCTTTGTTGTTTGAGAATTACTAACTCTATCATTGGATTTAGGAATGAGTTAGACTCAAAACGCTCCCTAAACCCTTTAGCATATACCTCCCAAGTCAATTGATGTAACCCACCCTGCCTCTGTACAAAGAAGTGATGCCAATCCAACGCCTTCCCCTCCAAATGTAACATAACCACCCTAATCTTAGAATATTCGCTTACACCCTCTGCCTCAAAATATTACTCCAATTTAGACCACCAACCTCTGAAATTCTCTCCATCAAAACATGGACAATCTACCCAAAACAAAGTATTTGTAGTTCCCACAGTAACTCCCTGAGAAGACATACCTGAGTGAACAAGATCTGAGATTGGAGTCATTATAAGTTGATCCTTTGCAGAGAACCCAGGGGGAGATCCCAAGATTCCTTTCCCTTTTCTCAACGCCACTCCAGCAGTAGATACAGGGGGAACCTGTCTAAAATACTATTCAAATAACAAATGCAGCTTAGATCTTACCTCTGATCGAACTTTTGACTTCAGACCTTCTTGAAAATCTTTCAACCTTGCATCAATCCTAGCATCCAGTTGAGTAAACTTGATATGAAACTGAGTGAGCTCACCTTGCATCATGCCCATCTCTTTTTGCATCTTTGTGGTAACCCCTTCCCCGGCCATGAAGATCAAACCGTTCTGATACCTTTTGCTACGGTTGAATTCCAGAACAGAGAAAAAAATGAGATTAAAGGAGATCAGAAAAGAGAAAAGAGAAGAATATTGAAGAAAACTTCACGTTCAATTTCATAACTATTTTCGCCAAGGTTGTTACAAGTATAAAAGGCAGTTCAAATAACGAATTCGTTCAATAGTACAGTAATCTAAACACACCGTTTCACTAACAGAGTTCTAACCAAAATGACCCGTTTTACTTAAGGCAAAACGCACCGGATTACTAACTAAAAACAGAAACAAAACACAAAAAATATTAACAGCTTTCAAATCCTCCCATAACAGTTAAATAATATATTATCTGTTCAAGTGGCAGGTTAGGGTTTTCTCTATTTTTTCATTTTGTTTTCTTCTACCGACAGTAGCAGGTTTAGGGGTTTTTGTCTCGAATTATTCATCTACTATTAGATAGTTCAAAGACAGGGATAGTCCGATTAAAGACGCAAAGAGAAAGATGATGGATATGGAAGACGAATTGGCTAATTTAAAATTGGCTGATAAAGAGGACGATCTAGTGTAAGATGTCGAAGAAAAAGAGGAAATTGAGGAAGATTTCAATCTATGCTTGGTAAGGAAAGCTCTTACTAATAGTGTTGTTAACTTTCTTTCGTTAAGGAACGTCTTTGCAGAATTATGGCACCCAATTGAAGGAGTTACGATTTTAGAGATTGAAGATAAAAGAATACTGTTCTGATTTTATAATGAATTAGACCTAAATAGGGTGATCGATGGAATTCCTTGGTTCTTTAATAGATATTTGGTTTTCTTTCATAGATTAAGGAAAGGAGAAGATCCGGTTCCTGTCCCATTATTTAATACAGGTTCATGTCCCATTATTTAATACAAACTTTTGGGTCCAAATACTTAACTTGCCTTCAGGATGTATGACAGACGGAATGACAAGGCAACTAAGGAACTTCGTAGGTGATTTTATGGATTATAATGCTAAAATCGTCACAATAGGGATCAAGAAGTTTATGAGGATACAGTTTAGGTTGGATGTTCGAAACCCTTTGAGAAGAAGAAAGTGAATTGTATATGGGAAGGATAAATCAATCCATGCCTATTTTCAATATAAAAAGTGATCATTATTTTGTTTTTGTGTGGAAGATCAGGGCATGGGGAGAGTTTTTGCCCTTTACATCTCTTAATAAGAGTTTAAGATAAATAATTTGGTTGGGATATCTCTTTACGTTCTCCTCCTAAAAGGGCTGAACTGATACCAAACAGATGGTTAAAGGAGGAGCCAAAAGAGTTGGTCAGGAAGGGAAAGAGTTGTGATGAGTGTGAGGTTAGAAGGCGAGAGGACGAATTTAGAGGCAGGCAGTTGTTTAGGGTAAAAAGGAGAAGCACAATAGTAAGCATTTATAGAAGCGAAACAGCAGAGAGGTATGGCTATAGGGATAGTAAGGAGTTTAGGATGGAAATGTGACAAATTTGAGCTAGAAGAAAGATTAATTGGTATAGTGGATGGAAAGAAAAGATAAAGAACCATTCAAGGTAATGAATCTACCAATAACAACTTGATGGAGACAAAATCTAATAAATTATCGACGGCTGTTGGAAAGTAGGTCGACCGGTCGTAATGAAAACCTTATGTTGGAACGTTCGTGGTTTGGGGCCACCACAAATAGTTCAACGTCTCAAGAACAGCTTGAGATAAGCTCAGCCTCATCTGTTGTTTTTTATGAAAGCAAAAGTTAATTCAAGGAAGATGGAATGCATACGAAGGAAGTGTGGTTTTTTGAATGGGATAAATGTAAGCGGAAGGATCTAGATGAGGTCTTTCATTAGGTTGGAATGATGAGGTTTCAATTTCTTTAAAAAGTTTCTCCAAATCGCACATAAATGTAGAAGTGGGGATGCTCGTTGAAGATTCACAGGTTTTTATGGATCCCCAGTTAAGAACCAAAGACGAGAGTCGTAGAATCTATTACGACACTTAAAGAGAGATGTTCAGATGCCATGGTTAGTAGTACTGGATTTTAATGAAGTAATGTTTTCTTTTAAAAAGAAAGAGGCCACCTAAGAGATGATCGACAAATGGCAGCGTTTAGAGAAGCTTTAAATGATTGTGGTCTAAACAATTTAGGTTTCTCGGGCTAGTGGTTCACTTGGGATAGAGGAAAGCTAGCTAATAACAACATAAGGGAGAGATTGGATAGATGAGTTGCTAATTTAGATTGGTGAGAGCAGTTTTCAGATTGCTCGATTAGACATCTAGCCCATAGCTTCTTAGATCACTACCCAATTCTAGTTGACATGGTGGGGCTAGAAAAGGCCCCAAAAGACATGATGATTTTTCTTTTCATTGTAATGTAAATTAGATGCTAGAGGAAAATTTTGAGGATATAGTAAGCAAGGATGGGCAATTCAAAAGCTGGATGTACCATTGAAACTCGAAGAGTTGGGGAAGCAATTTAAAACTTGGGCGAAGGGAAATAGAGGGAAACGTCATAAGAAAAAGGAAGAATTAAAGACGATGCTAGATTGTTTAAATAAAGAAGATCCTAATAAGGAGAGATTAGAATAAATAATGAAAGTAAAACTAGCGTTGAACATGGAAGTTGATAAAGATGAGCTCTTTTGGGAGCAATGGGCAAGAATGAATTGGCTTCGTATAGGAGATCGCAACACCATTTTTTTCATAATTGTGCTTCACAAAAAAAAAAAGAACATAGTGAAGGTTTTGGAGAACGAGAACGGTGTGGTGGTAGAAGGAGAAAATGTACTACTCCAACTTGCAACAAGTTATTTTAAAGAATTGTTCGCATCCGAGCCAGTCCAGGATTGCGAAAACTTAATGGCCCATATCCAACCTTGTATAACAGAAATCTAAAAGAGGTGCTTATGCAAAAATTTACAGAGGAAGAAGTGTTGGAAGCAATAAAATTTATAGCCCCTTTCAAAGCTTCAAACGTTGATCGATTTCTTGCTCTCTTCTGCTTGAAATTTTGGCATATTGTGGGGAAGGATGTTAAAAAATTATGTCTAAAAGTATTGAATAACAAGAAGGTGATTGGTGGCATAAACAAAACAAATATAGTTTCGTTGCCAAAAGTCCTTACCCTAAGAAATATGGGACAATTCAGACTCAGCAGTTTATGCAATGTGATTTATAAGATCATCTCAAGAGCGGTGGTGAATAGATTCAGAAAGGCATTGAAACTATGCATAGATGAGACACAAGGTGCTTTTGTTCCAACTAGGCAAAAAGTAGATAATATCCTTGTAGTTTATAAAATACTACATTCGCTCAAAAAAAGAAAAAAAAGGGGGGGAAGGATCATTCGCCTTAAAGTTTGGTATGAGCAAGGCATATGATAGAGTTGAGTGAATTTTCTTAGGAAAAATGACGAGCAGTCTGGGATTTCGTGATGAGTGGGTTTCGTTAGTTATGAGGTGTGTGAAAAGCGTCTCTTATCTGTTATTTTAAATGGTATTCGTGAGGAGGATTTCAAACCATCGAGAGGATTGAGATAAGGGGACTTATTAAGCTTGTATCTATTTATTATATGTGCTGAAGCCTTCTTTAAATTATTAAATTTGGCTAGGAGAGAAAGGATAATTGAAGGGGATAGAATGAAAAGAAATGGGGTATCGATTACACATCTATTTTTCGCAGATGATAGTATTTTGTTTGGAAGGGCATCAATGGAAGGAGCATTGGCTACAAAGGCAATAGTGAATGAGTACAAAAAAATTTCAGGCCAATTAGTAAATTTGGATAAGTTCCTAATTTACTTTAGCATTAATATTCGTGATGATGTTAAGAGCCGAATAGGAAACATATTGGGGGTGCGTACTTTAAATAATCCAAAAAAAATATTTAGGGATGCCTACCATGATAGGTAGGTGCAAGAAACATGCTTTTGTAGATTTAAAAGAAAAATTTATTAAAAGAATCCAAGTATGAAGTATGCATAATCTTTACATAGGTGGAAAAGAAGTATTCATTAAAGCCGTGTTATAAACGATTCTGACTTATTCCATGCAATGTTTTGCTTTACCAATTTCGCTTTGTCGTGAATTAGAAAACCTTATGTGTAGGCTTTGGTGGCGAAATGTAAAGATTAACTAAGGTATTCATTGGTGTGATTGGAAAACGTTGTGCAACCTAAAAGCGTGTGGGGGGATTGGTTTTAGGGATCTTTCAAAGTTTAATACAGCCTTGTTAGCAAAACAAGGATGAAAACTTATTACCAATCTTGATTGTTTTCTTGCTTGTGTTTTAAAAGTTAAATACTATCTGCAGAGAGAGTTTATGAGTGCAAGTTTAGGTTCTTACCTCTCTTATACTTGGCGTAGTATTTGAGGAGCTCGAAGCCTTTTGGAGGACGAATTGGGTTAGAGAATTGGCAATGGTAAGACAATAAACATTTGGAATGGTGCTTGGATACCAATTCCTGGACATGATAGAATAGAAGGTCAAAATATTAATGTTAGATTTTCAACAGTAGCAGATCTAAAAAACAGTGACTGTAACGCCCCCAAATATTGGTTTATGTTTCTGTAATTGTGTGACACAACTATGTATCTACTTCAGTGGCTAAGTGTTCTGGGTGCGTGTGAGAGGTCCTGAGTTCAAGCCTTACATTGGGAAAATTTTGGTATTTTTTCTGATTAAAGCCTTATCCTTGTTCAGTGGGCTTAAGTTTAATTATTTGTAAAACAATATCAAAATAAGTCTGTTGGTTCAAGTGGTAAGGGAAGTGATGTGTTGGAGGTCTTGAGTTCGAATCCCTACATGAGCGTATTATTTTGTTTTATTTGAATATTAGAATAGAATTTCGATTAAGGTAAAATTCTGAGTAGTGGGGAGTTTGATGGAGAGAATTAAGGGGAGTTCAGATAGGGGGTTATCAAAATATCTCATTTTGATTTTCTATTTGCAAAAATTTGGCTCCCTCTCTTTTCTCTTCTCAAAATTTCTGACGACTAAATTATGTTCTCCATTTTCCTATCAATCTTCCCCTACTGTTTTCTCTGTTTTCATTTTACTTACTATCCTTCGGAGTTTTAGCGTGTTGTGCATTTCTGGTAAGTAGAGTAAGAGTAATTTTTATTTAGGGGCTGTTCAATCGTTGTTAATGGAATTCGTTGGTGTTTAGGAGATAATTGAGGGGCTTAGGATCCTCAATCAACATTTTAAGTGAGCAAAATTCCTATTTCTCAATCGAAGGTAAGGTTTTTGATGGATTATCGGCTATCTGCCTCGTTATGATTTTGATAAAGTATCAATTTAAGTGATTAATTGGTTGATATGTTGGTCAATATTAGGTTCTGGTGGTGGTTCTAGTGGTGTTGGAAGTGTGGTTGCTGCAAAATCGTAACAGGTGTGTACCCAGAAACACAGAAAATGAGGTTTCAGCAAAAGCCAAAAACCATTCTGCCAACACCACACGGGCGTGTGGTTTCTCGTATAGTAGGTTGTGTACGATGACACGACTGTGTGATTGACGAAGGCTAGACCGTGCGCTGGACACGACCGTGTGGTGGCCGGGTGTGGCCGTGTGAGACACACGGGCTAGACCATATTAGGCTGTGTGGGTCACACGGGCGTGTGGGTTTCTGAGACAGGCCGTGTAATCCACACAGCCAAGGCCAATCTGGGCGTGTGGGCCACACAAGCGTGTGGGCCCACATGGGCATACCATATGAGCATGTGGGCCCAAAATTCTGAAAACTTCCCTAGGGTTGCACGGTCGTCCCAAACGACTGTGAGTCTACTGTAGGTTCGGTAAGGGTTATGTAAACCCTTTTAATCTGATGATCTGATGTTCTGATTATGTGTTAATACTATGCATAACTGATACTGATTTATATGACTAGCTAATATCTGAATAAAAGCATGTTAATTTGTATATTTGACTATTCTGTATCTGTGTTTGAGGTGGGATGATGTTTATTAGAGGAAGTGTTCTAAAAGGCGTTTACGTATTTTATCTAGTAGCTCAGCTGCATTATATTTGATATGTGTCGCATTTGGTACAACCTGGTGTGTAGGGCTAAGTGGGTGTTTTAATACCCACATGGTGTGTAGGGATGGTCGGAGATAGTGTGTAGAGGCTGGGGGTAGGATATCTAATTTCTGATTCTGTCTGCATATCTGTATCTGCATTTGAAATGGGCTTAGGCCCGAATCTGCATCTGAATCTGTAATGGGCTTAGGCCTAAGGTTGTGTCTGATTGATATCTGTTAATCTATATATGTGCATACGTAATTTTGTGGGGTTACACACCGAGTTTACATAAACTCACCCTTAAACTCACTATTCTTTTGTCTGTTCCATACAGGTAACCCATAGAGTTAGGCGGATTAGTTCAGCGGTGGACTCGACGATGACCACTTATAAAACTGTTTCACTTTTGTTTTATTGTTTTGTTTTATATTGTTGGGTAATTTTTGTAATTTGGACTTTATGGACTATTTGCTTAAATTTGGGGTTTTAACTGCGTTTATGATTTTATTACTGCAAAACTCAACAAAAACATGATTTTTACTAGAAACAAAGGTTTCCTAAACCCGAACGGTTTTTAACGTAAATATAATGGTTTCTAAGCTTCCGCTAATGTTTTAGCAATCCATTAATTTATTAATGTTTCGAAAACCAAATGACACGTCATGGATGTTTTGTTTTAAATAAATTCAATCCATGTGACATTGCTAGATTCGACTATAATGTCTAGGTCGAGTTTGGGGTGTTACAGTGACTCCTTTACTTGGAAAGAGGATGTAGTTAGAGAGATTTTTATTGAAGACCAAGCCGAAAGCATCCTAACAATATCACTAGTAAACTCCATTCAAAAGGACGAAATAGTGTGGAAGGGAGATAAATCGGGAATTTACATAGTAAAAGGCGAATACATATGGCTTATTACAGAGGGACATACTGCTCAACATTACAACGTAACAAACCAATCAGAAGATACAAATCGATATTTTACAAAAGTATGGAAGCTCAAAATACCCAACAAAATTAAAATACACCTATTGAAAGTTACAACCAATTATCTACCATTACTTAATAACCTAGTGCTTCGAAGAATACGGGGAGAAGGCGTATGCCCTATCTGTAACGAAGAAGATAAAACTATTCAACATCTATTTTGAGATTGTAGATTCACAAGACAGGTGCTCCACGAGGTTGGCATAATGCACTCCAACATCACATATGCAACATGAATGGAAGATGTGGTTAGTACAGTTTTTTAGTAGAAACAGTTTAGAACAATGCATAATCTTAGCCATTACTATCTCGGCCATTTGGTACAACAAGAACAAGTTTTATCATGAGGACATTAAGGAAAAATCATAGGATGTGGCTAGTTTCATCAAAGCGTATCGAATAGAAATTGAACAACAAGAAAACTTGACTGAGATCAATCTTAACACAAGAATGAATCATTGGGAACCCCCAAAAGAAGGCCAGGTAAAAGTAAGTTTCGATGCTTCATACTTTTCACATTCAAATAGAGTTACTGTGGGCATTGTCATCAGAGATAGTACAGAATTGATCATGGGTTCGTATGTGAGACCATGGGTAAATGTAAGTGACCCGACTACAGCTGAAGCTGTAGCTTGCTTATAGGCAATTTCCTTTGCGGAGGACCTGGGTTTTAAAGAGGTTAGCATCGAGGGAGACTGTATCATGCTAATAAAAAATGTGCTCGGAGGAATTCGATTGATCAATGGTGGGTAATTTCATTAACGAAATAAAAGACAGAATGCTCAGATTTAGTCACTTATTTGTTAGACATATTCTTCAAGTGGCTAACTGGGTGGTGCACAGGCTGGTGGTTTTGGGGGCGACAACTTGACTTGCCGAGGTATTGGGTGGAAGAAATCCCTTCGAAACTGGAGCATTTATTAATCGAAGATAGTGGCAGAGGCTAGAGGATGTCAAGTAGGTAATTCTGTACTGAGACTAGAAGATTGGAGGGCTATTTGAAACTCTGAAGAATCTCATTGGGTAGTGAGGATGGAGGGTAAGATTTTCAAAAGATTTAGGGTGAGAGTTGCCAGTTCTCATACTAGTCTTTATCTGATGCAGATAGGGGAAATGAATTTTAGAGAAGGCTAAACTGCTATTAGGGTTTATTTGCTTAGTATTGTTTAGGACATTTTAGTTTGTCATTTTAAATTGTTATTTTTTAAGAAGTTGATTTTATTTTAGGAGCCCAAGGCACCGACCATCCGGTCTGCTGCTTGTTTGACAGTTGGATGAGTTGAAAGGCTTTAATGTATTGTTTAATCTTTTCAATTTTTTAATAAATGCATCAGGTACTTTATTAAAAAAATTAATGTTGCATTTAGCATTTCAATAAAAAAGAGTTGCATTTACCAAAAGAAGCAAAATTAAACCAATTAAATTATTTTCTTTTGATGGATAGGCTCTTGCCGATTCATTTGATTCTATTTGTTACATTAATAGTGTTTTGTATTATTGATTGGGTTTGAACTCAATTGATATGGAAATTATTGCTAGTACAAGATGATATGGGTTCAAGTGTGCTGAAGTACATTATCCTTTTATTAAAAAGAGTAGATATGATTAGAATCTAATTACATCGTAATCTTTTATATCATGTCTGATAGTATAAATTGTAATTATATAGTTACATAATTTATATATTTTTTTAAAAAAATTATTTACTATAAAAATATTAATATGATAAAAATAAATTTTAAGTAAAAAAATTAAAATCAAATCATCATATGTATTATGTTAGTCTAGAAAAATAGAAGATAATACGATTACTAATAAAAATGGCAAGAAAAATTGACATCATATGCAATTTTATCTAATTATTCTAGTGCATATATGTTGGGTTATTCCATCTTTAATATTTAATATATACTCATTATCATCATCTGTTAGTTATTGATCGAGTTCACCATCATACGAATTTGAATATGCATAATTACGATTATCAAGATTTTCTTCTTTCATGTATTCTAAAGGTATGAATCATTTCAATTCTACTTATAGTTAAAGTTATGAAATATGCAACATGCTAGAACGATACAACCTTATCTTTTTTTTATGCTATATTAAGGCAATGTTGTTAATATGGAAAATATTTTTTTTAAAAAGAACAAATGTCTTTTCAATCACATTTTGAAGCTTTGAATGTCTCAAATTAAATAGTTCGCGAGCTATCTATTGTGCTTGCGTCTGACACCATTCTTTCAAATGGTATCATCAAGGTCACCAGTATTGTACCGATGTATGTACCGTTTTTATTTTGCTATAGGTACATACTAGTACCAGCATGTTTCAATGTACTGGTTCAGGTGTATCGATATTTTTAAATATATTTCTCTTACACATATTTATAGTCTAATTTTTAGTTTTTCGATGAATTATATATAAATTTAAATATTTTTCATATATATTTATAGTTTAAATTTTAATTTTTTCATAAATTATATGTTATTTTGGTTAAAAATAAATTATATATACATCCAAATATATCTCAATTATATCCATATAAATATATTTATATTTGAATATAAGTTTTAAAATTATTAATTATGTTGAATATTTAATTATAACTTTTAATTTTAAATGTAATTTTGAAAAAAATTAAAACGGTTAAAATAAAAAAAATTTAAAAATTAGTTTAACATACCACAATTTTGTACCAAGTAGTACAGACAGGTATACTTCAGTACAAGTTGGTATTGACCGAAACGGGCCAAAATGTATTGAAATGGCAAAAATGCATCGAAAATTTGACTGGAATAAAACATAGACTACTTTGTAGGACCGAAACGCTACGTATCGAGCAATACGATTGATGGCAGTACAGTACTGACTACCATAGCATTATACCCAATGATATTGTGCAAGAAAATCTTTTCTATTTAGATAATTAGTGTCGACCTTATGTTATTTAGATTCACTATTCAAATAGTTTACAACTTTAATTATAAAAACTTATATGAGCTTGAAAAAAGACATGCTAGGTTATATCCCTTTTGATAATAAGTAAATTAAGTAAAAATAAATATATAATATATAATATATAATATATAATATACAATATATAATCTTTATAAAACTTGTTTTATAAATTGTCTAAATTTTTCAAAACACTTCTTATAAATAATATAAAATTTTTCATAACTTTTGAAAACCATTTTTTTTATAAATAAATTGTGATAAAAATTATAACATTTTTTGTAACACCCCAAACCCGGCCTAGACGCTATAGCCGAATCTGACGATGTCACATAGAAGTGCTTTTTGAAAAGTATGTTGTCGTTCAAAACCCTCTTTTCAATATAGACTCTTTTTATTATCTTAATGATAAATCTAAAAACGTGTTGTTCACTTTCAAAACATACCTTATTATCAAAAGCCATTTACTTTTAAAAATGTTATAAATATTTCAAAATATCACTTAAATTGCGGAAGCTTTTTAAAATGGTTGTATACTTGTGCGTGTTTCGAGAAAACATTCGATTCGTTTTGAAAGTCTTGATTACCTTTACTACTAGCAGTTATAAGTCAAATAATAAAACCCCAAATTAAAATCTAAAAATTTAAAAAGGCCATTATTACAACAAAACCCCAATAATAAAATCATAATTATAAAGTACTAAGCCAAATTAAATAGGCTTTGTGGCCATCGTTGAGTCATTCGTTGTATCGACCCGCCTAAGTCTGGGGATTACCTGTACAGTTAAAACATAAGGGTGAGTTTACGAAAACTCAGTGTGTAATCCCATATAAGCAACAGATAGAAATAAACACAATTTGGGCCTAAGCCCTTTTCAGTATCAGTGACAATATCAATTTGGGCTTTAGCCTATCTCAGTAGAAAATAGTCATGTGCTTGGGCCTTGGCCCATTACAGTATCATTCAGCAGTATAGTAACAGTTTAACAATATACAGATCCTACCCAACCAGCCTCTACACTCCATCTCCGTCCAACCCTACATTTCATGTGGGGATATAATCAACCCATGCATCCCTACACTCCAGAGAGTAACGAATGCGGCACTATACAATAATATGCAGTTGGGCTGCCAGTAATTTAGGCTCGAAGCCTATCAGTACACTTCCTCCAATCAATATAAACCTACTCCATGCAATGTATCATGCAATCATGTCATGTCATATCAGAATATCATACATGTATTCAGTATACTTAAAATAGCATGCTACAGTATAGTCATACATGCACATACGTGTATATATATATATCACATAGGGGCATAACAGTCATTCAGTCAATTAGGGTATAGGTAAGCTTACCGACCCAACTGTAGGTCCACAGTCGTCTTGGGCGACCCGTGCAACCTTAACCGTCAAACAGTGAAAATGGGCCCACGGCCCAAATTGTGGGCCCACCGGTGTGGCCCACATGGCTCAAAATGGCCTTGGCCGTGTGGATCAAATGGCCTGGCCCAATAATTTCCACACGCTCATGTGGTTTGCTCATGTGGGACCCCTACCCGGCACAATTCGGCCCAACACGGCCCAATATGGCCTATTACGGCCTAGCCCATGAAGTCGCTCATAGCCGGCCTCGTCGATCATACACCCATGTTTATTCACGTGGGCTGCCTGCATGCGTGCAAGCACGCCCGTATGGCGTTGACGTTGACGTTCACTTATTGCGGCTTTTGTCGATTTCCATAATCGAAGTCGTGTTTATGTACACACCTGATTACAATTCCTGGTACACTATGCTTTCGAGTAACAACGCACCTAAAAGAATAACAAAACAATGATCAATATCAGTTACACTTAGAGCTAAAATTACTGAATCAACCCCAATCAAATTCACTTATGTTGCTTACCCTTACAACTCCAAACGACGTAGTCTACAAATCCCCAGGTAGCCCACGTCTAATGCGATTTGACGCTGCCAATCAAAGTTTGACACAATAGGGAATTAGAAACTTTGCACAATTTAAACAATGAAGCCTTCCCCAACAATTGAAACATAAACGCTCACCTCCTACCAAAGGACTTAGCGAACAAACAGAAATCAGGAGTTGGGCGCAAGAAACAGAATAGAATCGACAAAAAGGAATAAATTGGAAAGATAGAAAGAAGAGAACTGTTCGGCCAAGGGAAGGAAACACAAAATCCAGCAGCGAAGCGAAAAAGAAATCGATGGTAACTCACCGTGGAGGCAAAGCCAGGAAGCAAAAATTGGGATAACAACAAAGACTTAATATTCGGCAATGAAAGAAAAAGGAAGAAAATAGTAATGGGGCTGCAATTTTGATAATAATGGCAGCTGCAAAGTAGACCAAGAAAGGAAAAAAAGCAAAGTGAAGAGGGGAAACAAATAAAATTTGGTAGAGGGGAGAAGGAGATAAAAGAACAGCAAAAAGATCACAACAAGGTTCGGCAAACCGTAGCTTTCGAAAGTAGAGGAAACTATCATTAAAACCTTCAGAGAAGTGAGATGAGAAAAGAAAATCAATGGGGAATAATAAAAAATTAGCAAAGAGAAACTAAGCAGAAAAAAACAAAAATAAAACTCTTAGAAGGCTAAAGAAATGAGAACAGGTAGCCGAATTACCCCTACCAAATTCGGCACCAACCAACCTCTTCCACTCCATCATTTTCTCCTAAAAATCAACCACTAAATCCCTTAACAACTGAATATTGCCCCCAATATCCTCCCAAAGAATTGGTCACATCTCCCTACACTCCTCAACCCCTTAGTATTTCGATCAAACTCCAACACTCACTTGACACGAGTAATAAAAATAAACCCATGCTTGTGCAAGTACTCGAACTGTAGACCTCCTGCTCAATTGCACTCCCTTTAACCACCAAACCAGCAGGCCCATTTTGATAGATTTCACCAACAATTATTTATAAACCTACTAACTAAAGTTAAAGGTCAATTTCAATAAAAAACAAAAATTTGCCCAAGTTAAGGCTTGAACTTGAGACCTTTCAAACACTCCCAGAACACTTAATCACTGAAGCAAACATTTATTTATGTAACAACAACATACAAAAATAAAAATTAAGAATTATTGGGGCGTTACATTTTTTATGAATAAATATATTATTTTTATAATATATAGCATTGAGCATAAATAAGTTATGTCCATACTTGGTCATAACTTTTTTTATAAATAAATATATTTTAAAACTTTTATAACATGTAAAATACTTTTTATAAGAAACTTTTTAGCCATAAATTTAGAATTTTTTAAGATTTAAAGAATATAATTTTTTTTTTGTTATAATCTTATAAAATACACAAATTACTTTTAGAATATATTTTTTAGAATTTATAATATAAGAAAATTTTGACCATACTGCTTCTTCGTAAAGATATGGTGTCTTATCCACAGTAAATTGTTCTAATAAATTAGCAATCTTACTAAGTTGTTCACCCACAAATTTAATTTGTTCATCAATGTCACTTTCTTGAGCATTTTTCTTTTACGTTTAAATGTGCTAGATGAAGATACTTTTATTCTTATCTCTTCAACCTCCTCATTATTGCAGTCTATAGGCACTGAATCTTGGTTACCATCATCCAAGTCTATGTCAACAAATGTTCTAGCAAAACTCCCTATTGTCATATCTTTGCCAACAACCAAAGCCACTTCATCATAATGATCAATATTTTTATTAAAAAATAATTCATAATTCTTGTGTGCCTGTTGGATATTATACATAATTACAATAAGAAGTAAAAAATGATTGAAATATACTTAACATATATTACCATTACTATTGCATCATGTCACTTTATCACATGTGATCATTTTCATGTTATCATCCCATCCAAAACCACTTTCGGCCCAATTGTGCATATAATTTTCCATTGGTTTTTTTACAGTCCTCAGATGATTTTCCACATGCTTAGCATCACACTAAACTTGAAATATTTCAAAAATAGCTACAGCAACCCGATTAATAGAAATTGCTTTGAAACTGTTAGAAAGAAGGCTTATTTCCTTTCTAGGCCTCCTCTGCTAGAATTTCGAAAAAAGATGTTCTATCGATTTTGTCTACCTGAATTACTTGGTTGGCCCTTCTTTATTGCCCTTACCCATTTTATATTAATAATTGTCATTGTCAATCATTTCAATATCCAACAAGTAAAACATAATAAATTCAATATCCAACAAGTTTAAAATATAATAATTTCAAAATCCAACAAAATAATTTCAATATCAATATCCAACCAACATTAAAAAAATAACAATTTTAATAATAAAACATACATAACATAGAAACATTAACCCTAAGCTCTAAACCTACATAATATTTCTAGCCATGTAATCAGTCAACATAGTTTGTGCAATTTCCTCACTCTTCGTAAACCATTCTCTTGTTTCTTCTTTTTCTTCTTGCTCCGTAGGAGTTGGTATTATCAAATCAGACTCAGGCTCCTCATATAATCCTTGATTAAGTAAATCATTAAGATCAACTCCCATTATATGATTATGAATGATACAACAAGCCAAAACTATATCTACTTGAGTCTGAAAATTTCAAAATGGTTCAACATCTAAGACACGAAACCGTTTCTTAAAAATCCCCAAAACATGTTCAATAGTTCACAATGATGAATGATGAAGATTAAAGAGTTCCTTTGCATTTTTTGGCCCCTGATCACTAAACTCTTTTAAATGATATAGGACACTACGATATGAGGTAATATATCCATTCAAGATAATATTTACTTACAATTTTATAGAACATAATTATTACTACTAAATTATGAGCTTACTTGAGCTATTTGATATTTAATGTTAATTCTTACCTTCTGGAATTCTTAATCCTCTTGGGCATGATTGTGCATCACTTAAAATATGAGAATCATGTGCACTACCTTCCCAACTAGCTAGAACATAGGAAAATTTCAAATCAAATGTAATGGCAACAAATACATTTTGTGTCATCCTCACTTTATGGCTAAGAAATCTTCCTTGAATACTAAGTGGAATGGATGCACGGACATGAGTTCCATCTAATGCTCCAATACAATCTTTAAAATAAGGATAAAACGTTGGATTGTTTCTGATTTCACTAGGAGTTGACTCATCAGGTAATCTAATAACTAGTTTATACAATTTCAAAAAACTCTCAATACAACCCTAAAGTAACGGTGAATTGTCTCAATTGATCTATAATATCTAGATCCAATCACTCGAAACCTTATATTATGACAAATTATATGTAAAAATATAAATACTTGCTCCCTAATATTCATCGATTTAGTTGATTTTAACAAATTGTTCCTACTAAGATTGTCACACAAATTAAAAAAGACAACCGATCTCATCCTTATCACATCAATACAATGCTGGTCACCTATATATAAAATTATTAGTATAATTGTAATAGCCCGTTTCTGGGTCAAATCAGAACAGTGATTTTGGGAGCACAAATATAAAGTTAAAATATTAATTTTATTATTTTAATAAGGTTTACAGTATGGTATTAGAGTCGTGTGAAAATTTCGTAAAGAAATTTTACCGTTTGAGTGGTTAATTCAGTAAAAAGGACTAAATCGTGTAAAGCGTAAAACTTGTGTTCTATTAGGTAGAAGTGTCAAATAGCTATAGAACATTAAAGTGAAAGTCCTAAAGTGGTAAATAACCCATTTATGAGATAGTGGATGATAGTGGAGTGGCATTTGGTGTAATTATTAATGTTTTTAAAGGTTAATTTAGTAATTTAATAATAAAAGTTAATTAAAATAAAACAAAAGCCAAAATGTTTGTTTCATTCATCTTGTTGACCAAATATACCAAGAAGAAGAAGCCATGGATGAGCTTTAGGGTTCAACACTTTGATTAATCAATTGGTATGCAATTTTAACTCGATTTTTAATGATTTTTACGTTTTTGAGATTGTTGCAGCTTAATCTAGTTAGCTCGTATCTCTGATTTCGAAACTGTTAAGGATTTAGCATGATGCCATTGTTGAATGCTTAAGTATTTTGATGATTCATGATAGATTATGAATATTTGATGTTCGATTTTCATTTTTTATAAAGTGATTTTTGATAAAAATGTCAATTTTGGCTAATTTGTGAAATTTGATAAATTGTGTGGTAAAAGTGTGAATAGATGAAAAGTATGGGCTTATTTGTGAATGGGTAAAATTCGGCCAGCTTGTATTTGTATTAGATTGAATGAATTTGTGATTTTATGTGATAAGGACTAAATTGTAAAATGTGAAATTATGGGGGAAAAAATGCAAATGTGCTTTAAAGTAAATTTTGGATTAAATTGAATAGAGAGATAATTTAATAAGCTAATTTTGATTATATTTAGACCGAGAAAAGCGAAATATGGGTTTAGATTGGGGAAATGATAAAGTATCGAACTAGTCGATTCGTTCCGTCGTTTTAGCGATCAAGGTATGTTCGTATGTTTAATAAGCATTAAATTATATATGTCCAAATGCTTAATTGATATAATTGTGGTAATACTATATTATTGAAATGTAATGTGAATGTTAATGAGTTTGATACTCCAGTTGTGTATGATGATGATTCGGTTAATTATGAGCACTTTGTGTGTAAAATTGTGGATAAATTGTTATAATAATGTTTTAAAATACTTTGATATTGCATAAATTGTATATACAAGACTACGATTGTATTTGACAATGGTTTGACTAGCTATGGCACCTAATGTGCGAAATCGGGATAGCTTCATCTATAAACATATATATTTGCACTTGGTGTGCGAGAACGAAATAGCTTTGGTTATGTAAATATACAGTGGCACTAAGTGTGCGAGTGTGGTATACCTTCGACTAATAAATTGGCACTAAGTGTGTGAGATTGATATAGCTTTGGCTATTTATTTGGCACTAAGTGTGCGAGATTGATATAGCTTCGGCTATCTATTTGGCACTAAGTGTGCGAGATTGATATAGCTTTGGCTATTTATTTGGCACTGTGTGTATGAGTTTTCCGAGTATTTCAACATATTCTAAGTGGTTCAACGGGTATATCAAGGATGTGAATGTGTATGAAATTTATACGAGATGTACAGGTACGTACATGATTTATATGAGCATTGACTTGAAGAAAATTGTGAAATTCATATATAATCTTGTGAATGAATTTGTAAAGGGTTTATGAATCAATAAGATTTGTTAATATTAAATTAAGATTATGTGTTTTCATTCATGTTCAATGAGTCAACGGGAAAAGTTGATGAAATGTGATCATAAGTGATGGTATGACCTAGTCAAGGTACTCGTGACTGAAATTGACAAGTAAGTGATAGAAGTAAATTTTCAAATGATGAGTAAGTAGAGATTTATTAAATTTCATATAAGTAGAGATTTATTAAATTTCATATGATTCATTTGGCTATATAAATGGGATAGCTATTGGATTGAATGTAGTATTTCCCTAATTGCTTATGCATATGAGATGATGAATGAATTGGTAAAATGTACTTAAATTATACGAGCATGGAACTTAATAGATTAGAGAAATTCATGGCTAAGGATGTGAATGAGTACGTGATAGATGATGAAATCATATGAGCTATATTATGTTTTGAGTAACTGCTTAAATGGTGGTTATTAGATTTTATGAGTTTATTAATCATACGAGCTTACTAAGCTTATAGCTTACTTTGTGTTATTTTCCTATGTTTGTAGGGTTTCGGAGGCTCGCTTGGGTTGGAAGTCGATGAAGATTGCATCACACTATCTGGTTATTGATATCGGTATTTATACACTTTGTAACTTGGTTATATGGTATGTATAGGCTAGGGTATTTGATACAATGGTTGAAAATGTAATTAGTCATTTGAGATGGCTTGATGTTGATTTTGAGTTGATTATGAATGTGGTTATGGAATTTGGTATATTTTTAATAAACTTGACGATGGCTAAATAGCTTAGAATTGTCATGAGATTGGCTTGTGAATACTAAAGTGTATATGGCCATTTTGGTAATTGTTTAAGTTGTTCATTTGATCATTTGATAGGTGATAAGAAATTGCTTATTGAAATGTATGGTTTTAGGTTGATAAATAGATGGATAATAGATGAATCATGAGTTATGCTTTGCATGTAATTGGTAGCGAGCAAATGTATCTTTGAAAAGTGTTGATTTGATAAGCATGACTTGTGTTTGGTATAAGATTGAATGAGTGTGAAACATAGCTAATGAATCATGCTAGTTTGCTATTTGTTTTGATTAAGAAATGGTTGTGAATTAAGAATTGAAATGGTTGCAGACGAAATGGCGTAATATGTGTATTGAAAATGGTTATTTGGTTGCTTATTTGAAGGTGGTTTTGGTGCCTATTGGTTGATTATAGGTCATGGGATTTGGATGAAGAAAAGTGGCTTAAAACAAGCCTAATTTCGCTCCACACAGTTGAGCACCCGAGCCTATGACTCGATCGTGTATCTGTTGTAACTTAGTTAATCAAGTCAGTGAGTTACACGGTCTAGACACACGAGTGTGTCTACTGGCCGTGTGTGGCACACAGCCTTGGCACATGGGTGTGTGTGGCCATTTTGAATAGGCACATGTGCCAGACACACAGGCGTGTAGTCGGCTGTGTGGCCAAGTCAGTATGTATACCCTATTTTCACAAGACCTAGACACATGGGTGTGTTTGGTGGCCGTGTGAAGCACACGACTTGGTCACACGGGCGTGTGACCCCTAATTTCATGAAAAATTCTATAAGTTCCCAAAGTTATCGTATGTTATCGGTTTAGTCCCGAACCCTAAAGCATGTTTAAGGCCTCGTAGGCCCTCTAAAGGGACAATGTGGTTATGTTTGATTGATGTTTATATGGAAATGCTTAATATATGAGAAATGTATGCTTTTGTAATGTGATTGATTGGTAATACCTCGTAGCCTTATTCTGGCGATGGATACGGGTTAATGGTGTTATAATAATTTTCTCTTTCATAATCTTGATGCACATGAGAGTGAGAAGCAATTTCCTTCATAGTTTTTAATTTTTTAATCCAAAGAGCCCCAAAAGCTAAAACTGAAGCCACAACCCCAACAATTGCATTATGATCTTGACTACGATCCTATAAAATTAGAATGTCAATAATGACAAGAAAAGAGAGGAAACATAGACACATAGATTTTACATATAAACCCTTTTGGGGAAAAGCCACGGGCAGAAGAGAAGAAAATTCACTATGTCGAATTTGAATGATACAAAAGGAGAGACGACTATGTCTATTTATAGGTTTGTAAAACCATATTCTAATCAAATTCAAATAGAAGTAATACGGTAAGGTTAAAACACCTTATTCTAATCAACATCAAATAGAGAAACATACTTCTATACGGATTTCACTTGTGCAACCTATACCGTACCACGAGCGCTTCAACCCCACCCCATTATCTTGCTTATTGGGGATCTACAATGGGCTACGGCCTTTGCTCTCATAGATCTCCCTATCTTGCCACTTGTACTTTTAGTTAACAAAATTTTGGGTCACGTATCTTTAAGAGATCCATCTACACAAAATAATGCCACACAAATATTTGAGCACTACAAAAAAGATGCAAGCTTGCCACAAGATTTACAAATCAACATGCAATCATTCATCATTCATTCCGATTAGATATACAAGGGAATGTAACAACTTGCCAAGAGAACAGTCCACAAGTTCCTTATAACACTTCATTAAACATGTAATATTACAGGTATACTTAGGCTAATGAACCAATGTTTAGAACTTTTGTACTAAGCCATAGAAGTTAATATGTGCTTTACTTAGTAGCTTTATCAGTCTAACACGGTGGCATAATAAAAAACTATCACACATGTCGGGTTCTCCTTGCATGGAGTGTGCATGTTAGAATCGAAGTAAAAAAGGTAAAAATATATAGTTTTTTTTCATTGCAGTATAGTATAAACAAACTCCTATTGCTAGTAAAGGATGGAAGATGCTAACTCAAGCCTTACAATAGTGCATATATCACAAGATGCATGCGAGCCAAAGGTACCCCAAGAGACATGAAACTTTACCCAACTTAGAATCTTCACATTTACCCCAAAAGTTCAGACTTCAGACAATAGAAAATGGTAGATGAACTAGCTTTTTATAGTGTAAAACATTCTGCATTACAACAAAATATTCGGATTGATCTTCTCTGGTAAAACAAATAGTTAACATTTAAATTTTAAAACAAACGAAAAATGAAACAAAAACAATTAGAAACAAACTAGTAAATAAAACTTAGACATGGATCATAAGTTTTGAAAAATTGTCAACAAAAAGTTTATAGTACATTTTATCTTGTTCATAATACAAGAATCATAAAGCAAAATCATAAATTTTAAAATTTTTAAGAAAGAACAGAAAAGTTAACTCTGTTTCATCCAGAAAACAATGCATTAAAAATATTTTATAAGAACAATCTTGCTAAACAAAGAGCAAAGTAAATAATTTCCAATATATATGCTAAATAGTAACCCAAAATGGCAATTAGTTTTAAATTTTGACAATATTCAGAATCAACAAGAACAATATTTACAATTCAAGTAACAAATTCCAATTCCAAAAAATCCTAGTCTTTTAACAAAACAAAAACCAAGTATACCAAATACCCTTTCCCTTACACGCAAAAAAGCTAATTCAAGAGATTACAAAAAAAAAAAAAAAAAGGCTAATTCAAGAACCAAGACATAAAAGAGCAAAACTAAAAAAAAAAAGCTTTATGCATCCAAACTTGAAAAACAACCAAAACCCAGTTAAAATCTTGGTCAGCTTTACTTGAAAAATCACATAGAAAGAGAAAAAGAGAAACTCACATGTGGCCATAGAGAAAGCAATGAATTTCTCCATCGTTTCGAATAGACCAAATACAAGAACTTTGAATAACAAAATTATATAGGGAAATAGACAAAGAGAAGCAACAATGAGAAAACGTGTGGGTGAAATGGAATGTGTAGTCAAGTGTTAAACCCCATAAAGGAAATTCCAGCTACTCATTTAAAGAGTAACCAAAATAGAACACTGCAGAGACCACTTAGCTAAAGAAAATAAAAAAAGACGATAGTGATATACCTTGAAAGGATTGGAAAGCCAAATTTTTAGGGTTTCTTTAACATACAGACTTGGTAAAGATGACGGTCGACCGACAGAGATGACAAGGTAGAGATGAGGAGGTGAGGCCAACGAACAGAGGTGAGAAGGAGAGGCGGAGGTTGACGAACATAGAGGAAGAAAGAATGTCTGTGATGAGGGTAAAGAGAATGAAAAATGTCTTACAGGAATAAAATCAGTAAGACATTTTGGTTTACCTATGTTTTGGAGTTTTTTTTTTTGAAAATTGAACATCGATAATGACAATGAATCGCAAAGAAAGAGAGAAAATAGAACACACAAAATTTTATATGGAAACCCTTTTAGGAAAAAACTACAGACAGAGGAGAATAAAATTCACTACGTCGAATTCGAATAATTACAAAAGGAGAGACAATTAGATCTATTTATAGGTTTAAAAACCTTATTCTAGTCAAAGTCTAATAGAAGTAATGCAGTAAGGTTAAAAGACTTTATTTTAATCAAATATCAAATAGAAGAAGTAAACTTCTATATGAATTCCACTTGTGCAGATCCCCCTATCTTGCCACTTGTATTTTTTAACAGAAATTTGGGTCACACAACTCTAACAGTTTTCCTATAGGAATTCATTTTCTAGCAAACAAACACCGTAAAATAAGGAAAATATTTTACGAAAAATGTTTTACTTACAAACGAATGGAGCCTAAGTTTACATTTATGTTCAAGCTTTTTTTCAATTACTTTTTAATTGTATTTATTATGTATGAAATTGTTTTTAAGTGGCAACAACCAGAGCACTTTGGACTATGTGCACCTAGATTGGTATAGTAATTGTCTACAGAGTAGTAAAGGTGAGGACAATGATCCACATAGGCAGGATAAGGAGGTTAGTGAGGGAGTATCATCTTGGAATGTCCTTCCTAGGTGAATTGGTGCTCCTAACAGACCTTTAATGACTTTGGAGAGCCTGATGGGCCTTTCTTGAGTGAAGGGAGGGGGTGGTCGTTTGACTAACATATCAATTTGAGTAATGTTTTTAAAATCAGATCAGTAATCGAATCAATCAAGCCATCGAGTCTCAATTCAATTTGTTCGATCGCTGATTCAACCAATTCAACAAATTTTAAAAAACTCAAATATAATATGTTTTTTAAATAAAATTGGAATCCCATTATTTTTTTTTATCTTAAAAATGATTTTTTTCCTTGTTTCTTTTGTAAGCTTTTATCAATTCTCATGGATTTCAATTTTCAAATCAATTAATTCACTTTAAGTTTGTGAAAGGGGTCATTTGATAACATATGAACTTAGTTGGCTAGCTTGCAACAATGTTGTAGAATCGGACTAACGGTCAAATCAGTCAAGCCATCAATTCCGGGTTCGATTGGGTTGACCACCGATTCAATCAGTTAAAAATTAAAAAAAAAAACTCTAAAATAATATGTTTTTAAAATAGATTTAAAATCCCAGATAAAATACTTAAAAATATCGATTTTTTTAAAAATTATCGAATTAGGCTAGTTTTTGAGAAAATTAGGGCCAATGTTGAAATAACAAAAACACTTCCAGCTGGAAGCGTTTTCAGCTAATTTACATGAAAATGCTACCAACTAGAAGCATTTTCCACAATAGTTACCCCTCCCAATGACTACCCCACCCAATGGCTATTTAAATAGCTATTGAACCCCCCACTAACGGCTCTTTCTTTTTCTATATAACCCTAATTTTTTTCTTTTTCAATTCAATCTCAACTATTTCTCTCACATTCTCAAATCTCTCTCAAATTTCTCTCAATTCCTTCTTAATTTCTCACTCAATTTTTATTCTTCTCTCAACTCTCTGTTCTTATTAAAATTGTGTTAAGGTTTTTTTAAATTACTTTTTTCTAGTACAATTTATTTTGTGGTTTTTGAAATTAGTAATGACAAAATATCTAATCCATTTGGATAATAAGCACATTCCGGTCGATCAATCGCAAATGGTAAGAATATTTTTATTATATTTAACCTAATTTAATTTAAATAGTTTCTTGTTATATTGAAATTTAATATTTTGTATTTTTTATAAATAGCTTGAAGATCATATTTTGGAGACGCATATTCATAATCTACCCGTTCCTCCATCGTTCTTAATCAAACCATACTTGAGAGATCCGAGATTTTTTCGCGTGGCCCGTATGGGTAGGGGATGTAAATTGGACCCTACACTTGTAAGCACATTGATGGAAATGTGAAGACCCAAGACGCACACATTCCATCTTCTATGCGACGAGTGTACTATTATACTTGAGGATGTATAGTTACAGTTTGGGTTACTGGTGGATGAGCCAGTATTGACTGAGTCAGTTGTCACAGTCGGTTGGAAAGATGTATGGAAGCAACTTTTGGGGAGGGTTCTGAAAACAATTTATAGAGCCCAGATATATATGAATTGGCTGAAAGAAGTGTTGGTGGGCTCGATGTGTAATTGAGTGAAGTTCAAAGAGAACAACCCATTTGAGCGTACATCTTTATGATCATCAGGGGTCTCGTAATGCCCGATAAATTATAAAATCTTGTCCATTTATGGTGGCAGCTAAAACTCGTGGACTTTAGAGAAGTGGGCAAACTCAATTGGGGTTGAGCCGTGTTGGCGACTTTGTACAGGGAAATGTGTCGAGCAACAAAACTACAAAAAATTAAAGTTGGTGGTTGTATGCTACTACTGCAATCATGGGCGTGGTACTGACTGCCATTTTTACGTCCTCGAGTGGACTACCCTTATATACTCCCACTCGTAACAAGGTAAAATTCATTAGATAATATATTTACCATAAAAAATATTTAAATTTTAAATTATTGTGTTAACAAATTATTTCAATAAGTGGAACCATGGGTCGAGTTACGTGGGACTACCAGAAACTTTAGTTAGATCAACGATCGAAAGTGGAGGTATGTAATTTTTAAATTTGAATTATATAATATTAACTTAGTTGATTTAAAAGTTAATAGTATATATATAAATATTTTTTTATCATTTTAATATAGTTTGAATGGATGCCATACTCGGATTTGAGAATTCAAGAATGCATCACGTCTGAATTCTTGGTGAATCCCAACATCTAGCACGTGAAGGTGCTATTGGTAGTGTATGCTACGGTGGAGATGAACGAATCATATAGAGTTATGCAGTAGTTTGAGTTTAGGCAAACGATTCCGTTAGCACCCCAAGACATTGAAGATTTACACCATATCGACTTGCGAGGGAGAACGGATAAGCATTTGCCTACATTCCACACACAATATATCAACATTTGGAATAATAGTTACAAGTTTTTACTTACTCACGAAGCCATTATCGTTCCGGAGTTAGCCTATGATCTAGAGCACATGCCAATAGGTACAAGTTTTTACTTGCTCGCGAGGCCATTATCATTCCGAAGTTAGCCTATGATCCAGAGCACATGCCATGGTTTAGACACCATGGCAAGCTATATCTACTAACAAAAGAGGCGAGGGGTAGATAACATCATACAAAGAGGCTACAACAAGCACCTAGACATCCAATGTATGGAGCAACTATTGAGGCGGGTCCATCATCTACACCAATGCAAGAATTGAAATCGATGGCTGTACCATCTCTTGATCAGTATGGCTCGACTTATTTTGGTGCTTTCACTAACCCCGTCATTTTTATATAAGCTCCATATCTTGCACCATATTTTTCTATTTCTACATTGATACCAGGATTTATTTTTAGACCACCACCTCCATCCCTATAATATTACACATCGATGCCATCGATGTTTTAGACTACGATTTCGACGATGACGTAGAAGCCATCTATGTTTGGGGCACCAACCAAAAGTACGATTGTTCTACCATCGGTGTATGGGACATAATACAGTTATATGCCAACATCGATGATGTTGCAAACACCTCCAGGATCATTGTTCTACCAACATGGATCATCTTCACAACCACCTGTTCCTAAAACGGATGGTACACGATGGTAACCTAGGTGCACTCTGCAATCAACCATAGACGAAGGTGAAGAAGATAAAAGATTGAGACCACAACCTGTACTCGAGTGTAGGATGTAACAATGAAGACAAGGAGGCCAGTATACGGCTTGAACCGAAAAGAAATCTGGCTTGCAATCGACGACCACCTCATTGTGGCACACATTCTAATTGAGGATATGAATGGTTTATTTTATTTTTTTGTACTTCTAATGTAAATTTTAATTGTTTAGGTAAGTTATAGTCAATAAGATTGTACCGATATTGGATATGAAATATTTTTAAATAAATATTATTTTTGCATCAAAATTTGTTTTCGTTGTCATTTCATATTATTAAATCAAGTCTACATGAGAAAAATGGAACAGAGTAGTATATTGTATTATTTTCTATAGTATAATAAAAACTCGTGTTTATAAATTGCACAAAAAAATTGAGTATGAATAAAAAATCAACAAATAAATTTTAGTTAAAAAAATTAATAAATCGGTTAGTAATGTGTTGTCCTTATATTATCTCATCGGTGTGGACATGACGACATTGTATGCCCTGGGTCTACACCATTCACATAACCTTGGTTGGTTTGTTTTGTCCCGAATATCTATGTTCTCACGTATCTAAGTAGATGTCGGTCAACCTTTTGGTTTGCGATGCAATGATCTATTGGGTAACAACTTGAATGGACAGCTCGATATCAATGACCACATACTTTCATTTGGAACCGGTGGGAGTACGTTTCTCCTTACATTGTACATGTGTTCTAGTTTGTACTCTTCATCCACAAAGTTCATGTGATCCAAACATACATTGCTATATATTGTTATTGCATGAGCGCATGGAAAATGAAGTGTGTTAAATCTCCCACAGTTGCAGGTTTGTTATCTTAGGTGTACATGACACACTCCCCCAACAATACCCTGGTTGGGTCTGTCAACCTCTATGACCTGAAACAATAGGTCTTTGTGTGAGTGACACACTAGATGCATATAATTCAATTGTACTATAACCTTTCTAATTTCTTTCATAACATCCTCGCTCCAAACGACGCATGTTATCAACAAATGATGCGTTCCCTTCAATACAGAATTGATGTATTCTGTTAGGTTTGTCATCATATGCCCATATCGTAGAACCCTGTCATACGATTATGTCCACTAATTCAAGAGTATGTTAGAGAGGTACCTTGCCTCAGAACTGTTAATGGCTCATAAGTTTTCCAACATTTCATGGAAACAGTGTTTGATGATCTCATACCCTGTCGAGAAAAGTGAATAGTTTATCCATAATGCTCGACATCTACTGATCGTTTAAATATAAAATAATTGAAAAAGTGGTGAATACATACCCATGTTAAACCACTTGTGCGCGCTGAGCTTCAGAATCGTGCTGTCTATGGTAGTTCACCGCAACATTTCTTAAACAATACCTATGGGGTGTGTGGTTCCAAAGGCTTCCCTGTCATTCAATTGTGGCTAGTATTCTAAGTCCCTTGTCGAGGATGACACATATATAGGGTTGAGGGCAAGCATGCCTCTTCAAACTATACAGGAAGAAATCCCAATCGACTGCTGACTCCTCTAGCGTTATTGTAAAGGCAATTGGCAGGATTTTTCAATTGTTATCATGTGCCATAGCTAATAACAACTAACGCATATATCTCCTATACAAAAAGGTATCGTTGATATGTACCAATGACTTACAGTATTGGAATGCCTGTCAATATTGCTTGAAAGTCCAGAAGAAATAATGTAACACTCGATATCTATGGATCAACCTATCATTGTAGTATGCAGGCCTTGTTTCCATATCGGTTACGCAACTTAGAACATACTTCTCCAGTACCCAACACTGCTGCTACAAATCATTGTACGACGCGTCCTATCCATTATGAATCTTCACCAATGCCTTCTTCTTTGTGATCCACGCTTTGCGGTATGGTGGCATGTAATCAAGCTGGCTACAAATATTTCCAATTAAAATTGACACAACAATATTGAAACTTGTTTTCACCATAGGTAGAATTATGTTCGCGATTATCTCTGAATCCAATTTTAAATGATCCCATGAAATAAATACAACAACATTGAGTATGTTAATATTAGGAATTCAATACCCTAAATATAAGACAATCTTGATGTAGTACCTGCGTCAACACAAGTACGTGAAGTGATATATTTCTTTATGGTCCACAACCCCATCTTCTTCTTAACAAAAGCCATGATTTTTCATGCATATTTGCTATCCACATTGCACATTTTGCCTCAAACTTGTTAGATCGAGATTTAACAACGTGGAAGTTTACCCCGTTCTTGATATTGTACCGCTTCACTGCAGCGACAAAACCATCTTTAGAGGGAAATCCCTTCCCCACTTCTAAATCACCCTACTCTAACGAAGAACTCGCATGGCTCGGTCTTTTGTGTAAGAATTCTACAAACTCTCACCCATCTTTTGTTGATAGGTCTATATTATGCATGTGGATCGAAGGTGAGTATGCTCTGAACCGTTGATCTTCTTCGACATCTTCGCTTAGACCTTCATTGTTTGAACCTCCATCTTCTAGTTTAGTTGGAACTGACTTTGGTTCAAAAAATAATACTTCTGAACAATCAGCCTTGGGCTCCCGGATTGGATTCGCATCGCAGTTAGTGCCCTCTTTATTCTCAAATCCACTATCATATCTAGAGTTTGATGTTCCTTCACCAGTGGACGTTGTAAGGATACATCATCCCTTCTTGTTTAATTGTCGAAACAACCAAAATCACCTGTTGATTACCAACCATTGAAACTTGATGCCATTCCCCTGTAAGTGTTCCTCGAGTTGAACCTTGGCTGACCGAAGTTCAAATCAAAACCACTAACTGAGTGTCATATTAGGGTCCAATATTCTATTTACCACCAAACCCCAACTATTGGATGTTCTACCTACTACGGTTGAAATCTAGGGCTAAAACCGATTAGGGTCTTCCCATTGATGATTCTAGGATATCATAATATGAATTTTCTAACAAAAAAGTGAACCCACCGCACAACTGTGTCATTGGACTCTCAGCTTATTCTTCCATTCCAGCCTCTCGAACTGGAACATATGTTGACCTTCAAGCGCCTTCATTTGTGTTTTCAAACTTCGCATTTAACTCGAGTATTGGTGATCCACTAGCAATATGCTTTTGCACCATCACCTCCAACCCCCTTGTGCCTCTAATATTGAAAGCCTCATATTTGACGGGGTCGATCGAAGCACAAAATTGATATTTTAGTGATAATACTCTCATCTAGTTGGATCCAATGAATTTTTGCCAATTCTTCCACGCAGCTCTGTCAATTGTATGTTCGGGTTAAAATCCAATCGCATGGTGTTCTATGATAAAAAAATGACCCTATTCTCAGTGTCACGGACTTCACCGTCGTAATAAACAGTAGAATTAATTCCTCCACTCATTTTCAATGAAATAACCTGTTCCACATGTTCGAAATAAAATCATTATGCAAAAAAATAGTGTTGTAATTATATATGAACAAAAATCAATCCTTACTTGATGCATTTGCGTTGTTGCTCCAAATTATACCTTATGAAATACCTTGTGAACTTCCTCTTCTTCTGATTCTTCTTGCAATTTTGTTTGCTCGAAATTTCCTTATGCCGCTCAATGCTAAAAGCCATCCTTTTATAGAGTGTGGGTGAGTGGCAATTGATTTAGAAAAATTTCCTAGGTGAGTGGGAAGTTTGCATGCATTGACTTTTGAAGAGGGAAAACGCCCCATGTAGAACGCGTTTTCAATGCATTTTTCTAACAGTGCATTGAAAACGCGTCCTATGTGGTGCATTTTCCTTCTACCACTTTCAACTCCTACAATTTCCCACTCATCCATCAGATATCCCGGGATAATATTTTCTAAAGAAATCTGATCGACCTCAACCCCTGGTAAAAAATTGCACTGAAAAATCTGATCAACCTTAACCTCTTGTAAAAAAATATGATCAAAACTCAATTGCATTTGCAAAAATAAAAAAAATACAAACTAAAAGTTAATTGAATCGAGTAGTTCGAGTTTCGATTTTAAATCGAATTAAATTTTACAATTTGAATAATTCGAATATATGATTGGTGTAAATATATTTTTTTTTGTAAATATTAAATTAAATAATTATCAACTTTATATCTCAAAAAATTATAAAAAAATCTAAAAAATTATTACATAAGTTGTATCGATTTTTGTGACTAGCAATAGAACAATGAACAACAAAAAAAACTAAAGAACACCAAACATGTGTATGCAATTCGGGAACCACTTATGTTAGGCTTCACTCAAAGTTGAATCCACTAAAAAAGCTCAATACAAGTACTAATTTAAGATTAACCAATCCATGGATTATTTCAACCTTTGTCTCCTACACTTAATGTAAATTCTCTCAACACTTGACCTCTCCTATTGAAGTTGGTAAAATCACTCTCAATCGATGGACAGTTTTCTTTCTATTTACACCAGTGAAATGGGTTCCCAAGATGAACTATGTAGTGTTTTATTATTTCCTCCACAATGGAGGATGAAGCTTCCATTAAAATACTTCAAGCGCTATCATAGTGATAAAATATCCTTGAAATGAGAATAAGATAGCTTTAAAACCATATCATATTGCTTGATATCAATTTGTCAATCTTGTCCATTAATATCCTCTTAATAAAGGATAGTAAAAATTCCATAAATCTTGATCTTAGAATAAAAATCAATCTTAGTATAAACAAATCAAGATTACCAACAAACAATTTTGCACCAACATATTATAGTAGGGAATTCCTTCAAATTCTTGACCATTTTTAATAAAGGAGAACTGTGTCTAACAGAATATTAGGGTCCATGTCCAACCTACTTGAAACTAATGCATTGCCTCTTGACGGCAAATTCAAAGAGCTTTTGCCTTGAATTTCACGTATTTTGGTTTCCTTAATGTTTATGGGCAACTATTGTACCTAAATATATAGAAGCCTTTAGCTTTGAATCAATTAAACTGGTTAATTGCAGTTTTGCTTCTATTTAATGAAATTTGTCCACAATAAAGAGCTTCCATTTCTTTCACAATAGTGCCAAAATGTTGTGCAGCTTTCCTTTTTCGTCCGTAACAACCATTCCCCATGAATTACATGAAGGTCTATGCAACCAACATTTTGATCCCATTCTCTCAACCCTAATAATATAAATTATTAAGACTATTTAATTATTTGATGATATCTTAAGAATGAATCAATCAAATTAAATTAAAAGTTGATTTGTTTTTGTTAACTAGCATTTAAACTTTTATATAATTAGTGAATGTTATGACACTTGCTAACAAATTTGATTACCTGTTAAAAAAATTATTAATTATAAATTTATATACTAAAGGTGCATCCAATACTAATAAAAATTTAAGATGGATTTTTTTTTTGGAACTGAATTGATTGATGGGTGATTAGGGAATAATATGAATAATTGCAAAGATGAACCTCTCAATTATCTTTCATTTAATATGATAATGACTTTTCAACTTCACAAAGCCATCACCTAATTACGGGCTTAGGCAGTCTAGTATAGAGGTTACAACTTAATGGCTTGGACGAACCTAATGGTGTTTTCCATTTAAAGAATTTGGCTGTTTGAACTTGGCGAAGTTTCAAAGTTGGCAAGCCAACCCTGCAGCTGGCGGTTCACTATCTTTGGCCTAATTGTGGATTGTCCCACGGATTTATGGAAGAAATTTAAACCCTGTAAAACGCGGCTACTGACTTGAATCACGTTGGTCAATGGTGTGTTTCATGGTCATACATCAATCTCTATGGACGGCTAGATGGGTCAAATGACTGTTATATAAACAAGTGGGAGCGTATCCATAGTAGGCAAAAAAAAAAAAATAAAAATAAAAAAATGGAGCATTTGCAATGTGATTTGAAGTGCTTAAGCAGGGATATCCTAGCTGATATCATGGCTCGACTAGATGGTTCAACCCTGGCCTCAGCTGCCTGCACATGTTCTGACCTTCGAGGCATAGCTCGAAACCAATGGTTATGGAAGCAATTGTGTAATTCCACATGGCCTTCCACTGCACTCGACGAAGCCCAACACCTTATTTCATCATCAACGGATGGTTTTCGCAGATTCTATGCTGATTCTTATCCTCTTATTTCGATTGATCACAAAGATGCCAACAATTACTTTCCTATACAACCAACCCTTATTTCTCCGTCTAATTTTGCTTTGTTTATAGATGTTTATTATAGAGAAAAATGTATTGCTTCCAGTGTCTTAGATGCCATACCAATGGAAACCGATTTCGGCCAAGATGATGACACAACAACTGGTCTTATGAGTTGGGTATTGAACTGTCCATTCAAAGTGGTACCCTCAGATATTAATGATGAAGATATAGAAGATGGTGATGATGGACATGACTTCGTATCACTTGTGGGAAAAGCAGATGATCGTTGCAATGAACTAAAAGAGGGGATTCGATTCAGTTGGGTGTTATTAGACAAGAAGAGAGGAAAAGCTGGAAATCTATCAAGCTGGAAGCCATTGTCGGTGAAGAAAATATGGGCTTCCAATGGTGACTATATTCTACATTTTGGGTGCATTATCCCAGTCCAAGAGAGCCTACAACTGCCTCACAACTTAGCCAAGTGTCTTATAGTGGCAAGATGCAACATAGAGGAAAAACAAGGGTATTTGAGATGGAAAGAGGTAAGTATGCACATTGAGGACACTAGTGGAGCATATGTAAATGGTGGCAAGAGTTTAACCATCTTGAACCAAGCTCTATATTGCTCACGAAGTAATAATCGTCATGCTGTTGAAACGGGTTACATACAATTTGAGGGACGAAAGCAAGAGATTATAAGGAAAAAGAAGCTCGAAGAAACCTTGGCTGATTGGCTTTGTATATCTTTTGAAGTAGTAATCCTCTTAATTTTAGGGTACCGAATTTTACCCATTTAAAGTCAATTATTATGGTCCAATGACAACTTAAGTAACCATTGCAAAGCACAGTGTTTCTAGGACAAATAATTATTCATGTTAAACTGTGTATTAACTTCTTTCATCAATTACAGACTATTATGATGTTGCGATCCACAACCTTTGACAAATCAAAATGAAAATTTGAGATTTTTCCCAAGTTAAATGATGTTGATTGGTTTGATCCAGCCTAAGGATTTGGGCACAGACATAGGATTGAATTGGGTACGGCATACTTATTGGAGAAGAGGGTATCCATTTTACGCGGGGTTTAATGAGAGGCTCATTCTTCGTAATGGGCTGAGAAATTTAATTTAAGGCTCAATGGGTTTTAAATAGTGAGCTTTATTTTTAGTTTTAAGAATATATCTATATTATATTTATACATCTATACCATACTAATTGTAACCTAATAATGTTAGATGTGGCGTTTTTTTTAAAAAATATGTTAGACATGGAAAGTATTTTCAAAAAATAAAAAATTCAATATCCTAAAAAATAAAAAAATATATGAAAATTTGTTAAAAAGTGTAGCTTATAAAATATTGTTAAAATTTTCAAAAAGAAATTAACATTGTAAAAAATTATTAAAAATTTGAAACCATTCATTTTCAATTCACACCCAAACTACAAACCGAGTTCTACTAATTAAACCCCATTGGTTTAAACCGAGTTCTACTAATTAAACCCCATTGGTTTAACTTTGTGATTTCATTATGATTAGTAAATCGAAGGAAAACCAACGTGAAAAAGAGAGAGTCGTGGTCAGTTACAAAAGTAAAAAGAATGAAGAAGGAAATAGACCATCATCATCACTACCAGTCTTGGCTAAAGTTCGATTCAAGAGTGGGCGCATACTGGTGGTGGTCTGACACGAGAGGAGGGGGCTATTGAATCGACGTTGATGATGACCGAGAAGAGATTTTTTATTGTAGATTTTTATATTTTTTAATATTTTATTTTCTAAATAATTTATTGTAATTTTTTATTGAATCGACGGTGATCATGCCTTTGTCTTTGTGGTTTATACAAAATCGCTTACTCACTCCAACATTAAACCACAAATCACCTTATCAACTAAATTTCCAATGTAACTTGAAATATATCTTTCTGTGTTTTTGGTTGTTGTTGCTATCTATAGTTTTGTCCTTACACTAAAAATAAACTAAAATCTCGTT
Source organism: Gossypium stocksii (assembly GCA_020496765.1). Lineage (NCBI taxonomy): Eukaryota > Viridiplantae > Streptophyta > Magnoliopsida > Malvales > Malvaceae > Gossypium > Gossypium stocksii. Next base: position 60,722,539 of record CM035622.1, read on the forward strand.
CTACTAAATGTGTCTTTATTGATTATAGTCTTTTTATAAGGGTTATAAATGTTTGTCATCATCGACGAATAAAGTTTTTTTACTCATGTCATATATTATTTGATGAACAAGTGTTCCCGTTCAAAGAATGCGATGGCTAATCTTCAGTTCTCAATCCACCACTATCACCAATTGTTATTCTCTCTCTTGGCAAGCTTATTATGACTATCCCTCCCAACCAACACCAAATTTCATGCTTACTACATGACCGAAACTTTCACAAACAACACCACTAGTCAGTCTTTCCATTTCTGCTATCAACACCACCACTATAAATTCATTATTTTCCTCAATATCCAAACCACTTCCTACACTTCCAAGTGAACTTCCATCCCACCCAGACCAAAATACAAATGCTCAAAACCAATGTCCCATGGTTACTACACTTCCAAGTGAACTTCCATCCCACCTAGACCAAAATACAAATGCTCAAAACCAATGTCCCATGGTTACTAGATAAAAAACTAGCAACTTAAAGCCTAAAGTCTTTCATACAACACTCATAACCATGTGCACACATCAAGAGGCAGCCAAGCAAGAAATTTGGCATCAAGTAATGTTAGAGGAAATAAATGCATTAATGGCCAATGGGACATGTGATATAGTGTCAAGATCACATGTAACAAATATGATCAGTTGCAAATAGATTTATTACTTTAAAACCAAACTTGAGGATCTCTTGGTCATTATAAAGCCAGACTTGTGGCTTAAGAGTTTCATCAAAGACTGAGTATAGATTATGTTGAATCCTTTAGCCCTATCAGCAAACCAACCACGATTCATCTCGTCTTATCTATTGTTGTCCGTTTTAGTTGGTCTGTTCGTCAACTTAACGTATCCAATGCATTTTTACATGGGAGACTTGAAGAGTCAATTTACATGGAACAACCCCGAGGCTTTAGAGATCCCACCAAGCCATATATACCATGCGTGTTCTTTAAAGAAGTCTTTATACGGTTTGAAGCAAACCCCACATGTAACACTACTAACCCGTATCCGTTGCCGGAATAGGGTTACGAGGCATTATTAAAATTTACAGAACAAATTCAGATAATTCAAATAATTTTACTATTCATAACCAAGATTAATTAAATTGTCCCTTAATTGGATACTCGAAGCCCAATTTAAATATTAGAATCAAGTTGGGACTAAATCGGTATCTTAAAGAATTTTTCACAAAATTTTGAAAATTTTTTTAGATATAGGGCACACACGCCCATATGGTTAGGTTGTGTGGCTCACACGGTCAAATGACACACCCGTATTTTAGGTCGTGTGATACCTAAGTAGGGCAGATGCCCGTGTCCCTAATCCATGTAACTCTCTAACTTGTAATTTATTTAAGTGCAGGGGTTACACGGCCAAGTCACACGCCCGTGTGTTAGGCCATGTTCTTCACATGGCTGAGACACACACTCGTGTCTCTGTTCGTGTACCAATTTCTGAGCATTCTATTTCTCTAATTTAAGATGCAAGGGACAAACGACCAGAACATATGCCCATGTGCTAGACCGTGTGTCACACACGGTCAAGACACACGCCCGTGTGTTTACCTGTGTGGACAAATAGGGCCATTTTTCCAAGCTTTATTTCTCACCCACTTGGTCTTTTACCTACACCAACACTTAAACACACTCAAGAACCAATTCAAGACATTTAATCAAGCCTTAACTAGGTCTTGTAAATAATATATTAATTCATAGGGTTAAATATCTAAACTTACCAATCAACTATTCATATTTATAGGCATATTCATTAATTTTATACCATCCTTAATTATCATCCTTATGCATATAACATCTCATCATTTGTCCATTTCAAACACATATCAAACACATTAAAACCATAATTATATGCAACTTAAAAACATGCCAAATACAAGCCACGCCAATGGCTAGTTACAAATCAAACATTTATAAGCCAACATTGGCTAATCAACCTATACATGCCATTATAACCATAATTTATTTACCATATGTACCAAATAAGCCATGGATAATGCGAGTGATCTCTACCAAGCTTCTAATCCAACGAGCTTTCGAGTTACTATAGAACAGGGAAAAATAAATAGAGTAAGCATCAAATGCTTAGTAAGTTCGTATAACATGATAATTAACTTACTATTTCTTTATATTTAAGATAAATATGCAAAATATAATCAATCAATTTGATCACGAGCCCTAGTGCATATCCTCATCATTATTGTTAGTGAAATATTTCATACAAATATTAGAATAGGCATGGGCTCAACAATCCTCAAATTCCCATGTACATGTATTTATATAACATATGCACTTCACATTCCTGTATTTCTAGTACATTTTCATAATAATTTGTTTTAAGTTCAAATTATTTCACGTCAGAACTTTGCTCATTAAATCCTTCGAAACATCATTATCATAGGTAGTACACTCAAGGTGTACAATTGTATAACCATAAATGAACATATTCATCCAATAAGTTCCATGTCCATATATCATAATTTCATATTTTCATATACTTTATATCATGATTTCCATGTATTTCAAACAGATACGTGTAACAATTCATTTCATGTTCATGTCTTCTCATATCAGGATTTTACCCGTTGAGTAATTGAAAACATCAATGGATACACAGGTAGTACACTCAAAGTGTACAAATTAGAATCCATCAACTCTTATTCAGAAGTGCTTCTATTAGCACTTAAACAGAAAGCTTACTCTCAAGCACTTTAATAGAATGCTCAGATGAGCATGAAACAGAAATCATATTCGAGCTTGGTAATAGAACGCTCACAAATAGCTTGAATCAAATAGTTCACATAGAACTTTATTGGGAAAATCATGTAACAGAAAGCTTGCTCGGGCATAATAACAGAAAGTTCACAAAGAACTTGAATCAATAGTTCCGAAGAGCACTTTACCAAAATCACCAGATAGCACATAATAGAAAGCTTTAGATAGCTTGATAACAGTAAGTTCAAGCGAGCACTATTAGTAAGCTCCAAAGAGCCTTTAACAGAAAGTTCACAAAGAACTTATAAACAGAACGTTCATAAGGCGTGGGTGTGCCTATAACAAATGTAGATCACGACCATATAGAATGTTCCGAAGAACATAAACAGAATACTCTGAAGAGTATAAACAGTAAGTTCACAAGAACACCATATCATTAAGCTTGAGAGGGCTTAAGCTCTTTTGAGTTACAGATGTTCGCAACATATGCAAGACACTACTATTTCAAGAAACAGAACCTTGTATCCATGAGACTTTCATTTGTTCAAACGGCACTTGACGTTTATCTAGTATTTTCGGATATATGATCATTTCACATATCTATGACATTTATAGAATCGTTTAATATTTATCAAGCAATATCAGATATTCACTTATCAGGCAATATCGGTTATTCAGTCTATTTCTTATACTTAACAATTACACATTTCACATATATAACATTTAATTCAAACACAGATTTGTAACACTTTATTTTAAACGTGACTTAACATTAATCGAGTATAGTCGGGCATGTGATCAATTTATACATAAGACATTCATACAATTCATACATACAAAAATTTTTTAAGCATAAAATATACTCAATTGAGTTACACGAACTTACCTCGACAATTGTTCGTGTATGTAAAATCTACTAGTTTGACAATTTCTCTTTTACTCGCTATAATTCTGAATTTGGTCTATCCGAGTCTATACAAATAAATTTAACATCAATTCATGTTCATTTCAATTCAATTCACATCTTTGGTAAAATTATCGTTTTGCCCCTAACTTTTTAATTAATGACGATTTCGTCCTTAGACTCGAAAAATAAAATTCTTGCAATTTACTCCTTATTCCAAGCCTAACCAAAATTTTACATGTAACATTTACAGCCCATGTATTTCGTAAAAATCAGAATTTTCGATAAATTTCACACTTTTACAATTTAGTCTTTAAATCATGTTTTTATTAAAATTCATTTTGTAAAAGTTGTTTATCTATCAACAACCTTTTATATTCTACCATAAATTTCTAAATTTCAGCATATTCATCCATGGAAATATTTCTATACTTTGATAACTTTTCAAATTAATCCCCAAAATAGATAGATTAGACTATCCTGATATCAAAAATATAAAAATTACTAAAAACGGGACTTGATTGCTTACCCAATTGAGCCAAGAAAGCTTGCTTTCTCTTTCCTAGGGTTTTCTTGGAATTTTTAGGGATGAAGATGATATAAAATGATGATATTTCCATTTAATTAATTTATCATCCATTAATTTTTCCACTTTCCCATTTAGTCCTTTTCTTTTTCTAATTTTCCATGGATGATTCACTAAAAATATCTGCTAGCATTTTGTTAATGGTTTATTTACCATATAAGGACATCAAGTTTTGAATTCTGTAGCTATTTGATACTTATAGCTACTAGAACTCAACTTTTACATTTCATACAATTTTGTCTTTTCATCGATTAAACATGTAATCGATAAAATTTCTGTACAAAATTTTCACATAATTTTCACATGGCATTTCTATCATATCGTAGATCATAAAATAATAAAATACATTTCTTTTCAAAATTGAATTTGTGGTCTCGAAACTACTGTTCTGATTTTTACCAAAATTGAGCTGTTACACCACAAGCTTAGTATTTAAATCTCACATAAACCTTACAAAAAATTGGTTTTATAGGATCCAAAGCTAACAACTCTCTTTTGATCTATTCTTCCGGAAATAACATAGTTTATTACCTTGTGTATGTTGATGATCTTGCTTTGACAGGCTCAACAACTACTCTTCTTTAATATATCATTTGACGGCTTGGGTTAACTATTGCCTTTAAAGATTTGGGTTCCCTTCCCTTTTTTTTTGTAATGCCCCAAATTTTGGGCCCAGAAGTTTAGAGTTTTGAGCGTAGGGATAGTGGGGAGGTTGCACATATGTGTATAGATGTACAGTTTAGTGTCAGAATGGACCGGCTGGTATGGTGGTTGAGTAAATGTTAGGGAACCTCATGGTTGTGGGTTTGAGTCCTAATGTGAATATTTTGGAGAGATATTTTTAGTACTTCTTATTTATGTCATTTATTTATTATTTGTTTTAATTTTATTATGATTTCTTTTATGATGTCAATTATTTTATTACTTTATTTTTATTTTTATTGTTCATTTTTCACGTTCTTCTATTTCTTCCTTCCTTTGTTTTATTATTTTTTCTTTTTGCTTTCCTTTGAAAATGGTCTTGCTAGTGGGTTCGGTAATTTCGCTCCTCTATTGTCTTGTTCGTCGTCTAAGCAGGTATGGGTTTCGAACCTTCTTCTATTTTATTTGAGAATTTATATTCAATTATCTTAAAAGTCGATGACATAGATTAGGTCTTCGCAAATCCATTATTTTTGATGTGGTTTGACTGTATTGTGTTCAAAATTCGTAAGTTTTGGTGTAATTTCGAACCATCGAGGATTGGGGGCGATTTTGGAGGCTAAAATGATGATTTCAGGGCCATTTAAGGGTGGTTTCTTAACCACTCTACCGGCCACACGAGCGTGTGTCGACTCACATGGCCATGTGAATTTGGGTATTAGGGTTTCGAGCCAATTTGAGAGCCACACAGCCTGGCCACACGGCCATGTGGCCGATTTGAGGATTTTTATCGATATTCACACGGCCGTGTCCTCTGGTCACACGTGCGTGTGTATTTGGGAATTAGGGATTCAAGGATTTAGTGTCACACGGCCTGGTCACACGGCCATGTGGTTGATTTGGTGATTTAGGGATCCCACACGGGCATGTGTTATGGACACATGGCAGTGTCTGGTGGGCACACGGGCGTGTGAGAGCCTTACAGGGCTGTGTCTGCCCTGTACTTGACTTTAGCGAAATTGGACAGTGAATTATCCAGACTGATAGTACGACCATGTCCTTGGATCATACGGGTGTGCGCCTCTGCCATACGACCTTGTGCTTCCTTTCACATGGATGTTTGGAACCTACACGGCCTAGGTTGTTCCACATGGCCAGAGCACACGGGCATGTGGTCCCCCAACACCTAATTTCTGTTAGTGTGTATTTTGAGCTAGAATATGAGTCTGTGTAATTTTACCTTTAGCCAGGCTCTAGTGAGGTGACGAGATCGCTGTAACTATACCTATCTGTTCCGTGTGTGCATGAACTGTGATTGGGTTGTGATTGTTCGTGTGATGGGTGCAAACTATGATTGTACGAGGAATTCTATACCTGACTGACTGGTTGTGAATGCCTAACTCTGAATAATTGTCTAGAAGTTGCATTCTGATACTGTTTGGCTATTTTCACGCATACATATGCATAAAGTAAAATTTGGGTAAGATGTTGAAGAGAAGGGAGACTAAATCTGAACTGAAATGGCAGTTTAACTGCCTAATGTTAGCCCTAATACCTAGAGGATTGTGGGTAGTCCTAATACCCTGAGGGCCATATACTTTTCTGATAGCGGGTTACCGCATTACGCTGTATCACAGATAAGTCAGCTACATTGCGTATCATTACTATCTGATCTGGTAGCTCATATTGCATGTCTGTACCGTAGTTTATCGCATGGCACTATACAGCTTATACGCTAGCTTTGTTGCGTAAGATATTATTTGACAGTCTATCTGCTTACTGTTAGCCTCAATGCCCAAAGGGTCGAGGGTAGTCCCAATACCCTGAGAGTCGCGGACATTCCTGATGACCATCGTTACCGGGCAACCCGGGATGACATCATATGGTGTGTAGGGTCGGATGGCCTTTTCGAGGTCCTATATGGTGTGAGCTTAATATCTTTTATATGGTGTGATTAGGGAATGGAGAGGTGTGTTGGCTGGATGGGAGGGTTTTATAATTCAACTGCATTCATACGCATTTGTAGATTGTTCTGCATGTTAGACTGTCTGCTTATACTGTTAGACTGAAAAGCACTTATGACTGTGTGAATTTTGTAGACTTTGATTGTAACTGTCTGAATGAATAGTTATTGTTACTGTGTGACTGATTGAGAATTATTGTTACTGTGACTGAATGGTACTTGCGACTATGTGTTTGAGTATATTTTTAATATGCTCTAAATATTGCTATCTACCGGTACGTCCATTTTGGATGTAGCAACTGGTTCTGTATAGCTCTGTAAGTATGTTCTGCTTCTAAACTGCTTTCTAGCTTTCTCTTTTTGATTCTGTAGACAATCGGTTTGATCTCACACTGAGCTCGTGTAGCTCACCCCCTCCGATGTTTCCTACTTTCAGGTACCTTTCTAAATACTGACGCTGGACACTGTACGAGGAGGTCTCGGGTAGTCTCGGTAGAAGTAATTTATTAGTTTTTATTTTTAGATTTTAATGACTGTACGAATTTTTAATTGTAAGGCTTAATTATACTGTGGTACAATTTTCGCTTTAAACTTTTATTTAAAATTTTTAATTTTGGGTTTTGAGATGATCTTAACGGTAATTTTTACCGACAGAATTTTAAATAATTACATTTTTGGCCTATAAACATTTAAATGGTTTCGGAAATGAAAGTAAAGTTGACTTGTTTTGTAAATTTTTCCTACGATCACTTTGGTGATCAATGTAGTATTCTAGATTCGGTCTAGACTTCTAAGCCGGATTTGGGGTGTTCCATTTTTTTGTGTCAAAATCACTTGGCTACCTAATGAACTTAAGCTCTCTAAATCCAATTATATTTGTGATCTTTTGTAGTATGTGAATATGCATGAAGCTACTCTTGTCTCTATGTCATCTTCTTCACACACAATATTAGCTACAAATGCTCCCAACAACTTTAAAGATACTACTTTATTTTGGCAAGTGGTGAGTTCTCTTCAATATTTAGCTCTTACTCGGCTTAACATAACCATGGCAGTATACAAAGCAACTCAATTCATGCACTCACCTTCTGTCAACCATTAACAAGTTTTGAAATGAATACTTTGATATTAAAAAGGCATAGTAGACCATGATCTCCTAATCAAATTGTCACATTCTCCATCTGTTTTAACTTTTTTTTATGTGAATTGGACAGGTGAAAAAATTGACTGAAAAAGTACGTTGGCTTATGTTGTATTTCATGGTACTAATCTTATCCCAAGATGTTCGAGAAAAAAAATAGTGGCTCGATCTAGAACTGTTTAGGAATATTGTGCCTTAGCCTTAGTAGCCTTTGAGGTTTATTGGTTCTAATGTTTTCTTTAAGAACTTGACCAACCACTTCCTAGTATACAAAAAATCTAGTGTGATAATGTCCCAACCACATGTTTAGCTACCAATCTAGTTTTTCACTCTCATTCACAACATCTTGAACTTGATTGTCATTTTGTTCGAGATCAAGTTTGTCAAAAATATCTTCATGTGTCGTATATTCCAACTGCTAACCAACTAGTTGATGTTTTAACCAAACCATTCTCCAAGCGACAATTTCTTGATCTCAAGGTTTAACTAATGGTAGTTCCCCCCATTTGTTTGCATAGGGGAGGGGAAGGGTGTATCAAGGAGAATCATAACAAAGTATCTTAGTCAAATATCTCACCAAAATTTTTTAGTTTTTTTTTAGTTGTATCTGTTTTTTAATTAAAACTTAAGATTTTGTTGTACATTTCAAATTCAACATCGATTTTCTTATCCTAGTTAATACCTTACTAATAGTAAATCATTTTATGTGCCATTGTAGTAAACCTTGCTTCTCTTTAGGATGCACTGAAGCCTAATGACTATTTGTATTTGCATTGACGGGGTTAGTCCACTAAGCCTTAAGTAGAGTATAATGAGAAAATCAATTTCTATAAAAAATTACTGCGATAATTTTTTATAGAATAATTTAAGAATAGTAGATATGGATGTTAGAGTGTAATTTTTCATATATATTGAGAAGCTTTCCATGGGTTTTGATGATCTAATGTGCTTGTAAACTCATCTTTTAGTTGAATTTTGTATCTTGTAGGATAAAAAGAGAGTTAGAATCATTTGGAAGCCATATGAAGGTTTTTATGGACAAAATGAAGTTTGGGTATTTCATGGAGTAAGAAGAAAAAGTCGGGGAATAAGGCGTGCTCATGGCTTATGCTTGGAAAAACAAGGATGCGAGAATTTTCTATAGTTTTCAACAAACCTCTACCTTTTTAGAAATAAGATAGGATTTTTAGAAACCTTATTTTTAGGGATTGATTAGGATTTTATGGGATATTTTATGGTATTGATTAGGATTTTATGGGATACTTTAAAAAGGGGTTTTGATGTGAAAAGAGGGGATGAGGAGAGCGAAAAAGAAAATAGACGTCCTTCATGTTTTTGGTTACTTTTCTTCTCTTCATGAATTGTTAAAATTTTCATTTTATTCAAGGGTTTTATTAAAGTTTTTGATTCATTGATGTAACACCCCAAACCCGGCCTAGACGTTATGGCCAAACCTGGGGATGTTACATGATAGGGTGTTTGAAAACTAAGTTGTTACGATAAAAGTATTCCCGTTTAATTACTATCCTTTATCTCATATTGTCTTCAAAAACCATTTGCCGGTTAACTCGAATTATGAAAAACATAATTCGTTATGGAAGCTTTAGAAATCATTAATTTTTAAGAAAACTGAGATAATTTCATAATTCTGTTCATTTTAGGAAAACCCTTTTGTTTAAGTAAAAACCGTTTGTTCGTTGAGTTTGTGCAGTTATAAAATCCATAAAAACAAACAAAACCCAAGATTAAGAAAAAGTCCAAAAGTCCTAAAATTATATCAAAATTTCCCAAATAAAATAATAATACGATAATAAACCAAATAAAAGGAAAAAATAAAGCAAATGATGGTGGTTACTGTCGAGTCCTCCGTCAACCGATCCGTCTATGTCTGGGGATTACCTACACACATTAAACAGAAGGGGTGAGTTTACGTAAACTCAGTGTGTAATCTCTACAGAAAACAAACATATAGTCAATCACAGTAGTAAACAACCAAATATAGTCTGGGGCCTAACCAAATTATAGTTTCAGTAGTAGTTCGGGCCTTACCCGATTTCAGTTATAGTATCAGATATGCATTAGGGCCTTAAACCATCACAGTAACAATTATGCATGCAGTGATCAAAAAATAGAATCCTACCCACCAGCCTCTAATACACCATCTCCGTCCATCCCTACACTTCCTGTAGGGTTTAAAACACCCACCTAGCCCTACACTCCTAGTTGTACCGAATGCAACATATATCAGTACAATGTAGCTGAACTGCCAGTTGAATAAGCTTAAGATTCTTTTAGTACATACTGCAGTTGAGCTGCTAGTTAATAGGCTAAAAAGCCTTTTAATATACTTCCTCCAATAATCATCAGCCCAACCTAATGTAATGCAAACATATAGTAAATGACATGCTATCACATGGTTATCAGTTATAAATGCAGTTTAGTATACATGCATATAATCATTATGCCCAGTACATACATCATACATTCAGTTTACGCATTTAAGGGTCTAAGTAGTGCTTACCGACCCTATAGTAGGTTCACAGTCGACTAGCACGACCTATGCAACCTTAGAAGGCATTTCAATTAAATGGGCTCACACGCCTATCTGGCTGGCCCGTGTAGGCCCACATACCTGTGTGGCCCACACGACCCAATTTGGCCTTGGCCGTGTAGATCACAAGGCCTAGCCCGGAATTCCACGAGCTCGTGTGGACTACCATGTGGACCCATAAGCCCGTGTGGCCCACACGACCCAAATCAGTCTAGGTCGTGTGTCACACAAGGCCTACCTGGCCATTACATGGCCGTGTCTTACATGCACAGCCTGGCCTTGTCGATCACATGCTTGTGTCTTTACACACAGCCTACCATACAGGCAACCACATGCTTGTGTAGAGTCAATAGTGGGGTTTTTGGCTTTCACCAAGACCCCGTTTTCTGCGTTTTTGGGTACACACCTAATACGATTTGAAGCTGAAACACTCCCGAGACCAGTCAAACCAAAAAAATCTCGATTTAAACGCTTAAACGATACTAAACCAAATCAAACAGTGATGGACGAACCATAAGTCGGCTAAAAATTTTACCTTAAGACGAGCACAATAATTCACACGATTACGACATCGCCTTCAAAATCTTACCACCATAATCTCCTCCTAGTTCATAAAATAAATCCCATTACCCACTGATTCATAAACCAATACCAAAATCACATCTACCAAACTTACCGATGGTGTACAAAAATATGAACCCAATGAAATACTGCGCTTAGATAGTGAAAAGAAAACGGTTGAGACGGTAATAAGAAGGAAGAAGACATTGATGAAAAACAATAGGGTAGGAAATCGAAAATTTGAATGTGGAGAATAGAGGGAAAAAAAGTAAAAAAAAGAGAGGGAGTTTTTGAAAAAAAAAGAAAACTACACAGCTCAAAAAAAAAAAGAAAACCACTATCCCACAACATACCACTACTCAGAATCCCTCCTTCCAGTACGACTCTAGCCGAAAATTGGGACAAAAATACTACCCCTTGCCACCACAGAGAATTAAACACATGACCTCCAACGTACTAACACTCAACTTAACCACTAGACCAGCAGGCTCATTCTGACATATACTTACAAACAATTAAATAAAAGCCTATTGAATAAGAGTGAGGCTTTACTTAGAAAAATTTCAAAATTTTTCCAAAAGCATGGCTTGAACTTGGGACCTCACACACACACCTAGAACACTTAACCACTGATGCAGATAGATATCTGTCAAATTTTCGTAAAAAAAAATAAGAATTTTGGGTCGTTACAATTTTACCCCCTAAAAGAAAATTTCGTCCTTGAAATTTACCTGATCAAAAAAGATGAGGATACTGCTGACGCATCGAATCCTCAGGTTCCCATGTCACCTCCTCAGTGCTATGATTTTGCCGCAGAACCTTAACTAGTGGAATAGACTTCTTCCTCAGTACCTTAACATCACGATCCAGAATTTAAACTAGCTCCAATTGATAAGCAACTAGGCCCGCTCGTTTCAGAATCCGATACGACCCAATGAAACTAGGGCTTAGCTTACCTTTGTGATCGAACCTCAGAACCATTTTCCATGGCTAGACCTTAAGAAATGCAAAGTCCCCTACAGAATACTCAATCTCGTGTCTCTTCAGATCCCCATAAGATTTCTTTCTATTAGAAGCCGCTTTCAGACGATCGCGAATTAGTCTAACCTTATCCTCTGTCTCAAAGACCAATTTAGGACCCAGGATACGTCGTTCACCCAACTCAGTCCAACATAAGGGAGTGCGACGCTTACAACCATAAGAGCCTCGTAAGGTGCCATCTGAATGCTAGACTGGAAACTGTTATTATAGGCAAACTCCTCTAGTGGTAAATAATCCTCCCAATTGCCTCAGAAATCAATAACACAACTCCTCAACATATCCTCTAATATCTAAATCACCCTCTTAGATTGACCATTGGTTTGAGGATGGAATGTAGTACTGAAGTCCAATATCGAACCTAGAGCCTCATACAACTTTTTCCAAAATTGAGATGTGAAACAAGGATCCCTATTAGAAATGATCTTAACCGGCACCCCATGCACTCTCACTATCTCTGATATATAAAGCTTCGCTAACTTCTGCAGAGAATAATCTGTCCTAACCAGGATGAAGTGTGCAGACTTGGTCAATTGATCCATGATAACCCAAACTGAATCTTTCTTAGAGGGTGTCAGGGGCAACCCACTAACAAAGTCCATCGTTACTAGCTCTCATTTTGATAGCAGAATCTTAACCGGCTGCAGCAAACCCGAAGGTAACTGATGCTCAGCCTTAACTTGCTGGCATGTCAGACATCTAGCCACAAAATAAGTAACCTTGCGTTTCAATCCTGACCACTAGTACAGTTCTTAAAGATCTCGGTACATCTTATTCCCACTAGGATGCATAGCGTAAGGCCTACTATGCGCCTCCCTTAGAATAGACTGTCTCAAATTAGTATTATTTAGAACACAAATCCGTCCACAGAAATAGAGTACCCTATCACTATTTAGCCTAAAATTTGAAGTACTACTACTCTCAATCTGGCAAAACTGTAACCCAAGTGACTCATCCTCCAACTGTTTATCTCAAATTTGCCCAATCCAAGTCGGTTTAACCTGAAGCTCGGCTAAAAGACTACCATCATCGAACAGACTGAGTTGAGCAAACATTGCCCTTAGATTAGTCATTACCCTATGGCTCAATGCATCGACCACCACATTGGCCTTGCCTGGGTGGTACTCAATAGTACAATCGTAATCCTCAAGTAGCTTAATCTGGAATAGCCCGATTTTGGGCCTAGTCAGAATAGTGGTTTTGATACCATAAAATCTGAGGTCAAGAGATTATATTAATATTATTTTATGTGTTATAGCATGATTATATGAGTGCATGAAAATTTTGGGGAATTAATTTTAGTGATTATGAGCTTAATTGCGAAAAAAGGAGTAAATCGCATAATGGGAAAAAGTTTTGTTTTACTAGCTAATAGTGTTAAATAGATATGAAACATAATGTAGAGGTATTTAATGGACAAAGAGGCCTATTTTAGAGAGGTGGCCGGCCATGGAGACAAGAAGAATTAAAAAGTAAAAAATTTAGGTGGTATTAGGTGACTAATAGCTAATAAAATAAAACAAAAAAGAAAATAGCTTCATCTTTTTCATCTATATTCTCCATACCACCGAAAATATCAAAAAGAAAAGGGGTTTTGAAGCTTGAAACTTTTAGCCATTAATTTCTCTCGTAAGTAAGTGATTTTGATGACTTTTCTTGATAATTTTTATACTTTTGGGACCCTTGTAGCATAAGATAGCTAATTGAGGGACTATTTTGCAAAATGGTTGAGAGCTTAGGGTTTTTCAATGAAAGCATTTGTGTCATTTGCTGGATTATTATGGAAGAAAATGAATCTTGGTTATTAAATAAACAACTTTCGTGAAGTAATTTTCGTGAAAACCCTAAAGAAGGACCATTTTGTATAAGTTATAAATTATGTGGTAAATGTGTGAAATAATTGGAATTGTGAGCTGCTTCAAGTATAAAAAGAATTTGACTAGGCTCGGTTAGTGAGGAAATTTGATGAAAATCGATTTACAAGCCTAGGGGTAAAATCATAATTTTGTGAAAGTTTAGGGGCAAAACGGTCATTTTTCCAAATTATGAATTATATAATATCTTAGTTAAAATGGTGATTAAATGAGTGAATTTATTCATTTTAGATCAAGAAATACGAAATTTGAACCTTGACCGAGGGAAAGCCAAACTAGTGGACTAATTCGATTAGTCGCCCACATTTTGTATACCGAGGTAAGTTGGGTGTAAATAATACAACTTCATTGTCATTATGTATTGATTTATTTATATAGCATAAAATGCATGAATGTGGTTATGGATGTGCATGTTGAGATTGATGTGGTAGAATCTCGATTGAACCTTAGGAATGGATCGGATATCCATGCCATGACATTGGACTATATGTGAGCCAGTGTAAGACCATGTCCGGGACATGGCATCGGCCTTGACATGTCAGCCATTGTAAGACCATGTCTGGGACATGGTATCGACTTTGATATATGTCAGTGTAAGACCATGTCTGGGACATGACATCGGCATAGATAGAGGTGAGCCAGTGTAAGACCATGTCTGGGACATTGCATCAGCCTCGATGTATGAGAGTTAGTGTAAGACCATGTCTAGAACATGACATCGGCACCTTATCCTATGTTTGAGGCTTATGGATTATCTTTTAGTATTTCGAAGGGTTCAACGGGGAATTCGTAGTTTTTGTTAAAACAAGAGAAGTTATGACCATGTTGTGAGTGGTACAGGTACCTATATGAAATTCATGATATATGAGCTCAATTTATGTTATGTGAATAGTAATGGATGAAAATGACTAAGTTGTGCTTATAACCTTTTATGTATTATGTGCAAATTATGATATTTTGTGAGCATGTTCTTGCATGGTAAATTGTTTGTAAATTATTTACATGCAACTGGCTAAACTTTATGCTTACTCCCTTTCCTTTCCATTTTCTTATAGTGCCGCCTAGTTAGCTTGGGGATCAAAGGACGTCGGAGGCTTTGATCACACTATTAATAGAAGCACTTGGTATAGCTAGTTTTATTTTTATTTTTTTTGATGTAATGGCATGTATAGGGACTTAGTCTTTTTGTGGTTTGTGTCATTGTTAAATTTGACCAAATGTGTTGGCTTGATATGAAACTAGTCATTTTGTATGAGGCCATGAATGATGGCTAATATTGAATCATTGATATATGCAAATGAGAAAGTCTTTCATGGAAGTGCAATTTTGGTATGGTGAGACATGTGGTGTTTGAATACATGAATGGAAAAGAGCATGACTGGGTTGTTTAAGTATGTGATAAGTGTTGCTGGTGCATGAAGTGCAATGGCCTTGAGGTATGGCTAAATTGGTCATGTGATTGTGTGTGAATTGGTTTTGTTTGATGAGGTTTAGGTTCCTGTAAATAAGGGTGGCAATAAGGCTTAGTAAATAGCCTTATATTGTCTATACGGGTAGATGCACGGGCGTGCGTCTAGGCCAGGTCTGACACACGGTTCGTCCCATGGGCGTACGGTCAGGCCGTGTGTCACTTGCTGTAACATCTCGAATTTGGGCCTAGAAGAATTGGGCCTTGAGTAGGGGAACATATAAAAATATATGTGAGGAAGAAAATGGCATAATTAAATGCTAGCTTGTGTGATTAGGTGTTTTGAGAAGTGTTGGAGAAGTCCTGGGTCCAATTCTAGGCTTTAGCAAAAATTTTGGTTTTAGCCTAAAGGGAGCTTTAACCTCAAGTAGTATGCTTTTAAATAAATGAGACTAAAATAAGACATAAAAAGAGTTGTGGTGTAGTGGCAAAGTGGCGCCACATAGGAGGCAAAGAGATAACATCACAGGGGGCAAGAAGGTCTAGGGTTCAAGGTTTGGCAAGGTAATATGTTAAGGATTTATTCTGCACCTTTGGATAGCCAGTGGTTAAGTTGGAATTGAACTCTGGAGGAGGGAGTTTGAATTGGTCAAGTGAAAAAAATCAAGGAGTGGATTATGGAGTGATAAGGGCAAAATATTAAGGGGATTTCGTTGATTGAGAAGTTGGTTCCGTTTTGGGAATTAGGGAAGGCAAATTCGGCTAGTTGGGGGTTTTAGCATTTTTGGTCAGTTTAGCTACCAAATTTCTATTTAACCAAAGTTCCTTATCTTATTGTCTTGTGTTGCCGAATTTGTTTGAAGTGACCTCTCGTGCTTTGTGACCCTTTTCTTTGTTAATTAGCCGAATTTGTGTGACCTTTTGGGTATCTTTGGGGTCATTTTGATCACTTTTGTACCAGTTCTCATCTCATTCAAAAGCCGAAATATAGTAATTGTTGAATCTCTGTACTTACAATCCCTTTCTTTTCTTTCTCCCTCTCATAATCGAAATTAAGCATTCCTTTCTTCTCCATTCCTTTCATTCTCGCTGAGCCGACGTCTTCATTGCATTTATTCTCTTTTGTGCCGATTCTTTCTTCTTTCTCCTCTTTCGATTCCTTTACATCTCTTTCCCTTTTCTTCATATCCTCTTTTCTTGATTACTCATAAGCTGAATCTCCCTTTTTGGCTCTCTAGTTCGTGGGGTCGAAGGTTAAAAGCCGATAAGTGTTTATCGTTCTCCTTTTTTGGCATTTTTGGTAAAGCTGAATGTCTCGTCTTGTTTCTTTTAAAAAAATTGGGTTGACACTCTTTTGACCAAATGTGAGTTCTAAAGGCTTCTCGATCGTTCTGATTGATTTCATAGGTGTTCTTTAGCAAGCGGGTTCTCAAGTGTCAGGATCTCTTCTTCGGTAATCAATCGGTTTTGGAGGGTAAGTGTTGATTGGCCGTATGTCTTCTTTAGTTAGTATTTATTTAACCTTAGTCATGTGATGTGGAATTTAATGATGGAATGGTACAGATAAACTACAGGGAAGGAGCATCGATTCTTAATCAATCAATTTAGGAGATATAAGCCGACACAGTCAAGGTAAGTATTAATCTTAGGATTCAGTTTCGATTTTAGAAAGGCTGTCAAATCTTATTTATTGAAGGGCTAACCAAGTATCTCATTCGAATATAGGTTCTACGCTCATGGGCTATTACGTTTCTCTTCATTAATGTGTGTACATACACCGCACACACTGTAGATCGGCAAAAGTCAAAATCCCGAGAAGCCGAAATATTGAAAAGTCAAAAAGCTGAAAGTTTGGCTACGGTAACCACACGAGTGCGCGAACGCTTGTGTGGAAAGATCGGTACGATAACAGAGGCCCCATGAGCAATCTCATGGACTTGAGCAGTTTTTTGCCCAAATGGGTCGAAATGGGCCATATGGGCCCGATGGGCTTGTAGGCCCGACACGAGCGAGATTCATGTATGGATAGGAAATAACAAGCTGGCCATGTTGTCTACATAGCCAAAGCCGAATTTGGGCACCGTGGGCCATACGGGAGTGTAGGCCCCACCTGGGCCACATATTGGGCTTTTGGGTCCTGGTGTTTTAATAATTGCTAAAAGTGCCATAACTCGCGCTGAATATTTGTGGACTTAGTAATGGGCCGGATTATGTATCTAGGCCACGATAAGAAATGACCGATATGCCCCTAAAGGGCAAAATGACTAAAATGCGCCTACATGTATTACGACTGAATTTGTATGTCATATTTGATATGTTACGTTGCATTCATGTGTATTCATGTTGCATGAGGGATGGGTTTATGTATGGAGGAAGAAATTGATATGCGAGGGTCGCATGGTCGCCTGATGACTGTGGATCCACTGATGGCATTTAAGCCTAATATATGATTGACAGCTCTCCTGTAACATTGAGTAGTGCCGCAACCGGTGCTACAACGGGAGTGCAAGGATGGGTGGGTCGATTAAATCCCCACAGGAGTGTAGGTTGGAAGGAAAACAGAGTGCAGGGTTGGATGGGGTAATTGTGCATTGCATATATGATATTGATTGTGCTATAGGCTCAGGCCCAACTGAGGCTATTGCTGTAATGGGATTAGGCCCAGATTGATTGATGCATGTTATATGATTGACGACGGTTGAACACACTGAGTTTTCACAAACTCACCCCTCTTATTAATTTTGTGGGTGATCCTCAGTAGACAGTTCAATGTACGAGAGGACTCGAAGGTGGCCACACTACGAGCTGCTTGATATTTTAGTATTTACTTTTACACTGCTTTTAATTATTTTCTTTGGGTTTTTACTGGAATAAGGCATTTCCTCTGGTTTGATTTGGTCAATTGTTTATTCATTTTTATTATTTCAGTAACGACTTAATTTCTAAAATTAAAACTTGGTTTTTTTAAAAAAGGAGCTAAAATGACATTTTCAAACCAATCAATTAAACCTGAATGTTTTTGCAATGAATGAGCTTTCGTTTTAACCAGAACTTGGGAAACTAATAACGGATATAAATGAAACTAGGATTTTCAAACAACCACTTATGGTTTATTCGAACTTACAAATTAACAAGATTTTAAAGGTTTCTCGTTTTAAACTAGAGTACACCTACAACAGGCTTGATTGGGAAATAAGAAACCTACTTTAAAATGCTATTTTAATCTATGAACGATTAAATGCTTTCATGGTTTTTCAACAACTTCAGTTTGTACGAGTCATTCTTCAATGTGACACCGTCATATTCGGCCATAACGTCTGGGCTGGGTTTGGAGTGTTACGCCTGCACTTTAAGTTGGCTAAGTCCAAATGCCCAATAGTAACCACACGGGCTAAGATTGTAACACCCCTTACCAGTATTCAATGCCGGAATAGGGTACGAGGCGTTACCGGACAATAACACTTGCAACCGATCAAATTTGACACATAAATTTTCGGTTAAAATTTAAAACTTTTATATTACATCAACAAGTCCCTAAATTGGGCCTACGAGGCCCAAAACATACTTTAGAAATGGTTTGGGACTAAACCGAGAACTTTTAAAGCATTTGGAGCATTTAAAAAATTTTCTTGTTTTGGAGGTTTACACGCCCGTGTGGGTAGGTCGTATGGTGACACACGCCTGCGTGGTTCAGGACACGCCCATGTTCTCTACCCATGTAACTCTCTATTTATGATGTCATCATTCTCCTAGGGTCACACGGCCAAGTCACACGCCCGTGTGCTAGGCCGTGTGGCCATCCGTGTGGATGAAAGTTAGGCTATTTACCAAGCCCTTTTCAACCTAAAATACTTACAGACTTATACCAAATTTATCAACACATATCATGGCACTATTAAACATCCAAATATCCACACATCATTTAACCAACTCATGTAAGTTTGCACATTCACAACAATGCATCATCGTAAACCTATAGCTTGGCCAATACTAGCCAACATCATTAGTCTTATACAAATGAACTATCAATTTTTATAGGCCAACATTTTAGGCCAAACCCAGATATGACATACAGATGACCAAGTTCCCTATACATACCATAATCAGGCCAAACCCAGATATGACATACAGATGACCAAGTTCCATATACATGCCATAATCCTAAGTATAAAATTTGTCAATACCTAAATTATACGCTTGATAGTGTGATAGTTTCTTCAGCGACTCCCAACCTGAGCTAACCTGAGTGCCTTATAAACACGGAAAATAACGGAGTAAGCTATAAAGCTTAGTAAGTACGTATGTAAATAATAAACAATTGATTATCATGCTTTTAACTGTCCTCGTTATATGCTCTCAAGATAATACCATCATTATTGCATAAAATTTCACTATTCACTTATGTTCATCTCGAGTTGTTTACTCGAGTTACAGTCACAAATTATTTTTATTCGGAGCTACCGAACTCCAAATTTGGATCCGTCAATTTTCACTGAAGACTCACATATCTTCTTTTATAAAATTTCTAGAATTTTTGGTTCAGCCAATAAATACAGTTTATTCTTTAAAGTCTCCCATGTTTCACCGTTCAACAGTTCTGACCCCTCGTCACTAAAAATAAATTATCTCATTGTTCAAAATTCAGATGACGTTCTCGTTTATTTTTCTTGAAAGTAGACTCATTAAGAAATTTAATCATAAAAATTATATCTCATGATTATTTTTTTTGAAATTTCTAATGATTTTCCCAAGATAGAAAAGGGGATTCTGAAATCATTCTGACCCTATCTAACTAAAATTGAAATATCTCATAATATGAAATTCTTTTGCTTACTCTATTTCTTTATGTGAAAATAGACTCAATAAGATTTAATTTCATCTCTCATTCAACCTCTCATTCAATTTCAACCATTTTTGGTGATTTTTCAAAGTCACACAATTGCTGCTGTCCAAAACTGTTTTATTTCAAATTTCACTCTTTCATAAAACATCATCACAATATACTAAACATTCAATAACATAATTCAACTTGCATACATGATACAAGACTTTATCACTTCACTTACTCCTTCGCAACTTTACCACATTTCGATCACATACTGAACATATTTCTCACAAATACATGTACTTATAAGCTTGCACTTATCATCACATTGTCACATTAAATTTCACTTAGTCAATTTTCCCAATGAACACTTTGGGATAATAACCAATACACGGTGGTTCACACATAGCCCACCAATAATAACAAGAACATAGTGATATCGCATATACCCCGCTAATAACAACAAGAACATAGTGGTATCGCTCATAGCCCACTAATAACAATGAGAACATAGTGGTACCGCACATAGGTCACTAATAACAACGAGAACATAGTGGTATCGCACATAGCCCACTAGTAACAATGATATAAACGAGGTTCATCTGTATCCTTTTTCTATTCTGAAGACTCATCTGGGAATTTCCTCACTCATTCTCACTTTGTCAGTTTCATTCATAATCAATCTCAATTCACTATTTACATCAAATAATCATTCAATATACAACCACATCTCATGCAATATAACAAAATATTACAGTATAAGTAAAATCGACATATTATTTACATATAAACTTACCTCGGTCCAAAATATCAAGTTTTGCGTTTTAGTCCAAAACCCTTTTCCTTCCCCCGTTCTAAGCCCGAATCTAGTCTTCCTTGATCTATAACAATACATTTAACTCATTTATTCATCGTACTACTAAAATTGACCTAAATTCTCATTTTGGAAAAATTACATTTTTATCCCTAAACTTTATCATATTTACACTTTTGCCCCTAGGCTCGTAAAATGATTTTTATTCAATTTCCTTGTATTTTAGGCCTAGCCAAACCATTTTCATAACTAAATCAGCCCACAATTTGCACTTATTCACACATTTACACACATTTTACAACTTTTTACAAACTAGTCCTTTTTGACAATTTCACCAAAAAACACTTAGTAAAAGTTGTTTATAACACTCCAAACTTTCATATTCTTCCATAAAACATCAAAACACACGTATGTCATCTATGGGTAAAATTTTAAACACAAATCCTAGCTCAAAATAAGGGTGGAAATAGCTAAACCGTGCTATGATGATCTCAAAAATGTAAAGAACATTAAAAACGGGGCTTGGGTGCACTTACTATTGAACTTGAAAGTTTGAAAAACCCTAGCCACAGCTTCCTCCTTGCTAAATTCGGCCAAGAAAGAAGATGGACACAAATTTTGGCTTGATTTTCTCTTTTTAATTCATTTTATTACCAAAAAAACCAAAATACCCTTTATTAAAACCTTTAGTATTTTATCCTTCCATGCCCATTTTTGTCTAAACTAGATTATAATGGTCTAATTACCATTTAAAGACCTCAAATTTAAAAACCCATTTCAAATATGTACATTAACTTCTAGAACTCACATTTTTCACCTATTACAATTTAGTCCTAATTAGGACACCCAATAGATAAAATTTCTTGACGAAAATTTCACACAAGCATTTAATCACATAGTAAACATTAAAACTTAATTGCAATAAAATTTTCAACTCTAGATTCGTGGTTTTCGAAACCACTGTTTCGTTTAGGCCCTAATTTTGGCTGTTACAGCTCCCTCCTTTAGGGATTTTCGTCCTCGAAAATCTTACCAGAAGAAGTTGTTTCCAATTGTCATGAAACACTTTCACTAATTCCTCAAAATCACACATATATCTCCTTCTAATAACCTTTAAATTTTTGCGCACAGTGCCGGAGCATATCATCAAAGATCTAAATTATTTTCTCAGGAACATATATACTCAGTTAATCTGTCGAATGAGAACTCAATACCTATTGAAACATTCATGCGGATTTCATCAAATGATCTACATTTTAGCAACATCATCCATTTTGGAGATGGAGGTAGTCCTGATACAAAATCTATAGTGATTCTATCTATAGCACACTAGTATTATCATTGACTACAATGGTCCTGAGTGCTCTTAATGTTAGGGTTACTTGCTAACAAATAGACATCTTAACATTAATTCAAAAATATCATGGTATATACTCAATCACCAGAACAATTTACTACATATCACTTCTTACCTAACTGCCCTTGAATAAATAGACGTGCTACTTCTGAGCCTTGTACAAAAACTTCTGTATAAATTCTGGGTTCATTTGTACGCAATTTTATTTACTACCACATTTCTGAACCTCTCCAACCCGTAAGGAAAAACATCGCTTTAACTTTCAATATAGCTAAAATTAGATCCTCATTAATTAAGATTAACCATATAACCTATCTGAACCATGAACAAAGATTCTTCCATTTAACATCTGTAATTACATCAGCTTTTCTAGAGATAAGTTAAAAACTACTCGCGATCTCCCAAAAGCTTGAGTCTTTAACACTATCTCAACTTCAAATCTTTTTATAACATTCAATACTTTAATCCTTGAAATCAGAGATCATGTGACACCTTTCATTGAATAAACGAAATCACCAAATTCTCAATACGAACATAAAAGTGACCGTCTCTATATCACTGGTCGAACAGTTCTTTCTAATGTGATATTAACCGTATAAAAACATAAACTATCACTTTACATTTTGGTACTATTTATATCCAGATTATGCAATAACACCTAACTGAAAAATATAAACCTTTTTCTTAACTCTAGCTAAATCAGAATTGACAATTCTGTTAACCATGTTTCAACTGTTTCTAACTTTATTAATAAGTAATACTACTAATTAGGCTTCTCAAGCACGATGGTTTTCCCCATTACACCACTTTAATTAACAACAATATTTTTTGATTCACATGTTTACCGATGTCAACCCAATTAAAACTAGGAAGGATGGTGCATATCCAAACCGTCTTCCCCTATCAATCATCACAATATCAAACTATGATGAAACCATAACCATAATATCTTTTTAAAATCAAAATGCCAAAATAAAGTCAACATTTCAACTGTATAGATAAATAATATTCCAACTATAAAATTATACCAAAGTTTTAAGAATGCAACCTCTATCAAAAAGTGGATGCCTCGATGAGGTCTTAGGATAATTTCGGAACAAAACATCACTCATCCATACTAAAGTCAATCATAACGAAAGCAACATAATCTCCTCATAAGTTAAGCAAATCAATAACCAATAGAAACCGGATACTATTATCATACAAACTCTGTCATCATCTGTTTTTTTAATAAAAGAAATGAAATGCCAATGAAAGATAGGACAATTCTAAACATAATCCAAACAGGTCAACAATGCCTTCGCCTAAAATAAATAGCCTCATATACTTCTGAGATTATTGAACACATAATGTACTCAGATGAAATTAAGGTAGGTTGCTCAACTATAATCACTACACTCAGCTATCGATACAATTTAAACATGATCCCACTGTCTAATTCTGTCACCATTAGGTTCACATTACCTCATCCACTATCTTAAACCAACTCAGAAAAACTTCCAATTTTTACATTCTTTTGGTATTATACCTATATGTTTTGTTTCATCAAAGTTGGCTTTTTTAACCTGAACTTTGCATAATCTAAATAACTTTCAAAACGATTTAATATCCCTTTTTAATACTATCCTTATTTGCTGACTCATTCTTTTATCTAGCCACCATATTAGTTGATCCGCCATTATACTCTTTAGTCTCTCACTTGTGAGCTCATTCAACATAAATCTCACGAATTTTCATTTTAACATACCATATTGATAAGGGGGTGAGGTCGCAAAACTTCTAACTCAACTCTCATGTACATATGCAAATAACTTAACATTCATCATTATCATGATATCATCACAACTATACCATTTTCATTAGGCAATTTAACACACATACTCATGTTACACAAACTTTCCGATTATCTTATTCTAATAGACGCATTTATACATATATCCCGTAAATTTTGAGAAATTTTACTTATCACATTCACTTAATCACACAAGTTAGGCACATAACATGATGTGAATGTCAAGTAAACATAAGCACTTGTCATAACGTAAACCTGCATCTCGTTTCACCTTTCCATATTAATTTCATACATCAATTATCAAACTTTTAGTATCAAGTCAAAATCATGAAATTCACTATCATATCCTGCCATACACAATATTTCTTTGATGAAATAATTTATTTCAGCTCAATTTTATGTCTACTACAAATTTATCCTTTAAATCCTCATACACTCTAACTTACCACACTTAGTCAGATTAGAGAACGTCTTACGAAATTGGGTATTTTATTTTTCACATTGTCATAGTTCAACTATGATCTTTCACATATGCACATATTACACACCGAAGTCATATCCTAGCTATGGTCTTATACGGAAATCACATAGTCACATTTTTCATATGTTGCCATGGCCAACCCATGGTCTTTATCATCAATTTATCACATGTCTCTAAACGAAAGTACCCATTTCCAGCGTTCTACTCGGTTTACACATTTAGTTCCTTTTTCATAACTTCACAACATTTATAACATTTTATCTATTGCATAAAATCACCATAATTCATCAAAATACGACATTCAACCGGGACAGTAACATTGTACCCAAAATTCTTAAATTATAGTTATTTCATTTTGTACATCATCACATGCATATCATGAACTCTTATTAATAACTTTCAAAGTTTCAACTCATTATCAACACATTTTTGAATATCCTTGTACCATTTTCAGCATTATCAAAAATAGCTCAGTTGGAAAGCACCACTGTCTTAACAAAACAAATTTGTTAAATCCAGGAGATATCACACTATCACGGTCCAATTGTGGTATGTATAGCTAGACCCTTACACATGCTAGGTTAGTCTAAGAACCGAATAAAGCATAGCTTTGATACTACTAAATGTAACACCCCTTACCCGTATTCAATGCTGGAACAGGGTATGAGGCATTACCTAACAATAACACTTACAACCGATCAAATTCAAGGCATAAATTTTTGTTTAAAATTTAAAACTTTTATCTTATATCAACAATTCCCTAAATTGGGCCTAAGAGACCCAAAACATACTTTAGAAAGGGTCCAGGACTAAACCGAGAACTTTTAAAGCTTTTGGAGCATTTAGAAAGTTTTCTTATTTTGGAAGGTTACACGTCCGTGTGGGCAAGCCTTGTGGTGACACACGTCCGTGTGGTTCAGGATACGATCGTGTTATCCACCTGTGTAACTCTCTGTTTATGACATCATCATTCTCTTAGGGTCACATAGCCAAGTCACGCGCCCATGTTCTAGGCCATGTGGATGAAAGTTAGGCTATTTACTAAGCCCTTTTCAACCTAAAATACTTACACACTTATACCAAATTTATCAACACATATCATGGGACTATTAAACATCCAAATATCCACACATGATTTAACCAACTCATGTAAGTTTGCACATTCACAACAATGCATCATCGTAAACCTATAGCTTGGCCAATACTAGCCAAAGTCATTAGTCTTATACAAATGAACTATCAATTTTTATAGGCCAACATTTTAGGCCAAACCCAGATATGACATATAGATGACCAAGTTCCCTATACATGCCATAATCCTAAGTATAAAATTCGTCAATACCAAAATTATACGCTTTATAGTGTGAAAGTTTCTTTGGTGACTCCCAACCTAAGCTAACCTGAGTACATTATAAACACGAAAAATAACAAAGTAAGCTATAAAGCCTAGTAAGTACGTATGTAAATAATAAACAATTGATTATCATGCTTTTAACCATCCTCATTATATACTCTCCAGATAATACAATCATTATTGCATAAAATTTCACTATTCACTTGTTCATCTCGAGCTGTTTACTCGAGTTACAGTCACTAAATTATTTTTATCCGGAGCTATGGACTCTAAATTTGGATCCGCCAATTTTCCCTAAAACTAGACTCACATATCTTTTTACCATAAAATTTCTAAAATTTTTGGTTCAGCCAATAAGTACAGTTTATTCTTTAAATTCTCCCTTGTTTAACCATTCGACAGTTCCGACCCCTCTTCACTAAAAATTAATTATCTCATTGTTCAGAATTCGGATTATGTTCCTGTTTGTTTCTCTTGAAAGTAGACTAATTAAGAAATTTAATCATATAAATTATATCCCGGTTTAGACCCTAGTCAAAATAGTGGTTTTTGGGACCACATATCTGAGTTTCAAAAATATTTTAATATTATTTCCTGTGTCTCTGATTTGTGAATTAGCCTTTGTGAAACTTTTGTGAATCAATTTGATTGTTTGTGTGCTTAATTTGTGAAAAGGACTAAATCGCAGGATGAGTAAAAGTGGCATTCTTTATATTTATGAATTAAATTGCTATGATTTGAATTGTTGAAAGTCCTTATAAGGCTATTTATACCATTAAAAGGTTAATGGACATTTATGACCATGAAATTCATGTTGATTTTTAATGATTCATTAATGGTATATATGTAATTTGTAAATTATGTGTTAATTAATAAAAGAAAAGTGTGAAAATAAGCCATATTGCTTATCCATTACTGAAAATACATAGAAAAAGAAAAGAAAAAGAATTGCTAGGGTTCGACTATAATCTTGCTTGATTAAGGTATGTGTTTTTGGTTCATTTTTGATAATTTTTACGTTTTTGTGATCGTTGCTTAGCCTACTAAAAAACCCATGTCTCAGTTTCTGTTTTTATTGAAGATTATGAAATGTGCCGTTGATGATTTTATGAGCTTGGTGATGACTTTTGATGTTATATGAAAGATATGATTGAGATTAATATATTTTGCCTTGAAATTTCGATGAAATTAAGTTATTTAGGCTAAATTGTGAAAAATAATATTTTATAGGACTAATTTTTGAAATAAATGCGATATATGGACTTAATTGAATACTATAGAAATTTGAATAGGCACATGTCTAAGGAAATAACGTGAATTTGATAATTCTGTGAATTAGGGACTAAAATGTCAAAATGTGAAATTGTAGGGCTCAAGTGTAAAATGCCCTAATTATATGTTTTTAGATTAAATTGAATGGTTTGGTGAATAAAAGAGCTAAATTTAAATTTATTTAGATCAAGAAACAAAGAAAATGGAATTGGATCGAGGAAAGTCGAAAGTCATTGAATACCCGATTATTACCGTCCGAATCCGTTTGAGGTAAGACTATATACAAATAAATGTGCTTAAATTGATTTATTCATGCTTATATATATAATTGAGTTGTGATGAACAATTATGCGAGATGCATATGTGAAATCCAAGAATGTTTCGAGTATGTGACGACATCTAAAAAGCCCCGTCTGAACCTTTGGAATAGTTAGGATACATATGTTATGACATAGGATCCAATATCTGTTTACGTGTAAGACTACATTTGGGATGTTGGCATCGATTTGAGATTTACGTGTAAGACCATGTCAGGGACATCGACATCGTATTTAACTTCGTGTAAGACCCTGTCTGAAATAGTGGCATCAATATCTGATTACATGTAAGACCATGTCAGGGACGTTGGCATTATACGATCTTTTTGAGTATTCTATGTATCCTTATTGATTCCAAATGGTTCAACGGGCATTCCAAGAAAATGAATGAGTATACGAATGTGTATCCGATTCTGGTACGTATGAAAAATATGCTTATATGTGACATGAGTATACTTGTGTTAAATGCAACTGAGATATGTGATTCATTTGAGCTATATGAGAAATGTGGACTTATAATGGTATTTTGTCATGAGCTAATTGAATAAATGGAGATATGAATGTGTTATTTGATTAATTCATTTGTATATGGCTTACTAAGCTCTTTGTAGCTTACTTTGTGTGTGTTGGCTTTGTTTTATAGATATCGAAGCTACTGGAAGTTCGGGGATCATCGAGCATCATCACCACACTATCTAAACTTGTTTTGGTACATTTTCAATGTATAGATGTTGAATTATGGCATGTATAAGCTAGATTAGTTTGAATATGTTTTGTAATGTATATAAGTTATGCCGTGTGATATGGCTAACTAAGGATTGTTCAAGTTTGACTTTGGTATGTTTTTATGGTGTTTATAAAACCAATAGAAATATGGTCATTTTGGTATATGTTTGGGTGTGAATATGGTAAGTTTTGTTATGAAATGGAATATTGTATGATTGTGCTATGGAACATACAATATGCATAAGATTTGGTTTGTGATTTGGTTTGAATTAGCATAGTCATTAAGCATGACTTAGAATGAGGTTTTTATGGAATGTAACATGGGTATTTTGAGTATGTTTTGGCTGGAAATTATAGGTATAATTGTATTGGTTTTTGGCTTGAAGGGATGACCCAAAGTGGGTGGCAAAATTGGCTTTTTAAATAGCCTATTTTTGTCCACACAGTCAAAGACATGGGCATGTGTCTCAGCCATGTGTGACACACGGTCATAGCAGACAGCCATGTGTCCCCTGGGGCACCTTTTGAATTAGGTCAGTATACCCTACAGGAATGATACGGCCTAGGCACATAGGTGTGTCTAGTGGTCTTGGGTGACACACGGGCTAGTCACATGGGCGTGTGACCAGTCGTGTGCACAAGTCAGTAGCTACCTTAATTTGGACACGGCTGAGCACACAAGCATGTTTTGTGGCTGTGTGAACAAGTCACTATATATTCCCTGTTTTGCCACGGCCTGGACACATGGGCGTGTCTGGTGGCCGTGTGAGGCACATGGCTTGACTACACGGGTGTGTAACCTCAACAGCTTTGAAAAATGTTTAAGTTTTGGAAAAATTTTAAGTGTTTGGTCTGGTCCCGATCTTCTTCTAATGCATGTTTAAGGTCTTGAAGACCTTCATAAGGGACTTATTGATGATGTTTGATATTGATATAATGTTGATGATAGAGAATTGTCTGTAAAAGTTCTAATTTATCCGGTAATGCCTTTAGACCTAGTTCAGCGATGGATATGGGTTACGAGTGTTACATATCGCACATAGCCCACTAATAATAGCGATATACACGAGGTTCTTCCGTATCCTCTTTCTATTCCGAAGGCTCATCCGGGAATTTCCCCACTCATTCTCACTTTGTCAATTTCATTCATAATCAATCTCAATTGACCATTTACATCAAATAATCATTCAACATACAACCACATCTCATGCAATATAACAAAATATTACAGTATAAGTAAAATTGACATATTATTTACAAACAAACTTACCACGGTCCAAAATATCAAGTTTCGCGTTTTAGTCCAAAACCTTTTTCCTTCCCCCGTTCTAAGCCTGAATCTCGTCTTCCTTGATCTATAACAATACATTTAACTCATTTATTCATCGTACTACTCAAATCGGCCCAAATTCTCATTTTGGAAAAATTACATTTTTACCCCTAAACTTTATCATATTTATACTTTTGCCCCTGAGCTTGTAGAATGATTTTTATTCAATTTCCTTGTATTTTAGGCCTAGCCAAACCATTTTCATAACTATAGCAGCCCACAATTTGCACCTATTCACACATTTACACACATTTTACAACTTTTTACAAACTAGTCATTTTTTATAATTTCACCGAAAATCACTTAGTAAAAGTTGTTTAGCACACTCCAAAATTACATATTCTTCTAATAAAACATCAAAACACATGCATGTCATCTATGGGTAAAATTTTGAACACAAACCCTAGCTCAAAATAAGGGTGGAAATAGCTAAATCAAGCTACGAGGATCTCAAAAATGTAAAGAACATTAAAAACGGAGCTTGGGTACACTTACTATTGAGCTTGAAAGCTTGAAAAACCCTAGCCATTGCTTCCCTCATGCTAAATTCGGCCAAGCAAGAAGATGGACACAAATTTTGGCTTGATTTTCACTTTTTAATTCTTTTTATTACCATATGACCAAAATGCCCTTCATTAAAACCTTTAGTGTTTTATCCTTCCATGCCCATTTTTGTCCAAACTAGATTATAATGGTCTAATTACCATTTAAGGACCTCTAATTTAAAAACTCATTTCAAATAAGTACCTTAGCTTCTAAAACTCACATTTTTCACATGTTACAATTTAGTCCTAATTATCAAATTGGACACCCAATAGATAAAATTTCTTGACAACAATTTCACACAAGCATTTTGATAAACGATAAATTATACATATTTTTACCTCATGTTTAGCCTATATTTCGAGTGGATTATTATTAATTTTGTGAGAATTGGTGCTCTTAATCTTTCTTTTTCATATCTTATACTCAGGAGAGCATAGGGAAGAGAAAAGAACAAAAAAGGGGCCAAAAACTATGAAAATGGGCCAAAATATGAAATCGACACGGCCCAAGGAGTCACCACACGGCCGTGGCACACGGCTGTGCCACATGAAGATCACACGGTCTAGCCCCCGACAAGCACGGCCAGGCCACACGGCCGTGCCTCCACCGACAGAATCTCACACGGCCTTTTGTTGTGGCACACGGGCGTGGCACACGGGCGTGTTGCTATCGTGAGGAAGAGCAATTTCACTCGGATTTGGATACTTAGGGGCTAAGAAAGCCATTCTAATCTCTATATAAAGACCCCAGGAGGCAACTCTAAAGATATACTCTTTTCTCTAAAGAAAGAGTGCCATAATTTTGCCAACACAAGGAGTGGAAGCAAGGAATTACTCCAAGGGAAGCCGATTGATTGATCCCAGAAGCCAGAATTCTACATCAAGATAGAGGATCTCCCTAAATTCCTTCAGGGGTTTTTGGGTTCTTTATGTTTTGTTATCTTAATTCTTCTGAGATGTTTTCTTTCTTTATTATGAACTAAACCCCTCAAATACTTGAGAAGGATGAAACCTAAGACAGATCTTGTTATTATTTATTCTTGAATTATTTGATAAATATTTGAATTGTTCTTAAATATGTGTTCTTCATTCTTGATTTAATAATCCTAGGTGTTACTTCAAAAACTTGATGTGCTTAGGCAGAGGAGCAAAAGTCCCTATTTTAAGAGTAGATCTACCATAATTAAGCGGAGTTGCATGCAACCCTAGACATAGGGCGACATAAATCTGCCAGATTAGGGTCAAACCTAATAGGGGGATCCATAAATCGAATTAATGCAACCTAGGGTGTTAATTAATAAAGAAACTTTACTTAATAGCCTAGGCCTAGTTGTTCTTATCCTCGAAAGAGGTATTAACATAGGTTAGGGATCTCTATGGATCAAGTCAAGTGAAGAAATCATCTAGTTCAAGAAGTTAATAGCAACTAAAGTCTAGGTGGATTCTCCCTTAAGTATTGCTCACATCAATCAGCTTTTCCCTAAAGTTTTCCCCAATTTACTTTTTGTGCACTTTTAGTTAGTTTTAGAATTAGTTTCAATCAATCCTTTTTTATTTTTAGGCTAGATAATAGAAAGAAAGTAAGTATTAGTACTTTTGGTTCCCTTGGGTACGAGAACTCGGTCTTGCCGCTAAACTATACTACTATTCGATAGGTGCGCTTGCCTTTAAAAACGTGATATTAGTTGATTTTTGGTGTGATCAGTTTTTATAAATTTTATTACTTAATATTGCGAGCATATCAAGTTTTTGGCGCCATTGCCGGGGAACTGAAATATTAAGAAAACTCGATTTCTATTACTTTAGCCATTACTATATTTATATATTTTCAGTTTTTATTTATTTTTATTTTATTATTTTCTTTTCTTTTATCTTATTTTATTTTTCTTTGCTTTTTCCCTCTAGGTATTTCTAGTTTATGACTAGAAACAACCCAGCAGGACCATTGCTTTTTGACGAAGATTTAGAAGCAACAGTTCATAGAAATCGCAGAGAGATCAGACGAAGCCTACAGTATCCAGAACAAGATCAAGAACAAAGGCCAAAACCTACAAAAGAGATGGAAGCAAATCAAAACGTTCCACCACCTCCCGCAATAGTTGCGCCACCCGTAAATCAAGAAGAAGCTCCTCGCACTATGTATGATTATGCTAAGCCTAGTTTGGTTGGTACCCAAACTAGCATTCTTAGACCTACTATTGCTGCTAATAATTTTGAATTAAAGCCTAACACTATTTAGATGATACAGCAATAGGTGCAGTTTGATGGTTTATAGGATGAAGATCCAAATTCACACATAGCTAATTTTTTGGAACTCTGTGATACCTTTAAAATTAATGGCGTTTCTGATGATGCCATTCATCTAAGGCTATTTCCATTCTCTTTGAGAAACAAAGCCAAACAGTGGTTAAACTCTTTACCACGAGGCTCAATCACCACATGGGAACAGATGATCGAAAAATTTTTACTTAAATATTTTCCTCTAGCTGAAACAGATAAATTACGAAATGATATCTCTTCTTTTGTGTAGATGGATTTAGAAACACTTTATGATGCCTGGGAAAGATACAAAGATCTTTTGAGAAGATGCCCTCATCATGGCCTACCTTTATGGCTACAAGTTCAAACCTTTCACAACGGTTTGAATCCATCAACAAGGCAAATGATCGACACAGTTGCAGGAGGAACAATCAACAATAAAACGCCCGAAGCAGCTTATGAGTTTATAGAAGAGATGTCACTGAATAACTATCAGTGGCAGGTCATGAGGACAAAGCCGACAAAAAGCCACAAGAGTTTATAATATTGATGCTGTCACTATGCTTACTAACCAAGAAGAACTTTTAAATAAAAAGTTTGATCATTTTGTTGGTTCTACGTAGGCACAGCCAATGATACAGTGTGACACAACTCCAGCAAATATGTTTAATCCAGACTACTCATCCTCTGGACACAGCATGGAAACTGAGCAAGCCAACTATATGGGTAACAATTGTAGACCTTAAAATAACCCTTATAGTAATACTTACAATGCAGGTTGGAGAAATCACCCCAATTTTTTATGGGAAGGACAAGGAAATCAAAGACAACCACCTCCTCCGGGATTTCAGCAGCCACCACCACAATAAGAGAAAAAGCCGAATCTTAAAGAGATGTTCACCAAATTTAATGCCGCATCAGAAACCCGTTTCCAAAACACAGAAACGGCACTAAAGAACCAGTAAGCATCAATTCAAGGGCTTGAAAATCAAATCGGTCAGCTTGCAAAATTAATTTTAGAAAGACCACAAGGTAGACTACCAAGCAATACTGAGCCAAATCCCAGAGAACATGTTAAGGCAATTAATCTAAGAGATGGGAAAGTACTAGTTGAACCAGAAAAGAAATCTACTCCAAAATCTTCAAGAGACAAGGCAGAGGAATCCAAGGAAAACACTCAACCAACACTCAAGGAATACCAACCGCCCATTCAATATCCGGCAAAGTTGAAGAAAGACCATCCAGACGCCCAATTTGGTAAATTTCTTGAACTTTTTAAACAATTACACATTAACTTACCTTTTGTTGAAGCAATTTCGTAGATGCCGAAGTACGCGAAGTTCCTTAAGGAACTTCTGACAAATAAAAGGAAGTTGGAAGAATTAGCCACATGGAACTCAACGAGGAATGCTCAACTATTCTCCAAAATAAACTGCCGGCAAAACTAAAAGATCCAGAAAGTTTTACCATTCATTGTTTAATTGGTAGTGTACTTATTGATAAAGCCTTAGCCGATTTAGGTGCTAGCATTAATCTCAAGCCTTACAAAATGTTCAAGCAACTAGGTCTAGGGGAACCAAAGCCCACTAGGATGAGTATTCAACTAGCTGATAGATCCGTTAAATATCATAGGGGAATCACAGAAGACGTGCTAGTAAAGGTAGATAAATTTATATTCCCTGTTGACTTTGTTGTGCTTGATATGGATGAGGATATTGAGGTGCCTTTAATTTTGGGACGTTTATTCTTAGCCACTACTAGAACTATTATTGATGTAGGGGATGGTAAATTATTACTTAGAGTTGGTGAGGAAGAAGTCATTTTTAAAATCTATGATGCTATGAAATTTTCTAAAGAACAAGATGATTCCTGTTATTTTGTTGATATTATTGATTACTTTGTTCAAGATAAGTTTCAGGAACTTTCTATCATAGACACGTTGGAACTGTGTCTTGTTCAAAGTGGGGGAGAAGATGAAGTCACCACTAAAATTAAGGAAGTAAGAAAGGAGTTAGATTCTAATGAAATCATCACAAGACACATAAGTTATGAAAGTATAAAGATGAATGATGAGTTGAGACAGAAACCTTCCATTGATGAACCCCCCAAATTAGAGTTGAAGCAACTACCAGATCATCTAGAATATGCCTTTTTAGGGGAAGATTCAACTCTACCAGTCATTATCGCATCAGATTTGAGCATTACAGAAAAATAGGAACTACTCCATGTGTTAAGGGAACACAAGCATGCTATAGCTTGGAAAATTTCAGATATTAACGGAATTAATCCGTCCTTTTGTACCCACAAAATTTTAATGGAAGATGAATTTAAACCATCAGTGCAAGCTCAGAGACGACTGAATCCCAACATGAAGGAAGTCATAAAAGCCGAGGTAATTAAACTCCTAGATGCAGGCATTATTTATCCTATTTCTAATAGTTCTTGGGTAAGTCCTGTGCAGGTTGTTCCTAAAAAGGGAGGCATGACTGTGGTGCCTAATAACAAAAAAGAGTCAATACCTACAAGAACAGTCACCAGATGGAGAGTTTGCATTGATTATAGGAAGCTGAATGACGCCACTCGAAAAGATCATTTTCCCTTACCTTTTATTGATCAGATGTTGGAAAGACTATCAGGTCACATGTATTATTGTTTCCTAGATGGCCTCTCTGGTTACTTCCAAATCCCGATAGCTCTAGAAGATCAAGAGAAAATGACATTCACAAGCCCATACGATACGTTTGCTTATCGTAGATTGCCTTTTGGTTTATGTAACACTCCTGCTACTTTTCAGCGATGCATGCTAGCTATCTTCAATAAATTCGTGGAAGACATCATGGAGGAGTTCAATTTAGAAATAAAGGATAAGAAGGGAGCTGAAAACTTGGCAGCAAATCACCTGTCAAGATTAGAAAACACGCAACCCAAGTACTTTAACAAAATAAACAACTTGTTTCCTGAAGAACAACTCCTATCCTTAGAAGATGCAACAGTTCCTTGGTTTGCTGATTTTGAAAATTATTTAGCAACTAACATAACCCCAAAAGGGTTGACCCATTAGTAAAAGAAGCGATTCTTCGTTGATGTGAAAGACTACTTTTGGGAGGATCCTTTTCTTTTTCGAATTTGTGTAGATTAGGTTATTCGAAGATGCATTACTGAAACAAAAGCATACCAGATTTTAAATCACTGCCATTCAGGACCCACAGGAGGACATCACAGTGGAGCTAGAACTGTTCATAAGGTACTTAAATCAGGCTTTTACTGGCCTACACTTTTCAATGATGGCAACAGGTATGTGAGCTCTTGTGATAAATGTCAGTGAACAGGTAATATTTCTCAACATAATGAAATGCCTCAGAACTATATACTTTCATACGAAATATTTGATGTATGGGGTATTGATTTCATGGGTCCATTCCCTACTTCATTTGGGAATAAATACATCCTAGTAGCAGTAGATTATATGTCAAAATGGGTGGAAGCCCAAGCCTTACCTACTAATGATGCTAGAATGGTAGTACGATTTTTGAAGAAACTTTTCTCTCGATTTGGAACACCTAGGATAATTATTAGTGATAGGGGCACACATTTTTGCAATGCCCAGTTTGAAAAAGTCTTAAAAAGGTATGGAATACACCATTGAACAGCTACCCCTTATCATCTACAAACCAATGGTCAAGTCGAAGTGGCAAATAGGGAATTAAAACACATCCTAGAGAAAACAATAGAAACAAATAGAAAGGATTGGTCAAGGAAAATAGATGATGCTTTATGGGCTTATAGAACTGCTTTTAAAACACCCATAGGTACATCTCCTTATAAGCTTGTCTCTGGAAAAAGTTGTCATTTGCCATTTGAACTTGAACATAAAGCATTTTGGGCTATCAAATTTCTAAACCTTGATTTTAAGCTTATAGGTGAGAAGAGATTAATGCAGTTAAATGAACTAGATGAATGGCGTTGCAATGCATACGAGAGCTCACAACTATATAAGGAAGCCATGAAGCGATGTCGTGACAAAAGACTGAAACAACCTAAGCAGTTCAAAACAGGTGATCTTGTCTTAGTCTACAACTCAAGTTGAGACTATTTCCTGGGAAACTCAAGTCAAGGTGGCCAGGTCCGTTCACTGTTCAAACAGCCTTTCCATACGGCACAATTGAGGTAACCCACCCCGACTACGGTACGTTCAAGGTAAATGGACATAGGCTTAAACACTACAGAGGTGAGAATTTTAAAGATTATAGGGAGGAGCTTCAGCTCCACGAAATTCCTTCATGATACATCCAGGTAGAGTCGAGCTTAGACTCTAAATAAGCGCTTCTCGGGAGGCAACCCGAGCACTAACTTAGTAACTTTTCTTTTTTTTTATTTTAGTTTTTTTTAATACACCAACTAACCCTTTTAAATGCAGAGATTTAGGACCACACGGCCATGCCCATGGGCGTGTCCAAGGCCGTGTGAACACTTCAAGCAGAGACACGGTCGTGTACCGAGGCTGTGTATAACCAGCGCAAAAATTTTCCCAAAACACAGGCCACCGATAAATAGCCACGGCCGTGCGATATGGCCGTGGCAACCTTCCGACTTCAACACGGGCTACCAACAAATCCACACGGGCGTTTGACATGGCCATGGCAACCCTGCAGTATCAACACAGGCTTGCACAAATCCCCACGCTCCTGTCCCCAGACCGTGGCCAACACTGTCAATTTGGAAACGGCCTTGGGCCCTTCCACACGGCCGTGTGAAGAACGAAACCGATCGTAAACGGCCGTGGAACTTATCACACGACCGTGTGAAAAGCGAACACGATCGTAAACGGCCGTGCGAGATAGCAACACGAGCGTTACTTCGAACCAGGCGAACCAAAACCACCGAATTTCGATTCACACGAGCAAACCCACGCGCGTCCATAACCGACCCACGCCCGTGCAAAACCACCCCACAACCATTTGACCTCAACCCACGACCGTGCAACTCTATTTTTGGTAGTATTTTCTCATTTTTCTCGTTTATTTATTTATATTTCGCTTTTACTATCTATTTAGTTAATCTTACTTTATCCTAGATGATAATTCAAGCATGGAAGTAGGTAAACTAGGATGACTAATCTAGAATTGTATAGAACATATTAGGATTGCATGCCACTTAAATTCATTTTTGTTTGCCACTTAAATTCATATTTGCCTGCCATTTTTCTCATAAATTTAGTATAAATACATACCCATATTTTCTTAGTTTGCTACAAATTTACAGATGGTTAATTTCTACTATTCAGGTTAATCCTCATTTTTATGTTTTCTTAGGAACATTTTCATCCTAATCTACATTTTAATTATTGTCTATCTAGTTTAATTTCAATCTTTAGGACTAATGCTTGTTATTTTATTTCAGATACTATGTCGTTATCACGCGGTAGGAAAACTGCCGTCCCCGTTTCAAAAAAACGAAAGGGGACAGGAAGTACATCATCAAGGCCCAACTCCGAGGCTCGACACCCATTCATCACTTTTTCCCAAGCCTCCCAGGAGGAACATTATCAATTACTCCGAACCCGCACTATATCCACCGGCCGATGCATAGATTGGGTCGGCCTCGAGCAAATACACCTAGTGGACGATGTTCGAGCCTTATTAATGACCGAGCCATGGGAACAGTTCTTCCAGATCGTAGAGCCCACATACTTAGAACTCACCCTCGAGTTCAACTCCACATTCCACCTCCAGACTGTCATGAACCAGTTTGATGACCCTAAGATAGTCCAGTCCCGTCTTGGAGGTTTCGAGCGACACCTCAGCGTTCCAGAGTTCGGCTCAGCACTTGGGCTCTATACAGAGCAATTCATGTCAGACGAAGACTTCCCTAACCTTTCCCGTCACATCCACATTCGGCCCATCGACTGTTGGAACGAAATAGCCCCGGGGCGTCAGACATATAACCCCAGTGTCAGCAAGGTGACTGCCCTCGTTCCCTCTCTGAGGTACATTCATGCTCTCCTTGCTCACACTCTGATAGGTAGACAGGAGAGCACAGGCGTCGCCAACACTCACGACGTCCACTTCCTATGGTGCATGGCGAATGGACACATCATCGACTTAGCATACTTCATCACGCACACCATGCAGCATCAGACGGAGAAGCACCGTAGAGGCGTCTTATCCATGGGGAGCTACATTACATGCTTGGCCCTTTACTTCGGGCTCCTCAACAGATCAGCCCAGACATCCTCCTACATACTCATCAATCAGATGTCTCCTCAAGGCATCCAGACTATGCTTCATATGAGGATGATCAAGCGTAGGCCAGGAGGTAGCCACTTTCAGTTCTGCCTCATCCAAGAAGGCGAGGACCCAGAGGACATTACTGATGATGTCCCACCACCACCACCTCGCCATCCATCTCATGCAGCAGCCACCCACGCTGACCTATCTGAGCGCTTTTCACAATTTGAGCAGCAATGCTTTCGGCGCCTCGATTATATCGACGCCACCTTAGAGCAGATATGACAGCACCTCTGCATCACTCCACCATCGCGTGATCCATCCGAGGATTAGATATATCTATTCCTCTTAACTTTATTTTTTTACTTTATTTTACTTTATTCTAACTTTTGAACACTGATCTCTATTTTTTCCTTGTCTTCTAACTTTATTTTCCTTTTTACGTTTATTTTTATTTTCTTTCATTTCATCTTTTTCATTATTTAAATATTAGTATTTTTAGCATTTTGCTTTATTTTATTTCTTTTTCACAACGGCCAACCCCTAACGAGTAATTTCAATTGATCCAAATTCCCACGACTAATAAAATACTTTCGCAGTTTCAAATGAGCTTTACAGCTCAAATCTTTACGAAAAAGGGAACACCTTGCCAAAACTGCCAACTCTTCCGATCTCCGTCTCACTAATCCATCCAAAGTAGGGAGTTTCATACCTCTCCCTATTTTATGATCTTGTGCTTTTATTGTTACTAATGTTATCTTTGTACATTGAGGGTAATGTACATCTTAAGTGTGTGGGGGGAATCTATCTTCAGTCTTTACACTCTCTTTGAAATCCCTAAACTTTTCTAACATTTTGCATTGTTCTCAAATTCTCACTTTCACTCTTTGCATTATCTTCAATCTCTTATTAGGAATTAATTTTGATTGATTTATGATTTTTATTGATATGTTGAGAATTAAGACATAGGTGCTTGTACTCTGATTATTCAAACTTTAAAACATTAGGGAATCAAGCATGATAAGTTGAAATTTTTGAGAACCCCAATTTTTTCATAAGTTATTTTCCTTAATTCTAAGTGTTATCTTGAGATTTGAAATTCTCAGGATTGACATCAAAAGCCATAATTCTGGTGAGATTTTTTAGCCTTTTGAGCATACATTCGTTCGTGCTCACTTTTATTATTGCTCTGAGTGAGTCAATACTGATTTGTTATTCTAGAACTTGCTTCGATTATACATGTCGAAACCATATTATTGATTTGATATACCGAGATGATAAAGGAACCTAGGATTTAACCCACTTACTCTACAAAAGCCTACCTCCATAAATTAACCCCTAGTGAACCCCATTGAGCCTAACAACCTTTTCTTTGACTTACCTCTAATATTAACCTATAACCCATTTTTGTTGAATTCCATTCAATTACTTTGATCCCTATTTTTGTCGAGATTTGAGTTGAACTTATTATCTAACTTTATTCTCTTTTCCATATTGTAAAGTTGTAAATATTCACCTTAATGTATTTTACTTGAATTGTTCTAAAAAAAGTATGTATTAATTCAGTTGTAATTTGTAATAATTCAAATAGTGTTTGCATATTTCTATTTTAAGGCTACCAATGTGGAAATGATGTATTATAAGAATTAACTTGAGAAATATGTTCCAGTGATAGAGATTTTTCTAGCTAGATAATTTTTCAATTCAATCTCGATTCTAACCCTCTTTTGCAGCCTGTGACAACACCCCTAACCAAGCCCCATTACAACCATTGAAAGACCTTTTGATCAATGTATCATATCAATCTACAGTGGTGGAGATCTAATTTTCTAGCAAGCCTATGGTAATAACTTTTTAGGTTGACTAGAGAGTGCTTAATTTTTGAACCCTAAACACTTCGAGTGGATAGAGTGAATCCTTAGCGAGGATGTCAAATCCTGTTAATTAAGATGGAGAGATAATTACTTAGGAGAAGGGAGAAAACTTATGTTTCAATGATAAAATTCTCAGCTTAGAGTGATTGAATCTTTAATGTTCTTCTGATTGAATTATCATTGTATGAATACCTGTGAATTAATTTGAAATCTTATCGATAAAGATTGTGAGTTGAGAGGAATGATTCTTAATTAGAGTTTGAGATTTTGCTTGAGGACAAGTAAAGGCTTAAGTGTGGGGGTATTTGATAAACGATAAATTATACATATTTTTACCTCATGTTTAGCCTATATTTCGGGTGGATTATTATTAATTTTGTGAGAATTGGTGCTCTTAATCTTTCTTTTTCATATCTTATACTTAGGAGAG
This sequence comes from Gossypium stocksii, assembly GCA_020496765.1. Lineage (NCBI taxonomy): Eukaryota > Viridiplantae > Streptophyta > Magnoliopsida > Malvales > Malvaceae > Gossypium > Gossypium stocksii. Next base: position 60,763,566 of record CM035622.1, read on the forward strand.
CATAGGGAAGAGAAAATAACGAAAAATGGGCCAAAAACTATGAAAATTGGCCAAAATATGAAATTGACAAGGGCCCAAGGAGTCACCACACGACCGTGGCACACGGTCGTGCCACATGAAGATCACACGGTCCAGCCCCCGACAAGCACAGCCAAGCCATACGGCCGTGCCTCCACCAACAGAATCTCACACGGCCTCTTGTCGTGGCATACGGGCGTGGCACACGGGCGTGTTGCTATCGCGAGGAAGAGGAATTTCACTCGGATTTGGATACTTAGGGGCTAAGAAAGCCATTCTAAACTCTATATAAAGACCCCAGGAGGCAACTTTAAAGATATACTCTTTTCTTTGAAGAAAGAGCGCCATAATTTTGCCAACATAAGTAGTGAAAGTAATGAATTACTCCAAGGGAAGCCGATTGACTGATCCCAGAAGCCAGAATTCTACATCAAGACAGAAGATCTCCTTAGATTCCTTCAGGGGTTTTTGGGTTCTTTATGTTTTGTTATCTTAATTCTTCTGAGATGTTTTCTTTCTTTATTATGAACTAAACCCCTCAAATACTTGAGGAGGGTGAAACCTAAGACAGATCTTGTTATTTTTTATTCTTGAATTATTTGATAAATACTTGAATTATTCTTAATTATGTGTTCTTCATTCTTGATTTAATAATCCTAGGTATTGCTTCAAGAACTTGATGTGCTTAGGCAGACAAGCAAAAGTCCCTGTTTTAAGGGTAGATTTACCATAATTAAGCGGAGTTGCATGCAACCCTAGACATAGGGCGACATAAATCTGCCGGATTAGGGTCAAACCTAATAGGGGGATCCATAGATCGAATTAATGCAACCTAGGGTGTTAATTAATAAAGAAACTTTACTTAACAGCCTAGGCCTAGTTGTTCTTATCCTTGAAAGAGGTATTAACATAGGTTAGGGATCTCTACGGATCAAGTCAAGTGAAGAAATCATCTAGTTCAAGAAGTTAATAGCAACTGAAGTCTAGGTGGATTCTCCCTTAAGTATTGCTCATATCAATCAGGTTTTCCCTAAAGTTTTCCCCAATTTACTTTTTGTGCACTTTTAGTTAGTTTTAGAATTAGTTCCAATCAATCCTCTTTTATTTTTAGGCTAGATAATAGAAAGAAAGTAAGTATTAGTACTTTTGGTTCCCTTGGTCTTGCCGCTAAGCTATACTACTGTTCGATAGGTGCGCTTGCCTTTAAAATCGTGATATTAGTTAGTTTTTGGTGTGATCAGTTTTTATAAATTTTATTACTTAATATCGCGAGCATATTACATTTAATCACATAGTGAACATTAAAACTTAATCATAATAAAATTTTCAACTCTGGATCCGTGGTTTTTGAAACCAGTGTTTCGTTTAGGCCCTAATTCGGCTGTTATAGAGACATGGCCATGCATCTCAACCGTGTAGGAGACACGGCAATAGGACATGTGCATGTGCCCCGGTCGTGTTAAGTTTTCACCTTTCATGTGAAATTAAATTCACCACACGTCCTAGCACACTGGCCTGTGCCTTGGCCGTATTACCCTAAAATGTTACTGACGTCAGAAACAGAATGTCAAGTTTCTCACACATGGGCTAAGACACATGAGTGTCATGGCTGTGTCAGGGACACGAGCCATGGAAACGGGCATGTGCCAGGCCGTGTGAAAACCCTTATAGGTTCCATGTTAGAAATTAAATCCACACGGGTAAGGGATATAGGCGTGTCCCTATATGCTTAGGCAGTGTGAGTTACAAGGGCCTTCAACATGGCCATGTTAAGCGATCACACGGGTTTGTCACCTTTCCACATGGGCGTGTGGCCTATTTTCAATGTCTTTTTCTAAAGTTTTCTAAAGTGCCCGATTTGGGACCAAATCATTCCTAAAGCAAGTTTTGGGCCTCGTAGGTCCATATTTGAGACTTTAAGATGAATTTTGAAAAGTATTAATTTGAGAACGAAGTCTTATGACCCGGGAATGTTTATTTGCATGTCTATCCATTAGGTAACGCCTCGTACCCTGTCCCGACGTCGGATAAGGGTAAGCGGTGTTCCATTTAGTGGTATGAGAGCTATGGTTCAGTCGGTTCTTGGACTAACCTAGCTGGTGTATGAGTCTAACTATACATGCCATTTTTATAATATAATAGTGTGACGACTCTTGATAAATTTAAATTATGTTTTCGCATTGTAAATGGATCCCGATAGAGCAATTGTAGATGATGTGGAAAGTAATGCGCCGACTCCGGTAGAAGGGACCGTGCAAGTCAAAAGTGGGCCCGTGACACTAAGTCAGGGCAAAGGGGCTAAAGAGGCCTTCCTTCATATGATGAGCGCTTGGTATTTGGAGTTTGTTCGTGCGAATCCGAACACTCCACCTCCCCTACCTCCTCTAATCCCTCAACCTGCCCCTGTAGCTCCCCAAAGAGTAAAAATGGTTAGGAGAAAGAAACCACCGGTTAACAGAATTTGAAAGCAAGGGGCCAAGGAATTTCGAGCAAATATTGATAATAATCCAGAGAGAGCAAGTTTTGGTTGGAAAATACCATCAGAGTATTTGATGAGTTGTCATGCATACTAGAGGAGTGCATGAAGTGTGTGATGTCACTCCTACGAGACTCAGCCTACCAATGGTGGAATACTCTCGTGTCAATTGTACCAAGAGAGAGGATAACTTGGGAGTTCTTTCAGGAAGAACTCCATAAAAAGTATATCAGCCAAAGATTCATAGACCAAAAAAGGAAAGAATTTCACGACCTGAAAACAAGGCCAGATAACAGTAACAGAATATGAGCATGTATTCGTGAGACTTAGCAAATACACTAGGGAATGCGTATCTACCGAAGCCATCATGTGTAAGAGGTTTGAAAATGGGTTGAATAAAGACATTTGATTATTGGTTGGCATTCTAGAGTTAAAGGAATTCGTAGTGCTTGTGGACAGAGCTTGCAAGGCCGAGGAATTGGCCAAGGAGAAAAGAAGGGTTGACAACGAGTTTCGTGACTTGAATAGAAGACTTTGGGGGAATCACATCAGTCTTCATCCAAGAGATTGAGAGAATTCACTACCCGATCGAATGCTTCAGTGGGGTTCTTGAGCAGAAATAGGAATAAGCAATACACGATGTCTAAAGCTCAAACTACTTCTATCACAAGTGTTGGTGGTGCTCAACCAATTAAACCAGAGTGTTCATAGTGTGGTAGATGACATTTCGGTGAGTGCCAAGGAAATGATAGAGACTGTTTTAGATGCGGTTCACTAGACCACTTCATTCAAAATTGTCATGAGATGGATGAGAAAGACAAAAACCAAGATGTAAAAGTGAGTAATACTCCTTCGCGGGGTAGACCATAGAAGAAACCGGGAAGTAGGGCTAGTAGCAGAGGTGCGCCTAGAGATTCAGCCGTGAGGTCTGCGGGTAGAGCGGCTGTGAGGACTTATGCTATTCGCACCCGCGAAGAGGCTTCATCTCCCGATGCGATTACAGGTACCTTTTCTATCTATGATATACCTGTTGTTCCTTTGATTGACCCCGGATCAACCCATTCGTATGTTTACATAAAATTGGAACCTAGTATAACCATGCTAGTTGAGTCTACTGAATTTGTGATAAAAGTGTCGAACCCATTAGTCAAATATGTGTTAGTTGACCAAGTGTGTAAAATTGTCCCTTGACAATTGGAGGTCATTTTTTTCGGCAAATCTCATATTATTGCCATTTGATAAATTTGACGTAATCCTTGTATGGATTGGTTGACTACTCATGATGTTATAGTGAATTGTGGAAGAAAATTTATTGAGCTGAAATGTGAAAACGGGGTATTCTATGGGTTGAACCAGGTGAAATTGATAGCTTTCCGGTAGTGATATCTTCTATGACAGCTCAAAGATATTTGAGGAAGGGATATGAGTCGTATCTTGCTTTTGTGTTGAATACTCAAGTGTCTGAATTAAAGATCGAGTCAGTTCCAGTGGTATGTGAGTATCTGGATGTGTTTTCAGAAGAATTGCCTAGATTACCTCCAACTAGGAAAGTTGAGTTTGGTATTGAGTTGGTCCCTGGTACGAAACCAATCTCGATTGCCCCATATAGGATGGCTCTAACGGAATTAAAGGAGTTGAAAATGCAGTTACAACAGTTAACGGACAAGGGTTTGGCTAGATCGAGCTATTCCCTAAGGGGTGCTCCAGAATTATTTGTGAAGAAAAAGGATGATTCGATGAGATTGTGTATAGACTACTGTCAGCTCAACAAGGTTACAGTGAAGAATAAATACCCTCTACCTAGAATCAATGACTTGTTCAATCAATTGAAGGGAGCTACCGTGTTTTCTAAGATAGACATGAGGTTCGGTTATTACCAGCTAAGAGTCAATGAGCAAGATGTGCCGAAAACTGCATTTCAGACGAGGTACAGCCATTATGAGTTCCTTGTCATGCTTCTTAGCTTAATAAATGCCCTTGCGATATTTATGGACTTAATGAACCATATTTTTTGACCGTATTTGGATAAGATCGTCATTGTCTTTATTGATGACATATTAATTTATTCTCGTGATGAGAGTGAACATGCGGAGCATTTGAGAATTGTCTTGCAAACTTTGAGAGATATGTAGTTGTACGCTAAGTTTATCAAAGGTGAATTTTGGCTTCGAGAGGCCGGGTTCTTGGGACATATTGTGTTGGGTAAGGGGATTAGAGTTGACCTGAGTAAGATCTCAACTATTGTTGAGTGGAAACCGTCAAGAAATGTGTCAAATATTAGAAGCTTATTGGGAGTAGCGGGTTACTATAGACGATTTGTTAAAGGGTTTTCTATGATTGCTACTCCGATGACGAGGTTGCTACAGAAAGATGTCAAGTTCGAATGGACAGAGAAGTGCCAGTAGAGTTTCGAGAAACTAAAGGCCTTGCTAACCGAAGCCCCAGTTTTAGTGCAACCAAAACCAGGAAGGGAATTCATGGTGTATAACGATGCCGCCTTGAATAGATTAAGATGTGTGCTCATGCAAGAAGGCAAGGTAATAGCCTATGCCTCGAGACAGATAAAGCCACATGAGAAGAATTATCCAACACATGATTTAAAGCTGGCTACTATCGTGTTTGTGTTGAAGATTTGGAGACACCATTTTTATGGTGTGAAATGCCGAGTATTCACCGACCATAAAAGCCTAAAGTATTTGATGACTCAAAAGGAGTTGAACCTAAGGCAATAGAGATGGTTAAAGTTGATTAAAGATTATGAGTTGGTGATTGACTATCACCCGAGAAAGGCGAATGTAGTCATCGACACATTGAGTAGAAGGTCACTGTTCTCCCTAAGGGCTATGGATACTCAGTTGACTATAACTGGTGATGGTTCGATCTTAGTAGAGTTGAGTGCTAGACTGATGTTTCTGTGAGAGATTTGTGAAGCTCAGAAGAGAGATAAAGAGTAGCAAGCCAAGATGACTCAGTGTGAGATGGGTAATGAATCAGATTTTCAGATGAGTATCGATGATTGTTTGAGTTTCTGAGATAAAGTCTATATACCTAGAGACAATGAGTTTATTCAGAAGATTTTGCAAGAGGCACATAGTGGTTGTTTGACTATTTATCCGGCTAGCCAAAAAATGTATAATGACTTGAAGAGAATGTATTGGTGGTCGGGAATGAAAAGAGACATCTCAGAGTTTGCCTTTAAGTGTTTAATTTGTCAGTAAGTGAAAGCTGAACACCAAGTACCTTCGGGTTTACTTCAACCCATAATGGTTCCTGAGTGGAAATGGGATCATGTTGTCTGGATTTCCGTTGACACCAAAGAAGAAAGATGCCATATCAGTTGTAGTCGATAGGTTAACAAAGTTGGCTCATTTTATACCAGTGTGTACCGATTACCTTGAGAAATTGGCTGATTTGTATTTTTCTAAAATTGTGAGAATTCATGAAGTGCCCTTGTCGATTATTTCGGATAGAGATCCAAGATTTACATCTTATTTTTGGAAAATATTACAAGAGGCTTTGGGGACAAAACTAAATTTTAGCATTGCTTTCCACCCGCAAACCGACAGTCAGTCGAAAAGAGTAATCCAGATTCTTGAAGTAATGCTGTAGTGTTGTGTTCTCGAGTTTCAAGGCAGTTGGGAAAAACACTTACCACTGGTTGAATTCGCCTACAACAATAGTTATTAGTCAAAGAGACCAAAGAGAAATTTAAGGTGATTTGGGATTGTTTGAAGGCCGCTTCGGATAGACAGAAATCCTACGCAAATTTGAAATGGAAAAAGATTGATGTTCAAGTTAGTGATAAGGTATTTTTGAAGGTATCCCAATGGAAGAAAGTCCTCAAATTCGGTTAGAAAGGTTGGTTGAGCTCCTGTATTTGTTGCGGACTCACCACAGCTCATGAGCTCACATGTTCAGCCTTTAGGCTTACCGTTCAGCCTTCGAGCTCACATGTTCAACCTTTAGCCTTTGGGCCTACCGTTTAGCCTTCGGGCCTACCATTTAGCCTTCGGGCTTACATGTTCAGCCTTTGGGCTTACCGTTCTGGGCTCAAGGGGAGAATACTGTACCTGGCTCGAAAGAGCATACATGATTGATAAACCATAATTTATACATATTTTTACCCTATACTTAGCCTATTTTTGGATGAATTATTCCTTAATTTGGGGGATTTGATGCTCTTAAAACTTTAATTTCATGTTTTATTTTCAAGAGAGCATATGAGAGTGAAAAGAACGAGAAACGGGCCGAACACGGAGAAAATGAGCCAAAGCAAGGAAACAACATGGCCTAGAGTTCGTCACATGGGTGAACCTCACGGTCGTGCCACATTAACAGGCTTGCACACGGCCTGGGTTCGATTCACACAAGCGTGCTACATGGGCATGTCCTTATCGTGGTAAAGTTTAATTTCATGCAGGAAAAACTACTTAGGGACTAAGAAAAACATTCCAAACTCTATATAAAGACCCTAGGAGGCAACTAAAATGGTGTACAATGTCTCCGCGATGACTCAGAGTAAGGCAGGGAATTACTCGAAGAAAGCCGATTGATCCATCTCAGAAGCAAGGATCTACGTCAAGACTGAATATCTCCCTTCCAATTTCCTTCAGGTGTGTTAGGGTTTTCTTTATGTTTTGTTATTTTCTTTATTTTGAGATGTTTTCCTTTTTCATTATGAACTAAATCCCCAAATATCTGAGGGGGATGAAACCTAAGACGAATCTTGTTATTGTTATCTGAACTATATGATAAATATTCGATTTGTTCTTAATTGTGTTTTTAACTCTTGAGTTGATATTCCAGGATATTGATTCAAGTTGAATGTGCTTATTCAGAGGAGAAAAAGTCCCTGTTTAAGAGTAGATCCAACACAATTAAGCGGAGTTGATTGCACTCCTATACATAGGACGACAAAAATCTGCCGGGTTAGAGTCAAATCTAATAGGGGGATCCATATATGGAGTTAATGCAAAACTAGGGGTTTTAATTAGAAAGAGATTTCAATTCATCAACCTAGGGTTAGTTGTTCTTATTATCGATGGAGATATTAACATAATTTAGGGATCTCTATGGATCAAGTCGAATGAAGAAGTCGTCTAATTCAGGGTTAAATAACAAGTAAAGTCTAGGTGGATTCTTCCTTGGGTATTGCCTTTATCAATTTAGTTTTCCCAAAGTAATTTCCCCAATCTACACTTTGTCGTGTCTTTAGTTAATTAGAATTAACTAGTTTAAACAAATTACTCTTTATTTTTAGGCTAGATAATAGGAAGAAAGTCATTACTAGTACTTTTAGTTCCTTGGATTCGATATTCCGGTCTTGCCACTAGCTATACTACTATTCGATAGGTGTGCTTGCCTTTTATCATAATAATAGTTTGTTTCCAGGTACAATCATTATTATTACTTAATCGAAAATCACGATCAAGTTTTTAGCGCCATTGCTGGGGAACTGAAATATTAGGAACACTCGATTTCTATTACTTTAGCCATCTTTACTTTTATATGCAATTTATTTTCTATTTTCTTATTAGGTTTTATTTACTCAATTTTCTATCTTTTTTCTTCTCTTTTATAGGTATCTCTAGTTTATGACTAGAAGAAACCCGTCAGGACCTTTGTTTTTTGACGACGATTTAGAAGCCACAGTTCACAGAAACCGAAAAGAGATAAGAAGAAGCCTACAGCATCTAGAACAGGGACTAGAAGAAGAACCCAAATTTATTGAAGAGATGGAAGCAAATCAGGATAATCAGCTACCTCCTGTGGTAGCCACAGATCCTGTGAATCAAAATCCTGCTCTGCGCACTATGTATGATTATGCTAAACCTAATTTGGCTGATACTGAACCTAATATTGTTAGGCCTACTATTGCTGTAAATAATTTTGAATTAAAACCTGACACTATTCAAATGGTACAACAGTTTGTTCAGTTTGATGGTTTGCAGGATGAGGATCCTAACTCACATTTAGCCAATTTTTTCGAATCCTGCGACACATTCAAAACAAATGGCATTTCTGATGATGCCATTTGTCTTCGGTTATTCCTATTTTCCTTGAGAAATAAAGCCAAACAGTGGTTAAACTCTCTCCCACGAGAGTCTATCACTAGATGGGAACAAATGACCGAAATATTTTTACTTAAATATTTTCCGCCAGCTAAGACGGCAAAGTTGAGGAATGATTTCTCTTCTTTTGTGCAGACTAATTTAGAGACACTCTACGATGCTTGGGAGAGATACATGGATTTATTGAGAATGTGCCCTCACCATGGGTTACCGCTATGGTTACAAGTTCAAACTGTTCACAACGGTTTGAACCTCTCAACAAGACAGATGATTGATCTAGCCGCCGGTGGAACAATCAATAACAAAACACCAGAAGCAGCTTATGAGTTTGTAGAGGAGATGTCACTGGATAACTATCAGTGGCAAGTCATGAGAACAAAGTCGGAAAAAGCTGCCGGCATTTTTAATGCTGACGCAGTCACCGTGCTTTCTAATCAGGTAGAACTTCTTAATAAAAAGATTGATAATTTCGTTAGTTCTATGCAGGTACATCCAGTGATGCAGTGTGACTCAATTCAAGGAAACATGAGCAATACAGAGTACTTCACCTATGGACATGGCATGGAAAACGAACAAGCCAACTATATGGGTTATTATGCTAGATCTTAAAATAACCCTTATAGTAATACTTACAATGCAGGTTGGTGGAACCACCCTTTCTCATGGGGAGGAAAAAGAAATCAAGGAAATCAGAGACCACCACCCCCTCCGGGATCTTAGCAACCCCCTTATCAACAAGTAAAGAAACCGAACCTTGAGGAGATGTTGGAAAAATTTATCTCGGTGTCAGCAACTCATTTTCAAAACACCAAGGCAACACTTAAGAACCAACAGGCTTCTATTCAAGGACTTGAAACTCAAATAGGTCAGCTTGCCAAGCTAATCTCTAAGAGACCACAAGGTGGTCTACCGAGCAATACGGAGACTAACCCTAAGCAGCAACTCCACACCATCGACACGATTGATAAGGGAAGGTTAGTTAATATCAAAACAGAGCCAAGTCAAGAAACTGTGGCAAGTAAAGGTAAGGGTGAGGTAAGTCGCAAAGAACTAATTGTTAAAGAGTATAAGCCTCGTGTCCCATATCCTAATGAGACAAGGAAAGACCGCATAGATGAACACTTTAGTAAATTCCTTAAACTTTTAAAGAAATTACATATTAACTTACTGTTTATTGAAGCTCTTTCACAGATGCCAAACACTATTAAGTTTTAAAAGAGCTATTAAAAAACAAACGGAAGTTGGATGAGTCGTCGTATGTAGAGCTGAATATAGTCTGCTCAGCCATTTTGCAAAATAAGGTACCCAAAAAACTAAAAGATCCAGGGAGTTTTACGATTCCTTGTTTACTTGGTAGTTTAGGTGTTAAAAATGCCTTGGCTGATTTAGGGGCAAGTATTAATGTAATGCCCTATAAACTGTTTAAACAATTAGGTCTTGGGAAACCCAAACAAACTAGGATGAGCATTCAATTGGCTGATAAAACCATTAGATTTACTAGGGGTATAATTGAAGATGTGCTAGTTAAAATTGACAAATTCATATTCCCAGTGGGCTTTGTTGTTTTAGACATAGATGAGGATAGCCATGTGACATTAATTCTAGAGCGACCCTTCTTAGCAACTGCAAGGACTATAATTGATGTAGGCACAGGAGAACTCACACTTCGTGTAGGTGACGATACAATTACTTTATAAGCCCATAATTCTAATAAAACTGTTAATGATAAAGATTTTAGTACAAGTCCTTATAATAAGAATGATCTCACTGTCCAACCTTCTCTACAGGGAAATTCTCATGGAAGTGTAACTGAGCCATATTCGAATTCATACGATAACAAGGAAACAATCCATGAAGAACGAATGCTACAAATCAAAGAACTAGATGAGTGGCTGAACAACCACCAAGGGGAACCTAAGATACGCAACATCGAACCAAAGCATCACCATGACGACCCTAAGGTAAAATCGAGTCAATTTAAGGTAGAAGATAAGGTATTATTAGAAGAGGAGGATCCTCGAATCTCAAATTTAAAATTTCATATAGGTGACACACCTCCCCTCACGGTAATGAAAATTTTCATCTATGGTACAGTCGAGATAACACATAAGACATTTGGCACTTTTAAGGTAAATTATACTCGACTCAAACCTTATTTTCATATTAAGACTGATAGCAGGAGAGAGGAGTTTGAACTCCTCAAACCATCGTGACCGTGCAAGCTTGAGAGAAGTCGAGCTTAGACTATAAACAAGCACTTCTCGGGAGGCAACCTGAGTACTAACATAGTAAATCTCCTTTACTTAAGCTCTCAACCTCTAATTCATAAACTGAATTCCTGAATGTAGGGTTTTCAAGCCACACGGCCATGCCCACGGGCGTGCCTAAGACCGTGGGCACAACACGAGTGGAGAGACGGCTGTGCGAAACGATTGTGTTCAAACAGGGTAAAATTTTCCCACAACACGGGCTTCAACAAACCGCCACGAACGTGCAATGTGGCTGTGGCCAAACCTGTTAAATTAACACGGGCGTGCGACACGCCCATGGCCAAAGGCCGTCGGCGAACCTATTAATTCAACACAGGTATACGCCACGGTCATGCCCAACACCCGTGGTCAAACCTGACAAATCAACACAGGCGTGTGACCTCCTACACAGGCATGGGAGAAGCGAACAACAAAAGACACAGTTGTGTACCCCAACACGCCTAACAAACATGGGCGTAGACCACTAATCAGGTATACCAAAACCCTTAAAATTCAAACAACACAGGCTGAACACGAATCACACGGATGTGTGCCATGCCCGTGTGCCTTAATTTCTATATAAACCCCTCACTATTCATCATCTTTTCTACTCAAAACCCTAACTCCCTTAGTCGCAGCTCAACCTCCACCGTCTCTTGCTCCGGCCACCACATTTTAAACACCTTTCCTTTCATTTCCTATCCCACTCCTTCATCCCTTTTCACTCAAAACACCAAATCTTCTCTCAATACATACTCTTTATTTCTATTATTTAGCCTAAAAATAAAGAGAGTTAATTTAAATTAATTCTAAAACTAACTAAAAGTGCACAAAAAGTAAATTGGGGAAAACTTTAGGGAAAAGCTGATTGATATAAGCAATACTTAAGGGAGAATCCACCTAGACTTCACTTGTTATTGGTTCTTAAGCTAGACCGAGTTATCGTACCTAAGGGAACTAAAAGTACTGATACTTACTTCATTTCTATTATCTAGCCTAAAAATAAAGAGAGTTAATTTAAATTAATTCTAAAACTAACTAAAAGTGCACAAAAAGTAAATTGGGGAAAACTTTAGGGAAAAGCTTATTGATATAAGCAATACTTAAGGGGGAATCCACCTAGACTTCACTTGTTATTGGTTCTTGAGCTAGACGATTTATTCACTTGACTTGATCCGTAGGGATCCCTAACCTATGCTAAACCCTCCATCGAGGCGTTGAGCAACTAGGCCTAAGTTGTTAATTAAAGTTCCTTTATTAATTAACTCCCTAGGTTGCATTAATTTGATCTATGGCTCCCCATATTAGGTTTGACCCTAATCCGGCAGATTTATGTCGCCCTATGTCTAGGATTGCATGCAACTCCGCTTAATTATGGTAGATCTACTCTTATCACAGGGACTTTTGCTCCTCTGCTCTAAGCACATCTAATTGTTGAAGTAATACCTGGGATTATTAAATCAAAAATTAAGCACACATAATTAAGAACAACTCAAGTATTTATCATATAACTCAAGAATAAATAATAACAAGATCTATCTTAGGCTTCATCCCCCTCAAGTATTTGAAGGATTTAGTTCATAATTAAAGAGGAAAACATCTCAGAAGAAATAAAACAACAAAACATAGGAAACCAAAAATCCCTAAAGGAATTTAGGGAGATCTTCTGTCTTGATGCAGAATTCCGGCCTCTGGGATGAATCAATCAGCTTCCCTTGGAGTAATTCCTGGCTTTCACTCTTTGTGTCGGCAGAGAGACGACTCCCCACCTTAGGGAAAAGATTACCCTTAGCAGGGGAAATCAAGTACACCCTTAGAGTTGCCTCCTAGAGTCTTTATATAGAGTTTTGGGGAGCCTTTCTTAGCCTTTAAGTATTCAAATCTGAGTGAAATTCCTCTTCCTCACGACTAGAACACGCCTGTGTGCCACACCCGTGTGATTTCGACAAGAGGCAGTGTGATTCTATCTGTGGAGGCACGGCCGTGTGGCCTACCCGTGCTTGTCGGGGGCTAGATCGTGTGATCTTCATGTGGCACGGCCGTGTGCCACGGCCGTATGGTTACTTCTTGGGCTGTGCGTTTTCACATTTTGGCCCACTTTCTCTAATTTTTGGTCCATTTTCGTTCTCTTCTCTTCCCTATGCTCTCTTGAGTATAAGATATGAAATAGAAGGATTAAGAGTACTAATTCTCACAAAATTAATAATAATTCATCCAAAATATAGGCTAAACATGAGGTAAAAATATGTATAATTTATCGTTCATCATTTTGTTTCAGGAACAATGACTCCTCCATGCGGGAAAAAGACCGTTGTCCCCGCGTCCAAGAAATGAAAGGGACCCCCCAGTACATCTTCCAGTGCCACCAGAGAGATTCACCACCCCTTCCTTCAGTGCCCCCAAGATTCCCAAGAGGAACTATTTCAGATACTCAGGGCGAGACCACTCAGAGTGGGTAGATGTATTAACTGGGCCGCACTCGAGCAGGTCCAGTTAGTAGACGCAATTCGGGCATTACTATCTACGGATCCATGAGACCAGTTCTTCGTGATCGTCGAGCCTACCTACCTTGAGTTCACCTTAGAGCTCTGCTTCATATTCCACTTACAGATGGTCATGTCCCGATATGACGATCCCAGAACTGTCTAGTTTCGTTTTGGTCGTTTGTGCGCCAACTAAGCGAACCTGAGTTTGGTATCTCTTTAAGCCTATATACCGAGAGATTCATGGAAGAAGAAAACCTCTCTGAGCTTCACCATCATATCCACTTCTCTCATTCCAAATGTTTGCAGGCTCTCGTCCCTATTTCAGCTACCTACGACCCCAGTCACTCCAAGGTGACAGCTCTTGCCCTATCACTAAGGTACCTTCACTCCCTACTCGCACAGGCATTGACGGGTAGGCGAGAGAGCACCGATTTCATCAACACCCATGACGTATATATTCTTGTGGAGCATGGCACACGGGTACGTGCTTGACCTCACTTATTTCATCGCCCATGCAATTCAACACCAGACGGAGCAACATCGTAGGGGGTAATTTCCATGGGGCCATATGTGACTCACCTGGCTCGCTACTTTAGTCTCTGTAACACCACAGCACAGTCATCCTCACTCACTCTTGTCGGTCAGATGTCCCCACAAGGCATCCAAAGCATGCTACACATGAGGATGATTGAGCGCCGACATGGGACCGATCCTCCTCAATACCGTTAAGCTCAGTCTACCAAGCAAGAGGACCTAGAGGACATTACTGATGATGTCCCTCCATCTCACAAGGAGCCACCGCCCATTCGTCGTTCACTTCATGCAGTAGCTTCACACCCAGACATCTCTGAGTGCCTTACACGATTCGAGCAACAGTGTTTTGAGTGCCTTGATCACATTGATGCTAATCTCTATCAGATTTGTCAGCATCTCCATATCTCACTACCGCCCCCACCTCACGAACCATCTGAGGATTAGGACTCTCGAGTCTTATTATCTTTTTCTTTATTTTCCTTTTTATTTTCCTTTTTTATTTTTATTCTTCCTTTTATTTTACTTAAACTTTATCCTTTTCATTATTTGAATTTCAGTATTCTAAGAACTTAGTTTAATTTATTTTAAACATTTCATATCGACTATTTCCTAACAAGTATATTGTGCTAATCTACATTCCCTAAAATTTTATTAATGCTATTGCAGTTTCAAAGTGCTTAAAAGCTCAAATCCATATCTACTGGGAAAACCCTGCCACAACTGCTGGGTCCTACTCGACCATGATCATAGCTACCACAATACTAATGATAATATCCTTTTGGCACAGATATTGTGGATCGACACTCTTTCCTACAAGTTTCCATATTTCCAACTCAAGGAATTCATCGAATATTTAGGAAGTTTCATTTCTCTCCCTATCTTAAGATTTATGCTTATATTGTTAGTAAATTTAATTTTGTACATTGAAGGCAATGTACATCTTAAGTGTGGGGGGGTTATTAAGTTTTAAGCTCACTATCAGAAAATCTCTAAAATTTACTCACTTTCACTTTTTGCATTATTCTCAAATCTCTGAATCTTGGCCTTAACAATTAGAATGAATTCTAAATGATTTATGACTTTTAATGATATGGTTAGGATAAAGACATAGGTATTTGTGCTTTGATTATTCAAACTTTAAGACATTAGAGAATCAAGCATGATAAGTTGAAATTTTTTAAAATCTAAAAGTTTTTCTAGGTTGTTTTCCCCAATTTTAAGTGTTATCTTGTTATTTCAAATTCGCAGGATTGACATCAAAAGCCATAATTCTGGTGAGATTTTTGAGCCTTTTAAGCATACATCCTTTCATGCTCACTTTTATTGTTTCTTTGAGTGAATCAATATTGATCTGTTATTCTAGAACTTGCCTCGATTATACATGTCGAGACCACATCATTGATTTGATACATCGAGTTGATAAAGGCACCTAGGTTTTAACCCACTTACTCCATAAAAGCCTACCTTCATAATTAACCCCTAGTGAACCACCTTAAACCTAACAAACCATTTTTGGTTTTATTATTTTCCCTCAATATTAACCTATAACCCATTATTATTGAAATCCCCCTAATTACTTCGATCCCTATTTTTGTCAAGATTTAAATTGAATAATTATCTAGCTACGTTCTCCCTTTCAGTTAGTTAAGTTTGTAAAATATTCGATTTTTTCCTAAAAAAATCAGTTGTAACTAAAATGTTTAGCATATTATTTTGTCATTATGTACTATAGATCTTAAAACGATGTTAGTCATGAGAAAATAGCTCAAATGTATGAATTAATTTTAGTGATAGAGATTTTTCTAGTTAGATGATTTTTTTTAGTTCAATCTTGATTTTAACCTTCTTTTTCAGCTTGTGATCACACCCCTAACCAAAGCCCCATTACAACCATTTAAAGAAATTTGGTTGATTATGAATTGGTATAAATGTACTTGTTTTTGCTGAATTGGTTGCTCTATTGGTAAATGAATTGTTGCTAAATAATGCTTGTAGGTACATGAGTAAATGAAGTGTGAAAATGGCTTATACTAAGCCTATTTCATGCCACACAGCCAGAGCACACGGGCGTGTGTCTCAACCGTGTGACCCCTATTTTGTTGCTTGTTAATTTAGTATTATACACGGGCTGGACAAACGGGCGTGTCTGGTACCCTTATAACCAAGTCAAGATGCCACACGGCCAAGACACACTGGCGTGTCTTATGGCCGTGGGTGCAAGTCAGTATGTATGCCCTAGTTTCACACGACCTGTACACACGGGCGTGTCTGGAAGCCGTGTAAGGCATATGGCCGTGTGACCCTATTTCGAAAATTTTCTTAAATTTTCTCATAACTTTTATATCTTATCAAATTAGTCCATGTTGTATGATTGAAGCTTTATATGTCTGGTTTAAGCCTGATATGCTTATATATGATTGATATTGCTGAAATAGGTTAATGTTTGAAAAAGTTTAAAGTTTTACTATTCTGGTCTGAGTTACAAGTCCAGTAATGTCCCTTACTATTCTGGCGAAGGTTACGGGATAGGGTTGTTACATTTTATTAGTATCAGAGCTACAGTTTAGTCGATTCTAGGACTACCATAGTGTATACGAGTCTAGCTATTACATTCCATATATATAAACTGTGATAGTGTGATAATCTCTGACAACTTCTGAACATTGTTTTGTATAGTAAATGGATCCAAATCGAGCATAGCCGATAATGTTGAAAGTAATGTGCCAGCTTCAGCTCAAGGGGCTATGCCTTCTGAATTAATCCCTGCTACGGGTAGTCAGGGAGAATCTAAACAAGCTTTCTTCCAAATGATGTTTGAATGGTTTTTCATATTTGTGCGAGCAAACTTGGCTGCTCCACAACCTCTACCCCCTCCAGTTCCCTAACCAAACCCTGAAATTATACGAGGTATAGATCCTTTAAGATTAAATAGACCTTCTGTTGATAAGATATGAAAATACAGAGCCGAAGAATTTAGAGCTACAGCTACTGATGCTGCTGAGAGGGTCGAGTTCTGGTTTGAAAATATGATCAGGGTCTTCGATGAACTATCCTGCACACCGGATGAATGTTTAAAATATGTTATTTTGTTGTTACGAGATGTTGCATATCAGTGGTGGAATACTCTAATATCAGTTGTTTCGCGTGAAAGAGTTAACTGGGATTGCTTTTAGACCAAATTCCAGAAGAAATATATTAGCCAGCGATTTATTGACCAGAAAAGAAAAGAGTTCCTTGATCTGAAACACGGTCGCATGATGGTAACCAAATATGAAAGAAAGTTCGTACAACTCAGTAAATATACTCGTGAATGTGTCTCTACCGAAGCCATTATGTGTAAAAGGTTCGAGATTGATTGAATGAAGATATTCTATTGTTAGTAGGGATTCTCGAGCTGAAAGAGTTTGTTGTTTTGGTTGATAGAGCTTGTAAAGCCGAGGAACTTGCTAAAAAGAAACGAAAAGCTAATTTTGAGTCGAGAGAGTCTAGAAATAGATTTGCGAGTAAGTCTCATCAGTCTAGATCAAAGAAAGCTAAAGACTTTCATCCCCATTCCACTGCTTCTATGGGTGTAACATTCAGAGATAGAGATGCAAGATCATTTAATCCTAAGCCCTAGACGACATCTGTTGCTAGTGCGGGTAGTGTGAGAAATTCAGGACCTGATTGTAAGCATTGTAACAGAAAGTATTTTAGTGAATGCCGATTGAAAAGTGGAGCATGTTTTAGATGTGGGTCATTAGATCATTACTTTTGGGACTGTCCAGAGAGATCTATTACTGTTAGAGAGCAATCTATAAATTTAGCAATATTGTTACTAGAGGTAGACCACCCCGGAATGCTGGGAATCGGAGTGGAACCTATAGTACTACACGAGATTCAAATGTTAGATCTAAAACATGCGATCCTGTTTGAGCTTACGCTATACATGCACGTAAGGAAGCCTCATCGCCTGATGTCAGTACCAGTATTTTTCTCTTTTTAACACTGATATAGTTGCGTTGATAGATCCTAGATCAACTCATTCATATATTTGTATAGAACTAGTGTTTAAAAAGAGTTTGTAGTTAAAGTATCGAATCCGTTAGGCAAGTCTGTAGTAGTTGATAAAATATGTAAGAAATGTCTATTAATGATTCGGGGATACTATTTTTCGACTGACTTGATGCTCCTACCCTTTGATGAGTTTGATGTGATATTGGGCATGGATTGGCTGAACATCCACGATGCGGCTGTGAATTGCAAACGAGAGAGTATAGAATTGAAATGTCAGAACGGTGAAATTCTTCTGATTGAATCAAATGATTCCAATGAATTACCAATTGTGATATCTACTATGCGAACTCAGAAATGTGTGAAAAAGGACTGTGATGCATACTTAGTAAATGTACTAGATATTAAGATGTCGAAATTAAAGATTGAATCTGTACCGGCTGTTTGTAAGTTTCCGGACGTATTTCTTGACGAGTTATCAGGTTTACCATCGATCAGAGAAGTTGAATTTGGCATTGAGTTGTTATCGGGCACTACACCGATATCGATAGCTCCGTACGGAATGGCTCCGACTAAATTAAAAGAGTTAAAAGCACAGTTGCAAGAATTAACTGATAGAGGCTTCGCGAGAGCAAGCTTTTCACCTTAGGGTGCACTAGTGCTTTTCGTGAAAAAGGAAGACATGTCAATGCGAATGTGAATAGATTATCGAAAATTGAATAAAGTGACAGTAAAGAATAAGTATCCTTTACCGCAAATCGATGACCTATTTGATCAGTTGAAAAGGGCTACAACATTTTTAAAGATAGATTTGTGATCAGGTTATTATCAGTTGCGGGTTAAAGATTCTGATATACCGAAAACTGCTTTTAGAACACGATACGGTTACTATGAATTTTTAGTTATGCCTTTTGGTTTGACTAACGCTCCTGCGGCATTTATGGATTTGATGAATTATAATTCAGACCATATTTAGATAGGTTTGTTGTTGTGTTCATTGATGATATTCTGATCTATTCTCGTGACGAGACGGAACATTCAGAACATTTGAGAACTGTGTTACAGACTTTGAGAGATAAGCAGTTATATACTAAATTCAGCAAATGTGAAGCCTGACTTTGAGAAGTCAAATTTTTCGGTCATATTGTCTCCACTGAAGGCATTAGAGTTAATTCGAGCAAAATATTTGCAATATTAGACTCGAAACCATCCAAAATGTATCTGAGATCAGAAGTTTCTTGGGATTAGCAGGATATTATAGAAGATTTGTGAAAGGATTCTCAATGATTACAGTACCGTTAACTCGATTACTTCAGAAAGATGTGAAATTAGAATGGACTGATAAGTGTCAACAGAGTTTCGGGCAGTTGAAAGCACCGTTAACAGAAGCAAAGGCTTTAGTACAACCTAAATCGGGTAAAGAGTTCATAATTTATAGTGATGCATCGTTAAACGAACTTGGTTGTGATTGATGCAAGACGAAAAACTCATAGCTTATGCTTCCCGACAGTTGAAACCACATGAGAAGAATTACCCGACACATGATCTCGAGTTAGCCGCTATAGTCTTTGCACTAAAGATTTGGCGTTACTATTTATACGGTGAAAAATGTCGAATATTCACAGATCATAAAAGCTTGAAGTACTTGATGTCACAAAGATATTTGAATCTACGACAAAGGATGTGGCTAGAACTATTGAAGGATTACGAGTTTGTAATTGATTATCATCTGGGAAAAGCTAATGTTGTAGCAGATGCTTTGAGCTGAAAATCCCTATTTCCTTTACGGGCTATGAACATTCAAATGATGCTATATGATAATGGGTCAATTTTAGCTGAATTAAAAGCTAAACCAGTATTTTTGCATGAGATTTGTGAGGCTCAGAAAAATGACAACGAGTTACAAGCTAAACGACTTTATTGTGACTCTAATTCTGATTCTGAATTTACTATCAGAACTAATGATTGTTTAATGTTCTGGAATAGAATTTGTATACTGAAAGATACCGACCTCATTTAGAAAGTTTTACGCGAAGCACATGATAGCCACTTTCTATCCATCTTAGTAGCACTAAAATGTATAATAATTTGAAGCAAGTGTACTAGTGGTCTGGAATGAAACGGAATATATCAGAGTTTGTGTCGAAATGTTTGATCTGTCAGAAAGTAAAGCCCGAACTTCAGGTACCATCAGGTTTACTACAGGCAGTGATGATTCCGGAATGGAAATGGGACAGAGTTACTATGGATTTCGTATTGGGATTGCCCCTGACTCCGAAAAAGAAAGATGAAATCTGGGCTATCGTTGATAGATTGACAAAATCTGCTCATTTTATACCGGTACATACTGATTACTCCCTGGATAGATTAGCTGAATTGTACTTGTCTGAGACTGTATGATTACATGGTGTATCATTGTCTATTATATTCGATAAAGATCCGAGATTCACTTCGAGATTCTAGAAGAAATTACAAAAAGCTCTGGAACAAAATTGAATTTTAGTACAGCTTTTCATCCTCAAACTGACGGTCAGTCCAAAAGAATTATACAAATTTTAGAGGATATGTTACGTTGTTGCATCCTTGAATTTGAAGGTAGTTGGGAGAAACATTTACCTCTGATTGAATTTGCTTATAATAACAGCTGTCGAAACCATTTTTTGAAAAAACGAGGGTCGACTTGGGTTTTGAAAATGGAAATAAAAAAATGAGAGTCGCCACCAATCCCTTTTTTTTTATGAGGTGTGATCGGATCACCTCATAAAATTTGATCATTTTAATAAAGCATTTTGACTTACTAAAACGAAGATTTTGATCTATGAAATTTTGAGAAATTGGGTTCGGGAGTCGGTTATGTGCGAGGAAGGATTAGCACCCTCGTCACGCCCAAAATTGGTACCTAATTGATTAATTAATGTCTTAATATCAAAAGTTGAAAAAGATTTTAACATATGATCCTTTTTTATTAATGTTAATTTTACAAAAAAAATGCTTCGCTAAATCGAAACGGATGTTAAAGACATTCTCGTTTAGAGGTAGTAAAATGGCACATCCAATAAGTTAGGACACGACATTTTAAGTTCTCGAAAATAAGCTCGTCTTTGAATTTTTTATTGAAATTATCATGTTTTGAAATTTAAAAGGATATTTGATCGTTTTAGGATTAACGAAAAAATTGAAACCCAGTAAGTTAAGGCACAATTTCTCGAGTTCCCATAAACGCATATTGCCTTATTTTTGAAGAATTTTTGTTTTTCGAATAATGACGAATACAACATTTAACAACATTTATTTATTTTGTTTGGAGTAAAATTTGACAGTCTATATTGGATAAATATATTGGAGCATAATACGCGATGTGACTTAAACAAAATATAATAAAAGGTAATACGGAGCATGGAACAATAATACATGAATGCTATGTCAATGAACATCCACCATATGAATATATTAATAAATAATTCCTAAATCATATAATGATAATATTCACACAACATATGTGATTTTTAAGATTAATATTCGTAATCACAAAAGAGAAATAAACATCATATATGAAAAATTTTAAAAGTGAATAAAACAGTTTAAAATAAATAATAAATGAAACAACTATAATCAAATAATACAAATAGGTTTCAAGCGAATAATGTATTAGAACTTAAAATAAATAAATAAAGAGCTTAAAATAAACGATATAAAATTTCAAAATGAATCACATATAAAACAGTTTAAATTATATACTATGTATGAAAATTTTGAATGGGATATATATATATACAATAGTTTAAAATAAAGAGTATATAAAACATTTAAAATAAGTAATATATAGAAAGTTCAAAATAAACAACAACAAAAAGGAATTTAAAAGGATTAATATATAAACTAGTATAACTCAATAACATGTAGAACTTTAAAATAGATAAAAATAGTTAAAAATGAAAAAAAAAACTTAAAATAAATGATGTAAAACAGTTTAAAATAACTAATAAAAAGGGTCTTAAATAAATAACATATAAAATAATCTAAACTACATAATGCATATAAATTTAAAATATATGATATGTAAAAGTTTAAAATAAATGATGTATATAAAACTTAAAATAAATAATATGTAAAATAATTTTATAAATATATAATGAAACAATTTAAATTGAAAGACTAAGGACTGAATTGAAATCGAGGTAGGACTACGGGGTATAAATCGTAAATAATAAAAAAAGCTGCCAAGGACTAAAATAGAACACATGCAAAGGGACAGAGATTAGATGGGGAATTATTCCCAGTCCCTAGGCACAGCGTTTCAATTTGGACTATAACGTAACTAAAATAAAATCATATGGTAAGATTTAAACAAAGAAAGAAATGCAAATTAGGACCACATTGTAACACGGCACAAAAGTGGAGGGACTGCGCCCGAAAATATACCCTTCACCACAAAAACACGCGGATCCTTGAGGCATTCAGGTCGGGCCTGGGGATCAACATGAAACAGCGCCGTTTTGGCGTCTAAATTTTGGTCGTTTTATGCCCATTATTTAAGCCCCAAAATTTTTTTAAAACCTTCATTTTAACCCACTTCTAAAAAAAACAAAAAAAAACCTCTCAACTCTCTCAAGCTCTCTCTTTTTCTTCCTCTGCCACACCATCGCACCACCACCGTGTCCGGTCTCCGGTGATGCCTAAAAATGGGTTTTTAAGCCTCGATTCGAGTGGGTTCGAAGGCAAGGTCCTATAAGCCCGAAAAAAGTGAGAAAAGGCCCCTTCCCTTCTTTTTAGACTTGATCCCGATGACAGAGAAGAGATCTCCGACAATGTGACCGCAGGTAATCCTGTGAGGCTCCTTTTTTTCTTTCCCTTTTATTTATTTTTGAAAGTAAAAATGAATATCTAAAAAAGAACTTGAAAGTAAAAAAAAAATGAAATAAAAGCATACGAAAATCACCTTCAAATAAAGTTTTTATGTTTTCTTTCTATTCAAAAAAATCGGAACCCATTACAAATAAATTTGAAGCCTTTTATAGGCATATTACAACAATTTCATTTCTATCCTTTGCCCTTTTACATGTTGTTTGCTTGTGATATGTGGCTTTTGCTTGCGTGTTGGTTTGGTTTTGCAGGTGTCAGAGAAGTGTGTGGCAGTGGTGGTGGCAGTGCGCGTGGATAAGCAGTGCTAGTCGGGCGTATGGGGCCGAATATGCGTGGGGAGGCTAGTGGTGGTAGCGGCGGCCACAATAGGGACTAGCCCTAAGGTTAGTTTGCTAAAAAATTTAGGATAGTGGGCTAGGATTTGGGCTAGGGTTTGATGTAATGGGCTACTTGGGTTTGGATTTCAACATGTAATGGGTTCTAATTTTGGTAGGGGGTTGTGGTTTTTTTTTTTTTTTTGTAATTTGGAGTTTTTATTTATGTTATTATTTTTTTGGGTTTTATTTAAATGTTGGACCAGGCCAAAATTGGCCTATTACAACAGCTTCTAGATGAGTTTGAAAATGGCTCCGTACAAAGCTTTATACGGTCGTAAATGTCAAACACTGTTATACTGGACTGGATTAAGTTAGAAAAAGATACACGGGGTTGAATTGATCAGAGAAACCGAAGAAAAAGTGATAGTGATTCGTGACAGCTTAAAAGCAAGTTCTGATAGATAGAAATCATATGCGGATTTGAAACGTAAAGAAATAGAGTTTTAGGTCGGAGACCTAGTATTCTTGAAAGTGTCACCATGGAAGAAAATTCTTTGTTTCGGCCGGAAAGAAAAGTTAAGTCCGCAATTCATTGAGCCGTATGAAATAGTTGAAAGAATAGGGCCTGTAGCATATCAACTCTCATCACCGATTGAGCTTGAAAAGATACATAACGTTTTTCATGTTTCGATGCTACATCGATACTGATCTAATCTGTCACATGTGATATCTTCCGTAAATGTGGAAATGCAGTCAGATTTATTGTACAACAAAAAACCGATCAGGCTTCTGGCCCGAGAAATCAAAGAGTTGAGAAATAAATGTATAGCACTTGTGAAAATTCTCTGGTGTAAACAAGGAATAGAGGACGGTACGTGGGAACTCGAGGAAGCCATGCGCAAATAGTACCCTAACCTATTTACCAGTAAGATTTCTAGAGACGAAAATCCCTAAAGGGAGAGAGTTGTAATAGCCCAATTTCGAGTCTGATCGGAACAGGTGGTTTCAGGACCAATTAACCAAGTCAAAATATTTATTTTACTACTTCTATAAGTTTTACAGCATGATAGTTTTATGGTGTGAAAGTTTCGTAAAGAAATATTACCGTTTAAATAGTTAATTCGATAAAAAGGACTAAATCGCGTAAAGCGATAAAATTGAGTTTTATTAATAAAATGACTTAAATGGCTATGACTTTTAAAATGGAGGTACTTGAATTGAAATTAGACCATTAGTGGTCATAGTGGATATTTATGGATGCTTTTATAATTATATTTGTTTGTTTAATTAAAGGTTACTTTTGACATTTTATAATTATATGTTATTTTTAATTAAAATGAAGCATAAAATAGTTTTATTCTCCACCATTTCCACCGAATCTTGAAGTTTAGAAAGCCAAATAAAGGCATTTTCATTCGGCAAGCTTAAATCTATCAATTAAAGGTATGTTTTGCTTCAGTTTTTAATGCTTTTGTTGTAGCTCGGTATAGTTGACTCGTACCCTGATTTCTAAAATTGGTTATGTTTTTGAAAAATGTCATTGTTGAATATATATATGTATTTTGATATTTCTTGACTGATTATTGATGGTTGTTTAGAGATATACAAGTTTTATGAAGTGATTTTTGACAAAAATGAGTTTTAGGGATTAAATTGAAAAAATAGAAATTTTGTGATTATAAATGTGAATACATGAAAGATATGTGTGATAGGCATGGATATTCGGCTATGGTGATTTATGATGGAAAATGTATAATTTGTCATTTTGTGTATAAATGACACAAAGTAGTTAAAAGTATAGTGGCAAATATGTAATTTGTCAAATTTACATGTTGTTGGACTAAATTGAATGTATTAGTGAATAATCGTGTTAAATTTGAATTAGTTTAGATCAAGATAAACAAATCCTAGAACTTGATCAAGGGAAACAGAAGGTAGACGAGTAGATATCGGGTATACGAGCTAAATCAAGGTAAGTTCGTATAATTATAATCGAACTTGTATTATATTTATGATTGCTAATTTTAATGTTATATGAATGTATAATGAACTATGAAATCAAATTGCCTATTGAATATATGTTGAGTTTCATATTGTATAATTATATTTATGAAATAATAAAGTGAAATGCCTATTGGTTACAGGTTCAATTTGATTACCGAGTCCCGTTTGAACCTTAGAAAGTCATAGGATACAAGTGACATGTCACTAGGGCTATAGGTTGGTTGAGCTCCTGCATTTGTTGCGGACTCACCACAGCTTATGAGCTTACATGTTTAGCCTTTGAGCTTACCATTTAGCCTTCGGGCTCACATGTTTACCCTTCTGGCTTACATGTTCAGCCTTCGGGCTTATCGGTAGCAGCTCAGAAGGAGCATACCCTACATTGCTCAAAAGAGCATACATGATGAATTGACAAATTTACAGGTTTACTTATATACACTGTATGTGTATCACCCGAGTATCCCTTGATGTTTTCAAAGGTTCAACGGGTAATATACTGATATGAAAATAAGAAAATACATGTTATGAAGATACAAAATTTACATGGTATGTATATATGTTGTACGAATTACATGGACTATATGAACTACATGAATGATATGTTACAAGTTTATGATTACATGGTATATGTTACATGGTTTACAAGGATTATGTGGTACAAGAGTATAAATGCTATATGATGACTTGATAAATAAAGTTTATGAGTTATATGTATGAAATGTGACTTGGATTATATGATCTTATAAATAGAAGATGAAAAGTGGTATGTTATAAGTAATGAAATGTACATGAATGTTATATGCTTGGTTTCATCCCTTGTATGGATGGATATATGATTGATTATATGTCTAACATGTGGTTGAATCCTTTAATTTGGCAATATGAGCATATGAGTTGATTATTATTGCTTAAATTGCTTATTTATTCTTGGTAAGTTTGTTTCTCTATTATACGGGCTTACTAAGCTTTTAAAGCTTACTCTGTTTATTTTTCTCGTGTTTTCTAGATTCGAAAGCTAGCTCGATTCTGAACAAAGTCAGGGATTGTCATCACACTATCCGAATAGTTTTTGGTACTTTGGAACCTTGTAAATGATGTAAATTATGGCATGTATAGGCTAGTTTATAAGTTGATGTTTATGGCTATTTATATGTTAATGAATGTGGTATGTTTTAGTATTTGTTCAAGCTATGAGATATGGCTTGAAATGGTAATGGTTAGCTTGTTGTGAATGCATTATATGTTATGTCTTTTATATGATGATTTGGATGAGTGGTACATGCTATACGTGATGTTTAAATGTCACTAATTGATAGGTTTTATTGGGATTGAATTGGTAAGTGGATATAGGTATGGAATTGGCTTATTTGGTACATGTTTGATGGTGCAAATTGATAAGAAATTTGGTTGATTATGAATTGGTATAAATGTACTTATTTTGGCTGAATTGGTTGCTCTATTGGTAAATGAATTGTTCGTACATAATGCTTGTAGGTACATGAGCAAATGAGGTCTGAAAATACCTTATACCAAGCCTATTTCATGCCATACGGCCAGAGCACACGAATGTGTGTCTCGACCGTGTAATCCCAGTTTTATTGCTTGTTAAGTCAGTATTGTACACGGGCTGGACACGCGGGCATGTCTGGTACCCGTGTAACCAAGTCAGGATGCCACACGGCCAAGACACACGGGCGTGTCTTACGGCCGTGGGTGCAAGTCAATATGCATGCCCTATTTTCACATGGCCTGGACACATGGGCATCTCTAGAAGCCATGTGAGGAACACGGCCTGGGCACACGGCCATGTGACCCTTATTCCAAAAATTTTCTTAAATTTTCTCATAACTTTTATATGTTATCAAATTAGTCCTTGTTGTTTGATCGAAGCTTTATCTGTTTGTTTTAAGCATGATATGTTGATATATGATTGATATTGTTGAAATGGGTTAAAGTTTGAAAAAGTTTAAAGTTTTACAGTTTCGATCTGAGTAACAAGTTCGGTAATGCCCCTTACATATTTCAGTGACGGTTACGGGATAGGGGTGTTACACCAATACCCGAACCTTTTCATCGGTAAGATTTTCGAGGACAAAAATCCCTAACGGGGAGAATTGTAACAGTCCGATTTTGGGCCTAATCAGAATAGTGGTTTTGAGATGACAAAATCTAAGGTCCAAAGATTATTTTAATATTATTTTATGTGTTATAGCATGTTTATATGAGTGCATTAAAATTTTAGGGAATTAATTTTAGCGGTTGTGAGCTTAATTATGAAAAAGGACTGAATCGCATAAAGGGCAAAAGTTTTGTTTTACTAGCTAATAGTGTTAAATAGCTATGGACCATAATGTAGAGGTCTTTCATAGACAAATAAGTCTATTCTAAAGTTTTCTAAAGTGCCTGGTTTGGTACCAAATCATTCCTAAAGCAAGTTTTGGGCCTCATAGGTCCATATTGGAGACTTTAAGATGAATTTTGGAAAGTTTTTATTTTAGAACGAAGTCTTATGATCCGAGAATGTTTAATTGCATGTGTGTTAGTTAGGTAATGCCTTGTACCCTGTCCCAATGTCAGATACAAGTAAGGGGTGTTACACAATCCATCTACGCTGCCTAGGATTCAGCTCCTTCTGAGTAAGGAGATACTTGAGGCTTTTGTGATCAGTGTAGATGATATACTTCTCACCATACAGATAGTGCCTCCAGATTTTTAGTGCAAATACTACGGTGGCCAACTCCAAATCATGCGTTGGATAGTTCGCCCCATGTACCTTAAGCTGACGAAACACATATGCTACCACCTTACTATCATGCATCAACACACATCTTAAACTGACATGTGATGCATCACTATAAACTGTGAACTCCTTTCTAGGTTCAAGCTGTATCAAAATAGGAGCCTCAGTCAGTACAAACTTGAGCTTCTTGAAGTTCTATTGTTACACATTAGTCCAGTCAAACGATACGCCCTTACATAGTAGCTTAGTTAAGGGTGCTGCAATCAGTGAGAAACCTTCCACAAACCACCCATAATAACCCACCATTCTCAGAAAACTACGGATCACAAACACATTCTTAGGCTGCTTCCACTCCAACACGGCCTTAATCTTTCAAGGATCGACTTGAATCCCCTCAGCAGAAACCTCATGACCTAGAAATGTTATCGTATGTAACTAGAACTCGCACTTGCTAAACTTAGCATAGAGCTTCTTTTCCCTTAAAGTCTGAAAAGCACCTCTAAAGGTGCTCATCATGCTCATCCTCAGTCCTCAAATAAACCAATATGTCGTCGATGAACACCACTACAAACTGATCTAGAGAGGGCTGAAACACTCGATTCATCATATCTATAAAAGTTGTCGGTGCATTAGTCAGTCCAAAAGTATCACTAGGAACTCGTAGTGTCTATAACGAGTCCTAAATGCCATCTTATGTACGTCAGCCTCCTTAATCATCAATTGATGATACCTAGATCAAGGGTCCATCTTAGAGAATACTGAAGCTCCTCGAAACTAGTCAAACAAGTCATCAATCCTCGGTAACGGATACTTTTCTTCATGTTCAACTGGTTTAGTTGTCGATAGTCAATACACATACTCATGGATCCATCATTCTTCTTAACAAATAGCACGGGTGTTCCCCATGGAAACACACTAGGGCGGATGAACTCTCGATCCAATAACTCTTAAATCTGAGCCTTAAGTTCCATAAGCTCCTTCGGTGCCATTCGGTAGGGAGCGATAAACACTGGAGTTGTAC
Organism: Gossypium stocksii; assembly: GCA_020496765.1. Lineage (NCBI taxonomy): Eukaryota > Viridiplantae > Streptophyta > Magnoliopsida > Malvales > Malvaceae > Gossypium > Gossypium stocksii. The sequence continues at coordinate 60,792,338 of CM035622.1, forward strand.
TAGGAAGAAGCTCAATCCCAAATTCACTTCCTAATTCAGAGGTAGACCCAGTAGTTCCTTAGAAAAGACATCTAGAAAATCCCTTATAGTTTTGATGTCCTTCATTGTAGAGTCTTCAGAAGTGAAAACACCAACATAGGCCAAGAAAGCCTGAAATCCCTTACGAACCAATTTCTCATCCACTAGTGTCGAGATCATATTAGACAAAAAATTTTGGTGTTCTCCAATCATGACTACCTCATTATCCTCCTCGGTTTTCAAGACGACCCTCTTAGTCGCACAATCAAACTTACTCGGTGTTTGACCAACCAGTCCTTTCCCAGAATTAAGTCGAACTCTCCAAATGGAAGCTCTAATAAGTCAGCCAAAAAGATCACCCCTTGAACCTGTAAGGGTACATCTTTGTACAACTTATTAACTTGTATAGACTGCCCGAACGAACTCAGTATAGAAACCTCACTCGTAGTGCTCTCAACCGAAATCCCTAAATTTCCAGACACAGTGCTAGCTGTATAAGAATGTATGGAACCTATGTCTATCACTGCAAGATAAGGTACATCATAAATTAAGAACGTACCCGTAATGATGCCCGAAGCATCTCTGTCCTCTCTACGATAAGCAGCATAAAAAGGGCAGGCTTTCCAGCACCTCTGCGCGGTGCTCTCTGTCGATGACCCATACCATTACCACCCCTAGCCTGACCACGGCCTCTCGGTGGCTGCTGAACCACCCTATGTGGCTGTGTGGTACCAGTACCCAGAGCTTGCATTAGATTGGGCCTTAGCAGACACTCCGAAATATGGTGCTCTAGTGACCCACACCTCAAACACGCCTCAGTCCTCTTCCAACACTCGGCCTGATGGCGTCTACCACAATCTACACATTGCGACAGTCTAGTAGCAATAAAAGAGGGCCTAGCTTTAACCGGCCCATCAAATTTGGCCTTTTTCTTAGGCCTCTGTACAGAACTCGAGGGCTCCACAATCGACTAGCATGACCAGTGCCACCTTAGAAAGCATTTTAGTTAAATGGGCTCACACGCCCATATGGCCTGCTCGTGTGAGCCCACAACATCGTATTGCCCACAGGGCCCAATTCGGCCTTAGCCATGTAGATCACACGGCTTGGCCTGGAATCCCACGTGCCCGTGTGAACTACTCGTATGCACCTACACGCCCGTATGGACCACACGGCCCAAATTAGTCTAGCCAGTGTGTCACACACAGCCTACCTAGCTGTCACACAATCGTGTCTTGCGTGCATGGCCTAGCCTCGTCAATCATACGCCCGTCTCCTTGCACGTGGCCTACCACATGGCGACCACACGGCCCTGTCGCGTCAATAGTGGGGTTTTCAGCTTTCGCTGAGACCTTATTTTCTGCTTTTTTGGGTACACACCTGGTACAATTTGATGTTCAAAACTCCCGAGACTAGTAGAACCTATAATCGACCAAAAAAAAATCTCAATAAACGCTTAAACGATATTAAACCGAATCAAAAAGTGATGGACGAACCTTAAGTCGTCTAAAAATCTTACCTTAAGATGAGCACGATAATTCACACGATTACAGTATCACCTTCAAAATGCCAGCACCATAATCTCCTCCTAGTTCATAAAATAAATACCACTACCCATTGATTCATAAATCAATACCAAAATCACATCTACCAAACTTACCAGCGACGCATAAAAATATGAACCAAATGAAATACCATGCTTAGACAGCAAAAAGAAAACAGTAGGGACGGCAGCAGGAAGGAAGAAAAAATTGATGAAAAATAATTGAGTAGGAAGACAAAAATTTGAGTGTAGAGAATAAAGAGAAAAAAAGTCAGAAAAGGGAGAGGGAGTTTTTGAAAAAAAAACTACACAGCTCAGAAAAATCTGCTATCCTCTCCCTAATTTCCCTCCTCATATCACTCACCACTATCCCACTAACATACCACTAATCAAAATCCCCCCTCCAGTACAACTCTAGCCAAAAATTGGAAAAAAAAATACTACCCCTTGCCACCATAGAGAATAAAGCACAGGACCTCCAACACACCAACACGCAACTTAACCACCAGACCAGCGAGCCCATTCTGACATATACTTACAAACAATTAAATAAAATCCTATTGAACAATAATGAGGCTTTGCTTAGAAAATTTTCAAAATTTTTCCAAAGGGATGGCTTGAACTTGGGACCTCACACACACACTCGGAACACTTAACCACTGAAGCAAACAAATATTTGTCACATTTTCGCAAAAACAAAAATAAAAATTTTGGGGCGTTACAATTGAATTGTGAGATTACTGTTCTTCATGCCTTTAGATCCTTTAATATTTTTACATCTTCTGTTTTTCAAATTATTATTGATTCAAGAATTGTATGAAATGGCCACTTTTTAATTTGTCCATTTAATACACCACAAATTAGGATATTCTTGTCCATAATTGTAGGTAGGTTTTAATATATGTGGTGAATAACTTAGGTTATGACGGTGTAAATTCTACTTTAAATTATTCGCATTAGTGTAAGATGATTGCCTAGATTTGGGTCTCTCTAAATCACACGGCTGTTGGTAGATTAAATCCTAAGAGCATCTCCGTGGGACTGTCTCAAGTAGATTAAATCCTAGCAGCATCTTCGCAAGAAAAAGCTTGAAGATGATTCCCATAACCTGAAAGATTGTTAACACAACTTAACTAAAGAGCAATTCTTGAAGAAAAACTCAAAGAGAACTATTATTAACTTAAAAAAATAAAGCAATTGTGTGTATAAGGGTGGACGACCATGCTACTTATAGTCCCACAAAATAAGTTTTCCTAACCATAATGGACTAACTAACATGACAACTCATCAAATAAAAAAACAAAATAATTCTAAGTGTGGACTTTTAATAGGAATTTGTCCAAAGAAATTACATAGGCTCCTTTGGCTGAATTCTTATATGATGATCCACCTATTAAAATAAAATTGGACCTAAAGTTTATATATTTTACAATATGGGGCCACTTTGATAATTTAGCTTGATATTCAATTACTTTTCAAACTTCAGGATGGGCATGTAGACATCTTAATAGATCATTTTTTCAAGAACTTGGTCTTGTGATCCGTTTGCTTTCGAAATTGGCTTGTTCAAGCTCGTAGATGAAATCAAATGTGCCTTGGCTACAAGATTTGATTGCTTGGACCAAGATTTCCAATATTTAAAATCTTGATTTTCTTGATTCTTGAAATTGTCTAAAATAGAAAAATTTGACCAAGATTCGATTTCTTGATTTTTTTTGAAAACAAGAAAATGAACCTTAATTTTCTTTTTCGGTCGTGTACATATATTGGGCCTTGATGACGAAGTCTTGGATGGTCTCGTTCAATCTTGCTCAGATTTGCTTGGCATTTGACCTTGTTATTGGGTCTTAAGGAAAATTGAGCTCATCACAATCATGAGTCTAAATCTAGACCTTGACTCTCGCATCACCATGGTTGACCAAGCCCACCTCCCTTGCATTGTCATCCATACCTCTCCCACTCACTTTCTTGTCATTTTCCATTTTCTTTTCTCACTATTTTCTCTCTTTTTGCAAACATCCACCACCTTCCTCCTAATCTTTTTGTTTCTCCATCGTGACCCAAACTTCCTTCCACCGAGCACCACCTCTCGTGGTCGTCGCTTCCCTACTATTTTCATCTCCCTCCTCCCATCGCGCTGTAAGCACTGCTGTGCGCCACCACACGTCCTCCTCCTTAAATTTTATTTAATTTTCTTTCTGCTACTCCTTTTTTAACTTTTTTTAATCCAAAACTTATAACTCTTCCATCGCCGTCCAGCTGCTGTTGCCAGACTACCGCCAACACCACTAGTTCATATTAGCATATATACTACAACAACTTCACATATTTTTTCTCATCACAAATCAAGAAACCAATTCATCTCATTTTCAAATAGATAACTAACTATCACGTACCTGATCATTTTAACTCATTTAACGAATTCAATTACCACATCAGCATAACGTCTCATAAGCATAAACTTTTAATAATTCACCGACAATAAGCCTGCTAGGTATAAACCTGAATACACACTGGCACAATGCCTGCTAGGCTCAAAGCCTGATTTTTATACACTGGCAATAAGCCTGCTAGGCATAAAGCCCGATTTAATCCACCAGCACAAGGCTTGCTAAGCTCGAAGCCCGAAATCACTAATACAAAATCATCTCATATTCAACTCATATATAAGAAGTTCATTTGCTACTTCTTTTCATTCAAACTTTTCAATATCATAACTTAGTCTAATTAGACTCAAATATGTTATTTCCAACAATACCACATTCGGCCATCACCAACATTATTCATATATTCCAAATTAGCATATCAAACTAAATTTCATTCAAAATTTAGATGTTTAATTGCTTATAGACTTACCTCAGATATCGACGAACGGTATTAATCGACTATTCAACTATTTTGGTCTTCCCCAAGTCCAAATCTGATTTTCTCTTTTCTTGATCTAAATTAATATAAATTAAACTTATTTAATCAAATATTCAATCAAATTCATTCAAAAACACATAAATAGACAAACTACACTTTTGCCCCAAACATTTTATACTTTTAGCAATTTAATCCATAATTCACAAAACACAAAATAAACATAATTTTCCCATGCTATGCCTTGGCCGAATACTCCCTATACACATATAACTCCCCACATTTCATTTATGTCATGATTTAGTCCCTCAATTAAACACTTTGCAAATTTAACCTTATTTACTCAAATTCATCAAAAATTCCTATACAAAACTTGTTAATTCATCACATAGCTTTATTTAACATCATCAAACACAAAATTCCCCAAGCTATCAACAATGGCAAAACTCAAAATATACATAAATATCAAAAATTCGAGCATAGATCGGGTAGTATTCGAAGCAACGATCTCAAAAACGTAAAAATTATCAAAAATCAAAGTAAAAACATACCTTGATTTAGGGCCAGCTCTGTATTGCTTTTCAAAAGCACTTCTGGCTCCAAAAGCAGTTTTGGAAGAAAAGCTGTGCAAAACAAGCTACTTTTCACTAAAATTTTTAGTTTTTCAAAAGCACTTCTGAAAAGGAGAAGCTAAAATTTTTAGCTTTTCCTCTCCCAAAAGCACTTTTAGTGCTTAATTACTTTTTCACCCCTCCAATAACATAATACTTTCTCTCTTTTTTTCTTGGTACTTAATTACAAATGTATTAAAATCATTAATTAAAATTAAAAAAATATTTTTTAAAATACTATTCTAATTAAATTTTATAAATAATTAATATTTATTGCTTCAAAATATTTGAAATTTATATTTTATATATTAAAATATTAACAAGAAGTTATAATAATTTTTTTATATTCTTACTAAAATATAATAATATTAACTAATTTAAATATTATTTAAATGCATATTTGTTACTTGATAATAACATGTCTAAAATGGACATTTTATTTCTCAAAAGCACTTTTTGACAGCAATGGTAAACACTCAAATTTTAAATTAAACTTTTCAAAAGCACTTCTCAAAAGCACTTTTTCACAGCACTTTTCAAAAGCACTTTTCAAAAGCATTGCCAAACTAACCCTTAGATTAGAAGATAGCCGAATGCCTAACTCTTTCATTTTTTCTTTCTATTTTATGGTTTCTGTTCTTAAAGATGATAATAACTATGTTTTATTTATTTTATGTTTTATAATATGTTAACCATTAACCATTTTACATATTTAACCTTAGTAATAATAATATATAAGCTTATAATATAAGTCCACTATCATCCATATGATTAGAAATGATTTAATTTCAACTTATGTGCTTCATATTATAAAGACAAGTTCAATTTAGTATTCACATATTTAACTATTAACTTTTTATTTTATGCGACTAAGCCCTTTCAATTAATCAAGCACTCAAACATCAAAATTAAAACACAAAAAATTTATGGATATCAATTCACACATAATAAATACAAAAAAATAATCTTTAAATATTTTTTTCTAACTTGAATTCGTGGTCCCGAAACCACCGTTCCGAATATGGTCGAAATCGGACTGTCACATATCCCATGACATTTACCACAATATAGCCAAACCAACTTACACCTACAACACCACTAAGTCCCTATACATGCCATAGTCTAAGAGTTCATTTTTACTATACCAAAAGATAATGTCGATAGTGTGGGTGGTCCTCTGACTCGATCCTGTCCCGAGCTGGCTTGACTGAATCTATAAAACAAGGGAAAAGAGAAAAGAGTAAGCTTTAAAAGCTTAGTAGGTTTATATGTAAATAATTATCATCGTAACAACATTTAGCCATACCAAGGTTTATCTCTCACACATTAACTTACCACCTAAACTTACCAACATTTTCACACAAATCATGCACATTATTTACCCACTTAAGTCCACATGCACCCTTGCATCCACATGCATTTTCCCATATTACACTTGCCCAAAAGAATACACCTGCACACACAAGTCATAATACCACACCAAGTCTCTTTAGTAAGTATTCTCGTTGAAATATTTAGATTAACATTCGATACTCAGTGGATTTTTCGCTTATAATTTCCACCAACACATAAGCCCGGCTCCCAGGTACACATGGTAAAGATCACTGTATCACCCATGTTGTCACAGCTCGAAATAGGGCCTAGTCGGAATAATGGTTTTGTAACCACAAATCTGAAGTATAAATTTTAAATTTCGTAAATTTTTGATAATATTTGTTGTATTAATATTGATGTGAAAATATTGTTTGAGAATTTTATCGATAAAGTGTCCAATTTTATGTTTAGGACTAAATTGCATTAATTGCAAAATGTGAGGTATAGAGTTTAAGTACCCAATTGAAATGGGGGTTTGAATTGGAGATCTTTATGTTGTAAATAGACCATCAAATAGTTTCATGGACATAAAAGGGTAATTCTAGAAATGTTTATGAGTTTGTCATTAAGGGCATTTTAGTCATTTTTGGGAAAAAGACAAAAATTTGATGTTTTAAACATCATCTTCTCCATGAAATGAGCTCCCATGGCTGCCGATTCTTATTCTTCTCCATGGCTAGGGTTACTTTGGTTTCTAAGCTCAATAGTAAGTGAAATCTTGCCCCGTTTTTAGTTATTTTCGTATTTTCATGATTACTTGAGTTTGAATTTCATGATTCTACCATTATTTTCAAGAGATTTCGGGGTTCAAAAATATACCCATTGGTGATATGTGTGTATTTGGTTGAGTAATGGTAGATAGTGAAAGCTTAGAGGGTTATATGCATGTTTTTAGGATTGAAATTGGATGAATTTGTGTAAAAAGGGATTAATTTGTAAAGTTTATAAATTATTCTTAAATGTGTGAATTATTGATAAATTTAGTGTTATTGTTGTGAAAATGGATTAAATAAGTCCATGGAATATAGAAAATGAAAGTTGGAGTCCAAGGGACTAATTTGTAAATTGTTAAAAGTTGAGGGGTAAATTTGGAAATTTACCTAAATTATGAATTGTGTCCGTAATTGAATAAACGATTGATAATTGTATTCTATGTGTTAATTTAGACCAAGGAAGATGTGATAAAGCCCGAGTACGGGAAATAGAGAAATCTCGAGAATTAATTCGTTGATGATTCAGGTAAGTTGTATGTAAATTCTAGCATATTTGCTAAAATATAATTGTCTATTCATGATTGATTGTTTATATTGATATGTAAATTACGAAATAACTGGAAATCCGGTATACTTCCGTATTTCGAAGAATAAGGTATGTTTGGTGAACTTTCGATTGATAATTAGATGCATTTGTAGAACTATTGATATGTGGATTATGATATGATTGGAAATATGGTATATATATATATTTGTAAATGTGGAATTAAAGTAAGTACAGTAAATTACGATTGATTGTTTGATGTGCTTCTGAAATTATTCGGCTAATCAGTGGTTATATCTCTGAAATTGTGATAATGATGAATTGTCTGTAAAATCCCTATTGAGCAAGTAGGAATAGACATTGATATAAGTGACATGTCACTAGAGGGTTCTGATTCTGTCTGATTCCGTATCCCGGGTGTTGGATGTACTCGCATGTGTTGCAGTCACCTGTCAGCTTCTGTGAGTAGGCCCATGGGTTACGTCTGTGATTCTGTGATCTGATTGTAGCTTCGACTACCATTCTGTGATGTAGCTTCGGCTACCATTCTGTGATGTAGCTTCGGCTACCCTTCTGTTAGTAGCTTCGGCTACCTCATGGCTCTGCCATGTCTGTGAGGCACTTCGGTGCTAACCTCTGAATATCTAGTCATATTCCGAATATGCTCAATAGGATTAATTTATCTGTACTATGATGAAGTGTTTCTGCAGGTGACATGAAATAGTTCTGTATATTGAGATTAGTACGGTTAAGCACATATATGATTGGTATATGAAATGTGCCCAAAAGAGTAAGCTGAGTATGGAATGATATGTATTAATAATTGTTAAGAAGTAATTGATAATTTGTAATGTTCATTGCTTTAATTTGCATACGACTTACTGAGCTATTATAGCTTACTCTGTTCTATTCTTTTCCCCCTTTCAGTGTATGAGAACGGTTGGATTGGGAGCCGAGTCTTTAGAGTAAGCTTCACACTGTCAAGCCTTATTAGTACGTTATGTATCTAGCGTAAGTTTATGGCATGTATAGAAGGTTATGGATATGTATAGTTAATTTTTAAGCTTATAAGCATTATGTTTCTAATGTGGTATATAGAAGTAAATGTTTGTATAAGTAAAGTATTATTTGGATTGGTTGTGGATGTGCTTATGTGTGTCCCAGGGAAGCAAAGGCTTGGTAAATAGCCTAACAGGCCTGCATGGTATGGTACGGGCATGTGCCATGGCCGTGTGGGATTTGGCAGAATGCTCCACGGGTATACAGCACGGGCGTGCCTAGGTCGTGGGCAATACACGGCCTGACCTTACGGGCATGCCACTAGACCGTGCCTTCTCTGCACCTTGATTTAAATTTTAGGTACCACACGGGTAAGAGACACGGCCGTGTGTCTCAACTGTGTGGGAGCACACGACCTCCAAATGGGCGTGTGAAGTGGCCGCGTCATTTTGGACAGTTTCATCCACGGATGCTTGACATGGGCGTGTGAAGGCCACACGGTCTCATAACACGGCCGTGCTAAGAGTCACACGGGCGTATGATGTTGTTTTCCTATGAAAAGTTTTTTGAACAACCAATTTGAAAGGATTCGAATCCTAATCATCTGAGATGTCTGTATCATGTCTGAAAACCCTCAATAAGAATGATTCTTAACTGATTTGCACGAAATTTTGTATCCATTTCTGATTAAGTTCTGTAAAGGTCCGTTTAAGTTCGGTCACGCTCTGTACTTGATTCCGGCGACGGTCTCGGGTATACGGGTGTTACACATGTAACCTAGCCATTTAGTCTTGTAGCTCTTGTGTGCACATGGTGAAAGTCACTTTATCACTCCTGTGACTTAGCTACATATGATATTACTCTTATGTACACATGGTGAAGTTCACTTTATCACCCATGTGACATAGCCATTAAGTCTGTAATTATCATATGCACATGGTGAAAGTCACTTTATCACACATGTGGCTTGGCCATTGAGCTTTGTAGCCCTCGGGTCTCCATGGTGAAGTTCACTTTATCACACATGTAACCTAACCATATTTTATCTGTATCTCCTGTCTTTCTGAAGGTTCAGCCGGAAATTTCCATTCTCAACATTTCCCACATCTTAGAAATTGTTCAACATCAACCTTTCATAACATACATTACAATTATCAATGTACAATTAAAAAGGACATATTACTTGCATATAAACTTCCGTCGACAACAAAAAGTGGTAATTTGCAACTTAATCCGAGACCTTGCCCTTGCCCCAGTCAAGGTTGATTCCTCGATCTTCTTGATTTGTGAGCTTGAAAATCAACAAAACCCTAGCTATGGCTTCCCACCATATTCGGCCAAGGAGAAGGAATTATGGACAAGATTTTGCCTTATTTTTCCCTTTTTATTCCTTTTATTAACTAATGCCCAAAATGCCCCTCCTTAAAAACCTTTAGTATTCCACCATTCCTTGGGCATTTTTGTCCAAACTAAGTTAAAAGGGCCTAATTACCATATAAGGACCTTTAGTTTCAAAACCTAATTCAATCAAGTACCTTATGAAATAAAACCCATATTTTTCACCTATTACAATTTAGTCCAACATACCAAATTGTACATGTAACCAATAAAATTCAGACACCAAAATTTCACATATTTATCCAATCACCCAATAAACATCAAAACTAAATCGAAATAATATTTTGAACCTCAGATTCATGGTTTCGAAACCACTTTTCTATTTAGCCCCTAATCCGGGCTATTACAAGCATACACTCAAGTATTTACGGAGAACGAGAGATTATTTGCTTATTTATTTCACAGGTCCTATCGAATATACTGATTTTGACTTTCGAACATGTCAGGATTCTAGGAAATCAACATCAGTTGTGTTTTGTCCTGGATAGAGGTCCATAGTATAAATAAGTGTCAAGCAAGATTACACTACTAACTTCACTACAGAGGGTCGAATATGAGGTATGGAAAAGTTATGGCACTCTAACAGTGGAAATATAGCTAAGGCTCAAAGAAACCACATAAGGAGAAAACACATTTATACAAAGAATCATAAGAGATACGGTAGTGTTTGATGGAATAATGGATGTAGTCAAATATCGCGTATTAGGACAAACCCTTAGGATTTGTTATGCCAAGACTCTACTAGCTAGAGAGCTATTTGGAAAACATATGGAGAGAAGAATGTGAAACATGACTCATCTACTTCACTAAGGCAATTGGGAGACTGTTGGATCTGGTACCCTATGTGTAGTATTTTCATCTAAGTACACTTGTAATTTTTCAAATAGATTAGTTAATAAAATTAATCATTAATTACATCAATATTTTGTATATTGCCCTCACATGGTTTTTGCATGCTAAGCAAAATGGAAACAAATGTTACTCATTGGTTGTCTAATATTTAAATAATACTAATCGACATTATATGGTCAATCGTAATACAAAAAGACAGCTTGCATTAGTTAATGAACATAAACGTGTCCTTAGTCTAATTGGAAATAAGAAAACCAATTGAAATAATAATATATTGTCTATCAAGTCTAATTTGGAACATTTTTTGTCTCGGGCATCGGAGTAGAAGATCACTAGAAGATAGAAACATAGATGTGACTGACTGGACTGCTAGGACATTAGACTGGACCCAAGTAGAATAGATCTTAAATCCGTTTATGGATCAATTCACTTATGACGTTCATAGTATGGCATACCTAAATCCTGAGTGGATGGTGGACTATGTATGCGTGACTCATACACTTTGATGTAAGTAAAAGCCTGAGTTCGAATAGATAAGGAACTTAAAGTTTGTGCATCGGGTGTATGATTTTTGCAATATGTAGCATTATTCAAAAAAATGGAATTTATGGCCCGAGACATGGGTAAATGATATCCTCTTATTGGCATTACATGATTGATGAAAAGTAAACATGGCCATGGGTTATTCGTCTTTGTGATGAATGACTTGATCACTTTTTGATAGTGATTGACTTTTAATGAAAGAAGATGTAATGGTTACTATGAGAAAAAATAGTATCATATTAGGAGAGAGAATATTATCCTAATTAGATCAAGGATATCCTATGAAGGTAACACACTTATGACAAGGTCATTGGACTAGCACTGTGTAGATATTTTTGTCATGGTATGTCGTTAGGCAGAGCTCAGTAACAAAACTATAGTGGAACAATTTCCTGACTAAATAAGTTTATAATTAATAGGTGAAAAGCTAGAACTTAATTATAAATCATTTGAGCCCTAATTACATATGTCCAATTGGTCCTTCCATTAGCTCGTTGAAACTAGAAAAGAATTGCGTGTTTGAATAGAAACGAACAAAATGAATAGGAACAGATAAATGGAAAGCATTCATGAATGGTTATGGTTTTAGTCTAAAATGGAAAAATGGAACCATTTAGAAATGAATGTAGGTTCCCAAAAATAGAAATGATCCATTTGCAATTTTATATGGATTACTTAAAAATAATCTAAAGAATGAGTTTATGTTTTTGGGTTGTTTTAAAGCTCGAAAATGAAAATAAACCATTCAATCATAGTGAACATGTTAAGTTATGAAATATTGAACATAATTTCTCGAAACTGTATCAAGGGTAAAATCGTAAAAAATTTTACCAAGGATAAAATCATTAAAATTTTACTAATCGTAAAATTGGGATGAGAAAATTGTTTGATATAGAATATTAAAGTTTATTTTGGGAAATAGAACAAATCAAATCAAGTTGGATCACATTACAAAGTATTGGGTCAAAAGGCTTAGAAAATACTCATAATTGGACCCGACATGAGAGAGGCCCGAATCTTGATCATAATATATATGAGGGGAAGCACACCCTATGTAACACCCCTAACCTATATCCATCACCGAACTAGGGTTACGAGGTATTATCGATCAAACATATCACATTACAATTATATCACAAGTAGATATTATTCAACATTACATCAAAGTCATTATCAATCATATAGTCCCTTCGAGGTTTACGAGACCTTATTCATGCTTTAGAAAGGGTCGAAACCAAATTGAAAACATTTGAAAACTTTAACAATCATATAAAAATTTTACCTTTGAAATAGGACACACGCCCATGTGGCTAGATCGTGTACCTTGCACGACCGTGCCATTCACCTTACCTCAGTCCATGTGCAGCACTGACTAGGGTCACACAGTCTCTGGACACACCCGTGTGTCATCCTAAGTTAGCCACACGGTCACCAGACACGCCCATGTGTCTATCTCGTGTGATATACTAACATAAATGACTATAAAACAAGGTTTACACGATCACCAGACACAGCCGTGAGTCTAGCCCGTGTGCAAAATTGACCAAAATACCCAGAAAACAGGGGTCACACAGTCGAGTCACACGCCCGTATGCTCTGGCCGTGTGGCACGAGATAGGCTTGGTTTAAGCCACTTTGACACCCCAAAATTCTTAGTACCTACAAGAACAAATTAAGCAACATTTACAACCCAATTTCAGCCAATTTCATGCTTTAACATAATCACCAATATGACCAAATCAGTTACAACCAATTCATGTATAAATCCCTTTCAAATCTTACCAATTTTACAAGGCATAAATATAGTCAAACTATTGCTTCACAAACCATTCATGTACTAAATCAATTCATGCTCACAATTTGCCAAACATCCACCATTTGGTTCATACCAAAATGACCATTTCCTCATTGACCATATATGTAACATTTATCCCATATCATCTCAAGCATTTACACATACTTAGTTAGCCAAATCACTTGGCATAACATATATACCATTCAAAATATATTCAAAACTACCTAGCTTATACATGCCAAATATATTCAAAACTCCCTAGCTTATACGTGCCATGCTTAACTATATATAAAACCATGAAAGATACCAAAAGAGCTTGGATAGTGCGATAAAGATTCTCAACGATTCTCGAGCCTGCAGTAGCTTTGATGATCTATAAAATAGGAATAAACACACCAAGTAAGCTTTAAAAGCTTAGTAAGTCATAAGTAAGTAATTCAATAAACCAATTCAATGGTAGAACATTCATTCATTCAAATCAAACAATTCACAACTCTTTATCCATGCTTTACCACATGGTTTATACAAACTCATGAACTTCATCCCATAGATTTCAAAGATTTTACCATACTCTCATCCATAACAATAGGTACTTCTTATGTACCTGTTTATTCCATACAAACTCACTCATTTCCATAACTGAAGCTCATTCGTTAAACCATTTGAATTACAAGTCAAATACATGAATATTTCATCCTATAAGTACTCAGACCATGGCCCGAAGCCAAATCAGATTAGCTTATCCCGGAGCACCTATACCATGGCCCATAGCCAAATCAAGGTCACTCCCTCTTGATACCTATACCACAGCTCGTAGCCAAATTAAGGTACCTCTCGCATCTATAGTGCCGATATCATGGCCTGAAGCCAAATTAAATCCTAGTGACATGTCACTACCTTCTGAAACTAATCCTACGATTCAACCGAGCTCTCTCTATATTAATTTCTTTAATAAAGCATCCATAACATTAATTTCACTATCTTCACCTCCTCCGAGGTTTCATTCATCACAATTCATGTCATGTTTATACAATTAACAGCATTTGTTACTTAATTACTACTTATGAACTTACCTCGAGTGTGATTTGTCGAATTAAGGTGATTACTCATCGACTTTTGATTTTCCGCGATCCAAATCCGAATTTCGCTTTTCTTGATCTTAATCTATGCTTCAAAGTGGCCGAATGAACAAAGAGCTAAAACCTAGCTTTTCTTTCTCTCAATTTCAGCAAACATGAACAAAAATAATGGCCATTTTCTATTTTGTTTTATTATAAGCACTTTAATAACCATTTCCCACAATTACCCTTAATGAAACATTAACAAAACCATTTTAAACCATGAACATAAATGTCCACTAACCTTAAAATGGCTTAATAACCTTTTAAGGGCTTTAATCATTACAAATCTTAGCAATATAATACATCAACAATTAGAAAGCTACTTTTACCATCTATGCAATTTAATCCTTTTTCATAATTAATCACACGAATGATCAAATTTTCGTACGAGACTTCCACACATACTAATTCACATATTAAAAACACAAAAAATAATAATAAAATACTATTTTGACCTCAGGTTCGTGGTCCCAAAACTACTATCCTGACTAGGGTCTAAATCAGGCTGTTACACCCTATTTGCCCCTTTCCCTCTTCTAGTTAGACTAATAAGTTGTTTTTCTATTCGAAATAAACCTCTACAATTCAACAAGGGTTCTACCTTCTTTCCCTATAAATAGATGGCACCGATAGAGCTATTAACACAACTTTGAGAGTTTGTTACTCAGCCAAAAAATTGAGAGAATTTATTCTCAATTATTAAATATATTTTTTCTAGAATAATAATTCTATTGGTTTCTGTTAAAGAAAAAAGAATTTTTGTTTTCACCTAAAATAAAAAAGAGAAAAATTTTTCTAGTTATGTGTTTTGATTAAATTAGTTCAAGCTCACACTCAAAGTAGTTCATGGAACGAAAATAGTGGAGAAGATCATTTGGTTGAAAATCGAGAACAACAAATGTCTATTAAGCCTAAAACACAGGTATGAATTTGGTTATATTTTATTGCTATAAATATCACAAATCGGGTCGGTTTTCAAATTTTTAATTTTCCATTATGCAAGAAAACCATTTTTAAACCGAATTTTTTCCAACAAACAGTCTACCAAATTTTGAAACCTTTGTGGGGAGTGATTCTAGTTAAATTAATTTCTATTTACCTTATTACTTTTATGCCCCGTTCTTTACGTGCGGGTGAACTTGAATTTGATCTTGAAAATGAGAAAACTGTAAAGCGGTGAAGAAAAGAAGCTAGCATCGCAAACGAGTTTCTTCATCCTCAATTCCATTTTTGGAAGATGAAAAAGAAGAAAAATCAATTCATTCAATTAGAAATTCTGAAAAAGAAGTTATGGTCGAGCAAACTTTACGTCAATTGACTGCGCTGGGTGTCATGAAGCAACGATTGTGCTTAGATTATCATGATCTAGAATTGTCATTTGAACTTCAACCCAGACTTATCCATTTACTCCCAACATTTTATGGGCTTGGAATTGAAAATCCTCACAAGCATTTGAAGGAGTTCCATGTCATTTATTCGAGCATTAGACTACAACGCATCACTGAAGATCAAATCAAACTACATGCCTTTCCATTTTCACTAGCCGACACGCAAAGGATTGGTTGTTCTACATGCCTCCTAGATCAATTACCACATAGGTGGACATGGCAAGGCTTTTCCTTAACAAGTATTTTCCTGCCTCATGAACCGCTAACATTTGGAGAGAGATTCATGGCATCAAACAAAAAGACATTCAGATGCCACGACTATTTGGAAAGGTTTAAACAACTGTGTGCAATTTTCCCTCAACATGGGATCTCTGAACAACTTATCATTCAATATTTTTGTGAGGGGTTATTCCCTATGGAAAAGAAGATGATGGATGCAACAAGTGGAGAAGAAATTGTTAACAAAACTCCTAGAGATGTTGGGGAGTTGATTAGTGTCATGACCACTAATTCACAACAATTTGGCTCGCAACAAGACACCACTTTTAGGCAAGTGAATGAGGTAAGTATCTTTACTCTTCAAAGTCAAATTTCCAATCTTCCCTCTCTTGTGCAACAAATGTCAATGGCTAACTACAACAAGTGAAAGCTTATGGTATTTGCACGAGAAATGGACACCTAACGAATAAGTGTCCAACATTTAAAGAGGATGCAACTGAGACTGCCAATATGGCTGGTGGATTTTATGGCCCACCTTAAAGTAAGTATGATCCTCATTCAAACTCCTTTAATCCGGGTGGACGGATAACCCGAATTTTCGCTATGGGACAAAGCCATACATTCCTCCACAAGCTCGACATGGACTGTCTCATGAGTCATCTCATCAACATTCATCATCAAAGCCAGGTATGTCCATTGAAGAAATAGTTTGTTCTCTTGCTGCTAGCACGCAACAATTCCAGCAAGATACCAAGGCAAGCATAAAAAATCTAAAAAATCAGGAAAGTCAACTTGCTTCATCTATTAGCCAATTGCAATGTCAAGGTAAGCTATCTCCACAAACTATTGTCAACCTAAAGTAAAATGCAAATGTGATTACTTTGAGAAGTGGTAAAGAATTACAAGAAATATAAACGCGTAGCCAAACCTTAAAGGCAGGAACTAAAAAAGAAGTGACAAATCCAAATTCCTCCGATAATGCCAAAAACATTGATGATGCCCCCTCATTTTCCTCAAAGTTTAGCCAAAACCAAGAAAGATACACAAGAAAAGGAAATCTTCGAGACCTTTTGCAAATTTGAGGCAATCATTCCATTAGTTGATGCTATTAAACAAGTACCTCGATATGTAAAATTTCTCAAAGAGTTGTGCATCAACAAGAAGAAACTCAATAATAATGAAAAGGCAAAAATGAGAGAAAATGTATCATCAGTTCTCTAAAGGAAACTCCCTAAAAAATGCAAGGACCCAGGTATGTTCACTATCCCATGTCGAGTTGGAAATGTTAAAATTGAAAAAGCTATGTTAGATTTAGATGCTTCTATTAATAATATTCATCGTTCCATTTCTTCTGCTAATAGAATGAGTCCTTTAAAAGAAACTGGAGTAATTATCTAACTTGTTGATTGTTCATATGTGTATTCAACCGGTGTTTTGGAAGATGTTTTGGTTCAAGTTAATAGACTATTTTTTCTTGTAGATTTCTATGTCCTAAACATGGAAGAAGAAGATTCTTCCAATCCTAACTTGATTTTGTTAGGATGGTCATTTTTTAGAACATCAAAGATAATAATTAATATGCATGATGGTACCCTCACTGTGGAATTTGATGGGGAAGTTATTAAATTTAACATTCATAATGCCATGCAATATCCTAGTGACGCATGTTTATTATTTACTTTAGAAGTTAGTGGCCCTTTGGCGTAGAAAGTCTTTAAAATGAATAAGAAAGATAGCTTGAGAATGATCCTCAATAAGAGCCATAAACTTGAAGAATTAGCAAAAATTGAGGAAAAATTTTTAATAGATTTTGATTTGGAAGAAACATTTCATGAATTAGAATCCCTCAAAGCTTTCAATCACAATACACCAAAGAAGGAATTGATTTTTTTCTAATAATAAATTGCTATCTTTAATTGTGCAGGCACCAAAACTTGAATTGAATCCTCTTCCTAACCACTTGAAGTATGCATTTTTGCGACATGAGGAAACTTTACTAATGATTATATCCAACAAGTTAATTACAACTAAAGAAGAGAGGCTCATTCAAGTTTTGTAAAAACATAAAGAAGCCATTAGTTGGACAATAGTCGAGATAAAGGGATTAAGCTCTTCGATGTGCATACATCGGATCTTGATGGAAAACGAGTGCAAGCCCTTACAACAAGCTCATTTCAGGCTAAATCCACCTATGATAGAGGTGGTAAAGAAAGAAATCGTGAAATTACTCGACATCAAAACAATCTACCCGATTTCATATATTAAGTGGGTAGGTACTGTTCAAGTGGTTCCCAAGAAAATAGGTATTACCATGATTGAAAATTATGATGGTGACATGGTGCCCACCTGAGTTCAAAATGAGTGGTGAGTTTGTATCGGTTATAAGAATTTGAATGCTTTGACAAGAAAAGATCATTTCCCTCTTTCTTTTATTCATCAAATGCTTGAGCGCTTGGCAGACATGTCTCATTATTGTTGCTTAGATGGTTACTCCGGTTTTCATCAAATTTTGATGGCATCTGAAGACAAAGAAAAGACTACTTCCACATACCCATTTGGCACATTTGCATACTAACACATGTCGT
Organism: Gossypium stocksii; assembly: GCA_020496765.1. NCBI lineage: Eukaryota > Viridiplantae > Streptophyta > Magnoliopsida > Malvales > Malvaceae > Gossypium > Gossypium stocksii. Next base: position 60,810,903 of record CM035622.1, read on the forward strand.
TTGAATTATGCAACGCGCTTGCCACATTCTAAAGGTGTATGGTTAGTATTTTCTTTGCTTATGTCGAAAACATCATTGAGGTTTTTATGGATGATTTTACAGTTTATGGTGATTCTTTTGATGTATGTTTGACTAACCTTATAAAATTCCTCGAACAATGCATAGAAACAAATTTAGCATTTAACTATAAAAAATGTTATTTATGGTTGATCAAGGTATTATTCTAGGCCGTATAGTATCTTCTAGAGGAATTGAAATGGATAATATAATATTAATGTTATCATATCTTCATCTTAGCCCGTCCATGTGCGAGGGATTCACTCTTTTCTTGTCCATGTAGGATTCTATAGACAATTTGTTAAGGATTTTTCCAAGATAACAATACCTCTCTGTAAGTTACTCCAGAAAGATGTGGACTTTGTGTTTAACAAGCTGTGGAAATAGGCATTTGACAAATTGAATGAGGCGTTAACTACTGCACTAATAATTTCACTGCCAAATTGGAATTTTCCCTTTGAAAAATGTGTGATTTTAGTGACTATGCTATTGGAGTTGACTTGGGGTAAAAGATCGAAAAAGCCTCACATGTCCTTTACTATGCCTCAAAAACATTTGATAATGCCCAATCCAACTATTCAACAACAGAAAAAGAACTTCTAGCGGTCATTTTTACTCAGGAGGAATTTCGCTCTTATTTATTGGGTATCAAAGTGTTTGTATATACTGGCCATGCAGCTCTTAAATATTTGTTCACAAAGAAAGACTCCAAACCACGACTCATGCGTTGGGTGTTGCTATTTCAATATTTCAATTTGGAAATACGCAAGAAGAAAAGAGAAAAAAATTCGGTCGTCGATCACTTCAATCGATTAATCACAAAGGAATTAGTGAAACCTATAAACGACGAATTCCCAGATGAACATTTTTTTTCCATTTACAAGGCAACTCCTTGGTTGTAACAACCCGATTTTAGCTAAATCAAAATAGTGGTTTTGAAACCACAAATCTGAGGTCAAAAAATTATTTTAATATTATTTTATGTGTTTACAGCATGATAGTATGTATGTGTGAAAATTTCGTGATTTAATTTTATCGTTTGGATGTTTAATTTGATAAAAGGACTAAATCGCATAAAATGCAAAAGTTGCATTCTATATGTTAAAAGTGTCTAATTGCTATGAAATATTAATGTTAGGGTCCTTATAATGTTATTAGACCATTAATAGTGGGAATGGACAATAATGGTCATTAAATGGATGGTTTTATAATGTTTATTAAAGGATAATTTGGTAAATTAGTTAATAAGGTTATTTATAATAAAACAAACAAATTTCTTTCTTAATTATCATCATCTTCAACCAATTGGGAAAATAAAAATAAAGGTTTGGGAGCTTGTTACATTCGGTACATTCATAGCTTGATTAAGGTATAGTTTTAGCTCGGTTTTTGATGATTTCTATGTTTTTGTGATCGTTGCATCTAGTACTAGCTATCTTAGGGATCCCAGGGACTATTTTGCAAAGTTTTTAAAGATTTTGAAAGTTTCTATTGATGAATATTTGAGTTCTGTGATAGTTTTTGATGAAAATGAGTATTTGATTATAGTTATACATGTTTAGTAAAGTGATTTTTTATAAAAATACAATTTAGGGATTAATTTGTGAAATGTGTAAATTGAGTGGTTGAAATGTCGAATAAATGAAAATTTTGGGCTACTAGGGACCTATAGATAATTCGGCCAAGCTTGGGTTTAAAGGAATTATATGAATTTTTTGTTTTGTGAAATAAGGAGAAATAAGGACTAAAGTGTAAAAATGTGAAACTTTAAGGGCTAATATGTAAAAATATTCAAATGTGTATTTTTGGATTAAATTAAATAAGTAGGTGAATAAATAAGTTAATTTTGAATTCATATAGATCAAGAAAGAAAGAATTCAGATTTTGATCGGAGGAAAAGCAAGGTTATCGAATAATCGACCTGATTCGTCAATTCTGTACTCGAGGTAAGTTCGTATGTTAATAAATGTTCTTAAATTGTGTTATAAATGTTTATTTATTATTGAATTGAATTGAATGCTTAATGGTCATGAATATGAGCCAAAATCGACAGAGTTACGACCCGTACAAACCTTAGGAATAGTATAGGATACAAATGTCATGACATTAGGATTACCAAGATGAGATTACGTGTAAGACCATTTTTGGGACATGACATCGACATGAGATTTCGTGTAAGACCATAGCTGTGCTACTGGCATCGACATGAGATTACATGTAAGACCATATCTGGGATATGGCATTTTACGATTTATATGTGATTTCCGAGTATCCTTAGTGGTTCTGAATGGTTCAAAGGGCAAAGTCAAGATGAGAATGAAAGTATAAACGAAATAAGTGACACAGGTATGTACGAAATACATATGAATATCGAATGAAAGAAGCTTGATAATTGATATGTGATCATGTGTATAATATGGAAAGGTTTGTGTAGGTATATAAGTGTTTTGCCATTTATAATGCTTATTGGTTGAATTGTATTCACTTGGTGTGTTAAGTTTATTACCATACGAGCTTACTAAGCTATAAAGCTTACTGTGTTTATTTTTCCTCTAATTTATTGTAAATTAAAGCTAGCTCAGATCCAAGAGTTTTCGGGAACATCATTGCACTATCAAACATCTATTTTGGTACTTTTGAAGTTGTATATATTTGGTATATGGCATGTATATGTTATATATGGTATTTAGGTTGTGAATATAGCCATGAGATTTGGCTTGTAAATGATGTTAATGTTGATGTGTGTTTGGTTATTTGAAATGGCTTGATAATGACTATAGTTTGATGAATATAATTGTAACACCCCAAACCCGGCCTAGACGTTACGACCAGATCTGGTGTGTCACACGATCCTAAAACTAAGTTTATGACCCTTTTAGTCTTGTTGTGTCTTAAGTGAGGTTTGAATCAAAAGAGTAAGTTTGTTAAAACTAGTTTATTAATCCTTTAAGTTATCCATATTATTCACTCGTTGAGTTTGAAAACGTTCTTTAGATTTTGAAACCAGCGCAGCCTAAACTAGCGATTCTATAAAATGTAATTTAATCACCAAAGAAAAATTAAACCAAATAAAAACTTAGATAGCGGCCTCATTACAAAATAAAACCCAGAAATAACTTAATAATAAAATACTTTAAACAAAATGAAAACCAGTTCTGCAGATGCTGTGGCCACTCCGAATCTCTCGCAGCTCCAAGCCCACTATGGTTGAGTGTTACCTGCAGAGATTAAATAAAAGGGGGTGAGTTTGACAACTCAGTGTGCAACATTATCTCAACCATAGGCCAAAACAGATCAAGCCTCAGAATCAGATTAGTTGGGCCTTGGCCCATTACAGAAATCAGGTTAAGCCCATAGGCCCATAACAGATACAGATCAGATATAATATGCAAACAGAAACCCAACCCAAATCCATCCATAACACTCCCGTACCAGCCTTACACCATGTGGGGAGACTACTCGACCCACCCAACCGCTACATACCACAGATATTTGCAGCGAGGCTGCCAGATATAATTTGCAGCGAGGCTGCCAGATATTGTGACGAGGTCACCAGATACAGATATTGTGGCGAGGCCACCAGATTGCAGCGAGGCTGCCAGATAATAATGTGACAAAGTCACCAGATTGCAGCGAGGCTGCCAGAACGCTTCCTCCATCATAAACCCATACCCCATGCAACAGATATATACATACTAGCATGCAACATATAGCATCTCATGCATCAGATATGCTCACATTAAATGGTAACTCATTCAGATACATAAAATCATACATTTCATACAGAATTGACCCTAGGGGTATAATAGTCTTTTCACACCTAGGGGTATTTTGGTAATTTTCCAGTTTCAGGGGCATTTTAGTCCTTTATCATATTTTCAGAGTTTTTATGCACGTTCGATTAATTATTAGTCCATAAACTACCACGAAAGTCCATTGAAGCCAAATTTCCAGTTTTACCCTTTTTACCCTAAAACCCCTAATGGACTTACTAAGTCCAATATCGTCTCAAGCCCGTTAAGCCCAATTTTAGGTTTAATTTACCAATCTTACCATGTTATCATTAACCACGTCGCCAGAAAGCCTATGATAGTCATTTTACCGATTTGGGCTCAGAAGCCCATTGGGCCCGTCTTTGGCCCATTGAAGCCCAACTTACCAAAACGTTCAGAATTGCATCCTCTGCAATTCCTTCACCACTGAATTCATGGTTAACCCCAACTGAGTAAACGATTACTCTTGATTATTAAACGAGTGCGTTTTCGGTCACTTTCCACCAATTGTCGGTCACTCTATGGCCATTTCGGCTTTTACCATTTCAGACTAAAAGTTGGGATTAGTTACACACCTGATAACCGTTGAAACTGTTGATGAAATCCTCGCACAAAACCTATCGTTAATCACCTTAGTGTTAGTTTAATAATATACAACCATGAAACTAAAATCCAATTATCCTAATCGGCTAGCATGGCCTTAGTCCTTAAAAGCCTTTACCTTCTTGTCGAAAGTGGACTAGATTCTACTATCCCGTAACGTTTAGCCTTCCGAGTCCTTAGTTGCACAGCTTCTTGATCGCACTAACAAAATCAAACCAAAAGAGAGCGGCCAACAAGCACTTAGTCAATAACGTTAGCCTCCCCATAAGGGATTTCGGCTTACAGCTTTAAATCCTGAAGAACTAACGAAATAAGATCAAGGTACTTACCAATCTAACTACGATCTACAGCAGCTCCACTTGCCACCGCCAGAAGAGATAAAAGATGACTTAGAATTCGGTTTAAAACACCACAAGGTATGGAGGCTTTCGGTTCCCAAAAGAAGAAATACGGTTTTGGTCCTCAAAGTATTCGGCTCAATAAGAAACAAGAGGCTTTAAGAAATGGAAGAAGAGAAGAGAGAGTGGTGGTGCAAGGATTCGGCCAAGGGATTATGGAAAAATATCGATAAGGGAATAAGGTGAAGAGAGGTATATGGCTATTGAGAAATCGGTACGGTGCAGAGGGGTTTCGGCCAATAAAGATTCGGCAGTGGGGTTGCTAGCCCTTGTGACCTTCGAATAAAAGCAAGAAGGGAAAATAGAGGAGTATGAACGATAGAAGAAAGGAAATAGAAGAGAAAGGATCTAAGAATTGAGGTTGAAGAGGGGAAGAGATAAGCAGTCGGTTCCACAGAAGAGATACGGCACAAGATTGTATTTTGGTCAAAATGAGTGTGCGGCACAAGGTTGTAGAATGAGGTTCGGCTACTAGGTGATAGGAGGAACAATATGGCTAAAAGATACCTAATAAACTAGGAAAACGTCAAAAGAATGGAAGCTAACTCTCTTAGGGAAATCGGCCAAAGGCACCTAAAGAGAACCTTAGAAATTCGGCACTACCCAAAGCCTATAGCCGAAATCACCTTACCACAAGTCCTTCAACCGGCCATCACTTTCAAATTCAAAGACTCCTTGATCTGCTCCTCAATCTTCTCCACGATTTGCTCCCTGATTACCTTCTATGACCAATTCAAATTCCTTCTAACCAGAGTTCAATTCTGCCTCAAATTCCTACCTGCACAAGCTGAAAAATAAAACGCCTTCTTTGCCACCTCTGGAGCTTGAACCTTGGACCTCCAAGCACACTTAGGCGCCACTTTTTAAGGAGTCTAGTGGCGTCCCCCTTGCCACTTTACCACTGATCCATTTGTGTCTTATTTCACCGATATTTTCTTATAACACCTATCTTTAAGAGACCCCTATCTCCTAAGCTTAAAATTCAAAATTTTGCCGAGCTCCTAACCAACACATGGGCCTTCCATAGGCCCATTAACACACCCCAAACATGCATTACACACCCAAATACTAGAATTTAAACATTTTAACAGATGAACATTAACCTCTAGAAAGACCCAAAATTTAGGGCGTTACAATAATGTGTTGAGAAATGGCATGTTTTGGTATAATTATGGTTATGACTTTATGGATGTTTAAATGGTTAGTTGAATGATGGTGTATGAGTGTAGTTGAATGATGGTGTATGAATGCTTGAAAATGGTTTTATTGTGGCATAACTTTATATGTCAAATTGGTTGCAATATAGTATGGAATTGAGATGGTGTATTGATTGAATTTAAGTTGACTAATATGTGTAAATCATAGCTAATGAATTATGCTAGTTTGGTATGTGTTTTGGTTGAGAAATGGTTTTGATTTGAGTATTAAAATGGTTAGAATTGATATGGTATAAAATGTTGTGAATTGAGGTTGTTTTGGCTGCATTTTTATGTTTAGAAATGGTACAAATTCATGCTTATGCAATGTATACTACTTGGGTGGAAAAATAGCCTTGTAAATGGCCTATTTTTGTCCATACGGGCAGAGACACGGGCATGTATCTCATTCGTGTGCGACGCACGATCATGGTACACGGCTGTGTGTCCCCTAAAGCTTAATTAAAAACCAAGTCAATGAGTTACACGGCCTAGGCACACAGGCATATGGTCAGCCGTGTGGCCAAGTTAGTATACCCTCTAGTTTTCACACAGCCTAGCACACGGGCATGCGATCAGCCGTGTGATGCAAGTCAATATATATGCCCTGTTTCTACACGGCCTATGACATAGACATGTCTGTTGCCGTATGAGGCACACGGCCTGTTCACACGGGCGTGTGACCCCTGTATTCTTGAAAATTTTTCTAAGTTTCCAAAGTTTTTGTATGTTATCAGCTTAGTCCCAAACCATCTTTAAAGCATGTTTAAGGCCTCGTAGGCATGTATAAGGGACATTATGATTGTGTTTGAATAATATTGTTTATAAATGCCTAATGTATAGAAATTGTATACTAAATGATGTGATTTGATCGGTAATATCTAGTAACCCTGTTCCGGCGACAGATATGGGTTAGGGGGTGTTACACTGGTACACTAATATCATCAACTATTTAGTTACAAAATCACTACCTCACAATTTGTCATGAGCTCAAAAAGACAAAATAAAAAATGATGCCAAATATTATACATAAGATGATCCTTATTTGTGGAAGATTGGCTCAGATCAAATGATCCAGAGATGTGTTACCCAACAAGAAATTCCATCCATTTGGAGGTTTTGTCATTCTTTTGCTTGTAGAGGCCATTTTGGTCCCAAAAGGACCGCACAAGAGGTATTAAAAGTGGTTTATTTTTCCCTACTTTGTTTCAAGATTTATATATATTTTGTAAAGCTTGTGAACAATGTCAAAGAACGGGAAGTGTAAGACACAAAAATCAATTGTCACTTACACCAATAATTGTTTGTGAAATATTTGATGTATAAGGGGTATTGATTTTATGGGTCCTTTTCCTATTTCTTTTAACAATGTTTACATAGTTCTTGTTGTGGATTATGTTTTGAAGTGGGTGGAAGCAAAAGCCACCCGAACTAGCGATTCTAAAGTTTTTGTAGATTTTGTTAAGTCTCGCATCTTCTCTAGGTTCGGGACACTAAGGGCCATCATCAGCGACAAAGGAACTCACTTATGCAATAAAGTTATGGAAACCTTAATGAAGAGCTATAATGTCATGCATCACCCTTCTACAGCCTACCATCCATAAACCAATGGACAAGCTAAAATTTCCAATTAAGAAATCAAATCCATTCAGGAAAAAATTGTCAACCCGAATCACAAAAGTTGGAGTTTACACCCTGACAACGCATTGTGGGCATATCAAACAATGTATAAAACACCCATAGGCATGTCTCCTTACCTTCTAGTTTTTGGTAAATCTTGTCATCTTTTTTTTTTTTTGAGTTAGGTCACAAAGCATACTGGGCTACCAACCAATGCAACATGATGTTAAATGAAGCTAGTAACCAAAGGAAATTGCATTTGCTTAAGCTCGAAGAAATTCGCAAGGATGCATTTTCATTATCAAATGATTTCTAGGAAAAAATTCTCTATTGGTCAAAAAATGTTACTTTATAACTTTCGTTAGAAATTATTTCTTGAAAAATAATGCTCTAGGTGGGTAGGGCATTTTGTTATCACTAATGTGTTTTCACATGGTGCAATAGAAATTCAAAGTTTGGACACAAATAAAATCTTCAAAGTCAATGGTCATCATTTAAAACCTTTTTATGAAGGTTTTCAAACTAATGAGTTGGACCCGATCAAATTGGAATGTCCAAAATACAATGAGTGAAGAAAAAGTCATGGCTAGCTAAAGACGTTAAAGGAAGGTGATTCATAGGAGGCAACCCATAAGATTTCTTATTAATTTCATATTTTTCATGTTTGATTTTAATTTTTTAGGTAAGAGTGTGAAGGATGAGAGGCATGCCCATAATTTATTCTTAAACTTTTTCGATCCAAAATCTCCTCACGCACAACCTACGACTTTGAACCACCATTCTCGCCAACACTTTGAAACTACCATGAATCAATTCTTTTATTTGTTTCTAATATTCTTCATGTTACTTTCTCTGTTGACCTTAATTTTTGGAAAAAAAATAAAATTAAAATTAAAAAATTTGCTTTGGTTCTCGCTTAGTTGATGATATGTATCCTTTGAGTCAAGTTAAAAAAGTGATAGGGTTCAAGTTCAGAAATGGTTGAGTTTTTGCTACTAACTGGTGAATAATTTTATTTTTTGATTAATTGAATGAGAAGTGACATAAGATTTAACACAAATTTTAACTCTTTCTGTGAGTTATTTGATCCAATAAGCGTGCATCATTATCTACTTCATTTTTTCATTGAGTGATTGTCAAAATAATGAAAAGGGCATTTAGCCTTTCTTTGGAAATTAGTCGCATTATAAGCCAATTTGACCAATTTTTGTTGATTTCCTATGTTTGTTTCTAGATCAAAAGATTTACACGCATTGAATTCAAGCTACCTTTATCAAAGAAAAAAAAAGAGAGAATGAATAGTAATTGTTACAAATATCCCGAGATCCTTCTTTACTTTCTCACAATATAAATATGATGGTGAGATTCTTGAGTTAATTGGTTGTCTCTCTCATTGGTTACTTCTTTATAGCTTGAGTTGAAAAATAATGTTAAGTTTCAAATAAATAGTATATGTAATTCTTTGGTCAAGAAGCCCAAAAAGTCTCTCCTTTTCATACCTTGACCCACGCCCCGTTACAACCTAACAAATACCCTTTGATATTTGCATCCGATTCTAACTTTAGTGGTGGAAATGTGATATATTTGCAAGCCTATGGTAGAAATTTTTTTTATGTTATGACTCAAGGGTTGACAATACCATAAACACTTTGAACGTTAATGAAGGAACCCATAGTGACTGTGTCAAATCATACTTCGTTTTGATTTTTGAAAATTGATGAGATGATTGTTCATTTGTGTTAGTTTGTAAAGACATTTTCTATGAACGACTTGTTTCTTGTTTGCATTTTTTACTTGACTATTAGGATGAGACTTTAAATCATTGTATGCTTGAGGACAAGCATTGTTTAAGTGTGTGGAGAAAGAATAGAAAGAATTTTTTTCAGAACTTTTTTTTGATATATCGTGCAAATGAAATCTCACTCCTATTTCTAAAAATTTTCATATTTATTCATAGAGACATAACATTTTAGTAGGTGTCTTTTCATAATAAACATATCTCTTAAACTATTCAAGTAACATCTCTTAAATAGACATAACAATTCAAGTATTATTATAATTATTTATTAAAAAAGTGATATAACTCATTAGCCATAATTATTTATTAATAACCAAAAGTTATAACCTTTGATTACTTATACCTTTCATTTATAGTTATTAAAACACTATAAATATTTTAAAAATGTTCCAACAAACATTAATAATTTTCAATTTAAATAAATTAATAAAAATTTCATACTTAAATTTTATTAGTTTAAAAGTATACTAACATCACGTGAATTTTATCTTTAAATGTTTATTAATTTAAATTTAAATAAAATAATAAAGTTGCATATTTATATAAAATAACTTTGTTAAATTTAAAATATTAGATGATATTTTTGTCATTTTAATTTTTCTAAAATACACGTGTGTATATAAAGAGAGAGGAACCTATCTGTTAGGTTGAGTCAGATAGATTGAGTCAAGGCCCAATTTAAAAAAAAAAATTAGGCCGAAGATGAGCCTGACTTGTCCAAAAAATTTATAATATTTTTATATAAATTTGGGTAAGATTGAATTAATTTATAGATAAAAAATATTTTTTAAGCCCGACCTATAAACAGCAAATCATAGCCTTACAGCCCAAAATAATGGTTTCATTCTATTGGAACTTACAAGCTTCCAAGGAATCCACAGATTCATTAATAGTACAAAAATGTCTAGAAATTTCAAGCTGTATAAATTTTGATAAAATGCCAGCTACGTTATTTGTTGCATATAACTTGGACTCCAGTAATCATCAATGTAGAATAATTAATGAGACAGAGTGGAGTCATAAGTTCTGCAAATTGCCGATAAAAATTTCTGAAGTCAAAATTTATAAATTAAACACCCATTTCTTTTAACATTTAATATAAGGTTCTAGAAAGCTGGCCTGACGGTAGGGAATCAATCACTACACCATGAAGGAAATCAACTAAACTTAGTCCAATGAAACAATGTTACTGCTGCTGAATACATACAAAAAAGCTGGTTTCAGCAAACTCAAAACTTAGTCATGGCTGAAATGAGGATAGAAACATGAATCATGTACTAATTTTTAGCATTGTAATATCGTTGAGACAAAATAAATGACTCGAGGACTCTTCTTGGGGTTCTTATCATGTCTCTAATATTCAGGGCGTACCTTCAATCATCTATGCCCAATTCAAAGTATCCACTTATCATCCTTATATCAAAACCCTGAGCTACGTATTGCTAAGGTCACTGTACACCGAGAGAGAGAGAGAGAGAGAGAGAAAGCACGAGGGGATAGGACAGATAGACGGAAAAGCCGACAATTGAAGCATGAAATAATGAATAGCGGCCGCCAACTGGACGGTGCGTGGCCGTCAATGATCCAGTTGAGTTTGGGAGCTGTGGTCCTATACCTATAACTCTATACAACAGATGGACCAATATGTACCCAATCATTTTTCTCCCTACCAAATGCTTTAAAGTTTTAAATCCTTTTGTCAGAACCATATGAAATGTATAATTAAGCAATTGGATACCACTAAAATACCATCCTTTATATATATATATATATATATATATATTAAAATTCGCTGGTTTGTGACTCTCAGTTTCCTTTTAATATGGGAAAGAGAGAGGAGTGAGGATCACTGGGGTGGGTGGCCATCGACCCTATGTTTTGCCATAAGCCCAACCTAAAAACCTTGTTACGCACCTATAAGGGGATGGTGGAGACAACAAAACAATGTGCTGCTAAGCTTAAAGAAGGCATGAGCCTTTATGTATCAACGTAAACAAAGTCGTAAGAAAGATGTTCCAGTCACAATAATTAGCCAAATCAGTTACACATCTTATTCTGCTCCCCAAATCCTTGATGTGTGGTAGCTTTAGTGAATCATCCTTGTTCATCTCCTTCCCCAACTTCAGTTCTACTTTGAATGAACTTGTAAACAACATTGGGTATATTGTTTGGCTTTTCAAACTACAGGTCAGTCATATTTCCACTCTAATCAGTATGGTTAGATGTGATTCCCTTTTTTATTATTAATTTGTTGAGATAGAAATGGTGATTATTTTTGGTTTCCACTCAAATTAACTTAAAAGTCAATAGAAAATTATTTACATGTGTTTTCATAATTTATATTTTAGGTAAAATTTTATTTCTTCTTTATCTATAATCTATATAAAAGTATGAATTTAAAAAAAATATCAGAGAATACCTTTTATTTTCAATTATATTATTAAATTCATATTTAAAATTATTTAATTTAGAATTATTAGTTTAAAACAATTGAAAAAAAATAGAAGGTGTGATAATTGTACATTTAAAAATATAAACTAATAGAAGTTGTGATAATTACACATTTAAAAATAATTAGATTTTAAGTTACAGTTGTGCTAATTTTAAAACACAGTTATTACTTGAATAAAACTTTAAACATAAAATATAAGGAAAAAATTGTGATAGTTATAACTCTAATTAACAATTATCAGTTTAAAAATTTTTGACATCAACAAAAGTTGTGCTAATTTTATTGATGTAAAATAGAGTTATTACTTGAATAGAATTCTAAGCATCTTAATTATCACTTAATTAATATTAAAATTAATTATGTTGATTAATTATTATTTTGAATAATGTTACTTTGCATTAATTGCATAAAGTAAAACTATATTGTAGGTTGATTCTATTAAAAATACATTAATTATTATTTGAAATTTTTGTATTATAATATTTGAATTGATAAATTAATATATTTTAATTATATTCAATAATTCAAATAAAAAATATTATTTTACATTAACTACTATAATTAAAAATACAATATTCTTAAAAATAATCAAATATTAAATGCATAAAACCACATATAACACATGTAACAAATTATATATAAAAATAAAAGTTTTAATTTCAGCAAATGAGTATTGAATGACCTATTAATTTGGTTAAAAAAAATAGTACCTAAGTATTGTTTGTTTTAATTATACCAATTTTAGCTCATGTGCCTTGTATGCGAAAGGTACTATAATATGTTTTAAATAATATGTGTTGCTTGTTGAGTTTTAGTTCAATTAATATGAGCATTGTTATCAATGCAAAAGGGTATGGGTTTGAGTGCGCTGAAATGCATTATCCTCCTATTTATGGGTTAAGGAGGGACTATGGATAGTTCTAGGCATTGTATCAAAAATAGCAAATATGATCAAAATTTATAATAAAATTGTTAAAAAATTCACGCAACAATTGAAATATTAAAAACATATATAATTAAAATTAAAATAATTTATAGAATTTATAAACCACTTTATGTTAAAATAATTATATCTTTATTTCAAAAAGTAAAAATGCTAGGATTAAAAACAGTCATGTATTCAACTAATTAATGGATCAAAATATTAAATAAAAGTTGTTATATATAATGATGAAACATGAAAAATATAATAAATTAATTGATTTTTATAATATATAAAATTCATCCTTAATTTATTAACCAGTTAAAATAATTAATTATAAATAAGAATGTGTAGAAATTATTTAATTATAAATATAATTATGATGAGTCAAAATTCTTATATTGAAATTTAAGAGGAGAAAGAGTTGCAAATGTTAGAAATTTAAATATCATATCTTTTGGATGCTATTTCTTAAATATAAATGTAAGAACTAAGCTTGATATCCTATACTTCATAAATATGTCACAAATTTTATTTCATACCTAAAGGATCTATTTTTTTAACTCATGATTTTTATTTTTAAAATTTAATGAAATTATATATAATTTATTGAATCTCTTCATAAATTTTTATATTTTGGATCGATTATATAATATTGTACTTTTTATGTGTATCTTTTTAGCCATAAAATCATATTTAATATGATTGAAACAATAAAAAATTATCTATCACCAAAATAAAAAAATCATTTTTGATGTTATGTTACTGATTTTCATATTTAATAAAATGAAGGAACTTACTTCAAACAATTTATTATAACAACTTGAGCTACTACTTTTTTCTTTTGAGTTTCACAGTTAAAATGAATATTTTTTTTTCCTATATATAAAATAGCATATTGGAAGGGGCTCTCCATTTATTTATAGTTATTTTTAAATTGAAAATTTTATTAAAATTTAAAAAAAAACAAATATAATAAATACATGACAATTCTTTTATTATTATTATTATTCTATAATCCACTTTATTGAATACGACATACAACTGACAAAATGACCTATTTTAACAGTTGACAACCCGTAACTAGGGTGTAATGATGCATTGTTCCTGGCAAGCTATCCAAGTTTGACTAAAAAATTTTGAACTCAATTCAACGTTATCAAGGTGAGCTCAATCTTGAGGTATTGGTCAAGCTAAATTTGAGTTTAATAATATTTGACTCGAACGACTAGCGAACCTCATCGAACATTTCATGTTTATATTATTAAATTATGATATCACCCTTATTATATACTATTAACCATAAAGTTAATCATCGAGCTGAGCTCGAGCTTGAGTACAAAAAAATTGGTAAATAAGCTTAACTAAGCTTGAGCTTGAATAGCTCGATTATATCTCGAGTCAAGCTTGAGCTTAAAAATAGAAGTTTGATCAAACTCAAATTGAGTATTGAGCTCTAAATTTCAAGTTAAACTCGAGCTTAATTGTATCTGAGCTCAACTTGGCTAGATTACACCCTTATTCAACACCTAGAAATTAAAAACATCTGAGACATAAAATAACAAAAGACTATCTAACACCAACATGTAAAAATTGCTATAGGAAATAAAACATAGGTAACAAAAAGTACTACCACCAAACCATGGACATGTTTGATTTCTCCAAACTGGCTCTGGCATAGTCTTTGTCTTATGAAATACAATAAAGAAGCATATATCACCAATGTTGTACCTCAACAATCCATTTTTTTAAACAGATCCCATAACTTTCATGGTCCAATGTAACGATTAATGTGTTAAGAAACAACAATCTTCCACTAATTAACAAATTCACAAACTCCATCATAAATGAATTCATTAACATTAGGCTTAATTACAAAAATTCCACGTTTAGACACCATAAAGTAATTGGATGAAAGTATAATTACTAAGGTAGTAATTACACCCTTTTATTATTAAAATGAATTCTTATTCCCTAGACGTGTTTTGTAACGCCCCAAAACTCGGCCTAGAAGCTTAGACCGAATCTTAGAGGTTACATTAGCCACCAAAAGTGGCGAAAACAAAAAAAAACTTTAATTCAAACCAAGAAAACCTTTTTGTTCTTTGTGTTTGAAACAATAGTAAACCGGCGTCAAACGTTCAGAGATAAAATCCACAGTTTCTAAAGTTCAATCCAAATAACAGCTTACGAGAGTCCAGCATAAAAACTTGTACCATAGTTTGTATAATTGTTTTACAAACTGACTTAAAATTACTCGTATAAAACTTATGAGATTTTACTTAAACTGAATCAAACCATATCTTTCTGATACCTCTGATATCCTGAGTCTAGCGCCAAAACACGGAACGTACCTGAAAGGAAAAACACTACAAAGATGAGCTATACAAGCTCAGTGTGAGTTCGAAACATGAATAGATGGCAAAAGACGAAGTGACACAATAAATACTTTAGACAAGTATATGTATAATAATATCACTTACGAAAGTCTCAATCGGTAAGTCAAATACAGTATCAAACCATAAAAATGATATTCCAATCATACACAATAATCCGAACATATTATATGACATTAACTATATTGTCAATAACCAAAATTTCACACAAATAGAAAAATTATTTTGACAACCAAACGTATATTTAGATACGAACGAATGCACAAGTTAAAATCTCACGCTACCAACCAAACACCACTTCGTCCACCCAATACACCACATAAGGTCCATGGTAGGCCCGTCCACCATACACACCACATAGAACCATAATAGATTCATGCACCCAACACACCACAATGTGGAACTATGCCACTTGAGTAACTGTATATGTTTGAGCTGATATACGTATAGAATAGTGCGGTAAACCACTATACAAAAGTATCGCAGCTAAAACTGCTAAGTCTGTCTTCTTTCTCTTCATAACCAGATCCTAAAATTTTCATGCTATGCAATAATGCACACATTACGCAGACAACATACAGAAACGGACATTAACTTTCCAATTGAACGGATTCAGATTTGATTACACTTGTATTCTAATATTCAGTTACGACAACAATAATAAACTCATACTTATTCATCACATAAACGAGCAATAAAATTAAAGCCATAAACGCATATATATACACGGACCAACCTAAATCGAGTCCCAAACACAATTACTGAGGATTGAACAAGGGTTGGATTACACAGAACCTTAAAACAGATAGTTTATGACTCAAAACAAAAATTTTGCAAAATAGGGCCACATAGTCATGTGCCCTGGCTGTATGGAAATGTCCAGGCCATGTGGGGGTCCACATGCCCATGTGAAGGCCACACATGCCAGTGTGGAGGCGACACACACCCATGTGAGCAGCCCGTGTAACTCACTATCCAAAAATGCCAAAAATGAAGAGCAGAGGAGACACGGCTGTGTGGAGATCTCACACGCCCGCAAGGGTACACATGCCAATGTAGCTAGGCCGTGTGGTACCAAAATTTGCCCAAAAATCTTAATTCCTAATTTCGCACGGCCGTGTGAGCCACCCATGTAGGGCACACACCTGTGTGGCCACCCGTGTTGATACGATCATTGAAGACACCAAAAATATCCTATTCCCTAAAAATAATGAAAAAGAACAATAAAGGGGAAGTAGGGTCAAATCCTCAGGGACTGGATTGTACGAATGCTTGTTTCTCGAAATCCTGGGTAGAATCGTGCCTAAGAAAACCTGCATTCCTAAAAAAAATAAAAATAACAGAATTAAAAGTTTTGAATTTGGAAAATAAAAACAGAATTTAAAGTTGACTGAAATTGTGATTACGAAAATAAAAATAAAATAAAATAATAAACAGAGTTGAAAAAAAAAAGTTTCTTATGTAACGAGATTCTAGCCTCCAGTTGTCTCAATTCGCCTTGGGTTCAATCCTTGGCTTTTAGATGAACCTTCTCAAACTGAATAAGCCAGTTATAGTGGAAGAGGACGCCTACAACCACCAGCTCCAAGGATTTAGACTTACAATTTAGTGGAACCTGACTCTAACCAACAATCACTTCTATGGGATCGTCTTATGCTAGATCAACGCTTCTCAATAGCGAATCCCATGCCATTTTGTCCTTCGGGCTCGCCAACCTCTGACACAGTAAGTTAACGAACAGACTGTGCAACCTTTCCAAAACACACAAAGCGGCCGCCTTTGCATACGTTGAAAAGTTTACTTCTTAAGGGACATGGACGAAAGCGATAACCCCGTAGTGTGGAGAAACAATGAATACTCAGCGAGAAGACTAAGTACAGATTCTAGGCCTCAAGAACCCTTTTTGAGATTATTGATAACTTTCGGCTAGATGGGTTTTAGTGGCTCATGGTTGTGGTGGAAAAGAAAATAAGTATATAATAAAAATGGAAATTTTATTAAAAGGAAATATGAAAAGAACAAAAGCCTAAACTTTTGAGGAGAGAGTGTTTTTAGAAAAGAAAAGAATTAAATTTTGAGTCACCTCATCCCCTATTTATAGTGCTAAGGGAGATAGTCTAATCCTACTTAAACTCCCAAAAGATAAATACATTTAATTGAAAATAAATAAAGATAAAATCCTAAAATTAAATAATCCCTAATAATTATCTTAATATTAATTATCCTAATATAATCAAAATAGAGTCTGATAGAATAAAATCTCTTCTTTTGTATTTCAACCCTTGTGTCCTCCATGCTTGCACTTTTGGCACCAACTTTTCCCTGTGTCACACATTAGCCCATTTTATCTCTAATTTCATGCTTTTGGCCCTTAATTTCGCTTTTGCCTCCAATTTAATCCCTATAAGATAAAATATTGTAAATAGCTCAAATTAGCAGAATCATACTCAGAATAAATACATAATTAATACACAAAAATATGTTATTCTAGAGTATTATCACGTATAGTTACGAAACCACACTGAAACAGCCTAAAATTCGTGTTTTTGACACTGAAACGATTCCCATCCTTTGGAAATCCAGAAATGTACTGAAATATGCAGAATTTCATGCAATCCATTAATAACTCAACACTTAAAATCAATAGTTTAAAATCAATAGTTTTGGAAACACACCTTAAATCGAAATTGCAACAATAAGGATTAATCGTTTCGCCTCCACAAGACAATTCTGACTCACGTCCGATAACACGAAACACACAAGAGTAATCTCCTTTGACGGAACGATAAATAAAACTTGCGTAAAACAGAAGAATCAAAAATAAACGCAAGAAGAAAAAACAAACGCAATTAAAATTGAAAATAACAGAAAAAGGAACTATGGGGAAAAGAAAGAAAAGTAAAAAAAAATTGAAGAATGTAAACTTCTTTTCTATTTTAAAATTAACTTCCCTTTTTTTAAAATAAAATAACATAAAAATAAATAAATATAAAAAACACTCACAAAGATTCGAACATGAGACCTAAGATATATTAACACACAACTAACCACCAGACCAGCAGGCCCATTCTAACATTAAAAAGCGAAACTGAACCCAAACATTCAACCCACTCACTAACACTAACCACAAACCTCAAAACTGCTAACCCCAGATTCCGGGATGTTACATGTTTGACTGGTAGAGTGTGTAGAGGCCCATTTTCGCCCGGGCCTAACAAGCCAAAACAGACCTCAAGCCCAAACCTGAAAACAAACCCTAAACCCAACCTAAACAAGCCCAAAACACTAAGCATTTTCGTAAAAAAAAACTTAATCCCGAAACCCTAGCAGCGCCTCTTCCTTTGCGCCGTACTTTACGTGGTCTGTCAACGCCTTTAACGCCGACGACGTTAACCTCCTAGCACCTGCAAAGCAACAGAATAAAACAGAAGTAGGCGAGAAACAGCAAAAGCAGAGATAAAGCAATGTCCAATCACTTGTATTTCGGCTATAAAGCCATTGTAATGAAATCAAAAAAGAGGGGACCGATTATTGTAAAAAAAAAAGCATTTATCAGAAATCAAAAAGCAAAAACAGAAGGAAAAGGTTGATTTTGGATTTTTTTTCTCCTTCCTTTTCTTCCGATCTTCTTTTTATCTTTATTTTCAGTTTTTTTTTTGTTTCAAATCTATCTAAAATAAAAGGAATAGATAAGGAAGGAAGAGAAAGAGGCTTACCGGATTCCCCACGGTCTTGACGTCAGAGAGACCCTTCTCCGTTGTCAAAATCAAATCCAAAAAAGGGTTGAGAGTCGTCTCTTTTCAGTGCTTCCATTTTTAAGGGCTTGGCCTTCAAAGGGTTTTAAAAAGGGGTTAAAAAACCCATTTTTATGCCACTCCAACCACCGCCCACGGTGGAGTCGTGGTGGTCCGGCGACAAGCAATGATGGGTTTTATAAACCCTAGCATAGAAAATTTAAGAGAAATGGGGGGAGGCTTTGATTCTGTTTTAAAAAATGGTTGAAGTGAAGTAATAAAAAAAAAAACCATTGTTTTTAAGCAAATGAAAAACGGCGCCGTTGGTGGGGAAGGGGATTCATGTATCCTCAATTATTGGGATATTTGTGCATGAGGTCCCTCCATCTTTAGCGTCCTTTGATCAGGCCCTATTTTACCTTCTCTTTTTCTCTTAATTTGGCCATCAGGTTTTGCCCTTTTTTTTTAAATCAGTCCTTTGACCTGTGGGGCTTAGCGCGCACATGGAGACTAGGGATATTATCCCACTTGGTCCTCGCGAATTTAAGCGCATTTCATTCTTGTCCCTGGCATCTTTTTATGATTTTTACGCTAATTTTTATTCCAGTTTTAATCTAGTCCTTCATCTGTTTATTTTGTTTATTTATTTATTTTTATTAAAATTTGTATTATTATTATTTTCCATTTTTAAGCTTTTATATATACAATTTATATTATAACTTTTTATACTAGTTATTTTCAATTATTTTACATATTATTTACTCTTAAATTGCTTATACATTATTTATAACTTATTTATATTTTATATATGTTAAATTTATATATATATATATATATATATATATACACGTTATTTATTTTAAACTCTTATGTATATATATTTTTTTACATATACTGTTTATTTCTGAAAACATCTTGTATATTAAATTTCTTTTTTACACATTATTTACTTCAAACTCTTTACATGTTATTTTGACTTGTTTTTTTATTATTTTATTTTGAACTTGTTATATATTATTTTAAGTTATTTTGTATATTCTATTTTAAATCTTATATATATATATATATATATATTATTCGACTCAAACTATTTTATATATTATCCAAAAACTTGTTATATTGTTCATTTTTAAACTTGTTTATATACATTATTTATTCTCAAATTTTATATATTATTTACGTTAAACCTTTGTATATATTATCTATTTTAAAATTTTGTAAATATTACTTAAGTTTAAACTATTTTGGGTGTTTTTTTCTTTATATTGTTTATTTAAACTTTTACTATTATTATATCTCAATTTTCTTTTAAAAATAAGTTGTTCATTGTAAATTATCATTTACTTTAAATTGTTTGATTACTTTTAAATTCATGGGTCTTATTTTATCGATTTTGCAATTTAAATAGTGTATATTGTGTGATAATTGTCATTGTATGTATTTTAATACGTTTATTCATACTTTCATAGCATTGTCATTCATTTGTATAGTATGGTATTCATGTGTATTTGTTCTATGTTCATTATTATATTTTCATTTCATGTCATTGCATCGTATATTAAACTTCGACGTATTTATCAAATGTAAATTGCTTTATCTTTACCCCAAACAAAATAAATGCACGCTGTTTAAACCTTGTACTCGCTATTATTCGAAAAGAAAGTTTTCAAAATAAGGCAATATTCTGCGTTTTGAAAATTCGAGAAATCATACCCTAACGTACTGGGTTTTGATTTTTCTCGTTTGGCCCAAATGATTGAATATCCTTTTAAAAAATTAAAATGCACGAGTTTTGAAAATTAAAAGACAAGCTTATTCTCGAGGGCTTAAAATATCGTGTCCTAACGTACTGGATGTGATATTTTATTACTTCGAGACAAGAGGGTCTTAATATCTAATTCGATTTATTCAAGTTTTCTTTTTAATAAAAAGGGCTCGTATTTTTAAAATCTTTTCAAATTTTCGACATTAAGACATTCATTAACCAATGAGGTACCAATTTTGGGCGTATCGAGGGTGCTAATCCTTCCTCGTGCGTAACCAACTCCCGAACCTTTTTTTTGGATTTCGTAGACCAAAAATCATCGTTTTAGTAAACTCAAACTTTATTAAAAATGATTGAATTTCGAGGTAATCTGATCACACCTCTTAAAAAGAATTGGTGGCGACTCCCCATTTTTCATTTTTATTTTCAAAACCCAAAGTCGATCCCCGTTTTCAAAAAAATGATTTCGATAGAGTGTAATTACATTGTAATTTTATATGTCATGTTTAGTAATATAAATTGTAATTACATAACTACATAGTTTTAAGTTCTAAAAAATATTAGTTATTATAAAATTTTCAATAATACTTATAGGAAAATTTTCATAAACAAGTAACAAAACATTAAATCAAATCATCTTATATAATATGTTAATCCAAAAAAGCATTATGCAATATGATTACTAATAAAATTAATTTGAAAAATAAATATCCTATGTAATTTTATCTAATCACTTTAGCATTTCATATTTTTTTCGATTATTCTCTCTGACATTAATCATATACTATTTGTTATCATTGATTGGCCCTTGATCAAGTATAGACAATTAATAATAAATACTATCTAATTTAGTTAAATTTAGTATAAATAATTTAAAATATATACTATGTAATTTAGTTAATTATTTATTAGGTCTAATTGTATACGAAATCATCTCTCGTGAATAAAATTTTCAAATTATTGAAATGAGATTAGGAAAATAACATAAACATATTTTAAAATAAAATGTATATTCTAACATTAAAGTGCTATTAATATTGTATAAAAGATAAATTTTAAAACACAAATCATGTATGAACATGTTTGGAAAATTATAAGATAGTTGGATTTGAGTATAATTGTTTAGAATTACTCATGTAATTACTCCAATTCTCAACTTTCCCTTAAGAATTGGAGATTGTAATTAGGGTGCTCCAGTTACACTCATTTCACTGTGACCCACTAATTACAATAGTTGTCCAAACATGCTTTAAAATTTGTAATATGTAACACCCCAAACCCAGCCTAGAAGTTATAGTCGAATTTGGAGGGTTACATCAACCCGTAGAGAAACTGTTTCCAAAAAGTATTTTGAGAACACTCAAAACATTATTCAATTTGCAGGGGAAAAACCATTTCCAAAGTCTTGGTTTGAAAATCAAATAAGTTTTGTCGACTTAACTGATTTTACTATTTCACATTTGAAAATGACAGTTACTAACTAATTAATAAACCCAATACGAGTTCCAAAAATGAAATAACAGATTACAGAGCCAAAAGTGCAAAACA
This sequence comes from Gossypium stocksii, assembly GCA_020496765.1. NCBI lineage: Eukaryota > Viridiplantae > Streptophyta > Magnoliopsida > Malvales > Malvaceae > Gossypium > Gossypium stocksii. The sequence continues at coordinate 60,833,165 of CM035622.1, forward strand.
TATAATTATGAAATTTACATTGTTACATTTAGTGCAAAAACGACCCGAGCTCCCACACGTCGTCTGGTCCTACGTCAAAGGGTTACTTGAAGCGACAAATACAAAACAAAAGGTGTGAGCTACAAGGCTCGGTGTATATACTCAAACAAAGATCAAACAAAACACAATATATAAATTAGGGTAACGCAGAGAATTTCACAACTATCATATAACCAGAGCGGAACAAATCAAAATATCATAGAGATTTTCATAACGATCGTATAACAGAACAAAGTATGTATGATTGTGCCAATGCGATGTTTTTTAGAAACAAAATGCATATTTTTCAAAAACCATCCTACCTAACTTCGCTACACACCAAAAATAGAGTTTTCCCAAAACTCATCCAATCAAATCACACCAACAGATAATTGTAGGCAGTACCACTAGAATTACAGTTAAAATTGCTAGATCAGATATATGTGGTCAAGCCACTATGTTGCAGCCAAGCTACCAAAACAGAATTATGGATAAACCACTGGATAATGCAGATCATTAAACTGCCAGAATTTCCTCCTTTCACAATAACTCGAACCTCATGCAGAGTGTCATTGCATATATATTAAAAATTAGAATGATAAGTATGTAGGACATGCTATCGTACAATAACAGAAACAGAAGGCATGGGAATCCACGCTTAGCAGAATAGATTGATCAAATATTAATTATTCATATCAGATTTGCCACAAAATCACATGTATGGTTACATATCAAAATCAAAATCAATATCAAACACAATAACATATTCAAATATCACATGTCATCATCCAACACAGCAACATAGAAAAACACATCATCAAAATTAACAAAGCACAAATCATACTTGAATAAATCACATACCTTAAACACATCCCAAACAAAAGCACATTATTTGCTAACAGATCATACTTACTTAGCTTATATCATATTACACATACGAACAGATAATGGACTATACATCAACAGTTCATCAAATATCAAGTTTAACAACTTATTTTAGATTATACGGACCTTACAGAATGCCTACGTTCGATTCAAATGACATTTACGGCCCTAGGGAAAAATAACAATTTTTGGGCCACACATCCGCGTAGATTTACACAGCCTAGATGGCTGGCCCATGTGGTCCACAAGGCCTAGCACACACCCCTGTGGCCCTCCCAATACCACACACGGCTTGGCAGATAGCCGTGTGGCTCAAAATAGTGAGTTACACGATCTAGCACATGGCCAAGCGCACGCTCATATGACTCAAATCTCAAAATACTTCTTACATGGCCTGGACATATGCCCGTGTCTCTAGCCTGTCTAACTCTAATTCTAAAATAGTGAGCTACACGACCTGGAACATGGACTTGTGATCGACACGGCTTACCACACGGCCATGTGGCGTCGACACCCATATTTTTTTGCATTAAAAAATTTACAAAAAAATCAGGTTTTCGGTACACACCTGATACAGTTTCGATGTAAAAAAAAACAATGATGAATTCTAGACCTAAAACTAACGTTACAGTGACCAAATCAGACGATTAAACCAAATCAAATTGTTTAAATTAGCATCCAAACCAAAGCTATGTCAAAAAACTTTTAACACCAAACCCCAAATTGAAACATACTGGCGAACCGACTGCAGACACGCGATTCTTAATTCACTGAAGGAACCCTAGATGTCATTTAGTCCTCTCCTGATTCAAACAACCAATTAACAAACCCTAATGAAGAATCATCCCTTACTAAGGAACTTAAAAACCAACAGAAAAACCATTATATTTGCGATATAAGTAATTAAACTCCTATTGACATTAAGAATAGAACTGGGAGAAAAGATCAAACCCCGGACAGGATCTATTCCACTCTAGAAAGCAAAAACGAAAGAAATTTTTAGAAGAAAAGAAAAACAAAAAGAAAAGAAAATAGAATGAGAGAGAAACATTTTTGAAAACATGGGAGAAGGAAATTAATAAAATAAATAAATAAATAAAAACTAAACCAATTTACAGAATCATAAAAAAGTATTTTCTTATTGCTTACACAGATATTTGAACACATGACCTCAGACACACATCCAGAGCACTTAACCATTGAACCAGATCAATTTGTTTTTGCAAAATTTTCAAAGTCCTAACTCAAAATCAAGGTGTAACCACTATTGGTTCTACTAACTTAATTCTTCTAACCCTATTTTTGGGATGTTACATAATATATCACCACATAGTTTTTCTCCTTATTAGTTTTACAAAATATACCTATTGGCCATCCCCATTGCACTTGAGCATGTATTTTAAACTATAATATCTCATTTGATCCTTTTGCTCATCAATCTCACACAATGCATACAGATAGGCTATCATAATTTCTAAATTTTCTAGCACGTACATCTTTTTAACAATAGAGAGTCATGCTTAACTATATTTAAGCTCATTATAAACATATGGAATTATATACTTTGGTACCTGTACTTTTTCTAATCTAGTTTGGTATCTGAACTTGGCAACTAGATCAAATTTGGTCCCTAAACTTAGATTTTGTCAAGATTTGATGATGTGACTAGTGTTACTAGAATAAGGACCAGATCAAACGGATCGAAAACTAACCAATATAATGGTTCGAACAAAGGGGTTTAACTGATTGACTCAAAAACTAATTAAAATTAGTAAAAATTGAAAATTGGGACAAAAATCGATAATTGAACATATTTATAAAAGTTTCTTTTGTAATTTTTTTTAGATTCTTATAAAGTTTTAATTAGTTATGTAATTGGTATTGGTTCGATGGTTGAATCGATCAAACTGGTTGAATTGAGAATTGGTGGTTTGACCTATTCAACCACATGTTTGGTTATTAAAATATTGTATGTGAAACTTTAAAATTGTACCACATCATCTCCTAAAAATTCATATAATTTTTTTAATTTTCAAGTGATGATGTAGCACAATCTCATAGTGCCACATCATCAAACTTTTATAGTTTTCAAGTTGGGGACTAAAATGGACTCAATTGTCAAATTTAAGTTCCATGTGAAACTTTAAAATTGTACCACATCATCACCTAAAAAGTCATATATATATTTTAATTTTCAAATGATGATGTTGCACAATCTCATAATGCCACATCATCAAACTTTTATAGGTTTCAAGTTTGGGACTAAAATGGACTCAGTTGTCAAGTTGATACCTAACTTAGTTTTAATAGAAGTTGTATTTCATGAATAAATAATTAAATTCCTCAATTTTAATAACCTAATCAAAATCAAAGGTCATACATGCTGAATAATCCCTAAAAAACTTCAGTTTCATGCCATAGTTTAAATAAAACAATAAAATTTTTGAATAACGAAAATTTCAAATAATAAATCTAATATATTTTAATAGAAAAAATTGATTTGAGTCCCTCTAAATGTCGTGTTCTTGTCCTAACCTGGTGGGTTATCTGCAAGGATAAAGAAAAAAATAGAATGAGCTATGAAGCTCAGTGTTAGTTCAATAACAAAAATATTAGTGTAAACAATCGATAAGTCATATCAAATAATAAAGCATAGTACAATCACAATCAAATAGCAAGTCAGAGAATCGTTTTTTCAAATTAACCATCAATAGTATCACAGAACTCATAATAGTAATTCCAGAATATCTATTTTTTAGTTCATCTCATTGTCACAATATCTCAATGCTTATGAATACAATACAATCTCAATTATTAGAAAAGGGTTTAACCCCACCGCTACACACCACAATAGAAGTTCCCCAGAACTCCTTTACTTTTATACCATGTTGTGGATAAACCACTTATCGTTGTGGACGAACCACTCATTGTGGATAAACTAAAAAAAGGGTGGATGAACCATCGAGGTTTTTGATAAAAAGGTTTTGTAGACATGTTGTCAATAGGTCGTGGATGCACAACATATTTGCATATTAAAGTTGCTAGTACTATGTGGATAAACCACTCATTGATGTAGATAAAAGCTATTAATACGGTGTGGATAAACCACTCAACAATGCAGATAAGCTAATCAAATGGTGTGAATAAATCACTCAACGATCAGAGAATCTACTCACACTTCCTCCACTCATATTGTCTCATCCTATGCAATGCAACATGATATGCTTAGAAAATTACGGTGACAATCATTATGCTTTTAATAGAACATTACAGTAACAATTATTATGCTTTTAACCATTCGATTTATTGGAAAATATTATGCCTATAACAGATTGATTCATTAGAAATAGGCATGATTGTCATGTGTACAGTTTAACGGTAACATAAGGTAGGTTGTACGTACAATCACAATTACATATACAATAGACATATATATCATTCTCAATTCATGCAGTTGTATATAAAATTAATTCAGCCAATCAAGTTATGGAGTTTAACATTGTTCATATTATCAGGGACTTAATTGAATAAAATAAAACACTAAAACAATTCAAAAGTCATTCAGGGGCTAAAATGATCAAATCATATAGGCAAAAACTGTAAAATAGGGGCATATGGCTGTGTTGCCAAGCCATGTGCAATGCCTTAGGGAGGGGATACAAAGCCATGTAGCCATGCCATGTAACAGACTAAGGTCGTGTGAAGCATACAAAATTAAGCTACAATGGAGATGCGGTCGTATGGCATGCCGTGTGGAAGGTTTTGGGCCATGTGAGATTCGAATTCCTAGGGTTTCAATGGGAACATGGCCGTGTAAGGGGTTGTGTCCACACGCCCGTGTGGCCTTATTTCGAGGCATGGTTTGCCCCGAGTCACTTGTAAAAGAATACAAACCTAACACTGGGATCTCAACCGACATTTTTAACGACTCAAATCTGATCCGATGCACCTAAAATGGGTTTTTCAAACGATATTTATACATGAGTTAACATTGGGTATCAAGATTCAATTAAGGTTAACAGAAGATTAGCGCCGGATAGTAATATTACGAAAATTCAAGAACTAAACCTCAAAAACAAGATGTACTTATCAATTCTTGGCAAGAATAGAGATAATATTGACGTTAATCACAAATCCCATAGAAAGAACAATTGAATGAAGAATGTTTTAATATGGGAAGGCAAAATAATCAATAATAAGAAAGATGAAAATATGGTGTAAAGAAAAGAGAAAGAAAATAAATAAAGAATAAATAAAAGGATAGAGGGAAAATTCTATTAGGATTTGAAAATGGGCAAATTGCAATTCTAATTTGGAAAAGAAGATAAAAAGATGGTAGAATTCTAATTCTATTGGAATTTTGAGAAAGAGCAATATATGAATTCTAATTAGAAAAGAATTAGGTCAATTACTAGTGTTTGTAAACCCTAGGGCCGTTACCTACAATTTTCCTAAGATTTTGTCAAAAGTTGAAATTAAAATTAAAAGAGAAAATGAGGAGGCTTAAACCTTAGTCATTTAAGTGGGCAAACACCTTAACCATTGAACTATTGCTATTGCCAATTTTTTGTTTATTTTTTACGCTTAATCATATTGATATGTTTTTGGGGCGTTTTTTGTGTAATTATGAAATAAAGGAATGAGGGACTTGAATCTAAAACCTCCAAGAAAGGTTCTAGCATGCTAACCATTAGACCTAAACTTATTTCTTGTTCAATTTTTACACCCATACAATTTATTTTAGTGTGGTTTTTATCCTAAGTTGCTACAAATTAAAAGGAAAAGAAATGGAAGCAATGAGGTTTAAACCTAGGCTCTCTAGGGAAGGAAGCTAACACTTAACCATTCAATATATCTTTTGTTTTTTTATTTGAGTCACTTAATTGTATATATTTTGAGCTTAACTTACATATTTTTTATTAGCTTATATATTTACTTAATTGTTTTCTTATTAAATTATTTAACTCTATAGTTTTTAACACATTCCTATTTTAGTTTATATACACTAATTAATACTCATAGTCAAGTCTCATTATTAATATTTTAATTCATTTTACTCCTTTTCCAATTAGGTCCTAAATCAATTAAAACACATTGTTTTCAAATTATGTCCTAACTCAAGTTTCGTTTTAGATTAATTAATATAATAATACATGATTATATTATTTTTAATAAATTAATTATTTATTTATGATCCTAACTTTAGTATTCGTTTCAAACCCACGATTATAAACGCACAAAGATAACCTTATAAATCGGGGCATGACCATTCTTAATTTTCACAAACCCGATTCTTCTAACTCGATTTTTTGGATGTGACAACTAATTTGTATATATGTTTTTACCTACCTTGTATTCTTATGTCAGCCTAATAAAAATATAGGATATAAAATTATTAATTAAATGTCAAAATTTTAAAATCAAATATATTACACGTATTAAATTTATCTTATTAATCATATTTAAATACATTATGTCTTGTTAAATATATTATAATGGTACCATGTTTCTTTACCAAATTTATTATATCTAATCATCTTGCATCTTTGATGCTTCTATTCCATATTGACAAAGCAGCTACTCGAATTCACAAAACGTCGTCCCACCAACCATTCCTTAACCCACCACAAATAGTTTCGTACATATATTAAAGACAGCAAGAGATGCGGTAACTTAGGGTCTAGGAATATATATATATATATATATGTTCCAAAAATTCTTGTGTACATGTTAACTGTGGCTCTGATAGATATGCATACACGCCATTCTCCACATATGTTTAGTTTTTACAGACGTACGTCACAAGGTGGCAATTGCATTAATATTGACAGGATAGGTGAGAACACAAAAAGTCAACTTACAATAATTCCATTTTTATGTTCACCATCTACCACATGCTACATAAAATACATACATGTAAAGTAATGGAGTGTTCTATGGTGTACGTTTCGAATCACTCTCCAAAGTACACCGGAAGGAATTGTGGAAAATTTTCGAGTTCCGTATTATAAGGGGGTTAGTTCCTTTATACCTCAAAAAAGAGACAAGCATGGACTGCGTTTTGGGTTTCATTAGGTTTGAAAAGTTTCTTGGATGCTAAATAGGTTATGATTCAATAAAATAAAGGGTAAATACTTAAATTAGAGCTCAATCTTTTAGAGAATGCTCCCATAAAAGTTAAACCTTTTAAAGTGATTAAATAAGAGCTTAAAATTTATAAAAATGCTCAAATAAGGAATTTTAATACACTTCAACCCAATTTCTAGAAAAATTAGTAAAATACTGACGTTTTAAAATAAAACATAAAACACTTGAATTAAATATTGTTTGAAAAGAAAAAAAAGAGCAGTTAGAACATAATTTAAAACTTGATATATAACATTTGAAAATTTCTTATTTGAACACTTTTGAAAAGGTGTACCTTTATTTGATCACTTTCGAAAAAGTTCAGTCCTCATTTAACTATTTCAAAAGGTTTGACCTTCATTTGAGTACTTTTATAAAAGTTCTCTCTTATACGATTATTTTGAAAGGTTTAATCCTTACATGAACAACCCCTAAAAGGTTGAGTTCCAATTTAAACATTTAATCATAAAAAAAAAAAAATTAAGGGTAAATTACACCAACAATCACTCAACTTTGAGGTAGCTGACAAAACAGTCACCTAGGTTTCATTTCAGTCACTCAACTTTCGAAAAGTTACAAACAGTCACTAACGTTATAAAAAAAGTGACAAAATAGTCACTGATTAACAATTACCGTTAGGGTGTTAACTGAATTGCTAACGTGGCAAGTTAACCAGCTAATGTGGCAAGTTAACTTGCCACGTTGGTGAAGCGGCTCCATTTTTCCCCATATCAAACTTACCCATTCAAGCAAAACCTGAATACTTAACTTATCTTTCTTATACTCATCAGGCAAATCCTCTTCAAGCTATGGATCATCTTCTTCTTCTTCCATGGTTTTCCCTAGAAACCGAGATCTCCTTCCTGACTTCCCAGTGCCAGCTCTAGCTGACCTTGGCTCACCTTTTTCAGGTGTAAGAGGGTCTATCAACCTGGATTTTGTCTTGGTGACTAACAAGTTTGACTTTCTCTTAAAAGAACCACCTTCACTTCTCGTAAATGATGAATTTGAACTGCACTTTACAACCCCATCACTCTATTCTTTCAATGGTGACCCTTTACTTTGTCTTGTTCTTAAAGGGTTGTTTTCAAAGGACACTCTTGGAAAGGTAGTTGATGAAGGGGAAGGTGATTCAGCAACTGTAGGCAATGAACCGTCATGATCAGGTGGTTATTGTTGAAGTTCATCCATTTCCAAATCTATATCCAAGGAAATCTTACCTGAAGCTTTTTGCTTATGCATGAACTCAACTTCGATGGTGGATCTTCCATGGCACCTTGTTTGCTTTGCATGAAATAAAAAACTTCACTTCTATTACTATTACTACCACTGCTACTACTGTTCATGTCAACAATCTCTTTCTTCCAGTCGGTGTTGATTTTCCCACTGTCTTGAAAAAAATCATAGCTTGATTCTCTCCAAAAATTACCTCCACCACCATTGATGATATCCGAAGTAGTAAAAACAATACTGCATTTATTGCTTCTATCATCAACCTTCACGATGGTTTCTTTCCGATTAGCCGTATCAATGGTCATGGCCGTTTTTTCTTTCTAATCTTAATCCAATATAGCCAGAAACAGGATCATTTAAGAAAAAAAAAAAGAAAATTGGTTTTGAAAGTATAAGAACAATGAAATAGTCTGAACTAAAGAAAAAACGCAAACTTTTTTCTTCAGGTGGTGCAAAGACGAGGAGAATGTGGAGTTTGGTTCCTCGGAAAATGAAAGAAAATCAAACTTTGTTTTCCTCTATTTCCTCTCCTGACGCGTGAAAGAGCGAAAAAGTTAACTTGCCACGTTGTTAAAGTGAGAGTAACCGGCCAGCTGAACTGTGTTAGACGCCGTCACTTGCCATGTCACTTTGCGATGACGTCTGTGATGGAAAACGGCAAAAAGGACTGTTTTGTAACTTTTTGAAAGTTGAGTGACTGAAATGAAACCTAAGTGACTGTTTTGTCAACTACCCCAAAGTTGGGTGACTGTTGGTGTAACTTACCGAAAAATTAATTTGCCTTTTTATCTAAATTATAAATAAAATATGATAATGCTTGCAAAAGGGGTTAATAAGAACAAAAATTTGGTCAAGGTGATGGGGGTAGAGCTAGCTAGCAAATTAACTTAAACTTTGAGGTTGAAGTAGTTAATTAAACGTATAGCGAGTTGCCATAAACATTAATTGTGGCTTATTTGTATGTAGTATGTATGGTAATTTCAGGGGGGAACAAAAAGAGAGGCAGGCGACGCATGATATGGGTTATTATTCTCGACGATCATATAACATTTTGTAGGGCTGTTAGTTTCTGGGAAGTTGTTGCATGCGGCATGCCTATTTATAGCATAGCTACCTAAAATTAAACACTACTCCAATCCCCGAGCCGTCAATACTTGTCTGGGTCATATTTTAATCAGAAATTCAACATGGTTACCATGGGAAAACCCAAAACCTTCTTCCTTCAGATGGAATTTTATGGAATATAATATAAGCACTAGTAGCAGAAAATAATAGATTAAACACGCATATTTTGTTATAATAATATTAGGACGAATGGATATGGTGAGATGGCTCAAAAATCAGAAGATTTCATCATCTCAATTTTTATGTTTAGTAATTGTCATTGTTTCTCCTAATAATATTATTTTTAAAATTTAAATCTATATATTTTTAAAATACAATATATTTTTACATGATAAATTTATTTGTGTTAGTCATTTTAAATTATTAAATACTCTTACCATTCGTAAAATTTATTGACTAAATTTCAACTTAATTAACATCTATATTATTGAGAATTTAAAAACGTTAAAATGTAATTATTCTTGTGAAAGTGTTATGAATAATTAGTATATCACAGCAAGTGAGTCCAACATTTATTTGCTTAATTACTTTCAATAAAAGCTTTTAAACGTCACCCTAATCTGTGGAGGTGACGGAAGCATCCGATTGAAAGTTGAGAAACCAATAAAAGAAAACCTGATATTATTTTTTAATGGCAAGTATCATAATTCATATGAATACTAAATTTGCGAAATTGTTTCCAACTGATAGCTGGACTACTCTACTTTCACAACTCCAAGACAACCACATATGTTAAAATATTTTTCAAAGTATTTATATCTTTGTGTATTTAAAATTTAATTTGTTTTATTTTATTGAAATTTTAAAATTTAGATTTAACTAAAAATATTTTTAAAAATTTTTGCTAATTAGATTTATCAATGTGACATTTTGTAATAGAAAAGTTATTCATTTGGTACTCATGTAACAAAAAATTGATATTATAATAAACTTGAATTTAACAAAATAATTTTAATGGTATTCATGATTGGACCTTAAATTTGAAATTTAGAAAGTAAAAGGACTAAATTTCTTGAAATAAAAGTAGAGAGACTAAATTCCAAATGTACAAAAAGTAGACTTAAAGCATATTTTAACATTTATTTAAAGAAATACTCTAAATATATTAACAGTAAACTACCATTTATTACAAACCTTAATGTTTGCCTTATTGGTCGCAGGTGGTAATCCTCAAATCCGTGTAGTGGTCTTGAATTGCAAGGATTGCTTGCTTGTGTTATGTGTGACAATGATTTGCCCCTGCCAATAATGTGAGTTGTACAATAAAAACAATCATTTATTACATTATACATACAAAGAGTGAATAAATTTAGGATTGTAACACCTCAAACCTGGCCTAGACGTTATGGCCGAATCTGGTGATGTCACATTGGGTGTTTTCTGTAAAGTGTTATATCGATGAAAACTCTTACTATATACTTAACCTCATTGTGTGCTTCTAAGTTATGCCATTCATTTCAAAACTTGTGTCGCTAACCAAAATGTATTTTAGTTTAAAATTGTTATTCATTTCCAAAAATATCATTTATAACGGAAGTGTTTAAAACAATTGTGTACTTACGTTTACTTTGTAAAAACATTGTTTCTTTTGACAACCCACGTCTTTTCCTACTGCTAGCAATTATAAATCAAAGCAATTAAAAATCTCAAAATAAAATCCAAAGTGGCCTTATTACATTAAAATACCCAAAAAATAAAATAAAAATACTTAAAAATCAAATATGATAGTACGAGTGGTTGTGTGGCCACCTATGAGTCCCTCGCAACACCGATCCGCCTAAGGCTTGGGGTTACCTGTACAGATAAACAGATGGGTGAGTTTACAAAAACTCAGTGTGTAATCCCACATAAGCAAATAGTCAGAAAACAAGCACAGTCTAGGCCTAAGCCTTCTAATGTAACAGTGACGATATCAATTTGGGCTTTAGCCCAACTCAATACAGAAACAGTCATGTGTGCGGGCTTTGGCCCATTGCAGTAGCAATAGACAGTGCAGTAACAATAATCAATACAGTGACAATATACAAGTCCTACCCAACCAGCCTCTACACTCCATCTCCGTTCAACCTTACACTCCATGTGGGCATATAATCGACCCACCCATTCCTACACTCTAGAATTAGCACCAGTTGCGGCACTAAACAGTAATATGTAGCTAGGCTGCTAGTAATTTAGGCTCGAAGCCTTTCAATACACTTCCTCCGATCAATATAACCCATCCCCATGCAATGCATCATAAGGTCATGTCATATCATATCATAGAATCATACATGTATCCATTACAATTTAAATAACATGCTAAAATACGGTCATACATACGTATATATAAATATATACCTCACATAAGGGCATAACAGTCATCTTACCATATAAGGGCAAAACAGTCATTTTACCATATAGGGGCAAAACAGTCATTTACCATATAGGGGCAAAACAGTCATTTTACCACATATAGGTATAACAGTCAATTCATCCAATTGGGGTCTAGGTATACTTACTGACCTAATAATAGGTCCACAGTCATCTCGGGTGACCTGTGCAACCTTAACAGTCAAATAGTGAAAATGGGTTTTGCCAACACACCCGTGTGGCCCACAAAGCCCAAAAATGACCTTGGCTGTGTGAGTTATACAGTCTGGCCCAATATTTTTCACACATCCGTGTGGTTCGCCTGTGTGGGGTCCACAAGTCCGTGGGGCCTACACAACCCAACTCAGCCCAACGCGGCCCAAAATGGCCTTAACTCATGAAACCGTTCATAGTGGCCTCTATGATCGAACGCCCACGTCTATACATTTGAATTACCATACGAGTGAGTGCACGCCCATGTGGCATCAAATGTTACATTTTTTTACTTTTGTCGATCTTAGTTTGGGTAGTGTAGTTACACATCTATTTGCGAAAACGTGTGAATAGTCCAAAAGCTCTAAAACCTTGATTGAACGAATGAAGATCCTACTCTTAAACCGACTCACAAGACCAATTACGAACTACTTTAAAGGTTACCGAATGTGCAATATCGAAAGAAAGGAAGGAAAATAATCGGCCCACTGTCCTCAATTGAATACCCACTCCGACAAAGACCAAGCTAGCACAGCCATAACCCACCAAAATCAACAGAGAAGAAGAAAGAAGAGTCAGCACTGAGAGGGTAAAAGAAAGGGTGGTATTCGACCAAGCACCACCGATTGCGAAAGCTAGAGGAAAGAGAAGAAGCAATCGGTCAATAAGAAACCGATTGGAAGAGGGAAGGAGAGAAGAGAATCGACAAAACAAAACTAAAAAGATTGAAGGAAAGAGAGAGGATATTCGGCCAACTAAAAAGTAACAAAGGTAAAAATATTTGCTAAAAGAGTAGAAGGAGAAGAGTAAAAAAAACCCGATATAAGCAAAAATGACGAATACCCAAAGGATCCCCTAGAAGAAATCGGCTACCCAAAAAATGTAGTGAAGAACCTGAAAGCAATTTTCAAAACAAATGAAAGTGAGAAGAGAACAACCCAAAACCGATTTCTTTGAGTGCCTAGAGTTTAAAATCGGCACACTACCTCTTCTCCCCTCAACTTTCTAATATTTTCTCCTAAAATCCCTCATCAAATCACTCAAACCGATCCCTTAACTACTCAATTCAAATTTCCCCCAACCACTTCAGTATTTGGTCAAACCACAACACTCCCATGGCATAGCAGCAAAATAAAACACTTCACTGCGCTCACCAAGATTCGAACCTCAGTCCTCAAGCATAAATGATATGCCACTTATCCCTTAGGCCAACAGGCCCTTTTCTGTCATGGTTTACCCACATTTATCTAAGAAGCCTACTGACTAGAGACAGGGTTAATTCAAGTAAGAAACAAAAATTTTTTGCACAAGTTAAGGCTTTCTCAGACACTTCCCAGAACCCTTATCCACTCAAGCAGTCAATTATTTGTGTCACTTTCTTACACCACTAAACATTTATATATAGCCTCCTACCTGCTCCCACGCTCAAGACCTAATACTTCTAGGCCCAAAATTCGGAGGGTTACAAGCATTGTTGATACAAAGAATCTATAATGAGTAGGCGATAAAGGATAAAAGGTTACTTCACTTATAAAAAGTTGTCAAGTTAGGATGTTAGGTGTTCTTAAAAGAGTAGTTAATGGAGTGAGAGGACATACAGATGGGTAAAGAAAGAGATTAGAGAAGTATTGGTTGTGTCAGTATTTTTACAATGGTGAGATGAATTTATATAAAAATATGACTATGGAGGCACGTGGCAGGCCTTGGTTGGTTCACTGGTCCTCTCAAAAGACCTAGATAGGTTAGTGATGTGACATTATAGGATATATAGGTGATAGGTAATAGGTGATGGTTGTCTCGTCAATATAAATTAGCCTACCTAGCATTGATGACTTGCGTATTCCTTAGAACTTGAGTGAAAAATGTCTCCAATAGAAGTCTGCTAGTGGAACCCTCATTGTCTAGAGAAGGTATCATGTGTAACAATTACCTCCAGTTGAAGGGAGGTAACCACCTTTGAGACAAATAGCTAACCATGGTAGAGAAGGGATTGTATGAAACTGTGATTCCATGTTATCCCTACCCCTTTCCAATAGGAGAATGACAAATTAGATTTTTCCCCCTGATTTTTAGTTTTTTTCCTCCTCAAAAAAATTCAAATCCAACTAAAAATGCTAAAAATGAGGAGAAAAAATCTAATTTGTCATTCTCCTATTGAAAAGGGATATGGATGACGTGGAATCATAGTTTCTATAACACCCACAACCCGTATCCGTTGCCGAAATAGGGTTACGATGTATTATCGAAGTTTACAGAACATTTACAGTTAAACCGAGTCAAGTACTATTTATATCCTGAAATTTGTTGTAACGTCCCTTAGATGGGCTCTCGAGGTCCAAAACATGCATTAAAATTAAATCAGAACCAAATTGGGATCTTAGGAAATTTTTCGCAAAATCCCAAAATTTTTCTCAAAACAAAGGGTCACACGCCCGTGTGGTATAGGACACGCCCATGTGGTCAGGTCGTATGATTCACACGCTCGTGTTCCTTACCCGTGTAACTCTCTGACTTACAACTCATGAACAAATTGATCTCACATGGCCAAGGCACATGCTCATGTTGCTAGGCTGTGTGGTTAATTTTAATTTTTGAATTTAGGTGCAGGTTTCACACGGCCGTATCACATGCCCGTGTATCCAAGCCGTGTACCTTACATAGGCAAGGCACACCCCCGTGTTGAGCCTGTGTGCTCAATTTCAGGGCATTCTACTTCTTAATTTTTGGATGCAGGGAACACATGGCCAGGCTACATGCCTATGTTTCAGACTGTGTGTCACACACGGCCTAGACACATGCCCGTGTGTCTACCTATGTGAACAAAGTAAGACTAATTTCTAAACCCTATTTCTCACCCAATTCCATCCAAAACCTGCACAAAACATTTCCAATACCAACTAACCAATTTTAAACATAATTTCCAACCAATTTCATCATTCAATGTCATATTTTCTTTTGCACACTTAGTGCACATCTTACCTCTTTAAACTTGCATATTCAACCTTACCAATCTAGTCCGTTCCATGTATACATGTAATACCATAATTTACTTTATATATATCAAGACCAAAATAAAGTCATTTCTAGCCACACCAATGGCTAGTTTACATTTATCTAATTCAACATCCACATTAGTTTAAGTAGCCTATACATGCCATTATACTAAAATAAAGTGTCTTTATATACCAAAATGTGGCAGTAGATAGTGTGATGATTCTCCGACTGTTCTTCAACCTTTCCAAGCTCTCGAGCACTATAAAACAGGAAAAATAAAAGAGAGTAAGCCTTAGTGCTTAGTAAGTTCATGTAACAAGAATTTAACTTACCACATGTTTCCATTAAATTAAATTAAACATACAAGTATCCAAGTAATGGAATGTTATCTTATCACACAAAATCTCAACACTTTGGGTTAGTCAAATAACTTCATGCAATATCAATCCATAGATGAATGATGAGCTCATCTTTCCATGATTCCTATATACTTTTTACTTCCATGTCGCTTATACCTTTTATGAGTTTATCCTGTTGAATTTCTCAAAATTTCGATAGATACCTGGTAATACATTTTTAGTGTACAAATACATAAACCGTTAATTCATATTTACCTTTTTCAGAGAACACACTCCCGAGCCTCATTTCGTACAGCGAAATTACCAGTCTAGGCTAAATCCCTTTTAACATATGCTTAAAGAGTTTTGTCAGGATTACCAGTCCAGGCTAAATCCTTTCAGTGACAAATACTCTATAGAGCTTAGTCTGGATTACCCATCCGGGCTAAATCCTTTCCACATTATATACATTGGGAGGTCTTATATCAGGATTACCCGTCTGGGCTAAATCCTGTTTTCAATCCATGTAATATCATTTTTCATCGATCCATCAAATTCCTTTTATTCAACCGGGACTTATTTCATTTTTCTCTAAGTGTTATCAAACAAATTCACCATATTCCATACATTGAACATTCAAGTGTTATTCACATCATATAACATGCATTTCAAGCATTTCAAAATTCAGTAGTAAGTTACATGAACTTACCTCGATACTTGTTCGTTCGTAAAATTTACTATTCCGAGACTTTTTCCTTGCCTCGATCTAACCTCGTATTCGTGTCGTCTAGATATATATAAATGAATTTAATTATAAATTTCATTTAGTTCATATCCCATTATGTTCAATTTACACCCTAGGCAAAATTACTATTTTACCCCTAAACTTTTCATTAATTCTAATTTCGTCCCTAAGCTCGAAAAATGAAATTCATGTAATCCGATCCTCTTTCCAAGCCTAGCTGAATTCCCTATATATTAATAACAATCCATGGATTTCACAAAAATTAGAATTTTTCTTTGAATTTTACAAGTTTACAATTTAGTCCCTATTTCACAATTTTATCCAAAATCACTTTGTAAAATTTGTTTATCTACTAACAACCTTTCATTTTCTATCATAAATTTTCAATTTCCAACATATTCATCCATGGCACAATTTTCATACTTTGATAACTTTTCAATTTAGTCCCCAAAATAGAAAGAACTAGTTATCCCGATCTCAAAAATATAAAAATTACTAAAAACGGGACATGGAAACTTACCCAATTAAGCTTGATTAATTTCTTCTCTCTCTCCTAGGGTTTCCATGCAAATTGTGGAAGAAGATGATGATAATAAGATGATATTTCTAATTTAATTCATTATCATCTTTTTATTTTTCCCAATTCCAATTTAGTCTTTTTCTTTTTCTCAAATTCCATGGATGATTCAACAAAGATATTTTCCATATTTTGCTTGATGGTCTAATTACCATATAAGGACCTTAAGTTTTGAATTTCATAGTCATTAGATCCCTCTAACTTCTAGCACTCATCTTTCACATTTTATGCAATTAAGTCATTTCTCAATTAATCACTTAATCGGTAAAATTTTCCTATCAAAATTTTCATACAACCTTCCTATCATAACACAAACCATATCAAAATTTTAAAATAAATTTTCTTTTTATCTCGGATTTGTGGTCACGAAACCACTGTTCCGACATCACTGAATTTAGGCCGTTACAGTTTCATATAATCTTTTTTTCAACTTTGGTGTAAGGCGGAGGTGAATCTTTTTTATAGTGAGAGTATTGAGGTATTGGGGGATTTGAACTTTCAATTTTCAAAATATGACTTTTGGATTTCAAAGAATGTGTGTTTGAAATTAAAAATTTGTATCAGTAACATAATTAGTGACTTAATTGTGGCATGATTTTAGGGAAATGTTATAGTTAAGCCATGTGCTATCAAGGTAATTATGACTATGGAACATGTGGAAATCTTTGATAGATAGGTAAGAGCGGTTATTGGATTACAAATGCGAGGATCATATATGGTTTGGATGATGGTGTGTGAAACTTTTGCAGAGGTACAATAGTTAGATGCAGTTAAGGGTAGTCTAGAGCCTATTACTAGTGTTTCGTGTTGATCCTTTTTATAATTTCCCTTAACCAAAAAGTTTCTTCGTTGCTCTCTTGAATTTGCTTTTATTTCTTTTTGTTTCTTTTTTCCATTTATCTTTAATTTTTATTTAGTGTTGAGGCTTGTTACTACATTTCGTGTGTTCTTAGGTAAGATTCTTTGTTTCATCCTTCTATTTTTTTTCTTTCCTTTCTTTATAATTTGATGGTTGGGGATAGTGTTATGAAGAAGAGGTCTTATGACACATTCACTAAAAGTAATAACTTTGTCTACACCACAATAAAAAACATGTTGACCTTGTTAGACTGTAGAGGGATAGAAGTTGATGGAAATTGCAAGTTTGAATTTCTATTCTGGAAGGGGATAACAAGTTGAGAGAAAGTTTTTTTTTAGGAGAGGGGGCATTGTAATTCATTCTTTCACTTTAAGTTTTCGAAGTTGGGTTTCACCTTCCCTTTCATCCGTTCTTTGTGGATATGCTAAATTCTTATGGGATTGCTCCAAGCTAGTTGATTAGCATATCATGATGGGCTTTATAGACGTATTTTATAGATTGTTGTAAAAAGAGGGAGGAACCCTCTGTCAAGGTCTTTTAAAAAGTTCATATCTTGTCCTCGCTAGTGAAAGTATCAAAAGAGATTTTCATTTTTATGGTGTGAAAAGGTTATTGTGCAATGTTAGACAGTTCCAAAAGGAATATACATCTGGTGAGGGAGAAATACATTAGGATCTTTCGTTGTTTGGTATAAAGTTTTCCTTTTCCCACTAAGTGGTCCATTCATTCTAATGATTTAAGTATTGAAAATCCCATACTGAAAAATCGATGCAAATTTTCAACAATATTTCTATCCGCAAAGAGGTTTACCATTAAGGGTTGAGGGTACATTAAGTTTACATCATGTTTGGAATTCTTGTCTTAGGGGGAAGGAGTCCTGACAAATAACAAGAGCTAGATTTGACAACTATCAAATATAACGTACTTCGATGTAAAATCCAACATTGGGGCCTGACCATATGGTGGTAAGGATATTGTTGGAAAAATTCTTTTAGGATTAGAAAAGGAACTAGAGATTTCTTAGTTCACCACACCTATTATCCTTTAAGAAATTGAGAATATAGGAGTGAGAAAACTAAAGAGCCGATAACTCGAAGGAGGGGTAAAGCTTCTTTAAGATCTTATAGTCTCTGACGGTTTCACTATAGACCCTAAGAACTTCTCTTTTGAGCATGAACATCAACCACTTTTCCATATGAACAAAATCTCTCTGTCTATCTCTCTCTCTCTCTCTCTCTCTCTCTCTCTCTCTCTCTCTCTCTCTCTGTGTGTGTGTTGTCATCCTATTTCGCTATTCCTCACAAACTCTTCATCAGTAAAAAGCTGATCAAGTTATTAATCTATTCGCCTAGTTTGATTGATATGACCTACTTAAGTTTAGATATTGAAAGTCTTTTATAATTTAGGCTAATTAGATTTAATTCGAATCATTATTTGATAATTTAAAAAATATATTTTTTATTTCATTTAATTTTTAAATGTACATAAATTTAATTTTTTTAATAGCAAAATTTTCTAGACCTAGTCTTAACTAATCTTGGAAAGAAGAATTCAAAAAAAAAATTTGCATAATATGATCATGTTTAGCCTTGAACAGTGCGCTAAAAATGATATTTTAAAATATGATTTAATTTTTTAAATATTAAAAAATTATTAATATTCACTTCCTCTTATTTCAAGGAGTTTTTAGAAAAAAAATTTTACTTGAAAAATGAAGGGTGGAAATTTAGTTGATGGTGTAGGAATATCTAGGTTTGTTGAGACTAAAGGTGTGCTTGGTTGAGTAGAAAAATACAAGGATGGGAGGAGGGAGTAAAAAAGTGAGAAAAAAAATAAAATTTGAGTGTGTTTAGTTGAGAAAAAAGTAAGAGGAAAGAAAAAGGAGAAATGGTCATTTTTCATCCTTATGCATTCCAAATTGAAAAGATAGGAGAAAAGAAAATGAGAGAGAGATTTACGTTAGATCAAAATTATGTACTTTTTCAAATGTTTTATTTTCTTTTTTTTCATTTTTCAACTCTATCAAGCAATGAAGAAAAAACGAGAGAGAGTTTTTTTTTCCTTTCATTATTTTCTTTCTATTTTTCCATATTTCCTACCAAACACACCTATGAAAAAATATATATATATATATTTTTCATCCTTTGTGCTCTACTAAATAAAAACCTAAGGGTAATAATGACTCGGTTGCTTTTGGAAAAAAAAAAAACAATTGCGATTTGTATGCAATATTATGGTTTTAAAACAAAATAAAATAAAATTAATCGAATGAACTTAATCAAATTCCACCAGTTCAATTAGGTTCGGGTCGATTTGATTCATTGACTTTTAAATTCTTTAAAAATATATTGTTATATAGTATTTAAGTTATTTTTTTCTAATTTAAATATTATTATAATATAAGGAATAAAAATAACTATAAATTAAATGAAGTAGAATTCAGTTCAATTCGAATAGTTACCATCTTTTAATTTGTAAACTACAAATTAAACAAAATCGAATATATTGAAATACAAATTACTGAATTGAAACTGATTTCCTTGAAATGTCATTGATGGGAGTGTGATTGCTGGAAAAATTATTTTTCAACATTCTTTTTTGTGAAAGTAAAAATTATCAATTAATTACATAAAAAAGTCCTGAAAAGGAGAAACATCCTTTGTCTTATCCATTTCTAAGATATCTAGAATTTGTGTAGGGGGAGACAAAAAATTTGCAAGGTATCTTTTGTTTTTCTTTACCAAGGCTAATTTAGCTAAATAATTTGTAGCTTGTTTTTGCTATCTGGGTATGTAGTGTAAGAACCATTGTTTTTCTTGCGCCAAGATGGTATACATTCGCCTAATCAAGGCTGAATTAGACATGGCAGAGACATTTGGATAGTTTTAACAACCTCTATAAAATTACCTTTAATAAATAAAATATAATAATATATTTAATGTTTTACAATAAAATTTATTATTAATAATTATTAAAATTAAATACTAAACAATGATATTTAGTTAGTAATTTTAAAAAACATATCATTTTAATTTAAAATTTTATTCACAACAAAGTTATTTCAAATTTGTTTGGCGTGTATTTCCTAAATATAATCATACATATGTTGAGAAATGATATATATATATATATATATATATATATAATGCACCATTTTTTAGTTATAAAAAAAATTACAACATAACAATTAAATTTTCACATTTTATTATGAGAATCACATTTTCATATTTATGATAAAGTAACTCTCAAGAAAAAAGTTAAATTCCAAGATCAAATGCTGGAATCACTTTCATACTAATTTTTTAACATCATTTTCCAATTAATTGAATTCTTAAACACTTTCTGTTGCATAAAATTAACAAAGTGTAATAAAAATAGAACCAAATATTATGAATGAGATTGATTTTCCCAATTATTACTTTTTTTTTGTCATCAATAATGGAAAGTTACAAAATGACCACTCAACTATTTAAAATTTTATTTTTTGGTCACTGGCCATTAAACGACTAATAGAAAAATGACGTGGCAGTTTTTAAAATTGAAATTATAATAAATTTAGCCCTCAACATTTACACATTGAGCCAATTTAATTTTAATTTTTAAAAGTTTATCCCTTAATGTTTACATATTATCTAATTTTATCCTATTTTTACACAGAAATATAATTCAATACACAATCTGTAAACTAAAAGTAAAAACAAATATATATATATTTTAAATTTTATGTTTATTATTAAATTAGATGATTTTTAAGTACATTGTTTTTTTGTTTATACTGCAAATGACAATTATTATTCTTTGTTAGCTTGAGTTCGCCACTATTGATGAAGCAAATCAAAGTTTTTTTTTTTTTTTTAATCTACTAGACTTAAATTGGGTTTAACTAATGAAATGGTACTTTTTATTTTTCACTTAATTAAATTAACTATTTTTTCAAGATTTAGGTTGCTTTTATTCTTATTGTTGTTGTTCATATTTAGTCAAAACATATAGACGACATTGCAAAGGGACAAAATGGCAATGCTCTAATCACTCCTATTTATCAATAAAATTCATCGTTTGATGTTGATTCTAATCAATAATGCGAGTTTATTCATGGCTTTGTTTGAACTTTCGAGTTCCAAGGCATTCAACTTATCCACTCTTTAGACTTAGAAAAGCTTATTGTGGCTTTGGCCGTAGAAGTTTATGATTTCAATAGCATTTTCATTTTTATTTTACTAATGGGTTAATTGAACAAGTGATGAGGCTCTATGTGTTCATAGAAGATGATACTAAAGGACAACAATCAGAGCAGTTCAATTGAACCGATGTGGAACGATTCAAGCATGAATCTTACGAAATTGATGAAGAGTGAATCAACGAAGACCGAGTCATTTCAACCACAATCCAACGGTGAAGAGTCTAAGTATAAAGAGAAAAGAACAAAAAAAATGTGAAAATTGTAATTTTAGGTTTTTGGGTATTTCATTTTTGGTATATTTTCGATCAAATTTAGTTGATAAATTTATTTTTTAGTTTTTTTGGTGAAAGAGTCACAAAGAAAATAAAAACTTTAAAAATACCAAATTACACAATCTGTAAACGTTTAATGTTAATTTTTTAGAATCAAGATAAAACTGATATAATATATAAAATTTATTATCATATTAATTTTAAAAATTATCATGTCATTTTTATAAAAAAATAAATAATTGAATAATAATTTTATAACTTTTTTTAATTCAGAGATTAAAAAAAATTTACTAGATGACTACTAATACAATTTACCATTTTATTTATTTCATAGGTTTGAGCCCGTAAGAAGATATAGCAAGGAAGGTATATACTTGTCGGCGGAATTTGAGTAGGTGATGGTCATCAATTCCGAGAAGGGGGGGGGGGGGGGGTTCGGGGAGTGGCTAACCTACTGCCTATGCCTACCATCACTGCCTTCCTCGTAAAATCCTCTACAATTGGAACTCCTTTTCATTTTTATCTTTGTTTTTTAAATTAAAAAAAAAAAAAAAGACTTCAAATTTGTTTAGATGGTAGGTCTCAGTTTTTATAAATATCTGAACCTTCATAAATATTATATTATTGCCACTGTTTCTGTACTGCTCGCGATAGATTTTATATGTGATGAAATTTCGGTTAAAATTAAATTAATTGATTAAATTAATTTAAATCGGTTAATTGATTGGTTAATTAATTTAATTTGGTTGGAAGTTAGTTATTAATTTTTTGAAAGTCGGTTATTAGTTAATTCGGTTCGAATTCAGATAATTAATCGATTTAACTGAACTTAATAATTAATAATAAAAATTATATGTAGTTTTAATTCGGATAATTCGGTCAAATGAACATTATCAATTTTTTCATATGTTTTATACTTGTTTTAATCAAAAAAATAAAATATATAAATTTTAGTTAATTCGGTTAACCGATCGAGTTAACCGCAATATTTTAGTTTGATTAACGGTTAAAATATTAAAAAA
Source organism: Gossypium stocksii (assembly GCA_020496765.1). NCBI lineage: Eukaryota > Viridiplantae > Streptophyta > Magnoliopsida > Malvales > Malvaceae > Gossypium > Gossypium stocksii. The sequence continues at coordinate 60,856,104 of CM035622.1, forward strand.
ATTAATTAATACTAATTCGATTTGATTGACCGTTTGAATATCTCTAATTACAGTGATGAATCGTTATAAAAATATAAATTTAATAATTAATTTACATAAAGTAACATTCAATATCTTAAAATTCCTAAAAACTAAACCTTATCATTAAATAAGGTTTCATTTGCAATAAATATTTGGTTAGTAAAAGATTTGTTGCTCCTAAATAATGCAAAATGAAATGTAATTATTACAAGATATCTATATTTTTCCTTGCATTAATGCACTTCGATTAAATATTATTTTACTATTATTCCACATTATCAATCTGAACTAATATAATTATATATTAAATGTCACCTGAAGTATAGTATATCATTGAAATATCCCACCCTACCCTTTATACTATATATGTGTATATCAGCAAGGCAAAGAATCCACCTGGTTCAATTCATATCATTGATACCCGCATAATTGGCATTGTTAATTTTATGTTATTTTTATTTTGAGAAAGCAAAGAAGACTGTGTTATAAGGTGCGGTGCGGGGGTTTCCAAAATTAAAACCCTAAATAATTACTTGAAAATTTTGGTAAAAGTATTATAAAAGTTTTTGTATTAAGAATTTAATTGTATTTTATTTATTTTATTTAAAAAGTAGGTAAATTATTAGATTAAAAAGTATACTGATTATTTTTATTAAATTTTTTTATCTATTTTTACTCCTTAATAATTGATGCAGTTAATAAAATAATCAAACAATTATACATAATGTATCATATGCACTTAATTATAACATATATAAATTAATTTATTCATGTTTTAGTAAAATGAACAAAAATACAATTTATTCATAAACGCTAGGCTTCAACTTTTACTAATACACTTAAAATGTGATTGAAGTCAAATCAGTGTGTTTACTTTTGAGGCTTTGATGATAAGGAATTGATTGGTTGGACGATTTAGATAGGGTTTGAAGAACAGACAAAAAAAAAGCCAATTATAAAAGGCGTGGCTAAATTGAATGGGTCCATTTGAGACTGCATGCGCTGCCTGCACCAATTCCGTGGGAAATAAGAAATCCTTTCTTTTCCTTCTTTATTTTATTTTATTTCCCTTTTATTTTTGTTTAATTTCATATACCTTTGAGGGACTAAATATTGAATGAAGATGATAAATATCGTTTTCCATCTGGGTGGCCAGCATAGCAGAGTGGCCTGTACGGATCTTATTCAAAGAGCTTATTTTTTTTTGTTTTCAAGTCAAAACCCTAACCCCCTCTCCCCAGTTCCTGTTACATACTAATAGTTACATCACCCTTTCAATTATGATAATATTTACATGAATTTGATAAAAAAAAATGTGTAAGAACAAAGATAGAAAAGAGTAATATACACAACAGCTGGCTTTATATAGTATATAGTTTTAATCCTACAAATAAAATTACTAAAATAATATGCATAGCACCCGGGATTATGACAGTGACAAGCTCACATGAGCCCCAACCAGTAATACATGGGGTCCCTACGTATAAACTTATTACTTAAATATGTTCTCTCCCTTTCAATCTCTCTAACAAGGAAAACCCAGAGTAAAAAAAAAAAAAAAAAAAAAGGGGGGGGGGCGCTTAATTAAGCCTCAATAACATAAATTAGAAAGGTAGCTGGAGAAGGTTCGAGGGAGGTTCATCAGGTTCTTCCCCCTGGATATATATAAAAAAATAAAGTTAAAGCCTCTTTTTCTCTTTTTCTTTTTCTTGCGATAGTTTATCTCTTGTTTCAAGGTCAACAACTAGATGAAGTTGGAAGATGGATGTGTGTGATATTTTTGTGCTCCAAGTCTTGTTTTCGTGTTTGGGTGTTGGATCATCTTGTTGGTCAAAGAAGGAATCACTGACTTTCTTCTCATTGTAGGGAGAGAGAGATGAAATTGTTTTAGCTTAAGCTAAAAGACTTGTTCTTGTTTCTCTCCTGAATAGTCGTTCAACCCTAGGAAAATTAAAGTTCTACTAGTAAATTATAACAAGTAGCAACATGGCATAGTTCCCGGTGTTCTTCCTTTGTTTGTCTGTTTGTTTTTTTCTAATTTCAACTAGTTCGATTAGTCCCCACTTTTTTTTTTTAACTTTGTTTTTAGGTTTTGTTTGGTTTATACTTGATTCTTCATCTTCCTCATCTTTATTGTGTCTAGATCTCGAAAGAAAAAGTCATGGATTTTGGGTTTAATGAAGAAGGCAATAAGTTTCCTTTTTCATACTCATCATCATCTTCTTCTCCTTCATCTTCTTCTTCTCAGCACAAAACCCAGATGGCTCCTCCTCTTAGCAACACTCGATGCGAGGCACAGGCTCATCAGATTCACGACGGTCACCACCGTAAAATGAGTCCCCACTGGTTGAACAACAGGTACGAACCTGAAGAAGATAAAGAAGCAGCAACTGCAACTGCAAGTACTGAAGCGGATTCAACCCTTAGTGCAAGTGCGGCCAACATCGAGAAAGAACACTTGTTCGACAAAGTAGTTACCCCAAGCGATGTAGGGAAACTAAACAGACTTGTTATCCCAAAACAACACGCCGAGAAGCATTTCCCCTTGGATTCTTCCACCAATGAGAAAGGCCTTTTGTTGAATTTCGAGGACAGGAATGGGAAGCCGTGGAGGTTCAGGTACTCTTATTGGAACAGCAGCCAAAGCTATGTTATGACCAAAGGGTGGAGCCGTTTCGTCAAGGATAAGAAACTTGATGCCGGTGATATAGTTTCTTTCCAGAGAGGGGTCGGCGAGTTGGAGAAACACCGTCTTTTTATCGATTGGAGGAGGAGACCTGATGGACCAGACCCAGTTTCTTTCCATCCCCATACGCACCACTTGTCTTCGCACCGTTCAAATACCCCATGGAGCCCATTACTAATGCGGCCACCACCAACAGCAAGAGATCGCTTTCAATTGTCACAGATTAACCCTCTGAATCGAAACAGCTACTACGGTGGTTTTCCAACTGGAAACAATGTGGTGAATCCAGGAGGTACAATGGGATCGGTATTGTTTTTTAGATCAGCAGCAGCCCCAACGATGGAGTGGCAGCAGCAGCCAGGTGGAGTGGTACAGCCAATTGTGTTTGATTCGGTGCCGGTGGTCCAAGGCACGGGTGCAGCAGCAGCGAAGAGGTTAAGGCTTTTCGGGGTTAACATGGAATGCCCCATACCGGAGTCGCACAACCCTGACATGTTATCTACAACTACAATACCAAATACTACAACGGCATCGCAAAATCCACAACTTTCTTCATCATCCCAACATCCTCTTCAATTAAGGCTCTACAATGGCACCCCAGTACTACCCCCTATTGACTTTCTTAATGCCAACAAAGGGAAGGCTTCCTTGTCATTGGATTTTGATATATAACACCAGGACAAATTTATCAATTCCCCACCGTCAAACACCCTACATTCTGCAAAGGCTACCTTCTAATCCACTTTTTTCTTCAATTTATCAGTTCTTAATTCTTATGGGGGAGAAGACCCGGCTGTGGAAACATACAAATGCTGATATGTGATCATAGCCTTTCCTATACTAAATAAAAAAAAGAAAGGGTGGAAGGGAACCAAAATCCCAGAATTCAAGGTGGTTGGTTTACAGCTTAATTAGTACACAAGTGAAGTCAATGTTTGGGTGTCTGTGAAGATTTTAGTTAGAAATGAGATGCTTTGAACTATAAAAAAACACAAGTATTACACATAGATAGTTACATTAGACATAGATCAACTAAGCCCCGGATTTCATGTTTGGTCTCTCTGTAGGGCTTTGGTCTCTCAATGTATCCCACCCCATTGTGGTTCCACTGAAAATTATCTTTATTTCCCATAGCTTCGTAACCCGTGACATTTGTTATGCTAGTAAAAATTCTTTAATTTTCTCTCTCTCTCTCTCTCTCACACTCCACTGTGGTTTAGTTAATAACTACCTTTTTGCTGACTCCTCAGTAAATGAGCAGAGAGTGTTAGCCATCTGATGTAAATCCAAATTGCTCTCTTTCTTGGTTTTTTTTTTTTTTTTACCTTGGTAGGTTGTTCAATTTCTCTTGTCGCTGCTTCATTGGACACAGCATGCAGCTGGTGCAGTCAAATTTGCAGGGCTTTTTATAGGGTATAGGATTTTTCTCACTTCATATATATATATCAAACCCCTTATGCATTGAATGAACTCATCCTCCTGTTCTTATTAGCGTGCACTGCATGTTTACTTTTTTCTTTTAGAAGAATTTGTTTGCAGTAATTTGCACCTTTTGCTTTCATTGCATAGTTTGCATAGTGGTCAAGTAGTCAAGAGATATCAAACATGGTGGAGCTTTTACCATGTGCTTATGTTCTGATACTTATCATCATTGTTTTTTCATCAAAACTTAGATTGTCTCAGCTTAAGTAGAAGAGCAGGATCACCTTTTATCTTTCTTTTTTTTTTTTTGGGTTTAAAAAAAGTCCCCCCCCCCCCCCCAAAAAAAAAAAGAGTAATGGCCACCGAACATTACTTAAAATCTCATTTTATATGATTATTGTAAAAGAAATATATCAGATTAGACTGCAACTTGCACATTAGTCGTAATAATTGATTGAAACTATTAATGACGTCTTCACCATAGTTTCCCTAGTTTGTTACCTATCTTAGACCCAACCCAAGGCCAATATTAGTAACAAAAAAAATACCCGTTTTCAGGAAACAGAAGAAACTTCATCTTTTATATATTGCAAAGTTCATCATCAGTTCAATTTCCTTCATATATATTGAATGGTAGCTGAATCTGTCTAGGGTTAGGCTGATTTTAGTTCTTTGCGAGTATGCATATTAAGCTGTTCCCGCCTTCTCAACATCAGAACCCTAGATTAAACATATCAACTTTTGCTGACCATATATCCCCATCATATATTTTGTTTAACCCTGAGGACTGACTTTGATCAAGTTTCATTTGCTTCATGTTTTCTTGTTGTATGCTAACTATGATGGTTAATTAGCCTAGCACATGCATTTGGATGTTTATGAATCAACTAATCAGGACTAAGTTATTATATTTGATCTGTAAACATGAGGAACTTGTGCTCTTAAAATTTAGCATTTGTGGAGTGAGAGAGAGAGAGAGCAAGAAAACATGAAGCAAAAAAGAAGTAATGAATGCTTCTTAAAAAAACCATAATAGCTGCAATTTTTTGAACCTTAATTAGGGTTAAGGTTAAAAAAACATGAAGCAGTGAAAGCATTGCTTCTAAAAAACCATTATACTGTAACACCATTTTCTTTTGGAATCAAGGTATGTTGGAAACCTTATACTAGTCATAAAAAAATTTCTTTTTGGATGTGTGATTATCCTCTTAATAGAAGTTTGAACCCTAATTCTTCCTTGAAAGTACCTAATGCTTGTCACTAATGCTTATTTCTACGTATAATTCCTTCCCACTCTCAAATTAGAGAAAAAACAGATGCCCATGAGATGCGTATAAAGTGGATGAGTAATTAATTATATTTTTAACTATATATAGTATGTGTTTTTTGTTGCTCTGAAAAATGCTTAAATTAACTATATATGTTATGATAACTAAAAATATAGGACAGCAAATTGGATAAAGCATTCTGTCGTTTTTTTTTCCCTATTTTGTGATGAGTTAATTGGAGCGAGGATAAAATAAATTGTTTATATGTTAAATACAATAGAATTTGGAGGAGATTTAATAACATTATTATATTAGAACGAAGACAATATTGTTGTTCCTTACGTGATAGGTTTGTTATGCCAGCTCGTGATATCCATTGTCCTACATAAATTACACAAATTCCGCATATGCTATTTTTCTCATTTTCATACCAATTCCTTGTATTTTGGATGTCCACTTAAAATTTCTCGTAAATTAATGTCCTTTTTTTGAGTTTTATATTAAAAAGATTTTGATGTCATATTTATTACCAAAATTTGATTCAATTACTGTTCTAAATCGTCAATATTAAAAAAAATACAAACAACGCTTATACGCATAGATTCCCCCCCCCCAAAAAGTATAACCAATGTTAGTAAAAAATTATTTATGAAAATTTGTATTAAATAATTAAATTTGATAAATTACTCCAATGCATTAAAAACTTAAGAAAGCCCCATATTTATAAAGAAATAGCAAGTATAGAAATGTAGATGGCTAAATGTGCTTGGATTTAGGAAATCACTGAAATTAATGTGTTCTACCAAATTTACTTACTCAAATTATTAGTTGAGAGGTACCAAACATAACCAAAATGACTATTCTATAAGAATTACAAACAATATAATTCTCACCTATTTTGGATAATTAATCCATCAATTCTCATTCTCACTTTCCACTCATATATAGTATAAAACCAGATTTTGATTTGAAAATTGAAGCATTAATTATATGCCTAATCCACTTTTAATAATGATATACACAAAGGTACAGTGAAACATGTCCAAATATTCTCAAAAAATGAAAGCTAAAATGTTTTTATGAATCAAAGTACCACTGGTTCAGTAAATATAATTATATTAAAAATAAATTTAGAATAAAACTCAAATCCTTTTGGTCAAAACTTAAATTATCTTCAACTCGTAACAGTCTAATAAAAAAAAAAGAGTGGAATTCAAAAATATCATCAATTATGGATAGGAATGGATGATAGTCTCATAGTTACAGTATCTTCAATTATGGATTTCAGGGGCAAATACCCAATACAAACTGTTCAATACCATCAACTTCATGTGAATAGAATCTACTGTGATCATGGACTGTGTTTCCTGCCAACATGGTTTCCCTTCCCATATATCTTTCAAGCTTTTTTTTTCCTTTCCTGAAATGACCCTTTAACCCCTTCCACTACTTGCAGTCTCCCCAGCCTTCTGGGATTTGGGGATTTTCAACTTTTCGTTTCTGCACTCACTCAGTTGCCTTTTTTTTCCTGTAAGACGACTGCAGTCAGTCATTTGATAGGTGGTGATGTAAAATTGTACCAGCTTGTATATATGAACAAAAAGGAAGCACATAAACGACAATGGAAAGATGGCAGGCTAAGAGAGTGAGAAAGAGTGCATTGTAATGCAATGCCATGCATGGCACCAAGTTTCCCCACACTACTATTCAAACATAGTTGTAGAATTAAGGGTTAAAAAGAAGAGATGAGAGTTTGGGTTTTTTTTTTTTTTTTTAATATTTTTCATATTCACTTTTACATTTATGTTAATTAGTGGGTAATAAAATAAATATTTAGTGACATGCAAATCCAAAAACTTTGGAAAGAGAGAGAGAGAGAGAGAGAGAGAGGAGGCGTGCAAACAACATGGACCACGTTTAGCTTTGATAATTTCTTTTCCTTCTTTGGATTTAAGCTCATTACGTTCCCGTGATACCCTTCACTATCCCATTTCCTGTATAAGATGATTATTATTATCATTATTATCTCACATTTATGGCTTGAATTATTCAAACATCAACATTAAATGTGTAATCTTTTAATAATACATTGCACCAAAACATATTACTAAACTTTAAATATTTAATTATATTAATTATATCCTTTCATTATTAAAATCATTAATTTAATTATTAAATGATATATCAGATTTTATACTACATAATCTAAAATGAAAATTTTAAGAAAGAAATTAATAATACTAAAATGAATGTTGTAAAGATCTTAGTTTTGATGTTACTAAAGCTTTTACGAATGCTTTATCATTCACACTTTCTTTTTTTAATTACTTTAGTTTTTACATTTAAAAGTTATATTGAAACGTTTTATTTTAAAAAAATTATTTTAAATTTAGCTACATAAAATTTGACGTGTCATTTAACTATTTTAATAATAAAATGGCCTAATTGATATAATATGAGAATGTAATTAAAATGTCTTAAAATTTAAGGACCGATTTAAAATGAAGTACTAATTTAAAGATGTTTAGTACAATTAAATTAAAAAAATACATATATAAAATATATTCATATATCTTTACCCCCTACACCTTAATTATTTAAAAAAAATCAACTTTCATGTATGCTGCAAACTTTTAATTTCATCACATTAATCATTAAATTATTGTATTATTAACAAATTGGTAAAAACACCTTTTCGGCCCCTTTCAATTTCAATATTAACTAATTTAATCTTTTTAAAAAAAATTGAAGTAATTTAATCCTTACCAATTTTGAAAGTGAGAAATTAAGGACAATTAATCAAAACATTAATATTTTTTGTCAATTGTATATAATTTTGATTGATATAAAAAAAATTAAGGCCTTGATGTTTATATATTATGTAAATATATTGATAAAATGTGTAAGTGTTATGGGCTAAATTTGTTAAACCAAGATAAAAAATTGATAGAATGTGTAAACTTTGAGGATTAAATTTGTTATTATATATAAAAATATACTGTAAAAAATGAACGTTGATAATGGCAATGTAGAACGATCGCAAAGCAAAAAGAAAGAAAAAATAAGAACACATAAATTTTACGTGCAAACTCTTTTAGGAAAAAACCACGGGCAGAGAAGAGAAAATTCACTAATGTTGGAATTCAAATGATATAAGAAGAGTTTCGTCTACTTTTATTTATAGGTTAAAAAACCTTATTCTAATCAATGTCAAATAGAAGGAGAAAAGTTCAATATGGATTCTACTTGTACAATTAATATCAAATAGAAGAAGTGTACTTCTCTACGAATTCGGCTTATGCAGCTTGTACGATACCACAAGGGCCGGGTAACAACCCCAATCCAATATTATGCTTAATGGGGATTTACGGCGGCTACGGCCTTCACCCTCATAGATCTCTTTATTTTATCACTGTATTTTATTTTTTTAACATGAATTTGAGTCACAAAACTTTAACATGTATAATTGATGAAAAAGATTACCGTTTCGGGATTAAATTACTATAATTAAAAAAAATCTATTTACAAATTAAGTCAGATTTGACAAGTTAACTCGCTAACACCGAATTCAACATAAAATCCAAGCCAAACTTGAGTTAGATTTGACATTAAATGAACATAAATTGTTACAACAACTGGGCATAATATACCAAGTCCAAGTAGGCATGGAGAACAAAACTGAATTTGTATGGGATGGAAAAGGGGTATTTGGTTAATACGATGGATATTAAAATGAAATTAAATAACAACTATCCATGTTTACGTTATGAGTGAATTTGAGAATTTTCCAATGAGCTACATTTTCCTTTATAAAAATAAATAATGACATGATCTAAATTACCCTAGAAATGACGTTGTTGTGGGAAAACTTTTTCCATGGTGAAAAACTAAAGAGGAAGCAAAAGAGAAGAGAAAGTGAAGCGAATAGGCACGCTTCCCTTGCTTTTCCCTTAACATTCCATATTCCATGTGTCTTGTAAAGTAGATTTTATTATCTGCCTATTCTCATCCAAAATATCAATCATTTCACGGCTCTGATTAACTCAATCCTCTCCTCCATGGAATGATGGGTGGGATTTGATTACTTAATGAATTTTATTTAATGATTTAATCTTTTGTGTAGACAGAGCATTAACAATGACAGTGCAAAAGGGTGGCAGCTGATCCCATAAAACCACTGCAACTATAGTGAAATATAAAGATGGAGTTTGACAGCAACAATTCATTGGGTCCACAACAGCCGTAAAGACTAAAGAGACAACTCCAATATATTCTTATATATTTTTATGCATAGGGCTAGTAAATGTGTATATATATATTTACAGAAGATAAGCAAAAGGGAAGAGGTGGGGCTAACTGCAGGTTTCTGACATACCTGGGGATGTCATAGGGGCTCAGTGTTTTTTTTTCTCTTTCTTTTGTCCTTCACTTAGCTCTCCCTCAATTAATGCCGGCTACCCAGAAAGCTAAGGTATCACTTCCTTTGTATATGTGTATGTCTATTCCACCTGCTATCTTCCTTTTCTTGTGTCTTTTCCTTTTACAACTTTACTTTGTCTTCACTCTTCACTCACTCTCCTCCTGCAAATTTTTTTCCCCTTTTGCCATGTGACTGGCAAATTGCAATAGCATCTTCTAACTTGTTCTTGTTCTTCTTCTTGTAATGCAATAATGATGAGATGGGGATGGACCATTTTTTTTTGTTCTTGTGAGAGGAAAAGAGAGAAACTGCTTGCACTGGGGTATTCGGTTGTGTGTTGGCACAGTGAGTTAGGGGTCCCCTACTTGGATGAGTAGTTACTTTTTGGCCTTGGTTTTGATTTTTTGCATGGGCTGTCCTTGTACTTCCCAACTGGGTATTCAAAACCTTAGCTTTTTGTGGTACCACTGTAGTAAATGAGAGATAAATGACCTTTCTTCACAGTAACCATTCTTTGTTTGTTTATCAAGGTTTTCCCACATGAAGCTTTTTTATTTTAAATACGTTTGTCAGACTATATAGGACAAAAATATTGAGTGTGGGTTATGTGCAAATGGATAGGTGCATACATCCCCATGAAGCTACGAGCTTAATGGGCTGATACGAATATAAAAAAGTGAACTTGCAGGGCCTCAAGTGATTTGGGGGTTTGTTCTCAATAACCCTGTTCGTTTTGGAACAAAAGGCTTAAAACCCACCACCCCAAACATTTTCTTTGATGCATTGGGTTAAGTTGCTGGACCGCAGCCTTCTTTTCTCAAACATAAAAACTTTTTGGCCCTCCAATTTTATAGAAAAAGTTTTTTAACCCTTTATTTATATTTCGTTTTTTTTTTAATTTTTAAATTTATTTTTTTGTCAAATCACTCTAAAATGAATTTGAAAATTAACGTATTTTAATTTTACTGGCGCAACATACAGGTGGATGACATGTCAGTATTTAATTAATTTATTTATGATTTTTATACTTTTTAAATAATTTTATTGATTTTTAATTTTTAAAAAATAATCTTTTGAATTTTTAAAATTTTAATTAAATGTTAATGTGTCATCTACATGACAATCCACATATATGTCACATCAATAAAGTTAAAAAAAGTTAACATTTTCATTTATTTTGAGATGATTTGATAAAAAACACAAGTTTAAAGGTTAAAAAAAATAAAAGAAAAATTAAATGAAGAACTAAAATTACATTTTCTATAAAGTTAGAAGACTCAAAAGGTGATTATTCCTTTTCTCTAATAATCATAGCCAGTTTGATATTAGTTGAATATTGTGATGCTTTAATTGATGCCTATGGCCAGTTTCAAAGATGAACAAGGTTGGTTCGGATTTGTCGACTTCGAGGATGTTTTTGGAGGATGCACAATTTCAAGAAATATTTTGTTAGTGCTTGCCAACGTAAGTGGTAACCATGTGATTCACTGCTTAGTTTCGGAAGTGATTGCAATGAATCATTTTATTTTCTAACTTATTATCCTACTAGAAACTTACAATCTCAATACAATGAAATTTAATAATCCTTCAACTCAAACATGAAATTGGTGGAGAATTATGATCAAGTAACACTCTATACTCTACCTAAAAGACGATCGAATGCATACTACCATAGTGGTTTTCGGAATAACCTCAAACAAAATCAAAATAATAAAATTTGTTTGTATATTTCTATAAATTTGAATTAAGTGAAAAATGAGCCTTAGAACGATATTCGAGGCCCAAAATATTAAAAACAAGGGACAAGCACTAATACCTAGCCTATTTGTAATGATACATGTACCAAATATTCGAAACAGTTTTGGCTCCTTGGTCTGTGTATAGGTGCCAAGGGGGAATCCAAAATTTTTTTTTTTAACAAGTTCATAGATCAAAATATAAGTTTATTATGTATTAATTTATAATTTCATCATTTTTGAAGGGACTAAACATATATTTTTCTATTTTTAAAAGGTTAAAGTATAATTTTACTATATATTAATTAATAATTTCTTTATTTATAAGAGGATTGTATTGAAAAATTTTTATTTTTGAGGGCCAAAGTACAATTTTACTATATATTAATTTATAAATTCTCTATCTATAAGAGGATTGAATTGAAATTTTTATTTTTGAGGGACCAAGGTGTAACACCCCTTATCAGACCCGATTGTCGGGTTCAAACTGTGAGAGTAACCATTCAACATCAACCAATTCAACTATCCAATCTGTGGTATATGCAATTTTATATCAACTATGTATTCTCAAAACATATCATTTACCTATTCAATCATTCATTCATCTACATGTTTAGGAGTAAAGCAATCCAATGAACTAGGCTTTAACTAGCAATACATACACTAAACTATGCACCATATGTAACATTCAACTTACTCTTTTTAATTCATCAACCAATCTAGTTATTTCAAATATTTCATTTTTCAAACCTTAACATGCTAAATCATTCAAGAGCATGATTATCACTTTCATAGTATCAACATGACTAAAATATGCATTAATAAGTTATATATATCAAGCCAAACATTCAAACTCAATCATCACCACATTTACCATTTAGCTATCAACTCCAAAATGCCAAATTAAACACTACAGAGCCTTTACATACATGCCAGAACCTTTAAACCAAAATAAACATATAACTACCAATTCGGTGATAGTGTGAGCTTCGTAATGATCCAGCTTGGAAAGTTTCGCAAGGTGACGATCTACAATGGAGGGAAACAACTAAGGTAAGCATTAAGAATGCTTAGTAAGTTCTAATGAAAAATCTACGCTTACCTTAATGTTATGCAAGTATAAATGCAACCTTAGTTTAGCATATTGTTGGCAAGAACATAACGCTCAAAACATAATCGAGATAAGAAAATAACAATATCTATAATCATTAGATGTTACATGTAATCTAAGCATACTAATTTTCATTGCAGAGCTTGGCATTCTTATTGGGCGGAAAGTACTTCATCAAAAAATATTCAACCAACTCTTGCCATGTGGTTACAATATCTGAAGGTAGGGATTCAATATGCTCGTGCTTTATCTCTCAAAGAGTATGAAAACAATTTCAATCTCAAGGAATCGTCTGTAAACTATATAGTTATTTTATTACTTTTAAGCTTATATTTCAATCAATATAAAAGTGGTTTAGAATGCTTTTGTAGTAGTTTTAATTATGTTTATGTTAAGTAGTTAACATTTGAAGTTTTTATTTTAATAATGTATTTATTCTAAATGATACAATGAAAATGTGAAATTTTATTCATAAAAGTGGTTAATAGAATATTGGAAATGTGAAGAAAAGAATATGTTGAATTTTGACTCTAAAGCCCCAATGTTGCAATGTTTGACGGGAATAGATTGGAGACCTTACATTTAAAGAGCATCACATCAGCTTTTGGGCTTAACCCATCTCTTAATCAAGTACTGATGATGACCAAGAATCAAAAGGAATATGGTTACCATTTTTTTTGGGGATATAAATACCTTATTTTCAGAACAAATAAGGGGAGGGGGAGCCAGTTGGTGAAAAGAAGAACATTGATTTTCTGAAGAAAGCAAGCTGGAAAAGAAAAAGATAAGAAAATGAAGAAAGAAAAGAATGACTTGAGTAGAACCACCTTATTCGACTCAAAATCTCTTCACCTTTCTCTTAGAATTGTGTTTCTTTTCTTTTTGTAACTTGAACCATGGTTGATTATTTCTTAATCTTTTTTACTTTGCTAAGGATGCTTGATGCAATATGAGGTTTATTCATTCAAGTGTTATTCATGTTTAATGGTTATTGTTGCTTGATCAACATTAGTGGGTAATTGAGTTAATTGCTAATTTTGAAAAGGTTGTGATTAATGGATGTAAAACTTGAATGGTGCATCTTTAATTTTTTTAATTTTAAATTTGTAATGATACAGACATATATTGTTATCATGCATAATCTTGTAGGAATGGTGCTAGCAATTGTATTCTTGACATTAAATTATCATAGACATATGTTAAATTAATTAAAGGATTGAACATAGTAACTTCGAGAGAAGCTTATAAACTATTGATTTCGGGTTAATAAGTTGTTATATTGTTGCAACATTGCTACCAATAGTTGCATATTAGGGGGAATTAATTATTCTGGCTTACCATTTCATTATTGACAATTTGTGTTACTGTTTTTAAATTGCTTTGAATATTTTTCTTGCATTCAATCAAATTTTGTATTTTCTTCCCAAGTTGTCATTTGTTAATTTTGTAATTTATGTTTTAAAATCAGTCCCTATGGAGACAATAACTCTAGTATTCACTACTATATTACTTACTAGCGATTATGTACACGTGCATATCATAAGAAAATTCATGATAAGTTTCCTTTACACACTTAGACTTTCACATTTGTACCATGTACTATTTCATTATAACCAAATACATAACATTTAATTTCGACCTATACTAGCCATCTATGCCAAATTTCCTAATGTTCTAAATTTGTTCACATACACACACACACACATATAAGGAATCTAATACAAATCCACACATAACTTAGAATAAAATATTAAGTTCCATATGAACTTACCTTATCAAAAAAAAGGAATATAAAAATTCAATACTACAAGAATTAAAGAGGAGTTATTGCTATTATTAAAAAAAAAGATTGTAAGAGTTTGTGTAACCCGAATCTCATCACTTGTTGAAGAAATAAATAAAGTGGCAAAATAAACTAGACTTCAGCCCCACAGTATGAACCATGCCGCACAAGTAGAATACGTATAGAACTACACTTCTTCTATTTGAAATTGATTAGAATAGGGTTTTTTAACCTTTAAATAAGTGTAGTTGAAACTCTTCTTGTATCATTCGTTTTTCAACATTAGTGAATTTATTCTCCTCTGCTTGTGGTTTTTTCCCCAAAAGGGTTTCTACTATTACAAAGGAACCAATGTTAGTGTTTATATTTACAAAGAAAGAGCGGAGTAAAAATAAAATTAAACAAAGGCAATCAGTGTACATCTTCACCAAAAGTAACTTTTTACGCTTTAATACTATTAATTTCTTAATTAAAGTTTCAATAAAAACAATTCTTAGTTAATGCTGATAAATAAATCTAATCACTTTAATTATTATTTCAATTTTAAATTTTTATATCACATCTCATAACTTTTATTTTATCTCTTTAGTTTTTCAATTCACTTGGATTACAAAATTTATGTCCTAAATATAAAATAAAAAAAAACTTACAAATTTTTTTAAATATTTTCAATTCTAGTTTCAATTTTCAACTTGCTTGAGTTACAAAATTTATATCTTCTATATAAAATTAAAAAAGCAACAATATTGAATATTTTAAAGTTACTTTATATATTCAATATCATTCAGTTTTAAGTTTTTAAAGGTATAAATATTTATTTACTTGTTTGTTGCATAAATCAGTTGTTGGCAAGGATGTAACACCCTAAACCTGGCCTAGACGTTATGGCCGAATCTGGCGATGTCACATGATAGAGTGTTTGAAAGCTAAGTTCTCACTATAAAACTATTTCCGATTAATTACTTTTCTTTAGCTTTTATTTATTCCAAAACCGCCTACTCATTTAATCGTTTGCTCTAAAACTTAGTTCGTTGCGGAAGTTTTTAAAAACTATTTTAAGTAGACTGTTATGTTTAAGAAAAACCATTCGCGTTTAGGAAAACATTGTATTTGGTAAAACCGAGTTTTCGTTTGAGTTTTACAGTCTAAAAATTTGTAAAACAATTAAACCTAAAATAAACGCCAACAACCCAAAAGTCCCAATTTACATCAAAATACCTCATAAATAATAGAAAGATAATAAACCAAGTCAAAGGCAGAAATAAAGCAAATAATAGTGGTCACCGTCGAGTCCTCCATCGCACCGATCTGTCTATGTCTGGGGATTACCTACACGCATTAAACAGAAGGGTTGATTTTACGTAAATTCAGTGTGTAATCCCCATAGAAAACAAACATACAATCAATCACAGTAGTAAACAATCAAATGCAGTTTGGGGCTTAAGCCCATTATAGTTTCAGTAGCAGTTCGAGCCTTAGCCTATTTCAGTTATAGTATCAGATATGCATTAGGGTCTTAATCCATCACAATAACAGTTATGCATGTAGTGATCAAAAAATAGAATCCTACCTACCAACCTCTAATACACCATCTCCGTCCATCCCTACATTTCCTATGAGGTTTAAAACACCCACCCAGCCCTACACTTCAAGTTGTACTGAATGCGGCACATATCAGTATAATACAGCTGAGCTGCCAATCGAATAGGCTTAAGAGCCTTTCAATATATATTGCAGCTAAGCTGCCAGTCAATAGGCTTAAAAGGCTTTTCAGTACACTTCCTCCAATAATCATCATCCCAACCCAATGCAATGCAAACATACAATAGATGACATGCTACCACATGGTTATCAGTTATACATACAGTTCAGTATACATGCATATAATCATCATGCTCAGTATATACATCATACATTCAGTTCACACATTTAAGGGTCTAAGTAATGCTTACCAACCCTATAGTAGGTTCACAGTCGACTTGGGCAACCCGTGCAACCTTAAAAAGCATTTTAGTTAAATAGGCTCACAAGCCCATGTGGCCTACCCGTGTGGGCCTACACGGTCCAAATTGGCCTTGGTCATATGGATCACACGGCCTGGCCTAAAATTTCACACACCCGTGTGGCCCACACAGCCCAATTCAGTCTAGCCCGTGTGTCGCACACGACCTACCTGGCCATCACATGACCGTGTCTTGCGCATACGGCCTGGCTTCGTTGATCACACGCCCATGTCTTAGCACACGACCTACCACACGGGCGATCACATGCCTTTGTGGCGTCGATAGTGGGGTTTTTTACTTTCACCGAAACCCTATTTTCTGCATTTTTGGGTACACGCCTGGTTTGATTACGCTGCTAACCCAACCACGAGCATTCCAGAACCTAAAACGAACATTTCAATGCCCAAATTCAGTAATATTTATGATACTTAATCGGTATTACGAGTGTTTATCCTATAACCATTGAAACCATACCTTCAATCGAAATAAGGTTTCCATACACCTAAATCGTCAATGCATGAACTTCAGTCCCTTGATTAATTCCTAAACACCAAATGAAACCCCCTCTTAAGCAGTAGATATATAAAAAGAAATGTTTAGATTATCACAATCCAAAACTTACTGAGCATGTGTAGCCCAATGATGCACAAACATAAACGATTGAAAAATAATACAAAAAAAAGATAAGGGAAGGATGGACAAAAAATCGACAAAAAAGGAAAAGGAGGAAGAAACGACAACAAAGAATTTTGGGAAGTGAGAGAAAACTGAATTTTTGCCAAAAAGGGAATATTTGATAACACTGTTCAATCCCCCAAATCACTCCACTAACCCCACTATCATCCAACTACCTCAATATTTCGGCCAAACTGAAACTCTTACCATCCACCGAGCAAAAATCAACACCCTTGCTCGTGTAGGGATTCGAACAGAAGGCCTCTAACATACCAACACTCAACCACCAAACCAACATGCCTATTCTATTAAGTACTTACCAACAATTAATTAAAGCCTACTAACCAAAGATAGGGCTTTATTCATAAAAATACCAAAATTTTCCCAAGACAAGGCTTGAACTTGGGACCTCACACACACACCCAGAATAATTAACCACTGAAGTAGACAGATATTTATGTCACATTTTCGCAAAAACAAAAATAAAAATTTCGGGGTGTTACAGAGGAAGTTAAAGTACTTATCCTTTATATAAATACTTTATATATTCAATATCCTTTAATTTAATATTTCTTTTGTAACCTCCCTAACATAGCTTAGACGTTAGACTCAAATTCGGGAGATTATATTGGCCACTAAAATGGCTAATAGCGACCAGAGTTTAAAAACAATAAATTTAAAAACATTTGTTCATCTTAGAAGAAATTTTAGCCTATTTAAGTATAACACATGAGATTGAAAACTTAGTTAATTTTTCTAATTTATTTACTACTCAATTCTTATTTATAAATTAGTAGCGAAAAAGTAATAATTGACTTTAGTTTTTAGTTAAGTGAAATCAGAATAAGTTGAGCTAAATTAATTTTTAATCTATGTTTCATTGTCCAATTAAATATCATGCATGCTTAACTAAACCCAAAATAGAAGTCTCATGCCACAATTCAAACAAAGTGATACAATTCTTAAAATAATTGAAATTTCAAATAGAAAATCTTAAAATACTTCTTAATATAAATTTATTCCAACCAAGCCATCTATATGCCGAGTCCACTTTCTAACCTGGGGGGTTATTTGTAAAGATGGAGATAAAAGGAGAGTGAGTTATAAAGTTCAGTGTAAGTTCAATCACAAGAATACTAGTGCAAACAATAGATAAAAAATACAGAATATCAATTCATAGAATAAATCACAATTAAATAGCAATACAGAATATCGGGAATTCAAATAAATTAATCAACATAACTTCTCAGTGTTCATAGTCATGTGTATGTCTTATGAATACAATGCAATATAAATTCATCAGAATAGGTCCTACCCAACTCCGTTACGCTTCATAGTAGGAGTTCCCTAGAACTCTTCTACCTTTACACCAGATTACGGATAAACCACTAACATTGTAGATGATCTGCTAGTACAGTGTGGATAGACCACTAATAATAAAAATGGTGGATGAACCATTGAGTTTTTTTTAATAAAACAATTTTTTACAGAAAAACTGCCAATAGGTTGTCGATACACAACACATTTACAATTTAAAGCTACTAATACAATGTGACTAAACCATTAATCAGTGCAAATAAAAGGTTCTAATATGGTGTAGATAAACCACTGAACTGTAACACCCATATCTTGTTCTGTTATCGAAATAGGGTTACGGAGTGTTGCCATACAAATCGAAACATTTCATTTCAATTAGCATTCAATCATAAAAATAATTTCATAAATTCAAATAAGATTCAACATGAAATAAATCAAACATTTATAGGCCTTAAATCGAGCCTTCGAAGCCCTAAAAATAAGTTACGAACATTCAGGGATCAAATCAGAACAAATCAAAATATTCAGGGAAAATTTTAAAAAATTTCAAAATAGAGGTCACACGGCCATGTGGCACTACCCAAGTCGTGTGGTGCAAGGACGTGGCCGTGTGGCCAGTCATATCCCAGACCGTGTATCATTCAAAATAAATCTACACGATCATGTCGTAGGCTTTGTGGTAGCCCGTGTAATAATCGAAATACCCTTACACGGTCGTGTTTCAGATTGTGTGGATACTACACTTAAACACACTTAGGGCAGACAATGTGTGACACACAGCTGTGTGTATCCAAAATTGACAAAAAACATACTCTTTTCTTCTCCCATATGCATACATACCTAAACATACTCAAACATACAATCAAATAGGTCATTTGACACCTTCAATATCAATCTACTCATGTAATATAATCAATCATAAACCTAACCAATATGTCATAATAGACACCTTAATATTTCAATACAATTCACTTCCATATTTTCATATACAAAGCATAATTAACACGTCAAAATCTTACATCTATATCATTTCATATCATTAGTTATCATAATGTCATTGTAGTTCATTCTTGATCAACAAATTCTACCTAAGTAAAACATGCATACCTACATAGGTTATCTAAACACAAAAACACAAGTTAAAGGTATAGTTTGCACAAACCAAGTACTTATGTATCATATCCAAAAAGAGTGCTATTACATGCCATATATACCAAACTAAAATCTATGACTACCAAAAATTCCCAGATAGTGTGATTCTTTGAGTTGATTCGATCTCCTGATCCACAAAACGTATCTACAAGAAATAAAACAAATAATACGAGTAAGCATTCATAAAGCTTAGTAAGTTCGTCGATTGAACGGTGAAGCTTACCGAATCAACATAATAATAATTCAACTAAAAGATTAATAAATAGATTCCTATCAACGAGGTTATTATCAAAATTCCTATCAATCACAGCTCCCAACAGGTGAGTAATGCTCAAACATTAGTTCAAATCAATTTTCCACATTTCAATAACATTTGCATTTCTTATTATCACAATGTGTCGAAACCTTTTTTTATTTTTGAAAAAAGGGGATCTACTTAAATAGAAATATGGAGTCGCCGCCAATCCTTTTTGTTTAGGTGTGATCGGATCACCTCATAAAACATTTTGTCTTATAAAACATTAACTTTGGTCTTCGTATTTCAAGAAAATGAGCTCAGAAGTCGGTTAAGTACGAGGAAGGGTTAACACCCTCGTACGCCCAAAATTGGTACCAAATCGATTAAATGATGTCCTAATGCTAAACATTTGAAAAGTTTTGAAAATACAATTTCTTTAAAAAAGATTGGAATAACTCGAGTTAGAATTTAAGATTCACTCGTTCTGAAGGGATAAAACGCCACATCCAATACGTTAGGATACGACATTTTAAACTCTCAAAACTGAGATCATCTTATGATTTCCAAAACATGCAAGTAAAAGAATATTTAGTTATTTGATCAAACGAAAAGCCAGAATCCAACACGTTAGGGCCCAATTTTTCGAATTTCCAAACACAAAACATTGCCTTATTCTGAGAAGTTTCAAGTAAAAGTGAATATAAAAACGACTTGAAATGCATTTGTTTGATTCATTGGAAGTAAAGGAAATGAAATGATCAATTTTAGGCAAATGAGCAATACAATACACGAAAATGGAAAGCAAAGTAACAAATATGAAAAAAATATACATGGACAACATGTTATACAAATAAATGACAATAATATAAAGATACAAATATGTAAATCAAAACACACCCAATAATAATAATCTTACAACATGCACTATTTAACATATCTAAATAAAGACTAGTGAATAAAAAAAAATCTATTTTTAAAAAAGAAACAAAAGAAAAAACTTTTAAATGGTAATGAGCAATGTGAAAACAAATGATGTGAAGGAAGATGAATTTGAAATTGACAATGGAAAAAAAAGTAAATTATATGAGTATAGACAAATAATGCATGCAAAAACTTGAAATGAATCACAACATAGATAAAAAAAAGAATAAATAGTATATATAAAGCATAAAGTTTGACACATAAACGAATTTCAAAATAAGAAATTTAAAATTAAGGTTATACAAAACAATTTAAAACAAAATTTATAAATAAAAATATAACATGAACTATGTTCATAGAAATAATAATGTATGCTCATATAAAATTTTAAAACAAATAATGTACGTATAAGAAAAATTTTTAAAATAAATGAATTATATAAATACGACAATTAAAAATATACAAAAGAATATACATAAAAAATAATCTATATAACACGAAATCAATGATATACAAAACCTTTTAAAACAAAATGTATTAATCTAAGGATAATAATTTATATAAAATGAAAATTTTAATATAAATAAAGCATATATACAAATAAATAATGGAAAATGTTTGGAATAAACAAAGTATAATTTAAAATAGGGTTCTTAAAAGAAATAAAGTATATATATAAATAGATTTAAATGAAAATATATACATAAAATAATATGAAATCAATAATATTTACATAGAGTAAAAATAATTTCAATAAAAATTATATATGTAGGTATAAGATAATAATATGTAAGAGTTTTAGAAAAAGAGTGATATAAAAGTGAATTTTAAATAAATAGTTATATAATTTAAAAAAATAAAAAATATATATATACAAAAAATGAATAACGAATAAATTAAAGAGATAAATAATTTTACATATTGAAATTAAAAAACTTAATTGAAATAAAACCAAACTAAAAGGGATAATTTATAAATAAATAAATCTATTAAAAACAGAATTGCGGACTAAAATACAGTACGCGCAAACAAAAATGGATTAGAAATGCAATTAAACCAAATTTCGAAACGAGGCATTTAACGCGGACTAATTTGAAACATTGTTCAAACTTCAGGGACAAATTAAAAAAAATAAGAAAGTTGAAATAAGGCCCAATCATAGGACTGCGCAAAAGAGAGGGGCCAAACACGAAAATATCCCCTCTAAGCAAAATGCACGGATCCTCATGGGTATCGGATCGGGTCGAATCGGATCGGGGCCTATACGATGTCGTTTTGAGGCCACTGAACCAAGCCTCAAATGACGCCGTTTCACAGATGCATAAAAGGCCAAAATAAACCTTAAAAAAACCCTCGGCCATTACCAAAAATGCTAACTCTCTCTTGACCCCTCTCCTATTTGGCCGACGGAGCTTCCGGCTTAATCACCAAACGCCACTGCAATCGGTGATTGACGACAAGCGGAGACCCTACTTTTAGCCACTTTGAAACCACATGCAAGGCCCTTATCATTTCTAACTTTGAAGTCCCATCTTGAACTTCGATTTAGACGAAGAAGATGAGGACTCCGAAGGTACCCTACCACAGGTAAATTCTCTCTTTTCCCTTTTATTTTCACACGCAACGAAACAACAATCACAAATCAAAGAAGAAAAACGAAAGGAAAAAAAATCGAAATCTCAGAATCACCTTTGAAAAACTGATTTTTTGATTGAATCTATATTAAGTATGCGTGCGTAAAAATTTACACTATTTTCACTAGGCTTTTTATAGCCAAATCTTCATAAAAAATTGAAAAACCAAATACACGTTTTTCATTTCTACTCTGCTGTATTCTGTTATTTCCTTCTCGTAGGCTCAAATGACGTGGATGTATAGAGGAGGCCATTGTTGAGGCTATGTGCAAGGGGTTTCCAGAATCTTCGCCATACTTGGGCCATGTGAGCCTTCCTTGAAATCGAACTGTTGGGGCCAGAGACCATTGCTGAGAATGTTGCGGCGCGAAGGCGCTTCAGAAACCCTTAGGTTTTCTGGAAGCAATTTAACCATTAGGCCTTTTTGGGTTAATTTTAAATTGGGCTATCGGGTCAGCCTTCGATTTGGGCTACTGGGTCCGAGTATTTATGGTTATTAGGCCAGTGGGTTTTTGGGTTTCTATTCAAGTTTCGGGTTAGGTTTATTTAATTTAATTTGGGCCAAAGTTTTGTAATCTAGACTGTTATTTTATTTTGTTTTCGTTTTGGGCTCTTTTAAAATACTGTTGTAAATGGACTTTAGACTCTTTAAATAATTTGGTTTTATTTTGTGGTTTTATTTGTTGTAAATAGATCTAAGGGCCCGGGCGAATGGGCCTTCTATAGCTGCCCCTGATTGCTCATTATCGTGTAACAGAAATGAAGCAAAGACTTTAAAAAGACCAATTTTGCCCGGTCTTGCTGAATCTTGACTTTTTGGCACTCATTTTCTTCAAGGAGCCCCATTCCATCCCACTGCGCCTTCAAGAGTATGGAAATTGGTGACTTGATCTGCTTCAATAAAATTTCAAGGAGAAGAAATTTGTAGCTTCAATCTACTCCATTGGAACTTCAAAGAACGGATAATTTCAACCTGCTCCACTGCAACTTTAGGGAGATAAGGTTTGGGTATTTTTATCCTGCTCCGCTGCAACTTCAGGGAGATAAGGATAGTGGCTTCAATCTGCTTGACTGCAATTCCAAGAAGATAAGATTTGCTACTTTTAGTTTACTCCACTGCAACTTCAGGGAGATAAGACTAGTAATTGCAATTTCAGGAAGATAAGATCTGCTGTATTCAGTCTGCTCTGCTGCAAACTCAGGGAAGCAAGGCTGGTGTCCTCGATCTGCTTTACTACAACTTCAGGAAGACAAGATTTGTTATTTTTAGTCTGCTCTGCTGTAAACTCAGAAAGGCAAGGCTGGTATCGTCGATTTGCTTCACTGCAACTTCAGAAAGACAAGATCTACTATCTTCAGTCTGCTCCGCTGCAAACTCATGGAGGCAAGACTGGTATATTTGATTTGCTTCATTGTAACTTTAGGAAGACAAGATCTGCTATCATTAGTCTACTCCACTGCAAACTCAGGGAGGCAAGGCTGGTATCTTTGATTTGCTTCACTACAACTTCAGGAAGATAAGATC
This sequence comes from Gossypium stocksii, assembly GCA_020496765.1. Classification (NCBI taxonomy): domain Eukaryota; kingdom Viridiplantae; phylum Streptophyta; class Magnoliopsida; order Malvales; family Malvaceae; genus Gossypium; species Gossypium stocksii. Next base: position 60,880,016 of record CM035622.1, read on the forward strand.
TGCTATCTTTAGTCTTTTCCGCTACAACTTCAGGGAGATAAGACTAGTAACTTTGATCTGCTTCACTGCAACTTCAGGAAGACAAGATCTGCTATCTTCAGTCTGCTATGCTGCAAACTCAGGGAGGCAAGGCTGGTATCTTCGATCTGCTTCACTGCAACTTTAGGAAAACAAGATCTGTGAATTCACCGATAGTGCTACACCTTTTTCTGGAGAACCTGTCCTGTAGAATCGGTTTTATGTGCTTATACTTATGTAAATAATTAGGATGCCATGATCGGAATGAATTGAATGCTCTTAACTAAATATGTTATGATATATGAAAGCAGAAATGTCATGAGAATGATACCTCTTTAGTATTTAGGGTGTCGTCACTCATCGCTTATCAGGGCTCTATTAATGCCGTAGTATACTGCCACCTTGCTCAGCTAACTTTTTCGACAGGAAACCCGAATAAAAAATCATGTTCTACTCAACAGGTTTACCCCACTATAACTTCAGGATCCATTCCACTATAAAACTGGTACTATCCTCAAATCCTCCCACAGCAACTCAAGGGTGTAGAATCTGAATCTTTTCAATCCATTCCCCTTGCCATTCAAGGGTATAGGATTTGAATCTTCTTTCATCAATTTGGTTTATTACACCATTTTCTGGGTGTCCTGACCAGATGCTTATACATGAATGTAGGTTCTCTTTATCCAAAAATGACCTCCTGGTAATGCCTTTTACTTGTTCATTAAAGCTTCATCCCTGCCATGATATTTGGTTTAAAAATCTAAAGAGATAGTCTCAATTTAGACTCCTCCTTCTCAGATGTTTCCAAACCTTAGGCCAGGTAAGTTCTGAACAATAGTCCTATTTTAGGTTCTTGTATTATTTAGAAACCTCCTTAGTAATATGCAGAACTTCTTCCATGAAAATATTATTAATCCATTAATCATTATTTCAATGCAACATACTTGCAAAAGATCATAACAATGGATAAGAATAGAATTGTTTTGGAACATAGCTCGAGATAAATAAATTATCGAAGATAGCAGAAATAAAAATAAATTGATTGAAGATGCATGTCTTGAAAAGAACAAAGTATTCAAAGATAGCAAATTCATTATGAATAAAATAAAGACTAGGTGCCCCAGATATCGCAGCCTGAGCTTCTCTGTACAAACTTCTTGAAGACCGTTTTGAGCTCGACATGTGTTTAGCAGATCTGGAGTACTTTGTCAATGCCCCAAGATGTAGTATACCATTTCCTTATTAATTCAAGTATAGCAAGATCACCGCATGCCCTCTCTTTGATCAACATTTGAGTCACTTTTTTCATGTTTTTAACTCAAATCCCTTTTGGTCTTAAGGGGCCCTTTGCGAGTTTTCACCTTGGCCTCTCCTTTTTATTTTTATTATTTTATTTTTTTATATGGGGTCTCAAAGCACCCTTTGTGGGTTTTCACCTTGGTCCCTCCTTTTTTTTAAAAAGGTTCTCAAAGCGCCCTTTGCGGGTTTTTACTTTGGCCTCTTTCCCTTTCAAGTATAGTACTTTTTGACTGAATCTGAATTTACAGGATTGGGTAATTTTTTTCCATCCATTTCAGTCAAAATCAGCGCTCCTCTGGAGAAAGCCTTCTTCACCACGTAAGGTCCTTCCCAGTTTGGCATCCATTTCCCTCTGAAATCTTTTTGTATGGGAAGAATTTTTTCAATACCAGGTCCCCTTCATGAAACTCTCTTGGGCGGAATTTCTTGTCATAAGCTCTCATCATTTGTTTTTGATACATATAACCATGGATAGCCCTTAGCCTCTTTTCCTCAATCAAGTTCAACTGACCGTATCAAGACTGTATCCATTCTGCTTTATCTAACTTTAGCTCTGACAAAACTCGAAGGGAATGTATCTTTACTTCAATGGGTAAAACTGCCTCCATTCGATAGACTAATGAGAAAGGCTTTGCCTCAGTAGAAATTCTAATAGATGTTCGATAAGCATAGAGGGCAAATGGTAACTTCTTGTGCCAATCTCTATAAGTTTCAGTCATTTTCCCCACAATCTTCTTAATGTTTTTATTGGCGGCTTCCACTGCTCCATTTATTTTTGGGCGATATGGTGATGAGTTGTGGTGTCTGATATTGAACTGACTATAGACCTCTGTTATCATGCTGTTGTTTAAGTTGAGTGCATTATCTGATATGATCCTTTCAGGCATTCCATATCGACATATGGTTTCCTTTTTAAGGAATCTGCTGGCTGCCGACTTAGTAACATTGGCATATGAAGCAGCCTCTACCCATTTGGTGAAATAGTCAATGACCACAAAGATGAATCGGTGCCTATTTGAGGCTTTTGGCGAGATTGGCCCTATGATATCCATGCCCCGCATAGAGAAAGGCCATAGGGAAGTCATAACATGTAGGGGCGAATGAGGTACATGAATTTTGTCTCCATAAATTTGGCACTTGTGACATTTCTTGGCATAATTTACACAGTCTCCTTCCATAGTAGACCGATAGTACCCAAATCTTGTAATTTGTCTAGCCATTGTAAAGCCATTGACATGTGTTCCACAAATGCCCTCGTGGACTTCTTCCAAAATTTTCTTAGCTTTGACTGCGTCTACACATCTCAATAGTACTTGATCCTTTCTTCTTTTGCACAAGATTTCCCAATCTAAGACATAGCCACAGGCTAATCTTCTTAATGCCCTTTTGTCATCCTCGATTGCTTGGTCAGGATATTCATGATTTATCACATGTTGTAATATATCATGGTACCAAGGGTGATCATCTCTTTCTTCTTCCTCCACATTGTAACAATGGGCTGGGGCCTCATAAATACTCATCTGAATGGACTTTACATCTTCTTGTTTACTCACTTTGATTATAGAAGCCAAAGTAGCCAAAGCATTTGCCATCTGGTTTTCATCTCGCGGGAGATAATAGAAAGTAATATCATCAAATTCCTTAATCAACCCTAGAACTATCCTTCGACAATTAATTAATTTGGGGTCGTTCGTCTCCCATTCATCTTTAAGTTGATAAATCACTAATGCAAAATCTCCATATACTTCTAGCACTAGGATTTTGAATTCTAAGGCTGCACGGAGTCCCATAATACATGCTTCATACTCTGCCATATTATTTGTACAATCAAAATCCAATTTGCAAGTGAAAGGATAATGATTTCCATTTGGGGATACCGGGACTGCCCCAATTCCATTACCCACAACATTTGATGCTCCGTCAAAATTCAGCTTCCAAAGATGACCCCTTGTAGCATCTTCTTCAGTGGCTACCACATACATTAACTCTTCATTAGGAAAATCAAAGTTTAATGGCTCATAATCTTTTAAAGCTTTGCTAGTCAGAAAATCTGCTATTGCGCTTCCCTTCACAACCTTTTGATTTACATAGACTATATCAAATTCAGAAAGCAGAATTTGCCATCTAGCCATCATTCCATTTAAAGCAGTTGACTCTATCATGTATTTTAAAGGATCCAACTTCAAGATCAACCAAGTCGTATGGTACAACATATATTGTCTCAACCTCTGAGTTGTCCAAACCAGGGTACAACACAATTTCTCAATCGGCGAATATCTCATTTCACACTCAGTGAATTTCTTACTGAGGTAATATATTGCCTTCTCTCTTCGTCCTGACTCATCGTGTTGACCAAGGACACATCTCATGGAGTTATTAAACACTATCAAATACAGTATTAATGGCTTATCAGGTACAGAGGTGACAATACTGGGGGACTTGACAAGTACTGTTTAACCTTATTAAAAGCTTTCTGACATTCATCATCCTATATGGGGTCACATTTCTCGGTTAATTGTGAAATAAACCGAGCAATGTAATTTAGCCTTCCAAGGCAACCTCGAACTTCTTTTTGGGTGCGCGGCGGAGGCGATTCTTGTATAGCCTTGACCTTTTCTGAGTCAATCTCAATTCCCCTTTCGCTAACTATAAAGCCCAACAATTTTCCAGATCTAGCTTCAAAAGTGCATTTTGTTGGATTGAGTTTTAATTGGAAGTTTCTCAATCTCAAAAATAACTTCTTCAAAACTTGGATGTGTTCCTTTTCTGTTTGAGATTTTGTGATCATATGATCAACAAAAACTTCAATTTCTTTGTGCATCATACCATGGAACAAGGTCACCATAGCCTTTTGATATGTCGCGCCCGCATATTTCAGCCCAAACGGCATCACCTTATAACAGAACGTACCTCACAAAGTTATGAATGTAGTTTTTTCAATATCTTCAGGATGTATCTTTATCTGATTATATCCCGAGAAACCATCCATGAAGGAAAATAGTGAGTAGCCTACCATATTATCCCCCAGAGTATCAATGTGAGGCAAGGGGAAATTATCCTTCAGGCTGGCATTATTTAAGTCTCTATAATCTACACACATTCACACCTTTCCATCCTTTTTAGGGACAGGCATGATGTTGGCTACCCATTCCGAGTATTTGACCACCCGCAGGAATCCAATATTGAACTACTTTTTGACCTCCTCTTTTATTTTTAGCATAATATCAGGCCTCATTCTCTGGAGTTTCTGCTGAACTAGCTTGCAATCCTCTTTTATGGGAAGGCGGTGTACTATGATATCGGTGCTTAACTTGGGCATATCTTGGTATGACCATGCAAAGGCATCTTTGAATTCTTGAAGTAATTCAATAAGGTCTTGTTTTGTTTCTTTGGTTATGCACGTTCCAACTTTCTGTCACCTTCAAAGTCCTGGGATCCCTCTAAATACATGTCTTGCTTAAAAGGAGATTCTAAGTCAGTAACAGCGTCGCTCATGTCGTTGATATTTGGGACCCTATTGTAAGTTCAAAAGAATACACAAAGAAAGAATAAATTCAAGAATAATTATTTGTATGGTATAATTATGAATGAAATGAAAGAATGATTTGGAAGAGAATCCAAAAGAATGAAAGAATAATGAAAGAATATTTGCTCAAAATGATAGCAAAGATGTACTTCATTGAAATAATGATATTTGGACATGAGCCTATTTCATAAAAGAAATTTCATTGCTCCTAGGCTTAAAGCAACAAATGTGTTTTGAACATTACTCTGAGTAAGCTCTAAATACTACAGGAATTTCTTCTGCAGTCTAATTGTCCAAAACACTCCCAAGTTCGTCAGGGCGGATATCTGACAACGTCCCCTCTTCACTTGCTTCTTCAAATATGGTATTGATGTGAACATTTCCCAACATTTCTTCAATACTTTCTTTCTTTGGCATCTTTCGCTCAGGGTAAATAATCTCTCTAGATACGAAAGTCTTCGATATGTGAGGAATTACATGGGTTCCCACTTGATTCCTTCTCCACTCAAACGTGCCCTCCTTCTTTCTTATTTTTTTCCAACTCCTTCTTTCTCTGTCTAATATCTGGCTTAAACCCCAAACCAAAACGGTCATGTTTGTCCTTCAGTATTGGAACCTTAACTCTTCCCTAGATGTGTCTTCTGAGTCCCTTTCCTAGTAAAGCTCCCCTTCCTACCATCAACTTTAGACCCATCATTGTAGTTTTGGATATCTTCGGCGCTAGAATCTTGCTCCTTTCAGTCATGAATATTGCATTTACAAACTCTAAAGACTGAAAAGAACATTTAATTACTTCATTATTTGTCTCCAAATATGGCGCATCATTGGTTACAGCTGCAATAATATCTTCTTCGGAGTTTATCATCCCCAACCGACCTTCTGATACTAGTTTTAACTTCTGATGTAGCGACGAAGGCACTGCCTCTGCCAATGTATCCAAAGTCTCCCTAACAAGTAGTTGTAGGAGGGTTTAATATCCATCACTAAGAAATCCACCTCATATGTAGTTGGGCCAATCAACAAATATATTTCTATTCTCCCCATGACCCTTCTTTCTGTGCCATCAAACACCTGCAGTATATTCTAACATCCCTTCATATGTGAGCTATCCACAGGTAATCTATTTAATGTAGATAAGGGTAATACATTCAGTGCTGATCCATTATCTGTCAAAACTCCTGGCAATGTGTACCCTTTGTATCTGGTGGTTATGTGCAGGGCTTTAGTGGATCCCATACCTCTTGGTGGTATTTCATCATTATTGAAGTAGATGAAGTTATTAGCACTTATGCTATTAACCAGTCGATCCAATTTATTGACAGAGATATCATTGGTCACATATGTCTCGTTTAACACTTTCATCAATGTATTTTGGTGTACCTCCGAACTCAAGAGTAAAGATAGTATAGATATGCGTGTTGGCTGTTTATGCAACTGTTCCACAACACTATACTCACTATGTTTTAGGAACTTCGAGAATTTTTTAGCTTCCTCCTCTTTTACCAGCTCATTAACAGGCGACTCAAGTTCGACTACTTTTCCCTTCTTTTGCTCCACCATCTAACCTTTTCCTTTTACGGGTTCTATTCGGGCATTTATCAAATCGTAGCGTTTCCCACTATGCGTATGAGAACCTACATCTTGATCCTCTTTTGAAGCACTAGCTGAGCTCTCCTTTCCCGGTATTGTCACATTGCAATCATAATTCCAAGGAACCTTCTTACTATCTTTATAAGAGAAGCTTGCAGGTTTCTCAATTATGATTTTCGATGTCATCGGTACCCCAGCTTCATTACTTTTGGGTCGTAAAATGATAACCACTGGGTAATTGACTTTTGGGACCTTTATTGTCGATTCTAACACACATATGCTTCCCTCCTCCTTAACCTCTTCGTAGAACTCCATCTTTTTATTGTCTATCGAACCTTGCACCAAGGCTTTAAATTCTACACAATCTTGAATCTTGTGCCCTTCTTCATGATAAAACTCACAGTAATTCCTTATCTTTTTGTAACTCCCTTCCCAATCCGAAATAATTAACCCCCTTTTCACCATTTCGTTCCAGACCCATCTCAAAGGAATTTTTACTTTTGCAATATCTGCCTTAATTCTTCTTCCCATATTTTCACTTATCATGTTTACTCCATTATCAATATGATTGGGTAGCGGATTCTATGTACTAGGTGTATCGTCAAATTTCACAATACCCCTTTTAATTAGTCTTTCAACTACTTTCTTAAAAGCAGTTCAATTTTCTATTGAATGCCCCGAAATTTCTACATGGTAATCACATTGAGCGTTTGCATTGTACCATTTGAGGTATGGGGGCTATAACGGCTTTAAGTAAAAAGGAGCCACCACATGCGCATCGAATAAACTTTGATATAACTTCCTATACGATATTGAGATTGGCGTAAATTGGAGTTTCTCCGTGTTTTGCTTTGTGCCAGATTCTTGTATTGACGAACCCTGATGCCCAGTAGTCACTGCTCTTGGCTGATTAACAGTAAACGATTTTGAGTACCCTATATTTACATTGTTCACTTTGTTTTCCTTTTTTCGCAGGGCTAACCTTTTGGTATTCTCCCCTGCCTCTATCCTTTCGCTTTTTATTGCATTCTTAATCATTTCTCCAGTCATTACCATGTCTAAAGAGTTTTTTGTGGCACCTTCCAATATGTGAGTAATGAACGGGGCCCTTAAAGTATTGATAAAGAGAATCGTGGTCTCTTTTTCTAAAAACGGTGGCTGAACCTATATGGCAACCTCTCTCCATCTCTGCACATATTGTCTAAAACTATCATTCGGCTTCTTTTCCATGTTTTGCAAGGTGATTCTATCAGGAGTCATGTCTGTCACATGACTATATTGCTTCATAAATGCTTGCGCCAAATCCTTCTACGAACTAATCCTGGCATGACTCAGTTGATTGTACCACTTGGATGCTGCCCCCACCAAACTGTCTTAGAAGCAATGGATCAACAGTTGATCATTGTTAACATACCCAGTCATCCTTTTGCAGAACATGGTAATATGAGCTTTAGGGCAACTAGTTCCATTTTATTTCTCAAATTCTGGCATTTTGAATTTGTAGGGAAGTACAAGATTCAGAACCAAACTCAAATCCTTAGCATCTATTCCATGATAGTTATCAACGCTTTCCATTACCCTGAATTTTTCCTCCAGCCATTTACATCTGTCTTCCAACTACTTTGGCAATTCTGTCTTTGCTTTCTCTCTTTCTGCTACCTCATCCAAATCAAGGACTGCAGGGTTTGAATTATCTCTTGGGTTAGAACCTGAACCAGTTTGGAAATTTATTGGCACTGAAACACTAGCCTGAAATTGTTGAGGTCTGATCGTGACGGAGAGTCTTCGCGGGTACACCTCAGGTTGTGTCTGTGCATGAGTTGGAGTGAAACCTAGAAGATAGAAAGGATCTTCATTATTTTCCCCAGTATTGACCATAGGGCTTTTCCCTTTATCCATCACCCAATTCAGCAGCTGAGCCATTTGAGTCATCATATTTCTTTGAGACTCCAGCATTTTGTCCATCATATCTTGTTGAATCGTAGCTCGTTGCTCTTGCATTTGCAATTGTAGTTGATCTTGCATCTCCTTTTAGTTGCTCAAGCCTTTCCAATCTCTGGTCCATATTTTTTGTTTTTGCTCGAGTACTGTAACGATGTAAGCTTTTATTGGTTTCCAGATTAACTGAAAAAATTTTAATTACTTAGGATCTTTCGGTGGACTTTAATGTATATGATGCAAATGTAATGCAAATGCATGAAATGAATGCAAAAAGGCGTCGATTCTAATTCAATTCCATTTAGCAAACTTTACTAGAAAACAAAGCTCTTTACATAAAATGGATTACAAATATGGCTTTGCCCTAATGCTCAAAGCCTTAATCTTCCTAAGCAATGAAGCTAGATCTTGCCCCCGGTCTAGCTCCAGCTCGTACTTCACACTTAGTATATCGCCTACACTGCCAAAGTTTGCAAGTGATCAGCTACTTCCCGAATTTGAACCACAGCTTCTCCCATAATGTAATCTGTATTTTTGATTTGATTATGAGAATGGTGAAGTTCATCCTTCCAATGTTCTTCACTAACTTCAAGGAACTTAATACAGATTTCACAGTTCTATAATGCCGTCTTTAATTATTCTATTTTCCCCTTCATTTCCTCAATTTTGCTTAAGCTTACCCTCAGCTCCATCATGGAATTACGATTTCAATACTGATAAATAGACTTTTCAAGCTCGTCCCTCCTAGCTTTTAATTTATCCTTTCCATATCAACTTTCTAACAATTTCTTTTTTAGAGCCTCATTTTGTGCCTGAGCCTCTTGAAATTTCCTTTCTTATCATTTAGCCTTAGTCTTTTCCTCTTGGATCTCCTGTCGCCACTGCTCTGAAGTGTTCCCCAACCTAGCAGTTCTCATCGATAGACGTAGCTTCTTATAATCGATCTTTAACCTATCCAGATCTTCCTCGGCTTTATTCTTTCCTTTTCTTAATTTCTCAGCCTCTGACTTCTGAACATCCACGTCTAATCGCAAGTTCATTTTCTCTTCTTCCAACTATTCTATTCTTTTTTTGAGTTCAGCACTCCTCCTTTCGAAATCCTATTTTATGATTTCTAACTTTGATAAGACTACTTATAAGTACTCTTCCATTGACCGAGCACCCTCTTGACTTGGCTTAGGAATATTATCATTTATCCTTTTGCTCCGCCACCCATTGTATTCTGGAGTTGTGATTGCACCCACAATCAACCTCTTCATCTGGCAAGTTTGCTTCCAAGCATTGGAAATTTCAGAAACCTTCTTCTTATAATTGTCTCCTCTATACGAGAACTCACATTGAGCTAGCTCGTGTGTCGCTAGCACAAACTGCCTTGATTTGTACTAACTCGATACAAGCAAAGGAGCATATCCCACGGCTCCCTAAATTTTAAGTAAAGGGACCCAATCAAAACTCCTACACCGGTAAAGGATCTCGTCAGGAACCATCTATGGAGCTCTCCATTCAACATATTCCTCTTGGAGATTTTGGAGAATCGCCATCCACTTTTCCTTTGATTCATCATCCATCCTTAGCGTAGCTGTTTCCTCCCTTAATGGGGAATAATTCTCAGAGAACACCCAGTAAGAAATCTTATCTAACTTCCAAAAATGACCATGAAACCAGACTAACAACAATTGCGTGCATCCAATAAATCTACCTTCACCTGCCCTCTGGCATACACTTAAAGATCGGAACGTCTCAGCTAGAATTGCAGGGACCAGCATGACTTATTTGTCCAGAGGATCAAATAAGTTAGTGACTGCTTCATCTATATGCCTCAAAACTTTAGGGAAAATTACCAATCCATAAATGCTCAAGGCAAAGACGTCAACTCTCTTCTTTACATCAAGGTGTGCTAGGATCAAGTCTCTCAAGTTCACCCAATGAATGCATTTACCCTCACCCTTTTGCTGAATTCGGGCTATAACCCACTGTTCACTAATTCCGGTGATGTTCATCAATTTCTTCACGAAAGTTGAGACATTAGTAATATAAGCCTTGTCGACCTGGATCTTTGGACAACGCAATAAGGTTGTATATTCCTCTATTGTGGGCACCATTTCCACATTCCCGAAAGTGAAACAACTGTAAGCGAGGTTCCAAAATTGAGCTATAGCCCGAAACAAATGCTTGTCTACCTTAATGTCGAGCAAATAGGATATATCCCCATAATTATATTGAAACAACCGCTAGATCTCATCATCCCACTTGGCCTAGACATCTCTCAATTCCTAGAGCTCATTTTGAGTCACACTAATACGGGTGAAGCCCCACAACTCTGATGTAAACCCCTCAGCTAGACTATCCCCTTTTTTCGATTGCACTTTCTCTGACCATGTACGGATAGCCGCATTATCTGCCACTATATCAAGAAATTTTCTTTTCATGGCAAGCTTTCAAACTTAGTAACTGAACATGAATCGACACCTCTTTAAATATGCAATGTCATGCAATCACAACCAAAACCAACATAAAAAAGTCAGTATCAAATGATAAAATTCAAAGCAAACATAACATAGTCAAACACCTATTTGGGTAACCACTAGGGTTCAGCATAGCTCTGTAGGGTAGGCTCTTAGGGTTCACTATATATGGTTCGACTTTAGAGTAAGGGTACCTAAACCAGTAGATTCCTTGATCCTTACCCATTATAGGCTTATATGGATCAAGTTCAGTTCAGGGGAATACATTTCCTTATGCCCATACGAGGTGAAAACCTCACAAGGCATAGTTTCTCACTCCCACTTAAAGGTGTGACTACACAGTCATGCAATGCAATGCAAAAGTATTTTACAAGATTCAAACAACCATAATCACATAATATGACCCAACCAAGTACAATAAAACATGATTTTTAAAATTAGATTTTCAATTTTCGACAAAAGGAAAAAAATTAACCAATTTATGGCCTGACTCTCAAGGTCCCCAGCGGAGTCGCCAAGCTATTGAAACCTTTTTTTATTTTTGAAAAAACGGGGATTGACTTAAAAGAAATATGGAGTCGCCACCAATCCTTTTTGTTTAGGTGTTGTCGAATCACCTCATAAAATATTTTGTCTTATAAAACATTAACTTTGGTCTTTGTATTTCAAGAAAATGAGCTCGGAAGTCGGTTACGTACGAGGAAGGGTTAGCACCCTCGTACGCCCAAAATTGGTACCAAATCGATTAAATGATGTCCTAATGCTGAACACTTGAAAAGTTTTGAAAATACAATTTCTTTAAAAAAGGTTGGAATAACTCGAGTTGGAATTTAAGATTGACTCGTTCCGAAGGGATAAAACGCCACATCCAATATGTTAGGATACGACATTTTAAACTCTCAAAACCGAGATCATCTTATGATTTCCAAAACATGCAATTAAAAGGATATTTAGTTATTTGGTCAAATGAAAAATCGGAACCCAACACGTTAGGGCCCAATTTCTCGAATTTCTAAACACGAAACATTGCCTTATTTTGAGAAGTTTCAAGTAAAAGTAATTGTATAAATGACTTGAAATGCATTTGTTTGATTCGTTGGAAGTAAAGAAAATGAAATGATCAATTTCAGGCAAATAAACAATACAATACACAAAAACGGAAAGTAATGAACAAATATGAAAAAATATACATGGACAACATGTTACACAAATAAATGACAATAATATAAAGATACAAATATGCAAATCAAAACACACCCAACAATAATAATCTTACAACACGCACTATTTAACATTTCTAAATAAAGATTAGTGAATAAAAAAATTCTATTTTTAAAAAAGAAACAAAACAAAAAACTTTTAAATGGTAATGAGCAATGTTAAATCAAATGATGCGAAGGAAGATGAATTTGAAATTGACAATGTAAAAAAAATAAATTATATGAGTATAGACAAATAATGCATGCAAAAACTTGAAATGAATCACAACATAGATAAAAATAAGAATAAATAGTATATATAAAACATAAAGTTTGACACATAAACGAATTTCAAAATAAGAAATTTAAAATTGAGGTTACATAAAACAATTTAAAACAAAATTTATAAATAAAAATATAACATGAACTATGTTCATAAAAATAATAATGTATGCTCATATAAAATTTTAAAACAAATAATGTATGTATAAGAAAAATTTTAACATAAATGAATTATATAAATACTGTCGAAACCATTTTTTTGTACTTTTGAAAAAAGGGAGTTGACTTAAAAACGAAAATAGAGTCGCCATCGATCTTTTTTCGGGGTGCGATCGGATCACCCTGAGATTGTTCATTTTAACAAAATGTTTTGATTTATTAAAACAAGGATTTTGGTCTACGAAATTCGAGAAAACGGGTTCGGGAATCAATTACGCACGAGGAAGGGTTAGCACCCTTGTAACGCCCAAAATTGGTACCTAATTGATTAATTAGTGTCTTAATGTCGAAAATTTGAAAAGATTTTAGAATAGGATCCTTTTATTTAAAAGAACACTTGAATAAATCAAATTGGATGCTAAGACCCTCTTATCTCGAAGAAGTAAAATGTCACACCCAGTGAGTTAGGATATAACATTTCAAACCCTCGAAACTAAGCTTGTCTTTTGATTTTTAAAACTCATGCACTTAAGTTTAAAAAGGATATTTAATTATTTGGGTTAAATGAAAAATTAGAACCCAGTAAGTTAGGGCACAATTTCCCAAAATTCCAAACATAGAATATTTCCTTTATTTTTAGAAATCTTTACCTCGAGATAACAAAATGTCATATCCAGTGAGTTAGGAAATAACACCTTGAATTCTCGAAAGTAAGCTTTTATTTGAAACTTATACGTTTTGATTTTAAAATGGTACTCGGTTATTTAGATTCAACGAGAAAAATTGAAACCCAGTAAGTTAGGGCACAATCTTCTCGAAGCTCCCAAATACCGAGTATTGCCGTATTTTGAAAAACTTTTGAATAAAATGTAGCAATTAAACAAAATGTTTTTTTTATTTAAAACGATGATTTGTGAATAAAATGTTGCACTAATAAATTACAAAACACGAATACTAAAAAAAAACAATTCATGAAAATTACAAGATGTACTAACATTTAACGCTAATATAGACAATCTAGAGAAGGAACAACATAAAATAGTAAGTAACATAAACGGCACCTTGATAATGCTAATGTGAACATAAAAATAATAATGAAAGTGATAAAAATAATAAAATCTAAATTTTGAGAAAATAAACAAATAAATAGACATATAAAATAAATAATAACAATAAAAAAATAAAAGAAAACTAAGAAATAACATAAAACTTCATATAAAAGAAATATAATATATATAAAAAAATATAAAGAAACAAAACAATTAAAAACAATATAGCAAACTTTGAGATGAATAATACCTATATAATAGAACAAAATAAATAATATACATTTAAGATAAATAACATATAAAAAAATTTAGACGAATAATAAAACAATTTAAAAAGATGCAACAAAATTTAAATTAGATAAAAAGAATTTAAAGCTGAATAATATATAAGAAATAATACATATAATAAGTAAATATATATATATATATATATGATAAAATAACCTAATGTAAATAATAAATAAAAAAATTATTTAAAATAAATGATATGTAACATATTAGAATAAATAAATAACTAATAAATTAAGGAAAAGGTCCAAACCCAAAGAATTAGGGATTAAAGCAGAAGAAAAATAAAAAAATCGTGGTTAAAAACATAAAGGAATAAATGCTGAAGGATTAAAATATGACACGTGCAAAGAACAGAGGACTAATCTGGGAAATATCACTAGTATTTATGCGCAGCGTTCAGGGAAAGGACCAAGATATAATGTGCGTAAAAGTGCAAAGATCAACTGGGAAATTAATCCCTGCTCCCAAAACGCAATGTTTTATTTGAGACCAAAATGAAATAAAACAAAATTTTGGGCTAAAATTAAGAAGAAGAAGAAAACATAAAAAGATTCAATCGAAACAAGCTCAAAAAGTGCAAGGACCAATTCCACAAATATCTCTTGTTGCATGAAAACACACGGGTCACAGCACCACGAGTCGGGTCGCGGGTCATGAAGCACCATACAACGCCGTTTAATACCTGCGAAAATAATGCAAAACGATGTCGTTCCTATAATTGTATACAATACAGATTTTTTTTGCTAGAAATTCATTTTAACTCATTTGTTTAAAAAAACTTATCAAAAACCCTCAAATCCTCCCCCTTTTGGCTAGGGTTTCAACCCAGCCTAGACGCCGATTGAGACCACCGCCGTACCACCACCACATTTGGTGGCCAACAGTGGTTACAACAAGCCCTCGACTCTGTTTTAAGGAGCGTTCGGTAAGTTTTCCTCCTTTCCTTTTCTCTTGTTTTCGGGTATAAAGAAATGAAAGAAATCACAAAAAAAAAAAAAACTAGATGAAGAAATCAATGGAGATCACCTTGTGAGAACTAATTTCTAATTCTCTTTGTATTGATTGTGCGCGTATACAAAAGGAAGGGAGAAAAAATCCCTAAACACATCGATATTGGCCTCTTTTATAGCTGAATAACAGAAAAAATAAAAACTAAATACAAAATTTTTATTTCTTTAGTTTTTCTCCTATTATTTGCTGCCAAATTGCGGAGGAGGGATCGTGTGGAGGCTACGACGATGCTCATCTGGCCCTAGGGTTTTAGGGCTGCCGAAACTAGTTTAATTTTGGGCCTATAGAATCAGGTCTCAGGCTTATTTTAATTTGGGTTGTTGGGTAGTGGGTTTAGTTGAGTTTAATTTTAGGCTGTGTAACGGGCTTGTAATATGGACATTAAATTTGGATCTATTGGGTTATGTAATTTGGACATTGAATTTTATTTTTTATTTTAATTATTATTATTATTTGGTTTATTTTTTAGTTGTGGTATGGGCTCGGGCGAAATGGGCCTTCTACAAATACGACAATTAAAAATATACAAAAGAATATACATAAAAAATAATCTATATAACACGAAATCAATGATATACAAAACGTTTTAAAACAAAATGCATTAATCTAAGGATAATAATTTATATAAAATGAAAAATTTAATATAAATAAAGCATATATACAAATAAATCATGGAAAATGTTTGGAATAGACAAAGTATAATTTAAAATAGGGTTCTTAAAAGAAATAAAGTATATATTTATATAAATAGATTTAAATGAAAATATATACATAAAATAATATGAAATCAATAATATTTACATAGAGTGAAAATAATTTCAATAAAAATTATATATGTAGGTATAAGATAATAATATGTAAGGGTATTAAAAAAGAGTGATATAAAAGTGAATTTTAAATAAATAGTTATATAATTTAAAAAAATAAATATATATATATATATATACAAAAAATGAATAACAAATAAATTAAAGAGATAAAGAATTGCACATATTGAAATTAAAAAACTTAATTGAAGTAAAACCAAATTAAAAGGGATAATTTATAAATAAATAAACCTATTAAAAACAGAATTGCTGACTAAAATACAGTATGCGCAAACAAAAGGGGATTAGAAATGTAATTAAAATAAATTTTGAAATGAGGCGTTTAATGCAGACTAATTTGAAACATTGTTCAAACTTTAGGGACAAATTAAAAAATAAGAAAGTTGAAATAAGGCCCAATTATAGGACCGTGCAAAAGAGGGGCCAAACACGAAAATATCCCCTCTAAGCAAAACGCGTGGATCCTCATGGGTATCAGATTGGGTCGAATCGGATCAGGGCCTATAAGACGTCGTTTTGAGGCCACTGAACTAGGCCTCAAAAGGCGCCGTTTCACAAATGCATAAAAGGCCAAATAAACCCTAAAAAAACAAACATTCGGCCATTGCCAAAAATGCTAACTCTCTCTCGACCGCTCTCCTATTCGGCCGACCAAGCTTCTAGCTCAATCACCAAATGCCACTGCAATCTGCAATTGACGACAAGCGGAGCCCTCACTTTTAGCCACTTTGAAACCACATGCAAGGCCCTTATCATTTCTAACTTCGAAGTCCCATCTTGGACTTCGATTTAGACGAAGAAGACGAGGACTTCGAGGGCACCCTACGATAAGAAATCCCCTTTTTTCCCTTTTATTTTCACACGCAACGAAACAACATTCACAAATCAAAGAAGAAAATCGAAAGGAAAAAAAATCGAAATCTCAGAATCACCTTTGAAAAACTGATTTTTTGATTGCCTCTATATTTAGTATGCATGGGTAAAAATTTACATTGTTTTCACTAGGCTTTTTATAGCCAAATCTTGATAAAAAATCGAAAAACCAAATACATGTTTTTCATTTCTGC
This sequence comes from Gossypium stocksii, assembly GCA_020496765.1. Classification (NCBI taxonomy): domain Eukaryota; kingdom Viridiplantae; phylum Streptophyta; class Magnoliopsida; order Malvales; family Malvaceae; genus Gossypium; species Gossypium stocksii. The sequence goes on from CM035622.1 coordinate 60,896,737, forward strand.
TCTGCTGTATTTTGTTATTTCCTTCTCGTAGGTTCAAATGACGTGGACGTACAGAGGAGGCCATTGTTGAGGCTATGTGCAAAAGGTTTCCAGAATCTTTGCCATACTTGGGCCATGTGAGCCTACCTTGAAATCGAACCATTGGGGCCAGAGACCATTGCTGAGAATGCTGTGGCGCGAGGGCGCTTCAGAAACCCTTAAGGTTTCTGGAAGCAATTTAGCCATTGGGCATTTTTGGGTCAATTTCAAATTAGGCTATCGGGTCAGCCTTGGAATTGGGCTACTGGGTCTGAGTATTTATGGTTATTAGGCCAGTGGATTTTTGGGTTTCTATTCGGGTTTTGGGTTAGGTTTATTTAATTTAATTGGGGCCAAGGTTTTGTAATCTAGATTGATATTTTATTTGGTTTTCGTTTTGGGCCCTTTTAAAATACTGTTGTAATGGACTTTAGACTCTTTAAATAATTTGGTTTTATTTTGTGGTTTTATTTGTTGTAAATAGATCTAAGGGCCCGGGTGAAATGGGCCTTCTACAAAATGCATAATCTTTTTAACATATAATAATACAACATTTACCACTTTTACACATATATACTATTACAAAATGCTTACCATTTCACATATCACTTTTAGATCCTCATTTGTTTCCATCCGATGAATACTATAAAGACGATTAAAACCTCGGTACACATTTCCTATTGTGCCATAGTCCAATTATGGTCTTACATATGCATTTCCATGGCACTTTCATGGTCTTAAGTTCATAATGCCATAACCCAGTTATGGTCTTATCATTAGAATGCCATAACCCAACTATAGTATTACATATAAACATTACCATGGTCTAACTAGGGTCTTAAGTCTACGGTGCCATAACCCAATTATGGTCTTATCATCAGAATGCCATAACCCAACTATGATCTTACATATATACATTATCATGGTCCAACCATGGTCTTACATTTGAATAATTGCCATAGCCTCATTATGGTCTTATATGCGAATGTAGCTTGTCTCCATTAATATCAGGAATTATCATTTTTGTAACTTTTTACAATTCCTGTTCTATCACCAAATCAATTCAATATTAGTAAATTTACATCATTTAAGTTCTAACATTCATAAAAAATTAGAAATATAATTGAGTTCATATTAAATGAGCTTCAGGACTAATTTGTAGTAATGGCTCAAAGTATCTCAATCAGTGATCAATGTAATATTAATTCATTATTTTCATTTTCAATTACACACATCAATATAATCTAACATTATGCAATTAGGTTCATATATTACATTTAAAAAATGTACTAAATTAAACCGAACGAAATTAGTTGACTAAATTGCAGCAATGACAAAAGTACAAAGACTATTCGATAAAATTTTCTTTTCCTTGATTTTTCACTTGTTCTTGATCTAAAATAATATTTTCATTCAATTAACTAATTCATAAAGTAAAATTAACTCATTTTATGCAATTAAGTCCTCTTTAATATTTTATGAAATTGCCCCGCAATTTCACTTTTATTCAATTTAGTCCCTAAGCCCCAAACATGAAATTTAACCATTTTTTCTTCAAACCCAATTCAGCTGAATCATATATGACCTCCCAATAGTCCATATTTGCAATTATTTCACCTTAAGGACATGTTATTTTACCTCTTTAGCAATTTAGTCCTTAAACATTAAAATCATCAAAAAATCACTTTACAAAATAGTCCAATTTAACAAACAAGCTTAATAATTTAACATAAAACTTCACAAAGATCTCAATTTTATCAATGGCATAATCCATTTGGCAGTTATACAAATTAGTCCCCGGGTTAGCAAAGTTAAACTAATACATGCTCAAAAACGTAAAAATTACTAAAAACAGGCGAGATTTACTTACCAAATATGAGAACCAAAGCTAACCGAACTCTATCCTATGGCTTCTTGGGTTTCAATTCAAAATTATGAAGAAGATTATAAGTTAAAAATGATTTTAACTTGTTTTCTTTATTATATTTAATTTAATTACCAATTTACTAATTTGTCCTTCCCAATTACTCATAATTTTCAACATTTATAAGCCTAATACCATCCACTATCCCTTCTAATGGTATATTTACCATTCAAGGAGAGTTTAATTGTATAATTGGCCATTCAATTTAATTAAATTCCAACTAGACAAACTTAATTTTCAATTGAATCTTAACTAATTAGGACTAAATGAGCAAATAGCCTAAAAGTTAGTGGATTTAATCATATCCACCACCGCTTAAGACTTTTTTACCCTTGTTTAATTACCATTTTGGTCTTTTTACTATTTTAAATAAAAAACAATTAACTTTTACCTCTTCTACAATTTAATCCTTTTACTGCAACTAAGCAATAAATCATCAAAATTACCAGACCAAACCTCAATTAATATATAATATGACTCTGTGAATATTTAATAAAAATTACAGCCTTAAAATATGGAAATGATGTCCTAATACTTCGTTTTCAATAACCACTTGATTTTGAACCGAACCACTTATACTAACTTTTACTTCAAATCGTTAAAATTCCTCATACCAAAATTCTTAATAAAATTAATATTGACTCATATAATTTAAATACTAATTATACGAACTTACTCGTTGGACTTGTGGCCCCCAAAACCATTATTTTTGACACCACTGAAAAATGCTATTGCATAAACAGTGCAGACAAGCTGCTAATACTTCCTCTATACATATAGTCTCATCCCATGCAATGCAATATGGCAAGCTCAAAATATCCATACAGTAACATTTAATTATGTTTTTAATAGAACAATATGTTAGAAATCAATATGCTTATAACAGTTCAATACAATATCAATTAATATGTTTATAATAGTTCAATACAGTAATAATTAATATGCTTATAATAGATCAACTCAGTAGCAGAAGTCATGCTTATTAAGTGTTTGGTTCAACGGTGTCTATAACAAGTCCATTTTTAGTGATATTGAAAATAGTGGTTTTGGGACCACAATTTTGATGAGTGAGTTATTATTTTATTATTTATTTAGTGTCTATGGGATAACATTAAGGTTGCATTAAAGTTTCATTAAGAAATTTTGACGTTTGAATAGTTAATTAAGTAAAAAGGACTAAATCATAAATAGCTTAAAAGTTGAGTTCTATTCGTTGAAGGGGTTTAATAGTTATGAAACCTTAAACTAAAGGACTTGAATGGTAAATAAACCATTTAAATGAGATAGTGGATGTACATGGTAAGGTTTTATTGTAATTATGATAGTTTTTAAAGGTTAAAATGGTAATTAAACAAATAAAATCAAAATTAAACAAAACAAAATTTGCTTCACCTTCATTATTCATCTTCTCCACCGAATTTTGAAGGAAGAATAGCCATTTCTAGGGCTTAAAGGTTCTGTTAGTGTAGGTGCGTGCTTGTAAGTGATTCTGGGCCTCATTTTTAGCGTTTTCTATATTTTTGAGATCATTTTGGCTTAATCTAGCTAGCCCAGGGGTTAATTTGTAAAAATTTAAAGGTTGGGGGACTTTTCATGAATTACTTTGAGTGATTCTTGATGTTAATTTATATATTATTAACCCTTGTTGAAAAATAAACAAGTTTTGTAAAATGATTTTTTGGTGAAAATGGCATTTAGGGATTAATTTGTTAAAAGTATAAATTCTAGGGTTTTATTGTGAAATGACGATAAATATGGGTTGTATCAAGCTCCATTGTATCTATGGTTAACATGCATTTAGGTTAAAATGGTTAGATTTTAAGTTATAAGCTTAAGGACTAAATTGTGAAAAGTTAAAATGTTAGGGGAAACTTAGTAGTTGTAACATCCCGATATAGGGCCTAGTCAAAATAGTAGTTTTGAGACCACAAATCTGAATTAGAAAATTTTTTTATGATTAAATTGAGATCCATGACATGTTTGCATGATTGTGTGAAAGTTTCATGAAGAAATTTTGTGAATAAGTGCCCAATTTGACTTTTAGGACTAAATTGCAAAAATTGAGAAATATGATATTCTAGAAGCTTTGGGGTACTTAATTGAAATGAATGTGTAAATTAAAGGTCCTTATTTAGTAAATAGACCATTTTATGTCATTATGGACAAAAATGGACATGGAAGGAAAAATTTCAAGAAAGGATTAAAAAGGGCATTTTGGTCATTTAGTTATTAAATTAATAAAAATGGAAAAAGAAGTCAAAATTTCTCACATTCTTCATGTGTGCGTCGAATTTTGCAAGCCTCTATAGCTAGGGTTTCATCACTTTTCAAGCTTCATAGTAAGTACATCCTAGCCTCGTTTTTAATGCTCTTTACATTTTTTAAACCCTCGTAACCCGGTTTACCTATTTCTAGCCATATTTTGAGCTAGGGTTCATGTTAAAAAATTTACCCATGTGTGACAAGCATGTATGTTGATGTTTAATAAAGGAATATGAGAGTTTGATGTGTGATAAACATCTTTTACTAAGTGATTTTGCATGAAAACACCTAAAAAGGACCTTTTTGTGAAAGTTGTAAAATGAGTAGTAAAAGTTTGATTTGAAGGAAAATGTGGGTTGTTATGAGCATGTGTTAGGTTCGCTAGGCTTGGGTAACAAAGAAAATGAGTACATTTTATTTTACGAGCCTACGGAATAATTTGTAAATATGTGAAAGTTTAGGGGCACAATTGTAATTTTTCCAAAGTATGATTTATGGACTGATTTGAACAATGTGATAATTAAATAAGTGAAATTTGCTATTATAGATCAAGAGGAAAGAGGTGTGAACCTAAACTGAGGGAAGAACAAAGTTGAGGACTAAAATGAATAACTAGCCATATTTTGGGTACCGAGGTAAGTTTGTGGGTAAATAATACAACATTATGTTATTATGTGTTTAATGCTTTAATTTTTGCATGATATGTATAATTGTTCCATGAATTTTTGAACTATAATGACTCGATGACGATGTAACGAAGTTTAAAGTTTCAAAATCCTAGTTGAACCTTAGAAATAGATAGGATACAAATGTCATGACATTAGAGTTATGTGTGATCCCATGTAAGAACATGTCTAGGACATGGCATTGGCATCGATATGTGATTCCATTTAAGACCATGTCTGGGACATGACATTGGCATCATTGTGAGATTTCGTGTAAGACCATGTCTGGGACATGGCTTCGATATGAGATCCCGTATAAGACCATATCTGGGATATGGCATCGGCATCGATTGTGATCCTATGTAAGACCATATCTGGGATATGGCATTGTCATCCTAGCATGTGTATGAGATATCCCGAGTATCCTAGTATTCCAAGTGGTTCAACGGGTAATTCAAGAGTATGTCAGTGTAATGACAAGGTATGAACATGTTGAAAGGGTACATGTATGTACACAAAACTTATAATTCTTCAGTTATGCATCAATAAGGCCTTGGTAAGAAGTGAATGAAGGAAATCATGAGTTTTATGGTACATTATGTGAAGAACATGATCGAAGATGTATTCATGATAATTGATGACATTGTATCAAGTTTTATTTATGTTATGCGTATGATCTTGCATGATTAGTGTTGTTAATTATTTACATGCAAATTTTCTAAGCTTTATGCTTACTCCCCTTTCTTTTCCATTTTTTTATAGTATCGGCAAGCTAGCTCAGGAATCGAAGGACGTCGGAGACTCGACCACACTATCAATTGGAAATTTAGGTATAGCTAGTTTTAACACATTGAGTATGGCATGTATAGGGACTTGGTCTTTTTGTTTTATGTCATATCGGTTAGCCAAATGTGTTGGCTTTTGATCATACTTTATTCATTTTGTATAAGTCCAATTGATATTAGCTAATGTTGATTACAAGTATTATGGCATGTTGATGCATTTCATGGATGTGGTAAATTGCATGGTTTGAGATGTTGAGTATGTGATTGGTTAAGTATGCTAGAAATATAGTGAGAATGATGTGATGATGTCTTAGTTGTGGACATGTTGGTTGTTTAAATATGCCATGAATTATACCAATGCTTTGGTGCTTGTATGTTTATGTTTCAGGGTGACAATTGGCTTGGTAAATAACCTATATATTGTCCACACGGGTAGACACACGGGCGTGTGTCTAGGCCGTGTGTGACACGCGGTTAGCCCCATGGGCGTGTGAATAGGCCGTGTGTCCCCTGCACCTTAATTTGTAAGAAATAGAATGCTCAGCATGTAGTACACGGGCAGAGACACGGGCATGTGTCTTGACCGTGTGAAAGCCACGGCCTGGAACATGAGTGTGTTTCTCAGCAGTGTGGATGGCACGGCCTTGGGCCCAGGCGTGTACAAAAGGCGTGTGAAGTCTGCACCTAATTTACGAGAATTTAATTCGTCACATGGTCTAGCACACGGGCGTGTGGCTTGGCCATATGGTTTCATTTAGTTGATGACGTCATAAATAGAGAGTTACACGGGGTATGGACACGGATGTGTGTGACCACATGGCCTACCCACACGAGAATGTGATTCCTGTAAAATTTTTCTAAGTTTTCCAAAGATTCCGGTTTAGTCTTGAACCACTCCCAAAGTACGTTTTGAGTCTCGTGGGCTCATTTAAGGGGCGACGTGCATGTGTTTGAATGATTTTCAAATATGAATAAAATTTTATGGCCCGATTTTGCATGGATATTTACGTTTAAGTCCGATAATGCCTCGAACCCTGTTCCAGCCTCGGATACAGGTAAGGGGTGTTACAATAATTTTGCATAATTATGAAATATGGATTAAATTGAATACTAGTAGTACTTCTATGCCCTAGTCATCGAGGTAAGTTCGTATGGACGATATTTGTATTAATACTATTTAAGTTTATATTTATTATGTTATTGTCGAAACCTTTTTTTTGAAAGGTCGACTTTTTATTTAAAAAAAATGGGAGTCGCTACCAATCCTTTTTATTAGGTGTGATCGGATCACCTTATAATTTAATCATTTTAATAAAAGTTTAAATTTACTAAAACGATAATTTTTGGTCTACGAATTTCAAGAAACGGGTTTGGGAGTCGATTACGTACTAGGAAGGATTAGCACCCTCATAACGCCCAAAATTGGTACCTAGTTGATTAATTAATGTCTTAGTGTCGAAAGTTGAAAACTTGAAAAGAGTTTAAAATACGATCCCTCTTTATGGTGATGTTATTTTACTTAAAAATCATTTGAATAAATCAAAACGTATGTTAAAGACCTTCTTGTCTCCAAGTAACAAAATGTCATGTCCCGTAAGTTAGGACACGGCACCTTGAACCTTTGAGAATAAGCTTACCTTTTATTTTTTATTTAAAACTCATGTATTTATTCAACGTATTTCTCATATTATTCGATTTAAAAAAGATATTTGGTTATTTGGATTTAACGAGAAAATAAAAACCCCGTAAGTTAGAGAACGACTTTTCGAATTTCCAAATACGAAATATTGTCTATTTTCAAATTTTATTTTTTGAATTAATGACAAATGTGGAATTTAAAATGATGGGTATGTATCCTTTGAAGTAAAGTGTAAAAAAAAAATGAAATTACTTAAACACGACTCGCGACATAAATGTGACAATAATAAAATGATAGCACAAATAAACGAAATGACGATATATCTATAATAATAAAACAACAAATAAGCAATAGCAATAATTAATTAAATCTAATATTAACTAAATAATAATGTGAAGCAAAAAAAGAAAAAAAAATAAAAAGGTAGAATATGCATGATAAAAAGACAAACATGAAAATATAAAAAAAGAAGAAGAAATAAATAAGTAACAAGAAAAATAAAATAAAATAATGATGATAATAATAAAATTTTACTTAAATAAAGATTATAAACAATTGTATTTTTTAAAGAAAAAAATATAAATAATATTAAACATAGGTATTTAAAAGAATAATGAATAATAAACAAATATGCAAAATGAAAATAAATAATAAAATTAATTAAAGGACTAAATTGAAATTTAAACAGAATTAAAGGCATAAATTATAATAAATTAAAATAATTTAAAAAGGATTCAAGGATTAAAAAATAATGCACTGAAAACAATGGGGACTAAAAGGGAAAATATCCTTGGTCCTTATGTGCAGCGTTTAGGGCAACCAAAATAGAAAAATTAAAATTAGGCGGGGTAAATTTAAAAATAAAGAAAAGAGGAAATAGGGCCATATTAAAACAACACAAAAAGGCGAAAGGATTAAAAATGAAAATAGACCATTTGAACAAAAAAATACGCGGATCTACCAACTTGCTGTTCGGTTCAAACCGATTAAGCCAAAACGACGCCGTTTTGGCGTTTGTGCATTGGCCTATAATGGCACCGTTTCACATAAGCTATAAATGTTAATTTTTTTTGACAAAAATTCATTCTGCCTTCATTTAAAAAAAAAATTCAGAAGCTCTCTCAAATTCTCTCCCTCCCTTCCGATCTCCGGTCGTCGGACCACCGTGGCAGCCATCGGTCGCGAGCGACGGTGCTGCCTTCGACTGTGGTCGGAGGAAAATAAAACCCCATTTTGAGCGCTCCAACGCGAAAAGCCCGGATCTGGGGCTGTTTTTCGCAAAAACTTGACCAAAAAAGGAAACACCCAAAAGAATCCCTTCGGTTCCTCTTCCATTTTACCAAAGAGAACCGTCCATCATTAGGGACAATGACCTCTTCCACTCGTGGCGGTGGGATTTGAAACGTGCAAGTAAGTTTCTTCTTTTTTATTATTATTTCTTATACCTAAAAAATAATAAAAAAAAAGAAACAAATCACCTCTTGAAAATATGATCAATTCTTCTCTGTAATTTTTTGGATGTATTTTTTCGTGTCTGGAAAATTACATTTTTCATCCAGCCTTTATAGCCGATTTTTACATATTATTTTTATCTATTTCTCTGTTATTTGCTGTTGTGTGTTTGTATTTCTTTGCAAGCAATGGTGGCAGAGAGCTGTTAGACGGCACGGGCGGTGTGATCGAGGAAGGCACAGCGCTTGAGGCTCACATGGGATTAGGGTTTCAATTTTTATTGAAACTGGGTTTAGTTTCTGGGCCAACGGGCCACCTAGGGTTTTTATTTTTTGGGTTTAGGTAATAGTTTTAGATTTGGGTTGGTAATTTGGGTCTAATTTTTTTTGTAATGGACTTGGACTGTTTATTTATTTATTTTTTTGGTTTTGTTTCCTTTTTTCTTTTGATTTCTGATTTTGTTTGTTGGGCTTGGGAAAAAATGAGCTTTTACAACTGCCTCTCTTTGTTTGTTTTCGTGTAACGAGAACGGAGCATAGACTTTTAAGAAAGACCAATTTTGCCTGGTCTTGCTGAATCTCGACTTCTTGGTGCTTCTCTTCTTCAAGTAGTCTTGCTCTAACCCACTGCAACTTTAGAGGTATAAGATTTGTTGCTTCAATCTACTCTACTGCAACTTCAGGGAGATTGGACTTGTAGCTTTAATCTTCTCCACTACAATTTTAGGGAGATAAGACTTGCTAGTTTTAATCTGCTCCACTGCAACTTCGGAGAGATAAGATTTGTGGCTTGTAGCTTTAATCTATTCCACTACAAATCTTCATTCTGCTTTAATCTATTCCACTGCAATTTCAGGGAAATAAGATTTGCATCTTCAATCTAATCCACTGCAACTTCAGAGAGATAGGATTTGTGGCTTCAATCTGGCCCACTGCAACTTCAAGGAGATAAAATTAGTAGCTTTAATCTGCTTCACTGCAACTTCAGGAAGATGAGATTTGTAATCTACTCCACTGCAACTTCAGGGAGATAAGATTTGTGACTTTTAACTTGTTCCATTGCAACTTCAGAGAGATAATGTTTGTAGCCTTAATCTGCTCTACTGTAACTTCAGAGAGACAAGACTTGCTATTTTCAATCTAATCCACTGCAAACTTTAGGGAGATAATATTTGTTATTTTTAACTTCCTCTACTACAACTTTAGGGAGATAAGGTTTGTAGCTTTAATCTGCTCTACTGCAACTTTAGAGGGATAGTTATTTTCAATCTACTCCACTGCAACTTCAGGGAGAAGATTTGTTATTTTTAACCTGCTCTACTACAACTTCAGGGAGATAAGATTTGTAGCATGTAGCTTTAGTCTATTCCACTACAACTTTAGGGAGATAAGACTTGCTACGGTAGATTTGATTCGACCTACTGCAACTTTAGAGGTATAGAACTTATCATTTCTCTAATTTGTTACACCATCTTCTAGGGAACATGTCTTGTAGAATTCGTTTCATGGGCCTTTTTATGCCAAGCAATTAGGATGTCATGATCAGAATGAATCAAATACTCCTAACTAGATGTGCACGAATGATATTTGCATGCATGCAGAATGTTATTTTTTTTCAAGAATGACCCTTTTTAATGTTTAGGTTAACATTGTTCGTTGTTCATCAGGGTTTTATCACTGACATGTTACTCTGCCTTCTTGTTTAGCTGGTATCTCTGATAGAAAACCCGAAGAAATAATCATAATTTGGGCTATTCTTTCCCAAATGTTTCCAACTCTTGAATTTGGTTAGTTTTGACTAGTGGTCCTATTTCAAGTCCTCGTACTATTTAGAAAACCTTTCAGAGCAATATGTAAAACTCCTTTTGCTTGAATATTACTACTCTATTAATCGTTATTTCAATAAAAAATGCTTGAAAAAGATTATCAAAATGGACAAGACGGAATTTTATTGGGAGCACAGCTCGAAATAAATAATTTAATCAAAACAACAAATTTTGCTAAAATACAAAATGAATAAGATGAAAACAGATGCCCCAAATACCGTAGTATGAGCTTCTCTGTACAAAGTTCTTAAGGACCCTTTGAGCTTGATACGTGTTTAGAAGACTTAGAGTACTTTGTTGATGGCCCAAGATGTAGCATCCCTCCTTCTTGTTAATTCGGATAGGTCAAGACTACCACATGCCCTACCCGAATAAAATTTGAATTACCCTTTTTCTGGGTTTTCAATTCAAAACCCCTTTGGTCTCAAGGCACCCTTTGCGGGTTTTTGCCTTGGCCTCTCATTTTCTTTTTCTTTTTCTATTTCTATTTCTTCTTCTTCTTCTTCTTCTTCTTCTTCTTCTTTTAAGTGAAATATTTCTTGATTGAATCCAAATTCACAGGATTAGACAAATTATTGTCATCCATCTCGGTTAAAATCAACGCTCTTTTAGAGAAGACCTTCTTTACAACATCTACTTTCCTCTAAAGTCCTTTTGTATAGAAAGTGTAACACCCCTAACCCGTATCCGTCACCGGACTAGGGTTAAGAGGCATTAGTATAAGCTTTGCCAAAAGTAAGATGAGGAAGCGAAGCTTAGCGAGCTTTATAAGGCCGACCACTACATAAGCCGCTGGCAAAAAAATCTTTTGAGAGCTTCCTTTCATTAGCTTTGCGGAAGCCGCACAGTACATAGCTGGAAGTCAGAGGGCCCATACTACCAACCTAACCCTTCGCTCCGAGGGACTATAGATCAGAAAGCGCCTTCTAAACCACCTCGTTCACCCAAAAGAGAGGGGAAGGGGCCAATGTATTTGCATGCCCCTGCATATTTTACCCTATCTACACCTGAAGCCAATCTCTTATCGATCCTGCCACCACATCGCAGAATGAGAGCTCGTGTGGAACCTTTTATCTCTGGCGTAACAGCGGCGGAACGTAACAAAATATTATGGTTGTGTAGCATAAGGGCCAGAGGTACAGTAAACTTGGCCAAAATATGACACCCGAAGGGCCCGGCACGCACAATCCTATCCTATCCGAGTTTACCCCTTGCATGCACTTCGGTCGACCAAATGTTTCATAACATAATCAAATCTTTTCACATACATTATGCATAAACATCACAATATCATTGCAATTCACATACATCGAGTCCCTTTAGAAGGTCTACATGACCTTAAACATGCTTTAGAAAAGGTTTGAGACTAAATCGATCTCATATAAAATTTTTTGAAACTTAACAATTTTTCTAAGTTACAGATGTCACACGTCTGTGTAAACGGGCTGTGTGCTTCACACGGCATTAGACACGCCTGTGTGTCAAGGCCGTAGCAAAATAGGGCATACATACTAACTTGTCCACATGGCCACCAGACACGCCGGTGTGCTAGGCCGTGTGAAAATTAAGGAGGTTACTAACTTGCTCACACGGCCAATCATACGCCCGTGTGTTCAGCCCATGTGGCTATTCGAAATAGCCTCACACGCCTGTGTTTGGACCGTGTGCTCAGTCGTGTCAAAACCTGTAGGGTATACTGACTAGGCCACATGGCCTGCCGCACGCCAGTGTGTGAGGCCATGTGGAGTGCCCAGGCTCAATTCGAACTGACCTTCGAACAACACGGCAAAGACACACGCCCGTGTCCCTGCTTGTGTGGGAAAAAATAGGCCATTTGCAAGGCCAAATTTTCTACCCTTTAAGGGTCATCCCTACAAGTGCAAATAACATAAAATTTACAACCAAAATACAATCAAAACATTACCAAATCAAGCACCATTTATGTCCCAAAATCATTATTCATTTTCATATACACATCCAAACTCAAGAATACCAATTTCATGTACCAAAATTCATACCAAAACCATATGTCTCAACAACACTTTAACCAAACTCAAAATCATATCAAACATTACCATTTCACTACCAAAACAACCATGAAACATACCATGTCATTTTCACCACAACAAATCAAAATGGCCATTTACATAAGACCATTTATATATATCAAGTATATCATTTTTCCATCACATAGTCTATACCAAAATCAAATCCATATTCTTAAACATAGTCATGCCATGTCACATAGCATGAAATACACTTAGCACATATCATAACATTAATCTTAGCCTATACATGCCATACATTAATATTTACAACATCAAAGTACCGAAATGTCGTTCGATAGTGTAACAACGATCCTTAACGATCCCCAAGCTCACGGTAGCTTCGAAAATCTATAAAACAATGAAAACACACACAAAGTAAGCTTTCAAAAGCTTAGTAAGCCATATACAAATAAAATTGACATATAAAACTATTATAAGCCAAATTATCCATGGAAGCTATAGCAAATCACATATACAAGCTTCATAATTCATATCTAATTCACTTGTTCTCAAATCACTTGCATATAACATGTCCTTTCTCATATAGATCACATATCATCAATTATACACATACTCACCTTTCATTCTCAAATAACATATATATTTCATACGTACCTAGATCAGATACACATTCACATATTTATCCATTTCTCGATATTGCCCATTGAGCCGTTCGGAATTAACAAGTATACTTGGATAACTCATAAAGCTCGTACAATGCCATATCCCAGATATGGTATTACATGTTATCAAATATCGATGCTACTATCCCAGACAGGGTCTTACACGAAATCATATACAATGCCGATGTCCCAGACATGGTCTTACACGTAATCTCTAATCGATGCCAACATCTCAGACGTGGTCTTATACGATATCACATCTCGGAATCCTATGTCATGACATATGTATCCTATACAATTCCTATGGTTCGTACGTGTAGCACCCTTTACCCGAGTTTGATGTCGAAATTGAGTACGAGGCATTACCAGACAATAACATAACCAATCATATAAAATCGAGCCATAAAATTGTATTCCAATTTAAAACCTTTGCATAATATATCATACGATCCTTAAAATGGGCCTACGGGGCCCAAAACATAGTTTGGGAGTGGTCTGGGACCAAATCGAGAACTTAGAAAAATTTTGGAAATTTTTGGCTAAAAACAGGGCACATGCCCGTATGGGACAGGGACTTGCCCATGTGGGCAGGCCATGTGGTCACACACGCTCGTGTCCCCTATCCGTGTTGAATGATTGGAAAATTATTTTTTTATTTCGAACCTACAGGGGTTTTCACATGACTGAGCACAAGCCCATGTCCTTGGCCCATGTCCTTCACATGGCCTCGACACTCCCGTGTTCTCTTCCCGTGTGAAAAAATGGGGTATTCTATTTATAACGTCAGCATGCAAATTTGGTCACACGGCCACGGGACACGCCCGTGTGACTAGGCCATGTGACGTCCTTATTCTCCGAAAATTTCATGCAAGGTTCACACACTCTACATACATGGCCGTGGTGGCTGGCCATGTGGCCCAAAGTTAGGCTATTTTCTAAGCCATCTTTTGCCCCAAAACACATATGAACTTTACCATTTTTAACACCACACATCATACACATTTTTAGGCATCTAAATGACCACATTCAACCATCAATCATCCATTTCAATTCATCCACATACAAGTACACCAAGCATTCTGTGAATTACCTCATAAATTATTGGCCATACCACATCACTTTAATTACAAAACAACTTATCAAATGACAATTGCCACAATATAGCCAAACCAACATGACACTTACAACACCACTAAGTCCCTATATATGCCATAGTTTCAAAAAAAAATCATATTACAATACCAAAAGAACGTTGTCGATAGTGTGGGTGATCCTCTGACTCTTCTCGATCTCCAAGCTGGCTTAACTACTCTGTAAAACAAGGAAAAAGAGAAATGAGTAAGTTTTAAGAAGCTTAGTAAGTCTATATGCAAATAATTAACATCATACTAACTTTCTTAATAACCAAAAATCATATCATCACAAATCAACTTACCACCTAACCTTACCAATATCATATACATACCAAGCACATCATTTACATAATCCTAAGTTCACATGCACCCATGCACACATATACACTTGCCCACATTATCACTGGCTCATAAATACACCTGCACTTACACACCACATAACTAGACAAGTCTCTTTTAGTAAGCTTTCCCATTGAACCCTTCGGAATAACATCCGATACTTAGTGGTTTTAGCACATAGCTCCACCAACACATAATCTAGCTCTCGTGTACACATGGTGAACTCTCAATATCACCCATGTGACCTAGGCATTAAATCCCGTAGCTCTCGTGTCTACATGGTGTCCAACATTCGAAATCACACATGTGACCTACCTATATGTAACATAGCTCTCGTGTCTACATGATGTACCCTCAGTAACATACATGCGACCTAGCTATTTTAAACCCGTAGCTCTCGTGTACACATGGAATACACCCAGTATTACACATGTGACCTAGCGACTTATAAAATTATCATCTCGTAGCTCTCTTGTACAAATGGTATACACACCGTAATACACATGTGACCTAGCTACAGCATAATGGCTCATAGCCCTCTTGTACACATGGTGTCCTACCCTCGGAACCACACATGTGACCTAGCTACACATTATCCATATCATTCGTTTTCCGTAGGTTCAATCGAGAACTCCAAATTTCCATAATTCTGAAAATTATAAAAATCATCCAACATTACCCATAACATACATTAGATTATTCTTATGAAATTAAAAATCGACGTATTACTTACATATAAACTTACCTTGATAACAAAAGGCGATAATTTGCAATTTAGTCCGAAACCTTGCTCTTGCCTCGTTCAAGGTCGATTCATCGATCTTCTCGATCTATAATGACACATTTAGCTCTTTTAATAACTACATTATTCAAAACAGCCCAAAATCTTCCTATAGCAAATTTTACAATTTGACCCCTAACTTTCTCAATTTTACACTTTAGTCCCTATGCTTGGTTTATGATTTTCATTAAATTTTCATACATTTCAAGCCTAGCCGAATCACTTTTCCTCTTATAACAGCCCCCAATTTCCATTATTTCACAAATTTATGCACATAATATTTCACATTTTACAATTAGGTCCTTTTTTACAATTTCACCAAAAATCACCTAGTAAAAGTTGTTCACCACACTTTAAACTTTCATATTCTACCACTAGCCATCAAATTACATGCATGTCATTCATGGGTAAAATTTTAAACATCAACCCTAGCTTGAAATAGTGGTAGAAATAGCTAGAGCAAAGTTACGAGGATTTCAAAAATACGAAAAATATTAAAAATGGGGCTAGGAGATACTTACAATCAAGCTTGAAAGATGAAAGAAACCCTAGTTATGGCTTCTTGATAATTTCGGCCAAGGAGGAAGAAAGATGGACAAAATTTTGGCTTATTTTCCCTTTTTATTTCTTTTATTAACTAATGACCAAAATGCCCTTCATTAAAAACCTTTGATATTCCATCCTTCCTTGGGCATTTTTGTCCAAACAAAGTTAAAATGGCCTAATTACCATATAAGGACCTATAATTTAAAATTCCAATTCAATCAAGTACATCTATGGATTAAAACCATATTTTTCACCTATTGCAATTTAGTCCAACCTATCAAATTGGACATGCAAATAATAAAATTCATGCACCAAAATTTCACATAATTATTCAAGCACCTAATAAACATCAAAACTCAATTGGAACAACTATTTTAGACTTCGAATCCATGGTTTCGAAACCACCATTCCGTTTAGCCCCTAATTCGTGCTGTTACAGTGTGGGGCTTTCGGATATTTCAACCCTATCGATACTTACATATTTCCCAACATTCAGCATTCATAACATTTCAATATCAATTAAACATATATAATTCACATAAAATATGTATATTTGCATATGAACTTACCTTGTACGGAAACGAACGGATTGAACCGATTATTCAACCATTTTCGACTTTCCTCGATCTAATTTTATTTTCTTTCGTTCTTGATCTATATAAATTCAAATTTGACTATGTAATTACACATTTCATTCAATTCAATCCACAAACACATAATTTTACCTTTTTACATAATAGCCCTTATGAATTCACATTTTAACATTTTAGTCCCTATTTCACAAATACACAAAATTCACCAAATTCATTGAAACTATAGCTTAACAGAATTTTCATATAGCTTCTAGCAGCCCATTACTTTCATTTATTTCACATTTTAACCCCTTAATTTTTCATTTTCATAATTTAATCCTTAATAGGCAATTTCATCAAAAATCACTAAACAAAACATGTTTATCTATCACCAAGCTTTCATATTTCACCATTTAACAACACAAAACTCATATATTAAACAATGTCATCTCATGAATTTATCCACCAAATTTGAAATTTAGGCATGGGCTAGCTAGAATACAAAGCAACAATCTCAAAAACGTAGAAATTATCAAAAACCAAGTAAAAATCATACCTCAAATCAAGCTTCAAGATTGCCAAATATTCAAAACTCAAGAGCCCTATTTTCTTTTCTAATTTTCAGTGAGAAGATAATGAATAATGGCTTTCATTTCTTTTGTTTTAATTAATATATCATTTAATAACTAAATACCAATTTTAACATTGGTTTAAAACCTTTAAAAACATATAATGGATGGCCATAATTGTCCACTTACCATGTCAATGGCATAATAACAACATAAGGACCCCTCAATTAATAAGAGACAACAATTCGACACTTAATCAACTAGAACACATCTTTTGCATTTTCTGTGATTATGTCCTTTTTCTCTAATCGAGTACACGTATCATATATCATGCTGTAAACATGGAAAATAATATTAAAATATTTTTGTAACCTCAGATGTGTGGTTTTGAAACCACTATTCTGACTAGGGTTGAAATCGAGCTGTTACAGGAAGGATTTTTTTTTAGTACCAGGTCTCCCTCATAGAATTCTCTAGGACGAACCTTTATATTGTAAGCTCGTATCATTCATTTTTGTATATTTGACCATTACAGATAGCTTTTAACCTCTTTTCTACAACCTGGTTCAATTGATCATATCAAAATTGGGTCCATCCCATAAACCAATGAGAAATGTATTGCTCCGGTAGAGGTCCTAACAGACGTTCGATAAACATAGAAGGCAAGTGGCGACTTCTCATGCCAATCTTTATAAGTCTCAGTCATTTTCCCCATGATCTTCTTGATGTTGTTATTGGCCGCTTCTACCGTACCATTCATTTTTGAGTGATATGGTGACGAGTTGTAGTGTTTAATTTTGAACTGGCTGCAGACTTCCAATATCGTGCTGTTGTTCAAATTTAGTGTATTGTCAGATATGATCCTTTCTGGCATTCCATATAGACATATAATCTCTTTCCTTAAGAACTTGTTGATTGCCGACTTTGTGACATTTGATATAAAGCAGCTTCCACCCACTTGGTGAAGTAATCGACGACCAAAAAGATGAATTGATACCCGTTAAAAGCTTTTGGCAAGATCGACCCAATGACATCTATACCCCACATAGAAAAAGGCCATAGATTCCACTAATTCTTTGTAAGGTAAGATCTGTTTCTCATCTTGTTCTGCCATCCCTAACAAATCAGGAGATAAGCTACAATCTTGATCCTCTTCAAAGTCCTGAGGTTCCTCTAGACAAATCTTGTTCAAAATGAGGTTCTAAGTCAATAGTAGTGCCACTCATATCATTAATATCCGAAGAACTGTTATAGGAATGAAAGAAGACCCAAAAAAAAAAAGAATCTAAGAATAGATATTTGTGTGGTATGATTATGAATGAAATGAAATAAATAAAAGAATATTTGCTCGAAGTGAGACACAAAGATGCATTTTATTGAAATAAAGATATTGGACATATGCCTACTTCACAAAAGGATTGTTATTACTACTAAACTTAAAGCAATAAGTGTGTTTTGAACATTACTCTAAATTAGCTCTAAAAAATACAGGGATCTCTTCCACAGTCCCATTGTTCAAAACATTCTCAAGTATGTAAGGGCAAATGCCTAAAAAATTCTCTTCACCAGTTTCCTCTTTAGATACGGTGTTAATGTTCAGATTCCCCAACACTCCTTCCGGGCCTTTGACCTCTTCAAAGAATTCCAACTCTTTGTTATCCATTAGACTTTGCACCAAAACTTTGAATTTGGCACACTCCTGAATTTCATGATTGTCGTCGTGGAACTCACAGTAGCTCCTCATCCCTTTGGGTATCTTCTTCGAATCCTGAATGATTAATCCCATGTCTATCATTTGTTTCAAAACCCATTTTAATAGGGTTTTTACTTCTGCAACATTGGTTTTGGTTCTATTTCCTCCCCTCTCAATTATCGCGTTTACCCTTGGGTCTGAACGACTGGGTAACGGATTTCCTGCCACATTAAGTCCTGATGGATCGTCAAACTTCACGATGCCCATCTTGATGAACCTTTCGATTAACTTTTTAAATGTAGTGTAGTTTTTAATTGAATGTCCCGCTATTACTGCGTGGTACTTGCATTGGGCATTCGTATCATACCATTTTGGGAACAGAGGTTGCATCGGTTCCAAGTAGCACGGGGATACCACATGTGCATCAAATAGATTCAGATACAGCTCCCTATATGTCATCGGGATGGGTGTGAACTAGAGTCTTTCTGTGTTTGGCCTCGAGTTGGATTCTTGCCTTGAGGGGCCTATATAGCTAGTAGTTGCGGCTCTCGGTTGGCTTACAGTGACCGATTTAGAATACCCTTTATTGTACGTGTTCATGTTATTCACTTTATTTTTCTTGTTATTTGGGGTTGATCTTTAGGCATTTTTCCCACATCTATCTTTCCACTTCTCACTGCATTTTCAATCATTTTATTGAACATTACTATATTTGAGAAGCTCTTGGTAGCGCTTCCCAACATATGGTCAATGAACGGGGCTTTTAAAGTATTGATGAAAAGCATTGTGGTTTCTTTCTCCAGAAGAGATGGTTGGACTTGTGTTGCTACCTCTCTCCATCTTTGGGCATATTGCCTAAAGCTCTCACTTTGCTTCGTTTCCATATTTTGCAATGTGATTCTGTCAGGTGTCATGTCTGTCACATGACTGTACTGTTTCATAAAAGCCTATGCCAAGTCTTTCCATGAATTAATTTTGGAACGGCTCAGTTGGTTGTACCATTTCGCGGTAGACCCGGTCAGACTATCTTGAAAGCAATGGATTAATAATTGGGCATTATTAACGTATCTTGTCATCCTTCAACAGAACATCATGATGTAAGCTTTAGGACAGTTAGTCCCATTATACTTTTCAAACTCTAGAGTTTTAAACTTTGGTGGGAGCACTAGATATGGGACCAAACTCAAGTCCTTAGCATCAATTCCATAATGGTAATCAGCGTTCTCCATTGCTTTGAATTTTTCTTCTAACCATCTGCATCGATCTTCAAGTTGTTTTGGCAGTTCCACCCTTGTTTTTTTATTATTACCATATCATCTAGATCAGGAACGACTGGATTGGTTGGATTATCCCCTGGATTGGAGCTTGAGTCTGTTGGGTAGTTTATCGGTGCTGAAGTACCAGCCTGATATTGTTAGGATCTGATGGTAACGGGTACCCTTCGTGGATACTTGTCCGGTTGGGCTTACACGTTTACCGGGGTAAAGCTTGGGGGATACGTAGGGTCTTCATTATCATCCCCTGAGTTGACCACAATGCTCCCTTTTTCGATTCCTCCCGCCAGCAGCTGGGTCAACTGGCTTAACATACCTCGTTGGGATTCTTGTATTTGATCCCTCATATCCTGTTGAACTTAGGCTAACTACTTTTGCAGCTGAGCTTGCAACTGATCTTACATGTCCTTCTGCAATTGTTCTAATCTTTCTAATCTTTGATCCATTGCTTTATTTTTTCCACGGGTACTATAACGATATTCAGTTGGTAGACTCTTGTTAGTTTCTAGGTTAACTGTCATGATTTTAATTAATTAGGGTCTTTTTTATGAAATTTAATGTATATGATGCAATGTAATGCAGATTAATGGAATGAATGCAAAAAGAAGCATTAATTCTGATTCAATTCTGTTAGAATAATTTTACTAGAAAACAAATCTCTTTACATAAAACGAATATCTACGTATACGACCTTGCCCTAATATTCAAAGTGAAGACATCGATCCTTTTCTTCATATCCGAATGTTAAGATCAAATCTCGTAAATTTTCCAATGGATGCCACTACTATCTCTTTTTTTGCATCATTTGGGTCACGACCCATTGCTCACTCATCCCTATGATGCTCATTAGTTTCTTTAAGTAAATCGGGACATTGATAGCTCTCAAATAATCTTTGTCAGCTTGAATCCTCGGGCAACGAAGTAAGTCGTGTATTCCTCCGTCAAACTATCACCCTTCTCTCATTACGTTTTCTCAGACCATATTCGGACGGTCGCATTGTCTTCCACTTTATCAAGAAATCCATTTTCTATGATAAGCTCTCTATTTAGCAACTGAACGTAAATCAACACCTCTTTTCTATGATGAAAATACAATGCAATCATAACCAAAAAGAAAGAAAACACGTCAGTACAAAAAATTAAGTAACAAATAGAGCACCTATTTGGATGACCACTAGGGGTTTGGTGTGGTTCTACCTAGGGTAGGCTCTTAAGGCTTTTAAAGCTCATTATATGCGGTTCGGTTCTAAAGTAAAGGTACCTGAACCAGCAGATTCCTCGATTCTTACCCATTATAGGCTCAAATGGATTGAGTTCAGTTCAGGAGAATACATTTCCCTATGGGTACACGGAGATGAAAATCTCACAAAGACATAGGTATAGATGTATCCCAAAAGTAGTCCACTATCCTACAAGGAGGTGGAGAACTCATGAATGAATAGTTTCTCACCCCCACTTAAAAAGGTATAATCGAATGATCAAGTAATGCAATATACGAAAATATATCCAAGGGCTCGAACCAATAAAGCAAACATACCAAAATGATAAAAACCACAAAAATGAAATGCAACCAAAAGGGTCATAGATTTAAACCAAATTATCAATTTTCGACAAAAAGACAAAAAATAATCAACTTGTGGATTGACTCTCTTTTTTAGTCTCCAGTGGAGTCGTCAAGCTATTGAAACCATTTTTTTGAAAGGTCGACTTTTTATTAAAAACAAAAATGGGAGTCATCACCAATCCTTTTTATTAGGTGTGATCGGATCACCTTGTAATTTAATCATTTTAATAAAAGTCTAAACTTACTAAAATGATAATTTTCGGTCTACGAAATTCAGGAAACGAGTTCGGGAGTCAGTTACGTACGGGGAATCATTAGCACCCTCGTAACGCCCAAAATTGGTACCTAGTTGATTAATTAATGTCTTAATGTTGAAAGTTGAAAACTTGAAAAGAGTTTAAAATACGATCCCTCTTTGTGGTGATGTTATTTTACGTAAAAATCATTTCAATAAATCAAAACGTATGTTAAAGACCTTCTCGTCTCGAAGTAACAAAATATCATGTCCTGTAAGTTAGGACACGACACCTTGAACCTTTGAGAATAAGCTTGCCTTTTATTTTTTTTAATTTAAAACTCATATATTTTAATTTTAAAAAGGATATTTGGTTATTAGATTTAACGAGAAAAACAAAACCCTATAAGTTAGAGAATGACTTTTCAAATTTTCAAATACGAAATATTGCCTATTTTCAAATTTTCTTTTTTGAATTAATGATAAATGTGAAATTTAAAATGATGGGTATTTATCATTCGAAGTAAAGTGTAAAAAAATGAAATTACTTAAACGCAGCTCGCGACATAAATGTAACAATAATAAAATGATAGCGCAAATAAGCAAAATGACGATATATCTATAATAATAAAACAACAAATAAGCAATGGCAATAATCAATTAAATCTAATATTAACTAAATAATAATGTGAAGAAAAAAAAAGAAAAAAATAAAAAAAGGTAGAATATGCATGATAAAAAGACAAACATGAAAATATCAAAAAAAAGAAATAAATAAGTAACAAGAAAAATAAGATAAAATAATGATGATAATAATAAAATTTTACGTAAATAAAAGATTATAAGCAATTGTATTTTTTAAAGAAAAAATATAAATAATATTAAACCTAGATATTTAAAAGAATAATAAATAATAAACAAATATGCAAAATGAACATAAATAATAAAATTAATTAAAAGACTGAATTGAAATTTAAACATAATTAAAGGCATAAATTATAATAATTTAAAAAGGATTCAAGGATTATAAAATAATACGCTAAAAAGAATGGGGACTAAAAGAGAAAATATCGCTAGTCCTTATGCGCATCGTTTAAGGGGACCAAAATAGAAAAATTAAAATTAGGTGGGTAAATTTAAAAATAAAAAACAGAAATAAGACCAGATTAAAACAACATAAAAAGGTGGAATGATTAAAAATGAAAATAGACCATTTTAACAAAAAACACGCGAATCTACAAGCTTGAGGGTCGGGTCGACCGATTAAGCCAAAACGACGCCGTTTTGGTGTTTGTGCATTGGTCCAAAACGGCGCCATTTCACATAAGCTATAAATGTTAATTTTTTTTTGACAAAAATTCATTCTGCCTTCATTTAAAAAAAATCAGAAGATCTCTCAAACTCTTTCCCTCCCCTCCATTCTCAGGTCGTCGGACCATTGTGGCTGCTACCAGTTGTCGACGATGGCGCCGCCTTCCACGATGGTCAAAGGGAAAAAAAAACCCAGTTTTGAGTGCTCCGACACCTAAAGCCTGAATCTAGGGTTGTGTTTCGCAAAAACTCAACCAAAAAGGGAAAAACCTAAAAGAATCCCTTCAGTTTCTCTTTTGTTTTATCGGAGAGAACCGTCCATATAATACCCCTTACCCATATCTGTTGCCGAAGCAGGGTACGAGGCATTACCTAACTCAAACACATGCAAACATTCAACTTCAACTTGATTAATGCATCCCGATTTAAAACTTTTTTGAAGATCGACCTACGGTCCTTCATATGGGCCTACGAGGCCTAAAATATGGTTTAGAAACAATCCGGGACCATTTCAGGAACTTAAGAAATTTTCATCAAAAACTACTAAAAATAGGGCACACGCCCGTGTGAAAGGGGCAATGTAACACTCCTTACCCGTACTCGATGCCGGAACAGGGTACGAAGCGTTACCTTACGAAAATGCATGCTATTAGTCAATCTTAAACCATCGAAATACGTACCAATTTAAAACTTTTCAAACATGACTCTTCGGTCCTTCATATGGGCCTACGAGGCCTAAAACATGGTTTTGAAACAATCCGGGACCATATCGGGCACTTAGAAGACTTTCAAGAAATTCCACTAAAAAAAGGGCACACGTCCATGTGGAAGGGCAACATACCCGTGTGGCCTCAAAACATGGCTGTACTAATGGCCCATGTACCTCACACGGCCTAAGTAATCTAGGGAAAAGGCCGTGCCCCTCGTCCGTGCGGATTTAATTTCTAACATCTAACCTATAAGGGTTTTCACAAGACTTGGCACTCGTCTGTGTGCCCAGCCTGTGTCCCTCACACAGTCATGACACGTCCGTGTCACAACCCGTGTGTAAAAACCTTGACATACTATTTTTGACGTCAGTAGACACACGGCCATGGCACACTCCCATGTGCTCAGCCCGTTTCTCTTGCACGGCCAAGACACGCCCGTGTCACAGCTCGTGTGCAAAAACCTAGGTATTCTATTTCTGACGTCAGCAATCACATGGTTGAGGCACACTCTCGTGTGCTCGGCCGTGTCCTCCACACGGTTGAGACACACGGTCATGTCTCAGCCCGTGTGTTTACTACTGGGCATTTAATTCTATCCATGCAAGGTGCAAGGGACACACGGTCTAAGTACACGCCCGTGGGGTGAACCGTGTGTCACACACGCCCTAGGCACACGCCCGTGTGCCTACTCGTGTGGACAAAAATAGGCTATCTACCAAGCCTCTTCGCCACCCTGAAACAAGACCAAATGCAACCAAACACTTTCATATCATAACTCCTCATCAATATGCATCCAATTGACCATAGCTATGCCTTTATCCAACAACCACAATTCACAATCATGTGCATGTACAAGTACCCTAAACAGCCATCCACAAATTTCCATGAACTCATTCTCATTTCATTTAAAATGACTATAACAATTTTGGCCAATTCCAATGGGCATTTACAAAATGAACTTTATAAAATAAATGACCAACACAATTGGCTAATTAGAGTATCTTACAAAAAATGACCATACAACCTATTCATGTCATTACTCAAAATACAAAACATAACTATACCGAGTACTTCAGTTGACAGTGTCTACGACGCGTCCAACATTCTTGGATCCTCATGTTACTTAGGTAGCACTATATGGTAAAATGGAAAGGAAAGGGGTAAGTGTGAAGCTTAGTAAGTTTTAGGCAAATAAATAACAACAATATTACCATTCTAAATCATATTCTTAACACATCATGACTCATGTATGATACAAAGAATAACCATAACAAGACTTACTCATTTCCAACCTTTTTCTAATCATACAACATAATAATGGGCTCACAATTCATACAATTCATTTAGATACCTGAACCACTCGTAAAAATCATCATAACATCTCTCAACATAATATTTACTAAGATTTCTCATTGAACTATTTAGGATACGAAAGGATATTCAATAAGCCTCCCATGTGAGGTCTCGAGCCAATGCCATGCCCCAGACATGGTCTTACACTAGCTCACATTTCAAGTCGATGCCATGTCCCAAATAGGTCTTACACTGACTTTCAATGTATCAAGGCCGATGCCTTGTCCCAGATAGGTCTTACACTGGCTCTCATCTATCGATGTCGATGCCATGTCCCATACAGGTCTTACATTGACACGCAACAAGCTAACGCCATGTCCCAGACAGGTCTTACACTAGCTTGTACATATCGAGGCTGATGCATGTCCCACACGTCTTACACTAGCTTTCGTCTTAAAGTCGATGCATGTTCCAGACATGTCTTACACTGGCTCTGGCTCTCGTAATGTGGCCGATGCATGTCCTAGACATGTCTTACACTAGCACACATATTACCCAATGTCATGGCATGAATATCCAATTCTGTCCTAAGTGCTCAACCGAGCTCTATTACACATGTTCTTAAAATTCGTGACTACAAGTCATTATTCAACAATTCATGCTTGAATAAACATTCTCATACATAACTCAATCCATAATGCATTAACTTATAACCAACAATTTTTCATACATGAATTTTAGTAATGTCATATTATTTACCTACAACTTACTTTGGTATACAAAATAAAGATGACCTTTTGGTTTAATCAATCTGCTTGGCTTTCTCTCGGTCTAAGTTCGGATTTGGTAAATCTTGATTTATAACAATAAAAACTCAGTAATTTAATCACCAAATTAATCCAACCATGCTAAGAGTCATAATTTGGCAAAATGACCATTTTGCCTCTAGACTTTTGCAAAATGACCATTTTAGCCCTAGGTTCGGAATTCAATTTTTATCGAATTTCATTAATAACCATCCCAACCAAACTCTTTTCACTCTTATGGAAACCCAAAATTTTTATTAATTCATGCATTTACCACACAACTTACTCACTTTACACCTAGATCCTTTTTAGTTGTTTTCTATGGACACTTCTTTACAAAAGTTATTTATCAAAAAACCTAGATTCATTTTCCTCTTAAAAATCTAGACCTTGACACTTAAACACTCATGGTAAAACTTTTAACTTTCAACCAAAATGCTAAATACACCTCTCAATATAAAACTTATGCCATGAGGGTATCAAAAATGTAAAAATATTCAAGCAAGGACAAGGAAATCACTTACAAATGAGTGATAAATGTAGATAAAAATTTGAAGCTCTAAAACCCTCTTTTTAGCTGGAAAAATCGGCAAGGAAGAAGAAATCAAGAAGAAGAAATGAAGGCTAGGCTAATTAGGCATCATTTTATCAATTCTAGCTACCTAAAATACTAACCTTTGACTTGTCTTCTTTTCTTGTCTCCTACCCCTCCCTTGGCAGGCCATGCTACATAAAATGGGCTTATTTGCCCATTAAAGGCCCCCAATTTTGTTCCATAGCCAATTTGAACCATTTGCTAATGAAACACAACTTTTGCCTTTCTTGCGATTTATTCCTTTTTTGCGATTAAACCTTTAATCGCGTAAATTAATTCACCAAAATTTTTATGTATACTTATACAAATACTACAACTCATAAATTAACACTAAAATAATTTTCTTAAACCTCGGGAAGTAATTTTGAAATCACTATTCCAATTAAGCCTAATTTTGGGCGGTTATAGGCAACACGCCCATGTGGCCTCTAAACATGGCCGTGCTGATGGCCCGTGTATTGCACACGGCCTAAGCACCTAGAGACACGCCCATGTCCCACCATCGTGTGGATTTATTTCTCAACTTCAACCTACATGGGTTTCCACACGACTGACTACGCGCCCGTGTCCATAGCCCGTGTCTCACATACGGCTATGACACGCCCGTGCTCATAACCCGTGTAACACTCTAACCCTAACAACATCACACACTATAGGACACACGGCCAAGGCACACGCCTGTGTGCCCAGCCCGTGTCCCTCCCACGGATGAGACACACGATCGTGTCTCATGCCCGTGTGGTATACTAATGGGCATAATTTATCAACCTAAGGTGCAGGGGACACACGACCTAATCACACACCCGTGGAGCAAACCGTGTGTCACACACGGCCTAGATACATGCCCGTGTGTCTACCCGTGTGGAAGAAAACAAGGCTATTTACCAAGCTTATTTGCCACCCTTTCTTGTACCATCCTACACAATATTACAAAGCTACCTTCCCAACATGTGCATGTATCCTAAACATTCATAATCAATACCTCGATATATCATTCAAATACTTCTTTAACCTCTTTAACCATACAATATCTTCACATCATTAATAAGCCAAATTCATGGCTAAACATGCATTTAACATTAAAGCAACCATGGTTAAACTTACTTTACACTTAATACAACAACTAGCCTATACATGCCATATAACTAAGATTTTCAAAGCTTTAAGTACCAAACCATGATGGGATAGTGTGTTGAGATCTCCATCACCTTCCAACCCGAGCAGACTTCCAAAATCCTACAACATGAAAGAATAAACGAGGTAAGCTATAAAGCTCAGTAAGTTCATATGATTATTGACTTTATAAAAGCTAATAAATATATTTCGAGTATTGCCCAAGCATAAAGAGTTTCTATAGCCTCACCTTACAATCAATTACTTCCTTATAGGTATTTACCTTAATATATATATATTTTTGAAAGCTTATTCATTTCAATCATCGTATTAAATGATTTTCTACTTTCAAATCTCTTACCCTTACATATGCATAATCGATATGAAATATATTACTTTCAATTCATTGAGCATTTTATAAGCATAATATATTATTTCGTATGTCAAACCATAACCTTTTCTTGTATTGACAACATGCCCTTAAGTTACTTTTACTTGACTTTCACAAGGATTTCATACGTACATGTATCACTTAACTCAATTATGTTTTCATCCTCATCTTGACCTTGTCCGTTGATTCACTTAAATATTGAAAACAACATGTTATCCAAGTCCATTATTATCAATATCACGAATTCATAAATCTTTCACTTTATATCCATAAAACTAGATGTGAATTCCATAATCTCTGACTTACCCGTTGAGTGATTCAGAACACCATCGAATGCTCGAGAAATCTCGTATGCACGGTACCAATGCCATATTGTCAGTATCGATGCCAAGGCCTAGACATGGTCTTATACTAACACATACATCGAGGCTGATGTGATGTCTCAGACATGGTCTTACACTGGCTCTCATCTATCTGTGCTGATGCCATGTCCCAGACATGGTCTTACACTGACACATATCGAGGCTGATGCCATGTCCCAGACATGGTCTTATACTAGCTCTCATCTCATCATCGATGCCATGTCCCAGAGATGGTCTTACCCTGGCGCACATATCGAGTCGATGCCATGTCCCAGACATGGTCTTACACTGACTCTCTTATAACGAGGTTGATGCCATGTCCCAGACATGGTCCTACACTGGCTCTCCTCTGTCCGTGCCGATGCCATTTCCTAGACATGGTCTTACACTAGCACATATCAAGCCGATGCCACGTCCCAAACATGGTCTTACACTAGCTCATACATCTCGGTGTCGACGCCATGCCCCAGACATGGTCTTACACTGACACACACTTTGCCATGGTCCAACCATAGTCTTTTCCGTCAATTCATCACGAGTCGTAGTACTATCGTACTTAACCCTGCATTTCTTCTGATTTGATCTTTTGACCCAATCTCGTACTTGCAGAATACCATGGTTATTTGACAGCATATAAAATAAAACATTATCTCATTTCAAATTTAATAATTGATCACTAAATTAACCATATGAACTTACCCTGTTCGCAGAAACAACGAACTAGTTGACTAATCCGCTCATTTGCCCTCCCTCATTCTCAGTCCAAATCTCGTCTTCCTCAATCTATAAAATAACCACTTTTACTTATTTAGTGGTCAATTTATACTATTTAGTCCAAAATTCACATTAAGGCAACTTTACTCTTTTGCCTTTAATATTTCACATTCTTGAAATTTAGTCCCTATTACATAAAAGTGCAAATTCATGAAATTATCTACAACCCAAGCTTAGCTAGATTTCACAATTATTACTAGCTATCCATAAAACATATTTTGGCAAATTTACAGTTTTGCCCCTAAACTTTCACGAAATTACGATTTTACCCCTAGGCTAGGAAATTAATTTTTTATTGAATTTCTTTATTCCTTAAGCCTAACCGAACCCTTTTTGCTCTTATAGCAACTCAAGATTTCCATTATTTCACAACATTACTATCTATTTTACAATTTCTACAAACTAGTCCATTTAGTGATTTTCCATGAAAATCCTTTCACAAAAGTTATTTACTAGGCAACCAAGATTCATTTCCTTCTATAAAATTTCAGAAAACAACACAATTGCTCTAATGGAAAAACCCTAAACTCTTAACCACTTTGCAAAGTAATCACCCCATTAGCAAGCTTACGCTACAAGGGTCCTAAAAGTATAAAAATTATCGAAAATAACCATCTAAATGACTTACTTGTAAGGGAACTAAGTGGCTGAAATTTTGGAGCTCTTAAACCCCCATGTTTTTTTCCATTTTCAGTCGATGAAGGAGAAGAACTAAAAAAAAATGACAACTTTTCTTTTTGTTTTATTTTATTTACTTATTAAATCACCTCACCCACCAATTTTGACTTTTCAACCTATTTGTCCCCATGTGGCCTCCAATGGCAGGCCATGCTCACGTAAACGACTTATTTGCTCTTTAAAACCTGAACATTTTAGTCAATTAACTATTTAGCATAATTTGCTAGCAAAATAGAACTTTTGACATTTACGCGATTTAGTCCTATTTCAAAATTAAGCATGAAATCACTAAATTTATTTCACCAAAATTTGCATACACTCTTAAAATCAAGTTATAACTCATATAAAATAAAAAAATAATAGTTTCTCAATCTTGGATTAGGGGTTTCGAGACCACTATTCCGACTAGACTCAAAATCGGGCTGTTACAGTCCATCATCGAGGACAGTAACCTCCTCCACTCACGATGGTGGGATTCGAAATGTACAAGCAAGTTTTCTTCTTTTTTTATTATTATTTTTATGCCTAAAAAATAAAAAATAAAGAAACAAATCACCTCTTGAAAATATGATCAATTCTTCTTTGTAGTTTTTTTTATATATTTTTTCGTGTTCGAAAAATTACATTTTTCATCCGGCCTTTATAGCCAATTTTTACATATTATTTTTATTTATTTCTTTGTTGTTTTCTGTTGCATGTTTGTATTTCTTTGTAGGCAACGGTGATAGAGATGTGTTAGAAGGCACGGACGGCGCGATCGAGGAATGCGCGGCGATACAGGCTCACATGGGATTAGGGTTTCAGTTTTTATTGAAAATGACTTTAGTTTTTGGGCTAACGAGCCGCCTAGAGTTTTTATTTTTTTGGTTTAGTAATAAGTTTTAGATTTGGGTTGGGTCTGATTTTTTTTTGTAATGGAATCGGATTGTTTATTTATTTATTTTTTGGTTTTGTTTCCTTTTTTTTATTTCTAATTTTGTTTGTTGGGCCTTGGCAAAAATGAGCTTTTACATTTATGTTTAGCGTAAACGGATCAATATATAAAAACATATCAATGCTATGATGAATTGACGGATGTTGAGTCCTAGTTGAACCTTAGGAATTTTTAGGATACAAATAACATGTCATTAGGGATTTCATGTTTCAGATGCTGGTCTTGAATGTCCTACCGATGGCTGAGATCTTGTATTTGTTGTGGATACTCCATGGCTCATGTGAACTGCGTTGTGTAGCTTACATTACGACCCACAACTCGTGTGAGTAGGCCCATTTCATAGCTCGTGTGAGCAATAATGTAAAGGAAAGGTTACGGTTATATGTAAAAGCACACTTCATGTGAGCTTCCTGAGTATCCGATGTAACTCTAGATGGTTCAACGGGTAAGGAAAAGGAACGAAACGGTGAGTATGAAAATGGATTAAATCATGACATGGTAGAAGGAATTATGAATTACATGATGTTGTGTATATGGAAATTTACATGTTTATAGTTAATTTCAATTGTATTATTGATGAACATTACTAATTTGGGTTGGTGATGTTGATTAGGCTTTGCCTAGTTTATGCATTGGTGTTGAACTATGTTTAATTTATGAATTGTATAATAGAAATCGTAAGTTGAGTTTAAGTTTATACGAGCTTACTAAGCCTTTGTTGCTTACATAGTTTTCTTTCCTTTGTTTTATAGATCATAGGAAACTCGATTTGGTTGGAAGCTTGTCGGAGACCTATCACACTATCCAGCAATTTATTTGGTAATTTTTGAACATTTTGATCAAGGTTATTAATGTCATGTATAATTAATTTTGAAATGGAACTTAGTTGACATGTTAATATAAGTTTTTGGTATATGTATGTTTGAGGTTATGATGATTTGGTGCACTTTAATGTTTACCAAGATATGTTATATTAGTCACTTTCATGTGCTTGTGTATAGGGCTCCTTTATGATATGTTTTGAGTGGTTGAAAATTTAGTCAATATGTGGTATATTTTGGTAAGAAGTTGAACTAAGTTATGATGCTTGAAATATGGTAAAGTTGACTTGTTTTAGTATGTTATGTTTTGTATATTGTGGTGCCTTTGAATGGCCTATTGGTTAGTTGAATTAGGATCTTGAAATTGTATCTTAATTTGTGTTTAGGTGATGTTTAGATTCCTTTAAGGTGTGAATGAATGGTTGAACAATTATGCATAGAATGGTTTTAGGGATGACTTGAATTTAGGTAATTTTTGGGTCCACACGGCCTGGCGACACGACTGTGTGTCATCTAAGAGTTCCTTTTTATGCAAGTCAGTGAGTTACATGGCCTAGCACACGACCTGGCACACAGGCGTATGGGGCAACTCAGAGAGATACATGGCCTGGCACACTGGTGTGTAACACAATTGTGTGACCCAACTCAAAAATTTACAGTGCAAGAACATGGGCTGAGACACGGCCGTGTGTCGCTTGTTCAAAAGTTACACGGCCTGGGAGGTTGCACACAACTTAGCCACACGGCCGTGTGTCCTATTTTCAAATTTTACTACTTTTTCCTAAACTTTCTGATTTGTTCCAAATTAGTCCAGAACTACTCCTAAGTTATTTTTAGAGCCTCGAAGGCTCGATTTAGGGACAAAATGTATGTGATTGAATGATTTATAATATATTTAATTTATTGAATGTTATGTTGATGTATAGTTTCCGGTTGATTGGTAATACTCCATAACTCTAATTCGGCGATGGATACAGATTAAGGGTGTTATAGTGTTATAAAGCATACTATACATACAGCCGCAAGTACCGAAATAATAGTCATACATATTGTTGACAATTCATGCAAATCTATAAATCTTATATTGATACGACCAGTCAATTCATGGATTCTAACATAATTCATAATATTAGAGACTTAATTGAATAAAATAATGTACTAAAATATTTTCTGTATCAATAAGAGATTTAACTGAACAAATCATAAAATTCTAGGAAAAATTATAAAATTTACAAACCAGGGGACACACAGCCGTGTGGAGGTGTTACATGGCCATGTGCCTAGGTCACGTAACAAGCCAAAACCATGTGGTATTTGCAAAATCAACCTATAAGGGAGACACAACTGTGTGGCAAGTAGTGTGGAAGGTCCTAGGCCATGTGAAAATTGAAAAACCTAGAATTTAAAGGGGACATGGCCGTGTGAGGGGTCGTGTGGTCCATACCCCCATATGGCCCTATCCCAAGGCACGGTTTGCCTTGATTCACTTGTAAAGAAACACACACCTTTCACTGAGATTCTGAGTGACATCCCTCACGTTCAAATCTAGCCTGATATACCTATAACGGGTCCTTCAAATGACATTTGTACATGTGTTAGGGTTTTTTCTAAGATTTATCAAGATTCAATGATATTAACGAAAGATTCATCAAGAACCGTGAAAGATCAACTAATTGATTTGAAATATCAATATTGGATAGAAATTCTACGAAATTTAGGGTCCTAAACTTTAGATCCAGATGCATGTACCGAACCTGATGGAATTACGGAGGCTATCAGCGATGGATTCAACAATCGGTAGAGAATCAATTTATCGATAATTGATTGATATCGAGAGCAAAAAATAATTTTAGCAATGGAATGACCAATTTTGATGAAAAGAAAAGGAGGAGAAAAGAAAAGAAGAACTTAAAGGGAAAAGAGGGAGAATTCAAGTTGAAATAGAAAAGAAATCAAAATCCTATGGCAACTAGGAAAAAGGATTAAATATCTAGGTTTCTAAACTTTTAAGGGTTATAAGGTAATTTACCCAAAATTTTAGCTTAGGTAAGGGGTGGTTTTGTAACACCCTGATCCCAAATACAGAGTACTCGAATATTAAGGCGCTACATCAAGTCACTGGAGCAGCCCAGTAAAATTTTTCAAATAATTTAAAACATTGAAATACAATTTATATAAGAGAAAAATATCATATATAGCTATATTGAAAATAGTAATAAAAGTAGTTATACAAAATATGTGGAGCTCCAAAATCATCGTATATCAAAATAGTCAGAATAACAAAAATGATAAATGAGTTAAAGACATACAAAAAAAAAGGTATTGTACTCTGAATAAGTGATGCTAGAAGTGATGCTAGAAGTCTCTCGTCAATGATAACGTATTGTACTCTGAATAAGTGATGCTAGAAGTCTCTCGTCAATAATGTTCCTCGGATACAAACAAAAGTCTACAAATCTAAACATGAAGACAATTCGGAGGCTGAGCTTTACAGGCTTAGTGGTAGACAACAAATCTACCATACTTCAAGCAATTCATAAATATAAGCAAGCAAATCAAATGTATACATAGAAGCATAACATGAGTATCGAATAATTAAATCATGAGTCATTAAATCTACCTAACCAAATCACTTGCATATCATACTTGTCAAACTTATTAGATTGTACATACTGCTCAAAGAATCGGGTATCTGGATAGTCCAGTGCCACTCATGGCCACTAGTCAAATAATCCCGGGTGTCTGTAGGGTTATCCCGAGCGCCACTCATGGCCACTAGTTAGGTTAGAGCCTGAAGGCTGAGCGTAAACAAAGCATCAAACATATAATTACAAAAATACAACCATGACATTTGAGTCTCATACTCGTTTCAACTCGCTTATCATTCTAGCTAAATATTAACTAATGAGATGTGACAGTTTGCTACCTTGACATTCTGACCTTTTCTTATTCAAAAATTAATAACTCTTAATATATAACTCTAAATCAAGCACTATTTGTTTTAAATGAAAATAGACTTTTGTACAGTTATAGAGATATAAGGCTCACTTCCTATTTTATATTTTGAAATTTTTGGTGATTTTTCAAAGTCACTGCTAAATCTATTTTACAATAATTTTGCTGCCAGATTTTTATAACCTTTCAACACTCAAAAATTCATATCTTTTAAAACACAAATTAAAATCGATATTTGTTTGTTCTAAACAAAACTAGACTGACTCATGGTTACAACAATGTATAGATCACTTTTTAATTTTTTTTACAAAATTTATGGCGAATTTTCAAACTTACTGTTCATGTAATAATTTATTTCTCGTAGATTTCACAGCTAAGTTGTTAGCTTCATTTTAAATCATCCAAACATGATTTTCACCCAAAAACATATAACATGCATGCATTATCACACAAGCATCATAGTTATGACTTATCAAGAAGCATAGGAGAGTCAGAGGGTACCACCTTGATGGAAGAACACCAACAAAGTTTCTTGCCTAGCTCTCCACTAGTTTGCCTTTACCCTTAGCTTTAGAAGATTCACCACCCTCTTTAACTAATAACCATGTAACACACAAGATTTTCCACAAAAAATAAGAGTCGACAGGATGCAAAAATACATGCTTTAAATAAATAAATAAATAAAATATGATACGATGGGTAGAGACTTCCTCAAATTCAAATATTCACAAACACCCAATAACATTCATCTTCATCCTTGAAGAACATAGATTTTTAAAAAATATGGTTAGATTTTTAAAAAATATGGACAAATCCACTTTATCCCATACCTCAATCTGTCAAACCATCTTTTCTCAAAACTCAATCCCAAAATAAATTTATTCATAGCCAACCACGATTTGAACTTGGGCAAAATAGGGAAAAATAAGCATGTGTAACTAATTAAACTACTACTCATTCTTGTTTAATTTTACTCTATTTAATATTTATTTTAATGTAATTTTTCATCCTAGTTTGCTGAAAATTTAAAAGGGAAAAAAAATGAAAGATTTGTGATTTGAACCTAAAAGTTTTAAAGAATATACAAGTTACTTAACTATCAAACTTAAAACTTATTTCTTATTTATTTATTGCAACTAACCTCCTATATTTTAGAGTGTAACATCTCTAATTTTTATTTTATTACTATATAATGCATTTTATAGTGAAAGAAATTGCACCAGATATGTGTTGGCAATTCAAGTTAGCAAGGTGGTTTTATGAACACATCTAAAATTTTGTATGTAGAAAAATTGATGAGTTTCTCATGGACTTATGGTATGTGTAAATGAGTAAATGAGTATTTTTTTTTTTTGTCTTTTTTGTTTGGAAATTTTATGTAGAAAAAAGCCTCTCCTTTGTACGAATTTATTTTCTCATCGCAATTTTTTTTTTATCTCATTGTAGTATATGTTTTAGTGAGTTATTGTATTTTTTTTTTTCATGTTTTAGGTATAATGTTTATATCGATTTGTATTAGTTGGATAAGAAAGAAAATGTGCATTAGAAGGCTGATACGTTGGATTTAATGTTGGCTTGGTTAATGGTTCATCTTTGAGGCAAGTCTCGTGGCTATTGAACTTGAATGGAATGAACGAAATTTAAAAAAAATAAAATAGTGAATTTCATGGTTGTAATCCAATATAGACTTAGGTACTCCTCCAAAAAAGTTTATAATTTATTCAATATAAAGTAATTTTGTTTACATTTTGTATGTTTATAATTAAAAAAATAACATCAACATGTCATGGTGAGATGCAAAATAAATAAATATGGTATTGAAATGTATCATATGTAAAGTATTTGAAAAGGTTTTTAATTTTTCAAATATCATAAAATAAAATACATCTCTAAATTTTTTTTAGGAAGTTCATGTTAGGGGTAAGTATTTGATCGAGTCAAGTCAAATCGAACAAGTAAAAAAATTTCAAGTTAGTCGAGTTGATAAATCCTATTTTAGCAACCGAACTCAATTTGAATTTTTTTTCAAATCAAATCGAATCGAGTCAAAAAAATTCGAGTCAAGTCGAGTCGAGTTAATGTATACTATTATTTATACTTAATGTTGCGTTTATATGAACTGATTATTTAACTAGTATACGAAGTACAAGATTATTTAACTACATAAACAATATTATGGTTTTGTCTTTTAACTTAATGGTTTTGACTTTTAAATTTAGAAAAGGTAAACATTTATCAAAACGACATAGTTTTACTTTTTCTTATTCAGATTTCCAGATAATTCGAATTGTGTAATTCATATTCGAGTTAAACTGAAAAACTTAAATTTTTTTATTTAAGTTTATCCGAATAACTCGATTAACTCAAATAACTCGAACTGTTGAATTCAAAATTTGATATTTTATCGAATTTTTCGAATCAAATCGAATTTTGTTCACCCATACTTCAACCTATTTGGTTATAAATATTCTCATTATTCATGTTCTGAGTTCAAGTTATAGTGTGGGGAAGATTATTTTTGAGAATTTAAATATGCATCTATTAAATAGGAAATGATTTTCAACATAATTAAAGGTGACAAAAAAAAGAAGAAAGAAATTGTACGAAATTAAAAACTTTCCAAAATGTTTAAATTATGATCGCATTATATTTTATATCTAAATAATTAAATTATGAAACTAGAAATTTCAAGATACAATTTAAAAATATAAGA
The DNA here is from genome assembly GCA_020496765.1 of Gossypium stocksii. Classification (NCBI taxonomy): domain Eukaryota; kingdom Viridiplantae; phylum Streptophyta; class Magnoliopsida; order Malvales; family Malvaceae; genus Gossypium; species Gossypium stocksii. The sequence goes on from CM035622.1 coordinate 60,934,140, forward strand.
TTAAATTTTTTAAAATATTTTAAATCTCTAAATAATTTTATTAATTTATTTCCCTTTAAATTACATATAAATAAGGTGAAAAAAAAGAATCCGTAGGGGGAGAGAGACACACCGTAAAAGTAAAATCTAAAATTTTTCCATAAAATAACTTTCTCCTTCCTTACTAAGTAGAGTTGATTATGGGCCGGGTCGGGTCGGGTTTGGACTGGGCTCAAATAAAATTTTAGGTTTATCCTTTAGGCCCGGGCCTGGCCCGGCCCGAAATATGGGCTTAAAAAATTATCCAAGCCCGACCCAAAATAAAATCGCTAAACCTAAGTCTGACTCGGCCTGGCCCATATTAAAATTTTTTTAGCTTATTTTATTAAATAAAAAATGTTAAAATGTAATAAATCAAATACATTTAAAAACATAAAAACAAATATTAAAGCAAATAAAAAATGATATTAAAATAATTCTTAAAACAATATACAAATTGAAAATATAATAAAAAGTGATTATATTAAAATTTTAAAATAATTAAAAATAAAATAAAATAAAATATAAATTATTATATAATTTGGGCCGGGCCGGGCAGGGCCCGGGCAAAAAAATATTGCCCGAGGCCAGGCCCGTTTTCTAAACGGGCCTCGTTTTTTGTCCAAACCTATTTTTCGGGCCTATATTTTTACCCAAACCCTCCCATTTTTCGGACGAACCTTCAGATCGGGCTGAGTGACCTGGCCCATGATCAACTCTATTCCTTACACAATCAATCTTAAATTTTCCTCAATTTCCTTTATTGTAAAAAAAATATTTGTTGCTCATTAATTCTTTTTACCAATATTTTATATCTCTAAAATTTTTCCATCATAAAATTTTGATATAACAATCAAAACTATGTATAAATTTTGATTCAATGTGCAATTTATTACAAAATCTTTGATTTTTGTGCAAGTATACACATTAGAATTTGATTTTTGTTGAAATATATACATAAAACTTTGATTTTTATTAATTATACACATTTAAAAAAATAAGTATATTAATTTATTTTTACATTAAATAAATATAATTATTTTTATATATAATATGTAAACATGAAATGGTGTTATCTTAATTTATCCTTAAATTTTTAAATTCTAAATTTTTTATGGTTGCCATTAAATTTCGATTAGAATTTTTTTTCCCAAATTATGTGCACATTTATTAAGCAAATTTCTTTAAACTTTTTTATTCTCTCGATGTAGAGTTACAGTTCTCAAGTGCTTTGTATATAAATATATATTCTTTATAAATTCAAATTATATTGAGATAATACTAAAAAATCACTTCTTAAGTCTTTAATAAAAATGTGTTAGTCCATTTTTTAAAAAAAATTAATTAATATCATGCCGTTTTTAATCAATACTAAATAAATTCTTTTCAACAATATTTTAACCTTTAATTTTTATAAATTAAATAAAAATAACAAATAATTATAGGAATATGAATTTTTTATGTTAAACTAGATTTATGGTTTATGATACGGTGAATTTAGACTTTTGAATTTTAAGGATTAGATTTTTAGGAAAAAAGCTAGATTAAGACTGGGATTAAAATGTAAGGTGGGATAAGATTTATGATTTAATATTTAGAGTATAAATTTTACTGTTTAGTGTCTAACGTTTAGGATTTTAGGGGTTTTAGAATCTTATTAAAAAATAAACTAATTTTATTAAATTTTAATTTTAAAAATTACACCTAAAGAGTATAAATTTAAAATTTAATCATAACTCCTCTTGAGACTTACGGACGATGAGGGTATGTTATTATTTAAAATATAGTCTTAACTCCTCTTGGGACTTAAAAAATAAATTTACCCTTTTTAGGTATTTGATTTTGTTTGTTTGTTTATTAAAATTAAAAGATAGTAATAAAAGTTAATTTGGTGTTGTTTTATACATTATGTTACTTATACAGTCTAAAAAATTGATGTGCCATGTTATTATTTGTATCTAAAATATTGCTTTTTAGAATCATATTAATTTGAGATAAACTCTTTTAGTAAATCTCACGCACAAAATTATTAAACCTCAATCTTGAATCTCACATACAAAATACGAAATATAAAGTTGAAATTTAGTTGAGACCTCTTGGGACTTACCCTTTGGGTAATTAATTTTGTTTATTTGTTTATTTGTTTGTTAGAGTTAAATAATAGTGTAGAATTAATTTGTTGTTTCTTAATGTATTATATTATTCATAAACGTTAAAATAATATGGTGTGGTATGTTATTATCAGGTCTCAAAAATATGATATCTTAAGATCATCTTAGGCTAAAGGTCTATTCGGATGGATATTTACCTCCAATGCGGTACGTTTAGTTTTTTTTTTTGTCTCACACTACAATATTTAATTTCACCACCACAATTATTTTTACACTAGCTACAGACAAACACTCCACTAATCTAAATGGGTCCTAAGATAAACTACTCTTTTATTGTATTTCATGAATTTAATGATAGTTTGAATCTTAAATATAATTAGTCTTAGAACATCAATTATAATTTTTTAAATTTAAATAAAATATTTTTATATTAAAAATAAATAATAAAAAATGAAACGGGAGGTGATATTCCTAATTAATGATAGAGTTGAAGGGACAATTATTCCTGTTTTATCGTTCTTATCTCTTAAAAGCAAGGAGAATAAAAGATTGTTGTTATCTTTAATAAACAAAATGACGATTCCATTGGTAATCAACAAATTGACACCAACTTAACAACAAAGTAAAAGCATCGAACCTTGTGAAATCAGTAAGCAAAAAGGTGGTGCAGAATAAGCCACAATGGCATAAATTATAAAATCTTCTATGGATAACATTATTTTGAGGTGATAATATTACACATAGAATATATATAATATTTGCTTGAATTGATTGTATTCTTTGTGTGGAATAACACTACATTTGTTCTCTGTCTTAAAATCCTCGATTGAAATTTTCATGGCTACTAGTAGACAAAAAAGTAAAGGCTCCCTTTTTCTCAAGGCTTGTATAAAATATCCATAGCACGTTGTATCAAAAGATGAGAATTTAGAAATATTTTTCCCCTTTTGCATCAAAACCCATCTTTCCTTAAGCCTCATGCATATCAGAAATCAGCTGATATTCCCTTTTCAATGTGTTAGTATCAGTCATGCTATGTTAGCTTGACCCACACATTTCGAGCGTTAACATGAGACTTTCATACCATTCAGGGTAAATTGTATCTAAGATCAATAAATTATTAGAAAGTTTATATTTTTATCACTCAATTTTAAAATGTTGCAAAATAGTCTCTGAATTATTTGAAAACTTTCATTTAAATCACTTTAGTCACTGGGCTGCTAAGTTTAATTTTTAAAAAGTTCGACTAGTGAGTTTCAAGAGAAGATTTGACGATCGATACGGTGGATTAGTACCCATCAATGAGTAGAAGAACATGCTTTAGAACCAAGTCTATCTTATGGTCAGTTTTGGAGATCAAAAAAGAAAGTTGTTTGGATTTGCTTCACAAGTTTATGACGTTCAAAGTTGTTTCATGAAAAAAAAGCTGATCTGTAGAAGAAAAGGGGAATGAGAGGTTTCAATTGGTACAAGCAGTGCAAATAGAGAATGCCATACGACATTAATTTTAACAGCCTCGTAATTTAAATGAAAACTTTCAAATAGTTCAATGACGATTTTATACTTTTCTAAAGTTGAGTGACTAAAATCTAAACTTACTAATAATTTAGTGATTTTGAGTATAATTTACCGAAGGATTTATTATAATTTTCATACATTAGTGGGAACCACGATCTATAAATATATATAAGCACAAGGAATGATTCATCTTTTGAATAGTATCAGATTACTTTGGAATATATTACCAACACTTAGATGCTGGGGCCGGGATTGGATTAGGTCTTTCAGCAGTTGCTCCCCTTGTCCTTCTCTTTATATACTCGAACAGACTTATTTCTATGGCTACCTTAAGAGCCACAACATTTGGCTCTTTTATATATGCCATTCGCATACTGTTTCTTAGCCTACCAAGGCAGCAGCAGCATCAATTACTGCAACATGCCTAAGGGTCAATCCCTTTCTTTGCAGGTTTCCCTTTCATCCCCCAAAGTTTGTCTGTGTGTGTATTGATCCATCTATGTATCTTAATTGTTTACCTTCATCTTTCACCATGGTTCTTCATGGCACACTGCTTCATTGCTTTCCTTTGCTTGGTTAAAGGCTTATCCTTGAAACAAGATATTCCTATTATTTACATGATCTTTTTGGTAAAAGTACCGTGGAGGTCATTGTGCTAAGTGTTAGAATGCATTTTGCTCTCTTTACTAAAAAATTGAACCAAATAGTCCTTGTAGATTACACCAAAGAGCAAACTAATCATTTTGTTAAATATTTCATCTATTTCTATTGTTAAAAATTGGTGCTTGTACATCAGTATGAGGTACACGTGACACGCCACATGTCATTATTTGATTATTCCATCAGCCATGTTAATTTTTAACAATACAAATGAATGAAAATTTTAAATAAAATGACCAATTTACTCTTTAATATAACGTACAAAGACTAATTTATTCATTTTTTAAATGAAAGGGGCAACATACAATCTAAGGGGCCTTTATTTGGCATTTCACTTAAAATCTTACCTCTATCTCTCATGTTACAATGAAATGTTTAGGACACAGTTTAATTTGAACAGCCAATTAATTTCATTTAAACATGCCTGCATTATAATCTTATGTTACTCAAATCTTTAGTATTAAAATCAAAAGCTATGTTACTAGAATTTTTTGTTTTCTCCAAGTATTAGTGCATTCTCACATATGTGTCAAACATATAATGGAAACATGGAGTTCGAAGGAATGAAATTTCAAATATAAGAAAAAGAAAATTTAAAAAAATTTGAGCATATCCGTAACTGACACATACCCGGATGAATTTACATTCAGACTGTGGACCTCAAGGTGAGGATGTGCTGCACTGGTTGCGAGAGTGTAGTAAAAAACGCCATTTACAAGCTTAGAGGCATATTCTCTGTTAGATTCTATGCATACATTACATTTTAATAGAAGAAACTACTATGTCTTGTTTAATAGATACATTACCTGAAGCAAATATAATATAAATGGTGTGTTAGGGATCGATTCGGTGGAGGTGAATGGAGAAATGGAGAAGGTAACAGTTGTTGGGTACGTCGACCGGAGCAAGGTGCTGAAGCAAGTGAGGAGGGCTGGAAAGAGGGCTGAATTCTGGCCCTACCCCGATCCTCCATTGTACTTCACATCTACCGACGATTACTTTAAAGACACAACAAATGAGTTCAAAGAGAGTTACAACTATTACAGGCATGGCTACAACCTTGGACACAGGCATGGCAACCTCCCAGTGACTCATCGTGGAGATGACACGGTCAGCAACATGTTCAACGATGACAATGTCAATGCTTGTTGTCTCATGTAATAAAAAGTACGTACTGCTATGAATGAAACAGAGTTGTCCGTTTACAGTATCACCATCACCATCATCATCAACAGCAAAAGGCAACAAGTAATATTAGTTGCAATATCTTTTTTTTTTTGGTAGTAATCTCTCTTTTTTTAGTGACAAAGAATTTCATCAATGTGTATTAATTGATTATAAATATAGTGCACATAAAATTTCAAGTAAACTAAAAATATTTACTAAGTATTTATTTGATATAAACAATTCAATTCTGAAATATATATTGTTAAGAATATGTGGTTAACAAAATATATATTTACTAAGAACATTGTTAAGAATATATTGGTAAGAATATATGTCAAAAAAAAAGGCAAAAACAAATCAACTTCTTTATATTGGCAACAGATAGAAGGCATGTTAAAGGACATGTCTCTTTACATTAAACAAAGGTTCACGTCGGGTCGCTGTACACATGATGTCTCAATGTCATACCTTAATAGCCAATTAGATCATTGAAACAATGGCCTATGTCGCATCGTGTGTTGTGTCACATCTTTTTTAGAAAAATTTAAGTTGTACCTTCAATTTAAGTATAAGTGTCAAGCGTCTATTTTTTAAATATATATTTAATTAATAAGTAGCCCACTTTACATGGTCTAATTATGAAACTCAAATGGCTATTCATTAAATAAAATCTTATATAAGCCTTTTAATTTAGACATTTATTAGTAACGTGGGATTACTCCTCATTGCAAACTATTAATAATTTTTTTTAGTTTTTAGTATGAAATAGTAATTGTTAAAATTAAATGTCGATAATGATAATATAGAACGATCACAAAACAATAAGAAAAGAGAAACAAAACATACAAATTTTATGTGAAAACCCTTCTAGGAAAAAAATCTTGGGCAGAGGATGAGAAATTCACTAATATTGAAAACTGAATGATACAAGAGGAGTTTCGATTGCATCTATTTAAAAGAGAAATTCGGCCTTCGACCTTAAGCCCTACAAAGATCCCATTATTTTACCATTATGGGTGCGTTTGTTTGCCTGTATTTGATTTTCCGGAAAATATTTTCCTCATTTTACGCTGTTTGGTTGCTTGAAAATATTTTACACGGTAAAACATTTTCAGAAACACGGGTAAAATGGGATGCTTTTGGGGGAAAATGACTTACAGATTTTTTTTCCGTAAGACATTTTCCAAAAGCTCCCCCTTGATCGTTCTTCATTCGTCCTGCATATTCCGTCTTCTTCATCTGTCCAGGTACTTTCTCCTCTTAGTTCTTATGTTCTGATCTTCAAATTTCATTTTTTTCCTTAGCTTTTCCATATCTTCTCTTCTTAGGGCTGCTTTTTTCATTCCCTCTTTGTGCCGTTCTTCATCTTCTTGCATCTTCTTCGTCAAGGTATTTAGCATATTCATTCCTCCTGCTTCTAATTATATGCTTACTGTTTTTCTTCAACTATTTCTTAACAAAAATATCTGTGGAAAATCAATTGATTTTCAACCTATTCCTAAAAATTTTCTAGATCCCGATTAACACCTTTAAATCCCTTCTCCAGCCGAACACCTACTGACCACCACCATCATCGTTAACAACGCTGGTGACCACCGACCCATCATCGTTCACCAATCACCATTGTTACTTCTTGACTGACAACCCAAAGGTAACACCACCAATGGTGGATTTTCTTTCTTTCAACTCTTTGTTTTTAAAGCTCTACCTTTGAAAAAAATGGGTTTTTTGAAGCAATGAAATTGGTTGATTTTTCGATAAAATGCATTTAAAAATGTAGGTTTTCAAACTAGTTCAGTTTTGGAAATAAAAGTGGAATTGTTAAGTTAGTGATAAGTATATCTAGAAGATGAATAGAATCCGAATGGGGATGGTAGTAGATGAACACAACCCAAGAGTTGGCTGTCTTGCTATGGAACCAACAGAGTATGAACAAAATAGCCCCTTTCAGTTAAGGAATCCCTCACCTATAGTTACAGTGAGCTTCTTCTTCATTTCTTCTTATCAAAATAGTTGACTTGGATGTGATGATTTCTTATAATAAAAAACAAATGGGATATAAGAGAAGAGAATAAAAACAATGACTTGCTTAGGATTAACAGCTTTCATATTCAAGTTAATGATGAAAAAGCTTTAAGGACCACCATAGAAAACAAATTAAAAAGATCATGGGACAGGGCACCGCAAACAGCCAAATCCATGAAAAACAGACAAGAAAAGCAGCAACAGCAGTGCAAAATCCAAGCATGTAACTCACTACATTCCAAACTTAACAGACCATTACTCATTTAACAGTTAGAGCTGCATAATTTAACTAGAGTGTGCTTGTGTGTGTATCAGTCCTGAACAGAATGGAGAAATATTAGTGATAGGTTCCAAGCAGTGGATTTTTATTTATTTATGTTTTGGTTTATCTTGATGCATAATAGAAATAAACTAAAGGGATTAAACAAGCCACAAAGTCAACCGAGTCATTGCTATAGTGGCAAAGGTATATGACAGAATCTGTAAAATTTCTTTTACATTGTTGTGGTAGACTAATAAGTCATTTTTGTTCATGAATACCACCATTTAATCGTTTAAAAATTGTTTATTATTTGATTATTATATATATACTAATAAAATTATTTTTATTTAAATTTTTTCTCCTACATCTCTTTTTCAAGTGTCAAAAGTGTTCTAGAATGGTATAATTTGGTTGAAAGAAAAGAACAGCATTTGAAAAATATATATTTTTGAGTATTGGGATAGAAAATGATATTTTTCTATTTATTTTCTTTTTTACTTTTTCACTCTCTCATTCTATCTTTTTACTTTTCTACCCAGCTAAACATAATCTTACTCCTGCAAATAAGAAAGAAAACTAAACATTTTTAATATATAACTATGCAATTTGAATCTACAACTACAAATAATAAACTCAAAGCTTTTGCCAACTATTAATACTAAAAAGTAAGAAAAAGAATGTTCCAATAATAACACCCAAAAAGAAAAATACACTAACTACAGCACTACATGGAAAGTGTTAAAGTAATCGTTAGTTTTGTCCCCAATTGATGAAATGGTTATGTAATTAGCTTGCAAACTTAAATTTGGGTTTGCTTGATTATCATCATCATGATCAGTACATACCTTAATTTGACAAGAATGATGTTAAATAAATTATCATAAAATAAAGTTATGCTTAATGTATTATCTATAGGTACTTTGGATGTTAAAGTTATGCTTATTAATGTATTATCTATAGGTACTTTAGATGTTTAAGTTATGCTTAATGTATTACTTCGGATATTGTTAAAGTCATGTTTCTAAAATAAAGTCAATACTGCATTGTCTTTTTCATTTCAAATATCAAAACCATTAAATCAACAGTAAGGTTTAGCAATGGACATTTTGCATTTTGCTTCACTACTTTTAGGTTATTTCCCTTCTAAAGTTTGTCTTAAAAGAATTAGCTATTCAGGATTGATTAAACTATTTAAAGTTTAAAGTTTAGCTTTCAACATTTGCTCTAAAACTGATGGATTGATGGATTGATTAAATTGGTTTTAATACTGATTATATAATTTAGCTTTGAATATAATTGGACCTAATTTGCTCTAAAACTATTGGTAGCTTATAATTGTCCCATTATATTGATCTTTAGTAATATATGTGATCTTATGAAAAGTTTACGTATTTTTTTGTAGTAATCAAATATTTGTGTGGTATTATTTTGTGTAGATGGATCGTAATCGAGATCAAAATGCAATTATTGCAGCCGTGGCTTCAGTTTTAGCTTTTGGGGTTCTCTGGATTAAAATATTAAAAACTAGGAAGGAAATTACATCTCACCCTCGTGTGAATCGAGATTATGAAAGAGAAAATTATATTAATAGTATTTTATATAGTGGTGACCAGCATTGTATTGATGTGATAAGGATGAGACCAATTGCATTTTTTAATTTGTGTGATATTCTTAGTAGAAATAATTTGTTACAATCAACTAAATCGGTGAATATTAGGGAGCAAGTTGTTATATTTTTACATATAATTGGTCATAATGTAAGGTTTCGAGTAATAGGATCTAGATATTATAGATCAATTGAGACAGTTCACCGTTACTTTAGGGTTGTATTGAGAGCTGTTTAAAGTTGTATAAGCTAGTTATTAAATTACCTGATGAGTCAACTCCTAGTGAAATTAGAAACAATCCAAGGTTTTATCCTTATTTTAAAGATTGTATTGGAGCATTAGATGGAACTCATGTTCGTGCATCTGTTCCACTTAGCATTCAAGGAAGATTTCGTAGCCGTAAAGGGGGGACGACACAAAATGTATTGGCTGCCATTACTTTTGATTTGAAATTTTCCTATGTTCTAGCTGGTTGGGAAGGTAGTGCACATGATTCTCGTATTTTAAGTGATGCACTTTCACGCCCAAGAGGATTAAGAATTCCGGAAGGTAAGAATTAACATTAAATACCAACTAGTTCTAGTAAGCTCATAATTTATTAGTAATATTATATTTTGTAAAATTGTAGGTAAATATTATCTTGCTGATGCTGGATATGGCATTCGAAATGGATATATTACCCCCTATCGTGGTGTCCGATATCATTTAAAAGAGTTTAGTGATCAGGGGCCTGAAAATGCAAAGGAACTCTTTAATCTTCGTCATTCATCATTGCGAATTACTATTGAACGTGTTTTTGGGATTTTGAAGAAACGGTTTCGTGTATTAGATGCTGAACCATTTTGGAATTTTCAAACTCAAGTAGATATAGTTTTGGCTTGTTGTATCATTCATAATCATATAATGGGAGTTGATCCTAGTGATTTACTTAATCAAGGATTATTTGAGGAGCCTGACTCTGATTTGATAATACCAACTCTTACGGAGCGAGAAGAAAGAGAAGAAGCAAGAGAATGGTCTGCTAAGAGAGACGAAATTGCACAAACTATGTGGGCTGATTATATGACTAGAAATATTAGGTAGTTTTAGGGTTTAGGGTTATTTTTTCTATGTTATGTATGTTTTAGTATTAAAAATATTTATTTTTTGTTAATGTTGGTTGGATAATGATATTGAAATTTTAGTTTGTTGGATTTTGAAATTATTATGTCTTGAATTTGTTAGATATTGAATTTATTATGTTTTAAGCTTGTTGAATTTATTATGTTAGATATTGAATTTATTTAGTTGGATAATGATATTGAAATGATTGACAATGAAAATTCTTAATGTAGAATGGGTAAGGGCAACAAAGAAGGGACCTCCAAGCAATTCAGGTGGACAAAACCGATGGAACATCTTTTTCTTGAAATTCTAGCAGAGGAGGCTCAGAAAGGAAATAAGCCTTCTAATTCTTTCAAAGCAGTTTCTATTAATCGAGTTGCCAAAGCTATTTCTGAAAGATTTCAAGTCCATTGCGATGCGAAGCATGTGGAAAATCATTTAAGGACTGTAAAAAACCAGTGGCAAATTATATGCACAATTCGGGGTGAAAGTGGTTTTGGATGGGATGATAACATGAAAATGATCACATGTGATAGAGCGACATATGATGCAACAGTGATGGTAATATATGTATATATTTGTTAAGTATATTTCAATTATTTTTTACTTGTTATTCTAATTGTGTTTATCCAACAGGCACACAAGAAATATGAACCATTTTTGAATAAAAGTATTGATCATTATGATGAAATGGCTTTGGTTGTTGGCAAAGATATGGCAACAGGGAGTTTTGCTAAAACATTTGCTGACATAGATTTGGATGATGATAATCAAGATTCAGTGCCTGTAGATTGCGACAATGAAGAGGTTGAAGAGGTAAGAACAAAAGTATCTTCATCTGGCACATCCAAACGTAAAAGAAAAAATACTCAAGAAAGTGCCGTTGATGAACAAATTAAATTTATGGGTGACCAACTTGGCAAAATTGCTAACGCTTTGGAACAATTTACTGCGGATAAGACACCACAGCTTTACGAAGAATTGATGTCGATGGAGGAGGAAGGATTTGATGATGACTACCTGTGTTCAGTGTTTGACTATCTAGTGAGTCATGAATCCGAGGCCAAAGCTTTTTTAGTTAAAAGTAAGAAGCATAGAAAAATTTGGCTTCAAAAATTTTCGCAAGGTTGAAGATATTGATACTTTTAATGTGGTGTAATATTATAGATATGCACTTGGACGATGTTGTTATTATGTGGTGTACTACTAATTATGCATTTGGATAATATTATATTATGTGGTTCGGAAGCTAATTTATAATTATTTAACTCTGGCTGGTTTCAATTTACTCTCGATTAATATTCTAGCTTATAAATCTTGTGGTTGTAATTAAATTTAATTTGATATAGATAAATTATATTCAATTTATTTATAGTTTTATTTGATCATTATTAATGTAAATAATTATCATTATACCTCTTAAAAATATAAAATGGACGAAAATATTTGTTTCACTTCATATTATTTTACAAATGAAACTGTAAAAATTTAACCAAAAAAGGATGATAATAAATTATTAATAATTGAGTATTATTATATATTTAATTTAGTTAATTTATTTATAAATAAATCATTGCAATATATGTAAAAATAATTTAAAATATAAATTTATTAATATATATATATATATAAATTTATTAATATATGTAAAAACAGTTTTTCCGGAAAATATTTTCAAAAAATCTGCCAAACAACAGAAAATATTTTACACAGATTCATCCAAACACCAGAAAAGTAAATCATTTTCCAGAAATCATTTTCCAGGAAATCATTTTCCAGAAATCATTTTCTGGAAAACATTTTACCTGCAAACAAACGGAGCCTATATTTTATTTCTTTAACAATGATTCGGGTCATACAACTCTAACAATCTCTACCTTGACATAAATTCTCAACAAACAAGTTCTCTACCTTTTTCGCGAAACCCCTAAAGGGATATTCTTTAACAGCAAACACCAACCAAGTCAAAGCAATGCTCAAACTTGGTTATAGGAAGTGACTTAATCATCATATCTATAGGATTATCATGAGTACTAATTTTGCTCACAACAATATCACCACTAGCAATAATATCACACACAAATTGATATCGAACATCAATGTGCTTTATTCTCTCATGAAATATTTGATCCTTTGTAAGGAAGATGACACTTAAATTATCATAAAACATTGTAATGATATAAAAGTCTTTACTAAGTTCACTAAAGAGTCCTTTTAACCAAATAGCTTCTTTACAAGCCTTAGCAATCGCCATATGCTCAGCTACAGTAGTAGACAAAACAACTGTAGTCTGTAAGTGGCTTTCCAACTGATAGCACAACTTCCAGTAGTAAAGACATACCGTGTGAGAGATCTTCTTTTACCAAAGTCTCTAGCAAAATCAAAATCAACATACCCAATGACTCCATCTCTAGTTCTTCCAAACTATAAGAAAACATCAGTAGTACCTCGTAAGTATCTGAAAATCCGCTGAACTGCTTTCCAATGTTCATTTAATTCAGAGTCATAATAATAGATAAATTCTAGGTGGATTCTTTCCTGGGTATTGTCTCTCTCATTGGTTAATATTCGATTATTTGCTTAATTCATTTTTTTATTAAGTTCTTAGTTAAATTGGTTTAGTAATTTTAGTTTAAAACCCATCTTTCTAATTTGTCGGCTAAATAATAAGAAAATTGTAATTACTAATACTTTTAGTCCTCGTGGATACAATATCTTTACTCACCGTAGCTACACTATTATTGATAGGTGTGCATGCCTTAGTCGTATTTTAAGTTAGTATGGAAAACATAAATCAACAATTATTTATAGATTATATGTATTATAACCAAATTAGGTCAAGTAAGGATGACTAAGCATGTTAATTTAGGTTGTGTAGATGAAAACACCTTTGCTCATTCAATTGGCCTCGTTGTAACTATGTCGTGTGGCAAGACCATGTGACTCACACTGTTGGGAGACATACTTGTGTCTCAAGCCGTGTGGGCATTCAAAATAAGGACACACGGCTTTGTCCCAGCCCATGTCCATGCCCGTGTAACCCATGTGCCCGTCTAACTCTCTGACTTGGGTCACATGGCCAAGTCAGACACCTATGTCCTAGGCCGTCCGAGCATACTGACTTGCATTCTTAAGAAAATACAAGGGACACACGACCGCGTCACTTGGCCGTGTGTCACACACAGCTGAGACACACGCCCGTGTCTCTGCTAGTGTGGACAAAATAGACCATTTTTCCAAGCCATTTCTTACCCAATTTGACACCAACCTAAACTCAATATATTGCACATCAATAAGCCATAACAAGGCATTAAAAGCAAGCTAAAATCAAGTCTTAAACATGTATTATCACCACATACAACCAATATGCCCTTAGGCATCTCAAATGGCAACTTAAAAACATGTCAACCAAGTATCCAAACTTACCTAATTAATTTACTTATCAAAGTTACCAAAGTTCACTACAGTTCAAATACATACATTCATATATTACTCATACTAACATCAAATTTTTACCTTATTCTCATACCAATATGTAAGTTGGTTATATAAACAAAATATTATTCATAATATTTACAAAAGCCAAACTTTGACCAAGACCAAAGAAAAGCCTATACATGCCATATAAACCGTATTTAGTGTAATGACCCAAAATTCATGTGCATCGGAAAAGTACATTATCGGGCCTTCTAGTCTTAGTGAAATGGGTTCGTAAATATTTATTAAAAATATTTACGAAGCTATTTGTGTGTTTAATTCGGTTTTAGATAGGTGAATTTGACTTAATTAGGAGTAATTAGTAAAAAAGGACTAAATTGAATAAAGGGTAAAAGTTAAATTATAAATTAATAGGAAATAACAATGGCCAAATAGAAAATTCCACCTATTTAATAAAATGAGGCGGCATACGTGTAGCAAAAATCTAAGATTTTTGTTATATTTTATTATATAAATATATTATTTAGATATAAATTATATTATATTAAATTATAATAATTATATTATAATATTATTATATTAAAATTAAATTAAATTAATGACAAATGTATGGTGATAATAAAATACATGTATATTAATTAAAATATATACATTTGTAACGCATGTATTTAATTTACTTATTATTTAAGTAATAGATATTTATTATAATTATATATTATATTATATTACTAATATTAAATAAAACATAAAAGAAATAAAAGAAACAAAACATAGAAAAAGAAACAGAAAGCAATTTGAAATTGGGAGAAAGAAAGAAGGAAAGAAAAGAAAAAGGAAAAATTAGGGTTTTAAGGCTTGAAGCTTAATTTGGTAAGTCAATTAAGTCATTTCTTCGTAATTTTGATGTTTTTGAAGTCTTAGAACAAAGTTTTATTGAATTTATGTTAAAATTTTGAAAGTTCTTATATTTTTGGACATGATTCATGTTGAACAAATTGATAGATTAGGGATTTAATTGATAGAATTTCTACTTAGAATTGATTAAAGGATTAAATTGTAAAAGAAGTTATAAGTTTTGTGTTAGAGGGACTAAATTGAAAGAAATTCAAAATTAAGACTTTATGATGAACATTAGATAATTAAGTTTAAGTTTGGTTGGAATTTGAGTAGAAATAAAGCATGATGCTGGATTCTTACATGTGGTCAATTATTCAGAATGGGTGGCCAACATCGTCCCTGTCCCTAAGAAAGATAGGAAAGTGCGAATATGTGTAGATTACAGAGATCTAAACAAAGCCAGCCCAAAAGATAACTTTCCATTGCCCCACATTGATACCCTAGTGGATAACACGGCAGGCTTCACACTGTTTTCCTTCATGGATGGGTTCTTCGGGTACAATCAGATCAAGATGCATCCCGAAGACAAGGAAAAAACTACATTCATAACTTTATGGGGAACGTTTTGCTACAAGGTGATGCCCTTCGGGTTGAAAAATGCAAGAGCCACATACCAAAGAGCCATGGTAACCTTGTTCCATGACATGATGCACAAGGAAATTGAGGTCTATGTTGATGACATGATCGCAAAATCCCGAACTGAAGAGGAGCATGTGCGAGTTTTGAAAAAATTGTTCCTGAGGTTGAGAAAGTTCCAATTAAAACTTAATCCGTCGAAATGCACCTTTGGAGCTAGGTCCGAAAAGCTACTCGGCTTTGTAGTCAGTGAGAAAGGAATAGAGGTCGACCCTGATAAAGTCAAGGCTATACAGCAATTGCCCCCGCCGCGCACTCAGAAGGAAGTCCGAGGTTTCTTGGGGAGACTAAACTACATCGCTTGGTTCATCTCGCAACTGACTGAGAAGTGTGACCCCATATTCCGCCTTCTTAGAAAGCAAAATCCTGGGGTATGGGATGATGAATGCCAGAAAACCTTTGAAAAAGTTAAACAATATTTGTCCAATCCCCCAGTGTTAACACCTAGCCCTGGTAGACCATTGATACTGTACCTAACAGTATTTGATAATTCGATGGGATGTGTGCTCGGCCAACATGACGAGACTGGGAGAAAAGAAAGAGCGATATATTACCTCAGTAAAAAATTCACTGAGTGTGAAATGAGGTATCCGCAAATTGAGAAGCTATGCTGTGCTTTAGTTTGGACTACGCGAAGGTTGAGACAGTACATGCTGTACCATACGACCTGGCTAATCTCAAAGCTAGACCCTCTCAAATACATAATGGAGTCGACCGCTTTAAATGGAAGAATGGCTCGATGGCAGATTCTGCTCTCCGAATTTGACATAGTCTATGTAATCCAAAAGGCTGTGAAAGGGAGTGCAATAGCGGACTTCCTAGCCAGTAGAGCTTTGGAAGATTATGAACCCTTGAATTTTAATTTCCCCAATGAAGATCTAATGTATGTGGCGATTACTGAAGAAGACATGCCTAAAGATCGTTCATGGAAATTACATTTTGACGGAGCATCAAATGCCGTTGGAAATGGAGTTGGGGCAGTACTGATATCCCCAAATGGAGATCATTATCCATTCACTTGCAAGCTGGACTTTGACTGCACAAACAATATAGCAGAATATGAGGCATGTATCATGCGAATTCGGGCAGCTATAGACTGCGAAATCAAGGTACTAGAAGTATATGGGGACTCTGCATTGGTAATCTATCAGCTAAAAGGCGAGTGGGAAACGAGAGATCCCAAATTGATCAGTTATCGAAAGTTAATTCTGGGGTTAATTGAGGAGTTTGATGATGTCACTTTCCCTTACCTCCCGCGAGGCGAAAATCAGATGGCTGACGCCTTAGCTACACTAGCTTCCATGATCACAGTAAATGAACAGGAGGGTATGAAGCCAATCTAGATGAGTATTTGTGAGGCTCCAGCTCGCTGCTGTAATATCGATGAAGAGGAAGAGAGAGATGATCATTCTTGGTATTATGATATCCTACAATATGTGAAGTGCCGTGCGTACCCAGATCAAGCAATTGAAAATGATAAAAGAACATTAAGAAGGTTAGCCAGTGATTATGTTTTAGATGGAGAGATCCTGTATAAAAAGAGGAAGGATCAAGTGTTGCTAAGATGTGTTGATGCTGTGGAGGTAAAGAAAATCCTGAAAGAGGTTCATGATGGTGTCTATGGGACACATGCCAATGGTTTCACAATGGCTCGACAAATCATGAGATTTGGATATTACTGGTCCATGATCGAAGGAGATTGTATTAATTACGCTAAGAAGTGCCATAAATGCCAAATCTATGGAGACAAAATCCGTGTGCCTCCTTCACCCCTCTATGTCATGACTTCCCCATGGCCTTTCTCAATGTGGGGCATGGACGTCATTGGGCTAATCTCTCCAAAGGCTTCCAACGGACATCGATTCATTTTTGTGGTCATTGACTACTTTACCAAATGGGTAGAGACTGCTTCGTACGCCAATGTCACAAAGTCGGCGGTCAGCAAGTTCCTGAAAAAGGAGATCATATGTCGCTATGGTATGCCAGAAAGGATCGTATCTGATAACGCGTTGAATCTGAACAATAGTGCGATAGCGGAAGTCTGCAGTCAGTTCAACATTAAGCATCACAACTCGTCACCATACCGCCCGAAAATGAATGGGGCAGTTGAGGCAGCAAATAAGAATATCTAGAAGATTGTGGGAAAAATGGCTGAGACCTACAAAGATTGGCATGAAAAGCTCTCATTTGCCCTTTATGCTTATCAGACATCTGTTAGAACTTCTACCGGGGCAACACCTTTCTCATTGGTTTATGGGATGGAGGCAGTTTTACACATTGAAGTCGAAATCCCTTCTCTCCGGGTTTTATCAGAGCTAAAATTAGACGAAGCAGAGTGGATCCAATCCTGTTATGATCAGCTAAACCTAATTGAAGAGAAGAGGCTGAAGGCTATTCGTCATGGTCAAATGTACCAGAAGAGAATGATGCGAGCTTACAACAAAAAAGTTCGCCCCAGGGTATTCCACGAGGGGGACTTGGTATTGAAAAAGATTCTCCCTATGCAAAAAGATTTCAGGGGGAAATGGATGCCAAATTGGGAAGGACCCTATGTGGTGAAAATGGCTTTCTCTGGAGGGGCATTGATACTAGCAGAGATGGATGGCAAGAGCTTGCCTAACCCGATAAATTCAGATTCTGTCAAAAGATACTTCGCTTAAAGCATTTGAGGTGAAAACCCGTAAAGGGCACCTAAAAAAAAAAGGTCAAGGTGAAAACCCGTAAAGGGCGCCTTGAGACCAGAAGAGAGGCCAAGGCGAAAACCCACAAAGGGCGCCTTGAGACCAAAGGGGTTTTGAATTGAAAACCCGCAAACGGTAATTCAAATTCAGACTGGGGCAAGTGACAGTCTCGCTACTTGAATCGACAAAGAAAGGATAGGCAACACTTTGGGGCATCAACAAAACGTTATAGATCCTTTAAGCACATGCCAAGCTTAAAATGGTGACCGAGGAGTTCGAGCACAAAAGCTCAAACTGCGAAATCTGGGGCACCTATTTGTTCCTTTTATCCATTTTCGTACTTCAAATAGTGAATGCTTTCTTTGTTTAGTACATCTTTCGCGAATTTTGACTCGAATAAATTTCAGTTCTACCTACCCTTGTGCTCTTTTTCAAGCATTTTATTGAAATAATGATTAATGAACTAACAATGCTCACAAAAGAGGTTTTACATATTACTCTGAAAGGTTTCTAAATAATACAAGAACCTAAAACAGGACAATTATTTAGAACTCACCGAGCTTAAAATGTGTGAGGGATAAGGAATTAACTGCATCTTCAGGTCCGCTGTTATCAAGCTGAACAAGAAGACACACGTCAGGGATGTTACCAGCGAGCGATAACAACCCAAAAATTAAAATGGATCATTCTCATGACATTTTGCATTTATGCATTCAATATCCATAATACATGTAGTTAGGAGCATTTGATTCATATTAATCATGGCATCCTAATCATATGGCATAAGCATATCACTCTTCTACAGATGAATTCTCTAGTGGACAATGTAGCAAGATTGATCAAGATTACAGACATCGTCAGCCTTATCTTCACTGAGCAGGAGTGAAGCAGGCTAAACATACCCGATCTTATCTTCACTGAGCAGGAGCGAAGCAGATCAAACTTTGGCGAGTCTTATCTTCACTGAGCAGGAGTGGAGCAGATTTCGGCCACCAGCCTTATCTTCATTGAGCAGGAGTGAAGCAGGCTAAATACCAGATCTTATCTTCGCTGAGCAGGAGCGGAGCAGATCGAATTTTGGTGAATCTTATCTCCACGTACCGGCGATGGAGCAGATTCCAATCATCAGCCTTATCTTCACTGAGCAGGAGTGAAGCAGGCTATATACCAGATCTTATCTTCGCTGAGCAGGAGCGGAGCAGATCGAATTTTGGTAAATTTTATCTCCACGTACCGGCGATGGAGCAGATTCCAATCATCAGCCTTATCTTTACTGAGCAGGAGTGAAGCAGGCTATATACCAGATCTTATCTTCGCTGAGCAGGAGCGGAGCAGATCGAATTTTGGTGAATCTTATCTCCACGTACCGGCGATGGAGCAGATTCCAATCATCAGCCTTATCTTCACTGAGCAGGAGTGAAGCAAGCAAAACACAACAAATCTTATCTTTACTGAGCAGGAGTAAAGCAGATCAAATCGCAGCAGATCTTATCTCCGTTGAGCAGGAGCGGAGCAGATCAGATTTCAGTAGATCCCACCCCACTGAATAGGAGTGGAATGGATCAAGTATTAATAAATCATATCTCTGCAAAGCAGCAATGGGGCATCTTGAAGCAATAAGGTACAGTGGGTTGCAATCAAGCCACATCAAGAGGCCAAAATCAAACAGCCCAAGCAAATTTGGTCCTCCTAAAATCTTTGCTCTATTCTCGTTATACGACAATAAGCAAAGAGGGGCAGCTATAGGACCAAATTTAAAACTAAACCCAAATAAATAAAAAACACACCTATTAAAACCCAATACAAAGCAGACCCAAAGCCCAACAGATTACCCAAAACCTAATCCACATCTCTCAACCTAATACACAAAACATAAAACAGCAGCAGAAGGAAATTGACGCCGCAAGCTTCGAGCCCAAGCAGCGTACGTCGCTTGCCAAACTTCCGAATCGTGCGCTACTCCATGCCACGCCCCCACACCTCCGAGATATCTGCAAAGGCAAACAACAGTAGAAGATTTTCATTTTATTTCTAGGCTATAAAAAGCCCATTGAAAACACTGTAAAAAGGACTTTTTTTTACTACGAAATCAAGGGAAATACAAGGAAATATAGCAGATTTTTGAGTCTTAGTTTAGTACAAACTAATAGAAACTAAGGTGAATATAGTTTTTATTTTCTTTCAAGTTTTCATTTTTTTTTTGTGTGAACCTACTGTTTGTTTTTGTTTTACTTTTAAAAATATTAAAACAAGTTTAAAAAAAAAAAAGAAAGAGATCGGTGAGGACTTACCTGACTCTCTCTCTGGCCGCCGTTGCTATGCGGGCCTGGGGGGTATGGCGATGATGGGCGAGCAAGCCCTAGTAGAGGGAGGAGAAAGGTGAAACCCCTTCGGTTTCTTTGTTGTTTTCGGCAAATAAAGATGGGGGGAGGGGGTTTTTGAATTTTAGTTTTAAAAAAAGAAAGTGGCAGACAGCCACTCTTTCTGCTTTTAATGGCAATGGAAGTAGTGTCACTTTTTTTGGTTTTATTGCGCATAAAGTCCTCCCCTGTTGTGTGGTCACTTGATTGGGCCCTTTTGTGCTTCTTGTTTTTTTGTAAATTGGCCCCAAGTATTTGTGCATTTTTTCAGTTTAATCCGGGCTAAGGCATAATGCATTAATGGTGGGGATATTTTCGTTTTTGGTCCCCCTAACTCACACGCGCATTCAATTTGACCCCCTAACTCTTTTATATTCCGATTTTAGCCCCAAAAATCCCGTTAATTTCAATTAAGCCTTGTTTTTAATTATTTAAACATTTTTAGCATAAAATTAATTTTTTTTTCCTTTTTATTTTATTATTATTATTTTGTTATATCCTATTATTAATTTTAATATTTTTACCCTATTACTTGTTATATTATCTTTATTATACTATAATTTATTATTACCCTATTACTTGTTATATTATTTTTATTATACTATAATTTATTATACTTTATATTATTCATATGATTAGTTGGTATTATTAATATTTTTTATGCCGTCTATTTTTATACTATTTTATATATACACATTTCATTAAAAATTAATTGTTTTTAATTTAGTTTTTCATACTTATTATATTTTTATTATATTTGACCATTACTACTATTCTTTTATTATTATTATCTATAACTCATACGTATATTTTTCATTAAATTTTTTTCAATAGATTTCTTATAATATTTCTATTTATTTATTTCTATATATATACCATAGTATTTATCGGTTATTATTTTTATGCTAATTTTTTTTATTATTTATTATTTCTCTCTATTACGAACTTACCATAGTTATTGTTTTAATTTTACTATTATCATTATATTTAACATTATTATTGACATATTATTTTCATTTCCATTTATGTATTTTTTTATATCGTTAATATCATTCTTGCTATGTTTATATGTTATTATATTTATTACATGTTGTTATAATTCCTATTAATTTTCCTTATGTTTACTACATATTAGGTATTAATATATACATTGTCAAGTTTATTATATTGTGGTTTTTATATCGCATACTGTCATTTTTCTCAAATTTTTAAACTTTTCAAATTCGTTTATTCAACGGTTTATTCTCGATTGTTTTCTAAAATGAAGGTAATGTTCGGTATTTAAAAAATTCAAAGGATCACGCCCTAACGTACTGGGTGTCGCTTTCTTTGTTTACTTTGAATATCTGAATATCCTTTTATCGGTTTGCTCTCAAGATTTTTAAAGTAAAGGCAATGTCCGGTATTCATGGAACTCAAAGGATCGTGCCCTAACGTACTGGGTTTCGCTTTCTTTGTTCGTTTGGATATTCGAATATCCTCTTAAAATTAAAGCACATTTTAAAAGTCAACAAAAGGAGGATCGTATTTTGAACTTTGTCCAAATCTTTAATTTTCGACATTTAAGATACCAATTAATCAATTAAGTACCGATTTTGGACGTGTCGAGGGTGCTAATCCTTCCTCGTACGTAACTGACTCCCGAGCCCGTTTTCTTAAAATTCGTGGACCAAAATGTTTTATAAGGTGGCCCAATTACACCTCAAAAAAGATTGGTGGCGACTCCCAACTTTTGTTTTCAAAAGTCGATTCCCGTTTTTTAAATTAAAAAATGGTTTCGACAATAATAATATCATACTTGATTCAAATTATTTTTTATATAAAAATTAAGTTATTCACAAAGGAACTCATTTTTGAAAAAAAAATATTTACGCTTTTCAAAAGGGTAAATTAATTTCCCAAAAAAAATGACTTATTTTCTGTTGACTTGTAAATTATTTTTCATTTACCAAGTTGTTTTTCACGAAACAAAAATAGAAAAATGCATAAAATACTTTCCATAAAACAAACGCAATTGCATAAAAGTGTTTGAGGCAAAGTAGTCAATACCCTACCAATAGGCGTACCGTTTTAGTCTTGATATTGATACGTACCAATATCAGCATATTTCAATATACCGCTTTGGGTTTATCGATGTTTTTAAATATTTGTCACATATATATTTATAATCTAATTTTTAATTTCTTGATAAATTATATATTCATTTAAATATTTTTTACATATATATTTAGTCTTATTTTTAGTTTCTTAATAAATTATATATTATTTTGGTAAAAAAAATAAATTATATATTACATATACATACAAATATATCTTAATTACAATCATATAAATATATTTATATGTAAATATATGTTTTAAAATTAATAATTAGGTTCAATAATTTTATTTAAAAAAATTAAAATGGTTAAGAATAAAATTTAAAATTTAATTTAAAATATCAAAATATTGTACCAACCGGTACAAATTGGTACAAGTCAATATTGATCGAAACACATCGAAAATTTAACCAAAACAGAACATATAAAACTTGGTATCAGTTTAAAATCGAAACGGTACATACTATTTGGCATGGTACTGGCTACCATGGTTTGAAGGGTTAGAGTAAATTAAAAATGGCTAAACTACATTCATAGTCACCCAACTATAAGAATTTACAAATTGTCATTCAACTATTAGTAATTTTCTTTTTTTAATTACTCAACTATAAAAAATTATAAAATAATTAATCAAATATTCAATTGTCTTTTTTAGTCAAGCAACTATTTAGGATTTTTGGGTATTTTTATTTCTACGTAGGTCAATTAATGACCATAAAATATAAAAATTAAATAGCTAAATGATTATTTTGTAACTTTTTATAGTTAAATGACAAAAAAAAATAAATCTATTAATAATTGAATAATTATTTTATAATTTTAAAAATTCTTGGTTAACCTCTACAATAGTTTACCCATTGAAAATATATAAAAATTATTTAATAACTCTTTAAATGAATATTTAATACCAACTATTCCCTCCATGATTAGTTAAGTGGTGGCTTTAGAATCAGTAGCCTGCCTCCCCCTCTCCTTCGGCTACACTACCTCCCTCTCCCTTTTCTTTTTCTTTTTTTTTCTTTTGTCATCCTTTTTCAGCCATGGGTTGGTGTGACTGCCGACGCACCGCTTCTCACCTGACCCTCCTCCCACTTTCTACAGGACACCAGTATTAAGAATTTCAACACTCCCCTTTGAACTGGTGACAGTGCTACCGACGTTCGTTTTCTTCTAGATATGTTTGTTTGCTCTTTTGATCCCTTATTTTATCTTGCATGCGAATGAAACTTCTTATTTGAAAATAATAGGTTAAAATTGTCAGATTATCATATTTGAACTTTAAATATTACACGTAAGGCTTCTTAAAAAAATATTTGCTTATGGTAGCATTCTTTTTCAGAATATATCCTAAAATGCTTAAATATATCATATCCTATCTTATTTTCGATAATTTGGATGATAATCTAGTCTTTAAACCAAAGGTTTTCATGCCTTCTTAAATTGCAGCAAAAGGGTTGCCGAAGAATTGCATTCCAAGTCATTGATGAAAGGAGCTCAATGTCGCAAAACATAAAGATGAAACAGATATAAGATGACATCCTTATAATCTAAAGTCTGAAAACCAAAACAGCATTATAACACTATGAAACAAGAGATACCATACCAATCATTCTTCTTCAGCGATCCTGCCCTTCTCGCTAACATAGATACCATCAAGGAACTTTCTAATATCCTTGTTCTTCACATGGCATTTCTGTTCCAATCAAAACTCACATTCATCAACATAAATACCAAATATCAATCATCTCCAGCTTCAATCTCAGTGTTTAAAAGGGATCGAAAGAGGGCCTACCTGGTTTATCAAAGCTGCCGAGCGTGACACAAGTTCGATATCGTTACCATCCAACACGATCTCGTCTTTAACCTTCTCTGATCGAACAATGGATACCCCTTCCAACATATCCACCTTTCGCACCTGATGTTCACCGGTGCAAACGTTAACATAATGTCATTGGAATACAAGGAACTTATCAAACTCTTGAACATGTTTCATATTTGGTTACTTGAACCCTAAAACATGAACAATTTGGTTCAAGATGTAAAAACAATGCCTACCCATTTCTCTACATCAGTCAATGCAACCAGAACTCCAGAAAATATAAGAATTTTAGGTTTACATCAAGTCCTAAGGGTGTTGACATTAAACAAACAAAATATATGAATCAATGTATGCTCTTAATGTAGCATTTCAACAGCACCGTACGCTTGAATAGGCCAAAAAGAAAATGAAACAAGAAAAAGCCCTAATATATGATAAATACAATAATAAATGCCTTATTCAAACAAAAAAAAAACAAATAAAGGGAATTAAATCAACAGTGACAATGTGATTTCGATTCAATAAGAGATTAAAAAAACGGAGAGGGAGAGAGAGAGAGAAGACCTTCTTCTCGCCAAGGAAATTACGGATCTCGATGGACTTGTTGCCGTTAGTGATGGAGGCGTTGATCGGAAAATGAGCATAAACAAACCTCATCTTGTAACGGTAACCCTTGGTGACGCCGGTGATGAGATTCTCAACGTGGCTGAGAGCAGTACGGATGGCGGCGCTAGTCTTTCTAGAGCCAAACCAAGCCTCGATCCTGAGCTTGCGCTTGCCGCTCTCCTCGTCCTTGATGAGGTGAAAATCGAGGTTAAGGTGCTTGAAGTTACGGATGAGCTTACCCCTGGGACCTTCAACCTCGATCATCTTGGCCTTCACCTTAATAGCAACCCCATCAGGGATGTCCATTGTCTCTGAAGAAAGAATGGTCTTCATTTTGCTTGCCCTCTACTTCCTTTCTCGGTGCGGCTTCGATGGATGGACTAAGTAGAGCGTAAAAACCCTATAACTTAAAGGCTGTAATGTTATATAATTTATTAGTATAAATGGTATAGTACGATTCAGTTTTGGGCCGGCTTTAGGGTTAAGAGAAGAAAATAGAGAAGAAAAATAGATTGCTGTGAGAGTTCGGCCCAATTAAAAAGCTTATTTTTCGAGATAATAAGCAATAAATTGAATTAATGTAAACTTGTGTATTTATCAAAAGTTAATTAATTCACCTTACTTTATTGTTAGTTGCTTTTTTTTTTTAATCAACAAATTGTCTAAACTAAAATTTACTATTCTATTAATCTCAACAACAAGTAATAACTTTTTAAGAATTTCTTTAAACACCTGCATATTTGTACTCTTTTATGTAGTTAGTTGCTTTTTTTTAATCATATATAATTTATTATTTCATTTTATTATATTTTTAATTGTGAATAATGATCAAAGTCTTAACTCGATTGTCATGAATATTGTTGTCAATACAAGAGGATATGTGTTCGAGTGTTGTAAAACGCATTATTCTCTTATTTATGGATTAGGAAGAGACTATAGATAATTTTAAGCCTTGTGTCAAGTAAATATTATCAAAACCTATAATGAAATTATTTAAAAAAATAATAAAAATTGTGAATAATAACCAAAATGTATAATAATTGAAGTGTGCAAGGGATAATTTGGCCCGTGCAATTCTCATGTAATTAGTAGCCTTAGAGTAGCTAAAGGCTATCTTTTCCAACCTTACCCAAGGTGTAGACAGGGGAAGGCGATAGCCTTGCGTCCACCCCCAAAAATGGTAAATTATCTTGTAATGCCTTCAAAATTTTAAAAATTACAAATCAGTATAATGATAAATTTTCTCTTCACTTCCTCTCTCTTAAAAAAAATTATGATTTATCTTTGTCTCAAAGTGATTTTATCGTTATTCACTTATTCTAAAAAAAAACTCATTTTTTTCATTTTTTTAATTTATTACCTTTTCTTATTTAAGCATTATTCCCTAGTAGATTTCTTTTTGTCTTATAGGTTTCTTTGCACATCCAACCTAAGATATAATATATGCCTAGCCTCTTTCTAAAGAAAATATTATTTGGCACGTGCAAAGAGCCTAATAATGATTAAGTGTGTCTTAAAATCGTATTTAAATTTACTGTCATTTAAAGCTGCAAGTGTGCAGTTATTGTTAAGTTATAATACAATAGATACTTAGATAAAAGTATTCTAATAATCGAATCCAAAAGAAAACAATTTACTTCAAATATAGGTTTTGAATACTTATAATTATTAACCTAATGAATTAGTAATCTAATTGAATTCATGGTTATGAACACGACCGACTTAAAGGAATTTTATTCTAATTACTAAAAAGCAAAATTGTTTAAGCTACTGAACTAAAACAATCTCAATTAAAAACTTTCCTTCCAAGTGTAAAAGTGTAGTGGTTGATTAGTTTAATTAGAAACTAATGATTAGGCTTAGTCAAATTGATCAGGAATTATCTATTGTTAACTTTAGATCCTCACGATCTTTCGACTCACCTCGGATTCTAAAATTCGCCACCAAACCTCAACTCTTGCATATTAGCCCATTGCTTATAGGGTCTCTCAACTCCTAGTAGTTCACAAGTTCGATTGATCTAGTATATTAAATTCAGATTTCTTATTTGGAAGATTGACATGTTTGTCCGGTTGCATAGGTTCAACAGGTTCAGTAGCTTTGGGCGATTGGGCAGCTTGAGTTGCTCGGCCACAAGGCGGTGGATGCTTCGCCTGTTAGGTTGGATGACTTCGTCAGGTTCAACACACGCTTGCATATTCCTCTTCCAACGACTTAATAATACCCATTTTTTCAGAAGTTGATGATGCTCTCCTGACTAATACAAATGTGGTTTATCGTGGGCCTTAAACCAATTGTAATAAGGTTAAAATGGTGCAAAATTACCATTCTTGATTAAAGCACCCTCAACAATATCTTAAAAGCAATTGGTTGGATGTTAACATTCTCATCAGGAATAATTATCTAATTGCACTCTTTCTTAAAATGCAAATAAAAAATACGATAGATATTAAAGTTCATTAGATCTAATAGAATTTCTTTGATTATGTTAAACTACCATAAAATATGATCACTTTGATTCTAATAAATGACGAAAAAGCATTTAAGTAGCGTGTACATGTTAAAAACTTAGTTATGCACTTGTATCCATTAGTAGAATGCCAGAAATCTTTGGATCTAGGTATGACATTCAACAAAGCTACAAAAAATTAATTAATACTCATGTGTGAAGATCTTTATGATCGAACCATGTAATATAATTCTTCGAATAAGTTATATGGTCACAATTATTAATCCTCTTAATTTTTTTTAGATATAAAACATTTATATTGTAATATATTTTATAGCATCTGTTTATGTTTTTCCTTTTAATAAGAAAAAGAAGTTGAATAAAAGAGATATTTGTTACCTATAATAATTGGTATCACACGTACGATTATAAAATGATAAGGTAATCATTTATTCATTATTTTTTTTAATTTTGATGACTTACATAGCTTTATATAAATATACCAAAATTGTTGATATCCGTCTATATGATTGATTGAGAATTAACTCATAGTGTAAACTCTAGCATGTGAAAGAATCTCATCTTGAGTTACATTTTGTGGACTACATTGAATCGCCTCCTATACCAAGTAAATTTTTAATCGATTTTCTATCATAATTAGCCGCCAATTACTTGAACTAGCTTCTGAACCCTAAACCTAGATTTTTTTTTTTTATATAGATCAAACCTGATTGCAGGGTAGACAAATGAAGAAATCCTACCTTGATAGAAATGAAAGAAAAAATATTGGCTTTTTATTAAAATAACTCAAAAAAATTAATTAATTTTCAAAATAACCCACCTTTTTAATTAAATACGAAAATAACTCAAATTCTACCGTAAAAGTTGGTGGAGCCATATTATATGATGCCACCAACTTGCCACGTCAGCATGGGCCATTAAAAAATAAATTTTTGATGGAGCCATATTGAATGGCGCCACCTGTATAAAATACAAGAGAAATACCAAAATTTCTGAAAATATGGGAGACTTAAAAAAGATTAACCATTTTCTGGTGGAGCCAACTAATATGGCGCCACGATTCCCCTCCTGCAATGTCAGTTTCTTTTTTTTGACTTTTTTGACTTTTTTTTATGTTTTGTCTTTTATGTTTATTTATTATTATTAACTTTAAAAATTTTGAAATATTTTATTAATATATATATTTTTTTGTAAATTTTAAATATATATTTTGAAATTACTTTTTTAAATTTTAAATATTATTTTTAAATATTAAATATATTTTTAATAATATAAAATATTTAAATATTTTAAACTTTCAAATTTTTTATTAATTTTATAATATTTTAAATATTATTTAATTTGTTTTATAATATTTTAAATTATGATTTTTAAAATATTTTTCAAGATATGAAGGGACTTAAAATAATTTTTTAAATACATTTAAAATTTTTAAATACAATTTTTTAAATACATTTAAAAAATCATAATTTAAAAAATTATAAAAAGATGGGGGGCTTTTAAAAAACATAAAAAACAGCTTGGTCAATAGAAAATGACTTACAAGTCAAGATAAAATAAGTCATTTTTCCTGTAAAATAACTTGTCATTTTGAAAAACGTAAGTCATTTTTCAGAAAAGAGTTTCTCTATAGTTATTTTTATTTTTATATAAAAATTAACTCAAATCAAGCTTAATACTATTATATTGATAATAAATTTTATTTTTATTTTTAAAAATATTTAAAATATTATATTTTTCAATATTATTAAACATACATATTTAATTATTTATATTTAGTCATATAATAAATTATTAATATATTAATAATAAATGTTTTGTAATATAAAAGTTAAAATATGTCATAAGTTTATATGCATTTTACAGATTTGTAATTTAATCTTTGTACTTTTATTTTCAAGAAATTAGTCCATTTACTTTTCAAATTTGAAAATCAAGTCCAATTGTTCACATCGTTAAATTTTTTTTATCAAATTTGTTGATGTCACATTTTTAAATAAAAAATACTCACTTAGTTGTCATGTCATTAAAAAATGGCATTGTAATGAATCTGAATTTAACACAATATTTTTAATATATGCAAAAATAATGTAAAATATAAAATTATAGACAAAAATAAATTCAATTAAACAATGAAAAAATAAGAATATCTTAAATGTATGTTTGTTTCGTTGAAAACAATTTTTATGAAATATTTTTAAGAAATCTACCGAATAACAGAAAATATTTTACATAGATTCATCCAAATACTAAAAAATATTAACTTTTCCACAAAAGTAAATCATTTTTCATAAGTTATTTTTAATGAAACAAATGAAACCTTAATTAAAACTTAATGTTTTAAAATTAATTGAGAATTATTCCCGTTATATTTATTTTTTAACCATAAATAATTTATACAATACAAATAAGATGCAATTTTTGATTGAATTTGTCTAATAATAAGCAAACATGTAAAAGCACTTACAATTCGGCCGTAACATATCGAGTGAGTTTGAGAAAATAATGAACGTTGATTTAATTAAATGATTAACAGGAAACCAAGTTATCTAATAAAGTTGAATACAAGCCCCAACAACATTCTTAAAGTGTTTTTGGTTTTTTAATCTCCAGATTATGGATTTCCTTTGTACTAAAAAATAAATAAAAGCAAGAAATAGAAAAGGCAACAATTCATGCATTTACGACAATTTGGCAATTTTTGTACAACTCAAAACCACCCATCGTGAGGGCACAAAACACAAGGAACAGCACAAACTCCTTTCAACGCTTAGCATCAAGGAAACACTGTCCCTGTCTTCTTAAAACTCAGGTCAGCTATCTGCAACACCCCACATTTTGACATCATCTTCATCTTTCAACTTATACCTGCTGAAGTGATTAACCCTGAATTTCCACTCTCCTTTGATGGGATCATAGGAAATAAATTCAGCTCCTTGGTCCTTGGCTTTCCTTTTAAGCATTTCCTTATATTTCTCGATTTTTGGACCATCTGTATACTGCTGTCCTGTCTTTTTATCGAAACACTTGATGTTAAGAAGTGTTACCTCTGCAGGCTTATTGAGACCTTGTCCAACAGGAGGTTTCTTGCTATCATCCATGTAAACTATTACCTCGCGGTTGTTGAACTGCACAAGGGACTCCAAATCAAGACGTCTCACATCTGTCTCACCCAGGAACTTGATGCTTCCGTAACTGTGCCGTCCAACCACAAAATCCTTTACATGCCGACAGTACCCTGGTTCAGCCCTTTCCTTTGCAGCCAGTTCTTGGATTCGAGGTTCTGTATAGTAATCAGACCGCCTAAGCTTTGGCATTAAAGCCTCAATGTCCGCTCCGTGCTCGTAGACAATAGCAGCCTCACCAGCCCTGTGGCCATTGAGTGTCATGTATGACTCTTTCTGAGCAGAATGATCGTCATGGACTCCATTAGCTTTCTGGTTACCTTTGACTGGGTGAATTCGGTCCTTCACATGGCCATTTTCGGCTGGATTTTCTACACAATCATATTAATCAAAAGACATTAAACAGCAGCAAAAGCTATTTATAATGACCCTAAATTTATCTGAAAGTTATAATCAGATAAGCACACTCATAATCTTTATCACAAAAGTATTAACATGCCAACATGCAGAATATATATATATATACAACAGGCTACCATGTTGAATATCAGAAGACAACATGCAGAACAAATATATATCTTTAATGCTTTGCTTTGTCCCAACTGAATATCAGAAACTCCAAAGCAAAAGAACAGACAACAGGCTACCATATTCCTGATACGAAAGTCTAGCAGAGACGAGAGTTATAAAAGGAAACCTTGAGGAGCAACAAATATTTCCTAAATCATGCCATACAATGGAAGAAGATTACAAGCCATGGAAGTTTCACATAATAAAACACTAAATTAATGAAGCAATACCGGTGATAAAAATTAATAAAACTAGAACAAGTCTACACTCCGCTTTCAAAAAAAAAAAAAGATTTTGATGTGATATTTATATTTAATCATGTATCATTAATGTAACGTTTCAATTTTTAAGTAAATAAATTTAAATTTAAAATTGAATTACCATAACAAATTCTGCAAAATATGAAATAATTTGAGACATTTACCAAAGAAAATAATTAAAACATGTGACACAAGAAAAAAATAACGTATAAATTATATAAATACCCACACATGTTAAAACATATAAAAAAACAAACTATTAACATGTAACATTTTATATAAATTTAAAATACTTTCCACACGTGAATAAAAATGCAAACACATTTTTCTAGAAACTGAATCACTATGACAAATTAGGTAAAATCTGAGATAAACTGTGACACAACAAAAAAAAAATTATTCCTCTAAATTGTATCACCATGGCAAATGAACAAATGAACTATTACAAAAAAATGAATTATTAACGTTAACAAAATAATATACAATTTATATTACATAACACAAATGAACAAGAAGAGAATATGAAAATAATTAAAGTACATAATATCACGAAAAATAACATGAACATAACACAAATATAAACTTACAATACTTTAAATTTTAAATATATGGACTCCATATATAACAAAATTAACCTTCCAAATTTTAATTAACCCGTTGCTTTGTTGTCAATTAACTAGACATGTTCCAAAACTGAGCTACCTGCCCAGGCCTAAAGTCCCAGCCGAAGTTTGAGCAAAAATATTATGCTAAAAATATGAACTTGGACAAAAAATTAAGCCCATCTAAAATATGAGACAAGCACAAGCTCAAATGTTCAAGGCTCGAGCCTAGCGCAACCCATTTCTAACATATACAAATTAAATCTATAGCAATATAATACTATAATATAAACATTAAAAAAAATGGTAAATTGCCTATATTTAAAATTTAAAATAAATGAAAAAAATATAAAATTATTAAATACTAAATTAAAAATAATACAAATATTCAAAAAAATTTAAAAATATGGGCAGGCATAAAATAGGCTTGAATTAGCCATTTACAAATATGAACAGGCTGAGATTTGGGCAAGCATAAAGTATGTTTAATATCATTATTAAGCCCGGCCAAAACCCAGCCCAACCATGGGCACCTCTACAATCAACTACATATTCACAACCCTTAATTCAACCTCCACGTTGATTTGGGGTACAGCTTTTATATTAGGGTATAGATGGCATGACAGAAAATTAAAGGTGATTACAATTTCATTGCAAAAGATGCTACTTACCATTTTTATCCTCAGCGTTGGAGCTATCATCAGAAATTTTGCCTAAATGAAAAAGATGCTCCGAATAGTCAGCCAGGAACAGCAAAAACTCAGTGTAATCAGAGCATTGAAAGAAAATAAATCAACTTAAATTGATAAAACTAGAAACTAAATCATAGCATTCTCAATTGAAAAAGAATATTGTGATGGCACCAAGAAAGACTTCTCACAATCGAAGGCATTACCTTTTTTTTTTTTTTTTACTTTTTTTTCTCTAGGCCACTTGGTGACTATCACTTGGTTAGATAATCAGACTATAATCCAAGGTGCTTGTTTGGAAGTGTGTGGGAGAAAGAGAGAAAATAGAAATGCAAAACACTACAAAGAGGAATCAATTACATCCACAAAAAAAAGGACTCTCTAACTTCTCAGAGATTATATGCTATTAACGAGGACTCAGGCAAAAATAGCATTTTGAGACGACTGCTGAGAAACTTATAATGTTAATTGGTGGCAGGTAGGTAACACATGTAAAGAAGAAACAAAGCCTGCAAAGAGTTTTGTTTTTTTGGTATACGATCAAGCAGTTAATATCTAATAGGAAAAGCCCGCAAAGAGTTGAATGCTTAAAAACAATCACTTCCACCATTAGCTATAAGCTTTGGTTCTATTCCTACCTTATTCACTTGGTCCAGCCAATGGAATGCAGATGAGCTCGAATGAATCTTACCATTCTCATGCACAGCAGCGGATGTAACCTTCAATGGAGATGCCTTCTCAGCAGAAGCTCTTGAAGGCCAACTTTCTGTGGGACGAATAATCAAAGCCCTTGGATTTTCCCTAGGGATAAAAACAGCATCAGCCTTAGGTGTGTTGGGTGTCTCTTCATCATCATTGAAAAATGGAACCTGCAGATATTGATTAACAAATAAAATAAACGTATGTTAGAATTGTAACCTCATATATCAAACAATCTAATCATAGTTTAACTCAGAAAATCAGAGCTACTAATTTCATAAGAAGTAGGACCCTCACCTTTGGACCATTATTACTAGGATGATATTTCCTTGCAGGCAACCTAATCCGCCTTTGGGAAAGGTACCGAGAAGTCAATAAAGGCGATATTCTAGCGGGAGCAGGTTTGTCCACCACCTGATAAAATCATTAGCAGTCAATCTATTGATACTATCATATCTTAATTGAAAACAAGAACATTGATATCTTGAAGAGAGAAAGAATGATCTATAACAGCAGGCAAGCAACTCAAACTAGAAAAACCTAAGCAAAGTCAGAAAGTTACAGGCATGCTGGAAATTCCATACTGAACAGACGGTGCAGTCCCAGCCTGACCAATTGACATTTGAGGCATTGCAGGGAGTGTTCCGTAGGGGTTTATAATAGTCCCTGGTTGTACTACAGCAGCAGTCTGTGTAGCAGACCTTTCAAACAGAACATGCAGGATTAAGCTCCACATGAAAATTGCATAACTAATTGGATGACGGTGGAGAAAACATATTCAGGTGCCCTTTTGCACGGACATGTGCAAAGGTACAAGAAAGAATTATGCTAGTAATAACTATGCATATGCATGTAGGCAGGCATATATATATGCCAGTGAAAACAGAAGAAAAATCTAAAGGATTACACATACGATAGGCCAATATTACTCTGACCAAAAATGCCTGATCCACCACCTATAATGTCAGCAACATCATTATAGTCAGAATCATCAAAGAAAGCTCAAACCTCAATGAGAATATTCAAGATAAAACTTCTCCTACCTGGTTGTGTCTGACCAAAATTGCTAAAGCTGAAAGCACCACTGGTCTGAGCTGGTTGAAAAGGTGAAGCAAAAGAGGGCTGCACAAACAGGAGTCAAACTACAAACTTAAGGCTCAAAAACAGGTAAGAAAAGCATGCATTGTTATTACATAAAGACTCATGTACAGACCTAGAGAGTACTATAGCAAATCATAATAAGCAAAACTCCTAGAGTCTTAAAGATCATAAAAAATTTTAAAAGCTACCCTCATAAAAATATCAACAATGAGTCTTCATTCAAAAAAAAGATAGGCACCTAAACGCTGAAATTAAATCAGATATCTACTCAACTTATCAATGAATCATACACCACAGGGTTCAATAGTGGACAATTAGTAGGAATTCTTAATCCAATAAAAGAAAGAAGAAAAGGCAGGTAATTCTGTGAGCCGCAACAGTGTGATGAAATGTACAGAAAAAGAGAACTTGGTCAAAAAAGGCAACAAACTTTAAAACATCTTCCTGTAACCACATAACACAAGCTAAGGATCATAAATATGATGAAAAAGAAAGATGATTGTAAATAATTCACAAGTGGCTTACAGTTGTTGGGCCGAAGGCTACTGGGTTGCTAGAAGGAGCCAATGATAGTGAGCTTGAAAACATATTCCCACTAAATCCAGTGGAAGGTGTGTTGAAAATGCTTGTTTGACCGAAGTTACTAGTATTCTGTCCAAAGGTTGAGGTCATCTGGCCAAAAACATTGCCTGTCTGTCCAATTGCAGGGGAAGAATTGAACAGAGGTGATGTCTGATTGCTGCCAAAATTTAAGCCTGTGGCAAATGCTGAAGTTGTTGCTGGAGCTGCACCAGTACCAAAAATGGACGGTGAAGATGAAAATGAAGGAGTGACAGATGAGCCAAAAAGAGATGAACCGGTTCCAAATGTAGGAGTAGATGATGAACTAAATAATGAAGTTGAAGAAGCTTGGCCAAAAAGGCTTGATGATGTTGGTTGAAAGGGGTTTGATGTAGTCGTCGAGGTTGCAAAACCTGTACTATTGAAGGATGGAGGTTTCAAACTAAATGGGTTGGTACTTGAGCTGGAAAAAGGATTTGCAGATGTTTGGCCAAATGCTGAAGAACCAAAAGGACTTGTAGATACAGTTGACGCACCAAACCCATTCCCTCCAGTAGCCTGAGCAGCTGGCTGCGGTCCACCTGATATTTCAAATTAATACAGCAAGGTGGTGAATGTCAAACAAGAAAAGAATAATTAACTTTCAGGGTTTTACAATATTTTACAAAGGTACCTTTATCTCCTAATTGATAATCCTCCCATCTCAGCTCCTCGTGACTTTTATCTTTATAAACAGGCATTGCTGAAATTGACTCCAACTTTGCACCTGGCTGTCCACTCCCACTATCTGCATCAGTTGTAGGTGTGTAAGGAGCTACTCTACTTCCCCCATGTTGACCTCCAAAAGGAGACTGGCCGAGACTAGTGCTTCCAAATGCTGGGGCAGAAGATTGACTTCCTGCATGAGAAATCAAATTCAATTTTATGTGCACACACACGCGCAAGAATCAACTTGCACTAACAACATGGAAGGCCTATCAAACTATATATTTTGCCTAAACCATACAAATAATTTCAGTTTTTAGTGGATCACGCAGACTGATTACACACCGAAAGGAGAACTCTGGGCTCCAAATGGACTACTACCAAATGCTGGCGTTGATTGGCCAAAAGCTGGGCTGGACCCAAAGCTGAACGATGGAGTAGAAGATGCTCCAAAAG
The DNA here is from genome assembly GCA_020496765.1 of Gossypium stocksii. NCBI lineage: Eukaryota > Viridiplantae > Streptophyta > Magnoliopsida > Malvales > Malvaceae > Gossypium > Gossypium stocksii. The sequence goes on from CM035622.1 coordinate 60,970,386, forward strand.
CAGGAGTGCTTGAACCCCCAAAAGCAGAACTTGAAGCTCCAAAAGCAGGAGTTGTGGAAGTGCCAAACGCAGGTGAGCTTGATGCTCCAAATGTACCTCCAGTTCCAAAGGCTGGGGCATTAGACACACCAAATGCAGTTCCAGTGCTCCCAAATGCTGGACTTCCAGTTGAACCAAATGCAGGGGTGCTCGTGGCACCAAACGCGGGGGTGCTTGTGGCGCCAAAAGCAGGGGTACTTGAGGCACCAAACGCAGGGGTGCTTGTGGCACCGAAACCTGGAGTGCTTGAGGCGCCAAAAGCAGGGGTGCTTGTCGCACCAAAAGCCGGGCTACTAGTGGAACCAAAGGCAGGACTAGAACCAAACGCTGACTGAGTTGAACCAAAAGGTGTGGAGGAACCAAATATACCACTACCAAATGCAGGTTGTGATTGCTGATTTGTGCTTCCAAAAGGATTTGATTGGGTGGGACTTGACCCAAAGCCAAATGCAGGCTTCTGACCAAAAACAGAAGACCCTATCCAAAACAAAGTCAAAAGACACCAAGTTACCCAAGAGCAAATGATTAAAAAGTCGACACATATAATTAAAAGCTGATTACCATAAATTAACATACGAGGAAATAGAAGTGCCCTCATGATTACATTTAAGGGCCTAATGGAAAATGTGCTATGTTTTTTAGAAAGTCTCTTACTAATAAACACTAAATTTTTCTATCTCCATGAAATAAAAGTGCAATTAATTGTAATATTGATACACATATGAATGCATTTATTTGCATAATAATGCCATGATCTACACATATTTGGTATTGGAACACTACCATTAAAGCATCACAAAATATGAATGATCTACACATTACTCCAAAGTCAGAAGAGAATTCATACAGGTAACTAAACAACCCTCACAAAGTAGATTAATAGTGACTCTGCCTTGAAGATATCAGTTGAATTTTAGAATTTTTATGTATGACAATCATATTATCAATATATTAACAGAACGAATATGAAATGAACCGAATGAAGGATAACTTAATCATAATAATAGAAAACAAAAAGACATACAGACTCTTACCACCAAACGATGATGATGAACTGCCAAAAGTGGGAGTAGATGAACCAAAAGCTGGAGATGAAGAGGCACCAAAGGCGGTTGTTGAGGAGAAGGGAGAAGAAGATTGGGCCGCACCAAACACTCCAGTAGAAGTACCTCCAAATACCGAACCCCCTGTTTGGGAACCAAAAGGGTTTGGACCACCGAAGGAAGGTTTAGGTGCAAATGGATTGCTACTTGCACTGGTCTGCCCAAAAACAGATTGGGATGCAAATGGGCTACTTGATGATTGCCCAAAAGCTGTTTAAAGAGTTTCCGACAGTTAACTTAATTGTCCAAAAAGATTCATAAGTAATAACAAATTTATTCTAAAAACCGATGAAGTGTAAAGCAGGTTAAAGGTATATATATATATACATATATATATAGCAAATAACAGAGAATGAATATTGACCGGTAACAGTTACCAAGGAACAGAACACCAACAACATACTGGTAAACACTCTTGGTGTGATGAAGTGCAGTAGTATTTTATAAATAAATAGAAAAAGGCACCAATGAAGGAAGAAGAATAAGAAGATAACAATGATCTGTGCATATCACGGATGCAACATGTAAATGCTTCTTGCATAATTAAGCTAATCTTCAATCTGAAAACCAATCAAACTCCTGAATTTCACAATGGCTTTATAAAAGTTAAAGGCACGAGCTTCTACTTTTAAAAAGGAACGGAAGAAATTATGCATTCATCGAAACAACAGCTCAACATGTAAAATCAGAATATGATTTCAACGGGAAAGAGTGAAAGGTAAGAGAAAGTCTCACGATTAGTTGTACCAAACATCTTCGTCTATGTAGTTATTTACTCCACAGGTCCTTGATCTCAAACTGAGAAAAGAAAACGAAGCAGAAAGCTGATTTAAACAAACACGGAAACTAGAACCAGTAATGAATAAATAAATTCAACTAAATCCATGCTGAAACTTGAATTAATATTGCGAAAAATAAATCAAATGCGGCAAACGTGATGCCCCGAACCAAACTCGGGATCCGTTTCTTCGATCAAAAGAATCAATCATTCAGGACCGATTGAGAAGGCGTTTCAACCGTTTCATTTAATTTTATCCCTCCAATTCATTTACTTAAAACTAAATACACAGGCACATATATATAAAAATAAATAGTCAAAGAGGGAAAGAAGAAATACCGGGAAAAAAAAAGGTGTTCAATAGCTATTATATGTACTTTCCAATTGTGAAATCTGTTATTAAAGATGACCAAAAAAAGAAAGAATCAGCATGTATTATGAAGCAGTTTATGCAGTGGAAGTCCGAGTGAGAAAAGATGATAAATTAGGGTTTGGGAGAGGGGGAACCTTTTAGGACGGATCTGAATCGGGAGGTTTGTTTTTGCGTGGGAGAATCAGAATAGAAAGGGTTTGAAAGAAGAAGGGAGAGAAGAAGACCCACGATGCCCAAAACAACCAAACGAAGCGGAAATCATACCGGGAGCAAGGAGAGAAGCTTTGTAGGATCGGGTGATCCACGTAGCTTTGTTAGTTTGTTTAACCGGAAAAAGACATTATTTAGTGTCTAAATTAGTAAAAACCAAAAATTTTAATTTTCATCCAACTAAAACTCTATTTTGACATATTTATATATTTTAATTTTAATTATATACATTTTATTAGTTGTATCAATCATATATTTCTATTAATTGTTTATTTATATATTTATAATTTTTATACACAAACTCGTGTGATATAATATCTAATATTAAATTTATAATTTTTATAATACTAATTTTTTTAAAGTTTTTAAAGTATTATTTGATAAATTGAAAAATTAAGTATTGCTGAATTTAAACTAAAAAATATTTTGAAATATTACTTAAAATTAATTATGGAATATAATTAAATTATTTGATAAATATATTTTCTAAATTATAAAAATATAATTTTACATTTTAGCCTTAATTTTTAAATATTTCACTTTATTTTAAACAAAAATCAAATTTTAAAGCAAAGTTGTTACATAATAATATAATATTAAAATAAATAAAATAAAATAAAATTAATTAAAAATATTCTTTATTAAGTTTTAAATAGTTATTATTTACTTATTATTTGTCACACTTTTTTATATAAAAATTTTATCAGATTTTATTTTGAATTACGAGACATACATAAAAAATTTAAATCATTTGAAATATTAAATTTCAATTAATTTAATTTTTTCAATCATCTATCAAATAAAGTCTAATTTAGAATCAGATATATTTATGTTATTTAATTTTAAAAAATATAAAAATTCATCATGATTTGAATATTAATATTAATATATTATAATTTAAATAATATTATTAATAATTTTTTACAAGTTATTTATTTTATATATATGGATAAATAATTTATTTTAAGGTTAAAATTTTTAAAATTATAATTTTGTATTTATTTTTTCTCTACTTTAATTTGTAATTAACTCTTATTATATTTGAAAAATAGAAATTTAATTTGATAAATTTGATTAATATGTTGTTTTAAACTATATTTTAAGGTTAACAATTTAATATTCATTAAATTTAATATTATAACACTTAAAATTAATTCAATTAAATAAAATCTTAAAATAAAGTAATAATTTATTTAAAATCGATTTTATATTTAACATATAAAAAATTAGAAACAAAAAATTTAAATAAAATGCATGAATAACTTAAAAGATTAAAAGACAAAGGAGTAAAAAATAAATTTATCCAATTTGTAAATAAATGCTTCAAATGGAGAATATTATGTGTTAAAAAAATTGTGTATTTTCTTTTTGTAACCCCATATTGCTACGTGTATGTTGTGTATATATATATATATGATTAGATAATTTTTTTTAATTTAAATTAAAAAACCATATTAATCTCTTAATTTAGTATTTTTTATACATGACATTTTAAAATTATAATGTGTTATCATTTAGTTTTTTTTAAGTTATAATTTTTAAATGTTATAACACAATATTAAAATATCACATCAAGATATTAATTGAGAAAATGATAAGATATTAATATGGAGAAAAAACTCAATTATCTCTAGATAATGTATTTTTTTTTTTGTTTAGAGTATGTTTGAAAATGAATTTTATTTTAAAATTTGGATTGAGTTTTTAAATCTTTTAAAAATAATTTGGTTTTAATATTTATGTTTGATTTATAAGATAAATTGATTATAATTATGAAGAACGGATACGGATAGAGAAGAATGAATTTAAATTCAAAAATGGTGCGAAGAGTGTGTCCAAAGCCAGAGGTTGGATTTAATAATAAGACCTGGTTCTCTAAATCCTAGCAAAAGAAGGAAAAATGTTTTGGTCCTATCTAAGATGCCTACCAACAAATTCTTTTTTGTTATTTTAATTTCTTAGCTCATTGCAATATTATGTCACGACAAACGAGAAAACAAAGTGCGAGTTGATGTGGATAATTAATATCCAAGGCTAGATGTTGCAAGAGGCGGCTCGGCTCCTCTTCGGAGTTTGAGGGGCCTTTTCCTAGAAATGTTAATTTATATTACACTCACGTAAATTATTTTAAAAGTAATTTTGAATTTGGTGGCGTTTTTATTGTTTTTTTTACTTAATTAGTAATTAAATTTACAAATGATTAATTAAAGTAGTATTTTTTGCTCTTGATTACTGCCATTAATAACCAATAAAAATAGCTAAACGATTTAAATAAACATGAAAGTATAATTGTTTAAGTTCATTCTGTTGATGCATAGAAATAAAAATAAATTTATGAGAAATTAATTAAAAACTTCAAGGCATGTAATTATATCACTTTATTTAAGGTTCTATTCGTCTCTAGTCTATATTTTGGTGTGCAAAAAACAGTTACAAGCAAATAAAATCCTAATGATACAATAAAACCTAATGACTATCGACCTGTTTCACTAACAAAAACAGCCCACTGAGCATTAAGATGAGTATAGCAAGAGTACCAAATTTTATAAAAAATTTATAAGTTTTTGGCGTGTTTTGGTATATCCATCGAAGTAAATTTTAAGTCCTATTTGTAACAAATCTCATATCTCTTTGTACAAATAAATCTTCCAAAAAAATAGTCACATATTTTAAAAGTAAATATGTTTGTGTGCCTTGTGTATTTGAAATAATTGGCTTTACCATACAACTGACATGAAGGTTGGCCACGCCCTCTACCACGAAATGTACCATAACTACCTCGAAACTAATATGACTAAAACTAAGTCCTTTGTGTGCCTTGTGTATTTGAAAACATGATAGGTATAGAGACCTTTGAGTAGCAGTAGATCGTTAAACTAGATTAGCATGTAAAAGAACCTTTTTACAAACATCTTTTACTTAGATTCACACTCTAACATCTCAACAACCAAATCCAAAGGCATACAAGACGATGCCACAACCAAATTTATTCAGATTCAACAAATATGTTAACAAAAATTCATGCTAACATGTTCGTATTATGTTACTATACTTCCTAAAGCATTTAAGGTGTCACATATTGGTTTTATTTTTGCCAAGTAATCATTTATTGACTAATGTTGTTTCTTTTGTAAGTGGAGTATGTGTGTGTATGTGTATGTGTTAAAGAAGAGATTTTAGTACTAGATTTGGATGTATACATATCAGTACTAGTAGTCTTGCTCCAAACAACATAAGAGGTACTAGCTCCAAAAAGATGAGAAAGCAACTTATCACTAATGGTTGAGAGTAACCAAGAAGCAATAAGTTTATCTTACTGCTTGAACGAACTAAAGAAGGATTTTCAATGAGTTTGCCTTCTTTATCTACAATAAACTGAGCTAGAACATCTAGGGCTCCCAAAATGTAACTAGTGAGACCATAACCTTCCTAAATTTGATCTTTCCATAAGATAAAATTGGTGTTGTAACACCCCTTAACCATAAACCGTCGCAGGAACAAGGTTATGAGGCATTACCAGACATATTGGAAAATTTACAAATAATTCAAAAATAATTAACAAACTTATTATAATTTAATCATAAAGTCCCTTTAATGGACCTTCGAGGCCTAAAACATGTATCGGGACTTGTTTGGATGCTCTAGAATTTTTTTATGTGAACTCAATATAACCCCTTTATAAATATCTAACTTTCCCTACAAGTTTCAAACCGAAACCAATTTAAAACCAATCTTTCAACCAATACATTTGCACACTAAATATACCTAAATTATGCCTACAACTTTGACTTAACCATATAATCAAATTACATTCATAAAATTATATAAAATTTTACTAACTAGCTTTATTCATTTTTCTTTCCAAGTTTAATACCAAACTTACCAAATTTGTCAAACCATTTCATTTAACTTAGTATCAAAACACCAAATATCATTTATTATAACCAAAATCATAAAACATTTTAAAGTGACCATTACAACACCTATGTACATGCCACTTTCATTTAAGGAAGAAAACATGACCAAAATTTTTGTGCTGGAGTCGAGATCGTTCGGATGTTGGAACGGGACTCTGGACTCTTATTGACCTGCGCACGGAAACAACCGTACGCTGAGTACTTCATAATCAGTGGTATTACCATAATTCAAATAATAATAATAATAATGGAATATAATTATCAAGCATATAACTATCCAATTTCTCAAATATCAATTCATTCTTAAACTTTCATTAATTAACAATAACAATCTAATTTTTTTTAGCTATTCTTCAATTTAATTCGCATATCACATGTCTCAATTTCAATCACTACATGAACATTAAGCTTGTGCCTTTCATTTCCAATCTCAATTTCAATCCACAATTCAACTTTCTCACATTTTCAATAGTAAAATCGATCAAATTCATTTAATTTTTCCCATTTCAGTTATTCACCCTATTAACAAACCTAGACTTTGACGGATACACGGATTCCAACCCAAACACACCAGTACAACACATTATGCCTAAAACGGTAGATAGTACCTGATCAGTATAATACACATAAGTGCCTGAAATGACACACGAGGTGCCTGATAGGACACACGAGGTGCTTGAAATACGACACATAAAGTGCCTGATATATGACGTATAAAGTGCCTAATCGGCAAAGCCGATAAATCCCGTACTCTTCCAAATCCTATGTCATGCCAACTATATCCGACTTAACCCGACTAGTTAATAGGGTATTCCATATCACTTTTCAATTTCAATTTCAATTTCATTCTCAATTTAATGACAACTCAATTCAATACACTTTTCCATTTCAATCCACATACAATTCAATTTCAATACATATTCATCATTCAACTCAATTTTCATTCAATTCAACAATAACACTTACCTTATAATTTACTTACCATATGCATAAATTAATTTAACATTTAATGAATAAATAAATAATTTGAATTATAGTAATACAAACCTGGATTTACTCGATTACTCTTCGACAACCTTTCCCTTTCCTTTCCGTGCCGATGCTTCTGGTTCTTTGCTAGCTACGAAAATTAAAATAATTATACCATTAATTACAGCACTAATTATAACAAATAATTGAATTTCTATTCAATTTACACCTTATTTTCAATTAGGTCCTAATTAACTCATTCACTTTTCTAACTTAATTCACACTTCATTCTTATTCAAATTCCTATCAAAACCATCAAGTGTTCATAATAAAACCCTAGTTTAAAATTTCTTTCAATTTAATCCCTCAACCACAAAACTTATAGCTTCTTTTACAATTTAATCCATTGATCAATCCTAACTTGAAATTCATTCAATTAAATCCCTAATTCAACAATTTATCCAACATGAACCATGATTAAAAACTTATGAGCTTTCAAAATATCAGCTTAGTTTCATTAAAACCTTATTCTAAAGCTTCTAAAACATCAAAATTAAGTAAAAAAGGGCTTAATTAACTTACCAATCAAAGCTTTAAACCTTAAACCCTTAGTTTTTTCTTTTTCTTTTCTTTCTTTCTTTTTCCTTCCCCTGGTTCGAATGGTTGTCTGTTCTCTTGTTTCTTTTTCTTCTTTCTTTTTACTTTGTTTTATTCCTTATTTCTTTATTTTATTTACTTAATTTACATAATAATAATTATTGTAATAAATATCTAATTAATAACTAATATATTTATTACAAATGTATACATATATTTTTTTGCACTTGTACTTAATCTATACCCTACACTTGTCACAAATTAATTTATTAATCACATAAAAATCTTATAATTTAATTATTTATCTAATAAATATCTTTTAAATAATAAATATCTATTTAATATACAAATATAAATATTACAATTGTATATATTTATCTTTTTACACATGTATATTTAATCATCGTACATTTGACATAAATTTATTTATTTAATAATATAATATCATGATAATAATATTAATAAATAATAATAATTATTGTTATAAATATCTTTTTACTTAAATTTTAAGTAAATAAATAATTTTAATACAAGTGTATATATATTCACATATTATATATGTACCACTTATCACCTTACCTTTGTCATGTCTCAATTTATTTATTTCATAATAAATAATTAATATAGTTTATAATTTAATATAAAACCTTAAAAAAATCTTATAAAAATCTTAGATTTTAACAGCTTATGCTGCCTCACTTACGTTAATTGGCATAATTTTCATTTTGGCCCTTTCTATTTTCTTTTAATCTATAATTTAACATTTGTCCCTTATTCATTTTAGTCCTTTTTCCTAATTACTCTTAATTAAGCTAAATTCACCTAATTAAAACTTAATTAGACACACTACTAGACTCATAATTACTCCTAATAATTATTTATGGACTTGGTTTACTAAGATGGAGGTCTGATGAGGTACTTTTCTGATGCCCATGAATTTGGGGTTATTATAGGTGCCATTTAACTTCACAATGTCATGTTAAGGAAATCAATGAATCTTGGATAGAAAAGAAGCAAACACTGTCTTTTTGGAAACGAAGCTAACAACTTGACTGCCTCTTTGACCACCGGGTAGAAACGCCAAGATGAAATGTAACACCCTATACCTGGCTTGGTCGTCGAGCCTGAATATCAGGATGTCATACATCCGTCTCACATTATATAGATACAAAATGGCTCATTATTAATAGAACATCCTCCATTTTAACATTTTCATAAGTTTTAAGTCAAACTAATCCTTAATTATCTTTACAAATTGCTACACATACTTTAATTAAGCTTTTACTAACACTTGAGCATGCCTTAGAACAACTTGAAAAAATTTCCAATACAAGTACGTAGGTATCGATACTGGCACATAGGTACCGATATTTTCCTTACACAATATCAATACCGATTGAAAAATCGACACCAAAACAGCATTCTGTTTCTCGCCGAAAAATAAAACTCCAGAAATTATTGGTACGTTTCAAAAAGTATCAATAATTTTACCCTAAGTATCGATACTTATGATATGGTATTGATACCAAATTACAACACTGACTTCCTGCACAACAAAAAATCATAGAGGTATCATTTTTAAAAATCTGAATATCGATACCTCTGCTCCAGACATTAAAAATACAACATAATAAATCAAATATTCTATCCCAATCATAAACTATTCAACATGTAACTAATACCTTGTCAAATAAACGTCAAAATGACCATAATAACAATTCAATAATAAAAAACATATCCAAGTAACCAAACGATATAACTAGAACAATATCCTTAGATCCTAAGAATTAATAAGCTATAAAAATAACCAAAACATCATGACAACATTTATACAATTGTTCTACCACATTGCCTTTACTTTCCCAAAACATAAACCAGAAAATGGACACCTACGAAATAGCGAAAACGGACTTGCTTGGATAACCCCACGGAAACCACATCGCTCACACCAGAATGTTACTAATCTGCAATGGTCTAAAAGGAGTGGGTGAGCTTAACAAGCTCAGTGAATGCCTAGAACAACTATCATGTAAACAAGTTATCAAGCATTAATGAAACAACCATATAGCTTAGTTCCAACAGTTCCATCATTAGTGTCATATTACACTCACTCATGCATTATTTACTAGCTCATTTACATAGTAATCACATTCACTTTTAAACATATAACACTTTACATACAATCATATTTAAAGATAATTTGGTACTTGAGCTATGAAACGTAAAAGTGGGCTTTATCACCACTCATCGGATACGCGGATCTCCAACACACCAAAAGACTCATAGAGTCGAACATATCCAAAAATTAAAGCATATAACTAACACTCTCCATCATACCAAACATGTCCCCTTGAATGGAGCTTAGCTCACATTCCCTTATCTCTCCAACATGTCCTAGGGCCTCAATGCCCAAATCATATAGCATATATAGATGAATACTTACAAACCTATGGCATGTCAACTATATCCAATGGTCTCAAAGTTCACAAGGCCAAAATATCCATTATTAAACACACATATTACTTATCGATTATCCACTTACTATCACTGTGTATTTGCATCATTAGCACAATATTATCACTGCCACTTAGCATGTTGGCATGCATACATATACACGTTCACAACAGTAATCATGAACACATAACTCATGTAATAGCATCACATCTCAATCCATATTTTCACAATAACACAAACACATATTTCATAAGTTAAACACGAGTACAAGAAAACTTGCACTCGAAATTTAGAGTAAGGGTTTAGGCTACAACTAAATTCCCAAGTAACACATTGAATCGTGTCTACAAGCAGCGATTCCAAACATTCACCAATACACTTTCACCGAAATGTCGAAAGCTCAAACTAGCTTTTCCTTAGCTCATAGAAGTCCCTAATGAATCTGAAGCTTCAATACAAAAATTCACACAATAACACAATCAACAATCAACTAAGGATTCACCTCAAGTAATAAAAAACACAAGCCTAAGCTAAGTTTTCACATAACTGAAATCTTTGACATAACAAACTTGAAATTCAAATATCTCAGTCTATACTCAATCTTTTTGCCTAAAACTAATTCCATTAATCTATTTATTCACCTATGACTAATTCTTAACCTTTAAACCATGCTAAATTACTCAATTCATAGTATCGAAATTTTTTACATGTTTATGACAATTTTCACAAAAATTCATTAAAAAATTATAAATCTTTAATGAAACTTCAAAGTAAGTTTAGAAATATTCTAATTACATCAAGACTAATTGAAAAACACTTTGAAACCATGTTTTTATTCAAAATCTTGAAATCCACCATTAACAACCCAATTTTCTGCTTTTAATCAAAACATGCGATTTAATGGTTAAAAACTTGATTTAAAGGACTAGATAACATTTAAAACTGATTAGAAATCCAATCGTTACCTTAGATGACAAAAAACTGAGCATTTGATAAAAAAACTTGGAAAACCCGAAAGTTCAACAATAGAGAAATCAATGGTGTTTTTGGGTATTTTTCTTGAAATTCTATAAAGGTTGAGTATAAAATTGAGTGAAAGGGTTTGGAATAGCATGGAACGAAAATAAAAAATAATGGGAAAAACTTTCGTGAAAATAAAACTAAAGATAAGGGTTTTTACGTTGAATTTTAAAATTTGGTCTAATTACCTCTTAAAACTCACAACTTTGACCCTTTTTTCAAATCAGTCCTATTTTTGAAATTAAATGTCTTTAAAACTCATTTTCGGAATTGATTTAATTTTCTAAAAGCCATAGACAAAAACATTTCCAAATACCATGCTAACAAAATTCCTGAGCTCACTAAAGCTAAAATCCCTAAAATACCATTGAAACTTCTAGGCCCAATTTCGGGGTGTTACATGGAAAGAGAGAAATCAACACTAAAGCAATCAAACAATCAGATAATAAATATGTGTAGTGTACTGCAAGTGTGACAGTTTGGTTGTAATATAATTTTTTCAACAGGGTATAAGAGTACTGTAACAACCCAATTTTCAATGGTACTAGAAATAGTGGTTTTGGAACTTTGTTCTCTGATGATTGATTTTGTAAATATTATTAATTAATTTTTACAAGTTAATTAAAATATTATATTGAATTTTGGTAGGGTGAAATTTGTCAATCGGATAATTAGTTAAAGTATGAACATACTGACCTTAAAGTTAGTGGTTTCAAAAAATGAGATATCAGGACCTCATTCTCGTAAAAAAAGGCCATAAATATTTTTATTAAATATTTACGGAGATATTGTATAAGTGAATTATATTTTTGATAAGTAATTTTGTGAATTTAGTGATTAATTAAGGTACAAGGACTAAATCATAAAAACCATAAAAGCTAATATCCATAGATTTTTATGTGCCAAAAGCTTTAATTAGTAGAATAGATCTTGAATCTATTTATGAATTTATTCACTTGTGACATTCATAGTGTGGCATACCTAAATGTTGAATGGATTACGAACTATGTATGCGTGACTCGTACACTTTAATCTAAGTAAAAGATTGAGTTCGAAAAGATAAGGAATTGAAAGCTGATGCGTTGGGTGTACAACTTTTGCAATACTTAGCATCATTCACAAAAATGGAATTCATAGATTGAGACATGGGTAAATGATATCCTTTCATTGGCATTACATGGTTTATGAAAATTAAACATGGTCATGGCTCTTTTCGTCTTTGTGATGAATGACTTAATTACTATTCAATAGTAATTGACTTTTCATAAAGAAAAATGTAATGGTTACCATGAGATAAAATAGGATAATATTGGGAGAACAGATATTATCCCAAAGAGATCAATGATATCCTACGAGGGTAACAAATTTATGACAAAGTCATTGGACGAGCACCGAGTAGATGCTTTCGTAACTATATGTCGTTAGCGATAGCTCAGTCACGATACTATAATAGAATGACTTCATGACCAAATACGTTTATAATTAATAGGCAAAAATTTGAAACTTAATTATATATCCTTTGAGCCCTAATTACATATGTCCAATCGGTCCCTCCTATCGAAACCTTTTTTTTATTTTGAAAAAACGGGGTTTGTTACAGGCCAATTTTGACCCAAATACAACAATTACCCACCCAACCATTAGACCCAATCAGCCCAAAACCCAAAACAACTACCCAAGCCCAAAACCAAAATCTGAAACCCTAACCCCTAAACCTAGCTCAGTGCCGCACCTAGCCACCAACCCTCTGTACCATCGGCCATCTACCCGACTTCTCCACTTGCTCCGTTGACTCATCTGCTGCCTTGTCCCGTCACCTCCTCTAAGCCTGCAAGCAAAATAGCAGCAAACATAGCAGAGACAGAAGCGGTATAACACGCAAACAAAGCAGAGAAATCAAACAACCAAACAGTGTAAAAACGGCTATAAAAGCCGATTTAAACAAATGAAAAAAAGAGGACGTTTTTTTGAAATACAAAAAAGAAAAATTTATCATCTTCCACAAAAGATCAGATCTACAATCCCTTGAAATAGATTCTACCAACACAAAGCAAAACCGAATAGATCGATTCAAAAAATCGAAGGGTATCATCTTATTTCTTCCCGCTTAATTTTCCTTTCCGCATAAATATTTTCCTTTGTCCTTTTTTTTACTACCAATATATATATACATATTTAATTTCAATAAAAATCAAAAAATCAAAAAATTTACCTTTTCCGGCCACTGTGTGCAGTGGCCGGTGCCGGCGACGGCGACGGCGACGGAGAATGGCGGATCACAGTGGCGCCCCAAGGCCGAAGCTGGGCTCAGTTCAGAGAGAATTCTCTCTTCTCTCTCTTTTTTTTTTCTTTCCAAGGCTGCCAAATGATTTTTTTAAAGAAATAGGCCTTTTATAGCCTCCCAAAACGACGTCGTTTTGGGGGCTGCCTTTTAAACCCAAAACGACGTCGTTTTACTTGACCCGGATTTGACCTGAACCAATAGGCTAAGATCCGCGTGTTTTTCATTGGAGGGGCTAATTGCACTTTTAGCCCCTCCGCTTTTTTATGGTTTTGTAATTAGATTTATTATGATTTTAATTTGGCCCCATGATTTTGCTTCGTGTTCATTTTGGTCCTATCTTAAGTGCAGTGTTTTGGAGGGAAGGGAAAATCTCCCTTTTAGTCCCCCATATCATTCGTGCACTTCAAAGGGGTCCCTATTCTCATTTTTATTCCCAATTTGGCCCCAAAATTTAGTTTTTAGTTCAATTTTAATCTTTTTTTACTTATTTTTGAATTTGCCTTTTTTTTTGAATTTTGCTATTTTATATTTAATATAAATAATGTATATTACTTAGTTTTTGTACTTTATTATAGTTATTGTTATATTATATTATACTTAGTATTACTCCAATATTATTTATGATATTACATCTTTATTATTATTATTATTATTATTATTATTATTATCATTAGTATATGTTTTATTATATATGTATATATCTTTAATATATATATATATGTATATATTTATGTAGTATTATTAATAATTGTTTTGTAACATTATTATTATTTCTAATATGTATATATTATGTATTTTAATACTATATTATGTATATATATTATGTGTATATATTTTTAATATTATATTTATTATGTATATATTTTTAATATCACATTATTCATATTTTTTTATATTATCCCATGTAAATACTTTCAATACTATATTACGCACATATTTTTGTCTATATTGCATATATACTTTTAATACTCAATACTATTATTATGAATATATTTTTGGTATATGTATAAAAAAAATATATATATATATATATTTCTTTTGTTAATATATTATTATCATTTTTTTTTCTCACTTCATATTATATTATTTTTATTTTTGTACGTATTTATACTTATTTCATTACTACTTCGATCATTACCATTACCACTATTATTAGTATAATTATTATTTTCTTTTCATCATTATTAACATATATATATATATACATATATATATATTTATGGACATATTGTTATTTTCTATTATTGTTATAAATATATTAATTTTCTTATTATATTAATAGTACATTATTATTATTATTATTATTTTCTTTTATTGTAAATATTGTTCTTGTTATTTTAATATTCTTAGATTTTAATATTTCTTTTATTAATTGTATCGTTGTTTGCATTATTTACGAATTCTTATCATAATAATGTTTTACTCATATTTTTAATTAATTTCAATCAATAAGGCAACGCGCCGATTTAACATTAAGTCTTTGATTTCATCGCTATGTTGGGTGAATATCATCGGCTTGTGTTAAAAACGGAATGCCCTTTCTCAAAAGAAACTGAAATTTTAAAAATTCTCGTGTTTTGATCGGGTCACGATTAAAATTTAAATTGAATTCGTATTTTAGAAAATTAAGACAACACATATTTAATAAGATACCAATTTTGGGCGTCACAAGGGTGCTAATACCTTCCTCGTGCGTAACCGACTCCTGAACCCTATTTTTCTCTGGAATTTTGATGTAGACCTAAACTCGGCCTTCTTTTTATCTGAAAATAAATTTTTCTGTTAAAAAAAGAGGATTTATTAGGTGTCCGATCACACCTAGGAAAAGATCGGTGGTGACTCCCCTTTTTAGTAAAATCGAAACTCGGTTTTTAAATTTTCAATAAATAGCCTCAATTAGCAACCAAAGCGAAAATTTTTTACGTTGCAACAGCTGGCGACTCCACTGGGGACCCTTTTTGAGAGTCGAGTCAAATTAAACGCGTGTTGTCAAAATTTTCAAAATTCCTTGTTCAAGTAAACACTTAGTCGTGATCCTCAAATTTGGTTTTCGAAAAATCATGCATTCGCGTTATGTTGTTAATATTTTTCTAATTTTTTTTTGTTTTTTTGTTTTTCAGCTTTAAGTCTTATGGTTTTAGTTTTGTAGTTTTTAAAATAAAACGAAAGGTTTGTGAGTTTCTCCCCACACACCGTGCATATGCATTCTTGCATAACATGAGCTCTGTACCCGGGCTCTGTACGTTTAAGTGAAAGTAAACGCTATGCCTTCGTGAGTTAACTCGTCCCTCCGCACAGGCTAGTGAATACTTTCGGGTTACATATGACTTATGCTTTCGTGAGTTAACTTGTCCCTCCGCATAGGCATAAGTAAATGTAATCCCTCGAATTGAACTCGTAAACCTGTGATGGGCTACGACTGAGGCTTCGTACTAGTGTTAGTAGACGATAGTACGAACAATTCGAGTACCTATCTAGAACCAAAACCGCATATAGTGAACCGTACAAGCCACCCAACTAGAGCCATGCCGAACCTCCGTCCGTTTAGTAGTCACCAAAATAAGTACACGGGAGAAACGCCTCTTACCTTTTGCATTTTCACTTTCTACACAAGGGGATTGGGTCTATTCAATAAATTGGATCGGGTAGTTTAATTTGTTAAATTTTCTATGTTTTTTCTGCCTATATTCGATTACTAACCTGGGTTGGTTGTCATTGTTATTTTTTATCATGCATTATAGGCATCATATTAGGAAGGTGTTGACTAGAGATCAGTTTCCAAAAAAAGGGGTTTTTGATGGAAGAGTCGATTATACAAACAACCGAGAAAAATGTCGTGGTTCGGGATTGGTCTCTGAAAACCCAGAAAGAAAAAGGGGATAGTCTAGTGGAAGGATGTGTTTCCAATCTACCCGAGCATGTAACTGTGAATGTTCGTCAGAACAACCTTGAAGATCTGGTTCAGATATAGAATCAGTAGGACTCGGACACTAGGGGCATCTTTACTGAAAGGTAAGGGGATATAGCCAACCTGATCGACGTCAACGTAGACGAACGATTGATTTAAGCCATGGTCAAATTCTGGGATCCAGCTTATCAATGTTTCACTTTCAATCAAGAAGATATGACTCCGACTGTAGAAGAGTACGCTGCTTTACTTTGCGTTGATAATGTACAATTTTATAAGATATATGTGAAGGAGCCCAAGCCGATGACCTTCAAGAAAAAGCTAGTGAAATTGATAGACATGACCGACACATGGGCCGAAAAACAGATAAAGAAGAAGAATGAAGTCATTTGTATCCCGTGGTTCTCCCTGCGAGATTTGGCTCTAAACCATCCTGATATGTTGAAGAGAGTGAATCTGTTCGCTTTGGCCATTTACGGGTTGATCGTCTTCCCAACAGTTCTCGGACATATAGAAGTTGCAGTAGTGGATTTCTTTGAAAGGTTAAAACAAGGAATCAACCCTGTCCCAACAATCCTGGCCAAGACCTTCAGATCCCTAAATAGTTGTAGAAGAAAAGGGGAAGGATGTTATATCGAATGTGTACAATTACTCAATGTTTGGATTTTAAGCCACTTCTGGAAAGTAGAGCGCACACCGTTCCATATGTTTTCAAAAACATTTGCCCCGTTGGAAGCTTATCTTGAGAAAGAATGGCCAAAAGAGGTCACCGAACAGCATTGGGTTTCAGTTTTTCAGAACCTTCGCGCTGAGGATGTAACTTGGAGAGCACCGTGGATACGCCCGTCAGTTCTGTTATACAAGGTTAGAAACCAAGATTAGGTGCCACTACTCGGGTTATGGGGAGGAGTTGGATATGCTCCATTAATGGTCCAAAGGTAATTTTCTGCACGACAATTCATACCCGCCACCGGAGGATTAGCACAATCTTAGTTTGCTTTCGCGGGTGAAGGTTATATGAAGAGGGTCCGAGACACTGCAAAATCTTGGAAGAAAATTCATCTGATAGAGTTGGCTCTATACACTGATATTCTCACCCAAGATTACGACATATGGAGAAAGCAACGGGTGAATAGTTAGCAAGTCTCGTCGATAAATTACACCTTCCAGAATCCTTTCTCGGAAGAAATACCATCCGAGCTAGAAATGGCAAGACAGGAATTTGAACGCGAAAAGGCCAAGATGTTATGGGACCTTAGTGCTCTTCAAGAAGAAAACTACCAGCTGAAGATCGACGTTCATATTGAAAGATCCAGAACCGAGAAAGTGTAAAAAAAAGCTAAAGTCGTAAGAAATGACTTAAGGGTTCTTCATCTGGAAAATAAGAAGTTAAGAGTCACTATAAAGAATAGTGGACTGGGCAAATCGTCAGCAAAATGGAAAGAAGAATTAAACAACATCAAAGGCGGGATGGAATTTTGGAAAGGGAAAGTGAAGAAAGAGGAAGAAAAGGCTGCGCGGGCTATGAAAGAGTTAAGGAAGAAAAGCGCCGAATACGAAACTGTGTCTGCCGAATTAATGACTAGTCAATCTGAACATCAAGAGCTAAGAGAGAGAATATGGGATTTAGAAGATATGCTGCAAGCCCGTCAACAACAGCTAGATGCTCTCTTAGAGGCATTGGAAGAAAAGAACAGTCAGTATGATAGAGATACCCGCGCTTACGAAAGAGCCCTCTATGAAAAGGACGAGAATATTAGCTATTTGATCAATGAAATTCGTAAGGCAGCCATGCACGTGGTATAACTATCAGATGAAGTAGAAGACCTCAGTTGCCAATTCCCTTCAAGCCAAAGATCAAGCATATCGAAATTCTTAGAACGAGTAAAGAAATATAGCGAAATAGCTAGGAAGTTTGTGTAACGGCTAAATCAAAAAATGGCGAAATATTTTGTAATAGACTCTTTTGATAAATGAAATACCTAAATAGGCGCTATCTTGAAATCAACACCAAATTCTTGCATACGCATTCATGACTAACATTCATTCGACATTTGTTCATTCATTCATTGTGTGTATATATCCCATAATCATTCACTAAGGTAAAAATCATATAATTCGCAGTTGCGATAATACAAGGCTGGAACCACGCCATTCATATAGGACGCGCCAACAAGCTAGAGTAATGGAGGCTAAATTTAATGAAAGAATTGAAAGAATGGAAAGAGCCCAAAGGGAATTACAAGAGCAATTGCCTAAGACACAGTAAGAAACAAGGGATTTGATAGTGAGATCTCGAGAGGAATCATTTGAACAAAAGGATCAAATGGCTAAGATGATGGAAATGATGTCAGCTTTGGTCAAGGGAAAAGGACCCATGTAGAGCCCTGATGTTATGGAACCTCAGCCAAGAGTTAATCACGATCAGGATCCGCTCTATCCTCCAGGATTCACTCTACTGCACGCCCACGTAACACAAAGAGGGTACACTCAAAGAGAACCTACAGGCTTGGAGCAACGACCTATGCCACCTGCTCATCTAGGGCAAGAAATATTTATATCAAACCCTGAAGTTAATCCTGCCAATCCAATCGTTCCAGATTTGGATGATCCAGCAGAAATAGCCAAGTTGAAAATAGATGACCATGAGGCTCAAGAGAAATATATGAGCTTGGAGGAAAGGCTCAAAGCGATAGAAGGCACTGAAGTCTTCTCTGCATTAAGTGCTAAAGAGCTTAGTTTGGTGCCCGATCTGGTTCTACCTCCAAAGTTTAAGGTGCCAGATTTCGAAAAGCACGATGGGACGAGATGCCCAAAAACGCATCTTGTCATGTTTTGCCAGAAGATGACCGGTTACGTGAATAAAGATAAGTTGCTCATACACTATTTTCAAGATAGCCTGGTCGGATCAGCTCTTCGATGGTATAATCAGCTTAGTAGAGAAAGGATCCGATCATGGAAGGACTTAGCGTCGGCATTTTGTGAACAGTACAAGCATGTATCGGACATGGTGCCTGATCGGATAACTCTGCAGATGATGGAGAAAAAGCCGGAGGAAACTTTTAAACAATATACGCAGAGATGAGAGATATCTCTGCCCAGGTAGAACCCCTACTAATTAAGACTGAGATAGCGGTCCTTTTCATCAACACTCTAAAAACGCCATTCTATGACAAGCTAGTAGGAAGTGCCACGAAGGACTTTGCGGATATTTTGATATCCGGGGAACTTATTGAGAATGCCATCAAGAGTGGAAGAATAGAAGGTCACGAAAGCTTAAAAAGGGCATCACCCATGAAGAAGAAAGAGCTGGAAACCTATATAGTGGGGACTGGAAGCCGTTATACTCCTAATTCGTATCCAAACCAACCCCGACCTCGATATCACCCACCTCCAAACTTCTATTATCCTCCCCAAAGCCCTTACTACCAAACACTACCTCATTGTCCTTCTTACCCTGTTTACGCCACAGATAACCAAAGACCAGTCGCCACGTTCCCACAAAATACCATGCCCGCCCAAGACCAACCCAAAAACGAACAAAGACCAGCAATGCCCAATTCCGAGAGAACACAATTTACTCCTATTCCTATGTTATATGGGGAACTGTACCCAAAACTTTTGGAGAAACAATTGATATCCCTGCATTATATGGCACCTCTGAAGCCCCCATACCCGAAATGGTACAATCCAAACTCTAGTTACGTGTACTATGCTGGAAACCAGGGGCATTCTACAGAAAACTGCCTTGCCTTTAAAAGAAGGGTTTAAGGACTCATTGATGCGGGCATTCTGCGATTTGATGGTGCTAGCAATACGGTTGGGAACCTATTCCTTAACCACATCGAAGGAAATGTGAGCATGGTAACGAAGGAAAGCAACTGGCAAACCAAAAGCTATGTTTCTAAAGTAAAGACACCTCTGCAGAAAGTCTGGGAGGTATTGGTTGATAAGGGTTTACTTAGTCAACCTAATAGAATTTTCAAAGAAGGAGGTCAAGGTTTTTGCGACTTCCATGGTATTGAAGGGCACGACATTCAGTCCTGTGAGGAATTTAGAAGATTACTTCAAAACGTGATGGATAATAAGGAGATTGGGATATTTAACAAAGGTGAAGAGGCCGATGAAGGAGAAGTATGCGCCTCTGACAATCAATCGTCAGGTTTTCCGTATAGCGCCGACCGACCATTGATAATTTATTACGACGTGAAAAAGGAACCGGTGAAACCAAAAGTGCTAATTGAAGTACCATCTCCTTTCCCTTACAAGGACGACAAGGCGGTACCATGAAAATACGACGTCAACATCGTCACACCTGAAGGTGAAAAGTCCAAAGCCACGACTGGAAGTGTTGGAGAAGTAGGTCATTTTACCCGCAGTAGGAGGTGTTATTCTAAAGAGGTTGAGCCGATGAAGAAGAATAGTGACTTGAAATAGAAAGGGTATGCGTTTATGCATGAGGCCGAAGTCGAGCAAGAAACTCTGCCCAAGCAAGAATCTCGGTATTGTCTCTACTGTTGAATTCAGAACCACACCGGAACGCTTTGTTGAAAGTGTTAAATCAAGCTTACGTGGCAAACAATATATCTGTTGAGAAGCTTGATAGGTGGGTAAATAACCTGAACGCGG
Organism: Gossypium stocksii; assembly: GCA_020496765.1. Taxonomy (NCBI): domain Eukaryota; kingdom Viridiplantae; phylum Streptophyta; class Magnoliopsida; order Malvales; family Malvaceae; genus Gossypium; species Gossypium stocksii. The sequence goes on from CM035622.1 coordinate 60,991,667, forward strand.
ATAATTTCATTTCTTTTAGTGATGATGAAATACCGCCAAATGGTAGGGGCTCTGTGAAAGCATTGCATATCACAACCCACTGCAAGGGTTACATAATACCAAATGTGCTCATCGACAACGGGTCGGCACTCAACGTCATGCCTTTGGCTATACTTTCTAGGATTCCGATGGATCTATCGTATCTAAGGCCTTGTCATTCCACAGTAAGGGCATTCGATGGGACAAGACGAGAAGTCATGGGAAAGATCGAGATCCCTCTAGAAGTGGGTCCCTACATATATGAGGTCGAGTTCCAGGTCATAGATATTACACCCTCATATAACTGCCCTAGATCCATTCTGCTAGAGCAGTTCCTTCATTTCTCCAACAAAAGATGAAGTTTATCATGGATGGCTGTTTGATCACTGTCGAGGACGAAGAAGACATTATCGCATCTATCTCTGTTGATGCACCTTACCTTGAAGTAAGCAAAGATACAGTAGAATATTCCTTTCGATCCCTCGAATTTGTCAATGCCACATTTGTTGCTGAGGGGAACAGAATTTTCATGCCTAAGCTGTCAAGGAATACCAAGATAGAAATTAAGCTGATTGTGGGAATGGGAGCCCGAGCGAGGAAAGGTTTAGGAAGATATCAGCAAGGGATAGTCAGGGCTCTAAAGCTAGTACACCATAAGGCTCGATACGATTTAGGGTTCCAGCCAGACGCACATCAAAGAAAAAAATAGTGGAAGAAAGATCAAGAAAGGAGGGTCGCAAGAGCCTTAGGTCGGGATTTGAGCCTATAACGTACCCTCCTTTGTCAAAGACATTTACATCTGCAGGAATGATATACCTAGGAAAAGATAATCCACGAAGCACGCTGTTATTGGTTGAAAGGGGTCTTTAGAATGTCAGTATAAATGTCATTGACAAAGGAGATGACGCAATTAAAGATGTTTCAATGATACGCCCTTGTCCTCCGGGTTTCGTGTTAAACAATTGGACTACTGATGACTTTCTTGTAGTTTCTAAATCTTCTTCAGAGTAATGCTTAATATTAACTCTCTGTTATGTCCCTAGATATAATAGGATTATTTTGTAAGAGCTCGCGTTCGCTCTTTATCATTTAAATAAATATTAATGAAGATGCATTTTGTCATGATCTTTTGCATTCTCACTACTTTCATAATTATTCCCTTATTTCACAGCCTATCCTTACATTTACCTCATATCACGCCATAACATTTTGCTTGTTGGTTCTAATACTTTGATGTTTCTCCATAGTTCCCTTTCCATTCAACTTTCAGGTGCTCAGATATCAACGACATGAGCGAACCAGTTACGAGTCTTGAAATCGATTTTCAGAAAGCTGTTTGCTTAGGAGAATTCGAAGTTGAGGAAAATGCTGAAGACTATGTCTCGTCTTCTGACTTGCTAAGAATGGTGGAACAAGAAGATAAACAGATTTTACCTCATCAAGAATCTGTTGAAAAAATAAACTTGGGAAATGAAGAACAGAGGCAAGAAGTAAAAATTGAGACCTCCATCTCAGGGGACACCAGACATAATTTGATTGCTTTGCTCCGTGAATACAAAGATGTATTCGCATGGTCGTATCAGGACATGCTAGGATTGGATAAAGATGTAGTGGTCTAAAAACTCCCACTGAAACCAGAATGCAAACCCATTCAACAAAAACTAAGAAGGATGAGACCCGAAATGCTGTTGAAGATAAAAGAAGAAGTCAAGAAGCAATTTGATGTTGGCTTCCTACAGGCCTCCAAATATCCAGAATGGGTGGCTAACATAGTCCCGGTACCGAAGAAAGACGGCAAAGTACGAATGTGCGTGGATTATTGTGACCTGAATCGAGCAAGTCCTAAAGATAATTTTCCCTTACCGCACATCGATACATTGGTGGATAACACAACAAAACATTCATTATTTTCTTTCATGGATAGATTCTCGGGTTATAATCAGATCAAGATGGCCCCTGAAGATATGGAGAAAACTACCTTCGTAATGATGTGGGGGACATTCTGCTACAAGGTGATGCAGTTCGGATTAAAGAATGCTGCGGCAACATATCAGAGGGCCATGGTGACATTGTTCCATGACATGATGCATAAAGAAATAGAAGTCTACGTCAATGATATGATTGCTAAATCCCGAGGGAAAAGAGAGCATGTTATGAACCTCAGGAAGTTATTCGAAAGACTAAGAAAGTTCCAGCTGAAGCTTAATCCAGTCAGATGTACGTTTGGGGCTACCTCGGGAAAATTGCTAGGCTTCATTGTCAGCAAAAGAGGTATTGAGGTTGATCCGAACAAGATAAAAGCCATACAAGAATTACCACCTCCGCGCACACAAAAAGAAGTCAGAGGATTTTTAGGAAGGTTGAACTACATTGCTCGATTCATTGCTCAACTTACCAACCGGTGCGACCCAATTTTTTGACTCTTTCGACAACATAACCTGAGAGAATGGAATAAGGAATGCCAGATGGCTTTTGACAAGATAAAGCAGTATTTATCTAGTCCTCTGGTGCTAGTACCGCCAACTCTAGGAAGACTATTAATATTGTATCTGATTATGTTCGAAAATTTAATGGGTTGCATACTGGGGCAACATGACGAGTCAGGAAAGAAAGAAAAGGCGATTTACTACTTCAGCAAAAAGTTCACGGAGTATGAGACAAAGTATCCGTCAATTGAAAAATTTTGTTGTGCTTTGGTTTGGGTAGCTCGGAGACTCAGACAATATATGTTGTATCATACTACATGGTTAATTTCAAAGCTGGACCTAATAAAGTACATGATGGAATCACCTGCACTCTCAGAAAGAATGGCACGATGGCAGATCCTACTATCGGAATACGACATCGTTTATGTAAGCCAAAAGTCGATAAAGGGAAGCGCAATAGCCGACTTCTTAGCAGTTCAAACAACGAAGGAATATGAGCCATTGAGATTTGATTTCCCGGATGAAGACTTGATGTGCATTACAGAAAAAGAATGTGAGTCATCAAATGAAAAGTCATGGAAGATGAGCTTTGATGGTGCATCGAATGCATTGGGGCATGGGATTGGAGCAGTCTTGGTATCACCAGAAGGGAATCATTATCCGCTCACTGCTAGGCTGAATTTCTTCTGTACCAATAACATAGCGGAATATGAGGCTTGCATCATGGGACTTCGTGTAGCTATTGAACGAAACGTCGAAATCCTAGAGGTGTACGGGGACTCAGCTTTAGTGATTTACCAAATCCGTGGAGATTGGGAAGTGAGGGATCCGAAGTTGATTAAGTACAGTGATCTAGTGGCTGAATTGATTAAAGAATTCAAAGAAATAACTTTTAATTCTTCCCACGAGAAGAAAACCAATTGGCTAATGCCCTAGCCACTTTGTCTTCAATGTTCAAAGCAAGTAGAGAAACAGAAATAATGCCCCTCAAAATGAGCATATACGAGGCGTCTGCACACTGTTGTAGCATTGAGAAAGAGGCAGACGGACGACCGTGGTTCCACGATATCTTAGAATATGTCAAGAATTAAAAATATCCCTAACAAGCAAATGAGAACGACAAAAGAACAATCAGAAGAATGCCAGTGGGATTTGTTCTCGATGGGGACATCTTGTACAAAAGAGGAAATGACCAAGTGCTTCCAAGGTGCGTGGATGCTATTGAAGCTAAGAAAATACTCGAAGATGTCCATGAAAGAATCTGTGCAATGCATGCCAATGGTTTCACTATGGCCAAGAAGATTATGAGACTCGGTTACTACTGATCGACGATGGAAAGTGACTGCATTAGTTATGCAAGAAAGTGCCACAAATGTCAAATTTACGGCGATAAGATTCATGTAGCCCCTTTGCCCCTTCATGTCATGACTTCTCCATGGCCTTTTTCTATGTGGGGTATGGATGTCATAAGGCCGATTTCCCTAAAAGCTTCTAATGGACACCGATTCATTTTTGTGGTTATAGACTACTTCACAAAATGGATAGAAGTCGTTTCATTTGCTAATGTGACGAAGACTGCAGTCTGCAGGTTCTTGAAAAAGGAAATCATTTGTCGATATGGTTTGCCTGAAAGAATCATTTCAGATAACGCTTTAAATTTGAACAACAAGATGATGAAAGAAGTGTGTGAGCAATTTCAAATAAAACATCATAACTCCTCGCCCTATCGCCTGAAGATGAACGGAGCTGTTGAAGCGGCTAACAAAAATATTAAGAAGATTATCGGGAAAATGACAGAGACATATAAGGATTGGCATGAGAAGCTACCATTCGCTTTGTATGCATACCTCACATCTGTACGGACATCTACGGGAGCAACTCCTTTTTCGCTAGTCTATGGAATGGAAGCTGTGCTACCTATCGAAGTTGAGATCCCTTCTCTACGAGTCTTAATGGAGTCGAAACTAGAGGAAGCAGAATGGGTTCAAGCTCAATATGACCAGTTAAATCTCATCGAAGAAAAACACTTGAAGGCAATCTGTCATAGATAAATGTACTGGAAAAGAATGATCACGGCCCATGACAAAAAGGTACAGCCAAGAGAATTCTACCAAGGAGAACTCGTGCTGAGGAAGATTCTCCCAATACAAAAAGACTTACGAGGAAAATGGGCACCAAATTGGGAAGGACCATACGTCGTAAATAAAGCCTTCTCGGGTGGAGCTTTGATTCTCACTGAGATGGATGGGAAGGAGTTACCCAATCCAGTGAACTCAGATGCTGTGAAAAAATATTATGCCTAAAAAAAAAGATCAAGATGAAAACCCGAAAGGGCGTCTTGGTAAACAAAAGAGATCAAGATGAAAACCCGAAAGGGCATCTTGGTAAACAAAAAGAATTAGGATAGAAACCCGAAAGGCGTCCTAATGAAGTAGATTTGAACTCAGGGAATAAGATAATTTGAACAGGGAGTCAAACGGCAAGACTACAGTATTTGAAGCATTTTTCGAAAGCTCGAAATCCTCTACACAAGAAGCCATGCTCGAAAAGATTCTTGATTAAGAAACGTGGAAGAGTTCATGCGCTGAATATCTAGAGCATTTGTATCCATTGAATACAATCCCCTTTCTTTTCATGAACACTTCTAACTATTCTTGGTCAACTTTCTTTGTTTGTTAGTTTTGAAATAAATAAATGTGAAGTTTCCCTTTCATACCTAAACTGACTATGTTCATGCATCCCATTATATGGTTTATTTAAATAATAAATAGTAGAATGACATACTCTGAACAAAAGAAATGTTAAGCATTACCCGGATGAAAATTTGAAAAGAACAAGAGCCTGAAAGTAAGGACAAAGTTCAAACAGGGGCAAAAAGAGCGATATTTGAGAACCACAGGTTACTCGAGGAGGGGTACAAAGCCTGAAGAGAAAGTCAAGAATCAAAGCAATGAATGTAAATCATCACAAGAATCGTGAGAAAAAGGGATATATAACAAACAAGCTCAAAGCACATAGTATAAATATGTAGGCATAAAGGCATTTAAGACAAACATGTGCATATCATGATAACATCATGCATGACATATACAGGTACTCCAACAGAGTAAGAGGTTTTAATGATAGCTGTACTGAATCAAGGAAAGGACACCTAGGTTCCACCAGATGACAGGTTTTGGTATTCTGTTTTTTAATCTATGCTTTTCAAAAAAATCAACTCATATTGCGAGAGGTGAGTTGAGCCTCAGGTCACATGCTGAGGTATTTTCAATTTATGTTTCAAAAAAATCAACTCATATTGTGAGAGGTGAGTTGAGCCTCGGGACAAGCTAAGGTATTTTCAATTTCTTTTTTTAATTTATGTTTTTCAAAAATCAACTCATATTGCGAGAGGTGAGTTGAGCCTCGGGTCACATGCTGAGGTATTTTTAATTTATTTTTCAAAAATCAACTCATATTGCGAGAGGTGAGTTGAGCCTCGGGTCACATGCTGAGGTATTTTTAATTTATGTTTCAAAAATCAACTCATATTGCGAGAGTGAGTTGAGCCTCAGGTCACACGCTGAGGTATTTTCAATTTATGTTTCAAAAAAATCAACTCATATTGCGAGAGGTGAGTTAAGCGTCGGGACACGCTGAGGTATTTTCAATTTCTATTTTTAATTTATGTTTCAAAAATCAACTCATATTGCGAGAGGTGAGTTGAGCCTCGGGACACGCTGAGATATTTTCAATTTCTGTTTTTCAATTTATGTTTCAAAAATCAACTCATATTGCGAGAGGTGAGTTGAGCCTCGGGACACGCTGAGATATTTTCAATTTCTATTTTTCAATTTATGTTTCAAAAATCAACTTATATTGCGAGAGGTGAATTGAGCCTCAGGTCACACACTGAGGTATTTTCAATTTCTGTTTTTCAATTTATGTTTTAAAAATTAACTCATATTACGAGAGGTGAATTGATCCTTGGGTCACATGCCGAGTTAATTTTGAATTCGGTTTTGCAATTTCTATTTTCCATCAAAATCAACTCATATTGCGAGAGTGAGTTGAGTCTCAGGTCACACACTAAGAATAAAGCTTAGAGTTGATCGAAAACACCAGATTTTGCCTCCTTGAAGTTGCAGTGGAACTAATCGAAGATACATATTTTGCCTTTCTAAAGTTGCAGAAGAGAAGACCACAAACCTTATATCATTGAAGTGTAGTAGAGAAGATTGAAGATATTAGATCTTATCCCTCTGAGGTTGCAGAAGAGCAGATCACAACAAACTTTATCTCCTTGAAGTTGCAATGGATGAAGCAGATCGAAGACGATGAATCTCATATCTCTAAAGATACGAGTGGATTGAAGCTACAAGTCATATCTTTGAAGTCGCGGCAGAGTGACCAAAGCTACCAGATGCGGTGGACTGGAAAGAGACTACTTGGACAAGAGGAGTACCAAAGAAGTCAAGACTTGGCAAGACCGGGCAAAATTGGCCTTTCTTTATGTCTTTGCTCAATTCCCGTTACACGATAATGAGCAAAGAGGGGCAGCTGTTACAGGCCAATTTTGACCCAAATACAACAATTACCCACCCAACCATTAGACTCAATCAGCCCAAAACCCAAAACAACTACCCAAGCCCAAAACCAAAATCTGAAACCCTAACCCCTAAACCTAGCTCAGCGCCGCCCCTAGCTACCAACCTTTTGCACCACCGGCCACCTACCCGACTTCTCCACCTGCTCCGTTGACTCATCTGCTGCCTTATCCCGTCACCTCCTCTAAGCCTACAAGCAAAACAGCAGCAAACATAGCAGAGACAGAAGCGGTATAACACGCAAACAAAGTAGAGAAATCAAACAACCAAACCGTGTAAAAACGGCTATAAAAGCCGATCTAAACAAATGAAAAAAATAGGACTTTTTTTGAAATACAAAAAAGAAAAGTTTATCATCTTCCACAAAAGATCAGATCTACAATCCCTTGAAACAGATTCTACCAACACAAAGCAAAACCGAATAGATCGATTCAAAAAATCAAAGGGTATCATCTTATTTCTTCTCGCTTAATTTTCCTTTCCGCATAAATATTTTCCTTTGTCCTTTTTTTTACTACCAATATATATATACATATTTAATTTCAATAAAAATAAAAAAAATCAAAATTTTTACCTTTTCCTATCGCCGTGTGCAGTGGCCGGCGCCGGCGATGGTGACGGAGAACAGCAGATCATGGCGACGCCCCAAGGCCGGAGCTGGGCTCAGTTCAGAGAGAATTCTCTCTTCTCTTTCTTTTTTTTTTCTTTCCAAGGCTACCAAATGATTTTTTTAAAGAAATAGGCCTTTTATAGCCTCCCAAAACGACGTCGTTTTGGGGGCTGCCTTTTAAACCCAAAACGACGTCGTTTTACTTGACCCCGATTTGACCCGACCCAATAGGCTGAGATCCGCGTGTTTTTCATTAGAGGCGCTAATTGCACTTTTAGCCCCTCCGCTTTTTTATGGTTTTGCAATTAGATTTATTATGATTTTAATTTGGCCCCATGATTTTGCTTCGTGTTCATTTTGGTCCTATCTTAAGTGCAGTGTTTTGGAGGGAAGGGAATATCTCCCTTTAAGTCCCCCATATCATTCGTGCACTTCAAAGGGGTCCCTATTCTCATTTTTATTCCCAATTTGGCCCCAAAATTTAGTTTTTAGTTCAATTTTAATCTTTTTTTACTTATTTTTGAATTTGCCTTTTTTTGAATTTTGCTATTTTATATTTAATATAAATAATGTATATTACTTAGTTTTTGTACTTTATTATAGTTATTGTTATATTATATTATACTTAGTATTACTCTAATATTGTTTATGATATTACATCTTTATTATTATTATTATTATTAGTAGTAGTAGTAGTATATGTTTTATTATATATGTATATATCTTTAATATATATATATATATATATTTATGTAGTATTATTAATAATTGTTTTGTAACATTATTATTATTATTTCTAATATGTATATATTATGTATTTTGATACTATATTATGTATATATTTTATATATATATTATGTGTATATATTTTTAATATTATATTTATTATGTATATATTTTTAATATCACATTATTCATATTTTTTTATATTGTCCCATGTAAATACTTTCAATACTATATTACGCACATATTTTTGTCTATATTGCATATATACTTTTAATACTCAATACTATTATTATGAATATATTTTTGGTATATGTATAAATATATATATATATATATATATATATTTCTTTTATTAATATATTATTATCATTATTTTTTTTCTCACTTCATATTATATTATTTTTATTTTTGTACGTACTTATACTTATTTCATTGCTACTTCGATCATTACCATTACCACTATTATTAGTATAATTATTATTTTCTTTTCATCATTATTAACATATATATATATATATATATATATACATATATATATATATATTTTATGTACATATTGTTATTTTCTATTATTGTTATAAATATATTAATTTTCTTATTATATTAATAGTACATTATTATTATTATTATTATTTTCTTTTATTGTAAATATTGTTATTGTTATTTTAATATTCTTAGATTTTAATATTTCTTTTATTAATTGTATCGTCGTTTGCATTATTTACGAATTCTTATCATAATAATGTTTTACTCATATTTGTAATTAATTTCAATCAATAAGGCAACGCGCCGATTTAACATTAAGTCTTTGATTTCATCGCTATGTTGGGTGAATATCATCGGCTCGTGTTAAAAACGGAACGCCCTTTCTCAAAAGAAACTGAAATTTAAAAAATTCTCGTGTTTTGATCGGGTCACGATTAAAATTTAAATTGAATTCGTATTTTAGAAAATTAAGACAACACATGTTTAATAAGATACCAATTTTGGGCATCACGAGGGTGCTAATACCTTCCTCGTGCGTAACCGACTCCCGAACCCTGTTTTTCTCTGGAATTTTGACGTAGACCTAAACTCGGCCTTCTTTTTATCCGAAAATAAATTTTTCTATTAAAAAAGAGGATTTATTAGGTGTCCGATCACACCTAGGAAAAGATCGGTGGTGACTCCCTTTTTTAGTAAAATCGAAACTCGGTTTTCAAATTTTCAATAAATAGCCTCAATTAGCAACCAAAGCGAAAATTTTTTATGTCGCAACAGGGTCGACTTTTAAAAAAAATGAAAATGGATTCGCCACCAATCATCTTTTTGCTTAGGTGTGATCGGATCACCTTATAAAATTTTTTATTTCAAAACATTGATTTTGGCCTACGAAGTTCAAAAAAAGGGGTTTGGGAGTCGGTTACGTACGAGGAAGGATTAGCACCCTCGTAATGCCCAAAATTGGTATCGAATTGATTAGTTATTGTCCTAATATCAAAAATTCGAAAAGATTTTAAAACATGATTTCTTTAAAAAACTTGAACAATTTAAGTTGGGACTTGAGATTCCTTTGTTCCGAAAGAATATAAACATCACATCCAGCACGTTAGGACATGATGTTTTAAATCCTCGTAACCAAAATCATCTCATGATTTACAAAATTCATTAAAAGGATATTTATTTATTTAGTCAAACGGAAGATCGAAACCCAGTACGTTAGGGCACTATTTCCCGCATTTTTAAACACAAAACATTGCCTTATTTAAGAAAAATTATTGGGTAAAATGTGGTAATTAAAGGAGATTGATATTTTTAAACAAAAAATTGAAAGAAGTAACATTAAGTTATTACAAAAAAAAATGCAATTTACTAAAGTTACAAGTCTATTAACAATTAGCACTAACATAAACAATTAAGTAAAAGAATGACAAGCAATAAAAAGAATGACAAGCAATAATAATAATGTTAAGGTAAACAAAAATAATGGATTCTAATTTAAAAAAAATGAATAATCAAAATAAAAAAAATATAAAGTAGATAATAGACATTTTAAAAGAATCTATGAAAAATTAAGGAAAAAAATTATTCACAAGATTAAATTCATGTATAAAAAATAGTAATATAAGGTAAATAATATACTCAAAACAATTAATGAATATTATAACAATTTTTAAAAAAGGAAATATAAAAATGATATAGCAAAATCTAAAATGAAAAATATATGTATATAATGAAATAAATAACATATTTTTAAATAAATAAATACTATATATAAAACTTTAAATATATAGAAAATATACATATAAGGGATAACATATAATATAGTAATATAAGATATATATATACGTAAATGATTTACATATTTAAAATACACAATATATAGAAAATTTTATATTAATGATAAAACAATTCAAATAGTATATAATATACAAATTTATAAATATTATAAAAAATAATATAGAATTTAATAAAATATCCTAATAAAAAATGAAATAATTTGATATAATACTAAAATTATTAAAATAAAATATAGAAAAGGATTAAAAATCAAGGAAACGGGGATTAAATCAAACTAAAAAAAAGGTTGAAAAACGAAGATGAACGAAGAATAAAATAAGAACAAACCGCAGAAAATAAGAACGTAAGAGAGAGAAATTTGAGTGAATGCTCTCAAGAATTCTTATTGCTTCCGCAAAATTCAAGTGCTTTACAATGAAGGGAGAGGCCTCTATTTATAGTTGAGCCTCCCCAATTCCAACAGTACAGATCAATTACATCAACGACTAAGATTAAAGGGTATCTACAAATTAAATCTCTAAGATTACAAAATCATATCTTCTAAGATTGCATATCATATCTAAGATTGCATATCCTTGAAAATTATGTTTCCATATGTGTCAAGCTTGTAGATGGACCTTCAATCTTCTCAAGTAATGGGCCATTCTGATCGGGCCAAATGATATATTTGTAATTTTGGATTGGACTTGTAAGACCATGTCTAGGACGGCATCGACACGGAAAAAAGGAGAGCCAGTGTGAGACCATGTCTGGGACATGACATCGGCCTTGTTATGAGAGAGTCAGTGTAAGACCATGTTTAGGACATGTTATCGGCTTGATATGTGCACCAATGTAAGACTATGTCTGGGACATGGCATTGGCGATGAGATGAGAGCTAGTATAAGATCATGTCTGGGACATGGTATCAACCTCGATATGTGTCAGTGTAAGACCATGTCTGGGACATGGCATCGACACATATAGATGAGAGCTAGTGTAAGACCATGTCTGGTACATGGCATCGGCCTCGATGTGTGTGTCAGTATAAGACCATGTTTGGGATATGACATCAACATCGACAGACGACCTCATGTAAGACTATATCTTAGATATGGCATTGGTACCGTGCATACGAGATTTCCCGAGTAGTCGATAGTGTTCCGAATGACTCAACGGGTAAGCCAGAGATTATGGAATTCACATCTAGTTTTATGAATATGAAATGAAAGATTTATGAGTTCATGATATTGATAATAATGAACTGGGATAATGTGTTGTTGTCAATGTTTAAGTGAATCAACGGACAAGGTCAAAATGAGGATGAAAACAAAATTGAGTTAAATGATACAGGTACGTATGAAATCTCTGTGAACATCAAGTAAAAGTAACTTAAAGGCATGTTGTCAACATGAGAAAGGTTATGGTTTGACATGTAAAATAATATATTATGCTTATGAAATGATCAATGAATTGAATGTAATCTATTTTATATCTATTATGCATACGTAAGGGTAAAAGATGTGATAACTAGGAAACCATTTAATACGATGATTGAAATGAATAAGCTTTCAAAAAAAAATCAAGGGAAATCCCTATAAGGGAGTAAATGATTGTACGGTGAGGCTATATAAACTCTTTATGCTTGGGCAATTCTCGAAATGTATTTATTAGCTAACATAAAGTCAATAATCATATGAGCTTACTGAGCTTTATAGCCTACCTCGTTTATTCTCTTATGTTGTAGAATTTTGGAAGTCTGCTCGGGCTAGAAGGTGATGGAGATCTCAATACACTTTCTCATCATGGTTTGGTACTTAAAGCTTTTCAAATTTTAGCTATATGGCATGTATAGTTAGTTGTCATATTAAGTGTAAAGTGAGTTTAGCCATGGTTGCTTTAATGTTTAATGTATGTTTAGCCATGAATTTGGCTTATTAATTATGTGAATATATTGTATGGTTAAAGAAACATCTGAATGATGTATTGAGGTATTGATTATGAATGTTTAGGATGTATGCATATGTTGAGAAGGTAGCTTTGTAATGTTGTGTACGATGGTACAAGAAAGGGTGGCAAATAGGCTTGGTAAATAGCCTTGTTTTTGTCTACACGAGTAGACAAACGGATATGTGTCTAGGTCGTGTGTGACACACGGTCCACCCCATAGGTGTGTGGCTCGACCGTGTGTCCGCTGCACCTTGAGTTGGCCAAGTCAGTGTCGCATACGGGCTGAGCACAAGGGCATGTGCCTTGGCCATGTGGCCCTTAAGGGATGATGACGTTAGAAACAGAATGCTAAGGTTTTTACACACGGGTCGCGCCACGGGTGTGTCATGGCCGTGTGAGATACAAGGGCCAGGGACACGGGCATACTCCAAGCCTTGTAGAAACCCCTGTAGGTTGAAGTTGAGAAATAAATCCATACGGTGGTGGGACACGGGCATGTCCCTAGGTGCTTAGGTTGTTTGCATCACACAGGCTATCAACCCGACCATGTTTAGAGGCCACACGGACGTGTTGCCCCTTTCACACGAACGTATGCCCTGTTTTTAGTAGTTTTTGATGAAAATTTCTTAAGTGCCTAAAATGGTCCTGGATTGTTTCTAAACCACGTTTTAGGCCTCGTAGGCCCATATGAAGGACCGTAGGTTGATGTTCGAAAAAGTTTTAAATTGGGACGCATTTTATCTAGTTGAAGTTGAATGTTTGCATGTGTTTGAGTTAGGTAATGCCTCGTACCCTGTTCTGGCAACGAATATAGGTGAGGGGTGTTACAGTTTTTTAACCCCACATGGTGTGATGGGATGGTTGGAGTTGGTGTGTAGAGGATGAGGGTAGGATTTTGCAGATCTGAGTCTAAATCTGATATTTGAGTGTGTTATCTGAATTTGAATCTGTAACTGATTGTGTATATGACTCTGTATGTTCGCATGCTTAATTCTGATGGGTTACACACTGAGTTTACGAAAACTCAAATCTATTTGTCTATTCTGTTCAGGTAATCCACAGACTTAGACGGATCAGTGTGGCAGAGACTTAGCAGTGACCACTCTACCGTAAACTGCTTTAAGTTATTAATTTATGATTTTATTTATGATTTTGGTTTTCTTTTGAGAATTTGTCATTTTAGGGACTATTTGGACTTTATGGTTTTTAACCATTGGTTTTTAGTTTATTGATAATCTACATAATTTGATAAGATGTGTTATGAATTTGACGGTTTTACACAAAAAGGGGTTTTTCTAAAAGTAACAAATCGAGTTTCTAAAATATGATGAATTTATTAAACTTCCGTTGTAATAAGTGTTTTGACAACCTAATTAATTAAATAACATTTTTAGTGTATTCATGAACAAACTCGTGGTAAAAAAATTGAATGGTTTATAAAGTCAACACCATTTTTAAAACCCATTCCTTGTAACATCACCTAATTCGGCTATAACGTCTAGGCCGAGTTTGGGGTGTTACATGTTTTGGCATATACTCTTTGTACTGGGGTGTTAACCCACAATTTTGAATGATAAAACAATCAAATCAGTATACGTTATGTAATATAAAGTATAATTGAAAATGAACTTTTGGCGAAAGCCTTATAAAAGACGACAGGTTTATATAAAATGAAAGGTGAGTTATTTCGCATACAAAAGTTTCAAGTGCATCATTGGTAGTTAAATATCGTTTAAATCAGTTTGACGTATACGACTAAAGATGATTTCATAAACCATAATTCACAAAGTTTTAACCTATAATTCAAGAGTACGTAAACATTACCTTAAAATAACGATTTGGCGAAAGATGTAAATTATTAAAAATTTTGGTTACAAAATAGAGTTACACGCTATCCGCCCAAAATGAAAGTATATGGATGTTACAAAACAAACATAGGTAAGGCTTACAATAGAGGTCGCTTTATCTGGTTGAGTCCCTTATACAAGCCCTTTTACACCGAGGTATCACCTAGGAAAAGGGAAAGGATGAAAGTAAGTTCGAAAGAATGTAGTGAGCTTTAGCAATAAAAATGTTCAACCCTTTCCAAACAAATTCCATAAGTATGAATAATTGGGTGTATTGATCTCTCGTAATTCGATGTAGCTGATTAAATTGGTTTTCACATTTTAGGAGCTTGAGTACAAGCATTTTTGTTATGTTTAATTCAATTTCTTTAGTTTTTTCTTACATTCAATAAAATGTGCACATTGAGTCTTTTATTAACCTTAAGGGCCAAATGAGGCATAAGGGAGAGCTAACATACTTTGTGAGTATGTAGGAGACCATTAGAGGGCATTTTGGGTCAATACTGGACGTTATGTCGCAACATGGGGGATCTGATGTCCCAACATAAAGAGCAGAATAGAGAAAGCGAGAAATTGCTTTTAATGTCGCGACACAGGCTGAGGGTGTTGTGACATACCCCTGAAGATGGCTACAGAAGAACATGTTGGTTGTTACGTCACGACATTGACTCTATAACGAGAATAAAACAAAAAGCAAGGGTTTTTTAGTCTGCACAATTAAACTTTAAGCTTAAAAAATAAGCTAAGTTAGGGTTAAGGACGACGGCTACCTGAAGGCTATAAATAGGCCTCTTTAGCACATGTAAAGGACATCTAAGTTTTAACCTAGTTTTCTTCAATCAAATTTAGTCATGTTTTCTTTCCTTCTTAGGTTTTCCTAGTTTTAGTTATTTTCTTTCTTTAAGAGACCTAATTGTAAAGAAGACCAACTTCTGTGGATTCGTGCTTATTATCAATATCAATTAGGCTTTTCTTAAACTCTCTATTTTAATCCATTCCCTATGATTAATTCTTCCATTTATTCCATGTTATTTATGAAAGCCATGAGGAACTAATCCTTCTATGGGGGTTGGCGAGTGGAAGCATGATCTCTTAACTATTTTGTAGGGTTATTTAATGAATCAATTGTTTGGAAAATGAAGAACGTGAAACAAACCCTAGGTCTGACAACCCCAAGAAGTAATCAATATGGGAATTAACCCAAAATTGTTATTGCCCATTCGTGAACACCTTGACCCCAAACCAGTCTGGATCGTGAGGTTGTAAGATAAGTAGTTCTTTCTTACTTGTTACGGTAGTGGAAGATTAGAAGATCCTGCTAGGGTAGTGTAATGAAAAACCCAAGATGACAGTTGATTGAGATTGTTGAAGCAAGCTAATCACCCATCTTCATATTTGATTCACTTTATTTCTCTCTATCTCTTGCAATTTTACTCTTTTTATATTATTTTCTTTCTTTAGTTTAAGAAACCCTAAAATTATCTCTTATTTTACTTTCGTACTATAACTAACTTCAAGTATTAATTAGATCTTTAATTATTTGGGTTAAAATTAATTTAGTTATTGCCTCCCTTGGGTACGATCCGCGAAGTACTTACCTACTTAGTTGTAAAATCTATATTACAACTCGACATGTATACTTTCGGATACTGCCTCGTAATTCTTCATTCTATTGTAGTATTCACACTTTGGAAGTTAATATGTTTGGAGGCAGTCATGTTGTTAGCACCGTTAATGAAGAGGCAACACTACTAGCTTGATTTTAATTGTCACAGTCCAAAAGAATAATTTAGAAATTTTTCAGCTATCAACACGATTTTATTTTGCTTTAGTATTACTAATATTTTCTTTTTGGGTTTGGTGTATGACTAGCAGTAGAGGTACACCTATTGTAGCAGCCACAGAACCAGAAAGGATAATCCAAAGGAATTGTCGATAGTAGTAGCAACAACAAATGCAAGATCTACCTCCACCAGCTACAGTTAATGTACTACGTGACAATCCATTGTTTCGTGACACTGACAATAACACTCTAAGAGATCCACCAGCACCATAGTTACCCACAAATATGCATATGCTTGAAATGAGAGAACTTTACATGATTATGCCCTACCAAGTTTAGATATGGTTCAAGAAAGCATAGAAAGGTCGGCAATTACAACAAATAACTTTGAGATCAAACCGGCAATGATACAAATGATCCAAAATAATATGCAATTTAAGGGCACTATGACAGAGCACCCTAACTAACATTCAAAATAGTTTCTTCAACTATGTGATACTTTTATGTATAATGGGCTCACTGATGATGCTATTCGTCTTCTGTTGTTCCCCTTTTCACTGATTGATAATGCCCTTTCTAGGTTAGACTCGCAAGCTCTAGGATTCATCATGACCTGGGATGAACTTGGTGGAAAATTCTTATAGAAGTTTTGTAACACCCCAATTTCTGCTTATTTCTCTTTTTGTAAAATTTGATACAAATCTGTATCTACTTTAGTGGTTAAGTGTTCTAGGTGTGTATGTGTGAGGTCCCAAGTTCAAGCCTTACCTTTGGGAAATTTTGGCATTTTTCTAACTTAAGCCTTAACCTTGACTAGTGGGCTTATATTTAGTTATTGTAAAACCATATTAGAATGGGCCTGTTGGTCTGGTGGTTAAGTGAAGTGTTAGTTTGTTGATGGTTAAGTGTTCAAATCCTTGCGCAGGCATGGGTTTAATTTTTTCTATGTGAACTGATAGTGTTTCGGTGTAATTGGGATTTTGAGGTGGTTGAGATTGTGTGGGTTAATGGGAGAAAAAGGGGGGCTGTACTTCAAAAAAAATATGATATTGTATTTTTATTTGTTTCTTTCCAAAAAATTCAATTTTCCCTCACCCTTACGTTTTCTGTCGCTTTTCCTGCTTTTTTCTGTTCCTCCTTATCGCTGCCTCTTTTCTCTATTTCCTTTTATTGCCAAATCCCTAAATCCCGTTGTCTCGACTTTTTTTCGTGTGTTATTGGTAAGTATGATTAGTGCGTTTCATTTTCGGTATTGGTCCACTGCCTAATAAGGCTCGTTGGGTTCTTAAGAGAAGTTCGAGGGGCTGTTGGCTGTGGATCGACACTCAAGTTGTGTGAAATCATCGTCGTTGTTGGAAGGTAAGGCTTTCAGTTGTTTTAAGAGGTTGATTATTTTGTTCTAGCTCGACTTAGTATTGTTGTAAATGCCTAATTGGGTGATATATTGGTCAATGTTAGGTGCTGAGTGGCTCCGGATTGCAATTGCTGAGAAAATGAACCAGGTGTGTACCCGAAAATACAGAAAATGAAGTTTCGACACAAGCCGTAAACCAGTCTATCGACGGCACACAGGCTTGTGGTTGCCCATGTGGTAGGCCGTGTGCGATAACATGGCTGTGTGATTGATGAAGGCCAGGCCGTACGCTAGACATGGCCGTATGGTGGCCGGGTGTGGCCGTGTGAGCCACACGGGCTAGACCAAACTGAGCTGTGTGGGTTTCTGGGGCAAGCTGTGTGATCCAAACGGCCAAGGTCAGTCTAGGTGTGAGCCACACAGGCGTGTAGGCCCACACAGGCTAGCCACATGGGCGTTTGAGCCCATTTATCTAGAATTTTTCCTAGGGCTGCACGGGTCATCCCAAATGACTGTGGGCCTACTGATATGATTTATATATTTGTATCTGTAATTAAGTATGTAACCATGACTATTCTGTAAGTCTGTTTCTGCATTTATCGTATTTGTTTAGGGTTGGGGATGATATATATATTGGAGGAAGTATTCTACGCCTATTATCTAGCAGCTCAGCTGCATTATATCTGGTATGTGCCGAATTTGGTACAACATGGTGTGTAGGGCTGGGTGCGTATTTTAAACCCTACACGGTGTGTAGGGATGGACGGAGATGGTGTGTAGAGGTTGGGGGTAGGATTCTGATTCCTGTATCTGACTGCATATCTGTATCTATGTTTGAGTTGGGCTAAGGCCCAAATCTGCATATAAATCTATAATGGCTTAGGCCCAAGACTGTATCTGACTGATATTTATGATACTATATGTGTGCATGCTTAATTCTATGGGGTTACACACTGAGTTTACGTAAACTCACCCTTCTTCTGTCTGTTCTGTATAGGTAATCCGCAGACTTAGATGGGTCGGTATGGTGGAGGACTCGACGGTAACCACATATTTGAACTGTTCTTGATTTTACTTTTAATTAATTTTATTCTGTTTTGGGGTATTTTTATGTAATTTAGACTTTACGGACTGTTTTGTTGTAATCTGGGTTTAATTGTGTTTATTATGATTTTATAACTACGAGACGTGATAAAAAACCTGATTTTTACCAAAATAAAAAGTTTTCCAAAAACCCAAATAGATTTACTTAAAAATAATGGTTTCTAAAGCTTCTGCTACGGATATGTTTTCTGTTAAGCAAGTAATGGATTTAGGGTTTTGAAATGAATCAAAACATGAAGGATTAATGAATGAGTACTGATATGAGCACGCCCCGCGAACTTCATCGAACAAGTCTATCAAGCGGAGCATTGACATGTTGGCAAGCTGATCCAAGCTTGTTTCCAACTCCATGAGCTCTGTCCAGCTCAAATCCAGCTTATTCGAGTTCAATCCAACTTGCCTGAGCTAAACCGAGCTCACTCCTAGCTCATACTCAGCTCACGAGCTAAACCTTAGCTCAACTTCAGCTTAGGAGTTTAGCCTCAGCTCAACTTTAGCTCACGAGCTAAAGCTTAGCTCACTTTAGTTTAAACTTGGTTTTGACTTTAACGCATTAAATAAAATCTGAACATATTTAAGCATCAAATTTGACTTATATTAGTATTTGTTTTAATATGTCATAGTCATTACATATTTTAATTATGTTCATATTTTAGCCGATCTAATGCATGCCATTGATGCATTCACATTATGCTGAATTTATGTGTGTTCACATGATGTCTTATGAATTGTTTTATTTCTTGTAGGTGCAATGCTCATGGATGGCACAATGAATGCTTGAAGAAACATCTCTTTTGGACATCCCACATGCATGAATGAATAAGCATTTAATTAGGTGCATGCATGACCAGATTCAAGGTGTTTACAAGTTCATGTATTTGTCAAATACATGAATGCACAAAATACATGAATGTTTGTGTTCAAATGCACATTCGGTTACATGGATGAAGAAGATTCATGCATGAATGTATCTAGAAGATCCATTCCCTTTGGATGGCACACATTCATGCATGGAAGGAAATTAATGCAAGTTCATGTACGGCTTGCTGCAATGTATGAAGAGGTGCATGTAGAATTGAGGTTTAATGGACGGCATTTAAGGGAATACATGTATTGGAGACGTTCATGCAAGTAGGGGCTATTTAATGTTCATGTTTTTGAAGGTTCATGGACCAAATTTATGGAGGAACATACATTGGGACGTTTCATGCATGATCCATGCATTTTCAAGCTAACCATTCAAGTATTCAAGGTGTATTAAAGCTTCATTCGGCCAAGGGGGATGATGGAACATTAAAGGGCTGCACATTCATAGAATTAATGCCTTTCTTCAAAGCTAAGTATGCATGAATACATAAAGTGAAGCAACATGATGATTCGGCCAATTCATGCACCATCTTCAAGCATGAACCGAATTTTAATGCTTTTGTGTGAACATGTTAAATACAAGTGTGAAAAGAATTTAAGTTAGTATGAACACATTTAGATGCTGAAATTCAATAGGCATTTTAGGCCTATAAGTAGAGATTTGTAAACTTTGTAAAACAGACTTTGACATTTTATTTGAATGAACTTTGTTTCAGTGAGGTTTACTTCCTCTCTTATCTCGTACGAGTCTCGAGTGACTTATCTAGCGTGCTAGTGGCGTCAACCCGAACTTTTTTTAGAACTTATCACCATCATTTGGTGTGGCGTTCCCCTATTCTTCTACATTCCATCCAACCACCTTAAACGATATAAGATTTGGGGCGATACTCATTATAGTATCGAATCTTTCTTAAAGTTTAAGTTCGTTATTCCATAACCGCCAATATCAATTTATCTATATTTCTTTCTTTTAAAAACCAAACTTATTATACCCTTTCGAACTTAACCTATTTGAACCCTTTTTGAAACCTTCCGCTCCAATTTTAGCCTAAATTTCCATCCGTTTTAAAATTCCAACAATTCTTCTCGACGACGATCGGGCAACTATGTGAATTCGACTCAATCACCCAAGCTGGATCGCATCATTTGGTGTCAGAGCTACAAAATCGAGAAGCGTCGACGTTCGTATCAATCCCGAAAATAGGTTCGTAATTTTTCTTTAAAAAACGAAAAAAATATATTAAAAAAATTTGTGAAAAAAAAAGAAGTGTGTTAAATATATATATATATTTGAAGCATAAAAAAAGTAAAAAAAAACGTTGAAAAAAAAAGGTTGAAAAAAAAAGTTGAAGTGAAAAAAAAAAGTTGAAAAAAAAAAAGTGAAGTATCAAAAGTTTCTGTTATACATCATTTGGTATCTGTGAATCTTGATCTTCAAGTTTCCATTCCATTCCTTCAATTTTCTACCCCTTCTACCCCAACGCCACACTCACAAACCCGAAATTTTTTTCTTTTAGCCTACCCATACACCTATATATCTTATCCCTTGTAACCAATTTTGAAGCCGACCCCAAGGCACCAAGACGAGTCAATACGAGATGAAATACGAGGTTACGAGAGTAAGTTGGATGGTAAAAGGCAAGAGTGTTGTGAGATCATTATCGAGTTGAAAAAGCCTTAAGTGAGTGTAAACACGAGTGGAGTGTTATTATTATTTCTTTTTGAGTGAAATCATGAGATTTGTGGTGAGGTACTCAATTTTTTGTTTATTGTAATCTAACATATTTGTTTTCAGCAACAAAAGTCATGTCACGTGAAGAATTTACCGAGTCAGAATTCCAATACTTGGTTCAAGAAATGCGAAGAATGGTGACTTCTAAATTTGATAAATTACATGAGAGATTAGATCCTGTGCAACAAAGAGATCTACGAGAACGAGTTTTATCAGGTCGAAAAGTGGAATCGAGAACTTTGCGAAGATGCACACCCGATTATTGCTTGAGAAAAGAGTTCCATTGTGATTCCTATTCGCCATCAACTTCAAGACCAAGAGATTACTATCGAGATTCTTTTTCGTCAAGGAATTCGAGAAGTCAAGAAGTCGACTATGATTTTTACTCCGTTCAAGAAGACATCCAAAATTAAATCCGAAGAGATAGATATACCTCTTCTCGAACTTTAAAGAAAACATACAAGGAGTATTCTTCCCGAAATTTTGATTGTGATTCATATGTAAATAATTTTTCTTACGAACAAAACATTTATGTTCCTGATGATACATCTTGTAATCGTGAGAAAACCAGAAAAGAAAAAAATGAAAAGCAAAAAGAAATAAGAACAAAAGAAAGGCAAGAAAAGATCATGAGAGAAAATGAGAGAATTTTGAATGAGATGGAGAAAAGAAGCAAAGAAAAGAGAGAAAAAGAAAGAAAAACAATTGAAAAAGAAATTGAAAAGGAGTTTGAGAGAGAAAAAGAAGTTGATCAAGAAAAAAGAGTGGAAAAAAATTGAGAAAAAAAATCGAGTGTTCTCGAAGAAAAAGAATTGGGTGAAAAAGATGTTAGTGAGCAAGCGAGGATTCTTTCTACTAACACTTCTGCTCAATCTTCTTGTGATCTTTCTTTTCAGGTTCCTAAAAGTTCATACGACCAATTCCAACTCCGATACCTTCCAAATGAGTGGCAATTTCGGTTGTTCAAAAAAGGTAAGTTCGTGAATGACAACCACCCACTTGCGATTGAAGGTAAGGAAGGTAAGGATTATTTGTTTATCGAATCAAAGTCGCTTGATTTGGCTAATTCTTATTCACTTATTGTTGTTAATGATTTTGTTTTAAAAGGTGCCATATACAGCTTTTCTTATGACGATTACTACATTGGCAAATTTGTTGACAACATTGGATTGGTTTTCTCTAAGCAAATTTTGAATATGTTTGATCAAAGTCTGTCACTTAAAAATTCTGATGTATTTGACCATGCAAACTTTTTGAATTCATATGTTAAATCTTTATTTTTAAATATGCCTGCTCAATTGATTTGTGATAAATCTGCATGTTTGAAAAGTTGCATGTTCTCTAAAAATTCTTTGTTTGGCATCCATGTTAAAAGATCTTCACATGATATGTGCAATTGTGCTCTTCATGAACAATCTTTGAATTTTTGTGCGAAATTTCCATGTAATGATTTGTATTCCCGATTGATACTCTTGAAGTATGAATCTTCGCATATTGGTATGCCTAGTTTTGTCAACTCAACGTGCGTGTTTAAACTAGTGAAATATAATTCGTGTGGTGAGTTGATTATATCTTCTTCTAATATGTTGCTTGTCGGAATTCCTGATCAAGTTCGTGTGTTCAAGCCTGGTATTTGCTACATGGATTCATTTTATGGAAACATTAAGCACTTTGCATCATTTGCATTCAAATTATGTTTGCTTGATGTTCGAACTTTTGATAAGAAAGTGAAATTCAATGATTTGGGTTTCAATTTTGATTCATTTACTAATCACCTTGCTTGGCCACATCTGAAATTTTCGTTTCATTTCGAGAAGGTAAGGCCGACCTACGTTTTTGGAATTGAATCAAATTTCCATGGTTCCTTTTCCATTTAAGTCCATAGTTTTCGTTAATACTAACCATTCTCATTTTTGTGGATTCCAACCCTCGAGGAGCATGAGATGTCATGGTGCATCACCACCTATTCAAATTTATTGAAGTAACAGGTTTGTCTTACATTATCTTTCCAAAGAGAGAAGATTCATTTTGACCGAAAAAGGTAAACCCAATCCTCAATTTTCTTCTCTTCAAATTCGTCAAGGTAAGTCATCTGAAAATTTTCAAATATCTTTGCTCAATTCGATTGAAGTTGAAAATTTCATTGATTTGTTGTTTGGAAATTATTTATACCTTGATGTGATTGATTTTTCCTTTTGGCATTATGTTGATATGATTATGTTGGAATTTGGAGACACCCCTCATGTTGTTTAAAAACGAAAGAAAGAGTTAGCATACTTTTGGCCATGGCATACCTTGCATGAGTAAGACAAGGGACCAAATGAGTTGCTATTTTCGATTAATGAAATTGAAATGTTTTGGATGAGGAATAATGTGTTTAAGTGCCTGCCATCGTTTATAACCAATTATCCCTTGATCCAACTTAGTTCTCATGTTTGCAACGATGGTCTAATAAAGCTTTTCGATAAACTAACGTATGCTTGTTTTGCCCAATTAAGATTTTTGGCGTATGAACGATTGAATGAACTTTTCCTGAATTTTCGAATTAACTTGAATCTAATTTCTTTGATTTTCTTCTTGCCGACAGTGGTAAGACTATTTCAGGTTTGTATGATGTCCTCTGTCCCATTCGATCAAGGAAAGCCGCGTGAGAGAAAAACTTTAAAAGTGGACAAACGACTCGACTTGAGGACAAGTCACTTAAAAGATGGGGGAATGATACTAGCACACCCCGCGAACTTCATCGAACAAGTCTATCAAGCAGAGCATTGACATGTTGGCAAGCTGATCCAAGCTCGTTTCCAGCTCCACGAGCTCCGTCCAGCTCAAATCCAGCTTATTCGAGTTCAATCCAACTTGCCTGAGCTAAACTGAGCTCACTCCTAGCTCATACTCAGCTCACAAGCTAAACCTTAGCTCAACTTCAGCTTAGGAGTTTAGCCTCAGCTCAACTTTAGCTCACGAGCTACAGCTTAGCTCACTTTAGTTTAAACTTGGTTTTGACTTTAATGCATTAAATAAAATCTGAACATATTTAAGCATCAAATTTGACTTATATTAGTATTTGTTTTAATATGTCATAGTCATTACATATTTTAATTATGTTCACATTTTAGCCGATTTAATGCATGCCATTAATGCGTTCACATTATGCTGAATTTATGTGTATTCACATGATGTCTTATGAATTGTTTTATTTCTAGTAGGTGCAATGCTCATGGATGGCACAATGAATGCTTGAAGAAACATCTCTTTTGGACATCCCACATACATGAATGAACAAGCATTTAATTAGGTGCATGCATGACCAGATTCAAAGTGTTTACAAGTTCATGTATTTGTCAAATACATGAATGCACAAAATACATGAATGTTTGGGTTCAAATGCACATTCAGTTACATGGATGAAGAAGATTCATGCATGAATGTATCTAGAAGATCCATTCCCTTTGGACGGCACACATTCATGCATGGAAGGAAATTAATGCAAGTTCATGTACGGCTTGGTGCAATGTATGAAGAGGTGCATGTAGAATTAAGGTTTAATGGACGGCATTTAAGGGAATACATGTATTGGAGACGTTCATGCAAGTAGGGGCTATTTAATGTTCATGTTTTTAAAGGTTCATGGACCGAATTTACGGAGGAACATACATTGGGACGTTTCATGCATGATCCATGCATTTTCAAGCTAACCATTTAAGTATTTAAGGTGCATTAAAGCTTCATTCGGCCAAGGGGGATGATGGAACATTAAAGGGCTGCACATTCATGGAATTAAGGCCTTTCTTCAAAGCTAAGCATGCATGAATACATAAAGTGAAGCAACATGATGATTCGGCCAATTCATGCACCATCTTCAAGCATGAACCGAATTTTAATGCTTTTGTGTGAACATGTTAAATACAAGTGTGAAAAGAATTTAAGTTAGTGTGAACACATTTAGATGCTGAAATTCAATAGGCATTTTAGGCCTATAAGTGGAGATTTGTAAACTTTGTAAAACAGACTTTGACATTTTATTTGAATGAACTTTGTTTCAGTGAGGTTTACTTCCTCTCGAACTTAACTTATTTGAACCCTTTTTGAAACCTTCCGCTCCAATTTTAGCCTAAATTTCCATTCGTTTTAAAATTCCAACAATTCTTCTCGACGACGATCGGACAACTATATGAATTCGACTCAATCACCCGAGCCGGATCGCATCATTGGTTTTTACTTAACAACTCAGTTTTTAAAAACACTATCATGCGATATTGTCAGATTCGACAATAACGTCTAGGCCAGGTTGAGGGTGTTACATTTAGTGGTATCAGAGTCAGGTTGCAAAACTTAGCTGTGAATTTTGGGTTCCTAAAAAATATTGATTTTAAAGAAATGGTTTTCAAATGATTGGAAATATTCTGGACTAAGAATATGGTACACCGAGTCTCCGGCGCTGAGCCTATAAGTTTTCTGTATTCTGATAGAACTTTCTAGACAATATAGATAGTTATTTCTGAAAAAAATTTAGTTGGTGTACTTTGAAACTATAGTGAAACTGATAAAGATTGAAATTTACGAAAACAACTCTGAACTTCTGAAACTGTTGCATGAAACATCTATTAATAAATACTAAAACTGAAACTAATGCATAAAATTCATAATGTAGATAAATTTGAATAGACAATGAGCATACGTGGTATCCGTAAACATGGTACTCGAGGCTGTGGTAGATGCCGTAGGGGGCTCGAGCTGAGTCTTCCTCATCTCTAGGCAGTTTGTCAAATTTGAACACTAGTGAGACATCTGTGTCGCCTGCTACTGAGACTGGGTCTCAAGACCGTACGACTGGGGACGATGTATTGTCCCAGGCCATGTTGAGAATTTTACAGAGGGTTAATGGGCCTATTACTGGATCTAGTGGCCGAGGATCGGTAACGGAATGACTTCGATCTAATGGAGCTGAGTTATTTAGGCATGTCACTAGAGTCGCCCTTAATGTGGTTGAGTACTGGTTGGATGCCACTGAGAGGATTATGGACTATTTGGATTGCACTCCTGAGTAGAAATTGAAGGGTGCAGCATCCTTGCTTCGCGACGAGACATATCAGTGGTGGGTAATAGTTAAGGAGGACACTCAGTCTAATCGATTGACCTGGAATTATTTAAGTCTGCTTTCCAAGGGAAATACGTGGGATCTAGCTACATTGATGCTCTCAGGGGTGAGTTTCTAAATCTTACACAAGGTGGTCGATCTGTGGCTGAGTATGAGGCTAAATTTCTGAGGCTGAATCACTATGCTCGAGGCGTGGTGGCATCTGAATATGAGAGGTGCATCAAATTTAAGGATGGGTTAAGAGATAATCTAAGGGTCTTGATTGCTCCACAGAGGGAGTGCGAGTTTTTTGTTTTGGTTGAGAAGGAGAAGATTGCTGAGGATGTTAAGCGCGCTGAGCGCCAAAATAGAGTCTGTGAGAGAGGAAAGAACAATAGGGACTTGGAGCCCTCGAGCTCTGTACAGAGGCTTAAGAAAAAGGCTAGATCTGATGGGTCGATTAGAGTTGGAGCTCTTACTACATCTACTAAATTACAACCTTGTGGAGTCTGTGGTAGACACCATCTAGTTAAATGTTGAAGGAGGACTAGGGCATGTCTGAGATGTAGATCCTTAGAGTACCGTATTTGGAATTGTCTGCTGAGGGCTGATCAGGTGCAAGCTCTAGGACTAGGTATTGCTAAGCCACCGAGAGTAGTTCAGCAACCATTTAGGGGCCGTGGTCAGGTTAGGGGTGGTAATGGTATGGGTCGTGGACAGAAAGCACCGCGCAGAGGTGCTGGTCAGATTGAGGCGAGGCAGCCTGCATTAGTTTACGCCGCATGTCGCTGAGAGGATAAAGATACTCTTGACGTCATCACCGGAAAGTTCCTTGTGTATGATGTTCCTTACTTTGCTTTGATAGATATAGGATCTACTCATTCCTATATTGCCTGCTCTTTTTCTAAAAATCTGGGGTTATCGGTTGAGAGTACTTTCAGTGAGGTCAGGGTGTTAAGTTTGTTGGGACAATCTGTTCGGGTTAGCAAACTGTATAGAGATGTTCCGTTAAAAGTTTAAGGGATGGTTTTTCTGGCTAATCTGATAGAGCTTCCACTTAGGGAGTTCGATCTAATCTTGGGTATGGAATGGTTGGTCAAGCACCAAGTAAGTCTAGATTGTGCGACTAAAAGGGTCATCCTGAGAATTGATGAGGATAACGAGGTAGTTATGATTGGAGAGTGTCGGGATTACCTATCTAATGTGATCTCCGTGCTCGAGCTGAAAAATTGGTTTGAAAAAGATGTAATGTGTACTTGGCGTACATCAGTGTTTCTGCTTCTGGGAACTCTGCAGTTGGGGATATCTAAACCGTGAAGGATTTTTTAGACATCTTTCTTGAGGAGTTGCCGGAATTACCTCCAAATCAGGAAGTGGAGTTTGGGATTGAGCTTCTTTCTGGTACAGCTCCGGTGTCTATCGCTCCTTATCGAATGGTACTGAAGGAGCTTGCAGAGCTTAAGGCTCAAATTTAAAAGTTGTTAGATCATGGTTTCATCCGTCCCAGTATGTCTCCATGGGGAGCACCAGTTCTGTTCATTAAAAAGAAGGATGGGACCATGAGGATGTGTATAGACTATCAGCAACTGAATAAGCTAACTGTGAAGAATAAGTATCCACTTCTAAAAATTGATGAACTGTTTGATTAGTTTTGAGGAGTTTCGATATTTTTTAAGATTGACCTCCGTTCTAGGTATCATTAGTTGAGGGTTAAGGAAGCTGATGTACATAAGACTGCATTTAGGACTCGTTATGGACATTGCGAGGTCTTGGTTATGCCCTTTGGTCTGACAAATGCTCTGACAGTTTTTATGGATTTGATGAACTGAGTCTTCAAACCATATCTGGATTAGGTCGTCGTAGTCTTTATCGACGACATATTGGTATACTCTAAGACTGAAGATGAGCATGATGAGCACCTTAGAGTGGTTCTTCAGACACTTCGGGAAAAGCAACTATATGCTAAGCTACGTGTGAATTTTGGTTACGTAAGGTAACTTTTCTGGGGTATGTACTCTCTACTAAGGGGATCCGAGTCGATCCTAGAAAGATTGAGGCTGTACTAAATTGGAAACAACCCAATAATGTGTTTGAAATCCGCAACTTTCTAGGACTAGTAGGTTAATATCTGTGATTTGTGGAAGGTGTCTTATTGATTGCAGCGCCCTTAATTAAGTTGCTACGTAAGGGTGTTCCATTTGTCTGGACCGATGCGCAGCAAGCGAGCTTCGAGAAGCTCAAATCTGTTCTAACTCAAGCTCCTATTCTGATATAGCCTGAACTTGGAAAAGAATTTGTGGTTTACAGTGATGCATCACATGTCAGTTTGGGATGTGTATTGATGCAAGATGAAAAATTTGTGGCTTATGCGTCTCGTCAGCTTAAGACACATGAAGCAAACTGTCTGACGCAGGATCTCAAGTTGGCTGCAGTAGTGTTTGCATTGAAAATCTAGAGGCATTATCTGTATGGTGAGAGGTGTATCATCTACACTGATCACAAAAGCCTCGAGTGCCTCCTTGCTAAGAAGGAGTTGAATTTTAGGCAGCGTAGATGGATCGAGCTGCTCAAGGACTATGACTGTACCATTGAGTACCATCCTAGCAAGGCTAATGTGGTGGCCGATGCATTGAGCCATAGGGCAATGACTGATCTGTGGGCGATGTTTGCTCGCCTTAGCCTATTTGATTATGGGAGTTTGTTGGCTGAGTTACATGTTAAGCCAACTTGGATTGAGTAGATTCGAATAAACAGTTAAGGGATGAATCCTTAGGTTTTCAGTTCCACCAGATTGAGAGTGGCAACACTTCTGATTTTGGACTGAATTGTGATAGGGTACTCTATTTTTATGGTCGAATATGTGTGCTGAATGTTGTGGATTTAAGGCAGTCGATTACGAGGGAGGCATATAGTAACCCTTATACTATGCATCATGGCATGAATAAGATGTAACATGATCTCCGTGAGTTGTACTGGGGGCCAGAGTTGAACCGTGAGGTTACTGATTTCGTTGCTCGTTGTCTGACATGTTAGCAGGTTAAGCCTAAGCATCAGTTACCTTCGGGTTTGTAGCAGCCGATTAAGATTCCCTTATGGAAATAAGAACGAGTAACGATGGGCTTTGTTAGTGGGTTGCCCTTGACACCCACTAAGAAGGATTCTGTTTGGGTTATTGTGGATCGATTGACTAAGTCTGCACACTTAATCCCTGTTCGGACGGACTTTTCTCTTCAGAAGTTGGCAAAGCTCTACATATCTGAGATAGTAAGACTACATGATATACTTGTTTCGATTATTTCTGATAGGGATCCTCACTTTACGTCTCGGTTATAGAAAAAGTTACACGTGGCTCTAGGTTCAAGATTGGAATTTAGTATTGTGTTTCATCCTCAGACTGATGGTCAATCTGAGAGGGTGATTCAGATGCTGAAGGATATGTTACGGAGTTATGTTATCGATTTCTAAGGCAGTTGGGAGGATTATCTGCTGCTAGCTGAGTTCGCATATAATAACAGCTTCCTGTCTAACATTCAGATGTCACCTTACGATGCTCTGTATGGTCGTAAGTGTCGTACTTCTTTGTGTTGGACGGAGTTATGTGAACATCAAATTTTGGGTCCTGAGTTAATTTTTGAGACCGAGGAAAAGGTTAGACTAATTCAAGATCGTCTGAAAGCAGCTTCTGATAGGCAAAAATCCTATGCGGATCTAAAGAGGCAAGAGATTGAGTAATTTGTGAGGGACTTTGTGTTTCTTAAGGTTTCTCCACGGAAGAAGATTCTGAGGTTCGGCCGTAAGGGCAAGCTAAGCCTTAGGTTTATTGGGCCATACCAGATTTTGAAATGTGTAGGACCAGTTGCTTATCAGTTGGAGTTAGCCCCTGAGTTAGATTATATTCACGATGTGTTCCACGTCTCGATATTGAGGCGTTACTGCTTTGATTCTTCTCACATAGTCTCTGTGAAGGATATTGAGGTTAGACAGGATTTGACCTTTCAGGAGGAGCTGGTTCAGATTCTGGATCATGATGTTAAGGTCCTACGGAAGAAGTCTATTCCACTAGTGAAAATGCTGTGGCGGAATCATTGCACTGAGGAGGCCACGTTGGAACTTGAAGATTCGATACCTCAGTAGTATCCTCAGCTATTTTGAGCAGGTAAATTTTGAGGTTGAAATGTTTTTTAAGGGGTAGAGTTGTAACACCCCAATTTCTGGTTATTTCTGTTTTTGTAAAATTTGACACAAATTTGTATCTGCTTCAGTGGTTAAGTGTTCTGGGTGTATGTGAGAGGTCCCAAGTTCAAGCCTTACCTTTGGGAAATTTTTGCATTTTTCTGACTTAAGCCTTAACCTTGACTAGTGGGCTTATATTTAGTTATTATAAAACCATATCAGAATGGGCTAGCTGGTCTGGTGGTTAAGTGGAGTGTTAGTTTGTTAATGGTCAGGCATTTGAATCCTTGTACGGGTGTGGGTTTAATTTTTGCTATGCGAACTGATAGTGTTTCGATGCAATTGAGATTCTGAGGTGGTGGAGATTGTGTGGGTTAGTGGGAGAAAAAGAGGGGTTGTGTTTAAAAAAAATGATGATATTGGATTTTTATTTGTTTTCTTTCCAAAAAAATTTGGTTTTCCCTCTCCTTTACGTTTTCTATCACTTTTCCTGCTTTTCTTTGTTCCTCATTATCGTCGCCTCTTTTCTCTGTTTCCTTTTGTTGCCAAATCTCTAAATCCCATTGTCTCGGCATGTTTTCATGCGTTACTGGTAAGTATAGTTAGTGTGTTTCATTTTGGGTATTGGTTCACTGCCTAATAAGGCTCGTTGTGTGCTTAGGAGAAGTTCTAGGGGCTGCTAGTTGTGGATCGACATTCTAGTTGTGCAAAATCATCGTTGTTGGAAGGTAAGGGTTTTGGTTTTTTTTTAAGGGGTTGATTATTTCATTGTAATTCAGCTTTGTATTGTTGTAAACGCCTAATTGGGTGCTACGTTGGTCAATGTTAGGTGCTGAATGGCTCTGGATTGCAATTGCTAAGAAAATAAACCAGGTGTGTACCCGGAAACACAGGAAACAAGGTTTTGATAAAAGCTGCAAACCAGTCTATCGATGCCACATGGGTGTGTGGTCGCTCGTGTGGTAGGCCGTATGCGATGACATGACCATGTGATTGATAAAGGCCAGGCCGTGCACTAGACACGGCTATGTTGTGGCCGGGTGTGGCCATGTGAGCCCTAAGGGCTACACCAATCTGGGTCTTGTGGGCCACACAGGTGTATGGGCCCATACGAGCAATCCACACGGACGTGTGAGTTTCTGGGCCAAGCCGTGTGATCCATACGGCCAAGGCCAATTCGGGCGTGTGGGCCCACACGGACTAGCCACAGGGGCATGTGAGACAATTTATCTGGAATTTTTCCTAGGGATGCACAGGTCATCCCAAATGACTATGGGCCTACTATAGCATTGGTAAGGGGCAATTAAACCCTAATTTGTATGATATATATGTTTGATATTGTGACCTGAGCATGTTATTACCATGCATGTCTGACTGATCTGATTTAGATATATGTATCTGTAATTAAGTATGTAAGCATGACTATTCTGTAAGTCTGTTTCTGCATTTATCGTATTTGTTTGGGGTTGGGGATGATATATATATTGGAGGAAGTGTTCTGAAAGGCATTTACGCTTATTATCTGGCAGCTCAGCTGCATTATATCTGATATATGCTGCATTCGGTACAACATTGTGTGTAGGGCTGGGTACATGTTTTAAACTCCACATGGTGTGTAGGGATGGACGAAGATGGTGTGTAGAGGTTGGGAGTAGGGTTCTGATTCTTGTATCTGACTGCATATCTGTATCTATGTCTGAGTTGGGCTAAGGCCCAAATCTGCATCTAAATTTGTAATGGGCTTAGGCCCAAGACTGTATCTGATTGATATTTATTATACTGTATGTGTGCATACTTAATTCTATGGGGTTACACACTGAGTTTACGTAAACTCACCCTTCTTCTATCTGTTCTCTACAGGTAATCCGCATACTTAGGCAGTTCAGTGTAGTGGAGGACTCGACGGTGACCACTATTTGAACTGTTCTTGATTTTAGTTTTAATTAATTTTTTTTCCGTTTTGAGGTATTTATATGTAATTTAGACTTTATAGACTGTTTTGTTGTAATTTGGGTTTAATTGTGTTTATTATGATTTTATAACTGCTAGATATGATAAAAAACTTGGTTTTTACCAAAATCAAAAGTTTTCCAAAAACCTAAATGGATTTACTTAAAAGCAATGGGTTTTAAAGCTTCTGCTACATATATGTTTTTTGTTAAGCAAATAATGGATTTAGGGTTTTAAAATGAATCAAAACGTGAAGGATTAATGAATGAGTACAGTTTTTACTTAACAACTCGGTTTTTAAAAACACTATCATGTGACATCGCCAGATTCGACCATAACGTCTAGGCGAGTTTGGGGTGTTACAAGTTTTCCGCAATTAATAAAGCATTCTAATTAAGAAGAGAAATTGCTATCTTTACACAGATGGAAGGATAAAGCTTCTATAAGGTGTGGGAACGCTTCAAAATGTTGATTCAAAAATGCCCTTCCAACTGATTTCCTGAGTGGATGAGATTGTAGATATTTTATAATGGGTTGGATTCAAAAGCAAGATTTGGATTAGACGAAGCAATGGGAGGAGCCCTTATGAATAGGACGTAAGAGGATGCATACGAAATTATTAAAAATATGGCATTAAACTCCTGTTAGTGGCTAGCGAAATGGTTTACATATAGCTAGAAACCAGCTTCGATCAAAGCTATTCAAGAGGATGAAAAATATCAATAACTAGTGGATAGACTCAACTGTATTGAATTTGTTTCTACACTGTCTATGCTTGGAAGAGACAAGCCACTCTTCCATTATATCAATAATTCTGCTGAGGATATAAATTACATTGGAATAGGGGTGGAAAACCTTATTCAAACACATACAATCCCAACTGGTGAGATCACTGAAACTTGAGATGGGAAGGAAACTAATGTAGAGCTAACAATTCAAATCTAGTTAAAAATACTAATTACCAACCCCCTTATTTGCAGAAACCCCAGGGCAGAGCCAACCCAAGTGACCAGACTGCATGTGGTCAACGTCTAGATAGAATTGAGGGAAATATGCTGTAAAAAAGAACAGATATTAAACATGTGTAGTCTGAGTGCACCAATTTAACAAGAACATTGACTAAGCTTGTAGATCAAATGAGCAAATTGATGAGCATGATGGGCCATATTAAAAGAAAAATTTGGTCAGGCATTCCTAATAACACGGAAGGTAATCCACAGGAGGAGGGGGAGGAAGGGAAGGTAAAGAGCATGTGAAAGCTATAGCACTTCGGTCGGGCAAGGTACTGAGTAGCCCAAAAGTACCTACCCAGATGTAATCGTGGATAATAATGAACATCAAGACAATTCCATAGAATTGGAAGATGGACCTAAGCTAGAGGCGGAGAATGCGCCAATGGTTGAGACTGGAAAAGAGACACCTAAATATGTAAAAACCACAAAAATCCCATTTCTATCAAGATTAGAAGCAATATAAAAATGAGACAAAGATTAATTTGTAAGTTTTTTGAATTTTTTTAAAACCTTAAATGTTAACTTACCTTTGATCAAATTAATTGAAAAGGTCCCCAAGTTCGCCAAGTTTGTAAAAGAGATAATGGTAAGGCGTAAGAAAATCAAGGTAGGAGAATAGGTTAATTTATGTGCTTTCTGTAGTGTAATTATTTCCAGACAAGTACTGCAAAAAGTAAAAGACCCGAGCAGTTTTATCATTCCCATAGAAATAGGGAGTATTCACTTTAATATAGACCTATGTTATTTAAAAGCTAGTATTAAATTAATGCCCTTATTAATTTTTGAAAAACTCGAGTTAGGGAATCTTAAAGTAACTCAAATAACATTACAATTGGCTGACAGATCTTTAATACACCTGAAGGGGGTACTAGAAGATATATTAGTCAAGGTGCGGTGCTTTATAATTCTTGCGAATTTTGTAGTACTTGATTTTGAGGAAGTTCATGAGATACCAATCTCACTTGGAAGACTTTTCTTGGCCACATCTAGATCCACCATTAATTTAGAGAAAATAAGTTGACAATGAAAATTGATGGTGAGACTGAAATCTTCAAATGTAGCTATTAGCTGAACGAGGAAAATATGAGGAAATTAGGGGAGCATTGTAAAAACTTATCTATTTCTGACGTTCCCAAATCGAGGGAAATGTTTATTTTGATGAATACAGAAAGAATAAATAGGTTCAAGGAACGGGACAAACGAGTAAGGGCAGACTGGCATGACGGATAGTGGACCAATATTGATGGAACAAAAAAATTCTCCACGAGTGAATTGACAATACTGCTGGATAAATCTGGTAGTATAACTTAAAATTTGTGAATTGTTGCATGATATTTGTAAATTACCGTATATTTAATTAACCACAATTTAGATTTTAACTTTTATTTGGTATAGGTTTATATTTAGATCAAAACATCCCCAAGATGGATTTTTGGGCCGAAACAAAATTGTCGTCATAACATTACAATAACAAGTAGCAACGTAGCAGATAGTCCCTGAGAATCTCCAAACTGGCGGATGTGTCACACAGAACCCTTGTGTTGTGACATTGCTGCAAATTTTCTACAGGGTTGACCTGACCCATTGCTCAACTCGGAAGCTGAAACGCTAATTTTACCCGGTTTTTAAACCTTTTAAACCCTAAACCCTTACCCTCTTAAACCCTCTCAAATATCTCAACATCTCTTAAACACTAAACCCCCAATTGCCCTAAGTTCCTTTCACAAACTTGGTGCAACAAGAAATAAGGGCATCACGAGAAAGCAAAGAATTCAAGTGAACTTTGACTATACATTCAAGGTTAAGGGTTCCTAAACTCAAACTTTTTACTGTTCTATTGCCTCATTTATTTTTATAAGTCATTAGGATTAAAACATCATGCCTCCTAGGAAAGTTAGGCAAAGAATGGAAATGGACCCACGATGGTTCAAAATCCATCTACTTTTCCAAATCTAAATGTTGAAAAGTATTTTAATGAACTTCAAGGAAAAACAATTCATTCATGAGAGGGGATTTGATTCATCGATGATTTTGTGTAAATAAATTTGGCATTTGGTCAGGTATCATAGTTGGAAATATTTTTGGACAATCCCAAAGGATAATGCTGTGGTCCCCGTTTTCCAAGAGTTCTACACATCTCTACACGACCACGAGCCTAGAAATACTAAAGGTCATATATGGGATACAATACTTGTGCGAGGGAAAGAGGTGTAAGTAACCCCTAGAATAATTTGTGACCTTTATAATGTTCCATAATGTAAGAATGATTTCATTGATGAAACTGACTTAGAATATTTTAGAGACATAGATATGGATAGTATTATAAACTTTTTAACTGAAGGAAGGGGTGAATGGAAATATCCCGCACGTACTAATATCCCAGTATCTTTTCATCAAGCCATTATGTTTCCTGAGGCTAAGATGTGGATTTAGTTCATTGGCACACGAATTGTACCTACTTTAAATGTTTCTAACATTCATACCTTTAGAGTAATTTTACTCTATGCTATTTTGCAGAAAAAGTAGGTGTGTGCTGGCAAACATGGAAAGATGCATTAGTAGCTAGAAGATGAAGGTGTTCTTTCCCCGTCTAGTAACGGCTTTTTGCAAAAAGGCGAGTGTACCCATGACCTCCATTGAGCAGTCATTAAAACCATCACGAAGCATTATCGGAGACACCTTATTTTAGCAATACATTGAGTTGCAGGCCAAACAAATGAAAGACAGGAACAAGTGATAGCAAGAAACGACAGCTATCCCTACCTCATCACGGAAGTTGGCACGAGCTCAATAAGACGTTGGTAAGAGTAGTCATCTTAAGGAGATTTTAAAATTTTGATTAGTAAACTACTAAAGTTCTATATGTTACACTGTAAATGGGTATTAAGCTATCATTTGCACCAAGTGATATAGAAAATACAAGGAAATGAGCATGCTAGTAAGAATGATAAATGGTTGAATTTGTGTTTGTTTGGTTGATTAAATTTATGTATGTTGAGACATTTAGGGATGACCTAAGGTATTGTTTGGAACACATCTAGAGCCAAAAAGTTGTCCTATTTATACTTCACCTTTAGTAGAATTTTGAGCCTATTAATACTTCTTGATGAACCTCATTACAAACCCCAAGCCTAAGAATGTTAATTTGTATTTGTGCTTTTTCTTTGGTCATGCATTGCACGATTATAGACGTCTGGCCATATGTATTAAGGATTAAGTAGATACATCATGGAGGAGTTTGTAAAAATAAAGTGAAATAGGAAAGATTAGTGTCATATGGGAATTATAGGTTAGTCTAATATGCAGAACAAAAAAAGCCAAAAAGGAAATTAGTATGAGTAGAAAAGACCCTAAATTAGCAAAAAAGCATTCATGGGTGAAATTTATTGAAAAAGAGAAAAGTCACAAAGTTACAAAAGAAAGATAAACTCGTTCATTAGTGCACGAAAACTCATAAGGCTAGCCATAGTTACTATGTCATGCCATGACTTCCTATATATTGAGCGAAAAGAAAAGTGAGAGAATGAGAAATAAGGCGGTGAGTGAGAAAGGGTCACTAAGGGGGAGGAATAGGGATCAATATGATGTACCAAACTATTTTTGAGTTTATAACCCTTTGATGCTTATTGTTTTTGAAATCTATGCCTGTCCTAAGCCTCAGAATGTTACAAGTCGAAAAGCCCTATGTAACCTATGTATCCTTATGCATGAATGAACATCATACTAATTGTTCACATAAATGATTATTTGTATTATGCTCGAATAATCAAAGTACTTGTATGATTTGTTGATAGATTCCTATAGGTGAGAACTTTAATACTTGTATATTTTGTAATATGCTAAACTTAGATGTTTATGATCAAAGGTGGTAAGTCAACTAATCATCGTGTTGAAATTGTTAGTAAACGTGAAATGCCTAAGTCATATGCTCTAAAATCAATACTTGTACCATTCTTGCTCAAGGGTCATCATTTTCATTTTGTAATCTTTGTTTATGTTGCTTGAGACAAGCAATGACTTAAGTGTAGGGAAGTTTGATCTGGAGTAATCCAGTGTAGTAGATTAAACTAGTTACAAATCAAACTAGTTTTTACATTTAAGGATGCAAGCATTTGCGTTATGTTTTAATTCAATTTCTTTAGTTTTGTTCACATTCAATAAAATGTGCACATTGAGTCTTTTATTAACCTTAAGAGCCGAATGAGGCCTAAGGGAGAGCTGACATACTTTGTGAGTGTGTAAGAGACCATTAGAGGGCATTTTGGGTCAATACTGGATGCTATGTCGCAACATGGGGGATCCAATGTCGCAACATAGAGAGCAAAATAGAGAAAATAAAAAATTGCCTTCAATGTCGTGACACAAGTTGAGGGTGTTGCGACATACCCCTGAAGATGGCTATAGAGGAACATATTGGTTGCTACGTTGCGACATAAGTCCTGGTGTGTCACGACATTGACTCTGTAACAAGAATAAAATACAAAGAAGGGATGTTTTGGTTTGCACAATCAAAATTTAAGCTCAGAAACGTCAACTAACCTAAGGTTAAAGATGACGACTACTTGAAGGCTATAAATAGGCCCCTTTAGCACTTGTAAAAGGCATCTAAGCTTTAACCTAGTTTTCTTCCTTTAAATTTAGTCTTGTTCTCTTTCCTTCTTAGGTTTTCCTAGTTTTAGTTATTTGCTTTCTTTAAGAAATCTGATTGTAAAAGATATCAACTTCTGTGGATTCATGCTTATTATCAATATCAATTAGGCTTTTCTTGAACTTTCTATTTCAATCCATTCCCTATGATTAATTCTTTCATTTATTCCATGTTTGTTTATGAAAGCCATGAGGAACTAATCCTTCTATGGGGGGTTAGTGAGTGGAATCATCATCTCTTAACTATTTTGTAGGTTTATTCAATGGATCAATTATTTGAGAAAGAAAGAATGTGAAACAAGCCCTAAGCCTAAAAATCCCAGGAAGTCATCAATATGAGAATTAACCCAAAATTTGTATTGCCCATCTATGAACACCTTGACCCTAAACCAGTCTGGACTATGAGGTTGGAAGATAAGTAGTTCTTTTTGACTCATTACGTTAGTGGAAGATCAGAAGATCCAACTAGTGTAACAACTAGTTGATTGACGAAGAACCCAAAACGATAGTTGATTGAGATTGCTGAAGCAATCTAATCACCCATATTCAGATTTGATTCACTTTATTTCTCTTTTCTATTGCAATTTTTCTATTTTTATGTTATTTTATTTCCTTAGCTTAAAAAACCCTAAAATTACCTCTTATTTTACTTTCGTACTATAACTAACTTAAAGTATTAATTAGATCTTTAATTGTTTAGGTTAACTGATTTAGTACTTGCCTCTCTTGGGTACGATCCTTGGAGTACTTTGTTGTAAAATTTATATTACAACTCGACTGGTATGCTTGCGGATACCGCTTCGTAATTCTTCATTCTATTGTAGTATTCACACTCTGGACGTTATTACTTCCTGAGGCGATCACGTATATATACATACACAAATAAAAATAAGTTAAAAGACTTCTCACAGAGACAATTGAGCTCTACCCTCTTACATACGACAATGGTGGATACTTATCCTTGGTGAATAGTATCCCTTAACGGACTTTAACATCTGTCAAATATAGTATGCAAAAACTTTCCTAAAGAAAAGTTTCACTAACATCAACAAAATAGATACTTCAAAAAAGCTACCTTCACTTACTCTATCATCCCAGACATACTTGTTAATTGGCATCTATACATCTATTAAGTATAACTTTTTATTGGCGAATAGAATACACCAGACACTACAACTAACAGATACGTTTCACCCAAAACACACTAATTGAGATTAAGACTTAATACTTATCATGCAATACAACTAAATAGTCAACCTTTCTGTTTGGTGGTCTTATAACTTGCTACAAATATACATAACATGTATTACATGCAACAAATCCAAATTCACATTTTCTTACTCTTTCCCATGCCTTTCCTTATGCTAATCTCAGATATCATATTTACACCTCATCATAGATTTCTTATTCCATGTTATTTCGAACATATGCATGTTTTCCCACAAAAGCATGGCTCTTTGTCATGGTTAACAACTAACATGCCCTACCGATGGCATCACCCATAATGCTAGGTTGATTAGCAACTCACATGCCCTACTAGTGGCCCAACACTTACGACAATCTGGTTAGCAACTAACATGCCTTACCAGTGGTCCATCATATGCGGATACCAAAGCACAATCATTGAAATTGGGTTAAAATAGTTGCTATATTAGCCAAATTTTGGCTGAGAGTGAAAAAGGCTAAATTCCTTAGTTTAAGCTTAGTTTTCCTTAGGTTTTCTCTTAGCTTCTCTTTCTCTTTTTCTAGGGTTTTTTATTTTCAATTCCGTAACTGTAGATTTTACATTTCCCAACAACTTTTCTTCTTGTTTTAGTTGTCCTTAGTGTTAGTTTAGTTTTTTATCATTGTAGCTTAGGCTTGTTTGCACCTTTAGTTCATATACCTTGGCTGTAAAACATTTTCAAATTTAGTTTAATGTATTTCAATTTCTTTTACTTTTCATTTGTTAAAGTTTGTTCCTTTTATATTTATTGCTTTAGATTTTCTTGTTAAATACTTTTCTTACAGTGGGGTCGAAAAAGGTGGTTTCAAGGCCACAAGTTCGATGAGTGAGTCCATATTTACAAGTCAAATGTGATATTATTATTAAATTTTAATTTGATCATTTTAGCTAACTGAACGAACATTTAAATACAAGTGGTTTGTCCCTAAAGTCAACTGGTTTTGAAAATTGAGGTATCAGGACCTTATTTCTATAAAACAACCCAGTAAATATTTATATTAAATATTTACGGAGTGATTATATGAGGATATTGAAATTTGGTTCAGAAATTTTGATGTTTAGATAGTTAATTAAGGAAAAAGGACTAAATTGTAAAAGTTGCAAAAGCTAATTTTTATAGGTTTAATCGTGTGAAATGAATATAAAAGCTTGGATTGAAGGCTTTAAAAGGTAATTAGACCATATGTTTTCATAGTGGACAGTTTGGTTTGGCATGATAGGAAATTTTTGGTTAATTTAATGGTTAAAATGATAATTAGATAAATAAGTAAAAATTAAATAAAAGATGAAAACATCATCTTCTTCCTTATTTTCTTTTGTTCAAAAACCGAATACTCTATGGGTGAATAATGGAAGTTTTGGCCAAGCTAAATAAACCTTGCATGGTATGTGTTTCGAGTCCGTTTCTAATGATTTTTTTATGTTTTTGATATCATTGTAGCTTAATCTAGCTAACCCAAGGACTAATTTATAAAACTATTAAATGTTTTGATTTATTTCATTGATAAATTTGAGATGTTTTTGAAGTTTGATGATAGATTTATAAGTTTGATAGTTAAATAGAATTATTTTTAAAATAATTTTGGTTGATTTTAATGTTTAGAGACTGATTACTAAAATAGTAAAATTACATTAAATTCTTGTAAAAATGTGATAAATATGGGTTGTATAGGGACTATGGTAAATTCGGTCAGCATGACTTGAGTTTAATTGTGTTTAATTTGAAAGTTTCTAGTTTACGGACTAAGTTGAATAAAACGTAAAAGTTTAGGGTAATAGTATAAAATATCA
The DNA here is from genome assembly GCA_020496765.1 of Gossypium stocksii. Classification (NCBI taxonomy): domain Eukaryota; kingdom Viridiplantae; phylum Streptophyta; class Magnoliopsida; order Malvales; family Malvaceae; genus Gossypium; species Gossypium stocksii. Next base: position 61,032,805 of record CM035622.1, read on the forward strand.
TTAAATGGCCAATTACATGAATTTAATTATTTTAAAGTATTTAAATTGGATAATTGAATTAAATTATTATATTTAGATCAAGAAACGAGTCAATCAGACAATAATTGCGGGAAAGGAAAGTTAGCGAAATCATCAATGTTAGGTTCGTTGCCCTTTTTGGATTAGATAAGTTCATAACTTGGTTAAATTAATTATTTATTGTTTTGGTAATTTAATATCTATTTATGTATGTGGGGATTGAGTTCATTATCTTGAAATACGAATAAGACCATAGTTGAAAGACACTATGGCAACATGACGGAAAAGAATATGACCATAGTTGAAAGACACTATAGCATTGTAACAGCCTGGTTTGAGCTTAATCGGAATAGTGGTTTTGGAACCACAAATCTGAGGTTGGAAAAATATTTTAATATTATTTTTGGTGTTTATGATGTGTGATTATACATGTGTGAAATTTTTGTGTGATAATTTTATCGATTGGATGGTTAATTTGATAAAAAGACCTAATCGCGTAAAACGCAAAAATTGCTTATTAATTGATAAAGTGCTTAAATGGCTATGAATTATTAAATTGTGAGTCCTTAAAATGTTATTAGTCCATAATTAGAGCAAGTGGACACTTATGGACAACCATTAAGTGATTTATATGTTTATTAACCAAGGGTAATTAAGTAAATGTGTAAATATGTTAATTAAAACATAAAATAAACCATTTGTTTTCATCATTTTTGTTCATCCACCACCGAAACTTAGACAAAGAATAGGGTTTTTGAGCTTTGAAGCATTCGACCCTTGTTTATCTTGATTGAGGTATGTTTTGGGCTTGATTTTTTGACGATTTTTACGTTTTTGAGATTGTTGCTTCATATATTAGCTAGCCCATGCTTTAATTTTTGAATTGGTTGATGAATTTGTGAGTTGCCATTGATGATAGCTTAATTTTTTTTGAATGTTGATGATGAAAAATGTTAGATAAGTGATAGATTATCATGTTTGATAAAGTGATTTTTGATGAAGTCGAATAATGAGGATTAAATTGTGAAATGTGTGAAATGTGTAGTTAAAATGTGAAATAATTGAAAGTTTTGGTGTAACCACCGTTACCCATATCCGTCGCCGGAATAGGGTTCAAGGCATTACTGGACTTAGACACACATAAACGTACCATACTGAGTCATAAAATTTGTGTCAAAATTTAAAACTTTTCATACATACATGTAGCGTCCTTATTATAGGTCTATGAGGCCCAAAACATGCTTTGGAAACATTTCGGGATAAACTAAGAAACTAAGAACACTAGAAAATTTCATAAAACATAAAAAATTTTCATATTTAGAGAGTCATATGCCCGTGTGGGTAGGCCGTATGGTTACACACGCCCTTGTGGCTTGGGACATGCCCGTGTTCTCAACCCTTATAACTTTCTGTTTATGACGTTATCAACAATTGAGGGTCACACGGCCAAGTCACATGCCCGTGTGCTAGGCCATGGGGTGAATTTATTTCTCGCAATTAATGTGCAAACTTCATACGGCCTGGGCACACGCCCATGCCCTGAGGTCGTGTCCTTCACACGGCTAAGACACATGGCCGTGTCTCTGACCGTGTGTTTACTACTGGGCATTTTGTTTTGCCTAATTAGGGTGCAGGCGACACACGGCCTATCAACATGCCTATGGGGCTGACTATATGTCACACACGGCCTAGACATATGCCCGTGTGCCTACCCGTGTGGACAAAATATAAGCTATCTTCCAAGCCATTTGCCACCCTGAAACACAATAACTCATATGTCCATTCAACAACTCTTATCATAACATATTTTAACAACCAATTTTCACAATCAAGGTATCCACTCATCATTCACATACCATAATTCCCATGCATGGAAATTACACAATTATCAACTCATTCATGCATTCAACCACATTCATGAAAGACATCATTAATTGATTATACCAATAACCCACCATTTCCAATTTCAAATGTCCATATACAAAATGGACTTTCATCTAACTTATGCCAACAATTTGGCCAAACGAAATATGACATAAAATAAAATGACTAAGTTCCTATACATGCCATACTTACAAAAAGACCACTAATGTCAAATACCCAAGACAACAATTCTGATAGTGTGATGAGAGCCTCCGACAAGTCCTGATCCCGAGCTAGCTCGGTGACACTATAAAACAAAGGAAAAGAAAGGAGGGGTAACGTATATAGCTTAGTAAGTTTATATGCAAATAAATAGCATCGTAACCATACAAATTAATGTAAAGAGAGTTGATACATTTACCCTTGAGCTCATATATGTTAAGCTTACTCAAGCACAACTTACCATGATATCACCACTTATAACGTTCATACTTACGAATTTCTCGTGCACACCTGTACCACATCATCATACAAACACACATACATTTCCATATCTTCTATTATTCCAATTGAACACATCAGAATACTAATAGATACTCAGAAAACTTACACATTAGTGCCACATATATGTAGCCAAAGCTACCACTTATCACATTTCACATATGTGCTCGTTCTCGAGCTAGTCACGGGTTTGCTCACACAAGTTGATGGTCGGGACGTAGCTACTCAGTGTTGCTTACACAAGCTAACAGGTATCTGCAACACATGCATGATTACCTAGCCACTGGTAATTGTACAAGACCAGCACCCGGACATCATATAATCACATAAACACACTTAAGGTCCTAGTGACATGTCACTCGTATCCTATTTTATTCCTAAGGTTCAACAGGGATTTCTCACTTAGCACTTATCGAAGCTTTGTCAAATACATTCAATGAGTCATATATACAATTCATACAATATAACAACATATAACATAAATTTAACAATGTATTATTTACATACAAACTTACCTCGGTACAAAAATAGCAAATTTTGTGATTTAGTCCACGACCTTTTCTTTCCCCCAATCAAGGTCGATCCCACGTCTTTCTTGCTCTATAATAACATATTTAGCTTGTTTATTACTCACATTATTCAATTTGACCCAAAATTCATATTAAGGCAAATTTACATTTTTGCCCCTAAATTTTCACTTATTTACACTTTAGTCTCTAGGCTCATAAATGAAATGTATTCATTTTTCTAAAAACCCAAGCCTATTCGAACCTATCTTATGCTTATAGCAGCCCACATTTTCTTTCACTTCAAATTTTTACCACTAATTTTACCACTTTTACAAATAGGTCCTTATGGGCGTTTTCACCAAAAATCACTTAGTAAAAGTCATTTATTACACAACTAACATTCATTTTCTACCATTAGACATCAAAATACATGCATGTCATACATGGGTAAATTTTTAAACATGAACCCTAGCTCAAATTAGTGGTAGAAATAGATAAATAGGGCGATAACGACTTCAAAAATGTAAAGGGCATTAAAAATAGGGCTAGGATGCACTTACTATCAAGCTTGAAAGTTGAAGAAACCCAAGCTATGGAGAGCTTGAGAATTTCGGCCAAGGTGGAGAAGATGGACATAATTTTTGACTTATTTTCCCTTTTTATTCTTTTATTAACCAAATGACCAAAATGCCCTTAAGGCCTTTCTTTAAAATTTTACCTTTTCTTGTCCATTTTTGTCCATCATGACATTTAATGGTCTAATTACTAAATAAGGACTTCCAATTTAAAAATGCATTTCAATTAAGCACTAAAAGCTTCTAGAACACCTATTTTGCAACTTTTGCAATTTAGTCTTAATATTCAAATTGGACACTCTATCGCTAAAATTTCTTTACGATATTTTCACACATGCATTCGATCACATTATAAACCTTAAAACTTTATTCCAATAAATTTTTCTACTTCAGATTCGTGGTTCTAAAACCACTGTTTCGTTTAGGCCCTAATTCGAGCTGTTACATTTGGGCTGCTAGGGACTCACACGAAATTCGGCTAAGCATGGGTCTAGTGAGATTTTGTGTAATTTGTGATTTTATGAAATAAGGACTAATTTGTGAAAAACGTGAAACTTTAGGGGCTAAAGTGTTAAAATTCCTAAATATGTTTAATTGTGGATGAAATTGAATGATTTGGTAATTAAATTAGTTAAATTTGAATTTATATAGATCAAGAACGAAAGAAATCAGATGTAGGTCGGGGGAAGTCGAAAGTTATCGAATAGTCGCTCTGATCCGTTCATCCCGTTTTTGAGGTAAGTTCATACGCAAATAAATGTATTTGAGTTGTATTATATATGTTTATATGATATTGAACTGTGTTGGATGCTGAATAATTGAGTACGAGAAAGTATAGACAAAGTTACGACGTCTGAAAGCCCCGTACGAACCGTAGAAATAGTATAGGATACAAATGTCATCACATTAGGATTATCGAGGTGTGATTTCATGTAAGACCATATCTGGGACATTGGCATCATATATGATTTCGTATAAGACCCTTTCTGGGACAGTGGCATCAATACGTGATAGCATGTAAGACCATATCTAGGATATGGCATTGTACGAGCTTATGTGATATCCGAGTATCCTTGACAATTCCGAACGGTTCAACGGGCAAAGTTAACATGAGAAAGAATGTGTAAATAAATTCAATGATACAGGTACATTGATGTTTATGTAATTAATAAAAGGAAAGTTAGTGATGCATATTGAATATGAGTAAGTGAAAATGAAGAGAAATTTAGCACTTATTCATGTGATTAGCCATACTTTCCCTAGTTGATTTGGTTTATGAGTGCTTTGTGTGCTAAGTTTATTTGTATATGGCTTACTAAGCTTTTTAAAGCTTGCTTTGTGTGTTATTTCCCCATTTTATTGATAATCGAAGCTAGCTCGAGCTCAGGGATCGTCAAGAATCATTGTCACACTGTCGTTCGCTATTTCAGTACTTTTGAAACTTGTAAATGTGGTATATGGCATGTATAGGCTAGTGTTGTTTTGGTATACTTTGAAATGTGAATATAGCCATGAGAGGTGGCTTGAGAATGATGTCAATGTGGATGTGAATTTGGCCATGTTAATTGGTTCATTTTGATAAGTATGTTATATGGCATATGTTATGTCAAATATGTCTTATGTTTTGTGAATGCCTGAATAGGTAAGCTATTCATGATGTAATATGGTAGTAAAAATGGTATAGTTGATATGAGATTTGGTTGATGAAATTGGTATGAAAGTTGTGGATGATTTAGTAGTTGAATGAATGAGATAATGTTTAGTTGGTTATAAGATATTTGGGTGATTTTGGCATATTAATTTAGCTTACTTTGGATTGGCAATTGTGTTTAGAAATGATGGATGTTATTATGGTATGAAATGTGCAGGAAATGGTCATTTTTGGTTGCCTATTTTATGTGAAAAATGATGCCAAATGAATGCTTCTAGGTACATGAATGATAGGTCAGAAAAATGGCTTAAACTAAGCCTATTTTCGCACCACACGGCTGAGCACACGGGCATGTGACTCGACCGTGTGATCCCTACACTTTAGCTAAAACAAGTCAGTGAGTTACACGGCATAGACACACGGGTGTGTTTACTGGCCGTGTGTGGCACACAGGCTAGCACATGGGCTTGTGGCCAACCGTGTGACCCAAGTCAGTAACCCCTCTAGTTTTCACATGGCCTGACACATGGGTGTGTCATTGACCGTGTGGTACAAGTCAGTATGTATGCCCTGTTTTCACACGACCTAGACACATGAGCATGTCTAAAGCCATGTGAATCACACGGCCTGTTCACACGAGCGTGTGACCTCTGTTACTTAGATAAATTTTAAAGTTTTGAAAATTTTTATACAAGATTGGTTTAGTCCCCGAACCATCTCTAAATCATGTTTAAGGTCTTGTAGACCTTTTTAAGGGACTTTGTGTTTATGAATGAATATGATATGATGATGTATGAGCAATGTATGTAAAATGATTGTATAATGTTGTGTTTCGATAGGTAATGCCTCTTAACCCTATTTCGATGATGGATACGGATTAGGGGTGTTACAAGCATCATGTCAGAAATAAGTAAAATAGTGGCTAAAAGATGCTATGAAATCCTTGACCAATTGTTTATCAGGTAATATGTATCGGATGATAAATGTATTAAATGTATAAAATGAAACGGGTAACACTAAATGGTTAAATGGAATGAAACATTGAGTGGAGAAATTGATATGAATTATCAGAATGAATTGTGATTTACGAAAGAATTGTGTGTTAAATGTATAATACGAAATGGTTATATAAAGTAAATGTACGAAATCATCATATGAATCAATTATATGGAAAATAGTTATATAAAGTGTTTATACAAAATGTTGATATGAATAGTTATGCAAAAAGGGACATTTGAAATGATAAATGAATAGATGTTGAATGAATGGTATATCAGAAATGTTTACTTTTATATGATTTACAGCATAATAAGTTTAGTGCATGTGTAAACTATAATTTATACAGAGTTTTTATAGTTGTTTTTGGCACCTTTTGACTTGAAAATTTATGAAATCCCAAAAATATGATAGTTAATTGGGTGAATTTTGTTCATATTACGATAATGGGCATGATTTAATAAAGTATGCAATTTTATGCTTTTATGTATTAATTTTGTACATAATTTAATTATTTTATGCTACATATTAATGTGTTATATTTAATTTTGTAGTGGGACCATAAAGTTGATATGATTTTAATTGTTGCATGGGCATGAGATTATTTCTACCCTAGTGGACGACAAAAGCATGTAATTTAGGTCATGAAGATGTTTCCTTGATCCAATTAAAAATGGTATCACATGATGGACAAGTCTGACAGCTGAATGGGTCACAAAATTGTCCAAACAAGGAAAGAGAAGCCCAATTGGGCAATGGTGTTTTGAGCAGCCAAAAATCAGTTTTGGGATAATTATTTAAAGGTCCCTATATTTAGAAAACAATTGAAAATCAGCACACTAAGTTTGCCCAAGAAATCGTCCACCCCTTGCTTGATTCAAGCATGATTTCATGCATGAATCAAGCATCCAACAACCACTCCCTTGCACAATATATGGTTGGCCAAGCATGAGAGCATATCATGGGATTCAAAATGCTATTTTTAGCAAACCTACTAGCCACCCCTCTAGTATAAATGGACCCTCTCATTCTACTATTCAATCATCTGTTACTTAACATTCATTCTTCATTTCTCATTCTCATCACATTTTCTTCCTTTCAGGCATAGCCATCCCAATTTTCCCTTTCCCTTAGCTAGCAATTCCTTGAGGAAAAACTTTCTCTTGATCGGCCACTTTGAAGAGCAGCTTGTAGAGGAGCAACCATCAGAATTGGAGGAAGCCTCCATGGTTAGTGATCACACAATCAAAGAGTTCTTTCTTCCTTTTGCTTTTCCTTAATTATTCATTAAGTTTGCAAATTGCTTTGTTGTTTTTCATGATGATGATAGCTTAATTTTGTTTAGCTAGAATGATTACCTTTATTTAATAAAGTTCATTTGAGTTATGCTCATATTGTTCTCTGCCTCAGTCATTCATGTTTTCAGTTAAACTCAAGTATGTATTTCATTCATACATGATTGAATGCATTACAATTAGTTGACCAATCTTAACCAGACGATGGCTAATGGACACAATAATTGAAAAGTGTATGCTTAATTTAGATAATAACCCGACTAAATTAAAGGTTCATAATAACTCGAAAGAGCTGTATTATCTTGCATAGTTTTTAGGTTTATGTGATTAAATTGTTTCAAACCTAACCTGCCCTTGTTACTTTACATGAATTCTAAGAAACCCTTAGTTAAGTATGATCAGTAAAACGTATGTTTTACTAAGCAAAAGATTCCAAAAGGACTTAATTTTGGTTTCAAACTCATAAGAGATTGAGTTGCCTTGGATTATTTTTCCGGAACATTATGAGCATGATAAAAATGAACTAAGTTAAATAATGTAATTATTCTAGCTTATGCATGTTATCATTGTTAAAATCTTGTGAATTCTATGCTAAATCCATCTAATTCATTTTATTGCATATATTGCATTTAGGTTAATTTGCATTAGGGATCACTTTGCATCTAGATAATTATTTAACTTAAATAAAATTTATTGTATTTTTCTTACCAAATTGTTAATATTGATGTTGCAAAATATTGATTAACTTATAGAGTCTCTGTGGAGATGATAACTCTTATACTTACTTATTACTTGATAACGACTGTGTACACTTGCATAATCCACATGTTACAACATGTAAACTCACTAAGCTTATGAGTCTTGTGATATGTATAGGTTATTGATGAACTCAGGACCTTGATTATGAATTTAATTACAAAATGTTTAAGTTACAACCTTAACGGTAAGTTAAAGTTAAAGTTTAATATGAATTTACTAAGCAAAGATTTGCTTACGTCTGTTGCATTTTATTTCTTATAGATCATCAGAAGTTTATATCGGTTGGAAGTTCAAGTCAGAGCTCACACTATCAATTCATCGACTTGGTATAAATTGTGATTATTAGATTTATGTTATAAGTGGCATGTACTAGGAGTTTAAATTCACTTGTTATTAAACATGTTGTTTAATGCTTTGTCATGTGAAGTTGTGGTTGTGCTTATTTGACTCTTTTGGTAAGTTTTGATTATATGTATAGAAGTGGTAAGATTCATGCCTTTGCAAGTTTGGTTTTGATTGTGGTTTAAGGTTATCAAATGCTTGATAGATACATTTTTTGTGATTTGGGAAATGATGTATGTCAATTGGATTCTAAATATTTGAATTATTGTATTAATGAGGGACATTGGTTAGTTACTTAGGTTGAATGTTTTTGGTATGTTTTTGACATGTTTGAATGTGTTTTGAATAGGTGAAAATGATTGGAAATGTTTGTGTTTGATACTTAAGAAATGGTTGAAAATTACTTGTTTTTGAAGTCATTTTGGTTACATACAGCTTAGGACATGGTCTGCCACACTATCGTGTACCACACATGGCCTCCCCACACGATTGTGTGCCTTATTGATTTTAGGTGCAGGATTTTTTCAGACGGGTTCAATTTGTTAGATGGCCAAGAGACACGACTGTGTGACCCTATTTTGAATTGTACACGATTCGAGGACATGGGTGTGTGGAATAGCCACACAACCATAATTGAGGCCACATAGGCTAGTCTCTTTCACATAGCCTGGCCACATGGCCGTGTGACCCCTGTTTTTAGTTTTCCTTATATTTTCCTATTTTGTTTCAAATTAGACCCTGTTTGTTTCCAAACTAATTTTAAGGTCTCATAGACTCGATTTAAGTTCTGTTTTTATATATATGCTTTGAATAATGATTGACTAATTATTTATAATGATTAAATTGAAATCTAAATTGTCTTTATTTATAATTGAACTGAAATTTTGAGAATATTGTAACTTAGTCTTAGTTAAATTATGGATGGTATTAGAGCCTACGTAAGCCCATATATGATTTAAGAAATGATGTATTTGTTAATACTAAATTGAATTGACATGTTTGGATGATTTTTGTTAAATTTGAGTAATAATTATGTATTTATGAAGTATACTATGTTTATTTGAGATATTCAATGTGAATTGAATGTGTTCTATTCTTGTTATGACTGTAGCATTCTGTCACTCGGGTCCAACGACCAAGTTGGGTTATGGGTGTTACAAAAAATCTCAACTTTTATATTTTTTACAAGCTTTGCTTTAATGAATTTTCTTTTCATTTTCATGGTTGTTAGTTTTTTTACAACATAAGTAGCTAAACCTTTAATGGGGTTGGTTGATAGAGATGCGGCGAGCTGATTTTTGGATGAAGAACCAAATCGTAATAAGTTGAACTAATTTGAATCAACTTAAAAACTTAGGATTGACGAACCTAATGGAATATTTAGACAAATGAAACTGAGAGAAGATCTTGTTGGGAACCAATTCATTAGTCCCGAGTTAACTAGTGAGAGATCGAGAGATAATCTAGATTAACTTGTCTAACTTGGTAAAATGAAGATCGGGAGGTAAAATTAAGTCATTTTGGGAATTGAAGTGATTTGGATCCCTAATTCAATGATTAGTAATCTACGTCAATGTCAACCACCAACCGTTTGTTATTTAATAGTTAATTATGCAACTTTGCATGTTTTACAATTTAGTCCTTGCTAGCTGATAGTAATTTAGATGAGTTTATTTTGATTTTATGATTTACCGTGATATAAATCTTTGCGATTAGTTGGTAAGACCCTTTATTCTACACGCACATTATTTAGAAATTGTTCAATCCATATCTCCCCCCTGTTCGCAAGATTGAAGGAAAGGTGGTCATAAGTTGAGGTGATAGAATAATCAGTTTATGAAAACCATCGTTTTCGAGCAACCCGGGAGGGTAGTATGTACATGTTCAGCTTCATCACTGTTGGGAAACCTAAAGTAAAGGATCCACATATCTATTGTAACACCCCAAACCTAGCCTAGAAGTTAGGCCCGAATCCGGCGTGTCACATTGAAGTGTTTTTTGAAAACCAAGTTTTCATTGAAAACCCTTCTTGTTTAAAAGTTTGCGTAAAACCTCAATTTGTATTTGATTGATTCCAAACATGGTTTAAAAAAATTATTCTTTTTTTGAGACGTTATTACTTATAAAATCTTAACCGTTGTATAAGTTTAATTTAAAATAGTTGTTTTGGAAAAACTCATTTCTACCTCTAGCAATTATCAAAACCACAATTAAAATCCCAAATTTGTAATTCAGAAGTTTAAAAGCCTTATTACAACCCAAATAGAAACAATTAAAAATGAAATAAACGTAACTACTAATATATTAAACAGCTTGCAGTGTGGCCACCTCTGAGTCCTCCCCTAAGTTGAGCCGCCTACTGAGGGTCACCTGAAAATTAAAAAGAGGGAGTGAGTTTCGAAACTCAGTGTGTACGACCCTCATCAAACAAATAATCATGCAACGATCAAATTGGGCATAAGCCATATTCAATATCGGTGGCCTTTGGGCCTTAGCCCATAGTTGCCTCAGTTGGGCCTGAGCCCATATCACAATATACGGTGGCCTTTGGGCCTTAGCCCATAATAGACTCGGTTGGGCACGAGCCCATATCTCATATATCAGAATCATATGCATAACGCAAGATGTATGCTTTCCTATCCCATCCAACCATGCACTTCCCTCTTCCAACCATGCACTACCTGCGAGGAATAAATCACTCGCGCCATCCCTACACTTACAATGTTAGCACTGGTTGCGACACTAACTCAATCGTTGCAGCAGAGCTGCTCGGTGGCTTAAAAGCCTACGATGGATCCACAGTCATCAAGCGACAGTGCGACCCTCAAATACACTTCCTCCGATCAATAACCCTAATCCCTATACAACATAATAATGCATGAATGTAGCAAATAACATTTAACATACATAAGTCATGCTCATGACACATAGGGGTACTTTCGTCATTTCTTTCCTAGGGGTATTTCAGTAATTCTACCCTACAGGGGTATTTCAGTAATTCTACCCTACAGGGTATTTCAGTAATTCTACCCTATAGGGGTATTTCAGTAATTCTTAGCAATAGGGGTCTTAATTATGAACTTTGGCCCGTCAACAAGTCATCGTTGGTTAAAGTGAACGGACACTATGCACCAGGTAGGATTTTAGAGAAGAGGAGGTGGGTCATTAAGACCGCTTAAGTACCAAGCTCTCCCTAGATCCAATCTTAGACATGCATATTCCCATTGCCATATTCTAACGTTACGACTTGTCCACAAACCTACTTGGTAAATTAATTAAGTCTTATGCCTGTTTAAGGATTTATTAAAAACTAGGCCTAAAACTCCATTATAAAATCCTAGCAAGTCTACACGCTTTCATACATTCATATAGCCCAATCTGGCCCAATCACACTTATATGGCCCATTAGGCCTAATCACAGTCATATGGCCCATTAGGCCCAATCACATTTATACAGCCCTTTAGGCTCAATCACACTTATGTGGCCCATCAGGCCTGAATCCATTCCAAACCATTCAACAAACCTAATCAATTCATTACATTTTACCAAATTATCAATTTTTGCTTATTTTGGCTCACAGGCCCGTCAGGCCCATTTGGCCCATTTTGGCCCAATTGGCCAAAACGTGGCCCAAGTCCATAAGATCACTCATGGGGCCTCTACTAACGTATCAGTTTCCCTCATACGAGTGTTCGCACACTCGCATGACTACCGTAGCCAAACTTTCGGCTTTTTGGCATTTCAGCTTTTCAGCTTTTCGAGATTTGCCGATCTATCATGTGTGTGTAGTGTATGTACACACCTAGTAATGAAATGTGCTACAATATTCTTAGCCATGAACCTACAAATGATGTCACTCAACGATTAATCACACACTTATCAAATACTATCACCAAAAGCCAAAATCTCACCTATGTCTTACCTTGAACAACCAGTCTTAATAGCCTTTCTTTGACCACTGATCATGCGTATCTCCTAAATCTGCATCATTCTTAATCATTAAAAATAGAATAATAGTTGACTTGTATCCAAAACAAGTCTCCTTTTCCCTATCTATGACCATTCGGCCAACACCTAACCAAAATAAAGAATACTTACCCAAGAAGCAATCGGCCCAAGAGGTATTCGGCTTTTGAGATTAGTATGGTGAAAGGGGTTATTTGGCACAAATAAGAAGAAGAAGAAGAAGAAGAGAAGAAGGAATCGGCTAAAACCAAAGGTAAATCAAAAGAGAATTTAAAAAGAGAAAGTAATGGAAGATCGGCAAGCAAGGAAGGAATTCAGCTTCTGAGTACTTAGAGAGAAAAAATGTTTCTGCAACTCAAAAATGAGGAATTCGACTAAAGGGAAAAAATTTTGGCATTACCCTAGAATTCTTGGCACCTATATATAGCCTATAGCCGAATTTTCTATCCCCATATTCCCAATTCGGCTCCACCTCTTCCACACATCTCATCCCCTAATTTTTCTCTACGATAAACTCCTTAATCCCTTCCTCAAATTCCTCTTCTGATCACTTCTCTAAGAGTTCAACTTCACCGCCACCACTAACCATCTAGAAGGCAAAAATAAATCCCTAATAAAATACCATGCCACTACTCGAACCTTAGATCTCCCTGCCTGCTAATGACGCCACCTCCCTGCTCCCTAAGTGGTGCCACTTTGCCACTAGACCACAACTCATTTTGTGTCATTTTTCTTTTTCATTTATTTAAAAGGCCAACTAACTGAAGTCACAGATCCCTTGGGGATAACCAAAATTTTTCTTATACCCTTACTTGATCCCAGGACATCTCCAGCACCCTTAGACACTCAAAATTCATTAAACTCTTAAAGCCAACATGTCATTTGTTATTTTCTTGCTTACTAAAAAAATTTATGAGACCCAAAGCCCAAAGCCCAATTCATCTAGGCCCAAAATTCGAGGCGTTACAACTGTTCTGAGTCCGTGTCTGGTTAATAGGGTTATAAACATATGAAATTTTCCAAATGGTATGTGAATTGGTAATTGAAATGGAAATGTGATATGTAATAGATTGCAAAAGAATAAAAAAAAAGCCTTAGGGGCCAAATGCGAATACGAGAACCAATAGGCTTGGAAATAGTTAAGAGTCATGTATGAATTTGAGTATGTAGATGTAAATGTTGATGTTATGCTATCAATTGGTGTGTTATTAAGAAAAGAAATGGTACCTTAATTGTTAAATAGCATAAATGGTATGTTTTGGTACTTCTGTGATGATTTGAAGCATGAAATGAACCTAAGTAAGTTATGTGATACTAGTAGCTATGATATCAATAGGTGTAAAATTGGTTTAATGTGTATATATATATAGAAATGAAAAAACTTGACATGAATGATATGATATTATGTTTAAGTGGATTTGGGCATATGTATAAGTTTGCATTATTTTGCTTGAATCATGGAAATGCCACTGAGCATATTTTCTTATCGTACGGTTTGTTTTCTCTATGCGCAAGTAAAGTAGATTCCTAATAGTTCGAGCAGTTGATCTAGCATTCAACAAGAAATTCCCGACTCAACAACATTTGTATATCATCATTTTGTTAAGTCTGACATGTTCCTAGGTTGAGTTATTTTCAATATAATGCTATGTCTATATACAATTTTGAATTAGAACTTTGATGTATGAAATTGGCCAATTGAATGCAATATGTGTATGAATTCAATATATGATTTGAATTGTGTTAAATGCTACAATTGTCAATGGTTTTTGTGATTAGGTGTGGATGTTTAAGATTTTGAATAAACTATACCTAATAGCTAACTTATAGGTGATATGGCATTGGTACATTGTTGAATAAGGAATTGTAGTTCATGAATTGATGCTTGAGGATTGCAAATGTTGCTTTAATTTATGAGATGAATATGCAAAATGGTTGATTTGGAATTGCAAGTTAATGTTCATTAATATTTTGTAAAAAGAGTTTTTTACGTTACAACGTTAAGCGTATGTTATCGCGACGAGATCAGGTCACCATACCATGACGCGATGTCAAGCATGGGTCGTTGAGATGAGACCCAGTCAGTATATTGCGTCGTGATGAGGAACCCTCTATCATTGCGACATTAACCTGAAATTTTGTAGACATTATAATTTAGTCCTAATTCGATATCGGGTTAGTATTAGAGCTTTCGTAAGCTCATATAGGGCTCGTAAATGCATATTAAACATTATATACATTTAATTTTCTTAAAATGAATTTTTAATGATGTAAATTAGATTATAAATTTTTCGTAGTTACTCCAAAAACGAATGTGACACCATATAATTTTGATCCAGCGATTGGGTTGGGTCTGGGGTCTTATATTTATAGATAGAAACTATAAGTTCCCTAATGAAATAATGTGAAATCAGATCTTGATACAATGTTAGGTATTGAAAAATACGAGCATCCTATATATAGGGACTAAATTGAATAAAATGTAAAACATGTCTGCTATGTATTTGAATGTTAATTGGATGTAAACTAATGTTATTTCTGTTATTGAATTATCAAACATAGATAAAGATGATGTCGGGCCATCGCGAGAGAAGGGAAAGTCAAGAGTTGTAAACAACGTTGCGCCATGACGCGAAGTCACAACATCAACTCAATAATTTGAAATCTTTACAATATAGTCTTTATTCAATCTTGGAATATGAAAATAACTTTCATAAGCTCATTTAAATCCCGAATTTGGTTAGATATCATATAATAAATAAGAAATAATAATAATGAAATGTACAAACTAATTATTTGATTTTGCTAATGTGATTGTAGTTGCTCTGGCGATGAATGCAGCATCTCATAGCTCGGACTTGGTGATTAGGTTGGGTATGGGGTGTTATATTTTGTTTCCCACCATGCGATGTTCGATGAAAACAAGTTCTTGTTTGATGTTACCAACACAAAGGCTAATAATATTCAATACATTGAGGTTAGGCATAGTTCTTTTGTTCCTGTGTTGACTTCTTATATTCTTAAAGCTACCATTTATTCATCTATTTTGGTGGAGAACTCTTCTTCTAAATTGGTGGTGGTCTGTCACAATTCGTTGTGTGAAATTAATGTCTTTTTGACACTTAACAAGCTTGCTTTCTAGCCATTTTATATTTATTTATTGCATTTTTATTTTTATTATCTTGGATCTATTTTATTGCAAAATAAGTGTTTTTAAGCATTTTTTGGTGTTTTAATAACCCATGAGGCCAACTCAGGCCTTGAGAATGACTAATAGGCTATTTGAGTGTGTAAGGTGCCAGTTTAGGCCCAATAATACAAAAGACAACGCCAGTGTCACGACACTAGCATGCATCGTCGCAACACTAAACATCAAAGCATTTAGGGGTGAAAAAGGGTCGATGTCCCGACATGGAACCTTGATGTCGCGACACTGTAACTATTTCATGGAAAGATGCGACTGTGTTCCTTGAACGACAATTTTGGATTATTTTCTTAATTGGACCCTAAGCACATAATAGTATATTGTATTAATTAGAATCAAAGTGTATCTACAATTGTGTGGGCACCAAGCAACATTTAGCCTATATAAGTCACCTTATAGTCTTTTGAGACGGAGATTTAGACTTAGTGAGACATTAGACCTAGACTTAGACAATTTTATTTTACCTTATTTTTATTTAGTTTTATTTTTATGTTCGTTTATTTAGAAGTTTTATATTCTAATGTGAAGACGATTGCGAGCGGAGATTGTTTCGAAACCAGACTTCAATTATTTATCAATGAGCATTCTCTTTTGCTTCTATTATTTATATTTTATTAGCCTGATCAACTAATGTTTGTATGAATATTGAGATAAATTATTGTGCTTTATTCATATTTTACATGTTTCACTTATGGATTTGATTTATTAATTAAGTAATTATTTATCTAAAATTGAGTGTTTATTCAAGAGTGCTTAGTATATTAGGGAATGACGCTCCTCGTAGAATATCGAGAAAGGTGAGACCAAGAGCGTATCCTGTCAAGTATAACTTCTGCCAAGTAGTGAGATTGAAATGGTATCTGTATGCCTAGGAAGAAATCAAAAGGGTGAGTTAGGTAGTAATCCTTAGTGAAGATGAGAGCGAGATAGTATTCTTCGTTAAGGGTGGTAAATAATCCAATCGAGGGTAATTAGCAACTTAATTGATGATTAGTGATTTAATCGATCATAGGCCGGGAACTCGCATCATTGACACTAGGAATAGGAAATTCCACTAGGTTATTTTAGTTTAATTAATATTTTAATTTGGGTTCACACTACTAATTCAAGACTCAATTAGATTGGTAATTATTTTCTGTAATTAATCTAATAATAAATTTCTCCAATCTACAATCCCTTAGGTACGATCCTCAAAATACTTATCAGTGTTCTGTTGTAATGCTTTACTATATTACAATTTGACCGGTATACTTGTAGACACCGCTGTTTAATCTTTTATCTATTTTGCTGCAGTATTTCTAGTCTAGGCGTTTACATGTTTGGCAACAGTCAGGTGGGCAGACCCCCTATTGGTTTTTCTTCTTGGATTTCACCTTTGGTATTTGTTAATGGTCACTCTCCCACTATGTTGATTCCCTGTTCCTGACAACTGAAGTTGTGCTGACTGCACAAGCTGAAGTTAAGACAACTGCACTAGCTAATGTTGATGTGATTGCACTAGCTGGTGTTGTAACAACTGCACCAGTTGGAATTGAGACAAATATACCACAAAATATTCATCCTATGGTTGCAAGTTTAAAGGCTAGAATTTTTTTGACCAAAGGTTCTAACTGCTGAGTTAAATATTACATAACCAAGGTATATTGAAGAAGCATTCCAAAATAAAGAGTGGAAGCAAGCTGCACAATATGAATATGATGCATTGATAACAAAAAAAAATCTGGATAATTATTCCAAATCCTTTAAATAGAAAGCCAATTGGTTGCAAGTAGATTTTTAAGGTCAAGAAGTATCTAGATGGGACTGTTTCACAGTTTAAAAGTTAATTAGTTGCTAGTTGTGATTTTCAAGACACATTCAATCGTATAATAAAGCTAGTGACTATCCAAACTATTCTTTTTATTGTAATCACTAAGGGATGGAAATTACAACAATTAGATGTCAACAACACCATTGATTACATGAAGATGTGTATATAGAACAACCCCTAGGCTAATTCAACAAGAAGGGGATGGAAAACCACTAGTTTCAAGCTTTAAAAAGCTTTATACGGTTTGAGGCAAGCACTAAACTCTTTCTTTTATCTATTGGTTTTCAGTTAACTAAATCAAATACATTTATGTTTGTGAGAGTTGTCGATGGTGTGTATATGTATGTCTTAGTCCATATTAATGATATCATTATTATTGACAACAATAATGATCAGATTGATAATGTTGTACATCATCTGAATAATGAATTCTCTTTTAAGGATATGGGAATATTAAACTATTTTTAGGGCATTGAGGTGACCCTAATGATGGTGGACTATTCTTGGGTTAGGGTAAGTATATTCTTGACTTGTTGGCAAATAGTCATATGGACAAAGACAATGGCATGCCTACTCCTATGATAAGTACTTATCAACTATTTAGCACTATATTGGGAATCCTATTGAAAATAAAAAAGAGTATAGTAGTATAATTGGTACACTTCAATACAGAGTCATTACCAAGCATGAGCTTGCTTTTAGTATCAACAAAGTTTGTCAATTCATGTAGGCATCCTTAGATACACATTATGCAATTATGTAGAGGACTTTATATTACTTAAAAGGCACTGTGGATTTTGGTCTTCATTTTTACCCTGTTGATCGCCTCTCTATTGTTGTTTTTGCTGATGACAACTAGGGGCTCGATGTTGATGATCGACGATTGATTATAGGTTATTGCTTGTTCCTTTTTTGTGGCAATCTTGTGATGTAATGCTCCAAAAAAACAAGTGTATCTTGGTGCATTATCAAGGTTGAATACCATAGTGTGGCTTTTGCTATAGCTAATATTATGTGGTTGGAATCATTGCTTGGTGAGTTACATATGCCTCTTTATGACAAGTTTATGATATAGTATGACAACTCTAGTGTTACGGCAGCTTCATCAAATCCAATTTTACACTCTAAGTTTAAGCATGTTGAACTTGATTTACTTTTTGTTTGAGAACAAGTAACAATAGGCAAGTTGCTTGTTTGCCAAGTTCCTTATCAAGATCAGGTTGTAGACATTCTTATAAAACCCTTACATGCTTTGACATTTTGCAAGATTAGAGACAAGTTGAAAGTACAAGAGACTGCAGTTGGTTGAATGTTTGTGTTTGACTAAACAACAAAAGCATACTGTAGTTAGGTGAATGTTAATGACTCAACAAATGTTAGTTAGTAGTTAGCTATGTAATTATAGTTTGTCACATGTTAGCTACTTCCCTATTTTTGTGTATAAGGGTGAGTAAATTTTGATTTGATTCGAAAAACTCGATAAAAAATTCAAATTTTGAATTAAATAGTTCGAGTTATTTGAGTTAATCAAGTTATTCGGATCAACTTGAATAAAAAAATTAAGTTTTTCGGTTTAACTCGAATATGAATTACACAATTCGAGTTATCCAAAAATCCAAATAAGAAAAGGCAAAACTATGTCGTTTGATAAATGTTTACCTTTTCTAAAGTTAAAAGATAAAACCATTAAGTTAAAAGGCAAAACTACTTCATTTTGATAAATGTTTACTCATTGAGTTAAAAGGCAAAACCGTTATATTGTTTGTCAAGTTAAATAATCTTGTACTTCGTGTATTAGTTAAATAATCGGTCCATATAAACGCAACATTGAGTATAAATAATAAGATTCGTTAACTCGACTCAACTTAACTCGAAATTTTTTGACTCGATTTGATTCAATTCGAAGAAAATCAAATTGAGTTTAGTTGCTAAAATAAGATTCGTCAACTCGATTCACTCAATTTTTTTAACTCGATTCGACTCGACTAGATCGAATACTCACCCATAATATAAACACTAATACACTATATTTTTTTGCATCCCTGAGTCAACAAATTCTCTTGATTCTATTCTATAGTTTTTATTTCTATTTCATAATCTTCTATAGATCTTTACATTTAACTATACTCTTTTTTTCATGTTAGTACTTAAATTTTTTTGTTCCACTTTAATTCTTAAACTATCATTTTATTATACAATCTAGCCCATAGCATAAAAGAACAAACAAACATTGACACATGTTGCTAAAAAGCGCCACGTTGCGTTCATGAATTTTCAAAAATTATATAAATTATATTTAAAAAACAATATATATAACATAAAAATAATTCAATTTTTTTAAAAAATTAAAATTTTAGAAATTTATTAAATATATAAGTTTAAATTCAAAAAAATCAAAACAATATGTAAAAAATTTCAAAACTTTATAAAAAAATTTAGTTAAGATTTATAAAATTACGAAAACCTCAAAAATTCCTTAAATGTATATTCTAGAAATTTTGTAATAATCTTTTTTAAAAAAATATTTTCTTAACAAGGGACCCTCAAAATAAATAAAAAATAAAAAATAACAAAAAAGTATATGCTCTAGTAATTGAAAACAAATATAAGTTCTAGAAAAAAAAAACCAATCATTTCAAAAAATAATTGCAAAAAATATATATATAATTTTTTTAAAAAATTCAAATAAAAATTCGATCAACAGTGGATCAATGATAGTCAACACTTGGTTAACATTGATGAACGGTACTCAAAGTCAATGGTATAACTTTCTAAAATATTTATTTTTTTTAAAAAGTATTTTTTATTCTTTATATATTTTGGAATATATATATATTAATTTTAATAATCATGAACGTTAAGTGTTGGTTATAAGAACAGTGATGCATTTTGATTAGCACCACATATCAATCGAATATTTTAACAAAGTTATAAAAATTGAATTGAATCGAATAATATAATGATAATTTATGTACTAAAATAAAAAAAAAACGATTATAATTTGAGGTCAAATTATACCTTAAAACCTATTAATTCTTATATTAAAATTATTAATTTTACTTGACAACATAAAATAAGTTAAAAATTTTATAAATTCATCTTAATTATGGTTAATAAATTCTATAAGCAAGTTTTGTATATGATCTCTACATGTATTTATGTTAGAAAGCATATAAATGGAGATGTGTACAAGACTTGTAACATATCCAAGCAAAATGAAAAATTATTCTCTCAATTTATGTTATGTATTCACTTATCTCTTATTTCTCATATAATTTTTTTTAGTTCGATAAGCGTTATCAACACGATTTTTGTTAAATGTAATAATTTCTTTAGATCAAACAACATATTTATATTTCATTATTTTCCATTTGAGGATTTAGATGAGAAGATGAGATTTGGAAGATGTTTCCTATTTAAATTAATTTTTAATTAAATAATTTACGATTAATTGATTTCATTTTTATTGACATATAATCATGTGCAAGTCTAGATTTAGTGAGAAACTATGATAGATATTTTAATTAGATATCAATATGGAAAAATAAGTGTCAAAATATGATTTATCCCTTTTAAAAACAACGTTTTAAGTATTCGGTTGACTATAAATCCATTTAAAAAAATATTCTTTTTTAATAATACGGACAAGCTAATAGCATTTTAAAAAAGTTAAATTCTAAAATATTTAGACTATTCATTTTCTCATAAGGAAGGATGATATTGACAGGTCAAAAAAAACACATTCCAAAAACTCTTGATACAAGAAATGTGATCTATATTTAGATAAAATAATCTTAAAACATTTTATACTTTTGGGGAATAATGTATAATTTTTATTTAAATAATGGTCTTTGAAACATCTCTATTGAATCTTATTGTCAATAATTTAAGATTCATTATTTACCAAATCTTAAAATATTGGTCAAAATGAGAATGCTTCAAGATTATTTATTGAAATCAAGTTTTAATTATAGTGATTTTTGAGTTAAAACTCAACCGATTTCTTAAAAAAAAAAAAACAACATATGAACTTGAAAGTTCCAACACTTTCATCATTATTTGTATGTTTGACACCCAAGACCTTGGCTAGCAATACAAGCCAAATGGTATCTATATGGAAGACATAACCATGCTATGGAAATACTTCACCTTTTACATACATATGCTCTCATGCAAACATAATCTTGGATATAGTAAAGCAATACAAAGATTTTATTTTATGCATTAACTTACTAGTCTCCCTTCACTTTTGGAGGAATCCTTCTCTTTTTTCCTTTCCCCTTCTCCTTGTCTTATCTGCTGGTTTCTTGCCCTCGTGTTCACCAACACCCGAGATGTCCAAATGGACTCCTGGATCATTGGCAGTGTAGCTGCTGCCGAGCATGATCGAATTGTTAACAGCTTGGAAATTGCTGTTCACATAGGTACTCATCGCATCAGCCTCATCGTCTCCGACTGAAATCCTGTATTGAGGACTGGATTTCTCGTCCAACTCGCTTCGCATTGTGGCTCCAACGTTGTTTCCAGCAAGCGTGATAATTCCCACTCTGTGTTCGTTGTCATCATCGGTACCTCTGCGGTGACTCGAACCGGGTTTATGAATACCGGTTACGCGGCGAGTTATGGAAGAGACCATGTCTTTGATTTCTTTGTTGAAGTGTCTTTGTTTATCTCCGTCAACGTTGGACTGATCGGGCTTGTTTGTTTCGAGAGGCATTGTTGGAGGTGGGGTTGTAGGATTGATGAATAAAATGTGATTTGGAGTTGAAACTCAAACTGAAAACATTAAGATATAAGAGTAGAGGTAAGGCCAAAAACTACTGTTTGATGGAATAAAGAAGTTCCTTCCATTGAAATCAAAGGATTTCAATGGGATTCCCTGTTTGAAGGAAAGGGATAACTTGACAATTGGTTAAATTGCTATATATCATATGCTTTTGTAGCCCTCACTCTCTTTGGTTTTAAAAAATAGCAATTTAATCTTTTTAGTGATTTAAAAAAAGTTTAATATATAGAGATATATTTGAACTTGACAATTTATAACTACTTGTACTTAAATTTGAAAATCATAAGCGACCTTAATACTTTGTTTAGGTACCTAACTAATAACTTTAAAATACATTGAGGTGACACTGATAACCAATAGTATAATGAGCGGTGACATATGATAAAAAAATATTTAAGATTTATAAAAATTATATTTTTATTTTTTTTTTGCCTCGAGTTAAAATGTGAGATTGTCACATATCACTATGCTATTGGTCGCCAACACCACGTTGGCATATTTTAACAACACTAGTCATATTTTAACAACACTAGTCAGGTACCAACTTAATACTTTGTTATACAATTAAAATACACTGACATGGCACTAATTACCAATAACATAGTGAGTGGTGACACGTGACAACAAGAAAAATATTTAAAATTTATAAAAATTATAATTTTTTTATTTTTTTGTCATGCGTTAAAATGTAAGGCTACTACATATCACCATGCTATTGGTTGTCAGCATCACGTCGGCATATTTTAACTGCATTAGTAAGGTACGTAAAAAAAGTACCAAGTTAGCTTACGATTTTAAGTTTAGGTACCAATTAGGTCCAAAATAAAGTTTAGATACCAACTAGGTCCAAAATAAAATTTAGATACCAACTAGGTATATGTTGCCAAGTTCAGGTAGCTCTGTATATATTAACACTTTAAAAAATACTAAATGAATTTTCTAAGGTGATTTTAAAACATGATAAGTGAATATTTTCAATGTTTAAGTTTCTTGTTGTTTACAATTTTATCTCATTGCTTTAAATTTAAATGTATAGTAATCAAGTTTGGATGAGTAGTGAGATTAATTGTTGTGATACTAAAAATAATAATAGCGATAAAATTAGATAAAATAATAATAATAATAATAATAATAGAACTAGTGGTGTGATATATGTTTGAATCTTATCATAACGTGACGATAAAGTGAATTATTGTATAAGAAAATCATGATTAAGGACATTCAATTAAAATAGGTATATAATAAAAAAATTATTTATATATGTATGCTTTTTTATGAAATTAATAGATAATTATTATTTATTAAAATTATATTATTTTAAAATAATAATTTTATTAATGAAAATATTTTAATTATTCATGTAATATTTATTTTATTAATTCGAATTAATTTATAATAAAAATAGATCTAATTATCATATAAAAATAAATTTAAATATTTATTATATATTTACTTTCATAAAAAGTATTTTATGAGATTTAAAAATAATCAAATAAAGAGTAAAAATGTAAAAACCCTTTCACCGGAAGGCTTTCCTTTTCTACTTAAGCCTCCCATGAAAAAAAGTCTAATTATGAACTTCATCCTTTATTTTACTAAAATTAAAATTTTTAGTTACTACACTTTAATTTGTAACAATTAACTATCATACTTTATAGTAGTTGAAAAGTTAGTTTAATTGATTTTTTACCAAAGCTTTCTTTTTCTTACTTAACCCTCCCACGAGAAAATGTCTAATTATGAATTTAATTGTTGTACTTTATGAAAATTAAGAAATTAATTTAATTGGATAATAGTGTTAAAATTTGAAGTTGATTCTCTAACTCGAAAATCAATAGTTTGACGATTTATTTATAAAAGAAAAAGTTAATCAATATTAGCAGTTCAACAATTTATATGCAAAAAATTACAAAAACAATTAAAAGTTCAAGTTGATTTATTTAGCAACAATTGGATTAACTTATTTTTTTAATAAAGTATAAGGATTAAAAAGACTAATTTCTCAATTTTAATAAAGTAGAAGGATACAATTTATAATTAAACCAGAAAAAATGAACTTGGGAGATGGAATCCATTTAAGTAGAGAAACCATTTACTCTTGAAGTTGGATAATTTAACCTATTAATAGATAAATTAAAGTTCTGATTTTTTTTTTTTTTGAAGAACTTCTAAATTTAACTCTAATTTATTTTTTAATGATTGTGGATAAATTTGTATCAATATAAAATTGTGTTGTAATCTTTTCAACTTGGCCTAGACATTAGATCCGAATTCGGAAGATTATATTAGCCACTAAAATGGCCCAGTAAGCTATCGGAGTTTTGAAAACAGTCATTTTAAAACATTTGTTTATCTTAGAAGAAAACTTAGTTAATTACCGAATTATTTATTACTCAAAATTTAATTATATTATAGCAACGGAAAAATGATATATATTTACGTTTTTAATAAAAATCGGGGTTCATGCATAGCTAATTAATTATTGATGATTCGATGTCTTAAAATTAAATTAAATGTCATGCAATACAAAAACAAAAATATAAATCCAAATCCTATGTCCTATCCCACAGTTCTAAATAAAATAATACAGTCTTTGAATAATAAAATAAATCAAATAATGAGCCTAAACTAATTTTATAAGTAAAAACTGAACCGAGACCCTTTAGGTGTCGTGTTTACGTCCTAACCTGGTGGGTTCTCTATAAGGATGAGAATTAAAGACCCTTTTATAAAATTGTGTTGTAATCTTCACATATAAGTGGATTTTCATGAAATTCCACTGACTTGTATTAATTAATGGTTTAATAGCCATTTTGACCCTTTTAAACAATTGTTATATAGGTCCTCATGCATTTTTCTTGCAATACCCCTTGTCCAACCCGATCGCCGGGTTTGAGTTATAGGATGTCACATCCATTGCCGGAGCAACTACAAACATTCAACATTCAAATCAAAACATATCACATGCAAACATAAACATTTCAAACCATAGACATGATATGCAACCTTTCTCGAGTCTTACATGAGCTTACGTATGTTCTAAAGTTAGCTCAAGGTCAATCAAGGACCAATTTGTAAAAGTTTCAAATCTTTAGGTTGACGTTACGATCTGAGAGAGTTCCTCGTCGTGATGTGACATACTAACTTGGCTTCACTACGATGACGGGGTTCCTCACCACGCCATCGTTTGAAGTCCAGAGCTCGTCACGATGTGGACTCTATTTTTAGTACAAATTAGGTCATTTGGCACCTATTTCATGTCCACCTATCAAACTTACCATTTGGTGTATGATTGCACAACTAAACCTACACAAAGTTAACACCATTACATGCCAAAACTTAGCTTTTAACCATTTCCACTCATCCATTTTAATATAACTTCTAATTGACACCAAAACATATGAATTCAATCTGTTCAACTTCAATCTACTCATCCACGATTTTGTCCATTCAATGTCATCATTTTACCTATACCATTTCAGTCTCAAACATACCTGTAATAGGCCAATTTAGCCCGGGCCCACACAAAAAATAATAAACCCCAAAAAAAAAACAAAGTCCAAGTCCAGTCCAAAATTACAATTTGGCCTGATCGGAATGGCCCATTACTTGAAAAGATTGAAGGTCCATCTACAAGCTTGACGTATATGGAAACATAATCTTCAAGGATATGCAATCTTAGAAATGATATGCAAATCTTAGATATGATATGCAATCCTAGAAGATATGCTATGCAATCTTAGAAGATATGATTTTGGTATCTTATAGATTTAATTTGAAGATACCCTTTAATCTTAGCCGTTGATGTAATTGATCTGTGCCGTTGGATTTGGGGAGGCTCAACTATAAATAGAGGCCTCTCCCCTCATTGTAAAGCACTTAACTTGAGTTTTGGGAAACAATAAGAATTCTTGAGAGCATTCACTCAAATTTCTCTCTTTCTTGCGTTCTTATTTTCTGCGGTTTGTTCTTATTTTATTCTTCGTTCATCTTCGTTTTTCAACTTTTTTTATTTTGATTTAATCCTTGTTTCCTCGATATTTAATTCTTTTTTATATTTTATTTTTAATAATTTTGGTATTATATCAAATTATTTCATTTTTTAAGTTCAATATTTTTTATATTATTTATAAATTTGTATATTATATACTATTTGAATTGTTTTATCATTAATATAAAATTTTCTATATACCGTATATTTTAAATATGTAAATCATTTATGTATATATATCTTATATTACTATATTATATGTTATCCCTTATATATATTTTCTATAAATTTAAGGTTTTATAAATAGTATTTATTTATTTAAGAATATATTTATTTCATTATATACATATACTTTCCATTTTAAATTTTGCCATATCATTTTATGTTTCTTCTTTTTCAAAAATTGTTATAGTATTTTGTTGTCTTGTATATATAATTTGCCTTATTTTATTATTTTATATACATATTTATTCTTGTGTGTAAAGTTTCATGTTTATTTCTTATTTTTTTTCGCATAGATTTTAAATTGATATTATTTACTCTATATCTTTTATTTGATCACTCATATTCTTAAGATTCAAATTTGTTATCTTTATTTACTATAGCGTTATTGTTATGTTGCCTGTATTATTTGACATTTCATTCTTTTTACTTAATTGTTTATGTTGATGCTAATTATTAATTCGTTTTGTATCTTAGTTTTTTGGTATTAATGTTGCATTTTGCTCAAAAGCATCATTTTAAAATATCTATCTCCTTTAATTACCACATTTTATCTAAAAATTTTTCTTAAATAAGGCAATATTTTGTGTTTAAAAATTCGGGAAATAGTGCCCTAACGTGCCGGGTTGCGATTTTCCGTTTGACTAAGTAACTAAATATCCTTTTAATAAATTTTGAGATGATTTTAGTTACGAGGATTTAAAAACATCGTGTCCTGTAACAGCCCGGTTTAGACCCTAATCAGAACGAGTGGTTTTGGGACCACTTAACTGAGTTAAAATACTATTTTTATTATTTTAATAATGTTTACAGTGTGGTGGTATTACTGTGTGAAAGGTTCGTATAGAAATTTTACTGATTAAATAGTTAATTCGATAAAAAGGATTAAATCGCGTAAAGCGAAAACTATGTGTGCCATTAGTAAAATGACCTAAATGGCTTTGGCTTTTTACATGAAGGGCCTTAAGTTGAAATTATCCCTTTATTAAGTTAGTGGACATTTATGTCCATATATTTCATAATTTTTAAATGGTTTTAATAATGGTTACAATTGTAAAATGGTTTTTATGTTATTATTATATATAAACCAAAAGCATATTATATTTTCATGCTTCTTCTTCACCGAATATGAAACAAAAACAGCCATTTTTATGAAGTTTACATTCGGCCAAGCTTTATTACTCAATTAAGGTACGATTTTTGATCCGTTTTTAATGATTTTTATGTTTTTTAGCTTGTTGCAGCTCGGTTTAGCTGACCCGTACCTCAATTTCTGAAATTGGTTGTGTTTTTGAAATGTGCCATTGATGAGTATATGTTTGTTTTAATATTTCTTGATAAATTATTGATTGTTGTTTATAGATATACAAGTTTTACAAAGAGATTTTTGATGAAATTGAGTATTTGGGATTAAATTGAAAAAGATAGAATTTTTGTGGTTAGAAATGTGAATAAAATGAAAATATGGGCTGTTTAAATGCTATAGAAAATTGGCTAAATACATGTATAATGTGATTTTGTGTATTTTTTGCATAATTATGCATTAAGAACTAAATTGTTAAAGTATGAAAATACAAGGGCTATTTTGCAAAATGGTCAAAATACTTGTATATGTATTTAATTGATTATGTTAGTGAATAATTGAGTTAAATTTGGTTAAATTAGATCAAGACAAACGAATTCAAGATTTTGATCGAGGAAAATCGGAAAGTATACGAATAGTCGACGGATACACGAGGTAAGTCCGTATGGTTAAAAATCGAATTATTAGCTACTGAAATTGTTTTAATTGATGGTAATTGTATACATAATGAATAATTTACTCAAATTATCGGCTCTATGAATATGTTGCCATCACTGAATTATATGATTAAATTGAAACAAAAATTATATGTTATAAGAAATGATGGATAATCGGCCAAATTGTGAGTATGTAATGGTAGATACGTTAAATGGCTTTGTACTTGATTATATTAATATTACATGATGATGGAATGCCATAATATATTCGGTCTTGTGTTTGGAAGTAATGAAGTACTTTGGGGTTGAGTAAATGTATATTGGAGTTAGTTGAGTTTTGGTATATGATAAATTAAATGTCTTGTATGTGGTAAGTTTCTAAGCAAATATTTATCGTTGATTAAATTGAATACTATATATACATATATGTGCTGAATTGAAATGTATAAAAAGTTGAGGTTGCCGAATGCAAATAGAGTTGATAAATTTGAATTGATGAATATTGAGTAATTGAATATTGGCACTGAGTGTGCGAGTATAAAAGGTTACGAATGTAAAAATTGCACTAAGTGTGCGAGCCTGATTATTAGCCCTAAGTGTGCAAGCTTAAGTATCGAGCACTAAGTGTGTGAATTCAATATATAATGTTGAATAACTATTGGCACTAAGTGTGCAACTTTTCGAGTAATCGGGAATAGTCGAATGTGTTTTTGCCTTGAATTTCTTGAGAAGTATTCATAATTTATAATTTTGAATTTGAGCAAGTGAGTATCAAACCTATAGGGTTAATATTATTGATCATAAATATGTATGATTGATAATGGTAAAGAAGGTTGCATGATAGATGTACGAATTGGATGAGTAAAATGATATGATTATATATATCTATATACGATACCATGTAGTAAGTTTATAAGTAATTAGATGTATTGAATTTTAATTAAATGCAAGTGTTCATGTTGAAATGAAATATATGAAGTTATATGTGATATTGCCGAATCGGTGATACATTGTTAATCATGTTTAAGAAAATTACTTCGATTGAGTTTCGACATTTGAAAGTCCGTATGAATTATGATGAATACTTATGATTTTGGATATGTGAATTATGTGCTACAATAAATTTCGTATTAGTGATATATCGGGCTAAAAGCCTAGCAGGCCTTGAGCCGGTGAGTTTTATCAGACTATAAGTCTAGCAGGCCTTGAGCCAGTGTTATTTATCAGACTATAAGTCTAGCAGGCCTTGAGCCGGTGTGATTTATCAGGCTAAAAGCCTAGCAGTCCTTGAGCCGGTGAGTTTTATCAGGCTTTCGCCTAGCAGGTTTATACCGGTGTATTATTTTAGGCTTGATGCTTACAAATTTGTGTGCCAATGTGGTACGGAATGTGTAAGACGAGTTGGATGGTCAGGTATGATCTAATTTATTAGCTATTCGAAATTAGGTGAGTAAGTAACATGATTGTTTGTTACAAATTATAAATTATTAAAATGAAAGATGATATATGATATAGTATACATAAATGATAGATGAAATGATATGAGTATTGAAAAGTTACATGAGATCAATAAGTTATATAGATGAATTGATACATGGTTTAAATGAAATATAGTTATGAAAAGTGACATGATTTATATAGAAGATATATTTGAAAATGAATTACTGATGTTACTGATGAGTTAATATTTATACGGGTATAGTTTTGCTATCGGTTATATGAATGTGTTACAGGTTATACGTAATGAAATAAATCGACACCAAGGCTATGTGAATTCTATGATATTGATGTTGTATAGGTGATATGTGATATAAATGGTTTAGTTACATATATGGCACTTAGTATGCACGATACAGGGTTTTCGATGTTGGTCTTAAGGGTTCAACTGTAAAGATGATGCTACGAGAATAGAAATGATGATACAAATCAGTACAGGTATACATGGTACACTTGATAAGTAAGTGACATTGATAAATTTATATGACACGTGAGTAGATGTGATAAATTACACATGAATTACATGATTGTTAAGGAAATAAATATTGAATTAGATGAGGCTGGTTCAAAAGCAATCTTATTGCTTAAAATGACAAGCTTAATGTTAAATCTTTTATATAGTGTTGATAATTATACGAGCTTACTAAGCTTATTAGCTTACTCTGTCTATTCTCTGTATTTTACAGTGATTCGAATACTCGCTCGGGTTGGAAGTCATCAAAGATTTCATCACACTATCCAGGAGACAAATGGTATTTTTGAACTCTTAAAATGGGGTAATATGGCATGTATAGGCTAGTTAATAAGTTGATTATATGGTCACTTGTTTATATGAATGTGAGATGAATTTTGGGTATTATGATCAAGCTATGTGATATGGCTTGATGTGAGAAAAGTTGGTTTGATATAGAGGCATTATATGATGTGTGCATTTAGTGGTAAAATTTATAATTGACATTTTGGTTTGAATGATATGGATGAGTTGATAAGAATGGTGAAATGTGATTAATTTGTAAGTGGTATTTAGATGTATATATATGACTACATGAAATGGTTACTTTAGTATAAACTTATTTGTGATTCATGATATGTTGGATTAATGTTGAATGATGATGACATTTGATAATTTTAAAGTCTTACTGTTCCAATTTGAGTTACAAGTCTGGTAATGCCCCTTACCTATTTCGGCAACTGTTACGGGATAGGGGTGTTACATGTCCTAACGTACTGGATGTGATGTTTGCATTCTTTCGGAACAAATGAATCTCGAGTTTTAACTTAAATTGTTCAAGTTCTTTTGAAAAAAGGATCGTGTTTTAAAATCTTTTCGAATTTTTGACATCAAGACAGAAAACTAACCAATTTGGTACCAATTTTGGGCGTTACGAGGGTGTTAACCCTTCTTCGTACGTAACCGACTCCCGAACCCGTTTTCTTGAATTTTCGTAGGCCAAAATCAATATTTTGAAATAAAACGTTTTATAAGGTGATCCGATCACACCTAAGCAAAAAGGGATCGGTGGCGACTTCCATTTTCATTTTTTTAAGTCGACCCCGTTTTCCAAACCTAAAAAATGGTTTCGACAGCTTGGCGACTCCACTAAGGACCAATAAGAAAGTCAAGCCGTAAAATTGATTATTTTCTGTCCTTTCGTCGAAATTTGAAAATTCAATTTGAAAAATTATGATCTTTTTGCATGTGTTTGTATCATTGCATATGATTGTTATTTTCTCGCACACATTGCATTGCGTGACTGTTGTGGTCACACCCTTAAGTCGGAGTGAGAAGCTACGCCTTCGTGAGGTTTTCACCTCCGCATGGGCTAGTGGATCGCTTCCGGGATACATCCATACCTATGTCTCCGTGAGATTTTCATCTCCGCATGGCCATAGGGAAATGTATTCTCTGAAACTGAACTCGGTCTATATGAGCCTATAATAGGGTGAGGATCGAGGAATCTACTGGTTCAGGCACCCTTTTTCTTTAGAACCAAAACACATATAGTGAACCTTAGGAGCTCGCCTTAGGTAGAACTATGTTGACCTATAGCGATTACCCATATAGGTGCTTGTTTATTTTCTATTTTCTTTGAATTGTTCCTATATACATGTCACTGACCAATTTTATTTTGTTGTCATTGCATGTCATTCAGCATTTAAAGGTGTCGATTCATGGTTCGATTTCTAAATTAGGAAGTTTTGTTATAGAGAATGAATATCTTTATAAAGTAGAGGACAACGCTGCAGTCCATGCATGGTCTGAAAATACCCAATTAGAGAAAGGAGATAGTGTCACTAAGGGGTATACGTCAGAGTTGTGGGACTTCACTCGCATCAGTGTGGCACAGAACGAGCTTAAGGAATTGAAAGACATTTGGGCTCAATGGGATGACGAGACTAAGTAGCTGTTCTACCATACTATGGGGATCTACCCTACTTGCTTGACGCTAAGATAAGCATTTGTTCCGGGCTATGACTCAGTTTTGGAACCCTGCCTATAATTGTTTCACTTTTGGGAAGGTGGATTTAGTACCCACTATGGAGGAGTACTTATGAGTGGTCCCATCAAAGTTAGAGATTATAAAGCAAGATTTCCAAAGGAAGAGTTTAGAGCTCGGAAAGAAGATAGAGAAGCTGGAGAAAGGGAAATGTACCTAAGATTAGATGCGGATGTTCAGAAGCTAGAGGCTGAAAAAGTAAGAAAAGAGAAGAGGAAGGTTGAGGAAGATCGAGATGATCTGAAGACGGAATATAAAAAGATACAGCTGTCAGTAAAAAGAGCTGGATTGGGGAAGACTTCGGAGCAGTGGCAACAAAAGGTTCAAGAAGAAAAAGCCAAGGCTGTTCATTGGAAAAGGAAGTTTCAAGAAATGCAGGCACAGAACCAGGCCCTAGAAAGGAGTTTGGCAGAGAGTCAGAAAGAGAAGTGCGGATTAAAGGCAAAAGGACGGTCTCTTCATCTCTACCGAAGTCGTAATTCTGCAGTCGAGTTAAAATCAAGTCTGAATAAGATCGAGGAAATGAAGGGCAAGATTGACTATTTAGAGTAGGCTTTACAAAACTGTGAACTCCGGATCGAGCATCTTGAAGCAAGAGAAGGGCATTGGAAGGAAGAGCTTCACCATTCTCATGATCAAGTTAGAAATAGGGATTATCTCATGGGTGAAGCCATAGTCCAAATTCGGGAAGTAGCTGATCATTTGCAAGTTTTGGCAGCACAGACGGATATGTTAAGTGTAAAGTATGAGTTAGAGTCAGATAAGGGTCGAGAGTTAGCTTCATTATTTGATAGGGTTAAGACTTTGGGCTTAAGGGCGAAAGCGTATTTGTAATCCATTTTGTGTAAAGATTTTTATTTTCTAAATAAAGTTTTCTAAATGAAATTGGATCAGAATCGATATCTTTTTGCATTCATGCATTTGCATTACATTACATCATATGCATTTAAATCTATAGAAAGACCCTAATTAGTGGAAGTTATTACAGAAGAGAGAGAGGAAAGGAAAAATCTGGAAACTACACACCGTTACGGTACACGTGCCAAGACAAAGAATATGGATCAAAGATTTGAACAGCTCCAAAAGGACATGCAAGACCAGTTGCAAGAGCAGTTGGCAAAGATGTAACAAGATATGAGAAAGCAAATGATGGAAGCCCAGAAGAATATGATGTCAAAGATGGCCCAACTACTGGCTGGGGCAATGGATAAAGGAAAGGGCCCTATGGATATTACTAGAGAGGATAATGAGGATTATCCTCCAGGTTTTACCCCACCCCATGCACAAACACAAACTGAGGTGCATCCCCGAAGGTCGTCTGTTACAATTAGGCCTTAACAGCGACAAGCTGATACTAGGGTGCACATGAATTTCCAGGTTGGATTTGGATCTAACCTAGGAGAAAACTCGGCTAATCCCATTCTCCCTGATCTAGACATGGCCGAGAGAGAAGGAATAAGAATGGAATCCTTAAGGAAGTTAGAGGACCGTTGCAGATAGTTAGAGGAAAAAATTCAGGGCTTTAGAAGGTGCTAATAAGCATCATGGAATTGATACTAAAGATTTGAGCTTGGTCCCAGATTTGTTACTCCCTCATAAGTTTAAGATGCCAGAATTCGAGAAGTATAGTGGGACCAGTTACCCTGAAGTCCATATCACCATGTTCTGAAAGCGGTTCCTCGTTCTGAAAGCAGTTTTATGCACATCGGAGTCTCTAACTCGCAACTGATAATAGCCGAATCTCAAGTCTATCTTTGAAAATACTGAAGCTCCTTTTAGCTGGTCAAATAAATCATCAATTCGCGGCAACGTATATTTATTCTTTATCGTGACTTTATTAAGTTGACGATAATCGATGCACATTCTCATGGTTCCGTCCTTCTTTTTCACAATCAGCACTGGCGCACCCCAAGGTGAGAAACTCGGTCGAGCAAAACCTCTATCTGTTAATTCTTCCAACTGAGATTTCAATTCTTTTAATTCATTTGATGCCATACGATACGGAGCTATCGAAATCAGAGTCGTTCCGGGTACTAAATCTATACCGAACTCTACTTCACGAACAGGTGGCAACCCAGGCAATTCTTCGGGAAAAACATCCGGATACTCACATACTATTAGCCCAGTCTCTAGCTTCTTTTCTGATACTTTACTATCCAGTACATATGCGAGATAAGCTTCACATCCCTTTTTCATAAGCTTCTGAGCCAACATCGAAGATATCACTACTGGTAACCCGTTCAAATCAGTCGACTCAACCTGAATTATTTCACCACTCGAACATCGGAATTCAATTGGTTTTCTTTTGCAATTCACTACAGCATCATGTACAGATAACCAATCCATAACAAGAATGATATCGAGCTCGTCAAATGGAAATAACATCAAATCGGTACGAAAGCAAAAATCTCGAATCATTAGAGGACAATTCTTGCACACTTTGTCAACTAACACACACCGGCCCAAAGGGTTTGACACTCGAATCACAAATTCAGTAGACTTAACAGGTAGAGTCTTACTGGATGCCAGAGTTTCACACACATAGGAATGAGTTGATCCGGGGTCAATCAAAGTAATAACATTAGTATCAAAAAGAGTAAAGGTACCAGCGATAACATCTGGGGAAGAAGCCTCCTCACGAGCACGTATAGCATAAGCTCTGGCAGGTGCACGAGCCTCAGATCGAACAGCAGTATCTTTGGTCTCTCTCTGACTGTCGCTAGGATTACCCGCATGTCTAGGTGGTCTACCTCATGCTGTAATGTAACTAGGTCCCCCACTCGGATCAGTATTCTGCTCGGCTAATTTCGAATAGTCTCAGATAAAATGATCGGCTGACCCACACTTGAAACAGGAGCAATCATGCAATCTGTAGCTTCCCGAATGCCATTTACCGTAATGCTTGCACTCGAATCTGTTCTGACGATCATTGCCAACACTAGCGACGGATGTAGCTCATATATTCACAGGAGGTCAATCGCGATCTCGTCTAGAAAATCCCGAAGTAGTCTTGGATCGGCCCGATTCATCTCGAATTTTTTAGGAGGACCGCTGCAGGTTTTTCCCCAAAGATCTTTTACGAAACTCTCTAACTCCAGCTTCGGCTTTTTTTCTCAATTCTGAGCTCTTAAACTTTACAAGCTCGCTCAACAAGTACCACGAATTCTCTGATTTCAAGAATACCTACTAACAGTTTAATATCTTCCTTTAACCCATCCTCGAAGCATTTACACATGATGGCTTCAGAAGAGATACACTCGCGGGCATATCTGCTGAGCCTTACGAATTCTCGTTCATATTCTGTAATTGACATTCGGCCCTGTTTAAGTTCAAGAAACTCTTTACGTTTTTTATCGATGAATCTTTGGCTAATTTACTTTTTACGGAACTCCGTTAGAAAGAATTCCCAAGTAACCCGCTCTCTCGAAACAACCAAACCTAAGGTATTCCACCAGTGATAGGCAGCATCACGAAGCAAAGACACAGCACATTTCAAACACTCATCAGGGGTACACGATAACTCATTGAAGACACGTATAGTATTGTCAAGCCAGAATTCTGCTCTCTCTGCATCATCGCTAACAGTGGCTTTGAACTCTTCAGCCCCATATTTTCTAATTTTATCAATCGAGGGCTTACTCGATCTCAACGGATCGGTCACATGAGGCACTACAGGTGTCAGAAGCGGAGTATTCGGGGGCGGGGGTTGTGGAATAGCCAGATTAGTTTGAATAAATTGAGTGAACCAATGACTTATCATAGCATAGAAGGCTTGTTTCGCCTCCTCATCTCGGTTACTCGCATTCGGTTGAGAGTCATTCGGTGCTGTCCCTTGAGCGGGAGCAGGCGCTACGCTCTCAACATCGTCGGCTACGGCTAGATCGGGATCGAGATCTATTTACTATACGAAAAACACATTTCAATTGTCAGAAGTCATCACACTATCGTATTAACACATTATGACATGTATAACTAGACTCACACACGCTACGTTAGTCCTAGAATCGACTAAACCGTAGCTCTGATACCAATAAAATGCAAAACCCCTAACCCGTATCCGTCACCAGAATAGGGTTACGAGGCATTACTAAACAATACAGACAAATAGCACACAATTCTACACATTCATATAATGACCAAATTCCTTCAATGACAATAATCATTTGCAATTAAGCTTATAACAAAAAGTTAGTCCATCGATAATTGTAACTATGGACATGATATTCGAAATTATAAACTTTTCAGCTTATAGAAACAACTATGAGTTTATCATCATTTTACTTAAACATGTGACATTTAGCAATATAGTGACCTTATTCATATGACCAATGGCCGAATGTACTAACTTAATAATCTAAAATATTCTATACAACATATCTCCTTAATTTACCATATGGCAACCTATCCAAATATTCAAGTATGTCTATTCACAAATGAATATATCCGAAACTTTTTAATAACCAAGCAATCTATCATCAAAGCATATTACATATTAGTCACCATTGAAAGCTTACAACTAATTCATTCAACCACATACGAGTAATATGATTTTTAACTTACTTAAACTTTTAAACACATTCATCAAAATAACAAGCCATTTTTGCATGGCTTAATATATACAATTTCAAAATATCATTTAATTCAAAAGAGAGTTAAGCCTATACATGCCATCTTTCAAAATATAGACTATCAAAATACCAAAACAGTGGCGATAGTATGGATGACTCTAAACTTGAATCCCCGAGCTCGTAGCTTTCAAATGAGATCTATAAAACAGAGTAATAAAGACACTCGAAGTAAGCTAATTAGCTTAGTAAGTCTTAAGTAAATTTAAATTCTTAACTTAGTTAAACAAATTAATCACATATACATGGTCTAATAGTAACATCATTTGGCCGAATGTACATGGCCACATTGTACACATTTCCATTGACATTTCATTTGTTTAAAAATTCGAAGTCACATAATCACATCATCAAATACCTCAATGTCATTCTTTGATTCAACTTAAAAGGTTTAATTTAAGGCACCATATCCACATATACTTTCAATGTTCAAATTCACATAAGTATCACGTATATTTTCATGCATATAAATCCACAAGACCGAATACATAGACATATAATCGTTTCTCATATGCATGATAATTTGTACATACCTGAACAACTTAATCTAGTGAACGTATTCAGATGCCGTATAGCGTAAGCTTCATAGTTTTGGACTTTTTATTATTTCACCGACATCTAGCTTGCTGGGTATAACCCGAACTTATCACCAGCTCAAAGCCTGCTGGACATTTAGGTCCAATTCTCATTCACCGGCATTTACGCCTGCTGAGCTAGAAGCTCGATAATAAACACCAGCTCTTAGCTAGCTAGGTCATAGACCCGAATAACATAGTCTAATTGCCAAAACATTAAATTTTTCATGCTTTAATGCATATGTCTCTAAATCTCACATGATATAATCACATCATAAGGGAGTTGCACCATTCGAACATAACACATAGCAACCAACAATTGGTATTTTACAATTTACCATTCGGCTTTATCACATATCAAAATCTCATCTTTATCACACAATTTAGCCATTCGGCTTTAACACATATTAGCACATAATGAACTCTTACCTTAATCTTATGCGTACTATTAGACTATAAAGCATTTCTATTTATGTCTCTTACATCTCAACTTTCACATTCGGTTATGAACATCCATACAAATAACATCAATTGCTCAAGATACAAGCCATGTTTAATTACTTAAAACTTACCTCGATGGCTATCGTACGTCAATTTCGACTATTCAACCAATTTCTCTTTCCCTCGATCCGAATTTGTTCCCTTGAGTTCTTCAGCTAAATTAAACAAAATTTTTAACTTGTTACTACTCAATTGTTCATACCTTTAGTCGAATGCAGTAAGAAAACTAATTAGGCCTTATTAGCCACATTTAACTAACTTTTAATATCAACTACTTATCATTGATCAAAATCGGCCATTACTTTCAAATAACAACAACTATCACTTATTATCTTTAGAACACATTCGGCAATCACCACTTAAATCATAGTAATATTATTCACTATATTTTAAGTCATTTTCGACTAAGACATAAATCATTCGATTTCAATCACAACTCATCACCTTATTTCATTTCATGATTCACATTCAATACTTACACATAGTATCTTAATCACTTACAATTTTCATCTACAACACGGCCTAACAAAGATCAAAATTTTCATTCTTATTTCAAAGAGTTGCCTTTCGGCCAAATGGCATATTAACTCTTATAAAAATTTATAATTTTTCTTTTGATCATAATGCACCTTACTCATTCATCTATCATTTCATTCTCACATTCAGCAATATACATGTATATAAGGCATAATAATTATATCAAGACTCTTCTCACATTCAACTACTCAAAACTTTCTTTGGTTCACATTCGGTAATATATATATTCACATAGACCCAATAGCCGATTGCTATTTATCATCTAATTCAAACTTTCAATAACCTCAAATTATAAACGATATTCAGTTCACTAATTAAAATATCAATTGACAACTTCACAAACAAAGATTAACATTTAAGCTTTGTTTTCTAACATTTAACAAAAATCCTCACATTAAAACACCTTAGCCGACTACTAATTGAACTTGACACCCCATTTAATCAAATTTAACAAGCTTAGGATTCATCTAATAACCATTTACAAATTAAAACTTCAAGCGTTTGAAATCTAACATATTACCCAGATGGCCGAATACATGCTTTGCCACAACTAAAGAAATTTATACACTCACAACTCCATCAATTCATTTTCCACTTAATTTCATCAATTCAAAGCTCAATTTAACAAGAACATGCTTAATTTAAACAAAAACAAATTTCCTTTCCCAAAAGCATATATACGGCAATTTCAACTTCATACCTGTTAACAATGGATTCAACTTAATCATTCGTTAACATTACACTCATTTGGTTATCATATAAGCAAATTTAACATCTAAACAACACCTTCCAAAAGCTATCAAATTTTCACAATTTAACAAATTGCCGAATGCACATATGTTCAATAATTCATGAATTTAAACCATGGGTCTTGACAAGAGCTTTTAAACCAACTCAATTTCACAAAAATCAAAAAGAAATCACATGAAATCATACCTTAATCAATCTACCACCATGACCGAATGCCTTTGAGCTTTTCTATTTTTCTTTCTTGTCAAATAAGCTAATAAGATGGAAGTAGGGTTATCAGTGATTGAAATATGCATGAAACCATAAAAATTGGAATAGTTGCTAAAATACCCCTTAAGGGGGAGGAATTACCGTTTTACCCCTAGGTGCAAAATGACCGTTATACCCCTAGGGCTAAATTTGTCTAAAATGCATGCTTTACTGATTCTGTTTATCATATGCCATGACATGTTTATTTGATGTATGGGGTTGGGTTAAATGATTGGAGGAAGTGCTAAGTGGCAATGCCACGAATACCGAAAAGGGGCTATGCCCTAGTTTACCGAAAGAGGCAATGCCTCATAATACTGTTCTGGTGGCTTGACCACACTATATGATTATGCAGCTATGCTGCCACTGTGGAGAGTAGCGGTTGGGTGGGTTGAGTACTTCTCCCCACATGGAGAGATTGGCTGGTACGGGTGGAGAGTAGCGGTTGGGTGGGTTGAGTAGCTTCCTCACATATTGATATAGGTTTGCATACATATTTAATTTGTGATTGAAATGGGCCTATGGGCCATACCGTTTACCGTAAAAGGCTTCGGCCTAGTGATATTGTATATGAAAAGGGCTAAGGCCCAGTAACCGATATTTGAAAGGCTTCGGTCCAGTTGTGGTTGTGGTTGGACAGGGCTTAGGCCCAATGGGCCTAAGCTGATTTGGGCTCTGGATGGGATTCTTTGCACACTGAGTTTATCAAACTCACCCCTCTTCTTTCCATCCTTGCAGGTGAGCCCTAGGCAGTGGACTTGGAGCTGGGAGGGATTCAGAGTGGCCATGGAAACCGAAACACTGGTTTAATTAGATTATTTACTTTATTTAAATTATTTCATTCACTATTTATTTTAATTTGGGTTTGTAATAAGGCCGCTTTATTTATTTTTATTATGGGTTTTAATTATTTATATTTGCTTTATTTAAATTATTTTTGAAAATAACTGCGCGAGCTTTCTTTATAATTAATCCAACGTTTTAGAAACCCGTCACAAGAGGCAAATGAGCGACAAAGAAAGTCTTTATAAAATAAACATCTATATAATTAACTGGGAATTTCTCTTAAAACTCCAATATCAGTTTTGCCAAATTCACCCTAATGCCAGTAACTAGGTAACGTGGTTAGGTATAGGTGATGTGACACACCAGACTTGGCCGTAACGTCTGGGCCGGGTTTAAGGTGTTACATGAACTAACACTGGAGCTTCGGTCAAAAAAGCTTTCAACTGATCAAAACTTTTCTAACACTTCTCTGACCATTCAGATTTGACATCTTTCTGAAGCAACTTTGTTAACGGTGTTGCTATCATCGAGAAGCCTTTCACGAATCGTCTATAATACCTGGCAAGTCCCAAAAAAGCTCCGAACTTTCGAAACCTTCCTCAGAGGTTTCAAATCAAGTATAGCTGAAATTTTGCTCGGATCAACCCGGATACCTGATGCAGATACAACATGTCCCAAAAAGCTAACTTCACATAACTAGAATTCATATTTACTAAACTTTACATAAAGCTGTTTGTCCCGCAAAATCTGTAACACTAATCTCAAATATTCGGCATGCTCAGTTTCATCGCGCGAATAGATCAAAATATCATCTATAAACACGACTACAAACCGATCCAAATACTGTCTGAAAATCCGGTTCATTAAATCCATGAAAACCGCAGGGGCATTAGTGAGCCCAAACGGCAACACCAAGAACTCATAGTGTCCGTACCTCATTCTGAAAGTAGTTTTATGCACCTCGGAGTCTCTAACTCGCAACTGATAATAGCCGGATCTCAAGTCTATCTTCGAAAATACTGAAGCTCCATTTAGCTGGTCAAATAAATCATCAATTCGCGGTAACGAATATTTATTCTTTATCGTGACTTTATTAAGTTGACGATAATCGATGCTTATTCTCATGGTTCCGTACTTCTTTTTCACAAACAGCACTGGCGCACCCTAAAGTGAGAAACTCGGTCGAGCAAAACCTCTATCTGTCAATTCTTCCAACTGAGACTTCAATTCTTTTAATTTGGTCGGTGCCATACGACACGGAGCTATCGAAATCGGAGTTCCGGGCACTAAATCTATACCGAACTCTACTTCACGAACAAGTGGCAACCCAGGCAATTCTTCGGGAAACACATCCGAATACTCACATACTATTGGCATAGTCTCTAGCTTCTTTTCTGATACTTTACTATCCAGTACATATGCGAGATAAGCTTCACATCCCTTTTTCATAAGCTTCTGAGCCAACATCGAAGATATCACTGCCGATAACCCGTTCAAATCAGTCGACTCAACTTGAATTATTTCACCACTCGAACATTACAATTCAATTGCTTTTCTTTTGCAATTCACTACAGCATCATGTAAAGATAACCAATCCATATTGAGAATGATATCAAACTCGTCAAATGGCAATAACATCAAATCGGCCTGAAAGCAAAAATCTCGAATCATTAGAGGATAATTCTTGCACACTTTGTCAACTAACACATACCGGCCCAAAGGGTTTGACACTTGAATCACAAATTCAATAGACTCAGCAGGTAGACTCTTACTGGATGCCAGAGTTTCACACACATAGGAATGAGTTGATCCGGGGTCAATCAAAGCAATAACATCAGTATCAAAAAGAGTGAAGGTACCAGTGATAACGTCTGGGGAAGAAGCCTCCTCACGAGCACATATAGCATAAGCTCTAGCAGGTGCACGAGCCTCAGATCGAACAGCAATATCTTTGGTCCCTCTCTGACTGCCGCTAGCATTACCCACATGTCTAGGTGGTCTATCTTGTGCTGTAATGTTACTAGGTCTCCCACTCAGATCAGTATTTCGCTCGGTTAATTTTGGACAGTCTCGGATAAAATGATCGGCTGACCCACACTTGAAACAGAAGCGATCATGCAATCTACAGCTCCCCGAATGCCATTTACCGCAATGCTTGCACTTGGATCTGTTCTAACGATCATTGCCAACACTAGCGCGGAGGTAGCTCGTGTACTCACAGGAGGCCGATCGCGCTCTCGTCTAGAAAATCCTGAAGTAGTCTTGGATTGGCCCGATTCATCTCGACTTTTTTTCAAGGACCGCTGTAGGTTTTTCCCCGAAGATCTTTTACAAAACTCTCTAGCTCCAGCTTCGGCTTTTCTTTTCTCAATTTCGGGCTCTTCGGCTCTACAAGCTCGCTCAACAAGTACCACGAATTCTTTGATTTCAAGAATGCCTACTAACAGTTTAATATCTTCATTCAACCCATCCTCGAAGCGTTTACACATGATGGCTTCGGAAGAGATACACTCGCGGGCATATCTGCTGAGCCTTACGAATTCTCGTTCATATTCTGTAACTAACATTCGGTCCTATTTAAGTTCAAGAAACTTTTTACGTTTTTGATCGATGAATCTTTGACTGATATACTTTTTACGGAACTCCGTCAGAAAGAATTCCCAAGTAACCTGCTCGCTCGAAACAACCGAAACTAAGGTATTCCACTAGTAATAGGTAGCATCACGAAGCAAAGACACAGCACATTTCAAACACTCATCAGGGGTACACGATAACTCATCGAAGACATGTATAGTATTGTCAAGCCAGAATTCTGCTCTCTCTGCATCATCGCTAACAGTGGCTCTGAACTCTTCAGCCCCATATTTTCTACTTTTATCAATCGGGGGCTTACTCGATCTCAACGGATCAGTCACAGCAGGCACTACAGGTGTCAAAAGCGGAGTATTCGGGGGCGGGGGTTGTGGAACAGCCGGATTAGTTTGAATAAATTGAGTGAACCAATGACTCATCATAGCATAGAAAGCTTGTTTCACCTCCTCATCTCGGTTACTCGCATTCGGCTGAGAGTCATTTGGCGCTGTCCCTTGAGCAGGAGCAGGCGCTACGCTCTTAGCATCATCGACTATGGCTAGACCGGGATCGGGATCCATTTACGATACGAAAAACACATTTCAATTGTTAGAAGTCATCACACTATCGTATTAACACATTATGGCATGTATAGCTAGACTCACACAAGTTACGTTAGTCCTAGAATCGACTAAAACGTAGCTCTGATACTAATAAAATGTAACACCCCTAACCCGTATCCGTTACCGGAACAGGGTTACGAGGCATTACTAAACAATACAGACAAATAGCACCCAATTCCACACATTCATATAATAACCAAATTCCTTCAATGACAATAATCATTTGCAATTAAGCTTATAACAAAAAGTTAGTCCATCGATAATTGTAACTATGGACATGATATTTGAAATTATAAACTTTTCAGTTTATAGAAACAACTATGAGTTTATCATCATTTTACTTAAACATGTGACATTTAGCAATATAGTGACCTTATTCATATGACCAATGGCTGAATGTAATAACTTAATAATATAAAATATTCTATACAACATATATCTTTAATTTACCATAAGGCAACCTATCCTAATATTCAAGTATGCCTATTCACAAATGAGTATATCTAAAACTTTTTAATAACCAAGCAATCTATCATCAAAGCATATTACATATTAGTCACCATTGAAAGCTTACAACTAATTCATTCAACCACATACGAGTAATATGATTTTTAACTTACTTAACCTTTTAAACACATTCATCAAAATAACAAGCCATTTTCGCATGGCTTAATATATACAATTTCAAAATATCATTTAATTTAAAAAGGGTGTTAAGCCTATACATGCCATCTTTCAAAATATAGACTATCAAAATACCAAAACATTGGTGATAGTGTGGATGACTCTGAACTTGAATCCTCGAGCTTGTAGCTTTCAAAGAGATCTATAAAACAGAGTAATAAAGATACTCGAAGTAAGTTAATTAGCTTAGTAAGTCTTAAGTAAATTTAAACTCTTAACTTAGTTAAACAAATTATTCACATATACATGGTCTAATAGTAACATCATTTGGCCGAATGTACATAGCCACATTGTACACATTTCCATTGACATTTCATTTGTTTAAAAATTTGAAGTTACATAATCACATCTTCAAATACCCTAATGTCATTCTTTGATTCAACTTAAAAGGGTTAATTTAAGGCACCATATCCACATATACTTTCAATGTTCGAATTCACATAAGTATCACGTATATCCTCATGCATATAAATCCACAAGACCGAATACATAGACATATAACTGTTTCTCATATGCATGATAATTTGTACGTACCTGAACAACTTAATCTAGTAAACGTATTCATATGTCATATAGCGTAAGCTTCATA
The DNA here is from genome assembly GCA_020496765.1 of Gossypium stocksii. Lineage (NCBI taxonomy): Eukaryota > Viridiplantae > Streptophyta > Magnoliopsida > Malvales > Malvaceae > Gossypium > Gossypium stocksii. The sequence goes on from CM035622.1 coordinate 61,077,520, forward strand.
GTTTTGGACTTTTTTTTATTTCACCGGCATCTAGCTTGCTGGCTATAACCCGAACTTATCACCGGCTCAAAGCCTGCTAGACATTTAGGTCCGGTTCTCATTCACCAGCATTTACGCCTGCTGAGCTAGAAGCTCGATAATAAACACCAGCTTACAGTTTGCTAGGTCATAGACCCGAATAACACAGTCTAATTGCCAAAACATTAAATTTTTCATGCTTTAATGCATATGTCTCTAAATCTCACATGATATAATCACATAATAAGGGAGTTGCACCATTCGAACATAACACATAGCAACCAACAATTTGCATTTTACAATTTACCATTCGGCTTTATCACATATCAAAATCTCATCTTTATCACACAATTTAGCCATTCGGCTTTAACACATATTAGCACATAATGAACTCTTACCTTAATCTTATGCGTACTATTAGACTATAAAACATTTCTATTTATGTCTCTTACATCTCAACTTTCACATTCGGTTATGAACATCCATACAAATAACACTAATTGCTCAAGATACAAGGCATGTTTAATTACTTAAGACTTACCTCGATGGCTATCGTACTCAATTTCGACTATTCAACCAATTTCTCTTTCCCTCGATCCGAATTTGTTCCCTTGAGTTCTTCAGCTAAATTAAACAAAATTTTTAACTTGTTACTACTCAATTGTTCATACCTTTAGTTGAATGCAGTAAGAAAACTAATTAGGCCTTATTAGCCACATTTAACTAACTTTTAATATCAACTACTTATCATTGATCAAAATCGGTCATTACCCTCAAATAAAAACAACTATCACTTATTATCTCTAGAACACATTCGGCAATCACCACTTAAATCATAGCAATATTATTCACTATATTTTAAGTCATTTTCGACTAACACATAAATCATTCGATTTCAATCACAACTCATCACCTTATTTCATTTCATGATTCATATTCAATACTTACACATAGTATCTTAATCACTTACAATTTTCATCAATCACACGGCCTTAGCAAAGATCAAAATTTTCATTCTTATTACAAAGAGTTGCCTTTCGGCCAAATGGCATATTAAATCTTATAAAAATTTATAATTTTTCTTTTGATCATAATGCACCTTACTCATTCATCTATCATTTCATTCTCACATTCGGCAGTATACATGTATATAAGGCATAATAATTATATCAAGACTCTTCTCACATTCAACTATTAAAACTTTCTTTGGTTCACATTCGGCAATATATATATATTCACATAGACACAATAGCCGATTGCTATTTATCATCTAATTCAAACTTTCAATAACCTCAAATTATAAACGATATTCAATTCACTAATTAAAATATCAATTGACAACTTCACAAACAAAGATTAACATTTAAGCTTTATTTTCTAACATTTAACAAAAATCCTCACATTAAAACACCTTAGCCGACTACTAATTGTACTTGACACCCCATTTAATCAAATTTAACAAGCTTAGGATTCATCTAATAACCATTTACAAATTAAAACTTCAAACGTTCGAAATCTAACATATTACCTAGATGGCCGAATACATGCTTTGCCACAACTAAAGAAATTTATACACTCACAACTCCATCAATTCATTTTCCACTTAATTTCATCAATTCAAAGCTCAATTTAACAAGAACATGCTTAATTTAAACAAAAACAAATTTCCTTTCCCAAAAGCATATATACGGCAATTTCAACTTCATACCTGTTAACAATGGATTCAACTTAATCATTCATTAACATTACACTCATTCGGTTATCATATAAGCAAATTTAACATCTAAACAACACCTTCCAAAAGCTATCAAATTTTCACAGTTTAACAAATTGCCGAATGCACATATGTTCAATAATTCATGAATTTAAACCATGGGTCTTGACAAGAGTTTTTAAACCAACTCAATTTCACAAAAATCAAAAAGAAATCACATGAAATCATACCTTAATTAATCTACCACCATGACCGAATGCCTTTGAGCTTTTCTATTTTTCTTTCTTGTGATGGTTTCAGCAAAACAAGGAAGAATGAACATAGTTTTCCATGTTACTATTACATGCATGAGTGTTATTAGTTATTTTACCAAAATAGCCCATTTAAAATCATTTCCTTCCCACTATCAAAGGCCGATTTTGTCCATGCAACAAATGCTTGGTTTAATTGCTCCTTAAACCCTTCCTATTAAAAGAACACTATCAATTCGGCACTTACTTAGTAACCACCTTAAGTTTTACTTATAAGCAATTAAGCCCCTAATTATTAATTCAACATCCAAACAACAAAATCAAGACGCCAAATTTTTCACACATAATAATTCACATAATAAAATCATAGATAATAATATTTCACAATTTTCTGACTCAGTTTAGTGGTCCCGAAACCACTTTTCCGATTAGGGCCAAAATAGGGCTGTCACACAACTAAGTCGTGCTAGAATCAGTTTCTGGAGAGACCTAGCGCAGGCTTTCATGTAATAGTACAGTCATGTGACGGACATGACACCTGATAGAATCACCCTGCAAAACATGGAAAAGAAGCAAAATGAAAGCTTCAGGCAATACGCGCAAAGATGGAGGGAAGTTGCCATGCAAGTTCAGCCACCGCTCTTGGAGAAAGAAACTACAATGCTCTTTATCAATACGTTGAAGGCTCCATTCGTAACTCATATGATAGGAAGTACCACTAAGAACTTTGCTGATATAATAATGGCAGGAGAAATGATCAAAAATGCCATAAGAGGTGGCAGGATTGAAGCAGGGGAAAATACCAAAAGGTCAGCTCCAAGGAAAAGGGAGAATGAAGAGAATAATACGAGTACATACAGCAAAGGTCACTCGAGGTACCAAAAGTAACCACTGTGGGGCAACAGGGTTCGACAAGACAGGAATCGGGCACAAGGCAAAACTCTAAAAAGTTTCAATTTATGCGAATCCCAATGTCATATAAGGAGCTATATCAAAGTTTATTTGACGCACACATGGTGTCCCCATTTTATATAAAACCATTGCACCCTCCATATCCCAAATGGTATGATTCAAACGCTCAATGTGATTACCATGCGGGAGTACCAGGGCATTTAATAGAAAACTGCACTTCTTTCAAGAAGACAGTTGAAAGACTTATCAAGATGGGGATTGTTAAGTTTGATGATACCCCTGGTACAGAGAACCCGTTACCAAACCATGGTGATAAGGGGGTAAGTGCAATTGATTAAAGTATTGCGAGAAAGATCAATTGAGCAAAGAAATCTGTTGGGTATTCTTCCTTACGAATCTGGAAGTGTTTTGAACAACTGGTCTGTAGAAGAACTTCTTGTAATTTTTTGGAAATTATACAGAGTAATGTTCAGAACACACTTGTTGTTTTAAAGGCCTAGAAACAATAACATTTCATTTGTAAAATAGGCTCATGTTCAGACATCTTTGTTTCAATAAAACACATCTTTCATAATCAATTCGAGTAAATGTTACCTCATTCTTTATTCTTTTGATTTTCTAATTTTCATCCAAATTTATTTACTATTCTCGGTCATACCATGTAAATAATTGTTCTTGATTTCATTTATTCCTTGTACATTCTTTTGTGCCTATTATAGGTCCTTAGATATCAATGACGTGGGCAACGATACTATAGGTCCAGAATTCCTTTTTTAAGCACGACATGTGTTTAAAGGAACCTCAGGATTTTGAGGGTGATAGAGATTGTAACTTGTTTTCGAATTTGTAAAGCAAGAAGAGAAACAAATTTTACCCCATGAAAAATTGGTAGAAAATATAGCCTTAGAGGAAGGAAAGGTTGTGAAATTTGAACGCACATAGCCGGAAAGACAAAACAAGACCTTGTTGAGACTATTATGGGAGCTCAGATGTTTTTGCATGGTCATATCAAGATATGACTGGGCAACTAAGACTTGTGGATGTTGTTAAGGCTAAAAGAGGTCGATAAGAATGTCAGAAGGACACATACAGGTGGTTTTACAATGGCCAGACTAAACATGAGGTTCGAGCACTACTGGTCCACCATGGAAGGGGATCGCATCAGCTATGTTGTATTTAAGGAGACAAGGCCTACGTGCTTCTTCCATTTCTTCACAAACTTTTCTATATATGGGGCATGGATGTTATGGGAACGATCTTGTCAAAAGCTTCTAGTTGACATCATCTTTTTGGTCGTCGACTACTCTATTAAGAGGGTGAAAATAGCTTCATATGCCAATATTACAAAGTCAACAGTTATCAAATTTCAAAAAAAAAGGCCAGAATGCACAATGTCAAAAGTTTACAGTCTGTTCAAAGATTAGGCGCCATATCACAGTACAACAAAGGTTGCCAAAAGAAAAGGTACAAAAAGAAAGAAAAAACCAAAACAACAAAATTTATGGAAGATGTCCGAGACTTGTAAAGATTGGCATAAGAAGCTACCACTTACTCTCTATACTTACGTCGAATAAGACTTTCACTGAGGTAACACATTTCCCATTGGTTTATGGAATAAGGGGCGATCCTGCCCATAGAAATCTAGATTCCTTTTCTTCAAGCTTTGATTAGGTCAAGAATTAGATGAAGTAAAAGAAAAAGGTTTGAAATTATTTATCATAGCCAGAAGTGATTAAGGCTGGCTTATGACAAAAAGGTTCACCCAAAGGGGACCTTGTACTGAAAAAGATCCTTCCCATACAAAAGGATTTCAGAGGAAAATGGATGTCGAATTGGGAGGGGCCATATGTTGTGAAGAAGGCTTTCTCTAGTGGTGCACTAATTTTGACTGAAATGGATGGGAAGATTTTACCCAATCTAGTGAATTCGAACTCAGTTAAGAAATATTTTGCCTAAAAAGGAGGAGAAGCCAAGGTGAAAACCCGGAAAGGGCACTTTGAGACTTCTAACTCAAAAAAATGGAGAGGCCAAGGTGAAAACCCACAAAGGGCGCCTTGAGACAAAAGGGGTTTTGAGTTGAAAACCCGAAAGGGCGGCTCAAATTTTGAAGGGCATGCAGTGATCTTACTATACCTGAATCAACAAGAAGCGAAGTATGTTACATGCCAGGGCATCAATAAAGTACTTTGGATCTTCTAAACACATGTTAAGCTCAAAGCAGTCTTCATGGAGCTTGTATATAGAAGCCCAAGCTGCGATATCTAGGGCACCTAGTTTTGTCCTAATTACTATCTTTGGATTTGATATCGCGTGATATGAAGTAATAAAATTTATAAAGAACTTGATCACACCCACACTAACTAATATCACGACGTTTAAGGCAAACGCACCTATCGAACAGTAGTATAGCTTAGTGGCAAGACCGAGTTATCGTACCCAAGGGAACCAAAAGTAATATTACTTACTTCCTTTCTATTATCTAGCCTAAGAATAAAAGAGGGGTTTGTTTAAACTACTTCTAAAACTAACTAAGAAAAGCACAAAGAATAAATTGGGAAAACTTTTTAGGGAAAAGCTGATTGATATGGACAATACTTAAGGGAGAATCCACCTAGACTTCACTTGTTATTGTTTTCTTGAACTATATGATTTGTTTATTTGACTTGATCTGTAGAGATCCCTAATCTATGCTAAACCTTCCGTCGAGGCGTAGAGCAACTAGGCCTAAGTTGTTAATTAAAGCTCCCTTATTAATTAACTCCCTAGGTGGCATTAATTCGATCTATGGTTCCCCATATTAGGTTTGACCCTAATCCAGTAGATTTATGTCGCCCTATGTCTAGGGTTGCACGCAACTCCGCTTAATTATGGTAGATCTACTCTTATCACAGGGACTTTTGCTCCTCTGCTCTAAGCACATCCAATTCTTGAAATAATACTTAGGACTATTAAATCAAGAATGAAGAACACATAATTAAGAACAATTCAAGTATTTATCATATAAATCAAGAATAAATAACAAGATCTATCTTAGGTTTCATCCCCCTCAAGTATTTGAGGGGTTTAGTTCATAATAAAGAAAGAAAACATCTCAGAAGATATAAAATAACAAAACATAAAAGAACCCGAAAACCCCTGAAGGAATTTAAGGAGATCCTCTATATTGCTGCAAAATTCCGGCTTCTGGGATGAATCAATCAGCTTCTCTGCGAGTAATCCCTACTTCCACTCTCTATATTGGCAGCAAAGAATACTTCCCTTTTGGGGGAAATAAGCACACCCCTAGAGTTGCCTCCTAGGGTATTTATATAGAGCTTTGGAGAGCCTTTCTTAGCCTCCAAGTATCCCAATTCGAGTGAAATTCCTCTTTCTCACGACTAGAACACGCCCGTGTGCCACGCCCGTGTGACTTCGACAAAGGCCATGTGATTTGGCACGGCCGTATGGCTTGCTCGTGCTTGTCGAGGGCTGGACCGTGTGGTCTTCATGTGGCACGGCCGTGTGGTGATTCCTTGGGCCGTGTGTTATGTCATTTTTGGCCCATTTTCCTCATTTTCGGTTCATTTCCTATTCTTTTCTCTTCCATATGCTCTCCTGAGTATAAGATATGAAAAAGAAGGATTAAGAGCACCAATTCTCACTAAATTGATAATAATTCATCCAAAATATAGGCTAAACATGAGGTAAAAATATGTATAATTTATTGTTTATCAAATACCCCCACACTTAAGCCTTTGCTTGTCCTCAAGCAAAATCTCAATCCCTAAATAAGAATTATTCCTCTCAACCTACAATCTTTATCAACAATGTTTCAAACTAGTCCACAGGTAATCATACATTGGGTAATTCAATCAGAAGAACATTAAAGACTCAATCACTCTAAGTTAAGAATTTTATCATTGAAAACATAAGTCTCTTCCTTCCTTCTAAGTAGTTATCTCTCCATCTTAATTAACAGGAGTTGACATCCTCACTAAAGGTTCATTCTATCCACTCGAAGTGTTTAGGGTTCAAAATTTAAGCACTCCTTAGTCAACCTGAAAAGTTATTACCATAAGCTTGCAAGAAAATCAAATCTCCACCACTAAAGTTTGATATGATACATTGATCAAAAGGTCAACAGGGCTTGGTTAGGGGTGTTGTCACAGGCTGGAAAAAGAATGTTAGAATCGAGATTGAACTGAAAGATTATCTAGCTAGAAAAATCTCTATCACTGGAACATATTTCTTAGCTAATTCTTATGATACTATTATTTCTGCCTTGGTAGCCTTAAAATAGAAATATGCAAAAACTTGTTCAACTATTACAAGTTACAACTGAATTTCACTGTATGTACATATATTTTTTTTTCTTTTCTTCTTCTTTTTTTTTTTAAGAACAATTCAAGTAATGTAATAAATTGAATAAAACTTTACAATCTGGAAAGGAGAAAAAAAAAGCTAGATGAAAAATTCAACTCAAATCTCGATAAAAATAGGGGTCAAAATAATTGAATGCAATTCAACAAAAATGGGTTATTGGTTAATACTTAGAGGGTGAGTCAAGGAAAAGGTTGTTAGGCTCAATGGGGTTTACTAGGGGTTAATTTATGAAGGTAGGCTTTTTGTGGGGTAAGTGGGTTAAATCCTAGGTGCCTTTATCATTTCGGTATATCAAATCAATGATGTGGTCTCGACATGTATAATCGAAGCAAGTTCTAGAATAACAATTCAGTATTGACTCACTCAAAACAATAATAAAAGTAAGCACGAAAGAATGTATGCTCAAAAAGGCTCAAAAATCTCTCCAGAATTATGGCTTTTGATGTCAATCCTACGAATTTCAAATCTCAAGATAATACTTAAATTTAGGGAAGATAACTTATGCAAAAAAAAAAAAATATTTTTGGGGTTCTCAAAAATTTCAACTTATCATGCTTGATTCCCTAATGTTTTAAAGTTTGAATAATCAAAGTACAAGCACCTATATCTTAATTCTCAACATATCGAAATTCCTAATAGGAGATTGAAAATTAGTTAAGAACAATGCATGAAGTACAATTTCAGGGATTTTCATAGATAATGTAAAGATTTCAAGTAAGCTTCCCCCCCACACTTAAGATGTACATTGCCCTCAATGTACAAAGTTATATAAATAGCAAGAGAAGTATAATATCATAAGATAGGGAGAGAATTGAAACTCCCTGAATTTAGGATGAATTTGTGAGGAAGAGTCGGTAATTGTGGCAGGGGTGGTCCCATTTCCGTTCGAATATGATCTGTAGACCTCTTTTTTTTTTAAACTATGGAAATATTTAATTAGTCATGAAAATTTTGGATTAATAGAGATTACTCGTTAGGGATTGGCCGATATGAAAGATAGAAAATTAAATAACAGAAAAATAATAAACTAAGTTCTAAAAAATACTAATACTGTAATGATTAAAAGGATTAAACATAAAAATAAATTTTGAAATGAAAAGGAAACTAATAAAGGAAAAAAATGAGAAATAGAACCGAATGAGAGAATAGAGGCACACGCCCGTGTGTCTCAGGGTTAGCCCGTGTTGGCCATATTGCACGACCGTTGTGAACTTGTTCGCTTTTTTGCACAGTCGTGTAGGTAGTTACACGGCCGTGTCTGATTTGACAGTGTTGGCCACGGCTTGGGGACACGGGCGTGTGGCGTTGTGTGAGCCCGTGTTGATACTGCAGGGTTGCCACGGCCATGTCGCACGGCCGTGGGAAATTGTTGATAGCCCGTGGGAATTCGTAAAGCTGCCACGGCCATATCACACGGCCGTGGTGATTTATCGACCTCCCGTGCTTTTGGGAAACTTCTGCTCTGTTTGTACACGGTCTGGGTGCACGACCGTGTCTCTATTTTAAGATGTCACACGGCCTTAGGCACGCCCGTGTGGCTTGCTGTGTGGCCTAGATTTCTGCATAAAAAATGTTAGTTGCTGCATAAAAATACTAGAAAAATTTTAAACAAAGAAAAGTTATTAAGTTATTGCTCGGGTTGCCTCCCGAGAAGCACTTGTTTATAGTCTAAGCTCAACTTTTCTTAAGCTTGTTCGTTCATGGTGGTTTGAAGAGTTGATACTCTTCTATCCTGCTTGCAATTTTATTATTAACATAAGATTTGAGTCGAGTATGGTTTACCTTGAAAGTGCCAAGTGACTCATGTTTTATTTCTACTGTACCATAAGTGAATATTTTCATTACTGTGAAGTGAGGTATGTCACTTGTATGTTCTTTTGAGTTCAAGATTCGGGGGTCGTCTTCCCCTAAAAGTACCTTATCCCCTACCTTGATTTGACAGGTTTTTACCTGAGGGTCGTCTTGGTGATGCTCTGGGTTGGTGTGGCATATTTTGGTTTTTTCATGATAGTTCAGCCACTCATCTAGTTCCTTGATCTGAAGCGTTCGCTTTTTAGGTGCCTCTCCATTGGATGGACTTGTCTGTGATTGGGTTGCCTTTATGTGAAGTGTATCCTGCACAGAAGGTTGGGTGGTGAGTTCAATGTTTTTACAAGGACTCGTGACTATATTATTATCAACAGTTTTAATTGCGTTTTGAGCTTGTAAAGTAACTTTGTCATCACCTACACGTAGTGTAAGTTCACCTGTTCCTAAATCAATTATTGTTCTGGCAGTTGCTAAGAAGGGTCGCCCTAGAATTAAGGGTATATCGCTATCCTCATCAATGTCTAAAACAACAAAGTCAACTGGGAATATAAATTTATCAATTTTGACGAGCACATCTTCAATTATTCCCTTAGGAGACCTAATAGTTTTATCAGTTAGTTGAATGCTCATCTTAGTTTGCTTAGGCTTTCCAAGACCTAGTTGTTTAAACAGTTTATAAGGCATGACATTTATACTAGCTCCTAAATCAGCTAAAGCATTTTTGGTGTCTAGGCTACCAAATAAACAAGGAATAGTAAAACTCCCTGGATCTTTCAGTTTGATTGGCAGTTTATTTTGGAGAATCGCTGAGTATTCCTCGTTGAGTTCCACTATGGACAATTCTTCCAACTTCTTTTTATTTGTAAGAAGCTCCTTTAAAAATTTTGCGTACTCCGGCATCTGCATAATTGCTTCAACAAAAGGTAAGTTAATATGTAATTTCTTTAACAGTTTAAGAAACTTACCGAATTGCTGATCTGTGCGGTCCTTCTTTAGCGCGTTTGAGTATGGGATACGAGGTTTAAATTTTTTGACGATTTCATCTTTGGGACTTGCCTCATCCTTTCTTTTACTTACCACAGGCTCCTTGCATGGCTTTGGGTTGGTTTTGGTTATCCCCTCATCATCTATCGTATCCACAGCATTGAGTTGCTCCTTAGGGTTAGTCTCAGTATTGCTTGACAACCCACCTCGTGGTTTTTCAGAGATTAGCTTGGCAAGCTGGCCTATTTGAGTTTCAAGTCCTTGAATGGATGCCTGCTGGTTCCTCAATGCAGTTTCGGTGTTTTGGAAACGTGTTTCTGATACGGCAATAAATTTTGTGACCATCTCTTCAAAGTTTGGCTTTTTCTCTTATTGGAATGGTGGCTGTTGCAATCCTAGAGGAGGCGGTTGTCTTTGATTTCCTTGTCCTTCCCATGAAAAACTAGGGTGACTCTGCCAACCTGCAGTATAAGTATTACTATAAGGGTTATTTTGAAGTCTAGAATTGTTACCTATATGGTTGGCTTGCTGAGTTTCCATGTCATGTCCATAAGAGGAGTAATTTGGATTGAACATATTTCCTGGAGTTGCGTTGCATTGCATAACTGGTTGTACTTTTGTCGGCTTTGTCCTCATGATTTTCCACTGATAGTTATTCAATGACATTTCTTCAATAAATTCATAAGCTGCTTCTGGCGTTTTATTATTAATTGTTCCTCTTGCAGCTGCATTAACCATTTGTCGTGTGGATGGATTCAAACCGTTGTGGAAGGTTTGAACTTGTAGCCATAAAGGTAGTCCATGATGAGGACATCTTCTCAAAAGATCCTTGTATCTCTCCCAAGTATCGTAGAGTGTTTCTAAATCCATCTGCACAAAGGAAGAAATATCGTTTCGTAATTTAGCTGTTTTAGCGGGAGGAAAATATTTAAGTAAAAATTTTTCTGTCATCTGTTCCCATGTGGTGATTGAGCCTCGTGGTAGAGAATTTAACCACTGTTTGGCTTCGTTTCTCAAAGAGAATGGAAATAGCCTTAGCCGAATAGCATCATCAGAAATGCCATTAATTTTAAAAGTATCGCACAATTCCAACAAGTTTGCTAAATGAGCGTTGGGATCTTTATCCTGTAAACCATCAAACTGTACAAACTGCTGAATCATCTGAATAGTGTTAGGTTTTAGTTCAAAATTATTAGCAGCAATAGCAGGTCAAACAATGCTAGTTTGAGTACCAATCAAACTAGGTTTAGCATAATCATACATAGTTCGAGGAGCTTCATCCTGGTTTATTGGTTCTGCTGGTAGTGCTGGATGTAGTGGAACGTTTTGATTTGCTTCCATCTCTTCTGTAGGTTCTGGCTCGTGCTCAAGTTCTTGCTCTGGATAATGTAGGCTTCGTCTGATCTCTCTGCGATTTCTGCGAACTGTAGCTTCTAAATCTTCGTAAAAAAGTAATGGTCATGTTGGGTTGTTTCTAGTCATAAACTAGAAAAATCTAGAAAAATAAAAAAAGGAACGAAAATAAAATAATAAACTTAGAAAAACCTAGAAAAAAATAAGAAGAAAATAAAAATAAAAATAAAAATAAAAATAAATAAATAAATAAAAATAAATAAATAAATAAATATATTAATGGCTAAAGTAATAGAAATTGAGTGCTCGTAATATTTTAGTTCCCCGGCAATGACGCCAAAAACTTGATATCGCGTGATATGAAGTAATAAAATTTATAAAGAACTTGATCACACCCAAACTAACTAATATCACGACGTTTAAGGCAAGCTCACCTATCGAACAGTAGTATAGCTTAGTGGCAAGACCGAGTTATCGTACCCAAGGGAACCAAAAGTAATATTACTTACTTCCTTTCTATTATCTAGCCTAAGAATAAAAGAGGGGTTTGTTTAAACTACTTCTAAAACTAACTAAAAAAAGCACAAAAAGTAAATTGGGAAAACTTTTTAGGGAAAAGCTGATTGATATGGACAATACTTAAGGGAGAATCCACCTAGACTTCACTTGTTATTGTTTACTTGAACTATATGATTTGTTTACTTGACTTGATCTGTAGAGATCCCTAATCTATGCTAAACCCTCCGTCGAGGCGTAGAGCAACTAGGCCTAAGTTGTTAATTAAAGTTCCCTTATTAATTAACTTTTTAGGTTGCATTAATGCGATCTATGGTTCCCCATATTAGGTTTGACCCTAATCCGACAGATTTATGTCACCCTATGTCTAGGGTTGCATGCAACTCCGCTTAATTATGGTAGATCTACTCTTATCACCGGGACTTTTGCTCCTCTACTCTAAGCACATCCAATTCTTAAAATAATACCTAGGACTATTAAATCAAGAATGAAGAACACATAATTAAGAACAATTCAAGTATTTATCATATAAATTAAGAATAAATAACAAGATCTATCTTAGGTTTCATCCCCCTCAAGTATTTGAGGGGTTTATTTCATAATAAAGAAAGAAAATATCTCAGAAGATATAAAATAACAAAACATAAAAGAACCCGAAAACCCCTGAAGGAATTTTGGGAGACCTCTATATTGCTGCAGAATTCTGGCTTCTGGGATGAATCAATCAGCTTCCCTGCGAGTAATCCCTACTTCCACTCTCTATGTTGGCAGCAAAGAATACTTCCCTTTTGGGGGAAATAAGCACACCCCTAGAGTTGCCTCCTAGGGTCTTTATATAGAGCTTTGGAGAGCCTTTCTTAGCCTCCAAGTATACCAATTCGAGTGAAATTCCTCTTCCTCACGACTAGAACACGCCCGTGTGCCACTCCCGTGTGACTTCGACAAAGGCCGTGTGATTTGGCACGGCCGTGTGGCTTGCCCGTGCTTGTCGAGGGTTGGACCGTGTGGTCTTCATGTGGCACGGCCGTGTGGTGATTCCTTTGGCCATGTGTTATGTCATTTTTGGCCCATTTTCCTCATTTTCGGTTCATTTCCTATTCTTTTCTCTTCCATATGCTCTCCTGAGTATAAGATATGAAAAAGAAGGATTAAGAGCACCAATTCTCACTAAATTGATAATAATTCATCCAAAATATAGGCTAAACATGAGGTAAAAATATGTATAATTTATTATTTATCAGGATTCATTTTCTTCTCAAAGATATGTTCCCAGATTAATTTCCTTTGTATTTTTGATAATTTGTTCAAATTCTAATTATCCTCAGAGATCAATTTATTTGCTGCCATTATTCATAAAGCATGTTACATTGAAATAATGGTTGATGAACTAATAATATTTTCACAAAAGAAGTTCTGCTTATTACTTTGGAAATTTCTAGATAATACAAAAAACTGAAACAGGACAATTGCTTAAGAATTCCTATGTGTAAGGGCTGGAGGTACTCGAGAAAATTGAGATTACCTCTTCTGTCCAAATGGTGGATAAGTTAAATTGATCCTAAGAGAGGATCATTTCACAAACATCTCCAGTGGGTCGTAACATTCAGAGAATGGTACAACGAACCAAATTGATGGAAAAGATTCAAAACATACGAGCAGAGTATGATTGATACGTCGAGAAGAACGAAGATTGTAACACCCCAAACCTGGCCCAGACGTTACGGCTAAGTCTGGTGTGTCACATTGAAGTGTTTTTCGAAAACCATATTTTCACTGAAAACCTTTCTTAATGTTTAGAACCTTTTACTGTTAAACTTGAATAAAGCCTTAGCTGGTTTTTATTTTTCCAAAACGTGGTTCATTGAAATATTCAAAACATTGTTAACAACTTTGTAAAATCTCAAGGAAAAATTGTGAAAGCTTGTAAACCTTTGTAGTTGTGAAAACATGTTATTTTAAAAACAGATTAAGTATCGGAAAATTAGACCTTCTTTGTTATGGCTTAAAGTGAATGCATACTGCGCACCAGGTAGGATTCAAGAGAAAAGGAGGTGAGTCATTTAGACTGCTTAAGTACCAAGCTCTTCCTAGATCCAATCCTAGACATGCACACATCTATTGCCACACTTTAATCTTATGACTTGTCCACGAACAACAAATTAAGTTTAAGTCTTTTTAAAATACTTATTTGTGAAAACATTTACGTTGCGGAAGCTTTGCTCGGTTATTGTGATATTTTAAAAACAAGTAACTTTTATAAAAACGTGCCTTAGAACTAACCGATTTCAAAACAATTTAAACAATACCATACTTATGCTAAAAACAAATTAAAAATAATTAGAGCGGCCATATTACAAACCCAAAATCAGAATAAAAATAATTAAGACTAAATCGAAATAAATAACTTAATCAAAACCAACAGTCCAGTCCATGTGGCCACTCTGAATCCCCCCAGCTCCAAGTCCACCAATCTAGGGCTTACCTATAAGGATGGAAGGAAAATGGGTGAGTTTGGAAAAATCAGTGTGTACAGAAAACCCATCCAAAGCCCAAGTTAGCTCAAGCCCACTGGGCCTAAGCCCTATCCAGTCTCAGTGTCAACTGGGCTGAAGCCCTATTCAGTCTCAGTGTCAACTAGGCCGAAGCCTTATTCAGTCTCAGTGTCAACTGGGCCAAAGCCCTATTCAGATGCAATACAGATAACGATACGGCCCATAGGCCCAATACAGAAACAGAGCAGATAATAAGTATGAATGCAAAACCCATCACATGTGGGGAGACTACTCAACCTACCCAACCGCTAGACACCACCCATACCAACCCAACACACCATGTGGGGAAGCTACTCGACCCACCCAGCCACTACACTCCACAGTAGCAGCATCGCTGCTCAGATAATGTGGCCACTAACAGTAATACGAGGCAAGGCCTCTTTCAATAAACAGTATGGGCAAAGCCCTTTTCAGTAATCAGTACGAGACAGAGCCTCTTTCAGCAATTGTGGCAATTTCACTTGCACTTCCTCCATCAATAATCCCCAAATCCCATGCAATAGATAATCATGATATGGCATACAGTAAACAGAAACAGTAAATCAGGCATTCAGTCAAATTTAGCCCTAGGGGCATAACAGTCATTTTGCACCTAGGGGTAAAACGGTAATTTTCCACCTATAAGGGTATTTCAGAAATTTATCAGTTTGTAGAGATTTCCTGCATATTACAGTCACTACTAATCCATTTGTCGTCACAGCAGTCTATTTAACTTAGTTTAACAGTTTTAGCTATTGGCCCTAAAACCCCTAATAGGCCCCACTATGTCTGTTGACTACTTAAGCCCATTTAGTCCAAGTTCCATAATCAGTTTACCAGTTTTAGTAGTTTCGACCCTACAGTCTATCAGAACACTACAACCGCCTATTTTTACCCATATGGGCTCGAAAGCCCATTGGGCCCATATCTAGCCCATTGAGGCCCAACTTACCAAAGTGCATGAAATTGCACACTCATTCGTCTTACCAATCCCGATTACCGAATCTTAACATTTCCAACCAACTCACGAGCATTCGCATTGCCGAAATTTCGACATTTCGACTTTTCAGCTTTTGCCAAATTGAACCAGAAGAGGGGGTTTCGATTCACACCTGTTTTGCGATATTCCCCGACTAGATCTCCTACGCGATTATCTTACATTCGGTCACTAAAGGTATTAGGCCATAAATCAACGATAATGCAATGTAACCACTAACACCATATTCGGCCAACATCCTACATGGCCCTCAAATACTTACCTTTGTCGATTTTAATCTGCTAGATCTAGATCTAAATCTAGATCGCTTCCACAACTTTAGCCTTTATTGCTCCTTGCCAATTTCCCTTCTTGTGACTAAAACACAAAAACCACGCAAAGCAAAACTAGCATCACTCTTTACCAAATTCGACAGCCTCCCTAAAATTTAGGGATTTTTGACTTTTCATAAATCTCAAGATAACGAATGTATAAGGTGTTTCGATTACTTACCAAGAGATCTACTTGCCAAAACACTCCCAAGTACCTCACTTTTCCAAATCTATTGTAGATTAATCCCCAAAATATGAGTAGAGAACGAATCTCACTATTTCGGTATTTAAATCTATCCTAGAGTATGTCTATTTGGTTTAAGAAACAAATAGGAGAAGGAAGTGAAGAAAAAGGGTTTTAAGAAATAACAGGGATAATCGAAAGAGGGATCAGAAGTTTAAGGTTCGATTTTTGAAAGGCTCAAATCTTGATTGATGAGGTAATAGGCAATGGTAGATTGGTTTCAGCTTTTGTGGAAGTCAACTACTAGGTGTTGAGAAAAGAGAAGAATAAAGAAGAAGGTTCAGCTTGATGAAAAATAGAAGAGAAATAAAAGAAGAAAACAACTTAAAGAGCAAGTGGGTTCGGCCTTGAGAAACCAGAGAAAGAAATCAAGAATATGTGCAAAAGAGTTGATGAAAAGAAGATGAGCTGAAAAGATAAAAATAAAATAAACAAAAATAAAAATAAAAACCGATTGAACGGAAAAAATCGACTAATGCTTATCACTTGCAACATTTGAATTTAATTCAAACTCCCCACCTATTTAGCAGTAGCCCTTATCCATCGCTTGACCTACTTCAGCACGCTGCTAGGAAGAGTTCCAATCCTGTACGGCTCCTTTCTACGCGCGCACAGCAAAAAGGCCATCCTCCTGTGCGCTCCTCAGCTCTAACACGAGACCTCCAGGTAGCCTAGCACGCTGCTGGCCACTGCACCACAGCTTCATCTTTGCCCTATAATAGCCGCGTTTAATTTTAAACCTTACCTGCTGAAGTCCCTGCTGCTTTTAAAAAAAATAAAACTAAAGTTTGCCTGCTCCTGGACTCGAACCCGCGTCCCCTTGGAGTGCTTAACGCGCTGCCGCCACTGCGCCACAGGCACTCTTTGTGCCAAATTATAATCGCAGCTTCTTTTAAGGCATTCTAACGCAACCTGATTTACTTAAAAAAAACAAACATACCTTTTGCGCACGCTGGGAGTCGAACCCCAGCCTCCCTACCTGCTGCCTAGTGCCTCTGGCCACTGGGCCAGGCGCGCTTCTTTATGCCCAATCTTGCCCAATTTATTTTTAAGGCGTTGTGCCCAGATTTCCTTAAGAATACAAAAATTAAGAATTTTTGCTAGAGTCTTGGATCGAACCCAAGATTTTTCACGTACCATAAATCATTCATAATTTATTTAAACACTAAATTTAAACACCAAATTAATAAAAATAATATTATACATATATATTTTTGTCTAATAATAATAATTATAATTTTCATAAAAAAAATTAAAACATCAGTAATAATAACAGTAATACTTTATTAACAATAATATTTAAAACTTCTCAATTATTCAGGTTTCCTTTTATTCGAACCCAGACTCAAGCCTAATACTTCTAAGCCCAAATTCAGGGTGTTACAACTCTACCCCCTTAAAGAAATTTCGTCCTCAAAATTTCCAAATAATAAAATAGTCGTGCAACACTATGCTACTATGCTACCACTGCGCACTCTGATCTAAATAATTTTAGTACGACCCAGAACATCTAATTACTGTAGTAAATAAACATTATCACTTGCGCACACAATTCGTTTCCAAACATCACACACCTAAGTAGAATAAGTGTGGCAATCCAAAGCTCGATGTTCCAAGGACCCGCATCTAAAGCATGCTCTTTTCTCCCTATGGCATTCACCCAGATGACGCCTGTTGCAGTTCTTACAGGTCGAAAAGTTTGGTCGTGCCCTAACATGTTTCACAGAACGAGACTTTGTCCTCTGTGAACTAGAATCCTTTCTCTTCTTACACTCTAAGCACCCTGCTTGAAGCGTTTCCCTAATTTCTTTAACTTTGGTATCCAATACTTCTTCTACCACTTTCCTTATTAACTCGGCCAATGCCTCAGTACTAAGCTTCGAGTTACCGCTACCCGAAGTTGGCAAACTTTGCTTACCCTCAAAATCCATATCTATACTCTACATTACCAGTACACATATCAAATAACTACAAAGTTCTTAAAAATTTTATTATTTATTCATATGTCTTATGCAGAGATAGTATTTTAAAGTTTTGTTTTTACAGAATCATAGCCTAGCTACGGTCTCAATCTTTTTAAGGTTTTTAGTTCCCCTACAGTCTCAATCTCTACAGTCTTCAGTACTACCCTATCTACAATATCATAGTATGGTCTCATTTCTACCTATAATAACATTACAGTACAATATAGTATAGGTGAAGAGTACTTACAAACTTAGTGCCGGGGATTCAGTATGCCACTCCTTTAGAAATCAGATTTCAGTAAACCCAATTTAACAAAACTTTCAAAGTAAAAACCTTTAACAAGTGTATTTAAAAATGAAAT
The DNA here is from genome assembly GCA_020496765.1 of Gossypium stocksii. Lineage (NCBI taxonomy): Eukaryota > Viridiplantae > Streptophyta > Magnoliopsida > Malvales > Malvaceae > Gossypium > Gossypium stocksii. The sequence continues at coordinate 61,095,848 of CM035622.1, forward strand.
AAGTTCAGATAGGGTTTATTCCAAATTTTCAAAAACCAATTTCCAAAAATACCCTTCTTGGGCCTAAATTTTAAAAATTTTTGAAAAGCTTTTTAGACCCACTCCACAGCCGAGTTGTTGCAACCTGGCTCTGATACCACTAAATGTAACACCCCAAACCCAGCCCAGACGTTACGGCCAAGTCTGGTGCGTCACATTGAAGTGTTTTTCGAAAACCATGTTTTCATTGAAAACCCTTCTTAATGTTTAGAACCTTTTACCATTAAACTTGAATAAAGCCTTAGCTGGTGTTTATTTTTCCAAAACATGATTCATTGTAATAATCAAAACATTGTTAATAACTTTGTAAAATCTCAAGGAAAAATTGTGAAAGCTTGTAAACCTTTGTAGTTGCGGAAACATGTTATTTTAAAAACAGATTAAGTATCGAAAAATCAGACCTTCTTTGTTTTGGCTTAAAGTGAATGGATACTGTGCACCAGGTAGGATTCAAGAGAAAAGGAGGTGAGTCATTTAGACTACTTAAGTACCAAGCTCTTCCTAGATCCAATCCTAGACATGCACACATCCATTGCCACACTTTAATCTTATGACTTGTCCACAAACAACAAATTAAGTTTAAGTTTTTTTAAAATATTTATTTGTGAAAACATTTACGTTGCGGAAGCTTTGCTCAGTTATCGTGATATTTTGAAAACAAGTAACTTTTATAAAAACGCGCCTTAGAACTAACCGATTTCAAAACAATTTAAACAATACCATACTTAAACTAAAAACAAATTAAAAATAATTAGAGCGGCCATATTACAAACCCAAAATCAGAATAAAAATAATTAAGACTAAATCGAAATAAATAACTTAATCAAAACCAACAGTCCAGTCCATGTGGCCACTTTGAATCCCTCCCAGCTCCAAGTCCACCAATCTAGGGCTCACCTGCAAGGATGGAAGGAAAAGGGGTGAGTTTGGAGAACTCAGTGTGTACAGAAAACCCATCCAAAGCCTAAGTCAGCTCAAGCCCACTAGGCCTAAGCCCTATCCAATCTTAGTGTCAACTGGACCGAAGCCCTATTCAGTCTCAGCATCAACTGGGACGAAGCCCTATTCAGTCTCAGTGTCAACTGGGCCGAAGCCCTATTCAGATACAATACAGATAACGGTACGGCCCATAGGCCCAATACAGAAATAGAGTAGATAATAAGCACGAATGCAAAACCCATCACATGTGGGGAGACTACTCAACCCACCCAACTGCTACACACCACCCGTACCAACCCAACACACCATGTGGGGAAGCTACTCGACCCACCCAGCTGCTACACTCTACAGTCGCAGCATCGCTACTTAGATAATATGGCCACTAACAGTAATACGAGGCAAGGCCTCTTTCAGTAAACAGTATGGGCAAAGCCCTTTTCAGTAATCAGTACGAGGCAGAGCCTCTTTCAATAATCGTGGCAATGCCACTTGCACTTCCTCCATCAATAATCCCCAAATCCCATGCAACAGATAATCATGATATGGCATACAGTAAAAAAAATAGTAAATCATGCATTCAGTCAAATTTAGCCCTAGGGGCATAACAGTCATTTTGCAGTGAGGGGTAAAATGGTAATTTTCCACCTATAAGGGTATTTCAGTAATTTATCAGTTTGTAGGGATTTCCTACATATTACAGTCACTACTAATCCATTTTTCGTCACAGCAGTCTATTTAACGTAGTTTAATAGTTTTAGCTATTGGCCCTAAAACCCCTAATGGGCCCCATTGTGTCTATTGGCTACTTAAGCCCATTTAGTCCAAGTTCCATAATCAGTTTACCAGTTTTAGCAGTTTCAACCCTACAGTCTATCAGAACACTACAACCGCCTATTTTTACCCATATGGGCTCTAAAGCCCATTGGGCCCATATCCAACCCATCGAGGCCCAACTTACCAAAGTGCACGAAATTGCACACTCATTCATCTTACCAATCCCGATTACCGAATCTTAACGTTTCCAATCAACTCACGAGCACTCGCAGGCTCGCAAGCCCTCGAAATGCCAGAATTTTAGCATTTCGACTTTTCAGCTTTTGCCGAAATGAACCACAAGAGGGGGTTTCGATACACACCTGTTTTGCGATATTCCCCGACGAGATCTCCCATGCAATTATCCAACATTCGGTCACTAAAGGTATTAGACCATAAATCAACGATAACACAATGTAACCACTAACACCATATTCGGCCAACATCCTACATGGCCCTCAAATACTTACCTTTGTCGATTTTAATCTATTAGATCTAGATCTAAATTTAGATCGCTTCCACGACTTTAGCCTTTATTGCTCCTTGCCAATTTCCCTTCTTGTGACTAATACACAAAAACCACGCAAAGCAAAACTAGCATCACTCTTTACCAAATTCGACAGCCTCTCTAAAATTTAGGGATTTTCGGCTTTTCATAAATCTCAAGATAACGAATGTATAAGGTGTTTTGATTACTTACCAAGAGATCTACTTGCCAAAATGCTCCCAAGTACCTCATTTTTCCAGATCTGTTGTAGATTAATCCCCAAAATATGAGTAGAGAAAAAATATCACTATTTCGGCATTTAAATCTATCCTAGGGTATGTCTATTTGGTTTAAGAAACAAATAGGAGAAGGAAGTGAAGAAAAAGAGTTTTACGAAATAACAGGGATAATCGACAGAGGGATCAGAAGTTTAAGGTTCGATTTTTGAAAGGCTCAAATCTTGATTGATGAGGTAAGTTTCGGCTTTTGTAGAAGTCGACTACTAGGTGTTGAGAAAGGAGAAGAATAAAGAAGAAGGTTCGGCTTGATGAAAAATAGAAGAGAAATAAAAGAAGAAAACAACTTAAAGAGTAAGTGGGTTCGGCCTTGAGAAACCAGAGAAAGAAATCAAGAATATGTGCAAAAGAGTTGATGAAAAGAAGATGAGCTAAAAAGATAAAAATAAAATAAATAAAAAGAAAAATAAAAACCGATTGAAAGGAAAAAATCGGCTAATGCTTATCACTTGCAACGTTTGATTTTAGTTCAAACTCCCCACCGATTTAGCAGCAGCCCTTATCCATTGCTTGACCTACTTCAGCACGCTGCTAGGAAGAGTTCCAATCCCGCACGGCTCCTTCCTGCGCACGCACAGTAAAAAGGCCATCCTCCTGTGCGCTCCTCAGCTCGAACACGGGACCTCCAGGTAGCCTAGCACGCTGCTGGCCACTGTGCCGCAGCTTCATCTTTACCCTATAATAGCCACATTTAATTTTAAACCTTACTTGCTGAAGTCCCTTCTACTTTTAAAAAAAATAAAACTAAAGTTTGCCTGCGCCTAGACTCGAACCCGCGTCCCCTTGGAGTGCCTAACGCGCTGCCGCCGCTGCGCCACAGGCGCTCTTTGTGCCAAATTATAATCGCAACTTAGGCATTCTAACGCAACTCGATTTACTTAAAAAAAAACAAACATACCTTTTGTGCACGTTGGGAGTCAAACCCCAGCCTCTCTACCTGCTGCCTAGCGCCTCTGGCCACTGGGCCAGGCGCGCTTCTTTATGCCCAATCTTGCCCACTTTATTTTTAAGGCCTTATGCCCAGATTTCCTTAAGAATGCAAAAATTAAGAATTTTTGCTAGAGTCTTGGATCAAACCCAAGATTTTTCCCGTACCATAAATCATTCATAATTTATTTAAACACTAAATTTAAACACCAAATTAATAAAAATAATATTATACATATATATTTTTATCTAATAATAATAATTATAATTTTCATAAAAAAATTAAAACATCAGTAATAATAATAGTAATACTTTATTAACAATAATATTTAAAACTTTCTGGTTTCCTTTTATCCAAACCCAAACTCAAGCCCAATACTTCTAGGCCCAAATTCAGGGTGTTACAAAGATGAAACCATGATAAATGAATGAGTGATGATACTTGAAAAATGAATCATTTTCATAACATTTTTGCATTATAGTATGTTTAATTAGGAAGCATTTGACTCATTTCGATCATGGCATCCTAATCATTAAGCATAAGCATATACATATTCTACAGGTTGTCTCCTCTAGGGAACAATGTAGATCGCACAAAACAGATTTGGCAATCCCTGTATTCACGGGGAGCAGATCGAAGATAGCAGATTTGGCAATCCCTTTATTGGCGGGGAGCAAATCGAAAATAGCAGATTTGGCAATCCCTGTATTGGCAAGGAGCAGATCGAAGACAGCAGATTGACAATCCCTGTATTGGCAGGGAGCAGATCGAAGACAACAGATTTGGCAATCCCTCTATTGGCAGGGAGCAGATCGAAGATAGCAGATTTGACAATCCCTGTATTGGCGGGGAGCAAATCGAAGATAGCAGATTTGGCTTTCCTGAAGTTGTAGGAGCAAATTGAAGACACTAGTCTGGCATTCCTGAAGTTGCAAGAGCAGATTGAAAGTAGTAGATCTGGCTTTTCTGAAGTTGCAGAAGCAGATCGAAGATATCGGCATGGCGTCCCTGAGTTTGCAGTGGAGTAGGCTGAAGATAGCAGATATTGCCTTCCTGAAGTAGCAGTGAAGCAAATTGAAGCTGTCATATTTATGGTCCACTGCCTCTGAAGTTGCAGATGGGTTGGAAGTTATTTGAAGAAAGTAAAGACCAAGAAGTCAAGACTCGACAAGACCGGGCAAAATTAGGTCCTTTTATAGTCTTTGCTCTATTCCCATTACACGACAATGAGCAAAGAGGGGCAGCTGTAATACCCCATTTTTGCCCGGCCCAAATATATACAAAAAATTAGAAACCAATAAACCAAATAAAAAATAAAGTCCAATTTTACAGTCCATTGTACAACCCAAATAAGCCTAAGTCTCAGGCCCAAAATCAAATAACACCAGTGGCCCACTGGTACAAGCCCAAAACACAACCCATTACCCAATCCAGAAACCCAATTACACCCTTAACCCAAATCACTAAACTGACCCAAACCCGGACCTAATCCCACTAAACCCTTGACCCATTACAGCAGACTCAAATAAACTAACGGAGCCCAAAAGGCCCAATAGCCTAAATGTGCTTCAGGAGACCTAGGGTTTCCAGCAAACCCTAGCGCTGCAAGCCCCATGCGCAGCCAGGCAGACCCCTCATCTCGAACCGCAATTAGCGAGCAAGTGTGCCAATCCCTCGCACCAGATCGTCGCCGAATCTTCGCTTGTCTGCAAAAGGAAACCAATAAACAGCAAACATAGCAAGAAAATCAAAAGATGTACTTTCTATTTTTGCATTTAGGCTATAAAAACAGAACTAAAATTGTAAACGAGGGGATACTACGAAAATATACAATAAAAACAGTATTTTAAAATCAAGACAGAGGTGATTTTCTATGATTTATCTTTGTTTAAATCTACGCATTTATTTTTCTTATTTTCATTTCTATTTCATTTAAACGATACAAACAAACACCAAAGATCTTTGTTATTTTTTATTATTCATTCACAAAATATATTTTAAAATAAAGGAGAAAAGGGTTACCTGCGTTTTGGCCGAAAAAGGAAAATTTTGGGCCTACTGGCCGCAGCGTGCGGCCGCGCGTGCGGTGGCGCGTGACACGGGAGCCAGGCCGATCACTGGCAGAAGCCCTGAGAGCCTTTAGAGAGTTTTGGAAGATTTTTTTAAAAAATGGGTGTTAAAATGAATTCCGGGCTAAAAATGTGGCTTATATAGCATCACCAAAACGGCGTCATTTTTGCTTTAATTCAATAAGCACAAAACGACGTCGTTTAGGAGCTAAGGATCCGCGCGTTGACCTGATTACCCGGGTAGGATCCGCGTGTTTTTGTAAAAAGGGTAATTTGCCTCTTTGGTCCTTCCGCAATTTCATTTTTATAATTTCGTTCAAATTAAATTTTCTTTTATTTTTAATTTAGCCCCCAAAGCTTTATTTTTGTCCCGATTTGGTCCCTGAGCCCTTTAAACGTGTATGTTAGAACGACACCGTTTCTGGAATAGGGAAAATTTTCCCAGTGAGTCCCTCATGTATAAAGCGCGCTTCAAATAGGTCCCTAATTCGGCTTTAGGTTTTTACAAAATCACCCCAGAAATTTATTAAAATTTAGATATGATCCTTTTTTAATTTTATTTTTTTTATTTTGATTAATTTTTTTTAGATTGTTATTCATTTGTTTTAATATTTGGTATATATTATTTATTTTATTCTAAACCTTTTTTTTTGTGTATAAAATTATTTTATTGTGTATTATTTTTACATTATTATATATTATTTATTATGTATTAGGTATTATTTTACAATTTGTTTATTATTTTAAAATTCGTATTATTATTAAATATTATATATTATTTTGGAATTGGTATATTATTATTAAATATTATGTATTAACCTACATTTTGTATATTATATAATATTTTAAAGAAATTGATTAAATATAAAGTTTAGTCTTACATTGTTACTTTTAAATACGTATCTTATTTTTATTATATAAATATATCTATTAAATTATTATATTATATGTTATAAATTATCCTTTTTTATCAATTTAAAATGTGTTTTTTTATATATATATGTATATACTAATCATTTAAAAAATATTGTCATTTTTTTATATATGTTACTTTGATATCCAATATTTTTTAAATACCTCATTTATTTATTTTTATATATTCTTATTTTGTTTATAAAAGTTTTATATTTGTTTCTCGTCTTATTTTGTATATTTTCAAAATTTTGTTGATTCATTTTCGTATTTTTTACTTATTGTTTTAGTATAATAATTTTATCACATAAATTATTCGTTATGTTGTTTATCATTTTTTAAGTTATATTTGCATGAATTGTTAATGTATATATTATGTAGTTTACATTGTTTAGTTTTGATATCTTGCAATACGTCAATATTATATTTTGCTCGCATCATTGTTCTAAAAACTTTATTGAAAAGTTTTTAAAATAAGGCAATGTTTTTGTGTTTAGAAATTCGGGAAATAGTGCCCTAACATGCTGGGCTGCGATTTCCCGTTTGTCTAAATAACTAAATATCCTTTTTAAATTTTGTAAATCACGAGATGATTTTAGTTACGAGGATTAAAAAACATCGTGTCCTAACATGCTGGATGTGATGTTTGGTATTCTTTCGGAACAAAGAAACCTCGGAATTCAATTCAAATTATTCAGGTTTTAAAAAGGGATCATATTTTCGAATCTTTTCAAATTTTCGACACTAGGACAGAAAATTAATCAATTGGTACCAATTTTGGGCATTACGAAGGTGCTAATCCTTCCTCGTACGTAACCGATTCCTGAACGCGCTTTCTCATATTTTCGTAGGCCAAAATCAATGTTTTGAAATAAAACGTTTTATAATGTGATCCAATCACACCTAAAAAGATTGGTGGCGACTCCATTTTTGTTTTTAAAAATCGACCCCGTTTTTCAAAATTAAAAATGGTTTCGACATAAGGTTTATAGGTTTGGGGGTTTTGGTTTGAAGGACGAGGGTACATTTTTATTTTACTCCGAAAAAGAACAAAGAGTCATTGAGGCTTATAGGAATCACAAATGGTGAGTGGCCCAATTTGATAAGGTGTACATACATAGCCTATATGGTTATAGGAATAAGATGTACAAGTATTGTTGTCGAAACCATTTTTAGATTTTGGAAAAATAGGGTTGACTTTTAAAAACGAAAATGGAGTCGCCACCAATATTTTTAGGTGTGATTGGATCACCTTTTTAAAATATTGATTTGGCCTATGAAATTTCAAGAAAACGGGTTCGGGAGTCGGTTACATACGAGGAAGGATTGGCACCCTCGTAACGCCCAAAAATTGGTACCAAATTGATTATAAAATGTCCTAATGTCAAAGATTTGAAAAGATTTTTTAAGTATGATCCTTTTGATTTTTTTACAACTTATTACCCCTTTTCAAAAGACATTTAATTGTTTGGATAAAAGAAAAATAGTCAAAGAGCACGACCCTTCAAATTTTCCAAACGTTAAATATATTTTGTTTTTAAAAATCCCTATCTCGAAATATCAAAACATCACATCCACTAAGTTAGGACGCAACATTTTAAATTCTTGAAGATAGTTTTTTGTTTGAAAATCACGTGTTTTAATTTAAAAAGGGTATTTGATCATTTAGACCTAATGAGAAAAATAGAAGCCCAATAAGTTAGGGGACGATTTTCTCAAAATTCCTAAATGCCAAATATTGCCTTAATTTTAAATGAAACAAATTTTGGATAACAAAAAAACGATAATTAAATAGTATCAATTTTACAATAATGTTTTGATAAAAAATGCGGCATTAATACATTACAAAGCTTAAATATTAAAGCAATATACAAATTACATGATATATTAATATTTCATACAAACATAGACAAATAATAACAAAAAAAAATATAGATTATAAATGTATAAGATAATTATGCTAGAGCAAAAATAATCTAATTCATAACATTAGCAAATAATGGATATAAAGTAAACCATAACAGATTACAACATAAAAAAAATATTTAGAAGTGAATACAAAATTATAAAAAAGGATAAAAAGATAATAAAAATAAATGAGGTATTTTTAATAACAAATTGATATTATAATAAAAAAGGGTGAAATAAAATGACAAATAATATATTTTTTAAAAAGGATATATATACATATAAAATAATTAAGGTATTTTAATTAAATAATATAAAAAACTTAGGGTTTTAAAAATGATAATATACATATTAAAAAATAAATAATATATAAAAACTTTACATTATTAAATCAATTTAAACTATAATATAATATATATAAATTATAAAATAATACGTAATAGATAATAAAAATATATATAAAAATGTGTAATAAAATAATTTTATATAAAAATATAAGATAATAAAATATATTCAAAGTATTAAAATAAATAAATAATAATAAAAATAACCCTAGTTAAAATAAAAATAAAATATAAAGAGGATTAAATTTAAATTTTAATAAAATTCTGGGAAAATTTTTTAAACAAACAAATAAAACTGAATTCGGGCCTTAATTGAAACGCGCGTTAAAAGTGAGGCACTCACTGGGAAAATTTCCTTATTCCCCAAAACGACGTCATTCCAAATCTGCCTTAAAATGGCCCAAGGGGTTTAATTGAAATAATGGTCAAAGTTCAGGGCCGAATTTTAAAAAAGGAAAAATGCGATTAGACATAATTATAAAACTTCAAAATTATGGAAGAACCTATAGGGCAATTAGCCCTTTTTACAAAAACACGTGGATCCTTCCCGGGTCGGGTCACCCGCGCGCGGGTCAAGCTTGAAACGACGCCGTTTTGGTCACTAAACTATCATTCCAAAACGACATCGTATGAATGCTTTATAAAACTGAAATTTTTGTTTTAAAAAAACATTTGAGAATCATTTCTACAAAAAAAAAAGGTCAAAGCTTTCCCAAAAAGCTCTCTCCTTGCTCGAGCCCGGCCTGGACTCCGGCGGCCACCCGTCTTACGCGCCACCGCACGCGCCGCCTCTCACGGTGGCCAGAAAAGTGAATCGCTCACTTTCCGCGCAAGTTTCAGGTAAATTTCTTTCGTTTTATCCTTTTTTACTAAAAAAGATTTGTATGCGTCAGATAAGAAATAAAAATAATATAATATAAAAGAGATCACATTTCGCTTAAAAAAAACTATTTGTATATATTTTTGTATAGTATGCCTCTGTATGCCTCTCGATTACAATGTTTAGTTCTGTTTTTATAGCCGACTACAAAAATAGAAACAAATATACAGATACATTTTGCCATATTTGTTGCTCTCGCTGTGTCTCCCTCTTTCCTTTTGCAGGTAAACGACGAGGATCCGTTGGTGGTGGGATTGGCGCGCCGATTGCGGCACGAGACGAGGGGCCTTTGTCTGGTGCTTGCGGCGCGAAGAGAGGATGTAGTAACCCTAGGGTTTCTGATCTAGGTTGGGCATTTGGGCCTTCGGGTTGCTGCTTACTAGGTTTAGGGGAGGCTTAGGTAGTGTTTGGGTTACGGTTTACTGTTTACTGGGTTTAAGGGGTAGGCTTAGTCCATTTAGGTTAGTTTATGGGCTATGGGTGTAACTGGGTCTTTAATTTGGGCTGATGTAACCGGGTTTGGATTAGGCTAAATGGGCTATTTAAAATTTTGGTATTTTGGGTTGTAAAATGGACTGTAAAAAGGACTCTTTTATTTTTATTATTTGTTTTATTTCCTATTTGTATAGCTCGGGCAAATTGGGCCTATAACAATTGTAACAGACCGTTTTTCAATTTTGTTGAAAACAATAGGTTTAGAACCTCATTTTCGGTATTCGAAATGTTATTATTTAATATTTACAAGGCTAGTACAAAGTTTAATTAAAATTCATTTCCTTAATTTTAGAATTGAATAGTTAATTAAGTTACAAAGTCTAAATTGTAAAAGTAGTAAAACTTAATCGCTATGAATTTTTAATTAACTAAAGGACCAATTAAGCAAATAAAGCACTCAAATTACACCAAATGGTGGTGGATGATAGGTGTGGTCCACTAACTAATGTTAATTATGTTTATAGTTCAATTATTATGGTTAATTAAATTAATTATCTTAAATAAAAGGTTAAATAAAGTATAAAATATAAAAGCTACAGGTTTAGTCTGAACTAGTAACCTGATGTCAATTTAAAAGTTTAGCCTGGACGAGTAACCTAACATGTGTTTATATATATTCAGCTCGAATGACTGGAATAACAAGACACTTGTATATGAATTGAATTTGATGTTTAAATGTAATATTAGTGATTGATGTGAATACAAAGCTTGGTATACATGTATGATTATTCAAATGATATTTATTGGTATATTAAAAATTTGGTACATTACATGATTGATTATATACTTAAGCTCATATTATCGTTCTGATTTGGTTATGTTAAGTAAAATTTATCAAGTTAATTAGTTTGATATGTTTAATTGTAAATCGAGGTAATTTTATTGCTTTAATACCTATAAACTTACTAAGCATTTGAAATGCTTACCTAGTTGATTTCCTTCTTTTTTTTTTGTAGATTGCTGACTTGTGGAAAGTGTCGAATGGATCATCTCGAAGCTAATACTATCCTACCATAGACTTGGTAGTATTTTGATCATTTATGTTTGGTTTTGTGGCATATACATAGGTGGTATTATGAGTATCAACTTTGAATTGGTAGTTTGGTTTGAACTTGGCTAATGCTTGAATTAAGAAATGTTAATATTCACATAAGTGTATATGTATGTATGGTAAAATGGTAAAATATAAATGTGGCATCTGAATGTCAAATTTTCTTGATGAAATGGTATGATCGATGGTGATACTAGATAGCTAAATGAAAAAGTTGATTAGGTTGAATTTAATTAAGCTGAATTATTTAATTTTGATGCCAAATTGTGGAATAATGGAATAAATATTTAGATTTGGGTAAATGTTATATTTACAATTTATTGGCATGTTTTTATTCAGGAAAATGTTTTGTAAAATGCACCAAAAGGGTATTTGATTTGGTTGGTTTGATATAGGCACCAAATGGCCTAATTTGTGCCAAAAATAGAGTCCACATCAGGACGTAAAGTGATGGTCATCGTAATAAGCTCTAGATTTCAGGCTACGACGTTACGAGGAACCTTGTCATGACAACGAACCAAGTCAGTGTGTCACATCGCGATGAGGAACTTCCTACTAAAATTTTGAAAATTCTTTTTTTTTTTACTATGGGTTAATTCTAGAGCATACGTAATTTCGTATAAGGCTCGAGAAAGATTGTATTAGATGATTATGAGCTAAAATGGCTATGATTGCATGATTTATGTTTAATTTAAATGTTAGTTATTCATAGTTACTCCAGCAATGACTGTAGCATCCTATAACTCAGACCCGACAATCGGGTCCAGCGAGAGGTCTTACATTTAATGCTATCTACAGTTTAGTCGATTTTGGGATTGAACGTAGTGTGAGTTGAGTCTAGAACTACATGCCACAATAACCTTAGATAGTGTGATGCTTTATGATCTGATTTGATTGTATTATTCATATAGATTACCATGTCAGCTGAATTAAACTGAATTGTTTCTGATGAAGTTGAAAATAATGTTCCTGCTTTCGAACAAGGAGCTACTCTTAATGTGCCCGTTCTACAAAGGCTTAGAAATGAGACAAGAGATTTTTTTTTCCAATTGATGAACCTGTGGTTTACCTAATATCTAGGATCTACTCCTTTAGCTTCATAATTACAAATACACCTTCCTCCTCCGGTTGTGCCGCCTGTAACACCTCATCATCCTTACGGTCCTAACTTAGTATCAATAAATTGTCCACCGACTGATGAATCCTGTAAATGTAGGATAAATGAATTTAAAGGCAGAAAGGAAAATATATGTAATGAGAAAAAAGCAGGATCAGTTCAAGATTCGAAATTCTAGAAAACACAGTATAGTTAGGTTATTTTTATACCTCCACCTAAAAAGTGGAGAGATTTTGTGGTTAACGTGAGGAATATCTGTATTGTGAATAGAACAGTTTGCAAAAATTGTGGGAAAAATCACATAGGTGGGTATCAGCTTAAAAGTGGTGCTGGTTTTAAATGCAGTTCCAAAGAACTTTTAAAAAAAGATTGCTCGAGAAGAGAAATGTCCAAAAAAAACTATCTGAGGTCTCAAGTTACAAGAGTGGCTAGTATAAGAAATGTACAAAACGTGAGTAAATCAGTTTGTGAGCATTGTGGTAAAAAGCATTTCGGAGAGTGTATTGAGAAAGGGAGTTTGCTTCAGATACGGCCTCATTGAACATTTATGCAAGATTGCTTGAGGAAGTTAAATATTATTAGTGACCAGACTATTAAATCGATACCAACTTCACAGAAGGACTGAAGACCCAAAATTGGTAGTAGTAATAATGCCAGTAAAAGTAAAACTAGAGATACATTAGTAAGATCTAAAGCTTGTACACCTTCTAGAGCTTATGTTAACCGAGTCAGAGAAGAGACCACTACTCCTGATGTTATTACTAGTACATTTTCTCTTTTTTTTTTTAAATATTTGTGTACATACTTTGATTGACTCTGGATCAATGCATTCATATATTTAAACTGTAATAGTAATAGAAAGAAATATGCCAGTAGAGTTGACTAATTATGATGTTAGAGTGTTAAACCCGTTAATTTGGTATGTCTTTGTTAATAAAATATAAAAAAATTGCTCACTAAGAAGTTGAGGCCTTGAATTTCTTGCCAATTTGATGTTACAGCCATTTGATGAGTTTTACATTATTCTCGGTATGGATTGGTTAACTCTATACAATACTATTATCAACTATAGACAGAAAAGAATACTGTTGAAATGTTAGAATGGTAAATCGATTAATGTTGAGTCTAATAGGTCTCACTGTGTTATCAGTATTATTTCAAAAATATCTACCCGAGAAATGATTAGAAAAGGTTGTAAGACATATCTAATCTATATTCTAAATACTAAAGTACCATGATCAAAGATAGAGCAAGTCTGAGCAGTTAATGGGTTCACTGATGTATTTTTAAAGAATTGTCGAGTTTATCGCCTGAGAAATAAATTGAATTTGTTATTGAAATGAAACCCAAAACTGCTCCGATTTCGATTGCACCATACAAAATGGTACGAACAAAATTGAAAGAATTGAAAGCATAGTTGCAAGAATTATTAGATAAGAGATTCATTCAACCAAGCGTGTCTATAACAACCCTAGCCCGGCCCGATCGTCGGACCCGAGTTGCGAGACGCTACTAGTATTACAAGAGCAATCCAAAACATTTTATAACAATTAGTTCATTCAACACTGATTCATGTCCAAAATACACGCGCAATATGATATATAATCAAATATGAAACTCATTCGAGCTTACAGAAGCTCTTAAGTTAACTCGAGCATGAAGAAGAACCAATTTGAAAATTTTTCAAAGTTTGAGAACATGTATCGGTACTTAGAGTAAGGTAGCGATACCCCTGTTAGGAAGTATCAATACCAAATTCAGTATCAATACCATTTTCGCATTCTGCCATTTTGCAAAATTTGATCACAAGTCAATTTTTATCGATACCTTTATAAAGTATCAATCCTTGGGAATAAGTATCGATACTGTATACTAGTATTGATAGAAAATTGGCATTTTGTTATTTTAAATTATGGTAATTTGGTAACGTATCGATACATTTACATGTGGTATCGATACATTTTCCCAAAACATAAAAAATTTCTCATTTTGGGTACTTTTTCATGATCAAACCAAAATCAAACTCAATGGTGCTTATAGGCAACCATTAACCTGCATATAATCAATTCAAAACATACTAAACACCACAACTCAATCAAATTCAATCAACCATACTAATATGCCTCAAATGGCACTCAAACATGAAACTTCCACCTATATAATTCATACTAAGTGGACTATATACAAATTTAATACATACCATTCATCTAATAACTAAACATACAATTAACCATTCCCAAGTTTAATCAAGCCATTAGACCTCAACAATACCTTTTTTGTTATAGCATATTGATATATGAAACAACCAATTAATCGAACATTATATACCAATCAATTTCATCACCTAGATCAACCATTTCACTAATAATATAACTTTTCATATATTTCAATTATAGCTAAACACTTTGCCAATATGCATACTTTTATACACAACAATGACCATCCAAGTTCAAGGATCGCTTAAAGTTTAAATTCACCATCATTTAAGATTAATACATATCCAAAACAATGTGTATATACATGCCACATAACTGAGTCCATAACGGTTAAAAGACTACCGAAATAAAGGTTGGATAGTGTAAGCTCCTAGGTCATCTGATCATTTCATTCTGCAAAAGACAACTACAAGACAGGGAAAAATGTAAGAGTAAGCATTATTAATGCTTAGTAAGCTCATAGGTATTCAGATTGTAATCTTACCTTAGTTCATTAATAAACATATCGAAATACATAATTTAACACGAATAGCCTGTTATAACATCTCATAACAACAAGGTGAGCTCATCAAATAACTGAGTCTTACAACAATTCAACCTTTATAAATTCCCATTCAGTACCATTCTTTCAAAATCATAATTTGTAAAGCATTTACATCTTCAACAACATATAAGAATTTTTTTTAAAAAAAAGCTCATATAATCATTCTATCAATTCTCTTTTTCATTAACCATTTAATCTGATGAACTGTAATGAACAAATGCGGATACTCGGGTAACTACACCACACTAGATTGCTTATTAAGTAGTAACTACACCACATCGAAGCACCGAAGTGCAAGGCCCGTAAGCACATATGTCATGGAACAATACAATCCTCCACCACATCGGGGTCTTCGTAGAGACGTACAACTCGGTACTTTACAACAAATATTGGATTTTGGTATAATTAGTTATATCTCTACACGATCTTTTACTTCATATTATATTTTACACATATCCCGTACTAGTGTGCAATTAACCCTATTGGCATGGCAATTATATCATATCATTTCTTACATTCAATTGGGCACATTTAACACACATACAATCATTTCTTTACAAATTAGTCCATTTCTCACCTTTTTTACCAATTTGTAAACGATTCAAAGTACACTCACACATTACAATTTCACAATTCAAGTACATACATTACAATTACATATATAACCATACCATATGAACTTACCTGGAAAAAAATGATAGTAAGCAATGTGTTGAAGACTATTTCACAATTTTCTTTTTTTTTCCTCGATTAACTTTCGGTTGATTCAAATCTTGATCTATATGGTAATTTCTTTTCAATTTATCAGTTTCAATTACCTTATAACACCTTATTTCATGCTTATGACATTTTAATTTTACTTTCAAACGTTCCTTAAAGTTTCACAGTGTATTCAATTTAGTCCTTAAAGCCGAAATAGTCATAACTTTCACATTTGAGCATCGTTTTATAATTTGATTTCAAATACATCTTTCTATGACTCTCTACTATAAACTTTTATTAAAAAATCTCATGATAGTTTTACAACTTATTCAGTTTAGTCCATGTGTTTAGAAACTATTATTTAAACTTTACAAACTAGTCCTTTTTCATTTCTAACCTTAAAAACTAATAATTTAACATCAAAAGCTTCACACAAAAATAATGGAAACTTTTAAAACTTTAACAGTTTTCAGAAATAAG
This sequence comes from Gossypium stocksii, assembly GCA_020496765.1. Lineage (NCBI taxonomy): Eukaryota > Viridiplantae > Streptophyta > Magnoliopsida > Malvales > Malvaceae > Gossypium > Gossypium stocksii. Next base: position 61,112,068 of record CM035622.1, read on the forward strand.
GTACGGGTTAGCTAAATCGAGCTACCATGATATCAAAAATATAAAATTTATGAAAAATAAGACCGGATTAGCTTACCATGCAAGGCTGGAAGCTTGATCGAACTTCTTAGCTCCCTTAACAATAGAGAAATGGTGGGAAGAAAAAAAAAAGATGAAGATGGCCTTTTGTTGTTTTTATTTTAATGTTTTAATAATATAACATAATTTTAACACATTTTCACTAAAAATTAAGCATCATCCTTCTGCTACTTTCAATGAGTGGCTAATTGCCACTTAAATCCTTAGAAAATTACCAAATAACCCTTTTATCAAATAAAAATCTATAGCGATTAATTTTTACGATTTAGTCATTGTACCTTAATTAACTATCTGTTTAGTAAAATTACTGGACCAAAAATCAATATAACACCATAAAAGAATCTTAAATATTAGTATATAATAATATGTATGGACTCAATCATCAGAAAATGTGATTTCAAAATCATCGTTTTTAACACCACTGAAAAACAGGTTGTTATAGTGTCACCTTGGAATGTGTCAATGTTATTTGTGAAAAAGAAAGATAGGATCATGAGATTGTGTATTGGCCATAGATAGTTAAGTAAAGTCACTTTAAAGAAAAAATATTTGTTACTCCGTATAGATGACTTGTTTGATTAGTTAAGAGAGCTACCAAATTTTCGAGGATTGACCTTTGATCAGGTTGTTGTCAACTAGGAGTTATGAGCCAAACATACTGAAGACTGCTTTCCAAATTTGATATAGACATGATGAGTTACTGATAATATCATTTGGGTAAATGAATACCCTACTCACTTTTATGGAATTGATAAACAGAATATTCCAATAATGTCCAAACAAATTTATTGTTATGTTTATTGATGACATTTAGATTTACTCTGGGAATGAAACTGAACATGATCAACATTTGAAAGTAGTGTTACAAACTTTAAGAGAGAAATAATGGTATGTGAGGTTCAATAAATATGAATTATGGCTTCGAGAAATAGGATTTTTGGGACATATAATTTTGACTGAAGGTATATGTGTTAGTCCGAATAAAACTCTAGCAATGGTGAAATGGAAACATCTAAAATAATGTTACTAAGGTGCACAGTTTCCTGGGATTGGTTAGGTATTATAGACAGCTTGTTAAAAGCTTCTCGATGATCACTGCATCATTGACGAAACTGTTATAGAAAGATGTCAACTTTTTTGGGTCAAATAATGTCAACAGAGTTATGAACAATTAAAAGCTATGCTGACAAAAGCTCCAGTGTTGATTCAACTTGAATCTAGGAGAGAATTTTTTGTTTAAAGTGATGTTTTATTTAATGGATTGGGTTGTGTATTAACACAAGACAGAAAAGTAATAACTTATACTTCTCTACAGTTTAAGCCACACGAGAAGAATTGTCCTGCACACAATCTGGAATTTGTTGCTATAATGATTGTTCTAAAGATTCACTGACATTATCTATACAGTAAGAAAGGTCACATTTTCACCGGTTATAAAAGCCGGAAATAATTGCTGACACAGAAAGAGTTGAATATGAGACAACATAGATAACTCGAGTTTTTGAAAGATTACGATCTAATTACCAACTACCATCAAGGTAAAGCTTACGTGGTGTAAAGACCCAAAAATTTAGGAGCACCGGCAAAGTTAGTTGTCGGGTCTCCATTTTAGTAAAACGGATATGTAAATTTAGTTATGAGGTCAATTAGTTTTTGGATAGGTGATTTTGACTTAATTAGGAGTAATTATGAAAAAAAATTAAATTGAACAAAGTATAAATGCTTAATTACAGATTAAAAAAATTAAAGGGATTAAATAGGCAATTATGCCTTATTCAAAACTTGAAGTGGTTTATGAAAGAAAAATCTTAGATTTTTTCTTTAGTTTAAAACATATATATTAATATATTTTTAATTATAAAGTATATTAGTATATTATATTATATTATATTATATTATATTATATTATATTATATTATATTATATGCAAAAGAAAGAAAAGAAACATAAATAGAATAGCAAATGAAAACAAAAAAGAATAGGGAGAAAAAGAAAGGAGAAAAGAAAAAGGGAAAATTAGGGTTTGAAGCTAATTTGGTAAGTCAATTTAATTCATTTTCTTGTAATTTTTGAGTTTCTATGATTCTAGAACAAAATACTACTAGGTACATGTTGAAATTTTGAAAGTTAATGGATTTTTGGATATAGTTTATGTTGAATTAATTGATGAATTGGGGATTGAAATGATAGAAATTCAAGTTAGAATTGGGAAAAGGATTAAATTGTAAGAATAAGTTATAAGTTTTGTGTAGTAGGGACTAAATTGTAAGAATTTTGAAAGTAGAGTTTATTGGTGAAAATTAGAGAGTTAAGTTAAGTTATAAGTAGAAATTAAGTGAAAATAAGGTATAAATTGTTATAGAAATGAAAATAATTTTAGTTAGGGATTAAATTGAAATTAAGGCAAAAGTCGAATAGAAAATTAAAATAATTGATGTAAATTGATATTGTATTGATGATTGTAAATTATTTTAATTTTCGTAGCTAACATCATGCCGAAGACATCGACCAAGAAAGGAAAGGAAAAGGTCGACGAAGAGTAAATCGAGAAATCACAGTTTGTATTACTATAATTCGAATTTTGTTATTATCAATTGTTAAATTTTAATTAATAAGCATGGTAAGTAAAATTAAGGTGAGTATTGATATTGAATTGAATGAAATTGAATTGAATTACAAATATATGTGATTATTTGAAATGTATATTGATTGAAAAGTGATTTGAATTTCATTGAAATTGAATTGAAAAAGTGTATCGAATACCCTATTAATTAGTCGAGCTAAGTCGGATATAGTTGGCGTGTCATAAGATTGGAAGTATTCAGGGATACTTCAACCTCGAGTCGATAAGGCACTATATGTGTCGTAATATTACTTCGGATAATTCTGATGAGGCACTAAGTGTTGTATTATTACTTCAGATTAAATCCAATGAGGTACTAAGTACCGATTCACTTGGACAAGGCCAATGAGGCACAAGGTGCCGTACTGGTGTGTTTTGGTTGGATTCGTGTATCCGCCAAAGTCCGAGTCAAGTTAATAGGGGTAATGAACGAATTGATAATTAGAATTGATATGGAATGAATTGATGAATTGAATAATTTTGTACATGAAATTGATTGAAATATCAAAATGAGATGTGAAAATAATAAGGATTGGAAATAGTGAAATAAAATGTGAATTTAAGAGAATACAAGTTATTGAGATTTATTTATTAGTTATTGAAAGATTAAAGGTGTAAATTGATTATATATATATATATATATATATATATTATTGTATTATTTATGAATTTGAATTATAGTAACACCACTGAGTGTATATACTCAGCGTACAGTTTGTTTTCGTGCGCAAGTTAGTTGAAATCAAAGTTTTGGTCCAGCATCCAAATCAATCCCAAACTCAGCAAAGTGGTGATGTATAGTTCTTTTGGTAAATGGCATGTACCTAGGATGTGTATATAGGTCATTTTGATATAAGGTTGTAATGATGTTATGACTTGAGTTTAAAAAGGTTATATATATTACATATATGATATATTAAGGTTATGAAATGGTAAATTTTGGCATGGAAACTTGAATTGGATTGAATATTGCCAATTGAATGGATTTGAATGATATAAGTGATATGGTGGTTGTAACACCTCAAACCTGGCCTAAACGTTATGGCTAAATCTGGCGGCATCACATGAGAGTGCTTTTGGAAATGCTTTCACAAGTTAAAAATCGTTCTGGTTATTATCTTTACTTAAGTCAAAAAATCGCGAATCAACTTATTTACTTAAACCCATTTCTTTTATGCAGAAGCTCCTAGTTAATTTTTAGAAAAACGATGCTTTTGTGGCGTTTGCAGTTTAAAAATCCATAAATAACAATATAGAAACCCAAATAAAAATAAAAAATAGTTCAAGTCCAGATTACATAAATAACCTTAAAATAATAAAAAACAGTAATGCAGTAACACCGTGAAAATCAGAATGTATCTAGTAGTGGTCACCATCGAGCCCTCCGCTGCGCCGATCCATCTACTGTTGGGGATTACCTAACAGATAAAACAATAAATGGGTAAGTTTTCACAAACTAAGTTTGTACATCCCCACAGTATAGCATTCATACAAACAGAAAGCAGAAAACGGTCATAATTCGGGCCTAAGCCCTTATCAGAAATGGTGTGGGCCTTAACCCACTCAGAACAGAGTCAGATGTATAATAGGGCCTTTAAGCCCAATTAGATACAGAATCAGAATAGATCAGATAACAGTAAATCATTCCCACCAACCCTACACACCATGTGGGGATAAAATCAACCCACCCAGCCCTATACACTAAGTATAAGGATAAAATCAACCCATCCAACCCTACACACCATAAGGTACCGTAAAACGGCACATAACAGATATATGCAGCATAGCTGCCAGATACAGGCTAGAAGCCTTTCAGAACCTCCTTCGCTTCATCATCAATCCCACCCTAATGCAATGCAACATAATGTCATGGCATGCTAATATGCAGAATAACAGACATATATTCATATCCAGTATAGTATCGAAACACATGCTACGTATAACATGTTAACATATATATCGAGATCCAAAATAGTACAGTACACATGCTTAAATCATGCATCATGCTATCAGATCACAGAAAAGGGGTCTCAGATATCCTTACTGACCCTACAATAGGTCACAGTCGACTAGGGCAACCCGTGCAACCTTATAGAACAAATCAGAAAAATGGGTTCACACGCCCATGTGGCCTGCCCACGTGGCCCACACGGCCCAAATTGGCCTTGGCCGTATAGATTACACGGCCTGACCCAAAATTCCACACACCCGAGTGGTTCACCCGTATGGACGCACACGCCTGTGCAGCCCACACGGCCCAATTGACTAAGCCCATGTCTCACACACGACCTCACTAGCCTCACATGACCGCGTCGGTCGTGCTTGTGTGAGCACACATGGCCTGGTTCGTCGATCACATGACCGTGTCTCACCACAGGGCCTCCACACAGGCAGTCTACGTGCCGTTGTGGCGTCGATAGTAGGCTTTTTAACTTTCACTGAAACTCGTTTTCTGTGCAATTAGAGTATACACCTGGACTTTTTCCGATGCCTAAGCACTCCTGAGCCCTTCCAAGCCTAAAATCGACAACCCAAGGTTCATATTTCAGTAACGTACTCGAGACTTAATCTGAATTAAAAAGAGGCATCCATCCATTACTAACGAAATCATTACCTTCGAATGAAACAAGATTTCCATGTGCTTAACCTACTTAAGAACAATGATCAGCCCTTCAAATAACTCCTAAATAGAAACAAATAAACTCTTATTAATTACAAAATCAAAGAATGCTAAAACTAACACAACAAAACTTACCCAAAATGTACCGAACACGTCTTGATTATCAAGCAAAAGAAAACAAAAGAGGAATCCACAAGAAACACGGCAACAAGAGGAGGAATTTTGGCTAGAAAGAAAAGAAAAAGAATGTGGAGAAGAGGAATTTGTAGAGAAATTTCGGCAGAGAGGGAGAGCAGAATATTTGGGTAACTTCAAATCCCTTGTTTTTCTCCAAAAACCACTCCTCCACTCTCCCACTCTCAAAATTCAGATCCAACTCAGATTCTCTTGAGTGAACAAGCATAAAAAATAATGGCCACCCTGCGATTCAAACACAGGACCACATGCATAAACCCTCTCCTCTTGTCCACCAGACCAGCAGGCCCATTCTGATATGGTTTTACAAATAAATTCTTATAAGCCTTTTAACCAAAAGCCAGGCTTTATTTAAATAAAACCCAAAATTTAGCCCAAGTCTTGACTTGAACTTGGGACCTCTCGAACACACCCAAAGCACATAACCACTAAAGCAGACAGATATTCATATCAAATTAATGCAATAACATATTCAAATATTTTTGTGCCACAAACTTACAAAAGCTGAAATTAAGGGAAATTTGGGGCATTACAACTCTACCCCCTAAAAGAAAATTTCGTCCTCAAAATTTACCTAATCAGAAAAGGTAAGGATACTGTTGTCACATCAAATCCTCTGGCTCCCAAGTATCCTCCTTAGTACTACGATTCTGCCACAGCACCTTCACAAGAGGAATGGACTTCCTTCGTAAAGCCTTAACGTCGCGACCTAGGATCCGAACTAGCTCCTCCTCAAATGTTAGATCTAATCTAATCTCAATCTCCTCTACAGGCACAATGTGCATGGGATTAGAGCAGTAATGTCTCAGCATCGAAACGTGCAACACATCGTGAATGCGATCTAACTCTAGAGGTAGCTCCATCTGATATGCGACTGGCCCTACTCGTCTCAGAATCTAGTACGGCCCAATAAATCGAGGACTTAACTTGCCCTTGCGACCGAACCTTAGAACCTTCTTCCATGGCGAGACCTTAAGGAAAACCAAGTCGCCCACAGAATACTCAATGTCCTTTCTCTTCAAATCTGCATAAGATTTCTATCTATCAGAAGCCGCTTTCAATCACTCTCGAATCAAACGGACTTTGTCCTAAGTCTCTAATACCAACTCTAAACCTAGTACACATCGCTCACCCAACTCAGTCTAGCATAAGAGAGTGCGACACTTATGACCATTCAATGCCTCATAAGGTGCCATCTGTATACTAGGTTGATAGCTGTTGTTGTATGCAAACTCTACTAAAGGCAAGTACTCCTCCTAACTGCCTCAGAAATCTATCACACAGCTCCTCAACATGTCCTCTATTCTGATCGACTGTCCGTCTGAGGATGAAAAGTAGTACTGAAGTCAAGTCTCGAACCTAGAGCCTCATGAAGCTTCTGCCAGAACTAAGATGTAAAACTAGGATCCCTATTAGAGATGATTGACACAGGAACCCCATGTAGCCTCACAATCTATGAGATATAGAGCTTAGCCAGTTTCTGTAGGGAGAAATCTGCCCTAACTGGAATGAAATGAGCTGGCTTGGTTAATTGATCCACAATGACCCATACAGAATCCTTCTTAGTGGGTGTTAGAGGCAACCCACTAATGAAGTCCATCGTTACTCGCTCTCATTTCCACATCGATATCTTTACATGTTGTAGCAAACCCAAAGGCAACTGATGCTCAGCCTTAACCTACTGACAAGTTAGACAGCGTGCCACGAAATCGGTTACCTCACATTTTAACCCAGACCACTAGTACAACTCTTGAATATCTCTGTACATTTTGTTCTCCCTGAGATGCATAGCATAAGAGCTACTATGCGCTTCCTCAGAATCGACCGTCTCAAGTCCTCGTCATTCAATATACAGATTCAACCTCAGAAGCACAACTCTTCATCATCATTAACCCCAAAATCAGTAGTAACCCTAGTCTCAACCTGATGGAACCGCAACTCGAGAGTCTTATCCCCCAACTGTTTAACTCTTATCTGCTTAATCCATGTCGGTTTCACTTGAAGTTCTGCTAATAAACTTCCATTTTCATGTAGACTCAGTCGAACGAACAACGCTCTTAGATCGGTCACAACCTTACGGCTTAATGCTTCGATTACCACATTGGCCTTACCAAGATGATACTCGATGCTGCAGTCATAATCCTTAAGCAGTTTAACCCGTCGACACTGCCTAAAATTTAACTCCTTCTGAGTGAGGAGATACTTGAGGCTCTTGTGATCAGTATAGATAATACACTTCTCCCCGTACAGATAATGCCTCCAGATCTTTAGAGCAAAGACTACTGCAGCTAGCTCCAAGTTGTGCGTCGAATAATTAACCTCATGAGTCTTGAGCTGTCGAGACGCATAAGCTACTACCTTACTGTCTTGCATCAGAACACAGCCCAAAACCCACATGTGACGCATTACTGTATACCGCGAAGTCTTTACCAGGCTCATGCTATATCAGAACATGAGCCTGTGTCAAAAGGGTCTTAAGCTTCTCGAAGGTCTCCTGCTGTGCATCAGTCTAAACGAAAGGAACTCCCTTACGAAAAAGTTTAGTCAACGGAGCTGCGATCAAAGAGAACCTTTCCACAAACCAACGATAATACCCTATCAGCCTCAGAAAGTTATGGATTTCCAACCCAATCTTCGGTTGTTTCCAATCCAACACAACCTCGATCTTATGAGGATCCACATGAATCCCCTCAGCAGATACCACATGCCCTAAGAAGGTAACCTCTCGAAGCCAGAACTCACACTTACAGAACTTCGCATATAGCTTTTTCTCTCGAAGAGTCTGTAGAACAACTCTGATATGCTGATCTTGCTCGTCCCTAGACTTAGAGTACACAAGAATGTCATCGATAAACATCACCAGAAACTGATCTAAGTAGGGCTGAAACACACGGTTCATCATGTCCATAAATGCCACTGGTGCATTAGTCAACCCAAATGGCATAACTAGGAACTCGTAATGCCCATAACGAGTCATAAATTTCGTCTTATGCACATCGACCTCCTTTACTCTCAACTGATGATATCCTGACCGCAGATCAATCCTGGAAAACACAGAAGCCCCTCTGAACTGATCGAACAAGTCATCTATCCTTGGCAGTGGGTACTTGTTCTTAATCATCAACTTATACAGCTAGCGGTAGTCGATGCACATTTTCATCGTCACATCTTTCTTCTTAATAAACAAAACAGGTGCTTCCCATGGAGACACACTGAGACGAATGAACCTACAATCTATCAGCTCCTAAATCTGAGCCTTAAGTTTAGTAAGCTCATTCAGTGCCATTCGATAAGGGGCAATAGACACCGGAGCTGTACCAGGAATCAACTCGATCCCAAACTCCACCTCTCGGCTCAGAGGTAACCTCAATAGTTCCTCTGGGAACACATCTAAAGAGTCCCTCACAGTGTGGATGTCCTTAACTGAAGAGTCTACAAAATCCAAAACACTGAAGTAGGCTAAAAATACTTCACATCCCTTCCTTACTAACTTCTCTGCTACCAACGCAAATATCACATTACTCAGATAATTTCGTCGTTCACCAATCACGACTATCTCATTATCCCCATCGATCCTCAGAACAACCCTCTTCTCAACATAATCCAGACGCACTCAGTGTTTCACCAACCAGTCCATGCTAAGAATTAAATCAAACTCCCCAAACGGGAGCTCCATCAAATCAGCCAAAAATATCATCCCTTGGGCCTCCAATGGTACATCTCTAAATAGCTTACCGACCCTGACAGACTGCCTCAACGGACTCATTATTGATATCTTACTAGAAGTGCTCTCATAAAAATCCCTAAAGTCTGAGATACAGTGCTAGCTACGTAAGAGTGTGTAGAGCCTATGTCTATCAATGCAATGTAAAGTATATTAAAAATTAGGAACATACCCATGATGACGTCCGGAGCATCTCCATCCTTACATCGACGTGTAGCATAAACCAGTGCAGGCTACCTCGCCTCACTCGGCCCAGCACCTCTGCCCATTGCTCTTTGACCACGACCCATACCATTACCACCCCTAGCCTGTCTTGGGCCCTAGGTGGCTATTGAACGACCCTCGGTGGTTGTGTAGTCTCATCAACCGGAGCTTGCATCTGATTACCCTTCAATAGACAATCCTTAACACGGTGCTCAATAGCCCATACCTCAAACAAGCCCTAGTCGCTCTCCAACACTCACCCGAATGGCTCCTATTACAGCGTTGACAAATCATCACCCTAACCGAAACAACAACAGTAAGCCCAACTCTCATAGGTCCATCAGTCCTGGCCTTTTTCTTAGGCCTCATCCCAGCGTTAGAAGGCTTAGAATCCCTCTTAGCCTTCTCCTATCACGGTTTTGGCACTGAGTGTGCTTTATCTCTTCGGTGATCTTCGCCTTTTCCACTAGAGCTGAGAAATCGCGCTTCCTTTGAAGAGCTATCAGAACCCATAGGCTGTCACACAAACCATCCTCAAACCGGATACAACACTCATACTCAGTCTCCATCATGCCTCGCGCATAACGACTCAACTTCAGAAATTCGACCTCATACTCAACCACTGTACGATCTCCCTAGTGAGATTAAGGAACTCACGCCTCCTAGCATCAGTATAACTGGCCCCCACATATTTACTCTAAAAAGCCATTTTAAACATATCCCATGTTAAACACTCAGGCTGAGTGCCCTCCTTAACCGTGAGCCACTACTGATATGCCTTATCGCGAAGTAGTGAGACAGCTCCCTTAAATTTCTACTCAGCAGTGAAATCAAGATCATCCATAATACACTCCGTGGCCTCTATCCAGAACTCAGCCACCTTAGGAGCAACTCCAGCAATGCCCCTAAATACCTCAACCCCATTGGATCGGAGTCGTTCCATAACTGACTCACGGCCTCTAGATTCAGTATTGGGCCCAGCGACCCTCTCCAAAATCTGAAACATGGCTTGGTATAGTGCGTCATCCCCAACCATACGGTCATAAGATCCTGACCCAGTATTAATCGTAGGCGATTCCGGTGCCTCACTAGTATCCATCACTGGTATAGTATCATAATCGAAGGACTCAGCTTGAGCCCTTTTACGACCCCTACCCCAGCCTCTAGTACCCCGTCCACGAGTACTATGTGTGCTCATCGTAAATATCGAATTATCTGTATTAATATTTTTATGCAGATTAGTTTATAGTTTCGATAATTATTAACAAATATTTTATACAGTACAGTATCAGAGTTTCAGAGTCTATTATCACGAGAGAAAGAATAGTCTCCCTAAAGTTTTCAATTTACACTACCTAGAGTGTTTCAGTAGAGTCCTACCTAAGTAGTTTCATAACATACTATCCGTATTTTTTAGACAGATCAAACAGTGTTTCAGTATAACTAAGCATGCATTCAGTCAACTCAATCAGAGTTTCAGAAAACTTACAGGATCGACCTCGAAGACTCGGTGTACTACTTACTTACCAAAACATTTCAAATTGTTTCACAAATCATTTCTCAAAAACTATTCTTTAAAACACAAATCCACAGCCGAGTTTTGCAACCTGGCTCTAATATCACTAAATGTAACACCTCAAATTCGGCCTAGACGTTATGGCGAGATCTGGTGGCGTCACATGAGAATTCTTTTGGAAATGTCTTAACAAGTTATAAATCGTTCTAGTTATTATCTTTACTTAAGTAAAAAAATAACGAATCAACTTATTTGCTTAAACCCATTTCTTTTACGCGGAAGCTCTTAGTTAATTTTTAGAAAAACAATGCTTTTGTGGCGTTTGCAGTTTAAAAATCCATAAATAACAATTTAGAAACCCAAATAAAAATAAAAAAAGTCCAAGTCTAGAATTACATAAATAACTTCAAAATAATCAAAAATAGTAATGCAGTAAAACCGTAAAAATCAAAATGTATCTAGCAGTGGTCACCGTCGAGCCCTCCGCTGCGCCAATCCATCTACTGTTGGGGATTACTTGATAGATAAAACAATAAAGAGGTGAGTTTTCGCAAACTCAGTGTATACATCCCCACAGTATAACATGCATACAAACAGAAAGTAGAAAACAGTTATAATTCAAGCTTAAGCCCTTATCAGAAATGGTGTGGGCATTAGCCTACTCAGAACAGGGTCAGATGTATAATAGGGCCTTTAAGCCCAATTAGATATAGAATCAGAACAGATCAGATAATAGTAAATCATGCCTACCAACCCTGCACACCATCTCCGTCCAACCCTACACACCATGTGGGGATAAAATCAACCTACCCAACCCTACACACCAAGTATCGGGATAAAACCAACCCATCCAACCCTACACACCATAAGGTACCGTAAAACGGCACATAATAGATATATGCAGCATAGCTACTAGATACAAGCTAGAAGCCTTTCAGAACTTCCTTCGCTTCATCATCAATCCCATCCCAGTGCAATGCAACATAATGTCATGGCATGCTAATATAAAGAATAACAGACATATATTCATATCCAATACAGTATCGAAACACATGTTATGTATAACATGTTAACACATAGATCGAAATCCAGAACAGTACAGTACACATGCTTAAATCACGCATCATGTTATCAGATAACAAAAAAGGGTCCAAGATATCCTTATCGACCCTACAGCAAGGCACAATCGACTAGGACGACCCGTACAACCTTACAGAACAAATTAGAAAAATGGGCTCACACACCCATGTGGCCTGCCCGTGTGGCCCACATGGCCTAAATTGGCCTTGGCCGTATAGATCACACGGCCTAACCCAAAATTCCACACGCCCGTGTGGTTCACTCGTATGGACCCACACAACCGTGTGGCCCACACGGCCCAATTGGCCGAGCTCGTGTCTCGTATAGGGTACCACCAACCTCACACGGTCGTATCCCTCGAGCCCGTGTCGAGTGCACATGGCCTGGTTCGTCAATCACACAATCGTGTCTCGCTACACGGCCTCCACACGGGCAGCCCACACTCCCGTGTGGCGTCGACAGTAGGCTTTTTGACTTTCGTTGAAACCCGTTTTCTATGCAATCGGAGTACACACTTAGACTTTTTTCGATGTCTAAGCACTCCTGAGCCATTCTAAGCCTAAAATCGACAACCCAAGGTCCATATTTCAATAATGTACTCGAGACTTAATCCGAATTAAAAAGAGATATCCATCCATTACTAACGAAATCTTTACCTTCGAACGAAACGAGATTTTCACGTGCTTAACCTGCTTAAAAACAATGATCAGCCCTTCAAATAACTCCTAAACAAAAACAAATACGCTCCTCTCAATTACAGAATCAGAGAATGCTAAAACTAACACAACGAAACTTACCCAAAGCGTACCGAACACGTCTTGATTATCAAGTAAAAGAAAACAAAGGGGAATCCACAAGAAACACGACAACAAGAGGAGGAATTTTGGTTGGAAAGAAAAAAAGAATGTGGAGAAGAGGAATTTGTAAAGAAATTTCAGCAGAGAGGGAGAGCATAATATTTGGGTAACTTTCAAATCCCTTGTTTTGCTTCAAAAATCACTGCCCCACTCTCCCACTCCCAGAATTCGAATACAACTCAGATTCTCTTGAGTGAATGAGTGTAAAAAATAATGCTCACTCTATGATTTGAACATAGGACCACATGTATAAACCCTCTCCTCTTATCCACCAGACCAATAGGCCCATTTTTATATGCTTTTACAAATAAATTCTTATAAGTCTGTTAACCAAAAGCTAGGCTTTATTCAAATAAAACCCAAAATTTAGCCCAAGTCTTGACTTGAACTTGGGACCTCTCCAACACACCCAGAGCACATAACCACTAAAGCAGACAGATATTCATATCAAATTAATGCAAAAACATATTTAGATATTTTTGTGCCACAAACTCATAAAAGCTGAAATTAAGAGAAATTTAGGGCGTTATAGTTGTGACTACATATTGGATAGGTCAATAGGTTAATGTTTTTAATAGGTATTTGAGTGTATTTAAACGTTTTTTGGATTGGTTGAAAGTTTGGTTTTGGTGTTGCTTGTTGTTCAAGAATTGCAAGGTTGGTTAGCTTGATAAAAAAGGCTCATTTTGAGTCCACAAGGGCTAGCACAGGAGCGTGTGTCCAGATCGTGTGAGACACACGGCTAACACATGGATGTGTGGTTTTGGTCGTGTGTCCCATGCACCTTGAAATTTAGAAACAGAATGCTCAGGTTTAGGCACACGGGTAGAGACATGGGCGTGTTTCTCAGCTGTTTAAGGTACACGGCCTAGCACATAGGCATGTGACTTGGTCGTGTGACCCATACAATAAATAGAATTACAAGTTAGAGAGTTACACGAGTAAAGGACACAGGCATGTACCGCCATACGGCCTGAGACATGGGCATGTCACTTGGTTGTGTGAGTCACACGACCTGACCACACAGGTGTGTCTTATGGTCACACAGACATGTCCTTTAGTCACACAGGTGTGTGAGCCCTGCACTTAGGAAAAATTTTGAAATTTCACGAAAAATTTTCGGAGTGCTCGAATAAGTCTCGATTTGTTTCTAACGTATATTTTGGGCCTCAGTAGCCCATTAAAAGGATGATATGATTTATTTGTAATATATTTTTTAATTTTTCATATATTATTTGTATATGAATTGGAAATGACAAGTAATGCTCCGTAACCCTGTTTCGGTGACGGTTTAGGGTTAGGGTGTTACACGTAGTAATTGATGCACTAAGGTGAAAATCTTTGTTTGCTCTAAAATCTATGAATACTCATCTGAATCCGAAATATGACATTTCTACTTTAGCTGAGCTAAAAACTGAATTGGAATTCCTACAGATAGTGCAGGAATTTTAGGAAAAAAATGATTCTGAGTTGTAAAGAAAATGAAAAACTAGTTGAAAATGGTCAAACTCCTAAGTTCAATGTTGTTAATAATGGGAATCAGTACCTTAGAAACCGTTTATGCTCACAACAGTACCTATTCAGTACATCCAAGTAGTACTAAAATGTATAAAGACTTGAAATAATCTACTGATAACCAAGAATGAGAAAAGAGATTAGCATAATTATTCATCTCTGAGATTTTCAAGTTACATGATATGCCACTTTCTATCATTTTAGATAGAGAACCGAGAATTTCTTCCAGATGTTAGAAACGAGTGATCTAGATACTTAAAGACATGTTACAATGCTATATAATTAAGTTCGTTTAGAATTTTGTTGTTTTGGTTAGAATTGAGCAAAAGTAAGTTAGTAGGGATAGATCTGATACGACAGACAGAAGAGAAATTCATTGTTATCTAAGGTTTTATAAAAGCTACCTCAGATCGACAGAAATCATATATTGATTTGAAGAGAAAAGATATTGAGTTTCAAACCGGTGAAAAAGTATTTCTGAAAATTTCACTCTGGAAGGAAGTTTTTTGTTTCGACGGAAAAGAAAAGCTCAATTCAAGATTTTTAGGGCAGTATGAGATTCTCGAGAGAATTGGTCCAATACCCTAACTTTTTCTTAGGTAAAATTTCGAGGGCAAATTTCCTAAGGGGAAGAGAGTTGTAACATCCTATTTTTCAATGTTGTCGAAAACAATGATTTTAAAACTCTATTTCCAGTATTCGAGTCTCATAAATATTAAATATTATTTAATATTTACGAGGTTAATACAAATTTTAATTAAAATTTAGTCCCTTAATTTTGTTAATTGGATAGTTAATTAAGGTTGGATTTGAATTTGCCACATATACACATATTATGAGGTTGGATTTGAACTTTTTCAAGAGGAAAAGGCTGAAAATTAAGAGGGAAAATCTAATTTGTCATTCTCCTATTGGAAATGGATAAGGATGATGTGGAATCACAGTTTCATACAATCCATTTTCAATCCCAAACCTTGAAATATGAATCTCAAACCTCGAACCCAAACCCCAAACTCAACCCCTACACCCTAAACCATAAACTTAGGGTTTGGGGTTCAAAGTTCATGGTTTAAGGTTCGAGGTTCAAGGTGTAAGGTTTGAGGTTCAAGATTCAGGGCTCAAGGTTCGAGGGTTGGGGTTTGGGGTTTGGGATTCAGGATAAAAAAATTTACCAAAATTATGTGTCATTGACATGGAAAAAATGTCATTAAATAATTGGAAAGGGGCCATGGATGATGTGGTAGGAAGGATCCATAAAATACTTTCTAAACTGGTCCCTTTCCAATTATTTAATGACATTTCAACAAATTTTCCCATGTTATTTACACATAATTTTAGTAATTTTTTTTATCTTGAACCTTAAATCCCAAAGAGAAATGATTGTATGAAATTGTGATTCCACGTCATCCTTATCCCTATCCAATAGGAAAATGACATATCATATTTTTCCCCTAATTTTTAGCATTTTTAGTTGGATTTGAATTTTTTTAAGGAAGAAAAGAATGAAAATCAGGAGGAAAAATCTGATTTGTCATTCTCTTATTGGAAAGGGATAAGGATGACATGGAATCGCATTTTCATACAATCCCATTTCAATCCCAAACCTTGAACCCAAACCCCGAACTCAACCCCTACACCTTAAACCATAACTTAGGATTTGAGATTCAAAGTTCATGGTTCAAAGTTCAAGGTTCAAGGTGTGAGGTTTGAGGTTCAAGATTCAATACTCAAGGTTCGAGGGTTGGGGTTCAAGGTTCTAGGTTAAAGGTTTGAGGTTTGGAGTTTGAGATTCAGGATAAAAAAATTACCAAAATTATATGTATTGACATGGAAAAAATGTCATTAAATAATTGGAAAGAAACCATGGATGATGTGATAGGAAGGGTCTATCAAATAATCTCTCCAAGGTTAATATATGATTGAATTAATTATAACTATAAAATATTAATTATAATTAAAGTTAAATATATTTTTATGAAAAACTAAATATATTTAAATTTATAATATTTCCACACGTAAGTAAATTTCAATAGTTTGTAATTAAAAATAAATAAATAAATCTATACTACTGATAAAATTTTGATTGAATTTGTGTCACTAGTCAATCGGGCACCAACTCAATTAAAGAAATTACAAAAAATGACATTTCATATTTAAAATAAATTATATTATCTAAAGGTATTTTTTTAATTAAAAAAGTAAAAATATGTGTATGGCATGATTTGAACTCATTCCTATCACACTAGAAAATTTTTAAATTTACCACTTAACTAAAGCTTTATTTTAATTTACTTATATATTTTAATTTTATTATGTGCACTTTATTACTTCCATTAATTGTATATATTAATAATTTTGTTGATTAATATGGTGTTACAAATTAAGTCGACTCCAACTCAGGATTGATAACAACACTATGATAAATAATTATATTCATTCAATATTCTTAATATGATGTATTCATGTGTTTAAATTTTATTTTGCTTACAATTTAATCTATTTTTTATTTTAATATTATACATATTTCATGTGTTATTATTAATTAGTTTCAAACCAGACCATTTTCCAAGAAAGGCCTATCTCCTACTTTATTTATAAAAATAGGCCACTTTATTTATTATTTACCCGAATCGGCCAAAAATACTAAAATGTGTCCACGTATGAGCGTTTTAAGGGAAAATTCCAGCAAAACACATCCCTAAAGGAGTGCTTGTGCCATGTTAGCAAAAACGTGTTGACGTGGACACACTTTGCTAACATGGACACACTTTGCTAACATGGCAAAAGGGCTCCCTTAGGGACGCATTTTAGCCTGTGTTTTTCTAGGGTTAGGGCTATTTGCATGTTTAGTGCCTAGGGTTTATGAGTTTAAGGTTTTAGGAGTTTAGGTTAGGGTTTTGTTAAAATAATTTAGGAATTTATTTGTTTAGGGTTTAGGGATTTTAAAAAATAAATTAAGGTTTAAAATTAAAAAATAATTAAATTAAATTTTAAGGTTTTTAAGTAAATTAATTAAATTAAGGTTTAGGTTTTTTGAGAAAATTAATTAAATTAGCGTTTAGCATTTTTTTAAAATAATTTCGTGTTTAGGTTTTGGGGTTTTTATAAAAGGCTTTAGGGTTGAGTCTTGAAAAAATTATATTGACAAGAAGAATTTTGTTTTTTTCTACAGTAGTTTCTGAAAAATTAATTTTGAGAAGACGGTATTGAAAAATAGTGAAAAAACGCTTCAAGCAAGACGCACTGTCAGCAAAAGTATTGAAAAAAGCTCCCACGTGGACTTTTTTTTCAATAGTAGTTCCTGAAAAAATAATTTTGAGAAGACGGTTTTGAAAAATAATGTAAAAAACGCTTCAAGCAGTATGAACTGCCAGCAAAAGTACTGAAAAAAACTCCCATATAGACACTCTTTTTTCTACAGTAGTTCCTGAAAAAATAATTTTGAGAAGACGGTTTTGAAAAAAAAGTCTAAAAACTGCTTCAAGCAAAATGCACTATCAGCAAAATTACTGAAAGAAGCTCCTACGTAGACTTTTTTTCTATAGAAGTTCCTGAAAAAATAGTGACACGGAGAACGACATTGTTTTTTATTGGAGAACACAACGCGACTGGTTTTTAATCAAAACATAGATTTGACATAACTTCATAAAAGAATTAGGCGTAAAATCTTTGAAACTACGCCAATGAGAGTTTCATCTATTAAGTATCAATTTCGTGCTTCAGTTGATCCCGTGACATATGACTCATTTGATATCAAAGGTGATTGTAGCTTGGAAGTGATGGTGAAGACTCATCTCACTAGTGGATCACCCTATCTTGAGTTATATGTACAATTTTCATCACCCAATGAAGTATTTGCGACTTCAACATCTACTGTTGTTCGAGAGAATTACACGACCCCTACCCAACACTCCGTTAGTGGGAGACAGAACATGGAAGCGCCCGTATTTGGTGGCAGTATGGAATACACAACCCCTGCACGACACTTGGTTAATGGATGGGACATGCACCTCGGTGGGTCGATGTTCAATATTGGAAATACGTACTGGGGAATAACATCAACTTCTAGTGGTTGGCAATCCATATCTCATTGGGGACGTTACGAAACATCCACAAGAAGGGATGATGTATTCCCTACGACGTCCATTAGTGAGGGGACTTGTACGTTGCAGATGATTGTGGGTTGGATGATGAGTCCGATGTGGATCCACCTTGAGAGCCTAGCCTTGATGGTCTGAATCGGAGCTTATTCCAACTGAACCTAAAGACAGTGAAAGGGGTTGAAATAAAGAATAAAAAGATTCACGATTTACGACGTACTCGCCTCTAGCCCACATGCATAAAGTCGATCTATCTGCAGATAATATGTTAAATTTTCCAGATCTACCATACAGATGGTGTGGCCGTACAAGTTCGTCGTTGGATTTGGGTAAATTGGAAGTCGGTAAGAAGTTTTCCATTAATGATAGCTTTCTTGGTGTATTGAAACAAGATAGCATCATGAACGAGGTTAACTACCACGTGGTTAAATCTAAATCTGAGAAGTTTAAGGCCAAGTGTACAGTGCAAAATGGTACATGTTCATGAAAAATCATGGCTTTGGTTAGGAAAAGGGCAGGGTTGTAAGATATAAAGAAACACAAAGTGTGACAGCCTTAAAACGACCCTAGTCGGAATATGGTTTCGGGACCACAAAATCGAGGCATAAAAAAATAATTTAATAATTATTTTGATGCCCATTGCATGTGCCAATTTATGTGTGATACCTTTGGTGTGTTAATTTAGCCTTATAATTTTGAATTGTGCTTAAAAGGGCTTAATAGAAAACGTTGAAAGATTGATGGGTAAAGGTGTGATGACCTATTAATGTATGCATGAGAAATAAGGGTTTTGCATGTCAAATTGCCCACTTTTATGATAGTGGATGGTAATGATGAGGTTTTGGCATCTTGTGAATTGTAATTTAGTCATAATAATAATAAAAGAAATTAGTAATTGGTTATCATAAAAATTGAATTAATAAAGGAAATAAAATAAGGATTTTGGGTGAAAAAAACAAAGTTTCTTCATCTTGTTCTCTAATGGCCGATTGTTGAAGAGGAAAAGGAGAGGAGAAGATATGGTATTCGGCCATTGAAGGCCTTAAATCAAGGTGAGTTTTTCATGAAAAATTTTTGTAGTGTTTGTGATTTTGAGATGAAAACCAAGCTCCTAACATGACTCTTGTGAAAAAAAAAATTTTGAGTTTATATCATTCTTGATATTCGGCCATAGGAGAAGAGGTGGGCAAATCTTGTTTTATTTGAAGTTTGTGTAAAATAATAGAATTTGGATGTTGTTTGAGCTAGATAGATGTTCACTTATGAGGATTTATGAATAGATTGAATCGGTTTGTATGTTTAGCTTCCTACTTCTAATTTCCGATTCTAAATTGGAGATTTTTGTCAAAAGGTTGTAAGATTTGTGATTTTTGAATTGATTACCAAGTGTCTCACTTAACCATGATAGCAATTTTGTTTTAGTCATTGATTTTGATTTTCGGCCATGGAAGTAATTCATGAGAATTTGAATGTTATAGAGGTTACAAATTTCTTTAATTGCCGAATGAACTCTAGGTGATGTGAGTACGATGCACTAGCATGCTTGTATAGTGTTGTTTGTGTATGGTGCCGAATGTACCTTTAAATTTTATATTTTCTTGAACCATTGAATTAATTGAAATTGGGAAAATGAGAGTTTGATAATTGACATGTTAGACTTGGTTCACTATGGCATTTGGTCATGGAATTGGACTAATTGGTTAAAACGAGTTCAAAGGTGATAAATTAATGATAGTAAAGCATGGAATTGAGAAGCCATGTCTAAAATACCTTATATGCATGTACAATTGTTTCATGTGGTCTTAAGGACTTACTACTCTTGAATTGTAGTGCTAATAAGATTTGATATTAGTTGTTTAGTAGGATAAGTTATATGAATGTGTTATGTATTAGATGGTTTTGAATAAAAGTCCATGCTTGGACATATGGCCGAATGGCCTTAATATGTATGCATTTAGAAATGGTAGTTAGACTAATTGATCAATTTGTGCTTGTGGGAGCTTCGTGGTTAAAGAAATGACCTATTCGGCCATGTGCATAATTTTTTTTTATTTTTGTTTTGATAATTGGTGTCTTAAGAGTGGTATATTGATTAAAATGAATATGAATTATGTATATATATGTTAAGGTCAATGACTTCTCTAAATGATGCCTTATGTGATGTTATGTTTTAATTATGTGAATAAGAACTTTAAAGAGTGAATTTTGTGTAAGTCTGCTTGGTACAGCAGCAGTAGTGTGTTTTGGAAAAATCACCATAAATTGTGGGAGCTGAATTAGAGGCTGAATAAATTATGCAATTAAGCTTAATGAGTCTAGTTTCTTATAAAAGAAACCATGTAAGCAAAGGAATTTCCTATAGAGAGATATTTAAAGTTCTGTGAGACAGTGTCAGAATGACTCCGAAATCCCCTGTTCTGTTTTTAGAAAATCACTATAAATTGTATAAAATTTGTTATAAGATAAAATTTATATGCTTAGACTCCTTAATGAGTCTAGTTTCGAATAAAATAGGCAAGGACATATTTTGAATTCTGTACAATGAGAAATTTGATTCGTAGTGAAGAGTGGTGAGAATAGTCAAACAGTGAAATAGGGGAAACTTTAAGAAAATTCTGGTATTGATTGGCCAAACCAAAAATTCTGAAAATTTTATGGGTAGAATATATATGAGTCTATTTTCAGGGAAAATTAACGGTACTTCATTTGGAGTTTCGTAGCTCCAGTTATGAATAATTTAGTGAATGTTGCTCAGGAAGTCAGCTTGTAGTGACTTATGATATATATATGTGGTTGGCCGAATATGCGTGTGTTTGCTATGAGAAGTATATGCATTTCTTATTTGACTATAAGTGAAATTGATCAATTGAGATGTTTGAATAAGGATTAATAAAATTAAATATTTTATTTAGCTCAAGAGCATAGAGGGACAAGTTCGGATAAAGGGAAGGCTAAAGTGGTCGATTAGCCAACTCACAGTTGCTCAGGAAAGTTCAAGGTAAGTTTTGAGCAATTGAATTTGGTATTTAATTCTGAATGCCATGATATACTAGTATGATAAATGAATGATGTCCCATTGTCCTTACCATAATAAGGTTAATGGGAAAGAAACCTTAGACATGTTATGTAGCCGATTGGCTAATAGATAAAGAAATTGAGATAGGAGTTTGAAATGTATTGCCCATGTATGTTCGCTTATTGAGCCGAAAATCTAGTAAATGGAGTATACATGTATGAGTTTTGCATGACATTTATGACATAAAGTCGAGGGGCATGTTATATGTTAGTATGTGAATGAATTGATTTAATTGCACATGTGTTTTGTGCTATGTGAAATCGGGTAATATGTGAATAAATATGTATGAGACTCAGTGATGCGAATCCGGGCTTAAATACCCGATGACTATATGTGGAGATTATATCCGGGCTCAAATACCCGATGACTATATGTGGAGATTATATCCAAGCTCAAATACCCGATGACTATATGTGGAGATTATATCCGGGCTCAAATACCCGATGACTATATGTGGAGGTTATATCCGGGCTCAAATACTCGACGACTATATGGGGAGATTACGTCCGAGCAATGGCCCGATGGCTATGTGCGAAGATTATATCTGGATTATGATCCGCTGGCTTTGTGTGGAGTTTTGTCCGAGTTAAAGGTCTCGATAATGATGCGAATAAGATCTAAAACTAAAAGACTTCGTAGTACGATTGCTAATGAATGCGCTTAAAGCGTTAAGCTATACAGGTATGTACCCTAATCCTATATGCAAGCTTGGTTTGGACCAAACCATAAGTCTAGTATACAATTGCATATGTGAGTATGGAATGTGACTAATAATATGGTTATAGTACAATTGGTCAATGTGAAAAGTTATGTGAAATTGTGTAACATGCCTTTGTTATATGTGCTCACTTTCGAGTGAAAGTTTAGCTGCTTATTGAGTTATATAAGAAGGTGTATATTCGGCTAAGGGGGTGATATACCCAAAGAAAACTTGAAATGAAATTGCGAACGGCTATTTTGTTATACTTGATATGTTTACCTGTTTACATTGCTTAAAACTTACTAAGCATATAAATGCTTACTCTGTTTATTTTTGTTCCTCTGTTTTATAGATCTCCTTTTGAAGCTACGGACTCGGGGATTGAAGCTTTAATCATCTACACTATCGTCGTTATTTTGGTATTTTCGATAGTAAATTTTGAGAACAATGGCATGTATAGGCTAATCTCCTTTTGTTAAACCGAATTATATTTTGTGTTGTAATTATCCTGGCCATGCGAAAATGGCTTGTTTAATCTCTAAGTTGAGTATATGTTTTTGATAAAATGTTATGCGAATTATTACTTTAATGCAAATTAGGATTGCTTACTATCTAAGAAATTCATTTGTACTTAGAGATTCTATCATACCTTACCTATTGGTAGGTAGTCACTTTGCAACTATGATAGTACTCCTATAGTGATCGAATGCAATAGGGTTGCATTAGTTGAAATATTTGAAAGATAGATTGTTCGGAAATAGAAATTTAAGTAAATCATTAATAGTAATAAAATGTACAATCGAATCTATGCCTAATTTGTATCTTTGAAATTCGATAAGTTACGTTTAGTTTTATAATACCTCGATATCCTATTCCGGCAACGGACAGGGGTATAGGGTGTAACATAAAGGTTCACATACGTGTGTTGCCGATATAGTATCACTAGGTGTTTAGAGTTTTTGAATAACATTGTTATTACTTAATGTTGCATTATTTAACGTACTTCGTTGACAAGTGTTTCACAAGATCATCCCAAGATGGATTCAGATATGATAGCTAGCTTAACACAACCGATGGTAAAGGCGGATCCTAGGACTTCTGTGTCAGTCTTAATTACCAATATTCATAGCCAATTGAGGTACACGTCCTCTTACTGCAAGGCCTGGATAGCTAAGCAGAAGGTGTTGGAAAAGATGCATAGTGGGTGGGATACTTCATCTAATGAGGTGTGGTAGTGGTGTTAGATGCTGGAGAGGTACATTCCAGGTTGCGTAACAGACCTTAAAATGGGCCTTGCATACTACAACGACCGCTTGCTCCGTGGATGCCAAGTGTTCAAGTGTCTGTTCTAGAGATTTAAGCAATGTTGGGACACATTTGTGTACTGCAAGCCATTGGTACAAATTGACGGTACCTTTATGTATGGTAGATATACCTATCGGCTATTGCTAGCTATGGCATAGGATAGCGGTAGGAGAATCCTTCTAATTGCGTTTGCAATAACACCGGGGGAGTCAGGTGACGACTGAGACTTCTTTCTTACTAGGTTGAGGAGGCATGTCTACCCCTAACCTGATATCTGTGTTATATCAGATCGGGGCACTGGAACACTAGTCGCAATTGAGCGACAGGGAAGCCTATGAGATCACACACACCATTGGTATTGTCTAAGGCACGTTACATTCAACTACTACGGGCAATATCGGTCTACCACTGAATAGTAACAGTGACCAACATGGGTGTCAAAACCATTTTTTTATGAAAAAGGTCGACTTTTATTTTAAAAAATGAAAACAGAGTCGCGACCAATATTTTTTATGAGGTTGGATCGGATCACATCGTAATTCAATCATTTTAATAAAAGTTTAAATTTACTAAAACGATGATTTTTGGTCTTCAAAATCCAGAAGACGGGTTCAGGAGTCGGTTATGCACGAGGAAGGGTTAGCACCCTCGTAACGCCCAAAATTGGTACCTAATTGATTAATTAATGTCTTAATGTCAAAAATTGAAAACTCGAAAAGAATTTAAAATACAATCCTTTTTTTATTAATGTTGATCTTTTTTAAATAAAATAAAAAAGCTTGAATAAAATGAAACGAGTATTAAAAGCCCTCTCGTCTTAAGATAACAAAATATCATATCCCGTAAGTTAGGATACGATATTTGAACCCTCGAGAATAAGCTTGCCTTTTAATTCTTATTTTAAAACTTGCATATTTTAAAAGGATATTCGGTTGTTTAGATTCAACGAGAAAATTGAAACCCTATAAGTTAGGGTACGACTTTCTTGAAACTCCAAATATGGAATATTGCCTTCATTTTCAAAGTTTTCCTTTTTTACGAATAATAATGAGCATAATATTTAAAAAGATGGGTATTTAAAATGGGTACATATGCCCAAATGTCATTTATGATATGATTTTGATAATATAAAATGGTAATATAGACAATGGCACTATGATGTATGAGTGTGAAGTAGTTATGCGGATAGAACATCTATTTTAAATAACAAACAAATGGGTAAATATTATGGTAGTAATGGCATGAATATGGCAATAATAGAAATATAAATTTAAGGAATTAACAAGACAAGGTAATCCAAAATAAAAATGAAAATGAAAGGTGTTTAATGAAAATAGTATCCAATATTTTAAAAATGAAAGAATAATAAATAAATAGATAAAATAAATAATAAATAACATCAAATTTAAACATATAAAAAAGTAAGAAAAATAAATAAATAAATATATAAATAGGTAAGACAAATATATAACTTAAGTATTTAAAAGAGGTAAAATAATAATAGATGAATAAAATAAATAAATTTGAATGTCTTAAATATAAGAATGATGAATAAATAGATAAGTTGATAAAACAATCATAAATAATATTTAATTTTAAAAGATAAAAGAATAATGAACAAATAAATCGATAAATATAATGGATTTGAATAATACTAAGTTTAGGTGTATAAAGGAAAAAAATGATAATGCGAATAATATTAACTTAGAATGCGAAGAATAATAAATAAAATAAATGTACAAAACAGATATAGATGATATGGGACAAAAAAATACAAGGCAATAGTATAGACCAATAAATAAACAAATAATAATAAAGTAAAATAAATAAACAAATCCATTAAAAAGTTGAAATTAAATAAATAAAGGATTCAATTGAAAATTAAGTGAAATTAAAGGATATAAGTTGTAAATAATGAAAAAAAGCAAAATAGATGACTAAAATGAAAACGCACAAAAACTCATAGGGACCTATTAGGAAATTATTCCCTTCGCCCCTTAAACGCACTGTTTCCAGGTCACCGAATAGTCAAAGGACCAAAATAAGAAAAAATAAAATTCTATGGATAGATTTAAATAAAAGAAAAAATGAAATAAAGACCATATTGAAAGACTATTAAAAAGCGAAAGGACTGGGCATATAAATAACCCATCGAAGCAAAACACGTGGATCCTTCAAGCGAGTCGGGTCACATAAGGGTTAGGCTCAAAACGACGCCGTTTTGGCGTTTGAATTTGAACACCCAAAACGACGACGTTTAATGTTGTTATATAAACTAAAAAAATTTCAAAAAAAATCATTCTTCTTTCATTTTTTTTAAAAAAAATTTTTGAGAGCTCTCAAACTCTCTCACCTTCTCCCCACTTCAGCCAAACTTCGGTCGCCGGACCACTGTGATGGCCACCGGTTGTCGGCGACGGCGCCTCCATCATGGTGGTCGAAAAAAATCCCATTTTTGGGGTTTTTTTTGACTTTTCAAGCCTAAAGACGTCGTTTTTCATCAGAAATGACGAACCTTGGCCACCCACGGCAATGGGACACAAAAAAAGTAAGGTTCGACTCCTTTTTTTGTTTTTTTCTTTTGTTTTAAAAAAATAAAAATAAAAATAAAATGTACGAAATAAAAAAAATACAAAATAAAAAAGGAGACCTTTTCAAAAATTTCTTCTCTATTTTCAATTCTCTGTTGTGTGTTCGTAAAAAAGTACATTGGTTCTTGTGGCTTTTTATAGCCAAAAGAAGAAAAGAAAATAAATACAAAATTTTTATTTTTGCTACTGTTTTTCTTCTCTATGCTATTGTCCTTACAGGTACGGAGGCCAGCTATGGATATACGGAGGTTGACGTAACGTACGTGGGAGGAGCGGCGGCTGGAGGGCAAGCCTAGGTGTGGCTAGGGTTTTCTCCCTTTGTTTTTTGCTGCTGAAAATGGTTTAATTTTTGGGCTGTTGAGCCACTAGAGTTTTTGTTACATTTGGGCTGTAATTAGGTATTGTTTTTGGACTTGATATGTAAATGGACTATTAAAAAATTTTGGACTTTATGTTTATCTTGGTTTATTTTGTGTTTTATTTTTTATTTGGGCCCAGGCCAAAATTGGCCTATGGGTATTTAATCTTTACTAATATAATTTCGTTTGTAATATTCAATTTATTCTGTAACGGCCCGAAATTGGGCCTAGTCGGAATTGTGATTTTGAAATCACTTACCTGGGGTTAGAGAAAATTATTTTGGCATTAAATTATGTGTTATAGTATTTTTATAAGGGTGCATGAAAATTTTGGTAAATTAATTTACACGATTGAAGGCTTAATCACGAAAAATGACTAAATCACATAAAAGGTAAAAGTTGCAAATTACTAGTAAATTGAGTTAAATAGCCAGAGAACTGAAATTTGGGGTTTTAAAGAGCAATTAAACCCTCCAAGAAGTGATGGCTGGCCATAATAGTGAGAAAGATAGAAAAGTCAAATGTTAGGTAAAATATTTGGTGACTTATTTGATAATTAAAAAAAAATCAATGGCCATCTTCTTCTCCCTCTTTTCTTCACTGAAAATACCAGCAAAAACAAAGGGTTTTGGAGCTTAAAAACTCAGCCAAGTATTCCTCTTGCAAGTAAGTGCATTTAATGATATTTTTTGAATTTTTTTGCATTTTTGGGACCCTTGTAGCTTGGGCTACATAATGAAGAGACTATTTTGCAAAATGGTTGAAAGTTTAGAGTTTTGCCATGAATGAATAAGTGTTGTTGGCCAGATTTTTATGGAATGAAATGAGTCATAGTTGTTAAATAAACAATTTTTGTAAATAGGTGTTCATGGAAAACACCTAAATTGGACTTATTTGTAAAGTTAATAAATATTATGGTAATTGCATGAAATAATGGAAATTGTGGGCAACTATAAAAGTGAAAAGAGTTTGGTTAGGCTTGTTTAATGAGGAAATTTGATAAAAATCAATTTCCGAACCTATGGGTAAAATGGTCATTTTGCTAAAGTCTAGGGGCAAAATGGTCATTTTACCAAATTATGATTTTTGAATTGTTTAGATGAAATTAGTGACTAAACTAGTGAAATTGCATTTATATAAATCAAGAAGAGCATGGAGTCAACCTTGACCAAGGCAAAGGCAATGTCCTAGATTAATTCCACGTTTCTTGTATTTCGCACCGAGGTAAGTTTATATGGAA
Organism: Gossypium stocksii; assembly: GCA_020496765.1. Taxonomy (NCBI): domain Eukaryota; kingdom Viridiplantae; phylum Streptophyta; class Magnoliopsida; order Malvales; family Malvaceae; genus Gossypium; species Gossypium stocksii. Next base: position 61,139,851 of record CM035622.1, read on the forward strand.
ACGATACCTCTTTTATTAATGTTTTTACTCATAAATTCCTTATATGATATGTGGTTAAATGTTATTGACTTTGAATGAAAATGTGAGAAATGAGAGTATAGGTAGAAATTTCATATAACAATGATAAAGGTGGGCTATGTACGAAACCACCGGGTGATAGTTGAAATTGGTGGGCTAAGTGCGAAACCACCGTAAATTATTGAAAAAGGTGGGCTAAGTGCGAAACCACCATAAATTATTGATAAAGGTGGGCTATGTGTGAAACCACCGTAAATTATTCATGATGGTGGGCTAAGTGCAAAACCACCTTACTATTAACGTCGCTATGAATGGCTATGTGCGAAGTTATCTTGTATGGTTCATTGCATGGACATGTATATTGCGGAATCATTTAAATGAAATTTATGAGTGTTGTGGCGATAAATGACTGCAGGGGATGTATGTGTTAAGAAGATGAGCTTTGTGTGTAAAATTATGTTGAGGATATTGGGTAAGGTGTGGGACGAGTAAGTGAATCTATGTCTTGGAAGTATTGGAACAATTGAGTTACATTTTAATTGTCCAATGCTTGGTTATGGTATTAAATGTTTGCATATAGACTTACTAAGCTTTATACTTACCCTTATCTTTTCCATTTTCTTATAGTACCGCCTAGTTAGCTCGTGGATCACCGAACGTCGGAGGTTCCATTCACACTATCATCCCCAGCACTTGGTATAGTTAGCTTTAGCATTTTGAGAATATGACATGTATAGGACTTCATTCTTTTGTTAAGTGTCATGTTATTTTGTGAGCCAAAAGTGTTGGCTCAAATTTGAAATACCTCATTTTGTATAAGGCCAAAAGTATTGGCCGATGTTTATCATTGGGTAATGAATGCAAATGTTGATGTTTTATGATTGTGCAAGGTAGTTTGATGAATGAATTTGTTAGGGTAGTTGTATGCTTGTTGGTTAGATTGATCATATCAAGTTGTGCGGATGCCAAATTATGGCTATTGGTTGAGAGTTAGAGTCTTGGTATGTTTGAGTATGTATTTGATTTTGTTTCAGGGTGGCAAAGAGGATTAGTATATAGCCTATTTTTGTCCACATGGGTAGACACACGGGCGTGTGTCTAAGCCGTGTGTGACACACGGTCCACCCACGGGCGTGTGATTAGGTCGTGTGTCTCCTGCACCTTAGGTTGACAAATTAAATGTCCATCAATGTACCACACGGGCATGAGACACGACGTGTGTCTCAACCGTGTGAAGGACACGGCTGAGACACGGGCATGTGCCACGACCGTGTGATTGCTAACGTCAGAAATAGAATGTCAAGGTTTTTGCACACGGGCTGCGAAACTGGCGTGTCATGGTCGTGTGAGGGACACGGGCTGAGCACACAGGTGTGTGCCAGGCCGTGTGAAAACCTCTGTAGGTTCGAAGTTAAAAATAAATTCGTACGAACAAAGGGCACGGGCGTGTCCCTAGGTGCTTAAGCCGTGTGAGGCACACGGGCCATCAGCACGGCCATGTCTAGAGGCCAAACGGACGTGTTGCCCTTCCACATGGGCGTGTGCCCTATTTTTAGTGAATTTTCTTGAAAGTTTCCCATGTGCCCGAAATGGTCCTGGATCGTTTCTAAATCATGTTTTAGGCCTCGTAGGCCTATATGAAGGTCCGTAGGACATTGTTTAAAAAAGTTTCAAATTAGGACATATTTCAATGAGTGTAAGTTGAAGAGTTGCATGTGATTTAGTAAGGTAACGCCTCATACCCTATCTCAGTGTCGGATACGGGTAAGGGGTGTTACAAATTCTGAATGGAAGAATGGTATGTAATTTTTGCTATCAACTTATATTGATAGGGTACAAGATCAATAAGGACCGTTTTCATGAGACGTTGGTGATTTTGCAATCAATTAACGATTAAGGTGCAAACTACCTCTGTAACATACCTTTCGATAATTGGACACAAGCATATGATAGTGGCCTACAATATGGTCATATGACCTCAAACTTGGCTAAATGCATAAATTCTATTCTAAAAAGAACGCGTCATTTACCGATAACTTTGGTTGTGCGGGAGACATATTTTCATTTGGTGGCACTATTTCCAAAGTGAGCGGTAAGTTATAAAGGCCAAATGCAGGGAGGCTATGTATGGTGTCTCAAGGTATTGCAACAAATTAACAAGGCGAATACGCGGTCCAACACCATGCACACAGTGTGTCACGATCACGACAACCTATGGTTTCGTGTGACGGAGTTCGACAGACCAAACCAAGGTATTACCGGTAGGTAGGGATGTTCAATCGGTTAACCGAATTAACTGACCCTTTTAAGCCCTTAACCGTTAACTGAACCGAAATTTTTTTCAAAAAATTAACCGAACCAACTTTTTCAGTTAATTCGATCGGTTAACCAAATTAACCAAAATTTATTATTTTTTTATTTTTGGTTAAAACAAGTATAAAACATATAAAAAAAAGTAACCGACTTAATCGACCGATTAATTTATATTTCTAAAAAATTAACCGAACTGACCAAATACTTATATATTGTAATATTATTTATTAAATTCGGTTAATTCGGTTAACCGACCGATTTTGAACCAAATTAACCGTTAATTGAACTTCTAAAAAATTATTAACTAACCCCTAACTAAATTAATTCGATTAACTAAACGATTACCCAAATTCGATCAATTAACCAAATTGATTCGTTGTTACCCGATATTTGCACACCCTTACTGGTAGGCAATATCATATACACTTGAGAAATAAGACTTGTGACTGTGAGACGTTTGACGTACTTCGTTATCCATGCGCTCATGCAATTATAGCTTGCCAGAATCTCCGTTTGGATCCCATGAGTGTATAAAATAGAACAAATGTACAACGTGTAGAGACATATATTCCTACCACTTCTAGATAAATGTAAGTAGTCGTTTGTATCGCTTGCTCCGTTTAAGTTGTTACCGAATAGAGAATTGCGTTGCAAACCAAAAGGTCAACCTTGCTTGAGTAGAAAACATGATAATATGGATATCCAGGAAAGAATGAACCAACAGAAGTTGTGCGGATGGTGGAGGAACCTAGGTAATATAATTCAAATATGTCCAAATCGAAATAGTTGATAATTGCTTAAATGAAACTATGTTGCAGTATTTCTAGTGTCTTATTCAAAAGAACTTCTATTTTATTAAATAAGACAAAATATAAAAATAATTTACTATTAAAATATTCAAAATAATTTTTTTATTAAATGAAACAATATAAAAACAGTTTGTACAAATATATTAAAAAAATCAATGCATGTGCCGGTCGAAATCAGTACCACATGGGGGTGGTCGATGGTTACGCATTGGATTGTTTCTTGGTTTAGCTTCTGGAGGGGGTTGTGGTTGTTCTGGTTGTAGGTGTGGGTGTTGGGAGGATGACCCACCTTGATAGAACAAAGAATGCGAATGTGTTTGCATCACCCACGGCGGAGGTTTTTGGATCCTATAAGGCGATGGGGATTGAAAATGAGATGAGCTCCCCAACGATGCCTCGTGTGAACCCTCTTGCGACGATAACCTATATATCGTCTGTTGAGTCGAAGTCATCAGGAAAGGAAATGCACTAGGCCATGCATTCCAACTTGGCATATAACTAGGAAAAAGAAACATATAAGGGTTAGGATACATATAAGGGCTACGATACGCACCTGGCATAATCTGAAGGGGCTGTGGTGTGGGTGTCATCGCTTGAGGCGTTGAGCCCGGTAATTGTGTGGGCACTGTTGATGGGCCCACCCCTTCATCCCTCCTCCTTGAATTTAAAGGACTCTGTTGTTTCCTTTCGACACAAATTTGTCGACGCCTCTACTCTTCCAAGAGCAAATATGGCTTACCATGAATCCTAAACCATGGCATGTAATCTGACGCGCACGTTAACTCTGGAACAATGAATGGTTCGCGAGTAGTTATATGATCATACCAATTTTCCACATTTTGATATATTCCGAGAAGAATAGCGGCCAATGCATATTCAATTGCTGTAAGTCGATTTTGTACTCATCATCAAGCACCTCAAGTGTCACGGGAATCAGTTATCGGAATCCAAATTGCCACAACACTCTATTCGTCTAGTGCATCTCGACAGTAGTGTAGTTGATCAATGGGACCTTAACATGCCAAATGTTCGAATTTTGAAAGAATTCATCCGGAATTACTGCTCAAATGTCTGAGTCCTCGTATGGTGTCCATTAAAACTATATGAACGTGATAAAAATATTAGTTATATACATAATACTAAATACTAAATACGAAACAAATATGTTATGTATATATATTTCATTTAGTACTTACATGCGCTTCCAACCGTTGGTCTAATAGAAGTCATATATCTTCAAGAACGGTAGGTATTCCAACATAACTCGCCGAATGGTTCCACCTAACTAAATAAATTTTTAGCATAAAATTATATTTTAAATTTATGTAATAATTGTAAAATCTAATATAAACTTTACCTTGTTGTGAGTGGGAATATATATGGATGGTTTACTCAATGACGTAAAAATGGAAAGCGAAACTGAGCCCATGATTGTAATAGTGATTTGAGGTGATCATGGGTTGGGCTACCCGGCCTGAAGGCCCACTCGAAAAATGGGAGGGTTCGGGTAAAAATATAGGTTCGAAATATGGGTTTGGGCAAAAAACAATGCCCATTTAGAAAACAGGCTAGGCCTTGGCAAAAAAATTTTTGCCCAGGCTCGGCCCAGCTAGGCCTGAATTATATACTAAATATTTTTTTTTATTTTTAATCATATTTACTTTTTAACTTTGCTTTTTTAGTTTCAGCCCTTCTCCCCTTTTTCTCAATTCCTAAATCAAGATTCAAAATTCCTAAGCCCTAACTCACCACTTCCACTGATCCACCTCCACCCAATTCTAGAATCAAGATTGAAAATTCCAAATTCCAGAATCCAGTCACCACATTCTCTCATTTTTCTCTTCTTTTTTTGGTAAAAATCGTGTTATAAAAGCTTCTTTGATTTTGGTATTTCTTTCTTTTTCTTCTTCTTCTTCTTTTTTTTATTCATTTTTGTAATTATTATTTGTTTGGATTGTAGATAAAAAAGAAACGTGAGCTTCCGGCGGGATTGGATCAGGTTTTTTAGTATCTCTTCGATAATATTTTCATTTTTTATTTATATTTTTTCTTTTTACTGATTTAAATACTATTCTTTTTTAGCTTATAGAAAATGATAATATAGTTTTTTTTTTTGTTTTAATGCAATAATATAGTTTATTGAAGTAGCTGAAAAGGGCTAAACTAATTTAGCTAAATCCAATCTCCACTGAAATAAGTTTATTTTTAGCAGGAAAGATCTATAAGCCCAAGTTAGTTTATTTATTTTCCTTATTTCACAATTATGTCATATATGTTTTATCAGCATTGAATTTTGTGTCAAAATTGAGGGTTGAAGGAAAGTCAAGCTGACTGTTTTGGTAGGTTCTTTAGGGTTCTAAGAAGTCTACAATACAACGGTATAGACCTGCAGGGCATCTAACTTTGTTGCTGAAAACTTGTAAATCATCAAACAAAGTCACTGATATGTTAGAATGCCATAAAATTGCTCTGATAAGTCCTAAGGTGCAATGACTAAAGTTCATCTAATGGGAAAATGTTAAAAATTGTAATGGAAACTATATCCAATATAAATTCTTGCAAGAACATGCTATCACTGGACTAATAGAGCATGGTAACTTTCCATTATTATGCACTCTCTAACAACCAATGTTCAATTCTAGGATGCTTCTTGTTTATTATGTGTTCTAAGGTTAACTTCTTCGCCTATTCCATTTTGACATTATCATCTTTTACTACTCTTATATATACTTTTATAGCTTATATTTGCAATTTTCAAAAAATAGGAAAAATTCATACATTTTGAGTTGTCATTTTAGCAGCATACTGGGTATTCACAATAAGTTGGGAATATGATGAAAGGAATTGAGACTGAAGGTGAAGCATAAATGTTACACTGATAGCCAAACTCGATTTTCATACCCTTAGATGATATATTTGCATTGTCAAAACATAAGCAATTACAGGATTTCATGGAATTCCAATTTATAAAGATGATTTGTTGGGTCTTTCTTTAATAAAGTAGTACTGTAAAGATTGATTTGTTGGACTCTATGTATCATATTTGTTAGGTCTTTCCTTAATAAACATTGATTTGTTGGACTTTGTGTCTCTGAATAGCATATCACTAAGAATTATGATGTAGCACTCTTATGGAAACTTCATTAATACCTTCAACACCTACTTACCAGTTACTTAGAAGCTGAAATTACTCAGCTCAACACGTAGCAGTTGCACACATGCTTAAATGACCTCTTTTTTCTTGAGTTTCAAATTATGATCAATGAGACTTTCTTGTCCAAAGTGCAATTTACATGATTTTGGCACATAAAATGTGCTCGGTTGCATCAGTTTGCAGAGCTTCCAAATCTTCCTTATTGCAGCATCGAGCATTCTAGGGACAACCGAGGCAGGTATGGCATACAAAACCATATTTGAGGAGGTAGAAAGCACAGATGAAGTAGCAGCAAGACAGAATTATTTTAGTCTCATTTTTTATTTGTTTCTTGTTTTAATATTTGTTTTTATGTTCTTAAATATTTTTGATGTATTATATTTTTAAATTTTTTTATTTAATGAAATAAGCTAAAAAAATTTAACATGGGCCGGGCTTGGGCTTATCAATTTTATTTTGGGCCGGGTTTGGATAAATCTTTAGGCCTATATTTAGGCCCGGTCTGGGCCCTGGCCTAGAAAATGGGCCTAAAATTTTGTCTGGGCCCAGCCCAGCCCACCTCTAGTAGTGATAAGTAACCTCCGATTTTGGCTTTATTTGGTTTCATCGCCTCGCACATCTCCTAGTACAGTGTTGCCAACACGGCAGACCCCCAACTAAGTTCACCAGTTGCTCTAAAATCAACAAGCTTCAGCAGCCACCTAAGATGTACGAGGTTTCGTGACAAGTCCAGCATTAAATAACCTCGGATCTCAATGATGTATACCTAAGCATATCGTATTCTTTCTATTTCAATCGAATCATCTTTTGGCTCCGAGAATGTGTCTTGAAACCAGCAGAATGTGTCTCGTAACCAGCCCATCTTGATCCAACCTCCGTAAATATTATCTGGAATCACACCCAAAAGTTCATAGCATATGACTCCCCAATTAGCAGATTGAGTGGACCTAGTGAGTACGGACCCATCTACTGGCAATCCCAATTGTAACTGCACATCCTCCAAAGTGATGGTACACTCCCTGCATGGAAGATGGAATGTGTATATCTCGGGTCTCCACCTCTCTATGAACGCGCTGGTGAGTTTCGGGTCTAACTTGCACCCCCGGCTTATATTGGTCATGTGCCAAAAACCTGCTTCCCTCAAGTAATTTTCTATCAATGGTGATGGAGGACCAAACATATTACGAATATAACATTATAACACCCGATTTACAGACTATTATAAAAAATTATAAAATAAAAATAAATTAAAATTACATAAATAAAAAATATTAAATAATATTCGAAAATTGAAATTAACCTTTACCATTTTCATTTGTTTGACGGAGATATGTTTATGATTGAGACGAATTAATTCCTTAGCCATTGCTAACATGATCAAATATCTTAGAAATCATAAAAAAAATACTAATTTAGAAAAAAAATTAAAAGAAATAGTTAATTAAATAGAGCTTTGAGAAATTTAGGGAGAAGTTTGAGAGCTTTTTTTTAGAATTTTGGAAGAAATTTTTGTGTGAAAAAAATAGGAGGGGGTTATAGTTTTTTTTTTACCGTTAGACCCCCAACGGTCAAAATTTTAAATGACCGTTGGGGGTAAAAAACAGGGGAAAAAACGCGTTCCTGAGGGAGCGCTTTTGCCATGTTAGCAAAGCACATCCACGTCAGTGCATCTTTTGCTGACATGACAAAAGCGCTCCCTCAAGGACACGTTTTGTTGGAATTTTCCCTTAAAATGCTCCTATGTGGACGCGTTTTAGTACTTTCGGCCTATTCTGGTAAATAATAAATAAAAAATAGTCAATTTCCATAAATAAAGTAGGAAATGGGCATTTCTTAGTAAAATGGTATTCAAACCATATATTTTGTTATTTAAAGTATATTATTTTTTTATAAATATAGTATGTTATTTTTAAACACACATATTTCATTTAAATACTTGATTTTTACACGCACATGCATACTTGTATGATAGAGTTTCTAATAAATAATAACAAAATATAATTATTTTTATTTAAAATTAAGATACACTATCATGTTAGTCATTCTAAATATGAGACATTTATATTTTAGTCACTCAATTTTTTTATTAATTTGATCACTCAAATTATTTTTATTAATTTGATCACTCAAAATAGAAATTGATCAAATTGATCACTTCCCCATTAAATGATAACGGAAGATTAACATTGCATTTTCACATTACTCACATTGAAATTAGAGTAAATTACATGTTAATCAATTTAAATAGGGGTGATTCCTATTTTGATCACTCCAAAAGTTTTTGGTACAAATACACCATTAAGTTTATATTATTGTTTAACGATGAAGTGATGAATTTAATTAATTTAATTTTTAAATGACTAAAATAGAAATAATTGTTATTTAAAATGACTAACATTGTAGTTTACCCTTAAAATTAACCCTGTTGTAGGTAGGTGGGTATTCCGATAAGGACGTGTATTTTACGGGTGAGTGTGCTTTACGGTTAAAAGAAAAAAGTAAAATTCCAACCTTCAAACATGCTTTACTCAGCTGTATTGCGTGATTAAACAAAAGATTCTTATTGTCTGGAAAAAAACACAAAAGATTCTTCGTCTGTTGTTAAGTCAAATTCATTATTACTTCCATATAAAGTTACAAATTTTCATGTATATGTCCTCCTTTCTCCCACTTTCTTCTATCTTCTTAATCGTCGCTGTTGCTTCTTCATCTCTCAACTGCCAATTATCTCTGCAGGTGAATGCTTAGGAATAATCATTCTTCAGGTACATATACTTTTCTTTTTGGTCAGTGCTTACCAAAATTTCAGTGGGTCTGAGCTAATTTTAGGGCTGAAGTTAAGTTTTTTTGCCTTGTTTAATGGGTATCGCTAATGGGTTTGCTTTTATTTTATTGTTAGTTTGGAGTCATAGAAATGAAAAGTGCCTGTTGTATTCTGTTTCAAGCACAATATTGATTGGGGAGGGGGGGAATTAGGGCTTGACAATTTTATGATTTCTTTTGTTAAAATCATCTCTGGGGTTTTCAATTTTTGATTCACTGGCAGTGTCGAAGAGTGTTTCTTTCATATTTGGAATCAAGAATGAGGGTGTTAGGGGAATTCCCTGATTTAAATATTTTAGAACCAAAAGGTGGTGTTGTAAACGCTGTAAATAACAATCAGATGCAGAATGGAGGTTCGAATCAGACTAGCAGCAGGGCTGGTGACCTCTCTAGAAATTTACATGAACCCGACCTTGAGATGCATGGAAACATCCCATTGCCTCAGGAGGAAATACAACCAGGCTCAGTTGGGGATTCAGCTTGTGAGGCCAATCCTACATCGGCTACCAATGAGGTAACGAAGGTCGAATCTCACTTGACTCAGCAGCCTATAGCTAAATTATCAAAAGATGCCGAGTCCACTAAAGAGGATTTGCCTCATGCGGCTTCTCCGAAAATGGGGTATTTTTCGAGGACCACTAGTGCTCATGAGCAGTGCAGGTACATTATACTTCTTCTGTGTTAACTACCTATTTATGTGCGTGCTTCTTGTATTTTATGTTTTCGATATTTAATGGCTTCTGGATAGCATGAATCCTCATAAGAAAATGGATCATAGCTGAGTTTTTCTATCTTACCAAGTTTATTGTCCTAAGCATGTCACTTGGCATGAGTCTTGTTGCCCTGTTTATGCTTTCTATACTCATTTTGTAATAATGGGATGTGCAATGTTTGGCTCCTAACTTCTGTTGCAGCATCACATCAAAAGCATCTAGTGCAATATACTACTGTCTTAGGCTATGTTGGGACAAGGGAGTTCCTTTTGTAATTTTAGAATCTGATTCAAGAGTGGTGATGTTAAAGCTTCTAATGACTTCTCATTTCAATTCTTGTACTGGTATAATCAAAGCATGTTGTAATCATATTAAAAAGAGTTCGGGTTTGTTAAATTCATCACACTCATTGCGAAGCAAACGTTTCTGCAGATTGGATGGTTTTTTATGCAAGTCAATGATCACTGAGTATATGGAAAGAGTTTGGATTTGTCAAATTCATCATATGAAATTATGTTTCCCCTTGATGGAGTGAATACACTTTTGTTCAATGATTTAATAGGCATTTGTTTTCCTAGATTAGTTAGTTCATAAATGAATCTACTCCATTGTACCCAAAAAGAAGCATCTAGAGCATAAAGGTCTAGGATTAGAGGGTTGAGAAAATCTTAGTTGAGGTCATTCTATATATTGTGGCAAAGTCAACGATCTTAAATAATCCGTTAGCATGTTGACCTTTTTGGCCTACAATTTGTTTTTCAAAGATTAAATATTGTTGAAAATTTATAGTTATCACATACTATTACTCATTATTGTCTATATTATTCTTCAGAGTTTGTCAACAGGAAAAGGAAGAAGGTCTTATAGATCTTGGGTGCCAATGCAAAGGTGGTCTTGCAAAAGCACATCAGTCTTGCATTGTCACTTGGTTTCATACGAAAGGGTCCAACAAATGCGAGATATGCCAGTAAATTATTCAAAATTTGATTCCCTACATTAAATTACTTTATTTTAACAGACATCGTGATTCTCTTATTGTTGTCATGCAGAGTAGTAGCTGTAAATGTGACAGCTCCGCAGCCTGAGCGCAGTGTAGGTATTCTATGCTTAAGTGAAAGGGCTAGCAATGAGTTTTATATATGCCCAAATTTAAAGCTGAACACTAAAACAAATTTGACAATTGAGTGTGTGTTGTTATTTGCCTACTATTATGCTTGCCGTATACAAATTTTAGAAAGATAGAGATGAAAGGCACGTTAGACCCCCTGATTAGGTGTTCTAGCACTTTAAAAGCATTTATAATTGATGATATTGATTTTGGTGTGAAGCAAACATGGAAACTGGTGTTGCAGCTTTCTAGTATGTTTTTTTTTCTTTTTCGTTTATCTATAGCATCTCATCATCTGGTCTATATTGATTCTCAAATGTTCTTCATGGTGCAGAGGAATTACTGGGTTTGGAGGATTAATCCACGCCTTGTAGCCCTTAACCGTGAAAGGGTAAGTGTCACTGCAGCCAGTCTACTGGGGTATTATTTTCATGAAAATACTAACTTTTCGTGTTAATTTTGCATCAAATCACTCTTTATGACAGGGTTGTTTTAGTCCACTGTGGCTGGCACTCTCAATCCTTATTGGTGGTCTACTATTGGATATGTTAATATCCCTTACGCTCGGTGTCTCCGCACTGCCAGTCAACTTGATAATTGGTATGTATACCTGTTTATAGTGATCACATTCTTAAAACAGTAGCTTTTATGCTTCACGATGTTGTAACTCAAGGAGATATGGTACAGTTGTTATCGTTGTCATAGGACTCGGAACTGCCCTTCGACTTGCAGTGGAATTCTACCATGAGTGGAGTACCAGGAGAGCGTTGCAAAGGGTAGAAACAAATGCAACACTTGGGTACCATACCACTCTGTAGGTAAATCTGTATATAGTAAAAGTATGATCTACAAGCCAATGACTGAAATCTTACTGTTTGGTATATCATGTTCAGTGTACTATTCTGGGAGGGCAACCCAATGTTTGTTACTGCTCAAATTTGCACACCATGATACAGTATAATGCATCCTCCTTGAATGGTTTGAGAATGTATAGTCAGTCAACTTGGTTGTGGAATTTTTATAATAGAGTAATATAATGAAATTAATTAAGGACCTCTCCCTTCAAGTCTTATCATCTCTCCAAAGCAATATGAAGGCTCAATTCAGCTATTTGGATATATAAATAATCATTTCTAATATATATATATATATATATATATATTGGGTTAATTACACCATATATCTTCAAATTATAGGCCATGTTTTAAATTGGTCTCAAAATTTTATGACCTTCTAAATAGTTTTAAATAATTTGATTTTTTGGTCAACAGGCATTAACTCAAATAAGCATATTGAAAAATGTGAATCAAATTTTAAATGTGTGCGCATATTGACGGGATTTCTCTGATCAACGATAGAACAAGATCCATTTTGCATCATATATAAGGGATTCCCCGGCTCGGACCGTGTAATTCACAAATACATACATATATATATATATATATATATATATATATTTTAAAAATTGATATAAACTCATAGAAATTTTAAAAAACATAAACTGGACCAGTTAGCTCAAATTCGACAAGGTATTGGTCTGGGGAAAGCCATTAGACCGATTGACATAGGAATCAATTGATTAAACCGATTCTTTATTTTTAAATTTTTTTTATCAAACCAAAATTTCATTATCCAACTATTAGCATATGCCAGAATGAAATATTCTAACCAAGGTTTTTAGAATCGGATTGGTGGTTAAACTGGTTAAGCCACCAATTTGCTAGTTCGACTGATTCATCCAGTTCAATTAAATAAAACATTAAAAATAAAAAAAAACTAGTTTAATCGTTTGGTTTCCAAGTCAAACGGTCTAATGGCTTTCTTCGGATTAGTATCCTTGTCGATTTTGATCTAATTGGTCCAATTGATTGATCCGGTTCAATTCAGGTTTTTACGATTTTTATAGAATTTTAATACATTTTTTATGAAATTTTAAATATGTTTTTATTAATTTTATAATTTTTTATAATTTATTAGATTTATTATATTTTTTATAGTATCTATTAAATTTTTATAATTTTTAAAAGTTTAAATCAATTTTCATACATTTTTTAATTTTTAAACTTTTTTTGATATTTTTACTATTTTTATAATTTTTTAATAATTTTTATAATTTTTAATATTTTAATGGGAAAAATATTAGATTAACCCTAAAGTTGCCGCATATCACTATCTGATTGGTTCATCAATTTATTTTAACAGCCAACGTGAGCAATGATAGGAATCGTTAACGGAGGGGCTTAATTGATTATTTTAATTAATAGAAAGGACTTAATTGAGTGCGAATTTATTACATAAATTTAATTGAATATTTTTCGCATATTTTAAGGACTATTTTTGATATATAAGTTTTTTTTAATGAAATTGTCTTCTTTTAAAAAACATAAGACCATTTTTTTAAGGAAAAAAACTCATAAGTAATATAATAATTACATAAAATTAATTTGAATTCAGTAAAATATTATTATAGTAATAATAAATTTTAATTTAAAATATTAAAATATTGATATCTAATATTATAATATTATTTTGATAATAGACTTCAATATTAATAATTATTTTAAATTTTAAATAGTATTCTTAATATTTTATTGAGAAAATTTTTAATTAAATATATAAATATAATTCCTAAATATTTAGTAATAATATTTTAATAGTATAAATGAATATTTGTTTTCATTTATCCTTTTGGCTCCGGTGTTTCACTATCCAACATCATACCTATAACTTCAAATTAAGTTAATATTAAATTTATATGAGATAATATGGTTATTACTAGTTTGTCAAACGGCAATATTTCCATAATATTTTATAATTTATATTATGCATTTTCATTTAAAATAACTTTGAAAAATGATTTAAAAAAAAATCAAATGATTACCTAGAATCATCCAAATACCATAAAATATCAAAATTTGTCTGTAAGCAATTTTCAGTCAAAGTTTAAGAATTTAGTTCTTATATTTTTATTTTTAATAATTTAGTTTTTCTACTTTTTAAATTTTAAAATTTAGATCTAATTATTAATTTGTTAATTCTTTTTCTTAAATTTGTTGACGTGATATTTTGAAATTTTAAAAAAAAAATCTCACTTCACGGCCATGTAACAAAAAATAACATTTGCAATGAATATGAATTTAATAGAAAAACTCATGGTGTTAATAATTGAGCATGTATTTTTAAATCTAAAAGTCAGAGGGACTAAATTCATTAAAATGAAAGTAAGAGGAATAAAATTCAAATGTACAAAGAATACAAGGACTTGGAGCACATTTTAACCTTAATTAATTTTAGAATCTAAATCTGGTTGCAATTAACCCATATATATGGAACACTAGAAAAGCACGTGAATGAATCAAATAAAAAAGTTTCTGGGCAAATATCACAATATTATAGACAGCCGGGCGCACGAGGCAAAATAAATTTTTTTCTTTTTTCTCTTTTAATAAAAACCAATAGAAAAAGCTTTAACTTTACCGAGACTATTAAAATACGAAAAGGCTTGCCTGATAAGCTAACCACCGTGCTCCTTTTCCTCAGTGTGCAACATTTCAATGAAAAGACGTGGACGGTATTATCCAAAAAGCAAGAAGCAAAAAAAAGTGACAAAAGCGTAAAGAGGGTATTTTGGTAATTGTGTAGGATCTAGTGCTCCTTTGCCTGAGCCTACACTGGAAAAGGAGCAAAAAGGAACTCAATTATTGGGTGGCTCAATTCGCCGTCCACACCGGGGTTTTTTATACGCTGTGGGCGCCTCTCATCGTCTTCCTCTTGTAATGCGCTTCAGTCTCCACCAATGGTAGAGCGACACGGCCGCAAAAAGGGGCCGGACATGATCACGTGATTACTCACATATGATGGTTTTTTTTTTCACATTTACTTGGCTTTGCGGCTTTACCCTACGACGAAAGCGACCCGACGGAGCTCTCAACTGAAAATCAACTAATTTACCTTCCTAAGTAATCTAGTTGGATAGTCACTGAAGAAGAAGACGACAATTTTACTCAGAATCGAGATTTTTTTTTTTTTTTGAAAACTAGCAAAGGATGGCAGTTTTAACGATGGAAACGTTGCCTTTGGGGTTTAGGTTCAGGCCGACTGATGAGGAGCTCATCAATCATTACCTTAGATTGAAGATCAACGGTCGTCATTCCGAGGTTGGTGTCATTCCTGAAATCGATGTCTGCAAATGGGAGCCATGGGATTTGCCTGGTATTCTTTTTTCTCTTTTTCTTTTGCGTAAGAAAGAAATTATTGGTTTAAGTATTGTTTTGATTCTTTGATACCTTAGCCTTAGCCAAAGCGTCAGCTGAAAATTTTGCTTTATTCGCTCAATATATGAAATTAATATACATTTTATTTCATAAATTCGATTCCTACAACTTGCAATTTGAGGTAAACTTCCGGTTTTTTTTTTTTTTAAATTCCTCTCTGCGAAAAAAAAGTTTTTATGTGCCAAAATTAGTTAAGTTCTGAATTTTTATTGCTGGGATGGTTGAATTTAAATACAGGACTGTCGGTGATAAAATCGGACGATCCAGAGTGGTTCTTCTTTTGCCCGCTTGATAGGAAGTACCCGAACAGCCATCGTTCCAACAGAGCTACGGATAAAGGATATTGGAAAGCAACGGGTAAGGATCGAACCATAAAGTCTAAAAAGTCACTGATTGGCATGAAGAAGACTTTGGTTTTTTACAAGGGCCGTGCTCCCAAGGGCCAGCGTACTTACTGGATCATGCATGAGTACCGTCCCACTACAAAGGACCTTGATGGCACCGCCCCTGGCCAGGTTTTCCTTCTTAATTTTTAGGCTTGCTATTCTTAGTTAAGGGTTTGATTCAAATAAAAACAAGAATGACTATATGACTTGGACAATTTTTCTTGGTGCAGAGTGCTTTTGTTCTTTGTCGATTGTTTCATAAACCGGAAGAGAAGAATGATATTGTGAAGTACGATGAGGTTGAACAAACCGCATGTTCCGCTGCCATGACAAAATCTGCTCCTGATGATGATACATCGTCGGATCTTCTCCAAGATACCATATCATCTGAGACACAAGCTCAGAATCCCGATACTTCCATGCAAAATGGTCAAATAACGGGTGACAGCTGCTGCAATAGTCATATGACTTCTGATGCAGAAGATCACGCAGCTGAAGAAACCTTGGTAGAAGTCAACAAGTTATCTATATTCTAGCATTGTTGCATGCATCATTGTTTTATATTGACTATACCATGACTCTTGACAAGAACTGTTTTCTTGCTTATTAACACAGAAATATCCGCTCTTGGGAAGCAATTCAGACTTGTATGAACCCAATTGTGATGAAATTGATTATAAAGTCTTCTCGCCAATGAACTCACAATTTTTTGACGATCTGCCGCCCTACATGGATTCCCCTTATGCAAGCGACTTTGGCCATGATAAAAATGGATTCCATTTCCAGGATGGGACTAGCAAACAAGATATATCTTTCCCATTGTTGGATGAGGCCTTGAATAACCATGATAACTTCTCTGAAGAGTCTAACAGTTGGAAAAACTTGGTTGCTGGAACCGAAATGCCCTTGTCTGGTAATGCATTCATCTCGAAGGCAATGCCACCAGAAACCTCCTATGTCAAAGAAAATGGCATATACACTAAAATGTTGCCAGTTCAGGTAAAGAGATAACTTCTAGCCTTTATTTCCTTTGTATGTAACCATTTGTTGTTTCCTGTTTAGTTTTCTAAAGCTTGAGTTTGAGTTTCTGCCTCATATTTTGCATTTGTTTTTCACTTTGAAGGCAATGAGATTTAGGTTACGATTGGATTCTAACTTAATTTTTTATGTTTTGAAATTCTTTACCAGTATGAGACGGACATTGGAGGTCCTGGGTGGTCTGGTGGGTTTGTTGATGACAAGAACTCCGTGCAAATGCTAACTTCCTTAGAGTCCAGCCTTACCCAAACTGCGCCATATGATCCAGTATTCATAGGTGGACATATTGGTGGTCCTCAAAACTATTGCGTTGGCCAAGCAACTTCATCTACTAATTCTGCAATTGGTGATTTTAATAATTTGCAACAATTAACCAGTCTGAGGAATCATGTTAATAACGGTGGTGTAACTGGAATGAGGAATAGAGCCTACCAGCCTCTGCAACAACCGTTAGCAGACTTTGAAACTCTTGGAACTGGATTCAACTTTAGGACCCGTGGGCCTCAGGAAAAACCAAGTTCAGACCACATTTTAAATCAGGGCAATGCTCCAAGAAGACTACGCTTGCTAATGAAAATTTCTAACGGACCGATGAAAGTGTCTGCAGGCTATTTTGATGATGGCAAATTGACGAGTGCTGGCCTTGGTGAAGAAGAAGAAGTTCAATCTGCTCTAACTGAGGTAGGGTAACCAGGAATAGCTCATTTTTATTTATCAGTTTACTGAACTACATTTCACATAGCAAGTTTCAATACTTTGGATGCAGGTCATAGAAGCAGAAGCTACCGGACAGACTTCTACCTCTTATGAGTCCAAGAAAGAGAATCAGTTGTTCAAGTTCACTAGCAGTGAGGATATTGGTAAAGAACCTTGTACAAAACTGAGGCAGAGGGTTAAGGAAGATAGCAAGCCATGCAGCAGCCAAATGTGTTCCAAGGCAGAGCCAATGCATAAACGCTCAAGCTCCCTATCAGTTCTTCTGTTGGTCGTTTTCATCGTTACCATCTTATTCATTCTGGTCAGGGGAATATGGAGATGACTTATATAGCTTGACTTGATGTTGAAACATGATGTAGGTAAGTTGATTTATTGTTCTGTATCTTGGTAGGCAATGCGATTAGGAACTGTAAATTATGTCTCATGTGTATGCACATGGTTAGAAGAATAGGGGAGAGTTGTGTGTAAAATAAATTGCTCAATGACCTTTCTTTTATAGTGTTGGCTTTTGAGGGTTTTCATAAGTTTGTAGGTGTTAGTGTTCACCCTTTGATACCTTCCGCCTGTCTAAAATTCTCTTGTAGTCAACTGGTAGAACAATTTGATGATAGCATAGCATGCACATTCATCTCTGGTAAAAATGGGTTGGATCTGAGAGAGAAAATGATAAGTATACTATTGGAGACGCTACAAACCACTCTGACAACATTTTTTTGGAGTTGGCAACTGAAAATTAAAATTGAGAGTATCAAACAAAATATATTTTAAGGATTGTATTTAACATATTTTCTCTTTTTGCCATAGTATTTTAATTATAATTTATATACGGAGAGTGACTGACATCTTACTTCAAAACTTTAAAACCCTTACTAAAATATTTCGAAACAAAAGATAAACAAATATACTTTTAACAGACATCATTGTATAAATAATTGTCATAGTCTATTATTTATATATCCTTATTATATTTAAATATTATCCGTCCATCCGATATATTTTAAATATAACCACTACATTATCTTTATTTTTATTACTAGTAGATATATTAATAAATAGAAAAAAAAGCCTTATAAATTTTTTTATTTATAACTAATTTTTAAAATTATAATTTAAACTAGAAACTCTATGCATGCGTATGTATCTAGAAATCATGTATTTAAAATATGAATTTGTGTTTAAGAATAATATATAACAAATAATGAATTATACAACTTGAAATTAATTAATAATAACACATGATATTAAAATAAAAGTATATTAAATTGTTAATAAAATAAAATTTAAACACATGAATACATTAGATGAAGAATACTAAATAAATATAATTAACATCATATCAATCAACAACATTATTAATATATAATTTTAATAAAAATTAAAATAGAACTTTGATTTTGTGGTAAATTTAAGATTGTACAAATGAAATTGACATGTGTTCAACTCCCTTCATATGTATATTTTATATTTTTTATAATAAAAATTTAAAATATATTTAAATAATATAATTTATTTTATCATAAAATGATATTTTCGTAATTTTCTTACCGAAAATTGACTTGTAATTCTAAATAATAATATAAATAATTTATTTATTGAAATAAATTTATTAGAATGAAGGATATATGTAAATTTTTAATAAAAATATTATGATGTAAGGAAAGTCCATTAAAAAAGATAAGAAAGGAAGAGAGGAAGATAAGGACGAGAGCAGCAGCGTCTAGATATGTGCTAGAAGAGTTAATTTGGATTCTTCTCCACGTGGGAAGCCTTCAACCCATGGGCACCCGCCCTCTGCTGCACACTGGAAACTAGAAACTGCAAAACCCCTCAATTCAATTGAATTTGTAGACCCAGTTTCCCTAAACCCTAAACCCATCAAATCACCCGTTTCTTTATTAAAATAAAATATTTTTCGACGACCCCACCAAAATTTCTCCATATATATATATAATCATTTCGGGGGTGGATTGACTTTATTACTAATTGATTTGCATTTCGGTAGACTGTTGGAGAAAATGATTCTGGTGGCAAATGTGGCGGAGCTAATGGAGGAGTACATGGTGCTTTTGGCCAGAGTGCTGGAGCATTTGTTCCATGAAGCTCCTTTCCCAAGGCGTGTTCGTTTCCTTATCCTTCGTAATCTCCCTTTTGTTTCCTCCACTCCCCGTCTCCTCCCAGCCCCTGCTTAGCTCTTTTGGTACCATTTATGTAATATTGATAGGGAATTTTCAATTATTTTGTACATTCATTCTCCTTTTATTTGTATTATAAAGAATTTCAGTTGCCATTGTATTTTGCTGGATCTTTGTTAGCAATAACATAGTATTAGATTTTGGATATGATGAAAGAAGGGAAGTAACAATTTCAATTCATATTATACGAGACGGAAGGAAGAGAAAGAAGGTGGGAATGGGTCAGGGTTATGTCACATGTGACGTGAGTTGGCTAGAAGTGTGTAGAACATCCTCGTATTTCACTCTTCATTTTTTATTTTATTTTATTCCAAGTTGTATAAGCCCATTGGAAGATCATTTAATAGCTATGAAAAAAGTTCTAAAAGATAGTATAACTCAAGTGATTCTATAAAATTACGCCAAATGGATACAAATCAAACCGTTGGATGTCTAATCATTATTCAATTATTTCGAATTTTTTGAGTCTAAGTGATTTGGACTACATGCCGTGTTTTTTTAAAAACTTCTAAAAATAGTTCGAAGTTTTGAATATTTATAGGAGTTGGTCGATTTTCCTAAAACGTCTTTAGGAAAATTTAGAAAAACGCTTTAAGTTGAAAATGTTTTTTGCGTGTTATCAGTCAAATATTCATAGCTAGGAGCGTTAATGAAAAATATATCCAATTGGATGCATTTCACCCCCAACAGCTATTCTAAATAGTCATTGTATCCCCTAATGATAAAAAAAACTATGATACCCTACTAATTTCTCATAATATTTTCTAAAAAATTTCTCAAATTTCTCGAGTCACTTGCAAAATTCTCTCAAATTCTTTCTTAAATTTATTACTAAAATATTATTTCTATCTAAATTAGATTTTTTATTAGTATTTTTAAAAAATATTTTTTATTAAAAATTAATTTTTGTTCTATATAATTAGCAATGGCCGGGTCTCTAATCCATCTTGATGACAATGACATTTTTGTCAATCAATTGCAAATGGTAATGATAAATTTTAATAAATCTTAATTTTGTTCAATTTTTTTTTAATTTCATTGTTATATTTAACTTAATATTTTGTATATTTTTTATGTAATAGGCGGAAGATCGAATTTTACAATGCCATATTCGTAATATATCTAGTCCTCCATCACCGTTTATTGAACTATACTTGAGGGAAGTCAATTTTTGGCATGTGGCCTTTGTAGGTCGAGGGTGCAAGTTCAGCCCGAAAACTGTATGCGTGTTGGTGGAGACGTGGAGACCCGAGACGCACACATTCCATCTTTCATGCGACGAGTGTACTATCACTCTGGAGGGCGTGCATTTCCAGTTAGGGTTATCAATGGATGGGTCGGTAGTCACTAGGTCTGTTCAGTTTGCTGATTGGGGAGCCGTATGTGGTGAACTTTTGGGTTCGGCTTTGGAGACGATTTACAGAGGTTGGATCGAAATGGCTTGGATACGAAAAAATTCCATGGGGTTGGATGAGGATTCGACTAAAGTCGAAAGATAACAACACGCTCGAGCATACATCCTTCAGATTTTCGGGGGTATCTTGTTGCTGGATAAGTCACGAAATCTTGTCCATCTAAGGTGGCTATTGAAACTCGTCAATTTTAAAGGAGAGGACGAACTCAGTTGGGGGTCCGCCGTGTTGGCGACATTATACCAAAAGATGTGCCGAGCGACACAACCAAGAAAAATCAAAATTGGTGGTTGCCTTTTACTACTGCTATCATGGGCACGGTATCGGTTTCAATTTTTACGTTACCAAGCGAACAACCCGTATACATGCCCACTCGTAGCAAGGTAAAATTCAGTAGATATTACCATGATAAAATTAATTTAAATTTAAATTATTATGTTAAGAAGTTATTTAAATAAGTGGAACCATGCGCCGAGTCACATGGTATTACCTACTGAGCTTCAAGATACACGGCTTCTATTAGACCAACGATCGAAAGCGAATGTATGTATTTATTTAAATTTGAACTATATAATCTTAACGTAGTCGATTTCGTATTTAGTAGTATATAAATAACTAATGTTTTTGTCATGTTAGTATAGTTTGAATGGACACCATACGAGGATTTGGCAATTCGAGAAGTCATCCCCAAGGAATTCTTTATGAATCCCAACACTTGGCATATGAAAGTCTCATTGGTAGTGTACGCTACCGTTGAGATGCATAAGACCGATATAGTGTTACGGCAGTTTGGATTCTGACAATCGATTCCCATGACACCTCAAGACCTTAATGATTTGCATCTTATCTACTTGAGACGGTCAGATGAGAATTGGCCGGTATTCCACTCTCAACATATCAACATGTGGAATAGACCTGTTGATGCGAGTCTCAAGGCCCAATTTCAGACCCATGGATATGATGGACTCGCACTACCTCAAGGCCCAAAACAACGTCAAAGGTCAAGCAAATCAAACCAAGATTCAACCAAATACAAGATTCAAGGGCGAATCTTTTCGAGGAAAGGGGGAATGATACATGCACGGATGTGGTGAAATTTATTAAATTCCATTCACCGAAGCTACCAATTTTCAAGCTTGGGAAATTAGTAGACTTGCGATGACTTTTTGGATGAGATCTTGACGTTTCTGGGTTGAGATGTCTTCATGAAGTTTGAAGATCTATCTTTTAGCTTCGAAACGCACATTGAATCACTCGATTTTGAGTTCGGGAGCTCAAGTTATGACTGTTTTAGTGAAGGCTGCATGAGTAAAATTTTTGGATGGGATTATGACGGGAATTACGAGTTTCGGATTTTAATTCAAATTTAAATCATATTGGGTTTAGGTTTTATGCTTAATTTTTATTATATATAAGCCTAATATTGTATTTATCAGCTCTTATTATTTTATTATTCCAAACTTTTAATAATTATTAAGTAGTTTAAATTATTTAGGAGTTTTATGTCAATAAGAAAGTTTAGTTTAAAATTATTTCTTGTTTAGATTAATTAGAATTCTAGTATACTTAAGAGTTTTATTTAGATTTATTTAGCTAGCCTATATATAGGCTTTTTCATTGTACACAAATTACACAATTCATTATTATTCAACTTCTCTTTTGAGTTAATGAATTCTCTTTGAGTTTTCTTTTTCAAGAATTTCTGTTGAGTTTCTTTCAGAAGTTTTAACAATCTTTTCATATTGTGGGGATCATCTTCAAACTTTTTTCTTGCCAAGTTTTCTTTATTGGAGGGGAAATTAGAGTCGCTTGAAGGGAGTTGTAGATTCTTCGTGTTTCTAAGGTTTTTTAGGATTTTTACATACCACATTCTACTTTCTATCTTTCTTCTTTATTAATTCTAATATTAGATTTCATTATACTATTTTATTCATCTGAGTTATTTATTTTTAATTTTTTCTTTATTATTATCTAACTTGGATTCGTTTACGTTTCAAGTTGTGTCAGAATCCAAGTTTCTTTTTTGAACGTCTAGAGCACTAAGTCAAATTTACGACTTTGACAAACTTTACGATTTGCTTCCGCGTTCATCCTCCTCCTTCCTTATCACCTGTTTATAGGTTGGGCCAGGTAGCCTGATCGAAAAGTGGGAGGGTTTGGCAAAAATACAGGTCTAAAAAATGGGCTTGGGCAAAAAAATAAGGCCCATTTAAAAAACAGGCCGGGCCTCGAGTAAGGCATTTTTTGCCTGGGCCTGACCCGACCCAAATTCACAAAAGGACAACAAAATTTGCTATTTTTTTTGTTGTTTTAATGCTAGTTTCTTGTTGTTTTCTCCCTATTTTGCTACAATTTCACTGTTATGTTACTACTATTTTGTTGTTATTGTTTAGGTATTATATAACATTTGTTTTATTATTAATTTTTTTATTATTTTAGAGACATTTGCTTCTTAAGAGACATTTGCTTGTTAAGTTACATTTGTCTTAGTGTTATTTAAGTATACATATTTTTTAAAATTTATTTTCAATTTGTTGAGAAATATTTATTTTAATGTTTTTAGTATTTTTATGTATTATATATTTAAAAATTATATAAAAAATTAAAACGGGTGGGCCAGGCCAGGGTTTTAGCATTTTTATCCTAGTCGAACTTAGGCAAAATTTTAGACCCATTTTTCTGGCCAGGTAGGGCTCGACGGGCCTAATAAACAGACTAATATTTTTGTTGGGCACGGCCTAGCCTGGCCCATGGGCACCTTTAATGTGGAATAATTGATATGATTTATAACCTGCTCGCGAACCTATTATCGTTTCGGAGTTAGCATGTGATCCGGAGTACATGCCATGGTTTAAGATCCATGGTAAGCCATATTTATACAGGGAAGAGGTGAGGCATCGAAATCCCCATACGAGTAGGCTACGACGTCCCCTTTTAAATCTAAGGGCTGGTGAGGCGTGTAACAACCCGTTTTTAGTGAAATCGAAACAGTGATTTTGGGACCACAAATCTAATGTGAAAATAAATATTTTATTATTATTTTAATGTCTACGGTATGTTAGCAAGGTCATATAAAAATTTTGTTAAAAAATTTTGTCGTTTACATGCATAATTAAGTAAAAAGAACTAAAACATAAAATGTGCAAAAGTAGAATTCTAGTAGCTAAAGATATCAAATAGCTATGAAACTTTGAAATAAGAGGACTTAGATGGTAAATAGACCATTTCTATAGTTAATGGATATTCATGGATTGGTTTTGTTGAAATTATGAATGTTTTTAAAGGTTAAAAGTGTAAAAAGGTAATTAATGATAAAATTAAATAAGGAAAAGATATCATCTTCTCTAAAGTGTTTTTTCTTCAAGAAAATTTACAAAGGGAGAGTAGTTAGGGTTCGACCATTGTATTTTGCTTGCATGGTATGTGTCTTGACCCCATTTTTAATGATTTTTATGTTTTCGGGGTCGTTGTAACCTAATTTAACTAGCTCAGGGACTAATTTGCAAAATTGTTAAAGGACTAGGGTTTTGCCATGAATGTTCTTGCTTGATTTATGATTTTTTGTAAGAAAATGAGTCCTTGTTATTAAATAAACAACTTTTGTAAAGTGATTTTTGATAAAATTATCATTTAGGGACTTATTTAAAAAAATAGTAAAAGTACTTGGTGAAATTGTGAAATAATGATTTTTATGAGTTAATATGTGTTCATAGTAAATTCGGCTAGCATGGGTTAGGGATGAAATTGCATAAATTCTCATTTATGAGCATAAGGACTAAATTGTAATGAAGTTAAAATGTTAGGGGCAAAAATGTAAATTTATAAAAGTATGAATTTTGGATTAAATTGAATAGTGTATGTATTAAATAGATTGAATTTGCTTATTTAGGTCAAAATAAATTTTAGCCAGACCTAAATTGAGGGAAGGCGAAAGTTACGGATTAGCTCGATTGTATTTCTTCGTCTTAGTTGTCGAGGTAAGTTCATAGAATTTTTATACGTAATTGAATTTCTACTTGTTGTTATAGTATAATTATGTAATTATTCACTTACACTTAATTATACCCTGGATTGCACTTATGTGCCCCTATTTGTACTTTAGTACCCCTGAATTGTACTTACGTGCCCCTATTTGTACTTCGGTACCCTAAATTGCACTTACGTGCCCTTGTTTGTACTCCGGTACCCTTGAATTGCACATACGTGCCCCTGTTTACACTCTAGTAACTTCAAATTCAATAAAATAAGAGTTACATTCTTTTGTTGTTAAGTTAAAAGGATTACTATGTTCTTACTAAGCTCCATAAGCTTATATGTTTTTATGTATTGTTTTGTAGATCGTTATTGCTGACTTTTGGATGGATGAATCTTAGGATCACACTATCCACCGATGTTGTTAGTTCTTGTACACCTTAGGGTTGTGGCATGTATATATGGCTATATAGGTTGTTATGGTATCTTTTGGACAAAATACTAAACTAAATTGTTATGCACTTTACTAAGGTTGTAAATATGTATCATTTTGGTTCAATTAGAATGGTATGAAAGTATACACTTGTGGTTTGTTTTGGCTTGTTGATGAATTAAGTTGCTATGATATAAATGGTCTTAATTGTTGCATGTTTTAAGATGATATGGAACTAGATGTGTATGTTGGAAGTAAGGTTAATTATACATATGTTTTGGTAAGTTTGATGAATTGTGATTGAAGTACCTATTGGTATATTAGTTGTATGGATATTTGGTATAGGGAATTGGTCTTATTATGCATGATTTAGGTATGTTTTAAGGTCTTAACTATATGTGCAAGTCACCTGTAGGTTCATGTTTGAATTGGTGAAAGAAATGGCTTGATTTTGGCCATTTTCTTGTCTATACGGCCTACGACACGGGTGTGTGTCTCAGCCATGTGTGACATACAACCATGCGACGTGGCCGTGTGTCCTCTGTAGGTTTTAATGGTTGTTTTCGAAAGTTATACGGCCTAACATACGATCTGGCAAACAGGCGTGTGAGGCCATTTCGAAGGTTACATGGCTTGGCACACAGACATGTGGCTTGGCCGTGTGACCCAAGTCAGAGAGTTATACAGACACGGACACGGGCTGGGACACGGCCGTGTGACCCATGCAATGTGAATTTTTCTAAACTTTTTCCTTAAGGTTTCATATGTTTTTTATTTAGTCCCGAATAATTTCTAATGTGTATCTGAGGCCTCGAGGACTCGATTAAGGGACGAAATGCATGTATTTGAATGGTTTATGCAATTGTTTGGAAATGTATGTTTTTAAGATACGTTAATACGGTAACGCTTTGTAACCCTATTCCGGTGACAGATACGGGTTAGAGGTGTTACAATGCGGGTCCACTATCAACGCCCATGCAAGAACTGGCACTGACGATCACAGCACCAATGCTCACACCACTATTCAGTATGTATCATCTTATTCTAGTGTGTATTCTAACCCTATCATCTTCACACAAGCACCATATGTTGCACAATATTTTTCTACTTCTAGTTCTACGTCAAGTTGGACTATTAAACATCCATCCTTGATGTATTACATGCTCATGCCATTTACATTTCCAACGACAATGATACCGAAGACAACGTATAGGCCGTTTATGTTTTAGGTATCAACGGAGAGTCCACTTATTATCCTATCGGTGTATGAGACTCAACATAATTATGCTTATTCACCGTTTGTGATGCAAACACCTTCAGGATCATTATTCTACAAAGTTGGTTCATCTTCCCAACCACCTATTCTTAGACTGAATGATGCATGATGGCAACCGAGAATGCAAGGATCACAATCGACTGAAAGTGAAGAAAAGGAGCTACCGAGACCACAACATCAACGACCACAACCCTACCTGGAGGCTAAACCAATAAGGAATCCAGCGCGTAACTATTAACTATCTTGATGTGGTACAAATTCTGACTGGTATCTACACTGATTATTTTTATCCGTATATCGGACATTTATATTATATTGATGGTTTTTATTATTATGTTTTTAGAGGAATATTGTTATCATTTAACAAAATTAAAGTTGATATTTATTATCATATTACAAAATTAAAGTCGTAATTTGTTATCATTTCACAAAATGAAAAGCTGATATTTGTTATCATTTCACAGAACCGTGC
This sequence comes from Gossypium stocksii, assembly GCA_020496765.1. Classification (NCBI taxonomy): domain Eukaryota; kingdom Viridiplantae; phylum Streptophyta; class Magnoliopsida; order Malvales; family Malvaceae; genus Gossypium; species Gossypium stocksii. The sequence goes on from CM035622.1 coordinate 61,166,961, forward strand.
GTTTACATATTATAATGGAATTGATATTTGTTTTCTAGTTTGCACCGTCCTTTCAATGTGGACATGACAGCATTGTATGGCTTAGGTTCCTACACCACCCACATAACCTTGGTTGGTTTGACCTATTTCGAATATCCATGTTGTCATCTATTCGGGTCGACGTCGATCAACCTTTTGGTTTGCGATACAATGACCTATCGGGTAACAAATTAAATGGAACGCTCGATAAAGGCGGCCAGATACGTTTATTTGAGATTGGTGGGAATACGTGTTTCCACACGTTGTACAAGTTTTCTAATTTGTACACTTCATCCACAAAGCTCATGGGATCCAAGTGTAGATTGCTACACGGTGTAATTGCATGAGCGCATGGAAAATGAAGTGCGTAAAATCTCTCACATTCGCAAGTCTTATTTCTCAGGTATACACAGTACACTCCCTCGGCAATACCTTGGACCAGTCTGTTGAACTCTATTACCTGAAACCATAAGTCTTCACGCAAGTGACATACTGAGTGGATGTAATTCGCTCGTGTCTTAGCTTTCTTAACTTGTTTCACCACATCTGAACACCATAGGTGGCCTCTCTACAATTGCCTAACATAACTCGTCGTTCGCGTTGGGAACAATTCTGCCAAATAGAAGTATGTCTCTTTCACAACTGAGGTTATCGGTAAATGACAAGTTTCCTTTAAAATGGAATTGATGCATTCCGCCAGGTTTAAGGCCATGTGTAACACCCCTTACCCATACCCGACGTCGGGATAGAATACGAGGCGTTACCTTACAATATCACATGTAACCATTCAACTTTAACTCATTAAAATGCATCCCAATTTAAAAATTTTACAAATGTTGTCCTAAGGATCTTTATATGGGCCTACGAGGCCTAAATCGTACTTTAGAAAAACCCGGGACCATTTCGGGCAATTAAGAAAATTTTCTTCAAAAACTAGTACAGGGCACATGCCAGTGTGGAACAGTAACACGCCTGTGTGACCTCTAAACATGGCCGTACTGATGGTTCGTGTACCTCACATGGCTTAAGCTCTTAGGGACACGCCCGTGCCTTTTGTCCGTGTGGGTTTATTTTCTAACATCGAACCTACAGAGGTTTTCACACGGCCTGGCACACGCCTGTGTGCTCAGCCCGTGTCCCTCACACGGCCATGACACACCTGTGTCACGGCCTGTATGCAAAAACCTTGACATTCTGTTTCTGACGTCATCACTCACACGACCGTGGCACACGCCTGTTTCTCAGCCGTGTCTTCCACACAGTTGAGACACACGGTCGTGTCTCATGCCCGTGTTGAACACTAATGGACATTTAATTTATCCACCTAAGGTGCAGGGGACATACGGCCTGATCACACGCCCGTGGGTAGACCGTGTGTCACACACGGTCTAGACACATGTTTCTACCCGTGTGGACAAAAATAGGCTATCTACCAAGCCTCTTTGTCACCTTGAAACAAGATCAAATGCATACTTAAACATACTAAGACTCCAACTCTCAACCAATAGCCATAGTTTGGCATCCACACAACTTAATATGATCAATCTAACCAACAATCATACAACTATCCTAACCAATCTCATCAAACCAATTCAATCAATTACTCATGCCAAATTTTCATTCTTGAAACATTATCAATTGCATTTGATAACCAATGGTAAATATTAGCCAACAACTTTGGCCTTATACAAAATAAAGTATTTCAAATTCAAGCCAACACATTTGGCTCTCAAAATAATATGACACAAACTAAGCCTAGTTTCTATACATGCCATTTCTCAAAACACTTAAATCTAACTATACCGAGTGATCAAGCAGATAGTGTAAGCGAAACCTCCGACATCCGATTATCCACGGGCTAGCCAGATGGCACTATAGGAAAATGGAAAAGAGAGGAGTAAGCGTAAAGCTTAGTAAGTCTATATGCAAACATTTAATACCATAATCATGCATTAAACATTTAAAAAGTGGCTCAACTATACCGATACTGCCAAAATATAAGTTCACTTACTCGTCCCACATCTTACCCAATATCCTCAATAATATTTTATGCACAAAGCTCATCTTATTAACCCATGCCTTCCATGCACTTATCTATCACCATAACACTCATAAATTTCATTTAAGTGGTTCCACAATATACACATCCGTATAATAAAATGTACAAGTTAAATTCGAACATAGCCTTTCATAGTGATGTTAATAATAGTAAGGTGGATTCACACTTAGTCCACCATCATCGATGATTTTACGGTGGTATCGCATATAGCCCACCCTTGTCAATAATTTATGGTGGTTTCGCATATACCTCACCTTTGCCAATAATTTACGGTGGTATCGCACTTAGCCCACCTTCGTCAATAATTTACGGTGGTATCGCACTTGGCTCACCTTCGTCAATAATTTACGGTGGTATCGCACTTAGCCCACCTTCGTCAATAATTTACGGTGGTATCGCACTTGGCTCACCTTCGTCAATAATTTACGGTGGTATCGCACTTAGCCCACCTTCGTCAATAATTTACGGTGGTATCGCACTTGGCTCACCTTCGTCAATAATTTACGGTGGTATCGCACTTAGCCCACCTTCGTCAATAATTTACGGTGGTATCGCACTTGGCTCACCTTCGTCAATAATTTACGGTGGTATCGCACTTGGCCCACCTTTATCTATTTTTTTAAGTAATAATGTACTTAGCTCACTAATTTCAACTATCATTTGGTGGTTTCGCATATAGCCCACCATTTTCTCTATTTTATGAACTTTTACCCGTACTCTGAATTCTCACATTTTCATCCAATGACAACAACATTCAACCACATATCATAATAGACAATTATGAACACAAGCATTAATAAAGGAGGTATCATTTATATATAGACTTAACTCTGTATGCAAAAAGGTGGTAGCTCGATTAATCTCAATCTACGAGTTTGGCCTTCCCTCGATCTAAGTTTTGGTCTCGCACTTCTTGATCTATAACAATAAAAATTCACTAATTAAATAGCCAATTTAATCTAACAAGTCAAAAATTACAACTTTGGCAAAATGACCATTTTGCCCATATGATAAAATGACCATTTTACCCCTAGGCTTGGAAATTGATTGTTATCGAATTTCCTTATTCACCAAGCCTAAACAAACTCTTTTCACTCTTGTGGCAACACAAAGTTCATATTATTTCACACAAACAACATCAACTTAGCAACTTTGCAAACTAATCTATTTTAGGTGTTTTTCCTAAATACCCTTTCACAAAAGTTATTTATTTGACAATTGGAATTCATATTCTTCCATAAAAACCTAGCAAACAACATTTATATCTTCATGGAAACATTCAAAACTTTCAACCATTTTGCAAATTAGTCCCCTCAATAGGTAGCCCATGGTACAAGGGTGAATGTGGAGAAAAATGAAAAAAAGACAATAGCTAGGCAATTAGGCCATTATTTTATCAATTAGTCACCTAAACCACCTACCCTTTTGACTTTTCCAAGAATATTCTTCTCTATGGCCTGCCATGCATTTCATGAGGGGGCTATTTTACCTTTAAAGGCCAATTACCACCATTTGCTAATAAAATCAAATTTTTACCCTTTGTGCGATTTAGTTCTTTTTCGTAATTTAGCCTTCAATCGTGTAGATTAATACGCCAAAATTTTCATGTGCTCATACAAAAATATTATAACACATAATTTAATTCTAAAAGAATTTTCTCTAATCTCGGGTAAGTGATTCTGAAATTACTATTTTGACTAAGCCCAATTTCGGGTTGTTACACCATGTGGCCATATCGTAGACCTCCTTTGTAGGATTGTGTCTACTGATTGAAGGGTATGTTAGAGAGGTACCGTGTCTCCACCTGGTTAGTTGACTATAAGATTTCTAACATCTCATAGAAACAATCCTTCATGAGCTCATACCTTATCGATAGAAGTGGATAGTGGCGATCACATACCAAAGAATATAAAAAAAAAAACAAAATATTACCAATCAAAGACTATTGGTGGCAATTACATATCTATGTTGGTCACTTGAACTCACTCAGTGGTAGAGGGATTTTTTTTAAGTAGTTGGGCATAACGTGCCTTAGATAATACTAATGGTGTATGCGGTCCTAGAGGTTTTTCTGTTATTCAATTATAGAAAGTATTCTAGTTTTCCAATTTAAGATGACGCATGTATCAGGTTGGGGGCAAACATGCCTTCTCAACCTAGATAGAAAGAAATCTCAGTCATCTGTTGACTCCCTCGATGTTATTACAAACGTAATTGGAAAGATTCTCTGATTACCATCTTGTGCCACAGCCAACAATAGCCAATGGGTATATCTACCATACATAAAGGTACCATCTATTTGTAAAATTAACTTCCAGTATTGGAATGCTTGAGAGTATTGCTTGAAAGTTCAAAACAGACAGTGGAACACTCGATATCCACGGAGCAAGCAATTGTTGTGGTACATGGGTCCCGTTTTCATATTAGTTACGAAACTTAGGATGTACATCTCTAACACCCGACACCACTTCCATATCTTGTTGTATGACGTATCTCACCCATTGTGCATATTTTCTAATATCTTCTACTTTCCTATCCATGCCTTACTGTACGAAGGTGTGTAATTGAATTGGCTATCAATATTTGCAATTAAAACCGACACAATAATCCTTAGACTCACTTTCACCATCGGTAGTATTATGTCTGTGATCATCTTTGAATCTAACTTTGGATAATTCAGTGAAATACCTGCAACGCCACGGGTACGTTAAATTAAGTAATTTAACTATGTCGAAATATATATCGATATTGATACTATACCGGTGGTAACACATGTATGCGGAGCAGTAAGCTTCTTTATAATCCACAACCTCGTCTTCTTCTTGATATAAGCCATGATTTTCCATGCGCATTTTCTGTCTTACATTACACACTTAGCCTCAAACTTCTCAAATCGAGATTTAACCACGTAAAAGTTAACTCCGTTCTTGAGGTTGTATCGTTTCACTGCAGCGAGAAAACTGTCTTTAGTGGAAAACTCTTTGCCCACTACCAAATCACCTGAATCCAATGAAAAACTTGCGTGGCCTAGACTTCTGTGTGGTAGTTTTGCAAACTCAAACCCATCCTCTACCAATAGATCGACATTATGCATATGGGCTAGAGGCAAGTACGCTATGAATCATGGATATTATTCTTCTTCATCTTCACCCTTTTCACCATCTTTCGGTTCAGTTGGAACAGGCTCCAGTTCAGAATATAATACAATTTCTGAACTGTCGATACCAAGATCTCAGACTAGATTCATATTAGATTCATTATCATCTTCATTCTCGGACCCACTAACATCTGTTATGTTGGATGTCGTCTCGTTGTTGGATGTCGTAGGAAGTAATCATCTGTTCTCGTCTAGTTGTTGAAATGTCCAAAATCACTTGTCGATTGCCAATCGCTGGAAGTTGTTGCCATTCTTAGTAAGTATCCCTAGCGTTGAATATCAACCTATCGAGGTTCATGTTACACCCACTAACTAAGTGTCGTGTATTTTGTTTTACCACCAAAACCTAATTGTTCGGTATTTTGCCTTTCACGATTAAAATCTAAGATTGATATGGATGAGTGTTTTCCTATCGATGATTCCAAGATATCACCATGGAAACTTTCTCACAAAGTGGTTGGACTATCGACATTTTTTTACTGTTCTGGCCTCTCGAACAGGAAGAGATGTTGGCGACCAAATGCCTTCATTTGACCTTGAAAATTCCACATATAACTCGAAAAATTGTGATCCATTATCGATATGCATCTGCACTATCGCCTCCAAGCTTTTAGCACATTTGATATTGAAAGCGTCATATCTCACGAGATTAACAGAAGCATAAAATTGATACTTAATAAACGACACTCTCATTTGGTTGGATCCGAAGATTTTTCACCTAATTCTTTTTCGAAGTTTTGGCAACTCTATGTTTTGGTTAAAATCCAGTTGCACTGTGTTCCCCTATAAAAAAACCACACCGTTCTCAGTGCCACAGACCTCACCATTGTAATAAATAATAACATTAATTCGTCTACTCATTTTTAACCAAATTATCTGTCGAGAGAAGTTTGAAACAAAAAATATTATACAAAAAATATAATGTTTCAAATAAATATTAACATGAAAAATCAATGCTTATGCTTACTTTTTATACAAATTGTATTGTTGTTCCAACTATGCCTTTCCCATGAACTTCTATTCTTCTGAACTTCTTCAAATTTTATTTCCTCAGCTTATGCCACTGGAGGCTGAAATATGTTACATTTATAACCCAAGGGATAACATCCTATTTGATTTTGAAAAAATTCCCCAGATATAGGGGGTTGAAATTTGTAGAGAAAAATGCTTCAAGCAAGATGCACTGTCAGCAGAAGTACTAAAAGCGCGTCCAGCTTTTAGTACTTTGCTAACATTGCGTCTTGGTTGGAGCATTTTTCTCTACAAATTTTAACCCCTACTATCCGAGGCATTTTTTCATAATCATTTCAAATATCCCAGGATTCCTGAGATATATTTTCAGAATCCATATCGTTAAAAATAATGTACTAGATATGTATTTAAAACTAGTTATGCATCCGAACCGAGTACTCTGAGTTTCAATTTTTAATCAATTTGCAAAATGAAATTTGAATATACGATCAGTGTAAATACGAATATTTTAAATGTCGAATTTAATAATTACAATTATTATGTTAAAAATTTTATAAATTTAAAACCCAAAACCTTAGCCCTAAACTCTAAAAAACCTAAACAACCAAAACCCTAATATAACACGGGGAAAAACGCTTCTAGCTGGAAGCATTTTACCAAAATTGGCCCGTTCTCGTAAATGTTAAAAATTCTGCCTATTTTTATAATTTAAAAAAATCAGCATTTATTGGTATTTTAGTCAGTTATTTGTTGTTGTGTTTGAGTTTGTTGCTGATTTTTGTCTCTTTCTTCTAGGTTTGTGGGAACACTAATTGTGGTTGCGCTACATCAACTGTTGAGCTAAAAAACAAATTATTCATGGGTTGGGTTACTTCCTACACAAGTTTGAAAGTTGTCTAAAATTTGGGAGAGTTTGAGTAAAAATATTAGACCTAGAAAATGAGCTTAGGTAAAAAAAATTAGACTTATTTAAAATATAATTTGGGCTCAAGCTTCAACATTCAATGCTTGAACCTGTCCAACCCGTTTTCTAAGTTTGTAATATGTTATATTATATTTATATATTATGTAATTTACAATACATAAAAATTAAATCTATAATAATATATAATAATATAATGTTGAAAATGTTAAAAAAAATTAAGATATTTATATATAAAATTTTAATAAATGATCAAATATATAAAACTATTAAATATTAAATTAAAAATAATTATAATTTAAAAAAATAATATGAGTGGATCTAAAATGAGTTTGGTTATCCATTTACAAATATGAACAGATTTGGATAAAATTTTAAGTCCATATTTCGAGTTAGTTAGAACTTGAACAAGTATAAAATGTTTTAATATCATACTTATGCACAGCTCGAGCTTGACCCAACCTAGTCCATGAACAACTTTAATTGAGAAGTAACGTGGAAGAGATTATGGTGAAGATTGTAGACAATTCATCTTATTCGAGTAGAGAGTTGTATCGTTCAAGTGGTGGAGAGATGAAAACTAGTTGAAAAGGGCAAGAACTTGGAGAAGAGGAGACAAGAAGAGGAAGAAAATACTGTTGGAGTTGAGAGAAGGGTAGAGTGTGTGAATGATAGCGCGTCAAGGTTGATGAGAAAATAAATACGGGCTTAACCTCCTTTTCACGTTACACCTCTTGATGGGTTAACAAGTTTATTTTAAGATGTTTGTTAAGTGTGTAATGTGATCTCCCTTAGGTTGTTTTTATATATAATAAGTGATTATTTCTTGTCAAAGATGCTATGTGGGCGGATCTAGGGAATCTTAATGCCATAATGAGGGTGGTAAGGCGGCTGAGTTTTCATGTAGAATAAACTTCTTTTATTAAGTCAATTGATAAGAAAATATTTATTTTGCCACATTTACCCTAATATCCAATGTTTTAAAGACGTGAATTTTCGATGTAATATGATGTGTGATTTTTATAAAAAAAAAAATAATTTTGATTTAAGTATGTATAGGATAAATAATATAGAATTATGGAAAATTTTATATAAATGTGTAATTCCAAAATTTATGTATCGAAAAACGATCTCCGTTCTTTAGCCAAATGGTATTTTGTTTGGATGTAAAAGCTAAGCAGTCAAAATTTCATGTCTACGGTTGCATTTCAAGATTTCAGGACTAAAATCACAATCATTTGAAAACTACATTTCCTGCTTTTTTTAAATTTGGATTATTATCCAGTACAATGATGTTAGACTTTTTTAATGGGTTCATATATATATATATTGCTGGTTGATATTTATTATTATTATTATTATTTTTTATTTAGTTGGTATTGAGATTATATTTTGTGATATTTTTACATTAATACTATTAATTTGTGTTAACATGATACTTCGTTGATGACACATGAAAATTTTTTAATATCTCACGTAGTAAACATAAATTATAATGTTTAAAAATATATAAATTAATAAAAAATATACTTTTGGAATATACTCGACAAATGGTTATATACTTTTAATTTTCTTTTATAAAATATCATATTATTTATATCAAATTTATAAAATTATAATAATATAAAATTACTTGATATTTTATACAAAAAAAGTAAAAATATATAAACTTGTTAAAAAATATATCATGAATGAATTTGGACAAATGAATGTCCATATTTAGACCATTTATTCAGGGACAACCATTTGTTTAGGTTCATTATTTATATAGAAAAAATTATATTTTTATTAATTTATATATATTTATGTATTTTTTATTTTTATTTATGTTTTCCACATGGCATGTAGAGAGGTTACCACGTGTCACCATTGGATTGGCTAGTAGTGCTAGATCAACACAAATTAACGATGTTAATCCAAAGGTACTAATCTGGTTGATAGAATCCAAGTTCAAATACCAAATAGCTAGGTCTAAACAAATTAGGTACTAACTAAGAATAAATGGACAAGTTCAAGAGGTAAAATATATATTAACATTTTTTTTTTATTTTACAAGCAAACTAAAAAATCAAAAAATATTTTTAATCTATAATACTCCTTTTTTTTTCATGATGTTACAAAATTCATATTTGAAAATAGAAAAAAAAAGTTAGAAGTAAAATAGAAGTTGTGATAATTATTACACATTTAAAAATATTATAATTTAACACAATTATTAGTTAAGAAAATATTGTGTTAATTTTAAAATAGAATAACTAGTTAAACAGAACTCTAAGCATAAAATATAAGGGGAAAAGTTTTGATAATTATAATTTAAATTACGACTAATAGTTAAAAAAAGTTGATGTAAGAAAATTTGTGTTAATTTTATTTAAAAAAGTTATGCTAATTTTATTTATATAAAATAAAGTTATTACTTGAATAGAATTTTAAACATATTAATTATTAGTTAATTAATATATTAAAATTAATTATGTTAAGTAACTACTGTTTTGAATAATGTTACTTTGCATTATTTAGATAAAGTAAAAGACTTAATGTTCAATTTGGCCTTCAGATTATGCCTCTTTTCTCACTTTGGTATTTAAAATTTTTTTGTCCCAAATTGGTAATTAAACTATCATTCTTTTACCTGGTTCAGCCTTTTTTGTGACTACGTTCAAAAAATAGGTCAACACGTGGTGCCAATCAAAATATGCCAAGTGACACATCTAACCAATCACAATATACCATGTGACGATTAAGTTTATTTAAAATAATATTATTAAATTTAAATTAAAAATAATTTTGACTTTGACTCATCATTAATCGGCCATTGATTGATTTTGACCATCATTGACCGATGTGGACTGGTGTTGACCACTACTGACCATTCACATAGAGCTATTAGAACGAGCCACATGTCTTTTTTTTAAATATTATATATCATTTTGATTAAAAATATTAAAAAATCATATCTAATATATAAATAATTCAAAAAAGTTTAAAAAATATTTTTTATAAATTTATAAAATATATAAATATAAATTTTAAAAAGTCAAAATAATATATAAAAATAGAAAAAAGTTATAAAATTAAAAAGAGGTATTTAAATTTTAAATAATTGAAAATTAAATTTTCAAATATATTTATACTAGACAATTTTTTCATAAATTTTAAATTCTAAAAATTTAAAACAATATATCTAAATTCAAAACAATTTAAGTTTTTTTAGAATATATAATTTTGAAAATTTAAGTTTTCTTTTTTCAAAATTTTAAAATCTGAATACCTTTTTTTTCAAAAATTTAAAATTTAAATACTTTTCTCAAATTTTTATAAAAATTTCAGTTTTTCTATATTATTTTAAAATTTTTATTTATATATTTTAGAATTTTATAAAAAATAATTTTTAAGCTTTTTTATTTTTTATATATTATATATATGATTTTATATATTTTTAATCAAAATAATATATAATATTTAAAAAATATAAAAGGACACTTGGCTCGTTCTAATAGCGTCACATGGATGGTCAATGGTAGTCAATGTTGGTCAACATCTGGTTAACTATAAATCAAAGTCGGGTATTTTCTAAATTTAAATTTAATGTTTTAATTTTAAATATACTTAATTGTCATATGACACATTGTGATTGATTGGATGTGCCACATGAAACATTCTAATCGGCGCCACATGGCAAATGGTTTTTTAATGCGATTACAAAAAAATGACTGATCCGAGTAACAATATGATAGTTTAAGTACTAATCTAGGACAAAATAAAAGTTTAGGTACCAGAGTGAAAAAAGAGGCATAGTTCGGGAGTTAAATTGAGCATTGAACCAATGTAAAACTATATTGTAGATTGAATATGTTAAAAATATTTTAATTATGATTTGAAAATTTTCTATTGTAATATTTGAATTGATAAGTTAATATATTTGAATTATATTCAATAATTCAAATAAAAAAAATTATTTTATGTTAATTACTATAATTAAAAATACAACATTTTAAAAATTGATTAAATATTAAATCAAAATATTTTTTTAATTGATATTTAAAAAGAGCTAGTATATAATAAATTGCGAGTAAAAAAATATTTTTTTAGTTTTCAAATTGTACGAGTAAGGTTCAAATATTTTACTAAAGGGCTATGCACTATCCTTTGAATATGGCTTGTGGTGTCTAAAATTTTTACCGGCAATCATGACTAATAGAATTCGACTAGATTGATCTGGTGAATAAAAATCTAGTGGTTGAGCCAGTACAATAAAAATCAGAGAATGATTGAATCAGTAAAATATTAGTCGCACTGATTAAAAAATTGTTTGAATTGAGCTTAAACAAATAACTCTTTTGACCATTCTACTATAGCTAAATTGGCTAATTTAGCCATATATGCCTTTTTTTCAATTAGCCTTTTAGGCTATTTTTTTTAAACTAGGGAAATAGGCCGATTTTGGAGAGAATGTGTGAAAGCACGTCCAACTGGATGCATTTTCACACACTCTCTCCTTGGCCTTTTTTCTTAATTTTGTTAGGGTTAGGATTTTTTTAAGAATTAGGGTTTAGGGTTTTAGGGGTGAAACCATGAAAGTTTGTAAGTAGATTTGAGGGTCGTGGATGCGATAATACGTCTCTGAACATATATGTTTCATATGTTATGTTGGGATAAGACCATTACCTTAGAAACCCATCTTATGAAAGTCAGGTTTCGAGGTGATAGTGCTTGATATGGTCACATGTCAAAGTCTAAATGGAGGTTCAAGTTGGTAGTTGTGATGCGGTCATGGGTTCAAGTATAACTGGGGGCCAATTGACAGTCGTTATGCAGTCATGAGTTCAGGCTTTTTGAAGACCCAAAAATAATGCCTTATATATATACCATACATAAGATTGATGCCATAATCATAAGAAAAAATTAAGGGATTTTCAATGTAATCAACATAGTTTTTTTTCTCTATTTCCAAGCAGGTTGTATCTTTAATCTTTCATTCTTATCCGAAGGCTAACACTAAGGTGGACACAAGAGGGCTATCAGGCGGAGAGTGGATATTTCGTCGAAGTAGAGGTCAAACTCGAGTCGATGCAACAAAGGTTGTAGTTATTAATAGGTTGTTTAATAATGACAATTGTTATCGTCCTGAAAGGAGCATCACCTTTACTCCAATGTCATAGCTGTTGCTTGTTTGAGAGCCTTACTACGTCCATAGTGGTGCCGGTTGTATGGAAATGGAGAAAAAAATTATGTCGATTATAGTAGGAATCCCTACAGTTTTTCCCTATGATTATGCCTTCAAACTTCTGTATGGTATTTATAAGGTAACATCTCCGAGTATTCAAAAAGTTTGAGCTAATGGCCACATAGCGGCCGTCAACTGGTTGCCCCTTATACTTTGATCATAACCTCATAACGACTGTTGATCGAAACCTTTATGCAGATTTCCACCCATGATTGTATAAAGCAAAATCACCTCGAAATTCGACTTCATAGGATAGGTTTTCGAGGTAATGGTTTCATCTTGGTAGAATATATGAAATGTGTGCGTCTCGAAGCAATATCGCATCACCAATGACTCAAGAATATCTCAAACCAAAAATTTTATTATTGACGAAATTTTTTAACTTTGGAGTGGGGAAGAAAACTGAGAGAGAAATATTGTAAAGTGGAGGGATAGGGGTCGGGAGAGATGATGGGTTTAGGGATGATGGAGTATGGATGGGAGCCTCCTTCTATAAGTGTAGGAAAGGGTGAGATTGCAAAGGGAAAAAATCCTCATGGTTGAAAACGCGTCACAAGACTAGCGTTTTCATCAAATATCTTCAAAACGTGCTTCAAAACTTACGTAGGATTCCCAAAGGAAAGCTCACCCAGCTGGACGAGCTTTCTTACCATTTTCACTAAAGTCTGCAAAAAGTACCTTGATCTCGGGAATTCGAGGTAAGATTTGAAGCACTTTTTAAAGTATTGAATACCCTTTGAAGCACATGTCTGATAAAATTATTTGATCTGTGAACCATGTCTTTGAGCACCGAAGAACATTTCATTATTATTTTTTGATGACAATGCGTATTCTGAAATGCATTTTGAAGCACACATTCTCTCTCACCTTATTCTTTTTTGCTATTAAAGTACCGAAATTCAAAACTTAAACACGCAGAAAATTCATATCAAACATTGAAGAGTTTCATTGTGAGTGTTATTTGCATTTCTTTGGATAACCATTTGAATATTTTTTTGTTCTAAATATCTAATTCGTTTTAAATTGAAATGAGTCGATGAGTGAAATTCGTCATTTACTACGATGGTCAAATCTGTAATACGAAAGTTGAGGTTGTATTTGTAGGAGCCCAATCTATGGAATTGGCTTTCAACTGTCCCATTCAATTACGTGAGCTACAAACTAGAATCAGAAGGAAAGTTGGGTTCGAGTCGAGGAAAAATTTCAAGCTTGCAATGTAAATATCTGACATCGGTTAACACTTTTAAGTATGAGCTATGTGATGTGAAAGGCGAGCTCAAGCTAGAGGCAATCATATCATCGTAATAGAGCTATATGTCGAGTTTACTAATCCATCTTCAACCACTATTGCGGCTATGCAAAAATGGAAGCTGAAGCAGAAAGTTCTACTATATGGTTTTGTGGTGGGTTCACTGGTTTGTTACAAAACTCCTATTATGATATCTCCGAAGCATCAATGGGTAGATATTCTTTGGTTTTCAGCACCAATTTAAACTTCAGTGACCATTATCAATCGGGGTATGAGCAGAACCTGGACCATGACACGTCGGCATGACATTCAGACAATGCGTTCGATTTCAACTTTGTTGGTTTGATATCCTAAGAAAAAGCACTTATATCGAGGGGCCAACCTACACCAATTCACAATCTAATGTAGATTTTTCCGAGCACATAAGGTATAAAAGAACTGATGACTTATACCCTATGATCGGGTCTGGCAAAGGTACATTGAACCCTTTGGTTGAAGATGACAATGAGGCGCAATTTAGGAAGAAGATGCAGCCAAGAAAGAAGGGGTCTTGGATGTCGTTGATGGATCAAAGTCAGACCCTGATCCAATTCGACAGTTTGATCTAAATGGTTAAAAAGTAACATTTTTTTCTGAACCAGAGCAAGTTCCAACTGACCCAAAACCTTGCGATTCTAACGATGACAGTTTGGACAATGCTCCAGATCCAAATCCATGATTCAGGGCATCTGAACCTTAATCTCACATGACCAACATCGTTCTCTCTGCTGAGGTGGTTTAAAGTTCTGACAGCTAGCGCATAAAACAGCTGGCCACGCAAGCTGATCATCAAATGTCTGGGTATTGGAATTTGGCATGGAATACCCCAATAAAGATTTTTTTATTGTTGCACTGAAGCGGTACAACTTCAAGAATGGCGTGAACTATCACGTCACAAAATCTCATTCGGATAAATTCGAGGGAAAGTGCGTAATGCACAATAGGAGGTACAAATGGAAAATCATGACATCATTTCAGAAGAAGATGAGCTTGTGGACGATAAAAAAGTATTTTGATCCACATACTTGTGTTGCAATATGTGCATAATGCGGTCACCTGATTTCCTGACATAATATGACTTGACCAAGGTCTTCACTTTTTCAAATAACAAAACTTTACTTGTAATTTGCATGTGTAAGTTAGGACCATTCGAGGTTAGGCTCCGACATGGTATCTGACATTAATCTACCTATGGTGAAAACGAGTTGCATGCTTCTCGTTCCAGTGCTGATTGCCAACATCCGTAGCCAGTACTATTACATGTCATCGTACTACAATACATGGGTCACAAAATAAAATGCTATGGATAAATTGCATCATGGCTGGGACAAGTCATACAATGATTTATGGCAATGGTATTAGGTTCTAGATTGATTTGTACAAGGTTCTATAAACGATCTGGAAACACACTTAGTGTACTTTAATAATCGTCTGGTCCCTAGGAAAAGAGTATTCCACCGATTCTTTTAGACCTTTGATTAATAAGGGGAAGCTTTCCAACACTGTAAGCCCTTGGTGCAAATTAACGACACTTGGTTGTACGGAAAGTATCAGCATCAGTTGTTGATGTGTAACAACTCGATATTTTTTCAGTAGTGTTGAAAATAGTGGTTTTGAAGCCACCAAAACCTGGTGAATAAGTTCGTAAATATTATTATTTAACATTTATGAGTCAAATATGGTTTTAAAAAGGTTTTTTAATTGGAAATTATGTTTTATAATGATTTATTAGGTTCGAGTGGTAAAACTCTAAGATCAAGTGGTTTTAGAAAGTGAGGTATCAGGATCTCGTTCTATAAACCGAGTCGTAAATATTTTTATAAATATTTATGGAGTGTCATTAAGGTGATATTAAAGTTTCGTTGTAAAATTTTAATGTTTTGATAGTTAATTAATTAAAAAGGACTAAATTGAAAGAGGTGCAAAACTTGCTAATTGTAATAATTAAGTGGTTAAATGGCTTGATTAATAAATAAGGAATGACTTAAATAATAAATATACCTAAACTAAGATGGTGGGATGACATGTTAAGGTAAAATAATAAAAAAGAATGAGTGAAGGGCAAAATCGTAATTCATTTGAAATTAAAATAAAACAAATAGGAATTTGAAAGTTTTCGGCCTAAACCGCCATAGGAGAGAAAGCTTTAACTTGGTTCTTTATTTTTTTTTTTTTTTGTTTCATGTGAGTTTAATTCTTACTTCTTTTTTGTAATTTTTATGTTTTTAAGATCGTTGCAACTAGGTCCAGCTAAGTCATGCCTTCGTTTTTTATTCTGTTAAAACATTTGGAAGTCGCCATTGATAAATATTAGATGTTTTTGATGAATAACATGAATTTGGGACTTTGATTGTGTTGTATGATGATTTTGTAAAGTGATTTTATTAAATATTGATTTTAGGATTAAATTGTGAAAATGTCAAAATATTAGGATTTTGTAACGCCCCAAATTTTAGGCCTAGATGAATTGGGCTTTGGGCTTTGGGTCTCATAATTTTTTTTTAGTAAGCAAGAAAATGACAAATGACATGTTGGCTTTAAGGGTTTAATAAATTTGGAGTGTCTAGAGGTGTTGGAGAAGTTCTGGGTTCGAACTTTTAAGTGAAGGATTTTTAATTTAATAATTAAAGGAACCTTGATGGCAAGTAGCTTGGCTTTTAAATAAATGGAGATAAAATAGGACACAAGCAAGGCTGTGGTGTAGTGGATAAGTGCGCCACTTAGGGTGCAGGGAGGTGGCGTTAGTGGTAAGCAAGGGGATCCTAGGTTCGAGTGCTGGCTTGGTATTTTTAGGAATTTTATTTTTGCCTTCTAGATGGTTGGTAGTGGCGTGGAACTGGACTCTAAAAGAAGTGATGAGAAGAGAAATTTTTGGAAGGGATTGAGGAGCTTATCGTGGAGAAAATTTAGGAGATGGGGATAGAAGAAGTGGTGGAGCCGGATTGGCAATTAAGGGAAGGCAATTTCGGCTAGTATATATATAGGTGCCGATTTTGGGGTTCTAGGCTAATGCCAAATTCTTTCTTCTTATTTTGCCGAAAACTACTTTTCTCTCTAAGTACCCAAAAGCCGAAAAACCCTTATTTTTTCCCTTTAAGTTTGTGTCGATTTCTTCCCTTCCTTTCTCATTAAACTCTTCTCTTTCTTGCTCCTAGTTCACCTTCTCTAAGCTGAATATTTTGTTGGCTGAACCTTCTCTGTGCCGCACTACTCCTCTTTTGGGCCGATTGCTTCTTGGGTTATTTGGTCGAATGGTCATAGTTAAAGGAATGGGGACTTGTGTTGGATATAAGTCACCTGTTATTCTGGTTTTAGTAGTTAAGATGGGTGCAGGTCTAGGAGTTGATCATGGTTAGTGATTAAAGAAGGGGCTGTTATAACTTGTCGCGCAAGGTAAGGTGAGAGGTGAGGTTTCGGTTTGGGTAAATATATGTATTAAACATGCGATTAATTGAAGGGTGATATCGATTGTAAGTTCGGGGCTAAGGAAATCGCAGCACGCTTTATTTCCAGGTGTGTACATACACTGCACACACACGATAGATCAGAAAATCCTGAAAAGTCGAAAAGTCGAAATGCCAAAAAGCTGAAAATTTGGCTACGGTAGTCTTGCGAGTGCGCGAACACTCGTATGAGGGTATTCGATACGTTAACAGAGGCCCCATGAGCGATCTCATGGACTTGGGTCACGTTTTGGCTAACCGTGCCAGAATGGGCCCAATAGGTCGACGGGCTTGTGGGCCCAAGCTAGCAAAAATTGATATGTTGATAACAAGTGATGAGTTGATAAAGTGGTTGAATGGTTTGGAAATGTGATTGGGCCTAATGGGCCATAAAAATGTGATTGGGCCTAGTGGGCCATACGAATGTGATTGGACCTAATGGGCCATATAAAAGCGATTAGGCCTGATAAGCTATATAAAAGCATGAAAGCATGTAGACTTGCTAGGGTTTTATAATGGACTTTTAGGCCTAGTTTCTAATGAATCTTCAAGCACATAAAACCTAATTAATTTATCAAGCACGTCTGTAGACAAGTCGTAAGGTTAGAGTGTGGCAATGGGCATATGTATGTCTAGGATTCGATCTAGGGAGAACTTGGTACTTAAGCGGTCTTAATGACCCACCTCCTCTTCTCTAGAATCCTACCTGGTGCATAGTGTCTATTCACTTTAGCCAATTAGAACTTGTTGATGGGCCAAAGTTCATAATGAAGACCCATACGTTAGTAAATTACTGAAATACCCCTGTAGGGTAAAATTACTGAAATACCCCTGTATGGCAGTATTACTGAAATACCCTTGTGTGTTATAAGTAAAACTTACACATACTATATGCTACATGTTGCACTCATGTGTTATGATGTTGCATGTGGATGGGAATTATGTTAGAGGAAGTGTTATATGAGGGTCGCATGGTCGCTTGACGACTGTGGATCCAACGAAGGCTTTTAAGCCACGAGCAGCTTTGCTGCAACATTAGGTAGTACCGTAACCGGTGCTACCATTGATATGTATCGGATGGGTGGGTCGATGTAGTAATCCCTACAGAATGTGATTCGGTTGGACGGAGATGTTGTGTATCGGTTGGATGGGGTGGGAATTGCATAATTGCATTATTGCATACATGATTGCTCTAGATGTTGTTATTGTATTGCACTCAAGCCCAAGATGACTTGTGTTGCATGTTATTTGTTTGACGAGGGTCGTACACACTGAGTTTCGAAACTCACTCCCTCTTTTATTTTTCTCAGGAAATCCTTAGTAGGCAGTTCGACGGATGGTGGGACTTAGAGGTGGCTAGTTAGTAAGACGACTAAACTTGGGTTTCTTTATGATTTCTAGTATTTCTAATTATTTTAATTTTGATTGTAATAAGGCCTTTTCTCTGGTTATTACTGTTCATTATGATGCTTTAAGACTGGAACATGGATTTATTCGTTTTAAACACATTTTAAGTTGTTTTTCTTTTCTGAAACCACTTGTTGTTTTTTTTCAAAAAAAAAAAGCTTCCGTAGTTAAAGTAAATTTTTCTAGTAACTTTTAACATGAAGTAAAAAGTTAAAAATGACTTCTGAATATATCTTGTTATAAAAGAACGTACAAACTGGGTTTTTACTTAAAATTTCTTTAGAAGGGTTTTTTAATGAAAACAAGGTTTTTGATAAAACATTTTAATGTGACACGCTGGATTCGGCCATAACGTTTGGGCCGAGTTTAGGGGTGTTACAAGTTTGATAGTGAATTTTGGGTTTATTAGGGGCTGTATGAGGGCCTAGAATATTTGGATAGATTATTGATTGAGAAAATTAGTTAATTTGATAGATTAACTAATTAAAGGATTAAATTGTAAAAATTGTAAAGGTTTGGGGTAATTGCATAAATTTGAAAATAAAAGGGTATTAATTGTAAAATGAATTGGAAATGAAATATGCTAATAAAAGAGTAACTTTTATATTTTAGATCAAGATCTCACAGATACTCGTAAAAAAGGTAAAAGAGCGGAATAGTCTCTAAACCTCTACAATTACTACAATTCAGTCTAAGTAAGTTCGTATAGTTAAAATTTAACATTTGTACAAATTGATGATTGATATTATGTATATATTCTATTGTTGGAAATGAATTATTGTTTGAATTACAATATTGAATTGAATATTCGGTTTGAATTGAATGCGGGATTTGAGTACATTCAGGATTTGGTGTATGACGGGGGTTTGGAGTGGAGATGTTATTGGAGGGAGATATTGGCATTTTACCCAAGTAAACCGGGGTTCACCATTTTTTGCGAACTCTCGTGTTTTACTTTTTATTTGGTGTGATTGGGTGGATTAGCTTTTACAAGCTTCTGTTCAGCTCTTACGAGCTTCTATTCAGCTTTTACGAGCTTCTGTTCAGCTTTCGAGCTTCTGTTGGTGTATTCAAGAGGAGTAGCTCTTATGAGCTTCTGTTGACGATGTACTCTTATCCGTAAGACGTTCTTTGAATGAAAAAATCTCGGTAAAGTGATTTATTTAATGAATTTGAAAGATATATTATTTATTTTGTATTGATTTGAATACGAATGTATTAATCGATTGAATTTGTAAATGACAAGGAGTTGTCATGGATGATTTTTATTATTTAATTTATTATAGTTAGTTCGGTAAGACATTTGTTTAACTCATCAAACTTACTAAGCTTCGTTAAGCTTATTTGTATTGTTTAATGTCATTGTAGATTTTTGGAAGGCTGGACGATTGGATCAACACTCAAGTCACACTATCCAACTTATCTCGATAGTTTTTTTTGAAACGCTAAATGTAACACCCCCTAACCCTAAACTGTCATCGAAACAGGGTTACAGAGCGTTACTAGACATTATGGACAATTTATGGATAATATACAAATAATTAACATACATATTATAAATCATTCATTAAGTCCCTTTCATGGACCTTGAGGCCCAAAATATGTGTTAAAAGTGAATTGGGACTTATTCGAGTGCTCCAGAAATTTTTCATAAATTTTTTTTGTGGAATCAATATAATCCCTTTATAATAATCTAACCAATCCTGCAATTTCAAACCACAACCAATCCAAAACCAATATCACAATCCATACAATTCCATATTCAAACACACGTAAATCATGCCTAAAACATCAACTTAATAATTTACTAAATAAACGTTCACATATAATATTTAAATTGAATTAATAAACTTCATTCATTCCATTTCAAACTTGTTACCAATTGTACCAATTATGTCATGATAATTCTCTTTCCATTTCATTAAACCAAGTATCCAAACCATTATTTTTCAACATTTACAACCAAACTACCTTTACTCATACATGTAACCTAGGTACATGCCACATTTACCAAAAAGAGAGATACATCACCAAAGTTTCTCTGAGGTCAGGATTGCTCTGGATGCTGAACCAGGACACTTGACTTCTACAAACCTGCGCATAGAAACAACCGTACGCTGAGTATGGATATACTCAGTGGTATTACCATAATTCAAATTATAATAACAAATAATAAGTTTATATATATAGATATCAAACATGTAACAATATAATTCGTATGCACTAATTCATGCATTAACTTTCATTTTTCAATAATAGCAAAACATCAATTGTTATCATATATCATAAATTTTAAACTTCATTCACTTCATGAACCTTTGGTTCATTCTTTCAATTTCATATCTCAATTTCAATTCACAATTCAATTTTCTCATTTCATTTCAGTGGCTCAATCAATCAATCTATTTGAATTATCGTTTCATTTATTTACCCCTATTAACGAGACTCAGACCTTGGCGGATATACGAATCCAACCAAACACTCCAGAATGGCACCCAGTGCCTCATCGGATAGTTTGAAGCAATAGTTAACACCCAGTGTCTCATCGGCAAAGTTGAAGAAAGTTGGTACCAAGTACCTCATCGAATCTATCCGAAGAAATATAGTGACACCTAGTGTCTTATTGACTCGAGGTCGAAGAATCCCTGAACTTTTCCAATCCTATAACTATATTCGACTTAGCCCGACTAGTCAATAGGGTTTCCAAATCACTTTTTAATTTCAATTCCTATTTCAATTTAATCACAATTAAATTCAATTTCACTTTCTCATCAATATAAAATTCAATACCAAGACTTATCCCCCACTCAATTCAATTTCCATTCAATTCAATAATGACACTTACCTCATAATTCACTTACCATACACATAATTTAAATTTAACATTTAATAATAAATAACTTGAATTATAGTAATACAAACCGAAATATTTCTCGAGTTTACTCTTCGTCCACTTTTTCCTTTCCTTTCTTTGTAGATGCCTCGGGTGCGATGTTATCTACAAAAAATTAAGATAATTTCATAATCATTAAGACTACTAATTTACATCTAATATTTGAATCTCCTATTCAATTTCTACCTTAATTTCAATTTACTCTTAACTAAACTTATTCACTTCAAACTGTTTCTTGACTTCTTCCTTTATTTTCATTGCTACATTAGGTCTCATTCTTCGGAGCTTCTGCTAAACTGGCTTGCACTCCTCTTTTGTAGGGACACGGTGCACCGCGATATCTGTACTTAGACCGGGCATATCCTGATACGACCATGCAAAGACGTCTTTGAATTCTTGCAACAGCTCAACGAGGTCCTGTCTTGTTTTCTCGTTAACGCAAGTGCCAATTTTCACTTCCTTCCCTTCTTCTAGGGTCACAATCTCAACGGTCTCCTTATGTGGCAGAATCTGTTTCTCTTCCTGCTCCACCATCCTTAACAAGTCTGAAGATAAACCACAATCCTCGTCATCTTCAAAATCCTGAGATCCCTCAAAGCACATGTTTCGCTCAAAAGGAGATTCTGGGCTCGTATCAGCATTGCTCATGACGTTGACATCCGGGGGCCTATTATGAGTATAGGAGAATATCCAAAGAAAAACAACAATGAATAATTCCTTTGTATGGTATGATTGTGCATGAAATGAAAAGGAAGAATGAATAATTGCTCGAGCTGATATATGAAAATGCATTTTATTAAAAATAACAATGTTTGAACATGAGCCTATTTCACAAAAGATTCTTATTGCCCCTAGGCTAGAAGACAACAAGTGGGTTTTGAATATTACTCTGTGTTAGCTCTAAAGATTACAGGAATTTCTTCTACAGTCCAGTTATCCAAAACACTCCCAGGCTCATACGGGCGAATGCCCGATAAATTTCCTTCATTTGATTCATCTTCGAACGCGGCGTTGATGCTCCAGATTCTCATCGCATCTTCAGCCATTGCTTCTTTCACCTTCTTCTGTGTGGAATGAATAAACCCTCTTGATATGAACGTTTGAGAAATATGGGGGAAGCTCATCAGTTCCCACTTGACTTCCACCCCACTTAATCTTGCTCTCCGCTGTTCTTGCTTCCGTTCAAACTCCTTCTTTATTTGTCTTGCATCTGGCCTGAATCCCAAACCAAAGCGATCCTACTTACCAACCAAGACTGGGACTTTAACTTGTCCATGAAAGTACTTTCCAAGTCCTCTTCCAGGTAATGCCCCTTTCCCCACTGTCAGCCTCAAGCTCATCTTCGTAGCCTCAGATATCTTAGGCATCGGAATCTTGCTTCCTTCAGTTACAAATGTTGCATTCACAAACTCTAGGGATCGAAATGAACATTCAACTGCTTCAGTATCATTCTCCACGTAGGGCGTATCACTGGTAACCGACGCAATAATGTCTTCCTCTGCATATATCGTTACTAACTGGCCCTCCGTAACCAACTTCACCTTCTGATGCAACGAGGATGGTACTGCCCCAGCTGACTGTATCCAAGGTCTTTCTAATAGGCAGTTATAGGAAGGCTTAATATCCATCACGAGAAAATCTACCTCGTACGTGTTTGGGCCGATCTGGAGAGGTATCTCTATCCTTCCCATCACTTTCCTTTCTGTGTTGTCAAACGCTCTTACTATATTCTGACATGTCTTCATGTGAGAGCTGTCTATAGGCAGACGGTTTAAGGTGGACCAAGGCAAGACATTCAGTGCAGATCCATTATCAATCAGTACCCCATGCAACATATACCCCTTGCAACGGGTAGTGACGTGGAGAGCCTTAGTAGACCCCATGCCCCCTGGCGGTATCTCATCATCACTGAAGGAGATGAAGTTGTTGGCACTTATGTTACTGACGAGGCGATCCAATTTGTTAACAGAAATGTCATTCGTGACATAGGCTTCATTCAACATCTTCATCGGCTCGTTACGGTGGACCTCTGAATTTAACATCAGAGCCAATACAGATATGCGATCCGGTTGTTGGTGCAGTTGCTCCACAACACTATATTCGCTGTATCTTAGGAACTTCAAGAACTCCTTGGCTTCATTTTCCTTTACTGGCTCGTTAACCAGTGATTCTGATTTCCTTCCCTCTTGTCTGAGTACAACGGGTTCCCCTTCTGTGTTTGGCGTATTAACCGAACCCTCCTTCTCTGGTACTGTTGTACTACAGTTATAACCCCAAGGCACCCTGTGGCTATCCTTATAAGGGAAAACTACTGGTTTTTGGATTATAACCTTTGGTGTAGCCCTTGTTTTGACTTCGCTGACTCTGGGCTTCGTAATAATTATCACTGGGCGGCGGGCTCTGCAGCCTTCTTCACTCAACTCTCCTCCTAGAGAGCATACATCATCCTCTTCAACAAGCTCGAAGAACTCCAACTCTTTATTATCCATTAGACCCTGAACTAGGGCCCTGAACTCAGTACAATTTTAAATCTCGTGATCCCTCTCATGATGGAATTCGCAGTAGTTCCGTGTATCTTGGATTTTATCCTTCAACCCTTGCGGGACTAGACCTCTCTTCTGCATTTCCCTCAAGACCAGCTTCAATGGGATTCTCACTTTGGCGACATTCAGCTTGACCTTCTTCCCCCCATTCTCAATTATTGCGTTTACCCCTTTATCGGTGTGACTGGGTAACGGGTTTCCTGTACCAGGTGTATCGTCGAATTTCACAATACCCGCCTTAACCAGCCTTTCGACGCATCTTTTGAATGAGGTACAGTTCTCTATCGAGTGCCCCGCAATCCCTGCATGGTATTCGCACCGAGCATTTGCGTCGTACCATTTAGGGTACGGGGGTTGCAATGGTTCTAAGTGGAAAGGGGCCACTATGTGTGCATCGAACAGCTTTTTGAAAAGCTCCCTATACGTCATTGGTATAGGAGTGAACTGAAACCTCTCCGTATTCTGCCTTGTATTAGGTTCTCGCATTGGTAAGGCCTGCTGGCCTGTGACTACCATTTTCGACTGACTAACCGTGACAAGCTT
The DNA here is from genome assembly GCA_020496765.1 of Gossypium stocksii. NCBI lineage: Eukaryota > Viridiplantae > Streptophyta > Magnoliopsida > Malvales > Malvaceae > Gossypium > Gossypium stocksii. The sequence goes on from CM035622.1 coordinate 61,191,433, forward strand.
TGAGTAGCCTGGGCTCACATTACCAATTTCGTTTTCCCTCTTCTTTAAGGCCGTCCTTCTTGCACTTTCCCCCACTTCTATCTTACTAGACCTTATGGCATTTTCTATCATTTCGCCAGACATCACTATGTCCGCGAAACTCTTGGTTGCGCTCCCCAGCATGTGGTTGATGAAGGGTGCTTTCAAGGTATTAACGAATAGCATGGTCGTTTCTTTTTCCAGCAGTGGTGGTTGGACCTGTGTAGCAACTTCCCTCCACCTCTGGGCATACTTCCTGAAGCTTTCGCCTGGTTTCTTTTCCATGTTCTGCAACGTTACTCTATCAGGCGCTATATCGGTTACATGTCCGTACTGCCTCATGAATGCCTGTGCTAAATCCTTCCATGACTTGACTTGAGCACGGCTCAACTGATTGTACCATTTAGCTGTAGCCCCAGCCAAACTTTCCTAAAAGCAGTGAATTAACAATTCGTTGTTGTTGACATATCCTGTCATCCTTCGACAGAACATTGTGATATGGCCCTCAGGGTAACTGGTTCCATTGTATCTTTCGAACTCTGGCATCTTGAACTTTGGAGGGAGTACCAAGTCTGGCACCAGACTTAACTCTTTAGCATCTATTCCGCATTGGTAATCAGCATTTTCCAACGCTTTGAACTTCTCCTCCAACCACTTGCATCGATCCTCAAACTGTTTTGGGAGCTTATGCTTTGCCTTTTCCACTTCTGCCGCATTATCAAAGTCAGGGATCTGGGGGTTTGCCAGATTGTCTCCAGGATTGGAACTTGAGCCTGTTGGGAAATTCATCGGTGCCGAGGTACCAGATTGATATTGAGGTCTAATATTAATCGACACCTTTGGCGGTTGGACACTTGCTGGGGTAAAACCAAGAGGATATGCAGAGTCTTCATTATTATCACCCGTATCCATAGGGCATTTGCCTTTATCAGGCTCTCCAGTTAACAGCTGTGTTATTTGGCTCATCATACTTCTCTGGGACTCCATCATTTGGTCCCTCATGTCTTGTTGGATCTTGGCCAACTGTTCTTGCATCTGAGCTTGCAGCTGATCCTGCATGTCCTTTTGCATCTGCTCTAACTTTTCCAACCTTTGATCCATTACCTTCGTTTTTCTTCGAGTATAGTAGTGATGTTCCAGGGTAACTAGATAGAACTTTCGCTAATTAATAAAGGTCCCTTTGTGAAATTTAATGAATATGATGCTATGCAATGTAAATGCATGATATGAATGCAAAAAGAAGATGTCGATTCAAATTCAATTCCATCTAGAAAATTTTACTAAAAAATAAAATCTTTTACATAAAATGAATTACATATACGGTCTTGCCCTAACACCTAAAGCCTTCACTCTCCTAAGAAGGGAGGCTAACTCTCGCCCCCGAGCTAACTCTGACTCATATTTGACACTTAGCACATCTGCTTGAACTGCTAAAGTCTATAAATGTTCAGCCACCTCTCGTATCTGAGCTATAGCTTCGCCCATAAGGTAATCCCTATCTCGGACCTGATCCTAAGATCAGTGAAGTTGCTCCCCTAGTTGCTCATTATTTGCTTCTAGTGCTTCAATTTAATGCTCACAGTTCTGAAGTGCAGTTTCAACTTCTTCTACTTTCCCCTTCAGATTCTTAACCTTACTTAAGCTAGCCCTTAATTTCATCACTGAGTTACGACTCCGATGCTGCTGTAGTGTCATCTTTAACTCTGCTACCTGAGCTCTTAACATCTCATTTTCACTTTAGCTATCATCCTAACTCTCTTTAAAAGTGACTTCTCGAGCTTGAGCATCATGAAATTTTCTCTCCCACCAATCAGCCTTAGCCTTTTCTTCTTGGACTTCTTGCCTCCACTGTTCAGATGTTTTACCCAAGCCGACATTTCTCATTGACTTGTGTAGCTGCTTGTAATCAGGCTTCAGCCTGTCCAGGTCCTCTTCGACCTTTCTCTTTCTCTTTCTCAAATTCTCGGCTTCAGATTTTTGAATGTCAACATCTAGTTTTAAGTACACTTTTTCCTCCTCTAACTGTTCTATTTTCTTTTTGAACTCCGTGCTTTTCTTTTCGAAGTCTTGCTTTAGGATTTCCAGTTCGGAGGGGACCACTCACAGATATTCATCTATTGATCGAGCTTCTTCTAAATTCGGCCTCGGGATATTGTCATTAACCCTTCTACTCCACCATTCATTATACTCAGGAGTCACCATTGGATTCACAGCAACTCCTTTTATCCGGTAGATTTGGCTCCAGGTATTATAAATCTTGCGACTCTTTCCCTTGGAGTCTTTCTCCCTATACGAGAACCCACTCTACCAAACTGTCACCTTTCTTTAACTGTGCATTCTCCGACCATTTCTGGACAATCGCGTGGTCTTTCACTTTATCAAGAAATTGGTTCTTCATGGTAAAATTTTCTACTAGTAACCGAATCGTATATCGACACCTCTTTTTATGATGCAAATGTTATGCAATGACTATTAAAAGTAAAAAAAAGAAAAAACAAGTTAGAATCATGCATAAGAATAGAAATCAAAGCAATCAGGAAATTATCAAACACCTATTCGGGCAACCCCTAGGGCTAGGTGTAATTCTATCTAGGGCAGGTTCCTACAGCTCACTATATGTAGTTTAGTTCTAGAGTAAAGGTACCTGAACCAGCAGATTCCTCGATCCTCGCCCATTATAGGTTCATATGGATCAAGTTCGGTTCAGGAGGATACATTTCCTTATGCCCATGCAGAGGTGAAAACCTCACGAAAACATAAGTATGAATGTACCCGGAAGCGATCCCCTAGCCCATGCGGAGGTGAAAACCTCACGAAAGCATAGTTTCTCACTCCCACTTAAAAGGTGTGACCACAACGGTCATGCAATATGATGTGAGAGCATATCAAAAGATTCATTCAATAGCAAATTTAACAAGGCCACGAAAAATACAATGCGAGGATCGTGTATTTAGAAAAAACTGAATTTCTAAATTTCGACAAGAAGATAGAAAATAATCAATTTACAGCTCGACTCTCTTATTGGTCCACAGTGGAGTCGCCAAGCTGTCGAAACCATTTTTTAATTTAAAAAACGGGAATCGACTTTTGAAAACAAAAGTTGGGAGTCGCCACGAATCTTTTTTGAGGTGTAATTGGGCCACCTTATAAAACATTTTGGTCCACGAATTTTAAGAAAACGGGATCGGGAGTCAGTTACGTATGAGGAAGGATTAGCACCCTCGACACGCCCAAAATCGGTACTTAATTGATTAATTGGTATCTTAAATGTCGAAAATTAAAGATTTGGACAAAGTTCAAAATACGATCCTCCTTTTGTTGACTTTTAAAATGTGCTTTAATTTTAAGAGGATATTCAAATATCCAAACGAACAAAGAAAGCGAAACCCAGTACGTTAGGGCACGATCCTTTGAGTTCCATGAATATCGGACATTGCCTTTACTTTAAAAATCTTGAGAGCAAACCGATAAAAGGATATTCAGATATTCAAAGTAAACAAAGAAAGCGACACCCAGTACGTTAGGGCGCGATCCTTTGAATTTTTTAAATACCGAACATTACCTTCATTTTAGAAAACAATCGAGAATAAACCGTTGAATAAACGAATTTGAAAAGTTTAAAAATTTGAGAAAAATGACAGTATGCGATATAAAAACCACAATATAATAAACTTGACAATGTATATATTAATACCTAATATGTAGTAAACATAAGGAAAATTAATAGGAATTATAACAACATGTAATAAATATAATAACATATAAACATAGCAAGAATGATATTAACGATATAAAAAAAATACATAAATGGAAATGAAAATAATATGTCAATGATAATGTTAAATATAATAATAATAGTAAAATTAAAACAATAACTATGGTAAGTTCGTAATAGAGAGAAATAATAAATAATAAAAAAATTAGCATAAAAATAATAACCGATAAATACTATGGTATATATATAGAAATAAATAAATAGAAATATTATAAGAAATCTATTGAAAAAAATTTAATGAAAAATATACGTATGAGTTATAGATAATAATAATAAAAGAATAGTAGTAATGGTCAAATATAATAAAAATATAATAAGTATGAAAAACTAAATTAAAAACAATTAATTTTTAATGAAATGTGTATATATAAAATAGTATAAAAATAGACGGCATAAAAAATATTAATAATACCAACTAATCATATGAATAATATAAAGTATAATAAATTATAGTATAATAAAAATAATATAACAAGTAATAGGGTAATAATAAATTATAGTATAATAAAGATAATATAACAAGTAATAGGGTAAAACTATTAAAATTAATAATAGGATATAACAAAATAATAATAATAAAATAAAAAGGAAAAAAAAATTAATTTTATGCTAAAAATGTTTAAATAATTAAAAACAAGACTTAATTGAAATTAACGGGATTTTTGGGGCTAAAATGGAATATAAAAGAGTTAGGGGGTCAAATTGAATGCGCGTGTGAGTTAGGGGGACCAAAAACAAAAGTATCCCCACCATTAATGCACTATGCCTTAGCCCGGATTAAACTGAAAAAATGCACAAATACTTGGGGCCAATTTACAAAAAAACAAGAAGCACAAAAGGGCCCAATCAAGTGACCACACAACAGGGGAGGACTTTACGCGCAATAAAACCAAAAAAAGTGGCACTACTTCCATTGCCATTAAAAGCAGAAAGAGTGGCTGTCTGCCACTTTCTTTTTTTAAAACTAAAATTCAAGAACCCCCTCCCCCCATCTTTATCTGCCGAAAACAACAAAGAAACCCAAGGGGTTTCACCTTTCTCCTCCCTCTGCTAGGGCTTGCTCGCCCATCATCGCCATACCCCCCAGGCCCGCATAGCAACGGCGGCCGGGGAGAGAGTCAGGTAAGTCCTCCCCGATCTCTTTCTTATTTTTTTTAAAACTTGTTTTAATATTTTTAAAAGTAAAACAAAAACAAACAGTAGGTTCACACAAAAAAATGAAAACTTGAAAGAAAATAAAAACTATATTCACCTTAGTTTCTATTAGTTTGTACTAAACTAAGACTCAAAAATCTGCTATATTTCCTTGTGTTTCCCTTGATTTCGTAGTAAAAAAAAAAGTCCTTTTTACAGTGTTTTCAATGGCTTTTTATAGCCTAGAAATAAAATGAAAATCTTCTACTGTTGTTTGCCTTTGCAGATATCTCGGAGGTGTGGGGGCGTGGCATGGAGTAGCGCACGATTCGGAAGTTTGGCAAGCGACGTACGCTGCTTGGACTCGAAGCTTGACGCGTCAATTTCCTTCTGCTGCTGTTTTATGTTTTGTGTATTAGGTTGAGAGATGTGGATTAGGTTTTGGGTAATCTGTTGGGCTTTGGGTCTGCTTTGTATTGGGTTTTAATAGGTGTGTTTTTTATTTATTTGGTTTTAGTTTTAAATTTGGTCCTACAATTATATTAATAATAAATTTTAAATTTTAAATATATTAAAATATTATATCAAATATTATAATATTCAATACCATTAAGCATAAAAATTTAATTATTTGTATTTAATAATATAATAAATTATTAATATAATTTATTATTTTAGTAATTTATTTAATATTACAATTTTATATAAATAATAAATTTACATTAATAATAATTTTAAATTTTAAATAATATTCTTAATATATTATTAAAGAAATTTATGTTAATATTTTGATAATAAATATATATTGCAATTTATAAATATTCAATAATAAATGTTTTATATTATAAAATATGAAAATTTTAATAATATAAATATGAATGTTTAAATCATGCTTAGCTTTATTTACACCTTCCAACACCAATGTGCCGCTATCCATTTCATATATGTAATATATATAATATGTAATTTAAATTAAGTTTTAATTAATTATTGTTTATTTTATAAAATATTATCTTATTATAAAATAAATTTTGATTGTCAAAAGAAAATGCTTCTATAATATTTTGTAACAAATAAATTTATGTTGTGCTTGTTTCACTAAAAATAATTTTTAAAAAATGATTTGATGAAAATTTAGCAAATAAATGAAAATATCTTACACAGAATCATCCAAACACCAAAAAATGTAAACTTTTTCAGGAAATCAATCTATTTTTCAGAAATTATTTTTTGAAAATTGTTTTTAGTGAAACAAACATAGCCTAAGTTAATTTGATTTTAAACTTGCATCTTTCGAGAGCTTACAAAAATATTGGTGGCAAGCACACCGTGTCAATTAAGTTTTTAGCTTAGTTGGCACTATTGTTGTTACAAAACCTAAAAATCCATGGATTTGAGCATGTTGAAGTATATGTTATATTTTTTAATACCTAATTGGTTATTAAATAACTAATGTATTTATATTAAAGGTTTCTAACGATCGGTACGGTGTGGTCACTATATTACTGTATTTAGTGCTAAAAACTATTAGTTTTTTCTTAAAAAAAAGAATAGGGAGTTGTCATTATCACAATGTTCTTTAGTTCGAAAGGCATCATTTTATAGTAGAACAGTTTGTCTTTTGTAATGAATGTTGTCTTTTCTTAATCGTCCAGATCCATAAAACTCATGAATTCTTGCCCTGGTAAAACATTACCCAATCGATCAATCAAGGGAAATGGGAAACATCCTTCGGGTAGGCCTCGTTCAGATTTGTGAAATCCACACACATTCCCCACTTATTCCTATATTTAGGAACCAGCACGACATTTAACACCCAACTTGGATAAGTAACATTGTGGACAAGCCCTGTAACCAACAACTTACTTCTTATCTTACCACTGCCATTGTCTCCGAAGAGAATCACATTTTCTTTTGTTTTATTGGGTGGGCATTGTGATACACTCCCAAGGAGTGTTGAATAATGGAGGGGTGTAGATCACCATGTCAGCAACAATCCAAGCGAAGGCATCCTTGCACTTAACTAGCAAAGTGTAACACCCTCCGCCTAACTCGACCGCCTGGTTCGAGATACAAGATGTGACATCTGTTGTTGGAGTAATTACCATCAGATATTCAGCAAACAAATCATTCAAACATCCAATCATAACATAAACACATTCACATCATGATATACAATGTTTTTCGAGTCTCAATCGAGCTCACGAAAGCTCTTTTGTTGGCTCGAGCATAAAATATGACCAAATTGTAAAGTTCCAAAATTTTAGATTGACGTCGCAATGTGACATGCTGACTTGGCCTCATTGTGATGAAAAGGTTCCTTGTCACGCCATGACCTGAAGTCTAGAGCTCGTCAAGACGACTATCACCCAGCATCGCGATGTGAACTCTGTTTTTGGTACAAATTAGGTTATTTGGTACTTTATTTCCTAGCCATCTTTCAAACTTACTAATTGAGGCATATTTGCACAACCTTTTCTGCATAAAAATATATCGAAACACATTCCCAACATTGTATTCAACCATTTTCCAATCAACCAATCCAATATACCTCAATTTGGTACCAAATCATATCACTTCAACTTATTGAATCACAAACCAATCAAACGTGCATATAGCCATTCAATACCTTGATCTTAACCATGTAAATTCATACTCAACTATGTCATTTCAAGTGCCACACATATAGCTTGAAATGTTACCAAAACATTCATGTGTAATAGGCATTAACCTTATCAAAGTTCAAACATTATAAAAGATTCAACCATATCAACTTTTAAGTTAACAAAAGTATAAGAACTATATATATGCCACAAAACTGAGCTTTAAAAAGATTGAAGGACTATCGAATTGATAACATGATATTGTTAGCTTCTCGACAATCTGCTTGACACGTTTCACAAGTTGGCAATCTATAGCAAAAGGGAAAAGAACAGGGTAAGCATATCAAATGCTTAGTAAGGACATAGACATTAAGCAATAACTTACCTCCATTTACAATTTAATACGATAAGCTACTAGCTTGACAAGTTTGCCTAAACATGACAACCACATATCAACAAGGTGAGTTCAACATATAACCCTATCATATAATAATTCAAACATATAACATCCAGTTCACTTATAATCAACATTTAATCAACATTCAATATCTTATTCCGAATTGAATCGATTGATTTGTCACATTCTCATATTAGAAGAAGATGACTTGTATCCAGTTTGCTTAATCTTTTGTATACTATTGATGTAAGGACCCAATTTAGCCCGGGCCCATGTCAATAAAATAAACCATTTTTTAAAAACCAAAATAAAGTGTCTAATGTCCAGATTACAAAATAGGCCCAAAACCCGAATGGCCTAAATTCATTAAAACCCAAAATTGAGCCCAAATTACATTTAATCCTAGCCCAATTAACATTACAGAACCAACCCAATTACCCTAAACCCAATTCGGCCCAAAACTGATTAAAGCCCAAATGACCCAACACCAAGTCAGAAACCCTAGCCCTGTAGGAACGCCGGTGCCTCCAAGGCGCAGTGGAAAATTAAAATAATAAATTTTTTCGGCGATCCATACCATGGATCCATGTGTAAGGAACAAATCAGGGTGATAAAAGGTTTCGAAATTATCGAAACTTCAATCTGAGTAGACAGCGACGCCTAGGCAACGGGAATCCTGAAGCACTATCGAACCAAGCCGCAACCTTTACTGATGTCGGCCTCTACATAGTCCACCCAATTGACAATGAACAGTAATATCTCAGAAAACTATTTTTCAGAGATTCTATTGCTTTGACGGCTGCTAGACCATACAACATAGTTTCGGGATTGCCTATATATTAACTCTTTAGGGTTTTTACCCTTGCCATATATAACTCCGTATTAATTGGTATATCTTTATAACAAATATTAATTCATTAAAATTAATCCAAACATAATAGTCATCATTAAAATAAATATAATAATGTTTAACCGAAAATTATAATTACATTAATTATAATAAAGATTTTGGTAAACTATATTTATTTAAATTTATATATGAACCAAATTCATATATTAGAAAAATTATGTTCTGATTATGTGTACAACATCCTTGTACATATAGTATGTTCAACAGTTTGATTGCCCAATTAAATTAATTCTATAATTAATTTAATTCATGTGACAACCAGACACAATACCAACTATGTTTTACTCTGTTCATTTCAATCGTAGGGTGTGACCCTATAGGTTCTTGTAACGTTAGCAGTAATATTAGAACGATTCTAATGTTACAAACAATGAGTGGCATCTAGCAATACATCATTGCTACCTAAGTTACAAGAAGTCATGATTCGACATAACCTTTTGTGATTAACCTTTCATGCATTAATCCTTAAGTCCTATATCTTTGGAATGGACACAAGTCATGGAATAGTCACACTTGCATAGTCCATCCCATGTTTCTTGATACCTTGAGTAGACTATGATATACAAATAAGTATGACATCTCATATCAACTTATTTGAGCATGGCCATGCATTTCTAGTCTCACTCAATCAAGTGGCCTGAGATATTACTCCTATTATGTAGGAGGGACTTATCCTATATTGATCAACCATATCCCTCTACATAGATTGTGGTATATCCAACATCAGTCTTTATAGAACAACCAATTACGGTGTTCGTTTGACTATATCAAAATATACAACTCACGGTGTTGGGATGATGATGATCTCAAGTATGAGGATCATATACATATTAATAACTATGAGTAATATTGTGACAATTACATAATAATCTAAGAAACATACTCATAGCGGGTCAGTCCAATATGTTGTTCTTTAACACACACATTCATGCATTGATTCTGACACTCCATATCAATGACAACTCTTTATCATCAATCAACTACATGTTAGTCTTAATGCATTATTATTGTCCTAGCCAACAATAATACTTGACTAAGGATCTTTTAAGAATAATCATATTATTCACAGGACATTATTATAAAACAGTTTATTTATGCACACAGAAATGAAACTGAAATAATAATGGCAAAGCCTTATATTAATAAACATGATAAATCAAGTATGTTATTACAACCATCTTGTGATTGATCTTTGGGCATACTCTTACAAGCCCCTGACCTAGCAGCTGCAGCCTCCTCCCTACACATGCTTGACTAGCGCCGGACGTTGCGCCACCATCAGCGCTCAAATCGTGCCGGGATTTTCGCCGTTCACCTGCAAAATAAGGAAAGAACGCAGCAAAATAGGATCTTGTATTTATTTTTATTCTGGCTATAAAAGCCAAATAAAAACAGTGTATTTGGAGGATTTTTTTTTGACAGATAAAAAATATAAAGAAGAACAGAGAACCGAAATTAAAATTTGGGCAAAGGTCTCTTCTTTGATTCTGTTTTTATATTTATTTTGGCATTGTATTTTCATTTTTATTTATTTATTTCTAAAATAAAAAGAGAAAAAACAACAAGGAAAAGAGAGGTTTTTACCTGCGCCGCAACGAAAAGGGAGGTTTCTCCTTTCTTTTCACCGAGTTTGGTCTGACTTTTGGTGATTTTAGTCTTGGATCCACATTCTATAGGTGACCGGCTTCGAAAGGGCTGAAAAAGCTTGGTTATGCGTGCCTCTGACCATGGCCCACGGCAGAGCCACGGCGGAGGCTAGCCGAATCCTAGGCTGGAGGAGAAGACGAGAGGGAGAGAGCCAGAGAACTCTCAGTTTTTTTAGAAATGAAAGGGGAAAGTGATTTTTTTTCTAATTTTTCATATTTATATAGGGATTAATACGAAGCCGTTTTGGACTTAATTAGCAGTGGCCAAAACGACGCCGTTTTGTGTCAGACCCAAAATTTGACCCGATCCTACCCGAAGGATCCGCATGTTTTAAAGCGGAAGGGTTTTTTGCGCTTCTAGCCCTTCCGCCTTTTTGATTATTTTCAATCTAGTCCTTTATTTGTTTTTGTTTGTAATTTTGCCGCGTAATTTTAATTTTATTTCAATTTAATTCTTTAAATGAACGACGCAGTTTCGAAAAGAGGGGATATTTTCTATTTTGGTCCCCTCTCTTATGCGCGTGTTTTAATTTAATTCATTTTGTGTTTTTATTTCCAATTTCACCCTAAAGAATCTTGTTTAAATTCCATTTTAACCCCCTTTTAAATTATTATTCGGATTGAGTCCCTGATTATTTGGATTTTATTTTTTTTCTTTTAAATTTATTACTTATATATTTATCATATTACATTATAAAATGTTGTTTTAAATCATTTTTTTATTGTGTACATTAATTGATTTTATTACATGTTATTTTATCTATTAAATATTAATTATATATTAGAGTTTAATTTTTCTTTTAAGAATTATTTTAAAATTTATATATTGTATATTATTTAAATTGTTTTATCATGAAATTTTCCATATATTATTTATTTTAAATATGAATATTATCTATCTCATGTATATATGTTAGGTTGTATATTACATATTATAAGTTAGCCCTTATACACATTTTTAATATATTCAAAGTTTTTTTATATATATTATATACTTGATCTCATGTGTAAAATTTCATGTGCATTTCTTAGTTTTTATCTTTCGCATAGATCTTTTGAATTATTATTGTTTACTTTATAACTTTCATTTGTTATTTATGTTCCCTTAATTGTTTATTATTCTTATATTTGCCTTAGCATAGTCATTTTATTACTTGTATCATTCTCTATTTTACATTATTCTTTTTTCTTAACTACCTATATTAATATTAAATAATATTATATCGTATAATTTTCGTATATTGCTTTGGTATTTATGTTTTGTAATGTATTAATGCAATATTTTACTCAAATCATTATTTTAAATAAAAAATGCATTTTGCTAAATTGCCACGCTTCTTTCAAAAGTTTTTAATAAGGTGATACTTGGTATTTGGGAGCTTCAAAAAATCGTACCATAACTCACTGGGTTTCGATTTTTCTTGTTGAACTTAAGAAATCAAGTATCCCTTTTGAAGTCAAAACTTGTAAGTATCAAATAAAAAACTTATTCTTGGGAATTTGAGATGTCGTATCCTAACTTATTGGATATGACATTTCATTGTCCTGAGGTAAGGATTTTCCACGACAAAGGCAAGCTTAGTTTTGAAAGTCTTGAAATGTCGCATCCTAACTAATTGGGTGCGACATTTCATTTCTTCGAGATAAGCTTGTCTTGGCATACAATTCGATTTATCCAAATTTTCTTTCTAATAAAAAGGATCGTATTTTAAAATCTTTTCAAATTTTCGACATTAGGACATTAGTTAATCAATTAGGTACCAATTTTGGGCGCTACGAGGGTGCTAATCCTTCCTCGTACGTAACTGACTCCCGGACCCATTTTCTTGAATTTCGTAGACCTAAATTAATATTTTAAATGAAACAAAAACGTTTTATAAGGTGATCCGATCACACCTAAGTAAAAAAGATCGGCGGCGACTCCATTTTTCGTTTTCAAAGTCTATCCTCGTTTTTCAAAATTAAAAATGGTTTCGAATCGAAATTCATATATTATAACTCTTCTTTTATTTTACAATATCAAATCAATTGATATACCATTACAATCTTTACATTTTATATCCCTATTAATTTGACTCAAACTCGAACGGATACACGAATCAAACCAACACACCAATTTGACATCTAGTGCCTCGTTGGACAATCCCGAAGTAATTAGTTTGCACCCAACGTTCATCAATATAACCGAAGTAAAAGTTGTGCCCAACACTCATTGACACGTAGTCGAAGTAACCCGTACTTTGTCTATCCTATGGCATGCCAACTATATCCGACTCTGCCTGAGTAATTAATAGGGTAACCAATAATCCAATTTCATTATAAATTTGAATCCCATTCTAACGATATCAATATCATCAATTCATCAATCAAAATACCATTTCATACATAGCGTAGCATGATTCGTCACAATTCCAAGCAAATTTCATAATTTCACAAAGTTATACTATTTTTAATTTTATTCAATTTAATCTTTTATCTCGATAATCAATCAAATTCATACCGATATGATTCGATCAGTCATAATAAATTATTAATTCATTAAATATCTCAAATTTTAGTTCATCATATTCAATTTATCAATAAATTTATCATTTTTTACAATTTAGTTCATATCTCACCTTTTGTACCAAATTGAAATAATTCAAATTACGATCAAACATACACAAACTCATAATTCAAATATAAAAATTTAAATAAAATCATACCATATGAACTTACCAGAAAAAATCAACAATTAAGTTGGAACTTCAAGGACTATTCAACAATTTTTTTTCCCCGATTATTTCTGATTTGGTCTAATTTTTTAATCTAAACAATTATTCAATTCAATTTATCAATTCAAAACATTTTATAACATCTAATTATAAGTATGAATCAATTCAATTTTCATTTTTCAAATTCCACTAAATTTTTTTTTATTTTATTCAATTTAGTCTCTAAAATTGAATTTGCAATATGTTTCAAACTTGAGCTTCGATTTTGAAATTGATCTAAATTAAATCCTTTTAAGACTCTCTATTATCAATAATTATAGAAAATTTACTCCAATTTTGAAATTTATATACTTTAGTCCCTATGTTCAAAAACTAACAATTAAACCTTACAAACTAGTCATTTTTCACTTCTAAGTTTAAAATCTAACCATTTAACACCAATTTCATCAAAAACTCATCTATAGAAACTTTTAACAACTTTAACAGTTTTACAAATTGATACACGGGTTGTGATACGAGTGTCAAGGCCTAACTTCAGGCTAATGGATGCGATGGGCTTACATTGCCTCAAGGCCCAACAAATCAAAGGCAGTATGCAAGGATGAATCTTTTTGAGGAAATGGGGAATGATACATGTATGGAATGGGTGAAATGTATTAAATTCAATTCAACCATGCTGTTAATTTTCAAGCTCAAAACATTATTCAACTTGCGACAAATATTTGTATGGGATCCAGACATTTATGGATTAAGATGTCTTCATAGAGTTCAAATATCTACCTCTTAGATTTGTATGGGATCCAGACATTTATGGATTAAGATGTCTTCATAGAGTTCAAATATCTACCTTTTAGATTTGAAATGCACTTTAAATCACTTAATTTCAAGCTCAGGAACTCAAGTTATGACCATTTTATTGAAGAATGCACGAGTAGAATTTCTGGACAAGATTATGACGAGAATTACGAGTTTTGGGCTTTTATTTCGAGTTTAAATTGTATTGGGTTCAGATTTTAGGCTTAATTTTATTATATATGAGCCCAATATTGTATTTATCAACTCTTATTATTTTATTCTGAATTTTTTTATAATTATTAAGTATTTAAAGTTATTTAGGACTTTTATGTCAATAAGAAAGTTTAGTTTAAAACTACTTCTTGTTTATGTTAATTAGGGTTCTAGTATACTTAAGAGTTTTATTTAGATTTATTTAGCTAGCCTATATAAAGGCCTTTGCATTGTACACACACACACAAAAAAAAGAATTGATTATTATTCAACAACTTCTCTTTTGAGTTAATAAATTTCCATTGAGTTTTTCTTTTCAAGAATTTTTTTTGAGTTTTCTTTTAGAAGAGTTTTAACAACCTTTTCAGATTGTGGGGATCATCTTCAAACTTTTTTTTCCATGTTTTCTTTCTTGGAGGGGAGGTTAGAGCCGTTTGAAAGGGGTTGTGGATTCTTCTTGTTACCAGGGCTTTTTAGGACTTCTACATGCCACATTCCATCTTTTCCATCTATCTTCTTTATTTTCTTCTTTATTGTTATAACTTTTGATTTATTGTTCTATTTTATCTATCTTAGTTATTTATTTCAATTTTTTTCTTCAATTTTTTTGTCCGACTTAGATTCGTTTGTGTTTCAAGTTTTGTTAATATCCAAGTTTATTTCAGAACATCTAGAGCCCTAAGTCAAATACACGACTCGGACAAACTTTACAATCCTCTACTGCTGTTTCCACACTCATCCACTCTCATCCTTCTCATTTGGTATTAGATTTTTTGACATTTTAGGTGTTCTTATAAATTGATTTCCAGCAAACAGCCTCAAAATAAATTTTTTAACCAAAAAGTTTTTGGAAAAAAAATTTTTTTAGTGGGTAAGCATTTTTCAAACAATCTAAAATTTTACATACTAGTTCTTGGCACTCTTTTAGAATATTAAAAAAAATATTTCCCACAAAAAAGTGATTGAAAAATTGCAAAAATAGAAAAATACAAAAAATAATTTAAAAAATTAAAAAAAATATTTTTTGGGTTGAATTTTATGCTGAAACTTTCTAGATTAGATATAAATTATTTGAGGAGGCTCTATTTTAAATTTCGTGATTTTTGGAGATCAAAAACACCTCGAACGAAGTTTGTCAATTACTTTGCAATTTTAAGGTTTCATGGATCTTCATTGACTCTTAGCCTTAGGTTTTCATTTGTTTTTTTCTTTTATTGTTCCTTTACGCATTTTAACACTTTATTGTTTCTTGTGTTAGTTGGTTAAAGCACTTTGCACATTCCTTTCTTTGTGCAACACAATTCTTTGGTGTCTAGCAATTTAGGAGTCCTAGTGTTATTAGGTTTGTTTTGTTAGTTTGATTCTAATTTCTGATTGATTGATATAGACACTTTTAAAAGACTCACAAGATTAATTCTTATTTCATTGATAATTTGATTTTTATTTCTGAGTGTATAACAGTGAGGTTTGCTTAACTTTTCTTTTCTTGAGTTTTGTGTTCTTTTTAGGCTTTCATAATGATTCACAATACTATGATTAAGAAGTTGCAAAGGGATCAAAAGGTTCAAAATGCTTGAGATTAGCAACCTGACACTATTCTAGACACGATCATAAAAAAAATTGGAATGTCTAAGTACCAAAATTAAGCGTTGCATCGTAACTAGGGAGATAAGGTTGATCAGCCTCGTCTTCGTGCAAATAATGTTCGAAGTGTTCTCATGCAAATGATGAGACTTTGGTTAATAATAATCATGGACAACATTATTTACCTAAATCAAAGTTCTTAATTCAATAATTTCATGGAAAAATGATCAAGAGACTTATTGTGATGGAAAAAGTGGTCATAAATTGGTTTGTCAATTCAATGGGAGATGGCCAAATGAAAGGAGGAGTACAACTGATCTCTCTCCAATTGCAAAATATTATTGGTGTAGTTCAAAAGATCATGAGGGTTTTCGATATCTAATTAAATATCCAAATAGAGAGAATACAATTGAACTATCACCTTTTGTATAATGTTATTGGTGTAGTTCAAAAGCTTATAAAGGTTTCCAATGTCTAATTAAATATCCAAATAAAGAAGTAAGTATGACTTTGTACCTTTTGTTGACTCTTACTCTAGTGGAAAAGATAATTGTGATGGCGAACTTTGTGAATCTAAAAAAGAAGATAGTGAAAATTTTTTCCTTGAATCTATGGTGTTTGATGACATAAAAATGTCATGTTCTCTTATTGAGATGTATTGTACCTAATTGAATATTTATAATACTTGTGAGGGGGATATAAGAAGTGAGGAAGAATTGTAACAGCCCAATTTTGGGCATAGTCAGAACAGTAGTTTCGGAACCATTAACTTGAGGTTGGAGAAATTTTTTTATATATTATTTTGTATTATTTCGTACGTTTGTTATCGAATTATGATAATATGAAAATATGGGATTAAATTGAGAGATTAATCTAAGAAAAATGAAGGGTCGAGCACGATCGGACTAAGACTCGTGATGAATTGACGGGAAAGACCATGGTTGGACCATGGCGATATGAGAACCAGTGTAAGACCTTGTCTGGGACATGGCAACGGCCTCGATATGTGTCAATGTAAGACCATGTCTGAGACATAGCATCGGCACTGATAGATAAGAGCTAGTGTAAGACCATGTCTAGGACATAGCATTAACCCCGATATATGGAAGTCAATGTAAGACCATATCTGGGACATGGCATTGACTTTGACATGTGAGCTAGTGTAAGACCATGTCTGGGACATGGCGTCAGTATTGATGTGAGTGCTAGTGTAAGACCATGTCTAGGACATGACATTGGCCTCGATATGTGTCAGTGTAAGACCACGTTTGGGACATGGCATCGACACCGATATATGTGAGCCAGTGTAAGATCATGTTTGGGACATGACATCGGCTTCGATATGTGAGCCGGTGTAAGACCATGTCTGGGACATGGCATCATCTTCGATATGTGAACCAGTGTAAGACCATGTCTGGGACATGGCGTCGACATTGGTAGACGATCTCATGTAAGACCATATCTGGGATATGGCATTGGTACCGTGCATATGTGACTTCCCGAGTATTCGATGGTGTTTCGAATGACTCAATGGGTAAGTCAAAAATTATGGAATTCATATATGGTTTTATGAATGGAATGTTAAGAATTATGAATGGCATGTTAGGAATTATGAATCCATGATATTTATTTATATTGAATCGGGATAACGTGTTATTATCGATGTTTAAGTGAATCAACGGACAAGGTCAAGATGAAAGTGAAAATGTAATTGAGTTAAGTGATACAGGTACGTATGAAATCTATGTAAATTTTGAGTGGAAGTAACTTAAGGACTTGTTATAAGTCCACATCATAAATATGAGAAAGGTTACGGTTTGACATGTGAGACAATATTTGATGCTTATGAAATGATCATTGAATTAAATGTGAAATATTTCATACCGTTCATGCATAAGTAATTGTAAACAAATTTATAAGTATGTATTTGATTCATATAATTATTGAAATGAAAAAGTTTTCAAAAATTAAGGTTAACTCTATAAGGGAGTAGATGATTGTACAGTGAGACCATATGAACTCTTTATGCTTGAGTAATTACTCAAATGTACTTAATAGCTAACATAAGTCTAATAATCATATGAGCTTACTAAGCTTTATAGCTTACCTTGTTTACTTTCCTATGTGTGTAGGGTTTTGGAAGTTTGCTCGGGTTGGAAGGTGACGGAGATCTCAACACACTATCCCATTATGGTTTGGTACATAAAGCTTTGCAAATTTTTAGCTATATGGCATGTATAGGCTAGTTGGGTTATTAAGTGTCAAGTGAATTTTAACTATCGTTGCCTTGGTGTTCAATAAGTGTTTAGCCATAAAACTTGGCTTGTTAATTATGTGAAGTTATTGTATGGTAAAAGTAGTATTTGAATGATGTGTTGATGTCTTGATTATGAATGTTTTGGATGTATGCATATGTTTGGAATGAAGCTATGTGATGTTGTATTGGATGGTGCAAGTAAGGGTGGCAATAGGATTGGTAAATAGCCTTGTTTTTGTCTACACGTGTAGACACACGGGCGTATGTCTAGGCCGTGTGTGATACACGGTCTGCCTCATGGGTGTGTAGTCAGGCCGTGTATCCCCTGCACCTTAAGTTGGCAAAATTAAATGCCCAGTGGTAACTACACGAGCTGAGACATGGCCGTGTGTCTCAACTGTGTGATTGGCACGGCCTAGCACACAGGCGTGTGCCTTGGCCATGTGACCCTTAAGAGTTGATGACGTCAAAAACAGAATACCAAGGTTTTCATACACGGGCTAAGACACAAGCGTGTCATGGCCGTGTGAGGGACACGGGCCATGGGCACGGGCGTGTCCCTATATGCTTAGGCCGTCTGAGCCACACGGGCCTTCAACACGGCCAGTTAAGGAGATCACATGGGCGTGTGCCCTGTTTTCAATGGAAATTTTCCAATGTTTACTAATGCATTCGGTTTAGTTTCAAAATATTTCTAAAGCTTGCTTTAGGCCTCGTAGGTTCAAATATGGGACTTTTAAATAAAGTTTGAAAAGTTTTAAATTGGAATGAAATTCGTTGACTCGTAAATGTATGTTTGTATGTGTCTTAGTAAGGTAATGCCTCGTACCCTGTTCTAGTGTCGATCACAAGTAAGGGGTGTTACAAGAATCATGTGAAAAGATCGAAAGAATGTAGACCTTGAGAGATAAAAGTCTACTTCATGGTCCAAATTTGGTTAGTGAAAATCCATATGAGATAAAATTTGAGAGTTCTCAAGTGGAAAAAGAATATGAACTGCAAGAAAATAGTCATACAAAAGTGAAGAATGATTATGTTTTAACTAACCCTAATTGACTTTCAATTATATTACTCTACCATCAATAGTCGGTTTTACTTATGGGAGAGAGGTAAGTTGAACACTCTCCACAAGTGTTAGAAGGAAGAAAAGTAATGATACATCAAAAATTGAAATATGTAGACATACCTTGAATGTTTTTTATAAGTATGTTACTGATTTTATTTTTCCTTACGACATGCTTTCTCATTGGTCAAGTTTCAATAAACAATGGTCTTAAAGTTCAAATGATTTTGTGGGTTTATCTCGGTATGTAAAGCTTACTTTTGTTGTATTTGGCATGTTTATTAAAGAACTTTATGCATTTGATCTTGCAACAAAATTTTCTACCTTAGACTTTAAATATAAATTTTTACATAATAATATTAAACTTCTTGATTTTTATAATTATGTGAAATTCTTGACTCATCGTTGGAAATTCTTATGGATGACCATGCATATTCAAAGAAAGTTACAGATTATTTTTTTAACTTGAACACCAATGTGCCTAATATTTCTTTGTTTAGTGTTGATAGTTCTTTTTTAAAGGAGAGGTACTTGATCCACGTTGATTTGGGGCATCAAAATCATATATTTGATCTTAAAGATAGTTTGGGCACACAGGAAAGCTTAGGTAAGTATTTGTTTGCTTTTATTGTTATTAATTCTAATCTATTTCCATTTTCTACAGCTAAGATTCGAGGACGAATCTTTTTAAGGAATTGGGAAATGATACGAGTTTCAAGGCCCAACTTCAGGCCCATGGATGTGATGGGCTTACACTACCTTAAGGCCTAAAAACAAGGTTAAAGATTTAGCAAATTAAACCAAGATTCGATCAAAGCCAATATGTGATAATGTATCTTTTTGAGGAAACCAATAATGATACATGTATGGAATGGGTGACATGTATTAAAGTCAATTCAACGAAGCAATCAATTTTCAAGCTCAAAAGATTATTAAACTTGCGAAAAATATTTGTATGCGGTCTTGAGATTTATGGATTAAGATGTATTCATAGCATTCGAATATCTATCTCTAGTTTTAAAACATACTTTGAATCACTCGATTTCAAGTTTGGGAACTCAGGTTTTGACCGTTTTAGTGAATATTGCGTGAGCAAAATTTCTGGATGGGATTATGACAAAAATTACGAGTTTTAGACTTTTATTTTGAGTTTAAATTGTATTGGGTTCAGGTTTTAGCCTTAATTTTTATTATACATGAGCCAAATATTGTATTTATCACCTCTTATTATTTTATTCCAAATTTTTTTTATAATTATTAAGTATTTAAAGTTATTTAGGAGTTTTATGTCAACAAGAAAGTTTAGTTTAAATCTATTTCTTGTTTAGGTTAATAAGGGTTCTAGTATACTTAAGAGTTTTATTTAGATTTATTTAGCTAGCTTATATAAAGGCCTTTGAATTGTACAAAAAAAATGAATTGATTATTATTCAACAACTTTTCTTTTGAGTTGATAAATTCCCATTGAGTTTTTCTTTTCAAGAATTTTTCTTGAGTTTTCTTTTGGAAGAGTTTTAACAATCTTTTTAGATTGTGGGGATCACCTTAAAACTTTTTTTTGCCAAGTTTTCTTTCTTAGAGGGGAAATTAGAGTCACTTTAAGGGGGTTGGGATTGTTCTTATTTCCAATGCTCCTTAAGACCTTTACACTCCATGTTTTATCTTTTCCATCTATCCTTTTTATTGTCTTCTTTATTGTTATAACTTTTGATTTACTATTCTATTTTATTTATCTTAGTTATTTATTTCAATTATTTTTTTCTTCAATTTTTTTATTTGACTTGGATTCGTTTGCGTTTCAGGTTGTGTCAAAATCCAAGTTTATTTCCGAAGGACTAGAGCCCTAGGTCAAATCCGTGACTTGGACAAACTTTACGATCCTCTTTTGCTATTTCTACACTCATTTGCTCTCATCCTTAATATTTGGTATCAGATTTTTGGGCATTTTAGGTGTTCTTATAAACTGATTTTCAACAAACAGCCTCAACACAATTTTTTTACCTAGAAAATTTTAGAAAAAAATATTTTTTAGTGGGTAAACATTTTTCAAACGAACTGAAATTTTACATATTGATTCTTAGCACTCTTTTAGAATGTTAAAAAAATTTCCCACAAAAAAGTTATCGAACAAGTGAAAAAATAGAAAAATACAAAAAAAAAAAAGAAAAAGAAAAATAAAAAAAATTTGTTTGGGTTGAACTTTATGTCAGAACTTTTCAGATCAGATCTACACTATTAAGTATTTAAACTTATTTAGGAGTTTTATGTCAATAAGAAAGTTTAAATTAAAATTATTTTTTTTAAAGTTAATTAGAGTTCTAGTATACTTAAGATTTTTATTTAGATTTATTTAGCTAGCCTATATAAAGGCTTCTTCACTGTTCATTGGGGAAAAATATTTTCATTATTAAAGTTTTCAACTTTGGGGGTTTGTTTCTTTGTGTAAGATTTCTTTGTCGTGATTTTTAAAAGTAATTTTCTTCTCGATTTTCTTTAAGGAGTCGTGTGAATTTATCTTTACCCTTCAATTTGCCAAAGATTATTTCTTGGAAGGTTGATTAGAGCCATTAATTGACTTTATTGAGATTTATATCTCAAAGGGTTCAATTGGGCATTTATCTTTCTACTCATCATATCCATCAGTTTATCATTCCATTTTCCACTTTACTTTAATCTATCTTTTCTCTATTTAGTTATTATTTTGAATATTTATCTTTTTTTTTTAAATTTTCTTATTTTTGTTATTTTCTAAATTTATTTGGTTTATTCCTTTCAGGTCACATCCAAATCTTTCCTTCTTAAGTCCAACAACTTGAATTCAATTCTTCTTCCGCTTCTTCCGCCTCAGTCACTTATCATTTGGTATCAAATTTGGGCGTTTTAGGTGTTCTTTTTTGTTCTTATAAACTGATTTCCAGCAAATAGCCTCAAAATAATCTCTTTTTTACCCAGAAAGTTTTTGAATTTTTTTTAGTGGGTAAACATTTTTCAAATGATCTGAAATTTTATATACTGATTCTTGGGACTCTTTTAGAATATTAAAAATGTGGAAAAATAGAAAAAATATGAGAAAAAATAAAAAAATTATGTGGGTTGAATTTTGTGCTAAAAATTTCTAGATCAAATATAAATTATTTGAGGAGGCTCCAGTTTCAATTTCGTGATTTTTGGAAATTAGGAACACCTTGAACGAAGTTTGTCAAGTTGCTTTGTAATTTTTCTAGCTTTTGAGTTTTAGGGTTTTTTTTTAACTCTTACCCTTAAGTTTTCATCTGTTTTTGCTTTTTATTGTTCCTTTATGCATTCTAACACTTTATTGTTTCTTTTGTTAGTAGGTTAAAACACGTTGCACATTCCTTCCTTCATGCAACACAACTTTTTGGTGTCTACCAATTTTGGACTCCTAGTGCTACTAGGTTTGCTTTGTTAGTTTGATTCTAATGTTTTATTGATTGATATAGACACTTTTAAAAGACTCACATGATTTATTCTTACCTCGTTGAGAAATTTATTTTTATTTCTTAGTGTATAATAATGAGGTTTGCTTAATTTTTTTTCTTTTGAGTGGTGTTTTTTCCCAAGCTTCCACAATGACCCGTGATACTCGTAGTAGCAACGAGAGTGCTTATTCAAGTGAAAAGCCACTAATTACCATTGAGAACCTTGCTAGTTTCATGACGAAATTGCAAAATGACCTCTATGAGGTCCATGATAAGTTCAAACACTTGATTAGCAAGATACAACAAGATCTAGATGATCTGGAGGCTAAAGACAGAAAAAAATATGCTATAATTTAGATAATTATTAATTCCTTGAATCGATTGGATGCTCAAATTGAATGTTTTACTTGTCATTTGGGAAATATTGATGGTGTTGCATAGCCTCGTGTTTGTAGAAATAATGCTAGGTGTGCCCCTCATGCAAATGATGAAACTTTGGTTAATAATGATCGTGGGCAACCTTCTTTGGCTAAACAAAACTTCTCAATTCCAAAATTTAGGGAAATAATGATCCGAGGCATATTGTGAGTGGGAATAAAAAATTGAACTTATGTTTCATTATTATAGATGCTCGGAAGATGAAAAAGTCCTATTGGAAACCATTGAATTATGAGTTGAAACAAATAATGTGAAAGTGTTTTGTTCCTCCTCATTATGATAGAGAGGTAAAAAAAATTTGATGCCTTATTCAAAGCAGCCGATCAGTTGATGAGTACTTCAAGGAGATGGAAATGATCATACAACGATTGAATGTTAATGAAGATGATGAAACCACTATGATACGTTTTGTTGATGGTTTGAACAAGCCCATAGCCAACACCTTGCGATTACAACCTTATATAGATCTCAATGAAGCGGTTCACAAGGTCAATGGGATTGAACAACAGTTGAAAGCACAAGGTCCTCGTTCGTTCACCACTTCATAATATTATAAAAGTAACAGTTCTAATTCTACCTTTAAGAATTCAAAACCATCTTTTACTGCTAATAAGTTCTCTAAAGGTGGTGATACTAAGAAAATGGATTGGAAAAGTAGGGCTCATATGAAAATGCAAGTATCTTCTAAGTAGCCCAGTTCGAATGGTTCCAACATGAAGAGAACTTGTAAGATTGAATGCTTCAAATATAAAGAGCATGGGCATTATAGTAGAGATTTCCCTAAAACAAGTCTCTCATCATCAAAAAAAAATGGTGAACATACTTTTGATTCCGATAATCCAGACATGAAAGAGTTTACGGAGAATGTGACCCATGAAAGAGTAGGTGATAGAACCAACAAACGAGGAGGATGATTTTGATGACTTCTAATGCCTAGTGGTGCGACGCACCTTCAATATCCATATGAGGGTTTTTGATGTCTGATTAAATATCCAAATAGAGAGAATATGATTGAGCTACCACCTTTTGTGTAATGTTATTGGTGTAGTTCAAAAGAACATAAGGGTTTCCAATGTCCAATTAAATATCCAACTAGAGAAGAAACTAATTATGACTATGTACCTTTTGTTGACTCTTACTCTAGTGGAAAAGAGATTTGTGATGACGAACTTTGTGAATTGGAAAAAGATGATAGTGAAATTTTTTCCTCGACTCTATGGAGTTAGATGAGATAGACACGTCATGTTCTCCTATTGAGATGTATTGTCCTTAATTGAAATTCATAATACTTGTAAGGGGGATTTGAGAAGTGAAGAAGAATCATTTGAAAAGACCAAGAGAAAAAGACATTGAGTGATAAAAATCTACTTGATGGTCAAAATTTGGTGGGTGAAAATCCATATGAGGTAAAATTAGAGAGTTCTAAAGTGGACAAAGAACATGAAAAACATGAAAATTAGGAATGGTTATGTTTCAAGTAACCCTAACTTAAATTTATTTAGTGGCATTTCTTTATTACAGGACTTCAAGGATCCATTGATGGACTTCGAATTATATTACTCTACCATCAATAGACGGTTTTACTTGTGGGAAAGAGGTAAGTTGAACATTGATAATTCTCCACAAGTGCTAGAAGGTAAGAAAAGTAATGATACATTTGAAATTGAAATATTTAGGCATACCTTGAATGTTTTTTATAAGTATGCTACTAATGCTATGTAACACCCCAAACCCGGCCTGGACGTTATGGCTGAGTCTGGCGATGCCACATGGTAGTGCTTTTCGAAAAATGTGTCGTCGTTAAATCCGCTTTTCTATATAACCACTACTTATTATCTTATGTTAATGCTAAGTCATGTCGGTCATTTTCAAAATGTTGTTCGTTTTTCAAACGTTATTCATTGACGAAGCTTTTAAAACAGTTTGCGTATTTGTGGTATTTTTGTTAAAACATTTATCTCTTTTGAAAACTCGAGTTTAACCTACCACTAGCAGATATAAATTATTAAACAGTATAAAATCCAAATTTAACCCAAAAATCCATAGAGGCCATGATTACAGTAAAATACTTCCCACAATAAATTTAAAATCGTAAATAATAAATAATAAACAGTTTTATAGAAGTCGTGTGGCCACCTCTGAGTCCTCCGCCGTACCGGTCTGCCTAGTCTAGGGATTACCTGTACAGATTAAATAGAAGGGGTGAGTTTTTGCAAACTCAGCGTGTAATCCCCATACAAACAAACAGATAGTCAATAGATAATCACAATTTAGTAGTAGTAACAGATATGTAGTTACAAAAATCCTACCCAACCAGCCTCTACACACCATCTTCGTCCAACCCTACACTTCATGTTGGGATATAATCAACCCACCCATCCCTATAATCTCAGTAGTACCGAATGTGGCACTAGACAGTAGTTTGTAGCTGAACTGTCAGTAAATTAGGCTCGAAGCCTTTTAGTACACTTCCTCCGATCAATATCAACCCATCCCCATGTAATGCATCATATAGTCATGTCATGTTATAACATGGTGTCATACATATAATCAATACAATATTAACAGCATGCTCAATATACAATCATACATATATATATATATATATATATATCATATATGCATATAATAGTCATTTAGCCAATTCATTCAATTAGGGGTCTAGGTAAGCTTACCGACCTTACAGTAAGTTCACAGTTGTGGATCACACAGCCCAATTTGGCTTTGGCCATGTGGATCACACGGCCTGACCCAATATCCCACATGCTCGTGTGGATTACCTGTGTGGCCTACTCGTATTGGCCCACACGCCCGTGTGGCCCACACGGCCCAATTTAGTTCGGCCCGTGCATTGCACATGGCCTGCCTCATCGATCACACGCCTGTGTTCTGTCACACGGCCTACCACACTGGTGGCCACACGACCGTGTGGCGTCGACAACCCCATTTTTCAGTTTTTCACCAATTTCTGTTTTCAGTGTTGTGGTTACACACCTGGTACGATTTTGGTATGCAAACGGTTCTGATATAATCAGCACTTAAAACAACAATCCCAAGTCCAAAATAAGTCGCCATTCAAGATTAAACCAACCATTACCGTCAACAATCAATCTCCAACTTCGTTACTTACCCTTAACGCTCTGAAAGATCTTAACTACGATTCCATAAAAAGCCATGTTCTATGCGGTTTGTTGCTAGCCAAACAAGAATTCATCACTAACGGAGAGTTAGGAACTTCTCAAATCAACAAACAAAGGACTTCTCCAATTCAAACGAGGCATAACCCTCTTACCTTCGAACTTACCAGCCACACTCAACCAACGTTGAACAGAGGAACGACAAACTGGGGGGAGAAAAATGAAGAAAAAGAAAGGATGTGGGAGAGTTAAGAATTAGGCAATAGGGAGATAGGGGAAAATGCGGAGAAAATGAGATAGGAAGGGAGTGTTTCAATAGGAAATAAAGAAGCAAAACGCCAACAGAGAGAAAAACAAATTTCAACAGCAATGGGATTTGGGTAGAGCAAAAACGACAGCAAGTGGAGAAAGAATGAATGAAGAAATTCGGCAGAGGAAAGACCAAAAACAGAAGAGAGAAACCGTAAGAAAATTGAAATACTGAGGAAGAAGAGCCGAACTTGCAACCACCCAATTTTGGATATTTTCAAACTCCTCAATCTATATTTTTCTCCCCATATCCCTAATTCTACTCCCCAAAATCATCCATCTCTTCCTCTCAACAACCCAATTCAAATTTCATTCAAACACTTCAGTATCTCTGTTAAACCAAAACACTTAACCGGCACAAGCAGCAAAATAAATCCCTTGTCTGCGCAACGACTCAAACTCTAGACCTCCAGCATATTTATATTCCACTTAACCACCAGACCCGTAGGCCCATTCTGACATCTTTTTCCAACATTTAATTATAAGGCTACTGACTAGAGATAGAGCTTTATTCCTATAAAAACAAAAATTTTTCCCAAGTCGAGGCTTGAACCCAAGACTTCTTAGACACTCCTAGAACACTTAACCACTGAGGCAGATACACATTTATGTAAATTAATACAGAATCATAAGTAGGTAATTTAGGGTGTTACAACTCTACCCCCCAAAAGAAAATTTCGGACACAAAATTTTACCTTATCAAAATAGATGAGGATACTGCAGACACATCGCGGCCTCAGACTCTCACGTGGCCTCCTTAGTGCTATGATTACGCCATAAAACCTTAACCAGTGGGATAGACTTTCTCCTCAGAATCTTTACGTCGCGGTTCAATATCTGAACAGTGATAAACGATAAATTATACATATTTTTACCTCATGTTTAGCCTAATTTCTGGATGAATTATCATTAAATTTGTGAGAATTTGTGCTCTTAACTTTTCTATTTCATGTTTTATACTCAGGAGAGCATAGGGAAGAGAAAAGAACGAAAAACGGGTCAAAAACAAGGAAAATAGACCAAAGTGTGAAAACAACACAACCCAAGGATTCACCACACGGCCGTGGCACATGGCCGTACCACATGAGGTCCAACACAGCCCAGCCCCGACAAGCACGGCTAGGCCACACGGCCGTGCCACCCTCTACAGGCCCAACCACGGCTTCTTGTTGATCCACACGGGTGTGGCACACGGGCGTGTCCCTGTCGTGAGGAAGTGTAATTTCACTCAGATTTGGATACTTAGAGACTAAGAAAGGCATCCCAAAGCTCTATATAAAGACCCTAGGAGGCAACTCTAAGTGTGTACTCTTTCTCCCACAAAGGAGCACCATATTCCTGCCAACACAGAGAGTGAAAGCAAAGGATTACTCCAAGGGAAGCCGATTGATTCATCCCAGAATCTGAATTTTACATCAAGATAGAGGATCTCCCTAAATTCGTTCAGGGCTTTTTGGGTTCTTTATGTTTTGTTATCTTATTTCTTCTGAGATGTTTTCTTTATTAATTATGAACTAAATCCCCCAAATACTTGAGGGGGATGAAATCTAAGACAAATCTTGTTATTATTTTATCTTGAGTTATATGATAAATACATGAATTGTTCTTAATTATGTGTTCTTAATTCTTGTTTTAATAATTCTAGGTATTAATTCAAGTATTGATGTGCTTAGGCAGATGAGCAAAAGTCCCTGTTTAAGAGAAGATCTAACATGATTAAGCGGAGTTGCATGCAACCCTAGACATAGGGCGACATAAATCTGGCGGATTAGGGTCAAACCTAATAAGGGGATCCAAAGATCAAGTTAATGCAAGACTAGGGGTTTTAACTAGAAAGAGATTTCAGTTAATCAACCTAGGATTAGTTGTTCTTATCCTCGACGGAGGTATTAACATAAATTAAGGATCTCTACGGATCAAGTCAAGTGAATAAATCGTCTAGTTCAAAATTGATAACAAGTGAAGTCTAGGTGGATTCTCCCTTGAGTATTGCCCAAATCAATCAGTCTTTCCCAAGAGTTTTTCCCCAGTTTACTTTTTGTACATTCTTAGTTTAGTTTTAGAATTAGTTTAGTTTCATAAAAACCCATTTTATTCTTTAGGTTAAATAATAGAAAAGAAGTAAGTATTAGTACTTTTGGTTCCCTTGGGTACGATATCTCGGTCTTACCGCTAAACTATACTACTGTTTGATATGTGCGCTTACCTTAAAATCATGGTATTAGTTAGTTTTTGGTGCGATCAGTTTTTATAAATTTTATTACTTCATATCACATATATCAAACAGGCTCCTCCTCAAAAGTCAAATCTGGCCTAACCTCAATCTTCTCAACAAGAACAATATGCGTGGGATCAGAGCGGTAGCGCCTCAACTTTAGAGGTAGCTCCGATTGGTAGGTAGCTGATCCTACTCGTTTCAGAATACAGTAAGGCCCAATAAACCTAGGCCTCAGCTTGCCCTTGCGACCAAACCTCAGTACTTTCATCTATGGTGAGACCTTGAGAAAAACGTAGTCTTCCATAGAATACTCTATCTCTCGATGCTTCAAATCTGCATATGACTTTTGCCTATCAAATGCCACTTTTAGTCGATCCTGTATTAATCTGACCTTATCCTCTATCTCAGAAACTAGTTCAGGGCCTAGAACACGTCGCTCGCCCAACTCAGTCCAACAGAAGGGAGTGCGACACTTACGACCTTATAGTGCCTCGTAAGGTGCCATTTGTATGCTAGATTGATAACTATTATCATAGGCGAACTCTGCCAATGGTAAATACTCCTCCCAACTGCCTCAAAAGTCAACAGCACAGCTCCTCAACATATCCTCCAGTACCTAAATCACCCTCTTAGATTGACCATTGGTTTGAGGATGGAATGCAGTACTAAAGTCCAACCTTGTACCTAGAGC
Organism: Gossypium stocksii; assembly: GCA_020496765.1. Lineage (NCBI taxonomy): Eukaryota > Viridiplantae > Streptophyta > Magnoliopsida > Malvales > Malvaceae > Gossypium > Gossypium stocksii. The sequence goes on from CM035622.1 coordinate 61,220,775, forward strand.
TTCATGTACTTTTTTCTAGAATCGCGACGTGAAGCTAGGATCTCTATCGGAGTTGATCGAAATCGGTACCCTATGCAGTCTCACAATCTTTGACATATACAATTTAGCCAGCTTCTGTAGAGAGTAGTCAGTACGAACCGGTATGAAATGGGCGGACTTGGTCAATCGGTCCACGATGACCCATGCTGAATCCTTCTTAGTGGGTGTTAGGGGCAACCTATTAATGAAGTCCATAATCACTCGCTCCTACTTCCAAAGAGGAATCTTAACTGGCTGCAGCAAACCCGAAGGTAACTAACGCTCAGCCTTAACTTGCTGGCATGTCAGAACTTAGCCACAAACTCAATAACTTCTTGTTTAAGACCTAGCCACTAATATAACTCATGAAGGTCTCAGTACACCTTATTCCCGCCAAGATGCATAGCATAAGGGCTACTATGCGCCTCTTTTAGTGTTTTTTGATACACAAATTATCCCATGAAAATAGAGTACCCCTTCGCTATTTAGTCCAAAATCCTCAGTATTCCCACTCTCAACCTGTCGAAAACAAAGACCCAAAGAATTGTCCTCCAATTGCTTACCCTTAATTTGCCCAATCCATGTCGGTTTAACCTGAAGCTCGGCCAACAAACCAAGATCATCAAATAAACTGAGGCGAGAAAACATCGTGTGATAACCTAATTTAGACCCTAATCGGAACGGTGGTTTCAGGACCACGAATCTGAGTCAGAAAAATAATTAAATATTATTTTCTATGTTTATTATATGTGAATTAGTATGTGTGAAAATTTCGTATGAAAATTTTATTGCTTGTGTGTTCGATTTAATAAAAGAATCTAATAGCGAAAATTTTAAAAATGACTAACTAAATGATAAAGTACCACATTGCTATTGTTTTTATATTATGGAGTCCTTAAGATGTAATTATATCATTGAAATAATGCATGGACATTAATGGACATGAGGTAGTGGGATTTTGATGATATTAATAAGGCTAAGTTAGTAAATGGTTTAATAATGTTTATTTAATAAAATAAACATAAAAAAAAAGCCATCATCATTTTGTTCTTGTTGCCGTAAATTCCAAAGAAAAGAAAGAAATAAGCTTTCTTGTATTCGGCCCTTATCAAAGCTAAATTCAAGGTATGGTTGAGTTATTTCTTTATAAATTTTGTATTTTTTGGATTGTTACCTAGCAATACATCTAGCCCAAACTATTATTTTTGAAATTGTTATGGAATGTGTATTTGGCCATTGATGGAATTTGTGAAATGTTCTATGTTGATGTTATATGATAAATATAGATGTTAAATGTGAGTGACTAAATTGGTAAGATAATGAAATAGAAGGACTTGTATGTTAGAGGATGAATTTCGGCCTAAGTGTATTTTGGAAGTGAATTCGAATTGCTTAGTAAATTAGGGACTTTTAGACTAATTTGTCAATGCGTATAAGTAGAGGGAGCTATTGTGCAATTATACTAGTTATGTGATTTTCGAATGAATTAAGTTGGTTTATTGATTTATTCGAGTTTAAATTTCTCTTAATAAGGTCAAGAGCTAAAGCGGGTGGATGTGGATCGAGGAAAAATGAAGCTAGCTGAGTAGTCAGATTTGCCGTATATTATCAACCGAGGTAAGTTTTAAGTGATTGAACTTAGCTTATTTTTGAATATAACATGATGGATTAGTAGGAATTATATTTTTATGATGTTTGAGTACATAGCCGAATGAGTAATATGGAAAGGTAATACGGTAGTTGAAATGTGTTCAATGTGATACTATGAGCTAAATTGTGTTTGTGTTATATGGAATAATATGGTAAAGTTTGTTATGTGAAGCTTTGATGAATGCCTTTTATGTGTACCATTCGGGCCTTTGGCCTAGCAAGCTTAGAGCTGGTGATTATTATCGGGCTTCGAGCCTAGTAGGCATAATGCCGGTGAATGAGTATCGGACTTAAAGTCTAGCAGGCCTTGTGCCGGTGATGAATTCAAGCTCATACCTAGCAGGTTATATACCAGTGATTTGTTTCCAATTCTGTGAATACAAGTAACCAAGTCATTATAGGTAATGAATAGTAGCAATTAAGCTATGTGGCATTTCCTGGAATCGACCATATAGGTAAGCTTGTAATAAAGATATTGAAATATCAGTTTCGACTATGAATGAGTTATATTAGTAGAGTATTCGGTGTATGTGAAGGCACATTTATTGAGGGGTTCGATTTAATGATGCTATATTAGAGTTGAATTATATGCGACATACAAGGTTTGATTATCCTTTATATTCGATCATATGAATGATTATTTGTATGGAAGTTTCAATGATGTAGTTAAAGAATATCATTAGAAATATTTAAATGATGATAGATATTACTATGGGACAATCAGTAAAGATATTCCATTTAGTAATAGCATAAGATTATTGATTAAACTCGTTATTTTAAATATTTTAAATTCTTGAATGGGTTGTTTAATTACTTAAAACTTACTAAGCTAATATGCTTACTTTGAGTGTTTTGAAACTTTGTTTTATAGACTTTTGGAAAGTCATTACGTGCTCGGGGATCGTCACTGAAGTCATCCACATTATTGTTTGATCATCGGTACTCTTAAATGTTAAACTTTTAACTTATGGCATGTATAGGCTAAGTTACCTTATAAATAGGTTGTTTTTACTATGTATATACTTAAGCTATGCGAAAATGGCTTAATCATTTGGGTATTGTAATGTTTTATGAAATAAGTATGAAATGGTTGAAGTTTCTAAAAGTGACACATTTGTATGGGCTTTGATTTTTATTAGGTATTACGTTGGCTTGATAAAGTTTGGATACTTATGTTTAATTGTGTGATTTATAAAAAAAAATAGGTATTGAATTAATGTGATGTGCTAGTGTAATATTTGATTAATGTGTACTTAATGGGATTTTTGTTAATAATCATGCCGTGTATGAGATGTAAATTTTCAAATGCTATGTATTATAATCGGCATAAAGGAAAATAAGAAATGAAAATGTTTAGCTTGATTGGATTGGTATAAAGGTAGTAGTGAATATTTACTTATTAAAAAGATTGTATGTGAAAGTGTAATTTTAGTAAATCATATGATGGTATCATGTTTAAGTATATCTTTGAATTTATATTTTTGACAATTTGAATAGTATCATATACATCTTTTTATAATGAGGTTATTCACTCGTTGAGTAAAAATGGTTTTGCTATTGAAATTTAAGGATTATATGTTTAATGAAAGGATAATAAGACTCATATTTAGTTTCAATTAAGTTTAGATAAATAAAATGAATATGCTTGAGATATTGATTATGATATGGTCAAAACGTTAATATTGTATATGATAGTTTTGCTTATGAATTTTTATGACGGTATTTGTGCCGCTGTGGGTTATGAATTATTTTGAATAAGGGAATTATAATATTAAAATGTTCTAATATTTTAGGGATTAGTTCGTATGCTTAAGCATTGTTCAAATGATGAATTTGGCTTTGTAATGCCTTCTGACCCAATCCAGTGACGGATATGGGTTAGGGGTGTTACATTTTATTGGTATCAGAGCTACGATTTTGTCTATTCTAGGACTAACTTATTGCATGTGAGTCTAGCTATACATGCTATAATGTGATAGTACGACAGTGTGATGACTTCTGACAGTTGAAAATGTGTTTTTTGGATAGTAAATGGATCCTGATCCTGATCAAGCTGTAGCAGATGATGTCGAGAGTGTAGCGCCTGTTCCCACGCAAGGGACAGCGCCGGTTGATTCTCGACTGAATACGAGTAACCATGATGATGAGGCTAAACAAGCCTTCTATACTATGATGAACGATTGGTTTACTCAATATATCCATACTAATCCGACTGTTCCACAACCCCCACCCCTAAATAATCCATTCCCAACACCTGTGACACCTCCGGTGATTGATCCAATGAGATTAATTAAGCCTCCCATTGATAAAATTAGAAAGTACAGGGCTCAAGAGTTCAGGGCCACAGTTGATGATGATGCTGAGAGGGCTGAATTTTGGCTCGATAACACTATCCGCATATTCAAAGAATTATCATGTACACCTGATGTGCAACACCCTGAATTTGGGCCTAGAAGAATTGGGCATTGAGTCTGGGTTAGGATAAAAGAAAACCTGAGTAATTGAGAAGTTTTAAATATTATTGTTATAAAAAAATCATTAATAAAATATTATTGTTATTAAAATTGGTGTTTAGTTTAGTAATTAAATAAATTATGAATGATTTATAGTGCGGGAAAAGTCTTGGGTTCGATCCAAGACTCTAGCAAAAATTCTTAATTTTTGCATTCTTAGGAAAATCTGGGCTTAAGTCCTGATAAATTAGTTGGGCAAAAACTGGGCATAAAGGATCACCTGGCCCAGTAGTTAGGCGTGGTAGGCAGCAGGAGGAGGAGCTGGGGTTCGATCCTCAACATGCGCAGGTGGGGTTTTTTTATAACAAGGGATCGTCGCAAGGACGGCTTAAGAGAAGTTACGACCAGAATCTAGCACAAGGAGAGCCTGTGGCGCAGTGGCAGCAGCGTGTTAGGCACCTCAAGGGGACGCGAGTTCGAGTCCAGGCACAAGCAAAATTTTGGTTTATTTTTAGATGGGCCAGGACTTCAGCAAGTAAGGTTTAAAATTAAATGTGACTATAATAGGTTAAAGAAGAAGCCGCGGCGCAGTGGCCAGCAGCGTGCTAGGTTACCTGGAGGTCTCGTGTTCAAGCTGTGGTGAGCGCAGGAGGATGGCCTTTTTACTGTGCACGTGTAGAGAGGAGTTGTGCTGGACCCAAACTCCTCTTAGCAGCAGATTTAATCGGTGGATAAGGCTGTTGATCGGTGGGAAGGCTGCTGCTAGTTGGTGGAAAAGTTTGAATGAAATTCAAACTTTGTTTTTAGCTAAAATCAAGAAGAATTTGCATTTAGGAGGAATTCTTTTTTATGCCGAAATACACCATTCAACTATAGCTATTAAGTGCCGATTACTTTTATTAGTTTGGCTTTTATGGTTCATTCTTTTAGCCGATTTTGTTCTTTCTTTCAATAGATTTTATTTTATTTTTGCTCACCTTCTCTTCGACAAAACTTCTAACCCTATTATTGATTGTTCCTTATTATTTTTCTTTCCATGATAGCCGAACCTCACCCATACTTTTGAACATCCTCTATTTGTCAATACAAAAGCTGAAACTACACTCACCATAGCCGATTACCCGTTTAATTGAAACCATCTCTCCTTTCTTTTTAATCTTTAAAAAAGGCCGAACCTCTAATCTCACATCTCTTCCTCTACCGATTGTTTCTTCACTGGTGAACTTCTCTTTACCTATTCTTCTTTTAAACCGCAATAGCCATATTCTAGGATAGATCCAAAAGTTGAAATCATTTAGATCTACTCTCTACTTGTGATTGGGGTTAGATTTACAACGGATCTGGGATAGAAAGGTATTTGGAGACATTCTTCAACAAGTAGATCTTGGGTAAGTAACTGAAACTCTTTCTCAATCGTTATTTTCGGATTTAAGAAAAGCCGAATAATCCCTAAACACTTAGGGAGGCTATCGTTTTTGGACTAAGGGCTTTACTAGCCTTGTTCTTTGATTTTATGTGTTTAGTGAGGACAAAAGGCTAGCGATCAAGGAGTATTGAAGGCTAACACCATTGGAGCATCTAGATCTAGTAGTTAAAGGTTGACGAAGGTAAGTGGGTAATAGTGCCTAAGTATGGCCGAATATGATAAGTAAGTGTTACGTTGGTTAATATGGCTTTGTAATCTAATTATTATAGTGACCGAATGTAGGATAATCGCGTAGGAGATCACGTCAGGGAATATCGCAAAACAGGTGTGTGTAACGAACACCCTTTTGTAGTTCAAATTGGCAAAAGCTGAAAAGCCGTAATACCGAAGTTCTAGCATTTTGTGGGCTTGTGAGTGTGCGAACGCTCATAAGTTGATTGGAATTTCGATGGATCTATAATTGCAAGTGGTAAGTTAGTTGGGTGCGTAATTTCATGCACTACGGTAAGTTGGGCCTCGATGGGCCAAATGTAGGCCCAATGGGCTTACGAGCCCATATGGGTGAATATAGGCATTAAAGGTGTTCTGATAGACTATAGGATCGAAGCTGCTAAAACTGGTAAACTGGTCGTAAAACTTGGACTAAATGGGCTTAAGTAGCTAGTAGACACTGTAGGGCCCATTAGGGGTTTTGGGGCCCAGTAACTAAAAACTGTTAAAACAAGTTAAATAGACTACTGTGACGAAAAGTGGATTAGTAGTGACTGTAGTATGCATGAAATCCCTAAAAACTGATAAAATTACTGAAATACCCTGATAGGTGAGAAATTACCATTTTACCCCTAGGTGTAAAATGACTGTTATACCCCTAGGGCTAAATTTGACTGAAATGCATGACTTACTATTTCTGTTTACTGTATGCCATATCATGTCTATCTGTTGCATGGGATTGGGTTATTGATGGAGGAAGTGTGAGTGGCATTGCCACGTTTACTGAAAGGGGTTATGCCTCGTATTACTAAAAAAGGGCTTTACCTCGTTATACTGTTAGTGGCTTGGCCACGATGCTGCGACTGTGGTGTGTGGGTTGGGTGGGTCGAGTTATTCCCCACATGGTGTGCTGGTTGGTACGGGTGGTGTGTAGCGGTTGGGTGGGTTGAGTAGTCTCCCCACATGTTTTGGGCTTGCATTCATGCTTATTATCTGTTTTGTTTCTATATTGGGCCTATGTGCCGTACTGATATCTGGATAGGGCTTCAGCCCAGATTACTGTAACTGAATAGGGCTTCGGCCCAGTAACTGTAACTGAACAGGGCTTCGGCCCAGTTGATGCTGAGACTGGATAGGGCTTAGGCCCAGTGGGCTTGAACTGACTTGGGCTTTGGATGGGCTTTCTGCACACACCGAGTTTTCCAAACTCACTCATTTCCTTTCGTCCTTGCATGTGAGCCCTAGTTCGTAGACTTGGAGCTGGAGGGATTCAGAGTGGCCACGTGAACTGCCTTTAGTTATAATTTCTTAAAATTATTTATTACAGTATTTTCTTATTTTATCTTCTTTTAGGTTTTAATCTGTAATAAGGCCTCTATTTAATTTGCTTTTAGCTTAAGTTTGATATTGTTTAAATCGTTTCGAAATTGGATAGCTCTAAGGCGCGCTTTTATAAAAGTTACTTGTTTTCAAAATATCACGATAGCAGAGCAAAGCTTTCACAACGTAAACATTTTCATAAATAAATATTTTAAATAGACTTAAACCTAATTTCTTGTTCGTGGACAAGTCATAAGGTTAAATTGTGGCAATGGATTTATGCATGTCTAGGATTGGATCCAGGGAGAGCTTGGTACTTAAACAGTCTAATTGGCTCACCTCTTCTTTTCTGGAATCCTACCTGGTGCATAGTATCCATTCACTTTAAGCCATTTACGAAGAAGATCTAGTTTTCCGATACTTAATCTATTTTAAAAATAACATGTTTTCCGCAACCTACAAAGGTTTATAAGCTTTCACAATTTTTTTTCCATAAAATTTTACAGTGTTATTAACAATGTTTAAAAAGGGAATAATTATTTTAATGAACTACATTTTGAAGAAACAAACATAAGCTGAGGTTTTATACAAGTATAACGGTAGAAGTTTCTAAACACTAAGAAGGGTTTTCAATGAAAACATGGTTTTCGAAAAACACTTTAATGTGACACACCAGACTTGGCCGTAACATCTGAGCCGGGTTTGGGGTGTTACATGATGAGTGCTTAAAATGTGTCATATCTTTGTTGCGCGATTTTGCTTATCATTGGTGGAATTCTTTGGTTTCGGTGGTGTCGAAAGAGCGAGTCACCTAGGAATTCTTTCAGATTAATTTTTGCAAGAAGTATATAAGTCAGCAATTCATTGATCAAAAACGCAAAGAGTTTCTCGAGCTTAAACAGGGTTGTATGACAATTACTGAATATGAGCGAGAATTTGTGAGACTCAGTAGATATGCTCGAGAATGTGTTTCAACAGAAGTTATAATGTGTAAAAGATTTGAAGACGGGTTGAAAGAAGATATTAAATTATTGGTTGGCATTCTGGAAATCAAAGAATTCGTGGTACTTGTCAAGCGAGCTTGTAAAGCCGAAGAGCTCGAGAAAGAGAAAAGAAAAGCTGATGTTAAAGCCAAAGATTTTCGTAAAAGATCCTCAGGTAAAACTTTCTATTCTTCATCAAAGAAATTTCGAGATGATTCAGGCCAATCTAAGACTACTACAGGTTTTTCTAGACGAGATCGAGATCGACCTCCCGTTAGTTCACGAGCTACTTCAGTTGCTAGTGTTGGCAATGATCGATAGGACAGATCCGAGTGTAAGCATTGTGGTAAATGGCATTCAGGAAGCTGTAGATTGCATGATCGGTCTTGTTTTAAATGTGGATTGATGGATCATTTTATTCAGAATTGTCCGATGTTATCCGAGTAAAACACTGTTTAGAATGTGAGACCGAGTAATATGTCATCACGAGGCAGACCACCTAGGTACACGGGTAATGTGGGCGGTAGTCAGAAAGGGACAAAAGACACAACAGTTCGATCTGAGGCCCGTGCACCTGCCAGAGCTTATGCTATACACGCTCATGAGGAGGCTTCTTCCCCAGACGTTATTACTGGTACTTTCACTCTTTATGATACTAGTGTTATTGCGTTGATTGATCCTGGTTCAACTCATTCATATGTGTGTGAGGTATTAGTATCCAGTAAGACTCTGCCTGTTGAGTCTACTGAGTTTGTTATTCGAGTGTCAAATCCTCTAGGCTGGTATGTTTTAGTTGATAAGGTGTGTAAAAATTGCCCGTTGATGGTTCGAGACTCCTATTTTCCAGCTAATTTGATGTTGTTACCATTCGATGAATTTGATATAATTTTGGGTATGGATTGGCTGACGTTGCATGAAGCTATTTTGAATTGCAAGAGAAAGACCATCGATTTGAGATGTCAGGATAACGAAATTATTCGAATTGAATCTAATGATCTGAATGGGTTACCAGCTGTTATATCTTCGATTTTGGCTTAAAAATATGTAAGAAAAAGGTGTGAAGCTTACCTTGCTTATGTACTTGATAATAAAGTGACTGGGAAGAAGATTAAATTAGTACTAGTAGTGTGCGAGTATCCAGATGTGTTTCCTGAGGAATTGTCGGGTTTACCACCTATAAGAGAAGTTGAGTTTGGCATTGAATTAGTACTTGGAACGACTCTAATCTCGATAGCTCCGTATCAAATGGCACCGACTGAATTAAAAGACTTGAAAGCTCAGCTGCAAGAGTTGACAGATAGAGGTTTTGCTCCTGGGGTGCACCAGTATTATTCATGAAAAAGAAATATGGAACTATGAGAATGTGCATCGACTATAGACAGCTTAACAAAGTGACCGTAAAGAATAAATATCCGTTACCGCGAATGGATGATTTATTTGATCAGCTAAAGGGAGCTTCAGTGTTTTCGAAGATAGATTTACGATCGGGTTATTATCAGTTGCGAGTTAGAGATTCGGATGTGCCTAAGACCGTATTTCGAACGAGGTATGGACATTATGAATTCTTGGTGATGCCGTTTGGGCTTACTAATGCCCCAGCAGTTTTCATGGATTTGATGAATCAGGTATTCAGACAGTATTTAGAACGGTTTGTAGTCGTATTTATAGATGAAATTTTAATCTATTCACGCGACGAGACTGAGCATGCTAAACACTTGAAACTTGTTTTACAAATTTTACAGGATCAACAGTTGTACGCAAAGTTTAGTAAATGCGAATTTTGGTTACGTGAAGTCAGTTTTCTGGGGCATGTTGTTTCAGCATCAGGTATTCGGGTTGTTCCGAGCAAAATTTCAGCTATACTTGATTGGAAACCTCCGAGGAATGTTTCGGAAGTTCAGAGCTTTTTGGGACTTGCTGGTTACTACAGACAGTTTGTGAAAGGTTTTTTGATGATTGCGATGCCAATGACCAAGTTACTTCAAAAAGATGTTAAGTTTGAATGGTCGGAGAAATGTCAGAAAAACTTTGATTAGTTGAAAGCCCTTTTGACTGAAGCTCCGGTATTAGTTCAGCCAGAATCGGGTAAAGAATTCGTGATTTACAGCGATGTATCTTTGAACGGACTTGGTTGCGTCTTAATGCAAGAAGACAAAGTTGTAGCTTATGCCTCGAGACAGTTAAAGCCTCATGAGAAAAATTATCCGACGCACGATTTAGAATTAGCTGCTATTGTTTTTGCTTTGAAAATTTGGCGCCACTACTTGTTTGGTGAAAAATGTCACGTTTACTCCGATCATAAAAGTCTTAAATACTTGATGACTCAGAAGGAACTGAATTTGAGACAGTGACAATGGTTAGAGTTACTCAAAGATTATGAAATTGTGATTGATTATCATTCGGGAAAGGCTAATGTGGTTGCTGATGCTTTAAGTCGAAAATCACTGTTTGCTTTACGTACAATGAATGCGCATTTGGCTATATCCGATGATGGTGCATTAATAGCTGAATTAAAAGCAAAACCGTTATTTGTGCAACAGATTCGTAAAGCTCAGAAAAGTGATGATGATCTAGTTGCGAAACGAAATCAATGTGATTCGAGAGTTGATTCAGAATTCCAGATAGACGCGGATGATTCTTTAAGATTTTGAGATCAATTATGTGTTCCGAGAAATCCCGAGCTTTTACAAATGATTTTGGGTGAAGCTCATAATGGTTGAATGTCTGTTCACCTAGGTAGCACGAAAATGTATAGTGATCTGAAACAACATTATTGGTGGCATGGTATGAAGCGAGATGTTTCTGGCTTTGTTTCAAAATGTTTAATATGTCAACAAGTGAAAGCCGAGCATCAGCTACCTTCGGGATTGCTACAGCCGATTATGATACCTGAGTGGAAATGGGATCGAATCATTATGGACTTCGTATAGGGCTTACCATTGACATCGAGTAAGAAAGATGCCATCTGGGTTATTGTTGATAGATTAACAAAGTCCGCTCACTTTATTCCGGTCTGTACTGATTATTCGCTCGATAAACTAGCAGAATTGTATATTTCTCAGATTGAGCGATTGCACGGGATACCTGTTTCTATTGTTTCGGATAGGGATCCGAGATTTACATCATGGTTTTGGAAGAAATTGCAAGGTGTGCTAGGTACTAAACTGCATTTTAGCACCGCTTTTCATCCCCAGATTGACGGGCAATCCGAGCGAATTATTCAGATACTTGAAGATATGTTGAGATGTTGCACCCTTGAGTTTAGAGGCTCATGGGATCGATATTTACCTCTGGTTGAATTTGCATACAATAATAGTTTTCAATCAAGTATCAAAATGGCACCGTACGAGGCTTTATACGGTCGTAAATGTCATACACCTTTATATTGGAGCGAGCTCAACGAAAATGATTTAGTTAAAGAAATGAAACAGAAAGTAAAAGTAATCCGTGAAAGTTTGAAGGCAGCATCAGATCGTCAGAAATCGTATGGGGACTTGAAACGTAAAGATATAAAGTTTCAGATCGGTGATAAAGTGTTTTTAAAAGTTTCACCGTGGAAGAAAATAATCAGATTCGATCGTAAAGGCAAATTGAGTCTGAGATTTATTGGACCATATGAAATTGTCAAACGTATCAGACCTCTTGCGTATAGATTGAGGTTACCACCTGAGCTAGAGAAGATTCACAATGTATTCCATGTTTCGATGCTTCAACGATATAGATCCGACCCCTCGCATGTGATTAATCCATCAGAGATTGAGATTCAGTCAGATTTAACTTACAAGGAAAAACCGATTCGTATTTTGGCTCACGAGATTAAAGAGCTAAGAAATAAGAAAATTTTGTAAGTGAAAGTGTTGTGGCATAAACAGGGGGTCGAGGAAGCAACGTGGGAGCTAGAGGATTTGATGAAAGAACATTATCCAAACCTTTTCACTGGTAAGATTTTCGGGGACGAAAATCCCTATTGGGGGGAGAGTTGTGACAGCCTAATTTAGACCCTAATCGGAACGGTGGTTTTGGGACCACGAATCCCAGTCAAAACAATAATTAAATATTATTTTTCGTGTTTATTATACGTGAATTAGCATGTGTGAAAATTTCGTATGAAAATTTTATTGTTTGTGTGTTCGATTTAATAAAAGGATCTAATAGCGAAAATTTTAAAAATGACTAGCTAAATGATAAAGTACCACATTGCTATTGTTTTTATATTTTGGAGTGTTTAAGAAGTAATTATATCATTGAAATAATGCATGGACATTAATGGACATGAGGTAGTGGGATTTTGATGATATTAATAAGGCTAAGTTAGTAAATGATTTAATAATGTTTATTTAATAAAATAAACATGAAAAACAAAGCCATCATTATTTTGTTCTTGTTGGCGTAAATTCCAAAGAAAAGAAAGAAATAAGCTTTCTTGTATTCGGCCCTTATCAAAGCTAAATTCAAGGTATGGTTGAGTTATTTCTTTATAAATTTTGTATTTTTTGGATTCTTACCGAGCAATACATCTAGTCCAAACTATTATTTTTGAAATTGTTATGGAATATGTATTCGGCCATTGATGGAATTTGTGAAATGTTTTATATTGATGTTATATGATAAATATAGATGTTAAATGTGAGTGACTAAATTGGTAAGATAATGAAATAGAAGGACTTGTATGTTAGAGGATGAATTTCGGCCTAAGTGTATTTTGGAAGTGAATTCGGATTGCTTAGTAAATTAGGGACTTTTAGACTAATTTGTCAATGTGTATAAGTAGAGGGAGCTATTGTGCAATTATCCTAGTTATGTGATTTTCGAATGAATTAAGTTGGTTTATTGATTTATTCGAGTTTAAATTTCTCTTAATAAGCTCAAGAGCTAAAGCGGGTGGATGTGGATTGAGGAAAAACGAAGCTAGCTGAGTAGTCAGATTTGCTGTATATTATCAACCGAGGTAAGTTTTAAGTGATTGAACTTAGCTTTTTTTTGAATATAACATGATGTATATTTTTGAATATAACATGATGTATTAGTAGGAATTATATTTTTATGATGTTTGAGTACATAGCCGAATGAGTAATATGGAAAGGTAATAAGGTAGTTGAAATGTGTTCAATGTGATACTATGAGCTAAATGGTGTTTTTGTTATATGGAATAATATGGTAAAGTTTGTTATGTGAAGCTTTGATGAATGCCTTTTATGTGTACCATTCGGGCCTTTGGCCTAGCAAGCTTAAAGCTGGTGATTATTATCGGGCTTCGAGCCTAGCAGGCATAATGCCGGTGAATAAGTATCGGACTTAAAGTCTAGCAGGCCTTGTGCCGGTGATGAATTCAGGCTCATGCCTAGCAGGTTATATACCGGTGATTTGTTTCCAATTCTGTGAATACAAGTAACCAAGTCATTATAGGTAATGAATAATAGCAATTGAGCTATGTGGCATTTCTTGGAATCGACCATTTAGGTAATCTGGTAATAAAGATATTGAAATTTCAATTTCGACTATGAATGAGTTATATTACTAGTGTATTCGGTGTATGTGAAGGCACATTTATTGAGGGGTTTGATTTAATGATGTTATATTAGAGTTGAATTATATGCGACATACAAGGTTTGATTATCCTTTATATTCGATCATATGAATGATTATTTGTATGGAAGTTTCAACGATGTAGTTAAAGAATATCATTGGAAATATTTAAATGATGATAGATATTGCTATGGGACAATCAGTAAAAATATTCCATTTAGTAATAGTATAAGATTATTGATTAAACTCGTTATTTTGAATATTTTAAATTCTTGAATGGGTTGTTTAATTACTTAAGACTTACTAAGCTAATATGCTTACTTTGAGTGTTTTGAAACTTTGTTTTATAGACTTTTGGGAAGTCGTTACGTGCTCGGGGATCGTCATTGAAGTCATCCACATTATCGTTTGACCATCGGTACTCTTAAATGTTAAACTTTTAACTTATGGCATGTATAGGCTAAGTTACCTTATAAATAGGTTGTTTTTGCTATGTATATACTTAAGCTATGCGAAAATGGCTTGATCATTTTGGTTTTGTAATGTTTTATGAAATAAGTATGAAATGGTTGAAGTTTATAAAAGTGACAAATTTGTATGGGCTTTGGTTTTAATTAGGTATTACGTTGGCTTGATAAAGTTTGGATAATTATGTTTAATTGTGTGATTTATAAAAAAAAAAAGTAGGTATTAAATTAATGTGATGTGCTAGTGTAATATTTGATTAATGTGTACTTAATGGGATTTTTGTTAATAATCATGTCGTGTATGAGATGTAAATTTTCAAATGCTATGTATTATAATCGGCATAAAGGAAAATAAGAAATGAAAATGTTTAGCTTGATTAGATTGGTATAAAGGTAGTAGTGAATATTTACTTATTAAAAAGATTGTATGTGAAAGTGTTATTTTAGTAAATCATTTGATGCTATCATGTTTAAGTATATCTTTGAATTTATATTTTTGACCATTTGAATAGTATCATATACATCTTTTTATAATGAGGTTATTCACTCATTGAGTAAAAATGGTTTTGCTATTGAGATTTGAGGATTATATGTTTAATGAAAGGATAAGAAGACTCATATTTAGTTTCAATTAAGTTTAGATAAATAAAATGAATATGCTTGAGATACTGATTATGATGTGGTCAAAACGTTAATATTGTATATGATAGTTTTGCTTATGAATTTTTATGACGGTATTTGTGCTGCTGTGGGTTATGAATATTTTGAATAAGGGAATTATAATATTAAAATGTTCTAATATTTTAGGGATTAGTTCGTATGCTTATGCATTGTTCAAATGATGAATTTGGTTTTGTAATGCATCGTGACCCAATCCGGCGACGGATACGGGTTAGGGGTGTTACACATGATCCTCAGATCAGTCATAGCTCTACGACTTAGTGCATTGGCCACCACATTGACCTTACTAGGGTGGTACTCAATCGTGCAGTCATAATCCTTAAGCAACTCAATCCATCTATGCTGCCTAAGATTCAACTCCTTCTGAGTGAGGAGGTACTTGAGGCTCTTGTGATCAGTGTAGGTGATACACTTCTCACCATAAAGATAATGCCTCCAAATTTTCAGTGTGAATTCCATCGCAGCCAACTCCAAGTCATGTGTTAGATAATACACCTCATGAGTCTTAAGCTGATGAGACGCATAGGCTATCACATTACCCTCCTGCATCAACACACATCCCAAATTGACATGTGATGTATCACTGTAAATGGTGAACTCTTTTCCAGACTTTGGCTGAATCAAAATAGGGGCCTTAGTCAGTACAGTCTTGTGCTTCTCAAAGCTCTCTTGCTGCGCATCAGTCTAGTTAAATGGCACAACCTTACATAGTAGCTTAGTCAAGGGTGCTGCAATTAGATAAAAGCCTTCTACAAATTGTCGATAGTATCCTACCAGTCTCAGAAAACTACGAATCTCAGATACAGTCTTAGGCTATTTCCAATCCAACATTGCCTCAATCTTTCAAGGATCAACCCTAATCCCCTCAGCAGAAACCACATAGCCCAGAAATGTTACTTCACATAACTAGAACTCAGATTTACTAAACTTGGCGTATAATTGTTTCTCTCGCAAAATCTACAGAACCACTCTGAGATGTTTATCATGTTCATCCTCAATTCTCGAATACACCAGTATGTCATCAATAAATACCATGACGAATCGATCCAGATAAGGCTAGAACACTTGGTTCATTAGATCCATGAAAGTTGTCGGTGCATTCATTAGTCCAAATGGCATTATTAGGAACTCGTAATGACCATTGCAAGTTCTAAATGTCGCTTTATGCACATCGGCCTCTTTAAACCTTTAATTGGTGATACCTTGATCAGAGGTCAATCTTAGAGAAAATTAAAGCTCCTCGAAACTGATCAAACATATCATCTATCCTCGGTAAGGGGTACTTATTCTTAACGATCAATTTGTTCAGTTGTCGATAGTTGATGCACATATGCATGGACCCATCCTTTTTCTTTACAAATAGTACCGTACTCCCCACGGAGACACACTAGGATAGATGAACCCACGATCTAATAACTCTTGAATCTAAGCCTTAAGCTCCATAAGCTCCTTCAGTGCCATCCTATAGGGAGCGATGGACACCAGAGCTGTACTAGGAAGGACCTCAATCCCAAACTCCACTTCACGATTCAAAGGTAACCTGGGTAGCTCCTCAGGAAACACATCTGAAAACTCCTTTTCCATTCTGATATCCTTAAAAGAAGATTCCTCAGTATCCGTATTACTTATGAAGGCCAAGAATGCCTCGCATCCATTACAAACCAACTTTTTTGCCTTCAGTGCAGAAATCACATTCAATAGATAATTCTAGGGTGCTCCAATCATAACTACCTCAACATCCTCCTCGGTTTTCAATACAACCGTTTTAGCGAAACAGTCCAAACTGACTCAGTGCTTGACGAACCAATCCATTATTAGTATCAGATCAAACTCTCTAAAAGAAAGTTCCATCAGATCAGCCAGAAAGATAACCCCTTGAACCTCTAGAGGAACATTTCTAAATAATTTATTAACTCAAACTGATTGCCCTAATGGACTCAGTACAACCACTTCACTAACAGTGCTCTCAACCATGATACCCAAGTTATCAGACACAGTACAGACAATATAGGAGTGAGTGGATCCTATATCTATCAGTGTAGTATATGGTATATCATACATAAAGAACGTACCCGTGATGACGTCCGGAGCATCTCCATCCTCTCAGTGACATGTAGCATACACTAAAGCCAGCTGCCTAACCTCAGTCTGACCTACACCTCTGCCTGATGCTCTTTGCCTATGGCCCAAACCATTACCACCTCTAACCTGACCATGACCTCTCAAAGGCTGCTGAACTACCCTCGGTGGCTGTGTAGTATTAGTACCTGGAGCTTGCATTTGATCAGCCCTCCGTGGACAATCCCTAATACGACGCTCCAAAGAGCCACACCTCAAGCATGCCTCAGTCCTTTTCCAACATTCACCCTGGTGGCGTCTACCACAATTAGTACATGGTTGCTGTCCAGTCATAGCAACATGGGCCCTAAGTCTGATTAGCCCATCAACCCTGGCCTTTTTCTTAGTCCTTTATGCGAAACTCGAGGGCTCCGACTCTCTCTTGTTCCTACGTCTCTCTGTGTCGCGGCTTTGGCGCTTAGCGCGCTGAACCTTCTCGGCTTCGCCTTATCAACTAGTGTAGCAAAATATTGCTCCCTCTGCGGAGCTATCAAAACCCTCAAATTGCCACCATACCTCGCGCATAGCTGCTCAGTTGCAAAAATTCGACCGCATACTCGACCACTGATCTATTACCCTGGGTCAAATTTAGGAACTCCCTCCTACAGGCATCCACATAACTAGCCCCCACGTATTTCCCCTGGAAGGCAGACTTGAAGAACTCCAAAGTCAATCATTCGAGCTGGGTGCCCTCCTTAATAGTGAGCCATCACTGATATGCCTCATCACGTAGCAGCGACACAACACCCTTTAATTTTTGCTCGGGGGTGCAGTCCAGATCCTCAATGATCCTCTCTATGGCCTCGATCCAGTACTCAGCCACGTTGGGGGCGACCAGTGACACCCTTGAATATCTCAACTCCATTAGACCGAAGTTGATCTGTAACCGACCCTCGACCTCCAGCTCTAATATTGGGCCCTATGACCTTCTCTAGAATCTATAACATGGCTTGGGACAGTGCATCATCCTCAGCTGCACGACCATAAGGCCCAGACCCAGACCCAGACCCAGACCTAGACCCAGTCTTAGTAACAAGTGACACCAGCGTCTCGCTAGTGTCTAAATTCGGCGTACCGCCGAGTGACTCAGCTCGAGCCCCTCTACAACCTCTTGTATCTCGTCCGCGAGTACCTCTAGTGCTCATTGTCTAATCGCGCTTTATCTATATTAATAGTTTTATGAATTAGCTACAATTCTAATGTCTATTAACAGATATTTTATGTAAGACAGTATCAGTAATTCAGAATTCATTTTTGTAAATCGCAGTCTCACTACAATTTTTGGTTTCCCTACAGTTTTCAGTTACACTAACTTAAGTGTTTTCAGTACAGTCTACTACCTATAGTAGTTTCAGAATCATAAACATGTAACAGTTACATAGAACTTACAGGATCAGCACCGAAGACCTGGTGTATGACATATTCAGTAAAATATTCTCAATTTCAATCATCAAAAATTAGTTCTTTAAAAACCAAGTTTTAAAAACCCAAATCCAAGTCAAGTTTTGCAACCTGGCTTTGATACCAATAAATGTAACACCCCAAAACTGGCCTGGACATTATGGCTAAATTTGGCGATGCCACATGGTAGTGCTTTTCAAAAAATGTGTCGTCGTTAAATCCTTTTTTCTATATAACCACTATTCATTATCTTATGTTAACGTTAAGTCGTGTTGGTCAAACGTTGTTCATTTTTCAAAGGTTATTCATTACGGAAGCTTTTAAAACAGTTTGCATATTTGTGATATTTTTGTTAAAACATTTATCTTTTTTGAAAACTCGAGTTTAACCTACCACTAGTAGATATAAATTATTAAACTATATAAAATCCAAATTTAACCCAAAAATCCAAAGAGGCCATGATTATAGTAAAATACTTCCCACAATAAATTTAAAATCATAAATAATAAATAATTAACAGTTTTAAAGAAGTCGTGTGGCCACTTCTGAGTCCTCCGCCACACCAATCCGCCTATGTCTGGGGATTACCTGTATATATTGAACAAAAGGGGTGAGTTTTTGCAAAATCAGCGTGTAATCCCCATACAAACAAACAGACAGTCAACGGATAATCACAGACTAGGCCTAAGATCTACTCAGTATCAAAAACAGTCGTGCAATAGGGCCTTAGCCCATCACTGTTCAGTAACAAAACCATATATGCAGTCACAAAAATCCTACCCAACCAGCCTCTATACACCATCTCCGTCCAACCCTACACTCCATGTAGGGATATAATCAACCCACCCATCCCTATGATCTAAGTAGTACTGAATGTGACACTAGATAGTAGTTTACAGCTGAGTTGCCAGTAAATTAGGCTCGAAGCCTTTCAGTACACTTCCTCCGATCAATATCAACCCAACCCCATACAATGCATCATATAGTCATGTCATGCTATAACATGGTATCATACTTATAATCAGTACAATATTAACAACATGCTCAATTTACAGTCATACATATATATATATATATCATATATGAATATAACAGTCATTTAGCCATTTCATTGAATTAGGGGTCTAGGTAAGCTTACCGACCCTACAGTAGGTTCACAGTTGTCTTGGGCGACCCGTGTAACCTTAGCAATAAATCGGTGAAAATTGGCTCACATGCCTGAGTTGTCTACCCATATGGGCCTACACGCCCGTGTGGCCCACACGGCCCAATTTGGCCTTGGCCGTGTGGATCACACGGCCTGGCCCAATACCCCACACTCCCATGTGGATGACCCGTGTGGCCCCACATGACCCAATTCAGTTCAACCTGTGCATCGCACACGACCTGCCTCGTCGATCACACACCCGTGTTCTATCACACGGCCTACCGCATGGACCACATGGACGGCCACATGTCTGTGTGGCGTCGACAGCCCCATTTTTTGGCTTTTTGCTAATTTTCGTTTTCAGTGTTGTGGTTACACACCTGGTACGATTTTCGTACACAAATGCTTCTTAGATAACCAGTACCTAAAACAACAATCCGAAATCCAAAATTAGTCGCCATTCAAGATTAAACCAACCATTACCGTCAACAATCAATCTCCAAATTTGTTACTTACCCCTAACGCTCCGAAAGATCTTAACTATGATTTTGCAAAAAGCCACGTTCCTTGCAGTTTGTTACTGCCAAAACAAGAATTCGTCACTAACGGAGAGTTAGGAACTTCTCAAATTAACAAAAGAAAGACTTCTCCAATTCAAACGAGGCATAACCCTCTTACCTACCAACTTACTAGCTGCACGCAACTAACATTGAATAAAGGAAAGATAAACTGGGGGCAGAAAAATGAAGAAAAAGAAAGGATGTGGGAGAGTCAAGAATTTGGCAATAGGGAAATGGGGGAAAAGGCGAAGAAAATGAGAAAAAAGGAGAGTTTCAGTACGAAATGGAAAAGCAAAATGCCAACAGAGAGAAAAACAAATTTTGGCAGCAAGGGGATTTGGGGAGAGCAAAAACAGCAGCAAGTGGGAAATGAATGAATGAAGAAATTCGGCAGGGGAAAGACCAAAAACAGAAGAGAGAAACCGTCAGAAAATTGAGAGAGCGAGGAAGAAGAGCTGAACTTGCAACCACCCAATTTTGGATATTGTCAAACTCCTCAATCCATATTTTTCTCCCCATATCCCTAATTCCACTCCCTAAAACCGTCGACCCCTTCCTCTCAACAACCCAATTCAAAATTCACTCAAACACTTCAGTATCTCGGTTAAACCAAAATACCTAACAGGCACAAGTAGCAAAATAAATCCCTTTTTTGCACAACGACTCAAACTCCAGACCTCCAACTTATTTATACTCCACTTAACCACCAGACCAGTAGGTTCTGACATCTTTTTCCAACATTTAATTATAAGGCTACTGACTAGAGATAGGGCTTTATTCATATAAAAATAAAAATTTTGCCTAAGCCAAGGCTTCAACCCAAGACTTCTCAAACACTCCCAAAACACTTAACCACTGAGGTAGATACACATTTATGTCAATTAGTACAGAATCATAAATAGGTAATTTTGGGGCGTTACATTTTAGTTTTCCTTATTACATGCTCTCTTATTAGTCAAGTTTCAATAAACAATGGTCTTAAAGTTCGATTGATTTTATGGGTTTATCTGGGTATGTAAAGCTTACTTTTGTTGCATTCGATAGGTTTACTTAAGAACCTTATACACTTGATCTTGCAACAAAATTTTCTACCTTAGACTTTAAATATGAATTTTTACATAATAATAGTAAACTTCTTGATTTTTTATAATTATGTTAAATTCTTGACTCATCGTTAGAAATTCTTATGGATGACCATGCATATTCAAAGAAAGTTACAGGTTATATTTTACTTGAAGACTCCTGTGCCTAATATTTCTTTGTTTAGTGTTGATGGTTTTTTTGAAGGAGAGGTACTTGATACATGTTTATTTGGGGGATCAAAATCATATTTTTGATCCTGGAGATTGTTTTGGTGCATAGCAAAGCTTAGGTAAATATTTGTTTTCTTCTAATTTTATTAATGAGGGAATCTTCTTGAGGAATGGGGGAATGATACTAGTTTCAAGACCCAATTTCAAACTCATAGATGTGATGGGCTTACATTACCTCAAGGCCCAATAATAAGATCAAAAGCTAAGCAAATGAAACGAAGATTCGATCAAAGGAAATATGTAAGGATGGATATTTTTGAGGAAACGAGGAATGCTACATGTACGAAACGAGTGAAATTTTTTAAATTCCATTCATCGATATTGCCAGTTTTAAAGTTTGGGGATTTAGTAGACTTGCGACAACTTTTTGGATGGGATGCAGACATTTTTTGGTTAAGATGTCTATCTCTTAGATTCGAAACATGTTTTGAATCACTCGATTTTGAGTCCAATAGCTCAATTTATGGCCGTTCTAGTGAAGACTGCATGAGTAGAATTTTCGAACAAGATTATGACGGGAATTACGAGTTTCGAGCTTTTAATTCAAGTTTAAATCGTATTGGGTTTTGTTTTTAGGCTGAATTTTTATTATATATGAGCCAAATATTGTGTTTATCAGCTCCTATTATTTTATTATTTTATTGTTTTGAATTTTTTATAATTATTAAGTATTTATAGTTATTTAAGAGTTTTATGTCAATAAGAAATTTTAGTTTAAAACTACTTTTTGTTTAGACTAATTAGGGTTCTAATATACTTAGGAGTTTTATTTAGATTTATTTAGCTAGCATATATAAAGGGCTTTGCATTGTACACAAAAAAAAAAAATTTTATTATTATCCAACTTCTGTTTTGAGTTAATAAATTCTCTTTGAGTTTTTCTTTCAAGAATTTATCTTGAGTTTTCTTTTAAAAGAGTTTTAAAAATCTTTTTAGATTGTGGAGATCTTCTTAAAACTTTTTCTTGCCAAGTTTTCTTTCTTGGAGGAAAAATTAGAGCCACTTGAAAGTAGTTGTGGATTCTTCTTGTTTCCAAGGCTCCTAAGGACTTCTATATGCCAGGTTCTATCTTTTCCATCTATCTTATTTATTTTCTTCTTTATTGTTTGAATCTTTGATTTATTATGTATTTTATTTATCATAGTTATTTATTTTATTTGTTTTATCTTATTTGGATTCGATTGTGTTTCAGGTTTGCATCAGATCTGGCTTCCAAGCCTTCCAGATCCATGTTTGTTTTTCAATCACATTAATTCCTACTGGTAGGTTCTAACAAGCATTGTTGTAGCAAGGTGAAAAAAGGAGAGGAAGTATGACACCCATACCTAGCCTGATCGTCAGGTTTGGGCTACAAGATGCAACATTTGTTGTCGGAGCGACTATGATAAATTACACTTAATTTATACAATTAAAAATTTAATTACCAGTAATATAAAATATGATGTGATATACAATCATTTTTGGGTCTTACATGAGCTTACAAAAGCTCTATTGCTAACCCGAGGTCAATTATGACCAAATTGTAAATATTTCAAAATCTCAAGTTGACATTGCAACTTTAGGGATTCCTCGTCGTGACGACGACAAGGGTCTGATGTCACGGTGTGATCATCTATTTGCAAATGGTCCAATTTGGTAACTATTCTATTTACTCCCATTTATATAAGTCAAACCTTTCTTACATTCAAACAAGCAAAAATATCATAATCCAATGTTCAATCATAAACATTTACACAACTTACAGATTTGTTTTACATGAAAACACCACTCCAATTTATTTACTAACAACATTTTACATGTAGCAACTATTACCTTTAAGATACCAACTGAATTCATCCACTTGACAACCATATATGAACATCAAATTCATTTTAATATCAATAATCTCAAAATCATAATTTGAACCATATCATTATGCCATATCTAGCTTACAATTACTAGCTCAACTTCAACATGATTGTATTACGCAAACATCGACTCAACTGAGGTACATGCCATATATTTAACCAAAGCGAGACTATACAAACATTTTAAAGTCAAGGATCACCTTTTAGATGTTGGAATCACTTCTCGGAACCTCAAGATGTACCTATAGTTGTGCACGAAGAAAACAAACCATACGCTGAGTGATAAAGCTTAATGGTACTTTTATGATTCAAGATAATACAACATTAACATTAGCATATAATTATAATGAAATCATGTTCAAAGTCAACCAATTCACATGATATCGTACTAAGTAATTCCATTATCACACATTATTGTAAGGATGCATATGGCAAATTCTACATCAATATATCTATCATTAGCAATAGAGTTCACCAATTCATACCATTCACTAAGTACCAATCTAGGTACCATTTAAAACATTCAACACCATTTAAGTTCTAACATTTATACCTACAACAACAAGCTATTCAAACTCCAAGATCAACCAATACCATTTAACCATTCTACTAATATTTGATTCATTTTTTGGAGTCTATTGACTCATTCATATTCAGCAGCCCCTAAGGTTGGTTTTCAACTGATTTGCATAATCTTATTTTTATACTCTATTTATCATGAATTACATATATGCACAAATATAGTTTCATATCATCAAATCATTTCATTTTCATATCATTTTTTAGGCTTACGTTTTATAATCCCTATTAACTTGACTTAGATTTCAAGACGGATACATAGATTAACCTTCCTGCATCCCAATCTAGCACCTAGTGCATCATTAGATAAACCGAAGGAAATATACTGGCACATAAGTGCATCATCAAACAAGCTGAGGCAATTATACTAGCACATAAGTGCATCATTGGACGAACCAAAGCAATTATACTAGCACAAGTGCATCATCTGATGAATTGAATCAAATATACTAGCACATAAGTGCATCATTAGTTAAAACGAAGTGAATATACTGGCACATAAGTGCATCCTTAGCTAAACTGAAGTGAATATACTGGCACATAAGTGCATCATCAGCTAAACTGGAGTATAAAACTATACATAATCTAATCTTATGACATGCTAACTATATCCAACTCTGCTCGAACAGTTAATAAAGTAACTAGTTTTCCAATTTCATGATATAGTGCAATTCACATTCCATTATTCTCAAATCATCATCAATTGACCATTCCAACATATCATATAACATGCTTCAACTCAATTTCATACCAAATATCACATATCAATTAAATCATGCTACTTTCTAATTTATACAATTTAGTCCTTTATCTCAATATACCATATAAATCACCACAATTTAATTCATACAACCATTATATACTCACTTCATTACTAAATCATGCAATTTAACATGAATATGAGATAATTAGATCGATCTTGAATTATAAAAATACAAACATAAAGCTCACGTCACTCATTGTTGGCTCCCGCCATTCCTTTCCCTCTCGACGACTCGGCGTCATCTTTAGCTACTAAAGTAATTCAACAATGACGCAGCATCAATTTCCATCCAAATCACATTAAAATACAAAGTCAAACATAATTTTCAATTTATTCAATTATTTAAAGCTTCAAATTAAAATTTGATTTCTTATATACTTATTAGGGACCTTCTATTTTCCATTCCTACCAGAATTTCATAACAATTTTGCATTTTATTCAATTTAGTTCCTAATATACAAATCTAACGATTAAGGTTTACAATTTAGTCATTTTCATAAACTAAGCTTAATTTTTATCAAATTCGCACCAAATTCATCCATTTCTCAATAATGAAATCTTTCAAAAACTTTAATAGTTTCACAAAATGGTACATGGGCTAGCTAAATCTAGCTTCCATGATTCAATTTCCATAAAAATCAAAGAAAAAATGGCTAGGGACTCACTAGAATTTGATAGCAGAATGTCCAAGGGTTTTCAAGCTTTCTTCCTTTCTTTTATTCTTTTCTTTCCACGGGTTGAAGATGAAAATGATAATATCTTCTCTTTCTTTCCATTATGTTTATTACTTATACTTAAATTAACATGTTTTAATCTTAATTATGAACATAAATCTTTAATTAGTTTAAGTTAATGTTATCCACTATCAAATTCTATTATCATATATTTTAATTTGGTTTCTTTACCATTTTAATCCTTTGGATAATTTCTATTTAAGCCCCCAAGTCATTTTCTAATTAAAAACCTATAATGATTAAACTTTTACAATTTTGTCCATGGGCCTTAATTAACCATATTTTTTTTACTAAATTACTTAATCGAATTTTAATTCATCTACATACTAACTTAGTAAATATACATATTTAATATTTACAGGCTTGATTTTTGAAAATGATGTCCCAAAATCACAATTTTTGACATAACTGAATTTTGGATCATTACAAGAAGCAACGATCTTTGTTGTGTAAGTTATAGGGAGGCTATATGACACTCGTAAGCCGTCTTTTGGTCACACTTCATATACCCTTCATTGGTTGGCATGGGAAACTTGACTACCATATAAAATGTGGCTACAACCATCTTAGTTAGCTTCATGATCAGCTCTTCAAAGATTGGATTGTAAGCTGTCGGATGGTGTACTACCAGAAATTCAACTATCTTTTTAAGCATGTATTCCATATCTCCCAAAAATACCGAGAGGATGACAGATCCCTTAACTATAATAGGTTGGTTAGCGAATCCATATACAGGGTTGGCCTTTTTCAACTTTGCATCCTTAAAGCCTAATTTATAAAATGTATAGACTGTCAAGATATCCACTGAACTATCTATCTCAACTAGGATACTTTTCACCTCAAAAGAAGATATTTTAGCCAAGACGATAAGGGGGTCATGCCCTTCTACATCTAAAGCCTCCTGTTCATTGACATTCAAAAACCTTATATTCCAAGGAGAGAACCTAGGTTTCTTGATTGATGTAGAACAATACATTAAGCTCTATAATGTGCCTTTTTCTTAGAATTAGAGGAGGCCCGCTCCTTATTTTCTTCAACCTAGACATCGATGATGTCCATGACTGGTTGTTTCCCTTTATCATTGTACTGATTCCTAGAGGACTTAGTGTCTTGTTCGTTTACCTTATTCGGTAGATAGGCATTTTGGGTTATGTATTATTTTGAATGCTTCTATAAATAATATCTTTTATGGCACCCTTCAACTAAATGCAATGTTTTGTACTATGGTTTGGAGCATTAGGGTGCCAATAGTGATAAAGAAAAGCATCCTTGCGTGGGTTGGGAGACATAGGTGGTGTTGGTTCCCTAAGATCCCCTAATACTCCACTTGGTTCAATATGGTGGCTGGGGAATAATTAAGTTGGTGGAAAGTGCGATGTTGATTATAACGAGACTATAAAAACGAACTCCTAATCTAACTAGAGGCATAGGGGGCGACAACCCTAGTTAAAAAAACTAGTGTTTGTCACTCCTCTCTTTAAACATGAGGGGCTTTTGGGCCTATTCCATATCCAGTTCAATTACAAGAACTTCCTGAACTTTTAACCTAGTACTTTATAATTTTATACAACTCGATATTTTTTTTATTTCCAAAATAAACATCTCAAATTAATTTAAATAAATTAATTTCCTACTTAAATAATTTTCTCAACCCAATTCTAATTTCGTTAAAATTATGACGACTTTACCGTAAAAGTATTTATGGGAAATATATTAAATATTTCTACATTCAACGGATTGACTATAACGAAATGATCTATTTTTATTTTCAAACTTCATTTAATTTAAAAACCATAAATTCATTTCTAGGTGATTTTCATTTTGGAGAAAACTAGATTTGTTTCCAAATGTTTCCCATTTCTCCATTTTTACCATTTCTATCCATTTCTGTTCATTTGATTCAACATTTAATTCATTTCTGGTTTCAACGAGCTAGCGAAGGAACTGATTGGACATATGCGATTAGGGTTCAAATGATTTATAATTAAGTTTCAAATTTTCACCTATTAATTTTAAACTCATTTAATCATAAAGTCATTCCACTATAGTATCGTGATTGAGCTCTCCCCAAAGACATGCAATTACAAAAACGACTCGATTAGTACTCGTCCAATGAACATGTCATAAGTGTGTTAGACTTATAGGATATCCTTAATCTCTTTGGGATAAATCCATTCTTTCAATATGATCGTATTTTATCTCATAGTAACCATTACATCTTTCTTCATGAAAAGTCAACTACTATCAAATAGTAATTAAGTCATTCATCACAAAGACGAATGATGTTACATATAGTAGAAGTCATATACCCAATGCATCAGCTTTTGGTTCCTTAACTATTTGAACTTAGGCCACAGGCCACAGGCCATAGGTCATGAGTCGTTTGTCATTGTGATAAATGAATTAATTCCTATTTTATAGTGATTGACTTTTCATGAAGGAAGATGGAATGGTTACCATGAGATAAAATATGATTATATTAGGAGAATGAATTTATCCCAAAAAGATTAAAGATATCCTATGAGGGTAACACACTTATGGCATGACCATTGGACAAACACTATTCGGATAGCTTTCATAATGGTATATAATTAGGGAGAGCTCAGTTACGATACTATAGTGGAATGCCTTCATGACTAAATGAGTTTATAATTACTGGAAGAAAAGTTGAAACTTAATTATAAATAATTTGAACCCTAGTTATATATGTCTAATTGATCCCACCGCTGGCTTGTTGAAACCAGAAATGAATTGCATTTAGAATCAAATGAATAGAAATGGATAGAAAAGAAAAAGTGAATGAATTGGTTTGCATTCAATCATGAATGTGGTTTCTCACTAATTATGAAAATGACTTGAGAATTAATTTAAGTTTTTCAAATTATTATTTTCAAGTAATTGAAGTTCAAAAATGTATTTAAATGAATTGATTATTGTGAATCTGTTGAATATGGAAATTAAATATATGTTCCCATGGATTCTTTTACGGTGAAGTTGCCATAAATTTAATGTAGTTAGAATCGGGTTCAGCAAATTAATTTATTTAAATCAATTTAATAACTAATATTTATTTTGGAAAATAGAAAATCATGTATTGATTTGGATTAAATTATAAAGTGCTAGGTTAAAAGTCTAGGAAACACATATAATTAGACCCAATACATGACAGGCCCAAAACCTTCATAATATGTATGATGGGGCGACAACCCTTGTAATGACCCGATAGTTAAGGGTGTCAGAAATTGTATTTTTGGGACTCCATTTTTGTAAACTGGACTCACAAATATTTAATTAAATATTTAGTTGGGTAGCTAATTAATTTTTGGATTAGTGAATTTTGTGAAATTAGGAGTTATTAAGGTTCAGGGACTAAATCGTGTAAAGGTTAAAAGATGAATTATAAATTAAAAAAACTAAAGGGGCTAAAGTAGTAATTATGCCACTTAATTAATGATGATGTATAGGTGGCCGACCAAGGGCTAAATAAAATGCATGTGCTTAAAATAAATATATATGTTATATATATCTATTAACTTTAATGTATATATATAATAATTAAAATGAATGTATAATAAAAGAAAGAAAAGGAAATAAAAGTGGAGGCATGCAAATTTAACAAAGAAAAGAAAGAAGAAAAGAAGAAGATAGTCACACACGGGCAACACACATGGGCATGTGTCACACACGGGCAACATACATAGGCGTGTGACCCAAGTCAATGAGTTACACTGGCAAGGACACGGTTTGGGACACGGCCGTGTGTCCCAACTTTGAGAGTTACACGGCCTAAGACACGGGCATGTGTCTCAGTCGTGTGAAGCACACGGCCTAGCCACATGGGTGTGTGACCCTTGTATCAAAATTTCTGTAATTATTTCCTAAACTTCTAGAATTATTTCAAGTTAGACCTTGCTTATTTTTAAACGGCTTTTAAGGTTCCATAGACTAAAAATAGGGTTGTAAGAGTAACTTTTACTTTGAATTGGAGTGGATTAGCAAACCTAAATTAAGTGCATTCCACTAACATCATCGAAGATAAATAAAAAAAGATAATCAATGACGGAGTATGAACCAATACTCTGATGCTAATAATTGGAATAATCTTGTATGTATCCATGTTCTGACATTCTAGAAGGGATAAATAGTGATAAGAGTGTAGATAGTGGAAAACTAAGTTTAGCAATGTATAAATAATGATAAGAATGTAGATCGTGGAAGAGCAAGTTTAGTATTACATAGCATGATTAGTTATCTGATTGTACAAGACATCATTATGGAAATATTAGATTAGTATATATTGCTCCATGTATGACACTACTACGAAATTTTAGATTGGCATGATCTGCCCTTAGATGTTATGACGATATTAGTTAGCTTGTCTACCGTTTGTAATGTAATTA
The DNA here is from genome assembly GCA_020496765.1 of Gossypium stocksii. Classification (NCBI taxonomy): domain Eukaryota; kingdom Viridiplantae; phylum Streptophyta; class Magnoliopsida; order Malvales; family Malvaceae; genus Gossypium; species Gossypium stocksii. Next base: position 61,250,371 of record CM035622.1, read on the forward strand.
AATATTCTGATTGGTTGTAATGCCCGTGACCCTAATCCAATGACGGAGAGAAGTTAGAGGTGTTACAACCCTAGTTTATTTAGCTAGGGTTTGCAGCCCCTCTCTTAGTAGATGTAACGCCCCAAATTTTAAGGTTTTTAAGTTTGTGAGTAAATTATTGTTTGCATGTGTGAGTCTGCTGAAGTGATGTTTTGGGTGTGGTTAGGGGGCCTTTGGAAGGACTGGGTTTGGGCCCAACCCTTGGAAAAATTTTAATTTTAGCTTTAAGCGAATTTGGACGTTGGTAGGTAGGACTTATAAATTAATGGTGTGGTTTCTTAGCACAATTACAAAAATATCCTTAGATTGCAAAATTACCGTAATACCCCTAGCTTGCAAAATTATCGAACTACCCTCGGTTTGCAAAATTATAGAAATACCCCTAGATTGCAAAATTATTGAAATTCCCCTGGTTTGCAAAATTACCAAAATACCCCTAGATTGCAAAATTACCAAATTACCCTCGATTTATAAAATTACCGAAATACTCCTGTAGGGTAGGATTACCAAAATACCCCTGTAGGGCAAGATTACCGAAATACCCCTATAGGCTAGGATTACCAAAATACCCCTATAGGGTAGGATTATTGAAATACCCTCGGTAGAGTAAAATGATCGTTTTGCCCTAAGGTATAAAATGACTATTTTACCCTCGTGGGTAAATGACTGACTTGGGCTATGACTGATTTGACTGTGAATGTTTGATTGTGTTTTAATTTACTTGATTGCAATTGTATGACTGATTTTGAGCATGTCATTCTGCATAATGCATGGGTTGTGATGTTGTTTATGGAGGAAGTTCTGTTCTGATAAGGTCGCACGGGTTGCGCGAGACGACTGTGGACCCAGCTCTGTTCTGATAGGATCGCACGGGTCGTACGAGATGACTGTGGATCCAATATTGATGGCTTAAAGCTACTTTTTTTATTATGGCTTTGTGCCAACCTAATGGTGGCTCTGTGTTGCCTTGATTATAGCTTTGTGCCAATTGTATTTACCTACGGCTACGTGCTAATTGCATTTATTGATGACTATATGTCTATCACATTTACCTATGGCTGTGTGCCGATTATGTTACCCGAGTTGATGGCTATGTCCCTAACATAATGCATTTATCGATGGCTTTGTGCCATTCTACTTATGGCTTTTACCCATTCTGTTATTTGGCAGCATTGCTGCGATATTTACGGCTTCTAGCTGTTCTGTCTATGGCGCTAAGTCGTTCTGTTAACTTAGTGTCACAACTAGTGCTAAGCTTGGTGTGTTGGTTGGGTGGGTTGATTTATTCCCCACAGATGTGTATGGTTGGTACGGGTGGTGTGTTGGCTGGATTGGGATGGGATGCATACTCACACTATTGCATATCTGCTTTTGAGTTCTGTCTTTGGATTAGGCTTAGGCCACTTGTTCTATTACTGGTTTGGGCTAGGCCCAATTGATTCTATTATGGGCTGTGACCCAATTGATGTTGTAGTGGGCTTAGCCCACGTATGCTCTAAACTGGACTGTACTGTTTCTGTTGTAAGGCTTTGGCCCAGTCTGTTTCTATTTCTGTCTTCGTGTACTGACTGTTACTCTAGTAAGGGGATTATACACTGAGTTTTCATAAACTTACCCCGTTTATTAATTTTTCTCGGGTAATCCCCAACCTTAGGAGGAACGGTGCTACGAGGGATTCGGAGATGGCCACACATCTACTTTTATTTTTCTATTAAATTATTCATGAGTACTTTAATTTGGTTTTGAGTTGTAATAAGGCCTTTATAATTTCTGAATTTTAACTTCGGGTTTTTTTATTTACTTTAATTTATATCTGTCAGAGGTAAATCACGATTTTTCCAAAATGTTAACTGTTTTTCTTAAAACATCTCGTTTTTGTAAATCAGTTTCTTTTAAATAAAGCTTCCACAACAAATAAGGTTTAAAAGGGTAATAACATTTTACAAGAGAATAGCTTTTAATAAACCACGTTTTGAAAATAAGCAAACAAAATTCGAGATTTTATGCAAGGTTTAAATGGCAATAATTTTTAAATAAGAAGGATTTTAAATGAAAATAAGGTTTTCAAAAAACACATCAATGTGACACGCCAGATTCGGGCCTAACTTCTAGGACGAGTTTGGGGTATTACATTTAATGGTATCAGAGCCAGGTTGTAAAACATGACTGTGGATGGGGCTTTTAAATTTGAATTTCTAAAAAAACTGTTTCAAAAGATTTGAAGTATTTGGAATGTTCTACTGAATGTTTTCCTGAAAGTGTAGTTTACCGAGTCTCTAGCGCCGAATCCGTAAGTTCGTTTAGATATAGACTGTACTTAAAATTAGATTTTTGTATTTACTCTGTATGCTTTGGAAATGAAGATTCTTAACTAGCACCTTAATGGATTCTGAGTGTAAGCAAAGTCCGCTAACTTTGGATGCTGATAACCCTGAGCTTGGTGCTGAGGCACTGACCAAGTTAGTAAGGGAAGTGTTGGAAGAGGTTTTCGAGGCTAGATTTAAGGCGGATGATGAAACACTTCAGCCTAGGCGCTTGGAGTGTAACAAGAAGAGAGATCGTAGTCCGTTGAAGCAAGAGGCTCGTTCTATGAAACGTATTAAGACACGTCCGAACTTTCTAACTTGTGAGCACTGCAAAAGGCATCATCCGGGTGAATGCCGGAGGAAGGCAGGAGCATGTCTCAGATACGAATATTTGCAGCATCGGGTTCGTGATTGCACGATCCCTTTTTAACTCAGGTGTGTTTTGTTTTGATGCATTGTTAATATCAAAATTGTATGCATGTGGTTGTTAGGTGTGCTAGACGTATGTATGAGAAGTTCCAAGATCTAGTGAAAGTGTGATAGTAGTAGGATCAGAGTGCGCAACGGTAACATAATGGGGTAGTTGTACATGACTACCCTGTTTCAAACAAAATTCAAGATTTTATGCAAGGTTTAAATGGCAACAATTTTTAAATAAGAAGGGTTTTCAATGAAAACAAGGTTTTCGAAAAACACTTCAATGTGACATGCCAGATTTTGGCATAACTTCTAGGCTGAGTTTGGGGTGTTACATGGCAAATGAATTAGATAATGAAGTGGAACAAGAGTTCTACTTTAGTGATGAGCATAGTGATGATTGTAAGGCAACAGAGTCGGTAACTCTGAATGTTAACCCAACCAATGCTCAATAACTTAATGTAGAGCGAGATGATAACAATGGAGCAGGTGATTGACATTTACTTAGAGCTATCGTTGATGCACTTCAGTGTGTTACGGGAACTACATTCGCTACAGTGCCTGCACCTACCATTTGATGAGCTTTAATGAAAGAACTGCAGAGATATGGTGCAACTGAGTTTTTGGGGTTGAAAGAGGCTGATCTCTCAGCAGAGAAAGTTTAGATTGAATCCACTAATCGTGTTTTGCAACAACTTGAATACAACTCACGTAAAAGTGTAAGTTGTGTTGTTTCTCTACTGAAAGGAGAAGCATATACATGGTGACAGTCAATAATACGTCACATACCTATTGAACAGGCCAATTGGGAATTCTTTCAAAAGGACTTTCAAAACAAATATGTCAAAGAGTTGTACAGTAAAGATAGAAGGAAAGAGTTTTAGCTATTAAAGTAAAGTCAAATTTCAGTGGCCGATTATGAACGGGAATTCGTACAACTTAGTAAGTACACTATTGAATTTATACCATCTGAAATAGAAAGTTGTAAGCGATTTCTATGTGGGTTACATGATGAACTATGGGTACAGCTGGTATCACATCGAATTACAGAATTTGTCGATCTAGTTGAATGAGCAAAGGTGGTAGAACAAAACTTGGGACTTGATAAAAAGGCTTAGGTTACTCCCACTATTGGGAAGCTGTTTGGAGCTGCTAGCTTGCATCCACAATTGAAATGAACTAAGGAATTTTACGGTGTCTAGAAATTGACTTTTAAATCTGACAGATCTGGTAAAAATCGTGATTGACAACTGACTGTGTCCACGGGTAGTTTACGAGGCTCGACCAGGGATATTTCAAATTGTGAACATTGTGGGAAAAAACACCATGGTGAATGTTGGAAGCTAAGTCGTGCTTGTTTTCCTATAGATCTGTGGAGCATTTTGCTCGAGAGTGTTTAAAGAATGAAAATGCTACTCCTGTCTCTTCTTAGAGGTCTGTGCCTACATCTAGGGGCCACGAAATAAGTCATGGCGGTTCTTTTACTAGAGGTGGTGCTAGAAAGGGAAGTGATACTGTTACCCATTAGGTAGAGGTTAGAGTGCCAGCACGAGCTTATGTAGTACGGACACGTGATGATGGTGATGCTACCAACGTTGTGGTAGGTATCTTTTTATTGCATTCAGAACCTGTTTATGCTTTGATAGACCTGGGATCTTCACACTCTTACGTTAATGCTGAGTTAGTTAAATCAAGAAGTTTAAAAGCCGAGACATCTAGAGAGTCAATAGCTGTGTCAAGTCCTTTGGGATAGTTCGTAATAGTGGATCAGGTGTTTAGGCGATGTCTGTTAGAAATATAGAATATAGCCTTCCCTGTTGATTTGTTGATAATGCCATTTGGTGACTTTGATTTTATTAGGGGAATAGATTTGTAATGCCTCGAATTTTGGGCCTAAAAGTTTTGAGGTTTAGTGGTTAGAGACAAATCGGAGAATGCACATAAGTGATTAGTTGAGAATTTTAGTGTCAGAATGGGCCCGCTAGTCTGGTGGTTGAGTGAGTGTTAGTGAACCCTAGGGTTGTGGATTCGAGTCTTGTGTGTGTGGAATTTAGAAACATTTTAGTTTCTTTGGATTTAAGTTAGTATTTTGTTTTTAAATATTTATTTATTTATTATATTTTTCTGTTCTTTTATTTTTCTTTTCTTTTCACGTTCTTTTTCCTCCCCTTCAGTTTCTTTACTTTCTGGATTTTAAAGAAATAATAATTCTCAAAGAACGTTTTATTCTCAATTCCTAAAATTTTGCTCCTCTGTCGTCTTCTTCGTTGCCAAATCAGGTGTGGGATTCAATTCTTATCTACATTATTTTAATTTGTAAATTTTTGCTTTAACATATTTCAAATTTGTGTTAACCCCCTTGATTTTGGGTTTTTGATCGCTAAAAGGGTTGTAGTACTCTTTGATCTGATATACTTTCGACTTGCTAAGGTTAGGGACGAATTAGGTGGCTTGAATGGTGAATTTGAGGCTATTTCAGGGTGGTTTGACGACCTCTCTAGCGGTCACACGAGCGTGTGTCGACTCAGACAGTCGTGTAGAATTGGGTGTTAAGGTTTTCAGGTAAAATTGGGAGCCACACAGCCTAGCCACACGGCCGTGTGGCTGATTTAGGGATTTTTGTCAATATTCACATGGTCGTGTACCCTAGACGCATGGGCGTGTGTATTTGGGAATTAGGGATTCAGGGATTTGGTTCCACACGGCCTGGCCACACGGCTGTGTGACTGATTTAGGGATTTAGGGATTCCACACGAGCATGTGTTTTCGACACACGACCGTGGTGGGCACACAGGCATGTGAGACCCTCACATGGCTGTGTCTGCCCTGCACTTGATTTTAGTGGAATTGGATAGTGAGTTGCATGTCCTGATCACACGGTCGTGTCCTCACTTTACACGGGCATGTGCCTCTATCACACGACCGTGTGTGACCTATCACACGGGCGTTTGGAACCCCACATAGCTTAGGTTACTCCACACGGCCGGAGCACACGGGCGTGTAGCCCTATCTTGCCAAATGATTAGTTCTAGGTCGAATTTAAGTGTAATTGTGACTGTATACATTTCAACCCTCAGCTGAACTTTAGTGAGGGTAATTACGACTCTATTCTGGGCTTCAATTGTGTGTTTTTAGTGAATGATTGCGTGGTATGCCTGATATTGAAACCAATTAAATGAGTGTACTCATCTCTGATTCTGATTAATTAAATGTGAGTGTCTTCCTTTGAATGATTGTCTAGAATTGGTATTCTGATTTTGTACATGAAACTGCATACATACATACATATGCATAAAATGTTATGGGATGGGATTTTGAAGAGAAGGAAGACTGTAACTGAACTGAACTGGCAGTTTTACTGCAACTAAACTCTACAACGGATTACCACACTACACCATACAACATGTGCGTTAGCTACAATACCTACCATTGACTGATTTGGCAACTCAACTGCAATTTACTGGTATAGAAGTTTACTGCATTGCACTGTACCGCATATACGTTAGCTATGCTACGTACCCTTATATGATTTGGTAGTTTATCTACTTATTGATTGTCTTAATCCCTAAGAGTCGTGGACTTACTGAGAGACTCTTAAGCCTATTGACTGGCAGCTCAGCTGTATTATAATGATATGTGTGGCATTTGGTACAGCTTGAAAGTGTAGGGATGGGTGGGTGTTTTAAACCCTACAGTAAGTGTAGGGATGGAAGGAGAGGTGTCTTGGTTGGATGGGTGGGTTATTCTATAATTCAACTGCATACATGCACATTGGTTTATGTGAACTGTGTGCATCATAGCTATTGTTTGCTTCTATTTGATTGATTGACACCATTTTGCATTTGACTATTTTTTGTTGACTGAAAAACGCATATGGTTGTGTGAGTTTGTAGACACTGATTATAACTGACCGACTGTATTGTTATAGCAACTGTAAGATTGATTGAGAACTATTGTTACTGTGACTGAATGGTTCTACGACTGTGTGACTGAGTGTGTTGGTAACATGCTCTAAATATTGTTATCTACCGGTACATTCGTTGTGAATGTACCAACTGGTTCTGTATAGCTCTATAAGTATGTTCCGCATCTGAACTATTTTTCTAGCTTTCTGTGTTTGTTACCATAGTTAGTTGGTTTTGATCTCACACTAAGCTCGTGTAGCTCAGCCCCTCTTTTGTTTCCCTTTCAGGTACCTTTCAGAATTCTATAGCTAGACCTAGTACGCGGAGGCCTTAGACAGTCACGGTTGCAAAAGATTATTTCGGTTTTATTTTCTGATTTATATTTTGATTACACTATTCTGGAATTGTAAAGTTTGATAATATTGTGGTACAGTTTCCGTTATAAATTTTTACTCATTTATTTGATTCTGACTATTTATTAAACTTATTTGCAATTTTTATTAAATGTTTTTCCTAAGCAATTGAATATTTGGTTAGATATGTTAAACTTGTTTTGTAAAAGTTTTCCTCGATCACTTTGGTGATTGATGTAGCATCCTGAATTCAGTCTAAACTTCTAGGCTGAGTTTAGGGTGTTACAAGATTGCCTTACTGAACATGGAATGATTCTAGATTGCAGGTAAAAAGAAATTTGTGGTTCAAAGTGACGGCAGTAGCATAATTGAAGTGAATGGTGTTCAAACAAGTGGGTTAACTCGTATCATTTCGATGATTCGAGCTAATAAACTTCTCAATCAAGGCTGTGAAGATTTTCTAGCCTATGTTATCAACTCGAATTATGGTGATAGTTTGAGCAGTAAATTTGTACTGTTTGGGAATTCTCCAATGTGTTTCCCGAGGAATTACCGGGATTACCACCAGATCGAGAGGTTGAATTTGCAATTGAAGTGTTTCTTGGTATGGCTTCGGTGTCAATGCACCTTTATTGTACGGCACCTACAGAGCTGAAATAATTGAAAGGGCAATTGTAAGATTTACTAGATCACGACTTTATACGCCCTAGTATATCGCCTTAGGGAGCTCCAGTGTTATTTGTTAAAATAGAAAGATAGCTCGATGCAATTTTGCATAGACTATCAATAATTAAATAAATTGACAATTAAGAATTGATACCCTCTACCTCATATCGATTACTTGTTTGATCAACTAAAAGGACCTTTTATCTTTTCTAAGATCGATTTGAGATCGAACTACTATTAGTTGAAAGTAAAAGATAGTGACATACCTAAGGCGAGATTTCGTTCACATTATGGCCACTATGAATTTTTGGTGATGTCTTTTAGTCTGACTAATGCTCCAGCGACATTCATGGATCTCATGAATCATATTTTTCAATCGTATTTGGATCAATTTGTGTTAGTTTTCATTGACGACATCTTGATCTATTCGAAATCTGAATCTAAGTATGAGTAGCACCTCAAAATTATTTTGGAAGGGTTATCAGAAGTTGTGTTTTTGGGACATGTTATCTCGGCAGATGGAGTTAGAGTTTACTTGAAAAATATTGAAGCCTTTATTCAGTGGAAAGCACCAAGCAATGTGTTAAAGGTGTGCAGTTTTCTTGGTTTAGCTGGTTATTATAGAAGATTCGTAAATGGATTTTCCAAGATAGCTTTTCCGATGACAAAGCTATTGTATAAAAACTTTTAGTTCATTTGGAGCATTGAATGTTAAGAGATTTTTGACAAATTAAAACAAATGTTGACTGAGGCACCAGTTTTAACTCTACCTGGACCGGGAAAAAATTGTGATCTATTGTGATGCCTCATTGAGTGGCCTTAGTTGTGTCTTGATGCAAGACGGAAAAGTGATCACTTATACATCTCGTCAACTAAAAATCCATGAACGTAACTTTCCGATACAAGACTTAGAGTTAGCTACTGTGGTCTTTTCTCTAAAGATCTGGAGACACTATCTATATGGTGAAAAGTGTCACATCTATACCGATCACAAAAGTCTTAAATACCTCCTAACACAAAAGGAGTTGAATTTAAGACAACGACATTAGGTTGAGCTTTTAAAAGATATGATTGTGTTATTAATTACCATCTTGGTAAAGCTAAAGTCATAGCTGATGCGTTGAGCAGAAAAACAGCCGTTGAGGTTCAAGCATTGTTTGCTCAACTTAATATCAATGATGATGAGAGCTTGTTGGTCGGGTTAAAGGTCAAGCGGGTGTTGTTTGATCAGATTAAAGTGGCATAGTTAGATGATGTCAAGTTAGCAAAAAAAAAGAGACATGGTTCAAAATGGTGCACTAGAAAGTTTCAGTGTTGATGATTGTGATTGTTTGAGATTTCAAAATTTCAGTATTGATGATTGTGATTGTTTGAGATTTCAAAATCGAATCTATGTTCCAAATGTTACAGAATTAAAATAGTTGATACTTCATGAAGCTCATGAAAGTCCTTTTACTTTACATCCCAGAGGAACGAAAATGTATCGAGACCTACAAGATGTGTATTGGTGGCCAGGAATGAAAACAAAAGTAGTTGAGTTCGTAGCTAAATGCTTAATTTGTCAATGAGTTATGGAAGAACATCAGGTTCCTACAGATTTACTTTAGCCCATTTCTATTCTTGAGTGGAAATAGGAATGCATCATGATGGATTTTGTAACGGGACTAGCATTATCTTCGAGCAAGAAAAATGCTATTTGAGTGATTGTTGATTGACTTATGAAATCGACTCATTTCGTTACTGTCAAGACTGACTAGTCACTTCAAAAACTCGCTAAAATTTACATTCATGAAATTGTGAGATTGCATGGTGTTCCTATGTTTATTATCTTTAATCGAGATCTGCAATTCACTTTGAGATTTTGGAAGTAGTTGCATGAATCTCTTGGTATGAGACTCAATTTCAGCACAGGCTTTCACTGCAGACAGATGGACAATTTGAACATGTTATCCAACTTTTTGAAGATATGCTTCGCACTTGTGTAATTGATTTTGAGTCAGATGGGAATATTATCTACTTTTGGTCGAATTTGTATATAACAATAGTTTCCACTCAAGTATTCAAATGGTTCTGTACGAAGCCTTATATGGTCGTAAGTGTCAAACACCTATTTGTTGGATAGAATTGTATGAAAGAAAAGTTGTTAGGCTAGAATTGATTCAAGAATTGGATGACATTGTTAAGATGATCGGAGATAGATTGAAAATAGCTTTTGATAGACAGAAATCGTATGTGGATTTGAAACATAGAGATATTAAGTTTGCTATTGGTGACAAGGCGTTTCTAAAAGTGTCACATTGGAGGAAAGTTCTGCGATTTAGTAGAAAAAGGGAAGCTGAGTCCTCATTTTGTTGGACCGTATGAAATCACTAAAAGAGTGGGATTAGTTGCGTATCGATTAGGTTTGCCTGTAGAATTACAAAAAATGAACGACGTCTTCTATGTTTCAATGCTTAGAAGGTATGATCGGATCCGTCTAACATTATTTCAATGGAAGAAATTGAAATTCATGCCGACTTGTCTTATAAAGAAGAACCAGTCGAAATTTTCGCTCGCGAGATGAAAGAATTACTTAATAGATGTATTTCATCAGTAAAAGTTCTATGGCGTAGCTATAGTGTTGAGAAAGCGACTTGGGAACCCGAAGAGACAATAAGATCTCAATATCCCCACCTCTTTTCAAGTAAATTTCGGGGACAGAATTTAATTAGTGGGGAGAATTGTAATGACTCGATAGTTAGGGGTATCAAAAAATATATTTTTGGGACTCTATTTTCGTAAACCAGACTCATAAATATTTAATTAAATATTTACGAAGTTAGTTGGGTAGCTAATTAAATTTTGGATTAAAGATTTTTGTGAAATTAGGAGTTATTAAGGTTCAGGGACTAAATCGCGCTAGTGTTAAAAGTTGAATTATAAATTGAAATAAACTAAAGGGATTAAAGTAGCAATTATGCCACTTAATTAATGGTGTATTGGTGGCTTGCCATGGGCTAAATAAAATGCATGTGCTGAAAATAAATATGTATGTTATATATATTAACTTTAACGTATATATATAAATAAATTAGTTGTTCTTATCCTCGATGGAGGTATTAACATAAATTAGGGTTTTCTACGGATCAAGTCAAGTGAATAAATCGTCTAGTTCAAGAGTTGATAACAAGTGAAGTCTAGGTGGAATCTCCCTTGAGTATTGTCCAAATCAATCAATTTTTCCTGAGAGTTTTCCCCAATTTACTTTCTGTGCATTCTTAGTTTAGTTTTAGAATTAGTTTAGTTTAATAAAAACCCTTTTATTCTCAGGTTAAATAATAGAAAGAATGTTAGTACTAGTACTTTTGGTTCCCTTGGGTACGATATCTCAATCTTGCCACTAAGCTATACTATTGTTCGATAGGTGCGCTTGCCTTAAAATCGTTATACTAGTTAGTTTTTGGTGTGATCATTATTATAAATTTTATTACTTCATATCGCGAATATCACTTAGCCTAATATTCATTGAACCTTATGAGATTTTAGAGTGTATAGGGCCATTGGTAATAAACAATAAAATAAAATATAATGGTAATAAACTGGGATCCCCAACATGAATCTTCAGCAGAATACTAAGTGCTCACAAGGTATAAAGAGATAGGTGATTATCGAAGCAATAAAGCTCAATGTATATCTTACCCAGTGTCACTCATCTATTTAATCTGAGATTTAAACATGCATACTAACCTCACCTTCTGATGATGGCAATACGGCACTATTAAGAACAAGTGAACCAAATTCCTCTAATCATCACTAAACTTCCATTGTAATGCTTGTTGGCTCAAATTGTCACTACACATTCCAGTGTCAGTGGCTACAATGACACTTTTGTGTTACAAAACATTCAAACCCCAAGATTAAACAATAAAAGCAAGATTAAATAACATAACATTTAACCAATAATTCATGTGTATTTCCATACAAACAGAAAACAGAGAGTAATCACCAGCATTTAGAAAGAAATAAGAAAGAATCGAATGGAGAATACTATCCCTAGATAACTTAACTGAATATCTCTATTCCCTCTAGTCCCGCACTTAGGTCTCCTTGTCAGGAGCTAGTCAGCATCTAGTTTTCACGTTGGCTCACCCATGAGAGGCTTAAACTGCCATGGCCACAAGCTTCAAGGTAGGATGATGAAGACGATGGTATGGAAAAAAGCTTTTTTTTCTTTTCTCACGTCATCTTTTATGTCCTCCTCCAACAGTATAGGTGTCCTTTCCCAAAATGATTTTGTCCTTGTACGTACAAGTTATACCAGACTGGACAGCTCACGCAATTTTAGTTCTTATCTAGACAGCTATCAAGTGCGGCGACAATTCTAGACACAATCTGGAATTCACTCATATAGCGACATTAATGCAAAAAGATAACAAAATAAAGGATAAAATAGGCTAGGATTCACTGAGTTATAAAATACAATTTACTAAACTAAAAATTCTAAAATGTATGCTAAGGAAAACTAAATGGGAACAATTTAACCAATAAGTAATGGGGAAAACCTATGTTCTTTCTAGTGCTATTACACCCTCAAACTTGAGTTTTTACTTGTCCTCAAGTAAAATAAAAGCTAGCAAGGCTACAAAAAAATTTACTAAGGCAAATGATCATTCTAGCAACTTGAACCCTCTAAATTCCCAATGGATGAGTCACATTGAGATGAAAGAATATTGCATCGACAATTCATAAGCATGAATGAATAAGGTTGCAACTTCATCAATGTTAGCATCATGCTTCAAACCCTAAGTTCTATCTACCATTACAACATTATTGTACAATAATAAGTATACATTTTTTTGGAGTAAGGGATATCGTTGCATTATTGTACCCTTGTTCCTGAGAAGTACGATGGGGTGCAACAAACCCTCAAGGAGCATGTAATTGCACCGACACACACTCATGCAGCGACAGCTTTTTGCTAGATTGATTTTTCTAATGCTTGTATTGGTGTGTACCTTTTTAACATTCCATACTACACCCACCTTGGAGCGTCTCTAATTTATAACTATATATACATATATAAGCAGCTGTAAAAAGCATATTCATTCAAGATTTAAGGAATGATAGCAGTCATCCATTACTAATGAAACCTAATCCATTCATCAATGAATTAAAGCTGTTACCTTTTGTCAAATTTATCCAACTCATTCATTGATAATTTGCATGATTCAAGAATTAAGCATCAAATGTAACAAAAATTTTGAACAATTTTCATTAGCTATAATTAAACCTTCCACGCTTCATTTCCGAAAACAAAATTTTTGAAATATGGGTGCATTTCCAAGCCCCATATGCTTTCCCCTAAACTTAAAGTTTGCATTGTCCCCAATGCACTAACATGAAAATGTAATGACAATAAAAATGCAATCACAATGTATATATTTATCAAAATTAAACTTACATCTACATGCAATACATGAATACTATAACTAAAGCTTAAAATGAACTAGCTCAATTATCCGCTGCCGTCGATGTGGCTGTATGAAGTTTCTTTCTCCTTTTTTTCCTTTTTCATGTTTTTATCCTTAAAGTGCTTCCTTTTTATTTCTTTGGGCTTTGCACGGTCTTCAGATTGCTCCTCAGTTCCCGGTTCTACCCTGACATTATCGACTGCTACCTATGTAGGAGAGGCCACTTGGAGTGGTCCAGTGTAGACCACTATTGCCAATGAATTGCATTACTCCTCACTGGTTACCTTAGCAACTTTTACTGATTTCAACCCAGTTCACTCTAAATTATCAATATTTTCACCCACAGACTCAGGTGCAATGACAATCTCCTTAAAAAAATCTTCTTGTTGTTTTTCCTTCTCATTTTTAACAACTTTTTCGTCTTCAACAACAACTTCCTCTTCTATAGCAACAACTTCCTTTTCAACAATAATGTCATTTTGATCAGCAAAAATACCACCCTGAAACAAGCTATCAATATTTCACAAGCATTCGTTAATATCCCTGGATTCCTCTTCTTTCTCATTATTAGAGACCTACACAATGGGTAGGGATGCCACCGATCTATCTCATCCTTCTAAGTCATCATCCGAGGAAGAGAGGTCATAATTACGAATGATTGGTGGAAGCACTGGGAATTCTGATAGTGAGAAAGGGCTCAGTTGACCTAATTTGACTACAATAGAACTGTTCCGGGCTCTAGTATAAGTATAAAAAAATTTTAGGATTTGTTTATATCTTCTATTGTAGCGACTAGCCTGACCTGCCTATTGTTGATGGAATTTACCATTTTTTTGACATCTTTCAATTTATACCATAATAATGTCTCTGCATTTAGGTTTGTTCCTTTGTTGTCGGCTTTGGCTTTACCCTTTCTTGTCTTGTTGATTTTTGTCTCCTTCAATATCGACGTGTCCTTGCCACGAGTCATTCTCTCTACAGAGGCTTCATTAATTAGGCCTTTATTGTCCAAGACTTCTTCACCAACACCAAGCACGATACCTCTTTGCCAACATAATAACATCACCAGTGACGGGAAAACCAAGATCCCAGTTTGCCTTGTGGTGCAGTCAGCAAGTTTTTGGTGAACTATTATGCCTATATCAATCTTTCTACCCTTTACGATAGAATGTATTAAACACATTCTGTCAAGGGTGACTGTAGTGCTGTGAGTAGAGGGCTTTAGCCTACAGTTGACAAAATGAAACCAAAGTTTGCCTTGTAGCATCAAGAAGCGATTATGCATCGTATAATTCTTTTGATGAGAACCCGTCTGTAACGCACCAAAATTGGGCCTGGAAGAGTGGGCCATGTGGGCCCAATAGGCTTGTGGACCCTACATGGGTGGTTGTCTTTGGACTTGAGGGAATTAGTGGGCCGATTGTGTCATACATGTGGCTATGGAAAATATGGCTTAGCGGTCCAAGCGAGCACGTGGGCCCCACTTGGGTTACGTAATGGGCCCTGGGCCCATGTATACTGAATGGCATGTTGGTATATTAGCTAAGAGGTTTGGGAGTGTGGGGGAGTGTTGGAGAAGTCTTGGGTTCAAACCTAGACCTTAGCAAAAATTTATGTTTTTCTCTTATAGCGGCCTTGACATTAGTGGGTAGACTTTAAGAATATTTTTGGTGAAAGCATGACACAAAAGGAGATGTGGTCTAGTGGCAAGAAAGTGACGCCATAAGGGAAGCAAGGGGTCTAAGGTTCAAGTCTTAACTCTTACAATTTATTTTGGTTTTTCTTTTGAATAAATTTAGAAACGAGTAGGTGGGCTTTAAAGTTAAATGTGTTGGGCTTATGACACAAAGGAGCTTATGTCTGAGTGGTGGTGGCTTGACAGGGCTATCGAGAGGACCTTGGTTCAAATCCATTTGCACGCAAGGGTTGGTTATTTTGCTAATAAGTTGGTTTTGGATGATTGATGGAGAATCCCATATCGGGAAGCTAACATGAGAATAGGCGAGAAGTTGGCTTTAAATAGAGCAAACCATGAGGAGAGTAAGCATACCTTTCTTGGCTTATCCCTTTCACGTTATGGTGTGTTCATTTGGGTTAGGCGTTGGATCATTCGTTGATCTGTATGCCGTTGGGTCACGGTGGTGGTGACTGTAGTTGATCGACACACCTCCCTGGGGAGTCAAGGGTGCGATTATTGTTGGCTTCTAGGCATAGCAGTGTTCAGAGCGTGGATTAACTTCAGATACCTATCAGGTAATCCCTAGCTTTAAGAGGATCGGTGCGGCGAGGGACTCAGAGAAGGCCACACATTGCTTATGCCCTGTCTTGATTTACTTTTAAGTACTTTATTCTAATTTGGGTTGTAATAAGGCCTTTTAAACTTTCTGGTTTTTACATTTGGGATTTTATTTATTGTTTTATAATTACTAGAAGTCGAACACGGTTTTTCCAAAATAATAACTATTTTTCAAAATATCACGTTTCCGCAACTGTTTTAAATTAGGCTTCCGTAACAATTAAGGTTTTAAAGGTAATAACATTTTACAAGAGAATGTCTTTTAATAAATCACATTTTAAAAATATGCATACGAAATTCTAGATTTTACACAAGTTTTAACTGGCAACAAGTTTTGATAAGAAGAGTTTTCAATGAAAATAATGTTTTCGAAAAATACTTTAATGTGACACGCCAGATTCAGGCCTAACTTCTAGGCCGGGTTTGGAGTGTTACATTTAGTGGTATCAGGGCCCAAGTTGCAAAACTTAGGCTGTCGAAATGGGCTTACTTTTTGGATTTTATAGTTGTTTACAACTGATTTTAAAGTAAGTCTGAAGGATTTATTTTGTGGCACACCGAGTTTCTAGCGCCAAATCCATAAGTTTCTAAATACTTTTGTCCGTTTAGAAATTGAAATATTTTGATTCTTTAGATATTGGACTGTATTTAGATTTGGTATTTATTCTGTGTGTTTGGAAATGTTTGGATGTGATGTTCTAGATATTGATATTGTAACCTATCTGCCACGGTAGGTGGATGTTTTGGATATGTGTTAAAGTTACTGGGATCAGAGGGCGCAACGGTAGCGTAGAGGGGTAGTAGTTACACGACTACCCTGTTAGTTGGAAATTTCGAGGACAAAATTTCTTTAAGGGGGTAGGATTGTAACTCCCCTAAATTGGGCCTAGAAGAGTGGGCTATGTGGGCCCAATAGGCTTGTGGACCCTACATGGGTGGTTGTCTTTGGAATTGCAGGAATTAGTGGGCCGGCTGTGTCGTACATGTAGCTATGGGAAAATATGGCATAGCGGGCCAAGCGAGCATGTGGGCCCCACTTGGGTTACGTAATGGGCCCTGGGCTCATGTATGCTGAATGGCATGTTGGTATGTTAGCTAAGAGGTTTAGGAGTGTTTGGAAGTGTTGGAGAAGTCCTACGTTCAAACCTGGACCTTAGCAAAAATTTATGTTTTTCTCTTATGGCGGCCTTGACGTTAGTGGGTAGACTTCAAGAATATTTTTGGTGAAAGCATGACACAAAAGGAGATGTGGTCTAGTGGCAAGGAAGTGACACCATAAGGGAAGCAAGGGGTCTAAGGTTCAAGTCTTGGCTCTTACAATTTATTTTGGTTTTTATTTTAAATAAACCTGGAAGCGAGTAAGTGGGCTTTAAAGTTAAATGTGTTGGGCTTATGACACAAAGGATCTACTGTCTGAGTGGTGGTCGCTTGATAGGGCTACCGAGAGGACCTTGGTTCAAATCCCTTTGCATGTAAGGGTTGGTTATTTTGCTAATAAGTTGGTTTTGGATGATTGATGGAGAATCCCACATCGGGAAGCTAACATGAGAATAGGCGAGAAGCTGGCTTTAAATAGAGCAAACCATGAGGAAAGTAAGCATACCTTTCTTGGCTTATCCCTTTGCTGTTGTGGCGTGTTCGTTTGGGTTAGGTGTTGGATATTCGTTGATCTATATGCCATTAGGTCATGGTGGTGGTAACCGTATTTGATCGATACACCCCCTGGGGAGTCAAGGGTGCAATTATTGTTGGCTTCTGGGCATAGCAGTGTTCAGAGCGTGGATTAACTTCAAATACCTAATAGGTAATCTCTAGCTTTAGGAGGATCGGTGCTACGAGGGACTCGGAGAAAGGCACACATTACTTATGCTTTGTCTTGATTTATTTTTATGTACTTTATTCCAATTTGGGTTGTAATAAGGTTATAACGCCCCAATTTTTAGGGATTTTGAATTGTTACTTGAATTTATTTTTGCATGGCTTGAGGTGCTGTATTAATGGTTTGAGTGTGATTAGTGGACCTTTAGAGGGCTTGGGTTTAAGTCTAAATGCCTGGCAGAATTTTAAATTTTAGCTTTATGTGAGAAAGGACTTTGGCAAAGTGGGCTTTTAAATAAATGTTTGGGTTTTATGGCACAAGTGAACCTATGGTAAAGTGGCAAGGTAGCGCCACTTAAAACACAAGAAGGTGGCGTATGGAGGCTTGTGAGGGAGCTAAGGTTTGAATCTCTTTTTGAGCAAGTACTTACTTTATTTTACTACATGTGCATTGTAAGAGGTGGAATCCAAGTTGAACTCTGAGGTAAAGTGTTTGAGTTGCTCATGGGATTGGATTGAAGAGTGATAAGGGGAGATTATCAAGGAGAGAATTTAGGAGTTTGAGTGTGAGGCTAGTGTTGGCCGAATGAGGGACTGTAGGAGGTGTAAATTCGGCTAGAGGGTAAAGGTTAACATTTTTAGTAGTTGAGGTGAAGAGAGTGTGTCGAAATCCTTATTCTTTTGGGATTTTAGTCCTTTGAGTTTCGGCATTTTGGTAGGTAAGTGTCGATTTCTACGTTTCGGGTTTTCGGGATTTGGTTTTGGTCATTCTATTATTGCCGAATAGGTAAGTTGAAGTGGGTTTTCATTCTTTGTCATTCCTTTCTATCATTCCCTCCTTTTGTTCAACAACTGAAAATCATAAAGTCTTTAGTCACCCTTGCTGATTTCTTCTTTGGCCGAACCCTCCCCATCTTTACTCTAAAAAGCCGAAACCTTTAAGTCTTCCTTCTCTCTGTCACCAACTCCTCCCTTTCATAACTTCTTTTTCTCCTTTTTCTTCTTTAAAGATCACCCTAGTTCGATAAACACACTCTTAAGCCGATTATTCCTTCTCTAATCAGCTACTCCTCTTGTGTGGTGTTCATAGACGAATCTTGCCTTTTGTATTCCTTAAGCACCCTTCTCTAGCCCAATACCTTAGATCCACTATTCTTCTATGTGTTTCGGTTGGACCTACTGTAGATCTAGGCTTAGACTAGTGGGAGACAGATCTCACTCTATCGTTACGAGTCAAGCAAATTCTTGGGTAAGAACTTCAATGTTCTTTTGCTTTTAGGTTGTTAGGGGAAAAGCCGAAACCCCTAATCCCTTGGTGTTAATCGGTTTAGATCCCTTCTTTGGGATTATGTTTTGGACTCTTTTGTTAACTAACTAAATTTTGTGGCCTTTCGTAAGGTAGATCTCGTGGAGGCTAGAGTGGTTAGTATTAGCAAGGCAGACTAGATCTAGTGGTTGGAACTGGATTGCGGCAAAGGTAAGTGATGGTGATGTTTTAGTGGTTGTCGAATAAGTAAGTTAGGGTGATGTTGATTATTCAATTGGATTGTGGTTGGACGTGTGGTTAAACGGTTATAGGTTAATTGTTCGCGGGATCTCGACATAGATCGCAAATAGGTGTGTAACGATACCCTCTAGTAGCTTAGATCGGCAAAAGCCGAAAAGCCGAAATGCCGAAATGCCAACATTTCGTGGACTTGTGAGCGTGCGAACGCTGGTGGGTCAATCCAAAATTTTGAATCTGGAATATTAGACGGTAAGGGCTACTGTGCGTGTTTCCATGCACTTAGGCTACTTTGGGCCACGATGGGTCGAAATTCAGCCCAATGGGCTTACAGGCCCATATAGGTAAAAGTACGCGGTAAGTAATTTCTGGTAAACTGAACATTAAATCTGTGATAATATGTGTAAAATTAGACCAAGCGGGCCACAGTAGCATGTGGGTTCCTTCGGGGCCATTAAGGTTTTTTGGGCCCGATTACACTATATGAATGAATGGACTATCTGAGTCGCTTGGAGCGATGTTAGACCTGCTAGAAGGTCGTATTAAGCATGAAACTTGAAGATGTAGCTAATTGACCAAAATAACCCTGAAGGGTGAATATTACCATTTTACCTCTAGATGCTAAATGATTGTTTTACCCTAGATGCTAAATGATTATTTTACCCCTAGAAATAGTTGACTGATTTGCATATTATCGTATCTAATATTCTGTATGCCCATGTCATGTAGTACTCTAGTTTGCATGGGCTTGGGTTATGGATAAGAAGGAAGTGCTATAAAGTGGCATTGCCATGTAATCTGTTTAGAGGCTCTGCCTCGTATTTCTGTTCTGGTGGCTCTGCCACGATTTTAGTATTAGCAGCTCTGCTGCGTCTGTGGTGTGTAGGGCTAGGTGGGTTGAGTTATTCCCCACATGGTGTGTAGGGCTGGTACGGGTGGTGTGTTGGGTTGGACTGGGCTTTGGCTTTGCATACATACATTTTTATATATATTTTATGTTCTGTATCTGAAATGGGCCCAGGGCCCACTCAGTTTCTGAAAAGGGCCAAGGCCCAGTTTGATCTGTACTTCACTACGGCTTCGACCCAAATTGAGCTATTGACTAATCTCTTATTTTGGTTGGGTTAGTTACGCACTGAGTTTTCACAAACTCACCCTATTATTTTCCATCCATGCAGGTAACTCCCAACCATAGAGGACTTGGAGCTGCGAGGGATTCAGGGTGGCCACGTGATACATGCTTCAGGTTTTTAATGGTTTCTTAAATTTAATTTATTTATAGTTCATTTTCAAATTTCAGATTTAAGTTGTAATAAGGCTGCTCGGGTATTTTTTTGGGGTTTTTTTACTATTTGTTTTACAACGGTAGGCTAGTCTATGCGGGTTTTTCCAAACTTAAGCAAACGTTTTCAAAACCTGCATTACGTAAAGATTGGATAACTCATCATTGATAACACATCAATGTGATCTTCTAAAAAGTGAATTTTACTTGGTAATAGATACGGTTTTTAAAACTGATGATGTTTCTTAATTACAAGCTATTAAACATGGTTTTACTATGAACAACATAACGTTATAAATCAATCGTTCATGTGACACACCAGATCTGGCCATAACTTCTTGGCCGAGTTTAGGGTGTTACATTTAGTGGTATCAAAGCCTGATTGCAACAACTCGGCTGTGGAACAGGTTTAAATGCTTTCTTAAATTCAAGCCCTAAATTGTGTTTTGAAATTTAGTTTTAAAATACTTACTTAAGAAAAGTCTTTTAAAAATCGATTTCTTTTCCAAAAATATTCTCATCATTTTTTTCGAAAGACTGGAGTTTTTGAGAAATTTTTAACAGAGTACATTTAAAACAATTTCTATCAACGAAACTTGGGTTTTCTAAATTTGGTTACTAAAGAGTGGCACACCGAGTCTCCATACCAAGTCCGTAAGTATTTTCTGCTTTACTGTATTTTATTGAGATACTGTGATACTGTGATACTACTATAGTTAGTGCTAAGACCCTACTGAAATTCTGTAAATAGGGTAACACTGAGACTGTAGAAGACTGAGACAATAGGAAAAACTAAAAACTCTAGAAGACTGAAACTGTAGCTAAGCTACGATTTTGAGAAAACAAACTCTAAAATACTATCTCTGCATAAAACATCTATAATAAATACTCGAATATTGAACTAATTCCTAAAATTCATAAATCAGATAATACGATATGAGTATGAGGGCAGCACATGGAAGAGGCCATAGACGTGGTCGAAGAAGTACTCAAGCTGGATCTTCATCCTCGAGACATATGCCAGCTGGGGAGGCACAAGCGCCACCAGCAACTGAGACAGGGTCTTATGATCGGGCTGCAGGGGACGATGCTTTGTCCCAAGTGATGCGTTGTGTTCTGGAAAGGGTTAATGGAGCAAGTACTAGAACGGTGAATCAGGGATTAATTTTTGAATGGCTTCGAGCTAATGGAATGGAGATTTTTAGAGGCGTATCCGGTGTAGCCCCGAATGTGGCCAAATATTGGTTGGAGGCCACGGAACGGATAATGGATGACCTGGACTGCCCAGTGGAGCAGAAGCTAAAAGGAGCAGTATCTTTGCTACGTGACGAGGCCTATCAGTGGTGGATCATTGTGAGAGATGGTACACTAGTTGAGTGAGTGACTTGGGAGTTGTTTAAGACGACTTTCAAAGGGAAGTAAGTTAGGGCGAGCTATGTGGACGCCCGAAGGAAAGAATTCCTGAATCTGACTTAGGGTAATAAGACTGTAGCAGAATATGAAGCTAAATTTTTAAGGTTAAGCTGGTATGCTGGTGGTATAGTTGCTACGGAATATGAACGCAACATGCGATTCGAGGATGGTCTAAGAGATGAGCTAAGAGTACTGATTGCTCCACAGAGGAAGCGTGATTTTGCTGCTCTGGTGGAAAAAGCCAAAATTGCTAAGGATGTCAAGTGCTCAGAGTGCCAGAACTGTGAAAAAGATAGAAACTGATTTAGGAGGGATTCAGGGCCCTCAGGTACTGCGGGTAGGGCTGTTAAAAGAGCTAGAGTGGACGAGCCGGTTCGAGCAGTTTTGGTGAATGTGGTTAGACCGTAAACTTGTGGGGACTGTGGAAAAGTATATCTGGGTGAATGTTGGAAGCGTTCTGGAGTATGTTTCCGGTGTGGGTCCAAAGTTCATCGAGTTAAATATTTCCCTCAGAGGTCGACGCAGATGCAAGCTACTAAACTGATTGTGGCTCAGCCAGTGAGAGGTGGTCAACAACAGCTGAGAGGACATGGTCAGGCTAGGGCGGCAATGGAAATGGACGTGGACGTGGAGCACTGGGCAGGGGTGCTTGAAATACTGAGGCACGACAGCCTGTATTAGTTTTTACTGCTCGTCACCGAGAAGAGGGTGACGTACCTGACGTCATAACCGGTACATTTTTAATTTATAGCATGCCATACACTGCTCTGCTTGATATTGGATCTACCCATTCGTATATTGCTTGTGATGTGTCTGGGACATTGGTTTGCAGTTTGAGAAAACAGTGAGTGGGGTATCTGTGATAAGTCCACTGGGTCACTCGGTTAGGGTAGACAAACTTTTTAGGGATGTACCTTTAGAGACACAAGGTAGAATTTTCTCGGCGAACTTGATGGAGATACCATTTTGAGAGTTTGATCTTATTTTGGGTATGGATTGGCTTGCAAAGCATCGAGCGACTTTGGATTACGCTACCAAGCGGATGGTGTTAAAGACCACGGAGGATAAGGAGGTAACTGTGATAGGGGAGCGAAGAGATTACTTGTCTAATGTTATCTCGACTTTAAGAGCTGAAAAGCTGATTCGCAAAGGTTGCGAGGCATTTTTGGCAGATGTGAGTAAGTTAGAATCTGAAGGTTTGACCGTAGGGAAAGTTAGAATCGCCAAAGAGTTTCAGGATGTTTTTTCGGATGAGCTTTCTAGGTTGCCTCCGAATCGTGAAGTCGAATTCAAAATCGACTTGTTGCCTAGAACGGCTCTAGTGTCCATCGCTCCTTATAGGATAGCAATGAATGAGTTAGTAGAGTTGAAAACGTAAATCCAAGAACTTCTGGATCGAGGTTTTATTAGACCAAGTGTGTCTCCGTGGGGATCACCGGTCTTGTTCGTTAAGAAAAAGGATGGGACGATTTGTATGTGCATTGATTATTGTCAGTTGAACAAGTTGACTATTAAGAACAAGTACCTTCTGCTAAGGATCGATGACCTATTTGACCAACTAAGAGGAGCTTCGATATTTTCCAAGATCGATCTTCAATCTTGATATCATCAACTAAGGGTCAAAGAGGTTGATATTCATAAGACAGTGTTCAGGACTCGGTATGGTCATTACGAGTTCCTGGTAATGCCATTCGGGTTGATAAATGCACCAGTGGCCTTCATGGATCTGATGAATCGGGTATTTCAACCCTATTTAGACCAGTTTGTGGTCGTCTTTATAGATGATTTCTGGTGTATTCGAAAACTAAGGAGTATCATGATGAGCATCTCTGGATTGTTCTGCAAGTATTGAGGGAGAAGCAGATGTATGCAAAATTCAGCAAGTACAAATTTTGGTTACGAGAAGTGACATTTTCGGGTCACGTTATTTCTATTGAAGGGATTAGGTTGGATCCTCAGAAAATTGAGGCAGTTCTAGAGTGGAAGCCATCGAGATCTGTGTCAAAAATTCAGAGTTTTCTAGGTTTGGCAGGGTATTATAGGAGATTTGTGGAAGGGTTTTCCTTGATTGTGACACCGTTGACGAAAATTTTGAGAAAAGGAATACCATTTGTCTGGACTAAAAAACAACAAGAGAGTTTTGAGAAGTTGAAGAAAGTTTGGACTAAGGCACCTGTGTTAATTCAGCCGAAGTCTGGTAGGGATTTTACTGTGTATAGCGATGCGTCGCACATTGGATTGGGCTGTGTGCTGATGCAAAAGGGAAAGATGGTTGCATATGCAAAAGGGATTTTACTGTGTATAGAGATAGTGCGACTTCATAGAGTGCCAGTTTCGATTATTTCTGATCAGGACCCTAGGTTTACATCTTGATTCTGGTAAAAGTTGCATGAGGCGT
Source organism: Gossypium stocksii (assembly GCA_020496765.1). NCBI lineage: Eukaryota > Viridiplantae > Streptophyta > Magnoliopsida > Malvales > Malvaceae > Gossypium > Gossypium stocksii. Next base: position 61,274,218 of record CM035622.1, read on the forward strand.
TGGGTACACGGCTAAACTTCAGCACTGGTTTTAACCCTCAGATGGATGGACAGTCGGAGAGGGTGATTCAGGTGCTGGAAGATATGTTAAGAGGGTGTATTTTTTATTTCTAGGGTAACTAGGAGGACTACTTGCCGTTAGCAGAGTTTGTATATAACAATAGTTACCAGGCGAGTATTCGAATGGCACCATATGAGGCGCTGTATGGTCGAAGGTGCTGTACACCTACTTGTTGGATAGAATTGGGAGAACGTCAAGTACTTAGGCCAGAGTTAGTAGCAGATACAGAAGATAAGGTCAAGCTAATCAGGGATCGGTTAAAGGAGGCATCTAATAGGTAGAAATCTTATGCTGACTTGAAGCATAAGGAAATTGAATACTCTGTGGGAGATTTGGTTTTCTTGAAGGTCTCGCCTTGGAAGAATATTTTAAGGTTCGAAAAGAAAGGCAAGTTGAGTCATCGGTTTATCGGGCCTTATCGAGTTCTTAAACGAGTGGGTCCAATAGCATATCAGCTGGAACTACCTCCGGAGTTGGATCGAATTCACGACGTCTTTGATGTCTCTATGTTAAGGCGATATCGGTTTGATCCTTCCCACATTGTAACAATTGAGGAAATTAAAGTTAAATCTAATCTAACATTCGAGGAAGAGCCTGTGCAGATTTTGGACCGTGATGTCAAGATGTTAAGAAAGAAATCCGTTCCTTTAGTAAAAGTGTTTTGGCATAATCACGGTAGAGAAGAAGCTACGTGGGAATTGGAGGAAGCGATACATCAACAATACCCTCACCTGTTTGGACCAGGTAAAATTTCGAGGCTGAAATTTCTTTAAAGGGGTAAAGTTGTAACGCCTCAATTTTTAGGGATTTTGAATTGTTGCTTGAATTTATTTTTGCATGGCCTGAGGTTCTGTATTAATGGTTTGAGTGTGATTAGTGGACCTTTAGAGGGCTTGGGCTTAAGTCTAAAGCCTGGCAGAATTTTAAATTTTAGCTTTATGTGAGAAAGTACTTTGACAAAGTGGGCTTTTAAATAGATGTTTGGGTTTTATGGCATAAGTGAACCTGTGGTAAAGTGGCAAGGTAGCACCACTTAAAACACAATGAGGTGGCATGTGGAGGCTTGTGAGGGAGCTAAGGTTCGAATCCCTTTCTGAGCAAGGTACTTATTTTATTTTACTGCATGTGCATAGTAAGAGGTGGAATCCAAGTTGAACTCTGAGGTAAAGTGTTTGAGTTGCTCATGGGATTGGATTGAGGAGTGATAAGGGGATATTATCAAGGAGAGAATTTAGGAGCTTGAGTGTGAGGCTAGTGTTGGCCGAATGAGAGACTGTAGGAGGTGCAAATTTAGCTAGGGGGTAATGGTTAACACTTTCAGAAATTGAGGTGAAAAGAGTGTGCTGAATTCCTTATTCTTTCAGGATTTTAGTCCTTTGAGTTTCAGCATTTTGGTAGGTAAGTGCCGGTTTCTACGTTTGGGGTTTTTGCGATTTGGTTTTGGTCATTCTATTAGTCCCGAATAGGTAAGTTGAAGTGGGTTTTCATTCTTTTTCATTCCTTTCTCTCATTCCCTCCTTTTGTTCAACAATCGAAAATCATAAAGTCTTTAGTCACCCTTGTCGATTTCTTCTTTGGCCGAAACCTCCCCATCTTTACTCTAAAAAGCCGAAACCTTAAAGTCTTCCTTCTCTCTGTCACCAACTCCTCCCTTTCATAACTTTTTATTCTTCTTTTGCTTCTTTAAAGATCACCCTAGTCTGATAAACACACCCTTAAGTCAATTATTCCTTCTCTAATCGGCTACTCCTCTTGTGTGGTGTTCATAGCTGAACCTTGCCTTTTGTATTCCTTAAGCACCCTTCTCTAGCCGAATACCTTAGATTCACTATTCTTCTGTGTGTTTCGGTTGGACCTACTATAGATCTGGGCTTAGACTGGTGGGAGGCAGATCTCACTCCATCGTTGTGAGTCAAGCAAATTCTTGGGTAAGAACTTCAATGTTCTCTTGCTTTAAGGTTGTTAGGGGAAAAGCCGAAATCCCTAATCCCTTGGTGTTAATCGGTTTAGATCCTTTCTTTGGGATTATGTTTTGGACTCTTTTGTTAACTGGCTAAATTCCGTGGCCTTTCGTAAGGTAGATCTCGTGGAGGCTAGAGTGGTTAGTATTAGCAAGGCAGACTACATCTAGTGGTTGGAACTAGATTGCAGCAAAGGTAAGTGATGATGATGTTTTAGTGGTTGCCGAATAAGTAAGTTAGGGTGATGTTGATTGTTCAATTGGATTGTGGTTTGACGTGTGATTAAACGGTTATAGGTTAATCATTTACGGGATCTCGACGTAGTTCGCAAACAGGTGTGTAACGACACCCTCTAGTAGCTTAGATCGGCAAAAGCCAAGAAGATGAAATGTAAAAATGCCGACATTTCGTGGACTTATGAGCGTGTAAACACTCGTGGGTCAATTTAAAATTTTGAATCTGAAATATTGGACGGTAAGGGCTGCTGTGCGCGTTTCCGTGCACTTAGGCTGTTTTGGGCCTCGATGGGCCGAAATTAGGCCCAATGGGCTTATTGGCCCATATGGGTAAAAGTACGCAGTAAGTAATTTCTGTTAAACTGAACATTAAATCTGCGATAATATGTGTAAAATAAACTGAGCAGGCCACAGTAGCACGTGGGCTCCCTCGGGGCCATTAGGGGTTTTTGGGCCTGATTACACTATATGAATGAATGGACTATCTAAGTCACTCGGAGCGATGTTAGACTTGCTAGAAGGTCGTATTAAGCATGAAACTTAGAGACCTAGCTAATTGACCAAAATACCCCTGAAGGGTGAAAATTACCATTGTACCTCTAGATGCTAAATGACTGTGTTACCCCTAGATACTAAATGACTATTTTACCCCTAGAAATAGTTGACTGATTTGCATATTATCTTATCTGATATTTTGTATGCCCATGTCATGTAGTACTCTAGTTTGCATGGGCTTGGGTTATGGATATAGAGGAAGTGCTATAAAGTGGCATTGCCATGTAATCTGTTTAGAGGCTCCGCCTCGTATTTCTATTCTGGTGGCTCTGCTACAATTTCTGTATTAGCAGCTCTACTGCGTCTGTGGTGTGTAGGGCTGGGTGGATTGAGTTATTCCTCACATGGTGTGTAGGGCTGGTACGAGTGGTGTGTTGGGCTGGACTGGGCTTGGGCTTTGCATACATACATTTTTATATATATTTTATGTTCTGTATCTGAAACAGGCCCAGGGCCCACTCTATTTTTGAACAGGGCCAAGGCCCAGTTTGATCTGTATCTGAATAGGGCTTCGGCCCAGATTGAGCTGTTGACTAATCTCTAATTCTGGTTGGGTTAGTTACGCATTGAGTTTTCACAAACTCACCCTATTATTTTCCATCCATGTAGGTAACCCCCAACCATAGAGGACTTGGAGCTGCGAGGGATTCGGGGTGGCCACGTGATACATGCTTTCGGCTTTTAATGGTTTTTTTAATTTAATTTATTTATAGTTCATTTCCAAATTTCGGATTTAAGTTGTAATAAGGCCGCTCGGGTATTTTATTTTGGGTTTTCTTTACTATTTTTTTTACAATGGTAGGCTAGTCTATGAGGGTTTTTCCAAACTTAAGCAAACGTTTTCAAAACATACATTACGTAAAGATTGGATAACTCATCATCGATAACACATTAATGAGATCTTCTAACAAGTGAATTTTACTTGGTAATAAATACAGTTTTTAAAACTAATAATGTTTCTTAATTACAAGCTATTAAACATGGTTTTACTATGAACAACATAATGTTTTGTTTAAAGAAGATCATAGAGAAATCAATCGTTCATGTGACACACCAGATCTGGCCATAACGTTTGGGCCGGGTTTGGGGTGTTACAAAGGCCTTTTAAACTTTCTGGTTTTTACATTTGGGATTTTATTTGTTGTTTTATAATTGCTAGAAGTCAAACACGGTTTTTCCAAAACAACAACTATTTTTCAAAATATCACGTTTCCGCAACGATTTTAAATTAGGCTTTTGTAACAATTAAGGTTTTAAAGGTAATAACATTTTACAAGAGAACGTCTTTTAATAAACCACGTTTTAAAAATATGCATACGAAATTCTAGATTTTACACAAGTTTTAATTGGCAACAAGTTTTAATAAGAAGAGTTTTTAATGAAAACAAGGTTTTCGAAATATACTTCAATGTGGCATGCCAGATTCAAGCCTAACTTTTAGGCTGGGTTTGGAGTGTTACACCGTTCGCACTGCTCCCTGGACACACAAGTCTCTCACCAACAAGTCTCATTTTTCATCTGTGGTGTCATAAATAAACTCAAAATGTTTGTCGACATCGACCTTGGTGTTGTACAACTCGTTGATTTTTTTAGCGTCCCATGGTATTAAACCGTTTCAATCAGAAATGAACTCTAACTCATGATCATAGAGATTAGCATAAACTCTCATACTAGTGAAGGCGAGTAGCTTCCAGGATGGGTGCAAAAAGTTTCCCACTTTAACTTTGAGATGGTCTTGTAGACTTATTTACCCAAGTCTTGTTGTAGCGAAAGGGAAATGCCCTGTTTGGTATGGAATTTTCACTTCAACATGTTGTGAAATCATTCCTTTGTTATGTTATTCAAAAAGACTACTGGTTCATTTGTCACCATTGGCATGGGGGATTCTGATTCACGGACTGTGGTAGCAGAGGAAGCATGTTCTCCAGTAGATTTGGTGGCTTTGTTGACCGAGCCTCTTGTTTTGGCCATCTTTTTTTGAGGGAGAATGGTTTAAAGTTAGAATGATATGATCTTGAGCAGAGAAAAGAAATAAAAATGTTTTCTTGAATGCGTTACAGTAGTACAGTGAGAGAGGATTTATAGTGAGTGAAAGAGGAAGATGGAGAGGTGCATTGTTTTGGGGAGAGATATAAGACTGGCGGGAAGAGTTGTGTCAAATAGAAATTGTACCCCCTCAGAAGGATTAAATGGCTGAGTGAGTTTTGATCCAACGGTGGAATCTAAATTTCCCTAAATTCTACTGGGATAAAAATGGTAGTACAGACTTATGGAATGCACCGACAACAAAAGTTCAATATGTCGACAAAGGTACATAATTTATTCTTCAAAAAGGAAGGAAAAAAAACTTTAACAAAACATAAATAAAATAAACTAAAATCACAGAGTACTAATTAAAAATTAAAACTTTTCGACCAATTTAATGGTCTCTACCTGCTTTTTATCATTGTTGCCAAAATAGTGTTTCAGCCTCTGTCCATTTTCTTTAAACAGTATTCATCACGTAAATCTCGAATTGTGATTGCACCATGAGGAAATACAACGACAACTTTAAAAGGTCTAGACCAACGTGAACGCAATTTACCTGGTGCAATTTGAGCCGAGAATTGAATAATAAATCTTATTGACTCGCGATAAATTGTTGTTGTAAAATAATCTTGGCATGCCACCGTTTGGTCTTTTCCTTGTAAATTATAGCATTTTCATAAGCATTTCACCTAATCTCCTCTAGTTCAGTGATATCCAATAGTCTTTTCTTTCCAACCACGTTATAGTCCATGTTCACATGCTTAATTTCCCACATTACTTTGTGTTCCAGTTTGATTGGCAAGTGACATGCTTTCCCAAAAACCAATTGATACAGCGACATCCCTAATGGAGTTTTGCATGCTGTCTACAGTGCCCATAAAGCACTATCCAATCAGAAATACCAATCTTTCCTTGAAGGGTTTACAACCTTCTCAAGAATGTTCTTAATTTGTCGATTCGATACTTCGGCTTGTCCATTGGTTTGCGGATGATAGGTAGTAGCCATTCTATGATTAACTCCATATCTATTTAGCGCCACTTGGTTGCAATGAAAGTGTGTACCCTGATCACTAATCAATGCATTTGGTGTGCCAAAGCGGGTGAGTATATGCTTGTGAAAAAATTTTAGCACTGTCTTTACATCATCCTTTGGGACTGCAACAACTTTCACCCACTTTGAGACAGTCAACAGCTACTAATATATAAAGATTTCCAAATGAGCTTGAAAACGATCCCATAAAATCCATACCTAAAGCATCGAATAATCCAACATCTATATTTAACTGCTGCAACATTTCATTGCGTCAGGATATAGAATCGGTGCGCTGACACCTATCACATTGATTTTGTAACATCCCGAAATAGGGCCTAAACGGAGTAGTGGTTATGAAACCACGAATTCGAGATATAAAAATGTATTCCGATTAATTTTTATGATTTACCGAGTGATTAGATGCATGTGTTAGAATATTGATAGAAAATTTCATGAATTGCATGTTTAAATTACCTATTAGGGCTTAAATATGAGTTCTAGATAGGAAAGGATTAAATTGAAGAGCATAATTGAAGTAGAGGTCCTTAAATGGTAATTATACCATTAGGTTTTCATGGACAAAAATGGACATACATAGGTAGCAATAACCAAAGTTTTAATGAAGGGCATTTTAGTCATTTGATAATTAAAAGGAATTAAAAGGGAAAAAGATGGAAAACTTGTTATCATCTTCTTCAAATGGCTGAATGTCAAGGGTTCTCCATAGCTACGTTTTGTTTCAAGGTTCCAAGCTCCATATTAAGTGATTCCAAGCCTCGTTTTTAATGTTCTTTACGTTTTTAGAGTCCTGGTAACTCAATTTACATTATTCTAGCAATAATTTAACCTAGGGTTCATATTTAGAAAAATACCCATAGGTGAAATATGTTTATTTTGATGTTTTATGATAGAATATGAAGTTTTAAATTATATTAAACTACTTGTGCTACTTGATTTTAAGTGAAAACGAGTAAAACGACATAATCGGTAAAAATACCTAATGTTCATAAGTACATGTTAGAGTGAGAATTTGATGTTTCCATTAAGGGAAAATGATCAGCATGTCCTAAAATATATGAATTAGCGAAAATTTTTAATTTCTGAGCTTTGGGGAAAAAGTGTAAATATGCAAAAGTTTAGGGGGAAAATTATAATTTTGCCAAAGTTATAGTTAAGGACTGTTTTGATAAATGTGAGTATTAAATAAGCTAAATTTTCTAATTATAGATCAAGAAGAATGAAATTTGGGGATAGACCGAGGAAAGAAAAAGGTAGAAGATTAAGTTGTCAAGTTGATCGTATTTTGCACCGAGGTAAGTTTACAGTAAATAAATGCAATATTTCGATATTTTATATTAATGTTGTTAATTTCCAGCATATATACATTTATTTTATGAGAATATTCCAAGTTGAATCAAAGATGAGGTAACAAAGAAAAAGTATCAGAAAGCTCATTTGAACCTTAGGAATGTATGGGATACGAAATGTCATGACATTTTGGGTTGAGACAGTTGAGGAACATCCCATGTAAGTCCGTGTCAGACATATGGAATTGGCAGGTTGAGATAGTTCAAGAATATCCCATGTAAGTCCATATCAAATATATGGCTTTGGCAGGATAGGGAATATCCCATGTAAGACCATGCCTAGAGCATGGCATTGGAAGGCTATTATCCGGCAAGAAAACCTAAGTATCCTAAGTATTCCAAACAGTTCATTGGGCTAATATACATGCTATGTTACAAGAAAGTTCAGGTAAAGGAATGATAAATAGGAAAGTTAAAGAGTAAGTGGAGAAGTAAAATAAAGATTTTGTTAGTTGATGGTATAATATGAGTATATTTATACTTGGTGAATGTTGTCATTTATTTACTTGTAAACTTACTAAGCATTGTAGCTTACTCCTTTTCCTTTCTCTTTTTTATAGTTTAGTCAAGCCAATTCGGGAACCAAAAGGAGTCGGAGTTCTTCTCACACTATCAAAGGCTATCTCGGTATTTTATAGTTTGAAATATCTTGAGTTATGGCATGTATAGGGACTTGGTCATTTTGTGTGTATGTCCTTATGATACAATTAAAGAATGGCATGTGAATACTTGATAGTGATTAGCTATTGTATGGCTAATTAAGAACATGATTTGATGTTATGTATGCTTAAATGATAGTTTATGCAAAGAATTATGATAGAGTAAAAGTTGGCCATGAAACAGTTTTGGAACAACAGCAGTGACGTGAATTTTAAAAATCACTAAAAATTTTATAAATGGAATTAAATGGTGAATGAGATATAGAATTAAATCTTATATAGTCTATTTTCATAGGAAAGAAACATAGCAAGCAAAGGAAGTCTATATTCTGAGATATTTAAATTCATGTGAGACTTGTTCAGAGGGATTTCATGATCCCCTGTTCTGATTTTAGAAATTCACTAAAAATTGTACAAAAAGAATTATGAGTCATAATTTTTATGTATGCATTCCTTAGTGAGTCTATTTTCATTAGAAAGAAGTGAAAACACTAAATGAAAACTGTACCATTTTCATTAGAAAGAAATGGAAACACTAAATGAAAACTGTACTATGAGATAATTTATTTTTAGTGAAGAGAGGTCAGGTCCACTGGGCTACAAAACAAGGGAAACTTTAACTAATAAACTGTACTAATTGACCACACCAAAAATTTTAGAAAAATTATGGTAAGAAGATATATGAGTCTAGTTTCAGGGAAAACTTACGGATTTAAATTTCTAGTTTCGTAACTCGAGTTATAATTAATTTAGTGATTGTTATACAGGTGGACAGTTTTATTATGAACAGTGAAATAAATTGTTTTAATCTGTGTAGGTAATTGGAAAATTTTTAAATGTTCCCGGTTTGGTCCCGAACCGTTCCGATTGCATGTTTAGGGCCTCGAGGGTCCTTTTTAGGGATATTTGATGAATGTGAGTGAATTAATTTTAAAAGCAAATTTCTATGCCCTAGATTAGTAAGATAAGTCTAGTAACGCCTCGTGCTCGACTCCGGCGACGGTCTCGGGTAAGGGGTGTTACATTTATTAGTATCAGAGCAAGATTTTAGTCAGTTCTCAAAATATTCGGTATGAGTAAGAATCTAGCTATACATGCCATACTTATATATTGATAGAGTGACGACTCCTAACGATTTTAAAATACTTTTCTTTTATAGTTATCGATCTCGAATGAGTTGATGCAGATGATGTAGAAAGTAATGCAACCACTCCTGCAGAAGGGACGATGCCACCAGATAGTAGTGAAAGGCCCCTTACAGTTAGTCAGGGAAGAGGGGCTCGAGAAGCCTTCTTCCAAGCTATGAATGAATAGTTTGCCGAGTTCGTTCGTACGAATCTGGCTATCAGACCTCTACCCTCTCATGATCTTCAAACTACCCATGTAGCTTCCCTAGTTACAAATACAGTCAGAAGAGAGAAGCCACCAGTAGACAAGATTAGAAAACAAGGGGCCGAAGAGTTTCGAGCTACTAAACATGATGATGCAGAGAAAGCTAAATTTTGGCTCGAGAATACTATCAGGGTTTTTGACGAGTTATCCTGCACACCTGAAGAGTGCATGAAGTGTGTTGTATCACTTTTACGAGATTCAGCCTACCCTTGGTGGAAGACATTTGTGTCAGTAGTATTGAAAGAAAGGGTTACCTGGGATTTCTTTCAGGAGAAGTTCCGTAAGAAATACATTAGTCAGAGGTTTATCGACCAGAAAAGAAAGGAATTCCTTGAACTAAAGCAGGGTAAGATGACAGTGACTGAATATGAATGCGAATTTGTTAAACTCAGCAATTATGCTCGAGAGTGTGTGTCAACCGAAGCTATTATGTGCAAGAGGTTTGAAGATGAGCTCAATGATGATATTCGACTATCAGTCGGTGTTCTAGAGATAAAAGAGTTTGTTGTTCTAGTTGACAAAGCCTGTAAGGCAGAGGAGTTGCTGAAAGAAAAAGAAAAAGGCAAAGCTAAAATTGAGATGCAAGATATGAAGAAAGGACAGATGAGCAAGTTGTTTCAGTCTATATCCAAGAGGCCTAGAGAGTTCTCTACTAGATCAAACTTTTCAGTTGGGTATTCGAGTAGAAACAAAGATAACAGAAATATGGGTCCGAAAGCTCAGACTACCTCGATTGCGAGTGTAGGCAGTGTCTGACCGGGCAGACCAAAGTGTCCACGGTGTGGTAGACGTCATTTTGGCCAGTGTCAAGCAAATGAGAGTTGTTGTTACAAGTGTGTTACTCTACATCATTTTATGTGAGAGTGTCCAGAAATGGTTAAAAAGGAAAAATTACAGAGTGCTAGGTCCAGGAATGTTCTAGTCCGAGGTAGACCATAGAGAAACCCGAGAATAGGGGCAGGTAATAGAGGAGTGTCTAAAGATTCAGCAGTGAGACTAGATGTTAGAACTCCCGCAAGGACCTATGCAATCTGTGCTTGTGAAGAGGCATCCTCCCCTGACGTAATTACAGGTACATTTTCTCCTCATGATGTTAATGTTATTGCTTTGATTGATCCGGGTTTGACCTATTCCTATGTTTGCATGAAATTGATGCCTAGTATGAACATTTCCATAGAGTCTACGGGATTTGTGATTAAATTATCGAATCCATTGGGTCAGTATGGATTAGTAGACAAAGTATGTAAAAATTGCCCTTCGATGATTAAAGGTTACTTTTTTCCGGCCGATCTCATGCTATTGCCATTTGATGAGTTTGATGTGATTCTTGGTATGATTGGTTGACTGCACATGATGTGATAATGAATTGTGGAAAGAAATTCATTGAGTTGAAATGTGAAAATGGTGAAATTCTTCAGGTTAATTCAGATGAGTCAGATAGTTCAATTGCCATGATTTCTGTTATGTCTGCTCAGAAATGCTTAAGGAAAAGCTATGAAGCTTATCTTGCTTTTGTGTTGAATACTAAAGATCCAGAGTTGAAAATTGAATCAGTGCATGTGGTATGTGAGTTTCCAGATGTGTTTCCGGAAGAACTACTAGGTTTGCCTCCTATCAGAGAAGTTAAGTTTGGTATTGAGTTGGTTCCGGGTACAACACCCATTTCTATTGCTCCTTATAGAATGGCTCCAATGGAATTAAAATAATTGAAAGTTCAGTTGCAGGAATTAACAGATAAAGTCTTTGCAAGACCTAGTTGCTCACCATGGGGTGCACCAGTACTCTTTGTGAAAAAGAAAGATGGTTCGATGAGATTGTGTATAGCTTATCGACAACTTAAGAAGGTAACTATTAAGAACAAGTATCCACTGCCTAGAATTGACGATTTGTTTGATCAATTAAAGGGAGTTACTATGTTTTCCAAGATAGATTTGAGATCCGGATATTATCAATTACGAGATAAAGAGTCAGATGTTCCAAAGACTACTTTCCGGACTAGGTATGGCCATTATGAGTTCCTTGTGATGCCATTTGGCTTAACTAATGCTCTACCATTTTCATGGACTTAATGAACCGAATTTTCAAACCTCACTTGGATAAATTTGTAGTTGTGTTCATTGATTATATCTTAATTTATTCTCATGATGAGACTAAACATTCAGAGCATTTGAGAACAGTTTTACAGACTTTGAGAGATAATCAACTTTATGCCAAGTTTAGCAAAAGTGAGTTCTGGTTACAAGACATATAGTCTTAGGTGAAGGTATTAGAGTTGATCTGAACAAGATTTCAGCCATTATTGATTGGAAGCCTCCCAGGAATGTATCAAACGTCAGAAGTTTTCTTGGTCTCACCGGTTATTATAGATAATTTGTAGAGGAATTTTCCATGATAGTACCCCATTGACAAGATTGCTACAGAAAGATGTCAAGTTTGAATGGACTAAAAAGTGTCAATAGAGTTTTGACAAGTTAAAGGCATTGTTGACTGAAGCTCCTATCTTAGTACAACCAGAACCAGGTAAAGAGTTTGTGATTTATAGTGATGCGTCCTTGAATGGACTGGGTTATGTACTTATGCAGGAAGGGAAGGTAACTGCTTATGCCTCTAGACAGTTAAAGCAACATGAGAAAAATTATCCGACACATGATTTAGAACTAGCTGCCATTGTATTTGCGTTGAAAATCTAGAGACATCACTTGTATGGTGAGAAATGTCGAATATTTACTGATCATAAAAGTTTGAAATACTTGATGACTTAGAAAGATTTGAACTTGAGGCAAAGAAGATGTCTAGAGTTTATTAAAGATTATGAACTAGTGATCGATTATCATCCGGGTAAGGCAAACGTAGTTGCTGATGCTTTGAGTAGAAAATTTTTATTTGCATTAAGAGCTTTGAACACTAGTTTAACCTTATCAGATGATGGTCCTATCTTAGCCGAATTAAGAGCTAAGCCAATGTTTCTTGAAGAAATTTGTAAAGTTTAGAAAGATGACAGTGAGTTGCAAGCCAAAAGAGCTCAATGTGAGTTGGGTATAGAGTCAAATTTTCAGATCAGTTCTGAAGGTTGTTTAATGTTCAAAAATCGGATATGTGTACCAAAGAATGATGAGCTTATTCAAAAAATATTAGAGGAAGCACATAGTAGTTCCTTGTCTATTCATCCAGGTAGTACAAAGATGTATAATGATTTGAAGAAAATGTACTGGTGGGTAGGAATGAAGAGAGATATCTCAGAGTTTGTTTCTAAATGCTTGACCTGTCAGCAGGTAAAGCCAAACATTAGGTACCTTCAAGTTTATTGCAGCCTGTGTTAATTCCTAAGTGGAAATGGGACCAAGTTGCCATGGATTTTGTGATAGGATTACCGTTGACACTGAGAAAGAAAGATGCAGTATGGGTTGTGATTGATAAGCTAACGAATTTAGCTCATTTTACTCCAGTTCATATGGATTATTCACTTGACAAGCTAGCCGAGTTGTATATTTCAGAGATAGTCAAACTACATGGAGTACTGTTATCGATTATCTCATATAGAGAACTGAGATTCATTTTGCTGTTTTAGAAGAAGTTACAGGAAGGTTTGGGCACAAAGTTGAGTTTTAGTACAGCTTTTCATCCTCAGACCGATGGTCAGTCAGAGAGAGTTATTTAGATACTTGAGGATATGCTCAGATGTTGTGTCTTAGAATTTCAACGTAGTTGGGAGAAATATTTGCCGTTGGTAGAATTTGCCTATAATAATAGTTACCAGTCGAGTTTAAAGATGGCACCTTATGAAGCTTTGTATAGACGTAAATTTCACACACCTTTGTATTGGACAGAGCTTAAAGAAAATCAAAAGAGAAAGTGAAAGTTATCAGAGATTGCTTGAAGCAACTTCAGATAGACAGAAGTCTTATGCAGACTTGAAAAGAAAAGAGATTAAGTATCAGGTTGGTGACAAAGTGTTCTTGAAAGTATCCCCGTGGAAGAAAGTCTTTAGATTTGGCAAGAAAGGTAAGCTAAGTCCATGTTTTATTGGACCGTTTGAGGTGACTGAAAGAGTTGGGCCATTAGCATATCGGTTAGATTTGCCGATAGAGTTAGAGAAGATTCATGATGTGTTCCATGTGTCCATGTTACGTCGTTACCGTTCTGATCCATCACATGTGATTTCACAGACAGAGGTTGAGATTCAGCCAGATATGACTTACAGTGAAGAATCGGTAAAGATTCTAGCTCGAGAGGTCAAGCAACTAAGGAACAAAAGTATTGCACTTGTGAAAGTATTATGGAATAGGCATGGGGTAGACAAGGCTACATGGAAGCCCACAGAGGCTATGTGAAAACAATATCCAAACCTATTCACAGGTAAGATTTTCGGCGACAAAAATCCCTAAAGGGGGGAGAAATGTAACATCCTGAAATAGGGCCTAAATGGAAAAATGGTTGTGAAACCACGTATCCGAGATAGAAAAATTTATTCTGTTTAATTTTTATGATTTACCGAGTGATTAGATGCATGTGTTAGAATATTGATAGAAAATTTCATGAATTGCATATTTAAATTGCCTATTAGGGCTTAATTGCAAAAGTTGATAAATATGAGTTCTAGATAGGAAAGGAAAGGATTAAATTGAAGAGCATAATTGAAGTAGAGGTCCTTAAATGGTAATTATACCATTAGGTTTTCATGGACAAAAATGGACATACATAGGTAGAAATAACCAATGTTTTAATGAAGGGCATTTTAGTTATTTGGTAATTAAAAGGAATTAAAAGGGAAAAAGATGGCAAAATTGCTATCATCTTCAAGTGGCCGAATGTCCAGGGTTCTCCATAGCTAGGGTTTTTTTCAAGGTTCCAAGCTCCATATTAAGTGATTCCAAGCCCTGTTTTTAATGTTCTTTACGTTTTTGGAGTCTCGGTAACTCGATTTACATTATTCTAGCAATAATTTAACCTAGGGTTCATATTTGGAAAAATACCCATAGGTGAAATATGTTTATTTTGATGTTTTATGGTAGAATATGAAGTTTTTAAATTATGTTAAACAACTTGTGCTACTCGATTTTAAGTGAAAACGAATAAAACAACATAATTGGTAAAAATACCTAATGTTCATAAGTACATGTTAGAGCGAGAATTTGATGTTGCCACTAAGGGAAAATGATCAGCATGTCCTAAAACATAAGAATTAGGGAAAAAGTTTAATTTTCGAGCTTTGGGGCAAAAGTGTAAATATGCAAAAGTTTAAGGGTAAAATCATAATTTTGTCAAAGTTAGAGTTAAGGACTGTTTTGGTAAATGTAATTATTAAATAAGCTAAATTTGCTAATTATAGATCAAGAAGAACAAAATTTGGGGATAGACCGAGGAAAGAAAAAGGTAGAAGATTAAGTTGTCAAGTTGATCGTATTTTGCACCGAGGGAAGTTTACGGTAAATAAATGCAATATTTTGATATTTTATATTAATGTTGTTAATTTCCAGCATATATACATTTATTTTATGAGAATATTCCAAGTTGAATCAAAGATGAGGTAACAGAGAAAAAGTATCAGAAAGCCCGTTTGAACTTGAGGAATGTATGGGATACGGAATGTCATGACATTTTGGGTTGAGACAGTTGAGGAACATCCCATGTAAGTCCATATCAGATATATGGCTTCGGTAGGATAGGGAATATCCCTTGTAAGACCATGCCTAGAGCATGACATTGGAAGGCTATTAGTAGGCAGGAAAACCCAAGAATCCTAAGTATTCCAAACAGTTCATTGGGCTAATATACAGGCTATGTTACAAGAAAGTTTAGGTAAAGGAATGATAAACAAGAAAGTTAAAGAGTAAGTGGAGAAGTAAAATAAAGATTTTGTTAGTTGATGATATAATATGAGTATATTTATACTTATTGAATGTTGTCATTTATTTACTTGTAAACTTACTAAGCATTATAGCTTACTCCTTTTCCTTTCTCGCTTTTATAGTGTAGCCAAGCCAATTTGAAAACCAAAAGGACATTGGAGTTCGTCTCACACCATCAAAGGCTATCTCAGTATTTTGTAGTTTGAAATATCTTAAGTTATGGCATGTATAGGGACTTGGTCATTTTGTGTGTATGTCCTTATGATACGATTAAAGAATGGCATGTGAATACTTGATAGTGATTAGCTATTGTATGGCTAATTAAGAACATGATTTGATGTTATGTATGCCTAAATGATAGTTTATGCAAAGAAATTATGAAAGAGTAAAAGTTGGCCATGAAACAGTTTTCGAACAGCCGCAGTGACATGAATTTTAAAAATCATTAAAAATTGTAGGAATAGAATTAAATGGTGAATGAGATATAGAATTAAATCTTATTGAGTTTTTTTTTTTCATAGGAAAGAAACAGAACAAGCAAAGAAAGTCTATATTCTTAGATATTTAAATTCTTCCGAGACTGGTCCAGAGGGATTTTGTTATCCCCTATTTTGAATTTAGAAATTCACTAAAAATTGTACAAAAATAATTATGAGTCATAATTTGTATGTATGTATTCTTTAGTAAGTCTATTTTCATTAGAAAGAAGTGGAAACAGTAGATGAAAACTGTACTATGAGATAATTGATTTTAAATAAACAGAGGTCAGGTCCACTGGGCTGCAAAACAGTGGAAAGTTTAACTAATAAACTATACTAATTGGCCATAGTAAAAATTCTAAAAAAATTATGGTAAGAAGATATATGAGTCTAGTTTTAGGGAAAATTTACATATTTAAATTTTGAGTTTTATAACTCGAGTTATAATTAATTTAGTGACTATTATGCAGGTGGACAGTTTTAATATGAACAATGAAATAAATTGTTTTAATTTGTGTACGTAATTGGAAAATTTTTAAATGTTCTCGGTTTGGTCCCAAACCATTCCAGTTGCCTATTTAGGGTCTCAAGGTCCCTTTTCAGTGATATTGGATGATGTGAGTGAATTAATTTTAAAGCAAATTTTTATGCCCCGGATTAGTAAAATAAGTCTAGTAACACCTCGTGCTCGACTTCGGTGACGGTCTTGGGTAAGGTGTGTTACAGATTCACAAAATTGTGGGTGTCTTTGAATAATATCAGCCAGGAGAATCTTGATTTGAGAAATTTAGCTGCAATTCTCATACCATCAAAATGATGTCCATAAGGAGAATCATAACAATGCTTTTGGATTGAAAGCATCTCCTCTTCTAGAACACAACGTCGAATGATGTTGTCATTGCATACCTTGAATAAATACAGCTCGTTCCAATGATACTTAACTACTTCAGGAAGAAATCTTTCTTTTTTATGGCCT
Source organism: Gossypium stocksii (assembly GCA_020496765.1). Classification (NCBI taxonomy): domain Eukaryota; kingdom Viridiplantae; phylum Streptophyta; class Magnoliopsida; order Malvales; family Malvaceae; genus Gossypium; species Gossypium stocksii. The sequence continues at coordinate 61,290,813 of CM035622.1, forward strand.
GTGACACCCATTGAGAGTTTTGCACACACTAGATAATTAACAAAATCCACATACCAAGGAGTTGCATTTACAACAAATAACTTCTCATCTGGGAATACGTTGACGATTTGAAGTATGTTCCTGTCTTCGCTACCAACTTCCAATTGAGACAGATGGTCTGCAACTTGATTCTATGAACCCTAACGATCTTTTCTCTAGATGTCAAATTCTTGTAGCAGTAATATCCAATGTATCATTCTTGGTTTGGCATAATTTTTAGCAAAGAGATATCGCAACACCGAATGATCAGTGAATACAGTAACTTTGCGCTGAAAAGATATGAATGAAACTTGTCAAAAGTAAAGACTACAGCAAGCAATTCTTTCTCTATGGTTGTATAATTGAGTTGAGCTTCTGTAAGAGTTTTGCTAGCATAATAAATCGTGTGAAATATTTTCCCTTTCTTTGTCCTAGAACTGTACCCACAGCAAAGTCGCTTGCGTCGCACATAACTTCAAAAGGTTGAGACAAATCGAGTGCAACAACAATGGGTGCATTCACTAGCTTCTTTTTTAACTGAACAAAGGCATCCAGACATGCATTGTCAAAGAAGAATTTTCGATTCTATTCCAGCAATGAGCATAAGGGCTTTGCAATTTTTGAAAAATCTCTAATAAATCTTCGGTAAAACCTCGTATGTCCAAGAAAATTGCAGATACCTTTCATGTTTGTTGGTGGAGGTAAATTCTCAATAATTTCCACCTTAGCTTTGTCTACCTGAATTCCTTGACTAGAGATGTGGTGTCCTAACAAAATGCCTTGAAATGACATTTTTCCCAATTCAAGACAAGATGTGTGTCCTCACATTGCTTCAATACTTTATCCAAACTGTTAACATAATGATCAAAATCATTCCCATAGACTAAGAAATCATCTATAAACACTTCTAAAGAGTCTTTGATCATATCTGAGAATATTGCCATCGTTTAGTATTAAAATGTGGCTGCTGCATTGCAAAGACTAAAAGGCATACGGCGAAAAGCGAAAGTACCAAAGGGCAGATGAAGGTTATTTTCTCTTGATCCTCTAGTCCAATAGCAATTTGATTGTACCTAGAATAGCCATCTAAAAGCAATAATAGGCCTTTCCAGCAAGTCGATCCAGCATTTGGTTAATGAAAGGAAGTGGGAAGTGATCCTTCTTTGTTACCGGATTCAATTTTCAATAATCCATACAAACTCGCCATCCCATGGGAATGCGTATAGGAATTAATTTGTCTTTATCGTTGCGAACCATAGTGATGCCACTCTTTTTAGGCACACATTGCACTGACTTACCCAATTGCTATCAGAAATCAGGTAAATAATTCCAACATTAAGCCATTTTATGATTTCCTTCTTGACAACTCTTTTCATCTTCTCATTTAATCTTCTTTGTTGTTCAATCAATTGCCTGCCTTCATCTTCCAACTTGATCTTGTGTATGCAAAAAGAAGGACTAATACCTTGATTATCGACAATACTCCAAGCAATAGCTCGTTTATGTTGCTTGAGAATATGGACTAATTTCTCTTCTTGAATTACATCTAGTGTTGCAAACACAATAACTGGGAGAGTATTGTGATCACTTAGAAAGACATATTTAAGATGACAAGGTAGTGGTTTCAATTTTAAAGTATGAGCTTCTTCAATAGATGGCTTAAAAATTAGGGTTGTTCTGTTGGCTAGGTCTAAGGATTCAACCTGCCATCCATGCTTGATTTCAAGATTATGAGCTTCAACCATGCTGTCAATTGTCTAAGGATTTGGTATTAAATGTCACTACAAACTCTTTAAAAAGTACTATGCGTAGGTCATTGAACTCTTCCTCAATTAGATCATTTAGCACATCAACAGTATGGCATTCTTCTTTATCCTTGCATTAAATAGATTCAAAAACATTGAAGGTGACTTGCTTATTATTAAGTCGCATAGTTAGTTCACCCAAGATTATGGGAACGTCCTTGTCTGCCTCACAATCAAGTATGATGAAATCAGCCAGAAAAATGAATTTATCCACACGAACTAAAACGTCTTTTGTTTTCCCTTCAGGTTGAGCCAAGGATCAATCGGCTACTTTGCAGTAGATTTCATGTGACCAATTCCCAACTTTCTAAAAGTAGATAGTGGCATTAGGTTAATGCTAGCTCCCAAGTCGTATAAAGCCTTAGCCAAATAATGATTGCCAATTGAACATAGGATGGTAAAGCTCCCAGGATCTTTCAATTTAAGGGGAAACTTGTTTTACAAAATAGCACTACAGCCTTCTATGAGTGCAATAGTTTCAATATCAATGAGCTTCTTTTTCTTAGACTAGAGGTCTTTTATAAATTTCCCATAATTCAAAATTTGTACCAGAACATCTACTAAAGGAATGTTGATCTGCAGTTGCTTCAGTGTGTACAAGAACTGTTGATACTACTTGTCATGCTCATTTTTCCTGAATCTTTGTGGGAAAGGTAAAGGTAGAGATATATCTTGTTGCACCGATACCTTTGATGAGGTCAATGGTTTCGAAGGTAAGATATTAGGTATATGAGCGACAATTTGTAGAACTTCTTTGTCTGATGCATCAACAAACTCTTTAGATTCATCCTTCTTACCAGTGATCACTCCATCCGTATCTTGAGGTGCTACAGTAGAGTCTAGAAACGGTTCACCAGTTTCTTAATCACTTCTAAGAGTGATAGCTTTACAATGTTCTTTCCCCTTCAGACTAGGATTTTCGATGTCACTCGATAATGAACCTAGTGGTCGATTATTCAGATTTGAAGCAAGTTGTCTTAATTATGCCTCTAATGCTCAAATGGAAGATAAATTCCCTTGTACGATAGCTTCCGTGAGAGTAATATGCTTCTAAATTAATGCCTCAAGAGTTGCAAACGGGTCAGAAGTAGAAGCTTGTGTGTACGGTTGCTGTCGATGTCCTTGGAAGGTTGATTTGGTATTGAAGAGCGTTATGGCTGCATTAGAATTTGGTGTGGATGTGTCTGGCCTTGTTGTGGATGCATCTGAGTGTACTGATTGTAGTCCTGCTAGTGTTGATTGTAATTCCCTTGCCTGGAATTATAATTGCCCTGAGTAGATGTATTCCCATATCTAAATGTCACAGCATTCTGTCTAGCATTCTGAGTTCCCTAAAACGGTTGGTTGCATGCAGAGTTGTTGTTAGAATTACCATAAGAATAGTTACAGATGTTACTAATATTGTGACAGCCATAATTTGACCCTAGTCGAAATGTGGTTTCGGGACCAAAAAAAAACGAGGCTTGAAAATAATAAAATTTTATTTTCATGTTCTTTATATGTGAATTAGTGAGTGAGAAAATTTTATGTTTAGATTTGATCATATGAGTGTGAAATTAACCAAAAAGGGCTTATATGTGAAATTTTTAAAGTATGAAAGATAGATTTTAAAGGACCGAATTTTTCATGCTTCCAAAAAAGGGGATTTGCATGTCAAATTCCCCTTTTTTGAAATAGTGGCCGGCCATGAAATGATGGTGAGCACTAATTTTATTTTCTCTTTAATATTTTATGCGCTAAATTAATAATTTATGAAATAAACAAATAAGGAAAAAGACGTTAATGAAAGAAAAAGAGATGGGTGTTCATCTTTTACTCAATTAGCCGAATCTTGCAAAGGAAAATTTGGGAAAGAAAAAAAAACTAAGCAATTCTGCTACCTAGTGTCTTAATTGAGGTATGTTCAAATGTTGTCTTTATATTTTGATGAGGTTATGTTGCTTAACCGATTTTACCATGAACCCATGAAAACATTTCTTGAGTTGGTGATGAATCATGTTCGGTCAAGGATAGAAATATTACTTTGAAAATTTTGGTAGATATGTTGAGGTTGAAATTCATGAGACTTTAAATGTATAAGTATAGATTGTGAATGGGAGTTTTGTGTGGCTCAATCTCTTGAAGTGAACTTCCGGTAATAGTGTGAAATGCATAAATTTTTGATATTACATGTTGTAAATGATTTCTTAAATAAGCCTTAATTTTGTTAAAATGGTTAAAAGAACATGAGTGATGCTTAAGTAATATTCGGCTATGAATTTTGTATATATGAAAATGGTGTTTAAAAATTTGTTTTATAAGTTAAACTTGTGAATAATCCCTGCCGAATGCACATGACTTATTTTAAAACCAATGTTAGTTGAGTAAGTTGAAATGAAAGAAAATTGAGCTTGATTTTGTGAATGAAAAATTTGAAGTGCATAATCAAAAATTATGCTATGTGTTATATGTATTGCCGTATATGTGAATGTAGGAAAGGAAATTGTTTTGTGTAAGTTAAACATGTTTTTGATAAATTTAGCCTTGAATTGATGAAATAAATTAATTTATATCAATTGTCTATTGTGTATGTGAATATAGATGTTGTATGTGGACTTAAATAACTAATTGAGTAATTCACAAATTATTAAAGTAAAATCTTTATATGTGTAAGGAAGGATATATATATATATAATTATATTCGGCCATAAAGAGATGTATTAGAGGAAAAAGGCAAATTACATGTATTTAAGTCCTAATGTGTTTCAAATTTTAAATATGAGTTAGCTAATGCAAATTTTGATAATTGAGATGAAGTAATGAATGTATGATGTATGTGTTTTATTGAAGAATAAATTTTCCTGTTTATAATGATTTGATGAGGTAATTAAACTAGTTTAAGTTTTGTTGAAATTAGCTCAAGAACCAAACTCGGATAAGGGAAAAGCTAAACTTGTGGAATAGTTGATCCATAGTAATTCAACGGCAATAAAGGTAAGTTTTAAGTATTTAAATGGAATGAATATGAATTATGTATATACGTTAAGGTCAATGACTTTTCTAAACAATAGCATATATGATGTTATGTTTAAATATGTGAATGAGAACTTTAAAGAGTAAATTTGTATAAATCTGCTTGGGACAGCAGCAGTAACATGTTTTGGAAAAATCACCATAAATTGTGGGAGTTCATTTAAAGGCTGAATAGATTATGTAATTAAAGCTTGATGCGTCTGGTTTCTTATAAAAGAAACCGTGTAAGTAAAGGAGTTGCCGATAATGAGATATTTAAAGTTGTATGAGACAGAGTTAGAATGACTCCGAAATCCCCTATTCTGTTTTTAGAAAATCATTATAAATTGTACAAAAATGATTATAAGATAAAATTTATATGCTTAGACTCCTTAATTAGTCTAGTTTCAAACAAACAAAACGAAAACATATTTTGAATTTTGTACAATGAGAAATTTGATTCGTAGTGAAGAGTGGACAGAATAGTCAAACAGTAAAATAGGAAAAAATTTAAGAAAAATCTGGTATTGATTGGCCAAACCAAAAATTCTGAAAATTTTGTGGATAGAAGATATATGAGTCTATTTTTAGGGAAAATTAACGGCACTCGATTTGGAATTTCGTAGCTCCAGTTACAAATAAATTAATGACTATTGCTCAGGAAGACAGCTTGTAGTGAATCTGTGATTTTGTTGTAAACATTGATAAAACTGTTTGAGCTGCTTATAAGCTATTGCTGAAATTGATGTACAAGATATGTATATGTGGTGAGGCCAAAATGGCTAATATTAAATGTGTGCAAGTTATCTGAATGGCTATCTTATAAACGTAAGCGATGTAATTGTAATATGTGTTGATAATTTTATAAATTGAAGGTGAAGTGACATATATGTTGTTTAGCCGAATGGTTGTTATGAGAAGAACGTAAGTTATGTGTGTACTTTCTTATTTAGTTGGAAGTTTATTGAAAGGAATATATATATATATATAAATATGTTTTAAAGTTGAATGATGTTTATGACATGAAGTTAAGGTGTATATTATATGTTTGTATTCGAATGAAGCAAATGAATTACGAATGAGATATCCTATGAGATTTTGTCCGGGTTAAATCTCGTAGGCTTAGTGCTGGTACTATATCCAGGCTAAGAGTCCCGTAGGCTTTGCGTTGGTGACTGGATTTGGGTTTTAAACCTAACCGGTATGGCTAACTGCTGTTGAATTATGTTAAATGATAATTGTGAAAATTGTAAGTGTACCAAGGTTAAGTATGGTACGTGATACTTACTTGCTATGTGAATTCAACTTCGGTTGAATTATGAATGTGCTTCGGGAATCAATTATGAAATGGATACATGTTATGTTAAATGAGTTTTGACTCTATGAAATTGTTCATGAAAGATTATAACATGAAAATGAGATTCTAAACATGGAAATTGAATGTAATTATAATGTTATATTTTAGTTCGTCTGATTAAATTAGAAGTAGAAACGAAGCTTTTTAGGGGCGAAAGTGTATATGCTCTTAAGTTTGGATGAAAAAGATAAATTATATGTGCATACATGGGGGTTGATCTATTTGACCGAATGGTGATATCTCTTGATATTAATAAATGTGATTTGTGCAAGGTTTAAGATTATGTGATTTAGTAGTAAATCAACAATTAAAGAAGTTCAGTACATTAAGTGGGCCAGGAATGTATCATGAACTTACATGTGAGCTTATTTTGAATTAAACTAAAAGTGTTTAATGTGATGTTTATGTGAGTAAGTCGCATGATTGTATATATGTGGTTAATAATGGTACGTTCGGATAATGTGTGGTGTTATGTGAAGATATCCGATTTACCTATGTTTAAATGAGTGTAGATTCAGGTAAAATTAATCTATTATATGTACATTGTGTAGTTGTGTATATTCGGCCAAAGAGGCAGTATCCCTACAAAGAGGTTATATGAGAATTCGTTAGATCGACTTGTATTTGGGTTGGTCACGTATGTGTTAAATACTTGTACATTTTAGACCTATCGCAATTAAATCATGTTTGTAAAGTGAAAATCAAATATGAAAATGCCATATGAATATGTGGGTATTCGGGTATGGAGAAATATTATAGGATATTGTGAGATATACCTTTTGATTTGACCGATGAGGGTGACTATAGATATGAAATGATACATTGATTGAATTGAAGTTGACATTGAGATATATAAATGCCCATGGCTATATGATTGTGAAATTTAAAAGAGATAATAAAACTATATGAGCTTATAAGTGAATATGCATGTTCGGCCAAGAAGGTATTAAACTGTGAGGGAAATGAAATGTTATATGTGAATCAAATAAATAAATTGGTTATATTTGAATTCAATGGTTTTAAATTGCTTAAGACTCACTAAGCTTACAAAAGCTTACTCTGTTGTTATGTTCTCTGTTTTATAGATTGTTGAATTTGGCCTTTTGCTCGGGGATCGTCAGCAACTCGTCACACTATCACTATCCACTGTTTGGTACTGCTATATTTTGGATTATCTTATGGCATGTATAGAATAGACTAGTAGTGGAAGAATATTTTGGTTAATGTATATAAGCCATGCGAAAATGGCATCTTTTGAATGTGTACTTATAGAAGTTTAAATTTCATCCCTGGCTGTGTTTAGTATTTATCTAAATGAATGAACTTTATTTCAAGAAAAAGTTCAAAATTTTACTGTTCTGACATGAGTTACAAGTCCGGTAATGCCCCTTACCTATTCCGACAATGGTTACTGGATAGGGGTGTTACAAATATAATTGGTATTCTTTGCATGTTGTGGACAATCTTCATAGCTATGGTTGTCACTACAAATCTCACAACAAAATGTAGGAACATCAACTTGTATATTTTTAATCATGTTTTTAATCATGTTTGTCAAATAAGAAACTTGAGCACTTAGTGTGGTTATTGCATCCAATTCAATAACTCCTAGAGTAGTTTTTGCTTGTACAACTTTGGAGATAGAGTATTGATAATCATTTTGAGCAATTCTCTGAAGAATTCTCACTGCATCATTATAAGTACAATCCAACAGAAGTCCATTGGCTGATGCGTCGACAAAATTCCTTGTATGCGAATTTTGCCTATTATAAAAAATCTCAATTTGTGTTTCTACTTAAATTTCATGCATGGGATAATGTCAAATTAAACTTTTTTAATGTTCCCATATGGTGTGAAGATTTTCATCGTCCAGCTAATGATAAGCAGTAATATCATTTTGAAGACGAGCATTCATTGTCGATGGGTTAAATTGCAAAACAAAATGTGTTGCTAGTGCATCCCAAGAAGTAATTGATCCGATAGTTAGTCCAAAAAACCAAGTACGGGCTCTTCTTTATTCCTTATAAAGAATAAAGAAATAATTGCATCTTCAAGGCATCATCAGGAAGGCCTTGTTGACTAAAGGAAGCACAGATTGATAAAAAGGATTTAAGATGTTCTCTCACATCTTCGTGTGGCAATCTAGTATATTGTCTACTAGAATTCGGCATTTGAAACATTACTGGCTTGAGTTCAAAATTCCCAGCTTGGATTGCTAGCCTAACAACTCCTGGTTGTAAATTATTTAACAGCCCGAATTAGGGGTTAAACAGAACAGTGGTTTTGGAACCATGAATCTGAAGTCTAAAATATTTTTTTGATTGAGTTTTGATGTTGATTGGGTGCTATTTTTTCGATTTAGTTTTGATGTTGATTGGGTGCTTGAATAATTATGTGAAATTTTGGTGTATGAATTTTGTTGTTTGCATCTCCAATTTGGTAGGTTGGACTAAATTACAATAGGTGAAAAATATGGGTTTTAACCCATAAAGGTACTTGATTGAATTGGGTTTTTAAACTAGGGGTCCTTATATGGTAATTAGGTCATTTTAACCTTGTTTGGACAAAAATGCCCAAGGAAGGATAAAAATAACAAAGGTTTTAATGAAGGGCATTTTAGTCATTTGGATAATTAAAGAAATAAAAAGGGAAAATGAACCAAAAATTTGTCCATCTTCCTCATGTGTTGGCCGAACATAGCAAGGGACCATAGCTAGGGTTTTGACAACTTCTCAAGCTTATAGTAAGTGACTCCTAACCCCATTTTTAATGCTCTTCGTGTTTTTGAAATTCTAGTAACCTGATTTAGCCATTTCTACCAGATGTTTAAAATTTTACCCATGGATGAATTAGATGTATTTTGATGACTAGTGGTAGAATATAAAAGTTTAAAGTGTGGTGTACAAGTTCTACTAGGTGATTTTTTGTGAAAATTGTAAAAAGGACCTAATTGTAAAAGGTGAAATATTGTGTGCATAAATTATGAAATGATGGAAATTGGGGGCTGCTATAAGAGGAAAAATGGTTCGGCTAGGCTTGAAATACAAGAAAATGGGATGAAAATCAATCATCGAGCCTAGGGACTAAATTATAAAATTTAAAAAGTTAGGGGTCAAATTGTAAAATTTGCTATAGGAAGATTTTAGGCTGTTTTGAATAATGTGATTATTAAATGAGTTAAACGTGTCATTATAGATCGAGAAGAACGAGGAATCGACCTTGACTGAGGCAAGGGCAAGGTTCCGGACTAAATTGCAAACTATCGTATTTCGTTATCAAGGTAAGTTTATATGTAAGTAATACATCGATTTTAAATCTTATAATAATAATTTAATAAATGTTATGGATAATGTTGTATGATTTCTATGATTTTGAGAACTATGAAAATTTGGAGTTCTCGATTGAACATTCGGAAAACGAAAGATACGGATAAAGTGTAGCCAGGTCACATGTGTGGTTCCGAGGGTAGGACATAATGTGTACAAGAGAGCTACGAGATACTATATGGTATCTAGGTCACATGTGTAATACAGTGTGTATACCATGTGTACAAGAGAGCTACGAGATAATAATTTTATAAGTAGCTAGGTCACATGCGTAATATTGGGTGTATACTATGTGTACACGAGAGCTATGAGTTAAAAATAGCTAGGTCGCATATATGGTACTGAAGGTACATCATGTAGACACGAGAGCTATGTTACATGTAGCTAGGTCACATGTGTGATTCCGAGTGTTGGACACCATGTAGAACGAGAGCTATGAGATTTAATGGCTAGGTCACATGGGCGATATTGAGAGTTCACCATGTGTACACGAGAGCCGGATTATGTGTTGCTAGAGCTATGTGCTGAAACCACCGAGTATCGGATGTTATTCCAAAGGGTTCAATGGGAAAGCTTACTAAAAGAGATTTGTGTGGTTATGTGGTGTGTAAGTGCAGGTGTATTTATGAGCTAGTGAATATGTGGGAAAGTGTGTATGTGTGCAAGAATGCATGTGAACTTAAGTATATGTAAACAATGTGCTTGGTATGTATGTAATATTGGTAAGGTTAGGTGGGTAAGTTGATATGTGATGATATGATTTTTGGACATTAAGAGAGTTGGTATGATGTTAATTGTTTGCATATAGACTTACTAAGCTTTTTAAAGCTTATTTCTTTCTCTTTTTCCTTGTTTTATAGAGTAGTCAAGCCAGCTTGGAGATCGGGAAGCGTCGGAGGATCACCTACACTATCCATAACGTTCTTTTGGTATTGTAATATGAATTCTTTTGAACTATGGCATGTATAGGGACTTAGTGGTGTTGTAAGTGTCAAGTTGGTTTGGCTATCATGTGGGCATTTGTCTTTTGATAAGTTGTTTTGCAATTAAGGCCATGTGATGTGGCCAATGATGATATTGGTTTATATATATATATATATATATATATATATCTTTATGAGGTAATTCATGAAATGCTTGATGTGCTTGCGTGTGGATGAATTGATATATGTTGTTAAACTATCAAATGTGGTCATTTAGATGCCTAAAAATGTGTATGGTGTGTGGTGATAAGAATGGTATAAGTTTGTATGTGTTTTGAGGCAAAAGATGGCTTAAAAAATTGCCTAACTTATGGCCACACAGTCGGCCACCATGGCCATGTGTGCAGGGCGTGTGAGACCTGCATGAAAACTTCGGAGATGAAGGACGTCACACGACCTGGTCACACAATCGTGTTCCATGGCCGTGTGACCAAATTTGCATGCTGATCTCATAAACAAAATACTCCAGTTTTGCACAGGGGTGACCACACGGGCGTGTCCTGTCTCACACGGGCGTGTGCCCTGTTTTTGACCAAAATTTCCAAAATTTGTCGAAGTTCTCAGTTTGATTCTGGATCACTCCCAAACTATGTTTTGGGCCCCGTAGGCCCATTTTAGGGATTGTATGATGTATTATGAAAAAGTTGTAAATTGGAACGAAAATTTTTTGGTTTGATTGTAAATGATTGGTTATGTTATCATCCGATAATGCCTCGTACTCGGTTCCAGTGTCGAACTCGAGTAAGGGGTGTTACAAATTATCCAAAACAGTACTACAAAATCTCATATAGTCATATTTTCTATGCGAGCATCTTGAGGCAACAATGGGTTATTACCATTTTGTTGTTGCATCAGGGGTATGGTTGCATTGTTCCCTGGTAAAGCCATATTTCTTTATTCTCAAAGTCTACTCCGAACAGTCCTTTCAATTTCTGGATCAAAATCGGCAAGAAAATCCAATTACTCCTAGTCATAAAACACCTAAATTAAAGTTAAAGAATTAACAACAAAGAAAAAAATAGTTAGTGAATACGAAATATTATATACGGAAAATAAAGTGTAAAAACACACAAAAAAACAAAAGTAAACATCAAACAAACACTGTCCCCTACAATGGCACCAAAAACTTGATCGGCTATTTAGTGTCACAGCAATAATGTGCAAGTGTACACTATCAATGCAAGTATAGTAGACAAATGTGAGTTTGTCGGATATCAATCCCACAGGGATGGTAGTCTTTTGTCTATTAATGTCAGTGCAATAACTAGATAGAAACAAGATAAATTGTGAGAGTAGTTGTCGATGCAATAACTTGAAAACAATAAAATAAAATATGATGGTAATAAATTGGGATCCCCAACATGAATCTTCAGTAGAATACTAAGTGCTCACAAGGTATAAAGATATAAGTGATTGTCGAAGCAATAAAGTTCAATGTATATCTAAACTCATCTATTTAATCCGAGACTTAAACATACATACTAACCTTACCTTCTATGATGGCAATACGACACTATTAAGAACAAGTGGACTAAATTCCTTTAATCCTCACTCAACTTCCGTTGTAATACCTGTTGGCTCAAACTGTCACTGCACTTTCCAATGTTAGTGATTGCAATAACACTTTCGTGTTACAAAACATTCAAACCCCAAGATTAAACAATAAAAGCAAGATTGAGAAAAAGTAATTACCAGTATTTAGAAAGAAATAAGAAAGAACCGAATGGAGAATACTATCCCTAGACAACTCGACTAAATCTCTCTATTCCCTATTGTCTCAGACTTAGGTCTCCTCGTCAGGAGCTAGTCTGCATCTGGTTTTCATGTTGGCTCACCCATAAGAGTCTTAAGCTGCCATGGCCGCAAGCTTTAAGGTAGGATGATGAAAACAATGATCCAAAAAAAAAAGCCTTTTTTTCTTTTCTCACGTCCACCTTTTATGTCCTCCTCCAACAGTACATATGTCCTTTCCCAAAATGATTTTGTCCTTGTACGTATAGGTTGATACCAGATTGGATAGCTGACACAACTTTAGTTCTTATCCAGATAGCTGTCAAGTGTGGCGACAATTCTGGACGCAATTTGGAATTTACTCATCTAGCAACATTAATGCAAAATGATAGCAAAATTAAGGATAAAATAGGCTAGGATTCACTTATTTATGAAATGCAATTTACTAAACTGAAAATGCTAAAATGTATGCTAAAGATAACTAAATGGGAACAATTTAATCAATAAGGGGGGAAACCTATGTTCTTTCTAGTGCTATCAAGCTTAACTTCTCATTTGAAGAAAAGCCCATTTGTATCTTGGAAAGAGAGATCAAGACATAAAGGAATAAGGAAATTCCTCTAGTAAAGGTGTTATGGAGGAATCATAAAATTGAAGAGGCTACATGGGAAAGAGAAATTGTCACACCCCAAAATTGGGCCTAGAATTTTCGAAGGTAAAATAGGAATCTTAGCCCAAATGTGTTCAAAATTTTGTCGCTTTCGTAATCAATAATATTTTCGATAAGACCTATTAGGAAATTAAATCAAATTCTAAAAATGAGTTCTTACGACCTTTAATTTTAAAAATAGGACTAATTTGTAAAAGAGTCAAAACTGAGAGTTTTTATGAAGCAAGTTATGTAACACCCCTAACCCGTAACCGTCACTAGAATAGGTTAAGAGGCATTACCGAACTTTTAAATCAGAACAGATCATTCAATCATCAAATATTACTCCAGTTATCCATCAATCATATTCATAACATGCTAAAATTGAACATCTAAAGCTTAATACATACATTAAGGACTAAATCGATAACATATAAAAGATTTAGGAGAACTTAGTAAAATTTTTCAAGTAAGGGTCACACGGCCGTGTGCCCAGGCCATGTGCCTAGGCCGTGTGCCTCACACGACCACCAAACACGCCCATGTGTCCAGGCCGTGTGAAAACAAGGCATATATACTGACTTGGCCATACGGCCGACCACACGCCCGTATGTCAACCTGTGTGCCATACACGGCCAATAGACACGCCTGTGTGTCTCTGCCGTGTAACTCACTGACTTGTTTAACTAAAGTGCAGGGGTCATACGGTTGAGTAACACGCTCGTGTGCTCAACTGTGTCGCACGAAAATAGGCTTGGTTTAAGCCACTTTTCTCACCAAATTTCCATGTACCTACAAGCATATAATTTGTACTAAATCCACATTCATATAGGTAGTCAATCATCCATTTCCAATACACATTATAAGCCATTTCATAACCAACCATTTCCTTCCTCAATTCCACATCATTTATATATCACATATATATATATATATATATATATCACATAAACTATAATTCAACCTTAACTTAATCAAATTTCCAACTCACACTCAAGTGATCCAATTCACATAATCATCTTATAACAAAACAACCATTTCATAATCATATTCATCATTTAAAATGCCAAAACATACCATTTCATTTAGCTAATACCAAATCAACAATTGAACCAACTTAAGCCAAATCACATGGCTTAGTTATATATATCAAAACATGTACCAAAATTCACATCTATATAACTAGCCTATGCATGCCATATTACCACATTTCAAGAGTTCAAAAATATTACCAAATCAACTCCTAGATAGTGTGATGAAATCTTCGATGACTTCCAACTCGAGAAAGCTTTCAAATCACTAAAAAATACGGAAAATAAACAGAGTAATCTAATAAGCTTAGTAAGCTCGTAAAATTTACGGTACTATATATGATTTAAAAATTAAATTCATCATTTTAAGAAACTTGAATACATTTACCAACTTCATCCAATTCAATATTTATTACAATATCAACCATGTAATTCATGTGTAATTTATCAACTTTCACTTACGTGCCATAAAAATTTATCAAATATCACTTACTTGTCGAGCATTTCACGTATACCTGTACAGGTTCATATCATCATTTCTATTTCTGTACCATCATCTTTTTAGTTGAACCAATGAGACTGATATCGAATACTCAGTATCTTGCTCACTAAGGGCCATATACTTGGTTAGACCATCTATATTTCATATCACATAAATATTACCTATCCATACGTCAACAAAACATGTAATATCCGTACAAAACAATACAATCAATTCGTCAAATACCCTTGTTTATAAAACCATCAATGAGTTAGTACCATAATATCCATATTTCATCAAGTCATCATAAGTGAAAACAATAAGCACTCAAGCTCAAGCAATATAACTTTCATTTCATACTTTAATTCACCATATATCATCAATATTATGTAATTCATATAACATTAATATCAATTTATTCCGATTCATATAACCTGTAATTCATTAATATAATAGTAGTTCATCCATATAAATAGTAATTCATCCGTATCAACAGTAATTTATCCATATAAACACATATCTTATTCATATGATCAATAACAGTAATTATGCCTGCTGAACCTATTAGAATCTCGAAGAATACTCAGGTGATACACACTAAGTGTATAAATTGGTAATCGGTAAGCTCCTCCTGAGCTAGTAAACGGTAAGCTCTTTTGAGCTGAACGGTAAGCTCTGAAGAGCTAAAACAGTAAGCTCCGAAGAGCTGAACGGTAAGCTCATAAGAGCTGAATTGGTAACCTCATACGAGCTGCGGTGAGTCCGCAACAAATGTAGGAGCTCAACCAAAACGGTAACCCTAGTGACATGTCACTTGTATTCTACGATTTTCTAAAGTTCGAACTGGGCTCAGTATGATCCAATTTCATTATTTAAGCATTCAATGTCAAATTCATATATTATTTACATCATTTGTAACATTTCACTCTCAATCACATAAATAATAATTCATTCAGTAACAGTATTTCATCCACATAAACAATACTTTACCCTTATAAACAGTATTTCATCCATGTAACATGAATTTATTCATATATTAGTATTTCATATATATATATATATCAATAATTCATTTGTATAATAGTGATTCATTTTACACACTTACAAGCATTTAATAGTTCGATTCTAGCTTTACGAACTTACCTCGAGTCGTTTGAATGACAATTATCAGTTATTTGTCCATTTTTCCTTTTTTCCCAATCTAAGCTCGATCTCAGCTTATCTTGATCTAATAAATATATCAAATTTAGCATATTAACTTTCCTTTCTATTCAATTTAACACTTTATACACATTTTAGCAAAATTATGCTTTTACCTCTAAAGTTTCACATTTTTACAAATTAGTCCTTAACTCATAAAAATGCAAATTTGCATAATAAAGGACAAGCCCATGCTAGCTGAATTTTACCCATAATACTAGCATCCCATATTTTTAGTTTATTCACACATCCAACCATGAATTTTACACTTTTCTCAATTTAGTCCTTAATTGATATTTTTATCAAAAATCACTTAGCAAAACTCATTAATCTAACATCAAAGATTTATTTGCTATCATAAACCATCAAGATACTCAAACATTCATTAATGGAAAAACTCAAAAACTTTAACAATTCATAAATCAGAGATACGGGCTAGCTAGATTACGAAGTAATGATCTCAAAAATGTAAAAATGATTAAAAATCGAGCACAATCATAACTTAGTCAAGCAAAAATAGCATGGCTGAATGTTGAAGCTAAGAAAATGGCTTTCTTTCTCATGTATATTCGGTTAGGTGAAGATGACAATGAATAAAAAGAAATTTTGTTTCAATTAAATAACCTTTAATCACCAAATACCAAAATTAACCTTTAAAATATTTAATAAATACACCATTTGTCATGCTATCATCTTCCACTATCTCAAAAATGGCATATTTACCACTTAAGGACCTTTACGTTAGTGTTCTATAGCTATTTGACACTTTTAGCTAATCTAACACAAGTTTTACACTTTACGCGATTTAGTCCTTTATACCGAATTAACCACTCAAACGGTAAAATTTCTTTACGAAATTTTCACATGAACATTCTATCATACTGTAAACATTAATGGAATAATCAAATAATTATTTTAACTTTGGTTGAGCTCAACCACTATTTCAATTTGACCCAAAAACGGGCTGTTACAATTTAACTAGATTTTTAAACTCAACATAAAAACCCATCATTCTCCAAATTGTTCACGAAAGAAAAACTCCCCTCTATTGTGTTGTTGTCCCTTCTACTCTCTCATCTCTCCCACTTGATTCTTACTTCTGAATCCTTATTCCTATTGATTTCTACTATCAACCTAACCATAAATCTTCATTGAAACTAAGAAAAACATCCAAAAGTCTCATTAATTTCAGGATTGTGGATTAAAACATGGTTTCAAGGTATTTTCAAATTTTTTTAATATGGTTAGAAGGTTTCTAAAGTTACTTTAAAGTTTTGTTCAAGATTTCTCAAGTTTTAATGAATTTTCGTGATAATAGCCATTGTACGTTGAAAAATTTTGATTCCTTGAAATGTGTAGTTTTGAATAGTTTAAAGGTTTGGAATTAGTTGCAAATGAATATGTAGGTGAATGGAATTTTTTTCTTGGAAAAATATCAAGTGTAGGCTGAGATATACAAATTTAAAGTTTTTTATGTTGAAGGTTTCAGTTAGAAGAGAACGTAGCTTAGGCTTTTTTTTTATTATTTAAGGTAAGTTAATGATTGATTGCTTATTGGATGATTGTGTGATTTGTCTTGTTGAAGTTTCATATTCAATAGGACCTTCAGTAAGTAGAAACAAAGGCAAAGAAAAGCTTGTTTGAGCTTGCGGCTTTCCGGTGAAAGCGTAGTTTTGGTGAGTGTTTTGGAATCCCTACTCGTAGATGATTCATTTTGTAATTGGGAACTTAGAGATAGCTTAAAACCCTACTCTAAATTCTAAGTGTAAGTTTTCTCACACCTATGATTAAATGTCATATATTTATGATTGTGCAATTGTGAAAATATGAACATACATGAGATGCTATGACATGTGCCATAAGCTTGTGATGACTGTTGTGAAAGAGAATATGTTGATATGTTATTCATGCCATGTGACGATAAATATGTGTGTATGTTTTCATACTATGTGATAGTTATTATAATGTGCTAACGATGTGAATATGTAGTGAATATGTGTGAAAAATCGGTAAGTAAATATGAGATAATAATGTGGATATTTTGGCCTTGTGATCTTATGAGGCCATTGGATATAGTTGGCACGCCATATGATTGTGAGTACTCACCTTTGTAATGTGATTTTTGGGGCGTTAAGGCCTAAGGATAGTTTTTGGAGAGACAAAGGAATGTGAGCTAAGCTCCATTCACTGGGATATGTGTGTTTAGTGTGTTAGAGAGTGTTAGCTATATGCTTCACTTATGGGACATGTTCAACTTATGAGTCATTTTGGTGTGTTGGAGATCCGTGTATCCAATGTGTGGTGATAGAATCCACTTTACGTTTCATAACCTCAAGAGCTAAACTATCATAAAATGTGACTGAACGTGATTAAATGTGATTTATATGTGTTGTGATACATGCTTAAATATTCATGTGATTAATATGTAAAAAAAATTCATGAAATATGTTTAAATGTATGAAATATGATATTAGAGTTAGAGTTGTTATTGATATGATATATGCATGTTTTACTGTTGCATAATGACTTGTTTACATAGTGGTTATTCTAAGCATTCATTGAGCTTGTTAAGCTCACCCACTCCTTTTTAACCATTGCAGATAAGTAGTGCTGATGTGAGCAGTGTGGTCTCGAGGGGTGATCCAAGCCAAATATTTTAGTTGCTATTAGTAAGTGTTATTTGTTTAATTATGTTTCAGGAAATAAAAGGTAATGTGGTAGACTTTACGTTGGCTTTGCTATGATTTTTAGTTTTTTGCATGTCGAATGTGCTTGGTAAGTTACAGACTTAAAATATGATGTTGGGACTAATATTTACAACATTTTGGTGCAAAATTTGTGTGGTATTTAATGCATAATGTTAGAACTAATTTGGAATGATCTATGTGATGATATTTGTTGTGTTTTTAAGGTCTGTAACAGAGGTATCGATATTCAAGTTTTAAAAAAATGATACCTTTGAAAATTTTGAAGTGCAGGAAGTTAGTTTTGCTAGTTGGTATCGATATTTTAGTACGAGTATTGATACTCAAGACAAAATTATCAATACTCTTCCAGTGGTGTTGATATTTTTCAAAAGTTGGGTTCTTAAGACGAGAAACAGTAAGCTAATTTGGTATCAATTTTCCAAGCAGCATTGATACCACTTGAGAAAATTATTGATACCACACTTCTAGTATCGATACCTATATAACAGGTTTGGGAAATTTTGCTAAATGGTCCTAATGCATGTTTAGTACTTATTTTATGATTATTCAATGAATGTTTAGCATGATTCAACCTCCTTAGACTATGTATGACTTATGTTTCATGTGAATGCTATTATATTAAAGGAAAACAAAGATACATCTGTAATAATGTTACAATTTGTGATGAATACGAAGAGGGACGGTGGTGTAGTGTCCTTGTATCTAGGCTCGATGATCAAGCCGGGTATAGGGTGTTACAGAAATCACAATGAGAGAGCAGTATCCTTATCTCTTCATAGATAAGAAATTTTGGGATTAAATTTTTTTATAAAGATGGATGAGTTGTCACACCCTCAATTGGCGAGCTGATATTGTCTAGGAAATTGTGCTAGTGAGACTGCCTAAGTTGTGAGACTTAGGCGAGTTAATGCTGGCGAATTCCCAAGAGTAGTAATTCGTTGAGCTTCGCCAAGTTTGTGAGATCCTTATTTGGAGAACTCTTTCACAAATAAGTCCACCACACGTGTTTTGTGTTGCTATAGATGTACTTGTAGTGGATAGTAGGACACGTTTAAGTCATCTAGCATCCTAGTTGAGCTAACGTGTTAATAACTGTAACATTCAGCTTGTGCAAGTGTACACAGACGTTCAAGTAATAAGTAAATGAGTTGTCGTCTCCACAGGGACTGTGTATGTTAATCGATTAATTGTAAAATAATAAGTTAACAATTTGGTGATAAAAACACAATAATTTGAGTGATAATGATTAAAGTAGATTAATTTAACTAAATGCAAAATTAATCCCTAATACAATTTTAATCTAAGTATGAAAATTATCTAAATGTATGAATGAATTTAGTAGCAGAAACACAACCTTAACAATCAATAACATGAATAGGCTAGGATAACTACATTAATCAACTTGATTCATTTTCATCATGCTTAACAGTGTTTGAAAAGCATTCCATGGCAACTCGATCTTTATGAGTTTGGAAACCAAATTAAGTCCTTTTGGAATCTTTTACTTAGTGAAACATGCATTTTATTAATCATATTAAACTAGGGTTTCTTAGTATTTATGTGAAGTAACAAGGACAGGTTAGGTTTGAAACAGTTTAATCACATAAACCTAAAAACTGTGCAAGATAATACAGATCATTAAAATTGTTATGAACCTTCAATTTAGTCGAGTTAGGATCTAAATTAAGCATGCACTTTTCAACTATTACATCTACTAATCGTCGTCTAGTCAGGATCGCTTAGCTAATTCTAATGCATCCAATCACGTATGAATGAAATACATACTTTAATTTAATTGAAAACATGATCGACTAAGGCACCAACACTTTAAACATGAATCAAACAAATCTCATTGAATTAATGCAATGAACCTAGCTAAACAGATTTAAGCTATCATTGTTGATGTCAAGATCACAAAACACATTGCAAACATAAATAATTTAAAATAACAAAGGAAGAATAAACTCTATTTCAAGTTGGCAGTCTCACGGACTCTGATTGAAGGTGTTTTCCTCTGCTCTTCCTGTTGCACTTTTGCTAATGGCTCCTCAAGGTGGTTGGCCAAGAGATGATCTCTTCAAGGTTTTTGTTGGCTAAAAACTAAGGGAAAATGGAATGATAGGCGTGGTGGATGAAGAGAGCAAGAGAGCGAATGAAGAATGTTGTGAAAATGAGGGGTGAACAGATGAGTAAGGGATGATTGAAAAGATAAGATAGGTGTGGTATTTATAATTGAACTAGGTGGGAGGGTTTACTAAAAATAATAGTAACAATCCCTTGGATTTCTCCCTCCTTATGGCCAACCATGATATGTGGAAGAAAAGGTGGTTTGGTTATCATGTTTGAATCATGCAAGGGGTGGACAGTTTCTTAAGCAAATCTTGGGTGCCAATTTCCAATGTTCTTCCAAGTGTGCAGACCTTCAAATAATTATCCCAAAATTGTGGTTGCCCAATTGTGGTTGCTGAATTGGGCCTTTCTTCTCTTGAACTAGACTAGTAATGACCCATCTAGCTTGTAGAATTAACCAACATGTATCATTTTTCTTTATTGGGTCAAGGTGGATCTAGATGACCCATAAAGCTTGGTCTTGTCGTCCAACACATGAGAATAATAACTCATGTCCATGCAACACTCAACTCTATGGTCTCACTGCATAAGTAAATTTAACATATTAATAAATAACATGAAATACTTTAATTTTATGCACAAAATCATATAAAAAAGCACAAATTCACATATTTTATAAATTCATGTCAATTATTAACATTTAAGCAAAATTCACCTCATTAATTAACAAATACTAAAAATTAATATTATTTTTAAGTAAAAAGTTGGTAAAAATTACTATAAAACTTCGAGTTTACAATAACCAGGACACCTAAGAGCCTCATAGGATGTGATTAATTAGTGGAAGCGTGCGTGCATGATTACTGATTAGACATTAACCCTAAGTGGGATTTGGGCTAGAGATAGCTATAAATAAGACAACTTAGTAGTGGAGAGAAGATTTTCATTTCATATTCTCTGCTTGCCTTCGTTATCATTGAAGAAAACCTAAAGTTGTTCTTCATTGTTAATGGTAGTGTAACAACCTAATTTTAGTGGTGTAAGAAATAGTAGTTTCGGGACCACTATTCCGACAAGTTAGTAAATATTTTATTTTTATTTAATGTTTATATGGTTATATTGGGGTCGTACTAAATTTTTGTTAAGAAATTTTAATGTTTATTTAGTTAATTAAGTAAAAAAGAACTAATTTGTAAAGGTTGCAAAAGTGGGTTCTATTAGATAAAAAGGGTCAAATGACTTTGAATAGGTAAATCAATGGACTTAGAAAGTAAATATGCCATAATTAAGGTTAGTGGATGTTTACAGATAGGTTTTATTGTAGTTTTAATGATTTTTAAAGGCTAGATTAATAATTTAATAAATAAGTTAAAAGTAATAGAATAAAGAAGAAATAAGCATCATCTTCATTAATTTTCTTTTCTTTCTTGGTCGAACACCATTGTTAAGGAGGAAACTTTTGGTTGTGATTTTGCTTATGCACAGTAAGATTTTGAGTTTCGCTGTTAATGGTTTTTATGTTTTTGAATACGGTTTAGCTTAACTTACTTAGCCCAAGGGTTAATTTGCAAAACTGTTAAAGATTGAGGGATTTTCCATGAAAGAATTTGATGAGTTTATGATGTTAGTTGGTAGATTATTAAATCTAGTAGTTAAATGAACATGATTTGTTAAATGAATTTTATTGATTTTTTATGAAGTTAAGGTTAAGGATTCATTGGTTAAATGTGTAAAATTCCTTAGGACTAATGTGAAATTTTAAGTAAATATGGGTTGTTTATGTAACACCCTTACCCGTATCCGACGCTGGGATATGGTACGAGGTGTTACCTTACTAAACCACATGCAAACACTCAACTCATCCTTATTAAAATACGTCCCAATTTAAAACATTTTCAAACAATGTCCTACGGACCTCTATATGGGCCTACGAGGCCTAAAAGGTGACTTAGAAACGACCCGAGACCATTTTGGGTGCTTAAGAAAATTTCATCAAAAACTACCATAAACAGGGCACATGCCCATGTGGAAGGGTGACACGTCCGTTGGGTCTCTAGACATGGCTGTGCCAATGGCCCGTGTGGTTCACACGGCCTAAGCAACCTTGGGACATGATCGTGCCCCTCGTCCGTGTGGATTTATTTTCCAACAGCCAACCTACAGGGGTTTTTACACAGTCTGGCACACATCCGTGTCCTCAGCTCATGTCCCTCACACGGCCATAACACGCCCGTGTCTGGCCCATGTGGAAAAACCTTGACATTCTATTTCTGACATCAGCAATTACACGGCCGTGGCACACACCCGTGTGCTTGGCCGTGCCCTCTACATAGTTGAGACACACGGCTGTTGTAACACTCCTATCCCGTAACCGTCGCCGGAATAGGAAGAGGCGTTACTGAAAACTAGGAATCGAATCAGGACTGAAAAATTTTGAAGATTTTCTTGAATAAATATCATCCATTTACAAAATTTTTAGACACAACATAGATCAAATTTATAACTTATAAATTAAACTTCCAAAGGGTGCAATATCCGCATGGCTTATAAATGATAGTCATGATATCATTTTACTATAGTCTATCCTATACATGCCATAAGCTAAATCCGAATCATTGGGTTACCACAATAGTAGATAGTGTGACGAAGAGCTGACGGTCCCCTGAGCTGGTAGTCAGAATCCACAATCTATAAAACAAAAACACGAAACAACAAAGTAAGCTTTCATAAGCTTAGTAAGTCTTTAAGTAATACAATTAACTTTAATGAATTTAAAGACATAATTTCCTATTCAAATTAGTAAATGAAAAATCATTTGCTGAATGAATCTAATCACAACTACACATACTTTACTCATCGCCTCATTTACTTAGAAATTAATATCACATAACCACTTCATTAAATAATTTCTACAGTGGCCAATTGTAAAGGTACTCAACCACAAATCAAATTTCCCGGGGCTATATCCACTTCCATGATATTTTCATAAATGACCAATTATACATAAGCACACAATGCACAATATTTATATATAAGTTACTTAACTTCAAACTCAAACAACAAAGTAAATCAGTAATTCTCATGACTTCTCACATCAGTCGAACATGGCTTAATCGCATAGTAGTCTTAGTACTCATTTCTATAGATTTATATATTTTATTTCATACTTGTGACTCAATCCAGAGCAGATTTAATTATGAGTGTAGGATACATACCTAGCCAACTTAAGGTATTCCATCATCATTAAGTTTCGGTGACTGAAGACACATATGCATAAATCTTATAACTTCAAATACATAGTTTCACAATTGAACATAATCAAATCCAATTCGAGTCATTTTCACATCAAAAGATAAGTATCACATACCTGAGTCATTTAATGTATACTACGAGCTTTATTTGTCATCTTAATGTGGGATCTGGTAATCAAATGCACTTGGCCGGCTAGGTACAAAACCCGACTCTAATCACAGGTTTTGAAGCTTGCTAAGTTAATGTCCCGAATGATTTCGTACCATAGTCCATTCAGAAGGTTTATCACACTTTATGATATACGCTCGGTAGTATTTACATATCACAACATATTAATAGAATAGTGCTTCCATTTAGACTAACTCATAAATCACATGATTTATTTTCATCTTTATAATAGCCATTTAGCCGTGCCCCATATCCCATAAGTTATTCGTTCTCACTTTATGTGCATATAACGATACGCATCTTACTCATATCTCAAATTGACCATTCGGCCTTATCAGACATACACACTTTCACATTCATCACATTGGCTATTCGACCTTATCACACATATATACACTTACATATTCGGTCTTAATACATATCTTAGTCTCATCCTTGTCACACGATTTAGTCATTCGACTTTGACACTCATTAGCATATATAGGACTCTTACCTTAATCTTATGCATACTATTAACCAAAAGAAATATTTCTATTTATGTATCTTTCATTTCAAATTTCACATTCAAATAAGATCATTCATGCAAATAGCATTAATTGCTAAAGGTACAAGACATGCTAAATTACTTAAAGCTCATAGAGAAATCAACTCAAATACTTAAGAACTTATTTATACACATTAATCACATATAACATATTCAATATGTAACACAATTGGCCATATATGCATGGTCACATTGTCTTCATTTCGTTGACATATCATTTCTTCAAAACTCAAAGTCCCATAATTACATTATCTAACCGCCTCGATGTAATTCGTTGCTTCGACTTGAATAGGATTAATTCCAAGTACTACATTTCCATATAATTTCAATCACCTTTCTTTCATTTTATCTTCACATTGAGCATTCAATTGTTTATGCATAGTATTTGGCTCACATTCATTTCATACTTATCACACGATCTTAATAGCACATTTCACACTTACTAATATGATATACTTGCCGTTAGGCCATATAAGTATAATATAACACATCATCATTTTATCTATAAAGTTTGACTAAATCCATAGATTTTTCTCAATTGGCCATTCAAGCTTAAATCATAGTGACCATTCGGCTATAAGCCATATACTCAACTATTTATCATACAATTAGATACTAACATCATTCGAATAAATATACCATCATATATCTTAATCATTTTTCTTTCATTTCATCTTTCCCACTTATAATTCAATGGTTATACATATCATCTCACTCACATTCATTTCACACTTATCATTTGATCATAAAAGCATATCACAAACTTACCTCCGTATTATATTTGCCATTCGGCCACATAAGTTCAATTGTCATAGCATTTTTATATCATGCTTACCATTTGATTATATACACATGTCAACTAATCATTTCGTGGAATATCTAATTCCCATAATAATTCAAATTATAATCGAATATTATTTATATTTGACTACTTAAAACTTACCTCGGATATATTTGAAAGGTTACGGAAAGGCTACTCTATTACTTTCGCTTTTCCCTATTTGGCTTTGATCCCTTTTGCTCTTGAGCTTAATTAAAACAAATAGATTTATATTAATCCTTATTCATATATTTCATTTAGTTATAACTCTTTCATTCAAAACAAGGAACACATAGATTTCCTTAGCCACACATATTCGGCCATCAATCACATTTTAAGTATATATATAAATATGTATATTTATAAACACCTTAAATACATATACAGAACCGTTCTACCTCCATTTTGAACAAATGTTTATAACTAAGGTAGGTTCACCACCCTTTATTCTCAAAAACTAATTTATTATCATGGCTATAATATTTAAATGATCAAATACATAAATGTATATTACACATCAAATCTTATTCGGTCATTATAATATACATTTAAATAAATAAAGCTACTTTAGCCGATTATTAATCATATATTAAATCATACATGTATAATCATGTATTGCATTTTAATCTTGTGATTATAAATATAACCCAAGGCCGAATACTCATAACCACTCATAAGTATTTATTATTTCCTTTACAAAGGTAGCATGTCTTTAAAGTTATATTGTTAAAGTGACTGAATTCACATAGTGATACCAATATGCATAACTCATTAGAAACAACAACTTATTACTTTGAATACTTTACTAATCTATAATCATATTCAGCACATAGTAAGTTCATACTTTCTTTTAATTCAACCACTAAATACATATTTATTCATTTTAATATATTCAGCCATTAAGCATAAAATTTGTCAAATAAAATTATAACAATCCAACTTTGCATTTAAATCACCTAAAGTCACATCCCATAAAAACATGCCTTAAATCAATTATTTAGTACATCTGGTATTTAGTACTAAAGGTCATATTAATTTGGTCCATGAAAACCGAATGTCAAAAATCCTAAGACCATACTCTTCAACCCATTTAACCTTTATAACCAAGTATCAAATAACTATGCATTTGAACCATTTTAGCATAGACATTTTCTACTTTCGACAATCCTCCAAAACTTAAAAAAAAAAATTTGAAGTTTAATCCAACATAGCCGAATACCCCACTTAACCATGAAATTCATCTTTTAACACAAGACATATCACATTCACATTCAATAAATATGATGTCTATAATGATATGCCATGAACCAAAATTTACACATCAAGTTCCCATTCAGCCATTTAATAAGCACATCAAAATCACATTTATCTAATTTAAATTCAAGCTCATCCTTTATTTCATTCCTTGAAACAAAACATAACTTAATGCCAATTTTATTTAACTAATTTATCCCAAGATCAAATACTATATTCGGCCATGGAAATGTATTAATCTAATAAATCTTAATTTATCTTTTAAAGCATCAAACCCAAATCCTTTAATCAAGAAAGTCATAGCCGAATGTCTTTATAGACAATTTGGCCGAACCAAGCAAAATTTCTCAAAATTAACTTACAAACTAAATTTCACACAAGTTTTACATCATTCCAAACTCTAAGCATATTCAGCTATTTTAACAACTAATTTAACATTCAACCTTAATTTCCCTTAACTAACATGAAATTTTCCTAAGTAATTAACCATACCCGAATATCAATTGTCCTCAAAACCTCATTTTATCAAAATCTAACAAACTTAGAACTCCTTTAGTAACCATTTACAAATCAAAACATCAAACACTCACAATTTAACATATTATAAAATGGTCGAATGTATATTTTGCTACTAACTCAAAATTTCATTCATGGGCTATGTCAAAAGCTTAATGACCAATTTAAATTCACAAATTTGAAGAGAAATAGCCTAAAATCATACCTTAATTTTGCTTCCTCAATGACCGAACATTCCTAGCACTTTCTATTCTTTAACAATCGGCATTTTCCAAGCCAAAAGAAAAATAATGCAAGTTTTCTTATGTTCTCTTTTATTCAATAAACATATATTCATTCATTTTTAATTTCCCTATACTACCCATCACTAAAGCACACATGAAAGCCATTTCCAAATGTCTTTACCGTCCATCCACAAATTTTTACTTTGTTTTTATCACCATAATTTTATAATAATAATTAAGTTCACCTTTCATATTATATAATGCATATAATAATATAAAAGACATAAATTATCCATCAATTATCATCATTATGCCGTCCACTACTAATATAATGGGGAATTTGACATGCAAATCCCCATGTTTCAAGCCATGCAATATTTGGCCCCTTTTTAATTAACCTCACCTATTTTCATTATTTCACACATAAGCCCTTTTTAATTAAATTCACATCCAAATGTCACAAATCAATAAACCAAAATTTCACACATGCAATTGCACATATAATTGGCACAAGTTATAACATTTAATAAATTTTTAGACTCGGTTTAGTGGTCCCGAAACCACTTCCCGACTAGGGTCAGTATAGGGCTGTTACAGCTGTGTCTCACTCCGTGTGTTTACTACTGGGCATTTAATTCAAAAATTTCAAGGTACAGGGGACACACGACCTAACTACACACCCGCGGGGCAGACCGTGTGTCACACATGGCCTAGACACACGCTCGCGTGTCTACCCGTGTGGACAAAAATAGGCTATCTACCAAGCCTCTTTACCACCCTGAAACAAAACCAAATTCATATCCAAACATACCAAGACTTTTAAGCTCAACCAATAACCATAAATTGGCATCCCAACACATTCATATAAGTCAATCCAACCAAGTATGCATAATTCTACTCCTAGTACACACATTCATGAATAACATCATCATTTCCATATATTAACTTTCAATATTAACCATCATTCATGGCATTACACAAAAGAATCAATTTCTAAGACAAGCCAACACATTTGGCCCAAAAAAATATGACACTTGACAAAAGAATAGAGTCTTATACATGCCATATTCAAAAAGATTTAAACTAACTATACCAAGTTCTTCAATGGATAGTGTGAGCGATGACTCCGACGTTCGTTGATCCTCGAGCTATTTAGGCAGCACTATAAGAAAATGGAAAGGAGAGGGGTAAGCATAAAGCTTAGTAAGTTATAAGTAAATAAAAGACAACATAATTATCATGTAAGTTGTACTCTCAACACATCATGATCTATGCACGATACAAAGAATAAACACAACTTGACTTACTCGTTTTCATCATATAACATGCTAGTGAGCTCACATTTTATACATTGCACTTAGGCACCTGCACCACTTGCAAAAAATCATCACAATATCTCTCAACTTAACATTATCTTTAAGTTTTTCCCGTTAAACTATTTAGAATACGAAAGGATATTCAATGAGTCTCCAACATAGGGTATCGAGCCAATGCCATGTCCCAGACATGGTCTTACACTAGCTCTCATCTCATCGCCGATGCCATGTCCTAGACATGGTCTTACACTGACTCTCTCGTATCGAGCCTGATGTCATGTCCCAAACATGGTCGTACACTAGCACTCCTCGGTTTGTGCTGACGCCATGTCCCAGACATGGTCTTACACTAGCACATATCGACCCGATGCCATGTCTCAGACATGGTCTTACACTGGTTCCACCATCTTGGTGTCGATGCCATGTCCCAGACATGGTCTTACACTGACACATAACGACGCCGATGCCATGTCCCAGACATGGTGTTACACTAGCTCTTGTATCAACCCTAGTATCATGACATGAATATCCAATCTATTCTCAAAGTTCAACTAGGCTCTAATACATATGTTCTCGTCATTACATGACTAAAGTTCATCATTTAACAATTTATGCTCAAGTAAACATTCTCATACATATCTCATATCACAACGTATAGTCTTATGACAAATCAATGGTTTCATGCATAAAAATTAAAATGTTGCATTATTTACCTACAACTTACCTCGATATACAAAATGTGAGTAATCGCTCGGTTTAGTCAATTTGTTTAGCTTTCCCCCGATCTAAATTTGAATTTTGCAATTCTTGATCTAAAATAATAAAATTTCACTAATTCGTCACTATTTTCATCTAAACAATTCAAAAATCATAATTTGGCAAAATGACCATTTTGCCCCTAGGCTCGGAAATTGATTTTTATCAAATTTTCTTATTCACCAAGCCTAAACGAACTCTTTTCACTCTTAAGGCAACACAAAATTCCTAATATTTCACACAAATGTCATCAACTTATCAACTTTGTAAACTAGTCCATTTTAGGTGTTTTTTTCCTAAACACCCTTCCACAAAAGTTGTTTGTTAGACAACTATGATCCATTTTCTTTCATAAAATTCCAGAAAATAACACTTATGCATTCATGGTGAATCTCTAAACTTTCAATCATTTTGCACAATAGCTCCCTCAAAAGATAGCTCATGCTACAAGGGTTCCAAAAATGCAAAAATATTTAAGAAATGCCTTAAAAATCACTTACTATTGAGTGCTATAAGTTGCTGAAATTTTTGGAGATTCAAAACCCTCCAATGGCTGGTGTTTTCGGTGCAAGTGAACGCAAGAAGAAACAAAAATTGAAGGCTAGGCAAGTAGGCTATTATTTTTACCAAATTAAGTCACCTAACTTTAACTTTTCTTTAAAAACCTCCAATTTTAGTTCTCTAGCTATTTAACTCAATTTACAAGCAAATCTCAACTTTTGCCCCTTATGTGATTTAATCCTTTTTCGCGATTGAGCCTTCAATCACGCAAATTAATTCATCAAAATTTTCATGCACCCTTATAAAAATACTATAACACAAAAAATAATGCTAAAATAATTTTCTCTAGCCTCGAGTTACTAATTCAAAAATCACTATTCTGACTAAGCCCAAATTCGAGCTGTTACAATTCTCCCCCTTAGGGATTTTCGTCCCCGAAAATCTTACCATCAAAGAGGTTTGGGTACTGATCTCTCACAGTCTCCTCAGGTTCCCATGTGGCCTTCTCGACTCCATGTCTATGCCATAACACCTTTACTAATGCTATGCTCTTGTTTCTCAATTCTTTGACCTCCCAAGCCAAAATCTTAACTGGCTCTTCACCATAGGTCATATATAGACTTATCTCTATCTCTACCGATGGTATCACATGTGAAGGGTCAGAGCGGTAACGGCGTAACATAGATACATGAAACATGTCATGAATTTTCTCTAACTCTCGAGGTAATGCTAATCGGTATGCTACCAGCCCAATTCTCTCAGTCACCTCATAAGGTCCAATAAACCATGGACTCAACTTGCCTTTCCTACCGAATCGAAGGAATTTCTTCCACAGGGAGACTTCCAAGAACACTTTATCCCCGACTTGAAACTGAATATCTTTTCTTTTTAAATCCACATAGGATTTCTATCTATCTGAGGCGGCTTTCAAACAATCTCAAATTACTTTAACCTTCTCTTCGATCTCTTTGACCAAATCGACCCCGTCTATCTAATTCTCTTTAAGTTCTGACCAATACAAGGGTGTTTGGCACTTTTGCCCATACAAAGCCTCATAAGGCGCCATCTAAAGACTCGACTGATTACAGTTGTTGTAGGCGAATTCAACTAGTGGTAAGTACTTCTCCCAACTGCCTTGGAATTTGGGAACACAACATCTCAACATGTCCTCAAGAATCTGAATCACCCTCTCTGACTGGCCATCGGTCTGCGGATGGAAAACTGTGCTAAAATTCAACTTTGTCCCTAACGCCTCTTATAACTTTTTCCACAATCGAGATGTAAATCTCAGATCTCTGTCTGAAATTATCGACAAGGGCACTCCGTACAACCTCACTATCTCAGAGATGTATAACTCAGCTAGTTTCTCAAGTGAATAATCCATGCGAATTGGTATGAAATGAACCGACTTTGTTAGTCTATCTACGACGACCCATATTGCATCTTTCTTCTTTGGTAACGAAGGCAGCCTTGACACGAAGTCCATGGAAACTCGGTCCCATTTCCACTCGGAAACCATTACCGACTGAAGTAAACCCAAAGGTACTTGGTGTTCAGCTTGTACTTGCTGACAAACTAGACACTTGGAGACGAGCTTTGATATGTCTCTTTTGATTCCCGTCCACCAATACATTTTTTTCAGGTCATTATACATTTTCACGCTACCCAGGTGAATAGATAGGCGACTACTATGTACTTTTCGCATGATCCTCTGAATAAGCTCAGCATCCTTAGGTACATAGATTCAGTCTCGATATATCAAACAACTGTCGACACCAATTCTGAAGTCTAATTCATTTCCTGTCTCGCACTAAGCTATCTTATAGTTCCTTATCACTTTTCTGAGCTTCGACAATCTCTTGCAAAACTATTGGTCTAGCTCTCAACTTAGCTAAAATCAAACTATTGTTGGTCATTGACAACCGAGCATCCATAGCCCTTAAGGCAAACAATGACTTCCGGCTCAATGCATCAGCGACTACATTCGCCTTTTCGGGGTGGTATTCAATTATCAACTCGTAGTCCTTTAGCAACTCTAGCCATCTTCGTTTCCATATATTCAACTTTTTTATGTCATCAAATACTTTAAACTTTTTTGGTCCGTAAAAACTCGGCATCTCTCGCCATACAAATAGTGTCTCCAAATCTTCAATGCGAACACGATGGCGGCCAACTCTAAATCGTGAGTCGGATAATTTTTCTCGTGTGGCTTTAGTTGCCTCGAGGCATAGGCTATTACCTTGCCTTCTTGCATGAGCACATACCCCAATCCATTTAAGGATGCATTGTTATATACTACGAATTCCTTTCCCAATTCCGGTTGCACCAACGCTAGGGCTTCGGTTAACAAGGCCTTTAATTTCTCAAAACTCTGTTGGCACTTTTTCGTCCATTCAAACTTAACATCCTTTTGAAGTAGCCTCGTCATCGGAGTAGCAATCATTGAAAACCCTTTGACAAATCATCGATAGTAGCCCGCTGGGCCCAAGAAACTCCTAATCTTTGTTACGCTCCTTAGTGGTTTCCATTCAACAATAGCCGATACCTTGCTCGGGTCAACTCTGATCCCATCTTTTGACACAATGTGTCCCAAGAAACCGACCTCTCGTAGCCAAAATTCACTCTTGCTGGACTTGGTGTACAACTACTTATTTCTCAAAATCTACAAGACAGTCCTCAAATGCTCCGCATGCTCACCCTCGTCACGAGAATAGACGAGTATGTCATCAATGAAGATGATGACAAACTTGTCCAAGTAGGGTCAGAAAATGCGGTTCATTAAGTCCATGAATACCGAAGGAGCATTTGTCAAGCCAAAGGGCATGACAAGGAACTCATAGTGGCCGTACCTTATCTGAAAAGCAGTTTTCGGCATATCTTGTTCCTTAACTCCCAACTGGTAATACCCCGACTTCAGGTCTATCTTAGAAAACACAGTTGCTCCTCTCAACTGATCGAACAAGTCATCGATCCTCAGCACAGGATACTTATTCTTCACTGTAACCTTATTAAGCTGACGGTAATCTATGCACAATCTCATTGAACCACCTTTTTCTTAACAAATAAAATCAGCGCTCCTCACAGAGAATAACTCGGTCTCACAAAACCCGTACCTGTCAACTCTTGCAATTGGGTCTTCAATTCCTTAAGTTTCGTTGGAGCCATCCTATAAGGAGCTATCGAGATAGGTGTCGTACCAAGGACCAACTCGATACCAAAATCTACTTCTCTCTTTAGAGGTAATCCGGGCAACTTTTCTGGAAACACGTCCAGGTGCTCGCATACCACTAGCACTAAATCAATTTTCACTTTCGACACTTAGGTATTTAGCACAAAAGCGAGATACGACTTATACCCTTTTCTCAAGTACCTCTGAGCCGTCATAGAAGACATCACTATAAGTAGACCATTAGATTCACCTTATTCAACCTGGAGAACTTCCACGTTTTCACATTTTAGCTCAATAAATTTCTTTCCACAATTTACCACTACATCATGGGTAGTCAACCAGTCCATACCCAAGATTACATCAAATTTGTCAAACGGCAATAACATTAAGTTAGCTGGGAAGCAATGACCTCCAGTTGTCAAAGGACAATCCCGACACACTTGGTCAACTAGCACATGCTTGCCTAGTGGGTTTGACACCTTCATTACAAACTCGGTTGACTCAACTAGCATTCTCATTCTAGACATCAATTTCATGCAAATATAGGAATGAGTAGAACCCGGATCAATCAACGCTATAACAGAAATGCCATGGATAGAAAAGGTACTCGTAATCACATGGAGGGACGAAACCCGTTCACAAGTGCGGATAGCATAGGTCCTCGTAGGCGCTCTGCCCTCGGACCTTACAGTAGGATCTCTAGCGGCACTCGGCTACTAACCCCACTACCTGGGTTCTTCTGTGGTCTACCTCTCAAAGGAGCACTATTCGCTCTCACCTCTTGCCTTTTATTACCCTCATCCATCTCTGGACAATCTCGAATGAAATGATCAAGTGAGTAGCACCGAAAACAACCTCTTTCATTTCCTTGACACTCGCCGAAGTGTCGTCTACCACACTATGAGCACTTAGGTCTATTTGATCGAGCACTACCAACGCTCACAACAGAGGTAGTCTGAGCTTTAGACGTCACATGTTGCTTACTCTTGTTCTTACTTGAGAATCCCACTGAAGTATTGGATCGGGTAGCAAACTCTCTCGATCTCTTGGATGAGGATTGATATGATTTCCCTATCTGCCTTTTCTTTGAGTCACAAGACCCCATATCAGCCTTTCTCTTCTCCTTGGCCAACTCTTCGGCCTTACACGCTCTCTCAACGAGTACCACAAAATCTCGAATTTCTAGAATGCCCACCAACAAACGAATGTCCTCATTTAAACCTCTTCAAAGTGCTTACACATGGTGGCTTCAGTAGACACACACTCACGTGTATACTTGTTGAGTCTCACGAACTCGCGCTCATACTCGGTAACTGTCATTCTACCTTGCTTTAATTTAAAGAATTCTTTCCTCCTCTGGTCGATGAACCTTTGACTAATATACTTTTTCTGAAACTCTTCTTGAAAGGACTCCCAAGTTACTCTTTCTCTCAGTACCACTGACACGAGAGTGTTCCACCACTGGTAGGTTGAGTCCCGTAGGAGTGACACTACACACTTTATACACTCCTCTGGTGTGCACGATAGCTCATCAAATACCCAGATGGTATTCTCTATCCAGAACTCGGCTCTCTCCAGGTCATCGTCTTTATTAGCCTAGAATTCCTCAGCCCCACATTTTCTAATTCGGTCAACTCGGGGTTTTTCTCTCCTACCCAATTCTACTCCTAGAGGAGCTACTTGGGCATGTTGATAAATTGGATGAAGTGGGGGAGGTAGAGTGTTTGGGTTTACACAAACGTACTCCGTATACCAAGCATCCATCATTTAGAGGTAGGCTTCTCTAGCCCTTCTGCACTGACTCATCGTCACGGGCCAAGTTTCAACTAGCGCGATACCTTCAGCGGGAGCCGACGTGTTACTCCCTAAATTATCCGCCATAGCTCCTTCAGGATCCATTACTATATGAAAAATACAATTTACAATTGTTAGGAGTCGTCATATTACAGTTTATAGCATGTATAGCTCGACTCGTACAAACTCTAGGTTAGTCCTAGAATCAACTAAGCCATAGCTCTGATACCACTAAATGTAACACCTCTTACCCATATCCGATGCTGGGATAGGGTACGAGGCGTTACCTTACTAAATCACATGCAAACGTTCAACTCATCCTCATTGAAATACGTCCCAATTTAAAAAATTTTCAAACAATGTCCTACGGACCTCCAAATGGGCCTACGAGGCCTAAAAGATGACTTAAAAATAATCCAGAACCATTTCGGGTGCTTAAGAAAATTTCATTAAAAACTACTATAAACAGGGCACACGCCCGTGTGGGAGGGCGACATGCCCGTGTGGTCTCTAGACATGGCTGTGCCGATGGCCTGTGTGGTTCACACAGCCTAAGCAACCTTACGACACGTCCGTACCCCTCGTCCATGTGAATTTATTTTCCAACATCAAACCTATAGGGATTTTCACACGGTCTGACACACGCCTGTGTGCTCAGCCCCTGTCCTTCACACGGCCATGACACGCCCATGTCGCTGCCCGTGTGTAAAAAACTTGACATTCTGTTTCTGACGCTAGCAACCACACGACCGTGGAACACACCC
Organism: Gossypium stocksii; assembly: GCA_020496765.1. Taxonomy (NCBI): domain Eukaryota; kingdom Viridiplantae; phylum Streptophyta; class Magnoliopsida; order Malvales; family Malvaceae; genus Gossypium; species Gossypium stocksii. Next base: position 61,326,241 of record CM035622.1, read on the forward strand.
GTGTGCTTGGCCATGCCCTCCACACAGTTGAGACACACGACCGTGTCTCAGCCCGTGTGTTTACTACTGGGCATTTAATTCAAAAATTTCAAAGTGCATGGGGCACATGGCCTAACTATACGCCCGTGGGGAAGACCATGTGTCACACACGGCCTAGACACACGCCCATGTGTCTACCCATGTGGACAAAAATAAGTTACTTACCAAGCCTCTTTGCCACCCTGAAACAAAGCCAAATGCATATTCAAATATACCAAGACTTTTAAGCTTAACCAATAGCCATAAATTGGCATCCCAACACATTCATATAAGTCAATCCAACCAAGTATGCATAATTCTACTCCTAGTACACACATTCATGAATAACATCATCATTTCCATATATTAACTTTCAATATTAACCATCATTCATGGCTTTACACAAAAGAATCAATTTCTAAGATAAGCCAACACATTTGGTCCAAAGTAATATGACACTTGACAAAAGAATAGAGTCCTATACATGCCATATTCAAAAAGATTTAAACTAACTATACCAAGTGCTTGGATGGATAGAGTGAGCGATGACTCCGACGTTCATTGATCCTCGAGCTATTTAGGCAGCACTATAAGAAAATGGAAAGGAGAGGGGTAAGCATAAAGCTTAGCAAGTCATAAGTAAATAAAAGACAACATAATTATCATGTAAGTCGTACTCTCAACACATCATGAGCTATGCACGATACAAAGAATAAACACAACTTGACGTACTCGTTTTCATCCATTTATAATTATATAACATGCTAGTGAGCTCCCATTTTAAACATTACACTTAGGCACCTGCACTTGTAAAAATCATCATAATATCTCTCAACTTAACATTATCTTTAAGTTTTTCCCTTTGAACTATTAGAATACGAAAAGATATTCAATAATTCTCCAACATAGGGTATCGAGCCGATGCCATTTCCCAAACATGGTCTGACACTAGCTCACATGTCGAGGCCGATGCCATGTTCCAGACATGGCATTACACTAGCCCCGTCTCATCGCTGATGCCATGTCCCAGACATGGTCTTACACTAGCATACATCTCGAGTCGATGCCATGTCCCAAACATTGTCTTACACTAACCCTCTTGTATCAAGGCTGATGTCATGTCCCAGAGATAGTCTTACACTACATTCCTCGGTTTGTGCCGACGCCATGTCCCAGACATGGTCTTACACTAGCACATGTTGAATCGATGCCATGTCCCAGACATGGTCTTACACTAGCACATGTCGAACCATGCCATGTCCCAGACATGGTCTTACACTGGTTCCGCCATTTCGATCTCGATGCCATGTCTCAGACATGGCCTTACACTGACACATAACAAGGTTGATGCCATGTACCAGACATGGTCTTACACTAGCTCTCGTATCAACCCTAGTATCATAACATGAATATCCAATCTATTCTCAAAGTTCAACCGGGCTCTAATACATATGTTCTTGTCATTACTTGACTAAAGTTCATTGTTCAACAATTTATGCTCAAGTAAATATTATCATACATATCTCATATCACAACGCATAATCTTATGACAAATTAATGGTTTCATGCATAAAAATTAAAATATTGCATTATTTACCTACAACTTATCTCGATATACAAAATGTGAGCAATCTCTCGGTTTAGTCAATTTGCTTGGCTTTCCCCTGATCTAAGTTCAGATTTTGCAATTCTTGATCTAAAACAATAAAATTTCACTAATTCGTCACTATTTTCATCTAAACAATTCAAAAATCATAATTTGGAAAAATGACCATTTTGCCCCTATACCTTGGCAAAATGACCATTTTACCCCTAAGCTCAGAAATTGATTTTTATCAAATTTCCTTATTCACCAAGCCTAAACGAACTCTTTTCACTCTTAAGGTAACACAAAATTCCTAATATTTCACACAAATGACATCAACTTATCAATTTTGTAAACTAGTCCATTTTAGGTTTTTTTTCCCTAAACACCCTTTCACAAAAGTTGTTTATTAGACAACTATGATCCATTTTCTTTCATAGAATTCTAAAAAATAACACTTCTGCATTCATGGTGAATCTCTAAACTTTCAATCATTTTGCACAATAGCCCCACAAAAGATAGCTCATGCTACAAGGGTTCCAAAAATACAAAAATATTTAAGAAAGGCCTTAAAAATCACTTACTATTGAGTGCTATTAGTTGCTAAAAATTTTGGGGCTTTAAAACCCTCCAATGGCTGGTATTTTCAGTGCAAGTGAAGCCAAGAACAAAGAAAAATTGAAGACTAGGCAATTAGGCTATTATTTTTACCAAATTAAGTCACCTAACTTTGACTTTTCTTATTTTCTTGTCTCCCTTGCTTCATATGGCCAGCCAAGGCTAGATTATTTGGCCTATTTGCACTTTAAAAACCTCCAATTTTAGTTCTCTAGCTATTTAACTCAATTTACTAGCAAATCTCAACTTTTTCCCCTTATGCAATTTAATCTTTTTTTGTGATTTTCAATCACGCAAATTCATTCATCAAAATTTTCATGCACCCTTATAAAAATACTATAACACATAAAATAATGCTAAAATAATTTTCTCTAACCTCGGGTTAGTGATTCTGAAATCACTATTCCGACTAAGCCCAAATTCGGGCTTTTACAGTTTAGAACCTAGTAAAAATCAGCAAGCATGTTTGGTGATGGAAAATGATGAATTCGTAAGTTAAGGATTTTGGGATTTAATTATTTATAATTTAAAATATTAGGGATAATTTTGTAATTTCATATTAATATGTATTATAGGTTAAATAAGATTGTTGAAGTTAATTTAAATACTTAAGTGAATGAAAACATTATTTAGATCAAGATATGCAGCAACTGAACTTAAATCAGGGAAAAGATGAAGCATTGGACTATGATTCGACTCTATTTTTGTAACCATTGTTATCGAGGTAAGCTCATATTGTTCAAATTGTTATATTAAATTTTTAGCTAATTTTTCTATTTAATTAGTCATGGTGGTTGTGATTACATTTTTGTTGATTAATGGAAATTGAGTTATATTAGAGACATGTATCGAGTTTTGAACCTAGCAGGCTTCGAGCTGGTGTATAAAATTAGGCCTTGAGTCTATCAAGCTTCGTGTCGGTGTTTGGAATAAGGCCTTAAGCCTAGCAGGCTTCGTGCTGGTGTATGAAATCAAACCTTGGGCCTAGTATGCTTCGTGTCAGTATTGTGAATCAGACAATCATTGTGATTCTATCAAGCTCAATGGGTAAGCAAAAGTTGAAGAAAGGTCTATTTATAATTAATTGTTGTTCATGACTTTATGAAATGCTAATGGTGAGTTTTCATCATGTGGTGGAAGAGATGAATTATGGAAATTCATTTCCTAGTATACGCTATATCACATAGATGTTATGTTTATATTTTGGTTATTAAGCATGTGGATTATGGTGGATAGGAAGGTATAATGTTTAAATGTTGAAATGAACTTGGTTGATTGGTTTATCAATTCATGTTCGGTAAGTTGAAGTTAACTTATGCGAGCTTACTAAGTAATAAATGCTTACGTTGTTGTATTTCTTCTATTTTGTAGTCTATTAGAAGCTCAATCGATTAGAACCTTGACGGAATCTTATCACACTCTCTAAAAATCACCTTGGTAGTTTTTGAATATTTTGGCTTATAAATGGCATGTATTGTAGCAGCCCGATTTAGGGCCTAAACAAAATAATGGTTTGGTAACCACAAATCTGGAGTAGAAAAAATTATTCCAATTAAGTTTTAATGTTTATTAGCTGATTGAATGACTATGTGAAATTTTTGTTACGAAATTTTATTGTTTGGGTGTCCAATTTGGTATTTAGGACTAAATTATAATAGGTGAAAAATGTTTGTTCCTGTTCATAAAGGTACTTGATTGAAATGGGTTTTTAAATTGGAGGTCCTTAGATGGTAATTAGACCATTATATCTCAAGATGGACAAGAATGGGCATAGTGAGCTAAAATATCAAAGTTTTTTTATTAAGGGCATTTTGGTCATTTAGTAATTAAAATGAATTAAAAAGACAAAACAAGCCAAAATTCTTGTCCATCTTCAAGCCTTGGCCAAATGTAGCATGGGGGAAGCTATGGCTAGGGTTTTCAAGCTTCCAAGCTTCATAGTAAGTCCGTCTTTGCCTCGTTTTTAATGTTCTTTACGTTTTTAAAATCATTGTAACACAATCTATCTATTTTTACCATTTATTTGAGCCAGGGTTGCGACTTGAAAATTTACCCATATGGGAAATGCTTGTGTTTTGATGTTTAATGGTAGGATATGAATGTTTGGAGTGTAATAAACAACTTTCACTAAGCGATTTTTTATGAAATCTCATAAAAGGACTTGTTTGTAAAAAGTTGTAAAATGTGTGTAAGTGTGTGAATAAATGCAAAATGTGGGCTGCTATAGTTATGAAAATGGCTCAGCTAGGCCTAAAATACAAGGAAATTGAATAAAAATCATTTTACGAGCCTAGGGGAAAAAGTGTAAATATGACAAAGTTTAGGGGTAAAAATGTAATTTTTGCCAAAATGTGAATTTGGGTTAATTTGAGTAGCATGTTGAATAAATAAGTTAAATGTGTTATTATAGATCAAGAAAGATGAGGAATTGACCTTGATCGGGGAAAAGAAAAGGTTTTGGACTAAAACGCAAAAATTGTCATTTTTGTACCGAGGTATGTTTGTATGTAAATAATGCATTATTTTTACTTACGTTTTTATGTTTTGATATATTTTATGAGATGTGGTTGAATATTGAATGAAATTGACAAAGTATCAAAATGTGAGAAATTTCCTAGTTTAACCTTAGGAATAGAATAGGATACAAGTGACATGTCACTGGGGACCTCTATAAAATCTATGTGAAATTGTGACTAAGTGAATCCGGGTGTTGGTCTTAAGTTCTACCAGTGGCTGGGTATACCGGCATGTGTTGCGGATACCTGATAGCTTGTGTGAGCAGCACTGAGTAGCAACGAATGACTGACAGCTTGTGTGACTAGGCCCGTGAAAGTAAATCGCTCAAGAACGAGCCTCTATGTGAAAAGTGATGTGAAGTAACTTTGGCTACAAATGTGGCATTTATGTGGAAACTTCCGATGTATCTATTAATATTTCGATGTGTTCAACGGGAAAAATGACTAAGTGTAATTGAATCTGATTATATGATGAACAAGTGCAGGTACATGTGTATATATATATATATATATATATATATATTCATGACCAATGTGCTCGATATGTGATCGAACTTTGGTAAGGTTCATGTAAAGTAAGTGTTACAATGACGATTTGTAAATATTTTATAATAACTAGCTATTGGAATGGCTAACTATGGATATACTTTAGTGTTATATGTAAGTAAATGAGAATTAATACAAAGGAAACATGAAAGAGTAAAATTAGCAATAAAACAGTTTGGACAGCAGCAGTTGTATCACTTTGAAAAATCACCCAAAATGGTGGAAATTGAATTAGAGGTTGAATAAGATACTAAATTAAAGCTTATTGAGTCTATTTTCATATAAAAGGAATGGTGTAGGCAAAAGAATTTCATATTATGAGGTATTTGAATTCTTGTGAGACAGAGTCAGAATTAGTGGAGTTTTGTAACTCAAGATATGTTAGTCAAGTTTCAGGGAAACTTTTTGGATCTTAGTTTGGAGTTCCGTAACTCAAGATATAAATAATTTAGTGACTGTGACTCGAGTAGACAGCTTGAGATGAACATGAGTAAATAGTGGAACTTTGTGCAATTATGATTGTATTATCTTGAGAACATGTTGCAAAGATTTATAAAGGCATGTTAATAAATTACTTATTATTTACATACCTACTTACTAAGCTATAATGAATACCCCCTTCCTTTCCTTTTCCCTATAGTGTCACAGATGCTAGCTCGAGTTAGAGGTCGTCGGAGATTCTATCACACTAACAAGTTTTTGATTGGTATTTTATCAACGATTTTCAAGTATTTTTAAGTCTATGGCATGTATAGGGACTTGATTATGTGCGTATATGTTATTATGAGTTGGCCTAGAATGTTGTCCTATGCTATTTGAAGGCTATTGTTGTATAAGGCTATTTAATGTGGCTAATAATTATTATGTTATAAGTCTATGATGATGCATTTCAAGGATGTGTATGCTTACATGTTTTGGATGAGTAAATGTGTGATAATTATGAGTGGTAAATGTGATTAGTTGTGTGTGATTATGCATGATGAATGTGGTTTGTAAATGGTATGTGGATGTCTTAGTGTGGATGTTTAAATGCTTAATAATGCCATATTGTGTGATGATAAATTTGTATAAGTGTATAAGTGTTTTGGGGTGGCAAAAGGCTTGGTAAATAGCCTTACTTGTGGCCACACGGGCAGCTACACGGCCATGTGCCCAGGGTATGTGAAGTCTGCACTTGATTTTTGAAAATTCGAAATGGCACACGGCCTAACACACGAGCGTGTATCTTGGCTGTGTGAAGGACATGGCCTTGGACACGAGCATGTGCCCCTGTTTTTCAAGAAATTTTTTCAGTGCTTTCAAAAGTTCTCAGTTTATTCCTAGACCACTTCCAAAGTATGTATTGGGTCCGTAGGCCCTATTTAGGGACTCAAAGATAAAAATTTGAGAAGTTTTAATTTGGATGAAATTTTTTGACTCAGTTTAATACATTTACAAGTGTATGTGTTTCGGTAATGCCTCATACTCCATTCTGGTGTTGAATACAGATAAGGGGTGTTACATGTATAAGGCTTAATATATAGGGTTTAATGTCATTTATGCTTTTGTTGTGTTTTGGTTACTTTTCTAAATGGTTATATGCATATATGGTATAGTTGGCCTATACATGTTAAAAGATATGTGTGTAAATGGTCATTTTGGTATGCTTATTTTGAATGGTAATATGGGATGATAATGATTGACATTAGGTAATTAATTTACCTAAGTTTTGTGATTGAGAAGTGGAATTATCGCTTTGTTCTTAATGGATTTTGTTTTGGTATGAAATAATGTGTCTTTAAATGGCATACGATTAGAATAGCTAAGTTGATTGAATTGGTATGTTATGAATGTTTGAAGTGTGTTTCAGGCCTTTGAGTGTGTGCAAATGGAGTAGCTTGTTGGGCAAGGTTTGATCTTAAAATGGCTTGTTTTAGGGGCTAATTAAGGAACACACAATAAGGGACATGGGCGGTCACACGTGTGTATTAAAAATTTTGGGTGCAGGTTGATTCACACGAGCACAAAGAGTTATACGGCCTGGCGACACAGTTGTGTGACCTTGAGCCACACGTTCACAGAGAGTTACACAGTCTGTAAAATGGGTGTGTGGATAGCCACACGACCATTCTGGAGTCACACAGTAGCTTGATTACTTTTAAATCGATTATAGGGCCACGGTAGCTTGATTTAAGGCCCAAATGTGTATTACTACCATGATTAATTTGAATAATTAGAAATTATTTTGTAAGTTGAATTATTTGTTCTGTTTTGTACAATAACATTTTGTAACCCTAATCCAGCAACGGAGACAGGTTAGAGGTGTTATAGGTAGAATTGTTGGTTAAGCTTTTAAGAGTTTCTTTCTTAAAAGTTGTTTGTTGGTAAATTCTTAAATTGTTATTTAAGTTTTACCAGATAGAAAGGAGTTGTTGTAAGGGTTGTTCAGTAGGATTACCATTTGTATACTAGATAGGAAGAAAACTTTCGTCTGGGAACTGTTGCATGTTTACTGATTCATGGTATTTCATTAAGATTTGGTTGTTTTATATTTAAAGAAGTCATTTGATTGTTTTAGCCAAAGATACGGGAGAAGGTCCGATTACTAAAGGGAAAAAACCCGTTCAATAGGAAAGCTCTAAGTGAAAGTTCTTGATGATTTCCTTTATACCTTGAGCCCGTTATCAGTATTATTATGTTTAAACTTTCCTTCTTTATACCCAATTAAGTAGCTTTAATATTTGGTCTCGGTAATGTGCCAAAGGGGTTGTGGTAAACTGTAACACCCCTAACACGTATCCATCATCGAAATAGGGTTACGAAGCATTACCAGAGTTCACAGAACAATTACAAAAAATTCATGTCATTTACAATTCATATCCGAAACTATTCATATCGTCCCTTGATTGGACACTCAAGGCCCAATTTAAGCATTAGGAACAAGTCGAGACTAAATCAGAATCTTAAAGATTTTTTTGCAGAGTTTTAATATTTTTCTTATATATATGACCCACACGCCCGTGTGAGTAAGCCGTGTGGCTCACACGACCAAGTGAGATGCCCATGTCTCAGGCCGTGTGGCATATGAAGTAGGGCACACACTCGTGTCCCTAACCCGTTTAACTCTCTAACTTGCAACTTAGTTATATGTAGGGGTCATACAGCCAAGCCAGACGCCCGTGTGCAAGGCCGTGTGGTCAATTTAATTTTTGAAAATTAGGTGCAGATTTCGCACGACCAAGACACACGCCCGTGTTCTAGGCCATATGTTTCACACGGTTAAGACACATGCCCGTGTCTCTACCTGTGTACCCAATTCTGAGCGTTCAGTTTCTCAATTTTAAAATGCAGGGGACACACAACCAAACTACATGCCCATTTGTCAGGCCATGTGTCACACATGGTCAAGACAAACGCCCGTGTGGACAAAATAAGGCCAGTTCCTAGCCTTATTTCTCACCCAAATTTGCCAACAACCTACACCAATACTTGCAATCTTATACCAACCAATTCAAGCATTATAACCAAATCAACTCTATCATCTAGCATGATATATCATCACATGCATTCATGTTTATAATCTTACCTTTTGTAAACATACATGTTTAACATAGCTTAATTAAACCATACTAAACACATATGAAATTACCATGATATAACTTTAAAATTTTACCAAATCAAACCATCACTAACCATTCCAATGGCTAGATTACAAACAACCATTTACAAACCAACAATTGGCTATGTAACACTGCAAAAATCCTTTATGATTATTTTCGTATGTGTTGTTACACAATATCTGTCTGCTTCAGTGGTTAAGTGTTCTGGGAAGTGTCTGAGAGGTCCCAAGTTCAAGCATTGGCTTGGGCTATTTTTTGCTTTTTAATGAATAAACCCTTAGCTTTAGTCAGTAGACTTATAAATAAATCTTTGTAAAATATGTCAGAATGGGCTTGCTGATATGATGGTTTAGTGCAGTACAAATGAGTGGGAGGTATGGAGTTTGAGTACTAGCACAAACATAGAATTTATTTTTACTGCTAATGTTGTAAGAGTGTTGTGGTTTGACCAAAATTCTACACAGTTTGGGTGGGATTTGAATTGGGTAGTTGAGGGGATTGTGTTAGAGTGATATGGGGAGAAAAATGTGGAGAGAGGAGTTGTGGTAGAACTGAATTAGGTAATGGCAAAGTTGACCACTCTTCCTTTTCTCCAAAATTTTCTTTCCTATTAATCTTTTTTTTCTCTCTTTTCTGTCTATAGTTCTTTGCCGAATTTGTTTGCTACCCAAACTCTTCTAGTTGTTGTCGAGTTGTTCTTTCGACTCTTCTCTTCTTTTCTTTTTATCTTTCTACCATTGTTTTTCACAGGTTTTGGTTTCCCTTTCTGCCTCAGATTGTTTTGACACTAGGTTCTCTTTTCCTCCAACAGGCTGTGCACCATTTTACTATTTTCTTTGGCCTATTACTACTAGGTAATTCTCTGCTTTATCTTTTATCCCCTTTCGACTGTCCTTTCTCCTTGGCATCATTTTCTTTATCTTTTTCCTCTTCTTGCCGTTACCCCTCTGTTTTGCCCTTTTCAGTTTCGATTTTCCTCTTTGGTTAAAATTATCAAAAATAACCATCTAAATAAATTAATTGAAAGAGTGAAGAGTGGTTGAGTTTTCAAGCTTCTAAAACCCTTAATTTTATTGGAATTTTCGGTGGATGGAGAAGATGAATACTATTCCCCTTTTCTTTATTTTATTTTAGTCAAAAAAAAGTCACCAAAAGCTCACCTAACCTTGATATTTTGATTTTCTTTGACCCTATGGCTGTCATTTCTAAATTATTGGCCTATTTGCACATTAAATACCCTTACATTAAGTTCCATAACTATTTGACACCATTTGCTAGCAAATCACAACTTTTTCCCTTTATATGATTTAGTCCTTTTTCGTAATTAAGCTCACAATCGCTAAAATTAATTTACCAAAATTTTCATGAATTCATATAATTATTCTATAACACATAAAATAATATTAAAATAATTTCTCCGACCTCAGATTTTTGGTTTCGAAACTACTGTTCTTACTAGGCCAAAAATTGGGCTATTACAAATTTGTTGTAGATATGTAGGTTTAGCTTTTAATTCAACTATGATTGAACCATCTTTTGATAATGATAACCGGGTATTTATTGCTTGCAAAATAAAAAGTGACTTTCTGCTTAGGGCATCATCAACCACATTAGCTTTACTCAGATGATATTTAATAACCAGATAATAATCTTTTAATAGTTCCAGCCATCTGCGTTGTCTTAGATTCAAATCTTTCTGTGACATCAAATACTTCAAACTCTTATGGTTAGTAAAGATGTGACATTTTCACGAAACAAATAATGTCACCATATTTTTAGTGTAAACACAATGGCTGTCAATTCAAGATCATGTATCGAGTAATTCTTTTCATGTGGTTTTAGCTGTCTAAAAATATAAGCTATTACTTTACCTTTTTGCATCAATACACAACTTAAACCATTTAACGATGCATCACTGTAAATTATAAATTGTTTACCCAATTCAGGTTGAACTAACACAGGTGTTTCAATGAACAAAGCTTTCAATTTGTCAAAACTCTGCTAACATTTTTCAGACTACTCGAATTTTACATATTTTTGCAACAGACAAGTCATCGGAGAAGCTATCATTGAGAACCCTTGTACAAATCTCCAATAGTATCCGGTTTGTGACAGCCCTATTTCGACCCTGGTCGGGAAGTGGTTTCGTAACCATTGAACCGAGTCAGAAATATGATCTAAGTTTGAATTGTTATGTAAATTATATGTGTGACAATATGTGGTGCCTTAATTTTTGATTTTTGGTTGATTTTGAGTTAAAATTTGAAACTATGACTAAATTGCATGAAAGATAATTTAGTTGGGCATATGTGTAAGTGCCGAATCCAATGTCTTATAAGGTAGAGAGGACTTAAATTGCTAATAAACCATTCAAAATTTGCATGGACATTACAGTCCATGGCTTAGTGGAAGAGCTTGAATATTAAAAGGGGCAATTAGGTAATCTAATAATTATGATCATGCATGTTATGAAAATAATAGAAAAATGAGCTTGAATGTTCTTCTTGTTTCGGCCGAAAATAAAGAAAAAAAAAAGAGAAGTAGGAAAAGAAAAAGCTCAAGTCATTCGGCCATGGCTTCCTTTTAAATTGAGGTATGTTTGAATGAATTTTTGCTAATTATGTATGCAATTGGGAGGGTTGTTACATGGCCTACTTTACCCATGGTTTAAATTTTGAAATTTATGGTGTTATGTGCATTCGGTCATGAAGGAAGCCATTGGAGTTATGGATGTTTTGATGTATTGCATTTGAAATGGTTGCAAGTTGGTTTGAGCTAGTAGAATTTGGTTTTTGTGGCTTATATGAGTGCTTAAATTCGGTTATTGGGTTAAATTGATGAGAAAAGATGTTTATTTGTTAGAGTTAGTCTATATCATAGCCGAATGAGGTAGTTGTCCAAGGAATGGTTCACTTGAATGAATAGGTAGTAGATTAGAACATTGGCTACGGTAATAAGTTATAATATGATATGTATGTGTTTTTTTTTATCTTGTGATCTTGCGAGTTTGGCTTGGTTAAAGCATTGTCTAGTTGGTCGTAACTAAATTCTAAGTTGTTGTATGTGCTTTGAATGTTCGGCCATGTGAAGAATTGGAGTAAGAGCCGAATGTTGATGAGTAAAATGTTTAATACCCTTATTATGACAATCGGCCATGGAAAACTTTGGGATTTTAGTTAAGTGCTAAATTATGCATTTAAATGAATAATTACCGATTTTAAACTTGTAAATGAGTGGAGTTTAGGTGCCCTATGTATGTGTTATGTCTTATAATGTTAAAGTCTTGAGCTTACGGTTACTTTAAAATGGTTGATTAAGTTTACCTTTAGCTATTGTAATCTTGTTTTGTAAAGTATATTCATAGTTAAAAATAAAATAAAAAATTTGTCTTGTGAATTCGACCATAGAGGCAATTGTATTTTGAGCATATAGTGAACATGTGTTACTTAGGTAAACTGATTAATGCGTTGGAAGCATGTTTTGTGATAAGTTAGATGGGATGTTTAAATTTAAGGGTTATATGGCAAATGCGTTTTCGGCCTATATGAAAATTTCCGATCTTGTGAGTGAATACACTTAGTAATTGTATAATGAGATACTTGTGAATAAAATTATATGTTTATATATGTATTCGGTTATGCATAGATTAAGTGAATGATAACTATGTGATTTTAGTAATAGATTATTGAACGGTAAACTTGTTTAATCTAGCTCAAGAGCTAAAAGAGCCACACTCGGATAAAGGAAAAACAAAGGTGGTAGAGTAGCTGGTCAACAACCATTCAAATATATCGAGGTAAGTTTTGAGCGTATCATCTTTGCATTTACATGATTATGGTATGAAACATTTAGGTTACATGCCTTGTAATTAAATGATCTCACTTTGATAAAAATTCAATTATAAACATGATGGCATGAGTAAGGTAGCCGTGTGCATATTGAAATTGAAGGAAAGATATGACTAGTTTATACATGTGAGATTTCATGGTAATCTCTATCAAACTGAATGGAAATGAAATAGATAATGAATAGTATTCAGCAATTTGAGTTTATGGAGAATGTTATAATGTGTATTTGTATGTGATGCTCGTGATGAAAGTAAACATGAGTTTCGACTATGGTAAGTTCTGTATAATGCATTAAAATGTGAATGAATTATTGCCCGGGGTTCGATGGCGATACTTTCAGGCCTTCGTGCCTAGCAGGCTTTGAGCCGGTAATACTTTTAGGCCTTCGTGCCTAGCAGGCTTTGAGCCGGTGATACTTTCAGGCCTTCGTGCCTAGTAGGCTTTGAGCCGGTGATACTTTCAGGCCTTCGTGCCTAGCAGGCTTTGAGCCGGTAATACTTTCAGGCCTTCGTGCCTAGCAGGCTTCGTGCCGGTGATTCTAGTATGTGTGAGACTATGAGGAATTACGATATAACTATGGTAAATTATGAACATCGTATTAAGAATGCCAGGTATGTACTTTGTACCTATGTAATAGATTAAATTGATATGTACCCGAGTATGATATGAAATATTTAAGTTCAATGTTTTTTTTTTTATGATTGACTTTGCTTTGGTAAAGTCCGAATATGAAACATGATGGTATGCTCTACCTATATTTGCTAAGGTATACATATATTCGGCTATGAATGATGCATATATGATAATGGGAATTTGGTGATAATAGATGGTAAGGAATCAATTGCAAATAAATGTTGAATTTTCCTCATGTATGTGAATGTGTATTCGGCCAAGTAGATAGGCTTTTGAAATTGAGTTTTGGTATGTGACATAGTAGATGTTATGAAGCATGAATTGTTTAGATTACTCAAAGCTTACTAAGCTCATTGAAGCTTACTCCGTTTTTTTATGTTTCTCTTTGTTTTATAGACCTTAATCGAAGCCTCGGTTCGAGGGATTCAAGTCGTAGTTCATCACACTATCGCCGTCAGATTTTTGGTACTCTTGAAGGTTACTTCTTTTTCGAACAATGGCATGTATAGGCTAAAACCTATGTTTTGAGATCAAACTTCTATTTTGAATTGTAAATATGAATAGCCATGTGAAAATGGCTTATCAAATCACTCTATATTCATACATAAGTGATGCTCTGGTTAATGTTTCTTGCATGAAAATTTTTTGCTATGTGAATGGTATATGTTAATTAAAGTGCATTTCAAGTTAAAGTTGATATTTGGTAAGTATGCATATGTATTCGGTCTTAGAATTCTAGAAACACTATACGACTTTATTTTGGTGCTACGACGTGTTTGTTCGATAATGCCTCTTAACCCTCCGTCGACGGGTATGAGTTAGGGGTGTTACACGGTTAATCCTAGAAAACTTCTGACTTTAGATCATTCTTTGGTGGTTTCCAATTAATAATAACTGAAATTTTATTTGGGTCCACCTGAATACCTTCTGCAGCCACTATATGTCCAAGGAAACCAACTTTCCGTAACCAAAATTTGCATTTGCTAAATTTGGCATACAATTGTTTCTCACGCAAAGTTTGTAACACAATTCTCAAATGATCAACATGTTCATTTTCATCTCGAGAATAAACCAAGTATTATCAATAAATACCACCAAAAACCTATCTAGGTACGGTCTAAAAAATTTTTTTATCGAATCCATGAATACTGCAGGCGCATTTGTCAAGCCAAATGGCATTACAAGAAACTCATAGTGCCTATCCTGGTTCTAAAAGCTGTCTTTGGAACATCTGATTCTTTTACTCGTAGCTGATAGTAACCAGAGCCAATATCAATCTTTGAAAATATAGTGGCACCTTTCAACTGGTCAAATAGATCGTCAATTCGAGGTAGTGGATTCTTGTCCTTAAATGTAACTTTGTTGAGCAGTCTGTAATCAATACATAACCTTAGCGATCCATCTTTCTTCTTTACAAACAAAACTGGCGCACCCCAAGGTGAAGAACTAGGTCGAGCAAAACCTCTGTCAGTTAGTTCTTGCAACTGTGTTTTCAACTCTTTTAATTCTATCGGAGCCATTCTGTAAGGTGCTATAGATATAGGAATTGTCCCCAAAATAAGGTATATAAAAAATTCCACCTCTCTGACCGGTGGTAATCCGGGTAATTCCTCTGAAAATACATCAGGAAACTCACAAACAACTGGCATAGACTTAATCTTCGATTCAGACACTTTAGTATCCATTACATAAGCAAGATAAGCATCGTACCCTTTTTTGATATATTTCTGTGCTGATATCATTGAAATCATATTAGATAACCCATCCAGTTTATCAGATTCAACATGGAGTAACTTACCATTCTAAAATTTTAGCACAATGTACTTCTATTTACAATTTACCACTGCATCATGCTGGGTTAGCCAATCCATTCCAAAAATCACATCAAATTCATCAAAAGGCAGTAGCATCAGCCGAGAAACAATAACCCCTTACCATCAACGGATAGTTTTTACAAACTTTATCCACCATAACATACTAGCCCAGGGGGTTTGAAACTTTAGCCACAAATTTAGTGGACTTAATAGGGAGATTTTTAACAGATACTAAATTTGTGCATATGTATGAATGTGTTCAACCAGAATCAATCAAAGCAGTAATATTAGTATCACGAAAAGAAAAGGTACTAGTAATGACGTCTAACGTAGAAGCATCCTCTCTGGCACGAATAACATATGTTCTAGCCGGTGCTCGTGCATCAGATTTAATTGTTGAATCTTTTGTTGCACCTCTGCTACCACTAACATTTTCGGAGTAACGGGGTGGTCTGCCTCTCGAGGCGGGAGTACTCGACTTTGAAGTCTGATCAATATCTTTTTTAATTCTTTTTGGACAATATTTGAGGAAATGATCAAGAGATCCACATCTATAGTAGGTTCCACTTCTCATACGGCACTCCCTAAAATAAAATAAAATTTATTACAATGTTTACATTTTGATTTGGGGTTACCAACATTTCTAACACTTGTTACAGATGGAGAAGAAAATCTCAGGTTAGAGCGTTAAAAGCCCCACTCTTTTCCAGAATATCCCATAGATGCAGTAAAATGATCATGGTATTTATTTGATTTCTTTGAAGCAGATGCTTATGGCTTCTTCATAAATCTTTTACTAGAATTCCGGGCTTTCCTCTCTGCTTGTCTCTTCTCTTTGCTTAATTCCTCAGCTTTGTGTGCCCGATCATCTAGTACTACAAATTCCCTTAATTCAAGAATTCCTATTAATAGCTTGATACCTTTATTTAATCCTTCTTTAAAGCATTTACACATATCAACCTCAGTCAGAACCTATTCTCTGGCAAACTTACTTAACCAAACGAATTCCCGCTCGTATTTAGATACAGTCATTTTTCCCTGTTTGAGCTCTAAAAATTCTTTCTTTTTCTGATCTAGAAATCTCTGACTAATGTACTTCTTTTTAAATTCTGTCTAAAAGAATTCCCATGTAACATTTTCTCTCGGTACAACAGAAATCAAAGTATTCCACCATTGATAAGTCGAATCTTTTAGCAATGATACAGCACATTTCAAACATTCAGCTGGTGCGCATGATAATTCATCCAAAACCCTAATTGTATTTTCTAACCAAAATTTAGCCCTTTCAGGATCATTATCGGTTGTAGCCCTAAATTTCTCTACCCTATACTTACGAATTTTATCCACCGGAGGCTTATCGATTCTAACAAGTTCAGTAACCAATGGCATCTCTAGAACCGGTTGAGAAACAGGTGGGGGAGGTTGTTGTACAACAGGATTTATTCTCAAATATTTAGTAAACCACTCGTTCATCATTTGAAAGAAGGCTTCTTTTGTCTCCTCACCTCGGCCCTCAGATATGAGCCTTCTACTACTACTAGATGCAGCTATTTGTACAGAAGCTTGAGCTATACTCTCAGCTTCCTCGGATTCAGCTCTAGCTCGATTGGACGACATTACTATATGAAAAACACATTTAAAATGGTCAGGAGATATCACACTATCACAAATTATATAATGGCATGTATAACTAAACTCATACTCGCTACGTTAGTTTAAGAATTGGCAAACCGTAGCTCTGATACCAATAAATGTAACACCGCTAACTCATATCCGTTACCGAAACAGGGTAATGAAGCATTATCAGAGTTTACAGAATAATTATAAATAATTTATGTCATTTACTATTCATATATGAAACTATTCATATCGTCCCTTGATTGGACCCTTGAGGCCCAATTTAAGCATTAGAAATAAGTCAAGACTAAATCGAAATCTCAGAGAATTTTTTGCAAAATTTTAATATTTTTCTAATATAAAGGGGTCACGTGCCCGTGTGAGCCACACGGCCAAGTGACTTGCCCATGTCTCAGGCCGTGTGGCATATAAGGTAGGGCATACACTTGTGTCCCTAACCCGTGTAACTCGCTGGCTTGCAACTTAATTATATGTAGGGCTCACACGGTCAAGCCACACGCCCGTGTGCTAGCCTGTGTGCTCAATTTAATTTTAGAAAATTAGGTACAAATTTTACACGGCCAAGACACACACCTGTGTTCTAGGCCATGTGTTTCACATGGTTGATGTCAAAACCATTTTTTGAAAAACGGGATCGACAAGGGTTTTGAAAACGAAAATTAAAATGGGAGTCGCCACCTATCCTTTTTTATAAGGTGTGATTAGATCACCTCAAAGTTTGATCGTTTTTATAAACTATTTTGTTTTACTAAAATGATGATTTTGGTCTACGAAATTTGAGAAATCAGGTTCGGGAGTCGGTTACGTGCGAGGAAGGATTAGCACACTCGTCACGCCCAAAATTGGTACCTAATTGATTAATTAATGTCTTAATGTCGAAAGTTAAAAATTTGAACAAATTTTAAAAAATACGAACCCTTTTTTATTAATGATAATTCAAAAAGAATGCTTGGCTAAATCAAAACGGATGTTAAAGACATTCTCGCTTCAAGGTAATAAAATATCACATCCAGTGAGTTAGGACACGACATTTTAAATCCTCGAGAACAAGCTAGTCTTTAAATTTTTAAAACTCATGTATGTTAATAAAAGAATATTCGATTTTTTAGGTCAAAGGAAAAATCGAAACCCAGTAAGTTAAGGCACGATTTTCTCGAATTCCCAAATACGAAATATTACCTTTATTTTCTAAAATTTTTGGAATAATAGCAATTACAAAACCGAAACGATCTATATTGGATAAACATGTTGGAGTTTGATTCAAAATGCAATGGCATGAAATATAATAATGAACATAGAACAATAATACTTGAATAAAATATTATACAAGTGAATGGCAATAATGTGAAAATATGAAATAACGAATTAAAACACATAATGACAATAATCACACAAGATACATTATTTAAATACCAACACTAATAAACAAAGACTAATGAAGCAATTTACACAAAAAATGATATAAAGCACATCAAAATAAATAAAATGTAAAAATAATTTTGAAATGATAATAAATGAGTTTAAAATAAATAACGTGAAAAAGAATTTTAAAATCAATAATATACAAAATGATTTAAAAAGGATGATCTATAAAAAATTTAAATAGATTATTTATATATATATATAAAGTGTAAAGAAACAATATAAAAGGCTTATAATAATAAAACGTTTGAAATGAATGGATAGAATTTTAAAATAAGGTATATAAATAATTTAAAATAAGAAATAAAATGATTTAAATAATACCTTAATAAGTTTAAACTAAAATATATAAAGTGTTTTAAAATAATACATAAAGAGATTTAAAGACTACAGCAGAATAGACTTTTAGCGGCATTTTTATAGTTATAAGCGCCACTAATACTATTTGTGACGCTTTTAAAAGCGCTGCAAAAAAACCACTAAAGACAACACTGCAAACTTTAGCAGCATTTATGAGAAAAATCATGACTTTTTAGCAACGCTTTTCACACTAACGCCGCTAAAAGTTATGACCTAGCTGCACTTTTCCAACAAACGCCGCTAAAAGCTTTTCCATAAACACCACTAAAAATTATGACCTTTAATGGCGCTTTTCCACAAACTCCACTAAAAGTCATGACCTTTAACGGCTTTCCACAAACACCACTAAAAGTCATGACCTTTAACGGCACTTTTTCACAAACACCACTATAAGTCATGACCTTTAGCGGCGCTTTTCCCACAAACGCCGCTAAAAGTCACAAAAAATAAAAATAAATAATATAGAATCAGCACTATTATCGCAACAAGCACAACAAGCACAACAAGCAATTACTTGAATAACAGTTTATATACAAATCCATTCCTATCCCCCTACCAGCTTAAGCAAATCCTTTAGCATTACTTTGATAACAGTTCCTATACAAATCCATTTATGTTCCTAGGGCACAACTAACTTCAGTTTTATTGTAATAATCAGCCCATTGCTTCTAACGCTACTGATAATGCAAAGAAATTACACCTGCAGTACTAGCGGCATAAGCCCCACTTGAATCTTGAGTGTAGTTTGAATATTGCCGAGTAGTATAATTTGCATAATTGCTCCCATTCCACTGATGAGTGTAACTGCTGCTTGGGTAACCTCCAGCTGTCTGATAATCACCAGGATTGTAGTAAGTGCTTGAATAACTTGTAGACCCAGCATAAGAAGGCAAATGAATGACATACCGGTTCTAAGAAAAAAGAAACACAAGTTAATGAATGACATATGAAGGCAAGAACCAACCAAAATAACAGAATCAGATTCCAATTATTATGATAGTAGATAACTTATCTAAGATAAGGTTCTTTTAAATTTAGAACCCTAAATCAGATTAATAATAAAATCTGCATTTAACAAGTCAACATTAACGCCACATATAACAACAAATTGCACAGCTTAATATATTGAATACATTAGCATAAATAACATCACATTGAACGATGAATTTAACACATTCGGATAGATCAATTTTAAGCTCACTAACCGTTAATTTAGCATGTGAACGACATATACATGTTTTGCATTTACAGCATGTTTTTCCTTGTAACCACACGGCTGGCCATTACACTATATCTATGTAGTATAATTGTAATTTGCAACTAAAAAGAAGAATGCAATTTTAATCAACACATATGCATAATTATGTTCAAAATTAATTATTATAGTGTACAAAATAGAATTGCAATTTTAATCAACACATATGCACAAGTACAGGACATTATCGCATTACTATCATTAGACATTAATATAGTGTACAAAATAGAATTGCAATTTTAATCAACACATATGCATAATTATGTTCAAAATTAATTATTATAATATACAAACATGGTTAATAACTAAAATAGAAAATAAATTTAAATATGATCTAAATTGAAACTTAGTTCATAATAAAATTTATATAAATGATAAATGCGTTAAATTTTAATTAATGAAAACTAATACACAAAATTTCCCACCCTAATATACATATTATTGTTTAATATAAAGTCCTAAAGTAAAATTTACAGTAAATGAGAATGTAGATCTAATTTACAGTAAAATTCATATGGCGGCTCTAATTAGCCTTTCTAACAAAAGAACAATGGTGTTATTAGCTGATGCATACATGCATTTATTTGAAATAGAAAGCATCTTCAAATTGGTTTCCTTTATCTCACAAAAAATGTTACATGCAAGCTCAACAAAAATGAACTAAATAAAGAAAATAAAAGAAAAAGATAATAGCTATAACAGAGTAGCAAACTCAAAATGAATATACCTTGTGTATGCTAATATAATCTCATCTTTTGTGAAACTATACTCTTGAGAACCAATCTCGTGCAAATATAGACAATCAGGATTGCTGCAGGGCTGAAAACCAACCCAAAAATTATTCAATTACATTTGATATCTTAGTTTCTAAATAATAAATAGAATTTTCAACTCAAAGAAAAATGAACAGAAAACACTTCAATTTGAGTAAAATAAAAAATCCATTATTTACAAAAGGATGAAACGATATTATATTCATGAATTTGTTGATCTTAATGGTGTGACAAGATTCGAACCTACGCCAACACTAATAAAATTTTATTGGTGCGTACATGTTCGTTTCATCCTTTTAAAACTTTAGCATATTGACCAAAATATTAAGTTAAATATTCATGAATTTGTTGATCTTAATGCAAAACTAGAATGAAAGTTAAGTTAGAAATATATGTGGGGAAACTCACATATCCACCATTGAAGCAATTTCCTCTGGATTGTCGACTGAGTGCTCATTTATCCATTGCTCATCCTCTCATTTATCCATTGCTCATCCTCCAACCTGTTCCAATAAAAAAACTTTGTCAACCCCAAAAAGCATTAAAACAAAACAATGATAAGCAAAAACCAAGTAATGCATGCAATACAAAAATAATAATAATAAAATAAAAAGGGCCTTTAGTATTTGTCTTTCAGACCCAAAAGAGGCTAGTAGGAGTTAGTTGATCCAATCTAACTCACCCCACTTCAATTGATGAGTTTTTCAAGCCCTGCAACTTGTTTTCTTCACTGAGCCTGCCATTACAAGCACCCCGAAAATCAGAAGAAAACAAAAACCAGTTGCATTGAGAAAAAGTACGTTTAATGTTTTCCTTGACTGGAGAAGCTAAATGAAACAGAGGGAAAGAGCACTGAAAGACGAGCTAATTGTTTTCCGGGAAAATGTACCTTGAATTCAGCTCTGTTTTCTCTGCTGAGGCCTTGACACAAACGAAAAACAAAATAAACGTTACTAGCAAAGCAAACGAAGAGAGCAATCTCTTAGAAATCCCCATCTCTGATAATTTCTCTCTATGTGTTCAATTTTTGCTATTTGGATTATATGAAAATGAAGGGGAATGAAGCTGAGAAAGAAAGAAAAAGAATTATGGAGTGAATGAAAAAAACACAGATAACATAGTCTTTATAAAAAGAATTATGGAGTGAATGAAAAAAACACAGATAACATAGTCTTTATATATTTAACTTAATAATATATCTCTTTCAGGCAATTCATCAAACACCTGATATGCCAAGTCCAAACACCCACATTTTGCGTACATATCTATCAAAGCAGTAACTTATAACAAAAAAAGGACATCAGAAAGCTTATCTTAAACTCTTCTAGAGTAAAGTTAACAAGACAAATTCCCCACCAAGGTTCAATTTGGAAGTCCACAGGTTGGGTAGATAACAACTCTTTTGCAATCGACTTGTTGAGCTTCCATATAATTTTCTGGATAGCTCAAGAGAAGTAAACAATAGGTAAGATGATAACAAAGGTACTATACTGGATTTATAAGTCTGATCAGCTTGCATAATGTAGAGGAAATGGTACCATCAAGAGTTTACAAGGTAAACACAAGCAACTTTAAATTATTTTTTCTATTAGAATGGTTTCTCTCAACTTGACCAAAATAATGAAAACTTAATCAAACGTAACTGCAACCAAATACACGGGAATTATTGCAGTTTAGACAGTTTGCAGAACAACTCTATTTTTTACTTAACCAGGCAGCAGTTCACCGCTTAAGATAATGTTATTATTGCCTCAGTTGCTTTCAAATAAAGAGTAATGAAAGAGGTTCAAGTTCTATTCTCTAATCTAGTTTTGCTTTAAACATAAAGGCAATGAAACAATGCGGCCTAAAAAAATTATTAACACTGCAATAAATCAACACTGCAAACTGCCATATATTAATATTAGACACGAATTTAAATATATAATTTAATTTAAAAAGAAACTTATTGACAGATTGCATAAATCAACACTGCAAACTGCCATATATTAATATTTTTCTTCTTCGAGATTACAAGGAATCTTTCAAGAGCTGTCAAAAACATGTGGTCAAATGAATAGCCACTATCATTCTTAATTAGGTGCTACTTTCTACAAGGATAAAAATTGGAGGTAAAGAGAAGAGGAGACAGCTACATATGCAATTTATTTAAATCATCTCTAACTGATCAATTCCTCAAGTAATCATTTCATCATGAGTAGCGTTCCAAACAAAAATGACTGAGCACCAACCTGAGGAACACATGCACGCAGATTTCTATCCCATTTGTACCTGGTTCCATCATCATCAGTGAATTCTTCTTCACCTTCCAGTGAGGTATCCGTTTAAGAAATGCTCTGTGCAGGCGAAGCAAATAAGCAAAGCAGATGGTTCAATAGCTCATTAGACCAATTGAACATGATACAGATGGAACAATTGTCCTGAAACCATGCTACTGATTACTGGAATTGAAATTCAAGGAGAGAGATTCACCAGTAAATTTGCAGTACTCCAAACCAAACAACTTCATCAAACTCACAAATTAATACAAACAACAATTTAAAAAAAAATAGAAATTGTTCTGATTTCTTTGTCTAATGCAATCTATAATACATTGATACAGAACTTAAGATAATTATTCTAAACTTTGGATGCCCATAATGATTTCAAAACATGCGTTAAGTACAAAAATTACCACGTAACTCAAAAATTGCATAAGGGCCAACGTTTTGTTGATCTTCACCAAGTATATACCAGCCTACACCAGCAACTGCGTTCAAACAATTCTCAATGCCTGAGAGGCCACACGTATTCATATTTACAAATCGCATAAAAATACCATGATAATAAGAAGTGTATTTTATTAATATTACTGCCTCAAACACCATTCTTAATTAAATAATAAATTAAGATGGAGGAATCATTTTCAGAGAAGAAAAACATTATTTTTTTACTGAACAAATCGAAGAAAACATAACTGAAGTTATTTTCTTCCCTTTTCATTTTTGGTGCGTAAAAAAATGTTTTGAAACAAAATCAAAACAAAAAATAAAAAGAGAGAACTAACCGGATTGTGGATGGTTGTCTGAGCCATCCGAAGACAACATAGTCTGTAGCAATGCAAGCAGAGAAAGAGTATGAGATGAGACAGAGTAACAGGCACTACGGTCGAAAAAATAAAATTGAATAAAGCCGAGTGACGCATAGCCAAGCCGAGCCATAACTGAAGTAGAAATCTGCAAATGAAGTTTAGGGTTTCAAAATTACCTTTATTTAATATCCAGGTCTTTGGTTGGGTTCGTCGAAAACTTGAGTGGAAGAGAGGGCTTGGGTCAGGGATTGAAGGAAGAGGAGGAGAGACGTGAGCAGAAATGAGTTGACTGGGATACGATAGGGTGAAGAGAGGCGAGTCTGGAAGAGGGCGCTGTTCGGTTTAGGGTACCTTCGAGAGAGAGCGAAATGAAGATTGAGAGAGACTTGGGGCAAATAAAATTGGGAAAAAAGTAAGCGATTTAGGGTATTAGGGACTTCCGGGTTTTAATTTGGGCGAAACAAAATGTTGACGTTTTACTTAATTATTTAAAAACGCCGCTAATTCTCAATTTTTAGCGGCGTTTTTCAAAAAGCGACGCTAATTCTCAATCTTTAGCGACGTTTTTCCAAAAGTGCCGCTGATGCCACAAAACCTAAAACAACAACGCTTACACTAAAGTGAAATGTTTTTGTGGCGTTTTTATAAAAACGCTGCTAATGCTCAGATCTATAACGGCGTTTGGGTAAAAAACGCCGTTATTGCTCATTTTTAGCTGTGTTTGGGCCAAAAACGACACTATTGCTCAACTTTTTGCGGCGTTTTCTTTCAAACGCCACTAATGTATAATATTTGCGGCGTTTTTTATTTAAAACACCACTAAAAACGCCGCTAAAAGTCTGTTTTGGTGTAGTGAAAATAAATAATATGTAAAAAGAAATTTTAAAAAAAAATTGATAATGTACAAGATTGTTTGAAAACAAATGATATATACATAAAATTTTAAAATATAAAATTTATAACATAAATAATACATATTTAAAAATCTTAAAATAAATAATAGAACAGTTTAGAATAAATAATATATATAAAAAAAACTTAAATAAGTAAGAAATAAATAAATAAACAAACGAAAATAATGAAAGAGTGAATAAACAAGGTATATACAAGAATAAGCAAAAGAATTTAAAATAAAATGGCTTAATTAAAGTTTAAAAGAAGTCTAAAAACAAAAACAAGAAATAAAATGAAGCAGAGGAACCAAGCTGTAGCATGCAAGTGAAATAGAGGGTTCGAAAGGGAAAATATCCCCATGCTCTAAAACACAGCGTTTTGTACTGGACTGAAATGAAATGAAAACTGAAATTTAAGCTAAAATTAAAAGAAAAAGAACAAAGAGACCCAATCAAGACGGGCCGAAATAGTGGAGGGACCAATTTATAAATAACCCGTGAGGCGTGAAAACACGGGGGTTATGGCCTCCATCAGGTCGGATCTCCGGGTCATATACAAAATGGTGCTGTTTTTGCCTCAAAAGCACCCTCTCAAAACGGTACTGTTTCCTCTGTTTATAAAAATCAAAATTTTTGCTATGGTTTCATTTCAGCTGAAATTTCAAAAGATTCAAAAGAGGGGTTCCATGTTTTCTCTACTTGGGTTTCAGACCTAGCCATACTTCTGCCGAATCCCTACCATAGGTGGCGACCGGAGCTTATAAAGTTTAGGCTTTTTGGTCTCCTTTTTAAACTTCCTTCCCTTCCTTTCTCCTTTCGACAAAATCCCTCTTTTTCTTTAAGAGAAAAAACCTAGATCTCAAAAGACGTACGTAACAAAAAGAAAAATAAATCTTACGAAGACGATCCCATCCGTCGTGCCTTCAACTTTCGTCGGAACCCAAAGAGAGTTCACGATGCTTTGGTTTCCGAAGACTCTCAATGGCGACGAAAAGGGAATCAATTGGTAAGGATTTTATTATTATTACTATTTCCGAATGAAAAAAACAAATAAAGATTCGAAGCAAGCACCTTTTTGTTTCTGTTTATTCAAAATCTCTGTTTGAAAATGCTTGTCACTTCTATTATCAAAAGGGTCCTTTACATCGTTTGGCTTTGGTGGTTTTATAGCTGAGAATATATATTATTTTTGTATTTCTGCTATTGTTTTGTGTCTATTTCTGGCGTTTCCCTTCTTTTGTCTCATTTGCAGGTCTTTCGGAGAGTCAACGACGGAGGGAAGGCTGCCCTTTTGCTTCTCTAGTGAAAGGAGGACAGACCTCGAGACGAGAAGCCTCAGAACGAGCATGCTGACGTGGCTGATGGCAACAGCGCTAAAAGCCCTAGGGTTTCTGGCCTCTTTTGAAAAAAATTTTAGATTGTGGGCCTGTTTAGGTTGGGCTAGGGTATTTGGGTTCATTTTTGTTGTTGGTTTGTTTGGGTTTTATTGGGTTAATCGGGCCCTGGGCAAATTTAGGCCTGTACAGCTGCCCCTCTTTGTTCATTATCGTGTAACGAGAATAGAGCAAAGATTTTAAATTGGGCTAAATTTGCCCAGTCTTGCCGAGTTTAGACCTCTTTGGTGCTCATCTTCTATAAGTAGCTTCATTTCTGTCCACTGCATCTTGTCACTTCGATTCCACTGATGCTTCAGAGAGATAACACTTGTAGCTTCGATCATTCTACTGCAACCTTAGGTGTATGAGATTTCTAGTTATGATAACTCTAACCTGCCCTACTTGCGACTTCAGGGAGATAAGGTTTGCTATAATCTGCTCCACTACAACTTTCGAGAGTTAAGATCTATTTATTTGTATCTTCAATCTGTCCCACTGCAACTTTAGGGAAATAAGATTTGCAATAATAGGCTTAGTCCGACCTACTACAACTTCAGAGGTATAGGATTTATAGCTTTAATCTGCTCTACTGTAACTTTATAGAGACAAGATTCACTATCTTCAGTCTGCTCCACTGCAACTTTAGGAAGATAAAACTTGTAAATTCAACCTGCTCCACTACAACTTCAGAGAGATAAGGTTTGTTATGATCTGCTGTACTGCAACTTCAGAGAGATAAGATCTGTAATTCATAGCTTCAATCTGTTCTACTGCAACTTCAGGGAAATAAGATTCGCTATCTTTAGTCTGCTCCACTGCAACTTCAGGAAGATAAGACTTGTAACTTCAACCTGCTCTACTACAACTTCAGGGAGATAAGGTTTGTTATGATCTGCTCTACTGCAACTTCAGAGAGATAAGATCTATAATTCATAGCTTCAACCTGTTCCTCTGCAACTTCAGGGAAATGAGATTCGCTATCTTTGGTCTGCTCCACTGCAACCTTAGGGAGATAAGATCTGCCGTAATTTGTAACTTCAGTCGATCTTGCGACACCGTCCTCTAGGGATATGACTTGTAGAATCGATTTTCTTGGGCATATGTTTATGCCAAATGATCAGAATGCCATGATCAGGATGAGTCAAATGCTCCTAACTAGATGTATTATGAATGATATTTGTATGAATGCAGAATGTCATGAGAATGATTCTTTTTTTATATTTAGAGTGTCGTTGCCCGTTGTTCAACAAGGTTGTATCACTGATGTGTCACCATGTCTTCTTATTTGGCCGGTATCTTTGATAGGAGATTCGAAGACATAGTCACCATTTAGACTATTCTTCCTTAACTGTTTTCAACCTTTAGTTTTGGGTTAGGTTTGAACAGTAGTCCTATTTCAAGTCCCTGTACCATTTAAAACTTTCAGAGTAATATGCAGAACTCTATTTGCTTGAATATTACCAGCCCATTAATCGTTACTTCAATAGAAAATCATTGGAAGGATTATCACAATGGACAAGATGGGATTTATTACGAGCAAAGCTCGGAACGGATAAATTAACCAAGATAGCAAACTTTGTCAAAATACAAAGTGAAAAGAAATTAAGTAAGATAGCAAATTTTGCTAGATCACAAAATGAATAAGATGAAAATGGGTGCCCCAGATATCATAGCACGAGCTTTTCTGCACCAAACTTCTCGAGGACCCCTTTGATCTTGATATATGTTTGGAAGACCTAGAAGACTTTGTTAATGCCCTAAGACGTAGCATTCCTCTTTCTTGTCAATTCAGGCATGGCAAGACTATGCCCCACTTTTTTTAAAAATTTGAATTGCCCTTTACGGGTTTTCAATTTAAAAACCCCTTTGGTCTCAAGGTGCCTTTTGCGGGTTTTCACATTGGCCTCTCCCTTTTTTTTAAGGAGGTCTCAAAGCGCCCTTTGCGGGTTTTTGCATTGGTCTCTTCCCCTTTTAGGTGAAGTATTTCTTGACTGAATTCAAATTTACAGGATTAGGCAATTCTTTACCATCTATCTCGGTTAGAATCAATGCTCCTCCAGAAAAGGCTTTCATCATTACATAAGGTCCTTCCCAGTTTGGCATCCATTTCCCTCTAAAATCTTTTTGCATGGGAAGGATCTTTTTCAACACCAAGTCCCCTTCACGAAATTCTCTAGGGTGCACATTCTTGTTATAAGCCTGCATCATTCGCTTTTGGTACATTTGACCATGACGGATAGCTCTTATCGAGCTTGAATCCATTCCGCTTCGTCCAATTTCAACTCTGACAAAACTCGAAGGGAAGGAATCTCAACTTCTATGGGTAAAATCGCCTCCATTCCGTAGACCAATGAGACAGGTGTTGCCCCGGTAGAGGTTCTAATCGATGTTCGATAGGCAAAAAATGCAAAAGGTAACTTCTCATGCCAATCTTTGTAAGTCTCCGTCATTTTTCCCACTATCTTCTTGATGTTCTTATTGGATGCTTCTACCGCACCATTCATTTTTAGGCGATATGGCGATGAGTTATGGTGCTTGATCTTGAACCGATTGCAAACCTCTGCTATCATGCTGTTGTTTAAGTTCAATGCATTATCCGGTATGATCCTCTCTGGCATTCCATACTGACATATGATTTCTTTCTTTACAAACCTGCTGATTACCATCTTCGTGACATTGGCACACGAAACAGCCTCTACCCACTTGGTGAAGTAATCGATGACCACAAAGATGAACCGATGCCCATTAGAAGCTTTCGGCGAAATTGGTCCAATGACATCCATGCCCCACATAGAAAAAGGCCACGGAGAAGTCATAACATGAAGAGGTGAATGAGGCACATGAATTTTATCTCCATAAATTGGACACTTATGGCATTTCTTAGCATAGTTGATGCAATCTCCCTCCATGGTAGACCAGTAATATCCAAATCTCATGATTTGTCTGGCCATCGTAAAATCATTAGCGTGTGTTCCACAAACACCCTCATGGACCTCTTTCAAGATTTGCTTAGCCTCAATAACATCTACACATCTTAGCAGCATTTGATCCTTTCTTCTTTTATATAGGATCTCTCCATCTAAGACAAAATCATTGGCCAGCCTTCTTAATGTTCTTTTATCATTCTTGGTAGCTTGGTTCGGGTATTCACGATTCTTCACATACTGCAGTATGTCGTGATACCAAGGGTAATCATCCTTTTCTTCGTCTTCTTCGATGTTGTAGCAATGAGCCGGAGTTTCATAAATACTTATCTGGATAGGCTTTACATCTTTTGATTTGTTCACTTTGACCATGCATGCTAAAGTAGCTAAGGCGTCGGCCATCTGATTTAAGTCACGTGGGAGGTAGCAAAAAGTGATATCATCAAACTCATTGATTAATTCGAGAACCAACTTTTTATACTCAATCAATTTGGAGTCTCTTGTCTCACATTCGCCCTTGAGTTGATAGATTACTAATGTTAAATCCCCATACACCTCTAGCACCTTGATTTTGCATTCTATGGCTACACGTATCCCCATGATACACGCTTCATACTCCACCATATTATTCGTGTAATCAAAATCCAACTTATAGGTAAAGGGATAATGATCTCCGTTTGGGGCTATCAAGACTGCTTCAATTCCATTTCGCACAGTGTTTGAAACTCCATCAAAGTTCAGTTTCCAAAGAGGACTCTCTTGGGTATCTTCTTTAGTAGTTGCCACATACATTAAATCCTCATTCGAAAAATCAAAGTTCAGAGGTTCATAGTCTTCTAGAGCTCTACTGGCTAAAAAATCTGCTATTGCACTTCCTTTCACAACTTTTTGACTCACGTAGACTATGTCAAATTCCAAAAGCAGGATTTTCCATCGAGCCATCCTTCCGTTCAGAGCGATTGACTCCATCATGTACTTTAGAGGGTCCAGCTCAGAGAGTAGCCAAGTTGTATGGTACAGCATGTACTGTCTCAATCTTTGAGTTGTCCAAATTAAGGCGCAGCACAATTTTTCGATTGGCGAATATCTTGTTTCACACTCAGTAAATTTCTTACTAAGGTAATATATTACCTTTTCTTTTCTCCCTGACTTATCGTGGTGACCGAGCACGCATCCCATAGAATTCCCAAATACTACCAGGTATAGTATTAATATCTTATCTTGACTAGGTGGGACAAGTATTAGGGGACTGGATAAATAATGTTTGATCTTGTCAAACGTTTTCTGACACTCCTCATCCCATACACCTAGATTGTGCTTCTTAAGGAGACAGAATATGGGGTCACATTTCTCAGTTAATTGTGAGATGAACCGAGCGATATAATTTAATCTCCCTAAAAACCTTCGAACCTCCTTTTGGGTGCATGGTGGAGATAACTCCTGTATTGCCTTGACTTTATCCGGGTCAATTTCTATCCATTTTTCACTGGCTACAAATCCTAGCAGTTTCCTCGATCTAGCCCAGAAGGTGCATTTCACTGGATTGAGTTTTAGTTGGAACTTTCTCAATCTCAAGAATAACTTTTTTAAGACTTGTATGTGCTCTTTTTCTGTTCGGGATTTCGCAATCATGTTATCGACATAAATCTCGATTTCTTTATGCATCATGTCGTGGAACAGAGTTACCATGACTCTTTGGTATGTTGCCCCCACGTTCTTTAGCCCAAATGGCATCACTTTATAACAGAAAATTCCCCACCAGGTTACGAATGTGGTTTTCTCCATGTCTTCAAGGTGCATCTTTATCTGGTTATATCCCGAAAAGCCATCCATAAAAGAGAACAGTGAGTAGCCCGCCGTGTTGTCTACTAAAGTATCAATATGAGGTATTGGGAAATTATCTTTCGGGCTAGCTCTATTTAAATCGTTGTAGTCTACACACATCCGTACCTTTCCATCTTTTTTGGGAACAGGGATAATATTAGCTACCTATTCTGAATATTTAACTACTTGTAG
Organism: Gossypium stocksii; assembly: GCA_020496765.1. Lineage (NCBI taxonomy): Eukaryota > Viridiplantae > Streptophyta > Magnoliopsida > Malvales > Malvaceae > Gossypium > Gossypium stocksii. Next base: position 61,357,145 of record CM035622.1, read on the forward strand.
GAAACCAATATCGAATTGTTTCTTGACCTCTTCTTTTATTTTCAGCAAGACATCAGGCCTCATTCTTTAGAGCTTCTATTAAACTGGTTTACAGTCTTCCTTTATGGGTAGTCAATGTACCACGATATCAGTGTTTAGCCCGGGCATATCTTGATACGACCATGCTAAAACATCTTTACATTCTTGGAGTAATTCAATGAGGTCTTGCTTTGTCTTTGTGGTGATATAAGTTCCAATCTTCACCTCTTTATCTTCTCCTAAACTCACAACTTCTACTGATTCCTTGTAGGGTAAGATCTGTTTTTCGTCTTATTCAACCATTCTTAACAAATCTAGAGATAAACTACAGTCTTGACCATCTTTAAAACTCCGAGATTCCTCTAGACACATATCTTGTTCGAAAAAAGGCTCCGAGTCGTTAGCAGTGTCGCTCATATTACCGATATCTGGAGACCTGTTATAGGAATAAATCCACAGAACAAAAGAATCCAAGGATAAATATTTGTGTAGTATGATTATGAATGAAAGAATAAAAGAATATTGCCTCAAGATGTGATAAAAAGATGCATTTCCATTGAAATTAAAAATTGTTAGACATAAGCCTTTTTTACAAAAGGACTCTTATTGCTCCTAGGCTTAGAGCAATAAGTGTGTTTTGAGTATTACTCTGAATTAGTCCTAAAGATTACGGGGATCTCCTCTGCAGTCCAATTGTTCAAAACACTCCCCGGTTCATAAGGGCAAATGCCTGACAAATTTCCTTCCCTCTCTTCATTAGATATGGTGTTAATGCTTATTTCTTCTGCTGTTTCTCTTCTTGTCATCTTCTGTTCAGGGTAAATGGTTCCTCCTGATATGAATGTTTTGGATATATGGGGAAAAGTCATCAGTTCCCATTTGACCTCTCTCTCATTCAACCGTGCTCTTCTCCTTTCTTGCTTCTTCTCCAAATCTTTCTTCTTTTGTCTTGCATCTGGCCTATACCCCAAGCCAAAGCGATCTCATTTTTCCTTTAGTACCGGTATATCAATCCTTCCCTGGAGGTATCTTTCGAGTCTTTTTCCCAGTAATGCTCCTTTTCCTACAGTCAACCGTAGGCCCATTTTTGTAGTTTTCAATATCCTGGGCGTGGGGATCTTGTTTCCTTCAACGATGAATGTTGCGTTGACAAACTCCAACGATCGAAAGGAGCATTCAATTGCCTCATCATCAACCCCTATGTAAGGTGCGTCGCTGGTCACGGACGCGATGATGTCTTCTTTCGTGCTTATTGTTACCAGTCTACCTTCCCTCACCAATTTCAACTTTGGTGCAACAAAGATGGCACCGCTCCTGTTGAATGAATCCATGGCCTTTCCAGCAAGCAATTATAAGATGGTTTGATGTCCATCACCAAAAATTCCACCTCGTACCTACTTGGACCGATCAGAAGGGGTATCTCAATCCTCCCCATTACTTTCCTTTCAGTTCCATCGAATGCCCTTACTACGTTCTGGCACGTCTTCATATGAGAATTGTCCACTGGTAACCTATTCAGCGTGGATAGGGGCAAGACATTTAATGTTGATCCATTGTCAATTAGGACTCCCGGTAACGTATATCCCTTACAGCGGATGGCTATATGTAAGGCCTTTGTGGATCCCATTCCTCTGGGTGGTATTTTATCATCATTAAAGAATATGAAATTATTGGCACTGATGTTATTGACCAGACAATTGAGCTTATTGACTAACATATCATCCGGGACATAAGTTTCGTTCAACACTTTCATTAATACGCTGCAGTGTATTTCTGAGCTTAAGAGTAAGGCCAGCACCGATATGCGAGCTGGTTGCTTGTGCAATTGTTCCACAACACTATACTCGTTGTGTTTCAAAAATTTTAGGAACTCTTTAGCCTCCTTCTCAGTCACCGGTTCGTTTATCGACGGTTCAACTCTATCTGTCTTTTCTTTCCTTTTTCCACTGCCAATGCCTTTCCCTTTGCGGGCTCTATTCTTGCACTTGCTGGGTCGTAGCGTCTCCCACTATGCATGTAGAAACATATGTCCTGTCTCTCATCAGAAGCATTAATCGGGTTCTCCTCTCCTAGAATCATTATGTTACAATCATAATTCCAAGGAACCCTTTTGCTATCCTTGTAAGGAAAAGTAATAGGTTTTTGAATTATGACCTTTGGTAGCACTTGTACTCTTGCTTCATTGTTTCTTGGACGTGTAATGATCACCACCGGATGATTAACCCTTTGCACCCTTTCTGTTGATCCTTCATCCGAGGAATAAACCTCCTATTTTTCTGATCCCTCGATCTCTTCATAGAATTCCATCTCTTTATTGTCCATCATATTTTACACTATGGTCCTAAACTTAGTGCATTCTTGGATATCATACCCTTATCGGCATGAAACTCACAGTACTTTCCTACTCCTCTAGGCATTTCTTCTAAATTTTGTACAACTAAACTTCTATTCGCCATTTGTTTCCAAACCCATTTCAGTGGGATTTTTACTTCCACCATGTTAGCTTTGATTCTTTTGCCTCCATTCTCGATTATTACGTTTACCCCCTTATCAGAATGATTGGGTAACAGGTTTCCCGTTATGTCAGATCCTGAAGGGTCATCAAACTTTACGATCCCTACCTTAATGAATCTTTCAACCAACTTTTTAAACGCAGTGCAGTTCTCAATCGAATGCCTCGCTGTCCCTGCATAATACTCACATTGGGCATTTGCGTCATACCATTTTGGGAACGGGCATTCCATGGGTTTCAAATAGAATGGAGACACCACATGTGCATCGAATAGGCTCTGGTACAACTCCTTGTACGTCATCAGGATGGGCGTGAACTGGAGTCTTTCTGCGTTCAGCCTTGGATTAGGTTCTTTCCTTAAAGGGCCCTGATGGCTAGTATTTACTGCCCTCGGCTGGCTCACGGTGATTGGCTTTGAATAATTCTTGTTATACATACACATATTGTTCACCTCATTTTCTTTTCTCCTTGGGGCTGGTCTCTTGGTGCCCTCCCCTACTTCAATCTTCCCACATCTTATCATATTTTCTATCATCTTTCCAGTCATTACAATATCGGAAAAGCTTTTAGTAGCGCTTCTCAACATGTGATTGATGAAGGGAGTAAGTATTGATGAAGAGCATAGTCGTTTTTTTCTCTAAGAGGGGTGGCTGGACTTGAGTCGTTACCTCCCTCCATCGTTGAGCATACTGTCTGAAGCTCTCACCTGGCTTCTTTTCCATGTTTTGTAATGTGACTCTGTCAGGTGTTATATCCATCACGTGGCCATATTGTTTCATGAAAGCTTGGGCTAAATCTTTCCATGAACCAATTTGGGTACGGCTCAGCTGGTTGTACCATTTAGTCGCAGACCCGATCAAGCTGTCCTGGAAACAGTGGATTAATAGCTGGTCGTTGTTGACATATCCTGTCATTCTCCTACAAAACATTGTGATGTGCGCTTCAGGGCAACTAGTCCCGCTGTATTTTTCAAATTCTAGAATTTTAAACTTTAGCAGGAGTACCAGATCTGGGACCAAACTCAGGTCTTTAGCATCCACCCCGTGATAGTGATCAGCGGTCTCCATTGCTTTGAATTCTCCTCTAGCCACTTGCACCGGTCCTCCAGTTGTTTTGGCAGATCAACTCTCGTTTTCTCCATTTTTGCCATATCATTGAGATCCGTGACAATAGGGTTGGTTGGATTATCCCCTGGGTTAGAACCCGAACCTATTGGAAAGGTCATCAGTGCTGATGTACCAGCTTGATATTGAGATCTAATTGTAACAGGTACCCTTTACGGGTATGCATCCGTCCGTTCTTGTGCATTGGTTGGGGTAAAACCCGGAGGATAGGTAGGTTCTTCATTGTCATCACCAGGATGAATTACAGGGCCTTTTCCTTTATCAGGCCCTCCGGCTAATAACTGAGCCAGTTGAATCATCATGTTTCTTTAGGATTCTATCATCTGATCCCTCATGTCTTGTTGAATTTTGGCCGGTTGCTCTTGTATTTGTGTTTGCAATCGTTCTTGCATCTCTTTTTGGAGTTGTTCGAGTCTTTCCATTCTTTGGTCCATGTCTTTGGTTTTTCTTCGAGTACTGTAACGATGTGTGGTTGGTAAGTTTTTGTTGGTTTCCAGATTAACTGAAATAATTTAAATTAATTAGGGTCTTTTGGGTAGACTTGAGGCATATGATGTAATATGTAATGCAAATGCATAAGATGAATACAAAAAAGGCGTCGATTCTGATTCAGTTCCATTTAGAAAACTTTACCAGAAAACAAAAATCTTTACATAAAACGGATTACAAATAAGACTTTGCCTTAATGCTCAGAGTTTTAACTTTCCTAAGCAATGAAGCTAACTCCTGCCCTCGATCTGATTCTGACTCGTATTTCACACTTAGCATGTCTGCTTGAACTGCCAAAATTTGTAGGTGATCAGTTACCTCTCGAATCTGAGCAACAGCTTCACCCATAATGTAATCTCGGCTCCTAACTTGACTCTGAGAGTGATAAAGTTGCTCCTTCCAATGCCCCTCATTTGCTTCAAGGAGCTCTATTTGAAGCTCGCAATTTCGTAAAGCAGACTCCAGCTCTTCTATTCTTCCTTTTATTTCTTCAATCTTGCTCAAACTGGCCCTCAACTCAACCATAGAATTACAATTTTTATACTGATGAAGTACTTTTTCAAGTTCTGCCAATCGGGTCTTTAATTCTCCTTTGTCATTTTGGGCTTCTAATAGACTCCTTTCTAGAGCTTTTTTCTGAGCTTGAGCCTCTTGGAACTTCCTCTCCTACCTATTAGCTTTGGTCATTTCTTCTTGAATTTCTTGCTACCACTGCTCCGACGTTTTTCCCAATCTAGCAGTTCTCGTTGAGCGATGTAATCTCTTGTAAACTGTTTTCAAATCACCCAAATCCTCCTCAACCTTATTTTTTCCTTTCCTTAGTTTCTCAGCCTCTAACTTTTGAACATCAGCATCTAACCTTAAGTGCATCTTTTCTTCCTCCAATTGCTCTATTTTCTTTTCTAGTTCCAGATTTCTCTTTTTAAAATCTTGCTTTATTATCTCCAATTCTGATGGGACTACTCGTAAATATTCTTCCATCGCCCGAACACCTTCTAGACTTAGCCCCGAGATATTATTATTAACCCTTCTATTGAACCATCCACTGTACTCGGGAGTAATCATCGATCTTATGATCAACTTCTTCATCTGACGAGTCTGATTCCAAGAAGTGGAAATCTCCTTGATCCTCTTCTTGTAATTATCTCCTTTATACGGGAACTCACATTGCGCTAGGCCATGCGTTGCCGGTATAAACTGCCTTAATCCATATTACCTTAGTACCATCAAAGGAGCATAACCAACGGCTCCCCAAATCTCGAGCAAAGGGACCCAATCAAAACTCCCGCATCAGAATAGAATTTCATTGGGTACCAACCACGGAGCTCTCCATTCAATGTCCTCCTCTTGAAGATTTTGGAGAAGTGCTATCCAATTTTCTTTTGACACGTCGTCTCTTCTTGGTGTTGCTACTATCTCTTTTAATGGGGAATAACTATCTAAGAAGACTCGGTAACAGATTTTGTTCACCTTCCGGAAGTGGCTACTAACAACAACTGTGCACACCCTATGAACCTGCCTTCTCTGGATCTTCTACATACATTCAATGACCTAAAAGTCTCGGCCAAGATTGCAGGAACTGGTGTGACCCCTTTGTCGAGTCGGTCGAAGAGATTTGTGACTGCTTCATCTACATACCCCAAAGCCCTAGGGAATAGCATTAATCCATAGATGCTCAATGCAAAGACATCAACTCTCTTCTTCGTATCAAGATGAGCTAAAATCAAATCCCTTAAATTCTTCCACGGGATACACTTACACTCACCCTTTTGCTTAATCCTGGCCATAATCCACTGCTCGCTCATTCTGTAATGTTCATCAACTTCTTCCAAAAGGCTGGGACATAAGCAGCTCTCAAATATATTTTATTAGCTTGAACCCTCGGACAATTTAGTAAAGCTGTGTATTCTTCCACAGTGGGTACCAAATCTACTCTCCCAAAGGTAAAGCAACTATATGCCGGGTTCCAATACTGGGTGAGGGCTCGAAACAAATACTCATCTACCTTAATGTCTAGCAATTATGGCAAATCCCCATAACTATGGTAGAACAACCTCTTAGTCTCGTCATTCCACTGACCTCATATTTCCTTTAACTCCTGAAGGCCATTTTGTGTAACGCTAATGCGAGTATAGTCCCATAACTCTGACACATGCCCCGCAGCTAAGTTATCCCCCTTCTCTGATTGCGTTGTCTCTGACCAAGTTTAAACCACCGCGTTACCTTTCACTTTATCAAGAAATTCGTTTTCCATGACTGAGCTCTCTAACTTAGCAATCGAACCCGAATTGACACCTCTTAAATATGAAATTACATGCAAAATATAACAAAGATGAAACACAAGAAGTCAGTACAATATACAAAAATAAAATTCAGGGCATATAAAAAAAAGGAAAGAACAATCAAGCACCTATCAGGGTGACTGCTAGGGTTTAGCGCAGCTCTACCTAGGATAGGCTCTTAAGGTTCACTATATGAGGTTTGGTTCTAAAGTTGAGGTACCCGAACCAACAGATTCCTTGATCCTCACCCATTTTAGGCTCATACAGATCGAGTTCGGTTCAGGGGAATACATTTCCCTATGGCTACACAGAGATGAAAATGTCACGAAGACATAGGTACGGATGTATCCCGAAAGTGATCCACTATCCTGCACAGAGGTGAAAACCTCACGAAGGAGTAGCTTCTCACTCTTACTTAAAAGGGTGTGACCACACGGTCATGCAATGCAATGTGCAAAATTATTCTACGAAATTCAATCCACAACAATCATATGAAATGCTACAAACAAATGCAATAAATGGATTGTAATTTTTCAAATCGAATTTTCAACTTTCGACGAAAGGACAACAAATAATCAATTTTACGGCTTGACTCTCTTTCGATCCCCAGACGAGTCGCCAAGCTGTCGAAACCATTTTTTGAAAAACAGGATCGACTAGGGTTTTGAAAACGAAAATTAAAACGGGAGTCGCCACCAATCATTTTTTATGAGGTGTGATTGGATCACCTCAAAGTTTGATCGTTTTGATAAAATATTTTGTTTTACTAAAACGATGATTTTAGTCTACGAAATTTGAGAAATCGGGTTCGGGAGTCGGTTACGTGCGAGGAAGGATTAGCACCCTCGTCACGCCCAAAATTGGTACCTAATTGATTAATTAATGTCTTAATATCGAAAGTTGAAAATTTGTACAAATTTTAAAAAATACGAACCCTTTTTATTAATGATAATTCAAAAAGAATGCTTGGCTAAATCAAAACAGATGTTAAAGACATTCTCGCTTCAAGGTAATAAAGTATCACATCCAGTGAGTTAGGACATGACATTTTAAATCCTCGAGAACAAGCTAGTCTTTAAATTTTTAAAACTCATGTATTTTAATAAAAGGATATTCGATTTTTAGGTCAAACGAAAAATCGAAACCCAGTAAGTTAGGGCACGATTTTCTCAAATTCCCAAATACGGAATATTGCCTTTATTTTCAAAATTTTTGGAATAATAGCAATTACCGATCTATATTGGATAAACATGTTGGAGTTTGATTCAAAATGCAATGGCATGAAATATAATAATGAACATGGAACAATAATACTAGAATAAAATATTATACAAGTGAATGGCAATAATGTGAAAATATGAAATAACGAATTAACACACATAATGACAATAATAACACAAGATACATTATTTAAATACCAACACTAATAAACAAAGACTAATGAAGCAATTTACACAAAAAATGATATAAAGCACATCAAAATAAATAAAATGTAAAAATAATTTTGAAATGATAATAAATGAGTTTAAAATAAATAACGTGAAAAAAAATTTTAAAATCAATAATATACAAAATGATTTAAAAAGGATGATCTATAAAAAATTTAAATAGATAATATATATATATATATAGTGTAAATAAACAATATAAAAGGCTTATAATAATAAAATATTTGAAATGAATGGATAGAATTTTAAAATAAGGTATATAAACAATTTAAAATAAGTAATCAAATGATTTTAAATAAAACCTCAATAAGTTTAAACTAAAATATATAAAGTGTTTTAAAATAATACATAAAGAGGTTTAAAATAAATAATATGTAAAGAGAAATTTAAAAAAAAAAACGATAATGTACAAGATTGTTTGGAAACAAATGATATATACATAAAATTTTAAAATATAAAATTTATAACATAAATAATACATATTTAAAAATCTTAAAATAAATAATAGAATAGTTTAGAATAAATAATATATATATAAAAAACTTAAATAAGTAAGAAATAAATAAATAAACAGACGAAAATAATGAAATAGTGAATAAACAAGGTGGTATATACAAGAATAAGCAAAAGAATTTAAAATAAAAGGGCTTAATTAAAGTTTAAAAGAAGTCTAAAAACAAAAACAAGAAATAAAATGAAGCAGAGGGACCAAGCCGTAGCATGCAAGTGAAATAGAGGGTTCGAAAGGGAAAATATCCCCATGCTTTAAAACGCAGCATTTTGTACTGGACTAAAATGAAATGAAAACCGAAATTTAAGCTAAAATTAAAAGAAAAAAAACAAAGAGACCCAATCGAGACGGGCCGAAATAGTGAAGTGACCAATTCATAAATAACCCGTGAGGCGTGAAAACACGCGGGTTATGGCCTCCATCGGGTCGGATCTCCAAGACATATACAAAGCGGTGCCATTTTTGCATTAAAAGCACCCTCTCAAAATGGTATCGTTTCCCCTGTTTATAAAAATCAAAATTTTTGCTATGGTTTCATTTCAGCCGAAATTTCAAAAGATTCAAAAGAGGGGTTCCATGTTTTCTCTACTTTGGTTTCAGACCTAGCCATACTTCTGCTGAATCCCCACCGTAGGTGGCGGCCGGAGCTTATAAAGTTTAGGCTTTTTGGTCCCCTTTTAAACTTCATTCCCTTTTTTTTTCTCCTTTCGACAAAATCCTCTTTTTCTTTAAGAGAAAAAACCTAGATTTCAAAAGACGTACGCAACAAAAAGAAAAATAAATCTTACAAAGACGATCCCATCCGCCGTGCCTTTAACTTTCGTCGGAACCCAAAGAGAGTTCACGATGCTTTGGTTTCCAAAGACTCTCAACGACGACGAAAGGGAATCAAGTGGTAAGGATTTTATTATTATTACTATTTCTGAATGAAAAAAAAACAAATAAAGATTCGAAGCAAGCACCTTTTTATTTCTGTTTATTCAAAATCTCTATTTGAAAATGCTTGTCACTTCTATTATCAAAAGGGTCCTTTACATCATTTGGCTTTGGTGGTTTTATAGCCGAAAATATACATTATTTTTGTATTTCTGCTACTGTTTTGTGTCTATTTCTGCCATTTCCCTTCTTTTGTCTCATTTGCAGGTCTTTCAGAGAGTCAACGACGGAGGGAAGGCTGCCCTTTTGCTTCTCTGGTGAAAAGGGGACAGAGCTCAGGACGAGGAGCCTCGAGACAAGCATGCTGACGTGGCTGAGGGCAATGGCGCTAGAAGCCCTAGGGTTTCTAGCATTTGCCGAAAAATTTTTTAGATTGTGGGCCTGTTTAGGTTGGGCTAGGGTATTTGGGTTCATTTTTGTTGTTGGTTTGTTTGGGTTTTCTTGGGTTAATCGAGCCCCGGGCAAATTTAGGCCCATACAGTTGAGACACACTCACATGTCTCTGCTCTTGTGCCCAATTCTGAGCATTCTATTTCTCAATTTTAAGATGTAAGGGATACACGGCCAAACTACATACCCATGTGCCAGGCCGTGTGTTACACACGGTCAAGACATAGGCACGTATATCTACCCGTGTAGACAAAATAAGGCCTGTTCCTAGCCTTATTTCTCACCCAAATTTGCTAACAATCCGCACCAATACTTGCAATCTTATACCAACCAATTCAAGCATTATAACCAAGCAAACTCTATCATCTAGCATGATATATCATCACATGCATTCATGTTTATAATCTTACCTTTTGTAAACATACATGTTTAACATAACTTAATTAAACTATACTAAACACATATGAAATTACCATGATATAACTTTATAATTTTATCAAATCAAACCATCACTAACCATTTCAATGGCTAGATTACAAACAGCCATTTACAAACCAACAATTGGCCAAGTTAACCTATACATGCCATTATAGCAAAATAAGTTTACTATTTATACCAAAATGAGCTGGTGGATAGTGTGATGATGCTCTGACTGATTTCTAACCTTTACGAGCATCCGAGCACTATAAAATAGAGGAAAGAAAACCTAGTAAGCATTCAATACTTAGTAAGTTCGTATAATATGAATTAAACTTACCAAATTATATTCATTTAGACAAGCATAACAATAACATGCTTTCCAACAATTTGGCAAAATTTGCCTAATCACAAACACTCAAATAAGCAAGCCAGTCATATATTTCTCATGTACATCAATTAAACATGGAATAGCTCATCATATTACAAGCTTTCAGGTATTTCAGAAGCATTTGAGATATAATTCTTTTAATCTCATAATTTCCCATGTCAGGAATTTATTCCATTGAATTATAGAAATATCGATGGATACTCAGGTAGTATACGCAAGGTATACGAATTAGTAATCCATCAATTCATGTTTCGGGGTACCCATTAGAGCACATAATTAGGGAGCATATTCTCGAGCCACATATATCAAGATGCTCAAATGAGCCATGTAACAAGATGTTTATCCGGGTTAAACAGGAATGCTCATAAGAGCAATAAATAGGAAGTTCACAAAGAATTTTTTAATCGGGAAGCTCATGAAGAGTTTATCGGAGACGCTCATAAAGAGCCATGTAATAAGAGTTCCGAATAGCCATATATTAGGGAGTTCAAGTGAGCACTAACAGGACGCTCATATAGCGCTACATTTGTGTCTGTAACATATATGAGATCACAACCAATAGCGTAACCGGACACTCACAAAAAGCTACGTTACTATCCGCAATATATTCAAGATCACAACTGGTCGAATCATGTAACAAGACACTCACAAAGAGCTACGGTAATGCGTAACACATGCATAATCACTACCGATCAGAATGTTTGCAAGAACTATATAATAGGATGCTCGAGAAGGCTTTTAATAGGATACTCGTCTAAGCTATAATATCCGCAACAAATTCAGGATTATAATCAATATAGGAAAATCATGTATCCATCGAATTTCATTCTTCAAACGGAACTTATCATTTATTGAGCAATTTCGAGCATGTAATTATTTTCATACATTAATCGTTTATAGAATTCTCACATATACAGCATTTAATTCAAACATATAAATATACATGATTAGGTTACATGAACTTACCTCATCACTTGTTCGTATATAAAAGTCTACTAATCTGGCACCTTTTCTTTTCCTCGATCTAACTTTCTATTTGATCTTTCTAGATTTAATTAAGCCAAGAAAGTTTGTTTTCTCTTTCCTAAGGTTTCCATGATATTTGGGGAAGAAGATGATATAAAATGACGATATTAAACCTTTAGTTAATTTATCATCTTTTAATTATTCTCATTTCCAATTTTATCATTATCCTTTTCTAATTTTTCCATGGATAAATCACCAAAAATATCTACTAACTTTTCTTTAATGGTCTAATTACCTCAAGTTTTGAATTCCATAGCTATTTGTTCTTCTAGATACTAGAATTCAACTTTTACATTTTATGCAATTTGGTCCTTTTCATAATTAAACACGTAATCGGTAAAATTTCTTATCAGAATTTTTATATGACATTCCTATCATAATGCAGACCATGTAATAATATTAAAATAAATTTTCTTTCCATCTCGGATTTGTGGTCCCAAAACCACTGTTCCGATTTCACTGAAAAGGGGCTGTTACATAAACATATGATGCATATACGGTTACAGTCTGTAAAATAAAAATAGAAAATTTACAAGTACATGGGTATAAACACTCTTTCTTTAGTGCACAAACTCCGTATCCAGAATGGTGTAATGAGGTATCAGAGGGTTGTTACGTATAATAAAGAAAAAAAAGATCTATGATATTATATTTTACCTTTGATATGGCACTTTGGTGCAAACCGTGACTGGTGAGTACCTGGCCTTGTGGGGGAATACTCATGTGTTCGGATTACAAGGAGGAATGATGGAGGTATTGAGATTATGACTAGTTTAATGGCTCTAAGGAACGGTACGAAGATGCAGGATTAATGGTTCTTCAGAATTAGGATCAGAAGCTAGCACAAGGAATGAAGTATACGGACAAAAAGGGTGTATATTGTGTTAACCATAGTGTGGATATTGCATGAAGTGTGAAAAGTACAAGAAATGATCATAGAGAGGTAGTTTGCAAATGAGATATACAAGTAGAATAGTTGTGTCTTATGCCCGTTAAATGCATGTCTATATTAGCGAGCAACGTTCACCATGGGGCTGTGTCTATTTGCAAAAGTATCTGCCAATGGATACTTCGGAAACATAAAGAATTGTATCCGTCAAAAGTGGCGTACCATTTATTGGTCTAAATCCTAGCCTAATAGTGTTTGTTGAACCCTATTGTAGGGTTATATTTCCTTGGAACTCATTAAGTTCTTATGAACTTACTTAGTTTCTTTCTTCTTATTTTCAGGCTCTTAGGTTAGACATATCATTGCAAGGAATCATCCAGATTTGTGGCTTATTTGTGAGCCATCTCTTGTTTTGGTGTAACATGAAATCACTAAGGTATTCGGATGTCTATTAGTTGTCATCAGTCCAATGGTTTTATTTTGTGACACTCCATACCCGGATTTGATGATCGGGTCTAGTGTGGTGTGTTACATAACTCATTGAGTAGGTGGCCTTGTCATGGAAGCAAAAATTGATCGTTTCCTCATCGTTGGGAGGGTGTTTATATGAGAAGTCATCTTGTCTTATATTGTAATGTGGTAGGACGTTACAATGGACAGTGGGCATACTGGCATAGTGTACATGAGGTGCAAATGTAATGGTCTTAGACAGTACAAGGTTATTGTTATTCCTTGGTAGAGCCAACTCGTCGTTAGAGGCGTGTTCACACTTGGATAAGTGCTTTGCACTTAAAAAACGAGTGTCTGATGAGGTAACTCATTGAACTAGTGGCCTTGTCATGGAAGCGAGTGATTAAGGCCACTTTTGAGGAAGAGCGAGTAGTCTTTTCATGGTAAGACAACTGGGTAAAGGAAGGACCTGGTGACAAGAGGTAGAAAAGCTAATTCTGATAACTTATTATGCTGACATGTGTTTAAGCTTTGAGATTGTATACAAAGGAGTAAAAATTTACTTTTGAGACAAAAATTATTTAATTTTTATTTATTTATTTCGTTATTTTATACGATATTTTTCTAACAATCAAATCATAATATTAATGTGAATTTAAATTTATTTTAAGTACTATTAATTACATATTAAATATTTAAAATTATTTTGAAATTTAATCATATAAAATTTTTGATATAAATATTTTATTTTTTTATTCAAAATATATGAATTGGTATTATTTAGAAACAGATAAGTTAAATTACATACTATTTATTGATAATAAACTAACTTTTCTAATATAAATAAACATCACTAAAAATATTTTTTTATAAAAAATATCGTTAAAAATATAAAAATTAATAAAATTTGTGTTTTATTTGAAAAAAAATAGTTGAAATTTATTAACATATTACTAACAAAATACTCATTACTAACGAAGTACTCGATGTAACTTTTCTAAAGTTTTAATGAGAGTTGTTTCCAACGCTACATTCTTGATAGTCTGGATGTTAACAATTAACCCCACCTTATATCTGGAGTGTGGCATATAAACATTACTTTTTCCTCCAGGTCGATGGATGATAATGATGTTAAATTAAGTGAAATAAGGGATTTGTATGGCCAATAATCCAAGTGAAATTGAAGTTTCATGACGATTTAGAAAAGGCTTATTTTCAGAGAAAAAGCCATGTCTATCGTTAACTTTTCCCCCTCTTCTAGTTTCTGGAAATAGATTTTTCTCATCAAAGTAAACCTTACCTAACATTTCTTTGACATTTACAAATGTTATGGATGAGTACAATGGAACATTTTTTATTATTATTTATGAAATCCTGTCAGGACCAACTATCATGGGTGGCTAACATATGTAATACTGCCCATTTTATTCTTAAATGGCTTATTCTCTTGGAAAGCATACTTTGTGGAGGAATGGTTTAAGATGCTATTATACTCATCACCGTGAGAATCAAATACTCAGCCTGAAATTCAAAGTGGTGGCGACCAAAAGGAAGAGCTGATAAATTTCTTAGAAAATTCAAGAGCAAAAGTATTTTATACTAAAAGTTGGATTGAAATTTATTTTTCTACTAAAAATAATTGGACAAAATAACTATGGTATATTAGATTAAATAGTAATTTAGTTCTTTTATTAAAATTTTTATTTATTTCTACTATTAAAAATTAACTTAAGTGATAAAATAATTAAATAGTTAAATGTCACATGTCACAGATACGTCATGCTAACATATAAAAATAGATAATATTTTTAACTTAAAAAATTAATTTTTTTCTAACTTAATTTATCATTTTTTAATAAAAACACAAAATACAATTTCACTCAATTCCAAGATACCGGGCAATTGTATTTCTTATAACTTCCATAATCAACCATTGGGTAAATTTTGGATTCCTTCAACGGAATTTGGAAACACCCTTCCCACAAATCGTGCCATCGGATTACATAAATTTATTGAATAAACTGCACCCAATAGTCAAAGGGTCTCTGACTCTGATCAGAGTAATTTATTTCTGATGCATGCATCAGAGCCTAATAATCTAAGGCCCTGAATTCAGTGTGCAACTGTTGCTAAGAATGGGGAAGGGAACAATGAGTCCAGTAAATTGCTGATGGGGTCCAATGGAGATAAAAGGCCATATCAAACAGGCTACAATGCTTTGTTATTTGGATTAGGATTAGGGTTATTTAGATTATCTCAATTTTAAGACAAAAGCAAGTCATTGGATACCTTTTGTTTCCCTGTGTACATGGGAGTGTGTGCATTGAGAGACAAAAATCACGAAAGCATACTGTAGATTAAAAGAGAAATAAGGTAAGCAGCAATCTCAATGCCATTGTGCAAAATGGCAAAGGGTTTGAGCCTTTTACAACAACCAAATCATTACTACTATACTTATTAGTGTTATATATACAGGAGCCTAAACAACAACGTACGGTATCTACTGACCCTCCCCCATCTCCCTTAACAAAAAAATCAGGGCTCAACCTGCCCACTCCGCCCTGCCTACCAACCTCCTTGTTCTTTTCCACGATTATGACATTTAAAAAAAAATTAAAACAATAATTTGTGAAGAAATTATGGATATATATGATCAAAAGATAATTTATCAAAGGGGTCTTTCTGATTTTTATTAGTTCATCATACGAATGATATGGAATATCCAAAATTCTTTGTGAAAAGGTCTGATTTTTTTTATGTATGGACAAAATCATCTTTAGTTCTTTACGTAGACGAGTGTAATCATCAATCATCATGTTTTCTTTTAATATTTGTCAAAAGGGTCCAGCAAAAAAGTTCCATGCTTGATTACAGTTTGTGTATGTTTGGTGGGGTCTTTTTTTTTTTCTTGTAAAGTTGAAGAACAAAAACAAATCCCTTACCCCACTTCACTATATATTTTTTCCAAAACCAAAGAAAAGGGTTTCTTCATTTTTCTTATTTTATGTTGAAATTTGTGAACAAATGAATATGGCAAGTGAACTGCAAATGTCAAGAAATGGAAATGAGAGCTGCTGCTAGCTCGAAAATCTTCTACTTCCCTTTTTTGTCCTTTTAAAAGTTAGATCTCTCATCTCTCTCTTCCTTTCTGTCTTTAACTTCATTTTTGGTTTAAAATATCTGTCCTTTTTTTTTTTGTTTGTTTTTATGAACAAAGAAAACTCATCCACCACAAGGTTTAGGGAAGTACGTTAAGACATGTTATCTAGTCTTCTACTTCTTATTTTTCAGTAATATTCTTTTTATTTCCAAAGAAAAAACAATGGAATTCTAAGTCCTGTAAGTGAGGGAGGTTTTATATCTTCTTTTTGTTGGTAACTTATTATTATATTCTTCTTTCTGATGCACCAATGTGGACTGCTTTTTCTTAGCTACTTCATTGGTCTTCTTTCTTCTTACTTTATTTCCTTTCCCTTCTTTTTTTCATATTTATTTATGTATTTATATGTATAGCCCCATTTAAACAAAGTTCAGTGCACTGCACCCCTTTCTTTTACAGGTACCAACATATTTGGATTTTTGAGTTGCTGAAAGTCTCAGGGAAGAACAAATTTACCTTCTTCAGGTACTTTCTTTTTTTTTTCTTTTTCTTTTTTAGGTACGAAAGTTTTCCTTTTTTTTCCCTCAAAATAAAAGGAACAAAACAGTTTTTTGCTGCTGCCATGTGTGGTTCATGCTGAAAATAGTCCAAAGCTGTGAAAAATGAAAGAGATAACCACAGATTCAAGGTTCTGCTAAGTTCTCTTTCTTTTAACAAGTTTGCCAGTTTCTAAAAAGACTCCTTTTCTCCTTGATTTTCTTTTTTACATTTTTCTTGCTTTGGGTTTAATGTTGTGTTCTGTTGGGCACTTGGGACTATTAGATATGTTCTGATTAACCATTTTCTAAGGGCTTTGAGATGCTTGCTTTTAACTTCATTTCTTTTTCTTCTATTTTTGGTACAAATGAAAATATTGGGGCTTGGTTTTCTCTTAAGAAGCTTCGGTCTTATTCTTTCCTATGTTTCTTCTGTTTCTTCTCCTAATTCCTGTTAATTAGCTTGGCTTTAGAATCTTTACTTAACTATGTTCTATTCAATCTAGTTTATGAATCTTTGCTTTTACCTGCAAGAATGCTGCCATTATATCTGTAGTTTACTTATGAATGAATCACTTGTTTCCTTTATTTCTTTGGACAAAATGTGCCCATGTTTTCTGTCATATTGACGTTCTTGTTTTCTCTTATATAGAAATAATTGAATATTGCAATGCATTCTTAGAATCCCACCTTGCAATTACTTGTGTTGTCATTCAACTTTTATGTGCACGAGAAGATAAGATTAGTTTTCAGTTCTGCTGCAATGTTTCAATTCTAATGTTTTCCTCTTCACATTTGCTTTGTTGTATATCAGCTTGTGATGAGATAATCGCCTTTGATCCTGATGGCCAAAGAGTACAGTGGATCACCAAAGCATCATCATCGACTCGAAGCGAAGAGGAACCGCCTCACTTGGATTCTAGGGGTTAGTTTCCTCTGCATATTGTTTTATGTGTTGGGAGCTTGGCAGCGTTCTTCTACCCCCACCACTACTCAATTTAGTGCATACAATAGAGGTGGCTGTGATAGTCATGTTACTACATCCGACAACGGCAATGCTGCTGTTGGTCATCCATCATCAACCAACTTGGACTTTGCAAGCCATCATCAAGTTGTGCTAAACAGTTCTAAAACAGTCAATCAGTTCCCATCATGTGATATGTCATTCAGTGAGTACACTCCCTGTCAAGATAAAGTGAGAGGAAGGAAATTCGATCGTAACATGTTAAAATACAGAGAGCGGCATTGTCCCGCGAAGGAAGAACTTCTCCGTTGTCTTATACCTGCTCCTCCACAATATAAGACCCCTTTCAAGTGGCCTCAGAGCCGAGATTATGCCTGGTACAGCAATATCCCCCACAGAGAACTCAGCATTGAGAAGGCTATTCAGAATTGGATTCAATTAGAGGGTAATCGTTTTAGATTCCCTGGGGGAGGTACCATGTTCCCTCGGGGAGCTGATGCATATATCGATGATATTGGCCGGCTCATTCCTCTTACTGATGGAACTATTAGAACAGCAATTGATACTGGCTGTGGGGTAAGTAACGAAAATCCTTTTCAATTTACTTGCATCTTTTCCCATGCATCGTAATCTGTTGCTGTCTATTTTGGGCTATAAACCTTTTACAATCATGAATTTCTTCCTGTTCTGTTACGAAGTCCATATCCACTTTCAGTCTATGTTATTAACTGGTACTTCAATTGCTAGTAATTATTTTCTTCTTTACTCTGGTGTTAGGTTGCAAGTTTTGGTGCTTACCTCTTGAATAGGAATATCTTGACAATGTCTTTTGCTCCAAGAGATACGCACGAAGCACAGGTCCAGTTTGCGCTGGAACGTGGAGTTCCAGCAATGATTGGAATTATGGGGTCACAGAGACTTCCATACCCCGCTAGGGCTTTTGACTTGGCTCATTGTTCTCGCTGCTTGATCCCTTGGCAAAAATATGGTAAGGCATCTGCATGTCTTTTTTCAAAAATGAGATTAACTCTGTGAGGAAGGTGCAATGACCGTTTTACTACCCTCTATCTCCTTGCTCTATAGGTTGAAAAGTTGTGTATAAGCTAATGGTTTCATTTAATTGGTATAGATGGCTTGTACCTCGCTGAGGTGGACCGGATTCTACGGCCTGGTGGCTATTGGGTTCTTTCCGGTCCCCCTATTCACTGGAAGAAGTTCTGGAGAGGCTGGGAAAGGACACGGGAGGACTTAAAACAAGAGCAAGATGCCATTGAAGATGTTGCCAAAAGCCTATGCTGGAAGAAAGTGATTGAAAAGAATGATCTATCGGTTTGGCAAAAGCCCATTAACCACGTTGAGTGCCTCAGAAGTAAGGTCTTGAAAGCACCACACATGTGCGAGTCAGATGATCCAGACACAGCTTGGTACTCTCATTGGTGTCCTTCATGTTTTTGTTTCCTCTTTGATACATACTCTGATATTCATATTGTCCACTGTGGTCTCATTTTCCTTTTGTCATTTGTGCTAAAAAGGTACCGGAATTTGGAAGCTTGTGTAACTCCACTTCCTGAAGTAAGCAGCTCAGATGATGTTGCTGGTGGGGCAATAGAAAAATGGCCAGAGCGAGCATACGCTGTTCCTCCTAGAATTAGGAGTGGCTCAACACCAGGCATCACAGCTGAGAGATTCGAAGAGGATAATAAACTTTGGAAGGAAAGAGTAGCACATTACAAACGAATCATTAGTCCACTTCCCACTGGACGATATCGGAATATTATGGACATGAATGCTTACCTTGGGGGATTTGCAGCAGCTATGTTAAATTATCCAGTTTGGGTCATGAATGTGGTCCCTATAAATTCAAATCATGACACTTTGGGAGTTATTTATGAACGAGGTTTAATTGGTACCTACCAGGACTGGTGTGAGGCATTCTCAACATATCCAAGAACATATGATCTCATCCATGCTAGTGGCTTGTTTACTTTATACCAGAACAGGTAATGTTTGAGAGGTGGTATTCTCAATCATAAGCGCGTAATTCGTAGCTGCGGTTGAACTGATGTTATATATTTTTCATTGAAGATGTGACAGCAGTTACATCTTGCTGGAGATGGATCGGATTCTGAGGCCAGAAGGGACCGTTATATTTAGAGACACAGTGGAGCTGCTTGTGAAGATCCAGAGTATAACAGATGGAATGAGATGGAAGAGTCAGATAATGGACCATGAAAGCGGACCTTTCAATCCAGAGAAAATTCTTGTTGCTGTCAAAACATACTGGACTGGTGAAGCAACTCAAAAACAGCTCTAACTGGGATTTCAATCATCTCTCTTTTCTGCACTTCATTTGTCACAATTTTTCATCTTGGGAACAGTCAAAATCACTGAAATTTCACCCAAGATAATGGTAAAAGGGTGGGTTTGATTAAAATTATTGATGGTATAATTTCATTGATGCACTGTAATACTAAGCAGATTCTATTTGTACTACAAATCTAGCGGATACTGTCTTTGTCGTAACTCTTGGTGATAATAGTATGATTAGCTAAATAGATATGTACACTGTCTGCAGTAATTGAAAGTAAGCTCTCTGTATCCTGCCCCTACAGTTTTTGAATTAAATGATCAATCATATACATTGCAATGCGAGATGATAAGGTAGGGATTAGAAGATAAACCTGTTTGTCTTCTTCAAAAGCGGCAGCCACAGCATATTAAAAGAACAGTGGTGCAATGTTGGAAATGTGATCTTAGAAAATAAAATGTTAATTCGAAAGAAAAGCTTAAACAAAAGCTTCTGAAGTTCTTTCAAATTGGTTTTTCTTCAGCAACTCTTTGTACAGAAGCTTGTAATAGCCCGTAAGGCCAAGGAATCCCCTTAGTTGCAGTTACATTCATCGGAATTGGCCATTGTTGAATTCCAGCCCTTGAGCTTAAACATCAAACTGACCAACTAATGCCAATGGCCATGCAACAGGTAATAGGTAGTTGCTTGAGGGTGATAGCCAAGCATTGAAATGAAAATCCTTTGCTTTAGGGGCTCTGCCTGCCCCCGTGTGGGGTTATGAAGCTCACTCAATAAATAGCGAAAGAGACCGTTGGCTAGTAGTGGGCATTGAGGCCAACAAAGGCCACGGTTGTTCTTGCCAATGCTGCCTGCTAGTCAACTTGGACCCTGGCTAAAATTTTTCTCAAATAAATGGATAAAATGACGAATAAAATTAACAATAATAATAATAGTAATAATAATAATAATAACAATAATAATAATAATAATTTGAATGGTGTCGCGTGGGAATGCGGGACAAATTACTCGCAGTCCACGTAATAAAAGAACCAGAAATCCTTTTCCTTTGCTTTGCTTTCCCTTTCATGGTATAAAACAAGTACGCATCCGACCATCGTTCATTTTTAAAATTTTTTTGAATAATCAGGAAAAACCCAAGGAGTAGAAGATGGAGAATGTGGAGGAATCGACGAATGAAATGGAAGAAGAAGTAGGGAAGGTGATGGAGCAAGCCAGAGAGTTGCAAGAAGCAGGCGCTGGCCTCATATCCATGATATCCAACGACGAGCAATCTCTTCGCCTAAAGGCGAGTTCTCTCGATTCCTCTATTCGCCACCTCCGTTCCTCCATTACTACCGTTCTCTCCCAGAAACTTTTGGATCCCAAACTTGCAGACAAGGTAAACTCCCCACTTTGCATCTTCTTTTTTCGTTTTTCATTTTCCATTTTTAAATTTGGAAAAAGAAACAAATCCTGAAATTTGGATCTGAAAACAGCTGGAAGAGGATTTACAGACAGCGATATGTATTATAACCGATGGAGACGCTGCTGGTTTTCTTCCTGCCAATGCTCAGGGTATAATAATTTCTTTCTTTTTTTTCTTTTAAAATTTTAGTAATTTATTTTCCTGGTATTAGAGTTATGAATTGATTAATAATGAAATGGTAATTGGGGAATGGCAGGTTGGTATCTAAAGATGTTTCTGGGACCAATCAGTGTTCGTGCATCTCGCAAAGAGATCCAGTTGAAAGCTAAGGAGGAATATAACAGCTACAGAGTAAGCATTACTTCACTATAACCCTTCTTTTCTAAAATTCGATTCTTTGATTGTCTTGTTGTTGGCATCCCAATATGTTCTTCAAATTTACTATTGCATCAACTCAATATGCACATACATATAGCCTTATTATTGCATTTAGTTACCCCTTAGACATCTCAAAGTTGCAGTATAAGTTTTTCTGATTCATGATCTATCCGTGAATAATTTTTTTATAAGCAAAAGAGGAGATATTTGAAATTTAACAATATATTCTTAATAAATACTACCTCCCTTCAACAGGATAGGACTGCCTTAATGTTTATTCTTTTTCCATTAATTTTGCTTATTTTACGATCGTGGATATGGGAAGGATGCTTGCCTGCATTTCCAGTTCAGTTGTACGAGGTATTTTATGAATTATTCCTTAGGGTTTTTGTTTGAGAGTTAGTTCCTTTGTTATTGGTTTAATGCTGAGTATATGCTCTGTTAGGCATGGTTGTTGTTCCTTAACACTGGTTTGGCTTTGCGAGAGAACATATTGCGAGCAAATGGAAGTGACATTCGTCCATGGTAATTGCATGCCATGTTTTTTTTTTCTTTTCAAATGTTTTCCAAAAGCAAGCATGTTTACTTTCTAGTTTTGTTTTGCATAAATGGAACTTTGTCAAGAATAATGAATTTGTAGTGCGCAGTAATCTTGTGATTATAGTAACTTGAGAGATGTTTTAATGTCAATGTAAATGGTGACTTGTGGCAAAGATCATATTGGAAAATGTGTTCATAATCCTAGCACCTCTCTACTTTTAGTTACTCTTGTATGGGTCACTACATGCTTTTAAATTAGGCTTTCTTGGTTTGTGATGTAATGCCTAGAAAGGAACAACATTGGAAAGAATTCAGAAAATAGTTTCCTTGTTCTGGTGTATGTTTATGTACTAATGTTAATTATCCTTGCCATGTTGTATTTTCCTTTTGGAGCAACCATATCATGTTAATGATTGTCTCCTACCCTCAAGTTGGTGGACTTGTGCAATTGTTTAGGACTATTAGATTTGATGGATGCACCGTACAGAGTGCTTGCTTGTGTGTGATTATGTGGGTGTATGTAGATTGGAAGTTAGTGAGTAAGACACTTGAGAAGGGTTGGACATCATAAGATCGTCAAACTGGAAAGAAAGGACTTAGGAAGAGGGAGGTCATGAGTATGGTTTTCTATCTTATTGTAATGATGACATTGTTTCTCATTAAGTTTTGAAGCATGGAGTACACCCTCTCAATTGTTGATGTGAAGACACAAAAAGACAATGGTGTCCATTATCTTGCTAACTTTATCCATACATCATTAGGATTGATTTTATATTTTGGTTGTAACCATCTTTTTATGGTCTAGGTGTTTTATCCATTGTTATCCCTTCCTTTTTGAGATCAAATCTTCCATTAGAATATGATTATAGGCCTATTGCTCATAGTTTAAAGCTTGGCATGGTCTCTTATCGCACTTAGTTTAAACTTCTTGACTTGTCTTGGCTACAGACCAAATTAGTATGAGAAAGAGTAGAGGTTGTTATGTACGTGCATTTTGCTTGGTATATAGCCCCTTCCAGTTTGTTTGGTACATTACTTGCAACTAGTGTTGTTTGAATCGAACTGATTAGTTGGACTGAGAACCAGTCGAGAGATCAGTTTGGAAAGTGACTTTGAACTGGATAGATCAAGAACCAGAATGAACTAGTTGAATTGGCTAAAAAATTGATTGAAGGGGGATTGAACCAGAATTTTTAATTTTTTTAATTTTTAAAAATTTTTTAATCGGGCTAGTCGGATTGGTCGGATTGGTGAATTGGTGGCCTGATCGGTTCGACTACTGGTTTGATTTAAAAAACATTGGTTGCCATTACAACCTGTCAAAATTAGTTGCTTTCAAATAACATTTATGGGTGAGAGAGTTGTTATACCCGATTTTCATTAGAGGTCCAAAATTAAGAAAAGAGTTAGGTGTTAATTGAAAGAAACTGCAGGTTTGGCGACCTCTACTGTAAAATCTAAAAATTTTAGTGGCTAAATGACAATTAGTTGGGTTTTAATTTTGAGTTAGTTATGTTGGAACTGACTAGTTCCTGAGTGACTGCACAATTAGTTGGGTTTTAATTTTGAGTTAGTTATGTTGGAACTGACTGGTTCCTGAGTGAGAAACATGATGATGTTGGCCATTGGTTTTGATGGGATTTTTAGGTGACTGCACATGTAAGATTATATATAAATGAGAAGTGTTATTCAGGGAGGAAAGTTCTTCTCAATTCTGTGTCATTTTCTTCTCTTCTTCATTTTCTTATATAGTTGTTCCGAAGAAGAAAAACTTCAAGGAAAGCTCTGGATGGAGCGATGAACATGAGAGTTGAGTTTAAAAAGATGAGAATCTAATGAATTGGTAAGTTTCTTAATCTTTCTGTAATCGTGGATTTGAGAAAAAGAGAAGTTAGGGGTTTTTGTAAAAATTGAAAGGTTTTCTGTAAGCTTCTAGATTTTGGATTTTAAAGTATGAATGCCTTCGAGTTAACTGATATATTTGGTTGTCATGCTTAGCTAACCAGAATAGAGGAGTTTCTGTTATTTGGAAAAAGCTAAGCTGATAGGGAGAAAGGACAGCAAGTGAGTTTCTGTACTCCACCTTTGGGTGTTTGTTGGTCGTTGTGATGTTTACATGCTCTGCGCTGAGTTTGGTTTGAGTCTGGTTGTATATGATCGTGGTTGATTGGAAAGGCTATGCATGCATATGGCTTTACAATTATATGAATGTTTGCAAGTATGTTCTCTGAATGTATGATATGGTTGTGTAATGATGAACTGATATGTGACATACTCCATGTTATAATAGTGAACGTAATGTGTATGAAATGTATGTTTATAAAATGTGGAATACAAAGGGAAGTATTTGGCGGGTTAGTTGAAGATAGAAAAATTGGCATAATAGAGGAATTGATGGAGGAATCGACGGATGGAATAAGGATTGGAGTCACTGAAATATGAAATGGTCCGGCCTTATAGGTGAGCACTTAGGTGTTCAAATTAACAAGGAGGATTTGAGAAAGTTTGGTTGGATAAATAGTCTATTGGCTCGACGGAGTGGCATCATGGAAATGATCTACTAGCTTTATGGAGTGACACCATGAAAATGGTCTATTGACTCATTGGAACTGAAAGTCCACGGTTAGCCATGACATGATCTAGTGGAGGATATATTCATCCTTACGGCAAAATGAAGTCCACCAGGATAGTAAAACATAAAAGCCTGTCAGGGCATATATGTGAAAAACACCATATGACTCGCGTGATGAAAAGTCCGTCATAACGGTTATGGCATATGAGAGCGCAAGCAGGCTTGCAGATAAGAGGCCTTGCCAAAAAGCGAAGGCAAGAGGAATAAGGGAAAGTGTCTTGTGCATGGATATTTGCAAATATGTATCTACCACTAAGAGTCTACCAGAGGTAATGAACAAGCCAATATTGATTATGGGAAAGCAAGATAGTTTTCCAGATTCTTTTTCTAAGTGTTTCTTGGCAAAGAGGTCGCCAAAAAAGGAAAGTCTGCCAAAGACTATTTTATGTGTAATGTCCGCCAAGGACTAATTTTTCTATAAAATCCACTAGAGATTAACGAATGAAGAGGATGTCTATTATGATTATCTAGGGTTGGGAAGTCTGCCAAGGACTAACAAATGAAGAGGATGTTCATTAGGACTATCTAGCGTTGGGAAGTCTGTTAAGGACTATCTTATGAATGAGAAGTCCGCATTGTACAATCTAATGATGAGATAGTCCGTTGGGGACTATTTGTTGTTGGGAAGTCTATTTGAACTATCTGATTAAGGGAAAGTCTAGTGAGACTATCTTACATAAGTCATATTTTTTGGATTTATTTATTTCAAGATTTTAATATTTTAGATTAATAGAAGTTTGACTGGGCATAAGGAGGTTTATGTTGCAAGATAGTTGACTAGGTCTTAGTTTAGTAATTATTTAGGATTCAAGTAGAACTTAGACATTCTTATAAATAGCTAAGCATGCCCAGCCACCATAATATGGATTATGTTTAATTTTATTTGTTGATAAAATACTTGAAGGGAGATTTTTTTAGAAGACTAGTTTCATATTTCTTTTTTATAGAGATTTTGTTTCATTCATCAAGATTATGGAGGAGGTTTATTAGAATTTCATTTTGCTTAATTCAAGTCAATTGAGAGGGTTGATTAAAGGCCAATATAGTTGTTTGTTAGTGCAAGTTCACCAAAGGAGACTAGGCTATCTATCTAATGATTTGTCTTCAACACCATTCATTTTCTTTCTTCTTTTCATCAATCCATCTATCATCTTTTGTTCATTTTTTTTATTCTTTGTTTTCCATTGTTTTATTATCTAATTCTTGTTAGAAAATTTCAGATTTGAGTACTAGAACTTTGGTGTAAAGGCTACTCTTGCAAGAAGTTACTTAAGTTGCAAGAAAAAGTCAAATTTTGAGTTGATTATTCACGTTTTTAAAATTCAATCTTGAGCTTTCGCATCAAATATAGAGTTGAAGGTTTTTTGGATCAAATTTAAAGAAAAGGATAGGTTGTTGGATATGAGTTTAATAGGGGTTAGTGAATAGAACAATTGAACTTGGTTGTGACTACCATGGTTTTTGTCAAGATGGATATTGGAGGGTTTGATGCATACGATGACGAAGAGAGATTGGTAAAGGCTGCTATAGAAGGGTCTACCTTCATATTTACCATAGAGTTACTACCTTATTTATTGGCTATTATTTTATCTATTCCTTCACGCATTTGATCAAACAATTGGGTTTTGGTTTCAGCAATAATTTCATCAACATGCTGCAACATAGCGTTTGCTCTATCTTTGTTTGCATATACTTGAGCTTCTTGCATATTTTTACTTGCCACTTCGTCAACCATTTTGCCATTGTTGAGGATTGTAGGAATTATAGAAATATATAAATTGTTGTCATCCCTTCAGTTAAGAGATTTTGTAAATATTCTTTTGATTACAATCCCTTATTTTAAGAGATCATATCTCCTAATATTAGTATCTTTCTAACTTAGAGTTTCCTAAATTAGAGGCATAGTTTGTATATATAAAGATGTAATATGTTCTATTGAATTAATAAGAAAATACAGAGAATTACTCTGATTTTTACATGGTATCAAATTAGGTTACGGTTTCTTTCCAACCTAGACCATGTTTGAGACTTCTTCTACATCTTCTTCTCCTACTTTGGAGATTACTTCAAATCCAGAAAATTTTTCTGGTTCTGATGCTCAATCAGATTCATCTGGTCTGACTATCACTTGCCATCGATTGAATGGCAACAATTTTCTTTAATTGTCCCAATCGGTTAAGATTCTTCTTTTGGGCAAAGAAAGATTGGGCTACGTTACTGGTGAAATCAAGAAGCCTGCTATGACTGACACTGGTTTTGCTAAGTGGATGCGTGACAATGATCAGGTTATAACTTGGCTCCTTAATTCCATGACCCCGAGTATAAGTAAAAACTTTCTTCTTTACACCACAGCTGCTGAAATTTGGAGTACAGTTCGCGAAACCTACTCTAGCACTGATAACATTGCCGAATTATATCATGTTGAAGATCAGACAGCCACCTTTAAGCAGGGAACCATGCCCGTTACTCTTTACTACAATACTCTTACTACTTTTTGGCAGCAATTAGATTTGTATGCACAGCATGATTGGGCAGATCCGAGAGATACTGCCCTTTATCAGCAAATTGTCACTCATCGAATGCTTTTTCAATTTCTCCAAGGCTTAACAAGGACCTGGATGAGGTTCGCGGTAGGGTCTTGGCTATTTCTCCTCTTCCCTTCCTTTGAGAGGCTTTTTTTATGGTTAAGAAGGAAGAAAGCGGAAGGTGTGTGAGGCTGCCTGATGAACCATATTCCACTATTGAAGGATCTGCCTTATTGACCCATCAATCATCTCCCTCTTCCAAACGGGGGAGATCTTGGTGTGATCATTGCAAAAAGCCCGGCCACTCTAAGGAGAAGTGTTGGAAGCTTCATGGTAAGCCTCAGGACTAGAAGTCCAAGAACTCTCGAGATAATAAATCTAGCCTTGTCCTTGCCACATTTGTCGCTAGCTTCACCAAAGAACAGATTACTGAATTTCAAAAACTATTTGGAAAATTTCAGGGGTCTTGTGAGGGTAATCTGGTCATGAAAAAACCTGAAGGTAACCCTTCTTCTACAACATTTTTCTCCTCCCAGTTGACTCTTAATTGGATCATCGGTTCTGGTGCTGCGGATCATATAACTGGTAACAAGGCCTTATTTTGTAATTTTTTTCAAACCTTTGGTAAAGCTGTCAAAACGGCTGATGGTTCCTTGTGCAAAATAGTACATGGCATTGTTGTTCTCAATGAACCGATTGCACTTAAAAATGTTCTCTTTGTACCAAATCTAGCTTGTAATCTCATTTTTGTTAGTAAACTTTGCACAGACTTGCACTGCTCCGCAATTTTTAATGATCTTGATTGTACTTTACAAGCACTGAACTCAAAGAAGATGATTGGTAAGGCCAGCTTGCAGAATAGCCTCTACATCCTCCCTTCCTCTCTTAAAACTGAGATTTCCAAATTATTGCTTTAAAAAAGTTGATACTATTATGTTATGGCATTTTCGTTTAGGCCATCCTAGTTTCTAATACCTTGTAAACTTGTTTCCTGCTCTATTCATTAATAAAAAGCCAAATTTTTTTTCTTGCACAGTTTGCGCTCTTTCCAAACATACTAAATCATCTTATTTTCCTTCTACATACAAGCCTTCTCACCCTTTTGCTTTGATCCATAGTGATATTTGGGGTCCTTCTCAGGTGAAGAATGCTGATAATTGTAAGTGGTTTATCACTTTCATTGATGATCACAGTAGGATATCTTGGACTTATTTGCTGAAAGATAAATTTAAAATTGTTGGTGTTTTTGAGCAATTTTATGACATGGTTCTCACTGAATTTGGGTCTAAAATTCAGCTCTTTAAATCTGATAATGGCAATGAATTTTTTGCTAGGTCTTTGGGTTATTTTTTAAGGGAAAAGGGCATAGTTCAGCTTAGTTCTTCTGTTACAACCCCACAACAAAAGGACATTGCCGAAAGAAAAACTAGGCACCTTGAAGTTACTCGTTCTCTTCTGTTTACCACTAATGTTCCTAAATATTTGTGTGGGAAAGCCTTATTAACTGCCACATATTTAATCAACCGAATGCCTAGTAAGGTTTTAAACTTTCAAACACCTCAATCTATATTTTTGCAGCACTTTTCCCGTTTTAAGCCTATCTCCTCCATTCTGCCACTTAAAATCTTTGGTTGCACTGTTTTTATCCAAAATATTGCTCCTAATAAGTCCAAGTTAGATCCTAAGTCTTTAAAATGTGTATTGGTTGGGTATTATTCACTTAAGAAGGGTTATAAATGCTATCATCCTCCTTCTAAACGATTTTTTATCACTATGGATATAATATTTTATGAGCAGGAACCCTATTTCACTCAGGCTGAAATTCAGGGGAAAACATGGAGTGATTTTCAGCCACATCAGGTATTTCCTCCTAATCTTCATTCTCAACCTTCAGAATTGCCACCATTTTTGCTTTTACTAGCAGATTTGTCACCCGTGACTACTCCCATTGATTCTCCTGTAGTACCTAGCACTAATTCACCCACACCTACTTCAAACACCCTTCCTGAAAATACACTTCTCATTGAAAGTCTTCCAAAAACAACACTACCCAAACAGCTTCAGGTCTACATAAGAAAAAGAAAACATATCCTTGAGACTGTTTTGCAATCTGATTGTTGTTGAGAATTGGATTTGGGTCTAGCTGTCGAAATGGAAGAAGAAATCAATAAGTCCACTACTGTATATGACTTTTCTATTGTTATTAGAAAAGGGGTTAGACAGTGCACCAAGCATCCTATTGAAAAATTTGCTAGTTATAATTAATTGATGCCTTCTTTTTAAGCATTTACAGTAACCTTGGATAAAGAACAGGTTCCCACAAACATAGCTGAAGCTCTAAAGGAGCCAAAATGGAGAAGAACTGTTGAAGAGGAAATTTGTGCACTAGAGAAAAATGCTACTTGGACCGTTACAGACCTTTCACAAGGAAAAAAAGGCTGTCGGCTGTAAATGGATCTTTATTGTAAAGTATAACTCCAATGGCAGTATCTAACAATACAAAGCTAGACTAGTGGCCAGAGACTTTACGCAAACATATGGGATAGATTTCACAGAAACTTTTGCACCTATGGCAAAGCTTAACACTGTTTGAGTACTCCTAAGTTTGACTGTGAATTGTGATTGGCAATTAGACCAACTTGATGTAAAAAAATGCATTTCTTAATAGTAAGCTAGAGAAAGAAGTCAATATGAAATTGTCACCTGGCTTAAAGTTTGTTGAAGGTAGCAACAAGGTTTGCAAGCTCAACAAGTCTCTATACGGGTTAAAACAATCACCTAGAGCTTGGTTCGAGAGGTTCACTAAAGTCATTCTTAAAAATGGCTACAAGTAGTCCCTTGCCGATCATACTCTTTTCATCAAGGTAACTTTTACAAATAAGAAAACTATCCTAATTGTATACGTGGATGACATAATTTTTACTGGAGATGATGAGGAAGAGATTAGCAATTTGAAGAAATTGTTAAACAAGGAATTCAAAACCAAGGACTTGGGAAAGCTAAGATATTTCCTAGGAATAGAGGTGGCAAGATCAAAAGGATTTGTGATCAACCAAAGAAAGTATGTACTTGATTTACTCAAAGAAACTGGTTTTCTTGGTTGTAAGCCTGCTGATACACCAATGGAGGCAAACTTGAGATTCAACAAAGAAGATGGGTCCTTAGTAGACAAAGAGAAATTTCAAAGATTAGTTGGGAAACTAAATTACTTATCCTTGACAAGATATAGCCTTTCCCGTAAATGTGATAAGTCAACACATGATTAATCCTACTGAAGAGTATATGGCAGCAGCAAATAGAATTCTCAAGTACTTGCAGAAAACTCCAGGACACGGCTTAATGTTTAAGAAGACACAAGATAGAACTGTTAAGATTTTTACCGACTCTAGTTGGGCCGAAGATCTCACTGAAAGAAGATTCACTAGTGGCTACTGCACTTTTATTTGGGGTAACCTTACAACTTGGAGAAGTAAAAAACAATCTGTCGTTTGAAGAAATAGTGCTGAAGTTGAATTTAGAGCACTAGATTTGGGAATATGCGAAGGAATTTGACTACTTAAATTACTAAAAGAACTTGGCACTAATCAGGAGGATCACTTTAAAGTTTTGTGTGATAATCAATCTATCATTCAGATTGCCAAGAACCCAGTTCAACATGACCGAACAAAGCATGTTGAGATTGATAGACATTTTATTGTTGACCAAGTCAACAAAAAGACAACCACTCTTTCATACATTCCTTCAGAAGGACAGATTGCAGACATTCTACTAAGGCTTTGCCAAAGCCTGTTTTCAATAAATTCCTATTCAAGCTGGGATTATATAATGTATATCCTCCAGCTTGAGGGGGAGTATAGGAATTATAGAAACATATGAACTGCTGTCATCCCTTCAGTTAAGGGATTCTGTAAATATTTTTTTTATTACACTTATTTTAAGGGATCATATCTCCTAATATTAGTATATTTCCTAACTTAGAGTTTCCTCAATTAGAGACATAGTTTGTATATATAAAGATGTAATATGTTCTATTGAATTAATAAGAAAAATACAGAGAATTGCTCTAATTTTTACAAGGATCATTGGCTCTAATGCCAAATTGTTACCATCATAAAATTGGTATTGATAGTTCAACTCATCAAAGGAAGACTAAACCGTCATAAATTTGTAATCCCTTTTTCTGGTTTCGCTAAAATTTGACTTGCCTTTGTTTTATTAATCATCATTTTAAATAGAGATTATTATAATTAAAGAAAGTAAATAAAGTCCTACTAAATCCAACTTCTATTTAAGAGTCCTAAAACAAATTTTGTTCTAAGAATCCTAC
Source organism: Gossypium stocksii (assembly GCA_020496765.1). NCBI lineage: Eukaryota > Viridiplantae > Streptophyta > Magnoliopsida > Malvales > Malvaceae > Gossypium > Gossypium stocksii. The sequence goes on from CM035622.1 coordinate 61,388,746, forward strand.
CCAACAACCTCTCGTATGAGTTATACCTGACAACTACTAAGCGTCCACAACAAAGGTCTTATCCGTGACCATTTTCTCCTTGTTATTTGAAATTATTCCCATCCACTTATTAAAGCCGTTTGTAGCCATGAAGCTTCTATAATCTTGTGGAATCTTCATTCTGATTAGCATGTTTGATGATTTTGTTGAACTCTTTATTTAGTCTAGAATATACTATGCATTAGCCTGGGAGAAATTTTTTTTTTTTTGGTGGATGGTGTTAGTTAATATCAAAATCTAAACATCAAACATTCATTCTCAGTGTGTCTATAAATTGTGTTTGCACTTTCTTGATTAGCCTTTCGAATTCATTGATGACTAAATGATCATTTTGCAGGTGGATATACCATCACTATTTTGCTATGGCTACTGCCCTTGTTAGTCTCACTTGGGAGATCAAAGGACAGCCTAATTGTGGTCAAAAGCAGGTCATTTTTCTACTATTGTTCACTAATTATATTTTCCATGTCAGCTGATTAATAAAGTGTTAAAACCTATTCAGCGAGGTGTAGAACTTTTCCTTCAATGGGCTATGATGCAAGGAGCTGCCTTGCTTCTACTAAATCGATATCAGCGCCGGAGACTATACACTCGGATTTCCCTAGGAAAGGTGTTATTTCTGTTTATGCATAAAAAAAAAAAAAAAAAAACTATTGTTTCCTGCGTACATCGTTAACTATTTTTGCATACAATCTATATAACCTTGGTTTTGAATCCTCTTTTGTTCCTTTGCATTCTAGAAAATATTACCCTTTGTCCTCACAGTTATGGAGAATCGGTTCTCAATTCTAATCTTTAGTGTATTACTATTTTCAGTCTAATAGCATGAATGTTGCTCGGAGAGAAACAACCGGTGTAGATTGCCAGTTATGGGTCTTATGTCCAATACTTTTCGTTATGCAGGTAATCCAAGCTATCTTGTGACTGATTGATGAGAATGTGTAAATGGGACTATGTTCATTGATGTTGTTATTTTACCACTCATTATAAAAAAGGGTCTAAAACCTTAGTTCAATCTCCCAATTTTGCAGTGTGGTAATATCTGTATGATTTCCATGATTTCTTACATTTCAGGTCTTCAAATAACTTAAATCTCTTTTTTGGTATCAAATTCTGACTTATCGTTGACGTTTGTTAGATATTATGTATCAAATCCCTGAATGTTGTGCATAGTGCTTCTTTAGGATTTAATTTTGTTATGTTGTTATTCAACATTTCTTAGACATAAGTGCTTGCATGATTCCAAGGAACATGATTGTAGGGTTTTGAGGCATATGTCGGACTACTACTGCTGAAGACCGCATTTGCCCGCGTTGTTACAGAATGGCAGGTAGGTTTCCCGTTTTCCCCTGCTTCTCGCATTTTATCTTTCCTTTCATCCGTGCAATAAGAAAAAAGAAAGAAATGAGATGACGAGTGACGGAAAGTTGGGTTTTGGCAGATAATATTTTGTGGGATCATATTGGTAATTCTGGCTGTTGGGAACTTTATAAACACTGCACAGACATTGATGGCAAAGTCAAGGTTTAAGGGAACGATCAAGAAGAGTAAGAGCAGGCGGGAGTTATATTAGAGTCTTGCTCTCCTGTTTATTTCTTAGGATAATTCTTATATATCTTTTTTTCCCCTTGAGAAAAATTTTCACAAATAATTTGGCTTGTTTTGTAATTAATTTCGTTTCACAGATTAAAAGCCCAAAAAAGGGCTTTTAAATCTTATTTTTTGTCAGACATTAGGTTGTTGTCCTTACCTTTTAATATTTAATAATGAAAGTTACGATTAATAACACTAATTTTACATTTTTAAAATAGAACAAAAATAGTACTCACATGACCAATTTAAAATTAATATCAACTTTCAATTTACTTTTCTAGCATTTTTATTTGTTTACTTAACCTTTTAGGCATCAATATTGACCCACATGAGTAATTTTTTTAAATTTAAAAATGTCACATACACCAATTTTGTTAAATTATTGACATTATTATTAATTGGATTAAAAAGATTAATTTTTAAATATGCAAAGTGTGTAGGTAGTAAAAGCATAATTAAATCTAAAAGAACAGGTTCACAATTATGATAGAGAAAAGTAAGGTTACTTATCATGATAAATTTAATTGGCTTAAAAGGTTTAGAATATATGGAACAGTAAAAAAGAAATAAAGAAATAATATAATAGAAACTGCGGTGCTGCCTAGATAACCCCTTTTCCCCTCTAAAGCTTACCGTATTATTTCCTATTTTATGTATTATATAATTTGGCACTCAATAATCTTGATTTTTGATATAATAAAGTCAGTCCATATCATCTTGATTTTTCTACATTAAAAAAAATTGTGTTAATTATTTACTCACATGTCACTGTTTCATCATTATATATATTATCAGCTTCATTATTATAATAATTATACGTTTGATTATAGACATTTCTATCTCTAAGAGGTGGCCCAACTTGTCTCCTTACTTATACTGTATAAATAATTTTGCCATTCTTTTAAAAGAAAATTTATGGGACGAATATAGACTAATAGACTGATCAAGATTTAATAGGATTTTAATTTTGATACCATGCTAAAAATATTGAACTTATTAATAAATAAAAACAATTGAAGAGATTACTCAGATTTGAATACAAAATCATAAATAACCTAAAACTGTATTTACATGCCACTGGCAGATGATGGTGCATGGTGGGTTGTGTCCCATTCTCATGTGTCACCTACATATATTTTATTAATTTTTAAGTGATTTTATTCGTAAATTTATTAAATAATATATTTTAATTTATATAAATATTATTTATTGTTTAAAGTATTAAATTGTGACATTTTTTATTTTTATTTTGTTGTTATTTATGTAAAGTGTGTGTGTCTCTCTCCTTCATGTGGGTGGTGGTGTGGTGAGAAAGGTGCAACTACTGTATTACTGATCCATATGATGTATTGTCTCATGTTATGGATCACACATGCCAAGGGCCACCACCACCACCCCTATCCCCTTCACAATTATTAACATCATAAATACTATGCACTCACAAATGTACATTTACATGATAATTAATTACATACAAAACGCCAATATCAAAATGTCAAATGGGAAATAAATCCAAACAAATATATATATATATATATACACGTATATATTAGAACTCGATATTTTGTATATTTGTGTTGTATTCATATATTTTATGTTATTATCGTATTTAAGATATTTTAAATTCATTTAAAACTTTATTTGTAATTGTTCTGTATGTACATATGTATGTATGAAAGAAAAATAGGAGAAAATCGGGTGCTAGAGAAGAAGGCCAAGATGGTGGTGAGTCGGTGATTGTAAAAAATATACACATACATATATATTAGAACTCGATAATTTGTATATTTGTGTTAGTATTCATATACTTTTTATGTTATTATCGTGTTTAAGATATTTTAAATTCATATAAAACCTTATATGTAATTGTTCTGTATGTATGAAAAAGAAAAAACAGTGGAGAAACCGGGTGCTGGAGATGAACTCCAAGGTGGTGGTGAGTTGGTGATAGTAGAAAAATAACAAGCACATGGGTAGAGGCACATCATGGGATTGAATGTATATTTGGTTTATTATAAATGAAGTTTTTAGATTTTACAAATTGAGTTAAGAGGTTGATAAATATCTTATAAAGATATAATAAAATATTTAAAAATATACATAATAATTTTTAAATTATTTATGAAATAAAAGAAATATACTGCCAATATATTAAATACTCCAATATATTAAATACTAACCCATAAATTTATAGGTGAAAGAGATATAGTACTTGTTATTGTCTGAATTTTTGGGTAAATCTCATCTATAATATTCTTTTTAGTTATATTTAATCTTTGAATTATTTTATTTGAATAGTCAATCTTATTAATTTTAATAATTAGTGTATCTTTTTTAACTAATAATTGAGAAACATATGAGTTCCACGTGTGTTGTCACTCATGCTACATCATGAAATTAGGTCAATATTAACAAAATTAGTTTAGGATTTGGATCAAAATAAAACTAATTAATGTTCATATATTTTTATCATAAACATAGAGGTGGAGCGTTATGGGAGCGGGGCCTCAAATTTTGAATTAAATGGGTCCCTTTAAAATAAATTTAATATTTTTATTTATAATTTAATTTCATGCCGTTTTTGTTTTAAGACTTAAAAAGTATATTTACAAATAAAATAACTATAATCATAATTAATTATTATAAAGAATGATTGAATTGAAAATTAAACTAGTAAAACTAAAATATATCCAAATAACATTCACTCATCATCATGAGACTTAAATCAAAATAAAATATAAAAAAATTCTACATATTTTACATAAAAAAATTCTCAATACTTTAACATTACTATTAAGTCGAGATATACATGAATTCTACTAATAAAGTTAAAAGTCTTATTTTTTCTTACTTTTACTTTTTCTGCATATATATATATTTATGACTTAATATAATATTTGGTAACTGAGCTTAGTATTTTTCTTTAAGTTGATACTTAAATTTTTTTGGCCCAATTTAGTGCTAGAACTTGACAGTTTTTCTTAATTTGGTACATAAATTTTTTTGGGCCCAATTTGATATTTGAACTTGACATGTTTTCCTAATTTGGTACCTAAATTTATTAAATATTATACAAATTACACAAAACACTATTAGTGTTAATTTTTTTTTGTTATGCTACAAAAGTATTGTCAATATTAGAGGAAATTAATATTAAAAAAATAGGTATTGAGTTATGCTTAATGAACTAACATTAAATAAAAAAAAGGAGTTTTAAAAACGCAATTTAAAATAAATTAATTATTTTCAATTAATAAAATAATTAAATAAATAAATAAAATTAAAAGTAATTGAACATATAAAATATAAAAGTAATATCATATCATTTGTCAGATGTTGGTCATAAATTGATTATTTTTACTACCTCATAAAAAAATAAAATTGTTAGTATATTGGAATAATTTATAAAATGTTTGACAAATTCAAGTATCAAATCAAACAAAAAAAGATTAGGTATCAAATTAGAAAAAAGATTCAAGTTCAAGTACCAAATTAGACCCCCAAAAAAAGATTAAGGGTCCGTTTGTTTACATGTAAAAGGTTTTACGGAAAATGCTTTCTATATTTTCCTGTGTTTGTTTCACAAAAAACAACTTGGTCAACGGAAAATGACTTACAGGTCAATGTAAAATAAGCTATTTTTCCTGTAAATGACTTACCATTTTGAAAAGCGTAAGTCATTTTCCAGAAAAGAGTTCCTCTATAGATAATTTTATTTTTATGTAAAGATTAACTTAAATCAAGCTCAATATTATTATATTGATAATAATTTTATTTTTATTTTTAAATATTTAAAATTATTAAAATAGTATATTTTTTAATATTATTAAACATACATATTTAATTATTTATTTTTAGTCATATAATAAATATAATTTATTATTTTAATAAATTATTTAATATTTCAATTTTATTTTAATAATAAATTTTAAAAATAATGCTTTTAAATATATTATTCATATTGAAAATATTCAATATTAATATTTTAATAATAAATATTCATTACAATTATACATATATTAATAATAAATGTTTTGTAGTATCAAGGTTAAAATATGTCATAAGTCTATGTATACTTCACAGATTTGCAATTTAGTTTTTGTACTTTTATTTTTAAGAATTTAATCCCTTTACTTTTTGAATTTGAAAATCAAGTCCAATTGTTGACATCATTAATTTTTCTGTCAATTTTTTTGACGTCACATTTTTAAATAAAAAATACTCACTTGATAGTCATGTATTATAAAATGACATTGTAATGAACCTGAATTTAACATAATATTTTTATTATATATGCAAAAACAATGTAAAATATAAAATTATAGATAAAAATAAATTCAATTAAACAATGAAAAAAGAAAAGAAAATTTCAAACATATATTTGTTTCATTAAAAACAACTTTTATGAAATATTTTTAAGAAATCTACTAAACAACAGAAAATATTTTACACAGATTCATCCAAACACTAAAAAATATTAACTTTTTCAAAAAAGTAAATCATTTTCCAGAAATCATTTGCTGGAAGTCATTTTTAGAAAAACAAACGGAGATTTTAAATTTAAATTTAAATTTAGATATCAAATTAAGAAAAAATGATCAACTTTAAATATCAAATTAGACAAAAAATTTAAATATCAAATTAAAGAAAAAATAACAAATTCAAGTAGCAAAGGTATATCTTATCCATTTCTCTAAGGAAAAATAAATTCAAAGCTTTCAACAAGAATGTGGACTTAGTAACGTTTGTTTGATAGATGTATAAAAGATGATGCAGTTGAATAATAATTGGAAAAAAAAAATTCTGTACACATTCACCAATGCCATTTATTTCATTTACTCCATAATTTATTTTTACAATTTTATTGTAATTAATTCATACGATACAAATTAATTTTTATTATATTTTTAATTGATAACACTTTAAAATCAAAATATTTTCTTGTATAAAAAAATAAAAATATTTTTCAAAATGGACGGAAACGTAGGGCATAATATGTTTACATTATTGATTATCAACAACAATCAACTGGTTTTTGTAATACTCTTTATGTTTACATTATTGATTATCAACAACAATCAACTGGATTTTGTAACACTCTTACTCAATTTAGACATGTAACACCCTCAATTCGATCAGATTAATCGAATTTGGGTTTTAGGTATTATCACTGTAACGCCTCAATTTTTCGGGTTTTTTTAAATTTTTGCTTGGGTTTAATTTTTGCTTGGCTTGATGTGTTATAGTGATGTCTTGGGTGTGTTTAGTGGACCTTTAGTAGGCCTAGAGTTAAGGCTAAGGTCTGGCAAAATTTTTATTTTTGGCCTTAGGGGAGAATGGACCTAAGCTAGGTGGGCTTTTAAATTAATATTGGGGTTTTAAGACACAAGAAGACCTGTGGTAAAGTCCCAAGGTAGCGCCATTTAAAGTAAGGAGGTGGCGTGTAGAGGCTTGTGAGGGAGTTGAGGTTCGAATCCATTGGTGAGCAAAGTGCATATTTTATTTTGTGCATGTGCATGGTAAGAGGTGGACTCCAAGTGAAATTCTGAAGGAAAGAGTTCGAAGTGCTTATAGAATTAGGTGAGGAGTGGTAAGGGGAGGTTATCTAGGAGAAAATTTAGGAATTTTGAAAGTGGATCAAGAGTTGGCCAAATATGGGTCTCTTGGAGAGCAATTTCGGCTAGGGTCTGTTGTTGTTTGCATATTCGGCAAGTAGAGAAAAAGTGTGTACCGAATTCTTTTTGGTTCTTTTTGAGATTTTCTGTGGTCATTCAATTAGTGCCAAATAGGTAGATTGTAGGGGTTACCGTTCTTTCCATTCTTTTCTTTCCTTTCTCTCCTACTTCCCTTTGTTCTAAAAGCCGAAAACGCAATACACAAACCCTTTTGTGCCGATTTGTTCAAAGAACCAAACCCTTTTCTTCTCTTTTTCTTCTCAAGCCGAATCTACTCTCTTCTTCTCCTCTTTCTTCTTTGCTTTATTGCCTAAATTGACTCACTTGGAATCTCTCTTGGCCGACTTCTCAAAAGTCAAAATCCTAAAATATTCAGTCTTTGTGCCGATTTCTTCTTGGCCGAACCTCTCCATTCCTTTTCTTCTCCTCTAGCCGAACCTCTTATTCTTCTCTTCTCTATTTCTTTATTGTTTTTCTCTTGCACTCCCTAATAGCCGAACCTTGTTATCTATTTGCAAACATTTACCCTTTGGCCAAATACCTTAGACATCTTCTCTATCTTTGGGTTTTGGGTAGATCCATTAGAGATCGGGATTTGGTCTAGTGGAAGGCGATTTCGGTGGTATCTTCTCTATCACTTACGTCCTTCAAGCTCTGAGCCATCACCTCATCATGATTCAATAAGATACACATGCATAGACAACTTCCTTCGAATTACGAAGTTCATATCTTTATTTAGAATATATTTTCAATACAACCCATTACTTCTATATATCTATTCAATTCACTATTCTCGACAGAGTCTTAATATCATGAAATGCCTTACCACATAGCCCATAGATACATTTCATCCTTACATTACGCCAATATTGTTTGGGAGCCATAAAAAACTTGTCACATGGGAAATTCAATAGAATACGTCATGAAGGCTTTATCATGGCACACCACTAAGGTAGACCATTCAATTTATGCTGCAAAGGCTTTCTTTTTTATGATTCGCCATAAAGGCTTTTCTTTTTACAATTCACCACAAAGGCTATTCTTTTTACGATTCACCACAAAGCCTATTCTTTTCTAACGTGTTTTTACGATATGGATTTTGTAACACCCTATATGTAACCCGGTCGCCGAGCCCAAGTAACAGGACACTATACCACCGTCTCACATCATACAGATCACGAGTCGATACATTGGTAAGCAACCATATTATATTTTAGTATGTATTCGAATTCCAAGTTTTCCATATGTTATTAATCATTTAAAACATGTTAAACATACTTCAAATGTACCTTAAGTAACAACCAAACATGCATTGGGATCATTTAGCAAAATTTTCAAAACCAGTACGTATATATCGATACTAGAACATGGGTATTGATGCCGTGTGGAAAATCAGTATCAAATCAGCATACTGTTTTTCACCTAAAATAAAAAAACCAAAAAATATAGTTACATTTCAAAAAGTATCGAAATTCTGCCCCGAGTATCGATACTCGTGGTATGGTATCGATACCAAATTATGATTTTGACTCCCTGCACATTTAAAAATCACAGAGGTATTATTTTTACAACTCAAATATCAATACCTTTGCTTCAGACCTCAAAAATACAACACATATAAGCCTTCTAACCATCCCAACACAAGTCCATTCAACATACATGCTTTACTATATGAACTAAACCTCAAATCGTCCATAATAACATCTTCAAGCATCGTAATTAAATCCAAGAAGTAATCAACATAATACAAATCAAAACTCAAAATCATAAGAGTAATTAAATCATGGAAACGTCCCAATTATCATATCAAATTCTAGTATAAAGTCTACCATATTGCCTTATTCTCGAAACATAAGTGAATAAATAATAAACACCTATGACAAAGCGAAAATGGACTTGCTTGGATCATCCCTTGGAACCACACCGGCACACAACTAACCTCTAATGGTTTTAAAAAGAGTGAGTGAGCTTAACAAGTTTAGTGAATGCCTAGAACAACTATCATGCAAACATGTCATCAAACATTAGTGGAACACATACATAGCACAATTAGAATAGTCTCAACTTTATTTTCATATTTCACTTACTCGTGCACGTTTAACATTTTATTTACCAAGTCATCCCATACACTTTCATGCATACATCTCAATATACACAAACATATTTATAGATAATTTGGCACTTGAGCTATGAAAGCATAAAAGTGGGCAGTATCACCACTCATCGATACATGGATCTCCAACACATCACATAGACTCATAGAATCAAACATGTCCCAAAAGTGAAGCATAAAGCTAACACTCTCCAACACACCAAACGTGTCCCGTTGAATAGAGCTTAGCTCACGTTCCCTTATCTCTCCAAACATGCCCCAGGGCCTCAGCACTCAAATCACATATACATAGGTGAGTGCTCACAATCCTATAGCATGCCAACTATATCCAATGGGCTCAAGGTTCACAAGGCAAAAATATATGTTATTAAACACACATTTACTTATCGTTTAATGAACTTATTCACTACAAATATCATATTATAGCACAACATTATCACTACCATCTAGCGTGTATAACATGCTTACATTTATAATATCTCAAAGGTAATCATGAGCACATGTCATATAATAAAACATCTTATTTCAATTCGCAATTTTACAATCAAAAACCACATATTAAATTAAGAATACGAGAAAGCTTACACTTGGAATTTAGAGTAGGGGTTTAGGTGTAACACCCCTAACCCGTATCCATCGCTGGACAAGGGTTAAGAGGCATTACTGGACATATTAGAACTTTTCATAAACTTTTTTAATCAAACATTGTTCATACATTATCATTCCATATCAAAACATACACATGGAGTCCCTTTAGAAGGTCTACGAGACCTTAAACATGTATTAGAAGAAGGTTGAGACTAAACCGAGCTCATACAAAATTTTTTTTCAAAACTTAGAAATTTTTCAAAGTTACAGAGGTCACACACCCGTATGGACAGACCGTGTGCCTTACACGACTTTAGACACGCTCGTGTGTCTAGGCCGTGGCAAAATAAGGCATACATACTGACTCGCTCACACGGCCCTAAAACACGTCCGTGTGCCAGGCTGTGTGAAAATTAGGGAGGCTATTGACTTGGCCACATGGCCTAGCACACGGCAGTGTGTGCGACCGTGTGGTTTGCCTAGGCTCACTTCAAAGTGGCCCTCGAGCAATACAGTAGAGACACACGCCCGTGTCTCTGACCGTGTGGGCTCAAAATAGCCCATTTACAAGGCCAACTAACCACCCATTTTGGGTCCTCCCTACAAGATCAAAACCAAAACATTTCATACCAAATTTTTAGCCAATTCATAACCAAAACATGTACAATTTATACCATATATTTCTCATCCATATTCCTATTCAATTTCCATACTAAATCATGCCAAAACACAAGCCAAGTTCATACCAAAACATATGTTTCATAACACATTATAAACCATCACATTTCATATCCATAACCATACCAAAATTCACAACTATGACATACCAAATTAACCATTTCTTTTGATCATTCATTAACATCAAAACATACCATTACTTAACACAATCATATACCAAATACCAAGCCATATTTGCAACCATGATATAGCCATATCACATGGCATAATATTCACAACTCAAAAACATATCTCAACTTGTCTAGACTATACATGCCATAATTAAACATTTACACTTTCAAAAGGTACCAAAGTTAAGTTTGATACTGTGGTGATGATCCTCGAGCTTCCGGTTGCTTCGATATCTATAAAACAATGCAAACACACATAAAGTAAGCTACAAAGAGCTTGGGAAGCCACATACAAATAAACTTATCATCAAAGCAAATATTCATCATGTTATACACATGATCCATATCTAACTACATTCCCAAACCTTATTGATCATATATATATCACATCCTTTCAATTCACTTGCACGTATATTATATTTTTCCATTCATATTTCACATATCTTAAATGGTACATATACATACCTTTCATGATCAAATATTGAACATATCTCAAACGTACCTAATTCAGATTTATCTTAACATATTCATACGTTTCTCAGAATGCCCATTGAACTGTACGAAATCAAATAAGATACGTGGATAGCTTGAAAAGCTCATACAATGCCAACGTCCAAAATATGGTCTTACATGTAATCAAATATCGATGCCACTATCCCATATAGGGTCTTACACGAAATCAAATACGATGCCGATGTCCCAGACATGGTTTTATACGTAAATATCAGATTGCTGCCAACGTCCCAAACGTGGTCTTACACGATAACACATATCAGAATCCTATGTCATGACATATGTATCCTAGCTATTCCTAGGTTCGTACGGGGCATTTTCGGATGTCGTCACCTGTGTCAGAACTATCTCAATTTCACATATTCGGATCTCATAGCCATTCATTACAATTCAATTATCATATAAGCATAATTCAATCGATTTAACACATTTATTTGTATATAGACTTATCTCATACGGATTCGGACGGAATAAATGATTATTCAACTATTTTCGACTTTCCCCGATCTAATTCCGTTCTCTTTGTTTCTTGATCTAAACACATTCAACTTTAATTCATTCAACCTCAAATCTATTCAAATCAATCCATGAACACATATTTAGGGAATTTGACAAATTAGCCCTCACATTTTCACATTTTGACATGTAAGTCCATAATTCACAAAATCACAAGATATGCATAATTTCTTTATACATGTACTTGGCCGAATATACCCTTAGCTCAAATAAGCCCATATATTTCATTTATTTCACATTTTAGTCCTTCAAATTCTCATTTTCACAATTTAGCCCACTATATTCAATTTCATCAAAAATTCAAATGCAAAACATATTAAGTTATCACATATCTTTCATATTTCATCAGCTATCATCACAAAGATCTCATTTTCATCAATGGCACATTTCAAAATCTTCATCAAATTCTTAAATTGAGGCATGGGCTTGATAGTAGACTAAGCAACAATCTCAAAAACATAAAAATCATCAAAAACCGAAACTAAAACATACCTTAATTTTGCTTAGCAATGGCCGAATGTAACAAAGCATAAAACCCTTTCTTTTCTTTCTAATTTCAGTAGAAGAACATGCCATCAAATTATTATTATTTAATTATAATTCATTTAGTTATCAATTTCCACTTTTAACCTTAATGAAACATTAATGAAAAAAATTTAAACCATGGACATAAATGTCCACTAACCTTATAATGGCATATTCACCTTTTAAGGACTTATAATAAATCAAATCATAACAAATTAGCATATTAACATTGAGAGTGCTACTTTTACTTTTTATGCGATTTAATCCTTTCCGCAATTTAAACACTCAATTGATCAAATTAATTCACAAAATTTTCACGTATATAAATTCACATGCTTTAAACACGAAAAATAATATTAAATTATTTTTTTGACTCGAATTTGTGGTCCCGAAACCACTGTTTCGACTAGGGTCTAAACCGGGCTGTTACATTAGGCTACTTCTAAATTCCCAATTAGTGCATTCAATCGTGCCTACAAGGAATTATTCCAAACACTCACCAATACGCTTTCGCTGAAATGCTAAAAGCTCAAACTAGCCTTTCCTAGCTCATAGAGGGTCCTAGCAAATCTGAAACTTCAACACAACAATTCACACAACAATACATTCAAAAATCAGCTAAGGACTCACCACAAGCAATCAAAAGCATAAGCCTAAGCTATGTTATCATGGAACTGAAACCTTTAACATGTCCAACTTGAAATCCAAATATCTCGATCTACACTTAACCTTTTTTTCCCAAAAAGAGTTCTATTCATCTAATTATTCAACCATGACTAATTCTCAACATTCAATCTACGCTAAACTACTCAATTCATGGTATCAACTTTTTTGACATGTTTATGACAATTTTCCAAAAATTCATTAAATCCATAGAAATTCTTAAAAAAGATTTAAAGTAAGTTTAGAAACATTTTAATCTCATCAAAACTAATTGAATAACACTTTAAAACCATATTTTTATCCAAAATCCCAAAATCTATCATTACCAACCCGATTTTCGACTGTTAATCAAAACATACGATTTAAAGGCTAAAAATTTAATTTCAAAGACTAATTAACATTAAAAACTAATGGATAGATGAATGATTACCTTTGATAGAAGAAAAATAGACTTTTGATGCAAATCTGAGAACACCCATACGTGGGGAATGTAACAACCCGATTTAGGACCAAATTGGAATAGTGGTTTCGAACCACGAATCCAAAGTAAAAAAAATTTATTGTGATATTATTTTGAGGTCTATAGTATGATTGAATGTATGTGTGAAAATTTCGTTAAGAAATTCTATCGATAGAGGGTTTAATTTGACTAGTAGGATTAAATTGCAAAAATTGCAAAATATATGTTCTAGAAGCTTTGGGTGCTTAATTGAAATGAATTTGTAAATTAGAGGTCCTTATTTAGTAATTAGACCATTATATCTCATGATGGACAAAAATGGATATGGAGAGATGAAATTTCAAAAAAAGGCAGAATGGCATTTTGGTCATTTGGTTAATGAAAGAATAAAAAGGAAAAATAAAGCTAAAATTTGTCCATCTTCTTCAACCCTTGGTAAAAAATTTGAAGCTCACCATATCTAGGGTTTCTTCAACTTTCAAGCTTGATAGTAAGTGTATCCTAGCCCCATTTTTAATGCTCTTTATGTTTTTGAAGTCGTTATCACCCGATTTACCTATTTCAACCGTTATTTTGAAGTAGGGTTCATGTTTAAAATTTTACCCATATTAGACATGCATTTATTTTGATGTCTAATGGTAGAATATGAATGTTATTGTGTGATAAACGACTTTTGCTAAGAGATTTTCGGTAAAAATGTAAAAAAGGACCTATTTACAAAAGTTGTAAAATGTGTGTCGAAATATATGAATAAATGAAAAGGTGGGCTGATATAAGCATGAATAAGGTTTAACTAGGCTTGGATTTTGAGAAAAATGAATGCATTTCATTTTACGAGCCTAGGGACTAAAGTGTAAATAAGTGAAAAGTTAAGGGCAAAAATGTAATTTTCCATAATATGATTTTTGGACTGAATTGGATAGTGTGATAATTAAATGAGCTAAATTTGTTATTATAGATCAAGAAAAATGAGGTTCTAACCTAGATTGAGGAAATGGCAAGATCGGGGACTAAATTGCACTATTAGCTATTTTTGTGTTGAGGTAAGTTTATGTGTAAATAATGCATCGTTATATTATGTTTAAAAGTTTAAATTATTTCTTGAATTGTATAATTGACCATGTGGTTGAGCTTAAATGTATGAACAAGTTCGATCATAATTCGTTAATTGTGGAAGTCCGGTGCGAACCTTAGGAATATTACAGGATACAAAGGTCATAACATTGAGGTTATCGAGATGTGATTACGTGTAAGACCATATCTGGGATATGACATTGGTATGGTAGTACGTGTAAGACCATGTCTGGACATGGTGTCGATGTAAGATTTCGTGTAAGACCATGTCTGGGACATGGCATCGATATGAGTTTTCATGTAAGACCATAGCTGGGCTATTGGCATCGATGTTGGATTACATGTAAGACCATATCTGGGATACGGCATTGAACAACCTATGTATGACTCTGAGTATCCTTAATGGTTTCAAATGGTTCAACGAGCCTAATTTAGATGGGAACGAAAGTATATTCAAGGTAAGTAGTACAAGTACGTACGAAGTCCATACGACTATTGAAGGGAAGAATAATGATGAAATAATGATAAGAAATAAACTTTTGGCAAGGTTGGGATGGAAGAAGTTATGGCTAAGACATTTTATTGATATTCATGTTGTTGCTTATTATATGATTAGTATGATAATTATGAAGATTAGGTGCTTATTATTTGCATATAAACTTATTAAGCTAAGTAGCTTACTCCCTTTTTCTTTCCTTGTTTTACAGTGTAACACCCCAAACTCGGCCTAAACATTATGGCCGAATCTGGTGGCGTCACATGAGAGTGCTTTTTGGAAAAACTTTAGCAAGTTGAAGATCATTCCAGATATTATCTTTCCTTAAGTCAGAAAACCATTAATCGAGTTATTTATTTAAACCTATTTCATTTACGCGGAAACTCTTAGTTAATTTTAGAAAAAAACAAATCTATGTGACGTTTGTAGTTTAAAAATAAATCCATAGATAACAATATAAAAACCAAAAACAGTCAAAGTCCAAAGTTTACAAAAATAACCCAAATATAATAAAACTAGTAAAGTTATTAACCAAAGCAAACGTCTCTGTGGTCACCCTCGAACCCTCCGCTGCACCGATCCATCTACTGTTGGGGATTACCTAAGAGACAAATAAATGAAGGGGTGAGTTTTTGCAAACTCAATGTGTACATCCCCATAGTAAAGCATGCATATAAACAGATAACAGTCAACCAGTCATAAATCGAGTCTGAGCTCTTAACAGAATCAGTGTGGACTGTAGCCCACTCAGTACAGAATCAGATTAGATATAATCGGGCCTTAGCCCATACAGAAAACACATGCATATCAAATCAAATACAGATCATGCCCACCAACCCTGCACACCATCTCTGTCCACCGTACACACCATATGGGGATAAAATTGACCCATCCAGCCCTACACACCAAGTATGGGGATATAATCGACCCATCCAACCCTACACACCATGAGGTACCATAAAACAGCACGTAATAAATAATGGCAGTACAACTGCCAGCCAAATGGCTAAAAGCCTTACAGTCTTCCTTCTCTTCAATAACCATCCCTGTAACACCCCTTACCTGAATCTGATGCTGGGACGGGGTACGAGGCATTATCGTACTTAATCATGCTTAAACATGTAAACTCGAGCTATAAAATTTCTTTTCTTTTTAAAACTTTTCATTCATTCTCTTCATAACCTTATCATGGGCCTTGAAAGCCCAAAACATGCATCGGATGTATTTCAAAACTAATTCGAGAACTTTCGAGCACTTAGAAAATTTTTACCTAGAACGGGGCCACACGCCTGTGTGGGATGGGACATGCCCGTATGGGCAGGCCGTGTGGTCTCACATGCCCATGTCCCTATCCTATGTCTAATTTATTTTACTTCCATCTTACAGGGGTTTTGACACGGCTTGGGTTCACACCCATGTCAACATCTCGTGGGGCATTCTGACTTAAACTCTATAATCATCAGGGGTGTACACAGCCAAGGCACACGCCCGTGTGCTCAGCCCGTGTTCTATACTGGCTTAACTAAATTGGATGCAGGGGACACACGGCCTATTAACACGCCTTAGAGGCTGATCGTGTGTCACACACAGCTTAGGCACACGCCCGTGTGCTCAACCGGGTGGACAATAATAGGATATTTTCCAAGCCTTATGCCACCCTGAAACACAACCAAACACAAAGCCAATTTCCATAACACATAAGAAGGCATAACATACTCTCAACATATTCGAAATTAAAGCATCCCAATGCCAACATACATATCATCCTTATACACTTTACTATACTTAAACATGCAAGGTTTCACATTCATGAATTTCATCTTCATTGAGTAAAATATGAGTTAGACAGTACTAGGCCATTTCCAAAGGCCATTACAACATTACTAGAGTAATAACAAAATGTCCCGTAACAAAATGATCATTCTTCCTATACATGCCATACATCAAAATAACTAACTATACTATACAAAAAAGAATGGCTTAATAGTGTGACTTCGAGCTCTGGCTTTAACAATCCCTGACCTGGTATGACAAATCTACATGGAAGAGAGAAAGAAGGAGTAAGGACATAAAATGCTTAGTAAGTTGCATGAATAAAATAGCAATAAAATCATGAGACACCACTCAAACAAATATCATGAATTTCATGTAGTTTCTTACTCATTGTCATGGCTTACTCAATCATATACTTACTCGTACTTCTCATGATGTATTTCTCATAAGAACGTACTCTCAATTACTCAAACTTACTCGTATATAAACCTGCAACACTCAAAATGAAGCTTTAGCCTTTTTCTTGAAACTTATCAACTTGAATACTTTTCTTATTTAAGTTTCTTTTAGAAATTCTGAAGGATACCCGTAAGTTAATCTCATGAAATGATGCCAACACCATGTCCCAGACATGGTCTTACATGGGATCACAGATCGACATCGATGCCATGTCCCAGACATGGTCTTACACGAGATCGTATTCTGATGCCGTTCCATGTCCCAGACATGGTCTTATAGGGGATCCTTACCTCCTCTCGGTGCCGAAGCCATGTCCCAGACATGGTCTATACGGGATCTCACCTTGGATACCCATGCCATGTCCTAGACATGGTCTTACAGGGGATCACATATTGATGCCAATGCCATGTCCTAGACATGGTCTTACATGGGATCTCAGTTCGGTGCCGATGCCATATCCCAGACATGGTCTTATACGGGACCTATGATACTCGTGACATGATTACGGTATCTTTCGTATCGTTCAAACTTGCATGTAATTTATCTTTTCATGTTTTCATAAATTCTTGGTAAAATTTATATCAATAATCTCATGAATCTTATACTTTGCCTCAACAATCAATTTCATGGCACTTAACATAATTCCTACAAAATTCCATCCATGACCTCATAGAATATCATAATTTCATAAAAAGTCCTCATAGTAAGTTTACATAACATATGGGCTAAATTATTAGATACAACTTACCTCGAGTCTGAAATGTGGGCGAATGTTCAGTTTAGTCCACTACTTTACTTTTCCCCGATTTCGGTCCAGGCTTCGTGTTTCTTGATCTAAAATAGCAAATTTAATTGATTTAGCACTCACATTGACTAAATAGCTCATAATTGACACTTTGGAAAAATTTATAATTTTTCCCTTAAATTTTACATATTTGCAAAATGGTCCCTAGGCTCGTATAATGAATTGTATCTATTCTCCTGGCTACCCAAGACTAGCCGACACTCACTAGTATCCATAAAAGCCCACATTGCTCACAATTTCATACTTTTACTACACGTTTTACTAACTTTGCAATTTGGTTCCTATTAGGGACTTTCATGAAAAATCACCTAGAGAAAGGTGTTTACTACACTTTAATCTTTTATTTTCTACCACTAGGCATCGATTTACTTGCATGTCATGCATGGGTATACTTTTGAATATAAACCCTAGCTCAAATTAGTGGTAGAAATAGCTAGATTAGGCTACGAGGATTTCAAAAATATGAAAAGCATGAAAAGTGGGCTTGGCGTCACTTACTTGAAGCTTGAAATTGAAGGAAACCCTAGCTATGAAACCTCTTCAAATTCGGCACACTTGGGGAAAAAGATGGACACTTTTTTTTATTTTTTTCCCTTTTTATTTCATTAATTTACCTAATGACCAAAATGCCCCTAAGTTCCTTTGAAATTGTACCCTTCCATGGGTATTTTTGTCCAAAATGCTTAAAATTGGTCTAATTGCCAAATAAAGACTCCTAATAATTTCTCTTATGCTATTTCATACTTAAACCTTCTAGAAACTCAATTTTGCAACTTTTACAAATCACTATTTCATAAAATTTTCTCAATATCATGGAAGCATACCATAAACTCAAAAATAATCATGAAATAATTTTTTTTACTTCAAAATTGTGGTTTTGAAACCACTATTTCGACTAGGCCCTAATTCAGGCTGTTACAATTCTCCCCCTTAGGGATTTTCGTCCCCGAAAATCTTACCGGTGAATAAGTTGGGATATTGGTTCCTCATGGTTTTGTCAAGTTCCCATGTTGCCTCTTCTACCCCATGTATTTGCCATAATACTTTCATAAAATATATACTTTTATTTCTTAACTACTTAACTTCTTAGGCTAAAATCTTAATCGGTTCTTCCCCATATGTCATGCCTGGTTGTATCTCAATTTTTTCCGGGGTAACCACATGTGAAGGGTTCGATCGATAACGTCGTAGCATGAAAACATGGAATACATCATGTATCTTTTCCAATTCAGGTAGTAAAGCTAGCCGATTCGCTACTGGCCCTATCCTCTCAGTGATCTCGTAAGGCCTAATAAAGCGTGGACTTAACTTGCCTTTCTGGCCAAATCTAAAAACTTTCCTCCACAGAGAAACTTTCAAGAACACTTTGTCACTGACTCGAAACTCTATCTCCTTTCGTTTCAAATTGGCATACGACTTTTGTTTATCGAAAGCAGCCTTCAAGCAGTTGCGAATCACTTTTACTTTCTCTTCTATTTCCTTGACTAGATCAACCCCATGAATCTGATTTTCCTTGAGTTCTATCCAATACAAAGGTGTCCTACACTTACGCCTGTATAAAGCCTTATAAGGTGCCATTTTCAAACTCGACTGAAAACTATTGTTGTATGCAAATTCGACTAACGGTAAGTACTTTTCCCAACTACCTTGGAATTCCAACACACAACATCTAAGCATGCCCTCAAGCACTTGTATCACTCTTTTCGACTGACCATCATTCTGTGGATGAAAAGCGGTACTGAAATTTAGCTTTGTACCTAAAGCTTCTTGTAGCTTCCCCAAAATTGTGACGTAAACCTCGGGTCTCTATCTGAGATGATCGAGAATGGTACCCCGTGTAATCTCACAATCTTAGAAACGTACAAGTCGGCCAACTTATCGAGTGAATAATCCATACGCACAAGTATAAAATGAGCCGACTTTGTAAGCTTATTAATGACAACCCAAACAGAGTTTTTCTTTTTCGAAGTCGTCAGTAAACCCGTTACGAAGTCCATGGTGACACGGTCCCATTTCCACTCGAAAACCATGATAGGCTGTAGTAAACCGGAGGGTACTTGGTGCTCTACCTTTACTTGTTGACAAATCAGGCATTGAGAAACATACTCGGAGATATCTCTTTTCATGTTCAGCCACCAATACAATTTCTTCAAATCATTGTACATCTTGGTGCTGTCGGGGTGGACTGACATTCTACCATTATGTGCTTCACATAGAATTCTCTGAATAAGCTTATCATCTCTTGGCACGCAAAGTCGATCTTGGAAACTTAAATAACCATCTGACTCGATCTGGAAATCTGAATTGATCCTTAACTCTCACTGAGCTTTCTTAGTTTGTAATTCTCTGTCTTTTAATTGTGCTTCACAAATCTCTTGAATGAACGTTGGTTTTACTCTCATTTCTGCTAGAACCAAACCGTCATCAGTTAGGGACAACTGTGTGTTCATGGCTCTTAGAGCAAATATGAACTTTCAACTTAAAGCGTCTGCAACTACATTTGCTTTCCCTAGATGATAATCAATAACCAACTCATAATCCTTTAATAAATTGAGCCATTGTCGTTGCCATAGATTCAAGTCTTTCTACGTCATCAAGTACTTAAGACTCTTGTGGTTCGTGAATACTCGGCACTGCTCACCATATAAATGATGCCTCCATATCTTTAGTGTAAACACTATAGCAACCAATTCCAAATCATGAGTTAGATAATTCTTCTCATGGGGCTTCAATTGTCTGGATGCATAGGAAATCACCTTGCCTTTTTGCATAAGTACTCAACCCAATCCATTTAAGGATGCATCACTGTAAATCACATACTCTTTTCCTGGTTTAGGCTGTACTAAAATAGGAGCTTCAGTCAGCAACATCTTTAACCTTTCGAAACTTTGGTGGCACTTTTTGTTCCATTCGAACTTAACATCTTTCTACAGCAATCTTGTCTTAGGAGTGGCGATCATGGAAAATCCTTTAACAAATCTCCGATAATAACTGGCCAAACCCAAGAAGCTTTTGGCCTCAAATACGTTCCTTGGTCGTTTCCACTCAATAATTACCGAGGTCTTGTTTGGGTCAACTCTGATGCCATCACCCAAAACAATATGGCCCAAAAATCTAACTTCCTTAAGCCAAAATTCACTCTTACTGAACTTGGCATAGAGTTGCTTATCTCGTAAAGTTTGCAAAACTATCCTCAAATGCTTGGCATATTCATTTTCATCACGAGAATAGATCAAAATATCGTCGATAAAGACTACGATGAATCTATCCAAGTATGGCCGAAAGATACAATTCATTAAGTCCATGAATACTGCTGGGGCATTGGTCAAACCGAATGGCATGACATTAAATTTGCAATGGCTATACCTCGTCTGAAAAGCTGTCTTTGGCACGTCAGACTCAACTCTTAGCTGATAATACCCAGACCTCAAGTCTATTTTGGAAAAAACTGTGGCTCATCGCAATTGGTCAAATAAATTGTTGATCCTTGGCAAAGGATACTTGTTCTTTACGGTTACCTTATTAAGCTACCGGTAATTGATACATAATCTCATCGAACCATTTTTCTTTTTCACAAATTACACAGGAGCACCCTACGGAGAATGACTGGGTCTTACAAAGCCTTTTCCTATCAAATATTGTAGTTGAGCCTTCAATTCCCTAACTTAGTTGGGGCCATTCTATAATGAGCAATAGGAATAGGAGTTGTACTGGGGCCAACTCTATACCAAATTCAACCCCTCTAACTAGAGGTAATCCTAACAACTCTTCTGGAAATACATCTTGATACTCATAAACTACTGGTACTGACCCTATTTTCGACTCTGTCTCTTTAGTATTCATCACAAAAGCGAGATAAGCTTCATACCCTTTCCTTATGCACTTTTGAGCAACCAAAGAGGAAATCACTATAGGCAAACTTCCTGATTCATCAGATTCAACTCGAAGAGTATTACCATCTCCACATTTCAATTCAATGTATTTTCTACCACATTTCACTACCACATCATGAGTGGTTAACCAATCCATGCCAAGAATTACATCAAATTCATCGAATGGAAAAAGCATGAGGTTAGCTAGGAAGTAATGACCCCTAATCATCAAAGGGAAATTTCTACAAACTTTGTCTACTAATACACACTTGCTTAGGGGATTAGAAACTTTTATCACAAATTTCATGGATTCTATGGGCATACTCATGCTAGGAACTAATTTCATGCAAATATACGAGTGGGTGGATCCAGGGTCTATCAAAGCAATAACAAAAGTTTCATGAAGAGAAAATGTACCCGTTATAACACCGAGCGATGACGCCTCTTCGCGAGCACGAATGGCGTATGTCCTCGCGGGGGCTCTACCCTCAGGTCTCGCAGTCTGTTCCTTTGGTGCGCCCTCACTACTCGCTCTCGTTCCTGGGTTTCTCTAAAGTATACATTTGGAAGGAGCATTACCTGGCCTTGCACTCTGATCCTTGTCTTTTTTGCCAACTCGGGGCACTCTCTAATGAAGTGATCTGGAGAGCCACACTTGAAACAAACCCTCTCGTGAGCTTGACTTTCGCTGAGGTGACGTCTACTGCATTGAGAGCACTCATGTAACACCCTAAACCCAGCCTAGACGTTACAGCCAAGTTTGGTGTGTCACATCAACTACGAATTAACCATAAGTTCTTAGATATTACGATTAGGGTGAGTTTTGTAAAACCGTTTCTGTTATTTGGAAGAAAATCTAGGTTTAATTTGTGTTTGTCCTATCCACTAATAGTTTAAAATTTATCTTGGTACAATATCTTGATCGTTAATTCGTTATTCATTTGTTACAAGTGCTTTGTTTGAAAACGTTGGTCAATTTTTAAGAAAACTCGCACAGCCTTACTTAAATCATTTAAATCAAATTCCCCGTGGCCACTCTGAATCCCTCCAGCTGCCAAGTTCTCTAGCTTAGGGCTCACCTACACAGATGGAAGGAAGAGGGTGAGTTTGGAAACTCAGTGTGTAAAGAAAGCCCATCCAGAGCCCCAAATCAGCTCAAGCTCACTGGGCCTAAGCCCTATCCAGTCTCAGTAGTAGCTGGGCTGAAGCCCTATTCAGTATTCAGATAACTGGGCCCTAGCCCTTTCAGATAACAGTACGGCCCATAGGCCCATTACAATAACAGAATAGATATCATGCATGTATGCAAAGCCCAAAGCCCATCCTATGTCCAACCGCTACACTCCACCCGTACCAGCCCTACATACCATGTGGGGAATAACTCAACCCACCCAGCCCTACACTCCACAGTTGCAGCATAATTGCTCAGATAACGTGGCCAAGCCACTAACAGTATAACGAGGCAAAGCCTCTTTCAGTAATCGTGGCAATACCACTTGCACTTCTTCCATCAATAAACCCAGTCCCATGCAACTGATAATTATGTCATGGCATGCAGTGAACAGAAACAACGAATCATGCATTTTAGACAAATTTAGCCCTAGGGGTATAACGGTCATTTTGCACCTAGGGGTAAAACTGTAATTTCTCACCCTTAAGGGGTATTTCAATAATTATACCAGTTTTTAGGGTTTTATGCATATTTCAGTTATTAACAGTCTCATTTTAGCAGTTTAAAA
Organism: Gossypium stocksii; assembly: GCA_020496765.1. Taxonomy (NCBI): domain Eukaryota; kingdom Viridiplantae; phylum Streptophyta; class Magnoliopsida; order Malvales; family Malvaceae; genus Gossypium; species Gossypium stocksii. The sequence goes on from CM035622.1 coordinate 61,412,497, forward strand.
ACATTGGGCCCTAAAACCCCTAATCGGCCTTACAGTGTCACTTAGCTATATTGGCCCGTTTAGCCCAAATTCTATGTCTAGATTACCAGTTTTAACTTACAGTATACCAGAACAAGCTCACCACTTATTTTTACCCATATGGGCCCGTAAGTCCATTCAGCCCAAATTCAGCCTATCGAGGCCCAAACTTACCTCGGTGCACGTAATCGTGCACTCACCAATTTTACCGATTCTAATTACAGATCTTATCGCTTCTATTTGACCCACGAGCGCTCGCATGCTCGCAAGCCCACGAAATGCCAGAATTTCGGCATTTCAGCTTTTTGGCTTTTACTGATTTAGACTACAAGAGGGTGTTCGTTTACACACCCTATTTGCGAAATACTACGATGAGATCTCCCACACGATTAACCTATAATCGTTCATTACAAGATTAGACCATGAACCAAATGATATCTAATCGAAATAACCATTACCACATTCGGCCAACCCCTCCAAGGCCCTTGAATACTTACCTCTTTGCTGAAACTATGACTAGATTTAGATCTAGTCACCCAAACGGTCGTAGCCTTCCAAAGCTCCTTGATCGACAGCCTTTAATCTACACTAACACATAACAATACGAATAATAAGATTTATAGAGCCTTTAGCCCCAATCGACAGCCACCTTTCATAGGTGGTTTTGACTTTTCTTTAAATCCTGAAATAACCAAATAGAGAAGAGATCTGAGCACTTACCGAAGATCTACTAATCACGAATGCTTCCAATCCTATTCTAATCCAGATCTGACGTAGATCTAATCCCCAAACATGAACAGAGAATGGATCTATAGATTTAAGGGCTCAATTCTCGAAATAACTTGAATATGAAGGTTTCGGCTCTTAAGAGAAAAGAAGAAGAAGATTTGAACAATGGGTTGAAGAAGTGATGTCGATAGGGTTGTAGTATTAGATTTCGATTTTTGAAAAGATTGAATGGAAGAGAAAAGTAGGGTCTCGGTCAAGGGTGAAAATGACAATTCCCTATGGTTCAGCTTTTAGTAGTGTCGACTAGGCTTGAGAAGAAGGAAAAGAAAAGAAGTAGATCAAGAGTGAGTTCAGTTTTAAGAAGAAGAATGGTGAAGCTAATTTGGTTTAGGGGAAAAAGAAGTAAAGAGAAAAGATGAAAGAAGAGGGAGATTTGGCTATGATCAATCGACACAAAGAGAACAAAGGCTGCTTTTTCTGGCTTTTTGGAACCAAAGGAGAAGAAAAAAAGAAAGCAATGAACCCTAGGGAACACTACACTAATTCAGCAAAAAGAAAAAGGCCAACAATCCCGAAAACCACCCTAAAGCAATCGGCACACCAAGAACAAATGCCGAAATTGCATCCACCAAACCCAAGTGCTGAATTTGCTTCCTAAGACCCCTACAATCGGCCAACACTCCTACCCTTTCAAAATTCCTAAAATCTCTCTCCCTTATCCTACCTGATCTAATCTTATGAACAATCCAACTCTCTTCAGCAGGGTTCTACTTGGAAACCATCACATGTCTAGCACATGCACAAAAATAATTAAAACACACAATGCTTACCTTGTGACTTGAACACTGGCCCTTGAACACCTGTCCACACTCCACTTTTTTAGGCACTTAAGTGGCGCCACATTGCCACTTTACCAAGGGCTTACTTGAGTCTTATTTACCCATTTTTTCTTAAAAGCCCACTTAACCAAGTCCCCTTCAATTTAAATCCCAAAATTTGATATTTTTGCCGGGTTTTAACTTAAGCTTGGACCTTTTAAAGGCCAACTAACACACTTAAAACATAAATTCTATATTTCAACAACAAAATTTCAAAATTTCACCAAAATCATAAAAATCCCAAAAACCTAAAAATCAGGGCATTACAACTCAGGTCTATTTGGTCAAGTGTTACCCACACTCGCAACCGAGGTGGTCTGAGCTTTGGAGGCTGAATATTGTTTACCTTTGCCTTTACTTGAAAACCCGGCTGAAGTAGCTGATCGTGTAGAAAATTCCTTTGATTTCTTAGAAGAGGATTGAAAGGACTTACTAAATGGTTTCTTCCTCGAGTCACGAGACTCCATCTCAGCTTTCCTCTTTTCTTTGGCCAACTCTTCGACCTTACAAGCTCTATCCACTAGCACCACAAACTCTTTTATCTCAAGAATACCAATAAACATTTTGATGTCCTCGTTTAGTCCATCCTCAAACCTTTTTCACATGGTGGCTTCGTTGGATACACACTTTCAAGCGTATTTACTGAGTCTCACAAACTCACGCTCATATTCAGTCACTATCATTCGACCCTATTTTAACTCCAAGAATTCCTTGCATTTTTTATCGATAAACCTCAGACTAATATACTTTTGGCGAAACTCCTCTTAGAAGAATTCCCAATTAACTTTCCCCCTTGGTACAACCGACACAAGGGTGTTCCACCACTGATAGGCAGAGTCTCATAAGAGAGATACCACATACTTCATGCACTCTTCAGGGGTGTACGATAACTCGTCAAATACCCTGATGGTATTTTCTAGCCAAAACTCAGCACTTTCTGAGTCATCATCGTTAGTAGCCCGAAACTCTTCTGCCTCTTGTTCCTTGAGTCTATCAATTAGAGGATTTTCTCGCCTTACTACCTCTACTATCTGGGGAGCTACCGGGGTAGATTGAGGAAATTGAGGGCGTGGAGCTTGGTGTAGAGTGGCCGGGTTCATTCGAACGAACTCAATGAACTACTCGTTCATCATTTGGAAGAAGGCTTCCTGAGCCTCTCCTCCCTGACTCACAGTAGCTGGCCTATGTTTTGTTCCAGCTGGCACCGTCCCTTATGAGGGACCTAGCGCATTGCTTTCTACATCATCTGCCGTAGCTTGTTCGGGATCCATATACTATAATAAAACATATTTAGAACATCAGGAGTCTTCACACTATCATTTCTCATAAATACATAAGTATGACATGTATAGCTAGACTCGTACATGTGCTAGGTTAGTTCTAGAATCGACTAAACACTAACTCTGATACCATTGAATGTAACACCCCTTACCCGAGTCCGACACTGGGATAGGGTACGAGGCATTACCGTACTTAATCATGCTTAAACATGTAAACTCGGGCTATAAAATTTCTTTCATTTTTAAAACTTTTCATTCATTCTCTTCATAACCTTATCATGGGCACTTCGGAACCATTCCGAGAACTTTCGGGCACTTAGAAAATTTTTACCTAGAATAGGACCACACGCCTGTGTGAGATGGGACACGGCCGTGTGGGTAGGCCGTGTGGTCTCACACGCCCATGTCTCTAGCCCTTGTCTAATTTATTTTACCTCCATCCTACAGGGGTGATATGCTCGCGATATTAAGTAATAAAATTTATAAAAACTGATCACACCAAAACTAACTAATATCACGATATTAAAGGCAAGCGCACCTATCCAACAGTAGTATAGTTTAGCGGCAAGACCGAGTTATCATACCCAAGGGAACAAAAAGTACTAATACTTACTTCCTTTCTATTATCTAGCCTAAAAATAAAAAAGGACTGATTGAAACTAATTCTAAGTTTAACTAAAAGTGCACAAAAAGTAAATTGGGGAAAAAATTTTAGGGAAAAGCTGATTGATATAAGAAATACTTAAGGGAGAATCCACCTACACTTCACTTGTTATTGGTTCTTAAGCTAGATGATTTTTTCACTTGACTTGATCCGTAGAGATCTCTAATCTATGCTAAACCCTTCGTAGAGGCGAAGAGCAACTAGGCCTAGGTTGTTAACTAAAATTCCTTTATTAATTAACACCCTAGGTTGCATTGATTCGATCTATGGTTCCCCATATTAGGTTTGACCCTAATCCGGCAGATTTATGTCGCCCTATGTCTAGGGTTGCATGCAACTCCGCTTAATTATGGTAGATCTACTCTTACCACAAGGACTTTTGCTCCTCTGCTTTAAGCACATCCGTTTCTTGATTTAATACCTAGGCTTATTAACACAAGAATTAAGCACACATAATTAAGAACAACTCAAGTATTTATCATATAACTCAATAGTAAATAATAACAAGATTCGTCTTAGGTTTCACCCCCTCAAGTATTTGAGGGGTTTAGTTCATAATAAAGAAAGAAAACATCTCAGAGGAATTAAGATAATAAAACATAAAGAACCCGAAAACCCCTGAAGGAATTTAGGGAGATCCTCTGTCTTGATGTAGAATTCTGGCTTCTGGGATGAATCAATCAGCTTCCCTTGGAGTAATTCCTTGCTTTCACTCTTTGTGTTGCAGAAATATGGTGCTCTTTCTCGAGAGAAAAGAGTATTCCCTCAGCAGGAAATAAGCACACCCTTGAAGTTGCCTCCTAGGGTCTTTATATAGAGTTTATAATGGCTTTCTTAGCCCCTAAGTATCCTTTTTCGAGTAGAATTGAACTTCCTCACGATAGGGACACGCCCGTGTGCTACACCTGTGTGGTTTCAACAAGAGGCCATGTAGGCCTGTTGAGGGTGGCACGACCGTGTAGCCTGGCCGTGCTTGTCGGGGCTGGGTTGTGTTGGACCTTGTGTGGCACGGCCGTGTGCCACGGCCGTGTGGTGAATCCTTAAGCCGTGTCATTTTCTCATTTTGGCCCATTTTCTCTGTTTTTGTCCCGTTTCTCGTTCTTTTCTCTTACCTACTCTCCTGAGTATAAGACATGAAATAGAAGGATTAAGAGCACCAATTCTCACAAATCTAATGATAATTCATCCAAAATATAGGCTAAACATGAGGTAAAAATATGTATAATTTATCGTTTATCAAATACCCCCACACTTAAGCCTTTGCTTATCCTCAAGCAAAATCTCAATCCCTAATTAAGAATCATTTCTCTCAACTTACAATCTTTATCAATAATGTTTCAAACTCATTCACAAGTTGTCATACAATGAAAATTCAATTAGAAGAACATTAAAGATTCAATCACTCTAAGTTGAGAATTTTATCATTGGAACATAAGTTTCTTCCCTTCTTCTAAGTAATCATCTCTCAATTGAAATCAACCGGTTTTGACATCCTCACTAAGGGTTCACTCTATCCACTCAAAGTGTTTATGGTTCAAGAATTAAGCACTCTCTAGTCAATCTGAAAAGTTATTACCATAGGCTTGAAAGAAAATCAAATCTCCACCACTATAGATTGATACGACACATCGATCAAAAGGTCTTTCAATGGTTGTAATGGGGCTTTGGTTAGGGGTGTTGTCACAAGCTGAAAAAGAGGGTTAGAATCGAGCTTGAATTGAAAAATCATCTAGCTAGAGAAATCTCTATCACTGGAACATATTCCTAGAGCTAAGCCTTATGATGACATCGTTCTGGATTTGGAAGCTTGTAGAATTATGCAAAAACTATTGAACTATTATAGATTACAACTGAATTAACTGTATATACACTTTTTTTTAGAACAATTCAAGTACAATACTTTGAATATTGACAGACTTTACAACTGAAAAAAGAGAACAAAGCTAGAGAATAATTTTAACTCAAATCTCGACAAAAATAGGGATCAAAATAATTGAATGGAATTCAACAAAAATGAGTTATGGGTTAATATTAGAGGTAAGTCAAAAAATGGGTTGTTAGGCTCAATGGAGTTTACTAGGGGTTAATTTATGGAGGTAGGCTTTTTATGGAGTAAGTGGGTTAAACCTAGGTGCCTTTATCATTTCAGTGTATCAAATCAATGATGTGGTCTTGACATGTATAATCGAAGCAAGTTCTAGAATTACAAATCAGTATTGACTCACTCAAAGCAATAATAAAGGTGAGCACGAAAGAATTTATGCTTAAAAGGCTCAAAAATCTCACCAGAATTATGGCTTTTGATGTCAATCCTGTGAATTGCAAATCTCAAGATAATACTTAAAATTAGGGAAAATAACCTAGAAAAAATTTAAATTCTTAAAAATTTCAACTTATCATGTTTGATTCCCTAGTGTTTTAACGTTTGAATAATCAAAGCATAAGCACCTATGTCTTAATTCTCAACACATCAATAAAAATTATAAATCAATCAAAATTAATTCCTAACAAGAGATTTGAAGATAATGTAGAGAATTCGAATATTGAGAGTAATTTTCAGGGATTTCAAAGATAATATAAAGAATGAAAGTGAGCTTCCCCCCACACTTAAGATGTACATTACCCTCAATGTACAAAGATAACATTAATAGCAATAGAAGCATAAGATCATAAGTTAGGGAGAGAAGTAAAACTCCCTGAATATTGGATGGAACCTTTGAATTGTGAAAGTTGTCTTGGAGGAAGGAATACTTGAAGTTCATGGTTTTGAAACTGCGATAGCACTTAAGGGATTTTAGGTATTTCAGGATTAGAACAATTACTCATTAGGAAATGACCGATATAAAATAATTGAAATAACATAAACTAGTTCTGAGAATACTAAAATTCAAATAAAGAAAAAGATAAAATAAAATAAAATGGAAAAACAAAAATCTCAGGGATTTTTGCGCGCCTGGCTTAAGACACACGCCCGTGTTGCTAGAGCGTGTTGAGGCATACGGTCGTGTCGCACGGCTGTGTCCTTCGATGTCTGTTTCTCCCACGGTCGTGTATGGGGTCACACGCCCATGTTGCAATTGATAGTGTTGGCCACGGCTATATTGCATGGCCGTGGCTATTTATCGTAGCCTGTGCCTTAGGGAAAATTTTACCCTGCTTGTACACGGCCAAGTTGCACGACCATGTCTCTGCTCAAAGTGTACACACGGCCTGAGGCACGCCTGTGGGCATGGCCGTGTGGCTCAAAAAATCTCGCATTCAAAGGGTTAGTTGATGTATTTAGAAAGCTGAAATAAAATAATTTACTAAGTCAGTGCTCGGGTTGCCTTCCGAGAAGCGCTTGTTTATAGCTTAAGCTCGACTTTTCTCAAGTTTGTTCTGTCACGGCGGCTTGAAGAGTTGATACTCTTCTATCCTGTTTAAAATTTTATTATCAACGTAAAATTTGAGTCGAGTGTGGTTTACCTTGAAAGTGCCGAGTGACTGATGTTTTACCTCTACTGTACCATAGGGGAAAATTTTCATTACCGTGATGTAGGGTATGTCACTTGTATGTTCTTTTGAATTCAAGATTTGAGGGTCGTCTTCCTCTAAGATTACCTTATCCCATACCTTGATTTGATACGTTTTTACCTGAGGGTCGTCTTGGTGATGCTCTGGGTTGGTTTGGCATACTTTGGGTTTTTCATGATAGTTCAGCCACTCATCTAATTCCTCGATCTGAAGCATTCATGATGGACTTGTCTATGATTGGGTTGCCTTTATGTAGAGTGTATCCTACACAGAAGGTTGGGTGGTGAGTTCAGTGTTTTTACAAGGACTCGTGACTATATTATTATCAACAGTCTTAATCAAGTTTCGAGCTTGTAAAGTAACTTTGTCGTCACATACACGTAGTGTAAGTTCACCTGTTCCTAAATCAATTATTGTTCTGGCAGTTGCTAAAAAGTGTCGCCCTAGAATTAAGGGTACATTGCTATCCTTATCAATATCTAAAACAACAAAGTCAACTGGGAATATAAATTTATCAATTTTTACAAGTACATCTTCGATTATTCCCTTAGGAGACCTAATAGTTTTATCAGCCAGTTGAATGCTCATCTTAGTTTGCTTAGGTTTTCCAAGACTTAGTTGTTTAAACAATTTATAAGGCATGACATTTATATTAGCCCCTAAATCAGCTAAAGCATTTTTGGTGTCTAGGCTACCAAATAAACAAGGAATAGTAAAACTCCCTGGATCTTTTAGTTTGGTTGGCAGTTTATTTTGGAGAATAGCTAAGCATTCCTCGTTGAGTTCCACTGCGGACAGTTCTTCCAACTTCCTTTTATTTGTGAGAAGTTCCTCTAAAAATTTTGCGTACTTCGGCATCTGGAAAATTGCTTCAACAAATGGTAAGTTGATATGTAATTTCTTTAAGAGTTTAAGAAACTTACCGAATTGCTCATCTGTGCGGTCCTTCTTTAGCACGGTTGGGTATGGGATACGAGGTTTAAATTCTTTAGTAATTTCATCTTTGTAACTTACCTCATTCTTTCCTTTACTTACCATAGGCTCCTTGCATAGCTCTAGGTTGGTTTTGGTTAGCCCCTCATTATCTATCGTATCGACGACATTAAGTTACTCTTTGGGGTTAGTCTCAGTATTGCTTGATAACCCACCTCGCGGTCTTTCAGAGATTAGCTTGGCAAGCTGGCCTATTTGAGTTTCAAGTCCTTGAATAGATGCTTGCTGGTTCCTTAGTGCCATTTCAGTATTTTGGAAACGGGTTTCTAACATGGCTATAAATTTGGTGAACATCTTTTCTAGGTTCGGCTTTTTCTCCTGTTGTGGTGGTGGCTGCTAAAATCCTAGAGGAGGCGGTTGTCTTTGATTTCCTTGTCTTTCCCATGAAAATTTGGGGTGAGTCCGCCAACCTGCATTATAAGTATTACTATAAGGGTTATTTTGAGGTCTAGAATTGTTACCCATATAGTTGGCTTGCTCAGTTTCCATGCCATGTCCATAAGAGGAGTAATCTGGATTGAACATATTTCCCTGGTTTGCGTCACACTGCATTACTGGATGTGCCTGCATAGAACCAACAAAATTATCAAACTTTTTATTTAAAAGTTCTACTTGGTTAGTAAGCATGGTAACAGCATCAATATTATAAACTCCTGCAGCTTTTGTCGACTTTGTCCTCATGACTTGCCACTGATAGTTATTCAGTGACATCTCTTCTATAAACTCATAAGCTGCTTTTGGTGTTTTATTGTTAATTGTTCCTCTGGCAGCCGTATCGATCATCTGCCTTGTTGATAGATTCAAACTGCTGTGAAAGGTTTGAACTTGTAACCACAAAGGCAACCCATGGTGAGGGCACCTTCTCAAAAGATCTTTGTATCTCTCCCAGGCATCGTAAAGTGTCTCTAGATCCATCTGCACAAAAGAAGAGATATCGTTTCGCAATTTAGCTGTTTTAGCTGGAGGAAAATATTTAAGTAAAAATTTTTCGGCCATCTGTTCCTATGTAGTGATTGAGCCTCGTGGTAGAGAATTTAACCACTGTTTAGCCCTTGTTTCTCAAAGAGAATGGGAATAGCCTAAGACGAATGGCATCATTAGAAACGCCATTTATTTTGAATGTATCGCATATTTCCAAGAAATTGGCTAGATGCGAGTTAGGATCCTCATCCTGCAAACCATCAAACTGAACAAATTGCTGTATCATTTGAATAGTGTTAGGTTTCAGTTCAAAATTATTTGCAGCAATAGTAGGCCTAACAATGCTAGATTCAGTGCCTGCTAAAGTAGGTCTAGCATAATCATACATAGTACGCGGAGCAGGATTTTGCTCAACAGGATTTGCGGCTACTACAGGAAGTAGCTGATTATCCTGATTTGCTTCCATCTCTGTAGTAGGTTCTGGCCTTTGTTTTTGTCCTTGTTCTGGATAATGTAGGCTTTGTCTGATCTCTCTGCGAGTTCTGCGAACTGTCGCTTCTAAATCTTCATCAAAAAGCAATGGTCCTGCTGGGTTGTTTCTAGTCATAAACTAGAAATACCTAGAAGGAAAAAGCAAAGAAAAATAGAGTAAAATAAAAATAAAAAATAAAATAAAAATAAAAATAAAAATAAAAATAAAAATAAAAATAAAAATAAAAATAAAAATAAAAATAAAAATAAAAATAAAAATAAAAATAAATAAAAACTGAAAATAAATAAATATAGTAATGGCTAAAGTAATAGAAATCGAGTTTTCTTAATATTTCAGTTCCCCAGCAACGGCGCCAAAAACTTGATATGCTTGCGATATTAAGTAATAAAATTTATAAAAACTAATCACACCAAAACTAACTAATATCACGATATTAAAGGCAAGCGCACCTATCGAACAGTAGTATAGTTTAGCGGCAAGACCGAGTTATCATACCCAAGGGAACCAAAAGTACTAATACTTACTTCCTTTCTATTATCTAGCCTAAAAATAAAAGAGGATTGATTGAAACTAATTCTAAGATTAACTAAAAGTGCACAAAAAGTAAATTGGGGAAAAACTTTTAGGGAAAAGCTGATTGATATAAGCAATACTTAAGGGAGAATCCACCTACACTTCACTTGTTATTGGTTCTTGAGCTAGACGATTTTTTCACTTGACTTGATCTGTAGAGATCCCTAATCTATGCTAAACCCTCCGTCGAGGCGAAGAGGAACTAGGCCTAGGTTGTTAACTAAAATTCCTTTATTAATTAACACCCTAGATTGCATTGATTCGATCTATGGTTCCCCATATTAGGTTTGACCCTAATCCGGCAGATTTATGTCACCCTATGTCTAGGGTTGCATGCAACTCCGCTTAATTATGGTAGATCTACTCTTATCACAGGGACTTTTGCTCCTCTGCTTTAAGCACATCCGTTTCTTGATTTAATACCTAGGCTTATTAACACAAGAATTAAGCACACATAATTAAGAACAACTCAAGTATTTATCATATAACTCAAGAGTAAATAATAACAAGATTCGTCTTAGGTTTCACCCCCCTCAAGTATTTGAAGGGTTTAGTTCATAATAAAGAAAGAAAACATCTCAGAAGAATTAAGATAACAAAACATAAAGAACTCAAGAACCCCTGAAGGAATTTAGGGAGATCCTCTGTCTTGATGTAGAATTCTAGTTTCTGGGATGAATCAATCAGCTTCGCTTAGAGTAATTCCTTGCTTTCACTCTTGTGTTGGCAGAAATATGGCGCTCTTTCTCAAGAGAAAAGAGTATTCCCTTAGCGGGAAATAAGCACACCCTTGAAGTTGCCTCTTAGGGTCTTTATATAGAGTTTATAATGGTTTCTTAGCCCCTAAGTATCCTTTTTCGAGTAGAATTGAACTTCCTCATGATAGGGACACGCCCGTGTGCCACGCCCGTGTGGTTTTGACAAGAGGCCGTATGGGCCTGTTGAGGGTGGCACGGCCGTGTGCCACGGTCGTGTGGTGAATCCCTAGGCCGTGTCATTTTCTCATTTTGGCCCATTTTCTTCATTTTTGGCCCGTTTCTCGTTCTTTTCTCTTCCCTATTCTCTTCTGAGTATAAGACATGAAATAGAAGGATTAAGAGCACCAATTCTCACAAATCTAATGATAATTCATCCAAAATATAGGCTAAACATGAGGTAAAAAAATGCATAATTTATCGTTTATCAAGGGGTTGTGAAACGGCTTGGGTAATGCCCGTGTCTATGGCCTGTGTCCCCCACATGGCCTAGACACACCCGTGTCAACTTCCCGTGGGGCATTCTGACTTAAGCTCTATAATCATTAGGGGTGCACACGGCCAAGGCACACGCTCGTGTTCTCAGCCCGTGTTCTATAGTAACTTAACTAAATTGGATGCAGGGGACACACGACCTATTAACACACTTTAGATGCTGACCGTGTGTCATACACGGCTTAGGCACACGCCCATGTGCTCAACTGTGTGGACAATAATAGGCTATTTTCCAAGCCTTATGCCACCCTGAAACACAACCAAACACAAAGCCAATTTCCATAACACATAAGAAGGCATAACATGCTCTTAACATATTCGAAATTAAGGAATCCAATGCCAACATACATATCATCCTCATACACTTTACTATACTTAAACATGCAAGGTTTCACATTCATGAATTTGTTATTATAGATCAAGAAAAATGAGGTTCTGACCTAGATTGAGGAAATGGCAAGATCGGGGACTAAATTGCACTATTAGCTATTTTTATGTTGAGGTAAGTTTATGTGTAAATAATGCATCGTTATATTATGTTTAAAAGTTTAAATTATTTCTTGAATTGTATAATTGACCATGTGGTTGAGCTTAAATGTATGAACAAGTTCGATCATAATTCGTTAATTGTGGAAGTCCGGTGCGAACCTTAGGAATATTACAGGATACGAAGGTCATAACATTGAGGTTATCGAGATGTGATTACGTGTAAGACCATATCTGGGATATGGCATTGGTATGGTAGTACGTGTAAGACCATGTCTGGACATGGTGTCGGTGTAAGATTTCGTGTAAGACCATGTCTGGGACATGGCATCGATATGAGTTTTCATGTAAGACCATAGCTGGGCTATTGGCATCGATGTTGGATTACATGTAAGACCATATCTGGGATACGGCATTGAACAACCTATGTATGACTCTGAGTATCCTTAATGGTTTCAAATGGTTCAACGAGCCTAATTTAGATGGGAACGAAAGTATATTCAAGGTAAGTAGTACAAGTACGTACGAAGTCCATACGACTATTGAAGGGAAGAATAATGATGAAATAATGATAAGAAATAAACTTTTGGCAAGGTTGGGATGGAAGAAGTTATGGCTAAGACATTTTATTGATATTCATGTTGTTGCTTATTATATGATTAGTATGATAATTATGAAGATTAGGTGCTTATTATTTGCATATAAACTTATTAAGCTAAGTAGCTTACTCCCTTTTTTTTTTTTCCTTGTTTTACAGTGTAACACCCCAAACTCGGCCTAAACATTATGGCCGAATCTGGTGGCGTCACATGAGAGTGCTTTTTGGAAAAACTTTAGCAAGTTGAAGATCATTCCAGATATTATCTTTCCTTAAGTCAGAAAACCATTAATCGAGTTATTTATTTAAACCTATTTCATTTACGCGGAAACTCTTAGTTAATTTTAGAAAAAAACAAATCTATGTGACGTTTGTAGTTTAAAAATAAATCCATAGATAACAATATAAAAACCAAAAACAGTCAAAGTCCAAAGTTTACAAAAATAACCCAAATATAATAAAACTAGTAAAGTTATTAACCAAAGCAAACGTCTCTGTGGTCACCCTCGAACCCTCCGCTGCACCGATCCATCTACTGTTGGGGATTACCTAAGAGACAAATAAATGAAGGGGTGAGTTTTTGCAAACTCAATGTGTACATCCCTATAGTAAAGCATGCATATAAACAGATAACAGTCAACCAGTCATAAATCGAGTCTGAGCTCTTAACAGAATCAGTGTGGACTGTAGCCCACTCAGTACAGAATCAGATTAGATATAATCGGGCCTTAGCCCATACAAAAAACACATGCATATCAAATCAAATACAGATCATGCCCACCAACCCTGCACACCATCTCTGTCCACCGTACACACCATATGGGGATAAAATTGACCCATCCAGCCCTACACACCAAGTATGGGGATATAATCGACCCATCCAACCCTACACACCATGAGGTACCATAAAACAGCACGTAATAAATAATGGCAGTACAACTGCCAGCCAAATGGCTAAAAGCCTTACAGTCTTCCTTCTCTTCAATAACCATCCCTATAACACCCCTTACCTGAATCTGATGCTGGGACGGGGTACGAGGCATTATCGTACTTAATCATGCTTAAACATGTAAACTCGAGCTATAAAATTTCTTTTCTTTTTAAAACTTTTCATTCATTCTCTTCATAACCTTATCATGGGCCTTGAAAGCCCAAAACATGCATCGGATGTATTTCAAAACTAATTCGAGAACTTTCGAGCACTTAGAAAATTTTTACCTAGAACGGGGCCACACGCCTGTGTGGGATGGGACATGCCCGTATGGGCAGGCCGTGTGGTCTCACATGCCCATGTCCCTAGCCTATGTCTAATTTATTTTACTTCCATCTTATAGGGGTTTTGACACGGCTTGGGTTCACACCCATGTCAACATCTCGTGGGGCATTCTGACTTAAACTCTATAATCATCAGGGGTGTACACAGCCAAGGCACACGCCCGTGTGCTCAGCCCGTGTTCCATACTGGCTTAACTAAATTGGATGCAGGGGACACACGGCCTATTAACACGCCTTAGAGGCTGATCGTGTGTCACACACGGCTTAGGCACACGCCCGTGTGCTCAACCGGGTGGACAATAATAGGATATTTTCCAAGCCTTATGCCACCCTGAAACACAACCAAACACAAAGCCAATTTCCATAACACATAAGAAGGCATAACATACTCTTAACATATTCGAAATTAAGGAATCCAATGCCAACATACATATCATCCTCATACACTTTACTATACTTAAACATGCAAGGTTTCACATTCATGAATTTCATCTTCATTGAGTAAAATATGAGTTAGACAGTACTAGGCCATTTCCAAAGGCCATTACAACATTACTAGAGTAATAACAAAATGTCCCGTAACAAAATGATCATTCTTCCTATACATGCCATACATCAAAATAACTAACTATACTATACAAAAAAGAATGGCTTAATAGTGTGACTTCGAGCTCTAACTTTAACAATCCCCGACCTGGTATGACAAATCTACATGGAAGAGAGAAAGAAGGAGTAAGGACATAAAATACTTAGTAAGTTGCATGAATAAAATAACAATAAAATCATGAGACACCACTCAAACAAATATCATGAATTTCATGTAGTTTCTTACTCATTCTCATGGCTTACTCAATCATATACTTGTACTTCTCATGATGTATTTCTCAGAACAACGTACTCTTAATTGCTAAAACTTACTCGTATATAAACCTGCTACACTCAAAATGAAGCTTTAGCCTTTTTCTTGAAACTTATCAACTTGAATACTTTTCCTATTTAAGTTTCTTTTAGAAATTCTGAAGGATACCCATAAGTCAATCTCATGAAATGATGCCAATGTCATGTCCCAGACATGGTCTTACATGAGATTACATATCGACATTGATGCCATGTCCCAGACATGGTCTTACACGAGATCGTACTCTAATGTCGTTGCCATGTCCCAGACATGGTCTTGGGATCTCATGTTGGATGCCCATGCAATGTCCCAGACATGGTCTTATAGGAGATCCTTACATTCTCTCGGTACCGAAGCCATGTCCCAGACATGGTCTTATATAGGACCTCATCTTGGATGCCCATGCCATGTCCTAGACATGGTCTTAGAGGGGATCACATCTTGATGCCAATGCCATGTCCCAGACATGGTCTTACGTGGGATCTCAGTTCGATGCTGATGCCATATCGCAGGTATGGTCTTATACGGGACCATGATACTTATGGCATGATTGCAGGATCCTTCGTATCGTTCAAACTTGTATGTAATTTATCTTTTCATGTTTTCATAAATTCTTGGTAAAATTTTACATCAATAATCTCATGAATCTTATACTTTGCCTCGACAATCAATTTCATGGCACTTAATATAGTTCCTACAAAATTCCATCCATGACCTTATAAAATATCATAATTTCATAAAAAGCCCTCATAGTAAATTTACATAACATATGGGCTAAATTATTACATACAACTTACCTCGAGTCTGAAATGTGGATGAATGTTTGGTTTAGTCCATTACTTTACTTTTTTCCCAGTTTTGGTCTGGGCTTCGTGTTTTTTGATCTAAAATAACAAATTTAATTGATTTAGCACTCACATTGACTAAATAGCTCATAATTGACACTTTGGAAAAATTTATAATTTTTGCCCTAATCTTTTGCATATTTGTAAAATAGTCCTTAGGCTCGTATAATGAATTGTATCTATTCTCCTGGCTACCCAAGCCTAGCCGACACTCACTAGTGTCCATAAAAGCCCACATTTCTCACAATTTCATACTTTTACTACACATTTTACTAACTTTGCAATTTGGTCCCTATTAGGAGACTTTCATGAAAAATCACCAAGAGAAAGGTGTTTACTACTCTTTAATCTTTCATTTTCTACGACTAGGCATCGATTTACTTGCATATCATGCATGAGTATATTTTTGAATACAAACCCTAGCTCATATTAGTGGTAGAAATAGCTAGATTAGGCTACAAGGATTTCAAAAATACGAAGAGCATGAAAAACGGGGCTTAGAGTCACTTACTCGAATCTTGAAAATGAAGGAAACCTTAGCTATGGAGGCTCTTCAAATTCGGCACACTTGGGGAAGAAGATGGACACTTTTTTTTATTATTTTTCCCTTTTTCCTTAATAATTTCTTTTATGCTGTTTCATACTTAAACTTTCTAGAAACTCAATTTTGCAAATTTTACAATTTTAGTCCTAAAGGACAAATTAATCACTATTTCATAAAATTTCCTTCATGAAATTTTCTCAATATCATGGAAGCATACCATAAACTGAAAAATAATCATGAAATAAATTTTTTTACTTCAAATTTTTGGTCTCGAAACCACTATTCTGACTAGGCCCTAATTCGGGCCGTTACAATCCCAACCCAATGCAATGCATCATAAATAGTGTCATGGCATGCTTTCACACAGTAAATAGATCATACAGATTTATCATAGCAGTTACAGTACACACGCTAAACAAAACATGCTATCATATATGTGTACTTAATCACATTACAGAATAGGGATCTTAGTATCACCCACCAACCCTTTTACTGGTCACAGTCGACTAAAACAACCCGTGCAACCTTTAAGAACAACACAAATTAATTGTCTCAAACGCCCATGTAGCCTGCCCATGTGGATTACACAGCTTGGCCCAAATTCCACACGCCTGTATGGTTCACCTTCGTGGCCCACACGGCCATATTGGCCTAGCTCGTGCCTTGCACACGGCCTAGCCAGCCTCACATGCCCCTGTCCATCGTGCTCATGTGGCATGCGCACGGCCTAGCTCATTGACCACACGACCGTTTCTCACCACACGGCCTCCACACAGGCAGTCCACAAGCTCATATGGCGTCGACAGCCTCGTTTCTAGCTTTCATCGAATCGCGTTTTTAGTGTGTTCAGAGTACACACTTGGTTCGTTTTTGATGTTAACGCTATTCCGAGCACTCCAGAACCGATAATTGTTAATAGGAAGCCTAAATTTAGTCACTTAATCTGAGTATTAAAAATAAGAAATCGACACTAGCATTAAATCCACGACTTCAAGAACTTACCAAAGCAAAATACAGTTTCCAGTAGACCCTACTCGCCGCTACAGACGTCTAATCCCTTAAAGCAGATCCTAAACAAGAGTAATCGTACTCTTTCTTAAATCCTAAATTCAAACTAATAATACAATTAAAGAAAAATCACTTACTGAACGAGCTCAACCAATCCCAAAGAATGATGAAACCGATGAAGGAAAAATCCAAAGAAAAATCAGCAAGGAATATGGACAGATTTTCGAAAAACAAAAAGGAGGGGAAAGAATTTTTGGCAAAGAAGATTTGGGAACAAAAGGAAAAGCTAAAAAAGTTTGAAAAGTAACAGACTGTAGGATTCTTATAATTCCCCCTTCTTAATGCCACTACTTCATCTTTTAGTAAAGCTCAAACTCCTACACGGCGTGAGTGGTAAAAATTAATGCCTTAGCAACGACTTGAACACAGGACCTTAAGCACAATCCCTTGCCACTTAACCACCAGACTAGTAGGCCCCATTCTGATATATTCTACCCAATTTTTATTTAAAAGCCTGATTTCCAAGAGTTAGGTTTTATTCAATAAAAGCACAAAATTTTTTCCCAAGTTGAGACTTGAACCTGGGACCTCCAAAACATACCCAGAACACACATTCAATTAAGTAGACAAATATTTATATCAAATAATTGCAAAAACAATTTCAAAAATTTTCAAGCACTACAAATCACAAAAGTCGAAATTTTGGGGCGTTACAACTCTGCCCCCATTAAAGAAAATTTCGTCCTCGAAATTTTAGCTAATCAAAAGAGATGAGGATACTGCTATCACATCGTATCCTCTGGCTCCCAAGTAGCCTCCTAAGTGCTATGACTCCGCAAAATGGAGTGCGGCACTTACGACCATACAGTGCCTCATACGGTGCCATCTGTATACTAGACTGATAGCTATTGTTGTAAGCGAACTCTGCTAACGGCAGGTACTCCTCCCAACTGCCTCGGAACTCTATCACACAGCCCTTCAACATGTCCTCCAATATTTGAATTACCCTTTCCGACTGACCGTCTGTCTGAGGATGAAAGGGAATACTAAAGTTAAGTCGTAAAACCAAAGCCTCGTGAAGCTTCTGCCAGAATTGAGATGTAAAATGAGGATCTCCATCGGAGATGATCGACACAGGAAACCCATGTAGTCTCGCCATCTCAGATATGCATAACTTAGCTAGTTTTGAAGGGAGTAGTCTGTCCTGACCGGAATGAATTGAGCAGACTTGGTGAATCGATCCACAATGACCCATACAGAATCCTTCTTAGTGGGTGTTAGAGGCAACCCACGAACGAAGTCCATCGTCACTCGCTCCCATTTCAACATCGGTATCTGTACTGGCTGTAGTAACCCCAAAGGCAACTGTTGCTCAGCCTTAACCTACTGACAAGTTAGACAATGAGCAACGAAGTCAGTCACCTCACGCTTCAATCCTAGCCACTAGTACAACTCTCGAAGATCCCTGTACATCTTATTCTCACCGGGATGCACAGCGTAAGGGCTACTATGCACTTCCCTCAGGATTGATTATGTAACACCCCGAATATTTTTACAGTAAGATAGTATTCTTGATATAGTAAAATAAGGAAATAAAGTGGTAAGGAGAGAAAATTTATGTCATTGGGAAGTATATTATGACAAATTAATTCAAGAAAGGACTAAATTGTAAAAGTGATTAAAGTTTTGTTGCCCTCGAGTAAATATTCAAAATTTAAGGGGTTAAAGTGTAAATATGAAAAGTTAAAGGACCAATAGTGCAAATATTTTATGGGTGGAATGATCTAGAAACCAAGAAAAATGGATGGATTAGGACCAAATTGAATAGGTGAAGAATTATGAGGGACTAAATCGTAATTTTACCAAATTAAGTGGTGACTCAAGGATGGAATTTTAAAAGACCATGAAGGGAAAAATAGTTAATTAGAAGGAGAGAGAAATCTAGAAGGTAATGATGGTGTGATGATATTTTATAATTATTTAATAGGATAAATATTACTTTATTAATATTTTAATAAGATATTTTATTATTTTATTATTTTATTTAGTATATACATGTGTGTGTGTGTGGAAAAAAAGAGAAAAAAAAGAAAGAAACCACCACCTATCCATGCATAAACGTGAGAAGAGAAGAGAAAGAAAGGAAGTTTTGCTTTCTTTACAATTTAGTCCTTCCACCAAAAATTCACCATTTTCACCTAGAAATCAAAAGAATTTCCATAGCTACCAAAGGAGAAAAATGTTAAGGAGACTATGGGGAGTTAGAATGTCAAGTTGGACTTAAGAAATAGAAGCTGGAAGAGAGAGAATATCAAGTTAAAGATTGAAACCAAGGGGAAAAGGTAAGAACATCAAGATTTTCATATATTTTTAAGTTTGATATTATTGAAAAAGCATGGAAATGATGTTAATGTAGAGTTTTATTATATATATGGTTCTATGTTCTTGATATATTAATGAAGAGAAATAAGAGAAAGTGATGGGAAATATTGTAGAGAAAGGAAATAAGGGTGGTATAAACTTAGTAATTAATATCTTGCACTAAAATAGTTTGGACAGCAGCAGTAAGTTAACTTTGAAAAATCACCAAAAATGGTAGAAACTGAATTAGAAGTTGAGTGAGATATGGAATTAAAACTTGTTGAGTATATTTTCATATAAAAGAAACATAACAAGTAAATGAGTTCTGTATTCTGAGATATTTATATTTTTGTAAGACTGGTTCAGAATGATTTCGGGCTCCTCTATTCTGACTTGGAAAAATCATTAAAAATTGTATAAAAATTATTATGGGACATAATTTATATGCTTAGAGAAATAAACGAAAACATCATCCGAATCCTGTATGAAGAGATAATTAATTTTTAGTGAAGAAGGGTCAGGACTGTTAGATAGCAGAACAGGGGTGACTTTAAAGAATAAACT
Organism: Gossypium stocksii; assembly: GCA_020496765.1. Taxonomy (NCBI): domain Eukaryota; kingdom Viridiplantae; phylum Streptophyta; class Magnoliopsida; order Malvales; family Malvaceae; genus Gossypium; species Gossypium stocksii. Next base: position 61,432,388 of record CM035622.1, read on the forward strand.
GTACTAATTGACTAAACCAAAAATTATGAAATTTTTATGGTAAGAGTATATATGAGTCTAGTTTCAGAAAAAATTTGTGGATCTTAATTTGGAGTTCTTTAGGTCAAGATATAAATAATTTAGTGACTATGACTCAAATGGATAGCTTTGAATATACACATAAGTAAATAGTGAAATTATTGATAATATTACTCATAAGCATGTTATATAAATTAAAGGTTGTGGAATGGAGAGGAGGAGAAAAATATGTATGAATAATCAGTTAGCATGGCTAATTTGTATGTTTTAGGCTCAGGGACTAAATTGAATAAAAGTAAAACTTTATGGGCAATTTTGTAAAAATGTTAGAAATGATCAAATTACATGAAATGGATTATTTTATTATTTAAATTTCAAAATTCAAATGAAATTACTAATTTAGTTTAAGATCGGGGAAAAACATGTTTTAAGGATTAAATTGAAAAGTGTTGAAATTATGTAAAATTTTGATATTTTATAGAATTCATGGGCTGTTATTAATATGTATGATGATAGTGGCTGGAAATAAGGATTAAATTGCAAGAATTTATTTTTCTGAGCCTAAGGGTAAAATCGTCATTAACTAAAGATTTAGGGGCAAAATGGTAATTTTTCCTAGATCATTAATTGAATGTATTAGAATATAGAATAAATGAAAACGATGACCAAATTTATTATAAAAATCCGAATGACTCAAATACGAGACTGGAATATGGAAAGAAAAATGACATTTATCATGACATGTAAATATGTGATTACCCTTTTGAGACGTTGATACAAGGAAATTAAGTATGTTGAGACGAATAATAAATCCAAATAAAATATGTCGAGAAAAATAAATATGTTTGGGGGGTTCTAAATATAAATGTTACATGAAATAAAATATTTGATAAATAAATCAGTAACTCCAGTAATGCCCTGTAACTCTAATCTGGTGTTGGATTCGGGTTAGGGGCGTTACATTTAGTAGTATCAGAGCTAAAGTTTAGTCGGTTCTCAGACTGAATGTAGTATATGAGATGTCTAGAAATACATGCAACTATGTAACCTATGATAAGATAGTATGATATCTTCCAACCCTGATGAGATTTATTTTACTTAAAGATAAAGATGCTATTCCAACCGAGCTAATTCCAATAATATTGAAACCAATATTCGAATATATGAGTAAAAGTTGATTATGATGAGTCGGAACTCGTAAAGGTATGAATAAATGTTACATTTAAATTTATGTGTATAGTAAGTTCATGTGTAAATGTGGTAACATAATTGTCATTTTAAGTAATTTAATGATATTTGTATGATATGATGATTAATATCATGAAATATTATGCTTTGTGGTTATTATTTAATAATATGCAAATTATGTGAGCTACTTGATAAATATGAATAAGTGATTATTGTGAAATTTGAATATTTGTTATTGAAAGGTAAAATGAAATGTATTGAATTAAGAATATATGTGATTAATTGAAATGTGCATTGGTCGAATAAATGAAATGAGTAAGTTTGTACGAAAATAAATTATCGATTCTTTTTATGTTGTTATATTTTGTTAACATATGAGTTGCGTTGCCTATAGACTGATTATTTAATGAAAATTGCAAATTGGACTATGAATGAGATTATTAAAAGTTGAAGAGAAAGATTTCCCATTTGAACCTTAGGAATATATGAGGATACAACTGACATGTCACTAAGATGATTGAGTTCCGAACTCGTTGAGTTGAGTCCGAGTTCGTGAGATGTAACTAGGCATCCGAACTCGTTGAGTTGAGTCCGAGTTCACTTATGGATGCGAAAGCCCGAACTCGTTGAGTTGAGTCTGAGTTCGTGAGATGTAACTAGGCATCCGAACTCGTTGAGTTGAGTCCGAGTTCACTTATGGATGCGAACGCCCGAACTCGTTGAGTTGAGTCCGAGTTCACTTATGGGCAGGTTACATTACATGGTAGCTTGAGCTATATATTCGTGGACTATTGAGTTTGGTTTAGCCGCGAGCATAACACTTATGTGCATGCGTTCCGTTGTATTCGATTATATTCCGATGAGTTCAATGGGAAATCGATTAAGTGAAAAAGTTCAATAGTTGAGCAATTGATAATACAGTCAAAACTGAGAATGAGTTAATAAGTGAAGATGGGTTCTGGATAGAGATATTAGATTTTTGAAAATTACTTGGGATAGACAATACCACTGCTAAAGAAAGAAGTTAATTATAGGAAAATTGATTTATTCAGATAAGATATTTACAGAATGGTTAACTGAAAAATTTCTTCCTAATTATTTTCTTGAGTAAACTGAATGATATGAAATTTTTGATGACTATACTAGTAAATGGAATTAGTGAATAAATTGCAAAAATATTTGAATATAACTATCATAATTGGGCATATTACAGTAGATTTGTGAAATTTGAAAGAAATTATTTATTATGAGTTGAAATGTGAATTGAAATTGAGATATGAGATTTAAAAGCTTTAACCAAAGGTTCATGATTTGATTAAAGATAATATAGATGATATATGATGCCATTTGATGAAAGATTTCTGTTTAGATATGAAATTAAATACAAATTAACACATATGACATATATTGTTACATGTTTGATGTCTTTTATTTATTATAGTTTTTATAATTTGAATTATGGTAATACCACTGAATATAGACATACTTAGTATATAGTTGTATCACTATAATTCAAATTATTTATTATTATTAAATGTTAAATGTTAAATTATGTGTATGGTAAGTGAAATATGAGGTAAGTGTTATTGTTGAATTGAATATAAATTAAATTGAGTGATGGGTAAATTTAGTATTGAATTTATATTGATGAGAAAAGTGAAATTAAATTGAGTTGTGAATAAATTGAAAGAGAAAATGGAATTAAAAAGTGATATATGAAATACATGATAAAGATTATTAATAAATTACAGATGACTGATGAATAGTGAATTTTAAATAATATTACAGGTATTAAAGAAAGAGAAGATATAAACATATATGACTATTAGTACAATGATTAAATTGTAAAATATGTAAAAGCATTATGCTAAAAGTGTAAGAGTGATATGCGTGCATAATGGAATTTGCACAAGTAGAGGAGATTAGATCTACTAAGATATTAGTGGTATACCATTAAGGGATTCTAGGCATTCTCTGATAATAAAACGTTGTTACTCATCAAGTGCTCTCTAATTAATAGTGCATAAGATTACACTTCTATATCTGTTTCGTATATCCTAAGTATTCTGTTTAGTCTATGAGCCTCTGTTAAAAAGGTAAACAATTTTCGTTACAAGGTAAGGGGTTATCTCTAATTCATGTTTGAAAATAGTGAATTAAAAATAAATTGTGAACTGAAAATATAGAGAATGGATATAAATGATAAATTAGATAAGAATATGAAGAAAGGAACTATAGAATTATAGAGATAATGAAGTCCATGATCAAAAGAAGCAAGGGAATTTCGAGGACGAAATTTATTTTAAGGGGGAGGGAAATGTAACACCCTGAATATTTTTACAGTAAGATAGTATTCTTGATATAGTAAAATAAGGAAATAAAGTGGTAAGGAGAGAAAATTTGAGTTATGTCATTGGGAAGTATATTATGACAAATTAATTCAAGAAAGGACTAAATTGTAAAAGTGAGAAAAGTTTTGTAGCCCAAGAGTAAATATTCAAAATTTAAGGGGTTAAAGTGTAAATATAAAAAGTTAAAGGACCAATAGTGCAAATATTTTATGGGTGGAATGATCTAGAAACCAAGAAAAATAGATGGATTAGGACCAAATTGAATAGGTGAAGAATTATAAGGGACTAAATCGTAATTTTACCAAATTAAGTGATGACTCAAGGATGGAATTTTAAAAGATCATGAAGGGCAAAATAGTCAATTAGAAGGAGAGAGAAATCTAGAAGGTAATGATGGTGTGATGATATTTTATAATTATTTAATAGGATAAATATTACTTTATTAATATTTTAATAAGATATTTTATTATTTTATTTAGTATATATGTGTGTGTGTGTGTGTGGAAAAAAAGAGAAAAAAAAGAAAGAAACCACCACCTATCCATGCATAAACGTGAGAAGAGAAGAGAAAGAAAGGAAGTTTTGCTTTCTTTACAATTTAGTCCTTCCACCAAAAATTCACCATTTTCACCTAGAAATCAGAAGAATTTCCATAGCTACCAAAGGAGAAAAATGTTAAGGAGACTATGGGGAGTTAGAATGTCAAGTTGGACTCAAGAAATAGAAGCTGGAAGAGAGAGAATATCAAGTTAAAGATTGAAACCAAGGGGAAAAGGTAAGAACATCAAGATTTTCATATATTTTTAAGTTTGATATTATTGAAAAAGCATGGAAATGATGTTAATGTAGAGTTTTCTTATATATATGGTTCTATGTTCTTGATATATTAATGAAGAGAAATAAGAGAAAGTGATGGGAAATATTGTAGAGAAAGGAAATAAGGGTGGTATAAACTTAGTAATTAATATCTTGCACTAAAACAGTTTGGACAGCAGCAGTAAGTTAACTTTGAAAAATCACTAAAAATGGTCGAAACTGAATTAGAAGTTGAGTAAGATATGGAATTAAAACTTGTTGAGTCTATTTTCATATAAAAGAAACATAACAAGTAAATGAATTCTGTATTCTGAGATATTTATATTTTTGTAAGACTGGTTCAGAATGATTTCGGGATCCTCTATTTTGACTTGGAAAAATCATTAAAAATTGTATAAAAATTATTATGGGACATAATTTATATGGTTAGATTATTTAATGAGTCTATTGTCATAATTTATATGGTTAGATTATTTAATGAGTCTATTGTCAAGAGAAATAAACGAAAACATCATCCGAATCCTGTATGAAGAGATAATTAATTTTTAGTGAAGAAGGGTCAGAACTGTTAGATAGCAGAACAGGGGTGACTTTAAAGAATAAAATGTACTAATTGACTAAACCAAAAATTATGAAATTTTTATGGTAAGAATATATATGAGTCTAGTTTCAGAAAAAAATTTGCGGATCTTAATTTGGAGTTCTGTAGCTCAAGATATAAATAATTTAGTGATTATGACTCAAATGGGCAACTTTGAATATACACATAAGTAAATAGTGAAATTATTGATAATGTTACTCATAAGCATGTTATATAAATTAAGGTTGTGGAATGGAGAGGAGGAGGAGGAAAATATGTATGAATAATCAGTTAGCATGGCTAATTTGTATGTTTTAGGCTCAGGGACTAAATTGAATAAAAGTAAAACTTTATGGGCAATTTTGTAAAAAAATTAGAAATGATCAAATTACATGAAATGGATTATTTTATTATTTACATTTCAAAATTCAAATGAAATTACTAATTTAGTTTAAGATCGGGGAAAAACATGTTTTAAGGATGAAATTGAAAAGTGTTGAAATTATGTAAAATTTTGATATTTTATAGAATTCATAAGCTGTTATTAATATGTATGATGATAGTGGCTGGAAATAAGGATTAAATTGCAAGAATTTATTTTTTTGAGCCTAAGGGTAAAATCGTCATTAATTAAAGATTCAGGGGCAAAATGGTAATTTTTCCTAGATCATTAATTGAATGTATTAGAATATAGAATAAATGAAAACGGTAACCAAATTTATTATAAAAATCCGAATGACTCAAATACGAGACTGGAATATGAAAAGAAAAATGACATTTATCATGACATGTAAATATGTGATTACCCTTTTGAGAAGTTGATACAAAGAAATTAAGTATGTTGAGACGAATAATAAATCCAAATAAAATATGTCGAGAAAAATAAATATGTTTGGGGGAAAATATGTCTAATTTTAATTGGTTCCAAATATAAATGTTAGATGAAATAAAATATTTGATAAATAAATCAGTAACTCTAGTAATGCTCTGTAACTCTAATCTGGGGTTGGATTCAGGTTAGGGGCGTTACAGAATATCTTAGGTCCTCATCAGTCGATACACAGATTCGTCCTATAAAGCACAACACCCCATCATTATTAAGCCAAAATGCGTAGTAACCTCAATCTCAATCTGTCAAAATCATAACTCGGGAGATTTATCCCCTATCGGTTTATCTCTAATCTAATTAATCCATGTCGGTTTCACTTGCAGCTTTGCCAACAAACTCCCATCATCATAAAGACTCAGTCGAGTGAACTGCACTTTCAGATCGGTCACAGCCCTACGGCTAAATGCATTAGCCACCATGTTGGCCTTACTAAGATAGTACTCGATGCCGCAGTCATAATCCTTAAGCAGCTCAACCCATCGATGCTGCCTAAGATTTAAATCCTTCTAAGTGAGGAGATACTTGAGGCTCTTGTGATCAGTGTAGACAGTACACTTCTCTCCGTACAAGTAATGCCTCCAGATCTTAAAGGCAAAGACCACTGCAACTAACTCTAAGTCTTGCCTCAGATAGTTAACTTCATGAGTTTTGAGCTATCAAGACGTATAAGCCACTACCTTACTGTCTTGCTTCAAAACACAACCCAAACCCACATGTGACGCATCACTGTATACAATGAAGTCCTTCCCAGGCTCGGGCTATATCAACACTGGAGCCTGTGTCAAAACTGTCCTGAGCTTCTGAAAGCTCTTCTGTTGTGCATCAGTCCACACAAAAGGAACTTTCTTACGCAACAGCTTAGTCAACGGTGCCGTGACCAAGGATAACCCCTCCACGAAACGACGGTAGTATAATGCCAACCCCAGAAAACTACGAATCTCTTATACATTCTTTGGCTATTTTCAATCCAATACAGTCTCAATCTTACGAGGATCCACACGAATCCCCTCAACAGATACCACATGTCCCAAGAAAGTAACCTCTCAAAGCCAGAACTCACACTTGGAGAACTTTGCATGCAACTATTTCTTTCAGAGAGCTTGCAGAACAACCCTAAGATGCTCATCGTGCTCATCCTCTATCTTAGAATACACCATAATATCGTCAATAAACACTACCATGAACTGGTCCAAGTAGGGTTGGAACACTTGGCTCATCATATCCATAAACGTCGATGGTTCATTAGCCAACCCGAAGCACATAACTAGGAACTCGTAATAACCATAATGAGTCCTAAATATCGTATTATGCACTTTGACCTCCTTTACTCTCAACTTGTGGTAACCTGGCCGCAGGTCAATCTTTGAGAACACTGAAGCCCCTCTGAACTGATCGAATAAATCATCAATCCTTGGAAGTGGGTACTTATTCTTAACCGTAAACTTATTCAACTGACGGTAGTCTATGCACATCCTCATCGTACCGTCCTTCTTCTTTACAAACAGAAATGGTGCTCCCCATAGAGATACACTAGGACGAATAAACCCATGATCCAACAACTCCTGTATCTAGGCCCAGTATCCAAAACACTAATGTCGGTTAAGAATGCCTCACACCCCTTTCTTACCAACTTCTCTGCTACCAATGCAGATATCACATTACTCAAGTAATTCCGTCGCTCCCCAATCACGACTATCTCATTATTCTCCCCAGTTCAAAGAACAATACTCTTCTCAACACAATCTAGACTCACACAGTGCTTCTCCAACCAGTCCATGCCCAGAATCAAATCGAACTCCCCAAACGAAAGCTCCATCAAGTCAGCCAAGAACACAGTCCCTTGGACCTCTAACAGAACATCCCTAAACAGTTTACTGACTCTAACAGGCTGCCCCAACGGACTCACCACTGATATCTCGCTAGAAGTACTCGCATACGTCATACCCAAAGTCTTAGATACAGAACATGCAACATAGGAATGTGTAGAGCCTATGTCTATTAGTGCAAAATAAGGTACAGCAAAGATTAAAAACATACCCATGATGACGTCCGAAGCATCTCCATCCTCACGACAATGTGTAGCATAGACCAGTGTAGACTGCCTCGCCTCAGTCAGCCCAATACCTCTGCTCGATGCTCTCTCACTGTGACCCATACTGTTACCACCGCTAGCCTTACCTCGGCCCCTAGGTGGCTGTTGTACCCCTCTCAGCGGCTGTGCAGTCTCAACAACCGGAGCTTAAATTAGATTACCCCTTAGTGGGTAATCCTTAACTTAGTGCTCGGTAGACTCGCACCTCAAACACGCTCAAGTAACTCTCTAACACTCACCTGGATGACTCCTATTACAGTGTTGACACATAGCCACCCTAGTAGGAACAACCAATGTAGGCCTAACTCTTATGGGCCATTGGTCCTGGCCCTTTTCTTAGGCCTCATAGCAGAATTAAAAGGCTCTGGATCTCTCTTAGCCTTCCCTCTATCACATTTTTGGCGTTCAGTGTGCTTCACCTCCTCAGCTATCTTGGCCTTCTCAACCAAGGTTGAGAAATTCTGCTCCCTCTGAGAAGCTATCAGAACACGCAGACCGTTGTGGAGACCATCCTCAAACCGGACACAGTGCTCATACTCAGTCGCCACCATGCCCCTCGCATAACGGTCCAGCCTTAGAAATTTGGCCTCATACTTGGCCACAGAACGGTCCCCCTGTATGAGATTCATGAACTCATGTTGCCTAGTATCAGCGTGACTGGCTACCACATACTTACTCTGGTAGATGGTCTTAAACAAATCCCAAGTCAACCGATTAGGCTGAGTCCCCTCCTTAACAGTCAACCACCACTGATATGCCTCCTGTCGAAGTAAAGATATAGGCCCCTTGAGCTTCTACTCATCAGTGAAGTCCAAACCATCCATAATGTGCTCTGTAGCCTCTATCCAGTACTCGGCCACACTCGGAGCAACCCCAGTGATGCCCTTGAATACCTCAAATCCATTAGACCAGAGTCGTTCCGTAACCGACCCACGGCCCCTAGATCTAACATTTGGCCCCGCTCCAAAATATGAAGCATGGCCTGGGACAGTGCGTCGTCCCCAGCCGTACGATCATATGGTCCTGCCCCAGTATCAGTCGTAGGTGATACCGGTATCTCACTAGCATCCAACACTGGTATAGTATCAGAAGCGAAAGACTCAGCTCGAGCCCTTCTACGGCCCCTACCATGGCCTCCAGTACCCCGTCCACGAGTACCGCGTGTGCTCATCGTATCTATCGAATTAATCTATTAAAAGTCTTATGCAAATCAGTTTATAGTTCCAATATATTATTAACAATTGTTTTATGAAGCATAGTTATCAGAGTATTCAGTATCGGTTATCGTGAGAAAGTCGTCTCACTATAGTCTTCAGTCAACTTTATCGAGAGTGTCTCAGTCGAGTCCTACCTATGTAGTCTCATAACATACAAACAAGGTTTTTTCAACAGATCAAACAGTATTCAGAATATCTAGACATGCTCTCAGTCAATTTAATCACAGTTTTAGCAACTTACTTGGATCGGCGTCAGAGGCTTAGTGTACTACTTACTCAGTATAAAAAACATTTCAAAATTATTTTTGAATCATTTCTCAAAACCACACTTTAAAACCCAAAAATCACAGTCGAGTTTTGCAACCTGGCTCTAATCCCACTAAATGTAACACCCCAAACCCGGCCTACGCGTTATGTCCGAATCTGGCGGCATCACATGAGAGTGCTTTTTGGAAAAACTTTAGCAAGTTGAAGATCATTCCGATATTATCTTTACTTAAGTCAGAAAACCATTAATCGAGTTATTCATTTAAACCCATTTCATTTACTCAAAAACTCTTAGTTAATTTTAGAGAAAAACAAATCTATGTGACGTTTGCAGTTTAAAAATAAATCTATAGATAACAATATAAAAACTAAAAACAGTCAAAGTCCAAAGTTTACAAAAATAACCCAAGTATAATAAAACCAATAACGTTATTAACCAAAGCAAACATCTTTGTGGTCACCCTTGAGCCCTCCGCTGCACCGATCCATCTACTGTTGGGGATTACCTGAGAGACAAATAAATGAAGGGGTGAGTTTTCGCAAACTCAGTGCGTACATCCCCACAGTAAAGTGTGTATATAAATAGATAACAGTCAATCAGTCATAAATCGAGCCTGAGCTCTTAACAGAATCAGTATGGACCATAGCCCACTTAATTCAGAATTCGATCAGATATAATCGGCCTTTAGCCCATACAGAAAACACATGCATATCAAATCAGATACAAATCATGCCCACCAACCCTGTAAACCATCTCCATGCACCCTACACACCATGTGGAGATAAAATCGACCCACCTAGCCCTATACACCAAGTTTGGGGATATAATTGACCCATCCAACCCTACACCCCATGAGGTACCGTAAAACGACACGTAGTAAATAATGGCAGTACAGCTGCCAGTCAAACGGCTAAAAGCCTTACAATCTTCATTCTCTTCAATAACTATCCCAACCCAAGGCAATGCATCCATGGCATGCTTTCATACAGTAAACAGATCATATAGATTTATCATAGCAGTTACAGTATACATGCTAAACAAAACATACTATCACATACGTTTACTGAATCAGATTTCAGAATAGGGGTCTCAGTATCACCTACCGACCTTTTACCGGTCACAATCGACTAAGGTGACTCGTGCAACCTTTCAAAACACAAAAAATTAATGGGCTCACACACCCATGTAGCCTGCCTGTGTGGATCACACGGCCTGGCCCAAATTCCACACGCCCGTGTGGTTCACCCGTGTGGGCCCACACAGTCCTATTGGCCTAGCCTGTGCCTTGCACACCACCTAGCCAGCCTTACAAGCTTGTGTCCTTCGTGCCCATGTGGCATGCGCACAGCCTTGCTTGTCGACCACACGGCCGTGTCTTGCCACACGGCCTCCCCATAGGCAGTCCACACACTTGTGTGGCATCGACAGCCTCGTCTTTGACTTTGGCTGAATCGCATTTTCAGTGCGTTCAGAGTGTTTTCGACTTTGGCTGAATCGCATTTTTAGTGCGTTCAGAGTACACACCTGGTTCGTTTTTGATGTTAAAGCTATTTCAAGCACTCCAAAACCTATAATCGTTAATAGGAAGCCCAAATTCAGTCACTTAATCTAAGTTATAAAATATGAGAAATCCCGACACTAGCGTCAAAACGATGACTTAAAGAACTTACCAAAGCAAAATACGGTTTCCAGCAGACCCCACTCAATGCTACAAACGTCTAATCCCTTAAAGCAGATCTTAAACAAGAGTAATCGTACTCTCTATTAAACCCTTAATCCAAACTAATGATATAACTAAAGAAAAATCACTTACAAAATGCGCTCAACCAATCTCGAAGAATGATAAAACCGAAAGGAAGAAAATCCAAAGAAAAATAAGCGAGGAATATGGACAGATTTTTGAAAAATAAAAAGAAGGGGAAAGAATTTTTGGCAGAGAAGATTTAGGAACAAAAGAAAAAGCTAGAAAACTTTGAAAAGTAACAGACTGTATGATTCTGATAATTCCCCATTCTCAATGCCACTACTTCGCCTTTTAGTAAAACTCAAACTCCTACACGGCGTGAGCAGCAAAAATTAATGTCTTAGTAATGACTCGAACACAGGACCTCAAGCACAATCCCTTGCCACTTAACTACTGACCAGCAGGCCCATTCTGATATATTTTACCCAATTTTTATTTAAAAGCTTGATTTCGAAGAGTTAGGCTTTATTCAATAAAAACCCAAAATTTTTCCCAAGTTGAGACTTGAACCTGGGACCTCCCAAACATACCCAGAACACATATTCATTAAAGTAGACAATTATTTCTATCAAATAATTGCAAAAACAATTTCAAAAATTTTCAACCACTACAAATCACAAAAGTCAAAATTTTAGGGCGTTACAACTCTACCCCCTTAAAGAAAATTTCATCCTCGAAATTTTACCTGATCAAAAGAGATGAGGATACTGCTGCCACATCGAATCCTCTGGCTCCTCTGGCTCCCAAGTGGTCTCATCAGTGCTATGATTCTGCCACAGCACCTTCACTAAAGGAATAGACTTCCTACACAGAACCTTAATGTCGCGATCCAAAATCTGAACTGGCTCCTCCTCAAACTTAGATCTGATCTAATCTCAATATCCTCTAGAGGCACAATGTGCGTGGATCAGAGTTGTAACATCTTAGCATCGAGACATGGAATACATCGTGAATGCAATCCAACTTCAGAGGTAGCTCCAACTGATATGCGACTGGTCCTACTCGTCTTAAAATTCGGTACGACCCAATAAACCGAGGGCTTAGATTGCCCTTGCGACCGAACCTCAGAACCTTTTTCCATGGCTAGACCTTAAGAAAAACCATGTACCCCACAGAGTACTCAATGTCTTTTCTCTTCAGATCAGCATAGGACTTCTGTCTATCAGAAGCCGCTTTCAAACACTCTCTAATCAATCAGACTTTATCCTTAATCTCTGATACCAGCTCTAGACCCAACACCCGTCGCTCACCCAACACAGTCTAGCACAATGGAGTGCGATACTTATGACCATAGAGTGCCTCATACGATGCCATCTGTATACTAGACTGGTAGCTATTGTTGTAAGCGAACTCCGCTAACGGCAGGTACTCCTCCCAACTACCTTGAAACTTTATCACATAGCTCCTCAACATGTCCTCTAATATCTGAATCATCCTCTCCGACTGACTGCCTGTCTGAGGATGAAAGGCAGTACTGAATTCAAGTCGTAAACCCAAAGCCTCGTGAAGCTTCTACAAAAATCGAGATGTAAAATGAGGATCCCTATCAGAGATGATTGACACAGGAACCCCATATAGTCTTACTACCTTAGATATGTATAACTTAGCTAGTTTCTGAAGGGAGTAGTCTGTCCTAACCGGAATGAAGTGAGTAGACTTGGTGAATCGATCCACGATGACCCATATAGAATCCTTCTTAGTGGGTGTTAGAGGTAACCCACTAATGAAGTCCATCGTCACTCGCTCCCATTTCCACTTCAGTATCTGTATTGGCTGTAGCAACCCCTAAGGCAACTGATGTTTAGCCTTAACCTGCTGACAAGTTAGACAACGAACAACGAAGTCAGTCATCTTACGCTTAAATCTTGACCACCAGTACAACTCTTGAAGATCTCTGTACATCTTATTCCCACCGAGATTCATAGCGTAAGGGCTACTATGCGTTTCCCTCAGAATCAACTGTCTTAGGTTGTCATCATTCAGTACACAGATCCATCCTCTAAAGCACAACACCCCATCATTATTAAGCCTAAAATCCGTAGTAACCCTAGCCTCAATCTGTCAAAATCGTAACTCGAGAGATTTATCCCCCATCTGTTTATCTCTAATATGATTAATCCATCTCGGTTTCACTTGCAACTTTGCTAACAAAATCCCATCGTTATAAAGACTCAGTTGACTGAACAACACTCTCAGATCAGTCACAGCCCTATGGCTCAACGCATCAGCCACCACGTTGGCCTTACCAGGATGATACTTGATGCTGTAGTCATAATCCTTAAGCAGTTCAGCCCATCGACGCTGCCTAAGATTTAACTCCTTCTGAGTGAGGAGATACTTGAGGCTCTTGTGATCAGTGTAGATGGTACACTTCTCACCGTACAGGTAATGCCTCCAGATCTTAAGGGCAAAGACCACTGCAGCTAATTCTAAGTCGTGCATCGGATAGTTAACTTCATGAGTCTTGAGCTGTCGAGATGTATAAGCCACTACCTTATCGTCTTGCATCAAAACACATCCCAAACCCACATGTGACACATGACTGTATACCACGAAGTCCTTCCCAAGCTCAGGCTGTATCAACACTAGAGCTTGTGTCAAAATTGTCTTGAGCTTCTCAAAGCTCTCCTGCTTGCATCAGTACACACAAAAGGAATTCCCTTACGCAGTAGCTTAGTCAACGATGCCACGACTAAAGAGAACCCCTCCACGAAACGACGGTAGTATCCTGCCAACCCAAACTATGATCTCTAATACATTCTTCGGCTATTTTTGTTCCAATACAGCCTCAATCTTACGAGGACCCACATGAATCCCCTTAGAGGATACCACATGCCCCAAGAAAGTAACCTCTCGAAGCTAGAACTCACACTTAGAGAACTTTGCATACAACTGTTTCTCTCGGAGAGTCTGCAGAACAACCCTGAAATGCTCATCGTGCTCATCCTCTATCTTAGAATACACCAGAATGTCGTCGATAAACACTACCACAAATTGGTCCAAGTAGGGTTGGAACACTCGAGTCATCAAATCCATGAACACCGCTGGTGCATTAGTTATCTTGAAGGGCATAACTAGGAACTCGTAATGACCATAATGAGTCCTAAATGTCATCTTATGCACATCGGCCTCCTTTATTCTCAACAGGTGGTAACCTGACTGCAGGTCAATCTTTGAGAACACTGAAGCCCCTCTGAACTGATTGAACAAATCATCAATCCTTAGAAGTGGGTACTTATTCTTAACCGATAACTTATTCAATTGACGATAGTCTATACACATCCTCATCATACCGTCATTCTTCTTTCCGAATAGAACTAGTACTCCCCATGGAGACACACTGGGACGAATAAACCCACGATCCAACAACTCCTGTATCTGGGCCTTAAGTTCAATATGCTCATTCGGTGCCATTCAATAAGGGGAGATAGACACCAGAGCTGTACCAAGAATCAAGTCAATCCTAAACTCTACTTCTCGACTCGGAGGCAAACCCGGTAGTTTCTCTAGAAACACATCTGGAAAGTCCCTCACAGTGCGGATGTCCTGAACCGAAGAGTCCCTAGTATCCAAAACACTGATGTAGGCTAAGAATGCCTTACATCCTTTTCTTACCAACTTCTCTAATACCAACGCAGATATCACATCACTCAAGTAATTCTGTCGTTCCTCAATCACGACTATCTCATTATTCTCCTCAATTCAAAGAACAATCCTCTTCTCAGTACAATCCAGACTCATACAGTGCTTCTCCAATTAGTCCATGCCTAGAATCAAATAGAACTCCCCAAATGAAAGATCCATCAAGTCAGCCAAGAACAAAGTGCCTTGGACCTCTAACGGAACGTCCCTAAAGTTTTTATTGATTCTAACAGACTGCCCTAATGGACTCACCACTGATATCTCGCTAGAAGTACTCTCATACGTCATACCCAAAGTCTCAGATACAGAACATGCAATATAGGAATGTGTAGAGCTTATATCTATCAGTGCAAAATAAGGTACATCAAAGATAAAGAACGTACCTATAATGACGTTCGAAGCATCTCTATCCTCACGATGACGTGCAGCATAGACCAGTGCAGGCTGCCTCACCTCAGTCGGCCGAGCACCTCTGCCCGGTGCTCTCTAACCTCGAACCATACCGTTACCACCCTTAGCCTATCCTCGGCCCCTAGGTGGCTGCTGTACCTCTCTCGGTGGCTGTGTAGTCTCAACAACTGGAGCTTACATCTGATTACCCCTTAGTGGACAATCTTTAGCTCGGTGCTCAGTAGACCTGCACCTCAAACGTGCTCCAGTAACTCTCCAACACTCGCCTGGATGACTCCTATTTTAGTGCTGACACATAGCCACCCTAGTAGGAACAACCAAAGTAGGCCCAACTCTTTTGGGCCCATCAGTCATGGCCTTTTTCTTAGGCCTCATAGTAGAATTAGAAGGCTCTGGATCCCTCTTAGCCTTCCCTCTATCACGGCACTAGCGCTTAGTGCACTTCACCTGCTCGGCTATCTTGGCCTTCTCGACCAAGGCTGAGAAATCCCGCTCCCTCTGAGGAGCTATCAGAACACGCAAGCAGTCACGGAGACTATCCTCAAACTGCACACAGCGCTCATACTCAGTCGCTACCATGCCTCTCGCATAACGATTCAGTCTTAGGAATTCGACCTCATACTCGGCCACAAAACGATCCCCTATGTGAGATTCTGGTAGGTGGTCTTAAACAAATCCCAAGTCAACTGATCGGGCTGAGTGCCCTCTTTAATAGTCAACCACCACTGATATGACTCGTCCCAAAGTAGAGATACAGTCCCCTTGAGTTCTTCTCATCAGTGAAGTCCAAATCATCCATAATGCACTCTCTAGCCTCCATCTAATACTCGACCACACTTGGAGCAACCCTAGCGATGCCCCTGAATACCTCAGCCCCATTGGACTGGAGTCGTTCCATAACTGACCCATGGTCGCCAAATCTAGTATTGGGCCTAGTAACCCTCTCTAAAATACGAAGCATTACCTGGGACAGTGTGTCGTCCCCAGCCATACGATCATATGGTCCTACCCCAGTATCAGTCGTAGGCGATACTGATGTCTCACTAGCATCCACCACCGGTATAGTATCAAAAGCGAAGGACTCAGCTCGAGCCCCTCTACGGCCCCTACCACAGCTTCTAGTACCCCGTCCATGAGTTGTAACACCCCTTACCCAAGACTGTCGCCAGAGTCGAGCACGAGGTTTTACCAAACTCATCTTACTAGTTTGAGGCATAAAAATTTACTTTTAAAATTAATTCACTCACATTCATCCAATATATCCCTAAAAAGGGCCTCGAGGCCCTAAAACATCCAATTGAAATGGTTCGGGGCCAAACCGGGAACATTAAAAATTTTTCGGTAACTTACACAATTCAAAACAATTTATTTCACTATTCATAATAAAACTGTCCACCTACGTAACAGTGACTAAATTAATTATAACTCGAATTATAAAACTTGAAATTTAAATTTGTAAATTTTCCCTGAAACTAGACTCATATATCTTCTTACCATAATTTTTCCAGAATTTTTGGTTTGACAAATTAATACAGTTTATTCATTAAAGCCTCCCCTATTTTGCTGCCCGACAGTCCTAACTACTATTCACTAACATTTCAATTTCTCTTTATATATAATTCAAAAGATGTTCTCGTTTGTTTTTTCTGAAATAGGCTCAATAAGGAATATAACCATATAAATTATTTATGTTCCATAATTATTTTTGTACAAATTTTAATGATTTTTTCAAATTAGAATAGGGGATCACAAAATCATTCTAAACCAGTCTCACAAAAATTTAAATAACTTAGAAGATAGAATTCTTTTACTTGCCTTGTTTCCTTTATATAAAAATAGACTCAATAAGCTTTAATTTTATATCTCATTAACCATTTAATTCCATTTCTAAAATTTTTAGTGATTTTTCAAAATCACATCACTGCTACTGTCCCAAAACTGTTTCATGGCCAACTTTTACTCTCTCATAATTTCTTTCTATAAACTATCATTTAGGCATACATAACACCAAAACATGTTCTTAATTAGCCATTTCAATAACTAATCATTATCAAGTACTCACATGCCATTCTTTAGTCATATCATAAGGACATACACACAAAATAGGCAAGTCCCTATAGGTGCCATTACTTAAAACGTTTCGAATCACAAAATACCAAGATAGCCCTTTGATAGTGTGAAACGATCTTTGACGTCCTTACAATCCCCGAGTTGGCTTGGCGATACTATAAAAAGAGAGAAAAGAAAGGGAGTAAGCATAAAGCTTAGTGAGTTTGAATGTAAATAAATAACAACATTCTAAATGAATTATCAAGATAACTTTAACCTTCAAGCTCAATATGCATAAGTCTTGAATTTTCTTACCTGAACCTTTTTAAACATAGACTTATCTTACCTTTCCTTGAGTATACTCTTTAAATTTCCTGTTGAACCACTTGGAATACTAAGGATATACGGGTGCCTTTTCTTTTTAAACTTACCATTTCCATGTCTTGACATGGTCTTACGTGGTATCCTTGCCTTATGAACTCACAATTGCCATGCCTTGGCATGGTCTTACGTGATTTCCTTGCCTTGTAAAACTTACCAATGCCATGCCTTGGCAGGGTCTTACTTGATATCCTTAAACCCTAATGTCATGACATTTGTATCTTACACATTCCTAAGGTTCAACCGAGACTTTTAAGTATCATTTCACCATCAATTCTTACTTGAGTCATCAATGAATAAATTCGCAAAATAAACATATAGATGCTAAAAAAATAACAGTATTAAATATAAATAACAAAACATTGCATTTATTTACCGCAAACTTACCTGATATAAAATACGATCAAATATTTTGATCTAGTCCTCAACCTTTTTCTTTCCCCGGTCTAATCCCGAATTTCGTTCATCTTAATCTATAATAGCAAATTTAGCTTACTTGATACTCCCATTTATCAAAACGGTCCTTGACTCTAACTTTGGCAAAATTATGATTTTGCCCCTAAACTTTTGCATATTTACACTTTTGCCCCAAAGCTTGGAAATTAAACTTTATCCCTAATTCTTATGTTTTAGGACATGCTGATTATTTTTTTCCCACTATGGCCATCAAGTTCTCACTCTAACATGTACTTATGAACATTAGGTATTTTTACCGATTATGTCGTTTTACTCGTTTTCACTTAAAATCACTTAGCACAAGTTGTTTAACATAATTTCAAACTTCATATTCTACCATAAAACATCAAAATAGACACATTTCACCTATGGGTATTTTTCCAAATATTAACCCTAGGTTAAATTATTGCTAGAATAAGCTAAATCAAGTTACCGGGACTCCAAAAACGTAAAGAACATTAAAAACGGGGCTAGGATGCACTTACTATGAGCTTGAGAAGTTGAAGAAACCCTAGCTATGGTGTCACATTGAAGTTTTGGCATAATGAAGAAGATGGACAACATTTTGCCATCTTTTTCCATTTTTAATCTTTTAATTACCAAATGACTAAAATGCCCTTCATTAAAACTTTAGTTATTTTTATCTATGTATGTCCATTTTTTCCATGAAAACCTAATCGTCTAATTACCATTTAAGGACCTCTACTTCAATTATGCTCTTCAATTTAATCATTTTCTATCTAGAACTCATATTTATCAACTTTTTCAAACAAGCCCTAATAGGCAAATTAAACATGTAATTCATAGAATTTTCTATCGATACTCTAACACATGCATCTAATCACTCGGTAAATTATAAAAATTAATTGGAATAAAATTTTCTATCTTGGATTCATGGTTTCGCAACCACTATTCTGTTTAGGCCTTATTTTGGGATGTTACACGAGTACCGCGTGTGCTCATCGTATCTATCGAATTAATCTGTATTAAAAGTCTTATGCAAATCAGTTTACAGTTCCAATATATTATTAACAAATGTTTTATGCACCATAGTTATCAGAGTATTCAGTGTCGGTTGTCGCGAGAAAGTCGTCTCACTACAGTCTTAAGTCTACTCTATATAGAGTGTCTCAGTAGGGTCCTACCTAAATAGTCTCATAACATACAAACAATGTTTTTCAACAGATCAAACAGTATTCAGAACATCTAGACATGCTTTCAATCAATTTAATCACAATTTTAGTAACTTACTTGGATCGGTGTTGGAGGCTCGGTGTACCACTTACTCAGTATAAAAAACATTTCAAAAACATTTTCGAATCATTTCTCAAAACCATACTTTAAAACCCAAAAGCCACAGCTGAGTTTTGCAACCTGGCACTGATGCCACTAAATGTAACACCCCAAACCTGGCCTAGACGTTATGGCCGAATCTGGCGGCGCCACATGAGAGTGCTTTTTGGAAAAAACTTTAGCAAGTTGAAGATCATTCCGGATATTATCTTTGCTTAAGTCAGAAAACCATTAATCGAGTTATTCATTTAAACCCATTTCATTTACGCGGAAACTCAAAAACAGTCAAAGTCCAAAGTTTGCAAAAATAACCCAAATATAATAAAACCAGTAAAGTTATTAACCAAAGCAAATGTCTCTATGTTCACCCTCGAGGCCTTCGCTACACCGATCCATCTACTGTTGGGGATTACTTGAGAGACAAATAAATAAAGGGGTGAGTTTTCGCAAACTCAGTGGGTACATCCCCACAGTAAAACATGCATATAAACAAATAATAGTCAATCAGTCATAAATCGAGCCTGAGCTCTTAATAGAATCAGTGTGGACCGTAGCCCACTCAGTATAGAATTGGATCAGATATAATCGGCCCTTAGCCCATACAGAAAATGCATGCATATCAAATTAGATACAAATCATGCCCACCAACCCTGCACGCCATCTCCATCCACCCTACACACCTTGTGGGGATAAAATCGACCCATCCAGCCCTACACACCAAGTATGAGGATATAATCGACCCATCCAACCCTACACACCATGAGGTATCATAAAACGGTATATAATAAATAATGGTAGTATAGCTATCAGTCAAACGGCTAAAAGCCTTACAGTCTCCCTTTTCTTCAATAACCATCCCAACCCCATGCAATGCATCATAAATAGTGTCATGGCATGCTTTCACACAGTAAACAAATCATATAGATTTATCATAACAGTTACAGTACACATGTTAAACAAAACATGCTATCACATACGTTTACTTAATCACATTTTAGAATAGCGGTCTCAGTATCACCTACCGGCACTTTTACCGGTCACAGTCGACTAAGGCAACCCGTGCAACCTTTCAGAACAGCAAAAATTAATGGGCTCACATGCCTATGTGGCCTGCCCGTATGGATCACACGGCCTGGCCCAAATTCCACATGCCCGTGTGGGCCCATACGCCCGTGTGGCTCAGACGGCCCGATTAGCGTAGCTCGTGCCTCGCACACAGCCTAGCCAGCCTCACATGCCTATGTCTGTCGTGCCCGTGTGGCATGCGCATAGTCTAGCTCGTCGATCACATGGTCGTGTCTTTCCATACGACCTCCACACGGGCAGTCCACACGTCCGTGTGGCGTCGACAACCTTATTTTTAGCTTTCGTCGAATCACGTTTTCAGTGCGTTCAGAGTACACACCTAGTTCATTTTTTACGTTAACGCTATTCTGAGCACTCCAGCACTTATAATCGTTAATAGGAAGTCCAAATTCAGTCACTTAATCCAAGTTATTAAAAATAAGAAATCCTGACACTAGCGTCAAATTGACAACTTCAAGAACTTACCAAAGTAAAATACAGTTTCCAGTAGACCCCGCTCGCTGTTACAGGCGTCTAATCCCTTAAAGTAGATCCTAAACAAGAGTAATCGTACTCTCTGTTAAACCCTGAATCTAAACTAATAATACAACTAAAGAAAAATCACTTGCCAAACGCACTCAACCAATCCCGAAGAATGATGAAACTGAAAGGAAGTAAAAATCCAAAGAAAAATCTGCAAGGAATATGGACAGATTTTCGAAAAACAAAAAGGAGGAGGGGAAAGAATTTTTGACAGAGAAGATTTGGGAACAAAAGAAAAAGCTAGAAAATTTTGAAAAGTAACAGACTGCAGGATTCTGATAATTCCCCCTTCTCAATGCCACTACTCCGTCTTTTAGTAAAACTCAAACTCCTACATGGCGTGAGTAGCAAAAATTAATGCCTTAGCAACCACTTGAACATAGGACCTCAAGCACAATCCCTTGCCACTTACCACCAGACCAGCAGGGCTATTCTAATATATTTTACCCAATTTTTATTTAAAAGCATGTTTTCAAAGAGTTAGGCTTTATTTAGTAAAAACCCAAAATTTTTCCCAAGGCTTTATTCAGTAAAAACCCAAAATTTTTCCCAAGTTGAGACTTGAACCCGTGACCTCCCAAACATACCCAGAACACATATTTATTAAAGCAGACAATTATTTATATCAAATAATTGCAAAAACAATTTCAAAAATTTTCAAGCACTACAAATCACAAAAGCCAAAATTTTGGGGTGTTACATATAGTGTTACCAAGCTAGCTCAAGGGCTGGGTATCGTCGGAGTTTCGAATCACACTATCAACTCTTTCATTTTGGGTATTGATGATCTTAGCATTTTAAAAGTATGGAATGTATAGAGACTTGGTTATTTTGTATATATGTCATAGTTGATTGGGCCAATGGTGTTGGCTTATATTGGTTAAGTGATTATTTTGTATAAAGCCATTGGTAATTAGCTAATGTTGAATATAAGTTTAATCATATGATGATGCATTTCATAGATGTTGTAATTCGCATGATTTGGGTTGATAAGTGTGTGATGTGTGAGTATGGTAGATATAGCATGAGAATGATGTTTTAATATCTTGGTTGTGGACATTTAATTACTTGATTATGCTATGTTTTGTACCTATGATTTGGTGTTTGCGTGTATGTGTAACAGGGTGGCAAATGGCTTGGTAAATATCCTTTATTTTGCCCACACGGGTAGACACACAAGTGTGTGTCTAGGCCGTGTCTGACACACGATCTGCCCTATGGGCGTGTGTTTAGGCCGTGTGTTCCCTGCACCTTAATTTTGAGAAACTGAATGCTCAAAATTGAGCACACGGGCATGTGTCTCAGCCGTGTAGATGCCACGACCTTGAACACGAGCGTGTGTCCAGGATGTATGAAGTATGCACCTATTTTATGAAAAATTATGAAAATTAAATTGACCACACGACCTAAGCATACGGGCGTGTGACTTGGTCGTGTGACCTTCAAATGTTGATGACATCATAAATAGATAGTTACACGGGTTAGGGACACGGGCGTGTGTGACCATACTACCTGCCCACGTGGGCGTGTGACCCCTGTATAGTGGAGGATTTTCTAAGTTTCGTAAAATTTTCTAAAGTTCTCAGTTTAGTCCTGAACTATTTCCAATGTATGTTTTGGGCCTCGTAGGGTCATTTTAGGGACGTTATGATTGAATGTGAGTGGTTTTTAATTTGGATACAAATTTATGTCTCAAAATTGTATGTTTATTCGTGTAATAAGTCCAGTAATGCCTCGTACCCTATCTTGGCATTGAATACGAATAACAAGTGTTACAGGGAAGATGATGAAATCTATGAACTTTTAGGATGTTTTCTTAAAAATTTATGAAGATTTAATGTTTTGGGAAGGATGGGAAATAAATTAATATAGTTTTACAATAAAAAATCAAATGGGAGAGAAAGGAAGACGGCAAAACAATGTATTAAGGAATAGCTATCGTGAAAAATAAACTATAGGTGGGGGTTTTAGCTTGCATTTTAAAAATTGGTCCATCTGCAACATAAACACTCTAAATTTTGACCCTGTTACAAATCAATCCTTTTCCTAAAATTATAGGTTTCCACAAACTTTTTCAAAAATTGATTTGATTTTTTAAAAAACCATAATCGAAAACATGACCGATATATCATGTTAAAAAATTCTGAACACTCTAAGGCTAAAATTTCTAAAATATCCCTAAAACTCATAAGTCCTATTTTAGGGTGTTACAAATTTGCCAAAACTCACTAATGTAAGGTTTGCCCATCATCACATGGGACACACAGAAAACCCCTTTGGGTAATAACCTTCCTTTAAGTTTCTTTAGAGAGTGTCATGGCCATGGACTTTTCCTTTCATAATTCGTGTTTAAAGTATCGATGGACCCCTTTAAACAATGTTGTGGTGACAGACACAGACACTTAGTAGAACATACATCAAAGCATACATCTAAGATACACATAAACATTCCAAACATTTAGATACAACCATGCTCAGACATCAATAGTCATATACCATCCATTTCACACTCACGCGTACGAAATTGAACATAACAATTACTCATATATAATTTACCATGTATTCAGACCCATTTAACCTTTTTTTCAAACATACAAACAATGATCTAAATACCTCAATCAGATTACCAAATCATAACTCAGATGCACTTTCCTAGGAGAATCATAGATGTTTGCCTTAAAGGTTTGCTTGGAAAGCTCATATCATTCTACATTCAGTCTTTACCTACACACTCATCATTCCACCGTTAAGTCATGAAAATTCTAAATACACTTCCCCTGTTCTTACATCATTTCCTCGAAGTTTTACTAAACCACAAAATACTTTAGCTTCATCATTATTCAATACATTATACCTATATTGTTCACAAATAGGAGCGAGAGTGAGGACTCACCTGACACTCACGAGGAACAACTTGAACTCCAGATGCAACATCCAACAAGAAACTACAGTAGCTACTACTTATAAAACATAGATACACTATTAAAATTCATTTGTATAACCTTTACCAACATCACAACCCAAATAACCCTCATATAAGGCCTTACTTTTCCCTTTTACTGTTCACGCACTCTCACAGACCTAATCTTTCGTAACATTACATGTAAAGCCATAAACTTTACCTTGACAAGGAGTAAGCACTAGTAAAGGTCTAGATCTACAGCTTTAGCTTGAAGGAGAAAGAAATAGTTTAGGCTTTTTAAGATTCAGATAACAATACTTATTGAAGATGGAAAAAGAAAAACTTCCCTTTTTTCTAACCTTAATATCTATATATTTAATCTAAGCCCTTATTGGAGCTTGACACGTGTCACAACTTTCACCACTGCCTTTATAAATGGTTTACAACTATAAAGAAACATACACGAAAATCCAACATTTTTATATTTATAGTTCATCCATTCACTTCATTCCTAACCACCTCGTTAGAATGTAATTAGCACCGTAATTAAACAAACTTGGCGTACAATACCTGACGATAACCCAAGTTACCAAAAATCCTCAATACTCTTACCAATCTCCTCCTTTTAATGACTTGACACATGTTGAAAAAAATTCTTTCAATATTCTAACGTCTACTATACGCCTGATCTATATGCCAAAAGTATCAATTGGGCAAATAACACTATGCCACTCTGATTACTTTCGGTTTGCTCACCAAATTTAGGACTTGCCTAAGTTGGGTGTTACAAGACATATGGCAGTACAATAGGCAATTTAAAAGAAATCTGTGGAAGATTTGTTTTATTCCATCAGTGGTGGTTGTCCAACTGGTCATGAATCTGATGGGTCATTTATGACCAACCACATGCATACCTCATTCAACCCATAGGAAGGGCCACCCATTTTTGGCCACCCACTACAGATTGTACATAAAGACCATTAAAAGACTTTTGAGGCATAACAACCTCATACTACTTTAGCAAAGAGAATGTCAAAGCAAGACCCATATTACTATGCTTGATGACGACTAACATATAACGAATATGCCACCTAGCCGACCACATGAGTCAACCACCATCCGTATTGTCAATGATATGTCACTACGAAACAAGGGGACCTTCCCCTATATATACCCTAACACACGAAGAACAAGGGATCTTATTCTCCCTTAAGCACTCTACCTTAGAACCCAGACTCACACAACTTCCTCCTCTTCTAATATTGTGCCAAATGAGCATATTTATGTGCTTTATTTTGTTATACTTTTTGGCATGATACTAATAATTTTGGTGTTTATTTTCTATTTTTATGTAGATGCGATGGAAGTTCACAAATGTAAAAAACAAGTGAAATATGGAGTCATATGAAAGATTTAGGGTTAGAGTAATAATATGACGTCAAAGCTTTTTAAAAATTAGGATTATTTTATTTTTATTATTTTTATTTGAATATTATTTGTAAATATATTTATTAAGATTTTAATTAAGATTAATTTTTATCCCTTATATTTTATTTAGATAAATATTTAATTTTATCTTTTAAGAATTTGAGTAGAAATAGAATACTAAGTATTAATTTTTAGCTATTCTTTTGCCATGGAGTAAGATAATAGCTTTTCTTTATTTTTTTATTTGGCTTTTACGCCGCTCTTTGATTCTATCCCTTTTGTTTTATCATTTTTACTTTTATTATCTTTTTGTTTAGTTAATTATTATGATTAACTAAACTATATTCTAGCCCAAAGTTCATCAAATCTTGATGTTTGAGTTGTAAGATTTGAACCATATTTAACCATTTTCATTTCAGTATTCACTTTTTCTCCGGTTCAAGAGTTAGATAAGATTGTCTTATAGTATTATTTTTAGTGTCAATTCATGAAAGATCTCTTGTATGGTATGGGAACGATACACAGTTGGTACAATTAATTTGACATCGAATTATTTTACCGAAGAACAAGTCGGCGTGGTTCAATTGGGAGTGCAATTGGGTGACACCATGGGGTTAAGTGATCTAATTTAAATGATTCACGTGGTTGAGATCGTTAATTAAAATCAGGTTCTTTTAGTTTGCAAGGCTACCAACAGATTGGATCGTGGAAGCATCTTTTAGGGTTATTCATTAAATAAGGGTGAATCGTTGAACGGTTCCTGTAGTTAATTTACGATTGAGGAAGAATTGGTGGTTGAGGTGTCCTCGATCACTATAACTAGTTTACCATGAGCGAGAAGACATTCATAATTTGTGATCAATTATGGGATTGAGACTTACATTGTACCCGAGACTAGAACATTTATCAATTGGGTTTATTTTATTTTATTTTGAATTTAATTTTTATTTATTTAATTTAATATTACTTTAATCCCTTTTATTTATTTTACATAGGTCTGCAAGAATTGTGGGCACGAAACTATCTACAAAGTGCCTAGGTTGTGAGAAATTCAAACATTGCCAAAATCCTTATGGGATTGATCTTACTTCTAATATTGCGAATTTTATATTCTATTTTTAGGCATATGATTTATTTTTGGTGGACTCGACACTCATCATTTGTAGATCTTCCTAAATTATTCCCTCATCCCTCCTTAATCTCTCCCTTCGGTTCTCTGCTTGTCACAGGTGAATTGGCCTCTAAACAACTGCCACCTTCTCTTCCCTTTCTTTTTCTTGTTAAACACCAATATCAACAATGTTTATAGGGAAAGTAAAAAGAAGAGTAATTTGGTAATATTTTCATCATGAAACAATAATATTAGTTTTTTAATTAAAAAATATTGGGTTTTAGCAGGCGCTAAATTATAGAATGTTGTTATCTCATTAAAAATTCAAAATTAAGGATGTTTTTATGTACATTGATTGTGCCATGTGCTCTAAAATTATATTTTTTTAAAATTTAAAAATATACTTACAGAACAGTTGTCATGATTCTTACATTGTTGTGCAATTTTTAAATTTCACTTTGCAGTATACTAAATAAGAGCACTTCAATTCATTTGTGATTTTTTTTATTAGAGTGGCAAAATAATTATCCTCAATTTATGCAATACAATTATAAGTACAATAAAAATATAAATATATGTCCGATCAATTACAATGTAAAGTCTAACCAATACAAAGCATAGTAGATGAAGAATCGAACAAAACCCATGCATGACATATGCGCTTTGTAAACCCACACATCGCAATTACGGATGGTGAAACTCGAACCCAATTACTCATAGACTTAGAACCTCTACATTAACCAACAAACCAAGGGATAAAATTATAGTTTTCTTTTCTTTTTAATAAGAGGTAAAGACAACTGAGATTTTCAAAAAACTAGAGCATTGGGCTCATTGGCTAAGAGTGTTTACGTTATCATCAAGATGTGAGATCAATCCCTAGGTATTATTTTTGTGGTTATTTAATAGTGTGAGTGTGTGAGTTGTACCTAGATGATATAAAAAATAGATATATTCTGAAAAAAAATTGTGTATTACATAAAGAATTTAAAAAATATTATCTATACTATTCTTTAAAGGGTAAACTACTAAAATAGTCAATTTTATTTGTCTCAGGTTATATATTAGTCACTTAGGTTATTGTGTTATAACATTTTAGTCACTGAGCATTAATTGTCATTAGCGATGTAACGGTAACCTGACATGGCATACTAAATCATCACTTCAAATGAAAATTTTAGGTTAAATAATACAATTAGTGTAACACCCTTAACCTGGTCTGGTTGTCGGACCCGAATTATAGGATGCTACGACAGAAATCAGTACATCTAACATTTGTATATACACTTAAACATACAATATTTCATTTAGACACCTCATTCAAAGATATTTTATAGCATTCATATTCAACCCGGGTCTCAAACTGACTTACGAAAGCCTTTAAACTAACCCAAGTACATTAAAGAACTTAACTATAAGCTATGCAAAAAGCATGAAAATTTCAGCAAATAGGGATCATACAACCTTGTGGCCAAGCCATGTGACAGGCTGAGGCCTTATGGAGCTATGTGACATGATCGTGTTGTCAATTTGTGTAGCAAACTGATGTCGTGTAATATTGAGTAACAAGGTCGTGTCGCCAGACCATATAACAAACTGTGGCTGTTTTGAACTAAATTGTAAAAATTGGTAAACTTTCACACGAGCATGTGGTTGGATTGTGTAACTCACTAAGGCCATGTATCCCAAATATCACCTATATCAAACAAATCACACGGTCGTGCCATATGCTCGTATATGACACACGACCATGTGTACTTACAAGACCTTTTTCCAACAAGTTACCTAACCTTAAGTTCACTTAGGTCACAAGCAAGTATTAGATCATCAATCAACTTGTTCAAAAACATCAAAATATATCAAAACACAATCTTAAATCATCCATCCTAAGTGCCTAACCAATATGCCACAATTAGCACCTTAATTCAACCATTTAGAATCACACATATATGATCATTCATACCACAATTTACATATCTAAACATTCCCACATAATCACCATCAAATACCAATACAACATTAAGCAAAATTCACCATATAACGAAAACATATTTTCCAATTCATATCAAAACATAATACACAACTAGAAACTTAACATTACATGTCATTTCGAATCACAAACTTATATTTACACACTTGTAACCAAAATACCTATTTACATGCCACTTATATCCTATTCCAAAATGTTCAACAATCTACTAAGTTGTTGAATGGATAGTGTGAGTGTAACACCCCTTACTCGAGACCGTCGCTAGAATCGAGCACGAGGCGCTACTAAACTTAATCTATCACTTAAGCAATCTTAAATCATTTATTTAAGCTTCTCGAAATTTGCTGCCATTCTGTGTCATAGTTGCTTAAAAATTCATATCTCCAGTTCCAAAACTCAAAATTAAGATCCGTAAATTTTTCCTAAAACTAGATTCATATATCTATCTAATAATTTTTTTCTAGAATTTTTGGCTGGGTCAATTAGTACAGTTTATTAGTTAAAGTTAACCCTATTTCAGAACTCGACTCCACTGACCTCTTCTTACTTCGAATCACTTTTCTCCCTGTACAAAATTCATATGACTATGCCGTTTGTTTCTATTAAAACTAGACTCAATAAGAATTCTTAAAATATAAAGTTCACCACCTAATTATTTTTTTAAAATTTATGGTGAATTTCCAAAGTTGGAACAGGGGATCCTGAAATTGCTCTGGCCCTGTTTCACTAAAACTCGGATATCTCATAAAATACAATACCTTTACCTGTTTTTATTATTCCATATGAAAATAGACACAATATGATTTAATTTCATGTATTATTCACCATCAAAAAATATTTCTATTATTTTTAGTGATTTTTCAAAATCACGTCTCTGCTGTTACAATGTTCTGTTTTTAAGCTACTTTCACATTTTTCCTTAATTTCCATGTGACAGTTATCACTCAAGCATACAGACTATCATACTTGTATGTCATTAGCCATTTCATTAGCTATTCACTATCAAGTATTTACATCCCATTCATTGAACATGTCATAAGACATCCATATCAAAAGAAGCCAAGTCCCTATACATGCCATACACGAAAAGAAACATCTAACTATACCGATAGAATTCCTCGATAGTGTGATCGGATCTCCGACGTTTCCTTTGATCCCCGAGTGGCTTGGCAAGAACTATAAAAAGAAAGAAATAAAGAGGGTAAGCACTAGGCTTAATAAGTTTATAAGAAAATAAATCACAACATTCATCACAAAGGATAATTATGCATAGTGTCACCTAGCATCATAAACTTTCTTTACATCTCATTTTCTACCTTCTTCTTTATTCACTTACCTTCTTTCTTACCTAACCTTTCATTATTCATAAATACAATCTACCTTTCCTTTGCTGATAATTCACTGTAATTTAACTTGTACAATGGCCCGTTGAACCACTCGAAATACTAAGGATACTAGGGTCGTTCCTGTCTAACAATATCCTGCCAATGCCATGTTTTTGACATGGACTTACATGAATTATTCCTGTCTCCAATGCCATATATCTAATATGGACTTACATGGCTCAATCCTGTCTCCAAAGCCGTATATCTAGTACGAACTTACATAGCTCATTTTTGTCCTGTCCTGTCCTGTCCTGTCGACCCCTAATGTCATGACATTTCGTATCCTAACATTCCTAAGGTTCAATCGGGACTTTCTACTGCTTTTCTCTGTCATATCACCTTATATTCAACTTGATTATTTTCATAAAATGAATATATAAATGCTGGAAAATGACAATAGTAATGTAAAATAACAGAATATTGCATTTATTTACCGTAAACTTACCTTGATACCAAATGTGACTAAACTTTACAATTTAGTCATTTACTTATTCTTTTCCCCGATCTACTCCCGAATTTCGTTCTGCTTGATCTATAATAGCAAATTTAACTTATTTAATATCAACATTTATCAAAACAGTCCTTTACTCAAACTTTGGCAAAATTACATTTTTGCCCCTAAACTTTTGCATATTTACACTTTTGCCCCAAGGCTCGGAAATCAAAATTTATCACAAATTCTTGTATTTTAAGACATGCTGATCATTTATTTACCAAAAACATCTTCAAATTCCTACTATAACATACACTTATGTATAATAGGTATTTTTACCTATTAAGCCCTTTTACTCGTTTTTACCTAATTGTCTAACATAATCTAAAACTCATATTCTATTATAAAACATCAAAATAAACACTTTTCACCTATGGGTGTTTTTCCAAATATGAACCCTAACTTAAATTATTGCTAACATAAGCTTTATCGAGCTACCGGGACTACGAAAACGTAAAGAACATTAAAAACGGGGTTTGGAATCACTTACTATGGAGCTTGGAAGCTTGAAACAAACCCTAGCTATGGAGAACCCTTGAAATTTCATGGTAATGAAGAAGATGATCAATTTTGTGTTATTTTGCCCTTTTTATTTCATGTTAATATCCAAATGACCAAAATGCCCCTCCTTACTAAACCTTCAAAAATTCCATCCATGTCCAAATTTTGTCCATGAACTTAAAATTGGCCAAATTACTATTTAAGACCTCCTAATTAATATTTCAAAACAGTTTCATACTAGAAACTTCTAGAATGCAAGTTTTGCAACTTATTCGATTTAGTCCCTAATTTTAAATTAAGCACTTTACGCACAGAATTTCTTCAAGAAATTTTCACACCATCATGCAATCATAATATAGACCTCAAAATAATTATAAAATAATTATTTCTATCTCGGATTTGTGGTTACGAAACCACTATTCCGATTAGGCCCTATTTTGGGATGTTACAGTGAGCTTCAACTTGATTCCAACCGATTACAAACTTCTGATGATCAGCAAGAAATTAAACAAATCAAATGTAAGCAACACAGTGCTTAGAAAGTTCGTACGAAATTTAACATAACTTACCTAAGTCTGATATAACTGAAGCATTGAACATACAATTTATAGAAGTAAGAAACATGTCATTCTTTGATGGTCTATGCAAATCACAAACCAACAAGGTTAGTTCCTTCACAATATAAACATTCCATGCTTATGAATCTTATTCAAGTGAACATACTTGGTACATTTATCACCATTCACTTATAATAAATTATACTACCATTTCCGTTTTGTATGTCCCATTTTTACCCGATGAACTATAGCGAAATAACATTGGATACTCGGGATAGAAATACTCACATGAGCTGTGAATAATCCACAACAAATGCATGACCTTAGCCATCAGTAAAACTTCCAAGACCAACACCCAAAATGGTAATAACCCTAATGACATGTCATTTGTATTCTAGTTGTTTACTACATTCATACGGGCCTCATTTTTTATTCGTAACTTCCAGTCATTTAAACATCAACATATTAGCATGAACTCAACTATATTTATTTCCTTTTTTAGTCACCAACACCAATTATACTATTCCTTACAATTTGGTCCAACCAATATTCAAGATTATTGCACAAAGAAATTCAGTCACAATAATACATAAACATATTAAATCACAATGGCAATAATTAAATCAGCTTATACACTATACGTGCTTACCTAAATTTAATCAGCAACAAGCACGATACTAAGTATTACTCAACAATTTTTCCATTTCCGCTTTGTCTACTGATTGATCCATTTATTAGTCTATAATATAATTTAATTCAATTATCAACTTCAATTATTTTAATAATGTCCAAATAAGTGCACATGACCCTTAAGTAATATTTTATATTCTTACCCTAAACTTTAACCTTTTATTCAATTTAGTCCCTAAAATCGAAACTTACATCATTTTCACAATTAAACCAAAAAAATTAGTGCTAAATTCAATATAGTCCCTTAACAGCTCCTAAGTAGCTAAATTTTACAAAATTTTCTTGTTAAATTCAATATTTTATCAATTTAGCCCCTAAACTCAAAACTAACTAAAGTTACTTTGCAAATAATCATATTTATGAACCAAACTCATAAATCTATCATTCAACCACATAAACATCTAGAAGTCATTAATGGTAAGTTTCAAAACTTTTAACAATTTTATGAAATAGTCACTGTGTTAAGGTACAACAGTTTTAAAAATATAAAATTTACGAAAAATAGACTAAAATTTACGAAAAATAGACTAAGAAAACACTTACATGCAAGGAAGAAATTGAATCAAACACTACAAAAAAAAATTCAATGTTTGTTGGTCAAAAAGGATAGGATGAAGAAGATGATAATTGTAGTTTATTTTGTTTATGTTAAAACATTTACCTAGTTATCAGACTAACCTTAAGTTAAACTTTTAATTTCATTAACCAATAGCCCTTAACTATCCATTATTATTTTTGATGGTCTAATTACCATATAAAGCCATCCAATCATGCTTCTTTAGTCATTTAGCACATTTAAATTAATAGCAATTAACTTTTTTCAACTTTTATGATTTAGTCATTTTATCTAATTAACCAACCAAACATTAAAATCATTGAACCAAGCTTTAATATGATACTCTAATTAATACGACACTCTAATAGACTCATAAATATTAAATAAATAATGTTTACTAACTCATTGGTTAGAATTGTGGTCTTGAAACCATCATTTTCGACACCACTGAAAGCCAATTGTTACAACTCTCCCCTTAATGAAATTTTTGTCCTCGAGAATCTTACTAGAGAAAAGGTTCGGGTATTTCAGTTTCATAGCTTCTTTTAATTCCTAGGTGGCTTCTCCAATACCATGGCGTTGCCAAAGATTTTTTACTAAAGTTAGTTGTTTGTTTCTTAACTCTTTGTTTTCTTGAGCTTGAATTTTAATCGGTTTTCACTGTATGTCATATCAGACTGTAACTCTATTTCAACTGGAGAGATCACGTGATAAGGATCATACATGTACCGTTTTAAAATTGACGTGTGAAAGGCATTATGTATTTTTCAAGTTTTGATAGCAAAGCCAAATGATAAGCTACATGGCCTATTCTCTTGAGAATCTCTTACGGACCAATGAATCACAGACTGCGTTTCCCTTTTTGACCAAAACGGATAAATTTCTTCCAGGACAATACTTTTAGAAATACTTTATCACTAACTCAGAATTTGATGTCTTTCTTTTTAAATCAGCATATGATTTTTGATGGTTTGATGTAGCTTTCAAACAATCTCATATAATTTTAACTTTTTCTTCAATTTCACGGATCAAATCTATCCCAAAAATATTCTAGTAGAATGGAGTTATTCACTTTTGACCATATAAAGCTTCATACGAGGCCATTTTAAGACTCAATTGGTAATTGTTGTTATAAGCAAATTCAACTAACGGAAAGAAAATTTCCCAGTTACCTTCAAATTCAAGAATGCTACTGGAATGACGGAAATGTGCAAGTGTACACAATCGCAACAAGTAATAAAGTGACAAGCAAATGTCGAGTTATCATACCCACAGGGACTGTAAAAAGAATTATTTATGAAATTAATTGTAAAACGCTTTGGTGATGAAAAATATTTTGGTTTTAGAAAGATGATTAAAAATTAAGAGTTAAAAACTAAGTAAAATAAAACAAAGAGTTCTAATGCACGATTTCAAAAAGATTTAATCAAGATAACATAATTGTGTTGGATTAATTACATTTCTTTACCTTAGAATTATTAGACTCGTATTTATACTGTTACGAATAAATTCATGGCAACTCGGTAATTTGATAACTTATGAACATATTTACCTTCCAAAAATACATTCATCTCTTGTACATATTTCTATGCCATTTCAATCGATTAAACAAATTTAAAAAAGGTAAACATGTTAATGCACATACATACTTATTAAACTAAATAATCTCTCACATATTTCTATGTCAATTCGAACGATTAATTAATCTAATAAGCACATAAAAGACTATGTGAGGTAACAAGATTCCCTTACCTTGAAACAATTTAATCACAATAATCTTGCAAGTTATGCAAGGCATATGTATTGCCAAATACAATGCTAATTTAATCTTCAGCTACCTTAGAAGAGTAAACATGCACTGATTAAGTACTGTGTCCATTAATTACAATTTCAATCCATTTAAATAATTAATTCATTATTTATCTAAAAATTATAATGCAAGAATAACTCAGGCATGATTTTACTTGATCAAGCAATTTACCGAGGCCTATAACAGCATAAACACAATTTTAATAATTTAAGAGGACAAATTGCAATCAACCCAACACGAATTAAATTCAAGCTAAGCTGATTAAATTAACCATTCCAACAGCATAAAGATTCATAGATATGTTCATCATTAAAACAACAAAATTTAAAGAGATAGGGAATAAGAAGCAAATCTGGTGTTTTTCCATGGCTTGACTAGGTTGCTCCGTTCTTCGTCCTTTGTTGTCTCCGCCAATCAAGGCTTCTACGAACACTCAATTTGCTCCAAAATGGGTGAAGAAAAACCTCTTTTCCAAGAGAAGAAATCCGCACAAGAACAAGGGGAAATGATTGGAAAATGGAGAGGAAAAGTGAGAGAGGAAAGGAGAGTTGTGAGAGAATGAGAAGTGAATAAGGGATGCTTTGAGTGATTAGCAAAGGGAGCCTTTTATAGCTGAATGTGGCAGCTAAAAATAGAAAAAAGTATCATCCAAAGAGCCCTCCCTTGGCCGGCCACACACATGGCAAAGTTGAGAGTTTCAATTTTGCTATTTTAGGCTTGGGGTAAATCCATAAAGCCACAATTAGTGGAGGGGCTTGAATGCAACTTTGACAAGTCTTCAAGGGCTTCTTTGCAGCTTAATTATTCTGCTAATGAGCTGAATTGGGTCAGCACTTGGTTGATTTTTGGGCTGTCCAATTTGTGGCCGATTCGGTTCAATCGGTTCGGTTTAACTGGACCCATTTCTTTCATAATTTAATTAATAATAATTTATTAACCCAAATTAATTAAGTATCAATTAAAATTAATTATTTTATGAATTAATACACATATTGTTGGACCGTCTTAGGCTGGAAATTAATTTTCCTTGATACTCCAAATTGCTTCTCGGTTTGTTCTTCTCGCGGTGTCTGCCGGGTCAATTTTCACCCTTTGCGCGAATCTGTCGAAAATAATCAAAATTTACAAAAAATAATTATAAAATTGACTAAAATTTAATATTTTCATATTTTTAATACAATTTAATTATTTTAATAAAATTAATTATTTTTTGACTAGAATTTTACTGAAACTGCACGATTTTAAGTAAAAATGGGTATGAAAAAGTATATAAATTTTTTTGTTTCTAGCTACATTGGAGCATATCCTTGAGTATCTAAATTACTCATCCAGATTGATCATCAATTTGCTGATGAAATGTTGTGCTAAAATTCAATTTAGAACCCAAAGCCTCGTGTAATTTACTCTAGAATCTACAGGTAAATCTCAGATCACGATCAGAAATATTTGACAATGGTATACCATGCAATCTAACGATCTTAGAAACATACAATTCTGCCAACTTCTCGAGTGATAAATTTTGTGATAAAATGTGTAGATTTTTTTAATCGATCGACTACAACCCAGATCGCATCTTTCTTTCTTGGTGATAACAACAATCCTGACACAAAATCCATGGTGACTCATTCTCATTTCCACTCTGGAATCATAAAAGGTTGTAACAATTCTGACGAAGCCTGATGTTTGGCTTTCACTTGTTGACATATCAGACATCTCGCCACGAATTCTAAAATGTCACGTTTCATACAAAGCAACCAGTATCGTTGTTTCAAGTCACTGTACATTTTGTTACCACCAAGATGAGTCGAATAAACGCTACAGAGAGCTTCTCACAAAATCTCTTACTTAACTTTAGAATTTTTCAATGCACATAATCTATCTCGAAAATACAAACTACCATCGATACCAATACGAAATCTAGTATCTTGCACTTTTCCAACCTATTCCCGTTTAGCATTCAACTCAACATCATTTTTCTATACTTTACAGATTTGTTGCAAAAACATCAATTTAGCTTTTAATTCGGTCAAAATCAAACCGTCACTTTAAAGCATTAGACATGTATTCATGACTCTTAAAGCTTATAAGGATTTTTTACTCAAGGCATCCGCAACTATATTGGTTTTCCCCGAGTGATAGTCAATGATCAAATCATAATCTTTCAACAATTTCAGTATCTACGTTGTCTCAAATTCAGCTCTTTCTAGGAAATCAAATATTTCAAACTTTTGTGGTCGGTAAAGATATGACACTTTTCCTTGTACAAATAATGTCGTCAATTTTTTAAGGTGAACACAATAGCTGCTAGCTATAAACTGTGCCTCAGATAGTTTTTCTCGTGCAGTTTTAACTATCAGGAAGCCACAACTTTACCTTCCTGCATCAAAAAACAACCTAGACCACTGAGTTAAGCGACGCTATATACCACAAATTCTTTCTCAAATTTTAGTTGGGTTAGTACGGGAGCTTTTATTAACATCACCTTCAACTGCTTGAAGCTCTGTTGACATATTTTGGTCCAGCCAATCCCAAGAAACTTCTTACATTAGTGATTTTTTTAGAGGTTTCCAACTCAATATAGAAAAAATGTTGCTAGGATTAACTCATATACTGTTTGTCGATACAACATGAACTAGAAACCCTCCTTCTTAAAGCCAGAATTCACATTTGTTTAATTTCACATACAACTATTTCTCACGCAAACAACATATGCTCAAATGCTAGGCATGCTTAGCCTCATTTCTCAAATAAGTCAATATATTATCGATAAAAGCAATAAAAAATTGTCTAAGTATGACTGAAATATTCTATTCATCATATCTATAAATACAACTAGAGCATTTGTTAATCCAAACGACATAACTAAAAATTCATAATGTCCAAACCTAGTCTGAAAGGTAACTTTCGGCACGTCTGTCTCTTTAACTCTGAGCTGATAATATCCCGAATGAAGGTTAATTTTTGAAAACACTTTTACCCATTTCAATTGATCAAATAAATCATTAATACAGGGTAGTAAATTTTTATTCTTAATCATGACTTTATTCAATTGTCGGTAGTGAATACATAGTCTTATTAACCTATCTTTCTTCTTTACAAATAACATTGGCAAACACTAGGGACACACACTCGGATGAACAAAACCTCTGTCAAACAACTCTTACAATTGTGCTTTGAGTTCTTTTAATTCAATCGATGTTGTTTTATAGGGAGCAATCAATATTGGAGAAGTTCTCAGTGCCAATTCAATAGCAAATTCAACCTCCCTGATTGGTGGTAACCCTGGCAATTCTTCTGGGAAAACATCAACAAATTCACGAACAGTTGGAGGTAGCTCATTTTTCGATTCTAAAGCTCTAGTATCAAAGATATAAGTTAAATATGTTTTACATTCTTTTCTAACAAGTTTCTGAGCTGACAAGAAAGAAATAATGTTGATGACACAATCAAATCTATCTGTTTCCACATTAACCAACTCACCGTTCTTAGATTTCAATACAATCTGCTTTCTTCTACAGTTAACAACAATATCATGCAAAGTCAACCAGTCCATGCCGAGAAATGACATCAAAATCATTAAGTGTAATAGTATCAAATTAGTCGAAAAGTCACAATCCTGAATTCTTAATGGTCAATTCTTACAAATCTTATAAACTAAAACATACTAACCTAGTGGATTAGTTACTTTGACCACATATTTAGTTGGCTATACTAAACTCTCTTATATGTTACTAATGCAATGCATATGTACAAATGAGTTGACCCCAGGTCAATCAAAGCACAAAAAATTGTACCAACAATAACACCGAGAGCTGAAGCATCCTCTCAAGCAAGAATAGCGTAAGCCTTAGCAGCAACCCATTCGTCAGATTATAGTGTAGTGTCTTTCGTTCCACCTCTACTACCTCCAGTATTACCACTATTTCTTGGTTGTTTTCCTCTTGAAGGATTAACTGTAACAACTTATTATTTAGTGGTGTCAAAAATAGTAGTTTCGGGCAACAAATTCAATGAGTAATTTTGTAAACATTATTATTTAATATTTACGAGTCAAATATGGTATTAAAATAAATTTTTAATTGACAATTTATGCTATTCGAATGAATAGTTAGGTTCAAGTAGTAAGACCCTAAAGTTAAGTGGTTTTAAAAAATAAGGTATGAGACCTCGTTTCTATAAACTGAGCTATAAATATTTTTATAAATATTTACAGAGTGTTATTAAGGTTGTATTAAATTTTTGGTAAGAAATTTTAATGTCTAGATAGTTAACTAATTGAAAAGGATTCAATTGTAAAAGATGCAAATGTTGAATTCTATTAATTAAAGGTTTCTAATAGCTATGAAAAGGTGAACTATTGGACTTAGTTGGTAATTATACCAATTGAATTGTTGGTGTACGATTTTTGGTAACTAAAAGCATGAACTTTGGTTTATTTTTAAATGGACAAACTTGTAATTTCATAATTAATTGAAATTAAAAGAAAAAAAGGCTTAAATATTATCATCTTTTTGGTTTCTTCTCTAATACAACTGAATATCTATGAAAATTAAGCTAGGTTTTGCCCAAGGTGATTTCTTCATGCATAGTAAGTAATTCTTACTCAGTTTTCATGGATTTCATTTTTTTCTTATCGTATTAGCTTAATTTACCTAATCCAGTGGTCAATTTGTAAAGTTTTTGAATGTTTAGAAGTTTATCATAGATGAATTTGAGATGTTTTTGAAAGTTTATGATAGAATCTTAAGCTTAATTGCTAGATAAGACTATTTTGTAAAGTAATTTTTTGTAAATTTAATGTTTAAAGACTAAAATGTGAAATTAATAAAAGTACAAGGGCTTGATGTGAAATAATAGCAAATATGGGTTGTAGTGAGGTCCCAATAAATTCGACTAAGCTTGAAATTTTATAAAAATGGTTAATTTGCATCTTTTAGGCTAGGGACCAAATTGAATAAAATGAAAAGTTGGGAGCAATTTTGTAAAAATGTCAAAAAGGACTAAATTGCAGAAAATGAATTGAATGAAATTACCAAATAGCCCCTGTACGTAGTGATTGCCGTAATTTAGCCAGGTAAGTTCGTATGTTTGAATAACGTTTTAATGTTATTTTGAATAACGTTTTAATGTTATTTTGAATAACGTTTTAATGTTTGAAATTACCAATGATATTACAATGATTTTCGAGCCTTGTTTGAACCTTAGGAATATATAGATACAAATGACATGTCATTAAGGTTACATGTTTCGGATGCTGGTCCTGAATGTTCTATTGACGGCTGAGGTCCAATATTTGTTACGGATACTCATTAGCTTGTGTGAGCAGCATCGTGTAGCTTACATTTTGACTGTCAGCTTGTGTGAGTAGCGATGTAAAGGAAAAGGAAAGGAAAGGTTATATGTTTAGCACACTTCATGTAAGCTTTCCCATGTATTTGATGTTATTCTAAATTGTTTGACGGGCATAAAAAAGGAAAGGAATGGTAAGTGTTCAAAAGAATTATGTCATGAATCTATGAAAAGGATTGAAATAGAAATGTTCAATAAAAGTATACCTATGTTTTTGAAATGATGATTTCAAGTGAATTATGTTTTAATATAGTAACATGTGTTGTTGGTTATGCTTAGGCTTGTGCCAAGCTTATGGCTAGATTATATTAGACTTAATCCAAATGATATACATTGAAATGGTAAGTGTCCAAATGGAAATATGCTTATGTTCATGAAAAGGTGGTATGAATCAAAAGATATATTTTCTTATGAAATGGCTTATCATGTGGTTGATTCCAAAAGAGTTATGTATAAATGCACTAACTTGTGTATTGATGATGATGTTTAATCTTGTGTCAAGCTTGTGGTTATGGTTGATGTTTATGCTTATGTCTTGTATTATGCAAATGAAATGAGTAAGAAAAGGTAATGAAACAGTAAGTTCATAATTGAGATGTAATATGATGATAAAAAGGATTGATAAGTTGAATGACATACTTATATGTGAGAAATTTACTTATGCTATAGATGAATTTAGCTATGTCATGGATAAATGCAGTAATTCATGAATTGATAATGTTATTTAAGCTTATGCTAAGTAAATTGAATGGTAAGTAAGTAAATGGAATGGTTCATAGTCTTATAAAATCCTATTATGATAGGAAAATATATATATGATGTTGATGGACTTGCTCATTTGTGAGTTGATGGTAATATAGTTTGATAAATCTTGTGGTATTGGTATAGGTTTATATTGACCCTATAAAGTTTCATTATTGCAATGGGATATTATGTTTAAAGTTTATACGAGCTTACTAAGCATTCATTGCTTACGTAATTACTTTTCTTCACTTTACGGATTATCTGAGGCTTGATCAGTTTGGAAGCTCGTCGGAGATCTATCATACTATCCAACGATTATATCGGTAGTTTTGATGTATTGGTCAAGATTATAATGGCATGTATAGGTGGACTTGTGTTTGAATGTTATTTGATGAATTTGGCATGTATATGTTATTTGAATTAATGTACTTTTGGTACTTTTGGTGTCTTGTTGGAATGTGTTAAAATGGCTAAGTTTTTATACATGTTTTAATGGCCAATATGCTATGTGATGGAATAGTTGCAAAATGGCCAAGATAGGTTATGTTTTGGAAAGGTATTAGATTTGATGTGCATGATGGAAATATGGTATGTTTACATGTTTAGGTAAAATATGAAGGAATACATTTGTGGTGCCTTGTATGGCATATTGGTTGTATGGATTTGGTCTTTTGAATTGGTCGTTTCATGCATGTTTTGGCAAGGTTTTGAAGCTTTGAAGGGGTGCACAAAATGCTTGTAGGTACATGTTAGGGCTGGTGAGGTAAATAACTTGGTTTTTGACCAATTTCATGTCCACATGACTTGAGACACAAGCATGTGACTCA
Organism: Gossypium stocksii; assembly: GCA_020496765.1. Classification (NCBI taxonomy): domain Eukaryota; kingdom Viridiplantae; phylum Streptophyta; class Magnoliopsida; order Malvales; family Malvaceae; genus Gossypium; species Gossypium stocksii. The sequence goes on from CM035622.1 coordinate 61,473,734, forward strand.
GCCGTGTGTGTCACACAACCATGCGACACGGTCGTGTGTCCCCTATAGGTTTCAAGGTTTACAAGTCAAATAGCTACACGGCCTAGCACATGGCCTGGTACACGGGCGTGTAAGGCCATTTCGAGAGTTACACGACCTAAAACATGGACATATGGCTTGGCCCTGTGACCTAACTTTGAAAGTTACACCAGCACAGATACGGGCTGAGACACAGCCGTGTATCACTATTTCGAGTGCTACACGGCCTGAGACATGGGCGCGTGTCTCAGCCGTGTGACCCCTGCGATTCAAATTTTCTAACTTTTTCCTGAACTTCCCAATTGATTCCAATTTAGTCTCAAATTGTTTCTAATTTGTTTAGGGCATCGAGGGCTCGACTAAGGAACGATAAGCATGTGAATGAATGATTTATGTTATGATTATATTAATGTTTGGAAATGTATGTGTAACACCCTTAACCTGTATCCGTCACCGGAATAGGGTTACAGGGTATTACCTACCAAAACACGACTGTTAGACATTCACAGTTACAGAAATGACATGATATCAATTATACTCTATAATTTAAGAATTTTTAACCATTTGCTCACTAATTCATATTAAAATCTAATAAACAATTTTTCATACTTCAATAAATACGATACTCAAAATCATATTAAACATTAATCATAATTGAAAACTTATAACTATTTCATTGTAATTCTCATTATAACACATGCATACTTATCATTTAATAATAAAGCAAATCGAATAAACACTTCACCTTTATAAGCATCGACCACACATGATCATTTCATGAAATATTAATTAGCAAAATGATCAAGCCATTTTCGCATGACTTTCATATACATACCAAAAATCAGTCTTGTTTACAAAACGGTTTAACCTATACATGCCATAACTATAAGTTTAGTTTCTAAGGGTACCGATAAATAAACGATAGTGTAGATGACTTTGCCAACAATCCCCGAGCACGTAACGGCCAGCAAATCTACAACCAAGATAAACAAACACACACGTTAAGCTAATATATATAGCTTAGTAAGCATTAAGCAAGTTAAACCTTTGATTCACAATGATAACTTTATACTTATACATTAATTTCAAATAACAAGTTCACATATGCATTTGTGTTCACATAAATATAATCAATAACTTCAAAATCTCACATCTTATCATATGAAATAGAACATATGCTTTCAATAAGTAGTTTCATCTTAACCGAATATACATAATTGCATCACAATTACTTCTTTGATTTCACAATTATCTTGGCTTATACAATTTCGTATATAAAAGTAATCATATACCAAAATTTCCTTATTCAACTTTCGCATATTTCCTAAAGTCATTTATAAGGCCGAATATACATAATATCATCACTTCACATATATTTCTCATCAATTAAAAAGAAATCAATTCATTCATCTCTCAAACAATAATTCACTAGTACGTACCTGAGCAACTTAATTCATTTAGTGTACTCAGCTATCACATCGGTGCAGAGTTTCTTAAACTTAAACTTTTATCAATTCACCGGCAATTAGCCTGCTAGGATTTAAACCCGAACTCATCACCAGCATAAAGCCTGCTAGACTTTAAGTCTGAATTTATTCACTGGCATTTCGCCTGCTAGACTTGAAGCCCAAAATATTCACCAGCCAAAAGCTTGCTAGACCAAGGCCCGAACATCGTACGATAAATTCTCAATGTTTTTGCACACGTTTAAACTTACATTTCTTATGCTCAAATATCATAATCACATCAATTATTTTCTAAAATCATGCAAATATGGAGTTATTCACTTCAATCAATTTTTTTTCATTTTACACTTAGCATTCGATAGATAATACATAACAACGTCACTCACATACATTTCATACTAGTCATTTGGTTCCAATGGCATATCACATACTTACTTTAAAGTCATATTGGTCATTCGGCATCTAAATGCAAAGCAATGTATCATACTTTCATCTTTGCCATTCGGCAATTCATATAATTCAAGGAATTGTCTAATTCTTCTAATACATCATATTGCAAGGTACGTTTAATTGCTTAAAACTTACCTCGAATATCGTCGAACAACTACGGATCGGCTATTCAACTAATTTTGCCTTTCCCCTATTTGAATTTGGCTCTCTTTGCTCTTAAGCTATATTAAACAAATTTTTAACTTGTCACAAGTCAATCACTCAAGCATCATAATCGGCTATGGCACTATTCATTCAAGACATAAAAATAAGTGCTTACTTAAGGATGTAAGTACATATATACGTCAAAGATTCATTCTCGACCATTTTATTATACTTTTACTAAGCCAAAGTTCACATAAATTCAACATCAGACTATTACTCTCTTCCAAGGTCATAAAACCATCCTATGATTAACTATATACACCTTTATATATAATACACAAAATTCCCACTTAATATCACTTACATAAACATTTCGCTGAACACGAATTCTTATAAACGCATATATTTCCATTTCAAAACACCAATACACCATCAAGTTGTACCTAACTATAATGACCGAATGCACATAACTCTTAAATTTATCCTTAACAAAATTTATCAAGCTTACCAATAATTTGACTTCTCACAAACCGTACATTCAAGTATATAAACAATAATTACTCAACTAATTGCTTAAGTCCACATTCGGCAACTATACACACATAAACACCCTAGCCGATTACCACTTATCATCTAATTCACAACTTCAATCATCTCAAATTACAAACAATTACACAATTCATTGACTAAGGGGGTCATTCGGCAATCATACAAGCATAGGTTAACACTTAGGCATTGGTTTCTAATTTTTAACAAAAATCCTATAATAAGCCATATTAGCCGAACGCAAACTCTCATTTACCATAAAAATCCAAGTTTACCAAGCTCAAACTCATCTACCATCAACCCTCAATACAAAACATCAAAAATTCCATCAATGAAACACAAGCATCTATGGTCAAACGCACATATCACAACCAAGTTCAAAATTTTCTCATGGGCTATGACTAGAACTTGTATTTCAACTCAAATTCACAAAATTTACAACAAATAACATCAAAATCATACCTTAATTAGAACATTTCAAAGTCGAATGCCCTTGTTCTTTTTCTTTTCTTTTCCCTTGGTGAAATCGGCAAAAACAAGAAATGTATGCATGCCTTTTATGTTTTATTTCTTTATCAATTATTAGACTTATTGGATTACTAATTTAACCCTTATAAATTCATTCCCTTTCCACTATCTAAAGGCCAATTTCGTCCATAGATTTATATACACTTACTTTGTTTTTATCACCTATTTTTTGATTTATTTTATTCACCTTCCATATTATAAATATTAACATGCACGTAATAACATTTACTAACTCCCACTATCGTACACTAATTCTTAAATGGCTTATTTGCCATTCAAGTCCCTTATATTAAAGAAACATGTCACTTAAACATTTTCATTATAGCATACATATAAGTTATTTGATGCAAATTAATCCTTTCTTAGTAATTAAGCACCAAATCCTCAAAATTAATCATGAAACTCTAACACATCAAAGTTCACACAATTAAAACACAGAAAAAATAATATTCGAATATTTTTCGACTCGGTTTCGTGGTCCCGAAACCACTGTTCCGAATAGGGTCAAAAATGGGCTGTCACAGTATGTTTTTATGTTACAGTTTTGACAGTAATGCTCCGTAACCTTATTTCGATGACAGATACAGGTTAGGGGTGTTATAGTTGTAAGGCCCTAAAACCTGACCTAGTAGTTTAGGCCAAATTCTGGAGGTTACATTGATCACCAAAGTGATCGTAGGAATATTTTACAAAAAAAAGTTGTCTCAAATTCCATTACAAACATATTTATCTCTTTCCAAACCAAGAATATTTAATTTTCTTTAGATTTCAAACAGAAGTCTTGCAGCTAAGTTTAATTCATGAATAAAATTGGATTTACGAGAAAAATCGAAAATAGAACTTGTACCACAGTATTATGAAAACCTTACAATTTCAAATAGTATATCGAAACAAGAACTGAAAAGACGAATTGTTATTTTATTTTTAATTGTGACTATCCGGGACCTCCGCATACTGAGTCCAACTACAAAAAACGAAAGAGTACCTGCAATGGGAAACACTAAATGGGGTGAACTACACAAGCTCAGTGTGAGTTCAAAACGATAAACAACATATTTAAAGAAGAGAACTCCAGATAGCAATTCAATAGGAAAACATATTTATAGATATATGCAAAAACAAAAATCTAACACGGAGCCAACGCCCCAACACATGTAATAGTCAGAGCACACCAAGCACACATAGATTACTCAAAAAAAGTATTAATCAATCAAACAGAATACGGTCAAATAATTTAACACCCAAACAGATGCATATGAATGCAGTCAAGTACTAAAACCCACCCATCCAGTCAACACACCTCTCCGTCCCCCGATCACACCCCAAAAGAGCTATTCAAGCTCAACCAACCAAATACACCACATAGGACCTCGAAATGCCTATCCAACCCTACACTCCATGTATGTGGTGTAAGACCCCTGACCCGTATTCGTCATCGGACTAGGGTTAAAAGGCATTACTGAACATTTCATAACATTTTACGATCATTTCACAAACGTAAATCATACATCATCAAATCATAGTTAAACATAAGCACAAAGTCCCTTTCACAGGTCCACAGGACCTTAAACGTGCTTTAAAGAAGGTTCGGGACTAAACTGATCATATATAAAATTTTTCGAAACTTTAAAATTTTTCTTAGTAACATACGTCACACACCCGTGTGAATAGGCCGTGTGCCTCACACGGCATTAGACACGGCCATGTGTCTAGGCCGTGGGAAAACAAGGCATACATATTGACTTATCCACACGGCCACTAGACATGCCCATGTGCCAGGACGTGTAAAGATTAGGGAGCTTACTGACTTGGTCACATGGCCAGTCACATGCCAGTGTGTGCAGCTCGTGTGCCTATCCGAAATAGCCTCACACGCTCGTGTCTAGGCCTTATGCTCGGCCGTGTCAAACTTGTAGGGTATACTGACTTAGCCAAATGGCCTGTCACACGCTCCAATGTGAGGCCGTGTGAAGTGCCCAGGCTCAATTCGAATTGAACCCTTGATCAACACGGCAGAGACATACACTCGTGTCCCTGCCCGTGTGGGCAAAAATAGGCCATTCACAAGGCCAAGTTGCCACCTTTTAAGGGTCATCCCTACAAGCATCAATTTAAACACAATTCTTGACCAAATAGTAACCAAATCCACACCAATACATACACAATTTATTCAATAATATCATCAACCAATTCGATACTTATTTACTATACCAAAACTCACTATTTCTACATGCCAAAATCCTTCATTCATCAAATCTCAATATAACAGAAATTCCACATTCAATCAACCACATTTCATATCCAAACTTTATACCAAAATCATGCCATAACCACAACTCAATCTCATATCAAACTTATCAAAACAACATCATAACAAACTTACCAAAATGACCATTTCCACAAGACCATATAAATACATCACATTTACAATATTTCATTACCAAGCATAAACAAAAATAAGTTCATTATCTTAAGCCACATCATAAGACAAGATTCACCATACAAAACATACCATAACATTTCTAGCCTATACATGCCATATACCAATATTTACAACTTCAAAAGTATTGAGATATCTCGATAGTGCGAAAATGATCCTTAACGATCCATGAGCTCACGTTAGCTTTGATTATCTATAAAACAAGGGAAAACACACACAAAGTAAGATTTCAAAAGCTTAGTAAGCCATATACAAATAAACTTGATACATAAAACAAATCTAAACTATTTCATCCATGGAAACCATGGTAAATCACATATGCCAACTTCATAAATCTCAACTCATTCTCTTAATCACCATTCAAGATACATCAATTACCTTCTTTTCATTCATCACATCAACATCAACGTACCTGTTACGGTTACTCATTCACATATTCATTCACTTCTTGACATTGCCCGTTGAGCAGTTTGGAATTGACAAGGATACTCAAATAGCTCATAAAGCTCGCACAATACCATATCCCAGATATGGTCTTACATGTTATAATATATCGATGCCACTGTCCCAAACAGGGTGATAAACCATAATATATATATCTTTATCCCACATTTGGCACATTTACGAATGATTTATCAATTGATTTATAGAATTTGATGCTCCTAATCCTTTAATTTCATGTTTTATACTTAGGTGAGCATACAAAAATGAAAAGAACAAGAAATGGGCCAAAAACGGACCAAATAGGCCAAAATTAGACTGCAACATAGCCTGGACCTCCACACACGGGATATCCATACACTCGTGTTAACTTAACAGTGTTGAACATGGCTTGAGACCGAGTCACACGGGCCTGTCCCTTTCGTGACTTGCTTTAATTCCACGTGAAAAAGGCTACTTAGGGCTAAGAAAGGTATTCCAGAGTCTATATAAATATCCTAGGAGAGGGATAAAAGGACACAAGGAGTAGAAAGCAAGGAATTACTCGAAGAACACCGATTGATCCATCTAAGAAGCAGGATTTACCTCAATACTGAAGATCTCCTTTCAATTTCCTTAAGAGTTTTTGGGTTTTCTTTATATTTTGTTGTTTTCCTAATTTTGAGATGTTTTCCTTCATAATTATGAACTAAATCCCCTAAATACCTGAGGGGGATGAAGCCTAAGATGGATCTTGTTATTAATATCTAAATTATATGATAAATACTTAGTTTGTTCTTAATTGTGTTATTAATCATTATGTTAATATTCTAGGATATTGATTCAATTCGAATGTACTTATTTAATGGAGCAAAAGTCCATGTTTAAGAGTAGATCCAACACAATTAAGCGGAGTTGATCGCAATCCTAGACATAGGACGATGAAAATCTACCGAATTAGAGTCAAATCTAATAAGGGAATCCATAGATCAAGTTAATGCAACACTAGGGATTTTAATTAGAAAGAAATTTCAATTAATCAACCTAGGGTTAGTTGTTCTTAGTCTCGAAAGAGATATTAACATAATTTAGGGATTTCTACAGATCAATTCAAGTGAATAAATTATCTAATTCAGAGTCTAATAACAAGTGAAGTCTAGGTGGATTCTTTCTTGGATATTGTTTTAATCAAACAGTTTTCCCAAAAGTAATTTCCCCAATTTACTCTCTGTCGTGTTCTTAGTTAATTAGTTTAATTTGATTAGTTAAAACAAATTCCCTTTATTTCTAGGCTAGATAATAGATAGAAAGTTATTACTAGTACTTTTAGTTCCTGTGGGTTCGACATTCCGGTCTTGCCACTAAACTATACTACCGTTCAATAGGTGCGCTTGCCTTTATCGTGATAGTAGTTAGTTTTCAGTACGATCATATTATTACTTGACCATCATAGATATCAAGCAATCAAGTTTTTGGTGCCATTGCTAGGGACTAAAATCGAGTGTTCTTAATATTTTATTGCAATTTACTTTTTCTTTTTATTTTATTTACTAATTTTTCCTATCTTTTATTTGTCTCTAACAGGTGTCTCTAGTTTATGACTAGATGGAACCCGTCAGGACCTTTGCTTTTTGATAGTGAGATAGAAGCATCAGCTCGTAGAAACCGAAGAGAAATAAGGCAAAGCTTATAGCACATAGAAGAAGAGCAAGAAGTTGTGACCAACACTACTGACGAGATGGAGGCAAATCTGAACAATCCACTACCTTCTATGGTAACCGCTGATCCTGTGAATCAAAATCCTGCTCCTCGTATTATGTATGACTATGCTAAGCCTAATTTAGCTAGTACTGATTCTATATTATTAGGCCTGCTATTGCTGCAAATTATTTTGAACTAAAACCTAACACTATACAGATGATTCAATAGTTTGTTTAGTTTGATGGTTTGCAGGATGAGGATCCTAACACACATTTAACAAACTTTTTAGAATTCTGCGACACTTTTAAGATTAATGGCGTTTCTGATGATGCCATTCGCCTTTGGTTATTTCCTTTTTCTTTGAAGAATAAGGCTAAATAGTGGTTAAATTCTCTACCACAAGGGTCTATCACTACTTGGGAACAAATGACCAAAAAAATTTTACTTAAATATTTTCCGTCGGCTAAAATGGAAAAGTTGAGGAATGATATTTCTTCTTTTGTGCAGATGGATCTAGAAACACTTTATGATGCATGGGAGAGATACAAAGACTTATTGAGAAGGTGCCCTCACCATGGGTTACCCTTATGGCTTTAGGTTCAGACTTTTCAGAATGGTTTGAGCCCCTTAATGAGGCAAATGATTGATGCAACTGTCGGCGGAACCATAAATAACAAAACACCTGAGGAGGCTTATGAGTTTATAAAGGAGATGTCACTGAATAACTTTCAGTGGCAAGTCATGAGGACAAAGCCACAAAAAGCTGCTGGTGTTTTCAATATTGATGCAGTTGCTATGCTTTCCAGTCAGGTAGAACTTTTGAATAAAAAGATTGATGGTTTAGTTAGTTCTACGAAGGTACATCCAGTTATGCAGTGTGACTCAAATCCTGAGTACCCACCATATGGACATGGGATGGCAACGAGCAACTGAATTATATGGGTAATAATCCTCGACCTCAAAATAATCCTTATAATAACACTTACAATGTAGGTTGGAGAAATGACCCAAATTTCTCATGGGGAGGTCAAGGGAATCAAGGAAATCAAAGGCCACCACCTCCTTTAGGATTTCAGCAACCCCTTTATCGACAGGAAAAGAAATCGAACCTTGAGGAGATGTTGGAGAAATTTATATTGGTGTTAGAAACTCATTTTCAAAATACCAAAACAGCACTTAAAAACCAACAAGCTTCAATTCAAGGACTTGAAAATCAGATTGGCTAACTTGCTAAGATGATATTTGATAGACCACAAGGTAGTTTGCCAAGCAACACTGAACCTAATCCTAGGGAACATGTTAAAGCAGTTACATTAAGGAGTGAAACGACACTAGTTTAGCCTATAAAGAAGTTGCCACAAGAGCCTGACAAAGAGAAAGTTGAGGAGACTCCACCCAAAGAGAATTCCCCACCGGTACTCAAAGAATACAAACCATCCATCCCATACCCAGCAAAGTTGAAGAAAGACCGCGTGGATGCTCAATTCGGTAAATTTCTTGAACTTTTTAAACAATTTCATATTAACTTACCTATTGTTGAAGCTATTTCATAGATGCCCACATACGTAAAGTTTTTGAAAGAGCTTCTAACAAATAAAAGGAAGTTGGAAGAGCTGCCCATAGTGGAACTCAACGAGGAATGCTCAGTCATTCTCCAGAACAAATTACCAACCAAACTAAAAGATCCAAGAAGTTTTGCTATCCCCTATTTAATTGGTAATTTAAACATTAAAAAGGCATTAGCTGATTTAGGTGCTAGTATTAATTTAATGCCTTATAAAATGTTCAAGCAACTAGGTCTTGGGGAACCAAAACCTACTAGGATGAGTATATAATTAGCTGACAGATTTGTTATATATCCTAGGGGTATTATTGAAGATGTGCAAGTTAAAGTAGATAAATTTATATTCCATGTTGATTTTTTTATGCTCGACATGGATGAGGATGTTGAGGTACCCTTAATCTTAGGACACCCATTTTTAGCTACCGCTAGAGCTATCATAGATGTAGGAGATGGTAAACTTGTTCTTAGGGTAGGTGATGAAGAAATTGTGTTTAAAATTTAAGATGCTATGTGATTTTCTAGGGAACAAAAGGATTCCTGTTACTTTATCAATTCTATTGACTATTCTATTCAAGACTCTTTTCAGGAAATCACTCTTGAAGACACGTTGGAACTGTGTCTCGTCCAAGGTGGAGGAGAGGATAAAGTCACCATTGAGATGGAAAAGGTAATAATTAATTTGAACTCCAACGAACCTTCTTCAAGACAAATAGATTATGAGGGCATTGAGATTAATGATGAACTAAGACAAAAGCCCTCTATTGACAAACCTCCCAAACTAGAACTTAAGCAATTACCTAAACACTTGGAATATACGTTTTTGGGAAACGATTCTACATTACCAGTGATTATTGCTTCAAACTTGCAACCCAAGGAGAAAGAGGAATTAATTCAAGTGTTAAGAGAACATAATAGGGCCATAGCTTGGAAAATTTCTTACATTAAAGGGATTAGTCCTTCTTTTTGCACCCACAAAATTTTAATAGAGGATGAATACAAACCTTGTGTGCAAGCTCAAAGATGACTAAACCCCAACATGAAGGAAGTGGTCAAGGCTGAGATAATTAAACTTCTAAATGCTAGAAATATTTATCCTATTTTTGACAATGCTTGGGTAAGTCCTGTGCAGGTTGTTCCTAAGAAAGGAGGCATGACTGTTGTTGCCAATGAAAAGAATGAATTGATCCATACAAGAACAGTCACAGGTTGGAGAGTGTGCATTAATTACAGGAAATTGAAAGATACCACCAGAAAAGATCACATCCCCCTGCCCTTCATTGATCAGATGTTGGAAAGACTGTCCTGACATATGTATTACTATTTCTTGGACGGATTCTCTGGCTATTTCCAAATCCCGATAGCTCCTGAAGATCAAGAGAAGACGATATTCACATGTCCATATGGTACGTTTACTTATTATAGAATGCCTTTTGGATTATGTAATGCTCCTGCTACTTTTCAGCGATGCATGTTAGCCATCTTTGATGAACCCGTGGAAGATATCATGGAGGTGTTTATGGATGACTTCTCGGTATTCGGTAACTCTTTCCATGGAGGTGTTTATGGATGACTTCTCGGTATTCGGTAACTCTTTCCATCTTTGCCTTAAAAATTTAAAATGATTTTTAATAAGATATGAAGAAACAAATCTTGTTCTCAATGGGGAAAAATGCCATTTTATGGTTTGTGAAGGTATTGTGTTAGGTCAAAAAATTTCAAGTAAAGGGATTGAGGTTGATAAAGCAAAGATTGAAACCATTGAAAAACTACCTCCCCCTAATTCGGTAAAGGCATAATAAGCTTTTTAGGACATGTTGGTTTTTATAAAAGATTTATTAAAGATTTTTCTAAAATAGCTAAGCCTTTAACTAAATTACCAGAAAAAGATGTACCTTTCGATTTTAATTAGGAATGTTTAGAGGCATTTTACACTCTCAAAGAGAAATTAACAAATGCTCCGATTATAATTACACCTGATTGGAATTTACCTTTTGAACTAATGTGTAATGCGAGTGACTTTGCAGTAGGTGCAATTCTTGGACAACGAAGAGACAAATACTTTCAGCCAATATATAATGCTAGCAAGACTTTAACGGCCGCTTAAGAGAATTACATTACCACAGAAAAAGAATTGCTAGCTATGGTTTGCGTTTGACAAATTTAGACCATATCTGGTATTGTTTAAAGTCATCGTTTTTACTGACCATTCCACTCTTTGTTACCTTTTAACTAAGTTTGATACAAGACCTCAACTAATAAGGTGGATTTTATTATTACAGGAATTCGATCTGGAGATACAAGATAAAAAGGGGGCTAAAAATCTTGCGGCAAATCACCTTTCCAGGCTTGAAAGTCTACATATTGAGGAACTTGACGAGGCCGAAATAAATGATGTGTTTCCTGAAGAACAATTCTTGCTTGTATCTAATTCTGGGCACATTGGTTTGCCGATATTGCAAATTATTTAGCGGCTAACATAACCCCAAAAGAGTTGACGCATCAGCAAAAGAAGCGATTCTTCGCTGATGTGAAAAACTACTTTTGGGAAGATCCTTTTCTTTTTTGTATATGTGCAGATCAAGTCATTCAAATATGCGTTACTAAGACAGAAGCATACAAAATTTTAGAACACTGCCATTCAAGACTGACTGGAGGACACTCAATGGGACTAAGACCGCTCACAAAATACTCAAATCAGGTTTTTATTGGCCCACACTATTTAAAGACGCCATCAGGTATGTTACTTCTTGTGATAAATGCCAAAGTACAGGTAATATCTCTAAATGTGATGAAATGCCTCAAACATATATACTTTTATGCGAAATATTCGATGTATAGGGTATTGATTTCATGGGTCCATTCTCTAATTTTTTTTGGAAATAAATACATCTTAGTAGCAGTTGATTATATGTCGAAATAGGTGGAGGCCCAAGCTTTACCTACTAATGATGCTAGAATGGTAGTAAGATTTCTGAAAAAACTCTTCTTTCGATTTGGAACACCTAGGGTAATTATTAGTGATAGGGGTACTCATTTTTGTAATGCTCAGTTCGATAAAGTTCTAAAGAAATATGGAGTGCACCACAGAATAGCTACCCCTTACCATCCACAAACTAGTGGCCAAGTCGAAGTAGCCAATAGAGAGCTCAAATGAATCCTAGAAAAAATGGTAGAATCAAATAGAAAGGATTGGGCGATGGAGGTAGATGATGTTTTATGGGCCTATAGGACCACTTTTAAAACTCCCATAGGAACATCACCTTATAGACTTGTTTATGGGAAAAGTTATCATTTACCTTTTGAATTAGAACATAAGGCATTTTGGGCTATCAAATTTTTGAATCTTGATCCTAAACTTGCAGGTGAGAAACAACTAATGCAGTTACACGAGTTGGATGAATGGCGCAGCAATGCATACAAGAACTCTCGATTGTACAAGGAAGCAACAAAGCGATGCCATGACACTCATTTAAAGCAACCTAAGTAGTTTGAAGTTGGCGACCTTGTCTTGCTTTACAACTCGAGGGTCAAATTATTCCCTGGAAAACTTAAATCGAGATCGTTAAGCCCATTCATAGTTCAAACTGTCTTCACCTACGGCACAGTCGAGGTAACACATCCGAATCACAGCACTTTCAAGGTAAATGGTTATCGACTTAAACTCTATAGAGGTGAAGATTTCAGGAATGATAGAGAGGAGCTTAGGCCCCACGAACCCTCGTAAAGGTGCACGCAAGGTAAAGTCTAGCTTAGACTCTAAATAAGCGCTTTTCGGGAGGCAACCTGAGTACTAACATTGTTGATTTCTTTAATTTTCAGTTTATAACATCTAAATCACTAACTGAATCCTTAAACAAAATTCTTCCTAAGCCACATGGCCAGACACACGGGTGTGCTTGAGGCCGTGGACACACCATGGATGGAGACACGACCGTGCGACATGGCTGTGTGAAAGCAAAGAAAAATTTCCCCAAAGCCAAGAATGAGACATGAGATTTGACAAAACCCCACGGCCGTGTTTGTTACCTGTGGGTGAACATGCAAAATTAACACGGGCTTGTAACACGCTCGTGCCCAAAGACCGTGGTCGACATTGATTACCTAAACACGGGAGTGGGAGAAGCGAACAAAGCAGGACACGGCCGTGTGACACGACTTTGTGCACTAACACGCCCAAAGAACACGAGCGTGGGCTAAGTACCAGACGCATTCAAAACCCAAAATCGCGAAACACACGGGCTGAAATGGTGGTACACGAGCGTCTGCCACGGCCGTGTCCATAACCCCTATTTAAACCACTCACTATTCATCATCTTTCCCATTTCAAAACCCTAGCCACCAGCCATCTTTAGCCATAGCACCTCCCTAGCACCGTCACTGCCCCAAATTTCGTCCACCAAAACCCAACTCCCCCTTCCATTCCTCCTTCCTCATACCTTTCCCCATCTTTCTTTTTCCCCAAATCTCTTACTCCTCACCACCAACAACTCCACCGATGCCCTCTCCCCCTTTCCAGGCTGCACCGCCGTCGTGCCTTTTTTGTCATGCAAACAACTACTCCACAACCGCACCGTCAGACACCATCACTTTTACCATCTGCACTTACTATCTGCTACTAGTTTCTTTTCCTTTTCTTCTTAATTAATTTTATTATTCTTGTTAAATACACTAAGCATTCTTTGCTAATTACTCTAATTTCATTTTTCATTTGGACTGCTTCTGTTAATATTATTAGCAAGATCATTAGTTTCATAGTATTTTCGTTATAGTGAGTCATTCTTCGATTCTATTCAATCTATACATTTATGCTTAGTATAGGTTCATTTCGTTGATGTTATTGCTTGTCTTTTAAAACTTCATAAAAGAGATATTCAGCATGTTACGATTTAATACTAATTTTAGGAGTAGAATTCTTTACTTAGGAATCTTTTAATGTTTGACAACTACTGGTACCTTATTGCTTAAATGTCTTAAAATTTTTCCCCTACGTGGCAAGGCTAAAGTCGCCGCCCCCACTTTAAAAAGCGAAAGGGACCCGGAGCTACATTCGCAAGCGCGTCCTCCGAAGTGCGCCACCCCTTCCTACAGTTTCCACAAGGGACCCAGGAGGAGCTTTTCTAGATTCTTTGAGCCAGGCCCTCGGCGTCGGGCGTTGTATTGACTAGGTCACCTTCGAGTAGGTCCAGCTCATAGACGCGGTTCGGGCCCTCCTTACTACTGACCCATGGGGGTGATTCTTTGAAATCGTCGAACCGACGTACCTAGAGCTTACTCTCGAGCTCTGTTCTACCTTCCACCTACAGACGGTCATGTCATAGTTCGACGACCCAAGCACAATCTAGTTTCGTCTCGGCGAGTTGGTATGACAATTGAGTGTCCCTGAGTTCAGTGTTGCATTGGGACTTTATACCGAGGAGTTCATGGATGAAGAAGACTTATGTAAGCTCCTTCGACATATTCATTACTCCCCTGTTGCCTGTTGGAGGACCATGGTCCCTGCTTTAGCCACTAACGACCCTAGTCGCTCTAAGGCGACAACTCTCTTACCATCACTTTATTACCTTCATGCCATCCTCGCACACATATTGACCGGCCGACGAGAGAGTACAGGCATCGTCAACTCCCACGACACATACTTTCTATGGAGCATGGCGCACGGACACGTCTTCCACCTTGCTTACTTCATCACCCTCGCCATTTGACACCAGACAGAGCGACATAGGAAGGGGGCAATTTTGCGTAGGCCCCTATGTGACGCACTTCGCGAGACACTTCGGCCTTCTCAACATAGTGCCGCAATCATCCTCACTCACTCTCATAGGCCAGATGTCCCCACAGGGCATCTCGAGCATGCTACACATGAGGCTGATTGAGCGATGTCGTGGGTATGATCCTCCTCCATACCGTCTAGTTCAATCAACTGAGCAGGAAGACCTAGAGGACACTACTGACGATGTCCCTTCCACTCACGAGGAGCCACCATCTCAGCCACCATTGATCCATTGCCCAGTTCATGTGACTACTTCATTGACAGATCTCTCTGAGCAATTCGCATGATTCGAGCAATACTGTACCCAACAGTTTGATAACACCGCTCACCATTTTGATAGTATTGAGGCAACTCTGTAGTAGATTTGCCACCACTTCCACATCTCACCTCCACCCCCACCTCGCGAAACATCTGAGGATTAGGACTTCCGAGTCCTCTCATCTTTTTTTTATTTTTGTCTTTATCTTTATTTTTATTTTTATTTTTCTTATAACTTTTAGCTTTCTTTAACTTTATTTTTTTTTTATTTCAATTTCAATTTTTATGCTCTAAAAATTTAGCATAGTCTTTAATGAACATTTTATATCGGCTATTTCTTCATGAGTAACTGTGCTAATTTACATTTCCTAAAGATTTATTGATGCTATCACAGTTACAAAAAGCTCCAAGGCAAACTATTACTTAGGAATATCCAACTCTAATGGGAAAACTACTCCACGACTGCCAGGTCCTGCTACTATAGCCACTGCAACACAAAGTATAATATTCTTTTGGCACAGTAATTATGGATTGGCACGCTCTACCACCATCGGAGTTACCTCCTCCAACCTCACTCTTGCCCTAGCTACAGATACACCTCAGAATCAAGTTTCCACACTTCCAACTCAAGGATTCCATCCAATATTCAGGAAGTTTCACTTTTCTCCCTATCTTATGATCCTTTGCCTTTATTTTTTTTAAGATCCATCTATGTACATTGAGGGCAATGTACATATTAAGTGTGGGGGGTAAATTATATCATTATCTGAAAATCCCTGAATTTTGCATTATTCTCAAATCTCTAAATCTTGGCTTTCATTATTAGAATGAATTTGGATTGATTTATGATTTTTATTGATATGTCTTGGATTAAAACATAGGGAGTTATGCTTTGATTGTTTAAACTTTAAGTCATTAGAGAATCAAGCATGATAAGTTGATTTTTGAGAATTAAAATTTTTTCTAGGTTGTCTCCCCAAGTTTAGGTATTATCTTGAAGTTTGAAATTCATAAGATTGACATCAAAAGCCATAATTTCTGTGAGATTTTGAGCCTTTAGAGCATATATTCTTTCTTGCTCACTTTTATTGTTACTATGAATGTGTCAATATTGATTTGTTATTCTAGAACTTGCTTTGATTATGCATGTCGAGACCACACCATTGATTTGATATACCAAAATGATAAAGGCACCTAGTTTTTAACCCACTCACTCCATAAAAGCCTACCCTCATAAATAACCATTACTGAACCCTTTTGAGCTTAATAACCCATTTATTGATTTACCCTCAATATTAACCAACAGCCCATTATTGTTGAAATCTCCTTAATTAATTTGATCCCCAAATTTTTGTCAAGACTTGATTTGAATAAATTGCTTAGCTAGGTTTTCTGTTCTCTAGTGAAGTTTCATAATTGGTTTGTTCTTACAAAAAAAAATGAAGTTGTATAGTTGCTTGATTTGTCGTAGCATTATAAAGCTATGATTGAGCATGAACGATGTTATTTATGAGAAAAAGTTCAATTCTAGGATCATTTATTCAGGAATGTAATTTCTCAGTATAAGTATTTTTCTAGTTAGGTAATTTTTCAATTCAATCTCGATTCTAACCTTCTTTTTTAGCTTGTGACCACTCCCGCTAACCAAAGCCACGTTACAACCCTCCAAAGACCTTTTGATTGATATATCATGTTAATTTATAGTGGTGGAGATTTGATTTTCATGCAAGCCTAGGGTAATAACTCTTCATATTGACTAATGAGTACTTAATTTCTGAACCCTAAAAACTTTGATTGAATAGAGTGAACCTTTAGTGAGGATGTCAACTCTGTGTGATTTTGAATTAAGGATAATTACTTGGGTAAGGGGAGATACCTATGTTTTCGGGATAAAATGTTCAACTTGGATTGTTTGAAACTTTGATGTTCTTTCAATTAAACTCTCAAGGTATGATTACTTATAGATTATTTTGAAACATTATTGATAGGAATTATAAGTTAAGAAAAATGAATTCTTAATTGTGAGTTGAGTATTTGGCTTGAGGACAAGAAAATGCTTAAGTGTGGGGGTATTTGATAAACCATAATATATACATATCTTTATCCCATATTTGGCATATTTATGAATGATTTATCAATTGATTTATAGAATTTGATACTCCTAATCCTTTAATTTCATGTTTTATACTTAGGTGAGCATAGGAAAGTAAAACGAATGAGAAACGGGCCAAAAAGGGGCCAAATGGGCCAAAATTAAAGTGCAACACGACCTGGACCTCCACACACAGGATATCCATACGCTCGTGTCAACTTAACAGTGTTGAACATGGCTTGAGCCCGAAATAAGCTTCACATCCCTTTTTCACATAACTCTGAGATTTCAACAAAGAAATCACAGTCGGTAACCCATTCAAATTATTAGACTCAATCCAGATTATCTTATCATTTTGACATCTCAAATTAATAGTCTTCCGTTTGCAATTCACTATCGCATCATGCAATGTTAACCACGAATCATCTATAGACAGTTCATGCACACTTTATCTACCATAACACTCTTGCCTAAGGGGTTCGATACTCTAATCACAAGTTCAGCAGACTCTACAGGCAAAGTCTTACTGGATACTAAGTTTATGCATATATACAAATGTGTCTATCCTGGATCTATCAATGCAATCACAGAAGTATCATAAAGATTAAAAGTACCAATAATGACATTTGGAGATGACGCTTTTTCGCGAGCACGAATAGCGTAGGCTCTAGTAGGTGCTCTCGCCTTGAATCTCACAGCTATAACTTTAGTTCCTTTCTGGCTACCACTCACATTACTTGTATTTCTGAGCGGTCTACCTCTACTTACAGTGTTACTCAGCCTCGTGTTTTGTACTGTCTCTTGCTCAGCAAAATTAGGACAATCACGGATGAAATGATCTAAAGATCCACATTTGAAACAAGCCCAATCATTCAATCCACAGTTGATGGAATGTCTTTTACCACAATGTCTGCACTAAGCTCGGTTTAGTCTGACATTTCTAACACTAGCGATTGAAGTGGCTAGAGCTCTAAAGCTCGAATGTTGTTTTTCTCGATCTCTGCTCGAATGACCCACAGTAGCCTTTGAACGGCTATAATCATCTCGGAATTTCTTCGATGCTGACTGAAATAACTTACTCGATGATCTCTTTCATACCTCTCTTGCTTCTAAATCAGCTTTTCTTTTCTCTTTCCCAAGTTCTTTAGCTTTACACACTCGGTTAACAAGCATAACAAACTTTTTTATTTCTAGAATCCTGACTAACAAAGGATGTCTTCATTCAAGCCATCCTTAAACATTTTACACATAATTGCTTCGTCGAGACATATTCCCGTGCATAACGGCTCAATCTTACAAATTCTCACTCGTATTCTGTAACAGACATACGACCTTGTTTCAGCTCAAGAAACTCTTTGTGTTTCTGATCTATGAATCTCTGACTAATGTACTTTTATCAAAACTCAATCTAAAAGAAATCTCAAGTAACCCATTCTCTCAGGACCATAGATATCAACGTTTTCCACCATTGTACACCGTATCTCTCAAAAGTGAAACAACACATTTAAGATATTCATCCGGAGTATATGACATTTCGTCAAACACTTAAATCATATTCTCGA
Organism: Gossypium stocksii; assembly: GCA_020496765.1. Taxonomy (NCBI): domain Eukaryota; kingdom Viridiplantae; phylum Streptophyta; class Magnoliopsida; order Malvales; family Malvaceae; genus Gossypium; species Gossypium stocksii. The sequence goes on from CM035622.1 coordinate 61,492,693, forward strand.
GCCAGAACTCAGCTCTCTCACATCATCATCAATAGTAGCTCAGAATTCTTCAGCCCTATATTTTCTAATTTTATCAACTGAAGGCTTACTTAATTGTATCGGATTCACAACTTGTGGCACAACTAGGACTTGAGTAGGATTAGGCTAGGGTGGAGATTTTTAAGCAGCCAGATTCATTCGAACGAACTCCGTGAGCCACTCGTTCATCATTTAGAAAAAGGCTTCCTTTGCCTCTCCTTCGTGGTCACTAGTAATTGGCCTAAATTCAGCCAGCGCTGCCCTTTGAATGAGAGCGGGCACAGTACTTTCAACATCATCAGCTACGGCTCAATCAGGATCCATTTACTATAAGAAAACATATTTTAGCTGTCAAGAATCATCACACTATCACAATTCATATATATGGCATGTATAGCTAGACTCTCACACGCTATGTTAGTCCTAGAATCGACAAAACTGTAGCTCTGATACCAATCAAATGTAACACCCCAAATCCGTATCCGTTGCCGGACTAGGGTTGAGAGGCATTACCAGACATTTCATAACATTTTATGATCATTTCACAAACGTAAATCATACACCATCAAATCATAGTTAAACATAAGCAAAAAGTCCCTTTCATAGGTCCACGGGACATTAAACATGCTTTAAAGAAGTTTCGGGACGAAACTGATCACATACAAAATTTTCCAAAACTTTAAAATTTTTCATAGTAACAAAGGTCAACGCTTGTGTGAACAAGCCGTGTGCCTCATGCGGTATTAGACATGCTCATGTGTCTAGGACGTGGGAAAATAGGGCATACATACTGACTTATCCATATAGCCACCAGACATGACTGTGTACCAGGCTGTGTGAAAATTAGGAAGCGTATTGACTTGGCCACTCGGCCAGTCACACGCCCGTGTGCCTATTGGAAATGGCCTCACACAACTATGTCTGGGCCGTGTGCTTAGCCGTGTCAAACCTGTAGGGTATACTGACTTGGCCACACGACCTGCCACATTCCCCTGTGTAAGACCATGTGGAGTGCCCAGGCTCAATTCCAATTGATTCCTCAATCAACACGGTAGAGAAATATGCCCATGTCCCCACCCGTTTGGGCAAAAATAGGCTATTTACAAGGCCAATTTGCCACCCTTTAAAGGTCATCCCTACAAGCATCAATTTAAACACAATTCTTAACCAAATAGTATCCAGATCCACACCAATACATGCACAATTTATTCAATAATATCATCAACCAATTCCATACTCATTTGCTATATCAAATCTCAATATAACACAAATTCCACATTCAATCAACCACATTTCATATCCAAACTTTATACCAAAATCATGCCATAACCACAACTCAATCTCATATCGAACTTACCAAAATGACCATTTCTACAAGGCCATATACATACATCACATTTATAATATTTCATTATCTCAAGCCACATCACATGGCAAGATTCATCATACAAAACAAAACATAACATTCCTAGCCTGCACATGTCATATACCAATATTTACAACTTCAAAAGTACTGAGATATCGATCGATAGTGTGACGATGATCCTTGACAATCCCCGAGCTCAAGTTAGCTTTGATTATCTATAAAACAAGGGAAAACACACACAAAGTAAGCTTTCAAAAGCTTGATAAGCCATATACAAATAAACTTAATACATAAAACAAACCTAAACCATTTCATCCATAGAAACCATGGTAAATCACATATGCAAACTTCATAAATCTCAACTTATTCTCTTAATCACCATTCAGGATACATCAATTACCTTCTTTTCATTCATCACATAAACATCAACATACCTATTATGGTTACTCATGCACATATTCATTCACTTTTTGACATTGCCCGTTGAACCATTCAGAATTGACAAGGATACTCGGATAGCTCGTAATGCTCGTACAATGTCATATTCCAGATATGGTCTTACATGTTATAATATTTCGATGCCACTGTCCCAGACAAGGTCTTACACGAAATCATATACGATGAAAATGTCCCAAACATGGTCTTACACGTAATCTCGGATCGATGCCAATGTCCCAGACATGGTCTTACACGAAATCACATCTCGGAATCCTAATTTCATGACATTCATATCCTATACTATTCCTATGGTTCGTACGGGGCTTCCGGACGTCATAACTCTGTCGACACTTTCTTATATATGATATTTTAGCATTCAATACATTTTAATAATAATCAACCATTTATAATTCAAATGAAATACATTTATTTGCATATGAACTTACCACGGAAATGAAAACGGTAAAAGGAGTCGATTACTCGTTAACCTTCGACTTCCCCCGATCTAATTCTAATTTCTTTCGTTCTTGATCTATATAAATTCAAATTTTACTTATTTAATCACACATTCATTCAATTCAATCCACAAACACATAAGTAGATCTTTTTACACATTAGCCCTTATAATTTCATATTTTCTCAATTTAGTCATTATTTCATAAATACATTAAATTCACAAAATTCATCAAAATCATAGCTTAGCCGAATTCTCATATAGCTTCTAGCAGCCCAGATCTTTTATTTATTTCACATTTCAGCCCCTCAATTTACACTTTTCATAATGAAATCCTTAATATGCAAATTCATCAAAAATCACTTAACAAAATATTTTAATCTATCAACAACCACTTATTTTTCATCATCAAACATAAAAAAACTCATGAATTCATCAATGGCATCTGATAAAATCATCAACAATTTCATGAATTAGGGCATCGGCTAGATAGTACTCAAAGCAACAATCACAAAAACATAGAAATCATCAAAAACCAAACTCAAAATGTACCTTGATCAACCAAAATAAATGCAGACTGCCCAAAGCTTATAAACCCTATTTCTTTCTCTCTTGTTCAGTGGTAAAAAGATGAAATGAATGGAGTTTTTGACTTTTTTTCTTTAATTAACAACTAATTAACAAATTACTTAATTAGCCTTATTAATCACATTTAAAATTCCACTAATATAAGCTCATTTTTGTCCATCCATTGACCACATGGTCTAATATCAACATAAGGACCTCACGTTTAATTCATCATCTTAAATAAGCACTTAAACAATTAACATGCAACCTTTACATTTTATGCGATTTAGTCCTTTTATAAAATTCACTAACCAATCGGTAAAATTAACACACGAAACTTTCACACATGTATAATCTCATGCTGTAAACACAGAAAATAAAATTAAAATAAGTTTATAACCTCGGATCTGTGGTTCTGAAACCATTGTTCTGATTTATCTAAAATCGGGCTGTTACATGTAGATTGAGCCACTTAGACATTGATACGCAATAGAGATGGCGTATATGCGATACAGTGAAATGCGGTAATCCACTACAAACATGTAGCTTGAACTACCAGATCAAATAATAATAATACGCAACAAAGCTGTCGTATATGCGGTACAGTGTAATGCGGTAATCTGCTATACCAGTAAGCAGCCGTTAAACTGCCAGATCAGATAATAGTATGCAGCAAAGCTTGTAACAGCCTGGTTTAGACCCTAATCAGAATATTGGTTTTGGGACCACAAATACTAGTTCAGAGTTAAATAACAAATGAAGTCTAGGTGGATTCTTCCCTGGGTATTGCCTTAATCGATTAGTTTGCCCAAAGTATTTCCCCAATTTATTCTTTGTCGCGTCTTTAGTTTAGTTAAATTTTAATTTAAATCAACTCCCCTTTATTTTCTAGGCTAGATAATAGGGAGAAAGTTATTACTAGTACTTTTAGTTCCTTTGGGTTCGACATTCCGGTCTTGCCATTAAACTATACTACTGTCCAATAGGTGCGCTTACCTTATTCGTGATAATAGTTAGTGTCTAGGTACGATTATATAAATTTAAAACTTATCACGAAAATATTAGGAACACTCGATTTCTATTACTTTAGCTATCTTTACTTTTATTGCAATTTAATTTCTATTTTTATTTTAGGTTTTATTTACTAATTTTTTCTTTTTTTTCCTTCTTTAATAGGTATCTCTAGTTTGTGACTAGAAGAAACCCATTAGGACCACTATTATTTGATAACGATTTAGAAGCTACAGTTCGTAGAAACCGAAGAGAAATAAGGTGAACCTTACAGTACACAGAACAAAGACAAGAAGACGAAACCGAATCTACTGAAGAGATGGAAGCAAATAAAAATAATTAGCTACCTCCTGTGGTAGCCACAGATCCTGTGAATCAAAATCTTGCTCCTTGTACTATGTATGATTATGCTAAGCCTAATTTATCTTGTACTGAATCTAGTATTGTTTGGCCTGCTATCGCTACAAATAATTTTGAACTAAAACTTAACACTATTCAGATGATTCAACAGTTTGTTCAATTTGATGGTTTGCAAGATGAGGATCCTAACACACATTTAGCTAACTTTTTGGAATTCTGAGACACTTTTAAAATAAATGGCATTTCTGATGATGCCATTCGGCTTCGTTTGTTTCCCTTTTCTTTGAGGAATAAAGCTAAACAGTGGTTAAACTCTCTGCCATGAGGGTCTATCACTACTTGGGAAGAAATGACCGAAAAGTTTTTACTTAAATATTTTCTGCCGGCTAAAACAGCAAAGTTGAAGAATGATATTTCTTCTTTTTTGCAGATGGATTTAGAGACACTCTACGATGCTTATGAGAGATACAAAGATTTATTGAGAAGGTGCCCTCACTGTGGGTTACCCTTATGGCTTCAGGTTTAGACTTTTCATAACGGTTTAAATCCCTCAACAAGACAGATGATCAATGTAGCTGCCGGTGGAACGATAAATAATAGAACACCAGAGGAGGCTTATGAGTTTATAGAGGAGATGTCATTGAATAATTATTAGTGGCAAGTCATGAGAACAAAGCCACAAAAAGCTACCAGTGTTTTTAATGTTGACACAGTCACAATGCTGTCAAATCAGATAGAACTCTTGAATAAAAATATTGACGGTTTAGTCGGTTCTACGCAGGTACATCCAATTATGCAGCGTGATGCAAATCCTGAGTACCCACCTTATGGACATGGCATGGACAACGAGCAACTAAATTTTATGGGTAATAATCCTAGATCTCAAAATAACCCTTACAGTAACACTTATAATGCAGGTTAGAGGAACCACCCCAATTTCTCATGGGGTGGTCAAGGAAATCAGAGATCACCACCCCCTCTAGGTTTCTGACAACCTCCTTACCAGCAAGAAAAAAAGCTAAAACTTGAGGAGATACTCACGAAATTTATCTCAGTGTCAGAAACTTGGTTTTAGAATATTGAGACGGCACTAAAAAATCAGTAAACATCGCTCGAAACTCAGATAGGCCAACTTGCTAAGCTAATCTCTAAAAGGCCACAAGGCAGTTTGTCAAGTAACAAAGAAACTAACCCAAGGGAGTAACTCCATGCCATCACTATGCATGACAAAGAAGGGTTAGCTGAACGTAAATCTGAAGAGGGGCAAGAAGTTGTGGTAAGTAATGGTAAGATTGAGGTAAGTCATGATACACAAAAGCCAGTAAGTAAGAGTATAAACCTCGTGTCCCATACCCGAATGCGACAAGGAAAGATCACACAGACGAATAATTCGGTAAATTCTTTAAACTCTTGAAGAAATTACATATTAACTTACCGTTTATTGAAGCTCTTTCGCAGATGCCAAACGTAGTTAAATTTTTAAAGGAACTTCTAGCAAACAAATGAAAATTGGATGAGTCATTGCATGTGGAGATGAATGCAGTTTGCTCAGCCATTTTTGCAAAACAAGCTACCCAACAAACTAAAAGATCTAGGGAGTTTTACGATTCCTTATTTTATTGGTAGCTTAGATGTTAAAAATGCCTTGGCTGATTTAGGGGCTAGCATAAACGTTATGCCTTATAAAATGTTTAAACAACTAGGTCTTGGGAAACCCAAACAAACTAGGATGAGCATTCAATTGGCTAATAAAACCATTAGATTTCCTAGGGGTATAATTCAAGATGTACTTGTTAAAATTGATAAATTTATATTCCTAGTGGATTTTGTTGTTCTAGACATGGATGAGGATAGCGATGAGCCTTTAATTTTATGATGCCCTTTTTTAGCAACTGCTAGGACTATCATTGATGTGGGCACATGTGAACTCACACTTCGTGTAGGCAACGACACGATTACTCTTCAAGCTCGCAAATCTATTAGGACTTTTAATGATAAAAATGATATTACAAGTTCTTTTAATAAGAGTAATCTCACTGTCCAACCTTTCTTGCAGGATACTCTTCACGAAAGTACAATTGAGCCACGTTTGAGTTCATGCAACAACAAGGGAGCAATCTAAGAAGAGCGAATGTTACAGATTGGTGAACTAGATGAGTGGCGAAACTATAGCAAGAAGGAATTGAAAATATGTCACACCAAACCAAAGCATCATCATGACAACCCTATGGTAAAGAAGAATCAACTTAAGGTAAGGGATAATGTATTATTAGAGGAGGAAGACCCTCAAATTTTGAATTCAAAACTCCATACAAGTGACAAACCTCCCTTCACGGTAATGAAAACCTTTCCCTACGGTATAGTCGAGGTAACACATCCCAAATTCGGCACTTTCAAGGTAAATAGTACTCGACTCAAACCTCATTTTGATAAAATTGATAGCAGGAGAAAGGAGTTTCAACTCCTCAAATCACCGTGACCATGCAAAAGGGAAGTAAGTCAAGCTTAGACTCTAAATAAGCGCTTCTCGGGAGGCAACCCGAGCACTAACGTTGTTAATCTCTTTAATTTTAGTTTTTTGACATCTAAATCATTAACTGAGTCTTGGAATACAGGTTTTTCAGAACCACATGGCTTGGCACACAGACGTACCTAAGGCCGTGGACATGGCACGGGTGGAGACACAACCGTGTGACACGGCCGTGTGAAAAAAGTGTAAAATTTTTCCCAAGACACGGCTTTCGACAAATCACCACGGCCGTGCGATATGGCCGTGGGGGAACCTACCAAATCAACACGGGCGTACGACATGCCTGTGTCCCCAGGCCGTGGTTAAAACTAAGAAATTAGCACGGCCGTGCGACACACCCGTGTCTGAGGCCCGTGGTCGAACCTGCTAATTAAACACGGGCGTGTGACCTAATACACGAGCGTGGGAGAAGCGAGCAAAGGAAGACACAGCCATGTGACACGGCCGTATGAACAAACACGCCCAAAGAACACGGGCGTGGCCCAAGCATAAGGCGCGCTAAAACCCTAAAATCAAGAACCGCACGGGCTGCACGCAAGGTACACGAGCATGTGACATGGCTGTGTACCCCAATCCCTATTTAAGCCATCCACTATTCATCACCTTCACCATTTTAAAACCCTAGCCACCAATCATCTTTAGCCGATGCACCTCCCTAGCACCACAGACACCCAAATTCCGACCACCAAAACCCAACTTTCTCTTCAATTTCTCCTTCCTCACCACCACCTACACTAATCAACATCCCTTTTCACCCAAACCCCTCCTCACCAACTTCCATCTCGAGCTGATGCCCCACCACCAACCAAACACTAGCCTACGCAGTCCACGCCCGTGCGCCACTACCAAGCCCGTGCACCGACCACACACCACCTCTATCATTAGTTTCATTTCTTATCTTCCTTATCTTCTTGATTCTTAAACTTGTATTATTTTGTTTTCATTGCTAAACTATTTACTTTATGGATTGTTTTTGTTTTAGTTGCTCTAATTAGGACTCTATATTTAGGCTTTGATAATTCGTTCCTCATTTTTAAAATTCCATGAGTAGCCAGCTAAATACTTTGTTCTTTTGGTACATTGCTATTTGGATTTACATTCAGCACGCATTTGGTACGTCTATGAGTCAAAACTCTCCTAGTTGTTGTCTTTCAGGTTTACGACTCTTATCATAAAAAGCATTAGGGATTTATATTTGCTGCACTTCATTCTTGCATATATTGTTATGTTATATTCAAGTGATTCATTCTATTAGACCACATGACGCATTCCTTTCTTATTGAGATTAGTTAGGCATTAGTACCCCACGCATTTATAATTAGTTTAAGCTCATTAACCTCACTCATTTTTTTTAATGATTTGTTTTGTTATTCAGCATGCATTTAGGACCTTTAAAGTCTTCAACATTATTGCGAATTTTTTTGATCTTTGTCACTTAGTAATAGTAATCGTTCGACTTCTCCTGTAGGTACACTATGTCCAACCCTCGTGGAAAATAAAAAACAGTCGTCCCCGCTTCAAAGAAGCGAAAGGGACCCGGAGCTACTTCCTCTAGTGCAACCATGAAAATACGACATCCATTTCTTTAATTTCCACAGGGTTCCTAAAAGGAACTATTCCAGATCCTTCGGGCGCGACCCCTTGGAGTGGGGCGGTGTATCAACTGGGCCGCCTTAGAGCAGGTCCAATTAGCGGACACGATTTGGGCCCCATTGACAACTGAGCTATGGGATCGATTCTATGAGATCGTCGAGCCCACATATCTTAAGCTCACCTTGAAGCTCTGTTCTACCTTCCACCTACAAACTATCATGTCCCAGTATGACGATCTTGAAACCGTCTAGTTTCGTCTCAGTGGTTTGGTACACCAACTAACCGTACCTGAGTTTGGTCTAGCTCTAGGCCTCTATATCAAAGAATTCATGGAAAAAGAAGACTTATCTGAGCTCTATTGTCACATCCATTATTCTTCGTCCAAATGTTGGCTGGCTCTAGTCCCTACTTCAGCCACCTACGATCCTAGTCGCTCCAAGGCAACCGCTCGCTCTCCATTATTGAGGTACCTCCACGCCATCCTCGCACACACTCTAACGGGTCGACGAGAGAGCACTGACGTTGTCAACACTCACGACGCCTATTTCCTATGGAGTATGGCGCACGAGCACGTGTTTGACCTTGCTTATTTCATCGCCCTCCCCATCAACATTAGACAAAGTGACATAAGAAGGGAGTAATTTCTATGGGCCCCTATGTGACTCGATTAGCTCGCCACTTCGGTCTCCTCAACACATTGGTGCAATCATCCTCCTTCACTCTTATCTGTCAGATGTCTTCGCAGGGCATCTCGAGCATGCTACATATGAGGACGATCGAGCGACAACGTGGGACTGATCCTCCTTAGTACCGCCTAGTCTAGTCCGCTGAGCAAGAGGACCCAGAAGACATCACTAATGACGTCCCTCCACCTCACGAGTAGCCACTGTCTCAGCCACTGCCCATTCATCATCTAATTCATGCGACAGCTTCACTTTCTGACATCTCTGAGCACTTAACACGATTTGAGTAGTAGTGCTTTCAATGCTTTGATCACATTGACGCTACTCTCCATCATATTTGTCAGCATCTACACATTTCATCACCACCCCCACCTCGCGAACCATCTGGCGATGAGGACTTTTGAGTACTCTTTATTTTTATTTTCCTTTTTCTTTTTTGGTTGATATTTTTTATTTTTATTTTTATTTTTATTTTTATTTTTCGTTTAATTTTTATGTTTATTTCTCTTTAAATACTATTTTTATCTCATCCTTAGGTTTTTTAATCTTTATTAAACAATTTACATTTTTGGCAATCTCTTACCGAGTAATCTTGCTACTTTATATTTACTAAAAAGTCATTAATGCTATCGCAGTCTAAAGAACCCAAGAGCCCAAATCCAAATCTAATGGGAAAGGTACTCCACGACTGCCATATCCTGCTCGACCACGACCATAACCACCGAAACACCAAACACATTTCCAAATCAAGTTTCCACACTTCCAACTCAAGAATTTCATCCAATTTTTAGGGAGTTTCACTTCTCTCCCTATCGTATGATTTTACGCGTATATTTTCAGTAAATTTATCCTTGTACATTGAGGGCAATGTACATCTTAAGTGTGAGGGGATACATTACATTATTATCAAAAAAAATCCCTTGCATTATTCTCAAATCCCTGAATCTTGGGTTTCACTATTGAAATGAATTTGGATTGATTTATGATTTTTATTGATATGTCTTGGATTAAAACGTAGGGAGTTATGCTTTGATTGTTTAAACTTTAAGTCATTAGAGAATCAAGCATGATAAGTTGATTTTTAAGAATTAAAATCTTTCTAAGACGTCTCCCCAAGTTTAGGTATTATCTTGAAGTTTGAAATTCACAGGATTAACATCAAAAGCCATAATTCTTGTGAGATTTTGAGGCTTTAGAACATATATCCTTTCATGCTCACTTTTATTATTGCTATGAGTGTGTCAATATTGATTTGTTATTCTAGAACTTGCTTCGATTATGCATGTCGAGACCACACTATTGATTTGATATGTCGAGATGATTACGGCACTTAGGTTTAACCCACTTACTCCATAAAAGCCTACCTTCATAATTAACCATTAGTAAACCCCGTTGAGCTTAACAAACCATTTATTGATGTCCCTCAATATTAACCCATAAACCTATTTTTGATTCTTTGAGAATTTCCCTCATTCTAATTTGATCCCTATTTTTGTCGAGATTTGAGTTAAATAATTATCTAGCTATGTTCTCCCCCTTAATTAGTAAAGTTTAATTAATTCAATTTGATCTTAAAAAAAATTCTATATATTTCAATTCAGTTGTTAATTTATCTTTAGCATTTTGCTACAAAGTGATGTTTGAACATAAACAATATTATTCATGAAGGAAAGTTCAATTCTAGGATTATTTATTTAGGAATGTATTTACTCAGTATTAGTATTTTTCTAGTTAGGTAATTTTTCAATTCAATCTCGATTTTAACCTTCTCTTTTAGCTTGTGACCATACCCCCTAACCAAAGCCATGTTACAACCCTCCAAAGACCTTTTGATTGATGTATCTTTTCAATATATAGTGGTGGAGATTTAATTTTCATGCAAGCCTATGGTAATAACTTTTCATATTGACTCTTAAGTGCTTAAAGTGTTGTCCTGAAACATCCTGAGTGATTTGAGTGAATCTTTAGTGAGGATGTTAACTCGGTGATATTTTGAATCAAAGGTAATGACTTAGATAAGGGGAGATTCCTATGTTTTCATGCTAAAATACTCAACTTAGATTGTTTGAAACTTTGGTGTTCTTTTAGTTGAACTCTCAAGGTATGATTACTTGTGGATTATTTCGAAACATTATTGAAAGGAATTATAAGTTGAGAAAAATAATTTTTAATTGTGAGTTGAGATTTTGCTTGAGGACAAGCAAATGCTTAAGTGTGAGGGTATTTGATAAACTATAATATATACATATTTTTATCCCACATTGGGCACATTTATCGATGAATTATCATTGAATTTGTGGAATTTGATGCCCTTAATTCTGTAATTTCATGTTTTATACTTAGGTGAGCCTAGGGAAGAGAAAAAAGCAAGGAACAGGCAAAAAACAGAGAAAATGGGCCAAATGAGAAATCAACACGGCCTGGAGTTCCTTACACGGGTACACCACATGCCCGAGCCAAATTAGCTTACTTGAACATGGCTTAGGCCAGATTCAGATGGGCGTGTCCCTGTCATGACTCGTTTTAATTTCACGCGAAAAAAGCTACTTGGGGGCTAAGAAAGGTATTCCAAAGTCTACATAAACACCCTACGAGAGGACTAAGAGGACACACAGAGAGTAGAAAGCAAGGAATTACTCAAGGAAAGCTAATCGATCCATCTCGGAAGCAAGGATCTATATCAAGACTAAAGATCTTCCTAAATTTCTCTGAGAAGTTTTGGGTTTTCTATATATTTTTTTGTTTTCCTTATTTTGAGATGTTTTCCTTTATTATTATGAACTAAATCCCCTAAATACCTGAGGGGGATGAAACCTAAGATGGATCTTGTTATTGTTATCTGAACTATATGATAAATATTTGATTTGATCTTAATTTTTTTTAATTCTTGAGTTAATATTTCAGGATATTGATTGAAGTCGAATGTGCTTATTCAGTGGAGCAAAAGTCCCTATTTCAGAGTAGATCCCACGCAATTAAGCGGAGTTGATCGCAATCCTAGACATAAGATGATGAAAATCTGTCGAATTAGAGTCAAATCTAATAGGGGGTCCATAGATCAAGTTAATGCAACACTAGGGGTTTTAATTAGAAAGAAATTTCAATTAATCAATCTAAGGTTAGTTGTTCTTAGTCTCGAGAGAGATATTAACATAATTTAGGGATCTCTACGGATCAAGTCGAATGAATAAATCGTCTAGTTTAGAGTTAAATAACAACTGAAGTCTAGGTGGATTCTTCCTTGGGTATTGCCTTAATCGTTTAGTTTGCCCAAAGTATTTCCCCAATTTATTCTTTGTCGCGTCTTTAGTTTAGTTCAATTTTAATTTAAATCAACTCCCCTTTATTTTCTAGGCTAGATAATAGAGAGAAAGTTATTACTAATACTTTTAATTCCTTTGGGTTCGACATTCCGGTTTTGCCATTAAACTATACTACTGTTCGATAGGTGCGCTTGCCTTATTCGTGATAATAGTTAGTGTCTAGGTACGATCATATAAATTTAAAACTTATCACGACAACATCAGTCAGAAAAATATTTTAATGTTATTTTTGGTGTTTACAGCATGTTAATTTATATGTGTGACAGTTTCGTGTGAAAATTTTATCGTTTGTGTGCCCGATTTAATTAAAAGGACTTAATTGCGTAAAATGCAAAACTAGCATGCTTTATGTAAAAGTACCTATTTGCTATGGCTTCTTAATTTTAAAGTCCTTAAAATGAAATTAGACCATTGAATATTGGGATGGACGGCATTAGGCTTGTAGTATAAAATTTTCATATTATTTCATTAAGGTTATATTAGTAATTGTATAATAAATGTTAATAAGTTAATGATAATAAAACATATAATAAAAAGACATGCAAAATTTGTTCATCTTTAGCCGAAACTTAAAAGAAAAAGAAAGAACAAGAGCAAGCTAGGTTTGGCCTTGATTTTTCTTTGATTAAGGTATGTGTTTAGCTCAGTTTTTAATAATTTTTACGTTTTTGAGATCATTGCTTTGTGTTTTAGCTAGCCTATACTTTGATTTTTGGATTTGATGATGATTTTATGTTTTGTCATTGTTGATATCTTGATGATTCTTGTGTTTGATGATGAAAAATAAATATGTGTTAATAGATTTTATTGTTTAATTAAGTGATTTTTAGTAAAAATGCCTATTTGGGATTAAATTGTGAATTTTGTAAATTGAGGGGTCAAAATGTGAAATAAATGAAAGAAATGGGCAACATTAGTAAAATTCAGCTATACTAGATTTTAGTGAAAGTATGTGTATTTTGTGTTTTGTGAAATAGGGACTAAATCATGAAAAATATGAAATGTTAGGGGCTTGTAACACCTCTTACCCGTAACCGATGCCGGAATAGGGTATGAAGCATTACCATACTAAAACTCATGTAAACCTGTGACTTAAACTCATGAAAATGTGTCCCAATTAAAAATATTTCCAAACATTATCTTACAAGCCTTCTTATGGGCTTACGAGGCGTAAATCATGGTTCGGAATTAACCTAGGACCATTTCATGCACTTAAGAAAATCTCTTCGAAGATTAGCAAAAACAAGGCACACGCCTGTGTGAGAGGGCAACACGTCTGTATGGCCTCTAAACATGGCCGTGTTGTTGGCCCGTGTGCGTCACACGGCTCAAGCACGCTAGGGACACGCCCATGTCCAATACCCGTGTGAATTTAATTTCTAACATCAACCTACAAGGGTTTTCACACGGCCTGGTGCATGCCTGTATGCCCAGCCCATGTCCCTCACACAACCTTAACACGCCCATATCATGGCCCGTGTGGAAAAACTTGGATATTCTATTTCTGACGTCATCACTCACACGGCCGTGGCATACATTTGTGTGCTCGTCGTGTCCTCCACACGGTTGAGACACACGGCCATGTCTCATGCTTGTAGAGAATACAAATGGCATTTAATTCTATCCCTGCAAGGTGCAAGGGACACACGGTCGAGCCACATGCTCGTGTGCAGTCTGTGTGTCTCACACGGCCTAGACACACGCCCGTTTGCCTACCCGTGTTGGCAATATAAGGCTATTTACCAAGCCCTTAGCCACCCTGAAACACCAACAAACATAAACCCAATATTCATACATCCTAACATAGTATCAATACTTATCTAAATGCCCCTAAATAGGTATTCATACATCAACCAATTCATGTCCAAAATGAATGCATAAACTACTAAGCAACTTTGCATGAATTCCATATAAATTCATCACATTTCATTAAGCAGCTTGAATAGTTTTAGGCCAATTCCAAAGGCCATTTACAAAATGAAACTTATAAGTATAAATGGCCAACACAATTGGCTAACTAGCATGAATCATGCAACAAAATGACTAAAAGCCTGTACATGCCATATTCAAAATGACTAACATAACTATACCAAAATAAAAATATTCATAGTGTGACTTCGAGCTCTGACTTTTAACGATCCTCGAGCTAATACGGCAAATCTACATCGAAAGGAAAATTGAGGGATTAAGCATAAATTGCTTAGTAAGTTGCATGAAATAAAAATAGCAATTATAATAAAAAAATATAGCTAAATTTTAAAGTATTTGATACTTCATTTAATTTCTTATTCATACTCATGACTTACACCACCTCAACATTAACTCAATCTCATACCTTGCTCATTTTCGGGAATTAGTCAATCTCGTAATCTATATTATCATTACCTTGTATCTTAATTGAGGGTACCTATAACACTCGTCATAAACTTTAGTCCTTCTCATTAAGTTAAACAACTTGAATACTTTCTCTATTAATTTACTTATGCCATTCTCTTACTAAGATGCCAAGGCCATATCTCAGCTATGGTCTTATATGGGATCTCACACTGATGCCAAAGCCATATCCCAGATATGGTCTTATACGGGATCTCATATGATGCTGATGCCATGTCCCAGACATGGTCTTATACAGGATCTTTATTCGATACCCATGACATGTCCCAGACATGGTCTTATGGGGAATCTATATCTTGTCTCGATGCTAACGCCATGTCCTGGACATGGTCTTATACGGGACCTCGTGTTGATGCTAATGCCATGTCCCATACATGGTCTTACATGGGATCTACATTTAGTGCCGATGCCATGTCCTAGACATGGTCTTATACAGGACCTACAAATCCTCATGGTATGGCAACAGTATCCTCCATATTCAGTAATATTCTATTTTCTCCTCATTAATTCTTAATGAAAACTAATGTCGATAATTTCATGGCATCATCATAAATATCATAGCAAATTACTATAAAAGTTCCAAAATAATTAACGCTAAATAATTATATACAACTTACCTCGGGTCCCCAAAATGTGACAAACGCTCGGTTTAGTCCACCACTTTTCCCTTTCCCCGATTTTGATTCAGGCTTTGAGTTTCTTGGTATATAATAAATAAAATTTAATAATTTAATCATCATATTAAATTGGACAACCTCTAATTCACAAATTGGCAATTTGACCATTTTGCCCCTAGACTTTGAAAAATGACAATTTTGCCCTTATGCTCAGAAATTGATTTTTATCAAATTTCCTCTTTTTTCATGCCTATCTAAGCCCTTTCATGCATATAACAACTTCAAATATTCATCATTCATGCATTAACCAAAACAACTTATTTACTTACAAATAAGTCCTATTTAGGTGTTTCCTATGAACACCCATTTCCAAAAGTTATTTATCAAGCACCTACATTCATTTTATTTCATAAAACTCCAAAAAATGACATCTATTCATCCATGGAAAAACTTTGAACTTCAAACCAAAATGCTTAATACACTCCTCAATAGAAAGCTTATGTCATGAGGGTCTCAAATATGTAAAAAATATTCAAGAAATGACCTTAAAATCACTTACTTGAAGAAGAAATACATGGATGAAAATTTCAAGCTCTCTTGACCCCTTTTCCATGGAGAAAATCGGTGGAAGAGATGAAAAGAAGAAGAAGGTGAAGGCTAGTATGCTAGGTTACTATTTTACTCAATTTTTAAGTCACCTAACTTTGACAAAAGTGACAAAATTTGATTTTTATCAAGTCGTTGTCTCATGGCCAGCCAAGCTCTCAATCATGGGCCTAATTTCCCATTAAAACCATCCAATTTAGTTCTCTAGCCATTCAACTTCATTTACTAGAAATTTGTAACTTTTAACTTTTATGTGATTTAGTACTTTTTCGCGATTAGGCCTTCAATCGCGTAAATTAACTCACCAAAATTTTCATGCACTCTTATAAAAATACTACAACACATAAATAATACTAAAATAATTTTCTCTAATACTTTTTCATACTTAAACCTTTCAAATTTTCCTATTTTGCAATTTAGCTCTTAAAGACAAATTGATCCCTATTTTATAAAATTTCCTTTATGATATTTTCTCATTAATCATGCAATCATATTATAAACTTCAGAATATTCATAAAATGTATTTTTATAACTCGAATTTGTGGTCTCAAAACCACTATTCCAACTAAGCCCTAATTTGGGTTGTTATAGGGCTAAAGTGCAAATTGCCCTTTTATGTGTTTTTTCTGAATTTGAGTACATATGTGATTAAATAAGTTTAATTTATATTAATTTAGATCAAGAAAAGAGGAAATCAGAATTGGATCGAGGGAAATCAGAATTGGATCGAGGGAAATCTAAAGTTGTCAAATAGTCTCTCGATTCGTTCGTCTTCATCTGAGGTAAGTTCATAACTGAATAAATGATGTTAAATTGAATGTATTTATTTTATACATAATCGAATTGAACTGTATAATTGCGTAACTACCTAGCCAAATTGTATTTAGCATGGAATGATTTGGTACAAGCATGAAACGATCGAGCTACAATGTCCGAAAGCCCTGTATGAACCTTAGGAATAGTTAAGATACATATGTCATGACATAGGATTCTGATATGTGATTTCGTGTAAGACCACATCTAGGACGTTGGCATCAATTTGTGATTTACGTGTAAGACCATGTCTGGGACATTGGCATCATATATGAGTTCGTGCAAGACCCTGTCTAGGACAGTGGCATTAATATGTGATTACATGTAAGACCACGTCTGGGACGTTGGCATTGTACAAGCTTTTCAATTATTCGAGTATCCTTATTGATTTCGAATGGTTCAACAGGCAATATCAAGTTAAGATCGAATGTGAAATTGAGCTAAGAGGTTCAGGTATCTGCTATGTTAAATGATTGTGAAAGTAAGGTAAGTATATACTTGAGATGAATATATGAACTATGCATGATTAAAAAGCATATTATATATGTTTATGAGTATGTATATTTTTGGTTAATTTAATTATATAATACAAATGTTATTCAATTATATATTTGCTTATGACTTACTAAGCTATTCAAGCTTACTGTGTGTGTTTGTTCGTTGTTTTCTAGATTTTGAAAGCTAGTTATGAGCTCGAGGATTGTCAAGGAAATCAGTCACACAATCAATATCTATTTTGGTATTTTTAAAAAAAACTTGAAACTATGAATCTATGGCATGTATAGGCTAACATATGTTTTGGTTGGTTTTGAAATTGTAAATTTAAAGGCATGCGAAAATGGCTAGAGATGATGTTTATGTTTATGCATTTTCAGTCATGGTATAAGTTCATGTTGGAACTTATGTTTCATGGTATATGTGTGTGATGAGCTTGATATATGATTTCAGTATGAAGTAATGACATACATATGGCTTATTATTGGTTCATTTTGGCAAGTTTGATATTTATATATGGTGTGATTTGCAAATGTGGATTGTTATAATTAGGCTTAAGTGAATTAGGTACGGTTGAGGAATGTGTTTTAGTTGTGGTTATTATTATTGGCTCATTATTGAAATGTATAATTTGTATATGGAATTGATTTGGTTATTATGTGAGATAAATGGTGGATTGTTTAATGCATGAGTATATTCGACTAAACCTAGTAAAAATAAATGTGTATGTTTATGACATGTTCACTTGTCGGTTGGTTACTTAGATTCGGTTTTATATAACTCATTTGATGTTGTAAGAGTGGTGTATAAATATGATCATAGTATGCAAAATAGGCATGTATTATTTTAGTATGGGTGTTTGAAATTGGCTTAAATTAATATGGTCATATGCACATAAATTTGTGACTAGAAAAGGTGTATCTTTAGTATAGTTATAATGTCTGTTTATGTGTAATATATATGTATGTATATATATATGTTTAGTATGCTGTATGGATAAATTTAATCTAGATTAATGTGCATAACACTTGAATTGGTAAAATCATAAATGATAAAACCGAATTGGCATAGGTTTGAACGGCCAAATTTTATTTTGTTGTAATGCGTATAATTGTTATAAGTTCATGTGCTAGCCGAATAGTTTATGAGATGCATGGCTAGGTATATGTGATTTGGCTTGGTTAATGAATATACAAATTAGGGATACTATGATTTGCATTTTGAGTTTTAAATGGTTCATATTGTTTAGGTAAAATGAGCACATGATTTTGATGCTTAAGAGTCTATGCTTGACCATTTAGTCAGGCTGTTTATGCCAAATTTGCTTTGGTCAATAAGTCATATAATAATGATTATTTGGTTTAGTTATGTGCATGTATGGAAGTATTATGTTTAACATTTAGCTTATGAAATATTTGTTTTATTATATGCTCGACATATGTTATGTAATAATAAAAGCTTGAACAAAATTTTAATATGCGAATTATATGAATATAATTGTATTATGGTTCAAAATTTAAATAGGGTAAATGTTTTGATGTGGTTAATTTACGAAGCATGAAATGTAATGTATGCCTGTTATTAAGATGTGCTTTGGTTAGTAATGCTTCGAAACCCCAATCCGACAACGGACACGAGTTAGGGGTGTTACAAAGTTGACGTATACGCGGTACAGTGCGGTAAACCGCTATATCGATAAGTTGCAGTAACTACCAGATCAGATTAGAACCAGTCTTCCTTCTCTTCTCAACCAACCCAAAAATCAATTTATGCAAGGGTATATATGCTTATAACTCACAGACACAATGAACAGGTCAACAGACAGTCAAATAGAATGCATACATACACCCAGCTAAACGAGTTCAAAAATTAGACATCTCACACACAAGAGTCAAAAATTATGTATAAACAGAACACATGGCCACAGATATAGAGGTTATTAATTACCCTCACTAAAGCCTAGCCAAGGGTTGGAATACACAAACACATTTTTAGCTCAAAAACATACAGAAACCAAAATTTGGTGTCTTAAGACCACACAGCTATGTGCACCAGTCGTGTGGAAGAACCTAGGCCAAGTGGGGGTCAAAATGCCCATGTAGAGGGAGGCACATGGCCGTGTAACAGAGGCACATGCCCGTGTGAACTAGGGACACAACCATGTGAGCAAGTTGTGTAACTCTCTGTCCATTTGTGCTAAAATGGAGTGCATGGCAAACACGACTGTGTAAGGGTCTCACACGCCCGTATGCCTACCAGACACGGTCATGTGTCTAAAACACACGCCCGTGTAGGATCCCTAAATCCCTAGACTAGCCATGCAGCCGTGTGGCCAAGCTGTGTGGCACCAAAACACTAAATCCCTAATTCTCAAACACACACGCTCGTGTGACCAGGAGACACGGCCGTGTGAAAATCAACTAATTTTCCCCAAACAGCCACATGGCCGAGTGGCCAAGCTGTGTGGCTCCTAAATTAGACCAGAAACCCTAACTACCAAAAGCACACGGCCATGTGAATCGCCTGTGTGGGGGCATACGCCTGTGTGGCCACCCATGTGATCATGAAACCACACCAAAACAGACCAGAAAATCATGCTTTCGCGCTCGATACACTTTCCATCCCTTGAGAACCCAAAATCGTACGAAATTGAACAAGCTCTAAGCATAGAACAATAATGCAGCATCACAAATAACCGGTTACGAACACACACACGTGTGAAATGCCAATTTTAATGGAATCGGCTCAAGAATTCACTAAACAAAATAGAAAGTTTCAGAACCCACACCTGATTTGTGATCACAGATGTCCAGATGCCGAGTTGATGATAAAGAACGACGCTCTCCAAATTCACAGGCAAAACCGTTCTTTTCCAAAAAGAAAAGAACAAGAACAAAAATGAAAACAAACAGAGAGGGAGAGGGAGAGAAAACGTGAAAAGATAAGCAGTTAAAGTAAAAAAAAACAAAACAAATAATTATAATTTAAAACTAAAATAAGTCCACTATTTCACAATATAAAAAAATATATTACCCAAAACGCACACACACGGGCTCAAACCCAGAACTCAAAGGTTAACTAACACTCACTCAACCACCAGACCAGCAGGCCCATTCTATCACTTAAACGCATAACTAAACACAATAGCATACCCTTCTCTCTGACCCTAACCACAAAACTCAAAACTTCTAACCCTAAAATTCAGTGTGCTACAATAGTAACCTCCGATCTCATATTTTGAATTCTTTCTTGATCAAATCTTCCAGGTCGATCTCTGAGGAAATGATCTAGTGAACCACATCTGAAACAAGATCCTTTTTTCAACTAGCAGTCTCCAAAATAATTTTTGTTGTAATCTTACATTTAGGCTTGTTAGCATTTTGAACACTATCGACATTAGCTACAAAAGTGGCTTGAGGTCTCGGATTACTTTGCTTCGCTCGATCTCTTCCCGAAAATCTAGATGGGACTGAAAAACTATCATTTCTTTCATTTTCTTCAAGGGGGAGGAAAAAGATTTACCCAAATTCTGTTTACTAGTATCTCGAATCTTTGAATCAAAATTTTTCTTTTCTTTCTTGATATCCTTCATCTTTTGAGCTCTTTCAAACAACACAATAAATTCTTTAGTTTGAGAGCCTCCACAAGTAACTGAATTTCTTTGTTCAAGCCTTCCTAAAGCCAAGTACAGATGTTGGCTTCTATTGGAACTATTACACGAGCATATTTACTAAGTCGGACAAATTCTTTTTTATATTCAACTACTATCCTGTGGACCTATTTTAACTCGAGGAATTCTTTCTTTTTCTTATCTAAATATCGTTGACTGACGTATTTCTTTTGAAACTCAGCCTAGAAGAATTCCCAACTCAATTGGTCTTTCAGTAATACTACTGTCAATGTTATTCACCACTAATATGCTTTTTTCAGTAATGAAACGACACACCTTAAAGAATATTCTAGAGAGGACATCGATTCATCTAATATCCTCAGGGTATTTTCTAACCAATATTCAACCCTAGCCAGATCATTGTCTACTCTATCATGAAATTCCTCAACCCCACATTTGCAAAATTTATCAATAGGAGGCCTATGAATTCGTACATGATCCAAACCTAGGGAATAGGGGGTATCGGTTGAGGTACAAGAGGGGGTGAAGGTTGCTGAGTCATAGGATTAGCTCACATAAAGTTAGTAAACTATTCAGTCATCATACAGAAGAATATTTAGTCATCATACAGAAGAATGCTTTTCGGGCCTCACTTTCTTACCACTCAAAGGTGGGCACACTCTGAGCAGCCTCATGTTCTGAGGCCAAAAGATTACTTTCAACTTTATCAAAAATAGCTCGATTGCTTTTGGACGACACCTTTTATCTACAAGAAAAACATAATCAACTCGAGTCAATAGACATCACATTATCATAGGTTATAAGGTGCCATGTATTTCTAAACTCGATACATGATATGTTCAGCCTGAGAACTGACTAAACTATAGCTCTGATACTACTAAGTGTAACACCTTTAACTCGGTCCAATTGCTGGACCCGAGCTATAGGATGGTATAACAAAAATCAGAACATCTAATATACGTATATACACTTAAACATACAATATTTCATATAAACACCTCATTCAAACATATTTCATAGCATTCATGTTCAATCTGGATCTCAAATCAACTTACAAAAGCCTTTAAACCAACCCAAGTACATGTAAGGACTTAATTGTAAACTATGCAAAAAGCATAAAAATTTTAGCAAATAGGGGTCACACAGCCGTGTAGCCAGGCCATGTGACAGGCTAAAAGCGTGTTTGACTAAATTGTAAATCTATGTAAACTTTCACACGATCGTGTGATTAGATCGTGTAACTCACTGAAGCCGTGTATCCAAAGTATCACCTATATCAAATAGACCACACGGTCATGTGTACTTACAATACCATTTTCCAACATGTTACCCACCCCTAAGTTCACTTAAGTCACAAGCAAGCATTAGATCATTAGTCAACCTGTTCAAAAACATCAAAGTATACCGAAACACAATCTTAAATCGTACATCCTAAGTGCCTAACCAAATATGCCACAATTAGTACCTCAATTTAACCATTTCGAATCACACATATATCATCATTCATACCATAATTCACATATCTAAACATTCCAACAGAATCACCATCAAATACCAATACAACATTAAGTAAAGTTCACCATGTGACCAAAACGTAATTTGCCAATTCATATCAGAACATAACACACACACACACACCTAGAAACTTAACATTACATGCCATTTCAAATCACAAACTTATATTTACACACTTGTAACCAAAGTACCTATTTACATGCCACTTATAACCTATTCCAAAATGTTCAAAAATCTACCAAGTCTTTGAACAGATAGTGTAAGCTCCGACTTGAGTCCAACTGACTGCAAAACTTTCGATGATCCACAAGAAATCAAACAAAGAAAATGTAAGGAACACAATGCTTAGTAATGCTTAGTAAGTTCGTACAAAATTTTACATAACTTACTCGACTCTAATATAACTTAAGCATTGAACATACAATTTATACAATTACGAAGCATGGTATTCTTTGATGGCCTATGCAAATCACAAACCAATAAGGCTAGTTCCTTCACAATATAAACATAACAAATTTATATGCTTATGAATCATATTCAAGTGAACATACTTGGTACATATATCACCATTCACTTATAACAAATTATACTATCATTTTCGTTCCATAAGTCTTATTTTTACCCAATGAACTATAGCGAAATAACGTTGGATAATTAGGATAGAAATGCTCACATGAGCTGTGAATATAATGCTTACACGAGTTGTGAATATGGGTTTGCTCACACAATTTGTGGGTCAGGATGATAACATTACATGATGTTGCTCACACGAGCTGTGAAAAATCCACAACAAATGCAATACCTTAACCATCGATAAAACTTCCAAGACTAACACCTAAAATAGTAATAACCCTAATGACATGTCATTCGTATCCTAGTCATTCACTACATTCATATGGGCCTCATTTTATATCCATAACTTCATGTCATTTAAACATCAACATATTAGCATGAACCCAACTATATTCATTTTCTTTTTCAGTCACCAACACCAATTATACTATTCCCTAGAATTTAATCCAACCAATATTCAAGATTATAACACAAAGAAATTCAATCACAATCATACATAAAAATATTAAATCACAAAGACAATATCAGCTTATACAGTATACGTACTTACCTAAATCGGATCAGCAACAAACACAGCACCAATGACTACTCAGTAATTTTTCTTTTTCCATGATTGTCTATCGGTTGATTCGTTTCTTGATCTATAATATAATTTAATTCAATTATCAACTGCAATTACATTATAATGTCAAAATATATGCACGTGACCTTTAAGTAATATTTATATTATTACCCTAAACTTATATCTTTTATTCAATTTAGTCCTTAAAACTGAAACTTACATATTTTTCACAATTAAACCAAAAAACCTAGTGTTGAATTCAATATATTCCCTTAATAGCCCCTAAGTAACTAAATTTTCCAAAATTTTCTTGTTAAATTCAATATTATATCAATTCAATTCCTAAACTCAAAACAAACTAAAATTACTTTACAAAATAATACTATCTGTACAAGCCCAATTTTGCTCGGGACTTAAACACACAAAAACCAAAAAATAAAACCAGCCCAACATCATAACCTAATACCCAATACAACCTCAACCCAACTAAATTAAGCCCAACACTAAACCTAACCCAAAACAACTAAACCCCAACCCATTTAGCCCAAGACCATAATTAGATTTTCAAACCCTAGGTGCGGCTGACATCTGACTCTCATCTCATCCACTGCCTCTACCACTGCCACTGGTCTCCACCGCCCTTGCCACTTGTACCTGCAAAGAAGAGAAGGAAATCATTAAGAATACAGGTTGTAAAAAGCTCTATAAAAAAGCCATATATAATCCTTTTGTAAGCTTCTTCAGCTACATCAATAAAAAAAGCAGTAGTTCTTCGAATACAAGCAAAGCCAAACACAGACACACAAATAATCAATCAAAAAACAACAGCAAGTAACCAAAGGAAGAACATGGTCCAAACGTGCCTAAGTTTTTAAATTTTATGTTCTTTATTTCTTTTCTTAAACTGTTTCATATATATTCTTTATATTTTTTCTTTTCTTTTAAAAATATATATACTATCATATATACAAATATCAAGAAAAGTATTAAAAAAAAGAGGAAAAACCTTACCTGGAGCGTCCAACCACTACACACGGCGAAGGCACGGCGGCGCAACGGTGGTCCCTTCGCTGGATTCTAGGCTTCGGCCAGAGAGAAAATGAGAGAGAGTGTGCTTTTTTTTTCTGAAACATAGATAAGAATGATTTTTTGGGTCAAAAGGGTGGCTTATATACTATGGCAAAACAACGTCGTTTTAAGGTGTTCTGAAAAGTCCTAAAACGACGTCGTTTTGGGGAGGCCGACCTGAACCCGAACCCGACCCAATAAACTAGGATCTGCGTGTTTTGGGTAAAAATAGGATATGCGCACGGCCCTTCCACTTTTCAAGTGTTTTGCAATTAAGTTTCTTTTTATTTTTAATTTTTACCCTATGTTTTATTTTGGCTTTCATTTTAGTCCCCCTACAGCTGCGCGTTTTGGATGGGAGGGAATATTTCCCTTTTGGGTCCCTCAACTTCTTTCGTGCATTACAACATTGTCCTTCTCCTTTCATTTTATTTCAGATTCGCCCCAAACTTTTATTTTTAGTTCAATTTGGTCCTTTTTGGTGTTATTTCGGCTATTTTATTACATTAATTATTTTTAATATTTATTATTATTCTAACTATTATTATTATTATTACTATTATTATTATTATCTATTATAGTTGCTATTATTATTAGTATTTCTACTTTTATTACTACCATTAGTATCATTATATTTTTTATTTATTCACTTTTTATTTTTTTATCATATTCTCTATTATTCTATTATTATTTTTCTTATTAATGTATTATTATTTTCTACTTAACTATTATTATTATTATTATTATCATCATCATCTTTATATTACTATTTATATTAATATATTATTATTCTTATTAATATATTGTTATTTTCTTTTCTTTTATTTTGTTTTGTTTTATTTTATTATTATTGTTTCATCCTTATTTTATTTTTGCCTTCATCATTATTGCATTATATATTGATTTATGATTTTATATACCGGCAAATTTATGTTATTTGTTATTATCATTGTGATTATCATTTTCGCCATTATTATTGCATATCAACACCATAATCCATTCTAGGTTTTACTACAAAATCACGTTACATTTTATCGAAAATTTCGTATGTTTCTAAATAAGCAATCCTTTTTCGTATTCCGTGATTCGAAAGGTCAAACCCTAACTTACAAGGTTTCAACTTTCTCGATAAATCTGAATAATGAACATTTTAAAACATTTTATATATTCTCGAGAATTAGAAAAATCATGTTCTAACTTACGGAATATGATTCTTTTTTGAAAGCCGAGATAATTAAATGTCTTTCAAATCAAATAATTTTTTTG
Organism: Gossypium stocksii; assembly: GCA_020496765.1. Lineage (NCBI taxonomy): Eukaryota > Viridiplantae > Streptophyta > Magnoliopsida > Malvales > Malvaceae > Gossypium > Gossypium stocksii. The sequence goes on from CM035622.1 coordinate 61,518,576, forward strand.
ATATTTATGCTGGTTTTGGTTATTTAAGACATTGTGTCCTAACTTACGGGGCATAATTTTTTTTCTCGATTAACATGAAATATGCCCGCTTCCTAAAAATTTTCTACTAAACCATATTTCAAAGAAGGATCGTATTTTAAATCTTCTTCAAAGTTTTCAATTTTTCACAATAAGACATTAATTAATCAACTAAGTACCAATTTTGGGCGTTACGAGGGTGCTAACCCTTCCTCGTACGTAACCGACTCCCAAACCCATTTTCTGAATTTCGTAGACCAAAATTGTTGTTTTGATAAATTAAACCGTTTATTAAAAATAACTATTTTACGAGGTGACCTAATCACACCTCATCAAAAAGGATTGGTGGCAACTCCCTTTTTTTGGTTTTCATTTTCAAAATCCAAGTTGACCCCTCGCTGTTTTTCCGTAAAAAAATGGTTTCGACAGCTTGGCGACTCCACTGGGGACTTAAGAAGAGACTCAAGCCACAAGTTAATTACTTTTTTTCTTTTTGTCGAAAATTGAAAATTTGGTTTTAATATACGATCCTTTCATTGCATTTCATCCATTTTATGTTACGAACTTCATCATTTTTATTCATATTTGCTTTGAGCTTTTTGTATATCTCTGCATATTGCATTGCAAGATTGCTCGATTATACCCCTTTTAAGTGGGAGTGAGAAACTATGCCTTCGTGAGGTTTTCACCTCTGCTTGGGCTTGTGGACTGCTTCCGGGATACATCCGTACCTATGTCTACGTGAGATTTTCATCCCCGCATGGCCATAGGGAAATGTATTCCTCTGAACTGAACTCGATCCATATGAGCTTATAATGGGTGAGGATTGAGGAATCTGCTGGTTCAGGTACCCTTTCCTTAGAATCGAACTGCATATAGCGAGCCCTAAAAGCCTACACTGTGTAAAACCACTCCAAACCCTAGTAGTCACCTGAGTAGGTGCTCTATTTATTACTTTTTTTATTTTGTACTGACGTGTTTTGTTTTGTTTATGATTGCATTGCATTACATCATCATAGAAAAAAGGTGTCGATTCACGTTCGGTTGCTAAATAGAGAGCTTATTATGGAGAAGAGGTTTCTTGATAGAGTGGAGGAAAATACGACCGTCTGAATGTGGTCTGAGAGAACACAGCAAGAAAAGGGAGATAGTCTGGCTGAGGGATATACATCAGAATTATGGGACTTTACCCGTATCAGCGTAACGTAAAACGATCTCTAGGAATTGAAAGAGATATGGGCCCATTGAGACGACGAGATCAAGCAGTTATTTTACTGTAGTTATGGTGATCTGCCCTACCTACTCGACATTAAGGTGGATAAACACTTGTTTTAAGCTATGACTCAATTTTAGAACCCAGGCTACAGCTGTTTTACTTTTGGGAATGTGGATTTGGTACCTACTATGGAAGAATATACAACCTTGCTCCGTTGTCCGAGAGTGCAAGCTGACAAGGCCTATTCTAAGGTAGCCAACATTCCAACTTTTGTAAAGAAGTTAAGGAATATCACAAGAATGAGTGAGCAGTGGGTTGTAGCCTGAATCCAGCAGAAAGGTGAGGGTAAGTGCATCTCTTGGGTAAATTTAAGGGATCTGATCCTAGCACATCCCGACGTGAAGAAAAGAGTTGATGTGTTCGCTTTGAGTATTCATGGATTGGTGATCTTCCCCAAGACTTTGAGACATATAGATGAAGCAGTTGCCGATTTGTTTAATCGACTAGATAAAAGGGTCACACATATTCCTACAATTTTGGCTGAGACTTTCAGATCCTTGAGCGCATGTCAGAGAGTAGGCGAGGAAGGATTCATAAGGTGTGCACAGCTTTTGTTTGCTTTGTCTCATAGCCACTTTTGAAAAGTAAAAAAGGTGTTCTACCAAGTTTTCTCTGAGAACTACTCTCCATTAAAGGAAATAGTGGCTATACCGAGGTGAGACGACGTTTCAGAAGAGAAATGGATGGCAATTCTCTAGAACCTACAAGTCGAAGACGTTGAATGGAGGGCTCCATGGATGATCCCCGATGAGATCTTATATTATTGTTGTGACTTTGACTGGGTCCCTCTACTCAGGATATGGGGAGCCGTCAGATATGCTCTACTGCTTGTGTTAAGGCAGTATCGATCAAGGCAGTTCGTATCAGTAACTCAAGGTTTAGCTCAGTGTGAGTTTACATACAAGGGCGACAACTATAAGAAGAAAGTTCATGAGATATCAAATGTTTGGAACCAAACTCGTAGAATAAAAGTATTCGCTGCAGGTTCGATGACAACCCTCGAGTATGATTGGTGGTGGGGTAAGAGAGTCAACGATAACATCCTTATACTAAGTCTAGAAAATGCTCGGTTGATAGAAGAGCATCTACGAGCAGTCCCATCCGAGTTAGAGATCATCAAGCAAGACTTTAAAAAAAAGAGCTCGAAATTGGGAAAAATGATAGAGCAATTAGAAGAAAAAAAGATGCAGTTGGGACTAAACATCGACATCTACAAGCTAGAAGCCGAGAAATTAAAGAAGGGAAAGAACAAGGCCGAAGAAGATTTAGATAGTATAAAAACGGATTACAAGAAGCTTCGTAGGTCGATAAGAACTGTTGGCTTAGGCAAGACATCAGAATAATGGCGGTAGGAAATCAAAGAAGAAAAGACTAAAGCCGGTCAATGGGAGAAGAAATTTCAAGAAGCCCAGATACAGGAAGACACTCTAAAAAGAAGTTTGCTAGAGAGCCAAGAAGAAAAGAAAGGTTAATAGCTCGGGTGGCAGATTTGGAGAAATCACTACATCATCACCATAGCCGTAACTCTGTAATCGAATTAAAAGCTAGCCTAAGCAAGATTGAGGAGTTGAAAGGAAGGATAGAGGAGCTCGAGACGACATTGCAAAATTGTGAAATTCGAGTTGAATTTCTTGAAGCAAACAACGAATATTGGAAAGAGCAGCTCCACCATTTTCAATGTCAGGTTAGAGACCAGGATCATGTTATGGGTGAAGCTATGGCTCAAGTTTGAGAAGTAGCCGATCACTTGCAAACCTTGGCAATTCAGGCTAATGTGTTAAGTTTAAAGTATGAGCCAGAATCGGATCGTGGCCAAGACTTAGCTTGACTTCTTAGAAAAGTTAAGGCCTTGGGTGTTAGGGCAAAGTCGTATATGTAATTATCCGTCTTATGTAAAGAAATTTGCTTTCTAGAAAAGTGATCAAATAGAATTGAATTAGAATCAACACCTCTTTCTGCATTCATTTCATTCATATGCATTACATTGCATTGCATCATATGCATTAAATCTCGTTAAAAGACCTTGATTAATTAAAATTATGACAGTTACCCTGGAAACTAACGAAAATCCACCAACTAAATATTGCTACAACACTCGTCGCGAAACCAAAGCAATGGATCAAAGGCTAGAAAGACTAGAACAAATGTAAAGAGAAATACAAGATCAATTGCAAGCACAGATGTAAGAACAACTGGCTAAGATTCAACAAGACATGAGGGATTAGATGATAGAATCCCAAAATAACATAATGAATCAATTAGCACAGCTGTTGTCTGAGAGGCTTGATAAAGGAAAAAGCCCTATAGCCAATTCTGGGCCTGATCATGAAAACCTCAACCATCCTTCAAGATTTACCCCGACAAACTCCCAAGCACAACCAGATGCGTACCCACAAAGGGTACCTATCACCATCAAATCCCAATATCAGGCCGGTACCTCAGCACTTGTGAACTTTTCGACAGGCTCGGGTTCTAATCCAGGGGACAATCCAACTAATCCTGTTGTCCCCGATCTCGATGATGCAGCAGAAATGGACAAGGCAAGAGTAGATCTGCCAAGACAACTTGAGGACCGATGCAAATGGCTAGAAGAGAAATTCAAAGCCATGGAGACTGCTGAATATCGTTACGGGGTTGATGCTAAGGACTTGAGCTTGGTCCCGGATCTGGTACTTCCACCAAAGTTTAAAACTCTGGAGTTTGAAAAGTACAATGGGACTAACTGCCCTGAAGCACACATCAAGATGTTCTGTCGAAGGATGATAGGATACGTTAATAATGACCAATTATTAATTCACTATTTTCAAGACAGTTTGATTGGGTCTGCGGCCAAATGGTACAATCAGTTAAGCCGTGCCCAAATTAATTCATGGAAGGACTTAGCACAAGCTTTCATGAAACAATATGACCATGTGACAGACATAGCGCTCTATAGAATCACACTGCAAAATATGGAGAAAAAGCCAAGCGAGAGCTTCAGACAGTATGCCCAAAGATGAAGAGAGGTAGCAACGCAAGTCCAACCACCTCTCCTAGAGAAGGAAACAACCACGCTCTACATCAATACTTTGAAGGCTCTATTCATTAACCACATGTTAGGAAGCACTACTAAAAGTTTTTTGGATATAGTAATGTCTAGAGAGATGATAGAAAATGCAATAAGATGTGGCAAGATAGAAACGGGGGAAAGTACTAAAAAGTTGGCCCCAAAGAAAAGAGAGAATGAGGTAAATAACGTAAGTACCTATAACAAAGGTTACTCAAAACTGGTTACTGTAAGCCAGTTGAGAACGGAAACCACTGGTCATCAGGGTCCACCGAGGCAGGAATCCAATACGAAGCAAAATATGGAGGAACTCTAGTTTACACCAATTCCAATGACGTACAGGGAGTTATACCAGAGCTTACTTGATGTACATGTTGTTTCCGCTCATTACCTAAAGCCCATACAGCCCCCATACCCTAAATGGTATGATGCAAATGCACAATGCGAGTACCATGCGGGGATTGTAGGGCATTCAATAGAGAATTGCACCGCTTTCAAGAAACTAGTTGAAAAACTCATCCAAATGGGCATTGTGAAGTTTGATGACGCCCCTAGTACAGACATCCGCTACCTAACCATGCCAATAATGGGGTAAATGTGATAGGTGGAAACATGGAGAAAAAAGTTAAGATGGATGTCGTGAAAGTGAAAACCCCGATGAGATGGGTCTAGAAGGAAATGATAAAAAGGGGGTTAGTTGTATCAGATCTGGAGGGTGGATGTGAAGAAATAAGGAATGGCTGTGAGTTCCATAACATGGGAGGGTACGATATCCAAGACCGTGTCGAGTTTAGGACTTTAGCGCAAAGTCTGATGGATAATAAAGAAGTGAAATTTTATGAAGATGTTAAAAGTGTGACTGCCCTATTATGGCCCTAATCGGAAAAGTGGTTTCGAAACCACTAAACTGAGTCAGAAAATTTTTAAAATATTATTTTTTTCTGTGTTTTTTATTATGTGAATTGTCTTATGTGAAAGTTTCGTATTTTAATTTGGTTATTTGGATGTTAATTTATTAATTAAGGACTTGATTGCATAAGAGAAAAATTAGAAGGTTACAATGTAAGTGCCGAAATGTGGTTGAACCTTAATGTTGGAGGGTTTAAGAAGCAATTAGACCAATGAAAATATGCATGGACATGTTCGGCCTTCATTTAGTGGGAAAACAATGATATTAAAAAGAGCTATTATGGTAAAATAATAATAATGAATCATGCATGTAATAGTAATACATAAATTGGTTGCTTATTTTTCCCTTAGTTGTGCCGAAAGCTAAAGAAAAAGAAGAGAAAAAGCTAAGTGTGTTCGGCCATGTATGTAGTTTGATTGAGGTATGCTTTCTATGTATTTTTCTTTAAATTTTCTGAACTTGAGCTAGTTACTAAGTCCTTTACGTAGCCCATGATAAAATTTTGAATTTGGTTGAGGTATGTACATTCGGCCATGGATGCTTTGTGTTACATTGCTGGTATTTTGATGTTTTGTAATGAAGGTTGGTTGTAGGATGAGTATAAGTTGTTAAATTTTGGTAAATAAGACTTTATGGACTATATGGCATTCGGCTATGAGTGTTAATTTGAGGAACCTTATGTTAAATGTTGGATGATAATGTTTGAGAGTTGAAATTGTTTGTACCATTGTCGAATGAGCTTAATATCAAGGAATGGTCTAATTGAATACAATTGAGATGGAGAAAAATGAAGGTTGTCGTGCGTGAGTATTTAATTAAGAGGGTTTGCCGTATGTATGTGTTTCATTGAAAAATTATTTTTTTGTTTATAATACTTAAATATTTGGTTGGGAAGAGCCGAATTGTTAATTTAAGTCATTGATGAATATTTTAGTAAAGGGAGTAAATTTGGAAAGAGTACATCTAGCATAAAACATGATGTTAAATGTTAAGGGATAATGTTTTAATATTAATTTTGAGTGTTGAAATGTTCGAATGTGTTAATGAAAACCAAATGGTTTAATTTTGATGCATGTATAATGTGGATGGAAATAAAAGTGCCGTATGTTTCTTGTTATATGAAACTATTAGTATTTGGGGGTTATAAATAAGCTAGTATAGTGATTAAACTAGTTGATTTGTTTATTCAAGCTCAAGAGCCTAAAGGAGGAGTGTCGAATAAAGGAAAAACAAAGGTTATTGAGGAGCCGATCGAAGCTATTTCATCTGACATAAGGTAAGTCTTTAAGCAATTAAGGCTTTGATGATTTTGTGTATATATATATATTTATGATGTTCATAGTTTATGAAATGGATATATGTGTATATTTATAGATGCGTACGATAGTGAATAAAGGAGAATTTTCTTGAGTTGATTGAATTTGTCTTGATGTATTATCATTGATTGAAATGGCACTATGTGTGCATATATGTATGAGATTGAAATGGCACTATGTGTGCGTATATGTATGGAAGAAAATGGCACTATGTGTGCGTATAGGTATGGGATTGAAATGGCACTATGTGTGCGTATATGTATGAGATTGAAATGGCACTATGTATGCGTATATGTATGGAAGAAAGTGGCACTATGTGTGCGAAAGAAAACAAGCACTATGTGTGTGAATTAGTTAACCGAGCACTATGTGTACGGATTCAGTTGTTTGGGGGCACTTAGGGTGCGAAATTATTAAGTAAGTATCACGTTTGAATAAAACAATTGATATAAGTATGAATTGTACATTTATGTATCCATTCATTTTTGTCGTTGATTAATGTTTTGAGAAGAAGAGTAAAGCCATACGGTTATATGAGAATATGGTTGAGTAAAGTATACAAAGTGGATTATACAAGAGCTTTCATTTGATTATTTGTATGAGTAGTATAGCTTGTGGTTGAACTAAGTTATTCTAGTGATATATGGCATAGTAAGGAAACTATATTTATACATGTTATAATTGAGAAATGGTTGATTTGTACGGTGAGGAAAATTTGCTTGCCAATGAATAACAATTATGGGGATATAATTTTCAAATTGAGATAAAAAGGGATATATGCTACCTTTGAAATGTTAGATATAATGTTAGCCATTATTTTTCTTTAGATAGGCATGCTAATTTGATTGATTTTATCATATTGCTTATGACTTACTGAGTTGATATCTCATTCATTGTGTTTACCCATTCTTATTTAGATCTTTATATCCGTTGTGAGCTCGGGACCATTACTGAAGTCATCACATCTATCGGCAACATTTTGGTACCTTTATAAAAGTTTTAAGTTTAGTATTATGGCATGTATAGACTATATTTTGGGACATTGATATTTTAATGATAGTTGTAACCAAGGCCATGCGAATATGGCTTAAACTTTAAGGTTGAAAAATGGTTATGTTCAAATATGTTATAAACCCTTTTGATTAAATGAAATGATATGATATATGGATGGTCTACCTATTAACTCAATTATGTCACTTAAAGTCGATTTATAAGTTAGGCCTATGGGATGTATTCGTTTCTAATATGAATGAACTAATTTATATGTGTTATATTCTATTATGTATTCGGCTACAGTAGTGAATTTACCAAATGAATAGTGACATTCTTTTATAAGGCATATTGTTAATCATATGTATGTACATGTTCTTAAATTGATTATAAATGGGTAAATGTTAGCATATGAATTCTGTAATATATTTTGTTTGTTACGGTATAATCTTTATTGATCTGCTTGTGACTGAATAAATTTATGATTGCTGAAAGTATTAATGATTGTTAATTGATGAATTGGTCTAGTAATACATCGTAACCCTTCTGGGGACGGATACGGGTTAGAGGTGTTACAAAAAGCCCGGAACAAGAAAACATCTGCGCGTTGGAAAAAAAATCAACAGCGAAGGTCTCGAAAATTAACTACCCAATGGTCATCATTTCACAACCAAAGAACAATGAAGTGGGAGTAAAAATGACACCAAAGGTCATAATTCAGAAACCCGTAGTTTTTTCTTATAAAGATAGCAAGAGGGTTCCCTAGAACTATGACTGCAATATGACGATTCCGGGGGAGGGGAACTCATCCGGCACTTCAAAGGGGGACCAAGATGTGGGTTCCTATACACGCAGTGGGAGGCGCTACGACTCAACAAATGCACGAGCAGAGCCCGTAAAAGAGAAAGCCTTGACGGGTGAACAAAAGAATGAGAAGGAAACCAAACAGGAATCGCCTATAAATGAGCCAGTACACGAAGAAGAGGCTAAGGACTTTTTAAAATTCTTAAAGCATAGCGAGTACAGTGTTGTGGAATAGCTGCACAAGTAATCGGCTCGCATATCAGTACTAGCCTTACTTTTAAGCCCGGAGGTGCATTGTAGCACACTGATGTAAGTACTGAATGAAACTTATGTTGCTAACGGTATCTTTGTCAACAAGCTAGACCGTCTGACTAGCAATATAAGTGCCGATAACTTTATTTTTTTAATGATGATGAAATCCCACTAGGGGATATAGGGTCCACTAAAGCTCTTCACATCACCACCCGTTGCAAAGGGTATACACCACCAGTGGTACTGATTGACAAAAGATCGATGCTTAACATCTTGCCACTATTGACGCTGAATCGGTTGCCTGTAGATAGCTCTCACATGAAAGCTTGCCACAATATAGTGAGGGCATTCGATGGAACTGAAAGAAAAGTAACGGGAAGAATTGAAATACCCTTGATGGTTGGCCCAAGTACGTACGAAGTAGACTTCCTAGTAATAGATATCAAGCCTTCCTATAATTGCTTGCTGGGGAGACCTTGGATACACTCAGCGGGGGTAGTGCCCTCGTTGCTGCACCAAAAGTTGAAATTAGTTACAGAAGGTCGTCTGGTGACGATAAATGCTGAAGAAGATATCATCGCAACTGTAAGTAACAGTGCACCATATTTAGAAGCAATTGAGTGCTCCTTTCGCTCTTTGGAATTTGTCAACGCAACATTAATTACCGAAGGGAACAAGATCCTAGTGCCCCAAATATTTAAAACTACGAAAATAGGTCTATAATTGATGGCCGGGAAAAGAGCTTTACTTGGGAAAGGACTCGGAAGTACTTCTAAGGAAGGGTTAAGGCCCCGATGTTGAAAGAAAAATGAAACCGCTTCAGCTTAGGATTCAAGCCAGACGCAAGGTAAAGGAAGAAGGAGTTAGAGAAGAAATAAGAAAGAAAGAAAGCACGATTGAGTGGGGAAGAGATTAAGTGGGAACCAATGATATTCCCCCACATATCCAAGACTTTTGTATCATGAGGGATTATTCATTCTGAGTAAGGGACACAAAGTGCGAAAACCATAGAAGAAATGTTGGGAAGCATGTATGTTAATGCCATATCCGAAAGAGAAACTGAAGAGAAAAACTTGTCGGGCATCTGCTCTTATGAGCCTGGCAGTATTCTAAATAACTGGACCGCGGAGGAAATTCTTGTAGCTTTTAGAACTTATTCAGAGTAATATTCGGAACACACTTGTTGCTTTAAGTCTAGAAGCAATAAGATTCCCTTTTGTGAAACAGGCTAATGCCTAAATATTGTTATTTTCAATTAAATGCATCTCTGCTACCTTTTGAGCAAATCCTCTTCTATTTCTTTCTACTTCACTCGTCATCATAATTATTCTTTTGTTCTTTGGATATTCTTGTAAATATTCTCTCATTCTTTATTCATAATCATACCATGCAAATAATTATGCTTAGATTCTTTTGTTCTTTGGACCTTCCTTCATCTTCATAACAGGTCTCCAGATATCAATGATCTGAGCAATGCTACCAATGACTCAAAATGTCCTTTCGATCAAGATATGGGTATGAAAGATTCTCAGGATTTAGAAGATGACTAAGGTTGTGGCCTATCTCCTAAACTGTTAAGGATGATAGAACAAGACAAGAAACAAATCCTACCTCACAAAGAGTCAGTAGAAGTTGTGAGTTTAGGAGAAGGAAAAAGAGGTAAAGATCAGGGCTTGCATTACTGCGAAGATAAAGAAAGAACTTATTGAGTTACTCTAAGAATTCAAGGATGTCTTCGCATGGTCATATCAAGACATGCCCAGTTTAAATACTGACATCGAGGTCTATCAACTCCCCATAAAAGAAGAATGCAAGCCAGTTCAGCAGAAGCTTTAGAGAATGAGGCCTGATGTCTTGCTAAAAATAAAGGAAGAAGTCAAAAAGCAATTTGACGCTGTATTTTTAAAAGTAGTTAAATACTCAGAATGGGTTGCCAATATCGTCCCCGTCCTCGAGAAAGATGGGAAGGTACAAATGTGTGTAGACTATAGGGATTTAAATAAGACCATGCCAAAAGATAATTTCCCACTACCACATATCGACACCTTATTGGATAACATAGCAGGACACTCGTTATTCTCCTTCATCGATGGCTTCTCTGATATAACCAGATTAAGATGCACCCTAAAGATATGGAAAAGACCACATTCGTAATGGTGTGAGGTATATTCTGTTATAAGGTGATGCCTCGGGTTGAAAAACGCTAGAGCAACATATAAAAGGGCCATGGTAACCTTGTTCCATGATATGATGCATCAAGAAATCGAGGTTTATGTTGATGACATGATTGCCAAGTCCCGAACAGAGAAATAGCATGTTTAGGTCCTGAGAAAATTACTCTTAAGGTTGAGAAAGTTTCAGTTAAAGCTTAATCCAGCAAAGTGTACTTTTGGAGCTAGGTCTAGAAAGCTGTTAGGATTTGTAGTCAGTGAAAAGGGAATTGAGATCGATCCAGACAAAGTTAAGGCCATACAAGAGCTACCTCCGCCACGTACTCAAAAAGAAGTTCGAGGTTTTCTAGGAAGATTGAATTACATCGCTCGTTTCATTTCATAGCTAACTAAGAAATGTGACCCTATATTCTGCTTTCTTAAGAAACATAATCCAAGTGTATAGGATGAAGAATGCTGAAAGACTTTCAACTAGGTCAAACATTACTTCTCTAACGCCCTAGTGCTAGTGCCACCCAGCCCAAATAGACCTTTGATACTGTACTTGGCAATATTCGGGAATTCCATGGGGTGTGTGCTCAACCAACACGATGAGTCAGGAAGGAAAGAAAGGGCAATATACTACCTTAGTAAAGAGTTCACTGAATGTGAAACAAGGTACTCACCAATTGAGAAATTATGTTGTGCCTTGATCTAGACAACTCGGAGATTGAGGCAGTACATGTTGTACCATACGACTTGGATAATCTAGAAGCTAGATCTTCTAAAATATATGATGGAGTCAACTACTTTGAATGGAAGGATGGCTAGATGGCAAATTCTACTTTCTAAGTTTGACATGGTTTATATGAACCAAAAGGTGGTAAAAGGGAGTGCAATAGCAGATTTTCTAGCCAGTAGAGCTTTGGAAGATTACAAACCTTTAAAATTCGATGTCCCTAATGAAGATCTAATGTATGTGGCAATCACAGAAAAAAGTACCCAAGAAGATTGTCTTTGGAAACTGAACTTCGACGGTGCATCAAATGCTATCGGTAATGGAATTGGGGTAGTCCAGGTAACCCCAAATGGAGATCATTATCCATTTACTTGTAAATTAGATTTTGATTACACAAATAATATGAAAGAATATGAAGCTTGTATCATGGGTATTTGTGCCGCTACAGAACACAAGATTAAGGTACTGAAGGTATATGGAGATTCTGCACTGGTAATTTATCAACTCAAAGGGGAATGGGAGACAAGAGACCCCAAGCTGATCGACAATAAAAGATTGGTCCAAGAATTGATCAAGGAATTCGATGGCATCACTTTCTGTTATCTGCCGAGAGACAAAAATCAGATGGCTGATGCCCTGGCCACTTTGGCCTCCATGGTCAGAATAAACAAATATGAAGATATAAAACCCATCCAAATGAGTATTTACGAGGCCTCAGCTCATTGCTACAACGTCGAAGAAGAAGAGAAAAATGATCACCCGTGGTATCACGATATACTGCAATACATGAAAAATCGTGAATACCCTGATCAAACAACTGAGGATGAGAAAAGGATGTTGAGAATACTAGCCTATGACTATGTCTTGGATGGAGAGATCCTATACAAAAGAAGAAAGGATCAAGTACTATTGAGATGTGTGGACGCCGTCGAGGCTAAGAAAATCCTAGAAGAAGTCTATGAGGGTGTCTGTGGAACCCATGCCAATGGTTTCACAATGGCCAGACAAATCATGAGATTCGGGTATTATTGGTCCACCATGGAAGGAGATTGCACCGATTATACCAAGAAATGCCATAAGCGCCAAATTTATGGGGACAAGATTCATGTGCCTCTCTCGTCTCTAAATGTTATGACTTCCCCATGGCCTTTTTCTATGTGGGGCATAGATGTCATTGGACCAATCTCGCCAAAAGCTTCCAACTGGCATCGGTTCATCTTTGCGGTGATTGATTACTTTACTAAGTGGGTAGAGGCCACTTCATATGCCAATGTGACAAAATCAGCAGTCAGTAAGTTCTTAAAAAAGGAAATCATATGTCGGTATGGAATGCCAGAAAGGATCATATCTGACAACACATTGAATTTGAACAATAGCATGATAGCAAAGGTCTATAGCCAGTTAAAAATTAAAGACCACAACTCGTCACCATATCGCCCAAAAATGAATGGTGCAGTTGAAGCGGCTAATAAGAACATCAAGAGGATAGTGGGGAAAATAATTGAGACTTACAAAGATTGTCACGAGAAGTTACCATTTGCCCTCTTCGCCTATCGAACATCGGTCAGAACCACTACCGAGACAACTCCTTTCTTATTGGTTTATGGAATGGAGATAGTTTTACCCATCGAAGTTGAAATTTCTTCCCTTCAAGTCTTGTCCGAACTAAAGTTGGACGAAGTAGAATGGATCCAAGCTCGATATGATCAGTTAAATTTGATTGAAGAGAAAAGGTTGAAAGCCACCCGTCATGGTCAAATGTACCAAAGGTGAATGATGCAGGCTTACAACAAAAAAGTTCGCCCAAGAGAATTTCAAGAAAGAAACCTGGTGTTGAAAAAAATCCTTCCCATACAAAAGGATTTCAGAGAGAAATAGATGCCGAACTAGGAAGGACTTTATGTAGTAAAAAAAGCATTTTCCAGAAGAGCATTGATTTTAGCCGAGATGGATGGTAAAAGCTTTCCCAATCCCATCAATTCAGATTCGGTCAGGAAATACTTTACCTAAAAGAGGTAAATGCCAAGGCGAAAACCCGCAAAGGGCGCTTTGAGACCTCCTAAAAAAAAGGGAGAGGCCAAGGCAAAAACTCGCAAAGGGCGCTTTGATACTAAAGTGGTTTTGAGTCGAAAACTCGAAAAGGGCGGCTCAAGTTTTGACCAAAGAAGGAGTATATGATGATCTTATCCTCTTAGAATTAACAAGAAGGAGTAATGTTACATCTCGAGACATCTACAAAATACTGCAGATCTCTCAAACACCTATTTAGCTTGAAACGATCTTCAAAAAAGATTGAATAGAGAAGTTCAGGTACGATATCTGGGGCACCTACCTTTCTTTTTTCTCATTTTGTATTCCAGCAATGTTTGCTTTCCTTGATTAATCCAATTCTGTTCTTGATAAATTTCTAGTTTTGTCCATCTTTTTTATCTTTTTCAAGCATTTTACAATTGAAATAATGATTAATGGACCAATAATACTTCCATAAAAAGAGTTCTTCATATTACTTTGGAAGCCTCTAAACAGTACAGGAACCTGAAACAAGACTGTTGTTTAGAACCCACCACACCTAAAGGTTGGAAACATTTGAGAAAGAAGAGTCTAAAATTATTTCTATCTCTCCAAATTCTTTATTAAAGATATCAGTTGCATGAGAAGACAAGATATTGCGTCTGTGATGCAACATTGATGAACAACGAGTAATGACAACCCTAGGCATAAAAAAATGATCATTCTCATAACATTTTTGCATTCATATATCATCTAGTTAGGAGCATATGACTCATTCTAATCATGGCATCCTAATTATTTAGCATAAACATAGGCCCATGAAATTGATTCTACAGGACAAGTTCCCTAGAGGATAATGTAGCAACGTCAGTAAATTCACAGTCCTATCTCCCTAAGTAGTAGTGGAGTAGGCTGAAGATTGTAGATTTGTCTCCCTAAGCAGTAGTGGAGCAGATCGAAGATTTCAAATCTTATCTTCCTAAGGTAGCAGGGAAGCAGATTTAAGCCATTAGTCCTATCTCCCTAAGTAGTAAGGGAGTAGGCTAAAGGTTGTAGATCTTGTCCCCCTAAGCAGTAGTGGAGCAGATTGAAGACGGTGAATTTTATCTTCCCAAGGTAGTAGGGAAGTAGGTTTAAGCCATTAGCCTTATCTCCCTGAGCAGCAGTGGAGCAAGCTGAAGATTGTAGATCTTATCTCCCTAAGTGGTAGTGGAGCAGATCGAAGACGGCGAATATTATCTCCCTAAGGTAACAGGGAAGCAGATTTAAGCCACTAACCTTATATCCCCGAAGCAGTGGTGGAGCAAGTTGAAATTACCAATTTCCATCTCCTTGAAATTCCAACAGAGAAGGTCGAGGCTATAAATCTCTTCTCCCTGAAATTACATTGGAGCTATTAGCCTTATCTCCCTGAAGTTGCAGTGGAGCAAATTGAAACTGCTAACCCTATCTCCCTGAAGTTTCAGTGGAGCGGATTAAAATGACAAATCTTATACCTTTGAAGTTACAGTAGTTGCAGCATAGTAGATTGAAGCTACAGGTCCTATCTCTCTGAAGTAACGATGGAATGGATCAAAGCAACAAGATGCGGCAGATCGAAACGAGGCTACCCAAAGAGGAAACCCCAGAACAAGCGAGATTTGGCAAGACCGGGCAAAATTGGTCTTTCTTAAAGGTCTTTTGCTTTGTTCTTGTTACATAACAATGACCAAAGAGGGCTCAACATCATAACCTAATACCCAATACAACCTAAACCCAACTAAATTAATCCCAACACCAAACCTAACCCAAAACAACTAAACCCCAGCCTATTTAGCCCAAGACTACAATCAGATTTTCAAACCCTAGATGCACCGCACCTAGGGTCTTCTGACCTCTGACGCCTATCACATCCACCACCTCTACCACCACCACTGGTCTCTACCGCCCTTGCCACTTGTACCTGTAAAGAAGAGAAGGAAATCATTAAGAATACAGGTTGTAAAAAGGGCTATAAAAAAACCATATATAATCCTTTTGTAAGCTTCTTCGGCTATATCAATAAAAAAAATAGTAGTTTTTCGAATACAAACAAAGCCAAACACAGACACACAAACAATCAATCAAAAAACAACAGCAAGTAACCGAAGGAAGAACAAGGTCCAAACGTGCCTAAGTTTTTAAATTTTATGTTCTTTATTTCTTTTCTTAAACTGTTAACATATATATTCTTTCTATTTTTCCTTTTCTTTTAAAAATACATATACTATCTATATACACAAATATCAAGAAAAGTATAAAAAAATAGGAACAAATTTACCTAGAGTGTTCAACCACTACACACGGTGGAGGCACGGTGACGCAACAGCGGTCCCTTCGCCGGATTCTGGCCTTCGGCCAGAGAGAAAATGAGAGAAAGAGAGCTTTTTTTTTTTTGAAACATAGATAAGAATGATTTTTTAGGTCAAAAGGGTAGCTTATATAGTATGGCAAAACGGCGTCGTTTTAAGGTGTTTTGAAAAGTCCCAAAACGTCATTTTGGGGAGGCCGACCCGAACCCGACCCAATTAGCTAGGATCCGCGTGTTTTGGGTAAAAATGGGATATTTATGCGCACAGCACTTTCGCTTTTCAAGTGTTTTGCAATTAAGTTTCTTTTAATTTTTAATTTTTTCCATATGTTTTATTTTGGCTTCCATTTTAGTCCCCCTATAGCTGCGCGTTTTGGATGGGAGGGAATATTTCCATTTTGGGTCCCTCAACTTATTCTACTCATTACAACATTGTCCTTCTCCTTTCATTTTATTTTAGATTTGCCCCAAACTTTTATTTTCAGTTCAATTCGGTCCTTTTTGGTGTTATTTCGACTATTTTATTACATTAATTATTTTTAATATTTATTATTATTCTAACTATTATTATTATTATCTATTATTATTACTATTATAGTTGCTATTATTATTAGTATTTCTACTTTTATTACTACCATTAGTATCATTATATTTTTTATTTATTCACTTTTTATTTTTTACCATATTCTCTATTATTCGATTATTATTTTTCTTATTAATGTATTATTATTTTCTACTTAACTATTATTATTATTATTATTATCATCATCTTTATATTACTATTTATATTAATATATTATTATTCTTATTAATATATTTTTTTATTTTATTTTGTTTTATTTTATTATTATTGTTTCATCCTTATTTTATTTTCACCTTCATTATTATTGCATTATATATTTATTTATGCTTTTATATACCGGTAAATTTATGTTATTTGTTATTATCATTGTGATTATCATTTTCGCCATTATTATGCCATATCAACACCATAACCCATTTTAAGTTTTACTACAAAATCACGTTACATTTTATCAAAAATTTCGTGTGTTTCTAAATAAGCAATCCTTTTTTGTATTTCGGGATTCGAAAGGTCAAACCCTAACTTACGGGGTTTCAACTTTCTCGATAAATCTGAATAACGAACATTTTAAAATATTTTATACATTCTCGGGAATTAGAAAAATCGTGTTCTAACTTACGGAATATGATTCCTTTCTGAAAGCCGAGATAATTAAATGTCTTTCAAATCAAATAAATTTTTCAGCATTTATTCTCGTTTCGGTGATTTAAGACATTGTATCCTAACTTACGGGGCATAATTCTTTTTCTCAATTAACGTGAAATATGCCCGCTTCCTAAAGAATTTTCCACTAAACCATATTTCAAAAAAGGGTCGTATTTTAAATCTTCTTCAAAGTTCTCAATTTTCAACAATAAGACATTAATTAATCAACTAGGTACTAATTTTGGGCATTATGAGGGTGCTAACACTTCCTCGTGCGTAACCGACTCCCGAACCCATTTTCTGAATTCCGTAGACCAAAATCGTTATTTTGATAAATTAAACCGTTTATTAAAAATAATTTTTTACGAGGTGACCCGATCACACCTCATCAAAAAGGATTGGTGGCGACTCCCTTTTTTTTCATTTTCATTTTCAAAATCCAAGTCGACCCCTCACCGTTTTTCTGTAAAAAAAAATGGTTTCAACACTATGTATCAACCAAACTCAAAAACCTATCATTTAACCACATAAACATCTAAAAGTCATTAATGACAAGTTTCAAAACCTTTAATAGTTTTCCTAAATAGCCATCGGGTTAGCTAGATTAAGCTACTACTATCTCAAAAACATAAAATTTACAAAAAATAGACTAAGAATACACTTACATGCAATGAAGAAATTGAATCGAACACTTCAAGCTTTCTTTCAATGGTTTTTTAGTAAAAAATTATAAGATGAAGAAGATGATATTTTAATTTATTTTGTTATGTTAAAACATTTACCTAATTACCAAACTAACCTTAAGTTAAACTTTTAATATCTTTAACCAATAGCCTTTAACCGTCCATTATTATTTCTAATGGTATAATTTCCATATAAATCCATCGAATCATGCTTCTTTATTCATTAAACACATTTAAATTAATAGCAATTAAATTAACACATTTAGTCTTTTTACCCAATTAACTAACCAAACATCAAAATCACTACACCAATGTAACAGCCTGGTTTTAGTTAAATCGGAACAGTGGTTTCGAAACCCAAAATATGAGGTCATAAAATTATTTTAATATTATTTTTTTTTCTTACAATATGTGATGATATACGTGTGAAAATTTCGTGTGATAATGTTATCGATTGGTTAGTTATTTTGACAAAAGGACTAAATTACATAAAATGCAATAGTTGCATTCTACTTATTAAAGTGCTTTAATTGCTATGATTAAATAAATGTAAGGTCGTTATTAAGTAATTGGACCATGGATAGTGGGATTGGTCATAAATGACCTTATAATGGATGATATAAATGTTTATTAAATAAGGTTAATATGGTAATTATATAAATCAATGTATATCAAATAAAACAAAAAGTGAAAACATGTTCATCTTTGTATAATTCAACTGAAAATAGAAAAGAAAACCTAGGGTGGAAGAGCTTTAAGTTTCGGCACACAGTTGGCTTGATTGAGGTACGGTTTTAACTCGATTTTTAATGATTTCTATGTTTTTGTAATCGTTGCAGCTAGTATTAGCTAGCCCATACCTTGATTTTCAAAATTATTAATGATTTTGTGAAGTGCCATTAATGAATGTTTAAGCTTTGTGATGTTTGATGATGAAAAATAAGTATTTGTTGATATATTATCATATTTTGTTAAGTGATTTTTGGTGAAAATGTTACTTATTTACTAAATTGTGAATTTTGCAAATTTAGTGGTTAAAATGTGAAATATATGAATGATATGGGCCACTAAAGGCATAATGGTAATTCAGCTAAGCATTGATCTTGATGAATTATGTGAATTTTGTGTTTTATTGAAATAAGGACTAAATTGAGAAAATGTGAAATTATAGGGCTAATGTGTAAAATGCCTCATGTGTGTAATTTGGATGAAATTGAGTGAATTTTTTATTAAATTAGTTAAATTTGAATTCATATAGATCAAGAACGAAAGAAATCAAATTTAGATCGGGGAAATCGAATGGTCGAGTACAAGAAAGTGTAAACAGAGTTACGATGTCGAAAAGTCTCGTACGAACCTTAGGAATAGTATAGGATACAAATGTCATGACATTAGGATTCTGATATGTGATTATGTGTAAGACCATGTCTGGGACATTGGCATCGTATGTAAGACCATGTCTGGGACATTGGCATCAATATATGATTTCGTGTAAGACCATAGCTGGGCTATTGGCATCGGTATGTTAAAACATGTAAGACCATGTCTAGACATTGGCATTGTATGTGATATACGAGACTTCCAGGTATCCATGTTGATTTCGAATGGTTCTACAGTCAATGAGAATACGAGAAAAAATGTGTAAATGAGTTAAACGAATCAGGTACCTATGAGGTTAATATGAATATTGAAAGAGAAGGTAAGTGATGAATCTAATATGAATATGTGTATAATATGAGAGAAGTTGGTACTTATTTATGTGTATAGTCATGCTTTGTATATTTGGATTGAATTACAAATGTTTCATTTGATAAATTTATTTGTATATGGCTTACTAAGTTGTTGAAAGCTTACTTTGTGTGTTCTTTCCATGTTTTTATATATTATTGAAGCTAGCTCAGACTCAGGATCGTCAAGAAACATCGTCACACTATTGATCACCTTGTTGGTACTTTTGAAGCTTTGTGTTTATGGTATATGGCATGTATAGGCTAGTGTCATTTTGATATGTTTTGAGTTGTGAATATAGCCAAGTGAGTTGGCTTGTAAATAGTGTGGTTGATAGAAGGGAACTTGGTTAATGATATGTGTTCATATATGATATGATGTGTATATATATTTGGCTTTGTGTTGAGGCAAGTTGTTATAGAAATTATAATGGTTTTATGGTTTTATGTTTGGTTAATTATCAATGGTTTATTGTGGCATAGAATTGGCATGATTTGGTAATGAATAGGGATGGTTGATCAATATGTTTTAAAGTAGGAATTGGTTGTTGAATTGTTGATAGAATACATTGTTGAAATAAGGTAATTTGTTGATTAAGATATATGTGGTTTTAGTATGTTTTGGTTTAGTAATTGAGTATTGAAATGGTTGGTGTGCTTAAGATATGAAATGTGCATAATTGGATATGTTTTGGCTACCTTTTGGTCATGAATTGTGCTTGGATTTATGCTTGTAGGGTAGGTCCCTTTTGGGTGGCAAATTGGCCCTGTAAATGGCCTATTTTTGTTCACACGGGCAGAGACACGGGTGTGTGTCTCAGCCGTGTCCTTCGATGGTTTAATTCGAATTAAGCCTGGGCGCTCCACACGGCCTCATACACGCGCGTGTGACTGGCCGTGTGTCTTAAGTTAGTATACCCTACAAGTTTGGTACGATCGAGCACATGACCTGGACATGGGCGTGTGAGGCCATTTCGAATAGGCACACGGGCTGGACACACGGGCGTGTGAGTGGCCGTGTGACCTAAGTTAGTATACCCTCCAGTTTTCACACGGCTAGGCACACAGGCGTACGGTCGACTGTGTGGTACAAGTCAATATGTATGCTCTGTTTTCACACGACCTAAACACACGGGTGTGTCTGAGGCTGTGTGAGGCACACGGCCTATTCACACGAGCGTGTGACCCCTGTTGTTTAGAAAATTTTTAAAGTTTTCAAAAATTTTTATACGAGATCGATTTAGTCCCGAACCTTCTCTAAAGCATGTTTAAGGTCTCGTAGACCTACTTAAGGGACATTGTATATGTGAATGAACTTTATTTGATGATGGTTGATTATGGAATTGTGAAATGAATGTTTAAAGTTTTGTTTCGATCGGTAATACCTCGTAACCCTAATTCGACGACGGATACGGGTTAGGGGTGTTACAACCAAACTTTAATACGACACTCTAATAGACTCATAAATATTAAATAAGTAATATTTACTGACTCACTGGTCAAAATGTGGTCTCGAAAGCACCGTTTCCAACACCACTGAAAAATGGCTGTTACAATTAGGCCATATTTCTTTTTTCATTTTGAGCAATTTAATTTTTTTTCTTTTATGTTCCTTGAAATTTCCTTTTTTTTTTCTTTTTTTCCATTCTCTTCTCGTTCTCTCTTTGTTTTCCTTTCTTCTCCGTTTCTTTTAACGTAGTTTTTTTATGTTTTCCATTTGTTAAAACTAGTCACTATACTTTTATTTTTTTGAACAATTTAATTTTTTTATTTCTTTATTTTTATTTTCTTCTTCCCTTTTGTTTTCTCTCTTCTCATATTCTTCACTACAGAAATATAATCTTTGCCAACCAAATAAACCAAGTCCTTGTGTTTTTACATGATTCCTAAATTGAATTTCACTCAAAATTGAATATCAATAATTTTTAACCAAATCTCAATTTGAATATAACCTAATTTTGAAACTAAAATTGGATCTAACTAATCAATATAAAAAACCATATGCTTAATCAAATATAAACATAAATTGAATCTTTATATTCAAAACAATTTTTTTCCATTTTCAAACTTTTACAAAATTGTGTAGATTAATCCTTTCATTTTCTTTTATTTTTTTACGAATAAAATTAAGCAAATGAAAAAATTAATCTAAAACTTCTTCGGATATTCTCAAGGAAGCTTGATTGGAAGCCGAGCATGGATGAACCGAAGAGAGAAAAGGAGCATGGGACCAAACTGATTTAGGTAAAGTTGAGGGTAAGTTTCGTATGGTGGTTGTTTAGTCATTGAGAGTGTAGAGCTCATTTGAAGAATCCGTGAAACAACATAGTTTCGAGAGGACGATAATATTGTAGGTAAGATAGATAAGTTGGTCGCAAGGGTTGGTTAGGAGGTTAAGGGAACAGGCTTGAGAAACTTTGTTGAAGGTGGACTACCATAAGTCCCGACTGGCGAGGTCTTCGAGTGAGGTGAGCTTGTGGACTAGGTCATTAAGAGATCCAAATTGGTTCGTTAAAGCGATGATGGACGATGAGGGTTTGTAATTGTAGGGTGAGAATATGCGAAGCTAGTTTTATTTGGTTCAGCTTTAGCCTATTCTTTTTTCATAAACATAAAAAAAGTTTTAACAAATGGAAAACATAGAAATATTTCATTAAAAGATATGGAGAAGGGAGGAAAATAGAGGGAGAAGTAGAATAGAATGAAAAAAAAAAGAAAAAAAAAAGGGAAGTTAAAAGAATATAAAAGAAAAAAAATTAAATTGCTCAAAACTAAAAAATATGGGGACCAATTGTATAATTTAACCTAAAATTTTTACTTGAAATGATGATTCAATGTGCCATGTTAACTTATTGTTACACCATTAACGATAATTAACGGTTCAGTGATTAAAATGTTATAAAACGTTAACGTAAGTGACTAAAACATAACATTTCAAACATAAGTAACTAAAATGTAATTTAAAGTAAACAAAAGTGACTATTTTGATAGTTTACCCTTCTTTAAATGCTAAATTAAGTTAACCTCAAGAGCATTATGTTACAGACGTGAGAACCTAAATTTGATCACAAGCAACCCCATTCTCCTCCCCCAATTATCAAAACAAAAATTGAGTTAATTTCATCTATCAAACTACAATTGTGAAATGCATAAAAAACCATTTTAACAAAATAAGTTATGTTATTATGAGGTTTTTTTTTTCATAAATTTTTTATATAAAATTAAGAAAAACTCACACATATGATATTTTAACTTAAAACAATAGTTTGAATAGTTCAATAATCATTTTGTAACTTTTTTAAAATTGAGTGATCAAAGCATAAACTTATTAATAGTTTAGTAACCGTGAATGTAATTAACCCTATCTAGATATATATATATATATATATATATATTAGTTTTCCCCGATTAAACTCCATATTTGGTCACCAATATGTAAAAAAATCTAAAATAATTGAATGATAAAAAAGATAATTAAATAATTGAGTGAACACTTGAGTCATAAAAAAACATAATTGAGTAATTATTAATGTAATTTACTCTTATTATTTTACCTTTCGAATCAAAAGCATTATAAAGGGAAATACAGATAGATACGTTCAAAATTACAGATTCAACCCTAAAAAATTGAAAAATAGAAAGAAAATATGGGTTTAACAGTAAAATCAAACAGCACAAAATACACGGGAAAATTATTAATTTATAGTATAAAAAAGGATAAGGTCGCAAATGGCAACCATAATCACATAACTCAAGCTCATGAAGCAACACACAACCGTAATAACAGTATAACAAATGGAAGAAAAAGGAGGGAGAAAGGGAATTTGATGACCACAAAAGTTAAAAACAGGAAAGAACCATTAACATCTAAGTGCGTATTACACAGTTGACAAAGATGATCACAAAAAAATGGAAATTTCGCGCTGCAAAAAAAGAATGGAAACTTGTCATGATTTTGTTTTTCATTTCCATATCTTCATTGAAACCAAGCATGCAAGAGAAACAAAATAAAAACTGATGAACAAGGAAAAACTTATGAAATGTAAAATAAATTAACATGTGCTTCTCCTACTTACACGAAATTACAATAACTTGGTTACTGACTGATCTTCTATTCTCTTCCTTTCTATGGTACCTTTGATGGGTTTTTTTTTATATATATATATATTGATGTTGCTGGTATACCAAACCTAAGCTTATTTTCATCTGCTTCAATTCAATCTATCTTCTCGTTTCCTTTTTGAAACGAAATTCCTTTATTCACCAACAAATCAAAGAACTGGAAATTATGATAAGATATAAATGCAAGTGGGATGGGACTGCATGACTTCCAAGAAGTCTGTTTCAGACTTTCAGTATCAGCAAGGCTTTTTGAAGAAAGAAGGAAAAAAAAACAATGACAAAGATGATCATGATACTGAAATTATTGAAGGCTGAGGGAGGGACTGAGAAGTTGAAGTAGGAGAGAAACAAAACTTGTGCAGAGATAAGTACATAGGGTACAGTTTCAATGATGGAGCTGCCCGACATGGGCAAAAGGATCCCTCTCTCGATCTCTTCATGGTCCATATATATTCTCACTATAAGGTTAGTCAACCTTATAGATCATAGCCATTAGCCATCCACTGCATGTTGTTGCTATTGCATTTGCATCTCTTGCTCCTCCATCAGCTCCCTCACAATATCTTCTGACTAAAATAATCATATGAAATGGTTTTATGATTATCCAAATGCAAAAAGGGGAAATTGAAAATATGGTGATGAGTAAAAAAAGAACATAAGTTTACCTTCTTTGTAGCTCTACCGTTTCCTTTTCCAAAGAGACTCCCAGGTGAATTTTCTTTGCTTGTCAGTACATCAATAGTGGTTCCAGTTTTATTTTCAGATTGATCATGACTAGGCTGTGGTGCTTCCATAGGAGGATCTTGATGCTGTTGTGATGTTTCTCCTTCAAGCCTATTCTGGTCACTGAAGCTACTGGAACCACTTCCAAGTATTTTCTTACGGTAAAGGGCATCGAGTTGGTTAAAATATGGGCAGGTTTTGGCATCCTCGGGGCGTTTCTTATTACTTTCTTTGACCTTTTTGAAGTATTTGTTGATGTTCTCCCATTTTTCCTTGCATCGTTTGGCGCTTCTTTTATAGCCCATCCTGCTCATACCAGCGGAGATTTCTTCCCAAAGAGGACCCTTTGGCCCAGCCTCTTGATATCTGGTTTCAAGCCCACTCCTTAGGTTTATAAGCGCTAGAACCTCGGCTTTAGGCCATCTAGACGATGCAGGCTCAATGCCCTCGCTCCCACCAATTTCCTGTGGTGACACCTTTTGCTCCGGGATAGCCATTATCACTTCCGAAGGTATAGGCTCCAGCTGTTGATTATGCTTCACAACAAGTTGGGTATTTTGAGCTTGTTGCTGCTGTTGACGGTGCAAATGTGACTTTTGCTGCGGTAAAGATGGTGGATGATGTAATGGTGGAGCTGCTGTAGGAATTGGAGTCGGTGGTTGAACAACTGGTGTGGCTGGTTGTGTCGGCGGAGGTGGAACCGAGGGGATAGTACTAACAGTTGTGGGTAACTGTATAGTCTGACCAGTAATCTTCTGCAAAAAGGAAATAATGGCAGCATCCCTAGAAGAAGCAATGGCTCGTTCCTGAGCTATAAGTTCATGTTCGCGGGCCAATCTTGCCATTTCTTGTCTTTTCCAAGCTTCTTCTCTAATCATCCTATCTTGCTCTCTCTTCTCTATGGATTCTAAAAACGTTTGCTGCAACGCTTCTTGTTTCTGCATCACCTGTTTCATTAAACCCTCAAAGAACTCCATCATCCTCTTCCTGCTACTACTACTACTACCACCACCCTCTCTTGACGACGACTGCCTTTTACGTTTACGACTAGTGCCACCCATGTCCGTCGACGGTTCCCTCCCGATTTCATCTTCATCTTCAAAGCCCTGAGAAGAGGAAGAGCTATTAGAAGAGAAGCTGATTCCAAATGGAGTGGCAGGAGGAGGTGGTGGAGCGGATCCAGGCATGGGTAACATAGACGAGGACATTGGGATAGCAGTTGTAGTAGTAGTAGTAGTAGGTGGAATCCTGACGGAAGAGATGGGCATAGGGACCCCAACCGAAATGGGAGCCACGTCGAGGCTGGCGGAGGTGGCGGGCGTGATGGGTGCTTTTGACAGAGTGGCAGAAGTTGTATTGAGAGCCTCTAGCTCGCTGAAAAACTTGTAACTCTTACCATCTTGACGCCCACCTCGACCATCTTTTGTTCGCTTGTAGTACTTGTGGACGTTCTCGAATTTTTCCTTGCACTTTTTGGCACTCCTTTTGTAACCAAGTTCCGCTAACTTCCTGCCAAACCCAGCCTCTTGTTTACTCACATAACACATAATCAAACTCTTTTCTTTTAAAATTAAAAGGAATTTCTCTCGGGATTTTCAAATTCTGGGTTGCTAATGTCAAAAGACCTAAATAATACTACTAGTGGTAAGTAAAAAAATAGAGGAATATATATACATGGACATATAATATAAAAATGGAAAAGATAGGATTGGTTAGAGTTCATGCAGCGGATCTGGGCCTTTTCAGCCTTTACTTATTCTTTAATTAATTATAAAAATAAAAAAGAAGATGCCCCAGCTCGTGAATTGTGATGGAAACAGATAGAAACCATGTGCTTATAGAGAGCAGTGCATTGAGGAAATGATTGTAAAAATTTTTACTCGAATTTGCTGTAATTTTATTATTTAAGGAACTGAAATTGGATTTGTTTGATTTACCTGGAAACATCTTCCCAAAGAGGGCCTTTGACGGTGGCATCACGAAAAATACCATCCATATCTGATCTAATCTTCAGAAGTGCAAGAGTCTCTTGACGGGGCCACCTATTGCCACTTGCAACTCCACCAGCTCCCCCTCCTACGCCGCCGCCGTGGTCGCCACCTAGTCGATCCCCTTCATCTCCTTCCTCGGCTAACCTCATCATCAACTCATCGGGATTTCCAATGGCAGCAGCTGGTGGCCTGTAACTTATAGGAGATGCCTCTTCCAACTGCTCCGACTGTTCGCTCACCATGTGACTGCTACTCGTTGCATCAGTCGTTGGACCACCACCCATCTCCCCATATTGAGATTGATGCCCTCCGCCGCCGCCGCCTTGCTGCATCTACTTGGAAATCTGTTTTGTTTTATTTTTCTCCCACCAATAATAATCTTTCATATCCTATGAATGTTGCATGAAGATGGTTCCACTTCCACTTGTTCTTATAAATACCATACACAACAATTCACTTCAATTCACTCATTCACTGTGTTTGCTCTTCCTCCGCCCGCCTCCCCCACACAGCTTCGATGCGAGAGGGGGGAGCCGCTCCGGTGATCGACACGTTGTAATGGGGTCTAACCCAATTAACCACAAAAATAAAAACAGAGAAAGTTGGGTGACAAATTGGGCGATGTTAAATAGATAAGATCGAAGAGAGAAGAGTTAGTGGTGGCCTATTCGAGAAGTAAAAAAAGAAAAGGAGGGAGGTGAGCTAGCAGCAGTAAAGAAGAAAGAGAGGAAGAGGAGGAGGAAAGGGTATAATCATAATCAACTGCGCCTATCGATCTGAAGAAAAATAATAAAGAAGGACAGAATAAAGAAGAAAGAGAGAGAGAGAGAGAGAACAAATGAATGGAGATGACGATTACGAGGATGATGATGATTAAGAGAGAGAGAGAGAGAGAGAGAGAGAGAAATAAAGAGGGGGGGTGGGGGGAAATGAAAATGAAGATGAAACTGAAATCATAGAAATGATAAAACAAAAACAAAGGGAAGGATAGATGATGCTTTGTTGTCAGGAGCTTTCTCACTTTGCAGCTAATAATTGTTAAACCCACTTTTGCCTCCTTACATTTCTTCTTATTAAATTATTCTCTCTTTTTTCCCCTTTTAAACAATTTAATTACGCTCTCAATTCATATATTTATATATATGAAATTTAATTGTTTTATTTTTAAGCCAAAAATATAATCTTTTACCATTTGTGAGTTGAACCGCGTATTTATGTTAGAAAAATATATTGAGTTTTAGTTGAGTTGATATTATATTATTATTATTATAATTAAATATAAATTTAATTTTATATTATTTTAATTTAATAATTGGAATACAATTAAGTTGAATTATGTACATGATTAATATTACTCAAGCATAAAATATTAAATAAGTAAATAAAAATATTAAATTTAAATTTATAAGATTTTATATTCTAAATTTGAGTTGAAAAGTTCTTCACTACCATTTTAAAGAAGTGTACTTTTTTCGTAATTCAATTTGACAAGTTTCTTCTGAAGATGTTATCTATTGAATTTCAATTAATAAACCAAAAAGTGTAAAAAAAATAACTTTTTAGAATTAAAAGTAAAATGATTAAATTTTAAATTTAAAAAAATTATAGGGGCCGAAACTATAATTAGACCAAAATAAAAGGGGGGGCAAAAAAGCTATATCTCAAGTCTGTAAGTCGAGTGTTAGGAATTTCAAATAATAAAAAAGAAATCTAGTGCCAAAGCCTAACCATCTCTCTCTGCCGCTCCAGTTATGTCCTTTTGAAATTGACCTAAATCTAACTCTCTCTTCTTCTTTTTTGAAGTTAATCTCTAATTATTATTATTATTATTATTATTATTATTATTATTATTATTATTTTGTGAAATTCTAATTGGGTGTTTAAATGTGGAAAGTATAGAGAAAGAAGAAATTAGAATAAAATACGTAGGTTTGAAAGAAGCAATTAATTGAGGCTTTACAGTACCTTTGGTAATACAAGCATGCACGTAGACGTTGGCTACTTAATTGTGTGTTTTACAATTAAAGAAAAAAAGGAAGGAATTTAAATCCCATACTCTACCATACCTTTTAATGGCTTAAACCATAGTTAAAGCAATTAAGCAAACAAGTGCCCCCCTTGTGTTGTCACTTTGATATGACTTTGTTTAAACGAACTTGTCGGCCCCCCCTTTCTAAGTTCCATGTGCATTGGGGACCTTTACTTTTGTTTTTATTATTATTATTATTATTATTATTATTATTTTGAAACAATTATGTAATCAATTTTAATAAAATTTAAATGTTAATATGAAATAGTAAAATTGAGAGCGCAAACATCTTGGCTTCAATCTCCATTATAGGCTTATAATTTATTACATTTATCAAAATATAAAAAAAATATGAATATCCTCAAAATAATAGTTTTTATTTTATAAAATAAATAAATTTTGGATAAATTCACATTATAGTTGGGATTAAACGTTAGGACTAGGTTGATGAATGACACTAGATCTGATCATGAGTCGAATCAAGTTGATGTAGAATTTTATCCAAGTCCAACCCATATTAAAAATGTTAAACTCGTGCCTGACCTAACTCGATCCTAATAAATTTTTTTAGATAATTATTTATATAAAAATAAATTTTAAAAATATAATGCATTAAATACACTAAATATATTAAAATAAATATTTTTTAACAAATTAAAAATAATTAAAAAGTACAACATGTGATTCGAGCCAGGCTCATGCAAAAATAACTGCTTGAGGTTCGACCCATTTAGAAAGTGAGCATTATTTTTACCTAAATCCTCCTACTTTTCAAGCTGACTTTCGGGTCTAGGTAAGTGGCCTAACCCATAATCATATCTAAGTGACACCAACTTAGTCAAAGACATCTATATCTATCTCAAAACTAACTCAATTAAGAAATTACTTAAATTCATTTTCCAATAAGAAATTAATATTAATATAATAGTGTTTTTCGTCTTTTATTAATTTCATGTGAAACGTTTAAATAAAACAACTAAAAATGTAATAGGTAAGAATTCAACCCAATCTAACTTACATAATGTTTAACTATAAACACTTTGCCATTTCACCTATAGCTCAAATATTGACTTTTTTTATAAATAAAATTTTAATATTATATTTTTCTTTCACCCATATTGTGGGTATGACAATCCAATATATACTTATTTTAAGTATTTTATTGAGTTGGTATTACTGGCCAATTAGACACCACACAGTTATAAAATTATTAAAATACCCTCTCAAATACAAGTTAAGTTATATTTTATGAGAATATTTTTTTATATAATAAATCAATAAAATTTTGATAAATAAATAATGAAAATTTTGAATTTATACATCATGATAAATAAATAATTTTACCATTGTAACCAATTTATTAATTAATTTTTACGTAAATTTTTAATAAATATATTTATTACATAATTTTAGATGTGAAATAAATCTAATTATATATGATATAGATTATTATTAACTAATTTTACATTCCCCTTCCTTTTACCTTACCTTGTTTAATCTTTTCTATCTTAATTTTTTTAATTAAATTAAAGAGAAGAAGGTAACGATTATTCATATATAGAATTCAATATTAATATTAAATAAAAGTCATTTTACTCGATCAACTAAATATTAGATACAATTATAGGATATATTGTATTGTTAATGAAAAATTTAAAATTTAAAAACTATATTATTAAAAATAACTTTCAATCAATACAAAAAATTTTAAAATTTATGAATTAGATATATAAAGCGGCACATATTAGATATATATTAAAAATTGTAACATGAGTATTATTTTGGTTTGGATTTTAAAAGAAATTACCAAAAATTAATATTAATTAATAATTAAAATTTGTAAATAATTAAAATGTTGATGAAGCAAGCAAAATTATAATTCAACATGACAGCTACAAACCCTCAATCTAAAGCATGAGGCCATTAGGTATCATTTTAATGATGCCAATACATATCATAGAAAATTCACATTACGATTTGTTGGTATCAGATTATGATTTTCAAGAATCTCCATCCCTAAGTTATTCATTTCTTATTTTTTTTCCCCAAATATCTAACAAATTCATGCCAAAATAAATTGATATAAAAACATTTAAAAAGAAAAAAAAAACTTTTTTAGGTTATAATTGTCTTATATTATTAAATCTTTGATTAAGTTACTATTACGAATTAATAAAATTTTAAAAATATTTAAATATTATTCTTATCAAATCATCCATAAATTTAATTTTACCATTTCAATTTAGATCTCATTAAATTTTTACATATTTTTTTACCTAATTTCGTTTAGGGTCATAATTTAGCATGATTAATTATGTTATTGTTATGTCAAGCAGGATTAATAATGGCATACACATTAGAGGGCTATGTTTTATGAGGAACACAATTCATATTTTACTGAAATTTTAAATTAAAAACACACACGACTAAAATAATAAAATAATTAAAACTTATTATATTTAAGAAAAATGAAATAGTATAAGGCTTTTTCTTAGTATTTTAGTAGAAATCTTCTAAAAATAAGAAATTGTTTCATAAATTGCAAGAAATTAAACTCCGTCTATAAATATTAGATTATATGAGGTAAAAAAATATCATAATAAAATTTTATATCAACGATTGAACCGCCACTTATCATATAATTTAAGATGTCTTCTAAAGTTATAGTTTAAGCTATTTATTAAAAAATATGTACAAAATTATTGGAAGACAAATATTTTAATGAAAGAGTTATCACATGTTTGAAAACTAATATTTAGAACACAAAGATATGTTTAAAAATAATATTTTATAAATAATAAAATGTAGCCAATTAAAAATAATAATGAAATGTGTGTAATATTAAAATGAAAAAAATATATATTTAATTGTGAGTAAAATGAAATTTAAACACATAAATATATCATATTAACAATACTAAATTAATACCATTGGTTATTATGATGTTGTCATTAATTCTGAGTTGATGTCGAGTTAATTTGTAATATCAATTCAATCAGCAACGTTCTTATTGTTAGAAATTCTATCCCATGCATATGTGTGTGGAAACTATGTATTTAAAATACAAAGGTTAGTTTAAAAATAACATACAATAAATAATGAAACATATGGTCTGAAGCTATTAATAATAACACATGCAATATGTACG
Source organism: Gossypium stocksii (assembly GCA_020496765.1). NCBI lineage: Eukaryota > Viridiplantae > Streptophyta > Magnoliopsida > Malvales > Malvaceae > Gossypium > Gossypium stocksii. The sequence continues at coordinate 61,550,067 of CM035622.1, forward strand.
ATATTAGAATGAAAAAATAAATTAAACTGCGAGTAAAACAAAACTTAAACACGTAAATATACCTGATTAAGAATATTAAATGCACTACAATTGTTTATTAGATCAAGGATATTAAATGTCAGGTGTTAAAATCTCATCATATGCAAATTATTTATTGTTTCTTAAAATAAAAAGACTAAAGTGCCTTAGAATAATATAACTTTTTTTTTAAATACAGAAGAACATTTGTGTAATTTCTCTAATCAAGTTGATGATTAGTTGACTCATGACCTAACTCAATCAGGTGTTTAAATAATAGTATAAATATATGCAATTGATGGAAGTAATAAAGTGTGTATAATAAAATTAAAATGTACAAAACAATTCAAGATAAAGCTTTTGTTGAGTAGTAAAGTTAGAGTTTTATCAATGCAAATGTCATGCACTCAAATCTCCGTCATATGCAAATTATTTATCATTTTTTAAATGAAAAGACTAAAGTATCTAAAATAATATAACTTATTTTAAATACAGAAAGACATTTGCGTAATTTCTCTAATCGAATTGGTGTCTAATTGATTAATAACACTAATTCAATCAGAAATTTAAATAATAATATTTGTTAATTTTAAAATTTTGATATTTTAATACTTTCCACTAAATTAATGTTGGATTAATTTACTAACTTTATAGATAGAATAAATGAGAAAGGAAGGGATACAATTATTTCATAATTTCCCTCCATTTTTATTGTAATATTTTATTTCATCCTCATCCGATTCCATCTCCTATCGTTGAAATGTACCAATGTCATCCAGTTTTGAAAATTGGTAGGTTATACATAGTCATTATCTTTGTCTCTAATAATATCTCAAATAATGATATTATAATTTAATCAGGAACATTATCATTTAAAGCAAATTATTAACAAAAATTCATTTAAAAATCACATTTGGTATGAAAGGAATCAATGCATTTAAGACTCATCGATATGAAGAACTTCGATACAAGTCTTTCAAGTGATAAAATCTGTTGTACAAGCTCGGTTTTGTAAATATTCTAGAACTACTCATTTATACTAATAATAATTTTTTATTAAGTTTAGTGTGAAAGTTCGAATAACACCAATTGATCCAATTCAGTTGATTAAATTATAAAAAAAATATAATTACAATATTAATATTAAAATAGGGATATATGTCTTTTAGAAATATCATATAAATGTATTCTTAAAAACTACAGTAAAACAACTCAATTTGTATAATAACCATGAATTTGTTAATTATTTATTTTTACTTATAGTTATTTCAAAATTATTAATTTTTTTAAATAAATAGACAATTTGCTTCTTGTTTGAATAACTGTCTAAATAGCTTGTTTAGACACAAGTTTGAATAAGGTAGAGAACAAAAATGAAAACAATACAAATAATGATAGTAAAGAGAGATAAGCACATAAAGTTGGTTAAGCAATTTTGGAATGATCCTATTCTATGAAGTGAATGGTTTATTCAATAATTGATCCCTATTGGCTAAAGCTTAATCTATACTCAAACAAAGTAATTGTAGCCTTAATAGCTAGTCCCAACTTGTTACAACCACTCACCCAAAAACTCACTTACAATTAGATATAAACTCTCTTAAAGAATGCCTATAAAATGAGTATAAAATACAAGAAAAATAATAACAAAGATCCTTATAGAATTAGCATGAAACACTCTCCCAAAAGGTGAATCCATTCATGGGAATAAGTTGGACTATTTATAGGCTAAAATGAGACAGCCTTTTAGATCAAATTTTGTAAGGATAAATACTCCATTTTAGTGTTGTATAATCCAAGAAAAAAATCCTCCAATCCCAAGGCACAACCTTATAATCCAAATAAAATTACTACTTTATCCATAAGATAAGGCTTAAAAGATAAAGATAAGCCTTAATAGATAATGCATGTTTATCTCACTCCTTACTTAATCAGCCAAATTCAATCACCATGATTTGAGATGAAATGTAACGCTTCTTAGGAATCATTTGCTTATGGAGAAAACAATTATGGAGGTCCAAGTAAAAAACTTCAACATTCAATAACACTTAAACAAGTTGTTTAAATAGGTTATTTATACATTAGCACTGGGTAGCTCTAGTCCCAACAATCTCCCCCTTTGCTTTTTGACGAAACATAAGCAAATAACGAATACTCCTCATATCATCAGGCCATAAGCAATGTCATGATAGATTTTTAATGCATCATTTACTCATAAGAGTCCAAAATAAATTGATTAAAACCAAATAGCCATAAAAACTAGAGTAAAATAGTAGCAACAAAACAAAGCAAGCACAAATTAGTGGTAGCAATAAGTAGCAACACATCTCCCCCCTCACATTAGCAACCATTTTTCCCTCTTTCACCATGCCAAGATCTTCAGGAGATGACACTTTAAAGAGTGCACAATAAAAAAATAAACGCACATTTAATATAGCAAGAATTCATCAGAAGAAGGCATTAGGAATAACACCAGCAACAAGATCATAATATCAAGAAAAATAAAGATATTCAATGTAGCAATTATAAGAAAACTTCATAACTTAGAAACATATTAACTCTTCCTTTAAAAAAAACAACTAGAGCAACAAAAAATAATAACCCATAACAACAAAAAATAATAACCCAGCAAGCTCAAACTCCCCTGACAACAATACATGCCATACTCCCCCCCTTTTTGTCAGAAAGATCAAAGCAATTCCCCTTCTAGGGCATTCTCTCAAATAAGCCTATCCAATCTTGCAAATAAGTCTTTCTCAATAATTCTCTTTTAAAGATTGCAATACAAAAGAAAAGACTTGGCACACAAAACTATTTTCATAGATGAGTAGCATTAAGCAATTGTTTCAAGTTAAACTTCTTAAATTGTTCTTCATTTGTTTACTTTTCTATTCGAATAAGCGTCTGATCAAGTTCAGTCTCATATTGTTTTTCATCTGAAGCCTCATCAACTTGTTCAGCAAAGGAGTTGATCAAATGATCAATTTGCTCATCTTGTGCATCTTGATCGTTTGGAGGAAGGCTTTCTTTGATAGTTTCATTAGTCTGTACATTTGTTGCCTGATGTTTAGAAATTCTCATGAGGGATGAAAATGTTCCAGTTTGCACATTTCACTCTAGCCAGGACTGTAAGATTATATTTCTTAAATTTGTAAAGAAAACCAACTAAGAAAGAAAAAGTAGTTGAATAAGAGATTAAAAGTCATAGGACAAAAATTTTCCCTTTTGTAACTTAAGGGGTATTTAATGCCAACTTAACCATAAAAAAGTACCCTTAATAGTGTCCCTAAATTTCTTCATGGGATAAAAATTAACCAACATGAGATAAATATGACAACAAAATCAAACCAAATAAAATAAATAGAACCAAATTAAGGCATCAATAAAGATATATATGTGCCTTTTTTTGTCCGTTAGAAAGAGTCACAAGTGATAGACCTCAAGTGCTCCTTTCAGCACTTCAAATCTTTTTGCATCAAAACTCTCAGTAAAAATATCAACTAACTGGTTTTCGGTTGAGATAGATTGAAGAGCAACCCTCTCGATTTAACAAGATCTCGCATAATGTAACACCCCAAACCCAGCCTACAAGTTATAGCCAAATCTGGAAGTGTTACGAAGAAACTTTATAAAATGACTTCCTTGTTACTTGCAAACCATCGTAAATCGTTGCTACTTAGTTTGCTCGATTTGTTTGGAAAACGTGTTGATATACTAATTTAATTTAAAATTGTTGTTCGTTTATGTCTATTAATTCAAACGAGTATTTTGCAGTGGAGTTCCATAAAACATTATATTTTTGGTAACTCAAATTGTTACTTTGAAAATCGCTATTTTAGAAAAGTTGTTGTTTTCAGAAAAATCGTTTTATTAGTTGTTATGCTAGAAAACCAAAATAAAATCTGAAACCAAAAACAGTCCCCAAAAAAAAGTCCGAAGAGTCCTAAAATTACAAAACTCTCAAAAACTAAAAAAAATTATGCAAATACTATGAAATTGTAGTTTTATGGAAAAGTGGTAACAACTAAGCTTCCGTCGCACCGACCCACCTAAGCCTGAGGGTTACCTAAATAGAACAGACAAACAAAGAGTGAGTTTTGATAACTCAGTATGCAATGCAAACGTAAACACCATTCAGATTTTAACCATATACAGAACAAAGACAGAAATAGAACTTTCACAGACTCAGTATCATACATAATCGTACAGAAACAAACATGTATAATCCTACCCCCATCCTCTACACACCAACTCCGACCATCCCAACACACCACATGGGGTATAAAACACCGACCCAACCCTACACACCACATAGTGTCTATATGATACTTTTTAGAATAATCGCAGTAGTGTTGCCAATATATTGGCGAGATGTCGCCTCACACAGAGCACTTCCTCTACATAATACAAATCCTACCCCATAGCAAGATATAGTCAGAATATTAGATATAAAAAAGTATAGATACCAGAATGTATATCACATACATGCTAGTATAACAAGTGCTAAACATGCTCTTACATACATAACAACTCAAACGTATCATATTACACAATCCTCACATAAATGTTATTTTCATTAATTTCAATCTAACAAAGGGGCAAATTTCATGCTTTTACGACTCGTACCACACATACCGACCCTACGGAAGGCCCACAGTCAATCAGAACGACATGTACGACCTTAGACAATAATTTTAAAATTTGGGCCCATATGCCTGTGTGGCTCACATGCTTAAGATGGCCTTGCTTATGTGGCCCACACGGCCAAGCACACTGTCATGTGGCTTTGTGGAATGGTGGAAATGTGCAAGTGTACACAATCGTAACAAGTAATAAAGTGACAAGTAAATGTCGAGTTATCGTACCCACAGGGATTGTGAAAATAATTATTTATGAAATTAATTAAAAACACTTTGGTGAGGTGAAAATAATTTTGGGTTGAAAAGAGTGATTTTATAACTAAGATGAAAACTAAGTAAACAATTTTGAATAAAATAAAAAGAATCCTAGTGCACGATTTCAAAATAAGATTTAATCAAGATGATATAATTGTGTTGGATTAATTATACCTTTTTAACTTAGAAATATTAAATTTCATGCTTATGCTGTTACGAATAAAATCACGCAACCCAGCAATTTGCTAACTTATGAACATATTTACCAATTAAAATCCATTTATCTCTTGAACATATTCCTATGCCAATTCAACCGACTAAACAGAATTAATAAGATAAACAGGCTATAGCACATACATATTTATTAAGTTAAATTATCTCTCGCATATTCCTATGTCGATTCAACTTATTAATTTAATTTAATAAACATATAAAAGATTATGTGAAGTAACAAAGTAGCCATACCTTGAAACAATTTAATCACAACAATCTTGCAAGTTATGCAAGGCATATGAATCATCAGATACTATGCTAATTTAATCTTCAGTTACCTTAGAAGAATTAAATATGCACAGATTAAGTATTGAGTCAATTAATTGCAATTTCAATCCGTTTAAACAATTAATTCTTTAATTATCTAAACAATTATAATGCCAGATAATCTAAACATGATTTTACTTAATCAAACATTTCACTGAGACCTATAACAGCATAAACACTATTTTAATAATTCAAGTAGGCAAAATATAATCAACCCAACACGAATTAAATTCAAGCTAAATTGATTAAAATAACCATTTCAAAAACAATATTATTCATAGATATGTTCTTCATAAAAACAACAGAAATTAAAAAGATAAGGAACAAGAAAGCAAATCCAGTGTTCTCCGTGGCTTTGTCTGACTGCTCCGTTCTTCGTCTCCGTTATCTTCGCTGGTCAAGGCTCCTATGAACTCTTGCTTGCTACCCAAATTGGCTGGGAAAACACCTCTTTTCCAAAAGGGGAAATCGGCACAAGGCTAAGGAAAGTGGGAAGGGAAAATGGAAAGAAGAGTGGAAAGGTGAAGAGAGAATGTTGAGAAGTGAGGGATGTGAGGGATTTGAGAGATGCTTGAAATGAGCAGCAAGGGGTGGCTTTTATAGCTGAAGAGGGCTGCTAAAAATAGCAAACTCAGCAGCCAAGAGAGCCCTCTCATGGCCGGCCACACACATGGCAAGGTTGACAAGTTCAACCTTGCTAATTTAGGCATGGGGCAAATCTAAAAAGCCTAAAATAAATGTGGGGCTTGAATGGGATTTTAAAGTCTTTCAAGGGCCTATTTGCAAGTATATTTAATCAGCTAATTTTATGATTTGGGTCAGCCTTTGGACGGTTCTGATCAGCCCAATAAGTGGCTGGTTCGGCTCACTCCATTCGGTTCAACCGGTGCGGTTCACTAGGCCCTTTCTTCATAATTAATTAAAATTAATTTGTTTAACCTAAATAAAATAGGAAATAAATTAAAAATAATTTAATTATGAATTAATACACATTTCTGGACCGTCTTATGCTGAAATTTAATTGGCCTCGATGCTTCAATCAATTTCTCGATTTTGTTCTTCTCGCAGTGTCCACTGGACCCTTTTTCTCCAAATGTGCATTTCTGTCAAAAATAATCAAATTTAATCAAAATTCATTATAAAATTATTTAAAATTCATAGTGTTCATATTTTTAACACAATTCAATTATTTTATAATATTTAATTATTTTTCGACAAGAATTTATTCGAATTTGTATTAAATTAAGTTAAAAAGGGCACGTAAAAGTATATAAATTTTTGTGTTTCCACTTTAACATGCCCAAATTTTCGGCTTTCGCCGATCGCCATTTTTCAAGTTTCTTTTTACACACCTGGCTCGATTTTGATATGAAAACAACCACTTGATTCCCAAAACCTAAAAACAATATCCCAACAACTATTTTAGCAATCGAGTTACGAATTTAACAAGACTAAGCTGAACTTAACCTCCCAAAACTAAACAACGCACACGAACTTACTGTCAATGAACACAATCACACACACGAATTAGGCCGTTAGAGCGAAATCCACTGCTTCAAAATTTTCTCCTACACAACACATTTATAGAAATTAAATTCTCTAAACTACAACACCATTATGCCATCTCAAAAAGGAAGATCCTAAAATAGACTTACAGAAATCGAAAGCTAAAGATAAGCAAAACCCCACTTACCAAGCCAAATGAAGAACACCGAGAATTCGAAGCACAATAATTTGAACGAAAGATTTATGAATAAAATCAAGGAAGAAGAAAAAAATAAATTGGCAGAGAAAAGAAAAGAAGAGAAAATTTAACGTTAGGAAGAAGGAATTTTGGGAAAAATAATTAAATTAAAATTTTAAAAATTAAAGACAAATAATATCCCAACTCTCCACTATCCTACTAACTAACAAATCCCACCAAAATCGACCCACTAATTCTCATCCACTACCACAGGATTTTAATTCCACCAAACCTCTGCTACACAACCGACACACCCATAGAAGCAAAAATTATTGCCAAACGCTCACTCGAGGATTCGAGCACAGGACCCTAGGGCAAATTGACACTTACCACTTAAACCAGCAGGCTCATTCTAATATGAGTTGACCAAGAATATGATTAAGTCAAGCCATTAGGGACAATGCTGGAACCAACATAACATAATTCCCAAAAGTGAGACTTAAATCCAAGACCTCAAACGCACACCCACATCACTTAACCACTAAAATAGACAATTAATAAAGATAGAATTCGTAAAAAGAAGATTTTATAAGTAGGGCGTCATACATAAAGTGATGTCCGATATTTGTGTGCTTCATTCTCTTGATTTGGGTCCAATTATATGTGTTTTCTAAATGTTTAACCCAATAGTTTATAATTTAATCTAACTCAATAAATATTTTTCTATTTCCCAAAATAAATATTAGTTATCAAATTAATTTAAATAAATTAAAATTATCTATTTAAATAAATTTCTCAACCCAATTCTAATTCTTTTAAAATCATGGCAACTTTACCATAAAAGAATTTATGAGAAAATATATTTAATTTCTACATTCAATAGATTCACAATGATTAATTAATTTAATTATATTTTCAAACTTCAATTAATTAATTTATTAATAACTTGAAAAACCATAAATTAATTCTCAGGTGATTTCCATACTTAGTGAAAAAATCAAATTCATTTTCGAATGTAACCAATTTCTCTAACGTTATCATTTCTATCCATTTATGTTCATTTCATTCAACATGCAATTCATTTCTAGTTTCAACAAGCTAGCGAAAAGACTGATTGAATAGATGTAATTACGGCTCAATGATTTATAATTAAGTTTCAGCTTTTCGCCTGTTAATTATAAAGTCATTTAGTCATGAAGTCATTCCACTATAGTATTGTGACTGAGCTCTCTTTAATGACATACCATTAAAAAAGCTACTCGATCAGTGATCGTCCAATGGCCTTGTCATAAGTGTGTTACCCTAATAGGATATCCTTAATCTTTTTAGGATAAATCCGTTCTCCTAATATAATCCTGTTTTATCTCATGGCATCCATTATATCTTTATTCATGAAAAGTCAATTAGTATCAAATAGTAATTAAGTCATTCATTACAAAGATAAACAACCCGTGGTCACATTTACTTTTCATTTATCATGTAATGTCAACGAGAGGATATCATTTACCCATTTATTGGGCTATGAATTTTACTATTGTGAATGATTTTACATACTACAGAAGTCGTATACTTAATGCATAAGCTTTCGGTTCCTTACCTATTTGAACTCAAACTTTTACTTACATCAAAGTATACGAGTCACGCATACATAGTCTATCGTCCACTTAGGACTAAGGTATGCCATAAATCCATAAACAGATTCAAGATCTATTCTACTTGGGTCTTATTTAATGTAAAGTCAATCCAATCAGTCATATCTATGTCTCTATCTTCTGGGAGTTATCTGTTCCGATGCCCAAGACAAACATCTCCATAATTGGACATGATATATGACATTTTGTCCTTTTAATCGATTTTCTCATTTTTGATTAGACTAAGGAATGTTTAGGTTCATTTACTAATATAAGTTGTCTTTCCGTATCACAATCTGATCATGTAATACCGTTTAGTATTAGTTAAACATTAGATACCTAATGAGCTAATACTTGCTTCCATTTTACTTTGCATGGAAAAATGATCAAACACAATATAAAAGGGTATTAATATAGTTCATGAATAACTTTATTAAACCAATCTGTTCGAAAGAATACAAGTGTACATAGACGAAAATACCACACTTAGGCACCATATCCAACACCTTTAACATTTAAACATCCTTCTTCAATGATTATTAGTTCCCTACTATCACCAAAATTGACCTTCCCATCATCATATTTTAGAATTTCCTTCAAAAATCTCTTTCGTCTAGTCATATCCCTTGAACATTGATAACTCCAAAATATATATACATTTTATAGCATTTTCTAACTAATAATTCATGCAAATCCCAAATGTTTGTTATCATATTTTGTAATTTTATTACAAAATATCTAAAGCAGATGAAATTAAATACACATCTCTATTTTTAATTATTTATATGCTAAACTTACAAATTTTTCCAATTTGGAGCAGTTTGGTGCATTAGAAGAAAGGGGTAATCGTGAAGGTCACCTTTTGGAGCTCAAATGCTATAGCATCCTTGGAGCACATGCCATGCAAGGAAAAGGTGATTATTAATCATCTTTAGATGCTCCAATTAATTTATTTTTGGGTCATATCACATTCTTGACCCAACTCAAAAATTGGGTAGAAATATTAGACAGTTTGCTAAGAAGAAAGTAGCCTGAATTGCCCATTAAGAAAGAGAGGCCCAAACCGTCCACGCATATACCCAAAATCCAAAGCTAATTAAAATATTAAAAAAGTAGCCACAAAACTTCCTCAAATTTCCGTCCAACCCCTCTCCCCTTTTCAAGCTTCATTCTCTCATGAACCATGAATGTATCAACTAAAAATAACAAAGTCTTTCACCCACTCTCCTTGAAGCAAAGGTCAACCAAGGAGGGAGAGATTTTCAAGGCTTTAATTTGCTAAAAATAGCCACTCCCCTCATGTGTAAAGCTAATTCTTATTTTCATCACTCATTCACTCATCATCTTTTCTCTTCTCTTTCATTCTTCCAATCCCCATTTGAGAGAAAAGCATAGAAAGTTGAGAGAAGCGATTCCAAAGGCATGTTGGGAAGCAAAATTTCGGCATTCCTAGCAGATTTGTGCGAGACGAGTAAAGCAAAAAAAAAAAAGGGAGCATGAGTAGAAAAATACTAGATTTGTTTTCTTGTTCCTCCTCTTTTTACTTTTTTTTTTGTTTTGTGTTGATGAACATGTTTGTCAAATATTTTTTTGGTTTTAATTTAGTCATAATGACTTAAATTTATTATTGCTAGATTGATTATGTTCTTTAGATTATATTTATTAAAATGTTGTTAATGATGTTATGTTCCTTGGTTGTTCATTCAGTCAGATAAAATCATGACATATTATCTATGCATTATAAATGTGTGGGTGCAATTAAATTAATTATTTAATCAGACCTAGATTGTAATTAATTGCTACACTATTTGATTAATGCATGTTTGATCTTATTTATGATAAAATAGGTCAAATTAGTAATAATATTGAAAAAAAAAAACTTTATTACCTTACATAACCTTAGAACTAATGTGATTAAATTATTTCAACATTGAAATATTTTGTTACCTCGCTTAATATGAATGACTAATTATAAAAATTACTAAGTTTATTTAACGGAGACTTGTGATAGAAAAATTTAATAATTAATAAGTCTGATTTCATTGGTTAATGAATAGCCATGTTGCCATGGGTTCTTTTTGTAACATCATTTCTAGGTTTTAATAATTCATAGTTAAAGAAGATAATTAATCTAACACATTTATGTCATTGAGGTTTGCTTCTGCGAATTATTGGTTTTATCTATGTTTCTCTTTCATTTAATTTTACTTAGGTAATTTTTAGTTAAAATAGAGTAGTTAGTCTAGTCTATATCATCCTTAATTATTTTCACTACTAGTTTGCTAAGTCTTATTTCACAACATTTTTCCTATACAGTCCTTATGGAGACGATACTTTATACTTATCACTTTATCACTTGTCAACGATTGTGTATACTTGCACATTTTCGTGAACCAAACACCCATTGTCAAAGTACCAAATATCCTCAGTCATAACCTTCATGGATGTATGAGGCACCAACAAGCAATTATCCCTTATTCTGAAACAAACTTGCTTGATATCAAACTTTCTAGTTCTTCTTCTTGTTTGAACAACTGTTGCACCAAATTTCACTTTTCACCAATTATTTTGCAACTTGAAACAACAAGGTCTAATATGACTATCCTTTCCACAATAGTGACAAAACATCCTCTTAGTTCTATTATTTCCTATGTTTGACATAAAGAATTTTTTATTAGCTTTAACAAACTTAGTAGCTAGATCAACTTTCTTACTTGTTAATGGATAACTAAGGCCCTTATGGTCACACTTGAATCTCCTTGTAGCCAATATTTTATCCAACTTTCCACTTTGTATACTGACACTTTTTTAAATTACTTTGGACTTAACAAGCTTTTTCTAAGTGTTCCTCAAAGCCTCATCTTTTTCTTATATTAGTTTCTTAATCTTCTATTTTTCTTCCTTCAAAGTGCTTACCTTTTCTCTCAAGTCATCTTTCATCTGGAACATAATTTGCAATTTTTAATCATTTGAAAATATGCATCTTCAAGAGATCTGATGTAAAAATCTGGTTCTTCAGATGTTTCACAAGTTGTCTAGACATCTATTTAAATAGGGCTTTGAACAAATGCAGTAAATGATACATAGTTATTTATCTCCTCATCAGAGTCTGAAAATTTAATTTTATCATCATCATCACTCCAAGTAACAACTAAGGACTTTTTCTTTTTCTTGTTGTTGACCCATTTTGACTGAATATAGCCATAACCTTTGCATTCAAAACATTGAACTTCTTTCTTCTTGTTTTGATATGTTGGATCTAGTGCCTTGAGTCTAGTATATTCATTTATAAACTTGTAATTATTTTTCTGAATAGATTGGTTAACAAAAAAATTTCATTGATTACATAATATACTTTGTATGATTGTCATTATTTGGTTTTTGCACACAAAGCAAAATGGAAGCAAATGTTGCTCATTTATTGTCTAATGTTTAAACTAATACTAAACGATATTACGTGATCAGATCGTAATATGAAAAGACAACTTGTATTAGTAGATGAACCTAAATATATCCTTAGTCTAATCAGAAATAAGAAAACTGATTGAAAGACTAATAAGCTGTCTATCATGTCTAATTGGGAAGATGCTTTGAATTGGGCATCAAAGTGGATGACTCTTAGAAGATAGAGACATAGATGTGACTAACTTGATTGGAAGTACATCGGATTGAACCTAAGAAGAATAGATCCTTAATCTATTTATGGATTTATTCACTTGTGACATTCATAGTGTGGCATACCTAAATCCTAAGTGGATGATAGACTATGTAAGCGTTACTCGTACACTTTGATGTAAGTAAAAGCCTGAGTTCGAATAGATAATAAACTGAAAGTTAGTGCATTGGGTGTACAACTTCTGTAGTATGTAGTGTCATTCACAAAAGTGGAATTCATAGCCCAAAGCATGGGTAAATGATATCCTCTCATTGGCATTACATGGTTGATGAAAAGTAAACGTGGACACGGGTTATTCATATTTGTGATGAACAACTTGATTACTATTTGATAGTAATTGACTTTGCATGAAGGAAGATATAATGGTTACCATGAGATAAAATAAGATCAAATTGGGAGAATGTTTATTATCCCAAAGAGATTAATAATATTCTATGAGGGTATACACTTATGACAAGGTCATTAGACGAGCATTGATTGAGTTACTTTCATAATGGTATGTCGTTAGGGAGAGCTTAGTCACGATACTATAGTGGAATTACTTCGTGACTAAATGAGTTTATAATTAATAAACGAAAACCTAGAACTTAATTATAAATCATTTGAGCCTCAATTGCAAATGTCCAATTGATCCCTCCACTAGCTCGTTAAAACTAGAAATGAATTGCAAGTTTAATCAAATGAACAAAAATGAATAGAAATGGTGAAAATGGAGAAATGGAAACATTTGGAAATGATTATGGTTTTCTCCAAAATGAAAATAACTTGAAAAATGAATTTATGTTTTTTGAATTAAATTAAGTTAAAAAATGGAAATAAATCATTTTCTCATAGTGAACCATTGAATGTGGAAATGTTAAATATATTTTCTCATAGATTCTTTTACGGTAAAGTCGTCATGATTTGAACAGAATTAGAATTGAGTTAAGATAATTATTTAATTGAAAATATATTGAAGTTTATTTTGGGAAATAGAAAAAATATCGGGTTGGATTAAATTATAAAGTATTGGGTTATAAGCCTGAAAAGTACTTGTAATTGGACCCGATATGGAAGAGACCCAAAATCCCCTTATGTTAAAGGATGGGACGACAAACCCAAAATCCCCTTAACTAGGGTTGTTGCCTCTTATACTCCTAGTTAGATTAGGAGTTCATTTTTCTAGTTGAAATAAACTTCAACAGTTCAACAAGGGTTTTACCTTCTCTCACTATAAATAAATGACACTGGTAGGGCTATTAACACAACATTCATATGTTGTTATTCTACCCAAAAATAGAGATAATTTTATTCTCTAAGAATTAAATATATTTTTCTGAATAATGATTTTGCCGATTTCTATTTGAGAAGAGAATTTTCGTTTTCACATTAAAGAAAAGAAAACTATTTCTAGTTCTTTGTTTGATTCAAATTGATCGAGCCCACACTCGAAGTCGTTCATGGTACAAGAATAGTGAAGATTATTTTGTTGAAAACTAGCAATGACAAGGATCCGTCTATCCGAAAATACATGTGAGAATTTAGTCTAAGGTTTACTGCTATAAATATCACAAATCAAAACAATTTGCAAATTTTTATTTTCTGCTATGCAAGAAAACCATTTCGAACTAGATATTTTCCAACATGATAGTAGTCATCTTTTGGTTGATATTTTTTGTTGGTGTTGTTAGAACTAAACTCACCTTGGGTCTTATCTTGAAATTTTTTCTAGTGCCTTGTTGAAATTTTTAAAAAGCAAATCTATTTGCTCTTTCATTTCATCAATGACCTTATTTGTCTATTTTGCAGTTTGAACAACAAGTCGAGCATTGAAGGCAATATTCTTCTCAAGTTGCAACTTGTCGTGCTTCCCTTCTTTTAGATTCAATTCAAAGGTTTTAAGTGATCTTTTCAACTCATCTAATCTGAGTGTGGTGATGTCCTTGGCTTATTCTATAGTTGCGACCTTGCTTGCAAAACATTCTGTAATGAACCTAGAACATTCCTCACTAGTTTTACCTCAGAGAAATGTTCACCAAGGTAAAAGGTCTCATTAGTTATGTTATATAATATGGCATTGAAATCTAAAATAGTTTCAATTTCATTCATTCTTAGATTTTCAAACCTAGTAGTCAAGATTTGTAATTTGGACATTCAAATAGTTGCATTCCTTTTGTGTTGGTTCTACAAGATGATCCATACTTCTTTTACTGATTCACAAGTAAAGATCATTTTAAATTACTCAATGTCAACTTCACTGAATAGCATACAAGGCTTAGGAGTTTACTTGGACAACCCTTCTCTCATTAGAAGTATATTGATTACGTTCTTTAGCCTTTGTAGTTTTTTCAACATCAATCACCTCAAGTTTATCCATCCTTCCTCAATAGCTTCTTAATCAACTTCATCAATGGACATAATAAATGCTCTCATTCGACTTTTCCAATAAGCGTAGTTTGAGGATCCAACAAGTTGTGGAGCTCAAGTGATAGAGGTTTTTTTTAATGGCCTTAATGGTAGCAAATTGTGCTAGGATAGTTTTCAAACACCTCTTGAAGCTTGCTCTGATACCACTTAAAAGTAAATAAGTAATTTGCTTCTTGTTAGAACAACTATCTAAAAAGCTTGTTCAGACAGGAATTTGAACAAGTTAGAAAACATAAATAAAAACTTTGCAAATAATGAGAGTAAAAAGAGATAAGCACTCAAAGTTTGTTAACACAATTCAGAAACAATCCTATTATATAAACCTCACTTAGCTAATGACTTATTCAACAATTAACCCAATCATTTATTGGCTAAAGTCCAACCTACCCT
Source organism: Gossypium stocksii (assembly GCA_020496765.1). Taxonomy (NCBI): domain Eukaryota; kingdom Viridiplantae; phylum Streptophyta; class Magnoliopsida; order Malvales; family Malvaceae; genus Gossypium; species Gossypium stocksii. The sequence goes on from CM035622.1 coordinate 61,565,307, forward strand.
TATATAAAGAAGCAATTGCGACCTAATAGCTAGTCCTAACTTGTTACACCACTCACCTAAAAACTCACTTATAATTAGATATAAATTCTCTCAAATAATACATATAAAATGAGTTTAAAATAAAGGAAAAATAATACCAAAGATCCCTGTAGAACCAGCACGAAACATATTAAAAGGTGCATCCATTCATGCGATTAAACTACTTGTTTATAGGCCAAATGAGGCAGCCTTCTAGATCAAATTTTATAGATATAAATACTCCATTTTTGTGCAGTATAATGCAAGATCAAACCCTCCAAAATATATCCCTAGACACAATCTTATTATTCAAGTAAAATCATAATCTTAATCCATAAGATAATGATAAGCCCTAATAGATAATACATGTCAATCTCACGCCTTAATCAGCCAAATTCGATCATCATAGTTTGAGATGAAATGTAACTCATCCTAGGATTCATTTGCTTACGGAGAAAACAATTATAAAGGTCTGTGTAAAAAATGCTAACATTCAATAACACTTAGGCTATTTTAAAAATTTGTTTGGATAGTTGTTTAAATAGGTTATTTAAATATCAACACTAGACAACTTTGATCTCGACAATTTTCACTCACATTAATCATGTATCATAATGGAGGAGGGCGGGGGTATTAGGCCATATTAGTACTTGAATACACTAGCAAAAATACTTTCTTTTGGTTCTTTCAATAAAACTTTAATTTTCTAAAAAAAAAATTCAATTATGATAATTTTTTAATTTATATAATATTAATATGAGTATTATTTGATTCTGATTTGAAGTTTTATAATTCTACAAATGAGGTGAAGAAATCATCATAAATCTCATTTATTCTTTTAAGGATAATTATTTGATAAGCCAGCATTGAAATTTCTTAACTCTTAATGCGAGGTTAAAAGGTTAGTAAGTGTTCTTAATTTATATTTAAAGAAATAAAAACTATAGAACTGTGACATATGGCGGACTTTTAACTTTGCTTTTGAAGTTAAAAAAATTCACTATCTTTGTATCACATAACAATCTAATTTTAAACATAAATTAATGACTACTTATTTAGTTAAAGAAAACTCAAATATTAGTGTATCAAATAATTATTTATATTAATATTATCAATCATAAATTGTGTTATTCCGTTTACTATCACTAAAATTAACATAATCAATAAATTAATTGAAAATTTAGATATTTTATAAATCAAATAATAGTAAAGATAAGAATAATTATGTCTTTATATCATATTTTTATTAAAAAAAATTATCCACCCTCTTAAAACGAAAACCATCGTTCCTTAAAAAATTACCATGTAATAAAAAAGAAAACTACTTATAATAACATTTATAGCACCACTCTAAAAATTAATATTTTTTAAATGATAATATTATTAAAAAAATTATTATGAAAGAAAAGTAAATTAATAATTTAAAAATAATAAAATGTTTAGCGGGTAATTTTTATAGTAAATGCCAATTTATCCTTATTTAATAAATTTAATTAAATTATGATAATTTTTATATTTTTCAACGGAAATAGTATCGTTGAGTCTAGTGACATAAGTTTTATTATAATATAGCTTATTTAATAAGTTAACATTCCAAGACTACTTTTTTGTCTTTTTAAATGAAATGATGTCACTTAGTTAAATGACACCAAATTTAATTTAGAAAAAAAAGAAAGAAAGAAATTACAAGTATTACTAATATCTCTACTACTATTAAATTTTATTGAATTTAATGTTATGAGTGAATAGAATATCAATTTAATTAAATAATAATATAAAAAAATTTTATTTACAAAGTAAATTATATACTTTTAGAAGTATTTTATCATTTTATATCGTTTATATAAAAAATAAAAATTAAATTATATAATAAAATTTAAATTAATGTTCTTATAACTTTTAAGAAATGTACCTTATTATTTAACTAAAATCTCATTTATTATTTTCTTATAATTTTATTTTTACTCAAAGTGTGCTATATAATTTAGCATTAATAAATTGTTCAAACAGGGAGAAAATGAAAAAAGAAGAAGACAAGAACAGATTGGTACAGCTGTGAAGGAGGCAAAAGAAAAGATGAGGTGGTAAGAACGTGCGTGGCGTTTCTCCCGAATTTGTGAAATTCCCAACTGCCTTCCATCTTTCCCTTTAAATTTTATGCCCAAAGCAGTGCACATGTGATTAAAAAGCATATAAATACCTCCATAAAAATATTAAATACCATATCACTTATTCATAAAAGTTAGTTATACAAGTAACCATTTTATATATTTTTAATATAAAAAATTTAATAATATTATTATACTTTAACAATCAACATCATTTTAAAAAAAATGAATTATTAATAAAAAGCTCAGTTAATTCTCTTTAAACTAAGTTCAGTTACTATAATATTGTTTTACTCAAAATATTAGTATTCATTAGATATTGCATTATCCGGTGAAATTTAAAAAATGTTTGAAAATTATTTTAAAATAAATAATAATTATTTATAAATAAATGTGGGAGAAATTATGTAAGATCTTTTAGGTTTTCGACTTCGGCATCAAAACAAGAAGAGTTATGCTCGAATCAGGCTCCAAAACCTCTCTTTCAAATATACATTTAACCAAATTACAAATGAATTCACCAGTGTCACTTTTGTTGAAAATTTTAAGCTTGTTGAAAATTTTAAGCAAACTATTGAAAAATATAAAATTGGCAATTTGGTATTAAAGGGAGTGCCCACCAAATTTGTGTGAAGATCATTCTACTTGGGAATATAAATATTGGTAATTGATTTGGATTGAATTTCCCAAAACAATCCCTTAGATAATAGATTTTGGATCGGATCATTCTCCTGATGAGCTGTTAAAAGCCCATATTTACTTCACACGTTATTATTATATTGTATTACTCTTATGGTATTACTATTTTAATGAGAGTGTATTAAATATTAAATTGTAAGCAAGTCTTGAAATAAATATTTATATATTTGAGAGGCTTGCCAAAAAACTTGTACTGAGAGTTAGACACTTAATCTGTTCTTGTGAGAATAATTTGTAAGAGTGCTTTTTGTTAGTAAAACCTTCTGTTGTGGTTTTACTTGCTATGATCACAGGGGGTGATCCTAGTGGTGAGAGAATTCTATCTTCAAAATATAAGGTGAGGAAATGATGATGGTGTGTGTGATTAAGTAGGTTCGCTTCGTAATTGTTGGAAATAGTGCATGTTTCTCACTAAGCTAGGCTTCACAAATCTAGGGAAACTGAACTGCATAATCATTTTCTTGTGTCTTGTGTGATTATTGTTTTTCATTTAATGCCTAGAGGAGTGCTCACCAACTCAGACACCAATTTGATAGTGCAAATTATGTTCTTAGCAACAACTTTTTCGCTAGCAATTGGTATTAGAGCCTACCACTTAAAGTAGTTAGCGGAAATCTAAAGTGTTGCTAAGATCTAGATATGAAAGGTTCATCAACCTCAAGATCCCCAATGCTCGAAGTTGGAAATTATGCATTACGAGAAGCACATATAAAGGCCTATATAAAGTCAATTCATAAGAGAGCATGGCGTGCAGTTTTAACTGGATGGGAAGCTTTCAAGATGGATGGTGAGAATGGTAAAGTTACAAAGAAAAAAAAAATCAATAGACAACCAAAAATGCAAATCTGAAAGCGTTATATGCAATTTTTGTGGAGTGGATATGCAGGAATTTAAAAGGATTTTCAAATGCATAGTGGTAAAAATACAAATGATAGCTTTGAGCTTTGAAACTTTAAGGATGCATAATTAGAGACAATAGGTGAATTTTATGCCATGTTGTGTGACCTATCAAACCAAGTTTTTTCATTAGTGGAGGAATACTTAAATTGCCACACCCGATTTCCCTTGAAACATGAAGATTTGGAATAATTGGGAGTTAAATTGAAAGAAACCATAAGTTGACGACTTCAATTGGGAAATCATGAAAAATTAGTAACTGAAATTAGATAAGGTTGAGATCCAAGTCTGGTTTAGTTGGATTAGAACCAACAGTTTCTTTGGTGGGAAACAAAATGATTACGAATGAATGGTTGTTATACGATGGAAGGCAGCACTTAAAGGCTATAAATAGATGAGAAATGACTTCTCGAGGAGGATCCAACTCCATTCTGTTCCATTTTTCTATCTTCTTCATCTTCTTCTTGAAGCTACTTCCAAGAAGAGATAGTTATAGGAAGCTTTGCATGGAATAAACGTCAGGAAGTTTGAGTTGAAAAAGTAGAAAATCCAATAAACTGATAAGGTTCTTAATCCATCGTAGCAGTTAGATTAAGAAAACAAATATAAGGATTCCCAAAAAAAAAAACCTTTTAATGGGTTTTTCATGATTTTGGAAAATCAAGTTATAAGTTGTGAATATTGAGTCTGATTCATAATTTTTGGTTGTCATGCTAAGCTACAAGGAGAATGGAAGCTCTAGCATTTAGGAAAGGCTAAGCTGAGAAGGGAAAGAAATATCAAGTTAGTTTCTACACTCAACCCTTGAAAAGCTAAGTATGTTGCAAGTTTGCATGGGTTTATGAGTATCCACCATCCTAGTTCAGTATGTATGATTCCATAGTGTTTATCCATAAATGTATATTTTGAACACAAAATACGAAAAGGGGTTTTCGTTGGAATTAGAAAAGTTAGGATAGAGAAAATGGGTGATTCTTTTAGATACCACTATATGGTGTTACTGTGTGCACCTGTGATGAGTGAAGCTCCAGGTCTTGCGCAGGGAACACTGTGAAGTTCGAGCATCAAGGTTAGGAATTGTGAAATGGAGGAACAGTGTAACACCCTTTACCCGTGTTCGACGCTGAGACAGGATACGAGGTGTTACCGGGCTTAGATGTGATAGCCCTAAATAGGCCTCAGTCGGGAAGTGGTTTCAGAACCACTAAACCGAGTAAGAAAAATTCTTAAATAATATATTTTGTGTTTAATATATGTGAAATCTTGCATGTGATAGCTTGATATTGGAATTTGAGTAAAGGTATGCTTATTTCTTTAAATTGGATTTGATTGTAAAACTTTGTAAATATGTGTGAGTTATTTGAAGTGATCGAATAATTGTAGTTTACAAATGTGGAGGCTTGCATGGTAATTTAGCCATCTTTTATTTTTCACGGTAGTGGAAAATCATGAGAGTCAACATGTGCATACTTTAATGATTAAAAATAAAGGTTTAATTTAAGTTTTATTACATAAAATGAATAAAATAAAAGTGAGTGGGTGATGAGAACAAGGTGACATTCATTTGTTCTTGTTTTAGCCGATTGTTAAAGGAAAAAAAGAAGGGTGATGTTTGATCCGTTCCATGCTCAATTAAGGTTGGTTTTTCATGTCAAATTTTATGATTTTTATGAATTTGAGATGTATGCTAAGCTTCTAGCATAACCCATGTAAAAATTTGAGAGTTTGAGCTCATGTTTGCATTCGACCATGAAAGGGGAGTTGGAAATAGTTATGTTTTTCATGTTTTGATAAGTAATGGAGTTTGGTTGAAGTTGAGCTAATTGTATGTGTTTTTTTTATGTGGACTCAAGAATAGTTTAGAATTGGCTTGTGTGTGTTTAAATTTTATTCATAGTTGCTGAATTTGAAATTTGTGACATTGTTAAGTAATTTGATGTTAAATGTGAATGTGAGCTTTGTATGGCTCAATCTTCTTGAAATGATGTGAGCTTTGTATGGCTCAATCTTCTTGAAATGAACATTTGGCCTTGATGTTGTTAATAGGAAAAAAATAAATTGTTCATAGTTAAAATATTGGACTAAATTTGTGGGACTAATTTTGATATAGATTTATAATGCTTGAAAAAGTACGGAGAAGAGCTAAATTTGTTAAGCTTAAATAATTATGAATATATTAGTGAATAGAGCAAATTCGGTTATAGTACTTCATGCTTAAATATTCGATGTGAATTAATCCTTGAATTTTGGTTTAGTTAGGCATGATTAATGCTTTCAAGTACATAGTATATAATTGAATTTTTGGTTGAATGTTATTTGGTTAAAGGGCTACTTTTATTAAATAAAAAGATACTCAGTTATAAGGAGAATTAAAGTTTGAATATTGAATTTTTAATATATGTGTGAGCAATTGCCGAATGTGGACTTAATTGGTGAGAGAAGTAATTCATAAGTCATATGTGTGTTATATACTTGGAAAATGTTTAAGGTTTAAATAATGTCTTGTAAAGATCATAATTATTCTTTTGGTTAATTTCAATTATATGATAGTTGTTAAAAGCTAAAGTTTGATGTTAAACATAGTTGTTTCCATAATGGCCGAATGGGCTTATGATTTACTTATGGTCTAGTTTAATGAATGTAAGGTAGAAATGAAAATACCTTATAAATTTTATATGTTAGTCGGTTGAAGTTAAATTATGAGCTAACTTAAGATTAGTTGGCAAAAAGGAAAATATATATATGTGTTAAGTTTGTTATTTATAGATCCAAATAAGTTATTAATGAGTAAATGAGTTATTCAATGCTTGATAGTATGGCCGATTGGAGTTTACGTATATATGAATAGATTCTTGAATTATTTTACCTCATTGCCGTATGGAAAGTATTATACTTAAGTAATTTTGTAAGTTAATATGTCTTACCTTTAGCTCAAGAACAAAGGGGGGCAAATTTTGGACAAAGGGGAAATCAAAGTTGGTTGAATAGCGTATCCGAAATCATTCAACATCAGACAGGTAAGTTCTGAAGAGCTTGATTTGATTCGTTATGCTTAATCGTTAAATGAAAGTAGCTAAAAGAATATTGCCGTTTTTTAATTAATAAGCCGAATGAGATTGGAATGGAAACTATTATCTGAGGATAGTTATTAATATAATTATATATATATTGAATTGGATGTGTACAGTGAGGTGACTAATGAGTACTTTGATGGTTATAAATATTATGTCATATGTGAAATAAAAGAGTTTATCACAAGTGGTGATTAGTTAAAAGTTAAAGGCAATTATACTTATGCATGATATTAATTACTATGTGGGAAAGCCAAATGGGATATGAACTTCTGAATTTGGTAATTTCTGAAAGCGAATAAAGGTTGGCCATGAGCTGTATGTGTCCTATGCGTGTAAATAAATTTGCCGATAGATTAAAAAGGGATTTAAGGCCATGTGAATTCGTGCTAAAATAGCTACTGATCTCGATAATGCATTAAGTGGCTTAGGTACGCATTATGTATTTTTGTTTATGATGATAATGTGATTCGAATTATAAAAGTGAAATGAAAAGTAAATGAGAATCGGTTGTATTCTTATATATTCGGCCAAATGGAATTTAGTATGTGAATAAATGTTAATATAAGTACGTATTTACAAATTTAGTGTGAATAGTTGAATTAAGAATAGCATGCTATGTTTTAAGTGATTAAAATGTGTTGGATTATATATTATCATAGTATATCATGAACAGAAGTGATCTATATTATATATATGTGTGTATATTATGCCGAACATGATGGTGAGATGTTAATAAGTGTTTTGACCAAATGGCAACGTATGATGTGTAATAAGATATTATTTGTTACTATGTTTAAATAATATTAAGCTCTTGTTATATATGTATATTCGTAGGATATTGGAAATTTGAAAGTAAATGTTTAATTTTAAGTGAAAGCTTGTGGTGCAATCTATATTTTGTGTTAGGGCAGTTGTCTAACAAGTAAAAAAAAAAAACTAGTGGTTATTCTCGGGTTTTAAGAATAGCAGGCATAGTTGCCAGTGAAATCAAATCAAATTGGTACTTAGCGAATAACAACTCGGGTTATTAATCCGAGACTTTGAAATTATGTATTATTACAAAGTTAATACGAATAGTAAAGCAAGGCATGAGTTCTAATTTTACTAACTTGTAATAAGGTAAGAATATGTTTCTATCGTGAGACCTTGAATCATGTTAAAATGTGTTTGAATTATGGTTGTATATTCGTTTGTAATTGAACAAATTGTGCCTCATGGAAATTAGTTTATGAAAATGTGATAAAACTTTTAGTTATTTATGGCATAAGTAAATAAGTTTGATAAATGGAAATTAAGTATTCGGTTAAGTGTAAGTTTATACCGAATTTGTGACTAATGGTTAAATGTGAGATTATACATGAGATGATATCGAGTGTGTATATTTGGCTATATGTGATATACCGTTTAGCAAGGATATAAAAGTATATGTGATACCTATGTGATGTGATCATTGAAATTGTAAATTTTTATGGAGCTCTAGATTAACTCTATTTAGTTGAATAAATGAATGACATCTTGATATTAGATGATGTGATTATGTGATCACAAGTCAACATATGACATGTGACTTGATAAAAGACTAAGATTTTGTGACTTCGCGATGAAATGATATTTGAAATGATTTAATACCTTAAGTCTGTCAAGTATGTGTCCTACACTTATAATTAAGTTTGCTTTAGGTTGAACCACAGGTATGTAATGAAATGTGTATATATATGAATCAGTATTAAGATTAACTATGTGATTAAGATATGTTCGACCAAATGTTTAATTCAGTGAAGTTAATTGTTTTATTTAAGACTTATTAAGCTTACTGAAGCTTACTCCGTTTGTTTCGTTTCTCCGTTTTATAGATCTTTGACTCCAACCACGAGCTCGGGGATTCAGTCGAAGTCATCCACACTATCTAAACTTGATTTTTTGGTTTCTTTAAAGACGTTATGTTTTGTTAATGGCATGTATAGGCTTAAATCTTTTCTCTTTTGAACCAAGCTATGCTTGAATATATGTATGTGAAACCAAGCTATGCGAGAATGGCTTATTCATTTTTTTTTCTGTTGTTCAATAAAGTCATATAGTTGAATTATTGGTTGTGAAAGTTTTAGTGATAATGGTATATTCGGATTGGCATATCTGTATATATATAATTTGCATATTTGGTAGTTGTATGCATATTTAAGTTATTAAATATGAGAAATGAATCTTTGTTTTTGTGGTTAATCTTTTATTTTATAGATCACCATAGTACCTAAGTTAAAGAAATCTTGATTCATTAGTTATATACATCATGAGTGAATGTATATGTAAGGTCTAATTGAATGTTTAAAGATTGTATTTTGTTAGGTAACACCTAGTAACCATATTCCGGCGACGGGTGAAGGTTCTAGGATGTTACATTAGACATAAACATTCATGCAAAGCTGGGCCATAAAATTTCATTCATCTTTAAAATCATTTGATCACATGCACATCATCCGTTAAGTGAGCCTACGAGACTTAAAATGTACTTTGGGAGTGGTTCGGGACTAAACTGGAAACTTTGAAAACTTAGAAAATTTTTCATCAAAATAGGGGTCACACTCTCGTATGGATATAGGACACGCCCGTGTGGGTAGGCTGTGTGATCACACACGCTTATGTCCATACCCTATGTAACTCTCTGTTTATGACGTCATCAACTAAATGAAACCACATGGTAAAGCCACACTTCAGTGTGCTAGGCTATGTGACGAATTAAATTCTCGTAAATTAGGTGTAGACTCACGCCCGTGCCCAAGGCCGTGCCATCCACACGGCTAAGAAACACGCCCGTGTGCTCAACCTGTGTTAAATTATTTTTCAATTTGAAGCTAAAATAGTTTTCACACGGCCTAGTACACGCCCGTGTTCCAGGCCGTGGCCTTCACACGGTCGAGACACAGGAGACACACGACTGTGTCTCTGCCCGTGTGCTCCATACTGGGCATTTTGTTTCTTACAAATTAAGGTGCAAGGGACACACGGCCTATTCACACACCCATGAGGCTGACCTTGTGTCAAACACGGCCTAGACACACGCCCGTGTGTCTACCCGTGTGGACAATATATAGGCTATTTACCAAGCCAATTGCCACCTTGAAACATAAACACACAAGCACCAAAGCATTGGTATAATTCATGGCATATTTAAGCAACCAACATGTCCATAACTAAGACATCATCACATCATTCTCACTACATTTCTAGCATACTTAACCAATCACATACCCAACAACTTAAACCATGCAAATTACCACATCCATGAAATGCATCAACATGCCATAATACTTGTAATCAACATTAGCCAATATCAATTGGCCTTATACAAAACGAATTAAGTCTCATCAAAAGCCAACACATGTGGCTAACCAATATGACATATAACAAAAAGACCAAGTCCCTATACATACCATACTCAAATGTGTTAAAACTAGCTATACCCAAATTTCCAATTGATAGAGTGATCGAGTCTCCGATATCCTTCGATCTCCGAGCTAGCTTGGCGATACTATAAGAAAATGGAAAAGAAAGGGGAGTAAGCATAAAGCTTAGTAAGTTTGCATGTAAATAAATAACAACATTTATCATACAATATCATAAACATAACATATTTATAACTTATCACAAATTTCATTAAATATCATGGATACATCTTTACTCATGTCAATTTCATAGCATACCATAAAACTTATAGTCATGATTTATTCATTCACCTCTTACCAAGATCTTATCGATTCATAAACTCAATAGTTATGAGCTTCGTGTACATACCTATCTTTTCTTTGGAATACTCTTTGGATTACTTGTTGAACCACTTGGAATACTAAAGGATATTGGGGAAATCTCATATACATGGTAAGATGCCAACGCCATATCCAAAACATGGTCTTACTGTAACACCCCTAACCTGTATCCATCGCCGGACTAGGGCTAAAGGCATTACCAGACAAATCAAAACTTTTACAGTCAATTCTCTATCATCAATATCATATCAATATCAAACATTATCAATAAATCCCTTATGAAGGTCTTTGAGACCTTAAACATGCATAAGAAGAAGATCGAGACTAAACTAAACACTTAGAAAATTTTTCAAAACTTAAACATTTTTCAAAGCTGTTGAGGTCACACACCCATGTAGCCAGGCTGTGTGCCTCAGACAGCCACCAGACATGCCTATGTGTCCAGGTCGTGACAAAATAGGGCATACATACTGACTTGTTCACATGGCCGCAAGACACGCCCATGTGAAAATTAAGGTAGCAATTGACTTGTGCACACGGCCGGTCACACGCCTATGTGACTAGCCCGTGTGTCACCCACGGCCACTAGACACGCCCGTGTGCCTAGGCCCTATCATTCTTATAGGGTATACTGACTTAATTAAAAGGGTACCCTAGGGGACACACGGCCGTGTACTATGACTGTGTGTCACACACGGCTGAGACACACGGTCGTGTACTATGACTGTGTGTCATACACGGCTGAGACATACGCCCGTGTCTCTGACCGTGTGGACAAAAATAGGTCATTCGAAAAGCCAATTTTTCCATCCATTTTGGGTCATCCCTACAAACCAAAAACCAATACAATTATACCTATAATTTCCAGCCAAAACATACTCAAAATACCCATATTTCATGTCATAAAAACATCATTCTAAATCATGCTTTATGACTATACTAATTCAAACCAAATCACAAGCCAAATCTTATACATACCATATGTTCCATATCACAATCATACAACATTCCATTTCATAACAAAACTTACCATATTTACACCCAAACATATACCAAAACGACCATATTTCTATTGGCTTTATAAACACCATAAAAACATACCAAAGTCAAACTTGAACAATCCTTAGTTAGCCATATCACATGGTATAACTTATATACATCATAAAACATATTCAAACTCATCTAGCTTATACATGCCATAATTCGACATCTATACATTCAAAATATACCGAAACAAACCTAGATAGTGTGGTGATGATCCTCGATGATCCCCGAACTTCTGGTAGCTTCAATATCTATAAAACAAAGCAAACACAAACAAAGTAAGCTACAAAGAGCTTAGTAAGCCATATATAAATAAATTAATCAAATAACACATTCATATCTACATTTATTCAATTAGCTCATGACAAAATACCATTATAAGTCCACATTTCTCATATAGCTCACATGAATCACATATCTCAATTGCATTTAACACAATTATACTCATGTCACATATAAACATATCTTAGATTCATAATTGAACATATACTACCTTCCAACCTCAAACATAGCACATTTTTCATACGTACCGGAATTGGATGTACATTCGTATACTCATTCATTTTCTCAGATTGCCCGTTGAACCATTCATAATCAATAAGGATACGCAGAATACTCAGAAAGATCGTACAATGCCAATGTCCTTGACATGGTCTTACATGTAATCAGATATCGATGCCACTATTTCAGACAGGGTCTTACACGAAGTTAAATACGATGCTGATGTCCCTGGCACGGTTTTACACGTAAATCTCAGATCGATGCCAACGTCGAAACGTGGTCTTACATGTAAACAGATATCAGATCCTATGTCATGACATATGTATCCTACCTATTCTTGAGGTTCAGACAGGTTTTGGACGTCATCACATACTCAAAACATTCTCGAATTTCACATATGCATCTCCCATAATCGTTTATCACAACTCAATTATATATATAAGCATAAATAAATTAAATTAAGCACATTTATTTGTATATAGACTTACCTTGTACAGATTCAGATAGTAACAATCGGCTATTCAACGACTTTTGACTTTTCCCGATCCAATTCCGTTTTTTTTGTTTCTTGATCTAAATAAATTCAAATTTAGCTCTTTTATTCACCAAATCATTCAATTTAATCCAAAAAGACCATTTTGAAAATGGATGTCGACTCATATAATTAGGGCATTTTACACTTAAGCCTCTATAATTTCTCATTTTGACATTTTAGTCCCTAATTCACAAAATTATCAAATTCACCGTATTTCTTTAGACTTGTGCCTAGTCAAATTTCTATAGTATTCAATTAAGTCCGTATGTCACATTTATTTCACAAATTAGTCCTCCAAAATATTATTTTTCATAATTTAGCTCAAATAACTAAATTTCATCAAAATTTCAAGGCAACATATATTAATCTCACTCATATCTTTCATATAACATCAAAAGTCATTACCAAGCTCATAAAATCATCAATGGCACATTTCATAATCTTCAATAAAAACAGAAATTGAGACATGGGCTTTGTAGTAAGCTAAGCAACGATCACAAAAACGTAAAAATTATCAAAAACGAATCAAAACGCATACCATAATAAAGTAAATTTCTAATCGAAACCTAGGATAGCTTTCTTTCTTTTATTTCTTTGTATAATCAGCTATAATGGATGATAATGGACCAATTTCATACTTTGTTTTATTTTAATTCATTTTAATTAACAATTTACTAATTTATCCATCATTAAAACCATATAAAGTCACATGTAATAAGGTCATTTATGACCACACAAATATTCAATGGTTTTATTGCCACATAAGGCCATTATAAACAAAAACCATTTCAATTAAACATATGAACATGTAACATGCTAATTTTACCTTTTTATGCATTTTAATCCTTTTCCAAATTAAACACACAAACAGACAAATTAAATCACAGAAATCTCACAGATATCAATTTACCTATTTTAGACATAGAAAATAATATTTAAAATATTTTTTGGACTTGGATATGTGGTCCCGAAACCACTATTCTGACTAGGGTCTAAACCAGGCTGTTACACTTACATGGGATCACGTATCGATGCCGATGCCATATCCTAGATATGGTCTTATATGGGATCTTATATCGATGCTAATGCCATGTCCTAAACATGGTCTTACATGGGATCACATATTGATGCCAATGCCATGTCCCAGATGTGACAGCCTTAAAATGACCCTAGTCGGAATGTGGTTTTGGGACCACAAAACCGAGGCACAAAAATAATTTAATATTTATTTTGATGCCTATTGTATGTGCCAATTCATGTGTGACATCTTAGGTGCTTCAATTTAGTCTTATAATTATGAATTGCACCTAAAAGGGCTAAATTATGAACTTTGAAAATGTGCTAGACACATGTGTGATGACCTATTAATGCATGCATGAGAAAAAAATGGATTTGCATGTCAAATTGCCCACTTTCATGATAGTGGATGGTAATGATGAGGTTTTGGCATTTTGTGAATTGTTATTTAGTCATATATTAATAATAAAAGAAATTATTATTTAGTTATCATAAAATAAAAGATGAATTAAATAATAAAGATTTTGGGTGAAAAGAACAATGTGTTCATCTTTTTCTCTTCTCCATAGCCGAAACTCAAAGAAAGAAAATTGAAAATTCAGGCTAGATGGTTCGGTCATTACTTAGCCAAGTTGAAAGGTATGCTCATAATTTTTGCTTTTGAAATTTTGTGAATCAAAGATGGATGCTAAATCATTTGCTTAGTCTTGAATAAATTTTGAGTTTGGTTTTGCCATGGATATTCGGCCATATGAGCAAGGATGGGAGAATTGTGTTTTCCTTAATGCTTGTGTTAAATAATGGAATTTAGGTGTTGCTTGAGCTAGTTTAAGGGTCCTCTCCTTTGCCCATTATGGAATTCTTTGAGCTTTGGAAGATGTAGGCATTCGGCCATGTCAAATTCGGCTAAGGAATTGTTAAGTTGAAGCTATGAACTTATTAAAGCTTGTTAATGAACCTTATGGTGTTATATGCATGGAATTTTAAGTTGAACTTAGAAATTTTGGTTTTGTGGGAGAATACCGAACCTAAGGGCATTCGGTTCTTTGAGTATAGGATTTGTTTTGTTTTCGATTAGCAAATTGATTTTAGCATGATATTTAGTTTAATGAAAATGATTTGGGGTGAATAAAGGTTAATTTGGATGAGGTGAGCTCCTTAAATTGTTTATCGAAACCTAATTGTAAATTGAAATTAGTGAAGCATGTTAATTTCGGGTAATTAGTAATATGACAAGGAAAATGATGCTTTGATTTTGAAATTGAGTTCATGATGGCCGAATAAGTTCATTGTAGGTGAATGTTTAAATATTGAATATATCATTTGAGAATTTAAAAGAAATTGCCGTATGAATGCTAGTAAAAAGGAAATTGATTTGTTTAAAATGAAACATGTCTTTGTTAATTGAGGAATGAATATACATGAATCTAGATTAGTTAAATCTTGTTATGAGTGACTAACATGAGCTAATTGCTTTCGGTTAAGGGTGTTTTATATTTAGCAAGCACATTTGGTTGAGTGATAAACCATGAAGTCTTGGTATGTTATGTTATGTGCCAAGGTAAAAGGGAGGAAGAATGCTTTTTGTTTGAAGAATTATGCATTCGGCTAGGGGCCCATGTTTCCCTTAAATGACATATGGATGTTTGATATTATGCTTCTATACAAGAGTGAATTGCCGTGGCTAGTATGAGTTTTTGAACTTAAAATTTGACCTTATATGTGTTGATAATGCCGCATATTAAGTTGAGTAATTATATCTAGTTTTAGCTTAATTCTAAATGAATGTACATGCTAGATGCCACTTTGAAATAGGATAGAAAGGTTGTCTATGTTTATATTGCCGAATGTGAAATTAAGTAGCATGTTAGTAGTGTTAATGTCTTAATTTGTGAATAAGAACTTTAAAGAGTGAATTTGTATAAATCTGCTTGGTACAGCAGCAGTAACGTGTTTTGGAAAAATCACCATAAATTGTGAGAGCTGAATTAGAGGCTAAATAAATTATGTAATTAAAGCTCAATGAGTCTAGTTTCTTATAAAAGAAACCTTATAAGCAAAGGAATTTCCGATAAAGAAATTTTTAAAGTAGTGTGAGACAGTGTCAGATTGACTCCAAAATCCTCTGTTCTATTTTTAGAAAATCATTATAAATTGTAAAAAAATATCCATAAGATGTAATTTATATGCTTAGAATCCTTAATGAGTCTATTTTTCAAGAGAGGTATACAAGAAAATTTTCCGAGACATGAACTAAGAGATAATTGAACTTTAGTATAGAAGGGTCGGAACTGTCTGACAGTGAATTAGGGGTAATTTTGAGGATTAAACTGTATTAATTGGTCAATTCAAAAATTCTGAAAATTTTATGGTAGAAAGGTACATGAGTCTAGTTTCAGGGAAAATTTACGGAACTTGATTTGGAGTTTCGTAGCTCCAGTTATGAATAATTTAGTGAATGTTGCTCAGGAAGTCAGCTTGTAGTGACTTGTGGTATATATGTGATTGGCCGAATGTGTATGTTTGCTATGAGAAGTATATGCGTTTCTTATTTGACTATAAGTGAAAATGATCAATTGAGATGTTTGAATAAGAATTAATGAAATTAAATATTTTATTTAGCTCAAGAGCATAGAGGGACAAGTTCGGATAAAGGGAAGGCTAAAGTGGTCGAATAGCTAACTCATAGTTGCTCGGGAAAGTTCAAGGTAAGTTTTGAGTAATTGAATTTGGTATTTAATTTAAAATGCCATGATATACATGCATGATAGTTGAACGATGTCCCATTGAGAAAGAAACCTTATACATGTTTGCTATATAGCCGAATGGCTCATAGAGAAAGAAACTGAAATTGGGATTTGAAATGTATTGCTTATGTATGTTTGCTCATTGGGCCGAAAGTCTAGAAAAAGGAGTATACCTGTATGAGTTTTGAATGATATTTACGACATAAAGTCAATGAGCATGTTATATGTTTGTATGCGAATGAATTGATTGAATTACAAATGTGATCTTGCTATGCGAAATGTGGCAACATGTGAATACTTATGTATGAGACTCTGTAAGGTGAATCCGGGATTAAAGACCCGATGATTATATGTGGAGACTATGTCCGGGTTAAGACCCGAAGGCTATATGCGGAGATCATGTCCGGGTAAAGGCCCGATGGCTATGTGCGGAGATTATATCCGGGGTAAAGGCCCGATGGCTATGTGTGGAGATTTTATCCGAGCTAAAGGTCTCGATGATGATGCAAGTAAAGTCTAAGACTAAAAGACTTCATGGTAACGATTGCTAATGAATGCGCTTAAAGCGCTAAGTTATACAGGTATGTACCCTAAGCTTATATGCAAGCTTGTTTTGGACCAAATCATACGGTCATTATACGATTGCTTATGTGAGTATGAAATGAGACTATTAAATTGGTTATCGTGCAATTGGAAATGTGAAATGTTATGTGAAATTATGCAATACGTCTATATTTACATGAGCTCACTATTAAGTGAAAGTTATCTGCCTGTTGTATATGATGAGAATGTGTATATTCGGTTAAGGGGTGACATACCCAAAGAAGTGGGAAACGAAAATGCGAACAACTATGTTATAATTTGATTTTTATCCGTTGTCATTGCTTAAAACTTACTAAGCATTGTAATGCTTACTCCGTTTACTTTGTTTCCTCTGTTTTATAGATCTCTTTTTGAAGCTACGGACTCGGGGATTGAAGCTTTAATTCACCTACACTATCATCGTTATTTTGGTACATTCGATAATTATTTTGAGAACAATGGCATGTATAGGCTAATCTCCTTTTGTTAAACCGAATTATATTTTGTGTTGTAATTATCCTAGCCATGCGAAAATGGCTTGTTTAATCTCTAAGTTGAGTATATGTTTTTGATAAAATGTTATGCGAATTATTACTTTAATGCGAATAGGAATGCTTACTACCTAAGAAATTCAATTGTACTTAGAGACACTATCATACCTATTGGTAAGTAGTCACTTTGCAACTATGATAGTACTCCTATAGTGATCGAACGTAATATGGTTGCATTAGTTGAAGCTTTTGAAAGGTAGATTGTTCGAAAATAGAAATTTAAGTAAATCATTAATCGTAATATAATGTACAATCGAATCTATGCCTGATATGTATCTATGAAATTCGGTAAGTTACGTTTAGTTTAGTAATACCTCGATATCCTATTCCGGCGACGGACGGGGGTATAGGGTGTTACACCAGACATGGTCTTATATGGGATCACATATCGATGCCAATGCCATGTCCCATACATGGTCTTACATGGGATCACACATAACCCTAATGTCATGACATTTGTATCCTATATATTCTTAAGGTTCAACCGAGATTTTGAAACGTTAAACCTCGTTACATCTTCATCGAGTCACTGTAAACCAAAATTCATAAAACAATTATACATATCATAAAAATATTAAAGCATTAAACACATAATAAAATAATGTTTCATTATTTACCCACAAACTTACCTCGGTAACAAAATATGGCTAATTATTCAATTTAGTCCGCAACTTTGTTCTTTCCTCGGTTTAGGTTTAGACTCTGTTCTTCTTGATCTATAATAGTAAATTTCACATATTTAATCATCACATTGTTCAAATCAGTCCATAAATCATCCTTTGGCAATATTATAATTTTTCCCCTAAACTTTCATATATTTTCAAATTAGTCCCTAGGCTCGTAAAATGAAATGTACTCATTTTCTTTGTTACCCAAGCCTAACCTAACACATGCTCATAACAACCCACATTTTTCTTCAAATCAAACTTTTACTTTACAACTTTTACAAAAAGGTCCTTTTTATGTGTTTTCATGAAAAATCACTTAGTAAAAGATGTTTATCACACATCAAACTTTCATATTCCTTCATTAAACATCAAAATACATGCATGTCACACATGGGTAAATTTTTGAACATGAACCCTAGCTCAAAATATGGCTAGAAATAGGTAAATTGGGTTATAGGTGGTTTAAAAAATGTAAAGAGGATTAAAAACGAGGCTAGGATGTACTTACTAGTGAGCTTGAAAAGTGATGAAACCCTAGCTATGGCTCCTTAGGGATTTTTGGCTATGGCATGAGAAAGATGAGCAAATTTTGACTTCCTTTTCCTTTTTTATTATTTTATTAACTAAATGACTAAAATGCCCTTAAGGCCCTTCCTTGAGATTTTTCCCTTCCATGTCCATTTTTGTCCATTATGACATAAAATGGTTTATTTACTAAATAAGGATCTCTAATTTACACATGCATTTCAATTAAGTACCCCAAAGCTTCTAGAATCTCATATTTTACAACTTTTGCAATTTAGTCCTAAAAGTTAAATTGGGCACTTATTCACAAAATTTATTCGTGAAACTTTCAAACAATCATGCAAATATGTCATGGACCTCCAAATAATCGTAAAACAAATATTTCTACTTTAAATTTATGGTCTCAAAACCATAATTTCGACTAGACCCTAATTCAAGATGTTACAACTCTTCCCCCTTTAGGGATTTTCGCCCCCAAAAATCTTACCAGTGAAAAGGTTTAGGTACTATTTTCTCATGGCCTCCTCGGGCTCTCATGTAGCCTCTTCAACCCCATATCTTTTCCATAACACTTTCATAAGGGAAATAGTCTTGTTTCTCATTTTTATGACCTCCCAAGCTAAAATCTTAACCGGCTCTTTGCCATAAGTCATATCCGAACAAATCTCAACCTCTGTCGGTGAAATCACATGCAAGGGATTTGATCGGTAATAGCGCAACATAGACACATGAAACACATCATGAATTCTTTCCAACTCTGACGACAAAGCCAACTGATATGCTACTAGTCCTATCCTCTCGATAACTTCATATGGTCCGGTAAAACGGGGACTCAATTTGCCCTTTCGGCCAAATCTCAAAACTTTCTTCCACGGAGATACTTTCAAGAACACCTTGTCACTGACTTGAAACTCAATCTCTTTACGTTTTAAATCCGCATAGGACTTTTATCTATCCTAAATAGCTTTCAAACAATCACTAATCACTCTTACTTTCTCTTCGGTTTCTTTGACTAAGTCAACTCCATGAATTCGATTTTCTCTAAGTTCAGTCTAATATAGAGGCGTATCACATTTATGTCCATATAATGCCTCATAAGGCATCATTTCCAAACTTGACTGAAAACTATTATTGTAGGCAAATTCTACCAATGGTAAATACTTTTCCCAATTACCTTGGAATTCCCATACAGAACATCGAAGCATGTCTTCAAGTATTTGAATTACTCCTTCCAACTGACTGTCGGTCCGTGGATGGAAAACTGTACTAAAATTTAGCTTTGCACCCAAAGCTTCTTGCAACTTTTTTCTAAAATCGCGATGTAAACCTTGGATATCTATCCAAAATAATCGACAAAGGTACCTTATGAAGTCTCACAATTTTAGAAATATACAAATCAGCCAACTTATCAAGTGAACAGTCAGTACGTACCAGAAAATGAGCTGATTTTGTAAGCCTATCGATCACAACCCATACAGTATCTTTCTTCTTTGGTGTCAAAGGTAATCTTGTCACAAAATCCATAGTAATACGGTCCCATTTCCACTCAGGAACCATAATAGGCTGAAGTAAACTGGAAAGTACTTGGTGTTTAGCTTTCACTTGCTAACAAATCAGACATCTTGATAAAAACTCGAAAATATCTCTCTTCATACTCGACCACCAATACAATTTCTTCAAGTTATTGTATATTTTCGTACTACAAGGATGAATAGACAAGCAACCATTATGTGCCTCATTCAAAATCTTTTGAATCAACTCAACATTCTTAGGAACACAAATCCTATCTTGGAACATCAAGCAACCATCAGAACTAATTCGAAAATTTGATTCCATACCCGACTCACATTGGACTCTTTTGTCTTGCAATTCACCGTTGCATTTTTGAGCTTCACAAATCCCTTGGAGAAACATGGATCTAGCTCTCAACTTAGCTAGAATAGAACCATCATCAGATATAGTTAACTGAGTATTCATAGCTCTCAATGCAAATAGGAATTTCCTACTCAAGGCGTTGGCAACCACGTTTGCCTTTCCTAGATGGTAGTCAATCACTAGCTCATAATCTTTTATCAACTCTAGCCACCTCCGTTTCTGTAGGTTAAATCCTTTTGAGTCATCAAGTACTTTAGACTTTTATGGTCAGTGAAAACTTGACATTTCTTACCACACAAATGATGTCTCCAGATCTTCAATGTAAACACAATGGCGGCCAGTTCTAAGTCATGGGTCGGATAGTTCTTCTCATATGGTTTCAGCTGTCTTGAGGTATAAGCTATTACCTTGCCTTCTTGCATAAGTACACAATCCAATCCATTCAAAGATGCATCACTATAAACCACAAATTCTTTTCTCAGTTCAGGTTGTACTAAAACTAGGGCTTTAGTCAATAGTGCTTTCAATTTCTCAAAGCTGTGTTGGCACTTTTCTATCCACTTGAACTTAATATCCTTTTGTAGTAGCCTCGTCATCGGAGTAACAATCATGGAAAATCCTTTAACAAATTGTCTACAATAGCTGGCTAAGCCTAGAAAGCTCCTAATCTCTGACACGTTCCTTGGCGATTTCCATATAACAATTTCCAAAATCTTACTTTGGTCAACTCTAATACCATCACCTGAAACAGTGTGTCCCAAAAATCTAACTTCTCGAAGCCAAAATTCACTTTTACTAAACTTAGCATACAACTGCTTGTCTATCAAAGTTTGCAAAAATGTTTTCAAGTGCTCAGCATGCTCAGTTTCATCACGAGAATAAATCAGTATATCATCAATAAAAACAACAACAAATTTATCCAAGTACGGTCAGAAAATACAGTTAATCAAATCCATAAATGCCACAGGGGCATTCATTAAACTAATGGGCATGACAAGGAATTCATAATGACTATACCTCATCCTGAAGGCAGTCTTCAGACCATCTAACTCTTTAGCTCTCAATTAATAGTATCCAGGCCTCAATTCTATCTTTGAAAACATTGTGGCTCCTTTTAATTGATTAAGCAAATCATCGATCCTTGGCAAGGGATACTTGTTTTTTATGGTTACCTTATTAAGTTGCTGATAGTCAATGTAAAGTCTCATAGATCCATCTTTCTTTTTTACAAAAAGTATCGGTGCTCCCCACGGAGAATAACTAGGTCTCGTAAAACCTTTATCCGTTAACTCTTATAACTGTACTTTTAACTTCTTTAATTCAGTTGGAGCCATTCTATAAGGGGTGACCGAAATAGGTGTAGTACCAGGGACTAACTTAATACCAAATTCAACTTATCTCATTGGAGGCAATCTGGGCAATTCTTCTAGAAACACATCCGGAAACACATCTGGATACTCACATACTATCGGTACTGATTCAATTTTCAACTCAAACTCTATTGTATTTAGTACAAAGGCAAGATAAGCTTCACAACCCTTTCTTATACAATTCTGAGCAGACATGGAAGAAATCACTATAGGCAAATTATCTAATTCACCTGGTTCAACTCAAAGAATATCCCTATTTTCACATTTCAGTTCAATAAATTTTCTCCCACAATTTACTATCACATCATGAGTACTAAACCAATCCATACCAAGAATTACATCAAATTCATCAAACGAAAATAGCATGAGATTAGCCAGAAAATAGTGACCTCTACTAATCAAAGGGCAATTCTTACATACTTTGTCAACTAGCACATATTTTCCTAGAGGGTTTGACACTTTTATCACAAATTCTGTAGACTCAACAGGCATATTCATACTAGATACCAATTTCATACAAACATACGAATGGGTAGATCCCGGATCAATCAAAACAACAACAGAAATATCATAGAGAGAAAAAGTACCCGTAATCACATTGGGAGATGAAGCTTCTTTGCGAGCACGAATGATATATGTCTTTGCAGGAGCTCTACCCTTGGGTCTCATAGTTGGGTCTCTAGGTGCATTCTTGCTACTTGTTCCACTTCCCAGATTTCTCTATGGTCTCCCTTTGAGTGCAATATTGCCAGATCTCACACTCTGAAATTTCTCCTTTTCAACCATCTCAAGGCACTCTCTAATAAAATGATCTTGGGAACCACACTTGAAACAAGTTCCATCATTTGCTCAACACTCTCAGGGGTGACATCTACCATATTGCAGACACTCAAGTCAACTAGGTCGAGCATTACCCATACTTGCTATCGAAGTGGTCTGAGCCTTATGACCCAAATACTATTTCCCCTGGTTTCTGTTTGAAAACCCAACTGAAGCACTCGATTGGGTCTTAAACTCATTTGATTTCTTAGATGATGACTGAAATGATTTACCAATTTGTTTCTTCTTCGAGTCTCGAGACTCAAACTCAGCCTTTATTTTCTCTTTAGCAAATTTCTCGGCCTTACAAGCTCTCTCTACAAGCAGAACGAATTCTTTCAATTCAAGAATGCCAACAAACAATTAGATGTCCTCATTTAACCCATCCTCAAATCTTTTACACATAATGGCTTCAGTAAATACACATTCCCGAGCGTACTTGCTAAGCCTCACAAACTCACGCTCGTACTCTATTATGGTTTTTGAAACCATTTTTATTTTGAAAAATGAAACGGGAGTCAACTTTTAAAAAAATGATAATAGAGTTGCCACCAATGTTTTTTTTTCGAGGTGTGATCAGGTCACCTTGAGATTTATTATTTTAATAAAACATTTTGATTTATTAAAACAATGATTTTGGTCTACGAAATTTGAGAAAATGGGTTCGGGAGTTTGTGACAGCCCTAATTTGACCTTAGTCGGGAAGTGGTTTCGGAACCACAAAACCGAGTCAAAAAATAATTAAATGTTATATTCTATGCTTATTATTTGTGAAAATGTATGTGTGAAAATTTCATGCTTTAAATTTGTCATTTGGTTGTGGAATTAGTTAAAGGACTTATGTGAGAAACTTTGAAAATGTGCTATGTCTAATGGAAAGGGTCAAATAAGGCTTGGGTTAGAAGTTAGGGGTTTGCATGTCAAATTCCCCAATTTATTGGTAGTGGCCGGCCATGACTTACTAGTGATGAAAATATATGAATTTTATATGATAATAATTATGACATAAGGGTTTAATAAATGAATAAAAAAATAAGGTTAATAAAATAAAGAAAAGAAGAATAATAAAATAAACTAAGTGGTGATGAAAACAAAGTTTTCAACTTTTTACTCATCTTTGGCCGAAACTTGCAAAGGAAAAACTAAGGAAGAAAGGCTAAGCATTTCGGCTATATTGGGTGTTAATTAAGGTATGTTTTCAAGTGTTAGTCTTTAAACTTGATAAATTTGAGTTAGTTACTAAGTTTTCTACTTAGCCCATGAGTAAACTTGTGGTTTTAGAGTGATATGTATATTCGGCTATGGAGATGATGATTCTTTGAAGGTGTTTTGTGATAATGTTTTTGGTCATTGACGCTAAATAATTTGTATAGTATGCTTAATAAATTTGATGGACAAAAGGTTAATCATAGTAAGGCTTGAAGCATTCGGCTAAAAGGTTTTGTATGCTTTAAAATGATGTTTTAAATGTTCAAATATCAAAGGATAGTAAAAGCCTTATTCGGCCATGTTAATTGGGAAATTGATGGATGATAAATGAGCTTGTTTAAATGTTGAAATTTAGTACTAAGGTCTTTGTGTTTGTGGTTTAATGGCCGAATAAGAAATAAAAACTCGGTAGTGATATATGTGTCAATTGCCGAATGAGCATGTGAATCAAGAGATGTATAGGATGCCGAATGTACTTTTAATTTATAATTGAACCAACTGTGTTAAATTGAGATTTTGAAATGTGAACTTGATAATTGAGATATTTTGATTTGATTCATTATAGCATTCGGCAGTGGGGTATGGTATGTTGGTTAAAATGAGTTCAAAGATGGTAAAAAATTGAGTGGTAGTAAGTGATGGAATTGAGAAGCTAAATGTGTAATGCATCATGTGATATTCGGTCTTAGGAGGATTAGGCATAAAAAGATTAAATGTTTAATTATTAGTATATGCATGTACAAATGTCTAATGTGAACTTAAATGATAAGCATGAAATTTAGGTCATGACATATTTATATGAACGAATATTGTAAATTGAAATTTTATATGGAATGGCCGAATGTGAAACAATTAAGTTCGATTTTGTGAATGAATTATTCGCATGAATTTAACTGTATGAAACAAATGTATGAATGAAGTGTATGTGTATTTAAGGTGTTTATAAGTATATATATATATATATATATACACACACTTAAAATGTGATTGATGGCCGAATGTTGGTTATTTGGTTAAGTGAATGACATAGTATAGAGTAGATATATGTAAATGTGCTTTATAGTATTCAGCCAACAAGAGATGATGATAGGATTGTATGTTAGGTGGTATAATATAATGCTTAAAGATTAAGGTGGTTATAAAATCATGCCGAATGTGATTAATAAGTAAATTGTCTTGGTTAAATAATTAAACAAACCTATTTGTTTTAATTAAGCTCAAGAGCAAAGAGGATCAAAGTCGGATAGGGGAAAGGAGAAAGTAATTAAGTAGCCGATCTGCAACCGTACGAATATACCGAGGTAAGTTCTTGAGTGTTTAAACTTTACTTTAGCATGCTTAATGATTAAATAAATTTGGTAGTGAAATGGATGAATTCATATAGTCTAAGTGCGGAATTAGTGATGAATTGTTCTTATAAGCCGAATGTGGCTAGTTCGATTAAATTAATGAATGTGATAATGTGAAGAACTATACAAGTATTTTGATAAATAAATTAGACCATATGCATTAGTGAAAAAGGTGTCTTGAAGTAAGGTTGTTGGAAACTTAAGAGTAACTATAATGCACTTGATACTACCATTAGGCAAATGTAATAGCTGATTTTGGCTTGGGCGTGAGTGAACAAATGTGAATTTTATTAGTAAAAAAAAATATTATTGATCGATGAGATAGATTGTATGTCTTAGTTATTCAGGCTAAAAGCATAGCAGGTATTATACCGTTGTACGTTAGTCGGGATAAGATCTAACAGACCATGTGCCGGGGTAATACTTTGAGACTATATATATATTGACGAGTGTTAAAAAAGCTAAAAAGAAAAATGAAAAATGAACAAGAAAGCTTTGTGTGAGTTAAATAATTTCAAGGTGTATAATAAGGTACGCGTATGCCTTGCTTTACTAATATGCTATACGTTATGTAGTGAACGGTATGTATAATTAGAATGTGAGTAAATGAGATTGATAATCAAGAGTACATAGTATGAGCATGTGATTGGATAGTATAGTGTTTGGCTGTTTAAGGTGTGATTATATGAATAAATAAGTTGTGTATTATCAATTGAATTATATATCAAATGAAAGGAATAAGTTATATGATTATATTACCGAATAGTAAGTTAAGAAATGAACTTGTGGTTAATGTTAAGAATTTGTATTCGAAACTTATAAAATATTAATAATATGTTTATGTGACTTGAAAAGGGATGTATGTGACTCTATGTTTGAAACTATATGTGTTGTAGCCAAATGGGCAAAGGTGAAACGTATATATATGATGTGTATGTGGTGTGTCCGAATGGACAAATGTGAAGTGTGTACTACAAAGTTGATTAATGTGAAAGGCGTGTGGACTTATGTGAATATGGCAAGATCGAATGATTTTTATCAAGTGAGTTGAACTAAGTTATGTATAAGCATGTTTGAATGAGTGTAACCCTTTATTGTTGGTGTTGTTTCATTGAGTATTAAAAGTAAACGAATATGATATGTGATAAGCTTGTGAAATTAACTATTGTACGATATTATTCGGGTCTTTGACCTAGCAAGCTGCGAAGCCGGTGATAAACTTCGGACATTAAAAGTCCAGCAAGCTTCGAGTCGGTGATGAGTTTCGGGCTATTATGTCTAGTAGGCTATTTGCCAGTGAATTAATATGAGTTCCAGATTTAAGGAAAAAGCAAAATTGACAATGATAGTAGTATAAAGCATTAAATTGTTCAGGTACGTACTAATTATTTATTATGTGAAAGTTAACTTTTGATTGTCCCTTGAATAAGCATTGAATAAAGATCATGAAGTTAAGCTTGTGGATATATATATATATATATTTATTCGGTACTTGTGAGATTATACATTGAAATTTCTGGGATTTTTTGTAAATAAATAACCATTGAAATTATATACGCTTAATATGCCTAGGGATTATTCCCTTAAGTTGGAGTAATGAATGACTTTGAAAGTTTGAAAGATTTAATCGCAGTTTCGAGTATTAAACCGAAGAAACGTCAAATAAAAAAAATGTGTTCATGGATATAGTATTTATATATTCGGCATATTAGGGTTTCACTATGAATATGTATATGTAATTGATGCAATAATGAAATCAATTTGTTTTGTTTACTTAAGACTTACTAAGCTTACAAAGCTTACTTTGAACGTTATGTTTCTCTAATTTTGTAGATCGTTGACTCTTACTACCAGCTCGGGGATCGTTAGCACTTCGTCACACTATCTACTGTTGTGGTAACCATGTGATTTGGACTTAGCTTATGGTATGTATAGGATAAACTATAAGTAGAATGATATTTTGACTATTGTATATAAGCCATGCGAATATGACATCTTATGGAAGTTAACTTTTATAAGTTTTAAATTCGATATTTGTTTGTGCCTATTATTTATATAAATAAGTGATCTTTTATTTAAGAAAAGGTTCAAAATTTTACTGTTCTGATCCGATTCCTAATTTCTGGTAACGCCTCGTCCTATTTCGGTGACGGTTACAGGATAGGGGTGTTACAGAGTCAGTTACGCACAAGAAAGATTAGCACCCTCGTAACGCCCAAAATTGATACCTAATTGATTAATTAATGTCTTAATGTCAAAAATTTGAAAAGATTTTAAAATACGATCCTTTTTATTTAAAAAAAATGCTTTAATAAATTGAAATGGATGTTAAGACCCTCTTATCCCAAAGTAATAAAATATCACATCTAGTACTTTAGGATACGACATTTTAAACCCTCAAAACTAAGCTTGTCTTTTGATTTTCAAAACTCATGCACTTAAATTTTAAAAGGATATTCGATTATTTGGGTTAAAAGAGGAAAAATCAAAACCCAGTAAGTTAGGGCACGATCTCTCGAGTTTTCCAAACACGGAATATTGCCTTTATTTTTAAAAGTGTTCTTTTTGAATTTTGGGAAATTGATGCAATATTAAAATGATGTATAATAAAAACATTGATGAATAACAACAATATGAAAATACAGATAAACAGTTTATTGAATGCATAATGACAATAATCGCATAATACACATCATCTAAGAAGCTAACATCAATAATCAAAGACAAATGAATTAAAAGATATATATAACAATTTTAAAACACAAAGTAAATTGAAATAGAATGTAAAACAAATTAAAAATGATAATAAATAAGTTCAAAGTAATAATGTGAGAAGAGAGTCTGAAAATCAATAAAGCACCAAAATGATTCAAAGGATAGATGATATATTACGAAATTTAAAATAAATAATATATGCAAGTTTAAAATGAACAATATATAAACAAAAAACTTAAAATAGATAATATTCGAAATAATTTAAAATGATATAAAATAAAACAATTTTAGAAAATAAACATTATATAAAACAATATAAAATGAATAATATATAAGATAGTTTAAGATAATAATATAGAAAAGAAAGAAGAAAACAAACTTAATCATAATAAAACTATTTAAAATAAATAACACAAAAATAATAAAATAAAACAATTTGAAATAAATTCTTTGTAAAAACTTGAAATAAATAAAATAAAATACGAATTTACAACAAAGGGTGAAAATAAAAGAAATAAATAAATATATATATATATATATATAAAATGATAAGTAATTAAATAAATGAATAAATATTAAATGTTAAATAAATCAATTTAATAATAATAAAAACAATAATAGTCGTAGCAACAAAAATAATAATAAATATAACAAATATAATAATAAGTAAATAAGCATAGAAGGAAAATAGGATTATAATAATAACATCAAATTAAATAATATATAAAGAAAAATAGCCAAAATAAAAAGGTCTAATTGAGATTACACTAAAATTAAAAGGAAAAATTTAAAATAAAATAAAAAGGTAACCAAAGGGCTGGAATGTAATGCATAAAAACAAGAAAGGACCAAGGGAAGAAATATCCCCTGTCCTTCAAAATGGCATCGTTCGACGCTTAAAAAATCAAAATTGGTCTAAGGACTAAATTAAAACGAAATAAAAATATGGGGTCAATTTTATAAAAATAAGAAAAAGTAGCAAAGGGACCAAATCAAAATAAATCAAATAGGCGGAAGGGCTAAAAGCGCAACTAGCCCTTCCGTCAAAAAACAAGCGGATCCTAGGTTCCGGGTCTGGTCAAGATCGGGTTGGTGGGTTATGGAGTGAAACGGTGTCGTTTTAGGGCAACTATGGCATGCCTAAAATGACGCTGTTTGGGTTGGCCTATAAAAGTTAAAATTAAAAAAAAAAATCATTTCTTCTTCATTTGTAAAAGAAAAAAAGTTTGAAACCAAAAAAACTCTCCCCTCTCCTCCGCCAGGCGATTTCCGGCCTAGCCTGGTATTGTTCATCGCCGCGCGCGCTATCATTGGCGTCGCCGTATACAGCGGCCAGAAGGCCGAAATTCTCCTTTTTCGGGTGAATCAAAAGGTAACCTTCTCCCTTTTTATTTTTTTCATAAAAAATAAAAAAATAAAACTTGAAAGTCAAAATCGAAGAAAATCACCTCAAAACCCTAGTCTTTCTTTTTGATATATACTTTTTTGGATTTGAAATTTGCTGTTTTTATTGATTGTGTATTGTGTTCATATTTTCCCTTTTTACACTGATTACATTTGGCCCTTTTATAGCCAGAATCAAAATACAAATCTAATTTTCTTGCCATATTGTCATTACTGCTGCTATTTTTTTCGCAGGTATGAACTGCATGGATAAGGGAGGAATTCACGCTAACAGCGGCGGTGATGGCGCACATGCATGGAGCTGCGACGGCTAAAGCTTCTAGTGTTTAGGGTTTCCTGAGAATGTAAAAAAAAGGGCCTATCAGGCTTGTTTTCTTTTTTGGGTCTAGTGTAATGGGTTTAGTTGGGCTATATTTTATTAATTTGGGCCCTGTTTTGTAATCTGGACTGTTATTTTTTTGACATTTTATTTGTGTTTATTTTTGGCTTTGGGCCCGTGCTAAATTGGCCCATTACAGTAGTTATTCGACCTTTTTCAATTCAATAAATTCCTTTCTCTTCTGATCTATAAACCTCTGGCTAATATACTTCTTACGAAACTCTTCCTGGAAAAACTTCTAAGTTACCCTCTTCCTTAGTACAACCGGCACAAGGGTGTTCCACCATTGGTAAGCCGGATCTCGTAGGAGTGATACCACACATTTCATGCATTCCTCAGGTGTGCAAGATAGCTCATTGAATACCCTGATGGTATTTTTGAGCCCAAATTTTGCTCTTTCCGGATCATCGTCTTTATTAGTTTGGAATTCCTCGGCTCTTTGTTTTTGAATCTTATCAACTGGAGGTGTATTCAATCTCATGAAGTCCATACCTTGGGGTACTACAGGGTTAGGCTGAGGAATAGGTGGGGATGGAGGGGGTTAGTGTTCGGGTTCGTTCGAACAAACTCCGTATACCATGCATTCATCATTTGGAGAAAGGCTTCTCTAGCTCATTCTCCTCCTCCCTAACTCATAGTCACGAGTCTACTCTCAGTTGGCACAATCCCTTCAGCAGGAGCAGGGGCGTTACATTCTACTTCATCTACCATTGCTCGATCGGGATCCATTTACTATATAAAAACACGTTTAAAAATAATCAAGAGTCATCACACTATCATAATATATGTATGGCATGTATAGTTAGACTCTTACATGTCGGAACGCCGGTGCCTCCAAGGCGCAGCAGAAAATTAGAATAATAAAAATTTTCCGGCGATCCATACCATGGATCCATGTGTAAGGAACGAATCGGGGTGATAAAAGGTTTCAAAATTACCGAAACTTCAATCTGAGTAGACAGTGACGCCTAGGCAACGGGAATCCTGAAGCACTATCGAACCAAGCCACAACCTTTACCGATGTTGGCCTCTACGTAGTCCACCCAATTGACAATAAACGGTAATATCCCAGAAAACTATTTTCAGAGATTATATTATTTTGACGGCTGCTAGACCTTTTAACATAGTTTCGGGATTGCCTATATATTAGCTCTTTAGGGTTTTTACCCTTGCCATATATAACTCTGTATTAATTGGTATATATTCATAACGAATATTTATTGCCATATATAATCTGAATCATAATAGTCATCATTAAAATAAATATAATAACGTTTAACCGAAAATTATAATTACGTTAATTATAATAAAGATTTGGGTAAATTATATTTATTTAAATTTATATATATATGAACCAAATTCATATATTAGAAAAATTATGTTCTGATTATGTGTACAACATCATTGTACATATAGTATGTTCAATAGTTTGATTGCCCAATTAAATTAATTCTATAATTAATTTAATTCATGTGACAACCAGACACAATACCAACTATGTTTTACTCCGTTCATTTCAATCGTAGGATGTGACCCTATAGGTTCTTGTAACGTAAGCAGAAATATTAGAACTATTCTAATGTTACAAACAATGAGTGGCATCTAGCAATGCATCATTGCTACCTAAGTTACAAGAAGTCATGATTCGACATAACCTTTTGTGATTAACTTTTCATGCATTAATCCTTAAGTCCTATATCTTTGGAATGGACACAAGTCATGGAATAGTCACACTTGCATAGTCCATCCCATGTTTCTTGATACCTTGAGTAGACTATGATATACAAATAAGTATGACATCTCATATCAACTTATTTGAGCATGGCCATGCATTTCTAGTCTCACTCAATCAAGTGTCCTGAGATATTACTCCTATTATGTAGGAGGGACTTATCCTATATTGATCAACCATATCCCTCTACATAGATTGTGGCATATCCAACATTAGTCTTAATAGAACAACCAATTACGGTGTTCGTTTGACTATATCAAAATATACAACTCACGATGTTGGAATGATGATGATCTCAAGTATGAGGATTATATACATATTAATCACTATGAGTAATATTGTGACAATTACATAATAATCCAAGAAATATACTCATAGCGGGTCAGTCCAATATGTTGTTCTCTAACACACACATTCATGCATTGATTCTGATATTCCATATCAATGACAACTCTTTATCATCAATCAACTACATATTAGTCTTAATGCATTATTATTTTCCTAGCCAACAATAATACTTGACTAAGGATCTTTTAAGAATAATCATATTATTCTTAGGACATTATTATAAAATAGTTTATTTATGCACACAGAAATGAAACTGAAATAATAATGGCAAAGCCTTATATTAATAAACATGATAAATCAAGTATGTTATCATAACTATCTCGTGATTGATCTTTGGGCATACTCTTACAATCTCCCACTAGCACTAAGACCAATCACTCATATATCTAATACTGAGTGACTTAGTGTGACGATCATGCTTCTGCTGTGTCAGAGGCTTGGTCAGGGGATCAGCAATGTTATCATCTGTAGGTACTTTGCATATCTCTACATCCCCTCGATCGATAATCTCTCGAATAAGATGGTAGCGCCTAAGTATATGTTTGGATCGTTGGTGAGATCTGGGTTCTTTAGCTTGTGCGATGGCTCCATTGTTATCACATCGGAGTTCTATAGCATCCGATATGGTAGGCACAACCCCTAGTTCAGTAATGAACTTTTTGATCCAAACCGCTTCTTTTGCTGCCTCACTAGCTGCAATATACTCGGCCTCTGTTGTATAATCGGCTACTGTACTTTGCTTTGAACTCTTCCAGCTCACAGCACCACCATTAAGGCAAAACACAAAACCTGATTGCGATCGAGAATCATCCTTATCGGTTTGGAAGCTAGCATCAGTGTAACCTTTTACACTTAACTCTTCCTCACCTTCGTTTATTAGGAATGTATCCTTAGTTCTTCTTAAGTACTTAAGGATATTCTTGACTGTGGTCCAGTGACTTTCACCGGGATCTACTTGGTACTTGCTCATCATACTTAAAGCATATGAGACATCTGGACGAGTACATAACATGGCATACATGATAGATCCAATAGCAGAAGCATATGGAATTTTACTCATGCGTTCTCTCTCTTGTGGAGTTGAAGGACACATTTCCTTCGAGAGTGAAATACCATGTCTCATAGGTAGGAATCCTCTCTTAGATTCTTCCATATTGAACCTTTTCAATACTTTGTCTATGTATGTACTTTGACTTAGACCTAGTAGTCGTCTCGATCTATCTCTATAGATCTTGACTCCTAATATGTAAGTGGCTTCACCCAAGTCCTTCATAGAAAAACATCTTCCTAACCAAGTCTTAATAGACTATAAGGTAGGTATGTCATTTCCCATGATAAGTATGTCATCCACATACAATACCAAGAAAGTGATTATGCTCCCACTAACTTTCTTGTAAACACATGGCTCATCTTCATTTCTGATAAAACCAAACTCTTTGATTGCATCATTAAAACGAAGATTCCAACTTCGAGAAGCTTGCTTTAATCCATAAATGGATCTTTGTAACTTACATATCTTTCTAGCATCCTTTGGATTGACAAAACCTTCAGGTTGTGTCATGTACACATCCTCTTTAAGGTTCCCGTTAAGGAAAGCTGTTTTGACATCCATCTGCCAGATTTCATAATCATGAAATGCAGCTACAACAAGCAAGATCCTGATGGATTTAAACATAGCTACAGGAGAAAAAGTTTCATCATAGTCCACACCATGAATTTGATGAAAATCTTTAGCGACTAATTGCCCCTTGTATGTTTGTACATTACCATCTATGTCAGTTTTCTTTTTGAAAACCCACTTGCACCCTATAGGTTTAACTCCTTCGAGTGGGTCAACCAAAGTCCATACTTGGTTTTCATGCATGGAATCCATCTCAGATCTCATGGCCTCGAGCCATTTCTCAGAGTCTGGGCTCGCCACCGCTTCTTGATAAGTTCTAGGCTCATCTTGATCTAAAAGAAGAATGTCACCATGCATTGTAATGAGAAATCCATATCTCTCAGGTGCACGACGTTCTCTTAAAGATCTACGCGGTGGTTGTGTTTCTATAGCAGTTACTTGTTTCTCAATTTCTTGTGGAATTTGTTGTTGTTCTATCTCTTGTTCGGTGGTATCTTGTGATTCTCGAATTGCTTCAAGTTCAATCTTTCTCCCACTTCCTTTTCTATAAACAAATTCTCTCTCTAGGAAGACACCAGTCTGAGCAACAAACACTTTGTTCTCAGTGGGATTAAAGAAATAATATCCTTTGGTTTCTTTCGGATACCCCACAAAATTACACCTTTCAGATTTGGGTTCAAGCTTAGTAGACGTCTGACGTTTGACATAAGCTTCGCAACCCTAAATTTTCATAAAAGACATACTGGGACGTTTCCCAGTCTACATCTCATATGGCGTCTTTTGAACTGATTTAGATGGAACACGATTTAGTGTGAAAGTAGTTGTTTCAAATGCATGTCCCCAAAAGGAAGTCAGTAGATCAGCATAACTCATCATGGACCGAACCATGTCTAACAGAGTTTGATTTCTTCTCTCAGAAACTCCATTCCATTGAGGAGTATCAGGAGGAGTAAGTTGTGAGACAATCCCACATTCCTTCAAAAGATCATCAAACTCTAGGCTCAAATACTCTCCACCTCGATCAGATCGAAGTGTCTTGATAGTTTTGCCTAGTTGATTTTGTACTTCATTTTTGTATTCCTTGAACTTTTCAAGGGCCTCAGACTTATGGCGCATGAGATAAATATATCCATATCTACTGAAATCATCAGTGAAAGTAATGAAGTAGTGAAATCCACCTCTGGCCTGTGTATTTATTAGTCCACATACATCTGAATGTATTAAGCCCAATAAATCACTAGCTCGTTCACTTTTACCAGTAAAAGGAGATTTAGTCATTTTTCCTAATAAGTAAGATTCACATACTTCAAATTGTTCAAAAACAAATGAATCCAAGAGACCATCTTTATGGAGTTTGGATATGCGTTTCTCACTTATATGGCCCAAACGATATGCCAAAGGTAAGTTTGATTTGAGTCATTTATTTTAGATCTTTTAGTATTTATGTTGTAAATGGGATTCATTTGATCTAAAATATGGAGGCCATTAATCAATTGTGCCGAACCATAGAAAACATTATTGAGATAAAAGGAACAACTATTATTCTTAATTATTATCTCAAAACCAATTTTGTCTAAACAAGAAATTGAAATAATGTTTTTAGTCAAACTGGGCACAAAATAACAATCCTCTAAAATTAAACCAAGTCCACTAGGCAAAGATAAAGTATATGTTCCCACAGCTAATGCAGCAACTCTTGCTCCATTTCCAACTCGCAGGTCCACATCTCCTCTAGCCAAAGTCCTACTCCTTTGTAGTCCCTGTACAGAAGTACAAATATGAGAACCACAACCAGTATCTAATACCCAAGAAGTAGTAGTTGATAAATTAATATCAATAACATAAATACCTGAAGTAGACGTTCCGCTTGCTTTGGCTTTCTTGATTTCCTCAAGATAGACAGGGCAGTTCCGCTTCCAATGTCCAGTCACACCACAATGAAAATAGTTTCCTTCCTTAGATACCCCACCTTTAGGTTTCAGTGCAGCCTTTCCCTTTCCAAGATTGGGCTTACCTTTGCCCTTGGGCTTTGTCGGGACTTTGGCCTTTCCCTTGCCCTTATTGTTACGGACCATCAGTACGGGCTTGGGTCAAACCTTTTTCATGTTGCCTTCAGCAGTTCGTAACATACTGAGCAATTGTGGTAGAGTCTTGTCAATTTCATTCATATTGAAATTGAGGACAAACTGGCTGTAGCTATCTGGCAACAATTGCAGAAGAACATCAGTGGCCAACTCTTGGCCCAATGGAAACCCAAGCTTAGACAGGCTTTCAATATAACCAATCATCTTAAGGACATGAGGTCCTACTGGGCTTCCTTCAGCTAGCTTACATTGGAATAAGGCCTTAGAGATATCAAACCTCTCTTGCCTTGCTTGCCCTTGATATAGTTCTTTCAAGTGCTCGATCATATCATAAGCAACCATATCCTCATGTTGTTTTTGAAGATCAGGATTCATAGTGGCAAGCATAAGACATCCAACATCTACCATATCATCGAGATGCTTCTTGTAAGTATCTTTATCAGCCCTCGAGGCATTAGCAGGTGGTTCATCAGGAAGTGATTTTTCAATGACATATAATTTCCGTTCTTGTTTGAGGACAATCCTCAAGTTACGGAACCAGTCAAGAAAGTTCAAACCATTCAATTTGTCCTTCTTAAGGACTGATCGCAATGAGAGTGTATTAGTGTTTGCAGCCATAATATATCTACAATAATAAAATATGCGTGTGAATAGATTTACCAAGTTTATATCAATCATTAAAAGGACTTTATTATATGATGTTTCCCACTATTTCAAAATTAATAACCCTCATATATTAATTTCGGAAAGACTTTCTTGAAAGAATTTCTAGTGGGTCAAGGATCCATATTTCACCTCCTCTTAAGTCAGCTTTGGCTTTACTCTCAAGATTATGGTTATTTAGGTAAGCAACACTTGCTAATTACATCATATGTAACTCCTACAATTTGGTGAACAACTCTTGTTCTAATCATCTTATGATATATCCAAATTACTTGCCTCTAGGTTTCTAATCCTATTAGAGTAACCTAGTTAAGTCATTAACCAATTTTTAACCAGCGAATATCACTTGTTTATTCTTCACGTTTAACCAAGATAAATACTAGTACTTCTCTTTGGCAAAACCTACATAGTATTGATCGAGGCCTTAACGAGGGCATAAATTGGAAGGCCATGTTGACTTAATATTTTAATAGAGGGATTTTATTAGAACGTTACATCTCACCAATTATGGTCTACTTTAGTCCATTTAATCTTTTAATTGATCTCATCAATTAATGGGGTTTATTATTACCAAATTTGCATGCTTTAGACATCCATAGCATCTCATACATGAATAAGTAAAGCAATAAATAAATGCAATAGTTATAGAACATAAACTATGGTGGTTCAACCCAAGCCAATGGGAGAACCAATAGGGAACCTAAAGGTGTAAGTCGTTTCACAAGCTGTCGATCCACACTAGTCGGCCCATCTTCCTTCTCGTCTAGTCTCCACAGTAATTTTTACAAATTACAAAATTTAGAAACTCGTTTTACATACGAGGGAGTAAGATGAGAAGAGAAATACAAGAGAATAGTAGTAAGGCACGACACGCAGGCCGTATTTATAAAATTACAACCTTTTATCAAATAGATCATCGGGCTATAACTATGCATTTCAAACACCGTGCATTTCAAAAATAGCATGTACCATTCAACGTTTTGTTAAGTGACATATTAAAATATCCTTTCAACCCTTTTATGGCCCATTAAGTTTTATTTATTATAAAACATACTGGAAGATGATGGGGATCTAAAGGCGGTTAGAGGAAGCGGGCCGAAGGCCCGCAACCGGAACCGCTTGATCCTCATCCCCGGGGGTGCGGGGGCGGAGTCCCTGCAGTATGGACCAGGGGTGCGGGGCAGAGCCCCGCGGTACGAACCGCATACCCCAGACAAATGAAACCTCACGATTTGATAACTTTTATCAACAGAATCATGTTTTCAGGATTTTAATCCTTAAGGTTTCATATCGGAACAACTCTTGTTCCACTGGCCAGTAAACTCTTACTGGAAATTGTAAAAATCACTGCTACATCATAATAGACTTGTTAATGTTTACAGTAATAACATAAAACCGAATAGGCCATAACACCATGATTAACATTTAATCACTTATCGAAAGGAACAGTTATCAGATTTCGCTTAAACGATTTAAACAGGAAAAGCATAATAAAATTAAAACATGCATCTCATACAATTGCATCACCCAAGTATTTAAACTCGAGTTCGTATCACACAAGTGGCTTTGATACCACTGTCGGAACGCCGGTGCCTCCAATGCGCAGCGGAAAATTAGAATAATAAA
Organism: Gossypium stocksii; assembly: GCA_020496765.1. Taxonomy (NCBI): domain Eukaryota; kingdom Viridiplantae; phylum Streptophyta; class Magnoliopsida; order Malvales; family Malvaceae; genus Gossypium; species Gossypium stocksii. Next base: position 61,603,228 of record CM035622.1, read on the forward strand.
AATTTTCTGGCGATCCATACCATGGATCCATGTGTAAGGAACGAATCGGGGTGATAAAAGGTTTCAAAATTACTGAAACTTCAATCTGAGTAGACAGTGACGCCTAGGCAACGGGAATCCTGAAGCACTATCGAACCAAGCCACAACCTTTATCGATGTCGGCCTCTACGTAGTCCACCCAATTGACAATGAACGGTAATATCCCAGAAAACTATTTTCAGAGATTATATTGTTTTGACGGCTGCTAGACCTTTTAACATAGTTTCGGGATTGCCTATATATTAGCTCTTTAGGGTTTTTACCCTTGCCATATATAACTCTGTATTAATTGGTATATATTCATAACGAATATTTATTTCCATATATAATCCGAATCATAATAGTCATCATTAAAATAAATATAATAACGTTTAACTGAAAATTATAATTACGTTAATTATAATAAAGATTTCGGTAAACTATATTTATTTAAATTTATATATATGAGAACCAAATTCATATATTAGAAAAATTATGTTCTGATTATGTGTACAACATCATTGTACAAATAGTATGTTCAATAGTTTGATTGCCCAATTAAATTAATTTTATAATTAATTTAATTCATGTAACAACCAGACACAATACCAACTATGTTTTACTCCGTTCATTTCAATCGTAGGGTGTGACCTTATAGGTTCTTGTAACGTTAGTAGTATATTAGAACTATTCTAATGTTACAAACAATGAGTGGCATCTAGCAATGCATCATTGCTACCTAAGTTACAAGAAGTCATGATTCGACATAACCTTTTGTGATTAACTTTTCATGCATTAATCCTTAAGTCCTATATATTTGGAATGGACACAAGTCATGGAATAGTCACACTTGCATAGTCCATCCCATGTTTCTTGATACCTTGAGTAGACTATGATATACAAATAAGTATGACATCTCATATCAACTTATTTGGGCATGGCCATGTATTTCTAGTCTCACTCAATCAAGTGTCCTGAGATATTACTCCTATTATGTAGGAGGGACTTATCCTATATTGATCAACCATATCCCTCTACATAGATTGTGGTATATCCAACATTAGTCTTAATAGAACCACCAATTACAATGTTCGTTTGACTATATCAAAATATACAACTCATGATGTTGGAATGATGATGATCTCAAGTATGAGGATCATATACATATTAATCACTAGGAGTAATATTATGACAATTACATAATAATCCAAGAAATATACTCATAGCGGGTCGGTCCAATATGTTGTTCTCTAACACACACATTCATGCATTGATTCTGATATTCCATATCAATGACAACTCTTTATCATCAATCAACTACATGTTAGTCTTAATGCATTATTATTGTCCTAGCCAACAATAATACTTGACTAAGGATCTTTTAAGAATAATCATATTATTCTTAGGACATTATTATAAAACAGTTTATTTATGCACACAGAAATGAAACTGAAATAATAATGGCAAAGCCTTATATTAATAAACATGATAAATCAAGTATGTTATCACAACTATCTCGTGATTGATCTTTGGGCATACTCTTACATTACACATGCTACGTAGTACGAGAATCAACTAAACTGTAGCTCTGATACCACTAAATGTAACACCCTTTACCCGTGTTTGACGTCAGGATAGGATACGAGGTGTTACCGGGCTTAGACATAAACATTCATGCAAAAGTAGGCCATAAAATTTCATTCATCTTTAAAATCATTCAAACACATGCACATCATCCCTTAAGTGAGCCTACGAGACTCAAAATGTACTTTAGGAGTGGTTCGGGACTAAAGCCGAAACTTTGGGAGACTTAGAAAATTTTTCATCAAAACAGGGGTCATACGCCCGTATAGATATAGGACACGCCCGTGTGGGTAGGCCATGTGATCACACACGTCCATGTCCATACCCCATGTAACTCTCTGTTTATGACGTCATAAACTAAATGAAACCATACGGCCAAGCCACATGCTTGTGTGCTAGGCCGTGTGACAAATTAAATTATCGTAAATTAGGTGCAGACTTCACTTGCCTTTGGCACACGTCCGTCTTGTCCACACAGCTGAGAAACACGCCTGTGTGCTCAGCTCCTGTTGAATTATTTTTCATTTCGAAGCTAAAATAGTTTTCACATGGCCACAGCCGAGACATGGGAGACACAAGCCTGTGTCTCTACCCGTGTGCTCTACACTAGGCATTCTGTTTCTTACAAATTAAGGTGTAGGGGACACACGGCCTGTGCACGCGCCCCTAGGGTTGACTATGTGTCACACACGGCCTAGACACACGCCTATGTGTCTACCCATGTGGACAATATATAGGCTACGTACCAAACCAATTGCCACCCTAAAACATAAACATACAAGCACCAAAGCATTAGTATAATTCATGGCATATTTAAGCAACCAACATGTCCTCAACTAAGACATCATCACATCATTCTCACTACATTTCTAGCATACTTAACCAATCACATACTCAACAACTTAAACCATGCAAATTATCACATCCGTGAAATGCATCAACATGCCATAATACTTGTAATCAACATTAGCCAATATCAATTGGCCTTATACAAAATGAATTAAATATCATCAAAAGCTAACACATTTGGCTAACCAATATGACATATAACAGAAAGACCAAGTCCCTATACATGCCATACTCAAATGTGTTAAAACTAGCTATACCCAAATTTCCAATTGATAGTGTGATCGAGTCTTCGACATCCTTCAATCCTTGAGTTAGCTTGGCGACACTATAAGAAAATGGAAAAGAAAGGGGAGTAAGCATAAAGGTTAGTAAGTTTGTATGTAAATAAATAATAACATTAATCATACAATATCATACACATAATATATTTATAACTTATCACAAATGTCATTAAATATCATGGATACATCTTTACTCATGTCAATTTCATAGTATACCATAAAACTCATAGTCATGATTTATTCATTCACCTCTTACCGAGATCTTATCGATTCATAAACTTAATAGTTATGAGCTTCGTGTACATACCTATCTTTTCTTTAGCATACTCTTTGGATTACCCATTAAATCAATTGGAATACTAAAGGATACTAGGGAAATCTCATATACATGGTAGGATGCCAACGCCATGTCCCAGACATGGTCTTACATGGGATCTCATATCGATGCCAATGCATATCCCATACATGGTCTTATACCAGATCTCATATTGATGCCAATGCCATGTCCCAGACATGGTCTTACATGGTACCACATATCGATGCTAATGCCGTGTCCCAGACATGGTCTTACATGGGATCACAGATAACCCTAATGTCATGACATTTGTATCCTATCTATTCCTAAGGTTTAAACGAGATTTCGAAACTTTAAACCTTGTTACATCTTCATCGAGTCATTATAAACCAAAATTCAAAAAAAAAAAATTATACATATCATGCAAAAATTAAAGCATTAAACATAATGCTGCATTATTTACCTACAAACTTACCTCGGTAACAAAATATGACTAATTATTCAATTTAGTCCGCAACTTTGTTCTTTCCTTGGTTTAGGTTTGGACTCCGTTCTTCTTGATCTATAATAACAAATTTCACTTATTTAATCATCACATTGTTCAAATAAGTCCATAAATCATACTTTGGCAAAATTATAATTTTGCCCCTAAACTTTCATATATGTTCAAATTAGTCCCCAGGCTCATAAAATGAAATGTACTCATTTTATTTGTTACCCAAATGTAACCTAACACATGCTCATAACAACCTACATTTTCCTTCAAATCAAACTTTTACTCTCACTTTACAACTTTTACAAAAAGGTCCTTTTTAGGTGTTTTCATGAAAAATCACTTAGTAAAAGATGTTTATCACACATCAAACTTTCATATTCCTTCATTAAACATCAAAACACATGTATGTCACACATAGGTAAATTTTTGAACTTGAAACCTAGCTCAAAATATGGTTAGAAATAGGTAAATTGGGTTACAAGGGTTTCAAAAATGTAAAGGCATTAGAAACGGTGCTAGGAAGTACTTACTAATGAGCTTGAAAAGCGATGAAACCCTTGCTATGGCTCCTTAGGGATTTTTGGCTATGGCATGAGAAAGATGAGCAAATTTTGGCTTTTTTTTTTCATTTTTTCATTATTTTATTAACTAAATGATTAAAATGCCCTTAAGGCCATAGCATGAGATTTTTCCATTCCATGTCTATTTTCGTCCATTATGACATAAAATGGTTTATTTACTAAATAAGGACCTCTAATTTACACATGCATTTCAATTAAGTACCCCAAAGCTTCTAGAATCTCATATTTTACAACTTTTGCAATTTAGTCCTAAAAATTAAATTGGGCACTTATGCACAAAATTTCTTTATGAAAGTTTCACACAATCATGCAAATATGTCATGGACCTCAAAATAATCGTAAAATAAATATTTCTACTTCAGATTTGTGGTCTCAAAACCACTATTCCGACTAGGCCCTAATTCAGAACGTTACAAATAGTAGAATATAAAGGGAAGAGTAAACAAGAAATATCTTGAATAGACCATGGGACTGATTGGTGGCTATCGCCTAAAATGAGTAAGACTATAGTTGAAAGATGTAATGGCATCATGATAAAGATGAGTAAGACCATAGCTAAAAGATTTTATGGCATCATGATAGAAACATGACTAAGACCATGGCTGAAAGACGCTATGACATCCTTTGATAGTTCGCTGGGATAGTAAACACAAGGTTATATTGTGTAAAAGCATTGCTGAAAGAAGTCATGGCATTGTAATGTGTGGTTTGTGCAAGTGTAAATAATCGTTTCAAGTAATAAGTAAGTAAAAGAGTTATCGTCTCCACAGAAACTATGTATGTTAATCAATTAATTGTAAAATTAACACAACAATTTGGTAAGTGAACACAATATTTTGAAGTGATTGATTGCTAAATTAAATTAAATTAAATAAATGAAAAGTGATCCCTAATAAAAAATTAATTTAAATGCAATGTATACAATAAAATGAATGAGATGAGTTTAGCAACAAATTCACAAACTTCAACAATCAATAACATGAATAAGTTAGAATAATTACATCTATCAACTTAGTCCGTTTTTATCATGCTTAATAATGTTCTGGAAAATATTACAAGGCAACTCCATCTTTCATAAACTTGAAACCAATATTAAGTCCTTTCAGAACCTTATACTTAGAAAAAACATGCATATTATTGGTCATATTTAACTAAGGATTTCTTAGAATTCATCTGAAGTAACAATGAGGGGTTAAGTTTAAAACAATTTAATCACATAAACCTAACAACAATGCAAGAAAATAGAGCTCTCTAGAGTTATTATGAACCTTTAATTTAGTTAGGCGAGGATCTAAATTAAGTATGCACTTTTCAACTATTGCGTCTATTAGTCATCGTTTGACTAGGATCGCTCAACTAATTTTGATGCACTCAATCACATATGAATGGAATACATGCTTGAGTTTAATTGAAAACATGAACGATTGAGGCACATAACATCATAAACACATTTAAATGGACTTTATTGAATTAATGCAATCATTCTAGCTAAACAAATTTAAGCTACCATTATTGATGACAATATAACAAAACAAGTTGCAAACATGATTAAAATCAATGAAAACAAAGACAATGGGGAATAAAATGTAACACCCCTCACCCAGATTCGTCGCCAAAATTGAGTACGAGGCATTACTGGACGACAACATAGCCAATTGTACGCAGTCAACCACAAAAATTCATTCCAATTTAAAACTATCCATAAAATATCGTACCTTCCTTAAAATGGGCCTACGAAGCCTAAAACATAGTTTGGAAGTAGTCTGGGACAAAACCAGACACTCAAAAAAATTTTAGAAAATTTGACCTCTTACTGGGCACACGCTCGTGTGAGATAGGGACACGCCCGTGTGGACAGGCCGTGTGGTTGCACACGCCCATGTCCTCAGCTCGTGTTGAATTTGTAACACCCTTATCCCGTAACCATCGCCAGAATAGGTAAGGGGCATTATCGGACTTGTAACTTAGACCAGAATAGTAAAACTTTAAACTTTTTATTAAACATCAATGCATCTCAGTAATATCAACCATATATAAACATAGCATGCTTAAAACAGACATATAAAGCTTCATTCATACATCAGGCACTAAATTGATAACATATAAAAGATATAAGAAAACATAATAAAATTTTCAAAATAGAGTCACATGGCCATGTGCCTCACACGGGCACCAGACACGCTCGTGTGTCCAGGCTGTCTGAAAATAGGGCATTCATACTAACTTGTGCACACGGCCACCAAACATGCCCGTGTGTTTGGCCGTGTAAGAATTAGTAAGCTACTAACTTGAGCCCAGGGTACAAGACACGACCGTGTGTCTAGCCCGTGTGGCATCCTGGCAAATTTTAACTATAATACAGGGGTCACATGATCGAGTTACACGCCCGTGTGCTCTGGCTGTGTGGCACAAAAGAGGCTTGGTACAAGCCATTTTCACAGCCAAATGATCATATACCAGCAAGCATCAATTTACAACAATTTCATATGCCAAATAAGCAACCAATTCAACCAATTCAACATCAAATAGACCATTTCATACCAACCAATTCAATGTCATATAATTGACATAAATATGAATGCATTTCAAGAATCCATTTCAAGTCAATCACTTACATTCCATATTCTAATCTCATCCATTCCAAAACCTTACCAACTCACAAATAAACATATGCCAAAATGGCCATTTCATACCTATTCCAAACTTACCAATTCATCCATAATATACCTATCAAACAACCACATATAACCATCACATGTGCCAAGCATCTCTTATCTAAACATCATATAAAAGACATATTATATAAAAGTCTCATACCAAAACATCCTTTTCAAAGATCAAGCCATATCACATAGCTTGAATATGTGCTCAAGTTTATACCAAATTTATCCATATGATAACCATAAAGCATCAACTTATAAAATAGCCTATACATGCCATATTTACAATATTTACAAAGATCCAAAAGTACCGAAAGTTTCTTGGATAGTGCGATTGTAATCTCTGACTTTTTTCGAAATCGAGCTAGCTTTCGAAATCTATAAAACACGAGAAAATAATGGAGTAAACTTTAAAAGCTTAGTAAGCCCGTATAATATAAAATTTAACTTATCGAATCAACATTTAAATGCATAAACAACGTAATCAAACCAAACCAAGTCATATGTCCTTAATGCCTATTCAATCATCATACACATGTTAGTCATATAACAGCCATGTATTCATCAATTTCAAAGATGAAACAAACATATAATATCCATGTAACTATACTTCATGTCTCATTTCATTCATTTATCAAATAATCATATAACATATAATCAAATAACCATGTAACCATTATTCTATACACATCATATATCTCATAACCATATAAATCATATATCATATATCTTGTAAGCATATACTTGTACATGTAATTCATGTAACTTGTACTTCATTTAACATATAATTCCATATGAATCATATAACATATATCTTGTAATCATGTAACTCATATATCACTTATAACATGTATTTCATATACACATATCGGTAAATTGCCCGTTGAACCTTTGAGAACATCGAGGGATACTCGAGTGATACACACACAGTGTATATATGTAAACTTGTGAATCCGTCAATTCATCATGTATGCTCTTTCAAGCCATGTACGATATGCTCCTTCTGAGTCGGTAACGGTAAGCCCGAAGGCTGAACATGTAAGCTCATGAGCTGTGGTGAGTCCACAACAAATGTAAGAGCTCAACGAACCTGTAGCCCTAGTGACATGTCACTTGTATCCTACGACTTTCTATGGTTTGAACTAGATTCGGTAATCGATAAAATCATGTCACCAAAAGGCATTTGAATCCATTATTTCATATATACATTCATAAAGGATGCAATTCAATTATTTCAATTATAAATATAATTCAATTCTAATTATACGAACTTACCTCGATTTAGCTCGTAAACTCGATATCTACTCCTCTACCGGGATTTGTTTATCTTGATCTATATTAATTCAAATTTAGCTCCATCACTCACTAACAAATTCAATTTAGTCCAAATACATGTAAATTTGAAAAATTACATATTTACCCTTATACTTTTAACTGCTTTGCAATTTAGTCCTTTACGCACAAAATGACAAATTACTCAATATTATCCACAATTCAACATAGCCGAATATTACTATGTTCCATACAAGCACATATCTTTCATTTATTCATATTTCTACCCACAAAATTTCTATCTATTTCAATTTAATCTCAAATACTCAATTCTATTAAAAAATTACTTTATAAAACTTGTATATCTATAAACAACCATCAATAATTTATCAAGAAATATCAAAATAAACATGTATTCAATAATGGAATCTTTCAAAAACATAACCAATTTCAAAAATTGAGGTACGGGCTAGCTATACCGAGCTGCAACGAGCTCAAAAACATAAAAATCATTAAAAGTGGAGTTAAAACTGTACCTAATCAACTTAGAAAGCCATGGCAGGAAGTGAGCTTGAAAATGGTAGTTTCTTTTTGTTTATTCGATGAAGAAGAAAACATAAACAAATTATAACATGGTTTTGTTTTATTAAAACTAACATATAAACTATTTTACATAATTAACCTTTTAGAAACCATTTAAAATCATACTAAATATGGACATAAATGTATACTATCTTTAACAAAGAGATAATATCCATTTAAGGACTTCCATTAATAAAGCCATGGTCAATTAAGCTCTTTTACTAATAGAATTCATGTTTTATGTGTTATGCGATTTAGTCCTTTTTATCGAATTAGCTATTTAAACGGAAAAATTTCTAAACGAAGTTTTCACACAGTAAATCTATCATGTTGTAAGACATAATAAAATAATAAAAATAATATTTTGACTCGATTAAGTGGTCTCAAAACCTCCTGTTCCGATTAGACTCAAAAATGGGCTGTTATAGAATTATTTTTCAATTCGAACCTACAGGGGTTTTCACACAGCCGAGCACATGCCCGTGCCTTAGCCCGTGTGAAAACTTTGGGGTATTCTATTTATGACATCATCACAAAAACTTCGTCACGCGGCCAAGCCACATGCCCATGGGCTAGGCCGTGTCTGTCACACGGTCGAGACACACGGCCATGTCTCTAACCCGTGTGTTCATTACAAAACATTAAATTTTCATAAATTTAGCTACAGGGAACACATGGCCTATACACACGGCCAGCCTCACACGTCCTAGACACATGCTCATGTGTTTACCCATGTGGACAATTATAGGCTATTTTCCAAGCCAATTGCCACCCTGAAACAAGCACAACTTGTACCATATTCACCACCATACATCATGATATTAATAAGACACCTAAAGGGCCACATTTGATGATTTAGCAACATACATTGATACATATCCACCCATGCACACTAACCCATTTCCATGAAATCCCTCATGATGATATATATATATATAAACCAACATTATCATTTGCCATATCACATGGCATTAGTTATAAAATAGACTTATGTCCACATCACAACCAACCCAAGGACACTTACAACACAAATCCATCCCTATACATTGTGACAGCCTTAAATCGACCCTAGTCGGAATGTGGTTTCGGGACCACAAAACTGAGGCTCAAAAATAATTTAATATTTATTTTGATGCCTATTATATGTGTTAATATCATGTGTGACACTTTGGTGTTTCAATTTAGAGTTATAAGTGTGAATTTAACTAAAAAGGGCTTAGTTGAAAACTTTGGAAGTATGCTAGAAAAATGGGTGATGGTTAAAAAGTTACATGTGGTAGAAACATGTCCTTACATGTCAAATTCACCTTTTTAACCTATAGTGGCTAGCCAACCCATCTAATGATGGTGTTTTGTTTTCTTTGACTTTGTATTTTAGTGAATAAGTGTTTTATGTGCTTATAATAAAATTTTAATAATAAAAATAATATGAATTTGGGGGTGAAAACATCAAAGTGAAGCAATTCTTCTTCATTGCCATGAAAAGAGAAAAAAAAGGAGAAAAGAACTCCACAATCGGCCCTTTGCTCATAGTTGATTTCTAAGGTAAGAATTGTGTCTTTGGTTAAATTAATGGTGGAATTTTGTTGTTAAGGACATGGAGTAGTCAACCCATGACTCAAATTTTGGTAATTTGAGAGATACATTCGGCCTTGCTAATTGGAGTAGTGAGTTTGTTTAAACTTGATAATTCTTGTTAAATATTGGAAATGGAGTCTTGAATGCTATAATCAGGAAGTGTGTGAGAATTTTGAGTTTGATTGAAAAAAAAAATAAATAGCTATGTATGGTGCTAATGCTACAATCGGCCTTGTAAGGGGTTGAGTAGATGAATATGGTTTTCATATTTTATTAAATATGTGAATGTGGTAGATGAATTGAGCAAATCACATGTGTTTTTCATGAGGATTCAATGATGTTTTGGAAATGGCTAATGCATTGATGATATTGTTGATAAGTGAATTAGGGAGTGTATAATTAATTGAAATTTTTGTTTAATTAAAACTTGTTAGTAAGTGATTATATACGTGTGAATTAATTTATCAATAGGGCTTGGTTGATGTGCTAGGTAATGTCTAAAATCTTGAATGTAAATTTAGGTAAGCTTCTTTGATAAATTATGGTAGTATACATGGGAATTGGCTAATGTGTGAATAACTTTTGCTCATGAATTGCCAAATTTGAAATTGGGATTTTGGCTAAGAAATTTGATATGTTTAATTAGTGGCCAAATGTGACCTTGATTATATGTTGTAACTTGAAATAAAATGTGAATTGTATTTGTGCTTTCTTCAAATGATGGAAAATCTTATATTCATATACATATGTTTCGGCTATAGGTGTGTTTGAAAAGTAGGTTCTTAAGTATTTGAGTTTGATTCCTTTGTAAGTTTTAAGTACTTAAATGGAATGAATATGAATTTTGTATAAATATGTTAAGGTCAATAACTTCTCTAAATGATGCCATATATGATGTTATGTTTTAATTATGTGAATAAAAACTTTAAAGAGTGAATTTGTATAAATCTGCTTGGTACAGCAGCAGTAACGTGTTTTGGAAAAATCACCATAAATTGTGGGAGCTGAATTAGAGGCTGAATAAATTATGTAATTAAAGCTTAATGAGTCTAGTTTCTTATAAAAGAAACCTTATAAGCAAAGGAATTTTCGATAAAGAGATATTTAAAGTAGTGTGAGACAGTGGCAGATTGACTCCGAAATCCCCTGTTCTATTTTTAGAAAATCATTATAAATTGTAAAAAAAAATATCCATAAGATATAATTTATATGATTAGAATCCTTAATGAGTCTATTTTCAAGAGAGATATACAAGAAAATTTTCTGAGACTTGAACTAAGAGATAATTGAACTTTAGTACAGAAGGGTCGGAACTGTCCGATAGTGAATCAGAGGTAACTTTGAGGATTAAACTGTATTAATTGGTCAATTCAAAAATTCTGGAAATTTTATGGTAGAAAGGTACATGGTCTAGTTTCAGGGAAAATTTACGGAACTTGATTTGAAGTTTTGTAGCTCCAGTTATGAATAATTTAGTGAATGTTGCTTAGGAAGTCAGCTTGTAGTGACTTATGATATATATATGTGATTGGCCGAATGTGTGTGCGTGTGTGGCAAAGGATGTATATATGTGTTTCTTATTTTTATTGTAAGTGAAATGATTAAGTGAGATATTTGAATAAGGATTAATAAAATTGAATTATTTAATTTAGCTCAAGAGCATAGAGGGACAAGTTCGGATAAAGGGAAAGCTAAAGTGGTTGAATAGCTGACTTATTGTTGCTCAGAAAAGTTCGAGGTAAGTTTTGAGTATTTAAATTTGGTATTTAATTTAAAATGCCATGATATACATATATGATAGATGAATGATGTCCCATTGTCCTTACCATAACAAGGTTATTGAAAAAGAAACCTTACACATGTTGATATATAGCCGAATGGATATTAGAGAATTAAACAAAGAACAAGATTGGGGATATATGCTTATGTGTGTTTGCTTATTGAGCTGAAAGTTTAGTAAACGAAGTATACATGTATTAGATTTGAATGATGTTACGACACAAAGTCAATGAGCATGTTATATGTCTATATGCGAATGAGTGGACTTGAATTACAAATGTGATTTTGCTATGAGAAATGTGGTAACATGTGAATAGATATGCATGAAACTATGTGATGTGAATCCGGGTTAAGACCCAAAGGCTATATGCGGAGATTATATCCGGGTTAAGACCTGATGGCTATATGCGGAGATTATGTCCGGGTTAAGACCCGATGGCTATATGCGGAGATTATGTCTGGGTTAAGACTCGATGGCTATATGTGGAGATTATGTCCGGGTTAAGACCCGATGGCTATATGCGGTGACTATGTCCGGATAAAGATCCGTTGGCTTTGTGTGGAGATTTTATCCGAGCTAAAGGTCTCGATGATGACTCGAGTAAAGTCTAAGATTAAAAGACTTCATAGTAACGATTGTTAATGAATGCGCTCAAAGCGTTAAGTTATACAGGTATGATATGCAAGCTTATTTTGGACCAGATCATAAGGTCATTACACGATTACATATGTGAGTATGAAATGAGACTATTTATATGATTATAGTACAATTGGTCAATGTGAAAGGTTACGTGAAATTATGCAATATGTTTTTGTTTACATGAGCTCACTATCAAGTGAAAGTTATCTGCCTATTGTATATGATGAGAACGTGTATATTCGGTTAATGGGTGACATGCCCAAAGAAGTGGGAAACAAAAATGTGAACAACTATGTTATAATTTGATTTTTATCCGTTGTCATTACTTAAAACTTACTAAGCATTGTAATGCTTACTCCGTTTACTTTGTTTCCTCTGTTTTATAGATCTCTTTTTGAAGCTACGAACTCGGGGATTGAAGCTTTAATCACCTACATTATTGTCGTTATTTTGGTACATTCGATAGTTATTTTGAGAACAATGGCATGTATAGGCTAATCTCTTTTTGTGAATCCGAATTACATTTTGAGTTGTATTTGTTGTAGCCATGTGAAAATGGCTTGCTTAATCTCTAAGTTGATGTATATGTAACACCCTGATTTTCGGAATTTTTCGGGTTTTGTGAATTTTAGTGAAATTTTTAAAATTTTGGTGTTCTAAAGGTTGATAATGTATGTACATGTGTTAGTGGGCCTATAGAAGGCCCAAGTTTAAGTTAAAACCCGGTAAAATATTAAGTTGGATTTTCAAGTGAAAGGGGACTTGGTTAAGTAGGCTTTTAAGAAAAACTGTGTAAAATATGTCACAAGTGAGCTCTTGGTAAAGTGGCAAGGTGGAGCCACTAAGCTCCTAGAAAAGTGGCGCCTAAGTGGATATTTAAGGACAAGGGTTCGAGTTACAAGGTAAGCGTAGAGTTCTTTTTAATTTTTAAGCATGTGCCGGGCATGTGCCTAATTTAAGTGAATTTCGGCAAGGGGGCTTGAGGGACTTGGGCCGATTTCTTTAGAGGGACTACTAGGGTTATATCATTTTCTTTTTTCTGTCATGACAAAATAGGGTTAGCCACCTTAGGAATTTTTCTCTGTTCTACTGTCAGAAAAGCCAAAAGTTGCCTCCATGGAAAGCTCATAGCCGAATTCTTCCTGTCCACCTCTACCATTGTTTTTTTCATTTTTCTTCTTCCCCTTTGATCTCTTCCCTAGCCGAATACCCACCTTGCACAGATCCACTCTTTCTTTTGCTTTCATTCCTCTTAAAATCAACCATAACCGATTGCTCAAAGTGCCAGAAATCCCAAAAACTGCTTCCTTTCTTGCCGATTTCTTGTAAGCCGAAATCACCATAGTTGTAGGGAGATAGCCAAAATTGCAAATCTCAGAGATAAGGTTTCTACTGACGTTTAAGGGTCAGATTTACATTAGATCTGCATAGGAACTGAAGGGAAATCGTTGGTAAGTGTTTAATACTTCAGATCTGTTCAATATTTCATATTTGGAAAAGCCGAAAGTCCCTAAAGTTAAGGATTTTGTCGTTTTGGACTTTTGGTAAATCAAGTGGTGGTTTCTTTGTTCTTTTTGTGTGTTAGTTAGAGAAGAAGGTGAACAAACAAGGAGTTGAAGACATTGGAACATCAGATCTAGATCTAAAGGGATCTAAATCGGCAAGGTAAGAACATTAAGGCCATTGGAGGTGTTGGCCGAATGTGTAAGTAAGGCTTTGGGTAAGTTTTCAATTCAGATTAAGTGTTAATATGGTCTAATCAATTAAGTATTGGATTGTAGGGATGAACGCATAGGAGATCTCGTAGGAGAAACTGCAAAACAGGTGTGTGTTTTGAACGCCCTTCAATGCGCAAATCGGCAAAAGCCGAAAAGCCGAAATGCCGAAGTTTCGGTATTTCGAGAGCTTGTGAGCGTGCGAACGTTCTCAAGTTAGTAGGAGAAGGTTAGTTTTGGAATCGGCACTGTTAGGCGTGTTGACCGCTAAATTTTGGACATTATGGTAAGTTGGGCCTCGGTGACCCAAATATGGGCCCAATGGGCGATTTGGGTCCATGTGAGTAAAAATGGGTTTAAAGGTGCTATTATGAACTGTAGGCGTGAAAACAGTTAAAACAAGATAACTGATTATGAAATTGGGACTAAATGGGCCTAATGGGCCAATCGACGTAATAGGGCTCATTAGGGGTTTTAGGGCTTGAATGCTAAGACTGAAAAACTGAGTTAACCGGACTTCTGTGACAACTATGCGATTAATAAATACTGTAATAAGCATAAAATCTGTAACATGAGGGCAAAATTACTGAAATACCCTTAGGGTAAGAAATTACTGTTTTGCCCCTAGGTAGAAAATTACCGTTATACCCCTAGGGCTAAAATTGACTATACTGTTTGACATGACTGTTACTGTTATTGCATGCCATGATATGTATCTATTGCATGGGTTGGGTTTTGATAATGGAGGAAGTGTGAGTGGCACAGCCACGTTACTGAAAAGGGGCTATGCCTCGTACTGTTTCTGAAAGGGGCTTTGCTTCGTATACTGTTTAACTGAGCAGCCACGCTGCGACTGTGGTGTGTGGGCTGGGTGGGTCGAGATATTCCCCACATGGTGTGTTGGCTGGTACGGGTGGTGTGTAGCGGTTGGTGGGTTGAGTAGTCTCCCCAATTGGATTTGCATTTATACTGTATTACTGTACTATACTGTTCTGGGCCTATGGGCCAATCTGTTATCTGAATAGGGCTTCAGCCCAGTATCTGTTATAGGGCCTTGGCCCAGATTACTGTTCCCTGAATAGGGCTCCGGCCCAGTATCTGACTGAGACTGGTTAGGGTTTAGGCCCAGTGGGCTTGAGCCAATTTGGGCTTTGGATGGGTTCTGCACACACTGAGTTTTCCCAAACTCACCCTTTCTTTCCATCCTTGCAGGTGAGCCCTAGATCGTGACTTGGACGCTGGGAGGGATTCAGAGTGGCCACGAGGACTGAACTTTCATCATAGTTGGTTTTTTTATTATTATTATTTAATTACCTTTTATTGGTTTTATTTTGACATGGGTTGTAATAAGGCCGCTATAACTATTATTCGGGATTTCTCTACCGTTTTATTTCAAACACAAACCTACACCGTTTTCAAAATTAAACAAACATTTTATTAACCAACCTGACTTTACTGAAGACTAAGGAGGAAAATAAGACTAAAATGAAACGATTAACAAATGAGATAGGAATTAGGTTGAATAATAATTAAATCGGGAATTTCAAGAAAAACAAGTATTACTTTTCAAAAATCTCAAACATCAGACTTAGTATATAGGACGGCGTAGCATAGTCTAGGTGATGTAGCACACCGGACATGGCCATAACGTCTGGGCCGGGTCTGGGATATTACAGTATATGTTTTGTTGGAAATTTTATGTGCCTTGTTACTTCGACGCATGGGTTATATGATGTGATGATGGTATGCTTAATACCCAGAAATTTGATTACACCTATTGGTCGGTAGTCGTTTGACAACCTTGATAGTACTCTTATAGTAAATATACGTGAGATGGTTGCCTTAGTCGAATTACCTTGAATGTTAGATTGTTCAGATCTAGAATTTAAATTTGATCCCAAATCAAATTTCGATGTACAACCGAATCTATGTCTTGTACGTATCTATGAACCTTAGTAGGTTGTATTTAGTTATGTAATACCTTAATACCCTATTTCAGCGACGGACAGGGGTATAGGGTGTTACATACATACCATAGTTTAAATGGTTTCATTCCACTTTACCAAAAATAGATGTTGATAGTGTGGGTGATCCTCTAACACGTCCCGATCCCAAGCTGGCTCGACTGAATCTATAAAACAAAGGAAAAGAGAAAGGAGTAAGCTTTAAAAGCTTAGTAAGTCTATATATAAATAGTTAACATCATGGCAACATTAAATAATAGCAAAAGTTGTTTTCACACACCAACTTACCACCCATTCTTACCAATATTCACACACAACCATACAAATTATTTACACCTACTCAAGTCCACATGCACCCTTGCACCCACATATATTTCCCCACAATTCCACTTGCTCATATAAATGCACCTGCACTTACACACCACCATACTATACCAAACTCTTTAGTAAGCTTTCCCGTTGAACCCTTCGGTTTAACCTTTGATACTCAGTGGTTTTCAGCACATAGCTCCACCATCACAATAATTCGTCTCTCGTGTACACATGGTGAAGGTCGCTTTATCACCCATGTTACCTAGCCATTAAATCCTATAGCTCTCATGTACACATGGTGAAGATCACTTTATCACTCATGTGACCTAGCTACTTATAGCATAGCTCTTGTGCACACATGGTGAAGGTCGCTTTATCACCCATGTGGCCTAGCTACCACATAAATCTTATAGCTTTCTTGTACACATGGTGTCCTACCCTCGGAATCACACATGTGACCTAACTACATAATATCCGTATCTTTCGATTTTTCCAAAGGTTCAACTAGGAATTTACCTTTCCATAATTTTTAACATCAAATAAATTTATCCATCATCAACATTTCATAATATACATTAAAATTATTAATGTACAACTAAAATTTGACAAATTTACTTACATATAAACTTACCTCGACAACAAAAAGTGATATTTTGCAAATAAATCCGATACCTTGCCCTTGCATCAGTCAAGGTTGATTCCTCAATCTTCTCGATCTATAATGACACATTTAACTTGTTTAATACACACATTACTCAATTTAGTCGATAATCATCCTATGATAATTTTTACCATTATACCCCCAATTTTGTCAATTTTTACAAATAAGTCCTTAGGCTCGTAAATTGAAATGTATCTATTCTCTTGGTTACCCAAGCTTAGCCGAACATTAATAGTACCCAAAATAGCCCGCATTTCTCATCAATTTCTACTTTAACCACACAAGTCCCTATCTTTACAATTTGGTCCCTATTAGGGGCTTTCATGAAAAATCACCTAGCAAACATGGTTTACCACACCTTAAACTTTCATATTCCACCATTAGACATCAAAATACTTGAATGTCATACATGAGTAAAATTTTAAACATCAACCCTAGCTTAAAATAATGGTAAAATTAGCTAGAGCAAGTTACGAGGATTTCAAAAATACGAACATGGGTAAAATTTTAAACATCAACCCTAGCTTAAAATAATGGTAAAATTAGCTAGAGCAAGTTACGAGGATTTCAAAAATACGAAGAGAATTAAAAACGGGACTTGAATGTACCTTGAATCAAGCTTGAAAGTGACCAAAACCCTAGCTATGGAAGGCCTCTAAATTTTGGCACCAAGGAAGAAGATGGACACTCAATTTTGACTTCTTTTCCCATTTTATTATTTACTAATAAGCAAAATGCCCCTCATTAAAACCTTTGTTATTTTTCTCCTTCGTTGGGCATTTTTGTCCAAATTAAGTTAAAATGGTTTAATTACCATATAAGGACCTCTAATTTAAAATCTCAATTCAATTTAGCACCTTTATGGATTAAAACCCATATTTTTCACCTATTGCAATTTAGTCCAGCCTATCTAATTGGACATGCAAATAATAAAATTTATCCACCAAAATTTCACATAATATTTCAAACACTCAATAAACATCAAAACTCAATCGAAAAATTTTTTTTAACCTCAGAATCATGGTTTCAAAACCACTATTCTGTTGAGCCTCTAATTCGAGATGTTACATAAAATCTGATTAATTTGATAGTCTCGTAGAATCTAATCAAAATGGCATCCTCCAATCCTTGTGTTCGCTTCTTGGAAAGTTACTTCTCAAGGTGGCCGACCAAGAGAGTACCTTCTCAAGGATTTGCTAGCTACGAGAAAGGGAAAATATGGATGCTTATACGTGTAAAGAAAGAAAGTAAATGAGAGAATGAAATGAGAGTGAAAGATGAATGATGTTTGAGAGATGAGGGATGAAGGATATAAGGAATAGGAGTGGGTATTTATAGTGAAGGTTGGCAGGTGAGTTTACTAAAAATAATGTGTAGAATCCCCTAATTTACTCACTTGCTTGGCCGACCACACATTGTGGAAGGAAATGGTTTGTTGGTTGCTTGATGCAAGCATGAAATCATGCTTGAATCAAGCAAGCGTGTGGACGGTTTCAAGGGCAAATCTTGTGGGTTATTTTTTGATTTATTTACAAGTGTAGGGACCTCTGATAAATCCCCCAAAATTGATTTTTGGGCTGTTCACAAATGTTTTATCGAATTAGATTGTTCCCCCTTGTTTGAATGGTTTGGTGACCCAATTATTTACTAGACTTATCCATCAATTTATCCATCTTCAATTGGATCCGATCAACTTCTTCATGACCCATTTTGCATGTTTTTACCATCTGTATAGAGTGAATTTGGGCATGTCCATGTAACTTTAATTTATAAACAAATCATGTATAATTTCCTCGGTCCAACTACATTAAATAATATCAAGATTAATAGGTAGCATAAAATAATTAAAATATGCATAAATTTAATCCAAAATAGCATAAAATTATATTCTTCATTAAATCATGCCTATTATTGAAAAATAAACAAAACTCTATATGAATTAGAGTTTACAAGCATCATAGTTAGTCCAATAGGACATTAAACATGGGATAGTCCAATGAGACATTAAACTCGGGATAGTCTGATGGGACGTTAAACAAGGGTAGTCCCCTGGAATAGTAAATGTCACACCATAAGTTTGGTGAATCAGAGTTTAAGGTGTAGAGTTGTAAAGTTATCTGATTGACGTAGTTGAATTTGCTGCTTACAGTCTTCTTGTAACACCCCTAACCCGTAACTGTCGCCAGAATAAGTTAAGAGGTATTACCAGATCGGTAACTTAGTTCAGAACAATCATATAACGATAATCATTTCATATCAATCGAAGTCATTCATTTATACATGTATCATGCTTAAATAGAGCATAATAAACTTTAAACATACATTTGGGATAAAATTAAAATCACATGAGAGTTTAGGGAAAACTTAGAAATATTTTCAAATAGGAATCACATGACAGTATGAACAGGTTGTGTGCCTCACACGGTTATCAAACTCACCCATGTCACAGGCTGAGTGGAAATAGGGCATACATACTGACTTCTGTAACACAGCCAAAGACACGCCCGTGTGCTAAGCCGTGTGAAATATGAAGGGTATACTGAATTGGCCACACGGTTGACCACACGCTCGTGTGTCTAGCCCGGGTGCCTATTCGAATTGGCCTCACACGTCCGTGTCTGGGCCATGTGTTCGGCAGTGCCAAACCTGTAGGGTATACTGACTTGTGCCACACAGCCAATCACATGCCCGTGTGTGAGGCCATGTGGAGCACTGAAACTCAATTCGACTTGAACCATCGAGGGACACGATTGAGACACACGCCCGTGTCTCTACCTATGTGGACAAAAATAGGCCATTTACAAGGCCAATTTTCACCCTTAAAGGGTATACCATACAAGTCAAACAATAATTGTAACACCCCTAACCCAAATCCGTCATCGGATAGGCTTACAAGGCATTTAACTAATAAGCCTACAGGAACTTATGAATACATACCAAACATAGATTTCATATTTGTACTTACACACCACCGAAAGTAAGCAACTTCAATGCGAGTACAACCAAAACATGTTTCAATTCACATTGCCATTCCATCCATGTCAATATACAAAACTCCAAAGTTTACCAAATGAACAATATCAATTCATAAAGTGATTCCACCTAAATAAGTATAGTCAAACCTACTTAAAAGCAATGTAACACATTTATTTGTCAATTTTCTCATTAATTACAATGAATACTCTTGCTATTCTACCTAAACATATGTGAATAACATAAATCTATATGCCTTTTTCCCTATTTGACAATAGTGCAAAATAACCATTCACATAACCTCATCCAGCAATTCATTCGTATTTAAGAACTGTTAAGCCATTTTCGCATGGCTCGAATATTTACAAGGTCAAAATGAATTTAAATTCCAAAATAGAAAGCTTAGCCTATACATGCTATTATTTCAAAACGAAGTAACTATTGAAAGTACCAAAATACAACGATAGTGTGGATGACTTAAGCTTGGATCCCCGAGCGCGTAGCTTTAAAACGAGATCTATAAAAACAGAAGAAAAACATAACAACGGATAAGCTTCCATAAGCTTAGTAAGCTTTGAGCAATACAAGCAATTTAAAATTTTATATTCACACTAATATACCATATCTCTAAACTCATTTTATAATTACCTAACAACTTAGCCGAATATACATCTATACATAAGGAAAAATTCAGCACCTGCTTTCTATTAATTCAAACTCATATAATGTGGCTAAAACTCGTATTTTCATATAGCATCTTACATTGGCCGAATGTATCACCATTTCGTACGTAAATATAACATTTATTTACATATTCATCAATCTTAATACTTAAGATTCAATCTATATTAAATTCCTACCTGAGTACATGATACATACCTGGCCAACTTAATAATTTGAGCATATTCAATTGAAGTTATATCACAAATTCTCATAGTCTGAAACTTTACTTGAATCACCAGCATTATAGCCTGCTAGGCACGAAGGCCCGAATACACATCACCGGCACGAAGCCAACAGGCACGAAGGCCCGAATACACATCACCAGCACGAAGCCTGCTAGGCACGAAGGCCCGAATGCACATCACCGGAACGAAGCCTGCTAGGCACGAAGGCCTCAATACACATCACCGAATTTCAAGCATATTTATTCACATTCTAATATGTTTCACATAGCATATCATATTTTGACATTACTTCATGAATAACCATCGGCCCAAACACATACATATATCCTTCCCTACACATTCGGTTTAATGTAAGTAAACACATCAATCCCGTATGCACATATCACTCTCTTTACTTTCATTTACAAATAACCATATGGCTACAAATCTTATACCATTTCATTTCACAAATAGTTTTACTCAAATGAGATCAAATAGTCATAATGCCTCTAATCTAAATATATATGTCATCTTCAAGTATGTGCTAAGTTTAACTACTCAAAACTTACCTCGGTATATTTGAACGGTTGCGAAACGGCTACTCAATTACTTTCTCTTTTCCCCTATCCAACTTTGAACCTCTTTGCTCTTGAGCTTGGAAACACAAATATGTTCGTTTAATTAATTAACCAAAATGATTTACTGATTAATCATATTTATTTCCAAGCATTATCTTATAACACCTAAACTTATAATCTTATTAGTAACTTTCATTAGCCGAATATCAAATAACACATTGGCATATAACATATAATCACCATGCCATTCATTTAACCGAAGAGATTTCCATTTATACAAATCAACATTAAAGTTTTCATATTCGGCAATCACCCTTTTAAAAAAAAACAATATGTATCATATTTTATATAAATATGACATGGCTCAATTTCACACTTATTTACTCTACATCTAGTTCGCATACTCAAGCAAAGATTCACTTAGCTTATGATGCTTTCTTAAACATAACTAAACTATGTAACCGAATGTCTATATAAGCACGAGATACATACATAAGGCATATATATACATATAATGCATACTTTAATACCATATACTTCTATTTATTTCTCAAATTATACTATAGCTTCATGACATATAGCTAAGTCCAAATGTCAAAGTATTAAACATTTACCATTTTACCAATGGCCATTAACCACTAATGCCGCATATACAATTACAAACATACTCATATGCTTAAACTCAACTCATCCATTAATAATTCAAAACATTAAAACACCAACCAAGCAATACATTTTAATCATGGCTGAATATATATAAATAACCAAAATCTCATCTTTTAGCACTTATACCTATTGACCGAATGCTTCAAGCTTTTATATTCATTTTTTAACACAATTTATTAAGCTTAAACTCAACTTCTAGTCATCTTATAAATAAAATTATCAAACATAAAACCTCTATGCTTAATAGTCCTAACCGAATGATCCTTAACAATTAAACCACAATGTACAAAATTTCACACTTCAACTTACAAGCTCATAAACACATAAATTTTTCCATTACAAAGTCCATCTAACCCTCATTCATCACTTTCTAACATCACATTCAAGATTCATATTCTTCCAACTCATTACCGACTATACAAAGCACTAAATTAAAAAATTTCAATTCACGGGTTTAGGATAGAACTAAGATAGGAACTCAAATACATCAAAATAAAATCAAATTAACAAGTTTTACCTTGGATTTTAGACCTTTAATTACCGAATGACCTAGCTTCAACTTCTTAGTTTCCTTTCTTTAACTTTCGGCTAACAAGGAGAAAAGATGAACACTTTTCTCATATATTTGGTTTTATTCATCTTTTCCTTGTTTAATTTATTTTATTTAATTATTTTAAATCCAATTTCATTTTAATATAGCAAGAAAACGTAATTTATTGGAAGAAATCATGTCATGGCTGGCCACTTACTAAAATTAGGGAAATTTGACATGCAAGTGCCTTACTTTTAATGCATGTATTATTCGGCCCTTTACAAATCCATTTATCACATCTTAAAATTTTATCACTTGAGTCCTTTTTCACAAATTCGCATCAATTGACTACATCAAAACATCAAAACTTTCACACATGACTTAACACATATAATATACATAGAAATAAGCATTTAGAAAATTTTTCGACTTGGTTTTGTGGTCCCGAAACCACATTCCGACTAGGGTCAAATTTAGGGCTGTCACAACTCTCCCCCACTTCAGAAATTTTCGTCCCTGAAAATCTTACCAGTAAATAAGTTTGGGTAACGTTCTTTCATAGAATTCTCAAGCTCCCAAGTAGCTTATTCTACCCCGTACCTGACCCACAACACTTTCACTAATAAAATTCTCTTATTCCGCAACTCTTTCACCTCGTGTGCCAGAATACGAATTGGTTCCTCTTCGTAACTCAAATCAGATCAAATCTCAATGTCGGATGGACTAATCACATGCGTTGGGTCGGATCTATAGCGTCGAAGCATAGAAACATGAAAAACATTGTGAATCTTTTCAAGTTTAGGGGGCAAAATCAATCTGTATGCTACCGGCCCAAGTCGTTCTGATATTTTATATAGCCCGATGAACCTCGGACTCAACTTGCCCTTATGGCCAAATTTGAGCACCTTTTTCCAAGGTGAAACTTTAAGAAACACTTTATCTCTGACCTGATACTCAATATCTTTTCGTTTTAAATCCGCATACGATTTCTGACGATCTGAAGCTGCCTTAAGACTATTACGGATCACTTTTACTTTCTATTCGGCATCCTTAATCAAATCAACCCCGAAGATTTTACTTTACTGAGCTCGGTCCAAAACAACAGTGTACGGCATTTACAACCGTATAAAGCCTCGTAAGGTGCCATCTTGATACTCGTTTGAAAGCTGTTATTGTCGGCAAATTCAATCAACGGTACATATTTTTCCCACGAGCCACTAAACTCAAGTATGCAGCATCTCAACATATCCTCGAGTATCTGAATCACTCACTCGGACTATCCATTTGTCTGAGGATGAAAGGTAGTGCTGAAATAAAGTTTGGTACCCAAAGCCTCATGCAATTTCTTCCAGAATCGTGAAGTAAATCTGGGATCTCTATCTGAAACAACAGAAGTAGGCACCCCATGTAATCTCACAATCTGAGAAATGTACAATTCAGCCAACTTATCGAGCATATAATCGGTACGAACAGGGAAAAAATGAGCCGACTTTGTCAATCGGTCAACTATAACCCAAATAGAGTCTTTCCTGCTTGGCGTCAGCGGTAAACCAGACACAAAGTCCATCGTAACCCGATCCCACTTCCACTGTGGTATCAAAATCGGCTGAAGTAATCCCGAAGGCACCTGATGTTCTGCTTTCACTTGGTTGCATATCAGACACTTAGATACAAAATCAGAGATGTCTCGTTTCATACCATGCCACCAATATTGACGTTTTAGGTTGTTATACATTTTTGTGCTACCTGGATGAATCGACATTCGACTATTATGAGCCTCACTCAGAATTGTCGAAATAAGTTCTGAACTTTTTGGAACGCACAATCAATCTCTGAACCTCAAACAATCACTGTCATCAATTCTCAACTCTGAATCTACACTAGAA
Organism: Gossypium stocksii; assembly: GCA_020496765.1. Taxonomy (NCBI): domain Eukaryota; kingdom Viridiplantae; phylum Streptophyta; class Magnoliopsida; order Malvales; family Malvaceae; genus Gossypium; species Gossypium stocksii. The sequence goes on from CM035622.1 coordinate 61,628,017, forward strand.
TCACATTGAGCCCGCTTAACAATCAAATCATCATCGGTTTTCTGAGCTTCGCAGATTTGTTGTATTAACACTGGTTTTGCTTTTAATTCTGCTATTAACACATCATCAACAGACACCGACAAATGTACATTCATTGCTTGTAATACAAACAAGGGTTTCCAACTGAGAGCATCCGCAACTATGTTAGCTTTTCCTGGATGATAATCAATAACAAGCTCGTAGTCTTTCAGCAATTCTAGCCACCATCTTTGTCTCAAATTCAAGTCTCTTTGAGTCATTAAATATTTGAGGCTCTTGTGATCAGAAAAGACGTGACATTTCTCTCCAAACAGGTAGTGACGCCAAATTTTCAGAGCAAATACAATAGCAGCTAACTCAAGGTCATGAGTCAGATAATTTCTCTCATGAGGCTTCAATTGTCTCGAAGCATACACAACCACTCGGCCCTCTTGCATCAAAACGCAGCCTAAACCATTTAGAGAGGCGTCACTATATACCACAAACTCTGTAACACCCCTAGACCCGTACCCATCGCAGTAGAGTCAAGAGGCATCACCAAACAATCATTTAACTAATCGTAAACTCACTCGCACAATTCATAACATAATTCAATCATAAATTTGACACTCCAAATCGGATCAATGATCACACATGACCATTTAATATAAGACCACTTTTGCATACAATATGACCATTACTATTCATATGGTAAAAAGAATGTCAAAGATTAGCAAAGGGCAAATCCAAAATCAACTAGGCTAACTTACCATGCTCAAAATAATGTACAACATAACATACCACCCTCTTAAACCTCAAACAAACGGTACCTAATTTTTTTGCTTGCTTTTTGTATAATTCCATGAACATTTGATCTCCCATGCGAATTTAAAACATCAAACAACTTTACTCCTAGTTTTAAGTTTATACTACAGAACCATTTCAATGAATCTCATATAAACTCCATTCACATGCATCATAACCAAGTTTAACACCATTGACATAGAAGTAAGGTATTGAGGAAGCCATTTTCTCATGGCTATACTTAATTACATCATCAAAAGATATTTGTTTAACAATAAAATGTCAAGCCTATACATGCCATGTTCAGGGTTTAATTATAAAATACCGAAAGAAGTTTGTGATAGTGTGGATGACTTCAACCCTGGAACTCTCGAGACTGTAGCTACCAAGAGATCTATAAAACAGAAAGTAAGAGCAACGGGGAAAGCAATCATTTGCTTAGTAAGTCCTTAAGTAATGAAATCATTAAAATTTAATGGCATAGAACATCTAAATTTGTTAAATTCATACCATGGCCGAGTAAGGACATAACTAAAATACCACCTATATTATTTATATCACAAAGAACAGATCAGGGTGTCTGACAAAGCTCAACACATAACCAAATACATTCATTCCAAAATTTCATATCTATCCCTTACATATTCACATGTATCTCATAATTACAGAGTTGAACTCTCCAACAATCGAAACTCATGCATCAAAATCGGATCATAAACATTTGAATTATTAACAATGATCTATACATCCTTATCGAATTTAAAAATCACAATTCAAGGATGATCAGATTCTCAACAAAAGTAAAATACATACCTGTCTATCTTACAGTAAGTAGCACATTTGCTTGAAATTATTTCTAGCCTTTCGTATATGAATTCTCGTGTGAAATGCTTACGGGGTTTAAATCCATATATGATGCCCCACGGATGGTCTCCAGGACCAAACTCGGATTTTAACACTGGCTCGTAAGCCCTTCGAGACTAAGCTCGGATTTTTAACACTGGCTCGTAAGCCCTTTGAGACTAAGCTCGGATTTTTAACACTGGCTCGTAAGCCCTTCGAGACTAAGCCTGGATTTTTAACACTGGCTCGTAAGCCCTTCGAGACTAAGCTCGGATTTTTAACACTCTAATTTATAACCGCTCATTTAAGCATACATAACATGTCACATTTTGATAACATTACGGATACGAAAATGCAAATCTCAACATGCTACCAACCATATATCATTCGATTCTATACTTGTAATCAGAGAATACAATTTCATAACAAAATATAATAAGATCCAATACTAACATTCGGCTTTCAAATAATTGCTCTAAATTTTCATTCCCAAAATGACAATCAAGTATAACCTTACATTCAAGCTCATATGTTATACATGTGTACTATAACTTCATCTTGTCATAAGTTGAAATTCATTACTCGAGAACTTACCTCGTATCTTTCTAAGTTGTATACGGGTTGGCTATTCCACGACCTTCGCTTTTCCCTTGTCCGAGAGTGTCCCTCTTTGCTCTTGAGCTTAATCAAACAAGTTTAATTATATTAAACTTTATTCATTCATCTCACTTGTTCACTTTACTTTCATTCCAACAAGACACATACATACTTCCTTTACTAAGCACATTCGGCCAAAACACAATTAAGCTACATGTCACATATAAATTATTGATTTAAAACAAGTATACATAGATCTTTTAACCAACTCAATACTCAATACATAGTAATCATTAAGGGCCAAATATGTCATATTCTAAATAATTTAATCATGAGTTATTGTCCATCACTTTTAGTACATAATTCACATATTTGGTCAATTTCACATTCGGTTAAGCTCAAACACATAAGACAATCTTTGAAGTTTCAAGGCACCACTTAGTAAGCGCACGCTCATGTGAACTTAAGTGCAATAATTATCTATAAACTATTTATTCACTATCTCCTATCATAAAATAAATTTCTAGCTCCCATTTGGCACAGTAGTATTATGCTAATCCATTTCTTATCTTGTTATCACAAGCATAACAAAGTTACTTTTCAATCATAATTATCACCTCATTCATCCATTTACTACGGACAAAATCGAATGTCCCATAAGCAAACAAGGCACACAAGGTATAATTACTTAAATTTTGGCCTACAATTTCCTAATTCAACTTACCACAACCCGAATGGCCTCATTTTCTTCTTTTAATGACTTAACAACCACAATTGTTCAAGTAGATACTTAAAACCACATTCGGCAATAGCATATCCCTATTCCACATATAATTCAAAGTATTTTATACCAAAATTCACCTAAACTGAATCTAAATTATTTTCTAACTCAAAATTTATCAAATTTAACACTTAAGCAGACAAATTTCCTTCAACTAAAAACATCTTCACATTCGGCAATTGTCTCATTGCCTAAGCAAACCTCAAAATCATCCTTTATAACACCTATTAACTACATGAGCTATTTTCAATATCAAATAACAAGGTTTCATACAACCACACCCTTGGTCGAACAAGTTTCTTTCAAATTAACTAAATTATAAGCCATGGGCTAGATAAAATACAAGCTAACAACCAAAATGCACCAAAAATTTTCAAAGAAAATAATTAAACTTACCCTAATCAAGCCTTGATCAAAACCGATTGCAAGAGCTATTTCTCCCCCCTTTTCTCTTCAAATTCGGCAAAGATGAACAAATAAGAACAACTTTGTTCTTTTCACCCCTTTTCTTTTATTAATTAATTATCTAATATATTAACCACCAATCACATTTGATTTAATATCACAAAATACAAAAATAATCATTGAAAAGCTTCATGGCCTGCCACTAATGTGCAAATATGCATATTTGACATGCAAATCCAATTATTTCAAAGCTTTCCTTATTTTAGTCATCATAATTTGTCCATCTAGATTTCTAAGTTTCTCAACTAAGCCCTTGGCAAATTAAATTCACATTTAATTTGTCAAATTCAAACATTAAAAATTCACACATACAATTAGCACATAAATTAAACATAGGAAATTAAAATCAACTTTTTCATTGACTCGGTTTAGTGGTCCCGAAACCACTTCCCGACTAGGGTCGAAATAGGGCTGTCACAAACTCCTTACCGGACTCGGGCTGAACCAACATAGAAGCTTCCGTCAAAAGAGTTTTCAGCTGGTCGAAACTTTTCTGACATTTTTCAGACCACTCGAATTTGACGTCCTTCTGCAACAATTTCGTCAACGGTGTTGCAATCATCGAGAAACCTTTTACGAATCATCGGTAGTACCCAGCAAGTCCTAAAAAGCTCGAAACTTCCGAAACATTTCTCGGAGGTTTCCAGTCAAGAATAGTTAAAATTTTGTTCGGATCGACTCGAATACCCGACGTGGATACTACATGTCCCAAAAAGCTGAACTCACGCAACCAGAACTCGTATTTACTGAATTTCGTGTACAACTAATTATCACGTAAAGTCTGAAGCACAAGTCTTAAATGCTCGGCATGCTCGATCTCATCGTGAGAATAAATCAAAATGTCATCGATGAACACCACCACAAATCGATCCAGATACTGTCTAAACACCCGATTCATCAAGTCCATGAAAACCGCAGGGGCATTTGTGAGCCCAAACGGCATCACTAAGAACTCGTAGTGTCCGTATCTCGTTCTGAAAGCAGTCTTTGGCACGTCGGAATCTCTAACTCTCAACTAATAATAACCGGATCTCAGATCAATCTTTGAAAACATTGAAGCTCCTTTCAACTGATCAAATAAATCATCGATTCGGGGCAACGGATATTTATTCTTTATAGTCACTTTGTTCAGCTGTCTATAATCGATACACGTTCTCATACTTCTGTCTTTCTTTTTCACGAACAAGACTGGTACGCCCCAGGGTGAAAAACTCGGTCGTGCAAAACCTCTGTCTGTCAACTCTTGTAGCTGAGATTTCAATTCTTTTAACTCGGTAGGTGCCATACGGTACGGGGCAATCAAAATTAGAGTCATACCCGGAACCAACTCTATACCGAACTCAACCTCTCTAACAGGTGGCAATCCCGGCAATTCCTTGGGAAACACATCCGAATACTTACAAACCACCGGTACAGTCTCAAGCTTTCGTTCAAATATTTTGCTATCCAAAACATAAGCAAAATAAGCTTCACAGCCTTTTCTCAAATATTTCTGAGCTTGCATCGAAGATATCACGACTGGCAACCTGTTCAAATCGGAAGACTCAACCCGAACTATCTCATTATTTGAGCATCGCAACTCAATAATCTTTTGCTTGCAATTCACTACCGCATCGTGCACAGTGAACCAATCCTCTCGATAATAATATCAAATTCGTCGAACGGTAATAACATCAAATTGGCCGGGAAACAAGAATCTCGAATCATTAGGGGGCATTCCTCGCACAGTTTATCAACTAACACATATCGACCCAGATGATTTGACATTCGAATCACGAACTCAGTAGACTCAACAGGTAGTGTCTTACTGGATGCTAAAGTTTCACACACATACAAATGGGTTGAACCGGGATCAATCAGAGCAATAACATTAGTGTCAAAGAGAGTAAAAATACCAGTAATAACATCAGGAGAAGAAGCCTCCTCACGGGCACGGATAGCATAAGCTCTGGCAAGTACACGAGCCTCAGGTCTGATCGCAGTGTCTCTGGTCCCTCTCTGGCTGCCGCTAGCATTACCTTCACGCCTCGGTGGTCGACCTCGTGCTGCCGTGCTACTAGGCCTCTCACTAGGATCAGTAGTACGTTCAACCAGTTTTGGACAATCTTTAATGAAATGATCGGCAGATCCACATTTAAAACAGGAGCGATCATGCATTCTGTAGCTCCCTGGATGCCACTTTTCACAATGCTAGCATTCTGTTCTATCCCGACGATCATTGCCTACACTAGCAATAGAGGTGGCTCGCGTACTCACTGGAGGTCGATTGCGATCTCATCTGGAATAACCCGAATTAGCCTTAGATCTGCTCGACTCATCTCGAAATTTCTTCGAGGATTGCTGAAAAGATTTTCCCGACGATCTCTTACGGAACTCTTTGACTCTGTCTTCAGCCTTTTTCTTCTCAATTCCAAGCTCTTCGGCCTTGCAAGCTCGCTCGACAAGTACTACAAACTCTTTAATTTCCAGAATACCGACCAGCAATTTGATATCTTCGTTTAAACCATCCTCGAAGCATTTACACATAGTGGTCTCAAATGATATACACTCACGAGCATATCGGCTGAGCCGTATGAATTCTCTTTCATATTCGGTCACCGTCATTCGACCTAGTTTAAGCTCGAGAAATTCCTTCCGTTTCTGATCGATGAATCTCTGACTGATATACTTTTTGTAGAATTCGGTTTGGAAAAACTCCCAGGTAACCCGCTCTCTTGGCACAACAGAAACCAATGTATTCCACCAATATTGGGCAGAATCACATAACAGGGATACAACACATTTCAAACATTCTTCGGGCGTACATGATAATTTATCAAAAACTCATATTGTATTATCGAGCCAAAACTTGGCCCGGTCAGCATCATCACTGACTGTAGCCCAGAACTCTTCAACCCTGTAATTTCTAATTTTATCAACCGGAGGCCTACTCGATCTCAACGGATCAGTCACATGAGGAGCTACATATGTCAGAAGAGGAGTATTCAGGGGCGGGGCTGTGGAACGGCCGGATTTGTTTGAATAAATTGAGTGAACCAGTCACTCATCATTGCGTAGAAAGCTTGTCTCGTGTCATTATCTCGATAACTGGTATTTGGCTGAGAGTCATTAGGTGCAGTCCCTTGCGCGGGAGCCAGCTCTACACTCTCAACGTCATCCGCTGCAGCTCGTTCAGGATCGGGATTCATTTCTATACAAAAATCACATTTCAATTGTCAGAAGTCATCACACTATCGCATTAACACAAAATGGCATGTATGGCTAGACTTACACGCACTATGTTAGTCCTAGAATCAACTAAACCGTAGCTCTGATACCAATAAAATGTAACACCCCTAACCCAAATCCGTCGTCGGATAGGGTTACAAGGTATTTAACTAATATGACTACAGGAACTTATGAATACATACCAAACATAGATTTCATATTTGTACTTACACACCACTGAAAGTAAGCAACTTCAATACGAGTACAACCAAAACATGTTTCAATTCACATTGCCATTCTATCCATGTCAATATACAAAACTCCAAAGTTTACCAAATGAGCAATATCAATTCATAAAGTGATTCCACCTAAATAAGTATAGTCGAACCTACTTAAAAGCAATGTAACACATTTCTTTGTTAATTTTCTTATTAATTACAACAAATACTCTTGCTATTCTACCTAAACATATGTGAATAACATAAATCTATATGCCTTTTTCCCTATTTGACGATAGTGCAAAATAACCATTCACATAACCTTATCCAGCAATTCATTCGTCTTTAAGAACTGTTAGGCCTTTTTCGCATGGCTCGAATATTTACAAGGTCAAAATGAATTTAAATTCCAAAATAGAAAGCTTAGCCTATACATGCTATTATTTCAAAACGAAGTAACTATTGAAAGTACCAAAATAACAATGATAGTATGGATGACTTAAGCTTGGATCCCCGAGCGCATAGCTTCAGAACGAGATCTATAAAAACAGAAGAAAAACATAACAACGGATAAGCTTCCATAAGCTTAGTAAGCTTTGAGTAATACAAACAATTTAAAATTTTATATTCACACTAATATACCATATCTCCAAACTCATTTTATAATTACCTAACCACTTAGCCGAATACACATCTATACATAAGGAAAAATTCAGCACCTGCTTTCTATTAATTCAAACTCATATAATGTGGCTAAAACTCGTATTTTCATATAGCATCTTACATTGGCCGAATGTGTCACCATTTCGTACGTAAATATAACATTTATTCACATATTCATCAATCTTAATACTTATGATTCAATCTATATTAAATTCCCACATGAGTACATGATACATACCTGGCCAACTTAATAATTTGAGCATATTCAATTGAAGTTATATCGCAAATTCTCATAGTCTGAAACTTTACTCGAATCACCGGCATTATAGCTTGCTAGGCATGAAAGCCCGAATACACATCACCAGCACGAAGCCTGCTAGGCACGAAGGCCCGAATACACATCACCGGCACGAAGCCTGCTAGGCACGAAGGCCCGAATACACATCACGGCACGAAGCCTGCTAGGCACGAAGGCCCGAATACACATCACCGAATTTCATGCATATTTCTTCACATTCTAATATGTTTCACATAGCATATCATATTTTGACATTACTTCATGAATAACCATCAGCCCAAACACATATATATATCCTTCCCTACACATTCGGTTTAATGTAAGTAAACACATGAATCCCGTATGAACATATCACTCTCTTTACTTTCATTTACAAACAACCATACGGCTACAAATCTTATACCATTTCATTTTACAAATGGTTTTACTCAAATGAGATCAAATAGTCATAATGCCTCTAATCTAAATATATATGTCATCTTCAAGTATGTACTAGGTTTAACTACTCAAAACTTACCTCGGTATATTTGAACAGTTGCGAAACAGCTACTCAATTACTTTCTCTTTCCCCCTATCCAACTTCGAACCTCTTTGCTCTTGAGCTTGGAAACACAAATATGTTTGTTTAATTAATTAACCAAAATGATTTACTGATTAATCATATTTATTTCCAAGCATTACTTATAACACCTAAACTTATAATCTTATTAGTAACTTTCATTAGCCAAATATTGAATAACACATTGACATATAACATATAATCACCATGCCATTCATTTAACCGAAGAGATTTCCATTTATACAAATCAACATTAAAGTTTTCATATTCGGCAATCACCCTTTTAAAAAAAAAAAACAATATGTATCATATTTTATATAAATATGACATGGCTCAATTTCACACTTATTTACTCTACATCTAGTTCGCATACTCAAGCAAAGATTCACTTAGCTTAAGAAGCTTTCTTAAACATAACTAAACTATGTAACCGAATGTCTGTATAAGCACGAGATACATACATAAGGCATATATATACATATAATGCATACTTTAATACCATATACTTCTATTTATTTCTCAAATTATACTATAGCTTCATGACATATAGCTAAGTCCAAATGTCAAAGTATTAAACATTTACCATTTTACCAATGGCCATTAACCACTAATGCCGCATATACAATTACAAACATACTCATATGCATAAACTCAACTCATCCATTAATAATTCAAAACATTAAAACACCAACCAAGCAATACATTTTAATCATGGCTGAATATATATAAATAACCAAAATCTCATCTTTTAGCACTTATACCTATTGACCGAATGCTTCAAGCTTTTATATTCATTTTTTAACACAATTTATTAAGCTTAAACTCAACTTCTAGTCATCTTATAAATAAAATTATCAAACATAAAACCTCCATGCTTAATAGTCCTAGCCGAATGATCCTTAACAATTAAACCACAATGTACAAAATTTCACACTTCAACTTACAAGCTCATAAACACATAAATTTTTCCATTACAAAGTCCATCTAACCCTCATTCATCACTTTCTAACATCACATTCAAGATTCATATTCTTCCAACTCATAACCGAATATCCAAAGCACCAAATTACAAAATTTCAATTCATGGGTTTAGGATAGAATAAGATAGGAACTCAAATACATCAAAATAAAATCAAATTAACAAGTTTTACCTTGGATTTTAGACCTTCAATTTAGCAAATAATCTAGCTTCAACTTCTTAGTTTCCTTTCTTAAACTTTCGGCTAACAAGGAGAAAAGATGAACACTTTTCTCAAATATTTGGTTTTATTCATCTTTTCCTTGTTTATTTTATTTTATTTAATTATTTTAAATCCAATTTCATTTTAATATAGCAAGAAAACGTAATTTATTGGAAGAAATCATGTCATGGCCAGCCACTTACTAAAATTAGGGAAATTTGACATGCAAGTCCCTTACTTTTAATGCATGTATTATTCGGCCCTTTACAAATCCATCTATCACATCTTTAAATTTTATCACTCGAGTCTTTTTTCACAAATTTGCATCAATTGACTACATCAAAACATCAAAACTTTCACACATGACTTAACACATATAATAGACATAGAAATAAGCATTTAGAAAATTTTTTGACTCAGTTTTGTGGTCCTAAAACCACATTTCGACTAGGGTCAAATTTAGGGCTGTCACAATAATACCAAATTCATACCAATTCAGCAGCCAATATGAACATTTCAAGTCGCAATTCATACCATTTCTTATATTGAAACACAAGCTAAACCAGTATACTAATTCAATCATATGAACATCCAAATACCATCCATCATTCCAATAATTCCATCTCATGAAATCATCATATATTAATATTTTCAAATGCAAACACACTTCATATATCAACTTGTCCATAAACATACTAAATATGAACACTTATATACCATCATACCTAATGCCAAATTAAGCCACATCTCCTGGCTAGTTATAAACATTCAAAACATGTACCAAAACAACATCCATATAACTAGGCTATACATACCATATTTACACAACTCTTTAAATCCCAAAAGTACCAACAAGATGTTTAGATAGTGTGTGTGAATCTCCGGCTTCGTCTGAATTGAGCTAGCCAACAAACCTCTATAAAACACAGAGAAATAAACGGAGTAATCTTAAATAACTTAGTAAGTTGCATAATATAGAATTAAATGTACCAAAATTCATAACATAAGCAATCAACACAATATATATCCAAATTCAATTGATACATTTGCCTAACACATGGATACACCAATAGGTTAGTATTTCCATTCACATGTAACAAATAATTCATTACTAAAATTCATTTGACAATTAAATTCATGTACATTTCCACTATCAACATAAATTACATGTAACAATGCTACCATTCAATCCATATAAAACATGTTCAATTTGGTACTTTGTCATATAATTCAATTAGAAAATTAGCCCGTTGAACCTATTAGAACATCAAGCAATACTCGAGTGATACACACTAAGTGCATTAATCGTAAATCCATCAATTCATTATCATTTCTACTCTTTCAAGTCATGATCAGTAAGCTCCTCCTGAGCTGATGTACGGTAAGCTCTATCAAGCTGAAATAGTAAGCTCTAACGAGCTGAAAATAGTAAGGCCATACGAGCTAATATACCGGTAAGCTCATACGAGCTATGGTGAGTCCACAACACATGCAAGATCTCGACCAAAATGGTAATCCTAGTGACATGTCACTTGTATCTTACGACTTCCTACAGTTAAATTGGGGCTCAGTAATTATCAATAATTCAATTAGGCATTCAATAATCAATATTTTAGTTTCTCAATTCATATACTTCCAATTCAATTAAATACATACTTTAAAATACATAATTCTAATTATACGGACTTACCTCATATAGCCCAGATAAATTATCGTCTACTTTTCTACTTTTCATTTTCCCCGGTCCAATTCCGGTATTTACTTATCTTGATCTACAATAATGTCCAGTTCAGCACATTCATTACCACTTTATTCAATTTAGCCCATAATTTATAATTTGGAAAATTTAAACATTTGCCCTTAATGTTTTACACTTTTACAATTTAGTCCATATCACATAAAATTGTAAATTCATGCACTTTAGTACAACCCATGCTTAACCGAATTATACACATACAACTAACAGCCCATATTTTCAATTTATTCACATTTTTAACCACAACATTTCACATTTTCACAAATTAATCCTTTTTTGACATTTTTGTCAAAATCACTTTGCAAAACTATTTAATCTATCAATAAACCTTCATAATCTTTCATCAATCATCTAATTACTCAAACATGCAACAATGGCATCATTCAAAAACTTTAACAGTTTCGAAATCGAAGGTACGGGCTACTAGATTAAGTTATAACAAACTCAAAAACATAGAAATCATTAAAAACTGAGCAAAAACTGTACCTTAATGAGACATCTAAGCTTGGCCGAATGGAAGCTAAAAAAATGGCTATTTCTTCTTCTTATTTTCATTGGAAAAGAAGCATAAAAGATAATTGTAACATCCTTTACCTGAGTTTGACTCTGGAATCGAGTATGAGGCAGTACCGGATAATAACATAACCAATCATTTACAATCGGCCATAAAATTTTCGTTCCAATTTAAAAAATTTTCAAAATACATCATACAATCCCTAAAATCGGCTTATGGGGCCCAAAACATAGTTTGGGAGTGATCCAAAATCAAATCGAGAACTTCAAAAAATTTTGGAAAATTTGGTCAAAAACAGGGCCCACGCCCGTGTGAGACAGGGACACGCCCGTGTGGGCAGGCCATGTGGTCACACACGCCCGTGTCCCCAACACGTGTGGAATTATTGCAAATTTCTTTTTCAGTTTGAACTTACAGCGGTTTTCACACAGCCAATCACACGCCTGTGTCCTTGGCCTGTGTCCCTTACATGGCCTCGACACGCCTGCGTGGTCACCTCGTGTGCAAAACTGGAGTATTATGTTTATGACGTCAACATGCAAATTTGGTCACACGGCTGCGGAACACGCCTGTGTGACCAAGCCGTGTGACGTCCTTCATCTCCGAAATTTTCATACAGGTTTCACATGCCCTATACACATGACTGTGGCGGCCGGTCGTGTGGCCCTAAGTTAGGCTATTTTCTAGGCCATCTCTTGCCCCAAAACACATACAAAATTATACCATTTTTATCACCACAAACCATACACATTTTTAGGCAGCTAAATGACCACATTTGGTAGTTTAACAACATATATCAATTCATCCACACACAAGCACATCAAGCACTTCATGAATTTCCTCACAAAGATATAAATATATATATATATACCAATATCATCATTGGCCATATCACATGGCCTTAATTACAGAACAACTTATCAAAAGACAAATGTCCACATGATAGCCAAACCAACTTGACACTTACAACACCACTAAGTCCCTATACATGCCATAGTTCAAAAGAATTCTCATTACAATACCAAAAGAATGTTGTGGATAGTGTAGGTGATCCTCCAATGCTTCCCGATCTACGAGCTGGCACTACTCTATAAAATAAGAAAAAGAGAAAGGAGTAAGCTTTAAAAAGCTTAGTAAGTCTATATGCAAACAATTAGCATCATACCAACTCTCTTAATGTCCAAAAATCATATCATCACATATCAACTTACCCACCAATATTACATACATTCCAAGCATATTATTTAAACGTACCTAAGTTCACATGCACCCTTACACACATATACACTTTCCCACATATTCATTGGCTCATAATACACCTGCACTTACACACCACATAACCACACAAATCTCTTTTAGTAAGCTTTTCCATTGAACCCTTCGGAATAACATCCGACACTTAGTGGTTTTAGCACATAGCTCCACCAACACATAATCCAACTCTCGTGTAAACATGTTGAACTCTCAATATCACCTATGTGACCTAGCCATTGGATCCCATAGCTTTCGTGTGTACATGGTGTCCAACACTCAGAATCACACCTACGACCTAGCTACATATAACATAGCTCTCGTGTCTACATGATGTACCCTCGATACCATATATGCGAACTAGCTATTTTTAACCCGTAGCTCTCATGTACACATAGTATACACCCAGTATTACGCATGTGACCTAGCTACTTATAAAATTATTATCTCGTAGCTCTCTTGTACACATGATATACACACTGTATTACACATGTGACCTAGCTACCACATAGTATCACGTTTCTTTCTTGTACACATGGTGTCCTACCCTCGGAACCACACATGTGACCTAGCTACACACTATCCGTATCATTCGTTTTTTGAAGGTTCAATCGGGAACTCCAAATTTCCATAATTCTTAAAATCATAGAAATCAGCCAACATTATCCATAACATATATTAAATTAGTATTATAAGATTTAAAATCGATGTATTACTTACATATAAAGTTACCTTGATTACAAAATGCGATAGTTTGCAATTTAGTCTGAGACCTTCCCCTTGCCTAAGTCAAGGTCGATTCCTCGTTCTTCTCAATCTATAACAACACTTTTAGCTCATTTAATAATCACATTATTCAAAACAACCCAATACTTCTTATAGAAAATTTTACAATTTGACCCCTAACTTTTTCAATTTTACACTTTAGTCCCTAAGCTTGGTTTATGATTTTTATCCTATTTTCTTGTATTTCAAGCCTAGCCGAACCACTTTTTCTCTTATAGCAGCCCCTAATTTCCATCATTTTACAATTTTTGCACACAATATTTCACCTTTTACAAATAAGTCCTTTAGTAAATTTTCATAAAAAATCACCTAGTAGAAGTTGTTCACCAAACTTTAAACTTTCATATTCTACCACTAGTCATCAAAATACATGCATGTCATCATGGTAAAATTTTAAACACCAACCCAAGCTCAAAATAGTGGTAGAAATGGCTAAATCAAGTTACGGGGATCTCAACAATAGAAAGAGCATTAAAAACAAGGCTAAGAGTCACATACTATGAGCTTGAAAAGTTGTCAAAATGCTAACTATAGTCCCTTACTATGTTCGACCAACACATGAGGAAGATGGACAAATTTTTGGTTCATTTTCCCTTTTTATTTCTGTAATTATTCAAGTGACTAAAATGCCCTTCATTAAAACCTTTGTTATTTTTATCCTTCCTTGGGCATTTTTATCCAAACAAGGTTAAAATGGCCTAATTACCATATAAGGACCCCTAATTTAAAAACCCAATTCAATTGAATACCTTTATGGATTAAAATCCATATTTTTCACCTATTGCAATTTAGTCCAACCTACCAAATTGAACATGCAAACAACAAAATTCATACACCAAAATTTCACATAATTATTCAAGCTCCTAATAAATAGCAAAACTCAATCAAAAAAATATTTTAGACTTCCAATTAATGGTTTCGAAACCACTGCTCCGTTTAGCCCCTTATTCGGGATGTTACAACTCTTACCACTTTAGGGATTTTCGTTATAAAAATCTTACCAGTAAATAGGTTTGGGTATTGTTTCCTCATAGCTTCCTTCGGTTCCCACGTAACCTCTTCCACACCATGCTTTTGCCACAATACTTTCACCAAGGCTATGCTTTTGTTTCTTAACTGTTTAACTTCTTAAGCCAAAATCTTAATTGGCTCCTCTTCGTATGTCATGTCTAGCAGAATCTCAATCTCCGAAGGAGGAATCACATGCGAGGGATCTGAATGATACCGTCATAACATTGACTCGTGAAACATATTATGTATCTTTTCCAATCTTGATGGTAGAGCTAGTCGGTATGCCACTGGCCCTATTCTTTCCGTAACCTCATACGGCCCAATGAAACGTGGACTTAATTTTCCCTTTCGGCCAAATCTTAGTATTTTCTTCCACGGTGACACCTTCAAAAATACTTTATCACCAACCTGAAATTTAATCTCATTTCTTTTCAAATCAGCATAAGACTTTTGCCGGTCAGAAGCAGCCTTTAAAAAATCTCGAGTTATCTTCACCTTTTTCTCGGTCTCCCTTACCAGATCAACACCATGTATCTGTTTCTCACTCAACTCAGTCCAATATAATGGAGTTTAGCACTTTTGGCCATACAATGCCTCATACGGTGCCATTTGTATACTTGAGTGATAACTGTTGTTGTAGACGAATTCTACCAAAGGTAGATAATTTTCCCAACTACCCTCAAACTCTAAAACACAACACCAAAGCATATCTTCAAGAACTTGAATTACCCTCCCGGATTGTCCATCGGTCTACGGATGGAATGCAGTACTAGAACTCAATTTCATACCTAACGCCTCTTGCATCTTCTTCCAAAATCTCAAGGTGAACCTTGGATCTCTATTCGATATAATAGATATAGGTATTCCATGTAATCTCACAATTTCAACAATATATACTTCAGCCAATTTGTCAGGTGAGTAATCAACACGTACCGGTATGAAATGAGCCGATTTTGTCAATCTGTCAACAATAACCCACATAGTATCCTTCTTTTTTAGAGTCAAAGGCAAACTCGTCACGAAATCCATTGTAATCCTATTCCACTTCCACTCGGGAACCATTACTGTTTGAAGTAAACCCGAATATACCTGATGTTCAGCTTTCACTTGTTGGCAAATGAAACACTTTGTCACAAACTCTAAAATATCTCTCTTCATGCCCGGCCACCAATGGAATTTCTTCAAGTTGTTATACATCTTGGTACTACTAGGATGTACGGATAAACAACCACTATGTGCCTCATGTAAGATTTTTCGAATCAATTCATCATCTCATGGTACGCAAACTCTATCACAAAATATCAAGCAATCATCTGAACTTACTCGAAAAGTAGAGTTACCACCTGTTTCGCACTGAGCACTCTTGGCTTCCAGTTCACTATCATTCTTTTGAGCTTTGCAAATATGCTAAAGAAACAAATGTTTAGCCCTTAACTCGGCTAATATAGCACCATCATCGGACAATGTCAAACTCGTGCTCATAGTTTTCAAAGCACACAAGGATTTTCTGCTCAAAGCATCTACAACCACATTTACCTTTCCGGGATGATACTCAATCACTAGCTCGTAATCCTTTAATAACTCAAGCCACCTCCGTTGTCTCCAATTCAATTCCTTTTGATTCATCAAGTATTTCAAACTTTTATGATCGATAAAAAACTAACATTTCTCACCATACAAATAATGGCAACAAATCTTCAAAGCAAATGCAATGGCAGCCAACTCTAAATCAGATGTCGGGTAGTTCTTCTCATGTGGTTTTAGTTTTCTCAAAGCATAAGCCACCACCTTGCCTTCTTGCATCAATACGCATCCAAGGCTGTTCAGTGATGTATCGTTATAGATCACAAACTCTTTCCCCGACTCATGTTGCACTAACACTGGTGCCTCAGTCAATTTAGCTTTCAATTGATCAAAACTTTGTTGACATCTTTTAGTCCACTCAAATTTAACATTCTTTTGAAGTAGCTTAGTCATAGGAAAAGCAATTATAGAGAAACCCTCGAAAAAGCGTCGTTAATATCCAGCTAGACCCAGAAAGCTTCTAACCTTAGTCACATTCTTTGGCGGCTTCCAACCAACAATCGCCGAAATTTTGCTCGAGTTAACCCGAATATCATCACCTGAAACTATATGTCCCAAGAATCCAACTTCATGAAGCCAAACCTCACTCTTGCTAAATTTAGCAAACAACGTCTCTTTTCTTAGAATTTGCGACATCATTCTCAAATGCTCAGCATGTTCTAACTCATCCCGAGAATAGATCAATATGTCATCTATGGATACTACTACAAATTTATCCAAATACTGCTGAAAAATTCGATTCATCAAATCCATAAACATAGCTGGTACATTAGTTAAACCGAAAGGCATGACAAGAAATTCATAATGTCCATATCTCGTTTTAAAGGTAGCTTTCGACACATCAGATTCCTTAACCCTCAGTTGGTAATAACCGAATCTTAAATTGATCTTAGAGAACACCGTTGCTCCCTTGAATTGGTCCAACAAATCATCAGTTCTCAACAATGGATACTTGTTCTTGATAATCACCTTATTAAGTTACTTATAATCAATACAAAGCCTCATCGATCTGTTCTTCTTCTTTATGAACAATAGAGGGGCACCCCAAGGAGAAAAACTCGGTCTCACAAATCCTTTGTCTGTCAACTCTTGCAACTGAGCCTTTAACTCTCTTAATTCAGTCAGAGCCATTCTGTATAGAGCAATGGAAGTAGGTGTAGTCCCGGGTAACAATTCAATGGCAAACTCAATCTCTTTGACAGGAGGTAACCGAAGTAACTCCTCTGGAAACACATCTAGAAATTCACAAACTACTAGAACAGATTCAAACTTCAATCTTGACACCTCAGTATTTAGCACATATGCTAAACAAGCTTCACACCCTTTTTTCATACATTTCCTAGCAGACATACAAGAAATCACTATTGGCATCTTACTCGACTCATCTGTTCCAACCCAAAGAATTTCACCACTTTCACATTTTAGCTCAAGGGATTTTCGTCTACAATTTACCTTGACATCATGTAATGTTAACCAATCCATGCCCAAAATAACATCAAACTCATCAAATGGCAACAACATCAAATTAGCTGGAAAATAGTAACCTTGAATCATCAAAGGACAATTCTTGTAAACCTTATCTATCAACACAAATTTGTCTAATGGGTTCAAACTTTAATCACAAATTCAGTTAACTCAACAGGTAATTTCTTACTATGCACCAAGTTCATACAAATATAAGAGTGAGTGGAGCCTGGATCTATTAATGCAACAACACCAGTATCATCAAGTGATAATGTATTGGTAATCACATCAAGAGATGATGCCTCCTCACGAGCTCGTATAGCATAAGCTTTAGCAGGTGTTCTTGTCTTGGATCTTGAAGCTGTATCTTTCTCTATGCTTTTACTACTAATCCCACCTTTGACATTCCTCAGTGGTCTACTCTTACTAGTAGTGTTACTCGGTCTAGCACTTTGAAATTTCTCATCTCTCACTTTCTCAGGGCAATTTCTAACAAAATGATCTAGGGAACTTGTAACGCCCCAAAAATGTAGGGGTTGTGATTTTGCATGATTTGAGATAAAATGCATGTTTGGCGTACTGAATAGGTGATTTAGGTGTGTTTGAGAAGCCTGTGTTCAAGCCTTGGCTTTAGCAAAATTTTTAGTTTTTGTTCTTAAATGAAGTTAGACACTGGCAGATAAGCTTTATAAATAATTACGCATGAGTTTTGTCACAAAAAGCCTTGTAGTTTGGTGGCAAGTGGCGTGACTTGGCAACTAAGAGAACTTGGGTTTGAATCCCATGGTAGGCAAGGGATAATTATTTTGCTACATGGGATGGCAAGTGTTTGAAGTGGATTCGAACTCTAAGTGGGAGTAGAATTAGTCTTGGGGAGAGATTCAGGGCATATGGATGAAGGTTAGTATGGTTTTAGAGGAGGAAAAAGTGGTGTGAATCAAGGATTTGAAGATGGGGAGTGTTGTTTACCGAAATTAGGACTCCTTTTGTGCCAAATTTGGTTAGTATGGGAAAGGAAGTTCGGTTTGGGTTAGTAAATGGTTGTGCACCGTTTTATTTTCTTGCAATTTTGAGTTTTTTTTTTAGTTTCTTTGGTGTTATTCTCTAGGTGCCGAATTAGATTGCCGAATTGACCTTTTGGGGAAAACTATTTGTGTTGCCGTGCATTTATTTCAACTTTGTTGAACTGAGCTTCTTTTCTTTTACCCTTTTCTGCTTCTCAATTTCTTAGCCGATTGTAGTCCTCTCATTCACCAACCTCTCTTCTCTTGTCAGTTCTGAATTTCTCTAGTCCTTTCCCCTTCTCTTTCATTCCTTGATTTCCCTCTCTTTCCTTTATTGTCGTGCTTCTCTCTTGTTCACTCATAAGTCGAATAATTCACTTGTGAGTTACCTCTTCTACCATTTCTTGCTTTGGCCGAATACCTTTACATCTCTGGGCCGGTTAGACACTCTCATTCCTCTTGATTTCTTCTCGATTATCAGTTTGCCATTGTGATCAGATTCATCTCTTTTCTTTCTCTATCATATTTATGTCATTCCATCATTATCTTCCCATTATTTGATACCTTGGCTGAATCTTCCTTCTCTTTTGGGAATCAGATTTAGTTGTTTTCTCTTTGGCAATCGGTTGATTTTGTGGTCACAACTCTCTTGTTTTGTCGTTGGGTTTGGTTAGTGCTTATGACTTCTTTTCAAGTAAGGTTCTTTTGTTGGTATGGGTTCCCCTAACTCTCTGCTTTGATTTCTGATTAATGATTCTCTCTCCCTTCTTGTTTGAGGGGGTTCTTTGGGTTCTAGGACTCTCACAGAGTAAGGGATTTCTCTAGTGAGTAGTGGCGTTCGAAGCTTTCCTGTCGCCAATCGAACGTATAGTTGGGGTAAGATGGATTGTTGGCCGAATATTCTACTAATTCTATTAAGTTTATGTTAGTGGTTTTTAACCACATCTATAATCGATTCTCTAATAAGATTTGATTAATATATAGTTATTCAGCAAGCAACATCCATTTGGATTTTAGCCGAGCGATTTTTGGGTGTTAGGTTTTTTACTAATAATTCAAGGTGGGTAGTATGGACAATTTAGGGATTCAAGTTTGTGAATTTTATTAAATGATAGGCTAATGATATGCCTTGTGGGAATGTAGGCGTTGGGCGTGAGCAATTCACTTGACTTCGCTAAAAGGTGTGTAACTATACACCGTAAATATTACTGCTGTAAAGCTGAAAAAGGTGTGTATTCACACCACTGTTTAATAACGAATTAGCAAAAGCTGAAATGCTAAAACTTTGGCAACTATGGCCTCACGTGCGAACGCTCGAGTGGTGAACCGAGCCTGCAGATCATGTGCGACAGACTGTAGAGGCCGATATGGGCCTCGTTGGGCTGCAATGGGTCGTGTGGGCCCAATGGGCTCATGGGCCCCAGACGGACAAAATCCACGGTAAGTGACAAATAATGGATTGGGCTATGAAATTCGCATAGCCGTGACTAGATTGAGGCTAAATGGGCCACACGAGCATGTGGGCCCACTTGGGCCGAGTAAAGGGCCTTGGGCCCATTTACACTGTTATGACCACTTAGGTCATCTGAGTCGTTTGAGACGACTGTAGACCTCCTGAAGGATCGTTATCTGTATCGAAACCCCAAAATTAGTTAAATGACCAAAATAACACTAAGGGATAAAATTACTATTTTACCCTTAATTGACTAAATGACCATTACACCCTAGTGGTAGGTTAATCGATGTGTGTATGATATTTATATGGCCGATACTAAGTGTGACATACTGCATACACGTAATATTTATGACACGACATACTGCATGGGATCGGGATTCTGATATGATGGAAGTACTGTACTAGTGGCTCTGTCACGTATTTTCTGTTACTAGTGGGTTTGCCACATATTTTGATTCTAGTGGCTTTGCTACGTTTACTATTATTAACAGCTTCATTGCTTTACTATTACTAGCAGCTTCGCTGCAATATTGGTGTGCTGGCTGGGTGGGTCGATATAATCCCCACATGGTGTGCTGGTTGGTACGGGTGGTGTGCTAGTTGGTTTGGGATGGGTTGCATATATGCATTGTATTGATTTTGTATTAGGCTTAGGCCCACATTATTACTGTATAGGGCTAAGGCACAGACTGTTCTGTTACTGAATAGGGCTCAGGCCCAGACTATTTCTGCATGCACTGTTTACTATTAGACTAATAGGGGATTACACACTGAGTTTTCGTAAACTCACCCCTTCTTTTAACTGTACAGGTAATCCCCAGCCTTAGGCGATTTGGAGCCGTGAGGGACTCGGAGATGGCCACGCAATCGCAGATGTTTTGCTTTTGACTTTATTTATTTATTTAAATTTTATATTGAGTTTTTGGGTTATGTAATAAGGCCATTTTGATGGATTTACTTTTTGATTGGGTTTTGATTTCTTATTTGAAACTGCTAGACTAGGAAAAATGGGTTTTCAAAATAATAACTGTTTTCAAGAAAAACACACATTTACAATTCCAAGGTTTTAAATCAGAAAATCCTCCACGAATTTAATGAGTTTAAGAAACCAATGGTAATAAATATGGCAACTGTTTTGGTAAATTGATTTCAAGTAATAATAACCTAATTGGCTGAAGTTTCTCAAGCAATAAAAACTAAATGGGTTTCAACTTAACTACAGATTTTATCTACAAGTCCAAATTTCAAAAAGCACTTCGATGTGACATGTTAGATTCGGTCGTAACATCTAGGCCGGGTTTGGTGTGTTACAAAACCACACTTGAAACAAGTCCGGTTAGTTCCCCAACATTCACCAGTATGCCGTCTACTACAATTCTGACAATCAGGTCTATCAGATCTCACATTACCCACACTGGCCATTGAAGTAGTCTGGGTTTTAGAGCCTGAATCTGTTTTACCTTGATCTCAATGTGAATGCCCGGCTAAAGCTATCATACGAGGGTTCGTTTCTTTGGACCTCTTTGATTGAGATTGAAAGGGCTTACTCATCGGCCTCTTCCTGGCATCTCGAGCTTCAATAGTAGCTTTTCTCTTTTCTTTATTTAACTCCTCTGCTTTACACACTCTATCAACCAACACAAAAAATTCTTTTAATTCTAGAATTCCCACCAACACTTTGATATCCTCATTAAGTCCGTATTCAAATCTTTTACACATAATTACTTCAGTAGAAACACACTCTTGTGCATATTTGCTAAGTCTAACGAACTCACATTCATACTCAGCTACCGTCATCTTACCTTGCTTCAACTCATGAAACTCCTCCTGTTTTTGATCAACAAATCTCTGACTTACATACTTCTTTTGAAACTCTTCCAAAAAGAAATCCCATGTCACTCTTTCCCTCGGGACCAAAGATATCAATTTTTTCCACCAATGATAGGCTGAGTCTTTCAGCAAAGATACGTCACATTTTAAACACTCCTCAGGTGTGCAAGATAATTCATCAAATACCCGTATGGAATTCTTGAGCTAGAACTCTACCCTCTCTGGATCATCATCGACATTAACTCTAAACTCTTCAGTCTCTTGTTTACAGATTTTATTCACCGGAGGTTTAGTCACCCTTACCATATCAATACCTTGCTAAGTCTAACGAACTCATGTTCATACTCAGCTACCGTCATCTTACCTTGCTTCAACTCATGAAACTCCTTCCGTTTTTTATCAACAAATCTCTGACTTACATACTTCTTTTGAAACTCTTCCAAAAAGAAATCCCATGTCACTCTTTCCCTCGGGACCAAAGATATCAATTTTTTCCACCAATGATAGGCTGAGTCTTTCAGCAAAGATACGTCACATTTTAAACACTCCTCAGGTGTGCAAGATAATTCATCAAATACCCGTATGGAATTCTTGAGCTAGAACTCTACCCTCTCTGGATCATCATCGACATTAACTCTAAACTCTTCAGTCTCTTGTTTACAGATTTTATTCACCGGAGGTTTAGTCACCCTTACCATATCAATACCCTGTAGGGCTACAGGGACTGGTTGTGGTATAGGCGGGGGAGGGGGGTTGAGCATTAGGGTTTGCTCTAACAAAATTAGTGAACCAATCATTCATCATTCGGAGAAAGGCATCCTGAGCCTCGTCTGCTTGACTCAATTTCTCATGTCTACTTTCTACAGGTGTAGTCCCTTGCGTGGGAGCCGGCGCATTATTAGCAGCATCATCAGCCACAGCTCGTTTGGGATCCATTACTATATAAAAACAAAACACAATTTAGAAAGGTCAGGAGTCACCACACTATCACAATCTATCTATGGCATGTATTGCTAGACTCACACACAACGCTACGGTAGTCCGAGAACCAACTAAACCATAGTGCTAATACCACTAAATGTAACATCCCTTACTCGAGCTTGACGCCGGAACTGAGGACGAAGCATTACCAGATAATAACATAACCAATCATTTACAATCGGTTATAATTTTTGTTCCAATTTAAAACTTTTTCATAATATATCATATAATCATAAAATGGGCCTACGGGGCCCAAAACCTAGTTTGGGAGTGATCTGGAATCAAACCGAGAACTTTGAAATATTTTGGAAATTTTGGTCAAAAACAAGGCACACGCCCGTGTGTGATAGGGACACGCCCGTGTGGGTAGGCTGTGTGGTCACACACGCCCATGTCCCCAACTCGTGTGGAATTATTGCAAATTTATTTTTCATTTCGAACCTACAAGGGTTTTCACATGGCCGAGCATACGCCTGTGTCCTTGGCTCGTGTCCTTTACACGGCCTTGGAACGCCCGTGTGGTAACCTCGTGTGCAAAACTAGAGCATTCTGTTTATGATGTCAGCATGCAAATTTGGTCACACGGCCGCGGAACATGCTTGTGTGACCAGACCGTGTGATGCCCTTCATCTCTGAACTTTTCATATAGGTTTCACACGCCCTACACACATGGCCGTGGTGGCCGGTATGTGGCCCTAAGTTAGGCTATTTTGTAAGCCATCTTTTGCCCCAAAACACATAAAAACTTATACCATTTTTATCACCACACAGCATACACATTTTTAGGCATCTAAATGACCACAGTTGGTAGTTTAACAACATATATCAATTCATCCGCATACAAGCACATCAAGCATTTCATGAATTACCTCATAAAGATATGTATATATATACCAATATCATCATTGGCCATATCACATGGCCTTAGTTACAAAACAACTTATCAAAAGACAAATGCCCACATGATAGCCAAACCAACTCGACACTTACAACACCACTAAGTTCCTATACATGCCATAGTTCAAAAGAATTCAGATTACAATACCAAAAGAACATTGTGGATAGTGTAGGTGATCCTCCAACGCTTCCTGATCTCTGAGCTGGCTTAACTACTCTATAAAACAAAGAAAAAGAGAAAGAGAAAGGAGTAAGCTTTAAAAAGCTTAGTCAGTCTATATGCAAATAATTAACATTATACCAACTCTCTTAATGTCCAAAAATCATATCATCACATATGAACTTACCCATCTAACCTTACCAATATTACATACATACCAAGCACATTATTTACACATACTTAAGTTAACATGCACCCTTACACACATATACACTTGCCCACATATTCACTGGCTCATAAATACAGCTGCATTTACACACCATATAACCATACAAATATCTTTTAGTAAGCTTTTTTGTTGAACCCTTTGGAATAACATCCGATATTGGGTGGTTTCAGCACATAGCTCCACCAACACATGATCCAGCTCTCGTGTACACTTGGAGAACTCTCAATATCACCCATGCGACCTAGCCATTAAATCCCGTAGCTCTAGTGTCTATATGGTGTCCAACACTTAGAATCGCACATGCGACCTAGCTACATATAACATAGCTCTCGTGTCTACATGATGTACCCTTGGTACCATACATGCGACCTAGCTATTTTTAACCCGTAGCTCTCATGTACACATGGTATACACCCAGTATTACGCATGTGACCTAGCTACTTATAAAATTATTATCTCGTAACTCTCTTGTACACATGGTATACACACTGTATTACACATGTGGCCTAGCAACCACATAGTATCTTCTAACTTTCTTGTACACATGGTGTCCTACCCTCAGAACCACACATGAGACCTAGCTACACATTATCCGTATCTTTCGTTTTCCGAAGGTTCAATCTGGAACTCCAAATTTCCATAATTCTCAAATCATAGAAATCATCCAACATTATCTATAACATATATTAAATTATTATTATAAGATTTAAAATCGATGTGTTACTTACATATAAAGTTACCTTGAAAACAAAATACGATAGTTTGCAATTTAGTTCGAAACCTTGTCCTTGCCTCAGTCAAGGTCAATTCCTCGTTCTTCTCGATCTCTAACGACACTTTTAGCTCATTTAATAATCACATTATTCAAAATAGCCCAAAATCTTCCTATAACAAATTTTACAATTTGACCCCTAACTTTCTCAATTTTACACTTTAGTCCCTAGTCTCTGTTTATGATTTTCATCCCATTTTCTTGTATTTCAAGCCTAGCCGAACCACTTTTTCTCTTATAGTAGCCCCTAATTTCCATCATTTCATAATTTATGCACACAATATTTCACCTTTTACAAATAAGTTCTTTATGAAATTTTCATAAAAAATCACCTAGTAGAAGTTGTTCACCACACTTTAAACTTTCATATTCTACCACTAGTCATCAAAATACATGCATGTCATTCATGGGTAAAATTTTAAACATCAACCCTAGCTAAAAATAGTGGTAGAAATGGCTAAATCAAGTTTTGAGAATCTCAATAATAGAAAGAGCATTAAAAACAGGGCTAGAAGTCACTTACTATGAGCTTGAGAAGTTGTCAAAACCCTAGCTATGGTCCCTTGCTATGTTCAGCCAACAGATGAGAAAGATGGACAAATTTTTGGTTGATTTTCCCTCTTTATTTCTTTAATTATCCAAATGACTAAAATGCCCTTTATTAAAACCTTTATTATTTTTATCCTTCCTTGGGCATTTTTGTGTCCAAACAAGGTTAAAATGACCTAATTACCATATAAGAATCCCTAATTTAAAAACCCAATTCAATCAAATACCTTTATAGATTAAAACCCATATTTTTCACCTATTGCAATTTAGTCCAACCTACCAAATTGGATATGCAAACAACAAAATTCATACACCAAAATTTCACATAATTATTCAAGCACCTAATAAACATCAAAACTCAATCGGAAATATATTTTAAACTTTGGATTCATGGTTTCGAAACCACTGTTCCGTTTAGCCCCTAATTTGGGCTATTACGATAATGATTTTAATTTTTATTTTATTTATCTATTATAACATTAATAACCATTTACTAAACTAACCTTTAATTAACATTAAAAATCCACTTCCTACATGTCCAAAGTTGTCCACTCATTATAAAATTGGTATATTTACCATGCAAGTATTCATACATTTAAATTCTATAGCCATTTAGTGCTTTATACAAGTAGAACTCTACTTTTACGTGTTACGTGATTTAGTCCTTTTTACCGAATTAAGCACTAAATCGGGAAAATTTCTTTACGACACTTTCACATAATAATTCTATCATACTGTAAAACTTATTAAAATAATAAAATAAATAGTTTGACGTTGGATTTGTGGCTTCAAAACCACTATTCTAATTTAACCGAAAACGAGCTGTTACAACTCTCCCCCTTAGGGATTTTTGTCCTTGAAAATCTTATCGGTGAACAGGTTAGGGTACTATTTTCACATAGCTTCCTCGGGTTCCCATGCAGCTTCCTCGATCCTATTTTTATGCCAAAGAACCTTTACAAGAGCTATATGTTTATTTCTCAATTCTTTGATTTCATAAGCTAGAATCCTGATCGGTTCGTTGTTATACGACAAATCAGTCTGTATCTCAACATCAATAAGAGAAATCCCATGTGACAGATCAGATCTGTATCGACATAGCATAGAGACGTGAAAGACATTATGTATCTTTTCAAGTTCAGACAGTAATGATACTCGATATGCTACAGGCCCTATTCTTTCAACAATCTCATGCAGCTTGATGAATCGCGGACTGAGCTTTCCTTTACGACCAAAACGAAGAATCTTTTTCCATGGTGACACTTAAAAATATCGGTCCCTGATTTGAAATACAATTTCTTTACGTTTCAAATCCACGTATGATTTCTGGCGATCTGAAGCTGCTTTTAAACTGTCGTGAATCATTTTCAGTTTCTTTAATTAATTCAGCCCCATGAATCTTTTTCTCACTAAGTTTAGTCCAGTATAGCGGAGTTCAACATTTGCAACCATATAAAGTTTTGTACGATGAGATTTTGATATTCATTTGAAAATCGTTATTATACGCGAACTCAATCAATGACAAATATTTCTCCCAGTTACCTTCAAACTCTAATACGCAACAACGCAGCATATCTTTGAGAATCTAAATAACTCTCTCAGTTTGACTGTTGGTTTGAGGATGAAAAGCTGTACTAACATTCAATTTCATTCCCAGAGCTTCTTGCAGTTTCTTCTAGAATCTCAATGTAAATCTTGGATCTCTATCAGAAATAATAGATACAGGCACTCCGTGCAAACAAACAATCTCAGAAACGTACAGTTCAACTAGTTTATCAAGTGAGTAATTTGTACGTACCGATATGAAATGAGCAGACTTCATCACTCGATCGACAACAACCCAGATAACACCTTTCCTTTTCGGAAATAGGGGCAATCCCGATACGAAATCTATCGTAACTCTATCCCATTTCCATTCTGGTATCATCATAGGATGTAACAATCTCGAAGTTCTTGATTTTTAGCTTTGACTTGTTGACAAATCAAACATTTTGATACAAATTCCAATATATCTCGTTTCATACCTGACCACTAGTACAATTGTTTCAGATCGTTATACATTTTAGTGCTTCCTGGATGAACGGATAAGCAACTATTGTGTGCTTTACGTAGAATCTTCTGAATGAGTTTTGAATTTCTCGGTACGCAAATTCTATTTCAAAACATTAAATAGTCATCAGCTCCAATGTAACAGCCCAGGTTACGGCCTAGTCAAAATAGTGGTTTTGAGACCACAAATCCAAAGTAGAAAAGTGTAATTTATGATTATTTTTAAGTTTATGACATGATTTCATGATAGTGATAAAATGCCATGAAGAAATTTTTATGAAAAAGTGGTTAATTTGTCCTTTAGGATTAAATTGAAAAAGTTGCAAAATATGAGTTTCTAGAAGGTTTAAGTATGAAATAACATTATAAAAATTATTAGAGGTCCTTATTTGGAAAATAGACCAATTATTAGCATGATGGACAAAAATGCCCAAGGAAGGGAAAAATATCAAAGAAAGGACATAAAGGCATTTTGGTCATTTGGTTAATTAATGAAATAAAAAGGGAAAAAGAACCTTGTGTGCTAAAAATTAAGGGTTCTCCATAGCTAGGGTTTCTTTCAACTTTTCAAGCTTCAAGTAAGTACAATTTAGCCCCGTTTTTAATTCTCTTCGTATTTTTAGAACCCTCGTAGCTTAATTTAGCTATTTCAACCACTAATTTGAGCTAGGGTTTGTATTCAAAAATATAGCCATGCATGACATGCAAGTAATTTGATGTCTAGTGCTAGAAAATAAAAGTTTAAAGTGTAGTAAACATCTTTTTCTAAGTGATTTTCATGGAAAACCCTAATAGGGACTAAATTGCAAATGTCATAAAATGTGTAATAAAACTGAGAATTTATGAGAAATAAGGGCTGTTATGAGAATATGAAAGGTTTGGCTAGGCTTAGGAATCAAGAAAATAAGTACACGTCATTTTACGAGCCTAGGGACCATTTTGCAAATATACAAAAGTTTAGGGCAAGACCATTTTGCAAATATACAAAAGTTTGGGGGCAAAATTATAAATTTTGCCAAAGTGTTAATTATGGGCTATTTAGCCAACGTGTGTATTAAAGTAGCTTAGTTTGTCATTTAGATTAAGAAATACAAAACCCGGACCGAAACTGGGGAAAAAGTAATGTGGTAGACTAAATTGACCATTCACCCTCATTTCATATCCGAGGTAAGTTGTATGTGATAAATTAGCTTTTTGCATTATGAAAATTTATTGTGATGATATTTCTATAAATTTTATGATAAACCATGAAATCTATTGATATGAAATGTTACTAAGAAATGATGATGAAGTAAAAGAGAAATCCCATGTATACGATAAAGAAATTAA
This sequence comes from Gossypium stocksii, assembly GCA_020496765.1. Taxonomy (NCBI): domain Eukaryota; kingdom Viridiplantae; phylum Streptophyta; class Magnoliopsida; order Malvales; family Malvaceae; genus Gossypium; species Gossypium stocksii. The sequence continues at coordinate 61,657,252 of CM035622.1, forward strand.
AGGATACCGTTGTCATGAACATTGTAGGTCCCGTATAAGACCATCTCTGGGACATGGCATCGGCACCGAATAGAGATCCCATGTAAGACCATGTCTAGGACATGGCATTGGCATCGAGATGTGTTCCCATGTAAGTCTATGTCTGGGACATGGCATTGGCATCCACATGAGGTCCCGTATAAGACCATGTTTGGGACATGGCATCAGCCCCAAGATGAGATATTGATCCCCCGTAAGACCATATCTGGGACATGGCATGGGCATCTAAGAGAGATTTTATGTAAGACCATGTCTGGGACATGGCATCGGCATCATCTTATGATCTCATGTAAGACCATGTCTGGGACATGGCATTGGCATCGATATGAGATCCGGTATAACACCATATCTGGGATATGGCTTCGGCATCGACTTGATCCCATGTAAGACCATATCTGGGATATGGCATTGGCATCATACCATGAGATTGACTCATAGGTATCCTTTGGTATTCTAAAATTCTTAAAGATGAAGTATTCAAGTTAATTAGTTTAACGAGAAAGGCTATAGTTTATGTTGGGTGTTACAGGTACACTTAAGTAAGTTACGAGAAAAATGGAATTGAGTAAGTCATGAGAAAAAAGCAAGTCATGAGAATGAGTAAGTCAAGTGAAGGAGTAAGTTATGAGATTGAGTAAGTTACGAGAATGAGTAGAAAAGTAATGACATTTTATGATATTTTAATTGAATGATGTTTTATGACTTATGTTGCCATTTTATTCCATGCAACTTATTAAGCATTTTATGCTCACACCTTCATTTCCCCTTCTTCCTTGTAGATTTGCCGAATTAGCTCAGGAATCGATCAAAGTTGGAGCACAAAGTCACACTATCAAGCCATTCATTTTGGTATAGTATAGTTAGTTATTTTTTATGTATGACATGTATAGGAAATTAGTCATTTTGATAAATGTCTTTTTGGGTAGCCAAAGGTGTTGGCTATTGATAATACCCAAGTCTTATTATAATGGCCTTTGAAATAGGCCAATATTGTCAAAGTTATATTTTATGAAATGATGGGGAAATTCATGATTGTGCAAGTTGCATGTTTAAGTAGAGTAATAATGGATGAGAATGACAGGCATGGTGGCATTTGGATGCCTTAGATGTGAATGTTTATAATGTATATTATGAATTGTTTTACGAGGTTGAATTTAGTATGAGTTTGATTGTGTTTTAAGGTGGCAAAAAGGCTGGGAAAACAACCTATATTGTCCCCATAAGCTAGGCACATGGGCATGTGTCTAGGCCATGTGTGATACACGGTCCATACCAAAGGCGTGCAGCTCAACCGTGTGTCCCCTGCATCTTAAGTAGTTAACTCAGTATTGCACACGGGCTAAGCACACGGGCGTGTGCCTTGGCCGTGTGAACCCCTGGTAGTTTATAGTGTTCAAGAATAGAGTAGTACACGGGATAAGAATACGGGTGTGTCTAGGCCGTATGAGGGACACGGTCCATAGACACGGGTGTGTGCTCAAGCCGTGTCGAAACCTGTAGGCTAAAATTGAGAGATAAACTTAGCACGAGCTAGGGACATGGGCGTGTGTAACCACACGAGCAGCCCACACGGGCGTATCCCATCTCACACGGGCGTGTGGCCTTGTTTCAAGCAAAATTTTTCGAAAAGCTAGGAAGTTCCTGAATTGGTTTCAAACCACTCCCGGTATATGTCTTGGGCCTCATAGGCCCATGATATGGATAATGAGAGAACGTTTGAAAAAAGCTTTATATTGGAACGAAAGTTAGGTCTGACTTTATACAATTTAAGAAAGAAGGTTGAGATAGAACCCACTGATAAAGAAGGATACGTTGAAAGATAGAAGTGTATGTTAGGACTATTCTTCTTTAAGGGGAAAATCATTGAGGAATTATCAGCCAAACGACTAGTTTGGTGGATATGCCAAATGAAAGGGAAATGAACCTAGAAAGCCACTTAGTGATAGTTGGCTGAGTATTGAAGCCAAAACGGTTAATAGTAGATGAATATATCAGTCTTATGAACATGGTATCTCGGGCAAGGTGGAATTCAAAGAAATAATCCAACCGCTATTTGTTGTGAGTGAGACTTAATCCGCCAGAGTGGTGGGAAATATTCTAGGTATACAGAAGGGTGCAATGATAGCAAGCCCATCATAACTAGGGTAAAAGAAAGAGTCAGCCATGAACCATTCAAATTTGGAATGATTGCAAAAGGAAATATACTTAAGAATGCTGAAGTGGTAGGTCAGAGTGCCACGTTAATGGGGCATAATGGTGAAAAGGTGAGAACCACTTGGACATAAGTAAGAGAAAGGACAAGAGTCTGTAGATATGGTGAGAAATTTAAAAGATTTGTCAATGTTGATCGAAAGCTAGTAGAATGGCCGGAAGGAAATCGCTCAATGATCTACACGCCAGAGGATATGAACGAGAATAGGAAAAATTACATTACGATGATTTAACAGAAATGTCCTAAACAAACAGGGAGTTGCTGCATTATTATTATTTAATTGAACCCTGACAAGGTGGGGTATGTTTTGTGAAATGAAGAAACTCACTGAGTTAATTTGTACTTACATCGATTGTTTTGTAATTGCAAGATATGTGGGATAAAGAACTCAAAGAGGGACCAAGCCAGAGCCTGTGGAATTGAGGATTCATTTTTTATTAGGATCATGCACATAGGAATGGGACACCTTTGGGAACTTTACCAAGGGGGTGGTTATGTTATAATTATTTAATTTTCTCATAGTTTGGAATTGAGAGGACAAATTTTATTTTAAATTTTTTTGTCTCTGATGTAAGTTTAATTTATAAATAGGTAATACAATTTTATTTTAAAATAATGAGATATTAGTATGAACAATTGTAACACACGTTACCCGAGACTGTCGCCGGAATCGAGCACGGGGCGTTTCCAGACTTAACTTACTAGTTCGGGCATAAAATATTTTTTATTTTATTTTATTTTTTTCTTTGAAAAATTTATTCACTCACATCCATCCAATATGTCCCTAAATGGGACCTCAAGGCCCTAATTATGCAATTAAAATGGTTCAGGATGTAACCGATAACATTAAAAACTTTCCGATTACTTAAACAAATCAAAACAAATTATTTCACTATTCATGATAAAACTGTCTACCTACGTCATAGTCACTAAATTAATTATAACTCGAATTACGAAGCTGAAATTTAAATTCGTAAATTTTCGCTGAAACTGGACTCATATATTTTTACCATAATTTTTCCAGAATTTTTGGTGTGGCCAATTAGTACAATTTATTAGTCAAAGTCTCCCCTATTACACAGTCCAACGGTTCTGACCTTTCCTCACTAAAAATCAATTATCTCATAGTACAATTTTCATTTAATGTTCCTACTCATTTCTAATGAAAATAGACTCATTAAGGAATCTATACATATAAATTATAACCCTTAATTCTTCTTGTACAATTTCTAGTAAATCTCTAAATTCAAAATAGAGGATCACAGAATCATTCTAAACCAGTCTCACAAGAATTTAAATATCTCATAATATAAACTATATTTGCTTGGTCTGTTTCTCTCCTATGAAAATAGACTCAATAAGCTTTAATTCTATATCTCATTGACCATTTAATTCCATTTATATAATTTTTAGTGAATTTTCAAAATCACATCACTGCTGCTGTCCCAAAACTATTTCATAACCAACTTTTACTCTTTCATAATTTCTTTGCATTAAACCTCATTTAGGCATACAAAACATCAACACATGTTCTTATTTAGCCATATCATACAGACATACACAGAAAATGGCCAAGTCCCTATACATGCCACAATTGAAAATGTTTCAATGAAAATACCCAATTGGTAACTTGATAGTCGAAAGTGTGAAGCGATATCCGACGACTTCCAACCCGAGCTTATTTGATAAAACTCTGGAATAGGGGAAAGGAAAGAGGTAAGCTTATAAAGCTTAGTAAGTTCACATGTAAAATAATAGGCATTAGTAATAAATTTAGCTTATTATTAAGCTTTCATAATTTGCATAAATAATGTTAAGTTCTTACTTTCCCATATTACTCATTGTTAACCTTACCAAAGGCTCGAAATAATAAAAAATACCTTACTTAATAGCTTGTTTATGTACCTGCAACATCTCACTTAACACATTAATACTCTTTCATAATATATAGACATATTGCCAACCATGTCACAAAGCATCATAAGTATAATTGAAAACTTATCACTTACTTAATACTTGAATATACTCATTAAAATACTTTTAATATCATCAACTTATAACCTCAATATTAATAAGCCTTATGTACATACTTGTGCTCTACCCTTATGATCTTACCTTGTCATCTCTTTGACTTACTCTTTGGATTACTCAAATACCTTTCCTTTTGAAATTTACTATTGCCATGTCTTAACATGGTCTTACGTGGTATCCTTGCCTTGTGAATTCACCAATGACATGCCTTGGCATGGTCTTACATGGGATCTTTGCCTTATAGTAACTTATCAATGCCATGTCTTGACATGGTCTTACATGGAATCTTTTCCTTATAGTAACTTATCAATACCATGTCTTGACATGGTCTTACATGATTTCCTTGCCTTGTAAAACTTACCAATGCCATGCCTTGGCATGGTCGTACTCGGTATCCTTATCTTATGTTGCCATGGGTCAACCATGGTCTTTTTCTGTCAATTTTTCCTTAATTTCCATGTTATAAACATGAAATTTTCCGTCAATGCTTCCTTAGTTGCCTTGTTATAAGCATGGACTTTGAAAAATTAATGCCTTGGCAATTCATAGCTAAAATATACTTACTCAAAATTCACAAGGCCAGTCACATAACTCAATAATAATAATAGCAACAATTTCATAATAATAAAATGCTACTCAACTTACATACTTACATTCTCAATCTCATCATATCCTCAATTTATCTTACTTTCCTCAAATTATGCTATTCAATACTTTCTTGATCTTATACAAAGCCACATTACCTGTAACGCCCCAATTTTCAGGATTTTTTGGGATTTTTTGTGATTTAGGTGAAATCTTGAAATTTGTTTGGTAGATCATTAAAATTTGTGTTTTTAAGTATGTTAGTGGGTCTTTAGAAGGCCCAAGCCTAAGTTAAAACCCAGTAGAATTTTAGAATTTTGAATTTAAAGAGAAGGGGTCCTGGTTATGTGGGCTTTTAAGAAAAAGTAAGTAAAATAAGACACAAGTGAGCCTTGGTAAAGTGGCAATGTGGTGCCACTTAGTTCCTAAAAATGTGGCATGTGGATGAGTGTAAGGGCCAAGGTTCAAGTCACAAGGTAAGCAGTATGGTATTTTTATTTTTGATGCATGTGTTGGTCATGTGATGGAGCTCAAGTGGAACTCTGCTGGGAAGAGTTTGAGATGCTCATGGGATTTGGTCAAAAAAGATAAGGGGCAGAAGTTTTAGGAATTTTGAAGGAGAACTAGTGGTGGCTGAATGTAGGAGTCTTGAACGTGCATAATCAGCTAGGGGAGTTTAGGTAGCATTTTCGGCAATTGTCCTTGGTGTGCCGATTTTTCTTTTGGCAATTTGGGCATTTTCTTGGTGGCCTTTCGGGATTGTGTTCACCTTTTCCTTTTCTTGCTGAAGTAGGTAGTGCCACTTAGGGTTTTCTGCTCTTATTCCATTCTTCTCTTTTAGTCCCAAAAAGCTAAAAACGCAAGCATAGTTCTTCTCTTGTGCCGACTTGTGCAAAGAATCAAGCTGTCATCTCCCTTCTTTTTTTCAAATCTAATCTATCATCTGTTCCTCACCTCTCTTCTTTCGTCTTTCTTCTCCTCTATTTTCACCTAAACCAAATCTACTCTTTACTTATCCTTTTTCTTCTCAAGCCTAGCTATCGACTTCCCTAAAAGCCAAAACCAATCCTCCATTACCGGTTACCTTATTGATCAAGATCACTTCTTCTTTCTATTCAAGCCTTTCAAAAATAGAATCTTCAACTTCTCTTCTCTCTGTCGATCATCCCTATTATTTCGTAAAACCTTTTTCTTCACTTTCTTCTCTCATTTACTCCTTAAACCAAATAGGCATACTCTAAGTCATATTCAAAAGCCGAAATAGTTAGATTTGTTCTTTGCTCGTGTCTTGAGGCTAGATTTGCGTCAGGTCTGAGATAGAAAAGGGTTGGAAGCATTCGGGTTTAGTGAATCTTTGGTAAGTGCTCAGATCCCTTCTCTATTCTTTATTTCGGGATTTAAGGAAAAGCCAAAAACCCCTATGTAGGGTGGCTATCGATTGGGGCCTAAGGCTTTATAGGTCTCACCAATTGGTTTATTTTGTGCTAGTGTGATCTAAAGGCTACCGTTTGAGGAGTGTTGGAGGCCAAGATTATTGGAACAACTAGATCTAGAGTGAGTCCCTATTTTCGACAAAAGGTAAGAACTCAAGGGCCTAAAGTGGTGTTGGCCGAATGTGGTAAGTGAATATTATGTTAGTTATCATCGATTTGTAAACATATATCATAGTGACCGATTGTAGGATTAAACGTGTGGGAGATCTTGTCAACATCGGTCGCAAATCAGGTGTGTAAACGAACACCCTCTAGAAGTCTAAATCGGCAAAAGCCGAAAAGCCGAAATGCTGAATTTTTGGCATTTTGTGGGCTTGCGAGCGTACGAGCACTCGTGGATCAGTTGGAAGCGGTAAGATTCTGTAACCGAAATCAGAAAAGTTGGTAAGTGCGCGATTTCGTGTATCTCGGTAAATTGGGCCTCGATGGGCTAATTTTGGGCCTAATGGGCTTTCGGGCCCATTTAGGTGAAAACTAGCAGTAAATGGGTTCTAGTGATTCGTATGTTAAAACTGTTAATCTAGACATAGAATTTGGGCTAAACGGGCTAAATTAGCTAAATGACACTGTAGGGCCCATTAGGTGTTTAGGGCCCTATAACTCTAAGAGTGATAAATGGGCTAGATATACTGTTAGAGTGAAAATTGGACTGTTAATAACTGGAATATGCATAAAACCCTAAAAATTGGTATAATTACTAAAATACCCCTTAAGAGTGAGAAATTACTATTTTACCCCTAGGTGCAAAATGACCGTTATACCCCTAGGGCTAAATTTGACTGAAATGCATGCTTTACTGTTTCTGTTCACTGTATGCCATGACATGATTATCTGTTGCATGGGACCGGGTTTATTGATGGAGGAAGTCCAAGTGGCATTGCCACGTTTACTGAAGGGGGCTTTGCCTCGTATTACTAAAAGGGGCTTTGCCTCATTATACTGATAGTGGCTTGGCCACGTTATTTGAGCAGCCATGCTGCAACTGTGGAGTGTAGGGCTGGGTGGGTTGAGTTATTCCCCACATGGTGTGTAAGGCTGGTACGGGTGGAGTGTAGCTGTTGGATTAGGCTGGGTTTGGGCATACATGCATTACTACTGATCGTTACTGTAATGGGCCTATGGGCTGTACTGGTTACTGAATAGGGCTTTGGGCCAGTTAACTGATTTTTGAATAGGGCTGCGGCCTAGTTACTTCTGAGACTGGATAGGGCTTAGGCCCAGTAAGCTTGAGTTGTTTGGGCTCTAGATGGGCTTTCCTTACACACTGAGTTTCCAAACTCACCCCTCCCCTTTCATCCATGCAGGTGAGCCCTAGACTGGTGGACTTGGAGCTGGAGGGATTCAGAGTGGCCACGTGGACTGCAAATTTGGTTTTTAATTAAGTTATTTACTTTCTTATTTGTTTTTAGTTATTTCCATTCTGGTTTTGGGTTGTAATAAGGCCACTTTAATTATTTTATTTTGGGTTTTCAATTCTTTAATTATAATTTATTTTCAATGATTTGAAAAATGCTGCGCAAGTTTTTCTTAAAATTAACCAACGTTTCCAAAACAAAACCCTCGTAACAAATGAATAACAAATCAATGATCATGATATGGTAACAAGATAACTTTTAAACGGTTAGTTGATAGGACAAACACTAATTAAACCTGGATTTTCTTCCCAAATTACAGAAACGGTTTTACTAAGCTCACCCTAATCATAGTAGCTAGGAAGCGAGATTAGTCCTTTGTTGATGTGACACACCGGACTTGGCCGTAACGTCTGGGCTGGGTTTGGGGTGTTACATTACCACCATGGTCTTATATGTAAACTTATTCGAATTCTCACTTTTAATGTCGAATCATTTCTCAATTATTGTCATTGTATTCAAAAATCAATACCAAAACATTTATAACTAATATATCAATTTAGCATTCAAACATGCTTAATTAAATGCTTATTAAACACATGAACTTACCTCGATACCAACACAACTATTTTGACCAACTTTCTCAATTTTTGGTTTTTTTCTTGTTCTAGGTCCAAATCTCGTTTTTCGGGATCTAAAACATCATATTTCACTTATTTAATCAATGCACTAATCATTTCGGACCTAAAACATATTTTTACAAAATTTACATTTTTGCCCCTAAACTTTTGTATATTTATACTTTTGCCCCAAAGCTCGGAAATTAAAATTAATCCCTAATTCTTATGTTTTAGGACATACTGATCATTTTTTTCCTTCAATGCCATCAAATTCTCGCCCTAACATGCCCTTATGAAGAATAATAATTTTTATCGATTATGGCGTTTTACTTGTTTTCACTGAAAATCGCTTCGCAAAAGTCGTTTAACATAATTCTAAGCTTCATATTCTATCATAAAACATCAAAATACACACTTATCACCTATGGGTAATTTTCCAAATATAAACCCTAGCTCTAATTAATGGTAGAATTAGCTTAATCAAGTTACCGGGATTCTAAAAATGTAAAGAACATGAAAAACGAGGCTAGAACTGACTTACTATGAAGCTTGGAAGATGAACAAACCCTAACCATGGTGTTCCCATGCTACATTCAGCCATGGAGAAAAGAAATGAAGAAGATGGTAGCTTATTTCATGTTATTTTGTTTTTTTTTTCATTAATTAAGGCATTTTACCAAAATGCCCTTAAATACCTTACTTACTAACCATGTCTATTTTTGTCCATCAAACTTTAATGATCTAATTACTATTTAAGGACCTCTACTTTAAACCCTGATTTCAATCAAGTACTTTATAAACTAGAATACATATTTTGCAACTTTTGCAAATAAGCACTAATAGACAATTTAAACATGCAATCTATAAAATTTCTTATCTGTAATCTAACACATACATCCAATCAATCGATAAATCATGACAATTCATCATAATAAAATTTTCTATATTGTATTTGTGGTTTCGCAACCACTATCTATTTAGGCCCTTTTTCAGGATGTTACATTTCTCCCCCTAAGGATTTTCGTCCCTGAAAATCTTACCAGATGACGGATTAAGGACTAATTTCGCAAGGAACTTTCAATTTCTCGTATAGTCTTGACATCCTTAGCATCTTACTGCTCAAGCTAAGATTCTGAATTATACTCTCTTATCATAGACATAGGAATCACATTACTGATCTTCTCAGATTCTGACTGAAATACCTACTGATAAGTAACTGACCTTATTATTTCTATAATCTCATACTCTTAGATGAACTGTAAGTCACTTTTCTCTACTTACCAAAATGAAAAACTTTCTATTAATAAAATACTTTCAGAAACACCTTACACCCATCTGAGTTTCAAAATTCTTGCCTTTCAATTCTATACACAATTTCTGATAATCTGTCTCTGATCTCAAAAATCAATTTTCACCTTTCTCCAATATTTTAACTCAAATTAACCTTGCGAGTTTCTCTTTCTCAATTGCTCTTAATATTTAAAACACAATACAAAACTTACCTTTCTAAGAATCTGAATCACTTCCTCAATTTAACTATTAGTATTAGAGTGACACACAATAACATTCAGAAATCTCGTACTCAAGGCTTACTGTAACTTTCTTCTAAAGTTGTAATACAAATCTTAGATTTCAACCATAACTAATGAAAATTTGGCCTCTGTATAAACTGACAACCTCAGGATAAATAACTCAGATAACCCGTCAATAGAAAAACTTGGTCATGCTGAGAAAAATATACATAAACTTCCCCGAGTAATCAACCATAGCTCACATAACCTTTCCCCTTTTGATGATAATACTAATTCTGTTGTACAATTCTTCAAATTACCATTGCATTTCCACCTAGATATCAATACTGACTATAATAGCTTCTAAGATACTTGAAAAATCAATTTTAACAAAGGGAAGAGTATTGAAGAAAAGTCCATAGTATTGATGAAAGCTTTAGGATCAAAGGAAACATGTGAAAGTTCCAAACCTATGGTGCTCAAACCTTTGAAAAAGACTTTCACCCTCGTAAAGTTATTTGACAATACTACAGTACTTCAGGTCATATAAGACCTCGATGCTACAAAATGTTGCATTATTTGAGGTAAAAAAATTTGGTTCCTAAAAGTGTGCCCACTTCCTGTGGCACCACTACTGGCAAAGTATGGAAGTAGGTTTGGGTAAAGAAGGAGACAAAGTGCATACTGGTAACCCATCACTTTTTAAAATCTACAATCGATGGAGCTTGGTATTTTGATAGCGGCAAGTCCTGTCACATGATATATAATCAGTCTCATCTTACTGATTTTGAAGCCAATATTGTTGGAAGAGTGACTTTTGGCAGTAAGAATAAAAGTCAAATTCTTGGTAAAGGAAATCTTAATATGCCAAGAATGCCTAGATTGAAGAATGTCTTACTGGTAGATGATTTCAAGGCCAACCTTGTGAGTATAAGTCAAATCTATGATTAAGGAATGCTTGTTAACTTCATTAAAAATGAGTGTATTGTGAATAATAATAATAAAGTAACCGTGAAGGGAGCTTGCACTTTTGACAACTATTAGAAGGTGACCGCCTCCGGATGTACAAAAGTCTAGAGTAGAAATCCTGCACAAAATATGTTAAATAGGCAGTGTCTGCAAGTATACGGGTGAGGTTGTAATATAGTTTGTTTACAACGAAAGACTGGGTAAGTATTCTGAGGATTGTACCCAAGGGATTGCAGTTTGGGGAAAAACTTAACCAATTACCAAAAATAATTACTAACCTACTCTAGTCATGAATTAATAGTGCTAATCATGAAGCAATATGATAATAATAGTAAACTAAATAAATTCAACTAAACTTAAATCTACTCCTAGGTTCTTGTTTTAGCTTTTCTTATTCCTTATTTTGACTACGCAAGTTCCTTTAGTCTAGATCCAATTATTTTACCTAATTAATTATTAATGTAGGGCTCTATTCAACCAGTTAGTCATCAACCTAGTTGTGCCTCTAGGCGTCCAACTAACCAAATGAGTCGGCAAGAACTACTTATCTCTTGACCTTACAGTCTAGACCGGGTCAGGGCTAAGGTGTTCATGGATAGGCCATACCAATTTTGGGTTAATTCTCACCTCAATGACTTCGTAGGGTCGTTTTAACACCCCTTACTCGGGCTTATCGCCTTATCAAAGCATGAGGCATTATTGGACAATATCGCCATCATTTATGCATAATCGAACCACAAATTTCAATCCAATTTCAAACTTATTCATAAAATACTGATTGTGATTTTGAAGAAGTAATAATAATGATCGTACCTGGAAACTAACTATTATCATGATAAAAGGCAAGTGCACCTATCGAATAGTAGTATAATTAGTGGCAAGATCAAAATATCGAATCCAAGGAACCAAAAGTGCTAGTAATGACTTTCTTCCTATTATCTAGCCTAAAAGTAAAGGGAGATTTGGTTGTAATCTAACTAATCTAAACTAAACTAAAGACACGACAGAGAGTAAATTGAGGAAAGGCTTTAGGGAAAAACTGATTGATTAAGGCAATACCTAAGGAAGAATCCACCTAGACTTCACTTGTTATCTAACTTTGAACTAGACGATTTCTTTATACGACTTGATCCGTAGAGATCCCTAAATTATGTTAATATCTCCATCAAGACTAAGAACAACTAACCCTAGGTTGATTAATTGAAATCTCTTTCTAATTAAAACCCCCTGGTGTTGCATTAAATCGACCAATAGATCCCCCTATTAGATTTAACTCTAATCCGGCAGATTTTCGTCACCCTATGTCTAGTATTGCGATCAACCCCGCTTAATTGTGTTGGATCTATTCTTAAACAGGGACTTTTGCTCCACTGAATAAGCACATTCGACTTGAACTAATATCTCAGAAATATCAATTCAAGAATTAAAAACACAATTAAGAACAAGTCAAATATTTATCATATAGCTCAAATAACAATAACAATATTCGTCTTAGGTTTCATCCCCCTCAGGTATTTAACGGTTTAGTTCATATTTATAAAAGAGAACATCTCAAAAGAAACAGAACAACAAAACATAAAGAAAACCTGAAACCCCTGGAAGAAGTGAAGGGAGAGCTTCAGTCTTAATGTTGATACTTGCTTCTAAGATAGATCAATCAGCTTTCCTTCGAGTAATTCCCTATCTTCTACTTTGACTCTTGACAGGACTCCCCATTGTAGTTGCCTCCTAGGGTCTTTATATAGAGTTTGGAATGTCTTTCTTAGCCCCTAAGAAGCCTTTTCCGCGTGAAATTGAAACTTGTCATGACAGGGACACGCCCGTGTGGCACGCCCGTGTGTATCGAGCCCAGGCCGTGTCCAAGCCTACTAAAGTGGCACGGCCATTTGGGTTACCCGTGTGATGAACTCCAAGCTATGTTGATTATTGATTTGGGCCTACTTTTCGCGTTTTTGGCCCGTTCCTTACTCTTTTCTCTTTCTTATGCTCATCTAAGTATAAAACATGAAAATAAAGGATTAGGAGCATCAAATTCCACAACTCTAATGATAATTCATCGAAAAATATGCTAAGCATAGGATAAAAATATGTATAAATTATAGTTTATCAAATAGCCCCACACTTAAGCATTTGCTTGTCCTCAAGCAAAATCTCAACTCACAATTAAAAATCATTCTTCTCAACTTATAATTCTTATCAATACTGTTTCGAACTAATCCATAAGTAATCATATATTGAGAATTCAATTGAAAGCATATCAAAGTTTCAAACAATCTAAGTTGATAATTTTATCACAAAAACATAGGTTTTCTCCCCTCTTCTAAGTAACTACCTTGAATTCAAAATCAACAAGAGTTGACAACCTCACTAAAGATTCACTCTATTCACTCGAAGTGTTTAGGGTTCAGAAATTAAGCACTCATTAGTCAACATGAAAGGTTATTACCATATGCTTGCATGAAAACCAAATCTCCACCACTATGTATTGACATGATACATCAATCAAAAGGTCTTTAGAGGGTTGTAACGTGGCTTTGGTTAGGGGTGTGGTCACAAGCTGAAAAAGAAGGTTAAAATCGAGATTGAACTGAAAAATCATCTAAATAGAAAAATCTCTATCACTGAAATAAATTCATACATTTGAATTGTTTCCTCATGACTGACATCGTTTTAGATCTATGGTACATAATTACAAAATAATATGCTAAACATTTAAGTTACAATTGATTTTTTGTTTAGTCAAATATTTTACAAACTTTAACTAACTAAAAGGGAGAACATAGCTAGATAATTGTTTGATTCAAATCTCGACAAAAATAGGGATCAAAGTAATTAGGGGGATTTCAACAATAATGGGTTGTTGGTTAATATTGAGGGTAGGTTAATGAATGGCTTGTTAGGCCCAAAGGGTTTCACTAGGGGTTAATTATGAAGGTAGGCTTTTAAGGAGTAAGTGGGTTAAAACCTAGGTGCCTTTATCATCCCGGTATATCAAATCAATGATGTGGTCTCGACATGTATAATCGAAGTAAGTTCTAGAATAACAGATCAATATTGACTCACTCAAAGCAACAATAGAAGTAAGCATGAAAGGATGTATGCTCAAAAGGCTCAAAAATCTCACCAAAATTATGGCTTTTGATGTCAATCCTGCGAAACTCAATTCTCAAGATAATACCTAAAATTGGGGAAAACAACCTAGAAAAATTTTAAATTCTCAAAAATTTCAACTTATCATGCATGATTCTTTAATATCTTAAAGTTTGAATAATCAAAGCATAAATACCTATGTCTTAATCCTAAACATATCAATAAAAGTCATAAATCAATCAGAATTCATTCTAATTGTTAAGGCCAAGATTCAAAGATTTAAGAATAATGCAAAAAGTGAAAGTGAGTAAATTTTAAGGATTTTCTAATAATGAACTTAAAACTTAATAACCCCCTCACACTTAAGATGTACATTGCCCTCAATGTACAAAATTAAATTTACTAACAATATAAGCATAAATCTTAAGATAGGGAGAGAAGTGAAACTTCCTGATTATTGGATGAATTCCTTGAGGTGGAAGTGTGAAAACTTGTAGGAAAGTGTAACGCCCTAATTTTCGGGATTTTTGGGATTCTTGCGATTTTGTGTGAACTTAAAATTTTGTTTGTCTGGGTATGCTAAATTATGCTTGGGTGTGTTAGTGGGCCTTTAGAAGGCCCAAGCCTAAGTGAAAACCCGGTAGAATTTTAAAATTTTAAGACTTAAGGGAGAAGGGGCCTTGACTAAGTGGGCTTTTAAAAAAGTATTGGTAATTTAAGACTCAATATGGCCTGTGGTAAGGTGGCCATGTAACGCCACTTTGGAGACAAGGGAGGCGTGTGGAAGTTATGCAAGAGCCAAGGTTCAAGTCTTATGGTAAGCAAGGTGCTATTTTATTTTTAATGCATGTGCTAGGCATGTGATGGACTCCAAGTAAAACTCTGCTGGGAAGAGTTTGAGGTGCTCATGGGATTGAATCAAAGAGGATAAGGAGGAGAAAATTTAGGGATTTCAAATCAGGGCAAGAGGTGGTCGGCCAAGGGGCGTTGGAGTTGCATTTTCGGCTAGGGGAGCTTAGTGTAGCAATTTCGACTTTTGTTATGTGTGTGTGCCGCTTGCTTTAAGTGTTTTCTTTCGAGATTTGTTTTGACCTCTTTTCTTGGTTGCCGGATAGGTATAGGGTTTAGGTTCTTTCATTCTTTCTTTTCTCCTCTCTTTTGATCTAAAAGACGAAAACAAGACCCATACATTCTCTTTTTGCCGATTTGCGCAAAAACCAAACCATCATCTCTTCTCTTTTCTTCAAAGCCAAATCTGTCATTCTCTTTCTCTCTTCCTCTTTCTCTTTTCTTTTTCTTCATCTCTTCCCCATCGTTTGAAGTAACCCCATTCTCAAGCCTCTTAGCCGATACCATAAAAGTCGCAACCCGAAGCTAGTATTGTTGATTTCTTCCTGGCCGAATCTCTTGTTCTTCTCTTCTTGGTTCTTGTTTATTCTTGCATTCCTTTTAGCCAAACCCTCTCACTTACTTTGCAAATAATTTCTCTTTGGTCGATTATCTAAAATCCCAGAATTAGAAAGCCTTCTCCTTTGTTGACATACTCTGTGAGCTGAAACACTTAGATCCCTTCTTTTTCTTCTCGTGTTTTGATTAGATCTATAATAGATCTGGGTTAGGCTAGATCGGGGACGTCTCTTTGGCAAGTAGATCGTTGGTAAGTTTTTTGAAACCCCTTTTCATTCTTTATCTAGTGGTTCAAGAAAAACTAAAAAACCCCTAAGTCCTTGGGGTGGCTGTCGAATGTGGCTAAGGGTTTTATTAGTCTTTTTATTCGGTTCTTATGTGTTCTAGTTCACATAAAAGGGGTGATCGAGCAAGGAGTAGTAAAGGCTAGGGACGTGGAAGCTAGCTAGATATAGATCTAGTGGTAGACCTTAGTAAAGGTAAGTGGATATCGGCTTTGGGTAAGGATGGCCGAATATGGTGGTATTTGTACGATATCGATTTTGTTTGATAACATTGGATTATAGGCTAATGTCATAGTGGATCGTTGTAGGTTGATCGCGTGGGGAATTTCATCGTAGTATATCACAAATCAGGTGTGTAATCGACACCACTAGTAGACTAGATCGGTAAAACCTGAAAAATCGAAATGCTGAAGCTCCAGCATTTTGAGGGCTTGTGAGCGTGCGAACGGTTGTGGATCGATTAAAATGGTAAAAATTAGTAATTGCAAGTGGTGAGAGTGTTGTGTGCACGTTTTTGTGCACGTCGATAGATTTGGATGGGCCTCGAGGGGCTGACTTTGGGCCCAATGGGCTTACGGGCCCATATGGGTGGAAACAGGCGGTAAGTGCATTCTGATAATTTGAGTAATAAATCTTGTAAAACGAACGTAAAACTTGGGCTTAGTGGGCCGTAATAGTTAGTGGACACCGTAAGGCCCATTAGGGGTTTTAGGGCCCGATAACCTTAAGTTGATAAAATGGGCTAAATAAGTTATCTAGATGTCATTAAGACTGTTAGCAAACTGTAATGAGCAAAGAAACCCTACAAACAGGTAAATTTACTGAAATACCCCTTAAGGGTGGAAAATTACTGTTTTACCCTAGGTGTTAAAAAGACTATTATGCCCCTAGGGTTAAATTGACTGAAATGCATGCTAAATTTTATCTGTTCACTGTATGCCATGACATTTTATACTGTTGCATGGGATTGGGTTTTTGATGGAGGAAGTGCTAAGTGGCAATGCCACGTTTATTGTTAGGGGCTTTTCCTCGTTTTATTGTTAGTGGCTTGGCCACGTTCTCTGATTAAGTAGCCATGCTGCGACTGTGGTGTGTAGGGCTGGGTGGGTTGAGTTATTCCCCACATGGTGTGTAGGGCTGGTACAGGTGGTGTGTAGGGCTGGATTGGGCTGGGTTTTGCGTACATGCATAATTACTGTTCTGTTACTGTAATGGGCCTAAGGGCTACACTGATTGCTGAATAGGGCTAAGGCCCAATTAATCACTGCTTACTAAATAGGGCTAAGGCCCAGTTAATACTGTATCTGGATAGGGCTTAGGCCCAGTTAAGCTTGAACTGATTTGGGCTCTGGTAGGGTTTACCTTACACACTGAGTTTTCTTTTCTAAACTCACCCCCTTTCCTTTCATCTATGCAGGTGAGCCCCACACTTAGTGGACTTGGAGCTGGAGGGATTTGGAGTGGCCACGAGAACTGCACTTGGTTAATTTTTCTTAAATTATTTATTTTAGTATTTTTCTTAAGTTATGTTATTTTGGGTTTTAAATTTGTAATAAGGCCGCTCATTGGGTATTTTTCTTTATGTGACACGCATCAAATGGATAACTTAATGACCAACAAGTTTTCTTTCTAAAAATATGTCAGAATGTGGCAGCTTCACATTCTGACATCTCTGAGTGCCTTACACGATTCGAGCAATAGTATTTTTAGCGCCTTGATCACATTGATGCTACTCTCTATTAGATTTGTCAGCATCTCCACATCTCACCGCCGGCCCCACCTCACAAACCATCTGAGGATTAGGACTCCCGAGTCCTCTTATCTTTTTCTTTATTTTCCTTTTTATTCTCCCTTTTATTCTACTTAAACTTTATATTTTTCATTATTTAAATTTCAGTATTCTAAGAACTTAGCTTTATTTATTTTAAACATTTCATATCGGCTATTTCTTAACGAGTGAATCGTGCTAATCTACATTCCTTAAAATTTTAATCGCAGTTTCAAAGAGCCTAAAAGCTCAAATCCAAATCTAATGGGAAAGCCCTGCCATAACTATTGGGTCCTACTCGACCACGATCATAGCCACCACGATACTACTTATAATACTCTTTTGGCACAGAGATTGTGGATCGATACACTTTCTGTAACACCCCAAACCTGGCCCAGACGTTACGGCCAAGTCAATGTATCACATGAACGATGAATTATACCTCATTCTTTAGTTAACAAGTTTAGGTGAGTTTGCAAAACCGTTGTTAAGAGTTTAGAAAGAAAAACAAGTCATTTAATTTATGAAAGTCCTATCCACTACCAATTTAGAGTTTATTCCTTTAGAAGATCTTGTTGGTCATTAAGTTATCCATTTGATGCGTGTGACATATTTTGAAAACGTTGATTAATTTGAAAAAAAACCCCCGCAGCCTAATTCTATCAATGCGTGTAAGGCACTCAGAGATGTCAGAATGTGAAGCTGCCACATGAACTGGATGACGAATCGGTGGTGGCTCGTCATGAGATGCAGGGACATCATCAGTAATATCCTTTGGGTCCTCCTGCTCGGTAGACTGAGTTAGACGATACTGAGGAGGATCGATCCCACGTTGGCACTCAATCATCCTCATGTGTAGCATGCTCTGGATGCCCTATGGGGACAGCTGGCCAATAAGAGTGAGGAAGGATGATTGTTCTGCGGTGTTGAGGAGATCGAAATGGCGAGCCAAGTGAGTCACATATGGGCCCATCGAAATCACCCCCTACGATGCCACTCTGTCTGATACTGAATGGCGAGGGCGATGAAATAAGTAAGGTCGAGCACGTGCCCGTGTGCCATGCTCCATAAGAAATATGCATCGTGGGTATTGACGATGCCGATGCTCTCTCACCTGCCCGTCAATATATGTGCAAGTAGGGCATAAAGGTACCTTAGTGATAGGGCGAGAGCTTTCGCCTTGGAGTGACTGGGGTCGTAGGTGGCTGAAACAGGGACGAGGGCCTGCCAACACTTTGAAGGAAAGAAGTGGATATGGCGTTGAAGCTCGGAGAGGTTTTCCTCCTCCATAAATCTGTCAGTATATAGGCCTAAAGCGACACCGAACTCAGGTACGCTTCGTTGGCATACCAAACCACGAAGGTGGAACTGGACCATTCCGGGATCGTCGTGTTGGGACATGACTATTTGTAAGTGAAAGGTGGAGCAGAGTTTTAGAGTGAGCTCAAGGTATGTGGGCTCGACAATCTCGAAAAACTGGTCCTATGGGTCCATCGATAATAAGGCCCGTATCTCGTCTACTAGCAGGACCTGTTCTAGTACGGCCCAGTCAATACATCGCCCCACTCCAAGTGGCCTCACCCTAAGTATCTGAAATAGTTCCTCTTGGGAATCTTGGGGGAACCAAAACGAGGGGCAGAAAATCTATCTGGTGGCACTGGAAGATGTACCGCCAGGCCCTTTTTGTTTCTTAGACACGGGGACAGCGGTCTTTTTCCCACGTGGAGGGGTCATTGTTCCTAAAACAAAACAAAGGTAACAATTGTTAATGAAATAGTGGAAAAATGGACATATACTATCAGTATTCATAAGCTACTAAACTAAATGACAAATAAAGCTAATCAAGACTAAGTTGTTCAATCAAGAACTAATAAATACCCAATGCAAAAGTTAATTTCAAGAAATAAATTTAGTGTTCAGGTTATCCTAGGCATAGATTTTAACAAAATAATGGAGATAATAGTAGCTATAGTTAGTTTTTAACAGCAATATGTACTAAGAATCAATTGCTTAAGATAGCTAAAAATGGCAGCCAAAGAATGGTTCAAAATGGCATGATAAGTATTTCAAATCAATCATGCAAAATGTATGAGAATCACATAAGTAAAAGGGGTAAATAACTGAATGAATGTAACAATGAAAATAAACATAGAAATGATTAAAAATAAAAATAAAAATAATGATTAAGAGAAAATGAAGAAAGGGGAACTGATAAGGTAGATGTTAGGGCGGAGCACGGACGTGGAGGTCGTACACAGGCGTGGTGGTTTGGGCTAGGTCGGCGGTAGTCAAGGAATGGCTAATATTAGCAGCGGTGGGAGAGGGTTTAGGGTTTTGAGTAGGGAAGATGATGAATAGTGAGGAGTTCATATAGAAATTCCATGCCCGTTTGTTTCGTGTACAGCCCGTGTGGTTCGAATTTTAAGGGTTTTGGCGCGCCTAATTAGTGGAACACTCCAGTCTTCTTTGGGCGTGTTAGGGCACACGGCCGTGTCGCACGGTCATGTCCTTTGGTTGTTTGCTTCTCTCATGCCCATGTATGAGGTCCTACGCCCATGTTGATTTGTCAGGTTCGACCACAGGTGGTAGGTACGTTCGTGGCGTATACCCGGGTTGATTTAACAGGTTCGCCTATGGCCTTGAGACACGGGAGTGTTGTACGCCCATATTAATTTAACAGGTTTGGCCACGACCACATCGCACGACCGTGGATGTTTTGTCGAAGCCCGTGTATTGGGAAAATTTTGCCCTGTTTGAACACGGTCGTTTGGCACGGCCGTGTCTCTGCTCATGTTGTGCCCACGGCCTTAGGCACGCCTGTGGGCCTGGCCGTATGCTTGAGAAACCTGCATTCAGGAAGTCAATTTATGAATTAGTGGTTAAGAGCTTAAGTTAAATAAATTTAATATGTTAGTGCTTAAGTTGCCTCCCGAGGAGCGCTTGTTTATAGTCTAAGCTCAACTTCTCTCAAGCTTGCACGGTCATAGTGGTTTAAGGAGTTCAAACTCCTCTCTCCTGCTATCAATTTTAATATCAAAATAAGGTTTGAGTCGAGTATAATTTACCTTGAAAGTGCCAAATGTCTTCTGTGTTATCTTGACTGTACCATAGGGGAAAGTTTTCATTACCGTGAAGGGAGGTGTGTCACCTGTATGAAGTTTTGAATTCGAGATTCGAGGAAATTCCTCTTCTAATAATACCTTATCCCCTACCTTAAATTGATTCATTTTTACTTTAGGGTTGTCATAATGATGCTTTGGTTTGATGTGGCATATCTTAGGTTTCCCTTGGCGGTAATTCAGCCACTCGTCTAGTTCTTCGATTTGCAGTATTTGTTCCATTTGTCTAGTTCTTCGATTTGCAGTATTCGTTCTTCATGGTTTGTTCCCTTGTTATCGTATGAATTCGGATGTGACTCAGTTGCACTTTCATGAGGAGTACCCTACAAAGAAGGCTGAACAGTAAGATCATTCTTATTACAAGGACTCGTAATAAAATTTTTATCATTAATAGTCTTATTAGAATTACGAGCTTGCAAAGTAATTGTATCATCACCTACACGAAGTGTGAGTTCTCCTATGCCTACATCAATTATAGTTCTTGTGGTTGCTAAAAAGGGTCCCTAGAATTAATTGCACATTGCTATCCTCATCTATGTCTAAAACAACAAAGTCTACAGGGAATATGAATTTGTCAATTTTAACTAGCACATCTTGAATTATATCCCCAAGAAATCTAATGGTTTTATCAGGCAATTGAATGCTCATCCTAGTTTGTTTGGGTTTCCCAAGACCTAATTGTTTAAATAGTTTATAGGGCATTACATTAATACTTACCCCTAAATCAGCCAAGGCATTTTAACATCTAAGCTACCAAGTAAACAAGGAATCGTAAAACTCCTTAGATCTTTTAGTTTGTTAGGTAACTTATTTTGTAGAATGGTTGAGCAGACTGCATTCAGCTCTACATGCGATGACTCATCCAACTTCCGTTTGTTTGCCAGAAGCTCTTTTAAAAACTTAACGGGGTTTGGCATCTGTGAAAGAGCTTCAATAAATGGTAAGTTAATATGTAATTTCTTTAAAAGTTTAAAGAATTTACAGAATCATTCATCTGTGCAGTCTTTCCTTGTCGCATTAGGATATGGGATACGAGGTTTATACTCTTTGACAATTGGTTCTTTGCGACTTACCTCACCCTTACCTTTACTTACCTCAGTTTCCTAACTTGGCTTTGATTTGGTTTTAACTAACCCTCCTTCATCAATCGTGTCAATGGCATGGAGTTGTTCCTTAGGGTTAGTCTCGGTGTTGCTTGGCAAACCACCCTTTGGTCTTTCAGAGATTAGCTTAGCGAGCTGCCTATTTGAGTTTTAAGTCCTTGAATGGATGGTTGCTGATTTTTAAGTGCCATCTCGGTGTTGAAAATGGGTTTCTGACATGGAGATAAATTTTGTGAGTATCTCCTCAAGGTTCGGCTTTTTCTCTTGCTGGTAAGGTGGTTGTTGAAATCCCGGAGGTGGTGGTGGTCTCTAATTTCCCTGGTTGCCTTGTCCTCCCCATGAGAAATTGGGGTGGTTCCTCCAACCTGCATTGTAAGTATTACTATAAGGGTTATTTTGAGATCTAGAATTATTACCCATATAGTTGGCTTGTTCGTTTTCCATGCCATGTCCATAGGTGGGGTACTCAGAATTGCTCATGTTTCGTTGAATTGAATCAGACTGCATCACTGGATGTATCTGCGTAGAACCAATGAAATTATCAATCTTTTTATTAAGAAGTTCTACCTGACCAAAAAGTAGCTTTTTGCGGCTTTGTTCTCATGACTTGCCATTGATAGTTATTCAGTGACATCTCCTTTATAAACTCATAAGCTGCCTCTAGTGTTTTGTTATTGATTATTCCACCGGCGGCTGCATCGATCATCTGTCTTGTAGAAATGTTCAAACCATTGTGAAAATTTTAAACTTGTAACTAGAGAGGTAACCCAAGCATCGCAGAGTGTCTCTAAATCCATCTGCACAAAAGAAGAGATATCATTCCTTAACTTTGCCGTTTTAGCCGGAAAAAAATATTTAAGTAAAAAATTTTCGGTCATTTGTTCCCATGTAGTGATAGACCCTCGTGGTAGAGAGTTTAACCACTATTTGGCTTTATTTCTCAAAGAAAAAGGGAATAATTGAAGATAAATGGCATCATCAGAAATGCCATTTATTTTGAATGTGTCATAGAATTCCAAAAAGTTAGCTAAATAAGCATTAGGATCCTTATCCTGCAAACCATCAAACTGAACAAACTATTGAATTATTTGAATAGTGTTAAGTTTCAGTTCGACAATAGCAGGCCTAACAATACTAGATTCAGTACCAGCTAAACTAGGCTTAATATAATCATACATAGTACGAGGAGCATGATTTTGATTCACAGGATCTGCGGCTATCGCAGGAGGTGGTAGATTATCTTGAGTTGCTTCCATCTCTTCAGTAGATTCGGGTTCTTCTTCTAGTCCCTGTTCTGGGTATTGTAGGCTTCTTCTTATCTCTCTTCGGTTTCTGCGAACTGTGGCTTCTAAATTGCTATCAAACAATAAAGGTCCTGTCGGGTTTCTTCTAGTCATAAACTAGAGATGCCTAGGAGGGAAAAATAAAAAGAAAATTTTAGTAAATAAATCCTATAATAAGAAAAATAGAAAATAAATTGTAATAAAAGGAAAGATGGCGAAAGTAATAGAAATCGAGTGTTCCTAATATTTCAGTTCCCCGACAACGGCGCCAAAAACTTGATCGTGATTACGAAGAAGTAATAATAATGATCGTACCTGGAAACTAACCATTATCACGATAAAAAGGTAAGTGCACCTATCAAATAGTAGTATAGTTAGTGGCAAGACCGGAATATTGAATCCAAGGAACCAAAAGTACTAGTAATGCCTTTCTTCCTATTATCTAGCCTAAAAGTAAAGGGAGATTTGGTTGTAATCTAACTAATCTAAACTAAACTAAAGACACGACAAAGAGTAAATTGGGGAAAGATTTTAGGGAAAAACTGATTGATTAAGGCAATACCCAATGAAGAATCCACCTAGACTTCACTTGTTATCTAACTCTGAACTAGACAATTTCTTCATTCGACTTGATCCGTAGAGATCCCTAAATTATGTTAATATCTCCGTCGAGACTAAGAACAACTAACCCTAGGTTGATTCATTGAAAGCTCTTTCTAATTAAAACCCCTAGTGTTGCATTATATCGATCTATGGATCCCCCTATTAGATTTAACTCTAATCTTGCAGATTTTTGTCGTCCTATGTCTAGGAATGCAATCAACCCTGCTTAATTGTGTTGGATCTAATCTTAAACAGGGACTTTTGCTCCACTAAATAAGCACATTCGACTTGAACTAATATCCCAGAAATATCAATTCAAGAATTAAAAACACAATTAAGAACAAATTAAATATTTATCATATAGCTCAGATAACAATAACAAGATTAGCCTTAGGTTTCATCCCCCTCAGGTATTTAGGGGTTTAGTTCATATTTATAAAAGAGAACATCTCAAAAGAAAGAGAATAACAAAACATAAAGAAAACCCAAAACCCCTGGAAGAATTGAAGGGAGATCGTCAGTCTTGATGTTGATCCTTGCTTTTGAGATGGATCAATCGGCTTTCCTTCGAGTAATTTCCTGTCTTCTACTCTGACTCTTGATGAGGACTCCCCGTTGTAGTCGCCTCCTAGGGTCTTTATATAGAGTTTGGAATGTCTTTCTTAGGCCCTAAGAACGCTTTTCCGTGTGAAATTGAAACTTGTCACAACAAAGACACGCCCGTGTGAATCAAGCCCAGGCCGTGTCCAAGCCTACTAAAGTGGCACGGCCATATGGGTTCTTGTGTCATGAACTCCAAGCCATGTTGATAATTGATTTAGCCCTACTTTACCCCTTTTTGGCCCGTTCCTTGCTCTTTTCTCTTCCTTATGCTCACCTAAGTATAAAACATGAAAATAAAGGATTAGGAGTATCAAATTCCACAGCTCTAATGATAATTCATCCAAAAATATGCTAAGCGTGGGATAAAAATATGTATAAATTATTGTTTATCAAATACCATACAACCCTTAAAGTGAGCCTACGAGGCCTAAAACATAGTTTGAGAATGGTCCGAGACCAAACTAAGAACTTAGAAAAATTTTGGAAAATTTGACCTAATACAGGATACACGCCCGTGTGAAACAGGGCACACCCGTATGGGCGGGCCGTGTTGTCACACACGCCAGTGTCCCCTACCCATTTTGAATTATTGGAAAATTATTTTTCATTTCGAACCTATAGGGGTTTTCACACGGCCGAGCACACACCCGTGTCCTTCACATAGCCTCGACATGCCCTTGTGGCCTCCTCGTGTGAAGAACTGGACATTCTGTTTATGACGTCAGCATGCCATTTTGGTCACATGACCACGGGACACCCTGTGTGACCAAGCCGTGTGACATCCTTAAACTCTAAACATCCCATGCAAAATTCACACGCCCTACTCACATGGTCGTGGGGGCTGGCCGTGTGGCCCTAAGTTAGGCTATTTTTCAAGCCATACTGTAACACCTCAAACCCGGCCCAGACGTTACGGCCAAGTCTGGTGTGTCACATCAATGATGGATTAACCATGTTTCTTAGTTACTACGATTAGGGTGAGTTTTACAAAATCGTTATTAAAGTTTAAAGAGAAAATCCAGGTTTAATTGTGAACAGGGTCTTGGATTGACTTTTCTTACTCGTTTGATACGTGTGATTTATTTTGAAAATGTTGATTAATTTTAAGAAAATGCGCGCAGCCTTATTCAAATCATTTAAAGTAAAGTATAAATAAATAATTGAAACCCAAATTAAACTAATTAAAGCGGCCTTATTGCAAACCCAAAACCAGAATAAAAACAATTAAAAGTAAATAAGAAAATAAATAACTTAATTAAAAACCAGCAATGCA
The DNA here is from genome assembly GCA_020496765.1 of Gossypium stocksii. Taxonomy (NCBI): domain Eukaryota; kingdom Viridiplantae; phylum Streptophyta; class Magnoliopsida; order Malvales; family Malvaceae; genus Gossypium; species Gossypium stocksii. The sequence goes on from CM035622.1 coordinate 61,682,597, forward strand.
GTCTACGTGGCCACTCTGAATCCCTCCAGCTGCAAAGTCCTCTAGCTCAGGGCTCACCTATACAGATGAAAGGAAGGGGTGAGTTTTGAAACTCAGTGTGCAAAGAAAACCCATCTAGAGCCCAAAATAGCTCAAGCTTACTCGGCCTAAGCCCTATCCAGTTTCAGTAGTAATTGGGCCGAAGCCTTATTCAGATATCAGTTAACTGGGCCTTAGCCCTATTCAGATACAGTTTAACTGGGCCTTAGACCTATTCAGTAAACAGTGCGGCCCATAGGCCCATTACAGTAACAAAACAGAATAATGCATGTATGGAAAGCCCAGAGCCCATCCTATGTCCATCCGCTACACTCCACCTGTACCAGCCCTACACACCATGTGGAGAATAACTCAACCCACCCAGCCCTACACTCCACAGTTGTAGCATAGCCGCTCAGATAACATGGCTAAGCCACTAACAGTATAACGAGGCGAAGCCCCTTTCAGTAATACGAGGCCAAGCCGCTTTCAGAAAACGTGGCAATGCCACTTGCACTTCCTCCATCAATAAACCCAGTCCCATGCAACAGATAATCATGTCATGGCATACAGTGAATAGAAACAGTAAAGCATGCATTTCAGTCAAATTTAGCCCTAGGGGTATAACGTTCATTTTGCACCTAGGGATAAAATAGTAATTTCTCACCCATAAGGGGTATTTCAGCAATTATACCAGTTTTTAGGGTTTTATGCATATTTCAGTAATTATACCAATTTCCAGTCCCATGCAATAGATAATCATGTCATGGCATACAGTGAACAGAAACAATAAAGCATGCATTTCAGTTAAATTTAGCCCTAGGGTATAACGATCATTTTGCACCTAGGGATAAAATAGTAATTTCTCACCCATAAGGGGTATTTCAGTAATTATACCAGTTTTTAAGGTTTTATGCATATTTCAGTGATTAGCAGTCCAATTCCACCTTAATAGTATTTCTAGCCCATTTATCAATTTTAAAGCTATCGAGCCCTAAAACCCCTAATGGGCCCTATAGTGTCATCTAGTTATTTTGGCCCGTTTAGCCCAAAGTCTATGTCCGGCTTAATAGTTTTAACCTACGAGTTGCTAGAAAACACTTACTGCTCGTTTCCACCCATATGTGCCCGTAACCCCATTGGGCCCAAATTTAGCCCATCGAGGCCCAAATTCACCAAAGTGCACGAAATTGCGCACTTATCCCTCTTACCAGTTACTATTACAGATCTGACTATTTCCAACTGACCCATGAGTGAGTGCACGCTCGCAAGCCCACGAAATGCCAGAATTTTGGCATTTCAGCTTTTCGGCTTTTGCCAATTTAGTCTACTAGAGGGTGTTCATTTACACACCTGATTTGCGACGAACGTTAACGAGATCTCCCATGAGTATCCTACAATCGGTCATTACAATATTAGATTACGAATATATGACAATTAATGTAATCTTGCTTACCATATTTGGCCAATCTCCCTTAAGGCCTTAGAACACTTACCTTTACCGAAAATAGTGACTAGATCTAGATCTAGTCGTTCCAATGGCCCGAGCTTTTCACTGCTCCTTGATCTTCAGTCCACACTACACATAACAAATCGATAAGTAATACCTACAAATCCTTTCAATCCCAATCGACAGTCACCCTACATAGGGGTTTTCGGCTTTTCCTTAAATCCTAAAATCATAAATGAAAGGAAAGAATCTAAGACCTTACCGAAGATCTACCAAACAAGAACGCTTCCAACCCTTTACTATCTCAGATCTGATGCAGATCTAGCCTCAAACACGAGCAGAGAGTGAATCTAAGAGATCTAAAGGTTTGGCTTCCACATCACTATGAGTATGGTGATTTCGGCTTTTAGGAGTATTCGGCTAAGTGGAGTTTGGCTAAAGAAAAGATTCAGGTTTTTTGTGTTGGAACAATCGACTGAATGGGATTTAAGGGAGTCAATGAAGAAGATGAAGAAAAGAAGAAAAGATAGAAGGAATAGGGAGGATAGATTCGGCTAGAGGAGAGAAATCGGTAAAGAAACCTAAGGTGTAAGGTTTCGGCTTTGTGAAAAATGAAAGAGATAAGAGATGAGAGAAAGAAAGAGGGGAGAGGAGAAAAAAATGAGGATCAAAGAAGAGAGGAGAGATTGACTATGGCCAAGTCGACACAAGGGATGGATACTTGCGGCTTTGACTTCTAAATCAATGGAAGGAACAAAAGAAAATAAACCGTAAGGGTTCTATACCCAATCGGCACACATAATCACCCATATTGCCGAATTAAGACCCTAAGAAAGACCCTAAAAGTGTTCGGCTAGCACCCGAAACAACCCCTAGCCGATTGTGCCTCAAAACCAATAGGCCAAAACTGAGTATGCTCCCTCAAAAGTCCTTTGTTCGGCCACCACATGCTCCTATTCAAAATTCCTAAATCTTCTCCCCTTTATCCTCTTTGATCAAATCCTATGAGCACCTCAAACTTTTCCCAGCAGAGTTCCACTTAACCTCCATTCCATGATTGGCACATACACAATATAAAAATACCATACTGCTTACCTTATGACTTGAACCCTGGCCCTTACACACACATCCACACGCCACCTTTTTAGGAACTAAGTGGCGCCACACTGCCACTTTACCAAAGGCTTCCTTATGTCTCAATTCACCCACTTTTTCTTAAAAGCCCACATAACCAGGTCCCCTTCTCTTTAAATTCAAAATTCTGAAAATTCTATCGAGTTTTAACTTAGGCTTGGGCCTTTTAAAAGCCCACTAACATACTTAAAACACAAATTTTAATGATCTACCAAACTCATTTCAAGATTTCACCAAAATCACAAAAACCCAAAAAATCCTGAAAATTAGGGCGTTACACATACTTTGCCCCAAAACACATTATCACTACTGCTTTTAACACCACATAACAAACACATCTTTAGTCATCAAAATGACTTCATTTACCCATCCACCACCCAATTCAATTTAAACATATACAAACACAGTAAGTATTCCATGAACTTCCTTATAAGGATAGATAACAAAATATCATCATCAATGGCTAAATCACTTAACCTTGGTTTCAAAATGACTTATCTCGTGACATTACCATAAAATAACCAAACCAGCTTACACCTATAACGTCACTAAGTCCCTATACATGCCATAGTCTAAGAGTTCGTTTTTACTATGCCAAAAGATATTGTCGATAGTGTGGGTGGTCCTCCGACTTGATCTGATCCGAGCTGGTTTGACTAAATCTATAAGACAAAGGAAAAGAGAAAAGAGTAAGCTTTAAAAGCTTAGTAAGTCTATATGTTAATAATTACCATCATAACAACATTTATCCATACAAGGTCTATCTCTTACACGCCAACTTACCACCTGAACTTACCAACATTTTCACGCAAATCATGCACATTATTTTTACCCACTTAAGTCCACATGCACCCTTGCATCCACATGCATTTTCCCACAATTACACTTACCCAAAAGAATACACCTGCACACTCAAGTAATGCTAGCACACCAAGTCTCTTTAGTAAGTATTTCCGTTGAACTCTTCGGATTAACATTCGACACTCGGTGGACTTTCCGCTCATGATTCCACCAACACATAAGCCTGGCTTTCAGGAACACACGGTGAAGTCCACTTTATCACCCATGTGGCCTAGCCATTTAGTCTCATAGCCTTCGTGTGCACATAGTGAAATTTAATTTATCACCCATGTGACTTAGCTACATATGATATTGCTCTCATGTACACATGGTGAAGTTCACTTTATCACTCATGTAACATAGCCATTTAGCCTCGTAACTGTCGTGTTCACATGGTGAAGTTCACTTTATCACACATGTGACCTAACCATATTTATCCGTATCACCCGTTATTTCTGAAGGTTCAAGCAGGAACTCTCATTTCCATACTTTCAACATCATACAAGATTATTCAATAGCAACATTTCATAACATCCATTAGAATCATTAATGTAAAAATAAAACGGACATATTACCTACATATAAACTTAACTCGACAACAAAAAATAGTATTTTGCAAGTTAATCTAAGACCTTGCCCTTGCCCCGGTCAAGATTAATTCCTCAATCTTTTCAATCTATAATGACACATTTAACTCGTTTAATGCACACATTACTCAATTTAGTCTAAAATCATCTTATGACAATTTTTACCATTTTACCCCTAACTTTGTAAATTTTTACAACTAAGTCCTTAGGCTCGTAAATTGAAATGCATCAATTCTCTTGGTTACCCAAGCCTAGCCAAATATCTATGGCACTCAAAACAGCCCATATTTCTCATCAATTTATACTTTTACCACTCAATTTATTAACTTTGTAATTTGGTCCTTTTTAGGGACTTTCATGAAAATCACCTAGTAATCATAGTTTACCACACCCTAAACCTTCATATTCCACCATTAGACGTCAAAATACTTGCATGTCATACATGGGTAAAATTTTTGACATCAACCCTAGCTTAAAATAATGGTAAAATTAGCTAGAGCAAGCTACAAGGATTCTAAAAATACGAAGAAAATTAAAAACAGGGCTCGATTGCACTTACTATGCGCTTGAGAAGTTGTCAAAACCCTAGCTATGGTGACTCTTCATATTTGGCCAAGGGGAGAAGATTATGAACACATTTTGGCCTTATTTTCCCTTTTTATTTCTTTTATTAACTAATGAACAAAATGCCCTTCATTAAAAACCTTTGATATTCCACCCTTCCTTGGGCATTTTTGCCCAAACTAAGTTAAAATGGTTTAATTACCGTATAAGGACCTCTAATTTAGAAACCCAATTCAATCAAATACCTTTATGGGTTAAAACCAATATTTTTCACCTATTGCAATTTAGTCCAACATACCAAATTGGACATGTAACCAATAAAATTCACACACCAAAATTTCACATATTTATCCAAACACCCAATAAACATCAAAACTAAATCGTAATAATATTTTTAAACCTCGGATTCATGGTTTCAAAACCACTTTTTTGTTTAGCCCCTAGTTCGGGCTATTAAGTCATCAAGCCTAGGGTTTAAGTTCTTTCTCTCCCAAATAGCTGATCTACTAAGAAACTCTGTCATTTAAACAATGAATAAGATTGGAATAGTGGAAACGTGTGAGATATGTATAAATCATAAATTGATTCTAATTTTACACAAATAATCAATTAAACAATGTTAAAGAGATATAAATAATAGAATAAGGGAAAATGGATGCTCATGGATTTATTAATGAAAGCGTGGCTCCAGAACAATCTCCCTTCAAGCAAGTCTCACTTTGGAATAAGATCTTTTGATTATAAGAACATAAAACAAACTAAGTAAAAACTAATAATGAAATAAAAACCTAAGAGTGATTTCTATCTCCCAAAAAATAATTTGTTTAAACTGGTTACAATAACCTCTATATAGGCTAAACTTAGAATATTGAAGTGCCTAAATTACTTTTGAAGTCCTAAGAGTTTAACTAGGACAAATATTCCTAATTTCCCTAAAAAATGCAATTATCTTGTGTAGAGAGTTTTTGGGTTGCACAAGGACGGTGTTGCAACACAGGCCTGTAGTGTTACAACATCGGATATGGTGTCAAGAGATCAAAGGGTCGTGTCTCGATACTAAAGGCAGTTTCACTCTAGGGCTTTGTAACGCCCTAAAAATTCTAGGTCTTTAATTTCTGTATCTTGTGGCATAAGTGCATGTTTGCTTTAATAGCTAAGTGATTTAGGAGTGTTTGGAAGTCTCTAGGAAGCCCTGGGTTCAAGCCTTGGCTTATGCAAAATTTTTGTTTTTCTTACTTGAAGGAACCGTGACTCTAAAATAAAGCCTTTTAAATTATTGTGATTAATTTATACACAAAAAGCTTGATGGTTTAATGGTAGTGGTGTGTTGTGCTTCTAAGGAGTTTGGGTTCAAGTCATACTATGCACAAAGGAGTATTTATTTTACTTCCTTGCTGTGTGAGTACTGTTGGGTGGTGAAATTTGAATTAGTCATGGAGAAACTTGAGGAGAGATTTGATGAGTTAATCTGGGTTGTTAAGAGAAAATCAAGGAAAAGTTTGAATTGTGAAGTGTTGGAGCTGAATGGAGAAGCTTGGGCATTAAGAATTCAGCTAGGGTGTGTTTCTCTTTTTTTTTTCTCATTTTCAGTGTCAGGTTTTGAATGTTGGCATTTCTTGGAGCCGATTTTCTTTAGGGGCATAGGGGTGTAACACCCTGAATTTAGGCCTAAAAGTTTTGGGCCTTGAGCATGAGAGCGGTTGGAAGCAGCTTATAATATTTTGTCGTGCATGTAAATTCCGTTAATGAAGGCTTGTTTCAGTGGTTAAGTGTGCTGAGAAGTGTTTGAGAAGTCCTAGGTTCAAACCTGGACTCTAGTAAAAATTTTGGTTTAAGGTGAATTAAACCTTGGGTGTAGTAGGTAGGCCTTAAGAATATTATTGGAGAATTTGTGCCACAAAAAGCCTTGTGGCCTAGTGGCAAAGTAGTGCCACATAAGAGGCAGGAAGGTGGCGTCATAGAGTTGGCAAGGAGGTCCAGGGTTCGAAACTCATGGCAATCAAAGAGCTTTTATTTTGCTAACAGGGGGCGGCAAGAGTTGGTGTTGAATTTAAACTCTGATAATGGGGGGATCCCACATCGGGAAGCTAACATCAGAGTGTATGCGAAGCTAGCTTTAAATAGGGAGAACCATGAAGAGAGTAAAGGTACCTTTCTAGGCTGATCCCATTCGCTTTATGGCGGGCCCGTTTGGGTTGGGCGTCGGCTAAAAGTGCTCGGAGAGCGGATGAACTCTAGTCTCCTATTAGGTGTGTATTTCTCACTACTCTAGCGGTAGAACGTCTACTTCGGGCCGCAATGGGCCGAAAGGGGCCATGTGTGCCCAATGGGCCTACAGGCCCAATTGGATAAGTTGTTTGAATGTGTCGTAAATACTGGACTAGACTAGGTGAATCTCCTATCGGTGGCTAGATTTGTGCTAAAAAGGCCATACGAGCGTGTGGGCCCATTTGGGCCGAGAATGGGCCCTAGGCCCATTCGCATTGTTATCTCTGTTTAGAATACTTTAGTTTACCAAAATTACAGAAATACCCTTGATTGACAAATGTATCGTTTTACCCCTGATTTGCAAAATTATCGTTTTACCCCTAATTTGTAAAATTACCATTTTACCCTTGATCTGTAAAATTACCATTTTACCCCTGATTTGTAAAATTATCATCTTACCCCTAATCTGTAAAATTACCATTTTACCCCTGATTTGTAAAATTACCATGTTACCCCTGATTTGTAAAATTACCATGTTACCCCTGATTTGTAAAATTACCATTTTACACCTGATTTGTAAAATTACCATTTTGCCCCTGATTTGTAAAATTATCGTTTTACCTTTGATTTGTGAAATTATCGAAATACCCCTGTAGGGTAGAATTACCGAAATACCCCTGTATGGTAGAATTACTGAAATACCCCTGTAGGGTAGAATTACCGAAATACCCCTGTAGGGTAGAAGTACCAAAATACCCCTGTAGGGTAGAATTACCGAAATACCCCTGTGGGGTAAAATTACCATTTTGCCCCATTGGGTGTTAAATGACTGTTTTGCGCTCGTGGGAAAGTGACTGACTTGGACTGTGTGTTTGACGGATTTCATTTTGAATATATGTTGGTGATATAAATAACTTGATTGTTATTGTTTGATTCAAATATGGGCATGACATTCTACATACATGACATGTTGCATGGGTTGGGATTTTGTATGGAGGAAGATCTAATCTGTTCGGATCGCATGGTTGCTTGACGACTGTGGATCCACCGAAGGCTTAAGAGCCGTATATTTGTAGTGATTTGATAAAGTAGCACGGGTCGCCCGAGACGACTGAGGACCGATCGATGGTTGAGTGCCGATCATGTTACCTATGGCTGCGTGCCGTTATTGTGGGCTTCGTGCCATTATTATGGGGTTGTGCCATTACCAATGGCTGTGTGCCATTATTGTGGGCTTCGTATTGATATTGTAGGCTTCGTGCCGTTATTATGGGCTGTGTGCGAATATCACAGGCTTTGTGCCAATTATAGACACGTTACCGATGGCTTTGTGCCACGTATTCTGTTAAGTGGCTTTACCACAAATATCTGTTTCTGGTGGCTATGCCACAAATATCTATTCTGGTGGCTTTGCCACAATATCTGTATCTGGTGACTCAGTCACATTATCTGTTCTGGCAGCTCTGCTGCAAATTCTGTGGTGTGTAGCAGATGGGTGGGTCGAGTTGTCTCCCTACATGGTGTATATGGTTGGTACGGGTGGTGTGATGGTTTGACTGGGTTGGGATTGCATTCACATTCTGATTCTGATATTGATACTGACTCTGATTCTGATTTTGATTCTAATTCTGATTCTCATTTTGATTCTAGTTCTGATAATGTTTTTGATTCTATAATGGGCTTTAGCCCATCTGGTGCAGTCTATTATAGTGGGCTAAGGCCCAATTGATACTGGAACTGTGGTAGGGTAAACTTTTTAATTCTTTTACATGACTGACTATTCGTAATTGTAGTAGGGGATGACACACTGAGTTTTCGTAAACTCACCCTGTTTATTAACCTTTCTGGTAATCCCCAGCCTTAGACGGATCAGAGCTGCGAGGGACTCGGAGAAGGCCACACACTACTTATGTTTTCTATTTTGATTATTTACTCTCAAGTACTTTATTTTGGGTTTGGTTTGTAATAAGGCCTTTTATAATTTCTAGATTTTTATTTTAAGGTTTTTATTTACTTTGAATTATATCTGCTAGAGGTGAATCGCGGTTTTCCAAAATATTAACTGTTTTCAAAGACTACGTCTTTTGCAACTAACTAAATTAAGCTTTCGCAACAAATAAGGTTTTAAAGGTAATAATGTTTTTAAAAGGGATTAACTTTTAGTTGACCACGTTTTGAAAATAAACAAACACAAGTTTTAGTTTGCAACAAGTTTCTTTAAGAAGGGTTTCTTTGAAAACATGGTGTTTGAAAAACACTTCAATGTGGCACGCCAGACTCGGGCCTAACTTCAAGGCTGGGTATGGGATCTTACATTTAGTGGTATCAGAGCCAAGTTGCAACAACTCGACTGTGGATTGGGGTTTCAAAGTTTGAATTTCAGAAAATTATTTTCAAACATGTGGTATTTTTGAGGTATTTCTCTTAAAAAGTAAGGCACACCGAGTCTCCGGCGCCGAATTCGTAAGTCTTCTGAATACTTTTGTCTGTTTAGAAATTGAAGTACAGTGGATTCTTTAGATATTGGTTTGAATTTAAATTTGGTATTTATTTTATGTGGATGTGATGTTTGGATATAGAAATTGTATATATGTGTGATAAATATGTGTCTGCTTCAGTGATTAAGTGTTGTATGTATGAGATGTTTCAAGTTCTAGTTGAAGTGTGATAGTGATAGTAGGATCAGAGTGCGCAGCGGTAGCATAGTGGGGTAGATGTTACACGACTATTTTGTTAGATGGAAATTTCGGGGATAAAATTTCTTTAAGGGAGGTAGAGTTGTAACACCCTAAATTTGGGCCTAGAAGTTTTGGGCCTTGAGCATGGGAGCGGTTGGAAGTAGCTTATAATATTTTGTCGTGCATGTAAATTCCATTAATGAAGGCTTGTTTCAGTGGTTAAGTGTGCTGAGAAGTGTTTGAGAAGTCCTGGGTTCAAACCTGGACTCTAGCAAAAATTTTGGTTTAAGGTGAATTAAACCCTGGGTGTAGTAGGTAGGCCTTAAGAATATTGTTAGAGAATTTGTGCCACAAAAAGCCTTGTGGTCTAGTGGCAAAGTAGCGCCACATAAAAGGCAGGAAGGTGGCGTCATAGAGTTGGCAAGGAGGTCCAAGGTTCGAAACTCATGGCAATCAAAGAGCTTTTATTTTGCTAACAGGGGGTGGCAAGAATTGGTGTTGAATTTAAACTCTGATGATGGGGGAATCCCACATCGGGAAGCTAACATCAGAGTGGATGCGAAGCTGGCTTTAAATAGGGAGAACCATGAGGAGAGTAAAGGTACCTTTCTGGGCTGATCCCTTTCGCTTTTTGGGGGCTCGTTTGGGTTGGGCATCGGCTAAAAGTACTCAGAGAGTGGATGAACTCCAGTCTCCTATCAGGTGTGTATTTCTCACTACTCTAGCGGTAGGATGGCTACTTCGGGCTGCGATGGGCCGAAAGGGGCTATGTGGGCCCAATGGGCCTACAGGCCCAATTGGATAAGTTGTTTGATTGTGTAGTAAATACTAGATTAGACAAGGTGAATCTCCTATCTGTGGCTAGATTGGGCTAAAAGGGCCATATGAGCGTGTGGGCCCATTTGGGCCAAGAATGGGCCCTAGACCCATTCGCATTGTTATCTCTGTTTAGAATACGTTAGTTTACCAAAATTACAGAAATACCCTTGATTTACAAAAGTACCGTTTTACCCCTGATTTGCAAAATTATCGTTTTACACCTGATTTATAAAATTACCATTTTACCCCTGATCTGTAAAATTACCGTTTTACCCCTAATTTGTAAAATTACCATTTTACCCCTAATCTGTAAAATTACCATTTTACCCCTGATCTGTAAAATTACCATTTTACCCCTAATTTGTAAAATTACCATGTTAACCCTGATTTGTAAAATTACCATTTTATCCCTGATTTTTAAAATTATCGTTTTACCTTTGATTTGTGAAATTACCGAAATACCCCTGTAGGGTAAAATTACCAAAATACCCCTGTAGGGTAAAATTACCGAAATACCCCTGTAGGGTAAAATTACCGAGATACCCCTATGGGGTAAAATTACCATTTTGCCCCATAGAGTGTTAAATGACTGTGTTGGCCTCGTGGGCAAGTGACTGACTTGGACTGTGTGTTTGACGGATTTGATTGTGAATATATGTTGGTGATATGAATGACTTGACTGTGATTGTTTGATTCAAATATGGGCATGACATTCTTCATACATGACATGTTGCATGGGTTGGGATTTTGTATGGAGGAAGATCTAATCTGTTAGGATCACATGGTTGCCTGAAGACTGTGGATCCACCGAAGGTTTAAGAGCCGTATATTCGTACTGATTTGATAAGGTCGTACGGATCTCTCGAGATGATTGTAGATCGATCGATGGCTGAGTGCCGATCATGTTACCAAAGGTTGTATGCCATTATTGTGGGCTTCGTGCCATTATTATGGGGTTATGCCATTACCAAAGGCTGTGTGCCATTGTTGTGGGCTTCGTATCGATATTGTGGGCTTTGTGCCGTTATTATGGGCTTTGTGCCATTACCAAAGGCTTTGTGCCAATATCACAGGCTTTGTGCCAATTATAGACACGTTACCGATGGTTTTGTGCCACATATTCTGTTAAGTGGCTTTGCCACAAATATCTGTTTCTGGTGGCTATGCCACAAATATCTATTCTGGTGGCTCTGCCACAACATTTGTATCTGGTAACTTAGTCACATTATCTATTCTGGCAACTCTGCTGCAAATTATATGGTGTGTAGCGGATGGGTGGGTCGAGTTGTCTCCCCACATGGTGCATATGGTTGGTACGGGTAGTGTGATGGCTGGACTGGGTTGGGATTGCATTCACATTCTGATTCTGATACCGATACTGACTCTGATTCTAATATTGATTCTGATTCTGATTCTCATTTTGATTCTAGTTCTGATAATGTTTCTGATTTTATAATGAGCTAAGGCATATCTAGTGCAGTCTGTTATAGTGGGCTAAGGCCCAATTGATACTAGAACTGTGGTAGGGCAAACTTTTTAATTCTTTTACATGACTGGCTGTTCGTAATTGTAGTAGGGGATTACACACTGAGTTTTTGTAAACTCACCCCGTTTATTAACCTTTCAGGTAATCCCTAGCCTTAGACGGATCAGAGCAGCGAGAGACTCGGAGAAGGCCACACACTGCTTATGCTTTCTATTTTGATTATTTACTCTCAAGTACTTTGTGTTGGGTTTGGTTTGTAATAAGGCCTTTTATAATTTCTGGATTTTTATTTTAAGGTTTTTATTTACTTTGAATTATATCTGCTAGAGGTGAATCGCGGTTTTCCAAAATGTTAACTGTTTTCGAACACTACGCCTTCTACAACTAACTAAATTAAGCTTTCGCAACAAATAAGGTTTTAAAGGTAATAATGTTTTTAAAAGGGATTAACTTTTAGTTGACCACATTTTGAAAATAAATAAACACATGTTTTAGTTTGCAACAAGTTTCTTTAAGAAGGGTTTATTTGAAAACATGATGTTCGAAAAACACTTCAATATGGCACGCCAGACTCGGGCCTAACTTCTAAGCTGGGTATGGGGTGTTACAAGGGGGTTCTCTCATTTTCTCTTTTTGTAACGTTTCAAGTCTATTCTCCTCTTTGTTTTTCTATTTTACTTTGATCGAGTTCTGCTCACTCTTAACTTTGGGGTAGCCGAATATTTCTTGTGACCATTCGGGCATTTTTTGCGTTTGGGTTCTTCAAGTACCTTTGGCTGATTCTTTACCTCTTTTTGCTCTTCCCTTATCAACCTTGACCGAATACTCTCTAGCCATTATCTTAATTCTTATTAGTCGCCCTTCCATTTGTGATACTTTAGCCGACTTCCATACATCTCTCTCCTTATTTTCTCTTCTCTTTAGTATCGATTTTAGTCTTGGTTCTTGGCCGAATATAGCATTGTTCTCTCCCCATTGTGTTTTATTTTCAGTTTTGCATGAGTTCTCTGACAACCGATAAGTACACTCGTTACCTCTTTATTTTTTTGAATGATCATCAAGTCGCCTTTCTCTTGCACTAACTAAAACTGAATAAACCTTTCTTTTCTTATTGCAGAATTCCTCCTCTTTTCTCCTAATGGGTTGTACTTTTGGTGCTTAGAATTCCTTGTGGTGTGAAGGAGCTCAGGTGATACTGAGACTGTTGAAACCTTCCTCCCATCACTCAAGGGAAGGTAAGTATTAACCTTGTATTCATAGGTGTAGGTTTAATTCTTTCTCCCCTACTTTTGGGGTTTAATGGTTCTGATAAGTATCATTCATTAATCTAAGCAGTGGGTATGAACAATCTCGATTAATAAAGTTCATTTGTAATGTAGATATCCATCAAAGGGTTTATTATCAAACTTTGTCAACAGTTTAAGCGGGCTAAACCACACTCGTTCAATCAAGGTAGGTATCAATATTATTTCGATTTAAGTGTTACAAGATGGTGATTAACTATGACAACCCGAATTAGGGGCTACTTGGAATAGTGGTTTCGTAACCATAAATTTGAAGTGAAATTTTTTAATTATGTGAATTTTTGATCTTATCTGCTTGATTGAATGTTACTGTGAAAATGCTAATTGGGAATTTTACTATTTTGATGGTTAATTGCGTTTTAGGGATTAAATTGCAATAGGTGAAAAATATAAATTGTGCATGATGATATGATTTGATTGAATTGTTTTATGAAGTTGAAAGTGGTTATGTTTCAATTACCCCATTTATTTGTGTTTTGGACTAAAATGCCCTCACATGGAAAAATATCTAAGATATGGCATGAGGGGCAAAATGGTCATTAATGAATAATGACAAATTTCATTAAAATAAAGTAATCATCTTCCTCATTCTTCCCCATATGTGCTGCCGAAAATTCCTATCTCCATAGCTAAGGGTTTTTGGATTTTCAAGCTTTCATGTAAGTGCAATTTGGTCACATTTTCAATTATTTTTGTATTTTTGAGTTCATTTGAGCTTGGATTTCATGATTCTACCATTTATTTGAAAAGAAATAAGAGTTTGAAAAATTGCACATTTATGATATGAATGTGTTTGGCTCGTTAATGGTAGATAATGAAAGTTTTAAGTGTTATTTACATGTTTTATTGGATGAAATTGAATGAAAGTGCATAGAAATAGGCTAAATTGTAAAGGGTTACAATTTGTTCCAAAATGTGTGAAATAATGAGAATTTGAGTGTTATAATTGTGAAAATGGGTTATATAAGCCCATGGAATAAAGAAAATGAGTTTTTGAGTCTAAGAGACTAATTAGTAATTATTACAAAGTTGAGGGGTAAATTTGGAAATTTTCCTCAAATGTGAACTGTGATTGTATTGAAATAAATAATTGATATATCCGCTATATGTGTTAATTTAGATCAAGAACGGTTTGATAAGGCCCGAGATCGTGGAAAAGAGAAAGTTCTCGACTAATTTCGAGAATTAGTCCTTTTTGGCAATCCAAGTAAGTTGTATGTGAATTCTAGCATATTATGCTAAAAATTACAATTAATTGCTTGTATTTGTATAATTATATTGTTGATCTATGAAAAAATTGAAATTCAGTATACCTCTGCAAATGAGGAAATAAGGTAATTACTGTAAATTCTGATTGATCATTGTATGTACTTCCGAAACTACTGATTTATGTATTTTCTATATATCCTGATTGAGCAAGTAGGAACAGGCATAGATATAGGTGACATGTCACTTGAGGCTTACTGTTTTGACTATTATAGTTACCCGGGTGCTAGGTAGTCTTGCATGTGTTGCAGACACCTGTCAGCTTATGTGAGCAGGCCTGTGGTTAACTTCCGCACTGTTACTGATTGTAGCTTCAGCTACCTTACCGTTTCATAGCTTCGGCTACCCTACTGTTAGTAGCTTTGGCTACTTCATGGCTTTGCCATGTCTGTATGGCACTTATGTGCTAACCTTGGTATATCTGTTCATATTCTGAAATTTGCTCAATGGGATTAGATTAACTACACTGCGATGAAATGGTTGTACAGGTAAACTGAAAATGGTACAGAATACTGAGAATGTTATTGTTAAACATATTCACGGTGGGTATGTGAATTGTGCACAAAGAGTAAGCTAACTGTACAATGATATGTGATAGCATTTATGATGCTAAAACAAATGATGTATTAAATTGTTGCATTGCTACAAATTTCATATGACTTACTAAGTTATTGTAGCTTACCCCCTTTCCTTTCCCTTCCTCTGTAGATATTGAGCTTTTTAGATTGGGATCGTAAAGTTGGAGCCACGCGACACGTTATCAAGCTTCTTTTGGTATAGTTTATATTTTCGAGAGTAATTTATGGCATGTATAGAACAATTGTGGTTGTAAATGGCTATTTTGTAAGCCTTAGTTATGGTGCTCCTTGTGGCATTTTATAAATGATCACTCTTAAATGTAGTTATTTTGAGTATTTGCTCTTGAATTGGCTGGTTTGGTTGTACTTTTGGTTGCTCGCGTTTCAGGGAGGCCAAGGCTTGGTATGTAGCCTGACATGGCCTGTGCGGCATGGCACATAGGCGTGTTACATGGCCATGTGAGAATTGATAGTTTACTCTACGGGTGGGTGGCATGGGCGTGCATAGGCCGTGGGAGACACACGGCCTGACCCTACGGGCATGCCCTTAGACCGTGCCTCCCCTGCACCATAATTTAAATTTTAATGTACCACACGGGCGAGAGACACGACCGTGTGTCTCAACCATGTGGGGTACACGGCCTCCGAACAGTCGTGTGGAGCGGCCATGGCCTAACGGTCAGTTTTGTCCACGGTTGTCAAGCATGGCCGTGTAAAGACCACACGGTCTAACAACACGGCCGTGCCAATACTCACACAGGCGTGTGACGGTGTTTTAAAAGCAAAAATTTTTTTGAGAGTCCGATATGATATGTATTCGAATATTAACCGTCTGAAATGTCCATAATGTGTTTGAAAACCTTTGATACGAGTGATTCTGAATTGAATTGCATGCAAATCTATAACTGTCCTTGAATAATTTTTGTAAAGGTTATTTTGAATCTGGTAACGCTCATTACCCAACTCCGGTGATGGTTCCGGGTAAGAGATGTTACATTTTATTGGTATTAAAGCTACGGTTTAGTCAATTCTCAGATTAGCGTAGCAAGTGTGGTAGTCTATCTATACGTGCCATAAATTGAAATTGATAGTGTGTTGGCTCTTGACAATTTTAAAGTATTTTTCTGTATAGTTATGGATCCTAATCATGATGTGGCGGATGACGCTCAAAGTAATGTGCCTGGTCCCGCTCAAGGGACAGCGCCTGTTGATTTTGGACCTACGGGTCAAAGTTAAGGTCAGGTGGCCCGAGTAGCCTTCCTCCATATGATGAGTGAATGGTGTACTGAGTTCATTCGGGCGAATCTGAATGCTCAACCTCCTCTGCCCCCTCTTGTACATCAACCTGCTCCTATAGCTCCTCAACAACTAGAGGTAGTTCGATTGACTAAGCCTCTTATGGATAAGATTAGAAAGTATGGGGCTGAAGAGTTCCCAGCTAATGTGAATAATGATCCGTAAAAGGCCGAGTTTTGGTTGGAAAACACTATCAAAGTGTTAGATGAATTATCGTGTACTCTTGAGGAAAGTTTGAAATGTGCTGTATCTCTTCTAAGAGACTCTGCTTATCACTGGTGGAAGACGTTGATATCAGTGGTACCATATGAGAGGATTATCTAGAATTTCTTCCACGAGGAGTTTAGGAAGAAATATATGAGTCAGCACTTTATTGATCAGAAAAGGAAGGAATTTCTTGAGTTAAAGCAAGGACGTTTGACAGTAGCCGAGTATGAGTGTGAATTTGTTAAGTTAAGTAAGTATGCTCAAGAATGTATGCCCAATAAGGCTACTTTATGTAATAGATTTGAGGACGGACTTAATGAAGATATCCGATTATTGATTGGAATTCTGGAAATCAAGGAATTTGTGATAATGGTTGAAAGAGCCATTAAGGCTGAAGAGCTAAGTAAAGAGAAGAGAAACATTGAAAATGAGAATAGAGAGGCTCGAAAGAGAACAATGAGTAAGTCATTTCAGTCTCAGTCGAAAAAGTCAAGAGAGATGAGTCCCTGATCGAATGTTTCTACTAGTTATTCCCATCGAGACCGTGATAGGAGATATTCAGGCTCTAAGACCCAGGCCACTTCGATAGCTAGTGCCGAAAGTGTCAAGTCTGATAGACTGGAGTGTCGACATTGTAGGAAGAGACATTCGGGTGAATGTTATGTAGCGAATCGGGCTTGTTTTCGATGTGGATCCCAAGATCACTTTGTGAAAGATTGTCTAGAGCTAGAAGAACAAGAAAAGCCACAAAATGTGAGACCGAGCAATGTGTCTAGAGGGAGACCCCCAAGAAATGTGGGAATCGGGAATAGTGGTAAAGGCACAATGGGGGATATTACTGTGAGATTTGAAGTGAGAGCTACGGCAAGAGCTTATGCTATTCGGGCCTGAGAGGAGCCGTCCTCCCCTAAAGTGATTACTGGTATATTTTCTCTTTATGGTGTTTCTATTCTTGCTTTGATTGATCCTGGCTCTACTCATTCGTATGTGTGTATGAGTAAACTGTCTGATGAGAATTTGTGTGCTGAATTTACTGAGTTTGTGGTGCAAGTGTCAAATCCTTTAGGGAAACATGTGTTAGTTGATAAAATTTGTAGAAATTGCCCTCTCATGATTCATGGTCACTGTTTCCCTAGTAACCTAATGTTATTACCTTTTGATGAATTTGATGTTATTTTGGGAATAGACTGGTTAACGCTGCATGGTGTTAAAATAGATTGTAGGCAAAAGACTTTGGAATTGAAGTGTGATAATGGTGAGATACTTAGCGTTGAAACAAACAAGTCTGATATGAAGCCAATTGTGATTTCTGCTATGTCTGCTTATAAATGTTTGAAAAGAAGACATGAAGCCTATTTTGCATATGTTCTAAATACTGAATTATCTGAAAAGAAGATTGAATCTGTGCCGATTGTGTGTGAATTTGTGGATGTGTTCCCAGAAGAACTGCCTGGTTTACCCCCGGATAGAGAGGTTGAATTTGGTATAGAATTGTTCCCTGGTACTGTTCCGATATCGATCGCTCCTTACAGAATGGCACCTACTGAATTGAAAGAACTGAAAGTCCAGTTGCAAGAGTTAACTGATAGAGGATTTGCAAGACTGAGCTTTTCACCTTGGGGTGGTTTGGTTCTGTTTGTTGAGAAGAAAGATGGGTCATTGAGGCTTTGTATTGACTACCGACAGTTCAACAAAGTGACTGTGAAAAATAAGTATCCGTTACCTAGAATAGATGATTTATTTGATCAGTTGAAGGGTGCTACGGTATTTTCTAAGATTGACTTGATGTCCGGGTATTACTGATTAAAGGTTAAAGAGGGAGATGTACCGAAAACTACCTTCAGAAATCATTATGGTTATTATGAATTTTTAGTAATGTCCTTTGATCTGACCAATGCACCGACTATCTTTATAGATCTAATGAATCGAATTTTCCATCCCTATTTGGACAAATTCGTAATGGTTTTTATAGACAATATTTTGGTTTACTCTTTGAGTGGGACTGATCATACCAAACATTTGCGAACCGTATTACAGATCTTACGGGAAAAGAAACTATTTGCTAAGTTTAGCAAAGTGAATTTTAGCCCCGGGAAGTTGGATTTTTGGGGCATATTGTATCTGGTGAAGGGATACAAGTGGACCCGGGAAAGATCTCAGCGATATTAGAATAGAAGCCTCCGAAGACTATATCAGAGATTAGAAGTTTTCTTGGCTTGGCTGGCTAATACCGTCCATTTGTTGAAGGCTTCTCAATGATTGCATCGCCAATAACCAAATTGTTGCAAAAAGATGGTAAGTTTGAATGGACTGAAGAATGTCAACAGAGTTTCGATAGATTGAAGAAATGTTTGACTAAGGCACCAATTTTAGTCCTACCTGCGTCAGGAAAGGAAGATGTTGTGTATAGTGATACTTCGTTAAATGGACTTGGATGTGTTTTGATGCAAGAGGGAAAAGTGATAGCCTATACTTCTCGATAGCTGAAACCGCATGAGAAAAATTATCCGACGTATGACTTAGAACTGGCTGCTATAGTCTTTGCACTGAAAATATGGCTACATTATTTGTATGGTAAGAAATGTCGTGTATTCACTGATCACAAAAGCCTAAGGTATGTGATGACACAAAAAGATCTGAACTTGAGTCAGAGAAGGTGGCTAGAATTGTTAAAAGACTATGAGTTGGTGATAGATTACCATCCGGGAAAAGCTAATGTAGTAGCGGATGCCTTGAGTAGGAAGTCTTTGTTTGCCTTACGAGCTATGAATGTGAGATTAGTTATGTCTGATGGTGGTGCCTTGATTGCAAAATTACGAGTTAGGCCAGTGTTCTTACAAGAAATTTATGAAGCTCAGTAAGTAGATAATGAGTTACAATCTAAAAGAGAGCGGTGTTTAGAGAATGAAGATTCTAAATTTAAAGTCGATTCGAATGGTTGTATAATGTACCGTGACCAATTATGTGTACCGAGAAATTCTGAACTGATTGACAAAATTCTGCATGAAGCCCACAGTAGTGGTATGGTAGTACACCCTGGTAGTGTAAAAATGTATAATGACTTGAAGAAACTGTATTGGTGGCCGGGTATAAAACGAAATATCTCCGAGTTCGTGTCAAAATGTCTGTTCTGTCAGCAAGTGAAAGCAGAACATCAAGTGCCATATGGATTACTACAACCGATTTTGATTCCCGAGTGGAAATAGAATCAAGTAACAATGGATTTTGTATCGAGTTTGCCTCTGACACTGAGAAATAAAGATTCAGTCTGGGTAATTGTTGATCGATTAACTAAATCGGCTCTTTTCATCCCAATATGCACAGACTTTTCACTGGATAAGCTGGCTGAACTGTATATCACCAAAATAGTGAGGTTACATCGTGTGCCATTGTCCATAATCTCTGATCGAGATCCACGGTTTACTTCAAGATTCTGGAAGAAGTTTCAAGATGCTTTAGGTACTAAATTGAATTTTAGTACTGCGTTTCATCCTCAAACAGATGGACAATCTGAAAGAGTTATTCAAGCACTTGGAGACATGCTTAGATGTTGCATATTAGAGTTTGAAGATAGTTGGGACAAATATCTACCTCTGATTGAATTTGCATATAATAACAGTTATCAGTCCAGTATAAAAATGGCACCATATGAAGCATTGTATGGACGGAAGTGTCGAACTCCACTGTATTGGACCGAATTGAGTGAAAACCGATTACATGGGGTTGATTTGATTAAAGAGATTGAAGAAAAAGTACGGATAATCTGAGATAATCTAAAAGCTGCATCGGACCGACAGAAATCGTATGTAGATTTGAAAAGAAAAGAAATTGAATTTCAAGTGGGTGATCGAGTATTTTTGAAAGTGTCACCTTGGAAGAAAATTCTGAGATTTGGCCGAAAAGGTAAAAAAAAGTCTGTGTTTTGTTGGTCCTTACAAAGTAATCGAGAGAATTAGACCGATAGCCTACTGTTTAGCTTTGCCACCCGAGTTAGAAAGAATTCATAATGTCGTCGCTACCGATCGGATCCGACACATGTGATTTTGCCAACAGAAGTAGAAATTGAGTCGGATATGACTTATGTAGAAGAACTGATTAAGATTCTGACACGAGAAATGAAACGGTTGAGGAATAAAGAGATACTGTTAGTAAAAGTACTGTGGCAAAACCATCGCGTAGAAGAAGCAACTTGGGAAACAGAAAAGGCTATGAGGAGACTGTACCTTCAACTATTTACTGGTAAGATTTTTAGGGAAGAAAATCCCCAACGGAAGAAAAATTGTGACAACCCGAATTAGGGGCTAGTCGAAATAGTGGTTTCGTAACCACAAATCCGAAGTGAAAATTTTTAATTATGTGAATTTCTGATCTTATCTCCTTGATTGAATGTTACTGTGAAAATGTCAATTGGGAATTTTACTGTTTTGATGGTTAATTGCGTATTAGGGATTAAAGTGCAATAGGTGAAAAATATAAATTGTGCATGATGATATGATTTGATTGAATTGTTTTATGAAGTTGAACATGTTTAAGTTGCAATTAGCCCATTTATTTGTGTTTTGGACTAAAATGCCCGTACATGGAAAAATATCTAAGATATGGCATGAAGGGCAAAATGGTTATTAATGAATAATGACAAATTTCATTAAAATAAAGTAATCATCTTCCTCATTCTTCCCCATATGTGCTGCCGAAAATTCCTATCTCCATAGCCAAGGGTTTTTGAGTTTTCAAGCTTTCGTGTAAGTGCAATTTGGTCCCATTTTCAATTATTTTTGTATTTTTGAGTTCATTTGAGCTTGGATTTCATGATTCTACCATTTATTTGAAAAGAAATAAGAGTTTGAAAAATTACCCATTTGTGATATGAATGTGTTTGGCTCATTAATGGTAGATAATGAAAGTTTTAAGTGTTATTTACATGTTTTATTGGATGAAATTGAATGAAAGTGCATAGAAAGAGGCTAAATTGTAAAGGGTTACAATTTGTTCCTAAATGTGTGAAATAATGAGAATTTGAGTGTTATAATTGTGAAAATGGATTATATAAGCCCATGGAATAAAGGAAATGAGTTTTTGAGTCCAAGGGACTAATTAGTAATTATTGAAAAGTTGAGGGGTAAATTTGGAAATTTACCTCAAATGTGAATTGTGACTGTATTGAAATAAATAATTGATATATGCGCTATATGTGTTAATTTAGATCAAGAACGGTCTAATAAGGCCCGAGATCGGGGAAAAGAGAAGGTCCTCGACGAATTTCGAGAATCAGTCCTTTTTGGCAATCCAAGTAAGTTTTATGTGAATTCTAGCATATTATGCTAAAAATTACAATTAATTGTTTGTATTTGTATAATTATATTGTTACTTAATCTATGAAACAATTGAAATTCAGTATACCTCTGCAAATGGGGAAATAAGGTAATTACTATAAATTCCGATTGATCATTGTATGTACTTCTAAAACTACTGATTTATGTATTGTCTATATATCCTAATTGAGTAAGTAGAAATAGGCATGATATAGGTGACATGTCACTTGAGGCTTACTGTTCTGACTGTTATAGTTACTCAGGTGCTAGGTAGTCTTGCATGTGTTGCAGACACCTGTCAGCTTGTGTGAGTAGGCCCGTAGTTAACTTCTGTATTGTTACTGATTGTAGCTTCGGCTACCTTACCGTTTCGTAGCTTCGGCTACCTTACTGTTAGTAGCTTTGGCTACTTCATGGCTTTGCCATGTTTGTATGGCACTTATGTGCTAACCTCGATATATCTGTTCATATTCTGAAATTTACTCAATGGGATTAGATTAACTACACTACGATGAAATGGTTGTACAGGTGAACTGAAAATGGTATAGAATATTGAGAATGTTGTTGTTAGGGTATGTGAATTGTGCACAAAGAGTAAGCTAACTGTACAATGATATGTGATAGCATTTATGATGTTAAAACAAATGATGTATTGAATTGTTGCATTGCTACGAATTTCATATGACTTACTAAGCTATTGTAGCTTACCCCCTTTCCTTTCCCTTCCTCTATAGATATTGAGCTTCTTAGACTGGGATCGTAAAGTTGGAGCTACACGACACACTATCAAGCATCTTTTGGTATAGTTTATATTTTCAAGAGTAATTTATGGCATGTATAGAACAATTGTGGTTATAAATGGCTATTTTGTAAGCCTTAGTTATGGTGCTCCTTGTGTCATTTTGTAAATGATCACTCTTAAATGTTGTTATTTTGAGTGTTTGCTCTTGAATTGGCTGGTTTGGTTGTGTTTTTGCTTGCACGCGTTTCAGGGTGGCCAAGGCTTGGTATATAGCCTGACACTACCTGCACGGCATGGCACACGGGTGTGTTACATGGCCATGTAAGAATTGACAGTTTACTCGACGGATGGGTGGCATGGGCGTGCATAGGCTATCGGTGACACACAGCCTGACCCTACGGGCATGCCCCTGGACCGTGTCTCCCCTGCACCATAATTTAAATTTTAATGTACCACAGGTTCAAGAGACACAGCTGTGTGTCTCAACCGTGTGGGGTACACGGCCTCCGAACGATTGTGTGGAGCGACCGTGGCATAACGGGTAGTTTTGTCCACAGTTGTCGAGCATGGGCTTCTAAAGACAACACGGTCCAACAACACAGCCGTGCCAATAGTCACACGGGCGTGTGACGGTGTTTTAAAAGCGAAAATTTTTCTGAGAGTTTGATATGATAAGGATTCGAATCCTAACCGTCTAAAATGTCCATAATGTGTTTGAAAACCTTTGATAAGAGTGATTCTGAATTGAATTGCATGCAAATCTGTAACTGTCCTTGAATAATTTCTGTAAAGGTTATTCTGAATCTGGTAACGCTCGTTACCCGACTCCGGTGACGGTTACGGGTAAGGGGTGTTACATTAACTCTATTGATTAAAGTACTGACAGAGTGTCTTGATTGAATATAAGTTGGTGCTTGATATCGCGTGATATGTAGTAATAAAATTTATAAAAACTGATCACACCAAAAACTAACTAATATCACGATTTTAAAGCAAGCGCACCTATCAAACAGTAGTATAGTTTAGCGCTAAGACCGAGTTATAGTACCCAAGGGAACCAAAGGTACTAGTACTTACTTCCTTTCTATTATCTAGCCTAAAAATAAAAGAAGGTTATCTGACACTAATTCTAAAACTAACTAAAAGTGCACAAAAAGGAAAGTGGGGAAAGACTCTTTGGGAAAAGCTGATTGATATAAGCAATACTCAAGGGAGAATCCACCTAGACTTCACTTGTTATTAACTTCTTGAACTAGACGATTTCTTCACTTGACTTGATCCGTAGAGATCCCTAACCTATGTTAATACCTCCGTCGAGGATAAGAACAACTAATCCTAGGTGGTTAACTAAAGTTTCTTTATTAATTAACACCCTTAGGTTGCATTAATTCGATCTATGGATCCCCCTATTAGGTTTGACCCTAATTTGGCAGATTTATGTCGCCCTATGTCTAGGGTTACATGCAACTTCGCTTAATTATGGTAGATCTACTCTTAAAACAGGGACTTTTGCTCCTTTGCCTAAGCACATCAGTTTCTTGAAGTAATACCTAGGACTATTAAATCAAGAATGAAGAACACATAATTAAGAACAACTCAAGTATTTATCATATAATTCAAGAATAAATAATAACAAGTTCTGTCTTAGGTTTCATCCCCCTCAAGTATTTGAGGGGTTTAGTTCATAATTAATAAAGAAAACATCTCAGAAGAAATAAGCTAAAAAAACATAAAGAGCCCAAAAACCCCTGAAGGAATTCAGGGAGATCCTCTGTCTTGATGTAAAATTCCAGCTTCTGGGATGAATCAATCGGCTTCCCTTGGAGTAATTCCTTGCTTTCACTCCTTGTGTTGGCAGAAATACGGTGCTCCTTTTGGGAGAAAAGAGTACCCCCTTAGAGTTGCCTCCTAAGGTCTTTATATAGAGCTTTTGGATGCCTTTCTTAGCCTCTAAGTATCCAAATTTGAGTGAAATTGTACTTCCTCACGACAGGGACACGCCCGTGTGCCACACCCGTGTAGATCGACAAGAGGCCGTGTGTGGGCTTATTGAGGGTGGCACGGCCGTGTGGTCTAGCCGTGCTTGTCAGGGCTGGGCCTTGTTGGACCTTATGTGGAACGTCCGTGTGCCACGGTCGTGTGGTGACTCCTTGGGCTGTGTTGTTTTCACACTTTGGCCCATTTTCTTCGTTTTCGGTCCGTTTTTAGTTCTTTTCTCATCCCTATGCTCTCCTGAGTATACAACATGAAATAGAAGGGTTAAGAGCACCAATTCTCACAAAATTGATAATAATTCATCCAGAAATTAGGCTAAACATGAGGTAAAAATATGTATAATTTATTATTTATCAAATACCCCAACACTTAAGCCTTTGCTTGTCCTCAAGCAAAATCTCAATCCCTAATTAAAAATCATTCCTCTCAACTTACAACTTTATCAATAATGTTTCAAACTAATTCACAAGTAGTCATACAATGAAAATTCAATTAGAAGAACATTAAAGATTCAATTACTTTAAGTTGAGAATTTTATCATTGAAACATAAGTTTTCTTCCCTGCTCCTAAGTAACTATCTCTTGATCAAAATTAACAAGACTTGACATCCTCACTAAAGATTCACTCATCCACTCAAGGTGTTTAGGGTTCATGAATTAAGTACTCTCTAGTCAACCTGAAAAGTTATTACCATAGGCTTGCAAGAAGATCAAATCTCCACCACTGTAGTTTGATATGATACATCGATCAAAAGGTCTTTTAACAGTTGTAATGGGGCTTGGTTAAGGGTGTTGTTACAAGCTGAAAAAGAAAGGTTAGAATCAAGATTGAACTGAAAAATCATCTAGCTAGAAAAATCTCTATCACTAGAACATATTTCTCGAGCTAATTCTTATGATAACATCATTTCTGCCTTGGTAGTCTTAAAATAGAAATATGCAAACTATTTAAACTATTACAGATTACAACTGAATTAATACATACATTTTTTTTAAAAAAACAATTCAACTATAATACAATAAATTGAATAGTTACAACTTTACAATTTGGAAAAGAGAATAAAGCTAGATGAAAATTTCAACTCAAATCTCGACAAAAATAGGGGTCAAAATAATTGAATGGAATTAAAAAAATGGGTTATTGGTTAATATTAGGGGTAAGTCAAAGAATAGGTTGTTAGGCTCAATGGGGTTCACTAGGGGTTAATTTATGGAGGTAGGCTTTTATGGAGTAAGTAGGTTAAATCCTAGGTGCCTTTATCATCTTAGTATATCAAATCAATGATGTGGTCTCGATGTGTATAATCAAAGCAAGTTCTAGAATAACAAAGTAGTATTGACTCACTCAAAGCAATAATAAAAGTGAGCATGAAAGAATGTATGCTCAAAAGGCTCAAAAATCTCACCAGAATTATGGCTTTTGATGTCAATCCTGCGAATTTCAAATCTCAAGATAACACTTAGAATTAAGGAAAATAACTTATGAAAAAAATGGGGTTCTCAAAAATTTCAACTTATCATGATTGATTCCCTAATGTTTTAAAGTTTGAATAATCAAAGTACAAGCACCTATGTCTTAATTCTCACATATCAATAGAAATCATAAATCAATCAGAATATATTCCTAATAGGAGATTGAAGGTAATGCAATTGAGAACAATGCATTAGATTTCAGGGTTTTCACAAATAATGTAATACTTGAAAGTAAATTCCCCCCCACACTTGAGGTGTACATTGCTCTTAATGTACAAAGATAACATTAATAGCAATAAAAGCACAAGATTATAAGATAGGGAAATGAATGAAAACTCCCTGAATTTTGGATGAATTTGTGAGACGGATATTGGAATTAGAAGAGCTGGCAGTTGTGGTAGGGTGTTCCCATGTCCATATGGATTTGAGCTGTAGAGCTCCTTTGAAACTGCGAATGTATTTATTAGTCGTGGGGAATTTGGATCAAAAGAGATTACTTGTTAAGGGTTGGCCGATATTAAAAAGAAATAAAATAAAATAAAGTTCTAAAAATACTAATACTTTAATAATGAAAAAGGATTAGAGACAATAAAATTCAAAATAAAAAGGAAACTAAAGTTAGAAATAAATGAAAAATAAAAATCAAAGTGAAAAATAAAAACTAAGATAAAAATAAACATAAGAGGAGTAGAAATATCTAATCCTCGGATGGATCACGCAGTGGTAGTGGTGGCATGATGTGGAGATGCTGGCATATCTGTTGTAAAGTCACATCGATGTGATCGAAGCGCTGGAAGCATTGCTGCTCGAATTATGAAAAGCGCTCAGATAAGTCAGCATAGGAAGCTGCCGCATGAACTAGTCGGCGAGGGGGTGTGGCGGCTTGGTAGGTGCATCCTCCTCCGGTGGTGGTGGGACATCATTAGGAATGTCCTCGGGATCCTTCTGATCGGCATCTCTAAGTAGCTGGTACTATAGAGGATTGGTCCCACGTCGGCGCTGGATCATCCTCATGTGAAGCATGCTCTGGATACCCTGTGGGGATATCTGGCCCACTAAAGTATATGAGGATGTCTGGGCTGCGGTGTTGAATAGGTCAAAATAGCGGCCTAATCTCGTGATTTATGGGCCCATAGAAATTACGCCTTTATGGTGCCTTTCTGTCTGATGCTAGATTGCATGGGCGATGAAGTAGGCTAAGTCGATAACATGCGCGTTTGCCATGCACCACAGAAAGTAGGCATTGTGGGTGTTTACGACACCCGTGCTTTCGCATCGTCCCGTCAATGTATGCGCTGGTAAAGAGTGAATGTACCTCAGAGGTGGGACAAGGGCGGTCGCTTTGGAGTGACTAGGGTCGTATGTTGATAATGCAGGGACTAGGGCCTTCCAACACCTAGATGGTGATAGGTGGATATGGCGATAAAGCTTGGAGAGATCTTCCTCTTCCATAAATTGCTCGGTGTAGAGACCGAGGGCTATGCTGAACTCTGGGACACTGAGATGGTTTAAGAGACTTCCCAAACGGAACTGGACTGTTCCTGGATCATCATATCTGTTCATCACGGTCTGAAGATGGAATGTTCAGTAGAACTCTAGAGTGAGTTCTAAGTATGTAGGCTCCACGATCTGGAAAAATTGCTCCCATGGATCGATCATTAATAGGGCCCGGATCTCGTCTGTTAAGTGTATTTACTAGAGGGCGGCCCAATCTATGCATCGGACAGCAGTTACAGGGCGAGCTCAGAGTATTTGAAATCGTTCTTCCTGGGAGGCTTGCGAAAATTAGAGGAATGGATTGCGATTTTCAGTAATGGGTCGCGAGGATGAACCATCGGGTCCCTTGTGTTTCTTTGAAGCGGGGACGGTAGCTTTCTTACCGCGCGATGACGACACAGTATCTACAAATAAAATAACAAAAATCAGTCTTTAAATATCGAAATGAAATTGACTATATATGAAATACAATGAAGATTAAAATAATGATGTTCCTAAAAACATAAAATGGGGACTAACCTAAAAAGTATAATTTATCCATGATATAAAAAATAAGCAACATGAGTATATATTTATACTAAATGCATGAGAAAAATGGCAATCAAGTGTGATTTTAAGTGGCATGCAAACATGAAATGTTCTATAATATTCTAGATTATTCATCCTAGTGTAACTAATTTCATGGTTGAATCAATTCTAAATTTAAATATAATCATGATAGAAAAATAAATAAAATAGATTGCTAAAAATTAGAGAGAAAAATGAGAAAATAGAACCAAATGGAGAGGTGCACGATTGAACGGTCGTGGGATGCTTTGCACAGGCGTGGGATAGTCTTATACGAGCGTGGTGGTGTTTTGAGGATCGGCGGCGACCTTTATGGTGGTTGGGGGAGAAAAAATTTAGGGTTTGAGTGAGGGAGAGAATGAATAGTGGCCCCTATTTATAGTTTTTGGGTCACACGGGCACGGCACACGCCCGTGTGACTCAGGTTTTGCCCGTGTGATTCGAAATTCGGTGGTTTTGGCACGCCTGGTTCAAAGTACACGCCCGTGTTGGCCATCTCGCACGGTCATTTGCATTCTCATTCGCTTGCACACGGTCATGTGATAGGTCAAACGGCCGTTTGCGATGAGGTTTTCATTATTCATACAGTCGTGTAGGTAGTTACACGGTCGTGTCTAAATCGACAGTGTTGGCCATGGTATGGGGACACGGGCGTGTGGCTTGTGTAAGCCCGTGTCTAAGTTGAAAGGTTCCCACGGCCATGTCGTACAGCCGTGTTGATTTGTCGATAGCCCGTGTTTTTGGGAAAATTGTGCTCTGTTTACACACGGCCTGGGTGCACAACTGTGTCTCTGTTTTAAGTGTTCACACGGCCTTGGACACGCCCGTGGGCATGGCCGTGTGGTCCTAAAATTCTGCATTTAAAAAGGGTTAGTTGATGCATACAAAAAATAATTAAAATTAAAAAGAAAAGTTACTAAGTTAGTGCTCGGGTTGCCTCCCGAGAAGCGCTTATTTAGAGTCTAAACTCGGCTCTACCTGGATGTATCACGAAGGGATTTCGTGGAGTTGAAGCCCCTCCCTGTTATCTTTAAAATTCTCACCTCTATAGTGTTTAAGCCTATGGTCGTTTACCTTGAACATATCGTGGTTAGGGTGAGTTACCTCAATTGTGCCGTATGGAAAGACAGTTTGAACCATGAATGGACCTGACCACCTTGACTTGAGTTTTCCAGGAAATAGTTTCAGCCTTAAGTTGTAAAGTAAGACAAGATCACCTGTTTTGAACTGCTTAGGTTGTTTCAATCGTTTATCATGACATCGTTTCATGGCTTCCTTATATAGTCGTGAACTTTTGTAGGCATTGCAATGCCATTCATCTGGCTTATTTAACTGCATTAATCTTTTCTCACCTGCAAGCTTAAAATCAAGGTTTAAAAATTTAATAGCCCAAAATGCTTTATGTTCAAGTTCAAATGGCAGATGACAACTTTTTTCGTAGACAAGTTTATAGGGAGATGTACCTATGGGTGTTTTAAAAGTAGTTCTATAGGCCCATAAAGCATCGTCTATCTTTCTTGACCAATCTTTTCTATTTGTTTCTATTGTTTTCTCTAAAATGCATTTTAGTTCCCTATTTGTCACTTTGAATTGGCCACTGGTTTGTGGATGATAAGGGGTAGCTATTCTATGGTGTACTCCATACCTTTTTAAAACTTTTTCAAATTGGGCATTGCAAAAATGGGTGCCCCTATCACTAATAATTATCCTAGGTGTTCCAAATCGAGAGAAAAGTTTCTTCAAAAATCGTACTACCATTCTAGCATCATTAGTAGGTCAGCCTTGGGCTTCCACCCATTTTGACATATAATCTACTGCTACTAGGATGTACTTATTTCCAAATGAAGTAGGGAATGGACCCATGAAATTAATACCTCATACATCAAATATTTCGCATGAAAGTATATAGCTCTGAGGCATTTCATTATGTTGAGAAATATTACTTGTTCTCTGGCATTTATCACAAGAGGTCACATACCTGTTGGAATCCCTGAAAAGTGTAGGCCAGTAAAAGCCTGATTCGAGTACCTTATGAGCAGTTCTTGCTCCACTGTGATGTCCTCCTGTGGGTCCTGAATGGTAGTGATTTAAAATCTGGTATGCTTTTGTTTCAGCAACGCATCTTCGAATAACCTGATCTGCACAAAATATGGTAGTAGTTTTTCACATCAGTGAAGAATCGCTTCTTTTGCTGATGGGTCAGCCCTTTTGGGGTTATGTTAGCTGCTAAATAATTTGCAAAATCAGCAAACCAAGGAACTACTGCATCTGCTAAGGCTAGGAGTTGTTCTTCAGGAAACAAGTCGTTTATTTTATCGAGGTACTTGGGTTGTGTGTTTTCTAGTCTTGAAAGGTGATCTGCTGCCATGTTTTTAGCTCCTTTCTTGTCCTTTATTTCTAAATTGAATTCCTGTAACAATAGTATCCATCTTATTAATCGAGGTTTTGCATCAGTTTTAGTTAAAAGGTAGCGAAGAGCAGAATGGTCAGTATAAACAATGAATTTTGACAAAATCAAATAAGATCTGAATTTGTCAAATGCAAAAATATCGGCTAGCAATTCTTTTTCTATGGTAGTATAATTTGCGTGAGTGGTTGTCAAAGTTCTACTAGCATAATAAATCGGTTGGAAGTGCTTGTCTCTTTGCTGTCCCAAAACTGCACCTATTGCAAAATCACTTGCATCGCACATTAGTGCAAAAGGTAGATTCCAATCAGGTGAAATCATGATCGGGGCATTGACTAACTTTTCCTTGTGAGTGTTAAAAGATTCTAAACATTCTTGGTCGAAATTGAAAAGCACGTCTTTTTCTAGTAATTTTGTTAAAGGCTTAGCTATTTTAGAAAAATCTTTAATAAATCTGCGATAAAAACTGGCATGTCCTAAAAAGCTTCTTATGGCCTTAACTGAATTAAGGGGAGGTAATTTTTCAATGGTTTCAATTTTTGCTTTATCTACCTCTATCCCTTTACTAGAAATTTTATGTCCTAATACAAAACCCTCTTGAACCATAAAGTGGCATTTTTACCAGTTTAGCACTAAATTTGTCTCTTCACATCTTATCAAAACACGTTTTAAATTATTAAGACAGAGTTGAAAAGAATTACTGAAAACTAAAAAATCATCCATAAATACCTCTATGCTGTCTTCCACGAATTCGTTGAAGATAGCTAGCATGCGTCGCTGAAAAGTAGCATGAGCGTTACATAAACCAAAAGGCATTCTACGATAAGCAAACATACCGTATGGACATGTGAATGTCATTTTCTCCTGATCTTCTGGAGCAATCAGGATTTGGAAGTAACCAGAGAGACCATCTAGAAAACAATAATACATGTGACCTGATAATCTTTCCAACATCTGATCAATAAAAGGTAAGGGAAGATGATCTTTTCGAGTTGCGTCATTCAGATTTTTATAATCAATGCAAACTCTCCATCCAGTGACTGTTCTTGTAGGTATTGACTCTTTTTTGTCATTAGACACCACAGTCATGCCTCCCTTTTTAGGAACAACCTGCACAGGACTTACCCAAGAACTGTCAAAAATAGGATAAATAATGCCTGCATCTAGAAGTTTAATTACCTCGGCTTTTACGACTTCCTTCATGTTGGGATTCAATCGTCTCTGAGCTTGCACTGATGGTTTATATTCATCTTCCATTAAAATTTTGTGGGTGCAAAAAGAAGGATTAATTCCCTTAATAGCTGAAATTTTCCAAGCTATAGCCTGCTTGTGCTCCCTTAACACATGGAGCAGTTCCCTTTTTTCTGCAATGCTCAAATCTAATGCGATAATAACTGGTAAAGTTGAATCTTCCCCTAAAAAGGCATAGTCTAAATGATCTGGCAGTTGCTTTAACTCTAATTTAGGGGGTTCATCAATGGAAGGTTTCTGTCTCAACTCATCATTCATCTTTATACTTTCATAACTTATGTGTCTCGTGATAATTTCATTAGAATCTAACTTCTTTCTTACTTCTTCAATTTCAGTGGTGGCTTCATCTTCCCCCCCACCTTGAATAAGACACAGTTCCAACGTGTCTGCGAGAGAAAGTTCCTGAAAATGATCTTGAACAAACTAATCAATAATATCAACAAAATAACATAATCATCTTGTTCTTCAGAAAATCTCATGGCATCATAGATTTTAAAAACGACTTCTTCATCACGAACTCTAAGTACTAATTTACCATCCCTTGCATCAAGAACAGCTCTAGCAGTGGCTAAGAATGGACGTCCCAAAATTAAAGGCACCTCAATATCCTCATCCATGTTAAGCACAACAAAATCAATAGGGAATATAAATTTATCTACCTTTACTAGCACATCTTCGATGATTCCCCTAGGATATGTAATAGATCTATCAGCTAGTTGAATATTGATCCTAACGGGCTTTGGTTCCCCTAGACCTAGTTGCTTGAACATTTTGTAAGGCATTAGATTAATGCTAGCACCTAAATCAACTAAGGTTTTATCAATAATTAAACTACCAATTAAACAAGGAATAGTAAAACTCCCTAGATCTTTCAGTTTTAGCGGCAGTTTATTTTGGAGAATAGCTGAGCATTCCTCGTTGAGTTCCACTATGGCTAATTCTTCCAACTTCCTTTTATTTGTTAGAAGTTCTTTAAGGAACTTCGCGTACTTTGGCATCTGCGAAATTGCTTCAACAAATGGTAAGTTAATGTGTAATTGTTTAAAAGTTCAAGAAATTTACTGAATTGAGCGTCTGTATGGTCTTTCTTCAACTTTACCGGATATGGAATAGGCGGTTTGTATTCCTTGAGTGTTGGTGGAGTGTTTTCCTTGGGTTCTTCTACCTTGTCTCCTAGAGATTCTTGAACAGATGTCTTTTCTGGTTCAGCTAGTACTTTCCCATCTCTTAAAGTAATTGCTTTGACATGTTCTCTGGGATTTGGCTCAATGTTACTTGGTAGTCCACCTTGTGGTCTCTCTGAAACTAATTTCACAAGTTGACCGATTTGAATCTCAAGCCCTTGAATTGATGCTTGTTGGTTTTTTAGTGCCGTTTCAGTGTTTTGAAAACGGGTTTCTGATGCGGCCATAAATTTGGTGAACATCTCTTCAAGATTCGGCTTTTTCTCTTGTTGTGGTGTGGCTGCTGAAATTTCGGAGGAGGCTGTTGTCTTTGATTTCCTTGTCCTCCCCATGAAAAATTGGGGTGATTTCTCCAACCTGCATTGTAAGTATTACTGTAAGGGTTATTTTGAGGTCTAGAATTATTACCCATATAGTTGGCTTGCTCAGTTTCTATGTTGTGTCCAGAAGATGAGTAGTCTGGATTGAACATATTTCCTGCGATTGCGTCGCACTGCATCACTGGCTGTGCCTGCGTAGAACCAACAAAATTTTCAAACTTTTTATTTAGAAGTTCTACTTGGTTAGTAAGCATAGTGACAACATCAATATTATAAACTCCTGCGGCTTTTGTCGGCTTTGTCCTCATGACTTGCCACTGATAGTTATTCAGTGACATCTCTTCAATAAATTCATAAGCTGCTTCGGGTGTTTTATTGTTGATTGTTCCTCCTGCGACTGCACCGATCATTTGCCTTGTTGAAGGATTCAAACTGTTTTGAAAGGTTTGAACTTGTAGCCACAAAGGTAATCCATGATAAGGGCACCTTCTTAAAAGATCTTAGTATCTCTCCTAGGCATCGTAAAGTGTTTCTAAATCCATCTGCACAAAAGAAGAGATATCGTTTCGTAATTTAGCTATTTTAGCTGGAGGAAAATATTTAAGTAAAAATTTTTCGGTCATTTGTTTCCATGTAGTGATTGAGCCTCGTGGTAAAGAATTTAACCACAGTTTGGCTTTATTTCTCAAAGAGAATGGGAATAGCCTTAGACGAATGGCAGAAACGCCATTAATTTTAAAAGTATCACAAAGTTCCAAAAAATTGGCTATGTGTGAATTTGGATCTTCATCCTGTAAACCATCAAACTGCACAAATTGCTGAATCATCTGAATAGTGTTAGGTTTTAATTCAAAATTATTAGCAGCAATGGCAGGTCTAATAATTCTAGTTTGAGTACCAGCCAAACTAGGTTTACCATAATCATACATAGTACAAGGAGCTTCATATTATTCTGCGGGTAGTGCTAGAGGTGGTTGAATGTTTTGATTTGCTTCCATCTCTTCTGTAAGTTCTGGCTCTTGTTCTTTATCTTGTTCTGGATAATGTAGGCTTCGTCTGATCTCTCTGTGAGTTCTGCGAACTGTCGCTTCTAAATCTTCGTCAAAAAGTAATGGCCCTGCCGGGTTGTTTCTAGTCATAAACTAAAAATACCTAGAAGGAAAAAGCAAAGAAAATTAAAATAGAATAAAATAAAAATAAAAATAAATAAAAACCAAAAATAAATAAATATAGTAATGGCTAAAGTAATAGAAATCGAGTTTTCGTAATATTTTAGTTCCTCGGCAACGGCGCCAAAAACTTGATATCGCGTGATATGTAGTAATAAAATTTATAAAAACTAATCACACCAAAAACTAACTAATATCACGATTTTAAGGCATGCGCACCTATCGAACAGTAGTATAGTTTAGCGGTAAGACCGAGTTATCATACCCAAGGGAACCAAAAGTAATAGTACTTACTTCCTTTCTATTATCTAGCCTAAAAATAAAAGAGGGTTGTTTGAAACTAATTCTAAAACTAACTAAAAGTGCACAAAAAGTAAAGTGGGGAAAGACTCTTTGGGAAAAGCTGATTGATATAAGCAATACTCAAGGGAGAATCCACCTAGACTTCACTTGTTATTAACTTCTTGAACTAAACGATTTCTTCACTTGACTTGATCGGTAGAGATCCCTAACCTATGTTAATACCTCCGTCTAGGATAAGAACAACTAATCTTAGGTGGTTAACTAAAGTTTCTTTATTAATTAACACCCCTAGGTTGCATTAATTCGATCTACGGATCCCCCTATAAGGTTTAACCCTAATCTGGCAGATTTATGTCACCCTATGTCTAGGGTTGCATGTAACTCCGCTTAATTATGGTAGATCTACTCTTAAAACAGGGACTTTTGCTCCTCTGCCTAAGCACATCAGTTTCTTGAAGTAATACCTAGGACTATTAAATCAAGAATGAAGAACACCTAATTAAGAACAACTCAAATATTTATCACATAATTCAAGAATAAATAATAACAAGATCTGTCTTAGGTTTCATCCCCCTCAAGTATTTGAGGGGTTTAGTTCATAATTAATAAAGAAAACATCTCAGAAGAAATAAGATAACAAAACATAAAGAACCCAAAAACCCCTGAAGGAATTTAGGGAGATCCTCTATCTTGATGTAAAATTCCGGCTTCTAGGATGAATCAATCGACTTCCCTTGGAGTAATTCCTTGCTTTCACTCCTTGTGTTGGTAGAAATATAGCGCTCCTTTTAGGAGAAAAGAGTACCCCCTTAGAGTTGCCTCCTAGGGTTTTTATATAGAGCTTTTGGATGCCTTTCTTAGCCTCTAAGTATCCAAATCTGAGCGAAATTGCACTTCCTCATGACAGGGACACGCCAGTGTGCCACGCCCGTGTGGATCGACAATAGGCCGTTTGTGTGCCTGTTGAGGGTGGCATGGCCGTGTGGTCTGGCTGTGCTTGTCGGGGCTGGGCCGTGTTGGACCTTATGTGGCACGACCGTGTGCCACGGTGTGTGGTGACTCCTTGGGCCGTGTTGTTTTCACACTTTGGCCCATTTGCTTCGTTTTCGGTCCGTTTTTCGTTCTTTTCTCTTCCCTATGCTCTCCTGAGTATACAACATGAAATAGAAGGGTTAAGAGCACCAATTCTCACAAAATTGATAATAATTCATCCAGAAATTAGGCTAAACATGAGGTAAAAATATGTATAATTTATCGTTTATCAGTGCTCGTGGGTTTTTGCGCCTTTCGTAAACAAGGTGTGTACTCACACTGTTTTAACCATATGACAGCAAAAGCTAAAAAGCTGGAAATTTGGCATTTGATGCCACACAACTGTGCGAAGGCACGTGTGGTAATTCGAGCCCACAAAATATGGGCATATGATTGTAGAGGCCACCAAGAGCGATCTCATGGGTTTAGGCCGTTTTGGGCCACGTTGGGCTGAAATGGGCCGCATGGGCCCAATGGACTCGTGGGCCCTATACAGGTAAATCTCACAGACAGGTGGGAAACGTTAGACCCAGCTGTGTCGTTGGCATGGCTGGGGTCATTTCTGGGCTTGGTGGGTGATACGAGCATGTGGACCCACATGGGCCGCATAAGGGCTTTGGGCCCGTATACATTGTTTTGACCGTTAAGGTAAATGACTATTTTACCCCTGTAGGTAAAAATGATTGTTTTGCCATATGATATGTATGATTGTATTAAGCATGACATTTTGCATACACGGATGATATTATGACACGACACATAGCATGGGGATTGGTTTTTTTATATCTTGAGGAAGTGTACTGTACTGATAAGGTCGCACGAGTCGTCCAAGTCGACTGTGGACCTACTGATGGCTTTAAGCTGTTTATTTTACTGACAGTTTTGCTGCGATACTGTTAGTGCCACAACCGGTGCTAACCTTGGTGTGACTGGCTAGGTGGGTCGATTTTATCCCCACATGGTGTGATTGGCGGGACGGAGTGGTGTGTCTGGCTGGTTTGGGTAAGGCTTCTCTGTTTGCATTACTGTACTGCTACTGTCACTGT
The DNA here is from genome assembly GCA_020496765.1 of Gossypium stocksii. NCBI lineage: Eukaryota > Viridiplantae > Streptophyta > Magnoliopsida > Malvales > Malvaceae > Gossypium > Gossypium stocksii. Next base: position 61,719,330 of record CM035622.1, read on the forward strand.
AATGGGCTAAGGCCCACACTGATACTGTCACTGTAATGGGCTTAGGCCCGGACTGTACTGCATACTGTTTGATAAGGGATTACACACTGAGTTTTTGTAAACTCACCCTTCTGTCTATCTGTACAGGTAATCCCCAACCATAGATGGATTGGTACCGTGAGGGACTTGGAGGTGGCCACACTGCTGTGTCTATTTTTTATATTTGGTTCTTAATTACTATTAAATTTTGTTTTGGGTAATTTTTATGTAATAAGGCCTCTTTAAAGATTTAATTGTTATTTTGGGATTTTTATTTGGATTGTTATAAACTACTAGATGTAGGAAAGAGATGGGTTTGTAAAAGATAAATACTTTTCAAAACACCACACTTATGTAAAATATTTTAAAAGTTTACTCTATTAAATGGGATTTTGACAATGTATAATGATTTTAAAAGTAAACAGTTTTAAATAATAAACTACATTTTGAAAATGAACGTACCGTTTCAATTTATTGAAAGATAAATAAAATGGATTAGTAAGTAAAGAGAGTATTTTTAAAGTTTATTAACAATCCAACATGTTCGATAAGTTTTTCGTTATTATCACAAAGAGGTTTAGTATTGAACGAGATTTCATTGGGAACATGTTTTCGAATAACACTTCAATGTGACACCACCAGATTCGACCGTAACATCTGGGCTGGGTTTGGGGTGTTACAAGCTTTGTTTTTTCTTCTATTTCGATGTTGCAACATTGGTGTCGCAACATAGGCATCAATTTTGGCTCGAATATGCATCTTTAGCTCCTAATTTGTCTTACAAGACCATGTAACCTTATTTAGATATATTAAATGTAATAAAAACTACTAAAAAGCATAAATTAAGCATGAAAACCTAAATATATACTAAGATGCTTTGATTCAACTATTAAACTAACTAAAGTTGTGAAAAAAGGATGTAAATAATAATGTAATTTATGGTAGATCACTCCTCCACACTTAACTTGTTGCTTGTCCTCAAGCAACCAAAACACATATATAGGAAAAAGAGAGAAAAAAATAAAAAAAAAAGTTAATGTGAAAATGACTTGATTTCTTTCTTTAAACAAGCTAGAGTTAGTGAAGATGGATGTAAATAAGAGCCTCACACCTAAACTCCCCCACACTTAACTTTTTGCTTGTCCTCAAGTAAACCAGGTCTAAACACATAGCATGCAATAAGAAGATGTCCATTGGGTTTCATTACTACTAAGAACATGATTGTCAAATATTAAAGGTATAATAATTCTTATCACACATGTAACTTAATCTTGATAGTTCGATACCTTGAAATTTTTTTTAAAGTAAATTAGGATTAGTTTACAAAGTTACATTACTAACAAATTAGAAGTAATTCCCATGACCAAATATTTAACATATCACCATTAACATAAACCACACAAATATATAGCAGGCACAATCATGTGAATCAAAAAATATTGAGTAAGTATAATTATTAGCTATTCTAGAAGATTATGCATAGAGAACGCTTAAGTCACATTAGTCTTCTAGGCTTGTAACTTTTTTAGGCTTAGAACGGTATGAGTTTAAAGAAAGACATGACTCAAAACAACTCAAACACTAGAAATAGTTAGGCACATGACATTGTTCCCTCTCTTCCCCCTTAATGTCCCATCCAAGCTCACCGTTTTTTGTCTCCCTCTCTCACTTACCTTATCTCTCCATGTAGGAAGATACAATATAATGCTAGCAACTATGGTTGCCTTAACAAGTTTCGGTGCACTAATGACTAAGTTTTCTCTCACTTTTGTGACTTTTTTGTTTTTTCACTTTGACTTTTTACTCTTTTCTCAGTCACAATGCTTTTATTACTGTTTTTTACATTTTCTTCTCATTTTTCTCTTTTGAATTTTTCTGGATTTTTATTTTTCGCACATTTTTGCTCGATCTATAATCACTGTATCACATCGTTTCTTTCTCTTTTGCTCTTTATTTTAAACCACTATGATGTATCTACCTAAACCCTCAGTATCTATGGCCTGACGTCTATTTTGTAATGTATTAAAGAACCAAGGATAGAGAAGAGTTAAAGTTTATGTGTGGTCCTTGGGTTTCAGTTTTGTTCATTCATTAAAAAAGAGTTATCAGGCTCAAATAAGGAGACTAGAGATTCATAGTATTAAGGTGTGGTCATTTGAGAACTGACATTACTAACAATGCCTTAGGTCATCCCTAAGCATCCCACCATACACAATTTCTTTCATGCTTCGAATTAGATATCAATTCAAGCATTCATGTTTCTATGACCATCTATAAGACTTATATCTCATATGGCCTCATCAAACATGCTTACCTAGGTACTTCTAATCTATTATTCAATTTAACTTAGTAACCTAATCAATTTTCCTTAAAAAGAATCCAATTATCTCATATCAATAAAAAAAATCATGCTCGACAAAAATCATTATATGCTTTACTATTTTCAACCAGTATTCACTGTAGTAATATAATTCAAGCACATTGCAACAATAATAATTTCTTTTCAATAAATAACCAACTACATCAAAGTAAACACAAAAAACAAAAAACATACATAAACTAATCCTATGTAGTCCTCCCACACACTTCAGAACACCTATATCCCTGTAACACCCCTAACTCGTATCCATCGTCGGAAGGGTTATGAGGCATTACCGAAAATTTCCCTAGTTCCATACTTTCACAAGTTCTTTAATTCACATCCCTTAAACCAAATTAAATCGTAATACTAAGAAGTCGAATAATCACATGCGAATAATTTCAAATTATAAAACCAATATGTATAACTAATCATTAAATTAAATTTCACAAATATCCAACTCATATAATTTCCATGAGTATATGCGCATACTAAGTTCACAAAATAAACCATTACATAAATTTTATTAAATAAATAAATACAATATTTGTTATATAAAACTACCATAATCAGCAATTGACCACTTATACATATGAATATGCACATTTATAATGTGAGTTTATATTAAAAATAAATAAGACATCATCATAAAAAATAAGCATAAGAGCATGAATAACCATTATACCTTAATCAAAATTACCATCATAATAAGGAATTACTATTCATTTGGTTCATTTTTATAGCATTAGCCGAATCTTCTTAATAATTTCATGAAGCATATTCAAATACTACTCATATATATATATATATATATTTACATATTGCATCTATCATGTGAGTTACGTATTCATAAATAAACCTATTAACTAACTAATTAAACACATTCCAATCTCATTCTTCTTACCATAAAACATAACTCACACCTAACAACAATACAAGCCATTTTTGCATGGCCTTTAAAGTCATTAACAAAATATAACACCTAAACATTGTCCATCCTATACATGCCATAAGTCAAGCTTAAAACATAAAAAAAAATACAATGATAGTAGATAGTGTGACGAGATGCTGACGATCCCCGAGTTCAAAGCCAAATTCAACGGTCTAAAAAAACAAAGAAACATAACACTCAAAGTAAGCATTTCTAGCTTAGTAAGTCTTAAACTATTAAATACAATTTATAATCATAGATCCACTCAAATTTTCAAATGAAATTCATAAATACAAATTCATCTAAGATTATCAATCAAGGACACAAGTAATGCCATTTAACATTCAATCCCCAAATAGATCGAATGCTCTCTTCTTTATTACAACCTCGTAATTCACTTTCAAGACAATTTATCAAGAATATCATACATATATCCACTTGTATGCTAAAGTCCAAAACTCTTATCACAAAATAAAAAATGTATAAACATAACTCACATGATCAAATGCCCTAATTATATATATATATACATGCCTTATTAGCCACATATGTTCCACGTTTTGCCAAATTTTCAATGATAACCAAATACGTTTACATACTATGTTTGCATAGATGCACCTTTTTTGGCAATATACATTGAACATATACATACCTGAATTCGATAATTGTTAATCCAAATTCACTCAAACCTTTAAGTCTTGTTTAACACCTTAAATTCACATAGGCACTAGGCCCCTTAAGCATAAAGCTTGATACGGTTCACCGGCTCTAGGCCTGCTAAGCGTAAAGCCTGATTTAACTCACTGGCACGAGGCCTGCTAGGCGTAAAGCTTGATTTAACTCACTGGCACGAGGCCTGCTAGGCGTAAAGCCCGATTTAACTCACTGGCACAAGGCCTGCTAGGTGTAAAGCCCGTATAAATCAAATACTTAGATTATACCATAATTTAATATCAGAAATACTAACAATATCTGATTTATTACTTCCCAATCAAACTCACAATCGACAACTTCAATATATAATAATTAAATCATTTCACCACTTCATATCACATTGGCAAATACACTAATACCATAACTATCATAATTTAACCATCCAAAGTCACATTCGACAACACTTAAAAACAAATCCTAGAACACATCAAGAATTTCCATTTCCATACGGCATTAGTTTATATAAGCTCAACATTTCAATTTACTACTTTCATTTCTATCTCTAAGCAGAAATTAATTTCATTTTGTAACTTAAGAACTTACCTCGGTTATTAGCGCGCGATAAAATCGACTACTCGGATAACTTTGCCTTTCCCCGGTCTAATTCTGATTTCTTTTGTTCTTGAGCTAATATAAAAACAAGTTGAATTTATTTAATCAATTAACCAACTTATTTTCACTCAAAAATCACATAAATATGTAATTTACACTATCGCCCCTTACAAAATACTCTTTAACAATTTGATCCAAAATTCATAAAATACAAATCAATAGGAATTTACTCAAGTTATGTTTAGGCCGAATATGCCCCTCTCTCATATAAGTCCTCCTATATCATTTATTTTGAGATTTAACCACTTAAATCACTATTTTTACAATTTAGCTCTATGTAAGCTCAAAATCATATAAAATCACAACATAAATGATATTAGTCTAACACTTATATTTTAATTTCTAACATCTAACACAAAATTCATCAACTTCCATCAATGGTCGAATATTAATTTCTCAACCATCTCAAAAATTACCACATGGGTTTTATAGACAATCAAACAAGGATTTCAAATTCATCTAAATTTATAAAAACTAATATGAAAATTTTACCTTGATTTTGCTTGTAACAATGCTGAAATCCCAAGGTATGTTTCTTCGTTGTTTTCTCCAATATACGGTTTAACAAGGATGAACCATTTGCATGGCTTTGTTTTGTTATAATAGTTTATTTATTAATTTACTCATTGGACCTTAATCATAACATAATAAAACTTTAAAATTTCTATCCCTTACAGTCCATGCATTTTACTAATGGCATATTTTCCATTTAAAGCCCCAACACTAAAAAGACATTGCAATTTAATATTTCTATGATAGCATGCATATAAATAAATTGATGCAATTTAATCCTTTCATGGTAATCAATCACTTAAACCTCAAAATTTAATCACGAAACTTTAGCACACATAAGTACACACATTCAAAACATAGAAAATGATATTTAAACTTTCTACTGACTCGGATTCGTGGTCCTGGAACATCGTTCCGATTAGCGTATAAATCGGACTGTCACAACTCTCCCCCTTAGGGATTTTCATCCCCAAAAATCTTACCGATAAAGAGGTTGGGATAACGTTCTTTCATCGAATCCTCAAGCTACCAAGTTGCCTTGTCGATCCCGTGCTTGTGGCAAAGCACCTTTATTAAAGAGATTTTCTTATTTCATAACTCTTTCACTTCATGAGCTAGAATACGAATTGGTTCTTCCTCATAACTCAAATCGGACTGGATCTTAATTTTGGTCGGATTAATCACATGAGCAGAGTCAGATCTGTATCGTCGAAGCATCGAAACGTGAAAAACATTATGGACCTTTTCTAGTTCAGATGGCAACAACAATCTATATGCAATAGGTCTGATACGTTCGATAATCTCATACGGCCCAATAAATCTCGGACTTAACTTGCCTTTACGACTAAATCTGAGTACTTTCTTCCACGGTGATACTTTCAGAAACACTTTATCTCCAATCTAAAACTCTATATCTTTATGTTTCAAATCCGTATATGATTTCTGACGATCTGATGCTGCTTTCAAACTTTCGCAGACCACTTTTACCTTTTGCTCAGTCTCTTTAACTAAATCAACCCCTTGAATCTTGTTTTCATTGAGCTCATTCTAATACAGGGGTGTACGACATTTACGACCATATAAAGCCTCGTAGGGTGCCATTTTGATACTCAATTGAAAACTATTGTTATATGCAAATTCAACCAAAGGCAAGTATCGATCCCACGAACCTCTAAACTCAAGGATACAACAACTCAACATATCCTCAAGTATCTGAATGACTCGCTCAGATTGACCATCTATCTGGGGTTGGAAAGCAGTGCTAAAATGCAGTTTAGTACCTAGCGCGTCTTGCAGTTTCTTCCAAAATCGCGATGTAAATCTCGGATCCCTATCTGAAACAATAGAAACAGGTACTCTGTGCAATCCACAATATGAGAAATATACAATTTCGCAAGTTTATCAAGTGAGAAATCTGTACGAACTGGAATAAAATGAGTGGATTTTGTCAATCTATCGACAATAAACCAGATTGCATCCTTCTTGCTCAATGTCAATGGTAAACCTGATACAAAAACCATCGTGACTCGGTCCCATTTCAATTCAGGTATCATGATCGGCTGAAGCAATCCAGAAGGTACCTGATGCTCGGTTTTCACTTGCTGACATACTAAGCATTTCAAAACAAAGTCAGAAATGTCTCACTTCATACCATGCCACCAATAATGTTGTTTCAGATCGTTATACATTTTCTTGCTACCCGGGTGAATAGACAACCGACTGCTATGAGGTTCACTCAAAATCATCTGGATCAATTTTGTATTTCTCGGAACACATAATCTGTTTTTGAATCTCAAGCAATCATCCGCATAAATTAAAAATTTCGAATCAACCTTTAAGTCACACCGAGCCCTTTTTGCACTAAAATCATCATCGACTTTCTGAGCTTCACAAATCTGTTGCACAAGTAATGGTTTTGCTTTTAATTCAGCTATTAACACACCATCAACAGACATAGCTAAATACGCATTCATCGTGCGTAAAGCAAATAGTGATTTTTGACTCAAGGCATCAGCAACAACATTAGCCTTTCCCGGATGATAACCAATTACAAGCTCGTAATCTTTGAGTAACTCTAGCCACCGTCGCTGTCTTAAGTTTAAATCTTTTTGAGTCATCAAGTATTTGAGACTTTTGTGATCGAAATAAATGTGGCATTTTTCATCGAACAAATAGTTGCGCCAAATCTTCAATGTGAATACAATAGCAGCCAATTCGAGATCGTACGTTCTATAGTTGTTCTCATGTGGCTTTAACTGTCTCGAGGCATAAGCTACAACTTTGCCTTCTTGGATCAAAACGCAGCCCAAACCATTCAAAGATGCATCACTGAAAATCACATTCTTTTCCCATCTCCGGTTAAACTAGCACTGTAGTTTCGGTCAGAAGTACTTTCAACTGATCAAAACTTTTCTGACACATTTCCAAACATTCGAACTTGACATCTTTCTGAAGTAACTTTGTCATCGGGGTCGCTATTATCGAAAAGCCTTTCACGAACAGCCTATAGTAACCAGCTAATCCCAAAAAGCTCCGAACTTCTGAAACATTCCTCGGAGGCTTCCAATCAAGTATGGTCGAAATCTTGCTCGGATCAACCCTAATACCTGATGTTGAAACAGCATGTCTTAGAAAACTCACTTCGCGTAACCAAAATTCATATGTGCTGAACTTCGCGTACAACTGCTTATCACGCAAAATCTATAACAAAAGTCTCAAGTGTTCGGCGTGCTCGGTTTCATCGCGTGAATAGATCAGAATGTCATCTATAAACACAACCACGAACCGATCTAGATACTATCTGAATACCCGATTCATCAAATCCATGAAAACAGTAGGGGCATTAGTAAGTCCGAACGGCATCACCAAGAATTCATAATGTCTGTATCTCGTTCGAAAAGCAGTTTTAGGCACATCGGAGTCTCAAACTCGCAACTGATAATAACTTGATCTCAAGTCTATCTTCAAAAATACTGAAGCCCCTTTTAACTGATCAAACAGGTCATCAATCCGGGGTAAGGGATATTTATTCTTTATAGTCACTTTATTGAGTTGTCGATAGTCAATGCACATTCTCATAGTCCCGTCTTTCTTTTTCCCAAATAGCACTGGCGCACCCTAAGGGGAGAAACTTGGTCGTGCAAAACCCCTATCTGTCAACTCTTGCAACTGTACTTTCAACTCTTTTAATTCTGTAGGTGCCATCCGATACGGAGCTATAGAAATCGGAGTAGCTCCCGGTACTAATTCAATACCAAACTCAACTTCTCTGATAGGCGGTAAACCCGGCAATTCTTCAGGAAACACATCTGGATATTCGCATACCACTAATATAGATTCAATTTTCTTTTCAGTCACTTTACTATCAAGCACATAGGCAAGGTAAGCTTCACACCCTTTTCTTACATATTTCTAAGCCAAAATCGAGGATATTACAGCTGGTAAACCATTCATATCATTAGATTCAATCCGAATAATTTCGTTGTTCTGACATCTCAAATCGATGGTCTTTCTTTTGCAATTAACAACCGCATCATGCAAAGTCAGCCAATCCATACCCAAAATTATATCAAATTCGTTAAATGGCAACAACATCAAGTCAGCTGGAAAACAAGAATCTCGAACCATCAACGGGCAATTTTTACACACTCTATCAACTAAAACACATCGGCCTAGGGGATTTGACACTCGAATAATAAACTTAGTAGACTCAACAGGCAGAGTCTTACTAGATACTAATGCTCCACACACATATGAATGAGTCAAACCAGGATTGATTAATGCAATAACACTAGTATCATAAAGAGTGAAGGTACCAGTAATAACATCTGGGGAAGAAGCCTCCTCACGAGCGCGTATGGCATAAGCTCTGGTAAGTGCACGAGCCTCGGATCGAACTCCTGTGTCTTTTGTCCCTTTCTGACTGCCACTCACATTACCCGTGTGCCTAGGTGTCCGGTTTCATGCTGACATGTTACTCGGTCTCGCATTCTGAACAGTCTTTTACTCGACTAACATCGGACAATCTCAGATGAAGTGATCCATCGATCCACATTTAAAACAAGACCAATCATGCAATCTATAGCTTCCTGAATGCCATTTACCATAATGCTTACACTCGGATCTATCCTGTCGATCATTGCCAACACTAGCAATTGAAGTAGCTCATGAACTCACAGGAAGTCGGTCTTAATCTTGTTTAGAAAAGCCCATAGTAGTCTTAGATTTGCTAGAATCATCTCGAAACTTCTTTGATGAAGACTGGAAAGTTTTACCCTAAGATCTTTTACGAAAATCTTTGGCTTCAACATCAGCTTTTCTTTTCTCTTTCCTGAGCTCTTCGACTTTACAAGCTCATTCAACAAGTACCTCGAATTCTTTGATTTCAAGTATGCCAACGAACAAGTTAATATCTTTATTCAACCTGTCTTCAAAGCATTTACACATAGTAGCTTCGGTCGAGACACATTCTCGGGCATATCTACTGAGCCTTACAAATTCCCACTCATACTCAGTAACAGACATGCGACCCTGTTTGAGTTCAAGAAATTCTTTACGTTTCTGATCGATGAATCTCTGGCTGATATACTTTTTACGGAACTCAGTCTGAAAGAATTCCCAAGTAACCCACTCTCTCGGCACAACCGAAACTAAAGTGTTCCACCAATGATAGGCAGAATCACATAATAATGATATGGCACACTTCAGACACTCGTCGGGTTTTCACGATAATTCATTGAATATGCGGATAGTGTTATCGAGCCAAAATTCAGCCCGCTCAGCATCATCACTAAATTTGGCCCTGAACTCTTCAACCTCGTATTTTCTAATTTTATCAACAGGGGGTTTATTCAACCTCATCGGATCGATCATCAGGGGTACCACAGGTATCGAAGATGGATTATTCGGGGGCAGAGGTGGCTGTGTAGTCGGATTATTTCGTACAAATTCTGAGAACCAATTGTTCATCATTTGAAAAAAAGCTTGTTTGGCCTCTCCCGCATTACCCAGGATCGACCGAGAGTTAGCTGGCACTGTCCCTTGCGTAGGAGCAGGCACTACACTCTCAACATCATTAGCTATCGCTCTGTCGAGACCTATTTACTATATATATAAAAAAACACGTTTTCAATGTCAAAAATCATACTCTATCGCAAATCACCTTATGGAATGTATAGCTAGACCCACACACGCTACATTAGTCCTAGAATCGACTAAACCGTAGCTCTAATACCAATAAAATGTAACACCCGTAACCCGTATATGTCACCGGAAGGGTTAGAGGCATTATTGAAAATTTCCCTACTTCTATACTTTCACAAGTTCTTTAATTCACATCCCTTAAACCAAATTAAATCGTAATATTACGAAGTTGAGTGATCACATGCGAATAATTTCAAATTATAAAACCAATATGTAAAACTAATCATTAAATTAAATTTCACAAATATCCAACTTATATAATTTCTATGAGTATATGCGCATACTAAGTTCACAAAATAAACCATTACATAAATTTCATTAAATAAATAAATACAATATTTGTTATATAAAACTACCATAATCGGCAATTAACCACTTATACATATGATTTGTAACGCCCTGATTTTTTAGATTTTTCGGGTTTTGTGATTTTTTGTGAAATTCTAAAATTTTGGTGTTTTGGATACTAAAATTGTGTTTAAATGAGTTAGTGGGCCTTTAGGAGGCCCAAGCCTAAGTTAAAACTCGACAGAAATATCACCTTGGATTTTAAGTGAAATGGACTTGGTTAAGTGGGCCTTTGAGAAAAAGTTAGTAAGTTGAGACACAAAGAGGGCCTTGGTAAAGTGGCAAGGTGGCGCCACTGAGTTCCTAAAAAAGTGGCGTGTGGACTGAGTTTAAGGGCCAGAGTTCAAGTCGCAAGGTAAGCAAATGGTACTTTTATTTTTGTGTATTTGCCGGGCATGTGATAGAGCTTAAATAGCATTTGGCTAAAGTTTTAGGGAGGTTGGGCTGATTGTTTTAGTTGATATTAGGGTTAGGTTCTTTTCTTTTTCTGTCATGACAAATTAGGGTTAGCCACCTTAACTTTATTCTCTTCTCAGTTTCACTTAGTGACCGAAAACGTAAGGTACACCCCTCTGTGCCGATTTCTTCTTCTTTTCCCTCTCCTTCATTCTTTTTCTTCTTTTCTTTTCTTCTCCTCTTTAGCCGAATCTATACCTTCCACTCTTCTCCACTCTTTTCTTTTTCAAGTTGACCGAAATACTGAGCAAAAACACATTATTGAGCCGATTTCTTTTTGCCAAAAACTTGTTCTTGTGCTGATTTCTCCAAGCCAAAAACCCTCCATTCTTTTCATCCCTTTTGATTGATTTTCACCTTCTCTAAACCCTTAATACTTGTCGATAGCACCACTCTAAGATTATAACCCCAAATCATCATCTTCTTCACTAGTTAAAAAGCCGAAAATGCCACATCCATAGGAGCTCATAGCCGAATCTTTAAATCTCTAAGATTCGAGTTTTGCTAGCGTTTAGGGGATAGATCTGTATCAAATCTGAATAGAAACTTAAGGAGAAACTGTGGTAACTACTCGTTATCCCAGACCTACATTATTTTACGATTTAGAAAAAGCCGAAGTCCCTAAAATCTAGGGAGGCTGTCGATTGGCGCTTAGGGCTCTAATAGTTATTAACAAATGATTATTTTGGTGATAGTGTGTTCTAGAGGCGACTGATCGAAGGCTTGGACAAGTGGAACAAGTAGATTTAGATCTAGTCACTAATTTCGGCAAAGGTAAGATCTCAAGGGCCTTAGGTGATTATGGCCGATTATGGTAAGTGCTTATTAGGATTGGTTATTGTTGATTTGTAATCTAAGAGTTCTAGTGACCAATTTTAGGATATCGTGGGAGATCTTGTTAGCAGTTGTCACAAATCATGTGTGTATCGAACACCCTCTTGTAGTTCAATTCGGTAAAAGCCGAAATGCCGAAATCCCGACATTTTGTGGGCTTGTGAGCGTGCGAATGCTCATAAGTCATTTGGGAACCATTGGATCTATAATCGTGAGTGGTAAGTTAGTTGAAGGTTCAATTTCGTACACTTCGATAAATTGGGCCTTGATGGGCTGAAATTGGGCCCAACGGGCTTACAAGCCCATATAGGTAAAAATAGGCAATAAATGCGTACTGGTAGACTGTAGGTCTAAAACTGCTAAAACTGGTAAACCGATCATAAAATTTGGGCTAAATGGGCTAAATTAGCTAAATGACCCTGTAGGGCCCATTAGGGGTTTTAGGGCCCAATGACTGTAAACTGCTAAAATGGTCTAAATAAGCTACGAAAATAAAAGTTAGACTATTTTTGACTAAAATATGTATGAAGCCCTAGAAATTGGCATAATTACTGAAATACCCTAATGGGTGGAAATTATTGAATTACCCCTAGGTGTAAAATGACCTTTATACCCCTAGGTCTAAGTTTGACCAAAACGCATGTTTTACTGTTACTGTTTATTGCATGCCATGTTATGAATATCTGTTGCATGGGACTGGGATATTGACGAAGGAAGTACTGAAAGTGGCTTGACCACGTACTGGAGGCTTTGCCTCAATTTACTGTTATTTGAGCAGCTATGTTGCAACTGTGGAGTGTAGTGCTGGGTGGGTCGAGTTATTCCCCACATGGAGTGTAAGGCTGGTACGGGTGGAGTGTAGCGGATAGACATAGGCTGGGTTTGGGCTTGCATACTTGCATATTCATTGATCTGTTACTGAAATGGGCCTATGGGCCGTACTGTTATCTAAAAAGGGCTAAGGCCCAGATTACTGTATCTGGATAGGGCTTCGGCCCAGTTATTACTGAGACTGGGTAGGGCTTAGGCCCAGTGGGCTTGAGCTAATTTGGGCTCTGGATGGGCTTTCCTTACACACTGAGTTTCCAAACTCACCCTTTCTCTCCATCCATGCAGGTGAGCCCTAGATTGACAGACTTGGAGCTGAGAGGGATTCAGAGTGGCCACATGGACTGCAGTTATTTAATTAAGTTCTATTTTAACTTATTTTATTTCCGTATTTATTTTTAATTATTTTTATTATGGTTTTGGGTTTGTAATAAGGCCACTCTAATTATTTTTATTTTGGGTTCTTAATTACTTATTCATACGCTACTTTAATTATTTTGAATATAGCTGCGCAAGTTTTCTTAAAATTAATCAAATGTTTTCAAAATCTCATCGCACGTTTCAAATGAGTAACAAAGTTAAGTTTTAATATTATCATCTTAACAACCAGTAATGTTTAGGATATTCTCCAAAAATCAGGAATTTCTCTTAAACCCACAATGTCAGTTTGCAAAGCTCACCCCAATCTTAATAACTAGGTAACATGGTTAGTTGTAGGTGATGTGACACACCAGATTTGGCCGTAACGTCTAGGCCGGGTTTAGGGTGTTACATCAATATGCACATTTATAATGTGAGTTTATATTAAAAACAAATAGTACATCATCATCAAAAATAAGCATAAGAGCATGAATAACCAATATACCTTAATCAAAATTACCATCATAATAAGGAATTACTATTCATTTGGTTCATTTTTATAGCATTAGTCGAATCTTCTTAATCATTTCATGAAGCATATTCAAATACTACTCATATATATATATATTTAAGAAGCATATTCAAATACTACTCATATATATATATTTACATATTGCATCTATCAAGTTAGTTATGTATTCATAAATAAACCTATTAACCAACTAATTAAACACATTCCAATCTCATTCTTCTTACCACAATACATAACTCACACCTAACAACAATATAAGCCATTTTTGCATGGCCTTTAAAGTCATTAACAAAATATAACACTTAAACATTGTCCATCCTATACATGCCATAAGTCAAGCTTAAAACATAAAAAAAATACCACGATAATAGATAGTGTGACGAGATGCTACGATCCCCGAGTTCGAAGCTAGATTCAACGGTTTAAAAAAACAAAGAAACATAACACTCAAAGTAAGCATTTCTAGCTTAGTAAGTCTTAAACAATTAAATACAATTTATAATCATAGATCCACTCAAATTTTCAAATGAAATTCATAAATACAAATTCATCTAAGATTATCAATCAAGGACACAAGTAATGCATTTAACATTCAATCCCCAAATAGATCAAATGCTCTCTTCTTTATTACAACCTCATAATTCACTTTCAAGATAATTTATCAAGAATATGATACATATATCCACTCGTATACTTAAGTCCAGAACTCTTATCACAAAATAAAAAACATATAAACATAACTCACATGGTCAAATGCCCTAATTTATATATATATATATATACATGCCTTATTAGCCACATATGTTCCACGTTTTGCCAAACTTTCAATGATAACTAAATACGTTTACATACTATGTTTGCATAGATGCACCTTTTTGGCAATATAAATTGAACATATACATACCTGAATTCGGTAATTGTTAATCCAAATTCACTCAAACCTTCAAGTCTTGTTTAACACCTTAAATTCACATAGGCACTAGGCCCCTTAAGCATAAAGCTTGATACAGTTCACCGGCTCTAGGCCTATAGGCGTAAAGCCCAATTTAACTCACTGGCACGAGGCCTAATAGACATAAAGCCTGATTTAACTCACTGGCACGAGGACTACAAGGCGTAAAGCTCGATTTAACTCCCTGGCACAAGGCCTGTTAGGTGTAAAGCCAATATAAATCAAATACTTAGATCATACCATAATTTAATATCAGAAATACCAACAATATCTTTGATTTATTACTTCTCAATCAAACTCACAATCGACAACTTCAATATACAATAATTAAATCATTTCACCACTTCATATCACATTGGCAAATACACTAATACCATAGCTATCATAATTTAAATATCCAAAGTCACGTTTGGCAACACTTAAAAACAAATCCTAGAACACATCAAGAATTTCCATTTCCATACGGCATTATTTTTATAAGCTCAACATTTCAATTTACTACTTTCATTTTTATCTCTAAGCAGAAATTAATTTCATTTGATAACTTAAGAACTTACCTCGGTTATTAGCGCGTGATAAAATCGACTACTCGGATAACTTTGCCTTTCCCCGGTCCAATTTCGATCTTTTTTGTTCTTGAGCTAATATAAAAACAAGTTGAATTTATTTAATCAATTAACCAACTTATTTTCACTCAAAAATCACATAAATATGTAATTTACACTATCGCCCCTTACAAAATACTCTTTAACAATTTGATCCAAAATTCATAAAATACAAATCAATAGGAATTTACTCAACTTATGCTTAGGCCGAATATGCCCCTCTCTCATATAAGTCCTCCTATATCATTTATTTTGAGATTTAACCACTTAAATAGCTATTTTTACAATTTAGCTCTATGTAAGCTCAAAATCATATAAAATCACAACATAAATGATATTAGTCTAACACTTATATTTTAATTTCTAACATCTAACACAAAATTCATCAACTTCCATCAATGGCCGAATATTAATTTCTCAACCATCTCAAAAATTACCACATGGGTTTTATAGATAATCAAACAAGGATTTCAAATTCATCTAAATTTATAAAAACTAATATGAAAATTTTACCTTGATTTTGCTTGTAACAATGCCGAAATGCCCAAGGTATGTTTCTTCTTTGTTTTCTCCAATATACGGTTCAACAAGGATGAACCATTTGCATGGCTTTGTTTTGTTATAATAGTTTATATATTAATTTACTCATTTGACCTTAATCATAACATAATAAAACTTTAGAATTTCTATCCCTTACTGTCCATGCATTTTACTAATGGCATATTTGCCATTTAAAGCCTCAACACTAAAAAGACATGGCAATTTAATATTTCTATGATAGCATGCATATAAATAAATTGATTCAATTTAATCCCTTCATGGTAATCAAGCACTTAGACCTCCAAATTTAATCATGAAACTTTAGCACACATAAGTACACACATTCAAAACACAGAAAATTATATTTAAACTTTCCACTGACTCGGATTCGTGGTCCCAAAACCACCGTTTCGATTAGGGTCTAAATTAGACTGTCATAGTCCCTTAGTGTAAAATAACTAAAGTGCAAAAATGACAACATCCCTGAGTAAGTCGAATCCTTGTCGTTATTTTTGTAACACCCCTAACTCAAATACGTCGCGAGAACAGGGTTACGGAGCAGTACCAAAGTTTTCAAATCAAACACACAAAAAATACGAACACTTCATATCATATAGCATTCATGTACAAAACCAATCAAACCAATCAAATTCATACATATTGTCCCTTATACAAGCCTTCGATGGCCAAAATATGTATTAGAAACAAATCAGGACTAAATTGGAAACTTAGAAAATATTTCAGAAACATTTAAAATTTTCAAGGCTGCAAGGGTCACACAGCCATGTGGCCAAGCTGTGTGAGTCACACGACCAAGAGAAACGCCCGTGTCTTAGGCCGTATGGGCATCCAAAATGGGGATATATGTCCGTGTCCCAGCTCGTGTTCATGCCTGTGTAACTCATTGACTTACGCCACATGGCCAAGTTACACGCTCGTGTGTTAGGCTATGTGAGCATACTGACTTGTGCTCTTTAAAAGATACAAGGGACACATGTCCATGTCACATGGCTATGTATCACCTGGCCGTATGTCACACATGGCTGAGACACACGCCTGTGTCTCTGCTCGTGTGGACTAAAATAGACCATTTTCAAAGCCATATTTCCCACCCAAATCGGTACCAACCTAAACACAACAATTTGCATATAACCAAGTTATAAATAGACATCTAAAATCTTCCAAAATCAAGTTTAAAACATGTAATATCACCACATACAATCAATATGCCCTTAGGCACCTCAAATGACAATTTAAAAACATGTTAACCAAGTATCCAAACTTACCTAGACGACCAAATACATATATGCATAATTGTACCAAAACCTATCATATAGGTCATTTATCAAGCTCAACAATTTGGTACCCAAAATACCAATAATTCCAAATGGTACCAAAGATACCATTCTAACCAACATTAGTGTACCAATAAGTTTTCCACAACAAAGCACTAAATCTCACCAAGGTATATCACATATCTTATATGCATATTCAAAACACATTTCACTTTCCATCATTCTACCATATCAAACACACATCAAATATGATAAGACCACATATATATACACACATTAAAATATACCAAAAATAAGCCAAATAAGTTGCTAATTACAACAAAACACTTATATGCCAACATTGGCCAAATTAACATATACATGCCATTATAGTCGAAATTAAATAACCAAAAGTACCAAAAGAGCCGATGGATAGTATGATATAGCTCCGACATGCTTCCAAACCAAACGAGCTTTCGAATCATTATAAAACATGGAAAATAAAACATAATAAGCTTTTGGATTAGTAAGTTTGTATAATAGAGAGTCTAACTTACCATTTTGATCACATTTAAGGTAAGTAAACCAACGCATATCCTAATTCAATTTGGCCAAAAGCCTAATACATACTCATCAACCAAGTTAGCCATATAATTCATATAACAACCGAGAATCATGTATGAGTTCAACAGCTATTCAAATTCCATATGCATGTAACATCTATAACATGTATCTATATATCATATATAAATCATTTCAATGTAATTCATGCAAATACCTATCCTATTTCGTATTGAACTCAAATAGGGTTGTAATAGAACTATGCCCATTAAACCATTAAGAATATCATTGGATACGTGGGTAGTACACACGAGGTGTACTGAACTGTAATCCGTCAATTCATGTACATGTATGCTCATACGAATTGTAAATGATAAGCTCCCTCGAGCTGGATAACGGTAAGCTCCTCCAAATTGAATAACATTAAGCTCATATGAGTTAAGTATCGGTAAGCTCATAAGAGCTGAAATCGATAGCCCTAATGACATGTCATTTGTATCCTACAAATTCCTAAGGTTCAAACGGGGCTCGATAATCATCGTACGTCGTCAAATATGCGATTGGTATTCATATATAATGATAATACAAATAACAAACATCTAATTCAATCAAAACATATTATTACACAATTTAATTACACGAACTTACCTTGATGAGTGTATGTAGATACAAAGGTGACTAATCTGATATTCTTCCTTTGCCTCTGTAATAGCCCGAATTAGGGGCTAAATGAAATAGTGGTTTTGAAACCATGAATCCGATGCTAAAAATATTTTTTTCGGTTTAGCTTTGATGTTTATGGGTGTTTGAATAATTATGTGAAATCTTGATGTGTGAATTTTGTTGTTTACATGTCCAATTTGATAAGACCAAATTGCAATAGGTGAAAAATATGGGTTTATTCCATAAAGGTACTTGATTGAACTAAGTTCTTAAATTAGAGGTCCTTATATGGTAATTAGACCATTTTAACTAAGTTTGGACAAAAATGCCTAAGGAAGGATGGAATATTAAAGGTTTTTAATGAAGGGCCTTTTGGTCTTTAGTTAATAAAAGAAATAAAAAGGGAAAAATAGGTAAGATATGTGTTCATTTATTCCTCCTTTGGCCGAATATAGCAAGCTCTCCATAGCTAGGGTTTCGTTGATTTTCAAGCTCACAAGTAAGCGTAATCGAGCCTCGTTTTTAATGTTTTTCGTATTTTTGGAATCCTCATAAATTACTCTAGCTATTTCTTCCGTTATTTTGAGCTAGGGTTTATTTTTAAAATTTTGCTCATAGATTTCATGGATGTATTTTGATGTCAATGAAATATGAAAGTTTAAAGTGTGGAGAACAATTTGCACAAGGTGATTTTTTATGGAAATTGTAGGAAGGACTTAATTGTAAAAGATAAAATGTGGTGTGTATATGTGGTGATATGATAGGAATTGTGGGCTATTATAAGGAAAAAATGGTTCAACTAGGCTTAAAATGCATGGAAGTTTCATGAAAATCATAAACCGAGCCTAAGGACTAAAGTGTAAAATTGAGAAAGTTAGGGGCTAAATTGTAAAAATTGTCATAGGATGATTTGGACTAAATTGAGTAACGTGTGTATTAAACAAGTTAAATGTGTTATTATAGATCGAGAAGAATGAGGAATCGACCTTGACTGTGGCAAAGGCAAGGTCTCAGACTAAATTACAAATTATCGCTTTTTGTTGTCGAGGTAAGTTTATATGTAAGTAATACATTGTTTTTAATATTGTAATTGCAAATTATTGCTTGTTATAGGCAATGTTGAATAATTTTTATGATTTGGTGAATTATGAGAAATTTGGTGCTCCCGATTGAACCTTTAGAAAAATGAGAGATATGAGACATTATGAGGTAGCTAGGTCACATGCGTAATACGGTACGTATACCATGTGTACAAGAAAGCGACGAATCAAAAATAGCTAGGTCAAATATATGGTATTAAAGGTCCATCATATAGGCACGAGAGCTATGTTTTAAGTAGCTAGGTCATATGGGTAGCTCCAAGGGTTAGACACTATATAGACACGAGAGCTACAGGATTCTTATGATTAGGTCACATGGGTGATATTGAGAGCTCACCATGTGTACACGAGAGCCGGATTTATGTGTTGGTGGAGCTATGTGCTTTGTGTTTAAGATTTATACACGATTTCTGATGACCTGAAGCTGCTTTCAAATTATCTCAGATCATTTTCACTTTTTCGTCAGTCTCGCGAATCAAATCAACCCCTTGTATCTTTTTCTCACTAAGCTCAGTTCAATATAATGGAGTTTGACATTTAAGACCATATAAAGGTTCATACGTTGCCATCTTTGTTCTCAACTAAAAAATATTATTATACAGGAATTCGACTAATTGTAAATATTTCTCTCGGTTGCCTTCAAACTCTAGTACGCAATATCGAAGCATATCTTCGAGAATTTGAATCACACGTTCGAGCTGACCCTTAGTATGAGGGTGAAATGCAGTGCTAAAATGCAATCGCGTACCAGAGCTTCCTATAACTTTCTCCAAAATCGTGATGTGAACCTTGGATCTCTATTCGAAATAATGAAGACTAGCACTCCATGTCATCTAACAATTTCAGAAACTTTTCGGAGATAGGGGTAACCGCGATACAAAATCCATAGTAACTCTATCCCATTTCCACTCTGGTATCATCATTCACTGTAACAATCCTGAAGGTACCTAATGTTTAGTTTTAACTTGCTAACATATCAAACATCTAGATACAAAGTTAGAAATCTTGCGTTTCATTCCCGACCACCAGTACATTTGTCTCAAATTACTATACATTTTATTGCTCCCCAGATGAACAAACAAGCTACCAATATGAGCTTTGTGCAAAATTTTCTGTATAAGCTCTGGATTCTTTGGTACACAAACTCTACCTTTGAATAACAAACAATCATCGGGTCCTATTTGAAATTATGAATTAGTAGTCAACTCACACTCTACTCGTTTAGCTAACAACTCACTATCACATTTCTAAGCTTCCAGATCTGCTATAGAAACCTTGGTTTAGCTTTTAACTTAGCTAATATCGAGCCATCATTAAACAATATCAATCGTGTTGTAGCACTCCTAACCCGTAACCATCACCAGAATAGGTTAAGAGGCATTACCGGACATATAACACAATACAGAGCATTCATTTGCCAAATAATTATCAATTTCATTCATTAACATCCGTATACACTTATAACATGCTTAAAACAAACATATGAGTCTTAAATCATGCATTCAAGACTAAGCTGGTAACATATGAATATTTCAGAATAACTTAGAAAAAATTTCAATTCAAAAGACATACGCCCGTGTGAACAGGCCATGTTCCTCGCACGACTATAGACACGCCCGTGTCACAAGCCATGTGAAAACAGGACATACATATTGACTTAACCACATGGTTGACCACACGCCTGTGTGTCTAGCCCGTGTGCTTGGCTATGTACTAGGCCGTGTCAAAACTGTAGGGTATACTTACTTGGGTCACATGGCCAGTCACACGTCCGTGTGTCTAAACCGTGTAACTCACTGACTTGATTTTTAGTTTAGCTTCAGAGGACACACGGCTGTGTACCATGACCGTGTGTCACACACGACTGAGACACACGCCCGTGTGGACAAAAATAGGCCATTTACAAGGCCATTTTCCACCCTATTTTGCATATACCCACATAAAGTCATTTGGTACCAAATCAACACATCAATATATAGTCAAACTGACTCATTCAATATATATATTGTACAAACTCAATATTAGCCAATTCAAGGATCTAATCATAATCAATTTCATGTTCAACGAGTACCAAAATCAACCACATTACTTGCCATAAAGTACATACATAACATGTTCTATAATGTGACTATAAAACTAACCAAAATGGTACTCAAATACTCAAAATACAATCATGCATTCCCATTTCATCAACTTATTGCCAAGACACACCATATTGCATTTATAAACACAACCAAAACATGTTACCCAACTAAGCCAAATTACATGGCTTATCATATATCAAAACATTTATCAAAAGCCTTAACACAAGTAGCCAAAATCATCAACCTTAAAGCTAGCCTATACATGCCATATTTACATATATCCATAAGTTCAAAAGTACCAATCGGTAACTCGATAGTGTGATGCGTAACTCCAATGTTGTCTGAATCGAACGAGCTATCGAACCTCTATAAAACATGGAAAATAAACAAAGTAAGCTTCATAGCTTAGTAAGCCCATATAATTCAGAATTAAACTTACTGTATATAACATGCATACAAATTAAACATAGTATATCCTTATAATAAGCCAAATGGCTATTCACAATCATCAAACAACCAATTAGTCATTTAAATGCATATATCATCTATTCATAAAGATGAATTAAAAATTCACAATCTCATGTTCGATCCATTTTATCATATCAATTCCATGTAACTTACATATCATTCAATAAATCATAATTCATCCGTAAACATCGTAACTCATCCGTATAAACACATAGTTTATTCATATAATCGATAACAATATTTATGCCCTTTAAACCTATTAGAATATTGAGGGATACTCGGGTGATACACTATAAGTGTATTAATTAGAAATTCATCAATTTATTATCATTTCTACTCTTTTGAGCCATGATCGGTAAGCTCCTTCTGAGCAGATAGACAGTAAGCTCTATTGAGCTGAAATGGTAAGCTCTAACTAGCTGAAACGGTAAGCTCTAACGAGCTGAAAATAGTAACCTTATATGAGTTGTTATATCAGTAAACTCATACGAGCTGTAGTGAGTCTGCAACACATGTAGGATCTCAACCAAACGGTAACCCTAGTAACATATCACTCGTATCCTACGACTTTTTACGGTTCAATCAGGGCTCGGTATTCATCAACTTTCCAATTAGGCATTCGAGTTCCAAATACCTCATTTACTCAATTATATACATTCACTTCAAATAAGTACAAGTATTTAAAAGTTCGATTCTAATTATACGAACTTACCTCGAGTTACTCGGATGGAAATTATCACCTATTCACCAACCTTTTTCCCCGATCTACTTCTGATATTTTCTTATCTTGATATATAATATAAAAAATTTAACCCATTTAACAGACATTCAATTCAATTAGGCCCATATTTCATAATTTTGGAAAATTACACATTTGCCCCTAATGTTTCACATTTTTCACAATTTAGTCCCTAAGCTCGTAAAATGAAATTCGTTCAATTTTAATGAAACCCAAGCCAAGCCGAATTTATTATACAATACTAGCAGCCCATATTTTCACTTTATTCATAGTTTAACCATACAATTTTGCATTTTTACAATTTAACCCCTAATTGACAATTTTGTCAAAAATCACTTTACAAAAACTATTAATCCAACATTAAACCTTCCAAAACTATCATTAATCACCTAAAAAACTAAGCATTCAACAATGGCATCATGATAAATCTTTAATAATTTCGAAATCTAAGGTATGGGCTAGCTAGATTAAGCTGCAACGAGCTCAAAAATGTAAAAGTATTAGAAACCGAGCCAAAACCATACCTTGATAAAGAAAAATGCCTTCCCCAAATGAAGAATACAACAATGGTTATTTTTCATAGACCTAGTTTCAGTGGTGAAGAAAGATGAATGATGAATTTTTACATTTTGTTTAATTAATTTACCTTATAAAACCATTTTACAATTGTACCCTTGATTAATAAATATGAAAATCATATAATATAAGCCCATTACCGTCCACTCATGCTATTAATGGTACATTTACCATGCAAGTACTCAGTCATTTCATTTCTATAGGCATTTGGTTCATTTAACTAATAGAACTCATATTTTACGCTTTACGTGATTTAGTCCTTTTTACCGAATTAACCACTCAAACAGCACAATTTCTTTACGAAACTTTCACATAATAATTCTATTGTACTATAAACCTTATTAAAATCATAAAAATAAATATTTTGACTATAGATTGGTGGTTCTGAAACCACTATTGTAATGCTCCAAAAATCTTGAATATTTATTATTCATGTGTGACATAAATGGATTGTCTGTTGTAATGGTTAAGCGATTTAGAAGTGTTTGGGAGTCTCTGGAAAGCCCTTGGTTCAAACCTTGTCCTATGCAAAATTTTTGTTTTTCTTACTTGACGGAACCTTTACTCTAGCTTGTAGTGTTTTAAATTGTTGTGACTACATTGTGACACAAGAAGAGCCAGTAGTCCAAGGGTTAATGGCATGTTTTTTAGGCTAAGAGATTTGAGTTCGAGTCTTCTTGTGCGCAAAGGGTGTCTTTTTGCTACTGAGTCGTGTAAGAGGTAGTGTGTTAGTGGGATACTGATACTCATAGGCGATTGAGAGTGTTGAGGGGAGTGGGGAGTGTGCAGCCGAATTCAAGGAGGATATCGTGGAAAGAATTGATGAGTGGATTAAGAAGTAGGGGAGTGGTAGTTGTTTGCCGAAAGTGGGATTCTCTTTGTGCCAAATAGATCATTGCACTTAATGCTGAAATGGTCTAGTTTTTTCTCTCTTTTTCGGTAGCTATTCCTTTATTGCTCATTTCTCTCTTGTGTTTCGTGCTTGTTTAGCAACCATTTTTCATATTGGTCGTTTAGGTGTTTTTCTCCTTTGGAAATTCTTTTTTGGGTTTTTCTATCATTTCTAATGTGCTCATCCTAGTACCCTAAACCGAATACCATTTCTTCCATCTCCTTTGACCAGTGGTCGAATATCCCATTCTTTCCTTATCTCAATTCCTTAGGTTTTCTTCAAACGTCCCTTTCTGAATTGCTAAAAACCGAACACTTTCCATTTTTCCCCTCATCCCTTTTCTTTCAGTTTTACGGTTATTGGTTGCTTCTCTTTTCTCTTTCAAATCATTTCATCTATCACATCTGTCTAACTAGTATCTTGGTCATATACTCTATCATCTACTCTTTTATCTTTTTTGTTGTATTTGGGTTAGTAGGGAATCATTGACAAATCAATAAGTGCTCTTGTTTTCCTCTTTTTTTTCTCATTACCGTAGGATCTTTCTTTAGTCTCCTCTGCTGATTGTTGCTAGGGGTACAACTGTATTACTTCTAACTTCTTCCTTTTCTACCATTTATGGCTAGGATCATGTGAGTGCTGAACCTTGCCTCGGTCCCATTGGATTCTCATTTGGAGAATAGGTTGACTCTTTCTTTCCTACAATCGGTTTCACATTCTTGGTAAGTGCTATTGTTGATTCAATCTTTCATTGCTGTTATGCGATCAATATTGATGAAGGTTAATAGAATTTGGCTATATGTAGTTTTTTGTCTAGGAGATTGTAATCAACCTTCATCAGCGTTATTAGTGGGCTAAGTCACCTGTATCAATCGAGGCAAGTGTTATTACTAATTTAGATTAAGTTTTTTAATAAATAAGATTTCATGTGGTAAAAGAGGACTGATGGTGGATTATGTTTGAATCTAGGGTTGGAGTGCTTGTGGTTTGACTGCGCATTTTCACAAACAGGAAAAGTCGAAAAGCCAAAAATATGACATTTGATGCCACACAAGCATGCAAACGCACGTGTGGTGATTCAAGCCTAAAAAACATGGGAACATGACTGTAGAGGCCACCATGAGCGATCTCATGAGTTTGGGCCGTTTTGGGCCACGTTGGGCCGAAATGGGTTGTGTAGGCCCAATGGACTCGTGGACCCCACACGAAAAAGTCTCACGAAGATATGGAAATTACTAGACCTAGCCATGTCGCACACATGGCTAAGGTCATTTCGGGGCTTAGTGGGCCACATGGGCGTGTGGGCCCAATAATACTGTTATTATTGCTAAGGTTACACGAGTCGCCCGAGACGATTGTGGACCTTCTGATGGGTCGGTAAGTTTGTTTAAACCCCATTTCAATGGAAATGACCGTTACACCCCTAGTGGTAAAATGACTGATTGGCTCTATAATATGTATGACTGTAGTTGAGCACGAGATGTTGCATACATGTATGACTTTATGACACAACATACTACATGGGGTTGGGTTGATAATGTCGGAGGAAATGTACTGTACTTATGGCTTTAAGCCACTCATATTACTGGCAACTTTGCTACGATACTATTTACTGGAAGCTTTGCTATGATGTTGATTACTAGCAGCTCTGCTGTGATATTGATTAGTGCCGCAACTGGTGCTAATCTTGGTGTTTTTGGCTGGCTGGGTCAGTTTTAACCTCACATGGTGTGACTGGCGGGATGGAGTGGTGTGTCTGGTTGGATTGGGTGGGATTTCTGTTTGCATTATTGCTCTGCTACTGATACTGTATTAGGCTTAGGCCCACATTTTACTGTTACTGTAATGGGCTCATGCTCGGACTGTTACTGCATACTGTTTTGACAAGGAATTACACATTGAGTTTTCATAAACTCACCCTTCTATTTTTTCGTACAGGTAATCCCCAGCCATAGGTGGATTGGTGCCGTGAGGGACTCGGAGGTGGCCACATGACTGCAGTTGTTTTATAATTGATTCTTATTTACTAGTAATTCTAATTTAGGTAATTTTTATGTAATAAGGCCTCTCTGGATTTTATTTTAATTTTGAGATTTTTACTAGCTTTGATATAAAATGCTAGATGTAGAAAAAAGTTTAAAGTTTTCTCAAAACACCACGCTAACGTAAAATGTCTTAAAATCTTCCGATATTAAGTGAGGTTTTGAAAATATGAACAGTTTTAAAATTTAATGGTTTCGGATAGTAAACTTTGTTTGGAATATGAACGTACCACTTTAATTCAATGAAAGATAAATAAAAAGTAGATTAATGAATAAAAAGTAGATTAATGAATAAAAAGTATATATATGATCAACAAGTTTTTCAATAATGTCATGAAGAGGTCTCATAATGAACGGGTTTTCAGTGAGAACATGTTTTCGAAAAACATTTTAATATGACATCGCCAGATGTAGCCATAACGTCTAGGCCGGGTTTGGGGTGTTACAACTATTCTGATTTGAACAAATACGGGCTGTTACACGTGTATTCATCGCTCGCAAAGCAACCAACTACATTTGCGTTTCCTGGATGATAATCAATAACTAACTTATAATCTTTCAACAATTTGAGCCATCTACGCTATCTAAGATTCAGATCTTTTTGCGACATCAGATACTTTAAACTCTTGTGATCGATATATATGTGACATTTTTCACGGAATAAATGGTGTCGCTAAATTTTTAATGCAAACATAATAGCTACCAATTCTAAGTCATGTGTCGGATAGTTTTTCTCATACGGCTTTAACTTTCTGGAGGCATAAGCTATTACTTTGCCTTCTTACATCAAAACATAGCCTAAACCGTTCAATGACGCATCACTGAAAATCACAAATTCTTTACCCAGCTCAAGTTGAACTAGAACTAGTGCTTTGGTCAATAGTGCTTTCAACTAGTTAAAACTTTGCTAACATTTATCAGACCATTCAAACTTCACATCTTTTTCTAATAGTCGTGTTATGGGTGTAGCTATCATCGAGAACCCTTTTACAAGTCTCCGGTAATAACTAGCTAATCCCAGAAAGTTTTTGACTTCAGATACGTTTCTCAGTGGTTTCCAGTCAACAACAACTAAAATTATACTCGGATAAACTCTGATGCCTTTAGCCAATACTATGTGTCCTAGAAAACCAACTTCTCAGAGCCAAAACTCACATTTGCTGAATTTAGCAAATAGTTGTTTATCTCACAAAGTTTGCAACACAATTCTCAAGTGCTCGGCATGCTCAAAATTGTCTCAGGAATATATCAGAATATCATCAACAAATCTATCTAAATATGGTCTAAAGATTCTATTCATCAAATCCATAAATACTGTAGGTGCATTAGTTAAATTGAATGGTATCACAAGAAATTCATATTGCCTGCACCTGGTTCTAAATACAATTTTTGACACATCCAAATCTTTCACTCGTAACTGATAATAGCTAGAATGAAGATCAATCTTCGAGAACACTGTGGCAGATTCAACTGGTCAAAAAATAGTCGGCTGTGAATATTTATTCTTGATTGTAACTTTGTTGAGCTGATGGTAATCAATGTATAATCTTATCGATCTATCATTTTTCTTAACAAACAGAACCGATGCACTCCAAGGTGAAAACTAGGTCGAGCAAACCCCTTATCTGTCAATTCTTGTAACTGTGCTTTCAACTCTTTTAACTCCGTAGGAGCCATCTTGTAAGGTTCTATTGATATCAGTGATGTATCTGGTATAAGTTTGATAGCAAACTCGACCTCTCTGATCGGCAGTAATCTAGGTAACTCCTCTAGAAACACATTACGATACTCGCAAACCACTGGCATTGATTCAAGCTTCGACTCAGACACTTTAGTATCCAATACATAAGCAGGTAAGCATCAAAACCATCTCTCACATATTTCTATGTTGACGTAACTGCTGTCACAATAGGCAACCCGTTCAAATTATCATATTCAATATGAAGCATTTTACCATTCTGACATTTCAATATGATAATCTTTTATCTATAATTTACCACAGCATCATGCAGAGTTGTCCAATCCATGCCAAAATCACATCGAATTCGTTGAACGGTAAAAACATCAAATTAGTCAAAAAATTGTAACCCCGAGTCATCAATGGACAGTTCTTGCAAACCTTATCAACTAGCACATACTGGTATAGGGGATTCGATACTTTAACCATGAATTTAGTGCACTCAACAAGTAAATTCTTACTAGACATTAAATTCGTAGAAACATATGAATGGGTCAATTCAAGATCAATCAAACAGTTACATCAGTATCATAAAGAGAGAATGTAACACCCCTAACCCATATTCGTCGCCGGAATAGGGTTACAGAGCATTACCAGACTTATAACATAATTCATCATACATTTCACATACATTTCGCATAAACATAAGTCATTCATATACATTCATATAGTCCCTAATCAGAGCCCTCGAGGCCCAAAACAGACATTTAGAAAGATTTGGGACTATACCAAGAACTTATGAAAGTTTTTGGAAAAGATTAAAAATTTTCAAATATAGGGGATACGCGCCCGTGTGGACAGATCATGTGTCTCACACGACCAAAAGACACGCTCGTGTCACTAGCCATGTGGACATTTGAAATGGGATCACATGGCTGTGTCCCAAACAGTGTCCTACCTCGTGTAACTCTCTAACTTGTGTCACGCGGCCAACCACACGCAAATGCAACTAGCCTGTGCAACTTATTGACTTGCTTCCTTTAAAAACTATAGGAGACACACGGCCATGTCACCTAACCGTGTGCCACACAGGCTGACACACACGTCTGTGTGGAAAAAATAGGTTATTTCTAAGCCATTTTTCTCACCCAAAGAGGTTTTAACATGCACACGTCAATAAGCATACAATCACAACCAAAAATAGGCATTCAATTCAACCAATTCAAGCCTAAAACTTACAATTTCATTACTATCCACACATTACTAATAATCATCACAAAAGGAAACTCAAACACTTATCAATTTCATGTCCAATAATCACCTAAATGGTTAACTTCATATAATCACTATCTTGCCTAATGCTTAACATGCTACTACATTCTCAAATCCAACTATTTGCTATCTTCAATACCAATTTACAATAAAGCATACCAAAGCAACCATTCAACATAAAATGAGTATTGCCACACACATATATATACATACCAATTCATATACCAAATTAAGCCAAATCACATGGCTAATTACATACCAAAACAAAATAGGCATCCATTATCCAAAAGACCTAAACATACCATATAACTATAATACCTATACATGTCATATAACCAAAACACACAAGTTCAAAATTACCAAAACGATAGCTAAATAGTGTGATGGGATCTCCAATGACTTTCAATCTAAGCGAGCTTCCGAATCACTATAAAACACGAAAAAGTAATCAAAGTAAGCTATAAAACTTAGTAAGCTCATTTGGCTAATAAGTGCAATATATCTATTCATTTGCAATTTAGAAAAGCATAAGTAAATGTAAATAAACTTAATTTAATCTAAGAACTAGCACATTACCATAACCATATGAAACATATTTGAATTCATCATTTATCACTTACTCATCAAATGAATTCATCAACTATCACTTACTTGTCAAACTTATCATGAGTACCTGAACTGATCTATATCTTCCCTTATATCCTCATACTATCATCCTTGCGAGTTGAACCATTTTGAATAATACAGATACTTGGGTATCTTACACACTAAGTGCCATATACGTGGATAAACCACCTCTATCTCATATCACATATAGATGCTCACTCTCGAGCTATCACTGGGTTTGCTCACACAAGCTGTCAGTCAAGACGTAGCTACATGGTGCTACTCACACAAGCTGTCGAGTATCCGTAACACATGCAAGAAAACTCAGCCATCGGTAGGACATACAGGACTAGCACCCAAATCACATAATCACGGTAAACCCTAATCACATGTCATTTTGTATCCTATCTATTCCTAAGGTTCAAACAGGAACTATTTTACTGCAAACTTACCTCGATACAAAATACGATCAAATATTTTGATCTAGTCCTCAACCTTTTTCTTTCCCCGGTCTAACCCTGAATTTCATTCTTCTTGATCTAATAGCAAATTTAGCTTATTTAATACTCACATTTATCAAAACAATCCTTGACTCTAACTTTGGAAAAATTATAATTTTGCCCCTAAACTTTTACATATCTACACTTTTACCCCAAAGCTCAGAAATTAAACTGTATCCCTAATTCTTATGTTTTAGGACATGCTAGTTATTTTTTTACCTTCTATGGCCATCAAATTCTCACTCTAACATGTACTTATGAACATTAGGTATTTTTATCGATTATGTCATTTTACTGGTTTTCGCTTAAAATCGCTTAGCACAAGTTGTTTAACATAATTTCAAGCTTCATATTCTACCATAAAACATCAAAATAGACACATTTCACCTATGGGTATTTTCCAAATATGAACCCTAGGTTAAATTATTGCCAGAATAAGCTAAATCAAGTTACCAAGACTCCAAAAGCATAAAGAACATTAAAAACTGGGCTTGGATGCACTTACTATGAGCTTGAGAAGTTGAAGAAACCCTAGCTATGGTGTCCCCTTGAAGTTTCGGCCTAATGAAGAAGATGAACAACATTTTGCCAGCTTTTTCCCTTTTTAATCTTTTAATTACCAAAAGACTAAAATGCCCTTCATTAAAACTTTAGTTATTTTTATCTATGTATGTCCATTTTTGTCCATGAAAACCTAATGGTCTAATTACCATTTAAGGACCTCTACTTGAATTATGCTCTTCAATTTAAACCTTTCCTATCTAAAACTCATAGTTATCAACTTTTTCAAACAAGCCCCAATAGGTAAATTAAACATGTAATTCATAAAATTTTCTATCGATACTCTAACACATGCATCTAATCACTCGATAAATTATAAAATTAATCAGAATAAATTTTTCTATCCCAGATTCGTGGTTTCGCAACCACCATTTCGTTTAGGCCTTATTTTGGGATGTTACAAATAACACCCTGGGTGCTTGGAAGTAGACCTTATAATTAAATGAGGATAAAATGTGACACAAAAGAGCTCATGGTGCAGTGGTAAGTGCCGTGTGGAGTTCTTTTGAGGTCTAATGTTCAAGTCTTGGCAAGGTAAGAAGAGTAATTATTTTGCTCTCTTGCCATGTGAGAAGCAGAGGTTGATTGCAACTCTGTTGAGAGAGGTTTGAACTGGTCAATGAGTGTTATAAGGAGAAAATCAAGGAGAGGATTGAGGAGGAGATCATGGAAAGGATTATGGAGGGATTTATGGAGGAAAAATAAGAATTTGAGTGTGAGGAGGTGTGTGTACTGAATTGGTATTCTAGCCACTTAGAATTTCGGCTGGGGGCTTCTTTTGGTGTATTACTTATTTCGGTTTTCCCTTTTAGACACTTTTTCTTTTGTATTTTTCTCTTTAGCCGAATATTTTCGTTCTTGACAACATAAATCACACTTTGGTCAATTGCTGGTAAGCTGAGTGCTTCTTTATACCTTTCAGGTTTTTACTTTTTATTCTTTGGTAATCAAGTCTCTTCCCTCTCAACCTCTTTTCATTGAGTTTGCCAAATCTTTGTCCTTCTCCTCTCATAATTTTTTAATCGGTTATACCTTTCCTTTTTCCCCTCTTCATTTAATTTTATTCACCTCTCAATATTCTTATTCTCATTTTGGCTGAATACTCCTTACTTTCACCTCACTTTCGATTTTGTTTCTCTTTAACCTCGAATTATCGATTTCTCTTTTTGTTCTCTTTCGCTAGTGGTTTTGGTCTTGACCGATACTCTTCCTTCTAACTTCTCGATTTTTCTTTCTATTTGTTTCTTTAGGAAGGTCGAATACTTCATCTCCCTTCCCCATTTGCCGAATACTTTATTCTTGGTAAACACGAGATCTTGTGTTTGGGTTTCAAGGGTATACTTTGGTTGGTCGAATATCACTACTTCTCATTCCTATTCTACTTTTGGTAAGGGTGTTTCGCTGAGGATCAATTATTTGTATAGATATATGTTGATGGGTGGTACGTTTCGTTTGTAGATATTAATCAAGAAGTAGGTAATCGCTCTTGATTAGTAGTAAGGTGCAAGTATCCGTTAGTTCAAGCAAAGTAGGCGATTGTGGTTTAAATGATGGAGTATATTGATTAAGGTTGATTATGTTTCGATTGATATGCGATTAATCTTGTATTGTGTTTGGATATAGGTTTTGGGATACAAGGATTATTAGCACTCTTTATGAATAAAGGTGTGTAACAATACCCTGTATCTACTAGTCGGGTGAAAAGCCGAAAGAGTGTGTACTAACACCATTTTGTTTTTAGATCAGCAAAAGCTGAAAAGTCAAAAAGTCAGAAAGCCGAAAGTTGGACTTTAAGGTCACATGGGCGTGCGAATGCTCGTGTGGTAGAAACAAGCCCACGAACGTGGACATAAGACTGTAGAGGATGCCATGAGCTTTCTCATGGGCTTAGGTCGTTCTAGGCCATGTAGGCCCAATGGGCTCGTGGGTCCCATATAGATAAAAACTTAAGTTATATGGTAAATAATGGATTGGGTTGTGTAGTTGCATGACCGTGGTTAATTCTGGGCCAGATGGCCCTACACGCTCGGGCCGCATATTGGGCCTTGGGCCCAATTGCACTGTTATGACTGTTTCGGGTGCACGAGATGATCGTAGACCTTCTGTTGGGTCAGTAGGTGAGTTTAGACCCATTTTGTTGGAAATTATAACGCCCTCTTACCCGAGACTGTCACCGGAGTTGAGCTTGAGGTGTTACTAAACTTATTTCATCACTTTTTAAATTTTAAATCAACTAATTTAAATCTCGTATCAAGCTGTCTTTTTGCGTCATGGTTGCTTAAAAAATCATATCTCGAGTTACGAAACTCGAAATCAAGATCTATAAATTTTCCCTAAAACTAGACTCATATATCTATCTACTATTTTTTTCTAGAATTTTCGTTCTGGCCAATTAGTATAGTTTATTAGTTAAAGTTACCCCTGTTTCAGAACTTGATTGCACTGACCTCTGCTTACTTCAAACCACTTTTCTCTTTGTAAAAAATTAAAATGACTATGACGTTTGTTTCTCTTAAAACTAGACTCAATAAGGATTCTGAACATATAAAGTAAACCTCCTAATTATTTTTTTACAATTTATGGTGAATTTCCAATTTGGAACAGGGGATCCAAAAATCGCTCTGGCCCTGTTTCACTGAAACTCAAATATCTCACAACAAATAACTCCTTTACCTGTTTCGCTTCTTCCATATAAAAGTAGACACAATAAGTTTCAGTTTCATATTTAATTCATCACCTAATTTGGTTTCTACTATTTTTAGTGAATTTTCAAACTCACGTCATTGTTACTGTAATGTTCTGTTTTATGGCAATTTCACCTTTTTATGAGTTTTCATGAACTAGATAACATATTAAACTCACATGGCATCAAACAAGATCTAGACTAGCCATTCCAATGACTAATCATCATCAAGCATTTTCTCAACCAAACCATAACCATATCACAAGATTATTTACACAAAAATAGGTATATTGCCATACATGCCATACTTAAGTTTTACAAGCCATTTTACCCAAAAGTTCTTTGGATAGTGTGAACGAGCCTTCGACCTATCCCGATTCTTGAGCCGGCTTGTCCAAAACTACAATGAATAAAAAGGAGGGAGTAAGCATAAATGCTTAGTAAGTTCATATGCAAATAACAAGTACATAACAAAACAATTATACCAAACAACACTAGCATGGTATCACCAAGACATATATCACATTTCTAATCGTCATTTATCATCTTACCACATTATTGTTGTTGTATCAAGTTTCAACCCGAGGGTCAAGTACATACCTGTCCAAAGTGTCCATTTCACAACACTTATCAAAATGACACTTGCATCTTAAGTGTTCTTTCATTTCTCTAGAATTTAACCCGTTGAACACATCGGAATATAACTCGGATACATGGATAATTTGCACATAAGTGCCACATATGTAATCAAGCAACCATGTAACCCGCCCATAAGCGAATTCAGACTCAACTCAACGAGCTTGGGCGTTCGCATCCATAAGTGAACTCGGACTCAACTCAACGAGCTCGGATGCCTAGTTACATCTCACGAACTCGGACTCAACTCAACGAGTTCGAAACTTAATCATCTTAGTGACATGTCACTGGTATTCTAATCTATTCCCAAGGTTCAAATGGGATTTTCCTCGATCACAAATCCTTGCCGTCTTCCACAGATACCAAAACCAATACTCGGTAGCAATTTATATTTAACAAGTAGCACACATAATTTGCATATTATTCGATAATAACCACAAAGCATATATTTCATGATAAAAAAATTAGCATATCATATAAATAACATCAATTAACTTAAAAATAACAATTATGTTACATTATTTACACATGAACTTACCTTATGGCAAAATATTTGGAATCGAGCCTATTCCTTGACTACTTTGCTTTTCCCTTGTTCACGACTTGAATCTCATTTTTCTTGATCTAAATAGCACATTTCGCTCATTTAATACTCACATTATCAAAATAGTCCTTAATTCAAATTTTGACAAAATTACAACTTTACCCCTAAATTTTTGCATATTTACACTTTTGCCCCAAGGCTCGGAAATTAAATTTTATTCCAAATCCTTATGTTTTAGGACAAGCTGATCATTTATTTACCATTAGCAAGCTCAAATTCCAACTACAACATGCACTTATGAACAATTGGCATTTTTACCGATTAAGCCGTTCTACTCATTTTTACTCAAAACCGAGTAGCACAAGTTGTCTAACATAATCTAAAACCTCATATTCTATCATAAAACATCAAAATACACAAATTTCACCTATGGGTATTTTTCCAAATATGAACCCTAACTCAAAATATTGGTAGAAATAGGTAAACCGAGCTACAAGGATTTCAAAAATGTAAAGAACATTAAAAACAGGCATGGAAATCACTTACAATCAAGGCTTAAAAGTGTTGAAACCCTAGCTATGGTGGAGAGCAAAATTCGGCAGCAACATATAAAGAAGATGATCAATTTTTGTGTTATTTTTCCCATTTTATTCCATTTAATATCCAAATGACCAAAATGCCCTTCCTTACTAAACTTTCAAAAATTCCATTCATGTCCAATTTTCGTCCATAAACTTAGAAATTGGTCAAATTGCTATTTAAGACCTCCTAATTAATATTCCAAAGCAATTTCATACTAAAAACTTCTAGAATGCAAATTTTGCAACTTATTCGATTTAGTCCCTAATTTTAAATTAAGCATTTTTTGCATGGAATTTCTTCACGAAATTTTCACACAATCATACAATCATATCATAAACCTCAAAATAATTATAAAATAATTATAAAATAATTATTTTTATCTCGAATTTGTGGTCACGAAACCACTATTCTGATTAGGCCCTAATTCGGGATATTACAGAAATGATCGAATTACTCCTGAAGGGTAAATTGATCGAATTAACCCCAAAGGGTAAATTGACCAAATTACCCCCAAAGGGTAAATTGACTGAATTACCCCAGAAAGGTAAATTGACCGAATTACCCTCGAAGGGTAAATTAACCGAATTACCCTTGAAGGGTAAATTGCTAGAATTACCCCCGTAGGGTAAAATGACTGAATTACCCCTGAAGGGTAAAATGACCATAATACCCTTATAGGGAAAAATGACCGTAATACCCTTGAAGGGAAAATGACCGAATTACCCCCAAAGGGTAAAATCACAGTAATACCCCTGTAGGGTAAAGTGACTGTTATGCCCTTATGTTATGTGTGACTGCTTTGTGTTATGAGTTGACTGTTCTTTCTAAGCATAACATTTTGCATTCATGTATGATGATATGACATGACACATTGCATGGGGTTGGGATACTATTATGGAGGAAGTACTATACTGGTAGGGTCGCACGGGTCACACAAGACGACTGTGGATCCATATTGGCAAGATCACACTGGTTGCACAAGATGACTGTGGATCCATATTGGTAAGATCGCATGGGTCGCACAAGATAACTGTGGATCTATGC
This sequence comes from Gossypium stocksii, assembly GCA_020496765.1. Classification (NCBI taxonomy): domain Eukaryota; kingdom Viridiplantae; phylum Streptophyta; class Magnoliopsida; order Malvales; family Malvaceae; genus Gossypium; species Gossypium stocksii. The sequence continues at coordinate 61,755,639 of CM035622.1, forward strand.
TGGCAAGGTCGCACGGGTTGCACAATATGACTGTGGACCTATTGATGGTTGTAGCTGGTTATAATTCTGGCAGCTTTGCTACAATATTGGTTTGTTTACTGGTTTGGGATAGGTTGCATTTTTGCACGATACGATACTACGTTTGGGCTAACGCCCACATTGTTACTATATTGGGTTAGGCCCATATTGAACTGTTACTGAAAAGGGCTCAGGCCCTAACTGATACTACTGACTATTTTTATATTAGAGGATTACACACTGAGTTTTCGTAAACTCACCCTATTTTTAACTGTGTAGGTAATCCCCAACGTTAGGTGGCCGGTGCTGCGAGGGACTCGAGAGTGGCCACACTACTGCTTCCGTCTTATTTTACTAAGCTTTTATTTACATTTAGATTTCGTTTTGGGTTTTGATGTAATAAGGCCTCTCTCTAAATTTCTAGTTTTAATTTGGCTTTTTATTTATCACAATTTATATATGCTTGAAATAGGACGCAATTTTCCAAAATATTAACTGTTTTCAAAACATTACATTTTCGCAGCACAATTTTTTTCTTTTAAGCTTCCGCAACAAGCATTGATTTTAAAATACAACTACCTTTGAATTTGATTAACAAATTTTTGATTAAGTCGTAATAAGGTTTTAACACGAAGTAGGTAACAAAGAGGCTTTAACCTTTAAACGAGTTTTTAACAAAAAGAATGAGTTTTCAAAAAGACACTCCAATGTGACACCACCAGATTCGACCATAACGTCCATGCCGGCTTTGGGAAGTTACATTTAGTGGTATCAGAGTCAAGTTATAAAACTCGACTGTGGAATGGGTTTTCAAATCTGGAATTTCAAAGAGTTATTTTTCGAATATGTAAAGTGTTTTGAAATATTTCTTTTGAAAAGTGTGGCACACCGAGTCTCCGGCGTTGATTCTGTAAGTCTTTTTGAAACATTTGAATTTAGGTTTTGCATTTATTTGGTATATATGCTGGTAATGTAGAGTACTAATATGGATTCTGAGGGTAAGCAAGGTCTACCAACTTCGGGTGATGATAACCCGGAGCTTGGTACTGAGGCACTGACCCGTTAGTAAGGGAAGTGCTAGAAGAGGTGTTCGAGGCTAAAGTTAAGAAGATGGGTGAAATGCTTCAGTCTAGATGCTCAGACTGTAAGAAGAAGAGAGATCACAGTTCTCTAGGGCTGGAGTCTTATTCTATGAAACTTGTTAAGACACGTCCGAACTTGCTGGCTTGCGAGTTTTGTAAAAGGTATCATTCGGGAAAATGCCAGAGGAAGACATGAGCATGTCTCAGATACGAGTCAAAGGAGCATCGGGTTCAGGATTGCTCAGTCCCTTTTAAGTCAAGTATGTATTGTTTAGGTGTGATGATTTGGATATAGAAATTGTTTGAATGTGATATCTATCCACTCCGATGGATAGATTTTTTTGTATGTGTGTTAGTATTATTAGGATCAGAGTACGCAACGGAAGTGTAGTGGTGTAGTCTTGGAGTTGGAAATTTCGAGAACAAAATTTCTTTAAAGAGGGGTGAATTATAATGCCCTGAATTTTGGCCTAGAAGTATTGGGCCTTGAGCAAGGGGACGATTAGGAAATTGCACATAAAAGTTTAGTTGTGTAAGAAAATGGCATAAAGGCAAGGTTGCCTTAGTGGCTAAGTGAATTAGGAGTGTTTGGGGGTATCTGAGAAGTTCTGGGTTCAAACTTGGGGTTTAGCTAAATTTTTGTTTTAAGTGAATAAAACCCTGGGTGCTTGGAAGTAGACCTTATAATTAATTGAGGATAAAATGTAACACAAAAGAGCACATGGTGCAGCAGTAAGTGGTGTGTGGAGTTCTATTGAAGTCTAAGGTTCAAGTCTTGGCAAGGTAAGAAGAGTAATTATTTTGCTCTCTTGCCATGTGAGAAGTTGGGGTTGATTGAAACTCTATTGAAGGAGGTTTGAACTGGTCAAGGAGTGTTATAAGGAGAAAATCAAAGAGAGGATTGGAGAGGATATCACAGGGAGAATTATGGAGGGACTTGTGGAGGAAAAATAGGAATTTGAGAGTGAGGAGGTGTGTGTGCTGAATTGGTATTCTAGCCACTTAGAATGTTAGCTGGGGGCTTCTTTTGGTGTATTATTTGTTTTGGCTTTCCCTGTTGGACACTTTTTCTTTTGCATTTTTCTCTCTAGCTGAATATTTTTGTTCTTGACAACATAAATCATACTTTGTTCAATTGCTAGTAAGCTGAGTGCTCCTTTGTACCTTTCGGGTTTTTCCTTTCTATCCTCTGGTAATCAAGTTTCTTCCTTCTCAACCTCTTTTCACTAAGTTTGTCAGATCTCTGTCCTTCTCCTCTCATAATTTTTTAGCCGATTATACCTTTCCTTTTTCCCCTTTTCATTTACTTTCTTCACCTCTCAATATTCTCATTCTCATTTTGGCTGAATACTCCTTACTTTTACCTCAATTTCTGTTTTGTTTCTCTTCAACCTCGAATTATAGACTTCTCTTTTTGTTCTCTTTCGCTAGTGGTTTTGGTCTTTGTTGATACTCTTTCTTCTATCTTCTCAATTTTGCTTTCTATTTGTTTCTTTAGGAAGGCCGAATACTTCATCTCCCTTCCACATTCGCTGAATACTTTATTACTGATAAACACGAGATCCTGTGTTTGGGTTTCGAGGGTATACTTTGGTTGGCCGAATATCACTGCTTCTCATTCCTATTCTACTTTCAGTAAGTGTGTTTCGCTGAGGATCAATGATTTGTATAGATATATGTTGATGGGTGGTTCATTTCGTTTGCAGATATTAATCAATGAGTGGGTAATCACTCTTGATTAGCAGTAAGGTGCAAGTATCTGTTAGTTCAAGCAAGGTAGGTGATTGTGGTTTAAGTGATGGAGTATATTGATTAAGGCTGATTATGTTTTAATTGATATGCGATTAATCTTGTATTGTGTTTGGATATAGGTTTTGGGATTCAAGGATTATTCGCACTTTTCATGAACAAAGGTGTGTAATAATACCCTGTATCTGCTAGTCAACTGAAAAGTCGAAAAAGTGCGTACTAACACTGTTTTGTCTATAGATCAGCAAAAGCCGAAAAACTGAAAGGCCAGAAAGCCTGAAGATTGGACTTTGAGGTCACATGGGCGTGCGAACACTCGTGTGGTGGAACCAAGCCCACGAACGTGGGCGTAAGACTGTAGAGGTCGCCATGAGCTTTCTCATGGGCTTAGGCCGTTATGGGCCATGTTGGCCCAATAGGCTCGTAGGTCCCACACGGATAAAAACTTACGTTATGTGGGAAATAATGGACTGGGCTATGTATGTGACAGCCCTAGTTCGACCTTAGTCGGGAAGCGGTTTCGGGACTGCTAAACCGAGTCAGAAATTTTAATTGATGATGTTAGTTGGATTGTTGATATGAGTTTTGGTAGAGGTTAAAAAAAAGGGAATGAATTTATTTTTGGTTTAAACACATATTCGGTTAGGGTGAAACCCTTTAAAATGAGCATATTAAAAATGGCTTTACTTTGGTAGATTGTTTTACTTTTTACTTGAACTTACTAAGCATAGAAATGCTTACTTTGTTGCTCTGGATTTTCTTTTATAGATTTTGTTCGTCAGCTACGGGTCTCGGGAATCTCAAGCTTGAAGTCATCTCTACTATCAAAGCCACGTTTGGTACCTAATTAATTAGACTTTAGTGAATGGCATGTATAGGTTTAACTCTCCTTTTGAAACAAGTTATATTTTGGTTGTATAAATATTAAAGCCATGCGAATGTGGCTGGTTCTTTTGAATAGTACAGTCTCGTAATTGAATCAATGCTTGTGAAATAATCAAGTTGGATGGCATATTCGGTTAAGACCTATATACATACATGTGTGCATATTCGATGGTGGTTCTATTTTTGTTGGATTACACATGATGCCTAACAGTCATTTTTGTTTATGTACTTATTGTATGTTTTTTTTTGTAAACCACTAGTGTGCATGAACTAAAATGATAGCTTAAATGAACAATGTTACGGCCATTACTTATATGCATAAGCTTTATTGAAATCTTTTTTAGGAGAGATTTGTACTACTTATTTGTTCACATTAGTCTTCTAAAAAGGGTTCCTATGTTAATTCGTGTTTGCCTTGAGGATTTGTTTTAGATGGTTGATGCCGATGACCTATTCCGGCGACGGATGAGGGTTATAGGGTGTCACAATTTATTGGTATCAGAGCCAGGTTTAGGCGATTCTCGGACTACCGTAATAAGTATGAGTCTAGCTATACATGCCATTTAGTGTCATTTTGATAGTGGGATGACTTCTGATAATTGAAATGTGATTTTTGGTATAGAATGGATCCCGAACCCGATCGAACTGTAGCGGACGATGTTGAGAGTGTAGCTCCTGCTCCTGCGCAAGGGACAGCGCCACCTGACTCTCAGCCAAATATGGGTCATCAAAATGATGATATTAGACCAGCTTTTTATGCGATGATGAGTGACTGGTTCGCTCAATTCGCCAGATCAAATCCGGCTGTTCTGCAACCTCCGCCCCTGAATACTCCGTTTCTGACCTTCACGACCCCACATATGACCGATCCAATGAGATCGAGTAGGCCCCCTGTTGACAAAATTAGAAAATATGGGGCCGAAGAGTTCTGGGCTACCCCTAGTGACGATGCAGAGCGGGCCGAGTTTTGGCTCGACAATACTATCCGAGTGTTCGATGAACTGTCCTGCACACCCGAGGAGTGTCTTAAGTGTGCGGTGTCTCTGTTGCGTGACGCTGCCTACTACTGGTGGAATACTCTGGTCTCTGTTGTTCTGAAAGAACGGATCAATTGGGAATTCTTCCAAACCGAGTTCCATAAGAAATACATCAGCCAGAGATTCATCGATAAAAAACGGAAAGAATTTCTAGAACTCAAACAGGGTCAGATGTCAGTGGCCAACTATGAGAGAGAGTTTGTACGTCTCAGCCGCTATGCTCGCGAATGTGTATCCTCTGAAGCCATCATGTGTAAGCGTTTTGAGGATGGATTAAATGAAGATATCAGATTGCTGGTGGGGATTCTGGAGATTAAGGAGTTTGTCGTGCTAGTAGAGCGGGCTTGTAAAGCTGAAGAACTCAGTAATGAGAAAAGAAAAGCTGAAGGTGGTGATAGGGAGTTTCGTAAGAGGTCCGCGGGGAAATCTGTTCAACAAGCGTCCAAGAAGACTAGAGATGACATGGGCCGATCTAAAAATACATCGAGTTTTTCTAGATTTGAACGTACTCGACCTCCTGCGAGTTCGCGGACCACTTCTATTGCCAGTGTCGGAAATGAACGTCGGGATAGACTGGATTGCAACTATTGTGGTAAATGGCTTCCGGGGAGTTGTAGGCACCGTGACTGCTCCTGTTTCAGATGTGGTTCGGCTGACCATTTTATTAAAGATTGTCCGAGAAATGATGAACGCACTCCTGATCCGACTCAGAGACCTAGTGGCGCAGCTTCACGGGGTAGACCACCACGACGAGGTGGAAATATTAACGGCAGTCAGAGAGGGACTAGAGACACTGCGGTTAGATCCGAGGCTCGTGCACCCGCCAGAGCGTACGCTATCCGTGCCCGTGAGGAAGCTTCTTCTCCGGATGTTATTACTGGTACTTTCACACTTTTTGACACTGATGTTATTGCTCTGATTGATCCTGGTTCGACCCATTCGTATGTATGTGAAACTTTAGCCTCCAGTAAGACTCTTCCTGTTGAGTCTACTGAATTTGTAATTCGAGTGTCGAACCCTTTGGGCCGTTGTGTTTTGGTTGATAAAGTATGTAAGAAATGTCCGTTAATGGTTCGAGATTTTTGTTTTCCGGCTGACTTGATGCTTCTACCATTCGACGAATTTGACATTATTCTCGGAATGGACTGGTTGACCGTTCATGATGCGATAGTAAATTGTAAGCGGAAAACTATCGATTTACGATGTTCGAATAATGAAATAATCCGAATTGAGTCCATTGGTCTACGAGGGCCACCTGCAATAATTACAACCATGTCGGCTCAGAAGTACGTAAGGAAAGGATATGAAGCATATTTGGATTATGTGTTAGATAACAAAGTTTCTGACAGAGAACTTGGGACGGTGCCCGTAGTCTGCGAGTTTTCAGATGTCTTTCCCGAAGAATTACCTGGATTGCCGCCTGTAAGAGAGATCGAGTTCGGTATAAAGTTGATTCCGGGTACGACGCCGATTTCGATTGCCCCGTATCGTATGGCACCTACCGAACTAAAGGAATTAAAATCTCAGCTGCAAGAGCTGACAGATAGAGGCTTTGCGCGACCTAGTTTTTTGCCTTGGGGTGCACCGGTTTTGTTTGTGAAAAAGAAAGACGGGACTATGAGGATGTGCATCGACTATCGACAGCTGAATAAAGCCACGGTAAAGAATAAGTATCCGTTGCCCCGAATTGATGACTTGTTCGATCAGTTGAGAGGAGCCTCAGTATTTTCAAAAATTGACTTGCGATCCGGCTATTACCAGTTGAGAGTTAGAGATTCTGACGTACCGAAGACAGCATTCAGAACGAGATACGGTCACCACGAGTTCTTAGTGATGCCGTTTGGACTCACAAATGCTCCCGCAGTATTCATGGATTTGATGAATCGGGTGTTTAGGCCGTTTTTGGACCGTTTCGTAGTAGTGTTCATCGACGATATTTTGATCTATTCTCGTGATGAATCAGAACATACCGAGCATTTGAGGCTGGTACTTCAGACTTTGCGGGATAACCAATTGTATGCGAAGTTTAGTAAATGTGAATTTTGGTTGCATGAAGTCAGCTTCTTGGGCCATATAGTATCTGCTTCGGGTATTCGAGTTGATCCGAACAAAATTTCAGCTATCCTCGACTGGAAACCTCCTAAAAACATTACAGAAGTTCGAAGCTTTTTAGGACTTGCGGGTTATTACCGACGCTTCGTCAAGGGTTTTTCGATGATTGCGACTCCATTGACGAGACTGCTGCAAAAAGATATCAAGTTCGAGTGGTCGGATAAGTGTCAGAAAAGCTTCGATCAACTGAAAACCCTTTTGACGGAAGCTCCAGTGTTAGTTCAACCGGAAACCGGTAAAGAATTTGTAGTTTTTAGTGATGCGTCTCTAAATGGTTTAGGCTGTGTATTGATGCAAGAAGGCCGGGTTATTGCTTATGCTTCGAGACAGTTGAAGCCACACGAACGAAATTATCCGACTCATGACCTTGAACTAGCCGCTATTGTTTTTGCCCTAAAGATTTGGCGACATTATTTGTTCGGTGAGAAATGTCATATCTTTTCCGATCACAAAAGTCTCAAGTATATATTGACTCAAAAAGATTTGAATTTGAGACAAAGGCGGTGGCTAGAATTGCTAAAAGATTATGAGCTTGTTATCGATTATCACCCGGGGAAAGCTAATGTGGTTGCAGACGCCCTTAGCCGAAAGTCCTTATTTTCCTTGCGAGCCATGAACGTGAAGCTGACGATGTCGGGAGGTGATGTGTTGATTGCCGAATTGGTAGCAAGACCTACGCTACTTCAACAGATATGTGAGGCTCAGAAAACCGACAACGACTTAATTGCCAAACGAGTTCAGTGTGAGTCGAATGTAAATTCAGAATTTCGGGTCGACGGCAATGATTGCTTGAGATTTAAAGACCGACTATGTGTTCCGAAAAAGTCTGAGCTAGTTTCGATGATTTTGAATGAAGCTCATTGTAGTCGAATGTCGGTCCATCCGGGCAATACGAAAATGTATAACGATTTAAAGCAACAGTATTGGTGGCACGGCATGAAACGAGACATCTCTGATTTTGTATCTAAATGCTTAGTATGTCAGCAAGTAAAAGCGGAACATCAGGTGCCGTCGGGATTGCTTCAGCCGATTTTGATACCCGAGTGGAAATGGGATCGCATTACAATGGACTTTGTGTCAGGTTTGCCGTTGACGCCGAGCAAAAAGGACTCCATTTGGGTTGTTGTTGATCGATTAACGAAATTAGCCCATTTCATTCCGGTTCGCACTGACTTTTCGCTTGATAAGTTAGCGGAATTGTACGTTTCTCAGATTGTGCGATTACATGGGGTGCCGACTTCTATCATTTCTGATCGAGACCCTCGATTTACCTCTAGATTTTGGAGGAAGCTGCAAGAAGCTTTAGGTACTAAACTTCATTTCAGCACTGCTTTTCATCCGCAGACAGACGGTCAATCTGAACGGATTATTCAGATACTCAAGGACATGTTGAGATGTTGCATCCTCGAGTTTAGTGGTTCGTGGGAGAAATACTTACCCCTTGTTGAATTCGCATATAATAACAGCTTCCAGTCGAGTATTCAGATGGCGCCCTATGAAGCTCTCTACGGTCGAAAATGCCGCACACCCCTATTTTGGACCGAACTTAGTGAAGATAAGATTCTCGGGGTTGATTTAGTCAAAGAAGCGGGGCAGAAAGTGGAGATGATTCGTGACAGTTTGAGAATGGCATCCGATCGTCAGAAATCGTACGCGGACTTAAAGCGAAAAGATATCGAGTATCAAGTGGGTGATAAGGTGTTTTTGAAAGTTTCACCGTGGAAAAAGATACTCCGTTTTGGCTGTAAAGGCAAGCTGAGTCCGAGATTCATTGGACCGTATGAGATATCAGAACGGATTGGACCGGTTGCTTATAGATTGATGTTACCTCCTGAGCTTGAAAAGATTCACAATGTTTTTCATGTATCGATGCTCCGTCGGTACAGATCTGATCCTTCGCATGTGTTAAATCCGTCTGAGGTTGAAATTCAACCTAATTTGAGTTATGAGGAAGAGCCTATTCGTATTTAGCCCGCGAAATAAAAGAATTGCGAAACAAGAAAGTTCCATTAGTAAAAGTGCTATGGCTCAAGCATGGGATCGAGGAAGCAACGTGGGAGTCCGAGAATGCTATGAAAGAACGATATCCAAATCTGTTTTCGGGTAAGATTTTCGGGGACGAAAATCCTTTTAAGGGGGAAGGAGTTGTGACAGCCCTAGTTCGACCTTAGTCGGGAAGCGGTTTCGGGACTGCTAAACCGAGTCAGAAATTTTAATTGATGATGTTAGTTGGATTGTTGATATGAGTTTTGGTAGAGGTTAAAAAAAAAAATTTGTGAAAATTGACCTTTAAAATGATTAATTTCTTAAAGAGGGCTTAAGTGTTGAACTTTGGAATTTTGGTAGAAAAAAATCAAAATGACTAAAAAGTATAAACTTACAAAATGATGTCTTTGCATGTCTAATTAACCATTTCCACCTTAGTGGACGGTAATGATGGTGTTTAATAATATTTTATATGTTTTTTTTTATGTGAAAATAAGATATTGCATAAAAGAAAAATAAAAATAAGAAAGGAGTGTTTATTTCTCTACCATTGCCGAATTTCAAAGAAGGAAGAAGGAAGTTGAAGTTTAAGCTCTCGGCTGGACATTGAAGAATTGAGGTTTGTTTATGGATCCTTTCTTATAGAAATTTTAAGATGTGGTTGTCTCTTAGGTCTTTAAAACAACCCACTTGTAAATTTTGATTTTTTTTTGGATGTTGGGAGCTTTCGGTCTAAGCTTTAGAGATGCCGAAATTTGTTGAATTTCTTGCTGGAATTTTAACGGTGGCGATGAGGTTCTTTGATGGTGGAAAACCATGAATTTTCAAAACCTAGAAGTAAGATCTTGAGGTGAACCGTGAGAGTGTGTGGGGGAGGAGAGGTTGAAATGCCGAAACTTGTTGAATAGAGATCCTATGTATAATTTGTGAAAATTGAATTTTGTAAGTACTTGAATTCGTAAGGTTAGGATATGAATTTAGCTAACCTCCTTGAGGAGCTGCCGAATGATACTCAAGGTGAGAACAAATAGTTGATCCAATAAATTGAGCAAAAATTTGGTAAATTTTTTAGTAGGGTATGAGGTAAATTATATTCGGCTAATGGATAGTGCTAAAATAGGATCATGCTTTTGTGTATTTGATGGCTGAATTTTAGTTTGTCCTTAGACATAATGATATTGGAGTTCACACGAGGATACGTTTATTAAGAGTGTTAAGAAACTTTTAAGTTTTGTCTATTGTTTTGAGCTTAGCCGAATGGGAAATTAATTAAGTGTATAATTTTTGAATATACTTGAATGGCTAGATAATGACTTGTAATCGCATCTTTTGAATATGATTTGTTCGGCCATTGGTGATTGCTGCATATAAGGTGATGAGTTGGTTAAAAGATTTATGTATAGTTGTGTTGAATGAACATCTTATGTGATCATGTAGTTGATTTAGGGAAAGCCAAATTTTGTGACCTTGTTTTGGTGTAAATTGTTCTAGTAATGCGATGTTAATATGCAATGTGTATCATCTATGTGCTACTAAGAAATAGCATAATAGAAAACTATAGGGTTAGAGTTGATGCGATAGCCGAATTGATCATAGAAATTTTCGCACGAATGATTGTGGCTGCACATGAGTATGTTTGATTAGTTAATTATAGCATTCGGCATTTTGAAATACCAAGTATAATTTGAGAGAGAAAAATACAAGCATATTTACACTTTTAATCGGATATGTCTGATGTGGCTTAGAAGGAATAATTTCATTCTTTGATTGATTTAGTGCCGGATACGAAACTTATATGTTCAAATTTGTGTATTTTAGCTCAAGAATTAAGAGAACCACCCTCAGACAAAGGAAAGGCAAAGGTGGTGGAATAGTCAGTTCGTAAATAATTACCGACCATCGAGGTAAGTTTAAGTATTTAACCCTTTAATAAACGAATTGGTTTGATATTTGTTTATATGTATTTAGGCCGAGTGTACCTCTTGAAAGTGTCATGATATGTGTAATGTGTGAAGTGAACAAAAGAATGATGTTCTGAAATTTTTTTTTTTTGTGATAAGTTCATGTGCTGAATTTGACTTATGAGTAACTGTATTTCCGAGCCGGGTTAAATCCCGAAGAGCCTCAAGGCTAGAGTTCAAAGCCGGGTTAAATCCCGAAGAGCCTCAGGGCTAGAGTTCAAAGCCGGGTTAAATCCCGAAGAGCCTCAGGGCTAAAGTTCAAAGCCGGGTTAAATCCCGAAAAGCCTCAGGGCTAGAGTTCAAAGCCGGGATAAATCCCGAAGAGCTGTAAGGCTAACGAAAAGAATTTGGTTAGATCAACCTCTGTTAATGAGACATATACCATAAAACGACCAGGTACGTGAATTACATAATTTTGAACGAATTCCTACTGAATTGTCTTACAAAGGAAGCGATGTTTAGTGCTAACGATGATCTTAAGGAGTTTGTGATTAATCTATGACTTCTTTGCCTTATGTGTGATAGTATACAACTAATGAGCATGTACTTTTGTGGACTACTAGCATATTCGAATAGAAAAAAAAAAGGGAATGAATTTATTTTTGGTTTAAACACATATTCGGTTAGGGTGAAACCCTTTAAAATGAGCATATTAAAAATGGCTTTACTTTGGTAGATTGTTTTACTTTTTACTTGAACTTACTAAGCATAGAAATGCTTACTTTGTTGCTCTGGATTTTCTTTTATAGATTTTGTTCGTCAGCTACGGGTTTCGGGAATCTCAAGCTTGAAGTCATCTCTACTATCAAAGCCACGTTTGGTACCTAATTAATTAGACTTTAGTGAATGGCATGTATAGGTTTAACTCTCCTTTTGAAACAAGTTATATTTTGGTTGTATAAATATTAAAGCCATGCGAATGTGGCTGGTTCTTTTGAATAGTACAGTCTCGTAATTGAATCAATGCTTGTGAAATAATCAAGTTGGATGGCATATTCGGTTAAGACCTATATACATACATGTGTGCATATTCGATGGTGGTTCTATTTTTGTTGGATTACACACGATGCCTAACAGTCATTTTTGTTTATGTACTTATTGTATGTTTTTTTTGTAAACCACTAGTGTGCATGAACTAAAATGATAGCTTAAATGAACAATGTTACGGCCATTACTTATATGCATAAGCTTTATTGAAATCTTTTTTAGGAGAGATTTGTACTACTTATTTGTTCACATTAGTCTTCTAAAAAGGGTTCCTATGTTAATTCGTGTTTGCCTTGAGGATTTGTTTTAGATGGTTGATGCCGATGACCTATTCCGGCGACGGATGAGGGTTATAGGGTGTCACAATGTAGCTGCATGACCGTGGTTAATTCTGGGCCAGATGGGCCAACGAGCGTGTGGGCCCACTTGGGCCGCATATTGGGCCTTGCGCCCAATTACATTGTTATGACTGTTTCGAGTGCACGAGATGTTCGTAAACCTTCTGTTGGGTCGGTAGGTGAGTTTAGACCCATTCTATTGGAAATGATTGAATTATACCCGAAGGATAAATTGATCGAATTACCCTTAAATGGTAAATTGACCGAATTACCCTCGAAGGGTAAGTTGACCGAATTACCCTCGAAGGGTAAATTGATCGAATTACCCCTAAAGGGTAAATTGACTAAATTACCCCCGAAGGGAAAATTGCTCGAATTTGCCCCGTAAGGTAAAATGACTGAATTACCCCCAAGGGTAAAATGACCGTAATACCCTTATAGGGCAAAATGACCGTAATACCCTCGAAGGGAAAATGACCAAATTGCCCCTGAAGGGTAAAATGACTGAATTACCCGCGAAGGGTAAAATCACTGTAATAACCCTATAGGGTAAAGTGACTGTTATGCCTTTTTGTTATGTGTGACTGATTTGTGCTATGACTTGACTATTCTTTCTGAGCATAACATTCTGCATTCATGTATGATGATATGATATAACACATTGCATGGGGTTGGGATACTGTTATGGAGGAAGTACTGTACTGGTAGGGTTGCACGGGTCGCACAAGATGACTGTGGATCCATATTGGCAAGATCACACGGGTCACACAAGAAGATTGTGGATCTATGCTGGCAAGATCGCACAGGTCGTATAAGACAACTGTGGACCTACTGATGGTTGTAAGCCGGTTATAATTCTGGCAACTTTGCTGTGATATTTGTGTGTTGGCTAGTTTGGATGGGTTGTATTTTTGCACGATACTGATACTACATTTGGGCTAAGGCCCACATTGTTACTGTATTGGGCTAGGCCCACACTGAACTATTATTGAAAAGGGCTCAGGCCCAGACTGATACTACAAGTACTGTTTATTAACTATTTTTATATTAAGGGATTACACACTGAGTTTTCATAAACTCATGCCATTTTTTATTGTGTAGGTAATCCCCAGCGTTAGATGGACCGGTGCTGCGAAGGGCTCGAGAGTGGCCACACTACTGCTTCCGTCTTATTTTATGAAGCTTTTATTTACATTTAGATTTCATTTTGGGTTTTGATGTAATAAGGCCTCTCTCTAAATTTCAAGTTTTAATTTGGCTTTTTATTTATCACAATTTATATTTGCTTGAAGTAGGACGCGATTTTCCAAAATATTCACAGTTTTCAAAACATTACGTTTCTGTAACACAATTCTTTCTTTTAAGTTTTCGTAACAAACATTGATTTTAAAGTACAACAACATTTGAATTTGATTAACAAATTTTTGATTAAGTCATAATAAGGTTTTAACACGAAGTAGGTAACAAAGAGACTTTAACCTTCAAACGGGTTTTTAACAACAAGAACGAGTTCTCAAAAAGACACTCTAATGTGACACCACCAGATTCGGCCATAAGGTCTAGGCCGGGTTTGGGGCGTTTCATAGCCTAAGGTTTAGGACTGGAGCATCTGGTATCTCTATATCTATTAGAATGCCTAAAAGGATGGAAATGTGCAAGTGTACACAATCACAACAAGTAAAAAAACGACAAGTAAATGTTAAGTTATCGTACCCATAAGGACTATGAAAAGAATTATTTATGAATGCTATTTAAACCACTTTAGTCGGAAAGATATTTTGTTTTAAAGAGTGTAATTAAAAACTAGAAATTTGATAGTTATGCTACTTAAGTATACATATCATTCAAATTAATCTCAACAACTATTACAATAGCAAAATTAGACTAAATGCTTCCTTATCAATGACATGGTAACCCTTTACCAATTTGATTTTTATTCCCTTATTCAAAACTAGGTTGTAATCATTAAGTTTAAGTTATGTCTTCATATGTTGCTCATAGCAATTTTTCTCCACTAATTTAGGTAGCATAGAAACTTGAATCAATATGTCTTTATTAAGGCTGTAACGTGGCTAGGCTAGGGGTAGGTAAAAGATAGATAATTTTAGGCTTAAAACCCTAGACTCAACGTCAATTGGACCTTCGAAATTTTTACCTTTGATACACCAACTTACTTAACTTTCACATGCTCTTTTGTACATCTATTTTCTTTCAAGTACATGTGCTTTTTTTTAACTCGGGCACTTGTAACAACCTGAACTTGGGCCTAGTCAAAACAGTGGTTTAAGGACCACAAATCTGAAGAGGAAAGTTTTATTTTTATTATATTTTTATGGTCTACAATTTCACAGAATGATTTCATGAAAATTCCATTCGAAAATTTTGACGTTTGGGCACTCAATTTAGTCAAAATGACTAAATTGTAAAAAGTGAAAAAGTTGAGTTCTACATGTTAGAGGTGTCCAATTGTTATGAAATTTTAAATTGGAGGTCCTTTAATGGTAATTAGACCATTGGTTAATTTTTTGGACAAAAATGGACATAAAAGAGGTGAAATAGAATATTTTTAAGTTAGGGGCATTTTGGTCATTTAGTGATTAAATGATTCAATAAACAAAATTAAAAGCCAATTTTTGTCCATATTCAACCCCATGGTCGAATTTCACAAGGGAAAACATGGCTAGGGTTTTTCAAGCTTCCAAGCTCGATTGTAAGTCCGTTCTAGCCCCGTTTTTAATGATTTTTACGTTTTTGAAATCCTCGTAACAAGGCCTATCTATTTCTACCACTAAATTGAGATATGGTTAAAGTCTAGGGTTTTGAACCATGATGAATATGTGTGTATTTTTGTGTTTAATGGTAGAAAATGCATGTTTATGGTTAGAGAAATGACTTTTACTAAGTGATTTTCAGTGAAAATGCCTAAAAAGACTAATTTGTAAAAGTTATAAATGTGTAATAAAAGTGTATTTTAATGGAAATTGTGGGCTGTTATAGTTATGAAAATGGTACAGCTAGGATTAAAGTACAAAAAAATTGAATAAAAATCATTTTACGAGCCTATGGGCAAAATTGTAAATATGTGAAACTTTAAGGGCAAAAACGTAATTTTTCCATAATATGATTTATAGGTCACATTGAATAATGTGACTTATAAATAAATTAAATGTGATATTATAGATCAATGAAAATGAGGTTTGGAACTAGAACGAAGGAAAAATGAGAAATTGACGAATAAATCCTTTTTACCGATTGTGCTACTAAGGTAAGTTTGTATGTAAATAATGCATCATTTTTGCTTACATTTTTATGTTTTGATATATTTTATGAGATGTGGCTGAATATTGAATGAAATTGACAAAGTATCGAAATGTGAGAAATTTCCCGGTTGAACCTTAGGAATAGAATAGGATACAAGTGACATGTCAGTAGGGACCTATGTGAAATCTATGTGAAATTGTGACTAAGTGAATCCGGGTGTTGCTCTTAAGTTCTACCAGCGGCTGGGTATACCGGCATGTGTTGCGGATACCTGACAGCTTGTGTGAGCAGCACTGAGTAGCAATGAATGACTAACAGCTTGTATGAGTAGGTCCGTGAAAGTAAATTGCTCAAGAACGAGCTTGTATGTGAAAAGCGATGTGAAGTAGCTTTGGCTACAAGTGTGGCATTTATGTGCAAACTTCCGATGTATCCATTAATATTCTGATGTGTTCAACAGGAAAAATGACTAAGTGTAATTGAATGTGATTTTGTGATGAACAAGTGTAGGTACATGTGTATATATATATTCATAAGCAATGTGCTCAATATGTGATCGAACTTTGGTAAGGTTGATGTGGAGTAAGTGTTACAATGAAGACTTATAAATATTTGATAATGACTAGTTATTGGAATGGCTAACTATGGGTATTCTTTAGTGTTCTATGTGTGTAAATGAGAATTAATACAAAGGAAACATGAAAGAGTAAAATTAGCAATAAAACAGTTTGGACAGTAGCAGCTGTATCACTTTGAAAAATCACCAAAAAATTGTGGAAATTGATCTAGAGGTTGAATAAGATAAGAAGTTAAAGCTTATTGAGCCTATTTTCATATAAAAGGAACGATGTAAGCAAAAGAATTTCATATAAAAGGAACGGTGTAAGCGAAAGAATTTCATATTATGAGATATTTGAATTCTTGTGAGACAGAGTTAGAATGATTCTGAAATCCCCTATTCCAAATTTGAAAAATCATTAAAAATTGTACAAAAATAATTATAGGTTATCATTTATATTCTTAAAATCCTTAATGAGTCTATTTTCAAAATAAATAAACGGGAACATCATCTGTATCCTGTACAAGGAGATAATTATTTTTTAGTGAAGAGGGGTCGAAACTATCGGAGAGCTAAATAGGGGAGATTTTAATGAATACACTGTACTTATTGGCTAAACCAAAATTTCTAAAAATTTTATGGTAAGAAGATATGTGAGTCTAGTTTTAGGGAAAATTTATGGATCTTAGGAGTTTCGTAACTCAAGATATAAATAATTTAGTGACTAGAACTTGAGTAGACAGCTTGGTATGGACATGAGTAAATAGTGGAATTATGTGCAATTATGATTGTATTATCTTGAGAACATATTGTGAGGATTGGTAAAAGCTTGTTAATAAATTGCTTATTATTTACATACCAACTTACTAAGATATATAGCTTACCCCCTTCTTTTCCTTTTTCCTTTAGTGTCACAGATACTAGCTCGGGTTGGAGATCGTGAGAGATTCTATCACACTGTCAAGCTATTGATCGGTATCAATGTTTTCAGGCATTTTAAGTTTATGGAATGTATAGGCACTCAGTCATTTTGAGTATGAGTTGTTATGTTTTGGCCAAATGTATTGGCTTATAATGGTTAAAGGTTTGATTTATGTGTAACCATGTAACTTGACTTATATTGGCTAATTGGTTGTAAGCATATATATACATTATTTATGTGCCAATGCCTTGTGATGTGAGTAGTGTTTGCTTGATACATGATGAGTTATGGGTTATGGCCTAAATACCTACTGGTTGAATGTGCTAATAGTCTTAATGCCTAATGGCTAAGTTTGGCTCAATGGTATGGAATTATAGTTAGGTATAATTATACACGGATAAGAGATGATGATGCATATTGAATGTGACTAAGTGAGACTAGGTATATTGGTTGTTAAATAACAAGTCTAAGGTTGAATTGTTGATATATTGGTAGCTTATTTATGTCATGAAATACACCTTTGAAGTTATGTTTGAGTATGTGCAAATGAGGTCGATAAATGGTTGGGAAAATAACCAATTTCGTAACTACATAGGTAGAGGCATGGCTGTGTGTCTCAACCATGTGAGGGACACAGCTTAGCACACGGGCTCGTGACTTGGCCGTGTGACCCCAAAATGTTGATGACGTCATAAATAGAGAGTTACATGGACTAAGCATACAAGCGTGTCCCAAGCCACACGGGCGTGTGTGACCACATGGCCTACCCACACGGGCCGGTGACTCTCAAAAATTTGAAAATTTTCTAAGTGTTGTAAAAGTTTTGAAAGTTCTCGGTTTAGTCCCTAACCACTTCCAATGTATGTTTAGGGCCTCGTAGGCTCGTTTAAGGGATGATATGATTGTTTTTGAAAATTTTTAATTTTAAGTTGAAATTTTATGGCCCGGTTTTACATGGATGTTAATTTTAAGTCCGGTAACGCATCAAACCCTGTCCCAGCACCAGATACGGGTAATGGGTGTTATAGCACTTGCTTTGTGTACTACAATTTTTGAGCATCTGATTCTTTTTGCAACTCCCCCAAACTTATTTTCAAAGAATATTTAGAATAGTACTGAGTCCAGTGTTTGGGACAATTTAAAGATAATTAAGAGAAAAGTGACGACTAAATATTGCAAGGGTCCGAATAAAATTGGGCCATATAGTCTCAAAGTTGGGTTTCAAAGTATACAACTTATCATGGTTGGCTTGAAATGCTCAAACGGTCCAAACAATAGTTGCCTAAATCATTTTCAACATTCCATGCTTCCTAGGATTTCGCCTCAAGAAACTACTAAGTCAATTCTAAAGACTTAAACTTTCATGCATGCTTAACTTTCATAGGGAACTAAAAATTCATGGTAGAGTTTGCATGCTTTATTAAAAATACATTCATATCATTATTAAGCTAACATAATAATTTATTGAAATAATATAACTTTATTAATACTGAAGTTTAGCATACTTAACAAATTTCACATTATTGAACAATATATATCTTAATCATAATTAAAAGAACTCTGAGTGGAAATAATTTCAATTTTTCGATCCCCCTACTTAAAATGAACAATGTCTTGATTGTTTAAAGTGAATAGATACTATACACTAGGTAGGATTTTAAAAAAGAGGAGGTGAGTCAATTTGACTGCTTAAGTACCAAGCTCTCTATAAATCCAATCCTAGACATGTATATGTCTATTGCCACACTTTATACTTTGCGACTTATTCAAATTTTATTAATGATTTTCCTCTCTTATTTTATTATACAAAAAATAAAAATTCCTAATTAACTTAATCCTAAATAACCAAAGAACAAAAATATAATAAAGTTGAGATCCTCCCTTTTTATTTATTTGTAGATCCTTCCAAATTCGACTCATATTTTGTTCCATTATTATTGCCTTTGGATGAATCGCTTCGCTCCTTCTTCGATAATGGACTCCATGGTTCAAATATGAAATCTGGAAACTCAGGCACAAAAATAAATGGGTCATTATAAATTTTCTTAAGGGCACTTCTCATTGAGTCATCCCTTATTTTTTAGTATCTCTAGTAAGCTTGTTGCTGCCATTGCATATGTTGCATTATGTCCATCAACTTTTCTGATAGCTCATCTGGAATATCTACGCTAGGCGGTTGAGCTCTAAACTGTAACACCCCAAACCTGGCCCAGATGTTATGGCCAGATCTAGTGTGTCACATGGACAGTTAATTACACCTCGTTCTTCGTTTCGTAATTTAGGTTGACTTAGCAAAACCATTTTATGTGTTTTTGAGGAAAAGAAGGTTGTTTAATTTATAGAGATCCTATCCACTATCAGTTTGAAGTTCACTTTTTAAGAAATCTTGTTAGTGAGTCGTTGTCATTAAATTCCCACTTGTCACATAGAGAGGGTTTTGAAAATGTTTGTTAATTTGAAATAAAAATCCGTGCAGCCTTAGTACATCAATTTGTAAACAAGTAATAAATAATTAATTAAAACCTAATAAAAATAAAGACTGAGCGGCCTTATTACAGGTTAAAACGCAAAAGAAATTAAGGAATACTAAAATAAAGTAATTTTGAGAAAAATATAAACCAGAAACAGTTCACGTGGCCACTCCGAATCCCTCGCAGCTCCAAGTCCTCTAAGGTTGGGGTTCACCTGCATGGATGAAAAGAAAAGGGTGAGTTTGTGAAAACTCAGTGTGTAATCTCACCCAACCAGAGTCAAGATCTGTTCAAGCTCAAATTGGGATGAAGCCCTATCCAGGTACAGTGCTAAATGGGCCTTAGCCCTATTCAGAAAACAGTGTGGGCCTTAGGCCCATTATAGTAACAGATCAGAATATCATGCATGTATGCAAAGCCCAAGCCCAATCCAGCCCTACACACCATGTGGGGACTAACTCAACCCACCCAGCCCTACACACCACAGTCACAGTATAGCTGCTTATTCAGATATTGTGGCCAAGCCACTAGAACAATAATACGAGGCAAAGCCTCTAACAGTAGACGTGGCATTGCCACTTTAGCACTTCCGCCATCAAAATAACCTAATCCTACGCAACAGAGTATATTATAATATGGCATATAGAGAACAGATATACATTAGCATGCAAATCAGTCAACTTAACCCTAGGGGTAAAATAGTCTTTTAGCACCTAGGGGTAAAACAGTAATTTCCACCCTTAAGGGGTATTTCAATAAATTTGCCAGATTTTAGGGTTTCATGCTCATTACAGTCTACTAACGGACCTATCATTGTCTAAGTAACTTATTTAGCCCATTTTATTAACACAGAGTCATCGGGCCCTAAAACCCCTAATGGGCCCTACGGAGTCCACTAGCTACTACGGCCCATTAAGCCCAAATTTGACATCCATTTTAGTAGATTTATCATTCAGATTACCAGAATACACTTACCGCTCGTTTTCACCCATATGGGCCCTTAAGCCCATTGGGCCCAAATTTAGCCCTTCGAGGCCCAAAACTACTGACATGCACGAAATCGCACACACATCCATCTTACCATTCACGATTACCAACTTTATCGTTTTAACCGACCCACGAGCATTCGCACCCTTACAAGCCCTCGAAATGCTAGAATTTCGGCATTTCAGCTTTTCGGCTTTTGTCGATCTAGTCTACTAGAGGGTGTCGATTACACACCTGTTTGTGTACTACGCCAAGATTCTCCACATGATTAACCTACAACAACCCACTATGATATTAGAATATAATCCACCGACATCAAATGGAATCGATATCATACAAATATCACCATATTCGACCATCCTTACCCAAAGCCGATATCCACTTACCCTTACCGAGATCTACCACTAGATCTAGATCTAACTTGCTTCCACGTCCCTGGCCTCCACTGCTCCTTGCTAGATCGTCCCTTTTTTAAACTAATACACATAATAACTGAATGAAAGACTAAAATAACTATTTCTAAAATAGAGGTCAAAACCGATAGCAACCATAGCCAAAAGGGGTTTCTGGCGTTTCTTAATTCGCAAGAATATGGAAGAAGAGATCTGAGTACTTACCACTAAGATTTGTTAGATTGATTTAGTTATCACTAGAGGTTATTTTCACCACTCTACGCTTAGATCCACACTCGATCTAATCGAATCACAAAGAAATAGATCTAAGAGGTTGAACAACACACCAAGAAAAGAGGGGGTTTTGGTTTAGAGAAAAGATCACTAGAGGAAGTTAGAGTTACAGTTTCTGAACGAAAAACAGACGAGAGAAGAAGAAAAGAGATTGCATAGTGATTTCGGCTTTTCAAATAAAGATGAGTGAGGTTTGGTCTAAAAAGAAAACCGCAAAGGAGGATTCAAGGTTTTGGGATTTTGGCTTTGATGGTATTCGGACAAGAAGAATTCGGCTAGAAGGGATTCGGGTTTTAGCCTTGAAGCAATCGGCCAGAAGGTTTTAAAGAGATCACTTTAATCAAGGAAGGAAAGGGGAAGAGAAAAAAGAAGAGAAGGGTGAGAAGAATATGTTCAGCTAAGAGAAAGAAATCGGCAGAGGACAAAATGTGCACAATGTTTTCGACTTTTCTGAACAAAGAGAAGAGGAGAGAAAAAAATGGAATGAAGGAGCCCAAAGGAACCTATACCTATTCGGTCCACTTAGTCGAGGCCCTTTTTCCCTTGACACCTTACCACAGGTCTTCTTGTGCCTTAAATTACCAACATTTATTTAAAAGCCCACTTAGTCAAGGCTCATTTTCCCTTAAGTCTAAACTTTAAAAATTCTACCAGGTTTTAACTTAAACCTAGGCCTTCTAAAGGTCCACTAAACACTCTTAAAGCATAATTTAGCACATCCAAATAGGCAGAAATTAAATTCAAGCAAAATCTCAAAATCCCAAAAATTAGGGCGTTATAACTCTACCCCCTTAAAGAAATTTCGGCCTCAAAATTTACCTAGTCCAAATAGGTGAGGGTATTATTACCGAATCGCCTCTTCTGGCTCCCATGTAGCTTCTTCTCTGCCATGATTGTGCCAAAGCACTTTCACCAAAGGAACTGACTTCTTTCTTAACACTTTGACATCACGGTCCAAAATTTGCACAAGTTCTTCTCCAAAAGTTAAGTCAGCTTTCACTTCAATCTCTTCTACCAGTACAACATGAGAAGGATCAGATCAATACCGCCTTAACATAGAGACATGAAAGACACCATGAATCCTATCCAACTCCGGTGGTAGTTCTAGTTTGTAAGCTACCGAACCCACTCGTTTAAGAATTCGATAAGGCCCGATAAACCGCAGACTCAGGTTGCCCTTCTTTCCAAACCTTAATATCTTCTTCCAAGGGGAAACCTTTAAGAAAACCATATCTCCCACTAAGTACACAATTTCCTTACGCTTCAAGTTAGCATAAGATTTCTACCTATTAGATGCTTCCTTTAACCGATCCCTGATTAGCTTAACCTTGTCTTCTATATCCGCCACCAACTCTGGCCTAAGAGCCTGCCGTTCCCCCAACTCTGTCCAACAAGTAGGTGTACGGCACCTTCGACCATACAGCACCTCATATGGGGCCATACGAATACTCGCTTGATAGCTGTTGTTGTAAGCAAACTCTGCTAATGGCAAGTAATCTTCCCAACTACCTCGGAAGTCAATAACATATCCTCTCAACATGTCCTGCAGAACTTGAATCACCATTTTCGACTGTCCATCCATCTGGGGTGAAAAGTAGTGCTGAAATCTAATCATGTACCCAACGCCTCATGTAACTTCTACCAGAACTGAGATGTAAACCTAGGATCCCGATTAGAAATAATCGAAACTGGCACTCCATGAAGTCACACTGTCTCTGACACATACAATTTGGCTAACTTTTGAAGTGAGTAGTCGGTTTGGATAGGTATGAAATGAGTAGATTTAGTTAACCTAACCACAATCACCAAAACTTAGTCTTTCTTGGTAAGCGTCAAGGGTAGCCCACTCACAAAGTCCATGGTTACCCTCTCCCACTTCTAAAGTGGAATCTTCATCGGTTGCAGAAGTCTAGAAGGTAGTTGATGCTCAGCTTTCACTTGCTGGCATGTCAGACACTTACCCACGAATTCCGTTACTTCATGCTTAAGTCCAAGCCAGCAGTACAACTCTCGTAAATCCCTATACAACTTATTCCCTCTAGGATGCATGGCACAAGGTCCGCCATAAGCCTCTCTTAGAATTGATTGCCTTAAGTTAGAGTCCTTTGGAATACAAAATCTTCCTAGAAAACACAGAACTCATTCACTGTTCAATCCAAAATCAGAAGTCTCACCATTCTCAAGTTGTTGAAATCGAGGAACTAGTGACTCATCATCTAACTGCTTTTCCTTAATCTGTTCTATCCAAGTTGGTCTTACTTGTAATTCTGCTAACAAGATACCATCATCATATAGACTCAGACGAGCAAACATTACTCTCAACTCAGTTAGAGCTCTCCGACTCAGTGCATCAGCCACCACATTCGCTTTGCCTAGGTGATACTTAATAGAGCAGTCATAATCCTTAAGCAACTCTATCCATCTTAGTTGCCTAAGGTTCAACTCTTTCTGAGTCGACAAATACTTCAGACTCTTATGGTCCGTGTATATAATACATTTTTCTCCATACAAGTAGTGCCTCTAGATCTTTAATGTAAAAATAACTGCTGCCAACTCCAGATCATGCATAGGGTAGTTCACTTCGTGAGGCTTAAGCTGTCGCAATGCATAAGTGACCACCTTACCCTCTTGCATCAGTACACAGCCCAAACCAATATGCGATGCATCACTATACACAGTGAAATCCTTCCCAGACTCTGGCTGAATCAAAATAGGAGCCTCAATCAAAACTTTCTTCAACTTCTGGAAAGCCTCTTGTTGTTTCTCAGTCCAGAAAAATGGTGCTCCCTTCCTCAAAAGTTTTGTTAACAGTGCCGCAACCAATGAAAATCCTTCCACAAACCTTCTATAGCACCTTGCTAAACCCAGAAAACTCTGAATTTTTAACATAGATTTCGGTGGCTTCCATTCCAGAACCGCCTCAATTTTCCGAGGATCCACCCTAATCCCCTCAGTAGAAACAACGTGACCTAAAAACGTCACCTATCGCAACCAAAATTCACACTTGCTAAATTTCACATACAGTTGCTTCTCCTTCGACACTTACAAAACAATACGGAGATGCTTATCATGTTCTTCCTCAGTCCTCGAATACACCAAAATATCATCTATGAAGATGACCACAAACTGATCCAAATAGGGTTGGAATACTCGATTCATTAGTTCCATGAAAGCCGCTGGTGCATTCGTCAATCCAAACAGCATTACCAAAACTCATAATGACCATACCAAGTTCTGAATGCTATCTTATGAATATCCACCTCTTTAACCCTTAACTGGTGATATCCAGACCGAAGGTCGATCTTGGAAAATACCAAAGCTCCTCTTAGCTGGTCAAATAAGTCGTCGATCCTTGGCAGAGGTTACTTGTTCTTATCGTCAGTTTGTTCAACTGACGATAATCGATGCACATACGCATTGTCCCATCCTTCTTCTTCACGACCAGTACTAGTGCTCCCCACGGAGACACACTTGGCCTAATAAAACCTCTATCCAGTAGCTCTTGGATTTATGCCTTCAACTCCACTAACTCCTTTGGTGCCATCCTGTAAGGTGCGATGGACACTGGAGCCATTCCAGGCAACAAGTTGATTCCAAATTCGACTTCACAATTCGGAGGCAACCCAGGAAGCTCATCAAGAAAGACATCCTGGAATTCCTTGATGGTTCTAACATCTCCTACAGTCAAACTCTCAGCATCAGACTAACTCACGTTTGCCAAAAATGCCTTACAACCCTTGCAAATTAGCTTCTTAGCTCTCAAAGCCGAGACAATATTGGACAAGTAATCTCTTCGCTCTCCTATAGCCATCACCTCCTTACCCTCTGTAGCCTTTAACACCATTCGCTTAGCAACGCAATCCAAAGTTGCCCTATGCTTAGCAAGCCAGTCCATTCCCAAGATGAGATCAAACTCTCCAAATGTTAGTTCCATTAAATCTGCAGAGAAAATCCTACCTTGAGTCTCTAAAGGCACATCTCTAAAGAGTTTGTCTACCCTAATCGAGTGACCCAGTGGACTTATCACAGTTACCCCACTCACATTTTCCTTATAGTGCACACCCAACGCCCCAGATACATCACATGCAACATATGAATGGGTAGAACCAATATCTATCAAGGCAGTGTATGGCATGCTAAAAATAAAAAGCATACCAGTTATGACGTTAGGTGCATCACCCTCCTCTCAGCAACGAGCAGCATAAACCAATGCAGATTGATGAGCCTCAGCATTTCCAGCACCCCTGCCCAGTGCTCCACGTCCACGACCATTTCCATTGCCGCCCCTACCTTGACCACGGCCTCTCGGCGGTTGTGGTCCACCTTTCACTGGTTGAGCAACCCTCTGTTCAGCAGCTTTCGTCTGAGCCGGCCTCTGAGGACAGTCCTTGACTCTATGCTCCTTGGACCCATTCCAGAAACATGCCCCAGTACGCTTCCAACACTCTCCCAGATGCACTCTACCATAATCCCCGCAAGCCTGCGGTCTAACAACATTTGCCGGAACTACTCGAACCGGTTCGTCCACTCTAGCACTTTTGACATTCCTACCCGCAGCACCCGAGGGTCCAGAGTCCCTCCTAAATCAATTCTGATCCTTCTCACGGTTCTGCTGCTCGTGCGTTTCACTTCCTCAGCTATCTTAGCCTTTTCTACCAGAGCCGCAAAGTCGCGCTTCCTCTGCGGAGCAATCAGCACCCTTAGCTCATCTCTGATGCTATCCTTGAATCGCAAGCTGCGTTCATATTTTGTAGCAACTATTCCACTAGCGTATCGGCTTAACCTTAAGAACTCAGCCTCATACTCCGCGACAGACTTATTACCTTGGGTCAGATTCAGAAATTCCTTCCTTCGGGTGTCCACGTAGCCCACCCCGACATACTTCCTTTTGAAGGCCATCTTAAACAGCTCCCAAGTTACCCGCTCAGCTGGGGTACTATCCCTCACAGTGATCCACCACTGATAGGCCTCATCTCGCAGCAGAGATACTGTTCCCTTCAGCTTCTGCTCCACTGAGCAGTCCAAGTCGTCCATGATTCGCGCCGTGGCCTCCGACCAGTATTCGGCCACATTTGGGGCTACTCTAGATACACCCCCTAAAAATCTCCGCTTCGTTAGCTTGAAGTCAATCAAAAATAGATCCCTGGTTCACAGTCCCCTACTCGCTCCAGCGACCCTTTCCAGAACCCATAGCATCACCTGGGTCAAAGCATCGTCCCCTGCATCCCGATCATACGACCCAGTCTCAATTGCCAGTGTCGCTCGTGCCTCCCCGACTGGCATATGTCCTGAAGATGAAGACCCAGCTTGTGCACTACCTCGGCCATATTCAAGGCCTCTCCCACGAGCTTCCCTCGTACTCATATCGTATTATCTGATTACGAATTTTATGAATTAGTTCAGTATTTTGGTATTTATTACAGATGTCTTACATATAGATAGTATTTCAGAATTTTATTTTTGTAGAATCGTAGCTAGCTATAGTCTCAATCTTCTAAGGTTTTTAGTTTCCCTACTGTCTCAGTCTCTACAGTTTCAGTGTTGTCCTAACTACAGAATCTTAGTAGGGTCTCAGTACTATCTACAGTATTACAATAAAGTACAATATAGCAAAAGATACTTACAGACTTGATGCCGGAGATTTAGTGCGCCACTCTTCGAAAACCAGATTTCAAAAAACCAAATTTTAGTAAGAATAAACTTTGTTTCCCGAAGTAAAAACCTTAAAATTTTAGTATAATACGTAGTATAATACGTATATCTTGAAGAAAATCAATTTGAAAGGGTTTTCTTAAGAAATTTCTCAAAAGCGATTTTCTAAAGATCTTTGTGGGCCTTAATTTAAAAATTTTAAGAAAACATTTAGACCCGATCCACAGTCGAGTTGTTGCAATCAGGCTCTGATACCACTAAATCTCACACCCCAAACCCGACCCAAACGTTATGGCCAGATCTGGTGTGTCACATGGACAGTTAACTACACCTCATTCTTCGTTTCGTAATTTTAGGTTGACTTAGCAAAACCATTTTATGTGTTTTTGAGGAAAAGAATGTTGTTTAATTTATAGAAATCCTATCTACTATCAGTTTGAAGTTAACTTTTTAAGAGATCCTGTTAGTGAGTCGTTGTCATTAAATTCCCACTTGTCACGTAGAGAGGGTTTTAAAAATGTTTCTTAATTTGAAATAAAAATCTGCGCAGCCTTAGTCCATCAATTTTTAAACAAGTAATAAATAAATAATTAAAACCAAATAAAAATAAATACCGAGTGGCCTTATTACAGATTAAAACCCAAGAGAATTTAAGGAATACTAAAATAAAGTAAATTTGAGAAAAATATAAACCGGAAGCAGTACACGTGGCCATTCCGAATCCCTCGCAGCTCCAAGTCCTCTAAGGTTGGGGTTCACCTGCATGGATGAAAAGAAATGGGTGAGTTTGTGAAAACTCAGTGTGTAAGCTCACCGAACCAGAGTCAAGATCAGTTCAAGCTCAAACTGGGCCGAAGCCCTATTTAGTACAATGCTAACTGGGCCTTAGCCCTATTCAGAAAATAGTGATAACTAGGCCTTAGCCCTATTCAAAAAATAGTGTAGGCTGTAGGCCCATTATAGTAACAGATCAGAATATCATGCATGTATGCAAAGCCCAAGCCCAATCCAGCCCTGCACACCCCGTACCAGCCATACACACCATGTGGGGACTAACTCAACCCACCCAGCCCTACACACCATAGTCGCAGCATAGCTGCTTATTCAGATATTGTGGCCAAGCCACTAGAACAGTAATACGAGGCAGAGCCTTTAACAGCATACATGGCATTGCCACTTTAGCACTTCCTCCATCAAAATAACCCAATCCCATGCAATAGAGTGTATTATGATATGGCATACAGAGAACAGATATACATTAGCATGATAATTAGTTAACTTAACCCTAGGGGTAAAATGGTTTTTTAGCACCTAGGGGTAAAACAGCCATTTCCACCCTTAAGGGGTATTTTAGTAAATTTGCCAAATTTTAGGGTTTCATGCTCATTACAGTCTATTAACGGACCTATCGTTGTCCAAGTAACTTATTTAGCCCATTTTATTAACATAGAGTCATCTGGCCCTAAAACCCCTAATGGGCCCTACGGAGTCCACTAGCTACTACGGCCCGCTAAGCCCAAATTTTATATCCATTTTAGTAGATTTATCATTCAGATCACCAGAATACACTTACCGCTCGTTTTCACCCATATGGGCCCTTAAGCCCATTGGGCCCAAATTCAGCCCTTCGAGGCCCAAAATTACCGTCATGCACGAAATCGCACACACATCCATCTTACCATTCGCAATTACCAACTTTATCATTTTAACTGACCCACGAGCACTCGCACACTCGCAAGCCCTCGAAATGCCAGAATTTCGGCATTTCAGCTTTTTGGCTTTTGCCGATCTAGTCTACTAGAGGGTGTCGATTACACACCTATTTGTGTACTACGCCAAGATTCTCCACACGATTAACCTACAACAACCCACTATGATATTAGACTATAATCCAATGACATCAAATGGAATCGATACCATACAAATATCACCATATTCGGCCATCCTTACCCAAAGCTGATATCCACTTACCCTTACCGAGATCTACCACTAGATCTAGATCTAACTTGCTTCCACGTCCCTAGCCTCCATTGCTCCTTGCTAGATCGCCCTTTTTTTGAATTAATACACATAAGAATCGAATGAAAAAACTAAGATAAGTGTTTATAAAACAAAGGTCAAAATCGATAGCAACCATAGCCAAAAGGGGTTTCTGACTTTTCTTAATTCGCAAGAATATGGAAGACGAGATCTGAGTACTTACCACCAAGATTTGTTAGATTGATTTAGTTATCTCTAGAGGTTATTTTCACCAATCCATGCCCAGATCCACACTCGATCTAATCGAATCAAAAATAAATAGATCTAAGAGGTTGAACAACACACCAAGAAAAGAGGGGGTTTCGGTTTAGAGAAGAGATCACTAGAGGAAGTCAGAGTTTCAGTTTTTGAATGAAAAGTAGACGAGAGAAGAAGAAAGGAGATTGCACAGTGATTTTGGCTTTTCAAATAAAGATGAGTGAGGTTCGGTCTAAGAAGAAAATGGCAAAGGAGGATTTAAGGTTTCGAGATTTCGGCTTTTATGGTATTCGGCCAAGAAGAATTCGGCTAGAAGAGATTCGGGTTTCAGTCTTGAAGCAATCGGCCAGAAGGGTTTAAAGAGATCACTTCAATCAAGGAAGAAAAAGGGGAAGAAAAGAAAGAAGAGAATGATGAGAAGAATAGGTTCGGCTAAGAGAAAGAAATTGGTAGCGGACAAGTACAATGTTTTTGGCTTTTCTAAACAGAGAGAATAGGAGAGAAAAAAAATGGAATGAAGGAGCCCAAAGGAACCTATACCTATTCGGAAACCAAAAGAATGACCCAAATCAAATCCCGAAGAGTAGGCAACAAGCAATCGGCACACACACAAAGCCAAAAATGCCGAAAATGCTACTCTAAGTACCCCTAGCTGAATATACAACGCCACACTCCCCTAATCGACCAACTCTCTGCTCAACGCCACACTCCCCTAATCGACCAACTCTCTGCTCATCCTCAATCCCTAAATTTTCTCCCCTTATCACTCCCTAATCCAATCCCCTGAACACTTCAAACTCCTCCCAATAGAGTTTCACTTGGAGTCTACCACGTGCCTTGCACATCCATTAAGAATAAAACAACACCTTGCTTACCACGGGATTTGAACCTTAGCTCTTACATAGCCTCTACACGCCTCCTCCTTAGGCCCTAAGTGGTGCTACATTGCCACCTTACCACAGGTCTTCTTGTATATTAAATTACCAACATTTATTTAAAAGCCTACTTAGTTAAGGCCCTCTTTCCCTTAAGTCTAAAATTTAAAAATTCTACCAGGTTTTAACTTAACCTAGGCCTTCTAAAGGTCCACTAAACACTTTCAAAGCATAATTTAGCACATCCAAATAGGTAGAAATTAAATTCAAGCAAAATCTCAAAATCTCAAAAATTGGGGCGTTACATAAGCATTGAAGTTTCAATATTAGGTTAAACTTTTGGTTTCATTGGTTCCACCTTATTTGGGACTTCAGTTGATTGTTTTGGCTCGAACTTTGTGGGATCTTCTTCCTCTTATTCGGGATCCTCACTTTCTTCAACTCGCTATTGTAGAACAGAGTCTCTAGCTACTCGGTAGAGGTCCCAATCGGTGATTATGCCCTGTCTATACACTGTCTTCTTTACATTTGCAAGAATTTTAGCTTTCAAGCATAGAATTGTTATCGTAAAGGGAAAGTAAGCTGGGCCAGAATGTCTAATAGTACAATTCTACATTTCTATCAAGCTGATTTTTCCCACATTAGTGGTCTTTCCAGTTAAAATCGAGTATAATAAGACCATTTGCTCTAATGAAATTTTAGTCCCCTACGAACTAGGCATAAGGCTGAAACGTATGAAATGGAACCATACATTTGTGATTGGTGTGAAATATTCCCTTCGACAAGTGTGAATTCCTTGCTTTGACACAGTCCACTTAGAACCTGGAACTATAAGTTCCTCGAGAATTTTTTACAAATTTTGAAGCTCGATGTTGCTTATCAAAAAAGAATATTCATCGTTTTCGAAATCAGGTAATTCAAAGAACTCATTAATAGCGTTTGAATTTATTGGTACCTTGATTTCGTGAATTGGAACTTTGGTCAACTTGCTTGAGGTTAAATTTGCATAGAATTCACAAACTAGTTCCTCATCCACACTAAGTCTCTCCTCATAAAACAATTCCTAATTGAAGGATTCAGTAACTTGATGCATACATGCCATAAAGTCTCTGTAGTTGCTCTCTTTCAATGTAAAGCCTTTCCCTGGATGCATCTGTTGATTTTTGAAGATACATTCGTATCTCACTTTGGCTTCTTCACAGTGGAACTTGTTTTGTGTTTCTTCGATTTGGGCGAAGGCACGAGTTCTCTTGTGAGGCATGATTAACCTGAACCTAAGATGGGAAAAAGTTTTTTTCTCAAAAATTTAATTAATAAAATTTATTAATATTTCAATAAATTGAAAAATTAAATAATTGAATAAAATTAAAATTTAGGAAAAAATTCGGTCTTACTACCTTTAAGAACTCCTAAAAAATAATTAAAAGGAAAAAAGGTCAATTTAAGGTCGGTTGGAGGTTTTGCCTAAGTATGGGTGAAGGTGTGTGCTGTTCGGATGTCCAAGGCAACTAGGGCGTGCAGGTTTGGTACATGTGGGAGCAGCGCGTGAGCTGGGCTGGGAGCAAGCAGCAACGTAGGAGCCTCGTCGAGCAGGCCTGGTGTAAGTGCGTAGGCACTGGGCGCTAGTGTGAGACACGGCTTGGGCAGTTGGGCTAGAGCAGCAAGTGTAGCGGTACGGGAAGGCCACTAGTGCGCCTGTGTTCAAGGGCTGCAGGGCACTTGGGAATACAGTGTGCTGGGCTACTGGCCGAGCAATGTGTGACTAAGGCTTACGGCACTTAAGGGATTTGGTGCTTTGGTGTTTTGAGTGATAAATGAATGAGGAGAAGTAAGGGTGGAATTTATAGTGTGAGTAGTAGGAATTAGAGTAGAATTCTTAGAGTAATTTAATAATTAAAATATTTTAATTCTAGTTCTACTCAAAGTTAACAACAATTAATAATCAAATTTATGCATATCAAATTATTAACAAAAATAAAATATGATTGAAATTAAACTAATCCTAATTCTATGCTAAGTTGATAAAAATTAATATATAAATTATAATAGATATAATTATATATTAAAGGTTATCATATTATTATTATTTGTAAATTAAAAAAAAAAACATTTATTCTAGATGCCTTCCGAAAATATTTACAAAAAAGAGGCACCTACTTTTTATTATTTACGAAAAGAGCAACCAAATTTTAAAAATAATTCAATTAAGTCCATAAACTTAATGAAAATTTGAAATTGAGTTGCAATTTAAAAATTGGGTCAAAATTGACCTTTTATTTGAAAAACCAAAAATTTATTTTGCCATTTAGGGAATAATTTCTCAGAAAATTATGTTAAAATCAATTCCCAGTAAAGATTGGAGGAGTCACAAGCGGTCCCGCTTAAGTTCCAATCTATTAGATTGAATTTATTTAAACATACTAATCCTGAAAATATACCCTAAATCGTTTATTAAAAAGGAAAACAAGAAAATTTAAACATCCGATAAAATGAACGAAATTTGATTCCATTCAATTTTATCTCCCCAATAATGTTTCAGACGCTAAGCATTAACTTGAAAATTACCTCCCTTACCTTATAGTTCAATAACTTTGTATGGGTAGACGCAATGAATCGTAAATGGACCGAACCAACGTGATTTTAACTTTCCTGGAAAACACTTTAATCTGGAATTAAATAACAAGACTTGCTAACCTACATCAAATTCTCTAACTCGAATGTGCTTGTCATGCCATTTCTTAAGTCTTTCCTTGAGTAATTTGGCATTTCCATACGAAAACATTCAGAATTACTCTAGCACATTGAGTTGAAGCATCCGTTTCTCTTTAGCAAGTTTAAGATCCAAGTTGAGTTGTCGAAGAGCCTAGTAAGCTTTGTGCTTTAACTCCAAAGGCAAATGATAGGCTTTCCCAAAGACCAACCTATAGGGTGACATCTCTAAAGGTGTCTTGTATGCTTTCCTATAAGCCCATAAAGCATCATCCAGTCTTTGGGACCAATCTCGTCGAGTCGGGCAAACTACCATCTCAAGTATGTCTTTGATCTCCTTATTTGTCAGTTTAGCTTGCCCATTCGTCTACGGATGGTAAGCTGTAGTGACCTTGTGTTTCACTCCGTGTTTATCTAATAACCATTTCAACCACTTGTTCACAAAATGGGACCCTTCATCACTGATGATGGCTCTTGGGGTTCCAAACCTTCATCAGTATGTGCTCATCTGGAAATGTCTCCTGAATCGATACAAGTGGAGAATTCCCTTCTGGCCGTTCTAATTAGGAAAAGTGGTCTGCTACTTGATTTTCTACTCCTTTTCGATCTTGAATTTCTAGATCGAACACTTGAAGTATAAGTACCCACCAGATCAGTCTCGGCTTAGCGTCTTTCTTGGCAAGTAAATACTTAATGGCCGAGTGGTTCGTATAGACAGTCACTTCGGTACCTACAAGATAAGATTGAAACTTGTCAAAAGCAAACACAATAGCAAGTAACTCTTTTTTTGTTACCGTGTAATTAAGCTGAGCTCCTGTTAGCGTCCAACTTGCGTAGTAGATGGGATGAACAACTTTGTTCCTTCACTGGCCCATGACAGCTCCAATTACGAAGTCTTTTGCATCACATATCAATTCAAATGGCTAATCCCAGTCTAGTGTGATGATTATGGGTGCCAAAAGTAACCGATTCTTCAAATCGTTGAAAGCTCTTAAGCACTCCTTATCAAACTTGAACGTCATGTCCTTCCCCAATAATTTCCACAAAGGATTAGCAATTTTAGAGAAGTCTTTGATAAATCTCTGCTATAAACCGACGTGACCTAAAAAGCTCCTAACACCCTTTATAGATGTTAGAGGTAGGAGTTTCTCAATAACATTTACCTTTGCTTTATCTACCTTGATTCCATGTCTTGTTATCCGATGCCCTAGAACAATCCCTTCTCGTACCATGAAATGGAACTTTTCCTAGTTGAGTACGAGGTTTGTCTCTTTGCATCACCTTAGTACCTTGGCTAGATTGGCTAAGCAATCTTCATAAGTATCTTAAAATACTGAACATCCATAAAAACTTCCAAATACTTCTCAACCATGTTAGTAAAAATAGGCATCATACATTTTTGAAATGTAGCAGGTGCATTACATAAACCAAATGGCATGCGTCTAAATGCAAATGTACCGTACGAGAAAGTGAATGTTGTCTTGTGTTGATCTTTTGGTGCTACTGTAATCTGATTATACCCCGAGTTTCCATCAAGAAAATAGTAATAGTCTCCCCCGCGAGTCTATCCAGCATCTGGTCCAAGAACGGCAAAGGGAAGTGATCCTTCCTAGTTGCCTTGTTCAACTTTCAGTAATCGATGCAAGTTCTCCATCTTGTAACCGTTCTAGTCGGTATCAACTCGTTATTCTCGTTTTTAATGACCATGATACCTCCTTTCTTTAGCATGCATTGGACTAGACTTACCCATGAACTGTCTGAGATGGGGTAAATTATACCCGCATCTAACCACTTGATGATTTCCTTTTTCACCACGTCCTTCATGACGGGGTTCAGTCTTCCTTGTCCATCAATCATCCCTTTCTTGCCATCTTCTAGTATGAACTTGTGCATGCATACAGATGGACTAATACCGTGAATATCGGCTATAGTCTATCTGATAGTCTTCTTGAATTGTTTCAATACAAGGATAAGTTTCTCTTCTTGCACAGTAGTTAATTCTGCTGAAACAATCACAGGCAGAGTAGAAGCGTTACCTAAATAAACATATTTTAAATGTGAAGGTAGTACCTTGAGTTCTAACTTAGGTGGCTCCTTAATTGATGCTTTTGGTTGGGCATAATCTATTTTCTTTAATTCCAAACATTCAAAACGAGATTGCAAATTAAATCCCCTTTGATTAGCTTCTAACAAAGCTAAGTACTCATCCTTCTCTTCATCCTTCGAAGGGTCTGATGTCAAAATTTGTTCTAATGGATCCTCAACATAGTTGAGTTCCTTCTCCATGATTAAATCTTCTAAACTGAACACTACAAAATAATCATTAATTGTGTCAAGAAATCGTGTAGACTTAAAAACATTAAATGTCACCTGATCATCCTAAACACGCATTGTGAGCTCGCCCTTCTACACATCAATAAGGCTCCTTTCGATTGCTAAAAATGGTCTTCCTATGATAATTGGCACTTTTTCTCGTTTTTAATAACCATGATACCTCCTTTCTTTAGTATGCATTGGACTAGACTTACCCATGAATTGTCTGAGATGGGGTAAATTATACCCGCATCTAACCACTTGATGATTTCCTTTTTCACCACATCCTTCATGACGGGGTTCAGTCTTCCTTGTCCATAAATCGTCCCTTTCTTGCCATCTTCTAGTATGACCTTGTGCATGCATATAGATGGACTAATACCGTGAATATCGGCTATGGTCCATCTGATAGTCTTCTTGAATTGTTTCAATACAAGGATAAGTTTCTCTTCTTGCACAGTTGTTAATTTTGCTGAAACAATCATAGGTAGAGTAGAAACGTTACCTAAATAAACATATTTTAAATGTGAAGGTAGTACCTTGAGTTCTAACTTAGGTGGCTCCTTGATTGATGCTTTTGGTTGGGCATAATCCATTTTCTTTAATTCCAAAGATTCAAAACGGGATTGCAAATTAAATCCCCTTTGATTAGCTTCTAACAAAGCTAAGTACTCATCCTCCTCTTCATCCTTCGAAGGGTCTGATGTCAAAATTTGTTCTAATGGATCCTCAACATAGTTGAGTTCCTTCTCCATGATTAAATCCTCTAAACTGGACACTACAAAACAATCATTAATTGTGTCAAGAAATTGTGTAGACTTAAAAACATTAAATGTCACCTAATCATCCTAAACACGCATTGGGAGCTCGCCCTTCTACACATCAATAAGGCTCCTTTCGGTTGCTAAGAAAGGTCTTCCTATGATAATTGGCACTTTTTTGTCTAGTTCAAAGTCTAGAATTGCAAAGTTAGTAAGAAAGATAAATTTGTCTACACGCACCAATACATCATTGATTTTTCCTTCTAGATGTACTACGGATCGATCTGCTAATTGAAGTGTAACCGTAGTTGGTCTAACTTAACCTATCCCCAATTTCCTAAATATTGACATAGGCCTCAAGTTAATACTCGCACCTAAGTCACATAATGCCTTATCACAATATGTTGCTCCAATGTTGCAACGTATGGTAAAACACCCAGGATCCTTTAATTTTGGGGGTAGTTTGTCTTGAAGATATGCACTGCATTCCTTCGTCAGAGCTACCATCTCAAATTCTCCAAGTCTTCATTTTTTGGACAGGATATCCTTCATGAATTTGAGGTAGTTCAGCATTTGCTTAAGTGCTTCAACCAACGGGATGTTGATATGAAGTTGCTTGAGTACGTCTAGGAACTTCTTGTATTAAATCTCATGCTTCTGCTTTTGAAGTTTTTAAGAGTAGGGTGGTGGAAGTTTCTTTACTGGAACTGGTTGATTCGTCTTCTGTAGCATTTTGCATCTAACAGAGTTGTTAGTTAATCAGAATTAGTTGGTTCTAAAGATACCTTGTCAGGTTTTGTAGATTTTAGTTCTAGTGAAACTAGAATTTCAACACTCGGTTGAACTTCCTCTGAGTTTTGAGCATCAGCTTCCTCCTTTTCAGCTTCGATGGTGTTGGGCTATAATGTCTTTCTGATTCTCAATGTTAATGTTTTATAATCCTCCTTCCCTGGATTCCTTGGATTCTCTGTATCACTAGGTAAAACACCTTGTGGTTGATTCTTGAGTTCAGTAGTAAGCTGACCCACTTGATTCTTCAAATTCCTTAGAGTAGCATCATTTTTCGCCATGTATGCCTTTAATAAATTCTCTAAGCTATTAGATGATTCAGCTTGAGCTAGTTTCTAAACTTTTTGGGGGAAACTAGGTGGCTGGGTTGGTCTAGGTTGGGCATAAGTGTTACTGGTTCTAGCCCCTCGATTACTCCAAGAAAAATTCAGGTGATTTCGTCACGATGGGTTATAGAAATTAGATTGCAGTCCTTGTCTCCCTCGATTTTGGTTTTGGTTACCCATATAGTATATAGATTCTGGGTTTGATGGACATTGTTCAAAAAATGTCCTTCCCCACAATAGACACAGACTATATTTTTGAATTGGTTAGGTGGCTGTGCTGCAAAACTATTAGACCCATTAGTAGTAAGATTTTTTAACACTGAGGATATTGATGATACCTGAGATGCAAGTGAAGTAAGAGCATCAACTTCATGTATTCCAGGAACTCGTCTTTCTGACGCTGCTCGATTGGTTGGCCATTGATAATTGTTGCTGGCAATCCTCTCAATGAATTCATAAGCCTCACTATAATACTTAGAAAGGAGAGCACCATTAGCAGAAGCATCCACTACCATCCTCGTGTGAGCATTGAGACCATTCTAAAATGTCTCAAGTTGGATGCAATACGAAATTCCATGATGAGGGCACTTCCGTAACAACTCTTTGTACCTTTCTCATGCCTCATATAAGGACTCATCATCCATTTGTTGGAAAGCAATAATCTCGTTCCTCAACTTAGCATTCTTGCTAGGCGGGAAATAATTCATAAGGAATCTTTCTGTTAACTCTTGCCATGTGGAAATTGAGTTCGGTGGCAATGAGTTCAACCAGGATCGAGCTCTGTCCCTTAGTGAATATGGTAACAGCTTCAATCGCAATGCATCTTCGGGTACTCCGGCTAACTTGAAAGAGTCACTCACCTCCATGAACAGTCTCAAGTGCAAGTGAGGGTCTTCAGTAGGCATTCCACTGAATTGGCCCACTGTCTGAAGCATTTGGAACATGACTAGCTTCAGCTCGAATTGTTGTACCTCGATTTCGAGTCTCTTAATACCCGGATTAAGATCATGAAACACTGGCACAGTCCAATTCCATCTCGGTGGTTTGGTATGCCAACTAAGCATACCTGAGTTTGGTTTAGCTCTAGGCCTCTATACCGAAGAATTCATGGAGGAAAAAGACTTATTTAAGTTCCATCGTCACATCCATTATTCTTCGTCCAAATGTTGGATGGCCCTGGTCCCTGCTTCACCACCTACGATCCTAGTTGCTCCAAGGCGACCGCTCTCTCTCCATCATTGAGGTACCTCTACGCCATCCTCGCACACACACTGACAGGTCGACGAGAGAGTACTGGTGTCGTCATGTAACGTCCCCACGCCCGAAACCGTCACCGGAGTCGAGCTTGAGGTGTTACTAAACACAATTTACCATTTTAAACAACTTTACAAAATCTATTTTCATTTTCGGAATAAATTGTTTTCTGCATCATGGTCGCTCAAAAAATCATATCTCGAGTTACAAAACTCGAAATCAAGATCCGTAAATTTTTCCTGAATCTAGACTCATATATCTATTCACTAATTTTTTTCTAGAATTTTTGACTGAGCGGATTAGTACAGTTTATTAGTTAAATTTTCCCCTGTTTCAGAACTCGACTGCACTGACCTCTACTCATTACGAATCACTTTTCTCCCTGTAAAAATTTCATATAACTATACTGTTTATTTATATTAAAACTAGATTCAATAAGGAATCTATTCATATAAATTAATCCTCCTAATTATTTTTGTACAATTTATGGTGAATTTTCAAAGTTGGAACAGGGGATCCAGAAATTGCTCTGGCCCTGTTTCACTAAAACTCAAATATCTCATAACGTATAACTCCTTTACCTATTTTTCTTCTTCCATATGAAAGTAGACATGATAAGCTTCAATTTCATAACTAATCCATCATCAAATTCGATTTATATGATTTTTAGTGAATTTTCAAACTCACGTCAGTGTGGCTGCAATGTTCTGTTTTATGGCTAATTTCATTTTCATAAAAGCTTTTATATACTAGATAACCTATTATTCTTCCATGACATCAAACATAATCTATATTAGCCACTTCAATGACTCAACATTATCAAGCATTTCCTCAACCAAACCACCACTGTATCACAAGATTATTTACACAAAGTAGGTATATTACTATACATGCCATACTAAATCTTACAAGCCATTTACCAAAAAGTCCTTTGGATAGTGTGAACGAGTCTTCCACC
Source organism: Gossypium stocksii (assembly GCA_020496765.1). Taxonomy (NCBI): domain Eukaryota; kingdom Viridiplantae; phylum Streptophyta; class Magnoliopsida; order Malvales; family Malvaceae; genus Gossypium; species Gossypium stocksii. The sequence continues at coordinate 61,794,555 of CM035622.1, forward strand.
TATCCCGATTCTCGAGCCGGCTTGTCCAAAACTACAATGAATGAAAAGGAGGGAGTAAGCATAAATGCTTAGTAAGTTTACATGCAAATAACAAGTAACATAACAAAGTCATTATGCCAAACAACATTAACATAGCATCACCAAAACATATGTCGCAATTCTAGTCATCATACTTCATCTTACCACATTTTTGTTGTTGTCTCGGGTTTCAACCCAAGGGTTAAGTACATACCTGTCCAATACGGCCATTTCTCAACATTACCGAATTGTCACTTACGTCTTGAGTGCCTTTCCATTTTACTTGAATTTTACCCGTTGAACACATTGGAATACAACTCGGATACACGGATCATTTGCACATAAGTGCTGAATATGTAATCAATCAATCATGTAACCCGCCCATAAACGAACTCGGACTCAACTCAACAAGCTCGGGCGTTCGCATCCATAGGTGAACTCGGACTCAACTCAACGAGCTCGGATGCCTAGTTACATCTCAAGAACTCGGACTCAACTCAACGAGTTCGGACCTTCGCACCCATAAGTGAACTCGGACTCAACTCAACGAGTTCGGGTGCCCAACCATCCTAGTGACATGTCACTTGTATCCTAATCTATTCCCAAGGTTCAAACGGGATTCTCCTTCAATCACATCTCCTTGCCGTCTTCCACATAATACCGGAACCAATGCTTGGTAGCATTTTATATTTAACAAGTAATACATATAATTTGCATATTGTTCAAAAATAACCACAAAGCATATATTTCATGATAAAAATCAGCATATCATATAAATAACATCAATTAACTTAAAAATAACAGTTATGTTACATTATTTGCACATGAACTTACCTTAGTACCAAAATACAAAGACTTTTGCAATTTAGTCCGTAATCTTTTCTTTTCCTCGATCAAGGTTGATTCCACGTCTTTCTTGATTATGAAGCTTGGAAGCTTGAAACAAACCCTAGCTATGGAGAACCCTCGAAATTTCGTGGTAATGAAGAAGATGACCAATTTTGTGTTATTTTTCCCTTTTTATTTCATTAAATGTCCAAATGACCAAAATGCCCCTCCATACTAAACTTTCAAAAATTCCTTCCATGTCCTAGTTTGTCCATGAACATAAAATGGGTCTAATTACCGTTTAAGACCTCCTAATTAATATTTCAAAGCAATTTCATACTGAAAACTTCTAGAATGCAAGTTTTGCAACTTATTCGATTTAATCCCTAACTTCAAATTAAGCACTTTACGCTTAGAATTTCTTCACGAAATTTTCACACCATCATAAAATCATATCATAAACATCAAAATAATTATAATATAATTATTTCTACCTCGGATTTGTGGTCACGAAACCACTATTCCGGTTAGGCCCTAATTCGGGATATTACAACTCTCCCCCCCTTTTAAGGATTTTCGTCCTCGAAAATCTTACCGGTAAACAGATGTGGGTATTGTTTTCTCATAGTTTCCTCGGGTTCCCATGTAGCCTCTTCTATGCCATGCTTTTGCCACAACACTTTCACAAGAGCAATACTTTTGTTTCTTAGTTGTTTGACCTCTCGAGCTAAAACTTTTATCGATTCTTCTTCATAGGTCATATCTGGTCGTAATTCAATTTCTGTCGGTGAAACTACATGCGAAGGATTCGAGCGATACCGACGTAACATAGATACATGGAACACGTCATGAATTTTCTCTAACTCAGATGGTAATGCTAACCGATAAGCTACTGGTCCAACTCTTTCAGTTATTTCATACGGCCCAATAAAACGCGGACTTAACTTACCCTTCTGTCCAAATCTGAGGACTTTCTTCCACGGAGACACCTTTAAAAATACCTTATCACCAACTTGAAACTCGATTTCTTTTCGTTTCAAATCTGCATAAGATTTCTGTCTATCCGAAGCGGCTTTCAAACAATCTCGAATTACCTTCACTTTTTCTTCAGTTTCTTTAATTAGATCGACCCCATAAATCTGATTTTCCTTGAGTTCGGTCCAATACAAAGGCGTCCGACACTTGCGACCATACAATGCTTCATAAGGTGCCATTTTCAAACTTGTCTGGTAACTGTTATTATAAGCAAATTCCACCAACGGTAAATATCTTTCCCAGCTTCCTTGAAACTCTAATACACAACATCGAAGCATATCTTCAAGAATCTGAATTACTCTTTCTGATTGCCCATCCGTCTGTGGATGAAAAGCAGTACTGAAATTTAACCTTGTACCTAACGCTTCTTGCAACTTTTGCCAGAACCGCAAAGTAAATCTCGAATCTCTGTCTGAAATGATTGACAATGGTATTCCATGTAGTCTAATAATTTCTCTAACATACAATTCAGCTAACTTGTTAAGAGAATAATCCATACGTACTGGAATGAAATGAGCCGATTTAGTCAATCTGTCAACTATTACCCAAATGGCATCTTTCTTTCCTGGAGTTAACGGCAACCCTGAAACAAAATCCATAGTAATCCGATCCCATTTCCATTCAGGAACCATAATAGGCTGAAGTAATCCTGAAGGCACTTGGTGTTCTGCTTTCACCTGTTGACAAATTAAGCATTTGGACACAAATTCTGATATATCCCTTTTCATTCCTTTCCACCAGTACATTTTCTTCAAATCATTATACATTTTCGTACTGCCTGGATGAATCGACAAATAACCACCATGTGCTTCCTGCAAAATCTTTTGAATTAACTCCTCATTTTTCGGTACACAAATCCGATCTTTAAACATCAAGCAACCATCAGGACCGATTCTGAAATCTGACTCTGTATCCACCTCACATTGCTTTCTTTTGGCTTGTAAGTCTTCATCGCTTTTCTGAACTTCACAAATCTCTTGTAAAAACATCGGTCTTACTTTTAGTTCGGCCAGAATGGAACCATCATCTGACATTTCCAACTGAGTGTTCATAACTCTCAAAGCAGCCAACAGTTTTCTACTCAAAGCATCAGCAACTACATTTGCTTTTCCTGGATGGTAGTCAATCACAAGCTCGTAATCTTTTAATAACTCCAACCATCTTCGTTGTCTCAAATTCAAGTCCTTTTGTGACATCAAATATTTAAGACTTTTATGGTCGGTGTATACCCGACATTTCTCACCATACAGATAATGTCGCCAAATCTTCAAAGCAAACACCACCGCAGCCAACTCCAAATCATGGGTCGGATAATTCCTCTCGTGAGGTTTTAACTGCCTCGAAGCATAAGCCACAACCTTTCCTTCTTGCATCAGTACACATCCCAAACCATTTAGAGAAGCATCACTATATACCACAAATTCTTTACCTGACTCGGGCTGTACTAACACTGGTGCCTCTGTCAATAACTTTTTCAATTCTTCGAAACTTTGTTGACATTCTTCCGTCCACTCAAATTTAACATCCTTGCGAAGTAATCTAGTCATAGGAGCAGCGATTATAGAAAATCCGTTCACAAACCGTCGATAATATCCGGCTAGCCCCAAGAAACTTCTAACCTCGGTTACATTCTTCGGTGGCTTCCAATCAACAATAGCTGAAATTTTACTGGGATCAACCCGTATACCATCACCCGAAACAATATGACCCAAAAATCAAACTTCCTGAAGCCAAAATTCACTTTTACTAAACTTGGCATATAACTGCTTGTCTCGTAAAGTTTGCAAAACTATCTTCAAGTGCTCAGCATGTTCTGTCTCATCTTTCGAATAAATCAAGATATCATCTATAAATACCACAACAAATTTATCCAAGTATGGCCGAAATATTCGATTCATCAAGTCCATAAACACAGCAGGAGCATTTGTTAATCCGAACGGCATAACTAAAAATTCATAATGACCATACCTTGTTCTAAAAGCAGTTTTAGGCACATCTGACTCTTTTACCCGCAACTGATAGTATCCAGATCTCAAATCAATCTTTAAAAACCATGTCGCTCCTTTCAACTGATCAAACAAATCATCAATTCTTGGCAATGGATACTTGTTCTTAATTGTCACTTTGTTTAATTGCCGATAGTCTACACACAATCTCATCGAACCATCCTTCTTTTTCACAAACAATACCGGAGCACCCCAAGGTGAAAAACTCGGTCTCACAAAGCCTTTGTCTGTCAACTCTTGCAACTGTGACTTTAATTCTTTCAACTCTATTGGTGCCATTCTATACGGAGCAATCGAGATTGGAGCTGTTCCCGGCATCAACTCTATACCAAATTCTACTTCCCTGACTGGAGGCAAACCCGGCAATTCTTCAGGAAATACATCCGGAAATTCACATACAATCGACACTGATTCCACTTTCTTTTCTATTTCTTTTGTATTTAATACATATGCCAGATAAGCTTCATAACCCTTTCTCAAATATCTCTGAGCCGACATTGAAGAGATTACACTAGACAATGCCTCTGATTTATCTGATTCAACCCGCAGAGTTTCACCATTTTCACACTTTAGTTCAATAACTTTCTGTTTACAATTTACTATGGCATCATGCGATGTCAACCAGTCCATACCCAAAATAACATCAAACTCATCAAACGGCAACAACATCAAGTCGGCCGGAAAGTAATAACCCCGAATCATTAAAGGACATTTCTTGCATACTTTATCAACTATAACACATTTGCCTAACGGGTTTGACACTTTAATCATAAATTCTGTATTCTCAACAGGTATATTCATGCTAGACACCAATTTCATGCATACATATGAATGAGTAGAACCAGGATCAATTAGAGCAGTAACATTAACATCATAAAGAGAAAATATACCAGTAATCACATCAGGAGAGGAAGCATCTTCACGAGCTTTAATAGCATAAGTTCTAGCCGGAGCCCTTCCTTCAGATCTAACTGCTGCATCTCTGGCTACATTCTTGCTACTTGCTTCGCTCCCAGCTTTTCTTGGATACCTTCCTCGCGAATCTGCACCACTAGCTTTTGTATTCTGAAATTTTTCTTTTTCAATTCTCTCGGGGCAGTCTCTAATAAAATGATCCGGAGAACCACATCGGAAACATTCGTTTGCTCTGCACGGACCAAAATGATTTCTACCACACCGCTGACACTCGGGTTTAACAAATCTCGTGTTCCCTACACTGGCTGCTGAAGTAGTTTGGGACTTTGGACCCACATTTTGCTTCTTAAAATTCCCATAGGATTGTCCAGCTGAAACTTGGGAACGAGGATTCATATTTCTTGATCTTCCGGATTGCTGTGAGGGTGCATTAGTCATTTGTCTTTTCTTCCAGTTTCGTGTCTCAGATTCTGCCTTTTTCTTCTCTTTAAGTAGTTCTTCAGCCTTGCAAGCTCGGTCGACAAGTACCACCATTTCCTTTAATTCAAGAATCCCAACAAATACTTTAATTTCTTCATTGAGCCCATCTTCAAATCGCCTACACATTTTGGCCTCGGTAGGAACATATTCTCTGGCATACTTACTCAGTCGAACAAACTCTCTTTCATATTCTGTAACGGTCATGTTACCTTGTTTCAACTCGAGAAATTCCTTGCGCTTCTGATCAATAAATCTTTCACTGATGTATTTCTTCCGAAACTCTTCTTGAAAGAATTCCCAAGTTACCCTCTCTTTCGGTACCACGGAAATCAGTGTCTTCCACCAATTATATGCTGAATCTCTCAACAAAGATATAGCACATTTTAAGCATTCCTCAAGTGTGCAGGACAATTCATCAAATACCCGGATGGAATTCTCAAGCCAGAACTCTGCTTTTTCCGTGTCATCATCTATATTAGCTCTGAATTCTTCGGCCCCGAGCTTACGGATTTTATCAACTGGAGTTCTTTGAAATTTTATCATACCCACATCTTGAGGCATTGGGGGTATAGGTTGAGGAATTGGGGGAGGTGGGGGAGGTCGTACATTCGGGTTCGTACGAACGAACTCAGTGTACCATGCACTCATCATTTGGAGAAAGGCTTCCCGATCCCTTTCTCCTCCCTGACCAACAGTAGGTGGTGGATTTTCAGTCGGCGCTGCCCCTTCAGCCGGAGCTGGCGCATTACTCTCTACTTCATCAGCCACGGCTGGATCGGGATCCATTTACTATAAAAAAAATCATTTAAAAGGTCAGAAGTCGTCACACTATCACAATATACACATATGGCATGTATAGCAAAATCCGTACATAAAACATGTTAGTCCGAGAACCGACTAAACCTACTCTGATACCACCAAATGTAACGTCCCCACGCCCGAAACCGTCACCGGAGTCGAGCTTGAGGTGTTACTAAACACAATTTACCATTTTAAACAACTTTACAAAATCTATTTTCATTTTCGGAATAAATTGTTTTCTGCGTCATGGTCGCTCAAAAAATCATATCTCGAGTTACAAAACTTCAAATCAAGATCCGTAAATTTTTCCTGAATCTAGACTCATATATCTATTCACTAATTTTTTTCTAGAATTTTTGACTGAGCGGATTAGTACAGTTTATTAGTTAAAGTTTCCCCTGTTTCAGAACTCGACTGCACTGACCTCTACTCATTACGAATCACTTTTCTCCCTATAAAAATTTCATATAACTATACCGTTTATTTATATTAAAACTAGATTAAATAAGGAATCTAGGCATATAAAGTAATCCTCCTAATTATTTTTGTACAATTTATGGTGAATTTTCAAAGTTGGAACAGGGGATCCAGAAATTGCTCTGGCCCTGTTTCACTAAAACTCAAATATCTCATAACGTATAACTCCTTTACCTATTTTTCTTCTTCCATATGAAATTAGACATGATAAGCTTCAATTTCATAACTAATCCGTCATCAAATTCGATTTATATGATTTTTAGTGAATTTTCAAACTCACGTCAGTGTGGCTGCAATGTTCTGTTTTATGGCTAATTTCATTTTCATAAAAGCTTTTATATACTAGATAACCTATTATTCTTCCATGACATCAAACATAATCTATATTAGCCACTTCAATGACTCAACATTATCAAGCATTTCCTCAACCAAACCACCACTGTATCACAAGATTATTTACACAAAGTAGGTATATTACTATACATGCCATACTAAATCTTACAAGCCATTTACCAAAAAGTCCTTTGGATAGTGTGAACGAGTCTTCCACCTATCCCGATTCTCGAGCCGGCTTGTCCAAAACTACAATGAATGAAAAGGAGGGAGTAAGCATAAATGCTTAGTAAGTTTACATGCAAATAACAAGTAACATAACAAAGTCATTATGCCAAACAACATTAACATAGCATCACCAAAACATATGTCGCAATTCTAGTCATCATACTTCATCTTACCACATTTTTGTTGTTGTCTCGGGTTTCAACCCAAGGGTTAAGTACATACCTGTCCAATACGGCCATTTCTCAACATTATCGAATTGTCACTTACGTCTTGAGTGCCTTTCCATTTCACTTGAATTTTACCCGTTGAACACATTGGAATACAACTCGGATACACGGATCATTTGCACATAAGTGCTGAATATGTAATCACTCAATCATGTAACCCGCCCATAAACGAACTCGGACTCAACTCAACGAGCTCGGGCATTCGCATCCATAAGTGAACTCGGACTCAACTCAACGAGCTCGGATGCCTAGTTACATCTCACGAACTCGGACTCAACTCAACGAGTTCGGACCTTCGCACCCATAAGTGAACTCGGACTCAACTCAACGAGTTCGGGTGCCCAACCATCCTAGTGACATGTCACTTGTATCCTAATCTATTCCCAAGGTTCAAACGGGATTCTCCTTCAATCACATCTCCTTGCCGTCTTCCACATAATACCGGAACCAATGCTTGGTAGCATTTTATATTTAACAAGTAATACATATAATTTGCATATTGTTCAAAAATAACCACAAAGCATATATTTCATGATAAAAATCAGCATATCATATAAATAACATCAATTAACTTAAAAATAACAGTTATGTTACATTATTTGCACATGAACTTACCTTAATACCAAAATACAAAGATTTTTGCAATTTAGTCCGTAATCTTTTCTTTTCCTCGATCAAGGTTGATTCCACGTCTTTCTTGATTATGAAGCTTGGAAGCTTGAAACAAACCCTAGCTATGGAGAACCCTTGAAATTTCGTGGTAATGAAGAAGATGACCAATTTTGTGTTATTTTTCCCTTTTTATTTCATTAAATGTCCAAATGACCAAAATGCCCCTCCATACTAAACTTTCAAAAATTCCTTCCATGTCCTAGTTTGTCCATGAACATAAAATGGGTCTAATTACCGTTTAAGACCTCCTAATTAATATTTCAAAGCAATTTCATACTGAAAACTTCTAGAATGCAAGTTTTGCTACTTATTCGATTTAATCCCTAACTTCAAATTAAGCACTTTACGCTTAGAATTTCTTCACGAAATTTTCACACCATCATAAAATCATATCATAAACATCAAAATAATTATAATATAATTATTTCTACCTCGGATTTGTGGTCACGAAACCACTATTCCGGTTAGGCCCTAATTCGGGATATTACACGTCAACACTAACGACGCCTATTTCCTATGGAGTATGGCACACGGGCACGTCTTCAACCTTGCTTATTTCATTGCCCTCGCCATACAGCATCAGACAGAGCGGCATAGGAAGGGGGGAAAATTCTATGGGCCCCTATGTGACTGGATTAGCTCGCCACTTCGGCCTCCTCAACACAGTGGCGCAATCATCCTCCCTCACTTTTATCGGTCAGATGTCCCCACAGAGCATCTCGAGTATGCTACACATGAGGATGATCAAGCGACGACGTGGGACTGATCCTCCTCAATACCGCCTAGTCTAGTCCGCCGAGCAGGACGACCCAGAGGACATTACTGATTATGTCTCTGCCCCTCACGAGGAGCCACCGTCTCAGCCACCGCCCATTCATCATCTAGTTCATGCGGTAGCTTCACTTTCTGACATCCCTGAGCGCTTGACACGATTTGAGCAGCTGTGTTTTCAGCGCTTTGATCACATTGACGCTACTATCCATCAGATTTGTCAGCATCTTCACATTTCATCGCCGCCCCCACCTCACGAACCATCTGGCAATGAGGACTTTTATGTCCTTTTTATTTTTATTTTTATTTTTATTTGTTATTTGTTATTTTTACTTTTATTTTTAAATTTTTGTTTAATTTTTATGTTTATTTCTATAAAGCAATTTTTTATCTCACCCTTAGGTTTTATATTCTCTATAAAACAATTTACATTTTTGGCAATTTCTTAACGAGTAATCTTGCTACTTTATATTTACTAAAAAGGCATTGATGCTATCACAGTCTAAAGAACCCAAAAGCCCAAATCCAACTCTAATGGGAAAGCTACTCCACGATTGCCATGTTTTGCTCGACCACAACCATAGCCACCGAAACACCAAACACATCTCTGAATCAAGTTTCCACACTTGCAACTCAAGGATCTCATCCAATTTTCAGGGAGTTTCACTTCTCTCCCTATCTTGTGATTCTAAGCTTATATTTTCAGTAAATTTATCCTTGTACATTGAGGGCAATGTACATCTTAAGTGTGGGGGGGGGATACATTACATTATTATTAGAAAACCCCTTTTTGCATTATTCTTAAATCCCTGAATCTTGGCTTTCACTATTATAATGAATTTGGATTGAATTATGATTTTTATTGATATGTCTTGGATTAAAACATAGAGAGTTATGCTTTGATTGTTTAAACTTTAAGTCATTAGAGAATCAAGCATGATAAATTGATTTTGGAGAATTAAAATCTTTCTAGGTTGTCTCTCCAAGTCTAGGTATTATCTTGAAGTTTGAAATTTACAGGATTAACATCAAAAGCCATAATTCTTGTGAGATTTTGAGCCTTTAGAGCATATATCCTTTCATGCTCACTTTTATTATTGTTATGAGTGTGTCAATATTGATTTGTTATTCTAGAACTTGCTTCGATTATGCATGTCAAGACCACACCATTAATTTGATATGTCGAGATGATAAAAGGCACTTAAGTTTAACTCACTTACTCCATAAAAGCCTACCTTTATAATTAACCATTACTAAACCCCGTTGAGCTTAACAAACCATTTATTGATATCTCTCAATATTAACCCATAAACCTATTTTTGATTCTTTGAGAATTTCCCTCACAATAAATTTGATCCCCATTTTTTTCGAGATTTGAGTTGAATAATTATCTATCTCCCCGTTAATTAGTAAATTTTAATTAATTTAATTTGTTCTTAAAAAAAATTATCTATATATTTATATAAAAAGTCAATTCAATTGTTAATTTATCTTTAGCATTTTTCTACTAAGTATTTGTTCTTAAACATAAACAATATTATTCATGAAGGCAAGTTCAACTCTAGGATTATTTACTCAAGAAGGTATTTGCTCAGTTTTAGTATTTTTCTAGTTAGGTAATTTTTCAATTCAATCTTGATTTTAACTTTCTCTTTCACTTGTGACCACACCCCCTAACCAAGGCCACGTTACAACCCTTCAAAGACTTTTTGATTGGATGTATCATTTCAATATACAATGGTGGAGATTTGATTTTCATGCAAGCCTATGGTAATACCTTTTCATCTTGACTCTTGAGTGCTTAAATTGTTGTCCTTAAACACCTTGAGTGATTTGAGTGAATCTTTAGCGAGGATGTTAACTCTGTGATATTTTGAACCAAAGGTAATCACTTAGATAAGGGGAGATACCTATGTTTTCATGCTAAAAGGCTCAACTTAGATTGTTTGAAACTTTGATGTTCTTTTAGTTTAACTCTCAAGGTATGATTACTTGTAGATTATTTTGAAACATTATTGATAGGAATTATAAGTTGAGAAAAATGAATTTTAATTGTGAGTTGATGTAACACCCCAAACCCGGCCTAGAAGTTAGGCCCCAACTTGGCATGTCACATTGAAGTGTTTTTCAAAAACCTTATTTTCATTTAAAACCCTTCTTATTTAAAACTTGTTGCCATTTAAAGCTTGTGTAAAATCTTGAATTTTGTATGCATATTTTTAAAATGTGGAAAGACGTTCTCTTGTAAAATGTTATTACCTTTAAAACCTTAATTGTTACGGAAGCCTAATTTAGAACAGTTGCAAAAACGTGATATTTTGAAAAATAATTGTTGTTTTGGAAAAACCGTGTCCGACTTCCAGCAATTATAAAACAATAAATAAAATTCCAAATGTAAAAACCAGAAAGTTTAAAAGGCCTTATTACAAACCAAATTGGAATAAAGTACTTAAAAGTAAATCAAGATAGGGCATAAGCAATATGTAGGCTTCTCCGAGTCCCTCGCAGCACCGATCCTCCTAAAGCTAGGGATTACCTGCACAGTTATTAAACGGGGTGAGTTTTGTGAAAACTCAGTGTGTAATCCCCTACTATATAAAACGAACAATCAGTCATACAAAAGAATTAAAAGTCTGGGCCCAGCCCTACTACAGTTCTAGTATCAATCGGGCCTTGGCCCACTATAATAGACAGTACCAGATGGGCCTTAGCCCATTACAGAATTAGAGACATTATCAGAATTAGAATCAAAATCAGAATCAGAATTAGGTGGGCCTAAGCCCAAAACAGAATCAGTAACAGTATAGTACAGATATACAGAACAGACTAGGCTGAAGCCCTATACAGAACAGATCAGTCTGGGCCTTAGCCCTATACAGAACAGTATGGGCCAAGCCCATAGCAGAATCAGAACAATATGCGAATGCAAACCCAACCTAATCCAACCATCACACCACCCGTACCAACCCAACACACCATGTGGGGAATAACTCAACCCACCCAGCCCTACACACCAATGACGCAGCCATGCTGCTAATAATAGATAACGTGGTGAAGCCACCAGAATTAGAATACGTGGCAAAGCCACTAGCACAAAACTTCCTCCAAATCAATGTCCCAACCCAATATGACGTGTATGCTATGCTCAATCATCACACATGTATGCAGAATGGCCACATTCAATATCAGTCATTTAAACACATATTAAAACATATTAATCACACAACCACGATCACGTCAGTCAAATCACTGTCATACGAACACAGTCAAATCTGTCAAACACATAGTCCAAGTCAGTCACTTGCCCACAAGGGCAAAACAGTCATTTAACACCCTAGGGGCAAAATGGTAATTTTACCCTATAGGGGTATCTCAGTAATTCTACCCTATAGGGGTGTTTCAGTAATTCTACCCTACATGGGTGTTTAGGTAATTCTACCCTACAGGGGTATTTCGGTAATCCTACCCTACAGGGGTATTTCGGCAATTTTGCAACCCAGGGGTATTTTTATAATTTGCAAACTAGGGTATTTTTGTAATTTTGTAAACCGAGGGTAAAACTGTAATTTTATAATTCAGGGGTAAAACGATAACTTTACAAATCAGGGGTAAAACGGTAACTTTACAAATCAGGGGTAAAATAATAATTTTACAAATTAAGGGTCAAACGATAATTTTACAAATTAGGGGTAAAATGGTAATTTTACAAATTAGGGGTAAAATAGTACTTTTACAAATCAGGGTATTTCTGTAATTTTGCAAATCGGGGGTATTACAGTAATTCTACCCTATAAGGGTATTTCAGTAATTTTATCAATCCCTTAGAAAGTCTACAGTTGCCTCGGGTGACTTAAGTTTCTAAATAGAGATAACGTTGCAAATGGGCCTAAGGCCCGTTCTCGGCCCAGGTGGGCCCATACGCTCGTGCGGCCCTTGAGCCCAAAACTAGCCACAGATATGAGATTCACCTAGTCTAGTCTAATATTTACTACACAATCATACAATTTGCCCGATTGGGGCCACGGACCCATTGGGCCCATATGGCTCATTTCGGCGTTCTAGCATTTGCCGTTCTACAGCTAGAGTAGGGTAAAGTACACACCTGATAGGTATCTAAAGTTAATCCATGCTCTAAACGTTGTTATGCCCAGAAGCCACCAATAATCCCACCCTTGACTCCCCAGGGGGTGTGTCGATCAACTACGGTCACCACCACCGTGACCCAACGGCATATAGATCAACGAATGATCCAACGCCTAACCCAAACGAACACGCCACAACGTGAAAGGGATAAGCCAAGATAGGTATGCTTACTAGCAAAATAACCAACCCTTGCGTGCAAACGGATTCGAACCAAAGTCCTCTTGATAGCCCTGTCAAGCCACCACCACTCGGACACAAGCTCCTTTGTGTCATAAGTCCAACACATTTAACTTTAAAGCCCACCTACTCGCTTTCAGATTTATTTAAAAGAAAAACCAAAATAAATTGTAAGAGCCAATACTTGAACCTTAGACCCCTTGCTTCCCTTAAGACGTCACTTCCTTGCCAATAGACCACATCTCCTTTTGTGTCATGCTTTCACCAAAAATATTCTTAAAGTCTACCCACTAACGTCAAGCCCCCATAAAAGAAAAACATAAATTTTTCCTAAGGTCCAGGTTTGAACCCAGGACTTCTCCAACACTCCCAAACACTCCTAAACCTCTTAGCCAACATACCAACATGCCATTAAGTGTACATGGGCCCAGGGCCCATTACGCAACCCAAATGGGGCCCACGTACTCACCTAGCCCGCTAAGCCAGATTTGCCCACAGCCACATGTACGACACAGTCGGCCCACTAATTCCCAAAAGTCCAAAGACAACAACCCATGTGGGGCTACATGGCCATTGGGCCCACACGACCAACTCTTCCAGGCCCAATTTCGGGGAGTTACAATTCTACCCCCTTAAAGAAAATTCGTCCTTGAAATTTCCAACTAAAAGGTGTAACAACTACCCCTCTACTCTACCACTGCGCACTCTGATCCCAGTAACTTTAACACATATCCATAACATCTACCTACCGTGGCAGATAGGTTACAATATCAATATCCAGAGCATCATATCCAAACATTTCCAAGTATACAAAATAAATACCAAATCTAAATACAGTCCAATATCTAAAGAATCAAATTATTTCAATTTCTAAACAGACAAAAGTTTTTAGAAACTTATGGATTCGGTGATGGAGACTCGGTGTGCCACACAATAAATACTTTAGACTTACTTCAAAATCCGTTGTAAACAACTTGAAAATCCAAAACTAAGCCCATTTCTACAGCCCGAGTTTTGCAACCCAGACTCTGATACCACTAAATGTAACACCCCAAACCCGGCCCAAATGTTATGGCCAGATCTGTTATGTCACATGGATACTTGACTAAACCTTGATCTTCTTTTAATAAATTATTAGGTCATTTGTACTAAAACCATGTTCATTAGCTTGTAAATAAGAGTTATTCTCGATTTTAAAAATCGTTACTACTGCTAGGTAAAATCTCACTTTTTAACAAATCTTGCTATTGTGTTATTGTTGTTAAGTAATCCATTTGTCACGTGTTGTAAGTTTTGAAAACGTTTGCTTAGATTTGAAAAGCTCACGCAAACTAGTCTACCATGAAGAAAACAAATAATAACTGAAAAGCCTAAAACAAAATACTCCAAGTGGCCTTATTACAATTTTAAACCCAAAATTAAAATAAAGGATTAATAAAGTAAACTTAAATAACTATAAACCAGAGAGTAGTTCTCGTGACCACTCCGAATCCCTCGCAGCTCCAAGTCTTCTAAGGTTGGGGATTTCCTGCATGGATGGAAATGAGAGGGAGTGAGTTTGTGAAAACTCAGTATGTAAGCTAACCCAACCAGTGTCAGAGATCAAGCAAACTCAGTCTGGGTCGAAGCCCTATTCAGATATAGATTAAACTAGGCCTTGGCCTTATTCAGAAAATAGTGTGGGCCTTGGGCCCATTACAGAAACAGATCAGATTATAATAATATATGCATGTATGCAAAGCCCAAGCCCAATCCAGCCCTACACACCACTCGTAACAGCCCTACACACCATGTGGGAAATAACTCAACCCACCTAGCCCTACACATCACAGTCGCAGCAGAGCTGCTAATATAGATATCGTGGCCAAGCCACCAGAATAGTAATATGAGGCAAAGCCTCTAAGTAGATTAGATGGCATTGCCACTTTTAGCACTTCCTCCGTAACAATAACCCAACCCCATGCAAATCAGAATATAATATGTCATGGCATACAAAATATCAGAAACAGTAATCATGCAAATCAGTCAACTTTTCTCTAGGGGTAAAATTGTCATTTAGCATCTAGGGGTAAAATAGTAATTTTTGCCCTTTAGGGGTATTTCAATAATTTTTCTAGGTTTCAGGGTTTTACATTTACTACGACCTCCTAAAAGGTCTAACGTCACTTCGAGCGACTCAAATTGTCCATTTATTTATACAATGTCATCAGGCCCCACAACCCCTAATGGGCCCGACGAAGCCCACCCCGCTAAGTCTAAATTTTTACACATATCACCGTAGAATCAATATCCAATTTACCAGAAATCACTTACCGCGTATTTCACCTATATAGGCCCGTAACCCATTAGACCCAAATTCAACCCATCGAGGCCCAAAACCACCCAAGTGAACAAAAACGCGCACAGCAACCTTACCGTCCATTATTTCCAATTTCACAGATTCGTACTGACCCACGAGCGCTCGCACGCTCGTAAGGCCTCGAAATGCCGGCATTTTAGCTTTTCAGCTTTTCAGCTTTTGCCGATCTAATCTACCAGAGGGTGTCAAATACACACCTGATTATGATTAACGTTAGATGCTCCTGCGAATGAATATCCTAAAGCAATTAATCATACGTTAAACCATAACTCAATTGGAATTTAACACCACTTTGACATACATATTTGACAACTACTATCATATCACCATCCTTACCTTTGCCGAAATCTAGACCACAGATCTAGATCGTCCTGCTACCTCTTATCTACCAACGCCCTTCACGAGATCAATCCTTATGATCGGCTATGAACACAAGCAGACAACAAAAGAAAACTTGAATCGGTTTCCAAAGAAAGATAAAGGCCGATTAGTGTAATATGGGTAGGGATTTCGGCTCTTTACCAATCACTAGAAAGAAGAGATTAAGAAAGGAGACCACTTACCCAAAGGTTCACCTGCTTGTCTTGACAGAAGAGAGCCTCCAAACACTAGCCTAGACCAGATCTATTATAGATTTAATCAGAACGCAAGAAGAGGAGTGATCTATGAGATTCAGCTTTCAAAAACACTAGAGAGTATGGAGGTTTTGGTTGTGAAGGTAAAGGTGAAAGAAGATGGTCGACAGAGGCATGAGAGGCTTGAGGGTTTCGACTTTTACAAGAACAGAGACAAAAAGAAGAAGAGGTTTGGACAAAGAAGAAATCGGCTAGCAAATGGTTCGGGTCTCAGCTTTTGGGAGCAGTTGGCTAGAAAGGCTTTGAGAGAAGTTAATCCAATCAGTGGAGAAAAAGAGAAGAAGAAGAAAGGAAAGAAGAAAAGGAAGAAGAGAGTAGGTTCGGCTTTTTAGAGGAAAGGTGAGGGTTCAGCCAAAAGAAAGAAATCAGTAAGAGAACTTTGGGGTCTAGGGCTTTCGGCTTTTGATAGAAGAATAGAGAAGAGAAAAGAAGAAAGAAAAGCACCTGAATGAACATTCTTACTTTACCTATTTGGCACTAAGGCATGACCAAAACAAATCCCGAAGGAATAGCAACCAAAAGAAATCGACAGACACATACAACAAATGCCGAAAACGCAAATACCTAAGGTCCTTAGCCGAAATTGCAACTCCAAAGTCCCCTATTTGGCCAACTCTTGTTCCGCTTTGGAAATTCCTAAATTTCATACCTGATAAACTGCCTTATCCCTCCTCAACCTAATTTCATGAGCACTTCAAACTCCTTCCTTCAGAATTCAACTTGGGGTACACCTCTTACGATGCACATGCAATAAAAAAAACAAATACTTGCTCACTAGTGGATTAGAACCTCAGCTCCCTCTCAAGCCATGTCACGCCACCCTTGAGCTCTAAGTACAACTACCTTGCCACTTTACCACAGGTTTTGTTGTGTCTTAAAACCCCAACTTTAACTTAAAAGCCCACTTAGCTCCAATCCACTACCACCTCAGACCAAAAATTAAAATTTTGCCAGACTTCAATCCTAAACTTAAGCCTTCTAAAAGTCCACTAAATACACCCAACACATCAATATAGCATATCCAGCCATGTAGAAATAAATTCATGCAAAAATTCAAAAACCTGAAAAATTGAGGTATTACAACTCTACACCCTTAAAGAAATTTCGGCCTCGAAATTTACCTGGTCCAAACAGGTGAGGGTATTATTGACGAACCGCCTCTTCTAGCTCCCACGTAGCTTCTTCTCTGCCATGATTGCACCAAAGCACTTTCACCAAAGGAACTGACTTTTTTTTTAACACCTTCACATCACGGTCTAGAATTTGCACAGGTTCTTCTTCAAAAGTTAAATCAGCTTTAACCTCAATTTCCTCAACTGGTACAATGTGGGAAGGATCAGACCAATACTGCCTTAACATGAAGACATGAAAGACATTGTGCATACGGTCCAACTCCGGAGGTTGTTCTAGCCGATACGCTATCGGACCCACCCGTTTAAGAACTCGATAGGGCCCTATAAATCGCAGACTCAATTTGCCCTTCTTTCTAAACCTTAAAATCTTCTTCCAAGGTGAAACCTTTAAGAACACCAAATCTCCCACTGAGTACTCAATTTCCTTACAGGCATAAGACTTTTACCTATCAGATGCCTCCTTTAACTGATCCCTGATTATCCTAACCTTATCTTCAGTATCTGCTATCAACTCTGGCCCAAGAACCTGACGTTCTCCCATCTCCAACCAACAAGTAGGTGTACGACACCTACGCCTATACAGTGCCTCATATGGTGCCATTCGAATACTCGCCTGGTAACTATTGTTGTATGCAAATTCTGTTAATGGTAAGTAATATTCCCAGCTACCCCGAAAATTAATAACACACCCTCTCAACATGTCTTCCAGAACTAGAATCACCCTTTCCAACTGCCCATTTGTCTGGGGGTGAAAAGCAGTGCTGAAGTCTAATCGAGTACCCAACACTTCATTTAACTTCTTCCAGAATCGAGATGTAAACCTAGGGTCCCGATCAGAAATAATCGAAATAGTTTTGCCAGTTTTTGAAGTGAATAGTCGGTTCGGACAGGTATAAAATGAGCAGATTTGGTCAGTCTATCCACAATCACCCAAACCGAGTCTTTCTTGGTAGGCGTCAAGGGTAGTCCACTCACAAAATCCATGGTTACCCTTTCCCACTTCCAAAATAGAATCTTGACCAGTTGCAAAAGTCTAGATGGCAGTTGATGCTCAGCTTTCACCTGCTGGCATGTTAGACACTTACCCACAAATTCCGTTACTTCTCGCTTAAGTCCATGCCACCAATACAATTCTCGTAAATCCCGATACAACTTATTTCCTCCGGGATGCATGGCACAAGGACCACCATGACCCTCTCTCAAATTGACTGTCTCAAGTTGGAGTCCCTCAGAATACAAACTTTTCCTCGAAAGCACAGAACTCCTTCACTATTCAATCCAAAATCAGAAGTCTGTCCATTCTTAGCTTGTTGAAATCAAGGAACTAGTGACTCATCCTCTGATTGCTTATCCTTAATTTGCTCTATCCAGGTCGGTCTCACTTGCAGTTTCGCTAACAAGCTACCATCATCATACAGACTAAGACAAGCAAACATCGCTCTCAGCTCAGTTACAGCTCTTCGACTCAGTGCATCAGCTACCATATTGGCTTTGCCTATGTGATATTCAATAGAACAGTCGTAGTCCTTAAGCAACTCTATTCATCTTCGTTGCCTAAGATTCAACTCCTTCTGAGTCAACAGGTACTTGAGACTCTTATGATCCGTGTATATAATATACTTTTCTCTATATAAATAGTGCCTCTAGATCTTTAACGTGAAAATCATTGCCGCCAATTCCAGATCATGCGTAGGGTAGTTCTCTTCGTGAGGCTTAAGCTATCGCGATGTATAAGCAACCACTATACGCTCTTGTATCAGTACGCAGCCCAATCCAACATGCGATGCATCGCTATACACAGTGAAATCCTTTTCAGACTCTGGCTGAATCAACACAGGTGCCTCAGTCAAAACTTTCTTCAACTTCTCGAAAGCCTCTTGTTGTTTCTCAGTCTAGGCAAATCGTACTCCCTTTCTCAACAGTTTCGTCAATGGTGTCGCAATCAAAGAAAATCCTTCCACAAACCTCTTGTAGTACCCTGCCAAACCCAAAAAACTCTGAATTTCTGACATTGATCTTGGTGGCTTCCACTCTAGAACCGCTTCAATTTTCTGAGGATCCATCCTAATCCCCTCAGCAGAAACAACATGACCCAAGAACGTACTTCTCACAACCAAAATTCACACTTACTGAATTCTGCATACAGTTGCTTCTCCCTCAACACTTGCAGAACAATTCAGAGATGCTCATCATGATCCTCCTCAATTTTTGAATACACCAGAATATCGTCTATAAAGACAACCATAAATTGGTCCAAATGGGTTTGGAATACCCAGTTCATCAGATCAATAAAGGCTGCCGGTGCATTCGTTAATCCAAACAGCATTACCAGGAACTCATAATGACTATACCGAGTCCTAAATGATGTCTTATAAATATCTACCTCTTTGACCCTTAATTGATGATATCCAGATCGAAGATCGATCTTGGAAAATACTGAAGCTCTTCTTAGTTGGTCAAATAGGTTGTCGATCCTTGGCAGAGGATACTTGTTCTTAATAGTCAGTTTGTTCAACTAACGATAATCGATGCACATACGCATCGTCCCATCCTTCTTCTTCACAACAATACTGGTGCTCCCCATGGAGACACACTTGGCCTAATAAAACCCTGATCCAGAAGTTCTTAAATTTGTGCTTTCAACTCCACTAACTCCTTCGGTGCCATCCTATAAGGTGCGATAGACACTGGAGCCGTTCCAGGCAGTAAGTCGATTCCAAATTCGACTTCACGATTCGGAGATAACCCTGGGAGCTCACCCGGAAAAACATCTTGAAATTCCTTGACAGTTCTAACTTCTCCTACGGTCAAGCCCTTAGAATCAGACTGACACACATACGCCAAAAATGCCTAGCAACCCTTGCGACTCAGTTTTTCAGCTCTTAAAGCCAAAATAACGTTGGACAAGTAATCTCTTCGCTCCCCTATTATAGTTACCTCCTCATCCTCCGTGGTCTTTAACACCATCCGCTTGACAGTGCAATCCAAAGTCGCTCGATGCTAATGAGATCAAACTCTTCAAAGGGTAGCTCCATCAAATCTGCAGAGAAAATTCTACCTTGTGTCTCTAAAGGTACGTCTCTAAAGAGTTTGTCTACCCTAACCGAGTGACCCAGTGGACTTATCACAGATACCCCACTCACAGTTTCCTCAGGTTGCACACCCAACGTCCCAGACATATCACAAGCAACATATGAATGGGTAGATCCAATATCAATCAGAGCAGTGTATGGCGTGCTATAAATTAAAAACATACCAGTTATAATGTCAGGTACGTCACCTTCCTCTCAGCGACGAGCAGATAAACCAACGTCAGCTGACGAGCCTTGGCATTTTCAGCACCCCTACCCGGTGCTCCACGTCCACGTCCATTACCATTGCCGCTCCTAGCTTGACCATGACCTCTTGGTGCTTGTGGCCCACCTCTCACTAGTTGAACAACCCTCGGTTCAGTAGCTTGCATCTGTGCCAGCCTCTGAGGGCAATCCTTAACTCTATGAGCTTTGGACCCACATCGAAAACATGCTCTAGTATGCTTCCAACATTTACCCAGATGTACCTTTCCACAATCCCCACAAGCATGCGGTCTAACCACATTCATCAGAACTGATCGAATCGACTCGTCCACTCTATCCCTTTTGATAATCCTACCAGTAGCAGCCCAGGGTCCTAATTCCCTCTTAAATCGATTCTGATCTTTTTCACAGTTCTAACGCTCTGTGCGCTTCACCTCCTCGGCAATCTTAACTTTTTCCACCAGATCAGCAAAGTCACACTCCCTCCGTGGAGCAATCAGCACTCTTAGCTCATCTCTGAGACCATCCTTAAACCGCACGCTACGTTCATACTTCGTAGCAACTATATCTCCAGCATACCGGCTTAACCTTAGAAATTCAGCTTCATATTCCGTGACGGTCTTACTGCCCTGAGTTAGATTCAGGAATTCCTTCCTTCGGGCATCCACATAGCTCGCCCCAACGTACTTCCCTTTGAAGTCTATCTTAAACAGCTCCCAAGTCACCTGCTCAGCTGGGGTACCATTCCTCATAATGATCCACCACTGGTAGGCCTCATCACGCAGCAAAGGTACTGCTCCCTTCAGCTTCTGCTCCACTGAGCAGTCCAGATCGTCCATGATCCGCTCCATGGCCTCCAACTAATATTCGGCCACATTCGGGGCTACACCAGATACGCCCCTAAAAATATTAGCTCCATTAGCTAGGAGTGGTTCAAAAATTGAACCGCGATTCACCGTTCCCGTGCTCGCCCCAGCAACCCTTTTCAGAACCCGCAACATCGCCTGGAACAAAGCATCGTCCCCTACAGCCTAATCATAGGACGCAGTTTCAGTTGCTGGTGGCGCTCGTGCCTCCTCAGCTGGCTTATGTCCCGAAGATGAAGACCTAGCTTGCGCACTCCCTCCGTCACGACCACGACCTCTCCCACGTGCTGCCCTCTTACTCATATCGTATTATCTAATTATAAATTTTATGAATTAGTTCAATGTTCTAGTATTTATTATAGATGTCTCAGTCTTCTAGAGTTTTCAGTTTTCCTACCGTCTTAGTCCTCTACAGTCTTAGTGTCACCCTAACTACAGAGTCTCGGTAGGGTTTTAGTATTTTCTACAGTAATTTCTCAGTACCACAGTATCTTAATCAAATATAGTAAAATAGAGGGTACTTACGGACGATCTGGTGTGTCACAGTTGAGATTTTGCTTGAGGACAAGCAAATGCTTCAGTGTGGGGGTATTTTATAAACTATAATATACATATTTTTATCCCACATTTGGCATATTTATGGATGAATTATCATTGAATTTGTGGAATTTGATGCCTTTAATCCTTTAATTTCATGTTTTATACTTAGGTGAGCATGAGGAAGAGAAAAGAGCAAGGAATGGGCTAAAAACAGATAAAATGGGCCAACGTGAGAAATCAACACGGCCTGGAGTTTATCACACGGGTAAACCACATGCCCGTGCCAAATTAGTAGACTTGAACACGGGCTGGGCTCGATCCACACGGGCATGCCACACGGGGGTGTCCCTATCATGATAAGTTTCAATTTCACATGAAAAAAACTATTTAGGGGCTAAGAAGGGTATTCCAAAGTCTATATAAACACCCTAGGAGAAGACTAAAGGACACACACACAGTAGAAGGCAAGGAATTACTCAAGGAAAGCCAATTGATCCATCTCGGAAGTAAGGATCTACATCAAGAATGAAGATTTCCCTTCAATTCTTTCAGGGGTTTTGGGTTTCTTTATGTTTTGTTGCTCTCCTTATTTTGAGATGTTCTCCTTTACAATCATGAAGTAAATCCGCCAAATACCCGAGGGGGATGAAACCTAAGACGGATCTTGTTATTGTTATCTGAACTATATGATAAATATTTGAATTATTCTTAATTGTGTTTTTAATGTTTGAGTTAATATTTCAAGATATTGATTCAAGTCGAATGTGCTTATTCAGTAGAGAAAAAGTCCCTATTTAAGAGTAGATCCAATGCAATTAAGTGAAGTTGCTCGCAATCCTAGACATAAGACGATGAAAATTTGCCAGATTAGAGTGAAATCTAATAGGGGGATCCATAGATCGAGTTAATGCAACACTAGGGGTTTTAATTAGAAAGAGATTTCAATTAATCAACCTAGGGTTAGTTATTCTTAGTCTCAAAAGAGATATTAACATAATTTAGGGATCTCTACGGATCAAGTCGAATGAATAAATCGTCTAGTTCAGAGTTAAATAACAAGTGAAGTCTAGGTGGGTTCTTCCTTGGGTATTGCCTTAATCGATTAGTTTTCCCAAAGTATTTCCCCAATCTATTCTTTGTCGCGTCTTTAGTTTAGCTAGATTTTAGATTAAAAACAACTCCCCTTTATTTCCTAGGCTAGATAATAGAGAGAAAGTTATTACTAGTACTTTTAATTCCTTTGGGTTCGACATTCTAGTCTTGCCACTAAACTATACTACTGTTCGATAGGTGCGCTTGCCTTATTCGTGATAATAGTTAGTTTCTAGTTACGGTCATAAAAATTTAAAACTTATCACGACCACATCACCGGCTTACTGCCATCAGTAGGTCTACAGTCGTCTTGTGCGACCCGTGCGACCTTGCCAGCATAGATCCACAATGATCTTTTGTGACCCGTACGATCTTGCCAATATGGGTCCACAGTCGTCTTGTGTGACCCATGCAACCTTGCTAGTACAGTACTCTTCCTCCAAAGATATCTACCTGTCCCCAAGCAATGCATCATGTCATGTCATAAATAATACATGTATGCAGAATGTCATACTCAGTCATGTAAATGTCATAACTCATCAGTCAACCTACCTTTAGGGTTATAACGGTCATTTTATCCTACAGGGGTATACAGGGGTATTACGGTCATTTTGCCCTATAGGGGTATTATAGTCATTTTTCCCTACAGGGATATTATCGTCATTTTCTATTTTGGGGTCTTGGTACAAATAACGACCTCACGAAAGGTCCATAGTTGCCTCGAGCGACTCAGGTAACCTAAATGGTCATAATAGTGTAATGGGCCTAAGACCCATTATTCGGCCCAAGTGAGCTGACACCCTCGTGTGGCCCAATCTACTTAGATTCAGTCACGATGATGTGAATAACATAGCCCAGTCCAGTGTTTGTCACTTACTGAGGTTTTAATCTGTGTGGCCCACGAGCCCATTGAGCCCACAAGGCCCATTCCAGCCCAACGTGGCCCATGACGGCCCAAATTCACGAGAACCCTTGTAATGGCCTCTACAATCTAACGCCCATGATTTACGGGCTAGGTTCACCGCACGACTAATCGCACGCTCACGTAGCTTTACATGCTGAAGTTTCAGCTTTTCAGCTTTTGTCGATTTACAATAGAGAAGGGTGTGATTACATACTGGATTGCGAAATCGAGCAAACTGTTTGTAACACCCCAAACCCAGCCCAGACATTATGGCTGTATTTGGAAGTGTCACATTGAGGTCTTTTGAAATCGAGAACTTAACATGTCTTAATTTGATGTAAAACCTTTTTAGTTGGAAGAGATCAATAATCCATTTATCTTAGTTAATCTGGTTATAAATGTAGTTTACTTTTGAAAACTTGTTAATTGTGAAAGCTTTGCTTATACCCCCGTTTGTTATGAAACCGTGGTTTTTGAAAAACAAGTATCTTTTGTTAAAACTGCACACTAAAGCTAACGGACTTTGTGTAAATTAAATAAATCCAACATTTTAGTTTAAAGTTTAAATAGCAGCCTTATTACAACCCAAAATAAAATAATAATTAAAGTAATTTAAATTCAAAAGTGAAAAACAGCGAAGTGTGGCCGTCTCCAAGTCCCTCACAGCTCCAAACCGACTATGCCTCGCGATTACCTGCACAGTAAAATAAACAGGTAAGTATACGAATACTCAGTGTGAATTCCCGTGCAGAATAGTGTTATTGAACAATCTGGGCCCAAGCCCATTTCAAAACAGTATAGCATGCAAACCGATCCTACCCAATCCAGCCTCTACACTCTATCTCCGTCCAGCCCATCACATCATGTAGGGATATAATCAACCCACCCAACCCTACACTCCACAGTGTAGTACTAAAGTGGCACTATCAATAATAAGGTAGCGGTGCTGCCAGAAATTTAGGCCATAAGCCTACAGAATAATGCAGCAAAGCTGCCAGTTCAGAAAACTTCCTCCATTACACAAATGCCCAATCCCCTATGCAATGCAGCATACTCAATATCATGCCAATAAAATACAGAACGTCGGCCTACATGGCATACAAAAATAATCCAGATAACATATACAGTTAAATCAATCAATTTACCCTCGAAGGGTATTTTGGCCATTTTGCCCTTTAGGGGCATTTCAGTCATTTATCAGTGTGGGCCAAGATATGTGGAAGCCCATCAATAGATCCTTGGCTGTCTAGCGACACATGCAACACAACAGTCCAGGAAATCAATCACGGGCCCAAGCCCATCCAGTGGCCCATGGCCCATTGGGCCCATCCGGCCCATTTCGACCTATCTCACGGGAACGTTCGTGGTGGCCATTTCCAATGCAGGGCCACAATCTGTGGTCCCTACCAAACACATGGGTGCTCCTATGCCCACGTGGCCAACGTTTGTTTCGTCGGCTTTTTGGCATTCGGCATCTCGACATTTTGCCCTCGGGATTTAACAGTGTGGTTAACACACCTGCTTATGGATGTGCGATTTGTCCCTCGAACCAACCTTGCACGCACAATAGTTCCCGAATTTCACTAACTCCAACTGATTACTTTAGTTGATTACTGACTGCAACAACATGCATTCTATTAGGCAAATCATCTACAAGTAAGTGACTTGAAGTTTCCAACAACGATCATAATATATATTCAGCCGAGTACTACTTACCCCTACCACAGTCAACTGTTAAAGAAAGAATCCCGAATCCTTTCAAAAGCCACCACCTTTCCTCCCTTGAGACCTAACAAATGCCACCATAACTAAAGGCAAAATTTAAAACTCCAAAATTGAAACATTCGGTTCAAACAAAAAAGTATATGAGAAATCGGATCCAAAAATCTTACCAAAATCTATATGGCACCAAGAGAAACCAAAGCTTCGACTCTTTTTAAGAAAAAAATAAGCCCCTTAGTGTAACACCCCAACCTGGCCTAGAAGTTAGGCCTGAATTTGACGTGTCACATTGAAGTGTTTTTCAAAAACCAAGTTTTCATTGAAAACCCTTCTTGTTTAAATATTTGTGCAAAACCTCAGTTTGTGTTTGATCAATTCCCAATGTGGTTTATTAAAAAGATTATTCCCTATTAAAGATGTTATTAATTAAAAAATCTTAGTCGTTGTGGAAGCTTAATTTAAAACAGAGGTTGTTTTGGAAAAACTCATTTTTACCACTAGCAATTATAAAATCAGAATAAAATCCCAAATTTAAAAATAATCCAGAAGTTATAAAAGCCTTATTAAAACCCAATAAAAATAATTTCAAATAAGGTAAATAAATAAAACTACTGATAATTAAAACAAGTTGCAGTGTAGCCACCTCCGAGTCCCCTCCATCGTCAAACCTTCTACTGAGGGTCACCTGAAAAAAATTAAAAAGAGGGAGTGAGTTTACGAAAAATCAGTTTTTACATCCCTCAACAGACATGTAACATGCATTAAACAATTTGGGCCTAAGCTCTGTTCAATATCAGTGGCCTTTGGGCCTTAGCCCATAGTGGCCTCGGTTGAGCCTGAGCCCATATCTTAACATACAATGGCCTTAGGCCTTAGCCCAAATCACAACAATATGAATATGATTATGCAATGTGCAATTTCCCATAACCAACCATGTACACCCCCTTCCAACCCTACACTCCTGTGGGGAGATACTCAGCCCACCCATCCTTATACACCTGGTGTGGCATCGGTTGTGGCACCACTTATCGTTGCAACAAAGCTGCTTATACTTGGTGTAGCACCGGTTGCGGCACTACTTATCGGTGCAGCATAGCTGCTTGGTGGCGAAAAAGCCTGTGGTGGATCCACAATCGTCAAGCGACCGTGTGACCCTTATATACATTTTCTCCAATCATAATCCCGGCCCACATGCAATATAATAACACATGAATGCAACAGATAACATATAGCATGCATAAGTCATACTCATGGCACATAGGGGTATTTTGGTAATTTGCCAATTAAGGGTTTTTCTGTAATTTTGTAGGTCACAGGTATCTTAGTGATTCTGCCCTACATGGGTATTTCAGTAATTCTACCCTATAGGGATATTCTAGTAATTCTACCCTACAGGGGTATTCTAATAATTCTACCCTACAGGGATATTTTAGTAATTCTACCCTATAGGGGTATTTTAGTAATTTCTTAACACCATGGGTCTAATTACATACCTTGTCACGTCAACAAGTCCCCGTTGGCTAAAGTGAACAGATACTATGCACCAAGTAGGATTTTAGAGAAGAGAAGATGAGTCATTAAGACCGCTTAAGTACCAAGCTCTCCCCAGATCCAATCCTAGACATGCATATACCCATTGCCACACTTTAACCCTATAACTTGTCCACAGTTATACTTAATTGATTATTTAAGTTTTATGTCTGCTTAAACGATTATTAGATACTAAGCCCAAAAGTCCATTACATAACCCTAACTAGTCCATATACATTCATATAGCCTATTAGGCCCACTCACATTTATATGGCCCACTAGGCCCAGTTATATTTATACAGCCCATCAGGCCCAAATCTATACCAAGCCATACCACTCACTTAATTAGCTCGTTGCTTCTTACAAATTTACCAATTTTTGCTTATCTAGGCCCACGAGTCCGTCTGCCCATTTGGCCCATTCTGGCCCAGCTGGCCAAAACGTGACCCAAGTCCATGAGATCGCCCATGGGGTCTCTGGTATTGTATTGATTACCCTCATACGAGTGTTCGTGCACTCGCAAGACTACCGTAGCCAAACTTTCGACTTTTTGGCATTTCGACGTTTCAAGATTTCGACATTTTGGGATTTGTCGATCTATTGTGTGTGTGAAGTGTTTGTACACACCTGATAGCAAAACGAGCTACGATCTCCTTAGCCACGAACCTACAGTCAATATCACTCTTCAATTAATCATATGCTTAACAAATATCTTTACCAAAAACCGAAATCTTACCATTAGCCTTACCTTGTACGTCAAACCTTAATAGCCCTTTCTTAATCACTAACTGCGATTCTTAACCATTAAAGATTGAATAACAAGTGACTCACATCCACATAAGTCACCCTTTTTACTTATGACCACTCTGCCAACCTCCAAACTAAAGTGAAGAGTACTTACCCAAAACCCAAAACGCAATGAGTGGTTCGGTAGAGACTTGGAGGAAGAGATTCGACCCCTCGATTAAGAAAAAAGATAGAAGAAATCAATTTTGGTGCTTAGAAATAAAAACAAAGTTGGTGACGGAACAACAAGGGATTCGGCCACATAGAAGAGGAAAGTGTTCGGCACAAAATAAGAAAGAAAATAAACTATTTGGTTTAGCACCCAATCGGCCAAGGTTAAAGAACAAGGAAAAGAATGATAAAGCAACAAGGAAATTGAGAGGAGAAGGTTTCGGGAAAGGCAATAAAGAAAGAGAGAATTTGGCAATACCTCTTCAAAACCAACAATGAAAATTCGTAATACCCCCTAAAAGACCCAAAAATGACGCTCATTTACTCCCCTAAGCCGAATTTACACACTCCTCACTTCCCAAATCGGCACCAATTCTTCACACACCCATCTTCTAATTTTCCTCCAAGATTTTCTCCCCTTATCACTTTATTAATCTCTTCCTTGAATTTCTCTCCTTCAGAGTTCAACTCTAATGCCACTACTCGCCGTCCATAGTGTAAAATTTAAATCCCAAAATATTACCATGCTAGCATTCGAACCTGGGATCCCCTTGTCAGCTAAAGACGCCACCTCCCTACTCCTTAAGTAATGCCATTTAGCCATTACACCACAACCTCACTTGTGTCCTATTTCTTCTCCATTTATTTAAAGGTCATAACTCCTAGGGTCAGGGTTCCCTAAAGCTAAAAAGCAAAAAATTTCCTAACTTAAAATTCGAACTCAGGACTTCATAGAGACCTCTAAATACTTCAAAATCACTAGGCCAACCATTCTAACATGCAATTTATGTCGTTATTATACTCTCGAAAATTTTAAGCACACCCACGCCCGAGGCCCAATTCTTCTAGGCCCAAAATCTAAGGCATTACACTTAGATTCGGCTTAAAGGAAGATTGATCAAGAGAAGAGATAAAGATAATCGGCTAAAAGCAATGAGTCAGCTATTGGCAAATGAAGAAGGAGTAGAAGGACAATGGAGAAAAGAGATGACCACGGCCAAGCATGGGAAAAACGAAATGAAGTAAGTGAGAAAGATGATCGGCTTAGTCAAAGGAAAAGAAGGTAGATTCGGCTAATAGTGAGAATAAGGAAAGGTATGCGATACTACTAGGCCACAAAACTATGTACGAGATCGATTTTCAAGAAAAAGAGGTACAACCCGCAAGTAAGAAAAAGAATTAGTTTTCAGTAAAAAACAAAAAAAAAAAGAAAGAAGAGAGGATCAAGTTATCGAGAAAATGAGGTAAACCCCTTTCAAAACAATTCTGTCTATTCCAAAGAAAAGTAATACTTGGTAAAACTGAGCAACCAAGCCACCCTATTTTCGGTATAAAATTTGCCTATAGCCGATTAGCTCACAAACAACTCCTACCTTCGGCCAACATCCTTCCTAATTCAAATTCCCTTATTACTCCTTGATTTAAGCCAACAACACAATTTGAATTTAATCCAAATTACTTTCACCAAAAAGCAGCCACCCAGTTCAAATTCTCCATCACTTGACCACTTTAACAGACCACCTTGAGGAGTTTCGGTTAGCCTCAAATTCTTCCCTTGCACGAGCGGCAAAAATAACACCCATAGGCGCACAAGGTAGCTTGAACCTGCGACCACCTTACCTTACCACTTGCCTTGCCACTTGACCAACTCGCATTTCATGTCAAATTCCCTGTAGAATAAATTAAAAGGCTTCCGGCCCAAGCACCAGAACCCCTTTAAGCCTAAAAAAAACTAAACCTTTTCACCCTACGTGTAGACTCGAACCCACGACCTAGGCGCACATCACACGCTCCCTTGCCACCTTACCAGCATGCCTTTCACGTCCTGCTTCACCCTTATTAATTTAAAAGGCTTACAATCCGTGAGCCTGGATTCACTTAAGCCAAAAATGAAAATTTTCCCAAAACCTGGGTTCGTTCACCGGACCGTTCCGACATTCCAACCCATTCCCAACTCGCTTAACTAACACCCCAAACATGCAATTAAAGCAATACAAACAAAATTACAGAATCCAAAATTTTAGGGCATTACACCGTCCACAAGCGCCAAAGCCTATATTCCATCAAGTCATATTGTTAGCCTTCCAAACATTTGGATTCACAAACACTTAATCCCAAGCCAACCATCACAAATTACCTTGAATGGGCGAATATAGCTTTATTGCTCTTAAACCCTGACTGATATCGCGTGATATGAAGTAATAAAATTTATAAAGAACTTGATCACACCAAAACAAACTAATATCACGACGTTGAGGCAAGCGCACCTGTCGAACAGTAGTATAACTTAGTGGCAAGACCGAGTTATCGTACCCAAGGGAACCAAAAGTACTAGTACTCACTTTCTTTCTATTATCTAGCCTAAAAGTAAAGAGAGTTGAATTAAACTAATTCTAAAACTAGCTAAAAGTGCACAAAGAGTAAATTAAGAAAAACTTTTGGGAAAACTGATTGATATAAGCAATACTTAAGGGAGAATCCACCTAGACTTCACTTGTTATTGGTCCTTAAGCTAGACGATTTATTCACTTGATTTGATCCATAGAGATCCTAATTTATGCTAAACCCTCTGTCGAGGTGAAGAGCAACTAGGCCTAAGTTGTTAATTAAAGTTCCTTTATTAATTAACTCCTTAGGTTGCATTAATTCGAACTATGGTTCCCCATATTAGGTTTGACCCTAATCCGACAGATTTATGTCGCCCTATGTCTAGGGTTGCATGCAACTCCGCTTAATTATGGTAGATCTACTCTTATCGCAGGGACTTTTGCTCCTCTGCTCTAAGCACATCTGTTTCTTGAATTAATACCTAGGCTTATTAACACAAGAATTAAGCATACATAATTAAGAACAACTCAAGTATTTATCATATAACTCAAGAATAAATAATAACAAGATTCATCTTAGGTTTCATCCCCCTCAAGTATTTGATGGGTTTAGTTCATAATAGAGAAAGAAAACATCTTAGAAGATATAAAATAACAAAACATAAAAGAAACCAAAAACCCCTGAAGGAATTTAGGGAGATCCTCTATGTTGCTGCAGAATTTCGGCTTCTGGGATGAATCAATCGGCTTCCCTTGGAGTAATTCCTGGCTTTCACTCTTCGTGTCGGCAGAGAGACGACTCCCCACTTTAGGGAGAAGATTACCCTTGGCAGGGGGAAATCAAGTACCCCACATAGAGTTGCCTCCTAGGGTCTTTATATAGAGTTTTGGGGAGCCTTTCTTAGCCTCTAAGCATCCCAATTCGAGTGAAATTCCTCCTCCTCACGACTAGAACGCACCCGTGTGCCACGCCCGTGTACTTCGATAAGAGGCCGTGTGAGATTCTGTCAGTTGGGGCACGACTGTGTGGCCTGGCCGTGCTTGTCGGGGCTGGACCGTGTGACCCTTGTGTGGCACGGCCGTGTGCCACGGCCGTGTGGTGTCTCCTTGGGCCATGTGTTTTGTCATTTTTGGCCCATTTTCTCTGGTTTCGATCCATTTTTCGTTCTTTCCTCTTCCCTATGCTTTCCTGAGTATAAGATATGAAAAAGAAAGATTAAGAACACCAATTCTCACTAAATCATTAATAATCCATCCAAAATATAGGTTAAACATGGGGTAAAAATATGTATAATTTAGCGTTTATCACTGACTAAGGATTGATCTAACGTCCTTGATGATTATCTACTTAAGCACCAAATTTTATTAGACAAAATCATTTACGAGAAAGAGGCTTAAAATCCCAACACTAAAGTCATAGAATATTTGGCTAAACAAACCACTTACCCCTAAATAACCAATTGATTGCCGGAAGGAGGATCTCGAATCCCTAGAAAAACCCTTCACCCTTCAAGAATTTTGGAGCCCAATGAACATATTCATAACAGAAGGTTAGTGAATCAACAACTATAGACCGAAGTATCTTTTTAGCCAGAGAAGAAAACCAAAGAAGTAAGAAACAAAACAAATGAACGAATAATACTTACCCAAAATCAAATAATAGAAAAGGAAAGATGATAGAGTAACGGATTGGTCACCACAGACTCGATGTCTAGATGCACTTGAAACCGCAGAGGTAAAAGGTCTTATTATTGGCCTAGGAGTAGAAAAGAAAGATGACTGATAGAAAATACAAAGGAATGAACAGGGGGTTCGGCTAAGGAAAAACTAAAAAACAATAAAGAAGAGAAGGAAGATGTATTTCAACAATGCAAAAAGAATAAAAGAAAAAACAAAGCAGTGTTTGGCAAAGCAAGGAAAATGAGACCCAAAAGAAAGGATTACCTATTCGACTAAGCCAGACAGAAAAGCATAGAATAGAACACAGAAAAAAAAAACAATAGCACAAGAGAACCCAAACCCGAAGCTAAAAGTGTCGAAATTGACTTAAAAATTTTGGCTACAACTTGTAAAAAGAAGAAAAGAAACCTTTCAAAAAGTTAACAAATGTTGAAATGGTAAGTTTCTTCCCAAAGCTGAAATAGCAACTCCAAACGGCACCAACACCCTCCTCAAACTAAAATCCTTGAGTTTCAACCAATCTCTGCTTCTTACCTGACAAGAGTAGCAAAATAAATACTCATCTTACCTTGCAATGACTTGAACCTTAGACTTCAAGAGAACTCCACACGTCAACTACCACTGCACCATAAGCTCTTTTGTGTCACATCTTATCCTCATTTAATTATAAGGTATACTTTCAAGCACCAAGGGTTTTATTCACTTAAAACAAAAATTTTTGCTAAAGACCAGGTTTGAACCCAAGACTTCTCCAACACTTCTCAGAGCCCTTAACCACTGAAGCAAGCCTTCATTTATGTCACTTCTTGCAAAACAAATATTTATGTGCTGACTTCCAAACGCTCCCCATGCTCAAGGCCCACTTCTTCTAAGCCAAAATTTAGGGCGTTACAGTAAAGACACGAGTGTGTGTCTCGGCCGTGTGAAGTCTACAACCTGGAGCACAAGCATGTACTAGGCCATGTGGAAATTATTTTAGCTTCAAAATGAAAAATAATTCAACACGGGCTGAACACACGGGCGTGTTTCTCAGCCGTGTGGAAGGCACGACATTAGGCACGGGCATGTGCCAAGGGCATGTGAAGTTTGCATCTAATTTACAAGAATTTAATTCGTCACACGGCCTAGAACACGTGCGTGTGGCTTGGTCGTGTGATTTCATTTTATTGATGACATCATAAACAGAGAGTTACACGGGGTATGGACGTGAGCGTGTGTGACCACACGGCCTACCCAAATGGGTGTGTCCCATATCTACACTAGCGTGTGACCCCTGTTTTGATGAAAAAATTTCTAAGTCTTCCAAAGTTTCGGTTTAGCCCCAAACCACTCCCATGGTTCATTTTGAGTCTCGTAGGCTCACTTAAGGGATGATGTGCATGTGTTTGAATGATTTTTAAAGATGAATGAAATTTTATGGCCTAGTTTTGCATGGATGTTTACGTTTAAGTCTGGTAACGCCTCGGACCCTATCTCAGCATCGGACATGGGTAAAGGGTGCTACAAAATAGAATTTAAAACAAGAAATAGAACTTCTTTAAAAACTGGGATGATCTGTGTCTCCACCAAAGAAGAATTTCTAGCTAGTTCTTGACACTTTGATTCGTCATTTGTTCCTCTATCGATGTATATGAACCAACCTTCAGTCGATTCCATTGATATTATCTTATTTTTGATCGTCGCTCGTCCACATCACAAGCCACTTGGTACCAAATCTGAGCCAACCCTAAATCATTTTTCGGGGTATTATTGCCTCTAGCTTCTTTCCCTCCATGTCGCATGAAGTTTTGGTCACTCGAATTTTGTTGCCTTTGTTAAATGAGAATGAATTGAACTTATCAAACTATTCTGTTGGCACCTTACCTACTTTGTGTAACACCCCTTACCCTAGTCCGACGCCGGGATGGGGTACGAGGCGTTACCGTACTTAACCTTGCTCAAACTTACTAAATCGGGCCTTAATTCTTGCTCCAATTTAAAAATTTTACAAACATGCTCTTAATATTCTTATCATAGGCCTACAAGGCCCAAAACAGACATCAAGAATGGTTTGAAACCAATCCAGGAACTTTCGTGCATCTTGGAAAAATTTTGCTTAAAATAGGGTCACAGCCCGTGTAAGGTGGGACATGCCCGTGTAGGCTGGCCGAGTGGTTGCACACGCCCATATCCCTAGCCCATGCTGAAGTTATTTCTTATTTCAAACCTATAGGTTTGAACATAGCTTGGGCACACGCCCATGTCTATGGCCCGTGTCCCTCACACAGGCCTAGACACGTCCATGTCAATAACCATGGATCATTCTGTTAGAAGATTATGAATTACTTGACTTCACATGACCAAGACACACGCCTGTGTACCTAGCTCATGTGCAATACTGACTTAACAATTAAGATGCAGGGGACACACAGTCGAGCTACACGCCCTTGGTGTAAACCGTGTGTCACACACGGCCTAGACACACACCCGTGTGCTTAGCCATGTGGATAATAATAGGCTACTTTCCAAGCCTTTTTTCCACCCTGAAACACAACCAACTTATACCAATTTCAAACATAATTATACTTTCTAAGCATTCACAATTTAAGGCACACACATACCGCCATACATGTTATTCTCATCCATCATTACTCTACTTAAACTTGTAACCTTGCACACTCATGATTTTCATCCACATTGCATATAATATAACTTAATCAATATTATCCCATTTCCAAAGGCCATTACAACTTGACTCAAGTAATAACAATAACCAACATATTTGGCTACTCAAATAACCTATATCAAAATAACCAAACTTCCTATACATGTCATACATCAAAACAACTTACTTTACTATACCAAAATGAATGGCTTGATAGTGTGACTTCGAGCTCAGACTTTGATTGATCCCCGAGTTAATTCGGCAAATCTACAAGGAAGAAGGGAAAATGAAGGGGTACGCATAACATGCTTAGTAAGTTGCATGGAATAAGATAGCAACATAAGTCATAAAACATTATTCAAATAAAGTATCATGAAATGTCATTTGCTTTTCTACTCATTCTCATAACTGGTTCAATCTCATAACTTACTCAATATCAGGACTTACTTGTTCTTATGACTTACTTTTCATTTTCTTGTAATTTACTCAAGTGTACTTGTAACACTCATATTAAACTTTAGTATTTCTCGTTAGTTAATCAACTTGAATACTTTCTCTATTATTGTACTTAGAATATCGAATGATACCCATAAAGTCATTCTTATGGAAAGATGCCAAAGCCATATCCCAGATATGGTCTTACATGGGATCTCAATTCGATGCCGAAGCCATATCCCAGATACGGTCTTACACGGGATCTCATATCAATGTCGATGCCATGTCTCAGAATGGTCTTACATAAGATCATGGGCTGATGCCGATGCCATGTCCCAGACATGGTCTTATACGGGATCTCTCTTAGATGCCCATGCCATGTCCCAGACATGGTCTTACAAGGGATTTATGTCTCATCTTGGTGCCGAAGCCATGTCCCAGACATGGTCTTATACGGGACCTCATGTCGATGCCAATGCCATGTCCTAGACATGCTCTTACATGGGATCTCAGTTCGGTGCCAATGCCATGTCCCAGACATAGTCTTACACGGGACCTACAATTGCTCATGCCATGACTACGGTACCTTCCGTATTCTATAACACTTAATTGGAATTTCTCAACTATAACTTCATCTTTTCATGGTATCATCAAAATCATCAAATTCATGGAAATCATATTAGATTCAATATCATGTCATATCAATAGCTTCATGGAACATCATGAATTCATAGAGAATCATCATAATAAATTCTTATAAAACATAATGCTAAATTATCACAAACAACTTACCTCAAGTCCCAAATGCGGGTGAACATGCTATTTAGTCCACCACCTTACTTTTTCCCTGGTTCAATCTGGGCTTCGTGTTTCTTGATCTAAAATGACAAATTAAGCTCGTTTAATACTCACATTGGCTAACTAGCCCATAATTAACACTTTGGCAAAATTTATAATTTTTCCCTTAAACTTTTGCATATTTGCAAAATGGTCCCTAGGCTCGTAAAATGAAATACACTTATTTTCTCGACACTAAAGCCTAGCCAAACCTTTCATGTATTCATGACAACCCCTATTTCTCATAAATTCTCACTTTTATTAGGGATTTTCATGAAAATTCATCTAATAAAAGATGTTTACTACACTTTAAACTTTTATTTTCTACCACTAGACATCAATTTACTTGCATGTCATGCATGGGTATATTTTTGAATACAAACCTTAACTCAAATTTGTGGTAGAAATGGCTTAATCATGTTGCAAGGATTTCAAAAATACGAAGAGACTTAAAAACGAGACTAAATTGCACTTACTTGTAGCTTGAAAATGTCAAAACCCTAGCTGTGGAGAACCCTTCAATTTTCGGTACACTTGGGGAAGAAGATGAACACATTTTTGCTTCTTTTTCCTTTTTCTATTTCATTAATTAACCTAATGACCAAAATGCCTTTCTTTGATATTTGACCCTTCCTTGGGTACTTTTGTCCATCAAGCTATAAAATGGTCTATTTGCCAAATAAGGACCTCTAATAATTTTTATAATGCTATTTCATACTTAAACCTTCTAGAAACTCATATTTTGCAACTTTTTCAATTTAGTCCTAAAGGACAAATTAACCATTTTTTCATAAAAATTTCTTCATGGCATTTTATCACTATCATGCAATCATGTAATAAACTTAGAAATAATCATAATTTATACTTTTATACTTCAAATTTGTGGTCTCGAAATCACTATTTTAACTAGGACCTAATCCTGGCTGTTACACTTTGACTAGAAAGTGTATTGGCTCTTTTACAGTTTTTGTAACACCCCTTACCCAAGTCCGACACCAGGACGAGGTATGAGGCGTTACCGTACTTGAACATGCTTAAATACACCAAAATCGAGCCTTACTTAAAACTTTTTCAAATGAACTCTTAATACCTTTATTACGAGCCTACGAGGTCTAAAACATACACCGGAAGTGGTTTGGAACTAATCCAGGAACTTTAGAACTCTTTGAAAAATTTTGCTTGAAAATAGGGCCACACGCCCGTGTGAGGTGGGACACGCTCGTGTGGGCTGGCCGTGTGGTCACACACGCCTATATCACTCACCCATGCTGAATTTATTTGTAACGCCCCAGATTTTAGGCTTGAAAGAAATAGGCCTTGTGTGTCGGGGAAATTGGATTTTGGTTGTGCGGAAAAAATTTTATAAATTGTGTGTTTAGTGGATAAGTGTTTAAGGAGGAGTTAGGAGTGTCGGAGAAGCCCTAGGTTCAACCGAGGGCTTTGGCAAAAATTTTAATTTTTACTTCCTTAGGGAGACTCTGGCGTTAAACCTTATAAATATATTTGGTTGGAATTTGACACAAAGGACGCACCTGGCCTTGTGGCAAGAAGGCGTTAGGAGCAAGTAGTAGGTGTTGGGTTCAAGTCGCGGCACGTGCGAAAATTTTGGTTTTTTTAAAACAACCTGGATATCGATAGGAAGGCTTAATAAATATTGGGATTAAAAGGTGATAGAAGTTGAGGTGTAGTCCAGTGGTAGAGGCGTACTGTAAGGCTCCAAGGGAGCCTGGGTTCGAGACTTTGCTCTCAATGTTTTATTTTGAATTAAACCTGGAACTCGACCTAAAGACTTTATAATTAATTGGGAGAAAAGTTGACGCAAATAAGACGGGCAGCGTAGTGGCAAGGGAGGTGTAGCATAACCAAGAGGTTGGAGGTTTGAACCTGGGTAGTGGCAAATACTTTTAGATTTATTTTGGTTAACTCGATCAATGGGTAGTAAGCCTTATAATTAGTTGTGATCGAATCATAGCACAAGGAGTAGTGTGGTGTAGTGGCTATGGTGTTATGGGGAGATAGGTAGATTCGAGGTTCGAATCTGGGCTAAAGCGATGGAACAATTATTTTGCTAAAGGGACGTCCAGTGTTTGAATTGGAGTACAGTTCTACTAGGTGAGTAAAGGGGAGAAATTTATGGGATTAAGATTAAGGTTGGTAAGGTGTTGGATAGGATAAAGATAAAATTAGAGAAATTGAAGGGAATTTAAATTGGTGAAGAATTGGAACCAATGGGGAGGGGGGAGATACAAATTCGATCTCTATTAGTGTCGAAATAGTGTGGGGAATATTGAGTAATATTTTGGTTTTTGGTAAGCATTCTCCTTCTTTTTTTATTTTGTCAAGTTTGTTGATAAACCGTAAATTATACATATTTTTACCTCATGCTTAGCACATTTATGGATGAATTATTCCTTGATTTGTGAAATTTGATGCTCCTAAACCTTTAATTTCATGTTTAATACTCAAGTGAGCTTATGGGAGTGAAAAGAACAAGAAACGGGCCAAAAACGGAGAAAATAGGCCAAATCAAAGAATCAGAATGGCCTAAAATTTCACTATACGGGCATGTCACACTGCCGTGCCACATTAACAGGCTCAAGCACGGCCTAAACTTGATTCACATGGGCAACCCACACGGCCGTGGCACTTTAACAGGCTTGAACACGGCCTAGCATCGACTTACACGGGTGTGGCACACGGGCGTGTCCCTGTTGGGAGGAAGTTCAATTTCAAGAGGAAAAAGCTACTTAAGGGCTAAGAAAGACTCTCCAAACTCTATATAAAGACCCTAGGAGGCAACTACAAAGGGGGCATTATTCCCACCAAGGGTACAGTCTTCCCGCCAAGACGGAGAGCTAAAGGCAGGGAATTACTCGAAGGAAAGCCGATTGATCCATCTCAGAAGCAGGGTCTACATCAAGACAGAAGATCTCCCTTCAATCCTATCAGGAATTTTGGGTTTCATTATGTTTTTTTATTTTATTCATTCCGAGATGTTTCTTTTTATAATTATGAACTAAAACCCCAAATATCTAACGGGGATGAAACCTAAGACGGATCTTGTTATTGTTATCTGAACTATATGATAAATATTTGACTTGTTCTTAATTGTGTTTTTAATTCTTGAATTGATATTTTTGGGATATTGATTTAAGTCGAATGTGCTTAGGTAGAAGAGCAAAAGTCCCTGTTTAAGAGTAGATCCAACACAATTAAGTGGAGTTGATCGCAATCCTAGACATAGGACGATGAAAATCTGTTAGATTAGAGTCAAATCTAATATGCAGATCCGTAGATCGAGTTAATGCAAGACTAGGGGTTTTAATTAGAAAGAGATTTCAATTAATCAATCTAGGATTAGTTGTTCTTATTCTCGACAGAGATATTAACATAATTTCGGGATCTCTATGGATCAAGTCGAATGAAGAAATTGTCTAGTGCAGAGTTAGATAACAAGTGAAGTCTAGGTGGATTCTTCCTTAGGTATTGTCCTTATCAATCAGTTTTCCCAAAGTAATTTTCCCAATTTACTCTTTGTCATTTCTTTAGTTTAATTTAGAATAGTTTACTACCAAACCCCTTTTATTTCTTAGGCTAGATAATAGGAAGAAAGTCATTACTAGTACTTTTAGTTCCTTGGATTCGATATTCCGGTCTTCCACTAGCTATACTACTACTCGATAGGTGCGTTTGCCTTTATCGTGATAATAGTTAGTCTTTTAGGTACGATCAATTTATTACTTCATCACATCACGAAATCATTTGTACTTTCTTCTTATTGAGACCGAATATTGTTCTTGCATTTTCTTAAGTGTGACGACTTCTTCTTGTGCTTGCTTTATCGAGTTAAGTGGTAAAAGGTGGTTATCATAAATCTTCCTTATCTATTTTTTTTCTTTTGCCGAATCTAAAACCCTCCTTTTCTAATCTTCGCTTCTCTTTATCGATGGCTATTAGGAGTGTGTTCATAGTATCGCAGGCTTTTGCTATGGGTGGTGTTGTGGTGGGCCGAATATCACTATCCTACCCTCCTTACTCCATATTTCGGTAAGTGTTCAATTGGGTCAATGGTTAGCCGAATATTCTATGTTCATTGTTGAGACTCTAAGTCACCTTCTCGCGAATGTTGTTGGCTAATAAAAAGTATATTGTTTCAGATATACGATAAAAAATGTGCTACTGATTGTAGGCGATAGATTCAAGAGACTCAAGAACATTCGTGCGCACAAGGTGAGGTGGTGTGTATTTTGGAGTAAGGGTTAGAAGTGTTTAATCCTAGTGGTAATTGACTAACAAGGAATTATTGGATTTTTAGGTTCTGTACGAGGGAGTTAATTGCACGGCACGAATACAGGTGTGTTAGTCACACTACTAAATCACTACGGTGAAATGCCGAAATGTTAAATGCCGAAAAGTTGACGAATTGAACGTTGGCCACATGGGTGTGCGAACGCTCATGTGATTGGCTGAGGCCACGGATGGTAGCCCAACAACAGCTATCATGAGCGGTTTCGTAAGTTGGGTCGAATGGGCCCGATGGGCCTGTGGGCTGCTCGACGAGCCCTAGGCCATAACTGAGTTTTTGGATTGTCTGGCTACATGCGTCACTAGACGACCACAGGCCTACTAATGGACTTCCGCATACTTAGGCCCACACTGAGAAATGACGAAAATGCCCCTAAGGGGTAAAATGACCAAAATACCCTCCGGGGGTAAAATGACTAATTTGACTCTATTTGCTTTCTGAATAAATATGAATGCCATGAAATGCTCTATATGTGTCATTTGTGTCATGTTAGCATGTCACTTAGTATGCTGCATTGCATGGGGTCGGGATTTATTATGGAGGAAGAAACCGTATTGGTGGCTGTGCCACATATTTTGATAATAGTAGTTTTGCTATAGATTCTGGTTAGTTCCACAACTGGTGCTAACACTGTAAGTGTAGGGATAGCGTGGGTGATTTATTCCCCATAGGAAGTGAAGGTTGGACAGAGGCAAGTGTAAGGTTCGATGGGTTAACATGCATTATTCATATGAAACTATATGATGTGGGCAAGGCCCAACTGTATTGTGACGAGCCCAACTGTATTGAGGTGGGACCAACTATGTTAAGGGGTTGCGACCCAAAAGATTCCGTAATGGGCTACGGCCCAGATTGATACCGACATGGGCTAGGCCTAATGTATTCTGATACTATAAGGGGCTACGGACCATATTGTTACTAGTGAGGGCTCCGGCCCAGACTAATTCTGTGTAGGGCTTAGGCCCAGTTTGTTCTATTGCATGATTAGGGGATTACACACTAAGTTTTCATAAACTCACCCCGTTTTTATCTTTTTAGGTAATCCCCAGGGTTAGTGGATTGGTGCTGCGAGGGACTCGGAGATGGCCACACATTACTTATGCTTTCCGTTTGTTTATTTACTTTCAAGTACTTTAATTTTGGTTGGGTTTGTAATAATGCCTCTCGCAAAATTTTTGGATTTTAATTTGGGATGTTTAATTATTATGTTTTATATCTGCTTAAGTAGAACTCGATTTTCCAAAACATTAACTGATTTCAAATCAACACGTTTCTGCAAACTCCAGATTTTTATAAGCTTCTGCAACTTACTTGGTTTTCGCTCATAACAACGATTAAGGTTTTAAAAGTAATTACGTTTTCAAGTGGATAACAAATTGTTTTTTTTTTTACAAAAAGGCTTTAACCTTCAAACGAGCTTGTTTTCACTTAGAAACATTAGTTTTCGAACGAATTTTTAAAGAAAATATGTGATTTTAAAATACACTTTAATGTGACATGCCAGACTCGGGCCTAACTTCGATGCCGGGTTTGGGGTGTTACATTATTTCTTATTTGAAACCTACAGGTTTAGATACGGTTTGGGCACACGCCCGTGTCTACAACCCGTGGAACACTCTGACTTAAATACTATAAACATCAGAGGATCACATGGCTAAGGCACACTCTCATGTGCTCAGCCCGTGTGCAATTCTGACTTACCTACTTAGGATGCATGTGACACACGGTCTACTAACATGCCCATAGGGGCTAACCGTGTGTCACACACGACCTAGGCACACGCCCGTGTACCCATCGTGTGGACAATTATAGGCTATTTTCCAAGCCTTTTTGCCACCCTGAAACTTATCCAACTCATACCAGCTTCAAACTCACAAATCAAGGTATAACATACATTAAAACATTCATCATTGAGGCACTCACATGCCATCATGCATATCATGAATTTCATTCTCATTGGATAAGATATAACTTAGACAATATTAGCCAATTTCAAAGGCCATTACAACTTGACTCAAGTGTTAACAATAGCCAACACTTTTGGCTACTCAAAATAACATATACCAAAGTAACTATACTTCCTATACATGAGACTATCTTTACTATACCAAAATGAATTCCTTGATAGTGTGACTTTGAGCTCCAGCTTCGAGTGATCCCCGAGCTAATTTGGCAAATCTACATGGAAAGCGAAATAAAAGAGTAAGCATAAAAATGCTTAGTAAGTTGCATGAAATAAAATAGCAATAAATGCCATGGAAAGTCATTCAAACATGGCATCATGGGGTTTATATAACCTCTTACTCTTTCTTGTACCTTACTCATTCTTATAACATATTCATTCAAGACCTACTTACTCTCAAGACTTACTCTTTCCCATGGATTACTCATTCACATGCTTTGCTCATTCTCATGCCTTACATTTTCATAATTTCTCATGACTTACTCAAATGTACCTGTAACACTCATCATGAAACTTTAGTCTCTCTTGTTCGCTAAATAACTTAGATACATTCTCTATTAACATACTTAGAATATCGAAGGATACCCATAGTGTCATTCTCATGGTAAGGTGCCAAAGCCATATCCTAGACATGGTCTTACATGGGACCTCAACCTAATGCCAAAGCCATATCCCATATATGGTCTTACACAGGATCGCATGTCGATGTCGATGCCATGTGCCAAACATGGTCGTAAACGAGATCATAAACTGATGCCGATGCCATGTCCCAAACATGGTCTTACGTGAGATTTCTCTTCGATGCCCATGCCATGTCCTAGACATGGTCCTACAGAGGATCTATATCTCGTCTCGGTGCCGACCCCATGTCCAAGACATGGTCTTATACGAGACCTTATGTGGACGCCAATGCCATGTCCCAGACATGGTCTTACATGGGATCCTTGTTCGGTGCCATTGCCATGTCCCAAACATGGTCTTACACGGGACCTACAATGCTCATGATGTAACATCCTGATTTTGGGCCTAGTCGGAACTATGGTTTCCAGGCCACAAATTCAACAAGGAAAACATTATTTCTAATATATTCTTATGATCTATGATTTCACAGAAAGATTTCATGAAAATCTCTTTCGAAAATTTTGACGTTTGGCCACTCAATTTAGTCCTTAAATAGTAATTAGACCATTGGTGA
Source organism: Gossypium stocksii (assembly GCA_020496765.1). Lineage (NCBI taxonomy): Eukaryota > Viridiplantae > Streptophyta > Magnoliopsida > Malvales > Malvaceae > Gossypium > Gossypium stocksii. Next base: position 61,838,087 of record CM035622.1, read on the forward strand.
AATTGTTGGACAAAAATGGGCATGAATAATAAAAATTTGAAAGAAAAGTCTTTAAGGGCATTTTGGTCATTTTGTAATTTAAAAGAATTAAAAAGCGAAAATGAAGCAAAAATTTGCTCATCATCTTCCTCAAGGCCGAATATAGCATAGAGAAACCATGTCTAGGGTCTTTCAAGCTTCCAAGCTCGATTGTAAGTTCGTTCTAGCCCTGTTCTTAATGATTTTTACGTTTTTGAAATTTCGGTAACATGATTTCTCTATTTCTACCATTTACTTGAGCAAGGGTTTGATTTCAAAAATTGACCCATGTTGAATAATTGTGCATTTTGATGAATTACAGTAGATTATGAATGTTTATGGTTAAAGGAATGGTTTTTGCTAAGTGATTTTCGACGAAAACGTTCGAAAGGACTAAATCGTAAAAGTTATAAAATTAGACATGAGTGTGAGTTCTAATGAGAATTGTGGGCTTCCATATTCATGAAATGGTTCAGTTAGGCCTAAAATGCAAAGAAATTGAATAAAAATTTATTTCTGAGCTTTGGGGCAAAAGTGTAAATATGTAAAAGTTTAGGGGTAAAAATGTAAATTTTGTAAAAATATGTGTTAGTCCGAAATGATTAGTACATTGATTAAATAAGTGAAATATGATGTTTTAGATCCTGGAAAATGAGATTTGGACCTAGAACGGGAGAAAAACCAAAAATCAAAAAAGTTGGTCAAAATTGTCGTTTTGGTATCGAGGTAAGTTCATGTGTTTAATAAGCATTTAATTAAGAATTTTTGAATGCTAAATTTATATATTAGTTATAAATGTTTTAGTATTTATTTTTGAATATAATGATAATAATTGAGAAATATTCGATAATGATTCGACATTAAAAGTGAGAATGTGAGTAAGTTTACATATAAGACCATAATAGTAATGTGGCTTTGTATAAGATCAAGAAAGTATCGAATAGCAGAATTAGAGGAAAGTAAGATAAATTGAGGATATGATGAGATAAAGAATGTAAGTATGTAAGTTGAATAGCATTTTATTATTATGAAATTGTTGCTATTATTATTATTGAGTTATGTAATTGGCCTTGAGAAATTTGAGCAAGTATGTTTTAGCTATGAATTGCCAAGACATTAATATTTCAAAGTCCATGTTTATAACATGGAAATTAAGGAAGAATTGACGGAAAAAGACCATGGTTGACCTATGGCAACATAAGATAAGAATACCGAGTAAGACCATGCCAAGGCATTGCATTGGTGAATTTTACAAGGCAAGAAAATCATGTAAGACCATGTCAAGACATGGCATTGATAAGTTACTATAAGGAAAAGATCCCATGTAAGACCATGCCAAGGCATGGCATTGGTAAGTTTTACAAGGCAAGGAAATCATGTAAGACCATGTCAAGACATGGCATTGATAAATTACTATAAGGCAAAGATCCCATGTAAGCCCAAGCCAAGGCATGGCATTAGTGAGTATATAAGGCAAGGATTCCTTGTAAGACCATGCCAAGGCATGGCATTGGTGAGTACATAAGGCAAGGATACCACGTAAGACCATGTCAAGACATGGCAATGGTAAATTTCAAAAGGAAAGGTACCTAAGTAATCCAAAGAGTAAGTCAAAGAGATGACAAGGTAAGATCACGAGGAAAGAGCACAGGTATGTATATAAGGCTTATTAATATTGAGGTTATAAGTTGATGATATTAAAATTATTTTAATGAGTATATTCAAGTATTAAGTAAGTGATAAGTTTTCAATTATACTTATGATGCTTTATGACATGATTAGCAATATGCCTACATATTATGAGAGAGGGTATTAATGTGTTAAGTGAGATGTTGCAGGTACATAAGCAAGCTATTAAGTAAGGTATTTTTTAATTATTCTGAGCCTTTGGTAAGGTCACCAATGAGTAAGATGGGAAAGTAAGAACTTAATATTATTTATGCAAATTATTAAAGCTTAATAATAAGCTAAATTCATTACTAATGCCTATTATTTTACATGTGAACTTACTAAGCTTTATAAGCTTACCTCTTTCATTTCCTGTTGTAACACCCCTAACCCGTATCCATCGTCGAAGGGGTTACGAGGTATTACCAGACAAATCACATCATCTAATAATCATAGTCACACGTGTTGTCAAACTCGTAAACCAACCATATTTTAATTTAAATAAAAGCTAATATAATTGTTACAATTCATTTCATATCATAAACCATTTCAAAAGTTTGGCAAAACACAAGGTTCACAAATATTATTGCCACATATATTAATTACACAAAGCATGAGTGCATGACAAATTTAATGCAAATAATTCAATCAAAGATTTCATCCATAAGGCCTAATAAACATAAAATTTCATACACATGACATTTTAAGTCACTCAAATCAGCAGGTTAATGACTACTTACGAAATGCAATTAACCATTTAGACAATAGCAAAATTACTATTCAAATGGTCATTTTAAATTGCTTTAGTCGAATATAGGTATACCATCTCACCCTTAATAACTCTTCAAAGGTTAACTAAAACATGTCCATTCATTACACAAATTTAGCATATCTTGGCCGACTCAATAACCAAATAAAATCATTAATCAAACTAACACATATCTTACACTTAGTCAAATTCACCACATTTGAAATCATATTTGAAAAGAAAATACATTAATTACCCATGCCAAATGTCATGACAACATTACAAAATATACATATAAATATTTATCAAGATCAAAACGATTTAATCAATTATTCCACAAACAAACATAATCAATTTCAATTCCCTAATACAACTATCAAAATAATACAGCCATTAAACCTATCCTTTATCAAATAAATCATGTTCATACATTACTTAATTGCCACATCTACCAAATTGAGCACCAAACACAAAATCAACTCGTAACCAAAACATCTTAGACATTAATCACCTTTATAACCCATAACTAAATTATCCAACCAAGTGTTTGTAACACTTAAACATACTAATCAAAATATACAAGCCATTTTCGCATGGCTTAATATGTACACCTCATTCAAAATGAATTCAAAAGATATTATAGCTTATACATGCCATAAGTTTGAGTTTTAAACTTTTAGAAGTACCAAAAGTGAACGATAGTGTGGATGACTTCACCGATGATCCCCGAGCACGTAACGACCTCCAAAATCTATAAACATTAAAAAAAAAAACATATACAAAGTAAGCTAACTTAGCTTAGTAAGCCTTAAGCAAAGTAAACAATTAATGCATAATAACATCTTAATTACTTAATCATTTCATTTAACTAAATCAACTTATGCATTTGTAATCACATATAATTTCAAGCTTTTAACTCCATACATATATAACATATACTTTCATAGAACAATTTCTCCTTGGCTGAAGATACATGTATACATCATCAATATATTCTCTAATTTCAAAGCCATATTGTCTTATATAACCGAATATACATATACATTTATAGACACATATTCATCACTCAAACTTTAACATTACATCATTATACAACTATAAGGCCGAATATATTTCTCACATTCACACATATACTTACATCAACTTCATGTATCCTTTTTATCACATATCAAGAAACCAATTCACCCCATTTTCAATAAGTAACCAACCATCACGTACCTAATCATTTTAGCTCGTTTAACATATTCAATTACCACATCAGCATAAAGTCTTTTAAGCATGAGCTTATAATAATTCACCGGCATAAAACCTGCTAGGCATAAGCTTGTATCACACACCGGACAAGGCCTGCTCGGCTCAAAGCCTGATTTTATACACCGGCAATAAGCCTGCTAGGCCTAAAGCCCAATTTAATTCACTAGCATAAGGCTTGCTAGGCTCAAAGCCTGATTATCACTGTTATAAAGCTGTCTCATAAACAATGCATATATAAAACATTCTAGCTATTCCATATAGTTCATACGGACTTTCAAATGTCATAACTCAGTTGAATTAAACTCAAATATATTATTTCCATGCTTAATTATATTCGGCTAACTCTACTATCAATATATGAATTTCAAATTATCATATTAAACTAATTTACATTCAAAATTAACGATGTTTAATTGCTTAAAGACTTACTTCAGATATCAACGAAAGGTATTAATCGACCATTCGACTATTTTGGTCTTCCCCCGGTCCAAATCTGATTTTCTCTTTTCTTGATCTAGATTAATTTTAGTTAAACTTATTTAATCAAATATTCAATCAAATTCATTCAAAAACACATAAATGGGCAAATTACACTTTTGCCCCAGACATTTTACACTTTTAGCAATTTAATCCAAAATTCACAAACACAAAACAAGCATAATTTGCCCATGTCATGCCTAGGCCGAATACTTCCCATACACATACAAGTCCCCAAATTTCATTTATTTCACAATTTAGTCCCTCAATTAAACACTTTGCAATTTAACCCTATTTACTCAAATTCATCAAAAATTCCAATACAAGCTTGTTAATTCATCACATAGCTTTTATTTAACATCATCAAACACAAAATTCACCAAGCTATCAACAATGGAAAAATTCAAAATATACATCAATATCAGAAATTCAAGCATGGGTCGGATAGTATTCGAAGCAACGATTCAAAAACGTAAAAATCAACAATACTAACCTTGAATTGAGCTTTAACCTAGGTCAAACCTTTAAACACCCTTTTCTTTTCTTTTTCTTTTGTTATTTACGGCAAAAAGATGAACATGCAAATCTTCTTTCATGTTTTACGTTATTTTATTACATAATTTATTAAATTACCTATTTAGCCTTTTTATTTTTATTCCAAATCCACTAAGTCAAGTCCACAATCGTCCATGCAAAAATTCAAAGGTATAATTACAACATAAATGCTTCATATTATAAAGACAACAACAATTGGGCACTTTCACATTTAACCATCAAATTTTCATTTTACGCGATTAAGTCCTTTTATTTAATCTGGCACTCAAATGACAAAATTAAGTCACGAAAATTTCACACATGCAAATTCACATAAATTAAACATATAAAATAATATTAAAATATTTTTTTGACTCGAATTCATAGTCTTGAAACCACCATTCCGAATAGGGTCAAAATCGGGCTATCACAACCCTGTTCCAGAGTTTTATCAAACAAGCTTGGGTTGGAGGTCATCGGAGATCGCTTCACACTTTCGACTATGAAGTTACCAATTGGGTATTTTCATTGAAATGTTTTCAGTTATGGCATGTATAGGGACTTGGCCATTTTGTGTGTATGTCCTTATGATATGGCTAAATAAGAACATGTGTTGATGTTATGTATGCCTAAATGAGGTTTAATGCAAAGAAATTATGAAAGAGTAAAAGTTGGTTATGAAACAATTTTGGGACAGCAGTAGTGACGTGATTTTGAACAATCACTAAAAATTGTAGAAATAGAATTGAATGGTGAATGAGATATGGAATTAAAGCTTATTGAGTCTATTTTCATAGAAAAGAAGCAAAGTAAGCAAAAAAAAAGTCTTTATTTTGAGATATTTAAACTCTTACAAGACTAGTTTAGAGTGACTTTGTGATCCTCTGTTCTAATTTTAGAATTTCACTAAAAATTGTACAAAAAGAATTATGATGTATAATTTATATGTCTAGATTCCTTAGTGAGTCTAGTTTCATTAGAAACAAATTGAAACATTATCTAAATTTTGTAAAATGAGATAATATATTTTTAGTGAAGAGAGGTCAGGTTTGTTAGACTGCGAAAAAAAAGGAACCTTTAATGAATAAACTATACTAACTGGCCAAACTAAAAATTGTAGAAAAATTATGGTAAGAAGATAAATGATTCTAGTTTCAGGGAAAATTTACAAATTTAAATTTCAAGTTTTGTAACACAATTTATAATTAATTTAGTGACTATTACCTAGGTGGATAGTTTTATTATGAATAGTGAAATAAATTATTTTGATGTGTGTAAGTAATCAAAAAAATTTTAATGTTCACGGTTTGTTCCCGAACCAATTCAATTGCATGTTTTAGGGCCTCGAGGGCTCTTTTTAGGGATATATTGGATGAATGTGAGTGAATTAATTTTAAAAGTAAATTTTTATGCCTCGAATTAGTAAGATAAGTCTGGTAACGCCTCGTGCTCGACTCCGACGAAGGTCTTGGGTAAAGGGTGTTACATTTATTGGTATCAGAGCAAGAGTTTAGTCGGTTCTCAGACTATCTAGCATGAGTAAGAGTCTAGCTATACATGCCATATTGAACTGTGATGTGTGATGACTACGGACCCAGATGCAAAATGTTTTGTCAAATAGATGTGCACTCCAACCAAGCTAAGTTTGATAGTACAGACTATATGTTTGTGATGAGTTGAGGCTCATAAAATGTAAGAATAATAGTTCATGACGTTTATGTGAAAATAAATAAATTGTGAATAAGAATTATTTGGGAAATATGAAAGATGAATAAGATGAAAGGAAAGTTTATATTGAGATAAGTGTTCATGTTAAATTGGCTGTTGTATGATGCTATATGTATAACTGGACAAGTTAAGTGAATGTTATGAGTAATGTTATTTGAGATTCATGAATGCATGTATAAGTGCACTAGTTTGCATAAGATGATTAGGAAGTCTCTGTATTATGAACGTGTATGCTAAGTTGCTTAAAGCAAATTGTATAATTGTGATATTATTATATATTGATGAGTGTTAAGTTATATGCATGAGTATATACGAGGTAAATCAAAAGTGTTACAACCTCACCCCCTTTCAACAAGGTATTTCAGAGAGAGGTTACATGAAATTCAGACTGAATAGGCTTACAAGTGAAAAACTAAATAGTTCAGTGGCAGATTAATTGACAACATAATTAGAGTCGAGAATGATTTTGCAAATGAATACATTTATAGAAAAGATGCCAGGTTAATATGAAGATCATTCAGATTCTGAAATGTTACAGCTAAAGAAAAGTTAGGTTCAGCTAACACACTTATTCAGGTATGATGTGTAAGGTATATGATTGCTAGATTTTCCTTTGAATAAATTCTGATTTTAAATGAGATAATGTGGATTCAATAATGAAAGAATTAGACAGAGGAATAATCATTAAGCTGCATTAATAGCTAAATGCAGAGTTTTTGGTTGAGAAATTTTTAGAAACTTCTTTCGACTATTATATGTGTACATTTATTTTCAGAGGTATATATATTTATATTTGTAAGATTTCAGATGAAATTCCTACTGTATGAGGATGTCAATTAAATATACAGACAGATGAAGGCATTGTAGTGTGCTTAAGTTGTGATTGATATTGCTCTATCTATTCTGGTTTTCTGCTCTAGTGTGCAGATGGAAAGTTGATAGTAAGGTCCGTATGATGTTAGCATCCCGTTCTACTAGCTATTGTTTGGTAAATATAAAGGAAAATTATATGGTTTCTGTTATAGTTTATTTTAGTTCTTGTGAGTATTATCTTTCCTTTTTGGAAATTTTCTAAGATGCTATCGAGACCTTAACTCTTCTATATGAGAAGTGATTTTCAGAAATTCTGTATAGCTCCGTGTTCTGAAATCTTGTTATCCTAAGTTTCTTAATAAATTACTATTCAAAGTATTAGCCATAAGATAATAGCAAGAAATGTTCTATTGACGAATATAAGTTCAGACCTGATAATGAAAGTACAAAGCTAGGACGTCATTTACTAAAGTAATTGAGAAGTCAGTCTTATTATGGCACCGCGATTTTTAAGCTAAATGAATTTGAAGAGAAAGTGACTTTGGCAAAATGTGAGTGATAAGAAGTTTAGCTTGGATCGAGGTAATGATTTTTCTTTTTAAATGATCTTGATACATGTATCAGCAAGTTAAAGACCGAATGTTATGTTCTTTTGAGTTATGTAGTGATAATGATCTGTGATTAGCTTTTTGAAGAGATCATGATAGAATGTATGTCTGAGATATAGTGACAGCATAAAGAAGAACAGTTCTTGAAAAGTTATTGTTTATTAGTCAAAACCGATTCAGTTAAGCAGTCTGATTGAGTTATATGTATGTTAGAATTATTCACAGTTCCAGAATTAAATGTTGATTGTTTATGTATAAATGGATAAACAACTTGAGTGAAGAGTACCTATTCTAGAAGTTATGATACAGAGTTATATATATACATCGAAAAGGTTGCATTTAAGGTATGATTTTGCCAATCCAAGTTGTCCGATTGCTAGAGTTCTCATTATATGAAGTTTAATTTGGCTTAAATCGATGCTAGTAAAGTTATAAACAGCTGAAGAAATTGAAAATCGAAGTATTTGTTATGATTCAGTCTAAATTGAGTAAAGAGATTACGCAACAGTTATGAAGCCTGACACAGTGATAATTATCTGTCTACACGAGGAGTACAGAGATGGAGGATACTCAAAAATAGTTACACTGGTAAGCATAAGATATGCTATGTACCAGATTCTGAACCTGATGTCTGAACTTTCAAAGAGTTAAAGTTGATTTTTTTAGTATCTTAGAAGCTATTACAGTTAGTATTGATATTTGTATGGAAATGCAATGGTAACCCGAAGAATTGTAAAATAGAATTAGTATTATCATCAAAAGGGTAAAGGTTATGTGAGTTATGGTTGATTACTCGAGGAAGTTTATGTATATTTTTTTTAGCATGACCAAGTTTTTCTATTGATAGGTTATCTGAGTTATTTATCCTGAGGTTGTCAGTTTATACAGAGCCCAAATTTTCATTGGTTTTGGTTGAAATTCGAGATTTGTATTATAACTTCACAGTAAGCCTTGAGTATGAGATTTCTGAATGTTATTGTGTGTCACTCTAACACTAATAGTTAAATTGAGGAAGTGATTCAGATTCTTAGAATTAAGAGCAATTTAGAAAGAGAAACTCACAGGGTTAAATTAAGTTAAAATATTAGAGAAAAGTGAAAACTGATTTTTAAGATCAGAGACAGATTATCAGAAATTGTGTATAGAATTGAAAGGCAAGAATATTGAAACTCAGATGGGTGTCAGGTGTTTCTGGAAGTATTTTATTAACAGAAAATTTTTCATTTTGGTAAGTAGAGAAAAGTGAGTTACGGTTCATCTAAGAGTATGAGAGAGTAGAAAAAAAAAAATAAGGTCAGTTACTTATCAGTAGGTATTTTAGTCAGAATCCGAGAATATCAGTAATATGATTCCTATGTCTACAATAAGAGAGTATAATTTAGAATCTTAGCTTGAGTAGTAAGATGCTAAGGATACCGAGACTATAAGAGAAATTGAAGGTGTCTTGTGAAATCAGTCCTTAATCCGTCATCTGGTAATATTTTCGAGGACAAAAATCCCTAAGGGGGAAGAAATATAACATTCTGATTTTGGGCCTAATCGAAACAGTGGTTTCGAGGCCACAAATTCGACAAGGAAAACATTATTTTTATTATATTTTTATGATCTGCAATTTCACAGAAAGATTTTGTGAAAATTTCGTTCGAAAATTTTGACGTTTAGCCACTCAATTTAGTCAAAAGGCTAAATTGTAAATAGTGCAAAAGTTGAGTTCCATATGTTAGAAGTGTCCATATGTTATGAAGTTTTAAATTAAAGGTCCTTAATTAGTAATTAGACCATTGGTTAAATTTTTAGACAAAAATGGGCATGAATAAGACAAATTTGAAAGAAAAGTCTTTAAGGGCTTGTTGGTCATTTAGTAATTTAAAAGAATTAAAAAGGGAAAATGAAGCAAAAATTTGCTCATCTTCTTCCTCAAGGCCAAATATAGCTTGGAGAAACCATGGCTAGGGTTTTTCAAGCTTCCAAGCTCCATTGTAAGTCCGTTCTAGCCCATTTTTAATGATTTTTATATTTTTGAAATCCCAGTAACATGATTTCTCTATTTCTACCATTTATTTGAGCTAGGGTTTGATTTCAAAAATTGACCCATGTTGAATAATTGTGCATTTTGATGAATTATGTAGATTATGCATGTTTACGGTTAGAGAAACGATTTTTGTCGAGTGATTTTCGACGAAAACGTCCGAAAGGACTAAATCGTAAATGTTATAAGATTGGTCATAAGTGTGAGTTTTAATGAGAATTTGGGCTGCCATTTTATGAAATTGTTCAGTTAAGCCTAAAATGCAGAGAAATTGAATAAAAATTTATTTTCGAGCTTTGGGAAAAAGTGTAAATATGCAAAAGTTTAGGGGTAAAAATGTAAATTTTGTAAAAATATGTTTTAGGTCTGAAATGATTAGTGCATTGATTAAATAAGTGAAATATGATGTTTTAGATCCTGGAAAACGAGATTTGGACTTAGAACGGGAGAAAAATAGAAAATCGAGAAAGTTGGTCAAAATGGCCGTATTGGTATCGATGTAAGTTCATGTGTTTAATAAGCATTTAATTAAGCATGTTTGAATGCTAAATTGATATATTAGTTATAAATGTTTTAGTATTGATATTTGAATATTATGATAATAATTGAGAAATGTTCGATAATGATTCGACATTAAAAGTGAGAATTCAAATAAGTTTACATATAAGACCATAGTAGTAATGTGGCTTTGTATAAGATCAAGAAAGTATCGAATAGCATAATTAGAAGAAAGTAAGATAAATTGAGGACCTGATGAGATTAACAATGTCACACCCCAAACCCGGCCCAGACATTATGGCTAAATCTGGTGTGTCACATCACCTACATCTAACCACGTTACCTAGTTACTAAGATTAGTGCGAGCTTTGCAAAACCGTTTTTGTTATTTTAAGAGAAATTCCCAATTTACTTAATAAATGTCCTATTTAATACCGATTGTGATAGGGTTTAAAAAAAACGTGACTTTTGATACTCTTTGGAAAGTGCATTTGGTTTGAAAACGTTTGTTTATCGTGTTATTTCGAAAACAAGTAAATCCAATTTTCAAAAACAATGTAAACAATATTATTCTTAAGTGAAAACAAATAAAATAAGTAAGGAATTAAAACCCAAAATAAAATAAATAGAGCGGCCTTATTACAACCTAGAAACCATAATAAAAATAATCTAAATAAATAATAAATTAAAATAATTGAAAACCAGAAATTTAATCTTCGTGGCCACTCTGAATCCCTCCCAGCTCCAAGTCCACCAACTGGGGCTCACCTACATGGATGGAAAGAAAGAGGGTGAGTTTGAAAAACTCAGTGTGTAAAGAATGCCCATCCAGAGCCCAAATCAACTCAAGCCCACTGGCCCGAAGCCCTATCCAGTCACAGTGGTAACTGGGCCGAAGCCCTATCCAGATACAGTAAACTAGGCCTTAGCCCTTTTCAGATAACAGTACGGCCCATAGGCCCATTTCAGAACAGAACAGATATTAACATGTATGCAAACCCAACCCAGCCTAAATCCAACCGCTACACTCCACCCATACAGCCCTACACACCATGTGGGGAATAACTCAACCCACCCAGCCCTACACTCCACAGTTGCAGTATAGCTGCTTAGATATCAGTAAGTTGAGGCAAAGCCTCCAGTACGTGGTCAAGCCACTTTCAATACTTCCTCCATCAATATCCCAGTCCCATGCAACAGATAATAATGACATGGCATGCAGTAAACAGTAACAGTAAAACATGTATTTTGGTCACACTTAGCCCTAGGGGTATAACAGTCATTTTGCACCTAGGGTTAAAATAGTAATTTTTCACCACCAATGGTTTTTAGAAACTTTATCAATTTTTAGGGTTTTCATGCCTATTATAGGCCTTACTAAACCATTTGTCATCACAGTAATCTATTTAACTTAATTTATCAGTTTTAGCCATTGGGCCCCTAAAACCTCTAATGGGCCCTACAGTGTCTATTAACAAATTAAGCCCATTTAGTTCAAATTTTATGATCAATTTATCAGTTTAAACGATTTTGAACCTACAGTCTATCAGTACACATTATTTACCTATTTTTACCCATACGGGCCCGTAAGCCCATTGGGCCCATTTTTAGCCCATCGAGGCCCAATTAATGAAGTGCACGAAATTTCATACACGACTAACTTACCACTTTACAATTTCAAATCTAGCGTTTCCTAAATGTCTTGTAAGCACTCGCACACTCACAACCCCACGAAATGCTAGAATTTCGGCATTTCGACTTTTGCCGAATTGAACTATGAGAGGGTGTTCGATGCACACCTATTTTGCGACGACTGCTATTGAGATCCCCCACGATTCCTACAATCGATTACCACAATTCTTAGATTGCAAATCTACAACAAACAATCCCAATATTCATTTGCCCATATTCGACCAATGCCCCTAAAGCCTTCAAAATCTTACCGTTGCTGAAAATCGATGACTAGATCTAAGTCTAGTTGTTCCAAAGATCCAAGCCTTCAATCAATCACTTCTAGTATACGCTAATCACCAAAAGAAATCATTGGTTAATGACCCTTAGAGCCCTATGCCCAAATTGCCAGCCTCCCTAAATTTTAGGGACTTCGGCTTTTTTTAAATTGTAAAATAACTTATAGATCTAGGTTAATGAGCACTTACCACTAATTTCCCTTTTGTTTCTACTCAGATCTGATGTAGATCTAGCCCCTAAATGATAGTAGAACTCGAATCCAGGAGATCTGAAGTTTCGACTATAAGTCCCTAAATCTATGGTATTTCGACTTTTTAAGTGATGAAGAAGATGATGATTTGAGGCTATAACTTTAGAGTAGTGTTGCCGACAGATACTAAGGGTTTAGAGAAGATGAAAGTCGGTCAAAAGGAATGAAAAGAAACGAAGGAATTGGCTTGGAGAAATCGGCACAAGAAGTAAGTTTTCAAGATTTCGGCTTTTATGGCAATCAGCTATAGTGGTTTTAAGGAGGATGGATTTGAAAGAGAAGATAGATTTGAGTAATAGGGGTGTTCAGCTGAGTTAGGAAGCAAAAAGGAAAAGAAAACAATGAAGGAGAAGAAGAGGAAGAAGAAATCGGCACAAAAGAGAAGGAATTTGCGTTTTCGGCTTTTGTGAAAACTTAGAAAAGGATGAATGAAAGTGAAAGCTTTTAGGTGGCTAACCCTAATTCTCCAAGACAGAAAAAGAAAAGAACCTAACCCTAATATCAACTAAAACAATCGGCCCAACCTCCCTAAGGCCCTTGTCGAAATTCATTTAAGTGATCACATGCCCCGCACATACCTAAAAACTAAAAAGTAACAATACGCTTACCTTGTAACTTGAACCCTAGACCTTTAATTCCTTCCCAGGTGCCACTTTTTTAGGAACTTAGTGCGCCACCTTGCCACTTTGCCAAAGCTCTTCTTGTATCATAATTTACGAAGTTTTTCTTAAAAGCCCACTTAACCAAGTCTCCTATTCACTTAAAATCCAAACTTGATATTTTACCGGGTTTTAACTTAGGCTTGGGCCTTCTAAAGGCCCACTAACACTTTTAAACTCAATTCCAATATTCAGAACACCAAAATTTTAAAAATTCACCAAAAATCATAGAAACCCGAAAAATCTCGAAAATTAGGGCGTTACAACTCTACCCCCTTAAAGAAATTTCGGCCTTGAAATTTACCTGCTCCAAACAATTGAGGGTATTGTTGACGCATAGTCTCTTCTGGCTCCCAAGTAGCCTCTTCCCTTCCATGATTGCGCCACAATACTTTTACCAACGGAATTGACTTCCTTCTTAAAACTTTAACCTCTCGATCTAGAATTTGCACGGGTTCCTCCTCAAAGGTCAAATCAATCTTTATTTCAATCTCCTCCACCGGCACAACATGTGAAGGATTCGATTGATACAGTCTCAACATGGACACATGGAAGACATCATGGATTCTATCCAACTCCGGTGGTAACTCCAACTGATACGCTACTGGCCCTACCCATTTGAGAACCCGATAAGGCCCTATAAACTGCGGACTCAGTTTACCTTTCTTGCCAAACCTCAAAATCTTCTTCCAGGGTGAAACCTTCAAGAAAACCATATCCCCAACAGCGAACTCGATCTCCTTACGCTTCAGATCCGCATACGACTTCTGTCTATCAGAGGCCTCCTTTAACCGATCCCTTATTAACTTAACTTTACTCTCATTATCTGCCACTAATTCTGGTCCAAGAACTTGTCGCTCTTCCAACTCCATCCAACACGTAGGCGTACGGCACCTTCACCCATAAAGTGCCTCATATAGAGCCATTTGAATAGTCGCTTGATAACTGTTGTTGTATGCAAACTCCACCAATGGCAAGTAGTCCTCCCAACTACCTCGAAAGTCGATGACACAACCCCTTAACATATCCTCCAGAACCTGAATAACCCTTTCCGACTGTCCATCTGTCTGAGGGTGAAAAGCAGTGCCAAAGTCCAATCGTGTACCCAACGTCTTCTGTAACTTCTGCCAGAATCGAGATGTGAACCTTGGGTCTCGATCAGAAATAATCAAAACTGGCACCCCATGCAGTCGCACTATCTCTGCCATATACAACTTGGCTAACTTCCTAAGGGAGTAATCCGTACGGACAGGTATGAAATGGGCAGATTTCGTCAACCTATCCACAATCACCCACACAGAATCTTTCTTGGAGGGTGTCAAAGGTAGCCCACTCACAAAATCCATAGTTACTCTTTCCCACTTCCATAGTGGAACTTTCACCAGTTGAAGCAACCCAGAAGGCAGTTGGTGCTCAGCCTTAACTTGCTGGCACGTCAGACATTTCCCAACAAATTTAGTCACCTCTCTCTTTAAACCAGGCCACCAATACACCTCTTGCAAATCTCTATATAACTTATTCCCTTCAGGATGCATAGCACAAGGACCACCATGAGCCTCTTTTAGAATTGACTGCCTCAATTCAGAATCCTTTGGAATACAAATCCTTCCACGAAAGCAGAGAACTCCATCAGTATTCAGCCTAAAATATGAATTCTCTCTATTCTCAGCTTGCTGAAATCGAGGAACCAACGAATTATCCTTTAACTGCTTCTCCTTAATCTGTTCAGTCCAAGTAGGTCTCACTTGCAACTCTGCCAACAGACTTCCATCATCGTACAAACTCAAACGAGCAAACATAGCTCTTAAATCAGCAACAATCCTTCGACTCAATGCATCAGCCACCACATTAGCCTTGCCTGGGTAGTACTCAATTGAACAGTGGTGATCCTTAAGCAACTATATCCATCTTTGTTGCCTAAGGTTTACCTCCTTCTGAGTCAACAGATACTTTAGACTTTTATGATCTGTGTAGATAATACACCTTTCTCCATACAAATAGTGTCTTTAAACTTTCAACGTGAAGACCATTGCGGCCAACTCTAGATCATGCGTAGGGTAATTTGCTTCATGAGGCTTAAGCTGTCGCAAAGCATAAGCGACCACCTTACCCTCTTACATCAGTACGAATCCTAATCCCACATGCGACGCATCGCTGTACATAATGAAGTCCTTCCCAGACTCTGGTTGAATCAACACTAGCGCCTCAGTCAATACCTTTTTCAACTTGTCAACAGCTTCTTACTGTTTCTCAGTCCAGACAAAGGCTACTCCTTTCCTTAATAGTTTCGTCAACGGTGTAGCAATCAGAGAACATCTCTCTACGAAACTTCTGTAATAGCCTGCCAGACCTAGAAAACTCTGGATTTTTGATACTGTCCTCGATGGTTTCCATTCCAGAACTGCCTCAATTTTCCGTAGATCTACTTTAATTCCTTCAGCAGAAACAACATGCCCCAGAAAAGTCACTTCTCGCAACCAAAATTCACACTTACTAAACTTCGCATAGAGTTGCTTCTCTCTCAACACTTGCAGCACCATACGGAGATGCTCATCATGCTTCTCCTTAGTTTTTGAATATACCAGAATATCATCGATAAAGACGACTACATATCGGTCCAAGTAAGGTTGGAACACTCGATTCATCAAATCCATGAAAGTTGCAGGTGCGTTCGTCAACCCAAATGGCATAACCAGAAACTCGTAGTGACCATATTGAGTCCTGAATACCGTCTTGTGAATATCCACCTCCTTTACCCTTAGTTGATGATATCCAAATTGAAGATCGATCTTGGAAAATACCGAAGCTCCCCTAAGCTGATCAAACAGGTCATCGATCCTTGGCAATAGGTACTTGTTCTTTATCGTCAGTTTGTTCAACTGGCGATAATTGATGCACATACGCATCGTCCCATCCTTCTTCTTCGTGAATAGCACTGGTGCTCCCCATGGAGACATACTTGGTCTAATGAAGCCTCTATCCAACAACTCCTGGATTTGAGCTTTCAGTTCCACTAACTCCTTCGGTGCCATCCTATAAGGCGCGATGGACACTGGAGCCGTTCCAGGCAACAAATCAATCCCAAACTCAACTTCTCAGTTCGAAGGTAATCCAGGAAGCTCCTCTGGGAAAACATCTTGAAATTCCCTAACAGTTCTAACTGTCTCCACAGTTACATTCTCAGTTTTAGTTTGGCTTACAAAAGTCCCTTGTGAATTAGCTTTTTAGCCCTTAAGGCTGAAACCACATTGGACAAATAGTCCCTTCGTTCTCCAATAACCATTACCTCCTCATCCTCTATAGTCCTTAACACTATCCTCTTAGCTGCACAATCCAAAGTTGCCCTATGCTTAGTCAACCAATCATTCCTAAGATCAGATTAAACTCGCCAAATGGTAACTCCATCAAGTCTCCACAGAAGATCCTACCTTAAGTCTCTAAAGGCACCTCCCTAAAGAGTTTATCTACCCTAACCGAGTGACCCAGATGACTTATCACAGTTACCCCACTCACAGTTTCCTTAGAGTGCACACCCAACATCCCAGAAATGTCACATGCAACATACGAATGGGTTGATCCCACATCTATAAGAGTAGTATAAGGTATGCTAGAGATCAAAAACGTAACAATTATTACGTCAGGTGCATCACCCTCCTCTCGGCAATGAGCAGCATAAATAAGAGCTGGTTGACGAGCCTTCGCATTAGCATCACCCTTGCCAGGTGCTCCACGTCCATAACCATTGCCACCTCGACCTTGTCCATGCCCTCTCGGCGGTGGCAGTCCACCTCGCACTGGTTGAACAGCCACTTGCTCAGCAACTGGAGCCTGAGCTGGCCTCCAAGGACAATCATTGATCCTATGTTCCTTTGACCCACAACGAAGACATGCCCCAGTACGTTTCCAGCATTCTCCCAGATGCACTTTACCACAATCTCCGCAAGGTTGTGGTCTAACCGTGTTTACCGAAACTGCTCGAACCGACTCCTCCACCCTAGCTCTCTTAACATTCCAATTTGCAGCACCAGCTGGTCCAGCATCTCTCCTGAATCAGTTTCGATCCCTATCGCGGTTCTTTCATTCAGCTTGCTTCACCTCTTCAGCTATCTTAGCCTTCTCTACCACTGCAGCAAAATCGCGCTCTCTCTGCGGAGCTATCAGCACCCTTAACTCATCCCTGAGGCCATCCTCAAAGCGAACACTGTGCTCGTACTCAGTAGCAACAATTCCGCTGGCATATCGGCTCAACCTCAGAAACTCTGCCTCATATTCAACAACTGAGCTATTGCCCTAGGTCAGGTTCAGAAATTCCTTCCTCCGAGCATCCACATAGCTGGCTCCGACATATTTTCCCTTGAAAACCATCTTAAACAATTCCCAGGTTACCTGCTTAGCTGGGGTACTCTCTCTCACAGTAATCCACCATTGGTATGCTTCATCTCGTAGCAGAAACACTACTCCCTTTAGTTTTTGCTCCACCGAGCAGTCCAGGTCGTCCATAATCCTTTCCGTAGCTTCCAACCAATACTCAGCTACGTACGGGGCTACTCCAGATATGCCCCTGAAAACCTCTACTCCGTTAGGCCGGAGTCGCTTAGAAATAGACCCTCTATTAATAGGCCCGACATTAGCTCCAGCAACCCTTTCCAGAACCCTCAACATAGCCTGGGGCAGAGCATCGTCCTCTGCAGCCCGATCGTGTGGCCCATTTTCAACCACTGGTGGTGGTCATGCCCCACCAGTTGGCATGTGCTCCGAAGATGAAGACCCAGCTTGTGCACTGCCTCGGCCACGTCCTCGGCCTCGTCCACGAGCAGCTCTCGTACTCATATCGACTTATCTGATTTAGAATTTTATGACAATAGGTTAATATTTCAGTTATTTATTACAAATGCCTTATGTAAGGATAGAGTTTCAGAGTTGTTTTCGCGAATACGTTGCCTAGTTACAGTCTCAGTTTTTCTAGGGTTTAGTTTCCCTACAGTCTCAATCTCTACCGTTTTCAGTTCTACCCTACCTACAGTATCATAGCAAGGTCTCAATTCTATCTACAGTATTGTTTTAGTACAGTACAGTATATAAAGCAGGAATACTTACAGACTTGGTGCCGGGGATTCAGTGTGCCACTTCTTCAGTTGCCAAATTTCAGAAAAACTCAAGACTTTTCAAAAGCAAACTTTTAAAACAAGTATATTTTGAAGAAAACTAGCTTGAAAAAAACATTTTCCCTATATTTTCAAAAACCGATTTCTAAAAATACCCTTTTTGAGCCTAAGTTTTAAAATTTTACGAAAATGTTTTTGGACCCGATCCACAACCGAGTTGTTGCAATCGGGCTCTAATACCACTAAATGTAACACCTCAAACTTGTCCCAAACGTTATGGCCAAATCTGGTGTGTCACATGACCTACATCTAACCACGTTACCTAGTTACTAAGATTAGGGCGAGCTTTGCAAAACCATTTTTGTTATTTTAAGAGAAATTCCCGATTTACTTAATAAATGTCGTATTTAATACCGATTGTGATAGGGTTTAAAAAAAAACGTGACTTTTGATACTCTTTGGAAAGTGCATTTGGTTTGAAAACATTCGTTTATCGTGTTATTTCGAAAACAAGCAAATCCAATTTTCAAAAACAATATAAATAATATTATTCTTAAGTGAAAACAAATAAAATAAGTAAGGAATTAAAACCCAAAATAAAATAAATAGAGCGGCCTTATTACAACCCAGAAACCATAATAAAAATAATCTAAATAAATAATAAATTAAAATAATTGAAAACCAGAAATTTAATCTTCGTGGCCACTCTAAATCCCTCCCAGCTCCAAGTCCACCAACTGGGGCTCATCTACATGGATGGAAAGAAAGGGGGTAAGTTTGGAAAACTCAGTGTGTAAAGAATGCCCATCCAGAGCCCACATCAATTCAAGCCCACTGGCCCGAAGCCCTATCCAGTCACAGTGGTAACTGGGCCGAAGCCCTATCCAGATACAGTAAACTGGGCCTTAGCCCTTTTCAGATAACAGTACGGCCCATAGGCCCATTTCAGAACAGAACAGATATTAACATATATGCAAACCCAACCCAGCCTAAATCCAACCGCTACACTCCACCAGAACCAGCCCTACACACCATGTGGGGAATAACTCAACCCACCCAGCCCTGCACTCCACAGTTGCAGCATAGCTGCTCAGATATCAGTAATTTGAGGCAAAGCCTCCAGTACGTGGTCAAGCCACTTTCAGTACTTCCTCCATCAATATCCCCGTCCCATGCAACAGATAATAATGACATGGTATGCAGTAAACAGTAACAGTAAAAGATGTATTTTGGTCACACTTAGCCCTAGGGGTATAACAGTCATTTTGCTCCTAGAGGTAAAATAGTAATTTTCCACCACCAAGGGTTTTTAGTAACTTTATCAATTTTTAGGGTTTTCATGCATATTACAGGCCTTACTAATCCATTTGTCATCACAATAATCTACTTAACTTAATTTATCAGTTTTAGCCATTGGGCCCTAAAACCCCTAATGGGCCCTACAGTGTCTATTAACAAATTAAGCCCATTTGGTTCAAATTTTATGATCAATTTATCAGTTTAAACAATTTTGAACCTACAGTCTATCAGTACACATTATTTACCTATTTTCACCCATACGGGCCCGTAAGCCCATTGGGCCTATTTTCAGCCCATCGAGGCCCAATTACCGAAGTGCACGAAATTTCACACACGACTAACTTACCACTTTGCAATTTTAGATCTAACATTTCCTAAACATCTTGTGAGCACTCGCACACTCACAAGCCCACGAAATGCCGAAATTTTGGCATTTTGGCTTTTGCCGAATTGAACTATGAGAGGGTGTTCGATACACACCTGTTTCATGGCGACTGCTACTGAGATCCCCCAGGATGTTCTACAATCAATTACCACATTTCTTAGATTGCAAATCTACAACAAACAATCCCAATATTCACTTACCCATATTCGGCCAATGCCCCTTAAGCCTTCAAAATGTTACCTTTGTCGAAAACCGATGACTAGATCTAAGTCTAGTGGTTCCAAAGATCCAAGCCTTCGATCAATCACCTCTAGTATACACTAATCACTAAAAGAAATCATTGGTTAATGACCCTTAGAGCCCTATGCCCAAATCGACAGCCTCCCTAGATTTTAGGGACTTTGGCTTTTTCTAAATTGTAAAATAACTTATAGATCTAGGTTAATGAGCACTTACCACTGATTTCCCTTCTGTTTCTACTCAGATCTGATGTAGAACTAGCCCCTAAACGATAGTAGAACTGGAATCCAGGAGATCTGAAGTTTCGGCTATAAGTCCCTAAATCTATGGTATTTCAGCTTTTTAAGTGATAAAGAAGATAATGATTTGAGGCTATAACTTGGAGTAGTGCTGTTGATAGATACTAAGGGTTTAGAGAATATGAAATTCAATCAAAAGGAATGAAAAGAAAAGAAGGAATTGGCTTGGAGAAATCGGCACAAGAAGTAAGTTTTCGGGATTTCGGCTTTTATGGCAATCGGCTATGACGGTTTTAGGGAGGATGGATTTGAGTAATAAGGGTGTTCGGTTGAGGTAGGAAGCAAAAAGGAAAAGAAAACAATGGAAGAGAAGAAGAGGAAGAAGAAATCAGCACAAAAGAGAAGGAATTTGCGTTTTCAGCTTTTGTGAAAACTTAAAAAAGGATGAATGAAAGTGAAAGCTTTTAGGTGGCTAACCCTAATTCTCCAAGACAGAAAAAGAAAAGAACCTAACCCTAATATCAACTAAAACAATCGGCCCAACCTCCCTAAGGCCCTTGCCGATATTCATTTAAGTGATCACATGCCCGGCTCATGCCTAAAAACTAAAAAGTAACAATATGCTTTCCTTGCAACTTGAACCCTGGACCTTTAATTCCTTCCCAGGCGCCACTTTTTTAGGAACTTAGTGGCACCATCTTGCCACTTTGCCAAAGCTCTTTTTGTATCATAATTTACGAAGTTTTTCTTAAAAGCCCACTTAACCAAGTCTTCTATTCACTTAAAATCCAAACTTGATATTTTACCGGGTATTAACTTAGGATTGGGCCTTCTAAAGGCCCACTAACACTTTTAAACTCAATTCCAATATTCAGAGCACCAAAATTTTAAAAATTCACCAAAAATCACAGAAACCCGAAAAATCCCAAAAATCAGGGCGTTACAAAAAATGTAAGTATGTAAGTTGAGTAGCATTTTATTATTATGAAATTGTTGCTATTATTATTATTGAGTTATGTGACTGGCCTTGAGAATTTTGAGCAAGTAAGTTTTAGCTATGAATTGCCAAGGCATTAATATTTCAAAGTCCATGTTTATAACACGGTAATTAAGGAAGAATTGATGGAAAAAGACCAGGGTTGACCCATGGCAACATAAGTTAAGGATACCAAGTAAGACCATGCCAAGGCATGGCATTGGTGAATTTTACAAGGCAAGGAAATCATGTAAGACCATGTCAAGACATGGCATTGATAAGTTACTATAAGGCAAAGATCCCATGTAAGACCATGCCAAGGCACGACATTAGTAAGTTTTACCAGACAAGGAAATCATGTAAGACCATGTCAAGACATGGCATTGATAAGTTACTATAAGGCAAAGATCCCATGTAAAACCATGCCAAGGCATGGCATTGGTGAGTATATAAGGCAAGGATCCCATGTAAGACCATGCTAAGGCATGGCATTGGCGAGTACATAAGGCAAGGATACCACGTAAGACCATGTTAAGACATGGCAATGGTAAATTTCAAAAGGAAAGGTACTTGAGTAATCTAAAGAGTAAGTTAAAGAGATGACAAGTAAGATCACGAGGAAAGAGCACAGGTATGTACATAAGGCTTATTAATATTGAGGTTATAAGTTGATAATATTGAAAGTACTTTAATGAGTATATTCAACTATTAAGTAAGTGATAAGTTTTCAATTATACTTATGATGGTTTTTGACATGATTAGCAATATGCCTATATATTATGAGAGAGAGTATTAATGTGTTAAGTGAGACGTTGCAAGTACAGAAGCAAGCTATTAAGTAAGGTATTTTTTTTAATTATTCCAAGCCTTTGGTAAAGTCACCAATGAGTAAATCGGGAAAGTAAGAACTTAACATTATTTATGCATATGAAGAAAGCTTAATAATAAGCTAAATCCATTACTAATGCCTATTATTTTACATGTGAATACTAAGCTTTATAAGCTTACCTCTTTCCTTTCCTCTGTTTTAGAGTTTTACCAAACAAGCTCAGGTTGGAGGTCGTCGGAGATTGCTTCACACTTTCGACTATCAAGTTACCAATTGGGTATTTTCATTGAAATGTTTTCAGTTATGGCATGTATAGGGACTTGGCCATTTTGTGTGTATGTCCTTATGATATGGCTAAATAAGAACATGTGTTGATGTTATGTATGCCTAAATGAGGTTTAATGCAAAGAAATTATGAAAGAGTAAAAGTTGGTTATGAAACAGTTTTGGGACAGCAGCAGTGACATGATTTTGAAATATCACTAAAAAATGTAGAAATGGAATTGAATGGTGAATGAGATATAGAATTAAATCTTATTTAGTTTATTTTCATAAGAAAGAAACAGAGTAAGCAAAGGAAGTCTGTATTTTGAGATATTTAAACTCTTATGAGACTGGTTTAGAGTGACTTCGTGATCCCCTGTTCTGATTTTATAATTTCACTAAAAATTGTAAAAAAAGAATTATGATGTATAATTTATATGTCTAGATTTATTGGTGAGTCTATTTTTATTAGAAACAAATAGACACATTATCTAAATTCTGTAAAATGAGATAATTAATTTTTAGTGAAGAGAGGTAAGGTTTGTTGGACTGTGAAACAGGGGAAAATTTAATGAATAAAGCCAAACCAAAAATTCTGGAAAAATTATGGTAAGAGGATATATGAGTCTAGTTTCAAGGAAAATTTATAGATTTAAATTTTGAGTTCTGTAACTCAATTTATAATTAATTTAGTGACTATAACGTAAGTGGACAGTTTTATTATGAATAGTTAAATAAATTGTTTTGATTTGTGTAAGTAATCGGAAAAATTTTAATGTTCCTGGTTTGGTCCCGAACCGTTTCAATTGTATGTTTTAGGGCCTTAAGGGCCCTTTTTAGGGATATATTAGATGAATGTGAGAGAATTAATTTTAAAAGTAAATTTTTATGCCCCGAATTAGTAAGATAAGTCTGGTAACGCCTCGTGCTCGACTCCGACGACGGTCTTGGGTAAGGGGTGTTACACATGACATGATTACAGTATCCTTCGTATCTTTGATACTTACATGTAATTTTTCTTTCATGTCTCCATCATGTCTTGGTAAAATTCATATCAATAAATTTTTTTGAATTTTACATAGCTCATAAATTGGCTTAGCGATAAGTCTCATGAAACTTCATGGATTCATAGAAAAATCATTACATTTAAAAATTCATAAAATATAAGGCTAGATTATTACATACAACTTACCTCGGGTCCAAAACGAGGACAATTGTTTGATTTAGTCCACTATCTTGCTTTTTCCCCAATTTCAATCCGGGCTTCATGTTTCTTGATTTAAAATGACAAATTAAGCTAATTTAATACACACATTGGCTAAATAGCCCATAATTTACACTTTGGAAAAATTTATAATTTTCCCCTAAACTTTTGCATATTTGCAAAATAATCCCTAGGCTCGTATAACAAAATGCACTTATTTTCTAGGTTACCCAAGCCTAGACGAACCTTTCATGTGCGGATGGCAGCCTACATTTCTCATCAATTTGTACAATTACTACACATCTTACTAACTTTGCAATTTAGTCCCTATTAGAAACTTTCATGAAAAATCACCTAGAGAAAGGTGTTTACTATACTTTAAACTTTCATATTCTACCACTAGACATCAACATACTTGCATGTCATGCGTGGGTATATTTTTTAGCATAAACCCTAGCTCAAATTAGTGGTAGAAATAGCTAGATTAAGCTACGAGGATTTCAAAAATACGAAAAGCATGAAAAATGGGGCTTGGAGTCACTTACTTGGAGCTTGAAAATGAAAGGAACCCTAGCTATGGAGTCCCTTGGAATTTCGGCACAAGCATGGAGAAGATGGACACTTTTTGCTTTCTTTTTCCCTTTTTATTTAATTAATTTACCAAATGACCAAAATGCCCTTATGGCCTTTCTTTAAAATTTTACCCTTCTATGGGCATTTTTGTCCATAGTGCCAAAAATTGGTCTAATTCCAAATAAGGACTCCTAATAATTTTTCTAATGTCAATTCATCCTTAAAGCTTCTAGAAACTCAATTATGCAACTTTTGCAATTTAGTCCTAAAGGGCAAATTAATCACTAATTCATAAAATTTCCTTCATGAAATTTTCTCACTATCATGCAATCATATCAATAGCTCAATAATAATCATGAACTATTTTTTTCTACTTCGAATTTGTGGTCTCAAAGCCACTATTCTGACTAGGCCCTCATTCGGGCTGTTACAATTCTCTCCCTGAGGGATTTTCATCCCCGAAAATCCTACCAGTGAATAAGTTGGGATATTGGTTCCTCATGTTTTCCTCAAGTTCCCATGTTGCCTCTTCTACCCCATGTCTTTGCCATAGTACTTTCACTAGGGCAATACTTTTATTTCTCAACTATTTAACTTCCCGAGCCAAAATCTTAACCGGTTCTTCACCATAAGTCATGCCCAGTTGAATCTCAATCTCTGTCGGGGTAATATGTGTGAAGGATCTGACCAATAGTGTCGTAACATGGACACATGGAATACATCATGAATCTTTTCCAATTCGGACGGTAAAGCTAGCCGATAAGCTACCGGCCCTATCCTTTCGGTGATCTCATATGGCCCGATAAAATGTGGACTTAACTTGCCCTTTCGGCCATTCTCCACGAAGATACTTTCAAGAATACTTTATCCCCAACTTGGAACTCTATTTCCTTCCTTTTTAAATCGGCATACGACTTTTGTCTGTCAGATGCAGCTTTCAAATAGTTTCGAATCACTTTTACTTTTCCCTCTGTTTCCTTGACTAGATCAACCCCATGAATCTGATTTTCCTTAAGTTCAGTCCAATATAAAGGCATTCTATGTTTACGCCTATATAAGGCCTCATAAGGCGTCATTTTCAAACTCGATTAGAAACTATTGTTGTAGGCAAATTCTGCCAATGGTAAGTACCTTTCCCAACTACCTTGAAATTCCAATACACAGCATCTAAGCATATCTTCAAGCACTTGTATTACTCTCTCCGACTGACCATCGATTCGTGGGTGGAAAGCAGTGCTAAAATTTAGCTTCATGCCCAAAGCTTCCTGTAGCTTCTTCCAAAATCGCGACGTGAACTGTAACACCCCTTACCTAGGTTCGATGCCAAAATCGAGTACGAGGCATTACTGGTCGATAACATAACCGATCATACAAGATCAAGCCATAAAATTTCGTTCCAATTTAAAACTAATCATAGAATATCGTACCATTATTAAAATCAGCCTAGGGGCCCAGAACATAGTTTGGGGGTAGTCCGAGACCAAACTAAGAACTTAGAAAAGTTTTGGAAGATTAGGTAAAAAACAAGGCACACGCCCGTGTAAGACAGGGGCACGCCCATGTGGGCAAGCTGTGTAGTCACACACGCCCGTGTCCCCAACCCGTGTTGAATTTTTGGAAAATTATTTTTCATTTCGAACTTACAGGGGCTTTCACACAGCCGAGCACACGCCTGTGTCCTTGGCTCGTGTCCTTCACACGCCCGTGTGAAAAACTGAGGGTATTTTGTTTATGACGTCAGCATGTAATTTTGGTCACACGGCTCCGGGACACCCCTGTATGACCAGGCCATGTGACGTCCTTAGTCTCCGAAAATCCCATGCAACATTCACACGCCCTACATACATGGTCATAGGGGCTGGCCGTGTTGCCCTAAGTTAGGCTATTTTCCAAGCCATTCTTTGCCCCAAAACACATGCTATCTATACCACTTTTAATACCACATGACTTAAACATTTTTAGGCATCTAAATGGCTTCATTTAACCATCAATCATCTATTTTAACTTAACCACACACAAATGCATTAATCATTCTATGAAATGTCTCATAAGGATAGATAAGTAAAACAACATCATCATTGGCCATGTCGCACGGCCTTAATTACAAAATATCACAAAAAGAGACACACACCTACATGGTTATCAATCTTCCTCAACATTTACACACCATTAAGACCCTATACATGCCATAGTCTAAGGAGTTCATTTCAATGCACCAAAAGATAAAACTGATAGAGTGGGTGATCCTCCAACACGTCTCGATCTCGAGCTGGCTCGACTGAATCTATAAAACAAGGGAAAAGAGATAAGAGTAAGCTTTAAAAGCTTAGTAAGTGTATATATAAATAATTAACATCATAGCAATACTTAGCTATACCAAGGGTTATCTCTCACACACCAGCTTACCACCGAAACTTACAAACATTCCCATACAAACCATGCGCAATATTTTCCCCTACTCAAGTCCTCATGTACCCTGGCACCCACATGCAATAACCCACAATCTCATTCACCCAAAAGAATGCACCTGCACTGACATACCATACTACCACACCAAATCTCTTTAGTAAGCCTTCCCGTTGAGCTCTTCGGATTAACATTCGATACTCGGTGGATTTTCAGCTCATAACTCCACCAATCCATAACTCGACTCCCGTGTACACATGGCAAAGCTCACCTTATCACTCATGTGACATAACTATCTTTGATCCGTAGCTGTTGTGTACACATGGTAAAGCTCACTTTATCACACATGTGACCTAGCTACATTTTATCCGTATCTCCTGTTTTTCTGAAGGCTTTACCGGGAACTCCCATTTCCCACACTTTCAACATCTTAGAAATTTTTCAACGTTAACCTCTCATAATAAACATTAAAAATTATTAATGTACAAATAAAATGGACAAATTACTTACATATAAACTTACCTCGACAACAAAAGCGATATTTTGTGATTTAATCCGAAACCTTGCCCTTGCCCCGGTCAAGGTCGATTCCTCAATCTTCTCGATCTATAATGACACATTTAACTTGTTTAATACACACATTACTCAATTTAATCCAAAATCATCCTATGACCATTTTTACCATTTTACCCCTAACTTTGTCAATTTTTACAACTAAGTCCCTAGGCTCGTAAATTGAAATGTATCCATTTTCTTGGCTACCCAAGCCTAGCCGAATCTCAATGGCACCCAAAACAACCTACATTTCTCATAAATTCATACTTTTACCATGCAATTTGTTAACATTACAATTTAGTCCCTATTAGGGACTTTCATGAAAAATCACCTCGAAATCATATTTTACCACACCTTAAACCTCCATGTTCCACCATTAGACATCAAAATACTTGCATGTAACACATGGGTAAAATTTTAAACATCAACCCTAGCTTAAAATAATGGTAGAAATAGCTAGATTAAGCTACGAGGATTTTAAAAATACGAAAAAAATCAAAAACGGAGCTCGATTGCACTTGCTTGTGAGCTTGAAAATCAACAAAACCCTAGCTATGGCTTCACCCCAATATTCGGCCAAGTAGAAGAGATATGAACACAATTTGGCCTTATTTTCCCTTTTAATTCTTTTATTAACCAAATGACCAAAATGCCCTTCATTAAAAACCTTTAATATTCCACCCTTCCTTGGGCATTTTTGTCCAAACTAAGTTAAAATGGTTTAATTACCATATAAGGACCTCTAATTTAGAAACCCAATTCAATCAAATACCTTTATAGATTAAAACCCATATTTTTCAACTATTGCAATTTAGTCCAACCTATCAAATTGGACATGTAACCAATAAAATTCACACACCAAAATTTCACATAACTATTTAAACACTTAATAAACATAAAAAATAAATTGAAATAGTATTTTAAACCTCAAATTCATGGTTTCGAGGTCTAAACTGGATTGTTACAACTGGCCCCCCTTAGGAATTTTCATCCCCGAAAATCTTACCAGTGAATAGGTTTGGATATTATTCTCTCATAGCATCCTCAGGCTCCCATGTAGCTTCTTCGAACCCGTGTCGATACCATAAAACTTCTACTAAAGTAATTTTCTTATTTCGTAATTCTTTGACCTTGCGAGCCAAAATTCGAATCAGCTTTTCTTCATAAGTCATATCAGACTGAATTTCTATTTCTGACGGGGAAATCACACGTGAGGGATCAGATCTATATCATCGAAGCATCAATATGTGAAAAACATTATTAATCTTCTCTAATTCAGATGGTAAAGATAATCTATAAGCAACCAGCCTGATACGCTCGATAATCTCATACAGCCTGATGAATCTCGGTGATTGGTTCTTTGTCATAGGTCATATCAGACTGAATCTCAATCTCAGATGGAGAAATCATATATGATGGATTGGATCTATATCGTCATAACATTAATACCTGAAATACATTGTGAATCTTCTCTAACTCAAGTGGCAAGGATAATCTATAAGCAATCAGCCCAATATGCTCTATAATCTCATACGGTCTGATAAATCTCAAACTCAACTTGCCTTTTCTACCAAATCGGTGTATTTTCTTCCACGGAGACACTTTCAAAAACACTCAATCCCCGATCTGAAACTCAATATCTTTTCATTTCAAGTCTGTGTATGACTTCTAACGATCTAACGTTGTTTTCAAACTATCACGAATCATTTTCACTTTCTGCTCAGTCTCTTTGATCAAATCTACCCCTTGAATCTTATTCTCACTAAGCTCTGTCCAATACAAAGGTGTTCAGCATTTGCGACCATATAAAGCTTCGTATGGTGTCATTTTTATACTTGATTGAAAGCTATTATTGTACGCAAATTCAATCAATGGCAAGTATTTTTCCCATGTACTTTCGAACTCAATGATGCAGCATCTCAACATATCCTTGAGTATCTGAATGACTCTCTCGATTTGACCATCCATTTGCGAGTGAAAAGTAGTACTAAAATGTAATTTCGTACCTAAAGCCTCTTGCAATTTCTTCCAAAATCGCGAACTAAATCTCGAATATCTATCCGAAGCAATAGATACTGGCACCCAGTGCAATCTCACAATATCATAAATGTATAACTCAGCTAACTTATCAAGCGAGCAGTCTAATCATACCGGAATAAAATGAGCTGTCTTCGTCAATCTATCAGTGACACCCCTTACCCGAGACTGTTGCTGGAGTCGAGCACGAGGCGTTACTAGACTTATCTTACTAGTTCAGGGTATAAAAATTTATTTTAAAATTAATCCACTCACATTCATCCAATATATCCCTAAAAAGGGCCCTCGAGGCCCTACAACATGCAATTGAAATGGTTCGGGACCAAACTGAGAACATTAAAAATTTTCCGATTACTTACACAAATCAAAACAATTTATTTCACTATTCATAATAAAACTGTCCACTTGCATAATAGTCTCTAAATTAATTATAACTCGAGTTACGAAACTCAAAATTTAAATCCATAAATTTTCCCTGAAAATAAACTCATATATCTTCTTACCATAATATTTCCAGAATTTTTGGTTTGGCCAATTAATACAATTTATTCATTAAAACCTCCCCTGTTTTGCTGCCTAATAGCCTGATCACTCTTCACTAACATTTCAATTTCTCTTTATAAAGAATTCAAAAGATGTTCACGTTTGTTTCTTCTAAAAATAGACTCAATAAGGAATCTAAACATATAAATTATGTTCTATAATTATTTTTTACAAATTTTAATTATTTTTCCAAATCAAAATAGGGGATCAAGAAATCATTCTAAACCAGTCTCACAAAAATTTAAATAACTCAGAATATAGACTTCCTTTGCTTGCTTTGTTTATTTCCTATGAAAATAGACTCAATAATCTTTAATTCTATATCTCATTCACCATTTAATTCCATTTCTAAAATTTTTAATGATTTTTTAAAATCACATCACCCCTATCATCCGAAAAATATTCCATGGCCAACTTTTACTCTCTTATATTTCTTTGCATAAACTATCATTTAGGCATACATAACACCAAAACATGTTCTTAATTAGCCATTTCAATAGCTAATCATTATCAAGTATTCACATGCCATTCTTTAGTCATATCATAAGGACATACACACAAAATAGCCAAGTCCCTATACATGCCATAACTTAAAACATTTCGAATCACAAAATACCAAGATAGCTCTTTGATAGTGTGAAATGATCTCCAAAGTCCTTATGATCCCCGACTTGGCTTGGCGATGTTATAAAAAGAGAGAAAAGAAAGAGAGTTAGCATAAAGCTTAGTAAGTTTGCATGTAAATAAATAACAGCATTCTAAATGAATTATCAAGATAACTTTAACCTTCAAGCTCAAGATGCATAAGTCTTGAATTTTCTTACCAGAACCTTTCGAACATGGACATATCTTACCTTTCCTTGAGTATACTCTTTAAATTTCCCGTTGAACCACTTGGAATACTAAGGATACATGGGTACCTTTCCTTTTTAAACTTACCATTGCCATGTCTTGACATGGTCTTATGTGGTATCCTTGCCTTATAAACTCACCATTGCCATGCCTTGGCATGGTCTTACATGGGATCTTTGCCTTATAGTAGCTTATCAATGCCATGTCTTGACATGGTCTTACATGATTTCCTTGCCTTGTAAAACTTACCAATGCCATGCCTTGGCATGGTCTTACTTGGTATCCTTAAACCCTAATGTCATGACATTTGTATCCTACACTTTCCTAAGGTTCAATCGGGACTTTTAAGTATCATTTCACCATCAATTCTTACTTGAGTCATCAATGAGTAAATTCGCAAAATAAACATATAGATGCTGAAAAATAATAGTACTAAATATAAATAACAAAACATTGCATTTGTTTACCGCAAACTTACCTTGATACAAAATACGATCAAATATTTTGATCTAGTCCTCAATATTTTTTCTTTCCTCGGTCTACCCCTGAATTTCGTTCTTCTTGATCTATAATAGAAATTTTAGCTTATTTAATACTCGCATTTATCAAAACAGTCCTTGACTCTAACTTTGGCAAAATTATGATTTTACCTCTAAACTTTTACATATTTATACTTTTGCCCTAAAGCTCGGAAATTAAAATTTATCCCTAATTCTTATATTTTAGGACATGCTGATCATTTTTTTTCCTTCTATGGCCATCAAATTCTCATTTTAACATGTACTTATGAACATGAGGTATTTTTATCGATTATGTCGTTTTACTCGTTTTCGCTTAAAATCATTTAGAAAAAATTGTTTAACATAATTTCAAACTTCATATTCTACAATAAAACATCAAAATAGACACATTTCACCTATGGGTATTTTTCCAAATATGAACCCTAGGTTAAATTATTGCTAAAATAAGCTAAATCAAGTTACCGGGACTCCAAAACGTAAAGAACATTAAAAACGGGGCTTGGATGCACTTACTATGAGCTTGAGAAGTTGAAGAAACCCTAGCAATGGAGACACATGAAGTTTTGGCCAACTTGAGAAGATGATAACAATTTTTCCATCTTTTCCCTTTTAATTCCTTTTAATTACCAAATAACTAAAATACCCTTCATTAAAACTTTAGTTATTTTTATCTATGTATGTCCATTTTTGTCCATGAAAACCTAATGGTCTAATTACCATTTAAGGACCTCTACTTCAATTATGCTCTTCAATTTAATCCTTTCCTATCTAGAACTCATATTTATCAACCTTTTCAAACAAGCCCTAATAGGCAAATTAAACTTGTAATTCATAGAATTTTCTATCGATATTCTAACACATGCATCTAATCACTCGGTAAATTATAAAAAATAATCGGAATAAATTTTTCTATCTCAGATTCATGGTTTCGCAACCACTGTTCCATTTAGGCCCTATTTTCAGATGTTACACTATCAACCACAACCCAAATCGTATTTTTTTTATCAGAGATAAGGGCAAACCCGAAACAAAGTCCATAGTCACTCTATCCCATTTCCATTCAGGAATCATAATCGGCTGTAATAGATTGGATGGTATCTGATGTTCAGCTTTGACTTGCTGACAAATCAAACATTTCGAAACGAAATCTGAGATGTCCCATTTCATATCAGGCCACCAGT
This sequence comes from Gossypium stocksii, assembly GCA_020496765.1. Classification (NCBI taxonomy): domain Eukaryota; kingdom Viridiplantae; phylum Streptophyta; class Magnoliopsida; order Malvales; family Malvaceae; genus Gossypium; species Gossypium stocksii. The sequence goes on from CM035622.1 coordinate 61,870,551, forward strand.
AAAGCTGTTTTAGATCATTATACATTTTCGTACTTCCAGATGAACAGATAAGAGGCTGCTATGTGTTCATTTAAAATCATCTGAATCAACTTTGAAATTCTCGGAACAAAAATTCGTCTCAGAATCTCAAACAATCATTAACATCAACTCAAAATTCAAAATCAGAATTCGAATCACATTGAGCTCTTTTCATTAACATTTCATTGTCAACTTTCTGGGCATCACATATTTGCTGTAAAAACAACGGTTTCGCTTTCAACTCAGCTATAATCGAAACATCATCGGCTAAAGCCAACTGAACATTCATCGCACGTAGAGCAAACAAAGATTTCTGGCTCAAGCATTAGCAACGACATTTGCTTTTCTCGAATGATAATCAATCACTAGCTAGTAATATTTTAACAATTCTAACCATCTTCTCTATCACAAATTCAAATCTTTCTGAGTCATCAGATATTTCAAACTCTTGTGATCTGAATATACATGACATTTTTCACTAAACAGATAGTGACGTCAAATCTTTAACGCAAACACAATAGCTACTAACTTTAAATCATGTGTTGGGTAATTCTTCTCATGCGGCTTTAATTGTCTTGAGGCATAAGCTATGACTTTGCCTTCTTGCATCAAAACGCAGCCCAAACCATTCAACAAAGCATCACCATAAATCAGAAATTCTTTACTCGATTCTGGCTAAACTAACACTAGAGCCTCAGTCAATAGGGCTTTTAACTGATTAAAGCTTTTCTGGTCATAACGTCTAGACCGGGTTTGAGGTGTTACATTTAGTGGTATCAGAGCTAAGTTGCAACAATTCGGCTGTGGATCGGGTCTAAAAATGGGAGTTTTCAAATAATCAAAACAAAGATTTTCGAAAGATCATGTTTTTAACAATTATTTTCAAAATTAATTGGAACTTGTTTTGATGAACTTCTTTCGTATATAAATGATTTACTTTCAAAGAATAAATTAAGTTTCCTATGAAATTTTTCTAAAGAGTGGCACACCAAATCTCCGGCCCAAGCCTGTAAGTTTTTGAACTTTTCTGATTGTTTCTGAAATTCTGATTATATGCCTGACTAAGACTCTATTATGATACTTTAGCTAGGGTATTACTGAAACTATAGAGACTCTGATAGGTGGACTGAGACTGTAGCTAGGCTACCACGAAAGAAGATAACCTCTGAAATCTACCTATTCATAAGACATCTGTAATAAACACTGAAATATTAATCTGACTCATAAAATTTCTAAAACAGAAAGTACAAAATGAGTACGCGAGCAGCTCGTGGTAGGGGCCGTGGACGTGGCCGAGGTAGTGCACGAGCTGAATCTTCATCTTCGGGACATGCGCCGGCGGCTGATGCACCGATACCACCGGCAACAGAGGTGGAATCTCATGATAGGGGTGTAGGGGATGATGCCTTATCACAAGCGATGCTTCGAGTTTTGGAAAGGGTTACTGGGGCAAGTACCGGTCATAGATTTCGAGGTTCTATTTCTGAGCGACTCCAGGCTAATGGGACAGAATTCTTTAGGGGCGTGTCTGGTGTAGCCCCGAATGTGGCCGAGTATTGGTTGGAGGCTACAGAGCGGATTATGGACGATCTGGATTGCTCTATGGAGCAGAAGCTGAAAGGAGCCGTGTCGTTGCTTAGAGATGAAGCTTATCAGTGGTGGCTCACGGTAAGAGATGGAACTTCAGCTGGTGAGGTAACATGGGAGCTGTTTAAGAAAGCCTTTAAAGGAAAATAAGTTGGGGCTAGCTATGTGGATGCCCGTAGGAAAGAATTCTTGAATCTGGTTCAGGGAAGTAGGACAGTATCTGAGTACGAGGCTGAATTTTTGAGGCTAAGCCGGTATGTTTCTGGGATAGTTGCTACTGAATATGAGCATAGCGTGCGCTTCGAGGATGGTCTGAGGGATGAATTGAGGGTACTGATTGCTCCGCAGAGGGAGCGTAACTTTGCTGCGTTAGTTGAGAAAGCTAAGATAGCTGAGGAAGTAAAGCGTATCGAGAGGCAGAATCGCGAAAAGGATAGAAACCGCTTCCGGAGGGATTTTGGACCATCAGGTGGGGCTAATAGGAATGTTAAGAGGGCAAGAGTGGTGGAATCAGTGCGAGCAGTGCCAATGAATGCTATCAGACCATAGGGTTACAGGAATTGTGGTAAGATACATGTGGGCGAGTGTCGGAAACGTTCTGGAGCCTGTTTTCGATGTGGGTCGATGGAGCATAGGATAAAGGATTATCCTCAGGAACCAGATCAGGATCAAGTTAGGGATCAGAGGGTTGCTTAACCAGTGAGGGGTGGACCACCAGCTCCGAGAGGTCGTGGACAAGGCAGAGGTGGAAATCGAAACGGACGAGGACGAGGAGCACCTGGCAAGGGTGCTGGTTTTGCTGAGGCTCGTCAACCAGCGTTAGTTTATGCAGCTCGTCGCTGAGAGGAGGGTGATGCCCCCGACGTCATAACTGGTACATTTTTGATTTCTAGTATGCCATACACTGCGTTGATAGATGTTGGATCTACACATTCTTATGTTGCATGTGCTATATCTGGGTCGTTGGGTGTACGTTCTGAGGAGACAGTGAGTGGGATATCTGTATTAAGTCTTTTGGGTCACTCGGTTAGGGTAGACAAACTGTATAGAGACGTGCCTATAGAGACTCAAGGAAAAATCTTTTCTGGAGACTTGATGGAGCTACCTTTCGGAGAATTTGATCTCATCTTGGGAATGGATTGGCTTGTAAAGCATAGGGCTACTTTGGATTGTGCTGCAAAACGAATGAGGCTAAAGACTGCAGAGGATGAGGAAGTTATGGTGATAGGTGAACGTAGAGATTATTTGTCCAATGTGGTGTCAGCATTAAGAGCTGAGAAGTGGATTCGTAAAGGATGTGCAGCTTATTTGGCATTCATAGGTCAAGTAGAAACTAAGGAACTAACTGTGGATCAAGTTAGAACCGTTAAGGATTTTCAAGATGTTTTTCCAGAAGAACTTCCAAGGCTACCTCTGAATCGAGAGGTTGAGTTTGGGATCGACTTGTTGCCTGGTACAGCACCAGTGTCTATTGCATCGTATAGGATGGCACCAAAGGAGTTGGTGGAGTTGAAAGCACAGATTCAAGAACTGTTGGATAGAGGCTTCATTAGGCCAAGTGTGTCTCCGTGGGGAGCACCAGTGCTGTTCGTAAAGAAGAAACATGGGTCAATACGAATGTGCATCGATTATCGGCAGTTGAACAAACTGACGATTAAGAATAAGTACCCGTTGCCAAGAATCGATAATCTGTTCGACCAGCTTAGAGGAGCTTCAGTATTCTCCAAGATTGACCTTCGATCTGGGTACCATCAGTTAAGGGTAAAAGAGGTGGATATACATAAGACAGCATTCAGAACTCGCAATGGTCACTATGAATTCTTGGTTATGCCATTTGGGCTGACCAATGCACCTGCAGCATTTATGGATCTGATGAATCGAGTGTTCCAGCCATACTTGGATCGATTCGTGGTCTTCTTTATCGACGATATTTTGGTTTATTCTGAATCCGAGGAGAAACATGTCGTGGTCTTCTTTATCGACGATATTTTGGTTTATTCTGAATCCGAGGAGAAACATGATGAGCATCTCTGTATTGTGCTGCAAGTGTTAAAGGAAAAGGAGCTTTATGCGAAATTCAGTAAGTGTGAGTTCTGGTTGAGGGAGGTAACCTTCTTGGGCCATGTTGTATCTGCTGAGGGGATAAAGATAGACCCTCGAAAGATTGAAGCAATTCTGGAGTGGAAACCACCGAGGTCAGTGGCAGAAATTCGAAGTTTTCTAGGTTTAGCTGGATACTATAGAAGGTTTGTAGAAGGATTTTCTGTGATGGCAGCGCCATTGACAAAACTCATAAGGAAAAGAGTGCCATTTATTTGGACCGAGCAGCAGCAAGAAGCTTTTGAGAAACTAAAGAAGGTTCTGACCGAGGCACCTGTACTGATTCAACCAGAGTCTGGAAAAGATTTTACCGTGTACAGTGATGCATCACATGTTGGGTTGGGCTGTGTGTTGATGCAAGAGGGTAAAGTGGTTGCTTATGCATCGCGACAGCTTAAACCTCATGAAGTGAACTATCCTACCCATGATCTGCAGTTGGCAGCAGTAATCTTTGCACTTAAGATTTGGAGGCATTATCTGTATGGAGAAAGGTGTATTATATACACAGATCATAAGAGTCTTAAGTACTTGCTAACTCAGAAGGAGCTGAATCTGAGCCAACGGAGGTGGATTGAGTTGCTTAAGGATTATGATTGTGCAATTGAGTATCATCCAGGCAAAGCTAATGTGGTGGCTGATGCCCTAAGTCGTAGAACTGTGTCTGATCTGAGGGCAATGTTTGCTCATTTGAGTCTGTATGATGATGGCAGTCTGTTAGCGGAACTACAAGTAAGGCCAACCTGGGTGGATGAGATTAAGGAAAAGCAGTCGAGGGATGAGTCTCTGGTTTCTCAATTTCAGCAGGTTAAGGATGGGAATACCTCTGAGTTTGGACTTAACAGTGAAGGAGTTCTATGTTTTCGCGGTAGAGTCTGTGTTCCTAAGGATTTCAAATTGAGGCAAGAAATTCTGAATGAAGCTCATAAAGGGTTGTGTGCTATGCACCCTGGAGGTAATAAGATGTATCATGACTTAAATGAGTTGTATTGGTGGCCTGGACTGAAGCGAGAGGTAACAGAATTTGTGGGGAAATGTCTGACTTGTCAGCAAGTGAAAGCTGAACATCAGTTACCTTCTGGACTTCTGCAAGCAGTGAAGGTACCACTCTGGAAGTGGGAAAGGGTGACCATGGATTTTGTAAGTGGGTTGCCCTTAACGCCGTCAAAGAAGGACTCGATTTGGGTGATTGTGGATAGGTTGACTAAATCTGCTCATTTCATCCCTATACGTACTAATTATTCACTTCAGAAGTTAGCCAATTTTGTATGTGGCAGAGATTGTGCGACTACATGGGGTGCCAGTGTCTATTATCCCTGATCGAGATCCTAGATTCACATCTCGGTTCTGGCAAAAGTTGCATGAGGCATTGGGAACGCGTCTGAATTTTAGCACAGCCTTCCATCCTCAGACTGATGGTCAGTCAGAAAGGGTTATTCAGATTCTGGAAGATATGTTGAGGGGATGTGTTATCGATTTTCGAGGCAGTTGGGAGGATTATCTACCCTTAGCAGAGTTTGCATATAATAACAGTTATCAGGCTAGCATTCGTATGGCACCTTATGAGGCACTGTATGGGCGTAGGTGTCGTCCACCTAGTTGTTGGACTGAGCTGGGCGAGCGGCAAGTTCTTGGACCTGAGTTGGTAGCAGAGACTGAAAAGAAGGTCAAAATAATAAGGGATCGGTTAAAAGAGGCATCTGATCGACAGAAGTCTTATGCAGATTTGAAGCGTAAGGAGATTGAGTACTCAGTGGGTGACATGGTCTTCTTGAAAGTTTCGCCTTGGAAGAAGATACTAAGATTTGGTAAGAAAGGCAAGCTAAGTCCGCGGTTTATTGGGCCTTATCGGGTCCTTAAGCGAATAGGTCCGGTAGCGTATCAGTTGAAATTACCTCTAGAGTTAAATAGAATCCATGATGTGTTTCACGTATCCATGTTAAGACAATATCGTTCTGACCCTACCCATATTCTACCAGTTGCAGAAGTGGAGGTACAGCCTAACTTGACTTTTGAAGAAGAGCCGGTGCAGATTCTGGATTGAGACGTGAAGGTTCTAAGAAGAAAATCAATTCCATTGGTAAAGGTACTTTGGCGTAATCATGGCAGAGAGGAAGCTACTTGGGAACCAGAGGAGGCAATGCGTCAGCAATATCCCCATTTGTTTGGGTAAGGTAAATTTCGAGGACGAAATTTTTTTAAGGAGGGTAGAGTTGTAACGCCCTAAATTTTGGGTCTTTCTAGAGGTTATTGTTCATCTGTTAAAATGTTTAAATTTTGGTATTTGGATGTGTAATGCATGTTTGGAGGGTGTTAATGGGCCTATGGAAGGCCCATGTGTTGGTTGGAAGCTCGGCAGAATTTTGTATTTTTGACTTAGGAGATAGGGGTCTCTTGAAGATAGGTGTTATAAGAAAATAATTGTAAAATAAGACACAAAACAAGTCCTGGTAAAGTGGTAAGGGAGGCGCCACTAAGTTCCTTAAAAAGTGGCGCCTAAGTGAGCTTGGAGGTCCAAGGTTCAAGCTCTAGAGTTGGCAAAGATGGAGTTTTATTTTTGAGCTTGAGCAGGTAGGAGTTTGAAGCAGATTTAAACTCTATTTTTAGAGGAGTTTGAATCGGTCAATGAGCAAATCTAGGAGGAGGTTGAGGGAGTTTGAATTTTGAAAGATGGTGGCCGGCTAGAGGACTCTTGGGGAAGGCAAATTCGGCTTTGTGCTTAGGTAGCATTTTCGGCAAATAGGTGCTAGAGTGTGCTGAATTCTCCTTTAGTCTTTTATGATTTTGTGCCGATTTTCCTTAAGTGAGAAAGCTCCCCTCTTCTGTCAAGTTCACATAGCCTATTAGGCACCCTTTTTGCCACTTTGTTCCTCTCATTAACCTAGTAACCGAACCTTATTCCACCCTTGAACCGAATCTGCATTCGACTAAACATCTCCTTTGTTTTCTTTCTGTTCTCATCTATTTGCTTCTCTTCTTCTCAAACCATAAACCGACCCCCCTTACCACCATTCTGCTGCTAGCCGAATCCAATCTTCCCTGTCTCCCTCTTCTCTGAACCTTTGTCGATAGCTGTGAAAGAGGCCGAAACTCTTGGTGACCGATTACCCCCTTCTGTCCAAGTCGACTGCCTTCTCTTCTTTCAAAGCCTTCAATAGCCGAACCCCTATTCTTTCATCCCTTCTAGTTGTCATTTTACCCCACCTACTTTATTGATTGAAACAACAAGAGCACCATACCACCTTCTCAAAAGCCGAAACACCTCCTTCTAACCATTCAAAAGCCGAATATCTCTAGAGACACTTTGGTGACATTAGAGTTAGATTTACGGTGAATCTAGAATAGATAGGAGATAGTGGAAATGTGGGAGCAATACTCTTCGAGTGGTGGCATCGGTAAGTGATCTAATCACTAAATACATTCGTTTATTAAACTTTTAAGGGAAAATCGAAACCCATAGATCCTTAGGGGGCATGTCGGCATTATTTGTAAGATTCTAATGCTATAGTTTGACTCTTGTGCGTATTGGATAGCAAGGAACGGTGATCAAGCAAGGAGTTTTGGAGGGCTAACGCAGTTGGACATTGAGATCTAGTCCATAACCGAAGAAAGGGTAAGATTTTAATGACTTAAGCCATGTAGGCCGATTATGGTAAGGGTTTATGGCTATTTGGTTATCGATTATTAGACTAAAAGTTAGCGTTCGATTGTAGGCTCTTCATATGTGGATTTTGTCAACGTTTCGACAGCTAACAGGTGTGTAACTAATCCCAACTGTTAGACTAAAATGGTAAAAGTCGAAAAGGGCGTAGCGTTACCGACATCTGGTGTAAGTGACCGAAAATGCGTTCGTATGATATTTGAGAGTAACCATTTACTCCATTGGGCTTAACTATGAATTTAGTGCCGGAAGAATTGCAGAAGGTGCAATTCTGAACGTTTTGGTAAGTTGGGCTGCAACGGGCCAAAGATGGGCCCAATGGGCTTCCAAGCCCAAATCGGTAAAATGACTATTATAGGCTTTATGGCGACGTGGTTAATGATAACATGGATAAGTTGGTAAGCTAGAGCTAAAAACTAGACTTAACAGGCTTGATATAATAATGGACTTGGTAAGGCCCATTAGGGGTTTTTAAGCTAAAAAGGGTAAAACTGGAAATTTGGTTTAAATGGACTTCCGTGGTTATTTATGAACTAATAATTAATCCAACGTACATAAAAACTCTGAAAATATGATAAAAGACTAAAATACCCCTGAATATGGAGATTTACCAAAATACCCCTCGGTGTAAAAAGACTATTATACCCCTAGGGTCAATTCTGTATGAAATGTATAATTTTATGTATCTGCATGAGTTACCATTTAATATGAATATATCTGATGCATGAGATGCTATATGTTGCATGCTAGTATGTATATATATGTGTTGCATGGGGTTTGGGTTTATGATGGAGGAAGCGTTCTGGCAGCCTCGCTGCAATCTGGTGGCCTCGCCACATATATATATCTGTTCTGGCAGCATCGCTGCAATCTGGTGGCTTCGCCACGTATATACATCTTTTCTGGTGGCCTCACCACAATATCTGTATCTGGTGACCTCATCACAATATCTGGTAGCCTCGCTGCAAATTATATCTGGCAGCTTCGCTGCAATTATCTGTGGTGTGTAGCGGTTGGATGGGTCGAGTAGTCTCCCCACATAGTGTAAGGCTGGTACAGTGGTGTTATGGATGGATCTGGGTTGGGTTTCTGTTTGCATATTGTATCTGATCTGTATCTGTTATGGGCCTATGGGCTGAACCTGATTTCTGTAATGGGCCAAGGCCCAATTAATCTGATTCTGAGGCTTGATCTGTTTTGGCCTATGGTTGAGATAATGTTGCACACTGAGTTGTCAAACTCACCCTCCTTTTATTTCATCTCTGCAGGCAACCCTCAACCATAGTGGGCTTGAAGCTGCGAGAGATTCGGAGTGGCCACAACATCTGCAAATTCAGTTTTTGTTTCATTTTAAGTATTTTCATTATGCTATTTTGGGTTTAATTTGTAATAAGGCCGCTATTTAAATTTCTTTATTGGTTTTAATTCTTTTATGGTTTAATTCATATTTTATCGAGACTGCTAGTTATAGGCTGCGCGGGTTTTTCAAACTACTAAAAAGGTTTTCAAAATTCAACAAATTCAAATATGGATAACCTAAGGGCTTATCAAAATGATTTTTCATAATCTTGCTGTTCTAGTAAAATATCATCTAAGTCACGACAAGCAAAAAGATCATAAGTTTAGTTGTAGGATCATGTGACACACCAGATCTGGTCATAATGTCTAGACCGGGTTTGGGGTGTTACAGTGGCTCCCGGCACTAACTTAATGCCAAACTCAACCTCTCGGATCGGTGGTAATCCCAGTAATTCATTAGGAAACACGTTTGGATACTCACAAATAATAGGCACTGATTCAATTTTCTTTTCAGTCAGTTTTGTATCAATCACATACGCGAAATAAGCTTCACATCCCTTTTTCACATAACTCTGAGCTTTCAACAAAGAAATCACAGCCGATAACCCATTCAAATCATTAGACTCAATCCGGATTATCTTATCATTTTGACATCTCAAATCAATAGTCTTCCATTTGCAATTCACTATCGCATCATGCAATGTTAACCAATCTATACCCAGAATTATATCAAATTCATCAAAGGGTAACAACATCAGATCAGCCAGAAAGCAGAAACCCCGAATCATCAATGGATAGTTCTTGCATACTTTATCTACCAAAACAGTCTTGCCTAAGGGGTTCGATACTCTAATCACAAGTTCAGTAGACTCTACAGGCAAAGTCTTACTGGATAATAAGTTCATGCATATATACAAATGTGTCGATCCTAGATCTATCAATGCAATCACAGAAGTATCATAAAGAGTAAAAGTACTGATAATGACGTCTGGAGATGACGTTTCTTCGCGAGCGTGAATAATATAGGTCCTAGTAAGTGCTCTCGCCTCAGATCTCACAACTATAACTTTAGCCCCTTTCTGGCTACCACTCATATTACTTGTATTTCTGAGCGATCTACCTCTACTTACAGTGTTACTCGGTCTCATGTTCTGTACCGTCTCTTGCTCAGCTAAATCAGGACAATGACAGATGAAATGATCTAGAGATTCACATTTGAAACAAGCCCAATCATTCAATCTACAGTCGCCGAAATGTCTTTTACCACAATGTTTGTACTCAGCTCAATTTTGTCTGACATTTCTAACACTAGCAATTGAAGTGGTCGGAGCTCTAAAGCTCGAATGTTGCTTTACTCGATCTCTACTCGAATGACCCACAGTAGCCTTTGAACAGCTATAATCATCTTAGAAATTCTTTGATGCTGACTGAAATGACTTACTCGATGATCTCTTTCGTACCTCTCTTGCTTCTGAATTAGCTTTTCTTTTCTCTTTCCTGAGTTCTTCATCTTTAGACGCTCGATTAACAAGCACAACGAACTTTTTTATTTTTAGAATCCCGACAAACAAATGGATGTCTTCATTCAAGCTATCCTGAAATCTTTTACACATAATTGCTTCTGTCGAGACACATTCCTATGCATAATGGCTCAATCTTACAAATTCTCACTCGTATTCCGTAACAGACATACGGCCTTGTTTCAACTCAAGAAACTCTTTGCATTTTCTGATCATTGCATCTCTGACTGATGTACTTCTTTCTAAACTCAATCTGAAAGAAATCCCAAGTTACCCATTCTCTCGAGACACAAATATCAATTTTTCCACCATTGATACGCCGTATCTCTCAAAAGTGAAACAACATATTTAAGACATTCATCTGGAGTACATGACATTTCATCAAACACTTGAATCGTATTCTTAAGCCAGAACTCAGCTCTTTCAGCATCATCATGAGTAGGAGCTCAGAATTCTTCAGTCCTATATTTTCTAATTTTATCAACTGAAGGCTTACTTAATTGTATTGGATTCACAACTTGTGGCACAGCAGGCACTTGTGTAGGATTAGGCGGGGGTGGAGGTTGTTGAGTAGCCGGATTGGTTTGAGCGAACTCTGTGAACCACTTGTTCATCATTTGGAAAAAATCTTGCTTTGCCTCTCCTTCTTGGTCACTAATAATCGGCCTCGATTCAGTCGGTGCTGCCCTTTGAGCGGGAGTGGGCGCATTACTCTTAACATCGTCAACTATAGCTCAATTGGGATCCATTTCTTATACGAAAACACATTTTAACTGTCAGGAATCATCACACTATCGCAATTTATATATATGGCATGTATGGCTAGACTCTCACATGCTACGTTAGTCCTAGAATCGACTAAACTTGGCTTTGATACCAATCAAATGTAACACCCCTAACCCGTATCCGTCGTCAGACTAGGGTTAAGAGGCATTACCAAACATTTCATATCATTATACAATCATAACACATACATAGTTCATACATCATGTTATCAAAGTCATTCACAAACATATAATCCTTTTAGAAGGTCTACAGGACCTTAATCATGCTTTAAAGAAGGTTCGAGACTAAATCGATCACATACAAAATTTTCTAAAACTTTAAATTTTTTTCTAAGTAACAGAGGTCACACGCCCGTATGAACAGGCCGTGTGCCTCACACGGCATTAGACAAGCCCATGTGCCAGGCCGTGTGAAAATTATAGAGCTTACTGACTTGGTCACACGGCCAATCACACGCCCGTGTGTCCAGCCTGTGTACCTATTCGAAATGCCCTCACACGCTGGTGTCTGGGCCGTGTGCTCGGCCGTGTCAAACTTGTAGGATATACTAACTTGGCCACACGGCCTGCCACATACCCGTGTGTGAGGCCGTGTGGAGTGCTCAAGCTCAATTTGAATTGAACCCTCGAGCAACACGGCAAAGACACACGCTCGTGTCCCTGCCCGTGTGGGCAAAAATAGGCCATCTACAAGGCCAATTTGCCACCCTTTAAGGGTCATCCCTACAAGCATCAAACCAAGCATAATTCATGACCAAATGGCAACCAAAGTCATACCAAATCATGCACAATTCATTCTATAATAGCATCAACCAACTCAATACTCATTTGTTATACTAAACACACTTATTTCATATATCAACATCATTCATTTACCTAACAACAATATTCAATTTACCACATTTCACATCCAAATCTTACACCACAATTATGCCATTCCCAAATCAATATGCACCATAAATGACTTACCAAAATACCTATTCATCCAATAAACAAAATACCAATTCAAATATTTCCAAAACATGAAACATCATGAACACATATTATGCCATATATCATAATTCACAAAAGGAGCTAAATAACATGGTCAAATACACAACAATATTAACATCATTTCCAAGCCAACTCTCATGGCAAGGTTCACAACACAAAATGTACCATATAAATACTAGCCTATACATGCCATATACCATCTATATAAGCTCCAAAAGTACCGAATTAGTGATTGATAGTGTGACGACATTTTCCGACGATCCCCGAGCTCGAGCTAGCTTTGATTATCTATAAAACATGGAAAGAACACACAAAGTAAGCTTTCAAAAGCTTAGTAAGCCATATACAAATAAACTTAACACATGAAGCAAATATAAACCAATTTAACTATAGAAACATGACTAGTCACATATTCAAGTATCACATTTCTCATCTCATTCTCTTAATCAACATTCAATATGCATCACTTACCTTCCTTTCATTAATCACATAAACATCAACGTACCTATATCGTTGAACTCATTTACATATTCTTTCTCGTGTTAACTTTGCCTATTGAACCGTTCGAAATTTTCAAGGATACTCGGATAATACATAAGCTCATACAATGCCATATCCCAGATATGGTCTTACATGTTATCACATATTGATGCCACTGTCCCGGACAGGGTCTTATACAAAATCATATACGATGCCAATGTCCCAGTCTTACATGAAATCACACCTCAAAAATCCTAATGTCATGACATTTGTATCCTAAACTAATCCTAAGGTTCACACGGAGCTTTGAAATATCGTAACTCTGTCGATACTTTCTCGTACTCGAATATTCAGCATCCAAAGCAATTCAATATCATAAAAACATATATAATTCAATCGAAATACATTTATTTGTATATGAACTTACCTCAAAAATGAAAACGATAGAATGAGTCGATTACTCGATAACCTTCGACTTCCCCCGATCTAAATTTGATTTCTTTCGTTCTTGATATAAATAAATTCAAATTTAACTATTTAATCACACATTCATTCAATTGAATCCAAAACACACAATTAGGGCATTTTCACACATTAGCCCCTATAATTTCTCATTTTCTCAATTTAGTCCTTATTCATAAAAATCACAAATTTCACACAATTTCTTTAGGCCCAAGCTTGGACAATTTTTTCATTAGTCCTTAGCAACCCAAAACTTTCATTTATTTCACATATTAACCTCATATTATCTACTTTTCATAATTTAATCCTCAATATGCAAATTCATCAAAAATCACTATACAAAACATGTTCATCTATCATCCAATACTTATTTTTCATCATTAAACATCACAAAACTCAAGAATTCATCAATGGCATATCACAAAATCATCAACAATTTTTTAAATTTGGGTATGGGCTAGTTAGAATACAAGGCAACGATCTCAAAACATAGAAATTATCAAAAACTAAACTCAAAACATACCTTAATCAACCAAGATGAGTGCCAAATGCCCAAAGCTTATAAACCCTATTTCTTTCTCTCTTATTTAATTTTAAAATGATGAAATGAATGGAGTTTTTTACTTTATTTTCTTTAATTAACAATTAATTAATAAATTACTAAATTAGCCTTATTAATCACATTTAAATTCGACTAACCAAAGGCTTATACGTCCATCCATAATTTGTGACAACCCTAATTTGACCCTAGTCGGGAAGTGGTTTCGGGACCACTAAATCGAGTCACAAAATAATTGAATGTTATGTTCTATGCCTATTATTTGTGAAAAATGCATGAGTGAAAATTTCATGTGTTAATTTTGTCATTTGGATGTTAAATTAATTAAGAAAGACTTCTGTGAGAACTTTAAAAATATGTTAGGTTATTTTGTAATGGCCTAATATTGTATGGTTTAAAAGCTTGAGGATTTGCATGTCAAGTTATCATTTTTTTTAGTGGCTGGCCTTGTGATAAGTGATTTGAAATGTATGAATTTTATATTTATATATGCTTTATAATAGGTAAATTAGTGGGGTTTTTTGTAAGTACTGAATGAAGATGTTTCTTTAATTAAAAGGGGCTTATGTTGCAAATTGACCATGCTAATGAGAAAAATAAATAAGTACTGAGTAATTAGGTACAGGATTGAATTGAATATGTCGTGGAATATATATATGCATACTTATCATAAGAATCAAGATTCTGTTATGTTTGTATACATATGTTCGAACGTTTTAAGGTGGTATATATGTATATGGAGAGGCCGAATGGCTAAGGTGAATTATGTGTATGATAGATGATTTGTGACCTATTGTTTAATGGTATAAATTGTGTATATGGCTTATAACCGAATGGTCATTAGAAATCAAGCTTGTATAGTGAGTTGGACATGTGATCTTTGAGTCTGATTATTGAATGGAAAACAGAAAGGGATGAGGTTGCATGTTAAGCTTGTATTCGAATAATACAAATGAATTGCTAATGTGAAATGTTATGTGTTAATATGTGAATGAGGCAGGTGAATTTCGATTGTGATAGATTTTGTAAAATGTATACCTTGCGGACATATATGCATGAAAATGTAGTGAACTATATCCAGGCTAAGTCCCGAATGGCATTCGTGCCAGTGTATATCCGGGCTAAGTCCCAAAGGGCATTCGTGCCAGTGTATATCCGGGCTAAGTCCCAAAGGGCATTCGTGCCAGTGTATATCCGGGCTAGGTCCCGAAGGGCATTCGTGCTGGTGTTATATCTGGGCTAGGTCCCGAAGAGCATTCGTGCCGGTGTTATATCTGGGCTAAGTCCCGAAGAGCAATCGTGCTGGTGAAACATCTGGGTTAAATTTCGCAAGCTTTATGTGAGAATCTTATCTGGACTTAATGTCCTCAAAATTTGTATTCGTACTGTATCTGGGTTTAAAGACCTGAAGGCTAAATGCTAGAGTTCCAAGTAAGATTTCGATATTGAGTATCTGCAGTAAATTACCATTAAGTAAGTATTATGCATTTAAGATATTCAGGTATGTATTACTTATTCATCAGTGAATTGACTTCGAAGTGAATTAGTAGTATCAAAGAGGAATGTAAATGTGATTGATAATAAAATTCCAAATATATGAATGATCTATTTGGTCAATGGTTGTTTAACGTGAAAGTAATTGATATAAAATATAGTGTATGAACTTTAAGTAAAGAAAAGTATGTCTGAAATTATCCATATGTATTAGTGTATATTCGGCCAAAAAGGTCTTATGATTTGAGAATGGGTCGTATTTGGCTAGATGTGCAAATTTTAAGAGAAGGATTATATTCTGACAACTAGTGTATATGTGATAAGGAATATGTTTGATTCTTTGTGTACCTACACAGTAATTAAATTCATGTCATGAGAAAATGCTCGAAGATATTGATGTGATTATGAACTAAGGAATTAAGTTCTATGTACGTAGGTACATTCTTGTATGTGTACGAGATGAGTACATATGAGTACAAAGACTTAGTATTGTGTGTATGATATGTACTTACCATGTGAGCCCAATTTCGATTAATGAAGAATATGTTTGAGAATCAATCATGAAAATGGATATATGTCAAGCTAAATGAGTAGTGACTCTATGAAATTATTCTTGATAGATTATGATATGACAATGCGATCCTAAATATTGAAATTGAATGTGGTTAAAGTATTACGTTTAATTTGATTGAATTAAAAGTATATAAAGAAATGCACACGTGAATATTCAAACATCTTGGTCATTATTATGAAAGTATTTATGTGTTAGCTAGGTGATGTGTTTATTGAAATTATAGTTCGATATGAAGCTCTAAAATTAACTTTATCGAATAGAAGAAATGAATGATCAATGTTATTCACTGAAACCATTTGTGACTTAAAACTCAAGGTTAAAGATATGATAATTAAATTATGAGAAATTTGGTTAATTATATTCGGTCAAATGAGACCTTACTCAGATTCAAGTATATGAGATACTCGTTTTTGATTCAACAAGATTAATGTTTTGCTTAAGACTTACTAAGCTTATGAAAGCTTACTCTGTTTGTTTTGTGTCTTTGTTTTTTTTTTTAAATAGATTGGATTCTGACTACCAGCTCGGGGATCGTCAGCACCTCATCACACTATCTACTATTACAGTAACCATATGTTTGGTCTTAGCTCATGGCATGTATAGGGTGGACAATAAGTAGAATGATTCTTTGATTTTCGTTTATAAGTCATGTGAATATGCATTTTATGGTTTAGTAAATGAACAATCTTTATTCAAGAAAATGTTCAAATTTTTAGCGTCCTGATCCGATTTCTAGTTTTTGGTAATGCCTCGTCCTATTCCAGCGACGGTTACGGGATAGGGGTGTTACATTTTATTGGTATCAAAGCTACAGTTTAGTCGGTTCTAAGACTAACGTAGCGTGTGAGTCTAGCTATACATGCCATATAAGGATAAGATGGTAGTGTGATGACTTCTGACAGTTAAAATATGTTTTTCATATAACGATCAATCTTGATCCCAATCGAGCTGTAGCAGATGAAGATGAGGTTGTTGCGCCTGCTCCCGTGCAAGGGATAGTGTCGATTGACTCTCAGTCGAGTTCGAATAATCAAAATGATGAGATGAAACAAACTTTTTATATTATAATGAATGAATGGTTCTCTGAATTTGTGAGAAATAACCCAGCTACACAACCTCCTCCACCCCCAAATAATCCCTTTCTGATACCTATTGTGCCTTTTGTGACCAATCCGTTGAGATCGAGTAAGCCTCCGGTTGACAAGATTAGAAAACACAGAGCTAAAAAACTGGGTAAAAGAAAGGGAAAAAGTTGATTATGAGGCTAGAGATTTTTGCACATTATTAGCGAGTAAAACCTTTCCGTCATCATTAAAGAGATTCAGAGAAGATAACAGGCAATCTAAAGCTAATACGAATTATTCGAGACAAGATCAAGACCGACCTTTCGTAAAGTCGCAAGTTACATCAGTTGCTATCACGAGTAATGCTCGACCAAAAAGAATTGAGTGTAAGCACTGTGATAAATGGCATTCGGGGAGCTGTAGATTTCTTGACCGTTTCTGGTTTAAATGCGAATCAACTGATCATTACATTAGAAATTGTCCAAGATTAATGAAGCAGAATACTAATTGAAATAGGAGACCAAGTAATACTGCAACGCAAAGTAGACCACTCAGGTATACGGGTAATGATAGTGGCAGTTAGAGAGGGACTAAAGACATAGCTGTTTGACCTGAGGCTCGTACACTTGCCAGAGCTTATGCCATCCGCGCTCGTGAAGAGGCTACTTCTCAAGATGTTGTTACCGATATTTTTACTCTCTTCGATACTGATGATATTGCTTTGATTGATTTTGAAACTTTGGCATCCAGTAAGACCTTATCTGTTGAGTCTACTAAGTTTATAATTTGAATGTTGAAATTCTTTTGGAGCTGTTATGTGTTAAATGATATGTTGCTACCATTTGGTGAATTTTATATTATTATCGATATGGATTGGTTAACCGAGCATGTTGCTATAGTGAATTGCAAAAGGAAGACGATTGATTTGCGATGTTCGAATGATGTGATAATTAGAGCTGAGGCAACTGATCTGAACAGGTTATCATCAGTGGTAATTTCGATGCTGGGGCATAGATATATGAAAAAGAGTTGTAAAGATTATCTTGCGTATGTACTAGATGATAAATTATTAAAAAGAACATTTGAAACTTGTGCTACAAACTCTGCGTTGGCAAATGTGAGTTCTGGTTAAAGGAGAATAGCTTTTGGGATTTACACGATACTAAAGACATTTGTGAAAGACTTCTTGATGATAGTGAAATCGTTAGTCAGGTTACTACAGAAAGACTTGAAAATGAGACAACGGCAGAAGTTAGAATTTCTGAGCGATTACGAGTTTATCATTGGTTATTATTTGGGAATCCAAGAAAGTTGTTAATAATGTGGACGCCAAACAAGCTACATGTATTTCAAAAGAGGATTTAGAGTTTCTGACTGATGATGATTATTTAAAATTCAGAAATTGACTGTGTGTTCCGTGTAAGTTTGAGTGCAGCAGCAAAGTGTCAGAAATCGTACACAAAAATTGAAACAAAATAATTATATTATATAGTATTAAATTAGGGATAGAATATTTCTAAAGGTCTCACTATAGTGAAAGATGTTCAGATTCAGCCGTGTAGTCGAGATTTAACGTACAATACGAGGTTATGATATGGATTAGGCAAGTTGCTTACAGATTAATTCTGCCACCTAAACTTGAAAGGATTTACGATGTTTTCCGTGTCTCGATACTCTGTAGGTATAGATCTGATCCCTCACATGTGATAAAACCATCAGAGGTTAAAATTCAGTCTAATTTCAAGCTATGAGGAGGAACTGATTCGTATTCTTGCACAATAGGTGAAAGAATTACGGAATAAGAAAATCTCGTTATGTAAAAATTCTATGGTTTTAAACACAGAATCAAGGAAGCAATTTGGGAACTTGAGGACTCAATGAAAGAACGTTTCCTAAATTTATTCACTAGTAATATTTTCGGGGACGAAAATCCTTAAAGGAGGAGAGTTATGACAGCCCTAATTTGACCCTAGTCGGGAAGTGGTTTCGGGACCACTAAATCGAGTCGCAAAATAATTGAATGTTATGTTCTATGCCTATTATTTGTAAAAAATGCATGAGTGAAAATTTCATGTGTTAATTTTGTCATTTGAATGTTAAATTGATTAAGAAAGACTTGTGTGAGAACTTTGAAAATATGTTAGGTTATTTTGTAATGGCCTAATATTGTATGGTTTAAAAGCTTGAGGATTTGTATGTCAAGTTATCATTTTTTTTTGTGTCCGGCCATGTGATAAGTGATTTGAAATGTATGAATTTTATATTTATATATGCTTTATAATAGGTAAATTAGTGGGGTTTTTTGTAAGTACCGAATGGAGATGTTTCTTTAATTAAAAGGGGCTTATGTTGCACATTGACCATGCTTAAATTGCATGGACACTTTCATCCATGGCTTAGTGGAGTTGCATAAAAAGTATAAAGGTTATGTTGGTAAATTAATAAATGAGACATGCATGTTACGAAATTAAGCAAAATTAAACTTCATTTTTTTTTTCTTTGTTTTGGCCGATTCTTAAAGAAAGAGAAGAGAAAAAAACTCCAAAGCTTCCGGCAATGGAGGAGCTTGATTTCTAAGGTAAGTAAAGCGATTCTTTTAAATTAGTTATGAAATTGAGTAGTTAAGGGCATGTGGTAGATAACCCATGGTTTAAATTCTAGATTAAATGAGCATAGTTACATTCGGCAACTTATGAGAAATTTGGAAATCTTGTCAAATCTTGTAATTCATGCTTAATTGTTTAATAGAGTCTTGAATTGGTGAAATTAAGTGTTAAATGAAAGAAACGAGTGGTGTTTGTAAGGAATTTTAAAGTTTAGGTAATGCTTTGTTAAGAAAATTTGAAATGGTTGTGATATTCTATATTTTGATAGTAAATTAGATTGTTTGATTTTTTTTTTTTGAGCTAGTTATATGTGCTATTATGAGGAATTATGGATATTTTGGAATCGGCCTATGTGTTTTAGTCATTACCCTATGTTGCCGAATGTAGACTAAAGGAATTGGTTAAGTAAATTGTTATTAAGTCTTGTAATTGAGAGCTAAAATTTACCATTTGGTGTATTGGTGATGAGACGAAGTGTTTTTTTTTATTGTTGTATAATGTGGATAAATTCTTTGAGGTAGGAATTAAATCTTGCCGTGTATTAGAAAATGGCCAAGGGTGGTTTTCTTTTAGTTGGGGTTAAAATAGCCTTCATGTTTTAATATGACTGTTTGAAAGCTGAAATATTTTTGGATGTTTAATGTTTCTAAAAGAGAAATAGCTATCATGCTTATGTATTTGTACAAGGACCGTTTGAGAGTCTAAATATTATGGTAACATTTGGCTAGTTGTTAAGTAAAGTAATACGAGGTAGATGCTCTCAAATGGTTTGTGGAAAGTACAATTGGGGTTACTTAATGATATGCTTCTTGTAGTTAAAAGAAGAATTCGGTTTTAGTCATATGCTTGTATGAATTTGGGTTGGACATTTTAATAGTTAAGTTATAAGCTTTTGCATTTGGCTAAGAAAAATTGTAGTGAAACCTTTGTTAAATACTAGAAAATGAGTTGTAAATGTTAATCTATGCATGAATGTTGGGCCGTATGGTTTTTGGGTGAATGAAGTGAGTATGTCCATGGTTAAAAGCAATTGTAATCATGATATAGTTGATAACCGGAAATTCTATGAGAAATTATATATGTATATGATTTATATGTACATTGATTTCCTAATATAACATTCGGCTATAAGCTATTATGGTAGAATTTTGATAAGTAAATTTTATTTATATTAGCTCAAGAGCATCAAGGACAAAAGTTGGATAAAGGGAAGGCAAAAGTAAACAAATAGCCGTACGATAGCAGTGAAGTAAGTTCTTAAGTATTTGAGTTTAATTCCCTGTAAGTTTTAAGTAATTTAAGTATGCCTTATATTATAAACAATTGATGTTATTTGCATGAATGCTTACAATTGAATATAGAAGTTGAAGTCAAGAAATATGAATGGAAATGATACTAAGCCGTATGGCTAATGAGAAAAATAAATAACTATTGAGTAATTAGGTACGGGATTGAATTGAATATGTCGTGGAATATATATATGCATACTTATCATAAGAATCAAGATTTTATTATGTTTGTATACATATGTTCGAATGTTTTAAGATGGTATATATGTATATGGAGAGGCCGAATGGCTAAGGTGAATTATGTGTATGATAGATGATTTGTGACCTATTGTTTAATGGAATAAATTGTGTATATGGCTTATAGCCAAATGGTCATTAAAAATCAAGCTTGTATAGTGAGTTGGACATGTGATCTTTGAGTCTGATTATTGAATGGAAAACAGAAAAGGATGAGGTTGCATGTTAAGCTTGTATTCGAATAATACAAATGAATTGCTAATGTGAAATGTTATGTGTTAATATGTGAATGAGGCAGGTGAATTTCGATTGTGATAGATTTTGTGAAATGTATACCTTGCGGGCATATATGCATGAAAATATAGTGAACTATATCCGGGCTAAGTCCCGAAGGGCATTCGTGCCAGTGTATATCCGGGCTAAGTCCCGAAGGGCATTCGTGCCAGTGTATATCCGGGCTAGGTCCTGAAGTGCATTCGTGCCGGTGTTATATCCGGGCTAGGTCCCGAAGAGCATTCGTGCCGGTGTTATATCCAGGCTAAGTCCCGAAGAGCAATCGTACTGGTGAAACATCTGGGTTAAATTTCGCAAGCTTTATGTGAGAATCTTATCTGGACCTAATGTCCTCAAACTTTGTATTCGTACTGTATCTGGGTTTAAAGACCTGAAGGCTAAATGCTGGAGTTCCAAGTAAGATTTTGATATTGAGTGTCCGCAGTAAATTACCATTAAGTAAGTATTATGCACTTAAGATATTCAGGTACGTATTACTTATTCATCGGTGAATTGACTTTGAAGTAAATTAGTAGTATCAAAGAGGAATGTAAATGTGATTGATAATAAAATTCCAAATATATGAATGATCTATTTGGTCAATGGTTGTTTAACGTGAAAGTAATTGATATAAAATATAGTGTATGAACTTTAAGTAAAGAAAAGTATGTCTGAAATTATCCATATGTATTAGTGTATATTCGGCCAAAAAAGTCTTATGATTTGAGAATGGGTCGTATTCGGCTAGATGTGCAAATTTTAAGAGAAGGATTATATTCTGACAACTAGCGTATATGTGATAAGGAATATGTTTGATTCTTTGTGTACTTATGCAGTAATTAAATTCTTGTCATGAGAAAATGCTCGAAGATATTGATGTGATTATGAACTAAGGAATTAAGTTCTCTGTACATAGGTACATTCTTGTATGTGCACGAGATGAGTACATATGAGTACAAAGACTTAGTATTGTGTGTATGATATGTACTTACCATGTGAGCCCAATTTTGATTAATGAAGAATATGTTTGAGAATCAATCATGAAAATGGATACATGTCAAGCTAAATGAGTAGTGACTCTATGAAATTATTCTTGATAGATTATGATATGACAATGCGATTCTAAATATGGAAATTGAATGTGGTTAAAGTATTACGTTTAATTTGATTGAATTAAAAGTATATAAAGAAATACACACGTGAATATTCAAACATCTTGGTCATTATTATGAAAGTATTTATGTGTTAGCTAGGTGATGCGTTTATTGAAATTATAGTTCGATATGAAGCTCTAAAATTAACTTTATCGAATAGAAGAAATGAATGATCAATGTTATTCACTGAAACCATTTGTGACTTAGAACTCAAGGTTAAAGATATGACAATTAAATTATGAGAAATTTGGTTAATTATATTCGATCAAATGAGACCTTACTCAGATTCAAGTATATGAGATACTCGTTTTTAATTCAACAAGATTAATGTTTTGCTTAAGACTTACTAAGCATATGAAAGCTTACTCTGTTTGTTTTGTGTCTTTGTTTTTTTTTTATATAGATTGGATTCTAACTACCAGCTCGGGGATTGTCAGCACCTCGTCACACTATCTACTATTACGGTAACCATGTGTTTGGTCTTAGCTCATGGCATGTATAGGGTGGACAATAAGTAGAATGATTCTTTGATTTTCGTTTATAAGTCATGTGAATATGCATTTTATGGTTTAGTAAATGAATAATCTTTATTCAAGAAAATGTTCAAATTTTTACCGTCCTGATCCGATTTCTAGTTTTTGGTAACGCCCCGTCCTATTCCAGCGACGGTTACGAGATAGAGGTGTTACATAATTCAAATGGTCTAATATCAATGTAAGGATCCCACATTTAATGCGTCCTAGCAATTTAAGCACTTTGACAATTAATAGCCAAATTTTGCATTTTATGCGATTTAGTCCTTTTATCAAATTAACTAACCAATCAGTAAAATTAACACACAAAACTTTCACACATGCATAATATCATACTGTAAACATCAAAAATAATATTAAAATAATTTTACGACCCCTGATTTATTGTTCTGAAACCACTGTTCTAATTTATCTAAAATCGGGCGGTTACATATAGGGTGAAAGTTGAATTATAGATTAAAGAATAATTAAAAGAACTAAAGAAGCAATTATGTCATTGTTCTTTAATGAGGCAGCATTAGGTAAGATATTTGTAAATTTAATATATAATATAATATAAAATCTTTAGTATTAAGTATATATCTTACATAATTATAATAAAATAAGTAATAAAAAAGAAAGAAAGAAGCCAAACGAAACAGAAAGAAAGAAAGAAAAAGAAAAAGGGAAAGAAAGAAGAAACACAAGGCTTAGGGGTTTCAAAGTTTCCAAGTTCAGTTGGTTAGTCAATTTAGTCTATTTTTCTTGTAATTTTTATGTTTTTGGAATCCCAGTGTTCAGGACTACCCGACCCATGTCGAAATTTTAACTATTATTGAGTTTCTAAGTGTTGCTAATGTTGAATAGTTTTAGTATTAGTGATTAAATGGATAGATTTTTAAGTTAGAAATGAAAAAGGATTAAATTGTAGAATGAATTGTAAATTTTGAGTAATAGGGACTAAATTGTGAAAAATTCAAAATTTAGGGATTTAAGTGAAAATAGGGAGTTAAATTTAGTTTAAAATAGAAATTGTATGAAAATATAAAATTAATTGTGAAGAATAAAAATTAGTCTTGGTGTAACACCCCAAACCCGGCTTAGATGTCATGGCCGAATTTGGCGATGTCACATGGTAGTGCAATTGAAATCATATCGTCACTAAATCTCATTTCCCTTTTACATACTTTCCATAATCCTATTATTGTTTTTGAAATCGGGTCATCTATTAAGTCATTAGTTTTCAAAACATTATATGTTGCGGAAGCTTTTTAAAATAGTTCGCGTCATAGTGGGTATTTTGTTAAAAACATGCATTTCTTTCGAAAACCCAAGTACTAACAACTTCTAGCAGATATAAAACATAAAACAGTATAAAACCCAAATTTAAAGTAAAAATCCATAGAGGCAATTATTACAGAAAAATACCCCTAAATAAGACTTAAAATCATAATTAAGTATGAAACAGTGTGAAAAGGGTCGTGTGGCCACTGCTGAGTCCCCCGCTACACCGATCCGCCTAAGTTTGGGGATTACCTATACAGATTAAACAGAAGGGGTGAGTTTATGTAAACTCAGTGTGTAATCCCCATACAAACAAACAAATAGTATATATATAATCACAATCTGGGCCTAAGCCCATTTCATTATCAGTATCGGTTCCAGTTTGGGCCTTATCCCATCTCAGTAAAGAAGCAGTCATGCAATAGGGCCTTAGCCCATCACAGTATCAGTAAGTATTAGGGCCTTAGCCCATCTCAGTCATAGTAAATAGTCATGTGATGTACAATTGATATCTGCGTTCGCGATACTAAGTAATAAAATTTATAAAGAACTTGATCACACCAAAACTAACTAATATCGCGACGCTTTAAGGCAAGCGCACCTATCGAACAGTAGTATAGCTTAGTGGCAAGACCGAGTTATCGTACCCAAGGGAACCAAAAGTACTATTACTTACTTTCTTTCTATTATCTGGCCTAAGAATAAAAGAGGGGTTTGTTTAAACTAATTCTAAAACTAAACTAAGAAGACACAAAGAGTAAATTGAGAAAACTTTTAGGGGAAAAGCTTATTGATATGGACAATACTTAAGGGAGAATCCACCTAGACTTCACTTGTACTGGTTCTTGAGCTAGACGATTTATTCACTTGACTTGATCCGTAGAGATCCCTAATTTATGCTAAACCCTCCGTCGAGGTGAAGAGCAACTAGGCCTAAGTTGTTAATTAAAGTTCC
Source organism: Gossypium stocksii (assembly GCA_020496765.1). Lineage (NCBI taxonomy): Eukaryota > Viridiplantae > Streptophyta > Magnoliopsida > Malvales > Malvaceae > Gossypium > Gossypium stocksii. The sequence goes on from CM035622.1 coordinate 61,895,454, forward strand.
TTTATCAATTAACTTCTTAGGTTGCATTAATTCAATCAATGGTTCCCCATATTAGGTTTGACCCTAATCCGGCAGATTTATGTCGCCCTATGTCTAGGGTTGCATGCAACTCCACTTAATTATGGTAGATCTACTCTTATCACAGGGACTTCTGCTCCTCTGCTCTAAGCACATCTAATTCTTGAAGTAATACCTAGGTTTATTAAATCAAGAATGAAGAACACATAATTAAGAACAACTCAAGTATTTATCATATAACTCAAGAATAAATAATAACAAGATCTATCTTAGGTTTCATCCCCCTCAAGTATTTGAGGGGTTTAGTTCATAATAAAGAAAGAAAACATCTCAGAAGAAATAAAATAACAAAACATAAAAGAACCCGAAAACCCCTGAAGGAATTTAGGGAGATCCTCTATATTGCTACAGAATTTCGGCTTCTGGGATGAATCAATCAGCTTCCCTGCGAGTAATCCCTACTTCCACTCTCTGTGTTGGCAGCAAAGAATACTTCCCTTTTGGGGGAAATAAGCACACCCTAAGAGTTGCCTCCTAGGGTCTTTATATAGAGCTTTGGGGAGCCTTTCTTAGCCTCCAAGTATCCCAATTCGAGTGAAATTCCTCTTCCTCACGACTAGAACACGCCCGTGTGCCACGCCCGTGTGACTTCGACAAAGGCCGTGTGATTTGGCACGGCCGTGTGGCCTGCCCGTGCTTGTCGAGAGCTGGACCGTGTGATCTTCATGTGGCACGGCCGTGTGGCACGGCCGTGTGGTAATTCCTTGGGCCGTGTGATTTGTCATTTTTGGCCCATTTTCCTCATTTTCAGTCCATTTCTTATTCTTTTCTCTTCCCTATGCTCTCCTGAGTATAAGATATGAAAAATAAGGATTAAGAGCACCAATTCTCACTAAATTGATAATAATTCATCCAAAATATAGGCTAAACATGAGGTAAAAATATGTATAAATTAGCGTTTATCAAATACCCCCACACTTAAACCTTTGCTTGTCCTCAAGCAAAATCTCAATCCCTAAATAAGAATTATTCCTCTCAACTTACAATCTTTATCAATAATGTTTCAAACTAGTCCACAGGTAATCATACAATGAGTAATTCAATCAGAAGAACATTAAAGACTCAATCACTCTAAGTTGAGAATTTTATCATTGAAAACATATGTCTCTTCCTTCCTTCTAAGTAGTTATCTCTTCATCTTAATTAACAGGAGTTGACATCCTCACTAAAGGTTCACTCTATCCACTCGAAGTATTTAGGGTTCAAAATTTAAGCACTCCTTAATCAACATGAAAAGTTATTACCATAAGCTTGCAAGAAAATCAAATCTCCACCACTATAGTTTGATATGATACATTGATCAAAAGGTCTTTTAATGGTTGTAACGGGGCTTGGTTAGGGGTGTTGTCACAGGCTGCAAAAAGAAGGTTAGAATCGAGATTGAACTGAAAAATTATCTAGCTAGAAAAAAATCTCTATCAATGGAACATATTTCTCAGCTAATTCTTATGATACTATCATTTCTGCCTTGGTAGCCTTAAAATAGAAATATGCAAAAATTTATCGAACTATTTACAATTTACAATCGAATTTTACTGTATGTACTCTTTTCTTTTCTTTTCTTTTCTTTTTAGGAACAATTCAAACTAAATAACTTGAAAATTTAAAAATGGAGAAGAGAGTAAAACTAGATAAAAAATCACTTCAAATCTCGACAAAAATAAGGGTCAAAATAATTGAATAAAATTCAACAAAAATGGGTTATTGGTTAACAATTAGAGGGTAAGTCAAGGAAAAGGTTGTTAGGCTCAATGGGGTTTACTAAGGGTTAATTCATGGAGGTAGGCTTTTTGTGGAGTAAGTGGGTTAAATCCTAGGTGCCTTTATCATTTCGGTATATCAAATCAATGATGTGGTCTAGACATGTATAATCGAACAAGTTCTAGAATAACAATTCAGTATTGACTCACTCAAAGCAATAATAAAAGTGAGCACGAAAGAATGTATGCTCAAAAAGGGGCTCAAGATCTCACCAGAATTATGGCTTTTGATGTCAATCCTGTGAATTTCAAATCTCAAGATAATACTTAGAATTAGGGAAAATAACTTATGCAAAAATTGGGGGTTCTCAAAAATTTCAACTTATCATGCTTGATTCCTTAATGTTTTAAAGTTTGAATAATCAAAGTACAAGCACCTATATCTTAATTCTCAACATATCGATAGAAATCATAAATCAATCAGAATAAATTCCTAATAGGAGATTGAGAATTAGTTAAGAACAATGCATGAAGTACAATTTCAGGGATTTTCACAGATAGTGTAAAGATTTCAAGTAAGCTTCCCCCCCCCCACACTTAAGATGTACATTGCCCTCAATGTACAAAGATACATAAATAGCAAGAGAAGTATAATATCATAAGATAGGGAGAGAATTGAAACTTCCTGAATTTAGGATGAATTTATGAGGAAGAGTCGGCAATTGTGGCAGGGTGTTCCCATTTCCGTTTGAATATGAGCTGTAGAGCTCCTTTTTGAAACTGCGAAAATATTAATTAATCATGGGAATTTTTGATTGATAGAGATTACTCGTTAGGGCTTGGCCGATATGAAAGATCGAAATTTAAATAACAGAAAAATAATAAACTAAGTTCTAGAAATACTAATACTGTAATGAATTAAAAGGATTAAGTATAATAAAAATAAAATTTGAAATAAAAAAGAGACTAATAAAAAATGAGAAAAATAGAACCGTATGGGAGAATAGAGGCACACGCCCGTGTGGCTCGGGGTTAGCCCGTGTTGGCCATATTGCACGGCCGTGGAGAACTTGTTCGCTTTTTCGTACGGTCGTGTAGGTAGTCACACGGCCGTGTCTGATTTGACAGTGTTGGCCATGGCTTGGGGACACGGGCGTGTGGCGTTGTGCGAGCCCGTGTTGATACTGCATGGTTGCCACGGCCATGTTGCACGACCGTGGAGATTTGTCGACCTCCCGTGCTTTTGGGAAAAATTTACTCTATTTGTACACGGTCTGAGTGCATGACTGTGTCTCTGTTTTAAGATGTCACACGGCCTTAGGCACGCCCGTGTTCCAGGCCGTGTGGTCCTAATTTCCTGTATCAAAGGTGTTAGTTGCTGTATAAAAAGACAGAAAACAAAATAGAAGAAAAGTTACTATGTTAGTGCTCGGGTTGCCTCCCGAGAAGCGCTTATTTATAGTCTAAGCTCGACTTTGCTCGAGCTTGTACGTTCACGGTGGTTTGAAGAGTTGATACTCTTCTATCCTGCTTACAATTTCATTATCAACGTAAGATTTGAGTCGAGTGTGATTTACCTTAAAAGTGCCGAGTGACTCATGTTTTATCTCGACTGTACCATAGGGAAAGATTTTCATTACCGTGAAGTAAGGTGTGTCACTTGTATGCTCTTTTGAATTCAAGATTCGAGGATCGTATTCCCCTAAGATTACCTTATCCCCTACCTTGAGTTGATTCGTTTGTACCTGGGGGTCGTCTTGGTAATGCTCTGGGTTGGTGTGACCTGTTTTGGGTTTTTCATAATAGTTCAGCCACTCATCTAGTTCCTCGATCTGAAGCGTTCGCTTTTCAGGTGCATCTCCCTTGGATGGACTTGTTTGTGATTGGGTTGCCTTTATGTAGAGTGTATCCTGCACAGAAGGTTGGGTGGTGAGATTATTCTTTTTACAAGGACTCGTAACTATATTATTATCAACAATCGTAATCGAGTTTCAAGCTTGTAAGGTAACTTGGTCATCACCCACACGTAGTGTAAGTTTACCTGTTCCTAAATCAATTATTGTTCTTGCAGTTGCTAAAAAGGGTCGCCCTAGAATTAAGGGTACATTGCTATCCGCAACAATGTCTAAAACAACAAAGTCAACTGGGAATATAAATTTATCAATTTTGACGAGCACATCTTCAACTATTCCTTTAGGAGACCTAATAGTTTTATCAGCCAGTTGAATGCTCATATTAGTTTGCTTTGGTTTTCCAAGACCTAGTTGTTTAAACAGTGTATAAGGCATGACATTTATACTAGCCCCTAAATCAGCTAAAGCATTTTTTGTGTCTAGGCTACCAAATAAACAAGGAATAGTAAAACTCCCTGGATCTTTCAGTTTGGTTGGTAGTTTATTTTGAAGAATATCTGAGCAGATTGCATTTAATTCCACATGAGATTTCTCCTCTAGCTTCCGCTTGTTTGTCAAGAGTTCTTTTAAGAATTTAACCGCGTCTGGCATCTGCAAAATTACTTCAACAAATGGTAAGTTCATATGTAATTTTTTTTAAGAGTTTAAGAAACTTACCGAATTGTTCATCTGTGCGGTCTTTCTGAAGCGCTCTTGGGTATGGGATACGAGGCTTGTGTTCGTTGATGTCTGGCTTGTTCCTGCTTACCCCTACTTTACCTTTATTTACCTTAAGCTCCTTGTTTGAGTTGTCTTTGATTAAAACCTCCTCATCTATTGTGCTCACGGCATGAATTTGTTCTTTTGGATTGGTCTCAGTGTTACTTGGAAATCCACCTTGTGGTCTTTCCGAAATTAGCTTAGCAAGCTGGCTTATTTGAGTTTCAAGTCCTTGAATAGATGCTTGCTGGTTCCTTAGTGCCGTTTCGGTATTTTGGAAATGAGTTTCTGATATGGCAATAAATTTGGTGAACATCTCTTCCAAGTTCAATTTTTTCTCCTGTTGTGGTGGTGGCTGCTGAAATACCGGAGGCTGTTGTCTTTGATTTCCTTGTCCTCCCCATGAAAAATTTGGGTGATTTCTCCAACCTGCATTATAAGTGTTACTATAAGGATTATTTTGAGGTTGAGAATTATTACCCATATAATTGGCATGTTCGGCTTCTATGTTGTGTAGATGGTCTGAATTAAACGTATTTCCTGGAGCTGCATCACATTGCATCACTGGTTGAGCCTGCGTAGAACCAACAAAATTATCAAATTTCTTATTTAAAAGTTCTACTTGGTTAGTGAGCATAGTAACAGCATCCATATTATAAACTCCTGCGGCTTTCGTTGGCTTTGTCCTCATGACTTGCCACTGATAGTTATTCAATGATATCTCCTCAATAAATTCGTAAGCTGCGTCAGGTGTTTTATTATTGATGGTTCCGCCTGCGGCTGCATCGATCATTTGTCTGGTTGACGAATTTAAACCGTTGTGGAAGGTTTGAACTTGTAGCCACAAAGGTAATCCATGATGAGGACACCTTCTCAAAAGATCTTTGTATCTCTCCCATGCATCGTAAAGTGTTTCTAAATCCATCTGCACAAAAGAAGAAATATTGTTTCGTAATTTGGCTGTTTTAGCTGGAGGAAAATATTTGAGTAAAAATTTTTCGGTCATCTGCTCCCATGTGGTAATTGAGCCTCGTGGTAGAGAATTTAACCACTGTTTGGCTTTATTTCTTAAAGAAAATGGAAATAGCCTCAATCGAATGGCATCATCAGAAACGCCATTTATTTTGAAGGTATCACAAAGTTCTAAAAAATTGGCTATGTGTGAGTTTGGATCTTCATCCTATAAACCATCAAACTGTACCAATTGCTGTATCATCTGAATGGTGTTAGGTTTTAACTCAAAATTATTAGCAGCAATAGTTGGTCTAAGAATGCTAGTTTGGGTACCAGCCAAACTAGGTTTAGCATAATCATACATAGTGCGCGGAGCTTCTTCTTGAATTGCTGGTGGCGCGACTATTGCGGGAGGTGGTAGAACATCTTGATTTGCTTCCATCTCTTCTGTAGGTTCTGGCTCTAGATCATGTTCTTGTTCAGGATAATGTAGACTGCGTCTAATTTCTCTGCGATTTCTGCGAACTGTTGCTTCTAGATCTTCGTCGAAAGTAGTGGTCCTGTTGGATTGTTTCTAGTCATAAACTAAAAATACCTAAAAAGAAAAAGCAAAGAAAACTCAAAAATTTAAAAGAAAATAAAAATAAAAATAAATTAAATTGAAAATAAAAATAAAAGAAAAATAAATAAATATAAATATATGGCTAAAGTAATAGAAATCGAGTTTTCGTAAAATTTTAGTTCCCCGGCAACGGCGCCAAAAACTTGATATCTGCGTTCGCGATACTAAGTAATAAAATTTATAAAGAACTTGATCACACTAAAACTAACTAATATCGCGACGCTTTAAGGCAAGCGCACCTATCGAACAGTAGTATAGCTTAGTGGCAAGACCGAGTTATCGTACCCAAGGGAACCAAAAGTACTATTACTTACTTTCTTTCTATTATCTAGCCTAAGAATAAAAGAGGGGTTTGTTTAAACTAATTCTAAAACTAAACTAAGAAGACACAAAGAGTAAATTGAGAAAACTTTTAGGGGAAAAGCTGATTGATATGGACAATACTTAAGGGAGAATCCACCTAGACTTCACTTGTACTGGTTCTTGAGCTAGACGATTTATTCACTTGACTTGATCCGTAGAGATCCCTAATTTATGCTAAACCCTCCGTCGAGGTGAAGAGCAACTAGGCCTAAGTTGTTAATTAAAGTTCCTTTATCAATTAACTTCTTAGGTTGCATTAATTCGATCAATGGTTCCCCATATTAGGTTTGACCCTAATCCGGTAGATTTATGTCGCCCTATGTCTAGGGTTGCATGCAACTCCGCTTAATTATGGTAGATCTACTCTTATCACAGGGACTTTTGCTCCTCTGCTCTAAGCACATCTAATTCTTGAAGTAATACCTAGGTTTATTAAATCAAGAATGAAGAACACATAATTAAGAACAACTCAAGTATTTATCATATAACTCAAGAATAAATAATAACAAGATCTGTCTTAGGTTTCATCCCCCTCAAGTATTTGAGGGGTTTAGTTCATAATAAAGAAAGAAAACATCTCAGAAGAAATAAAATAACAAAACATAAAAGAACCCGAAAACCCCTGAAGGAATTTAGGGAGATCCTCTATATTGCTACAGAATTTCGGCTTCTGGGATGAATCAATCAGCTTCCCTGCGAGTAATCCCTACTTCCACTCTCTGTGTTGGCAGCAAAGAATACTTCCCTTTTGGGGGAAATAAGCACACCCTAAGAGTTGCCTCCTAGGGTCTTTATATAGAGCTTTGAGGAGCCTTTCTTAGCCTCCAAGTATCCCAATTCGAGTGAAATTCCTCTTCCTCACGACTAGAACACGCCCGTGTGCCACGCCCGTGTGACTTCGACAAAGGCCGTGTGATTTGGCACGGCCGTGTGGCCTGGCCGTGCTTGTCGAGAGCTGGACCGTGTGATCTTCATGTGGCACGGCCGTGTGGCACGGCCGTGTGGTAATTCCTTGGGCCGTGTGATTTGTCATTTTTGGCCCATTTTTCTCATTTTCAGTCCATTTCCTATTCTTTTCTCTTCCCTATGCTCTCCTGAGTATAAGATATGAAAAATAAGGATTAAGAGCACCAATTCTCACTAAATTGATAATAATTCATCCAAAATATAGGCTAAACATGAGGTAAAAATATGTATAAATTAGCGTTTATCAACAGTATGCAAATCCTACCCAACCAACCACTATGCACCATCTCCTGTCCAACCCTGCACTCTTGTGGGGAGTAAATCACCCACCCATTCCTACACTTACAAATAGCACCGGTTGTGGCACTAAACAATATATGCAGCAGAGTTACCAGTATAATAAGCTTAAAGCCATCAGTGATTTGCAGCAAAGCTGCCAGTATAATAGGCATTAAGCCTTTCAGTACACTTCCTCCACATATATCATCCTATCCCCATGCAATGCAACATATAGTTATAATATGCCATGTCATGGTAATAGTACATACAGTATCAGTTCAATGAAATAAAACCATGCTCAATAACATATATCAGTCATACAGTCATTTTATTCAATTAGGGATCTAAGTATGGCTTACCGCCCCTACAGTAGGTTCACAGTTGACTTGGATGACCCATGCAACCTTAGCAAACAAATCAGTGAAATTGGGCTCACACGCTCGTGTTGATCTGCCCGTGTGGATCACATGGTCTGGCCCAACATCCTACATGCTCGTGTGGTTCACCCATGTGGGCCCACATGCGTATGTGGCTTACACGGCCCAATTGGTTAAGCCCGTGTCTCGCACACGACCTCGTCGGTCATCACACGGCCATGTCATGTGCCCGTGTCATGCACGCACGGCCTTGCTCATCAATCACACAGCCATGTTTAGCCATATGGCCTACCACATGAGCTACCACACGCCCGTATGGCGTCGACAGAGAGCTTTTTCGGCTTTTCGTCAAAATGCATCTTTAGTGTTTTGGGTATACACCTGATATGATTTCAACGCGAAATCACTCTCAAACCACCAGAAACCTAAAAATTGACAACTGAAAGCCCAATTTCTGTCACTTAATCCGAATTACTATGAACGGATGATTCCCAAAAACTATCGACAACCTTACCTCGCTTAAGCAACCCCGACTTCGCACAACCACAGCGTCAATTGAGATCCACCATCCCCTTAATTAGCGCCTAAACTGAAAGTGACTCTCGTCAAACAAATATTCATTGAATAAATCGAAAAAAAACTCTCTTCCCACTTATTGAATAACACATAAAGAGCAGAGACGTGATTTAATGATGGGAAAGAGGTAAAAATTGAGTTTGGAGAACAAGGAAAATAGCGTGGAAGACAAGAAAAATGGCAGCAATAGGGGATGTTCAACTGAAACAAAATGAGAAGAAAAGGTAGAGAGAGAAATTATTTTGCAAAGATTTTTCGGCAAGTGAAAAAGGAAACATTGGGTAACTCTCAATCCTTTATTTTGCTCCTAAAATCTCTCCACCTGACTCCCCACTCAAACCACTACAGTATTTCAATCAAATCAAAACACCTACATGACACAAGCAGCAAAATAAATCCCTTGCTCGTACAGGGATTCAAACTCCAGACCCTCAGCATACTAGCACTTCACTTAACCACCAGACCAGCAGGCCCATTCTGATGTAAACTCACTAACAATCAAACTTAAGCCTACTAAACAGAAGTAAGGCTTTATTCATAAAAATGCTAAGATTTGCTCAAGTCAAGGCTTGAACCCAAGACTTCTCAGACACTCTCAAAACACATAACCATTAATGCAAACAAATATTTGTGTCATAAAAACATGAAATCGAATATACAAATTTTTAGGGCATTACACTCGGTTTAGGGACTAAATTGAAACTTAGGCAAATATTGAATAAAAATTGAAATATTCAATATGAAATTGAATTGTGTTGTATTGATGAATTTTAATTGTTTTAATTCCGCAGCTAACGTCGTACCGGAATCCTCAACTAAAAAGGAGGAAAGATAAAGTTGACATGGAATAACTCGGAATTCCTGGTTTGTATTTCTATAATCCAAAACTAGTTATTAATTGTTGTATTTTTTATTTAATGCATATGGTAAGTGTTAAGGTGAGTATTTGGCACTTTGACATTGAATTGAATTAAAAGTTGATTGAATGGAATGAATTGATATATATATATATATATATATATATATATTATGAATATATTGATTATTTGAATTGAAATGAGTATATATGTGACAAATATGATAATTGAATATTGTTTGTATTTAGAAAGTGAAATTAAACCCTATTAACAGTATCGGGCTGAGTCAGATAAAGATGGCATGCCATAGGATTGGAAGAGTTCAGGGATTTCTTTGACTTCGAGTCGATGAGGCACTAGGAGCCAATTTACTTCGTTTTAACCGATAAGACACTGGGTTTCAAATTTATATAGCAATGGGCGTAGTTATTACTTCGAATTTATCTGATGAGGCACTGGGTGCCAAACTGGTGTACTGGTTGGATCTGTGTATTCGTCCGAGTCTGAGTTATATTAATAGGGTAATTAAATAAAATAGTACTATGATTGATATGGGATGATATTGTATGTGAATGAAAATGGGATAGTGAATTGAAACATGAAAATGAGACACATGAATTACGTTATGAATTAGAGATGGATTGAATAATATTATTGTTTAAATTATATATATATTAAATTGTGAAAAGTTATTATATAGTAAGTAATTAGAATTAAGAATGGTATGAAATGATGTATTTCTGAATTGAGTATTGAAGGGCTAATGCCATTGTATGAATAAATGTGGTCTTAAATATTCAAATGTGCTTATAATCAAAATATGCATATTATATTATCTCGTCTTTATATATTCAAATAATAGAAATACCACTGAGTTTTACTTAGCATGCAGTTTTGTTTTCTATGCCCAAATTAGGTACTTTAATTTGATCGCTGATTCAGCATCCAAGAACGCTCCCAAGCTCAAACGTGGTAATGATTACTCTTTTGTGTCGGCATCTACCTAGGGTGTCTAAATAATAGTTATCTTGTGGATTGAATGTAAATGAGATTATAAGTTTAATATTGGTTGGTTTTATACATATAAATATGTGTTTGCTTTTGAAGCCATATTATGACATGGTAAATTGAACTAAATCTAGATAGGTGCATGTGAATTTAATTCTATGTTTAAGTGCTCATGAACTAGACAAATTGATTTGGATTTGGTATGTTTATAATTTGTATTAAAATGATGCTTTGGTGACTTGTTTTGATGATATGAAATACTTGAGAATTCTGCCTGTTTGATTAATAAACTCCGGTAATTCTTCGAAACCCTATTCTGGCGACAGATATGGGTTAGGGGTGTTACAACTCTAGTAAACGACTCGAATACATAGGTATCTTCGATACACTAATAGATCGTTTGAGCTTAATAAATTTGTTTCAAGTTACCAGTCCAGGCTAAATATTTATAATGACACGTCTAATTGCTTTTTCAATTTGAAAATAGACATGTCAGGTTACCCGTTTGGGCTAAACCTTTAAACGACAATAGGTTACTGGTCTAAGCTAAACTTGTATCACATGTATCTTCAAGTCTGCAAAAAAATGTTGGATCTCGAAAATCATCTGTAACTAATCCGTTCAAGTGTACACAAGACCCTATTGACATGTCAATCGTATCCTAACATTTTCTAAGTTCACCCGACATCTTTAACACATATACATTTCTTTACAATTTAGTCCACTTCTCACCTATTTCACCAATTCACAATCAAACACATATATAATTACAATTCCAATACTCATCAACCTATATTAACAAATACCATATAAACCTACCTAGTTAAAGCAACAAACAAGCTGAAACTTTAGGGACTAATCTACAATTTTTGCTTCCCCCGATTATCTCTAATTTGGTCCAATTCTCGATCAATAGAATTGTTCCATTCAATTCGCCAATATTAAAATTTTATACATTGTATAATGTTATGAACAAACATATGAAATTTCATTTTTCAATACCCCTAAATTTTCATATTTTATTCAATTTAGTCCCTAAAATCGAAATAACTATATCTTTCAATTTTGAGCCTCTATTTTAAAATTGAACTGACAATACTAGCAAATAAACATCGCATATTGGTACATGGGCCAGCTAAATCAAGATCTCATTGCCTCAAAAACATAAAAATTACAAGAAAAAGGACTTGAATACTCACCAATTTTGATCGTCGAAAGTCAAGAAACCCTTGGATGATTTTCTCTTTTCTTTTTTTATGGAAATTCGGTCATGGAAGGAGAAAGCTTTCTTCTCTTTCCATCCACTTATTATGATATTTATACCTTATTTTAAAATTGTCATTTTGGACCGTTGGTTAATTGCAATTTAAGTCTCTAAGTCTTTGGCCAAGTAAAAATATATAGCGATAAACTTTTACAATTTAGTCCTTGTACCTAAATTAAACAGGTAATTAGCAAATTTGAAGGACCAAACTTTAATAAATTTTCATACCAACTCCACAAATATTTTAATTTAATATTTATAGATTCTATGTACAAAATTGAGATTCTAAAATTACTTTTTCTAGCATCACTGGAAATCAGACTGTTACAATATGACATTATTTAATTATTACTAAAAATTATGAACAAGTTTAATGTTGTAGTCTAGCCACGCTAATTTAGTTTATGAAATAAATTTTTTTAAATTAATTTAAAACAATAAATATAAAAATATTATTTTTATTAATATTTTATATAATATCTATTTACTTAAAAATAATACTCAATTTTTCATTTACTTATTTTAATGAGTATTCGCTTTAAAAGATTAGCCTTTTCTATATTTAATTTTTTTAACAAAATCTCTTTAAAAAAAATCTCAAAGTTAATGAGTAGTGAAACTGTACTATGTATGCATATAACAAAATATAAATTCAAAATAATAATTTTATTAGTAAAGTAAAACAAGCATTTAATAAAATTTCTCATATTTTTCTTTCAAACAAAACAATGAGTCTGCGGCTTTTTTATTAAACTAACTCAAAAAATTAATAAATTTTTAAAATGACCCACCTTTTTAATTAAATACGAAAATAACCCAATTTCTACAGTAAAAGTTGGTGGAGCCATATGATATGGCGCCACCAACTTGCCACGTCAGCTAGAGGTATAAAAAAATAATTTTTTGGTGGAACCATATTGAATGGCGCCATCAATATAAAATACCAGAGAAATACTGAAAAATCTAGAAAAATGGGGGACTTATAAAAAAATTTACCATTTTGGGTGGAGCCATTTTAAATGGCGCCACCACCTCTACCCGTTTTTTACCTTTTGTCCGATTTTTGTCTCTTTTTTTTTTTACTTTTTTTTCCAAATTTTGTCTTTTTAATTTTTTTTACTTTTTTGAAGTTTTTTTTTCTTATTTTATTTTGTTTATTTTGTTTTATTTTTTATTATTAACTTTAAAAAATTTGAAATGTATATTTGAAAAATTTATAATATATATTTTTAAAATATTAAATATTATTTTTAATTATTTTTTAAAATTTTAGATATATATTTTTGAAATTATTTTTTTATAAATTTTAAAAATATATTTTTCAAATTATTTTTTTAATTTTAAATATTATTTTTTAAATATTAACCATATTTTTAATAATATAAAAACATTTAAACTTTTAAAATTTGTAAATACAATTTTTTAAATACATTTAAAAAATAATGAAAAGACGGGGGACATTTAAAAAATTTGTAAATTTTGTCTTTTTCTTTAATTTTTTTTCTTTTTTAATTTTTATATTATTTTCTTATTTTATATTGTTTATTTAATTTATATTATTAATTTTAAAAATTTATAATGTATATTTAAAATGTTTTATAATATATTTTTTAAAATTTTAATTATTATTTTTAAAATTATTTTTTTAACTTTAGATATATATTTGTGAAATTATTTTTTTATAAATTTTAAATGCGTATTTTTCAAATTATTTTTGAAATTATTAGTTTTATAATATTTGAAATGTATGTTTAATATTTTATTAATTTTACATAGAATGAAAAGAAAAATAATTTTAAAAATAATAATTTCAAAAATAATTTGAAAAATATACATTTAAAATTTATAAAAAAATAATTTCACAAATATATATCTAAAGTTAAAAAAATAATTTTAAAAATGATAGTTAAAATTTTAAAAAATATATTATAAAACATTTTAAATATACATTACAAATTTTTTAAAATAAATAATATAAATTAAATAACCAAAATAATATAAATTAAATAAACAAAATAAAATAAGAAAATAATATAAAACTTAAAAAAGAAGAAAAAATTAAAGAAAAAGACAAAATTTACAAATTTTTTAAATGTCCCCCGTCTTTTCATTATTTTTTAAATGTATTTAAAAAATATTTTAAAGTTTAATTGTTTTTATATTATTAAAAATATGGTTAATATTTAAAAAATAATATTTAAAATTTAAAAAATTAATTTGAAAAATATATTTTTAAAATTTATAAAAAATAATTTCAAATATATATATCTAAAATTTTAAAAAATAATTAAAAAATATTTAATAGTTTTAAAAATATATATTATGAACTTTTCAAATATACATTTCAAATTTTTTAAATTTTATAATTAAAAAAAATAAAACAAAATAAAATAAAATAAAAACTTCAAAAAAGTAAAAAAAATTAAAAAGACAAAATTTAGAAAAAAAAGTAAAAAAAAAAAAAGACAAACATCTGACAAAAGGTAAAAAATGGGCGGAGGTGGTGGCGCCATTTAAAATGGCTCCACCCAAAATGGTAAAATTTTTTATAAGTCCCTCGTTTTTCTAGATTTTTCAGTATTTCCCTGGTATTTTATACTGGTGGCGCCATTCAACATGGCTCCACCAAAAAATTATTTTTTTATACCCCTGGCTGACGTGGCAAGTTGGTGGCGCCATATCATATGGCTCCACCAACTTTTACTGTAAAAATTGGGTTATTTTCGTATTTAATTAAAAAGGTGGGTCATTTTGAAAGTTAATTAATTTTTTTGGGTTAGTTTAATAAAAAAGCCATGAGTCTACTCAATCTCATCTAAAAACGTAAATAAGTAATCATATATGTGTTTCCAAGTTATTCAAGTTAAATCAACTTAAATTTGTTGAGTGGGTTGCAGTGATAAGGTGTATTGTATTTTTGAAGAGAGATGTATATTTTAATTTTAGAAATGACATTATTGGAAAGTACAATCATAAATTTCAACATAAACCATAAAATTAATATATGAAGAATACCAAAAAGAATTATCGAGTCAAGTTTGAGGGATTTAAATTATTGAGTGAATCAAATTTAGGTATACAAAATAACACACAAACCTAATTGAATTTCTTTTTTTAAATTTCAAACTTGAGTAAAAATAATAGAATTTGAGATTGAGCATGAGAACAATTAACTAGCTATTAGAAAGAGAATTAGAATAACATTGAGTTTTATTAGGTAAACAAGCTCAATCAAGCAAGCTCAAACAATTTGAGATTTTATCTCAAACTAAACTCTATTTTTAAAAAATTAAACTCAATCAAAGTTGAGATTGAGTTCAATCGCCGAATCAAATTCAATCAGAATTTCTTATAACTTAAGTTTGATTTAAGTCAATTACACCCCTAAATTTCACTCTTGGATTTTTCTAATCTTACATTTATACTTTTAAAAAAGTTAATATATGTCATAAGTCAATGTAATCTTTGTAAATTTAAAATTTAGTACTTGTACTTTTATTTTTAAGAAGTTAACCTTACTTTTCATATTTTTAGTCATTAAAGCATGTTTTTAGGTTCATTACAGAATGTTTTTAGTCACTTGGCTATTAAATGAGTATTATTTTTATTTTAAAATATCATATCAACAAATTTAACAAAAAATAATAATAACATTAATAATTGACATGAATTTTAAAATCTGAAAAAATAAACGAACTAAATTCCTAAAATAAAAATATAAAGACTATATTCCAAATTTATGAATAATACAAACACTTAAGATATATTTTAATAAAAACAAAATACAAATAGAGGGTAATATAAGAATAAGGTGAAAATAAAAAAGGAAAGAAAGGACAAGAAGAGCTTAGTACAACTGTGAGAGGGTCGGAAGGAAAAGATGGGGTGGAAGAACGTGTGTGGCGTTTCTCCGGCTTTTCTGAAATTCCCAACTGCCTCCCTTCTTCTTCCCATTTATGCCCAATTCCCCTCCACATGCCATTGCCTCTCCTCCCTTTTCTTTTTTAACCATTACATGCACACTCATTAAACCACTATATCATGTAAATATTAAACATAACCTAATTATAATATGAAATCAAAATAGCATAATATAAATATAAAATGTATATTATTTAAAATATTCTAATTGAATAATTAGCGAAGCCGTAAAAAATTTGTATTTAAGTTTTTAATTGATATTAATCAAGAATTCAATCCTTAAAAGTTATATATATTAAGTACTTGAAAATTTTCTTTATATATTAAGCACTTGATTGAGTTAGTATCACGTTGGGTAATGATAAAAATACTCTGGCCGGAATGTTGAATGTTTCGAATTTTTTTATAATATTTTACTCAACTTGATTGAGTTGAATGTTTCACTTAGGTTGTATTAAAATTATACATAATATTGTACTCAACTCAACTTTTCACTAATTTTAATCTATCACATATCGAAAGTAGCCTAGAGGAAATAGAGAAAATTTAGATTTTACTTTTAAATTAGATTTTATTTTTAAGCAAAGGGTAAGAGAATTTAGTATGCTTTAAAAATTATTTTTATTAAAAATTGTTTAAAATGAGTTTATCAATTTAGTGGTAAGGTCTTAGTTTATCCATAAGTCTCAAGTTTTAAACTTTTTGTATGTATTTAGTAGAAATATTTTAATTTTCACCCCATAAAAGTGCCAAATTTGCAAAACTGCCCAACCAAAAACTATTTTTTAATTTTATCCTTATTTTAAAATAATTCTAATTCCACATGAATTTTTAAAACCTATTTCAATTACATAAAAAGTATTATAAATAGACAATTTTAATCAAACCCTAGAATTTTTACCTAGCAAGTTTTCAAGAAAAACACCCTCAAACTCTTTTCTTCCAAATCAATTTTCAAAGCAAAAGGAGTTAAAGTTTCAAAATTGTCCCTCTCCTTTTGTGTAGATCATCAATCTCCTCATCCGATAAAGATTTTTGTGTTTTCAAAATTAGGTGTGAGATCTAATTTTACAATCATTATGTATGGTTAATTATGTTGAATCATTGAGAAATTAAGGTTAAATGCTTATAGAATAAACATGTGAATCCCTCTTTTGTGAGTAAACTGCGACCCCTTTACCGTGCGAACCAAAAGAACTATTAGACGAGCCCTTAGTAGATGCTAGGTGAACCTCAATGGCGAAGCCCAAATAGGCAAACCCATGTAAGTAGTCTATGCATGCGAACACCTCAGTAGTATGGAAACAATAGCCCTACGTCATCTAATTTGCAAAAGAAATAGACAAACAAAAACAAATTATAACAGACCAAGAAAATCAATACTTAAGAAAAAGTATTTTATAAGAAAATCGGGAGCTCGAAAATCATACCAACAAAAAGAAAAACATGTTAAAAAATTTAATCCAAATAGAACAGCGATAAAATAACATGCTTTATATGTGGGCAAGTTGGTCACAATGCAACTCAATGTACTAGGAATTCTTATCATAAGATGTTACGTAAGTATATACACGCTTTGTATTTCTTATCATCAAAATAGTTATTTGAAAAAAAGAAACTTCTACGAAGAAAAATACAACCTATGGCTACAATAAATTAAAAACAATTATTGTTATTGACATCTTTAACGCCTTGAAGTTCAAAATGCTATTTGTTTAGTATTGGTTACAAAGACAAATAAATAAAATTAATAGTAAAACAATTAAAATCTAATGGAAGCCGATAGCATAATTTATTTAGTGGTCAAATAATTTGTTCACGTTCAACATGAACAAAAGAGGCTAATGTTTTGTTCAGGAAAGCAGAAAGTTAAATGATATTCTATTATAGAACGATGTCTTGACAAAAAGTTTGAAGTCTTTCATGGAAAAATTATCGTACCCATGATTTAAATAGAACTTCCTCAATTTTCCTGATAAAAAAAATTAATTTCTTCATCTCTCTCTCTTTTTCCTTTTTTCTTTTTTGTGTCTTCTATTTAAATCTAAAATTTCAAAGAAAAGTAAAGATAATAAAAAGAGTAAGATTTAAAATCACATTATTCAACTGAAGAATATATTATGTCATACTAAAATACATGAAATAAAAATTACACTAAATTTCAATGTTCACAAAGGAATAAATAAATCAACATTTTTCTTTTAAAGAACTGGTTAGTGAAGTCAGCTGGGATATTCTCCCTCAGATACATGTCCAAGCTAATATTCAAGTTAACTTTTCCTCAACAAAATTTGTGGCTTCATTAGATTATCTTTTGCTATATCTAAAAGAGTATTTCTTGAAATCTTTAGCTCTCTTTTTCCTAGTTCCAATACCAGTTCCTGCGCTAGAAAGATCTTTACAATGTTGTTACCTTTAGTATATTACACTTGTAACCAATTGTTACAAAAATTCTCATCGTTTTTTTAATTATGGTTCTGAATTTGAATTTTTTATGCTCTCTAAGTTAATAAGTTTAATTTCCCAATCCGGTCTAGACATTAGACCCAAGTTCGGAAGACTACATCAGCCGCCGAGATGACCTAATAAGATTAACAGAGTTTTTGAAAAGAGTTTATTTAATTTAATTAAAAACTTTAGTTTAGATGTCGATTTATTATTTCTTAACGTTTTAATTATTTTTTAAGAGTGGAAAAGATGATATTTTTTTATGTTTTTAATAAAAATTCGGGTTCATTCGTCACCAATTAATAGTAACAATTTAAAGTCTTGATTAAAATCATAATTAAATGTCATGCAACAATAAAAACATCCTAAGTCCTAAATCTCATGCAATAGTTCAAATAAAATATTACAAACCTCAAATAATAAAATAACTTCGATTGTGTCGAGACCCTCTGGATGTTGTGCCCGTGTCATAACTTGGTGGATTATCTATAAGGATGATATTAAAGGGGGAGTAAGCTTTGACGCTTAGTGTAAGTCTGTTTACAAAAAAATCAATGCAACATTCATTATGACACACTTATTAACATTGCATAGAATAATCAAAGATAGAAAATCAGTCCATAATATCGGTTTTTCAAATGCAACCATCACTGATATATCATAAATTATAATAACAATTTTCAGGATAACCAAATCATCAGAAATGCCACAATAATCATATTTCATGCATATATACACATATATATTCACACATATGTATCATAACATAATTTTCAGATTTGTATGCACATGATTTAAATGATGTCATATAGCTTCAAGTTTTAAACACTATAGTAGGAGTACCCCATAACTCCTTTACCTTTACGCCACATTATGGATAAACCACTATTGATTCGCAGATAACAACTGCAATATTGGCTATGGACACACAACATGTAACACCCTCAACCCGTACCTGTCGCCGGAATAGGGTTTCGAAGCATTACCAGAACTTTCAGAACATTTTCAAATAATTCATGTAAATTAATATTATTTTTTTGAGATTAGACATAATGTCCCTTAGTAGGGCCCTCGAGGCCGACAACATGCATTAGAATCGATTCGGGACCAAATCGAGATCTTGGGGAACTTTTCGCAAAATCCCAAAATTTTTCTCACTATTAAGAGTCATACGCTTGTGTGGTATGAGACATGTCCGTGTGGTCAGGCCGTGTGGGTTCACACACCCGTGTCCTTAACCCATGTACTACCTATGTATCCATTGATATTCTGAATAAATTCAATGGGTAACAATCTAGACATGAGAAGATATTAATAAGAAACAAGTTATTACACGTATCTGCCTGGAATACATGAAATGATAATACATGATAATTGATATATGGAAACATGAGATGATGATATTTGTACATAAAAATTATTTGATGAGAATGTTTATCCTTGGTAATAGACTTGTACACCTTGAGTGAACTACTACTCGTGTGACCCTGAGATTTCGAATGATATGAGTAAGGCTCTGACATGTAATAATCTGAACTCGAGATGAACTATTATGAAATTATACTTGTAATATAAAGAGATGATTTTTACATGTTAAATGAATACATGATGTGGAAAGCTTATGTTCATGGAAACTTGATTGTTGTTGAGACCGTATATGTTTTGATGTCATTATGGAATATATGTGTAACTCCCCAAACCCGGCCTAGAAGTTAGGCCCGAATCTGGCGTGTCACATTGAAGTTGTCGAAACCATTTTTAAAAGTTTGGAAAATGGGGTCGACTTTAAGAAAAATGAAAATGGAGTCGCCACCAATCCCTTTTTGCGTAGGTGTGATTGGATCACCTTATAAAACGTTTTACTTAGAAACGTTGACTTTGGTCTACGAAATTCAAGAAAACAGGTTCGGGAGTCGGTTACGTATGAGGAAGGATTAGCACCCTCGTAACGCCCAAAATCGGTACCGAATTGATTATTTATTGTCCCTATGTCGAAAATTTGAAAAGATTTTAAAACAAGATTTCTTTTTAAAACTTGAAATTTGAGTTGGAACCTGAGATTCCTTTGTTCCGAAAGAATACAAACATCACATCCAGCACGTTAGGACACGATGTTTTAAATCCTCGTAACTAAAATCATCTCATGATTTTGAAAATTTATTAAAAGGATATTTAGTTGTTTAGTTAAACGGAAAATCGCAACCCAGCACGTTAGGGCACTATTTCCCGAATTTCTAGACACAAAACATTGCCTTATTTAAGAAAGGCTTTTGCATATAAAAAAAAGACAATTGAATGACATATTTTTTAAAACAATGGTTTAAATGAAATATAATATTATAAACGATTAATACTAATGTAGCCAACTAAGTATAAACAAAACATAGCATAGCAGATAATGTGGACAATATAACAACAATTCAAAGGCAACTAAAGATGACAAATTTAAATTTTAAGAATATGAATGATCACATAAAAGATATGAAATAGAAAATACAAATTTTAAGACCTATGAAAAATTAAGAAATTATAAAAAAAACACAAGATTAAAAAAAAAGGTATTATCTACAAAATTATAGTAATTTCTCTTTTTTTTTTAAACGAAAAAATATATAAAGGATAATAGTGGTACATGATAAAATGAATTATATATATTTTAAGAAAAATATGTAAAGGAAAGTATAGATGTATAATATAATAATCTAATATCTGTATTTTATATATATATATACACATTAAAAATTGGAAATAGATGGAAAACGATTTTAATGATGAAATAATTTAAGTATTATATAATAAATAAGTAATATATATTAAATAAAAAAGGATTCATGAAACTTTAACTATAAAGAAATATATAAGGGTAAACATACAATAATATAATATATATAGGGGTTTTTTTAATAAATAAATATAATACATAAAATTTAACTATGATATACCAATTTTTTAAAAAACAAACATATAATATATAGTAATAACGTACAATTTTAAAATAATAAAAAATTTAATAAAATAGCATAATATAAGTAATAAATAATAATAATTCATATATTAAAATAATTAAGAATAAAATAAAAATATAAATAAATAAAAGGAATTAAAAGTCTAGGTAATAAGGATTAAATTAAAATAAAAACAGATTTTGAAATAAAAGTGTAGATGGGTTAGATTGGAAACGCGTGCCAAACATAGGGACTTATTAGGAAATTATGCCTTATCTCCTAAACGGCGTCGTTTCATCAACCTGCCTTTTAAAAGGCCTTAAGGATCGGATTGAAACAAAGGCTATTAATCAGGGCCAAATTGGGAATAAATAAAAAATATGATTGGGCGTAATTATAAAACTGAAAAAAAGCGGAAGGGCCTATATAGAAATTAACCCTTTTAACAGACACATGTAGATCCTCCCCAGGTAATCAGGTCAACGCGCTGGTCACAGCTTTAGAACGACGTCGTTTTGGTGCTTATTAACTTAAGCAAAAACGGCGTTGTTTTTATACCGTTATATAAATCAACTTTTGTAAAAAAAATCATTTAAACCCTGTTTTTAAAAAAAAAGCTTTCGAAAAACTCTCTCAACCCCCCCTTTCTCAGCCTAGTGTCCGGCCAGGGCTCCGAGGACATACTGTCGCACACGCTACACGCACCACTACAAACACCGCCGTATATGGCGAACGGAGGCCAGAATCTTCCATTTTTCAACGTAAAATGCGAGGTAAGATTCTTTTTTACTCGTTTTTAGTAGTATTTGTAAAAACTGATTTGTACATATAAAAAAAGATAAAATAATAATAAAAACGAAATAATAAAAAAATTACCTTTCTCTGATTAAAAAGAAATTGTTTGTATATCTCTGTGTTTTTGTATATATGTATCTCTGTACCCCCTTTTACACTGTTTTGTTCTGTTTTTATAGCAAAAATACATAAACAGAAAGTACATTATTTCGATTTCTTACTATATTCCTGCTTGCTGTGTGTTTCCTCTTTCCTTTTGCAGGTGAGCGAAGATCCAGCGATGGGGCGCGATTTGCACTGATTGCGGAGCAACGAAGGGGCGTGTGCTGGCTGGGACGTGAAAGAATGCAGAAACCCTAGGGTTTCTGACCTAGGGTTGGGTATTTGGGCCCTGTTGGGCCCTGTGTGTTTGTGTTAATGGGTTTGGGGTGTAATTTGGGTATTGGGTCATGGATTTTGGGTTAATTTGGGTTGTAAATGGACTTTTTTAGAAAGGGAATTTTATTATTTTGGTTTAAAATTTTGTTTATTTTATCTTTGGTAAGGGCCGGACAAATTGGGCCAATTACAGCTGCCCCTCTTTGCTCATTGTCGTGTAACGGGAATAGAGCAAAGACTATAAAAGGACCAATTTTGCTCGGTCTTGCCGAGTCTTGAGTTTTTTATCCTTATCTTCTTCAAAGGTATTCTGACAGCTTCAATCTGCTTCACCGTAACTTCAGGAAAGCAATATCTGCTATCTTCAGCTTGCTCCACTGCAAATTTAGGGACGCCATGCTGATATCTTCGATCTACTTCGCTGCAAACTCAGGAAGACAAGATCTACTATCTTTAGTCTGCTCCGCTGCAAACTTAGGGATGCCAAACTAATATCTTCGATCTTCAATCTACTCCCTACAAACTCAGGGATTGCCAGATCTGGTATCTTCGATCTGCTCCCTACAAACTCAGGGATTGCCAAATCTGCTATCCTCGATTTGCTCCCTGCAAACTCAGGGATTGCCAAATCTGTTATCTTCGATCTGCTCCTTGTAAACTTAGGGATTGCCAAATCTACTATCTTCGATCTACTCCCTGCAAACTCAGGGATTGCCAAATCTGCTATCTTCAACCTGCTCATTGCAAACTCAAGGATGCCAGATCTTTAATCTTTGATCTGCTCTCTGCAAACTCAGGGATTGCCAGATCTGCTGTCTTCAACCTGCTCCTTGCAAACTCAAGGATGCCAGATCTTCAATCTTTGATCTGCTCCCTACAAACTCAGGGATTGCCAGATCTGCTATCTATGGTCTACATTGTCCCCTAGAGGACATAACCTATAGAATGGGTATATGCTTATGCCTATTGATTAGGATGCCATGGTCGAAATGAGTCAAATGCTCTTAATTAAACATACTATGATGCAAAAATGTTATGAGAATGATTCCTATCACTCATTCATTCATCAGGGTTTCATCTTCGATCTTCCCGAAATATCAATCATACTCTGCTCATATGCTTTGAATTTTTCCTATCAATTTGGTCCGTCATACTATCCTCAAATGTTATGACCCACTGGAGATGTTTGTGAAATGATCCTCTCTTAGGATCGATATTGCTTAATTTGTCCAATCACCATTTGGATAGAAGAGATAATCTCAATTTTCTCAAGTACCTTCGACCCTTACACATGGGAATTCTTAAGAAATTGTCCTGTTTCAGTTTCCTGTATTATCTAGAAATTTCCAGAGTAATATGCAAAACTTCTTTTATGAAAATATTATTAGTTCATCAATCATTATTTCAATGCAACATGCTTTATAATAATGGGCAACAAATAAATTGATCTTTGAGGATAGTCAGATTTGAATAATTATAAAAAATACAAAGGAAATTAATTTGGGAACATATCTTTGAGAAGAAAAAGAATCCAAATATAGTAAATAGGACAAAAACCAAGTGCCCTAGATATCGCAGCTTGGGCTTCTATATACAAATTCCATGAAGACTGCTTTGAGCGTAACATGTGTTTAGAAAATCCAAAGTACTTTGTTGGTGTCCCGGTATGTAACATACTTCGCTTCTTATCGATTCAGGTATAGCAAGATCATTGCATGCCTTTTAAAAAGTTGAGCCGCCCTTTCGGGTTTTCAACTCAAAACCCCTTTGGTCTCAAGGTGCCCTTTGCGGGTTTTCACCTTGGCCTCTCCATTTTTTTTTAGAAGTCTCAAAGTGCCCTTTGCGGGTTTTCACCTTGGCCTCTTCTTCTTTTAAGCAAAATATTTTTTGACTGAATCTAAATTTATAGGATTGGGTAAACTTTTCCCATCCATTTCGGTCAAAATCAATGCACCACCAGAGAAAGCCTTCTTTACCACATATGGCCCTTCCCAATTCAGCATCCATTTTCCTCTAAAATCCTTCTGTATGGGAAGGATCTTTTTCAGTACAAGGTCCCCCTCGTGAAATTCTCTTGGACGAACTTTTTTGTCATAAGCTCGCATCATTCGCTTCTGATACATCTGACCATGACGAATAGCCCTTAGCCTCTTTTCTTCAATCAGGTTCAATTGATCATACCTCGATTGAATCCATTCTACTTCATCCAGTTTTACTTCTGACAAAATTCAAAGAGAAGGTATTTCTACTTCAATGGGTAGAACTGCCTCCATCCCATAAACCAATGAGAAGGGAGTTGCCCCAGTAGAAGTTTTGACAGATGTTCGATAAGTACAGAGTGCAAATGGTAATTTCTCATGCCAATCTCTGTAAGTTTCAGTCATTTTCCCCACTATCTTTTTGATGTTTTTATTGGCCGCTTCCACTGCAACATTCATTTTTGGGCGATACGGAGATGAGTTATGATGTTTGATCTTGAACTACCTGCAGACTTCTACTATCGTGCTATTGTTCAAGTTCAGTGCATTGTCTAATATGATCCTCACAGGCATTCCATACTGACAAATGATATCCTTCTTTAAGAACCAACTCACTGCTGACTTAGTAACGCTAGCGTACGAAGCAGCCTCCACCCATTTCGTGAAGTAGTCAATAACCGCAAAGATGAATCGATGCTCATTCGAAGCTTTCGGTGAGATCGGCCCAATGACATCCATGCCCCACATGGAAAAATGCCATGGAGAAGTCATAACATGCAAAGGTGAAGGCGGTACATGAATCTTATCCCCATAAATCTGGCATTTGTGACATCTCTTAGCATAATTAATACAATCTCCTTCCATGGTAGATCAATAATATCCTAACCTCATGATTTGTCTAGCCATCATGAAACCATTAGCATGTGTCCTACAAACACCTTCATGCACTTCTTCCAAAATTTTTCTAGCTTCCACAGTGTCAACACATCTCAAAAGCACCTGATCTTTCCTTCTTTTGTATAAGAGATCCCCGTCCAAAACATAGTCGCAGGCTATCCTCCTTAATGTTTTTTTGTCATTCTCAGTTACTTGCTTAGGGTATTCACTATTTCTTACGTATCGCAATATATCCTGATACCAAGGGTCCTCATCCTTTTCCTCTTCTTCCACGTTGCAACAATGAGCTAGAACATCAAAAATACTCATCTAAATAAGTCTCACATCCTCTTCCTTGTTTACTTTAATAATGGAAGCCAGAGTTGCCAAAGCATCTGCCATCTAGTTTTCATCTCGTGGGAGATAATTGAAAGTGATGTCATCAAACTCCTCAATTAGCCCCAAAACTATCCTTCGATAATTAATCAATTTGGGGTCTCTTATCTCCCATTCTCCCTTGAGCTGGTAGATCACTAATGCGGAGTCTCCATATACTTCCAGTGTTCTAATTTTACGCTCTATGGCTGCCCGAATTCCCATGATGCATGCTTCATACTCGGCCATATTGTTTTTGTAATCAAAATTCAATTTGCATGTGAATGGATAATGATCTCCATTTAGGGATACCAAGACTGCCCCAATTCTATTTCCTACAGCATTTGATGCTCTATCAAAGTTCAGCTTCCACAGATACTTTTCAGTAGTTGCCACATACATCAACTCTTCATTAGGGAAGTCAAAGCTCAACGGTTTATAATCTTCTAGAGCTCTGCTAGCCAGAAATTTCACTATTGTGCTCCCTTTTATGGCCTTTTGATTCACATAGACTATATCAAACTCAGAGAGTAATATCTGCCATCTTGCCATTCTTCTATTTAAAGTAGTTGACTCCATCATGTACTTTAATGGGTCAAGTTTTGAAATTAGCCAGGTTGTATGATATACCATATATTGCCTTAATCTTCAAGTTATCCAAATCAAGGCACAACACAACTTCTCAATTGATGAATATCTCATCTCACACTCAGTGAATTTCTTACTGAGGTAATATATCACCCTCTCTTTTCTTCTTGACTCATCATGTTGACCAAGCACACATCTCATAGAGTTACTGAACACTGATAAGTACAGTATTAATGGTCTATCTGGACTGGGCAGAGATAGTACTGGAGCATTTGACAAATATTGCTTGACTTTATCAAAAGCATTCTGGCATTCAGCATCCCAAGTATCTTGGTTGTGCTTCTTAAGAAGGCGAAATATGAGATCACACTTCTCAGTTAATTGTAAAATAAACCGAACAATGTAATTTAACCTTCCAAGAAAACCTCAGACCTCTTTTTGAGTGCGCGGTGGAGGCAATTCTTGTATGGCTCTAACCTTGTCTGAATCAACCTCTATTCCCCTTTCACTGACTACAAAGCCTAATAGTTTCCCTGACCTAGCTCTAAAGGTACACTTTGCCAGATTGAGCTTTAACTGAAATTTCCTCAATCTCAAGAACAACTTCTTCAAGACTTCAATGTGTTCTTTTTCTGTTTGAGATTTGGCAATCATGTCGTCAACGTATACCTCAATTTCTTTGTGCATCATGTCGTGGAATAAGGTTACCATAGCCCTTTGGTATGTTGCCCTTGCATTCTTTAGCCCAAATGGCATTACCTTATAACAAAAGGTACCCCACAATGTTACGAAAGTAGTTTTCTCCATATCCTCAGGATACATCTTTATCTGATTGTATCTTAAAAAACCATCCATGAAAGAAAACAACGAGTACCCCGCCGTGTTATCTACCAACGTGTCAATATGAGGCAAGGGAAAATTATCCTTAGGGCTGGCCTTATTTAAATCCCTGTAGTTTACACACATCCGAACCTTTCCATCTTTTTTTAGGACAGGAACAATGTTGGCAACCCACTCCGAGTATTTGACCACCTGTAGAAAACCAGCATCAAACTGTTTCTTGACTTCCTCTTTTATTTTCAACACCATATCGGGCCTCATCCTTCGTAGCTTTTGCTGGGTTGGCTTGCAATCCTCTCTTATGGGAAGGCGATGTACTACAATATTAGTACTTAACCCAGGCATATCCTGGTATGACCATGCAAAAACATCTTTGAATTCCCGCAGTAACTTAGTAAGGCCTTGCCTTGTTTCTTGAGTTATGCACGTTCCAATTTTTACTACCTTCTCTTCCACTTCCTCATGGGGCAAATTTTTCTTCTCTTCTTACTTTACCATTCTTAACAAATCTGGAGACACGTCATAATCCCTGTCACCTTCAAAATCCTGAGGTTCCTCTAAACACATGTCTTGCTCAAAAGAGAATTCAGGATTTGTACTTCCATTGCTCATGTCATTGATATCTAAGGACCTATGGTGGGCACAAAAAAATGTACAAAGAACGGATGAATTTTAAGAATGACTATTTTCATGTTTATGAATGAAATGAAAAATTTAGAAAGAAATTAAAGGATCAAAAGAATATTTAACGGTATAAAAGAATAAAAGAATATTTGCTCGAATTGATAACAAACATGTATTTTATTGAAACAAAAATGTATGAACATGAGCCTATTTCACAAATGAAATCTTATTACTCCTAGGCTTTAGAGCAACAAGAGTGTTCTGAATATTACTCTGTATAATTTTTAAAGACTACAGGAAGTTCTTCTGCAGTCTAGTTGTTTAAGGAGCTTCCCGGTTCGTAAGGATGAATGCCCTCTAGATTTCTTTGTTCAGTCTCTTCCTCATGTATGGCATTGATGTGATGACTTCCATTTTCAAGCAACCATCTCTCAAGGTGAATTATCCCCCCTGATACAAAAGTCTGGGATATGTGAGGGAATGTCATTAATTCCCACTCAACTTCTTTTCCACTCAACCGTGCCCTTCTTCTTTCTTGCCGTTTCTCTATTTCCTTCCTCCTCTGTCTATGATCTGGCCTAGAACCCAAACCAAAATGGTCTCTTTTCTCCTTCAGTATTGGAACTTAAGTCCCTCCTTGGAGATATCTACCCAATCCTTTTCTTGGTAAGGCTCCTTTCCCCACCATAATTTGTAAACCCATTCTTGTGGTTTTGGATATCTTGGGCAACGACACTTCCTTTCCTTCCAAAATGAATGTTGTATTGACGAATTCTAAGGATCGAAAAGAGCATTCAACTGCCTCCTCATTCGCCTCCACATAGGGTGCGTCATTGGTAACTGTCGCTATGATGTCCTCTTCCGTATTTATAGTAACCAGCCATCCTTCTGTTACTAATTTCAACTTTTGGTGCAAAGATGAGGGCACCGCTCCCGCCAAATGTTTCCAGGGCCTTCCCAATAGGCAATTATAGGAGGGCTTGATGTCCATTACCAAAAAATCTACTTCATATGTGTTTGGTCCAATCATCAATGGTATGTCAATCCTTCCCATCACTTTTCTCTCCGTGCCATCGAATGCTCTCACTATGCTATGGCATGTTTTTATGTGAGAACTGTCTATAGGTAATCTATTCAGTGTAGACAATGGTAAGACATTCAAAGCAGATCCATTATCAACTAGCACACTAGGCAGAGTATATCCTTTGCAGCGAGTAGTAATGTGCAGAGCCTTGGTCGATCCTATGCCACCAGGTGGAATTTCATCGTCATTAAAATAGATGAAGTTGTCGGCACTTATGTTACTAACCAAATGATCCAACTTGTTGACAGATATGTCGTTAGTAATATAGGTTTCATTTAGCACTTTCATCAATGCTTATTGATGTACTTTTGAGCTCAAAAGCAAAGCTAACATCAATATACGAGCTAGTTGTTTGTGCAACTGGTCTACTACGCTGTATTCACTATGCTTCAAGAATTTCAAAAATTCTTTAGCTTCTTCTTCTTTTACAGGCTCATTTATAAGTGCCTCAGCCCCTTTTTGGATTACGACCCTTGACGCCATGTGTGTTCTGCCCTAAGTGCTTCTTGGTCGGGAAATGATGATTCTCGGGTAATTGACCTTTGGATTTGTCAACTCTCCTTCCATCACACATATTTTTTCTTCCCCTGAGCCTTCTTCATAAAACTCCAACTCTTTATTGTCTATGAAGCTTTGCACCAAGGCTCTAAACTCAATGCATTTCTGGATCTCATGCCCCTCTATTCTGTAGAACTCATAGTAGTTCCTTATTCCTTCGCATTCTTCCTCGAAGTCTGATATAATCATTCCTCTTCCCACTATTTCTTTCTAAATCGTTTTCAACGGGGTTCTCACTTTCGCAATATCTTCCTTAATCTTTTTCACAATATTTTCTCCAATTTCATTTACCCCTTTATCACCATGGTTAGGTGATGGGTTTTCCACACTAGGGGTATCATCAAATTTTACAATCCCTATATTAATCAGTCTTTCCAGCGTTTTCTTAAAAGCAGCGCAGTTTTCTATTGAATGTCCCGGTATTCCCGCATGGTAGTCACATTAAGCGTTCGAGTCATACCATTTAGGATACGGGGGCTGCAATAGTTTTAAATAAAACGGAGACACCACGTGTGCGTCAAACAAACTTTGATATAGCTCCTTATACAACATTGGGATTGGCGTAAATTGGAGCTTTTCAAAATTTTACCTTGTGCTCGATTCCTGCCTTGACAAACCTTTCGGCTAACTAACAGTAATTGACTTAGAGTTATATGCACTAGTGTTATTTACCTCATTATCTTTCCTCCACGGAGCTAATCTCTTAGCAGTTTCCCCTTCAATCTTGCCACTTCTTATGGCATTTTCGATCATTTCACCCACTATGACTATATCAGCAAAGCTCTTAGTAGTACTCCCTGTCATATGGGTAATGAATGGAGCCTTCAACGTATTAATAAAGAGCATTGTAGTCTCTTTTTCTAGGAGCGGTGGCTGAGCTTGCATGGCAACTTCCCTCCACCTTTGCTCATACTGCCTGAAGCTTTCATTTGGCTTCTTTTCCATATTTTGAGAGTGATTCTATCCGGCATCATGTCCGTCACATGATTGTATTGCTTCATGAAAGCTTGCGCTAAGTCTCTCCAAGAGCTAATCCTAGCACTGCTTAATTGATTGTACCACCTAGATACTGCCCTAACCAGACTATCTTAGAAACAATGGATCAACAGTTGATCATTGTTAACATAGCCGGTCATCTGTCTACAGAACATGGTGATGTAGGCTTCACAGCAACTAGTCCCGTTTATTTCTCGAATTCTGGCATTTTGAACTTATGAGGAAGCACCAAATCCAGGACCAAGATCAAGTCTTTAGCATCAATTCTATGATAACTATCAACACTTTCTAAAGCCTTGAACTTTTCTTGTAATCATCTGCAATGGTCCTCTAGCTGCTTTAAGGATTCAATTCTCATTCCTTCCCTCTCGGCTATGTCTAGATCAGGGATGATAGGATTGGCGAGGTTATCTCCTGGGTTAGATCCCGAGCCAACTTGATAATTCATAGGCACCCCAATATCAGCTTGCCCTTGTTGAGGCCTAATTGTGACAAATGGCTTTCGGGGATGCGCCTTAGGTTGTGCTTGCGTGTGTGGTGGGGTAAAACCCGGAGGATAATCCTCATTATCCTCTCCAGTAATAGCCATAGGGCCCTTTCCTTTATCCATTACCCCAGTCAGTAGTTGGGCCATCTGAGACATCATATTCTTCTGGGCCTCCATCATTTGTTCTCTCATATCCTGTTGCATCTTTGCCAACTGCTCTTGCAACTGGTCTTGCATGTCCTTTTGGAGCTGTTCAAATCTTTGATCCATGTTCTTTGTCATGGCACGTGTACCGTAATAGTATGTAGTTTCCAGATTTTTCTTTCCTCTCTCTCTTCTGTAATAACTTCCACTAATTAGGGTCTTTCTATAGATTTAAATGCATATGATGTAATGTAATGCAAATGCATGAATGCAAAAAGGCATCGATTCTGATTCAATTTCATTTAGAAAACTTTATTAAAAAACAAAATTCTTTACATAAAACGGGCTACAAATATGCTTTCGCCCTAATGCCTAAAGTCTTAACTTTTCTAAACAACAAGGCTAACTCTTGACCACGATCGGATTGTAGCTCATACTTCGTGCTCCATATATCAGCCTGTATCGCCAAGGTCTATAGATGATCAGCTACCTCTCGAATCTGAGCTATGGCTTCACCCATGAGGTAATCCCTATTTCTAGCTTGATCTTGAAAATGATGAAGCTCCTCCTTCCAATGCCCTTCTCTTGCTTCAAGATGCTCGATCCGGAGTTCACAATTTTGCAATGCCGACTCCAACCCTTCAATCTTACCCTTCGTTTCCTCAATCTTGTTCAGACTTGACTTTAACTTGATCGCAGAATTACGACTTCGATGGAGATGAAGAGACCGTCCCAGTTCTGCCACTTTAGCTTTTAATCCACATTTCCCTTCTGACTCTCCGCCAAACTCCTTTCTAAAGCTTGGTTTTGCACTTGGATTTCTTGGAATTTCCTCTCCCAATGATCAGCTTTGTCCTTTTCCTATCGAATCTCTTGTTGCCACTGTTCTGAAGTCTTCCCCAATCCGGCTATTTTTATCGACAGCTGAATCTTCTTATATTCTATCTTCAAATCATCGCGATCTTCCTTAATCTTCCTCTTCTCTTTCCTTAATTTTTCGGCCTCCAGTCCCTGAATATCCACGTCTAATCCCAGATGTATTTTTTCTTCTTCCAACTTTTCTATCTGTTTTCTTAACTCTGAACTCTTCCTTTCGAAATCTCGCTTTATGATCTCTAACTCTTATAGGACCACTTGTAAATACTCTTCGATCGGTCGAGCGCCTTCTAAACTCGGCACAGGGATATTGTCATTAACTCTTCTACTCCACCATCTCGTGTACTCTGGAGTCGTTACTGGGCATACGTCCACTATTTTCATGCGGCAAGTCTGTTTCCAAGCACTAGAAATCTCCTTAACCAGTTTCTTATAATGATCTCCTTTGTATGAAAACTCACATTGAGCCAATCCATGTGTTGCCGGTATGAACTGCCTTGATCTATACTGCCTCAGCACGAGCAAAGGTACATATCCAATAGCTCCCCAAATTGCAAGTAGTGGGACCCAATCAAAACTCCCACATCGGTATAAAATTTCATTGGGAACCAACCAAGGAGCTCGCCACTCAACGTTATCTTCTTGGAGATTTTAAAGAAGTGCTATCCAATTTTCTTCTGATACATCATCTGTCCGTGGTGCTACCACAATCTCTTTTAAAGGAGAGTAATTCTTGAGAAAAACCTGATAAGAAACTTTATCCACCTTCTAAAAATGACTGTGGAACCAAACCAACAGTAACTGTGCACATACTATGAACCTGCCTTCACTAGCTCTTCTAAATGCATTCAATGATCGAAATGTCTCAGCCAAGATTACGGGAACAAGTGTAACCTGCTTGTCAAGTCGATTAAAAAGATCTGAAACAGCTTCATCCACATATCCCAATGCCCTAAGGAAAATCACCAATCTGTATATACGTAAGGCAAAAACATCAATCTTCTTTTTCTCATCAGGATGAGTTAGAATTAAATTCTTCAAAACCTTCCATGGGATGCACTTACACTCACATTTTTGCTTAATTCTAGCTGAGACCCACTGTTCGTTCATCCCTGTGATGTTCATTAATTTCCTCAAAAAAGTTAGAGCACAAGCGGCCCTTGAGTAAACTTTATCAACTTGAATCCTGGGACAACGCAACAAAGCTGAATATTCCTCGACCGTGGGTACCATATCAGCCTTTCCAAACGTAAAGCAACTGTACGTAGGGTTCCAATATTGAGTGATGGCCCAAAACAAATGTTCATCTATCTTCATGTCAAGCAAGTACGGCAAATTCTCATACTTGTTGTAGAAAAACTACTTGGTCTTGTTACTCCATTGATCCCATATTTCCTTTATCTCCTGGAGATTATTCTGCGTCACACTGATGCGAGTGTAGTCCCATAATTCTGACGTGTATCCTTCGGCTAAGCTATCTCCTTTTGCTAGTTGTGTTTCCTCTGACCATTTGCGGACAGCTGCATTGTTTCCCACTTTATCAAGAAATTCGTTCTCCATAACCAGCTTTCTAATTTAGTAACTGACCTTGAATCAATACCTTTTCAAATATGAGATGACATGCACCAAAAATAAATCACAACAAGTTAGTATCATGAAATAGAACATAAAGCAAATAAGATAAACACATATCTGGGTCACTACTAAAGTTTAACATGGTTCTACCTAGGGTGGGCACTTATGTCTTCTACGTGCGGTTTAGCCCTAAAGTTGAGGTACCCGAACCAGCAGATTCCTCGATCCTCACCCATTATAGGCTCATACGGACCGAGTTCAGTTTAGGGGAATGCATTTCCCTATGGCTGCACGGAGATGAAAATCTCACGAAGACATAGGTACGGATGTATCCTGGAAGCGATCCACTATCCTGTACGAAGGTGAAAACCTCACGAAGGCGTAGTTTCTCACTCCCACGTAAGGGTGTGACCACAACGGTCATGCAAATGCAATGTGTGCGAGAAAATAACAACCATATGCAATGATGCAAACACATGTAAAAGTATTGTAATTTTTCAAATCGAATTTCCAAACTTCGAGAAAAGGACAGAAAATAATCAATTTTACGGCTTGACTCTCTTATTGCTCCCCAGTGGAGTCGCCAAGCTGTCGAAACCATTTTTAAAAGTTTGGAAAACGGGGTCGACTTTAAGAAAAATGAAAATGGAGTCGCCACCAATCTCTTTTTGCGTACGTGTGATTGGATCACCTTATAAATTTTTTTACTTAGAAACGTTGACTTTGGTCTACGAAATTCAAGAAAATAGGTTCGGGAGTCGATTACATACGAGGAAGGATTAACACCCTCGTAACGCCCAAAATCGGTATCAAATTGATTATTTATTGTCCCTATGTCGAAAATTTGAAAAGATTTTAAAACATGAGTTCTTTTTAAAACATGAAATTTGAGTTAGAACCTGAGATTTCTTTGTTCCGAAAGAATACAAACATCACATCCAGCACGTTCGGACACGATGTTTTAAATCCTCATAACTAAAATCATCTCATGATTTTGAAAATTTATTAAAAGGATATTTAGTTGTTTAGTTAAATGGAAAATCGCAACCCAGTACGTTAGGGCACTATTTCTCGAATTTCTAAACACAAAATATTGCCTTATTTAAGAAAGGCTTTTGGATATAAAAAAACGAAAATTGAATGACATATTTTTTAAAACAATGGTTTAAATGAAATATAATATTATAAACGATTAATACTAATGTAGCCATCTAAGTATAAACAAAACATAGCATAGCAGATAATATGGACAATATAATAACAATTCAAAGGCAAATAAAGATGACAAATTTAAATTTTAAGAATATGAATGATCACTTAAAAGATATGAAATAGAAAATACAAATTTTAAGACCTATGAAAAATTAAGAAATTATAAAAAAATACAAGATTAAAAAAAAGGTATTATCTACAAAATTATAGTAATTTCTCTTTTTTTTTTAATGAAAAAATATATAAAGATCATAGTTGTACATGATAAAATGAATTATATATATTTTAAGAAAAATATGTAAAGGAAAGTATAGATGTATAATATAATAATCTAATATCTATATTTTATATATATATACACATTAAAAATTGGAAATAGATGGAAAACGATTTTAATAATAAAATAATTTAAGTATTATATAATAAATAAGTAATATACATTAAATAAAAAAGGATTCATGAAACTTTAACTATAAAGAAATATATAAGGGTAAACATACAATAATATAATATATATAGGGTTTTTTTAATAAATAAATATAATACATAAAATTTAACTATGATATACCAATTTTTTAAAAAACAAACATATAATATATAGTAATAACGTACAACTTTAAAATAATAAAAAATTTAATAAAATAGCATAATATAAGTAATAAATAATAATAATTCATATATTAAAATAATTAAGAATAAAATAAAAATATAAATAAATAAAAGGAATTAAAAGTCTAGGTAATAAGGATTAGATTAAAATAAAAACAGATTTTGATATAAAAGTGTAGATGGGTTAGATTGGAAACGCGCGCCAAACATAGGGACTTATTAGGCAATTATGTCTTATCTCCTAAACGGCGTTGTTTCATCAACCTGCCTTTGAAAAGGCCTTAAGGATCGGATTGAAACAAAGGCTATTAATCAGGGCCAAATTGGGAAAAAATAAAAAATACGATTGGGCGTAATTATAAAAATGAAAAAAAGTGGAAGGGCCTATATAGAAATTAACCCTTTTAATAGAAACACGCGGATCCTCCCCGGGTAATCGGGTCAACGCGTAGGTCACAGCCTTAGAACGACGTCGTTTTGGTGCTTATTAACTTAAGCAAAAACGGCGTCGTTTTTATATCATTATATATATCAACTTTTGTAAAAAAAAATCATTTAATCCCTGTTTTAAAAAAAAAACTTTCGAAAAACTCTCTCAACCCCCCTTTCTCAGCCTTATGTCCGGCCATGGCTCCGAGGATAGACCATCGCACGCGCTACACGCGCCACTGCGCCGTATATGGCGGCTGGAGGCCAAAATCTCTCGTTTTTCAGCTTAAAATGCGAGGTAAGATTCTTTTTTTACTCGTTTTTAGTAGTATTTGTAAAAACTGATTTGTACGTATAAAAAAAAGATAAAATAATAATAAAAACGAAATAATAAAAAATTCACCTTTCTCTGATTAAAAAGAAATTGTTTGTATATCTCTGTGTTTTTGTATATATGTATCTCTGTACCCCCTTTTACACTGTTTTGTTCTGTTTTTATAGCAAAAATACATAAATAGAAAGAACATTATTTCGATTTCTTGCTATATTCCTACTTGCTATTGTTTCCTCTTTCCTTTCGTACGTGAACGAAGATCGGGCGATGGGGCACGATCTGCGCTGATTGCGGCGCAACGAAGGGGCGTGTGTTGGCTGCGGCGCGAAAGAATGCAGAAACCTTGGGGTTTCTGACCTGGGGTTGGGTATTTGGGCCCTGTTGGGCCCTGTGTGTTTGTGTTAATGGGTTTGGGGTGTAATTTGGGTATTAGGTTATGAATTTTGGGTTAATTTGTGTTGTAAATGGACTTTTTTAGAAAGGGAGTTTTATTATTTTGGTTTAAAATTTTGTTTATTTTATCTTTGGTAAGGGCCGGGCAAATTGGGCCAATTACAGAAGTGTTTTTCGAGAACCTTGTTTCCATTAAAAATCCTTCTTATTAAGACTTGTTGCCATTTAAAACTTATGTAAAATCTCGAATTTCGTATGCATATTTTTAAAATATGGTTTATTAAAAGACGTTCTCTTGTAAAATGTTATTACCTTTAAAACCTTAATTGTTACGGAAGCCTAATTTAAAAAAGTTGCAGAAACGTGATATTTTGAAAAATAGTTGTTGTTTTGAAAAAACCGTGTCCGACGTCTAGCAATTATAAAACAATAAATAAAATCTAAAATGTAAAAACCAGAAAGTTTAAAAGGCCTTATTACAACCCAAACCTGAATAAAGTACTTAAAAGTAAATCAAGACAGAGCATAAGCAATGTGTGGCCTTCTTCGAGTCCCTCGCAACACCGATCCTTCTAAAGCTAGGGATTACCTGCACAGTTATTAAACGGGGTGATTTTTATGAAAACTCAGTGTCTAATCCCCTGCTATATAAAACGAATTGTCAGTCATACAAAAGAATCAAAAGTCTAGGCCCCAGCCCTACTACAATTCCAGTATCAATTGGGCTTTAGCCCACTATAACAGACAATACCAGATAGGCTTTAGCCCATTACAGAATCAGAAAAATTATCAGAATTAGAATCAAAATCAAAATCAGAATCAAAATCAGGTGGGCCTAAGCCCAAAATAGAATCAGTAACAGTATAATACAGATATGCAGAACAGATTAGGCCGAAGCCCTATATAGAACAGATCAGTCTGGCCTTAGCCCTATACAGAACAGTGTGGGCCAAGCCCATAGCAGAATCAAAACAATATGCGAATGCAACCCCAACCCAGTCCAGCCATCACACCACCCGTACCAACCTAACACACCATGTGGGGAAAAACTCGACCCACCCAGCCCTACACACCAAAGACGTAGCCATACTGCTAATAATAGATAACATGGCGAAGCCACTAGCATAGAACGTCCTCCAAATCGATGTCCCAACCTAATATGCCGTGTATGCTATGCTCAATCATCATACATGTATACAGAATGGCCATGTTTAGTATCAGTTATTTAAACACATATTAAAACATATCAATCACACAACCACGGTCACGTCAGTCAAATCACTGTCATACAAACACAGTCAAATCCGTCAAACACATAGTCCAAGTCAGTCACTTGCCCACAAGGGCAAAATAGTCTTTTAACACCCTACAGGCAAAATGGTAATTTTACCCCACAGGGGTATCTCGGTAATTCTACCTTACAGGGGTATTTCAGTAATTCTACCCTATAGGGGTATTTCGGTAATTCTACCATACAAGGGTATTTTGATAATTCTACCCTACAGGGGTATTTCGTTAATTCTACCCTATAGGGGTATTTTGATAATTCTACCCTATAGGCGTATTTCAGTAATTCTACCCTGTAGGGGTATTTCGGTAATTCTACCCTACAAGGTATTTAGGTAATTTTGCAACCCAAGGGTATTTTGGTAATTTCACAAACCAGGGGTATTTCGATAATTTTGAAATCTGGGGTATTTCCATAATTTGTAAAGTGGGGTATTTCTGTAATTTTGTAAACCGAGGGTAAAACTATAATTCTTGCAAATCAGGGGTAAAATGGTAACTTTACAAATTATGGGTAAAACGGTAACTTTACAAATCAGGGGTCAAATTGTAATTTTACAAATTAAGGGTAAAACGATAATTTTACAAATTAGGGGTAAAACGATAATTTTGCAAATTAGGGGTAAAATAGTACTTTTACAAATTGGGGGTATTTCTGTAATTTTGCAAATCGGGGGTATTACAGTAATTCTACCCTATAAGGGTATTTCAGTAATTTTATCAATCCCTCAGAAAGTCTACAGTCGCCTCGAGTGATTCAAGTATTCTAAACAGAGATAACGTTGCGAATGGGCCTAACACTCGTTCTCGGGCCAAGTGGGCCCACACGCTCGTGTGGCCCTTTAGCCCAAAACTAGCCACAAATATGAGATTCACCTAGTCTAGTCCAATATTTACTACACAATCGTACAATTTGCCCATTTGGGCCCACGAGCCCATTAGGCCCACATGGCCCATTTTGGCATTTTGGCATTTGTCTTTCTACAGCTAGAGTAGGGTGAAGTACACACCTGATAGGTATTTGAAGTTAATCCACGCTCTGAATGTTGCTATGCCCAGAAGCCAACAATAATCGCACCCTTGACTCCCTAGGAGGGTGTGTCAATCACCTACGGTCAACACCACTGTGACCCAATGGCATACAGATCAACGAATGATCCAACACCTAACCCAAACGAAGACGCCACAACGTGAAAGGGATAAGCCAAGAAAGGTATGCTTACTCTCCTCATGGTTTGCATTATTTAAAGCCAGCTTCTCTCCTATTCTCATGTTAGCTTCCCGATGTGGGATTCTCCATCAAGCCCCCCAAACTAAAGCATTAGCAAAATAATCAACCTTTGCGTGCAAGGGGATTCGAACCATAGTCCTCTCAATAAACATGTCACGCCACCACCACTAGGACACAAGGTCCTTTGTGTCATAAGTCCAACATATTTAACTTTAAAGCCCACCTACTTGCTTTCAGATTTATTTAAAAGAAAAATCAAAATAAATTGCAAGAGCCAAGACTTGAACCTTGGACCCTCTTACTTCCTTTATGGCGCCATTTCCTTGTCCCCTAAGAAGTGGCGCCACTTTGCCACTACACCATAATCCTTTTTGTGCCTTATTTTACCCTGATTTATTTAAGATTCATACCACTTGAGATTAGGGTTCCACTAAGGCTAAAAATAAAAAATTTTCTTATGGCCTAACTTGAACCTAAGATTTCATAGTACCCTCCAAACACTCCAAAATCACACATTTGAATTATTTAAGCTGCCTTTTAACCGATCCAAAACTCAAGGCCCAATACTTCTAGGCCAAAAATTTGGGGCGTTACAATATGACTAACAAGGGCAATGAGAATATGTGTAGGGCTTGAGGTCAAATTTATTGAATATGCCTTACATAGTTACCTCAAAATAGAATGAATGGTAAGTTAAGTACCATGTTATACAAACTTACTAAGCATTATATGCTTACTTAGTTTTATTACCCTGTTTTAGAGTAAATCGGAAGCTCGTTGGATTGGAAGCTTGGCAGAGATCACTCACACTTTCCATTAGCCCATGTCCGTACAATATGGTAAATCAATTATGGTTATAATGGCATGTATAGGTTATATTGATCATATTAGCAAGTAAATGTAAATGACTTATTGTAATCTAGCCATTGGAATGACTAGTGATGATTATGTTTTGGTATATGTATATATGTATTTAAGTTTATTTTATGGAGATAACATAAGTGTTTATTATTGATTGATTGAGAAAGGTTAAATAAGTATGCTTATAAAAGGTAAGATTAAAAGCATGAATGCGTGTAACCATATATCATGTTAGATGAAGCATGAATGCATGTAACCATATATCATGTTAGATGTTATAAATTGCTTGAATTCAATGCTTGGATTGGTTGGGTTTTGGATGTGAGTTTTAGTGTAGGTTATTGGTGTGATTTTGGGTGAGAAATGAAGCTAGAAATGGCTTTATTTTATCCACATGGGTAGACACACGGGCGTGTGTCTAGACCGTGTGTGACACACGGCCGGGTACATGGGCATGTAGTTAGGCCGTGTGTCCCCTGTACCTTAATTTTGAGAAACAGGATGCTCAGAATTAAGTACATGGCAGAGACATGGGAGTGTGTCTCAGCCAGGTGAGGCACACGGCCTAGAACATGGGTGTGTCTTTTGGCCGTGTGAATCCTGCACCTAATTTTCAAAAATTTGAATCTACCATATGGCCTAATGAGTGTACAAATCAGGATCCGTTAATTCATATTCAATAGTACCCATAAGGTACTATTTTAGAGAGTCTACTCTCGAGCCACATATATATACAACAGGATTACCAGTTCAGGCTAAATCCTTTTTATGACCTATGCTTTAAAAAGCTTGATCTGGATTACCCGCTCGGGCTAAATCCAATCCATAACATATGCTCAAGTGGAATTATATCAAGATTACCCATCTGAGCTAAATCCTTTCATAAATGAGGTCAATAGGATTATTTGTTCGAGCTAAATCCTGTTAGCAACAACTGCAAGACCTCATTCATTTTGGGAAATCACATATCCATTGATTTTCATTTATTCAAACGGGATTTAACATTTTTCAAGCAGTATCAGGTATGTAATTATTTCATACATTTATAATATTCACAATACTCAAATAAACACATTTCTCAATCAATTCCAGCACAACAAGATAACATTTTTCTCATTTATCATTTATCGGGCATTATCACTGATCGGGCGTTGCTGGATATGTTTTCAATGTCATATATATGTATGATATTTATATAAACTACATACACAAAATCTAATTCAAGCAAATAAATATAAAATTTAGTTACACGAACTTACCTCGACAAATGTTCGTGTACGTAAAATCTACTAATCCAACATTTTCCTCTTTTCCTCGTTCTAGCTCCAAATTCTGTCTATCCAGATCTATACAAGTAAATTTAACATCAATTTATCACATTTCATATACAAGTGGACTCAATTTTGATCCTAGGCAAAATTACCATTTTGCCCCTAACTTTTCCATAAATTTCTATTTCGTCCCTAAGCTTAGAAAATGAAATTTGTGCAATTTACTCCCTATTCCAAGCCTAACCAGAATTCGATCACAAAATTTACAGCACATGTATTCATAAAATTTCAGAATTTTTCATCAAATTTCAAAACTTTACATTTTAGTCTCTAAATCATGTTTTCATCAAAAATCACTTTGTAAAATTTGTTTATCCATCAACAACCTTTCATTTTCTACCATAAATTTCTAATTTTCAACATATTCATCCATGACCCAATTTCTATACTTTGATAACATTACAAATTGATCCCCCAAATAGATAGATTAAGCTATCTCGGTTTCAAAAATATCAAAATTACTAAAAAAGGGACAAGGAAACTTACCCAATTAAGCCATGAAAGTTTATTCTCTCTCTCCTAGGGTTTCCATGTATTTTTTGGGGAAGATTATGAGAAAATAAGATGATATTTTCTTTTATCATCTTTTAATTAATGAATTTATTTTAGTTTCCAATTTAGTCCTTGCCCTTTTTCTAAATTTTCATGGATGAGTCACCAAAATATCTACATACTTTCTTTAATAGTCTAATTACCATATGAGGACCTCAAGTTTTGAATCTCATAGTTATTTAATCGTTATAACCACTAGAATTCTACTTTTGCATTTTATGTGATTTAATCATTTCCCTAATTAAACACATAATCGATGAAATTTTTGTATCAACATTTTCACACGATATCTCTATCATAATACGGGCCATATAATAAAATAAAAATAAATTTTATTTTCGGATAAGATTTGTGGTCCCGAAAGCACCGTTTTGATTTCACTGAAAATGGGCTGTTACAACTCTCCCCCTTAAGGAATTTTCGTCCTAAAAAATTTTACCAGTAAAGAGATCTAGACATTACTTTCTCATAGTTTACTCCAGTTCCTAGATAGCTCCCTCGATATCATGTCATTCTTAGAAAGCTTTTACTAAAGCTACCTTTTTATTTCTCAGTTTTTCTCTTCAAGTGCCAGAATTTCAATCAATCTCTCATTGGAAATCATGTTAGGCTGAATTTATCATTTATCAAAACAAGAACAGATGATGGGTCTAATCGATACTGTCATAACACATATACTCATAAAAACATTATGCATTCTGTAGAAATCTGATAATAATACCAATCAATACGTAACAGGTCCAATTCTTTTCAATAATCTTATATGACCCGATAATCCACAGACTTAATTTGCCTTTATGGCCAAACCGGGGAACTTTCTCCCATGGAAAAACTTTTAAAAATATTTTGCCGCCAATCTAAAACTCTATTTCTTTTCATTTTTAGATTCAGATCGGATTTCTGATAATCAAATTCTGCTTTTAAACTGTCTCAAGTCTCTTTCATCTTTCTTCGGTTTCAACGAATCAAACCATCTACATGTATCTTTTCTCACTGAACTCTGTCCAAAACACCGGAGCCTTACATTTGTGACCATATAAAACCTCATACGGTAAAATTTTATACATGACTGCTAAATGTTACTATATACGAATTCAACAAACGGTAAATATTTCTTTTTCATGGACAGGAAGAATCTTGATATAAAATTCATAGTAACTTCGTCCCATTTCCATTTCGGTATTTTCATTAACTATAACCATCTCGAAAGTATCATCTCTATCTTACTGATACATGCAACATTTAAAATATAGATTCAAAAATACCACATTTCATTCCGGGCTACCAATAAATCTTTTTCAAATCGTTGTGCATTTTATCATTTCCCAGATAAACAAACACAGTACCACTGTGATCATTCATGCAAAGTTTTCTGTAAAAGTTCCAAATTCTTCAGTACATAGGCTCTATCAAGGAATAACAGACAATCATCATATTCAAATATGCTATCTTGATTCAATAATTATTTCATTCTATACCCGTTTAACTTACAACTCATTATCACTTTTCTAGGCTACATAGATCTATAGTAGAAACATCAGCTCAGATTTAAGCTTAGCTAAAATTATTCATTCATAAAACAATAGCAATCGAGTATTTATTGTTCATAAAGCAAACAAAGAATTTTCTACTCAAAATATCAGCAACTATATTTACTTTTCCTGAATGATAATCAATTACCAAATCAAGGTCTTTCAATAATTCAAACCGTCTACTCTATGTCAAATTCAAATCTTTCTATACCATCGAGTGTTTTAAAATTTTATGATAAGTACTGATATTTTAACCATATAGATATTGTTACCAAATTCTCAGTGCAAACACAATAATTGTCAATTTCAGTTCATATATCGGGTAATTCCTTTCCTGTAACTTTATTTGGCTGGAAGTATAGACCATTACTTTACCTTTCTTCATCCAAATACAGTTTATTTCATTCAATGATTTATCACTGGGATAATAAATTCCTTGCCTAATTCAGACTGAACCAGAACTGATGCTTCGATCATCAAGGCTTCCAACTGATCAAAACTTTACTAACATTTGTCAGTCCATTCAAATCTTACATCTTTCTGTGATATCCATATCATTGATGTAGTTATCATCGAAAACACTTTCACAAGAATTAAAAAGGATATCGAAGCTTTAAATTT
This sequence comes from Gossypium stocksii, assembly GCA_020496765.1. Lineage (NCBI taxonomy): Eukaryota > Viridiplantae > Streptophyta > Magnoliopsida > Malvales > Malvaceae > Gossypium > Gossypium stocksii. The sequence continues at coordinate 61,938,991 of CM035622.1, forward strand.
TTTCGTGGTCACAATCATCAGATAGGTTAAAACCATAATACTATAATAGATCTAATGTTTCCACAATATAAATGGAACAATAATTCAACTTCAATAATATTTTTCAAATAAAAGAGGAAACGCAAGGGTGGCTCCAATATCAACCAGTGTAATAATACAGTTTATATAATTTGTGTTCCATATTACCAAATTCCCATGATCAAGTTAGAACTCATAACGGTAGTAAATATATTACCACTGACCAATGAATATCTTTCACAGATAAACCATGTTTGAATAACAAAGAGATTGATGATATCTCAGAGAAAATTCAGAAAAGTAATATCACGCATACTATAGCAGCCCGTTTTTCGTTAAATCAGAACAGTGGTTTTAAAACCACAAATCTGAGGTCAAAAAATTATTTTAATATTATTTTATGTGTTTACAGCATGTTAGTAAGTATGTGTGAAAGTTTCGTGAATTAATTTTACCGATTGGATGTCTAATTTGATAAAAGGACTAAATTGCATAAAATGCAAAATTTATGTTCTTCTTGATTAAAGTGTTTAATTGCCATGAGTTGTTAAATTAAAGGTCCTTATGTTGATATTATGCCTTTGATAATGGGAATGGACAATAGTGGACGTTAAATGAATGGTTTTATAATGTTTTCATTAAGATTAATTTTGGTATTTAGTAATTAAAGCTTAATTAAATAAATTAAAAGTTAAAATGTGTCCATCTTCTTCTCCATTCAACTAAATATTGGAGATAAAGATAAGGTTTGAAGCTTTAATACATTCAACCATTAGAAGCTTTGATTAAGGTATGATTTTTGTTCGGTTTTTGATTTTTTTATGCTTTTGTGATCGTTGCTTTGCAATCTAGCTAGCCTGTACCTCTGATTCTAAAATTATTAAAGATTTTGTGAGTTTCCATTGATGAATATATGTGTTTTTGAATGTTTAATGTTGAAATATGAAAGTTTGGTGTTAGATATACTAGTTTTATAAAGTGATTTTTTGTGAAAATGCAAAATAGGGATTAATTTTTAAAATGTGTAAATTGAGTGGTTAAAATGTGAAAAAAATGAAAAATATAGGCTGCTAGGGGCACTATGGTCATTCGGCTTGTAACGCCCTAATTTTCGGGATTTTTCGGGTTTTGTGAATTTTAGTGAAATTTTTAAAATTTTGGTGTTCTAAAGGTTGATAATGTATGTACATGTGTTAGTGGGCCTATAGAAGGCCCAAGTTTAAGTTAAAACCCGGTAAAATATTAAGTTGGATTTTCAAGTGAAAGGGGACTTGGTTAAGTGGGCTTTTAAGAAAAACCGTGTAAAATATGTCACAAGTGAGCTCTTGGTAAAGTGGCAAGGTGGAGCCACTAAGCTCCTAGAAAAGTGGCGCCTAAGTGGATATTCAAGGACAAGGGTTCGAGTTACAAGGTAAGCATAGAGTTCTTTTTAATTTTTAAGCATGTTCCGGGCATGTGCCTAACTTAAGTGAATTTCGGCAAGGGGGCTTTAGGGACTTGGGCTGATTGCTTTAGAGGGACTACTAGGGTTATATCATTTTCTTTTTTCTGTCATGATAATTAGGGTTAGCCACCTTAGGAATTTTTCTCTGTTCTACTGTCAGAAAAGCCAAAAGTTGCCTCCATGGAAAGCTCATAGCCGAATTCTTCCTCTCCACCTCTACCATTGTTTTTTTTTTCATTTTTCTTCTTCCCCTTTGATCTCTTCCCTAGCCGAATAACCACCTTGCACAGATCCACTCTTTCTTTTGCTTTCATTCCTCTTAAAATCAACCATAACCGATTGCTCAAAGTGCCAGAAATCCCGAAAACTGCTTCCTTTCTTGCCGATTTCTTGTAAGCCGAATTACCCCTATTCCTTTCACCTGTTGTGGCCGATTACTACACTCCCTTGAATCACACCATTGTCGACACCATCACCCAAAATCTACACCCAAAACGCCATCCTCTTCTCTTGTTGAAAAGCCGAAATCACCATAGTTGTAGGGAGATAGCTGAAATTGCAAATCTCAGAGATAAGGTTTCTACTGACGTTTAAGGGTCAGATTTACATCAGATCTGCATAGGAACTGAAGGGAAATCGTTGGTAAGTGTTTAATACTTCAGATCTGTTCAATATTTCATATTTGGAAAAGCCGAAAGTCCCTAAAGTTAAGGATTTTATCGTTTTGGACTTTTGGTAAATCAAGTGGTGTTTTCTTTGTTCCTTTTGTGTGTTAGTTAAAGAAGAAGGTGATCAAACAAGGAGTTGAAGACATTGGAACATCAGATCTAGATCTAAAGGGATCTAAATCGGCAAGGTAAGAACATTAAGGCCATTGGAGGTGTTGGCCGAATGTGTAAGTAAGGCTTTGGGTAAGTTTTCAATTCAGATTAAGTGTTAATATGGTCTAATCAATTAAGTATTGGATTGTAGGGATTAACGCATAGGAGATCTCGTAGGAGAAACTGCAAAAGAGGTGTGTGTTTCGAACGCCCTTCAATGCGCAAATCGGCAAAAGCCGAAATGCCGAAATGCCGAAGTTTCGGTATTTCGAGAGCTTGTGAGCGTACGAACGTTCTCAAGTTAGTAGGAGAAGGTTAGTTTTGGAATCGGCACTGTTAGGCGTGTTGACCGCTAAATTTTGGACATTATGGTAAGTTGGGCCTCGGTGGGCCAAATATGGGCCCAATGGGCGATTTGGGTCCATGTGAGTAAAAATGGGTTTAAAGGTAATATTATGAACTGTAGGCATGAAAACAGTTAAAACAAGATAACTGATTATGAAATTGGGACTAAATGGGCCTAATGGGCCAATCGACGTAATAGGGCTCATTAGGGGTTTTAGGGCTTGAATGCTAAGACTGAAAAACTGAGTTAACCGGACTTCTGTGACAACTATGTGATTAATAAATACTGTAATAAGCATAAAATCTGTAACATGAGAGCAAAATTACTGAAATACCCTTAGGGTAAGAAATTACTGGTTTGCCCCTAGGTAGAAAATTACCGTTATATCCCTAGGGCTAAAATTGACTGTACTGTTTGACATGACTGTTACTGTTATTGCATGCCATGATATGTATCTATTGCATGGGTTGGGTTTTGATAATGGAGGAAGTGTGAGTGGCACAGCCACGTTACTGAAAAGGGGCTATGCCTCGTACTGTTTTTGAAAGGGGCTTTGCCTCGTATACTGTTTAACTGAGCAGCCATGCTGCGACTGTGGTGTGTGGGCTGGGTGGGTCGAGTTATTCCCCACATGGTGTGTTGGCTGGTACGGGTGGTGTGTAGCGGTTGGTGGGTTGAGTAGTCTCCCCAATTGGGTTTGCATTTATACTGTATTACTGTACTGTACTGTTATGGGCCTATGGGCCAATCTGTTATCTGAATAGGGCTTTAGCCCAGTATCTGTTATAGGGCCTTGGCCCAGATTACTGTTTCCTGAATAGGGCTTCGGCCCAGTATCTGACTGAGACTGGTTAGGGTTTAGGCCCAGTAGGCTTGAGCCAATTTGGGCTTTGGATGGGTTCTGCACACACTGAGTTTTCCCAAACTCACCCTTTCTTTCCATCCTTGCAGGTGAGCCCTAGATCATGACTTGGACGCTGGGAGGGATTCAGAGTGGCCACGAGGACTGAACTTTCATCATAGTTGGTTTTTTTTATTATTTAATTACCTTTTATTGGTTTTATTTTGACATGGGTTGTAATAAGGCCGCTATAACTGTTATTCGGGATTTCTCTACCGTTTTATTTCAAACACAAACCTACACCGTTTTCAAAATTAAACAAACATTTTATTAACCAACCTGACTTTACTGAAGACTAAGGAGGACAATAAGACTAAAATGAAACGATTTATAAATGAGATAGGAATTAGGTTGAATAATAATTAAATCGGGAATTTCAAGAAAAACAAGTATTACTTTTCAAAAATCTCAAACATCAGACTTAGTATATAGGACGGCGTAGCAAAGTCTAGGTGATGTAGCACACCGGACATGGCCATAACGTCTGGGCCGGGTCTGGGGTGTTACATTTAGTGGTATCAGAGCCAAGTTGCAACAACTCGGCTGTGGATCGGGTCCAAAAACAAAGGGGTTTCAAAAATCTAAAAGTCCAGAAGGGTATCTTTGGAAAATCGAATTTTTTTGAAAATTTTCTTTTGGTTTTAAACAAACTTGTAGTTTTTAAACATTGTTTTTTTTTAGGCGTAAAAGTATTTGAACTACTAAACCGGAAAGTGGCACAGTGAATCCCCGGCTCCAAGTTGTAAGTATGTTCTGCCTTAAATTCTGTACTGTACTGATAATAAAACTGTAGATAGCACTGAGCCTTAGATAGAATACTATGGATGAGGTAGTATTAAGGCTGTAGCACTGAGACGGTAGGGTAAACTAAACCCTAGGAAACTGAGACAGTAATTAGACTACGTTGCGCGAGAACAACTCTGAAATTCTACCTATTCATAAGATATTCCGTAATAAAAACTGAAACATTGAGCTAATGTCATAAAACTTTGTAAATCAGATAATCGATATGAGTACAAGGGCTACTCGTGGACGAGGCCGTGGACGAGGCCGAGTTAGTGCTCAAGCTGGATCGTCGTCTTCTGAGCATAGGACAGCAGGAGAGGCACGACCACCGGTTGAGGAAAATGGGCCGTACGATCGGGCCGCAGGGGACGACGCTCTGTCCCAGGCCATGCTGAGAGTTCTGGAAAGGGTGGCCGGAGCTAATGTTGGGCCGGTGAATAGGGGGTCCATTTCTAAGCGACTTCGGGCCAATGGAGCGGAAGTTTTTAGGGGCATATCTGGAGTGGCCCCGAACGTGGCTGAGTATTGGTTAGAAGCCACAGAGCGAATTATGGATGACTTGGATTGCTCAGTGGAGCAGAAACTGAAAGGAGCGGTATCGTTGCTGAGGGACGAGGCGTATCAATGGTGGATCACCGTGAGAGAGGGTACCCCAGCTGAGAGAGTAACCTGGGAATTGTTTAAGCAGTCTTTCAAGGCGAAATATGTTGGGGCTAGTTATGTGGACGCACGAAGGAAGGAATTTCTAAACCTGACCCAGGGTAGTAAGACTGTGGCTGAATATGAGGCGGAATTTCTGCGATTAAGTCGGTATGCTAGCGGTATTTTTCCACGGAATATGAACGCAGTGTTCGTTTTGAGGATGGCCTCAGAGATGAGCTGAGAGTGTTGATAGCGCCACAGAAAGAGCGTGACTTTGCTGCACTAGTGGAGAAGGCTAAGATAGCTGAGGAAGTGAAGCGAGATGAGCGTCAGAACCGCGATAGAGATCGTAATCGCTTCAAGAGAGATTCTGGATCGACTAGTGCTGCGATCAGAAACTTTAAGAAAGCAAGAGTGGAGGAACCAGTGCGAGCTGTGCCAGTGAATGTTGTTAGACCGCAAGCTTGTAGAGACTGTGGCAGAGTTCATCGAGGAGAATGCTGGAAACGCATTGGAGCTTGTTTTCGTTGTGGGTCAAAGGATCATCAAGTCAAAGACTGTCCACAGAAGCCAGCTCAGGCTCAAGCTGTTGATCAGAGGGTTGCTCAGCCTGTGCAAGGAAGACCGCCACCGCCAAGGGGCCGTGGTCAAGGTAGAGGAGGCAATGGTAATGGACGTGGTCGTGGAGCACCTGGAAGGGGTGTTGGTAATGCTGAGGCTCGTCAGCCAGCCTTGGTGTATGCTGCTCGTCGCCGTGAGGAGGGTGATGCCCCTGATGTTATAACTGGTACGTTCTTGATATCTAGTATACCATACACTGCTTTGATTGACGTGGGTTCAACACATTCATATGTTGCTTGTAAGATTTCTGGGTTATTGGGTGTGCATTCTGAGGAGACTGTGAGGGGTGTCACAGTAGTTAGTCCTTTAGGTCACTCTGTTACAGTAGACAAACTATTTAGGGAAGTGCCTTTAGAGACTCAAGGTAGGATCTTTACTGGAGATTTAATAGAGCTACCTTTTGGTGATTTCGATTTGATTTTGGGTATGGACTGGTTAACCAAGCACAAGGCAACGCTGGATTGCGCGGCCAAAAGGATGGTACTGAGAACAATTGAAGGTGAGGAGGTGATGATTATTGGTGAACGTAGGGACTATTTGTCTAATGTGGTCTCTGCCTTAAGGGCTGAAAGATTGATGCGTAAAGGTTGTAAAGCATACTTGGCGTTCATAAGTCAAACTGAACCCGAAGGGGTGACAGTAGAGACAGTGAGGACTGTTAATGAGTTTCAAGACGTTTTTCCTGAGGAGCTTCCTGGTTTACCTCCTAACCGCGAAGTTGAATTTGGGATCGATCTGTTGCCTGGAACGGCTCCAGTGTCTATTGCGCCCTACAGAATGGCACCAAAGGAGCTAGTGGAATTGAAAGCCCAGATTCAAGAGTTGCTCGATAGGGGTTTCATTAGACCGAGTGTGTCTCCGTGGGGAGCACCGGTGCTGTTTGTGAAAAAGAAAGATGGGACGATGCGTATGTGCATTGATTATCGCCAGTTGAACAAACTGACGATCAAGAATAAGTATCCTTTGCCGAGAATTGACGATCTGTTTGACCAGCTTAAAGGAGCTTCAGTGTTTTCCAAAATTGACCTTCGATCTGGATACCATCAGTTAAGGGTAAAGGAGGTGGACGTGCATAAGACCGCATTCAGAACTCGTTATGGTCACTACGAGTTTTTGGTTATGCCCTTTGGATTGACGAATTCACCGGCAGCTTTTATGGATTTAATGAACCGAGTATTTCAGCCGTACTTGGATCGTTTCGTGGTCGTCTTTATTGATGATATATTGGTGTATTCAGAAACAGAGGAGAAGCATGACAAGCATCTTCGAATCGTTCTGCAAGTATTGAGGGAAAGGCAACTGTATGCGAAATTTAGCAAGTGCGAATTTTGGCTTCGCGAAGTGACTTTTCTAGGTCATGTTGTTTCTGCTGAGGGGATTAGGGTAGATCCTCGAAAAATTGAGGCAGTTCTGGATTGGAAGTCTCCAGGATCAGTTTTAGAAATTCGCAGTTTTCTGGGCCTAGCAGGTTATTATAGAAGATTTGTTGAGGGATTTTCGTTAATCGCGGCACCACTGACGAAATTGTTAAGGAAGGGAGTAGCATTTGTATGGACTGAGAAACAGTAAGAAGCTTTTGAGAAGCTGAAAAAGGTGTTGACTGAGGCGCCAGTACTGATTCAGCCAGAATCTAGGAAAGACTTTACGGTTTATAGTGATGCTTCGCATGTGGGATTGGGTTGTGTACTGATGCAAGAGGGTAAGGTGGTTGCTTATGCTTCGCGACAGCTTAAGCCTCACGAGGCGAACTACCCTACGCATGATTTGGAATTGGCGGCAGTGATATTTGCATTGAAAATCTGGAGACACTACCTTTATGGAGAAAAGTGTATTATATACACTGACCATAAAAGTCTTAAGTATCTGTTAACTCAGAAAGAGTTGAACCTTAGGCAACGGAGATGGATAGAGTTGCTTAAGGACTATGATTGTTCGATTGAGTATCACCCTGGCAAAGCTAATGTAGTGGCTGATGCACTGAGCCGAAGAACTGTTACTGAGTTAAAGGCGATGTTCGCTCGTTTGAGTTTGTATGATGATGGGAGTTTGCTAGCAGAACTGCAAGTGAGACCGACTTGGACTGAGAAGATTAAAGAGTTGCAATGGAAGGATGATTCGTTGACTCCTCGATTTCAGCAAGTCAAGGAGGGTAAGAGTGATGATTTTGGACTGAATTCTGATGGAGTCCTATGCTTTCGAGGAAGAATTTGTATTCCTAAGGACTCCGACTTAAGGAAGTTGTTATTGAGTGAGGCTCATGGTGGAGCCTATGCGATGCACCCTGGCAGTAATAAGTTGTATAGGGATTTGCGAGAGGTGTATTGGTGGCCTGGACTTAAGCGAGAGGTGACTGATTTCGTGAGGAAATGTTTGACGTGTCAGCAGGTTAAAGCTGAACACCAGTTACCTTCTGGATTGTTGCAGCTAGTGAGGATTCCGCAGTGGAAATGGGAAAGAGTAACGATGGATTTTGTGAGTGGATTGCCTTTGACACCTTCAAAGAAAGACTCTGTTTGGGTAGTTGTGGATAGATTAATGAAGTCTACTTATTTTATACCGGTTAGAACTGATTACTCACTTTAGAAGTTAGCCAAGTTGTATGTAGCAGAGATAGTGCGTTTGCATGGGGTGCCAGTTTCGACAATTTCTGATCGAGACCCTAGATTTACTTCTCGATTTTGGAAGAAGCTGCACGAGGCGTTGGGTACGCGTTTGGACTTTAGTACTGCATTTCACCCTCAGATAGATGGTCAGTCTGAAAGGGTCATTCAAGTGTTGGAAGACATGTTAAGAGGATGTGTTATCGACTTTCGTGGTAGTTGGGAAGATTATTTACCGTTGGCAGAGTTTGCATACAACAACAGCTATCAGGCAAGCATTCAGATGGCTCCATATGAAGCACTTTATGGGCGGAGATGTCGTACTCCTACTTGTTGGACAGAGTTAGGGGAACGTAAAGTTCTTGGACCAGAGATAGTGGCAGATACTGAAAGTAAGGTTAAGCTGATTCGAGATCGGTTAAAGGAGGCATCTGATCGGCAGAAGTCATATGCTGACCTTAAGCGTAAGGAGATTGAGTTCGCTGTTGGGGATATGGTCTTCCTAAAGGTGTCGCCGTGGAAGAAGATCTTGAGATTCGGTAAAAAGGGCAAGCTAAGTCCGCGGTTTATTAGGCCTTATCGGATTCTCAAGCGGATTGGGCCAGTAGCCTATCAGCTGGAGTTGCCACCAGAGTTAGATCGTATTCATGATGTTTTTCATGTGTCTATGCTGAGACGGTAACGGTCGGACCCATCGCATATTGTACCAGTGGAGGAGATTGCAGTGAATACCGATTTGACCTTCGAGGAGGAACCTGTGGAGATCTTAGATCGTGAAGTCAAAGTCTTAAGGAGGAAGTCTGTTCCATTAGTTAAGGTGCTATGGCGTAATCATGGTAAAGAAGAAGCTACTTGGGAGCCAGAGGAAGCGATGCGTCAACAATACCCTCAGTTATTTGGATCAGGTAAATTTTGAGGCCGAAATTTCTTTAAGGGGGGTAGAGTTGTAACGCCCTGATTTTCGGGATTTTTCAGGTTTTGTGAATTTTAGTGAAATTTTTAAAATTTTGGTGTTCTAAAGGTTGATAATGTATGTACATGTGTTAGTGGGCCTATAGAAGGCCCAAGTTTAAGTTAAAACCTGGTAAAATATTAAGTTGGATTTTCAAGTGAAAGGGGACTTGGTTAAGTGGGCTTTTAAGAAAAACTGTGTAAAATATGTCACAAGTGAGCTCTTGGTAAAGTGGCAAGGTGGAGCCACTAAGCTCCTAGAAAAGTGGCGCCTAAGTGGATATTCAAGGACAAGGGTTCGAGTTACAAGGTAAGCATAGAGTTCTTTTTAATTTTTAAGCATGTGCCGGGCATGTGCCTAACTTAAGTGAATTTCGGCAAGGGGGCTTTAGGGACTTGGGCCGATTACTTTAGAGGGACTACTAGGGTTATATCATTTTCTTTTTTCTGTCATGACAATTAGGGTTAGCCACCTTAGGAATTTTTCTCTGTTCTACTGTCAGAAAAGCCAAAAGTTGCCTCCATGGAAAGCTCATAGCCGAATTCTTCCTGTACACCTCTACCATCGTTTTTTTTTTCATTTTTCTTCTTCCCCTTTGATCTCTTCCCTAGCCGATTAACCACCTTGCACAGATCCACTCTTTCTTTTGCTTTCATTCCTCTTAAAATCAACCATAACCGATTGCTCAAAGTGCCAAAAATCCCGAAAATTGCTTCCTTTCTTGCCGATTTCTTGTAAGCCGAATCACCCCTATTCCTTTCACCTGTTGTGTCCGATTACTACACTCCCTTGAATCACACCATTGTCGACACCATCAACCAAAATCTACACCCAAAACGCCATCCTCTTCTCTTGTTGAAAAGCCGAAATCACCATAGTTGTAGGGAGATAGCCGAAATTGCAAATCTCAGAGATAAGGTTTCTACTGACGTTTAAGGGTCAGATTTACATCAGATCTGCATAGGAACTGAAGGGAAATCGTTGGTAAGTGTTTAATACTTCAGATCTGTTCAATATTTCATATTTGGAAAAGCCGAAAGTCCCTAAAGTTAAGGATTTTGTCGTTTTGGACTTTTGGTAAATCAAGTGGTGTTTTCTTTGTTCCTTTTGTGTGTTAGTTAAAGAAGAAGGTGATCAAACAAGGAGTTGAAGACATTGGAACATCAGATCTAGATCTAAAGGGATCTAAATCGGCAAGGTAAGAACATTAAGGCCATTGGAGGTGTTGGCCGAATGTGTAAGTAAGGCTTTGGGTAAGTTTTCAATTCAGATTAAGTGTTAATATGGTCTAATCAATTAAGTATTGGATTGTAGGGATTAACGCATAGGAGATCTCGTAGGAGAAACTACAAAACAGGTGTGTGTTTCGAACGCCCTTCAATGCGCAAATCGGCAAAAGCCGAAATGCCGAAATGCTGAAGTTTCGGTATTTCGAGAGCTTGTGAGCGTGCGAACGTTCTCAAGTTAGTAGGAGAAGGTTAGTTTTGGAATCGGCACTGTTAGGCGTGTTGACCGCTAAATTTTGGACATTATGGTAAGTTGGGCCTCGGTGGGCCAAATATGGGCCCAATGGGCGATTTGGGTCCATGTGAGTAAAAATGGGTTTAAAGGTAATATTATGAACTGTAGGCGTGAAAACAGTTAAAACAAGATAACTGATTATGAAATTGGGACTAAATGGGCCTAATGGGCCAATCGACGTAATAGGGCTCATTAGGGGTTTTAGGGCTTGAATGCTAAGACTGAAAAACTGAGTTAACCGGACTTCTGTGACAACTATGTGATTAATAAATACTGTAATAAGCATAAAATCTGTAACATGAGAGCAAAATTACTGAAATACCCTTAGGGTAAGAAATTACTGGTTTGCCCCTAGGTAGAAAATTACCGTTATATCCCTAGGGCTAAAATTGACTGTACTGTTTGACATGACTGTTACTGTTATTGCATGCCATGATATGTATCTATTGCATGGGTTGGGTTTTGATAATGGAGGAAGTGTGAGTGGCACAGCCACGTTACTGAAAAGGGGCTATGCCTCGTACTGTTTCTGAAAGGGGCTTTGCCTCGTATACTGTTTAACTGAGCAGCCATGCTGCGACTGTGGCGTGTGGGCTGGGTGGGTCGAGTTATTCCCCACATGGTGTGTTGGCTGGTACGGGTGGTGTGTAGCGGTTGGTGGGTTGAGTAGTCTCCCCAATTGGGTTTGCATTTATACTGTATTACTGTACTGTACTGTTCTGGGCCTATGGGCCAATCTGTTATCTGAATAGGGCTTCAGCCCAGTATCTGTTATAGGGCCTTGGCCCAGATTACTGTTTCCTGAATAGGGCTTCGGCCCAGTATCTAACTGAGACTGGTTAGGGTTTAGGCCCAGTGGGCTTGAGCCAATTTGGGCTTTGGATGGGTTCTGCACACACTGAGTTTTCCCAAACTCACCCTTTCTTTCCATCCTTGCAGGTGAGCCCTAGATCGTGACTTGGACGCTGGGAGGGATTCAGAGTGGCCACGAGGACTGAACTTTCATCATAGTTGGTTTTTTTTTTTATTTAATTACCTTTTATTGGTTTTATTTTGACATGGGTTGTAATAAGGCCGCTATAACTGTTATTCGGGATTTCTCTACCGTTTTATTTCAAACACAAACCTACACCGTTTTCAAAATTAAACAAACATTTTATTAACCAACCTGACTTTACTGAAGACTAAGGAGGACAATAAGACTAAAATGAAACGATTTACAAATGAGATAGGAATTAGGTTGAATAATAATTAAATCAGGAATTTCAAGAAAAACAAGTATTACTTTTCAAAAATCTCAAACATCAGACTTAGTATATAGGACGGCGTAGCAAAGTCTAGGTGATGTAGCACACCGGACATGGCCATAACGTCTGGGCCGGGTCTGGGGTGTTACACGGCTAGCATGGGTATTAAAGGAATTTCATGAATTTGTGTTTTTTTAAATAAGGACTAAATTGTTAAAAGTGTGAAAGTTTAGGGGCTAATGTGCGAATATTCTTAAATGTGTATTATGGACTAAATTGAATGAATGGCTGATTGAATAAGTTAATTTTGAATACATTTAGATCAATAAAAGAGGAATTCAGAGTTAGATCGTAGGAAAGGTAAGATTTTTGAATAGTAGAGCCGATTCGTTATTTCCACACCCGAGGAAGTTCATATGTTAATAAAGTTACAAATGCTTATTTATTATTGAATTGAATTGAATGTTGAATGGTCATGAATACGAGCAGAAATCGATAGAGTTACGACGTTCGAAAGTCCCGTATGAACCTTATGAATAGTATAGGATACAAATGTCATGACATTAGGATTACCGAGATAAGATTACGTGTAAAACTATGTCTGGGACATGGCATATACAAGATTTTATGTAAGACCACAGCTAGGCTATTGGCATCGATATCAGCTTACATGTAAGACCATATCTGGGATATGGCATTGTACGATTTAAATGTGATTTGCAAGTATCCTTAGCGATTCCGAATGGTTCAACGGGCAAAGTCAAGACGAGAACGAAAGTATAATCGAATTAAGTGACTAAGGTACGTACGAAACTTATGTGATTATTGAATGGTAGTAATTTGATGAATTGATATGAGATCATGTTATAAACATGAGAAAGGTTTGTGTTTTTGATATATGAAATTGCATATTATGTCTTATTATGCTTTGATGATTGAATTGCAAATATTTATTATGCTAAGTTTATTACCGTACACGCTCATGAAGAAGCGCCATCTCTAGATGTTATCACTGGTACCTTCTCTCTTTATGACATTAATGTGATTGCATTGATAGATCCAGGATCCGACTCATTAGTATATGTGTGAATTTAGTGTCCAGTAAGACTTTACCTATTGAGTCTACTGAGTTTGTTATAAAAGTCTCGAACCCTTTAGGCAGATATGTATTGGTTGATAAAGTTTGCAAGAACTGTCCATTGATGATTCGAGATTTTTTTTTCCAGTTAATTTGATGTTGTTGCTATTTGACGAATTTGATGTGATTTTAGGTATGGATTGGCTAACGATGCATGATGTGATAGTGAATTGTAGACGAAAGACAATTGAACTGAAATGTCAAAATAATGAGACTATTAGAATTGAATCTGATGATTTGAATAGTTTGCCAGCTGTAATTTCGAATATGCTAACTCAGAAATATGTGAGAAAAGGGTGTGAAGCTTAATCTTGCGTATGTACTTGATACGAAATTGACAAAATCAAAGATTGAATTAGTTCTAGTTGTGTGTGAGTATTCAGATGTATTTCCTAAAGAGTTACCAGGTTAGCCACCAATTAAAGAACTTGAGTGTGGCATTGAGTTAGTACCGGGAACAACACCTATATCGATAGCTCAGTATACAATGGCTCCGACAGAGCTAAAAGAGTTGAAAGCTCAGTTGCAAGAGTTGACTGATAGAGGAGTCGCAAGACTGAGTTTTTTACCCTAGGGTGCTCCTGTATTATTTGTGAAAAAGAAAGATGGCACTATGAGAATGTGTATAGATTACAGAGAACTCAACAAAGTGACAATAAAAAACAAATATCCTCTACCCCAAATTGATGACTTCTCTGATCAGCTGAAAGGAGCAATTACGTTTTTAAAGATAGATTTGAGATCGAGATATTACCAGTTGTGGCTTAAAGACTCTAATGTGTTGAAGACTGCTTTCAGAACGAGGTATGAACACTACGAATTCCTTATTATGCATTTCGGACTAACTAATGCTCCTGCAGTATTTCTAGATTTGATGAATCATATTTTCAGACCGTATCTCTATAACACCACTTACCCGTATCCAACACCGTGATAGGATACGAGGCGTTACCTTACCAAACACATGCAACCATTCAACATTATCTCATTGAAATGCGTCCCAATTTAAAACTTTTCACACATTGTCCTATGAACCTTCATATAGGCCTACGAGGCCTAAATCAAGGTTGGAAACAACCTAGGACCATTTCAGACACTTAAGAACATTTCTTCGAAAACTAGTAAAAATAGGGCACACGCCTATGTTGAAGGGCACCACGCCTGTATGGCCCCCAAACAAGGTCGTGTTGATGGCCCATGTGCCTTACACAGACTACGCTCCTAGGGACACGCCTGTGCCCCTTGTCCGTGTGGATTTATTTTCTAACATCGAACAACACGCCCATGTGCTCCGCCCGTATCTCTCACACGGCCATGACACACTCGTGTCGCGACCTGTGTGCAAAAACATTGACATTCTATTTCTGATGTCATCACTCACACGGCCATGGCACACGTCCATGTGCTGGCCGTGTCCTCCACATGGTTGAGACGCATGATCATGTCTCGTGCCCGTGTGGAACACTGATGGGCATTTGATTTTTCAACTTAAGGTGCAGCGGATACACGACCTTATCACACACCCGTGGGCAGACCGTGTGTCACACACTTTCTAGACACACGCCTGTGTGTCTACCCGTGTGGACAAAAATAGGCTATCTACCAAGCCTCTTCGCCACCCTGATATAATTACAAAAACATACTCAAACATACCAAGACTAAAATACTCAACCAATAGCCATAATTTGGGGTCCATACAACTTAATATGGTCAATCTAAACAACCATCATACAACTACCATAACAATTGCATTCATCAAACCATATAAGATGAATTCGCACATAGCAATTTGTAGTAATTTTAATAATAAGATGGTTTCAAACTTAGCCCACCATCATCAATAACTTACGGTGGTTTCACACATAGCCCACCTTTATCGACAATTTATAGTGATTTTGCACTTAGCCCACCTTTATCGATAATTACGGTGGTTTCGTACATAGCCCACCTTCATCTATGATTTATGAAATTTTACCCGTACTATCATTTCTCGCATTTTTATCCAAAGAAAATATCATTCAACCACATATTATATAATGCAATTATGAATGAATTCATTACATAAAGAGGTATCATTTACATATAAACTTACCTTGTTATACAAAATGTGATAACTCGATCGATCTCAATCTACAAGCTTGGCTTTTCCCTAGTAAATTTGGGTCTCGTATTTCTTAATCTATATAAAAGTAAATTCACTAATTTTAATCATCAATTTATTCTAAGCAATTCAAAAATCACAATTTGGAAAAATGACCATTTTGCCTCTAGATCTTGGAAAAATGACCATTTTACCCCTAGGCTCAAAAATTGATTTTTATCGAATTTCCTCATTAATCAAGCCTAACCGAATCTTTTTCACTTTTGTGAGAACCCCAAATTCTCATCATTCAATACAATTACTACTAAATTTGCCAACTTTACAACTAGGCCCAAACTAATTGTTTTCATGCAAATTCTTTCACAAAAGTTGTTTATTAGGCAACTATGATCCATTTTCTTTCATAAAATTCTAGCAAATAACACTTATACATTCATGGTGAATTTCTAAACTTTCAACCATTTTGCACAATACACCCCTCAATAGGTACTCATGCTATAAGGGTCTCAAAAATGCAAAAATTATCAAGAAAAGCCTTAGGAATCACTTACTTATGAGTGCTAAATGTTGCTGAAATTTTTGAAGCTTTCAAACTCTCCCTTTTTGCTAATAAAATTAGTAAGCAAGAAGAAGAAATGATGCAAAAATGAAGGCTAGGCCATTAGAAATTATTTTATTGATTTAATCACTCAAAACACACCTACTTTTTGACTTTTTCTTCTCTTTTCTTGTCATGGCCGGCCAGCCTCAATTCCAAAGGCCTAATTGTCCTTTAAAACCCCCAAATTTTATTTCTCTAGCTATTTAAAATACTTTACTAAAAAATCACAACTTTTACCTTTTATGTGATTTAACTTTTACCTTTTATGTGATTTAGTCCTTTTTCGCAATTAAGCCTTCAATCGCGTAAATTAATTTACCAAAATTTTCATGCACTCTTATAAACATGCTATAACACATATAATAGTGCTAAAATAATTTTCTCAAACCTCAAGAAGTGATTTCAAAATCACTATTCTGACTAGGCCCAATTTCAGGCCGTTACAATTCTCCCCCTTTAGGGATTTTCGTCCCCGAAAATCTTACCGTTGAAGAGGTTCAGGTATTGATCTCTCATCGTCTCCTCTGGTTCCCATGTGGCTTCCTCAATTCTATGTCAATGCCATAATACCTTCACTGACGTTACACTCTTGTTTCTCAATTGCTTAACCTCTCGAGCCAAAATTTTAACTGGTTCTTCACCATAGGTCATATCTAGACTTATCTCCATCTCCACCGGTGATATCATGTGCCAAGGGTCGGAGTGATCCCAATGTAACATAGACACATGAAACACATCATGGATTTTCTCTAACTCCCGAGGTAATGCCAAACGGTATGTTAGCGGTCCAATTCTCTCGGTCACCTTATAAGGCCCAATAAACCGTGGACTTAACTTGCCTTTTCTTCCAAAGCGAAGGACTTTCTTCGAAGGGGAAACCTTTAAGAACACTATATCCCTGACTTGAAACTCAATCTCTTTTCTTTTCAAATCCGCATAGGATTTCTGTCTATCCGATGTGGCTTTCAAACAATCTCGAATCACCTTGACCTTTTCTTCGGTCTTCTTGACCAATTGACCCCGTGTATTTGATTCTCTTTAAGTTCTGACAAATATAAGGGCGTTCTACACTTGCGCCCATACAAAGCCTCCTAAGGCGCCATCTGAAGACTCGATTGATAACTATTATTGTAGGCAAAATTGACAAGCGGTAAGTACTTTTCCCAACTGCCTTGAAATTCAAGAACACAACATCTCAACATGTCCTCTAGAATCTGAATTACCCTCTTTGACTGGCCATCGGTCTGAGGATAAAAGATTGTGCTAAAATTCAACTTTGACCCCAACGCCTCTTGTAGGTTTTTCCAAAACCGAGATTTAAATCTCAAATCTCTGTCAGAAATTATTGACAAAGGCACTCCTTATAATTTCACTATCTCAAAAATGTACAACTCAACTAGTTTCTCGAGTGAGTAATCTGTGTGAACTAGTATGAAATGAACCAACTTTGTTAGTCTATCCATTACAACCCATACCAAATCTTTCTTCTTTGGTGACAAAGGCAGCCTTGACATGAAGTCCATGGTAACTCGGTCCCATTTCCACTCGAGAACCAGCATCGGCTGAAGTACACCCAAAGGTACTTGGCAGTCAGCTTTTACTTGTTGACAAACTAGGCACTTCGAGACAAACTCTGAAATGTCTATTTTCATTCCTAACCACCAATACATTTTCTTCAAGTCATTATACATTTTCACGCTACCTGGTGAATAGACAAACGACTACTATGTGCCTCTTTCAAAATCCTTTGAATAAGTTTAGCATCTTTAGGTACACAGATTCTGTCTCGGTACATCAAACATTCGTCGGCCTCAACTCAGAAATCTGATTTATTACCTGTCTCACACTCAGCTATGTTGACTTGTAAATCTTTATCATTTTTTTGAGCTTTGATAATTTCTTACAGAAACATTGGTCTGGCTCTCATCTCGGCTAGGATCGATCCATCCTCACTTATGGTCAATTGAGTACCCATAGCCTTCAAAGTGAACAATGATTTTCTACTCAAAGAGTCGGCTACCGCATTTGCCTTCTCAAGGTGATAATCAATTATCAACTCCTAGTCATTTAGTAACTTTAGCCATCTTCGTTGCCGTAGATTCAACTCTTTTTGCGTCATCAAATACTTTAGACTCTTGTGGTCCGTGAAAACTCAGCATTTCTCACCATATAAATAGTGTCTCTAAATCTTTAGCGCAAAAACAATGGCGGCCAACTCTAAGTCATGGGTCGGGTAATTTTTCTCATGTGGCTTTAGTTGTCTCGAGGCATAGGCTACTACCTTGCCTTCTTCCATGAGCACACACCCCAAACCATTCAAGGAAGCATCACTGTACACTACGAATTCCTTTCCCATTTCCGGTTGCAACACTAGGGCTTCAGTTAACAAGGCCTTTAATTTCTTAAAACTCTATTGGCACTTTTTCGTCCACTCAAACTTAACATCTTTTTGAAGTAGTCTCGTCATCGGAGTAGCGATCATTGAAAACCCTTTAACAAATCGTTGGTAGTAGCCTGTTAGGTCTAAGAAACTCGTAATCTCTGTTACATTCCTCAGTAGTTTCCACTCAACAATAGCCTATATCTTGCTCGGGTCAACTCTAATTCCATCTCCCGGCACAATGTGTCCCAAGAATCCGACCTCTGGAAACCAAAATTCACTCTTGCTGAACTTGGCGTACAATTGTTTATCTCTCAAGGTTTGTAAGACAATCCTCAAATGCTTTGCATGCTCACCCTCGTCATGAGAATAGAGGAGTATGTCATCAATAAAGACGACAACAAACTTGTCCAAGTAGGGTCAGAAAATGTGATTCATCAAGTCCATGAATACCGTAGAAGCATTTGTCAAGCCAAAGGGCATGACTAGGAACTCATAGTGGCCGTACCTCATCCGAAAGGCAGTTTTCGGCACATCTTGTTCCTTGACTCTCAACTGGTAATACCCCGACCTCAAGTCTATTTTAGAAAACACAGTTGCTCCTCACAATTGATTAAACAATTCATCGATCCTGGACAAAGGATACTTATTCTTCACCGTAACCTTGTTGAGTTGGCGGTAATCTATGCACAACCTTGTTGAGCCATCTTTTTTCTTAACAAATAAAACTAGTGCTCCCCACGGAGAATAACTCGGTCTTGCAAAAACCTTATCCGTCAACTCTTGCAATTGGACCTTCAATTCCTTAAGTTCTGTTGGAGCCATCCTATATGGGGCGATCGAGATAGGTGCCGTGCCAGGGACCAACTCGATACCAAACTCTACTTTCTTCTCTGGAGGTAATCTGGATAACTCTTCCAGAAACACATCCGGATACTCACATACCACTAGCACCGAATCAATTTTCTTTTCAGATACTTGGGTATTCAACACAAAAGCGAGGTAAGCTTCACACCTTTTTCTCAAATATCTTTTTGCAGTCAAAGACGAAATTAATCCCAGTAAGTTATTCGATTCACCTGATTCTACCCGAAGGTTATCTCTATTTTCACATCTCAAACTAATAAATTCCCTTCCACAATCCACTATCACATTATGCATAGATAACCAATCCATACCCAGGATTACATCAAATTCATCAAACAGTAATAACATAAGATTGGCCAGAAAATAGTGACCCCTAATTGTCAAGAGATAGTTTTTACGTACTTGGTCAACTAACACGTGTTTGCCTAGTGGATTATTTATGTTTACCATGAATTCCGTAGACTCAACTAGCACATTTATACTAGGTACCA
The DNA here is from genome assembly GCA_020496765.1 of Gossypium stocksii. Classification (NCBI taxonomy): domain Eukaryota; kingdom Viridiplantae; phylum Streptophyta; class Magnoliopsida; order Malvales; family Malvaceae; genus Gossypium; species Gossypium stocksii. The sequence continues at coordinate 61,958,468 of CM035622.1, forward strand.
ACTTTATGCAAATCTAAGAATGGGTAGACCTCGGATCAACTAGAGCAAGAACAGATATATCATGGATAGAAAATGTACCAGTAATCACATCTCGGGATGAGGCTTCCTCGCGAGCGTGAATGGCATAAGTCTTTGCCGGCGCTCGACCCTCGGACCTTACGGCCAGATCTCTAGGCACACCCTTGTTTTCAGCCCTGCTCCTCGGGTTCTTCTGTGGTCTAACCCTTGACAGTGCACTACTTGGTCGGGCATTTTGAAACCCCTCTTCCTAAGCTCTATTAGGACAGTCTTTAATAAAGTGATCCTCAGAACCACACCTATAGCAGCCTCGACTATTTCCCCAACACTCATTAAAATGCTATCTACCACATTGTGAACATTTAGGTCTATCTGGTCGAGCACTGCCAACACTCGCGACGGAGGTAGTCTGAGACTTAGGTGTCATGTTTTGCTTATTCTTGCTTCTGTCCGAGTATCCCACTGAAGTAGTTAATCGAGTAGGGAACTCTCTTGATCTTTTAGATGAGGATTGATGTGATTTCCCTATCTATCTTTTCTTGGAGTCACGGGACTCCATATAAGCCTTTCTCTTCTATTTGGCCAACTCTTTGGCCTTACACGCTCTCTCAACGAGTACAACAAGCTCTCAAATCTCTAGAATCCCCACCAACAATCAGATGTCCTCATTTAAGCCATCTTCAAATCGCTTACACATGGTGGCTTCGGTAGACACACACTCCCAAGCATATTTGCTGAGCTTTACAAACTCATGCTCATACTTGGTGACCCTTATTCGACCTTGCTTCAGTTCAAGAAATTCTTTCCTCCTTTGGTCGATGATCCTCTGGCTAATGTACTTTTTATGAAATTCTTCTTGAAATAATTTCCAAGTTACTCTTTCTCTCGATACCACTAACACGAGAGTATTCCACCATTGGTAGGCTGCATCTCGCAAGAGTGACACCATCCACTTCATGCACTCTTCAGCTGTGCACAATAACTCATCCAACACTCTGATGGTGTTCTCCAACCAGAACTCGGCTCTCTCCGGGTCATCATCTTTATTTGCTCAGAATTCCTTAGCCCCATGGTTTCTAATTTGATCAACTGTGGGTTTGTCTCTCTTACCCATTTCTACTCCTTGAGGAGCTACCGGGGCATGATGATAATTTGGAGGAGGTGAGGGAGGTAGAGTGTTCGGTTTGCACGAACATACTTTGTATACCAAGCATTCATCATCAGGAGGTAGGCTTCTCTAGCTTTTCCACCCTAACTCATCATCACGGGCCTGGTCTCGACTACTGCGATCCTTTCAACGGGAGCCGACACATTACTCTCCACATCGTCCGCCATAGGCTAATCAGGATCATTACTATATGAAAACACAATTCAAAATCGTCAAGAGTCGTCACACTATCGTTTTATAACTATGGCATGTATAGCTAGACTCGAACACAAGCTAGGTTAGTTCTAGAATTGACTTAACCATAGCTCTGATACCACTAAATGTAACACCCCTTACCCATATCCAACACCGGGATAGGATATGATGCGTTACCTTACCAAACACATGCAACAATTTAACATTATCTTATTGAAATGCTTCCCAATTTAAAACTTTTTCACATATTGTCCTATAAACCTTTATATGGGCCTACGAGGCCTAAATCAAGATTGGAAACAACCCAGGACTATTTCAGACACCTAAGAAAATTTCTTCGAAAACTAGTAAACATAGGGAACACGCCCGTGTGGAAGGGCACCACGCCCGTGTGGCCCTCAAACATGGCCGTGTTGATGGCCCGTGTACCTCGCATGGCCTAAGCTCTTAGGGACACGCCCGTGCCCCTTGTCCGTGCGGATTTATTTTCTAACATTGAACCTACAGGGGTTTTCACACAGCCTGGTAGGCGCCCGTGTGCTCAGCCCGTGTCTCTCACATGGCCATGACACACCCGTGTCACGACTCATGTGCAAAAACCTTGACATTCTATTTCTGACATCATCACTCACATGGCCATGGTACACGCCTGTGTGCTGGCCGTGCCCTCTACACGGTTGAGACACACGACCATGTCTCGTGCCTGTGTGGAACACTGATGGGCATTTAATTTTTCAACTTAAGGTGCAAGGGACACACGGTCTTATCACACGCCTATGGGCAGAACGTGTGTCACACACGGCCTAGACACACGCCCGTGTGTCTAGCCTTGTGGACAAAAAAAGGCTATCTACCAAGCCTTTTTGCCACCCTGAAACAATTTCAAAGACATACTCAAACATACCAAGACTAAAATACTCAACCAATAGCCGTAATTTGGCGTCCACACAACTTAATATGATCAATCTAAACAACCATCATACAACTACCCTAACAATTGCATTCATCAAACCGTACAAGATAAATTGACACATAGTAATTTGTAGTAGTTTTAATAATAAGGCGGTCTCGCACTTAGCCCACCATCATCAATAATTTATGGTGGTTTTATACATAGCCTACCTTTATCAAGACTATTTATGGTGGTTTTGCACTTAGCCCACCTTTATCGATAATTATAGTGGTTTTGCACATAGCCCACCTTTATCAATAATTTTGGATAATAGTGCACGTAGCTCACTAGTTTCAACTATCATCCGGTGGTTTTGCACATAGCCCACCTTCATCTATGTTTTATGAACTTTTACTCGTACGCTCATTTCTTGCATTTCTATCCAATGACAATATCATTCAACCACATATTATATAAGGCAATTATGAATGAAAGTATTAAATAAAGAGGTATCATTTACATGTAAACTTACCTCGTTATACAAAACATTATAACCCGATCGATCTCAATCTACGAGCTTGGCTTTTTTCGGTCAAAATTTAGGTCTCATACTTCTTGATCTATATAAAAGTAAATTCACTAATTTTAATCATCAATTTAATCTAAAAAATTCAAAAATCACAATTTGGTAAAATGACCATTTTACCCCTAGACCTTAGCAAAATGACCATTTTACCCCTAGCTCAAAAATTGATTTTTATCGAATTTCCTCATTAACCAAGCCTAATCAAATCTTTTTCACTCTTGTGACAGCCCCAAAGTCTCATTATTTCATACAATTACTACTAAATTTGCCAACTTTACAACTAGGCCCAATCTAGGTGTTTTCATGCAAATTCTTTCACAAAAGTTGTTTATTAGGCAACTATGATCCATTTTCTTTCATAAAATTCTAGCAAATAACACTTATGCACTCATGGTGAATTTCTAAACATTCAACCATTTTGCACAATACACCCTTCAATAGGTAGCTCATGCTACAAGGGTCTCAAAAATGCAAAAATTATCAAGAAAAGCCTTAGGAATCACTTACTTATGAGTGCTAAATGTTGCTAAAATTTTTGAAGCTTTCAAAATCTCCTTTTTTCTGATAAAATTGATAAGGAAGAAGAAGAAATGATGCAAAAATGAAGGCTAGGCCCTTAGATATTATTTTATTGATTTAATCACTCAAAACACACCTACTCTTTGACTTTTTCTTCTCTTTTCTTGTCATGGCCGGCCAACCTCTATTTCAAAGGCCTAATTGCCCTTTAAAACCCCAAAATTTTAGTTCTCTAGCTATTTAACTAACTTTACTAAGAAATCACAACTTTTACCTTTTATGCGATTTAGTCCTTTTTCGCAATTAAGCCTTTAATCGCGTAAATTAATTTACCAAAATTTTCATGCACCCTTATAAACATGCTATAACACATATAATAGTGCTGACATAATTTTCTCAAACCTCGAGAACTAATTTCAAAATCACTATTCTGACTAGGCCCAATTTTCAGCAATTACAATCTCGATCATTTTGTTGTTGTGTTTATTGATGATTTCCTAATTTATTCTCGTAATGAATCTGAGCATGCTGAGCATTTGAGAACAGTGTTATAGACTTTGAGAGATAAGAAATTATTTGTAAAGTTTAGTAAATATGAGTTTTGGCTTCGAGAGTTTGGATTTTTGGGGAATACAGTTTTAGCCGACGGTATCTGAGTTGATCTGAGCAAGATTTCCACGATTTTAGATTGGAAACTTCTGAAAAATGTATCTAAAGTTTGTAGTTTTTTGGGACTTGCCGGTTATTATAGACGATTTGTGAAAGGCTTTTTTATGATTATGACTTTGATGACGAGATTGCTTCAAAAGAATGTAAACTTCGAATGGTCTAATAAATGTCAGCAAAGCTTCGATCAGTTGAAAGCAATATTGATAAAGGGACCGGTTTTAGTTCAGCATAAATCAGGTAAAGAATTCGTAATCTTCAGTGATGCATCGTTAAATGGCCTGGGCTGTATTTTAATGTAGGAGCTGTATGAAAAGAATTACCCAACGCATGATTTTGTGTTAACCGCGATTATATTTGCATTGAAAATATGGCGTCATTACTTATACGGTGAGAAATGCCACATCTATACTAATCATAAAAATTTGAAGTACTTAATGACCCAGAAAGATTTGAATTTGCGACAGTGAAGATGGCTTGAATTACTAAAAGATTATGAGTTAGTAATTGATTATCATCCGAGAAAAGCTAATGTTTTTGATGCTTTGTGTCGAAAGTCCTTATTTGCTTTGCTTGCGATTAACACACAATTAGTTTTATCAGATGATGGTTCGGTTGTAGCTGAGCTGAGAGTGAGGTCATTATTTCTTCAACAGATTTGTGAAGCTCAGAAAGTTGATAATGATTTGCTAGCAAAACGAGCTCAGTGTGAATCAAATTTTGATTCAGAGTTTCAAATAAGATCTAACGATTGTTCGAAATTCAGAGATAGAAATGTGTACTGAGAAATTTAGAGCTAATTCAAAAGATATTAAATGAAGTACACAGTAGTTGTTTATTTGTACATTAGGGAAGCACGAAAATTATAATGATTTGAAACAGCTTTATTGGTGGCACAACATGAAAAGAGATATCTCAGAGTTTGTTTCAAACTGTTTGATTTTTCAGCAAGTTAAAACTGAACATCAGGTACCGTCAGGTTTACTACAGTCAGTGATGATTCCTGAGTGGAAATAGGACAGAGTAACAATGAATTTCGTATCAGTTTTGCCCCTATCTTCAAGAAAGAAAGATGCGACCTGGGTTGTTGTTGACAGATTGATGAAATTAGCTCATTTTATACCGGTACATACAGACCTCTCGCTTGATAAATTGGCAGAGTTGTATATCTCATATACTGTTTGATTACACTGGGTACCATTATCTATTGTTTCATATAGAGATCCGAGATTCACTTAGCAATTTTGGAAGAAATTGCAAGAAGCTTTAGGCACAAAGCTACATTTTAGTACCGCATTTCACCTACAGACGGATGGTCAATCCGAGTGAGTTATGCAGGTACTTGAGGATATGTTGTGTTGTTGTATTCTTGAGTTTGAAGGTAGCTGGGAAAAATATCTACTGTTGATTGAATTTGCTTATAATAACAGCTTTCAATTGAGTATTAAAATGGCACCGTATGAAGCTCTTTACAGACGTAAATGTCGTACACCATTGTACTGGACTAAGCTTAGCAAGAATAAGATTCACAGGGTTGATTTGATCAAAGAAACAAAAGAAAAAGTGAAAGTAATACATCATAGTTTGAAAGAAGCTTCAGATCGACAAAAGTTGTACACGGATTTGAAATGGAAAGGCATTGAATTTCAGATTGGGGATAAAGTGTTCTTGAAAGTATCACCATGGAAAAAGATACTCAGATTTAGTCGAAAAGGAAAGTCGAGTCAGTGATATATCAAACCGTATGGAATTATTGAGCGAATTGCGCTAGTGGCATATCAGTTGGCTTTACCATTTGAATTAGAAAAGATACATACTGTGTTTCACGTATCGATGCTACGATAATACTAATCAGACCCTTCACATATTATTTCTCCGACCGAAGTTGAGATTCAGTTAGATTTGTCATGTAGTGAAGATTCGATCTGAATTCTAGCTCGTGAGATCAAAGAATTGAGAAATAAGAGAATAGCTTTAGTGAAAGTTTTATGGCATCAGCACGAGGTGAAAGAAGCTACGTGAGAACCAGTGGATGCTATAAGGAAACAATATCTCAACCTATTCACTGGTAAGATTTTCGGGGACAAAAATCCCTAAAGGGGGAGAGTTGTAACAACCCATTTTTTGTTAAATCAGAACAGTGGTTTCAGAACCACAAATCTAAGGTTAAAATATTATTTTAATATTATTTTATGTGTTTGCAACATGTTAGTAAGTATTGTAGCACCCCTATCCCGTGACCGTCACCGGAATAGGATGAAGCATTACTGGAAATTGGAAAACAGATCAGAACAGTAAAATTTTGAACATTTTCTTAAATAAAGATCATCAATTTACAAAATTTCTAGACACAAACATAGATCGAATTTATAACTTATAAAAGTAAACTTCCAAAGGGTGCCATATCCGCATGGCTTATAAACAATAGTCATGATATCATTTTACTATAGTCTATCCTATACATGCCATAAGCTAAATCCGAATCATTGGGTTACCACAATAGTAGATAGTGTGACGAAGAGCTGACGGTCCCCGAGCTGGTAGTCAGAATCTACAATCTAAAAAAAAAAAGACACGAAACAACGAAGTAAGCTTTCATAAGCTTAGTAAGTCTTTAGGTAATACAATTAACTTTACTGAATTTATAAACATAATTTCCTATTCAAATTTGTAAATGAAAAATCGTTTGCTGAATGAATCTAATCACAACTACACATACTTCACTCATCATCTCATTTACTTAGAAATTGATATCACATAACCACTTCATTAAATAATTTCCACAGTGGCCAATTGTAAAGGTACTCAACACAATCAAATTTCCCAGGACTATATCCACTTCCGTGATATTTTCATAAATGACCAATTATACAAAAGCACACAATGCACAATATATATATCAGTCACTTAACTTCAAACTCAAACAACAAAGTAAATCAGTAACTTCACATGACTGCTCACATCAGTCAAACATGGCTTAATCGCATAGTAGTCTTAGTACTCATTTCCATAGATGTATATATATATATATATATTTTGTTTCATACTAGTGACTCAATCCAGAGCAGATTTAATTGTGAGTGTAGGATACATACTTGGCCAACTTAAGGTATTCCATCATCATTAAGTTTCGGTGACTGAAGACACATATGCATAAATCTTATACCTTCAAATACATAGTTTCACAATTGAACATAATCAAATCCAATCCGAGTCATTCTTACATCAAAAGATAAGTATCACATACCTGAGTCATTTAATGTATACTACGAGCTTCATTTGTCATCTTAATGTGGGATCTTGAAATCATATGCACTTGGTTGGCTAGGTATAAAACCTGACTCTAATCACCAGCTTTGAAACTTACTAAGTCAATGTCCCAAATGATTTCGTACCATAGTCCATGCAGAAGGTTTATCACACTTTATGATATACGCTGGTAGTATTTACATATCACAACATATTCACAGAATAATGCTTCCATTCAAACCAACTCATAATTCACATGATTTACTTTCATCATTATAATAGCCATTCAGCCGTGCCACATATCCCATAAGTTATTCATTCTCACTTTATATGCGTATAACGATACACATCTTACACATATCTCAAATTGGCCATTCGGCCTTATCACATATACACACTTACACTTATATCACATTGGCCATTCGGCTTTATCACATATACATATACTTACACATTCATCACATTGGCCATTCAGCCTTATCACATATACATATACTTACACATTCATCACATTGGCCATTCGGCCTTATCACACATACATATACTTACACATTCATCACATTGGCCATTGGGCTTTATCACATATGCATATACTTACACATTTATCACATTGGCCATTCGGCCTTATCACAAATACATTAGCACATATAGGACTCTTACCTTAATCTTATGCATACTATTAACCAAAAGAAACATTTCTATTTATGTACCTTTCATTCCAAATTTCACATTCGAATAAGATCATTCGTGCAAGTAGCATCAATTGCTAAAGATACAAGACATGCTAAATTACTTAAAGCTTATGGTGAAATCAACTCAAATACTTAAGAGCTCACCTCGATAATTATCGAACGTAAATTTCAGCTATTCAATCAATTTCCCTTTTTCCACAATCTGAATTTGTTTCCTTGACTTCTTGAGCTTGTAAATAAAATAAACAAAGTTCTCATATCAAAATTCTGTTTTACTTACTTATTGCCACATGTCCCTTAAGGTAAATAAGGGCACGTATATAAAACATATACACATATATACAATTTATTCTCATACCAAAGTACAAAGTAGCCGAATACATATATATATACAACCATCCTTTAGCTAATATTAAGTCCACAATCGGCAAACATTTAAGAACTTCAACCTATCTAGATTACAAGACATATAGCACTTCAATTCAACATGCAAATCTCCTCATATAATTTCTCACAGACCAATGCTTACTAAACCCTCTTATTCAATGAACTTTATAATCGTACTCATGAATTTTGATATCAAATTTAAGGCATAGGTGTAATTAAGGTTGAGCATTAACATGACTTACAAAGGTTTTTTTTTTTTTTAACCATTTAATCTCTCAACCGAATTATCAATATGTATATACATCAATATATATCTAATTGTATGCTTGGTTCAACCACATTACACATCCCTATGAACATATATAGATAAATTACGTGGCCAAATGCAACCTTATATATATATATATATATATATATATATAGAATATATTTATAATCACTTCAATACTCACGTATTATCTAACACTATAAAAACTCACATCCGGCCATCATATTCAATCGGCACCAAAAACCCTTTCAATCGGTTAAATTCCCATATCTAATTCTCATCTTGAATCACTTCATATACAAGCACATATTAATTTCATTAACAAAAGAATCATTCGATTTCTTACCCATATAAGTTAACAATTTCAAAAGCTCTCATATTCTTCCAAACTAATACTTGGGTTCAAAAATTGGCAAAGAGCAATTTAACAATCTTAAAGCAATATTATAACAATGTAAAAACACCAAATCAATATTTAACCTTATTTCACCTAAGCTATCCTCCATAGCCGAAAATTTCCTTTTGAGCAAAACACTTAAACATAGCATACACTTCCATAAACAAGCTCACAAGCTCAAAAACATGCAAATTTTAGTATCAAATATCCATTTAACCCTCATTCACCACTTCCATCATCAAACTAAATTTTACTTAACTCATTTTCACTAAAGCCGAAACTAAATGCTCTTTAAATCAAAAATTGTCATATGGGTTTCGGTTATAAGGAGGAAGAAAACACATATTCAATATCAAATTAACATCAAATTTACCTTGTAAATTTTGCATCCAAATGGCCGAATGCTCAAAGCCACCCTTTCCCTATTTCTTTCCTTAGAATCGGCTTAAAGAAGAACAAGAATCATCTCCCTTGTTCTTTTCACCCATTATCTTTTATTTAATCATTTTATGAAGCCTTTTTATTATTTTATTACACTAATATATTATAATGTCACCAATTCACTCCTTTTTCTTTTATTTTATTTAATAAAATACATAAACACATATAATTCATAATCATGGCCGGCCACTATAGAGAAATGGTGATATTGACATGCAAGTCCACTTGTTTAATGTCTTATCTTATTTAATCACTTCAATTTATCTATTAAAATTTCAAAATTTCTCACCTAAGTCCTTATAAAAAAATTCACAATGATTTAGACAAAATTTAAAGCATCAAAACTTCACATATAATAAGCACTAAATTTAACATTCAAATATTTTTGTGACTCGATTTAGTGGTCCCGAAACCACTTCCCAACTAGGGTCATATTAGGGCTGTCACAAGTATGTTTGAAAGTTTCGTGAATTAATTTTACTGATTGGATGTCTAATTTGATAAAAGGACTGAATCACATAAAATGTGAAATTTATGTTCGTCTTGATTGAAGTGTTTAATTGCTATGAGTTGTTAAATTAAAGGTCCTTATGTTGATATTATGCCTTTGATAATGGGAATGGACAATAGTAGACATTAAATGAATGATTTTATAATGTTTTCATTAAGGTTATTTTTGGTTTTTAATAATTAAAGCTTAATTAAATAAAATAAAAGTTAAAATGTGTCCATCTCCTTCTCCATTCAACTAAATATTGGACAGAAAGATAGGGTTTGAAGCTTTAATACATTTGGCCATTAAAAGCTTTGATTAAGGTGTAACACCCCAAACCCGGCCTAGATGTTATGGCCAAATCTGGTGGTGTCACATGAGAGTGTTTTTGGAAAACCATTTCAATTGTAAAAAATGTATTCAGATTATTATCTTTTAACACAGAAGTTTTGAAAACCATTCATTAATATGAAAAACTATAGTTAAGTTTTAAAATGTGTTTGCAATGTCACGGTTATAAATCAATGAAAATAACAATTTGAAATCCCAAAGTAAAAATCAAATAGTCCAAAGGTCCTCATTACATAAAAACTCCCAAATAATTAAACATAATGAAAACAGTAAAGTCATGAAATACAATGAAGTGTCTAACAGTGGTCACCCTCAAGCCCTCTGTTGCACTGATCCATCTACTGTTGGGGGTTACTTGAGAGACAAATAAATGAAGGGGTGAGTTTTCGCAAACTCAGTGTGTACATCCCCACAGAAAAGCATGCATATAACATATACCAATCATTCAGTCATAAATCGAGCCTGAGCTCTTAACAGAATCGATTTGGACCGTAGCCTACTCAGTACAAAATCAGGTCAAATATAATCAGGCCTTAGCCCATACAGAAAACACATGCATATCAAATTAGTACAATACATGCCCACCAACCCTACACACCATCTCCGTCCACCCTACACACCATGTGGGGATAAAATTAACCCACCCAACCTTACACACCAAGTATGGAGATAAAATCGACCCATCCAACCCTACACACCATGAGGTACCGACAAAGGCACATAATAATAAATACAGCATAGTTGCCAAATAATTGACTAAAAGCCTTACAGTCTTCCTTCTCTTCACAATAATAAACCTACCCCAATGAGATGCAATCTTAATATCATGGCATGTTTTTATACAGAACAATAGATCATACATATCATACTCAGAACAGAATAGAATAGTATCATACATATCATACTCAGAACAGAATAGAACAGTAATAATCCGCATGCTAAGTACAACATGCTAGCATACATATTAGAATCATTCCATAGAGTAAGGGTCTAAGTATCGCTTACTGACCCTACATCAGGCACAGTCAACTTGCGCGACTCGTGCAACCTTACAGTTCGATATAGAAAAATCGGCTCACACACTCATGTGGCCTACCCGTGTGGGCCCACACAGCCCAAAATAACCTTACCCGTGTGGATCACATGGCCTGACCCAAATTTGACATGCCCGTGTGGTTCACCTGTGTGGGCCCACATGCTCGTGTGGCTCACACGGCCCAATTGGCCTAGCCCGTGCCTCACACGCGGCCTAGCTAACCTTACACGCACGAGTACTTCGTACCCATGTGGCATGAGCATGTCTTGGCTCATCGATCACACGGCTATGTGTCGCCACACGGCCTCTACATAGGTAGTCCACACGTCCGTGTGGCGTCAACAGCTTCGTTTTCAGTTTTTATCGAAATGCATTTTCAGTGCAATTGGAGTACACACCTAGTTCGTAATCAATATAATATCATTCCCGAGCACTCTAGAGCCTATTTTTGATAATCCAAAGTCCAATTTCAGTAATCTAACCCGAATTGCTAAGAACCACTAAATCCCAAAAAATCCTTACCTTGAGCAAAAACTGTCGATTCAGCACTCCGTCGGCACTATTCAATAACGATAGCCACTTAGAGATTTCCTAACAAAAAATAATACTCTCTTTAATAACCAACACAAGAATTAAACTTGATTGAAAGAGAGCATCACTTACCAACAAGTCAGAAGATAGTGCGAAACGGAAAGACGTAGAGACTAACGACAAAAAGGGAAAACAATCACAGCAAGAGAAACAATGAAAGAAGAACTGTCTGGAAGAAAAAGAAAGTGGGTAGTGGGAATTTGATAAGAATTTTCGGCAGAGAGTGATTCAGGAACAAAAGAGAACGAAAAATTTTGGAGAAAGTAATACTGAATAGAAATTGTTAGAGCCCCTTCCCATATCCCTTAATTCTCTCCATCCATCACTCCACTAACAGAGTTTCACTAAGACTCCACCTCTTCCACGGCACAAGCAGCAAAAATAATGTCTCCTTACAGACTCGAACCCAAGACCTCCCACTTATTAACACTCCACCTATCCTCCAGACCAGCAAGCCCATTCTGTTATGTTTTTACCAACTTTTTCTTAAAAGCCTAATTACCAAGAGTTAGGCTTTACTCAATAAAAACCCAAAATTTTACCCTAGCTAAGGCTTGAACTTGGGACCTCCCCAACACACTCAGAACACATATCCACTAAGGCAAACAATTATTTATGTCAAATTATTGCAGGAACAAATTCAAAAAATTTTCATGCTACAATTTCCACAAAGCTGGAAATAAAAAATTTGAGGCGTTACATAAGGTATGATTTTTGTTCGATTTTTAATGATTTTTAGGTTTTTGTAATTGTTGCTTTATAATCTTGCTAGCCTGTACCTCTGATTCTAAAATTGTTAAAGATTATGTGAGTTGCCATTGATGAATATGTGTTTTTGAATGTTTAATGTTGAAATATGAAAGTTTGGTGTTAGATATACTAGTTTTATAAAGTGATTTTTTGTGAAAATGCAAAATAGGGATTACTTTGTGAAATGTGTAAATTGAGTGGTTGAAATGTAAAATAAATAAAAAAATATGGGCTGCTAGGGGCACTATGGTGATTCGGCTATAATGGGTATTAAAGGAATTTCATGAATTTGTATTTTTGTGAAATAAGGACAAAATTGTTAAAAGTGTGAAAGTTTAGGGGCTAATGTGCAAATATGCTTAAATGTGTATTATGGACTAAATTAAATGAATGGTTGATTGAATAAGTTAATTTTGAATACATTTAGATCAAAAAAAGAGGAATTCGGATTTAGATCGGGGGAAAGGCGAGATTATTGAATAGTCAAGCTGATTCGTTATTTCCACGCCTAAGGTAAATTCGTATGTTAATAAACATTCTTAAATTGTGTTATAAATGCTTGTTTATTCTTGAATTTAATTGAATGATGAATGGTCATGAATACGGGCCAAAATCAATAGAGTTACTACGTTCGAAAGTCCCGTATGAACCTTAGGAATAGTATAGGATACAGCTGTCCTGACATTGGGATTACCGAGATGAGATTACGTGCAAGACAATGTCTAGGACATGACATTGATACAAGATTTCGTGTAAGACCATAGCTGGACTATTGGCATCGATATGAGATTACATGTAAGACCATATATGGGATATGGCATTGTACGATTTATATGTGATTTTTGAGTATCCTTAGCGATTCAGAATGGTTCAACGAGTAAAGTCAGGATGAGAATGAAAGTATAATCGAATTAAGTGACTGAGGTACGTACGAAACTTATGTGATTATTGAATGGTGGTAATTTGATGAATTGATATGAGATCATGTTATAAACATGAGAAAGGTTTGTGTTTTTGATATATGAAATTGCATATTATGTCTTATTATGCTTAGATGATTGAATTGCAAATATTTATTATGCAAAGTTTATTACCATACGAGCTTACTAAGTTATAAAGCTTATTGGGTTTATTTTCCTTTATTTTTTTATTGATTCAAGGCTAGCTCAGTTCAAGGGATCGTCAGCGACTCTATCACACTATTGTGCAACTATTTGGTACCTTTTTAAATTTTATATTTGGTATATGGCATGTATAGACTATGGTCATTTTGATTTGTTTAATGAAAGAGTATTTTTCCTATTAATAGGGCTTAAATATGATGATAAATGGACGTGTATATGTTGCTTTATAAAATGGTATATTTTGGTATGGTTGATGATGGTTTAAGTTGTTCAAATGGTTATTTGGTTTGTGGTGAGTATTTGCTGATGAAATGCATGTTTTTGGTTTGATAAATAAATGGCTAATAGTTGATTTATGAGTCAAGCTATGTGTGTGATTAATGGTGGGAATATGCATGTTTGATATGGGTGAATTGATGAATATGACTTGTGTTTTGGTATATGTTGGAATAGGTGAAAAATAAATTATGAATCATGTTGATTTGGTATACATTTGGCCTAGTATATAGTTATGAGTTGAGTAGTTGAATGGTACCATGAATTGTGCATGAAATGGTAATGTTTGGTTGTCTATTTGTGTAAGAAAATGGTACCATTTATGCTATTGTAGGAATGTACATTTTTGCTGAGAAATGTGGCTTGTAAGTAGCCTATTTTTATCCACACGGCTGAGCACACGGGCGTGTGTGTAATGCCTCAAAAATCTATGCCTTGATTTTATGTATTTTGACGTGAATAATTAAATGTTTGAGTGGTTTAGGAGTGGTTGGGAGTCTCTGAGAAACTCTGGGTTCGAGCCTTGTCATTAGCAAAAAAATATTATTTTTTAATAAAAAGAGGGCTGGACATTAGGGGGTAGCCTTTTAAAAATATTGCGTGTAGTTATGATGCAAAAATAGCTTATGGGGGAGTGGAAGGTGGCGTGTTATTCCTTTTATGAGGGCTTGTGTTCGAGTTGCACACTGCTCAAGGGGATAACTATTTTGTTGCTCTGTTAGGTAAGAAGCACAGGGTGATTGAAACTCTACTGAGGTGGTTGTGGAATTGGCCAAGGAGAGAAAATCAAGGGATATGATAATGGTTGTTATGGATATGAAGGAGAAGTGGGTGGAGGAAATCAATGAATTTTAAAATTGGAGTGTTGTGGTCGAATAGGTGAGCCTGTGTATGACAAATTCGGCTAGGGAGGATTAGTGTGAGCACTTTCAACTTTGGAGTTTGGTCTTTTGTGCAACTTCAGGGTTTTGTGGTGCTTGACATTTAGTTTCGGTTTTGTTACTTTTTCCTTTTGGTGCCGATTTCTTGTTAGGGATTAAGGGTTTTTCTCAGTTTTCTGTGCCTTTGGTTTTACTTCTTTTCTCAACTCCCCTGTCTACCGAATCCATCTTTTTATGTAACACTAACTCTCTGTTCCTCTTCCCAACTCTATTCATCTAAGTTTTTTCCTCTTACTGTTCAATTAAGCCCTTGCCGAGTTGCTTGCTACTTTCACTCTCTTCTACTTTTTATTCCTTCTTGACCAAATATAGTTTCACCCCTCCCTCTCTATTTGATTTTCTCTTGGCTTCTTTTCTAGCTGAATCCTCTCTTCATCTTTTTGCTTCATTCCCTTTTCTGTTTTCTTTCGATATACTCATATTATTTAGGCCGAATACCCTTCACCTCTTCTTGGCTAGCCATTTTCGGTTACTCTGCTATTTGGGGACTGGCCGAGTACTCTTCTGTTCTACTATTGTTTGCTATTCCAGCTTTCATAAGATTTCCTGACAATCGATAAGGGCTTAAGTTATGCTTCCTGTCATTCATCTAAGCCGAATGCTTTTTCTTTTATTCTTTGGGTAACGATTTATGATTCCTTCCTTATTTCTAGGGTTTCCTCAAAGAGTGGTGGTGTACAGGTGGTTTTGAAGCAACCACAACCTTTCTCCTCAAGTATTTAATTAAGGTAATATGCTACCTCACTTGCTGGGGTTAAGCCGAATGTTGTCTTTGTGTTAATGTGATAATAGTTGATCCTATCTAACAAGATCTATTTGTAATTCAGATTCTCGACAAGGTGTGTGATCAATTTTGGGTTAGCGATCTTAGAGGATTAAGCCACCCTCATTCAATCAAGGTAAGGTGGTGTATTTTTGGGCTAAATGTTAAGAAGTGGTTAACTTGAATCGTCAGTTAATTAACAGAAGGTCTTATTGAGTATAGGTTCGGTAAACGTGCGATTCTTCACGTGTCTCGATAGACAGGTGTGTAAACTTCCCTTCATATCTGTGGAGCTGAAAAGCCAAGAAGCCAAAAGGCTGGGCATTCATGCCACATGAGAGTGCCAGCACACGTGTGGTATTGTGAGCCCACAAAACATGGGCATAGGCCACCATGAGCGTTCTCGTGGGCTTAGACCAGTATGGGCCACGTTGGGCCGAAAAGGGCCAATAATTCAAGTAAATTACTATTCATTTTGCAAGATTAGTTGTAACATCCCTAAGTAGGGCCCTCGAGGCCCACAACATGCATTAGAATCGATTCGGGACCAAATCAGGATCTTGAGAAATTTTTCGCAAAATTTTAAAATTTTTCTCACTATTAAGAGTCACACGCTCGTGTGGTATGGGACACGTCTGTGTAGGTTCACACGCCAGTGTCTATAATATCCCTTACCCGTATTCAATACTGGAACAAGGTGTGAGACAATACCGAACTTATCACACGAATAAACACACTTCCGAAACATAAATTTGCTCCAAATTAAAACCATTCATATTTAATCATAGAGTCCCTAAAACGAGCCAACGAGGCTGAAAACATATATTAGGAGTGGTTTGAAACTAAACCAAGAACGTTAGAAAATTTTACAAAACCTAAAATATTTTCTACTATACAGGGGTCACACGCCCGTATGGTTATGGGACACGGCCGTGTGGGCAGGTTGTGTTGTCACACACGCCCGTGTCCCTACCCCGTGCAACTCTCTATTTATGACATCATCAACATTTGAATGTCACACGGCCAAGTCACACGCTCGTGCTCTTAGGCCGTGTGGTCAATTCAATTTTCTTAATTTTTCATAAAATAGGTGCAGACTTCATATGCCTGTGTCTCTGCCCATGTGCTCCATATTGGGTATTCTATTTCATCAAAATTTAGGTGCAGGGGACACATGGCCTAGACACATACCCGTGTGTCTACTCGTATAGAAAAATACAAGGTTATTTTTCAAGCCAATTGCCACCCTGCTACAAAAACACACTCATACCAATTCAAGGCAGATAACATAACATACTTAAGCAACCGTAATGTCCACAACCAAGACATTAACACATCATTTTCATGCTTAATCAATCATACTCAAACAATCACATATTCATCAACCAAAATCATGTAAATTACCACATCTATGAAATGCATCATCATATGATTAATCTTGTAATCAACATTAGCCAATTTCCAATGACCTTATACAAAATAATCACTTAACCAATATAAGCCAACACCATTAGCTCAAATCAACTATGACACATAAATAAAATAACCAAGTCCTTATACATGCCATACTTTCAAAATACTAAGATCATCAATACCCCAAAATAATGTTTTGATAGTGTGATGCGAGCCTCCGACAATCTCCGATCTCGAGCTAGCTTAGTGACACTATAAACCAAGGGAAAGAAAAAGGGAGTAAACTACATAGCTTAGTAAGTTTATATGTAAATAATAAACATCTTAGCCACATAAGTTATCATGCAATTCTTGTAATGATGGATAAGATAATCATCATTAAATCCACATAACAACAACTTACTCATTCACAATCTTACCAGAAGTTTATCACTTATAGCATTCATACTTATGAATTTCACTACGTACTTGCAACATATCATCATACAAACATGTATTTTCACATCTTTGCTATTTTTCCCGTTCAACACTCAAAATATTAACAGATACTCAGGAAGCTTGTACATAAGTGCCACATATGTAGCCAAAGCTACCTCATATCTCATTTCTCATATATGCTCATTCTCGAGCTAGTTACGAGTCTGCTCACACAAGCTGACGGTCGGCACGTAGCTACCCAGTGCTGCTCACACAAGCTAACAGGTATTCATAACACATGCCGGAATACCTAGCCACTAGTAGGTCCCTAGCAACATGTCACTCGTATCCTATACTATTCCTAAGGTTCAATCGGGATTTCTCACTTATCAAAATTTTGTTAAATATATCCGATTCGTCATTTACACATTTCATGCAGCATTAAAGTATTAAAACATAAATTAACGATGCATTATTTACATACAAACTTACCTCGATTCAAAAATAGCTATAATTGTGATTTACTCCATAATCTTGTTCTTTCCCCAATCTAGGTCAAAAACTCGTCTTTCTTGACTATAATAACAAATTCAGCTCATTTAATTATCACATTATTTAGTTCGATCCAAAAATTACATTATTGCAAAAATTACATCTTTTCCCTAACTTTTCACTTATTTATACTTTAATCCCTAGGCTCATAAAATGAAATGTATTCATTTTTCTCAAAACCCAAGCCTAGCCGAATCTTATACATGCTTATAGTAGCCCACATTTTATATTTATTCATATATTTCTACACACATTTTACAACTTCTGCATTTAGGTCTTTTTTGACACTTTCACCGAAAATCACCTAACAAAAGTCGTTTATCACATAACTAATATTCATATTCTACCATTAGACATCAAAATACATGCATCTCTACCATGGGTAAAATATTAAACATGAACCCTACTTCAAAATAATGGTAGAAATAGGTAAATCGAGTGATAATGACTTTAAAAAAGTAAAGAACACTAAAAACGGGGCTAGGATACACTTACTATCAAGTTTGAAAGTTGAAGAAACCCTAGCTATGGTGAGCTCCAAGTTTTTGGCTAAGGTAGAAGAAGATGGATAAATTTTTGGCTTTATTTTCCCTTTTTATTCTTTTATTAACCAAATGACCAAAATGTCCTTTTGTCTTTCTTTGAAATTTTACCCTTCCATGTCCATTTTTGTCCATCATGAGACATAATGGTCTAATTACTAAACAAGGACCTCTAAATTAAAAATTCATTTCAATTAAGTACCTAAAGTTTCTAGAACACATGTTTTGTACTTTTTGCAGTTTAGTCATACTAGTCAAATCGGACCCGCTATCGGTAAAATTTCTTAACAAAATATTCACACATGCATTTAATCATACTATGGACCTTAAAATAATATCACGATAAATTTTTCTACTTCAAATTCGTGGTCCCAAGACCACTGTTCCAATTTGGCCCTAAATCGGGCTGTTATAGTGTCCCTAACCCATGTAACTCTCTGACTTGCAACTCATGAACAAATTGATGTCACACGACCAAGTGACATGCCCGTGTGCTAGGTCATGTGGTTAACTCAAATTTTTGAAAAATAGGTGTAGGATTCACACGGCCAAGAGACACGCCCGTGTTCTAGGCCATGTACCTCACACGGTTGAGACACACACCCATGTCTCTGCCCGTGTGCTCAATTCTGAGCATTCTGTTTCTCAAAATTAAGGTTCAGGGAACACACGGTCTAACTACATGCCCATGTACCTGGCCGTGTGTCAAACATGGTTTAGAAACACTCTCGTGTGTCTACTCGTGTGGACCAAATAAAGTCATTTCTAGCTTCATTTCTCACCCAAAATCACATTAATGACTTGCGCTAAAGCTCACCTCCAAAACTCAACCAATCCAAGCATTGAATTCAAGCAATTTATAACATCTAACATGATATATGGTTATATGCATTAATGCTTTTAATCTTACCTTTTATAAGTATACTCATTTAACCTTTCTCAATCAATAAATAATAAACAGTTATATTATCTCCATAAAATGAACTCAAATACATATATACATGTACTAGATTACAATAATCATTTACATTTACTTGCCAATATGATCAATATAACCTATACATGCCATTATAACCATAATTGATTTATCATATTATACCGACATGGGCTGATGGATAGTGTGAGTGATCTCCGCCAAGCTTACAATCCAACGAGCTTGTGATTTACTCTAAAACAGGGTAATAAAACTAAGTACGCATATAATGCTTAGTAAGTTTGTATAACATGGTACTTAACTTACCATTCATTCTATTTTGAGGTAACTATATTAGGCATATTCAATCAATTTGACCTCAAGCCCTACACATATTCTCATTACCCTTGTTAGTCATATATTCCATAATAACATCAAAACATATATGGGCTCAACAACAATCAAGTTTCCATGAACATATGCTTTCCACATCATGTACTCATTTAACATGTATAAATCATCTCTTTATATTACAAGTATAATTTCATCATAATTCATCTCAAGTTCAGATTATTACATGTTTGAGCCTTACTCATATCATTCGAAATATCAAGGTCACACGAGTAGTAGTTCGCTTAAGGTGTACAAGCCTATAATCAAGGATGAACATTCTCATCAAATAATTTTTATGTACAAATATCATCATCTCATGTTTCCATATATCAATTATCATGTATTATCATTTCATGTATTCTAGGCAGATACATGTAATAACTCGTTTCTTATTCATATCTTCTCATGTTTGGATTGTTACCCATTGAATTTATTCGAAATATTGATGGATACACAGTTAGTACACTCGAGGTGTACAAATCAGGATCCATCAATTCATATTCAATGGTACCCATAAGGTACTATTTCAGAGAGTCTACTATCGAGCCACATATATATACAGCAGGATTACCAGTCCAAGCTAAATCCTTTTTATGACCTATGCTCTAAAGAGCTTAATCTGGATTACCTGTCCAAGTTAAATCTAATCCATAACATATGCTCGAGTGGACTTATATCAGGATTACCCTTCCGGGCTAAATCCTTTCATAAATGAGGTTAATAGAATTACTCATCCGAGCTAAATCCCATCAACAATAAATGCAAGACCTCATTTATTTCGAGAAAGCACATATCCATTGATTTTCATTTATTCAAACGAAATTTAACATTTTTCAAGCTTTATCAAGTATGTAATTATTTCATACATTTATAATATTCACAATACTTAAATAAACATATTTTTTAATCAATTCCAGCACAAAAAGATAATATTTTTCCCATTTATCATTTATTGGGCATTATCACTGGTCGGGTGTTGTCGGATATGTTTTCAATGTCATTTATACGTATGATTTTTATATAAATTACATACACAAAATCTAATTCAAGCATATAAATATATACTTTAGTTACACGAACTTATCTCGACAAATGTTCGTGTACGTAAAATCTACTAATTCGACATTTTCCTATCTTTCTCGTTCTAGCTCTAAATTTGGTCTATCCAGATATATACGAGTAAATTTAACATCAATTTATCACATTTCATATTCAAGTGGACTCAATTTTCATCCTAAGTAAAATTACCATTTTTCCCCTAACTTTTCCAAAAATTTCTATTTCGTCCCTAGGCTCGGAAAATGAAATTTGTGCAATTTACTCCTTATTCCAAGCCTAACCAAAATTCCATCACAAAATTTACAGCACATGTATTTAAAAAAATTTAGAATTTTCAATCAAATTTCACAACTTTACATTTTAGTCCCTAAATCATATTTTCATCAAAAATCACTTTGTAAAAGTTGTTTATCTATCAACCTTTCATTTTCTACCATAAATTTCTAATTCCAGCATATTTATCCATGACCCAATTTTTATACTTTGATAACTTTACAAATTGATCACCCAAATAGATGGATTAAACTATCCCAGTTTCAAAAATATCAAAATTACTAAAAAGGGGACAAGGAAACTTACCCAATTAAGCCATAAAAGTTTCTTCCCTCTCCTAGGGTTTCCATGTTTTTTTTAGAGAAGATGATAAGAAAATAAGATGATATTTTCTTTTATCATCTTTTAATTAATGAATTTATTTCAATTTCCAATTTAGTCCTTGCCTTTTTTCTAAATTTCCATGGATGGGTCACCAAAATATTTACATACTTTCTTTAATGGTCTAATTACCATATGAGGACCTCAAGTTTTGAATCTCATAGCTATTTAATCCTTATAGCTACTAGAATTCAACTTTTTCATTTTATGTGATTTAATCATTTCCTTAATTAAACATGTAATCGATAAAATTTTCGTATCAGAATTTTCACACGTCTCTATCATAATACAGAACATTTAATAAAATAAAAATAAATTTTATTTTTGAATCAAATTTATAGTCCCAAAACCACTATTTCGATTTTACCGAAAAATGGGCTGTTACACAACAAGTACTTGTTGTTAGAATCTGCCTTTAGTTGTGGATTTACAACAAAAGTCCTGTAGATAAAACTTGTTTTTTTACTATAAATTCTACAATGTAAACCTGCCGTTGGAATTAGCCTTTGGCTATGGTTTCATAGCAGTACTACAAATGGAATTTTCCATTTGGCTATGAATACACAATGAATTTGCAGTTAAGAATTGTTGCATGGCTATGCTCTACACTTGCAATTTTTTTGCAAATACACTATTTCATCTTCCTCCATTCATAATAACCCAACTTTTGCAATGCATTAAGGCAGATTAAATAATCTAACACATGTCTAATCAGTTGCAATTCAAGCTTTTCATGCATTCATAATTGATAATAATATCGGGCATGTCATTTATACGATTGCAAGTATATAAATACAAAGGTAACATATACTATTCATAATTAAAACAAATACTCATAATTATAAATACATACCACATGAAATCGATCAACCATGGATTCTAGCATATCTCATATCATTACGGACCTATTTCACTAATTTAATTCACTAAAATAGTTCAAAACCTATTCAGTGACTAATTTGATCAAAATAAAAAATTTTGAGTCAAAACTTTAGTTTCTAAGTTCTAGGGGACACACGGCCGTGTGACCAAACCGTGTGAGAAGCCTTGGGCCATTTGGAAAGGTTACACGATCGTGTGGCTAGGCCGTGTGAGAGACCATAGCCGTGTGAGAATTCAAAATTTTAACTTACAAGGAAGACATGGCCTTTTGGCAGGCCGTGTGGGGGTCATAAGCCATGTGAGAAGCCTAATCCGAGGGTTTCAGAGGTAGCATGGCCATGTATGGGGCCGTGTAATCTACACGGGCTGCCTACATGCCCGTGTAGTCCACACGAGTGGCCCACACGCCCGTGTGGTCTGGGTTAAGTTTGAATTTGCCTCAATTTTATCATAAAGGAACACACACTTGACTTTCGAGGTTTTGCACAATGATCTTCAAATTCAAGTTTTGCTTGGGATACCTACAACGGATCTTTCAATCGACAAATATACAATAATTAATATCCACTTTCAAGATTTATCGAAATTATTAAGATTTTCGAGAAAAATTCATAAAAGATAGTTTTATCGATTTTGAAATTGTTGAAAACATGTATTCTATAGATATTTAAGATGTAATTATCAAGATTCAGAATGGTCTTATCAATCTTGGTACGTTAGCGACAAAATTGATGACATTACGCTAAATTAATATGAAGAATGGATTGAACGAGGTTTAGTTTCAAACTCGGGATCAAAATAAAATTTCTGACAATATCAAGAAAACAATCGCAAATGAGAATATGTAAAAGAATAGGGGAAGAAATAGAAAAGGAAAACCAAAATTCTAATATGATTAAAAATGGAGTTAAATAGCTAGGTTAAGCAAATATTAGGGGGTTGTTTAGGTAAATCACTCATATTACTGAAAATGGGAAAAAAAAGGGATAGTGACATGGGTTAAACTTAGGACACTAAAAAGAATAGAATAATACTTAACCATTAGGTTACTAGTCATACTTGATTATTTCCTACCACATTTAATACTTATACTAGCTTGGTCTTGTTAATTAGTTGCTAAAAAAATAAGAGAAAATGAAAAGAATAAGGCTTTATCCTTAGCTCTTTAAGGAATCTTCTTAACTCTCTACCAACTAAACTAAGGGTGAGTTTGGATGGGCGGTGGGATACTGTGCAGTGCGTTTAGCCTACTTTTTGTCTCACACTACAGTATTGCTACAATGACTAATCTCACCGCCATCGCTATTTTTACACTAGCTGCAGATAAACACACCACTCATTCAAACCCACCCTAAGACTTCTTTCTTGATAGTTTTATCAATTCTAACCCTATAAATTTTGGGGTATTATAATATGTATACATGTTAATAAAAAGATAGCATGAAAACTAAATTAAATTTATACAACATAAATTGAAACTGAAAGTAACCCAAATTTGAACATTTTAATACGTCAAAGGAACATTATAAATCATTTAAGTGTGAAAATTAATGAAGAGTTCCAGTTGCCTCTATTCTCTAATATCTTTGTATCTTTCTTGTACTAAAAGTGTTAAGTGGATTTGGAAATAATTTATTATTAGTTACTGATATAAAATATTCTATTTGAGTTGATAAAAAAATAGTAAATAAAAAAATAACTGAAGGAATTGACAAAAAAATATGATGGAAAACTTAAACTGAGAAAAAAAATCAAAGAGTTGAAAAAAGTTGTAATATGGGAAACATTTTAAATTTAATAGCCTACTAACTCTAAAGACTTGAAGTGTTTGGAAAGTCTACTATTCTAGCACGCTTCTGTCTACTACACGAGCACGTTTAGGTTTTTTTTTCTTCTTTTGTTTTTCTTTTTCATTTCTTTATTGCCTTTATTTTGACAGCAATTCTTTTAATTTTGTGGAGTGGATTTGGTTACTAGGAGGCTTTACAGACAATGGAAAACAAATTGGCAAATTTATCTTTAGATGATGGTGAGGAAGATGTTTTGCTGGTACCAAACGAATCTGGATCTCAGTTGGTAGCAGCAAATTTCAGTCTAGTTTGGTGTTTTCTTAGGACGAGCATAGTCTATTTTTCGACTGTGAAGAATACCATGGCAAGTGTTTGGCATCTAGTAAGAGTTCAGATCTCAAATTTAAGGGATAAAAATTTTTTTCCAGGTTTTTCCATAAAATAGATATGGATCAGGTTATAAGTGGTGCACCTTGGACTTTCAACAATCATCTCTTGGTGGTTCATCGATTGGAAAATGGGAAAGACCCGATTAAGGTTCCATTAGTTTTCACAAATTTTTGGGTATAAGTCCATGAGTTACCTATAGGGTTGTTCTTGAAAACTGTTGCAAGGCAATTGGGAGATTGTATAGGAAAATTCTTGGAATATGATTCAAAGAGTTTGAGTAAAGGTGTGAGGAATTTCCTTCGAACCAGGGTTTGGTTAGATGTTAGGAGGCCTTTGAAACAGAAGAAAAAGATCATGTTTGCCTTTAGGAATTGTACTTATGTTAGTTTCAAGTATGAGAGATTAACAATGTTTCTTCTATTGTGGTTGTATAGGCACAACGACTCCTTCTACCAAATTATGATGTCAAAAGAGGAGGAGTTAGTTGAGTTGGGTTGGGATTTGTCCCTTTAAGCACAGTCTAGACGAGCTGTTGCAGTGCACAGTGTATGGCCGATAGAAGAATGTGATAGGGGATTGAAAGTAACATTTGGTGCTCAGGTTTGGGGAGTGGCTCGAAGGGTGTAAATCGATGAGTTTTAGAGGTGAGGTTTGATCTCATGTTAGGTCCTAACTTAAAAGGGGTTAATGGGAATGAGACGCAATGTGCGGGACAAATAGATATGGAACACGATGCGGAGGAGACACCAGTTAAAGGTGGGGATGGTAAGAAGAGGTCTTGAAAAGAGAGTGAGATTCTTATTATTTCTAGGGTAGAAGATTCAATAGTTGGTAGGGAGGAGAGACTGGTAAAGAGAGCCTATTTTATATCGGCGGCTACCAGAAGGCAAGCCGACCTGTTGCAATGAAAATTCTATATTGGAATGTCCATGGTTTGGGGAGTCTATGAGAAATTAAGAGACTTCGGCACTTGTTGAAGATGTATACTCCTCAAACAGTATTCTTTATGGTGATGAAATTGAATAAGGTAAGAATGGAAACTGTTCGTAAGAGATGTGGTTTTTTTAATGGTGTTGAAGTTTCAACTGAAGAATCGAGAAAAGGTTTAAGTTTTGCTTGGAAAGAAAACAATACAATTATTCTTAGGAGTTATTAGTTCATCACATTGATGTTGAAGTCCAGAAGTTGATAATAACAAATAGTGGAGATTTATTGGCTTTTATAGGGCTTCTTATGCTCATGAAAGAGATGACACATGGAGCTTACTAAAAACTTTGGGGTGCTTGTAACGATTGGTTTGTGCAAGTGTACACAGTCGTTCAAGTAATAAGTAAGTATAAAGAGTTATCGTCTCCACAGGGATTGTATTAGTGCAAAGTCAATTAATTATAAAACTATATTAACAATTCAGTGAATAAAAACTCAATTTGATTTGTAGTGATGATTAAAAGAATTAAAATAACTATATACTATGATCCCTGATGCAAATTATCCTAAGTATGCAACTATATGAATGAAATAGATTTTAGCAAATTTAACACGATATGCAACAATTCTAAAATAAATAAACTAGGACAATTATTCTAATTAAACTTAATCTATTCTCAACATGCTTAATAATATTCGGAAAACACATTCCATGGCAACTCGACCTTTCATGAGTTTGAAAACCATTTTAGGATTTCTTAGTATTCATGTGAAGTAACAGGGACGTTTTAAGGTATGAAATAATTTAATCACACAAATCTAAAACTATGCAGATAACAGAGCCGTACTAGGGATGTTATGCAACCCACAATTTAATCTGTTTAATGATGTAAATTGAGCATGCACATTTCAATTATGCGTCCATTAGCCGTCGTCTGGTTAGGATCGCTCAGCTAATTTAGGTGCATTTCAATCACGTATGAACGAAATACAGACTTGATTTTAATTGAAAACATGATCGATTGAGACACAAAACATTTTAAGCATGAATTAAATAAATATTATTTAATTAAAAATAATCATCCTAGCTTAAATAAAATTAAGCTATCATTGTTGAAAACAAGAACAAAGAACTCATAGCAAACATTTAAATTAATTTAAGAAAAGAAAGATTAAACCCTATTCAGAATGGCTGTCACCCAAGACTCTGAATGGTGATAACTCCTTCGATTCTTTGCTTGCTCCTTTGCTGATGGCTCTCTAAGGTGGCCAACCAAGGGTTCTTGATAGGCTAAATAAGCTAAAAACCTTTAAAGAAATGATGGTGGATGGCGTGGGGAGAAGAGAGAATTGAGAGAAAATGAGAGAAGAGAAGAGAATGGATGAATGATGGATGATTTGAGAAGTGGGGTGAAGGGTCTTATTTATAGATGAGGTTGGGGTGTGAGTTTACTAAAAATAGAAGTGTTCATCCACTTCAAATCCTTCCAAGAGTGGCCGACCATACATGTAGGAATGTGGCTGATTTTTTAGCTTGATTCATGTGCCACATCACGCAGGAGCAAGACACAGTCTCCAGCGAATCTTCAGGTAAATATCTGATTTCTTTAAATCTTCAGGGACTTCATGCAATTAACCCAAATATTGATTTATTAATCTCCATGTGTAGCCGAAATTAGAGGCTGATTTAGTCCAATTGGGGCGGCTTTGTAAGTGAATTAAAGCTCTCCCAACTGTCTAAAAATAACAGAAAAATCAGGGGACCAAACAATGCAAATTAACCACTTTAATTAATTAATTTTACTTAATTAATTAAGCCCAATTTTATAAATAAAACATATAGAAATAATTTATTAAATATAACCTTATATTTTATTATTAAATTAAATCATGCATGGCCTACTTTATAACTTAAAAATATAATAAGCTCAAATTAATATAAAATAAGCTATTTTATACATGAAAACTATATAACAAAACATAAAATTACATTTTAATAATTTTCACGTCCTAATTTCATATTTCCATATATTTCATTAATTTAATAAACAATTACTAAGTTTTAGCAATAAAATTAAGTAAAAAGGTGATGAATTATATAGGAAAAATCCTATATATTTTTCTGTTTACAATGCTTATAAAATCTTTCATGGATGGTGTATGGGAATTTCAATGAAATTATATATTCTTTTGAGAAGAAGGATGGGGCACCAAGAGACGAGAGGAGGATGGAAATATTTTGTGGAGTATTAGAGGAGTGTCATCTAGTGGATATGGGATATTCTAGAACATGGTTCACTTGGTAGAACAAGAAGAGAAGCAGATTCTACCTCACAAAGAGACAGTAAAGATTGTGATCTTGGAATAAGGAAAAGAAGTGAAAGTTGGAGCTTGCATTACTGTAGAGACAAAACGAGACCTCATTGAGTTACTTTAAGAATTCAAAGATGTCTTCGCATGGTCGTATCAATATATGCTCGGGCTAAGCACTGATTGTGGTGCACCGCATCCCCATAAAAGAAGAGTGCAAGCCAGTTCAACAAGAAGCTTCGAAGGATAGGGCCCGATGTTTTACTAAAAATAAAAAAGAGGTCAAAAAGCAATTCGATGCTAATTTCTCACAGACGGTCAAATACTCATAATGGGTAGCCAATATTACCCCTGTCCCTAAAAAAGATGGGAAAAAGTACGAATGTACGTAGACTATAGGGATCTAAACAAGGTCAGTCCGAAAGACAATTTCCCACTACCTCACATTGATACTTTAGTGGACAACACGGCAGGTTACTCATTATTCTCCTTCATGGATGGCTTCTTAGGATACAACCAGATAAAGATACATCCTGAGGACATGGATAAAACCACATTTGTAACCATGTGGGGAACGTTTTACTATAAGGTGATGGCATTTGGACTGAAAAAACGCGGAAGCAACATATCAGAAAGCTATGGTAATCCTGTTCCATTTTATGATGCACAAAGAAATTGAAGTTTATGTCGACGATATGATCGCCAAATCTCAAATAGAAGAGGAACATATACAAGTTTTGAGGAAATTATTCTTGAGGTTGAAGAAATTCTAGCTAAAGCTCAATCCAGCAAAATATACCTTCGGAACTAGGTTGGGGATACTGCTAGGTTTCGCAGTCAGTGAAAAGGGGATTGAGATTGACTCGGATAAAGTCAAGGCCGTACAGGAGTTACCTCTATCGCGTACTCAAAGAAAAGTTCGAGGTTTCTAGGGAGGTTAAATTACATTGCCCGGTTCATTTCACAACTAACCGAGAAATGAGACCCTATATTTTGTCTCCTCAAGAAACACAATCCAAATGTATGGGATGACGAATACAAAAAAACTTTTGATAAGGTTAAACAATACGTGTCCAATGCCCCAGTGCGAACGGCACTTAGTCCAGATAAGCCATTGATACTGTATTTAACAATATTCAATAAATCTATAGAATGTGTGCTTGGCCAACACGATGAGTCGGGAAAGAAAGAAAGGGCGATATACTACCTCAGTAAAAAACTCATTAAGTATGAAATGAGATACCAATTGAAAAATCGTGTTGGCCTTAATATGGACAACTCGGAAATTGAGACAGTATATGCTATACCATACAACATGGTTGATCTCTAAAATAGACCCTCTAAAGTACTTGATGGAGTCTACTTCCTTGAATGAAAGAATGGCCAGATCGAAAATTCTACTTTTCAAATTTGACATAGTCTATGTGAATCAGAAGGCTGTGAAAGGAAGTACAATAGCGGATTTTCTAGCCAGTAGAGCTCTAGAGGATTACGAGCCTTTGAACTTTGATTTCCCAAATGAAGATCTAATGTAAGTGGTAACCACTAAAAAAGACGCTTCAGAAGATCGTCCTTGAAAATTAAATTTTGACGGAGCATCGAACGTTGTTGGTAATGAAATTGGGACAGTCTTAGTATCCCCAAGCGGATATCATTATCCATTTACATGCAAATTGTATTTTGATTCCACAAACAATATGGTCAAATATGAAGAGTGTATTATGAGAATTCGTGCAGCCATAGGACGCAAGATCAAAGTGTTAAAGGTATATGGAGATTTTGCACTAGTGATTTATCAACTAAAAGGGGAATAGGAGACCAGAGATCTCAAGCTGATTGACTATAAAAGACTGGTCCTAGAGTTGATCGAAGATTTCAATAATATCACTTTCCGCTACCTGCCACGAGATAAAAATTAGATGGCTGATGTCCTAACTACTTTGGCTTCCATGGTCAAAATAAACAAACATGAGGATGTAACGCCTATTCAGATGAGTATTTACAAGGCCTCAGCTCATTACCACAACATCGAAAAAGAAGAGAAAAAAATGATCATCCTTGGTATCACGATATATTGTGATATGTGAAGAATCGTGAATTTCCTAACCAAGCAACTGAAAATGACAAAAGAACATTGAGAAGGTTGGCCAGTGATTTTGTCTTAGATGGGGAGATCCTATACAAAAGAAAAAAAGATCAAGTGCTACTAAGATGTGCATACGCTGTTGAGGCTAAGCAAATCTAGGAAGAAGTCCATGAGGGTGTTTGCGGAACACATGCTAATGGTTTTATAATTGCCAGGCAAATCATGAGATTCGGGTATTATTGGTCAACCGTGGAAGGGGATTGCATCAGTTATGCCAAGAAAAACCATAAGTGTCAAATTTATGGAGACAAAATTCATGTACCTCATTCACCTCTTCATGTTATGACTTCATCATGGCCTTTCTTTATGTGGGGCATGGATGCCATTGGACTAATCTGCCAAAAGCTTCTAACGGGCACTGATTCATTTTTGTGGTCATCAGCTACTTCACCAAGTGGGTAAAAGTCGCTTCATATGCCAATGTTACAAAGCCAGCAGTCAGCATGTTCTTAAAAAAAGAAATTATATGTTGGTATGGAATGCTAGAAAGGATCATATTGGACAATGCATTTGAACAACAGTACGATAGCAGAGGTCTGCAGTCAGTTCAAAATTAAACACAACTCGTCACCCTATCGCCCAAAAATGAATAATGCAGTTGAGGCAGCCAATAAAAACATCAAGAAGATAGTGGGAAAAATGACTGAGACATACAAAAATTTGAGAAAAGAGTATAAATTGTGACTATTTCTTTAGATTTTTTTGTCAAAGATATCAGCTGAACAAGAAGATAAGATATTGCGTCAGTAATGCAACCTTAATGAACAACGAGTAAGGAAAACCTAAGAATTAAAAAGGGATCATTCTCGCAAAGTAACATCTTGCATTCATGCAAACATCATTCATATATATCCAATTAGAAACATTTGATTCAACCTGATCATCACATCCTAATCATTTGCCGTAAAGATAGGCCCATGAAATAAATTTTACAGATCATGTTACCTAGAAAATGGTGTAATAGATTAATGAAGTTACAAGTCTTATCTTTCTGAAGTTACAGTAAGAGCATACTAAAGACAACGAATCTTATCTCCTTGACGTTGCAGTGGAAGAGATTAAATATACAAATTATGGCGAATCTTATCTTCCTAAAGTTGCAGTAGAGTAGATTGAAGCCACTAACTTCATCTTCCTAAAATTGTAGGGAGCAAATTGAAAACAGTTAATCTTATTTTCCTAACGTTACAGTGGAACAGATTAAAGTTACAAATTACAACAAATCTTTTATTCCTAAAGTTATAATGGAGTAAATTGAAGCTACCAACCTTATCTCCCAGAAGTTATAGAGTAGCAAAATGAAGATAGCGGATCTTATTTCTCTAAAGTTGCAGCGGAACAGATTGAAGCTTCAAGTTGCGAGTCTCATTTCCCTAAAGTTGCAATAAGAGCAAACTAAAGATAACAAATCTTATTTCCCTAAAATTGCAACGGAACAGATTGAAGCTACAAGTTAGAAACCGTATCTCTCTAAAATAATAGTCGAGTAGACTAAAACCACAAATATCATCTCACTAAAGTTGTAGTAGAGTAGATTAAAACTACAAGTTTTATCTCTTTAAAGTTGCAATTGAGTAGACCGAAGCAACATTTCCTATACCCTTAAAGTTGCAGTGGGTCAGAATGAGATTATTTAAAAAAGAGAGACCAAGTAAGTCGAGATTCGGTAAGACCGTCACACGACAATTAGCAAAGAAGGGCAGCTGTAATCAACCCAATTTGCTCGGACCCATACAAAAACAAAAAACAAAAATAAAACCAAATTAAAATAAAATAATTAAACATAAAATAATTAAACAGTCCAATCCAATTTATAAACTAAAACTAAACCAATTACAAGCTCAAAATAACTAAAAAAACCCCAAGCTCAAATGGCCCAAAACCAAACCAATTTTCAGCAAAAAACTAGGAACCCTAACTGTCGCTGCTCCCCCATCGTGCCTCCACGTCAACCTCCGTACCTCCACAGCTAGGCTCCGTACCTGCTAAACAATAGCACAAAGAAAAAAAACGGTAGCAAAAATAAAATTTTGTAACAAAATGTATTGACTATAAAAGCCACAAACACTGTTGTATTTTTTTACGAATACACGAAATACAAAGATTGAAACAAAAAAAAGCAATCGAAACAGATAAAAATTTCAAATGTGGTCTTTTATTCTACCTCTTTTTTTTATTTTATTTTGTTTATTTCATTTTTTTTAAAAAAATAAAAAAAAGAATCAAAACTTTACCGTCGTTCTCATATCGCACTGCCGTAGGTGACTGAGGTTTGTCGATTTCGATAAAAATCGAATTCCAATGAGATTTCAATTTTTCGATCACCGTGGACGGCGACTCCGTCACCGACGATCGGCGGCCACCATAATGGCCGATGGCCGGAGCCAAGGTCATAGCCTAGAGAGGAAGGGAGAGTTTGAGAGCTTTTTTTTTTTTTTTTTTCTGAAGAAAGGATGGAATGATTTTTTTTTGAAATTTTAGGCTTAAATAGAACACTAAAACGACGTCGTTTTAGGATAGCTTAAAACGCTCCAAAACAACGTTGTTTAGACATAACCCGCGCGTGACCCGACCCGCTCCTAGGGGATCCGCATGTTTTCTAGCAAATGGTCTATTTCTGCAATAAGCCCTTCCTCTTTTCGACCAATTTCAATTTAATCTCATTTTTTATTTTTCTTTTAATTTTACCCTATAATTTTATTTTTATTTCAATTTGGTCCTCAAACGAACGATGCCTTTTTAAGGACGGAAAAAAATTTCTCATTTAGTCCCTTGTCCCTCATGCGTGTTTTATTTTAGTCCTAACTTCAACCTTTTTTAAGTTTATCCAATTAAGTTTTATCTCTTTTTTTAATTTATTTTCTTTTTAAATATTTTTGCTTCTTTATCTTAGTATTTTATTTGATATTTTATTTAAATTTATATTTTTTTAATTTCATCCTAGATCCTAATTTATTCCTCGGTAATTATTTTCAATCTTTTATAATTTTTATTTTAGTTATTACGTATTTATCTATTTACTTTTTTTACTATTTATGCCATTAACTTTATTTAAAATTCCAACTAAATCCTTTATTTAGTTTCAATATTTTTTTTACTTTATTATTATTTTGTTTATTTATCTGTCTATTGTTATTGCCTCATTTTACTTCCATTTTGCTTATATTTTGTACATATTATTATATTGTGATCCTTTTATTTTATTTTATTTTATTCCATTTCCTTTTGTTTTATTTTATCATTCCTTTATTTATTTTTTGGTATTTTTAAATCGCGTTTTTGTTAATCATGTCTTTTGATTTTTTTTTTTTTACTTAGATCATGTTATTATTCTTAAAATATAGTGATTTTATATTGATTCATCATTACGACATCATGCATTATGTTTAGAAATAATTAATTATTTTCATATTATATTCTAAATAGGATAAATATGTATTATTTTATATACTACATTTGTTATCACTCAAATCTTAAAAGAATAAGGCAATGTTTCAAATTTTGGGGATTCAAGAAAATCGTACCCTAATTTACGGGGTTTCGATTTTTTTTCTCGTTGAAACTAAATAGCTAAATATTCTTTCAAATTTCAAAATGCATGAATTTTAAACAAAAATAAAGGCAATATTCTATGTTTAAAAACTCGAGAAAGTCGTGTCCTAACTTACGGGGTTTTAATTTTTCTCGTTGGATCTAAATAACCAAACATCCTTCTAAATTAAAATACATGAAATTTTAAAATAAAAATAAAGACAAACTTATTCTCAAAGGTTCAAGATACCGTATCCTAACTTATGGCATTTTGTTATCTTGAAACGAGAGTCTTTAACATTCATTTCAATTTATTCAAGTAAATTTTTCGTAAAATTAACATTAAAAATGAAGGATCGTATTTAAATTTTTTTATATTTTCAACTTTTCGACATTAAGACATTAATTAATCAATTAGGTACCAATTTTGAACATTACGAGGATGCTAATCCTTCTTCACACATAATCAACTCCCAAACCCGTTTTTCTCCAATTTTGTAAACCAAAATCATTGTTGTAGTAAATTAAAACATTTATTAAAATGATCAAGTTATGAGGTAATCCGATCACACCTCATAAAAAAGAATTAGTGGCTACTCTCATATTTTTTCGTTTCCTTAAAATAAAAAGTCGATTTCAAAAAAAGAGTTTTCAACAGTGAGTAATGGAGGAGTCCTTTGAAGGGGAGGTTAAGAGGTTGTGGGAAGAGGAAAGAGGTAGTATCTTTGTTAAGTTAGAGCGCGTAAGAGAGGGCTTGTGTGATTAGGCGAAGTTGATTAGAAGGAAAAGGGATGGAATTAAAAAAGAATTGACTAATAAATTAAGAGAGTTATTGGAGAAGGAACGAGATGATGACAATCATCAGAAGTTGATTTGATACAAAAATTCATTTAAATTTTGAGATTAACATAGATGAAATGTTTTGGGAGTGGCATGCAAAAGCAAACTGGTTGTGATTGGGAGATAAGAACGCAGCTTTCTTTGATAACTATGCTTCACAATGTAGAAGTAACAGAATTGAGGGTTACAATACGAGGATGGGAGAGTGATTGTGGAGGAGCTAGAAATGGAAGAGATTGCTTGTAATTTTTTTCAAAATTTATTCTCGACAAGTGGGATAGAAATTACAGATCATTTATTAGCAAGGGTGTCGAAATGTATCAATGAAGCCAATTTAATGTTATACGAGGGATGAGATTGTTATGGCTTTAAAGAGAATGGGGCCAACAAAGGCATTAGAAGATGATAGTTTTTTTACTTTATTTTTTCAAAAATGTTAGCACATTGCGGGGAAAGAGATCTCCGATTTCTGCTTGAAGGTGCTAGACGAAGGTAAGGCGTTGGATACTTTAAACATTACTAATATTGTTCTAATTTTGAAAGTTCCACATCCAATACATTTTAAAAGTTTTAAGTTAAGTTTATGAACAATCATTTATAAAGTGATTGCTAAAACGATTGCTAACTATTTTCAACGAGTCTTAGAAGATTGTATTGATAGTGCTCAAAGTACGTTTGTACTAAGGAGGTTAATTTCTGACAATGTATTGTTGGCCTATAAGAATTTACATTCCTTTAGACAAAAAAGGGTGGGACAAAATAATTTTATGAAATTAAAGCTAGATATGAGCAAAGCGTATGATTGAGTTGAATGAGGTTTCCTTCGAGTCATGAAGGAAAGAATGGATTTTGTCATGTCATGGGTAAATTTAATTATCCGATGCATTACCTCTGTTTCGTATTCAGTGATTGTTAATAGGAAGGTTGGGGAAGTCTTTAAGCCGAGTAGGGGACTTCGTCAAGGTGATCATTTGAGTTCGTTTCTTTTTCTAATCTGTAGCGAAGGTTTATCGGTTTTGATGAAGTTGGCTTTGAATGAAGGCTTGCTTAAAGGGTCCAAGGTTAGAAGGGGACGACAAATAATGCATTTTTTTATTTGTTAATGATTATGTGCTGTCTGATGAGGCAAATGAAAGGGGGCTCGCACATTGAGAAGTGTATTAAAGGAGTACGAGGTTTGCTCAAGACAGTGTATTAATTATGATAAGTCAAATGTTTTCTTCAATTCAAATACTATCGAAAGGGTGAGCCTATTGATTTCGAGAATTTTGGGTGTTAGGCACTCAAATAATCCAAAGCGTTACTTGGGACTTCTGAATATGGTGAGAGACGAACGAAGTGGCCATTTCATATTTTAAATGATAGGCTCAAACAGAAAATCAACAATTGGAGTTTGAGATTTTTGTCTCAAGGGAGGAAGGAAATTTTAATAAAAGCCGTATTACAAGCCATTCTTACATATTTTATAATGTGTTTCTAATTGCCTAAGTTGCTTTGTGGGGAGTTAGAAAGCATAATGGCTAAATTTTAGTGGCGAAAAGGACATGGTAGGAGGGGTATATATTGGTGTGAATGAAGTAGGCTTTGTGAGTTGAAAGAAAACATAGGCTTAGGTTTTCAAAGCCTAGAAAAATTCAATTTATCTTTGTTAGCAAAACAAAGTTAGTGTCTTAGTAATAATTCAAATTCCTTGTTAGCTCGAGTGTTAAAAGCTAAATATTACCCGCAATGTAGTTTTTCTGAAGCTAGGTTGAGGAATCTACCTTCTTATACCTGGCAAAATAGTTGGGCAACTAGGGGTCTCCTTGAGAAAAGGGCTTCGTTGGAGGGTTGGGAAAGGAGAATTTATTTATTTATTTTTTTGAAGTTGCTTGGATCCTTGGAGCTAAGAATTATAGAAGCAATGATACTATTAGTGACAATGAAATTACTAAGGTTTCGGAGTTAAATGATAATTTAACTAGAACTTGGAAAGTTGATGTTATAAAGAATACCTTTTCTAAAATTGATGTAGGCAGAATCATGATGATTCCCTTGGCCACGTTGGAACATAAAAATATGCTAGTTTGTAGGGGAGTCTTCTGTGAGTTTTTGGCTCGAAGTGGATACAAATTGTTGCTTGATAGTACTTATGATCCTAATACTACTGATTTACATAATGATATGAAACATTTTTACAGAATTGTGGAACCTCAATCTTACAGCTAAACAAAAATTTACAGTATGGAAAGTTTCACGGGAATTTTTGCCTATTCTAGCAAATCTACATTACAAAAGGCTCAAATCGATTTCAACATGTTCAATATGTGGCGGTGGAGTGGAGACCATAACACATGTATATAGAGAATTTCCTGTAAGTTTGGAATTTTTTAAATCTAGCGTGGGTATTATCTATGCCTAATTTGGGAGATTTGTAATGGCTCACCTAGGTGTTTCGAAGAGGAACGGGGTCACCAATGTCATATCTTCTACTGCGCGCTTTGGGTTATTTGGGCCGAAAGGAGCAAAAATATTCATGAGGGTAAAAACAGTTCTGGAAGGGGAGTATCAGAAACAAATTTTCGATATATTCAGGAAAGTGATGCAACAGGGGACAAAAATCCTACCAAACGGTGTACTGTTTCTGAATGGAGGCCACTAGAAAACCAGACCGTTCTTATAAAATTTGACGTAACTTACAATTCTCAACAGTTTAGATCGACCTCAAGTTTGATTGCTAGAGATGATAGCGGGAAGGTCTTGGTCTCAAAATCTTCACTCGAGAGGAAGGTTGCTTCTTCGTTCACTGCAGAGGCTTGTGCATGTTCTCAAGCGGTAAGATTGGGGATAAGCATGGGAGTGGATTTAGTCGAAATTGAAGGCGATGCGTTAACGGTAATAAATAAATGTCAGACCAACGTGGTAGATAAATTGGAGATAGGAGCTTACATTAGAGATATTCAGGAGTACAAAGACATTTTCAAAGCATCCGATTCAAGCATATTTCAAGACTGGCGACCCAGACAAACCACGTAATCGCAACAGAAAGTCTCAAGAGAGAAGAAGAGGTTTACCTGAAGGATCTGTGCCTTCTTATGCCATAGAAACGTTGGGTTCTGGAAGGCAAAGAGAACGAGAGCCTAATTGAGAGTCTTGGGAGACCTTCAAATCACTGGAGCGGATGCTAGGTGGGGGAATCTGGGCAGCATCTAGGAGTGCTTGGGGAACTACAACCGACAGGAAAAAGGAGTTTTTCTGGAAAGTGGAGTGTCAGTTCTTTTATTTGACTAGATAGGGTTTAGATTTCCTTTTGTTTTGTTTTTCATTTTTCTGTTTGAAGGCCTCTATCTGTTGGGTCTTATTTTTTTGTTTTTTTAACTTCTGTTGGGTTTTCTCTTCTGTTTTGGGATTATTTTATTATTTTTATAAAATCCAATCAGCTTTATTAAAAAAATTTCTAAAGAGTTGAAAGATCTAATAAAAATTATAAAATTAAACAAATTAATTATTTTCTAAAAATACCTATATTACCCTATTAATATTTTTAAATCACCTATCATATTAAAAGTAACTATATAAAAAGAAAACTCAAACAGACATTAAAATGATATTATATTGACATTAATATTTCATAATTTGCATATTTATTTTTAATTTAAACTAATTTTTTTAAAAATAAAATGTTTAGTAAGAAATATATCTTTTAAAATATGAAATCAAATAAATAATTAGTAATAAATTAATATTTAATTCATAATTAATAGTATTAAAATTTTCATAAAAATGAGTGTTAAAATTTAATCATCATAATGGTGTAATTTGCAACCTCTAAATTGAAAATATATTTGAAGTCTATAAATATGTACTAAAATTAATAGTTCATTTGATGTAAAAAATAAAAATGTATTTCTTATTTATGTAAAAGTATTTTATTGAACGGAATTAATTATTTTATCATCGAATTTTTATTTTTTAAAGATTATAAGAGATTTCAATTAAAAAGCCATTAAAGGATATAAAAATTCATATAATTATTGTTATTTGAACTGGACTAAAACGTTTGGTTAGACCAATTAAATTGAGAATCAATTGATTTACCAATTTGAAAAAAATATTTTAAACAGATTGAACCGTAAATCAATACAGACCAATTGAATCAAGCTAAAAATTCAGTTAAACCAACTATTAAATTAAGTTTAATTATGAAAACATTACATATAATATAAAATCAACACAACAAATATAAGAATAATTCAACCAAATGTTAGTGGATAATACAATATATTTAGTTTACATAAAAATAAAAAATACAATAATATACTCAAAGTTTGCACCAAAAATTCTTTGAAGTATATTCCTAAAACAATAATATGCAGCCAAGAAAACAATATTTGCAAAATACTTCGTAACAAATAAATGAGAGAGAAAAAAAAACTAAAATGGAGAACAATCTTAAAAGGAAATTATGCATTTAACAAACTATAAGATGTCTTTTTATACACATTATAGTTTTGTAGCCTCCAAAAAACTTAGGATACAAAAAGAACATACAAAATCATTTAAAAGACACAATACTAACCTAAAAAAAAGGTAAACACAAATTTATAATTTATAACCCTTGCAAAAATTAAAACTTACAATTAATGGAAAGAATCCTCGTAAACTAATCTTCATAATGTAAAAATTAAATTTTAGGCACAAAATTATAACATGGAAATAATCATATTTGGTTATTAAAAAAATAATTAATTATTTTTATGTTATAATTTATATATATAAAAAGACGTTGAAAATATAATATGCGTGTATTATGCTCAACGTAACTATAAGAAAATAAAATACAAACAAAAATATTTCAGTGACATATAAATAATGTTAAAACACAATTAATTTAAAATGTAAATATAAAATTTAAAAGCATAATAATTAATACAAATTGAAATCAATAAGTTCAAGTAAAAAAAAAAAGAGTAAGTTACAAATTTTTATGAAAAACTTATTTAAACATTTATAATTACCTTTAAAAACATTTAGAATTAAAGCATTATAAAATCTAGTTAAAAAGACATTAAATTAATAAATTAATATGTTTAACAATAAAATTTAAATTTATTTATACTCTCAACCTTAAAAAACTTAATTTAACTTATTGCTTGAACATATATATAAATTAAAATAGAAAAGCTAATAAAAATAATTTAATAATAAATATGATATTCAAAATACAATTAATTCAAATAAATACCAAAAAATAAATTCCAACAAATTAAAAATAATTAAAATAATTAATTAAATTTTGTCAAAATATCTAAATTGTGTTTAATTTTTAATACCTAAATTATTTGTATTTATCTTTAATCATTTCCAAAGAAGTTGGTTTTATATATTTAACTTTTAACTTAAATTTAAAGTTAAAAGAAGTTTGAATTTATTTATAAAGGTACAATCAGATGGTGCTTTTAGGTTTTTGGATTATATCAAATCAGTTCAAACTTCAAAGTATGGGTATTGCCGGCGACTCAAATTCCAAATGAAACTGAAATGGCAGCCCCCCCGCCCCCTAGTACGTTTTAGCTACTGCTAAATTAAATTACATTGTCCTCACCAATATTGTTTTTTTTAGAATAAATATTGTTCTGTACTATTTATATCTGAATAAGTATGCCACATGGAATACCTAAAAATTCATCTTGCTCAGAATTTTTTAAAATAATTATTTGTATTCATTTTTTATTTATACAAATATAAATTATACTAAGCACAATTTATGAAAATGTTGAAAAAAAATTGAGTATCCAATTTTATGTTGGGAAACATAAAAAGTTTTTTTAAAAAATCAGCATTAATAATGTAAATTACGAGGTCTTCAAACGCAAATTCCAAACCACAAATTTTTTTTAAAAAATCGATAAAATCAAATGCCTTTTAATGTTTTTGTGGTTTAATGAACTTGAATTAATGAAATCAACCAAAAAAAGAAAAAAAAATGTTAGAGTGGTCCAAAACCAAAATACTTTTCGGGGGGTCATATAACAATATTGAGCAAACTTTTTTGTTATAAAGCAATTTGGGCCCATAAAAGAAATTTCAATACTAATATGTTCTTATTCTTTTTAAGAAAAATTAATAAAAATTAAATTTGATAATATGAACCCAATATGCATAATATTAAAAAAAAATTAATTATAGCCTTACTTTTAGATTAGTTTTTACACTTACAAGTGCTTATGGCTGGTTAGGCCCAGTAGGGCTAGGTCTAAGTATGATATTAACATATTTTATACTTGTCCAAGCTCAGTCCGACTTGAAATCTAAGTTTAAAATTTTGCCCAAACTCGCTCATAATTACAAAAGACTAACTAATATCCATTTTAGGCCCACTCATATTATATATTTTTAAATTTTTTAAAAAAATATTTATATTATATTATTTTAATATTTAATAATTTTATACTTTTTTATTTATTAAAATTTTTTATATAGTCATCTTAACGTTATCTTAATATTTACAATAGAATAGTATTATATATTTAGTATAGGTTTATTTTTTTAATGTGTTCTAGATTACATAATATATAAAAATAAAATAATATAAAGTATTATAGACTTAAAATAGATCGGGCCGAGCCGAATTTGGGCATTGAATGTTCAAGCTTGAGCCTAACCCATATTTTAAACAGACCTAATTTTTTTTGCCCAAGCCCATTTTTAAAGTCTAATATTTTTACCAAACCCTCCCAAATTTCGATCAGTCCATTGGGCTTAGGTAAGTAGCCCAACCAATGAACAAGTCTACTTCTAATTACATTTTTAAATTATTGAAATTATATCAATTAGGTCTTCCATTGCTAAAATTAT
The DNA here is from genome assembly GCA_020496765.1 of Gossypium stocksii. Taxonomy (NCBI): domain Eukaryota; kingdom Viridiplantae; phylum Streptophyta; class Magnoliopsida; order Malvales; family Malvaceae; genus Gossypium; species Gossypium stocksii. The sequence continues at coordinate 61,999,867 of CM035622.1, forward strand.
TAAATTAACTATTAAATGACACATCATAATTTATGTGATTTGATTTAAAATGAAAATTTTAAGAAAAATGAATGTTTTAATATATTAGTTTTAGGTTTCAAAGCTTTTATAGAAGTTTTATTGTTTACTCTTTATTTTTTAAAATTTTATTTTATTTTTAGTTTTTAATATTAAAAGTTATGTGATAACATTATATTTTTTTAAAATTCATTTTAAATTTAGTTACATAAGATTTAACGTATTATTTAACGGTTAAATTAACAGTTTCAATAATGAAAAGGCCTGATTAATATAACATCGATAGTTTAGAAATATAATTAGAATGTTTTGAAATGTAAAGACCAATTTAAAATAAGAATCATAATTTTAAGAATGTTTGATGCAATTAACTCTTAAAAAAAATTAAAATATGAGACTCTAATCAATTAATATATTCAGTTATAATATTAACAAAAAAGTATACCCATAATTGACCTACAACTTTGCATTTTTCTTGTAGTCGAGATTTAAAAGAATTATAAAATTAAGAAAAGATTATTTGAAAATAATGTCCAACTTTCAAAATTCTAATAATAATGTCCAAACCAGAAGAGTCTGAAATTAAAATCAAAGCGAAGACAAGCACAGTAATTGAGGCTACACACTTAACGCGTCGAGTGATAAAAATGCCATTCACTAATTTGTAGTTTAGGTACAAGTTGTCAAATTGGAAGCTGCGAATAATACAATATGTAAAAAAAAGAGGCAAAATCCAGGTCCCAGAGATGAAAATAAACCAGAAAAGGAAAATAAATAATAATTACAGCAATTAAAACGCGGGTTTAAGTTGACTAGCCAAAAAGAAGCTAGAAGAATATGGAAGCATGGGATTTACGGACTCATTGGTCAAAATCCAGGATTGACTTACGTTTTTGGGTCTTGTTGTAAGGAAGGACAGGTCAATATTTACAGGCAGCAATGGCGGCACCAAATACTAAAAGTAGTCAAAATAGGAAGACTTGGAATCAAAGTTTGTTACCAGATTACTCACCAAGTGGCGAGAAAAGAAAGGAATAATAATAATAATAATAATAATATTGGTCTCTTCTGGTCTTCCAGGATCTAATACCCAAAGCCAAATACTTGAGTAATGCCCACCACGGAACACATCACTCAAAAGCAGATATTGACAACTAACTACTTATGATCCGTGGGTTTAAATAAAGTTTGGGGTTTGAGGGTGCTGGTTTAAGGATGGTTGATAAATTGTGATGTTATGGATATGGTATTAGTGAAGTAAAATGGAATAGACAAAGGTGCGCGCGTCTTTGTCACGCCAAGTAAAATGAGGACTACAGTTTCAGAAAATGAAAATGAAATATATGACAGTTTTCAGCAGAAGCATATTATTGTCTTATAATAACTGCAACCTTTGCTTAAGCCAAAGGCCAATCCTTTATGGGCTGAGTTCCAAAATGACTAGCATGAATTTTTATTCTTTATTATTATTATTATTTTTTTTTTATAAAAGTAGCATGAAAAATTAGAGCTTGATCGTAGGGTATTTTTACTATTTGGGTTGTAAAGTGTTGTAAAAAAATATTTTAAAAAAGTTTGATAGTGTTTATTATTATTGCCATAAAGTGTTTTTTAGAAGATAAATGGTCTATTTTGAATGCGAAATGGGGAGGCTAATACAAAGTTCTTCCATGCTCAAGCCCCAAAGCGGAAAAGGGTAAACAGTGTTTCTATACTTTTAGATAATGATGTGTGCCATTGTTCATGACTACTTTGTTAGGCTTTTTTCGGCTTCTAACAGTGTACGGTTGGATCGCTTCTCCCATATGCAGCGACGTGCGAGTGATCAGGATAGTGAAGCTCTATTATCACCATTTAGCATTGATGAGTTTAAGCAGGTTGTCTTTTATATGCATCTAGATAAAGCTCTTGGCCTTGATGGGCTTAATTTGACTTTTTATCAGAGGTATAGGTCTATTTACTTTGAATGGTTGAATCGTTAAGAATTTCCGATGACTTTAAATGATACTCACTTAGTTCTTATTCCTAAGAAGAACAAGTTAATTTGTATGCAAGATTTGCGTCCCATTGCACTCTACAACGTCCCTTATAAGATTGTCGCAAAAGTGTCGGCAAATAGACTCAAAAATATATTGCTTGGTTTAACCTCAAACATGCACTCGACTTTTGTGCCAGGTAAGCTTATCATATATAATGTCATGGTTTCTTTTGAGATCATCCACCATATGAAGAATAAGAGAATGGGTAAATCTAGGGAGGTTGCTTTGAATATTGATGTTAGTAAATTCTAGGATTAGCTAAATTGGAGCTATTTGGAATTCATTATGCTTCAAAAGGGTTTTAATCTCAAATGAGTTAGGTGGATTATGCTTTGTGTTACTTCCGTTTAGTATACGGTTCTTTTTAATGGTAATGATGTGGCCCTATTACCCTACATAAAGGGTTGCAACAGGGAGACCCTTTATCTCCGTATATCTTTATTTGATATATTGATGGGCTCGGTCATTTCTTTCAACAGCTAGAGGCTAGAGGTGATATCCATGGTATTTCTATTTTCGAGGTAGTCCAAATATTATTCATTTGATGTTTGCGAATGCCAATTTTCTAATTTTTTGAGCTAGGGATTTAGAGTCTTGCGTAGTCAGAAGCATTCTTTCTTAGTACGAGGAAGCCTCGAGTCAAGCTATGAATTTGCATAAACTTGGTATCATGTTTAGGTCTAACACATCTCTATTTGTTTGGAATATGGTTTATTCAACTCTTAAGGTGCCAGCTACTTTAGACCATGACCAGTATCTCGATTTTCCTTCTCTTATTGGCCAAAATAAGAAACAAGTGTTGATACAAGCAACTTGGCGCAATTCAAAGTCCATGATGGAGATGGGCTTAGTTTTCTTCAAGTCCTAATCATGATATCCAAATCCAAGCAGTTGAAGTCAAAATTCAACTTATTCGTTCAGGACTTTATCACAAAAAAATTTCAAAAAGAAGAGTTGAAGCTTCAAAACGATGGACTTTGGAGTTCAATATGGAGCAAGGATGAATTAGACGGACCGATTTTGTTTGTGGACTTAAAATCTCAATCCATGATGACAAGCCTATGTGGAAGATGTTAAGAAGGTTAGGCGTTACATTTTAAGGACCCCGGCCAAGCCCACTCGCCTAGCCATGTTACAATCAATCAACTTGTGGTGCATTTTTGGAAGAGATTTAGGCATTTCTAGGTTGAGATGTCTTCATAGCATTCGAAGATCTATCTCTTATATTTAAAAGAAATTTTGAATCACTCGATTTCAAGTTCAAAAGTCATGTTATGACCATTTTAGTGAATACTACGCGAACAAAATTTCTGAATGGGGTTGTTGCGAAAATTACAAGTTTCAGACTTTTAATTCGAGTTTAAGTCATATTGGATTCAAGTTTTAAGCTTAATTTTTCTTATATATGACCCCAATATTGTATTTATTAGGTTTTATTATTTTATTATTTATTTATTCTAAAATTTGGATTTTTCAAAGTATTTTAAGTTATTTAGGAGTTTTATGACAACAATAAAATTTAGTTTAAAACTACTTCTTATTTAGATTAATTTGAGTTTCAGTATAATTTAGAGTTTTCTTTGGATGTATTTAGCTAGCCTATATAAGTCCGATTCATTGTTTATCAGGGACACAATTGTTTTCCATTAATAAAAATTTCAACTTTGGGAGTTTGATCTTTTGTGCAAGATTGCTTTCTTGTGATTTTTAGAAACAGTTTTCATCTCAATTTTCTTCAATGAGTTATGATAATTCATTCTTCATCCTTCAATTAGTCAAGGATTATTTCTTGGAGGGTTGATTAGAGCCATTATTAAAGTTTGTTAGGACTTATATCTCAAAGGGTTCAATTGGACACTCATCCATCCATCTTTATTCGATCCATCTTCCACTATTTTTTTCTATCATTTCTTTGTTTAGTTATTATTTGAAGTATTTATTCTTTATTCGAAACTTTCTTATTTTAATTATTTCCTTTGTGTTTTTTTTTTTTTGTTTTTTAAAATCTATTTGGTTTCTTCTTTTCAGGTTAGATCCGAAATCTTTCTTTCTCGAGTAGAACAACTTGAATACGATCTTTCTTCATGCCCCCTTATCAAGTGTTCTGCCACACCCCTAATCTGTATTCGTCGCTAGAATAGGGTTACGGAGCAGTATCGGGCTTATAACATAACTCATCATACACTTCACCTACATTTCTCATTTTAAACATAAAGCATTCTTACACACTCGTATAGTCCTAAACTCGAGCCTTCGCAGGCCAAATTGGACATTTAAAACAGTTTAGGACTAATCCAAGAACTTAAGAAAATTTTGAGAAAAACATTTAAAATTTTCAAATACAGGGGACACACACCCGTATGGCCAGGACGTGTGTCTTACATGGCCACAAGACACGCCCGTGTCATAGGCCGTGTGGACATTCGAAATGGGATTACATGGCTGAGTCCCAAACCGTGTCCTACCCCGTGTAACTCTTTGACTTGTGTCACACGGCTAACCACACACCCGTGTGACTAGCCTATGTAACTCACTGACTTGCTTTCTTTAAAAACTACAGGGGACACACAGTCATGTCACCTGACCGTGTGTCACACGGGCTGAGACACATGCCCGTGTCTCTGTCCGTGTAGACGAAAATAGGCTATTTTCTAAGCCATTTTTCTCACCCAAACTTGTATCAACCTAAGCATGACAAATGACATATATTATAGCATCAATAGGCATTCACACCAATCTCAAGCAAGCCTAATTCATGCTATTTCAATACCAACAACCACAAGGCACATAAGTATCACAATTAACCATTCAGTTCCTTACTTATTTCACATTCAAAAATCACTTAAATGATCAAGCTTACTTAATAGACTTTGTACCTAATCAACATGCATTCCATATCTCAAAATTCAACCATATGGTACTCAAAGTACCAATTCACATCAAACATTTAAATAGAAATGTTAAACTACGTAGCTATAATAGCCCATTTAGACCCTAATTAGAACAATGGTTTCAGAACCATAAATTCGAGTCTGAAAAATATTTTAATATTATTCTTCGTGTCTACAGCATGTTAATTTATATGTGTGAAATTTTCGTAATTTAATTTTATCGTTTGAGTGTTTGATTTAATAAAAAGACTTAATCGCGTAAAATGCAAAAGTGGCTATTAAATGTGTAAGTGCTGAATTGCTATTGTTTTTATAATGTGGGGTCCTTAAGTGGAAAATTGACCATTGAAATATGCATGGACGGTAGTGGACAACCAAAATTAAGTTTGTATATTATTTCATTAAGGTTAGTTTAGTAATTGTATAATAAAATGATAATTAAGTAAATAAAACATGGAAAACTTTGCATGTTTATCTTTGATACCCCAAAACTTGTAAGAAAAAGAAAATAAAAAGATCTTTAAGGGTTTGGCCATGTCTAAGCTAAATTAAGATATGTGTTTAGTTCGGTTTTTGATAATTTTTACGTTTTTGAGATCGTTACTTAGAGTACTAGCTAGCCCATGCTTGAATTTATGAATTTGATGATGTATTCATGAATTGCCATTGTTGATAGCTTGATTAATTTTGTGTTTGATGATGGAAAATAAATATATGTTGTTAGATTGTTAAGTTTAATTAAGTGATTTTTGGTAAAAATGCCTAATTAGGACTAAATTATGAATTTTGTAAATTGAGGGGTCAAAATGTGAAATAAATGAAAGAAATGGGCTACTAGGGACCTTAGTGAAATTCGGCCAAGCATGGGTGTGGTCAAATTTTGAATATTTTGTGTTTTGTGAAATAGGTACTAAATTGTGAAAAATGTGAAATGTTAGGGGCAGAAGTATAATTTGCCCATTTATGTGTTTTTGGACTAAATTGAATGAATATAATAAACAAGTTAAATTTGTATTAATTTAGATCATAAAAAGAGGAAATCAGAATTGGATCAGGGGAAATTTAAAGTTGTCGAATAATCGTCTCAATTCGTTCGTCGTTGTCCGAGGTAAGTTCATAAGTAAATAAATGCTATTAAATTCGATTGTATATATTTTATTTGTGTCAAATTGAATTATTTCTTGTATATATATGTTCAAGCCGAATTTGTATAATTATGGGAGAAGTATTTACGGACTTAAATTGATCGAGTTACAATGTCTGAAAGCCCCGTACAAACCTTAGGAATAGTTAGGATACATATGTCATGACATAGGATTCCAATATGTGTTTTCGTGTAAGACCACGTCTGGGACGTTGGCATCGACTTGTGATTTATGTGTAAGACAATGTTTGGAACATTGGCATCGTATTTGATTCGTGTAAGACCTTGTCTGAGACAGTGGCATTGATATGTGATTACATGTAAGACCACGTCTGAGACGTTGGCATTGTATTAGCTTTTCGATTATATGAGTATCTTTATCAATTCTTAAACGTTCAAAGGGCAATATCGAGTTAAGATCGAATGTGAAATCGAGCAAAAAGGTCAGGTATATGCTAAGTTAAATGATTGAGTAGTAAGGTAAGTATAAACTTTATATAAATATATGAAATGTGTATTATGAAAGTGAGAATTAAATATGCTTATGAATATGTGTGTATTCGACCAAGTGGATAAATAATGCCAAAGTATATGTATTGATATATGAAGGTGCAAGCTTAATAAATGTATATGTGGTTATGATTAGCATGATTCGGTTTAATTAAATTGAATTATGAATGTCATTGAAATGATTTATTTGGTTATGACTTACTAAGCTATTCAAGCTTACTCTGTGTGTGTATGCTCTTTGTTTTATAGATTTTGGAAGCTAGTTACGAGCTTGGGGATCGTCAGAGAAATCTGTCACACTATTGATCACTATTTTGGTATTTTTAAAATTTGAACTTTTAACCTATGACATGTATAGGCTAACTTGTGTTTTGGTTAGTTTTGAAATAGTAAATATAAAGCCATGCGAAAATGGCTAGATATGATGCTTTATGCAAATTTCAGTCATGGTACAGATATTTATGTGTGATGTGTTTGGCATATTTGCTAATGGCTATGTAATTTAGTTATGGTTTACGCCTATTTCGAAAGCAAAATGCATATTATATGTATATGATGTACTTGGTATATGCATGATGATATGGTCTTGAAAGTTGGTATAATTAAGTGGTGAAATTTTTATGTTATATGTGTATGAAATTGAATTGATTATTTAGGTTTGGATTGTAAATGACTTTGGTTGTTGAACAAGTGATGTTTAGACATGTTTCATAGTGTGCAAAAAAGACATGATATGTCTTAATGTGATTGTTCGAAAATGGCTCAAATTGATATGATCATATGTGCATAGATTTGTGATGAGTTAAAAGGAATATTTGATTTAAATATAGTGCTTGTTATGTGTAATAAATATAGATGTATGTGGCACCTCAGGAACCGGTTGAGAAGCAGGTGGGGAAGGTTGTTGTACAGTAGGATTTGTTCTCAAGTATTCAGTGAACCATTCATTCATCATTTGAAAGAAGGCTTCTTTTGCCTCCTCACCTCGACCCTCAGATACGAGCCTTCTACTGCTACTAGATGTAGCTCTTTATATAGAAGCTTGAGCAGTGCTCTCAGCTTTCTCAGATTCAGCTCTAGCTTGGTTGGACGATATTACTATATGAAAAATATGTTTAAAATGGTTAGGAGATATCACACTATCACAATTTATATAATAGCAAGTATAGTTAGACTCGTACTCGCTACGTTAGTTTGAGAATTGGCTAAATTGTAGCTCTGATACCAACAAATATAACACTCCTAACTCATATCCGACGTCGAAACAGGGTTAGGAAGCATTACTAGAGTTTACAAAACAATTAAAGATAATTCATGTCTTTTACTATTCATATCTGAAACTATTCATATCATCCCTTGATTGGACCTTCAAGGCCCAATTCAAACATTACAAACAAGTCGGGACAAAGTCAGAATCTCATAGAATTTTTCACAAAATTTCAAATTTTTCTTATATACAGGGGTCACACACCCGTGCGAGTAGGCCGTGTGGCTTACATGGTCAAGTGACATGCCCATGTCTCAGGTTGTGTGGCATATGAGGTAAGACACGCGCCTGTGACCGTAACCCGTGTAACTCTCTGTTTTACAACTTAATTAAGTGCAGAGGTCACACAGCCAAGCCACTCGCCTGTGTGCTAGGCTATGTGGTCAATTTAATTTTTGAAAATTAGGTGCAGGTTTCACACGGCTAAGACACACGCCCGTGTTCTTGGCCATGTGTTTCACATGGCTAAGACACACGCCCGTGTCTCTGCCCATGTACCTAATTTTGAGCATTCTGTTTTTCAATTTTAAGATGCAGGGGACACACGGCCCAACCACATGTCCATGTGCCAGGCTGTGTGTCACACACGGTCAAGACACACGCACGTGTGTCTACCCGTGTGGACAAAATAAGGCCATTTCCTAGCCTTATTACTCACCCAAATTTGCTAATAACCTACACCATTACTTGCAATCATATACAACCAATTCAAGTCTTATAACCAAACCAAACTCTTTTATCTAACATGATATATCATCATATGCATTCATGTTTATAATATTACCTTTATAATCATACATTTTTAACATAACTCAATTTAAATTTAACTAAACGCATATATATTTATCATGATTTAACGTTATAAATATACCAAAACAAGCTATCACTAGCCATTTCAATGACTAGATTACAACAACCATTTACAAGTCAACAATTGGCGAAGATAACCTATCCATGCCATTATACCAAAATAAGTTTATTATTTATACCAAAACAAGCTGGTGGATAGTGTGAAGATGCTCCGACCAATTTTCAACCCTTGCAAGCTTTCGAGCACTATAAAACAGAGGAAAGAAAACCTAATAAGAATTCAATGCTTAGTAAGTTTGTATAACAGGAATCAAACTTACCAAATTATATTCATTTAGACAAGCATAACAATAACATGCTTTCCAACAATTTGACAAAAATTGCCTAATCACAAACACTCAAATAAGTAAGTTAGTCACATATTTCTCATGTACATCAATTAAACATGGATGGGCTCATCATACTATAAACTTTCAGGTATTTCAGAAGCATTTGAGATATAACTCTTTTAATCTCATAATGTCTCACATTAGGAATTTATTTCGTTGAATTATAGAAATATTGATGGATACTCAAGTAGTATACGCGAGGTATACGAATTAGTAATTCGTCAATTCCTGTTCCGTGGTACCTATTAGGGTACATAATCAGGGAGCACATTCTTGAGCCGCATGTATCAGGATGCTCAAATGAGCCATGGAACAGGATGCTTTTCCAAGCTAAACAGGAATGGTCATATGAGCCATAAGTAGGAAGTTCACAACCAATTGCATAACAGGGTGCTCATAAAGAGCTACGTTTGTGTCCGCAACATATGCAGGATCACAACCAATCGAATCATGTAACAGGATGCTCACAAAGAGCTGCAGTAGTGCGCAATGCATGCATAATCACTACCAATCAGGATGCTCACAAGAACTATATAACAGGATGCTCAAGCAGGCTTTTAACAGAATGCTTGTCGTAGCTATAATATCTGCAACAAATGCAAGATTATAATTAATACGAGAAAATCATGTATCCATCAAATTTCATTCTTTAAACAGAACTTATCATTTATCGAGCAATTTCAGGCATGTGATTATTTTCATACATTAATCATTTATACAATTCTCATATAAACAACATTTAATTCAAACATATAAATATACATGCTTAGGTTACACGAACTTACCTCGTCACTTGTTCGTATATAAAAATCTACTAATCTGGCACTCTTTGTTTTCCTTGATCTAACTTCGTATTTGAGTTTTCTGGATCTATGTAAATGAAATTTAACATAAATTTAATCTATTTCATACTCAATTTAATTTGATTTACATCCTCGGCAAAATTACCATTTTTCCCTATACTTTTCATAAATGACAATTTCGTCTCTAGGCTCAAAAAATGAAATTCATGCAATTTATTCCTTATTCCAAGCCTAACCAATTTTCATATATAACAATAACAATCCAAAAATTTCACAAAAATTAAAATTTTCCATGAATTTTACAACTTTACAATTTAGTCCCTAAATCATGTTTTCATCAAAATTCACCTTGTGAAAATTGATTATCTATTAACAACCTTTCATTTTCTAACATAAATTTCAAATTTTCAGCATATTCATCCATGGAAAAACTTCTACACTTTGATAACTTTTCAAATTAATCCCCAAAGTAGATAAATTAAGCTATCCTGATCTTAAAAATATAAAAATTACTAAAAATGAAACAAGAATACTTACCCAATTAAGCTAAGAAAGCTTGCTTTCTCTTTCCTAGGGTTTCCATGTATTTTTGGGGAAGAAGATGATATAAAATGATGATATTTTTTTATTTAATTTAATTATCATCTTTAATATTTCTACTATCCAATTTAGTCCTTTTCTTTTTCTATTTTTCCATGGATGAATCACCAAAAATATCTACTGACTTTTCTTCAATGGTCTAATTACTATATTAGGACCTCAAATTTTGAATTCTATAGCTATTTAATCTTTCTAGCTACTAGAATTCAAGTTTTGCATTTTATGCAATTTGATCGTTTCCATAATTAAACACATAATCGGTAAAATTTTCTTATCAGAATTTTTATATACCTTTCCTATCATAATCTAAATCATGCAATAATATTAAAATAAATTTTCTTTATGACTCGGATTTGTAGTCCCGAAACCACTATTTCGATTTCACTAAAAATGGGTTGTTACATGGTACAACAACAATATCAATTACACCTTATCGAATGGATCCCACTAAATTAAATTAATTAAAGACACAACTGTAGAGTTATTGGACAAAGGTTTTATACTTCCAAGTGTTTCTCCTTGGGGTGCGTCGGTATTGTTTGTTAAGAAGAAAGATGGGTCACTAACAATGTGTATAGACTACCATCAATGTATTTTCTAAAATTGATCTCAGGTTAGGATATTATCAATTACGAGTAAAGGATGCTGATGTGTCAAAAATAGCTTGTAACACCCCTTACCCATGTCCGACACCGGGACAAGATATGAGGCATTACCAGACATAAACACAAGCAAGCATACAAAACTAGGCCACAAAATTTCATTATAAATTTTAAACTATTTATACACATGCATATTGTCCCTTATACGGGCCTATAAGACCCAAAACATATGTTGGGGGTGGTTCGAGACTAAACCGAGAACTTTGGAACACTTAGGAAATTTTCGTGCTTGGGAGGGGCACATGCCCGTGTGGCTTGGGACACACCCATGTCTTCAGCTCGTGGAACTCTCTATTTATGACGTCATCAACAAATGAGGGTCACACGGCCAAGTCACACACTTGTGTGCTAGGCCGTGTCCCCCATACGGCTGAGACACACGGCTGTGTCTCTACCCGTGTAGCTAAGAAATTGGTTATTTTCCCAACCATTTGTCACTCTCATTTGCACATACTTAAACATAACTTCAAAGGTGTATTTCATGGCATAAATAAGCTACCAATATATCAACAATTCAGCCTTAGATTTGTCATTTAACAACCAATATACCTAGTCACACTTGGTCACATTCAATATGCATCATCAACATCTCTTATCTGTACACAATTATAAGATCATATCATACCATTGAGCCAAACTTAACCATTAGACATCAAGACTACTAGCGCATTCAATCATTAGGTATTTAGGCCATAACCCACAACTCATCATGTATCATGCAAACACAACTCACATCACAAGACATTGACATATAAATAATATATATATACATATAGATATATATATAGGCTTACAACCAATTAGCCAATATAAGCCAAGTTACATGGCTACACATAAATCAAACCTTTAACCATTACAAGCTAATGCATTTGGCCAAAACATAATAACTCATACACAAATGACCAAGTCCCTATATATGCCATAAACTTAAAATTCTTGAAAACATTGATATCAATCAATAGCTTGATAGTGTGATAGAATCTCTGACGATCTCCAACCCGAGCTAGAATCTGTGACAGTATAGAAAAAGGAAAGGAACAGGGGTAAGCTATATAGCTTAGTAAGTTGTTATTTAAATAATAAGAAATTTATTAACATACTTCTACCAATCCTCATAATATGTTCTCAAGATAATACAATCATAATTGCACATAGTTCCACTATTTACTCATGTTCATCTCAAGCTGTCTACTTGAGTCATAGTTACTAAATTATTTATATATTGAGCTACGGAACTTTAAATTAAGATTTGCTTGATTTTTTTGAAACTAGACTCACATAACTTTGTACCATAAAATTTTTAGAATTTATGGTTTAGCCAATAAGTATAGTTAATTATTTAAAGTCATCCCTATTCTGCTGTCTGACAATTTCTGTTTGTTTCTCTTGAAAATAGACTCATTAATAATTTTAAGCTTATAAATTCTAACCCATAGTTATTTTTATACAATTTTTAATGATTTTCCAAAGTTAGAACAGGGGATTCTAAAATCATTCTGACATTGTCTCACAAAAATTCAAATATCTCATAATATGAAATACTTTTGCTTACATCGTTTCTTCTATGTAAAACTAGACTCAGTAAACTTTAATTTCATATCTTATTCAACCTCTAATTCGATTTCCACAATTTTTGGTGAATTTTTAAAGTTATATAATTGCTGCTGTCTAAAACTATTTTATTGCTAATTTTACTCTTTCATGATTTCTTTGTATTAACTTTCATTTAGACACACATAACACCAAAGCATATCCATAGCTAGTCATTCCAATAGCTAGTCATTATCAAATATTTACATGCCATTCATTGGACAATTTAACCTATACATCAACAACAAAGACTTAAACATATTATGTCTCAATTTAATTTGGCCTAAAAGCCTCACACATGATCATAAATCACATTTACCACATATTTACACATATAAGTGTAGACTTATAATTACAAGATCATCACAAGATCATTCTCATAGATGTGACTTACTCATTTACATTCTTACCAAATGTTCAATAATCACAAAATTTTTACCAAGACATTCTCGTAGAAATCATGAACTTACAAGGTCATGAAGTCAATGTTTGTAAACTTTAAGTACATACATGTACCAATTCATAACATAATCATAACCTTTCACATCTTTGGCATAAACTTTAAATTACTCGTTGAACCAATTGGAATACTAAAGGATATCCAGGAAACCTCATACACAAAATAAGATGCCAATGCCATATCCTAGATATGGTCTTACATGGGATCATATATCAATGCCGATAGCCCAACTATGGTCTTACACGATATCTCATATCGATGCCATGTCCCAGACATGGTCTTACACAAAATCATAGGTCGATGCCATAGCCCAACTATGGTCTTACACAATCTTGTATCGATGCCATGTCCCAGACATGGTCTTACACGAAATCATATATTGATGTTGACACCATATCCCAGATATGGTCTTATACGGGATCTCAATAACTCTAATTTCATGACATTCCACATTAGTATCCTTTCTATTCCTAAGGTTCAACCAGGATTTCAAGATATCAAATCTTTGTCGAATTGTTATCGAGTCATCATTAACCAAATTTATAAAGGCAGATATACATTCCATGCAATTACAAAGCATTAGATACATAATATCATAATGTTGAATTATTTACACACGAACTTACCTCGGTAGAACAATAGTGAAAAAGGACTTATTCGTCATACTCTTTGTTTTTCCCCCGTTCTAAGTCTGAATCTTGTCTTCCTTGATCTAGATGAGCCATAGAAGCTTGGTCAAATATTTGCTCATCCATGGCTGCCCATTTTCTTCATAAACGGTTGAAGAAAGAAAAAAAAAAGATGATACCTTTTAAATTTTTTCCTTATTATACCTTTATTAACTTAATTACTAATTTACCATTTTCTTTTTAAACTAATTTCAAAAATACCAAACAAATATCTTCGACAAACTTATTAATGGGCTAATTATCATATAAGGACTTCTACTAAAAATTCTATAACTATTTAATACCTTTAGCTTCTAGAACTCAAGTTTTGCACTTTTTATGATTTAGTCCTTTTGAGTAAATTGAGTGCCCAAACATCAAAATTTTCAAACGAAATTTTCACAGAATAATTTTGCAAAATTGTAGACCATAAAAGTATAATAAAAATAAAAATAATTTTTTTCTCGTCGGATTTATGGTCTTGAAACCACTGTTCCGACTAGACCGAAAATCGGGCTGTTACATAGCTTCAAAACTCGGTATGGCCATTATTAATTTTTGGTCATGCTTTTTGGGTTGAAAAATGCTCCAACAACTTTTATGGACCTGATGAACAAAATTTTCCAATTGTATTTGGATCAATTCGTGGTTGTGTTCATAGATGACATCTTGGTGTATTTAAAAGATGAAGTTGAACATGATAAACATTTGAGAACTGTGTCTGTGATGCCCTGAATTTTAGGCCTAGAAGAAATGGGCTTCGTGTGTCAGAGAAATTGGATTTTGGTTGCGTGAGAAAATATCACAATTGCATGTTTGGTGTGTTGGTTAAGTGATTTGAAGTGTTTGGGGATGTTTGAGAAGTCCTGGGTTCAAACCAGGAAAAAAATTTAATTTTTCCTTTAAATGGACCTTGGCTTTAGCTTAAAGACCTTATAAATATTTTTGGTTAAAATATGACACAAGGGAGTATATGGTCTAGTGGCAAGGAGGTGTTAAGTATATGCATGTGGTCTAGGGTTCAAGTTCTGGCGTTTGTAAAATTATTATTTTTGCTCCTAAGTAAGCCCTTGGTAATTAGAAGTAGACCTTATATTTAATTGAGGATAAAGTGTGACACAAAAGGAGTTGATGGCCTAGTGGTGGTGGCGTGATTTAGTAGGTGAGGGAGCAAGGGTTTGTATCTCATTGCAAGCAAAAATGATATTTATTTTGCTCATAAGAAGGCAAGAGTTGGTTTTGGAGTGGAACTCTGTGATAGCGGAATTTGAATGAGTCAAATGAGAGATTTAAGGAGGGGATCGTGGAGGAAATTAAGGAGATAATCAAGGGATTTGATATGAGGGATGTTGTAACCGATTTTGGGGTAGTTGTGTATGGCAAATTTGACTTAGGGTAGCTAGTTAGTACCGAATTTTGTCATTTTCTTTGGGGGGTTTGCTGATTGCTCTTTCTTTCGCTCTCTTGGGTAGCCGAATCCCTTTTTGTTTTGGTACCGTTCGAGTTTTTCTTTTGGTCATTATTTTGGTCATTATCAACAGAGTTGTTTGTTTAAGGCCTTAAAGTGCCAAATTTGCTTTTTTCTTCCTTTAAGCTTTATTTCTTTTCTTTGCCAAAACCAAATAGTATTCTCATTCGGTTCTCTTTCTTTCTCAAGGATAGCCAGTTCTTCTTTTCTCCTTCAAGAGCTTTTAGCCGATGGCTCTCTCCTCTTCTTTTTCTTTTTAATTTCTTTTTCCCTTTTTGCTTGTGCCGATTATTGATTCTCCTCGCTACACTCTTCTTCCCTATTTCTTTTCTCCTCTTTTCCTCTTAGTTTGTTTCTTTCATTTGCCGAAACCAAATAGTCAATCATAGTCGATTTCCTTTTTGGTGTTGGCCCAATATATCAGCTGGGTTAGCCGATTCCTTTATCACTTCTATCCTCTTTTGAGCCGAACAGCTCTACTTTCTCTATTGCCAAATCTATTCTCATTTCCTTCTCCTACCATTAAGTTGTGATTTCACCTTTTCTTTTTCCATGATTGGGTGTTCGCTCGAAGTTTGTTAAAGGGGCAAGTGACGCGAAGCATTCTACATCCTACTTTTAGTTTTAATTTAAAACTCTCGATGAGTAAAAGTTCTAGCGGTAAAGTGAAGCGATGGTGCTGGTGGATAGTGGACGCGTAGCCTTTGCCCTCAAGTTTAAAAGGTGTAAGGTGTCGGCTATTCGAGACTTTCCACCTAGTTGTGGCAGGGTAACTACGCCAAACTGGGGAATGAGTGAGTTGGTCACAGTTGATCGCTCTAGTGAAGGCAAGTGATAGTAAATCTTATGGCTAAGTGTTTGGGGTAGAGATTTCTTAATTCTTTTGATAAGTGGTTTAACTGTGTGTGAGGTTTAATATAGGTGACGACGCTAGAGATTATTTAGTACTTTACGTGAAAAGGTGTGTATCTGTATACACTGTTCTAATTGTTGATTGGCTGAAAAGCTGAAAGTGCGTATTCCATACTGTTTTGATTGTAGATCGGCAAAACGTCAAAAAGCTAAAGCATCGGCGAATAATGCCAGATGAGTGTGTGATCGAGTATGTGGTGAATCGAGCCCACAAACGTGGGCGTAAGATTGTAGAGACCACCACAAACGCTTTCGTGGTCTTGGGTTGTTTTAAGCCTTGTTGGGCCGAAATGGGTCGTGTGGGCCTAGTGGGCTTGTAGGCCCACACGGATAACATGCATGTGATGTGGTAAGTGTTGTTTGGACTGTGTCGTTTGCATAGCTATGGTTGTTTCTGCGCTAATTGGGCCCCACGAGCGTGTGGGCCCACTTAGACCGTGTATTGGGCCTTAGGCCCATTTTCACCGTTAAGTTAATTTAGGTTTCTTAAGTCACTCGAGGCAAATGTAGACCTTCTAAAAGGTCGTTAAAATTATAGAAATACCCCCGATTTGTAAAATTACAGAAATACCCCTAATTTGTAAAATTACAAAAATACCCCTGATTTGCAAAATTATAGAAATACCCCTAGTTTGCAAAATTATAGAAATACACCTAGTTTGCAAAATTATAAAAATACCCCCAGTTTGCAAAATTATAGAAATACCCCTAATTTGTAAAAATTACCGAAATACCCTCGATTTGTAAAATTACTAAAATGACCTTGATTTGTAAAAATGATCAAAATGCCCTCAATTTGTAAAATTACTGAAATGCCCTCGGTTTGCAACATTATCAAAATACCCTTGTAGGGTAAAATGACTATTTTGCTTCTAGAGTGTAAAATGACTATTTTGCCCTTGTGGGCAAGGGATTGACTTGGATTAGGAATTTAACTAATTTGATTGTGATGGTATGACTGTGTTTTAACTGATTCGATAGTGATTGTATGACTGTGTTTTAACTGATTTGACTATAGTTGTATGCCTGATATGTTTTTAACGTGTGTTTAAATGACTGTTGCTGAGCATGGCCATTATGCATATACGTGTGATGATTGAACATGACATACACGATATTCTGCATGGGGTTGGACTTGATTTGGAGGAAGTTCTATGTTAGCTGCTTTGCCACGTATTCTGATTCTGGTGGCTCCGCCACGTTTTCTATTATTAGCAGCCTTGCTGCGTTATTGGTGTGTTGGCTTGGTGGGTCGATTTAATCCCCACAAGGTGTGCTGGTTGGTACGGGTGGTGTACTGGTTCGATTGGGTTGGGAGGCATACCCATACTATTGCATATCTATTTATGAGATCTGTCTCTGTATTGGGCTTGGGCCTATTTGTTCTATTATCGGTTTGGGTGAGGCCCAATTGATTCTATTATGGGCTATGAGCCAAATGATATTATTGTGGGCTTAGGCCCACGTATGCTCTAAACTAGATTGTGCTGTTACTATTAAAGGGCTCTGGCCCAGACTGTTTTTGTTTCAATTTCTGCTTCAGTATACTGACTGTTACTCTAGTAAGGGGATTGCACACGAGTTTTCATAAAGTCACCCTGTTTTTTAACTGTACAGGTAATCCTCCGTGTTAGGAGGATCGGTGCTAAGAGGGACTCAGAGAAGGCCACACACTGTTTATGCTTTCGGATTTGATTATTTACTTTTGAGTATTTTTAACTTGGGTTGTAATAAGGCCTCTCTTAACTTCTTAACGTTTTAATTTGGGATATTTATTTATGATGTTTTATAACTGCTAAAAGTAGAACACGATTTCCAAAACGATAACTATTTTCAAAATACTACGTTTTCACAAGTTATCTTGAATCAGCTTCCGCAACAAATAAGGTTTTAAAGGTAATGACAGTTTTTTTTTAAAAGGGATTAACTTTTTAATAAATCACATTTTGGAAAATAAACAAACACAAGTTTTTAGTTAGCAACAAGTTTTAAATAAGAAGGGTTTTTAATGAAAACATGGTTTTTGAAAAACACTTCAATGTGACACGCCAGATTCGGGCCTAACTTCTAGGCCGGGTTTGGGGTGTTACAGTGTTGAAAATTTTTCAGAGAAAAGTAGTTGTGTGTCAAGTTGAGAAAGTGTGAGTTATGGTTAAGAGAAATATCTTTTCTAAGGCATACTATGTCATCGATTGGTATTTGGTTTGACCTAAAGAAGATAAAAGCGATACTTTAATGGAAAGTACCGAAGAATGTGAATAAAGTAAGGATTTTTCTAGGATTATTTGGTTGCTATCAAAGATTCGTCAAAGGATTTTCTATGATTTCTCTACCATTGACTCGATTGTTGCAAAAAGATGTGAAGTTTCAATGGACTGAGAAAGTAACAGCCTGTTTTTAGTAAAATCAGAACAGTGGTTTTAGGACCACCAATTTGAAGTCAAAATATTTGTTTTATTATTATTTTATGGTCTACAATATGACAGACATACCGTATAAAAATTTCATTAAGAAATTTTACCATTTACATGCTTAATTTAATAAAAGGACTAAATCGCGTAAAGTGCAAAAGTTAAGTTCTAATAGTGAAAGGTATTAAATAGCTATAGAATTTTAAAGTGGAGGTCCTTATGTGGTAGTTAGACCATTAGTGTGTTAGTGGAATATCATGGCTTGGCATTTAGTGAAATAAATAATATTTATAAAGGTTAGTTTTGTAATTTGATTAATAATGATATAATAAGTTAAAACAAAGTTTAAAAAAGCTTTCATCTTTATATTGTTCTTCAATCGAATATCAAAGTGAAGGAAGCCATTTTTGTTCAACTAGGGTTCGGTTACTTTGAAGCTCAATTGGCGAGTGATTTTTGTCTCGTTTTTTATGATTTCTATGTTTTTGGAATCATTGTAGCTTAATCTAGCTAGCCCGAGGACTAATTTGTGAAACTGTTAGACTATTAAGGTTTTGCCATTGATGAGTATGCTTGAGTTTGATGTTTGATGATAGAAAATAAATGGTTGTTGTTAGATAAACAACTTTTGTAAAGGAAGTTTTAGTAAAATTGTCAAATAAGGACTAAATTGAAAAATAGAAAATATTATGTGGTGAAATTGTGAATTTATGAAATATATGGACTGCTATTAATATGTATAAAAATCGGCTAGTCTTGGGTACATATTAAATTGCATGAATTTCATTTTTCAAGATTAGGGATTAAATTGTAAAAAATAAAAGTACAGGGAAAAATTATAATTTTGAAAAAATTCTATGTTGGACTAAATTGGATGAGAAATATATTGAATTGGGTTAAATTTATTCATATAGGTCCAAATAGACCTCGTGCGGAGTTAGATCGGGGCAAAGGAAAAATCTCAGATTAATCGCCTCCGTATCTACGTATACTCGTCGAGGTAAGTTCTTGTAATTAAATTGTGTAATTATATGCTTTAATTGAATTATATGTATTTGATTTGCATTATTGTCATATATGAATACGGAGTCTCGTCTGAACATTAGGAATTTGTAGGATACAAATGACATGTCATTAGGGTTACCGATTTTAGCTCGTTTGAGCTTACCTTTATTCAACTCGCATGAGCTTACCATTATTCAACTCGTGCAATTACAGCTTGTAAAAGCATACCAATTCAGAGCTCGTATGAGCATACATGTACAGGAATTGATGGATTATAGTTCAATACACCTCGTGAGTGCTACCCGAGTATCCAACGATATTCTAAATGGTTCAATGGGCAATATTCTGTTATAAGATTATATGAGTTTGATATGAACTACTACAAGTAATTACAAGAAATACATGGAAATGATGTTACATGATATATATTGATATATGAAATGAATGATACATGTATATGAAATTTGAATATCTGTTGAGGTCATCCATGAATATTGGATATTATATGTGCTTTATATAGCTAACATGTTGGTGATTATGTGTTTAGGCTTTTGGCCAATTTGGCTGGGATATGCTATGTTTACTTATCTTAATTATGATTAAATGGTATGTTAAATTCTATGTTATATGAACTTACTAAGCTTAAATGCTTACTCTGTATTATTTTCCGTGTTTTATAGTTATTCGGAAGCTCATTTAGGTTGGAAGCTTGTCAAAGCTATATCACACTATCCATCAGCTCACTTGGTACTTTTAGTTTTTTAATTTTGGTTATAATGGCATGTATAGGTTTTTTTGGCTAATGTTAGCCTATATGTATTTTGTTGAGATTGGCCACTTATTTGGCTTGTGTTTTGGCACATTTTTGGTTTGTGCATAATTGCCTTATATGGTAGATGTGTGGCTTGATTTATGGTCGAATAATGAAAGGTAAAATTGTAGTTGAATATACTTATGATTTATGTTTTATAATTTTGTGTGATTAGGTGCTTCGTTATAGAAAGCATATATGTATATTGATGCTAGTTTGAAATGGCTTATTTGGTACCATCTAATAAGTTTTGTATGTTTTGATAGGTAGGCTAAATGGCATGAAATGATGTGTAACACCCCAAACCCGGCCTAGACGTTATGGCTGAATCTAGCATGCTACATCATAGTGTTAGCCGGAAAATCAGAGTTATCTGCCAATAACTCGTCGTCAGGTAAAAACCACTTTATGATTTGTAGAAAACTTTGTGAATAGAGTTCTTACTATTGTCTAATTAATTTATCAAAACGTTTTCTATTGGTGTATTAAAATTATTTAAACCGCGTAGCTTTTTAATTAAAAACTTTGAAGTTGAGTTACATATCTTTAAAAAAAACGGTTTTAGTTTTGAAAACTCGTCGTATCCTAACTGACAGATTTAAGTAAATAAACAAAAGCCCAAATTAAAAATTAAATCCCATAAATGGCCTTATTACAAAACAAAACCTCAAACGTAAATAAAAATGAAATAGAACCAAAAGTGAAATTATCTGTGGTCGTGTGGCCACCTCCGAGTCCCTCGCAGTACCAAATCGCTTAAAGCTGGGGATTACCTGTACAGTTAAGAGAAAAAGGTGAGTTTTTAAGAAAACTCAGTGTGTAATTCCCCAATAGTCAGTCAATAAATAGTATATGCAGTAACAGTCTGGGCCTGAGCCCTATTCAGTAATGGTACAGTGCGAGCCTTAGCCCAATACAGTAACAGTACGGTGAAATAATGCAAAAATGCAACCCACCTCAATCCAGCCAACACACCTCACTCCGTACCACCAACACACCATGTGGGGATAAAATTGACCCACCCGGCCAACACACCAATATCGTAGCTGGGCTGCCAGTACAGTAAATGTGGCATAGCCACCAGTATCATTAAATGTAGCAAAGCCACCAATAACAGTATGTGGCAAAGCCACTAGTAACAGTATGTGGCAAAGCCACTAGTAACAGTATAAATATGGCAGAGCCACCAGTACTTCCACCATAACAGTATCTCGATCCCATGCAGTATGTCATGTCATAAATAATTCGTGTATGCAGTATGTCATGCTCAGTATCAGTCATAGTCATACTATAAATACGGTCAATCTACCTCTAGGGGTATAGCAGACATGTTTATCCATTAGGGGTAAAATAGTCATTTTACCCTTCAAGGGTATTTTGGTCAATTTTACCTATTTTGGGGTTTCCGATATGCATACCGACCTCTTAGAAGGTCTATAGTCACTTAGAGTGACCTAGGTAACCTAAACGGCCATAATAGTATAGTAGGGCACAAGGCCCCTTGCTCGGCCCAAGTGGGCCCACATGCTCGTGTGGCTCATTTAGGCAGATTTAGTCACGGTTAAGCAAACTACATAGTCCAGTACAAAATTTACCATATATCATGGATTTTATCCGTGTGGGACCCATGAGCCCATTGGGCCCCATTCGGCCCATTTCGGCCCATTGTGACCCAACAGTGGCCTAAGCCCACGAGAACGCTCGGGTGGCCTCAACAGTCTATCGCCCATGATTTGTGGGCTCGGTTCACCGCACGAGCGATCGCACGCTCATGAGGCCTCACATGCCAAAGTTTCGGCTTTTCGGCCTTGCCGATTCACAGTAGAGAGGGGTATGATTACACACCTATTTGTGAACGCCTTCAGAACACCCATTGAGCACCGACCTACATACATTCCAAGTATGCCATCAGCCTTTCGATTGTTAATATTCATTAGCACTCAATCCCATCACTAACACTTAAGGTGAAACAGAACACATTCAGCCTAAGCCCAAAGTAAAGTAAGGCATCGCATTTACCTTAATGGGAGAGAGGTTTGATTGCTACCCAAACACCAGCGCTTCTTCACTCTATTGGAACTCTAGAACCCATCGCACATTATCACGCGAAGAAAGAATAAGAATCGTAGTCAGAGAATAATAAAAGAAAAAAATTCAGCTTTCCAGACATACAAAAGAACCTATTTGAACACGTAAAGAAATGATCGAGAAATAAGAGAGAACATAACCTATTAATTTGTCAGAAGCAGGCACAAAAGCAAACGGCCAACACTAAAAGCAGGAAAACTGATAGAAGGTTAAGAAAAGGAAAGTGAATCAATCAGTTAGGAGAAAACCCAAGGAAAAGAAATATAGGGGCAGAGGAAAACTATAATCGGCCAAGTTGTGGTAAGGAAGAAAATGTTGAGAAGTAGAAGAGAGAAAATTTTGGTCAAGGCTTATCAACAAAAAAGGTAGAGGACAAAATCAAGAACCTAGAGTGGGAGAGACACAAGGCATTCGACCAAGTAAATATTTGAGAGCAAGAGCCGAAAGGAGTGTTGATAGTTAGTAATTTGAAAGAAAGAGCAAAATAGAAAATGAAATTAGGGAGAAGTGTAATATTCGACAAACCAAGAGAATAATCAATTTGCACAAATGAAACCCCAATGGTAAAACACAATTTAGTTAACTAAGATACACAAAACCCAAAAGAGAGGCAACAAAAATAGCTACCAAAAAACATCAAGACTAAACCCAAATCGGCACTAAGTGCCTATGACCGAAAGGAACCCAAAGACTCCCACTTTCGGCAAACTCTCCCAACAACACCCGAAATTGAAACTAAGGGGCCTAGAGACCTATTTCGGCTCACACTCCTCCCTCATTCCACATCCCACGATTTTCTCCACATAATTTTCCCCTTATCTCTCCACGATCCACTCCCATGATTACTCCACCCCCTCATCTATCAGACTTTCAATGAAACTCAAACACTAGCCGACCCAGCTGCAAAATAAGTACTCCATAATGCTGTGCCAACACTTGAACCTCAGACCTCAAGCACACCACACACGCCACTTGCCACCACACCACTAGGCCTTTTTGTGACTTAAAACAAGCATAATTATTTATAAAGCCTATGTGCCAGTATCTAGATTCTTTTAAGAGCAAAACACAAAATTATGCAAAAGCTAAGGCTTGAACCCTAGACTTCTCAAACACTCTCAAACACACTCAAATCACTTAACGAATCAAGCAAACATGCAATTTGTGTCGCAATATACAAAATTACATACTTAAATCAGTATTCCTTAAATCAGAGTCCTTTGGTACACAGATTCTCCCACAGAAACATAGTACTCCATCACTATTCACCCTAAAATCTGAAGTCTCCCTATTCTCAACTTGTCGCAAACGAGAAACCAGTGTCTCATCTATCAATTGTTTCCCCTTAATTTGCTCAGTCTACGTCGGTCTGACTTGTAGTTCAGCCAACAAGCTGCCATCATTGAACAAGCTGAGACGAGCAAACATCGCTCTTAAATCAGATATGGCCCTGCAGCTTAGTACGTTAGCTACCACATTAGCTTTGCCGGGATGGTATTCAATTGAGCAGCCATAATCTTTAAGTAGCTCGATCCTCTTACGCTGCCTAAGATTCAACTCCTTCTTAGTGAGGAGGTACTTGAGGCTTTTGTGATCTGTGTAAATAGTACACTTCTCACTATATAGGTAATGCTTCCAAATCTTCAATGCAAATACCTTCGGCCAACTCCAAGTTAAGCGTAGGGTAGTTTGTCTCATGGGTCTTAATTTGGCAAGACGCATATGCAACCACCTTACCTTCCTGCATCAGCACATAACCCAAACCAATGTGTGATGCATCACTGTAGACAGTGAATTACTTCCCAGATTCTGGCTGTATCAAGACAGGGGCCTCATTCAGAACCTTCTTCACTTTCTCAAAGCTTTTTTGCTGCTTAGCACTCCAATTATATGGTACTCCCTTACGCAGTAACTTAGTTAGAAGGGCAAAATAAGTGAAAACCCATTCACTAAACGTCGCTAATACCCAGCCAGACCCAGAAAACTTTGAATTTCAGATACGATCTTAGGTGGTTTCCAATCCAGAACAGCGTCGATTGTTCAAGGATCAACCCTGATTCCCTCGGTAGATACTATGTGACCCAGAAATGTCACCTCTCGCAGCTAGAATTTGCACTTACTGAACTTAGCGAATAACTACTTTTCCCTTAAGATTTGCAGAGCGACTCGAAGATGCGCATCATGTTCATCCTCAGTTCTCGAATACACTAGGATATCATCTATAAACACCAACACGAACCGGTCCAGATAGGGTTGGAACACCCAGTTCATGAGGTCCATAAAGGTTTCTGGTGCATTCGTTAGCCCAAACGACATTACTAGGAACTCGTAGTGACCATAACGAGCCCTAGACACTGTCTTGTACACATAAGCTTCTTTAACTCGAAGCTGATGGTATCCAGAACGGAGATCTATGTTGGAGAACACCGAAGCTCTTCGTAGCTGATTGAATAGATCGTCAATCCTTGGTAGAGGGTATTTGTTCTTGATAGTTAGTTTATTTAATTGTCGGTAGTCGATGCACATGCACATAGACCCATCCTTCTTCTTTACGAACAAAACTAGTGCTCCCCATGGAAACACACTAGGTCGAATAAATGCTCGGTCCAGTAGCTCTTGAATTTGGGCTTTTAATTCCACTAGCTCCTTCGGTGCCATCCTATAAGGGGCGATGAACACTAAAGCTGTTCCAGGCAGGAGCTCAATACTAAATTCGACCTCACGGTTAAGAGGCAACGTAAGGAGCTCGTCAGAAAATATATCGGGAAAATCTTTAACAGCTGTATTATCCTCGATAGAGGGACCCTTAGAATCAGATATACCAATGTAAGCTAGAAATGCCTCATAACCTTTACGAACCAGTTTTTCAGCCCTTATTGCAGATATCACGTTAGATAGGTAGTCTCTTTGTTCCCCAATCACAACCACCTCCTCATCCTCAGTAGTTTCTAGCACCATACACTTAGCAGCGCAATGCAAGCTTGCACGGTGTTTTATCAGCCAATACATACCCAAGATTAGATCAAATTTACCAAATGGTAGTTCCATCAAATCTGCCAGAAAAACAACCCCTTGAACCTCTAGGGCACATTTCTGATCAACTTGTCTACCCTAACTAACTGTCCTAACGGACTTATCATAGTCATTTCATTTACCGTACTCTCAAATGGAATGTCTAATGTCCCAGACACAGTGCATGCAATATATGAATGCGTTGATCCAATATCAATCAGAGTAGTATAGGGCATATTATGAATTAGAAACATACCAGTTATAACATATGGGGCGTCTTTGTCCTTTTGGTGATGTGCAACATATACCAGAGCTGGCTGCCTCACCTCAGTATTACCAACACCTCTGTCTGGTGCTCCACGACCTCGTCCCATGCCATTTTCACCTTTAGCCTGACCACAGCCTCTCGGTGGCTGCTGAATGGCCCTCATTGGCTATACCTGAGGGCCCTGGATTCCTTCTATTTCTGCCCCTATCTTTCTCGCGGTTCTGGCACTTAGACTGCTACACATCTATGGCAATTTTTGCCTTTTCTACAAGGGCAGCAAAGTCTCGCTCCCTCTGTGGAGCTATCAGTACTTGCAACTCATCTTGGAGGCCGTCCTCAAACTGCACACAGTGTTCATACTCAGTCGCTACTATCCCACGAGCATAATGGCTCAATCACAAGAACTTTGCCTCATATTCTGTCACTGTTTTATTCCTCTGGGTTAGGCTCAGAAATTCCTTCCTTCGGGCGCCCATATAACTTGCGCCTACGTACTTTCCTTGGAAAGCTTCCTTAAAAAAGTCCCACGTTACCCGATCAGCTTGAGTACCCTCTCACATAGTAAGCCACCACTTATTGGCCTCGTCCTGCAGTAAGGACACTGCACCTTTTAATTTCTATTCAGAAGTGTAGTCGAGATCGTCTATTATCCTTTCCGTGGCTTCTAACCAGTATTCTACCACATTTGGGGCTACTCCAGAAATACCCCTATAAATTTCCGCTACGTTAGATCGGAGTCACTCTAAAATTGACCCTCGATTCATTGTACTAGTAATAGCTCCAGCAACCCTCTCCAGAACGCGGAGCATAATAGAACATCATCCCCAGCCGCTCAATCATAAGACCCCATCTTAATCACTGGTGAAGCTAGTGCCTCCCTAGTAGGCATGTGGCCCGACGCAGAAGACCCAGCCCTAGCACTTCCATGGCCTCTACCGCGGCCTCTCGTACCCCTTCCATGAGAACCTCTAGTCTCATATCGATTTGCGTATTATCTACTTTAGAAGTTTTATGCATCAGTTTGTAATTCCATTAATTATTAACAAATGTCTTATGAAAGACAGTAATTAAAGTTTATTTTTGTAGATCAAGATCTCACTATAGTTTTCAGTCTTTTATAGTCTCAGTTTCCTCTATCTATAGTTTCACAGTACAATCCTACTATCCATAGTAGTCCCTAGTCTATAATAATTGACAGTATTAGAGAACTTACAGATTTGGCGCTGGAGACTCGGTGTGCCATACTTGTGAACCTTTCAAAACATTTCAAGAACAAATTTCCTGAAAATCCTAACATTTTCAAAAACCCATTCCACCGCCGAGTTTTACAGATTGGCTCTGATACTACTAAACATAACACCCCAAACTCGGCCCAGACGTTATGGCCGAATCTAGCGTGCTACATTATAGTGTCAGCCGAAAAATCAAAGTTGTGTGTCAATAACTCGTCCTCAGGTAAAAACCCCTTCATGATTTGTGGGAAACTTCGTGAATAAAGTCTTACTATTATCCAATTAATTTATCAAAACGTTCGTTATTGGTGTATTAAAATGATTTAAACCACGAAAGCTTTTTAATTAAAAACTTTGAAGTTGAGTTGCGTATCTTAAAAAAAAATGGTTTTAGTTTTGAAAACTTGTCTTATCCTAACTGACAGATTTAAGTAAATAAACAAAAGCCCAAATTAAAAATTAAATCCCATAAATGGCCTTATTACAAAACAAAACCTCAAATGTAAATAAAAATTAAATAGAACCAAAAGTGAAATTATCTGCGGCCGTATGGCCACCTCCGAGTCCCTTGTAGCACCAAATCGCCTAAGGCTGGGGATTACCTATACAGTTAAGAGAAAAGGGTGAGTTTTTAAGAAAAATCAGTGTGTAATTCCCCAACAGTCAGTTAGTAAACAGTATATGCAGTAACAGTCTGGGCCTGAGCCCTATTTAGTAATGGTACAGTGTAGGCCTTAGCCCAATACAGTAACAGTACGGTGAAATAATGCAAAAATGCAACCCACCCCAATCTAGCCAACACACCTCACTTCGTACCACCAACACACCATGTGGGGATAAAATTGACCCACCTAGCCAACACACTAATATCGCAGTTGAGCTGCCAGTATAGTGAATGTGGCACAGCCACCAGTAACAGTGTGTGGCAAAGCCACCAGTAACAGTATGTGGCAAAGCCACCAGTAACAGTATAAATGTAGCAGAGCCACCAATACTTCCTATGTACAGTATCCCAATCTCATGTAGTATGTCACGTCATAAATAATTTGTGTATGCAGTATGTCATGGTCAGTATCAGTCATAGTCATACCATAAATACAGTCAATCTACCTGTAAATGTATAGTAGACATGTTTACGCATTAGGGGTAAAATAGTCATTTTACCTTCCATGGGTATTTTGGTCAGTTTTACCTATTTTGGGGTTTCCAATACACATACCGACCTCTTAGAAGATCTACAGTCACTTAGAGTGACCTAGGTAACCTAAACGGTCATAATAGTATAGTAGGCCTAAGGCCTCTTGCCTGGCTTAAGTGAGCCCACATGCTCGTGTGGCCCATTTAGCCAGATTCAGTCACGGTTAAGCAAACTACATAGTCCAGTTCAGAATTTACCATATATCATGGATTTTATCCGTGCGGGATCCACGACCCATTCGATCCATTTTGGCCATCGTGACCCAACAGCGGCCTAAGCCTACGAGAACGCTCGGGTGGCCTGTACAGTCTATCGCCTATGATTTGTGGGCATGGTTCACTGCACGAGTGGTCACACGCTCATGAGGCCTCACATGCCGAAGTTTTAGCTTTTTGGCTTTGCCGATTCACAGTAGAGAGGGGTGTGATTACACACCTATTTGTGAACGCCTTCGGAACACCCATTGAGCACCAACCTACATACATTCCAAGTATGCCATCAGCCTTTTGATTGTTAATATTCATTAGCACTCAATCCTATCACTAACACTTAAGGTGAAACAGAACACATTCGGCCTAAGCCCAAAGTAAAGTGAGGCATTGCATTTACCTTAATGGGAGAGAGGTTTGATTGCTACCCAAACACCAGCGCTTCTTCACTCTACTGGAACTCTAGAACCCATCGCACATTATCACGGGAAGAAAGAATAAGAATCGTAGTTAGAGAACAATAAAAGAAAAACTTTCGACTTTCTAGACATACAACAGAACCGATTTGAACACCTAAAGAAATGATCGAGAAAGAAGAGAGAACATAGGAGTACCTATTGATTTGTCAGAACCTTGCAAGATCGTAACCACAACTCCAAAAGTAGGCACAAAAGCAAACGATCAACACCAAAAGGAGGAAAACTGATAGAAGGTTAAGAAAAGGAAAGTGTGTAACACCACTCGACCCATACCCGTCGGAGGAGAGTCAAGAGGCATCACCAGACCATTTCCTTTAAGACCATTACTATTCATATGGTAAAAAGAATGTCAAAGTTTAATGAGACTCAGAACCGAAATCAACTAGGACAATTTACCAAGTTCAAAACAACGTAAAGCATCACATACCAATGAATTTCATATACGCTCCATTTAGTCCTTATGTACCTATCGAAAGGTTGCATTCAATATCACTATTAATCATATTAAAACCACACATGCTTTATAAGATATATATATACTAAGACATGACTTACTTCGAGCCTAGTTTACCAAATGCATATCTTAAACTTCTAATCACATATAACGTACCATCTTTAAAACCATGAATATGGATGTAAGACATTCGGGTAAGCCATTTTCGCATGGCTGACTTAATTACAACTTCAAAATCGTATTTGATTAACATCAAAATGTCAAGTCTATACATGCCATTTTCGAGGTATAGTTACAAAACACCAAAAGATGCTTTGATGGTTTGGATGTCTTCAACCCTGGAATTCCCAAGCCTGTAGCTATCAATCGAGATCTATAAAACAGAAAGTAAGAGCAACGGGGTAAGCATTTATTCGCCTAGTAAGTTTTAAGAGATAAAAATCTATACTTAAAGACCAAACACATCCAACCAATTTGCAAAATTGAATTAGGACATAATGTGTAAATATATATATATATACGTGCCTTAACCAGAACAGCACCTTTCCACATAAACCGAATTCCAAATACCACAACAAGTCACATGCTTTTCTACTTTCCTAAATCATGATCAAATACGATAATACTAATTTGATGAATCATAATTCAACAGAAATTCAGCTCACAAATTGTATACGGCACATACCTGGATAATTTAAGATAATAGATTCATCAGTCACAATTATTATAGTCGAATTTATATATCCTCAGCATGTATGCCTTCGAGCTTGGCCCGAAATATGACGCTAGCCTTAAGGCTCTTCTGGATTCTACCCGGACAAATCACTAGCATGAATGCCCTTTGGAGCTTGACCCAGATACAATTCTGGCACGTAGGCCCTTCGAGATTTAACCCGGATACAACTCTGGCACGTAGGACCTTCGGGATTTAACTCGGATACAACTATGGCACGTCGGCCCTTCGGGATTTAACCCGGATACAAGCACTGAGACATATTCATTTGAAACGATCGCATATAATTCTCACAGATCTTATTGTACGATAACATTCATTTGCCTTATTTATACGTTAATGCATAGTACGGCATTTGATTTCACACACGTTCGGTCAACAAGCATATAAGAAATTCGCTTATCAAATTGATTTCTAAAGCCTTCAGATGTCTAATAACCTTTCGGCTATTTGTCTAATTTCGCTATTACATTATGCCACTCATAGACCACATACTTCACTTATCTTCCACATGAGTAACTAAATGTGTACATCATATTAAAAGTCAAGTCTCGTGTTAAACTCTGACGCTTGAAACTTACCTCGTCTTTCGGAGTATTTACGAGTCGACTATTCCGTCACCTTAGCCTTTCCTTTATCCGATGCTTCGCCTCTAAGCTCTTGAGCTTAAATAAACAATTTAAGTATATAAATTTTCATATCCTTCACTAAATCAAAACAAAGAATGCAACTATCCTTTCTAAGTCACCCACACATATTCGGTCAAATATATAAACATGTATATGTGTTCATCATAATTCTCCACTAAATCATTTATTCTACCAAGTATACATGGTCTCAAAAATTAAACCACTCGGTACTCACCTATATATATAACTAAAAGTTATTTCTCACAACTATTAATTTCGGTACTTTGAGCAATGACATTAACAAAGATAAAAATCCTTTTAAAACGTTTAATACACATGAATACATGATAGGCATCATGACCAAATGCTCCACAAATGACCTCATAACATTTAAATTTCCATTCTAAACTACCCAAAGCCAAAACTTCCAACTTAACTAACAAGAGTCTTACACCATTTTAAACCATCTATAATTCAATATACATAAACTTCAACCCACCAATCAAGAAGCACTTCTATTAATAAATCACACCTATTGCCGAATGCTATAAGGGTTCAAATCAAAACATTTCAATTAACTAATTCATTCATAATACACGAGTTATTTTAATAAGCCTCCACCAAGCATTGTACATTATGGCCGAATGGTCTCCTAAAACTTATCCCACAAACCGAATGTGAAAGTAAAATTTATACAATTCAATAATATCAATTACTTTTACCAATTCAATGATCAAAGCTCAACTATAATTTAAAATGGGCACCAAAATATTATATTTATCATTCAGAGTCTCATACATTCAAAACCTCCACCATTAGCATACTTCTAGACTTGGCCGAAAGCCTTACACAACCAAGACTCAAAAATTTCCACCATGGCAACTGTAATGACTTCATTTCTAGCTCAATTCCATGTATACTACTATAGTCTATGAACTTTAACCAAAACAAAACACAAAATCTTTCACCATGTGGCCATAACCGAAAGTTCATGGATTAATTCACAAAACTAATACATGGGTTTTGTTGTGAGCTTCAAAACCAACCGAATTTCTCAAAAATAAAAAGAAAATACATGAAAATTTACCTTAATTTGAAGCAAGTAAGATGACCAAATGGTGGCTTATTTCTCCCCCCTTTTTCTCTTCAAGTTACAGCAAAGAAGAACAAATGAATTGACTTTGTTCTTTTCACCATTTCCTTTGTTATTTTATTCACTTTATTATCCAATTAGGCATAATTTCACATAATTTAATCATAAACATAAAACTAATATAATTTATTAGCCTAATCATCATGCATGGCCGGCCACTAAATGTAAAAAGGTTAATTTGACATGCAAATCCCTTACTTTGAAACCTTATACAACTTCTTTCTTGAATTTGGCCATAAACATCATAGTTCTTATCACTTTAGTCCTTTAGTTCAGCAATCACATTCAATATGTCAAATTCAAACATTTCAATTTCACACATACATTTATCACATACATTAGAAATAAAATAACGTATTCAATTATTTTTATGACTCGTTTTAGCGGTCCTGAAACCACTTCCCGAGTAGGGTCAAAATAGGGCTGTCACAACTCTTCCCCTCAAGGTATTTTCGTCCCCGAAAATCTTACCCGAAAATAGATTTCGATATCTTTCTTTCATAGCATTCTCAGGCTCCCAAGTTGCTTCCTCGATCTCGTGCTTGAGCCACAGCACTTTTACTGACGGAACCTTTTTATTTCGTAATTCTTTAACCTCTCGAGCTAAAATACGGATAGGTTCTTCTTCATAACTCAAATCAGATTGAATTTCAATTTCTGACGGATTTATCACATGCGAAGGATCGGATCTATAGCGACGGAGCATCGATACATGGAAAACGTTGTGGATTTTTTCAAGTTCAGGGGGCAAAATCAATCTATAAGCAACCGGCCCAATCCGTTCTGATATCTCGTACAGCCCGATGAATCTCGGACTTAACTTGCCTTTACGTCCGAATCTGAGCACCTTTTTCCAAGTTGAAACTTTTAAAAACACTTTATTACCAACCTGATACTCGATATTTTTATGTTTCAGATCTGCGTATGATTTCTGACGATCGGATGCTGCTTTCAAACTGTCACGAATCGCTTTCACTTTCTGCTCAGCTTCTTTGACTAAATCAACTCCGAAAATCTTGTTTTCACTAAGTTCGGTCCAAAACAAAGGTGTACGGCACACTCGACCGTAAAGGGCTTCGTAGGGTGCCATTTGAATACTCGATTGAAAACTGTTATTATACGCAAATTCAATCAGGCGCAAATATTTTTCCCACGAACTGTTAAACTCGAGAATGCAAGATCTCAACATGTCCTCGAGTATCTGAATAACCCGTTCAGATTGACCGTCAGTCTGTGGATTGAAAGCGTTTCTAAAATGGAGCTTAGTACCCAATGCTTCATGTAATTTCTTTCAAAATCGCGAAGTAAATCAGGGATCTCGGTCTGAAACAATAGAAGTTGGCACTCCGTGCAATCGCACAATTTGGGAGATGTATAATTCCGCTAATTTATCAAGTGAAAAGTCTGTACGAACCAGGATGAAATGAGCTGATTTAGTCTATCAACAACAACCCAAATGGAATCTTTCTTACTCGGTGTTAGCGGCAACCCAGACAGAAAATCCATCATAACTCAATCCCACTTCCACTCAGGTATCAAAATCGGCTGAAGCAGACCCGAAGGCACCTGATGTTCCGCTTTTATTTGTTGGCACATTAAACACTTAGAGACAAATTCGGAGATATCCCATTTCATACCGTGCCACCAATATTGTCGTTTCAAGTTATTATACATTTTCGTGCTACCTGGATGAACTGACATTCGGCAATTATGGGCTTTATTCAAAACCGTCGAAACTAGCTCAGAATTTCTCGGAATACACAATCGGTCCGTAAATCTCAAACAATCTTTTCCATCAACTCGAAACTCTGTATCTTCACCCGACATGTATTGAGCTTGCTTAGCAATCAAGTTATCATCAACTTTCTGAGCCTCACAAATTTGCCGTACAAATACTGGCTCCGCTCTTAATTCGGCTATCAACACGTCATCTGCCGACATTGTTAGTTTCACGTTCATAGCTCGCAAGGAAAATAGGGATTTTCGGCTAAGAGCGTCTGCAACCACATTAGCTTTTCCCGGGTGATAATCAATAATAAGTTCGTAGTCTTTTAGCAATTCTAGCCACCGTCTTTGCCTCAAATTCAAATCTCTTTGAGTCATCAGATATTTGAGACTTTTGTGATCGGAGAATATGTGACATTTCTCACCGACCATATAGTGTCGCCAAATATTCAGGGCAAAAATGATAGCGGGTAATTCAAGATCATGAGTCGGATAATTTTGCTCGTGAGGCTTCAACTGTCTCGAAGCATAAGCGACAACTCGACCTTCTTGCATCAAAATGCAGCCTAAACCGTTCAGAGATGCATCACTAAAAGCTACAAATTCTTTGACGGATTCTAGCTGAACTAACACTGGAGCTTCCGCCAAAAGGGTTTTCAGTTCGTCGAAACTTTGCTGACACTTATCTGACCACTCGAACTTGACCTCTTTTTGCAGCAGCTTCGTCAACGGGGTCGCAATCATCAAAAAACCTTTGACGAATCGTCGGTAATAACCGGCAAGTCCCAAGAAGCTTCAAACTTCAGAAACATTTCTAGGGGGTTTCCAGTCGAGAATAGCTGAAATTTTGTTCGGATCGACTCGAATACCCAAAGCAGACACTATATGTTCCAAGAAGCCGACCTCACGCAACCAGAATTCGCACTTACTGAATTTTGCATACAATTGATTTTCACGAAAAGTCTGAAGTACAAGTCTCAAATGTTCGGCATGCTCATTTTCATCGCGAGAGTAAATCAAAATATCATCGATGAACACTACTACAAAACGGTCCAAATATGGCCTGAACACCCGATTCATCAAATCTAGGAAAATCACAGGGGCATTAGTGAGCCCAAACGGCATCACTAAAAATTCATAGTGTCCGTACCTCGTTCTGAATGTGGTCTTCGGCACGTCGCAATCTCTAACCCTCAACTGGTAATAACCGGATCGTAAATCAATCTTCGAAAACACTGAAGCTCCTTTCAACTGATCAAATAGGTCATTAATTCGAGGCAACGGATACTTATTCTTTACAGTGGCTTTATTCAGCTGTCGATAATCAATGCACATTCGCATAGTCCCGTCTTTCTTTTTCACAAACAAAACTGGTGCTCCCTAAGGTGAGAAACTTGGTCGCGCGAAGCCCCTGTTTGTCAACTCTTGCAGCTGAGATTTCAGTTCTTTTAATTCGGTAGGTGCCATACAGTACGGGGCAATCGAAATCGAAGTCGTACCCGGAACTAATTCTATACCGAATTCAACCTCTCTAACGGGCGACAATCCTAGCAATTCCTCGGGAAACACATCCGGATACTCTCTAACCACGGGTACAGTCTCAAGTTCTCGTTTGGATACTTTATCGTCTAACACATAGGCCAGATATGCTTCATAGCCCTTTCTCACATATCTCTGAGCTGACATAGTCGTGATTATGGCAGGTAGCCGGTTTAAAACAGTGGACTCAATTTGGATTATTTCATTATTCGAACATCGCAAATCAATAGTCTTTCACTTGCAATTCACTATCGCGTCGTGCACAGTCAACCAATCCATTCCGAGAATAACGTCAAATTCATCGAAGGGTAAAAGCATCAAATCAGCTGGAAAACAGAAACCTCGAGCCATTAGGGGACATTTCTTGCATATTATCAACCAGAACACAACGACCCAGGGGATTTGACACTCGAATTACGAACTCAGTAGACTTAACAGGAAGAGTCTTACTGGAAGCTAAGGTTTCACACACATATGAATGGGTTGAACCGGGATCAATCAGAGCAATAACATCAGTGTTAAAGAGTGTGAATGTACCAGTAATAACATCTGGAGAAGAAGCCTCCTCGCGAGCTTGAATAGCATACGCTCTAGCAGGTGCTCGAGCCTCGGATCTGACTGTAGTGTCCCTAGTCCCTCTCTACCTACCACTAATATTACCACCCCACCGCGGTGGTCTACCCAGTGCGGCAGTGCCACTAGCTCTTTGACTCAGATCGGGAGTGCGCTCATCAACTTTCGGACAGTCTTTAATAAAATGATCGACAGATCCACATCTGAAGCAAGAGCGATCACGATGCCTACAACTTCCCGAGTGCCATTTACCACAATATTTGCAGTCAGATCTATCCCGACGTTCATTTCTAACACTGGCGATGGATGTAGCTCGCGAACTCACGGGAGGTCGATGATGCTCACGTCTAGAAGAACCCGATGTATAATTAGATCAGCCCGAGTCATCTCTAGTCTTCTTGGACGATTACAGAATAGATTTTCCCGCAGATCTCTTACAGAACTCTCTAGCTCCATATTCGACTTTTCTTTTCTCATTACCGAGCTCTTCGACTTTGCAAGCTCGCTCGACTAACACGACAAACTCCTTAATTTCCAGAATTCCCACCAGTAGTCTGATATCTTCATTTAATCCATCCTCAAAATGCTTACACATAATAGCCTCGGAGGATACACATTCTCGAGCATATCGGCTGAGCCGTACAAATTCTCTCTCATACTCGGTTACTGACATCTGACCTTGTTTAAGCTCAAGAAATTCCGTCCATTTCTTATCGATGAATCTCTGACTGATATATTTCTTACGGAACTCGGTTTAGAAAAACTCTCAGGTGACCCACTCTTTCGGGACAACAGAGACCAGAGTGTTCCACCAGTAATATGCAGAGTCGCGCAATAGAGATATCGCATATTTTAAACATTCCTCAAGCGTACAGGATAGCTCGTCGAATACTCGGATGGTGTTATCGAGCCAAAATTCGGCCCGCTTGGCATCGTCACTGGGGGTAGCCTAGAACTCTTCAGCTCCATATTATCTAATTTTGTCGACTGGGGGCCTATTCGATCTCACTGGATCGGTCACATGAGGGGCCATATAAGTCGGAAGCGGAGTATTCAGGGGTAGAGGTTGCGGAACAGCCGAATTTGATCTAATGAATTGAGCGAACCAGTCGCTCATCATCGCATAAAAGGCTTGTCTAGCGTCATCATCTCAATGACTGATATTCGGTTGAGGGTCAGGCGGCGCTGTCCCTTGCGCGGGAGCAGGCGCTACGCTCTTGACATCGTCCGCTACGGCTCTATCGGGTTCGGGATCCATTCTATACTAAAAAATCACATTTCAGTTGTCAGAAGTCATCACACTATCGCATTAACATCAGATGGCATGTATAGCTAGACTCGTACTTACTACGGTAGTCTGAGAATCGACTAAACCGTAGCTCTGGTACTAATAAAATGTAACACCCCTCGACCCGTACCCGTCGCAGGAGAGTCAAGAGGCATCGCCAGACCATTTCCTTTAAGACCATTACTATTCATATGGTAAAAAGAATGTCAAAGTTTAATGAGACTCAGAACCGAAATCAACTAGGCCGATTTACCAAGTTCAAAACAACGTAAAACATCACATACCAACGAATTACATATACGCTCCATTTAGTCCTTATGTACCTATCGAAAGGTTGCATTCAATATCACTATTAATCACATTAAAACCACACATGCTTTATAAGATATATATATACTAAGACATGACTTACTTCGAGCCTAGTTTTCCAAATGCATATCTTAAACTTCCAACCACATATAACGCACCATCTTTAAAACCATGAATATGGATGTAAGACATTTGGGTAAGCCATTTTCGCATGGCTGACTTAATTACAACTTCAAAATCGTATTTGATTAACATCAAAATGTCAAGTCTATACATGCCATTTTCGAGGTATAGTTACAAAATACCGAAAGATGCTTTGATAGTGTGGATGTTTTCAACCCTGGAATTCCCGAGACCGTAGCTATAAATTGAGATCTATAAAACAGAAAGTAAGAGCAACGGAGTAAATTTTTTATTCTCTTAGTAAGTTTTAAGAGATAAAAATCTATACTTAAAGACTAAACACATCCAACCAATTGGAAAAATTGAATTAGGACATAATGAGTAAATATATATATACGTGCCTTAACGAGAATTGCACCTTTCCACATAAACTGAATTCCAAATACCACAACAAGTCACATGCTTTTCTACTTTCCTAAATCATGATCAAATACGATAATACTAATTTGATGAATCATAATTCAACAGAAATTCGGCTCACAAATTGTATACGTCACATACCTGGATAATTTAAGATAATAGATTCATCAGTCACAATTGTTATAGTCGAATTTATATATCCTCAGCATGTATGCCTTCGAGCTTGGCCCGGAATATGACGCTAGCCTTAAGGCTCTTCGGGATTCTACTCGGACAAATCACTGGCACGATTGCCCTTCGAAGCTTGACCCGGATATAATACTGGCACGTAGGCCCTTCGAGATTTAACCCGGATGCAACTCTGGCACGTAGGCCCTTCGGGATTTAACCCGGATACAACTCTGGCACGTAGGCCCTTCGGGATTTAACCCGGATACAAGCACTGAGACATATTCATTTGAAACCATCGCATATAATTTTCACAGAACTTATTGTACGATAACATTCATTCGCCTCATTTATACGTTAATGCATAGTACGACATTTGATTTCACACAGGTTCGATCAACAAGCATATAAGAAATTCGCTTATCAAATTGATTTCTAAAGCCTTCAGATGTCTAATAACCTTTCGGCTATTTGTCTAATTTCGCTATTACATTATGCCACTCATAGACCACATACTTCACTTATCTTCCACATGAGTAACTAAATGTGTACATCATATTAAAAGTCAAGTCTCGTGCTAAACTATGACGCTTAAAACTTACCTCGTATTTCGGAGTATTTACGAGTCGACTATTCCGTCACCTTAGCCTTTCCTTTATCCGATGCTTCGCCTCTAAGCTCTTGAGCTTAAATAAACAATTTAAGTATATAAATTTTCATATCCTTCACTAAATCAAAACAAAGAATGCAACTATCCTTTCTAAGTCACCCACACATATTCGGTCAAATATATAAACATGTATATGTGTTCATCATAATTCTCCACTAAATCATTTATTCTACCAAGTATGCATGGCCTCAAAAAGTAAACCACTCGGTACTCTTATATATATATAACTAAAAGTTATTTCTCACAACTATTAATTTCGATACTTTGAGCAATGACATTAACAAAGATAAAAATCCTTTTAAAACGTTTAATACACATGAATACATGATAGGCATCATGACCGAATGCTCCACAAATGACCTCATAACATTTAAATTTCCATTCTAAACTACCCAAAGCCGAAACTTCCAACTTAACTAACAAGAGTCTTACACCATTTTAAACCATCTATAATTCAATATACATAAACTTCAACCCATCAATCAAGCACTTCTATTAATAAATCACACCTATTGCCAAATGCTATAAGGGTTCAAATCAAAACATTTCAATTAACTAATTCATTCATAATACACGAGTTATTTTAATAAGCCTTCACCAAGCATTGTACACTATGGCCGAATGGTCTCCTAAAACTTATCCCACAAACCGAATGTGAAAGCAAAATTTATACAATTCAATAATATCAATTACTTTTACCAATTCAATGATCAAAGCTCAACTATAATTTAAAATGGGCACCAAAATATTATATTTATCATTCAAAGTCTCATACATTCAAAACCTCCACCATTAGCATACTTCTAGACTTGGCCGAAAGCCTTACACAACCAAGGCTCAAAAATTTCCACCATGGCAACGGTAATGACTTCATTTCTAGCTCAATTCCATGTATACTACTATAGTCTATGAACTTTAACCAAAACAAAACACAAAATCTTTCACCATGTGGCCATAACCGAAAGTTCATGGATTAATTCACAAAACTAATACATGGGTTTTGTTGTGAGCTTCAAAACCAACCGAATTTCTCAAAAATAAAAAGAAAATACATGAAACTTTACCTTAATTTGAAGCAAGTAAGATGACCGAATGGTGGCTTATTTCTCCCCCCTTTTTCTCTTCAAGTTACGGAAAAGAAGAACAAATGACTTCACTTTGTTCTTTTCACCATTTCCTTTGTTATTTTATTCACTTTATTATCCAATTAGGCATAATTTCACATAATTTAATCATAAACATAAAACTAATATAATTTATTAGCCTAATCATCATGCATGGCCGGCCACTGAATGTAAAAAGGTTAATTTGACATGCAAATCCCTTACCTTGAAACCTTATACAACTTCTTTCTTGAATTTGGCCACAAACATCATAGTTCTTATCACTTTAGTCCTTTAGTTCAGCAATCACATTCAATATGTCAAATTAAAACATTTCAATTTCACACATACATTTATCACATACATTAGAAATAAGATAACGTATTCAATTATTTTTATAACTCGGTTTAGCAGTCCCGAAACCACTTCCCGACTAGGGTCACAATAGGGCTGTCACAACTCTCCCCCCTCAAGGGATTTTCATCCCTGAAAATCTTACCCGAAAATAGATTTGGATATCTTTCTTTCATAGCATTCTCAGGCTCTCAAGTTGCTTCCTCGATCCCGTGCTTGAGCCACAGCACTTTTACTAATGGAACCTTTTTATTTCGTAATTCTTTAACCTCTCCAGCTAAAATACGGATAGGTTCTTCTTCATAACTCAAATAAGGTTGAATTTCAATTTCCGATGGATTTATCACATGCGAAGGATCGGATCTATAGCGACGGAGCATCGATACATGGAAAACGTTGTGGATTTTTTCAAGTTCAGGGGGCAAAATCAATCTATAAGCAACCGGCCCAATCCGTTCCGCTATCTCGTACGGCCCGATGAATCTCGGACTTAACTTGCCTTTACGTCCAAATCTGGGCACCTTTTTCCAAGTTGAAACTTTTAAAAACACTTTATCACCAACCTGATACTCGATATTTTTACATTTCAGATCTGCGTATGATTTCTGACGATCGGATGCTGCTTTCAAACTGTCACGAATCACTTTCACTTTCTGCTCGGCTTCTTTGACTAAATCAACTCCGAAAATCTTGTTTTCACTAAGTTCGGTCCAAAACAAAGGTGTACGGTACACTTGACCGTAAAGGGCTTCGTAGGGTGCAATTTGAATACTCGATTGAAAACTGTTATTATACGCGAATTCAATCAGGGGCAAATATTTTTCCCACGAACCGTTAAACTCAAGAATGCAAGATCTCAACATGTCCTCGAGTATCTGAATAACCCGTTCGGATTGACCGTCAGTCTGCGGATGGAAAGTGGTTCTAAAATGGAGCTTAGTACCCAATGCTTCGTGTAATTTCTTCCAAAATCGCGAAGTAAATCGGGGATCTCGGTCTGAAACAATAGAAGTTGGCACTCCGTGCAATCGCACAATCTGGGAGATGTATAATTCCGCTAATTTATCAAGTGAAAAGTCTGTACGAATCAGGATGAAATGAACTGATTTAGTTAGTCTATCAGCAACAACCCAAATGGAATCTTTCTTACTCGGCGTTAGTGGCAACCCAGACAGAGAATCCATCATAACTCAATCCCACTTCCACTTAGGTATCAAAATCGGCTGAAGCAAACCTGAAGGCACCTGATGTTCCGCTTTTATTTGTTGGCACACTAAACACTTAGAGACAAATTCGGAGATATCCCGTTTCATACTGTGCTACCAATATTGTCGTTTCAAGTCATTATACATTTTCGTGCTACCCGGATGAACTGACATTCGGCTATTATGGGCTTCATTCAAAACCGTCGAAACTAGCTCAGAATTTCTCAGAATACACAATCGGTCCGTAAATCTCAAACAATCTTTTCCATCAACTCGAAACTCTGTATCTTCACCCGACATGTAATGAGCTCGCTTAGCAATCAAGTCATCATCGACTTTCTGAGCCTCACAAATTTGCCGTACAAATACTGGCTTCGCTCTTAATTTAGCTACCAACACGTCATCAGCCGACATTATTAGTTTCACGTTCATAGCTCGCAAGGAAAATAGGGATTTTCAGCTAAGAGTGTCTGCAACCACATTAGCTTTTCCCGGGTGATAATCAATAATAAGTTCGTAGTCTTTTAGCAATTCTAGCCACCGTCTTTGCCTCAAATTCAAATCTCTTTAAGTCATCAGATATTTGAGACTTTTGTGATCGGAGAATATGTGACATTTCTCACCGAACAGATAGTGTCGCCAAATCTTCAGGGCGAAAATGATAGCGGCTAATTCAAGATCATGAGTCAGATAATTTTGCTCGTGAGGCTTCAACTGTCTCGAAGCATAAGCGACAACCTGACCTTCTTGCATCAAAATATAGCCTAACCCGTTCAGAGATGCATCACTAAAAGCTACAAATTCTTTGCCGGATTCTAGCTGAACTAACATTGGAGCTTCCGTCAAAAGGGTTTTCAGTTGGTTGAAACTTTGCTGACACTTATCTGACCACTCGAACTTGACCTCTTTTTACAGCAGCTTCGTCAACGGGGTCGCAATCATCAAAAAACCTTTGACGAATCGTCGGTAATAACCGGCAAGTCCTAAGAAGCTTCGAACTTCAGAAACATTTCTAGGGGGTTTCCAGTCGAGAATAGCTGAAATTTTGTTCAGATCGACTCGAATACCCAAAGCAGACACTATATGTCCCAAGAAGCCGACCTCACGCAACAAGAATTCGCACTTACTGAATTTCGCATACAATTGATTTTCACGC
Source organism: Gossypium stocksii (assembly GCA_020496765.1). Lineage (NCBI taxonomy): Eukaryota > Viridiplantae > Streptophyta > Magnoliopsida > Malvales > Malvaceae > Gossypium > Gossypium stocksii. The sequence goes on from CM035622.1 coordinate 62,042,413, forward strand.
AAAGTCTGAAGTACAAGTCTCAAATGTTCGGCATGCTCATTCTCATCGCGAGAGTAAATCAAAATATCATCGATGAACACTACTACAAAACGGTCCAAATACGGCTTGAACACCGGATTCATCAAATCCATGAAAATCGCAGGGGCATTAGTGAGCCCAAACGGCATCACTAAAAATTCGTAGTGTCCGTACCTCGTTCTAAATGTGGTCTTCGGCACGTCGCAATCTCTAACCCTCAACTGGTAATAACCGCATCATAAATAAATCTTTAAAAACACTGAAGCTCCTTTCAACTGATCAAACAGGTCGTCAATCCGGGGCAACGGATACTTATTCTTTACAGTGGCTTTATTCAGCTGTCGATAATCAATGCACATTCGCATAGTCCCGTCTTTCTTTTTCACAAACAAAACTGGTGCTCCCTAAGGTGAGAAACTTGGTCGCGCGGAGCCCCTGTCTGTCAACTCTTGCAGCTGAGATTTTAGTTCTTTTAATTTGGTAGGTGCCATACAGTATGGGGCAATCGAAATCGAAGTCGTACCCGGAACTAATTCTATACCGAATTCAACCTCTCTAACGGGCGGCAATCCCGACAATTCCTCGGGAAACACATCCGGATACTCTCTAACCACGGGTACAATCTCAAGTTCTCGTTCGGATACTTTATCGTCTAACACATAGGCCAGATATGCTTCATAGCCCTTTCTCACATATCTCTGAGCTGACATGATCGTGATTATGGCAGGTAGCCCATTTAAAACAGTGGACTCAATTCGGATTATTTCATTATTCAAACATCGCAAATCAATAGTCTTTCACTTGCAATTCACTATCGCGTCGTGCACAGTCAACCAATCCATTCCGAGAATAACGTCAAATTCATCGAAGGGTAAAAGCATCAAATCAGCTGGAAAACAGAAACCTCGAGCCATTAGGGGACATTTCTTGCATATCTTATCAACCAGAACACAACGATCCAAGGGATTCGACACTCAAATTAAGAACTCAGTAGACTCAACAGGAAGAGTCTTACTGGAAGCTAAGGTTTCACACAAATATGAATGGGTTGAACCGGGATCAATCAGAGCAATAACATCAGTGTTAAAGAGTGTGAAAGTACCGGTAATAACATCTGGAGAAGAAGCCTCCTCGCGAGCCCGAATACCATACGCTCTAGCAGGTGCTCGAGCCTCGGATTTGACTGCAGTTTCCCTAGTCCCTCTCTACCTACCACTAATATTACCACCCCGCCGCAGTGGTCTACCCAGTGCGGCCATGCCACTAGCTCTTTGACTCAGATCGGGAGTGCGCTCATCAACTTTCAGACAATCTTTAATAAAATGATCGGCAGATCCACATCTGAAGCAAGAGCGATTACGATGCCTACAACTTCCCGGGTGCCATTTACCACAATATTTGCAATCAGATCTATCCCGACGTTCATTTTCAACACTGGGGATGGATATAGCTCGCGAACTCACGGGAGGTCGGTGATGCTCACGTCTAGAAGAACCCGATGTATAATTAGATCGGCCCGAGTCATCTCTAGTCTTTTTGGACGATTACAGAACAGATTTTCCCGCAGATCTCTTACGGAACTCTCTAGCTCCATCTTCGGCTTTTCTTTTCTCATTACCGAGCTCTTCGGCTTTGCAAGCTCGCTCGACTAACACGACAAACTCCTTAATTTCCAGAATTCCTACCAGTAGTCTGATATCTTCATTTAATCCATCCTCAAAACGCTTACACATAATAGCCTCGGAGGATACACATTCTCGAGCATATCGGCTGAGTCGCACGAATTCTCTCTCATACTCGGTTACTGACATCTAACCTTGTTTAAGCTCAAGAAATTCCGTCCATTTCTGATCGATGAATCTCTGACTGATATATTTCTTACGGAACTCGGTTTAGAAAAACTCTCAGGTGACCCACTCTTTCGGGACAACAGAGACCAGAGTGTTCCACCAGTAATATGCAGAGTCGCGCAACAGAGATATCGCATATTTTAAACATTCCTCAGGCGTACAGGATAGCTCGTCGAATACTCAGATGGTGTTATCGAGCCAAAATTTGGCCCGCTCGGCATCGTCACTGGGGGTAGCCTGGAACTCTTCAGCTCCATATTTTCTAATTTTGTCGACTGGGGGCCTACTTGATCTCACTGGATCAGTCACAGGAGGGGCCATATAAGTCGGAAGTGGAGTATTCGGGGGTGGAGGTTGCGGAACAGCCGGATTTGATCTAATGAATTGAGCGAACCAGTCACTCATCATCGCATAAAAGGCTTGTCTAGCGTCATCACCTCAATGACTGATATTCGGCTGAGAGTCAGGCGGCGCTGTCCCTTACGCGGTACCCAGCGCTACGCTCTTGACATCGTCTGCTACGGCTCGATCTGGTTCGGGATCCATTCTATACCAAAAAATCACATTTCAGTTGTTAGAAGTCATCATACTATCACATTAACATCAGATGGCATGTATAGCTAGACTCGTACTTACTACGGTAGTCTGAGAATCGACTAAACCGTAGCTCTGATACTAATAATATGTAACACCCCTCGACCCGTACCCATCGCAGGAGAGTCAAGAGGCATCACCAGACCATTTCCTTTAAGACCATTACTATTCATATGGTAAAAAGAATGTCAAAGTTTAATGAGACTCAGAACCGAAATCAACTAGGCCGATTTACCAAGTTCAAAACAACGTAAAGCATCACATACCAACGAATTTCATATACGCTCCATTTAGTCCTTATGTACCTATCAAAAGGTTGCATTCAATATCACTCTTAATCACATTAAAACCACACATGCTTTATAAGATATATATATACTAAGACATGACTTACTTCGAGCCTAGTTTACCAAATGCATATCTTAAACTTCCAATCACATATAACGTACCATCTTTAAAACCATGAATATGGATGGAAGACATTCGGGTAAGCCATTTTCGCATGGCTGACTTAATTACAACTTCAAAATCGTATTTGATTAACATCAAAATGTCAAGTCTATTCATGCCATTTTCGAGGTATAGTTACAAAATACTGAAAGGTCTTTGATAGTGTGGATGTTTTCAACCTTGGAATTCCCGAGACCGTAGCTATCAATCGAGATCTATAAAATAGAAAGTAAGAGCAACGGAGTAAGCTTTTATTCGCTTAGTAAGTTTTAAGAGATAAAAATCTATACTTAAAGACCAAACACATCCAACCAATTTGCAAAATTGAATTAGGACATAATGTGTAAATATATATATGTACGTGCCTTAACCAGAACAGTACCTTTCCACAAAAACTGAATTCTAAATACCACAACAAGTCACATGCTTTTCTACTTTCCTAAATCATGATCAAATACGATAATACTAATTTGATGAATCATAATTCAACAAAAATTCGGCTCACAAATTGTATACGGCACATACCTGGATAATTTAAGATAATAGATTCATCAGTCACAATTATTATAGTCGAATTTATATATCCTCAGCATGTATGCCTTCGAGCTTGGCCCAGAATATGACGCTAGCCTTAAGGCTCTTTGGGATTCTACTCGGACAAATCACTGGCACGAATGCCCTTTGGAGCTTGACCCGGATACAATTCTGGCACGTAGGCCCTTCGAGATTTAACCCGGATACAACTTTGGCACGTAGGCCCTTCGGGATTTAACCCGAATCAACTCTGGCACGTAGGCCCTTCGGGATTTAACCCGAATACAAGCACTGAGACATATTCATTTGAAACCATCGCATATAATTTTCACAGAACTTATTGTACGATAACATTCATTCGCCTTATTTATACGTTAATGCATAATGCGACATTTGATTTCACACAGGTTCGGTCAACAAGCATATAAGAAATTCACTTATCAAATTGATTTCTAAAGCCTTCAGATGTCTAATAACCTTTCGGCTATTTGTCTAATTTCGCTATTACATTATGCCACTCATAGACTATATACTTCACTTATCTTCCACATGAATAACTAAATGTGTACATCATATTAAAAGTCAAGTCTCGTGCTAAACTATGACGCTTAAAACTTACCTCGTATTTCGGAGTATTTACGAGTCGACTATTCCGTCACCTTAGCCTTTCCTTTATCCGATGCTTCGCCTCTAAGCTCTTGAGCTTAAATAAACAATTTAAGTATATAAATTTTCATATCCTTCACTAAATCAAAACAAAGAATGCAACTATCCTTTCTAAGTCACCCACACATATTCGGTCAAATATATAGACATGTATATGTGTTCATCATAATTCTCCACTAAATCATTTATTCTACCAAGTATGCATAGTCTCAAAAATTAAACCACTCGGTACTCACCTATATATATAACTAAAAGTTATTTCTCACAACTATTAATTTCGGTACTTTGAGCAATGACATTAACAAAGATAAAAATCCTTTTAAAACGTTTAATACACATAAATACATGATAGGCATCATGACCGAATGCTCCACAAATGACCTCATAACATTTAAATTTCCATTCTAAACTACCCAAAGCCGAAACTTCCAACTTAACTAACAAGAGTCTTACACCATTTTAAACCATCTATAATTCAATATACATAAACTTCAACCCACCAATCAAGCACTTCTATTAATAAATCACACCTATTGCCGAATGCTATAAGGGTTCAAATCAAAACATTTCAATTAACTAATTCATTCAAAATACACGAGTTATTTTAATAAGCCTTCACCAAGCATTGTACACTATGGCTGAATGGTCTCCTAAAACTTATCCCACAAACCGAATGTGAAAGCAAAATTTATACAATTCAATAATATCAATTACTTTTACCAATTCAATGATCAAAGCTCAACTATAATTTAAAATGGGCACCAAAATATTATATTTATCATTCAAAGTCTCATACATTCAAAACCTCCACCATTAGCATACTTCTAGACTTGGCCGAAAGCCTTACACAACCAAGACTCAAAAATTTCCACCATGGCAATGGTAATGACTTCATTTCTAGCTCAATTCCATGTATACTACTATAGTCTATGAACTTTAACCAAAACAAAACACAAAATCTTTCACCATGTGGCCATAACCGAAAGTTCATGGATTAATTCACAAAACTAATTCATGGGTTTTGTTGTGAGCTTCAAAACCAACCGAATTTCTCAAAAATAAAAAGAAAATACATGAAACTTTACCTTAATTTGAAGCAAGTAAGATGACCGAATGGTGGCTTATTTCTCCCCCCTTTTTCTCTTCAAGTTACGGTAAAGAAGAACAAATGAATTCACTTTGTTCTTTTCACCATTTCCTTTGTTATTTTATTCACTTTATTATCCAATTAGGCATAATTTCACATAATTTAATCATAAACATAAAACTAATATAATTTATTAGCCTAATCATCATGCATGGCCGGCCACTAAATGTAAAAAGGTTAATTTGACATGCAAATCCCTTACCTTGAAACCTTATACAACTTCTTTCTTGAATTTGGCCACAAACATCATAGTTCTTATCACTTTAGTCCTTTAGTTCTGCAATCACATTCAATATGTCAAATTCAAACATTTCAATTTCACACATACATTTATCACATACATTAGAAATAAGATAACGTATTCAATTATTTTTATGACTCGATTTAGCGGTCCCGAAACCACTTCCCGACTAGGGTCAAAATAGGGCTATCACAAAGTGAATCAATCAGTTGGAGAAAACTGAAGGAAAAGAAATTTAGGGGCAGAGGAAAACTATATTTGGCCAAGTTGTGGTAAGGAAGAAAATGTAAAGAAGTAAAAGAGAGAAAAATTCAGTAAGGCTTATCAACAAAAGAGGTAGAATATGAAATCAAGAACCTAGAGTGGGAGAGACACAAGGCATTCGGCCAAGGTAAGATATTTAAGACCAAGAGCCAAAAGGAGGGTTGATTGTTAGTAATTTGAAAGAAAGGGCAAAATAGAAAATGAAATTAGGGAGAAGTGTAATATTCATCTAACTAAGAGAAAAATCAACTTGCACAAATGAAACCCCAATGGTAAAAGTTAACTAAGATAAGCAAAACCTAAAAGAGAGGCAACAAAAATAGCTACCGAAAAACACCAAGACTAAACCCAAATTGGCGCTAACTGCCTATGACTGAAAGGCACCTAAAGACTTCCACTTTCGGCAAACTTTCCCAACAACACCCAAAACCGAAACTAAGGGGCCTAGGGACCTATTACGGCTCACACTCCTCCCTCATTCCACATCCCACGATTTTCTCCACACAATTCTCCCATTATCTTTCCACGATCCACTCCCATGATCACTCTACCCCCTCCTCTGTCAGACTTTCAATAAAACTCAAACACTAGCCGACCCAGCTGCAAAATAAATACCCCATAATGCTATGCCAACTCTTGAACCTCAGACCTCAAGCACACCACACGCGCCACTTGCCACCACACCACTAGACCTTTTGTGAGTTAAAACAAGCATAATTATTTATAAAGCCTATGTGCCAGTATCTAGATTCTTTTAAGAGCAAAATAAAAAATTAAGCAAAAGCTAAGGCTTGAACCCTAGACTTCTCAAACAATCCCAAACACACTCAAGTCACTTAACCAATTAAGAAAACATGCAATTTGTGTCGCAATATACAAAATTATAGATCCTAAATTTTTGGGGCGTTACATGATGCAAAATGGCTTGTAAATTGTTGGCTTATTTGGTTTAATGGTGTACATGATTATACATGTTTGCATATTTTCATTTGAGGTGCCTAAGGGCATATTAGTTGTATCTAAATATACTACATGTTTAAGGCTTGGTTTTGCTTGTTTTGGATGCCTTAATATGGCATGTTTATATGCACAATGTTGAGCGTAGGTGGATGCCAAATTAGGTGAGAAATGTGGCTTGTAAAATGGCCTATTTTTGTCTAGAAGGGTAGAGACATGGGCGTGTATCTTTTAGAGGGCTGCAAGTCAGGCTGTTACACGACCTAGAACATAGCTTAGCACACGGGCGTGTGAGGCCACTTCAAAGGGTATACGGCCTCACACACGGGCATGTGGCTTGGCCGTGTAACCCAAGTCAGTTAATTGTACAGGTAAGGACACGGGATGGGGCACGATCGTGTGTCTCTATTTCGAATGCCCACACGGCCTAGAGGACGGGTGTGTCCCTTGGTCGTGTGAGCCATACGGCCGTGTGGGCGAGTGACCCCTACAGCTTGAAAAATTTGCAATGTTTTTTGAAAAAGTCTACGAGTTTCTGATTTAGTCTCGACTTGTTTTTAACATGTATATAGGGCCTCGAGGGCTCATATAAGGGATAGTATGCATGATTTTGATTGGTTTTATTATGAATATTGATATGTTATAAAAAGTTTAAAATTCTATTTGTTTGTATTGTAAACTCTGGTAATACTCTGTAACTCTGTTCTGGCAATGGATACAGGCTAGGGGTGTTATAGAGAAATGTCAACAAAGCTTTGAAATATTGAAGACAAATTTGACAGAAGCTCTAGTATTGACGTAGCCCAAATCAGGTAAAGAATATGTTGTGTATAGTGATGTTTCCTACAGTGTTTTAGATGTGTACTGATGCAAAGTGGTAAAGTAGTTGCATAAACTTTGAGACAGTTGAAACCACATGAAAGAAATTATTTGACTCATGATCTTGAGCTAGCTGCAGTGGTGTCCACACTAAAAATCTATAGGCATTATATTTATGGAGAAAATCTTTACATTTATATCGATCAAAAGAGCTTGAAATATCTATTGACATAGAAAGATTTGAATTTAAGACAAAGGCGGTAGATTGAATTGTTAAAAGATTATGATTGTGTCATAGATTATCACCCAGGAAAGCCAAATGTAGTAGCGGATGCATTGACTCAAAAATCACTATCAACTTTAAAAGCATTGAATGCTTATCTGAAGTTAGAACAAATCAGAGTATTGATAGAAAAACTAAAGGTGAAATCGACCTTTTTACAACAAGTGAAAGATGCTTAAATGAAGACGAAGAAAAATTTTCAATGAAGAAACATATTGAAGATGGGAAAAATAATGAATTTAAAGTTTACAATGAAGGTATTTGAGACTTCAGGGTCGATTGTGTATACTTGACTGAGAAGAGTTGATGTAAAATATACTTCGAGAAGCACATTGTGGTAATTTTTCCATGCATTTGGGGCGTAATAAAATGTACTAGGATCTGAAACAGTTTTCTTGGTGGAAGAGGATGAAAAAAGACATCATAGAATATGTTGCTAGGTGTTCAGTCCGTCAACAAGTGAAAGTAAAACATCAAGTTCCATCAAGGCTATTGCAACCAATAACCATACCAGAGTGGAAATGGGAGAGAGTAACTATGGATTTCATAGTTGGGTTGCCACTCATTGCATAGAAGGATGCCATATGGGTAATTGTAGAAAGGATGACAAAATGTGCTTATTTTTTAACCAGTTTGAACATGTTTTTCTATGGAAAATTATGCAAATTTGTACATAAGTGAGATAGTAAGGCTACATTGGGTCTTAGTGTCTATTATTTCTAATCGAGACCCAATATTTACGTCAAGGTTTTGGGAAAAATTGCATGAAACATTGGGAAGTTGAGTGAGTTTTAATACAACATTTCATCTGTAGACAGATGGCCAGTCAAAAAGGTTGATCAAAATTTTGGAAGAACTGCTTAGGAGTTGTGTAATTGAGTTTGAAGGAAGTTGGGATAGGTATTTGACTTGCTGCCAATTGTAGTGGTAGTTTAGCTACATTTAGGCACTTAAGGAGCTTAATTTATATCCATTTTATAATTAATTATTGCATTTTTTGCATTAGTAGCTTAGTATCTAAGTATTAATAAAATAAGCATTTTTACACATTTTCTGTTGTTTCAATGACTTGTAAGGCCCATTAAGGACTCATGAGTGACTAATGGGCTAATTAAGTGTGTAGGATGCCAATTCAGGTCCAAGAATACAAGGAATGATCGTCGAGCCACGGTACAAGGAAGCTCATGTTACAACATGGAACAACAATGCTACCAAGGCTGGAAAAGCATTCCACATTGTGACGAGGAGTTTTCCCTCGTCACGATGACGTGACGATTATAGGAAGTAATTCACGAGGGTGGCATCGTATGAGAAGTCTTCCCATGTCACGACGATGCTTTGAAGGCAAGCCAAATGAAGTTGATTCATTAGGCAGCACTTTTGAGATATTTCTTTTTTTGGACCCCAAGCATTTATTAGAATATTGTATTAATTAGAATCCCAAAGTGTATCTCAGTTATGTGGGCACCAAGTTACCTATAGCTAATTAATTAGTAGAGGTCAAGACAAAAGTGACGTCGAGATATAAGCGAATATCTATCGATTAATTAAATAGTAGAGGCTGGGAGGTAATACTAGTTAATTAATAGCTAATTCATATTAAAACCCAAATTTTGAAATTAGTTAATCTTCTATTTATTAATTAGGGATTTAATTGATCATAGGCTAGAGGTTCGCATTGTTGACACTAGGAATGGAAAATTTCATTAGGTTAATTTAGGTTAGTTAATTTAATTAATATATTAATTTGGATTAACACTACTAATTCATAACTCGATTAGATTAGTGATTATTTTCTATAATTAATTTAAAAATGATTTCTCTAATCGACAATCACTTGGTTATGATCCTCAAAATACTTATCGGTGTTCCATTGTAATATAAATCTATATTACAATCTGACTTGTATGCTTGCAAATACCACACTTAAATATTTATATTTCATTTGCAGGATTTTTACTCTAAACATTCGCATGTTTGGAGGCGGTTAGTATTTACCACTAATTGAATTTACTTATAATAACAATTACCAAACTAGCATTAAAATGGCTCCGTATGACGCACTGTATGGAAGAAAGTGTAAAACTCGTATTTGTTCGACAGAATTCATTGAGAACAAGATAGTGGATCTGGATCTGATTAAAAAAAACAAAAGAGAAAGTAAAAATAATCAAAGATAGGCTAAAAGCAACTATTAATAGGAAAAAAATCATATGCTGATCTAAAACAAAAAGATATTGGGATCAGAGTTGGAGAAAAAAGTTTTCCTGAAAGTATCACCATGGAAAAAGGTACTCTGATTGTAACAGCCCGAAATTTGGGCTTAGACGGAATAGTGATATCAGAATCATTTACCTGAGGTTAAATAAAATTATTTTGGCATTATTTTATGTGTCATGGTATTTTTATAAGAGTGCACAAAAAATTTTGGTGAATTAATTTACGCGATTGAAGGCTTAATTGCGAAAAAGGACTAAATCGCATAAAGGGTAAAAGTTGTAAATTATTAATAAATTGTATCAATTAGCTAGAGAACTAAAATGTGGGGGTTTTAAAGGGAAAATAAGCCCATTAATTGGAGCATGGCCGGCCAAGGGAGACAACAAAGAAAAGAAAAGTCAAAGTTTTTGGTGTATTAGGTGAGATATTTGACATTTTAATATTAGCCTATTAGCCTAGCTTCATCTTCTTCATTCTCCTCTCCATACTCACTGAAAATACCAGTAAAATAAGAGTTTGAAAGCTTCCAAAAAGTTCAGCCATCTTCCATAATTGCAAGTAAGTTATTCTTAAGGTCTTTCTTGATAATTTTTGTATTTTTGAGACCCTTGAAGCAAGGGCTTTCCAATGAGGGGAATATTGTGCAAAATGGTTGAAAGTCTAGGGTTTCACCATGAATTCATAAGTGTTGGTCGCTGAGTTTTTATGGAAGAAAATGAATCATAGTTGTTTGATAAACAACTTTTGTAAAGGAATTTGATGAAAACACTTAGAGAGGACTTAGTTGTAGAAGTTGTAAAATAAAGAATAAGTGTGTGAAATAATAGGAATTTTGGGCTGCTATAAGAGTGAAAAGAGTTTGGTTAGGCTTGTGTAATAAGGAAATTTGATAAAAATTAATTTCCGAGCCTAGGGGCAAAATAGCCATTTTGCCAAATTGTGATTTTTGAATTGTTTAGATTAAATTGATATTAAAATTAATGAATTTACTTTTAAATAGATCAAGAAGTATGAGACTTGAATTTAGACTAGGGAAAAGCCAAGCTCGTAGATTGAGGTCGATCGAGTTATCACATTTTGTATATCGAGGTAAGTTTATATGTAAACAATACCTCTTTTATTAATGCTTTCATTCATAATTGCCTTATATAATATGTGGTTGAACGACATTGTCATTGGATAAAAAAATGTGAGAAATGAGAATACAGGTAAAATTCATAAAACATAGATGAAGGTGGGCTATGTGCGAAACCACCGGATGATTGTTGAAACTAGTGAGCTAAGTGCATTATTATCCAAAAGTATTGATAAAGGTGGGCTATGTGCGAAACCACTGTAATTTTCAATAAAGGTGAGCTAAGTGTGAAACCACCGTAAATTGTCGATGAAGGTGGGCTATGTGCGAAACCACCGTAAATTATTGATGATGGTGGGCTAAGTACGAAACCACCTTATTATTAAAATTACTAGAAATTGCTAAGTGCAAATTTATCTTGTATGTTTTAGTGCATGGATGTGTATGTTGTGGAATCATTTAAATGGAATTCACAGGTGTTGTGGTGGTAAATAAGTGCAGGAAATGTACATATTAATGAGATGAGCTTTGTGTGTAAAAATGGTATTGAAGATATTGGGTAAGGTGTGGGACGAGTAAGTGAATCTATGATTTGGAAGTATCGGAATGGTTGAGCCACATTTTAATTGTTCAATGCATGGTTATGGTATTAAATGTTTTCATATAGGCTTACTAAGCTTTATGCTTACCCCTCTCTTTTCCATTTTCCTTTAGTGCCGCCTAGTTAGCTCGTGGATCATCAGACGTCAGACACCTTGTTCACACTATCGGCTTGATCACTCGGTATAGTTAGAATTAAGTATTTTGAGAAATAGCATGTATAGAAACTAGGCATAGGTTGTGTCATATTATTTTGGGAGCCAAATGTGTTGGCATGAATTTGAAATACTACATTTTGTATAAAGCTAAAAGTATTGGCTGATAACTATCATTGGTTAATAAATGAAATGTTGATGTTTCATGATTATGCAACATGGTTTTATGAATGCGATTGTTAGGGTAGTTGTATGATGGTTGTTTAGATTGATCATATTAAGTTTTGTGGATGACAAATAATGGCTATTGGTTAAGTATTGAAACCCTAGGGATGCTTGAATGTGTTTGATCTTTTTTCAGGGTGGCAAAGAGGCTTGGTAAATAGCCTATTTTTGTCCACACTAGCAGACACACAGGCATGTGTCTATGCCGTGTATGGCACACGGTCTACCCACGGGCGTGTGATTAGACTGTGTCTCCCCTGCACCTTAAGTTGAAAAATTAAATGCCCATCAGTGTTCCACACAGGTATGAGACACGACCATGTGTCTCAACTGTTTGGAGGACAGGGCCATCACACAGGTGTGAGCCATGGCCGTGTGAGTGATGATGTCAGAATAAAATGTCAAGGTTCTTCAACACAGGTTGTGACACGGGGTATCATGGCATTGTGAGGAACACGGGCTGAGCACACAGGCGTGAGCTAGGCCGTGTGAAATCCCCTATAGGTTTGATGTTAGAAAATAAATCCATACGGGCAAAGGGCACAAACGTCTCCCTAGGAGCTTAGGCCGTGTGAGGCACACGGGTCATCAGCACAGCCATGTTTAGGGGCCACACGAGTGTGGTGCCCTTCCACACAGACTTGTGCTCTATTTTTACTAGTTTTTAAAGAAGTTTCCTTAAGTGCTCGAAATGGTCCTGGGTTATTTCTAAATCATGTTTTAGGCCTTGTAGGCCCATATGAAGGTCCATAGGACAATGTTTGAAAAAGTTCTAATTTGGGACGCATTTTCATGAGTTAAAGTTGAACGGTTGCATGTGACATTATTTGGTAACACCTTGTATCCTATCTCGAAGTCGGATACGGGCAAGGGGTGTTACACTGATTTGGATACAAAGGGAAGCAATGTCCATGGTTTATCGGGTTGTATGAGATTTTAAAATTGGTTGGTCTAGTTACATATCAGTTATCATTACTGTCGAAATTAAAAAGAAATTAAAATGTATTACATGTGTTAATGCTACGGAGATATCGCTCAAATTCATGTCATTTGATTACATTAGAAGTAATAGAACTTCAACCAGATTTGACTTACGAAGAAGAGCTAGTAAAAACAATTTCTCGGGAAGTAAAGCAATTAAGGAGAAAAAGGGTTCATTTGGTGGAAGTATTATGGAGGCATCACAATGTTGAAAAAGCTACATGGGAAATAGAAGAAGCAATGTGATAACAGTATCCACAATTGTTTGCATCAAGTAAAATTTTGAGGATGATATTTTTATTTAAAAGAGGGAGAAATGTAACATCCTCACAGTACAGTAGCATGTCAGGTCGAGAATACTAAAAAAATTTTGGAAATGAATTTAATAGGAATAATAAAGTGATGGTGTAGTATATAGTCAGAGCCCATAGAAGGATCAAAACGTAGTTAAGATACGAAAAGTTAACTGGTAGTATTGATTAACTTGTAGGAAAATGAAAAGTAGTAGGGCAAAAGTGTGAAATAAAAAATCTAAGTTAGTGACATAGAAATTGATAGAAAAGGATAAAAGATTAGGGTGCAATTTTACCCAAATAAGTCATGAATCATGTAGGGAAATATAAAGAAAGTGTAAGGGTAAAATGGTAAATGAATGAATTAGATATTATGTAGATGTCATGGTTAGGGGTGAAATTGTGGCATTTGTTAATTGGAGGACTAAATAGAAAATTTAATTGTTTTTATTATAAAATTAGAAGATATTTTAGATGAAGTTTGTAAGGGAAGGAAAGAAAAGCTGAAAGGATTTTCATTTCCCATCTTTTCTCATTACGTCACCCTCAAAACCTCTCCATCTAATCTTTTTCTTTTATTCCAAACAAGTCCCTTTCCACCATTTTTGAATCTTCCAAGCACATTTCACCAAGTTTCTTTCATGTTTTACTACTCAAATCAATAGAAGAGTAAGGTATTTACCTTAGTTCAATGAGAAGAGGGTTAATTGTGTAACAGCCTGGTTTTAGCTAAATCATAATATTGGTTTCAAAACCACAAATATAAGGTCGTAAAATTATTTTAATATTATTTTTGGCATTTATAGCATGTGATTAGATATGTGTGAAAGTTTCATGAAGAAATTTTAGCGTTTGGTTGCTTAATTTGCAAAAAGGACTAAATTGCAAAAGTTGTGTTCTATTTGTTTAAGTGCTTATTTGAAATGATTATTTGATGTGGGGTCCTTAAAATGAAATTAGACCACTATTAAGGTTAGTGGACAATAATGGGTTTGATTTAAGTGATTTTATGTGAATATTATTAAGGATAAAAAGGTAAATTAGTAAAAAGGTTAATATAATTAAAACAAAACAAATTCCTATCTCATTTTATCCATAGTTGGCTGAATGTTGAGAAAGAAATGAAGATAACTTTGGCTATTTAGGGTTCGGTCATTTGGAGCTTGATTAAGGTATGTTCTTTGTTTGGTTTTTGATAATTTTTATGTTTTTGAGATCTTTGCATCGAATACTAGCTAGCCCGTGCCCTATTTTTTGAGTTTGTTGATGATTTTGAGAAATTCCATTGATGAATCCATGAGCTTTATGATAGTCGATGATGAAAAATTAATATTTGTGGATAGATTTAAATGTTTTGTAAAGTGATTTCGAGTAAAAATGCATATTAGGGATTAAATTGTGAAATTTGTAAAATAAGGGGTTGAAATGTAAAATAAATGAAAGTTATGGGCTACTAAGGGTATAATAGACATTCGGCTAGCATGGGTATATTATGAATTTCATTATTTTATGATTTTGAGTAAAAAGGACTAAATTGTGAAAAATATGAAAGTTTAGGGGCAAATGTGTAAAATGCCCAAATGTGTGTTTTTTGGATTGAATTGAATACATATATGATTAAATTAGTCAATTTTGAATATATTTAGATCAAGAAAGAAGAAACATGGGCTTAGATCGAGGAAAGAATAAAGTTATGGAGTAGTTGATTCGATTTGCCGATTTAACATTCGAGGTAGGTTCATATGTTCTAAATTCATTATAAATGTATTTTATATGTTTTGTTATAGCATGAATTGTGATTATGTGACTACGGATAAACTCAGAAGTGAGTCAACGATGATTCGACAGTTGAAAGCCCGGTTGAACCTTAGGAATTGTTTAGGATGTTAGTGACATGTCATTAGGAATATTTATGTTGGCTTCAGGCCAAGATATAGCACTACGGGTGCGTGATAAATCGATTTGGCTTCGGGCTATGCATATCGGCTGATGTGGCTTTGGGCAATGATATCAGAATTATGGATAAGTTACCTTGATTTGGTTTCGGACCATGGTATAGGTACTTATCGTGTGAGATCTTTGTGTATCCGACTTCTATTCCAAGTGGTTCTGTAACACCCCAAACTCGGCCTAGACGTTATGGTCGTATTTGGTAGTGTCACATTGAAGTGTTTTAAATCGCGTTTCACTTTAACTAAATTCGTTGTAAAAACCCCATTTTGTTCTTTAAGCTAAAAGAAATCGCTTTTCTTTCTATCCATGATTAATCAGGTTATAAAATAGTTTACTTCGGAAAAACATATCAATTGCGGAAGCTTTGTTTGAATTCTCATTTGTTGTGGAAACGTGGTTTTTGGAAAATATATATCATTTTGTAAAATGTGCCCTAGAGCTAACAAATTTTAAACATGCAGATAAATAATCCCAAACTTAAGAAAAATTTAACAACAGCCATATTACAAACCCAAAATAAAACCATATTTAAAGTAGTAAAAGTAAAAGTAATATAAAAGTAAAGTGTGGTCGCCTCCAAGTTGCACGTAGCACCAAATCACCTAAGCCTCGGGATTACCTGTACAGTAAATTTAAAGGGTGAGTACACGAATACTCAGTTTTTAACCCCGGCAATAACAATATAATAGAATTAGTCTGGGCCAAAGCCCTTTACAGTATCATATCACAATACGTGGACCTAAGCCCAAAACAGTAACAGAATAATATGCAATCATAATTCTACCCAACAATCCGCTACACTCCATCTCCTTCCAACCCAACACTCCATGTGGGGATTTAATCAATCCACCCAACGCTACACTCTACAGTATAGTACCGATGTGGCACTATCGATAAAAATGTAGCAGTGCTGCCAGTATAATAGGCTATAAGCCAACAGATTAATGCAGCAAAGCTACCAGTACAGTACACTTCCTCCAATTTCAACATATCCCTTTCCTCAAGCATTGCAACATATTAATAACATGCTAACATGATACAGATAACTCAAACAGAGCATTTCATAATATATATAATTTAATAAAAAACATACGAGTCAAAACAGTCATTTTTATCCCTTAAAGGGTATTTTGGTCATTTTGCCCCTTTAGGGGCATTTTCGTCATTTGTCAGTGTGGTCCTTCGTAAGTGAAGGCCTATCAGTAAGCTCATGCTCGTCTGGTGACACATGCAGCCAAACAGTCCCGAGATTCAATGACGGGTTTTAAATCCATCTCACGGGGCTACGGGCCTATTGGGCCCATTCGACCCTTTTCGACCGAACTCTCGAAGTCGCTTATGAATACCGTTTTCCATCGTAGGGCCATAATCCGTGGCCTCAACCACTCATATGAGCATTCGCACGCCCATATGGTCAATCTTTATAAAAGTGTGATAACACACCTGTAACGAGATAGTAGCTATCCACTTCCGGAATCCAAGCACCTAAAGTAACCACAACCTTATTGTTAGACAATTTTCATGGCTAAACCCAAAACCACCATATGAATAACATCAAGATCAACCCACCATCACTTACTCGAAAAAGGAACGATCACTTGCAAGAGTTTGAGAGTTCGGCCAACCCCCTCCTAATAAAATTGAATCCCTAATCATGAATGATCAATTACAGTGTTACAAGATCACTACTTAAATGAAATCAATGGTCACAAAAATATTCAGTTAAACCACTTGACCTCATTCGAATACTTACTAAAATATAGAAGGATAGTATTCGGTCAGCACACCATGGGCCTTAGATTCGGGCTATGCAAAGGAAGAACGGGAAGTCAGAGAGAAAGTGTAACACTCCTCGAAACATGATACCCCACAATGACATCAAAAAAAAAGTGCAAAAAGTTAGTACCTAAGGACTAAACTTACAATTTCCATTAAAGAAACAACTAGAAGGAAAGAACAGCCCTAAAATGAAATATTACCTTCAATAATAATCGGTAGGAAAAATCAAATGGACAGTATAGGTTCGGCAAGAGCAATTTGGTATTCTTGGCTAAGTACCGAAATCAAATGTATAGAGAGGGAGAAAGAACGTAAAGAAATCAGCTAACAAAGAGTGGATGTAATTTAAAAGAAATATAATCGAATGGTTTAGAGAACAACAAAAATGAACAAGAGACGAAAGGCAAGGAAAAGATGGTTCTGTTAATGAAGGAGTAGTGAAAAGACTAGAGGTTGATGAAGTAAACTATAGCCAAAGATGCCTTCAGCTTTGTCAAGTCAAAGAGGAGAGAATGAGTAAAAGTATAATTGGCATTCTAAGAATCCAAGAGAGATGAGTGAAAGAGGCAAAAGTAAGAACTGTGTCGGTGAGAAACAAAATGGAAGGTGATTTCCTATCCCACAACTAAGCTCACAACTTCCTAAGCCTTAGCACCTAAACAAGGCAACCATAGCACCTTTTGACTGAAGGGACCAATAAGTCCACAATCGGTCGATTCTTGCCTCAAATAGCTCATTAATAGCTGCAAATAATCATCTAGCCAACAATCTAAACATTCCATAAAAAAAAGAAAAAGAATCATAGCATTCACCACTTTATCCTTTCCACCGACAGTAGCCCTCTTTAAAGACCCACCGCCTGACTCTAGCCCCGTGCAACAAAAAAAAACAATAATTAATGTCCAAGTTGCTCGAAACTAAACCCTTCCAAACACACCTCTTACACGCACACGTCTTGCCACTGAACCCCTTCGACTTTCATGTCAAAAACCCCACGAAAACAACTTATAACCCTTCAATCCAGTGTGCCATGCTTTCTAAAAAAAATTAAAAAAAAAAACATTTTTCCCCTATGCAGTTTTGAACCCACGACCTCAGCACCCTATGCTTGCCTTCTTGCCAACTTACCAACGCCTCTTTCGTGACATGCAGTAGCCAAAATAATATAAAAGGCCTTACTAAACCGAGCCTATATCCTTTTAAGCCAAAATAAGAAAATTTTTCTCAAGATCACTCACAGGACCTTTTAAACACTCCAACCCACTCGTAAATCACTTAATTAACATCCCCAATATAAAATCAAAGTAAAACAACAAAAATACAAAAATCCAAAAAAATTTGGGATGTTACAACTCTACCCTCTTTAAAGAAATTTTGGCCTTGAAATTTACCTGCTAGCAAAGGTAAGGGTATTGTTGTTGTACCGCCTCATCGGGTTCCCACGTGGCTTCCTCGAGCTGTGATTATGCCAAAGCACCTTAACCAGTGGAACTGACTTCGATCTCAGTACTTTGACATCGCGATCTAGAATTTGAACTGGTTCCTCTTCGAAGGTTAGGTTAGGTCTGACTTCAATTTCTTCAACTGGTACAGTATGAGTGGGATCAGAGCGATATTGTCTCAACATGAAAACGAGGAACACATCATGGATTTTGTCCAACTCCGGAGGCAATTCCAGTTGATAGGCTACCGGCCCAATACGTTTCAGTATCTGGTCAGGTCTGATAAACCTAGGGCTTAACTTACCCTTACGACCAAACCTTAATATCTTCTTCCACGGAGAGACCTTGAGAAAAACTAAGTCCCCCACATAATATTCAATCTCACGATGCTTATGATCTACGTACGACTTTTGTCTGTCAGAAGCTTTTTTCAACCAGTCTCGAATCAATTTCACTTTCTCTTCAGTATCAGATGCCAACTCAGGTCCTAAAACTCGCCGCTCACCAAGTTCAGTCCAGCACGTAGGGGTACGACACCTACGACCATACAATGCCTTGTACGGTGCCATCTGTATACTAGATTGATAGCTGTTGTTGTATGCAAACTCTGCCAACGGCGAGTAATCCTCTCAGCTACCCCTGAAGTCAATCATAGAACCTCTCAGCATATCTTCCAAGATCTGAATTACCCTCTCTGACTGCCCATCTGTCTAAGGGTGAAATGCAGTACTAAAACCCAACCTTGTGCCTAGTGCTTCATGTAATTTTTTCTAGAGATGTAAAACGCGGGTCTCTATCAGATATAATAGACACTGGTACCCCATGCAACTTCACGATCTCTGCCACATACAATTTAGCCAATTTTCTGCAGTGAATAATCTGTTCTAACTGGTATAAAATGAGCGGATTTAGTCAGATAATCCACAATCACCCAAACTGAGTCTTTCTTAGTAGGCATTAAGGGCAGCCCACTAACAAAGTCCATGGTCACTCTTTCCCACTTCCAATGAGGAATTTTCACCAGTTGTAACATTCCGAAGGCAGTTGATGCCCAGCTTTAACCTGCTTGCAAGTTAGACACTTCCCAACAAACTTAGTAACTTTACGCTTAAACCCTGGCCACCAATATAATTCTTGCAAGTCTTGGTACATCTTGTTTCCACCAGGATGCATAGCGAATGGACTATTATGCACCTCTTACAGTAAATACTGCCTTAACTCTACGTCATTCGGAATATAAATTCTGCCACAAGAACATAATACCCCTTCTTTATTCAACTTAAAATCAAACTTCTCCCCACTCTCAATCTGTCGTAAACGAAGAATCAACAACTCATCTACCAATTGCTTATCTTTAATCCTTTCAGTCCACACTGGTCTGACTTGCAGTTTCGCCAATATTCCACCATCATCGAACAAACTTAGGCTTGCAAACATTGCTCTAAATTCAGACATAACCCTATGGCTCAGTGCGTCAGCTACTACGTTTGCCTTGCCAGGGTGTTATTCGATTGAGCAATCATAGTCCTTCAATAACTCTATCCACCTTCGCTGTCTCAGATTAAGCTCCTTCTGGGTGAGAAGGTATTTGAGGCTTTTGTGATCCGTATAAATGATACACTCCTCACCATATAAGTAGTGCCTCTAAATTTTAAGTGCAAACACCACCGCTGCCAACTCCAGATCATGAGTGGGGTGGTTCGCCTAATGAGTTTTAAGTTGACAAGATGCATACATAACTACCTTTCCCTCTTGCATCAACACACAACCCAATCCAATGTACGATGCATCACTATAGACAGTGAAGTCCTTTCCAGTCTCTAGCTGGATCAGAGTAGGAGCTTCGATCAAGATCTTCTTTAACTTTTCAAAACTTTCTTGTTACTTCTCCGTCTACACAAACGGTACTCCCTTACACAAAAGTTTGGTTAGAGGTGCGACTATCAATGAAAATCCCTCTACTAACTGTCTATAGTACCCTGCCAAACCCAGAAAGCTCCATATCTCATATACACTTTTGGGTTGCTTCCAATCCAGAACAGCCTCGATTTTTCATGGATCCACTCTAATTCCTTCGGCAGTAACCACGTGCCCTAAAAATGTCACTTCACGTAGCCAAAACTCACACTTGCTAAATTTGGCGTATAACTGCTTTTCCCTTAATATCTGTAGAACTACCTGAAGATGTTCCTTATGCTCTTCTTTAGTTTTCGAGTATACTAGGATGTCATCAATGAAAACCACCACAAACTGGTCCAAGTAAGGTTGAAAGACGCGGTTCATTAAGTCCATGAAAGCGGCCGGCACATTTGTTAGCCCAAACGGCATAACCAGAAACTCATAATGGCCGTAGCATGTTTTGAAAGCTGTTTTGTACACATCTGCCTCCTTCACTATCAGTTGATGATAACCCAATTGAAGATCTATTTTGGAGAACACCGCAGCCCCTCTAAGTTGGTTAAAGAGATCATCAATCCTTGGTAAAGGATACTTGTTCTTGATGGTTAACTTGTTCAATTGCCGATAGTCTACACACATGCGTATAGTTCCATCTTTTTTCTTGACAAATAAGACCAGTGCTCTCTATAGAGACACACTAGGTTGAATAAATCCTCTATCCAATAATTCCTGAATTTGAGCCTTGAGTTCAACCAACTCCTTTGGTGCCATTCTATATGGTACAATAGATACCGGAGCTGTTCTCGGCAACAACTCTATTCTGAATTCCATTTCGCGGTTCGGCGGTAACCCTAGTAGTTCATCCGGAAAGACATTAGAAAAATCCTTTACCGCCCTAATCTCCTTAACAGATAAGTCTTTAGATTCTGAACCACTGACATACGCTAAATATGCTTCGCATCCTTTTTGCATCAATTTTTCAGCTCTCAAAGAAGAAATCACATTGGACAGATAGTCACAACGTTCAACAATGACACCATTTTAGTTCTCTTAAATGTCTTTAAAACCACTCGCTTAGCAGCACAATCTAAAATATTTTGATGCTATACTAACCAATCCATTCCTAAAATCAGATCAAATTCACCAAATAGAAGTTCCATTAAGCTCGCTAGAAAAGTTTCTCCCTAAACTTCTAAAGGTACCTCCCTAAACAGCCTATTTACTCTTATTGTCTGTCTTAAAGGGCTCAATACATGAATCTCCCTGGCAGTAGTTGCACACATCACACCCAACTTCTTAGATACAATAAACGCAATATATGAGTGCGTAAACTCTACATCGATCAGAGAAGTATAAGGTAAACCATGAATGAGGAATGTACCAGTTATCACATTTGGTGCACCCTTGTCCTCGCGACGGTGTGCAGCATACACTAATGCTCGTTGCCTCGCCTCTGCAGTAGCAGCACTTTTACCAAGAACCCCATGACCGGGTCTCATACCATTCCCGCCTCTGGCCAATCCTCAACCTCTAGGCGACTGTTGACCACCTCTTGGCGGCTGCACAGTATCGATACTAGCTATTTGCATCTGTTCTGGCCTACGCAGACAATCTTTGATACGGTGTTCCTTCGATCTACATCTTAGGCAGGCTCCAATCTTCTTCCAACACTTTCCAAGGTGGCTTTTCCCATAAGCATCATAGGGTTGTATCCAGTATTAGTCTGCTCCCTTTGTGGAGCTATCAGTACATGGATGCTATCCCTGAGGTCATCCTCAAATCGCACGCAACGTTCATGTTCAGTGCCACAATCCCACGAGCATAACGACTGAGTCGTAGAAATTTCACCTCGTACTCAGATACTGACTTATCTCCCTATACCAAGTTCGGGAATTCTTTCCTACGAGCGTCGACATAACCAGTGCCTACATATTTCTCTTGAAACCTAGTCTTGAAAAACTCCTATGAAATCTACTCCAGCTGAGCTCCTTCCTTCACCGTGACCCATCATTGGTAAGCTTCATCTTGCAATAGAGAAACTGCACCTTTCAGCTTCTGTTCAGGTGTACAATCAAGGTCATCCATAATTCGTTCTGTAGCTTCCATCCAATACTCGGCCATATTAGGGGCTACTCCAGCAATGCCCTTGAAAACCGCTGCCCTATTTGATCTCAGTCGCTCAGTCACTGACCCCCGGCCTGCAGCTCCGTTATTGGGTCCAGCGACCTTTTCCAGTATCTGCAACATAGCTTGGGACAGGGCATCGTCCCCAGCCACACGATCAAATGAACCATTCTCAACTATTGGTGGAACTGGTACTTTCCTGGCTTCTCATTTGGCACATGTCCCGATGTTGAGGACCCAGCCGCATTACCAACACGGCCCCTTCCACGACCTCGAACAACTCTTCCTCCTCTAGCGCTCATATTGACTCGTATTATCTAGTTTAAAAGTTTTATGCATTACCTTACAGTTTCAGTGTTTATTAAGAATGTATTATGCAAACAGAAGTTTAAAGTATGTTTTCGCGAATCGATATCACACTACAGTTTTCAGTTTCCTACAGTCTCAGTCTAACCTATCTAAAGTGTCATAGCATAACAATCTCAATAACCAATAAATAAACAGATATCTGTGATTAAAACACTTACAGATTTGGTACCGAAAACTTGGTGACCACACTTCTAGTAAAATTCCAATTTTCCCCAAATCTTTCGAAAACAATTTGTAGAACAATAAATTTTGAAGTATTTTCACTTTTGAAAACTTTTTACAGAAATTTAAGAATTTTCTGAAATCCCATTCCACAGCCGAGTTTGGCAACCTGGCTCTAATACCACTAAACGTAACACCCCAAACACGACCCAAACATTATGGCCTTATTTGGTAGTGTCACATTGAAGTGTTTCAAATCACGTTTCACTTTAACTAAATTTGTTGTAAAAACCCTATTTTGTTTTTTAAGCTAAAAGAAATCGCTTTTCTTTCTATCCACGATTAATCAGGTAATAAAAATAGTTTACTTCAGAAAAACATATCGATTGTAGAAGCTTTGTTTGAATTCTCATTTTTTGTGGAAACGTGGCTTTTGGAAAATAGATATCATTTTGTAAAACGCGCCCTAGAGCTAACAAATTTTAAACATACAGATAAATAATCCCAAACTTAAGAAAAATTTAATAACGACCTTATGACAATCCCAAAATAAAACCATATTTAAAGTAGTAAAAGTAAAAGTAATATAAAAGTAAAGTGTGGTCGCCTCCAAGTTGCACGTAGCACCAAATCACCTAAGCCTCGGGATTACCTGTACAGTAAATTTAAAGGGTGAGTGCACGAATACTCAGTTTTTAACCCCGGCAATAACAATATAATAGAATCAGTCTGGGCCAAAGCCCTTTACAGTAGCATATCACAATACGTGGACCTAAGCCCAAAACAGTAACAGAATAATATGCAATCATAATTCTACCCAACAATCCGCTACACTCCATCTCCTTCCAACCCAACACTCCGTGTGGGGATTTAATCAACCCACCCAACGCTACACTTTACAGTATAGTACCGATGTGGCACTATCGATAAAAATGCAGCAGTGCTGCCAGTATAATAGGCTATAAGCCAACAGATTAATGCAGCAAAGCTACCAGTACAGTACACTTCCTCCAATTTCAACATATCCCTTTCCTCAAGCATTGCAACATATTAATAACATGCTAACATGATACAGATAACTCAAACAGATCATTTCATAATATATATAATTTAATCAAAAACATACGGAGTCAAAATAATCATTTTACCCCTTAGAGGGTATTTTGGTCATTTTACCCCTTTAGGGGCATTTTCGTCATTTGTCAGTATGGTCTTTTGTAAGTGAAGGCCTATCAGTAAGCCCATGGTCGTCTAGCGACACATACAACCAAACAGTCCAAAGATTTGATGATGGGTTTTAAATCCATCTCGTGGGCCTACGGGCCCATTGGGCCCATTCGGCTCGTTTCAACCCAACACTTAAAGTTACTCATGAATACCGTTTTCCATTATAGGGCCACAATCTGTGGCCTCAATCACTCATATGAGCGTTTGCACGCCCATATGGTCAATCTTATAAAAGTGTGATAACACACTCGTAACGAGATAGTAGCTATCCACTTCGGGAATCCAATCATCTAAAGTAACCACAACCTAATTTTTAGACAATTTTCATGGCTAAACCCAAAACCACCATATGAATTGCATCAAGATCAACCCACCATCACTTACCCGAAAAAGGAATGATCACTTGCAAGAGTTTGAGAGTTCGGCCAACCCCCTCCTAATAAAATCGAATCCCTAATCATGAACGACCAATTAAAGCGTTAGAAGATCACTACTTAAATAAAATCAATGGTCACAAAAATATTAAGTTAAACCACTTGACCTCATTTGAATACTTACTGAAATATAGAAAGATAGTATTCGGTCAGCACACCACAGGCCTTAGATCTGGGCTATGCAGAGGAAGAACGAAAAGTCAGAGAGAAAGTGTAACACTCCTCGAAACATGATACCCCACAACGACATCAAAACAAAAGTGCAAAAAGTTAGTACCTAAGGACTAAACTTACAATTTCCATTAAAGAAGCAACTAGGAGGAAAGAACAACCCTCAAATGAAATATTACCTTCAATAATAATCGGTAGGAAAAAATCAAATGGACAGGATAGGTTCGGCAAGAGCAATTTGGTATTCTCGGCTAAGTACCAAAATCAAATGTATAGAGAGGGAGAAAGAAAGTAAAGAAATCAGCTAACAAAGAGTGGATGTAATTTAAAAGAAATATAATCGAATGGTTTAGAGAACAACAAAAATGAACAAGAGACAAAAGGCAAGGAAAAGATGGTTCGGTTAATAAATGAGTAGAGAAAAGACTAGAGGTTAATGAAGTAAACTATAGCCAAAGATGCCTTCGACTTTGTCAAGTCAAAGAGGAGAGAATGAGTAAAAATATAATCGGCATTCCAAGAATCCAAGAGAAATTAGTGAAAGAGACAAAAGCAAGAATTGTGTCAGTGAGAAACAAAATGGAAGGTGATTTCCTATCCCACAACTAAGTCGACAACTTCCTAAGCCTTAGCACCTAAACAAGGTAACCATAGCACCTTTTGACTGAAGGGACCAATAAGTCCACAATCGGCCGATTCTTGCCTCAAATAGCTCATTAATAGCTGCAAGTAATCAGCTAGCCAACAATCTAAACATTCCATAAAAAAATAAAAAGAATCAAAGCATTCACTGCTTGATCCTTTCCACCGACAGCAGCCTCTTTACAGACCCACCGCTTGACTCAAGCCCCGTGCAGCAAAAAAATAACAATTAACGTCCCGGTTGCTCGAACATGAACCCTCACAAACACACCTCTTACACGCATACATCCTGCCACTGAACCCCTTCGAATTTCAAGTCAAAAACCCCACGAAAACAACTTATAACCCTTCAGTTCAGTTGCCGTGCTTTCTAAACAAACAAAAACATTTTTCCTGTATGTAGTTTCGAACCCCCGACCTCAGAACCCTATGCTTGCTTCTTGCCAACTTACCAATACCTCTTTCGTGACATGCAATAGCCAAAATAATATAAAAGTCCTTACTAAACCGAGCCTATATCCTCTTAAGCCAAAATAAGAAAATTTTTCCAAGTCTTGGGATCACTCACAGGACCCTTTAGACATTCCAACCCATTCTTAAATCACTTAATTAACATCCCCAATATAAAATCAAGGTAAAACAACAAAAATACAAAAATCCAAAAAAAAAATTGGGATGTTACAGGTCAATAGGTAAATGGAAGACGAGAATGTGTATGAGACTTGTACGAGATGGTATAGGTATGTGCATGAGTTATTTTAGCATTGGACTGAGAAAAAATGATGGAAGTATATAACTTTATGAATGAGTATTAGAAAGGTTTGTTAATTGAAATGAATTATGTGTTGGTGTTTAATTCATTGAATTATGTTTATGTGATTGCATTAAATTTATTTCAAATGAGCTTACTAAGCTTTATAGCTTACTTGATGTATTTTTCCATGTTTTATTGTGAATTGAAGCTAGCTTAGATCTGGGGATCGTCAGGAACATCATCACACTACGAACATCTTTTTGGTACCTTTTGAAGTTGTAAATATGGTATATGGCATGTATAGGCTAAATGTTACCTTGGTATGATTTTGAATTAGGAAATTATAGCCATGTGATTTGGCTTGAGATTGATATAGTTGATGGAAGTGTAATTGACCTATGGTATGTGTTCATATATGTTATATGATGAATATGTTATGCCTTGTGAATTTGGTCATTTTGGTATGCTTGATTTGTTAGGTAAATAGATAGATTACATGGTGATATAATGTTGGTACTTTATGGATAAGAAATGGCATACTAATGATATGTTTTGATATGGACTTGGTAGTTGGATTTATGAAGAATTGTTTAATTAGAGTAAAGCTAAATTGATGATTAAGACATGTAAATTTAGTACACATTTGGCTTAGTAATTAGTCATGAGATGAGTAGTAGAATGGATGGTTATAAATGAGCATGAAATGGAAATTTTTGGTTGTATATTTGAGTATGAAAATGGTACCATGTATGCTATTTTAGGTAAATGCATTTAGGGTGAGAAATGTGGCTTATAACTACCCTATTTTCGTCTACACGGCTGAGCACACGGGCGTGTGACTCAACCGTGTGTGATACATGGCCTTAGTACACAACCGTGTGTCCCTAGAAACTTAATTAGGAAACAAACAGTGAGTTACACAGCCTAGACACATGGGCGTGTCATCAGCCGTGTGACCCAAGTCAAAATGTATGCCCTTTTTGCATACTATTTGGGACACGGGCGTGTCTGGTGGTTGTGTGAGGCACACGCCTGTTCACACGGGCGTGTGTCATTTAAAAGTTAGAAAATTCTCTAAGTTCTGGAAATTTATATGTGATCGGTTTAGTCTCGAACCTTCACTAAAGCATGTTTAAGGTCTCGTAGACCTTTTAAAGGGACATTGTGTTTATGAATGAATGTGATATGACGATATATGTTCAATGTATATGAAATGTTTGTATTTTGATGCGATTTGTTCAGTAATGCCTCTTAACCCTAGTCCAGCGACGGATACGGGTTAGGGGTGTTTTTATTGGTATCAAAGCTACAGTTTAGTCAATTCTAGGACTAACGTAGCATGTGAGACTCTAGCTATACATGCCATATATATAAACTGCAATAGTGTGATGATTCCTGACAGTTAAAATGTGTTTTCGTATAGTAAATGGATCCCGATCAAGCCATAGCTGATGATGTGGAAAGTAATGCTCCCACTCCTGCTCAAGGGGCAGGACCGACTGATTCTAGGCCGATTGCGAGTAGCCACGAGGGAGAGGCTAAGCAAGCCTTCTTCCAGATGATGAATGAGTGGTTTACGGAGTTCGTACGAATGAATCTGGTTGCTCAACAACCTCCACCCTGCCTAATCCTCCACGAATTCCTATTGTACCTCAAGTTGTTGATCCGATATGTTTGAATAAGCCTCTAGTTGATAAAATTAGAAAATACGGGGTTGAAGAGTTCAGGACCAATATTGATGATGATGCAGAACGAGTTGAGTTCTGGCTAGAGAATATTATTTGGGTCTTCGATGAATTATCGTGTACACCAGAGGAGTGCATTAAGTGTGCTGTAACTTTGTTACGAGACACTGCGTATCAATGGTGGAATGCATTAGTATCAATGGTTCCAAAAAGAACAGGTTACTTGGGAATTCTTTCAGACTGAGTTCTATAAAAAGTATATAAGTCAAAGATTTCTTGATCAAAAGCACAAAGAATTTCTAGAATTCAAATAGGGCCAAATGACTGTAACCGAGTACGAAAGAGAATTTGTACGATTGAGAAAATATGCTCGAGAATATGTTTCCACTGAAGAGATCATGTGTAAGCTGTCCCTAGATGGGTTGAATGAAGATATAAACCTTTTAGTCAGAATTCTAGAGTTGAAAGAATTTGTTGTTCTAGTTGAAAGTGCTTGTAAAGCCGAGGATCTCAGCAAAGAAAAGAGGAAAGCAGATTCAGAGGCTAGAGACACTAGAAAAAGATCGATGAGTAAGCCATATCAATCTTCATCAAAGAAATCTAGAGATCCGTATACCCGTTCAAATGCTTCAGTTGGATTTTCAAACAGGGATCGTGCTAAAGAATATTTAGGTTCTAAAACTCAAGCTACCTCAGTCTTGAGTGTTGGCAGTGCGAGAGATAACAAATTCGAATGTCACCAGTATGGGAGACAACATTTTGGAGAATGATGGAACAAAAGTAATAAAGCTTGTTAGAAATGTGGATCGTTGGATCATTTTATACGAGATTGCCCAGAGATGGTGGGAAAAGATAAAGTTCATGGTACAAAACTGAGTAACACTACAGTTAGAGGAAGACCACCTAGAAATGTAGGTAATGTGAGCGACAGTCAGAGAGTGACTAAAGATTCTACTGTAAGATTTGAAGCCTGAGCACCTGCTAGAGCCTACCCTATTTGTGCTTGCGAAGAAGCGTCATCTCCAGATGTTATTACTAGTACTTTCACTCTCTATGATACTAATGTGATTGCACTGATAGATCCAGTATCAACTCATTCATATATATGTATGAACTTAGTATCTAGTAAGAATTTGCCTGTAGAGTCTACTGAATTTGTGATTAGAGTATCAAACCCTTTGGGCAAGTGTATTTTTGTTATCAAAGTGTTCAAGAACTGTCCATTGATGATTAGAGATTTTTGTTTTCCGGTTGATCTGATGTTGTTACTGTTTGATGAATTTGATATAATCCTGGGTATGGATTTGCTAACATTGCATAATGCTAGAGTAAATTGCAAACGAAAGACGATTGATCTAAGATGTTAGAATAATGAGATTATTTGGATTGAGTTAGACGATTTGAATAGGTTATCGGCTATGATTTCATCGATATCAGCTCAGAGATATGTGAGAAAGGGTTGCGAAGCTTACTTTGCTTATGTGCTTGATACGAAAGTGACTGAAAATAAGATAGAATCAGTGCCAGTCGTGTGTGAGTATCCAGATGTGTTTCCTGAAGAGTTACTAGGGTTACCACCAATCCGGGAAGTTGAATTTGGTATCGAATTAATGATGGAAACAACTATGTAACACCCCTAACTCGTACCCGTCGCCGGACTAAGGTTACAAGGTATTACCAATCAAAACTTAACATTTAATAAATATTTGACATTCAATATTCATTCCTTATCGAATAACATTCATTTACATGCACATTGTCCCTTATGAAGGTCTACAAGATCTTAAAACATGCTTAGAAGTGGTTCGGGACTAAACTGATCACATACAAAAGTTTTTGGAACTTAGAAAAAATTTTCTAACTCATAGACGTCACACGCTAGTGTGAACAAGCCGTGCCTCACACGGCCACCAAACACGCTCGTGTCACAGGCCGTGTAAAAACAAGGATACATACTGACTTGGGTCACACGACCGACCACACGCCAGTGTACGACCCACGGTCAGTAGACACGCCCGTGTGTCTAGGCCGTGTAACTCACTGACTTAATTAATTAAGCTACAGTGGACACACGGTCGAGTCACACGCCCATGTCTCAACCATGTGGGGTGAAATTAGGCTTGTTTTAAGCCATTTTTCCTCACCTACATTCAATTACCTTAAAGCATACATAAAACACCTTATTCACATCCAATTGGGCGGCCAAAACAACCATTTCAATAAACATTATAAACCTTTTCAAAACCAAGCTTTCATACACTCAAATCAATAACATTTTATGCACATATCATATCCTCACAGCATCAACCCATTCAATGCACATTTACTATATCGAAACATACTAAATTCATATGCCAAAATCATCCATTTCAACTAGTCCCTATATGCGGTTATTCTTCATTCAAATAACCAATTCAATCCACAAATGTATATCAAAATAAGCCATATCTCAAGCCACAATACATCATTAAACTAATAACCAAAGGCACATCATATGACCACCTAAATGATACATGCCAAAACATAAGGCAATATATAGATAATACAAGTCATTATCTTTAGGCCATATTCAAGGCCAAGCACACATTAGCATTATCATCAGTTATAAGCCAAATATGATGGCTATGCACAACCAAAATACCACATATAGCCTAGACATGCCATATACTCAAACATAAACTCAAAAGTACCAAATAGATATCTGATAGTGTGATGATGTTCCCGATGATCCCCGAGTCCGAGCTAGATCCTATTCACTATAAAACATGGAAATGAAAATACAGTAAGCTTCATAGCTTAGTAAGCTCGTATGTGATAAACTTAACTCAACAAATAAAAATAATTCAATCAATAAGAATTATACATTTATAGTAATACACCTATAATTACTCAAACCTTTCCATTTATTTCTCACCACTTAGCTTGGTATATCATATCACATTTCTCAACTTTCCTTTTTATTCATGATCTTTACTCGTTTCCATATAACTCCATCAAGTTTCATACACATAGTGCCAACAACCACATAGGTTTAGTACGTACCTGTACTTCCTCGTATTTATCTTTCAACCTATCATCTCTTTGTTCAATACGTTAAATCATTTGAAAACTTTAAATACTCAATAAACTCTCACACTTAGTGCCAAATGAATAGCCAAAGCTAAAATAATATCACACATGTAGTGCCATCAAATTTATTCAAAGCTATCTCGTTCTCGCACACTTAGTGCCAATTATTTAGCCAAAGCTATTTTAATCTCGCATACTTAGTTCCACATATCATCAAATCGTCATCGAACTCATTCGTAATACTTATCCAAATTTCCATTCGTTTCAAAACATATAAACATTGCTAAAATAATATGTATTACATACGAACTTACCTCAGACTTAGATACGACAAAACTAGTCGATTAATCGAGTACTTTATTCTTACCTCGATCTATGTCCGAGTTCCTCTTTTCTTGATCTATATAATGTCAAATTCAACACATTCAATCACATATTCATTCAATTCAATCCATAACAAAAATTTGGGCATTTTTACACTCTAGCCTCTGAAGTTTCACATTTTTACAATTTAGTCCCTATTTCATAAAATCACAAATTACACAATTTCTTTCTAAACCCATGCTAGTCGAATCCATATAAGCCCCATATTAGCCCATATTTTTCAATTTTTCATACATTTAACCACAAATTTAGCACTTTTATAAATTTAATCCCTTTTATGCAATTTCAGTAAAAATCACTTAATAAAACATGAAAATATATAATTTATCTTTCATTTTTCATCATCAACTATCACAAAGCTTAAACGTTCATCAGTGGCACTTCTCAAAATCATCAACAAACTCAAAAATTAGAGCATGGGGTAGCTAGTATTCGAAACAACAATCACAAAAACATAGAAATGATAAAAAACCGAACTAAAACCGTACCTTAATTTAGTTTAACGATGGCCGAACCCTAAAAACATGAGAATGGCTTCTTCTTTCTTCAATAATCGGTGTAGAAGATGATAAAATGGCCACCATTATGTTTTGTTTTAAGTAATTATACATTAATTCCATAATTACCATTTTAACCTTTGTTTAAAACATTATAAATGATTTAATGAATGGCTATTCATGTCAATTTCCACTATCCATGGTTTATTTACCACGTAAAGATTTCGCATTCAATAATTCATAGCAAATAAGCCCTTAAAAAATTAGAATGGAACTTTTGCATTTTACTCGATTTAGTCCTTTTGTCAAATTAACCACCCAAATGATAAAATTAATTCACGAAACTTTAAAACATATCTAATGACATGCTGTAAATACCAAAAATAATATTAAAATAGTTTTATGACCTTAGATTTGTGGTTCTAAAACCACTGTTTCGATTAAGCTAAAACCAGGCTGTTACAACTCTCCCCCTCAGGGATTTTCGTCCCCGAAAATCTTACCAATGAATAGGTTCAGATATTACTCTCTCATAATATACGCGGGCTCCCACATAATTTCTTCAACCCCGTGTTGATGCCATACAACTTTCATTAATGCAATTTTTCTTATTTATCATTTCTTGGACCTCGCGAGCTAAAATTTGGATCGGTTCTTCATTTTATGTCATATCAGAATGAATCTCAATCTCAGACGGAGAAATCACATGTGAGGGATCGGAGCGATATCGTCAAAGGATCGATACATGAAAAAAATTGTATATTTTGTAACACCCTAAACTCGGCCTAGACATTATGGCCAAATCTGGCGTGTCACATTGAAGTGTTTTTCGAAAACCATGTTCTCATTGTAAACCCTTCTGACTATTTAAAACTTCTAGCCATTCAAAATGGGTATAAAACCTACGTTAGTTTATTTCCAAAAACGTGGTTCATTGAGAAGTTATTCTCTTATTAAAACGTTGTTATTTTTATTTCTAAAACACAATTTGTTGCGAAAGCTTAATTCAAAATAGTTGATTTGCGAAAACACGATGTTTAAGAATTGAGTTGCGAAACCATTTTGAAAATGTTGCGAAAACGTGTTGTTTTGAAAATAGTTATCGTTTTGGATAAACTGCGTCATAAGTTTAGTAGATATAAAACTTAATACCGTAAAACTCCAAAATAAAGTCCAAGAGTTTAAGAGAGGCCTTATTACAAACCAAACCAAACCAAAATTTAAGAACTTAAAGGTAAACTAAACAAAACAGAAAAACATAAGCAATTGTGTGGCCATTTCTGAGTCCCTCGCAGCACCGTTCCTCCTAATACTGGGGATTACCTGAAAAGTTAATAAACAGGGTGAGTTTACAAAAACTCAGTGTGTAATCCCCTACTATACAAAAACTGTAACTTAGAATGATAGAAATAAGACACAATCTGGGCTTGAGCCCTAGTCAGAAACAGATTAGTCTAGTTTATGGGCCAAAGCCCGATACATTATCATTTAGGTCACAGCCCATAGTAGAGTCAATTGGGCCTCGCCCATATCAAAACAAAATCATAATGAATGATGTATGATGCATGTTATGTGTTAACCCTATCCAACCCTACACTTGCCTCCATCCAACCCTGCACTTACTGTGGCGATAAAATCAACCCACCCATCCTTGCACTCCAAATGTTAGCACCGGTTGTGAAACTAACCAAAATCGCAGCAACGCTGCTTGAAATCAGAATGGCTAGAAGCCATGAATAGAATGGTTATAAACCATAAACAGGATGGCACAGAGCCATAATAGTATGCGTGGCATAAAGCCATCGATAGAATGATCGGCACGCAGCAATTGGAACAAATGATCGGGACTAAGCCATCGATTAGTCCACAGTCATCTCGGGCGACCCGTGTGACTTTACCATATCAATACAAATGTACGCCTTTTAAGCCTTCGGTGGTCAATCGTTTCGGACGACTCATGCGACCCTAACAGATCAAATATTCCTCCGTACAATATCCCGACCCTTATGCAATATGTCATGTATGCGAAATGTCATGTTCTTAATCAGTCATACAAACACAGTCAAATTAGTCCAATCATAGTCATACCATCACAGTTAAATTAGTCTAATCAAAGCACAAGTCGATCACTTACCATCGAGGGGCAAAACAATCATTTTACCCTTCAAGGGTATTTTGGTCATTTTATGCAATTTTGGCCTAAGTACATTTACCGGCCCATCAGACGTTTTACAGTCACCTTAAGCGACTTTAGCAACCCTCACAGTCATAATGGTGAAATTTGGCCCAAGGCCCAATATGTGGCCTAAGTGGGCCCATATGCTTGTGTGGCCCATCTTGCCCAGAATTAACTACAGTCGAATCGAATACTTATCACGTAACATATATTTTATCCGTGTGGGCCTACAAGTCCACTGGGCCCACACGGCCCAGCTCAGCCCATTGAGGCCCATAATGGCCTAAGCCCATGAAAAGGCTCGTGGAGGCCTCTATAGTCTTACACCTACGTTCATGGACTCAGCTTCACCACATGAGTGCTCGCATGCTCATGTGACCCCAAAGCCCAACTTTTTGGCTTTTTGATATTTCGGCATTTTGGCATTTTAGTAGTTTGGCATTTCGATTTTTTACCGATCTATAGTCAAACACAGTATGTGTGTACACATTCTTCTGGCTTATCAGCCGATTAACAGATACAAGGTAAAAATACACACTTTACTGGCTTTTATGCCTATTACTACTTATGGAGTGCGATTACACACCTTTGTTTACGAAACGTGCTACGAATTCCTAGCACCGAACCTACGTTAAACAAGACCAACAGTTAGTCACCCAATCAATAGGGTTATCCTCCTTTTCCACAGCACCATCCGAACCCATACAAATACATGCCTTAATCAATCGAGTTTTCCTAAATCACCCTTAACTAATAGGAAGATCAAATTCCCTTGATGGATTCTGTGTTACACCAAAAACTTATTAAAAAAAGTTGTATTAACATGCGGTTAAATCCGCCCTTGAAAAATACAGGACCCATAAGTATACTCAGTCCCCAAACCAACACAAAGTGAGAATGCTTACTTGATCAGAAACTAAAGTAGAGTACCGATTGCTTCAGGTTGCTTGCTCCTTTTCACACTTCAAGAAAACCTACGCACTAGCCAACATCAAGACTCAATTTCGGCAAAAAGAGGAGGAAAGACGCAAGAACAGATTCGGCCAAAGGTATCTTAAAGACCCAACCGCAATAATTCCCCAATGATCAAAAAGAATCTCAGCTTTTGAGAAGGAAATTGACAGACTATTATGAGAGAAAAGGAGAAAAGGATTCGGTCCAAGGGAAAAGAAAAAGAATGAAGCAAGGTTCGACCAAGCACAAAAATAAGGGGTTGAAGAGAGAGAAATTAGAGAGGAAAAAGAAAAACCCAAACTCGATTCAACAGAAGAGGAGAAGAATAATGCCAATTCGACAGAGAAAAAAATAAAAAAAGAGGAAGGTTTCCAGAGAAAATTCGGCATCACCAAAACAGAAAGTCCCTAAACGCTCCCCAAAGTGCTGAATGCACACCTCAAAGAACCTAATATTTGGCCAACACCTTGCCACCCAATCTCCACGATTCTCTCCCCCTTATCCCTCCATGATTTCCTCATTCAATTTCCTATCAACCTTCATCAAAATCTCTTTTGACCAAGTCTCCAACCACCTCTGTAGAGTTTGAATCAAACTCCACCTCTCATGCCACAGAGTCATAAAATAAAACCCTCATTTGTACTATCTGGGATTCGAACCCCTGCCCTTTTAGATGCTCTACACGCTTCTTGTGGCCAAGCCACCATACTCATTTGTGACACAAAATAGACACAAATACTTATAAGTCCAATAAGATAACATCCAAGTTCACTTAGGAGCCCAAGTATTAAATTTTTTTTGCAAGAGACCAGACTTGAACCCAGACTTCTCAGACACTCCCACACACTCCTAATTCACTTACCTAATGAAGCATACATTCATTTATGTCACTTCTTTGAACAATTAAATACCTAAGTATCGTCTCCTAACTGTTTCCCATGCTCAAAACCCAACACCACTAGGCCCAATTTTGGGGCGGTACATATTTTCTCTAACTCAGATAGTAAAGATAATCGATAAGCAACTGGCCCAATTCATTCAATAACTTCATACGATCCGATGAATCTTAGACTCAACTTTCCTTTTCTACCAAATCTGCCCAAATTGCATCTTTTTTTCTCAGAGATAGTGGCAAACTCGACACAAAGTCTATCATTATTCTGTCCCATTTCCACTAAAAAATCATAATAGGCTGTAATAAACCTGACGGCACTTGATGCTCAGCTTTTAACTTGCTGACATATCAAACATTTCAAAACAAACTTAGATATATCTATTTTCATGTTGTGCCACCAATAAAGCTATTTCAAATCATTATACATTTTCGTACTTCCCGCATGAACAAACAAACGACTAATATGTGCTTCATTTAAAATCATTTAAATCAACTTTGAATCTCTACAATTGAACCATCGTCAAATAGAGTCAGCTGACCATTTATCGCACATAAAGTAAATAGGGACTTTCGGCTCAAAGCATTAGCAACAACATTAGCCTTCCCTGGATGATAGTTAATTACTAACTCATAGTCTTTTAGTAATTTTAACCATCTCCGTTGTTGCAAATTCAAATCTTTTTGAGTCATTAAGTATTTCAAACTTTATATCTTTTTGAAACAATCTCGTTAATGGTGCCAAAATCATTGTAGAGCCTTTCACAAAATTTCTACAATAGCTAGATAGTCCTAGGAAACCAATTTTTTTATAGTCACTACTCACATTTGCTAAACTCTGCAAACAACTGCTTCTCTCATAGAGTCTATAATACAATTCTCAGATGTTTAACTTTTTAGATTCATCATATAAGTAAATTAAGATATCATCTATAACACAACTACAAATCAGTCTAAATATAGTTTAAAAATTCAATTCATTAAGTCTGTAAAGACAGGGACATTAGTTAGTCCGAATGGCATAACCAAGAATTCATAATGTCTATACCTCATTCAAGAAGTGGTTTTCGGTACATTAGAGTTTTTAACTTGCAATTGATAATAACCTGATCTCAAATCTATGAAAAGACTGTTGTTACTTTCAACTCATCGAATAAATCATCTTTAAGTGGCAGAGGGTAATTGTTCTTAATCGTTACTTTGTTGAACTGTCTGTAATTTATACACATTCACACTGTACCACTTTCCTT
Source organism: Gossypium stocksii (assembly GCA_020496765.1). NCBI lineage: Eukaryota > Viridiplantae > Streptophyta > Magnoliopsida > Malvales > Malvaceae > Gossypium > Gossypium stocksii. The sequence goes on from CM035622.1 coordinate 62,079,648, forward strand.
TTTCACAAATAATATCAATGTACCTCAGGGAGAGAAACTCGTCTAACAAACCCTCTATAAGTTAATTCTTGCAACTGAGTTTTAATTCTTTCAATTCGGTCAGAACCATTCGGTACGGAGCTATTGGAGTAAGAGTTGTCTCCGGCACTAACTCAATACTAAATTCAACTTCTCGAATCGGTGGTAATCCTGGTAACTCTTCAGGAACCACATCTATATACTCACACTCAACTAGTAACAAGTTCAAGCTTTGATTCTGACACTTTTGTATCCAGCACATACATAAGATAAGCTTCATACCCTTTTCTTTTCTCACAAATCTCTAAGCTGACATTTATGAAATTACTGTCGATTAACCATTTAAATCACCAGATTCAATTCGGATAATTTCATTATTTTGACACCTCAATTAATTGTCTTCCATTGTATCATGCAACTTTAACCAATCCATACCCAGAATTATATCAAATTTGTCAAATGGAAACAACATTAGATCGGCCAGAAAATAAAAATCCCAAATCATTAACGGACAGTTCTTGCATACTTTATCAACCAAAACACATTTGCCTAAGGGGTTCGATACTCTAATCACAAATTCAGTAGACTCTACAGGCAAAGTCTTACTAGATACTAAGTTCATACATATATACAAATAAGTTGATCCTGAATCTATCAATTCAATCACATTAGTATCATTAAGAGTGAAAGTACCGGTAATAACATCAGGAGATGACGCTTCTTTGCGAGCATGAATAGCGTAGGCTCTAGCAAGTGCCCTGGCCTTAGATCTCATAGCTGAGTCTTTAGTTACTCTCTAGCTACCACTCATATTTCCTATGTTTCACGGTGATCTATCTCTGGTTACAGTGTTCCTTGGTCTCGTGTTCTGAACTTTATCTTCCTCATCTATTTTAGGACAATCCCAAATAAAATGATCTCTTGCACCACATTTGTAACAAACTCTATTATTGTATTTAGGCCAACATTCACCAAAATGTCATCTTCCACACTACTGACACTCGGGTTTATTATTTCTAACATTGTCAACATGTAACACCCCTATCCCGCAACCGTCACCGGAGTGGGTAAATGGTTATTACCGAACCTATACCTTAGTTTGAATCAGTAAATCTTTAAAGATATATCAAATTACAACTCAGTTCAGCAAATATCATTCATTTACATTCAAAACATGCATAATTTGAGCATACAAAGCACTATACATGTATTCAGGACTAATTTGATAAAATATGAAAAAGTAGGAAAACTTAGAAAATTTTTTGTATAAAGGTCACATGGCCATGAGCCTCACACGGTCACTAGACACGATTATGTGTCCAGGCTGTGTGAAAACAGGGCATACCTACTGACTTACACCACACGGCCAAGGACACGCCGGTGTGCCAGGCCGTGTAAAAATTAGGGAGGCAACTGACTTTTGTCACACGGCCGATCGCACGCTCGTGTGCCAGCCATGTGCCACACACGGCCACTAGACATGCCCGTGTGTCTAGGCTGTGTCAAACCTATAGGTTATACTACCTTAATTATCTAGGTTGCAGGGGTCACATGGTTGAGACATACGCCCGTGTGCTCAGGCTGTGTGGCACGAAAATAGGATTGGTTTAAGCCACTTTTCACACCCAATTCTCTTGAACCTACAAGCATCATTTTGTATGAATATCCATGTATCCATTTCATGTCAAACACATATGTTTCATATCTCATTTAAAATCATGTCAAACCATTTCAAAACCTTACCAAATTCACAAGTAAGCATATACCAAAATGACCATTTCATTTGGTCACGCATATGCCTCAAATATCACTTACAATTCAATCACATTTCACCATTCATACTAACATGTCCATAATCACAAATTATTTATACCAAAATGTCATTCATCAAATTCACCATATAAAAGACATATCATATAAAGGTTCCATACTAAACCATCCATATCCAAACCAAGCCATATCACATAGCCTGAACACATGCCAAAATTATACCAAATTCATTAACATTGATAGCCATAACTTCAACCTATAGACTAGCCTATACATGCCATATTTACATCATTTATACAAGTTCCAAAGGTACCAAAAGTTGCTTGGATAGTGCGATAGCAATCTCCGACCTTGTCCAAAATTAAGCTAGCTTCTAAAATCTATAAAACACAGGAAAATAAATAGAGTAAGCTTAAAAGCTTAGTAAGCCCGTATAATATAGAATTAAATTTATTGATTCAACATTTAAAGCATTAAAGACATTATTAAACCAAGTCATATGTCCTCAATTCTTATTCAAAATGTCATTCACATGTTAGTTATATAACAACCATGTATTCAGCCATTAAGGAGGATGAAACTAAACATATAACATTCATATAACATGTCAATACAACTATCAATTCATGTAATAAAAATATCATTATAATTATACCAATCATAGGTCTCATGTATCATGTCATATATATAATTCATGTCCTCATATGCATTTAGCTCATATCGAACTTATTCTCCATGTAACTTATAACATATAAACATGTAAAACATGTAGTTCATTTAACAATAATGTAACGCCCCAAATTTTGGGCCTAGAAGTATTGGGCGTTGAGTATGGATCAGTAAGGAGGTTGTACATAAGTATTTAATTGTGCAAGAAATGACACAATGAAATGTCTGCTTCAATGCTTAAGGGTCCTGTGAAGTGTTGGAGAAGTCTTGGGGATCAAATCTAGGCTTTAGGAAAATTTTAGTTTTTCCTCTTAAGTAAACCTTGCCTTTAGCATGTTAACCTTATAAATTATTATGGTTAAAATATGACACAAAGAGAGCTTGTGGTCTAGTGGCAAGGTGGTATGATGTGTAACTGTAAGGTTTGAGGTTGAATTCTTGGTGTGTGCAGAATTTTTAGTTTTTCCTTGAATAAACCTAGACATTGCCATGTAGGCTTTATAAAATATTGAGGATAAGTTATGACACAAAGAGCCTATTGGCTTGATGGTAAAGTGGCGTGAGGAGTAGTGCATGAGGTCTGATGTTTGAGTGAGGGTGCAACAAATGGGGGTATTAATTTTTATTGCTCAAGCCATGTAAGAGGTGGAGTTAGACTGAGACTTTAAGTTTGAATTGGTCATAAGGTGGTTGGAAGCAATTTGAATTGGATGTTGAGTGATATGAGGAGAAAATCAAGGAGGATATCATGGAGATGTTTGAGGAGTGGATTAAAGAGTAGGGGAGTGGTAGTTGTGACCAAATGTGGGCACATGAATTCGGCTTGGGAGGCTCCCTCTCCTTATTTTTTCAGTTTTGGGGTCTTTTGCTTTGAGAGCATTTCTACTCTTGGTGGGGTGGCCGAATATTGGTATTGTCAATTTGGGTTTTGTTTTTATTTCTTCTTTCTTTCCCTTGTTTTCTTTGAAGACCGATTGAATCATAGTATTGGGGTATTAGCTTTTGTTTTGGGTACTTTTTCTGGTTTTAGTTGTCCCCTTTAGCCAACTACTCTCTATCTTTTTCCCCCAAAACTTTAGCCGACTACTCTTTATTTTCTACCTCAATTCATTGATTATTTCAACTTTTTCCTTCTTAACACCTTCGAGTTTTAGATCCTGTTCTCTCAGCATTCGGTTACTTTCTCCTCCTCTTTGCTGAATTCGTATTCTTTCTATAATAGCCCAAATTAGGGCTTAGTTAGAATAGTGGTTTTGAGATCACAAATCTGAGGTAGAAAATTTATTTTCATGATTAATTTTGTGATATAGCATGCTTATATGATATTGAGAAAGTTTCATGAAGGAAATTTTATGAAATAGTAATTAATCTGTCCTTTAGGACTAAATTGTAGAAAATGCAAATTATGAGTTTTTAGAAGGTTTAAGTATGAAATAGCATAAGAAAAGTTATTAAGAGTCCTTATTTGGTAATTAGACCAATTTTTGGCACTATGGACAAAAATGCCCATGGAAGGGAAAAATATCAAAGAAATGGCATAAAGGCATTTTGGTCATTTAGTAAAGTTATGTAATAAAAAGTGAAAATAAGCCAAAAATACGCTCATCTTTTCCAAGTACCAGCCGAATTTATCAAGCCACCATATCTAGGGTTTTTCTTCATTTTTGAGCTCTAAGTAAGTGACTCCAAGCCCCATTTTTCATGCTTTTCGTATTTTTGAAATCCTCATAGCCTAATCTAACTATTTCTACCACTAATTTGAGCTAGGGTTCACATTTAAAAATATACCCATGCATGACATGCAAGTAATTTGATGCCTAGTGGTGGAAAATGAAAGATTAATATGTAGTAAACACCTATCTCTAGGTGATTTTTCATGAAACTCCCTAATAGGGACCAAATTGTAAAGTTAGTAAATTGTGTAGTAAAGTATGGCTAGTGTATGGCTAGTGTTGGCTAGGCTTGGGTAGCCAAGAGAATAGATACATTTCATTTTACGAGCCCAGGGACCATTTTGTAAATATTTAAAAGTGTAGGGGCAAAATTATAAATTTTCGCCAAAGTGTCAATTATATGATATTTAGTCAATGTGGGTACTAAATGAGTTAAATTTATCATTCTAGATCAAGAAACATGGAGCTCGGACCGAAACTGTGGAAAGGGAAAAGTCGTGGACTAAACCAATAAATTTCCCACATTTTGGACTCGAGGAAAGTCGTATGTAATAATTTAGCTCCTATGTTAAGTAAATTCATTATGATGTCATTTTATGAAATTTGTGAAATTTTAAGAAGCTATGAACATAATCTTGTATGAATTATATATATATATATATGAGATTTATGACATTGATTTGTTCAAGCAAAGTATAAGATGATGAAATTTATTGATGCGAAATTTTACTAAGAAATGATGAAATTATGAAAAGGGAAATTTAATGCAAGTTCAATGGATACGGAGGATATTGTCATCATGCTATGAGTATTGTAGGTCCTGTATAAGACCATGTCTGGGACATGGCATCAGTATCGAACTGAGATCCCATGTAAGACTATGTCTGGGACATGGCATTGGCATTGAGACGTGATCCCCTGTAAGACCATGTCTGCTACATGGCATGGTCATCCAAGATGAGGTCCCGTATAAGACTATATCTGGGACATGGCTTCAGCACCGAGAGGAAATAGGGATCCCCTGTAAGACAATGTTTGGGACATGGCGTTGGCAACTGTTGTGAAGTCCCATGTAAGACCATGCCTGGGACATGGCATCGGCTTCAGAGTATGATCTCGCCCAATACCATGTTAGGGACATGGCATCGACATCGACATGTGATCCCATGTAAGACCATATTTGGGATACGACATTGGCACCCTTCCATGAGATTGATTTACAGGTATCCTTCAGTAATCGAAAGAGTTATAATGAAAGTATCCTCGTTGATAAATTTTAAGAGAAAGACTATGTTTCATGATGAGTGTTGCATGTTCTTGTGCACAAGTAAATTATGTGAAACTTGGAAGTATATTGCTATGAGAAACACAATATAAAAGGCATGAGTATGACATGAGTTTGAGCATTTCATGAGAATGAGCAAGTTATGAGCATGATACAAGCCATGAGGTTAAGTAAGCATGTGAATGAGTAAGAAAGTCCATGATATTCTATGATGCTTAATGAGAGAATTGTGCCACAACTTTTATTGCTATTTTATCCATGCAACTTACTAAGCATTTTATGTGCTTACTCCTTTTATTTGCTTTCCCATGTAGACTTACCGATCTATCTCGGGGATCTCTTGAAGTCAGAGCTCATAGTCACACTATCAAGCCAATTATTTTGGTATAGTAAGTAGTTTTTCTATTTTATGGCGTGTATAGAAAGTTAGTCATTTTGTTACTTACCACTTAAATAGCTATATGTGTTGGCCATTGTTATACTTGAGTCAAGTTGTAATGGTCTTTGGATATGGCATAATGTTTCCTACCTTAATCTATGTACAAGTTTTTCATGTTTGATATACTTTAAATTATGAATTGATGTTGGTATGAATTAGTGTTGTATTTGGTCATGTTTCAGGGTGGCAAAAGGCTTGGAAAATAACCTATTATCAGGGCGTGCGTACCACACGGTTAGCACCCATGGGCATGTTGATAGGCCATGTGCTCCCGTCTCTAAATTAGCTAAGTCAATATTGAACACGGGTTGAGCACACGGGCTTGTGCCACGGCTGTGTGAAAGAAATAGAATGCTTTGGTTTTTATACATAGGATCTTGACATGTGCGTGTTTAGGCCTTGTGAGGGACACGGGTGCTCGAGACGGGCGTGTGCCTAGATCGTGTCAAAGCCCTTGTAGGTTTAATTTAAAATAAATTCAGCACGGGCTAGGGACACAGGTGTGAGGCCCTATTTTAAGCAAACATTTTCTAAGGGCTCGAAAGTTCTCGGATCAGTTTTGAAACATACTTGATACAGGTTGTGGGCCTCGTAGGCCTATAGTATGGTCATGAAGAAATTGATTGAAAAGTGTTAATAAGGAGAGAAATTTTATGGCCCGATTTTATGTATCCAAGAATGTTCAAGTACGGTAATGCCTCGTACCCCGTCCCGGTGTTGGACTCAGTTAATGGGTGTTACATTTAGTGGTATTAGAGCTAGTGTTTAGTCGATTCTAGGACTAGCCTAGCATAAGAGTCTAGCTTTACATGCCATACTTATGTGTTCATGAAATAAGATAGTGTGACGACTCCGGACAGTTTAAATGTGTTATTTTTATCAAATGGATCCTGAACGAGCTATGGCAAATGATGCAGAAAGTAATGCACCAGCTCCTACTGAAGGGACGATGCTAGTGGGCCAAGGATAGGCCAACTACTGTAAGTTAGCGGGGAGAGGCTCGGGAGGCCTTTTTCCAAATGATGAATGAGTGGTTCACAGAGTTCGTTCAAATGAACCCGACCACTCAACCCCAAGCTCCACCCCTTCAATTTCCTTAAGCTACCCCAATAGTTCTTGAGATTGTAGAGGTAATGAGGCGAGAAAAGCCTCCAGTTGATAGAATTCAAAAGCAAGGGGCAGAAGAATTTAGGGCTATTAAAGATGATTACCCGGAAAGAGCCAAGTTTTGGCTAGAGAATACCATCAGAGTCTTCGATGAGTTATTGTGCACCCCTAAAGAGTGCATGAAATTTGTGGTGTTGCTCCTACGAGATTCTACCTATTATTGGTGGAACACCCTTGTGTCAGTGGTACTAAGGGAAAAGGTAATTGAGAGTTCTTCCAAGAGGAGTTCTGTAAGAAATAAATTAGTCTGAGGTTCATTGATCAGAAGTGTAAGGAGTTTTTAGAGTTGAAGTAAGGTCGAATGACCGTAACAGAGTATGAATGAGAGTTTATAAGGCTGAATAAGTATGATCGAGAATGCGTATCCACTGAAGTTATCATGTGCAAGCGATTTGAGGACGGATTAAATGAGGACATTAATATGTTTGTTGGCATTCTTGAGATAAAGGAGTTTGTAGTGCTAGTGGATAGGGCTTGCAAGGTCAAAGAATTAGCCAAAGAGAAAAGGATAGCGGAGATAAAATCTCGTGACTCGAGAAAGAGACCATTTAGTAAGTCTTTTCAATCCTCCTCTAAGAAGTCGAGAGAGTTCCCTACCCGATCAGCTACTTCAGCAGGATTTTCAAGTAAAGGCAAGAGTAAGTAGTATTCAACTTCCAAGGCTCAGACCATATTAGTTGCGAGTGTAGGTAACACTCGACCCAATAGACCTGAGTGCCTTAGTGTGGTAGACGCCACCTTGGCGAATACTGTGCACAGGAGAGGGCTTGCTTCAAATGTGGTTCCCAAGACCACTTCATTAGAGAATGCCTGAAGATGGTTGAAAAAGACAGAGATCAGAGTGCAAGATCGGGAAACGCTCCCTTCAGAGGTAGGCCTCAGAAAAAACCAGGAACGGGAGCGAGTAGTAGAAGCGCTCCAAAGGAACAGACTATGAAACCTGAGGGTAGAGCCCTAGCAAGGGCGTATGCCATTCGCGCTCGCGAGGAGCCATCATCACCTGATGTTATAACGAGTATATTTTTTCTTCATGAAATTTTAGTTATTGCTTTGATAGACCTAGGATCTACCCACTCGTATATTTGTATGAAATTAGTTCCTAGTCTGAGTATACCCGTAGAGTCTATGGAATTTGTGATAAAAGTTTCCAATTCCCTGGCAAAGAGTGTGCTAGTAGGCAAAGTATGTAGAAAATGCCCTCTGATGATTAGGGGTCATTATTTCCCAGTTAACCTCACGCTATTACCTTTTGATGAATTTGATGTAATTCTTGGCATGGACTGGTTAACCACTCATGATGTGGTAGTGAACTGTGGTAGAAAATTTATTGAATTGAAATGTGAGAATGGTAATACTCTTCGAGTTGAATCAGATGAATCAAAGAGTTTGCCTATAGTGATTTCCTCCTTGGTTGCTCAAAAATGCTTAAGGAAAGGGTATGAAGCCTATCGAGCGTTTGTGATGAATGCTAAAGAATCAAAGCTGAAAATAGGGTCAGTACCAGTGGTTTGTGAGTATCAAGATGTTTTTCTGGAAGAGTTGCCCGGGTTGCCTCCGGTTAGAGAGGTAGGGTTTGGTATAGAGTTGGCTCCAGGTACTACCCCTATTTCAATCGCTCCTTATAGAATAACCCCGATTGAGTTAAAAGAATTGAAGGCTCAACTGCAAGAATTGACAGATAAAGGATTCCGATGGCCAAGTCATTCTCCATGGGGCACTCCCGTTTTACTTGTGAAGAAGAAAGATGGTGCGATGAGATTGTGCATTGATTACTGGTAGCTTAATAAGGTAACCATAAAGAACAAGTATCCCTTGCCCAGGATCGATGATTTATTTGATCAGTTGTGATGAGCCACAATGTTTTCCAAGATAGACTTGAGATCAGGGTATTATCAGCTCAGAGTTAAGGAGCCTGATGTGTTGAAAACTGTATTTCGGATGAGATACAACTATTACGAGTTTCTTATCATGCCGTTCGATTTGGCTAATGCCCTGACAATATTTATGGACCTAATGAACTGCATCTTTCAGACATACTTAGACAAATTTGTGGTAGTTTTTATTGACAATATCCTGGTTTATTCTCGTGATGAGGATGCGTAGGCCAAGCATTTGAGGATAGTTTTGCAACCTTTACGAGATAATCAGCTTTACGCTAAGTTCAGTAAGAGTGAATTTTGGCTAAAGGAAGTTGGATTTTTGGGCCACATCATTTCGGGTGATGGTATAAGGGTAGATCCAAGTAACATTTTGACAATTGTTGATTGGAAACCGCTGAAGAATCTATCCAAGGTCAGAAGCTTCTTGGGTTTGGCCGGTTATTAGTAGAGATTTGTTAAGGGATTTTCCACGATCACCACTCCTATGACGAGATTGTTACAAAAAGATGTCAAGTTTGAGTGGACGGAAAAGTGCCAACAAAGTTTCGAGAGGTTAAAGACATTGTTGATCGATGCTCCTATTTTAGTATAGCCTGAACCAGGAAAAGAGTTTGTGGTCTACAGTGATGCTTCATTAAACGGACTGAGTTGTATACTTATGCAAGAAGGCAAGGTGATTGCCTATGCTTCGAGACAATTAAAGCCTCACGAAAAGAATTATCCGACTCATGATTTGGAGTTGGCCGCCATAGTATTTGCACTAAGGATATGGAGACACCATTATATGGCGACCAGTGCCGAGTTTTCACAGACCATAAGAGTCTTAAGTATTTGTTGACACAGAAAGACATGAATCTACGGCAACGACGATGGCTCGAGTCACTAAAGGATTATGAGTTGATCATCAACTATCATCAAGGGAAAGCTAATGTCGTTGCGGACGCCTTGAGCCAGAAATCCTTGTTTGCTTTGAGAGCCATGAACACACAGTTGCCCCTAACCGATGACGATTCAGTTTCAGCAGAAATGAGGGCTAGACCCATGTTCATTCAAGAGATTCATGAAGCACAATCTAATGACAAAGATTTGCAAGACAAGAAAACTCAATGTGAATTAAGTACCGATTCAGATTTCTAGAGGGATTTAGAGGGTTGCCTAAGGTTTCGAGATCGAATATGTGTACCAAGAGATGGTGAGCTTATTCGAAAAATTTTATATGAGGCCTATAGTAGTCGTATGTCAGTTCACCCCGACAGTACCAAGATGTACAATGATTTAAAGAAATGGTATTGGTGGCCAAATATGAAAAGAGATATCTCAGAGTATGTTTCGAAATGCTTGATTTGTCAACAAGTGAAAGCAAATACCATTTGGTTTGCTACAATCTATCATGATTCCTAAGTGGAAATGGGACCATGTCACCATTGACTTCGTAACAGGTTTACCGACAACTTTAAAAAAGAAAGACTCGATTTGTGTTATGATTGGTAAACTTACAAAGTTAGCCCATTTTATACCTGTACGAATGGACTATTCACTTGATAAGTTAGCCGACTTATACATTTTAGATGTTGTGAGATTACACGGGGTACTGTTGCCCATTATTTCGAATAGAGATCTGAGATTTACATCATGATTTTGGAGGAAGATACAAGAAGCTTTAGGCACGAAGCTAAACTTCAGTGCTACTTTCCATCCACAGACCGACGAACAACCGAAAAGAGTAATACAAGTTCTTGAGGACATGCTCAATTGTTGCGTGTTGGAATTCTAAGGCAGTTGGGAAAAATACCCATCGTTGGTGGAATTTGCATATAACAATGGTTTCCAGTCTAGTTTGAAAATGGCACCTTATTAGGCAGTATATGGTCATAAGTGTTGAACGCCTATGTATTGGACTGAACTCAAGGAAAATCAGATTCACGGGGTTGATCTAGTCAAAGAAACATAGGAAAAAGTAAGAGTGATACGAAACTGCTTAAAAGCTGCTTTCGATAAACAAAAGTTATATGCCGATTTGAAACGAAAAGAGATAGAGTTCCAAGTCGATGACAAGGTGTTCTTGAAAGTCTCACCATGGAGGAAAGTTCATAGATTTGGCCATAAAGGCAAGTTGAGTCTGTGTTTTATCAGACCTTATGAGATCACTGAGAGAATAGGACTTAGCCTATCGGCTAGCTTTACCATCTGAATTGGAAAAGATTCACGATGTATTTCACGTTTTTATGCTAGGACATTACCAATCGGACCCATCGAATGTGATTACCCCGGCAGAGATCGAGATCTAACCGGACATGACTTATGGTGAAGAACTGGTGAAGATTTTAGCCCGAGAGATAAAGCATTTAAGGAATAAAAGTATAGCCCTCGTGAAAGTACTATGGCAAAGACATGGGGTAGAAGAGGCAACTTGGGAGCATGAGGAAACCATGAGGACTTAGTACCCAAATTTATTCACCGGTAAAATTTTCGGGGATGAAAATCCCTAAAGGAGAAAGGATTGTAACAGCCCAAATTAAGGCCTAGTCAGAATAGTGGTTTTGAGACCACAAATCCATGGTAGAAAATTTACTTTCATGATTATTTTTGTGATATAGCATGCTTGCATGATATTGAGAAAGTTTCATGAAGGAAATTTTATGAAATAGTAATTAATTTGTCCTTTAGGACTAAATTGAAAAAGATGCAAATTATGAGTTTCTAGAAGGTTTAAGTATGAAATAGCATAAGAAAAGTTATTAGGAGTCCTTATTTGGCAATTAGACTAATTTTTGGCTCTATGGACAAAAATGCCCATGGAAGGGAAAAATATCAAAGAAAGGGCATAAAGGCATTTTGGTCATTTGGTAAAGTTAAGTAATAAAAAGAGAAAATAAGCCAAAAATAGGCTCATCTTCTCCATGTACTAGCCAGATTTATCAAGCCACCATAGCTAGGGTTTTTCTTCATTTTCAAGCTCTAAATAAGTGACTCCAAGCTTTTTTTTTTCATGCTTTTCGTATTTTTGAAATCCTCGTAGCTTAATCTAGCTATTTCTAACACTAATTTGAGCTAGGGTTCACATTCAAAAATATACTCATGCATGACATGCAAGTAATTTGATGCCTAGTGGTAGAAAATGAAAGATTAATATGTAGTAAACACCTATCTCTATGTGATTTTTCATGAAAGTCCCTAATAGGGACCAAATTGTAAAGTTAATAAATTGTGTAGTAAAAGTATGAAACTGTGAGCAATGTGGGCTTGTATCGACACTAGTAAGTGTCGGCTAGGCTTGGGTAGCCAAGAGAATAAATACATTTCATTTTACAAGCCTAGGGACCATTTTGCAAGTATGTAAAAGTTTAGGGGTAAAATTATAAATTTTTGCCAAAGTGTCAATTATGAGATATTTAGTTAGTGTGGGTACTAAACGAGTTAAATTTATCATTCTAGATCAAGAAACGCGAAGCCCAGACCGAAACTGGGGAAAGGGAAAAGTCATGGACTAAACCGATAAATTTCCCACATTTTGGACTCGAGGTAAGTTGTATGTAATAATTTAGCTCCTATGTCACGTAAATTCATTATGATGTCGTTTTATGAAATTTGTGATATTTTAAGAAGCTATGAACATAATCTTGTATGAATTATATATATATATGAGATTCATGACATTGATTTGTTCAGGCAAAGTATGAGATCATCAAAATTATTGATGCGAAATTTTACTAAGAAATAATGAAATTATTAAAAGGGAAATTTCATGCAAGTTAAATGGATACGGAGGATACCGTAATTATGCTATGAGTATTGTAGGTCCCGTATAAGACCATGTCTGGGACAGTGTATCGACACTGAACTGAGATCCCATGTAAGACCATGTCTGGGACATGGCATTAGCATCGAGACGCGATCCCCTATAAGACCATGTCTACGACATGGCATTGGCATCCAAGATGAGGTCCTGTATAAGACCATGTCTAGGACATAGCTTCAGCACCGAGAGGAAACGGAGATCCCCTGTAAGACCATGTCTGGGACATGGCGTTGGCATCTGTTATGAAGTCTCGTGTAAGACCATGCCTGGGACATGGCATTGGCATCAGAGTATGATCTGGTGTAAGACCATGTCAGGGACATGGCATCGACATCGACATGTGATCCCATGTAAGACCATATCTTGGATATGGCATTGGCATTCTTCCATGAGATTGATTTATGGGTATCCTTCAGTATGATTTATGGGTATCCTTCGGTAATCTAAAGAGTTATAACAAAAGTATCTTTGTTGATAAATTTTAAGAGAAAGACTGTGTTTCATGATGAGTGTTGCAGGTTCTTGTGCAAAAGTAAATTATGTGAAACTCAAAAGTATATTGCTATGAGAAACACAATATAAAAGGCATGAGTATGACATGAGTTTGTGCATTTCATGAGAATGAGTAAGTTATGAGCATGATACAAACCGTGAGGTTAAGTAAGTATGTGAATGAGTAAGAAAGTCCATGATATTCTATGATGCTTAATGAGATAATTGTGCCATGACTTTTATTGCTATTTTATCCATGCAACTTACTAAGCATTTTATGTGCTTACTCCTTTTATTTCCTTTCCCATGTAGACTTACCGATCTAGCTCGGGGATCTCTTGAAGTTGGAGCTCGTAGTCACACTATCAAGCACATTATTTTAGTATAGTAAGTAGTTTTTCTGTTGTATGGCATGTATAGGAAGTTAGTCATTTTGTTACTTGCCACTTGAATGGCTATATGTGTTGGCCATTGTTATACTTGAGTCAAGTTGTAATGGTCTTTGGATATGGCCTAATGTTGCCTACCTTAATATATATACAATGGTGGATGTTTTTCATGTTTGATATACTTTAAATTATGAATTGATGTTGGCATGAATTGGTAATGTATTTGGTCATGTTTTAGGGTGGCAAAAGGCTTGGAAAATAGCCTATTATGGTCCATACGGTTGGGCACACGGGCATGTGCCTAGGCCATGCGTAGCACACCGTCAGTCCCCATGGGCTTGTTAATAGGCCATGTGTTCCCTGTCTCCAAATAAGCTAAGTTAGTATTGAACACAGGTTAAGCACACAGGCATGTGCGATGGCCGTGTGAAAGAAACAGAATGCTCAAGTTTTTATACAACGTGATTTTGACATGGGCGTGTCTAGGCTGTGTTAGGGACACGGGTGTGTACCCAGACTATGTCAAAGCCCTTGTGGGTTGAATTAAAAATAAATTCAGCACGAGCTAGGAACACGGGCGTTTGGCCTTATTTTAAGCAAAAATTTTCTAAGGGCTCGAATGTTCTTGGATCGGTTCTGAAACATACTTGATACAGGTTGTGGGCCTCGTAGGCCTGTAGTAAGGTCATGAAGAGATTGAATGAAAAGTTTTAATCAGGAAAGAAATTTTATGGCCCGATTTTATGTATCCAAGAATGTTCAAGTACGGTAATGCCTTGTACCCTGTCATGACGTTGGACTCGGCTAAGGGGTGTTACACTTTCTTTTTCTTAATTGGGTTCTCTTGACCGATTACTTCTGGTTCTCAGTTCCTTCGACTTTTATCAAGTGCGCTGTTCTTCTTATTTTTACATTGTTAAGCCAAATATTTTTTTTATCTCTTTTCTCCTTTATCGCTTTCGATTTTTCTCAAAAGAGAGGGGGTTTGTTTTGGAATTCCTACCTTGGCCGAATACTTGGTTCTCCTTCCTCCCTCTTCTGTTGACTTTCTTTCTTCAAGCCAGAGGGTTCTGTCCAGCGTGAGTTGTTTTTGGTTGGTAAGTTTTGCGATAAGGGCAGTAGTTGCCTCATGCGTTGTAAGTGGGGTGGTTATTTATTAAATAAATAGATAATTTACCAAGTTCCGAATATGTTGTAGGATAACTCTGAAGAGGTTGTGGCCTGTCGCTTACAATGGATTATGTGGGCAATATTTCATCGATCGATTAAGGCAAGTGACAATTTATCTGTGGATAAGTATCATTAAGAGGGGGTCGTTTTAACCCTATAGTTAGATTATGAATAGTGTGTTATGAATGAATGTAGGTTGGATACTTGTTGATCTTAGCACGGTTTCACATCAGGTGTGTAGCACTACCCTATATTTGACAATCGGCTAAAAAGCTGAAAGGTGTGTTCTAACACTGTTTAACTGTAGATCGGCAAAAAGCCGAAAAGCCAAAAAGTCGAAAGATTGGACTTTGAGGCCACATGGGCATGTGAAAGCAGATGTGATTCACTGAGACCATCAATTATGAGCGTACAACAATTAGGGCTATAATGGACCACGTCAGGCCAAAATGGGCTATGTGGGCCCAATGGAATCGTGGGGCCCGCACGGGTAAATCTCTCGACATGTGGTAAATATTGGACTAGGCTGTGTAGTTTGCATGGCCGTGGTTAATTCTAGACCAGATAGGCCACGCGAACGTGTGGGCCCACTTGGGCTGCATAATGGGCCTTGGGCCCAATTGTACTATTATGACTGTTAGGGTGCGCGTGATGATCGTAGACCTTCTGTTGGGTCGATAGGTGAGTTTAGTCCCATTTTGATGAAAATGACTGAATTACCCTCGATGGGTAAAATGACCAAATTACTCTTGTAGGGTAAAATGACCGAATTACCCTCGATGGGTAGAATGACTATTATGCCTTATATGATTTTGATTGATTGAGTATGTTATGTGATACTGACGTGTTTTGCATACATGCACGACATGTTGCATGGGTTGGGTTATTGTTATGGAGGAAGTACAGATCTGTTAGGGTCGCACGGGTCGTACGAGACGATTGTGGACTCACCGAAGGCTTAAAGCCGTATATCCGTACTGATCTGTTAAGGTTGCATCGGTTGCACGAGACGACTGTGGACCGACCGATGGCTTAGTACCGTTCATTTTACCGATGGCTTTGTGCCACGCATATTATCAATGGCTTAGTGCTATCCATTTTTCTGATGGCTCTGTGCCATGCATATTATTGATGGCTTAGTGCTATCCATTTTACCGATGGCTCTGTGCCACGCATATTATTGATGGCTTAGTGCTATCCATTTTACCGATGGCTTTGTGCCATGCATATTATCGATGGCTTAGTGCTGTCCATTTTACCGATGGCTTTGTGCCATACATATTATTGATGGCTTAGTGTTGTTCATTTTACCGAAATTAGGTTGTATTGATGGCTTAAAGCCACTTATCTTACTGGCAGCTATGCTACGATTCTGATTACAGGCAGCTAATCTATGATTTTGTTGTCTGGCAGCCTTACTGCGATATTGGTGTGCTGGCTGGGTGGGTTGATTTTATCCCCACATGGTGTGTAGGTGATACGGAATGGTGTGTTGGCTGGATTGGGGAGGGTTCCACTATTGCATTATTGTTCTAAACTGATACTGTATGGGGCTTAAGCCGACATATGTTCTGCTTCTGATTCTGTTACTGTAATGGGCTAAGGCCCATCAGATACTGTATGTTGTAATGGGCCCAAGCCCAGACTGCTTTTATATTCTATATTTTTTGACTGACTGTTTTTCTATTAGGGGATTACACACTGAGTTTTTGTAAACTCACCCTGCTTTTAATTGTATAGGTAATCCCTAATGTTAGATGGATCGGTGCTGTGAGGGACTCGTGGGTGGCCAAGCAACTGCATCTGTTTTCACATTCGACTTTGATTTACAATTATTTTGAATTTTGGTTTATTTATTTTTGTAGTAAGGCTTCTTTAATTTTTGACTATTATTTTGGAGTTTTATTTATTATGATTTATACCTATTAGAAATAGAGCGCAGTTTTCCAAAACATTAATTGTTTTCAAAAAGTCATGTTTTCACAACATGATTTTTAAGCTTCCGTAACAAACATTGTTTTTAAGTGCAGCAACCTATGAACGTGATTAACAAATATCCAAAAAAGTTGTAATAAGGTTTTTTTAATATAAAGCGAGCTTTCAAACGGAATCATGTTTTCGAAAAACACCTTAAGCGGGTTGATTTGAGAATTAACAAAGAGGCTTTAACCTTCAAACATGTTTTTATCAACAAGAAATATGGTTTTCAAAAAGCACTCCAATGTGTCACCGCCAAATTCGGGCCTAACGTCTAGGCTGAGTTTGGGGGTGTGACAAATAAGCTCATGTAACTTATAATTCTTGTAACATATTTCCTTGTAAAACATTTAACTTTTATAGCATGTAATCTTTGTTATTAATATCGGTTTAATACCCGTTGAACCTTCAGAAAGATAGAGGGATACTCGAGTGATACACACTAAGTGTATAATTGGTAATCCGTCAATTCATCATGTATGCTCTTTCGAGTCAGAATCGGTATGCACCTCCTGAGCCGATAAACTGTAAGCTCAAACGAGCTGAACGGTAAGTTCCGTAAGCTGAAACAGTAAGCCCTGAAGGACTGAAATAGTAAGTTCTGAGGACCTGAACGGTAAGCTCATAAGAGCTGAAACGGTAAGCTCATACGAGCTGTGGTGAGTCCGCAACAAATGCCAGAGCTCGACCAAACGGTAACCCTAGTGACATGGCACTTGTATCCTACGACTTTCAATGGTTCAAACGGGACTCGGTAATTAATTTGAGTATGTAACTAATAGACATTTCAATTCAATAATTCATTTGTACATTCATAAAATATTTAATTCAACCATTTAAAAATATAAACATTTAACACCCTAAAAATTTAAGTTTTTTAATTTTTGTACCTTGTGACACAAGTTGTACGTTTGCTTTAATGGTTAAGTGATTTAGGAGTGTTTGGGTGTAACAGCTTAATTTTCAATAGTGTCAGAAATAGTGATTTAAGATCATTAAATCCGACAATTAAGTTTGAAAAACTTATTAATTAGAATTATGAGTTAAGTATGAATTTAGAAATATTTTTGAATTAGTGAATTTTGTGTTTTAGAAGAATTATTAAAATAATTAGTTTTGAAAATAGAGAATAGATACCTCGAAATTATAAACCGAGTCATAAATATTTTTATAAATATTTATGGAGTGTTAATAAGTTAGTATTAAAGTTTCGTTAAGAAATTTTAAGGTTTCGATAGTCAATTGGGTAAAAAGGACTAAATTGAATTAAGTGCAAAATTGTGAAATGTGATTAAATTGCTTAAGTAATAATTAAAGGAGGACCAAATGGGCAAATTGGCATATGGGCAAAAGGCTGGACGGTAGAGTTATAAAAATTAGTAAAGAGGTAGTGTGAACTAAGGGCAAAATTGGAAATTTTGTAAAGTTGATGAATAAATATCTTTCCTAATTAAGTTTTCTAGTGGATTCTTCATTCTTTCCAGCCAAAAACGCCAGAGAAGAATGTTATAAGCTGGTTTTTCACATTTTTTGCACCATGTGAGTTCAATCTTTGCTTTTTCTTTGTAATTTTTATGTTTTTGTGACTTTTACAATTAGGTCCACCTATGGAATTCATTAGTTTTTGATTTTATGGGTAATATTGAAAGTTGTCATGGATGAGTGCTGTATGTTTATGGTAAATTATTATAGGTTTGAAGCTTCAAATTCATTATATGATGGATTTATTAAGAGATTTTTAATAGAAATTGATTTTAGGACCTAATTGTGAAAAAAAAGTTTAGAGTTAAAGGTTGTTGCTGAAATTATCAATGCTAAAGAGTACATATTAGTTTATAATGATAGAATAATGTGTTAATTAAGGAAAATAAGTTCAATTGATGGGTCAATTGATCAGGGACTAAATTGTAAAAATTGTAAAGTTTAGGGTAAAAGTGTAATTTCAAAAATTGAAAGGCATAAACTGTAATTAAATGAGACACTAATGAATGGAAAATTTTATATTATAGATTAAGAGCTCAAGGAAGCTGTGGAAAAGAGAAATAGCTAATAAATTCCCGAATTTCCTACAACTTCTGTAAATTGACCAGGTAAGTTTATATGTAAATAAAGTACTATTGCGTTTAAATAAATTTATGTATTGCTAAATTGTTATGTATATGGTATATTATAATTGCAATTATGAATATTTGATAGTCGCAAAAATATTAGTATGTGGAAAGTGTATTGATTTGGAAATAAGAAAGCATATTTGATTCTGAATCAAAATTTTGATAGGAAGATTGAACTGAAAATGAAATTAGGTAATTACTGATATATGAATTGAATGAGATGGAAATTTCATTGCTGAATATATTTATATTTATATGTGTATGGAAATTGAATGTGGGGTAAATATTGATGTTGAATTGAATGTGTATTAGATTTATTTGATGAACAAATATATGCATGTGAGATTGAAATACATGATTGAATTGAGTAATGTTGTGATGCATATGCATTTGAGACTTGAAGCTGAATTATTAATATGATTAAATAGATCTTGAATGCTTTTGATCCATTAAGAATGGAAATGAAGTGAAATATGTGATAATGTGAATTTAATCGAAAAGAGAAAGAAATTTAATACCCTATTAACTAGTCGGGCTTAGTGGATATAGTTGGCATGCCATAGGATCGGAACAGTTCAGAGATTCTTCGACCTTGAGTCGATGAGGCACTTGGTGTGCCATAGATTTGCTTCGGATAGTTTCGATGAGGCTTTGGTAGCCACTTTGCTTCGGCTCAGCCGATGAGGTACTTGGTGTGCCATAGAATTACTTCGAACTATCCGATGAGGCTTTGGTAGCCACTTTACTTCGGCTATGCCGATGAGGCGTTGGTCGCCATTTTGATATGTTAAGTGGATCCGTGTATCCGCCAAGGTCCGAGTCTTGTTAATAGGGGTAAATAGATGAAATGAGAAAATTGAATTTATTTTGATTAAGTAAGTAAACAAATGAAATGAGAAAGTGATATTGAATATATAAGTAAAATCCCAGTTGAACCTTAGGAATACTTCAATGATCAGTGGTAGCTTCGGCTACATATCAGTGGTAGCTTTGGCTACATATCAGTGTGGCACTTATGTGCAAATTTTCTGTGTATCCTTTAGTATTCCAAATGGTTCAACTGGTAAATTGATGAAATAGTAAGATGAGAAAACATGTGAATACATTGTAAAAGTGAGTACGATTATATATGTGATATCTTTATTGAATGAGTTTGGTTACAAACTAATGCAAGTTTGTGCAGGTTTATAAGTGAAAATATGAACAAAGGAATGATAATTGTGAATATGTGTATGTGTAATACTATTGGTAAGATTATGAATGAGTAAGTGTTATTATGAGTTCTTATAAATATTTGATAATGAGTATTTACTTAATTGACTTGCTATAGACATGTTGGGTGTTATATGAGTATAAATGAAAATATTACAAAGAAAACATGAAAGAGTAAAATTAGCTATAAGGCAGTTTTGAGCAACAGCAGACATGTGACTTTGAAAAATCATTAAAAATTGTGTAAATTGAATTAGAAGCTGAATGATATATGTAATTAAATCTTATTGAGTCTATTTTCACATGAAAGAAATTGTGTAAATGGAAGATTTACAGAATAGGATATATTTAAAGTTTTTGTGACAGGTTCAGAATGAACTTCGAAATCCCCTGTTCCAACTTTGGAAAATCACTAAAAATTGTATAAAAATGATTATGGAGTGTAATTTATATGTATGAACTCCATGGTGAATCTAGTTTCAAAAGAAATAAACATGAACCTTATCCGAGTTCTTCAAAATGAGATAACTGATTTTTAGTAGAGAAAGGTCAGAACTGTCAAGTGGAGTAACAGGGGAATTTTTAAAGAATAAACTGTACTAATTGGCTAGACCAAAAATTCTGAAAATTATATGGTAGTAAAATATATGAGTCTAGTTTAGGGGAAAATTTACGGAACTTAATTCGGAGCTCTATAGCTCAAGAAATAAATAAATTAGCGACAGTGACTCCAAAAGACAGCTCAATGGGAATATAGATAAAAAGTGTATTTAAGCAAAATGGTGATTATACCTCTTTGAAAACAAAATTTTAAGAATTAATTCAAATGAGTTATTACTTGTTTATTATTATTTGCATATAAATTTACTAAGCTTTGAAGCTTACTCCCCTTTCTTTCCATCCCTTTAGGGTTGAATGTTAGCTCGGGTTGGAGATCGTTGGAGATGTCATCACACTATCATGCTTTTATGAGAGGTAAAGATAATAATAAATTTCGTAAGTCTATGGCATGTATAGGGATTTGGTGTTTTGTGTATTTATCAATTGTTTTGGTTATAAGATATAGCTCACTTGATTAATGGCTTGTAGATTTAATTGGTTGAATATTAGTACTAAATGGAAATTTGTATTTTAGTGTTTCAGGGAGGCCAAGGCTTGGTATATAGCCTCACACGGCCTGGCTGGCTGGTTACACGGGCGTGTGACCAGACCATGTAGGATTTGACAGATTCTTCCACGGGTTGAGCACACGGGCGTGCCTTAGCCGTGGGAAGAACACGGTTGCTTAACACGGGCGTGTGAAAGCCACACGGTTTAACAACACGGCCGTGCTAAAAGTCACACGGGCGTGTGTGACGATACTTTTTCATGAAAAAAATTTTCTAAGTCACGACTCGTTGGGATTCGCATCCTAACCATCCAAGATATATGTTTTTAATCTGAAAACATCCCATAAGAACGTTTATGTGATAATTGACATGAAATTTCTTAATTGTTGCCGAATAAATTCTGTAAAAGGTCCATTAAGTCCGGTAACGCTCTGTATTTGATTCCGGCGACGGTCTCAGGTATAGGGTGTTACATTGGGAGTCTCTAAGAAGCCCTAGGTTCAAGTCTGGGCTTATGCAAAATTTTTGTTTTTCTTGCTTGAAAGGACCCTGACTCTAGCATGTAGCCTTTTAAATTATTGTGTTTAAAACATGACATAAAAGAGGCTGGCTTAGGGGATAAGTGGCATGTTATAAGTGACAGAGGTCTAGAGTTCGAGACCTGGACTGTGCAATGGGGGTTTTATTTTGCTTCTGTGGCAAGAGAGTTGTGTAATTTGAATGAAACTCTGCTGAGTGGGATTTGAATTGGTCATGGGAGGTTAGGGAGTGGATTATGGTATCTGAGGAGAGGTTGGAGAGATTTTAGGAGGGGAAAGTAGAGTTTGAGGTAAAGTAGGGGTTGTGCCGAATTTGCTTATGGGGTACTCAAGATTTCGACTGAGTGTTATTCCTCAAGTTTCGGTTGTGGGTGTGTTTCTCTTCGGGATTTGGTTCTCTCCATATCAGTTTTATCAAGCATTTTTAGTGACCCTTTTTTATTTTGGTGCCAAATTCTTGCTAGAGATTAGGGGTTTTCTTGGTTTTTGTTTGCCTTTGGTATTGCCTTTTCTTCATTTCCTTGTCTGCTGATTCTATCTTCTACTCACTTCCCTAATTTCTCAAGCCTTTTATGTGATAACATCATTTTTCTCTTCCCCTCAACGTTTCTCCCTTTCACTTTGAATTGTGGCCGAATACCTTTCTCTTCCCTCTCACTCAGACTTTCTCGACTTTAGCTTTGGTTTGGCCAATTCTCTCCTGATTCATCCTTTATACTTTCTTTAACGTTCTGGGTTTGTCGACATCTCCTTGGGAAATTTGTAAGTACTGGACTCTTTCCATTTTCTAGTAGTTTTGTTTCAATTCACCCTTTTCTTGTACAGTTTGAAACCGAATGCTCCCTTCTCCTCTTCTTTCTTATTGCCATTACTTGGTTTCTTCCCTTAGGTGAGTTGTTTTTGGATTCTAGAGGAGTGAAGGTGTTTTTCAGAGACATCAAAGTGCTTGAAAGCTATCTATTGTTTTTCGATAGAAGGTAACTCTATTTACAATTATTTTGCTCAACTAATGGTAGGTTGATTTGTTTCCAATTTCTTCTTTTCTGCACTTTTGTTAGCCAAGTATATCTTTCTTTCTCTGAATGCGGAATACTTCCCCACTCTAGGGGTCGTATGTTCTTTGAAATGTTTGTGTGAACTCAATCTTTGGATTAGGAAATCGTCTCTAATGGTTTTGGTAACACAGATAATCATCAAGGATGTGTGAACAATTCTGGTCAGGGGGTCCTAGAGGACTAAAGTCACCCTCATTCAATCAAGGTAAGGTAGTGCTTATTTTTGGGCTAATGTTGAGAAGGTTATTAACCCGAATCGTTGGTTATCTAACGAAATATCTTGACTAAATGAAGGTTCAGTGCATGGGGGTTTCTCGCACTTTTCGTAATAGGTGTGTACTCACACTGCTTTAATCGTAGAACGACAAAAAGCCGAAAAGCCGAAAAGCAAAAAAGTACATCAACTGATGCCACATGGGCAGATGAACGCACGTGTGGAAATTCGATATAATGGTAGAGGCCACCATGAGCGATCTCATGGGTGCAGGCCGTTTTGGGCCATGTTGGACCGAAATGGGCCGTGTGGGCCCAATGGGCTCGTGGGCCCTACACGGGTAATTATAATGGATATGCAAAAAATATTAGACTTGGCTGTGTCGTTCACATGGCTAAGGTCATTTCTAGGTTTAACGGGCCACACGAGTGTGTGGGCCCCACTTGGGCCACATAATGGGCTTTGGGTCCAATTGCACTATTTGATTGTTAACGGTTGCACGGGTCGCACGAGAGGACTATGGATCTACTGAGGGGTCGATAAGTGTACCTGGACCCCAAACTAAGAAATGATCGTTATACCCCATGTGACGAATGATTGTTTTGCCCTTACTTTGTGTATGATTATTTTGAGCATGACATTTTGCATACACGAATGATATTATGTCACGACATATTGCACTACATGGGGATGGGTTATGATATTTGGAGGAAGTGTACTAGACTGATAAAGTTGCACAGGTCGCATGAGACGATTGTAGACTAATAAGGTCATATGGGTCACACGAGATGACCGTGGACTGATAAGGTTGCACTAGTTGTACGAGATGACTGTGGACCTACCGACGGCTTAAAGCCGCTTACATGGTTGGCAGCTTTGTTGCAATGTTGGTTATTGCCGCAAACATTGGAGTGTGAGGATGGGTGGGTTAATTTAATCCCCACAGGAGTGCAGGGTTGGACAGGAGATGGAGTACAGGGTTGGTTGGGGTTATATGCATCTCATATTCTGATTTCTGATATTGTTATGGGCTAAGGCCCAATCGAGGCTGTTGCGGGCTAAGGCCCAATTGCCACTGGTACTACAATGAGCATAGGCCCAAACTATTTGTTGCATATTATTTGTTTAATTGGGGGAGATACACACTGAGCTTTCATAAACTCAGCCCTCTGTTTTAACTATACAGGTAATCCCCAGTGATAGACGGTTCGACGCACCGGAGGACTCAGTGGTGGCCAGACTATGGACAGCTAAATTATTAGTACCTTATAGTATTTTTGCTTTTGGTATTTGGGTTTTTAAATGTAATAAGGCCTCTATGGATTTTATTTTTAATTCTGGGTTTTTCTTCGCTTTGATTATAACTGCTAGTATTAGGTCTTGAGTTTTTAAAAGAAATAACACTTTACTAAACCAAACGCAAATGCACAACTATTTTTAAAGAAAAGCTTCCGCTATAAATGAGATTTTAAAGTTTAATAACGTTTTAAAGAATGGAATTTCTGATAATAAAACACAGCTTTTAAATCAACCCTTAATACACACAAAGAGGTTTAAATCAAGTTGGGATTTTCAAATGAAATTATGTTTTAACTCAACAAACTACGTGCGCTTCATTAAATTGAATAACCTGTTTTGAAGTCGTTGTTTAAGACACAAATTGACTAGTTATTTGGCATCTCTCAACGATAACGAGTTTTTATATTTCACATTTGAATTTGACACCGCCAGATACGACAATAACATCTAGGCCGTGTTTGGGGTGTTACAAAACAAGTTCGATTCTAGTTATACGAGCTTACCTCGTATTAGCTCGTATTCGACGTCTACTCGTCTACCTTTCATTTCCCTCGATCAAGTTCCAGTATTTGTTTATCTTGATCTATATGAATTCAAATTCAACCCATTTATTCACCAAATCGTTCAATTAAATCCATATACATGTATTTTAGCCCTTTTTACAAAATAGCCCTTGTATTTTCTTACTTTGACACTTTAGTCCTTAACACAAAATGGCAACTTACACATTTTCAAC
Organism: Gossypium stocksii; assembly: GCA_020496765.1. Lineage (NCBI taxonomy): Eukaryota > Viridiplantae > Streptophyta > Magnoliopsida > Malvales > Malvaceae > Gossypium > Gossypium stocksii. The sequence continues at coordinate 62,104,651 of CM035622.1, forward strand.
TACAACCCACCATAGCCGAATTCTATATGGCATCATAGTAGCCCATATTTTCCCTTATTTCACATTTCTAACCACAACATTTTACAATTTCACAATTTAATCCTTTTTCGTCATTTTTGTCAAAACTCACTTTATAAAACTTGTATATCTATTAACAACCATCAATAATCTAACATATAACTTTAAAATATACTAGTATTCCACAATGGCATATCTCAAAATCTTCAATAATTTTAGGAATTGAGGTACAGACTAGTTAGAACATGAAGCAACGATCACAAAAACATAAAAATTACTAAAAACCAAGCTTAAACATACCTTAATCAAGGATCAAGAGAACCAAATCCCTAAAACATGTAGATGAACTCTTCTTTTTCTTATTTTTGGCCATGGATGATGATAATGGCCATATTTTCATGTTTATTTTACTTAATTATAACATATTAACTAATTTCTTATTTTAACCTTACTATAAAACATGCATATTCATTTAACTTATGGACACTACCGTCCACTCAATTTAGTAATGGTATATTTACCATGCAAGGATTCATTCTATAATTCTATAGCTATTTAACTCATTCAATTAATAGAACTCATGTTTTTTGTTTTACGCGATTTAGTCCTTTTTATCGAATTAAGTATTTAATCGGTAAAATTTCTTTATGAAAATTTCACACAGTAATTCTATCATGCTGTAAACATTATTAAAATAATAAAAATAAATATTTTGACTCGGTTAAGTGGTCTTTAAACCACCTATTCTGATCAGACTCAAAATTGGGCTGTTACAACTCTCTCGTCTTTAGGGATTTTGGTCCTCGAAAATCTTACCAGTAAATAGGTTAGGGTATTGTTTTCGCATAGCTTGCTCGGGTTCCCACGTGGCTTCCTCTATTCTATGTTTACACTAGAGAACTTTTACTAGTGCTATACGTTTATTTCTCAATTCTTCGATTTCTCGGCCTAGAATTCTGAACTGTTCTTCATTATATGACAAATCAGGCTGTATTTCCACATCAGCGGGAGAAATTACATGTGACATATTGGATCGGTATCGACGTAACATCAAAACATGAAAGACATTATGTATCTTTTCAAGTTCAGACAGTAATGATAGTCAATATGCTACAAGCCCTATTCTTTCAACAATTTCATATGGCCCGATGAATCGCAGACTTAACTTTCCTTTACGGTCGAAATGGAGAATTTTCTTCCACTGTAATACTTTCAAGAATACCTGATCTTCGACTTGAAACTCTATTTCTTTACATTTCAAATCCGCGTAAGATTTCTGTCTATCTGAAGTTGCTTTAAGGTTGTTTCTAATCACTTTCACTTTTTCTTCTATTTCTCTGATCAAGTCAACCCCGTGAATCTTTTTCTCACTCAATTCAGTCTAGTATAACAGTGTTTAACATTTATGACCGTATAGAGCTTCGTACGGAGCCATATTTAAACTCGTCTGAAAGCTGTTATTATATGCAGATTCTATCAAAGACAAGTGTTTCTCCCAGCTACCTTTAAATTCAAGAATACAACAACGTAACATGTCTTTGAGTATCTGTATAACTCTTTCAGACTAACCGTCAGTCTGGGGATGAAAAGCTATAATGAAATTCAATTTTGTTCCTAGAGCTTCATGTAGTTTCTTCTAGAATATCGATGTGAATCTCGAATCTCTATCGGAGATAATAGATAATGGTACACCATGTAGTCATACAATCTCGGACAAGTATAATTCAACTAGTTTATCCAGAGAATAATTTGTACGTACCGGTATAAAATGAGTAGATTTCATCAGTTTATCAATGATAACCCATATTGCCTCTTTCTTTTTCAGAGTCAAGGGCAATTCCAATACAAAATCCATCGTAACTTTGTTCCATTTCCATTTTGGACTCATCATTGGTTGTAATAAACCTGACGGTACCTGATGTTTAGCTTTTACTTGCTGACAGATCAAACATCTCGATACAAACGCTGATATATCTCCTTTCATCCCAGACCACCAATATAATTGTTTCAGATCATTATACATTTTAGTACTACCCGGATGAACAGAAAGGTGACTACTGTGTGCTTCGTGTAAGATATTCTGAATGAGTTCGATATCTTTTGGTACATAAATTCTATTTTGGAACATTAAACAATCATTAGTTCCAATAGTAAATTCAGAATCAAAATTAGACTTACATTGAAGTCGTTTAGCTTATAACTCGCTGTCATTTTTCTGAACCTTACAGATTTTTTGCAAAAATACTGATCTAGCTTTTAATTCAGCTAAAATAGATCTGTCATCACATAGCATCATCTGTGTGTTCATAGCCCACAAAGCAAATAGAGATTTCCGGCTCAAAGCATCAGCTACAACATTAGCTTTTCCCGGATAATAATCAATCACAAACTCATAATCTTTCAGTAATTCAAGCCATCTTCGTTGTCGCAGATTGAAATCTCTTTGTGACATCAAATACTTTAAGCTTTTATGATCTATAAATATTTGACATTTTTCACCGTATAGATAGTGACGCCAAATCTTTCAAGTAAAGACCATCGCGGCTAACTTAAGATCATGTGTCGAGTAATTCTTCTCGTGTGGTTTCAAATGTCGAGAAGCATAAGCTATAACCTTTTCGTCTTGTATTAATACACACCCAAGTCCGTTTAACGATGCATCACTATAAATCACAAACTCTTTACTTGATTCAGGTTGAACTAAAACTAGTGCCACTATTAACAATGCTTTCAACTGTTCGAAGCTTTGTTGACATTTATCAGTCCACTCAAATTTCACATCATTTTGAAGTAATCGGGTTAACGGTACTGCAATCATCGAGAATACTTTCACGAATCTCCGATAAAATCCCACTAATCCCAGGAAACTTCTCATATCAGATACATTTTTCAGTGGTTTCCAGTCTAGTATTGTATATATCTTGCTCAAATCAACTCTGATCCCTTTTGTTGAGACAATATGACCTAGAAATCTAACTTTTTGAAACCAAAATTCACATTTGCTGAATTTAGCATATAACTGCTTATCATTCTAAGTCTGTAACACGATTCTCAAATGTTCGTATACTCCAACTTATCACGAGAATAGATCAAAATGTCGTCAATGAACACAACAATGGATCTGTCTAAATACAGTCTGAATATACGATTCATCAAATCCATAAACACTGCAGTAGCATTAGTCAAGACAAAAGGCATAGCTAAGAATTCATAGTGACAGTACCGTGTTCTGAAAGCAGTCTTCGATATATCTGAGTCCTTAACTCACAACTGGTAGTAACCCGATCTCAGATAAATCTTTGAATATACCATAGCCTCTTTCAACTGATCAAATAAGCTATCGATTCGCGGTAGAGGATACTTATTATTTACAGTTACTTTATTCAGCTACCTGTAATCGAAACACATTCTCATTGACCCGTCTTTCTTTTTCACGAATAATACTGGAGCACCCCAATGTGAAAAACTCGGTCGTGCAAAACTTCTATCAATTAATTCTTGCAACTGTGCTTTTAACTGTTTCAATTCAGTCAATGCCATTCTGTACGGAGCTATCGATATTGGTGTTGTACCCGATTTCAACACCAAATTCAACCTTTCTGATCAGCGGTAAACCCAGTAATTCTTCTAGAAATACATCTGAAAACTTACAGACAACTGGTACAGATTCAATCTTTGATTCTAACACTTTGGTATCCATTACATATGCTATATAAGCATCACAGCCCTTTTTCACATATTTCTGAGCTCACATAGAAGATATCACGACTGGTAATTCATTCGAATCATTTGATTCAATCCAAAGAATTTCACCGTCCTGACATTTCAATTCTATACTCTTTCATCTGTAATTTACAACTGCATCATGCATATTTAGCCAATCCATACCCAGTATCACATTAAATTCATCAAACGGTAGGAGCATTAAGTCAACCAGAAAATAGTATCCCCGGGTTATCAATGGACATTTCTTACAAATTTTATCAACTAATACTAACTTGCCTAACGAATTTGATGCTTTAACTATAAATTCTATAGACTAAACATGTAGACTCTTTTTAAACACTAGTTCTATACAGATATACGAATGAGTTGATCCAGGATCTATCAACGAAACTATATCATGTTAAAAAGAGAAAAAGTACTGGTGATAACATCAGGTGACGAGGCTTTTTTGCATGCACGTATAGCATAGGCTCGAGCAAGTGCGCGTGTCTTAGATCTCATATTAGCATCTTGTGTAACACTACGGTTACCACTCTGATTCCCAGCATTCCGGGGCAGTCTACCTCTGGTAACAGTATTGCTCACTTTAGCTGTTTGTTCTTTATCAACTGTAGATCTCTCGGGATAGTCTCGTAAATAGTGATCTAATGGCCCACATCTGAAACATGCTCCACTTTTCAGTCAGCACTCACCATAGTGCTTTCGCTTAAAATGTTTATAATCAGGTCCCAGATTTCTCACATTACTCACACTGGCAACAGATGTCGTCTGGAGCTTCGAATGGGATGATTTGATATCTCTATCTCTAATGGATATCCCCGCAGAAGCAGTGGAACAGGGATAGAAATCTTGAGATTTCTTCGATCCCAACTGATGTGACTTACTCGAAAATCGCTTTCTAGACTCTCTCGTTTTAAAATTAGCCTTTCTTTTCTCTTTAGCAAGTTCTCTAGCTTTACAAGCCCTATCAACCAGAACGACAAACTCTTTCAATTTGAGAATTCTAATTAACAATCAGATATCTTTATTCAATCCATCCTCGAACCTTTTACACATAATAACTTCGGTAGAGATGCATTCACGAGCATATTTACTAAATCAAACGAACTCTCTTTCATACTCGGTTACGGTCATACGACCTTGTTTTAGATCAAGGAATTCCTTTCTTTTCTGATCAACAAATCGTTGACTGGTGTACTTCTTTCGAAATTCAACCTTAGGGAAATCCCATGTAAATTTCACGTAGAACAACTGATATTAGGGTATTCCACCACTAGTATGCTAAATCTTGTAATAATGAAATAGCACATTTCAAACATTCATCCGGTGTACATGCTAATTTATCGAAAACCCTAATCGTATTTTCAAGCTAGAATTCGGCCCTCTCAACATTATCACTAGCTGTACTTCAAATTTTTTGACCCCGTATTTCTGTATCTTGTCAATAGGAGGTTTATTCACTTTTAAAGGATCCGTACCCCGTATCATTTCAGGGTTTGGTTGGGGAAGTGGAGGGGTGGAGGTTGTTGAGCAGCTGGGTTTGCTCAAACATATTCAGTAAACCATTCAAACATCATTTAGAAGAAAGCTTGTTTAGCTTCTCCTTGACTACACGTAGCGGGACTCTATTCATTAGGCACAGTCCCTTGAGCGAGAGCTGGTGCATTACTTTCAACATCGTTGGCTATTGCTCGATTTGTATACATTTACTATATAAAACACAATTTAGAAAATGTCAAGAGATATCGCACTATCACAGTTTATCAATATGACATGTATAGCTAGACTCGTATCCACTACGGTCGTCCTAGAATCGACTCAACTGTAGCTCTAATACCAATAAAATGTAACACCCTTATCCCGTAACCGTCGCCGGAATAGTTAAAAGGGCATTACCAGACCTATACCTTAGTTCAAATTAGTAAATCTTTAAACATATATCAAATTACAACTCAATTCAGTAAATATCATCCATTCACATTCAAAACATGAATAATTTGAGCATACAAAGCACTATACATGTCTTCAGGACTAATTTGATAACATATGAAAAAGTTAGGAAAACTTAGAAATTTTTCGTATAAGGGTCACACGGCCGTGTGACTACACAGTCATTAGACATGCCCATGTGTCCATGCCGTGTGAAAATAGGGCATACCTACTGACTTACAACACATGGCCAAGGACACGCCCATGTGCCAGGCTGTGTAAAAATTAGGGAGGCTACTGACTTGGGTCACACGGCCAAGCACACATCCGTGTGCTAGCCCATGTGCCAAACACTACTAGTAGACACGCCCGTGTGTTTAGGCCGTGTCAAACCTGTAGGGTATACTGCCTTAATTATCTAGGGTGCAAGGGTCACATGGTCGACACTCACACCCGTGTGCTCAAGCCGTGTAGCACGAAAATAGGCTTAGTTTAAGCCACTTTTCACACCCAATTCTTTTGAACCTACAAGCATCATTTTGTACCAAAATCATATACTAAATGAGCAACCAAATCAGCCAATTCAAGTCACATATAGACCATTTTATAATTGTCTAAAATAAGACCAATTGTAACACAAACATGTACCAATATCCATGAATCTGTTTCATGTCAAATACATATGTTTCATATCTCATTTAAAATCATGTCAAACCATTTCAAAACCTTACCAAATTCACAAGTAAGCATATACCAAAATGACCATTTCATTTAGTCATATATATGCCTCAAATATCACTTACAATTCAATCACATTTCACCATTCATACTAACATGTCCATAATCAAAAATTATTTATACCAAAATGTCATTCATCAGATTCACAATATAAAAGACATATCATATAAAAGTTCCATTCTAAACCATCCATATGCAAACCAAGCCATTTCACATAGCTTGAACACATTCTAAAATCATACCAAATGTAACATCCTGAATTTGGACTTAGTCAGAAAAGTGGTTTCAAAATCACTAAACCGAGGTCAGAGAAATTGTTTCTAAGATTATTTTATGAATTATAGCATGATATTATGAGTACATAAAAATTTTGGTGAATTAATATTAGCGATTGAAAGCTTAATTGTGAAAAAGGACTAAATCGCATAAAGAGCAAAAGTTGTGATATACTAGTAAATTGTGTTAAATAGCTAGAGAACTATAATTAGGGGTCCTTAATGGGAAAATATACCCACTCTATTAGTCATGGCCGGCCAAGGGGTAACATGAGACAAAGAAATTGAAGAAAATAAAATTTAGTCAATGTTAGGTAAGATATTTGGTAAAAAAAATAATAGCCTAATAGTCTAGCTACCATTTTCTTCATTTCTTCATCCCTTCCACCGAAAGGTTTAGCCATTGTTGGGGTTTGGAGGCTTAAAAATTTTAGCCACTTATTTCTCTCTCAAGTAAGTAAATTTGATGGTCTTTCTTGATAATTTTTACATTTTTGGAACCCTTGTAGCATGGGCTACCTATTGAGGGGACTAATTTGCAAAATGATAGAAAGTTTAGAGATTCACTATGAAAGTGTTTATGTTGTTGGCTGAAGTTTTATGGAATAAAATGAATCATGGTTGTTAAATGAACAACTTTTATGAAAGGGTGTTCATGGAAAACACCTAAAATTGACTTAATTGTAAAGCTGATAAATTGTGTAGTAAATGCATGAAATTGTGGAAATTGTGGGCTACCATAAGAGTGAAAAGTATTCAGTTAGGATTGGGTGATAAGGGAATTTGATAAAAATCAATTTCTGAGTCTGGGGGCAAAATGGTCATTTTGCCAAATTATGAATTTTGATTTATCATAGTTAATATAGTGATTAAATTAGTGAATTTTTATTCATTTTAGATCAAGAAGTATGAAACAAGAAGCTAGACCAGGGGAAAGCCAAGCAAACAGACTAAATTGAAAATCATTCACATTTTGTATACTGAGGTAAGTTGTAGGTATGTAATGCAACTTTTTCTATAATTATGCATGAGTTTATTGATTGGGCATAAAATGATTAATTGTGAATATGAGTTAGGCATGAGAGCATTTATTTAGTGTTAAATGATAAATTATGATTTGGAGTAATGAAATGATGAGAATCTATGCGATAGAACCTGGTTGAACCATAAGAATATACTGGATATTCATGTTGTGATACTGGGGATGATACGACTGCTACTGTAAGACCATATTTGGGACATGGCATTGGCTTCGCTGTGTGTCAGTGTAAGACCATGTCTGGGACATGGCATAGACACCGATATGTGCTAGCCAGTGTAAGACCATGTCTGGGACATGGCATCGGCACTGATACGATAGGTAGTGTAAGACCATGTCTGGGACATGGCATCGGCTCGGATAGAGGAGAGCCAGTGTAAGACCATGTCTAGGATATGGCATCGGCCACGATATATGAGAGTCAGTGTAAGACCATGTCTGAGATATGGCATCGACTTGATATGTGAGCCAGTGTAAGACCATGTCTGGGACATGGCATCGACTTCACATGTGAGCCAGTGTAAGACCATGTCTGAGACATGGCATCGACTTGACATGTGAGCCAGTGTAAGACCATGTCTGGGACATGGCATCGGCATGATACCCTTTGTATGAGGCTTACTGAATATCCTTTCGTATTCTAAATGGTTCAACGGGAAACATAAAGTTTATGTAAAAAATGAGAATTATTATGATAACATTGTGAGTGGTACAGGTACCTACATGAAATGTATGCTATGTGAGCTCAAAATTATGTTATATGATTAGTAAAAGATGAAAATGAGTAAGTTATGTCTATACCAATTCTTTTTACATCATGGACAAATTGTGATATGTTGTGTGCATGTTATAGCATGGTAAATTGTTGTTATTTATTTACTTGCAACTTACTAAGCTTTATGCTTACTCCCTCTCTTTTCCATTTTCTTATAATGCCGCCTAATTAGCTCATGGATCATTGAATTTTAGAGACTTCGTTCACACTATCAACCAAAGCATTCAGTATAGTTAGTTTCTAGCATTTTTAGAAATGGCATGTATAGGGACTAGTCTTTGTTAAGTGTCTTTTTGTTTTGGGCCAAGTGTGTTGGCTTGATTTTGAAATACCTCATTTTTGTATAAGGCTAAAGATATTGGCTAATATTTGCTATTGTTTTATAAATGCAAATGTTGATTTTTTTCATGAATTTGCAAGTAGTATAGATGAACAAGAGTAATAGGGTAGTAATTTGAATCCTTGGTTGAGTATTGGTATCTTGTGATGTTTTTGTTTGTGTTTGATCGTGTTTCAAGGTGGCAAAAGGATTGGTAGATAGCCTTACTTTTGTCCACACAGGTAGACACACGGGCATGTGTCAAGGTCGTGGGTGACACACAGTCCACCCCACGGGTGTGTGGTTAGGCTGTGTGTCCCTTGCATCTTAGGTTGGCAAAAATTTAATGCCCAGTAGTAAACACACTAGTCGAGACACGGCCATGTGTCTCAACCTTTTGAAATACACGGCCTAGTACTTGGGCATGTGCCACGACCGTGTGACCTTAAATGGTTGCTGACGTCAGAAACAGAATACCAAGGTTTTTACACATGGGCTACGACACAGGCGTGTCATGGCCGTATGAGGGACACGGGCTAGGGACACGAGCGTGCGTCAGGCCGTGTGAAAATCCTGTAGGTTCGATGTTAGAAAATAAATCCACATGGTCAAGGGGCACGGGTGTGTCCCCATATGCGTAAGCTGTGTGAACCATACGGGCCTTCAGCACGGCCATGTCCAGAGGCCACACGTACATGTTACCCAACCACACGGGCATGTGCCTTGTATTGAATAGATTTTCTTAAAAAAATTTCTAAGCACCCGGATTTGTCTCGACTTGTTTTTTAATCGTGTTTTTGGCCTCGTAGGTCCATATTAAGGTCTGTGAGACAACCTTTGAAAAGTTTTTTTTTAAAAAATTGGAATGGATTTTGTTGAATTGAGAATGTATGTTTGCATGTGTTTTAGTAACATAATGCCTCGTATCTTGTCTCGAAGTCGGATACGGGTAAGGTGTGTTACACCAAATTCATTAACATTGATAACCATAACTTCAACCTATAGACTAGCCTATACATGCCATATTTACATCATTTATACAAGTTCCAAAGGTACCAAAAGTTGGTTGGATAGTGCGATAGCAATCTCTGACCTTGTCCGAAATCGAGCTAGCTTCCGAAATCTATAAAAACGAGAAAATAAATTGAATAAGTGTAACGCCCCGAAATTGGGCCTGAAAGAATGGGCCATGTGGGCCCAATGGGCTTGTAGACCCCACATGGGTGGTCATCCTTGGATTTGCGAGAATTAGTGGGCCGATTGTGTCATACATGTGGCTATGGGCAAATTTAGCCTAGTGGGCCATGCGAGCACGTGGGCCCCACATGGGTTGCGTAATGGCCCTGGGCCCATGTACGCTGAGTGGCATGTTGGTGTGTTGGCTAAAAGATTTGGAAGTGTTTGGGAGTGTTGGAGAAGTCTTCGGTTCAAACCTGGACCTTAGCAAAATTTTAATTTTTGCCTTATTGGAACCCTAGTCTCAGGTAGTAGGCTTCTTAAACAAATTAAGGGGAAAATAGGACGCAGTTGGGCCTGTGGCTCAGTGGCAATGTGGCGTCACATGGGGAGCTATAAGGTGGTGTTTCTAGCAGGGAAAGAGGTCCAAGGTTCGAGGCTTAAGAGTGGTGAATTTAGGGCCTTTATTTTTGCTCATAGAAGGAAGGTAGTGGCGCTAGAGTGGACTCTGGGAAGGAGTTTTCAGGAGAGAAATTTAAGGTAAGGATAATTGAGAGAAAATAGGAGATTGAGAGAAGGGAGATGGTGGTGCTGAATGGGACTTTAGGGGAAGCTAGAATCGACTTGTGGTCTATTTAAGAGTGTGCCGAATTCACTTGAAGGTTCTTTGGTTTTGCCGAATTCATTCCATTGCCAACCTCTCTTCTCCTTTTCATTCTTTTTTCGAAATTCCATTGAGTTTCTTTTTCTCTCAAAAGCCAAATATCATCCTTAATTCCTTGAAAGCCGAATACCATCCTTAAAAGCCAAATACTTATATCCCCCTTTGCTGATTTCTTTCCTTAATCTTTTAAAAGTCGAATACCCATACCCCCTTTGTCGATTTCTTCTGCTTTCCTCCATCACAAATCAGTTTTTGTTATTTCCTACCCTTAATCAATTTTTTAAAAGCCGATTGCCCACTCAGTAGATATCTAGGTCGCAAGATCGAAGACTAGTTTCGGTAAGTACTTTGTTAACCATCTTTAGTGCATTTTGGTAAAAGTCGAAGGGCTATTTAATACTTTTCTTGTCAGTAACCCTGTATTAACAAGGGGTAGGTTCAAAGATTTCAAGCGTGGTAAGGATCTCTAGCAAGTGGTAAGTGTACTTATTCCCAATTTCAGATTCGTAGGTGGCTGATTATAAGGGTGGTTTATAGGGGTGACTCGTGTGGAATATGAGTCGCTTAATGTTGATAGTATATGTGTTGATGCAGATCTAAGGATATTCAGGAATAATAGCTGAGGAGGGGCGATTAGAACTGATGGCACACGGTAAGGTTACGGTAAGGCTTTGTGATTTAGTAAAGTTGTAGTTAAGCATGGAATTGATTTGAGGTTGGTATTGATTGTAGGTTGAGGCTGATGATAGTGTAGTACAAATCATCAACCAGGTGTGTACATACATTACACACACAACAAATCGGCAAAAGTCGAAATCCCGAAATGCCGGAATGCCGAAAAGCTAAAAAGCTAAAAGGATGGCGCCGACAATCCCATGAGTGTGTGAACACTTGTGTAGAGATACCGATACAATTACCGAGGCCTAGAGAGCGATCTCATGGTCTCGGGCCACTATTTGGCCAACTAGGCCAGCGGGGCTAAATGGGCCTACCGAGCATGTGGGCCCAAATTGGAAAAAGTTGTTATGTGAAATTGAATGATGGATTGATATGGATTGATATGGATGATTTGATTATGATCGAGCTTATTGGGCTACATTAACATGATTGGGCTTAATGGGCTATATGGACGTGATTGGGCTCAGTGGGCCTTATGGAAATTTTAGAAATGCATGCTAGGGTTTTAATGGACTTTAGGCCTAGTGCTGATGAATTCTCAGATTGCATAAAACTTAATTAAATAACCAAAAATGTTTGTGGACAAGTCGCTAGGCTAGGGTATGGCAATGGATGTATGCATGTCTAGGATTGGATCTAGGAAGAGCTTGGTACTAAAGCAGTCCGAGTGACCCACCTCCTCTTCTCTTGAATCCTACCTGGTGCATAGTGTCCGTTCACTTTAGTCGCGAGGACTTGTTGATGACCCAAAATTCATTATTAAAACCCGTACTATTAGGAAATTATGAAAATGCCCCTATAGGGTAGAATTATGAAAATGCCCCTATAAGGTAGAATTATGAAAATGCCCCTGTAAGGTGGAACTACGAAAATGCCCCTGGGTAGTGAAATGACTAAAATACCCTTAGGTGCTTAATGTGTGATAATATGTATGTTGCATTCATGAAATGTATGTTGCACTTGGGTGGGTTTAATGAAACGGAGGAAGATATGTGAGGATCGCATAGTCACTTGACGACCGTGGATCCACCGGTGGCTTTAAGCCCATTATATGAATAGCAGCCTTGCTGCAACGTTTGAGTAGTGCCGTTGTTGGTGCTACGTTTGGAGTGTAGGGATGGGTGGGTTGATATTTATATCCCCACAGGAGTGTAGGGTTGGAAGGGAAATGGAGTGCAGGGTTGGATTTGGGATGGGTGCATTGCATTCATGTGAAATTGATGTGATTTGAGGTCAATGATCGATATTGTTAGGGCTTAGGCCCAATGTGATATTTGTATATTGTTTTGATTTGATTGCCAAGGGTCGTACACATTGAGTTGTGAAACTCACACCCTTTAATTTAATGTTTCAGGTGACCCTCAGTAGATGGCTCAACGTGGGAGAGGACTCGGAGATGGCCACACTGTAAGCTACTTAGAAGTTTTAAATAGTTTTCAAAGTACTTTATTTTAATTACTTGTTTCTTTTAATGGTATGTAATAAGGCCTTATATCTCCGATTTGACATTTCATTTGGGTTTATTATTGTTACACCTATTGAATCATCAGACTTAAATAAATTTTTAAAGTTAAATGTGGTTTTCTAAGTAACCTTAATATGTGAATGTTTTCTTAAAACATGGGCTTTCATTATAACTTAACAAGTTACAAGGATTTTGATTTTCTAAGCCACAAATTTAAGTTTTTAACCAAGCAACTTTTCTACTGAACATAATTTTAACTAAACAAAGTTGTTTTGAAATAACCTCTTTGATGTGACATCGCCGGATTCGGCCATAACGTCTGGGCCGGGTTTGGGGTGTTACAGTAAGCTAAAAACCTTTGTAAACCCGTATAATATAGAATTAAACTTACCGATTCAACATTTAAAGCATTAAAAACATTATTAAACCAAGTCATATGGCCTCAATGCCTATTCAAAACATCATTCACATGTTAGTTATATAACAACCATGTATTCATCCATTAACGAGGATGAAAATAAACATATAACATTCATATAACATTTCAATACAACTATCAATTCATGTAATACAAATATCATTATAATTATACCAATCATAGGTTTCATGTATCATGTCATATATATAATTCATGTACTCATATACATTTAGCTCATATCAAACTTATTCTCCATGTAACATATAACGTATATACATGTAAAACATGTAGTTCATTTAAAAAAAAACTCATGTAGCTTATAATTCTTGTAACATATTTCCATGTAAAACAGTTAACTCTTATAGCATATAATCTTTGTAATTAATATCGGTTTAATGCCCATTGAACCTTCGGAAACATCGAGGGATACTCGGGTGATACACATTAAGTGTATAATCAGTAATCTATCAATTCATCATGTATACTCTTTCAACAGAATCGGTTGCTCCTTTTAAGCCGGTAAACTATAAGCTTAAACAAGGTAAATAGTAAGCTTCGTAGAGCTGAAACGGTAAGCCCCGAAGGACTGAAACGGTAAGCTCCAAAGAGCTAAACGGTAAGCTCATACGAGCTATGGTGAGTCCACAACAAATGTTAGAGCTTGACCAAACGGTGACACCAGTGACATGTCACTTGTATCCTACGACTTCTATGGTTCAAAGAGGACTCGGTAATCAATTTGAGCAAGTAACTAATAGGCATTTCAATTCAATAATTCATTTATACATTCATAAAATATTCAATTCAACCATTTAAAAATATAAACAAGTCCGGTTCTAATTATACAAACTTACCTCGCATTAGCTCGTACCTGACATCTGCTCGTCTACATTTTGTTTCCCCAGATGAAGTTCCGATATTTGTTTATCTTGATCTATATGAATTCAAATTCAACCCATTTATTCACCAAATCGTTCAATTAAATCCATATACATGTATTTTAGCCCCTTTTACAAAATAGCCCTTGTTTGACACTTTAGTCCTTAATACACAAAATGGCAATTTACACATTTTCAACTACAACCCACCATAGCCGAATTCTATATGGCATCATAGTAGCCCATATTTTCGCTTGTTTCACATTTCTAACCACAACATTTTACAATTTCACAATTTAATCCTTTTTCGACATTTTTGTCAAAAATCACTTTATAAAACTTGTATATCTATTAACAACCATTAATAACCTAACATAAAACTTCAAAATATACTAGTATTCAACAATGGAATGTCTCAAAATCTTCAATAATTTCATAAATTGAGGTATAGGCTAGTTAGAACACGAAGCAACGATCACAAAAATGTAAAAATTACTAAAACCCGAGCTTAAACATACCTTAATCAAGGATCAAGAGAGCCGGATCCCTAAAACATGTAGATGAGCTCTTCTTTTTCTAATTTTCAGCTATGGATGATGATAATGGCCATATTTTCATGTTTCTTTTATTTAATTATAACATATTAACTAATTTCCTATTTTAACCTCACTACAAAACATGCATATTCATTTAACTTATGGACACTATTGTCCACTCAATTTAGCAATGGTATATTTACCATGCAAGGATTCATTCTTTAATTCTATAGCTATTGAACTCATTCAATTAATAGAACTCATGTTTTTCGTTTTACGCGATGTAGTCCTTTTTACCAAATTAATTATTTAATCGGTAAAATTTCTTTACGAAAATTTCACACAGTAATTCTTTCTTGCTGTAAACATTATTAAAATAATAAAATAAATATTTTGACTCAGTTAAGTGGTCCCGAAACCACCTGTTTCAAGTAAACTCAAAATTGAGTTGTTACACAACACTTCATTCCATTGCAACTTGAGCCTTAGGATGGGAGTATTGTTTCACACAATCTCTATTTGGATAGCATTTGACTGACTGTATGCATCGTTGGATTTCTTTGATGAGGATTGATATGGCTTGTTCATCGATCTTTTTCTCGAATCTCTTCCGTTAAAATATGTTTTTCTTTTCTCTTTACTAAGCTCTTCAGCTTTGCAGGCTCTTTCAACTAAGACAACTAACTCTGTCAATTTAAGAATTTCGAGCAGAAGTTTAATATCCTCATTTAACCCTTCGACAAATCGTTTACACATAATAGCTTTTGTTGAAACACATTCTCATGCATACTTTCTCAACCTCACGAACTCACGTTCATACTCTGTTACAATCATACGACCTTACTTCAACTCAAGAAAATCTTTTTGTTTCTGACCAATGAATCTCCAACTAATGTACTTCTTTTGGAATTCAGTTTGGAAGAACTCCCCGGTAATTCACTCTCTTGGAACCACAGATATTAATGTGTTTACCATTGGTACGTAGAATCTCTCAACAAAGATACAACTCATTTAATGCATTATTCTGGAGTATAAGACATCTCACGAAAAACACAGATAGTATTTTCAAGCCAGAATTCAGCTCTCTTAGCATCATCATCAACTATAGCTCAAAACTCTTCAGCCCCATATTTTTTAATTTTATCAACAAGAGGCTTACTCAATCGAATCGGATCTATAATTGGTGGCATAATAGGGATTTGAGAAGGATTAGGCTGGGGTGGAGGTTGTTGGCCAGCTGGATTTGTTTTAATAAACTCCATGAACCACTCACTCATCATCTGGAAGAAGGCTTCTCTAGCCTCTCCCTTATAGCTACTAGTTATTGGCCCAGGATAGACCGGCGTTGCCCATTAAGCGGGAGTGGGCGCATTACTTTCCATATCATCAGCTGTAACACCCCAAACCCAGCCTAAAAATTAGGCCCAGATCTAGTGTGTCACATAGAAGTGTTTTTTTCGAAAACCATGTTTCCATTGAAAACCCTTCTTATTTAAAACTTGAGTAAAAACTTAGTTTACGTTCATTGAATTTTAAAACGTGGTTCATTGAAGATTTAATCACTTTTAAAAACATTATTAATCTCATTGGAAATCTCTTTTAGTTGTAGAAGCTAATTTGAAGTAAAGAAGTTCAAAACGCATGTTTTTGAAAACAGAAATTGGTTTAAAAACTCATCTACGTCTAACAGATATAAAGTGTAATAAAATCCTAAACTTAAAATAAAATCCAGAGAGGCCTTATTACATAAATTAAAACCCAAATCAGAATTTAAAACATATATAAAAGCCAACATTATAACTGTAGTCCTGTGGCCACCTTCGAGTCCCTCACAGCACCGATCCTCCTAACGCTAGGGATTACCTGCACAGTTAATAAACAGGGTGAGTTTATGAAAACTCAGTGTGTAATCCCCTTAAAGAAATAATAGTCAGTATATAGAAGTAGAAACAGTTTAGGCCAAAGCCCTTTTGACGGCAACAGTACTGTCCAGTTCAGAGCATACGTGGGCCCAAGCCCACTATAATATCATTTGGGTCACAACCCATAACAGAATCAATTGGGCTTAGCCCAAACCGATAATAGAACAAATGGGTATAAGCCCAATACAGTGATAAATCTCATAACAGATATGCAACAGTATGGGTATGCATCCCAACCTAATCCAACCAACACACCACCTGTACCAGCCAACACACCATGTGGGGAATAACTCGGCCCACCCAGCCAACACACCAATTACGCAGCCGTGCTGCTAATAATAGAAAACGTGGCGGAGCCACTAGAATCAGAATACATGGCAAAGCCACTACCACAGAACTTCCTCCCAACCAAGCCCAACCCCATGCAGAATGTCGTGTATGTCATGCTCAATCATCACACATGTATGCATAATGGCCATGCTCTGTAACAGTCAAAAAAACATATCTATCATGCAACCACTGTCAAATCAGTTAAAACACAGTCATACAATCACAGTCGAATCAGTGTAAACACAATCATACCCTCACAGTCAAATCAGTTGAATTCATAGTCCAAATCCGTCACTTGCCCTTAAGGGCAAAACAGTCATATCAGGCATAGCTCAAGTCAGTCATTTACCTATAAGGGCAAAATATTCATTTTACACCTTACGGGCAAAATGGTCATTTTACCCTATAGGGGTATTCCGATAATCTTACCCTACAGGGGTATTTCGGTAATTTCATAACTAGGGGTATTTTAGTAATTTTGCGATCTGAAGTATTTCGGTAATTTCACATACCAGGGGTATTTCGATAATTTTGCAATCTCGGGTCTTAATGACCCAACCAAAGGTCCCTTGTCACCTCGAGTGACTTTTGTAACCTAAACAGACAAAACGGGGTAATTGGGCCTAAGGCCTACTACTCGGCCCAAGTGGCCCACACTTTTGTATGGCCCATTTAGCCCACACTCTCGTGTAGCCCATTTAGCCCAGAAACAATTGCGGCTATGCGAACAACACAGCCCAAATCAGTCACTTATCACATCACATACATTTTATCCGTAAGGGCCCATAAGCTCATTGGGCCCACACAGCCTATTTAGCCCAAAACAACCCTGACCACATGGACTATATGGCTCAGTCTAACATTTACAACAATATACAAATGTATTCCGTGTGGGGCCCACATGCCCATTGGGCCCACACGACCCAACGTGGCCTCAGAATAGCCCTTGACCACGAGAGTGCTCGAGTTGGCCTCTACAGTCTAATACCCACGATTCGTGGGCTCGGTTCACCACACGTTCGATCGCACACACATGTGGCATCATTTACCGGTATTTTAGCTTTCCGGCATAATGCCGATCAATAGTCAAATCAGGGTGTGAAGAACACACTTCCGGCTTTTCAGCTGATCATCAAATATGACGCTAATACACACACTTTTGGCTTTTTAACCAATTATCTATAACGATAACAATTACACATCCAATGGCAGTGTTCACACACTATGTCGTTGTTAAGCCGATCCACATAAATAGAGTTTAATTGCACACCTTTTTACGTATCGAGCAAACACCCCACTTACGATCAACCTTAGTCGAAGAATAAGCAACTTATTTCTCTTAGATCACTAAACAAGAACGAAAGCCCCTTCCTTCTCGATTTACTATGCACATGGCAAAACTCATTAACACTTAAACGTTACTACAAGAATTGAATTGACATCCAAACAAACCAAAGAATTAGTAAAAGAATGGATAGGTACTCGGACAATACTAACAAGACAACGCAATCCTCCTTACCACCAAGTATTCAGCCAAGACAAATTGAGGACTAACCAGAGATGTGTAGAGAACCAAAATAGTTGACGCTTTACCGATCGTCAAAGACCAAATATTACGAACAGAAGAAGAGAATAAAATGTTTAAGAAGACAACAAGGGAGATTCGGCTATCTACAGGACGATGGAAAAGAATAGGAGATGTAGCTGTGTTCTGCCAAGGAAGGATATTTGAGAGAGGGAAGCAGTAAGGTTCGGCCAAGCACCAAAACAAGGGGTTGAAAGTTTAAGGTAATTGGTTTGAATAAGGGATTGAAAGAGAGAAATCAAAGAAAAGAAGAAAAAGAAAAAACCTCCCCAAAGAAAATCAGCACTTGATGGTTTGGTTTTTGGCGAAGTAACAACAAGGAAACCTATGGAAGAATAAAAAGGTTAATAAGAAAAAGAGCCCAAATGGTCATATGTTTCAGCTACAAAAATTGCTCAAAACTAAGAGAGAAGAAAACAAATGTCGAAACCCCAAAAACAAAACCCCTATTCGACACCTAGTGTGACCAAATAGGTACCCACACTCTCCAAATTCGGCTACACCAACCTCATTGAAAATCTCCATGATCCCTTCACCGATATCTCCTTGATTTACTCCAACTCCCTCTATTCAAATTCAATTCAAATTTCTATGACCAAATCAAACTCTTCCTTTTACCAAGTCCAAAATAACCTTTCAGAATTTGAACCCCTTTTAAACTCTTGCCGCCTTCATGTAGCAAAATAACTATATTTTGCTTGCAAGGGGATTCAAACCCTTGCCCTTCTCACATGCACACATGCCACTTGCCATCACAACACAAGCTCTTTTGTGTCACAAAACAAGCACAACTAAATATAAGCCTATGGGCCAAAGTCTAAGTTCATTTAAAAGAAAACCAAAATGAATTGCAAGAGCCAAGACTTGAACCCATGCTCCCTTGCAATCTTAATGACTCCACAACCACCAGACCACAAGCTCTTCTTGTGTCATTTTCCACCACAAACATTAATAAGGCCTTCAACCTAATGCCAACTACACTTAAGGGAAAAACTGAAATTTTTGCTAAAGCCCTGGTTTGAACCCAAGACTTCTCAGACATCCCAAACACTCCAAAACACTTAGCCAACAAGGCAACATGTAATTTGTGATATTTTTCGCACACATAAACTCTCATGTGCTCCCATGCTCAAGGCCCAATACTTCTAGGCCCATCTTCGGGGCATTACATCAACTATGGTTGGTTCAGGATCCATTTACTATACAGAAACACGTTTGAAATGTCAGGAATCAACACACTATCGCAATTCATATATATGGCATGTATAGCTAGACTCTCACACGCTACGTTAGTCCTAGAATCGACTAAATCGTAGCTCTAATACCAATAAAATGTAGCACCCCTAACTCGTATCTATCGTCGAACTAGGGTTACGAGGTATTATTGATCGAAACTTAACATTTAACAAATATTTCACATTCAGTATTCATAAATTATTGAATAATATTCATTCACATGCACATTATTTCTTATGAAGGTGTACGAGACCTTAAAACATGCTTAGAAGTGGTTCGGGACTAAACCGATCATATACAAAAATTTTTGGAACTTAGAAAAATTTTTCTAACTCATAGACGTCTCACGCCCGTGTGAACAGCCCGTGTGCCTCACACGGCCACCAGACACGCTCGTGCCACAGGCCATGTGAAAACAAGGTATACATACTGACTTGGGTCACACGACCAACCACACACCCGTGTGCTAGCCTGTGTGCCACCGACGGCCAGTAGACACGCCCGTGTGCTCAATCGTGTGAGGCAGAATTAGGCTTGTTTTAAGCCACTTTCCCTCACCTACATTCAATTACCTTAAAGCATACATATAACACCTTATTCACATCCAATTGGGTAGCCAAAACAACCATTTCAATAAACATTATAAGCCTTTTCAAAACTAAGCATCCATATACTTAAACCAATACCATTTTATGCACATATCATATTCTAACAACATCAACCCATTCAATACTTATTTACTATACCGAAACATACTAAATTCATACGCCAAAATCATCCATTTCAACTAGTCCCTATATGCAATTATTCTTCATTCAAATAACCAATTCAATCCACAAATGTATATCAAAAGAAGCCATATCTCAAGCCATAATACATCATTAAACAAAAAACCAAAGGCACATCATATGACCACCTAGATAACCATTTCAAACATGCCAAAACATAAGGCAATATATACAAAATTCAAGTCATTATCTTTAGGCCATATTCAAGGCCAAACACATATTAGCATTATCATCACTTACAAGCCAAATATCATGGCTATGTATAACCAAAATACCACATATAGCCTATACATGCCATATACTCAAACATAAACTCAAAAGTACGAAATAGATATTCGATAGTGTGATGATCTTCCTGATGATCCCCGAGTTCGTGCTAACTCTAATTCACTATAAAACAGGGAAAGAAAAACACAGTAAGCTTCATAGCTTAGTAAGCTCGTATGTAATAAACTTAACTCAACAAATAAAAATAATTCAATCAATAAGCATTATACATTCATAGTAATACACCTATAATTACTCAAACCTTTCCATGTATTTCTCATCACTTAGCTTGGTATATCATATCATATTTTTCAACTTTCCTTTTTACTCATGATTTTTACTCGTTTCCATATAACTCTATCAAGTTTCATGCAAATAGCATCAACAACCACATGGGTTTAGTACGTACCTATACTTCTTCGTATTTATCTTTCAACCTATCATCTTTTTGCTCAATACGTTAAATCATTTGAAAACTTTAAATACTCAATAAACTCGCACACTTAGTGCCAAATGAATAGCCAAAGCTAAAACAATATCGCACACTTAGTGCCATCACATTTATTCGAAGCTATCTCGCTCTCGCACACTTAGTGCCAGTTACTTTTAACCAAAGCTGTCTTAGTTTCACACACTTAGTGCCAATTATTTAGCCAAAGCTATTTTGATCTCGCACACTTAGTGCCACATATCATCAAATCGTTATCGAACTCATTCGTAATACTTATCCACATTTCCGTTCATTTCAAAACATATAAACATTGCTAAAATAATATGTATTACATACAAACTTACCTTAGACGTAGATACGACGAACTAGCCGATTAATCGAGTACTTTATTCTTGCCGCGATCTGAGTCTGAGTTCCTCTTTTCTTGATCTATATAATGTCAAATTCAACTTATTGAATCACATATTCATTCAATTCAATCCATAACACACATTTGGGCATTTTTACACTTTAGCACCTAAAGTTTCACATTTTTACAATTTAGTCCCCATTTCATAAAATCACAAATTACACAATTTCTTTCTAAACCCATGCTAGACGAGTCTATATAAGCCCCATATCAGCCTATATTTTTCAATTTTCCATACATTTAACCATAAATTTAGCACTTTTCATAATTTAATCCTTTCTATGCAATTTCACTAAAAATCACTTAATAAAACATGAAAATCCATCATTTATCTTTCATTTTTCATCATCAACTATCACAAAGCTCAAACATTCATGAATGGCACTTCTCAAAATCATCAAGAAACTCAAAAAATAGAGCATGGGATAGCTAGTACTCGAAGCAACGATCACAAAAAGATAGAAATTATCAAAAGTCGAGCTACAACCGTACCTTAATTTAGTTTAACAATGGCTGAACCCTAAAAACATGAGAATGGCTTCTTCCTTCTTCAATAATTAGTGTAAAATGTGACAAAATGGCTACCATTATGTTTTATTTTAATTAATTATACATTAATTCCATAATTACCATTTTAACCTTTGCTTAAAACATTATAAATCATTTAATGAATGGCTATTCATGCTAATTTCCACTATCCATGGTTTATTTACCATATAAGGACTTCACATTTAATAATTCACAGTAAATAAGCACTTAAACATTTAGATTGCAACTTTTGCATTTTACGTGATTTAGTCCTTTTGTCAAATTAACCACCTAAACGATAAAATTAATTCATGAAACTTTACAATATATCTAATCACATGTTGTATACACCAAAAATAATATTAAAATAATTTTACGACCTTAGATTTGTGATTCTAAAACCACTATTCCGATTTAGCTAAAACTGGGCTGTTACAAACTCCTATATCGATAGCTCCGTATGGAATGGCACCGACTGAATTGAAAGAATTGAAAGCTCAGTTGCAAGAAGTAACAAATAGAGGTTTCACTCGACTGAGTTTTTCTCCCTGGGGTGCATCGGTTTTGTTTGTGAAAAAGAAATACGGAACTATGAGAATGTGCATCAATTATCGACAGCTCAATAAAGTGACAATCAAGGACAAATATCCTCTGCCGCATATTGATGATTTATTTGATCAGCTAAAAGGGACTACAGTATTTTCAAAGATAGATCTGAGATTAGGTTATTACCAGTTGCGAGTTAAAGACTCCAATGTACCGAAAACTGCTTCTCGAATGAGGTACGGACATTATGAACTTGTGGTTTTGCGTTTCGGACTAACGAATGCTCATGCAGTCTTTATGGATTTGATGAATCAGATTTCCAGACCGTATCTAGATCGATTTGTCGTTATACTCATTGATGACATATTGATTTATTCACGTGATGAAACTAAGCATGCCGAGCAGTTGAGAATCATATTACAGACTCTGTGTGATAAGCAGTTATATGTAAAGTTTAGTAAATGTGATTATGGTTGCAACAAGTTGGTTTTCTAGGGCATATTGTGTCAGTATCGGGTATACGAGTTTATCCGAGCAAGATTTCTACAATAATAGATTGGAAGCCTCCGAGAAATTTGTCCAAAGTCTGTAGTTTTTTAGGACTCGCTGGTTATTATAGACAATTTGTGAAAGGTTTTTCGATGATTGCAACTCTGATGACGAGACTATTTCAGAAAGATGTTAAGTTTGAGTGGTCTGATAAACGCTAGAAAAGTTTTAATCAACTTAAAGCTCTTGTAACACCCCTAACCCGTGTCCATTGCCGGATTAGGGTTACAAGGCATTACCGATCAATCACATCAATATTACATACTTTAAACATTCATAATCATAATTATAAAGAACACAATCATATTGTCCCTTACGAGGCTCTTCAAGGCTTTAGAACATGCTTAGAAGTGGTTCAGACTAAACCGATAACATTTACAAACTTTAGGAAACATATAAAATTTTCAAGCATCCAAGGGTCACATGCAAGTGTGAACAAGTTGTGTGCCTCACATGGCCACTAGACATGCATGTACCCTAGACAGTGTTGAAATAGGGGCATACATACTGACTTGGGTCACACGGCTGACCACACGCCCGTATGCCAGCCTGTGTGCCACCCATGGCCAGTAGACATGCCCGTGCATCTAGGCCGTGTAACTCATTGACTTAATTAATTAAGCTATAGTGGACACAAAGTCAAGTTACACGCCCGTGTGTTCAACCATGTGGGGTGAAATTAGGCTTGTTTTAAGCCATTTTTCCTCACCTACATTCAATTACTTTAAAGCATACATATAACACCTTTTTCACATCCAATTGGGTAGCCAAAACAACCATTTCAATAAACATTATAAGCCTTTTCAAAACCAAGCATTCCTATACTCAAATCAATACCATTTGTACATTCAAGCACATGCCAAACTAATATGATTCGTTAATCATATTTCACCTACTTAAACAATTGCCAAAACTATATCTCATAATCATAAATTATACCCATTTCAATCATGCATTTCCTTACTATCAGCCACATAAGGATCATCTATTAACCATCCATTGATCAAGTTCAAAATCATGCATTATATAAGCAAATATTTATCACTTACCAAATAATCAAATAGTCAACTTGAACCATCACCAAGCATACCAAAGTATGCCATTACATAAGGCAACATTTACACATCAAATTAACATTATTTTCAAGCCACATCTCATAACTAATTACATCAAACACATAAGGATCAATTGCTAGAATTAATTATACTCATGAAATAACCATAAAGCCTATACATGCCATATAACCAAAATCATAAAGCTTACAAGTACCAAACCATAGTTGGATAGTGTGATGTGATCTCTGACGATTTACAACCCGAGCAAGCCTCCGAATCACTATAAACATATGAAAGAAAACAAAGTAAGCTATAAAACTTAGTAAGCCCGTATGGATAATTAATTCATATTAACAATTAAACACATTTTAAAATAATTACATATAACATAACCTAACTCATATGATCTCACCATTACATCACTTATTCACTTATATAGCTAACCATGACTTTCACAAGTTTAATCAATTCAATGCTTGTGTGATTTGAGTTTGTCTTATCAAATTATTCACATTTTCTTATACATAAGCAAATATATATAAACTTTATTCTATTCAATGTTCATGACAGTTATATATCTAAATGAATCATATGAAATCTCATAAATCTCCACTTACTCATCATTTGAAAGTTTACTTCTATCACTTACTTGTCAATTTCAATCACGAGTACCTTGACTAAGTCGTGCCATCACTTGTGATCACGTTTCATCAACTTTTCTCGTTGACTCGTTTAAACATCAATGATAACACATAATCTCAATTCAATATTAACAAATCTTATTGATTCATAAACCTTTTACATATTCATTCACAAGATTAAATTTCACAAGTTTCTTTGATTCAATGCTCGTATAAATCATGTACATACCTATAGCATCTCGTATAAATTTCATACACGTCCACATCCTTGATATACCAGTTGAACCATTTGGAATATGTTTGAATACTTGGAAAACTCACACACATAGTTCCGAATAAATAGCCAAAGCTATATCAATCTCGTACATTTAGTGCCAAATAAATAGCAAAAGCTATATCAACCTCGCACACTTAGTGCCAACTTAATAGCCAAAGCTATATCGACCTCGCACACTTAGTGCCAACTTAATAGTCGAAGCCATATTAACCTCGCACACTTAGTGCCATAGCTAGTCAAATCATCGTCAAATACAACTGTAGTCTCGTATATACAATTATGCAATATCAAAGCATTTTAAGATATTATTATAACAATTTATCCACAATTTCGCACACCAAGTGCCCATAATTAACTGAATCATCATTGTACACCATTAGAGTCTCGTACTCAATAACATTCACATTTCATTTCAATAAATTTGTATTTACCACAATTATATCAATTAAGGATTTGGGCATGCATATATAATTTAATGCTTATTAAACATACGAACTTACCTCATTCGCTGTAATAACAAATTAGATCGACTAATCTGAAACTTTGTTTTCCCCCGTTTTGGATCCAATTCTCATTTTTTCAATCTATATAATATCAAATTTTACTTATTTAATCGTCAGTTCATTCAATTTAACATAATTTACACATTTTTGTAAAATTACACTTTTGCCCCTATTATTTCACATTTTTACAATTTTATCCCTAGTCTCGTAAAACAAAATTCATTCAATTTCAACACAATCCAGGCTTAGCTAAATACTTGTCATACTTATAGCAGCCCACAATTTCCATTTATTCACACTTTTAACCATAAAATGTTTTACATTTCTCAATTTCGTCCTTAATTGATATTTTTATCAAAAATCACTTTATAAAACTTGAATATCTATCAACAAGCTTTCATAATCTATCAAAAATCATCAAAATACTCAAGTATTCAACAATGGCAACATGCTAACTCTTTAACAGTTTCGAAATCAGAGGTACGGGCTAGCTAGATTACAATGCAATGATCTTAAAAACGTAAAAATCATTAAAAACGGATCAAAATCCATACCTAATTAGACCAAATAAGGTTGATAAAAACTTCAAACATCCATGTCTGCCATTCTTTTCCAAATTTGGTGAAAGAGATTAATGAAAATAAGGAATTTGGCTTCCTGTTATATTAATATTAACTTTAATTACCTAATTACTTAATTAACCTTTAAAAATATTATTAATTACACCATATGCCACTCCAATTTCATCCACTAAATCATAAATGGGTTATTTTTCACATAACGGCCTTCACTTTAAAGTTCAACAGCTATTAAACACCTTTAGATTATAGAACACAACTTTTTACACTTTAGGCGATTTAGTCCTTTCTCACAAATTGAGTACTCAAACAATAAAATTTCTTTATGAAAATTTCACACAACTCTAATATCATACTGTAGACATAAAATTAGTAAAATAATTTTTTTTGATATCGAATTTGTGGTCCCAAAACTACTATTTCGATCTGACCTAAAAAGGGTTGTTACAGCTCTATTGACTGAAGCACCAGTGTTAGTTCAACTAGAATCAGGTAAAGAATTTATGATCTATAGTGATGCATCATTGAATGGCTTGGGCTGTGTTTTGATGCAGGAAGGCAAAGTCACAGCTTATGCCTCTAGACAATTGAAGCCGCATGAAAAGAATTACCCGATGCACAATTTAGAGTTAGTAGCTTTCGTGTTTGCGTTGAAGATTTAGTGCCATTATCTATTCGGTGAGAAATGTCATGTTTATTCTGATCATAAAAGCTTGAAATACTTAATGACTCAGAAAGATTTGAATTTGCGATAACAGAGATGGCTCAAATTGTTAAAAGACTATGAGTTAGTGATCGACTATCATTCGGGAAAAGCCAATGTTGTAGCTGATGAATTGAGCCGAAAATCTTTATTTCCTCTACATGCGATGAATACTCAGTTGGCTTTATCTGATAACTATGCGATTGTAGCTGAATTGAAAGCAATACCGTTATTTTTATAGTAGATATGTAAAGGCCAGAAAGTTGATAATGAACTAATAGTAAAATGAGCTCAATGTGATTTGAATCCTGATTTAGAGTTCCAAGTTGATTCCGATGATTGTTTGAGATTCAGAGATTGATTATATGTCTAAGAAATTCAGAGTTGATTCAGATGATTTTGAACGAAGCACACAGTAGTCATTTATCTATTCATCCCGGAAGTACAAAAATGTATAATGACTTGAAACAATTTTACTGGTGGCCTGGTATGAAACATGATATCTCTAAATTTGTATCAAAATGTTTGATATGTCAGCAAGTAAAAGCTGAGCATCAAGTGTCGCCAGGTTTATTACAGCCTGTTATGATTCCTGAGTGAAAATAGGATAGAGTCACGATGGATTTTGTGTTGGGATTGCCCCTATCTCTGAGGAAGAAAGATGCGATCTGGGTTGTTGTTGACAGATTGATGAAATTGGCTCATTTCATTCTGGTACGTATGGACTATTTGCTTGATAATTTAGCTAAGTTGTATATCTCCAAGGTTGTGAGATTGCACGGAGTACCTATTTCTATTGTTTCAGACTGAGATCTGAGGTTCACATCGCAGTTTTGGAAAAAATTACAAGATGCACTGGGTACAAAGCTACATTTCAATATTACATTTCACCCACAAACGGATGGTCAATTTGAGCGAATTATTCATATACTCGAGGATATGTTGCAATGTTGCATTCTTGAGTTTGAAGGTACGTGGGAAAAATGTTTGCCATTAATTGAATTTGCGTATAATAATAGCTTTCAATCGAGTATAAAAATGGCACTATATGAAGCTTTATACGGTTGAAAATGCCGAACACCTTTGTATTGGATAGAGCTTCGTGATAATAAGATTCACGGGGTCAATTTGATTAAAGAAACTGAGCAGAAAGTAAAGTAATTCGTGATAGTCTAAAAGCAGCGTCAGATCGTCAGAAATCGTACACAGACTTGAAACGGAAATATATTGAGTTTCAAATCAGTGACAAAGTGTTTTTGAAGATATCTCCGTCGAAGAAAATACTTCAATTCAGTCGTAAAGGCAAGTTGAGTCTGAGATTCATTGGTCCATATGAGATCATCGAAAGAATAGGTCCAGTGGCATATCGGCTAGCTTTATCGAGTGAGTTAGAAAAAATTCATAATGTTTTTCATGTGTCGATGTTGCGTCAATATCGATTGGATCTATCACATGTGTTTCTCCATCTGAGATTGAGATTCAGTCTGATATGACATACAATGACGAACCAATCAGAATTTTGGCTGTGAGGTCAAAGAGTTGAGAAATAAGAAAATCGCGTTAGTGAAAGTCTTATGGCATCGAAATGGGGTCAAAGAAGCTACATGGAAACCTGAGGATACTATGAGAGAGAAATACCCGAACCTATTCACTGGTAAGATTTTCGGGGATGAAAATCCCTAAGGGGGAGAGTTGTAACAGCCTGATTTTAGCTAAATCAGAATAGTGGTTTTGAAACCACAAATTTGGGGTTGTAAAATTATTTTAATATTATTTTTGGCATTTACAGCATGTGATTAGATATGTGTGAAAGTTTTGTGAAGAAATTTTAGCATTTGGTAGCTTAATTTGCAAAAAAGACTAAATCACATAAATTGCAAAAGTTGCATTCTATTTGTTTAAGTGCTTATTTGAAATGATTATTTGATGTGGGGTCCTTAAAATGAAATTAGACCACTATTAAGGTTAGTGGACTATAATGGGCTCGATTTAAGAGATTTTATGTGAATATTATTAAGGATAAAAAGGTAAATTAATAAAAAGGTTTATATAATTAAAACAAAACAAATTCCTATCTCATTTTGTCCATCTTTGGCCAAATGTTGAGAAAGAAAAGAAGATAACTTTGGCTATTTAGGGTTCGGTCATTTGGAGTTTGATTAAGGTATGTTCTTTGTTCGGTTTTTGATAATTTTTATGTTTTTGAGATTGTTGCATCGAATACTAGCTAGCCCATGCCCTAATTTTTGCATTTGTTGATGATTTTGAGAAATGCCATTGATTAACCCATGAGCTTTGTGATAGTTGATGATGAAAAATGAATATTTGTGGATAGACTTAAATGTTTTGTAAAGTGATTTTGAGTAAAAATGCATATTAGGGATTAAATTGTGAAATTTGTAAATTGAGGGGTTGAAATGTGAAATAAACGAGAGTTATGGGCTGCTAGGGGTATAATAGACATCCGGCTAGCATGGGTATATGATGAATTTCATTATTTTGTGATTTTGAGTAAAAAGGACTAAATTGTGAAAACATAAAAGTTTAGGGGCAAATGTGTAAAATGCCCAAATATGTGTTTTTTTGGATTGAATTGATTACATAAATGATTAAATTAGTCAATTTTGAATATATTTAGATCAAGAAAGAAGAAACACGGACTTAGATCGGGGGAAGAATAAAGTTATGGAATAGTTGACTAGATTCACCGATTTATTATCCGAGGTAAGTTCGTATGTTATAAATTCATTATAAATGTATTTTATTTTTTTTTTGTTATAGCATGAATTGTGATTATGTGACTAGGGACATGTAACGTTCCAATTTAGAGCTCAATCAAAATAGTGGTTTTGAGACCACAAATCCGAAGTAGAAATATTTTTTTTCTGATTGTTTGAGGCCCATGACATGTTTTCATGATTGTGTGAAAGTTTCATGAAGAAATTTTGTGAATAAGATTCCAATTTGACTTTTAGGACTAAATTGCAAAAGTTACAAAATATGGGATTCTAGAAGCTTTAAGTATGAAACAGCTTTGGATTATTAATTAGAGGTCCTTAAACAGAAATTTGCCCAATTTCTATTTTGATAGACAAAAATGGACATGGAAGGATAAATTTTCTAAAAGGCTAAAAGGGCATTTTGGTCATTTGGTTAATAAATTAATAAAAAGGGAAAATCAAGTCAAAATTGTGTCCATCTTCTCCATGCCATAGTCAAAATTCATAAGCTCACCATAGCTAGGGTTTTTTTCATTTTCAAGCTCAATAATAAGTGCATCCTAGCCCCGTTTTTAAAGTTCTTTGCATTTTTGAAGTTGTTATCGACCGATTTTTTACCATTATTTTGAGCTAGAGTTCATCTTCAAAAATTTACCCATTTGTGACATGCATGTATTTTGATGTTTAATGAAGGAATATGAAAGTTTTATGTGAGATAAACATCTTTTACATGGTTATTTTTCATGAAAACACCTAAAAAGGACTTATTTGTAAAAGTTGTAAAATAAGTGGTGAAAATCTGATTTGAAAGAAAATGTGGGTTGTTATAAGATGAAATGTATTTGGCTAGGCTTAAAGTACAAAGAAATCAAATAAAAATAATTTTACGAGCTTAAGGACTAATTTGTAAATATGTGTAAGCTTAGGGGCAAAATTGTAATTTTACCAAAGTATGATTTATGGGTTGTTTTGAACAATGTGATGATTAAGCAAGTAAAATTTGCTATTATAGATCAAGAAAAACGGAGTCCGGACCTAGACCGGGGAAAGAACAAGCTTTTAGACTAAATCGAAATAGTCGTCCATATTTTGTACCGAGGTAAGTTTGTGGGTAAATAATGCAACATTTCAATATTTTGTATTCAATGCTTTAATATTGCATGAATTTTATAATTGTTTTTTTATGAAATTGGCTAACAATGAATCGATGACGTTGTGATGAAGTTTCGATATCTCGAAATACCGGTTGGACCTTAGGAATAGATAGGAGACAAATGTCATGACATTATGGTTATTGAAATCCCATATAAGACCATATCTAGGATTTGGCATCAGTATGTGATTACATGTAAGACCATATATGGGATACGACATCGTTATGAGATTTCGTGTAAGACCATGTCTAGGACCTGGCATCGATATGAGACATCGTGTAAGACCATAGCTGGGCTATTGGCATCGATATGTGATCCCATGTAAGACCATATCTGGGATACGACACTTGCATCTTGCTATGTGTATGAGATTTCCCGAGTATCCTTTAGTATTCTAAGCAGTTCACTGGGTAACTCAAAGTTTATGTCAAAGAAATGACGAGGTATGAACATGTTGAAAGGGTACAGGTATGTACACGAAGTTCATTAAACATTGAGATTATGACTCGATGAATTCTTGGTAAGAAGTGAATGAATGAATCATGAACACGAGTTTTATTATTCACTATGAGAATGACATAATTTAAGATGTATCTATGATACTTGGTGACATTCTGACAAGTCATATTTATGTTATGTGTATGATATTGCATGATTAATGTTGTTAATTATTTACATGCAAACTTACTAGGCTTCATGCTTACTCCCCTTTCTTTTCCATTTTTCTTATAGTATTGCCAAGCTAGCTCGGGGATCGAAGGACATCAGAGACTTGATCACACTATTAATTGGAATATTTGGGTATAGCTAGTCTTAACATTTTGAGTATGACATGTATAGGTACTTGGTCTTTTTGTTATATGTTATATTGGTTTACCCAAATATGTTGGCTTATGATGATACTTGATTCATTTTGTATAAAGCCATTTGATACTGGCTAATATTGAATATAAGTAAAATTGCATGATGATGCATTCCATAGATGTGGTAATTTCCATGTTTTGAATTGTTGAGTACGTGATTGGTTATGTAACATCCTGAATCAGGGCCTAGTCGGAGCAGTGGTTTCGAGACCACAAATCCGACGAAAAAAATTATTTTTATTATATTTTTATGATCTATAATTTCACGAAAAGATTTCGCGAAAATTTTGTTTGAAAATTTTGACGTTTGGGCACTCAATTTAGTCGAAAGGACTAAATTGTAAAAAACGCAAAAGTTGAGTTCTACATGTTAGAAGTATCTAATTGCTATGAAGTTTTAAATTGAAGGTCCTTAAATGGTAATTAGACCATTATACTTTTATTTGGACAAAAATGGGCATGAGTAGAAAAAAATCTCAAGAAAGGACAAAAGGGCATTTTTGTCATTCGTTAATTAAAAGAATTAAAAAGCTAAAATCAAGCAAAAATGTTGTCATCTTCTTCATACGCTGGCCGGATATACCATGAACTCCATGGCTAGGGTTTGTTCAAGCTTTCCAAGCTCAACAGTAAGTGATTCCTAGGCCCGTTTTTAATGTTCATAGTATTTTTGAAATCCTCGTAACTTGCTTTAGCTATTTCTACCATTATTTTGAGCTAGGGTTTAAGTTTAAAATTTACCCATGATGAATAATTGTGTATTTTGATGATTAATGGTAGATTATTCTTGTCTATGATGAGAGGAATGAGTTTTACTAAGTGATTTTCGACGAAAACGTCTAAAAGGACTGAATTGTAAAAGTTGTAAAATTGGTCATAAGTGTATGAATGAGTGAGAAATGGGGACTGTAATAGTTATGAAAATGGTTCGGCTAAGTCCAAAATACAAGAAAATTGAATAAAAATCATTTTACGAGCCTTGGGGCAAAAGTGTAAATATGTGAAAATTTATGGGCAAAAATGTAAATTTTCCATAATATGAATTTTGGATCACGTTGAGTAATGTGACTAATAATTGAGCTAAATGTGATATTATAGATCATGGAAAATAATATTCGAGCTTAGATCGGGAAAGAACGAAGTTATTGACCAAATCAAGAAAATTAGCTACTTTCGTGTCCGAGGTAAGTTGGTGTGATAATAATAATGCAACATTGTTGTAGTTTATGTTTAAAGCTTAAATTGGTGTATTAATTCGATTATGTCGAATTAAATGTTAAAGTACTACGTATATGAATTGAGTTAAGAACATTGTCTATGACTTGATGACAATATAGTAAATCATGTTATTTTCCATGAGATATATTGAGATGATTTCTATAGAGAAATGATAAAGTTATTATTGAGAGATCCCGAACATATGTTAAAAAATATGAAGGATACCATAGTCATGACATGAGTATTTGTAGGTCCCGTGTAAGACCATGTCTGAGACATTGCATCGACACCAAACTGAAATCCCTTGTAAGACCATGTCTGGGACATGGCATTGGCATCGATATGTCGTCCCGTATAAGACCATGTCTAGGACAAGGAGTCGGCACCGAGATGAGACTTAGATCCCCTGTAAGACCATGTCTGGGACATGGCATGGGCATCTAAGAGAGATATCCCATATAAGACCATGTTTGGGAGATGGCATCGGCATCAATTCATGATCACGTATAAGACCATGTCTGGGACATGGCATAGGCATCAGCCTTTGATCTTGTGTAAGACCATGTCTGGGACACGTCATCGACATTGATATGAGATCCCGTATAAGACATACCTGGGATATGGCTTCGGCATCGACTTGAGATCCCATGTAAGAACATATCTGGGACATGGCATCGACATTGATATGAGATCCCATATAAGACCATACCTGGGATATGGCTTCGGCATCGACTTGAGATCCCATGTAAGAACATATCTGGGATATGGCTTTGGCATCTTATCATGAGAATGACATTTCAGGTATCCTTCAGTGTTCTAAGTAAGTTAACGGCAAAAGTATTCAAGTTGATGCATTTAACTAGAAAGGAAAAAGTTATGTAATGATATAAATACATGATGGATCATCGGTAAGGTGGTGAATGAGTATATGTGAATTTGAAGTGTTATGAAACAGTACAGGTATGTACTCAAACTTATGAGTAATGTGCTCGGTATGTGAATGAATTCTAGCAAGAATACAAACTAGTAAGTAATGCATATGAAGATGATCTTATGATGACCATGTGATTATAGGTTGATACCCATGATGTATGAGAATGTGATAAATTTTATTGATGATATGTATGTCTAAAAAGAAGTTAAACCATGAAATCATGAAAGCGTGAAATTAGTCATCAAACAAGTATCGGACAACAGTAATTACGTGAATTTGAAAAATCACCAAAAATAGTGTGAATTGAATTAGAGAATGATGAGATATGAAATGAAATCTTATTGAGTTTATTTTCTTATAAAAGAAACAGAGTAAGCAAAAAAATTTTATATTATGAGATATTTAAAGTTTTGTGAGACAGGGTTAGAATGATTTTCGAAATCCCCTATTCCGACTTTGGAAAATCACCAAAAATTGTATAAAAATGTTTATGGTGTATAATTTATATTCTTAAACTCCTCTATGAGTTTTCTTTCAATAGAAACAAATGGAAATTTTATCCGAATTTTGTATAATGAGATAATTGATTTGTAGTGAAGAGATGTTAGAACTATCGGATAGCAAAATAGGGGAGACTTTAAAGAATAAACTGTTCTTATTGGCAAAACCAAAAATTTTGGAAATTTTATGGTAAGAAGTATTTGAGTCTACTTTCAGGTAAAATTTACAAAACTTAATTTGGAGTTCCGTACCTTAAGATATAATTAATTTAGCGACCGTGACTCAGGTAAAAAGTGGAAACTTGTAAAATAATGATTCTTTTCTTAGAACACATTATAAGGATTGGATAGATCATGTTAATAAATTGCTTATTATTATATGCCAACTTACTAAGCTATAATTGTAATATCCCGAATTAGGGCCTAACCAGAATAGTGGTTTCGACACCACAAATCCGAGATAGAAATAATTATTTTATAATCATTTTGAGGTTTATGATATGATTGCATGATTGTGTGAAAATTTTGTGAAGAAATTCTATGCATAAAGTGCTTAATTTGAAATTGGGGACTAAATCGAATAAGTTGCAAAACTTGCATTCTAGAAGCTTTTAGTATGAAATTGCTTTGGAATATTAATTAGGAGGTCTTAAATAGCAATTTGACCAAATTCTAAAATTTTGGACAAAAATGGGCTTGTACATGAAAATTTTCAAAGAAAGGCATTAAGGGTATTTTGGTCATTTGGTAATTAAAAGATTAAAAAAGGGAAAAAGATGGCAAAATATGTCAATCTTCTTCATTAGCACGAAATTTCAAGGGTTCTCCATAGCTAGGGTTTGTTTCAAGCTTCCAAGCTCCGTAGTAAGTGATTCCAAGCCCCGTTTTTAATGATCTTTACGTTTTCAGAGTCCCAATAACTTGATTTAGATTATGCTAGCAATAATTCAACCTAGGGTTCATATTTGGAAAAATACCCATAGGTGAAATTTGTTTATTTTGGTGTTTTATGATAGAATATGAGGTTTTAAATTATGTTAAACAACTTGTGCTACTCGGTTTTAAATGAAAACGAGTAAAACGGCTTAATCTGTAAAAATACCTACTGTTCATAAGTACATGTTATAGTGGGAATTTGAGGTTGCTGATAGTAAATAAATGATCAACATGTCCTAAAACATAAGAATTTGGGATAAAGTTTAATTTCCGAGCTTTGGGGCAAAAGTGTAAATATGCAAAAGTTTAGGGGCAAATTCATAATTTTGACAAAGTTAGGGTCAAGGACCGTTTTGATAAATGTGAGTATTAAATAAGCTAAATGTGTTATTTTAGATCAAGAGAAACGAGATTCGAGTCGTGATCGAGGGAAAAATAAAGTTTACGAGGAATAGGCTTGATTCCTAACATTTTGTACTGAGGTAAGTTCATGTGTAAATAAGGTAACATAATTGTTATTTTAAATGATTTAATGTTATTTATATGATATGATACTTATTATCATGAAATATTATGCTTTGTGAAATATTATTTAGTAATATACAAATTATGTGAGGTACTTGATAAATATGAAATGCTACCAAATATCGGTTCCGACATTTCGAGGAAGACGACCAAGAGGTGTGATTGAAGAGAATCCTGTTTGAACCTTGCGAATAGATTAGGATACAAGTGACATATCACTAGGATGATTAAGTTCCGAACTCGTTGAGTTGAGTCCGAGTTTGTGAGATGTAACTAGGCATCCGAGCTCGTTGAGTTGAGTCCGAGTTCGCTTATGGGCGGGTTACATGGTAGCTTGGCTACGTAAATTCTGTAGGCTATTGAGTTGTCTAGCTACGGATATGACACTTATGTATGTGAAATCCGTGTATCCGAGTTATATTCCGATGAGTTCAGCGGGTAGATTTTTAAATGAATAATGAGAACGCCTAAACGAAAGAGGTATGTTGGAAAGTATGATGAAAGAGGAAGTTGGACAGGTATGAGCCTAAATCTCGAGTTGAGAACTTGGTAAGACAAGAATGTGGTAAAATAGCAAGTATTCTTGTGTCATGAATGTTTTAATGATATTATGTAATTGGTGGTTATGTTGATTTGCATAGTTATGTTACTTGTTATTTACATGTGAATTTACTAAGCATTTATGCTTACTCCCTCCTTTTCATTCATTGTAGTTTTGACAAGCCAGCTTGGAAATCGGGAAGGGTCGAAGGAACGTTCACACTATCCGGGACAAATTGGTATAATGGCTTGTATTTTGAATATGGCATGTATAGCATTATAATCATTTTGTGTAAATAATCTTATGACATGGTGATGGCATGGCAAGAAAATGCTTGGAAATGATTAGCCATTGGAATGGCCAATCTAGATTACATTTGGTGTCATGTATGTTTAATGTGTTACTTAGACCATGAAAAGCCATAGAAAGATGAATTTTGTTATAAAACAGAATTTTTCAGCAGCAGTGACGTGAGTTTGAAAACTCACTAAAAATAGTAGAGACAATATTATGTGGTGAATAAAATATGAAATTGAAGCTTATTGTGTATATTTTCATATGGAAGAAACGAAACAGGTAAAGGAGCTGTATTTTATGAGATATTTGGGTTTTGGTCAAACAGGGTCAGAGTGATTTCTAAATCCCATGTTTTGAATTTATAAATTCACTAAAAATTTTACAAAAATAATTAGAAGTCATGATTTATATGCGCAGATTCCTTATTGAGTCTAGTTTTAGGAGAAATAAATTCCA
Organism: Gossypium stocksii; assembly: GCA_020496765.1. Taxonomy (NCBI): domain Eukaryota; kingdom Viridiplantae; phylum Streptophyta; class Magnoliopsida; order Malvales; family Malvaceae; genus Gossypium; species Gossypium stocksii. Next base: position 62,141,797 of record CM035622.1, read on the forward strand.
TAGTCATTTGAATTTTTTACAGAGAGAAAAGTGATTTGTAGTGAACAGAGGTTAGAGCAGTCAAACACTGAAACAGGGGAAACTTTAACTAATAAACTGTAGTAATTGGCCCATCCAAAAATTCTAGAAAAAAATTAGTAGATAGATATATGAATCTAGTTTTAATGAAAATTTATGGATCTTAATTTTGATTTTGTAACTTGAGATATGATTTTTTTAGCAACTGTGATGCAGATGGACAGCTTATTACAAATGCTGAAATAAATGGTTTAAATTCGTTTAAGTGAAAAATTAAGTTTAGTAACACCTCATGCTCGACTCCAGCGACGGTCTCGAGAAAGAGGGTGTTACATTTGGTGGTATCGGAGCAGGCTTAGTCAGTTCTTGGATTAACGTGTTGTATGATCGAGTTTTGCTATACATGCCATATATACATATTGTGATAGTGTGACGACTTCTGAACTTTTAAATGATTTTTTTATAGTAAATGGATCCCGATCTAGCTGTGGCTAATGATGTACAGAGTATTGCACTAGCTCTGGCTGAAGGGGCGGTGCCGACTGAAAATCTACCTCCTACTGTTGGTCAAGGAGGAGGAGAAGGGGCTCTAGAAGCCTTTCTCCAGATGATGAGTGCTTGGTATACTGAGTTCATTTGTATGAACCCGAATGCACAACCTCTCCCACCTCCCCCAATTCCTCAACCTGTACCCCCGATGCATTAAGGTATGGACTTGATGAAATTACATAGAACTCCAGTTGATAGAATTCGCAAGCAAGGGGCTCAAGAATTTAGGACAAATGTTGATGATGATGCCGAGAAAGCAGAGTTTTGGCTCGAGAATTCTATTCGGGTATTTGATGAATTGTCTTGCATACCTGAAGAATGCTTGAAATGTGCTATATCTTTGCTGAGGGATTCAGCCTATTATTGGTGGAAGACATTGGTTTCTATGGTACCGAGAGAGAAGGTGACTTGGGAGTTCTTTCAAGAAGAATTTCGGAAGAAATACATCAGTGAATGATTTATTGATCAGAAGCGTAAGGAGTTTCTTAAATTGAAACAAGGCAACATGACAGTTACCGAGTACGAAAGGGAGTTCGTTCGGTTGAGTAAGTACGCTAGAGAATGTGTTCCTTCAGAGGCTAAAATGAGTAGACAATTTGAAGATGGACTTAATGAAGACATAAAAGTATTTGTTGGAATTCTTGAATTAAAAGAAATGGTAGGACTTGTTGATTGGGCTTGTAAGGCTGAAGAACTACTTAAAGAGAAGAAAAAGATAAAGGCTGAGACTCGAAATTGGAGGAAAAGACTGATGAGCAGTTCATTCTCGCAGCAATCCGAAAAATCTAGAAATATGAATCCTCGTTCTCAAGTTTCGACTGGACAACCATATGGAAATTCTAAGAAGCAAAATGTGAGTTCTAAGTTTCAAACTACTTCTGTGGCTAGTATGGGAAACTCGAGATTTGTTAAGCCCGAGTGCTAGCGGTGTGGTAGAAATCATTTTGGTCTATGTAGAGCAAATGAATGTTTTCGATGTAGTTCTCTGGATCATTTTATTAGAGACTGCCCAGAGAAAATTGAAAAAGAAAAATTTCAGAGTGCAAAAACTAGTGGTGCAATTCGAGAGGAAGATATTCGAGAAAGTCTAGGAATGAAACAAGTAGCAAGAATGTAACCAGAGATTCAGCAGCTAAACCTGAAGCAAGAGCTCCGGCTAGAACTTATGCCATAAAAGCACGTGAAGATGCTTCTTCACTCGACGTGATCACTGGTATATTTTTTCTTTATGATGTTAATATTACTGCTTTGATTGATCTCGGTTCTACTCATTCATATGTGTGCATGAAATTGGTGTCTAGTATGAATATGCTTGTTGAGAACATAGAATTTATGATTAAAGTGTGAAACCCGTTAGGCAAATGTGTCATAGTTGATAAAGTATGCAAGAAATGTCCTTTAATGATTTGGGGTTATTATTTTCTGGCCGACTTGATGTTGTTGCCGTTTGATGAATTTGATGTTATCTTGGGTATGGATTGGTTGACATTGCATGATGCTATAGTAAATTGTAAACAAAATGTTATTGAATTAAAGTGTGAAAATGGTAAAATCCTGCAGGTTGAATCAGACAAATCAGAGGCATTATCTAGTGTAATTTCTTCGATGTCGGCTCAGAGATATTTGAGAAAGGGTTATGAAGCTTATTTGGCGTATGTGCTGAATACAAAAGAAATTGAAAAGAAAGTTGAATTAGTGCCAATTGTGTGTGAGTTTGCGTATGTATTCCCGAAAAAGTTACCGGGTTTGCCTCCAGTCAGAGAAGTAGAATTTGGTATTGAGTTGATACCAGGAACAACTCCGATCTAGATTGCTCCGTATAGAATGGCACCAGCAGAGTTGAAAGAATTAAAGTCGCAGTTGCAAGAGTTAACTGACAAAGGCTTTGTGAGACCGAGTTTGTCGCCTTGGGATGCTCCTGTATTATTTGTGAAAAAGAAGGATGGTTCTATGAGATTGTGTATAGACTATTGGCAATTAAATAAGGTGACAATCAAGAACAAGTATCCATTGCTGAGAATTGACGATTTGTTTGATCAGCTAAAAAGAGCGACATGGTTTTCAAAGATTGACTTGAGGTCTGGGTACTACCAGCTGCGAGTAAAAGAGTCAGATGTGCCTAAATTGCTTTTAGAACAAGGTATGGTCATTATGAATTTTTAGTTATGCCATTCAAATTAACAAATGCTCCTGTTGTGTTTATGGATTTGATGTATCGCATATTTCGACCATACTTGGACAAATTTGTTGTAGTATTTATAGATGATATCTTGATTTATTCGAAAAATGAGACAGAGCATGCCGAGCACTTGAGGATAGTTTTGCAAACTTTGAGAGATAAATAGTTATATGCCAAGTTTAGTAAGAGCAAATTTTAGCTTCGGGAAGTTGGATTTTTGGGTCATATTATTTCGGGTGATGGTATAAGGGTTGATCCTAGTAAAATTTTGGCTATTGTTGATTGGAAACCACCGAAGAATGTAACTGAAGTTAGAAGTTTCTTGGGGCTAGCTGGATATTATCGGCGATTTGTGAATGGATTTTCTATAATTACTGCTCCTATGTCCAGACTACTCCGAAAGGATGTCAAATTTGAGTGGAAAGAAGAGTGTCAACAGAATTTTGAGAAATTGAAAAAGTTATTGACTAAAGCACCAGTGTTGGTACAACCTGAATCAGGTAAAGAATTTGTGGTGTATAGTGATGCTTCTCGAAATGGCTTGGGATGTATACTTATGCAAGAAGGAAAGGTTGTGGCTTATGCTTCGAGGCAGTTAAAATCTCACGAAAGGAATTATCCGACTCATGATTTGGAACTGGCTGCTATAGTGTTTGCTTTGAAGATTTGGTGACATTATCTGTATGGTGAAAAGTGCCGAGTATATACCGACCACAAAAGTCTTAAATACTTGATGTCACAGAAAGACTTGAATTTGAGACAACGGAGATGGTTAGAATTGTTGAAAGATTATGAGCTTGTGATTAATTACCATCCCGGAAAAGCAAATGTGGTTGCCGATGCCTTGAGTAGAAAATTGTTGTTTGCTTTGGGAGTTATGAATACTCAGTTGATGGTGTTAGATGATGGTTCGATTTTAGCAGAGTTGAGAGCAAGACCAATGGTTTTAGAAGAGATTTGTGAAGTTCAGAAGAATGACAAAGAACTGCAAGCTAAAAGGAAACAATGTGAGATTGATACAGGATCAGATTTCAGAATCGATTCTGATGGTTGCTTGATGTTTAAATATCGGGTTTGTGTACCGAAAAATGATGAGTTAATTCAAAAGATCTTGCAGGAAGCACATAATGGTTGTTTGTCAATTCATCCAGGCAGTACGAAAATGTATAATGACTTGAAGAAAATGTACTGGTGGAATGGAATGAAAAGAGATATATCGGAGCTTGTATCGAAATGCCTAATTCGTCAACCAGTGAAAGCTGAACACTAGTGCCTTTGGGACTACTTCAGTCTATCATGGTTCCTGAATGGAAATGGGATCGAATTACTATGGATTTTGTATCAGGGTTGCCGTTGACTCCGAGAAAGAAATATGCCATATGGGTAATAGTTGACAGATTGACTAAATCAGCTCATTTTATCCCGGTACGTACTAATTATTCTCTTAATAAGTTGGTTGAATTGTATATCAGTGAGATTGTTAGACTTCACGGGGTACCTTTGTTAATCATTTCAGATAGAGATCCGAGATTTACCTCGCAGTTTTGGCAAAAGTTACAAGAGGCATTAGGTACGAAGTTAAATTTTAGCACGGCTTTCCATCCACAAACTGATGGACAATCAGAGAGAGTAATTCAGATTCTTAAAGACATGCTCATATGTTGTGTATTGGAATTTCAAGTTAGTTGGGAAAGATACTTACCATTGGTGGAATTTGCTTACAATAACAGTTACCAGACGAGCTTGAAGATGGCACCTTATGAAGCATTGTACGGTCGCAAGTGTCGAACGCCGTTGTATTGGACTGAACTCAAAGAAAAATCAAATTTATGGGGTTGATCTAATAAAAGAAACTGAAGACAAAGTGAAGGTGATTCGAGATTGTTTGAAAGCTACTTCGGATAGACAGAAATCTTATACGGATTTGAAACGAAAGGAAATCGAGTTTCAAGTCGGTGATAAGGTATTTTTAAAAGTGTCTCCATGGAAGAAAGTTCTTAGATTTGGACGGAAAGGTAAGTTGGGCCCACGTTTTATCGGACCGTATGAAATAATTGAAAGAGTTGGACCTGTAGTGTATCGATTAGCATTGCCATTTGAATTAGAGAAGATTCATGATGTGTTTCATGTATCTATGTTACATCGATATCGTTCAGATCCTTTACATGTAATTTCACCTACAGAAATTGAGCTACGGCCGGATATGACTTATGAAGAAGAACCAATTAAGATTTTAGCTCGGGAGGTCAAACAACTAAGAAATAAAAGTATTGCTCTCGTGAAAGTATTGTGGCAAAAGCACAGGGTAGAAGAGACCACATGGGAACCCAAGGAAACTATGAGGAATCAATACCCACATCTGTTTACCGGTAAGATTTTCGAGGACAAAAATCCCTAAAGGGGGGAGAGTTGTAATATCCCGAATTAGGGCCTAACCAGAATAGTAGTTTCGTGACCACAAATCTGAGATAGAAATAATTATTTTATAATTATTTTGAGGTTTATGATATGATTGCATGATTGTGTGAAAATTTTGTGAAGAAATTCTATGCATAAAGTGCTTAATTTGAAATTGGGGACTAAATCGAATAAGTTGCAAAACTTACATTCTAGAAGCTTTTAGTATGAAATTGATTTGGAATATTAATTAGGAAGTCTTAAATAGAAATTTGACCAAATTCTAAAATTTTGGACAAAAATGGGCTTGTACATGAAAATTTTCAAAGAAAGGCATTAAGGGTATTTTGGTCATTTGGTAATTAAAAGATTAAAAAAGGGAAAAAGATGGCAAAATATGTCCAGCTTCTTCATTAGCACGAAATTTCAAGGGTTCTCCATAGCTAGGGTTTGTTTCAAGCTTCCAAGCTCTATAGTAAGTGATTCCAAGCCCCGTTTTTAATGTTCTTTACGTTTTCGGAGTCCCGATAACTTGATTTAGCTTATGCTAGCAATAGTTCAACCTAGGGATCATATTCGGAAAAATACCCATAGGTGAAATTTGTTTATTTTGGTGTTTTATGATAGAATATGAGGTTTTAAATTATGTTAAACAACTTGTGCTACTCGGTTTTAAGTGAAAACGAGTAAAACGGCTTAATCGGTAAAAATAACTATTGTTCGTAAGTACATGTTATAGTGGGAATTTGAGGTTTTTGTTAGTAAATAAATGATCAGCATGTCCAAAAACATAAGAATTTGGGATAAATTTTAATTTCCGAGCTTTGGGGCAAAAGCGTAAATATGCAAAAGTTTAGGGGCAAATTCATAATTTTGACAAAGTTAGGGTCAAGGACCGTTTTGATAAATGTGAGTATTAAATAAGCTAAATGTGTTATTTTAGATCAAGAGAAACAAGATTCGAGTCGTGATCAAGGGAAAAACAAAGTTTACGAGGAATAGGCTCGATTCCTAACATTTTGTACCGAGGTAAGTTCATGTGTAAATAAGGGAACATAATTGTTATTTTAAATGATTTAATGTTATTTATATGATATGATATTTATTATCATAAAATATTATGCTTTGTGAATTATTATTTAGTAATATACAAATTATGTGAGGTACTTGATAAATATGAAATGCTACCAAATATTGGTTCTGACATTTCGAGGAAGACGACCAAGAGGTGTGATTGAAGAGAATCCCGTTTGAACCTTGGGAATAGATTAGAATACAAGTGTCATGTCACTAGGATGATTAAGTTCTGAACTCGTTGAGTTGAGTCCGAGTTCGTGAGATGTAACTAGGCATCCGAGCTCGTTGAGTTGAGTCCAAGTTCACTTATCGATGCGAATGCCTAAGCTCGTTGAGTTGAGTCCGAGTTCACTTATTGATGCAAACACCTGAGCTCGTTGAGTTGAGTCCGAGTTCGCTTATGTGTGGGTTACATGGTAGCTTGGCTACGTAAATCCCATAGGCTATTGAGTTGTCTAGCTACGGATATGACACTTATGTATGTGAAATCCGTGTATCCGAGTTATATTCTGATAAGTTCAACGGGTAGATTTTTAAATGAATAATGAGAATGCCTAAACGAAAGAGGTATGTTGGAAAGTATGGTGAAAGTGGAAGTTGGACAGGTATGAGCCTAAATCTCGAGTTGAGAACTTGGTAAGACAAGAATGTGGTAAAATAGCAAGTATTCTTGTGTCATGAATGTTTTAATGATATTATGTAATTGGTGGTTATGTTGATTTGCATAGTTATGTTACTTGTTATTTACATGTGAATTTACTAAGCATTTATGCTTACTCCCTCCTTTTCATTCATTGTAGTTTTGACAAGCCAGCTTGGAAATTGGGAAGGGTCGAAGGAACGTTCACACTATCCAGGACAAATTGGTATAATGGCTTGTATTTTGAATATGGCATGTATAGCATTATAATCATTTTGTGTAAATAATCTTATGACATGGTGATGGCATGGCAAGAAAATGCTTGGAAATGATTAGCCATTGGAATGGCCAATCTAGATTACATTTGGTGTCATGTATGTTTAATGTGTTACTTAGACCACAAAAAGCCATAGAAAGATGAATTTTGTTATAAAACAGAATTTTTCAGCAGTAGTGACGTGAGTTTGAAAAATCACTAAAAATAGTAGAGAAAATATTATGTGGTGAATAAAACATGAAATTTAAGATTATTGTGTCTATTTTCATATGGAAGAAACAAAACAGGTAAAGGAGTTTTATTTTATGAGATATTTGGGTTTTGGTGAAACATTGTAGAGTGATTTCTAAATCCCCTGTTCTGACTTTATAAATTCACTAAAAATTATACAAAAACAATTAGAAGTCATGATTTATATGCACAGATTCCTTATTGAGTCTAGTTTTAGGAGAAATAAACTGTATAGTCATTTGAATTTTGTATAGAGAGAAAAGTGATTCGTAGTGAATAGAGGGCAGAGCTGTCAAACACTGAAATAGGGGAAACTTTAACTAATAAACTGTACTAATTGGCCCATACAAAAATTCTAGAAAATAATTAGTAGATATATATATGAATCTAGTTTTAATGAAAATTTACGGATCTTAATTTTGAGTTTTGTAACTCGAGATATGATTTTTTTAGCGACTGTGACGCAGATGGACAGTTTATTATAAATGCTGAAATAAATGGTTTAAATTCGTTTAAGTGATAAATTAAGTTTAGTAACACCTCAAGCTCGACTCCGGCGACGGTCTCGGGTAAGAGGGTGTTACAATAATGCTTACTCCCTCCTTTCCATTTCTCTTAGTGTTGCTATTTTGGTTCGGGGTTGGAGATTGTCGAAGATAGTATCACACTATCAAATGGTAAGCTTTGGGTAATGTCAAACCTTGGGTGTTTATGAATGAGTGGCATGTATAGAGACTCAGATATTAGTAATATGTATTCTTAAGATTTGGCCAAAGATATTGGCTCATATTGCCTCATTGTATAAGGCCATGAGATGTGACTCATATTGACCATGAATATGTAAACTTATTTATGCATTCATGTGTTAAGATCTCGTGTGATAGAATTATGTTTGTTTGTCATTAATGGTTGGCAATATATTACACGTATGTGAATGTATGAATGTGAAAATAAATAAGGGTAACAAAAGGGCTTGGAAAATAGCCTAAGTGTTAGCCACATGGGCAGAGACATGGCCATGTGGCTCAGCCGTGTGGAGGACACGGCTTAGCACACAAGCATGTGACTTGGCTGTGTTCCCCTAAATGTTTGATGACATCATAAACAGAGAGTTACACGAGTGGAGGACACGGGCGTGTCCTGAGCCACACGTGTGTGTGAGACCACACGGCCTGCCCACACGGGCGTGTGACTCTCCAAAATAGGGAAATTATATTTGTGTCTCAAAAGTTTCAAAAGTTATCAGTTTAGTCCCGAACTATTACTAGTGTATGTTTTAGGCCTAATAGGTCCGTATATGGGACATGAATATGGAAATTGAAAATTTTTAAATTTAAACGAGAATTTATGGCCCGGTTTAATGAGTTTAAGTATGTTCAAGTCCGGTAACACCTCAAACCCTATCTCGACATCAAATATGGGTAAAGGGTGTTACATTTAATGGTATCAGAGCTATAGTTTAGTTAGTTCTCAGACTAACCTAGCATGTGTGAGAGTCTCGCTATACATGCCACAAATCTATGATAGTGTGATATCTCCCGACGCGAATGAGAACTGTCTTGTTTAAACAGAGATGCTCTTCAACCGAGCTATGTCTAATCATGTTGATAGTGACATTAAAGTATTTAAGCCAGTGCAGTTATGATGAGATGAAACTTAGAAAGGTATGAATAGAAATTTATGATATGTATGCGTTAATGTACAAGGTGAAATAATCATGAGTTGAGAAATGTGGAAAAGTAGAATAAAGTGAAAGTTTATATGGTGATAAACCTTTCCGTGTTTATTTGGCATGCATATGATGGTACGTACCCAACATATTTGATTAAGTGAATATGATAAGCAAGTTTACTCAAATAAACAGAATTTGTGTTTATGTACACTTGCTCGAACACGCATAAAACAGTATGTTCATATGGTAAAATCTTATGGTTAAGTGCTAAACTAGAGATAATACGATGTTTGTTTTATGCTTTTATTATTGAGCCACGAATACTATAATGGTATTAAAATAGAATTTCAAGGTTAGATTGAGTAGAATGCAGGAAATTAGTACGACCGTTCAATGAGGAACTGACAGATAAGACCGTGGCAATACATGCTAGTACGTGTAAGACTATAGCTAGGCTATGGCATCGTGATGACATGTAATACCATAGTTGGGCAATAGCATTGTGATACGTGTAAGACCATGTCAAGGACATGGCATCGATATGAGATTTTGTATAAGACCATAGTTGAACCATGGCCACGAGTGAATGACGTACTCAAACTCGGAAGGCGTTCTCTATTTTGACATATGTGGTAAGAAAAACTTAAGCTAAATATTAGAAGTTTAATTAGATATTAATATTGAGCTCAAGTAGGTAAGCCCATTGTTTGAAATTGTGGATGATAGAAGACAATTGCATAATAGATAGGTGTGTTAATTTGCTTGGAATGAACTATGTGATTTTGATAATATTGAAGGAACGCTGGTGCCTCCAAGGCGTAGCGGAAAATTAGAATTATAAAATTTTTCCGGTGATCCATACCATGGATCCATGTGTAAGGAACGAATCGGGGTGATAAAGGTTTTAAAATTACCGAAACTTCAATCTGAGTAGACAGCGACACCAAGGCAACGAGAATCCTGAAGCACTATCGAACCAAGCCGCAACCTTTACTGATGTCGGCCTCTACGTAGTCCACCCAATTGACAACGAACGGTAATATCCCAAAAAACTATTTTCAGAGATTTTATTGTTTTGACGGCTACTAGACCCTTTAACATAGTTTCGGGATTGCCTATATATTAGCTCTTTAGGGTTTTTACCCTTGCTATATATAACTTTGTATTAATTGGTATATATTCATAACAAATATTTATTGCCATATATAATCCGAATCATAATAGTCATCATTAAAATAAATATAATAACATTTAACCAAAAATTATAATTACGTTAATTATAATAAAGATTTCGGTAAACTATATTTATTTAAATTTATATATATATGAACCAAATTCATATATTAGAAAAATTATGTTCTGATTATGTGTACAACATCCTTGTACATATAGTATGTTCAATAGTTTGATTGCCCAATTAAATTAATTCTATAATTAATTTAATTCATGTAACAACCAGACACAATACCAACTATGTTTTACTCCGTTCATTTCAATCGTAGAGTGTGACCCTATAGGTTCTTGTAACGTTAGCAGTAATATTAGAACTATTCTAATGTTACAAACAATGAGCGGCATCTAGCAATGCATCATTGCTACCTAAGTTACAAGAGGTCATGATTCGACATAACCTTTTGTGATTAACTTTTCATGCATTAATCCTTAAATCCTATATCTTTGGAATGGACACAAGTCATGGAATAGTCACACTTGCATAGTCCATCCCATGTTTCTTGATACCTTGAGCAGACTATGATATACAAATAAGTATGACATCTCATATCAACTTATTTGAGCATGGCCATGCATTTCTAGTCTCACTCAATCAAGTGGCCTGAGATATTACTCCTATTATGTAGGAGGGACTTATCCTATATTGATCAACCATATCCCTCTACATAGATTATGGTATATCCAACATTAGTCTTAATAGAACAACCAATTACGGTGTTCGTTTGACTATATCAAAATATACAACTCACGATGTTGGAATGATGATGATCTCAAGTATGAGGATCATATACATATTAATCACTATGAGTAATATTGTGACAATTACATAATAATCCAAGAAACATACTCATAGCGGGTCAGTCCAATATGTTGTTCTCTAACACACATATTCATGCATTGATTCTGATACTCCATATCAATGACAACTCTTTATCATCAATCAACTACATGTTAGTCTTAATGTATTATTATTGTCCTAGCCAACAATAATACTTGACTAAGGATCTTTTAAGAATAATCATATTATTCTTAGGACATTATTATAAAATAGTTTATTTATGCACACAGAAATGAAACTGAAATAATAATGGCAAAGCCTTATATTAATAAACATGATAAATCAAGTATGTTATCACAACTATCTCGTGATTGATCTTTGGGCATACTCTTACAAATATCACGTTAGTGATGGAAGCTAAGCCATATGTGTGTGCTTAAGAGAGTTAAATTAGAGGCTTTATGACCTCACCCTTACCCGCGTTGTCTTATGACAAAAATTTTGCAAGAATTGTATTGAATAAGTTCATAAGTATGAGCGGATGAGTTCGGTAGTGAAATAATTAATAATGAATGCAGAGATGAGAATAGTTTAGAGAGTCTATAAACTTCGATACAAAAGAAGTCTAGAATTGATGTGTTTCTAGATTCAATAATAAGAATGTGGTGATTCTAATATCCGAATTTTTGTAACTTTCATGAAAGGACTTGACAACGATAAGGTATAAATGATGAGAGCATGAGCTCAAAATTTTGTGACGGATCTCTTTCCTATCATAAGATTGATTAAAGTCGATGAGTTTAATTAGGATAATTGTTTTTTTGAGCTAATATGGTTTCAAGACCTTTGAATTGCTCGTTAAGAAAATTGTGAATGAATGTATATACTTAAGTTATGATAGTAGTATGGAGAAAAGAGTATTTTGACATGTTATTATTCGATGATTCAAATCCACCCGATTGTTCTTATCAAAGTAAGCTAGTTTATTGAGATGTGGTTAAAATTATATGTATTTAAGCATGTCCTCAGCTAGGAAAAATAAATTCTGTGCACTCACGAGTATATATATAGATAGTGATGGATAGTCTGAATGGAGAAATTAGATTCTAGAAATTTAAATATAGAAGTATGCCTATTGGATTGTTTTGATCAAACGATATTAATGTGAATTAAAGTTGTACTAATGGATAAAGTCATCACATCATGAAAATCAGAGTGATTTTTGCATGGTTACAAGGATCTAATCATGTAAGAGTGCTATTAACTGAAGCCCTAGTTTTAAGTTCAGTTTGAATTGAGTAAAGAATTTACAATCTTTGAATGTGATATTATTGAATAGATTAGAATATGTTTATTTACAAATTGTAAGATGATGGTTTGCATGTTCAGACTATTAAAGTCGTATTAAAAGGAACTGTTCGACTAAGCGAATTAAAGACGATCACTTTTATGACTATGTTGGGAGTTTGATAATATCATGTGTTCGACAGAAAAATGTCATATACTCCCTGATCCTAATGGTTTAAAGTGTCTAATGTTACAGGAAAAGATCTATAGTTTAAGACTTTGTCAATGGATTAGATAGTGGGAGATTTCGAGAAAAAATTTTGATCGATCTTTGAGAAAGCAATTATAATTACTGAAGCATGGAAGGGAAGTCTTTGTGTATTTTTGTGAGTATTGAATACTTGACTAATCTTGATTCATGGTGGTCTAAGTTTTAGCTATATTAAACGCTAAGGCAAAGTTTTCTTTACGAAATTGAGAAACTCATAAATGTGATAGTAAATAATAATTCAGATGAGTTCCGAGTGAGATTACTTCTAATGTTAAATCCCAGGTCCAATATGATTCCTATTATTATAGAGATGTCGAGATAGAATGTGCATATTGATGGATCTAGAACTTATTCAGAAATTTGGTACAAGGCTCAGTAGTAACACGTTTGTTCATCCAAGGATAATAAAATGTATAGTTTTATGAATAGATGTTCTGGTGATTGATTATATGTCCTGATATTTATGAAGTTATGTCCAGATGTCTAATTGTTAGCAAATAAGCTGAAATCAAGTTTGTTCAAGATTTATACAGTCAGTGATGGAACGAGAATGATGATTAGATAGAGTTACTATAAGTTTAGAATCATGATTTTTATAATCTCCAAAAAGGAAGATGTTATCTGGATTATAGATGATTATTTGGTAAAGATCCTTATGAGAATCTCATTATCTGCAAAATTCTTATTTGACGAATTACTGAACGTATGTACTCTGGAAAGAGTGATTCAGATTTTGATGATGTGTACCAGAATTATATGTTAAAGTTTAAAGGTTATTGGAAAGAGATATATGAGGTTACATCGATTTGTAATCCTAGAAAGATTATGAAAGTATCTCATTAGGGTTGAGAGCAATTTCCCCTGGTAAGATTTTCAAGGACGAAAATCCTGAAAGGGGGAGAGTTGTAACATCCCAAATCAGGGCCTAGTCAGAATAGTGGTTTTGGAACCACAAATTTGACGAGAAAAAAATTATTTTTATTATATTTTTATGATCTACAAGTTCATGGAAAGATTTCACGAAAATTTCGTTTGAAAATTTCGACGTTTGGGCACTCAATTTAGTCAAAAGGACTAAATTGTAAATAATACAAAAGTTGAGTTCTACATGTTAGAAGTATCTAATTGCTATGAAGTTTTAAATTGAAGGTCCTTAAATGGTAATTAGACAATTATACTTTGATTTGGACAAACATGGGCATGATTAGAAAAAAAATCTCAAGAAATGACAAAAGGGCATTTTTGTCATTTGTTACTTGAATGAATTAAAAAGCTAAAATCAAGCAAAAATGTTGTCATCTTCTTCATATGCTGGCCGAATATACCATGAACTCCATGGCTAGGGTTTGTTCAAGCTTTCCAAGCTCAATAGTAAGTGATTCCTAGCCCTGTTTTTAATGTTCATCGTATTTTTGAAATCCTCGTAACTTGCTTTAGCTATTTCTACCATTATTTTGAGCTAGGGTTTAAGTTTAAAAAATTTACCCATGATGAATAATTTTGTATTTTGATGATTAATGGTCGATTATGCATGTCTATGATGAGAGGAATGAGTTTTACTAAGTGATTTTCGACGAAAACGTCTAAAAGGATCGAATTGTAAAAGTTGTAAAATTGGTCATAAGTGTATGAATTAGTGAGAAATGGGGACTACTATAGTTATGAAAATGGTTCGGATAAGTCCAAAATACAAGAAAATTGAATAAAAATCATTTTACGAGCCTTGGGGTAAAAGTGTAAATATGTGAAAGTTTAGGGGAAAAAATATAAATTTTCCATAATATGATTTTTGGATCATATTGAGTAATGTAACTAATAATTGAGCTAAATGTGATATTATAGATCATGGAAAATGAGATTCGAGCTTAGATCGGGAAAGAACAAAGTTTTGGACCAAATCGAGAAAATTAGCTACTTTCGCGTCCAAGGTAAGTCGGTGTGATAATAATAATGCCACATCGTTGTAGTTTATGTTTAAAGCTCAAATTGGTTATTAATTTGATTATGTCGAATTAAATGTTAAAGTACTATGTATATGAATTGAGTTAAGAACATTGTCTATGACTTGATGACATTATAATAAATCATTTTATTTTCCATGAGATATATTGAGATGATTTCTATAGAGAAATGATAAAGTTATTATCGAGAGATCCCGAACATGTGTTAAAAAATATGAAGGATACCATAGTCATGACATGAGTATTTATAGGTCCCGTGTAAGACCATGTCTGAGACATTGCATCGACACCGAACTGAAATCCCTTGTAAGACCATGTCTGGGACATGGCATTGGCATCGATATGTCGTCCCGTATAAGACCATGTCTAGGAAAAGGAGTCGGCACCGAGATGAGACTTAGATCCCCTGTAAGAACATGCTTGGGAATGGCATGGGCATCTAAGAAAGAGATCCTGTATAAGACCATGTCTGGGACATGGCATCAGTATCAGTTTATGATCCCGTATAAGACCATGTCTGGGACATGTCATCGGCATCAGCCTTCAATCTCGTGTAAGACCATGTCTGGGACATGGCATCGACATCGATATGAGATCCTGTATAAGACCATATTTGGGATATGGCTTCAGCATCGACTTGAGATCCCATGTAAAACCATATCTAGGATATGGATTTGGCATATTATCATGAGAATGACATTTCGGGTATCCTTCGGTGTTCAAAGTAAGTTAACGGGAAAAGTATTCAGGTTGATGAATTTAACTAGAAAGGTAAAAGTTGTGTAATGATATAAATACATGATGGACTGTAATAGCCTGAAATAGGGGCTAAACAAAATAGTGGTTTCGAGAACATGAATTTGAAGTCTAAAATATTTTTCGATTGAGTTTTGATGTTGATTTGGTGTTTGAATAATTATGTGAAATTTTGGTGCATGAATTTTATTATTTACATGACCAATTTGGTAAGTTGGACTAAATTGTAGGAGGTGAAAAATGTGGGTTTTAATCCATAAAGGTACTTGATTGAATTGGAATTTTAAATTAAAGGTCCTTATATGGTAATTAAACCATTTTACCCTTGTTTGGACTGTAACGCCCTGATTTTGGTCCTAAAAGAATTGGGCCCCGGACGTGGGTTTGTTTAAACTTTTTGAGAGTATGATATTGGCATATATTGCATGTTAGAATGGTTGGGCTAGTGATTTTGAAGTATTTAGGGGTCTCTATGAAGTCTTGAGTTCAAATTATGTGTTAGGAAAATTTTTGTTTTTCAGTCTTTTGGGAAACCTGACCCTAGAAGTTATGACCTTTAAATAAATGGAGAAGAAATAGGACACAAGTGAGGTTGTGGTGTAGTGGCTAAGTGGCGCCACTCAGGGAGTAGGGAGGTGGCGTCATTAGCTGGCAAGGGGATCTTGGGTTCGAGTGCTAGCATGGTAATATTTGGGGATTTAATTTTTACACTATGACAGCTAGTAGTGGCATTGGAGTTGAACTCTGAAGGAGAGAAATTCAAGGAAGAGATTAATAGAGTGATAACAGGAGAATATCTTGGAGGAAAATTGGGAGATGGGGTGTGTGAAGAGTTGGTGCCGATTTGGGAAGTGAGGAGTGTGTAAATTCGGCTTATGGGAGTAAATGAGTGTCGTTTTTGGGTCTTTTAGGGGGTATTACGAATTTTCATTGTTGGTTCTTAAGGGGTATTGCCGAATTCTCTCTTTCTTTATTGCCTTTGTCGAAACCTTCTCCTCTTAATTTCCTTATTGCTTCATCATTCTTTTCCTTGTTCCTTAACCTTGGCCGATTGGGTGCTAAACCAATTATCCAATTTCTTTTCTTATTTTGTGTCGAATGCTCTCCTCTTCTGGGTGGCCGAATCCCCTGTCACCAAAACTGATATCTCCTCTCTTTCTTCTTAATTGTGGGATCGAATCTTTTTTTCAAGTCTCTGCCGAATTACTCCTAGTCTACTTTGGGTTTGGTAAGTGCGTTCATCTCTATTTTTGGTTCTAGTGGTTGGCCAAATGTTATTAGGAGTTGTAAGGGTGACTACGATGGATGTTAGTCATCTGCTAAGTCAATCTTTAATAATAAGAGCTTCTACAATGCAAATCTGGGAATCGATCGGGGCTACCAAGCGGTGAAAGTTTGATTAGGTTCAATCGCGCAAGGTAAGGAGAAGTGGTATGATTTTGACTTTTGGTAATAGTATTTGATAAGTGTATGATTAACTGTTGAGTGACATCGATTGTAGGCTCGTGGCTAAGAAGTTCCCAGCGCGTTTTGTTAGCAGGTGTGTACACACACTTCACATACACGATCGGTAAATCCCGAAATACCGAAATGCTAAAATGCTGAAAAGCTGAAGGTTTGGCTACAGTAGTCTTGCAAGTGCGCAAACACTCGTATGAGGGTAATCGATATAATACTAGAGACCCCATGAGCGATCTCATAGACTTGGGTCACGTTTTGGCCAACTGGGCCAGAATGGGCCAAATGGGCCGACGGGCTTGTGGGCCCAGATAAGCAAAAATTGGTAAATTGGTAATAAGCGACGAGCTGATTAAGTTGGTGGTATGGCTTGGTATAGATTTGGGCCTGATGGGCCGTATAAATGTGACTGGACCTAGTGGTCCATATATGTATGATTGAGTCCGATGGGCTATTCGAATGTATGTGGACTTGATAGGGTTAGGTAATGGACTTTTAGGCATAGTAGCTAATGATTGCTTAAGCAGACATAAAACTTAATTAACCAATTAAGTGTAACTGTGGACAAGTCATAATGTTAAAGTGTGGCAATGGGTATATTCATGTCTAGGATTGGATCTAGGGAGAGCTTGGTACTTATACGGTCTTAATGACTCACCTCCTCTTCTCTGGAATCCTACCTGGTGCATAGTATATGTTCACTTTAGCCAACGAGGACTTGTTGACGGGATAAGGTATGTAATTAGACCCATGGTGTAAAGAAATTACTAAAATACCTCTGTAGGGTAGAATTACTGAAATATCCCTGTATGGTAGAATTACTAAAATACCCCTGTAGGGCAGAATCACTGAGATACCCGTGACCTACAAAATTACAGAAAAACCCTTAGTTGGCAAATTACTAAAATACCCCTATGTGCCATGAGTATGACTTATGCGTGCTATATGTTATCTGTTACATTCATGTGTTATTATATTGCATATTACGATTGAATAAAGTGTATATAAGGGTTGCACGATCGCTTAACAACTGTGGATCCACCAAAGGCTTTATAGCCGCCACAAGCTTTTTAGCCACCGAAGGCTTGATAACCACAGCAGGCTCTTAAGCCACCGAGTAGCTACGCTACACTGATATGTAGCGCCGCACCTGGTGCTACATCGAATATGAGCAGCTATGCTGCAACGATAAGTGGTGCCACAATTGGTGCCACACCGGGTGTATAAGGATGGGTGGGTTGAGTATCTCCCCACAGGAGTGTAAGGTTGGAACGGGGTGTACAGGGTTGGTTATGGGAAATTGCACATTGCATAATCATATTGATATTTTTGTGATTTGGGCTAAGGCCTAAGGTCACTGTCTGTTGAGATATAGGCTCAGGCCTAACCGAGGCCACTATGGGCTAAGGCCCAAAGGCCACCGATATTGAATAGGGCTTAGGCCCAAATTGTTTAATGCATGTTATGTGTCTATCAAGGGACGTACACACTGAGTTGTCGTAAACTCACTCCCTTTTTTTAATTTTTTAAGTGACCCTCAGTAGGCGGTTCGACAATGGAGGGGACTCGGAGGTGGCTACATGCAACTTGTTTTAATAATCAGTAGTTTTATTTATTTACCTTATTTTAAATTATTTTTATTGGGTTGTAATAAGGCTTTTATAACTTTTGGATTATTTTTAAATGGGGATTTTATTGTGATTTTATAATTGCTAGTGGTAAAAACGAGTTTTTCTAAAACAACCTCTGCTTTAAATTAAGCTTTTGCAACGATTAAGATTTTGTAAGTAATAACGTCTTAAATAGGGAATAATATTTTTAATAAACCACGTTGGGTATTGATCAAATGCAAACTGAGGTTTTACATAAATTTTTAAACAAGAAGGGTTTTCAATGAAAACTTGGTTTTCGAAAAACACTTCAATGTGACACGCCGGATTTGGGCCTAACTCCTAGGTCAAGTTTGGGGTGTTACATAGACAACAATGCCCAAGGAAGGAAGGAATGTCAAAGGTTCTTAATGAAGGGCATTTTGGCCATTACTTAATAAAAGAAACATAAAGGGAAAATAAGCCAAAATTGTCCATCTTTTCTTCTTCCCTTGGCCAAATGTAGCAAGGCCTCCATAGCTAGGGTATTGTTGATTTTCAAGCTCACAAGTAAGTGCAATCGAACCCCGTTTTTAATATTCTTCGTATTTTTAGAATCCTCGTAAACTTCTGTAGCTATTCCTACCATTATTTTGAGCTAGGGTTTAATTTTTAAAATTTTACCCATAGATTTCATGGATGTATTTCGCTGTCTAATAGTGAAATATGAAAGTTTGAAGTGTGGAGAACAAATTGCACTAGCTAATTTTTCATGAAAGTCCCAAAAAGGGACCAATTTGTAAAGATAGTAAAATGGGTAATAAAAGTATAAATTGATGAGAAATGTGGGTTGTTATGAGCATTACTAAGATTTGGCTAGGCTCGGGTAGCCAAGAAAATAAATACATTCCAATGTATGAGCTTAGGGACTAAAGTGTAAAATTGAAAGAGTTAGGGGCTAAATTGTAAAAATTGTCGTTGGATGATTTTTGACTAAATTCAGTAATGTGTACATTAAATGAGTTGAATGTGTTATTATAGATTGAGAAGAATGAGGAATTGACCTTGACAAGGGCAAAGGCAAGGTTTCGGACTAAATCACAAATCCGACTTATTTTGTAATCGAGGTAAGTTTATATGTAAATAAACTTGATTTAATTATGTTGAAACATTTTATTTATCATGGGGGATTAATTTGAGTATTAAATAGTTGTATGATTCAACTTATGAATTATGAAAATATGGTGATAATAAGTAGGAAAATTTACAAGTAAAATTAACCGAATATGAATAATTACATGAAAGAGTGGAGCTATGTGCCGAAACCGCTTGTAAATGCAAGTGGCAAATTATCGTGGAGCTATGTGCTGTGACCACGAATAAAATGCATCGTATTGACATCGTAGAGCTATGTGCTGTTACTACGATAAAATACATTATATTGTTTTAGAAACGTTGAGCTAAGTGTTGTTACCACGACTAAAGAGAATCAATTTATTAAGGTAGAGCTTTGTGCTGAAACCACCAAGTATCAGTCGATAAACTAAAGAGTTGATGTGGAAAATTTCTAAAGGATGTCTTGTGTGGCATGTGATGTATAGATATAGGGATGTGTGCAAATGTATGTAAATGTGAGAAATGGTATATGAGAGCAAGGGTGTTTGTGAGCATATGCATGGATAAGCAAAATTTCTCGAGGTATATGTGAAGGATTGGTAAGGTTAAAAGAGTAAGTGAGATTGACAATATTTCAAGTTTTAGTATACTAGTCATGAGCTTTAATTGAAAATAAGTCATAATGTCATTTATTTGCATATAGACTTACAGTCAAAAGCTTACTTCTTTTCTTTCCCTTATATTATAGTGTAGTCAAGCTAGCTCAAGATGGGAATGCATCAGAGGATCACCCACACTATTAACATCTTTCTTTTGGTATAGTGAAATGAATTCCTTTGAACTATGGCATGTATAGTGATTTAATTGTGTTGTAAGTGTCAATGTGAGTTGACTACCACATAGGTACAAGTCTTTTGATAAGTATTTTGTAACTAAGGCCATGAAATATGGCAAATAATGATGTTTGCTTATATCTATCATTATGAGGTAATTTATGAAATGATTGGTGTGCAGGTGTGAAAGTGAGTTGGTATATTTTGTTTAACTAGCAAATGTGGTCATTTGGATGTTTATTAATGTCATGGTGTATGGCGATGAAAATGGTGTGAGTTTGTATTTGTTTTTTAGGGTGGCAAATGGCTTGGAAAATAGCCTATAATTGTCCACACAGGTGGACACACGGGCGTGTGTCTAGGCCGTGTGCGACACACGGCCAACCCCATGGGCGTGTGGATAGGCCGTGTGTCCCCTGCACTTGAATGCATGAAAAATTAATTGCCCAGTAGAAAACACACGGGTGGAGACATGACCGTGTGTCTTGACCGTGTGATAGACACGGCTTAGCCCAAGGATAGTGTGGCTTGGCTGTTTGACGAAGTTTTCTTGATGACGTCATAAACAAAGTTCCCCTAAGGTTTCACATGGGCTAAGACACGGGTGTGTGCCCAGTAGTGTAAAGAACACAAGCATAGGCAACGGGCATGTACTCGTCCGTGTGAGAACCCTTGTAGGTTCGAATTGAAAATAAATTCCGCACGGACTGGGGACATGGGCGTGTGTGATCGCATGGCCTGGCCACACGGGTGTGTCCCTGTTTTACACGGGGGTGCACCCTATTCTTGGCCAAATTTTTCAAAATTTTTTTGAGTTTCCAATTTGGTTTTGGACCACTCTCAAACTATATTTTGGGTCCCGTAGGCCAATTTTAGGGGTTGTATGGTACTTTGTGAATAGTTTTACATTGGAATGAAATTCTATGGCTCGGTTGGATGCAATTGATTGTGTTATCATTCAGTAATGCCTCGCACTCAGTTCCGGTGATGAACCCGGGTAAGGAGTGTTGCATTTAGTGGTATCAAAGCTATGGTTTAGTCGGTTCTCAGACTACCATAGCATTGTTTACGAGTTTAGCTATTCATGCCATAGATATATTATGATAGTGTAGTGACTACTGACCTTGCTAAACTCTGTTTTGGTTTTTATATAGTAATGGATCCTGAACGAGCTGTGGCTAATGATGCTGCTAGTAACGCGCCGACTCCCACGCAAGGGTCTGCGCAGGTAGAAAGTAGACATGAGACTTTGAGTCAGGGAGATGAGGCTCGGGTTGCCTTTCTCCAAAAGATGAATGACTGGTATACTAATTTTGTTAGAGCAATTCCTGATGCTCAACCCCCTCTTTCCCCACCTATACCACAACTGGTCCCCGTAGCCTCACAGGGTGTCGATATGGTAAGGTGAACAAAACCTCTGGTGGATAAAATCCATAAATAAGGGGCCGAAGAGTTTAGAGCTAACGTTGATGATGATCCAGAGAGGGCGGAGTTCTAGCTTGAAAATTCCATCCAGGTATTTGAGGAATTGTTTTGTACACCCAAAGAGTGTCTAAAATGTGTTGTATCCTTGTTGAAAGACTTGGCCTACCAATGGTGGAAGACTTTGATATCTGTGGTTCCGAGGTAAGTGGTAACATGGGACTTTTTCTTGGAAGAGTTCTAAAAGAAATATATCAGTCAGCGATTTGTTGATCAGAAAAGGAAGGAGTTCCTTGAGTTGAAACAAGGTAAGATGACGGTAGCTGAGTATGAACGTGAGTTCATCAGACTTAGTAAATATACACAAGAGTGTGTTTCTATCAAGGCAATGTTGTGTAGAAGATTTGAGGATGGGCTTAATGAGGATATCAAAGTGCTTGTGGGGATTTTAGAATTAAAGGAATTTATGGTATTACTAGATAGAGCTTGCAAAGCGGAGGAATTAAATAAAGAGAAGAGGAAAGCAGCTATCAAAGCTATCGAAGCTCAAGATGCCTGAAAAAGACCGATGAACAAGTCGTTTCAATCTTAGTCAAAAAGATCCAAAGAAATTAACCTTCGAAAGACAGCTTCAGCTGAGCACTCCCATCGAGATAAGGGGAAATCATATTCAGGTTCTAAGGCCCAAGCTACTTCAGTGGCGAGTGTGGGTAATGTGAGATCTAATAAGCCCGAGTGCTGAAATTGTGGCAGGCAGCATTTTGGTGAATGTTGGGGAAGTAATCGAGGATGTTACAGATGTGGTTCCAAAGAATATTTTCTTAAGGATTGCCTTGAGAAAATTATAGATGAGAAATTTCAGAATGCTAGACCAAGTAACACTACTAGCCGGGGTAGACGAACAAGGAATATCGGAGGTGGAACCAGCGGTAAAGGTGTAGCGAAAGATGTAGCTGCAAGGTCAGAGACAAGAACACCTGCCAGAGCTTACGCAATGAGAGCTTGTGAGGAAGCATCATCTGCGGATGTGATTACCAGTACATTATCACTTTATAATATTGATGTTATTGCATTAATAGACCCAGGTTCCACTCATTCTTATATTTGTGAAAAGTTGGTGCATAGTAAGACATTACCTGTTGAGTTGACTGAATTTGTTATTAAAGTGTCGAATCCGTTGGGCAAATTTGTGCTAGTAGATAAGGTTTGTAAAAATCATCCCTTAATGATTTAAGGATACTATTTTCTGGCCAATCTAATGTTGTTACCATTTAATTAGTTCGATGTTATTTTGGGTATGGAATGGTTAACATTACATGATGTCTAGGTGAATTGTAGATGGAAAACTCTTGAGCTAAAATGTGAAAGTGGTGAAATTCTTTGGGTTGGAACAGATGAGTCGAATAAGGTGCCGGTGGTAATTTCTTGTATGACTGCTTGGAAATGTATGGGAAAAGGATGTGAAGCTTATTTAGCATATGTGTTGAATACTGAGGTGTCAGAATCGAGGCTAGAATTTGTGCCAGTGGTTTGTGAATTTCTGAATGTGTTTTCAGAAGAGTTACCTGGGTTACCTCTTGATAGAGAGATTGAATTTGCCATTGATTTGTTACTCGGGACTGCACCTATTTCTATTGCTTCATACAGGATGGCTCCGACTGAATTGAGAGAGTTAAAGGCTCAGTTGCAAGAGTTGACGGACAAAGGATTTGTGAGACTGAGTTTTTCTCCGTAGGATTCTCCTGTGTTATTTGTAAAGAAAAAGGATGGGTCGATGAGGCTTTGTATTGATTATCGGCATCTTAATAAGGTGACTATCAAAAACAAGTGTCCATTACTGAGAATTGATGATTTGTTTGACTAGTTAGAGGGAGCAACTATGTTTTCTAAGATTGATTTAAGATCTAGCTACTATCAACTGAGGATTAAGGAATCCAATGTCCCAAAGACTGCCTTTAGAACGAGGTACGGTCATTATGAATTTCTTGTTATGCCTTTTGGTTTGACAAATGCACCAGCTATGTTCATGGATTTGATGAATTAGATTTTTTGGCAATACTTGGATAAGTTTGTAGTGATATTTATAGATGATATATTGATTTATTCCCAAGATGAGTCTGAACATGCAGAACATTTGAGAGCGGTGTTGCAAATTCTGAGAAAAGAGAAGTTGTTTGCAAAATTTAGCAAGAGTGAGTTTTGGCTCCGTGAAGTTGGATTCTTGGGACATATAGTTTTGGGTGATGGTATTTATGTTGACCCGAGTAAAATTTTGGTGATAGTCGATTGGAAGCTGCTGAAGAATGTGATTGAGGTTAGAAGCTTTCTAGGTTTAGCTGGATATTATCAACGTTTTGTTGAGAGTTTTTTTATAATTGCTTCTCCTATGACCAAGCTGCTTCAAAAGGATGTAAGATTTGAGTGGACTGAAAAATGTCAACAAATTTTTGACAGGTTAAAAGCTAAATTGACAGAGGCACCAGTGCTAGTGCAACCCGAGTCGGGAAAGGAGTTTGTGATTTATAGTGATGTGTCACTAAATGGCCTCAGATGTGTACTTATGCAAGAAGGTAAGGTTGTGGCTTATGCTTCGAGGCAACTAAAATCGCATGAGAAGAACTATTCAACACATGATTTAGAGTTGGCCACTATTGTGTTTGCTTTGAAGATTTGGCGCCATTATTTGTATGGTGAAAAATGTCAGATTTTTACTGATCATAAAAGTTTGAAATACTTGATGAATCAAAAGGAATTGAACCTAAGACAACAAAGGTGGCTTGAGTTATTAAAGGATTACGAGCTAGTAGTTAAATATCATTCCGGAAAGGCAAATGTGGTTGCGGATGCTTTGAGTAGAAAATCTTTGTATGCTTTGAAAGCTATGGGCACGAGTTTGACATTGTCTGATGATGGTTCCATATTGTAAAGTTGAGGGCGAAACCATTGTTTCTTCAGCAGATTTGCGAAGCTCAAAAGAATGATGGTGAATTGCAAGCTAAGGGAGTTCAGTATAAGATGGGTGATAAATTTGATGTTCGAGTTGGTTCAGATAATTGTCTAATGTTTCGTGATAGAATTTGTGTACCAAGAGAGGATGAGTTGATTCAGAAAATTTTGCATGAAGCACATAGTGGTTGTCTATCTGTACATCTCATTAGTACTAAAATTTATAATGACTTGAAGAAATTGTAGTGGTGGTCGGGCATGAAAAAGGACATTTCAGAATTTGTGATAAAGTGTCTGGTTTGCCAACAAGTAAAGGCTGAACATCAGGTGCCTTCGAGTTTGCTTCAACTAATAATGGTTCCTGAATGAAGTAGGAAAGGATTACCATGGATTTTGTGACAGGGCTACCTTTGATACCGAAAAAGAAAGATGTTGTGGGGGTTATTGTGGATAGATTGACTAAGTCAACTCATTTCATACCGGTATGTGTTGATTACTCACTTGATAAATTGGCTGAAATATATGTTACTGAAATTGTGAGGTTACATGGAGTACCTGTCTATATTATATCGGATAGATATCCAAGGTTCACCTCGAGATTTTGGAAGAAGTTGTAAGAGGCGTTGGATACAAAATTGAATTTTAACACCACATTTCACCCACAGACTGATGGCAATCCAATAGGGTAATTCAAGTCCTTGAAGATATGCTATGATGTTGTATTTTAGAGTTTGAAGGTAGTTGGGAAAAGTATATACCTTTAATAGAATTCACCTACAACAACAGTTATCAGTCGAGTATACAGATGGCTCCTTATGAGGAGTTGCATGGTTGAAGGTGCCTAACTATATTATACTGGACCAAGCTCAGTGAGAAATAGATACATGGTGCTGATTTGGTTAAAGAGACAGAAGAAAAAGTGAAGATAATTCGAGATTGTTTGGAAGCTGCTTCTGACCGGCAAAAGTCTTGTGCTGATTTGAAAAGAAAGGAAATTGTATTTCAGATTGGTGATAAAGTATTTTTGAAGGTCTCACCATGGAAGAAATTATTGACATTTGGCCAGAAGGGCAAATTAAGTCCACATTTCATAGGGTCGTACGAGGTTACAGAAAGAATAGGGTCAGTGGCATACCGTCTAGCTTTACCACCAGGATTGGAAAAGATACATAATGTTTTTCATGTATCAATGTTAAGACGGTATCATTCAGATCCCTCATATGTGATTTTTCCTACGGATATTGAAATTCAACCGGATATGACCTATGAGGAGGAGACAATTAAGATTTTGGCCCAAGAGGTTAAGCAGTTAAGAAACAAGAATATAGCCTTGGTGAAAGTGTTGTAGCAAAAGCATGGTGTGGAAGATGCTACGTGGGAGCCAGAGGAAGGTATGAGAAAACAGTATCCAAACCTATTTACCGGTAAGATTTTCGGGGACGAAAATCCCTAAAGGGGGGAGAGTTGTAACAGCCCGAATTAGGGGCTAAACGGAATAGTGGTTTTGAGACCATGAATCCAAAGTCTAAAATATTTTCTGATTGGGTTTTGATGTTGATTTGGTGTTTGAATAATTATGTGAAATTTTGGTGCATGAATTTTATTGTTTACATGTCCAATTTGGTAAGTTGGACTAAATTGCAATAGGAGAAAAATATGGGTTTTAATCCATAAAGGTACTTGATTGAATTGGAATTTTAAACTAGAGGTCCTTATGTGGTAATTAAACCATTTTAGCTTTGTTTGGACAAAAATGCCCAAGGAAGGAAGAAATGTCAAAGGTTTTTAATAAAGGGCATTTTGGTCATTAGTTAATAAAAGAAATAAAAAGGGAAAATAAGCCAAAATTGCCCATCTTTTCTTCTTCCCTTGGCCGAATGTAGCAAGCCCTCCATAGCTAGGGTTTTGTTAATTTTCAAGCTCATGAGTAAGTATAATCGAACCCCATTTTTAATTTTTTTCATATTTTTGGAATCTTTGTAAACTTCTCCAGCTATTTCTACCATTATTTTAAGATAGGGTTTAATTCTTAAAATTTTACCCATAGATATCATGGATGTATTTTGATGTCTAATGGTGAATTATGAAAGTTTGAAGTGTGGAGAACAATTTGCACTAGGTAATTTTTCATGAAAGTCCCTAAAAGGAACCAATTTGTAAAGATAGTAAAATGCATAGTAAAAGTATAAATTGATGAGAAATGTGGGCTGTTATGAGCATTACTAAAATTTAGCTAAGCTCGGGTAGCCAAGAAAATCAATACATTTCAATCTACGAGTTTAGGGACAAAAGTGTAAAATTGAGAAAGTTAGGGGCTAAATTGTAAAAATTCTCATAGGATGATTTTGGACTAAATTGAGTAGTGTGTACATTAAATGAGTTGAATGTGTTATTATAGATCAAGAAGAATGAGGAATTGACCTTAACCGGGGCAAAGGCAAGCTTTCGGACTAAATCACACATCTGACTTATTTTTTAATTGAGGTAAGTTTATATGTAAATAAACTTGATTTAATTATGTTGAAACATTTTATTTATCATAGGGGATGAAATTGAGTATTAAATAGTTATATGATTCAACTTATGAATTGTGGAAATATGGTGAGATTAAGTAGGAAAATTTACAAGTAAAACTACTCGGATATGAATAATTGCATGAAAGAATGGAGCTATGTGCCAAAACCGCTCGTTAATGCAAGTGGAAAAATATTGTACAGCTATGTGCTATGACCATGAATAAAATGCATCGTATTGACAACGTAGAGCTATGTGTTGTTACTATGATAAAATACATTAAATTGTTTTAGAAACGTGGAGCTAAGTGCTGTTACCACGACTAAAGAGAATCGATTTATTAAAGTGGAGCTTTGTGCTGAAACCACCAAGTATCAGTCGATAAACTAAAGAGTTGATGTGGAAAATTTCTAAAGGATGTCTTGTGTGGCATGTGATGTATAGATATAGGGATATGTGCAAATGCATATAAGGGTGAGAAATGGTATATGAGAGCAATGGTGTTTGTGAGTATATGCATGGATAAGCAAAATTTCATGAGGTATATGTGAAGGATTGGTAAGCTTAAAAGAGTAAGTGAGATTGACAATATTTCAAGTTTTAGTATACTAATCATGAGCTTGAATTGAAAATAAGTCATAATGTCATTTATTTGCATATAGACTTACTAAGCTTTTCAAAAGCATACTCCTTTTCTTTCTTGTGTCTTATAGTGTAGTCAAGCTAGCTCGGGATCGGAATGCGTCAGATGATCACCCACACTATCAACATCTTTCTTTTGGTATAGTAAAATGAATCCCTTTGAACTATGGCATGTATAGTGATTTAATTGTGTTGTAAGTGTCAATGTGAGTTGACTACCACATAGGTACATGTCTTTTGATAAGTATTTTGTAACTAAGGCCATGAAATATGGCAAATAATGATGTTTGCTTATATCTGTCATTATGAGGTAATTTATGAAATGATTGGTGTACAGGTGTGAAAGTGAGCTGGTATATGTTGTTTAACTAGCAAATGTGGTCATTTGGATGTGTAATAATGTCATGGTGTATGGTGATGAAAATGGCGTTACTTTGTATGTGTTTTTCAGGGTGGCAAATGGCTTAGAGAATAGCCTATAATTGTCCACATGGGTAGACACATAGGCGTATGTCTAGGCCGTGTGCGACACATAGCAAGCGCCATGGGCGTGTGGATAGGCCGTATGTCCTCTACACTTGAATGCATGAAAAATTAATTGTCCAGTAATAAACACATGGCCGTGTGTCTCGATCGTGTGATAGACACGGCTTAGCCCAAGGATAGTGTGGCTTGGCTGTTTGATGAAGTTTTTGTGATGACATCATAAACAGAATACCATCAAGTTTTCACATTGGCTAAGACACAGGCGTGTGCCCAGCCTTGTGAAAGACACTGGCATAGGCCACGGGCATGTACTCGGCCATGTGAGAACCCATGTAGGTTCAAATTGAAAATACATTCCGCACAGGCTGGGGACATGGGCGTGTCTGATCACACGGCTTGCCTACACGGGCGTGTCCCTATTTACACTGGCGTGCACCCTATACTTGGCCAAATTTTTCAAAATTTTTCTGAGTTTCCGGTTTGGTTTCGGACTACTCTCAAACTATGTTTTGGGCTCCGTAGGCCTATTTTAGGGATTGTATGATACTTTGTGCATAGTTTTACATTGGAATGAAATTCTATGGCTCGGTTGGATACGATTGATTATGTTATCGTTCGATAACGCCGCGTACTCAGTTCCAGCGATGAACTCAGTTAAGAGGTGTTACATGGGCCATCGGTAAGGTGGTGAATTAGTAAATATGAAGACGAAGTGTTATGAAACAGTACAGGTATGTACTCAAACTTATGAGTAATGTGCTCGGTATATGAATGAATTTTAGCGAGAATACAAACTAGTAAGTAATGCATATGAAGATGATCTTATGATGACCATGTGATTATAGGTTGCTGACCATGATGTATGAGAATGTGATAAATTTGATTGATGATATGTATGTCTAAAAAGAAGTTAAACCATGAAATCTTGAAAGAGTGAAATTAGCTGTCAAAGAAGTATCGGACAACAGTAGTTACGTGATTTTCAAAAATCATCAACAATAGTGTGAATTGAAATAGAGAATGAATGAGATATGAAATGAAATCTTATTGAGTCTATTTTCTTATAAAAGAAATAGAGTAAGCAAAAGAGTTTTATATTATGAGATATTTAAAGTTTTGTGAGATAGGGTTCGAATGATTTCAGAAATCCCTTATTTTGACTTTGGAAAATCACCAAAAATTTTATGAAAATGTTTATGGTGAATAATTTATATGCTTAAACTCCTCTATGAGTTTTCTTTCAAGAGAAACAAACAAAAATGTTATCCAAATTCTTTATAATGAGATAATTGATTTGTAATAAGAGAGGCCAGAGCTATCATATAGCAAAATAAGGGAGATTTTAAAGAATAAATTGTACTTATTGGAAAAACCAAAAATTTTAGAAATTTTATGGTAAGAAGATATGTAAGTCTAGTTTCAGGGAAAATTTACAGAACTTAATTTGGAGTTCTATAGCTTAAGATATAATTAATTTAGCGACTGTGACTCAGGAAGATAGCCTAAGTTGAATATTAGTAAAAAGTGGAAACTTGTAAAATAATGATTCTGTTTTTTAGAACACATTACGAGGACAGATCATGTTAATAAATTGCTTATTATTATATGCCAACTTACTAAGCTATAATGCTTACTCCCTTCTTTCCATTTCTCTTAGTGTTGTCAAGTTGACTCGGGGCTGGAGATTGTCGGAGACAGTATCACACTATCAAATGGTAAGTTTTAGGTAATGTCAAACCTTAGGTGTTTACGAGTGAGTGACATGTATAAAGACTCAGATACTGGTAATATGTATTCTTAAGATTTGGCCAAAGATATTGGCTTATATTGCCTCATTGTATAAGGCCATGAGATGTGGCTCATATTGACCATGAATATGTAAACTTATTTATGCATTCATGTGTTAAGATCTCGTGTGATATAATTATGTTTGTTTGTCATGAATGGTTAGCAATATATTACATGTATTTGAATATGTGAATATGAAAATAAATAAGGGTAACAAAAGGTCTTGGAAAATAGCCTAAGTGTTAGCCACATAGGCAGAGACACAGCAGTGTGTCTCAACTGTGTGGAGGACACGGCTTAGCGCACGGGCGTGTGACTTGGCCGTTTTCCCTTAAATGTTTGATGATGTCATAAATAGAGAGTTACATGGGTGGAGGACACGGGCGTGTCGTGAGCCACACGGGCATGTGAGACCACATGGCTTGCCCACACGGCTTGTGACTCTCCAAAATATGGAAATTATATTTGTGTCTCAAAAGTTTCAAAAGTTATCGGTTTAGTCCCAAACTATTACCAGTGTATGTTTTGGGCCTCATAGGTCCGCATATGGGACACTAATGAAAAGTTTTAAATTTGAACAAGAATGTATGGCCCGGTTTAATGAGTTTAAGTATGTTCAAGTTCGGTAATGCTTTGAACGTTGTCCCGGTATCAGATACGGGTAAGGGTGTTATAGGTTAAGTATGTTATACATATGTCATGAAAATGAGGCAATGATGTCTTAGTTGTGAACATGTTGGTTGCTCAAAAAGGCTATGAATTATACCAATGCATTGGTGCTTGTGTGTTAATGTTTCAGGGTGGCTATTGGCTTCGTAAATAGCTTATATATTGTCCACACGGGTAGACACATGGGTGTGTGTGACACACGGTCAGCCCCATGGGTGTGTGAACATGCCGTGTGTCCTGTGCACCTAAATTTTTAAGAAATAGATTGCCCAGGATAGAGCACATGGGCAGAGACACGGGTGTGTGTCTCAACCGTATGAAGTCCACGGCCTAAAACACGGGCGTGTACTAGGCCGTGTGGAAACTAGTTTAGCTTCAAAATGAAAAATAATTCAACACGAGTTGAGCACACGGGCGTATTTCTTAGTCGTGTGGATGGCACGGCCTTGCACATGGGTGTGTGCCAAGGGTGTGTGAAGTCTGCACCTAATTTACGAGAATTTAATTCGTCACACGACCTAGCACACAGACATGTGGCTTGGCCGTGTGGTTTCATTTGGTTGGTGACGTCATAAACAGAAAGTTACATGGGGTATAGGCATGGGCGTGCGTGACCACAAGGCCTACCCACACAGGCGTGTCCCGTATCCATCCGGGCGTGTGACCACTGTTTAGGGAAAAATCTCTATGAGTTTGTAAAATTTTCAAAAGTTTTCAGTTTAGTCCCAGACCGCTTCCAAATTATGTTTTGTAACACCCCAAACCCAGCCTGGACATTATGGTCGAATTTGGCGATGTCACATTGGCGTGCCATTTGTAAATCAAGTTGATATTGATGAAAACCCCATTTTCCTATAAGTCCTCTTTCTATTACCTTCTATCGATTCAAAATTGTGTCATTAATTTCCAAAACGCATGCCATTACCAAAAAATTATTTACTTTTAAAAACATGGTTTAGTATTCAAAAAACTATTTACTTATCAAATAGTTATTAATTTTAAAACAACCATTTATCTGGAAGCCTTTTAAAACAGTTGATGTATTTGTTTAAAAGTTTGCTCATTTTGAAAACTCGAGTTTTCTAGTAATAGCAGATATAACTAACATATCAACAAAATACCAATTTAAAAGTTCAAATTTAAAAGAGGCCTTATTACAAAACTAAAACCCAAATTAAATCCATAATCATTATAAAGTACTGAATTTAACTCAATGAGTATCGTGGCGACCGTTGAGCCCTCCGAGCGCACTGAACCACCTGCGGCTGGGGATTACCAGTCAGTTAAAGCAGAAGGGTGACTTTACGAAAACTCAGTGTGTAATTCCCCAAATAATCATACAGACATTATGCAATAGAAAGAACTGGGCCGAAGACCTTTCACAGTAACAGTATCAGTATCAGTTGAGCCTTAGCCCATAACAGTATCAATTGGGCCTTAGCCCATAACAATATCAGATATCAGTATGCTGTATGCATGATGCATGTTTTCCCAACCAACCCTGTACACCATCTCCTGTCCAACCCTACACTCTTGTGGGGAATAAATTACCCACCCATCACTACACTTACAAAGTTAGCACCGGTTGCGGCACTAAATAGTATCGCAACAAAGCTGCTGATAATATCAGTGGCTTAAAGCCATCAATAGGTGCACAATCATCTTGGGCAACCCGTGTAACCTCAAAAGTACAGTACACTTCCTCTAAATACAATAAACTCATCCCCATATAGCATATCATAATAACATGCATGTATGCAATACATATATATCAAATGGCATGCTCAATCGATCAGACATCATATAAAGGCATAACAGTCATTTTACCTCATAGGGGCAAAATAGTCATTTTTTCAGTTTGAGGTTTAGCTATACTAAACAACCCTACAGGAGGTCCACAATCGTCTCATGTGACCCATGCAACCTTAACAGTACAAACAGTGAAAATGGGCCCAGGGCCAATTGTATGGGCCCATGTGGGCTTACACGCTCGTGTGGCCCACAAAGTCCAGAAATGACCGTAGACGTGTGAACAACCCAGCCAGGTCCAATATCTTCCACACATTTGTATGGTTTACCCGTGTGGGGCCTACGAGCCCGTTGGGCCCATACGACAAATTGTGGCCCAACATGGCCCAAAATGGCCCTAGCCCATGAAATCGCTCATGGTGGCCTCTACGATCCAATGTCCACGTCTAAACAATTGAATTACCACACAGGCGAGTGCACGCCCATGTGGCATCAAAGAAACATTTTTAGACTTTTGGCCGATTAGCGATAGTAACAATGTGAATACACACCTGTTTGCGAAGAGTGACAAAAGTCCACGAGCACCCAAAACCTACATTCAGTTGAGGTATTCCATTAGTTGATTGGTAATAGAGTTAATAAACTCTTTTAATACAAATCCAAACCATCCTTATTACTTGCCTTGATAGAGTAATTGTGGCTTAGCCCACTTATACAACTAATCAAAATCGAGCACCCAAAACTCCTAGCAAACTGGTAGAAAGAGAAAATATTAAAAACAAGATTAGCACGGTAGAGCGAGAAAAGAAAGGGAACTGAAAAGACAAAAGCCGAGCATAGACCTACCGAAATGCAAAGTCAGGACTCGGAGAAAGAAACAACAGGCCTACACCCAACACGAAAGCCAGAAGCACTTGCTTTAACAAAGGTAATTGTGGCCAATTACCCCCTGTCGAAAAATGATAGCATTATAAGATGTTAGGTGCCAAACTAAAAAGATTAAGAGGAAAAAAAGAAGAAAGTTATAACCAACCAGTTGTATCACCACTTACGTCGTCAGATAACACAGAAGAAATGGTACAGAGAAGGGTGAGAGAATGAACAAAATTTGATTAAGGTAACAATATGAAAAAGAGGGAGAAGTCAGTAGTAAAGAATTAAGTTGCCAAAAGAAAGTGTTAAGAAGCAGGTAGCAAGAACATTCGACTACAGAAGGAAGCCAAATGAGAGAGAGATGAGAGAGCAATTGATCCACAAAGAGAAAAGAAAATACGAAAGGAGGAAAAAGGCAATAAAACCTACAGTAGAAATTCGGCACCAAGGAATAAATGAAACGGTCCTAAAATGCAAAAACCCGAAACCAAAAATGAAAATAGGGGAGAATCAAACATACCCCTAGCCAAATTCTCAAAGTCTAAAGTCCCAATTCGGCACAACCCCACTACACCTCAAACTCTATTTTTTCCTCCCTAAAATCTCTCCTAATATCCCTCCTCAAATCCCTCCAACCGATCAATTCAAATTCCACAACAAACCTGCAACATTTCACTCAAACACTACTACCCACACAACAAAGGCAGCAATATAAAACCTCCATTGTGCAAACC
This sequence comes from Gossypium stocksii, assembly GCA_020496765.1. Taxonomy (NCBI): domain Eukaryota; kingdom Viridiplantae; phylum Streptophyta; class Magnoliopsida; order Malvales; family Malvaceae; genus Gossypium; species Gossypium stocksii. The sequence goes on from CM035622.1 coordinate 62,175,942, forward strand.
AGGACTCGAACCTCAGACCTCAGACATTAATAACACGCCACTTACCCCTAGACCAACAGGCTTTTTATGACATGTTTTACCAACAAAAATTTAAAATCCTAGTAACTAAAGACAAGGGTTCAATCAACTAAAAAGCAAAATTTTTATACAAGCCAAGCTTGAACTCAAGACTTCTCAGACACTTCCCAGGGTACTTAACCACTAAAGCAGACATGCATTTGTGTCCAAAACATACAAAATTAAAAACATAGATTTTTGGGTGTTATAACTCTACCCCCTAAAAGGAAATTTTGGCCTTGAAATTTACTTGGTCAAAATAGATGTGTAACGCCCTAATTTTTAGGTCTTTGAGATTTTGCTTGAATCTATCTATTGCTTGTCTGATGTGCTAAATTATGCTTTGAGTGTGTTCAGTGGGCCTTTGGAAGGCCTAAGTTTAAGTGAAAGCTAGAGAGAATTTTTAACTTTTGGGCTTAAAAGAGAAGGGGCATTGGATAAATGGGCTTTTAAGTAAATGTTGGGAAAATAAGACATAAGAAGATATGTGGTAAAGTGGCAAAGTAGCGCCACTTAGAGCCTAAGGAGGAGGCGTGTAGAGGCTGTGAAAGAGCTAAGGTTCAAATCTCGTGGTAAGCAGGGTGTTGTTTTATTTTTAATGCATGTGCGAGGTAAGTGGTGGACCTCAAGTGAAACTCTGAAGGAGAGTGTTTGAATGGCTCATGGGATTGAATCAAGGAGGATAATGGGGAGAAAATTTAGGAATTTTGAATGGTAAGCAAGTGATAGCCGAATATGGGTCTCTTGGGGGACATTTTTAGTTGGGGTCTTTTGGTTTTGGCATAATCGACAAAGGGAGTAAAGGGGTGCTAGCCGAATGCTTCTTGGGTTCTTTTGGGATTTTAGTTTTGGCATTTTGGGTGTATGTGCCGATTTCTTTACTGGCTAGTCTTCGAGATTTGGCAATTCCTTTTTGCCAAATTAGTGTAGTACTTTTTAGGGCTCTCTGTTTTTTTCTTGTTCTCCTCTCCTTAGTTCTAAAAGCCGAAAACGCAAAACATCATCTTTTTTGTGCTGATTTGTAACTCTTCTCTTTTCTTCCTTTCTCTTTCAAGCCGAAACCTTTTCATCACCTTCTTCTTTAGCCGAACCAAGCTTCTACCTCTTCTCCCTTCACTTTTCTCTTCTTCTTCACCTTTTCTCCACCGATTGAAGTAACCATCTTTCTTAAGCCTGTTAGCCGATTACTCTCAAAAGTTGAAACCCGAATCCATTGTTGCCGATTTCTTCATTGGTCGAATTTATTCTTCTCTTTATTACTAATCTTTCAAGAGTCGAACCCTCAAACCTCCAATATCTGCTGATCATCTACTCTTCTTTCATAAACTTTTCTTCTCCTTCTATCTTTTCTCTCAAAATCGAAGCTGACATACTCTCTAGTGGGTTTCCAAAAGCTGAATCACTTGGATCTATCCTCTTCTCACATTTTGATTAGATCTATAATAGATCTAGACTAGGCTAGTGTTTGGGGACTCTTCTTTGGCAAAACAAAGCAGTGGTAAGTATTCAAAATTCTTTCGCTAGTAACCTTGTGTTTCAGGAAAAGCCGAAAACCCCTAACTCTTCAGGGTGGCTATCGATTTTGACAAAGTTTTATGTTGGCATTTTCTTTTGGTTCTCTTGTGTTCTATTGTGGTTAAGAAGTGATCTAACGAGGAGCAGTGATGGCTAGGGCCATTGAAACAATCTAGATCTAGTGATCTAGTGGTTAGAATCGACAAAGGTAAGAGGCTAGTGATGCTCTATTATGGCCGAATAGGTATATTAAGTTGATAGTGATTATTCAATTGGACTTTTAGTTAACAGTGTGATTTAAACAATTATAGGATATTCACACAAGGGACTTTTGAGTATATCACAAATAGGTGTGTAATCGACACCCTCTAGTAGACTAGATCGGCAAAAGCCGAAAAGCCGAAAAGCTAAAGATGGCTTGCGAATGTGCGAGCGCTCGTGGGTCGGTTTGAAATGGTAAAGTTGGTATCGGAATCGGTAAGACTGTTGTGGGCACTTTTTCGTGCATTTGGGTGGTTTTAAGCCTCAGAGGGCAGAATTTGGGCCCAATGGGCTTATAGGCCCATATAGGTGGAATCAAGCGGTAAGTATATCCTGGTAGTCTGATTGTTAGATCTGCTTAAACGGATGTAAAATTTGGACTTAGTGGGCTGTAGTAGCTAGTGGACTCCGTTGGGCCCATTAGGGGTTTTAGGGCTCGATTACTCTGTAATAATGAAATGGACTAAATAAGTTGATTGGACGACAATAGGTCTGTTAGTATACTGTAACGAGCATGAAACCCTAAAATCTGGAAAATTTACTGAAATACCTCTTAAGGGTGAAAATTACTGTTTTACCTCTAGGTGCTAAAAGACCATTTTACCCCTAGGGTTAAGATGACTGATTTGCATACTGTTATATCTGTTACTCTGTATGCCATATCATAAAATGTTTTGTTGCATGGGATTAGGTTATTTTGACGGAGGAAGTGCTAAAGTGGCAGTGCCACGTATACTGTTGGAGGCTTTGCCTCGTATTACTGTTTTGGTGGCTTGGCCACAATATTTGACGAAGCAGGTAAACTGCGACTGTGGTGTATAAGGCTTGGTGGGTTGAGTTATTCCCCACATGGTGTGTTAGGCTGGTACGGATGGTGTGTAGGCCTGGATTGGGCTTGGGCTTTGCATACATGCATAATATTCTGATCTGTTACTATAATGGGCCTAAGCCCACACTGTTTTCTGAATAGGGCTAAGGCCCAGTTATCACTATTTTCTGAATAGGGCTAAGGCCCAGTTAAAACTGTACCTGAATAGGGCTTCAGCCCAGTTTGAGCTTGAATTGATCTTGACTCTGGTTGGGTGAGCTTACACACTGAGTTTTCACAAACTCACCCCTTTCTTTTCATGCACGCAGGTGAACCCTTACCTTAGAGGACTTAGAGCTGCGAGGGATTCAGAGTGGCCGCGTGAACTGCTTTCGGTTTTATATTTTTCCTAAATTTAATTTATTTTAGTATGCCTTAATTTCTTTTGGGTTTTAATCTATAATTAGGCCACTCAGTATTTATTTTTATTTGGTTTTATTTATTTATTTATTACTTGTTTAAAATTGATAGAGTAAGACTGTGGGGATCTTTATCTCAAGTTAACAAACGTTTTCAAAACCTTCTCTACGTGACTAGTGGATAACTTAATGGCAAAGACTCGCTGATAAGATCTTTTAAAAAAGTAAACTCAAACTGATAATGGATAGGATTTTTAATAAATTAAATAACCTTCTATTTTTCTCAAAACACAATGGAAATGGTTTTGCTAAGTCAACCTAAAATCATGTAATGAAGAGCGACGTGTATTTCATTACTCATGTGACTCACCAGATCTGGCCATAACGTTTGGGCCGGGTTTGGGGGGTTACATTTAGTGGTATTAGAGCCCGATTGCAAAAACTCAGCTATGGATCAGGTCCCAATGTTTTCTTAAAAGTTTTTAAATTAAGGCCCGCAATGGTATTTTGAAAAACTAGTTTTGAAAATTTCTTAAGAAAACCCTTTTCAAATTGATTTTCCTCAAAATATTCGTATTTTACTAAAAGTTTAAGGTTTTCCTTTGGGAAAAAAGTTTATTCAAAGGATTTAGTATTACTAAAACTTGGTTTTCTGAAATCTGGTTTCTAAAAAGTGGCACACCGAATCTCTGACACCAAGTTTGTAAGTATCTTTTACTATATTATACTTTACTGTAATACTGTTACATTACTATAGATAGTACTGAGACCCTACTAAGATTCTGTAGTTAGGGCAACATTGAAACTGTAGAGACTGAGACAATAGGAAAAATTGAAAACTCTAGAAGACGTGGACTGTAGCTAGGCTATGATTCTACGAAAATAAACCTCTGAAATACTATCTGTACATAAGACATTTGTAATAAATACTGAAATGCTTAACTAATTCATAAAATTCGTAATCAAATAATACGATATGAGTGCGAGGGCAGCTCGTGGAAGAGGTCATGGACTTGGCCGAGGAAATGCGCAGGCTAGGTCTTCATCTTCGGGACACATGCCAGCTGAGGGGGCACGAGTGCCACTGGCAACTGAGACTGGGTCGTATGATCGGGCTGCAGGGGATGATGCTTTGTTCCAGGCAATGTTACGGGCTCTGGAAAGGGTCGCTGGAGTGAGTACAGGGACTGTGAATCGGGGATCTATTTCTGAGCGACTCCGAGCTAACGGAGTAGAGATTTTCAGGGGCGTATCTGGTGTAGCCCCATATGTGGCTGAATACTGGTTGGAGGCCACGGAGCAGATCATGGACGACTTGGATTGCTCAGAGGAGCAGAAGCTGAAGGGAGCAGTATCTCTACTGCGAGATGAGGCCTACCAGTGGTGGATCACCGTGAGTTGAGCGGGTACCTTGAGAGCTGTTTAAGATGGCCTTTAAAGGGAAATACGTTGGGGTGAGCTATGTGGATGCCCAAAGGAAGGAATTTCTGAATCTGACTCAGGGTAATATGTCTGTCGCAGAGTATGAGGCTGAGTTCTTAATGTTAACTCGGTATGCTAGTGGAATAGTTACTACAGAGTATGAACGCAACGTGCGATTTGAGGATGGCCTCAGAGATGAGCTAAGGGTGCTGATTGCTTCGCAGAGGGAGCGCGACTTTGCGGCTCTAGTGGAAAAGGCTAAGATAGCCGAGGAGATGAAACGCACGGAGCGGTAGAACCGTGAGATGGACCGAAATTGATTCAGGAGGGATTCTGGACCCTCGGGTGCTACGGGCAGGAGTGTCAAAAGGGCTAGAGTAGATAAACCAGTTCGAGCAGTTTGGGTGAATGTGGTTAGACCACAGGCTTGCAGGGATTGTGGTAGAGTGCATCTGGGAGAGTGTTGGAAGCGTACTAGAGCATGTTTCCGGTGTGGGTCCAAGGAGCATAGAGCCAAGGACTGTCCTCAGAGGCCGGTTCAGACGCAAGCTTCTGAACAGAGGGTTGCTCAACCAGTGCGAGTTTGACCACAACTGCCGAGAGGTTGTGGTCAAGGTAAGGGTGGCAATGGAAATGGTTGTGGACATGGAGCACCGAGTAGGGGTGCTGGAAATGTTGAGGCTCGTCAACCAGTATTGGTTTATGCTGCCCGTCGCCGAGAGGAGGGTGACGCACCTGACATCATAACCGGTATGGTTTTGATTTTTAGCATGCCATATACTGCCTTGATAGATATTGGTTCTACCCATTCATATGTTGCATGTGATGTATCTGGGGCGTTAGGTGTGCACTCTAAGGAAACTGTGAGTAGGGTAACTATGATAAGTCCACTAGGTCACTCGGTTAGGGTAGACAAACTATTTAGATATGTGCCTTTAGAGATTCAAGGTAGGATTTTCTCTACGGATTTAATGGAGTTGCCATTTTGAGAGTTCGATCTCATTTTGGGATGGACTGGCTTGCTAAGCATAGGGCGACTCTGGATGCACTACTAAGCGGATGATGTTAAAGACTGCGGAGGATGAGGAGGTGATGGTTATAGGGGAGTGAAGAGATTACTTGTCCAATGTTGTCTCGGGTTTGAGAGCTGAGAAGCTGATTCGCAAGGGTTGCGAGGCATTTTTGGCATATGTTAGTTAGTCTGATGCTGAGGGTTTGACCGTAGGAGAGGTTAGAACTGTCAAGGAATTTCAAGATATCTTTCCTAATGAGCTTCCTGTGTTGCCTCCGAATTGTGAAGTCGAATTTGGAATCGACTTGTTGCCTGGAACAGCTCTAGTGTCCATCGCACCTTATAGGATGGCACCAAATGAGTTAGTGGAGTTGAAAGCGCAAATCCAAGAGCTGTTGGATAGAGGTTTTATTAGGCCAAGTGTGTCTCCGTGGGAAGCACCGGTGCTGTTCTTGAAGAAAAAGGATGGGACGATGCGTATGTGCATCAATTATCGTTAGTTGAACATGTAACGCCCCACGCCCGATACCGTCGCCGGAGTCGAACTTGAGGTATTACTAAACTTATCTTGCTTTTTAAACAACTTTAAACCACTTATTTTAAATTTTGGAATAAACTATTTTTCTGCGTCAAGGTCACTTAAAAATTCATATCTTGAGTTCCAAAACTCGAAATCAATATCCATAAATTTTCCCTGAAACTAGACTCATATATATATCTACTAATTTTTTTCTAGAATTTTTGACTTAGCCAATTAGTACAGTTTATTAGTTAAAGTCTCCCCTGTTACACAGCTCAACTGCTCTAACCTATGTTCACTAAGAACTAATTTTCTCCCTGTACAAAATTCAAATAGGCATGCTGTTTGTTTCATTAGAAATTAGACTTAATAAGGAATCTAGGCATATAAACTATAATACCTAATTATTTATGTACAATTTATGGTGAATTTTTGAAGTCAGAACAGGGGATCACAGAGTCAGTCTCACTCAACTGAAAATTTCTCATAATATACAACTCTTTTTCCTACTATGTTTCTTCCACATGAAAATAGACCCATTAAGTTTTAATTTCATACCTTATTCATCTTTTAATTTCATTCCTACTATTTTTAGTGATTTTTCAAATTCACGTCACTGCTGCTGTTTGCATCTGTTTTCAAGCTAGTTTTATACTTTTCATAGTTTTCATGTGATAGTTACCATTTAAGCACACATACCATTAAACACATGCATGGTTAGCCATTTCATTAGCTACTCACTTCCAAGCATTTATACACCATATATTGAACATATCATTCCATAAAAGACTAAGTCTCTATACATGCCATACACAAAATGAAACGTCTAGTTATACCAAAATAACTCCTTTGATAGTGTGATCTGAACTCCGACGTTTCCTTCGATCCCCGAGTAGGCTTGGCAAGAACTATAATAAGAAAGAAAATAAAGGAGTAAGCACTAGGCTTAGTAAGTTTACAAGCAAATAAATCACAATATTTATCATGACAATAATTGTACATTTTACCATTCAACATCTTAAACTTTCCTTACCCTTCCTGCTTTGATACACTTTATTTCTTTCTCACCTGACCTTTAAATACTCATGAATTCAATCTTTATAATGGCCCGTTAAACCACTCGAAATACTAGGGATACTTGGGTTATTCCTGTCTGATAAAATACTGCCAATGCCATGTCCTTGACATGGTCTTACATGAAATATTCCTGTCTCCAAAGCCATATATACGATATGGACTTACATGGCTCAATACTGTCCTGTCTCCAAGGCCATATACACGATATGGGCTTACATGGCGCAATACTGTCCTGTCTCCAAGGCCATATACACGATATGGGCTTACATGGCGCAATACTGTCCTGTCTGTTAACCCAAATCCCCTAACATTCCTAAGGTTCAAACGGGGCTTTCTGATACTTTCTCTCTGTCTTCTCTTCTTCGTTTCGACTTTGAATATTTTCATAAAGTAAATATATAAATGCTGGAAATTAACAACATCAATGTAAAACAATGAAATATTGCATTTATTTACCGTAAACTTACCTCAATACAAATTGTGACTAAACTTTACAATTTAGTCCTTTACTTTCTCTTTTCCCCTATCTACTCCCGAATTTCGTTCTTCTTGATCTATAATAGCAAATTTAGCTTATTTAATATCAACATTTATCAAAACAGACCTTTACTCAAACTTTTGCAAAATTACATTTTTGCCCCTAAACTTTTGCATATTTACACTTTTGCCCCAAGGCTCGGAAATTAAAACTTATCACAAATTCTTGTATTTTAAGACATGCTGATCATTTATTTACCAATATCATCTTCAAATTCCTACTATAACATACACTTATGTACAATAGGTATTTTTACCAATTAAGCTCTTTTACTCGTTTTTACCTAAAACCGAGTAGCTCAAGTTGTCTAGCATAATTTAAAACCTCATATTCTATCATAAAACATCAAAATACACAAATTTCACCTATGGGTATTTTTCCAAATATGAATCCTAACTTAAAATATTGCTAACATAAGCTTTATCGAGCTACCGGGATCTCAAAAACGTAAAAATCATTAAAAACGGGGCTTGGAATCACTTACTATGGAGCTTGGAAGCTTGAAACAAACCCTAGCTATGGAGAACCCTTGAAATTTCGTGGTAATGAAGAAGATGATGATTTTTTTGTCATCTTTTCCCTTTTTATTCATGTTAATAACCAAATGACCAAAATGCCCCTCCTTACTAAACTTTCAAAAATTCCACCCATGTCCTATTTTGTCCATGAGCTAAGAAATTGGTCAAATTACTATTTAAACCCTCCTAATTAATATTCCAAAGCAATTTCATAATAAAAACTTCTAGAATGCAAGTTTTGCAATTTATTCAATTTAGTCCTTACTTTCAAATTAAACACTTTATGCATAGAATTTCTTCACGAAATTTTCACACCATCATGCAATCATAATATAGACCTCAAAATAATTATAAAAGTAATTAGTTTTATCTCAGATTTGTGGTTACGAAACCACTATTCCGATTAGGCCCTATTTTGGGATGTTACAGAACAAACTGACGATTAAGAACAAGTACCCTCTGCCAAGGATCGACGACATGTTTGACCAGTTAAGAGGAGCTTTGGTATTTTCCAAGATCAATCTTCGATCTGGATATCATTAGTTAAGGGTCAAAGAGGTGGATATTCATAAGACAGCATTCAGAACTCAATATGGTCATTACGAGTTTCTAGTGATACCGTTTGGATTGACGAATGCACCAACGGCTTTCATGGATCTGATGAATCAGGTATTGCACCCCTACTTGGATCAATTTGTGGTCATCTTTATAGACGATATTCTAGTGTATTCGAGGACTGATGGGGAACATGATGAGCATCTTCGTATTGTTCTGCAAGTGTTGAGGGAGAAGCAACTATATACGAAATTCAGCAAGTGTGAATTTTGGTTGCGAGAGGTGACGTTTCTAGGTCACGTTGTTTCTGCTGAGGGGATTAGGGTGGATCCTTAAAAAATTGAGGCAGTTTTGGAATGGAAGCCGCCGAGATCTATATCAGAAATTTAGAGTTTTCTAGGTTTAGCAGGGTACTACAGAAGACTTGCGGAAGGATTCTCTTTGATTGCGGCACTGTTGACAAAACTTTTGAGGAAGGGAGTACCATTCGTATGGACTGAGAAGTAGCAAGAAGCTTTCAAGAAGTTGAAGAAAGTTCTGACTGAGGCAGCAGTTTTGATTCAGCCGAAGTCTGGGAAGGATTTCACTATGTACAGTGATGCATCGTATGTTGGTTTGGGTTGTATGCTGATGCAAGAGGGTAAGGTGGCCGCTTATGCATCGCAACAGCTTAAGCCTTACGAAGTGAGCTACCCTATGCATGATCTGGAGTTGGCAGCAGTGATTTTTGCGTTAAAGATCTGGAGACACTACTTGTGTGGAGAAAAGTGTATTATATACACGGACTATAAGAGTCTCAAGTATTTGTTGACTCAGAAAGAGTTGAACCTTAGGCAACGAAGATGTATAGAGTTGCTTAAGGACCACGACTATTCTATTGAGTATCACCCAGGCAAGGTAAATGTGGTGGCTAATGCACTGAGTTGAAGAGCTGTAACTGAATTGAGAGCTATGTTTGCTCGTCTCAGTCTATATGACGATGGTAGCTTGTTAGCAGAATTACAAGTAATACTAACTTGGGTAGAGCAGATTAAGGAAAAACAGTTAGAAGATGAGTCACTGGTTCCTCGATTCCAACAAGTTGAGAATGGTGGGACTTCTGATTTTTGGATTGAAAAGTGAAGGAGTTCTGTGTTTTCGAGGAAGAGGTTGTATTTCGAAGGACTCTAACTTGAGGCAGTCAATTTTGAGAGAGGCTCATGGTGGATCTTGTGCCATGCATCTTAGAGGGAATAAGTTGTATCGGGATTTACGAGAGATGTACTGGTGGCCTAGACTTAAACGTGAAGTAACAGAATTTGTAGGTAAGTGTCTGACATGCCATCAAGTGAAAGCTGAGCATCAATTGCCTTTTAGACTTCTATAACCGGTGAAGATTCCACTTTGGAAGTGGGAAAGGGTAACCACGGACTTTGTGAGTGAGCTACCTTTAACGCCTACCAAGAAAGACTCGGTTTGGGTGATTGTGGATAGGTTAACTAAATCTGCTCATTTCATACCTGTCCGAACCGACAACTCACTTCAAAAGTTGGCCAAGTTGTATGTGGCAGAGATAGTGCGGCTTCATGGAGTGCCAATTTTGATTATTTCTTATTGGGATCCTAGGTTTACATCTCGATTCTGGCAGAAGTTGCATGAGGCGTTAGGTACACGGTTAGATTTTAGCACTGCTTTTCACCCCCAGACAGATGGACAATCGGAAAGGGTGATTCAAGTTCTAGAGGACATGTTGAGAGGATGTGTTATTGACTTCCGGGGTAGTTGGGAAGATTACTTGCCATAAGCAGAGTTTGCTTACAACAATAGCTATCAAGTGAGTATTCGGATGGCTCCATATGAGGTGTTGTATGGACGAAGGTGTCGTACGCCTACTTGTTGGATAGAATTGGGAGAACGTCAAGTTCTTGGGCTAGAATTGGTGGGGATACAGAAGACAAGGTTAAGCTAATCAGGGATCGGTTAAAGGAAGCATCTGATAGGTAGAAATCTTATGCTAACTTGAAGCATAAGGAAATTGAATACTCAGTGGGAGATATGGTTTTCTTAAAGGTCTTGCCTTAGAAGAAGATATTAGGGTTTGTAAGAAGGGCAAGTTGAGTCCGCGGTTTATAGGGTCTTATCGAGTTTTTAAGCGGGTTGGCCCGGTAGCATATCGTTGGAACTACCTCCGGAGTTGGACCGAATTCATGATGTCTTCCATGTCTCCATGCTAAGATGGCATCGGTCTGATCCTTCTTACATCGTGCTAGTTGAAGAAATTGAGGTTAAAGCTGATTTGACTTTTGACGAAAAACCTGTGCAAATTTTGGACCATGATGTCAATGTATTAAGAAAGAAGTTAGTTCCTTTGGTGAAAGTGCTGTGGCGAAATCATGGCAGAGATGAAGCTACGTAGGAGCTAGAAGAGGCAATTTGCCAACAATACCCTCACCTGTTTGGACCAGGTAAAATTTCGAGGCCGAAATTTCTTTAAGGGGCTAGAGTTGTAACGCCCTAATTTTTAGGTTTTTGAGATTGTTCTTCAATCTATCTATTGCTTGTCTGATGTGCTAAATTACGCTTTGAGTGTGTTTAGTGGGCCTTTGGAAGGCCTAAGTTTAAGTTAAAGCCTAAGAGAATTTTTAAATATTGGGCTTAAAAGAGAAAGGGCGTTGGATAAGTGGGCGTTTAAATAAATGTTGGGAAAATAAGACATAAGAAGATCTGTGGTAAAGTGGCAAAGTAGCGCCACTTAGAGCCTAAGGAGGAGGCGTGTACAGGCTATGAAAGAGCTAAGTTCAAATCCCATGGTAAGTAGGGTGTTGTTTTTTTTTTAATGCATGTGCAAGGTAAGTGGTGGATCTCAAGTGAAACTCTGAAGGAGAGTGTTTGAATGGCTCATGGGATTGAATCAAGGAGGATAAGGGGGAGAAAATTTAGGAATTTCGAATGGTAAGCAAGTGATGGCCGAATATGGGTCTCTTGGGGGACATTTTCGGTTGGGGTCTTTTAGTTTTGGCATAATCGACAAGGGGAGTAAAGGGGTTCTAGCCGAATGCTTCTTGGGTTCTTTTGGGGTTTTTGTTTCGGCATTTGGGGTGTATGTGCCAATTTCTTTACTGGCTAGTCTTTGGGATTTGGCAATTCCTTTTTTCCAAATTAGTGTAGTACTTTTTAGGGCTCTCTGTTTTTTCCTTGTTCACCTCTCCTTAGTTCTAAAAGCCGAAAATGCAAAACATCATCTCTTTTGTGCCGATTTGTAACTCTTCTCTTTTCTTCCTTTCTCTTTCAAGCCGAACCCTTTTCATCACCTTCTTCTTTAGCCAAACCAAGCCTCTACCTCTTCTCCATTCACTCTTCTCTTTTTCTTCACCTTTTCTCCACCGATTGAAGTAACCATCTTTCTCAAGCCTTGTTAGCCGATTATTCTCAAAAGCCAAGAACCGAATCCATTGTTGTTTATTTTTTCATTGGCTAAATTTCTTCTTCTCTTTATTACTAATCTTTCAAGAGCCGAACCCTCAAACCTCCCATCTCTGCTGATCATCTACTCTTCTTTCATAAACTTTTCTTCTCCTTCTATCTTTTCTCTCAAAACCAAAACTGACATACTCTCTAGTGGGTTTCCAAAAGCCGAATCACTTAGATCTATCCTCTTCTTGCATTTTGATTAGATCTATAATAGATCTAGACTAGGCTGGTGTTTGGGGACTCTTCTTTGGCAAAACAAAGCGGTGGTAAGAATTCGAAATTCTTTCGCTAGTAACCTTGTGATTCAAGAAAAGCTGAAAACCCCTAACTCTTCAGGGTGGCTGTCAATTTTGACAAAGTTTTATGTTGGCCTTTTCTTTTGGTTCTCTTGTGTTCTAACGAGGAGTAGTGGAGGCTAGGGCCATTGAAACAATCTAGATATAGTGATCTAGTGGTTAGAATCGACAAAGGTAAGAGACTAGTGATGCTCTATTATGGCCGAATAGGTATATTAAGTTGATAGTGACTATTCAATTGGATTTTTTGTTAACAATGCGATTTAAACGATTGTAGGATATTCACGCAAGGGACTTCTGAGTATATCGCAAACAGGTGTGTAATCGACACCCTCTAGTAGACTAGATCGGCAAAAGTTGAAAAGCCGAAATGCTGAAATTTTGGCATTTCGAGGGCTTGCGAGCGTGCAAGTGCTTGTGGGTCAGTTTGAAACAGTAAAGTTGGTATTAGAATTAGTGAGACTGTTGTGGGCACATTTTCATGCATTTGGGTGGTTTTAGGCCTCGAAGGGCTGAATTTGGGCCCAATGGGCTTACGGGCCCATATGGGTGAAATCGAGCGTTAAGTATATTCTGGTAATCTGATTGTTAGATCTACTTAAATGGATATAAAATTTAAACTTAGTGGGCTGTAGTAGCTTGTGGACTCCTTTGGGCTCAGTAGGGGTTTTAGGGCCCGATTACTCTGTAATAATGAAATGGACTAAATAAGTTGATTGGACGACACTAGTTCTGTTAGTATATTGTAATGAGCATGAAACCCTAAAATCTGGCAAATTTACTGAAATATCCCTTAAGGGTAGAAATTACTATTTTACCCATAGCTGCTAAAAGACCATTTTACCCCTAGGGTTAAGATGATTGATTTGCACGTTGTTATATTTGTTACTCTGTATGCCATATCATAATATGTTCTGTTGCATGCGATTGGGTTATTTTGACGGAGGAAGTGCTAAAGTGGCAATGCCATGTATACTGTTAGAGGCTTTGCTTCGTATTACTGTTCTGGTGGCTTGGCCACAATATCTGATGAAGCAGCTAAGCTGCGACTGTGGTGTGTAGGGCTGAGTGGGTTGAGTTATTCCCCACATGGTGTGTAGGGCTGGTACGGGTGGTGTGTAGGCCTAGATTGGGCTTAGGCTTTGCATACATGCATAATATTCTGATTTGTTACTGTAATGGGCCTCAGGCCCACACTGTTTTCTGAATAGAGCTAAGGCCCAATTATCACTATTTTTTTAATAGGGCTAAGGCCCAGTTAAAACTGTACCTGAATAGGGCTTCGGCCTAATTTGAGCTTGAATTGATCTGAATTGATCTTGACTCTAGTTGGGTGAGCTTACACACTGAGTTCTCACAAACTCACCCTTTTTTTTTCATGCACGCAGGTGAACCCCAACCTTAGAGGACATGGAGCTGCGAGGGATTCGGAATGGCCATGTGAACTGCTTTCGGTTTTATATTTTTCTTAAGTTTACTTTATTTTAGTATGCCTTAATTTCTTTTGGGTTTTAATCTGTAATAAGGCCGCTCGGTATTTATTTATTTATTACTTATTTAAATTTGATAGACTAAGGTTGTGCGGATCTTTATCCCAAGTTAACAGATGTTTTCAAAACCTTCTCTATGTGACCAGTAGATAACTTAATGGCAAAGACTCACTAACAAGATCTTTTAAAAAAGTAAACTCCACACTGATAGTGGATAGGATTTTTAATAAATTAAATAACCTTCTATTTTTCTCAAAACACAATGGAAATGGTTTTGCTAAATTAACCTAAAATCATGTAACGAAGAGTGAGGTGTACTTCACTATTCATGTGACTCACCAGATTTAGCCATAACGTCTGGGTCAGGTTTGGGGTGTTACAAGATAAGAGTATTGTTGCCGCATCGCCTCCTCGGGTTCCCACGTGGCCTCCTCAGAACTGTGATTATGCCAAAGTACCTTAACCAGTGGGATAAATTTCTTCCATAACACCTTTATGTCATGCTTTACAATCTGAACCGGCTCCTCCTCGAAAATTAAACTAGGTCTAACCTCAATCTCCTTAGTCGAGACAACATGCGTGGGATCAGAGTGATAATGCCTCAGCATGGAAATGTAGAAGACATCGTGAATCCGGTCCAACTCAGGAGGTAACTCAAGTTGATAGGCAACCAATCCTACACGTTTAAGTATACGGTAAGGCCCAATGAAGCTAGGGCTCAACTTGCCCTTCCATCCAAACCTCAATATTTTCTTCTATGGCGAAACTTTGAGAAAAACAAAATCCCCCATAGAATACTCAATCTCCTTACGTTTTAAATCCGCCTATGACTTTTGTCTATCTGATGCTGTTTTCAGTCGATCTCGAATTAGCCTAACTTTGTCCTCAATATCAGAAACTAACTCAGGGCCCATAACACGCTGCTCGCCCAATTCAGTCCAACATGAAGGAGTACGACAGCTACGACCATAAAGTGCCTCATAAGGTGTCATCTGTATGCTAGACTGGTAGCTATTGTTATATGCCAACGGCAAATACTCCTCCCAACTGCCTTAGAAATCTATCACACAACTCTTTAACATGTCCTCCAGTATCTGAATCACCCTCTTCGACTGACCATCTGTCTGAGGATGGAACACAGTACTGAAATCTAACCTTGTACGCAAAGTCTTGTGTAAATTCTTTCAGAATCAAGATGTGAAGAGAGGATCCCTATCAGATATTTTGGAAACCGGTACCTAATGCAATCTTACTATCTCAGTCATATATAACTTAACCAGCTTTTGTAACGAGTAATCAGTATGGACTGGAATGAAATGGGTAGATTTGGTCAATTGATCCACATTAAAGGTAGCCCACTTACGAAGTCCATAGTTACTCTCTCCTATTTCCGCAACAGAATCTTAATTGGCTGAAGCAACCCTGAAGGCAACTGAGATTCTACCTTAACCTACTGACAAGTAAGGCATTTACCCATAAAATCGATAATTTCACGTTTAAGACCTAGCCACAAATATAACTCGCGAAGGTCTCGGTACATCTTATTCCCGCCAAGAAGCATAGCATAAGGACTACTATGCGCCTCTCGCAGTATAGACTGCCTAAAATCAGTATCCCTCGGTACATAGACTCGCCCACGGAAACACAGTACCCGTTCGCTATTTAGTCCAAAATTTGAACTTTCCCCACTCTCAGTTTGTCAGAATCGAGGACTCAGTGACTCATCTACCAACTGTTTACCCTTAATTTGCTCAATCCACATCAGTTTAACTTGAAGTTTGGCCAGCAAACTACTATCATCGAACAAACTAAGACGAGTAAACATCACCCTTAGATCAGACATAGCCCTACGGCTCAGTGCGTCAGCTACCACATTTGCTTTACCAGGATGGTATTCCATCATGCAATCATAATCCTTTAGCAGCTCAATCCATCTACGCTACCTAAGGTTTAGCTTCTTCTAAGTGAGGAGATATTTAAGACTCTTGTGATTAGTGTAAATGATACACTTCTCACCATACAGGTAATGTCTCCATATTTTTAGTATGAAAACTATTGCAACCAACTCCAAGTCATGTGTAGGATAATTCACCTCATGAGCCTTAAGCTGTCGAGATGCATAGGCTACCACCATACCCTCTTGCATCAACATGCATCCCAAACCAACATGTGATGCATCGCTGTAGATAGTGAATTCTTTCCCAGACTCTGGTTGTATTAAGACAGGGGCTCAGTCAGAACCTTTTTAAGTTTCTCAAAACTCTCTTGCTACTTATCAGTCCAGTCAAATGGTACTTCTTTACGTAATAACTTAGTCAGAGGTGTAGCAATCAATGAAAACCCCACAACAAAACATCTATAATACTCTGCCAGACCTAGAAAACTTCAAATCTTAGATACAGTCTTAGGTGGTTTCCAATCCAGAATAGCTTCAATTTTTTGAAGATCAACCCTAATTCCTTCGGAAAATACTACATGGCCTAGAAATGTAACTTCCCTCAACTAGAACTCACACTTCCTGAATTTGGCATATAGCTGTTTTTCCTTCAGAGTCTACAGGACCACTCGGAGATGTGCATCATGTTCATCCTCAGTTCTCGAATACACAAGAATATCATCTATAAAGGTTCAGATAGCGTTAGAACACTCGATTCATCAAATCCATAAAAGCTGTCAGTGCATCTGTTAACCCAAACAGCATCATTAGGAACTTGTAGTGACCATAACGAGTCCTAAACGTTATCTTATAAACATAGGCCTCTTTGACTCTCAATTGATGATACCCAGAACGGAGATCAATTTTGATGAAAATCGAAGCTCCTCGAAGCTAATCAAAAAGGTCGTCAATCCTCGGCAAAGGGTTATTGTTCTTAATGGTCAGTTTATTCAATTGTCGGTAATCAATGCATATACGCATAAACCCACCCTTCTTTTTCACAAACATCACTGGTGCTCCCCACGAAGACCACTAGGTCGAATGAATCCTCAATCCAACAATTCTTGAATTTGAGCTTTCAGTTCCACAAGCTCCTCCAGTGCCATTCTATAAGGGACGATGGACATCAGAGCTATACGAGGTAGGAGCTCAATCCCAAATTCAACTTCACAGTTTGGAGGCAATCCAGGTAACTCATCGAGAAAAACATCCAGAAAGTCTTTAACTATTTTGATATCTCTAGCAGACGAAACCTCATATTCTGAAACATCGATGTAGGCTAGATACGCTTTACAACCCTTACGAACCAATCTTTCGAGCCTCAGTGCAAAGATCACATTTGACAAATAATCCTGACACTCTCCAATTAGAACTACCTCCTCATCCTCTGTAGTTTTTAGTATCATACATTTAGCAACACAATCCAAACTTGCCTGGTGTTTTACTAGCCAATCCATTCCCAAGATTAAGTCGAATTCACCAAAAGGTAGTTCCATCAAATCTGTCACAAAGGTTACCCCTAAAACCTCCAACAGCATATTTCTGAGTAGTTTATCTACCTTAACTTACTACCCCAAAGAACTTAACATGGTAACCTTACCTACAGTATTTTCAACCATTATACCGCCAAAGTTCTAGATACTGTGCATGCTATATAAGAATGCGTAGACCCCACATCAATCAATGCATTATAAGGTACATTATGGATAAAGAACGTATCGGTAATAACATCTAGGGCATCTCCATCCTCTCGGTGACGTGCAGCATAAACTAGAGCTGGCTATCCCGCCTCAATATAACCAACACCTTTGCCCGGTGCTCCACGACCACAGCTCAAACCATTTCCACCCCTAACCTTACCATGGCCTCTCGGTGGTGGCTGACGACCCCTTGGCGATTGCACATTACCCATACCAGTAGCTTGCACATAATCGTGCCTCTGTGGACACTCTTTGATACGGTGCTCCATCGATCTGCATCTCAAATAGGCTCTAGTTCTTTTCCAGCACTCGCCCTGATGGTGTCTCCCACAATTAGCACAAGGTTGCAATCTAGCAGCAGCAACAGGGGGCCCAACTCTGACCGGCCCATCAACTCTAACCTTTTTCTTAGCCTTTGAACGGAGCTGGAGGGCTCCACATCCCTCTTGTTGCTCCCTTTTTCCTTTCCACGGTTCTAGCACTCAACGCGCTTCACATCCTCGGCAATTTTACCTTATCCACTAAAGCAGCAAAATCTCACTCCCTCTGTGGAGCTATCAAAACTTGAAGACTATCTCTGAGGCCGTCCTCGAAATGAACACAGTGCCCATATTCAGTTGCACCATCCCACGTGCATAGCGGCTAAGTCGCAAAAATTCAGCCTCGTACTCGACCACAGATTTATCTCCCTTAGTCAAGTTTAGAAATTCTCTTCTCCGGGCATCCATAAAACTAGTGCCTACATATTTTCCTTGAAATGCAGTCTTGAAGAACTCCCATGTCAACCAGTCAGGCTGAGTACCCTCTTTCACTGTAAGCTAGCACTGATAAGCTTCGTCTCGCAGCAATGACACTGCACCTTTTAGCTTTTGCTTGAGGGTACAGTCGATGTCATCCATTATTGTTTCCGTGGATTCAATCTAATATTCAGCCACATTAGGGGCTACTCCAACAATACCCCTAAAGATCTCAGCTCCATTAGACCGGAGTCGTTCCGTAATCGACCCACAGCCTACAGTACCAGTATTAGGCCCAGCGACCCTTTCTAGAATTTAGAGCATAGCTTGGGGCAGTGCGTCATCCCCAGTCGCTCAATTATATGACCCCGTCTCAGTTACAGGTGAAGCCGGTGCCTCCCTAGCCTCAACATTTGGCATGTGACCAAATGACGAAGACCCAATCCTAGCTCCTTCTCGGCCGCTGCCACAACCTCTTGTACCCCTTCCACGAGTACCCCTAGTGTTCATTATCGAATATGCTTTATCTATTTTAACAATTTTATGCAGATTAGTTTACAGTTCCAGTAATTATTAGAATATGCTTTATGAAAAATAGTAGTTTAGAGTTTGTTCTCGTAGATCACAGTCTCATTACAGTTTCCAGTTTCCTACGGTTTTCAGTTTACTCTGACTAGAGTATCTCAGTACAGTCTACTACCTAAATTAGTCTCAGTATTTTCTATCTATTGCATTTTACTTTTAAAGAGACAACAATATCAAGAAAACTTATGGATTCGGCGCCGTAGACTCGGTGTGCCACACAATTAATAAAACCTTTCAAAACACTTCAAACCATTTGAAAGCAACTTTTAAAAATTCAAAAATTAAAAAACCATTCAACAGTCGAGTTTTGCAACCTGGCTCTGATACCACAAAATGTAACACCTCTAAATTGGCCTAGAAATTGTGGCTGAATCTAGCGATGTCACATTGGCGTGCCTTTCGTAAATCAAGTTGATATTGATGAAAAACCCAATTTTCCTATAAGTCCTCTTTCTATTACCTTCTATCGATTCAAAATCATGTCGTTTATTTCCAAAACGCATGCCATTACCAAAAATTTATTTACTTTTAAAAGAGTGGTTTAGTATTCAAAAAACCATTTACTTATCAAATCGTTATTAATTTCAAACCAAACTTTTATCGCGGAAGCCTTTTACAACAGTTGGCGTATTTGTTTAAAAGTTTGCTCATTTTGAAAACTCGAGTTTCCTAGTACTAGCAGATATAACTAACATATCAACAAAACCTCAATTTAAAAGTTAAAAATTAAAGGAGGCCTTATTACAAAACCAAAACCCAAATTAAATCCATAATCATTATAAAGTACTGAATTTAACTTAATGAGTATCATGGCCACCGCTGAGTCCTCCAAGCGCACTAAACCGCCTAAGATTAGGGATTACCTGTACAGTTAACGCAGAAAGGTGAGTTTACGAAAACTCAATGTGTAATTCCCCTGATAATCATACAGATATTATGCAATAGAAAGAACTGGGCCAAAGCCCTTTCACGGTAACAATATCAGTTGAGCCTTAGCCCATAACAGTATCATTTGGGCCTTAGCCCATAACAATATCAGATATTAGTATGCTGTATGCATGATGTATGTTTTTCCAACTAACCCTGCATACTATCTCCTGTCTAACCCTACACTCCTGTGGGAAATAAATCACCCACCCATCCCTACACTTATAAAGTTAGCACCGGTTGCGACGCTAAACAGTATCGCAGCAAAGCTGCCAGTAATATCAGTGGCTTAAAGGCATCAGTAGGTCCACAGCCGTCTTGGGCAACCCGTGCAACCTTAACACTACAGTACACTTCCTCCACAACAATAAACCTATCCCCATGAAGCATATCATAATAAAGTACATGTATGCAATACATATATATCAAATGGCATACTCAACTGATCATACATCATATAAGGGCATAACAGTCATTTTACCTCATAGGGGAAAAATAGTCATTTTATCAGTTTAGGGTCTAAGTATACTTACCGACCCTATAGTAGGTCCACAGCCATCTCGGGCGACTCGTGCAACCTTAACAGTACAAACAGTAAAAATGGGCCCAAGGCCCATTGAGCGGGCCTATGTGGGCCCACACGCCCGTGTGGCCCACAATACCTAGAAATGAGCTTAGCCATATGAACGACACAGTTAGGTCCAATATCTTCCACACATTTGTATGGTTTACTCGTGTAGGGCCCACGAGCCCATTGGGCCCACACGACCTATTTTGACCCAACATGGCCCAAAACGACCCTAGCCTATAAAATCGCTCATGGTGGCTTCTACGATCCAACGTCTACGACTATACAATCGAATTACCACACAGGCGAGCGCATGCCCATGTGGCATCAAAGATAACATTTTTCGGCTTTTGGCCGATTAGCAATAGTAACAGTGTGAATACACACCTATTTGCGAAGAGAGACAAAAGTCCACGACCACCCAAAACCTACATTCAGTTGAGGTATTCCATTAGTCGATTGGTAATAGAGTTAATAAACTCTTTTAATGCAAACCCAAACCATCCTTTTTACTTGCCTTGATAGAGTAATTGCAGCTTAGCCCACTTATACAACTGATCAAAATTGAGCACCCAAAACTCCTAGTAAACTGATAGAAAGATAAAATATTAGAAACAAGATTAGCACGGCAGAGCGAGAAAAGAAAGGGAACCGTAAAGACAGAGTCTGAGCATAGACCTTCCGAAATGCAAAGTCAGTACTCAGAGAAGAAACAGTAGGCTTACACCCAACACGAAAGCCGGAAGCAATCGCTTTGACGAAGATAACAATGGCCCAATTACCCCCTGTCGAAAAACAGCAGCAGCATAAGATGTTGGGTGCCAAACCAAAAAGATTAGGAGAGAAAAAAGAAGAAAAGCTATAACGACTAGTTGTATTACCACCTACATCATCAGAAAACACAGAAGAAACGGCACAGAGAAGGGTGAGAGAATGAACAAAATTTGATTAAGGTAACAATATGAAAAAGAAGGAGAAATAGGTAGTAAAGAATTAAGTTGCCAAGAGAAAGTGTTGAGAGGTAGGTAACAAGAACATTTGGCTTCAAAAGGAAGCTAAATGAGAGAGAGATAAGAGAGCAATTGATCCACAAAAAGAAAAGAAAATATGAAAGAAGGAAAAAGGTAATAAAATCTACAGTAAAAATTCGGCACTAAGGAATAAACGAAAAGGTCCCAAAATGCAAAAACCCGAAACTGAAAATGAAAAGAGGGGAGAATCAAACATACCCCTAGCTGAATTCTCAAAGTCTAAAGTCCCAATTCGACACAACCCCACTACACCTCAAACTCCACTTTTTCCTCCCTAAAATCTCTCCTAATATCCCTCCTCAAATCCTTCCAACCGACCAATTCAAATTCCACCACAACCCTGCAATATTTTGCTTAAACACTACTACCCACACAACCTTCATTGTGCAAACTAAGACTCAAACCTCAAACCTCAGACATTAATAACACGCCACTTACCCTTGGACCAGCAGGCTTTTATGACATGTTTCATCAACAATAATTTAAAAGCCTAGTAACCAAAGACAAGGGTTCAATCAAGTAAAAAGTAAAATTTTTGTACAAGCCAAGGTTTGAACTCAAGACTTCTCAGACACTTCCCAGGGTACTTAACCACTAAAGCAGACATGCATTTGTGTCAAAAACATACAAAATTAAAAACATAGATTTTTGGGATGTTATACGTTTTGGGCCTTGTAGAGCGTATAAGGGACGAAGTACATGTGTATGAATGGTTTTAAATTGGATGAAATTTTTATGACCCGATTTTGTATGGATGTTTATGTTTAAGTCCAGTAACGCCTCGAACCCTGTCCCGATGTTGGATATGGGTAAAAGGTGTTACAAGATAAGCTTAAAAGTGAGTCAACGATGATTCGACAGTTGAAATCCCGATTGAACCTTAGGAATAGTTTAGAATGCTAGTGACATGTCATTAGAAATATTTGATTTGGCTACTTCGGGCCATGATATAGCACTATGGGTGTGTGATAAATTGATTTGGCTTCAGGCCATGATATCAGAATTATGGCTAAGTTACCTTGATTTAGTTTCGAACCATGGTATAGATACTTATCGTGTGAGATCTCTATATATCGAACTTCTATTACGAGTGGTTCAACGGGTAAATAGAAGACGATAATATGTATGAGACTTGTACGAGATGGTGCATGTATGTGCATGAGTTATTTTAGCATTGGACTGAGAAAAAGATGATGAAAATATATAACTTTATGAATGAGTATTGGAAAGGTTTGTTAATTGAAATGAGTTATGTGTTGGTGGTTTAATTCATTGAATTATGTTTATGTGATTGCATTAAATTTATTTCATATGAGTTTACTAAGCTTTATAGCTTACTTGGTGTATTTTTCCATGTTTTATAGTAAATCAAAGCTACCTCGGATTCGGGGATCGTCGGGAACATCATCACACTATGAACATCTTTTTAGTACCTTTTGAAGTTGTAAATATGGTATATGGCATGTATGGGCTAAATGTTACCTTGGTATGATTTTGAATTAGGAAATTATAGCCATGTGATTGGGCTTCAGATTGATATGGTTGATAGAAGTGCAATTAACCTATGGTATGTGTTCATTTATGTTATATGATGAATATGATATACCTTGTGAATTTGATCGTTTTGGTATGGTTGACTTGTTAGGTAAATAGATAAATTACATAGTGATATAATGTTGGTACTTTATAGATGAGAAATGGCATATTATTGATATGTTTTGATATTGACTTGGTAGTTGGATTTATGAAGAATTGTATGATTAGAGTAAAGCTAAATTGATGATTAAGGCATGTTCATTTAGTATGCATTTGGCTTAGTAATTAGTCATGAGATGAGTAATAGAATGGATGGTTATAAATGAGCATGAAATGGAAATGTTAGTTGTATATTTGAGTATGAAAATGGTACCATTTATGCTATTGTAGGTAAGTGCCTTTGGGGTGAGAAATGTGGTTTATAACTAGCCTATTTTGGTCCACACGGCTGCATGTGCTCAGCCGTGTGTGATACATGGCCTTAGTACACGGCCGTGTCTCCCCTAAAACTTAATTAGGAAAGAAACAGTGAGTTACATGGCCATGTCATCGGTTGTGTGACCCAAGTTAGTATGTATGCCCTGTTTTCACACGGTCTATGGCACTAGCATGTTTGGTGGCCGTGTGAGGCACACGACCTGTTCACACGGGCGTGTGATGTTTAAAAGTTAGAAAATTTTCCAAGTTCCAAAATTTTTTATATGTGATCAGTTTAGTCCTGAACCTTCACTAAAGCATGTTTAAGGTCTCGTAGACCTTCTAAAGAGACATTTTGTTTATAAATGAATATGATATAATGATATATGATCAATGTATATGAAATGTTTATATTTTGATGTGATTTGTTTGTATTTTGATGTGATTTGTTTAGTAATGCCTCTTAACCCTAGTCTGGCAATGGATACGGGTTAGGGGTGTTACAAATTGTTGCTTAAAATGAAAGATAAAACTTATGGTTAGTGATAACAACAAGATTTCAATGTAAGAAGATGAAGATCTTTCATAATATTCATGTTAATTTCTTTATTTGTGCATAAATATATTATGATGTTATGATTTTAACAAGTAAATGTTATGTGCGTGTCATAAAAATGAAGAAAAAGAGAAGAAAGAAGAGGATCAAATTATAGATAAAAGGAAAATGTGTAGCCAATTAGTGAAGAAAGAAGGAAACTTTAAAAATCAATCCTTGGTTGTAAGTACTACAAGGGTTTAATCGTATTTTTAAAAATTATTAGTAGAAATTTTTATCCAAATGATTAAATTTTAATAATATGTAGTGGTATTAAAAAGGACTAAATTGTAATGAAGGTGAAATATGCTATAAGAGAGCTAATGACAATAATAAAATAGTTTAGTGAAGTATATGTAAAAGTGACTATGCTATGAATACTATAAGTAAAGTAAATTACAAGTTATATGTATAATTTATAAAATATGGATGAAATTGAAATGAATTCAAAGATGATATATTTGATGTTAAGCCCAAGTAGATAAAATTAGAACTATTAGGATAGTAGTGGCATGCCATTAAGGAATATTTAGTATGCACTCTGTTTATCCTCTTCAATAGTGTTCTATTATTCACTTTCCCAGTGTTCTATTATTTGCTTTGAGGATGTTCTGTTCAGTTCCATATATCCTAACTGTTCTATTAAGTACACTTTAGGCCTTGCATATGAAATACAAATTGATAAGTGTAATTTGAACAAGCGTGATTAATGTTACAAGTATATATAATATATTCACATTTGATATGTACATAATTCTTTATTAATACAATGTTTCCAAATATACCTTTAAGCTCACAACTAAATTCTTGTAGTACTTACTAAGCTATTTTAGCTTAATGCATTTTCTTTTAACGCCTAGGTTAAAGAAAAGAGGAGAAACTAGAAAGTGGTCCGAGACTTGCTCATCTCATCAGATCCTGAGTTCAAGAGAGTATGACTTCTAAATTTTCGGTTAGAATGGCATGTACATAAGTATTTAGTGTGTGCTTCTAGTATGAAGGACTAAAATGTAAAGTTTACAAACTTTATAAATTATAACAACTTTATCTAAGTTTGAGTAGTATGGTGTTAAGATGGTGTTATGGTGTTTTTAAATGTTTAAATTATCAATTGGTTGGTTTGCTATTGAAATTTGATATGCAGGGACTAAGGTGTAAAAGTTTAAAATTTGCAACATTTCCTTCAATGTTAGCCCTCACTATAATAGCCCCGTTTTCTGTGGTGTTAGAAACAGTGGTTTCCGAACCAGAATTTCGATCAGTGGGTCAAAAAAATTTATTTATTTAATATTTACAAGGTTATTAGCAAGTCGTATTAAGGTTTGGTTAGATAATTTTAATGTTTGACTAGTTAATTAACAAAAATGACTAAATTGTAAAAATTTTAAAAAACCATTCGCTATTGAATTATATTTGCTAAATGTGTATAAATGTAATACCCCGAAAATTACTACAGTAGGAAAGTAATATATTATCCTTAATATAGTAAAGTAAGGAAATAAAGTGACAGAAAGGGAAACTTTGAGTTATGTCAACATTGGGAGGTCTATTATGATATATTAATTCAAGAAAGGGCTAAATTGTAAAAGTGAGAAAAGTTTTGTTGCCTAAGAGTAAATACTCAAAATTTAAGGGGTTAAAGTATAAATATGAAAAAGTTGAAGGACCAATAGTGCAAATATTTTGAGTGTGGAATGATCTAGAAACTAAGGAAAATGGATGAATTAGGACCAAATTGAATAGGTGAAGAATTATGAGGGACTAAATCACAATTTTACCAAATTAAGTGATGACTCAAGGATGAAATTTTAAAAAATCATAAAGGGAAAATGGTCAATTAGAAGGAGAGAGAAATCTAGAAGGCAATGATGATGGTGGTGATATTTTAGATTAAATAAATAAATAAATATTAGTTTATAATATCTTGATTTGATTTTTTTAATGATATTTTATCATCTTATTATTTTATTTAGTATATATATATGTGGAAAGAAATATGAAGAGCCATCATCAACCATCTTTTCCATGCACCAACGTGAGAAGAAGAGAGAAAGAAAGAAAGTTTTGCTTTCTTTACAATTTGGTCCTTCCACCAAAAATTCACCATTTTCACCTAGAAATCAAAAAAATTTCCATGGTTACCAAGAGAGAAAAATAATAAGGAGACTTTGGGGAACTAGAATATTAAGTTAGGGTTAATAAATAGAAGCTGGAGGAGAGAGAAAATCAAGTTAAAGTTTCAAATAAATATGACAAGGTAAGAACATTAAGATTTTAATATATTTTTAAGTTTTATATTATTGAAAAAAAATGGAAATGATGTTAATGTAGAGTTTTCTTATATATAGTTCTATGTTTTTGATATTTTAATGAAGGGAAATAAGAGAAAGTGATGGGAAATATTGTAGAGAAAGGCAATAAGGGTGTTATAAACTTGGTAATTAATATCTTGCACTAAAACAGTTTTGGATAGCAGCAGTAAGCTAAATTTGAAAAATCACCAAAAATTGTGAAAAACAAATTAAAGGCTGAATAAAATATTAAATTAAATTTTATTGAGTCTAATTTTTCATAGAAGAAACAGTGTAAGCAATGGAAATGTAAATTATGAGGTATAATAAATTTTGTGAGACAAGGTCTAAATGATTTCGGGTTCCCCTATTCTGACTTTGGAAAATCATCAAAAAATTGTAAAAAAATAATTAGGAGATTAAATTTATATTTTTAAATCCTTAATGAGTCTATTTTCAAAATAAATAAATGGAGGCATCATCTAAATCCCATACTAAGAGATAATTAATTTTTAGTAAAGGAAGGTCGAAGCTATTAAAGAGCAGAATAGGGATAAATTTGAAGATTTTACTATACTTATTGGATAAATGATAAATTTTTAAATTTTTATGTTAGGAATACATTTGAGTCTAGTTTCAAAAACATCAAGCGAATCTTAATTTGGAATTCTTTAGCTCAAGATATAAATAATTTAGTGACTATGACTCAAATGGACAGCTTTGAAGAAAACATATAAGTAAATAGTGAAATTATAGAGAATGTTACTTATAAGCATGTTATATACATTAAAGATATGGAATGGAGAGGAGGAGGAGGAAAATTTATACATGAATATTCAGCTAGCAAGGGTCTACATAAAAAATGGCTAATTTGTATATTTTAAGATCAGGGACTAAATTGAATAAAAGTAAAACTTTAGCAGTAATTTTATAAAATATTAAAATTGACCAAATTGAGAAAAATAAATTATTTTATTGTCTAAATTAATAAATTGAATGAAATTATAAATTTAGACCAATCGGTTGAAAAATCGAGGAAAAATAAAAAATTACCAAAAATGCTCTTGAATCTTGGTATTTCTGCAATTTAACCAGCTAAGTTGTGTAACTAAATTGTGTATATTTATAAGCTTGAATTAAATGTTGTCTATGTATTTTGTACAAATTTTATATATATGACATTGAAAATATATTTGACAAAACCCGATAAATGATAATGATCGATAAATGATAGATGATAAAAATGTTACTTTTATGCTTGTAATGAATCTAAAATGTGTTTATTAGAATTATATAAATATTGTAAGTGTATGAAATAATCACATGCCTGATAATGTCTGAAAAATGTTAAATCCCGTTTGAATAAATGAAAAATCGATGGATAGGTAATTGACCATATTGAATGAGGTCCTGCATTTGTTGCAGAATGGATTTAGCTCGGACGAGTAATCCTATTAACCTCATTTCTGAACAGATTTAGCCTGGACTGGTAATCCTGATAAAAGTCTCTCGAGCATATATGTAACGCCTCGAATTTGGGCTTAGGAGAAATGGGCTCGTGTATCGGAGAAATTCAAATTTTTGTGGACAAGAAAAGTATTTTGTAATTTCATGTTTGGATTGTTAATTAAATGATTTGGAGCGTTTGGGGATGTCCGGGAAGTCCTGGACTCATATAGGGACTTTAAGAAAAAAGTTTAGTTTTTCTCATTAAGTGGACATTAGAGTCACAAGGAAGGGTTTAAAAATATTTTTTTAGTTATGGCTTGACACATAGAAGCTTGTGGTCTGGTGGCTAGGAGTGTTGGTAACATGTAGGAAGCCCAAGGTTCGAATCCTGGCCATTGCTTAAAATTCTTTAAATTTTTGCATGTAGGCATGGTAGCTGGCGCTTAAATCTATTATATATTTGGAAGGGATTGGTGACACAAAAAGAGATTCTAGAAGGGTGGCTAATAGCGTGCTGGGTATTTGGAAGGGACCAGGTTCAAGTTGGTTTAAGGGAATAAAATAGTTAATTGTTTTAAGGTTTAAAGGGAACATGGCACACGGGAAGGAAGGTTTAAAATTAATTGCGTGGGGCTATTGGCATGAAAGTTTATTTGATACAGTGGCAAGGCATGTGTGTGTATAAGGGGCGTGTTTTGGAGGTCACTAGTTCGAGTTGTATAGCAGGTAGAATTTTCGTTTTATTCTTGAATAAAACGATGGCTTCACCAGGTAAGGTTAAATTTATTCATGACCATATTATAGTGTAAAGGAGAAACGTGGTGCAGTGGCCAGCAGTATGCTTATGGGGCGCAGTGTTGATGCTGAGGGCTGGAGTTCGAGCCTCACCCTGCGCATGAGTTTAAATTTTTGCTGCTTGTGCATGAAGACTTGGTCAAGCAGTGGATGGAAGCTGCTGTCGATGATCAAACCAAACGGTGGAATTTGGACTGATAGGCTACTGATTTTAAGTTGCTAATAAAGGAAATATTATGGGAAATTTTGGCCAAATGTAGGATAAATTTTGCTGCCATTCGGTCATTTGAGATATGGCTAATAATCTTTTGATTTACTTTCCTTTTGTTTCTTAGTTTTGACCGAATTGGGAGGGAATCCTTAGTTGCCAAGTATGGTGTTTTTAGCTAGGCTTTTTCAGCATTGGTGGGGAATGGAAAGATTACTTTTTTTTTGTTTTGATTGACACCTTCTTCTTTCTCACAAAAAATTCTTGTGAGCCGATTTTGTATTATTCCCTCTTAGTATTTTTCCTTTCCATTCTTTTGAATCCAAATCAAACACACCTCTACTCCATTAGTTTTGAACTAACACATACACATTTTGCTTATACCTTTCAAGATCCTTTCTCTTTTCTTTTGATTTTGGCAATACCAAATGCACATTGGTCACTTTTCTTCTCTTTTGGCTTTGTCTTAGCCGATTGCAATTTGCTTCATAGCTAGTGTCATGGCTAACTTCTCTTAAACCAAACATTCCATCTCTTGTTTGACCAACCGATACTTTATTTCTCCTATCTCTTCTTGTTGTTCTCTTTGACCAAATATTCCTACTTGTCATTCACTCTATCTTTTTCCCCTTGTGCAATAGTAGCCAAATGTACTATAGGCAAGTTGTACCCTTCTCCTTCTCAATTCTCTATTTCGATTGTGACCAAGCGTTCAAGACTCGAATTCCTTTCCTTTGCGAACGATCTCTAGTTTTGGTTAAGTATCTTAATCGTAAGTGTTGATTACATTGTTTGGAAAATTACGTGTACCCTTATATGATTAATTGCTTTCTTCTAAGCGAGTGTCTTATGGCACTGTATTCTGATTGGTTGTGATTAGGGTATCGATTTGTTTAAAGGGAGCATGGGCCGGATATAAGAGAAACCCCTAACAATCTTGTACCTACCGAATCTTGTTAATGGTTTATGGATCGAACCGTGGGTAAGTGTTGTTGCCCGAATACTCTATAGGTTTATATATTGGGATTGTAAGACATGTTTTCTTAAGTGATGGGGTCTAATAAGATGTATGTCGTTTCAGGTATTCGACCAAATAGTGATATTGATTGTAGTCAATTGATTTAAGAAATTCAAGATCATTCGTGCGCATAAGGTGAGGTGGTGTGTATTTTGGATTAAGGGTTGGAAATGTTTAACCCTTGTGACTGTTGACTAATAAGGCATTGATGGATTTGTAGGTTTTGCACGAAGGAGTTAATTGCACAGCATGTATTCAGGTTTGTTAACAACACTTTTAGATCTCAATGGCGAAATGTAGAAATGGCAAGTGCCGAATAGCCGACGAATCAATTGTTGGCCACATGGGCGTGCGAACGTTCATGTGTTTGATTGAGGCCACGGAGTGTGACCTCACATCAAAAAACGGCTATCATGGATGATTTCATGAGTTGGGCCGAAACGGGCCGAATGGGCCCATAGGCCCGTGGGCCCACTAGATGGGTTTTAGACCATTTTTGAATCTCTGGACTATTTGGCTGCATGTGTCGGTAGACGACCATGGGCCTACTAATGGGCCTTCACATATGAAGGACCACACTGATAAATGACTAAAATGCCCCTAAGGGTAAAATGACCAAAATACCCTTCGTGGGTAAATTAACCGTTTTGACACTTTATAATGTTTGAATTATTATTTATGCTCTGATATATATGTATGTGCGTATATTCTGCAATTTGACATTACATGACATTAAGTATGTTGCATTGCATGGGGCTTGGGTATATATATTTTTGGAGGAAGTGTACTGTTCTGGCAGCTTCGCTGCATTATTCTGAGGCTTATAGCCAATATTCTGGCAGCTCTGCTGCATGTTATCGGTACCACACTGTGGAGTGTAGGGTTGAGTGGGTTGATTATATCCCCACATGAAGTGTTGGGTTGGACGGAGATGGAGTGTAGCGGATGGATTGGGTAGGATTCGGATTGCATGTTATACTGTTACTGTAATATTTTTGATTATATGCCACTGATTGTGATATGGGCTCTGAATTGCATGCTATACTGTTTACTGAATGTGATATGTTACTGTAATGGGCTCTAGCCTAGACTGACTCTGTTATGTTGTTATTGCCAGGGTTACACACTGAGTATTCGTATACTCACCCAATTATTTTAACTATACAGGTAATTCCGAGGCATAGGCGATTTAGTGCTACGTGGACTTGGAGGTGGCCACACTCTACTTTTATATTGTTTCTGGTTTTTATTTATTTTAATTATGGTTTTTATTTTGGGTTTGTAATAAGGCCGTTATTTAAATTTTCTTAAGTTTTGGGGTTATTTATCTGCATGTTTAAAATCTGTTAGCTCTAAGACGCGTTTTACAAAATGATTTCTATTTTCCAAAAACCACGTTTCCACAAAAATGTGAATTCAAACAAAGCTTCCGTAACAAATATGTTTTTCTAAAGTAAACTATTTTCATAACCTGATTAATCAAAGGTAGACGGAATAGTGATTTCTTTAAAATTTCTTTAAGAAGGGTTTTCAATGAAAACACGGTTTTCTAAAACCACTTCAATGTGACACACCGAACTGGGTCTAACTTCTAGGCTGGGTTTGGGGTGTTACATTTAGTGGTATCAAAGCCCAGGTTACAAAACTCAGCTGTGGAATGGGATTTCGAAATTTTTTTTGAATTTCTATAAAATGTTTTCAAAAGTTGGGTTTACTTCGAAATTTAATATTCTTCAAACATTTTCAAAAGATTTGGGAAAAATTTTAATTCTACTACTGAAAGTGTGGTCTCCAAGTTTTCGGCACCAAATCTATAAGTGTTTTAATCACTGTTATCTGCTTAGCTTATTGAATATTGAGATTGTTATACTATGACACTTTAGATAGGTTAGACTGAGACTATAGGAAATTGAAGACTGTAGTGTGATCTCGATTCGTGAAAAACAAACTTTAAATTCCTATCTGCATAAGACATTATTAATAATTACTGAAACTTTAAGTTATTTCATAAAATTTCTAATAAGACAAAACACGAATAGAGGATGAGTTCAAAGGTACACTCGGACGAGGTTCAAGAGGCCGAAGTAGAGGCCGTGGGGGTGCGTAAGTTGGACCTTTGTCGTCGGGCTATAAATTTAGTCTGGAATTAGAGTACACAACAAAAGCATAGTGGTATGATTCGAGTAGAGTGGCTAGTTGATTGTTGGAAATTTCAAGGACGAAATTTCTTTAACTGGGGTACAGTTATAACGCCCTGAATTTGGCCCTAGGCGAAATGGGCCTCTTGTATCGGAGAAATTTAAATTTTTGTGGACAAGAAAAGTATTTTGTAATTTTATGTTTGGATTGTTAATTAAATGATTTGGAGTGTTTAGGGATGTCCGGGAAGTCCTGGACTCATATAGGGACTTTAACAAAAAAATTTAGTTTTTCTCATTAAGTGGACATTGGAGTCACAATGAAGGGTTTAAAAATATTTTTTTGGTTATGGCTTGACACATAGAAGCTTGTAGTCTGGTGGCTAGGAGTGTTGGTAACATGTAGGAAGCCCATGGTTCGAATACTGGCCATTGCTTAAATTCTTTTAAATTTCACATGTTGGCATGGTAGCTGACGCTTAAATCTGCTATATATTTGGAAGGGATTTGTGACACAAAAAGAGATTCTGGAAGGGTGGCTAATAGCGTGCTGGGTATTTGGAAGGGAGCAGGTTCAAGTTGGTTTAAGGGAATAAAATCGTTAATTGTTTTAAGGTTTAAAGGGAACATGGCACACGGGAAGCAAGGCTTAAAATTAGTTACATGGGGTTATTGGCATGAAAGTTGATTTGGTACAGTGGTAAGGCGTGTGTGTATAAGGGGCGTGTTTTGGAGGTCGCTGGTTCGAGTTGTATAACAGGCGAAATTTTCTTTTTATTCTCGAATAAAATGATGGCTTCAGCAGGTAAGGGTTAAATCTATTCGTGACCATATTATAGTGTAAAGGAGAAATGCGGTGCAATGGCCAGCAGTATGCTTCTGGGGCGTAGTGTCAGTGGTAAGGGCTGGAGTTCAAGCCTCACCCTGCGTATGAGTTTAAATTTTTGCTGCTTGTACATGAAGACTTGGTCAAGTGGTGGATGGAAGCTGCTATCGGTGATCAAACCAAGCGGTGGAATTTGGACTGATAGGCTGCTGATTTTGAGCTACTAATAAAGGAAATATTATGGGAAATTTTGGCCAAATGTGGGATTAATTTTGCTGCCATTCGGTCATTTGAGATATGGCTAATAATCTTTTGATTTACTTTCCTTTTGTTTCTTAGTTTTGACCGAATGGGGAGGGAATCCTTAGTTGCCAAGTATGGTGTTTTTAGCTAGGATTTTTCGGCATTGATGGGGAATGGAAAGATTACTTTTTTGTTTGTTTTGACTGACACCTTCTTCGTTCTCACACAAAATTCTTGTGAGTCTATTTTGAATTATTCCCTCTTGGTATTTTTCCTTTCCATTCTTTTGAATCCAAATCAAACACACCTCCACTCCATTTGTTTTGAACTAACACATACACATTTTGCTTATACCTTTCAAGCACCTTTCTCTTTTCTTTTGATTTTGGCAATATCGAATGCACATTGGTCACTTCTCTTCTCTTTTGGCTTTGCCTTAGCCGATTTCAATTTGCTTCA
Source organism: Gossypium stocksii (assembly GCA_020496765.1). Taxonomy (NCBI): domain Eukaryota; kingdom Viridiplantae; phylum Streptophyta; class Magnoliopsida; order Malvales; family Malvaceae; genus Gossypium; species Gossypium stocksii. The sequence continues at coordinate 62,209,339 of CM035622.1, forward strand.
TAGCTAGTGTCATGGCTAACTTCTCTTAAACCAAACATTCCGTCTCTTGTTTGACCAACCGATACTTTATTTCTCCTATCTCTTCTTGTTGTTCTCTTTGGCCGAATATTCCCACTTGTCATTCACTCTCTCTTTTTTCCTTGTAAAATAGTAGCTGAATGTACTATAGCCAAGTTGTACCCTTCTCCTTCTCAATTTTCGATTTTGATTAGGACTAAGCGTCCCAAACTCGAATTCCTTTCCTTTGAAAATAATCTCTAGTTTTGGGTAAGTATCTTAATCACAAGTGTTGATTACATTGTTTAGAAAATTACGTGTACCCTTATGTGATTAATTGCTTTCTTCTAAGCGAGGGTCTTATGGCATTGTATTTCGATCGATTGTGATTAGGGGATCAATTTGTTTAAAGGGAGCATGGCCCGGATATTGAAGAAACCCCTAACAATCTTGTACCTACTGAATCTTGTTAGTGGTTTATCGATCGAACCGTGGGTAAGTGTTCTTGCCCGAATACTCTATAGGTTTATATATTGGGATTGTAAGACATGTTTTCTTAAGTGATGGGGTCTAATAAGATATATGTCGTTTCAAGTATTCGACCAAGTAGTGATATTGATTGTAGTCAATTGATTTAAGAGATTCAAGATCATTCGTGCGCATAAGGTGAGGTAGTGTGTATTTTGGATTAAGGGGTGGAAATGTTTAACCCTTGTGACTGTTAACTAATAAGGCATTGATGGATTTGTAGGTTTTGTATGAAGGAGTTAATTGCACAGCACGTATTCAGATGTGTTAACCACACTTTTAGATCTCAATGGCAAAATGCCGAAAAGGCAAGTGCTAAATAGTCGACGAATAGATTGTTGGCCACATGAGCGTGCGAACGTTCATGTGTTTGATTGAGGCCATGGAATGTGACCTCACATCGGAAAACGGCTATCATCAATGGCTTCATGAGTTGGGCTGAATGAGCCCAATGGGCCCGTGGGCCCACTAGATGGGTTTTAGACCATTTTTGAATCTCTAGACTGTTTGGCTGCATGTGTCGCTAGACGACCAAGGGCCTACTAATGGGCCTTCACATATGAAAGACCACACTGATAAATGACTAAAATGCCCCTAAGGGCAAAATGACCAAAATACCCCTCGTGGGTAAATTAACCGTTTTGACCCTTTATAATGTTTGAATTATTGTGTATGCTCTGATATATATATATATATGTGTGTGTGTGTGTGTGTGTATATTTTGTAATTTGACATTACATGACATTGAGTTTGTTACATTGAATTGGGTTGGGTATATATATTTTTGGACGAAGTGTACTGTTCTGGCAGCTTCACTGCATTATTCTGAGGCTTATAGCCTAATGTTCTGGCAGCTCTGCTGCATATTATCGATAGTGCCGCATCGGTACTACACTATGGAGTGTAGGGTTGGGTGGGTTGATTATATCCCCACATAGAGTGTTGCGTTGGATGGAGATGGAGTGTAGCGGATGGATTGGGTAGGATTCGGATTGCATGCTATACTGTTACTGTAATATTTCTGATTATATGCCACTGATTGCGATATGGGTTCTGAATTGCATGCTATACTATTTACTGGATGTGATATGTTACTATAATGGCCTCTAGCCCAGACTAACTCTGTTATGTTGTTATTGTCGGGGCTACACATTGAGGATTTGTATACTCACCCAATTATTTTAACTGTACAAGTAATTTCGAGGCATAGGCGATTCGGCGTTACGTGGACTTGGAGGCAGCCACACTCTGCTTTTATATTGTTTCTGGTTTTTATTTATTTTAATTATGGTTTTTATTTTGGGTTTGTAATAAGGCCATTATTTAATTTTTCTTAAGTTTTAGGATTATTTATCTGCATGTTTAAAATCTGTTAGCTCTAAGGCGCGTTTTACAAATTGATTTCTATTTTCCAAAAACCACGTTTCCATAACAAATGAGAATTCAAACAAAGCTTCCAAAACAAATATGTCTTTCTGAAGTAAACTATTTTCATAACCTGATTAATCAAAGATAGACGAAATAGTGATTTCTTTAAAATTTCTTTAAGAAAGGTTTTCAATGAAAACACGATTTTTTAAAAACACTTCAATGTGACACATCAAACTCGGGTCTAACTTCTAGGCTGGGTTTGGCATGTTACAATATGTGGCAATTAAGATTTAGCCTGGACTAGTAATCCTAATTGAGCCCAAGTCAGGATTTAGCCTGGATTAGTAATCCAAATTAAGCTCTATAGAGCATTTGTCATTGAAAGGATTTAGCCTAGACTGGTAATCCCGACAATACTCTTTAAGCATATGTTATAGAGGTTTTAGCCTAGACTGGTAATCCTGCTGTATAAAATGTGGCTCGGGAGTGTGTTATCTGATAACTGCCCTGAACATGAACTGACAGATAAGATCATGGTTGGACCATGGCATAGTGATAGTGAAGATTTAAGACCATAGCTGGGCTATGGCATCAGTGGACCACAATGAAAATTAGTGAATATTAGTGAACATAAGACCATGGTTGGACCATGGTAGTAAGAGAAAAGGTAAAAGACCATAGCTGAGCTATGGCATCCTAGTGATAAGACCATAACAGGGTTATGGCAGTACGAGTGTAAGACCATGGTAAGGCCATGGCAACATAAGTGCAAGACCATAGTTGGACTATGGCATCAGTGAAAAATGACGTACTCAATTTCATAAGTCGTTCACTAATTTGATAAAAAGTGACAAACAATACGTGAATTAAAGTGATTGAACATAAATAGTTAGCGGTATTGAGCTCACTCACGTGAATTTATCATTGGAAATGTGATTGACAAGAAGTGTTACATGGAATTATGTGATATAAAGAAATACGAGTTGATGAGAAATGAACATAGAACTTGGTTGATGAATGAGTTCATTTGTGATTATATATTTGTACACCTTGAGTGTACTATCCGTATGAATTGGTATTTCAAATGAGTTAATAAGAAGAGTTTTAATATGAAATAATCTAAATTTGAAATGAAATACTATGAAAATGTACTTGAAATACATTGGTATGTTTTGTATATGTTATTTGAGTTCATGATGTGGAAAATAAATGTATATGGAAATATGAGATGATAATATCTATACGTGGAATTTATTGATGGACACGTGCATTCATGATTATAAATTGGCATACCTTGAAAGTATTACTTGTATGATGATGATATTTCAAATGATTTAATGAATAAAGTTCCGACATGGCATAATCTGAGCATGAGGCAAATAATTATGAAATTGAACTTGAAACACATGGAAATGATATTTATTTGATATATTGAAATATGACATGGAAAATACATGTATGTGAAACTTACCTGATAATTATGCATATTTAGGATTATGAACTGTTACCAGAATAAATATGTACAAAATTCATGAAAGTGATGGTACATGAAATATTGATATAATGAATTGAATGATTTATGTTTATGAAGAAATAGCAAGAGAATGATATGTATCATGACTAACATGTAAATATGTGACTATCTTTGATACGTTGATACAAGGAAAATTATGTAAATTAAAACGAGTAATAAATTCAAGTGAGACATGTCGAGAAAATAAGTTTGTCAATATTAAAGTACGCTAACCAGTATTGTTGCTTGATGCTTAGGCAAGTGCCAAACCATTGGTTGAATGGTAATATGTTCACTTATAAGATGCATTGGAATGGTAAGTGCTTAGATGAAAATATGCTTGTCTTTATGAAAGAGTGGTAAGGTTTAAGTTATGAAATTTCTTATGAAATGACTTGTTATGTGATTAATTTGAAAAAAAGTCTATGTTTAAATGCACTAGCCTTTAGCTATGATGGAATGATATGATTGGTGCGTTATGTAAATGGTGGAAATGTGGAAATTTATCGGAAGCTCGATTGGGTTGGAAGCTTGTTGGAGATATATCACTTTATCCATCGATTATATCGGTATTTTCGAATGTTTTGATTTTGGTTATAATGGCATGTTTAGGTATTATGTTTAATGATGGCTTATAAGTAGTGTATTGAGCTTAGCCACTTATTTTGACTTGTTTTGAATGTCTAATTATGGCTTGTAAAATGGATTATTTTGTCTACATGGTCTAGAACACAACGTGTGTCTTGGCCATGTGAAACTTGCACCTTAGTGATTTTGCAAGTCAGAGAGTTACACGGGTTAGGGATAATAGGCGTGTGAACCCACACAACTTGACCACACAAGCGTGTGACTCCTATAAGTGAGAAAATTTTGGAATTTTGTGAAAAATTCTCTGAGTTTTTGATTTAGTCTCGACTCGATTCTAATGTTTTTGATATCGTTGTGGTTTAATCTAGCTACCCAAGGGACTATTTTAAAAATTGTTTAATGAAAAGTTACCATTGTTGTTTATAAAGCTTTTTGAATGTTCATGGTTGATTTCAAAGCTTGGTGTTGAAATAGCACTACTTGTAAAATGAATTTAGGTAATTTAATGTTTAGGGACTAAAATGATAAAATATTGAATTTAGCATGATATTCTTGTAAAATTTCATTAAATGTGGACTGTAAAGGATTAATGGTGAGTTTGACCTAAGGGTTTTTGGCTTAATTGTGATAAATGTGTAAGTTTCGATTTTAAGTACTTAATTGAATAAAAAGGTAAAAGTTTAGGAAAATAATGTAAAATGTTATTAAACAGTCAAATGCATGTGTTTAGATATTTTAAGGTATTTGAAATGGTAAATTGAGTTAAATTATTATATAGGTCAAGAAACAGATCAACCGATCGATAAACACATAAAAGGGAAAATCATTGTGTAGCCCTTGGTGTGGTATTTATTGTTGTTTCATTTAGGTAATTTTGTTTTAGGTTCTTTTTTATTGATAATTAGTTATGTTTGTATTAAGAATATATATGTTGCCTTGATTGTTGAAATAAATGTTGAAATGGATATTGAAGGATTGAATTGTAAAGTATAGCAATTTACGTGTTTGGAAATGAATTGAGAGTTGTTATGGAATGCATATGATCATGTTGAATATGGCATTATGTTATAATGATGGAAAGAGTATGAGATTTGATTTAAGGCCCGTGTGAGCTTAGTGAATGATTAGGATACAAATGACATTTTATTAGGGTTTATCAGGCACTATGTGTCAGTGGTTATATTTATCAGGTACTTTGTACTGATGTTATATTTATCAGGTACTATGTACCGATGGAGGATATCATACCAATGGCTAGAATTTAGCATTATTGCAGATTCCCGACAACTTGTGTGAGCATCATCGAGTAATGGTTAATGTCCTAATTGACAAGTTGTGTGAGCAAAGTTATCCCAAGTATCTGAAGTTAATTTATTGGATTTCTCTGGGTAAATCAAGATAAGGAAATGAATGGAAATGGAATATTATGGCATGATATGTTATTCATTAAATGAATGTAAATGGCATGTTTATTATGCTATTTTTATGTATTTATGCTTGCTATATGCACATGACTAACCATTTTGGTATGGTAGGGATTATGTGACATGGAAAGGAATACTAAGTTTGTATATTTTTTTCAATTAGTAGGAATTTAAATGGCATGTATATTGTGTTCATTATATATGAACTTACTAAGCTTTAAGAAAGCTTTTCGTGTTTCTTTTCTTTATTGTAGATTGTCTAGATTCGTGTTGTCGATTGTATCGTATTTGGAGATCACACTATCCATCAACTTTTTTAATAGATTTTTATCCATTTTGGAACAGGTTATAAGTGGCATCTAAATAGGTGTTTTGTTTATAAATGTATATATATGTGTGTGTGTGTGTGTAAGTTGTGGTTTGAAAGGGTATATGAATGTTAGAATGGTATTTTGTCTAAGATGGTAACTTTATGGATATGAATGTCCATTTATATGAAATGCTTTGATCTTGCTCCATAGGTTAAATTTTAACTAATTATGAAATGGATATGTTTGGCATGTATGTGTAAGGGATGTTGTATGTGTTTAAGCTTTTATGTAACATTTCTGAAGTAGATTTTGAATTGGTTATGTTAGATTATATGGCTCATAGGTTAAGGTTATGGTAAGTGCTTATAAATGCTAAGTTTTTATATTTGAAGTGATGAATGTGTGGGAACGTTTAGGTATGTGACTTATGGTATGAATGATAATGAAAGTTTGTTAATGAATGATTGATTTGAGGTGCCCATTGTGGCATATTGGTTAGACACTTAAGATGAATGATATAAGTGTTGATTTGACATTTTTTTGATGTATTTTAATAGATTGAGGAATGGTATGTTGCATGGTTATGGTAAATTTGAATGTTTGAATTGGTATCTTGCCTACAGCAGAACAGGGGTAAATTTAAGGAATAAACTGTACTTATTGGCTGAACCAAAAATTCTAAAAATTTTATGGTAATAAGATATGTGAGTCTAGTTTCAGGCAAAATTAACGGATCTTAATTTGGATTTCTGTAGCTCAAGATATAAATAATTTAGTGACTATGACGCAGGTGGACAGCTTGAATGTTCACATATATGTAAATAGTGAAATTATTGATAATGTTACTTATAAGCATATTATATAAATTAAGGATGTGGAATGGAGAGGAGGAGGAGGAAAATATTTATGAATATTCAGTTAGCATGACTAATTTGTATGTTTTAAGCCCAAGGACTAAATCGAATAAAAGTAAAACTTTATGGGTAATTTTGTAAAAATGTTAGAAATGATCAAATTACATGAAATGAATTATTTTATTATTTAAATTGAAAATTTTAAATGAAAATTGTTAATTTAGTTCAAGATAGGGGGAAAACATGTTTTAAGGATTAAATTGAAAAGTGTTGAAATTATGGAAAATTTTGATACTTTATAGAATTTATGGGCTCTCATTAATATGTATGTTGACAACAGCTAGAAATAAGGATTAAATCACAAGAATTTATTTTTCTGGGCCTAAGGGTAAAATCGTTATTAATTAAAACTTTGGGGGCCAAATGGTAATTTTGCCTAGAGCATTGATTGAATGTATTAGAATATGGAATGAATGAAAACAGTGGTCAAATTTATTTATAAAGATCCCAACGACTCAAATGCGAGACTTGAACGTGAAAAAGAATAGATATTGGATTAATGAATTTATAAACACGGACAAGCAACGAGGTAAGTTCGTGTAACTTGAATTGTATTTTTAAACACTTGAAATTTGTAGTTTGAATGATCAATGCATAATAATTGATGAAATATTGATAATACTCGATATAAAAAGAAAGTAAATCCCGGTTGAATGGAATGGATTTCGATGGATCATTGGAAAAGGAATTGACGGTAAAAAGGATCTAGCCCGGACGGGTGATCCTATTCTGATGTAGCCCTCCCGAAGAATACAGGAAAAAGGATTAAGCCAGGAAGGGTAATCCTAATATCAGCCCTCCCGAAGAATATATGGGAAATGAGGTTCGCACTCTCCCGAAGAATATATGTGTATAGGCCCTTCCGAAGAATATATGGGAGCTGAGGTTCGCGGAAGTGTGCCAAGAATTGAGGTTCACGGGAGAGTGAGGTTCGCGGGAGTGTGCTTACTGAAATGAAATGTGTAAGACCATGGTTGAAAGATACCATGGCAATGAATAAGACCATGGTTGAAAGATACCATGGCAACAAATTGAGAAAATGAATAAGACCATGGTTAAAAGATACCATGGCAACACGTGCATATGAATTGACGGACCCAGAATTGTACACTAAAAGTGTACTCCTGTATGAATTGACGGTTAATGAGATTGTACACCAGGAGTGTACTATTGGATATCCATCGAAATTTCAAGAAATTCAACGGGATAAATATAGAAGATGGTAAACACATAGCTAAAAAGGGTAAATGTGAATTGATGGATTACGGATTTGCATATTTTAAGTATACTATATGATTTTAACTATCGATATTCTGATAAATTCAGTAGATAAGAATCCTGACCAGAAAAGGAAATATGTATATAAAAAGATTTGTACATATATTCCTGAAGTACATGAAAAAAAAATGACAGTGATACTGGATATATGGAAATATAAGATGATGATATTTGTACATGGAATTTATTGATGAATATATGCATCCATGATTATAAATTCGTATACTTTAATAATATTAATTGTATGACGATGAACTTTCGAATGACTTAATGAATAAAGCCCTGACATGTAAATAATTTTAGCACGAAACAATAATCATGAAATTGAACTTGAAATACAAGAAAACGATATTTATTCGATATTTTAAAAAATATGACATGGAAAATACATGTATATGAAACTTACTTGATAATTATGCATGTTCAAGATTATGAATTGTCCCGGAATAAATATATACAAAATTCATGAAAACAATGATACATGAAATTTTGGTATAATGAATGATTTATGTTTTGAAGAAATGGCAAGAGAATAATATGTATCATATTATATGAATATGTGGCTATCTTTAATATGCTGATAAATGGAAATTGGGTAAGCCGTAATAAGTAATAATCTCAAGTATGATATGTTGATACAATGAGTTTATCGATTCTAAAATTATATGAAATATATTCAAGTATACTAATGACTGTTGTTGTTGACGCTTAGACAAGTGCCAAGCTATCAGTTAAATGGTAATATGTTTATTATTTGATACGTTAAAAGGGAAAATGATCAAATGAAAATATACATGTGTTTATGGAAGAGTGGTAAAATTTAAGTTGTATAATTTCTTATAAAATGAGTTATCATTTGATTAAAAAAAAGTTATATAAACCCCGGTAATACCTCGTGACCCTATTCCAATGATGGATACGGGTTAGGGTGTTACAAGGAAGCTGTTAGGAAAATGGTGCAATTTCATTTGAAAAAAAAAACTCAAGATTGAATAAAGCAGCAAAGAGATAAACATAGGAGTGATAGGTAATTTAAGAAGGCTGATGTAGTTTATCTGAGGTTGCAACCTTACAAGTAGCACTCCGTCAAAAGAAGATGGAATCAAAAGTTGTCTCCCAAGTATTTTGTGCCTTTTCCAATAGTGGCTTGAGTAGGAAAGGTAGCATATAGGTTGCAACTTCCTCCTGGCTCAAGAGTGCACCTTACATTTCATATCTCACAGCTTAAAAAGCTTGTGGTTGTGGCTCTTGTACAGAATGTGTTACATGTGGTAGATGCTAGTGGAGCATGAGCCAAAGAACCAGCTCGTGTTTTGGACTGTCGTATGGTACAGAAGGGAAATCATGCAGCCATTAATATTCCAGTGGAATAGGTCAATTCTTTTCCTAAAGATGCTACCTGGGAATCCCTCGAGGAAATCAAAGCCAAATTTCCTCGATTTGATCCTTGAGGACAAGGATAGTTGTAGGGGAGGAGTAATTGTTATGAGTTAAAAACTAAAGTAAAAATGGTGCATAGTAGTCCTAAGTGAAACGAGGCGTACAAAAGCTTTAGTGAAACGGGGCGTTTTGATCCAAGTCAACTTTGGTAGTAACCAACTTTGAAGTCATTTTTGCTTTTATGTTTTTTTTATTTCTTTTAATGGTTGTAACAAAGGGAAGACATGAATTGAGTATTATGAAGATTGTCTCTTTCTCTTATTTTCCCTTCTCTTTTCTTGTAAGTTTTTTGTTTTCAGATTTGTGGATTATCAAAACCTTAAGCATTGAAGGTTTATGAAATCCTTTCCTTTTTTTCCCCTTCTTTAGTTAAAAGATCTACTCTTTTTTTATCCCAATTATCAAATTTTAGGTTGTTTATTGAGTTATAAATTTGAAGTTGTTTAGCATAATCTTGCTTTGTCAGGTAGTGTTAACAGTCAATCAATGCCATCCATAATGATGTTAATGGACATAAAACAGAGACTTCAACTACTGTAGATTCTTTAAAAGTTGAAGACCATACTGATGGACAAGAAGATTACAATGACTCAAACACATTTATGTAACAAACGAAACCAATTTGATAACAAGAAGGGTTTTGCCCTTCGAACCCCTAACCTTTGGTAGAAAATAATTATGGCTTAGCCATTCCTACCTTATTCTTCACAACAAAACTATTCAATAGTTTGGTTGGCTGTAAAACCTAGTCCATTAAATAGCCATTACAACCTAATTCCTCAAAAACACTGAATAGCAATTCAATGCCATCTCTAATGAATGGCTATTCAACGGTTCTAGTAATATACAAAATTATTTTTATTCCTTTTCTACCCATCTCACATCCTCTTCAAACTTCCATCTGAGACTTTTTCAACAAATCTCAAAGATTTTCGTGTGAATATGGAATTTCTCTATTTTATTTAAACTTTCTTTTCTTACTTTCTTTTTACCCTCACCATTCTCCTTAAGTTAAACCCTAAAATAATATACCTATGTAGAACCATTTGGAGTGAGTAAGAAAAAGAGGGGTTTGAAAGAATAATAGCAGTAGCCATGGCGAAGAAGATCAGCGTAACAAAGAAAGCCTTAATTCCAGGTTCAATTAAACCCTCAAGAATGTTCAAGGGTACTTGTTTCTAATCATTCCAATTTCCTATTACTTTTCTTCCTCTATTTTCTTTTTGGTTTCTCAATGTTGATTCTAGATTGTTCTTTTTTCATTGGATTTAGAGAAATACATTCTGATATTTTGAATTTCAGTTTTGATTCTGAATTCCTGTGGAAGAATTATTCCTCTTTAGCAAGAATTTTGATTTCGCAAAACTTTTCAATTAGGTTTATCGGGTTTAATTTGTTGCAATTTGCAATTAGATTGAAAGCGCTTTTGGGAATTAAAGCCAGATCTCACAAGTTCTACTCAGTGGCATAACTCAGTTTCTCTTTCTTTTGGAAGATGATTCTTTCATCTTTGTGCTTAGATCGTAGTATTTATTTTTCCTTAAAAACGTTTGATATTTTGGTGTATGTTGTAATTTAATCATGGCATTGTTGTTGGGGAATCATAAGCATCACAGGGGTTAAAAAAGGGTTACTCCTTATCTTTTAACTTGGTTTTCCTGGGAATAAAAAGGACAGTTACTAAACGTGGGGAGTTCATAAAGGTTATGGAACAAATATGTTACAATTTTTTTGCCCATGCTTATGAATGATAATATTTTTGAGCTTAGATTTCTTGACGTAAATTAGTTGAAATGATAACATGGGTTGCGGAGTTGTTTTTCTTAATGTAAATTGGCTGAAGATCAATGCTAACATGGGTTGTAATGTTGTTTTTCTTTATGCAAACCTCTCTTTCATTGTTAATAAGTCAAATTGAAAAAAAATTCTTCTGTAGTAAAGTTCCCTTGTCGTGTTATATAAATTTTATTACCTTGCCTATGTGGATTTGGAAATTTATGGTGTTTTTTATTATTGTAAGTGTAAAAGCAAATGCTAGGATTACATGTTAGTAAAATATTTGCTTCATGCACTTGCTTACTCCATATTTATTGTTCTATCAACAAATAATAATTTTCTTTTATGCCTCTTTTAAGGCTGCTTAAGGGTCGTAATATTCGTGGTAAAATATTATTGACCAGAAGGTCAGATATACTTGATGGTTCAAGTTCACAAGAATGACCTCCCAGTTATCAAAGAAGTTTCTCACAAAACGATGTTGGTACAAGTGATGACATGGACAAATCCGTAGAGGTGAGGTTTAGAGTGACTGTAGTATCTTTCATGTATTCTATTATGAAAATATAGAAAGATGATTTAGTCTTGTACTAGTGTGACTTTAGACTTTTTTAAAGTCTGTGATTTTAGTAACTAAAAAGCATTTCTTTCATTTAGGGAGGGGTTAGAAATACAAATAATTCTAATGGTAATATAACTGTTATTAAGTTAACATCTTCAACTTCAAAGAATGAAGATGTTGCCAATGAAGTCCAGAACTCTACAATTGGGGACAAGAGCTACAGATTCTGCTAGGGTTACAAAGTTCACTAAAGAGCTCTCAGGACAAAAGGTCATATTAGGCACCATACCTACTTTATTGCTTCCAGAATGATTTCACAACTTTTATATGTATATATGATCATACTTTTAATTTGATTATCATGTCCTTTTTAGAGAGATTACATGAGTTAGCTTGGAGTGGTGTTCTGCCTTATATGCGTCCTAATGTATAGAGACTCTTTTTGGTAAGCTCTTAACTACTGGTTTTTGGCATTAGGACTTGAATTGTATGAACCAACTCGTTACTCTTCTGCTAAGGCTGCGATATTTTTTAATGTAAAGTGATGATCTTTTGTTAGTTGCCACCTTTAATATTATTGGCTCTATAGAATGTTTCATATAAAAAATTGATGGAATCAATGAAACAACAATTTAGAGTGAAATAATCTGCATGTCTCATATTTGATATCCAGGGTTAACCAATTTTTCATCAAATGGATAGATTTTATTTATTAAATAAAATTTGGTTTCTTATTTGAAATTTTATGAACTGAAAATAGGGGTATGCACCACCTAATTCAGATAGAAGGGAGGGAGTTTTAAGGAGGAAACACCTTGAGTATCTTGATTGTGTTGTTCAATTTTATGATCCATTGACAATGATGTTTTTATTTTCCAGAAACAAGCACATTATGATTGATCTTGGCACTGATAATAACAACAAAATTAACTGGGCTCTCAAGGACAAACAAGAGTTCATAGACATCATTGAGACTGTATACCATGGGGCAAGGAAAGGTCGTAGTCTGGTAATTGCTCCGAAAGATTACTCGACAAAATACCGCTACTGAGTATTATTGCAACCTGTATGTAACGCCCTGATTTTCGAGATTTTTTGGGTTTCTGTGATTTTTGGTGAATTTTTAAAATTTTGGTGTTCTGAATATTGGAATTGAGTATAAAAGTGTTAGTGGGCCTTTAGAAGGCCCAAGCCTAAGTTAAAACCCGGTAAAATATCAAGTTTAGATTTTAAGTGAATAGGAGACTTGGTTAAGTGGGCTTTTAAGAAAAACTTCGTAAATTATGATACAAGAAAAGCTTTGGCAAAGTGGAAAGGTGGCGCCACTCAGTTCCTAAAAAAGTGGCGCCTGGGAAGGAATTAAAGGTCTAGGGCTCAAGTTGCAAGGTAAGCGTATTGTTACTTTTTAGTTTTTAGGCATGTGCCGGGCATGTGATCACTTAAATAAATTTTAGCTAAGGCCTTGGAAAGGTTGGGCCGATTGTTTTAGTTGATATTAGGGTTAGGTTCTTTTATTTTTCTATCTTGGAGAATTAGGGTTAGCCACCTGAAAGCTTTCACTTTCATTCATCCTTTTCTAAGTTTTCACAAAAGCCGAAAATACAAATTCCTTCTCCTTTGTGCCGATTTCTTCTTCCTCTCCTTCTCCTCCATTCTTTTCTTCCTTTTTGCTTTCTCTTCTAACCGAAACCTTCTTATCACCTTACTCACCTTCTCTATCGATCTCATCCTCCACAAAACCACCATAGTCGACTGCCATAAAGGCCGAAATCCCAAAAACTTACTTCTTGTGCCGATTTCTCCAACCCAATTCCTTCTTTTCTTTTCATTCCTTTTGACCAATTTTTATCTTTTTTAAACCCTTAGTATCTGTCGGCAACACTACTCCAAAGTTATAGCCTCAAATCATCATCTTCTTTATCACTCAAAAGCCGAAACCACCATAGATTTAGGAGCTTGTAGCTGAAACTTTAGATCTCCTAGATTCGAGTTCTACTATCGTTTAGGGGCTAGATCTACATCAGATCTGAGTAGAAATAGAAGGGAAATCAGTGGTAAGTACTCATTAACCCAGATCTATAAGTTATTTTACAATTTAGAAAAAGTCGAAGTCCTTAAAATTTAGGGAGGCTGTCGATTGGGGCATAGGGCCCTAAGGGTCATTAACCAATGATTTCTTTTGGTGATTACTGTATACTAGAGGTGATTGATCGAAGGCTTGGATCTTTGGAACAACTAGACTTAGATCTAGTCATCGGTTTTCGGCAAAGGTAAGATTTTGAAGGCTTTAGGGGCATTGGCCGAATATGGGTAAGTGAATATTGGGATTGTTTGTTGTAGATTTGCAATCTAAGAATTGTGGTAATCGATTGTAGGACATCGTGGGGGATCTCAGTAGCAGTCGTCGCGAAACAGGTGTGTATCGAACACCCTCTTTAGTTCAATTCGGCAAAAGCCGAAATGCCAAAATTCTGGCATTTCATGGGCTTGTGAGTGTGCGAGTGCTCACAAGACGTTTAGGAAATGTTAGATCTGAAATTGCAAAGTGGTAAGTTAGTCGTGTGTGAAATTTTGTGCACTTCGGTAATTGGGCCTCGATAGGTTAAAAATGGGCCCAATGGGCTTACGGGCCAGTATGGGTGAAAATAGGTAAATAATGTGTACTGATAGACTGTAGGTTCAAAATCGTTTAAACTGATAAATTGATCATAAAATTTGAACTAAATGGGCTTAATTTGTTAATAGATGTTGTAGGGCCTATAGGGGTTTAGGGCCCAATAGCTAAAACTGATAAACTAAGTTAAATAGACTTTTGCAATGACGGATGGATTATTAGTGAGTGTAATATGCATGAAAACTCTAAAAACTGATAGAATTACTAAAATACCCTTAGAGGTGGAAAATTACTATTTTACCCCTAGGAGCAAGATAACTGTTATACCCCTAGGGCTACGTTTGAGCAAAAAGTATGATTATACTGTTATTGTATACCGCATGCCATGTCATTATTATCTGTTGCATGGGACTGGGATATTGATGGAGGAAGTACTGAAAGTGGCTTGACCACGTACTGGAGGCTTTGCCTCAATTTACTGTTATCTGAGTAGCCATGCTGCAATTGTGGAGTGTAGGGCTAGGTGGGTTGAGTTATCCCCACATGGTGTGTAGGGCTGGTACGGGTGGAGTGTAGCGGCTGGATTTAGGTTGGGTTTGGGCTTGCATTCATGTTATTATCTATTCTGTTCTGAGATGGGCCTATGGGCCATACTGTTATCTGAAAAGGGCTAAGGCCCAATTTACTGTATCTGGATAAGACTTCGGCCCAGTTACCACTGTGACTGGATAGGGCTTCGGCCCAGTGGGCTTGAGTTGATTTAGGCTCTGGATGGGTATTCTTTACACACTGAGTTTTCCAAACTCACCCCCTTTCTTTCCATCCATGCAGGTGAGCCCTAGTTGGTGGACTTGGAGCTAAGAGGGATTCAGAGTGGCCACGAAGATGAAATTTCTGGTTTTTAATTATTTTATTTCGTTATTTATTTAGATTATTTTTTTTATGGTTTCTGGGTTGTAATAAGGCCGCTCTATTTATTTTATTTTGGGTTTTAATTCCTTACTTATTTTATTTGTTTTCACTTAAAAATAAGATTGTTTAAATTGTTTTTGAAAATTGGATTTACTTGTTTTCGAAATAACACGATAAAGGAACGTTTTCAAACCAAATGCACTTTCCAAAGAGTATCAAAAGTCACGTTTTTTTACCCTATCACGATCGGTATTAAATAGGACATTGATTAAGTAAATCGGGAATTTCTCTTAAAATAACAAAAACAGTTTTGCAAAGCTCATCCTAATCTTAGTAACTAGGTAACATGGTTAGATGTAGGTGATGTGACACACTAGATTTGGCCATAACGTCTGGGCCGAATTTGGGGTGTTACATTTAGTGGTATCAGAGCCCGGTTGCAACAACTCGGCTGTGGATCGGGTCTAAAAAAGATTTTCAAAATTTTTTAAAGCTTAGGCCCAAATAGGGTATTTCTGGAAATTGGTTTTTGGAAATTTAGGAAAAACTCTTCCAAGCTAGTTTTCTTCGAAATATACATGTTTTAAAAGTTTGCTTTTGAAAAGTCTTGAGTTTTTCTGAAATCTGGCAACTGAAGAAGTGGCACACTAAATCCTCGGCACCAAATCTGTAAGTATTCCTGCTTTATATATTGTACTGTACTGAAACAATACTGTAGATAGAACTGAAACCCTACTATGATACTGTAGATAGGGTAGAACTGAAAACGGTAGAGACTGAGACTGTAGGGAAACTAAACCCTATAAAAACTGAGACTGTAACTAGGCAACGTATTTGCGAAAACAACTCTGAAACTCTATCCTTACATAAGACATTTCTAATAAATAACTGAAATATTAACCTACTGTCATAAAATTCTAAATCAGATAAGTCGATATGAGTACGAGAGCTGCTCGTAGACGAGGTCGAGGACACGACCGAGGCAGTGCACAAGTTGGGTCTTCATCCTCTAAGCATATGCTAGCTGGTGGGGCACGATCACCACCGATAGCTGAAAATAGGCCACACGATCGGGCCGTAGGGGACGACACTCTGTCCCAGGCTATGTTGAGGGTTCTGGAAAGGGTTGCTGGAGCTAATGTCGGGCCTATTAATAGAGGGTCCATTTCTGAGTGACTCCGGGCTAACGGAGCAGAAGTTTTTAGGAGCGTATCTGGAATAGCCCCGAACGTAGCTGAGTATTGGCTGGAAGCTATGGAAAGGATCATAGACGACCTGGACTGCTCGGTGGAGCAAAAGCTGAAGGGAGTAGTGTCTCTATTGCGAGACGAAGCATACCAATGGTGGATTACTGTGAGAGAGAGTACCCTAGCTGAGCGGGTAACCTGGGAATTATTTAAGACGATTTTCAAAGGAAAATACGTCAGTGCCAGCTATATGGATGCTCGTAGGAAGGAATTTCTGAACCTGACCCAGGGCAGTAGGTCAGTTGCTGAGTATGAGGCAGAGTTTCTAAGGTTGAGCTGATATGCCAGTGGAATTGTTGCTACTGAGTACAAGTGTAGTGTTCGCCTTGAGAATAGCCTCAGGGATGGGTTAAGGGTGCTGATAGCTCCGCAGAAAGAGCGCGATTTTGCTGCACTGGTAGAGAAGGCTAAGATAGCCGAAAAGGTGAAGCAAGTTGAAAGAAAGAACCGCGATAGGGATCGAAACTGATTTAGGAGAGATGCTGGACCAGCTGGTGCTGCAAATCGAAATGTTAAGAGAGCTAGGGTGGAGGAGCCGGTTCGAGCAGTTCCAGTAAACACGGTTAGACCATAGCCTTGCGGAGATTGTGGTATAGTACATCTGGGAGAATGCTGGAAACGTACTGGGGCATGTCTTCGTTGTGGGTCAAAGGAACATAGGATCAAGGATTATCTTCGAAGGCTAGCTCAGGCTCCAGTTGCTGAGCAAGGGGCTGTTCAACCAGTGCGAGGTGGACCGCTGCCGCCGAGAGGGCGTGGACAAGGTCAATGTGGCAATGGCCGTGGACGTGGAGCACTTGGCAGGGGTGCTGGTAATACGGAGGCTCGTCAACCAGCTCTAGTTTATGCTGCTCGTCGCCGAGAGGAGGGTGATGCACCTGACGTAATAACTGGTACGTTTTTGATCTCTAGCGTACCTTATACTGCTCTGATAGATGTGGGATCAACCCATTCGTATGTTGCATGTGACATTTCTAGGACGTTGGGTGTGCACTCTGAGGAAACTGTGAGTGGGGTAAATGTGATAAGTCCTCTAGGTCACTCGGTTAGGGTAGATAAACTCTTTGGGGAGGTGCTTTTAGAGACTCAAGGTAGGATCTTCTGTAAAGACTTGATGGAGTTACCATTTGGCGAGTTCGATCTGATCTTATGAATGGATTGGTTGACTAAGCATAGAGCAACTTTGGATTGTGCAGCTAAGAGGATGGTGTTAAGGACTGTAGAGGATGGGGAGGTAATGGTTATTGGAGAACGAAGAGACTACTTGTCCAATGTGGTTTCAACCTTAAGGGCTGAAAAGCTGATTCACAAAGGATGCGATGCGTATTTGGCTTTTGTAAGCCAAACTGAAACTGAGAATGTGACTGTGGAGACAGCCAGAACTGTCAGGGAATTTCAAGACGTTTTTCCAGAGGAGCTTCCTAGATTACCTCCGAACCGAGAAGTCGAGCTTGGGATTGATTTATTGCCTGGAACAGCTCTAGTGTCCATCGCGCCTTATAGGATGGCACCAAAGGAGTTAGTGGAACTAAAAGCTCAAATCCAAGAGTTGTTAGGTAGAGCCTTCATTAGACCAAGTGTGTCTCCATGGGGAGCACCAGTGCTGTTCATGAAGAAAAAGGATGGGACGATGTGTATGTGCATCGATTATCGCCAGTTGAATAAACTGACGATAAAGAACAAGTACCCACTACTAAAGATCAATGACCTGTTCGATCAGCTTAGGGGAGCTTCGGTATTTTCCAAGATCGATATTTGATCTGGATATCATCAACTAAGGATAAATGAGGTGGATATTCACAAGACAGCATTCAGAACTCGATAGGTCACTACGAGTTTCTGGTTACGCCATTTGGGTTGACGAACGCACCTGCAGCTTTCATGGATTTGATGAATCGAGTGTTCTAACCTTACTTAGACCGATTCGTAGTCGTCTTTATCGACGATATTCTGGTATATTCGAAAACTGAGGAGAAGCATGATGAGCATCTCCGTATTGTGCTACAAGTGTTGAGAGAGAAGCAACTCTATACGAAGTTTAGTAAGTGTGAATTTTGGTTGTGAGAAGTGACTTTTCTGGGGCATGTTGTTTCTACTGAAGGAATTAGAGTAGATCCACGAAAAATTGAGGCAGTTCTGGAATGGAAGCCACCAAGGACAGTATCAGAAATCCAGAGTTTTCTGGGTCTGGCAGGCTATTACAGAAGGTTCGTAGAGGGATTTTCTCTGATTGCTGCACCATTGATGAAACTGTTAAGGAAATGAGTAGCGTTTGTCTGGACTGAGAAACAGCAAGAAGCTTTTGACAAGTTGAAAAAGGTATTGACTGAGGCGCCAGTGTTGATTCAACCAAAATCTGGGAAGGACTTCACTGTGTACAGCGATGCGTCGCATGTGGGATTAGGATGCGTACTGATGCAAGAAGGTAAGGTAGTCGCTTATGCTTCGCAACAACTGAAGCCTCATGAAGTGAATTACCCTACGCATGATCTAGAGTTGGCCACAGTGGTCTTCGTGTTGAAAATTTAGAGACACTATTTGTATGGAGAAAGGTGTATTATCTACACAGATCATAAAATTCTAAAGTACCTGTTGACTCAGAAGGAGTAAAACCTTAGGCAACGAAGATGGATAGAGTTGCTTAAGGATTACGACTGTTCGATTGAGTACCACCCAAGCAAGGCTAATATGATGGCTGATGCATTGAGTCGAAGGATTGTTGCTGATTTAAGAGCTATGTTTGCTCGTTTGAGTTTGTACAATGATGGAAGTCTGTTGGCGGAGTTGCAAGTGAGACCTACTTGGACTGAACAGATTAAGGAGAAGCAGTTAAAGGATAATTCGTTGGTTCCTCAATTTCAGCAAGCTGAGAATGGGGAGAATTTAGATTTTGGGCTAAATACTGATAGAGTTCTCTGCTTTCATGGAAGGATTTGTATTCCAAAGGATTCTGAATTGAGGCAGTCAATTCTGAAAGAGGCTCATGGTGGTCCTTGTGCCATGCATCCTGGAGGGAATAAGTTATATAGAGATTTGCGAGAGGTGTATTGGTGGCCTGGTTTAAAGAGAGAGGTGACTGAATTTGTTGGGAAATGTCTGACGTGCCAGCAAGTTAAGACTGAGCACCAACTGCCTTCTGGGTTACTTCAACTGGTGAAAATTCCACTCTGGAAGTGGGAGAGAGTAACTATGGATTTCGTGAGTGGGCTACCTTTGACACCCTCCAAGAAAGATTCTATGTGGGTGATTGTGGATAGGTTAACGAAATCTATCCATTTCATACCTGTCCGTATCGATTACTCCCTTAAGAAGTTGGCCAAGTTGTATGTGGCGGAAATAGTGCGACTGCACGGGGTGCCAGTTTCGATTATTTCTGATCGAGACCCTAGGTTCACATCTCGATTCTGGCAGAAGTTGCATGAGGCGTTGGGTACACGATTGGACTTCAGCACTACTTTTCACCCTCAGACAGATGGACAGTCGCAAAGGGTTATTTAGGTTCTGGAGGATATGTTAAGAGGTTGTGTCATCGACTTTCGAGGGAGTTGGGAGGACTACTTACCATTGGCGGAATTCGCGTACAACAATAGTTATCAGGTGAGTATTCAAATGGCTCCATATGAGGCACTTTATGGGCAAAGATGTCATACGCCTACGTGTTGGACGGAGTTGGGAGAGCGACAAGTTCTTGGACCAGAATTAGTAGCAGATACTGAGAGTAAAGTTAAGTTAATAAGGGATCGGTTAAAGGAGGCCTCTGATAGACAGAAGTCATATGCAGATCTAAAGCGTAAGGAGATCGAGTTCGCTGTTGGGGATATGGTTTTCTTGAAGGTTTCACCCTGGAAGAAGATTTTGAGATTTGGCAAGAAAGGCAAACTGAGTCCACAGTTTATAGGGCATTATCGGGTTCTCAAACGAGTAGGGCCAGTAGCGTATCAGTTGGAGTTACCACTGGAGTTGGATAGAATCCATGACGTCTTCCATGTGTCCATGTTGAGACGGTATCAATCGGATCCTTCACATGTTGTGCCAATGGAGGAGATTGAAATGACCTTTGAGGAGGAACCCGTGCAAATTCTAGATCGAGAGGTTAAAGTTTTAAGAATGAAGTCAATTCCGTTGGTAAAAGTATTGTGGCACAATCATGGAAGGGAAGAGGCTATTTGGGAGCCAGAAGAGACTATGCGTCAACAATACCCTCAATTGTTTGGAGCAGGTAAATTTTGAGGCCGAAATTTCTTTAAGGGGGTAAAGTTGTAACGCCTTGATTTTCGGGATTTTTGGGTTTCTGTGATTTTTGGTGAATTTTTAAAATTTTGGTGTTCTGAATATTGAAATTGAGTATAAAAGTGTTAGTGGGCCTTTAGAAGGCCCAAGCCTAAGTTAAAACCCGGTAAAATATCAAGTTTGGATTTTAAGTGAATAGGAGACTTGGTTAAGTGGGCTTTTAAGAAAAACTTCGTAAATTATGATACAAGAAGAGCTTTGGCAAAGTGGCAAGGTGGCGCCACTAAGTTCCTAAAAAAGTGGTGCCTGGGAAGGAATTAAACGTCTAGGGTTCAAGTTGCAAGGTAAGCGTATTGTTACTTTTTAGTTTTTAGGCATGTGCCGGGCATGTGATCACTTAAATAAATTTTAGCTAGGGCCTTAGAAAGGTTGGGCCGATTGTTTTAGTTGTTATTAGGGTTAGGTTCTTTTCTTTTTCTGTCTTGGAGAATTAGGGTTAGCCACCTGAAAGCTTTCACTTTCATTCATCCTTTTCTAAGTTTTCACAAAAGCCGAAAACGCAAATTCCTTCTTATCACCTTACTCACCTTCTCTGTCGATCTCATCCTCCACAAAACCACCATAGCCGATTGCCATAAAAGCTGAAATCCTGAAAACTTACTTCTTGTGTCGATTTCTCCAAGCCAATTCCTTCTTTTCTTTTCATTACTTTTGACCAATTTTCATCTTCTTTAAACCCTTAGTATCTGTCGGCAATACTACTCTAAAGTTATAGCCTCAAATCATCATCATCTTCATCACTCAAAAGCCGAAACCACTATAGATTTAGGGGCTTGTAGCCGAAACTTCAGATCTCCTAGATTCAAGTTCTACTATTGTTTAGGGGCTAGATCTACATCAGATCTGAGTAGAAATAGAAGGGAAATCAGTGGTAAATACTCAGTAACCCAGATCTATAAGTTATTTTACAATTTAGAAAAAGCCGAAGTCCCTAAAATTTAGGGAGGCTGTCGATTGGGGCATAGGGCCCTAAGGGTCATTAACCAATGATTTCTTTTGATGATTAGTGTATACTAGAGGTGATTGATCGAAGGCTTGGATCTTTGGAACAACTAGACTTAGATCTAGTCATCGGTTTTCGGCAAAGGTAAGATTTTAAAGGCTTTAGGGGCATTGGTTGAATATGGGTAAGTGAATATTAGGATCTTTTGTTGTAGATTTGTAATCTAAGAATTGTGGTAATGATTTTAGGACATCGTGGGGGATCTCAGTAGCAATCGTCGCGAAACAGGTGTGTATCGAACACCCTCTTTAGTTCAATTCGGTAAAAGCCAAAATGCCAAAATTTCCGCATTTCGTGGGCTTGTGAGTGTGTGAGTGCTCACAAGACATTTAGGAAATGTTAGATCTGAAATTGCAAAGTGTGTGAAATTTCGTGCACTTTGGTAATTGGGCCTCGATTGGCTGAAAATGGGCCCAATGGGCTTACGGGTCTGTATGGGTGAAAATAGGTAAATCATGTCTACTGATAGAGTGTAGGTTCAAAATCGTTTAAACTGATAAATTGATCATAAAATTTGAACTAAATAGGCTTAATTTGTTAATAGACGCTGTAGGGCCTATTAGGGGTTTAGGGCCCAATAGCTAAAACTGATAAACTAAGTTAAATAGACTTTTGCAATGACGGATGGATTATTAGTGAGTGTAATATGCATGAAAACCCTAAAAACTGATAAAATTACTGAAATACCCTTAGAGGTGGAAAATTACTATTTTACCCCTAGAATAAAATGACTGTTATACCCCTAGGGCTACGTTTGAGCAAAAAGCATGATTATACTGTTACTGTATACCGCATGCCATGTCATTATTATCTGTTGCATGGGACTAAGATATTGATGGAGGAAGTATTGAAAGTGGCTTGACCACGTACTGAAGGCTTTGCCTCAATTTACTGTTATCTGAGTAGCTATGCTGCAATTGTGGAGTGTAGGGCTGGGTGGGTTGAGTTATCCCCACATGGTGTATAAGGTTGGTACGGGTGGAGTGTAGTGGCTGGATTTAGGTTGGGTTTGGGCTTGCATTCATGTTATTATCTGTTCTGTTCTAAAATGGGCCTGTGGGCCATA
Source organism: Gossypium stocksii (assembly GCA_020496765.1). Lineage (NCBI taxonomy): Eukaryota > Viridiplantae > Streptophyta > Magnoliopsida > Malvales > Malvaceae > Gossypium > Gossypium stocksii. The sequence goes on from CM035622.1 coordinate 62,232,173, forward strand.
CTGTTATCTAAAAAGGGCTAAGGCCCAGTTTACTGTATCTGGATAGGGCTTCGGCCCAGTTACCACTGTGACTGGATAGGGCTTCGGCCCAGTGGGCTTGAGTTGATTTGGGCTCTAGATAGGCATTCTTTACACACTGAGTTTTCCAAACTCACCCCCTTTCTTTCCATCCATGCAGGTGAGCCCTAGTTGGTGGACTTGGAGCTGGGAGGGATTCAGAGTGGCCACAAAGATGAAATTTCTGGTTTTCAATTATTTTATTTCATTATTTATTTAGATTATTTTTATTATGGTTTCTGGGTTGTAATAAGGCCACTCTATTTATTTTATTTTGGGTTTTAATTCCTTACTTATTTTATTTGTTTTCACTTAAGAATAATATTGTTTAAATTGTTTTTAAAAATTGGATTTACTTGTTTTGGAAATAACACGATAAACGAACGTTTTCAAACCAAATGCACTTTCCAAAGAGTATCAAAAGTCATGTTTTTTTTACCCTATCACGATCGATATTAAATAGGACATTTATTAAGTAAATCGGGAATTTCTCTTAAAATAACAAAAACAGTTTTGCAAAGCTCGCCCTAATCTTAGTAACTAGGTAACATGGTTAGATGTAGGTGATGTGACACACCAGATTTGGCCATAATGTCTGGGCCGAGTTTGGGGTGTTACACTGTAGTTGATCAAAATGTAGGCTGTATGCAGATATGTATGTCGTTTGCAATGCTTGGTTGCATGAATGATCTCGTGATTGTGATGAAATAATAAATGGATCGTACCTAAGAACTAACTATTATCACGATAAAAGGCAAGCGCACCTATCCAATAGTAGTATAGCTAGTAGCAAGACCAGAATATCAAATCCAAGGAACTAAAAGTACTAGTAATGGCTTTCTTCCTATTATCTAGCCTCAGAATAAAAGAGGGTTTGGTTGTAAACTATTCTAAATTAAACTAAAGACACGACAAAGAGCAAATTGGGAAAATTACTTTGGGAAAACTGATTGATAAGGACAATACCTAAGGAAGAATCCACCTAGACTTCAATTGTTATCTAACTTTGAACTAGACGATTTCTTCATTCGACTTGATCCGTAGAGATCCCTAAATTATGTTAATATCTCCATCGAGAATAGGAACAACTAATCCTAGGTTGATTAATTGGAATCTCTTTCTAATTAAAACCCCTAGTCTTGCATTAACTCGATCTATGGATCCCCATATTAGATTTGACTCTAATCCAGCAGATTTTCGTCGTCCTATGTTTAGGATTGCAATCAACTCCACTTAATTGTGTTGGATCTACTCTTAAACAGGGATTTCTGCTCCTCTGCTTAAGCACATCTGACTTAAATTAATATCCTAGAAATATCAATTCAAGAATTAAAAACATAATTAAGAACAAGTCAAATATTTATCATATAGTTCAGATAACAATAAAAAGATTCATCTAGGTATCATCCCCCTTAGATATTTGGGGTTTTAGTTCATGTTTATTAAAAGAAAGATCTCAGAATAAAGAAAATAACAAAACATAAGAAAACCCAAAAACTCCTAAAAGGAATGAAGGGAGATCCTCTGTCTTGATGTAGACCGTGGCTTCTGAGATGGAATAATCGACTTTCCTTCGAGTAATTCCCTGCCTTTAGCTCTCCGTCCTGGCGGGAAGGCTGTACCCCCTTGTAGTTGCCTCATAGGGTCTTTATATAGAGTTTGAAATGTCTTTCTTTGCCCCTAAATAGATTTTTCTTTGTGAAATTAAACTTTATCACGACAAGGACTCGCCCGTGTGGCACACCCGTGTGAATCAAGTCTAGGCCGTGTTCGAGCCTGTTAATGTGGAACGGTCGTGTGAATCGAGTCTAGGCCGTGCTCGAGCCTGTTAATGTGGCACGGCCGTGTGACACAGCCGTGTGGTGAACTCCAGGCCGTGTTGATTCCTTGCTTTAGCCCATTTTCTCTGTTTTCGGCCCGTTTCTTGTTCTTTTCACTCCCCTAAGCTCACCTGAGTATAAAACATGAAATTAAAGGTTTAGGAGCATCAAATTCCACAAATCAAGGAATAATTCATCCAAAAATAGGCTAACCATGAGGTAAAAATATGTATAATTTACGGTTTATCAATGAACATAGAGGACAATCCAATTTGAGATGAAACTTTAAAATATATATTGTATGTGCTCTTTTGATGCTTGTTTACAGTATAGAACTTTAGCTTGGAGTGACTTACAGTTGTTTGACAAGGAGCAAGTGTTCTAATTTAACTATATAAAAATATAAATAATATGTTTATAAAGATGATAATATGTTGATTCAGCTATGGTTGTAGATGGATCTTCCAATTAACTCAATTGAAGATTATATAAACTTGATTTTTACTATATAAAAGATAAAAGAAATTTATTAAAGGAAGAAAAAGAGTGCAAGGAATATGTGTTTAAAATAATAAAGTGAGTTATATTTTATTAATTCATATTTTAATAATAATATTAAGAATGTTATTAAATTATATATTATTTTATTAAATTTTATTTAATAATAATTATGTTAAAATATGATTAAATTATTTTTTATTATTAAATTATATTTAATAATAATAATAATCTACCTAACAAAATTTTATAAGGGTACTTTGATCATTTAAGTCTTTTTCGTTATATTATTACAATATGTATTCTATTCAACCAAACACAAAAATACTATTACAACTCTATTTAATTTCATTAAACCAAACATCTAAATTACTAATTACCACTCTATTTTATTTAAATTAAATTTACCCTTAAATTCCTCGTGAATGAAAGTAGAAACACAATCTTAATAAAAAAAAAATCAATTAAGAATAAATTTTACAAACGAAATAATAACATAAAAACACACTTCATGATTTAATTGGTGAAGGTTTTTTTCCTCACGGTAATTAAAGCTTAAAAGAAAAAATACCAATTACTTAAAGTAGGCTCTAGAGCAAATTATTCTTGCCCATTTGAAATTTGAAACTTTGGAAGGATAAAGCCAAGCCCAAAATTGGCAGTATATTCTTCTGTTTTAGAGTGAAACTGGAACTCAAAGAGCAGTGAAGAAGATGATGTTGGCAACGCCAGTTATTCAAATGCCCACAATTACTGCAGTTAAGGCGGTTTCCTTCTCAAATCCGAACCAACATCCATTTCTTCGCCCACATTTGGTTGGATTTTGTTTGAGAAAACCCAAAATCCCTTCCACCACTCGAACAACCCTTTTTTGCTGCAAATCTCAGCTTCAAGATTTTGCCCCTCTAACTTCCGCTGCCTATGGAACCCTTCTTTTCTTCGGCGATCTCTTTGCCTGTACTCATGCTCCACTCTGCTTTCTTTCTTTCATTTCACATCAATTCCCCAGTAATTAACATAATTTCCCATTTCAAACTTGCTTTCAGTTACTAAATCTGGGAGTAAAGGGTCGCTCTTTGGAGGCCTCACTGGAGCTGCTCTTATGGCATCTGTATGTTTAATATTATCAGTTCTTCACTTCTGCATTCTGTTTTTACTCCTGCTATTCTTTTGTTAAGTCTATTGCTTTCAAACTGGTGAACGTCATTTCAACATTCAATTATACAATTGATTCACTCAACACTTGGGCTTTTATTCCAATTATGGCTAATTTGTGATTGCGAGTTTGGGTTTCTTGCTTTATGGCCCTATCGTAATCATCACGTAATTTGTGTTAGTGTTCCCATTATTTATTTTTGTAGAAATGGGCACTTTGGTTTTTCATCATCCATTTCTAAGCCCCAATGTTGCTAGTTGACTTCTGGATGGATGGAAAGATGGATCCTACCGTTACTATGTTCCATTATTACTAGTTTAATAATGTAAATAGGGTAGGGGTATGCTCTTCTAAGTGACGACTCAGTGTTAATGTTAAAAACTATTTTGGGCTAAATTGTTCTTTGGTCTTACTCTAGGAGATTGTTATTGTTCCCAACATTGGATTGTTATACTACTATGAAAATATGTTGAAACCTGCATTTGCTAAAGTTATTTTACTGTAAGAATGCAATACTTATGTGCACTATTTGTTTCTATTGTTCAGGCTTATTATCTTATGCAGTCAACAGAGACAAAAGCAATTGGTGATGCCCTTGGTTTTGGGTCTGCCTTCCTTTTCTCCTGTGTATTTGGTATGTTTATCTATTCCTTCTTTTATAATACATTTACCTTGTATCTTATTTGGGGTCTTATACACATCTCTCTCACTCAGCCTATGTGGTTACTACTATAGGGATACGATTGGCAGCCACTCGGAAGCCGATTCCCGCAGGTCCTTTGTTAGGTCTTTCTATCTGTGCATTGGTTGTGTTTACCTCAGCTTATTTACAAGATCGTCTTTGATCCTTTGTCTTTTCTATTTGGCACAATACCTCCTTGAAAGTAATTATCCCTTGTTAATGGAGAAACATTAGGCAACTTTAACATGATTTATATTCCTGTTCTGATTAACAGCTGAAATTCATTGACCTATATCTGTCTTATTTGCATCTAAATTTAAGGTTGTGCTTTAAGTGTTCACCATCGTATTATTAAAACTAAAACAGAGTCTTGACAAACCGTACAAGCATAAAGCAAGACAAAGCAATCCAAAGTGTCATTAACAAATTAAAAATAAGCAGAAAACATCAATTCTTTCTCCAACCCCATTTTAGGTCAAGGAATTCCTGGAATTAACTTCTTCCCATTCCACTGCCAAGCCTAGCAGCTTGAAGGGTTTTTCTTATCAATGAACCTCAGAAAACAAGACCGAACCCCCCAACTAGATTCTGGAAATGAAAGTTTCTACTAGCATTTTTTAGCTCTGCAAGTGCGAAAGCTTTCAGAAGAGGGGATGACAATATCATCACTCACATATATTGTTTCAGGCAGTTGAAGGTTTGTAGCTCCTGAAAGAGAAAAAGTCGTGCCTTGTTATGAGGTTTTTAAGATTGAAAGCTATACGCGCCTAAGATAGACGCGACAAAACCAGAGCCTTACATGCTCAATGAATGAATGTGAAATAAATGGTGCATTGCGTGATTTCTCCAAAATTTGAACAAAGGTTATTTAATTGCATTTCTTTCTAATTATACATTCTTGTAATCTTGTAAATAGATCTATTCAAGGTTTGAGTTATTCGCTCAAGTTTGAAAATCTAGTTGAAATTTGAGAGAATTTAGACAAAAAAATTAAGCACAACTTGACTTATCAGATGAACACACCTCTACGTGTAAAACATCTAGGAATGTAGTAGACTACGTGTAAAACATCTAGGAATGTAGTAGACAAAAATAAAGATGGATAAGGAAGAAAGTTTTTCAAGCACACACGTTTCATTGTTGAGTATAGTAGTACTTTACCAGTTATGGAAGTTAAATTTAGGCATGTAAACTACTATGACTTAGTGGTGGGAAACTTGAGAAAACAACATAAATTATAAACTTTAATCATATTATCAAGAGCAGTGTATCTACATCACAATCTTATGATAACCTTTAAAACTACCTGACAACGATGCATTGATCAACTAAACACTTGAAAATACCCAGTGATGTATGCAGTCATACAATTCTAACCATAAAAAAAGATTGAACTCACTAAAAAATTACTTGAAGTAAATGAAACCTTTCAAGAAAATAAGAAATAGTATTAAAAAAAAAAAAAAGATTGCATGAAATGCGAAGGCCACATTAAAACGTAACCTCGTTGGGTCTGATAGGTGATTGTTGTCTTTTCTCAACTTTTCCACAATCTTATGTATCTCTTGGATTTCAATATGTTTCCTTTATATTACTATGCATCCTCTCAAGCCTGACATCTAGGATTTCATCTAACTTATCCATAACAGCTTCAATCCTCTCCGCCATCTTATTTTCTTTTATTCAATATCTTCCTCTTTACCTTCAAATTAAAAAAGAGAGACAAAAATGGAAACAAAAAATAAAGAAAGCAAATATTATATATGGGTTTCACCTAGAAAACCTAAAAAAGAGGTTGATTAAACAAGTAAAATTCTAAAATCAAGGTAAAGTTTCTATCAGCTTAAAACAATTTCAGACTTTATATGTTAAAGTAACCAAAAAAAAAAAAAAGAAAAAAAAAAGAAGAAGAAGAAGTGAACACCGAATTACCTGGTTTTAAGTTGGAGAAAAAAACGTGTTGAAAAGAAACCCAAAGTTATAGGTGAAAGTACTTGATCAATCCTTCTAATATTATGAAGTAAGCAAATGAATCCATGTAATGAAAAGCAAGCAATCAAGTCTCTTATTTTTTTTTCATATCATTCAAGTACACACACCTACACACTATTAAACTACCACATAGGCTATGCTTGCGGATCAATCTCATGTCTTGAGAATGGTGTGAACACCCTTGATCAATTGACTCCCATATTAATATTAGGGTTCAAACTATTAGATATATTTTATTATTAATTTGTTTATCACATTATTTTCTGTTTTGATTAAGTCTTTAAAAGTGTGTTATTTTAAGTTCATTATTTTAGGAGTTTATTAGTCATGTTAAGTCATGTTTACCTATGTTCCTTTATTTTAGCTGAGTTAATTGATGTAATTGTCTATAAAAGACACTCTTTTGATGGAATAATTGAATCACATTTCAGCTTATATTTTCTTCTACTTTTTAGAACTTTGGTTATTAAAATGAGTGTCTTTCAGTTGTGAGTTGCAATGTCTTCCAAGAATTTTGTTTAGCCTACCATTCTTCAGTTCGATGGCCATTATGATTATTGGAGTATATTGATGGAAAAATTTTTGAGGTCTAAAGAATTGGCCAATTATTGATGGGGGCATTCGAGAACCAAAAGCTGGTGTTGTTTTGACAGATGCTCAGCAGGTAGAACTTGAGGCACATAAATTGAAAGAATTGACAGAAAATAACTATCTTTTTCAAGCCATTGATCGTTCAATATTGGAAGCAATTCTTAGCAAGGATACACCAAAGCAAATTTGGGATTCCATGAAGAAGAAGTACCAAAGGAATGCAAGGGCAAAGCAAGCATAGCTTCAAACTCATCGTGGTGAGTTTGAGACCTTACATATAAAGCCGAGAGAGTCGATGCAAAATTACTTCTCTCGCACTATCAAACAATCTATTTTGTTTTCTCTCAAGAATAATTTGAAACCACCAAAATGTCTCAACCTAACTTTCAACATCTCATAGTCCATTTTAAGATCAATGACAAAGAAAGATTGAGGTTTTAACTTAGTTTAGGCTCAAGGTTTCAAAAATATAGGTTCATCAAGAAAGGACAATTTGAGGCTCAAAGTATGAGAATTAGGGATAACATAATATCAAGGTTAGTCATTTAGATTCTTGGAGAATCAAACAATACCTTAGGTCATCCCTAAACATTTCAAAAAAAAAAACAACTTCAATCATACCTGCACGTACCCAAATGAATAACAATTGATTTAAGCATTATTTATCTATAAGCATCTATACAATCTATCTATCATTTGACACAAATCAGACATATTTACATAAAGAATAATTACCTCTAGTCATTATGCAATTTAACTTATTGAACTAACTAATCTACTTTTAAAAGAACCAAATTATCTAACATCAATATAAATTTACATGTGATTTGTTATAATTTGGTGTAGCAGATTAAACTAGTTTTCGCACTTTAGGAGTTTGAACATAAGCATTTTAGTTAAGTTTTAATTATGTTTTTGTAAATTTAGTTAAATTCAATAAAGTTTGTAATTCGAGTCTTTTATTGACCTTAGGGGCCGAAAGAGGCTTAAGGGTAAGCTAATATACTTTATGAGCATGCAAGAGACAATTAAAAGGCATACTCACTCGATACTGGTTGCTATGTTGCAACACAGAGCATTAGATGTTGCAACATAGGGAGAAGAATAGAAGAATTCTAAAATTGACTTTAGTGTCGCGACATAGCTTGAGCATGTTGCGAAACACCCCTAAAGATACCCTGAAGATGAGAATATTGCCCTCAATGTCCCGACAAAGGACCTGGTGTGTCGCGACATCACCTTTGTATAGGAAATAGTTATAAGCAAGGGGTGTTTTGGTTTGCACAATCAAATGTTAAACATGAAAACGACAGTTGACCTAAGGTTAAGGAGGACGACCACTCTAAAGTATATATATAGGCTCATTTAGCTCATGTTATGGACAATTTTCAAATTGTATAATTTTCTTCTTAGATTTAGTTTTTAGTTTTTCTATTTTCTTAGGCTTTAGGTTTATTTTAGTTCTTGTTATTTACTTTTAGATTTGTAAAATACGATCAAAATCTGTGAGGATTCTACGGTTAATTCCAATACAAATCAGGCTTCTTCTAAACTTTATATTCTTGAATTATTCTTTATGTCTATTCTTTCATCAATCTTATATTATTTATGAGATCTATAAGGAACTAATCCTCCTGTAAGGGATTAGCGGATTAGTTGTTCAGGAAATGAAGAACCTAAACCCTAGGCTTGACAACCCTAGAAAGTCAGTAAGGTGGGAATTAACCCAAATTTGGTATGGCTTATCCGTGAGCACCTTAACCCTAAATCGGTCTGGACTGTGAGTTCAATAGATAAGTAGTTATTGCTGGCTCGGTATTTTAGTAGAAGACCAGAAGATCCTGCTAGGATATCGACTAGTTGATTGAACAAGAAAACCCGAAGCAATAGTTGGTTATGATTACTGAAGTGAACTAATCACCCATATTCAGATTTGATATACTTTGTTGTTTGATTTCTTGCGATTGGTTTATTTATTTTCTTTCTCTTATTATTACTAATATAGATTCCAAAAAAAATTCTTTTTATTCATCGTAATATAATCCATTTAAAGTACTAATTATATTTATTTATGCTTAGGTTAGGATTAATTCAGTGCTTGCCTCCCTTGGGTACGATCCTCAGAGTACTTACCTACTTCGTTGTAACTATATTACAACTTGACCCGTATACTTGCAGATACTGCCTTTCATATATTTTGTGCAGGATTTCTACTCTGAATATTGGTACGTCTGGAGGTGGTCAACATGCTCTAAAGTCAACAATACATAATTTAATATCAACAACCAATAACCAATTGCCAAAATAATTCAAGCACATTGTCCTTAGTTAAGTTACCAAAAAAAAAAACAAATAAAATAAATAAAAGTAAAGTCTATGTACACCTCCACTTAAATTACACATTGTCCTCAATGTGTCCCAACTAAAGAAATAGTATAAAGAAACTCTTTCGTTTGTCCATGAAGTGTCACAAGGTGTAGTCAAAGTAGTCCTCTTTTCTATTAAAGCTTGAATATTGTGACAGCCCTAATTTGACCCTAGTCGGGAAGTGGTTTTGGGATTACAAAACCGAGTCACAAAGATAATTAAATGTTATATTCTATGCCTATTATATGTGAAGTATCATGTGTGAAAATATCATGTCTTAATTTTGTCATTTGAATGTGAATTTTACTAAATAGGACTTAAGTGAGAAACTTTGAAAATGTGATAGGTTAAATTTAGAGGGCCGAATAATGCATGGTTTACAAAATGGGGACTTGCATGTCAAATACCTCATTTTCTAATGTAGTGGCCGGCCATAATGATGATGATAAACAATATATGCTTTTTAAATTAGCATTATATTATTAAATGGCTTTATATTATAAAATAAAGATAAATAAAATGACTAAATGGTGAAAAGAACAAAGCTTGTTCATCTTTTATTCTTTATAGCCGAAATTAAAGAGAAAAAGAGAGGAAAAAGCTCAAGCACATTTGGTCATTTGCATAGCATGATTTTAAGGTACGTTTCCATATGTTTTCTTCAAATTTTTGGTGAAATTGAGCTAGTTACTAAGTCCCTTACCTAGCCCATGTTAAAATTTTGAGTTTGGTTGATATTGGTGCATTTGGCCATGTTGATATCTTGTGTGAAAAGATGATATTGAGCTTGCTAATTATTAGAATTGAATGCTAAAGATTTAGTATATGCGTGTGTATTTGTCGAATATAGATTTAGGGAGATGAAAATAAACATTCGGCTTTGGGACATTTTATGTGTTTTAAATTTGATAATTAATGATAGAAATTGATTAAGGAGTGTTTGATGGACTTGGTAATGTTAAAATATTTATGAGCTTAAGTTTATAAGTTTAATTTGTGAAATTCGTATTGGGTGTGGCCTAAATGCTTAATAGAGCATTCGGTTAAGGGGGTTTAATGTAAAGTTTTAAGTTAAATATTGGAAGAAAATGCTCAAGTGTTAATCCATGTTTATGTGATTGCCAAATGACTCCAATAATGAATGAATTGTGTAATTTGTGGTTGAAATACTTGAAAGTATGAATTAGGTGATAAGTAGTAATCGGTTAATGAGCTTAGGTATGTTCATATTGCCGAATGTGAGGTTAAATGATAAGATGAGCAATACATATACTATGTGAGTGTGTGATATGTTGGAATATGCTTAAGATTTAAAGTAATGTCGTGTAAGGTTCATGATTGTTCATTTGGTCAAATTCGATTATACGTTAGTTGATAAAAATCTAAGGCTTTAATGTAAAGCCTAGTTGTTCCATAATGGCCGAATGAGCTTACAATTTATGCTTGGATGAGTTTGAGGAATGTAAGGTAGAAACGAATCTACCTTGTGCCGAATGTAGTTCTAAAATAGTAAAACTTGTTTAAATGTATTAAGTTGACTAAGTGGTAATGTCGAATATGATTTGTGTATAATTATAACCTTGTGTATTCGGCCATTTAGGTAATGTGACCAGGATGATATTATGGTTTAGTTCAATTGAGTTGATAACATTATTTGGTTATATATATATATATACATGATCATTATACTTTGACTTATGAAAATATGCACACGGCCTTATCATAGATATAAGTATGTGATTTTTTGAGAATGAAATTGTGACAAGCTTGAGTGGCCAAACAATATGTATGAATTGTTCTTTGAGATAGCTGATTGAGGCTTGTGATGTGTATAAATTGATTCTGAGATATATGTTATAACCGAATGTTTGATAAGAAATGTTAATGTGAGTATTAGTCAAATGTGACCTATAATATAGTGAATGTTGTGTTATGATCTAGTAGTGAGTGTCGAGTGTGATTAATGATAAGTTAGATGGAATTAAAGTTAGTTAAATAAGGCTATTAAGGCCTAATTAGTTCTTGTTACATTCGGCCAAAGGAATGAACAACTAAGTCATAATGAATTTCAATTTGTTTACTTAGCTCAAGAGCATAGAGAGCCACATTCGGATAAGGGAAAGGCAAATGTGGTGGAATAGTCGATCCGTAGTTGTTCGACGACAATCAAGGTAAGTCTTAAGTGTTTAAACATAAGCATTTGTGAATATGTCATGCCATGTCATGTTAGTTAAATATCTTGTATTATATATGTGACTATATGTATATTTCCGAATCATATAAACATATATGAGATAGAAGAAAATGGTTTATATGTGTCCATTGTCAAATGGTGAGCATGATATCAAAATGTACGGTTGTTTAATTAGAATTCCGAATGGTAAGATAAGAAATGGAAATGTGATTGATATTATGTACTTACATTCGAAAGATACAAAGATTACTATGATGAGTTTTGTGTGAAATAGAAAGGAAAGTATGAGATTTGATATTTGAAATTGTGTGAATTGGTTAAAGTGATGAACTATTCGGGCCTATGGCTCAGCAAGCTTTTGAGCTGGTGAAAATGTTTCGGGCCACGAGCCTAGCAGGTGTAATGCCGGTGAAATGATTTTGGGCCTTGAGCCTAGCAGGCGTAATGCTGGTGAAATGATTTCGGGCCTTGAGCCTAGCAAGCGTAATGTCGGTGAAATGATTTCGGGCCTTGAGCCTAGCAGGCGTAATGCTGGTGAAATGATTTCAAGCCTTGAGCCTAGCAGGCGTAATGTCGGTGAAATGATTTCGGGCCCTGAGCCTAGCAGGCGTAATGCCGGTGAATTGAAATCAGACATAAAGTTCAGCAGGCCATGTGCCGGTGATGAAATTCAGGTTTTATACCCAGCAGGCCAAGTACCAGTGAATTTAATAAAGGTCTACGAGTACGAGATGTTATGTTAAAATGACAAAAATGAATTCGTATTTCGTACTAAGTGGCCCAGGTACGTGATACTTATCTCTTATGTGAGAATGAATCTAATTAGATTACGGATTGTTCATTTGTGAATATTCGGCTCATGTGATATATGCATGGAAGTAAATAGCATGTATGTCGTTTTGAAATAGGAAGGAATGTTTTAACTGTGGATGTGATTATGTGTATACATTCGGCCTTGTGGAATTGTATACATGGAGAATATGTTTGTCTATATGTGAATTTGAAATTTAAAGAAATGTTAGATATATGAAAACATGTGTAATGTGGTTATGTACTTTCGGCCAAATGGTGGTTACTATTCAATTCTGTGTATGTGATTGATTTGTTCAAATTAAGTTAAATTGTTTAATTTACTTAAGACTTACTAAGCTAATTAGCTTACTTCAAGTGTCTTTGTTACTCTGTTTTATAGATCTCTTTTGAAGCTATGAGCTCGGGGATTCAAGCTCAAGTCATCCACACGATCGTCACTATTTTGGTACTTTTGATAGCTTCTTTTGAAAAATGGCATGTATAGGCTTAACTCCTTATTTTGGTACAAGTGATATTTTGATTATGTATATATAAGAGCCATGCGAAAATGGCTTGTTCATTTTGTTAAATGTAGTTCCATGGTTTCATTTAATGATGTGTTTGATTTAATTATGTTTAGCATTTTCGGCTGATGCATATAAATATTTTATGCTTGATACAGTTTCTCACTCATTAAGTTGTACGTTTGCTTTAAGTGAATAAACTACTTGAATATTATTACATCTATATGTTTAGAAGATGTTCGTTAATGATTACAAGATGAATTTAAATTGCTTAAGATTTATTGTATTCAGCTAAATGCTTTGTAACATGTACATGTTTGTGTTAGACCATTTGATGATGATTCATGTTTGCATGTAGTGATTTCGGTTATGGTATAAATGTTAAAATTTCTTAGTTATTTACCATCGCTTAATGAACAAAGAACTTGCGTTATTCGTTTATCACGTGAATGTCTGAAAGTTGTGGTTGATGAGTAATACCTTGTAACCCTATTCCAGTGACAGATGAGGGATATAGGGTGTTACAAATATATAGTGTAATCCTCGAGTGGTTCACCTACATAGAAAAAGAAAACAAAACACATAAAAGTAAAATTAATTAAGATATGCAATTAAAAGAAATAAAAAATGAAAATAGATAACAATTATTGAAATTATCCATAATCGGGGTGATCTGTATCACCACCATAGAAGAACTTCCATGAGGTCCTTGACAATTTGAATCGGCATTTGTTCTTTATTGTCAAGATAATCACCTCCCTCTTTGATTGAACACATTGCTTTCATCTTATCTTTGATCATCAAGACAACCAAATCACAAGCCATTTTCTTCCAGTCAAACCAACTCCAAACTTCATTTCAAGATATTATAACTTTCAGCAATATGAACTCAATGTCATATAAAGCCTCATCAAACCGAACTATAGTTCCCGTATCAGAAGAAAAATATATGTGATCACGAAGTACGTTGGTTGGCTCCTTCACAAAGATAGTCAGAAAGTGTGTCGGCTCGTTCATACTTTCACTTAATTCCAAGTTTAGCTCTTTCTTTACATCTAACTCTACTCTTACTCCCATGTTAATCAATGTGAAAACACAATCTTCGTTTCTCAAGACCTCGTTACAGTCTCAACTCCAAACTCTTGTTGAACACCCATATTCAACATGTCATGTTCAACTATGGTAAGGTGGGCCTCCTCCTCGAGTTTGAGAACCTCATGCTTGACTTCTTTCACTAGAGTGCGCATTTTGGCTTGGCTTTGGACACCTTTCAATAATTACTCCTACATAGTGGAAATGGAGGATATAGTAGCTTGTCATGAAGACATGCTATGCTCCAACATTCCAACCCGTGTAACAAATGATATGTATTTAGTATACTCGCCATTCTCCATAGTACTTTTCAAATAGCAATATAGAGAATACGAATCATATGTCAGATAATTATCCAACCACCCTTGATTGGATCTACCAATCGCGTTTGCATATCTATACGAACCATAAGGATGCTCGTACGAATACCTTTGCCTTTCATAATCGCTATCATAACTCCAACAACTTGTCAAATCACTGTTCATTGAACTTGACATCTCGTTATATTCGTACTAGTCTCCTAGCCACCTATAACCATTATTATTAAAGATGATTAAATGAATTCCTCAATAAGGTAAACAAATGAAACAACAAAAAGAAAAACAAAAAACATGAAAAGTAAGACAATATCTAATCCCCTCATCTTTTGAATAATATTTCTCTTCTTAAACAACTAACATAATAACACATTTACACTGTTACAATCCCTGACAACGATGCCAATATATTGATCACATATGCGCGTACGCAGAAAACAAATAATTTATAAAATAATTTAAAAGCGCGGATTTTATCAAAAAGCTTATAGTGTTGAGTTGAAATATTTAGAAGTGTACAATGGAACATTTTGGAGTTCCAAGGATCAAACCCAAAGGATTGCATTAGTAAATGTGTTTATCAAGTTAATTACAAGTTAAGTAATTACTAATCTAGTTGAATAGGAAATTATTAACACAACCAAATAAAATGAGATTTAAGATAATTTTAAGTTAACAAATTAAAAAAACTAATCCTATTTTCTTCCTTATTGTTTTAGACAATGTAAGCGGTAAAACAATGGTTGATTGATTAGTTGATTGTTAATTAAACTAACAACCTACCTCGATTATATTGCTTGCAAATCCTAACTAAGAATCTCCTCTCAGTCTCATTCTAACTTGACATTACCATCGAAGCTCTCCTCTTGGTCTCATTTAGGCATGTATAGCTTCCTTCGGTGTAACACCCAATGCTTGACCCGATCATCGGATTCGGGTATGAAGTATCACAAGTCAAATTCATTGAAATAACTATACCTTTTAAAAACCAACTTTCTAGTGTGGTGGGTACCCGCTTACATGAGTGGTGTTCCAAAATTTTGAAAACATATAAGGTTGAAAGAAAATTAAAAATAATACTACTCTACTTTAAAATATTAAAGACACAAGTAAATAGCTTTTGGCGAAAGCTTGGAAAATATCCACAAGCTCGAATAAAATTTCCCTGTTAAATTATCACTTAAACAGTAATCTAAAAACTCATTTTAATCTAGTATAACCATAAAACACGTTTAATAATAAGCCAACAAGGCTACAGAAACAAAACATTCATAATTACAAAAGATGGATGATTTCAACTAGTGGCAACTAACATTCATCCTAACACCCCTAGCAAATACATGTCACAAGAAGATAAGAGAAGGATCACAAATGGCCGTTAATTTGGTTGTATCCCTACTACTATCACGTCCAACCTATAACATAAAAATAAGAAGAAAAAAATAGGTAAGTTCGTAAGAACTCAGTGAGTTCCCAGGAAATAAAATTCGACAATAGGGACTATCAGACATTAAGAGATTAGACTTAAACTGACAAACGAATACACCATATTAGGTAGATACAACACCCTCTGGTTTGAAGTATCTATAGGTGGATACTCCCACGATCAGACTCAGACTACTGACATACACTATCAGTTTTTGGAACATCGCATGTAAAGGACACGGGCACAACTGCTCTGCGTGTACGCTACTTTTACGAACTGCCCTTATATAACTGTTAGACATATTGTTTAAATTTTGTGCAATGTGCACTCCTTAGTTTACACACATGCACCTTTTTTTCGACATACTTCTTCCTTGTGCTAGCTTCTAATCCTAGTTTCGAAGAACCAATTTGATTGTTTCTTCATATTGTTCATTATAGCTAATTACTAGTCATAACCTCCGTACCCTCCAACATCCCTCCTTTTATTTGAACACACATGTGTTCCCCCACAAGACCGGGTTTTCACTAGTCAGGGTTTGCAACAGAGTGCCATACTAGAGGCAAAACTTATTATCATGTGTCTTCTTTTCAATATCATACACAACATCCATCCATTGCCTCCTTACACCAGCTTGGATATGGAGCTTGTGCACCAATGAAGGAGTATTTATACCATGTATATGCTAAACTTTTGGGTTTGTTTAATCATCTGTAATCTTGCACGCATCAACTCCTTAGGTCATCAACTTAGACACGAGTATCAGGACCAAAAGTTAAACCCACTTACTTGGCTGTACAATGATAAAGGTTAAATAAAATAATGCATATAATAGACTCAAGGTACGAAAGAACTCACCAGAAATCTTAACTTAGAGCTTTTCTACTTTACGGGTTTTTTTCCTTTGGCACAGGAACCTTCTCTTGTTTCTTTAGCTAAAACAATAAAATGAAATATTTAAACATCAAAAAACAACCAAAATTTTATAAAATAACATGAATCTGTAAACAATGAAACAATTTTTGGATGGAAGTTTCCTTCTCATCCAGTACCCAAATGAAAACCCTAACCACCCTTACAACAACTTCTTTCTATCTGGTAAAACTTGAAGCAAGGTTTAAGATTTTACTAGCAGACAACTTAAGATAGAAGCTTTCAAAAGCTTAACATACAACACATTTGTTAATGATGAAGAACTCTTCTGGTTTTCTTTGATGATAACAAAGACTAACAGAGAAGAAATATAAATCTTCTGTCCACTACCAAGTTATTCTATTTATAGCTAACTCACATCCAAATCTCACTCAGGATTAAATCTAATCAATAGTCATTCTCACACGCTTCCACTAATTAATCACATCCTATGAGGCTCTCAAAGTGTCCTAATTACTAACACGTTACCTCTACTAGGACGCTAGATGACCTAAATATGTCCCATGAACTACCACCCTTACATTAGTAGTGACACAAAAACACGGGTGGTAGATTTATTAGTCAAAAAGTCTGCACAATAAGGTTCTCACCACAACAAAGAACTCGCCAATCTACGAAGTGGAACTCTACAGTGTCAGTGAAGTTCAACAAAGTAATTCACCACAAAGTTACCAACCTTATCTTGTTTAAGTCTTGCGACTTAGGTGGTCTTCACTAGTGTAGTCTCTCAAACAGTACCAACTCGCCAAATGAGGGTGTGACACTCGTTCTCACTATTCAACACAATTGTATCGAACAATATAATGATAAAATTTCTTTCGGTCTCATTTATCTAGATTTTCCATTCTAGTGTATTAAACATCTCGATATAGAAGAATAATCTAACAATAAAGTATAAATATTAACTTAAATCTAACAATGAATTCATTAGTTACTCAATAAGTAATATCAACACAAAGTAAAGGTTAACACCAAAATACTTATTCAGATGTGGAACCGATGGCACCCTAAAAGCTTCATCCATCTCCATTTACAAAAGTCTTGAACAAGAAGAAAGAAATAAAACAATAAAAATAAAATCTACTCTAAAAGGAAAGTAAAAGAAAACTTTAAAAAAAATAAGAAGAAAAGAAAAGAAAATTTGTTTGATGACTAAATGTCTAACCTAATTTCTTACACTAGTCTAGCCAGCCAAGTAATTTGTATAAGGTGGCATTTATAGGCAAAAAGTATTTAACCTAAAATTGACAATTACGCCCTTAAATGAACAGTGACTTAAGTTTTTTTGGACACTGGAATGACGGAAATGTGCAAGTGTATACAATAACAACAAGCAATAAAGTGACAAGTAAATGTCGAATTATCGTACCCATAGGGACTGTGAAAAGAATTATTTATGAATGCTATTTAAAACACTTTGGTGAAGAAAAATATTTTATTTGAAGAGGGTGATTAAAAATTAAGATTTTAAACTGAGTAAAAAGAAATAAAAAAAATAAAACAAGGGTTCTAATGCACGATTTCAAAATACGATTTTCATCGAGATGACATAATTGTGTTAGATTAATTACATTTCTCAGCTTAGAATTATTAAACTCATGTTTACGTTGTTACGAATAAATTCACGGCAACTCGGTAATTTGCTAACTTATGAACATATTCACTACCAAAATCCATTCATCTCTTAATTATATCCCTATGTCAATTCAACCGATCAAACAAATTTTAATAGGCAAATATGTTATTGCACATACATACTTATTAAATTGAAATAATCTCTTATACATATCCCTATGTTAATTCAAATGATTAATTCAATCTAATAAGCACATAAAAGACTACGTGAGGTAACAAAGTATCCCTACCTTGAAACAGTTTAATCACAATAATTTTGTAAGTTATGCAAGGCAAATGTATCGTCACATACCGTTGCTAATTTAACCCTCAGCTACCTTAGATGATTAAACATGCACTGATTAAGTACTTGTCCATTAATTACAATTTCAATCCATTTAAATAATTAATTCATTAGCTACCTCACAATTGTAATGCAAAAATAGATTAGGCATGATTTTACTTAATCAAGCATTTTACTGAGGCCTATAATAATATAAACACAATTTTAACAATTTAAGTAGACAAAATGCAATCAACCTAACACGAATTAAATTCAAGTTAAATTGATTAAATTAACCATTTCAACAACATAAATATTCATAGATAGGTTCATCATAATAACAATAAATAATTAAAAAGATAGGGAACAAGAATCAAATCAAGTGTGTTTCCGTGGCTTGACTAGGTTGTTCCATTCTTCCTTCTCCGTTGTCGTCGTCAACCAAGGCTACTATGAACACTTAATTTCTACTCCAAAATGGCTGATGAATGCCCCTTTTCCAAGAGGAGAAATTGGCAAGAGAGTAAGGGAATTTGGAATGGAAAAGAAGAGAGAAAATGGAGAGAAGAGAGAAAATATGTGAATGCTTGAGGTGTGTTTCAAATGATCAGCTTAAGGGGGGTTTTTATAGCTGAAGAGGGCTGTTAAAAATAGCTAAAATTAGCAGCCAAAGAGCCCTCCCTTGGCCAGCCACACATGTGGCAAGGTTGATGGTTTCAACTTTGCTAATTTAGGCTTGGGGCAAATCTATAAAGCCACCAATTGTGGAGGGATTTGTTTGCAACTTGAACAAGTCTTCAAGGGCCTCTTTGCAAGCTAAATGATCAGCTAATAAGCTGATTTTGGTCAGCTCATGGGATAGTTTTGGGCTGTCCATCTCTTGGTCGGTTCGGTTCACTCGGGTCAGCTCAACTAGACCATTTTTTTCATAATTAATTAATAATAATTTATTAACCCAAATTAAATTGGATATAAATTAAAATTAATTATATTATGAATTAATACACATAATTTTGGACCGTCTTAGGTTGAAAATTAATTCTTCTTGATACTTCAAATTGCTTCTCGGTTTTGTGCTTCTAGCAGTGTTTGTCGAGTCATTTTTGGCCCTTTGTGCAAATCTGTTGAAAATAACAAAAATTAATAAAAATTAATTAATCAATGAAAATTTAACATGTTCATATTTTAAGTACAATTTAATTATTTTATAAAAATTAATTATTTTTTGACAAGGATTTTATCGAAATTGCATGCATTTAAGTTAAAAAGGGCATAAAAAGTGTGTAAATTTTCATGTTTCCACATCTCCAAACTTAATCCATTGCTCGTCTCGAGTAATGCACAAATTTGAAAAGAATTTCTCAGAAACACATTTGAAAAACTCCTTCAAAACAACATTCTTCCCAGAATCATGAATTTCATATACTTATGCTCAAAAACAAGGAATTTGATAGTTATGCTACTTAAGTATACATACCATTCAAATTAATCTCAACATCTATTATGATAGCAAAATTAGACTAAATGCTTCCTTAACAAAGACATGTTAACCTTTACCAATTTGATTTTATTCCCTTATTCAAGGCTAAGCCACAATCATTAAATTTAACTTATGCCTTCATATGTTGAACATAGCAATTTCTCTCTAGTAATGTAGGTAGCATAGAAACTTGAATCAATAGGTCTTTAACAAGGTTGTGATGTGGCTAGGCCAGGGGTAGGTAAAAGATAGATAAATTTAGGTTAAATCCCTAGACTCTGCTTCGACCGAAGCTTCGAAACATTTACCTTCAATACACCAACTTACTTTTGTTTCACATGCTCTTTTGTACATTTATTTTCTTTCAAGTACATATGCTCATTTTCTCTCTTTTTTTTTTCATATTCAAGCATTTTCCTGTATGTACTACAATTTTTAGAGCATTTGATACTTCTTTTCAACTCCCTTAAACATATTTTCAAAGAATACTCTGAATAGTACTAAGTCTAGTATTTGGGACAATTTAAAGATAATTAAGAGAAAAGTGATGGCTAAATATTGCAAGGGTTCAAATAAAATTAGGCTATATAGTCTCAAAGTTAGGTTTTAGAGGATAAAAATTTATCATGGTTGGCTTGAAAGGCTCAAACGGTCCAAACAAAAGTTGCCTAAATCATTTCCAACATTCCATGCTTCCTAGGATTTTGCCTCAAGAAACTACTAAGTCAATTCTAGAGACTTAAACTTTTATGCATGTCTAACTTTCCTAAGGAACTAAAAATTTATGGTATGAATTTCATGCTTTATTAAAAATACATTTATATCATTATTAAGCTAACATAACAATTTATTGAAATAATAGAACTTTATTTATACTGAAGTTTAGCATACTTAACAAAATTTCAAATTATTGAACAAAATATATCCTAATCATAACTTAAAGAAAAATTTATTCTAAGTGGAAATAATTTCAATTTTTTTTTGTCCTTCTACTTAAGATGAACAATGTCCTCATTGTTTAAAGTGAATAGATACTATACATCAGGTAGGATTTGAGAAAAGATGAGGTGAGTCAATTTGACTGTTTAAGTACCAAGCTCTCTCTAAATCTAATCCTAGACATGTATATATCTATTGCCACACTTTATACTTTGTGACTTGTTCATTTTTATTCATGATTTTGATCTTTTGT
Source organism: Gossypium stocksii (assembly GCA_020496765.1). Taxonomy (NCBI): domain Eukaryota; kingdom Viridiplantae; phylum Streptophyta; class Magnoliopsida; order Malvales; family Malvaceae; genus Gossypium; species Gossypium stocksii. The sequence continues at coordinate 62,253,183 of CM035622.1, forward strand.
TTTATTTTGTGAGAATAAAAATTCCTAAATAACTTAATCCTAAAATAACCTAAGAATAGAAATAAAGTCAAGATCCCCCCTTTATTTATTTGTAGATCCTTCCAAATTTGACTCATCTTTTTCTTCATCATTATTGTCTTTGCATGAATCACTTTGCTCATTCTTCAATAATGGACTCCATGGTTCACAGATGAAATCTGGAAATTCAGGCACAAAAATAAATAGGTCACTGTAAATTTTCGTAAGAGCACTTCTCATCGAGTCATCCCTTATTTTTGAGTACCTCTAGTAAGCTTGTTACTGCCACTGCATATGTTGCATTGTATCCATCAACTTTGGCAGCTTGTCTCGAAGATCTAGGTGAGGTGATTGAGTTCTGAACATTAAAGTTTCGACATTAGGTTCAACTTCTGGTTTTATTGGTTCTGCCTCATCAGGGACTTCAGCTTCTTGCATTGGCTGGATCTCTGTGGGATCTTCTTTTTCTTCTTTGGAATCCTCACTTTCTTCAACTCATTGCTGTAGAATAGAATCTCCCGCTATTCAGTAGAGGTCCCAATATGTGATTGTGCCCTGGCTATACCCTATCTTTTTTATGTTTGTAAGAATTTTAGCTTTCAAGCACAAAATTGTTATCGTAAAGGGAAAGTAAGCTCGGCCAGAACATCTAATAGCAGAATTCCGCATTTCTCTCAGGATGATTTACCCCATATCAATGGTTTTTGCAGTTAAAATCAAGTATAAAAAGACCATTCACTCTAATAAGATTGTAGTCCCATGCGAACTAGGCATAAGGCTGAATCTGATGAAATGGAACCATATCTTCACGAGTGGTGTCAAATATTCTCTTCGACGAGTGTGAATTCCTTATTTTGACACAGTCCACTTAGAACCTAGAACTGTAAGTTCCTCGAAAATTTCTTTCAAAATTTCAGGCTCGATATTGCTCATCAAAGAAGAATATTCATCGTTTTCGAAATCAGGTAATTCAAAGAACTCATTAATAGCATTTGAAGTTGTTGGTACCTTGATTCCATGCACTGGAACTTCTGTCAACTTTCTTGAGGTTAAATTTGCATAGAATTCATGAACTAATTCCTCATCTACACTGGGTCTCTTCTCATAAAACAATTCCCAATTGAGAGCTTCAGCAACTTGACGAATACGCGCCATAAAATCAATATAGTTGCTTTCTTACAATGTAAAGCCTTTCTCTGGATGCATCTGTTGATTCTTGAAGATACTTTCGGTATCTCGCTTTTGCTTCTTCACAGTGGAATTTGTTTTGCGTTTTGTCAGTTTGGACAGAGGCACGAGTTCTCTTGCGAGGCATGATTAACCTGAACATAATATAGGAAAAAATTTCTTAAAAATTTAATTAATATAAATTATTAATAATTCAATAAATTTAAAAAATTAAATAATTGAATGAAATTAGAATTTAGGAGAAAAATTTGTCTTACCACTTTTTTTTATAAAAATTAAGAACTCCTAAGAAAATAATATTTATGGAAAAAGAGGGAAAATTAAGAGAGGTTGGAGGGTTTTCAGCTAAAGAGGTTGGTGCAAGGTGTGCCGCTCTAGTGTGCGAGGTAGCAGGGGTTGGGAGCAGCAGCAACATGCGCAGGAGCTAAGTGATGTGCGAGCAACGTGTGGATCCTTGTCGAGTAGGCCTGGCGTGGGCGCGCGTAGGAGCTGGGCACAGGTAGCAGTGTGCGAGATGAACGCCTGAGCAGTTGGGGCTGGAGCAGCACAAGGCGCGCAGTGTAGCATGCGATGGGGCAGACATGCGTGAGGTAGGCGTAGGGCTGCTGACTGATGAAGATGCTGAATAGCTAGAAGGCTTACGGCACTAGGTGATTATGTATTTGAGTGTTTTGAGTGATGGATGAATGGAATGATGTGTGGAATTTTTAGTGGAAGGAATAGGTGTTAAGGTAGAATTCTTAGGACAATTTGATAAATAGCAAATTTTAAGTTCTAACCCTATATAAAGTTAAAAATACTTAATAATTAAATATATGCATATTAAATTATTATTGCTATTAATTTATTAAGATAAAAATAAAATATGATTAAAATTAAACTAATTCTAATTTTATGCTAAGTTGATAAAAATTAATATATATTATAATAGATATAATTATATATTAAAGATTATCTTTTTTTTAAATTAAAAATATTTATTCTAGATGCCTTTAGAAAATATTTACAACAAGAGACAGCTAATTTTTATTCTTTATAAAAAGAGCAACCAAATTTTGAAAATAGTTCAATTAAGTCTCTAGGCTTAAAGAAAATTTAAAATTGATTTGCAATTTAAAACTTGGATCAGAATTGACCCTTTTATTTGAAAATTTAAAAATTTATTTTGCCATTTAGGGAATAATTTTTTGGAAAATTATGTTAAAACCAATTCCCAGGAAAGATTGGAGGGGTCACAAGTGGTCCTGCTTAAGTTGTAACACCCCTTACCCGTAACTGATGTCGAGACAGGATTCGAGGCGTTACTGACTTAAACGTAAACATCCATGCAAAAATGGGCCATAAAATTTCATTTATCTTTAAAAATCATTCACACACATGCACATCGTCCCTTAAGTGAGCCTACGAGACTCAAAACGTACTTTGGGAGTGGTTTGGGACTAAACTGGAAACTTTGGAAAGCGTAGAAAATTTTTCATCAAAATAGGGGTCACACGCCCATGTGGATATAGGACACGCCTGTGTGGGTAGGCTGTGTGGTCACATACGCTCGTGTCCATACCCATGTAACTCTCTATTTATGACATCATCAACTAAATGAATCCACACAGCCAAGCCATATGCCCGTGTGCTAGGCCGGGTGATGAATTAAATTTTCGTAAATTAGGCGTAGACTTCACATGCCCTTAGCACACGCCCGTGCCCAAGGACGTGCCATCCACACAGTTGAGAAACACACCTATGTGCTCAGCCCATGTTGAATTATTTTTCATTTCGAAGCTAAAATAGTTTCCACACGACCTAGTACACGCCCGTGTTCCAGGCCTTGGCCTTCACACAACCAAGACACACGTCCGTGTCTCTGCCTGCGTGCTCCATATTGAGCATTCTATTTCTTACAAATTAAGGTGCAGGGGACACACAGCCTGTTCACACGCCCATGGGGCTGACTGTGTGTCACACACAGCCTAGTCACACGCCTGTGTGTCTACCCGTATGGACAATATATAGGTTATTTATCAAGCCAATTGCCACCCTGAAACATAACACACAAGCAGCAAAGTATTGGTATAATTCATGGCATATTTAAGCAACCAACATGGCCACAACTCAGACATCATTGCATGATTTTCACTACACTTCGAGCATACTTAACAAACGATATACTCAACAACTCAAACCATGCAAATTACTACATCCATAAAATGCATCAACATGCCATAATACTTGTAATCAACATTAGCCAATATCAATTGGCCTTATACAAAATGAATTAAGTATCATCATAAGCTAACACATTTGGCTAAGCCAATATGACTTATGAAAAAAAGACCAAGTCCCTATACATGCCATACTCAAATGTGTTAAAACTAGCTATACATAAATTTCCAATTAATAGTGTGATCGAGTCTCCGACATCCTTCGATCCCCGAGTTAGCTTGGTGATCTATAAGAAAAATGGAAAAGAAAGGGGACTAAGCATAAAGCTTAGTAATTTTGCATGTAAATAAATAACAACCTTAATCATGCAATATCATACACATAACATATATACAACTTATCACAAATGTCATTAAATATCATGGATACATCTTTACTCATGTCAATTTCATAGTATACCATAAAACTCATAGTCATGATTTATTCATTCACCTCTTACTGAGATCTTATCAATTCATAAACTCAATAGTTATGAGCTTCGTGTACATACTTGTACCCTTTCAACATGAGCATACTTTGTCTTTTCTTTGGCATACTCTTTGGATTACCTGTTGAACCACTTGGAATACTAAAGGATACTTGGGAAATCTCATATACATGGTAGGATGCGAACTCCATGTCCCAGACATGGTCTTACATGGGGACACATATCAATACCAATGCCATGTCCCAGACATGGTCTTACATGGGATCACACATAATGTAACGCCTCGAATTTTGGGCCTAGATGAATTATGCTTTGGGCTTTGGGTCTCATAAATTTTTTTTTTGTAAGCAAGAAAATGACAAATGACATGTTGGCTTTAAGGGTTTAATAAATTTGGAGTGTCTAGGGGTGTTGGAGAAGTTCTGGGTTCGAACTTTGAGGAGAAGGAATTTTTAATTAATTATTAAAGGAACCAGGGTGGTGAGTAGTTGGGCTTTTAAATACAAATAGGGAAAAATGGCATCAAAGAGCCTTGTGGTGGAGTGGCTAAGTGACGCCACTTAGGGTATAGGAAGGTGGCGTTATGGGCTAGCAAGGAGATCCTAGGTTCGAATCCTAGCTTAGTATTTTTTTAGGAGTTTAATTTTAGCCTTCTAGAAGGTTGGAAGTGGTGTGATGATGGACTCTAAGGAGAGTGATCAGAAGAGAAAATTTAGGAAAAGGATTAGGGAGTTATCAGGGGGAAAAATGAGGAGATGAGATGGGGAAGAGTTGGAGCCGATTGGGACTTTGGGGGTAGGTAGAGTTTTGATTTTGTGTATAAATAGGGGGTGCCGAATTCCCTTTGTGCTTCCCTTTGTGCTATTTCAGCAACTATAGTGCTCTGCCTAATTCTCCTTCACTTTTTCTGTTCTAAACCTTGCCTCTTTCTTTTGTGTTTTCTTTTCTTCTCTCATAAAGCTTTAAATCTAATATCATTCTCTTCTTTCTCCATTGCTTGTGTCGTCCCACCTTTATCTCAATTGTTGGGGACCGAATATTCGTGACTTCAGAAGCCGAAAGCCTTTGCTCTTGGAGCCGATTTCTTCATCATCCCAAAACCTTGTGTCGAATACTCTAGTGACCGAATGTCTATCAGGCTATCATCGTTCCTTCAATTTTGGTAGATCGAATCTTGGAGAGTTGGAATCAAGCTTGGATCTCCAAGTTTCTGCCGAGAAGCTATCTATACGTTTCGAGTTTTGTGTAAGTGTTCTTGATTTTGGGATAAGTTGGTCGAATAGTCTATGTTAAGGGAAAGGGTGACTTAAGTGGATACAAGTCACCTATTATTTTGTCTTCAACGATTAAGATTGATGCAGATCTAGGGGATATTCGTGAGTACTAGCTAAGGAAGGGCTGTTAGGACTGGTGGTACACGGTAATGTTATGGTAAGGCTTCAGTTTTTGGTAAATATTGTGGTTAAGTGTGTGATTGATTGGAGATTGGTATTGGTTGTAGGTTCAAGGCTGAGGATAGTGTAACATGTCTCATTAACCAGGTGTGTACATACACGACACACACGACAAATCGGTAAAAGCTGAAATCCCGAAAGGCTAGAATGTCAAAAAGCAAAAAGGTTGGCGCCAGCAACCACACGAGCACGTGAACATTCATGTAAAGATACCGATACGACTACAAGAGAGCGATCTCATGGTCTCGGGCCACTGTTTGGTCAACCGAGCCAGACGGGGCTAAATGGGCCTGCCGAGCTAGTGGGCCCAAATCAGCAAAAGTTGATATGTGAAATTAAATGATGAATTGGTATGGATGGTTGAATGATTTGATTATGATAGGGCCTAATGGGCTATATAAACATGATTGGGCTTAATGGGCCATATAGACATGATTGGGCTTAGTGGGCCATATATGATTTTAGGCTAGGGTTTTAATGGACTCTAGGCCTAGTTCTGATGAATTCTTAATAGCATAAAATTTAATTAATTAATCAAACATGTCTATGGACAAGTCACAAGGTTAGAGTGTGGCAATAGGCATATGCATGTCTAGGATTGGATCAAGGGGGAGCTTGGTACTTAAGCGGTCCTAGTGACCCACCTCCTCTTCTCTAGAATCCTACCTGGTGTTTAGTGTCTGTTCACTTTAGCCGCGAGGGCTTGTTGATGGGCCAAAGTTCATAACTAAAACCCGAAATTTTAAGAAATTATGAAAATGCCCCTGTAGGGTAGAATTACGAAAATGCCCCTATAGGGTAGATTTACGAAAATACCCCTAGGTAGCGAAATGACTAAAATACCCCTAGGTGCTTAATGTTTGAAAATGTGTATGTTGCATTCATGAGATGTATGTTGCACTTGGGTGGGTTTGACGGTACGGAGGAAGATATGTGAGGATCGCATAGTCGCTTGACGACTGTGGATCCACCGGTGGCTTTAAACCTATTATATGATTAATAGCCTTGCTGCAACGTTTGAGTAGTGCCTCTGTTGGTGCTACCATTGGAGTGTAGGGATGGGTGGGTTGATATTTATATCCCCACAGGAGTGTAGGGTTGGAAGGGAAATTGAGTGCAGGGTTGGATTTGGGATGGGAACATTGCATTCATGTGATACTGATGTGATATGAGGTCATTGTGGGCTAAGGCCTAAGACCACTGATATTAATAGGGCTTAGGCCCAATGTGATAAAATGCATGTTGATTTGATTGCCAAGGGTCGTACACACTGAGTTTCAAAACTCACCCCCTTTTTATTTAATATTTTGTGTGACCCTCAGTAGACGGCTCGACGTGGGAGAGGACTTGGAGGTGGCCACACCGTAAGAAGTTTTTCTTAGTTTCAAATTACTTTATTTTAATTACTTTATTTTTCATTGGGATGTAATAAGGCCTTGTATCTCCGATTTGACTTTTCATTTGGGTTTTATTATCGTTTACAACTGCCAAATTCTCAAACTTAAATGAATTTTCTAAAGTTAAACATGCTTCTAAATAACATAAACATTTGGACGTTTTCTTAATACATGGGCTTTCATCATAATATAACAAGTTACAAGCATTTGGGTTTCTAAATCATAAACTTAAACTTGTAACCAAGCAAATTTTCTACTAAACATAATTTTAACTAAACAACGTCATTTTGGGAATAATCCCTTCAATGTGACATTGCCAGATTCGGCCATAACATCTGGGCCGGGTTCGGGGTGCTACACATAACCCTAATGTCATGACATTTGTATCCTATCTATTCCTAAGGTTCAACCGGGATTTCAAAACTTTAAACCTTGTTACATCTTCATCAAGTCATTGTAAACCAAAATTCATAAAACAATTATACATATCATGCAAAAATTAAAGCATTAAACACATAATAACATAATGTTGCATTATTTACCCACAAACTTACTTCTGTACCCAAAATATGACTAGTTATTCAGTTTAGTCCTCAACTTTGTTCTTCCCTCGATTTAGGTTTGGACCTCTTTCCTCTTGATCTATAATAGCAAATTTCACTTATTTAATCATCAAATTGTTCAAATCAGTCCATAAATCATACTTTGGAAAAATTACAATTTTGCTCCTAAACTTTCACATATTTACAAATTAGTCCCTAGGCTAGTAAAATGACATGGACTCATTTTCTTTGCTACTCAAGCCTAGTTGAACCACTTTCATAACCATAGCAGCCCTGCATTTCCATTAAAACACATGTTTACTACTTATTTTGTAACTTTTATTTAGGTGTTTTCATGAAAAATCACTTAGTAAAAAATGTTTATCACACATCAAACTCTCATATTCCTTCATTAAACATCAAAATACATGCATGTCACACGTGGGTAAATTTTTTAACATGAACCCTAGCTCAAAATATGGCTAGAAATAGGTAAATCGGGTTATAAGGGTTTCAAAAATGTAAAGAACATTAAAAATGAGGCTAGAATGTACTTACTATGAAGCTTGGAAGTTGAAAAACCCTAGCTATGGAGGGCTAAGAAATTTTGACATCCACTTAGAGAAGATGAGCTCATTTTTGCTTTCTTTTTCCTTTTTTATTAATTTATTAACTAAATGACTAAAATGCCCTTAAGGCCCTTCCTTGAGATTTTTCCCTTCCATGCCCATTTTTGTCCATCATGAAATAATATGGTCTATTTTTTAAATAAGGACCTCTAATTTACACATGCATTTCAATTAAGTACCCCAAAGCTTCTAGAACCTCATATTTTACAACTTTTGCAATTTAGTCCTTAAAGTTAAATTACAAAATTTCTTCATGAAACTTTCACACAATCATGCAAACACGTCATGGACCTCAAAATAATATTAAAAAAATATTTATACTTCAAATTTGTGGTCTCAAAACCACTATTTCGACATGGCTCTAATTCAGGATGTTACAACTCTCCCCCCTTTTAGGGATTTTAGTCCTCAAAAATCTTACCAGTGAAAAGGTTTGGGTATTATTTTCTCATGGCCTCCTCGGGCTCCTATGTAGCCTCTTCAACCCCATGTCTTTGCCATAACATTTTCACAAGGGAAATACTCTTGTTTCTCATTTGTTTGACCTCTCGAGCTAAAATCTTAACCGGCTCTTCACCATAAGTCATATCTGGACAAATCTCAACCTCTGTTGGTGAAATCACATGTGAAGGATCTGACCAGTACCTTCGCAATATAGACACATGAAACACATCGTGAATCCTTTCCAACTCAGATGGTAAAGCCAACCGATACGCTACTGACCCTATCCTTTCAAAAACCTCATACGACCCAATAAAGCGCAGACTCAACTTGCCTTTTCGGCCAAATCTAAGAACTTTCTTCTACGGAGATACTTTCAAGAACACCTTGTCACCAACTTGAAACTTAATCTCTTTACGTTTTAAATCCGTGTAGGACTTTTGTCTATTCGAAGCAGCTTTTAAACATTCATGAATCACTTTTACTTTCTTATCGGTTTATTTGACTATGTCAACTCCATGAATCTAATTTTTTCTAAGTTCAGTCCAATACAGAGGCGTACAACATTTACATCTATACAATGCCTCATAAGGCGCCATTTTCAAACTTGACTGAAAACTGTTATTGTAGGCAAATTTTACCAACGGTAGATACTTTTCCCAATTACCTTGGAATTCCAATACACAACATCAGAGCATGTCTTCAAGTATCTGAATTACTCTCTCTGATTGATCGTCTGCCTGTGGATGGAACACAGTACTAAAATGTAGCTTCGTACCCAAAGCTTCTTGCAACTTTTTCCAAAACCGCGATGTAAACCTCAGATCTCTATCAGAAATAATTGAAAAAGGAACCCCGAGAAGTCTCACAATTTCTAAAACATACAAATTAGCCAACTTATCAAGTGAATAATCAGTACGTACTAGTATAAAATGAGCCAATTCGTAAGCCTATCAACCACAACCCATACGACATCTTTCTTACTCGGTGTCAAAGGCAATCTTGTCACAAGATCCATAGTAATACGGTCTCCTTTCCACTCGGGAACCATAATATGCTAAAGTAAACCGGAAGGTACTTGGTGTTCAGCTTTCACTTGCTGACAAATCAAGCATCTCGATACAAACTCGAAAATATCTCTCTTCATACTCAGTCACCAATACCATTTCTTCAAGTCATTGTACATTTTTGTACTACCAGGATGAACAGACAAGCAACCACTATTGCCTCATTCAAAATCTTCTGAATCAACTCAACATTCTTAGGAACACAAATCTTATCTTGAAACATCAAGCAACCATCGAAATCAATCCAAAAATTTGATTCAATACCTGACTCACACTGAGCTCCCTTGGCTTGTAAATCACTGTCACTTTTCGGAGCTTCATAGATCTCTTGGAGAAACATCAGTCTAGCTCTCGACTCTGCTAGAATAAAACCATCATCGGATACTGTCAACCGTGTATTCAAGGCCCTTAATATAAATAATGACTTTCTACTCAACTCATAATCTTTTTATAGTACAAGCCACCTCCGTTGACGTAGATTCAAATCCTTTTGAGTCATCAAGTACTTTCAACTTTTATGGTCAGTGAATACCCGATATTACTCACCATACAAATGATGTCTCCAAATATTCAATGCAAACACAATGGCGGCTAACTCTAAATTGTGGGTAGGATAGTTTTTCTCATGTGGTTTCAATTGTCTCGAGGCATAAGCTATTACCTTGCCTTCTTGCATAAGTATACAACCCAATCCATTCAAGGATGCATCACTATAAACCACAAATTCTTTTCCCAATTCAGGTTGTACTAAAACTGAAGTTTCAGTCAACAATACCTTTAGTTTCTCAAAACTTTGTTGGCACGTTTCTGTCCACTTGAACTTAACATCCTTTTGTAATAGCCCCGTCATCGGAGTAGAAATCATGGAAAATCCTTTAACAAACCATCTGTAAAATCGGCCAAGCCTAGAAAGCTCCTAATCTCTGACACGTTCCTCGGTGATTTCCATTCAACAATTGTAGAAATCTTACTCGGACCAACTTTAACACCATCACACGAAACAATGTATCCCAAAAATTTAACTTCTCGAATCCAAAATTCGCTCTTACTAAACTTAGCATACAATTGCTTGTCTCTCAAAGTTTACAAAACAGTTCTCAAGTGCTCAGCATGCTTAGTCTCATTATGAGAATAAATCAGTTTATCATAAATAAAAACAACAACACACTTGTCGAAGTACGGTAAAAAAATATGGTTCATCAAATCCATAAATACCACAGGAGCATTCATTAAACCAAAAGGCATGAAAAGAAATTCATAATGACCATACCTCGTCCGAAATGCAGTTTTCGGAACATCTAACTCTTTAACTCTCAACTAATAGTAGCCAGACATCAAGTCTATCTTTGAAAACACCGTGGCCGAAACTAAGCACTCTCCTTCTCTATTTTGATTCCTACAAGTGTTCCTGTCAAAAGGTAGGTGTTTTTATATATTCTTTTAGTTCAGTCTGTTTTCCCTTATTCTGTTTCTTAAAGCTGAATACCTATTCTCCTTGTGCTTTGACTATTGATTGTTGGTTCTTTATGTGGATCGTTGGGTTTCTAGGTTCTCACGAGGAGTGGTGGAGTGCAAGTATTTTGGAGGCGATCAAAACCTTTTTCCTCACTATTCTATAAAGATAATACGATACCTTATTTTTGGGTTTAGGCTGAGTATCCCTTGTAAGATGATGTTCATGGATCTAAGCCATATATCTAATCGGTTCTATCTAAAAAGATCCGTCATTAGTACAGATAATCAACAAGGAACGTTCGTTCGATTCTAGTCAAGCGATCTTAGGGTAGTAGGCTGTATTGCTGTCGATCAAAGTTACTAGTATTTAACAGTTTGGGGATTTAATGTTTGTGAATCTTGATGATTGGAAGGCTAACAATATGCTTTATTGGAATGTAGGTTTTGGGCTTGTGAGCGGTTCGCTCAACTTTGCTAACAGGTGTGTAATCACACCCCTCTCAAATGTAAATCAATAAAAGCCGAAAAGCCAAAAAGTACAGCTTTTGAGGCCATATGGGCGTGCGATCACTTGTGTGGTAAGCCAAGCCCACGAATCGTGGGCGTAAGACTGTAGAGGCCACCATGAGCGTTCTCATGGGGTTAGGCTATTTTGGGCCATGTTGGGCCGAAATGGGCTGTGTGGACCTAATGGGTCGTGGGCCCCACACGAATTAAATCCATGATACGTGGCAAATACTGGACTGGGCTGTGTAGTTTGCATAGCCATGGCTAAATATAGGCTAAATAGGCCACACGAGCATGTGGGCCCACTAGGGCCGGGTAATGGGCCTTGGGCCCATTTACACTGTTATGTCCGTTTAGGTTACATAAGTCGGTCAAGGCAACTGTAGACCCTCTAAGAGGTCGGTATATATACCAAGACCCCAAAATAGGAGAATGACCAAAATACCCTCAAGGGTAAAAGGACCGTTATACCCGTAGAGGTAGATTGACTGTTGTATTTATGATGTAAACATGACTGTTACTGAGCATGACATTCTGCATACATGTATGATCTATGACATGACATACTGCATGGGATTGGGATACTATTATGGAGGAAGTATACTGTTCTGGTGGCTTTGCCACATATACTGTCATTGGCAGCTTTGCTGCGACACTACTACTGGCAGCTTTGTTGCGATACTGTTACGGCAGCTCTGCTACGATATAAGTGTGTTGGCTTGGTGGGTCGATTTTATCCCTACATGGTTGATGGTGGTACGGAGTGGTGTGTCTGGCTGGATTGGGGTGGGTTGCACTGTTGCATTACTGCATTGTACTGTTACTGTATTGGGCTAAGGCCCACACTAATACTGTATTGGGCTAAGGCCCACGCTGTATTGTTTTTGAATAAGACTCGGGTCCAGACTATTACTGCATGCTGTTTACCATTGAATGATAGGGGATTACACACTGAGTTCTTGTAACTCACCCTTCTTCTTTTTAACTATACAGGTAATCCCCAGCTTTATACGATTTGGTGTTGCGAGGGACTCGGAGGTGGCCACATGACCACAATTGTTCTATGTTTGATTATAATTTTATCTAAAATTTTCGTTTTGGGTTTTAATTCTATAATAAAGCTTTTCTATGGTTTTTAAATTTTAATTGGGCATTTGCTTGCTTACTTCGAATTACTAGCCTAGAAGAAGACGAGTTTTCAAAATAATAAGTTTGTTACAAAATCATACGATTTAACCTTCAAAATTTTGGAAAAGCTTCCGCAATTAAATCAGTTTAATGAAATAATGGCAATTTAATATGACTAACGTTTTTGACTAGTGGATTGGATAATAGCAAGGAACTTAACATACTTAAGCTTTTATAATCACAAAGAGGTTTTTAACTTTCAAACTAGTCTTTACCAACAAAGAGTTCATATTTTCGAAAAGCACTGCAATGTGACATGCTAGATTCGACCATAACATCTGGGCTGGGTTTAGGCTGTTACACATAAACATACAAGCACCAAAGCATTGGTATAATTCATGGCATATTTAAGCTACCAACATGTCCACAACTAAGATATCATCGCATGATTCTCACTACACTTCGAGCATACTTAACTAACGATATATTCAACAACTCAAACCATGCAAATTACAACATCCATGAAATGCATCAACATGCCATAATACTTGTAAGAAACATTAGCCAATATCAATTGGCCTTATACAAAATGAATTAAGTATCATCATAAGCCAACATATTTGGCTTAACCAATATGACATATGAAAAAAAGACCAAGTTTTTATACATGCCATACTCAAATGTGTTAAAACTAGCTATACCCAAATTTCCAATTGATAGAGTGATCGTGTCTCCGCCATCCTTTGATCCCCGAGTTAGCATGGCGATACTATAAGAAAAATGGAAAAGATAGGGGACTAAGCATAAAGCTTAATAAGTTTGCATGTAAATAAATAACAACCTTAATCATGTAATATCATACACATAACATATATACAACTTATCACAAATGTCATTAAATATCATGGATACATCTTTACTTATGTTAATTTCATAATATACCATAAAACTCATAGTCATGATTTATTCATTCACCTCTTACCAAGATCTTATCAATTCATAAACTCAATAGTTATGAGCTTCGCGTACATACCTGTACCCTTTGAACATGAACATACATTATCTTTTCTTTGGCATACTCTTTGGATTACCCGTTGAACCACTTGGAATACTAAAGGATACTCGAGAAATCTCATATACATAGTAGGATGCCAATGCCATGTCCCAGATAAGGTCTTACATGGGATCACATATTGATGCCAATGCCATATCCTAGATATGGTCTTACACGGGCTCTCATATCGATGCCAATGCTGTAACAGCCTAAACAAGGGCCTAAACAGAATAGTGGTTTCAAGACCACGAATCTGACATAGAAAAATTTATTCTGATTAAGTTTTAAGGTTTATTGTGTGATTGAATACATGAGTAAAAACTTGGTAAATAAATTTTATCGATAAAGTGCTCGATTGAGCGATAGGACTAAATTACAAAAATTTCAAAATATGAGTTCTAGAAGCATTTAGTGTGTAATTGAATTTCATTCATAAATTGGAGGTCCTTATTTTGCAAATAGACCATTTTATAGCATGATGGATAAAAATGCCCATGGAAGGAAAAATTTGCAAAGAAGGCTATTAAGGGCATTTTGGTTAGTTGGTTATTAAATAAAATAAAAAGGGAAAATAAGTCAAAATTGGTGTCCATCTTCCTCATGTATGGCTGAATGTCCCTTTCTCCATAGCTAGGTTTTGTTTCATCTTCTCAAACTCCAAGTAAGTGAATCTTAGCCTCGTTTCTCATGTTCTTCGTATTTTTGAGATCCTCGTACCTTGACCTAGCTTTCTATACCACTATTTTAAGCTAGGGTTCATGTTTAAAAATTTACCCATATGTGACATGGAAGCATTTTGATGTTTATTGGTAGAAAATGAAAGCTTGAAGTGTAGTAAACAACTTTTGCTAGGTGATTTTTCATGAAAAAGTAATTAGGGACTAAAATGCTAAAGTTATAAAATATGTGCATAAATTGTGAAACATTGAAAATTATGGGCTACTATAGAAGATAAATATGTTCGGCTAGGCTTGGGAATGTAGAAAAATTTATACGTATCATTTTACGAGCCTAGGGACTAAATTGTAAAAATTGACAAAGTTAGGGGTAAAATGGTAAAATTTTCCATAGGATAATTTTGGGTCCAATCGAGTAATGTATGTATTGAACGAGTTAATTTTGGTGTTATAGATCAAGAACGACATGAAAACAACCTTGACCGAGGGAAAGGAAAGGTGTCAGATTAAAATCGAAAAGATTAGCATATTTGTACCAAGGTAAGTCCTATATGTAAATAATGAGTTATTTTTAATCATTATGTTTAATTAGTTTATTAATTTGAAATTCTGAAATTTTATATTGAAATATTGGTTATGGAATATGATAAACCAATAAGTAAAGAAATGTCTCGGTTAAACCTTAGGAATCATTAAGATACGAGTGACATGTCACTAGGAAACCATCCACCGTTATTGATTGTTTATGTGATTCTGGGTGCTGGTCTAATTAGACTACCAGTGGCTAGGTAATCCTGTATTTGTTGCGAATACCTGTCAGCTTGTGTGAGCAGCATTGAGTAGAACCAACTACACTATTAGCTTGTGTGAGCAGACCCGTTAATAGCTCATTATTAAGCCTTATGTGATAAGTGGTAGCTTTAGCTTCATATTAGTAGTAGCTTTGGCTACATTATATGTGTGGCACTTATGCCTTATTTCCGTGTATCCTTTAGTATTCCATGTGGTTCATCGGGGTATCTGAGTTAATATGACACAATGTGGATGTATGCGAAAAGATTTAACCGTATGTTTAGGATTGTGTATGTGCAAGTTTTATGAAAACCATTAAGTGTACTAAGTGTTTAATGTATGTATTGAATCATGTGGTAAGATCCCATGTGTAAGTGATAACTCTTAAGCTTAATTGTATGATTGGAAATCTAAATTCCATTATCTATGTTTATTTAGTTTAAATGATCAATTCTTTTACATATAGACTTACTAAGCTTGATAGCTTACCCCTTTGTTTTTTCCCTTCCTTTATAGGTTCGTCAAGCTAATCTGAGGTTTGGTGATCGACGAGATTCCATCAATATTATCAACAATTGTTTTGGTATTTTGATTTTGAACTTTAAAAATTATGGCATGTATAGGTGGTCTATTAATTTTAGTTATAAGTCGAGGTTCTTTTGGGTCCATTTGTTGGTAGAGTTATTTTGCTACTTTGGCCATTTGAGATGAGCCATAAAGGTTAAGTTATGTTATATTAAAGTGTTGTAATCTCTTATGCTATAAATTACATTTTAGGTGTAAAATGTCCATGGATGTGTATGCTTATGTGTGGTTGGTAAAACGAAGTGTGTGGATTATGAAATGTGGTTGTTTGGATGTGTTTTCATGTTATATTGTGTGTTGGCAAAATTGGTTTGTGTTGGTTTGTGTTTCAGGGTGGAAATTGGCTTGGAAAATAGCCTATAATTGTCTACACGGGTAGACACACGGGCAAATTGGTTTGTGTTGGTTTGTGTTTCAGGGTGGAAATTGGCTTGGAAAATAGCCTATAATTGTTTACACGGGTAGACATACGGGCGTGTGTCTAGGCCATGTGTGACACACGGCCAATCCACGGGCGTGTTGATAGGCCGTGTGTCCCTTGTACCTGAAATTATGGGAATTAAATGTTTTGTAGTAAACACACGGGTTGGCGACACGGCCGTGTGTCCTGACCATGTGATAAACATGGCCTAGCCACATGCATGTGGCTTGGCTGTGTAACGAAGATTTCGCAATGATGTCATAAACAAAATGCCCAAAATTTTCACACGAGGTGAGGACACGGGCGTGTGCTCGGCCATGTGAAAACCCCTGTAGGTTCGAAATGAAAATTAATTCCACATGGGCTGGGGACATGGACATGTTTGACCATACGACCTGCCCACATGGGCGTGTCCCTGTACCACATGGGCGTGTGCGCTATTTTTAGTAGAATTTTTCTAAGTGGTTGAAAAGTTCCAGTTTGGTTCTGGATCATACCTAATGAGTCTCTTGGGCCTCGTAAGTGGATAATAAGAGGGTTTTGAATATGATTGAAAAAGTTTTAAATTGTTGTGGAATTTGTGAGTCGGGATTGAGTGATCGTGTGTTTGTAAGTCTGGTAATGCCTCGTACCCAGTCCCAGCATCGGACTTGAGTGAGAGGTGTTACAAATGCCATGTCCAGACATGGTCTTACATGGGATCACATATCGATGCCAATGCCATGTCCTAGACACGGTCTTACATGGGACCATACATAACCCTAATGTGATGACTTTTGTATCCTATATATTCCTAAGGTTCAACTGGGATTTACCCGGTCCCGACATCGGACTTGAGTGAGGGGTGTTACAAATGCCATGTCCAGACATGGTCTTACATGGGATCACATATCGATGCCAATGCCATGTCCATACATGGTCTTACATGGGATCATATATCGATGCCAATGCCATGTCCCAGACATGGTCTTACATGGGACCATACATAACCCTAATGTGATGACATTTGTATCCTATCTATTCCTAAGGTTCAACCAAGATTTTGAAACTTTAAAGCTCGTTACATCTTCATCGAGTCATTGTAAACCAAAATTCATAAAATAATTATACATATCATGTAACGCCCCAACAATTTAAGCTTTTGATTTTTGTGTGACATGTCATAAAGTGCATGATTGCTTTGCTGGCTAAGTGAATTAGGGGTGTTTGGGAGTCTCTAGGAGTGCCTAGGTTCAAGCTTTGGCTTATGAAAAAATTTTCTTTTTAACACTTAAAGGAATCCTGAATCCAGGTTGTGAGCCTTTTAAATTATGGTGAGTGAAACATGACAGTAAAGAGCCTCCTGGCTCAAGGGATAGGTGGCGCCTCATAAGTGTTAGAGGACTAGAGTTCGAGGCTTGGACGGTGTAATAGATGTTTTATTTTGCACCTATGCCTTGTGAGTGGTTGAGCTTGATCAAAACTCTACAAGGTGGAAGTTTGAATTGGTCTTGATGAATTTGAATGAGATGTGGGCGTAGGTTAAGGAGAAAATCGTGGAGAGATAAAGGGGAGGAAATCATGGAATGTTGAGCTAGAAAGGAAGTAGTGCTGAAATAGGACTCTAGGCACTCTAGTTTCTGTAACATCCCGAAATAGGGCCTAAACAGAATAGTGGTTGCAAAACCATGAATCTGAGATAGAAAAGTTTATTCCGATAAATTTGTATGATTTACCAAGTGATTAGATGCATGTGTTAGAATATTGATAGAAAATTTCACGAATTGCATGTTTAATTTGCCTATTAGGGCTTAATTGCAAAAGTTGATAAATATGAGTTCTAGTTAGGAAAGGATCAAATTGAAGAGCATAATTGAAGTAGAGGTCCTTAAATGGTAATTATACCATTAGGTGTTCGTGGACAAAAATGGACATACATAGATAAAAATAACGAAAGTTTTAATGAAGGGCATTTTAGTCATTTGGTAATTAAAAGGAATTAAAAGGGAAAAAGATGGAAAAATTGTTATCATCTTCTCCATAGGGCTGAAACTTCATGTATCACCGTAGCTAGGGTTCCTTCAACTTCTCAAGCTCATAGTAAGTGATTTAAGCCCCGTTTTTAATGTTCTTTACGTTTTTAGAGTCCCGGTAACTTGATTTAGCTTATTCTAGCAATAATTTAACCTAGGATTCATATTTGGAAAAATACCAATAGGTGAAATGTGTTTATTTTGATGTTTTATGAAGAATATGAGGTTTTAAATTATGTTAAACAACTTTTGCTACTCGGTTTTAAGTAAAAACGAGTAAAACTGCATAATCGGTAAAAATACCTAATGTTCATAAGTACATGTTAGAGTGAGAATTTGATGTTGCCATTAAGGGAAAATGATCAGCATGTCCTAAAACATAAGAATTAGGGAAAAAGTTTAATTTTTGAGCTTTGGGGCAAAAGTGTAAATATGCAAAAATTTAGGGGAAAAATCGTAATTTTGCCAATGTTAGAGTTAAGGACTGTTTTGATAAATATGAGTACTAAATAAGCTAAAATTTCTAATTATAGATCAAGAAGAAGGAAATTTGGGGATAGACCGAGGAAAGAAAAAGGTAAAAGATTAAGTTGTCAAGTTGATCATATTTTTGCACCGAGGTAAGTTTACGGTAAATAGATGCAATATTTTGATATTTTATATTAATGTTGTTAATTTCTAGCATATATACATTTATTTTATGAGAATATTCCAAGTTGAATCAAAGATGAGGTAATAGAGAAAAAGTATCAGAAAGTTCGTTTGAACCTTAGGAATGTATGGGATACAGAATATCATGACATTTTGGGTTGAGACAGTTCAGGAACATCCCATGTAAGTCCATATCAGATATATGACTTTGGCAGGACAGGGAACATCCCATGTAAGACTATGCCTAGAGCATGGCATTGACAGGCTATTATCAAGCAAGAAAACCCAAGTACCCTTAGTATTCCAAACAGTTCTTTGGGCTAATATGCAGGCTATGTTACAAGAAAGTTCAGGCAAATGAATGATAAATAGGAAAGTTAAAGAGTAAGTGGAGAAGTCAAATAAAGATTTTGTTAGTTGATGGTATAATATGAGTATATTTATACTTGGTGAATGTTGTCATTTATTTACTTGTAAACTTACTAAGTATTGTAGCTTTCTCTTTTTCCTTTCTCTCTTTTATAGTGTAGCCAAGCCAATTTGAGGATCATAAGGACGTCGGAGTTTGTTTAACACTATCAAAGGCTATCTCGGTATTTTTTAATTTGAAATGTTTTGAGTTATGGCATGTATGGGGACTTGGTTATTTTGTGTGTATGTCCTTATGATACGATTAAAGAATGGCATGTGAATACTTGATAGTGATTAGCTATTGAATGGCTAATTAAGAACATGATTTGATGTTATGTATGCCTAAATGGTAGTTTATGCAAAGAAATTATGAAAGAGTAAAAGTTGGCCATGAAATAGTTTTGGAATAGCAGCAGTGACATGAATTTGAAAAATCACTAAACATTATAAGAATGGAATTAAATGGTGAATGAGATATAGAATTAAATTTTATTGAGTCTATTATCATAGGAAAGAAACAGAGCAAGCAAAGGAAGTCCATATTCTGAGATATTTAAATTCTTGTGAGACTGGTTAGGACGGATTTTGTGATCCCTTGTTTTGATTTTAGAAATTCACTAAAAATTGTACAAAAAGAATTATGAGTTATAATTTATATGTCTAGATTCCTTAGTGAGTCTATTTTAATTAGAAAGAAGTGGAATCACTATATGAAACTTGTACTAAGAGATAATTGATTATTAGTGAGGAGAGATCAGAACCATTGTACTGCAAAACAGAGGAAATTTTAACTAATAAACTATACTAATTGGCCAAACCAAAAATTCTGGAAACATTATGGTAAGAAGATATATGAGTCTATTTTCAGGGAAAATTTACAGATTTAAATTTGAGTTTTGTAACTAAAGTTTTTATTAATTTAGTGACTGTTACGCAGGTTGACAGTTCTATTATGAACAGTGAAACAAATTGTTTTAATTTGTGTAAGTAATCGCAAATTTTTTAATGTTCCCGGTTTAGTCCTGAATCATTTTAATAGCTTGTTTTAGGGCCTCGAGGGCCCATTTTATGGATATAATGAATAAATGTGAATGAATTAATTTTAAAAGAAAATTTCTATGCACCGAACTAGTAAGGTAAGTCTAGTAACGCCTCGTGCTCGACTCCGGCGATGGTCTCGGGTAAGGGGTGTTGCAGTTTCGGCTTTGTAGGATTGTGGGGAAGGGGGTGCCATTTCTGTTCTGTGCATTCGATTTTGGCACTTTTGGGGAGCCGTTTTGTTAATTGACTTAGGGATTCTCTTTTCTCGGTTTACTTTTGCTACCATTTCAAGTATTTTCTTCCCTCTATTTCTCAATTTTCTATTCTTTCTCTCATTCTCACTCTAAGGCTGAATATAGCTATTGTTCTGATGCATTTGTGACTATTCTTCCCTTTCACCACTTAACCGAACACCTTTTCTTTCTCTTTCAATTTCTTCATTGCTTGTGCCAATTTCTCCACTACACAACCTTTGCCAAATCTGTTCTCACTTCTTTCTCATTTCACATTTCTTTTTATCTCAGTGGCCGTATACTTCTAACCCCTTCACTCAAACACTTGTTCTAGTTGATTGTTATTCTCCTTCCTCTCATCTCCATTTCTTTCAATTTCTAACCTTCGTCTGCTTAGCCAGAAGGGTCTGATTTAAGAGTCTAAGGTTCGATTCGATTGTTGGGTTGCGCTTTCTTCTCCTCTTTTGCCAAATTTGAGTGTAAGTAATAGTGACTCCTTTTAAATGGTTTTCATTGCTGGTACTATTCTTTTCCCTTCTGCCGAATCTCCCCTCTCTTATCTTGTCTGATGATGGTTGGTACTTAGGGCTCCTCAAGGTGTGATAGAGAGGCAAGCGACTTGAAGCAGTCGACATCCTACTCTTAGTTCTTGATCAATGTAAGCATTCTTGCCTTGTTTTTGGTTGGGGTCCAAATAATCTTGATGGTTTTGTAAATTTTCAAGTGTGGTTTTAATCACATGATTATGTAATCTTTTTTGTAATAAAGCTTAATGTATTGCAGAACCTGTCAAGGGGTTTTAATCTTCGCTAACAGTTAGAGAGGACTTAGCAAGGCTCGATCAATTAAGGCAAGCATTAGTGTGGTCTTGGTTTATGTTTTGAAAAAGGTAGATAACTTTATTGATTGGGTGACTGACTGTTAGTCTTGTATAATGTAGGTTCAGTGCTAGGGGTTCGTAGCACGTTTCGTAAATAAGGTGTGTACTCACACTGTTTAGATCGTAGAACAACGAAAAGTCAAAAAGCTAAAATGCCGAAAAGCCGAAGGGCACAGCAACGGTTGCCATATGGGCACACGAACGCACGTGTGGAAAATTTGATACGATGATAGAGGCCACCATGAGTGACCTCATGGGCTCAAGCCATTTTTGGGCCAAAATAGGCCGTGTTGGCCTAATGGGCTCGTGGGCGTACACAGGCAATTAGCCCAAACATGCTGGAAATAATGGACCTGGCTATGTCGTTCACATGGCTAAGATCAATTTTGGGTTTGGCAGGCCACACGAGCGTGTGGGCTCCACTTGAGCCACTTAATAGGGTTTGAACCCAAATGTGCTATGTGATTACTAAAGGTTGCACGAGTCCCACGAGATGACTGTGGAACTATTGAAGGGCCAATAAGTGTACCTAGACCCTAGATTGAGAAATGATCGTTATGTCCCTGTAAGGTAAAATGTCTAAAATACCCCTATGAGATATGTGATTGATTATGCATGCCATTTGATATTTATGTTCTGCATTCATCTGTGATACTATGTTGTATGAGGATGGGATTTTGTAATTAGAGAAAGTGATTAATCTATTATGGTCGCACAAGTCGCACGAGACGACTGTGGACCTATACTGGCAAGGTCTCATGGGTCGCACGAGACGACTATGGACCACCGATGGCATTAAGTCGATTATATTATTAGCAGCTTTGCTATGATATTGAGTAGTGTCGCAACCAATGCTAACACTGAGAGTGTAGGGATGGGTGGGTCAATTTAATTCCCAACAAGAGTGTAGGGTTGGACAGGAGATGGAGTGCAGGGTTGGTTAGGGTTATGTGCATTATTTGTTTTGATATCTGATACTGTTATGGGCTAAGGCCAAACCGAGGTTGTTACGGGTGAAGGCCCAATTACCACTAATACTGTAATGGGCTTAGGCCCAGGCTGATGTGCTACGTGTTAATTTTTTGTTGGGGCAGTACACACTGAGTTTTCGTAAACTCACCCCTCTGTTTAATTGTGCAGGTAATCCCTAGTGATAGGCGGTTCAACTTATTGGAGGACTTAGAGGTGGCCACACTATGGATAGCTAAAATTTTAGTACTTTATTTTATTTTACTTACGTTTTTACTATTTTAGTTTTTGATGTAATAAGGCCTTTCTCTGGATTTCATTTTAATTTTGGGCTTTATTTCATTTTGGATTTTTAACTTTTAGACGTAGGTCTCGATTTTTAAAGCAAAAAGAAATCAACCTTTTACAAAAAAATCATAAGTACGCAAAGGTTTTCAAAGAAAAGCTTCCGCTGTAAATCGAAAGTTTGATAATATTACTTAAGACTCAGTCTTTCCTTAACAACATATGGTTTAATCGATTCTTAACATATTTTCAAAGAGGCTTAACCTAATTTGGATTTTCAAATGGCACTTCATTGTAATAGCTAACAACTTAACAAATGATGTACGGTTTAAAGAGAAAACCCGTTTTGAAGTTATTGTTTAAAAACGTTTTGACCAAATGATCCTGAAGTTTCCAAACATCGAATTTTACATTTCGCCCTTCAATGTGATACCGCCGGGTTTGGGGTGTTACATTTAGTGGTATCATAGCCAGGTTGTAAAACTGAGCTGTGGAATGGGTTTTAAAGATTTATTTTTTTTATGATTTGAAGCGTTTGAAGGATTTTATTGTGTGTCACACCGAGTCTTCAGCACCGAACCAATAAGTTTTCTTGATATTGAAATATGATTTAAACCATTATGTTATATATAGGAAATACTAAGATTGCTATAGATGATAGACTATGCTGAGATACTTTAGTTAGAGAAAACTGAAAACTATAGGAAACCAAGACTGTAGTGAGCCTAAGATTGCAAAAACAAACTTTATTACTACTTCTCATAAACTATCTGCTTAATTATTGAAACTATAACTGATTTGCATAAAATTTTCTAATTCAGATAATGCGCAAAGCGATAATAAGCACTAGAGGTACTCATGGAAGGGGTAAAAAAGGCCGCGGTAGAGGCCATGGGAGTGCTAGAGCTGGGTCTTTGGCATCGAGCCACATACCAAATGTTGAGGCTAGGGAGGCACCGACTTCCCCAGTAACTGAGACGGGGTTATATAATCGAGCTGTGGGGAATGATGCATTGTCTTAGGCAATGTTGAGGATTCTGGAAAGGGTCACTAGGCCCAATACTTGTACTGTGGGCTGTGGGTCAATTTCATAACAACTCCGATCAAATGGAGCAGAAATCTTTAGGGGTATCACTGGAGTAGGCCCTAATGTGGCTAAATATTGGTTGGAGGCCACAGAAAGAAAAATTGATGGCCTTGACTGCACCCCCAAGCAAAAATTAAAAGGTGCAATGTCGTTGCTACGAGAAGAAGCCTATCAATGGTGGCTTACTGTGAAAGAGGGTACTCAGCCTGACCGGGTAACTTGGGAGTTCTTCAAGTCTGCATTTCAAGGGAAATATGTGGGCATGAATTATGTGGATGCCCAGAGGAGAGAATTCTTAAACTTGACATAGAGGGAAAGATCTGTGGCTAAGTATGAGGCGGAATTTCTACGACTGAGCCGATATGCCAGAGGGATGGTGGCAACAGAATATGAACGATGTGTTCGTTTCGAGAAGGCCTCAGGGATAGTCTTCGGGTATTGATAGCTCAGCAGAGGGAGTGAGACTTTGCTGCATTGATGGAGAAAGAAAAAATCGCTAAGGATGTGAAGCGTATTGAGCGCCAAAACCGGGAAAAAGAAAGGGCCAGAAACAAAAGAGATTCAGAGCCTTCCAGTTCTGCCTAGAGGCCTAAGAAAAAGGCCAGAGTAGATGGGCCAGTCTGAGCTGGGCCCCCTGTTGCTGGTTTTGGGTTACCACCTTGTGCTGGTTGTGGGAAACGCCATGTAAGCAAGTGTTGGAGGAGGACGGGAGCCTGTCTAAGTTGCGGATCGATGGAGCACCGTATTAGGGAATATCCAAAAGGCTGGATCAGATACAAGCAATTGGTAAAGGCAATGTACTACAGCCAAAAGGTGGTCAGCAGCCACCTAGAGACCGTGGTCAGGCTAGGGGTGGAATCGGTTTGAGACGTGGTCGTGGAGAACTAGGCAGAGGTGCAGGACATACTGAGGCGAGGCAGTCAGCCCTGGTCTATGCTGCTCGTCACCGAGAGGACGGAGATGCCCCAGATGTGATAATCGGTACGTTCTTTATTCATGAAGTACCTTATACTACACTGATTGACATTGGGTCTACATATTCGTACATTGCATGCACTATGACTGAGACATTGGGTGATATGTTTGAAATTACTATAAGTGAGGTCTCTGTGTTGAGTCCTCTAGGGCAGTCAGTGAAAGTGAACAAGCTATTTAGGGATGTGCCTTTAGTAGTCCAAGGGGTCACTTTTTTAGCGAACTTGATGGAATTTCCTTTTGGCGAATTTGATTTAATCTTAGGAATGGATTGGTTGGTGAAACACTGGGCAACTTTGGATTATGCTGCGAAACGCATGATACTAAAAACTACAGAGAATGGGGAGGTAGTAGTGATTAGGAAGCGTCGGGATTATTTGTCAAATGTGATTTCTGCATTAAGGGCCGAGAAATTGGTTCGAAAAGGTTGTGAGGCGTTCTTAGCCTACATCAATAATTCGAATTTTGAGGGTCCTTCTATCAAGGATTTAAGAACAGTCAAAGATTTTCCTGATGTTTTTCCTGATGAGCTACCTAGGTTACCTCCAAGTCGTGAAGTTGAATTTGGAATTGAGCTTCTACCGGGTACAGCTTCGGTGTCCATCGCCTCATATAGGATGGCATCGAAGGAGCTAGTAGAACTTAAAGCTCAAATTTAGGAATTACTGGATCAAGGATTCATTTGGCCTAATATGTCTCCGTGGGGAGCACCACTGTCATTTGTGAAAAAGAAGGATGGATCCATGTGAATGTGCATCGACTATCGGCAATTGAATAAGCTGACCATCAAGAATAAGTAACCTTTTCCTAGGATAGACAATCTTTTCGATTAGCTCTGAGGAGCCTCGATTTTTTCAAAAATTGATCTCCGATCAAAGTACCATCGACTGAGGGTTAAGGAGGCAGATGTCTACAATACATCATTTAGGACTCTCTATGGTCACTACAAGTTCCTAGTAATGCCGTTTGGGTTAACGAATGCACCAGCAGCCTTCATGGACCTTATGAATCGATTATTGCAACCCTATCTGGACCAATTCATAGTTGTGTTTATAGATGATATTCTGGTGTATTCGAGGATCGAGGATGAACATGATGCCACCTCCAAGTGGTTCCATAGATTCTGAGGGAGAAGCAACTGTATGCCAAATTCAGCAAGTACAAGTTCTGGTTGAGGGAAGTTACTTTTCAAGGTCATGTGGTTTTAGCTGAGGGAATTAGGGTTGGTCCTCGAAAGATTGAAGCTGTGTTGGATTGATAACCACCTAAGACTGTATCCGAGATTTGAAGTTTTCTGGGTCTGGCAGGGTACTATAGACTATTTGTTGAGGGGTTTCGTTGATTGCTGCACCTCTAACTAAGTTATTGCATAAAGGGGTACCATTTAATTAGACTGATAAGCAGCAAGAAAGTTTTGAAAAACTTAAAAAGGTTTTAATTGAGGCCCCTGTCTTGATTCAGCCAGAGTCTGGGAAAGAGTTTACTGTCTACAGTGATGCATCACACGTGGGATTGGGATGTGTGTTGATGTAAAAGGGTAAAGTGGTTGCTTATGTGTTGTGCTAGTTTAAGGCTCACGAGGCAAATTACCCAACCCATGACTTGAAGTTGGCTACGGTTGTATTCACACTAAAAATTTGGAGACATTACCTGTATGGTGAGAAGTGTATAATTTACACGGAACAAAAAAATCTTAAATACCTCTTTACTCAAAAGGAGCTAAACCCTAGGAGCGTAGATGGATTGAGCTACTTAAGGATTATGATTACACAATTGAATATCACCCAGGTAAAGCGAATGTGGTAGCCGACGCACTAAGCCGTAAGGTTATGTCAAACTTAAGGGCGATGTTTGCTTGTCTAAGTTTGTTTGAGGATGGCAGTCTGCTGGCTGAGCTTCAAGTTAAGCCATCGTGGATTGAACAGATAAAGGGTAAGCAATTAATGGATGACTCACTGAGTTCTTGATTCCGACAGATTGAAAGTGGTGAAACTTCAGACTTTGAATTGAATAATGAAGGGGTACTGTACTTTCAAGGGAGAGTTGTTGTACCGAGGGATACTGATTTAAGGATGTCTATACTGTGAGAGGTGCATAGTAATCCTTATACTATGCATCTTGGTGAGAACAAGATGTACCGAGACCTCCATGAGTTGTATTGGTGGCCAAGACTTAAACGTGAGGTTACTGAGTTCGTGAGTAAGTGCTTGACATGCCAGCAGGTCAAGGCGGAACATCAGTTACCTTCAGGGTTATTTCAGCCAGTTAAGATTCCACTTTGGAAGTGGGAGAGGGTAACTATGGATTTTGTTAGTGATCTAACCTTGACGCCTATTAAGAAGGATTCGATATGGGTTATAGTAGATCAGTTGACCAAGTCTGCCGATTTTATATCGGTCCGTACTGATTCTTCATTACAGAAGCTTGCTAAGTTATATGTGGCGGAGATTGTAAGGCTGCATGGGGTACCGATCTCCATAATATCTGACAGAGATCTTGGTTTCACGTCTTGATTTTGGAAGAAATTACACGAGGCACTGGGTACGAGGTTGGACTTCAGTACCGCATTCCACCCTCAAACAGATGGTCAATCAGAAAGGGTGATCCAGATATTAGAGGACATGCTAAGAAGTTGTGTAATAGACTTTCGAGGTAGTTGGAAGGACTATTTGCCGTTAGCAGAGTTTGCATATAACAATAGTTACCAGTCCAGCATTCAGATGGCACCGTATGAGGCGTTATATGGTCGTAGGTGTCGTACTTCTACATGTTTGACTGAGTTGGGCGAGCGGCAAGTTCTGGGGCCAGAGTGGGTTACTGATACCGAGGATAAGGTGAAATTAATTCGAGACTGGTTGAAAGCAGCATCTGATAGGCAAAAATTATATGCCGATCTTAAATGTCGAGAGATTGAGTACTCTGTGGAGGGCTTCCTGCTTCTTAATGTCTCCTCATAGAAGAAGGTATTGAGGTTTGGGCGGAAGGGTAAGTTAAGCCCTAGATTCATTGGGCCATACCATATACTGAAGCGTGTGGGACCGGTTGCTTATCAGCTTGAATTACCTCCAGAGTTGAATCAGATTCACGATGTATTTCATGTTTCAATACTAAGGTGTTACCACTCTGATCCTACGCATGTGGTCTTGACCGAGGAGATCGAGGTCAGGCCAGATCTTACTTTCGAGGAGGAACCAGTGCAGATATTGGACCGTAAGGTAAAGGTGTTGAGAAGGAAATCCATTCAGTTGGTTAAACTGCTTTGGCATAACCACAGTTTTGAGGAGGCCACATAGGAACCTGAGGAGGCAATGCGACAACAATACCCTCATCTGTTTTAGTCAAGTAAATTTCAAGCCCGAAATTTCTTTTACGGGTAGAGTTCTAATGCCCCAACAATTTAAGCTTTTGATTTTTGTGTGATATGTCACAAAGTGCATGATTGCTTTGTTGGCTAAGTGAATTAGTGGTGTTTGGGAGTCTCTGGAAGGGCCTGGGTTCAAGCCTTGGCTTATAAAAAATTTTTATTTTTAACAATTAAAGGAACCTTGACTCCAGGTTGTGAGCCTTTTAAATTATGGTGAGTGAAACATGACAGTAAAGAGCTTGCTAGCTCAAGGGATAGGTGGTGCCTCATAAGTGTTAGAGGATTGGAGTTCGAGGCTTGGATGGTGCAATGGAGGTTTTATTTTGCACTTGTGCCATGTGAGTGGTTGAGCTTGATCAAAACTCTACAAGGTGGAAGTTTGAATCGGTCTTGATGAATTTGAATGAGATGTGGGAGTAGGTTAAGGAGAAATTTGTGGAGAGATAAGGGGGAGGAAATCATGGGATTTTGAGCTAGAAGGGAAGTAGTGTCAGAATGAGGCTCTAGGCACTCTAGTTTTCGCTTTGTAGGATTGTGAGGAAGGGGTGCCATTTCTGTTCTATGCATCCGGTTTTGGCACTTTTGGGTAGCTGTTTTGTTAATTGACTTAGGGATTTTCTTTTCTCGGTTTACTTTTGCTACCATTTCAAGTCTTTTCTTCCCTCTATTTCTCAGTTTTCTATTCTTTCTCTACTTCTTTTCACTCTAAGGGCAAATATAGCTATTGTTCTAACGTGTTTGTGACTATTCTTCCCTTTCACCATTTAACCAAACACCCTTTCTTTCTCTTTCAATTTCTTCATTGCTTGTGCTGATTTCTCCCTTACACAACCTTTGTCGAATCTGTTCTCACTTCTTTTCTCATTTTATATTTCTTTTTATCTTAGTGGCTGTATACTTCTATCCCATTCACTCAAACACTTGTTTTAGCCAATTGTTATTCTCCTTCCTCTTATCTCCATTTCTTGCAATTTCTAACCTTTGACTGCTTAGCCAGAAGGGTCCGATTTAAGAGTCTAAGGTTTGGTTCGATTGTTGGGTTGCGTATTCTTCTCCTCTTCTATTGAATTTGAGTGTAAGTAATAGTGACTCCTTTTAAATGGTTTTCATTGCTAGTACTGTTGTTTTACCTTCTGCCGAATCTCCCCTCTCTTATCTTGTCTGATGATGGTTGGTACTTAGGGCTCCTCGAGGTCTGATAGAGGGGCAAGCGACTTGAAACAGTCGACATCCTACTCTTAGTTCTTGATCAATGTAAGCATTCTTGCCTTGTTTTTGGTTGGGGGCCGAATAATCTTGATGGTTCTGTAAATTGTTAAGTGTGGTTTTAATCACATGATTATGCAATCTTTTTTGTAATAAAGCTTAATGTATCGCAGGATCCGTCAAGGGGTTTTAATCTTCGCTAACAATTCGAGGGGACTTAACAAAGCTCAATCGATTAAGGCAAGTATTAGTGTGGTTTTGGTTTATGTTTTGAAAAAGGTGGACAACTTTATTGATCGGATGACTAACTGTTAGTCTTGTATAATATAGGTTTGGTGCTAGGGGTTCGTAGCACGTTTCGTAAATAAGGTGTGTACTCACACTATTTAGATCGTAGAACGGCGAAAAGCCAAAAAGTCGAAAAGATGAAGGGCACGGCAACGGTTGCCACACGGGCACACGAACGCACGTTTGGAAAATTTGATACGATGATAGAGGCCACCATGAGCAACCTCATGGGCTCAGGCTTTTTTTAGGCCGAAATGGGCCGTGTGGGCCCAATAGGCTCGTGGGCCCACACAAGTAATTAGCATAGACATGGGGAAATAATGTACCTGGCTTTGTCGTTCGCATAACTAAGGTCAATTTTGGGCTTGGTGGGCCACTTAATGGGTTTTGGGCCCAAATGTACTATGTGATTGCTAAAGGTTGCATGGGTCGCACGAGATGACTGTGGACCTATTAAAAGGTCAATAAGTGTACCTAGACATCAAACTGAGAAATGACCGTTATGCCCCTGTAGAGTAAAATGTCTAAAATACCCCTATGAGATATGTAATTGATTATGCATGCCATTTGATATTTGTGTTTTGCATTCATGTGTGATACTATGCTGCATGGGGATGGGATTTTGTAATTGGAGGAAGTGATTAATCTGTTAGGGTCGCACGGGACGCACGAGACGACTGTGGACCACCGATGGCATTAAGCCGATTATATGGTTGGCAGCTTTGCTGCGATATTGAGTAGTGCCGCAACCGGTGCTAACACTGAGAGTGTAGGGATGGGTGGGTCAATTTAATTCCCCACAGGAGTGTAGGGTTGGACAGGAGATGGAGTGTAGGGTTGGTTGGGGTTATGTGTATCATTTGTTTTGATATCTGACACTGTTATGGGTTAAGGCCCAACCGAGGTTGTTACGGGCTAAGGCCCAATTGCCACTGCTACTGTAATAGGCTTAGGCCCAGGTCGATGTGCTGCATGTTAATTGTTTGTTGGGTAGTACACATAGATTTTTCGTAAACTCACCCCTCTACTGAATTGTGCAGGTAATCCCTAGTGATAGACGGTTCAACGCATCGGAAGACTCAGAGGTAGCCACAATATGGACAGCTAAAATTTTAGTACTTTATTTTATTGTACTTACATTTTCACTATTTGGGTTTTTGATGTAATAAGGTCTTTCTTTGGATTTCATTTTAATTTTGGGCTTTATTTCATTTTGGAGTTTTAACTTTTAGATGTAGGTCTCAGTTTTTAAAGCAAAAAGAAATCAGCATTTTACAAAACAATCGTAAGTACGGAAACATTTTCAAAGAAAAGCTTCAGCTGTAAATCGAAAGTTTGATAATATTACTTAAGACTCAATCTTTTCTTAACAACATATGGTTTAATCGATTCTTAACATATTTTCAAAGAGGCTTATCCTAATTTGGATTTTCAAATGGCACTTTGTAACGCCCCAAATTTTAAGGTTTTTGAATTTTTGTTTAAATTGACAAGTGCATGTTTCGGTGTGCTTGATTGATGATTTGAGTGTGTTTGGGGGGGCTTTAGAAGGCCTGGGTTAAAGCCAAGCTTTAGGCAAAATTTTGATGTTTAGGCTTAGGGGAGTAGGGATGTTAGCTTATAGGGCTTAAGTAAGGTAATTGGGGTTTCATGACACAAAAAGGCCTGTGGTGGAGTGGCCTGTGGCGTTATTGACAAGGGGAAGGAAGGGGGTTCAAATCCCCTTACAAGTGAAAGGGAATCATTTTTGCTCCATGTGGGCAGCAAAAGGTGGAATGGAGATTAAACTATTAAGGTGGTTGTTGACTTGGTAAGAGGTAAGATTTGAATTGGTCAAGGTTGTTAGCTTGAGTTTGAATTGGTGTATTGGCGAAAATCAAGGAGAAAAAGGGGGAGGAAATAAGGAGATAATCATGGGATTTAAGTGGATTAGGGAGTGTGTGCCGAATTGGGTAGCTTGAAGGGAGAAAATCAGCTAGGGGTTTTCATTTGGTGTTTTGTTCAGTTTTGTGTGAGCATAGGTGCTGAATTTTCCCTCTTTTGTCTCAGGTTTGGGTTACTTCGAGTTTTGTGTGAGTATTGGTATCGAATCCTCATTAATGACCGTATTGGTTCTTTCTGTTCTGTGCCAAAAGCAAGGCTGGTGTAAGTGCCATTTTTCCTAGGTAGCATTTCTTTTTTTCTTGGCATCCCTTTTACACATTCTCTAATCTTGTTCCCTCATTCTCTGATTTCTTTCTCTCAACCCCTGCCAAACCATTATTCTCTCATTTGTTGCTATTCTTTTCCTCTTTTAGTTTTCATTTCCTTTAATTTAAGCCGAATTCCCTCAGAGACTTTTGACCAATCATACTTTTCTCTCCTCTCACTTTGGTCAAATTTTGATTGCTTCTTTTCTTACTCCCTTAGCCGAACACTGCATTTTTTTACCATTTGTATACTTTCTTCTCCTTTCTGAATCTTCTTGTTTAATCTTTGCATTGGGTGGATAACACTTTTCTTTTACTTTTTCCAACCAGTAACCGAATTCTATCTTGCCTTCTTCTCCTTAGTTTTGTTATCTTCCACTCTCTCTACTTTTTTTTTCACCCTTAAATCAGTTTCACGCTATCGGATTGGTGGTTGTTTGGGTTGGTAAGCAAATCTTTCCTTCATCTTTTATCAAGGTAGTAGTGTTATATGTTCTTAGGCAGGCCGAATGGTGTTTTGATGTGGTGACTCAATTTTCACATGGGGTAGTCATAGTTATGATCAATTTTATTTAATAAGTCCTCTCATTAATGCAGTCTAGCAATAAGGAGAGGGTAGCCAATCTTAAGCCTTAAATCTAAAGAACGGGTGGTAGTTCTTTCGATTGGGTAAGTGACATTTTCGAATACGGGTTATTTATTGATGAACTCTAATGGTTTAAAGCTAACGTTTGGGCTATGTCAGAATATAGGTTCTGTAACGCCCTAATTTTTGGGATTTTTATGATTTGGTGTGAATTTAATTTTTGCTTGTCTAGATGTGCTAAATTATGCTTTGGGTGTGTTAGTGGGCCTTTAGAAGTCCTAAGCTTAAGTTAAAACCCGAGGGAGAAGGGACTCTAACTAAGTTGGCTTTTAAAAGAATGTTGGTAAATTAAGTCACAAGAAAGCTTGTGTTAAAGTGGCAAGGTGGCACCACTTAAGACACAAGGGGTGGCGTGTGGAAGCTGCGCAAGAGCTAAGGTTCAAATCTCATGGTAAGCAATGTGATGTTTTATTTTTTTATGCATGTGCAAGGCATTGGGAGGAGGTTGAAGTGCTCATGGGATTGAGTTAAGGAGGGATAAGGGGAGAAAAGTTAGGAAATTTGAATGGGAAGTAAGTGATGGCCGAATAGGGGTCTCTTGGGAAGCAAATCGGCTAGGGTCCCTAGAGGTAACATTTTCGGCATTTTGGTAGGAGTGTGCGGATTTCTCCTTTTGTTTTCTTCAGGTTTTGCCTTGTAGTGAACCTTGAGTGCTAGTTAGTTAAGGGTTAGGGGTGCCGACCATACCTTTCTTGTCACCAAGCTCTTCTCCTAACTTTTCTAAAAGCCAAAATCCCGAAGGTGTTAGCTCTCTTTTGCCGATTTACCTAAAGTCGAATCCCTCATCTCTTTTCTTCTTTAGCCGAATCAAGCATCTGTCTGCTCTCTTCACTGTCTTCTCTTTTCTTCTTCTTTTCTCTATCAATTAAAGTAACCTCTTTTCTCAAAGCTTCCTAGTCGGTTGTTCCAAAAGCTGAAACCCAAAGCATATTGTTAGCCGATTCTTCTTCATTGGCCGAATCTTCCATACCCTTCAACCCAATTCTTTCAAAAGCTGAAACTCACAACTCTCTTATCCTTCTGTCGACATCTCTTATCTGGTTAATAGACATTCATTCTCTTTTTTGTTTCTATAAAAGCCAAAACCTCCATCCCTTATAGTGATTCGGGAACTGAATCTTGAGATCACTTAGATCTATTTTCTTTTCACATTTTGGATTAGATCTATACTAGATCTGGATTAGGCTGGATTAGGGACTCTTCTTTGGCAAAATAAAGCATTGGTAAGTACTCGAAACCCCTTCATTCGTAAACTTATGATTCAAGAAAAGCCAAAAACCCCTAACTCTTCAGGGTGGCTGTCGTTTTTGACTAAGGGTGATATTAGCCTCTTTCTTTCAATTCTTTTGTGTTTTAGTGAGGATAAGAGGCGATCTGTAATATCCCGAATTAGGGCCTAATCGGAATAGTGGTTTCATGACCACAAATTTGAGATAGAAATAATTATTTTATAATTATTTTGAGGTTTATGATATGATTGCATGATTGTGTGGAAATTTCGTGAAGAAATTCTATGCATAAAGTGCTTAATTTGAAATTAGGGGCTAAACCGAATAAGTTGCAAAATTTGCATTCTAGAATCTTCTAGTATGAAATTGCTTTGGAATATTAATTAGGAGGTCTTAAATAGCAATTTGACCAATTTCTAAGTTTATGGACAAAAATTGGACATGAATGGAATTTTTGAAAGTTTAGTAAGGAATGGCATTTTGGTCATTTGGATATTAAATGAAATAAAATGGGAAAAACAACACAAAAATTAATCATCTTCTTCATATGTTGCTGCCGAATTTTGCTCTCCACCATAGCTAGGGTTTCAACACTTTTAAGCCTTGATTGTAAGTGATTTCCATGCCCGTTTTTAATGTTCTTTACATTTTTGAAATCCTCATAGCTCGGTTTACCTATTTTTACCAATATTTTGAGCTAGGGTTTATATTTGGAAAAATACCCATAGGTGAAATTTGTGTATTTTGGTGTTTTATGATAGAATATGATGGTTTAAATTATGCTAGACAACTTGTGCTACTCGGTTTTAAGTAAAAACGAGTAAAACGGCTTAATCGGTAAAAATATATATTGTTCATAAGTGTATGTTATACTAGGAATTTGAGCTTGCTAATGGTAAATAAATGACCATCATGTCCTAAAACATAAGAATTTGAAATAAAATTTAATTTCCGAGCCTTGGGGCAAAAGTGTAAATATGCAAAAGTTTAGGGGTAAAATTATAATTTTGTCAAAATTTGAATTAAGGACTATTTTGATAATGTGAGTATTAAATGAACTAAATGTGCTATTTTAGATCAAGAAAAACGAGATACAAGTCGTGAACAAGGGAAAAACAAAGTTGTCGAGGAATAGGCTCGATTCCAAATATTTTGCCATAAGGTAAGTTCATGTGTAAATAATGTAACATAATCGTTATTTTTAAGTTAATTGATGTTATTTATATGATATGCTGATTTTATCATGAAATATATGCTTTGTGGTTATTATTGAATAATATGCAAATTATGTGTGCTACTTGTTAAATATAAATTGCTACCAAGTATTGGTTTCGGTATTCTGTGGAAGACGGCAAGGATATGTGATTGAGGAAAATCCCGTTTGAACCTTAGGAATAGATTAGGATACAAGTGACATGTCACTAGGATTGTTGGGCATCCGAACTCGTTGAGTTGAGTCCGAGTTCACTTATGGATGCAAATGTCCGAACTCGTTAAGTTGAGTCCGAGTTTGTGAGATGTAACTAGGCATCCGAACTCGTTGAGTTGAGTCGGAGTTCACTTATGGATGCAAACACTCGAGCTCGTTGAGTTGAGTCCGAGTTCGCTTATGGGCGGGTTACATGGTAGCTTGGCTACGTAAATTCTGTAGGCTATTGAGTTGTCTAGCTACGGATATGACACTTATGTATGTGAAATCTGTGTATCCGAGTTATATTCCAATGTGTTCAACGGGTAGATTTTTAAATGAATAGTGAAAACTCCTAAACGAACGAGGTATGTTGGAAAGTAAGGTGAAAGAGGAAATTAAACAGGTATGATCTTAAACTTCAAGTTGAGAACTTGGTAAGACAAGATTGTGGTAAGATAACAAGTATACTTGTAACATGAACGTCTTAGTGATATTAATGCAATTGATGTTAATGTTGAATTGCATGATTATGTTACTTGTTATTTGCATGTGAACTTACTAAGCATCTATGCTTACTCCTCCCTTTTTATTCATTGTAGTTTTGGGCAAGCCGGCTTGGGAATCGGGATAGGTCGAAGGCTCGCTCACACTATCCGAAGAACTATTTTGGTAAAATGGCTTGTATAACTTGAATATGGCATGTATATGTAACACCCTTAACCCATTTCGATCGCCGGAGGGGTTATGAGGAATTACATAACGAATTCTTAAGCATACAATCAATAATAAATTCAACAATCACAAATTTATGCCATTTCAAAAGAATCGGTACAAGTCATACCTTCCGTCAAAGTAAAATAAAGGATAATTGTCTTATCGATCTTTGCAACTAAATAAAACCGAGTTCTCAAGTTATTAATTTGTCATATATAACACTACTTCAGCCTGCCTTACACTCATATAAGTATCATAAAATAAATCACTATTCATTTGGTAATTTACCTTCATAGTCGAATGCATAACCTTTTATACCTAGCCTAATCACATCATAACATGTACGTACCATGAGCTCAACTCTAAGTGAAATTTTAAGTGTTTTATCTATTTAGTAACAATTCACTTATAACCAAAATGTTGTATTATAAAGCATACATAACAACATTTGAAACTTATCACTTAGGCCATATTCGCATGGCCATGAATACAAAAGGAAACATTACATAGTTGACATCCAAAAAAACAAAAAAGTCTATACATGCCAAAATGTTATGCTTAATACTAACAAAACGAGGTACCAAAACGTCGCAGACAGGTGTGATGACTTTGATGACGGTCCCGAGCTCACAACGGATCAAAAGAAATCTAATTAAGAAACAATTAAACACACCAAATGAGTTTTCGACTCAGTAAGTTATAAGCAATATAATCTAACAATTATTTTGATATATAAATATCAAAATCGAAACTAGAAAGGAAACTTCACAATTCACGTCTTGAAATTTTACTTAATCCCTTATTTCACTCAATAGCTCTATATCTTCAAGCAGCTAATATATATTGAATTATTAATCAATTTCGCACTCATGGTGCTTGGTCAAAGAAACTCGCACACATAGAGTCATTTCAACCCACACATATAGTGCCTTGCTAATCCGCACACATAGTGCCTTTAAGTCCGCACACACAGTGCCTTCAAATCCGTACACACAGTGCTTTCAAATCCGTACACAAAGTACTTTCGAATCCGCACACATAGTGCTTTCAAATCTGCACACATAGTGTCATTGCCATTACATTAGAACAAATCAACGAACTTAATCCAATTCGAATATACTACCACATATCTATCAATCAAGTAAATAATTACATGTATATATATTTAAAAATGATTCTTTCATAAAATGTACGCACCATTTATGTATCAAACAACTAAGCTCATAATTGCTTATACACTTACCTTGTGATCCGACGGATTTGCTTCTATGGCTACTCGATAATCTTAGTCTTTCCTTTGTCCGACTCTCCCCTTTGATGTTCTTGAGCTTAAATAAATCAAGACATTTCATTCAATTAGATTTCTAATTCATTTTCCCTTCTCATTGAAGCATATGCATATAAACATTTCTAATTCAATATTTATTTACGGCAATGAGGCTCCATTACATATATATTCTAGTTAATTATCACTTAATATCAAATTCATATCTCCAATCATCTCAATTTACAAACAATCACACATTGTATTCACAAAAGGATCATTCGGCATTCACCATATTAATCATAGTAAATTCATCTATTTTCCACCTAGTAAAATCATATTATAATCCATTTAATTTCTTATATGATCAAGTACACCTTCTATAAGTTAGAAGCTCTCAACTTCTTCTTTATCGAAACTTATCCACCTTAACTCATCTTTAAGTATATAAGAAAATTTAAAATAACTTCCATAACACAAGTGTATTTTCGGCCTTTTAAATACCAAATTGGCAAGTATGTATCAAAATTACTAAAATCTTCTACTAAATTCACATTCGGTAAATTGGACCTAATCAAACAAGCAATTATGTTTAGCATTTATCAAAATTCCATTTGGTATCACTATAGCTATGTACTATTAATCATCTAACCACACACACACACATATATATATATATACATATATCTAGCTAGCTCAAATTTTATCTTGATACCATTTTTAAGCTAAAATTATCAATCATCCATCACAAGGTACAATTTACTCTTGGCCGAATGCCTCTTTGACATTTAGGCCACACAAGACTCAAATTTATTTACAAATTGAGCTTACAATTTCCATTCCTATGAATTTTAACATTATAGAATCCATTAAACACCTTAAATCACTTTCTACCTTAAGAATTCAAGCAATAAGTTTTTTTTTTCCAATAACCGTACATACCTCCAACAAGAAATCAAATGAATAATTCATGGGTTTGAGATAACATCAAACTAAGAACTCAAAAACATCAATTTGACATCAAAATAACATGAATTTACCTTGAATTTTTCTTCCCAATTGACCGAACCATCAAGAACTTCTTCTCCCTTTTTATTTTTCTTTAATTTCGGCAATGAACAAGTATGTTTTTCCAAGCTTTGTTTTCATCACCATATTTTATTATATTTTAACATATAATATAATATAACATAAATTTAATTATTATTATTATTATTATTACACAAACATAATGATGTAATACTAACCCCACTACCGTCCACTCATACAAAAAAAAGTAAAATTGGCATGCAAATCCACCATTTTGAGAATTTCATCATATTAACCAATTAGACATTTAACCACCACATTTTCAAAGTTTCTCAACAAGTCCTTTCTAGCTAA
This sequence comes from Gossypium stocksii, assembly GCA_020496765.1. Classification (NCBI taxonomy): domain Eukaryota; kingdom Viridiplantae; phylum Streptophyta; class Magnoliopsida; order Malvales; family Malvaceae; genus Gossypium; species Gossypium stocksii. Next base: position 62,291,423 of record CM035622.1, read on the forward strand.
TTTCACACCTAATTGACAAAATTAAAGTACCAAATTTTCACACATATCAATTCACAAAAATAAAAACATTGAAAAAGAACATTTAAAAATTTTCTAACTCGGTTTAATGGTTACGAAACCACTTTTCCGATTAGGGTCAAATTACGGTTGTCACAACTCTCCCCTACTTAGGAATTTTCGTCCCCGAAAATCTTACCAGTGAATAAATTAGGGTATTGATCTTTCATAGAGTCCTCAAGCTCCCAAGTGGCTTCTTCCACCCCGTACTTGACCCACAATACTTTTACTAATGGAATTTTCTTATTTCGCAATTCTTTCACCTCGTGTGCCAAAATACGAACTGGTTCCTCTTTGTAACTTAAATCAGACTGAATTTCAATCTCTGACGGACTAACCACATGTGATGAATCGGATCTATACCGTCTAAGCATTGAAACATGAAACACATTATGAATCTTTTCGAGTTCAGGTGGCAGAATCAATCTATAAGCTACCGGCCCAATCCGTTCTGAAACTTCATATGGTCCGATAAATCTAGGGCTTAATTTACCCTTACGGACAAATCGAAGTATTTTTTTCCATGGTGAGACTTTCAGAAACACTTTATCCCCAATCTGATACTCTATATCCTTACGCTTCAAGTCTGCATATGATTTCTGACGATCCGATGCTGCTTTCAAACTATCTCGAATCACTTTCACTTTCTGTTCAGCCTCATTGATTAAATCAACTCCATAAATCTTATTCTCACTGAGTTTGGTCCAAAACAATGGTGTACGACATTTACGACCGTACAAAGCCTTGTAAGGTGCCATCTAGATACTCGATTGAAAACTGTTATTGTAAGCGAATTCAATCAAAGGTAAGTATCGTTCCCATGAGCCACTAAACTCAAGGATGCAACATCTCAACATATCCTCGAGTGTCTGAATAGTCCGCTCGGATTGACCATCGGTTTGGGGATGAAAAGCAGTGCTAAAATACAACTTGGTACTCAAAGCTTCTTGCAGTTTCTTCCAAAATTGCGATGTGAATCTCGGGTCTCTATCTGATACAATAGAAATAGGCACCCCGTGCAATCTCACAATCTGAGAAATGTACAATTCAGCTAACTTATCAAGCGAATAATTGGTACGAACAGGGATAAAATGAGCCGACTTTGTTAATCTATCAACGACCACCTAGATTGCATCTTTCTTGCTCGGTGTCAACTGTAAACCCGATACAAAGTCCATTGTAACACGATCCCATTTCCACTCGGGTATCATAATCGGTTGAAGTAATCCCGAAGGCACTTGATGTTCCGCCTTCACTTGTTGGCATACTAAACACTTCGAAACAAAGTCAGAGATGTCTCGTTTCATACCTTGCCACCACTATTGGAGTTTCAGATCGTTGTACATCTTCGTGCTACCTGGATGAATAGACACCTGACTATTATGAGCTTCGTTCAAAATCATTGAAATAATCTCTTAATTTTTCGGTACACACAATCGATTTTTGAGCCTCAAACAATCATTATCGTCAATTTGAAACTCTAAATCTATATTAGGATCACACTAAGCTCGTTTAGCAACCAAATCATCATCGATTTTCTGGGCGTCACAAATTTTTAGCATCAACACTGGTTTTGCTTTCAATTCCGCTATCAACATATCATCAACAGACAAAGACAAATGTACATTCATCGCTCGAAGAGCAAATAGTGATTTTCAACTTAGGGAGTCCGCAACCACGTTAGCTTTTCTCGGGTGATAGTCAATGACGAGCTCGTAATCTTTCAACAACTCTAACCACCGCCGTTGTCTCACATTCAAATCTTTTTGAGTCATCAAGTATTTTAGGCTTTTGTGATCAGAATAAACTTGGTATTTCTCTCCGAACAAATAATGACGCCAAGTTTTTAGAGTGAAAACGATGGCAGCCAACTCGAGATCATGCGTCGGATAGTTTTTCTCGTGAGGCTTCAACTGTCTTGAGGCATAAGCAACGACTCTGCCTTCTTGCATCAACACACAGCCCAAACCATTCAAAGAGGCATCAGTAAAGACCACAAATTCCTTATCAGATTCTGGCTGAACTAACACTGGAGCTTCGGTTAATAGCACTTTCAACTGATCGAAACATTTCTGACACTTTTCCGACCACTCAAATCTGACATCCTTCTGAACAAGCTTTGTCAACGGAGTTGCTATCGTCGAGAAACCTTTTACAAATCTTCTATAATAACCGGCTAGTCCCAAAAAGCTTCAGACTTCTGAAACATTCCTCAGAGGCTTCCAATCCACTATAGCTGCAATTTTGCTCGGATCTACTCAGATGCCCGATGCAGATACAACATGTCCCAAAAAGCTAACTTCACGCAACTAGAATTCACATTTACTAAACTTCGCGTAAAGCTGTTTGTCTCGTAGAATCTGTAACACTAATCTGAGGTGTTCGGCATGCTCATTTTCATCGCGCGAGTAGATCAAAATGTCATCAATAAACACTACCACAAACTGATCTAGATATTGTCAAAAGATCTGGTTCATTAAGTCCATGAAAACCGCAGGGGCATTAGTAAGCCCAAACGGCATTACTAAGAACTCATAATGTCTGTACCTCGTTCTAAAAGCAGTTTTAGGCACATCAGAGTCTCTAACTCGCAACTGATAATAACTCGATCTCAAGTCTATCTTCGAAAATATAGAAGCTCCCTTTAACTAATCAAACAAATCATCAATTCTTGGTAATGGATATTTATTTTTTATCGTGACTTTGTTAAGTTGACAATAATCAATGCACATTCTCATAGTTCCGTCTTTCTTTTTCACAAACAGTACTGGCGCACCCCAGGGAGAGAAACTCGGTCGAGCGAAACCTCTATCCGTCAACTCTTGCAACTGAGATTTCAATTCTTTTAATTCGGTCGGCGCCATGCGATACGGAGCTATCAAAATTGGAGTCGTTCCTGATACTAGTTCTATGCCGAACTCAACTTCTCGAACAGGTGGTAGTCCTGGTAATTCCTCAAGAAATACATCCGGATATTCACAAACCACAGGCACAGTTTCAAGCTTCCGTTCAGATACTTTATTATCTAATACATATGCCAAATAAGCTTCACACCTCTTTTTCACATGTTTTTGAGCCAACATCGAAGATATCATTGCCGGTAGTCCGTTCAAATCGGTGGACTCAACTCGGATTATTTCACCACTCGAACATCTTAGATCAATGGTTTTTCTTTTACAATTCACCACTGCATCATGCACAGATAACCAATCCATACCGAGGATAATATCGAACTCATCAAATGGCAAAAGCATTAAATCGGCTCGGAAACAAGAGTTTCAAATCATTAGAGGACAGTTCTTGCACACTTTGTCTACTAACACATAACGACCCAAAGGGTTTGACACTCGAATTACGAACTCGTAGACTCAATAGGAAGAGTCTTACTGGATGCCAAAGTTTCACACACATATGAATGAGTTGACCCGGGATTAATCAAAGCAACAACATTAGAATCGAAAAGAGTGAAAGTACCGGTAATAACATCAGGGGAAGAAGCGTCCTCTCTAGTACGGATAGCATATGCTCTTGCAGGAACACGAGCTTCTGACTGAACAGCTATATCAGAAGTCCCTCTCTGAATACCACTTCTACCTCCCGCACTTCTTGATGCCCTACCCCTAACAGCAACACCACTTGGCCTCATATCTCTCGTATCATCTTTCTCAACAGGTTTCGTACAGTTTCGAACATAATGATCTAGCGAACCGCATCTGTAACAAGCTCGGTTATTAATCTTGGCCCAACACTCGCCCACATGTCGTCTTCCACATTGTTGACATTTCAGTTTCATTTGCCGATTATTGCCCACACTAGCAACCGAGGTAGCTCGAGAATTTGTCGAAGGTCATTCTCGAATCGAAATCCTGGCATTTGTCTTTGACTTGTTACTTCCATATCTGAATTTCTTTGAGGCCAAAAATGAAGCTTTTCCCACGGATCTCTTGCGAAAGTCTTTAGCTTTGGATTCAGCTTTTCTTTTCTCCTTCCCAAGCTCCTCTGCCTTGCAAGCCCATTCAACGAGTACTACGAATTCTCTTATTTCAAGAATACCCACTAGCAGTTTTATGTCTTCGTTTAATCCCTCTTCAAATCTTTTGCACATTGCATCTTCATTAGCAACACATTCACGGGTGTAACGACTGAGCCTCACAAATTCACGTTCATATTCCGATACAGTCAGACGACCTTGTTTAAGTTCCAGAAATTCTTTGCGCTTCTGGTCGATAAATCGTTGACTTATATATTTCTTGTGAAACTCTGTCTGAAAGAAATCCCACGTAACCCGTTCCTTTGGAATAATCGTAATCAAAGTACTCCACTAGTAATAAGCCGCATCTCGAAGCAAGAACACAGCACATTTTAGACACTTATCGGGTGTGCAAGACAGTTCATCAAATACACGAAGGGTATTGTCTAGCCAAAATTCAACTCTCTCAGCATCATCTGTAGCTGTGGCTCTGAATTCTTCAGGCCTATATTTTCTGATCTTATCAACAGGGGGTTTACTTAATCTCAACGGATCGGTGGTCGTTGGTATTACAGGTACCGGGGGAGGATTGTTTAAATTAAGGGGTTGTTGAGCGGCCTGATTTACATGAGTATGCTGGGCAAACCATTCATTCATTATAGAATAGAGGGCTTGCCTAACTCCATCTTCTTGATTACTCGCGGATGGCCGAGAATCTACCGGTGCTGTCCCTTGCGCGGGAACAGGCGCTATACTCTCTACATCATCCGCTACGACTCGCTCAGGATCAGGTTCCATTTCTATACAAAACCAAATTTTTAACCGTCAGAAGTCATCACACTGTCACATTATCATATTTTGGCATGTATAGCTATTCTTACACTGTCACATTATCATCATATTTTTAACCGTCAGAAGTTATCACACTGTCACATTATCATATTTTGGCATGTATAGCTATTCTTACACTGTCACATTATCATCATATTTTTAATCGTCAGAAGTTATCACACTGTCACATTATCATATTTTGGCATGTATAGCTATTCTTACGCATGCTACTGTAGTCCTAGAATCGACTAAACCGCAGCTCTGATACCAATAAAATGTAACACACTTAACCCATTTCGATCACCGGAGAAGTTATGAGGAATTACATAACTAATTCTTAAGCATACAATCAATAATAAATTCAGCAATCACAAATTTATGCCATTTCAAAAGAATCGGTACAAGTCATACCTTCCGTCAAAGTAAAATAAAGGATAATTATCTTATCGATCTTTGCAACTAAATAAAACCGAGTTCTCAAGTTATTAATTTGTCATATATAACACTACTTCAGCCTGCCTTACACTCATATAAGTATCATAAAATAAATCACTATTCATTTGGTAATTTACCTTCACAGTCGAATGCATAACCTTTTATACCTAGCCTAATCACATCATAACATGTACGTACCATGAGCTCAACTCTAAGTGAAATTTTAAGTGTTTTACCTATTTAGTAACAACTCACTTATAACCAAAATGTTGTATTATAAAGCATACATAACCACATTTGAAACCTTATCACTTAGGCCATATTCGCATGGCCATGAATACAAAAGGAAACATTACATAGTCGACATCCAAAAAAAAAAGTCTATACATGCCAAAATGTTATGCTTAATACTAACAAAACGAGGTACCAAAACGTCACAGATAGGTGTGATGACTTTGATGACGGTCCCAAACTCACAACAGATCAAAAGAAATCTAATTAAGAAACAATTAAATACACCAAATGAGTTTTCGACTTAGTAAGTTATAAGCAATATAATCTAACAATTATTTTGATATATAAATATCAAAATCGAAACTAGAAAGGAAACTTCACAATTCACGTCTTGAAATTTTACTTAATCCCTTATTTCACTCAATAGCTCTATATCTTCAAGCAGCTAATATATATTGAATTATTAATCAACTTCGCACTCATGGTGCTTGGTCAAAGAAACTCGCACACATAGAGTCATTTCAACCCGCACATATAGTGCCTTGCTAATTCGCACACATAGTGCCTTCAAGTCTGCACACACAGTGCCTTCAAATCCGCACACATAGTGCCTTGAAATCCGTACACAAAGTACTTTCGAATCCACACACATAGTGCTTTCAAATCTGCACACATAGTGTCATTGCCATTACATTAGAACAAATCAACGAACTTAATCCAATTCGAATATACTACCACATATCTATCAAGCAAGTAAATAATTATATGTATATATATTCAAAAATGATTCTTTCATAAAATGTACGCACCATTTATGTATCAAACAACTAAGCTCATAATTGCTTATACACTTACCTTGTGATCTGACGGATTTACTTCTATGGCTACTCGATAATCTTAGTCTTTCCTTTGTCCGACTCTCCCCTTTGATGTTCTTGAGCTTAAATAAATCAAGACATTTCATTCAATTAGATTTCTAATTCATTTTCCCTTCTCATTGAAGCATATGCATATAAACATTTCTAATTCAATATTTATTTACGGCAATGAGGCTCCATTACATATATATTCTAGTTAATTATCACTTAATATCAAATTCATATCTCCAATCATCTCAATTTACAAACAATCACATATTGTATTCACAAAAGGATCATCCGGCATTCACCATATTAATCATAGTAAATTCATCTATTTTCCACCTAGTAAAATCATATTATAATCCATTTAATTTCTTATATGATCAAGTACACCTTCTATAAGTTAGAAGCTCTCAACTTCTTCTTTATCCAAACTTATCCACCTTAACTCACCTTCAAGTATATAAGAAAATTTAAAATAACTTCCATAACACAAGTGTATTTTCGGCCTTTTAAATACCAAATTGGCAAGTATGTATCAAAATTACTAAAATCTTCTACTAAATTCACATTCGGTAAATTGGACCTAATCAAACAAGCAATTATGTTTAGCATTTATCAAAATTCCATTCGGTATCACTATAGCTATGTACTATTAATCATCTAACCACACACACATATATATATATACATATATCTAGCTAGTTCAAATTTTATCTTGATACCATTTTTAAACTAAAATTATCAATCATCTATCACAAGGTACAATTTACTCTTGGCCGAATGCCTCTTTGACATTTAGGCCACACAAGACTCAAATTTATTTACAAATTGAGCTTACAATTTCTATTCCTATGAATTTTAACATTATAGAACCCATTAAACACCCTTAAATCACTTTCTACCTTAAGAATTCAAGCAATAAGTTTTTTTTCCCAATAACCGTACGTGCCTCCAACAAGAAATCAAATGAATAATTCATGGGTTTGAGATAACATCAAACTAAGAACTCAAAAACATCAATTTGACATCAAAATAACATGAATTTACCTTGAATTTTTCTTCCCAATTGACCGAACCATCAAGAACTTCTTCTCCCTTTTTATTTTTCTTTAATTTCAGCAACGAACAAGTATGTTTTTCCAAGCTTTGTTTTCATCACCATATTTTATTATATTTTAACATATAATATAATATAACTTAAATTTAATTCTTATTATTATTACTCAAACATAATGATGTAATACTAACCCCACTACCGTCCACTCATACAAAAAAAAAGTAAAATAGGCATGCAAATCCACCATTTTTAGAATTTCATCATATTAACCAATTAGACATTTAATCACCACATTTTCAAAGTTTCTCAACAAGTCCTTTCTAGCTAATTTCACACCTAATTGACAAAATTAAAGTACCAAATTTTCACACATATCAATTCACAAAAATAAAAACATTGAAAAATAACATTTAAAAATTTTCTAACTCGGTTTAATGGTTACGAAACCACTTTCCCGATTAAGGTCAAATTACGGTTGTCACAGTATAGCAATATACTCATTTTGTGTAATTAATCCTGTGATATGGTTGTGGTTTTGTTGAGAAAATTCTTGATAATGATTAGTCATTGGAATGGTTAATCTAAATCATGTATGAGACCATGTATGTTCAAAGTGATAATAGTCCATGAATATTCATAGAAAAGTGAAATTTGTCATAAAACAGAATATTGTAACAGCAGTTATGTGAGTTTGAAAAATCATTAAAAATAGTAGAAATCGAGTTAGGTGATGAATTAAATATGGAATTTAAGCTTATTGTGTCTATTTTCATATGAAAGAAGCGAAATAGGTAAAGGAGTTATATGTTGTGAGATATTTGAGTTTTAGTAAAATAGGGCCAGAGTGATTTCTGGATCCCCTGTTCCAGCTTTGGAAATTCACCATAAATTGTACAAAAATAATTAGGATATGTACTTTATATTTTCAGAATCCTTATTGAGTATAGTTTTAAGAGAAACAAATGGCATAGTTACATGAATTTTTTACAGAGAGAAAAGTGGTTCGTGGTAAGTAGAGGTCAGTGTAGTCGAGTCTTGAAACAGGGGTAACTTTAACTAATAAACTGTACTAATTGGCCCAACTAAAGATTCTAGAAAACAATTAGTAAATAGATAAATTAGTCTAGACTCAGGGAAAATTTACAGATCTTGATTTTAAATTTTGTAACTCGAGATATGATTTTTTTTGTAACCGTGACGCAGATAGATAGCAGGTTGCGAATGTAGAAATAAAGGATTCAAAGTTCTTAAAATGGTAAATTATGTTCAGTAACACCTCAAGCTCGACTCAGACGACGGTCTCGGACGTGGGGGCGTTACACGATCTAACAAGGAGCATTGGATGCTAGGACCGTGGGGCAATCTAGATCTAGATCTAGTTGTAGATTTGTATAAAAGTAAGTGATTATGGGCTTTAGATGGTGTTGGCCGAATATGGTAGGTTGTCAGTTTCGTTGATTTCATTGAATATTAGTTAATAGTGCGATTTAAACGATTGTAGGTTAATTTGGTGCAGATCTCGACGTAGTACACAAGCAGGTGTGTAATCAACACCCACTAGTAGACTAGATCGGCAAAAGCCGAAAAGTCGAAATGTCAAAATTCTGGCATTTCGAGGGCTTACGAGCATGCGAGCACTCGTGGGTCAGTTTGAATCGGTAAAATTGGTAATTGCAAGCGGTAAGAGTGTTGTGTGCGCATTTTCATGCACGTTGGTGGTTTGAATCGGTAAAATTTGGTAGTCTGACTGTTAAATCTGCTAAAACAGATATTAAATTTGGACTTAGTGGGTCGTAGTAGCTAGTAGACACCGTTTGGTCCATTAGGGGTTTTAGGGCCCGATGACTCGATATTACTAAAATGGGCTAGATAAGTTACTTGGACGATGTTAGGACTGTTAATAAACTATAATGAGCATGAAACCCTAAAATCTGGTAAATTTACTGAAATACCCCTCAATGGTGGAAATTACTGTTTTACCCCTAAGTGCAAAAAGACCATTTTACCCCTAGGGTTAAGTTGACTGATTTGCATGCTAAATAATATCTATTCACTGTATGCCATGTCATAATATAAACTGTTGCATGGGATTGGGTTTTGATGGAGGAAGTGCTAAGTGGCAATGCCACGTATATTGTTAGAGGCTCTGCCTCGTATTACTGTTTAAGTGGCTTGGCCACGTTATCTGATTAAGCAGCTAAGCTGCGACTGTGGTGTGTAGGGTTGGGTGGGTTGAGTTATTCCCCACATGGTGTGTAGGGCTGGTACGGGTGGTGTGTAGGGCTGGATTGGGCTGGGCTTTGCATTCATGCATAAAATATTGTTTTGTTACTGTAATGGGCCTAAGGCCCACACTGTTTTCTAAAAAGGGCTAAGGCCCAGTTAACTCTGTACTTGAATAGGGCTTCGGCCCAGTTGAGCTTGTACTAATCTGGACTCTGGTTGGGTTAGCTTACACACTGAGTTTTCACAAACTCACCCCTTTCTTTTCATCCATACAGGTGAACCCCAACCTTAGAGGACTTGGAGCTAAAGGGATTCGGAGTGGCCACGTAGACTGCTTCCTGGTTTTAATATTTTTCTTAAGTTATTTATTTTATTATTTAGTAGCTTTGAGTTTTTATCTGAAATAAGGCCGCTCGATAATTATTTTATTTTCAGTTTGGTTTTATGTATTTATTTAAAAATTACTTGATTAACAATGATAAACTAAGTCTGCGCGGATTTTTATTTCAAAATTAATCAACATTTTCAAAACATATCCTACGCTACAAATGGATAACCTAATGACAAAATGAGATCTTTTAAATAAAAATAATTAAACTCCAACTGATAGTAGATAGGGTTTTTTTTATAGACTAAATAACCTTCTTCTTTTCCGACACACATGAACCGGTTTTGTTAATTCAACCTAAAAACTAGTGATAGAAGAACGAGGTGTATTAACTGTCCATGTGACACACCAGATCTGGCCATAACGTCTAGGCCAAGTTTGGGGTGTTACAGGTTCGGTGTTGCAATTCGTCGTGCTTTCTGTAAACAAGGTGTGTAACGATCCACCAATCTGTTATCAATGTGATTCGGACCCTACTATAGTGTAGATCGGCAAAAGCCGAAATGCCAAAACGTCGGCATTCGAGGCCTTATGGGCGTCCGAATGCCTGTGGGCCGAATCGAACCCACGAACTGTGGGCAATAGACTGTAAAGGCTATCATGCGAGATTTCATGCCCTTGGGCCTTGATGGGCCAGAATGGGCCTAATGGGCCTACGGGCCCATATGGGTAAATTGCTTGGTAAGGGATCGTTGATATGTTGAATGATAAGGCTCGTGATGCTGTTCATAAAACGGGACTGAATGGGCTACACGAGCATATGGGCCACTTGGGCCCAATAGGGGTTTTGGGCCTATAAACACTGTTTTAACCATATGAACTATCTGAGTCACTTGGAGTGACGTTAGACCTGTTAGAAGGTCGTGTTAGGTGGCGAGACGCCAAAACTTAGTAAAATAACCAAAATACCCCTGAGGGGTAAAATTACCATTTTACCCCTGATTGCCTAAAAGATTATTATTGCCCTAAAGATAGATTGCCTGATAAATGTAAATGACTGTATCCGTGTCTACTAATATGCATGCTTTATAATCAATTATGATATGTTAGTCTGCATGGGGTTGGGATTTGAAATTGGAGGTAGCTCTATTATAGTGGCTCTGCCACGTGATTCTGTATAGCGGCTTCGCCACGTAATTTGTATCTAGTGGCTCTGCCATGATATTTGTTTTTAGCAGCTTGGCTATGTAACACCCCAAACCCGCCCTAGAAGTTATGGCTGAATCTAGCAGTGTCACATTGAAGTGTTTTTTGAAAATCGTGTTTTCATTAGAAACCCTTCTGATATTTCTGATTATTTAGCACTTGCGTAAAACTCTTCCAGATTGATCAAAACCTTAAGATGTTATTCGAAAACCTCAGTTTTTATATCCAATGTTAAATCCCTGATTTCAATTAATGCAGAAGTTTTACCTTACAAACGTTTCATATTTTAGCTTGTTTAAAATTTAAATATACTTTTTTAGAAAATCCAGTCTTAGTTATAATTTAGCAATTAACAGAGTATAATTCAAAAACCATAATTAAATCTGGATAATGGCCTTATTACAACCTAAATAATAATAATAGGGATAAAATAAATGTAACTACTAAAATATTAGCCGCTTGCTATGTGGCCACCTCTGAGTCCTTCCCAACCGTCGAACTGCCTATTGAGGGTCACCTAAAAAAAATTAAAGGAGAGAGTGAGTTTTTGAAAACTCAGTGTGTACGACCCTCGTCAAACATAGAAACAAGTACTAATCAATTTGGGCCTAAGCCCTATTCCAATAATGGTGACAATTGGGCCTCAGCCCCATTCGCCTCAGTTAGGCCTGAGCCCATATCACAAATAGCAATATAAACATGCAATGCACAATTACCCCATCCAACCCTGTACACCCCCTTCCAACCCTACACTCCTGTAGGTAATTACTTGACCCACCCATCCCTACACACCTGTTGTAGCATCGGTTGCGGCACTACTCAATGTTGTTGTAGAGCTGCTAATCATAATATCCGTTATAGCACCGATTGCGGCACTACTCAGTGTTGCAGCAGAGTTGCTAATCATAATATGGCCTTAAAAGCCTTCGTTGGATCCACGGTCGTCAAGCGACTATGCGATCCTCATATAGCACTTCCTCTAATACAAACCCATCCCACATGCAACATAATATCGTATGAATGTAGCAAATAACGTATGGCATACTTAAACATACATACCGCAAGTAAGAGCATTTCAGTCATTTTTCCCTTAGGGCTTATCGGTCATATCCTATCGTGGGCCTAGGTACACATTTTGGCCCATTAACAATTTCACAACTTATTCAATGCGTTTAAAGTCAATTCATTAGAGTTACAAATTTACTAGGGCCCAAAAGCTCAATACATAGCCCAAGTAGGGCCTACATACTCATATGGCCCATTAGGCCCAAATCTACCATAATCCACATGATTAGCCTGACTGGCTCATCAAATCTTACAAACCTATCAATTTTACACGCGATGGGCCCACGGGCACATCTGGCCTATTTAGCCCATTCCGGCCCAGTTGACCAGAAAGTGGCCCGAGCCATGAGATCGCTCATGGGGCCTCTGCTGACATATCAATCTCTCCACACGAGCGTTTGTACACTAGCGTGGTTGCCGGCGCCCACCTTTCAGCTTTTCAGCTTTTTGACATTTCAGCTTTTCTACTTTTCGGCTTTTGTCGACCATTTGTATGTGTGGTGTAGTACACACCTTATTGGAGTGAACGTAATAGCCCACGAGTGAAGAACCTTGGCTATGTCAGCTTTTATAACCTAAATTGTTGATTAAGAATCGATCACTCCTCCTTGCGATTCACTGTATCACTACCACCATCATCTATTACTAACCAATAACTTACAATTAAGCCTATATTGCCAAAAAAAGATCTAACAATCAGCTACAATTAGCAAATATATAGTCACTTACCCAACTGTCGGCTAACAATTAGAACGAACTCCATCAACCCGCAAGAGAATTGTAGATCTGATATTCTAAAGGCTAGTGATCAGAAGAAAAAGATGTTGGTAATTAGTTTACTCCATTCTTAAAATCAAAAGATAATGATATTGAGGAAAAAAAGAAATCGGCTTATACCCCTACTGAACGAGGGAAATTTAGTTCACTTACCGATACAAAATTGCTTGCCAAATAAGGAGTCGAATCACCAAGTATATGAATCTTAGGAAGCAAAATAGACTTGGAAAGGATAGGGAGTAATCAATTAACAAGGAATAAAGCCCAAACGAACTTCTTGAATTCAGAAAATGGAAAAATAATGTGAAAGAGGGAAAAGAGAATTCGGTTTAGGTGTTTTTGAGAAAGGGAGGATGTTGTGACGGTACAATAAGGGATTTGGCAAGGAAGCTAAAAGAATTGGAGAGGAAATGTACGACTATGGGATAAAAAGGATAAAAAGAAAGTGATACGAAAGTAAAAAGAATGTACAACTCCACAACAATCCAAAGTCCTCATTTTTCTCTTTCTTATCTCTTCCAACACCTTACCAACCTTTATCCTCATCCCATAAATTTCTCCCCTAAGACTGATTCCACATTCACTCAGTAGAACTTCACTCCAATTCAAACACTGGATGTCCCAACAGTAAAATATATCTCTCTTTTGTGCATACGATAGCTCGAACTCTAAACATCCAAGCTCCCTACACACTACTTGCCATTGCACCGCAACTCTTCTTGTGCTATAATTTAGTCACAAATAATTATAAGGCTTACACGCTAAAGCCACAGTTTACTTAAATAATAAAACTCAAAACTTTACATGACATAGGATTCGAACCTGAGCACTCTCAGAACCCATTGCACGCTACTTACCATTGCACCCAGGTGCTCCTTGTGACATATTCCATCCTCAACTATTTTTAAGGCCTACCAACCAACAACCAGGTTATTCAAAGAAATCTAAAAATATTTGCTACTAACCAGTTTCGAACCTCTAACTTCCAGGCTATGCTACACGTTTCTTGCCACTACGCCGCCCGCCTTATTTGCGTCAACTTTCCTCCCTAACTAATTAAGAAGCCTATCTGCCACCAACCAGGCTATTTAAGACGTAAGCAAAAATTTCTGCCTGTGCCGCGACTTGAACCCAGGTCCCCTTCCTGCTCCTAACACCTTTTGCCACTAGGTCAAGCGTTTCCTTGTGTCAGGTTTTACCAGGCTTTATTAATAAGCCTTCAACCTAATGCCCAGGGTCCTTTGGAAAAAAAATGTAAAATTTTGCTAAAGCCCTAGGTCGAGCCCAAGACTTTTCCTACACTACCAACCCTTCCTAAATCACTTAGCTGAATAACTAAACATGAAATTGTAAAATTTGTAAACACATTTAAATTGTTCAAGCCACCTTCTAACCGATCCCAAACTCAGGGCCCAATACTTTTAGGCCCAAAATTCAATGTGTTACAGGCTTCGTATTGGTGTGCGGGCTGGGTGGATCGAGTTATTCCCTACATTGTATGATGGGTTGGTATGGGTGGTGTGATGGTTGGATCGAGTTGGGCTTACATGTATTTACTGTTCTTCTTCTGTAATGGGCTTGGGCCCGCGCTGTTCTGTATAAGGCCCAGATTGATCTATTTCTATTTAGGGCTTCGACCCAGTCTGTTCCATTGGGGAGTTACACACTGAGTTTTCGCAAACTCACCATTTTATTTTAAATGTGCAGGTAACCCCCACCCATAGATGATTTGGAGCTACGAAGGACTCGGGGTGGCCACATGTCTTCTACTTTTGGATTTTGCTTTATTTAATTTCAGTTTGGGTTTTACTTCTATAATAAGGTCATTTACGAGGTTTTGTTTTAAATTTTTAGCATTTGAGTTGTTTTATTATTTCAAATTACTAGAGTAGTTAATCGGGTTTTCCAAAAACTAATAACAAACATTTTTAAGAAAATCACACGAAAAATTTACAAAGAATAAACTAAGTGCTTTCATAACTTCAAATAATTGAATACAATAAATGTGTAAACCATTTTTACTCCTACATTTTCAAACTAGTAAAATAGTTTTCCAATGTTCAAAATCTAAACGGGGTTTCTAAAAGTGGAGGAAACTTTCTATCGATAAATTTATTTCGAACGTAATTTCTATGTGACACACTAGATCTGGCCATAACCTCTGGGCTAGGTTTGGGGTGTTACATTTAGTGGTATCAGAGCTAGGTTGCAAACACTGCAGTGGTATGGGTTTTTAAATTTTCCCTTAAAAACGACTATTTAAATTATTTTGAAAGGTTGTTATCTTTGAAAATTATCCTAAAAATGGTTCTTTTGAAATTTTTCTCAAAATTTGGGTTTTTGGAATGTTTTCAAAAAGGTTTGTTTAAAACTTGGGTGAAATAAATTTTTTGATAAAGACTTTGAATTATTCTGAAATGTGTTACTGGAAGTGTGGCACACCGAGTCTCCAGCACCAGATCTGTAAGTATTTTGATATGCTTTACTGTTATATGACTAAATTGCTTCAGAAAAGAAATGAAGTTTGAATTGTCTGAACAGTATCAGAAAAGCTTTGATCAGCTGAAAGTTCTGTTAACTGAAGCTCCAGTGCTTGTGCAACCTGAATCTGGGAAAGAGTTCATTATTTATAGTGATGCTTCACTGAATGGTCTCGGCTATGTTTTGATGCAAGAAGGCAATGTTATTGCATATGCTTCTAGACAGTTAAAACCACACGAGAAGAACTATCCGACACATGATCTTGAATTGGCTGCGATTGTTTTTACTCTGAAAATTTGGCGCCATTATCTGTTTGGCGAGAAGTGCCTTATGTTTACTGATCATAAAAGTCTAAAATACTTAATGACGCAAAAAGATCTGAATCTGCGATAGAGACGGTGGTTAGAACTGCTAAAAGGTTATGAATTGGTCATTGATTATCATCCGGGCAAAGCGAATGTGGTAGCAGATGTTCTGAGTCAGAAATCATTATCTATGTTGCGTGCGATGAAAACACATTTGGTTTGTGCTGAGTTGAAAGTAAAACCCTTGTTTATTCAACAGATCTGTGCGGCTCAAAAGTCTGATAATGAATTGTTAACAAAACAAGCTTAGTGTAATTCTGATTCTGAATTATGAATAGATGATAGTGACTGTCTGAGATTCAGAAATAGACTCTGTGTTTCAAGAAATCCAGAATTAATTCAAACAATTTTGAATGAAGCTCACGGTCGTAAGCTATCTGTACATCCTGGAAGCACGAAAATGTATAATGATTTGAAACAGTGGTATTGGTGGCCGAGAATGAAAAGAGATATTTCTGACTTCATTATGAAGTGTTTGATCTGTCAGCAAGTTAAAGCTGAACATCAGGTACCGTCTGGTTTGCTACAACCAGTTATGATTCCTGAATGGAAATGGGACCGTGTAACTATGGATTTTGTTTTGGGATTGCCTCTAACTCCAAAAAAGAAAGATTCGATTTGGGTTGTGGTTGATAGATTGACAAAGTCAGCCCATTTCATTCCTGTACGATCTGACTTCTCACTTGAGAAGCTAGCTGAGCTTTACATCTCTGATATCGTAAGATTGCACGAAATACCTTTGTCGATTGTGCCTGATAGAGATCCAAGATTCACTTCACGATTCTAGAAGAAGTTACAAGATGCTCTTGGAACTAAATTGCATTTCAGTACTGCTTTTCATCCGCAAACAGATGGCCAGTCTGAACGGATCATTTAGATACTTGAAGATATGCTGAGATGTTGTATATTAGATTTCAAAGGTACGTGGGATCAATACTTATCTTTGATTGAATTTGCTTACAATAATAGTTTTCAATCAAGCCTTAAGATGGCACCTTATGAAGGTTTATACGGGAGAAAATATAGAACTCCACTATACTGGTCTGAGCTCAGCAAAAATAAAATTCATGGTGTTTATCTGATAAAAGAGAATGAACAGAAAGTGAAAGTAATCTGAGATAGTCTGAAAACTGCTTCTGACCGTCAGAAATTTTATGCGGATTTGAAACGAAAAGACATTGAATTTGAAATCGGCGATAGAGTATTTCTGAAAGTATTTCCATGGAAGAAATTATTCCAATTGGGTAAAAAGGGTAAATTGAGTCCGAGGTTCATCGGACCGTATGAGATCATTGAGCGTATTGGGCCAGTTACTTATAGATTGAGCCTACCGTTTGAGTTAGAAAAGATACACAACGTGTTTCACGTATCTATGCTCCGGCAATATAGATCTGATCCGTCTCACATACTAAATCTTTCTGAGATTGAATTACTGTCTGATATGACGTATGAAGAAAAGCCGATCCGTATTCTGTCTTGTGAAATCAAAGAATTGCGAAATAAAAGGATTCCATTAGTTAAGGTTTTGTAGCATCGACACGGGGTTGAAGAATCGACGTGGGAACCCGAAGATGCTATGAGAAATCAATATCTGAATCTGTTTAACGGTAAGATTTTCGAGGACAAAAATCCCTAAAGGGGGGAGAGTTGTAACAGCCCAATCTAGACCCTAGTCTGAAAGTGGTTTCGGAACCATATACCCGAGTCCGAAAAATGTTTTGATATTATTTTTTATGTCTGTGCTGTACGAATTTGCATCTGTGAAAGGTCTGTATAATAATTTGATTGTTTCTGTGCTTAATTGTGGAAAAGGATTAAACTGCATGAAGGTGAAGTTAGCATTCCACATGTGAAAGGTGCCTTTTGTATGTGGCTTTTTAATATGAGAGCCTTATGTGGCAATTAACCCATTTGAAGCATGAGTGGTCATAAATGACATTAGACTATGTGTTTGTTAAATAGTTTTAATGAGGGACAAAATGGTAAACTAATAATTTATATTCATTAAACAAAACCAAAGCATGAAATTAGTCATTTGTGTCCATCTGTAGCCGATTTTTATCAAGAAAAGAAAAGGAGAAAACCATTTGAGGGTTCGGCAATTGTAAACCTTGATTAAGGTATGGATTTTCGTCTGTTTTTGATAATTTTTATGTTTCTGTGATCGTTGCTTCGTGTTCTTTTATGCCCATGTCTCAATTTTGTTTTTGATAAAGTCTGTGAATAGTGCCATTATTGATTTCATGAGCTTTGTGATGAATTTGAGTGTATAAATATGAGTAGATGATGAGTTTATATGATTTGCCATGAAATCTTGATGAATTTGGGCTATATGGACTTGTTTGTGAAAATGCTACTTTGGAAGGACTAAATTGTGAAATGAGTATGATAAATGGGCCTATATTAGAACTATGAAGTTTTGGCTAGGCCACTGTGTAAAGAAATTTTGTTTATTTGATGATTTGTGAATTATGGACCAAAGTGTCAAAATGTGTAAATGTGAGGGTTAAAATGCAAATTACCCTAAATGTGTGATTTTGGGATTGAATTGAATGAGATGATAAATTGAATGATTGAATCTGAATTTGTTTAGATCAAGAACAAAGAAAAACGAACTTAGACCGAGGGAAGTCCAAAATCGTCGATTAATCGACTTGCATCCGTTAACTCCGTACGAGATAAGTCAAATTACAAATATGTATTATATTAAATGTCTGATAATATTATTTTGAAATAATAAATTGCATTGAATGGCCTTAAAAGCCTGACCGAGAATGTCAGAATCGTATTCGATTAAGAAATGATGAAACAAGATCATGTAAGACCTCGTTCGGGACGAAGGCATTGATTTGTGATAGTGTGTAAGACCGTGTCTGGGACACTGGCGTCACTTATGACTCGTGTAAGACCCTGTCCAGGACAGTGGCATCGACAGTGAATAACATGTAAGACTGAGTCTGGGACATCGACATTGTATATGGTCTATCTGAATTCTGTATTTTTCTGAACGACTCAAAGAGAACGTTTGTTAAACGAGTAAATGCTTACCTTATACGTCTGATTCAGGTACGTACGTATCATACAAAATTCTGAGTAGAGAGATTCTGATTGCTAATGATCTGTTAAATGCGGAATTTGTATGGAAATGTGGAATCGAGATATGAAATGCATATGGAATTTGGATAAAGGTTTGTTTCATGAATTGGCATGAAATGGATATGTGTATTCACTCATGGTTGGCACATTATGTGTATTTATAGTTGAATTATGTATATTTGACTTACTAAGCTCTTAGTAGCTTACTCTGTTTGTATTTTCTACTGTTTTATAGTTTTCGTTGCTACTGAAGGCTCGAGAATAGTCAAGGATCGTCACACACTATTGATTTCATCTTTGGTACTTTTGAGTTTTGTAAATATGTGAATTATGGCATGTATAGGCTAGAAAGTCTTTGTTAAGCTTTGAAATGTTCAAATGTTAGGTTATGTGAATGCTTAGCAAAGGATTCTTTAAAAATGCTATGTTTGATAAATGGCAAGGTGAGGTTTTGGTATGTGAATTATGAAGCCTTGTGGCT
Source organism: Gossypium stocksii (assembly GCA_020496765.1). Lineage (NCBI taxonomy): Eukaryota > Viridiplantae > Streptophyta > Magnoliopsida > Malvales > Malvaceae > Gossypium > Gossypium stocksii. The sequence goes on from CM035622.1 coordinate 62,310,895, forward strand.
ACTTATATGCTTGTTTGAAAAGCTGGTAATTAAGGCTTATGTGTTGCATATCTATGCTTGTAGATTTGACCTTTAGTTGGGTGGCAAATTGGCTTAAACCAAGCCTATATTTGTACCACACGGCCAGGAGACACGGGCATGTGCTCCAGCCATGTAAACCATGCATCTTAGTGTTTTGAACAAATTTTACATACGGTCTACACACGGGCGTGTCTGGTAGCCATGTGGCAGTTGACAGTGTTGGCCACAGCCTAGCCACACAGGCGTGTCTGGTGACCGTGTGACGTTAGTCAGTTTCAACCACGGGCTGAGTGTTTTGGGTGTGTCTAGTGGGCACGACCGTATGTGTGTACACGGGCTAGGGGCACGGCCTTGTGTCCCTAATTTGAGAAATTTCTAAATGTTTCCCTTATCTTTCACATGTTTGCAAATTGATCCTAAATGATTGATGTATCATTACATCAGCTTTAAAGCATGATTGGTGAATGATTATAGGACTATGCTATTGATATTAAAGTTCAAAATTTGTCTGTTCTGATCTGTTTTACAAGTCCGATAATGCCTCTTACCTATTCCGGCGACGGTTACGGGATAGGGGTGTTACACACATCTCGGCTCTGGAATAAGTTGCATGAAGCATTGGGTATTAGATTAGATTTCAGCACTGCTTTTTACCCTCAGACGGATGGACAGTCGGAAAGGGTGATCCAAATACTGGAAGATATGCTGAGAGGTTGTGTTATTAATTTCCGAGGTAGCTGGGAAGATTACTTGCCATTAGCAGAGTTTGCGTACAATAATAGTTATCAGGCAAGTATCCAGATGGCACCATATGAGGCGTTCTATGGGCGTAGATGTCGTACGCCTACATGTTGGACAAAATTGGGTGCACGTCAAGTGTTGGGGCCAGAGTTAGTTGCTGATACTGAGGACAAGGTTAAGCTGATTAGGGATCAGTTAAAGGAAGCATCTGATAGGCAGAAGTCATATGCTGATTTAAAGCGTAAGGAAATTGAGTAGTCGGTGAGAGAGTTGATGTTTCTAAAAGTCTCACCTTGGAAGAAGATCTTAAGATTTGGAAAGAAGGGTAAGTTGAGTCCTCAGTTTATTGGGCCCTATCGAGTTCTGAAACGGGTGGGTCCAGTAGCTTTTTAGCTCGAACTGCCTCTGAAATTAGATCTGATTCACGATGTCTTTCATGTCTCCATGCTAAGGTGGTACCTTTCTGATCCATATCATATAGTAATAGTTAAGTAGATTAAAGTTAAACCTGATCTGACTTTTGAGGAAGAACCAGTGTAAATTCTGGATCGTGATGTTAAAGTGCTGAGAAGGAAATTAGCTCTACTAATTAAGGTGCTCTGGCGTAATCATGGTGCAGAGGAAGCTACGTAGGAGCCAGAAGAGGTGATGCGACAACAATGCCCTCACTTATATTGACCAGGTAAATTTTGAGGCCGAAATTTCCTTAAGGGGGTAGAGTTGTAACGCCCCAAATTTTAGGGTTTTTGAAGTGCATGTTTAGGTGTGCTTGATTGATGATTTGGATGTGTTTGGGGAGCCTTTAGAAGGCCTGGGTTAAAGCCAAGCTTTGGGCAAAATTTTGATTTTTAAGTTTAGGGGAGTAGGGATTTTAGCTTATAGGGCATAAGTAAGGTAATTGGGGTTTTATGACACAAAAAGGCCTGTGGTGGAGTGGCCTGTAGTGTCATTAACATGGGGAAGGAAGGGGGTTCAAATCCCCTTACAAGAGAAAGGTGATCATTTTTGCTACATGTGGGCGGCAAGAGGTGGAATAGAGATTAAACTCTGAGGGTGGTTGTTGACTTCGTAAGAGGTAAGATTTGAATTTGTCAAGGTTGTTTGCTTGAATTTGAATTGGTGTGCTGTAGAAAATCAAGGAGAAAAAGGGGGAGGAAAATAAGGAGATAATCATAGGATTCAAGTGGATTAGGAAGTGTGTGCTGAATTAGGTAGCTTGAAGGGAGAAAATTGGCTAGGGGGTTTTCATTTGGGGTTTTGTTTGATTTTGTGTGAGCATAGGTGCCGAATTTTCCCTTTTTTGTCTCGGGTTTGGGTTACTTCTAGTTTTGTGTAAGTATTGGTATTGAATCCTCATTAGTGACCCTACTGGTTCTTTTTGTTCTATGCCGAAAGCAAGTGTGGTGTAAGTGTCGTTTTTGTTAGGTAGCATTTCTTTTCTTCTTGGCATCCCTTTTACATATTCTCTAATCTTGTTCCCTCATTATCTGATTTCTTTCTCTCAACCCCTGCCAAACCATTGTTCTCTCATTTGTTGTGGTTCTTTTCCTCTTTCGGTTTTCATTTCCTTTAATCTAAGCTGAATTCCCTCAGAGACTTTTGACCAATCATACTTTTCTCTCCTCTCACTTTGGTCGAATTTCGATTGCTTCTATTCTTACTCCCTTAGCCGAACACTGCATTTTCTTACCATTTGTATCATTTCTTCTCCTCTCCGAATCTTCTTGTTCAATCTTTACGTTGGGCGGATCACACTTTTCTTTTACTTTTTCCAACCAATAGCCGAATCCTTTCTTGCCTTCTTCTCCTTTGTTTTGTTATCTTCTACTCTCTTTACTTTTTTTCAACCCTTAAATCAGTTTCACGCTATCGGATTGGTGGTTGTTTGGGTTGGTAAGCAAATCTTTCCTTCATCATTTATCAAGGTAGTAGTCTTATATGTTTTTGGGCAGGCCGAATGGTGTTTTGATGTGGTGACTCGGTTGTCACAAGGGGTAGTCATAGTTATGATCAATTTTATTTAATAAGCCTCTTGTTAACGCAGTGTAGCGATAAGGAGAGGGTGGCTAATCTTAAGCCTTCGATCTAAAGAACGGGGTGGTAGTTCTTTCGACTGGGGTAAGTGACATTTTCAAATACGGGTTCTTTATTGATGAACTCTAATGGTTTGAAGCTAAATTTTAGTTATATTGGAATAAAGGTTCGGTGATGCGATTTGTCGTGCTTTCCGTAAATAAGGTGTGTAACGATCCACTAATCTATTATCAATGTGAATCAGACCCTACTATAGTGTAGACGACAAAAGCTGAAAAGCCGAAATGCCTAAACGTCGGCATTCGAGGTCTTACGGGACTGCGAACTCCTGTGGGTTGAATCGAGCCCACGAATCGTGGGCAATAGACTTTAAAGGCTATCATGCTCGATTTTGTGCACTTGGGCCGTTATCGGCCTCGATGGATCGGAATGGGCCCAATAGGCCTACAGGCCCATACAGGTAAATTACTTGGTAAGGTATCATTGATATGTTGAATGATAAGGCTCGTGATGTCGTTCATAAAACGGGACTGAATGAGCCACACAAGCGTATGGGCCACTTGGGCCCAATAAGGGTTTTGGGCCCATAAACACTGTTTTAACCATATAGACTATCTGAGTCGCTTGGAGTGACATTAGACTTGTTAGGAGGTCGTGTTAGGTACCGAGATGTCGAAACTTAGTAAAATGACCAAAATACCCCTGAAGGGTAAAATTACCATTTTACCTCTGGCTGCCTAAAAGATTATTATTCCCCTAAAGATAGATTGCCTGATAAATGTAAACGACTGTATCTGTGTCTACTAATATGCATGCTTTATAATCGATTATGATATGTTAGTTTGCATGGGGTGGGGATTTGACATTGAAGGTCGCTCTGTTATAGTGGCTCTGCCACGTGATTCTATATAGTGGCTTTGCCACGTAATTTGTATCTAGTGGCTCTGCCATGATGTGATGGGTTGGGTGGGTCGAGTTATTCCCCACATGGGGTGATGGGTTAGTACGGGTGGTGTGATGGTTGGATCGAGTTGGGCTTACATGCATTTACTGTTTTGCCTCTGTAATGGGCTTGGGCCCGTGCTATTCTATATAGGGCTAAGGCCCAGACTAATTTGTTTCTATTTAGGGCTTTGACCCAGTCTGTTCCATTGGGGAGTTACACACTAAGTTTTCACAAACTCACCCTTTTATTTTAAATGTGCATGTAACCCCCAACTATAGACGATTTGGAGCTGCGAAGGACTTGGGGTGGGTACATGTCTTCTACTTTTGGATTTTGCTTTATTTAATTTCAGTTTGGGTTTTACTTCTATAATAAGGCCATTTATGGGGTTTTGTTTTAAATTTTCATATTTGAGTTGGTTTATTATTTCAAATACCTAGAGTAGTTAATCGAGCTTTTCAAAAACTAATAACAAACATTTTTAAGTAAATCACACGTAAGGTTTACAAAGAATAAACTAAGTGCTTTCATAACTTCATGTAACGCCCTAAATTTTGGGTCTTTCTAGAGGTTATTGTTCATCTGTTAAAATGTTTAAATTTTGGTATTTGGATGTGTAATGCATGTTTGAAGGGTGTTAATGGGCCTATGGAAGGCCCATGTGTTGGTTGGAAGCTCGGCAGAATTTTGTATTTTTGACTTAGGAGATAGGGGTCTCTTGAAGATAGGTGTTATAAGAAAATAATTGTGAAATAAGACACAAAACAAGTCCTGGTAAAGTGGCAAGGGAGGCGCCACTAAGCTCCTTAAAAAGTGGCGCCTAAGTGAGCTTGGAGGTCCAAGGTTCAAGCTCCAAAGTTGGCAAAGATGGCGTTTTATTTTTGAGCTTGAGCAGGTAGGAGTTTGAAGCAGATTTAAACTCTGTTTTTGGAGGAGTTTGAATCGGTCAATGAGCAAATCTAGGAGGAGGTTGAGGGAGTTTGAATTTTGAAAGATGGTGGCCGCCTAGAGGACTCTTGGGGAAGGCAAATTCGGCTTTGTGCTTAGGTAGCATTTTCGGCAAATAGGTGCTAGAGTGTGCCGAATTCTCCTTTAGTCTTTTATGATTTTGTGCCAATTTTCCTTAAGTAAGAAAGCTCCCCTCTTCTGTCAAGTTCACATAGCCTATTAGGTACCCTTTTTGCCACTTTGTTCCTCTCATTAACCTAGTAACCGAACCTTATTCCACCCTTGAACCGAATCTGCATTCGACTAAACATCTCCTTTGTTTTCTTTCTGTTCTCATCTATTTGCTTCTCTTCTTCTCAAACCATAAACTGACCCCCTTACCACCATTCTGCTACTAGCCGAATCCAATCTTCCCTGTCTCCCACTTCTCTGAACCTTTGTCGACAGCTGTGAAAGAGGCCGAAACTCTTGGTGACCGATTACCCCCTTCTGTCCAAGTCGAATGCCTTCTCTTCTTTCAAAGCCTTCAATAGCCGAACCCTTATTCTTTCATCCCTTCTAGTTGTCATTTTACCCCACCTACTTTATTGATTGAAACAACAAGAGCACCATACCACCTTCTCAAAAGCCGAAAGCACCTCCTTCTAACCATTCAAAAGTCGAATATCTCTAGAGACACTTTGGTGACATTAGAGTTAGATTTACGGTGAATCTAGAATAGATCGGAGATAGTGGAAACGTGGGAGCAATACTCTTCGAGTGGTGGCATCGGTAAGTGATCTAATCACTAAGTACATTCGTTTATTAAACTCTTAAGGGAAAACCGAAACCCATAGATCCTTAGGGGGCATGTCGGCATTATTTGTAAGATTCTAATGCTATAGTTTGACTCTTGTGCGTATTGGATAGCAAGGAACGGTGATCAAGCGAGGAGTTTTGGAGGGCTAACGCAGTTGGACATTGAGATCTAGTCCATAACTGAAGAAAGGGTAAGATTTTAATGACTTAGGCCATGTAGGCCGATTATGGTAAGGGTTTATGGCTCTTTGGTTATCGATTATTAGACTAAAAGTTAGCGTTCGATTGTAGGCTCTTCATACGTGGATTTTGTCAACGTTTCGACAGCTAACAGGTGTGTAACTAATCCCAACTGTTAGACTAAAATGGTAAAAGCCGAAAAGGGCGTAGCGTTACCGACATCTGGTGTAAGTGACCGAAAATGCGTTCGTATGATATTTGAGAGTAACCATTTACTCCATTGGGCTTAACTATGAATTCAGTGCCGGAAGAATTGCAGAAGGTGCAATTCTGAACGTTTTGGTAAGTTGGGCTGCAACGGGCCAAAAAGAGGCCCAATGGGCTTCCGAGCCCAAATCGGTAAAATGACTATTATAGGCTTTCTGGCGACGTGGGTAATGATAACATGGATAAGTTGGTAAGCTAGACCTAAAAGCTAGACTTAACGGGCTTGAGATAATAATGGACTTAGTAAGGCCCATTACGGGTTTTAAGCTAAAAAGGGTAAAACTGGAAATTTGGCTTAAATGGACTTCCGTGGTTATTTATGAACTAATAATTAATCCAACGTACATAAAAACTCCGAAAATATGATAAAGGACTAAAATACCCCTGAATATGGAGATTTACCAAAATACCCCTAAGTGTAAAAAGACTATTATACCCCTAGGGTCAATTCTGTATGAAATGTTAATTTTATGTATCTGCATGAGTTACCATTTAATATGAATATATCTAATGCATGAGATGCTATATGTTGCATGCTAGTATGTATATATATGTGTTGCATGGTGTTTGGGTTTATGATGGAGGAAGCGTTCTGGCAGCCTCGCTGCAATCTGGTGGCCTCGCCACATATATATATCTGTTCTGGCAGCCTCGCTGCAATCTGGTGTCTTTGCCACGTATATACATTTGTTCTGGTGGCCTCGCCACAATATCTGTATCTGGTGACCTCGTCACAATATCTGGCAGCCTCGCTGCAAATTATATCTGGCAGCTTCGCTGCAATTATCTGTGGTGTGTAGCAGTTGGGTGGGTCGACTAGTCTCCCCACATGGTGTAAGGTTGGTACGGGGGTGTTATAGATGGATCTAGGTTGGGTTTCTGTTTGCATATTGTATCTGATCTGTATCTGTTATGGGCCTATGGCTTAACCTGATTTCTGTAATGGGCCAAGGCCCAAATAATCTGATTCTGAGGCTTGATCTGTTTTGGCCTATGGTTGAGATAATGTTGCACACTGAGTTGTCAAACTCACCCCCCTTTTATTTCATCTCTGCAGGTAACCCTCAACCATAGTGGGCTTGGAGCTGCGAGAGATTCGGAGTGGCCACAACATCTGCAAATTCGGTTTTTGTTTCACTTTAAGTATTTTCATTATGCTATTTTGGGTTTAATTTGTAATAAGGCCGCTATTTAAATTTCTTTATTGGTTTTATATTCTTTTATGGTTTAATTCATATTTTATCGAGACGGCTAGTTATAGGCTGCGCGGGTTTTTCAAACTACTAAAAAGGTTTTCAAAATTCAACAAATTCAAATATGGATAACCTAAGGGCTTATCAAAATGATTTTTCATAATCTTGCTGTTCTAGTAAAATATCATCTAAGTCACGACAAGCAAAAAGATCATAAGTTTAGTTGTAGGATCATGTGACACACCAGATCTGGTCATAACGTCTAGACTGGGTTTGGGGTGTTACACTTCAAATAATTGAATACAATAAATATCAAAACCATTTTTACTCCTACATTTTCAAACTAATAAAATAGTTTTCCAATGTTCAAAATCTAAACGGGGTTTTTAAAAGTGGAGGAAACTTTCTATCGATAAAATTTATTTCGAACGTAATTTCCATGTGACATACCGGATCTGGCCATACCGTCTGGGCCAGGTTTGGGGTGTTACACACTTCATTGTAATAGTTAACAACTTAATGAATGATATAAGTTTTAAAGAGAAAACTCGTTTTGAAGTTACTGTTTAAAAACGTTTTGACCAAATGATCCCGAAATTTTCAAACATCGAATTTTACGTTTCACCCTCCCATGTAATGCCGCCAGATTCGGCCATAACGTCTGGGCCAGGTTTGGGGTGTTACAGATCATGAGAAAATTAAAGCATCAAACACATAATAACATAATGCTGCATTATTTACCTACAAACTTACCTCAGTACCCAAAAAATGACTAGTTATTCGGTTTAGTCCTCAACTTTGTTCTTCCTTCGATTTAGGTTAGGACCTCTTTCCTCTTGATCTATAATAGCAAATTCACTTATTTAATCATCACATCGTTCAAATCAGTCCATAAATCATACTTTGGCAAAATTAAAATTTTGCCCCTAAACTTTCACATTTTTACAAATTAGTCCCTAGGTTCGTAGAATGGCATGGACTCATTTTCTTTGCTACTCAAGCCTAGCCAAACCACTTTCATAGCCATAACAACCCACCATTTCCATTAAAACACATGTTTACTACTTATTTTGTAACTTTTACAAATTAGTCCTTTTTATGTGTTTTCATGAAAAATCACTTAGTAAAAGATGTTTATCACACATCACACTCTCATATTCCTTCATTAAACATCAAATTACATGCATGTCACACATGGGTAAATTTTTGAACATGAACCCTAGCTCAAAATATGGCTAGAAATAGGTAAATTGGGTTACGAGGGTTTCAAAAATGTAAAGAACATTAAAAACGAGGCTAGGATGTACTTACTATGAAGCTTGGAAGTTGAAAAACCTTAGCTATGGAGACTTTAGAAATTTTGGCAGCTAGTTGGAGAAGATGAGCACATTTTTGCTTTCTTTTTCCCTTTTTATTAATTTATTAACTAAATGACTAAAATTCCCTTAAGGCCCTTCCTTGATATTTTTCCCTTCCATGCCCACTTTTGTCCATCATGATATAAAATGATCTATTTACTAAGTAAGGACCTCTAATTTACACATGCATTTCAATTAAGTACCCCAAAGCTTATAGAACATCATATTTTACAAATTTTGCAATTTACTCCTAAAAGTTAAATTACAAAATTTCTTCATGAAACTTTCACACAATCATGCAAACATGTCATGGACCTCAAAATAATCATAAAACAAATATTTATACTTCAGATTTGTGGTCTTGAAACCACTATTCCGACTAGGCCCTAATTCGGGATGTTACATAAATTCCAATCTCTTAGACAGAATTTATTTAAACATACTAATCTCAGAAATACACCCTAAATCATTTATTTAAAAAGGAAAACAAGAAAGTTTAATCATTTGATAAAATGAACGAGATTTGATCCCGTTCAATTTTATCTCCCCAGTAATGTTTCAAGCATTGAGCATTAACTCGAAAATTACATCCCTTACCTTGAAGTTCGACAACTTCGTATAGATAGACTCATTGTAAATGGGCTAAACCAACGTGATTTTAACTTACCTAGAAAGAACCTTAATCTGGAATTAAATAACAAGACTTGCTGACTTGCTTCAAATTCTCTAAATCGGATGTACTTGTCATGCCATTTCTTGAGTCTCTCCTTGAGTAATTTGGCATTCTTATATGAAGACATTCAAAATTCTTCTAACTTGCTTAGTTGGAAAACCCCTTTCCCTTTCACAAGCTTAGGATCCAAGTTGAGCTATTGAAGAGCCCAGTAAGCTTTATGCTCTAACTCCAAGGGCAGATGACAGGCTTTCCCAAAGACCAACCTATAGGGTGACATCCCTAAAGGTGTCTTGTATGCTGTCCTGTAAGCCCATAAAGCATCATCCAGTCATTTGGACCAATCTCGTTGATTTAGGCAAACTACCTTCTCAAGAATTCCTTTGATCTCTTTATTTTCCAGTTCAACTTGCCCATTCGTCTGCAGATGGCAAGTTGTGGCAACCTTGTGCTTCACTCCATGTTTATCTAATAACCACTTGTTCACAAAATAGGACCCTTCATCACTAATGATGGCTCTTGGTGTTCCAAACCTTGTGAACACATGCTTCTGCAAAAACTTTATTACACCCTTAGCATCATTTTTCAGATATACTTTAGCCTCAATCCACTTAGACACATAGTCTACTGCTACCAAGATATAGTTGTGACCAAAAGACAAAGGGAAAGGACTGAGAAAGTCAATACCCCAAACATCAAATAATTCTACCTCAATGATGTTTGTTTGAGGTATCTCATTTCTATTGGTGACATTTTCGATCCTTTGACATCAATCACAACTCTTTATGTAAGCATATACGTCTTTGAATAGTATTGGCCAAAAGAATCCGACTTGTAATACTTTGGCCGCAGTACATGTACCTTCGAAGTGTCCCCCACTCGGAGCTGAGTGGAAATGATATAGAATCTTATGTACTTCATCTTTTGCCACGCATCTCCTGATCATTTTATCTGCACACTTTTTAAACAAATATGGCTCTTCCTAGAAATAGTACTTCACATCGTGAAGAAACTTTCTCTTTTGATGATACATCTTATCAATTGGCATCAAACCACAAGCTAAATAGTTAGCAATATCAGCAAACCAAGGGATATTATAGAGATGATTTACCTTCAGTATGTGTTCATCTAGGAATGTCTCTTGAATGGGTATAAAAGGAGAATTCCTTCTTGCGGCTCCAACTTGGACAAGTGGTTTGCTACTTGATTTTCTACTCCCTTTCGATCTTGAATTTCTAGATCGAACTCTTAAAGTAGAAGTACCCATCAGATCAGTCTCAGCTTAACATCTTTCTTGGCAAGTAAATACTCAATTGCTGAGTGGTTCGTATAAACAGTCACCTTGGTACCTATAAGATAAGATCGAAACTTGTCAAAAGCAAACACAATAGCAAGTAACTCTTTTTCTGTTACCATATAACTCAGTTGAGCTCCTGTTAGAGTCCGACTTGCATAGTAGATAGGATGAAAAACTTTGTTCTTTCACTGGCCCATGACAGCTCCTAACGCGAAGTCACTCACGTCACACATCAATTCAAATGGCAAATCCCAGTCTGGTGTGATGATTATGGGTGCCAAAACTAACCGACTCTTCAAATTGTTGAAAGCTCTTAAGCACTCTTCATCAAATTTGAACGTCGTGTCCTTCTCCAATAATTTACATAAAGGTGTAGCAATTTTGGAGAAGTCCTTGATAAATCTTCGATAGAAATCGACGTGGCCCAAAAAGCTTCTAACACCCTTTATAGATGTTGGAGGTGGGAGTTTCTCAATAACATCTACCTTTACTTTATCTACCTTGATTCCATGTCTCGTTATCCGATGGCTTAGAATAATACCTTCTCGTACCATGAAATGGCACTTTTCCCAGTTGAGTACGAGATTTGTTTCTTCACATCGCCTTAGTACCTAGGCTAGATTGGCTAAGCAATCATCATATGTATCTCCGAATACTGAAAAATCATCCATAAAAACTTCCAAATATTTCTCAACCATGTTAGTAAAAATAGACATCATACATCTTTGAAATGTAGCAGCTGCATTACATAAACCAACTGGCATGCGTCTAAATGCAAATGTATCATACAGGCAAGTGAATGTTGTCTTGTGTTGATCTTTTGGTGCTATTGTAATCTGATTATACCCTGAGTATCCATCGAGAAAACAGTAATAGTCTCGCCTTGCAAGTCTATCCAGCATCTGATCCAAAAAGGGAAAATGAAAGTGATCCATCCTAGTTACCTTGTTCAACTTTTGGTAATCGATGCAAATTCTCCATCCCGTAACCATTCTAGTTGGTATCAACTCGTTATTCACATTTTCAATGACCGTAATACCTCCTTTCTTTGGCACGCACTAGACTAGACTTACCCATGAACTGTCTCAGATTGGGTCAATTATACCCATATCTAACTACTTGATGATTTCTTTCTTTACCACATCCTTCATAATGGGGTTCAGTCTTCATTGTCCATTAATCATCCCTTTTTCGCCATCTTTTAGGATAATCTTGTACATGCATATAGATGGACTAATACCGCGAATATCAGCTATGGTCCATCCGATAGCCTTCTTAAATTGTTTCAATACTAAGATGAGTTTCTCTTCTTGCTCAGTAGTTAATTCTGCTGAAACAATCACAGGCAAAGTAGAAGTCTTACCTAAATAAACATATTTTAAATGTGAAGGAAGTACCTTGAGTTCTAGTTTAGGTGGCTCCTCGATTGATGCTTTTGGTTGGGTATAATCCGTGTTTTCTAGCTCCAAAGATTCAAAACGGCATTGCGGATTAAATCCCCTTTGATTAGCTTCTAGAAAAGATAAGTATTCATCCACATTTTCATCATTTGGAGGGTCTGATGTCAAAATTTGTTTTAATGGATACTCAACATAGTTGAGTTCCTTCTCCACGATTAAATCCTCTAAATCAAACACTGCAGAACAATTATCAATTATGTCAGGAAATCACATAGACTTAAAAACATTAAACGTTACCTGATCATCCTAAACACGCATAGTAAGCTCGCCCTTTTACACATCAATAAGGGTCCTTCCGGTTGCTAAGAAAGGCCTTCCTAGGATGATTGGCACTTCTTTGTCTGCTTCAAAGTCTAGAATCACAAAGTTAGCAGGAAAGATAAATTTGTCTACACGTACCAATACGTCCTCAATTTTTCCTTCTAGATGTGCTAAGGATCGATCTGCCAATTGAAGTGTAACCGTAGTTGGTCTAACTTCACCTATCCCCAGCTTTTTAAATATTGACATGGCCATCAGGTTGATACTCGTACCCAAGTCACATAGTGCCTTACCACAATATGTTGCTATAATGTTGCAAGGTATGGTAAAACATCCAGGATCCTTCAATTTTGGGGGTAGTTTGTCTTGAAGATATGCACTACATTCTTTTATCAAGGCTACCGTCTCAAATTCTCCAAGTCTTCATTTTTTTAAATAGGATATTCTTCATGAATTTAATATAGTTCGGCATTTGTTCAAGTGCTTCAACCAACGGGATGTTGATATGAAGTTGCTTGAGTACGTCTAGGAACTTCTTGAATTAAATTTCCTGCTTTTGCTTCTGAAGTCTTTGAAGGTAGGGTGGTGGAGGCTTCTTTACTAGAAATGGTTGATTCGTTTTCTGTGGCAATTTTACATCTAACGGAGTTGTTAGTTGATCAGGATTAACTGGTTCTGAAGTTACCTTGTCAGATTTTACAAATTCTGGTTCTTGTGAAACTAGAATTTCAACACTCGATTGAACTTCTTTTGAGTCTTGAGCATCAGCTTGCTCCTTTCCAACTTCTACTGTGTTGGGTTCTAGTGTCTTTCTGCTCCTTAATGTTAACGCTTTACAATACTCCTTTCCTGGATTCCTCATATTCTCTGTATCACTAGGTAAAGCACCTTGTGGTCGATTTCTAAGCTTAGTTGCAAGCTGGCCAATTTGATTTTCCAGGTTTTTTAATGTAGCTTCTTGGCTTTGGATTAAGGCATCATTCTTGGCTGTGTAAGCCTTCAACAAATTTTTTGTAACACCCCTTACCCGTATCTGATGTTGAGACAGGGTTTAAGGCATTATCGAACTTAAACATTAACATCCATGCGAAACTGGGCTATCAAATTTTTGCTTAAAATTAAATCTTTTCAAAAACAATCATATCTTCCCTTAAACGAACCTACGAGGCCTTAAACATACATTGGAAGTGGTTAGGGACTAAACCAAGAACTTTCAAAACTTTGACAACACTTAGAAAATTTTCATATTTTAGAGAGTTACACGCACATTTGAGTAGGCCGTGTGGTCACACATGCCGGTGTGGCTTGGGATATGCCTGTGTCCTTAGCCCATGTAACTCTTTATTTATGACGTCATCAATAATTTGGGGTCACATGGCCAAGTCAAACGCCCGTGTGCTAGGCCGTGTTCCCCACACGGCTGAGACACACGGACGTGTCTCTACCCGTTTAGCTAAGAAATTGGTTATTTTCCCAACCATTTGCAAACCTCATTTGCACATACTTAAACATAACTTCAAAGGTGTATCTCATGGCATAAATAAGCTACCAATATATCAACAATTCAGCCTTAGACTTGTTATTTAACAACCAATATACCTAGTCTCACTTAGTCACATTCAATATGCATCACCAACATCTCTTATCTATGCATTATTATACCTAACTATCATATCATACCATTGAGCTAAACTTAGCCATTAGGTATCAAGACTACTAGCACATTCAACCAGTAGGTATTTAGGCCATAACCCACAACTCATCATGTATCATGCAAACACAACTCACATCACAAGACATTGGCACATAAATAATGTATATATAGGCTTACAACCAATTAGCCAATATAAGTTAAGTTACATGGTTACACGTAAATCAAACCTTTAACCATTACAAGCCAATACATTTGGTCAAAACATAACAACTCATACACAAAATGACTAAGTCCCTATACATGCCATAAACTTAAAATTCTTGAAAACATTGATACCGATCAATAGCTTGATAGTGTGATAGAATCTTTAACAATCTCCAACTCGAGCTAGTATTTGTGACACTAAAGAAAAAGGAAAGGAAGGGGGTAAGCTTTATAGCTTAGTAAGTTGGTATGTAAATAATAAGCAATTTATTAACAAGCCTTTACCAATCCTCACAATATGTTCTCAAGATAATACAATCATAATTGCACATAGTTCCACTATTTACTCATGTTCATATCAAGCTGTCTACCCGAGTCTTAGTCACTAAATTATTTATATCTTTAGTTACATAACTCCAAATTAAGATACAAATTTTCCTTAAAACTAGACTCCCATATCTTCTTACCATAAAATTTTTAGAATTTTTGGTTTAGCCAATAAGTATAGTTTATTCATTAAAGTAACCCCTGTTTTGCTATCCAACAGTTCCGATCCCTCTTCACTAAAAATGAATCATCTCCTAGTATGGGATCTAGATGATGTTCTTATTTATTTCTTTTGAAAATAGACTCACTAAGAATTTTAAGCATATAAATTATAACTCATAATTATTTTTCTACAATTTTTAACTATTTTTCAAATTCAGAATAGGGGATTTCAAAATCATTCTTACTCTGTCTCACAAGAATTGAAATATCTTATAATATGAAATTATTTTGCCTACAACATTCCTTTTATATAAAAATAGACTCAATACGCTTTAATTTAATATCTTATTAAACCTCTAATTCAATTTCCACCATTTTTTGGTGATTTTTCAATGTGATACAACTGCTGCAGTCCAAACTGTTTTATTGCTAATTTTACTCTTTCATGTTTCCTTTGTATTAATTCTCATTTACACACATATAACACTAAAGTATATCCATAGTTAGCCATTCCAATAACTAGTCATTATCAAATATTTACAATTCTTCATTGTAACACTTACTCCACATCAACCTTACCAAAGTTCGATCACATATCAAGCACATTACTCATGAATATATATATATATACACATGTACCTGCACTCATTCATCACATAATCACAATTATTTACACTTAGTCATTTCTCGTTGAACACATCAGAATATTAACAGATACATCAGAATATTGCACATAGTGCCACACTTGTAGCCAAAGCTACTTCATATCGCTTTTCACATAGAGGCCCATTCTCGAGCAATTTACTTTCACGGGCCTGCTCACACAAGCTGTTAGTCATTCGTTGCTATCAGTGATACTTAACAAGCTGTCAGGTATCTGTAACACATGCCGATATACCTAGCCACTGGTAGAACTTAAGACCAGCACCCAGATTCACTTAGTCACAATTTCACATAGTTTTCACATAGGTCCCTAGTGACATGTCACTTGTATCCTATTCTATTCCTAAGGTTCAACCGGGAAATTTCTCACTTGTTGATATTTTGTCAAATACATCAAATATTCAGCCACATTTCACAAAATATATCAAAATATGAAAGTGTAAGTAAAAACGATGCATTATTTACATACGAACTTACCTCGGTAGCACAACCAGTAAAAATGACTTATTCGTCAATTTCTCGTTTCTCCCTCATTCTAGTTCCAAACCTCGTTTTCCTTGATCTATAATATCATATTTAATTTCTTTATTAGTCACATTATTCAATGTGACTCAAAAATCATATTATGGAATAATTATGTTTTTGCCCCTAAAGTTTCACATATTTATAATTTTTCCCCAAGGCTCGTAAAATGATTCTCATTCAATTTCTTTGTACTTTAAGCCTAGATGAACCATTTTCATAGCTATAATAGCCCAAAATTTCCATTAAAACACACTTTTATGACACATTTTACAACTTTTACAAATTAGTTCTTTTAGGCATTTTCATCAAAAATCACTTAGTAAAAGTCGTTTCTCTAACCATAAACATGCATTTCTACCATTAAACACAAAAATACACACATATTCATGGGTCAAAACCCTAGACTTTAATCATATCTCAAATTAGTGGTAGAAATAGAAAGATCTTGTTACGTAGATTTCAAAAACGTAAAAATAATTAAAAACGGGGCTAGAACAGACTTACAATCGAGCTTGGAAGCTTGAAAAACCCTAGCCATAGTTTCCCCTCTTGAAATTTGGCCATGGGGTTGAAGATGGATAAAAATAGGCTTTTAATTTTGTTTATTTAATCATTTAATCACTAAATGACCAAAATGCCCCTAACTTAAAAATATTCTATTTCACCTATTTCATGTCCATTTTTGTCCAAAAAAGTAACCAATGGTCTAATTACCATTTAAGGACCTCCAATTTTAAATTTCATAACAATTGGACACCTCTAACATGTAGAACTCAACTTTTGCACTTTTTACAATTTAGT
This sequence comes from Gossypium stocksii, assembly GCA_020496765.1. NCBI lineage: Eukaryota > Viridiplantae > Streptophyta > Magnoliopsida > Malvales > Malvaceae > Gossypium > Gossypium stocksii. The sequence goes on from CM035622.1 coordinate 62,327,408, forward strand.
CCTTTTAACTAAATTGAGTGCCCAAACGTTAAAATTTTCGAACAAAATTTTCACAAAATCATTCCATAAAATTATAGACCATAAAAATATAATAAAAATAAATTTTTCCTCATTGGATTTGTGGTCCCGAAACCACTATTCTGACTAGGCCCAAGTTCAGGCTGTTACATTTTCTAAGCTATTGGATGGTTTAGCTTGGGCTAGTTTCTGAATTTGTTGAGGGAAACTAGGTGGCTGGGTTTGTGACAGCCCGATTTAAGGCCTAAACAGAATAGTGGTTTCGAAACCACAAATCTGAAATAGAAAAATTTATTGTAATTAACTTTTAATATTTACTATGTGATTGAATAACTGTGTGAAATTTTCGTTATGAAATTTTATTGTTTGGGTGTCTAATTTGGTGTTTAGGGCTAAATTGAAATAGGTGGAAAATGTGTGTTCTAATTCATAAAAGTACTTGATTGAAATTGGTTTTTAAAGTATAGGTTCATAAATGGTAATTAGTCCATTTGTTAAATTGTTGGACAAAAATAGACATGGAATAGGTGAGATAAGATTTTTTTAGTAAGGGCATTTTAGTCATTTTGTAAATAAAAGAATTAAAAAGGGAAATAAGTCCAAAATTTTGTTCATAATCTCCTACCTTGGCCGAATGTGGTATGTCCTCCATAGCTAGGGTTTTGCCAACTTTCAAGTTTGATTGTAAGGGCATCCTAGCCCCATTTTTAATGTTCTTCGTATTTTTGAAATCCTCGTAGCTCAATTTACCTATTTCTATCATTATTTTGAGTTAGGGTTTATGTTTAAAAATTTACCAATGAATGATATGCATCTATTTTGATGTTTATGAAAGAATATGAATGTTTGGAGTGTGATAAACATCTTTTACTAAGTGATTTTTGATGAAATCGCATAAAAGGACTAGTTTGTAACAAGTTGTGAAATGTGTGTAAGTATGTGATTTAGTGAGAATTGTGGGCTTCTAAAAGAGGGAAAAAGGTTCAGCTAGGCTTAAAATGCAAGGAAATTGAATAAAAATTATTTTACGAGCCTAGGGGCAAAATTGTAATTTTGTGAAATTTAGGGGGCAAAAATAAAATTTTTCCATAATGTGATTTTTGGTTCAAATTGAATAGTATGAGTATTAAATGAGCTAAATGTGTTATTATAGATCAAGAAAGACGTGGAATCGACTTGGATTGGGGAAAAAAAGGTGGTGGATTAGAGTATAAATTTGTCATATTTTGCATCAAGGTAAGTTAATATGTAAATAAAGCATTGGTTTTATTTATGTTATAATATTTTGTCATATTTTATGAGATGAGGTTGGACATTGAATAATTATTTGATGTAAATTATGAATTGTAGTTGATTAAGAATGAATTGGTAAAATAAATAATTCTCGGTTGAACTTTCAGAATAGAAAAAATATGAATGATCTGAGATGAGAACATGTGTAGTACTATGTGCAGGCTACTATGTGTTCAAAATGGTTTAGGTCACGTGTGTAGTACTAAGTGCAGGCTACTACGTGTACCATATGGTTGGGGTCACATGTGTATTACTATATGCAGGCTACTATACATACCCGATAACTTCGATCACATGTGTAGTACTAAGTGCAGGCTACTATGTGAACCAATTAACTTTAGCTACAAAGGTGGTACTATGTGTAGGCCACCGAATATCTCTTATTATTCCAGTCCGATATGTTCAATGGAAAGTGGCTAAGTGAAAATGAATGTGATTATGAAGTGGCCAAGTGAAAATGAGTGTGATTATGTAAAGATTAAGTGCAGATATAGGTGTATATAAGTACATGAGTAATATGTTCGATAAATGATCGAACTTCGATAAGTTTGATGTGGACAAGTGTTATTTGGAAAAATTGATATGAGGAAATTATGGAAAAGATGAAATGTGAAATAAAACAGTTTGTGACAGCAGCAGTGGGATGACTTTGAAAAATCACCAAAAATACTAAAAATTGAATTATAGGTTGAATGAGATATGTGATTAAAGATTATTGAGTCTATTTTCATATAAAAGAAACAGAGCCAGTAAAAGTTTTTTATATCCTAAGATATTTAAGTTCTTGTGAGACTGGTTTAGAATGATTATGAGATCCCCTGTTCTGACTTGGAAAAATCATTAAAAATTGTAAAAAAATAATTATGGAAAATAATTTATATGGTTAGATTCCTTAATGAGTGTATTTTTAGGATAAATAAACTATAATATTATTTGAATTCTGTATAAAGAGAAATATAAACTTTAGTGAAGAGTGGTCAGGACTATCGGGCAGCAAAACAGGGGAGGCTTTAATGAATAAACTGTACTAATTGGCCAAACTAAAAATTCTAAAATTTTTATGGTAAGAAGATATATGAGTCTAGTTCTAGGAAAATTATCATATCTTAATTTGAAGCTTCGTAGCTCCGGATAAAAATAATTTAGTGACTATGTCTTGAATAGACAGCTTGTACTGAACTTAAGTAAATGATAAATTAATGTGTGATTAAGGTTGTATAATTGTGGAAACCTATTTTTGGAATTTATAAATCTCATTAATAGTTTGTTATTATTTACATATTACTTGCTAAGCTTCAAGCTTACTTTGTTTTTTTTTCTTTCTTGTCTTATTTTATAGTGTGATAAAGTTCGTTCGTGACTTGGGAAAATTGTCAGAGGATCACCAACACTATCCATCCTTCCTTTTGGTATTTTGTAAACATATTTTGGAACTATGGAATGTATAGAAGACTTGAGTATTTTGTTGTAAATTATGTTAGTATTACTTGAAATATTGATCTTTAATATTTGATATATCACTTGTATTATGCTATCGATGTGGTTTAATATTAATTAAGTTACATGTTTATAATATATATGATTTCAATGTCTAAATGAATGATGAATAGTTGAAGGGTTTTAAATTAGATTTTCTTTTTATGTCTCTATTTAGTAAGATTATATGTGTGCTATTCTGGTAATGCCTCGTATCCTGTTCCGGTGTTAAACATGGATAAGGGGTGTTACAGGGTCGGTCTAGGTTGAGCGTAAGTGTTATTGGTTCTAGCCCCTTGGTTACTCTAGGAAAAATTCGGGTGGTTTCGCCATGATGGGTTATAAAAATTGGATTACAGTCCTTGCCTTCCTCAATTTTGGTTCTGGTTACCCATGAAATATATGGATTCTGGGTTCGATGGACATTCTTTAAACAAATGTCCTTCCCCACAATAAACACAGGCTATATTTTCAAATTTGTTTGGTGGTTGTGCTGCAAAGCTATTAGACCCATTAGTGGTAAGATTCTTTAGCATTGATGATATTGAGGATACCTGAGATGTGAGTGAAGTGAAAGCGTCTACTTCATGTATTCCAGCAACTCGCCTTCCTGACGCTACTCGATTGGTTGGCCATTGATAATTGTTGCTGGCAATCCTCTTAATGATTTCATAAGCCTCATTATAAGACTTAGAAAGAAGAGCACCAATAGCAGAAGCGTCCACTACCATCTTCATGTGAGCATTGAGACCATTATAAAATGTCTCAAGTTGGATCAATGTGGGATTCCATGATGAGGGCACTTTCGTAATAACTTTTTGTACCTTTCCCATGCCTCATACAAGGATTTATCATCCATTTGTTGAAAGGCAGTGATCTCATTCCTCAACTTAGCATTCTTGCTAGGTGGGAAATACTTCATGAGAAATCTTTATGCTAACGCTTGCCATGAGGAAATTGAATTTGGCGGCAATGAGTTCAACTAGGCTCGAGCTCTGTCCCTTAGTGAATACGGGGATAGCCTCAATCGTAATGCATCTTCGGGTACTCCAACTAACTTGAAAGAATCACTCACCTCCATAAACAGTCTTAAATAAAGATAAAGATCTTCGGTAGGCATTCCACTGAATTGGCCCATAGTCTGAAGCATAACTGTCTTCAGCTCAAATTGTTGTGCCTCAATTTCGGGTTTCCTAATACCCGGATTATGATCATGAAACACTGGCACGGCATACTGTCTTAAAGCTCTATCCCTATCATCAGCAATAAGGATAGGATTTTGAGCAGGGTTTGCTCCATTTCCTTGATTCAAATTTTCAAGGTTCATCTCTGATTTGCTTGTCTTCTTCGCTGTCGAAATGTTCTTTCTATCTCAGGGTCTATAGGGAGTAAATCGATAATTCAGTCAATACTCCTAAACACCTGAAATAATCACAAAAAAATTAATTAAGTTTAAATTGAACAGGAAATTAAACCAAAATGCAAAACTAACAAATTCACAAATAATGATTTTTTTAAAACACTCCTCGGCAATGGCGCCAAAAACTTGGAATGACAGAAATGTGCAAGTGTACACAATCGCAACAAGTAATAAAGTGACAAGTAAATCTCGAGTTATCGTACCCACAGAAACTGTGAAAAGAATTATTTATGAATGCTATTTAAAACACTTTGGTAAAGAAAAATATTTTGTTTGAAGAGGGTGATTAAAAACTAAGATTTTAAACTGAGTAAAAATAAATAAAAAAATAAAACAAGGGTTCTATTGCACGATTTCAAAATACAATTTTAATCAAGATGACATAATTGTGTTAGATTAATTACATTTCTTAGCTTAGAATTATTAAACTCATGTTTACGTTGTTATGAATAAATTCACGACAAATCAGTAATTTGCTAACTTATGAACATATTCACCTGCCAAAATCCATTCATCTCTTAACTATATCCCTATGTCAATTCAACCGATCAAACAAATTTTAATAGGCAAATATGTTATTGCACATACATGCTTATTAAATTGAAATAATCTCTTGTACATATCCCTATGTCAATTCAAACGATTAATTCAATCTAATAAGCACATAAGAGACTACATGAGGTAACAAAGTATCCCTACCTTGAAACAGTTTAATCACAATACTCTTGCAAGTTATGCAAGGCAAATGTATCGTCAGATACCGTTGCTAATTTAACCCTTAGCTACCTTAGATGATTAAACATGCACTGATTAAGTATTGTGTCCATTAATTACAATTTCAATCCGTTTAGATAATTAATTTATTAGCTACCTCACAATTGTAATGCAAAAATAGCTTAAGCATGATTTTACTTAATCAAGCATTTTACCAAGGCCAATAACAACATAAACACAATTTTAACAATTTAAGCAGACGAAATGCAATCAACTTAACACGAATTAAATTCAAGCTAAATTGATTAAACTAACCATTTCAACAACATAAATATTCATAGATAGGTTCATCATAACAACAACAAAAATTAAAAAGATAGGGAACAAGAACCAAATTCGGTGTTTTTTCCTGGCTTGACTAGGTTGCTCCGTTCTTCCTTCTCCATTGTCCTCGCCGACCAAGGCTACTATGAACACTTAATTGCTGCTCCAAAATGGCTGATGAATGCCCCTTTTCCAAGAGGAGAAATTGACAAGAGAGCAAGGGAATTTGGAACGGAAAAGAAAAAAGAAAATAGAGAGAAGAGAGAAAATATGTGAATGCTTGAGGTGTGTTTCAAATGATTAGCTTAAGAGGGTTTTTATAGCTGAAGAGGGCTACTAAAAATAGCTAAAATTAGTAGCCAATGAGCTCTCCCTTGGCTAGCCACACATGTCGCAAGGTTGATGGTTTTAATTTTGCTAATTTAGGCTTGGATCAAATCTATAAAGCCACTAATTGTAGAGGGATCTGTTTGAAACTTGAATAAGTCTTCAAGGGCCTCCTTGCAAGCTAAATAATCAATGAAAATTCAACATGTTCATATTTTAAATACAATTTAATTATTTTATAAAAAATAATTATTTTTTGACAAGGATTTTATTGAAACTGCATGCATTTAAGTTAAAAAAGGCAAGAAAAAATGTGTAAATTTTTGTGTTTCCAGACACAAAATTACCTCTGTAGTTTTTCTCCTGTTAGACTTCGGTGTCGAGACACCCATGTCAGTTGGCATGTAGAAGGCTTGAGGGACACTCGGCGTCACAACACAACCTTGCTGGTAGCACAACCTGGACGACAGGCCACTGAGTTCCATTCATTTCAATGTTTGGGTTGTATTCAGGACCTCGACAGCTTGGAATCGTGACTTTTAGCCTAAGTGTCGCAACACTGTATACTTAGCATCACAACCACCACAAAAAGCTACTCCAGGCTAAGCTTTGGTGAAGTTCAACTTTCACAAGAAGTACTCTTTGATTTCGACCTCAATCATCTTCCTACAGAAGCTCAAACCAATCTTTAGACTTCTAATGGCATAATTTTGCCAATTCGAGTCTCAAATGTAAAAGAAACGCAATAAGACTAACTTCTAACAAAAAATCTAATAAGTAATAATAAGCAATAAAAAGTTTCATAAAAGACTTGAGAACAAAGCTCTTTAAGTATCAAAAGAACTTAATTTGACGTATAGAAATACGACAGATCAATTGTCCCCAATGTGCTCCCAATGTAAAGCTAAGAGTTTAGAACTCCCCCATTTTTCTTGAAGCAACACGAGGTAGATTGAAGTAGTCATCTTGTTCGTTAAAGCTCAAAAGTGTAGTACGATCCTTGAGTAGGTGGTCTACATAGAAAAGAAAACAAACACACTAAAATAAAAACATATGAAAATTATATGTAACAGCACGATTTAGGACCAAGTCAGAATAGTGATTTTGGGAACACAAATCCGAAATAGAAAAATTTGTTGCGATAAACTTTTAAGGCTTATAGTATGATTGAATGGATGTGTGAAAATATCATTAAGAAATTTTACCAATAGAGGGTCCAATTTGGCTAGTAAGACTAAATTGCAAAAAGTGCAAAATATGTGTTGTAGAAGTATTGGGGTTTGATTGAAATGAATTTGCATATTAAAGGTCCTTATTTAGTAATTAGACTATTATATATCATGATGGACAAAAATGGACATGGAAGGGTAAAAATTACAAAGAAAGGCCTTGAGGGAATTTTAGTCATTTGGTTAATAAAAGAATAAAAAGGGAAAAATCAAGTCAAATTTGGTGTCCATCTTCTCCTTGGCCGCAATTCTCAAGGGAAGCCATACCTAGGGTTTGGCCAACTTTCAAGCTTGATAGTAAGTGCACCCTAGCCCTATTTTTAATGCTCTTTACGTTTTTGAAGTCGAAATCAACCGATCTAGCTATTTTTACCATTAATTTGAGCTAGGGCTCATGTTCAAAAATTTACCCAACTAAGTGATTTTTTGATGAAATTGCATAAAAGGACCTTTTTGTAAATATTGTAAAAATGCGTGTAGGAAGGGTGATTAAATGAAAACTATGTGTTAGTATGAGTATGAAAATAGTTCAGCTAGGCTTGGGTAACAAAGAAAATGAGTACATTTCATTTTACGAGCTAGGGACTAAAGTGTAAATAAGTGAAATGTTAGGGGCAAGAATTTAAATTTGTCGTAATATGATTTTTTGGTCAAATTGAATAATGTGAATAATAAACGAGCTAAATGTGTCATTATAGATCGAGAAAGATGAGGAATTGACCTTGACAGAGGGAAGGACAAGGTAGTGGACTAAATCGCAAAATAGTTGTTTTTGTATCGAGGTAAGTTTATGTGTAAATAATGCACCATTATATTATGTTTAAAAGTTTAATTATTTCTTGAACTGTATGATTGACCATGTGCATGAGTTTAATTGTATGAATGAGATCGATAATAATTCAATAAGTGTGGAAGTCCAATACGAACCCTAGGAACATTACAGGATACAAGGGTCATAGCATTGAGGTTATCGACATGTGATTCCGTGTAAGACCATATCTACGATATGGCATCGGCATGTGATATGAGATTCCGTGGAAGACCATATCTGGGATATGGCATCGGTATGGTAGGACGAGTAAGACCATGTTTGGGACATGGCATCGGTACGACATTCGTGTAAGACTATGTTTGGGACATGGCGTCGATATGAGTTATCATGTAAGACCATAACTGGGCTATTGGCATTGATATTGGATTACATATAAGACTATATCTAGGATATGACATTGTATGACCTATGTCTGACCCCCGAGTATCCTTGATGATTCCGAAATGGTTTAACGGGCCTGGTTTGAACGAGAGTGAAAGTACATTTAAGGTAAGTTATACATGTACGTACGAAGTCCATATGACTATTGGATGGAAGTATAATGATGAGTTAAAGAGTGATGTGTTGTAATGCTCTTATGGCAAGGTTATGATTGGGTAAGAAATGGCCATGAGAGCTTAGTAATGTTTATACCAACTTCCATTTGGAGTGTGCATGATTAAGTTATAAATAAGATCTTCATTATTTGCATATAAACTTACTAAGCTATATAGCTTACCCCTCTTTTCTTTCCCTTGTTTTATAGTGTCACCAAACTAGCTCTGGGATCGAGAATTGTCGGAGCATCGCATCACACTATTAAGAATTTATTTTGGGGTATTGATAATTTTAGCATCTTAAAAATATGGCATGTATAGGGACTTGATGATTTTGTCTATGTGTCATAGTTATTTTGGCCTAATGTGTAGGCTTATATTGGTGTGATGGTCATTTTGTATAAGGCCACTCGAAATTGGCAAATATTGATTTTTGGTATGATCTTGTAATGATGTCTATCATGATTGTGGTTGTATGTATGATTGAGTTAATAATTGTTTAATGTTCATGCATGGTGGTTATGGTACATGGATGATGAGTGGATGCCTTGATTGTAGAGATTAAGTGCTTGATTTATGTCATGATAAGTGTTGTTGGATGGACATATGTGTTTTTTTGGTTTCAGTGTGGCAATTGGCTTGGTAAATAGCCTATATATTGCCCACACGGGTAGATACAGGAGCATGTGTCTAGGCCATGTGTGACACACGGTTAGCCCTATAAACGTATGAACAGGCTGTATGTCCTCTGCACCTTAGTTTTGAGAAACAAAATGTCCAGTAGTAAACACACGAGTAGAGACACGGCCGTGTGTCTCAACCGTGTGAAGGATATAGCTTTAGGACATGGGCGTGTGCCCAGGCCATGTGAAGTCTGCACCTTAAATGCGAAAATTAAATTTGCCACACGGCCTAGCATGTAACGCCCCAAAATTGGGCCTGAAAGAGTGGGCTACGTGGGCCCAATAGGCTTGTGGACCTCACATGAGTGGTTATCTTTGGACTTGCAGGAATTAGTGGGTCGACTGTGTCATACATGTGGCTGTGGGCAAATTTGTCTTAGCGGGCCATGCGAGCACGTGGGCCCCACGTGGGTTGCGTAATGGGCCTGGGCCCATGTACGTCGAATGGCATGTTGGTATTTTAGCTAAGAGGTTTGGGAGTGTTGGAGAAGTCCTAGGTTCAAACCTGGACCTTAGCAAAAATTTATGTTTCGGAGTGTTGGAGAAGTCCTGGGTTCAAACCTGGACCTTAGCAAAAATTTATGTTTTTCTCTTATGGGGGCCTTGACGTTAATGGGTAGACTTTAAAAATATTTTTGGTGAAAGCATGGCACAAAAGGAGATATGGTCTAGTGGCAAGGAAGTGATGCCATAAGGGAAGCAAGGGGTCTAAGGTTCAAGTCTTGGCTCTTACAATTTATTTTGGTTTCTTTTAAATAAATCTAAAAGCGAGTAGGTGGGCTTTAAAGTTAAATGTGTTGGACTTATGACACAAAGGAGATTGTGTTCGAGTGGTGGCGGCTTAACAGGGCTATTGAGAGGACTTTGGTTCGAATCCTTTTACACACAAGGGTTGGTTATTTTGCTAATAAGTTGGTTTTGGATGATTGATGGAGAATCCAACATCGGGAAGCTAACATGAGAATAGGCAAGAAGCTGCCTTTAAATAGAGCAAACCATGAGGAGAGTAAGCATACCTTTATTGGCTTATCCTTTTCACGTTGTGGCGTGTTCGTTCGGGTTAGGCGTTGGATCATTTGTTGATCTGTATGCCGTTGGGTCACAGTGGTGGTGACCGTAGTTGATTGACACACCCCTTGGGGAGTCAAGGGTGCGATTATTGTTGGCTTCTAGGCATAGCAGCGTTCAGAGCACGGATTAACTTCAGATACCTATCAGGTGTGTACTTCACCTTACTCTAGCTGTAGAACGGCAAATGTTGGAATGCCGAAATGGGCCATATGGGCCCAATGGTCCCGTGGGCCCAATCAAGCAAATTGTATGATTGTGTAGTAAATATTGGACTAGACTAGGTGAATCTCATATCTGTGGCTAGTTTTGGGTTAAAGGGCCGCACGAGCGTGTGGGCCCACCTGGGCCAAAAACGGGCCTTAGGCCCATTCACAACGTTATCTCTATTTAGAATACTTTAGTGGCTCGAGGTGACTGTAGACTTTCTGAGGGATTAATAAAATTACCGAAATACCCTTATAGGGTAGAATTACTGTAATACCCCCGATTTGCAAAATTATCGAATTACCCTTGATTTGTAGATTGGCAAAATTACAGAAATACCTCCAATTTGTAAAAGTACTGTTTTACCCCTGATTTGTAAAATTACCATTTTACCTTTAATTTGTAAAGTTACTGTTTTACCCCTAATTTGTAAAATTACCGTTTTAGCCCTGAATTGTAAAATTACCGTTTTACCCTCGATTTACAAAATTACATAAATACCCCAGTTTAGAAATTACGAAAATACCCCAGATTTCAAAATTATCGAAATACCCCTAGTTTGTGAAATTACCGAAATACCCATGGTTTGTGAAATTACCGAAATACCCCTGGGTTACAAAATTATCGAAATACCCCTGTAGGGTAGAATTATCGAAATACCCCTGTAGGGTAGAATTACCGAAATACCCCTGTAGGGTAGGATTACCAAAATACCCCTGTAGGGTAGGATTACCATTTTGCCCCTAGGGTGTTAAAGGACTGTTTTGCCCTTGTGGGCAAGTGACTGACTAGGACAGTGTGTTCGACGGATTTGACTGTGTTCGTATGATAGTGATTTGACTGACGTGACCGTGGTTGTGTGATTGATATGTTTTAATTTGTGTTTAAATGACTGATACGGAACATGGCCATTCTTCATACATGTGTGATGATTAAGCATAGCATACACGACATATTGGGTTGGGACATCGATTTGGAGGAAGTTCTGTCCTAGTGGCTTTGCCACGTATTCTGATTCTAGTGGCTTTGCCATGTTATCTGTTATTAGCAGCATGGCTGCATCATTGGTGTGTAGGGCTGGGTGGGTCGAGTTATTCCCTACATGGTGTGTTGGGTTGGTATGGTGGTGTGATGGCTGGATTGGGTTGGGATTGCATTCGCATATTGTTCTGATTCTGCTATAGGCTTGGCCCACACTATTCTGTATAGGGCTTCAGCCCAGTCTATTCTGCATATCTGTATTATACTGTTACTGATTCTGTTTTAGGCTTAGGCCCACCTGATTCTGATTCTGATTTTGATTCTAATTCTGATAATGTTTCTGATTCTGTAATGGGCTAAGGTGCAATTGATACTGGAACTGTAGTAGGGCTGGGGCCTAAACTTTTAATTCTTTTGTATGGCTGACTGTTCGTTTTATATAGTAGGGGATTACACACAGAGTTTTCATAAAACTCACCCCGTTTAATAACTTTGCAGGTAATCCCTAGCTTTAGGAGGATCGGTGCTGCGAGGGACTCAGAGAAGGCCACACATTGCTTATGTTCTGTCTTGATTTACTTTTAAGTACTTTATTCTAGTTTGGGTTGTAATAAGGCCTTTTAAACTTTCTGGTTTTTACATTTGGGATTTTGTTTATTGTTTTATAATTGCTAGAAGTCGGACACGGTTTTTCCAAAACAACAACTATTTTTGAAAATATCACGTTTCCACAACTGTTCTAAATTAGGCTTTTATAACAATTAAGGTTTTAAAGGTAATAACATTTTACAAGAGAACGACTTTTAATAAACCATGTTTTAAAAATATACATACAAAATTTGAGATTTTACACAAGTTTTAAATGGCAACAAGTTTTAATAAGAAGGGTTTTCAATGGACACAAGGTTTTCGAAAAACACTTCAATGTGACACACCAGATTCGGGCCTAACCTTTAGGCCGAGTTTGGGGTGTTACATAGCACACGCGCATGTGACTTGGCTGTGTGACCTTAAATTTGTTGATGATGTCATAAACAGAATGCTTAATGTTTTTCACACGGATTGGGACACGTGCGTGTGTGACCACACGGCCTGCCCATATGGGTGTGCCCTAAGTCACATGAGCGTGTGACACTGTTTTGATGAAAAATTTTCTCAGTGTTCCAAAGCCCTCTGTTTAGTCCCTAGCCACCTCCAATGTATGTTTAGTGCTTCGTAGGCCTATAATAGGGACGTTATGAATATGTTTGAAAGGTTTTAAATTGGACGCAAATTTTATGACTCGATTTTGTATGTTTAAGTATGGGTAAGTTCAATAATGCCTTGAACCTTGTCCCAATGTCAGATACGGGTAAGGGGTGTTACATTTAGTGGTATTAGAGCTATGATTTAGTCGATTCTCAAACTAACCTAGCGTGTGTACAGGTCTAGCTATACATGCCGTATATAAATTGTGCTAGTATGATGACTTCTGACAACCTAAATTGTGCTTTCATATAGTAAATGGATCTCGATCGAGCTATAGCTGATGATGTAGAAAGTAATACGCCGGCTCCTGCCCAAGAGACCGCATCGCTTGATAGTAGACATGTGACAACTAGTCACATAGTAGAGGCTCAGGAAACCTTTCTTCGCATGATGGATGAGTGGTATACGGAGTTTATTCAGGTGAATCCGAATGCTCAACCCCCTCCACCCCCTCTTCTTCCTCAACCGGTTCTCGTAGTCACTCAAGGTGTGGAAATGGTAAGATTAAGTAAGCCTCCTGTTAACAAGATTTGGAAGTATGGGGCTAAAAAATTTAGGTCTAATATGGATGATGATCTTGAGAGGGCAGAATTCTGGCTTGAAAATACCCTTCGGGTATTTGATGAACTTTCATGCACACCTGAAGAGTGTTTGAAATGTGCTATATCACTGCTGAGGGATGCAGCATATCATTGGTGGAAGACTCTAGTATCAGTGGTACCGAGAGAAAGGGTTACATGAGAGTTCTTTCAAGAAGAATTTCGAAAGAAATATATAAGTTAGTGATTTATTGATCAGAAACATAAAGAGTTCTTAGAGTTGCAACAAGGCCAAATGACTGTGTCTGAATACGAGCGAGAGTTTGTTAGACTCAGTAAGTATGCTCGTGAGTGTGTTTACTCTGAGGCCATTATGTGTAAAAGGTTTGAAAATGAGTTGAATGAGAACATTAAGCTACTAGTTGGGATCTTGGAAATTAAGGAATTTGTTAAATTGGTTGCACGGGCTTACAAAGCCAAAGAATTAAGTAAAGATAAGAGAAAGGTCGAGAGTAAGGCAAGAGATGCAAGAAAAAGGCCGATGAGTAAGTCATTCTCATCTCAATCAAAGAAATCCAAAGAAATGTATTCTCGTTTGAATGTATCAGTCGAGCATTCACGTAGAGACCGCGGGAAGTCATACTCGGATTCTAAAGCTTAAGCTACCTCGATGGCTACTATGGGAAATGTTAGATACACTAGACCTGGATGCCAGTATTATGGTAAGCGATCTTCTGGTGAGTGCAGAACAAATAGCCGAGCTTGTTTCAAGTATGGTTCTCTAGAGCATTTTATCTGAGATTTCCCTGAGAAGGATGAAGAAGAAAAATTTTAGAGTGCAAGGCCAAGTAATACTACCAATAGAGGTAGGCCACTGAGGATGATTAGGATTGAAGCTAGCAATAAAGGTGTGACCAAGGATTCAACTATGAGATCAGAAGTTAGAACACCTACGAGAACTTATGCCATTCGCACTCACAAAGAGGCTTCATCTCCTGATGTGATTACGGGTACTTTTTCTCTTTATGATACTTCTTTTGTAACACCCCAAACTCGGCCTAGACATTACAGCCAAGTCTGGTGTGTCACATTGAAGTGTTTTTCGAAAACCATGTTTTCATTGAAAACCCTTTTTAGTGTTTAGAAACTTGTACCGTAAAACTTCAGCTTGTGTTTGTTTATTTTTCAAAACGTGGTTCATTGAAATAATCATTCCCTTTTTTAACAACTTTGTAAAATTTTATGGAAAATTGTGAAAGCTTGTAAACCTTTGTAGTTTGCAGAAACATGTTATTTTGTAAAACAGTTTAAGTATCGAAAAATTAGATCTTCTTTGTTATGGCTTAAAGTGAATGGTTACTATGCACCAGGTAGGATTCCAAAAGAGAGGAGGTGAGTCAATTAGACTGCTTAAGTACCAAGCTCTCCCTAGATCCAATCCTAGACATGTACACAGCTATTGCCACACTTTAACCTTGTGACTTGTCCATGAACAACAAATTAGGTTTAAGTCTATTTAAAATATTTATTTATGGTAATGTTTACGCTGCGGAAGCTTTGCTCTGTTATCGTGATATTTTGAAAACAAGTAACTTTTCTAAAAGCGCGCCCTAGAGCTATCCATTTGCGAACCGATTTAAACAATATCATACTTAAGCTAAAAACAAATTACATAGCGGCCTTATTACAAACCCAAATTAAAAATAAAATGATTAAAATAACTAATAAAATAAATAACTTAATTTAACCAGAAATACAATTTTCGTGGCCACTCTGAATCCCTCCTAGCTCCAAGTCCACCAATCTAGGGCTCACCTACATGGATGGAAGAAAAAAGGGTGAGTTTGGAAACTCAGTGTGTAAAGAAACCCATCTAGAGCCTAAATCAGCTTAGGCCCACTAGCCTAAGCCCTATCCAGTCTCAGTAATAACTAGGCCGAAGCCCTATTCAGATACAATAAACTGGGCCTTAGCCCTTCTCAGTCAACAGTACGGCCCATAAGCCCATTACAGTAACAGATCAGTAGATATGCATGTATGAATGCAAAGCCCAAAGCCCATCCTAAGCCCAACCGCTACACTCCACCCGTACCAGCCCTACACACCATGTGGGGAGACAACTCGACCCACCCAGCCGCTATACTCCACAGTTGCAGCATCGCTACTCAGATAATGTGGGCACTAACAGTAATACGAGGGAAGGCCTCTTTCAGTAAACGGTATGGGCAAAGCCATTTTCAATAATCAGTACGAGGCAAAGCCTCTTTCAGTAATCGTGGCAATGCCACTTGCACTTCCTCCATCAATAATCTCAAGTCCCATGCAACAGATAAACATGACATGGCATACAGTAAACAGAAATAGCAAATCATGCATTCAGTCAAATTTAGCCCTAGGGGTATAACAGTCATTTTGCACCTAAGGGTAAAATAGTAATTTCACACCCTTAAGGGGTATTTCAGTAACTATACTAGTTTTTAGGGTTTTCATGCACATTTTAATCAGTAATAGACTAAGTTTTACCTCAGTAGTTTATTTAGCCCATTTTAGCAGATTACAGTCATTAGGCCCTAAAACCCCTAATGGATCCTACAGTACCAATTAGCTAATTTAGCCCATCTAGTCCAAATTTTACGATCAATTTATCAGTTTTAGCAGTTTTAGACCAACAGTCTACCAGTACGCATTTATTGTCTATTTTTACCCATATGGGCCCCTAAGCCCGTTGGGCCTAGTTTCAGCCCATCAAGACCCAATTTTTCGAAGTGCACGAAATTGCACATTCAACTAACTTACCACTCGCGATTACGGATCCAATGATTCCCAAATGACTTATGAGCGTTCGCACGCTCATAAGCCCACGAAATGCCAAAATTTTGGCATTTCGGCTTTTGCCGGATTGAACTTCAAGAGGGTGTTCGATACACACCTGATTTACGATGACTGCTAACGAGATCTCCCACGATATCCTACAATCGATTACTAGACACATCAGATCAAAAATACAATGACAATCACCATAATTCTACTTACCATACTCGGCCATCACCACCTAAGGCCCTTGAGATCTTACCTTTGCCGAAACTAGTGACTAGATCTAGATCTAGTCGTTCCAAAGGTCCAAGCCTCTTATACTCCTTGCTAGATCGCCCCTTCCACAACAAGTACACATAAAACCAATTAAAAGAACTATCTTTACCTATCATCACATTTGACAGCCTCCCTAAAGAGTTTAGGGATTTCGGCTTTTCTTAAATTCAAAGGTAACAAGTAAATCTGAGATGTCGAGTACTTACCACAGGTTTTCCTTAATGAAAGTGATTCTTCTACTCAGATCTGATACAGATCTAGCCCCTAAACACTAGCAGAATTTGAATCTTAGAGATTTAAGGATTCGACTATATATCCCTAAAACCTATGGTGTTTTCGACTTTTTAATTGGTGAAAGAAGATATGATTTGAGACTATGGTTGGAGGGGTGTTTGTCAACAGAGCCTAAGGGTTTGGAGAGTATGAAATTCGGCTACAAGTGAGGAAAAAAAAGGGGGTTCGACTATAGGCAAATCGGCATACGAAGCAACCCTTCGGGATTTCGGCTTTTAGTAGTTGAGGAGTTTGAGAAGAAAAGAGTGGCAATTTCGATTTTTGAAGAGAAGAAAATGAAAGATAAGGGAGGAGAAGAGGTGATTTCGGCTAGAGAGGAAAAGAAAAAGAAAGAATGGAAAAGAGGAGAAGAGAAGGAAGAATTCGACACTTAGGAGATCTAACTTTGCATTTTCAGCTTTTTGCAACACTGAGAAGAGAATAGAATGAAAGTGAAGGCTCTAGGTGGCTAACCCTAATTCGGTAAGACAAAAAGAAAATAAAGCTTGCCCT
The DNA here is from genome assembly GCA_020496765.1 of Gossypium stocksii. Taxonomy (NCBI): domain Eukaryota; kingdom Viridiplantae; phylum Streptophyta; class Magnoliopsida; order Malvales; family Malvaceae; genus Gossypium; species Gossypium stocksii. Next base: position 62,344,179 of record CM035622.1, read on the forward strand.
AATGGCCATTCAGATCCACGGCCCAACCTATTTAAAGCCCTAGCCTAATTTCCACTTAAGCTCTGTCACATGCCCGGCACATGCACAAAAATAAAAGTACAATCTACTTACCTTGCGATTTGAACTCTGGCCCTTAAACTCAGTCTACACGCTACTTTTTTAGGAACTTAGTGGCGCCACCTTGCCACTTTACCAAGGCCCTCTTTGTGTCTCAACTTACTAACTTTTTCTTAAAGGCCCACTTAACCAAGTCCCTTTCACTTAAAATCCAAGTTGATTTTTCTATCGGGTTTTAACTTAGGCTTGGGCCTTCTAAAGGCCTACTAACATACTTAAACATATTTTTAGTAACCAAAATACCAAAATTTCAAGTTTTCATCAAAATCACAAAACTCTTGAAAAATCCCAAAAATCAGGGCGTTACATAAGCCCAATACTTCTAGGCCTAAATTCAAAGTGTTACATCTGTTGTTGCTTTGATTGATCCGGGATCTACCCATTCATATGTTTGTGTAAAATTGGTGTCTATTATGAATATGCCTGTTGAATCTACAAAATTTGTGATAAAAGTGTTAAACCCATTAGGCAAGTATGTGTTATTTGACAAAGTATGTAAGAACTATCCTTTGATGATTAGAGGTTATTATTTTTCGGCTAATCTCATGTTATTGAACTGAAATGTGAAAATAGGGACATTCTTTGAGTTGAACTAGGTGAATCGGATAACTTGCCTATAGTGATTTCTTCTATGACAGCTCAGAGGTATATGAGAAAAGGGTACGAATCTTATCTCACCTTTGTATTGAATACCAAAGTGTCTGAATTAAAGATTGAGTCAGTGCCAGTAGTATGTGAGTATCTAGATCTGTTTCTAGAAGAGTTGCCTGAATTGCCTCCAACTAAGGAAGTTAAATTCAATATTGAGTTAGTCTCTGGTACTGCACCTCTTTCGATTGCCCCATATAGAATGGCTTCGACTAAATTAATGGATTTGAAAGTTCAGTTACAAGAGTTAACAGATAAAGGTTTCGTAAGACCTAGTCATTCTCTGTGGGGTGCACCAGTACTATTTGTGAAAAAGAAAGATTGGTCTATAAGGCTTTGCATCGACTATCGGCAGCTTTAGAAGGTAACTATAAAGAAAAAGTATCCCTTGCCAAGGATTGATGATTTGTTTGATCAATTGAAGGGAGCCATGATGTTTTCAAAGATAGACTTAGGGTCTGGTTACTACTAGTTGAGAGTTAAGGAGCCGTGGCAAAATAGAGCATACATACTAACTTGTTCACACGGCCATGAGACACACCCGTGTGCTTGGCCGTGTAAAAATAAGGAGGCTACTGACTTACACACACGGCCACAAGGCACGCCCATGTTCCTAGCCCGTGTGACTCAAAATAGGCTTGGTTTAAGCCACATTATCCCATCCAATTGTCAAATACCTACAATACAATTTATATACCATTCAAGATGCAACAATGATCAACCATTTCAGCCAATTACCAAACCAAAACATAGCTCAATTCATAATCATCCAATTCATACTCATCATCCAAACTAAATCAGACCAAAATATCAAACATAATAGCATACCAATGTACACTTACTTTCACCTATTAGCATCATATTCAATCACTTATTAAACTTGGCAAAATCAAAACATTTTTCATACCAAAATGACCATTACTCAATGCCATACTTGCATCACAAATAACTTATCAAAACAAGCATATTTATCACTATTTGTTAGCCACAACTCATGGCATAACTTATAAACATTTCAAAACATAACCTAAAGACATCTAGCCTATACATGCCATAATTCCACATATTCACTTACAAAATATACCAAATAAAGATTGATAGTGTGGTGATGATCCTTGACGATCCCCGAGCTTTTGGTAGCTTTGATATCTAAAAAAACAGAGTAAATAAACACAAACTAAGCTACAAAGAGATTAGTAAGCCATATACAAATAAATCCATAACAAAGTACAATTTTTAATCATTAGAACCATATGATCTATGGCATATCATAAACTCAAAATTATAATTCACATTGATCTCAACTAATCAAATTTATTTACTCAATTTCACATATCATAATCATTTATCTCACATATCAAATGATCATATACATACTTACCTCATATTTTCCAAATTTTATATACATTCATACGTACCAGAGTTCAGATGTGTATTCATGTTCTCCATCAATTTATCAGAGCACCCGTTGAACTAACCGGAATTAACTAGGATATGTGGATAGCTCAGAAAACTCATTCAATGCCGATGTCCCAAACGTGATCTTACATGTAATCAGATATCGATGCCACTGTCCTAGACAGGGTCTTACTCAAATCAATACGATGCCAATATCCCAAACATTGTCTTACACATTAATCTCATATCGATGCCAATGTCCCAAATGTGGTCTTACACGATAACACATATCAGATCCTATGTCATGACATATGTATCCTAACTATTTCTAAGGTTCGAACGAGCTTTTCGGACTTGATTACATGCTCGTAATTTAATTCGGATTTCACATAATAGCCATATAATACAATTCAATCAACATAATAACAATTATAATCCAATTTAATACATTTATTTGTATATCGACTTACCTCGTACGGATGTGAACGATCAAAAATGGCTATTCAATGATTTTTTACTTTCCCCGATCCAATTTTGTTTTCTTTAGTTCTTGATCTATATAAATTCAAATTAAGCTCTTTTATTCACTAACTCATTCAATTTAATCGAAAAACATATAATTCAGGCATTTTACAAATTAGCCCTCATATTTGCACATTTCAACAATTTAGTCCCTAATTCATAAAATCATTAAATTCACAAAATCCCAATACACATATACTTAGCCAAAATCTTACCATGCTAATATAAGCTCTCGCATTTCATATATTTCATAAATTAGTCCTCCAAAATTTCATATTTCATAATTTAACCCAATATCTTATAATCATAAAAAATTCATGGCAAAACTTATTAATTTCACAACAAGCTTCCATAATTCATCTATTAACACTTCAAAGCTCTTAAAATCAACAATGGAATCTCATGAAATCTTTAATAGAAACAAAAATTATGACATGGGCATAGTAAAACACGAAGCAACGATAACAGAAACGTAGAAATTATCAAAAACAGACGAAAACTCATACCTTAATCAAGCCAAAATTCTAGCCGAACCCTAACTATCCTTTTCTTTTCTTTCTCTTTGATTTTCAGCAAGAAGATGGACAATATGGCTTTTTTTATGTTTTGGTTTTATTAAATTAACATTAATAAACAATTTACCATATTATCCATCCTTTATAAATTCATAACACACTTATATTAAGGTCATTTATGGCCACTCAAACATACAATGGTCTATTTACCACACAAGGCCATAATAATTAAAAGCCATCTCAATTAAACATATTGAACATATAGCATGTTAATTTTACCTTTTTATGCACTTTAATCCTTTTTCAAATTAAACACTCAAACAGACAAATTAAATTACAGAAATTTCACAGAAGTTAATTCAGATAACACAGATACAGAAATTATTATTAAAATATTTTTCAAACTCGGATATGTGGTTCCCAAACCACTATTTTGACTAGGGTCCAAAACGGACTGTTACATGGAAAATTGCCAGCAAAGTTTTAAAAAAACTAAAGGCATTATTGACTGAGGCTCCAGTTTTAGTACAACCTGAACCGGAAAAAGAATTTGTGGTTTATAGTGATGCATCCTTGAATGGATTGGGTTGTGTACTTATGCAAGAAGGTAAGGTAATATCTTATTGCTCAAGACAACTGAAACCACATGAGAAGAACTATCCGACACATGATTTAGAGTTAGCCGCCATTCTGTTTGCATTGAAGATCTGGAGACACCATTTTTATGGCGAGAAATGCCGAGTATTCACTGACCATAAAAGTCTAAAGTACTTGATGACTCAAAAGGATTTGAACCTATGGCAACGGAGGTGGCTTAAATTGTTAAAAGACTATGAGCTAGTGATTGACTATCACCCGGGAAAAGCGAACGTGGTCACCGATGCTTTGAGTAGGAAATCCTTGTTTGCATTGAGGCTATCTATACACGGTTGGCTTTATCAGATGATGGTTCTATTCTAGCAGAGTTGAGAGCTAGACTGATGTTTCTCCAAGAGATTTGTGAAGCTCAGAAAAGTGACAGTGAATTGCAAGCCAAGAAAGTTTAGTGTGAGTCGGGTATTGAAACAGATTTTGTGATTGGTTCCTATGGTTGTTTAATGTTTCAAGACAGAATCTATGTACCGAAAGATGATGAGCTTGTTCAAAAAATTTTGCACAAAGCACATAGTAGTTGTTGTCTATTCATCTGGGTAGTACGAAAATGTACCATGACTTGAAGAAATTGTATTGGTGGTCGGGAATGAAAAGAGACATATCAGAGTTTGTTTCTAAATGTCTAATTTGTCAGCAACTAAAAACTAAACACCAAGTACCTTCAGGTTTACTTCAGCCTGTTATGGTTCTCGAGTGGCAATGGGACCGTATTACTATGGATTTTGTAATAGGGTTTCTTTTGACACTGAGGAAGAAAGATACTGTATGGGTTGTTTTTGATAGGCTAACAAAATTGGCTCATTTTATTCCAGTACGTGCCGACTACTCACTTGACAAGCTAGCTAAATTGTACATTGCTGAGATTGTGAGATTACATGGAGTGCCTATTTCTATTATTTCGGATAGACATCCGAGATTTACTTTGAGATTTTAGAAAAAGTTGCAAAAAGCTTTGGGTACAAAGTTGAATTTTAGTACAGCATTCCATTCGTAAACCGACAATCAGTCGGAGAGAGTAATACAAATACTTGAAGACATGCTCTGATGTTGTATATTAGAATTCTAAGGTAGTTGGGAAAAGTATTTATCGTTGGTAGAGTTTGCCTACAACAATAGTTTTCAGTCGAGTTTGAAAATGGTGGGTTATGAGGCATTTTATGAACGTAAGTGCCGAACGCTATTGTATTGGATCAAACTCAGAGAAAATCAAATTCAAGGGGTTGATTTGGTTAGAGAAACCGAAGAGAAGGCAAAAGTGATTCATGAATGTTTGAAAGCCATTTCAGATAGACAAAAGTCCTATGCGAATTTGAAACTTAAAGAGATTGAATTGCAAGTCGGTGATAAGGTATTCTTAAAAGTGTCTCTAGAAAAAGGTTCTCAAACTCGGTCGAAAAGGCAAGTTGAGTCTTCATTTTATTGGACCATATGAAATTACCGAAAGGATAGGCTTGGTAGCATATCGGTTAGGCTTGCTGTCTGAGTTGGAAAGAATTCATGATGTGTTCCTTGTGTCTATGTTGCGCCGCTACCGTCAGATCCTTCACATGTGATTTCATCAACAGAGGTTGAGATTCAATCGGATATCACTTATGGCGAAGAGCCGATTAAGATTTTGGCTCAAGAAGTAAAACAGTTGAGAAATAAAAGTATAGCTTTAGTAAAAGTATTGTGGTAGAGATACGAGATTGAAGAGGCTACGTGGGAACCCGAGGAACCCATGAGAAAGCAGTACCCAAACCTCTTTTCTGGTAAGATTTTTGGGGACGAAAATCCCTAAAGGGGGAGAGTTGTAACAGCCTGATTTAGGGCCAAGTCAGAATAGTGGTTTAGGGACAGCAAATCTGAAATAGAAAAATTTATTACGATAAATTTTTAAGGCTTATAGTATCATTCAATGCATATGTGAAAATATCGTTAAGAAATTTTATCAATAGAAGGTCCGATTTGACGAGTAGGACTAAATTGTAAAAAATGCAAAATATGTTTTCTAGAAGTATTGGGGTTTAATTGAAATGAATTTGTATATTAGAGGTCCTTATTTAGTAGTTGGACCATTATATACAATGATGGACAAAAATGGACATGGATGGGTAAAAATTACAAAGAAAGGCCTTAATGGTATTTTTGGTCATTTCGTTAATAAGGGAATAAAAATGGAAAAATCAAGTCAAAATTGATGTCCATCTTCTCTCCTTGGCTGAGGGAAGCCATACCTAGGGTCTGGCCAACTTTCAAGCTTGATAGTAAGTGCACCCTAGCCCCATTTTTAATGCTCTTTACGTTTTTGAAGTCGTAATCAATCGATCTAGCTATTTCTACCATTAATTTGAGCTAGGGTCCATGTTCAAAAATTTACCCATCTGTGACATGCATGTGTTTTGATGTTTAATGGAAGAATATGAAAGTTTGATGTGTGTTTAACAACTTTTACTAAGTGATTTTTGATGAAATTGCATAAAAGGACCTTTTTGTAAATGTTGTAAAAATGCGTGTAGAAAGGGTGGTTAAGTGAAAAATATATGTTAGTATGAGTATGAAAATAGTTCGGCTAGGCTTGGGTAACAAAGAAAATAAGTACATTTCATTTTATGAGCCTAGGGACTAAAGTGTAAATAAGTGAAACGTTAGGGGCAAGAATGTAAATTTGCCTTAATATGATTTTTTGGTCAAATTGAATAATGTGAATAATAAATGAGCTAAATTGTCATTATAGATCGAGAAAGACGAGGAATTGACCTTGACATAGGGAAGGACAAGGTAGTGGACTAAATTGCAAAATAGTCATTTTTGTATCGAGGTAAGTTTATGTGTAAATAATGCACCATTATATTATATTTAAAATTTTAATTATTTCTTGAACTGTATGATTGACTATGTGCATGAGTTTAATTGTATGAACGAGATCGATAATAATTCAATAAGTGTGGAAGTCCAATACGAACCCTAGGAACATTACAGGATACAAAGGTCATAGCATTGAGGTTATCGACATGTGATTCTGTGTAAGACCATATCTGTGATATGGCATTGGCATGTGATATGAGATTCTATGTAAGACCATATCTGGGATATGGCATCGATATGGTAGGATGAGTAAGACCATGTCTGGGACATGGCGTCGATACGAGATTCGTGTAAGACCATGTCTGGGACATGGCTTCGATATGAGTTATCATGTAAGACCATAATTGGGCTATTGGCATTGATATTGGATTACATGTAAGGCTATATTTGGGATATGGCATTGTATGACCTATGTCTAACCCCCGAGTATCCTTGATGATTCTGAATGGTTTAACGGGCCTAGTTTGAATGAGAGCGAAAGTACATTTAAAGTAAGTGATACAGGTATGTACGCAGTCCATATGACTATTGGATGGAAGAACAATGATGAGTTAAAGAGTGATATGTGGTAATGCTCTTATGGCAAGGTTATGATTGGGTAAGAAATGGCCATGAGAGCTTAATAATGTTTATACCAACTTCTGTTATGGAATGTGCATGATTAAGTTATAAATAAGATGTTCATTATTTGCATATAAACTTACTAAGCTATATAGCTTACCCTCTTTTCTTTCCCTTGTTTTATAGTGTTACCAAACTAGCTCGGGGATCGGGAACCGCCAGAGCATCGTACACACTATCAAGGATTTATTTAGGGGTATTGATAATTTTAGCATCTTGAAAATATGGCATGTATAGGGACTTGATTATTTTGTCTATGTGTCATAGTTATTTTGGCCTAATGTGTAGGCTTATATTAGTGTGATGGTCATTTTGTATAAGGCCACTTGTAATTGGAAAATATTGATTTTTGGTATGATCTTGTAATGATGTCTATCATGAATGTGGTTGTATGCATGAATGAGTTGATAATTGTGTAATGTTCATGCATGGTGATTGTGGTATATGGATGATGAATGGATGCCTTGATTGTGGAGGTTTAAGTGCTTGATTTATGTCATGATAAGTGTTGTTGGATGGACATATGTGTTTTGTGTTTCAAGGTGGCAATTGGCTTGGTAAATAGCTTATATATTGTCCACACGGGTAGACACACGGCCAGCCCTATGGGCGTGTGAACAGGCCGTGTGTCCCCTGCACCTTAGTTTTGAGAAACAGAATGTCCAGTAGTAAATACACAGGCAGAGACACGGCTGTGTGTCTTAGTCGTGTGAAGGACACGACCTTAGAACATGGGCGTGTGCCTAGACCATATGAAGTCTGCACCTTAAATGCGAAAATTATATTTCACCATACGGCCTAGCACACAGGCGTGTGACTTGGTCGTGTGACCCTAAATTTTTTGATGATGTCATAAACAGAATGCTTAATGTTTTTCACACAGGTTGTGACACGGGCGTATGTGACCACACGGCCTGCACACATGGGTGTGTTCCAAGTCACACAGGCGTGTGTGTAACACCCTTAACCTATATCCGTCGCCAAACTAGGGTTAAGAGGCATTACCGGGCATTTCATATCACAATCAAACATTTCACTTACATTACACATACACATCATCATATCACATTCCATTATAATCATATAGTCCCTTCAGAAGGTCTATGAGACCTTTAATATGCTTTAGAAAAGGTTCGAGACTAAACCAATCACATATAAAATTTTTCAAAACTTAACAAATTTTCTAAGTTACAGAGGTCACATGCCCGTGTGAACAGGCCATGTGCCTCACACGGCATTAGACATGCCCGTGTGTTTAGGCCGTGGCAAAACAGGGCATACATATTGACTTAACCACATGGCCTTGAGACACACCCGTGTGCCAAACCATGTGAAAACTAGGGAGGTTACTGAATTGCTCACATAGCCATTCACATGCCCTTATGTCCAGCTCGTGTAGCTATTTGAAATGGCCTCACACACCTCTGTCTGGACCTTGTGCTCGGCTATGTCAAACTTGTAGGGTATACTGACTTGGCCACATGACCTGCCGCACGCCTACGTGTGAGACCGTGTGGAGCGCCTAGGCTCAATTCGAATTGGCCCTCGAGCAACACAGCAGGGACACACACCCGTGTCCCTACTCGTGTGGGCAAAAATAGGTCATTTGAAAGGCCAAATTTACCACCCTTTAAGGGTCATCCCTACAAGCACAAATGACACATAATTCACAACCAAAAAAAAGCCAAAACATTACCAAATCAAGCACCATTAATGTCCCAAAATCATTATTTATTTCCATATACACATCCAAATTAAAAACACCAATTCCATGTACCAAATTCATACCAAAAACATATACCACATATCTCATTATAAGTCATTACAAAAAAAATACTCAAATTTGACTTATTTAATCACTATTTTATTCAATTCAATCCTAAAATCAATATTTAGGCATTTTTACACTTTAGCCCCTAAAGTTACTCATTTATTCAATTTAGTCCTTATTTCAAAACAACACAAAATACACAAAATTTTAACATGCTCATGCTTGGCCGAATTTTCCCTTGGTCCCTAGCAGCCCAAAAATTTCATTTATTTCACATTTTGCCCCTCAATTTACAAATTTCATAATTTAATCCTTAATAAGGGTTTTCACTAAAAATCTCTTTATAAAACATGTATATCAAACATTTATCTTCCATTTTTCATCATCAATCATCAACAAGCTCATATATTCAATAATGGCATCTCATGAATTCATCCACAAAATCAGAAATTTAGGCATGGGCTAGCTAAAACAGGAAGCTACAATCACAAAAACATAAAAATCATCAAAAAACCGAGATTAAAACATACCTTAATCAAGCTATATGCTAGCTAAACCCTAAAACACCAAAAATGGCTTCTTCTTCTTTAACAATCGGTGGTGGAAAATGATAATAAGGCTTGTTTTTGTTTTTTTTTTTATTAATATTAACCTTATTCACCAATTTACCAACTTAACCTTAATTAAAACCATTTTAAAACATTCATTTAATGGCCATTTATGTCAAATTCCACCATTAATGGTCTAATAACATCATAAGGACCTTTCATTTAATAAGACACGACAATTTGACACTTAATCAAATAGAACACATCTTTTGCATTTTTTACGATTAGGTACTTTTTCTCTAATCGAGCACACAAACAATAAAATTTTCACACAAAATTTTCACACGTATCATATATTGTAACACCGCTTACCCGAGACCATCGCCGGAGTCGAGCACGAGGCGTTACTAGACTTATCTTACTAATTCGGGCCATAAAAATTTGCTTTTAAAATTAATTTGCTCACATTCATCCAATATCCCTAAAAAGGGCCCTCGAGGCCCTAAAACATGCAATTGAAATGGTTCAGGACCAAACCGAGAACATTAAAAATTTTACGATTACTTACACAAATTAGAACAATTTGTTTCACTATTCATAATAAAACTATCCACCTGTGTAATAGTCACTAAATTAATTATAACTCGAGTTACGAAACTCAAAACTTTAATCCACAAATTTTTCCTGAAACTAGACTTATATATCTTATTACCATAATTTTTCCAAAATTTTTTCTTTGGCCAATTAGTACAGTTTATTTATTAAAAGTTCCCCTGTTTTGCAGCCCAGTAGACCTGACCTATCTTCACTAAAAATCAATTATCTCATAGTATAGTTTTCATTTAGTGTTTCCACTTATTTATAGTGAAAATATCACTAAGGAATCTATACATATAAATTATGACTCATAATTATTTTTATACAATTTTTAGTGAATTTCTAAATTCAGAATAGGGGATCACAAAATCCCTCTAAACCAGTCTCACAAGAATTTAAATATCTCAGAATATAGACTTCCTTTACTTTCTTTGTTTCTTTCCTATGAAAATAGACTCAATAAGCTTTAATTCTATATGTCATTAACCATTTAATTCAATTTCTAAAACTTTTAGAGATTTTTCAAATTCACGTCACTACTGCTATTACAAAACTATTTCATGGTCAACTTTTACTCTTTCATAATTTCTTTGCATAAACTATCATTTAGGCATACATAACATCAATCCATGTTCTTAATTAGCCATTCAATAGCTAATCACTATCAAGTATTCACATGCCATTCTTTAATTGTATCATAAGGACATAGACACAAAATGACCAAGTCCCTATACATGCCATAACTCAAAACATTTCAAATTACAAAATACCAAGATAGCCTTTGATAGTGTGAGACGAACTCCGACGTCCTTTTGATTCCCAAATTGGCTTGGCTACACTATAAAAGAGAGAAAGAAAAAGGATTAAGCTACAATGCTTAGTAAGTTTACAAGTAAATAAATAACAACATTCTCCAAGTATAAATATACTCATATTATACCATCAACTAACAAAATATTTATTTTACTTCTCCACTTACTCTTTAACTTTCCTGTTTATCATTCCTTTCCCTGAACTTTCTTATAACATAGCTTGTATATTAGCCCAATGAACCGTTTGGAATACTCAGGATACTTGGGTTTTCCTGCCTGATAATAGCCTGCCAATGCCATGCTCTAGGTATGGTCTTACATGGGATGTTCCCTGTCCTGCCAAAACCATATATCTGGTATGAACTTACATGGGATGTTCCTGAAATGCCTCAACCTGCCAATGCCATATGTCTGATATGGACTTACATGGGATGTTCCTCAACTGTCTCAATCCAAAATGTTATGACAATTCCGTATCCCATACATTCCTAAGGTTCAAACGGGCTTTCTGATACTTTTTCTCTGTTACCTCATCTTTGATTTAACTTGTAATATTCTCATAAAATAAATGTATATATGCTCAAAATTTACAACATTAATATAAAATATCGAAATATTGCATTTATTTACCGTAAACTTACCTCGGAGCAAAATACGATCAACTTGACAACTTAATCTTCTACCTTTTTCTTTCCTCGGTCTATCCCCAAATTTCATTTTTCTTGATCTATAATTAGTGAATTTAACTTATTTAATACTCACATTTATCAAAACAGTCCTTTACTCTAACTTTGGAAAAATTATGATTTTGCCCCTAAACTTTTGCATATTTACACTTTTTCTCCAAAGCTCGAAAATTAAAATTTTTCCCTAATTCTTATGTTGCAGGACATGTTGATCATTTTCGCTTAATGGAAATATCAAATTCTCACTCTAACATGTACTTATGAGCATTAGGTATTTTTACCGATTATTTCGTTTTACTCGTTTTCACTTAAAATCGAGTAGCACAAATTGTTTAACATAATTTAAAACCTCATATTCTATCATAAAATATCAAAATAAACACATTTCACCTATGGTTATTTTTCCAAATATGAACCCTAGGTTAAATTATTGCTAGAATAAGCTAAATCAAGTTACCGGGACTCTAAAAACGTAAAGAACATTAAAAACGAGGCTTGGAATCACTTACTATGGAGCTTGGAAGCTTGAAACAAACCCTAGCTATGGAGAACCCTTGACATTTGGCCACTTGAAGAAGATGATAACAATTTTTCCATTTTTTCCCTTTTTAATCTTTTTATTTACCAAATGACTAAAATGCCCTTCATTAAAACTTTGGTTATTTCTACCTATGTATGTACATTTTTGTCCATAAAAACCTAATGGTATAATTACCATTTAAGGACCTCTACTTCAATTATGCTATTCAATTTAATCCTTTCCTATCTAGAACTCATATTCACCAACTTTTGCAATTAAGCCCTAATAGGCAAATTAAACATGCAATTCATGAAATTTTCTATCAATATTCTAAAACATGCATCTAATCACTCAGTAAATCATAAAAATTCATCAGAACAAACTTTTCTATCTCGGATTCATGGTTTCGCAACCACTATTCCTTTTAGGCCCTATTTCGAGATGTTTACATATATCATTCTATAAACACAAAAAATAATATTAAAATATTTTTCTAACCTCGGATGTGTGGTTTCCAAACCGGGCTGTTATAACTCTCCCCCTTAGGGATTTTCGTCCACAAAAATCTTACCAGTGAATAGGTTCGGATATTGCTCTCTCATAGCATCCACGGGCTCCCACGTAGCTTCTTCGATCCCGTGTCGATGCCATAACACTTTCACTAACAAAATTTTCTTATTTCTCAATTGTCTAACCTCGCGAGCTAAAATACAGATCAGTTATTCTTCATAAGTCATATCGGACTAAATCTCTATCTTAGAAGGGGATATCACATGCGGTGAGTCAGATTTGTATCGTCTAAGCATCGGTACGTGAAACACATTGTGAATCTTTTCCAGCTCAGATGGCAGTAACAATCTATAAGCAACTGGCCTGATACACTCGATAATCTCATATGGTCCGATGAAATTTGGACTCAATTTTCCTTTTCTACCAAACCGGAGTATTTTCTTCCATGGAGACACTTTCAAAAATACTTTACCACCGATCTCGAATTCAATATCTTTTCGTTTCAAGTCTGCGTATGATTTCTGACGATCTGATGCTGCTTTTAGACTATCCCGAATTACTTTCACTTTCTGCTCAGTCTCTTTTATCAAATCAATTTCGTAAATCTTATTCTCACTAAGCTCAGTCCAATACAAAGGTGTTTGGCATTTGCAACCATATAAAGCTTCATACGGTGTCATTTTAATACTCAATTGAAAGCTATTATTATACACAAATTCACTCAATGGCAAGTACTGCTCCTACTTACTTTCAAACTCAAGAATGCAACATCTCAACATATCTTTGAGTATCTGAATGATCTGCTCAGATTGACCATCCATCTGCGGGTGAAAAGAAGTACTGAAATGCAATTTCGTGCCTAAAACCTCTTACAGTTTCTTCCAGAACCGTGAAGTGAACCTCAGATCTCTATCTGACACAATAGATAGTGGCACCACGTGCAATCTCACAATCTCTGAAATGTATAACTTATCAAGCGAGTAGTCTGATCATACTAGAATAAAATGAGTTGATTTTGTTAGTCTATCAACTACAACCCATATCATATCTTTCTTTCTCGAAGATAGAGGCAGTCCCGAAACAAAATCCATCTTCACTTTATCCCATTTCCACTCGAGAATCATAACCAGTTGTAACAAACTAGACGGTACCTAATGTTCAGCTTTAACTTGTTGACAAATTAAACATTTTGAAACGAAATCTAAGATATCTCTTTTCATATCAAGCCACTAGTAAAACTGTTTCAGGTCGTTATACATTTTCGTGCTTCCCGGATGAACAGATAAACAACTGCTTTGTGCTTGATTTAAAATCATCTGAATCAACTCTGGATTTCTTGGAACACAAATTTGATCTCGAAATCTCAAGCAATCATATATCTACTGCAAAAACAACGATCTAGCTTTCAACTCAGCTAAAACCGAACCATCACCGAATAGATCCAACTGAACATTCATCGCACGTAGAGCAAATAAAGATTTACAGCTCAAAGCATCAGCAGCAACATTTGCTTTTCTCGGATGGTAATCAATCACTAGCTCGTAGTCTTTTAACAATTCTAGCCATCTTCTCTATCGTAAATTCAAATCTTTCTAAGCCATCAGATATTTCAAACTTTTATGATCTAAATACACATGACATTTTTCACCGAAAAATAGTGGTGCCAAATCTTTAGCACAAACACGATAGTTGCTAATTCAAGGTCATGTGTCAGGTAATTTTTTTCATGTGGCTTCAATTGTCTCGAGGCATAGGCTATAACTTTGCCTTCCTACATCAAAACACATCCCAGACCATTCAATGATGCATCACTATAAATCATAAACTCTTTACCTGATTCTGGCTGTACTAACACCGGAGCCTCAGTCAATAGGGCTTTCAACTGATCAAAGCTTTTTTTACACTTTTTAGACCATTCAAACTTTACATCTTTCTGAAGTAATCTCGTCAATGGAGTAGCAATCATCGAAAAGCCTTTTACAAACCATCTATAATAACCGGCAAGTCCTAGGAAACCAGGAACTTCTAACACATTTCTTGGAGGCTTCCAATCTAGAATTGCTGAAATTTTGCTCGGGTCGACTCCAATGCCATCAGCTGATATTATATGTCCTAGAAATCTAACCTCTCGAAGCCAAAACTCACAATTACTGAACTTTGCATACAATTGTTTATCTCTCAAGGTCTGCAAGACAATTTTTAGATGCTCGGCATGTTCAGATTCATCACACAAATAAATCAATATGTCATCAATGAATACAACAACAAATCGATCTAAATACAGTTTGAAAATTCTGTTCATCAAGTCCATAAAGACTATAAGAGCATTCATTAGTCTGTAGGCAAAACTAAAAATTCATAATGTCCGTACCTTATTCTAAAGGCAGTTTTTGGTATGTCTGAATCTTTTACTCGCAACTGATAGTATCTCAATCTCAAGTCTATCTTTGAAAACACAGTAGCTCCTTTTAACTGATAGAACAAATCGTCAATTCTGGGCAGAGGATATTTGTTCTTGATTGTCACCTTATTAAGCTGTCTGTAATCAATGCACATTCTCATCATGCCATCTTTCTTTTTTACAAAAAATATGGGAGCACCCTAGGGTGAGAAACTCGGTCATGCAAAACCTCTATCTGTCAATTCTTGCAACTGAGACTTTAATTCTTTCAACTCTATCGAAGCCATTCTATATTGAGCTATTAAGATAGGTGTGGTTTCCAACATTAACTCAATGCCAAACTCAACCTCTCGGATCGGTGGTAATCCTAGTAATTCTTCAGGACACACGTCTAGACACAAACAACAGGCACTAATTTAATCTTCTTTTCTGTCACTTTTGTGTCAATCACATAAGCAAAATAAGCTTCGCAACCCTTTTTCACATAACTCAAAGCTTTCATTGACAAAATCACAACCAGTAACCCATTCATATCATTAGATTCAATCCTAATTATCTTATCATTCTGACATCTCTAATCTATAATCTTCTATTTGCAATTCACAATAGCATCATGCAATGTTAGCCAATCCATGCCCAGAATTATATCGAATTCATCGAAGGGTAATAACATCAGATCAACTAAAAAATAAATATCTCAAAACATCAACGGACAGTTCTTGCACACTTTGTCAACTAGGGCAAACTTGCCTAAGGGGTTCAATACTCTAATCAAAAATTCAATAGACTCTATAGGCAAAGTCTTACTGAATTCTAAGTTTATGCATATATACTAATGTGTCGATCCTAGATCTATCAATGCAATCATAGAAGTATCATAAAGAGTAAAAGTACCAGTAATAACATCTAAAAACGAAGCTTCTTCGCAAGCGTGAATAGCATAGGCTCTAGCAGGTGCTCTCGCCTTGGATCTCACAACTGTATCTTTAGTTGGTTTTTGGCTACCACTCACATTACCAGTGTTTCTAGGTGGTTTACCCCTAGCTGTAGTGTTACTCGACCTTGAATTTTGCACAATCTCTTGCTTAACTAACTCGAGACAATCACGGATAAAATGATCCAAAGATTCACATTTAAAACAAGCTCGATCATTCAGTCTGCAATTGTCAGGATGTCTTTTACCACAATGCCTGCACTCAGGTCGATCAGATCTCACACTCCCAACACTAACTATCGAAGTAGTTAGAGTTTTAAAGCTTGAATGTGACCTTACACGATCTCTACTCGAATGACCTATATTAGCCTTTGAACGGCTATAATCATCCTAAAATTTCTTTGATGCCGACAGAAATCACTTACTCGATGATCTTTTTCTTGTATCTCTAACTTCCGAATAAACTTTTCTTTTCTCTTTCCCGAGTTCTTCAATTTTACATGCTCGATCAACAAGCACAACAAACTTTTTTATTTCCAGAATCCTAACTAACAAACTGATGTCTTCATTCAAACCATCTTCAAATCTTTTACACATTATTTCTTCAGTTGAAATACATTCTCGTGTATACCAACTCAGTCTCACAAATTGTTGTTCATACTTTGTAACAAATATACGGCCTTGTTTCAGCTCAAGAAACTCTTTACGTTTCTGATCTATAAATCGTTGACTGATATATTTCTTTTGAAACTCAATTTGAAAGAAATCCTAAGTGACTCATTCTCTTGGAACCACAGATAAACCGTTTTCCACCATTGATACGCCATATCTCTCAACAGTCAAACAACACATTTAAGACATTCATCAGAAGTACACGACATTTCATCAAACACTCATATCGTATTATCGAGCTAGAACTCAGCTCTCTCAGCATCATCATCCACAATGGCCCTTAACTCTTCAGCCCCATATTTTCTAATTTTATCAACAGGTGGTTTACTCAATCGAATCAGATCTATCACTTGTGGCACAACTAGGACTTGTTGGGGAATAGGTGGGGGTGGAGGTTGCTGAGCAGCTGAATTCGTTCGAACGAATTCCTTGAACCACTCATTCATCATTCGAAAAAAGGTTTGCTTTGCCTCTCCTTCATGAGCACTAGAAATTGGCCTAGATTCAGCCGGTGCTGTCTCTTGAGAGGGAGAGAGCGCATTACTCTCAACATCATCAGCTACGGCTCGTCCGGGATTCATGTGACAGTCTGAATTTGACCCAATTCAGAACGATGGTTTTGGCACCACGAATTTGAGTCAGAAAAATATTTTAATATTATTTTATGTGTTTAATTTGCGTGAAGTTGCATGTGTGAAAATTTTGTGTTCGAATTTCATCGTTTGAATGCCGATTTGATAAAAAAGACTTAATTGCGAAAACATGAAAATTGATGGTTTAATTGATAATGGCCGAATTGTATATGTTCTTATAATATGGAGGTTTTATATTATAAATATGCCATAGAAATTGGAATTGGAATTGGAATTTAGTTGTGCAAGTGAATAACACAAAAAGTATGCCTACTTTAGTGGCTAAGGGTCCTGAGGGGTATTGGAGAAGTCATGGGTTCAAACCTAGGCCTTAGCAAAAATTTTGGTTTTAAGTGAATAAAACCTTGGATGCAGGGAAGTAGGCCTTATAAATTATTGTGTTGGAAAAATAACACAAGATGAGCATGTGGTCTAGTGGTTGTGGCATCATTAAAGTTGCAAGGGAGCAAGGGTTCAAGTCTTGGCTCTTGTAATTTATTTTGGTTTTCTTATAAATAAACTTGGATGTTAGCTTATAGGACTTAAGTTTAATGGTTGTTGTTTCATAATGCAAAGGGAGCTTGTGGTGGAGTGGCAAGGTGGCGTGCAACTTCTGCTGGGGGACTGGTGTTCCAATCCCCTTGCAAACAAAATGTATTTATTTTGCTACTTAGGGGTGGCAAGAGGTGGAATGGAGTTCAAACTCTATCAAAGTTGTGGTGGATTGGTAAAAGGATGAAATTTGACTTGGTCTTGGTTGCTGGGAATGAATTTGAATGGGTTGTTGGGGAAGTGGATTATGCCATGATTCAAGCAGGAGAATAAGGGAGAATTTGAATGAAGGAGGGTGGTGGCCAAATCTTGAATTGGGTGCAAGAAGAGAATCAGTTTTTGAAAAAAGAAGGGGGAGTTTCTTTTGTTTGGTGTTGCTCTTTTTCGGTAAGTGTGAGTGCCGAATTCTCTTTTGGTACTTAGGGTGTTTTTCCTTCTTCTCTTATGGTTTGGTTGTTTTGTTACCTTTCGTGCATCTTTTCTTCTTTCGGGTCTCAACTCAAGTGCCTTCTTTTCTTTTCAAGTGGTGCCAAATATCTAAATCTTCTTTCAACACTATTGCTTCTTTTAGGCCGAATGCTCTCTACTTCCACCATTATTTCTGGCTTTGCTCTCTTCCTTTTTGTGTGAGCAATAACTGAATATTCCTTCTCCCTCCATCTTCTTTTGTTCTTTCATCTTCTCTAAATGTTCCCTTTTTCCATTAATAAGCTGAACTCTGTTTCTCTCTTTTCACAGTCTTAAAATCTTCTTTGGCCGCACTCAACATCTCTCTACGCTATTTTCTCTTGATTGAATTTCAGCCCCTATCCACTGTTAACTTGTCGATTTCTTTTTCGACTCCTTTATAGTCAAATACATCCTTTCTTTCTTTTCATTCAGTCACTTCTTTCCCTTTGTTATTAATCAAATGATTCGACTTTCAAACGATCTAGCCAATCAGTAAGTACATCACTTGATGATCTGTCAACCCTGCTTGCTATTATTCTCTTTATACTAATTACCCTTTTGTTCTTCAGGTAGTGTCTTTATAGGGTATAAGGAGTTATTTTCTAACAAAGGCCAATATAGTGCAGTTAATCAAAGGTCTGATTTTGGCCAACGATTTTGGAGAAGATAGTTCCTAATCGCATAATTGTGGTAAGCGATTGTTATTACATTGTGGCCCTAGTTCTTGGGTTTATCAGCTGTGAAGATCTAATTAATTATGTTAATTAATGTAGGGTGGTGCTCAAGGAACGTTTTCGTAGGTTCTCATAAAGGTGTGTAACCTTGTACTCTGTTGATGATCGATTGAAAAGCCAAAAGTGTGTATATGTTTTCACTGCTATGATTATAGATCGACAAAATGGTGAAAAGCCGAAGTACCGGCGAATAATGCCACACTAGCATGCGATAGCACGTGTGGTGAACCGAGCCCACAAATCGTGGCCATAGGCTACCACCCCAAGCACTCACATGGTTGGGGCTATTCTGGGCCACGTTGGGCCGTGTTGGCCCAATGGGCTTGTGGGCCCCACACAGAGTACATTTCTATATTGTGGTAAATGTTAGACTAAGCCGTCTAGTCCATGTGGCTAGGGTTGTTTTAGGCTAAATGGGCCATGTGGGCCCAATGGGCTTGTGGGCCCACACGGATAAAATGTATGTGATGTGATAGGTGACTGATTTGGGCTGTGTTGTTCATATAGCCGTGATTGTTTCTGGGCTAAATGGGCCACACGAGAGTGTGGGCCCACTTGGGCCGAGTAATGGGCCTTAGGCCCAATTACCCCGTTTTGTCTGTTTAGATTACAAAAGTCGCTTGAGGTGACGATGGACCTTCGGTTGGGTAGTTAATACCCCTAGTTTACAAAATTACAAAAATACCCCTAATTTATAAAATTACAGAAATACCCCTGATTTACAAAATTACAAAAATACCCTCGATTTATAAAATTACAAAAATACCCCCGATTTACAAAATTACAAAAATACCCTCAGTTTATAAAATTACAGAAATACCCTCGATTTATAAAATTACAGAAATACCCTCGATTTACAAAATTACAGAAATACCCCCGATTTACAAAATTACAGAAATACCCCCGATTTACAAAATTATAGAAATACCCTTAGTTTATAAAATTACAGAAATACCCTCAGTTTATAACATTACAAAAATAACCTCGATTTACAAAATTATAGAAATACCCTCGGTTTACAAAATTACAGAAATACCCCTAGTTTGCAAAATTGCAGAAATACCCTTGGTTTACAAAATTATAGAAATACCCTCAATTTGTAAAATTACGAAATGCCTTCGATTTGGAAAATTACCAAATGCCTTTGATTGTAGAATTACCGAAATAACCCTGTAGGGTAGAGTTATAGAAATACCTCTGTAGGGTAGGATTATCGAAATACTCTGGTAGGGTAAAGTTACCGCAGTATCCCTGTAAAGTAAAATGACCATTTTGCCCCTAGGGTGTAAAATGATTGTTTTGCCGTTACGGGTAGGTGACTGACTTGGGCTGTGTATTTGATTGAATTGACTGTGATCGTATGAAAGTGTTTTAACTAATGTGTCCGTGGTTGCATGATTGATATGTTTTATTTATATGTTTAAATGTTTGTTACTATGCATGGCCATTTTCCATACACGTGTGATGATTGTGCATGACATACACGACATTCTGCATGGGGTGTGGGTTGATATGGAGGCAGATCTGTACTAGTGGCTTTGCCACGTATCTCTGTTATTAGTGGCTTCGCCAAGTATTTTGATTCTGGTGGCTCCGCCACGTATTCTATTATTAGCAACCTTGCTGGGTTATTGGTGTGTTGGCTGGGTGGGTCGATTTAATCCTCACATGGTGTGCTGGTTGGTACGGGTGGTGTATTGGTTGGACTAGGTTGGGATGCGTACTCACACTGCTGCATATCTGTTTATGAGATCTGTCACTGTTTTGCGCTTAGGGCCACCTATTCTGTTTTTGGTTTAGGCTAGACCCAATTGATTCTATTATGGGCTATGACCCAAAATGATATTGTAGTGGGTTTTGGCCCAAGTATGCTCTGAATGGGACTAAACCGTTACTGATAAAGGGCTCTGGCCCTAACTGTTTCTGTTTCTGTCTCTGTTTTTGTATACTGTCTATTGTTCTAGTAAGGGGATTACAAATTAAATTTTCATAAACTCACCCTGTTTCTTAACTATGCAGGTAATTCCTAGCTTTAGGAGGATCAGTACTGCGAGGGGCTCGGAGACAACCACACGACTCTTTCTTATTACATTTTGGACTTTATTTACAGTTTAGATTCTGTTTTGGTTTTAAAATGTTGTAATAAATTGCTCTAGATCAATGCTTCGATATATTTATTCATAAGCATTCTCTTATCTTTTCTCTTCTATCCATTTATTTATATTTTGTTGATTTGGCCAATTAGTCATTGTATGAATATTAGAATAGATTATTTTGATTTACTTATTTCTTGCATAATTCAATTATTAAACTACTTTATTTGTTAAGTAATTATTTATCTGAAATTGGTTGTTTATTCAAGAGTACTTAGTATATTAGGGAGTGATGCCCTTGATAAAATATTGAGATAGGTAAAACCAGAAGGGTATCCTATCGTGTATAACTTGTACCAAGTGGAGAGACCAAATCCCTTCTCTCTCACCATTTTTATTATTTTGTAAATTTTGCCTTAAACCCTAGTATGCGACATGCCTTGTTTTTAAAATAAATATTGCAAAATTATTTAAAGAATGATGAAAAACCCTAATGGTTAAAAGAAATATGAAAAAGCATGGAAATTAAATGAGGTCCCAAGTTAGAATCCTTCCCTTGCGAAATCCCTTATTTTTTTAATGCATGTGCCATCCATACCCTTGAACCATAAGTAGAAATATAACTTTTTATTGTATTTTTCACCCTTTAATTCAAATTTTACCTACCCTATCCATTCACCCTCTTTCTCTCCTCTTTTCTCTTCAATTTTCATTCTTTCTCCCATTGTTGTTGTCACCTACACCTAGTTTTACCATCTCTTTCTTCTTTTTCTTTTTGCCACAAGATTTGTTAACATATTCTCCACCATACTGCTATTATTTTTCCTCATTAAAATCAGCCCCAAATCTGAAATCTTGAACTCCAAGATCGATCCCGAACATTTCTAAGAAAGTGTCATTGTCATTTCTCTCGACTAGCTTGGGTAAAGTCTCTTCTCTCTTTGATTTCTTAATTAATCTTGCCCATTCAAAGCCTAAATTTCCAGATCTGGAATTTTGGGGGTTTTAAATGATTTCAAAGGTATTTTTCTAGAATTTAATGAGATCTCAAACCATTTTAAAATTTAGCAACAATTTTGGCCACCGAGGGTGGTGGTGCGTGCACCTATTGGCAAGAAAATGGGCTATTTTGTTTCTTGGTTATTGCCTATATTTTTCCAGCATTAATTTGAGTTCTTGACCCCTCCTAATCAGCTTTTAAACCCATTTCAATTATGGAAAAACGTTCTTGATTGATTGGTCATTTGGATCCCACAAATCGTGAAGCATAAGTGCAATTAAGGGTAACTAGTTTGTTATTTCGATATAGTTGTTGGGTAAAGGTTATGAATTGATTAAATGAAGGAATTTAATCATTAACTAGCTACTAATTTTTCATTATATTATTGAATTAGGTGCTAACCTAAACGCCCCAAATCATTCGTAAAGGCGAAGAACGATTGTACGTACGGTTTGCATCAATACAGTGTAAGGAATCTAACTAGTTTGGATTTATAAAATAGTTATAATTGAAATGATTGGTTTGAACTCATAAGTGGGTGTTTTGGGTTGGTTTAATGATAAATTAATTGAATTTATACTAAATTTTAGCTTAGGTTCATTCAAGTAATTATTAAGGAAAATTGGAAGATTCGCTGGTGCACTGCGAGGAAGTGAAAAATAAGGTGTGGGTCTTAAACTCATAAAATTGTTTGAAAATGTTAAATATCATGTGATATTTGATAAACTACCTTGCTAATTGGATTGGCCTAATAGACAAATTATTGGATTTTGTGAGTGGTTGAACCAGGTATGTTTCGAGCCTTAAAAGATTGACATGATGGCAAAATTGCTAGTTCGATAGGATGAATGTTTGATTGAGTTTGTAATTGCATATTTGAGTTATGAGATATGAGAATGTTTGACTAAATGATATAGTGTGTTAAGATATTAAGCTTATGTATGATTTAAATGCATGAGATATTTGTTATATTGTGTACTGAAAAGGGTGCTATTTATGCATAATGAAAATCTATAAAGTATGTGAAATTGAACGATATTGATTGATAACAACACAATGGTAATTTGAAAGATTGGAACACTATTTCCATTTACTAAAAGTATTTGATTATTGAGGACATACTGAGCTTGTAAAATGAATGTGAAAAGTATTGAGATATGATTATGTATGAGATTGTATGACATATTGCATATGCATTGGGTTGGGATTTTGTGGTTGATGGAGGAGTTCCCTAGAGTACCGGCAGCACATTAAGTTCGCATTATTTGTAGTCAATGCATTGCCCCTAGAGTACCAAGGGAATTGGTGATTTTATCGCATATTATATGTTATTGGTGATTGTATTGCACTATTTGATATCTGGTAGATTTTTTGCATTATTGATTATTCGGTGGTTTTACCACATCGAGCTATGCTCATAATGTTTTGGAGTTTGGCAGACGGGTTCTGGAGAACTCGCGGTGTGTAGAGGATGGTATGGGTAGGAACCTTTTTGTATTGCATTATGTGCACGACATATTTGAATGTTATTGATTTATCCTACGCATTGTATTTTGTTGTGTTGAATGGTATCGAAATTAATGATTGTTACTCGAATGAGTGATAACCTATGCTCATACACCGTTTGACATCAATTTGATAATGGCCATGTAATGACATGAAATTTCTATGATGGTTCTATTTTCTTCTGTTGATGCTAATATGTTTAACTATATTTGATGTTTTTGCCCATTTAAATAATTATTCAACTCATACTGAGCCTTTCATAAGCCCACCCCCCAATAGTGTTTAACTTTTCAGGTAAACCTCAAAATTAGGACTGAACTCGGCATTCAGAGAATCACCTTGGACCTTGGATTATTTTTTTAATTAAGTATTATTAAGTCTTTATTGGTTTTAGCTTGTAATTTTTCATTATTTCTAGTCTGTGGCTTCGTAAATTTTCTTTTGAGGATTTTTGCATGCATGGATTACTCAAGCATAATAATCAGATAATGCATGATATCAGGCATAAGTAAAATTTGATATTGTTCCCTAGTTTCCACTACATTGCAAAGGAAATGTTTTTGAAAAAACAAGTCGATAAGGTAAATAAATTTCCAAAATGACTTGAAAAATGATTTTTTCGCTGCATTAGTTTAACTTCGAGTTTTTTTTTAAAAAGAAGAGCAGCAAGCAAACAGTTTTCTAAAATAACACTATCAACAATAAAATGAATTCTAAGCATACATGACCTAATGAATGAATGCTTTTAAGATAGCTCAAAGTGCAACTACGGTTTTCTCTAAAATGAGTTTATTTAAAGTCTTCAAAAGTAATGTAAGTTAGCTTAGCCATTTCAGTGGCTAATGTAGCCTTTTCAATCTAGCCATAACGTCTAGGTTGGGTTTGGGAGGTTACAAAGCACATATAGCAATTCATTCTCATATCTTAAATGACTTGATAACCCTTTTAATGCAGTTTGTGCAAGTGTACATAGTCGTTCAAGTAATAAGAAAGTAAAATGAGTTATTATCTCTACGGGGACTCTATAAGCTCGACCAATTAATTGCAAAATTATAGTTAACAATTTGATGTAAAAACTCAATAATTTTGATGGTGATGATTAAACTAAGTAAAATTAACTAGATGCAAAGATTGATCCTTATGCATTTCTAATCTAGATGCAATTTACCTAAATGTATGAATGAATGGCTTTAGCAACAATAACAATCAACATTAAATGGGCTAGGATAATAATATTAATCAATTCAATTTACTTTATCATGCTTAACAATGTTCGGAACTACTTCCTTGGCAACTCAATCTTTCATGAGTTTGGAAACCAATTTAAGTCCTTTTGGAGTCTTTTACTTAGTTAAATATGCATTTTACTGATCATACTAACTAACGATTTCTTAGCATTTATGTAAGGTCATAGGGACATTTACCTTTGTTGTAGTTTAATTACATAAACCTAAACACTATGAAAGGCAATAGAGTTAACTAAAGATATTACGAACCTTAACTTAGTCCGGTTTAAGGATCTAAATTGAACATTGCACTTTTCAATTATGTGTCTACTAGCCGTCGTCTAGTTAGGATCGCCATGCTAATCTGAGTGCACCCAATCACGTATAAATGAAATGCATCATGATATTAATTGAAAACATGATTGATTGAGGCCTAAACATGTTAAACATGAATAAAATAGATCTTTTTGAATTAACATAACCATCCTAACAAATAGGATATAAAATATCATTGTTGATGTCAAAAACAATAAAATCTAAGCAAACATAATTACAATAGATAGCAAGAGGAAAGAGTAAACTCTATTTAGTTCAACAACCTTTCGGATCTATTGTGACTGATGTGCTCCTCCATTCTACTTGATGCTTCTTTTGCTAAGGAGTTCTTAAGGTAGCCAACCAAGGAATGCTTTTGACAAAGTTTGCAAAAGGATGGAAGGGAAATGGGCAATTATGCAAGAAGAAGGAAAATGGAAATGGAATGTGGAGAAATTACTAATGAGAGAAGAGAAATGAGATGTGAGGGATGAGGGATGAGGGATTAAGGGTTTCGTGCATGGTATTTATAGGTGAAAGTAGGGGTAGAGTTAGCTAAAAATAACATTTGAATTCCTTCATTTTCTACCACACAAGGCCAGCCATATTTCAAGGAAAAAGGGGATGACTTAGTCTCCTCATTTTAAATTTAAACCAAGGCTATTAATAGCCAGAGGGTGGATAGTTTCAACAGCAAAGTAGTTTGGCTGATTGTTGATAATTTTCCAACTATAAGGACCTTCAATTAAATACCCCAATGCCTGTTTTGGGTTGCCACCTACTTGTGCTGAAATTGGGCTTTAGATCCCCCTTGTTGGAGGGTTTCTCAATCTAGTAATGTATCAGACAAGTCCATCTTTTAGCACCTCTTTTACTGATTCAAACTATCAACCTCATGACCTAAATTGTATGGTCTTGTCGTCCAAATGAATTAATTTGCGCATGTCCATGTTTCATTCACGTTAACCACATCTTCAATGGTCCCCCTACATAGTGAAAAATCACATATTAATAAATTAACATGAAATAATATAAAATATGTACAAAAATCATGTAATTAAGCACAATGTCACATACTTTATAAATTCATGCCCAATATTACTAATTATGTAAAATTCACTTATTTTAATAACAATTACTAAAGATAAACGTATTATTAAGTAAAAAGGTGGTAAAAATATATAGAAAAACCCTATATAATTTCGAGTTTATACATCCCCAAACTTAAACCATTACTCGTCCTGAGTAATATTCATGCACAACATAACTTTTGCTAAGGAAATTTCGCAAAATGATAAAATAGAATCAATCTTCACACATAATTATGCATCAACAAAATCATGCTCAAAAGTACTTTTTTTTATTTATAAGTAGCTCAAATGCAAATATTATTTCCAAACTTTATACTAAGCACATCATAATGTCAACAAGAATCAAAGTTAGCATGCAGTTTCAAAGTCATACATAACATTCACCAATGAATATGCTTTTCTTATCAACTAAACATAGCAATCCCAAGGTGTAATTAGTGGTTTTCATAAGCTGAGCTTAGTAATTCCTCTCCACTAATGTAGTTGGTATAATCATCCAATTAGTAAGTCTTTTATTAGGTTATAATGGGGCTAGGCTAAAGGTAGGGATAAAGAGAAGTCAATTTTGAGGTTCAATCATCTTAACCCTAACTTGTCTTGGATCTTTCTATTTTACAACCTTTATAAAACTGGGTCTTTGAAACACCCCCAAACTTATTTCGAGCTCATACTCAACCTTAGACTTTAGGCAAACTTTGCTCTTTATTTTTGAGAATTTGAGCAATCTTTTCTTTGCTTTTTTATTCTTTTGAGCGAACTTATTTCTTTTCTTGTTTTTTTCTAATAATGTGAAGAGCAAGCACATCTTTTCATATCCTTCCTCAAGCTTTGATCACCAAGAAAAATTCAGTTAAGATAGGTGCAAAAGAATAGGATAAAATAAGAAAAAAATAATGTGGCTTATAATATAGGTACTTTGCAATATCTAGGCCATTAAGCTTAAAATTAAGTTTCAAGGGTTAATTTAATAAGGTTGGCTTAAAAGGCTCAAACAATCCAAGGAAAGTGTGCCTATATCATATTAGATTCTTATACCTCTTAGGATTTCACCTCAAAAAAGTTACTAAGTCAATTCTAAAGACTTAAACCTTCATACATGTCTATTTCTGAAGAAAACAAATTTTCATGGCAAATACTACATAAGAAAAGATCATACAAGTATTCCATCACTCAAGCTAACATACAAATAACTTAGATAAAATCAGAAATCATGCTTGTATTTGAGCAAACTTATGAACAAAAATTCTTTCTGAAGATTCATTTATTTCAACATACTTGAGTAAAAAGATTGAAATATAATTTAAAATTCGTGCGAAATGCCTTATAAAAAATTCATGTGAAATGCCTTCTGAACATTCATTTATTTCAACATACTTAAGTAAAAAGATTGAAACATACTTTAAAATTCATGCGAAATTCCTTATTAAAAGTTCATACGAAATGCCTTATTCATGCGAAATGCCTTACCCCCTATTTAGAATGAATCAATGTCCTCATTGCGAAAACAAAATAATAAATGAAAACTAAACACCAGGTAGGGTTGCAAGAAAAGAGAGGTGAGTCACAAAGGCTGCTTAAGTACCAAGTCTTTCTCAACAATCCAATCTTAGACATGTTCATTCCCATTACCACATCACTTTATTTTTTCTATTGAAGAGGCATTAAGCTTATTTATTCATGGTTGCTATTTTATTATGTGAAAAAAAATTCTAATTAGGAAATAAAAATAAACACCTAAAAAGAAATAAAAACTAAAGACAAGAAATTCCCCCTTTTATGTTTCATCCTCACTTGTATTCTCATCTTTCTTGTTAGAGATATTTTTAAAAGTATTTCTTATAGAATTATCTCTAATCTTCGCATATTTCCAATAAGTCTATTGTTGGTTATGCATTAATTTCATCATATCCACCATAGTTGACACTTTCGATTTCTTCACAATATTTGAAGAAGTGGGCATAAGAACAGTCAATTCAAGATCAACACTTGGTTCAACTGGCTCATCAGCATTTGGCTCTTCTCTTGGCTCAGGATCATTCGATTCTTCCTTAGATTCTACCTCTTCTATCTTAGTAACTGAGGTAGCTTCCGTCTCAGATATGTCCGAGGGCTCATCAGTTTCTGGTTCTATTGGTTCACTCAGTTCAGGTGGGTTTAGCTCATGGGCATTCTCCACTAACCTTTCAAGGTCATGGGCTGTGATGCAACCTTGAACATACGGGTTCTTCAGGTTTGCTTTAGTTTTAAATTGGGCCCTTAAGTAAAGTGAAGTTATCAATGATGGAAAGTAAGTATTTTCGGTCTTCTTTCTAGCATAATCATGGATCTATTTAGGAATAATCTTCCCAACATTGATAAACCTTTCTGTCATGATTGCATACAATAATTCGCTCCATCGAGTTGGTGGAACTGTGTGAGATAGTCATGAAACTATATCGAACAAAGTAGAACCATACCTTAGCCAACTGTTTTAGATATTCCCTCTGACAAGAAAGACTACCATACTTTCTTATAATCCATTGGGATCCCAGATTTGTCACAACATTAAGCACTTGTTGAAGAAAATCTCAATTTATGTTTTTCATCATAGCAAAATACTAATCTTCTTCAATATTAGGTAGGTTAAACAAATCATTAATAGACTTAGACGTTAGGGGTACCTTTTTCTTGTGAACAAGAACTTCAGTAGCATCTGGCTTAGTCAAATTGGCATAGAACTCTCGAACTAACTCCTCATCGGGTAATGATCGTGCATCATAAAAATAATTCCAATTGAGAGCATCAATTATCTTTTGAATTAGCAAAGGCAAAACCATCTTATCATTGCTTTCCAAGTTGAAACCTTTTTCTGGCATCATAGGTTGATTCTTGAAGATGGAAACAAACCTTTCTTTCACTTTCTCATCTTGAATCACAATGGGATTTTTAGCAGAGATCTTGGAAGATCTAGTTCTTTTATGAGACATGGTGATTTTTCCCAAAAAATAGGTAAATTTTTGGCAATAGATAAAGCAAGGAATTTTGCAGCGTGCAATAGCGATAGGGTGTGACAGTGGTATGAATACAGCGGTGATATGGTTGTTCCTACAAAAGGCTCGTAGTGGCAATAAGCTAGGGTTTGTGACAAGGGAAGGAAATTTAAGGAGATTTTTTGGAATTCAAGGCTGATGGCTAAGAGGAAAAAGAATGAGTGGCTAGGGCTTAGGCTAATTTCTTGAAGGGTTGTGAAAACTATGGTGGTAGAAAGGGGTTTAAATAGTGATGAATTAGGGCAAACTAGTAGCAAAATTTTAGCTACTTCAGTGACTTGCGCTGCAAGTATAGATGAAGGGAAAAAGTGGTGGCAAAAATTAGGGTTTTGGGAAACCCTTATGGATGGCAACAATGGGTAAATTTGTCCTCTTTGCTTTTTCAGGCCTTAAGCCCTAATTATGTTTACAAACCAGACTCCTTAAGATAAAATAAATTGATTAGTACTTGGGGAAAATTGACCCCCTTATTAAACATAACAAATAAAATTAATATTAAAAACAAAAATGAAAATGAAAATAAAATTTTCAAAGTTAATTAGAAAATTTCTTTTCAAAAGATCACATTAAATTAATTTCCAGGAAAGGTTGGAGGGTCACAACAGTCCCGCTTAAGTTCCAAACTCTTTAGACAGAATTAATTAGATATGCTAATTTAAGAAAAATAATTTCTAAGCATGTCATTTATTCAAATGAGAGAGAAAAAAACTGAAAATAAATTAACGACAGAGAGAGTGAAGAGGACTCCTTCAATGTTATTTATGATTGTCACTGAGAAAGGCAATGTTGAACGACCATTTATCATGCTTACCATATCCATCTAGAAAGAAGAAGTAATGTATCCTAAGAATTATATTAAATATTTTCTCAAAAAATAGCAATAGGAAATGGTCTTTCTATTTTACTTTGCTCGACTTTCTATCATTCGTACAAATATGCCTACCAATGATAATCCTTAATAAAATCAGCCCATTTTTTGTTATACGTTCTTTCTCTAGTACAAGTCCCACCCACTGAATGTCATAGATGGGATCCATGATCCTTACTTTTAACCATTGAAACTCAAGTTTCCTAGGATCATATACTCGAAATTAAATTAAATTCTTCTATCCCTTGACAGATCCCTTTTCAGTATTTGCAATAGTCCAGTTGATACCTTTCTCGTGCCTTTTCAAAACAATTAAGTCTAACTCGGGTGGCTCTTCTCTTGATGGGTTGGGTTGCTTGTACTCATGTGATGCTAACTTTAATGACTCGAGCTGAACTTTTGAACTGAATTCTTCCAAGTTAGCTTCCGAACATGTATCATCCTCATCTCGATGTAAAGAATCATACATTAAAGGTTACTTGTTCATCTTGAACTTATAGGGTGAGTTCACCTTTCTGTACATCGATTCTTATTTTGCTGGTTTCTAGGAACGGTCTTTCTAGGATGTTTGGTACTCCTTTATCAACTTCAAAATCTAAGATAATAAACTCAACAGGAAACATGAATTTATCAATACGAACCAAGGCATCCTCGATGTTTCCTTCAGGGTATGCTACGGATCGATTTGCCAATTAGAGTGTAATTATAGTTGGTCTGGCCTTACCAATACCTAATCGTCTAAACACAGATGTATGCATTAAGTTGATACTCGATCCCAAATCACACAAAGCCTTACCACAATAGGATATTCCAATATTGCAAGGTATGGTGAAACTTCCTAGATCCTTCAACTTAGGAGGCAACTTGTTTTAAAAAAAAATAAGCTTCATTTTGTAGTCAGGGCTACAGTTTCAAATTCCCTAAACCTCCTCTTCTTAGATAGAAATTCCTTCATAGATTTTGCATAGGTCGGGATTTGCTCCAAACCTTCTACCAACGGGATGCAACTGTTTCAACACATGCAACATTCTCTTAAATTGAGTATCCTATTTATGTTACTGGAGTCTTTGAGGATATGGAAGTTGTGGAACGTTGGCTTAGAATAGGCAGTTGTTCTGAGGTAATATATCTAAATCTAATGAAGAGGTTAGCTTATCAGAATTCAGTAGTTTAGATTTTACCTTTTCAGAATTTGTAGAATTTGGTTTCTCTAGTGCAGGAATTTCAACTGTTGGTTGTTTTTCCTATTTCTAGGGAGGTTCATTTTCAACCTCGAACTCATTGGGCTCAAAAGTCCTTTTGCTTCATAAATTGACTGCTTTACAATTCTCCTTGCTCAATTTTTTTAGGTTCTTCATGTCACTAGGCAAAGCTTCTTGTGGTCTATTTTGAAGTTCATTGGCTAGCTGTTCCATTTGGCTCTCCAAATTTCTCAAAGTTGCATCATTCTTCATCATGTATACTCTTAATAAGTTCTCAAGATTAGAAGGTTCGACTGATGAAGGATTTCTAATGTTGCTTAGTACAGCATCTTGGGGTCTATTTCTAAACTCATCAGCTAATTGTCCCACTTGATTTTCTAGATTCTCCAATGTTGTTGCTTGGCCTTGAATCATGGCATCACTTTTAGCAATGTATGCCTTAAAAAAAATTCTCCAAATTATTTGAAGATTCAACTTGCGGTGGGTTTTGAACTTGTTGATTGAAACCAAGAGGTTGATTTGATCTGTACTGCATGTAAGTATTGTTCGGTCCACCGCATTGGTAGTGGATTGGTGATTGAGCTGCAACATGATTAAGATCATTATTAGCAAACTATTTCAATATTGAACAGATAAAAGATACCTGAGCTGAGAGTGAAGTAAGGGTGTCTACTTCATCCATTCCGGTTACTCGCCTTCCTAAAGCTACTTCATTTGTCGGCCACTGGTAAATTATTATTGGTTATTCTCTCGATGATTTTACAAGCCTTATTATAAGACTTTGACAAGAGATCACCATTTGCAGAAGCATCTACCACCAACCTTGTGTGTGCATTGAGACTGTTATAGAATGTCTTCAATTGGATACAATATGGAATCCAATAATGAGGGCATCTACGTAGTAACTCATTAAATCTTTCCCACGCCTCGTATAAGGATTCGTCATCTAATTGTTGAAAAGTGGTGATCACGTTCCGCAACTTAGCATTTTTGCTAGGTGGGAAATACTTTACCAAGAACCATTCAGCTAATTCTTGCCAAATAGAAATTGAGTTGGATGACAACGAATTAAGCCATGCTCGTGCTCGATCTCGCAATAAGTATGGAAACAACTTTAACCTCAGTGTGTCTTCAGTTACATCAACTATCTTGAAGGAATCGCTCACCTCCATAAACAATTGAAGGTGAAGATGTGGATCTTTTGTAGGCATTCCACTAAATTGGCCTATTATTTGAAGCATCTGAAACATCACAGGCTTCAATTCAAACTGTGGTGCCTCGATCTTCAGTCTCCTAATTCCAAGATTTAGTTTGTTAAGAAATGGCTCGGCATACTGTCTTATGGGTTGGTCCCTATCATCAGCAATAAGGATTGGATTTTGAGCATTAGCGGCTCCAGTCCCTTTAATATCATTCATATTCTCATGGTCCATTTCTGTCGCTTGTCTCTGGGTTAATCTTTCTCGCCTTCTTTGTCTAAATGCCCACTCGATTTTAGAGTCTACAGGGAGTAAATCGATGATTCGATCTATGCTCATGACGACATCAAAAGAAAATCACAAAAAAAAACTAAAGAATAAAGAATAAAGTAATAATAATAAAGGGAAAAAATAAAGAATTAATTAGTAAAGTTAGAAATTAAATAAAAATAAAATAAAAACCAAATTGCAAAGAATAATTTCACAAAAATGATTAAGGCAACAATCCTCAGCAATAGAGCCAAAAACTTATAATGATGTTTGTGCAAGTGTACATAATCGTTCAAGTAATAATCAAGTAATAATAATTGATTGCTCTAATCAATGAATGCATTTCGATATCTACACAAACAAAATTGAATGAACATATCACAACTCATTTCATATATAATTTTTTTGTTTTATTTAAATAAAATAGCCAAATAATATTATTAATCACCAACTAAACAAACAAAAATATTAAAATAAATTAATTTAACCCAAACATTTGCAACTGAAATTAAAGTATCTTTATGAAAAATATATATATAAACATAACTAATGTAGTAAAATATAAATTACAAACAAATAATAATAATAACCAACAACTCCAACACAAATAACACAAACAAAATTTTACAAACAAAAATATAATATTAAACATTAAATCTAAATATTAAAAATAAAATATAAACATATAACATAAAAATTATTATTACAAACTAAAAAAAAATACCTTAAAACTATTACGATTTATCCCTAAAACTCCAAAACAAACAATTTTTTTTTACAAACAAAAACATAATCTTAAATATTAAATCTAAACATTAACAATAAATTAAAATATAAAAATATAATTTACAAATTATTATTATTACAAACAATAAAACATACCTTAAAACTATCACAAATTTTCTCTAAAACTCAAACACAAACATTTTTTTTTCTCCCAAAACACCAACATAAAATAGCCTAAAACAATTTTTGTCACTCTTCTTTACTTCCAATGTTGTGTGTGTATGGGGGGACCAGTATTATATAAGAAAATTAAGAAGAAGAAAAAGAGGCTAACGTTTAGGGTAAGGGTTCGTGACTGATTGGTCACGTTGGTGGCAGGCATTAGGCTGGTACCGCCTAATTGTTAGGCAACACTGGCCTAACACTTGCCCTCGATGTCGGTCACAAGCTCCCTAACCTAAACAACAATTTTTTTTCCACTTATTCAACTTTTTTTTCTTTTCTTCCATCTTTTTTTAACTCACATTGTTGCTGCCAATGTGTCAGGTTTGTACTGCATATTTCGTGCTATATAAACTCATAAATATATGTATTTTTTAAAAAATTTATACTAGTGCCACTAATTTGTCAAGCGACACCAATTAAAAAAATATTTTTTTCAAAAAAATCAGTGTCAGATGTTTTGGGGAAATTTAGGGTAGTGATACCTAACACATTCGCAGCATCCGGAAACACAGTAAAAAATAACCTATTTTTTGTAATTAATCTAAATCTTATAATTTTTTTTGTTTTTTTAATATTATTTTATAAAATAAACGGAATAATCAGTATTTTTTATTTTTTAATATTTTTTTGTTAAAAAGTATTTTGGGTTACTAATTTTTAATTGATTTTCATCTTGACAAATAAAAATGGAAAATTTTTAACAAACCCCTATGCTTGTTTAAAGTTTTGGGTGTGACCCATTGTACCACGTGTCACTACAATATTGGTTCATGTGTGAATTTGAGTTAGAAATTAACACGGTTAAGACGAAGTACTAAAGTAATGGACGGAATATAAGTAGAAAAATTATATTGGACAAATTGAAAGTGCAGGTATCACATTGATAAATTTGTTAAAGTACATGGATAATTTTTTCCATTATCCCTTTTATTTACGACATGTTATTACAGATCAGTTAAAGAGTTTACTTTTTTAGTACATGTGGTGCTATATCATTGGTTGTTGATGCAAAATCATGAATTTTTGTTTGAATTTTTAATATTAATATTAAATTGATAGAAAGTATAATTTATTATTATATTAATAAAAAAATTACGTCAATCTTTTGTTTGTTGACCAAATAAGTGGAGTGATTATAACTTAAATTTGATTTACTGATAGTCACAAAATTAACAAAAAAAAATTAGTGTACAAAATAGAAACATCCTTAATTTTAAGTAACAATATGAATAATTTACCCATATTAAAATCAATTTGATAAATTGAAGAGTTGATATGAGTATGAAAAATAATTATAGGACATCATCATCATCATAATTATAGGACATCATCATCATCATCATCATTATTATTATTATTATTATTATTATTATTATTATTATTATTATTATCTGTCTTCTTTCTAAAATTCATCACTTATTTGCAGTGACGCCAGCACTAATAAAAACACCTAAATTTTTGCTCCATAGCGAAAGCTGAACCTCAATTTTTATTTTTAAAAATTTAGGAGTAGAATATAATTTAAATATATGTTGGAGTAATTATTAGGGGCAAAATTAAGCTATTACAACATAAACGGAAGGAGGATTGGAACAAAGAATCAAATTGTTACTGCATAAACAAATTATAAATTGAAATAATATAAACTAAAAATTAACAAATCGAATTAAAATTCACACATGACAACAGTTTATGATGGGACTCGAAGGTCCATGCATTTAATTGCGCATAATGAGTCTTGGACCTAAATACTCAAGACGTAAGAACTCTACATTTATCAACTGTGTCAATATCTAATCGGCTTAATTTTTATGGCTGGAAAGAAAACCAAAATGATAAACTACATCCAATGTCACTAAACTGTTAGTAAATTTACGTTTTGATCACCCAACTTCAAAAAGTTATAAAATGTCATTAAACTATTTAAAAGTTTTCATAAGTCACTAAACTATACAAAAATTTTTATTTAAGTCACAGGGTTGTTAAATTTTTTTTTCTAAAAAAATTCTATTAGCAAGCTCTAAGCGATGATTTTACAATCAATATGGTGGATCAATACACATTGACGAGTAAAAGAATATACCTTAAATTCAAGTTAATTTGACAGTCAATATTAAAGATCGGAGAAAAAATTGTTTGAATTTTAATTCGTAAAGTTGGAACATTTTAAGTTATTTCATGGAAAAAAATGAACTATAGAAGAGAATGAGAAGAAAAGTTTTGAATCGGTGAAAACAGTGCAAACAAAGGTCATACAGTAGCGATTTTAACATCCTCAAAAGACTTAAATAAAAACTTTCAAATAATTTAATAACTATTTTATAACATTTTAAAAATGAGTGATTAAAACATAATAATTTAATGATATTGGATGCAATTTACTCAAAAACACATAATACATGATTACCTAGTGAGAATAGTAATGATTTTGAAGGTCAGACATCTGTCGGTCCATAGTATCTTTGAGAAAATTTGCTGATGAAAACGAAATTTCAACCTCCAAAAACATTTAAAGAAAATTAACAACTATATTTCCTTCCCCTAAGTATATGATATTTTATTGAAATATTATTGGAAATTTGCAGATTTATAAAGTTATCTCCTCATGCTGATTCCAACTGCAAGGCTTAAATGACAATAAGTTAAAATAATTAATTAATTAATTAATAGCGACAGTACTCCGTTTGAAAAAATAAATTAAATCCTAAGCAAGAATTGCCATTTGCCAGATCTGCTTATTCCCTTATCATTGTTGACAACCCTATTCCCACCTTGAGTAGAGTACAAACATAAAGAAATAAAATAAGAGTTAATTACACAAATATCCCTAGACTATGACTTTCATTCTAAATTAGTCCTTAAACTTTAAGTTATTTTAATTATATTCCCAAACTATTGAGTGTATAGTAATTTGGTCCTTATATTATTAAAATTATTAATTTAACTGATAAATGACACATTAAATTTTAAATGACATAATTTAAAATGAAAATTTTAGGAAAAAAACTAATATTGTAAAAATAGATGTTTTAAAAAAATGTATAGTTTTGAGGTTTTCAAAGCTTTTAAAGAAGTTCTATCATTAACTTTTTTGTTCAAGTTTACTTTATTTTTAGATTTTTTCTTTTTAAAAGTTTTCATTTTAAATTTAGTTACGTAATATTGGACGTATCATTTAAAGTTTAAATTAATAAATTTAATACAAAAGGACTTGATTGACACAACATCGATAGCTTGGGCTATAATTAGAATGTTTTGAAGTTTTGGGATCAATTTAAAATGAGGGACATCATTTGGGGATGTCTGGTGCAATTAACTCATATAAAAATAATAATAATAAAAGCTACCAGAAAGCCGCCATGACCTGCTTAAAACGCCACGGTTTCACCTGCTTCTTTTATTAGGTAAATTTTTATCAACGGTCCCTCTACTATGTATTTCTAGAAGATTCAGTTCCTCTTATTTCTAATCTCTATTATAAAATCAATTGTTTTTGTGTCTTTTTTTTTTTTTAACGTATGGCATACACACTTTGTTTTTATTTTATTTTATAGTTAAATAATCTCTTTTTCATATAGTGCAAAAAGTTGGTCCAGTTATATTAAAAAATGTCAATGTACATATAAATGATCATGTGAAATTATTTGATACAATTATTGGAAAAATTTGGTCATAGGATTTAAAATAACATTTCGAACAAATTATAGTATAGGACTAAATATACCAAAAATACATAGTACAAGGACTTTCTTTCAGAATTTGACCCTTTTATTACGTTCTTTTAACGATTCTCC
Organism: Gossypium stocksii; assembly: GCA_020496765.1. Taxonomy (NCBI): domain Eukaryota; kingdom Viridiplantae; phylum Streptophyta; class Magnoliopsida; order Malvales; family Malvaceae; genus Gossypium; species Gossypium stocksii. The sequence continues at coordinate 62,381,864 of CM035622.1, forward strand.
TTCTTCACCTTAAATTATAAAGGCCTGAATGGATCTTGGAGATTTCCCACCACTGGGGAGCCGCCCAATGAAACCGCCGGCTGCTCCGCCGTTGCCATAAAATTAGTAAAGGAAGTAATGGCGCAACCTTTTAAACTAAAAGTTAACACCCTCCTAAACAAGCTCGGCGATCGAGACACCTTCTCTCTCGCTGCTGCTGAGCTCGACTCCATTGCTAGAAACCTTGATGCCACATCACTTCCGACTTTCATTTCCTGTATTCTTGCGGTCGATTCCTCCGATAAAAGCGGAGTGCGAAAGCAATGCGTGAAGCTCATTTCTGTTTTGGCTGTTACTTATCCGAATTCTCTCCCTCATTTCCTCCCTAAAATCCTCTCTAGCCTCCTCCGTCGCCTGCGGGACCCCAATTCCGTTGTCCGCTCCGCCTGCGTCGACGCCGTCTCAGCTCTCTCCGTTAACCTCACCAAGTGCAACTTCTCATCTTCGTTTTTGAAGCCTTTGAGCGATGCGCTTTTCACAGAGCAAGAACCGAACGCGCAGATCGGGGCGGCATTGTGTTTGGCGGCGGCGATCGATGGATCACCGGATCCAGATCCACTTAGGCTGGGGAAGATGTTAACAAGGCTGGAGAAACTCGTGAAAGTTGAAGGTTATAAGGCTAAGGCGGCAGTTTTGGTGGTTATTGGGAGTGTGATCGGATCGGGTGGGGCGTCAAATTTGGGTGATGAGATGATGAAAGCATTGGTGGGGTGCTTGATTGGGTTGTTGAGTAGTCATGATTGGGCAGCGAGAAAGGAAGCGGCAGAGGCGCTTGGGAGGTTAGCGGTGGTTGAGAGAGATTCATTGGCTGAGCTCAAAGCTGGTTGCATGAAAGTCTTCGAGGCTAGAAGATTCGATAAGGTTTTTAACTTAATTTTTATTCAAATTCTGGGGAGATCATTTGTATTTTGGTTTATATTATTATTTTTAATTGCTTCTTCTTTTTCTTTTTTCTTTTTTTTTTTTTTTTTTGCGATATTTGGATGTGGATCTTATAGGTAAAGGCCGCCAGGGAGGTTATAAGCCAGATGTTGGAGGCGTGGAAGCAGGTTCCGGATGTTTCAGAAGAGGCGTCTCCACCGCCTCGATCACAGGCTTCTTCGAGAGGTATATGATGATCTGCTTCTGCTTGATGGGAGTTAGATTTCTTGGCTAATCTGTCCTAGTTTATCCGGTGGATTTTCTTTTATCCAAATTAGAAATGTTGCATAGGATCAATGCATCTTTGTTGTGAGCTGGTTATTTGGTAATTGCTTATTTTTTAAGTCTTTGCCGAGATTGATATGATCCGTATTATGGAATACTTTTAACACTTCTGGCAACATGAATCTGATATGTACACACTTATTTTTACTTACTGGATTTGGTTCTGTTTTAATAACAGAGAATGCAGGTGATGGATGCCGTCCGCCTGGTGCCAAAATTTCATCTAATGCGGATATCGCTGTTAAGAAGCCTACTTCAACAAAAAGGTCAACTCCACCTGATAGTTCCTTTGCAACCCCAGGGAGGAAGAGAAGTCCTTTAAAGGCAACCACTCAAGAAACGAATGGCAAGAAGCCCCTAGACTGGAGGGTTGATATTGCTTCTCCTCTTGCTGCTACTGTGCCAGGGGCTCGTGAGAATGGTTTTAAGGAGAGGAGGAATAATGAGAATGCGAGATCTGCAAAGTCTGAAATAAGGCGGTCCCTTTTCAGTAATAAGAATTCCGATGACAAGACGCACAAAATCAGTGGTTCAAAGTCTGGCTCTCGTGTTGCTCCTTGTCAAGAGGAAATCCCAGAATCCACTGTTGTGGTTAGGAATGCCTCTGAAAATCTCAGCTCAAACCACAAGGACTGCGAGGATTTATCTTTGATCCGCACCCAACTGGTTCAGATAGAAAAGCAGCAATCTAGCCTACTGGATCTTCTGCAGGTTTGTTTCCAATACTTGAAAAATAAATTTTCTCAAATTATTATCTTGTAATTTGAGTGTTCTAGTGATGTATTTCTGAAGATGCTTTTCTCAGTAACATAAGGTGCTTAGGCATTGCATTATTGAACTAACTGTTAACTCACAGGGAAATGAATTAAATTTCTGGATTTTGACCAATCTAGTAAGTTCCTGGGTACTTGCTTCATCGGTTATGCTGAAATCCACCATTCTCTAGACTTCTAGCTCCAACCATTGGTTCCATGTCATTGAGTGATTAAAAGCTTGCAAATATATGTAATTGATTGCACTGGCGGGTAGAATTACTTCGTATGACTAATAATTTACTGGTCAAGCCTCTGTTGTATGTATTCTTACAAATAGGGAATGAATAACCATAAACATTTTATTTATGTTTGAAGCCTTAAGGAGGTATAAATTCTCCATCAATTTCTACTGCTACTTCAATTGTACTAAATATCACGCCAAGGCTTTATATCTCCTGTTTTCTTATTTCTTCCTTCTTTTGTCTAGAGATTCATATGTAGCTCACAGAATGGGATGAATTCACTGGAGACACGTGTGCATGGTCTAGAATTGGCTTTGGATGAGATCTCGTATGACTTGGCTGTATCAACTGGAAGGATGTCTACTTCCAGCCGGACCACTTGTTGCCTACTACCTGCTGCAGGTTTTCTGAGATCCAAGTTCTGGAGGAAAACAGGGATGAACACAAATGGTACCTCTAGGTTTTCTACATCCAGTTGCACCCCATCCGCTGCTGCCACGCATTATAGAGCTTATAGAAATTGCAATGAAACATTTGAGAAACATAGGTTACGACTTCAAGGAGGTGGTGGATTTATTACGAATCCATTGGCAGAAATTCAGTGACCACAAGAAGCTGCAGGTATTGCACATTACATTTTACCTTTTGACTTTTAATTCCATTTTCATTTAGACCTGATAAAATGTCAATAGATTCTACCTCTTTGTTCAGTACAACAACTATTTGATATGTTCCTTAAAATTCATGCTTTCAGTTTCAGTTACAGGAGCACCTTCTCTAATTTATTTAGCTACCCAGTAATCAACCTTGTATTCTCATGAGCTTACATTTTTCATGCATCAGGCATCATAGCCCGTCAATGTTTTTTTTATCAGTAGTAAGGCATTTGACAGATTCTTTTTCTTTCTCGACATTTATGGTTAAGGTTCGATTTTCTCTTTTAACAAGGCTTCTGAGTTACATTCTAACTGACTCCTTGTAGGCTTGCTGCATGATTGGGACTTGGAAATCACTCAAATTTCAGTCAATTGTGACAACAAATATGATGATCAACTTATATATATATATATATATGCTCTATTACGAAGTAGTCTATAGCAAATTGCTTGCCGGAGTTCTTATGCAGTTCGTTTTAAATTTACCTCACACAATCTACCGTCTCGCGTCCTCCAGAGAGATCACGAGAAACGGTATCATCTATTAATATACTCTAAAAGTTTAAGGCCCCCCATTTCATCCCCCTTTTTTTTTTTCTTTTTTCTTTTTTTTTACTAGTTAAGATGTTGAGGCATATGAAGAGTGGAGATAGATGGGCTAAACCACCTGATTTTCTCCAGCCCGTAATAGAGTGTGAAAATGTGTATAGCTTTTCTCTAATGTTTTTTGGAACACTATTTTTCTTCATATGGTAAATTCTTTCTTTTCTTTACAGATAATCTGAAATTGCAATCATGATAAGTTGACATAGATGATGAGCATCCTTATACAGGGAAAGTTGTTTAATAATGGTGGAGGGGTCTGATTAAGTTAATGCAAACAAGAAAAATGCTTATTTGACCTAACCCTTTGTCCTACATTACATAAAAAACTTCCTTATTGGTGTACTATTATTATGAATTTGCTTGCAGATTTGTGTTGTATAAACCACACCAGAAATAACTTTGTGATGTTGGGCATGATTATTGTATCTTGTTATTTTATTTTATTGTCTTTTTGCGTGTGTATGTGTCAAAAACTTGATCATGTGTGATGTATTCATCTTGCTTAAAAGTGTTGTAACGTGTTTATTTTATTGTTTTCATGTTTATTAAACATGTATGGAAAATAAAAGATTGGAGGGGTAAAGTAATTTATCAAGACCACTTGAATTTGGATTTATGTTAGAGAACAAAATGTTTATAATATGTAGGCATCTCAATGCAAAAAAAAGAAAAAAAAAGTTAAGGTTGAACATAATTAGATATTTGACAAATATAAAAGATATAAATTCACAAATATTTATTTTGGCGAAAAAATTCACAAATATTTATAACAACTTCAATTTTACCTCTATATAAGTATATAGCAAGCATCTCTTATTTCTTTTTAATGTTATGACTAACTATTCAAATTATTTGAATTTACTTTACTTTGTGAATAACAAATTTAGATTTAAGTATCCATGATCCTAATTCGCTTAGCTTTAATTTTTATTTTAAATTTTTTTAAAAATGTATTGATTTAGAAATCTCACAAATAATTTAATAAATTAGGATTTCGAATTTAATGTGAATAATAAACTAATTTAAATTTTAAGGTGAATTGTATATTTTAAGCCATATTTTACATGAATGGTAAATATTTAACTTGTTATCATTTCTATTTCAGTCAGAATTAATGATTACAAATATTGAATCGAATAATTTAAATTAACTGAACAAATTAAACTCAACTTAACTAATTAACTAGACTACACATAATTTTACGAAATGAGAAAATTAATCTCTAAAAATTTCTCATTTTAACTTTTATCAATCATAGCTTCATTTACTAAACAATCATCTTCAACAAAATAATTTAAGATCAACAATATAAGAGAACAACGGAGAAGACTATTTAGTGATACTTTCATGATCAAAATTCAAATTTAATTAGATGATGATAATAATAATAATAATAATAATAATAATAATAATAATAATATAGGGATTGTAATGAATAGCGGTGCACGGACTTGAAATCTTGCCGACAGGGGCAAATGCAGTGACGGGGCTCAATGTCTCCTCTACCGACAATTATGACATGCCTCAAATGCATGCCAAACGCAATGTGCCAATTTTTCTTTATTCAACTTTGTTTTATATTCAACAAAAACATTTTGAAAGCTTTTTTCTTCAAAAATTCATCTCCAAAACAATTCTAATATTAATCTAATTATGAATATTAATTACTGGAAGTAACATGTAATTGACGTATATTTGCAGGTATTATATGTTCCATTAAGGAACTTAAAAATTAAAAGCATTATGTTCAACCATATTGGATTAACTACTTTAATATACCTACTATTAAACATGTATAACATCTGGAAGTATTATTTCTCAAAATGAAAATTAAGTTATTGCATACCTAATTGTGAATATCTACGGTAAGCTTGAATAAAACTATATTGAATATTGAATGAGTTTTCTGTATTATTTCTGTATTGATCAAATAGTATATCAGTAATATTTATAGAGTACATAAGTAACTGTTGTTTAGTAACTACTACTAACAACATAACTGTTTGAATAACAAAATAACAGCTAATAGACTAATTAACATGTTCTTTATCTATATACTAACATTTACCCATCTTCCCGACAAGCAAAACTCGAAAAAGACTTCAAAACTGAGCAAAGGAAGAAACAGAGAGTGGCTTAGTCAGAATGTCAACAACCTGATCACAAGCAGGGACCTCACCAATGACAACAGAGCCATCAACTACTTTCTCGCAAACAAAAAATAGATCAAGCTCTACATGTTTGAACTTGGAATGTAAGACATGATTAGCAGCTACGGCAACAGCACTAGAATTGTCACACCAAATAGTAGGTGGATCGATAGAGGAAAGCTGTAACTCTTTTAGTAACGAGACCAACCAAGTAACATCACTACTAGCTGCAGCCAGACTCCGATACTTAGCCTCAGCCGTAGATCGCGAAACAACTTGTTGTTTACTAGAGCACCAAGAAACTGGTGTGTGACCAAAATACACATAGTAGCCCATTGTAGATCGGCAATCATCAAAATCTAGCCCCCAGTTAGCAACAGCATAACCGACTAAAGACATCCGTGTAGATGGACAACAAACAAGCCCATAATCAAGAGTACCACATAAATATCGCAAGATTCACTTTAACGCAACCATATGGACAGTAGTAGGTTCATGCATGAACTAACATATACGGTTTACTGCGTAAGCAATATCAGGTCGAGTTAGCACTACGTACTGTAAAGCACCTACAAGACTTCTATATTCAGTAGGGTCACGAAGACGATCATCGTCATCCTTAGACAGAGTAGACGAACTAATAATTGGAGTATGAACACTCCCTGTTGACGAACGAGTAACCTCAATCCCTAGAAAATAGTGGATATCACCCATATCTTTAAATGAGAACTCCTTATTCAACTACTGAACAATGCTACTTATACAGTTAGGCATGCTTCCAATAATGATAATATCATCTACATACACAAGAACATAAAGAGTGGAGGCAGGTGTAACTCTAACAAATAGAAATACATCAGATTCTAATAGAAGAAAACGAACAGAAAGGAGAAAGCACTTCAATTTATCAAACCAAGCACGCGGAGCGTAACGTAGACCATATAAAGCTTTCTTCAGACGACAGACCAAAGGTTTGCCATTTGGATCATATTGAACACATCCTGGAGGTTGCTACATGAATACTTCATCATTAAGATCGCCATTTAAAAATGCATTTTGTACATCTACCTGTCGAAGCTGCCAACACTTGGAAACAACAACGGATAGTATGATACAAATAGTAACATGTTTTACTACCAGACTAAATGTTTCCTTAAAAAACACACCCAGGTACTTAAGAACATCCTTTAGCTACTAACCGAGCCTTACGCCAGGTGATAGTGCCGTCAGGATTTTTCTTTATTTTGAATAGCCATTTGTATCCGATCACCTTGCGATTAATTGATAATGAAACAAGGTCCCAAGTGGAATTATTAATAAGAGTATCATACTCAGCTTGGGCAACGGCACGCCATTCTATGGTAGAACAGGCTTCCTCAATCGTATGAGGCTTATTAGCTTCAACCGATAGAGCCTTAGGCTTAAAAATACCAGCCTTAAACCAAGTGACCATTAGATGAGTATTTGTCAGTGACAAAAGAGATGGTAGGATATGAATGAGTATTAGAAGCAGTCGTGGTCGAACTGCAAATACTGTTGTCGTTGGATATAGGATGTGGCTCATGGTCAGACTTCAGATCAGTATGAGGAACGTCAGAGGGTGAAGGACACAAAATAGGAGACGGTGACGACTTAGGGGGTTGAGCAAACGAGGGCTCCATGGTTCGATAAGAGACAAACTTAACAAGAGGAACATATATCGATGAGAGTGACCAAACGAAGATGTGGAACTTCCCGAAGCAGACGGATGAGACAGAAATCATTATTTATCAAACACAACGTGATGAGAGATGACGATCTTACCATCAGGTGTGAGACATTGATATCCTTTATGTTGAGAATTATATCCTAGAAACGTACAGGGTTGAGAACGAAAACCCAACTTATGAGGTAGGAAAGGAAGTAGATACGAGAAATAGCAACACCTGAATACACGTAGAAGATCATATATGGGATCATGCCCATGAAGAACCTTGTACAGAGACTCCCCTTTTAGCACCGTGGTAAGAAGACGATTGATAAGGTGAACATCACAACAAAATGCATAGCCCCAACAACCTATGACAGATTTGCTTGGGCCAAAAGTGTGATACCCATGTCGACAATGTGCCAGGGTTTACGTTTCACCACTCTATTTTGTTCAGACGTGTGTGGACAAGACAGTCTATGAATTATCCCTTGAGCCACCAAAATAGACGTGAAAGCTCGATACTCACCACCCCAATCACTCTGAAACTGTTTAATATGTTTCCCAAATTGAGTTTTGACTAACTACTGAAATTGAACAAAACAATCCACCGCCTAAGACTTTTTGCGAATAAAGATAAATCCAAGTAAACTAAGTGCACAAGTCAATAAATAAGACATAATACCAATTACATCCACAGGCAACGGACGTAGGCCCCCAAATATCGAAGACAATGAAAGCAAAAGGATCAATATATTCAATAGTAGAGTATGGAAAGGGTAATTATGAGACTTCCCTTTCTGACATGCAGTACAAACATTATTAAGACAAAATTTATTGAAAGTAATATTACATTTATCTAAAACAGATTTAACAACAGAATCAGAGGGATGACCAAGACGCTTGTGCCACAACATAAAAATATCGCAGCTGTCAGACCGAGCCTGAAGTCCAATATTAGCAATAAAATGAGCCACAATAGTTTGAGTAGACACAACTAGCAGAGAAAAATCATAGAGCCCATCATGAATGTCGTTTTTTAGCAAAATTTCTTGAGTCTTGATGTCCTTAACAACATAATAAGTCGGATGAAATTTAAAAAATACGTTATTGTACAGACAGGAGATTCTTCTGTATAGTCGATACACACAAAACATTAGATAAGCAAAGCAATTTATGTTGTGTAGGGAATACTGAATTCCCAACAGATGAGATCTTGGTGGGAGTCTCGTCACCCATTAAGAGAGAGGATGTACCTGAGTAAGGCATAGAGTCATTCAATGCAGAAGCATCGCGACAGACATGGTGTGTGGCCCTTGAATCTGGATACCCAGACGCAATTCCAACAAGCATAGGGATATATGAATCAATACCATCAAGGTTGGACCCAAATTGAGTGGCATGAATATTAGACCCAGTAAAGTTGGATATATCAGACGCATGCAAATTGGGTAGACGAGGAAGCCCAATGCACGGATCGGACCTAGTGTAAGCACGAGCCTGTGGTTTGGTCTGCCAAAGAACAGACGGCCCAGATGCATTATAAGTACTGTTACCGAAAATCTCAAATGTATGGTTTTGGCCAGAAGGCCTGTCACACACGGGCTGACCAGAATACTGACCATAATTAGTCGACCCAACAGTAGCAGGCCTGAACCCAGCAGCAGTCGGTCCAAAATAGAAATCTTGCCCAGACGTAAAATGAGAAGGATACTACCTAGGCCTAACATTCAATCTTGACCCAGCCATGTGCCCAAATTCATCAATAAAAAAAGTAAAGAGGTTAGAAGGCCTAGTGGATGGCCTAGGTAAGTGAGGCGCAGCACAAAATTCATCGCCAGAAAAGAAAGCATTCGGCATCATCAAGGGGCTATCAAACCCACCAGTAACCAGTGATGAAAATAATAGTCCAACAGCTGAACCCTGAGCCACATGACCGACTGGAGTTGAAGCCCGATGTAACACCCCAAACCCGGCCTAAAAATCTAGACCGAATTTGAGATGCTACATTGATCATCAAAGTGATCGTGAGAAAACTTTACAAAACTATTTATCTCAGTGGACCAAAAGTATTTAAAATCGTTTAATAACCAGTCAGTAAAATTTACAATAAGGCCCAATATAAAACTCGTTCAAAATATACGAATAAATACATATAACGGAAATTGTACCACAGTATTTAAAAACCTTACAGTTTAAAACCAAGTATAAAAACTAAAAAACAGAAACTGGTAATCTCATTTGTTGAAGCTGTTCGAGACCTCTGCATGCTGAGTCTAATTTTCAGAATCCAGAACTATAACTGAAATGGGAAATAGAAGAGGTGGTGAGCTACTCGAGTTTAGTGTGAGATCAAACCAGCTAAACTACAAAAACAAAAACAGGAAACTAGAAGCAGTTCAGAATCAAAACATACTTACAGACAGATGACAGTTGAGCGAATTCGCCTAAAGTCAAACACACACAATATGTACTTTTCAGTTATATGGGTCAATCAGACACACACGGTCTCACGTGCCATTCAGATATAGTAGCAATAACTCATAAGTCAGTCATAAAAATAGTTCAGTCAGATAGATGTAGATAGAGTCTACAGAATTCTCATAGACTCAAGTGCCTTTCAATCAACAGTACAATCACATTCAGTTACAGTATTAGAAATTTTCAACCGTTCACAAGTATCAAATCAGTCAACAGATCAATCGGATGGATATGAATGTGATTGAGTTATAAAGTAACCTACCCATCCAGCTAACACACCATTTCCATCCAACCCTACAGTCCCTGTGGGGATTAAATCAACCTACCAATCCCTACACTCCAAGTAGGACCTCGAAAAGCCCATCCAACCCTGCACTCTATATGATGTCATCCCGGGTTGGCCAGTAACGATGATCATCAGCATTGTCCACGACCCTCGGGGTATTGGGACCGCCTTCGACCCTCTGGGTATTGGGGGCTATTAGTATACAAATAGACTGGTAGTCACATATATTACGCAGCAAAGCTAGCGTATAAGCTATACTGTGCAATGTAGTAAACTGTGGTACAAACGTGCAGTAAGAACTGCCAGATCAGATAGTAGTACGTAGCGTAGCTAACATAGATGCAGTACAATACAATGCAAAAATCTGCTATACTAATAGATTGCAGTAAAATTTCACTAAAATAGGGTGTAGGACAGGCATGGCCGTGTGAAGGTATCACATGCACGTATGGCCACCAGACATGACCGTGTGTTCTGAAACACGTGCTTGTATGGGATTCCTAAATCCTTAAATCAGCTACATGGCCGTGTGGCCAGGCCGTGTGACTTCAAATCCCTAAATCCCTAATTCCTAAATCCATACGCCCATGTAACCAAGGGACACAGCTATGTGAATTCTGACAAAATCTCCAAATCAGCCACACGGCTGTGTGGCACCTAAAATTGACCGAAAACCCTAGTTCCCAAATCTACACGCCCGTGTGGCTGTCAGGGGGTCCCAAAACTACACCAAAAACTGTAACACCCCTTACCCGAATTCGACGTAGGAACGGAGTACGAGGTATTACCTAACTAAAACTCATGCAAAACAATCAATTTTAAACAACCGCAACACGTCCTAATTTAAAACTTTTTTGAAGAATGACCTACAGGCCTCAATAAGGGTTTACAAGGTCGAACTCATAGTTTAGGAACAAATCGGGGCCATTTCAGACACTTAGAAATTTTTTAAGAAAATCTACTATAATTAGGGCACACGCCCGTGTGGAACGGCAGCACACCCGTGCTGCCTCTAAACATGGCCTTGTGGTAGCCCGTGTACTGCACACGGCCTACACTATCAAGGGACACACTCGTGCCTCTCACTTGTGCGAATTTATTTTCCAACCTCAACCTACAAGGGTTTTCACACGGCCTGACGCACGCCCGTGTGCCCAACCTGTGTCCATTACACTGCCAAGACACGCCCGTGTCGCAGTCCGTGTACAAAAACATGGATATTCTATTTCTGACATCATCATTCATACGGTCGTGGCACACGCCTGTGTGCTGGCCGTGTCCTCCATAGGTTGAGACACACGGCTGTGTCTCAAGCCCGTGGAAGAACCTGATGGTATTTAATGCTATCCATACAAGGTGCAGGGGACACACGGTCGAGCTACCTGCCCGTGTGCAGTCCGTGTATCTCACAAGACCTAGACACACGCCCGTGTGTCTACCCGTGTGGGTAATATAGGACTATTTGCCAAGCCTTTAGCCACCCTGAAACATATACAAACAAAATCCCAATCTACATACATCATAACCTAGCACCAATACTTATCTAAATGCTCCTAAAGAGGTATCCATACATCAACCAACTCATAACCAAAATGCATGTTTAAACTACAAAACAACTTTGCCCAAATTCAATGTAAATTCATCTCATTCCATTAAGCAACTTGAATGAATTTAGGTCAATTCCAAAGGCCATTTACAAAATGAATTTCGTAAGACAAATGGCCAATAGAATTGGCAAACTAGAGTATAAGACAAAATGACCATATAACCTATACATGCCATTACTCAAAATGTAATTCATAACTATACCGAGTGCTTCGATTGATAGTGTGTACGATATTTCCAGTGTGCTTAGATCCTCAAATTGCTTAGGCGGCACTATAAGAAAACGGAAAGGAGAGGGGTAAGCAATAAGCTTAGTAAGTTTATATGCAAACATCTAGTACCAAAATCATACATTAAACAATTAACTGTAGCATCAACCATACCAATACTTCCAAACATAGATTTACTTACTCTCCCACAACTCATCCAACTTTTCCAACACAATTTCACGCACAAAGCTCATATTATTAGTACATACATTCCCTACACTTATTCACTACCACATTACACATAAAATTTCATTCGAGTGATTTCATAATAAACACATCCATGCAAGACAGATTCGTATTTAACCATTCATAATGGCATTAACAATGATAGGGTGGTTCCGCACTTAGCCCACCATCGTCAATAATTCACAATGGTTTCGCACATAGCCCACCTTTATAAGTAAGTTACGGTGGTATCACACTCAGCCCACCCTTATTAATAAGTTCTCGATGGTATCACACTTAGCCCATCGATATTAATCGCCAATCAAGAAAATTGCACTTAGCTCGGTAATTTCAACTCTTAACTAGTGGTTTCGCACATAGCTCACCTTAACTCATAATTTATAGAAATTTACCCATACTCTCGATTCGCATGATCTCATTCAATATCCATACCATTTAGCCACATATCATATAAGCCATTTATGAGCAAAACATTAATAAAGAAGGTATCATTTACATATAAACTTACCTCGGTATGCAAAATACAGGAAATGTGGAATTTACTCTGAAGCTTTTCCCTCACCTCGGTCAAGGTTGACTCCACACTCTCCTTGATCTAAATGAACACAAATTTATCCATTTAATCACTAATTTAATTAAAACATTAAAAAGCCACAATTAGGCAAAATGATTGTTTTGCCCCTAGTCTTAGAAATCGATTTTTATCGAGTTTCCTCATTAACCAAGCCTAACCAACTCTTTTTATTCCTATTACTACCCCAATTTCTCATTATTTCTAACACTTGCCTCTTTATTTTGCAACTTCTACAACTAAGCCCTCCCTAGGTGTTTTCATATAATTTTCTTCACCTAGTTGTTTATTTAACAACAATAGCTCATTTTGTTCTAAAAAATTTCCAGCAATCATCACTTATTCATTCATGGCTAAATCCTAAACCTTCAACCAAAATGCAAGATATACCCCTCATAATGTAGCTCATGTTACAAGGGTTCCAAAAATGCAAAAACATTCAAGAAAAACTTTAGAAATCACTTACTAATGTGTGCTCAAAGTTGCTGAAAATTTAAGCTCCTAAAGCCCCTAAGAATAGCTAGAAAAATCGGTGAGAGAGAAGGCTCAAATGAGAAAGAAAAGAAGGCTAGGCAAATTAGGTACTATTTTATCATTTTAGTCACCTAATCCAATTAAGCCTTTGACTTTTTTCTCATCTTTTTGTCTATTCCTTCTCCTTGGCCGGCCAACGTCAATTTCAAAGGCCTAATTGCCCTTTAAAACCCTCAATTTTTAGTTCTCTAGCTATTTAACTCACTTTACTAACAAATCACCACTTTTACCTTTTATGCAATTTAGCCTTTTTTGGCAATTAAGTCATCAATCGCGTAAATTAATTCTCTAAAATTTTCATGCATACTTATAAAAATACCACAACACATAATTAACACTAAAATAATTTTCTCACTCCTCGGGAAGTGATTTCAAAATCACTATTCTGACTAAACCCTGTTTAGGGCTGTTACAAAAATAGCCTCGAAACCTCTATTTAAACCCCCGGAACCTCGCCCAACCCTAACCACATCACAAGTACATTAGAAACTATAGTTTTCCCCTCTCTTATAACGTCTTACGACCCAAAAATGAAGGGGTTAGGGCATAGTCACGAAAAGCTAAAGGAAAAAGAATTCGCAAAACAAAATAACAATTAATAAGAAAAGAGTAGACAAGATTCAAATCCCATTCCTGTTTTGACATTGGAGAGATCGACAGAGGAGCGACAGTCCCGAAATCTCTAGGTAAACCGCTTAACAGAAGAGAAATCAGGTGGAACCAAAAAGAAAAGAAAAAAGAGAAGAGAGGGAGAGGGAGAGGAAACGTGAAACTGACAAAGAGTAATCCCCAAAAATAGAAATAAAAATAATATCCAGTAATAATAAAATAAAGAAAATAATTTAAATAGCTCTAAAAACAAGAATAACGCTCACGCAAAGACTCAAACACAAGACCTCCATCACACCCACACTCCACTTATCCACCAGCCCAGTAGGCCTATTCTTGTCACTAATTTGCACAATTAAACACATATGTGCAATCTTTCCACTGTCTCTATGCTCAAAGCCTAAAACTTCTAGGCTCAAAATTCGGGGCGTTACACCCAAGCCATTGACGTTGACCTGTATAATCACGATTATATCGATAATAGCATCACTGGGCTAAATGCCTAAATCGATCGTAGATCTAGCATTGGATTCGGGAACGAAATCTTCTACTACGACCACCAGACGGAGGATGTCCACCACGGACAAACGCCACCATCAATGGTGATGAAACAGATTCCACAAAATTGTTATGCATCGGTACCTCCTCTAAAACCGCACGAATCTATCGATTCTCATATTCCAGAAACACATCAATGAGATGATGAAATGGTAGTGGTTCAGACGAGAATGATGCAAACATAAGCACGGCATCAAATTTCAGAGGTAGACCTGCAAGGACAATCTCAATTTTTTTTTCCTTTGAGATCCGAGAACCAGAGGCCTCGATCAAGGCACAGGTATTTTGTATTTTTGCTACATATTTGTTGATAGATAGGTTACCTTTCTTCAGTGAATGCAGTTCATGACGATTGCAGGATAACTTCGCACCGGTGACTACTACGAAGAGGCAAGTGGCAGCATTCCAAACATTACACGCCATTCGAGCATCTGTAAATGAAGATAACAATGAAGGATTAATGGTGGAAAGCAACCAGGAGGCAAGCAACTGATCTTGTTGAAGAAATGCCGAGGCATCCAGATTTGGAACGAGAGATCCTTCAAGCGACTGCACAAAACGCGGCGGAGTAGATAACGTCCCCTCAAAAAAACCTGTTAGTTCGTAACCTTCAATGATTAGTCGAACATGTTGTTACCACTGAACGAAATTTCCATTATCCAATTTAATGGTGCCATAGCGAGGAAAGGAGTGAACAATCCAAGCACCAGTGAACACCGAACATCCATGCTCGACAAAGGCCGAGTCAGTAGAAGAAGTGGTAGTCATGAGAATTAACGAAGATCAGGTCTACAGCACCGAGGCGACTAATACCATATGAATATCTACAGTAAGCTTGAATAAACCTATATTGAATATTGAATGAGTTTTATCTATTATTTCTGTATTGATCAAATAGTATATCAGTAATATTTATAGAGTACATGAGTAACTGTTGCTTAGTAACTATTGCTAACAGCATAACTGCTTGAATAACGAACTAACAGCTAATAAACTAACTAATAGATTCTTTATCTATATACTAACACTATAATAAATAAATAAAACTTGTAGTGCCCTCTCACCCCGGGAATCTCAACTTAATATAACATTAATGTGATTATGCAGTAGTTTGTATTGTGATTCCAAGAATGCAAGGATGCCAATTTTGGTGAAAGATTTTTTTTTAATCCATATACTTTGCCTATGTTATAAATTTAATCCTTATATTTTGATTTCATCAATTTTAATTTTTATAATTTTTAAATTGGTTAAGTTTGATATTCATAAATACTCAATCTCTTTGTTTAAATTTTACTATATAATAGTCTCGTACTATGCGTAAAATTGTAAGTTTAGTCTCTGTTATCAAATTGGATCATTTTTAGTTGCTATATTTTTTTAATTTTGAAATTTTAATATTAAATCAAATAACAATAATTAAATCCATTAACAGTTTTTTTTAACAATATGTGAAAATAACAAACTAGCATGATATACACATAATGATATGTTTGACACATCATATTTTAGAATCAACAAAACTTAATTAATTTAACAGCTATATTTAATAATAATTAAAATTTTAAAATTCAAAATTTAATGAATTTAATAACTATATTTAATTAAGATTAAAAATTTTAAATTAAAAAATCATAAGAACTAAAAATATCAAATTAAAATATAATATTTATCTCCTCAACTTATGAAAATTAATAGTAGAATTTAATAAAATATATATATATAGAAAATTTTCGGCTAAAATACAAACTGTTCAAATCATCAAATTATTTGCTTGATTTATATTAGATTGAGTTTGAAAAAAATATTCTCAACTAAATCTCATATGAACTTTCAAAATTAAATTAAAAAAAAATATCTCATCCCATCTATGACCATGTATGTGGTGATTTCATGGCAACATCATATCAATACTTATGAAATTTGAATCTGCTAACACATGGCAATCAATCATTTATTATACATGGAAAACTTTCTCTTATTTCCTTATTCAATTTTCATCCCCTTTTTCTTAATTTTAACCATTTGTTGATGTTTGAGGTTGATGGGAAACTCTTTAAGGGGAGATTATCACGGGATCTGAAAAAAGGAAATTTAAAAGAAAGTTTTATAAACATTTATTTGCTTGGATCATCTATGATTTTAAATATGATTGCATAGTTAAAAGCTTTATTGAATAAATGACGGTAAAAGTATTATGGAGAATTTTATAGTAGGAGCTACATTACATTTCGTCTCATTTATTCAAAAAAATAAGTGAATTAATCCTTGTATTTTAGATTAAAGAGCAAATTAGTCTTTCTGTTAAAAATTTCATCAATTTTTACTGTTAAAAATTAGTTCTTATATGTCAAGCATGGCGTATACATGGCATGCCACGTATCACTGCCTAATTATTCTATCAAGCACACTAATTTTTAATAGTGCAAATAGATAGAGTTTTAATTGAAAAGATTAATTTACTTTTTAATCTAATATATAAGGACTAATTTATTTAATTTTTAATAAAAGATGTAAAATAAATTTTTACTACTAATACAATTACCTCAATTGAAATTTTACCTCTAAATGTTTCATATGATTTCGTGACGTGTTTGGATATTCAAATTATTGAAAATTCACCAACTCCTTTGAAAGAAAGATTTGGTGGTCTGCTCACAAGGGTTAGCACTAAAGTGAAATTAGCAGTGATTTTCAAGAAACAATTGTATTTAATATAGAAGGTTGAAATCAAAGACAAATATTCCTCTAAAGACGAAAATCATGGGTTAATGCTTGTTTTTACTCTCTCAGGTTAGCAAAGATTTGTTTTCAATCTTAATATCTTAATTATCCCATAAAGAATTAATATTTTTTAGTTCCTGATAAAAACATAAAAAATTTATTTTAATATTTTTTATTTCGTAGGAAAATGTTCTATTCCTACTTAAAAAGAAGAAGAAGAAATTTTGCTATATGTGATAAAACTTAAAAACTTACTTGATTTAATTTAAGATGCTCAGTTATAAGCATATTTTTATTTTGGTCACTGGATTATAAAAACTTTCAATTTCATCATTAATATTATCATTCAGTTCTGTTTTAATTACTCTCTGTTAGAGTATGAACAAAAATTGTAATGAACCAAAAGTTAGTGGTGTCAAAAAATCTGATTTCGGATTCCATTTCAATAAACTGAGTTTGTAAATATTTTTATTAAATATTTATGGAGTTATTTTACAAGTGAATTAGATTTTGGATAGGTAATGTTGTCAAATTAGTAATTAAATAAGGTACAGGGACTAAATTGTAATAGTAGTGAAATTTCAATTGTTATGGAATTTATGACTAGAAACAAAAGACAAGGATCTATTTGGCAAATAGAACATGAGCAAGATAATGATAGTCGATGAAGACTAATTATATGAAATTTAAAAAGGGTAAAAGGGTAATTTAATAAATAAGTATGAAATGTAAAAATAATAGTATGTAAAAATAATAGTATTAATAAAACAAAAGTTGGTGGATGGAAACAGAATATTCATCTCTTCATCCATGTAAACCAAAACCACCAACTTGAGGAGGAACAAGAATCGACCTTAGGGTCCAAAATTTCAAAGCTTCAATTGGTTAATCAATTTAGTCTCTCTTTTTTTTTATGTAATTTTTATATTTTTGGAATCTCGGTAGTTTAAACTAGCTGACCGTATATTATTTTTTAGAACTATTAAAGATTTAAGGAGTTGGCATTGATGAATCTTGGAATTTTTATGTAACACCCCAAACCCGGCCTAGAAGTTAGGCCCGAGTCCGGCGTGTCACATTGAAGTATTTTTGCGAAAACCTTGTTCTCATTGAAAACCCTTCTTAAGAAAAAGTTAAGTAAAATCCTTATTTCTTTTCAAAACGAGGTGTATTTAAAAGCTATTTCTTGTTATAAATTACTAATTACTTGGAAAATATTTATTGCGGAAGCTTAATTTAAAAAAAAACAACAATAAATTTTAGATAATCTTGAAAATTGGATGAAGCAACTAAATCCATGTTTTGTTTCTAAGTGTAAACCATAAGAACAATAATGAAATAAAAACCGGAGATAAGGCCTTATTACAATTTGAACTAAAATAACTTCAAAATACTAGGAATTAAATAAAAGACTAAGTCAAAAACTTATTGCCAAGTGGCCACCTTCGAGTCCCTCCATCCATCGAACCGCCTACTGAGGATCACCTAAAAAAAATGTAAAATGAGGGGATGAGTTTACGAAAACTCAGTGTGTACAACCCTTAACAATTATATATATATCATGCAACACAAGTCATCTTGGGCCTGAGCCCAATCCAATAGCAGAACAATATTAAAGCAATCAAGTGCAAAAATCCCACCCACCCAGCCTCTACACACCATCTCCGTCCAACCCTACACACCATGTAGGGATATAAATATCGACCCACCCATCCCATACACACCAATGGTAGCACCGGTTGCAGTACTACCTATCGTTGCAGCAAAGCTGCTAATCATACATTGGGCTTAAAAAGCCATCGGTGGATCCATGGTCATCAAGCAACCATGCGAACCTCAAATTCTTCCTCCGTTTCATCAATCCCACCCATATGCAACATACATCTCATGAATGCAACATACACATTTCCACACATTAAGCACCTAGGGGTATTTTAGTCATTTCACTACCCAGGGGTATTTTGGTAATTCTACCTTATAAGGGCATTTCAGTAATTCTACCCTACAAGGGTATTTTAGTAGTTCTACCCTACAGCGGTATTTTCATAATTCTACCCTACAAGGGTATTTTCGTAATTTCTACCCTATAGGGGTATTTTCATAATTTCTTAATAGTACGGGTTTTAATTACGAACTTTGGCCCATCAACAAGTCCTCGCGGCTAAAGTGAATAGACATTATGCACCAAGTAGGATTCAAGAGAAGAGGAGGTGGGTCACTAGGACCGCTTAAGTACCAAGCTCTTCTTAGATCTAATCCTGACATGCATACATCCATTGCCGCACTCTAACCTTGCGACTTGTCCACAGACATGTTTGATTAATTAATTAAGTTTTATGTTGCTTGAGAGTACATTAAGTCTAGGTCTAGAGTCCACCATAAAACCCTAGTAGTCTACATGCTTCTCTAAAATCACATATGGCCCATCAAACCCAATCATGTCCATATGGCCCATTCGGCCCATTCACAAATATATGGCCCACCAGGCCCGGTCTTGTTCAAATCATTCAACCATCAATACCAACTCATCATTTAACATCACTTATCAACTTTTGCCGATTTGGGCCCACAAGCCTGTCGGGCCCATTTAGCCCCCTTTTGGCCCGGTTGGCCAACAGTGGGCTGAGACCATGAGATCGCTCTCTTGGCCTTGGTAGTTGTATCGGTGTTTCCACACAAATGTTCGCACGCTCGTGTGGTTGTCGGTGCCAACCTTTTGGCTTTTCGGCATTCTAGCTTTTTGGGTTTCGGCTTTTATCGATTTGTCGTGTGTGAAGTGTATGTACACACCTGCTTAATGAGACGTGTTATACTATCCTCAGCCTTGAACCTACAACTAATGCCAATCCTCAAATCAATCCCACATTTAACCACAACATTTACCAAAAACCGAAGCCTTACCATAACCTTACCGTGTGCCACCAGTTCTTATAGCCCCTCATTAGCTACTATTCACAAATATCCTTAAATCTGCATTAATCTTAATCGTTAAAGACAAAATCATAGTTCCACTTAAGTCACTCTTTCTCTTACTATAGACTATTCGGCCAACATATCCCAAAATCAAGAACACTTACCCAAAAGCCGAAACGAATGGATAGTTTTTTGGCAGAGACTTGTAGATCCCTATCACGTTTGCGATCTTTGAACCCTACCTTTGTTAATACAGGGTTAACGAAAAAAAAGAGTTAGATAGCCCTCCATCTTTTACCAAAACACACTAAGGATGTTTGACTAAGTACTTACCAAATCTAACCTTTGATCCTACGGCCTAGGTAGCTACTGAACGAAATCTAGCTTTTAAAACTTGATTAAGAGTAGATATTAGCAACAGATTTGTGATGGAGGGAAACAACAAGGAATCAACAAAAAGATAGGGCTATTCGATTATAAGGGAGTATTCAGCTTCTAGAGAAAGAAAAAGAACACAACACCAATAGGGATTTCGGCAAAAAGGAATGATAGTTATTCGGCAATGGAAGAATTCAACAATGGAAGAAACAGAATGAGGGAGAGAAGAAGAAAAGTAATGGAAAACCAAAAAAACGTTTCAAAGGAATTCGGCACCCCCTATTTATACACAAAACCAAAACTTTGGCTACCCCCAAAGTCCCAATCGGCTCCAACTCTTCCCAATCTCATCTCCTTGTTTTTCTCCCTGATAACTCCCCAATCCTTTTCCTACATTTTCTCTTCTGATCACTCTCCTTAGAGTTCATCATCACACCACTTCTAACCTTCTAGAAGGCCAAAATTAAACTCTTAAAAGAATACTAAGCTAGGATTCAAACCTAAGATCTCCTTGCTAGCCATAACGCCACCTTTTTATACCCTAAGTGGCGTCACTTAGCCACTCCACCATAAGGCTCTTTGATGCCATTTTTCCCTATTTTTATTTAAAAGCCCAACTACTCACCGCCCTGGTTCCTTTAATAATTAATTAAAAATTCATTCTCCTTCGAACCCAGAACTTCTCCAACACCCCTAGACACTCCAAATTTATTAAACCCTTAAAACCAATATGTCATTTGTCATTTTCTTGCTTACTAAAAAAAATCATGACCCAAAGCCTAAAGCCCAATTCATCTAGGCCCAAAATTTGGGGCGTTACATTTTAGGTACTAATTTGATAGATTTTAAGCTTAGGAGTGAAAAAGGACTAAATTGTGAAGTTAATTTATAGTTTTACACTATATGGACTAAAATGCACGAATTTCAAAATTTATGGAAAAATTGAGAAATTAGAGTACTAAATGGATTATAGTGAAAACATATTAGAAATATGAGTTCTAAATTGAAAGTTATGTTACTCCCAGTTTTAGGGACTAAATTGAATAATTGTAAAAGTTGCTGAAAATGTTTAATTGACTGTACATTTGTTTGTATATTGATGAATGGATGTGTTTATGTTAATCTATAGCTAATGTCAACCTAGATTCTTCAAGAAAAAGGAAAAGACAAAGCTGTTGATGAATAGCTCCGAGTTTACGGTTTGTGTTTCTATAACCCGAAATCATTTTAATTGCTGGAATTATGAAGTGTATTATTTGGTAAGATCATAAGGTGAGTTAAAATTAATGAATTGAGTTGAGTTGATTGAAATTGAATAGTTGTTTATGGTAAGGACTAGATTGAATAAATTTGAGATGTTTGTATAATAAAGTAAATGCACTATTAAATGTGATTTGAGATGAGTTATGATGATATGTGTGTGTCTATGTGTGTGTATGTGTATTAATGATTGACTAATGAACAAATGTTATTGAATTAAGATATTGACTTATCAATGTAATTGTGAAATGGTTACCCTATTAACTGTTTAGGCAAGGTCGAGTATATTTTGCATGTCATAGGATAGGAAAAGTTCAGGGTTACTTCGACTATGTGTTGATGAGGCAATGGGTGCCAAATCACTTTGGTTATACCGATGAGTGTAGGCTGCAACTTATTACTTCAGATTTATCTGATGAAGCACTGCGTGCTAAATTGGTATGTTGGTTGGATCTGTGTATTCGTCTGAGTCCGAGTCAAGTTAATAGGGAGTTAAAAACGTAAAATGATAAAATGAATCGTGAAATGAATTGGTATGATGATTAACAATGCTCAGTGATTCGAAAGCTCGAAATTTGAAATAAAGATGTAATTATATATATCGTAAAGATATTAATTCTGGTATAAATGGGATTAAAATGCTATAATAGTAAATAAAAATGATAAAATAACATAATGCAAAATTTGAATTGTATATAATCCTTATGATCTATGAATTATGCATTTTAATGGTTTATGTTTTATAAATTATATTGTTCAGACTATAGAAACACCACTGTGTGCATTTTAGTGTACGGTTTTATTTTCTGTGCGCTGATTAGGTTCTAATTTTGTTTGCTTGTCAACATCAACATCCAACAGTGATCCCAGACTAAAAAAGTGGGTAATGTGGTTGTTTGTAAATGATGTTTACCTAAGAGAGTCTTATGATTCTATAATGCTATAGTTGTAGATGATGTTTTGGTAGTTTTGGTATTTTGGTATGATATATGTATATGCAGTAGTTGGTTGATAATGAGATGAGTTTAATGAATGTCAATTTGTCATGTTAATGTTGGTAATGAAGTAGTTGAATGATATATGTGAATTGGAATGTATAATATATGGTGTTTCTGATAAGTGGTTAAGGTTTGTATGTTTAATAGTTAAATAGTGTCTAAGTGATACATCATGAATAGGTTCTGGCTACATAAATTGGGTGATGGAATGGCAAGACATTTGAGTTGAATTTGTATGTTTTAGCAAGTTTGGTGCATAAATTGTGGGAATGAATTGTGAGTCATATTTAGATGCTGAATGGTTAAGTTGAATTTTGTCTAGTTGGTTATTTTAAGGTGTCATTTGAGGCATATTGGTATTTTGTATGGTTGAGCTAAAATGAGCCAAATTGGTATGTTTCTATTGAGTTTAAACAGGTTTGGAATAGGAATTAAA
This sequence comes from Gossypium stocksii, assembly GCA_020496765.1. Classification (NCBI taxonomy): domain Eukaryota; kingdom Viridiplantae; phylum Streptophyta; class Magnoliopsida; order Malvales; family Malvaceae; genus Gossypium; species Gossypium stocksii. The sequence continues at coordinate 62,405,013 of CM035622.1, forward strand.
ATGCATTTGAACATAAGTTATGCTTGGAACATGGTTAGGTATGAATTAGGTTCTTAATGACACATTTTGTGTCACACGATCTGGCCACACGACCGTGTGTCACACACAAATCAGTGACACGACCGTGTGCTATTGAAATATAGCATGTATAAATGGCACATGGTCACTGATTATTACATTAGTTAGCCATACGCCTGTGTGACTAGTTATTGGTATGCTTGTTTAGTTTTGTACAACCTCAATTTGTTACACGGTCGTGTGACTATTATTGAATAATTGCATCTTTAACCCACACGGCTAGGTGAGTTACAAGGTTTGAATATACGGCCGTGTGACTCTAATTTCACACAGTTACAGCTTGTCACACGGCCTGGGCATACGATTGTATGACCCTTGTTTGTACAATTTCCTTTCTTTTTGTAAAAGTTCCAAAATGATCCTTGTTTGTGGCCGGGTCAATTCTAGAGCTTTCATAAGCTCAATTTAAACATGATTTGGTTTGTTAAGCATGATTTATAAGAGCATAAGTAGTTATTCAATGTTTAATTGAACTTTCAGGAATTATGAATTGTGTGTATTTGATCTGTAAATTGTTGTAACATCTTATCGTTTGAGTCCGGCAACCGGACCAAGTGAGGAGTGTTACAAAAATGATGATAATTAGTTAACAACTAAGTGCCTTCCAAACAAAGAATGTAAACCAATTAAGGTTCCTACATTATAGAACACTGTAAAAATGTTTGGACTAATCAACTACCATGAAGACTTGACTAACATATTTAATATTTAATCATAATTAAGTTTTCTAAAGTGAAAATTAACTGTATAAATTTAGATGTTCATGAATATCTAAATTTTTTTCATATTCAAATATTTTATTTACCTATTTGTAATGAAATCAAAGCAGATGCATATCTTCTTTGGATATACATTATCCGAACTTACTTGAAATCAAGTGCGCAAGACTCGCAGTTTTAATCTTTTTTACTAAAGTTAATTCAAAACAGCTAGATCTTAATCAATATTCTACATATACTATATTAATGATAATGAAACCAAAACAACACTAAACAATAATGTCGATAATGGATGTAACTATTTAATCCCACACCTATAGCTTTTCCTAGTTCAGCCAGCCATCCACCATCAAATGCGTATTATTTCATATAAAAACCGGCTAAAAAATTAAAGAAAACTTCAAGGCAAGTTATTATTTAAGCTACCACTTTAGAAAAAAGGGAACCTAGGCAGCTAGATGTGGATTAGATCAAATGTGTCTCACACACAAAAGGATCTAAGGCCCCTTTGTCGCCTTGCATTAAACAATAATGCCTAAGCACATGCCATAATACAATAACAAATAATCACGAGTAATATTCCAACACAAACTAGTGACTCTTTTGGTCACACAGGTTTCAACAAATCTTTTTCAAAGAGTGTATTTTGGAAAAAAAAAAGAATAGGAAACCACCACCATAGCAAAGCTAGACGGTCATGCTTTAGCATTAGCATTAATTGCCTTATTAGCTTTATACACAACGCCTGTTGTTACTTGCAAGAGGCTTCATTTGAGCGAGAAAAAAAAGATGATTTTCTTTTAATTTTTTTCTCTATAACAACATACATTTCATGTTTCAAGTCTATTCAGTATAGCTCGTAAAGGAAAATGAGGGAGAACAAAGCTTTTCGAGTGTTGATAATATCTTAGATATTGGTGCTTGATTTTTAGATTCACTTGTGCATTGCCATTCAAGGCGAACTACTTGATAAGCTTCTTCGGGGTTGTAACCTTGGGCGATCTTAGCATTCATGATATCTAATAAGTTACTTCCTTTTTCTCAGTAAGGGGGTTCTTATGTCACGGGATTAGATTTTAGTCTGGCAAACCGCACAGCCTTAGGGGATTTCTTGGGTTCAAATCCTCCCTAATTCAACCTTCTATTGAAAAATGAAAATTCTTGTAGAAATTCTCTAAGGCACCGAAGCAAAGTGGAAGCAAACTCTAAAGAAAAAAGAAGCTATAAACGAACAAAAAGCCATAGAAAAATAGCTCACACAAAGTGTTTGAGTAAATGCTTTTAATAGTATTCAATTACTATGAAGGATTACCACTAAGTGAACACAAATGAAGGGGAAGGCCTCTATTTATAGTTGAGCTCCCCTAAAACTAAAGGTATATATTGAGTTACATTAACAGTCGAGATTTGTGCCTATCTACAAGATGTGAGTCTTAAAGGATTTAAACTCTATACATCTTTATCCTTTAGGATTTAGATTAATTACCTTGGTAACTATAGTTTTACTAGAGTGTTTCTCTAGGCCACCAAAACTTCTAGTAGATGAGCTTTTCCATAGGTTCCACGAATCGAGCCAATTCATGTAGGTCAAATGAGCCCTATTTAATAAGTTTACCTCTATGGAATGCTCTGTATGCAATGATCATAGACTTTGATCCGCTTCCCCTAGCATTCTCGCCCACCCATTCTCGTGACACCCTCGTGCGTCCTTGAGATGACACTGGTTTGACTCATCTCGGGATGATCTCGATGCCTAAATTCATTCCCAAATACTCTCTCTGTCGGGTAGTTCCACCTCTCTAAACATTTACCTTAGCTTATGTCTCCACCGTTGCCTAACTTGCACTGTATTTTTCTCTTATACACCTTGATCGTAAGAGGTCACCACTCTTACTTGCTCCCATTATGACTTGCCTCGATCAGGATCCTCTTGATCTGCACAAATAGGCTTAGGCATGCCTACATTTAACACCAAGTTCACCTTGAAAAATGTGGGGTAGTTTGTATTGTGATTCCAAGGATCAAGGATGCCAATTTTGACAAAAGAAGATTACTTAAAATTTGTTTTTAGTCCCTATAGGTTGCGTAAGTTATGGATTTAATCCCTATATTTTGATTTGGTTAATTTTAACTTCTATAATTTTTAAATTGGTCAAGTTGAATATTCACAAATATTCAATCTATTTGTTTAAATTTTGCTATATATTAGTCCCGTACTATGCTTAAAATTGTAAATTTAGTCTATATTATCTAATTGGATCATTCTTACTTTCTATACTTTTTGAATTTTAAAATTTCAATCTTAAAACAAATGACTATAGTTAAATTCATTAACTGATTTTTTTTGACAATATGTGAAAATAGCAAACTAGCATGGTATACACATAATGATATGTTTGACACGTCATATTTTAGAAACAACAAAACTTAACTTAATGAATTTAGCTACATTTAATAAGGATTAAAATTTTAAAATTCAAAACATAGTAAATCTACATTTAATTAGGATTAAAAATTTTAAATTAAAAAATCATAAGAACTAAAAATGATCAAATTAAAATATAATGATTAAATCCACAACTTACAATCATTAATAGTATAATTTAACCAAGAAAATGTGTCACAAATTTTCAACTAAAACAACAAACTATTCAAAGAATCAAATTATTTGCTCGATTTATATTTGATTGAGTTCAAACACAATTTTTTTCTCAATTAAATCTCATCTGAGCTTAATTTAATCCAAAACTAAATAAAATAATGAACATGTATGTGGTGAATTCATGGCTACATCATATCAATACTTATGAAATTTCAATTTTATCTTCTTATTCAATTTTCATCCCTTTTTTTTTTCTTAATTTTAACCATTTGTTGATGTTTGAGGTTGATGAATTAAAATGGAACTCTTTACGGTAGATCGACACTGGATCTGGAAAAAATTAAAAAAAAGTTTTATAAATGTTCAAGTGTCTAGTTTACTTGCTTGGATCATCTATAATTTTAAATATAGTTGGATAATCGAAAGCTTTACCAACTAAATGTTGGTAAAAGTACTATGGAGGATCTTATAGTAGGAGTCAGATTGCATTTTGCCCCATTTACTCAAAAATCAAGTAAATTAAACCATGTACTTTAGATCAAAGAGCAAATTAGTCATTCTATTAAAATTCCATCCATTTTTATTCTTAAAAATTGGTCCTTATACGTCATGCTATCATACACACGACACTCCACGTACCATTGTATGGTTATTTTGTCAAGCGTGTCTATTTTTAATTGTACAAATAGATATATTTTTAACAGAAATGACTAATTTGCTCTGTTTTTTTTTTTTTTTTGTTGAAAAAAAATAAGGATTATACTTAAATGAATTGGTCACAAAAACAATCAACTGTATTAAAACATATGAGTTCTAAAACCTCCCTTGGCATATTGTCATAAACTTGCATATCTTTCCTCTTGTTTATCGACATTTTGGCTAAGCAATCAGCAATTCGATTCTTTTCTCTGGGGACATGTCTCAAACTTTAATGTTCAACACGTGACAAAATCTGATGAATCCGTCTAACCAAAATAGAGTTTGAATCTACGAATGAACTATCTTGGATTCCTTTGATCACATTCAAGCTATCATAATGAATCACTATCTTGCTATAGCTTTGCCGTTGAAGAAGGACCAAGCCATCTAAGATACCTCATAATTTCGCATCAAAAGGCAAGCATTTCACCACATGCTTGTTATACCCGAAGATCCACTCCCCAACCTCATTCCGCACCATTCCCTCGACACCCCTAATCCCGAGTCATGTTTAACCGCTCTATCAGAATTTTAAATGAACCCAATTTCCTGACAAGGGTTGACAAGGACTATTTTCCTGATAACTACTTTGAATATCCTTACAAACCAACATGTATTGTTTTCCTCAACTGTATGAGGCTTTAGAAACCTCAAAAGAAGTCTAAGTTGTACCTTGGAAAATAGAGAGATTCCTATTTTCCAAATGCGCCAAGCAATCAACCCAAAAAGACAAGGCCAACTAGTCCCCTTATATTCAATCTCGAAAGATTCTATAAATTAGAAACAAGCCATTCATAAAGGTTAGTTGAAAATATGTACAATGTTGATTTATCAAAATGACTTGCGCTTAAAATTCCTTCGCGGTTGAATAGTCCTTGAACATATCTAAGATATCTTTTATGGATTCACCACAATGTAAGTAGGAGTTGTCGTGACCAACACCTCTTCTCACACGCTCGACATTAGTAATTAAACATTGCTTAAGCACTAGCAACAAAAACAACATTACCCTTTGGGGCCCCTAAAATTTCCACACCAATATCCACTCTGTATTTCTAATGGACCAAGTTCCTTCCTGAATCATCCAATATGCACTTTTCACGAAAAAAGACCCTATTGGATTATGCATCCAACTAATCCTATTCGACCTCGTAGAATGATAGGGAGGGGGAATGCTTATATCATTATTAATGACATTATCCGATAGCCAAACTGAAAAATGCCTAAATTCAATGTACCTTCATCCGTTACCATGTCACTAAGTAAACAACAGAAGTAATATTGGACTGCAAAGGGATATGATTTATTAAAGGGCCTATTTTTAGAATCGAAGGATCCTCCTATTGGCCGAACTAAATTATCTTAAAGCAGAGACCAGACCTTAGAGATTCCTTTCCAAAGAAAAGAACATCTACTCCTTGCTATATTTTCCGGGAGTTTTTCTTTCATGTTATATTTAGACCAAAGTATATAGATCTGTAAAGCATTACCTTTTGCAACTAAGTTGAATCTAAGTTTCAATAAGAAAAAGGTATTTTGATCTCTCAATTGCCTAAGTCCAAAATCCCCACAACACCATGGTTGACACACTGAATCTTTGCTAACGAGAGACATACTCTTCTTACTATTAGTAAACCCTTAAATGAATTGCTTGACCATACGTTCAATCTCATCACTAATTCCTTTAGGAATAATCATGGACTATATAAAATACGTAGGAATAGATAATAGGACCACTTGCGCCAAAGTAACTTTGCCTACAAGCAAGAGTTTCTAGCCTTCCAACTCTAACATTTGTTTTGAACCTTTTCCACCACAAACCTTAGAGTGATGTTAGTAACTCTTTCATGGAATAGGGGAACCCCAAATAATAGCCTAGATCCTTTACTTTTTTTAAACCAATCATACCACTAATTACCCTTGCCAAATTTTCCTCAACTGTACTTGAAAAGAAGATATTTGTTTTTCCAGAATTAATCTTGTGACCATAGAAAACGAAAAAATTCTTTAAGATGGCCATAAGTAATTTGGCTTGTTGGATGTTTGTTTTGCAAAAGATAACCAAAAAATCTGCAAAGAATAAGTTAGATAGGGCTAAACTGGTCCGTGATAACTGGATAGGACATCACATGCCTAAAAAGACAGTAGAGTGTATACTATGTCTCAGTCATACCATACATACCACAAAGAGGTATGAAGACAGTGGACGACCTTGTCGAATCCCTCGAACAGGCTTGAATTTCTGTGTAAGTACTCCGTTCCATGAAACCTATATAGTAGAATTAGAGATTGCAGACATAATTACATTCATGAGGAAATTTGAAATACTTGCAGCCTAAAGCGAGGCATCGATAAACTCCCATTGCAACCTATCATATGCCTTCTCCAAATCAATCTTAACTACCATTCATTGCTTGTTATTTCTTTTTCCTTTCATAGAGTGTATAACCTCCTATGTTATAATGGTATTATCCACAACACTTCTACTTGTTATGAAACCTGTTTGTTCTTGAGCAATTAATTCGGGAAAAATAAGTTTAAACCAGTTGGCTATAATCTTCATAATTAGCTTGTATAGTAGCAAACACAAACTAATTGGGTGAAATTGAGCAAAATTCTTAGGATTATAGACCTTTAGAATAAGAATTATCAATATATTGCTTAACTCAGAATCAATACTCCTTCCATTAAAAACATTTTTGGCCCATTTACAAATATCTCCCCCAACAACCTCCCACTAGTTTTGAAAAAATAGAGCATGAAACTCATCACTACTTGGGGCCTTCAAAGGAGCCATGTCAAATAATGTATTTTTTATTTCATCATTAGATATTAGTCTACCCAAAAATTTAATATCAGAACCATCAAGATTAGGAAAAGAACTTAGGGGTAAGCCCTTCATAAGTTCTGTACTATTACCATATAATTTCTAAAAGAAAATAATTGCTTCTGTTCATAAAGCATTTGGATCATAAATCCACTCTCTGTCAGCATTCTGGAAGGCTGTAATTCTATTACATTTTCTTCTTTGAAGCATATATTTGTGAAAAAACTTAAGTGTTGCGATCAACAAATTTAAACCATTCATATCTTGCTTTCTATTTCCAAAGTAACTCCTCATGATGAAGGATGATTTCTAGCTATTCCTTTAACCTCAATTCCCTCTGAAGTAATTGACTCAAAATCAAACGTTTTATTATCTTTTGAACATCCAACAAATTTTTTATTAAACGCCTTTTGTAAGTCTCAATATGTTCATACGTAGACTTATTCCATTCCTTTACATTAGAGGTAAAGTGGGATAAAGAATCTAACATATTCCCATTAAAGTTTCACTTACTTTAAACAAAGGATGAGAAACTTGAGTGTTTAGTCTACCCTGCCAAAAAATGGAAAAGGCTTTCCTTTAGGTAAATTAAGCTCTGGAGAAATAGATAGAAGAAGAGGTCTATGATCTAATTTGATTCATGGAAGATAAGCAGCCAAACTATTAGGGAATGCTCTCATCTAAGCATTATTACCAAGATCGATCTAATCTCTCAAAAACATCAACTCTATGCCATGTAAAAGGACCCTTGAATCCCAAATCACGAAGCTCGACTACCTCCACAAATTCACCAAATAGAGAACAACCCTTCCCTCTGGATCATTTGTCTTTCTTTTCACAAGAAGAAAGAATAGCGTTGAAGTCCCCCATAACTGCTCATGGTGACAAATTCAGAGGGAAAGCTGATTTTAAATCTTCCCAAAGCAACTTTTTTCTCTGTCTATCAAGACTTCCATAGACAAAAGCGACAAAAATATTCTACAAGAGGAATCCATTAGAGACTCGTATTAAAATAAACTAAGTGTGGTTTTGAATTACCTCAACCCAAATCAAGTCCTTCCAACCAATCCAAATGCCTCTAGAATATCCAATCTCTTTCACATGATAGGGCCGCTGAAACCCCAACTTAGCGATAATTCTATCTACCTTAGCACCACTAACTCTTAGTTCAAGTAAACCAACAATAATTGGTTTATACTCCATATTATACTCATAAAAGTTTCGAGGGATTTTAACACTGGCACATCCCTGAAAATTCTAAGGAAAAGTTGATAAATTCATAAAAAAGATAAAAAGGGAAACCGACCTCTATTATTCAGAAAGTGACTTATCCGCCGGCCTTGTATCCGCATCATGAAGATCCTTATTACTGGCCTTGTTTTCCAACTGAGAAGCAATAAGGTCGACCATGGATTTCATTGAGTTAGATAGAGGGACTCTTGAATTTCCAAACATTTAAAATCAACTTCTACACCCACAAAGAGGCTTGTTGAGTTTCTTCTTACCCTTATCGACTCTGATTTTCTCACCAGTTCCTCTTCTTTTCCCACTTGACATTCTAAAACCACCCTCTTTCGAGCTTCCACCATTAATTTCAAAAGTGATTTTTGGTTGCAAATTTTATTTCTTGAAAGTAACAACTGAGTGTTTTGTGGGATCCAAAACACCCTCACTCAACGAAATTCCAACCTCCATCGAACCCTCAAAGGTCGAGTTAAAATGAGAAGTAGTATTGGAATTAATTTCAACACTCAAACATGAATTTCTTTTAGTTAGAGAATCAACAGTATGTGCACTAAGGGAAAACTCGTTAATAAAATTTGGTTCATTTTGTTTCAACATTGCTTGGGCCTCCAAATTAAAGGCTTGGGAGTTAGAGCACGAAATCACAAAGTCACCATTGGCCCTATTAAGAATTTTTGTTGGTTTCACAATTTGGTTTGGCCTACTTTCAAAACAATAACCTTACTTGAGCCCTTAGAAGAAGAGGCTCTTGTCCACCCAGGATCCCCACTACTATCAACTAAACTGCCACTCACCATCGAGCCTGGCAAGCCAACCATCTTCACGTAGCCCACTTGAGCAACCTTGCTACCCAACTCCCTAGAAATCTCATCAACAACCTTGTTGTCATTAATCAAAACCCCTAAGTCAGAATTAACAATAAGTTCCTTTCCCTTAGATATGAAATCCTTAGATTTCTCACCACCATTAGCACTAATTTCTTCATTTTTATCTAAGAAAATAAACGTAGAGAATCTAGATCCCCCAAAAATTCTTCTTAGATTTTCCTCTTCATATATCTATTTGCTTGAAAATCACTGTAATCTCCTCTCAATAACCATCCACAGCCTGTAAGTGTCATTCTCATTTCCCATGTCGACCTCCTCTGTGGGCATTTTAGTTTATGAGTTTTGCTTCTTCGATTGTGCCATGCTTCTGACTCGAGTACAAGCCTCCTTTAAATAACCATAATATCCATAAGAGAAGCAGACAACCGGCAATGATTCGTATTCAATTTATTGAGATTTGCCATTAATCAACACCTGTAACACCAATAGTTTGTGCAAATTAATAAAGACGACCATACGAGAAAAACACCCCCTTACTTTAGTATCCCTGTTGAAATCTAGTTTAACAAGTCTCCCTATCATTTCCCTGATCTTCTAGAGGACCTTTCTCTTGTACAATGCCCTGAAAGACCCTGTAATCTAATCCAAGTCTTGACAACACTAAGGTATGGATGAGCTAGATTAAAATCAATTGTCCAAGGTTGCACTGTCAGATATTGTCCGAAGACGACCCAAGGCCTTTGAGATATCACTTTGTCGAAATCCTCTTTTTACAAGAATTTTGCTAGAAAATAACTGTTTCCAATGTCCACCAATTGATCGGTGCAAAAGGTCTCCAAATACTATGAATCCTATTAGAAAAAGTCATATACCCTGTATTACATCTCAACAGTTTTATTATTACCATAGTAGACATATCCCGAATGAGAAATTGATGAACCCTTTCCAAAAACTTAATCGAAGAAATTCTATTGATAGTCGATTTCCTAATATCCCTTTCACCAAATTCAAAATCATCATCACCTTTCGAATATAAGAATTCAACCGTCTTCTTCGGATCTGGTTGTCCCTTACCCACTAGCTTATCCTTCCAAGACAAGGTCGGCTCATTAGACAAATCCATGTCCCTCAACTTGTACGGATCGACATGTTTATCCTTGAACCTCACCTTCTATTAGGAGTTAAATTGTATTTGCTCTTTGATCTAATATATAGGAACTAATTTACCCATTTTTTAATAAAAAGGGCAAATACAATCTAACTCTTAATAGAAGGTCCTCTATAACACTTTTACCTCTAAATATTTCATATAGTTGGATTTTGTGGTGTGTTCAGATATTTCAATTATTGAAAATTCACCTGAAAGAGAGATTTGGAGGTCTGCTCACAAGGGTTAGCACGAATGTGAAACTAGAAGTGATTTTCAAGAAACAATTGTATTTAATATAGGTTGAAATCAAAGAAAAATATTCCTCTAAAGACAAAAATCATGGGTTAATGCTTGTTTTTACTCCTCAGGTTAGCAAAGATTTGTTTTCAGTCTTAATTATCCCATAAAGAATTAATATTTTTTTTGTTCCTAATAAAAACAAAAAGTAGTAACGAATATGTTTGAGTATTTTGATATTTTCTATTTGGTAGCAAAATGTTAAAAGGAAATTTTAGTTCCTATGAAAAAACTTACCTAATTTAATATAAGATAAAGTAAACATAGTTTTATTTTAATCATTGAATTATAAAAATTTTTAATTTTATCATTTAACATTATCATTCGGTTTTAATTATCCTATATTAAATCATGAACAGAATTGATGATAAGATAGTAGCTTTATATTTATACGGGCAAAATCTGCGGATTTGATGATAATTGGTCAACAACTAAACTGTAGTTGTGCCTTCCAAAAGATAAGGGAACCAAACTCAACTGCTTCCAAACAACAAATGGCAACCATAGAACACTGTAAAAATGTTTGGACTTCACAACTACAATGAAGACCTGACTAGAATATTTAATATTTAATCATCATTAAGTTTTCTGAAGTGATAATTAATAATATAAATTTGGATATTCGTGAATATCTGAATTTTTCTTTTTTAAATATTCAAATATTTTAACCAACTATTTGCAATGAAATCAAAACAGATGTCAATCTTTGGATATACATTATCCGAACCTGCATGAATTAAAATGAGCAAAACTTGCAATTTTAATCATTTTTAGTAAAGCTAATTCAAAACAACTGAATTTTGATAAATTTTCTACATATACTATATTAATGATAATGAGACCAAAACAGCACTAAACAACAATGTCCATAATGGATGTAACTACTTGATTAATCCCACACCTATAGCTCTTCCTGGTTCAGCCAGCCAGTATAAAAACTGGCTCAACACCTATAACCTAGAGGGGACCGGAACGATTTACTGCATCGGTTCAGCATCCCCGTATGGATGCACCAAGCAGGAGCAGATACTACCTCAACTTCTTCTCCGATAATGATATGAGCTGCAAAAATAGAACCAGCAGATAAATCAATATATGTAGCTATCTTGAACAGATATCAAATGATTAAACACCGGTGACATGCTGCTTGATAAGGATAATACATGCGTGCGAGACCTAAATACATAGGTTGTCAAAATCAGGACTAAAAGGGACAGCTAAACTTCGACACCAGTTTAAGGTTCTGCTTGGTACGGAGGATGGAAAAACTGTCAATCTAAGGGTTAAGCATATAATGTAAGTGATTATGAATCTTAACCATTTGATTAACAAATTTTCCATCCTCACTCTTTTCCATCCTTCTTACCAGGCAAAGCCTAAGAGAATGACAAAGAGAGACGATGAAATCTTCTAGTCGGAATATTTAGTATGAACATAGTGATCATGTAGAATTTTCAAGAAACATACAGAATTTATTCTCGAAACTCTCCAAAGAAGGCTGAAACAGAAACCAAGATTACTCTAGGAGATGAATGAAGAACTTGAAATCTCATGTTGAGGCCTTTACCTAAAATAGGTGCTTGTAAGCTTCCTGATGGTAGTAGTTTCAATGTCTATGAGAAAGTCATGTTTAATACAAACAATATTTGTCTAAATGCAAACAAGCGTTTACTGTTTAACATTAGGGAAGATGCAGGAAGACGTCATCTTTGTTTGCAACACCAGAGGCAAATATGTTGTCTATCTCTAAACAAAAGCAAATTGTTGATACTGTTAAGTTCAATCAATCAAATACATGAAAATAAAAAAATTTATGTGGAAAGCATGGTGCAAACCAAACCATAAACCGCTGTTGTCAAGGCAAGACTGATCTAATTTTTCTTCTAAAAAGACATGCAAGGTTTTGTTGTTTTTCTTTTGTTGGTTAATACGCATGATTTTTTTTAGTGATACATGTATAATTAAATGTGTCTCACATGAAAGGATCTAAGGTCCCTTTGTCGCTTTGCATTAAACAGCAATGCCTAGGCACATGCCATAATAGAACCACAAAGAATCATGAATAATATAATCCAACACAAACTAGTGACTCTTGTGGTCACCCAGGTTTCAACAAATCTAGTTCAAAAGAGTGCATTTTGAAAAAAAGAATAGGAAACCACCACCATAACAAAGCTAGACGGTCATGCTTTAGCATTAGCACTGATTGCATTATTAGCTTTATACACAATGCCTGTTTTTACTTGCAAGAGGCTTAATTTGAGAGGGAAAAATATGATTGTTTATTTTCTCTTGTACCTAGTTGTATCAATAAGGTATAAGATGAAAAATATAACAGAATCGAAATGGCCGGTCAAACCTACATATGGTTCACTCTGACATGACAATAAGTAGGAAACCAAATATAAGCGATTCAATGAACAGAGAAGAGAAGGATGCACTTAGTGATACATAAATGAAAATCAGGATAAGCTATGCACTCATTTTCATTCAAAGAACAAGCTGCAAGCATCTTCAAAAACACACAAACAAGGGTGTCTCTAAATCTATGCTGTCACACTTTCTGCCAGAAGAAACCCAGAAAATATTTAAATTGAGATTACAGAACAATGAAATCAACAACCTATCCGGAGGGCAAAACATTGGTGACTAGCATGATTTGTATAGCCATAAAATCTATGAGATTAAGAGGAATTTTAAGATCACAAGAAAGGTATCAAAGGCAATAAAGTTATTTAGAGTTGAAGAAAAACGAGGATAATACTAAGATATTAAGAACAAGAAATTATTCACAGGGTATTTCTTTCATATTAAGATACCACAAGCACATAGAAACATGAACTAGCTAATGCCTACACCAGTTTATGCACAAATATAAAAGTATAAGGTGCATATGATAATTGATAACCAACCTGACGAGCAACTTGAACTAGTCGCCGACTATCTCTAGATTCTTCAGATGTCAACGTGGACTTTTCTGAATCTAGAGAACCATTTTGTTTCTCCTTTATCTTCTTGTGCAAAACGTCATCATCATGTGAGCAATCTCTGTCAGGGCTGCTCAAAGAATCCTTCTTCCTCTTTCTTTTGAATGTGTACATGAGAAACTTATTATTTGACAGTTGAGGAGAAGACCTTTCAGTTATTTCAGATGATTTAACATCCAAGTTCACTGCAGACACATCAACCGTCTCAAGATCTGTTTTGCAAGATGGATCCCCTGAAATTTCGGCAGATCCACTTTCCTGCCTTATCAACTGTTTTTTGTCTATCAGCGATTTATCATTATTTTTGTTATCATTGAAGTCGCAAGCTTTCCCAAACTCCACATCATCCTTCTGATCTTCATATCCTGATTCAGCAATTTCTTTAGCAGCATCTAAAGGTGAACTAGTGTTAGGAGAACGAGGATCCTTCTGAGTATCATGTTTGATGATCCTAGAGTCGTCCCCAAATTGAGCGTAAATTTCAGCATCATGCGAAAAACTTTCCGAGCACAATAGATCAGGTTCTTGGCACATTGCTACAACCTGATCAAGTACATTCATGGATGAGGAAGCTTTATTTTTCTTATATCTAGCAGCTCTTTTCCTTTTCATATGAAAAAAACTAAGAGGAAGAACTTGGGTAATGTTGTTCATCACTTTCAAGTCATCTGTTTTTCCTTCTAGTCTGCACATGTCAGCTCTTGTAGAAAGTTTCGAGGGCATACCCTTACCTTCTTCACCTTCTCCAGTATTTTCATTCTTTGCATCATCTACTTGCCTAGAAAGAGATAAATTTTCATTCAAAAGGCACCTTTCAAGCGCACGAATCCTATGAGTGCACCCATTTCTATACAGGTCAGGCTCTTTTCGTCTCATGACTATGGAGGCAAAATCAGGGTTACAAACATAGCAATTATCCTTACAAGAACCCTTATTACCCGCATTAGTTCTGCTCAGAACTGAACTCTTGATATCAGAAACAGTCACTAAATTAGTTTGTGCATCAGGTAAAGATCTGACAGACCAAAATTCATTGATTGTATTTTCCTGTGATCTTTCTACTGAAGCAGCAACATCATCTTTCAACCTTTTTTCATCCGAATATCGCACCGGGTCTTGTGACAGCTTCTCCAACTCATCCTGTGCTTCTCTCAACTCTGCTCTAAGATCTCTAACTATATCCTCAGCCTCTCCCAGTTGTGCTTCGAGCTCTTCAATTCTTTTCTGTTGATTCAAGGACATCATCTCTGCATCATTAACCTACAATCATAACAGACAGCAAATACGTCAGTTATTCAGCATTGTTGTCACTGCACTGACTACTCTTTAATTTATATAAATATTACATAAGTTGAATGGGTAACCGTATGAGAGTATAACGATTTCAAACATAAGGAATAAATTCACAAACATTTGAGCTTATCCAGGTCAGGTGGGTACCACAGTCATAGCTGAGTTGGAGTGATGGAGCACAACATATGTAACAAAACAATTTCTAATCCAATATAAGAAACACAAAATCATGATTTGCTGCTTGAACCTACTCGATCAATTAGGCCATATACATTCAACTTTAGCAAGTTCACCATGACAAGTTGTTGGACAATTCTTATACACATAAACCAATGAATTTGCATGATCGAATACATTTTCTCTCACCACAATTCATAAAAGCCTCTGGGGTTTAAGAGAAAACTAAATGGGTTTAACCATCAAACTAACCCACTGCAGGTAAAGCAAATACAACTATAAACAAAATACAAATGCATACTAAAAAATGAAATTCCAGTTGACAAACTTGCATTCCTTCAAGTACGCTACACCTGTGATAAATGTTTGAAATGCCTATATTATTGAAAGCAATCTGTTGAGGGAATGTTGGACTCTTAGTTCTAGTGACCAATAATGAAACCTTAGTAGACAGCTTTTATTTCAAAAAAAAAAAAAAAGGCTTATTAGAGTTCAATAAAACTATATCAGAAAAATGAGATCAAACATCAAAAACATTTATCACCAAACAAAACACACAATGAGAGGAAAGCCACATTACGATGCAAAAGGCAGTGAGCAAAAAAAATTATACACCCAAGCTGAAACATCGTCAAACAACAAAAACAAAAACAATCTTAAAAAACCAATAGTTACCTTAGCATCCAACATTTGTTTCAACCTAAGCAACATACGCAACGCCTCATCTTTAGCAGCGAACAGCTCTTGCTGATATCTTAGAGCCTTTCTCTCCGACACCATTATCCTCGCCGCCGCCTCTTTAGCCGTGTTCAGAATTATTTCGGCATAAGCCTTTTTCAAAGCCGTCAATTTCTGTTAAAAGAAAAAAAATCCAGAAAACATCAAAGAAAACCCACATCGAAAATACTCCTGTTGAACCAATTAAAAATCAAAACCCAAGTCCTTCTAACAAAAAAGAAGAAGAAGCAGCTTCAAAATTCATACCCAAAGAACAAAAAGTAGATTAGATTAAGTGTAAAAGAATAGAGAAACTTTACCTGGGAATCCGCCATTGTAGCCACTAATGCATCGAATTGATTCAGTTCCTTTCAGACCAAGTTGCGAACAACAACAACAGTATACAAACGGAGGTTTTGTTTTCCTTCCCTAGCAGCAGCTGTCTGTTACGAACTGAAAGACCCCTTATTTGCAAATACCAAGCTTACCCTCCACTCTCCATTTTATTTACCAACGAAGCGACTTCAGCTGACTTAAGCGGCGGTTTTTTCTTTTTATTTTTTAAGTTATAACATGTTTCCGGTTCTATTCTATTTCTTCCTTCCGCGCCAACGAAGTGGGGTCCACTAAGGAACTTGATGGACACGTGGCTGTCGATGCGTGAAGTGGTTTTCCGTTGGGGCGGTAGCTGATGGAGGGCGTAGCGTGAGGTAGTGGGTAGATAAGTGAGGCTCCGGAAGTGGGGTGAAAGTAAAAGCAGTTGGCAACGGCAAAGGCCACATTGGAGTTTTGAGTTGAGACTTGGGACTTGCGAGCGGTTAATTTAAGCTTAAGCTTGTCAACCTCCGCATACTTTTTTATTTGTTGGGTAACCTATAAAATTATAAAAAATTTCAATTTCTTTTATTCTTGTTTTAAATTGTTTTTAGTTTAATCACTCTCCATAATGATTAACGAGAGTAATAATGTAACTTTTTTAAACTGATATAATAAGTTTTCAATACTTACATCTTTTACTAATTTGATTGTTAAATACATATAATTAAATTATTATATATATTGAAAAAATAAAAAAATAAAATATTATTTATATTATTTCGTATCAGCACGTACTTGTATATTATATTCACACTCGAGTCTAAAAATAACATGATACTAAATAATATTATTAGATTAATAACTTGTGCCTTCGGTAATCCAAAAACGAGAAATGAAGAAACAAAAACAACATTTAGTGATAAAAAAACACAAATACACACAATGACTGACAACAGATTCTACTAGAAACTAGACAGCAATTGTTTTAAAATTTAACCTACAAAAATTTGGACTTCAATTAAATCTTTTGCTTTTAAGAGATTAATGTCGTTAAGCTGGTAATAAAGCTTGCTAAGGCATGTGATTTTGAGGAGATTAAGGTTAATGGTTCGGTAATTCTTGATGTCTAGAAAGTTAAAATCCCCATATTGGTAGCAAAGAAGTTTGCAGAAGCTTTCATCATTCTCAGTATCCTGCCCATAAATTTCATATTCAATAACATGGCTTAAAAAATTTGAATTAATAATATATATAAATAATAGTATACGTTTCCTTAAATAATATTATATTTTGTACTTTTCATAACATAAAACAATCATTTAATTATATTTATATTTAATTATATATATTTAATTAACGAATTGATAGAATTTGTAAATATAGAAAGATAACTTTATTAAATTATTTAGAATTAAGATTAAATTGATAGAATGTATAAATAATGAGAACTAAATATGTTATTATACTATTTAAAAAAGATCACATTATCAGCTCCATTCAATATTTAATGAAGAGTGACCAAAATAAAAAAAAATCTAAAATATTAGTGACAAAATTGAGAAGAAGTTGTTTAATTTAGTGACCGAAATAGAAACACGCTAATAGTTGGGTGACTAATTTGTGTAGTGTATATTTATTTATTTATTGTATCCATTTATACCGGTATAAAATTACATACTCTTTGTCATACTGTTAGTGTTATATGATTAATATTTTAATGATTTTTTAAACAATGTTCGGGGTGGGAATGGAGGTAGCACAGTTTGAATCCATGCCAAATGAGTGTGATAAAAACTTTAAACACAGCTCCATCATATTTTATATTTTATTTATATAAATCATGTATGTCAAATTTTATGTAAATTAAAAATTTTTAAATATTTATTTTATATAAAAAAATTTTAAATCATTCAATAAATATTAATGCATATACTATTTTATATTAATATAATAGAAATATTGAATTTTTCAAAATTTTACATCCATAAAAAATATAATTATATCGATAAATTTAATGATTTAATCATTAAAAATATTAATTATACAAAAATATATAAAATGATATAAAAATAATTTAATTTTACATATAAATACATCACTCTCCACATATATATTATATAAAAATGTACGCTTGTGTGGCATGATTTCCAAATGTGGACATCACACATAAGCAAAATTTATTTATTTAAAAACATTTGAAATAAATGTTTCAGTTTTTTTTTTAATTTTACATTTGAAAATCTTATCCATGTGAAAAATAATATTATCAAATTTAAATTTTACAAATAAAAATTATAGCATTATTATTTTTATTATCTTTAACTAATTTCATTTTATTATAAATATTTTATTGTTATAAATTGGATATCTATTAGGATAAAATGTTTGATATATTAAGAGAAGAAACATTACAAATATCCTATTGATTAATAAAATGCATAATTCCTTTTTGTTCTCTTATTTTTTTTTCTTTTTTACTTTCTTTATTATTTATTTATATCATGTTATCAACACAATATTATTTAAAACTTACCTTCGTTGTATTAAAGATCATATTTATTCAAGACCTTAAACGACAAGATGTAAATATTGACAAAATGCAATTGATGTTTTTAGAAAAAGATATGATGGGTATGCTTTATTTTATTTCTACATTTTTTTTTAGTTTTCTTGATAATATAATGTCAACTATTTATGCTTTAAAGCTTTATTAATGCGGATTGAATTTTAGTTTGATTGGCGTAGATATTGTTGTTAATATAGAAGGATGTGGGTTCAAGTACGTTAAAGCGCATTATCCTCCTATTTATGGGTTGGAGAGAGTTTATAATTAGTTCTAGGTATTGTTAGAAAAAACATATATGATTAGAATCTAAAATAAGATTTTTTTTTTAAAAACTTCACTAATTAAATTATGATAAAAATATCATTTTATCACTATCATATGTAGGTACTTTATCATATATTTCTTGCTAAATGGATATCACATATACAATTAATGTTTGATAAAATTATAAATATGATGATTTGATAAAATTATATAAGGTTTGTAGTTGCTTGATTTGATAAACATAAATAAGTTTATGTGTTTGGTACAAGTTACAGTTGTAGTATTCTATAAATTTCAGAATTCATGTTTAATTTTGTATAGTAAAAAGTGTCAACATTTTATAATATGCTCAGAGTTTTATTAGAACTCAACTTTGACTTTGACAGGCTTGCAATCCTCAAATATCATGTAAACTTCTAATTGTTTATGCCGTTTCATAAATCCAAACTTTTTTTTTAAGGTATTAGTTAGGAAGGTAACTTTTTTGTTTCATGAAAAGTTCAAAAATAAAAATAAAATTAATGGTATTGTTGTATTTTTTTTTTTTGATAAACGGATGCTCATATATTTTTGTAATTTATGGTGATTGAAGCTCTATAAATTGAGGGTATATATAAACTTTTTGGTATCCAACTGAAAGTTGAATTATCTATTCATTTTTCTACACTTTTCTCTTGTTCTTTTTATAATTCTCTTAGTTTATAATACATTATCAGTATTTCTATGATTATTTGTAATATTTCTTATAGTAAATTTTGTTTGTTTTAGTGAAGAACATTGATATTCACTATAATTTTGTTGGACCCAAAATCAATAGAGATATGTGTCTTGCAAATAGTACGACAAGGCATACTATATTGAAAGATAACAAATAATTTTCTCATTTAACAATAAGTGATGATTCGGGACCAAACCGGAAATTATCGAACACTTTTTCATTCTTATTCATAACATTCTTATTATGGGCTTACAAGGCCCAAAAGATACGTTGGGTATGATTTGGGACCAAACCAGAAATTATCGAACACTTGGAAAATTTTTACTTAAAACAGGGCACATGCCCGAGTGTTATAGGGACACGCCTATGTGTTACAGGGACACGCCCGTGTGGGCAGGCCGTGTGGTAGCACACGCTCATGTCCCTACCCCGTGTAGAATTATTTTTCAATTTGAACCTACAGGGGTTTTCACATGACCGAGCAGATGCCCGTGTCCTACGCCGTGTCCTTCACACGGCTAGGCACACGCCCGTGTCTTAGCCCGTGTGAAAAATCTGGGGTATTTTGTTTCTGACATCATCATGAAAATTTTGTCACACGACCAAGCCACACCCCCATG
Organism: Gossypium stocksii; assembly: GCA_020496765.1. Taxonomy (NCBI): domain Eukaryota; kingdom Viridiplantae; phylum Streptophyta; class Magnoliopsida; order Malvales; family Malvaceae; genus Gossypium; species Gossypium stocksii. Next base: position 62,425,117 of record CM035622.1, read on the forward strand.
GGCTAGGCCATGTCAAGCACACGGTCGAGACACACGACCATGTCTTTGCCCGTGTGTTTACTATTGAGCATTTAATTTTCATAATTTCAGGTGCAGGGGACACATGACCTATCAACATGCCTATAGGGCTGGCCGTGTGTGACACACGGCCTAGACACACGCCCATGTGTCTAGCCGTGTGGACAATTATAGGTTATTTTCCAAGCCAATTGTCACCCTGAAACACAAATCAATACCAACCAATTTTGCCATTACACAACATAGCATGAAAACTCATACTAACATGCACATTATGTCATTCACACACTAACTTTATCTATCATCAACAAGCATACTCATCCACACACATTCCACATAAACTATGCAAGCTTGCACTTTAATAGAATACATCATTTTGGCAAAATATAACTTAACTATTCATGACTCATTTTAAATGGCCAAAATACCAAAATATCACTAACAACAATGGACCAAAAAAGAACTATGACATATAACCAAAACATTAAACCATCTATACATGCCATAATTTCAAAATTCACTTGCAAAATACCAAATTGTGGTTGATAGTGTTGATGGAATCCCACTTGATCACCGGACCTCGGGTTAGCTTGATGAACCTAAAAGGGGAGGGAAAAGAGAGGGGTAAGCTATAAAGCTTAGTAAGTCTATATGCAAAATAATGAGCATTTAAAACCCATAATACATATCTAATGAAAATAAGCTTCCTGATTATCACATTAAATTTGAGATTTATCACTTACTCATATGGTCTTACCACATGATTCAATACATATATTACGCACTTAGCACACATGATATTTTTCACATAACTTGCACATACACATTCTTAACACACAGTCAAATCTTTTTACATACAATCACATTTTATCATATCGATACAAATACCCGTTGAACCATGTGGAATACTAAAGGATACACGGAAAAAGCCACAAGTGCCACATATAATGTAGCCGAAACTACCACCGGTATGTAGCTGAAGCTACCAATGGTTTGTAGCCGAGGCTACCACTTATCACATTAGGGCTCAATAATGAGCTATTCACGGGTCTGCTCACACAAGTTGACGGTATAGTCAAAGCTACTCAGTGCTGCTCACACAAGCTGACAAGTATCCGCAACAAATGCAGGATTACCTAGCCACTGGTACTCGAACTAGACCAGTACCCAGAATCACATACACAATCAATCACAATCAAAAGTTTCCTAGTAACATGTCAGTACTCGAACTAGACCAGTACCCAGAATCACATACACAATCAATCACAATCAAAAGTTTCCTAGTAACATGTCAGTTGTATCCTAAATGATTCCTAAGGTTCAATCGGGACTTTTTTCTCACTTATTGATTTTATCATAACACATATTAAACAATTTATTGTAAAATTTCAGAATTTAACTAATCAAGATAATTAAACATAATTATTAAAATAACTCATTATTTACATATAAAACTTACATCGATGTCAAATTGTGATCTTTTTCAACTTAGTCCGAGACCTTGCCTTTCTCCCGATCAAGGTCGTTTTTACGTTGTTCTTGATCTATAACATCAAATTTAACTTATTTAACACATACACTACTCAATTTGGCATAAAATCATCCTATGGTAAATTTTACCATTTTACCCCTAACTTTGTCAATTTTTACGATTTAGTCCCTAGGCTCGTAAAATGAAATGTATCTATTTTTCTACATTGCCAAGCCTAGTCGACTCTTTTTCTCTCTTATACCAACCCACATTTCTCAACCTTTCACAATTTATGCACATGTTTTCCAACTTTTACATTTTAGTCCCTAAATGCATTTTCATGAAAAATCACCTAGCAATAGTAGTTTATTACACATCAATGTTTCATTCTCTACCATTAAACATCAAAATTCTTTCATGTCACACATGGATAAATTTATAAACATGAACCCTAGCTTAAATTAATGGTAGAAATAGATAGTTCAAGCTTCAAGGACTTCATAAATACAAAGAAAATTAAAAACGAGACTTAATTGCACTTACTTGGAGCTTGAAAAAGAAAGAAACCCTAGTTATGGTGTTCCTCAAAGTTTCAGCCAAGGGTAGGAGAAGATGGACACATTTTTGGCCTCATTTTCCCTTTTTATTTTTTTAATACCCAAATGACCAAAATGCCCTTAATGGCCTTTTTTGAAAATTTTTTCCTTCTATGGGTATTTTTGTCCATCATGCCATAAAATGGTCTAATTGCTAAATAAGGACCTCTAAATTATGAATCCATTTCAATTTCACACTAAATGCTCCTAGAACAAATATTTTGAAATTTTTGCAATTTAGTCCTGTCACTCAATTAGGCCTTCTATCAATAACATTTATTTACTAAATTTTCACTTATGCAATAAATCACACAATAGACCTTAAAACTTTATCGGAATAAATTTTTCTATGTCAGATTCGTGGTCCCGAAATCACCATTCCGTTTAGGCCCTAAATTGGGTTGTTACATATAATGTTGGTGAGTTCACATCCTAAGCTTTTAGTGATTATTCTATGTCATTTGGGATAAAAGTTAAACATCTTGTAGCTCATACTCATACACAAAATTGTTTAGCTAAATCATTTTCAAACGCATCCAATTAATACCTAGGTCATTAATTATGAGAAAAAAACTCCCTATTACAGCATGGGGACATGCTGTTTTACATGTAGCAACACTTGTGTGCATTAGGCCTACAAGTTATAATAAATACTTCCCATTACAATTGAATTTTTTTCAGGTGGCAAATATTTCTCATCTTAGTATTTTTGGATATGCGGTTTATGTTTCAATTGCTCCACCACAATTAACCGCCTATAAACGAGTTATCGTTTATAGAATAAATCTAACACAAAAAATATAAGAATTGAGAAGGGCGATGTCTGCAAGTGCACGAGTCAAATTGTAATATAGTTGTACAATAAAATACTATAAGTATTTCGAGGATTGTACCCAAGGGAGGATGAAACAAATAATGGCAATACTTTTTACAATACTAAGTCTAAGTAGTAATAGTTAATTCCAATAATTCGATGGATCATAAAATAGATTAAAAGGATTAAAAATAAATAACTAACAAAAAGAAATAAATAAGAGATAAACAAATGAATTAAACTGATAAACCAATCAAGAAGATTAACTTGCTTTAGTTTTTGCAGCTAACTTCGAATTGGAGCTATAGAGCAGATTAGTCATCACTTCAGATAATTATTACCTCCTGACTCTAATTAACTTAATCGATTGGTTGATACTCACTTATCTTTTGACATAACTTTTTCAACCAGGATAAATTAAGAGTTACTCAGTTCGACTTCATCTTCCGACCTCGTCTACCCTATGATAACTGATTAGGGTTGTCAAGCCTAATAGTTTAAGAACACGTAATTTATACCAACCAATCTATCCTGAGAAATCCTAAATCCTTCGTTAACCACATCCTCATCCACTCATTAATATTCCTTAAGGGATTAGGCACTCATGTTATTCATAATATTAACTTCAATTGAATAAACCATGTAAGAAACATAACCAATTTGGAGAAGAAAAGAGATCTAAATAATTGTGAATTAAGTATCAAATGGGAAACAGAGTAGCAAATCTCTCGATTAGAATAACAAAATAAAACAAGTGCAAAAAAGAATATAAAGTGAATACTTTAATTAAATAAATAAGTCCTTGAATCAAAACTAATTCAAGAAGAAAAACAAGAAAGTATCTAAAAGTCGAAAAAAATCTAAAACTAGTTATAAATTACGAGGGTTTTTGAAGGCCTCTAAGACGACTTGATTACATTCAACCCTTATTGTCTTACTTTCAGAGGTGTTGACAACCTTAGGTCTTCGTATAAGTTTGACTGTGCAGACAAAAATTACCTTGAATTACTTGGGTAGGACGTCAACATGTGTCGTGCCACACCAAGGCTATGGCGTGACATGACACCTAGTTCTGGGCTTAGTTGATTGTTAGGTGCTTTAACGGCTTAGAAGCTTGTGCATCACTCATCCTTTGCTTCCACATCAGTTGGCTTTATATTTTCATCTTACACACCCAATTAAACACATCAGTACAACCTAAGGTCCATGTCATCCTATTAGGTCACAACACCTACAAAATGTGTTAAAAATTATTTTATTAATTTATAATCCTAAGGCCTAAATACCGAAAAAAATCAAATCCTAAATTGCATAAAAAAACAAGCTCCTTAAGTGCGAAATTGACCCAAATTGACTACTGCATTTGACAGCAGGTCAAATACCCCTACACTTAAGTCTTTGCTTGTCCTCAAGCAAATTACCCAAAAATAAACTGAAACGAAAAACAATAAATAAACATGCAAAGAAAGAAAAGGTACTTGAGACAGCTTAATACACAAGATTGGATTGGAGAACCGACACTAATAAGATTTGCCTAAATATATAACTCTAGCTAGAGGTTTAAACAATTCAAAGTTATTTACACCTAAACAAATTAGTTCAATAAATTACAAAGTAAAAAAGTCAAAGAAAATCAAATATATTTTCCATCAAAATGTATATACAAATATAATACTTACTTTTGTAGAGTATAGTCAATTCGAATAATCTTTTTCCTACTAGATTCATTTTCGCCCATGCTTTGAACTCTAATGCAATAATATTCCCTGATAACTCTATGTGCCAACACACTCGAGATTTTTTCTCGGACACTTTTTATAAGGGTTATACTAGTCATACCGCACAATTTCAATAACCATGGATTTTATTGAGTATTTTTTATTTAATTTAAACATCCTACATTTTTACAAATATAATTACCTATTCGTATCTACCTTTGTCACTTGGTATATTTAATCTATTTTACCTATGTATAGCCAAAAGCAGACCACGCCTAAAATTAGGTCAACTTTTTATTGTTCAAGCTGATTCTATAGTAATAAGATCAGCCAAGCCTCATTTGGCAACTCTGGGAGCAACTGTCCATAGGCATTATAGAGAAATCCTTTACGAAGGATATATGTTAGTTACATTTATATATGAAAAATCAAGATCTGGTGATATAACGTAGGGTCTTCCAAAAGTGGAACAAGTGTTAGAAGTGCGTTCGATTGATTCAATTTTGATGAACCTAGAAAAGAGAATTGAAGGTTGGAACGAATGTATAACAAGAATTCTTGGAATTCTTTGGGGATTCGTGATTGGTGCTGAGCTAACTATAGTGTAAAGTCGTCTCTCTTTGGTTAATAAGATCTAAAAGGTTTATCGATCTCAGAGGGTATAGATCCATAATAGGCATATAGAAATTATTGTACGTAAAATAACATCAAAAGCATTGGTTTCAGAAGATGGAATGTCTAATGTTTCTTTACCCGAGGAATTGATTGGATTACTAATTAAAATAATGCAAAAATTAAAAAAAAATCCAAATAAAAATAAAGTACAAAAATCCAAATATATAAATGTTCAAAATCAATCAGACTTAGGATCCGACACTTCATCAGATTCTCTTGGCTTGCCTTCCGACTCCTCTTAGAGGTTTTTTTAGGGATCTTCCTTGTTTTCCAATTCCCTCTCTTGGCTTGGTTTGATCTTTTCCTTGTACTTATTAATTGGAAATCATGGTGGCTTCATTCTACTTGTCATCGCATATTCTTCATATATTGGCTTTACTTTTTGCATCCATTGAATCATCCATTCCAAATCAAGTAACATATTTGTGTTAAAGTATGCCCAAAGGCTAATTATAAAATGATTGTAATAACATACTTGTTTTACCTCATTTATTAATATAAGACAATACCATTATTATTTTAGTTTCTTTTCCTTGTATATAAATAAGTTGTTTTATAATAATGTCTTGAGAATAATATGATTATTCTTAAAAGGCCCTTAGTTGAGTATTATTGTGGGCTTGAACAACAATAATGCATTAAGACTAACATGTAGGTGATTAATGACAAAGTGTTGTCATTAACATAGGGATGTCAAAATCAATACATGAGTATATGTTAGAGAACGAGATATTGGACTGACTCACTATGTGTATATTTCTTGGATTATTATGTAATAGTCACAACATTACTCATAGTGATAACTATGTATATGATCCTTAGACTTGAGATCATCATTGTCCCAACATAGTGAGCCGTATATTTTGATACAGTCAAACGTCTATTGTAACATGTTGTATTATAAAGACTAGTGTTGGGTATGTCACAATCTATGTTGTGATATATGATTAATCAAGATAGGATTTGTCCCTCCTACATAATGGGAGCAATATCTTAGGCCACTTGAAGAAGTGAGACTAGAAATGCATAGCCATGCTCAAATAAGCTAATATGGGATATTACACTTATTTGTTTATTGCAGTCTACTTCAAGTATCAAGAAACATAAGATTGGACTTTGCAAGTGTGATTATTCCATGACTTATTTCTAATCGAGATATAAAGGACAAAATGATATAATACATGAAAATTTATCACAAAAAGGTTATGTTGAACCACAACTTCTTGTAACTTGGGTAGCGATGATGCATTGCTAGATGCCACTCATTATGTGTAACGTTAGAAGTGTTCTAGTATTACTACCAATATTACAAGAGCCTACAGGGTCACATCCTATGGTTGAAACGAATAGAATCTAAAAAGTTGGTATTAAATTTAATTGTCGCGATAATTATATTAATTATTGAATTAATTTAATTTGACAATCAAATAAAAAACACAATATATGTACAAATTCGTAGTACAAGAATAGATAAAATAATTAAAATAATCAAAATAAATGTACGAATTTGATTCATATAAAATATTAATTATGATCTATTTACCGAAATTATTAAAATAAAGTATTATAATAATTAATTTTGGTCAAACATAAAATATAGATGGAAATTAATATCCTTTTGGAAAGGATATAACAATGTGATATTTTCATATATATTATGGCACCGAAAAGGGGATTCCGTTTTTGTTTTTATGGAATATTAAATAAAAGGAAAAGAATCATAAAATAAAACCCTAGGGTGCAGAAAAGTGTTAACCGACATTAACCGCAAAATATGTAACGCCTCGAATTTTGGGCCTAGCAGAAATGGGCTTCGAGTATCGAGGAATTTTGGATTGAATTCAAATTGGAATTTTGGCTAAAATCAAGGAATTTTAGGATGAGGATTAAGGGGGATTTGATGAAGATAAAATCAGGAGAAAATGAAGGAATTTAATTTGGTGATGAGTTTGAGTCGATTGGGGAGTGTAGGTGTTTATTTATTTTATTTATTTATTTTTTTAGTATATATATATATATATATATATGTGCCGTATGGGCAAATAGGGCATTTGTTGCTTTTGTGTGCTTTAGTCGCATATTCTAGGGGAAATTTCTTCCAACCTATTGACACTTTTTTTTTTTTTTTTTTTTTTTACAAATACCTGAGTAATCTCAAACCCTTTATCTCCTCTTTTCTTTAAGCCAAACTCTTGATCTTTTCTTCCCTATTTTAATCGAATCAACCTCTTCCCTCTTTAACTTAGCCGATTGCTTCTTTTTTCATTTAAAAGCCGAATTCCTTGTTGTGCCGTCACCAACTCTGTTTTTTATTTCTAAACACGAAAACCGTCTTCTCCTTTCTTTCTTTTTAAATCGTGCGATCGAATCTCTTCCCACAAGTTTTGCCGAATCACTCCTTGTGCTTTTTGGGTTTTGGTAAGTATATTCATCTATATTTTTGGTTTAGCCGAATGATCATAGGAGAGGTAGAGGTGACTTAAGATGGATAAAAGTCACTTATTTATTCAAATCATTGATGGTTAAGGATTTTACAACGTAGATCTGGGAGTCTAACGTGGCTAGTGAATAAGTGAAAGGTTAATAGGACCGTCGATCAAGGTAAGTAGATTGTAGTTTTGATTTTTGGTAAAGGAGGAGATCTCTACTAAGCAAGTGATTAACTATTAGCCTGATTGATTATAGGGTTGGAGATTGGTGGTCTTGGGTGCCGATTTTCAGAAAGGTGTGTACATACACTACACACACAACAGATTGGCAAGTCCTTAAATGCCGAAATACCGAAAAGCCGAAAGTTTGGCTGCAGTAGTCTTGCGAGTGCGCCAACACTCACATGAGGGTATCTGATACAATACCAGAGGTTCCATGAGTGATCTCATGGACTTGGGTCGCGTTTTGGCCAACTGGGCCAGAATGGGCCAAATGGGCCCAATGGGCTCGTGGGACCAAATAAGCGAAAATTGTTAAATTAGTAATGAGTGACAAGTGGATTAAATCGGTGGTATGGTTTGGCATAGATTTGGGCCTAATGGGCCATACAGTTGTAATTGGGCCTGATGGACTACATAAATGTATAAAAGCGTATGGACTTATTAGGGTTTTTATAATGGACTTTTAGGCCTAGTTTCTAATGGATTTTTAGATCTAATAATTCCTTAAGTGAGCATAAAACTTAATTAATATATTAAATATGTCTGTGGACAAGTCATAAGGTTAAAGTGTGGCAATGGGCATATGCATGTCTAGGATTGGATTTAGGGATAGCTTGGTACTTAAGCGGTCTTAATGACCCACCTCCTCTTCTCTGGAATCCTACCTGTGCATAGTGTCTGTTCACTCTAGCCAAGGAGGACTTGTTGACAGGCCAAAGTTCAGAATTAAACCCATAATGTTAGGAAATTACTGAAATACACCTGTACGATAGAATTACTAAAATACCCCTATAGGGTAGAATTACTGAAACATCCTTGTAGGGCAGAAGTACTGAGATACTCTTAACCTACAAAATTACAGAAAAACCCTTAGGTTACAAAATTACCGAAATACCCCTGTGAAGTAAATTTACGATTAAACCCTCGAGGGTAAATATATTTCTATGCTATGATTTGATTGTCGTTTTAAAGCATGCCTTGAGATTTATATATTTATGTGCATTGCATACATGTCATATTGCATATGGGTTAGGATTTTATTGGAGGAAATGTTATATGAGGATCGCATAGTCGCTTGACGACTATGGATCCACCAAAGGCTTTTTAGCCACTGAAGGCTTTATAGCCACCGCAGGCTTTTTAGCCATCGAGCAGCTATGCTGCACCGATAATGTTACCAAGGGCTGTGTGCCATTAATATAGGCTTCGTGACTTAATTATGGGCTTTGTACCAATACTGAAGGCTTTGTGCCGATATTATGGGCTTTGTGTCGGTTATATTACCCTAATTGATGGCTATGTGCCAATCCTGTTACAGTTACCTATGGCTTTGTACCAAATATAATACTGCTATTGAAGGCTTTTAAGCCCAATATATGATTAGCGGCTTTGCTGCAACGTTCGGTAGTATCGCAACCAACGCTACCCTTGATGTGTATCGGATGGGTGGGTCGATATAGTCATCCCCACAGAATGTGATTCGGTTGGACGGAGATGTTGTGTATCGGTTGGATGGGGTGAAAATTGCATAATTGCATTATTACATACATGATTGCTCTAAATGTTGTTATTGTATTGGGCTCAGGCCCAAGATGACTTGTGTTGCATGTTACTTGTTTGACGAGGGTCGTAGACACTGAGTTTTTGAAAACTCACCCCTCTCTTTTTATTTTTTTAGAAAATCCTCAGTAGACGATTTGACGGATGGAGGAACTCAAAGGTGGCCATTTAGCAAGGAGTTTGGATTTTGTGATTTAATTAATTTTTGGTATTTTAAAACTTATTTTGCTATGGGTTGTAATAAGGCCTAAGCCTTTGGTTACCATTTTTTAAGTTTGGATCATTACAGCTATGTCTTATATTTATTTGAAGTAGAAAACGGTTTCCAAACCTTAATTGTTATCAAATACTACGTTTCCATAACTCTAGTTTTAAATACCAAGTTTTATAAATTATTTGGTTTTAAATAAAACCTCCGCAACTGAAAAGGGGTTTGTACTCAACATTTTATTTTATAAAGGGTTTTCAATAAAAACAAGGTTTTCGATAAACACTTTAATGTGACACACCAGGGTCAGCCATAACATCCAGGCCGGGCTTGGGGTGTTACAACCTAGGTCTAGTGGCCACATTTTTTTTGGAAAAACTTTTTGAAACATTTAGTAAGAGTTTTTGTTCGTTCATTCGCGACAGGGTAGTCTATGTAGAGGTTGGGACGATTCTATTGCGACTTTAGATCGGAGCGTGCGAAGGGGATTAAAATAACAGTAGTTCCTTCCTATTTTTTAGAGTACGAAAGGTATATTTTTTAAATGTTTTCTTCTCGATTCATTCCTCATGCATGTATTCCTGGTTTGGAGCACCGAAATAATTTTTCGCTATGCCACAAGGCATCGCAGTGACCCAACAATTTGTACCTAGGTGAGGTTTCAACTTAATGGCCCTTTTTTGTTTCCTATTTCCCACCAAGTGTTTCCCATTTTTATCTTGTATTAGTAATTTCGATGGTTGTACGCAAGATTCTAACTTTTCCATTAGTACTCGTGCTTGTTTACATAAGGTTGTTACTAAATGCGGGAAAAGTAATTCGACCTTGGTTTTCCTGACACAAAACAACATGCTCTGATAGATCCATGTACCAACACAAATTTTTTCTTTTTGTAGTATGACATACAATATCATAGCTTGGAATGTGTAACACCCCAAACCCGGCCTAGATGTTACGGTCGAATCTAGCAGTGTCATATTAGAGTGCTTTTTGAAAACCATATTTCTTGTTGATAAAAAACTCGTCCGAAGGTTAAAGCCTCTTTGTTAATTCTCAAATCAACCCGCTTGAAGTGTTTTTCAAAAATATGATTCCGTTTGAAAACTCGCTTTATATTAAAAAAAACCTTATTACAACTTTATCAGATATTTATTAATCACATTCACACATTGTTGCACTTAAAAAATAATGTTTTTTGTGGAAGCTTAAAAACCGTGTTGTAGAAACGTGACGTTTTGAAAACCGTTAATGTTTTGGAAAACCGCGTTCTATTTCCAACAGGTATAAATCATAATAAATAAAATCCCAAAATAACAGTAAAAAATTAAAGAGGCCTTATTACAAAAATAAATAAACCCAAATTGAAATTACTGTAATATCAAAGTCGAATGTAAAACATATGCAGTTGTGTGGCCATCCTCGAGTCCCTCGCAGCACCGATCCACCTAACGTTGGGGATTACCTATACAGTTAAAAGCGGGGTGAGTTTACGAAACCTCAGTGTGTAATCCCCTAATATAAAAAAACAGTCAGTCAAAAGTATAGAATACAGAAGCAGTCTGAGCTTGAGCCTATTATAGCAGATCGTATCAGATGGGCCGTAGCCTATTTCAGCAATAGAATCAGAAGGCAGTATGTATGATGCATGATGCATGTTATCCCATCCAACCCTACACTTGCCTCCGTCTAACCCTGCACTTACTGTGAGGATAAAATCGACCTACCCAACCAACACACTAAGAGTTAGCACCGGTTGCAGCACTAACTAGAATCACAGTAAGGCTGCCAGGTAACAAAATCGCAGCATAACTGCCAGTAAAATAAGTGGCTTAAAGCCATCCATAGTGGCACAGAGCCTTCAGTAACGACACAAGCTTTCGGTAATATGAACGGTACTAAGCCATCGATAATATGCATGGCACAAAGCCAACGGTAAAATAGACAGCACTAAGCCATCGATAATATGCGTGGCACAAACCCATCGGTAAAATGGACCATACTAAGCCATTGAGAATTTGCATGGCACCATGCCATCGGTAAAATTAACGGCACTAAGTAATCGATAGGATGAATGGCACAAAGCCATCGGTCGGTCCATAGTTGTCTCGTGTGACCTTAACAGATCAGTATAAATATATAGCTTAAAGCCTTCGGTGGGTCCACAGTGGTCTCGTGCGACCCGTGCGACCCTAACAGATCAGTACTTCTTCCATAACAATATCCCAACCCATGCAGTATGTCGTGCATGCATGCAAAACACAAACAACACATGGCATGCTCAAACAATCAAACATCATATAAGGGCATAAAATCATTTTACCCTACGGGGGTATTACAATCATGTTACCCTACAAAGGTATTATAGTCATTTACCCTATGAGAGTATTTCGGCCATTTTACCCTATAGGGGTATTACGGTCATTTTACCCTACAATGGTATTACGGTCATTCTACCTTACAGGGGTATTACAGTCATTTTACTCTACAGAGGTGTTACGGTCATTTTACCCTATAGGGGTATTACGGTCATTTTACCCTACAGGGGTATTACTGTTATTTTACCCTACAGGGGTATTACGGTCATTTCACCTACAGGGGTATTACGATCATTTTACCCTACAGGGGTATTACAGTCATTCTACCCTATAGGAGTATTACGATCATTCTACCCTATAGGGGTATTACGGTCATTTTACCTTACAGGGGTATTACGGTCATTTTACCCTACAGGGGTAATTCGGTCATTTTCAACAGAATGTGTCTAAACTTACCTACTGACCCATCAAAAGGTCTACGATCATCTCGTGCACCTGAAACAGTCATAACAGTGCAATTGGGCCTAAGGCCCAATATGCAGCCCAAGTGGGCCCATACGCTCATGTGGCCCAACTGGCCCAACATTAACCATGATCATGCAACTACATAGTCTAGTCCAATATTTACCACAAAACGTAAACTTTTATCCGTGTAGGACCCACGAGCCCATTGGGCCCACACGGCCCATTCCGGCCCATAACGGCCTAAGCTTATGAGAATGCTCATAGCGGCTTCTACAGTCTTACACCTATGTTCGTGGGTTCGGTTCCACCACACGAGTGTTTGCACACTCATGTGACCTTAAAGCCTAACCTTCCGGCTTTTTAACTTTTCAACTTTTCAACTTTTCGCCGATCTACAATTTAGACGGTGTTAGTACACAATCTTTTGGCTTTTCAGCCAACTAACAAATACAGGGTAATGTTATACACACCTATTTTACGGAGAGTGTGAACAACCCTTAAATACCAAAACCCATATCCAATCATAAAACAAGATTAATCACATATCAATCGAAACATAATCAGCCCTAATCAAAATCCTCCATCACTTAAACCACAATCACCACCTTGCTTGAGTTAACTGATACTTGCACCTTACTGCTGATCAAGAGCCATTACCCACTCATTGATTAATATCTACAAATGAAATGAACCACCCATCAACATATATCTATACAAATAATTGATCTTCAGTGAAACACACTTACCGAAAGTAGAATAGGAATGAGAAGCAGTGACTTTCGACCAACCAAAGTATACCCTTGAAACCCAAACACAAGATCTCGTGTTTACCAGGAATAAAGTATTCGGTGAATGGGGAAGGGAGATGAAGTATTCGGCCTTCCTAAAGAAACAAATAGAAAGCAAAATAGAGAAGATAGAAGGAAGAGTATCGGCCAAGACCAAAACCACTAGTGAAAGAGAACAAAAGAGAAATCGATAATTCGAGGTTAAAGAGAAAAAAAACCGAAAGTGAGGTGAAAGTAAGGAGTATTCGGCCAAAATGAGAATGAGAATATTGAGAGATGAAGAAAAGTAAATGAAGAGGGGAAAAAGAAAAGGTATAATCGGCTAAAAAAATTATGAGAGGAGAATGACAGAGATTCGGCCAACTCAATGAAAAGAGGTTGAGAAGGAAGAGACTTGATTACCAGAGAATAGAAAGCAAAAACCCGAAAGGTACAAAGGAGCACTTAGCTTACCAGCAGTTGACAAAAGTGCGATTTATGTTGTCAAGAACAAAAATATTCAGCCAGAGAGAAAAAAATGCAAAAGAAAAAGTGTCGAAAATGAAAACCAAAACAAGTAATACACCAAAAGAAGCCCCCAGCTAAAATTCTAAGTAGCTAGAATACCATTTCGGCACACACACCTCCTCACACTTAAATTCCTATTTTTCCTTCACAAATCCCTCCATAATCCTTTCCATGATCTCCTCACTAATCCTCTCCTTGATTTTCTCCTTATAACACTCCTTGACCAGTTCAAACCTCCCTTAACAGAGTTTCAATCAACCTCTGCTTCTCACATGACGTGAGAGTAAAATAATTACTCTTCTTACCTTGCCAAGACTTGAACCTTAGACCCCTTGCCACATTTGTAACGCTACAACCACTGTACCAATAGGCTTTTTGTGTCATATTTTATCCTCAATTAACTATAAGGCCTACTTTTAAGCACCTAGGGTTTTATTCACTTAAAACAAAAAATTTTGCTAAAGCCCAGGTTTGAACCTAGGACTTCTCCTACACTTCTCAGGACCCTTAACCATTGAAACAAGCCTTCATTAATTCCACTCCTTGCACATCAAATATTCATATGCCGACTTCCAAACGCACTACAAGCTCAAGGTCTATTTCTTCTAAGCCAAAAATTTGGGGTGTTACAGAACGTATCTATGTTGGACATAATAGAGGCTGGGTAAACTCGAGTGTTTTAAGCTACAACCACATCCTTGCTTTTGGAGTTAGTTGTTTTTGTAGGATTGATGTTGGGAAGTTTGTTCTAGGATATAGTTCCCATGCACCTTGTCCATTCATTAGGAGATGATTATATAAGCTTTTTTCACTCTCAGAAATTGTATGAGATCCATTTGTTGTATAGAATCATAGGAAGATATAGGGGGTGGCATAATACCACGATATTTCCAAATGTGATACTGAAACTTCTTTTCCTTGGACAATTAATTGATGCTAGGGCATGTCCTATTCTTGATTTGATTCAGCTTCTTTCAAGGTGGCGTAAAATTCTTAGACAATTGGGATGCATGCTGATTCTTTTTGGGGCGTATAGTATTTTTCCCAACCAAGTGTTTTGATTATATCTCTAGTCTCACTCGTCAATAATGCTAAGGGTTTGAAACCTCTGACTTGAAGTGTATTTTTCTCACTGAATCTCTATCAAGTGTTTCTCATCCTTTTGTTGAAGATCTTCAAAATTATGAGCAACTGTCTCTTCGTTGTGTCGGTTGTTGGTCATTATTTTGGAGTTAATTAACTCGGAAGTAAAGAATTCATGGAATCCCGAGGAAAAGAGTGCTAAATGTTGCTTTATGTCGCTATGACAACTTGGATAGTGGTGTAACTGGTAAAGCAATATATAGAAACCATATAGGGCTTTACTCACCATCTAATCTTGGTGAAAATCTTTGAATATCATGTTGAATTAAGAACAAAAAGTTTCCAAAAATGGCTTGTGTGTCATGCTAGAGAGGATGCATGGTGTGACATGACAATAGCATTTCCCCTATTCGTATCGAATTCAGGATGTGTTGCACCATATATAAGGTGTGGCACGACATGACAATAAATTTTGGTATTCTTAGGTTCACAGGGGTTGTATGGCACCACGGATTGTTGAGTGATTACATGGCCTAAAATTGGCTTATCCGAGCTTGTAAATAGTCCCTGGTTTCCCTTACATGCACCCTACTAATGTCTAGCTCCTCCCTTGTCATCGAAAATCTACTTCCTTTTAATTTTAACACAAGATAAAAGTTTAATTCCTAAATCTAATGAATGAAAAACAAATTAAAATATAATATTTACAAATTAATTAAAATTGATAGTTTGAAATTTAGGTTGCACTACCGGACTTGTCCGATAAAACCTTAAATTTTACCAGCAATTTCAAGTGTTGGTCTTGCCTGTCTTGATCTTTCATAGCTTGCTTTCCTATTTTTAGTTTAAGTATAGATTAAGTTACCTCTTCACTTAGCTCATGGTTTCAGTTTACTCCTATTCCTTTTTAGGTTTGTCTTTTCACTTCAATTCATTTCTCGTTAGCAATGCAATGACTTTTACATGTTTTTTCCTATTTCTTTGAGATTCATTTTCTGCATTATTAGGGATAATCTGGCCATTCTATTTTTTCATTATCATCAATAATTTGATCATTTGGTCACAAAGGCTATCTATCTGAGGTTCGATTCGCTTGCATATTGCTTGGACTCATTGCATGTCTGTCTTTAGTTTATTCATCTACTATATAATCAATCAAATCTTTGACCACATATAACACGATCATTCCTCATAGCTAGTTGTTGCATTGATGGAGATTGGTGAGGGGAATTTTGTCGGTTTTGAACTTTATTTGCACCTCTTTGGTTGCCTCCCCTTTTGAAGTTCAGATAATCCATCCAACTGGGATTGAAGGTGTTTGGATAGGGATCCCAACCCATAGTAATTGTGTAGCGTGCCTCCTCTGGTTGGTTATTCATATGGAGCTTCGCTTTTGTCAGCTTGACGACTGTCTCCAAATTGTTGAGTTTTTCGAGGATTTGTTAAAGTTGTTTGCCATTTCCTTCGTTTATTATCTTTTTCGTAGAAGGTTTTGATTAGTACATGAATCTATAATTGTGCTACATGTATGAATCCATAACCATGTCTTTTATGATTTTATAAGCACGTTCATAGGTATGGAACATGAGAGATCAACCGACTGCTCCATCTAAGTGAGATTTAATGCATTTGTCAACACCATTATAGAATATTTGGATCTGGAGCCATGCTTACAGTTCCTGGTGTGGGCATTTCTTTAGCATTGTCTTGAACTGCTCCCATACTTTCTATAAGGATTCTCCTTCAAATTATTTAAAATTGGTGATTTCTCGCCTCAACTGGATGGTTTGACTAATAGAGAAAAAATTATAGATAAATTTTTCTACTAAATCATTCCATGTGGTGATGCAACTCGGTTCTAATGAGTCTACCAAATTTACTGCTTTATCACATAGTGAGAACGAGAATTATCAAAGACGCACGAAATCATCAGATTCCCTATTGTACTTGAAGGTATTGCACATTTGGAGAAATATCTTTAGGTGTTAATTTAGGTCTTCATCCATGTTTCCTTCGAACTATAGTGTGTTTTGGATCCTCTGTATTGTGACCACTTTTAGCTTGAAATTATTAGCGTTAATTGTCGGCCGCTCAATGCTTCCTTGTACTGCGCCTAAGGTAGGTAGGGTGCTTTTACGTGATGTTCGCGCAGGTGGATCATTATCCATTAATTGATAGTTGCACTTTAATATTTGCTCCAGATCTGTATATGGTTCAATTGGAGTGCTGGAGCATCGGGTCATACACAACTTGAAATAAAAATAAAAATACAGATAAAAATAAACAAGCAAAAATTAAAGTCGCATCTATAGATCCTAATGTTCCTACTTATCTTATTAATTGTAAAAAAATTATTTTCAAAATTTATTGTTGAAACCTCCTCCACAATGGTGCCAACAACTTGACTGACTATAAACGAGTTATCATTTATAGAATAAATCTAACATCAGAAATATAAGAACTGAGAACGGTAGTGTCCGCAAGTGCATTGGTTAAATTGTAATATAGTTGTACAACAAAATACCGTAAGTATTCTAAGGATCGTACCCAAGGGAAGATGGGAAAAATAATAAGAATACTTTTTACAATAGTAAGTCTAAGTAGTAATAGTTAATTCCTATATCATGATGGATCATAAAATAGATTCAGAGGATTAAAATAAATAACTAACAAAAATAAATAAGAAAAGATAAACAAATGAATTAAACAATAAACCAATCAGGAAGATTAACTCGTTTCAGAGTTTGCAACTAACTTCAGATTAGGGTTCTAGATTAGATTACTCATCTCTTCAGACAATTACTATCTCTTGGCTTTAATTAACTTAATCGATTGGTTGATACTCGCTTATTTTTCGACATCACTTTTTCAACCAGGATAAATTAAGAGTTACTCAGTTCGATTTCGTCTTTTGATATCGTCTACCCTATGATAACTTATTAGGGTTGTCAAGCCTAACAGTTTAAGAACACGTAATTTATATCGACCAATCTATCTTAAAAAATCCCAAATCCTCTGTAAACTCACATCGCCATGCACTAGTTAATTTCCCTTAAGAGATTTAGCCACTCATGTTATTCATAATCTTAATTTCAATTGAATAAACCATGTAAGAAACACAATCGGTTCAGAGTAGAAAAGAGATTTGAATAATTGTGGATTGAGTATCGAATGGAAAATGGAGTAGCAAATCTCTCGATTTGAATAACAAAATCAAACAAGTGCAAAGAAAAATATAAACTGAATACTTTAATTAAATAAACAAGTCCTTGAATCAAAACTGATTCAAGAAGAAAAACAAGAAAGTATCTAAAAGCCGAAAATAAGATAATTTAAAACTAATTCTAAACAATGAGGGTTTTTGAAGGCGTTTAGGATGAGTTGATTCCATTCAACCCCTAGTGTCTTATTTATAGAGGTGTCGGTAGCGCAAATTAGATCTTCGGCATGTCCTAAGTCTTCGTATATGTAACATCCCATTTTCAGTGGTGTCAGAAATAGTGGTTTTAGGACCACAACTCTAATGAGTGATTTAATATTTTAATGTTTATAGGGTTATTTTAAGGTCGTATTAAATTTTCATTAAGAAATTTAAAAGTTCAAATAGTTAATTAAGTAAAAAGTGTAGCACCCCAAACCTGGCCAAAATGTTATGGCCGGATCTAGTGGCGTCACATTGAAGGGTGACACGTAAAATTCAATGTTGAAGAAAAACCTTGGAAACGGTTGATTGTTTGTAATTTAAAATAGTATTTTCAAAACGAGTTTTCAATTTCAAACAAGTCTCGTCTGAGGAAAATACTTAGTTAAAAACAGTTATTAGTGAAACTTATATATATAAAGGGTTGAATAAAACTATAAGTTGGTGTTTGAAAATCTCAGTTTTAGTATCCATTATCAAATTCTTATGTTTCAAAATTAGCGGAAGCTCCTTCTTTAAAAACATTTGCTTACTTAAGTTTGATTTATAGATCATTATTTTCTTTTTAAAACACAAAACCTAAACTAGTGGCTAATCAATCAAAAGTAACAAAATTTCCAAAATAAAAAACCAAAACCAGGGAAAGGCCTTATTACAAAAAAAAACCCAAAAAGAAAGCATTTAAAGTAATGTAAAATAAGGTACTAAAATTTAAAACTGTTCGTAGTGTGGCCACCCCCGTGTCATCCAATACATCAAACTGCCTACTGAGAATTACCTACAGAATTAAAAAGAGAGGGTGAGTTTACGAAAACTCAGTGTCTACAACTCTCATCGATCATATAGCAAGCATCACATCAATCTGGGCCTGAGCCCATTACAATAACGGTGGCACTTGAGCCTTAGCCCCTAATAGCCTCAGTTGGGCTGGAGCCCATATCACAATAAGAATCCATATATGCAATGCACAATAACCCAATCCAACCCTGCACTTCGCATCCGGTCCAACCCTACACTCCTGTGGGGATTAAATCAACCCACCCATCCCTACACTCCTAATGTAGCACCGATTGCGACACTAACCAAAATTGCAGCAGAGTTGCCAATCACATAATAGGCTTAAAGCCGTCGGTGGATCCACAGTCGTCAAGCGACCATGCGACCTTATCAAATCATATACTTCCTCCAATAAATAATCCCATCCCCCATTCAGCATAGTATCACATGAATGCAAACATATCATGACATGGCATACAATTTCGGTCACATAACATATAGGGGAATTTAGTCATTTTTCCTTTCAGAGCCATGACGGTCCTTTTCACTGTGAGGCCTATCACACGTATCGACCCTCAATAAGTCTACAATCGTTCTGCACGTTATGTGCAACCTTAGCATTCATTAATACAAATGGGCCCAAAGGCCCAATATGTGGCCCAAGTGAGGCCCACACTCTCGTGTGGCCAACTGAACCCAAATTAGCCCTTGGCCGTGTGATCGACATGGCCAGCTCATAATTTCCTATCCATCTATGAAGTTTCCCCCGTGTGAGGCCCACGAGCCCATTGGGCCCACACGGCTCATTTCGACCCATTTGGCGTAAATGCAACCCAAATCCATGAGATCGCTCATGGGGCCTCTATCATTGTATCGACCTATCCCACGCAAGCGTTCATGGGCTCGTGTGGCAACCGTTGCCGTTCTTTCGACTATTTGACATTTCAGCATTTCGGGATTTCGGCTTTCACCAATCCATAGTGAGAGTGGTGTAGGTATACACCTTTTTGAGAACTGCACTCTAGTCCATGGGCCTCGAACCTATGACCAGTCAAAAGGTATTGTTAGTCTTTCTATCGATAAATATCCTAAAAAACTTACTCCCAAATCAAAAATAGATACCCACCTTGTTCAAATCGGCTTATTCCTTCATAGATCGCTTGGTTACGAAACACCCTCACCTCTTTGCGAAATATCTGAATCATAGACGTAATCTATTAGTTATTACTATCCCATAACTAGAGTTAATCATATGCTAATGCAACGTAAACATATACCCCACAAAAAGATCTAACATTCGGCCTTACTCATTACTCCTTGGCCAATTACTTATTTTCAATCGAATGATTAGCGAAATGGTTTCAACCACCCCTAGCCTTGATAACACTGCACCGCTTAGTAGAGATCACTTGTTAACCCAAAAACTGATTCCCAAGGCGCAGATGAGAAGAATAAGTATAGATGTAATCAACTGATGCAAACCAAATAGCAAGGGTATATTATTCGACCAGGTTTTGAAAGAAAGGCAAAGAATATTCGAAGGAGACAAGGGGTTTCTATCGACTTAAGAAAAAGAATGGTATTTGGTCAATACGTAAAAGTAATGAAAAGATTCATTTGAGGATGGAAAGAGAGATGCACTCGGCTTTGGAGAGAAAGAAGAGAAGAAAGTGAAAGAAGAGAAGAAGAAGAACAAACCAGCTCTAGCAAAACTGATTAAGGGAGTAAGGGAATGTAGATTCGGCCTCAAGTGTTCGAGGACTAAAGGGCGAAAAAGGAGAAGAAAAGGTTCAGCTTCTACTTGACCAAAATGAGATGTAAAGAGTAAAGGAGGAGAGAAAATGACCTGAAAGCAATTGAAAGCAAATTAAAAACCCCAAATGGTAAAAAATTCGGCTCCCAAAAATGAAAAATAAGCTAAATACTGAAAAGAGAAGAAAAACCCTTACTTCAGCTGAAACTCTTGAGTGTTACCAATTCGGCTTCAAACACTTGACCAATTCAAACTCTCTTCTCCAGAGTTCAATTCCAACTCAACCACTGTCCAAAGATGCAAAATAAATACTTAACATACTACCATGGCAACATTCGAACCGTGGACCTTCATGCCACACTTGTGATGCCACCTTGCCTTACTTGTGGCACCCCCTTGCCACTAAACCACTTGGCTTTTTATGCTACTTTTTAATCACAATTATTTAAAAGGCTTAACACTTGAAGTCAACGTTCCCCTAATGCTCAAAAATAAAAAAAATTTCCTATGCCAATACTTGAACCCAAGACTTCTTAGAGACCTCCAAACATTCTAAAATCACTAATCCAGCAGTGCTAACATCCAATTTAAAGCCACAACACAAAATTAAAAGTTTAGGATTTTTGAGGCATTACAACTCTACCCCCTAAAAGAAATTTCAGCCTCGAAATTTACCTGGCTAAAACAAATGAGGGTATTACTATCGCTTGCCTCCTCGGGTTCCTACGTGGCTTCCTCTGAATTGTGATTACGCCAAAGAACTTTGACTAATGGGACGGATTTCCTTCTTAGCACCTTAATATCATGATCAACTATCTGCATTGGTTCCTCTTCGAAAGTAAGGTCTGGCCTAACTTCAATCTCCTCAGTTGAGACCACATGTGTAGGATCAGAATGATATCGCCTTAGCATTGAAACATGAAACACATCATGAATCTGATTCAACTCTAGAAGCAAATCAAGATGATAGGCAACAGGTCCTACACGCTTCAGCACTCGGTGTGGTCCAATGAATATAGGGCTTAGCTTACCCTTACGTCAGAACCTTGGTACCTTCTTCCACAGGAAGACCTTAAGAAACAAAAAGTCCTCCACTGGTACTCAATCTCTCAGCGTTTAAGATCTGCATAAGATTTCTGCCTATCAGACGCTTCTTTCAACCTGTCTCAAATCAGTTTCACCTTATCCTCAGTATCAGTTACTAATTCTGGCCCTAGAACTCGCCGCTCGCCCAAGTCAGTCCAACATGTAGGAGTACGACATCTATGCCTATATAGCACTTCATATGGTGCCATCCCTATACTTGCCTGATGGCTATTATTATATGCAAATTCGGCTAACAATAGATAGTTTTCCCAACTGCCTCAGAACTCGATTACACAGCCCCTTAACATATCCTTCAGTACTTGAATTACCCTCTCCGACTGACCATTTTTCTAAGGGTGGAACACCGTATTGAAGTTTAATCTAGTGCCCAATGCCTCAAGTAACTTCTTCCAAAAACGAGACGTAAAACGAGGATCTCTGTCAAATATATTGGAAACGGGTACCCCATGCAGTCTTACAATCTCAGCCACATACAACTTAGCTAACTTCTGTAATAAGTAATCAGTTCAAACCAGTATAAAATGAGCAGACTTAATTAACCGATCCACAATAACCCATATCGAGTCCTTTTTAGTATGCGTCAGGGGTAGCCCACTAACAAAATCCATCGCTACCCTTTCCCACTTCCAAAGTGGAATCTTAACTAGCTGAAGTAATCCTAAAGGTAATTGATGTTTTGCCTTCACTTGCTGGCATGTCAAACACTTACTTGCGAACTCAGTAACCTCACGCTTAATTCCTGGCTACCAATATGACTCGCGAAGGTCTCAATACATCTTGTTACCGCTAGGATGCATAGCATAAGGACTACTATGCACTTTCCGCAGTATCGACTGCCTTAAATCAGTATTCCTCGATACATAAATTCTCCCACGAAAACACAGTACCCCTTCACTGTTCGATGCAAAATCTGAAGTTTCACCTTTCTCAACCTGTCGAAAATGAGGACCCAAAGTCTCATCTATCAATTGTTTCTATTTAATCTGTTCAATCCATAACAACTTAACTTGAAGCTCAGCTAGCAGACTGCCATTGTCAAACAAACTTAAGCGGGCAAACATAGCCTTCAAGTTAGAAATAACCCCACGGCTCAAAGCGTCGGCTACCACATTCGCTTTACCAGTGTGGTACTCAATGAAGCAATCGTAGTCCTTCAGTAGCTCAATCTATCTACGTTGCCTAAGGTTTAACTCCTTCTGGGTAAGGAGGTATTTAAGACTTTTGTGATCCATGTAGATTATACACTTCTCACCGTACAGGTAATGTCTTCATATTTTTAGTACGAATACCACTGCAGCTAACTCCAAGTCATGAGTTGGGTAAGTCATCTCGTGAGTCTTAAGCTGATGCGACGCATATATAACCACTTTACCCTCCTGCATCAATACACAACCCAAACCAACATGTGATGCATCACTGTAGACCGTAAACTCCTTCCCAAGCTCTGGCTGAATCAACACAGAGGCCTCCATCAAAACCTTTTTAAGTTCCTCAAAGCTTTCCTGCTACTTATTAGTCCAAACAAACGGTACCCCTTTACACAACAACTTAGTTAAGAGAGCAGCAATCAACGGAAACCCTCAACAAACTGGCTATAGTACCCAGCCAAACCCAGAAAACTTCAAATTTTAGACACTGACTTAAGTGGTTTCCAGTTCAACACTGCTTCAATTTTTTCAGGATCAACCCTAATCCCCTTAACTAAAACCACATGACCCAGAAAAGTGACTTCTCTCAACAAAAATTCGCACTTGCTGAATTTGGCATACAATTGCTTCTCCCTCAAAATCTGTAAAACAACTCGTAGGTGTGTATCATGTTCATCTTCAGTTCTTGAATACACCAAGATATCATCTATAAACACTACCGCAAATCGGTCCAGACAGGGTTGGAACACTCGGTTCATCAGATCCGTGAAAGTGGCAGGTGCATTCGTTAGCCTAAACGGCATCACAAGGGACTCGTAGTGACCATAATGAGTACTAAAAGCTATCTTGAAAACATCTACCTCCTTAACCCTCAATTGGTGGTATCCTAAACACAGATCAATTTTTGAGAAAATCGAGGCTTCTTTAAGTTGATCGAAAAGATTGTCTACATTCACATAGACCCATCCTTCTTCTTCACAAATAACACCGGGTCTCCCTACGGAGACACACTCGGTCAAATGAATCTTCAGTTTAGCAACTCTTGAATTTGAGCTTTTAGTTCCACCAACTCCTTCGGTGCCATCCTGTAAGGGGTGATGGACATCAAAGCTGTACCTGGTAGAAGCTCGATTCCAAATTCAACTTCTCGGTTGAGAGGTAACCCTGGTAGCTTATCAGGAAAAACATCAGGAAATTCCTTAACCATTCTCAAATCCTTAACAGTAGGACCCTTAGAATCCATATCGCTAATATAGGCCAAAAACGCCTTACAGCTTTTGCGAACCAACTTCTCCGCCCTTAATGCATAAATTACATTCGACAAATAATCTCGACGTTCCCCAATTACCACCACCTCCTCATCCTCTATAGTTTTCAGTACTATACACTTTGCAGCACAATTTAAAGTTGCTCGGTGCTTCACAAGCCAATCCATCCCCAAGATTAAGATGAATTCGCCAAAAGACAATTCCATCAAGTCCGCTAAAAAGGTAACCTCTTAGACTACCAAGGGCACATTCCTAAACAACTTGTTCACTTTCACAGACTAGCCTAGAGGACTCACCACAGTAACCTCATTTGCGGTAGTTTCAAACACATCACCCAAGGTCTTAGTCATATTGCATGCAATGTATGAATGTGTCGAGCTAATGTCAATCAATGCAGTGTAAGGTATCTCATGAATAAGGAACATACTGGTTATCATATCTGGGGTGTCTCCGTCCTCTCAGCGGTGAGTAGCATAGACTAGGGTTGGCTGCCTCACCTCGGTCTAACCTGCACCTCTACCCGGTGCTCAACGACCGCGTCCCAAATTGTTACTGCCCTTGGCCTGACTACGGCCCCTTGGCGGTTGTTGACCACCCCTCGGCAGCTGTACATTACCCCTACCCATGGCTTACATTTGATCCGGCCTTCTGGGACACTCTCTGATACGATGCTCCATGGACTCACAACTCAGACAGGCTCTCGTCTTCCTCCAGCATTCCCCTGTATGGCCTTTTTCACAAATAGCACATGGTGGCAACCCAGTAGCAACAGTAGGTGGTCCAGCTCTAACTGGCCCATCCGCTCTGGCTCTTTTCTTAGGCCTCTGCACAGCACCGGAAGGTTCTGCATCTCTTTTATTCCTACCCCTTTATTTATCCCAATTTAGGCACTCAGTGCACTTCACATCCTCAGCAATTTTTGCTTTTTCCACTAATGCTACGAAGTCCTGCTCCCTTTGAAGAGCTATCAACACCTGAAGACTGTCTCTGAGGTCATCCTTGAACCAAACACAACATTTATAATCTGTTGCCACTATTCTTTTAGCATACCGACTAAGTTGAAGGAACTCCGCCTCATATTCTGCCACATATCTGTCTCCTTGGGTCAAATTCTAGAATTTCCTTCTCTGGGCGTCCACATAGCTTGCACCCACATATTTCCCCTAGAACGCTGATTTGAAAAACTCTCAAGTTATCCAATCAGGTTGAGTGCCCTCTTTCATGGTAAGCCACCAGTGGTAGGCTTCCTCTCGCAGCAACGATACTGCCCCTTTCATCTTTTGCTCAGAAGTGCAATCTAAGTCATCCATTATCCTTTTCGAGGCCTCCAGCCAATATTCAGCCACGTTAGGAGCCACACTCGTGACACCCTTGAAAATTTCTTCTCTATTCGATCGAAGTCGCTTTGAAATCGACCCTTGGCTCCCAATACTAGTGTTGGGCCTAACAACCCTTTCCAAAATTCTTAGCATTGCTTAGGATAATACGTTAACCCCAGCTGCCCTATCATATGATCCTGTCTCAGTTACTGGCAAAGCCGAAGCTTCTCTTGCTTTAACGTTGGGAATAGGACTTGATGCTGATGATCCAGCCCTAGCGCTTCCACGGCTTCTGCCGCAGCATCTAACACCTCTTCTAGTGCTCATATCGCTTCACATATTATCTGAATTAAAAATTGTATGAAATTAAGCTCATAGTTTCAATAATTAATCAGATATCTTATGTAAGTAGTAGTTTAAGAGATGTTTTCATAGTAGTAGGCCTTCTATAGTTTTAGCCTTCCCAATGTTTCAGTTTTACTCTAGCTAAAGAGTTTAAGTAGTCTCTAAAGTAATCCTAGCAGCTATCTATAGTATAACAGTTTAAGATAATTTCAGTTTCGAGAGAACTTACTTGGTTTGACGCTGGAGACTTGGTTCTGCCACACAATAAAAATCCTTCACAAAGTTTTAATTTCAGTTTAATTCACTTGGCCACTTTGCCGCCAAGCCACAAGCTCTCTTTGTGTCCCATTTTGTCCATAATTACTTATAAAGTCTATAGACCAAAGTCCAGGTTCCTCTAAAAGAAAAACAAAATTAATTTCAAGAGCTAAGACTTGAACACTTGCTCCCTTGCAACCTTAATGATGCCACAACTACTAGACCACATGCTTCCTTGTGTCATAAATCCACCACAAAAATTAATAAGGCCTTCAACCTAATGCCAAGTTCACTTAAGGGAAAAACTAAAATTTTTGCTAGAGCCCTGGTTTGAACCTAGGACTTCTCCAACACTCCCAACTCTTCACAAATCACTTACCCACTAAACTAAACTTGCAATTGTTGAAATTTTTCTGGCACAACTAAAATCCAATTACACCGACACGTGAAGCCCATTTCTTCTAGGCCCAAAATCTGGGGCATTACAGGGTGTTTCTGTAAATTCGTAAACCAAAGGTATTTCTATAATTTTACAATCTGAGGGTATCTCTGTAATTTTACAAATCGAGGGTATTTCTGTAATTTTATAAATCGAGGATATTTCTGTAATTTTGTAAGTTGACGGTATTTCTGTAATTTTGTAAACCGAGGGTATTTCTATAATTCTGCAATCCAAGGGTATTTTTGTAATTGTACAAACTGAGGGTATTTTTGTAATTTTTTAAACTGAGGGTATTTTTGTAATTTTGCAAACTGAGGGTATTTCTGTAATTTTACAATTCGAGGGTATTTCTGTAATTTTACAAATCAAGGGTATTTTTGTAATTTTGTAAACTGAGGGTATTTCTGTAATTTTGTAAGTTGAGGGTATTTTTGTAATTTTGTAAATCGAGGGTATTTTTGTAATTTTGCAATTTGAGGATATTTCTGTAATTTTGCAAATCTAGGGTATTCTTGTAATTTTGTAAACTAAGGGTATTTCTGTAATTTTGTAAACTGAGGGTCCCTCATCACCTTGAGCGACTTTTGTAACCTAAACAGACAAGACGGGGTAATTGGGCCTAAGGCCCATTACTCGACCCAAGTGGGCCCACAATCTCGTGTGGCCCATTTAGCCCAGAAACAACCACGGCTATGCGAACAACACAGCCCAAATCAGTCTTTAATCTCATCACATACATTTCATCCGTGTGGGACCACAAGCCCATTGGGCCCACACAGCCTATTTAGCCCAAAACAACCCTAGCCACAAGGACTACACGGCTAAGTCTAACATTAACCACAATATACAAATGTATTCCGTGTGGGGCCCACTGGCCTATTGGGCCCACACGGCCCAACGTGGCCCAGAATAGCCCAAGACCACGAGAGTGCTCGTGATGGCCTCCATAGTCTAATGACCACAATTCGTGGGCTCAGTTCACTACACGTGCGATAGCATGCTCGTGAGGCATCATTCGCCGATAATTTGGCTTTTCGGTATTTTGCCAATCTACAATCAAAACAGTACGAAATACACACTCTCGGCTTTTCAGCCGATCAACAATCAGAATAGTGTATACGGATACACACCTTATCACGTAGAGTACTACATAATCACGAGCGTCGCCACCTAAATTAAACATAGTACACAGTTAAACTACTTAACAAAAGAATTAGGAAATCTTTAATCCAAATACTTAGCCATAAGATTTACTATCACTTGCCTTCACTAGAGTAATCAACTGCGATTTGCCTCGTTAATCCCAAGTTTGATGTGGTCACCCTTCTGTATCCTGGCGGAAAGTCCTGAACTGCCGACACCTTACGCTGTTTAAACTTGGGGGCAAAGGCTACGCGCTCAATCACAGTCGACACCTTTGCTGCTACTCTACTAGAATCCCCTTTGCTCATCAAAAGTTCTAGAAGCAATCCGAGTAACCAATACCTAAATGATAAGAGAGATAGAAGATGGCTTAAGTAGTACAAAAGAGAGATTGAGTAAAAAAAGACAAGCAAGGGTCAAATGAACTTACACTTACCAGAAATAGTTGTCAACTGACCTCAAAATGCAAGAAAAAAATTGGTCAAGAACTAATGGCTAAACCGAAAACAAAGGAAGGTGTACAATCGGTTTAGCAACAAAAGGAAAGAAGAGAGACGAACAGTTAAGAGAGGAGGGGAGAGAAGGAAGGAAGAGAGAAGAGTAAAGATTCAGCAATTTACGAGAGGTGAGATTGGAAGGAAAAGAACACCACTCGAGAACTGAATGAGAAGTAAAGATGTATGTTCGGTCACCACTATGCAAAGGAATGAAAACGTGAAAGAGGCTCGGCCACTTAATAAGAAAAAGGAAAACAGGTCACAAAATACCTCAAAAGTAGACACATATTTGGTTTAGGAGCAAAATGGGAAGAAAAATGAAACAAGAAGACTTGTACTCAAATGATCACAAAAACGAACAACTCACAAAACCCCCTTTTGTAACAACGGCTCTAAAACTCTCCCCACACTCCAAAAGAAAACGAGGTTCATAAGACAAAGAAAAAGAACAAAAATGAACACATAAAAGACCCTATAGCTAAATTACCTACCCAAGACCCCCTATTCAACTATACCCCTTCCCACACATAACTTCCTTGATTTTCTCCCCCGATTACTCCTTGATTTACTCTAACGTCTCATTTGAATTTAATTCAAACAGCCAACATCCAAATCCCATGATCCTCTCCCATTTTACCAAGTCTATAACCATCTTAGTAGAATTCGAATCCACTTCCAACACTTGCCGTCCATTCAGCAGAATAAATATTCTCTTGCCTACCATGGGATTCAATCCCAAGCTCTCTCTCTCTATTACTTGTCACGCCACTTACCACCAAGCCACAAAGCATCTTGTGTCACAAAACAAGCACAACTAAATATCAGCCTATGGGCCAAAGTCTAAGTTCATTTACAAGAAAACCAAAATGAACTGCAAGTGCCAAGATTTGAACCCATGCCCCCTTGCAACCTTAATGACACCATAACCACTAGACCACATACTTCTTTGTGTCATTTTTCAACCAAACATATTTATAAGGCCTTCCAACTAACGCCAAGGTCCTCTAAAGGGAAAAACTAAAATTTTGCTAGAGCCCTGGTTTGAACCGAGGACTTCTCCAACACTTCCAAACACTCCTAAATCATTTAACCACTAAACTAAACATGCAACTTATGAAAATTTTCTCATACAACCAAAATCCAATTTCTTCCACACATGAAGCCCATTTCTTCTAGGCCTAAAATTCGGGGCGTTACAAGAAGCCTCAAAAGAAGGCCAACCTAAACGATTATACTATATATGGCCAATGCCTGGATCGAATTGAGCGAGAGAAGCAATTAATGAGGATAGAAGTGTGGTGCAGTTTGAGTGCACCCAAACAATTAAGACATTAACTAAACTTGAAGATCAAATGAGCTAATTGATGAGTATGATGGGAGATATCAAAAGACAAATTGGCATAGGAATTCGCAATAATACTGAGAATAATCCTTGGAGGGAAAATAATAAGCACATGAAAGTATTTGCGCTCCACTCTTGGGTAAAGTACTAAGTAGCCCAGAGAACGAAACTCAATAGGAAAACAAGGAGGATAGCAAAGATCTTTAAGAGGAAAGCCCTCAAAATGCTAATCGTGAACCTAAACTAGAGACAATAGCTAAGTCGACAGTTGAGCTAGTAGATTAGCTACACCAAGAGCCTGTACTAACCAAGGTACCGTTCCCCTCAAGGTTGGAG
This sequence comes from Gossypium stocksii, assembly GCA_020496765.1. Taxonomy (NCBI): domain Eukaryota; kingdom Viridiplantae; phylum Streptophyta; class Magnoliopsida; order Malvales; family Malvaceae; genus Gossypium; species Gossypium stocksii. The sequence goes on from CM035622.1 coordinate 62,455,142, forward strand.
GATAAGCAGAAAAAGTGAAATTTGTAAGTGTTCTAAACTTATTCAAATCACTTAATGTTAACTTGCCTTTAATTGAATTAATTGAAAAAGTTCCTAAATATGCCAAGTGTTTAAAAGAAATCATGTCTAGGCATAGGAAAATTAAAACAAGATGGCGAGTTAACATAGACGTATCTTGTAGTTCAATAATTTCTAAACAGACAACCCAAAAACTAAAAGACCCGGGGAGTTTTACAATTCTTATAAAGATAGGGGATATTCACTTCAGTAAGGCCCTATGTGATTTAGCAGCCAATATAAATTTGATGCCCTTATCTATAAACAAGAAACTCAGGTTAGGGGAACTTAAAAATATGTGTCACACTACACTTAGTTGACAAGTCTTCAGTACAACCTGAGGGAGTACTTGAAGATGTGTTGGTTACAATGTGTAACTTCATCATCTCAATCAATTTTGTAATTTTAGATTTTGAAGAAGACCATGAGATACCTATTCTATTGGAGAGACCTTTTTGTCCATGTTGAGGTCCACCGTTGACCTAGAAAATAACGTGTTAATTATGAAAATCAATGGCGAAATCAAAAATTTCAAATGTGGTCACCAACAAAATGAGAGAAGTAGGGAAAAATAGGGAAATAATGTTTTAAAATATATGTAAAAATCCTTAATTACCTTGAACCAGAAAATGTATTTTCTATAATAAGTGCAGTTCAAAAGAGCATATTTAAGGAGCAGGATAAATGAAGCAAGGTGGAGTGGCATGATAGATGCTGGACCAATATGTACAGAAAAACAACCAAAAGCGCATCCATGTACACACTGACAGAGCTAAAGGACGAATCCAACAAGAATACTTGACATATTTTTAAATTATGATAAATTTTTGTATATTATTGTACTTTATTAGACTCATAAGTAGTTTAGGATTTAGTTTTCTTTAAACTATTTAAGAATTAATCCGAACACTTTGAAATTTGAGAAGTGGGGCTGAAACAGAGCTGGTGTTGCAACACTGGACATCCATGTCGCAATACCACTCAAAGGTTCAAGAAATCAAGCAATTCAAGTTGATGTCGTGACACAACACTTCTATGTTGTGATAATGAAATTAGTTTACCCCAGAATCCAAAAATTTCAAGGTGTGCTATGACATCAAACCCCAGTGTCATGAAATCAATAGTCTGTGAGGGGTGTCGCGACATGAAACCACTATGTCATGATATTGTTGCAATTTTCTGTAGGGTCGACCTAACCCATTGCCCAACCCGTCATCTACAATGTTGTTTGAACCCGTTTTAACTTAAAAATACCAAATATTTTTAACCTAACATACTTTTAATTAGTTTTAAACCTTCTTTAGCCTTGCATTCTCTCCAACTCTTTTAAACCCCAAAAATCCCTTTTCTCTTCTCTCCCTATTTTACTATAATTTCTCTTCTTCTCTTTGTGTTTTCATTTGGCACAGGTTAAATGTTCTGCATTAACTAGGAATTTGCAACAAGCATTCACAAGGAATCACAAACTTCCAAACCGAGGTTAAGGGTTCCTAACTTTATTGTTCTATTGCATTGTCCATGTTGATTTTTAAATATTTTGCTTGATATTTTGGTAGTTATTCTAGTAAAAGTTTTATTGAAAATGCCTCCTATGAAATTTAGAAAAGTTAGTGTGCAAGAGAAACCGGTGATCTCAACTCCCATTAAATTTTTAAACACAAATATGGAAATTTTTTTCTTAGAACTTCAAGGAAAAACATTTATACAAGAGAGGGGATTTGAACAATCAATGGTCTTGTACAAGGAAATTTGGTCCTTAGTTCGGTACAATAGATGGGAGCATTTTTGTGTAACTCATAAGGAAATCATTATTATTCCTATAGTCCAAGAGTTTTATGAATCCTTCAGAGATCAGGAGACGAGGAGACCATACAGTGCAATTTAGGAAACTATAATGGTAAGAGGTAAGGAGGTACGCTTTACTCCTAGAGAAATTTGTGAGTTTTACAATGTCCCATACTTACACATAATCATCAACAATGTTTATATCAAAACTGAATGAGCCATTACTTGATGAAACTTGTGGTAACATTGATGGGAAGCTTGTTTGAGTCCATGATGGATTTTGTTAATTTGCAAACCATATTCTTTGGGCCTACTGACTCAAAGTTTTCTGGTTGCACCATATATAAATTGTTTCTTCAATATCTCCATTAAGGAACGTAGTCTTAATATCCATCTGATGTAAATCAAGACCAAATTGAGCAACAAACATTAGGATTGTCTTGAAAGAGTCTTTCGATGATAATGGAGAGAAAGTGCCTGTAAAATCAATGTCTTCTTTCTGAGTATGTCTTTTAGCTACAAGGCGCATTATACCTCTCCACATTACCATTTGCATCTCTCTTGGTTTTAAATATTCATTTACAACTAATTGGTTTTGTACCTTTAGGTAATGGGACAAGTTCTCCAACTTTATTATCTTGCAAAGACTTATACTCTTCTTGCATGACAACAGTCCACTTTTGAGAATTAGAACATGTCATGGCCTACTGAAAGTTAATTGGATCATCTTCTATCATTCCATTGTCATCCTCCTGTTTTTGAAGAAATATAATATAATCATCTGGAATAGCATTTCTCCTTTTTCTCGTGGACCTCCTTAATGGCACTTGTTCTTGCGGTTTTTGAGTTTGTTCTTCTAGAAAAAGTACCTTATTTTGAATAGGGAGTTGTCCAACATTTCCTTGTTGAGGTTATGGATTCACTTCTTGATCAATGATTGGTATGAGAACCCAAATATCGTCAAAAGTGATAGCAGGAACTGAGTTAGAATCCAGTTCCTCCTAAAAAATAATGCCTTTAACCTTATTTCTCTCTCCACACTAAACATCCTAAAAAAATGTTACAGCTCCCATCTAAATAATTTTCCTTGTAAAATACCCTATACCTGACTCGATAATTAGGTTCGAGTATTAGATGGTACAATAAACCAAATAACTTAATGATATTTATGATTCTACTTTAATTTCACGCTTAAACAATTTAAATTTCAAAATCTAACCATTATTAAAGCTCATTTAGAACCAGTGATAAGTTCTTACAACTTTTATTCTAACAACTATTTACAAATTTTTAATTTAGACTTGAATAAAAATATAATCAACTAAAACCTTGAGGTGTGGCCTCCAAGGATGCCCCTCTATATACATGACCCTATCATCACTTGTCTTTGGCGGTGTTTGCCTTGATCCCTCTACTCGATTCTCGAGTCAACTTATACCCTGCATACAAGTAGTAAAATTTTAGAAGTTTAGGAGAACTTAGTGAGATCATTGCCCATGGTATTCGTAGAGAATTTCTTAATTTAAGATGAGATTCTAAGTTCAAAACTAAAACTCCCTAATTTTTTTAGGAAAATTTCAATAATCTAGTTGTTGTAACCCATGCCTTGCTTAATTGAGTCAACCTTCTACAGACATGACCATCAATCTGATCATAATCAAAATCCATCTAGAATTAATATCTTATGGGTATTGACTTGGTTTACCATTGTTCTAGACTTCGTATATGCCTCAACATAAATACTCATTTTCTCCATTTTGAACTGGCAAAAAAATTGGGCAAATATCCAAGTAGTCGCTCTAATTGTGAATCCCTTCCTTGATTCCTTTAAATCACACTAAACTCCATAGATTGTTGTTATACTAATTCGATGGTAACCTACTATTTGTCTTAACATATGTTAGAGCCCATTCTTGAACAATGTCTCTTTCTGTTATCCTTATTCGCGGACTTGAACATGATACTTATTTGGTTGAATTAGCACTCACCTTTTCACAAGAAGACACGTACCAACAATGTAACCTAGAGAGCTTACTCACCTGAGCCCAATCCTTTTAAGATACTACAATTAATGGATAGTTTCCTATGGACTATCTCGTGTTAACAAGTCCTAACTAGACATCCTTTTTCTCTGAAGATCTTAGAAAGACTTGCCAATCAGACTATTTGGCTTATATTCCTCCTTGATGACTCACTTATTGTACCCAATGTTATATTACTCACCAACCACTAACGAACTAATAATGACAGATACTCTAATCCTTAAAGAAGATATCCCTTCTATTACCTCTGCCTTGCTAAGATCACATATACTCATTTCCTCCTCTCGTCACAACTTGACAGTTTCCCCTGTGAGTGGGATTAACTACATCTCAGACGATTCTAATAAATTTTCTCCTTTTCTTAGTTTGGCGGGTTCTCTTACTAGCCCGTTTATCCATATTCTCAACGCACCCTGTCCATCCTATTATACTACCCACTGTGCGAGTTATCTAGTGATGTCCTCTTTTTGTACCCTATAAACTTGTTGATTCACCATCTTGGTAGACTTTATATGCTGCCTTAGCTGAGCTATGGTTTTACACCATATGATCCCATGTTTATTGTCTTGGCGAACTCCATATGTTGCCAAAGTCGAGCTATGGTCTAACACATTATGAACCCATGTTTAATGTGCCGATAGACTCCATGTGTTGCCATAGCCTAGCTATGGTTTTACACATTATGAACCCATGTTTAATGTCTTAGAGGACTTTCGATTTCAAGGAATAAATAAACCTCTTCCAAGGTGTTGCCTCGTAGGACTTATTAACCATCATTGTAGTGTTGCTCCATAGAGTCGATAGACTGTAGTCACAGTGTCACTTTAGCAAGTCAGCCAATAACATTCCACGATGCAGCCAAAATCACTTGTATTCCCTTAACAATCAACCTATTCCTCCATTCTATCACTTATTCCTAACTTCATCTACCCCATCAAGCTAAAATTTCTTCGTAATATTAACATGTATTTTCATACATTTCATTTCACTAGTTATTATCACGTACAATACGTTATTCAACCATTTGTCAAGTCACAACCAAATATCATTAAAAAAAGGACTTGTAAAAATATACACTCACAATATTGTGCATACATTGATTACTCATTTTCCATATTCATACACAGCCATGGTTCAAGTCATGACTTAGAACAGACTTGAATGTAGTTTAAGCAAATAATAGAACATCATCAGTCACCCAAAAGTGGAGTATAAAAACTCACCTTACTTCATTTATCTACGTCATCTTAGCTTGTCTAAATGCTACAGCCTCCCTCATCCTGGTATCTAAGCATCATAACCACTTATTTCAATGAAATCAAAGTCATTTAAACCATTAAACACAAAAACTTAATTTACAAAAACTTATTAGAAGTTTTTGCCCTCTTTCTTTCTCTAATTCTTGAGAACAAAAAGTTAAAAATTTTACCAGTTTCTCAATTTCTTTACTTCCAGACTTCAATTCTCACTACTTCTGTAACAACCTGAATTAGGGCCTAAATGGAACGGTGGTTTCGAAACCATGAATCTGACATAGAAAAATTTATTCCGATTAAGTTTTAAGGTTTATTATGTGATTGAATGCATAAGTGAAAATTTTGGTAAGTGAATTTTACCGATAAAGCGCCCGATTGAGTAATAGGACTAAATTGCAAATGTTTCAAAATATGTGTTCTAGACGCTTTTAGTGTGAAATTGAAATGAAATTATAAATTAGATGTCCTTATTTAGCAATTAGACTATTTTTGGGCATGATGGACAAGAATGCCCATGAAAGGGAAAAATTGCAAAGAAGGCCATTAAGGGCATTTTGGTCATTTGGATATTAAATGAAATAAAAGTGGAAAATAAGGCCAAAAAGTGTCCATCTTCTTCATGCCTTGGCCGAATATCAAAGGACACCATAGCTAAGGGTTTTCATATTTTCAAGATCCAAGTAAGTGATTCCTAGCCCCATTTTTCATGTTCTTCGTATTTTTGATATCCTTGTACCTTGACCTAGCTTTCTATACCACTATTTTAAGCTAGGGTTCATGTTTAAAAATTCACCCATGTGTGACATGAAAGCATTTTGATATTTATTGGTAGAAAATGAAAGCTTGAAGTGTAGTAAATAACTTTTGCTAGGTAATTTTTTATAAAAATGCATTTAGGGACTAAAATGCAAAAGTTGTTAAATATGTGCATAAAGAGTGAAACATCAAAAATTGTGGGTTGCTATAGAAGAGAATATGTTCGGCTAGGCTTGGAAATGTAGAAAAATTGATACATTTCATTTTACAAGCCTAGGGACTAAATTTTAAAAATTGACAAAGTTAGGGGTAAAATGGTAAAATTTACCATAGGATAATTCTTTGCCCAATTGAGTAATGTGTGTATTGAATGAGTTAAATTTGATGTTATCGATCAAGAACGACGCGAAAACGACCTTGACCGAGGAAACGGCAAGGTGTCGGACTAAATCAAAAAAGATTAGCATATTTGTACCGAGGTAAGTCCTATATGTATATAATGAGGTACTTCTAATAATAATGTTTAACTACTTTAATTAATTTGAAATTTTGAAATTTTATATCGAATTATTATTTATGGAATGTGATAAACTGATAAGTAAAGAAAAGTCCCGGTTGAACCTTAGGAATCATTAGGATATGAGTGACATGTCACTAGGAAACCATCGACTGTTATTGATTGTTTATGTGATTTCGGGTGCTGGTCTAGTTCGACTACCAGTGGCTAGGTAATCCCGCATTTGTTGCGAATACCTGTCACCATGTGTGAGTAGCACTGAGTAGAACCGACTACACCGTCAGCTTGTGTGAGCAGACCCAATAATAGCTCATTATTAAGCCTTATGTGATAAGTGGTAGCTTCAGCTACATTATGTGTGTGGCACTTGTGCCTTATTTCTGTGTATCCTTTAGTATTCCATGTGGTTCATCGGGCTATCTGAATTAATATAACACAATGTGAATGCATGTGAAAAGATTTAACCGTATGTTTAAGATTGTATATGTGCAGGTTATATGAAAACTATTATGTGTGCTAAGTGTTTAATGTATGTAATGAATCATGTGGTAAGATCCCATGTGTTAGTGATAACTCTCTAGCTTAATTGTATGATTGGAAATCTTAATTCCATTATCTACGTCTATTTAGCTTAAATGCTCATTTCTTTTACATATAGACTTACTAAGCAGTATAGCTTACCCCTTCGTTTTGCCCTTCCCTTATAGGTTCGCAAAGCTAATCCGAGGTTCGATGATCGACGGGATTCCATCAACACTATCAACGACTGTTTTAGTATTTTAATTTTGAACCTTGAAAATTATGGCATGTATAGGTGGTCAATTGATTTTAGTTATAAGACAAGGTTCTTTTGGGTCCATTTGTTAGTAAAGTTATTTTGCTACTTTGGCCATTTGAGATGAGCTATAATGATTAAGTTATGTTATATTAAAGTGTTGAAATCTCTTATGCTATAAATTACATTTTAGGTGTATAATGTCCATGGATGTGTATGCTTATGTGTGGTTGGTAAAATGAAGTGTATGGATGCCGAAATGTGGTTGTTTGGATGTGTTTTCGTGTTATATTGTGCATTGGAAAAATTGGTTTGTGTTGGTTTGTGTTTCAGGGTGGCAATTGGCTTGGAAAATAGCCTATAATTGTCCACACGGGTAGACACACAAGCGTGTGTCTAGGCCGTGTGTGACACACGGCCAACCCACGGGCGTGTTGATAGGCCGTGTGTCCCCTGCACCTGAAATTATGGGAATTAAGATTTTTGTAATAATCAGATGGGTTAGCAACACAGTCGTGTGTCCCGACCGTGTGATAGACACAGCCTAGCCACGGGCGTGTGGCTTTAGTGAGTATTCTTGTAACAACTCGAATTAGGGCGTAGTCAGAATAGTGGTTTTGAGACCATAAATTCGAAGTAGAAAAGTATGATTTATGAATATTTTTAGGTTTATGACATGATTGCATAATAGTGATAAAAATTCATTAAGGAAATTTTGAGAAAATGTGATTAATTTGTCCTTTAGGATTAAATTGCAGAAGTTGCAAAATTAAGTTTCTAGAAGCTTTAAGGATGAATTAGCATTTGAAGAATTATTAGGAGTCCTTATTTACCAATTAGACCAATTTTTGGCATGATGGACAAAAATGCCCATAGAAGGGAAAAATATTAAAGAAAGGCCATAAAGGCATTTTGGTCATTTGGTAAAGTTAAGTAATAAAAAGGGAAAAAGAAAGAAAAAATCTTGTCCATCTTCTCCAAGGGGTGCCGAAAATTTGAAGCTCCATAGCTAGGGTTTCATTTTAACTTTTCAAGTTTCAAGTAAGTGTAATTTGGTCCCGTTTTTAATTTTCTTCGTATTTTTGAAATCCTTGCAACGTGAGCAAGCTATTTCGACCACTAATTTGAGCTAGGGTTCACATTCAAAATTTTACCCATGCACGACATGCAAGTAAATTGATGCCTAGTGGTAGAAAATGAAAGTTTAAAGTGTAATAAACATCTTTCTCTAAGTGATTTTCATGAGAAGCCTTAACAGGGACTAAATTGAAAATTTTTAAAATGTGTAGTAAATGTATAAATTGATGTGAAATGTGGGCTGCTATGAGCACATGAAAGGTTTGGCTAGGCTTGGGTAACCTAGAAATTAAGTGCATTTCATTATACGAGCCTAGGGACTATTTTACAAATATGTAAATATTTAGGGGAAAATTATAAATTTTGCCAAAGTGTAAATTATGGGCTATTTAGCCAATGTGTGTATTAAATTAGCTTAATTTGTTGTTTTAGATCAAGAAACACGAAGCTCAGACCGAAACTGGGGAAAAAGTAAGATAGTGGACTAAATGGAACAATTGCCCTCGTTTTGGACACGAGGTAAGTTGTATGTACTAATCTAGCCTTATATTTTATGAAATTTCTTATGTAATGATTTTCTACGAATTCATGAAATTTCATAAGGCTTATTGTTAAGTCCATGTATGAGCTATGTACAATTCCATGAAATTTAATTATATGAATTCTTACCAAAAGTTGATGGAAACATGAAAGGAAAATTTCAAGCAAGTATTAAAGGATACGAAGGATACCATAATCATGTCATATGCATTGTAGGTCCGTGTAAGACCATGTCTGGGACATGGCATTGGCACTAAACAGGGATCCCATGTAAGACCATGTTTGGGACATGGCATTGGCAACTATATGAGGTCCCGTATAAGACCATGTTTGGGACATGGCGTCGACACCGAGACGAGATATAGATCCCCTGTAAGACCATGTCTGGGACATGGCATGGGCATCTAAGAGAGATTTCCTTGTACGACCAAGTCTGGGACATGGCATTGGTATCAATCTACGATCTCGTGTAAAACTATGTCTGGGACATGCCATCGACATCGATATGAGCCCCCGTGTAAAACCATATCTGGGATATGGCTTGGCATTAGTTTGAGGTCCCATATAAGACCATATCTGGGTTATGGTTTTGGCACCTTACCATGAGAATGACACTATGGGTATCATTCGATATTCTAAAAATGTTAATAGAGAATGTATCTAAGTTGTTTAGCTAACAAGAGAGACTAAAGTTTCATGATGAGTGTTACAGGTACATTTGAGTAAGTCATGAGAAATTATGAAAATGTAAGGCATGTGAATTAGCAAAGCATATGAATGACTAAACCATGGGAAAGAGTAAGTCACGAGAGTAAGTAAGTCTTGACTAAATATGTTATAAGAATGAGTAAGATACGAGAATGACCAAGAAGTTATATAAATCCCATGATGCCATGTTTGAATGACTTTCCATGACATTTATTGCTATTTTATTTCATGCAACTTACTAAGCATTTTTATGCTTACTCCCTTATTTTCCCTTCCATGTAGATTTGCAGAATTAGCTCGGGGATCGCTCGAAGTCTGAGCTCGAAGTCACACTATTAAGGAATTTATTTTGGTATAGTAAAGTTAGTATTTTTGTTGTATGGCATGTATAGGAAGTTTAGTCACTTTGGTATGTGCTATTTTGGGTAGCCAAATGTGTTGGCTATTGTTATCACTTAAGTCAAGTTGTAATGGCCTTTGAAATTGGCTAATATTGTCTAATTTATATTTTATGAAATGAGAATGAAATTCATGATATGCATGATGGCATGTGAGTGCTTCAATGATGAATGTTCTTAATGTATGTTATACCTTGAATTGTAGGTTTGAAGCTGGTATGAGTTAGATGTGTTTCAGGGTGGCAAAAAGCCTTGGAAAATAGCCTATAATTGTCCACACGGATGGGCACATGGACGTGTGCCTAAGCCATGTGTGACACACGGTCAGCCACCATAGGCATGTTAATAGACCGTTTGTCCCCTGCATCCTAAGTAAGTAAGTCAGTGTTGCACACGGCCAAAGCACACGGGCAAAAACCCTTGAAAAATAGCCTATAATTGTCCATACGGATGGGCACAAATAGACGTGTGCCTAAGTCATGTGTTACGCATAGTCGGCCCCCATGGGCATGTTAGTAGACCGTATGTCCCCTGCATCCTAAGTAAGTCAGTGTTGCACACGGGAAGAGCACACGGGCGTGTGCTCTGGCCGTGTGGATTTTCGAGTTATTCTTTGAGTAAGATCAGATTAGAGCATGGGTTATAGACACGGGCGTGTCTAGGCCGTGTGAAGGACACGGGCGTGTGCCCATGCCGTGTTCAAGTCTATTGGTTTGAAATAGGAACTAAATTCAACATGAGCCAAGGACATGGGCGTGTGTGACCATACGGCTTGCCCACACGGGCGTGCCCCATCCCACACGGGCGTGTGGCCTTGTTTTAGGAAAAATTTTTCTAAGTGTCTGAATGTTCCTGGATTAGTTCCGAAACACACCTGATATACGTTCTAGGACTCGTAAGCCCTTAATAAGGACAATAAGAGAATGCATAAAGGTTTTGACATGGAATGAATTTTTATAGCCCGAGTTTATGTATCAAGTATGTTTAAGTGCGGTAATGCCTCGTACCCTACCCGATGTCGGACTCGGGTAAGGAGTGTTACATTTAGTGGTATCAGAGCCAGTGTTTAGTTTATTCTAGGACTAACCTAGCACATGTACGAGTCTAGCTATACATGCCATACCTATGTATATATGTGATATGATAGTGTAGCGATTCTTGACAATCTGAATGTGTTTTATTATAGCCAATGGATCCCAAACGAGCTACGGCAGATGATGTAGAAAGTAACGCACTAGCTCTCGCTGAAGGGACGATGCCAGCCGAGATCGAGAATAGGTCAGCTACTGTAAGTCAGGGGAGAGGCCCGGGAGGCCTTCTTCTAAATGATGAACGAGTGGTTCATGAGTTCATCCGAACAAACTCGACCACTCAACACCAAGCTCCATCCCCTCAATTTCCTCAATCTACCCAGCTCCTTAGATAGTAAAGGTAGTAAGGCAAGAAAAGCCCCCGGTTGATAGAATCCAAAAAAGAGTTTCAGGCTACTAAAGATGATGATTCGAAAAGAGCCGAATTTTGGCTAGAGAATACCATCAGGGTATTCAATGAGTTATTTTTCACACCGGAAGAGTGCATGAATCGTGTCGTATCTCTCTTGCGAGATTTCACTGATCAGTAGTGGAATACCCTTGTGTCGGTGGTACCAAGGGAGAAAGTTAATTGGGAATTCTTCCAAGAGGAGTTTCGTAACAAGTATATCAGTCATTAGTTCATTGATCAGAAACATAAGGAATTTCTAGAGTTGAAGCAAGGTCGGATGACCGTGACAGAGTATGAGCGTGAGTTTGTGAGACTCATTAAGTACGCTCGAGAATGTGTTTCCACTGAGGCCATCATGTGCAAGAGGTTTAAAGATGGATTGAATGAAGACATTAAGATGTTTGCTGGTATACTAGAGATAAAAGAGTTTGTAGTGCCCGTAGATAGAGCCTGTAAGGCAGAAGAATTGGCCAAAGAGAAGAGAAAGGCAGAGATGGAGTCTCGTGACTTGAGAAAGAGACCATTTAGCAAGTCGTTCCAATCCTCTTCAAAGAAGTTAAAGGAATTTTCTACTCGGTCAGCTAATTCAGCAGGGTTTTCAAGTAAAGGCAAGAGTAAACAGTATTCAGTCTCCAAAGTTTAGACCACCTCAGTTACGAGTGTAGGAAATACTCGACCCAGTAGGCCTGAGTGCCCCCAATGCGGTAGACGCCACCTCGGCAAATGTCGGGCACATGAGAGGGCTTACTTCAAGTGTGGCTCTCAAGACCATTTCATTAGAGAGTTCCCCGAGATGATTGAAAAAGATAAAGATCTGAGTGCAATGTTGGGTAATGTTCCCACCAGAGGTAGACCTTAGAGAAACCTGGGTACGAGAGTAAGTAGTAAAGTTGTACCAAAGGAACATACTGTGAGACTCGAGGGTAGAGCCCCAGTGAGGACATACGCCATTTGCGCTCGTGAAGAGGCGTCATCACTCGATGCTATAACGGGTTCATTTTCTTTTCATGAAACTTCTGTTATTACTTTGATAGACCTTGGATCTACCCACTCATATATTTGCAAGAAATTAGTTCCAAGCATGAGCATGCCTGTAGAGTCTATGGAATTTGTGATAAAAGTCTCCAATCCCCTAGGCAAATGTGTGTTGGTAGACAAAGTATGTAGAGGTTGCCCTTTGATGATTAGAGGTCATTGTTTCCTAGCTAATCTTATGCTTTTACCATTTGATGAGTTCGATGTAATTCTTGGCATGGACTGGTTAACCACCCATGATGTGGTAGTGAACTATAGCAAGAAATTTATTGAATTGAAATGTGAGAATGGTGAAACTCTTTGAGTTGAATAAGATAGATCTGAGAACTTGCCTCTGGAAATATCTTCTATGGTTGCTCAGAAGTGTATTAGAAAAGGGTATGAAGTTTACCTTGCTTTTGTAATGAATACAAAAGAGTCAGAGTTGAAAATGGAATCAATGCTAGTGGTGTGTGAGTATTAAGATGTATTTTCGGAAGAGTTGCCCAGATTGCCTCCAGTTAGAGAGGTAGAGTTTGGTATAGAATTGGCTCCCAGTACTACACCTATCTCTATTACTCCTTATAGAATGGCTCCAACCGAGCTAAAGGAGTTGCAAGCTCAGCTATAAGATTTGACAGAAATAGGTTTTACAAGACCGAGTCATTCTCTATGGAGTGCTCCCGTACTATTTGTGAAAAAGAAAGATGGCTCTATGAGGTTGTGCATAGATTATCGGCAACTTAATAAAGTGACCATAAAGAACAAGTACCCTTTTCCAAGGATCGATGATTTATTTGATCAGTTAAGAGGAGCCATAGTGTTCTCCAAGATAGATTTGAGGTCCAGGTACTCTCAGCTAAGAGTTAAGGAGGTTGATGTGCCTAAGACGGCTTTTCGGACAATGTATGGTCACTACGAGTTTCATGGAATGCTATTTGGCTTGACCAATGCCCCTGTAGTATTCATGGATAACCGTATCTTTCGGCCATATTTGGATAGATTCATTGTAGTCTTTATCGATGACATCTTGGTGTATTCACGTGATGAGGTTGAACATGCCAAGCACTTGAGGACAATTTTACAAACTTTACGAGAGAAGCAACTTTATGCCAAATTCAGTAAAAGTGAATTTTGGCTTAAAGAAGTCATATTTTTGGGCCACTTCGTTTTGGGTGATGGCATCAGAGTTGATCCAATTAAGATCTCGGTAATTGTTGAGTGGAAGCCGCCAAGAAATGTATCTGAGGTTAGAAGCTTTTTCGGTTTGGCCAGTTATTACCGGAGATTTGTTAATGGATTTTCCATGATCGCCACTCCAATGACGAGACTTTTGCAAAAAGATGTTAGACTTGAGTGGACTGATAAGTGCCAACAAAGTTTCAAGAAATTGAAGACCCTACTAACCGAAGCGGAAAGGAATTCGTAGTTTATAGTGATGCATCATTAAATGGATTGGGCTGCGTACTTATGCAAGAAGGCAAGGAGATTGCTTATGCCTCAAGACAATTGAAACCTCATGAAAAGAATTATCCGACTCATGATTTGGAGTTGGCCGTAATAGTGTTTGCACTAAAGATATGGAGGCACTATCTATATGGCCAGCAATGCCGAGTGTTCACTAATCATAAAAGTCTTAAGTACTTGATGACATAGAAAGACTTAAATCTATGACAGAGGAGGTGGCTCGAGTTATTAAAGGATTATGAGTTGATTATCGACTATCAGCCGGGGAAAGCCAATGTTTTTGCAGATGCTTTAAGTCAGAAGTCTCTATTTACTTTGAGATCCATAAATACACGATTGTCTGTAACCGATGATGGTTCAATTTTAGCAAAAATGATAGCTCGATCGATGTTCATTCAAGAGATTTGTGAAGCACAGTTAAAAGACAGAGAATTGCAAGCCAAGAAAGCTCAATGCGAGTTAAGTACTGACTCAGACTTCCAGATTGATTTAAATGGTTGTATAAGGTTCTGAGATCGACTTTGTGTACCAAAGGATGATGAGCTTGTTAGGAAGATTTTATGTGAGGCATATAGTGGTTGTATGTCTATCCACCTCGATAGTACCAAGATGTACAATGATTTGAGGAAATGGTATTGGTGGCCGAATATGAAACGAGATATCTCTGAGCATGTTTCGAGATGCTTGATTTGTCAAAAAGTAAAGGCAGAGCATCAAGTACCCTCTGGCCTATTACAGCTTATCATGGTTTTCGAGCGAAAATGGGACCATGTTACTATAGACTTCGTGACGGGTTTGCCGACAACACCAAAAAAGAAAGATGCCATTTAGGTTGTAATTGATAAGCTTACAAAGTCAGCCCATTTTATACCTATACGTATGGATTATTCCCTTGATAAGTTGGCTGACTTGTATATTTCAGAGATTGTGAGGCTACATGGAGTGCCACTATCGATCATTTTGGATAGAGATTCGAGATTCACGTCACGATTTTAGAAGAAGTTACAAGAAGCTTTGGCCACAAAGTTAAACTTTAGTACAGCTTTCCACTCACAGAGCAACGGTCAGTTGGAAAGAGTAATACAAGTGCTTGAAGATATGCTTAGATGCTGTGTATTGGAATTTCAAGGTAGTTGGAAAAAGTACTTACCTTTGGTCGAATTTGCGTATAACAATAGTTTTCAGTTGAGCTTGAGAATGGCGCCTTATGAGGAATTGTATGGGCATAAATGTCGAACGCCTTTATATTGGACTGAGCTCAAGGGAAACAGACTCACGGGGTTGATCTAGTCAAGGAAACAAAAGAGAAAGTAAAAGTAATTGGAGATTACTTGAAAGCTACTTTCGGTAGACAAAATTCATGCCGATTTAAAAAGGAAAGAAATAGAGTTCCAAGTCGGGGATAAAGTGTTCTTAAAAGTATCTTCGTGGAGAAAAGTTTTTAGATTTGGCCGAAAGGGCAAGTTAGGTCTGCGGTTTATCGGACCATACGGGATCTAGGACTGGTAGTTTATCGGCTAGCTTTACCGTCTGAATTGGAAAAGATTCATGATGTATTCCATGTGTCCATGCTACGACGCTACCGATCGGACCCTTCACATGTGATTACCCTGACAGAGATTGAGATTCAACCGGACATGACTTATGGTGAAGAACCAATTAAGATTTTGGCTCGGGAAGTCAAACAGGTTAGAAATAAAAGTATAGCCCTTGCGAAAGTACTATGGCAAAGAATAGGGTAGAAGAAGGAACATGGGAGCTTGAGGAAAATATGAGAAACCAATATCCCAACTTATTCACTGGTAAGATTTTCGGGGACAAAAATCCCTAAGGAGGGAGAATTGTAACAGCCCGAATTAAGGCATAGTCAGAATAGTGGTTTTGAGGCCACAAATTCGAAGTAGAAAAGTATGATTTATGAATATTTTTAGGTTTATGACATGATTGCATAATAGTGATAAAAATTCATGAAGGAAATTTTGAGAAAATGTGATTAATTTGTCCTTTAGGACTGAATTGTAGAAGTTGAAAAATTAAGTTTCTAGAAGCTTTAAGGATGAATTAGCATTTGAAGAATTATTAGGAGTCCTTATTTACCAATTAGACCAATTTTTGGCATGTTGGACAAAAATGCAGGCCAAATAAGTTGTTGTCTTTAGAGATGCAGGCTAAATAAGCACTTTTAGACTTATCATATTGCAACCTTTCTTCCTTTTGTACATAATGAGAAATGAGCTCATTTAAAGTCCATTTCTCCTTTTGACAGTTGTAACTAATTTTAAATTGGTTAAACTGTGCAGGAAGTAATACCAAAACCTTAAGAACAAACAATTCCTCAGAAAGTTCGATCTTAAGTGCCTTAAGTCTTAAAAAAACATGGAACATCTCTATAATTTACTACTTCATGTTTCATTGACCATTATACTTCACATACATCAAAGAAGCCAGAAGTGATATCATCTCAACCTTACCATTTTTGGCAAAATGTTTCTCAATTTCGTTAAGGAAACCTTTAGCTTGAGTAATCTTTTCAGGTTATGTACCCCTAAAGGCTTTTGGAATGTTGTGCTCATGATCATTGAACTCATGCGGTTTGCCATAGTGAGAGGTGTAGGTTGTTCTTCCCTTAGTGCAAGGTCTATGTCTATACAACTGAGTACTATAAGTAAGTGCCTTTTTCATTGCTTGAAATTAGTCCCATTAAGCATGGGTATAAAATTTATATCAGCAGCTATTGTGGAAGCAAAGATGAACTAGCTGAATATAGAACAAAATAGATAAAAACAAGATCACATCAATATTAATTAGTAAACAATAAGTTCAAAATAGTGGCTAATTACATCTCAAGATACCAAACAGAACATTAATATCAAGCCTTTGGAAAATAATATTAATAGTAAGTGATACTCTTGTTCTAGCAATCAAACATTGACAATAAATTATGTCAAACAATGAATCAATGTTTGGACTAACTTATTGCTCACATAAAGTACCTTATAATTGTCACACATTTATAACCACAAATTTCGTAGAAATTATGCCAAATATTAACTTACCTTTGGGTCAATAAATAAATGCATGAATCATAAAACATCTAGTCATCTTGATATTTTAAATAAATTAATATACATAAAAGAGATCACTTTGGTGGCATTTTATTGCAACTAATTTATTTAAAATATCAGAAATCTTCAATTAAATTCCAAAGCCAAAATCTAAATTTATTTGTTTCAAAATATTTCTCTTAATTTCATCTTTCAATCAAATTAAGAGATCATAGTATATATATGTATATATATTTATCCCAAAATAGCATACAACAATGTTGGCAAGTATAATAATAGTTGAATAAATCAAAACAACCTCACATAAGACTTCAAATGTAAACCAAAATAATTAGAATAAAGAAAAACTTCACCTCAACTTGTTAAAAAAATCTCGTAAAAACAAAATATTATACAAAACTTTTTTAACCAGGATTTATCATGTCAAATCATCAAGAGCAAAACGAAATGCGGGAGTGTAACTAAATCCATTGATTTTTTAGAATCTTCAATCTTACGATTTTTATCTTCCAAATTAGCCCACAAGTAGAGAAAATGGCTCTCTCTTTTCTAAAGATGGGATATTAGAGAAATTACGTATGTGTAATTTGGGGACCATAACCCTAATATATAAATTTTACACATTAATCTAATTTCTAGTTAGCCCATAATTAAATAAGAAATTAGTTACTAGAGTATCTACACATATTTGACCCATACTTTGTTCAATAACTAAAGTTTAATAAACCATAATCAAATTAGATGGCTTTTAACTTTGGCTAACCTATTGTGATTATAGATAATAACATTTAGTTACTCTTATTAAATATGTGATGTCCATATTTTTTAACATGTCTCAAACATGAAAGGATCTAAGGTCCCTTTGTCACCTTGCATTAAACAACAATTCCTAGACACATGCCATAATAGATCCACAAAGAATCATGAATAATATATTCTAACACAAACTAACGACTCTTTTTCTCACTCAGGGTTTAACAAATCTTGTTCAAAGAGTGCATTTTGAAAAAAAAAAAAGAAACCACCACCATAAGAAAGCTAAATGGTCATGCTTTAGCATTAACACTGATTACATTATTAGCTTTATACATAATTCCCGTTGTTACTTGCAAGAGACTTCATTTGAGTGGGAAAAAGATTATTGTTTATTTTCCCTCTATAATAACATGTGCTTCATGCTTCAAGTCTATTCAATATGGCTTGTAAAGGAAGATGAGGGAGAACAAAGCTTTTCGAGTGTTGATAATATCTCAAATGTTGACGGTTGATTTTTGAATTCACTTGTGCACTACAATGCAAAGAAGAACTACTTGACAAGCTTCTTTAAGGCTGTAACCTTGGCCATTCTTAGCGTCCATGATTTCTGATAAGTTGCTTGTATTATCTCTAAAACAAGATTGTAGCCACGTTAATAAATGAGTTTCCTCACTAGTAGCTTCCTTTTCTTCAATAAGGACGCTCTTAGGGCATGCCTCCCGTCTTGTAAGTAGTTTGAGTAACACCACTCTAAAGCTATAGATGTCTGAGCGTTTATTAAGTAGACCTGCATAATACTGGAAAAGCTATCTTTTATTAGTACCTTAGAAAAAAATAGCCTAAGAGATTAATGTACAGGATTGGATAACTGGGGCAAAAAAAACCTTCATGAATGTATCTGAGGTCCATGTATCTAGGAGTACCCAAGATACCATCACCAAGCGTAAAGTAAGCCTTATAATTTGTTAGGTCCTCTATTGCATACCCAAAATTAGAAATTTTTACATTGAAATCTTGCAACAATGATGTAATATGAGCCTTAACTATAGTTTGTAGGCACTTGCAACATGGTTTTTAGCAACATACTATATCTAAAAGGATATTGGTTGGTTTTAAATCTCAAAATATAACTCATTTTCCATGTAAAAAGGAAAGGCCTCAAGCAAAATGGATGGAAACTTTAATCCTTGATTTCCACAACAAATGTGAACCATGGTGTGAAATAAACAACCTTTTTTAGTGTTTTTGTTACGTGTCCTCTCGATGAGGAGAATCAGGTATTTATAAGATACAGTCACTATTCATTGAAATGACATCCTAGGTAGGCTCTATGTATGCCAACATGCATACTGCTCTAGAATTAACACGTGTTTATCGTACCACACACTTAACTTTGTGCCTTTTACTTGTGAACCCTTAACGATACGCATGTGAACCTAGCTAATGAGCTCATCATGCGAGCTCTCCTCGCGAGCCCTTAATGTCTCTACCCCAGTTCCTCTGTATGGGTTGGTAGTTCAAGGTTATGTCCAGGTTTCGAGTCAATAATAAGAAATACCATAACAATATAGTCCCTCTATTGGTTCTAAGAAGGGCTATAAAGTGGCGCTTCTTAGGACCGTCGTTTTGAATTTGAATGGCTTATTGAATATGCTTTGGTAATTGAAATACAACATTTATTACATCACATGTGCAAGAAGATTACAACTGCTCGGACTTGACCGTCATTTTTCCTTGGTTATTCAAATAGTTAAAGCATAGAGGCAAGAAACCCTTTAAAAGGGGGTTTTAGATACGCTAAAAATTACAATCTAAAAAATAATCTAGCAACCGTAAGAAGCATTCTCTTCAAGGTAAATACCTGTGAACCTCTTTGTGTTTTGGATATTCTTTCACCCTTTCTTATAGCTATGCCTAGAACTAGGGGTTGTGGTCGTGTAATTCCGAGTTATCCACTGGAACAATGTAAGAGAAAGTTCCCATCAAAGACAACAGTTACGCATGCACCAAAAAGGCTAAGGAAATGGCTCAAGCCCTAGCGGTATAAGGAATCCAAATTCCTAACTTCACATATAATTTTTCAATCCTTGTAGGATCGCACCGACTAAGTGAAACCAGTGACAATAGTTTTTTGCTCCCACTTCACGTAATAGAGGCTGGGTTCCACTTACCTCTCCATCATTTATTTTTCCACTTACTCGAGGACTAGAGGATTACTCCTGGCCAACTATCTAGCTTTTCCTGGTGGATTGTGATGGCATACTTTTTCAACTATTGTAAACGTAGTGAGGTGCCTATGCTCATTGTTTTTTAGCTCTTGTACCAACTGAAGTGGGTTAGTGGGTCTTATTTCACCCCTCGTGAGGACGTGGAGTCCATTATCTCCAACAAGTGCTTCAACCTTCGTCTGAACCAGAGTAAGTATATTCGGGTGAACTGCAAACTTACTCATAGTTTCGGCTTCCCCACTAAGTGGTCATCGCCCAATAATGATATATGCATAATGTAGTGGGACATTGTAATAGAGGGGGGTTAGGAGCAATTTTATAGGCTTCACAAGGGTCGTGTCCTAAATTTAGATGATGTTTTTATTGTGAGGAATATATTCTAATATTGCTTGGAAAACCTCAGATCAACAAATTCCTGAAAGAATGAAACAAGTCCACTAAACAAATTCAAGTTAATGTCAGTGAAAACATAATTATTCGTCTATTTTGGATAAGTTCTTTCTTTCTTTCTTTATATTTTCTTTTTCAATGCGAATTGAAATCTCTAATTTTACCTCATAGAAATTTTCACTCACCAAAGTTAGACCATCAAATTGACTTTTATCGCTCAAGGCCTTTTTTCTCTTAGTCTTTTTTCCATGAATCATCCTCATTTCCCTTTAACCCTTCACAAAAATATTGAACATTGAATTTATCATAACATAAATCTGTATGAGGAGAATAGATGTCTAACCCATCCAAATTCGTACACTCTAAGAAACAATTCTCACTATCAACTTTTTCTGGTTCACAAAGTTCACTATCACTATCATCATAGTTTGCACTATTACTATCATCATAGCTCGTACTATTACTATCAACTTCTTCGACATCAAATTTGAAACAATGTGCAATGTTAGATTTAGACTCAAAAATAGGCACAAAATTATACATACTATCTTTACAAATGATGTCACTCAAAGTTTCTTGCTCATTTATATCATCATCGTCAATGATAGCAGTAGACAAAGACTCCTCAATAAGCTCTGTGTCATACTTACGTTCCTTGGCTTGCAAGGATGTTTTCTTAAATGAATATGTTTGACATGCAAAGGCTTTGTAATCCTTTGCATTACACCAAATGCACTTGCTAGCTTGTTCTCTTTTTAAGCCATAAGTCATTTAAGCTCGTAGAAAATGTTTTGTTTTTTGTACCAATGTTTTTCTTGACAAGTTCATGAACAATAGAAGGTTGAATGACATTAGGAACAACGTGTTCGTGTGAGATTTTTACAAATATGACATTTATGTCTTGCCCAAGGTTTATCATTGTTAGTTTCCATTTGAACCAAAGTTTGATTGGAATTTTGTTGATCTGCCTTGTGATGAAGGACTTGAGCTTGCAATGTGTCGAACTTATTTTCCAAACTCTCTTGTGCCTCTTTGAAATCTTTTTGAAGGTCATCAAATAGAACTATAAATTAGTCCATGGTAACCAGGGATGGATCTTGCTCCTCATCCTTACTACGTGTACATACCATTATTAAAGGTTGAAATAAAAACACACAAAAAAATTGATCAAAGAAAAATAAATCTCGCCGTTATACACTTGTAATAAAAAAAACTTTAAGGGACAAAAAAAAATTTAAGATTTTCTCACTTGTAACCTTTAAAGAGTAACCAAACTCGATAATATTAAAAAATATTTGAGATCACTCTCTAACAAAGTTGACCTAAAGTGTAATAGCCCACTTTAGACTCTAGTCAGAACGGGTGGTTTCGGGACCACTTAACCGAGTCGAATTATTATTTTATTGCTTTAATATGTTTTACGGCATGATAGAATTACAGTGTGAAAGTTTGGTTTAGAAATTTTATTGTTTGACTGGTTAATTTGATAAAAAGGATTAAATCGCGTAGAGCGATAAATTAGAGTTCTATTTTATAAATGACCTATTTGAGCATGGCTTTATAAAAGGAGGTACTTGCATGGCAATTATGCCATTTTTAATTGGAGTGGTTGGTAATGGACCATTATGTCCATATTTTATAAGGTTTTCTAATTATTTTATAAAGGGTTAAATTGTCTTTTAAATTATTATATGTTATATGTTTAATTAAAACATGAAAATTGCTTTAAAAATTGCTTCTCTTACACCGATTATACAAACAAAGAAAAGGGTTTAAAGCTTTCTTCCATTCGGCTACTTCAAGCTTCAAATTAAGGTTCATTTTTGTCCCGTTTTCGATAATTTTTACGTTTTTGAGATCGTTGCTTCGTATATTAACCGACCCGTACCTCAATTTTTGATTTTTATTATGTTTTTGAAAAATGCCATTGATGAATCCTTGATATATTGATAGATTTTGATGAATTATTGTATATTATGTGAGAAAATACAAGAATTTTAAAGTGATTTTTGTTGAAAATGAGTTTAAGGATTTATTTGTAAAAAGGTAGAATTTTTGAGGTTAAATTTGTGATTAATTGAAAGATATATGCTTGTATAAGTCCCTTGAATATTCGGCTATAGTGAATTGGGGGATTGATTGTGTAATTTGTCATTTTTGTGATGAGAGGACTAAATTGCAAAGTAGTTAAAATTATAGGGGCTAAATTGTAAATATGTCAAATTATATGTTTTTGGATTGAATTGAATATGTGAGTTAGTAAATAGCTGAATTTTGCATTAATTTAGATAAAGACGATCGAATCCTGAAACTTGATCGGGGAAAACGAAAAATAGACGAGTAGATACGGGATTACGAGGTAAGTTCGTATAATGAAATTTAATGTGTTTATGTTATAATTGTTGTTAATGGAATATACGACATATTAGTTGATTGAATAGCCTATTTGGATGTATACATATGAAATTGAAATGAAATTGTTACAAGTGAGAAATGAATACCGAGCCCCGTTAGAACCGTAGAAGTCGATAGGATACAAGTGACATGTCACTAGGGCTACAGGGTGGTTCGAGCTCCTGCATTTGTTGCGGACTCACCACGTGCTCATGAGCTACAGGTTTATCCTTCGGGATTACATGTTCAGCCTACGAGCTTACCGATTATCCTTCGGGATTATATGTTCAGCCTCCGGGCTTACCGTACAGGCTCGAAAGAGCATATATGACGCATTGACGGATTACAGGTTATATGTATATACACTGTGTGTGTATCACCCGAGTATCTTTCAATGTTCTTATAGGTTCAACGGGCAATTACCGATACATGTTACATGAAGATTGAATGATATATGTATTACATGTTATATGAGACATGAGAATTACATGGATTATATAGTATAAGTTATATGAAATACATGTACAAGTATTTGAGCAATGATATGATACATGAATGTTGTGGTTGGTACATGAATGAATTTATATGTTACATGAACTAACAAGTGTATACTTGTGAAATAGGCAACTTGAGTATATGAATTGAATTGGCATTGTTGTTGTAATTATCGCATTGATTCGGTAAGGTTTAATTTCTATATTATACGGACTTACTAAGCTTTAGAAGCTTACTCTGTTCATTTCTTTCACTGTCTTATAGATTTGGAAGCTAGCTCGATAATCGGACGAGTCGGAGATCGCCATCACACTATCTATCAAACTTTGGTACTTTTAAACCTTTTGTAAATGAAATGGTCATGGCATGTATAGGCTAGTACTTTTGTGAACATGATATGTTTTGGTAAATGATCAAGCTATGAGATGTGGCTTGGGTCATATGTGTTTATAATCAAGTATTAGAGTTGTTCTTTGGCTATATGTGCTTATGGAAAGATATGTGATTTTGATGAGACTATAAGCTTGCATAATTGATATGTATATATGTGTGGATGAGTGTATGGAAATGGTCATTTAGGCCTTTGAGTTGGTGTGCTTGATTTGTGAATGAATCGAGATGATTTTGGGTCCATTTTGTGCTTGAATTGGTATGTTTTAGGTTGGTAGAATGGCATGAATTGTTGTTGGTTAATGGCTAGTAGGAATGACCCATGTTGGGTGGCAACTTTGGCTTAAACCGAGCCTATAACGTGCCACATGCCCAGGGAACACGGGCGTGCGCTTCGACCGTGTGTCCCCTGCACCTTGATGTTTTGGTCAATTTTGGTACATGGCCTAGACACACGGGCGTGTCTGGTAACTTGTAGCCGTGTGAAATTTGGCAGTATAGTCACACGGTCTGCTCTGTTTTGTACACGGGCGTGTCTGGCAGCCGTGTGATATTTGACAGTTTCGACCACGGGGTAAGGGCACGGGCATGCCTAGGCCGTGGGCGACACATGGTCTAACCCCATGGGCGTGTTGGACAGCCGTGTGGGATAAGTCAGATTCGACCACAGGCTGAAAGGTTTGGGCGTGTCTGGAGGGACACGGCCGTGTGTGAAGAACACGGGCAAGGGGCACGGCCGTGTGCCCCTAACTTTGAAAATTTTGCAAATTTCTCCTATCTTTTAGCATGTTTCCAATTAGACTTCCAATAGTTATATGCATCCTTTTATGATCAATTGAAGCATGCTCTGATGATTGATGATACGTGATGAATCTTGATTAAAAAGTTTAAAATTTTTACTATTCCGATAAATGTTACAAGTCCGGTAATGCCCCTTACCTATTCCGGCGACGGTTACGGGATAGGGGTGTTACATAAAGCTTTAAGAAACTAAAAGAAAACTCACTCCAAAGGAAGTAAGTTGCGCGGAGAAAGGAAAGACAACTCTTTTCATACCTATTAACACAAGAAACGAAAATGTATCAGAATGTGTAATAGAATAAAAATAAATAAAGCTAAAGAAAACCTAATGCTAGAATCAAAGAAAATAAACTACCCAACTAAAAACCCGAAACAATGGAAAACAACTTGAATTGTTTTCGTTCGAGCTGTTCCCGATTTCTAAAAAGCACGAAATTTAAACTAGAGCCTCCTCAAATAATATAGATCCGATATGAAAAATTTTGGCAAAAAATTCAACCCATAAAATATTTTCTTATTTTTTCATATTTTATCAGTATTTTTTCGATCACTTTTTTTGTGAGAAATATTTTTATATACTCTAAAATAATGCCAAGAAACAATATGTGAAACTTTAAATAGTTTGAAAAATGTTTACCCATTGAAAAATATTTTTCTGAAAATTTTTTGGGTAAAAGGAAAAAAAAACTATTTTGAGATTGTTCATTAGAAATTAGTTTATAAGAACACAAAGAACACCTAAAACGCTCGAATCTGATACCAAATGATAAGGAATGAAGCAAAGGAAGTGGAAGAATGATCAAATCCAAGTTGTTTGACTTAAGAAGGAAAGATTTGGATATGATCTGAAAAGAAGAAATAAACAAATTTAGTAATAAAGAAATCAAAAATAGTAAAGAATGAATTTGAGAATAAAAACAAATAAAACTCATAAATAAATAAGAAATAGAAATTAAAAAATAACAAAGTGGAAGATGAACGAGTAAACCAATGGATATGATGGATAGAAGGATAGATGTCCAATTGAACCCTTTGAGATATAAATCCCAACAAACTGAATTAATGGTTCTAATCAACCCTCCAACAAAAAATCCTTGGCAAATTGAAAGGTGAATAATAAATTCTCACGACTCCTTGAAGAAAATCGAGAAGAAAACTACTTCTAAAAAAATCACAAGAAAAAAATCTTGCACAGACACAAACTCCCAGAGTTGAAAACATTATTAATGAAAACACTTTTGTGATTTGTGTACAATGTAGAGGCCTATACATAGGTTAGTAAAATAAATCTAAATAAAACTCTTAAATATACTAGAGCTCTAATTAATCTAAACAAGTAATTTTAAACTAAACTTTCTTGTTGACATAAAACTCCTAAATAACTTAAACTACTTAATAATTATTAAAAATTTGAAATAATAAAATAATAAAATAATAAGAGCTGATAAATACAATATAGGACTCATATATAATAAAATTAAGGCCAAAACCCCAACCCAATATAATTTAAACTTGAGTTAAAAGCCCAAAACCCGTAATTTTCGTCATAATATCGTCCAAAAATTCTGCTCACATAGTTTTCACTAAAATGATCATAACTTGAGCTCCCAAATTCAAAATCAAGTGATTTAAAGTACGTTTCAAAACTAAGAGATAATCTTCGAACACCATGAAGATCTTTCAACCCAAAAATGCCAAGATCATATCAAAAAATCGTTGCAACTTTGTTGATTTCATAAACTTTAAAATTAGCAGCTTCAATGAATGAAATTTAATAAATTTCACCCCATCCATGTAAGTATCAAGTGTTGCCCCTATTGATGAAGATCATAGTAAAGCCAGTGAAGGAGGTATGGAAAAGAATGAAGCCTCCAGTAATCCTGAAGGGACTAATGATATGCCCTAATTTGTATGTTTTAAAATCGTTGTATTTCATACATGAAATGAGAACTATGAGATTTTAAAGAATTTTAAGTTTATTTGTTATTATTATGTCATTATACTTCTTCGTGAGCATGTTTCATTTTTTTGCGTAACAATACTATCGATAGTAAGGAATTGAACTTAGCCAAACTTTTTGAAAATTCTCCCATAATCTTACAATTGACTTGGTGTAGCCTAATGGCTATGTTTTACCTGATTCTTAACCAAATTAACTTCAATACGTTTAAGTTGTGGCCTTAATTGATGGACTTAAGTTGTGATATTAGTTCAATTAATTTAAATGACTGGGGGTTGAGAGTATAACATAGCTATCCTTTAAACATAAGTTAAGAACGTAGGTCCGCGAGCTGTGTTAGAGTTGTGAGCTTAACTCAGCTAACTCAAATAACTGGAGGTTACAAGCTTAACTCAGCTAACTTTTAAATGTCATCTAGAAATGTAGTTTTGCGAGCTGTGCCGAAGTTGCGAGTTTGACTCAACTAACACAAATAACTGGAGGTTGTGAGCTTAACTCAGCTAACCTTTAAACATTAGCTGAGAATGTAGTCTGCGAGTTGTGTCGGAGTTGCGAGCTTGACCCAGCTAACTCAAATAACTGGAGGCTGCGAGCTTAACTCAACTAACCTTTAAATATTAGCTGGGAACATAGGTTCGCGAGTTGTGTCGGAGTTGCGAGCTTGACCAGCTAACTCAAATAACTGGAGGCCGCGAGCTTAACTCAACTAACATTTAAATATTAGTTGGGAACATAGGTTACGAGTTGTGTTGAGGTTACGAGCTTAACTCAGTTAACCCAAATAACTGGAGGTTGCGAGCTTAACTGAGCTAACCTTTAAACATCAGCTGAGAACGTAGGTCCACTAGGCAAGCTTGACTCAACTAACTCAAATAACTGAAGGTTACGAGCTTAACTCAACTAACCTTTAAACATCAGCTGGAAATGTAAGTCCATGAGTTGTGGCAGAGTTGCGAGCTTAACTCAGCTAACTTGAATAACTGGAGGTTGTGAGCTTAACTTAGCTAACCTTTAAACATCAGCTGAGAACGTAGGTTTGCAAGTTATGTCAGAGTTGCTAGCTTGATTAAAATTAAGACATACATTGAACAAAATGTGTTTCTATATAAGAAACCAAAAAGAAAATCACTGGATTCGAAAACGAAACTCACTCTTGGAAGTTAGATGGAAACCCGAACTTTTATTCTCTAGATATTCATACACCAAAACCTTATCTTCTGCTTCGTCGCAATAACAATTAGTTTAAGCAGATTTTGATGATCAAATTGAGGGAGGAATTTCATTTCGATCTGCCACTGTCCGCGGCCTTCTTTCATTGTAGGATAGTAAAGCTTCACAGAAACCCTTGTTCCAACTTCAGGGTCTGCCGCTTCAAGACTATAGTTGATAAAACCCATATAAACAATACCCCAACCTCCAGAACCAATGATAGTTTCAAAGTCTCTAGTCACAACCTTTTTATGAATTTAAGTGAAAGTTGTTATGAGAGGGTATGATTCAGTCTCCCAGACCCTACAATAAAACATATATCAAGAAATAAAGAACTGAAATAGAAAAGAAAAGAAATCCCCTAACCTCGAGTCTTGCCTAGTCTTTCATGCATTTCATTGCTAATGTCGTCCAGTTCTCTCCATGTCTTCTCCGCTACAGTATCCAGCATTTCGTCTTTTCCCTCGCACGGCCTTCAGTCGTGATCTTTGACTATCAATATTTTCTAGTCTGTCATCCATACTGGTAAATGATACAGTTGGATCAAGAAGTTGAGAGATAAAAGACACCAAAGAAGCAGCAGAGCAAGTGAGAACGAGTATTTTATTGAATAACTGAAAATTGATATTTGCTTCCCCTCTACCTTTGCTGCTAAAAGGCCAAAGAGTAGGTTATAGGGAAAATTGAAATTCAGTTAAGGCACAGAAATAAAACAGTCCCAATAACAGAAACAAAGCATCCTATAACGTAAAGAGGGCTCTAAAAAACTTAAGGGTAAGCTATACAATAATTTTTATTGTTTAATGAATCAAAATATTTATTGTTTATTGAAAAGGAATTTGTTATTCTTATTTTTACTTTTATTAAGAAGGTAATAGTAAAATATAAGATAAATAGTTAAGTTGGTATGTCTGCATTGTTAGATAATTTTGCTTCTAAAGTAGTGGGCACATTTAAATTAAATACAACCATAAGCTTTTGTATTATGATTTGTCTCTAAATATGCACCTTAGTATGCCATAATTATTTTTTTGTTATTTTGGTATAACTTATATGATTATAGTTAATTTTTTTTTATATTCATTATACAATTTAAGTTTGCTCATCTTAATAATATTATCTTTAAATTTTGCACCTACAATTTTTTTTTTAAAGTTTAATGTATTTTATCACTATAACTAATCTTTGTTGGTACTTAAAAATGTTATTTTTAGTTACAAAATTCTGATGTGATTGATATATGAAAATGAATTTTACTAAATAAAATTTGATATTATTTTTAAAGATTTAAATTATTAACTTGAGATTAGTCATGACATCTTTCGCTATGTGAATTAAATAAGTTAGTAATTTGATTAAAATAAATATTTACTTTAAACATTTATATAAAGTTTTATTCTACAAAATGTGTTAATTGGCCCACAAAAAGGTCATTAATTTTATAAAAGGAAATAATATAGCATCAAAATGAAAATAATTATATATTAGTTTTCTATTTCATGTGATAGAAGACAATTTGTATTGAATAAAAATCAGCGTATTTATAAATTAAATTATTCTATTTGTTTTAATAAAAATAAATAGATGTATTTGATCAGGAATCAAATAATATTTTTAAATTGTAATATTTATATAATTAAAAGTGTATGATATATGTATAATATTATATTAAAGCTTTTCCCCCTAGGTTTTAGTATTATTAATTGTTTACCTATGAAAAATAATGAGAATATTTTGTAAATATTTAAATAACTAAAAGTGAGAACGAATGACTTTTACCATTAATAAGAACATGCTTTAAAAATTACTCATTAAAAATCAATCATCGGTTAAAATAAATAACACAAAACTAATTATTAAATTTGAATATTTAATCTTTATCTTACATTTCTTCAAGTATTTTTTTTTTATCATTTGTTATTAAGGACTATATTAATATCGTATAAAAAATTGAAAACATATGAATATCCATTCCAAGTCAAATTTTGTAATTCTTTAATTCACACTATGATATTAGCATTATCTAATTTCATTTTTTATTTTAACACTTCTTCAAACTTGCATCTTAACTTGACCGCGTTAAGAATGCTTTCTAATAGGAACATAATGATCATATTTTCTGTTAAAATTAAAAAAAAAAAGGGTAAAAATTGATTTAAAATACTTAAATAAAATAGTTGAATTACCAATTTTTAAATCTATAATTATGTTAAGCATTTATTATATAGGATGTAATCGAAATATAATATTTTAAAATTTTGATCTAAATTAAAACATTAGAATAAAATGAAGAGGTAGAAATGAAAAAAAAAAATGTATTGAATGTAAAATAATAATATTTCTCTTATTTCGTCCATCATTTAGTTATTTAATCTTTAATTTACTATAATTATATCCTTAAAATAAAATTTACACTTATTTTTTTCTTATTCAAAAACATCAATCTTTTATGTATGTTTCTTCTCACAAGATTCGTACATTTAGGTATTTTAAATACAAAATTCCTTAAAATGTTCTGAATTACATATAACATAAACTTCTTTTATTATTGTTTTCCAAGGTATACATATTATACATTTTTATTGAAATTTTTAATTTCCCAAATGTTAAAATACATTTAACATACATTACAACCCGTGAATCGCACGGATATAAATACTAATATGTAATATATATATATATATATATATAATATTAGATTCCTAGGTCCACAAGTATTATTAGTTTTTAAGTTTTGGTGTTTTAAATTTATTATTTTATCATTAAGTTATGTAAATTTATATTCATGTTGTGACTTTACATGGTTACAATTTACCACAAGTTATTATATTATATCATAAAGTTCATTTTAATCCTTCTATTATTAATAGGAACACTTTAATCTATTTACGTTTGAAAAGCTGATATTTTAATCATTGCACATTAATTTTGTTGGTAATAGAATGTCATGACTTAACAATGATTGATGTGGCATTAAATTAATTTAATTTAAAAGTTCAAACAACAGTTTTGAAGAATGAGTAGAGATAAGAAATTGATTTTGCTTTTACCTCAAATTGCTTTTTTTTTTTATGTAATTGTTGTGTTTATATTATTCGTAAGTCCACGTCAGCCATCATTAAGTCATGCTATTTCATTTGTTTTCAAGACTATTAAATTTTTTTAATTTGATTTAATGCAACGTCGACAACCTTTAAATTATATCATGAATGACAAAGTTAACATGTAGGGACTGAAATGTCATCTTTACAAATGTACAAAGACTAAGATGTTCCTTTTAGTAGTAGAAGGATTAAACCTATAGGAGGACTTGCATTTACTTTTTGAATATAAAGTTCTTTATTCATGTCGAAACCTTTTTAAAGCGGGTTTTGGAAAAACGGGGTCGACCAAAAAAAATGAAAATGGGAGTCGCCACCAATCAGTTTAAGTGTGATTGAACCACTTTCAAACCATTTTGTTTGAAATCATTTGTTTTGGTCTACGAAATCAATAAAACGGGCTCGGGAGTCGGTTACGTACGAGGAAGGGTTAGCACCCTCGTAACGCCCAAAATTGGTACCGAATTGAATAACTTTCTGTCTTTAAATGCTAAAATTTGAGAATATTTGAAAATATGATCCCTTTTGGAATTAGAATGGTTCGAGTTTAAAACCGAGATTCCTTCGTTCAAAAGGAGTACGAATGTCACATCCAGCATGATAGGACATGATATTCTAAAACTTTTGTGACTGAAATCATCTCGTAATTGATAAAATCATTTAGAAGGATATTTTTAGCATTTAGACAAAAGGGAAATTGCAACCCAGCATGTTAGGGCACTATTTCCCAAATTTCTAAATACATAAACATTGCCTTTGTTTTTAAAATATTTTTATATTTATATTTTATTTTAATATGATGCAATTAAAATGATACATTACAGGATAACAAAATTTAAACAATTATAACACATGCTTTAATACAAATATAATATAACAACATCCCATGCAATAATATTTCATGCAAACATAACATATATCAAATAATCAAATATAATCTACACTATGTACACTTACATGTCATACAAATAAGTATAAAATATAAAATTTCAAGGCATATACAATCACATTTCATGCAAAATACAAAAATAATGAATACCAAATATAAATTACATATACAACAATATTACATACAAATAAAACTTGAAATATTCACATAAAGAATCAACTTTCATGCGAATATATAAACAATAAACGATAAAATAAGATAAATTTAACATATTGCAAATATATACACAAATAAATTAACAAGTTTGCATATGTAAAAAAAAGGTTGAAAAGATAAAAATAGAATAAAAATGAAGCATTAAAAAACAATATTTGAAACGATATATAAATAATAATAAGGAAAAAAAAATATATTATATAATATATTTTAAAAAATAATTTTATAAAAAAATAGGAACAAAAACTTTATGATAAATTTTATAACGTACAAATTAGATATATAAAACATAATATTTAAGAAAAATTTATAAATTTATAAATTATACATAATAAAATAATATATAATAAATTATAAGATAATATAATAAAAATGATATAATAAAGTATAATAGAATAAATAATAAATAATATACAATAACAAATAATATAAAAATAATATAAGTATATATATGAAAATAATAAAATAATATAGGGAAAACTATTTACAAGTATAATTATATTTATAAAAGTAAAATATAAAATAATATATATAATATATATGATAAAATATTAAAGATATATAATAATAAGATAATACTTATAAAAACATAACATTTAATAGTACCTTATAAAATTCTAAAATTATAATAAAAGTACAAATAGAATAAAATATAATAATAATATAATATAAATAAATTTTTGAAAATAAATAGCAAAAATAATGGAAAGGGACTGCATCAGAAACAAAATAGAAACCTTTAGGACAAATTTTAAATAAAGATGAAGGAGAAGGGATTGAGTCGCATGGCGCGTTAATAAATAGGGACCAAAAACGAAAATGTTCCAAGTGCTTAAACGCAATGCCTGCATATGGGCTAAATTGAAATGGCATGTAAAATTCAGGGTAAAATTTAGAAGCAGAAAAAATGTAAATAGGGCTCTATTGAACAGCAGCATAAATGGGAAGGGCCAAATGCGCAATTTACCCATTTTCCAGAAATGCGCGGACCCTTCCTTTAAGCGGGTCGGATCACATGGGTTAAGCACCAAACGGTGCCGTTTGTTTTCAATGCATTAAACCCCTAAAACTTTGGCTTTCCATTCGTTTGAGCCGAATAAGAAAAATAAAGGGATTTTCACCCTTTTTCCTTTGCGAGGGTTCGTGACCTCCCCTTAGTGCGCCGATTGAGACCACCGCCGTACCACCTCCATATTTGGCTGCCAACAGTGATCGCGACAAACCTTCGGTTCTGCTTTAAGGTGTGCTCGGTAAGTTTTCCCTTTTCTCTTTTGTTTTTGGTTCTGGAAAAATGAAAATAAAAAAGAAAATATGTGCAATCGACTGACTGTGCGAAAATCACTTTAAAATACACTCGATTCTTTTGATCTGAGATTTTTCTTTTTTTCTCACCCCCTTTTACAGTGTTAGCATTTGGCTTTTTATAGCCACTGAAAATCGGATTGAAAAAAGAAAATAAATATTACAATATTTGCTTTTTCTTTCCTGCCATATTTGCCTTGTCTCTGTTGTTTTCTTTCCCCAGGTCTGATGCGAGATCTCGGGCGGAGATGAAGGCTCTGAAGACGTGGTGTGACGTGGCTCGACGAGGCCCGTGATTGGAGGCACTGATGGAGGCCAAATGAAGACTGCGGCACATTGATAGAGCCAGTGAAGGATCCTGCTTGCGGCGCCTTAGGGTTACAAACACCCTAGGGTTTCCGAATAGTTTAGTAAGTTGGGCCTTACGGGCTTGGGGTTGGTATTGGGTTAATTTTGGGTTGTGGTTAGCTGGGTCACGTGTAAAATAGGCTAATTGGGTATTATTTTTGGGTCAGGATAGTGGGTTCAAATATTTGGGTAAAGGTGTTGTAACGGGCATTTTGTTTGGGTTAAATGTTTGGGCTCCGTTTTGAATGTAAAGTGGACTGTTAAGGACTTTTATTATTTTTGTTTATTTACTTTGGGCCCGGGAAAATTTGGGTGTTTACAGCTGCCCCTCTTTGCTCATTGCTGTGTAACAGGAATCGAGCAAATACTTATAAAAGCCAAATTTGTCCAGTCTTATCAAATCATGGTCCTTAATCTGCTTCTTGCAAACTTACGACTGTCATGTTGATATCTTCGATCTGCTTTCCGTCGAACACAAAGATGCCAAATCTGCTTTTTCGATTTGTTCTCTGACAATATAGAGATGTCAAATCATCCTAGATTGGTTTCGGCGTGAACACGTGAAAGCCAAATCCGTTATGTCTTCGATTTGCTCCCTGTGAACACAAGGATGCCAAATCATCTTGGATCTGCTTCAGTATAAACATCTGAATGCCAGGTTTGCTATGTGTCTGCCCTCTATTGAATATGGAGATGTCAAACTTCAATTTGTTCTCTGACAATACAGAGATGCCAAATTATCTTAGATTTACTTCAGCGTAAGCACGTGGAAGCCAAATCAGCTATGTCTTCGATTTGCACCTTGTGAACACAAGGATGCCAAATCTTCTTGGATCTACTTTAGTATAAACATCTGAATGCCAAATCTGCTATGTGTCTGCCCTCCGTCGAATATGGAGACGCCAAACTTCGATTTGTTCTTTGACAATACAGAGATGCCAAATCATCTTAGATTTGCTTCAGCGTAAGCACGTGGAAGCCAAATCAGCTATGTCTTCGATTTGCTCCTTGTGAACACAAGGATGCCAAATCATCTTGGATCTGCTTCAGTATAAACATCTGAATGCCAGATCTGTTATGTGTCTGCCCTCCGTCGAATATGGAGACGCCAAACTTTGATTTGTTCTCTGACAATACAGAGATGCCAAATCATCTTAGATTTGCTTTAGCGTAAATACGTGAAAGCCAAATCAGCTATGTCTTCGATTTGCCCCTTGTAAGCACAAGGATGCCAAACCATCTTGGATCTGCTTCAGTATAAACATCTGAATGCCAGATCTACTATGTTGTGGCCTGTTACCCTACTGTTTAGAGGGTTAAGGCGCGTCGTCTTTGATAACCTGTTGAATGTATATGTGATTATGCCTGATGATTAGGATGCTATGATCGAAGTGAGTCAAATGTTCCTAATTTATGATGTAAAAATGAAAATGACTCCTATTTCGGACATCTTGATTCATTCAAGTTTTGTCTCAAAGTACCAATCCTATTTTGCTCGTATGCTTAGAATCTTCTCCATCAATTTGTCTCGCTGTACCATTACCAAATGTTACGACCTACCGGAGATGTTTTGTGAAATGATCCTCTCTTAGGATCGAATCGTTTGAATTGTCCAATCATCATTTGGACTGAAGAAGAAATCTCTCAAGGACCTTCGATCCTTACTTAGTGGGAATTCCTTAAACAATTGTCATGTTTCAGTTTCTTGTATTATCCAGAAATTTTCAGAGTAATATGCAGAACTTTGTTTGTAAAAATATTCTAGTTCATCGATCATTGTTTCAATGCCACATGCTTTAAGAATAATGGAAGATGAATGAATTAATCTTGAGGAAAATCAGAGTTTGAATGATTTATCAAAAGAAAAACAAATGAAGTTAATCTAAGAATCTATCTTTGAGAAGAAAGAGAATCCAAAGATAGTAAACAGGACAAAAATCAGATACCCTAGATATCGCAGCTTGGGCATCCATATACAAACTCCCTGATGACTGTTTTGAGTTTAACATGTGTTTAGAAGACCCAAAGTACTTTATCGATGCCCCAGTATGTAATATTCTTTACTTCTTGTCAAATCCGGTATAGCAAGGTCACTTCATGCCTTTCAAAATTTGAGCTGCCCTTTCGGGTTTTCAACTCAAAACCCCTTTGGTCTCAAGGCGCCCTTTGTGGGTTTTCACCTTGGCCTCTCCATTTTCTTTTTCTTTTTTCCTTTTTCCTTTTTTTCTTTTTTCCTCTTTTTTTTTGAATTTAGAAGTCTCAAAGCGCCCTTTTGCGGGTTTTCGCCTTGGCTTCCGTGAGAGATTCCTGTGGACAAATCCTCTTTGTCTGTGTCATCCATTTGATTAGGATGAATACTTCCAAGTTAAGTTCACTAGAGGTATTCAATTCTTGACTCCATCGAAGCTTGGAGGGAAAAAGATTCTCAATTCATAAACCCATAAGAAAGGGATTGCCCCTGCAGCAGTCCTGGCTGTCGTTTGATAAACCCATGTCTCGAAGATGTCTCTGAAACATCCAAAAACTTCATAAATTGCCCCAATTGTGAAGCTGTCAAATGAGCGTAGCAAATAGGGGCCACAACAGATATGACTGTGCTGCTCCTTTGATACACGTAGGATAGAGAGTGAACAAGCTCTTGCAGATCATTAGCTGAAAACCTAATCTAGTCTAAAAGAACATGATAATGGGTCAGCCTTGTGGTTCCTACGAGCACAAAGGTAAAAATCATTGTTCTTCGGATGGCATACTTTGTTGTCAATGACAGTAGTAGGTAGCACTTTGTCAGGAGATCCCTGCTGGAAAATCTTGATATGATGGTTTTTTGTGCAACAATAGCCACAAACTTAGGGTTCCAATTCTCGTCAAGGTGCTTGCAAGCCTTAATAACTTGATCAAGTCCTTTGTTCATCATTCGACTGAACTGAGACTCGCTATCTCCATCCTTAGAGATAATGACCTGATCAGACTTCCTCTTCCCTAAACTTGTATAGAAGTCTAAGAGAGCTTCTCTCATGATCTACTTATCCACTTTGTCAGAAACTGGTTTGAAAAGAGAATCTATCATTTCACGCTTTGGAGACTGTGTATAGTCTGATGCTCTAAAGCGAGAAATTGGTAACTATTACTTGAAGCTATCCGATGTAGCTATTGACAGCACATCAGACTTCCTAGGAGATCCATGCGCTGCATTCATTCTAAAGATGATAGTTGGGACCCTTGAAAACGTTTGCCCCAGCGTAAACATAAAGAGTAAGTAGTAGCTTTTTATGCCAATTTTACAAAGTCTCAGTCATCTTCTGTACTTTTTGTTGATTTTTTCTTTTGGCCACCTTTGATGTACTGTGATAGGGTGCCTAATCTTTAAACGGACTGCAAACCTTTGACATTGTGCAGTTGAAAATGATCTTTTTTTTCCCTTTTTTCTTTTTTCTTTTTTTCTTTTTTTGTTTTTTTTTTTTTTTGTATCGATGTCTATTGACTTTGTAATATTGGCATATGAAGCTACTCTCTCCCTCTTAATGGAGCAGTCAACAGCCACAAAGATGATCCATTGTCAGCTTGAAACTTTTGACGAGCACAGACCCATAACATACATGCCCCATAAGTCTTGACTCCTTAAATTCGGCATTTATAGTATAACTGATGTGATCATGTATCCTCCTTGACAACATTTTTGAATTTCCATAATAGCCTCCATAAGGTCTTGTTTGGCGTTCCAACCTTTCCTTCCTCTAAGGCTAAATTCTCTACCATCTCTCCATAGGGTAAAATTTGCTTCTTCTTGCTTTACCATTTTCAACAAATTCAGAAACAAGGTTACAATTTTTGTCATCTTCAAAGTACTGAGATTCCTTTAAACACATGTCACGCTCAAAAAGGAACTCTGAATCTAAAGTATCGTTGCCCCTGTCATTGATATCTAGGGATCTAAGATAGGCACAAAAGAATGTACAAAGAATGAATTCAAGAATGACTATTTACATGTTATGAATGAAGAAATTTGATGAAAATTAGAAAATCAAAAAATAAAGAATGAGGGAACATTTGCCCGAATTAATCATGAAAGATATGTTTTACTGAAACAACAATGTCTGAACATGAGCTTAACAAATGAAATCTTGTTACTCCTAGGCTTTAGAGTAACAAGAGTGTTCTGAATATTATTCCGTAAAATTCCTAAATATTACAGGAAGTTCTTCTGTAGTCCAATTGTTTAAAGAGCTTCTCGGTTCGTAAGGGCGAATGCTCTCAAGGTTTCTTTGTTCAGTCCCTTCCTCGTGTATGACATTGATGGGATGATTTTTTATTTCCAAACACCCTTTCTCCGGGTAAGCTATCCCTCCTGACACAAAAGTTGGGGATATGTAAGGGAACGTCGTTAATTCCCATTCAACTTCTTTTCCACTCAACCGTGACCCTCTTCTCTCTCTCTCTTTTTCTCTCTCTTTTTAATGACTTTAACTAATTAGGGTCTTTTTATGGATTTAAATGCATGTGATGTGATGCAATGCAAATGCATGAATGCAAAAGAAAAGGAGATGTTGATTTTGAACTCAACTCTATTAGAATAACTTTTCTAGAAAACAGATTCCTTTACATGAAAATAGATTACATATGCGGTCTTGCCCTTCATAGTCCAAGTAACCGCTGATCTTTTCTTCATGGCCGAATCCTGTAAATTCTCTAAAAGATGCCTTTGCTAGCTCCTTGCTGCTTGATCTGAGCCTCGATCTCTTGTTCACTTATCTCCATGATACTCATCAAAAAGTGCCGGCTCTTGGATAATCTTCGTTGGCTTGAATCTTTGGCAATTAAATCAAGTCATGTATTCCTTTGTGGACTTCCGTCTTTCTCTCGTCATGCTCTTGGATAACC
Source organism: Gossypium stocksii (assembly GCA_020496765.1). Lineage (NCBI taxonomy): Eukaryota > Viridiplantae > Streptophyta > Magnoliopsida > Malvales > Malvaceae > Gossypium > Gossypium stocksii. The sequence goes on from CM035622.1 coordinate 62,493,438, forward strand.
TTCGTTGGCTTGAATCTCTGGCAATTAAATCATGTATTCCTCCGTGGACTACCAGCTTTCTCTCGTTGTGTTTACTTAGACTATATTCAGACGATCGCACTATAATCTACTTTATCAAGAAATTCGTTTCCTTATGATAAACTATTCTATTTAGGAATCGAATTTCGAATCAACACCTTCTTTTATTTGATGTAATACAATACAAATGCATGAATGCAAAAAGATATCGATTCTGATTCAGTTTCATTTTAGAAAACGTTATTTAAGGAACAAAATTATTTTCATAAAACGGATTACAAATACGCTTTCGCTCATAGGCCCAGAGTCTTAACATCTAATAACAAAGCTAATTCTCGACCTATGTCTGATACTAGCTCATATTTTACACTTAATACATTAGCTCGTGCCGCTAGATCCTGCAAGTGTTCAGCAACTTCACGAATCTGGCTTATAGCTTCCCTCATGAGATGGTCTCTTTCTCGGACTCATTCTTGTGAATGGTAAAGTTCTTTATTCCAACACCCCTCTTGTGCCCCAAACTGCTCAATTCGATGTTTGCAATTATGCAAAGCCGTCTCCAACTCCTCTACCTTGCTCTTTAATTTCTTAATCTTGTTTAAGCTTGCCTTTAACTCGACTGCAGTGTTACGGCTTTGGTAGTGATGTAGAGTATGTCCAAGTTCGGCCACCTTAGTCTTTAGCCCTTGATTTTCTTCTTTTAAGTTCTGACTTTGAGATTGCATCTCTCGAAACCTCTTTTCCCAATGCTCAACTTTGGCCTTTTCTTCTTGGATTTCTTGTTGCCACTGATCTGAAGATTTCCCCAATCCGGCCTTTTTTAACGATGATTGTGCCTTCTTGTAATGCATCTTTAAATCATCTATATCCTCCTCGATTTTCCTCTTTTCCTTTCTTACTTTCTCAATCTCCATCTTTTGGACATCGATGTCTAAGTTCAAATGTATTTTCTCCTCCTCGAGCTTCTCGATTTTTCTCTCAAGCTCCAAATTCTTTCTCTCAAACTCTTGCTTCATAAGTTCCAACTCTGATGGAATCACTCGCAAGTTTTCTTCCACGATCTAACAGCCCCTAAAATTGGCCTAGGGATGTTATCATTAATTCTCTGACTAAACCATCTCTTATACTCAAGGGTTGACGTCGAACCTTCGGCCAAAATCTTCATACAATAAGGTTTCTTCCAAGCCTTGGAGATCTCTCGCATCCTTTTCTTATAGTGATCTCCCTTATAGGAGAAGTCACTCTGAGCTAAACCTTGTGTAGCTGGTATGAATTGCCTTGCTCGATATTGCCTTAGAACAAGCAATGTCGCATATCCAACAACTCCCCAGATCTTAAGAAGAGGTACCCAATCAAAGCTGTCGCAACGATAAATGACTTCATTTGGAATCATCCAAGGGGCCTTCCACATAACATCTTCTTCTCGAAGGTTCTGAAGAATGTCTATCCACCTTTCCTCTGAAATGTCGTCTCTCCTAGGCATAGTGGCTGCCTCTTTTAAGGGAGAATAATCCTCAAAGAATACTCGACAAGGAGGTTTATCGAGTTTCTAGAAATGGCTGTGGAACCAAACTAGTAACAACTGCGTACATCCAATGAATCTACCCTCACCAGCTCTCCGGCATGTGCTCAAAGATCTAAAAGTCTCTGCTAGGATGGCTGGCATTGGCAAATCTGTGACTGCCTCATCTATGTGCCCCAACGCTTTTGGAAAAATCACCAATCCATAAATACTCAAAGCCAAGACATCAACCTTTTTCTTCACATCTGGATGTGTCGATATCAAATCTCTAAGAACGGCCCATGGAACACACTTACTATGGCCCTTTTGCTGCACACGAGCTGCAACCCACTGTTCACTCATCCCAGTAATCATCACCAGCTTCTTCGTAAAAGTTGGAAGACTAGTAGGTCTAACATAAGTCTTATAACCCTAAATCCTCAGACAACGCAATAAAGTTGTATACTCTTCCAAAGTAGGTACAAGGTCAATATCACCAAACGTAAAGCAACTATAAGCGGGATTCCAGAACTGTACCATAGCTCGAAATAAGTGCCTATCTACTTTGATGTCTAACAAGTAAGGAAGATTTCCATAAGTTTGGAAGAAAAGCTGCCTAGCCTCGTTATTCAACTGGGCCCAAATGTCCCTCAACTCTTGAAAATCGAACTGCGTCGAACTAATATGAGTAAAATCCCATAACTTTGATGCATACCCCTCAGTAATACTATCTCCTTTCTCTAACTGGGTTTTCTCTGACCAAGCATAGACAAAAGAGTTGTCCTCCACTTTATTAAGATATTCGTTCCCCATTATAAAACTTTCTAACTCAGAAATCGAACCTTGAATCGACACTTTTAAATGATAAATGATATGCAATGAAAAAAATAAGAAAAACAAGTCAGTACCATAAAAATATATAATAAACAAATATTTATAGGGTAGGTACTAAGGGTCATCATCATACTACCTAAGGTAAGCCTTTAGAGTTCACTATATGTAGTTCAGTTCTAAAGTAAGGGTACCTAAACCAGCAGATTCCTTGATCCTCACCCATTATAGGTTCATGTGGACCGAGTTCGGCTTAGGGGGATTCATTTCCCTACGACCATACAGAGATGAAAATCTCACGAAGCCTATAGGTACAGATGTTTCCCGAAAGCAATCCACTAACTCATACGGAGGTGAAAACCTCACGAAAGCTTAGTTTCTTACTCCCACTTAAAGGTGTGACCAACGGTCATGCAAATGCAATGTGTGCAAATAAAATAACAAACATATGCAACAAACACATGAAAATGGATCTTTATTTTTAAATCTTTTCAAATCTTAGCATTAAGACAGAAATTTATCAAATTTCGGCTTGACTCTCTCAAACGTCCCCGGTGGAGTCGCCAAGCTGTCGAAACCTTTTTAAAACGGGTTTTGAAAAAATAGGGTCGACTAAAAAAAATGAAAATGGGAGTCACCACCAATCAGTTTAAGTGTGATTGAACCACTTTCAAACCATTTTGTTTGAAATCATTTGTTTTGGTCTATGAAATCAATAAAATGGGCTCGGGAGTCGGTTACGTACGAGGAAGGGTTAGCACCCTCGTAATGCCCAAAATTGGTACCGAATTGAATAACTTTCTGTCTTTAAATGCTAAAATTTGACAATATTTGAAAATATGATCCCTTTTGGAATTAGAAGGGTTCGGGTTTAAAACTGAGATTCCTTCGTTCAAAAGGAGTACGAATGTCACATCCAGCATGATAGGACATGATATTCTAAAACTTTTGTGACTGAAATCATCTCGTAATTGATAAAATCATTTAGAAGGATATTTTTAGCATTTAGACAAACGGGAAATTGCAACCCAGCATGTTAGGGCACTATTTCCCGAATTTCTAAATACATAAACATTGCCTTTGTTTTAAAACATTTTTATATTTATATTTTATTTTAATATCATGCAATTAAAATGATACATTACAGGATAACAAAATTTAAACAATTATAACACATGCTTTAATACAAATATAATATAACAACATCTCATGCAATAATATTTCATGCAAACATAACATATATCAAATAATCAAATATAATCTACACTATGTACACTTACATGTCATACAAATAAGTATAAAATATAAAATTTCAAGGCATATACAATCACATTTCATGCAAAATACAAAAATAATGAATACCAAATATAAATTACATATACAACAATATTACATACAAATATAACTTGAAATATTAACATAAAGAATCAACTTTCATGCAAATATATAAACAATAAACGATAAAATAAGATAAATTTAACATATTGCAAATATATACACAAATAAATTAACAAGTTTGCATATGTAAAAAAAAGGTTGAAAAGATAAAAATAGAATAAAAATGAAGCATTAAAAAACAATATTTGAAATGATATATAAATAATAATAAGGAAAAAAAATAAAAATATATTATATAATATATTAAAAAAATAATTTTATAAAAAAATAGGAACAAAAACTTTATGATAAATTTTATAACGTACAAATTAGATATATAAAACATAATATTTAAGAAAAATTTATAAATTTATAAATTATACATAATAAAATAATATATAATAAATTATAAGATAATATAATAAAAATGATATAATAAAGTATAATAGAATAAATAATAAATAATATACAATAACAAATAATATAAAAATAATATAAGTATATATATGAAAATAATAAAATAATATAGGGAAAACTATTTACAAGTATAATTATATTTATAAAAGTAAAATATAAAATAATATATAATATAATGATAAAATATTAAAGATATATAATAATAAGATAATACTTATAAAAACATAAAATTTAATAGTACCTTATAAAATTCTAAAATTATAATAAAAGTACAAATAGAATGAAATATAATAATAATATAATATAAATAAAATTTTGAAAATAAATAGCAAAAATAATGGAAAGGGACTGAATCAGAAACAAAACAGAAACCTTTAGGACAAATTTTAAATAAAGATGAAGGAGAAGGGATTGAGTTGCATGGCGCGTTAATAAATAGGGACCAAAAACAAAAATATTCCAAGTGCTTAAACGCAATGCCTGTATATGGGCTAAATTGAAATGGCACGTAAAATTCAGGGTAAAATTTAGAAGCAGAAAAAATGTAAATAGGGCTCTATTGAACAGCAGCGTAAATGGGAAGGGCCAAATGCGTAATTTACCCATTTTCCAGAAATGCGCGGACCCTTCCTTTAAGCGGGTCGGATCACATGGGTTAAGCACCAAACGGTGCCGTTTGCTTTCAATGCATTAAACCCCTAAAACTTTGGCTTTCCATTCGTTTGCGCCGAATAAGAAAAATAAAGGGATTTTCACCCTTTTTCCTTTGCGAGGGTTCGTGAGCTCCCCTTAGTGCGCCGATTGAGACCACCGCCGTACCACCTCCATATTTGGCTGCCAACAGTGATCGCGACGAACCTTCGGTTCTGCTTTAAGGTGTGCTCGGTAAGTTTTCCCTTTTCTCTTTTGTTTTTGGTTCTGGAAAAATGAAAATAAAAAAGAAAATATGTGCAATCGACTGACTGTGCGAAAATCACCTTAAAATACACTCGATTCTTTTGATCTGAGATTTTTCTTTTTTTCTCACCCCCTTTTACAGTGTTAGCATTTGGCTTTTTATAGCCACTGAAAATCGGATTGAAAAAAGAAAATAAATATTACAATGTTTACTTTTTATTTCCTGCCATATTTGCCTTGTCTCTGTTGTTTTCTTTCCTCTTTTTGTAGGTCTAATGCGAGATCTCGGGTGGAGATGAAGGCTCTGAAGGCGTGGTGCGACGTGGCTCGACGAGGCCCGTGATTGGAGGCGCTGATGGAGGCCAAATGAAGACTGTGGCACATTGATAGAGCCAGTGAGGGATCTTGCTTGCAGTGCCTTAGGGTTGCAAACACCCTAGGGTTTCCGAATAGTTTAGCAAATTGGGCCTTACAGGCTTGGGGTTGGTATTGGGTTAAGTTTGGGTTGTGGTTAGCTGGGTCACGGGTAAAATAGGCTAATTGGGTATTATTTTTGGGTCAGGATAGTGGGTTCAAATATTTGGGTAAAGGTGTTGTAACGGGCATTTTGTTTGGGTTAAATGTTTGGGCTCCATTTTGAATGTAAACTGGACTGTTAAGGACTTTTATTATTTTTGTTTATTTACTTTGGGCCCGGGCCAATTTGGGTGTTTACAATTCTAATAACTTATTCATAGCAAAATTTTTTTCTTTTGGATTTTATAGCAATATCTTTTGTTTTAAGTAACGAGGTATTAAGTAACGAGGTTGCTAGAATTCCAATCTTAATTGGTGATGAAAGTTTTTCTATAAGAAGGGAGAAATTTGTATTATTATTTTTTTAGACACAAGGATCTTGATTTAATGCTTTATGTGTAACGTTTCTAGCCTGAATCCGTTATCGAAATAGGGTTATGAGATATTACTAAAATTTTTAGAACAAATACAGAAAATTCATTTTATAAAAAAATCTCACAACTTAAAACTTACCACTTTTCTACGAGCACAAATATATTTTTTTATTTGAGTACTTACCCTTTCAACGCATCATATTATAAACATTTTACTATTGAACCAGTAATTTGGCACTTGTTTAAGTGTCAACAACAACAACAACACCTGTTAACATACTTGAACATATTTTATATAAATTCAATATTGATAAACTTATTTTATCAACGTATCACACTTGAGTTTATTTCTCATCATAACTTGCATAATTTTCATATAGCAGGTATTAGAGATAGTCACATATTTACATATCATGGTGTATATAATTCTCTTGACATTTCTTCATAAACATAAATCATTCAATTCATTGTACCGATATTTCGTGTACCATCATTTTCATGAATTTCGTGTAACAATTCATAATCCTGAATATGCATAATTATCTAGTAAGTTTCACATACATGTATTTTCCATGTCATATTTCAATATATCAAATAAATATGATTTCCATGTATTTCAAGTTTAATTTCATAATTTATTATCTCATACTCAGATTATTCCATGTCGGAACTTTATTAATTAAACCATTTGAAATATCATCATCAACATAATCACATTCATTTTCACTTAGTCATTTTAATTCAATTCCTGTTGAACACATCGGAATAATAATGGATACATGGGGACATTTCACATAGTGCCACACTTGTTGCTAAAACTACTTCATTTCACATAGATCACATAGGCTCATTCTTGAGCTAATCATATTTAACACAATGCCATGAACTTATTTTACTTAGCATAATACCATGGACTTATTTCACTTAGGTGCCATTGGTGTATTTCACTTAGATTTCCACACAGGTCCCTCGTATCCATTTTCTATTCCTAATGTTCAACCAGGAAATTATCTCACTTTTCAATACTTTATCAATTACATCAAATACACATCATTATTTCATAAATTATATTAAAATATGAAAATGTAATTGAAAACGATACGCTACTTACATACAAATTTACTTCCCACATCATGAACTCAAATAACATATACAAGACATATTAATGTATTTCAAGTACATTTCATAATATTTCATTTCGAATTTAGACTATTTCATATTAGAACTTTTCTCATTAATTCATTTGAAATACCAATTCATACGAATAGTACACTCAAGGTATACAAATATATATAGTCACAAATGAACTCATTCATCAAACATATTCCATGTTTATATATCATAGTCTCATATTTCCATGTATCAATTACCATCATTTCCTCGTATTTCAGACAAATATGTGTAACAATTTATAAGCATGCAATTCACTAACTCTTCCTGTCAATCACAATCTAAACTGACAAGTCAGTTATTGAATCCAATTTCAATGCTCACTAAAATTTAGCAATATAAACTCACAAGTTCGATTTTTGTATTATAACGATAATCATAATTTCATAATAAATATTCCAAATAAAACATTATCTCATTTCTAATTCAATATTTATCGATTATAAGCAGGCATGTGATCAATTTATACTCAAGTCATTCATATATTTATCCTCCTCATCCTCTCCATCCACATCCTTAGTATAAATAACACACGTGTAAGTAACGTTGTCTATAATTTTCACTATTTACTTATATGAATATTTAAGCTGTCCATCCACGTTATAATCACTAAATTATTTTTTTCTTGAGCTACAGAACTCCAAACTAGGATTTGCTAATTTTCTCTGAAACTAGACTCACATATCTTCTTGCCATTAAATTTTCAGAATTTTTGGTCTAGCCAATTAGTACAATTTATTCATTAAAGTCCCCATTGTTTTGCTATTCGACAATTCTGACCACTCTTTGCTAAGATTTAATTATCTATTTTTACAGAATTCAAATGATATTCTCGTTTATTTCTTCTAAAAACAGACTCATTAAGGAATCTAACTATATAAATTATGTCCCAAAATTAATTTTTTACAATTTTTAATGATTTTTCTAAGTTAGAACAAAGGATCCCGAAATCATTCTGAACCAGTCCCACAAAAATATAAATATCTCAGAATACAAAATTCCTTTACTTGCTCTGTTTCTTTTATATAAAAATAGACTCAATAACATTTAATTCCATATCTCACTCAAATTTTAATTCAATTTCTACCATTTTTGGTGATTTTTCAAAATTAGGCTACTGCTGCTGTCCAAAACTGTTTCTTATAACTACTTATTTCTCAATTTAATCCTTTTATCAATTCTAACTTGAAATTCATTCAATTAAGTCCCTAATTCATCTTTTAGTTCAACATAAACTATACTTGAAAACCATACACTTCCAATATGTCAACTTAGCTTCATCAAAACCTTATTTTAAAGCTTCTAAGATATCAAAATTAAAGGAAAAGGACTTGATTGACTTACAATTAAACTCCAAGCTTTTAATCTTTAGTTTCTCCTTTTTTCTTTTCTTTCTTCTTTCTTTCTTCTTTCTTTCTTCTTTCTTTCTTCTTATTTCCGTATGGTTCTATGTAACTATATATTTTTTTCTTTTGTTTTGACTTATATATATATATATATATATATATATTAGTTTATAATAATTATTATTATAAAAATCTATTTAATAACAAATGTTTCTATTACAATTGGTCAATTATTTATTTTACATTTGTCTCTATTTAATTTATTTACCTCATAAAAATCTTATAATTTAATTAATTATCTAGAAAACATATTTTATTGAATAATAAATATCTATTATATAATTAATCATATATACACATTTGTACACACGAGTTATTACACGTATACATTATTTATACCATACATTTGTCATCATTTATCTTATTAACAATAAAAATCTTATAATATCATTATTTAATTAATAAATATCTACTTAATAAATAATACATGTATTACAATTGTATAATAGACATTATTACACATGTATTTTATCTCCATCCTACATTTGTCATAAATCTAATTTATTATCAATTAAAAATCTCATAATTTAATTATTTATATAATAAATATTTTTACTAACTAATAATAATAAATAATACAAATGTACTTATTTAAATTAATACACTTGTCTTTTATTTTTTTACCATACACTTGTCTTATTTTATTTTATTTCTTAATATAATAATAATATTTAATATAATTTATAATAATAAAAAATAACTAATTAATTAATAATTAAATATCTAAGAAAAATCTTAGATTTTTCCAATATTTGCCGCCTCAACTATTAGGAATGATTTATTTCCATTTTGGTCCTCCTTTCTTTCTATTAATCTATAATTATACTTTTACCCTTTATTCATTTTAGTCCTTTCTACTGATTACTCTAGATTAAGCTAAATTTACCTAATTAAAACCTAACTAATTACACAACAAACTTCTTAAATATTTATTAAAAATATTTACAAGTCTGACTTACCGGAACGGAGTCCCGGGAATGCATTTTTTTCAATTTAGTCCTTTTTAATCAATTAACCATCAAAACGTTAAAATTTCTTAATGAAAATTTAATACCACCCTAATGACACTCCGCAAATATTTATAAAAACATTTACGACTCAATTTATGACATCGAGATCTCAATACCTCTTTTTTTCAATTTTTTGACCAAATAAATCACAATTTACTATTTCAAAAATCTTTTAAAAGCTACATTTGGCTCATAAATATTAAATAATATAATGAACGAGTTCATTTTTTGGATTCGGTGGTCTCGAACCACTATTTTCGACGTCGCTGAAAGTTGGGCTATTACATTATGTTTCTAACTGAAAAGAGAAAATTGATTTTCTTTAGATACAAGGATCTTTATTTAGTGCTTCATATGGACAAACCCGTCTTAAGGAATAAAGTGCACAAGCAAAAAGGAATTTGTTTGTACAATTGGAGAAATCTATTTAATAAGTATGATGTACATGAAACCCTATATTAGCATGTAATACCCTATTTTGGAGAGTATTGAATTTGGCGAGTAAACCGAAATTAATCTTAGTGGCGTAGTGTTATCCACCCAATTGATGCTTTTGACGTATAGATCGGATGTATAGAAGATGTTAGGATATAGAAAGAATTATTTACAACATTTGTTGATCGTTAAGATAAGGAGATTGGTAAGATTATTGAGGATTTTGGGTAACTTGGGTAATCGCCAAAGGTATTTTACGCCCAGTTCATTTAGTCATGATCTAAATGAATTGGTTAGGAAATAATTAAATAGAATAACCAAAGAAAAATATAAAAATATTGGATTTTCATAGTTGTAAACCATTTATAAAGGAAGTGGTGACAGCTTGTGACACATGTTATGTTCCAATAAGGGCTTAGGTTACATATTTAGATATTCGGGTTAGAAAAAGAGGAAGTTTTACTTCTTCCTTCTTTAAGAAGTATTGTTAGAAACTTAAAGAACCTACAATGTTTCTTTCTCCTTCAAGCTGGATTTTAGATCTGGATCTTCACTAGTGAATACTCTATGTAAAGGTAAGATTTATGACTTTGCATGTTATATTGTGACTGTTAGATCTGGTAAATCAGTAAGATAAAGAAAACTGGCCTTTCTTGTGGGTTTCCAGTGTTAGAAATTATGGAAAAAGGGGTGTATGAATATATCTTGATGGGTTTTCATGTTTTGTAGAAGTAGTTGATGTTGATTCGAGCAATAGAAGTCTGGATCTAGAGTTTTAGATTATAGTAGGTGAGAACCAGATGAGTTTCTAAGCTGACTCCTAAATGAGTATTGTTCATATGAAACATTTCTATAGAAACTGATTAAATAATGACTCCACATCTAGAAAAGTAGAGTATGATGGTTATGTAACAATATGAGTGATTGTTGAAAATAGAATGCATGCTGTGGTATGGAATTTGAGAAGTTTAGGTTCAATTACATATGTGTGTCTCGGATGTATGTTATAGGGTATGATCTATTAAAAGATGAGTGTGGTTTGTGTTAGTGCACGAACGGTCTGTGAAATGAGTCTGTGTCTGTCTCTGCGATATTGTCTAAAGGGGTTCGTCGGGACTTTAAACATGAATTCTGACAGGAAAATTCCATGGCCATGGCACTCTCTAAAGCAACTTAAAGGAAGGTTATTACCCATAGGGTTTTTTGGTATGTCCCATGCAATGATGGGCAAACCTCACATAAGTGAGTTTAGGCAAGTTCATATCGTAAAAACATGATAGAGAAAGAAAGCCTTTGTGGCGTAATATGAAATGAAAGCCTTTGTGACAAACCATGAAAAAAAAGCCTTTGTGGCAAATCATGAAATGAAAGTATTTGTTGCGATCTCTTAAAGGAATGTCCTTTATGGTAGATTTTGTATCAAATTGTTTCGCATGTTTAGTATGGTTCGTAAGTTGAGATTAGTAAGAGCAGTACGACATAGTGTCTCTAAAGACTATAGTTGTAACACCCCTTACCCGTATCCGACACAGGGATAGGGTACAAGGCGTTATCATACTTGAACATACTTAAACTTCTTAAACCGGGCCATAAGTCTACTTTCAAAATTAAAACTTTTCAATTTCCATCTTAAAGTCCCTTACACGGGCCTACGAGGCCCAAAACGTATACCAATAATGGTTTGGGACTAAAACGAAAACTTTTGAAAGCTTTTGAGACATTAATAAAATTTCCATACTTTGAGGAGTCACACTCCCGTGTGGGAAGGCCGTGTGGTCTCACACGCCCGTGTGGCTCAGGACACACCCATGTCCTCCACCCGTGTAACTCTCTATTTATGAGATCATCAAACATTTAGGAGCACACATCTATGTGCTAGGCCATGTCCTCCACACGGCTGAGACACACGGCCATGTCTCTGCCCGTGTGGCCAACACTTAGGCTATTTTCCAAGCCCTTTTTGTTGCCCTTAATTATTTACACACTTATACATTACAATGACACAAATCATAGTATATTTAAGAAACCAAACATCCAAAATCATAGCATACACCCTTCATGCACATAATACATTTGTCATACACAAATATCACCTACTCATCAACTCAACTCATGCAAGTACCATTTCCACGCAATGCATCACCATATGATTATATATAATTAACATTGGCCAATTTTCAATGGCCTTATACAAAATGAATATCACACCATTATAAGCAAACACTTTTGGCCAAATTTACTATGACACATAAATAAAATAACCAAGTCCCTATAAATGCCATAATTTTCAAAATACTAAAATCATCAATACCAAAATAATGCCTTGATAGTGTAATGCTGCCTCCGACGATCTCCAACCCCGAGCCAACCTGACAACACTAAGGGGAATGGAAAGGATGGAGTAAGCTTATAGCTTAGTAAGTTGGCATATAACAATAAGCAATTAATTAACATGATTTATCCAATCCTCAGAATGTATCCTTAAGAAAAAAAAGAATCATTATTTTACATGTTTCTACTTTTTACTCATGTTCATCTTAAGCTATCTTACTGAGTTACAGTTATTAAATTAATTATATCTTAAGCTACGAAACTCAAAATTAAGTTCCATAAATTTTCCCTGAAACTAGACTCACATAGCTTCTTACCATAAAATTTCTAGAATTTTTTGTTTAGCCAATAAGTATAGTTTATTCTTTAAATTCTCCTCTATTTTGCTATCTAATAGTTCTAACCTCTCTTCACTACAAATCAATTATCTCATTACACAGAATTTAGATAACATTTCTGTTTATTTTTCTTGAAAGTAGACTCATTGAGGAGTTTAAGAATATAAATTATACACTATAAAAATTCTTATACAATGTTTGGTGATTTTCTTAACTCGGAATAGGGGATTTCCAAATTCATTCTGAACCTTTCTCATAAAACTTTAAATATCTCATAATATAAAACTCTTTTGCTTACTCTGTTTCTTTTATAAGAAAATAGACTCAATAAGCTTTCATTTCATTTCTCATTCATTCTCTAATTCAATTCACACTATTTTTGGTGATTTTTCAAATTCACATAACTACTGTTGTCCAATACTATTTGATAGCTAATTTCACTCTTTCACGATTTCATGGTTTAACTTCTTTTTAAACATACGTATTATCAATCATCTTTATCACTTTCTCATACATCATGGGTATTGACCTATAATCACATGGTCATCAGAAGATCATCTTCATGTACATAACTTACTCGTTTGTATTCTCGCTAAAATTCATTCACATACCGAGCATATTACTCATAAGTTTGAATACATACCTGTACTGTTTCATAACACTTCCTATTCACATATTGTAACACCTTTTACGAGGGTTTAATGCCTTACCTGAGCATGAGGCATTACCGAACAATATCGCAACCATTTATACACAATCAACCCACAAATTTTTGTTCCAATTTAAAACTTAATCATAAAATATCATACAACCTTTAAAATGGGCTTACAAGTCACAAAACATGGTTTGGGAGTAACCCGAGACCTAACTGAGAACTTAGAAAAATTTTGGAAATTTTGACCTAATACAAGGCACACGCCTGTGTGAGACAGGGGCACGCCCGTGTGGGCAGGCCGTGTGGTCACACACGCCTGTGTCCCCTACCCGTGTTGAATTATTGGAAAATTATTTTTCATTTTGAACCTACATGGGTTTTTACATAGCCGAGCACACGCCTGTGTGGCTCCCCATGTGAAAAACTTGGGACATTCTGTTTATGATGTCAGCATGCCATTTCGATCACATGGCCACAGGACACGCCCGTGTGACCAGGCCGTGTGACGTCCTTAAACTCTAAAAATTACAAGTAGGGTTTACTTGCCCAACACATATGGCCGTGAGGTTTGGTCGTATAGCCCTAAGTTAGACTATATTCCAAGCCATTCCTTACCCCAAAACACATACAAACACTACCATATTTGACCCCATATATCAACACATCTTTAAACATCAAAATATCACCTAGCATACCATGAACTACCTCAAAAGACATATATGAACCATTATCATCATTGGCCATGTCACATGGCCTTGTTTACAAAATGACTTATCAAATAACCCTTGCCTACATTATGGCTTAACGAACATGACACCTACAACATCACTAAGTCCCTATACATGCCATAGTCTAAGAGTTTGTTAACTATACCAAAAGATAATGTCGATAGTGTGGGTGATCCTCCAACTAGATCTGATCCCAAGCTGGCTTGACCGAATCTATTAAAACAAGGAAAAAGAGAAATGAGTAAGCTTCAAAAGCTTAGTAAGTATATATGTAAATAATTAACATTAAAATAACATTCAACCACACCAAGGATATCTCTCATATACAAACTTACCACCCAAAACTTACCAACTTTCCCATACAATTCATACACATTATTTTCACTTATTTAAGTCCACATGCACCCCCACAACCACATACATTTTTCCATAATTTCACTTGCCCAAAGATTATACCTGCACACATATATCGAACTACCATGCCAAACTCTTTAGTGAGCATTCTAACTTTTCGGATTAACATTTGATACTTGGTGGATTTTCCACTCATGATTCCACCAATCACATAAGTCCGACTTTTGGGTACACATAGTGAATATCACTTTATCATCCATGTGACTTAGTCATTTATTCTCATAGCCCTCGTATACACATGGTGAAAGTCACTTTATCACCCATGTGACTTAGCTACATATGACATTGCTCTCATGTATACATGGTGAAGGTCACTTTATCACCCATGAGGCATAGTCATCAAGTCCCATAATTATCATTGCATATAGTAAAGGTCACTTTATCACACATGTGGCTTAGACACTGAGGTCCATAGCCCTCGGGTATACATGGTGAAGATTACTTTATCACACATGTAATTGAACCATATTTTATCCGTATCACCTGTTATTCCGAAGGTTCAACTGGGAACTCTCATTTCCAACTCAACCAAACATCATAGAAAATTATAATCATCAACATTTCATCATAACCATTAAATATCATTAATGCATAATTAAAACAATTAAATTGATTACATACAAACTTACCTCAATAACAAAATGTGATAATTTGTAATTTAGTCCAAAACCTTGCCCTTGCCTCGGTCAAGGTCAATTCCTCAATCTTCTCGATTTGTGAGCTTGAAAATCAACAAAACCCTAGCTATGGCTTCCCACCATATTCAACCAAGGAGAAGAGATTATGTACAAGATTTTTCCTTATTTTTCCCTTTTTATTCTTTTATTAACCAAATGACCAAAATGTCATTCATTAAAAACCTTTAGTATTCCACCTTTCCTCGGGCATTTTTGTTTGTTTAATTACCATATAAGGACTTCTAATTTCAAAACCTAATTCAATCAAGTACTTTATGAAATAAAAACCATATTTTTCACCAATTGCAATTTAGTCCAACATACCAAATTGGACATGCAACCAATAAAATTCACACACCAAAATTTCACATATTTATCTAAACACCCAATAAACATCAAGACTAAATTAGAATAATATTTTAAACCTCGGATTTATGGTTTCAAAACCACTTTTCTGTTTAGCCCCTAATTCGGGCTGTTACACATATACTCATTCACCACATTACCGATGGTCCATCATGTATTTATCTAATTACATAACTTTTGCCTTTCTTGTTAAATTCATCAACTTGAATACTTTTCCCGTTAACTTAGAATATCAAAGGATACCAAAAGTCAGCCTCATGATACGATGCCAATGCCATATCCTAGATATAGTCTTACAGGGGATCACATGTCGATGCTAATGCCATGTCCCAGACATGGCCTTACATGGGATCTCATATCAATGTCGACGCCATATCCCAGACATGGTCTTACACGAAATCGTAAACTGATGTCGATGTCATGTCCAAGACATGGTCTTATACAGGACCTCATGTCAATGCCAATGCCATGTCCCAAACATGGTCTTACATGGTATCTTAGTTCGGTGCCGAAGCCATGTCCCAGGCATGGTCTTACATGGGACCTACATATCTCATGTCATGACTACAGTACCCTTCGTATTCTTTAACATTTAACCGAGATTTCTCTTTTATTTCTTCCTTGTTTCTTTAAAAAAATTCATTTTAATACATTTCATGGAAATATCATGAATATCAATTCATTATAATGTTGTAGGCATATTCTAAATTATTTCGCATGCATAACATACCATATAACTTTCTTGGAGTATTTCAATATCATATACATATCATCATAATATTTAATCCAGCATAGTCTAATTGACATACTAATTTAGATTTCAAGAAAAATCAACAATAGCGTTACTTTATTATTACACCAACTTACCTCGGATGCGAAAGTAGCTAATTTTCTTGATTTGGTCCATAACCTCGATCTTTCCCAATCTAAGCTCGAATCACATTTTTCATGATCTATAATATCAAAATTAGCTCATTTATTAATCACATTATTCAATGTGACCCAAAAACCACATCATGGAATAATTATGTTTTTGCCCCTAAACTTTCACATAATTACACTTTTTCCCCTAGGCTCGTAAATTGATTTTTATTCAATTTCCTTATATTTTGGACCGAGCCGAACCATTTTCATAACTATTGCAGTCCACATTTTCATTAAAATACACAATTATGACCAATTCATAACTTTTACAATTTAGCCCCTTTTATACGATTTCATCAAAAATCACCTAGTAAAACTCGTTTCTCTCATCATAGACATGCATAATCTACAATTGATCATCAAAATACATAATTATTCAATATGGGTAAATTTTTGAACTCAAACCCTAGCTCAAAATAAGGGTGGAAATAGCTAAACTGAGTTACCGGAATCTCAAAAATGTAACGAGCATTAAAAACGGGGCTTGAATGCACTTACTATTGAGCTTGAAAGCTTGGAAAACCCTAGCCATGGTTTCCATAGGAAGTTTCGGCCAAATGAAGAAGATGGACAACATTTTCGCTTGATTTTCCCTTTTTAATTCTTTTAATTATCAAATGACTAAAATGCCCTTTTTTCCTTTCTTGAGATTTTTTTTCTACCCATGTCCATTTTTGTCCAAACTAAAGTATAATGGTCTAATTACCATTTAAGGATGCCCAATTTAAAATTAGACACTTCTAACATATAGAACTCAACTTTTGCACTATTTACAATTTAGTCCTTTTGACTAAATTGAGTGCCCGAACGTCGAAATTTTCAAAAAAAATTTTCGTGAAAACATTCTGTGAAATTTTAGACCATAAATATAATAAAAATATTTTTTCCTCGTCAAATTTGTGGTCCTGAAACCATGGTTCCGAATAGGCCCAAAATTGGGTTGTTACAATTTTCCCCCTTTTAGGGATTTTTGTCCCCAAAAATCTCACCAGAAGGAGTTTCTCTCAACCTTAATGAAACATTTTCAATAAATTTCTAGAATCACAAATCAATTTAACCTTGTATATCTCTTTTTAATTGTAATAGCCCGAATTAGGGCCTAAATAGAATGGTGGTTTCAGGACCACGAATCCAAAATAGAAAAATTTATTTTGATAGAGTTTTAAGATCTATTTTGTGATTGAATGCATGAGTGAAAATTTAGTAAATAAATTTTATCGATAAAGTGCTCGATTGAGTGATAGGACTAAATTGCAAAAATTTTAAAATATGTGTTCTAGAAGCATTTAGAGTGTAATTGAATTGAATTCATAAATTAGGAGTCCTTATTTAGCAATTAGACCATTTTATGGCAAGATAGACAAAAATACCCTTGGAAGGAAAAAATTGCAAAGAAGACCATTAAGGGCATTTTGGTCATTTGGGTATTAAATGAAATAAAAAGGGAAAAATAAGCCAAAAAAGTGTCCATCTTTCTCCTACCTTGGCCGACCACCAAGGGGACTCCATAGCTAGGGTTTTTCAACTTTTCAAGCTCTAAGTAAGTGATTCCTAACCCTGTTTTTCATGTTCTTCGTACTTTTGAGATCCTTGTACCCTGACCTAGCTTTCTATACCACTATTTTAAGCTAGGGTTTATGTTTCAAAATTTACCCATGTGTGATATGAAAGCATTTTGATGTTTGTTGGTAGAAAATGAAAGTTTAATGTGTAGTAAACAACTTTTGCTAAGTGATTTTTGATGAAAATGCAATTAGGGACTAAAATGCAAAAGTTGTAAAATATGTGCATAAATTGTGAAACATTGAGAATTGTGTGCTGCTATAAGAGAGAAATAGGGTCGGCTAGGCTTGGGAATGTTGAAAAATAGATATATTTCATTTTATGAGCCTAGGGACTAAAGTGTAAAAATTTACAAAGTTAGGGGTAAAATGGTAAAAATTACCATAGGATGATTTTGTGTCCAATTGAGTAATGTATGTATTGAATAAGTTAAATTTGATGTTATAGATCAAGAACGATATGAAATCGACCTTGATCGTGGAAAGGGCAAGGTATCGGACTAAATCGAAAAGATTTGCATTTTTGCACCGAGGTAAGTCCTATATGTAAATAATTAGTTATTTTTAATCACTAAGTTTAATTATATTAATTATTTTGAAATTTTAAAATTTTATATCAAACTATCGAATATGTGATGAGATAAAACCGCAAGTAAAGAAAAGTCCGGGGTGAACCTTAGGAATCATTAGGATACGAGTGACATATCACTAGGAAACCATTGACTGTTATCGATTGTTTATGTGATTCCAAGTGCTGGTCTAGTTCAACTACCAGTGGCTAGGTAATCTTGCATTTGTTACAGATACTTGTCAACTTGTGTGAGCAGCACTGAGTAGTATCGACTACAACGTCAGCTTGTGTGAGCAGACCGGAGAATAGCTCATTATTGAGCCCTTATGTGATAAGTGGTAGCTTTGGCTATGTATTAGTGGTAGCTTCGGCTACATCATGTGTGGCACTTGTGCCTTATTCTGTGTATCCTTTAGTATTCCATGTGGTTCATCAGGTTATTCGAATCGATTTGATAAAATGTGATTGCATGTAAAAAAATTTGACCGTATGTTTAAGAATGTGTATGTGCAGGTTATATGACAACTATCATGTGTGCTAAGTGCTTAATGTATGTATTGAATCATGTGGTAAGATCACATGAGTAAGTGATAATTCCCAAACTTAATTATGTGATAGAAAAACTTATTTTCCATTTGCTATGTCCATTTAGTTTTAAATGCTCATTAATTTTGCATATAGACTTACTAAGCTTTATAGCTTACCCCTTCTCTTTTCCCATCCTTTATAGGTTCGTCAAGCTAGTTCGAGGCTCGGTGATCATTAGGATTCCATCAACACTATCAACAATCATATTGGGTATTTGATTATGAACTTTGAATATTATGGCATGTATAGGTGGTCTATTGTTTTGGTTATGTGTCATAGTTCTTTTGGGTCCATTTGTTGATAGTGGTGTTTTGGTACATTGGCCATCCGAAATGAGCCATGAATGGTTAAGTCACATTTTGTCAAAAATGTTGTAATTTACTAATTAGCAAGCTTGCCTAGTATGAGTAAAATGTGTGTGGATGCACAAGTTTGATGATGCTAGATAAAGTTAGGGTGTGGATGGCTTAACATGTATGTTTTGATGAGTTTTGATGTTGTAATGTGAATTGGCAAAATTGGTTGATATTGGTTTGTGTTTCAGGGTGGCAATTGGCTTGGAAATAGCCTATAATTGTCCACACGGTCAGCCCATGAACATGTTGACAGGCCATGTGTCCCTTGCACCTGAAATTATGAAAATTAAATGTTTTGTAGTAAACACACGGGGTGGAGACATAGCTTCGTGTCTCGACCGTGTGATAGACAAGGCCTAGCCCATGGGCATGTAGCTTGGCCGTGTGACGAAAACTTTGGATGATGTCATAAACAAAATACCCTATTTTTTCACACGGGGTGAGGACATGGGCGTGTTGAGGCCGTGTGAAGGACACGTGATTAGTGTTTAAATTATACATTATTTCATGGTTGATTACTCCTTTATTAGCTATTTTGAGTTGCTAACTTGGCTTTTTTTATTCCTTTTTTATTCAGGACATTGAATTGCAGAAGTTGAGCTTAAATCAACGAAATTGAGCAAAATTTGGATTTTTCGGATACATGGCCGAATTACCAGGCGTGACTTGGGGCATGATGTCGCTGACATGGTGTCTAGTCAGTAATTTCTAGAAGGTCCAGTCAGCAATTTCTAGAAGGCATTTGGCGTAGAGAAGGAGACTTAGCCGCCCTTTTAAATTCAAATTAGGATTAAGATTTATTTTTATTTATTTAGGATTTATTTCTTAATTTTGAATGCTACTTTTTAGGATTTTTGAGGACTATAAATACCCCATTGGGGTAAGCCTTAAGGGAGATCTATCCACCGAGCATTCTTCACTTTACATTTATTAAACTCTTTGTTTCTTTCTAGTTTTAATAAATTTCTCTTTTTTTATTTAGTTCTTACTTTATTTTCTTAAAATGCTAAGTATGGTCTCTACCATGCTTAGCTAAGTTTTCCATAGCTGAAGGCTAAAGCAATGACTCGATTCTAAGTAGTGATATTGAAAAGCACTTTATACCCTCGAGGGTTACATTTTCAGTTTTTGAGAATCAAGGATTGGTAATCGACCATCCTTTTACAATTAAATCGGTTTGATTTCAAAAAGTGCACGTTGGAATAAAATTCAGTTTCGATTAACAGTTGGGAGGAAGGATCAGCCTATGGCACTTCGACTTCCTGTGAACACGTTTAGTGGTGGTCCACTAAGGGAAACTGAAATCGGGTTAGATTCTTATTTGAGACGACAGAATCTGAGTCGGGTTTTTCTAGATTTTCAAAGCATTGAATTAATAAGCGATTGACGCTATTAGCTCATAAAGAATTAAGATGTAAAAATTGATTTTAGATTCTCGATTCACTTGAGAGAAAAACAAGTTATAGGGGTTGGGCCCTATAGACTGTAACCGACATGTGCCCAGAGGTAAAATCCCATTCGAAGATCGATGTAAGTCGAGGCAAAGTCTTTAGCCCAAGGCTAATTTTTATCTCTTGATTTCAATTTCAATCTTTTTAATTTACTTGTTTAATTTCAATCATTTACTTCACTTCAAATCTTACAAATCCCCCCTTCTACTCCTCCCTTTACTCATCACACCTAAGCAAAGTCAAAAGCAAGAAAATCATCAAACTCCTAGTCCCTGTGGAATCGACCCTTACTCTCCCTATTCTACTTATTCCAATTATTTTATCGAGATTAAGGCTATTTATTTTTGACATCATAACGATAGCGTGTCAAAATTGGCGCAGTTGCCGGGGACTTCGGCAAGTTACTGATTTAATTTTCTTGTTTCTGATTTATGACCAGGCAAAATTCGGGCACACTTGAAGAATTTGATCCGAAAATCGAAGCACAAGCAAGAAGAATTCACGGTCAAACACTTCGGGATAAAAAGAAATGACAACAACAAATAAGTTCCGAAGAATCAACTAGCGCTACCAACGAAGAATCAATGGATTCACCTAATCCGATCAACGTCGATAACACCCCCATTGCCGATCCAACACCTGACGCACAACAAACCAAAGCGATGGGCGATCAAACAATTCGCAAGTTAGCCACAGCTCCTGTGGAACAACAACCACTTTGCATTACATTTCCTCAAGGCACCACCCCTTTTACTCTCAAAATAGGGTTAATTCATCTCCTTCCTACCTTCAGTGGCCTTCCAAGCGAGAGTCCACACACACACTTAGCCGAATTTCATTTGGTTTGTTCAAGCATGAAACCTCAGGGAGTATCCGAAGACCAAATTAAATTACGAGCGTTTCTTTTTTCTTTATCCGGCATAGCAAAAGAATGATTGTTTTATTTACTGCCAAATTCCATTACTACTTGGGCTGATTTGAATCGTATTTTTCTTGACAGGTTTTTCCCAGCAGCAAAGGTAAGCGAACTAAGGTGAAGCATCCTTGGATTAAACAAAAGTATGACGAGTCACTTTATGAATATTGGGAGTGATTCAAGAAGCTATGTGCAAGCTGTCCGCAGCACGGATTGAGCAAACAAACGCTTCTGCAATATTTCTATGAAGGTTTGTTTCTGATGGAAATGAAAATGATTGACGGCGCCAGTGGAGGAGCTTTTGTCAACATGACGCCCACTCAAGCAAGGGAATTAATTTCGACAATGGCAGCAAACTCTCAACAGTTTGGCGCCACGAATGAACCTAGCCAAAGGGTTCATGAGGTAAGTACCGTTTCACTTGAAAATAAAATCGATAAATCAACTAACGTTGTTAATTCTCTACTTGCAGGAAAGAACGGATTAGCCAGAGTATGCAGAATTTGTACGATGCCAGACCACCCAATCGATTGTTGCCTGGCACTCCAAGAGGGGATAGGTAAACAAGTGAATACCGTGGGGAATTTTTCGGGGTCGCCTCAAAGACCTTATAACCCTCACAGTAATACTTACAATCCGAGATGGCAAGACCACCTGAATTTTAGCTACGCACAAAACCGGAGGTCGAACCAATCTTACTAACCAATGCCGCCTCCACCACAACCAATGCCGCTAAAAAGTTCATTCGAGTCTCTCGTAGAGCGATTGGCGTAATCCCAAGAGAAATTTCAAGACAGAAAGAGTCACATTTGCAAGAGATTAACAAACAAATAAGTCAATTGGCAAAAACTGTGGGCCGCTTAGAATCGTAAGGCAACCTTCTTTCACAAACTGAAACGAACCCACGGGAGAACGTGAGTGCCATCACTCTTAGGAGCGGAACAATTGTTGAACAGCAAATAACGCCAATCCGAGAGAAAAACAACGCCGAAATAAGCAAAATGATAAGGCAGTTGTCAAAAAATCCATGAGTATCGAAGAAGCAAATGATGCCAATCACCAAGAGGAAAATGATGCCACAACCCGAAGAAAAATAAAGAATCCAATATCCGAACCAGCACCATCCCCTTACTCCACGCAACCTCCTTTTCCATCGATATTTATAAAGAAAGATAAGCAAGCTGAAGAGAAGGAAATCCTAGACGTTTTTTGAAAAGTCGAGATCAACATCCCTCTTTTAGAGGTAATTCGGAAGGTGCCAAGGTACGCTCGTTTCCTTAAAGAACTTTGTACTAGTAAAAGAAGACTAACCGGGCATGAGAAGGTAAATCTTGGAGAGCAGGTTTCTGCTGTTTTGACCCGACGACTTCCATCGAAGTTGAAGGACCAAGGCATGTTCGCCATACCTTGCAAAATCGGTAAAGTGAGCATAAAGAAGGCGTTATGCGACTTGGGAGCCTCCATTAACGTGATGCCTCTATCCGTGTACAATACCTTTTCAGCCGATCCATTGAAGGAAACGAAGGTCATTATTTAATTAGCGGATCGTTCAATTATTTACCCGGAGGGAGTCTTGGAGAATGTCTTGGTAAAGGTAAACGAACTAATCTTTCCGACCGATTTCTATGTAATTGACATGGAAAACGACTGCTCAAACACTTCATCTGAAATTCTCCTTGGGCGACCTTTTCTTAGCACCGCCAACACTAAAATCGATGTCCTAAGTGGGATCCTCACAATGCAGTTCGATGGTGAGGTCGTAAAATTTAATGTTTACAAAGCAATGCGGTATCCTGATGATGTTCAAAGCATTAATTTTGTCGATATAATTGAGCCTGCGATTGATGAGTTTGTTGAGACTAATTTTGTTAATAAAATTTGCAGGGAATTCGATGATTTCGATGGTGAATTCAGGGAGTTGAAACAAACTTTCTCTATTGATTCCATTAATTCTAACGAAATCACCACACCTTCAAAAACTAAATTATTACCTTCGGTTTTGTAGGCTCCTTGGATTGAACTAAAGGAATTACTGGATCACTTGCAATAAATTGTTTTGGGCAATGATGATACTTTGCCGGTTATTTTGTCGAACAAGCTAAGTAAAGACGAGGAAAATGACCTTGTGGAAATACTACGTGCGCACAAAGAAGCCATTGGGTGGACAATTGCCGACATCAAAAGGTTAAGTCCCTCAACATGTATGCATAAGATAAAGATCGAGGAAGGAGCGAAACCATCATGTGAAGGACAACGTCGACTAAATCTGCCTATGATGGAAGTGGTAAAAAAGGAAATTCAAAAGCTACTTGATACCGATGTTATCTATCCCATCTCGGATAGTAGTTGGGTAAGTCCGATACATGTTGTGCCTAAGAAGACTGGAGTAACGGTAATCAAAAACTCAGAAGGTGAGTTAGTTTCGACTAGAGTGCAAAATGGATGGAGAGTTTGTATCGATTACAGGAAGTTGAACTCTTTAACTCGCAAAGATCATTTTCCGTTAGCTTTTATTGATCAATTAATAGAAAGATTAACTGGTAAAACTCACTACTACCATCCTGATGGATTTTTAGGTTTCTTCCAAATTCCGATGGCACCTGAAGATCAAGAAAAGACGACGTTCACATGCCCTTTTGGAATGTTCACTTATAGACAAATGCCCTTCGGACTATGCAATGCGCCAGCCACATTTCAACATTGCATGCTTAGTATCTTTTTTGATCTTATCGAGAAGGGTATAGAGGTATTTATGGATGACTTCACTATTTATGGTAACACCTTTACCGAATGCCTCTTTAATTTATCAAATGTTTTGAAGCGATGCCTAGAATACAACTTTGTTTTAAACTATGAAAAATGTCATTTTATGGTTGATAAAGGGTTGATTCTAGGACATATAGTTTCTTCTAACGATATTGCGATCGATGAAGCCAAGACCGATGTTATTCGCTCACTCCCTTACTCGACTACAGTTAGGGAAGTACGTTCTTTTCTTGGCCATGTAGGATTTTACCGACGATTTATCAAGGACTTCTCAAAGATCGCACAACCGTTATGCAGTCTTCTCACAAGGACCAAATCTTTGATTTCAATCCAGAATGCAAAAAGTCGTGGAACATCTTAAAGGAAAAGCTAATTACGGCTCCAATTGTACAACCACCAAATTGGGAATATCCATTCGAGCTGATGTGTGATGCCTCTGACACTAGCGTTGGCGCGGTTCCCGGTTAAAAAATAAACAAAGAGCCGCACGTCATTGCCTATGCATCTTGAACTTTAGACTTAACTTAGAGAAATTATTCCACTACCGAAAAAGAGCTTCTTGCTATAGTATTTTCTTTAGAAAAATTTCGTTCGTATTTATTAGGTACTAATATTATCGTTTTTTCTAATCATGCAACATTACGGTACTTGATGAGCAAGAGGAAGCGAAGCCGAGGCTAATTCGTTGGATTCTACTTCTCTAAGAATTTAATTTGGAAATAAATGATAAAAAGGGTTGAGAAAATTTAGTGGCCGATCACTTGAGCCGAATTCCCATCACTTCGTCTGATCCGCCGATCAAAGAGGAGTTTCCCGAAGAGCACTTAATATTAGCGCAACAAGGGAATTTACCATGGTTTGCTGACATGGTAAATTACTTAGCTACGGGTAAAATTCTGATGCACCTACCAAAAGCGGTAATTAATAAAATTAAGAGGAAGTCTCGATATTACATTTGGGATGACCTTTATCTTTGGAAACACTGCTCCAATCAGGTAATTTGGCGATGTGTAGTCGAAGAAGAGGTAAATTCGATCCTTAATTTCTGTCATTCGTATGCATGTGGCGGTCATTTTGGACCGAAGCGAACTGCTCATAAAATATTAGAATGCAGTTTCTTTTGGCCGAATATATTTAGAGATGCTTATTTTTATTGTAAATCATGTGAAAAGTGTCAAAGAGCAGGTAATTTAAGTCATAGGAATGAAATGTCTATGAATCCAATCCATGTATGCGAAATTTTTGATGTGTGGGGTCTTGATTATATGGGACCTTTTGTGTCATCTTACGGTAACACTTATATAATTCTTGCAGTCGATTATGTTTCAAAGTGGGTCGAAGCGAAAGCAACCCATAATAATGATGTGAGAACTACTATTAATTTTCTAAAGAATTTTATTTTTTCCAGGTTTGGCACATCGAGGGCGATCGTTAGCGATAGAGGAACCCATTTCATCAATCGAATTATTGAAGCACTCATGAAAATATTTGGCGTGACACAAAGAATTGCCACGGCTTACCATCCGCAAACAAATGGGCAAGCGGAGGTGTCAAATCGTGAAATTAAGGCAATTCTGGAAAAGATTGTCAAACCAGACCGCAAGGATTGGAGTTTAAAGTTATCCGAAGCACTTTGGGCATATAGAACGGCTTACAAAGGGCCGATCAAAATGTCTCTATACCGCCTAGTTTTCGGTAAACCGTGCCACTTACCGGTTGAACTTGAGCATCATGCTTATTGAGTGGTGAAGCAATGTAACATAGAGATGGAAGCAATCGGAGAAGCACAGAAATTACACATTCAAGAGTTAGAAGAAATCCGACGAAACGTTACGATAGTGCCAAAATCTATAAAGAAAAGACGAAAGAACTCCACAATCGAAGGATATCCTTTAAATCATTTAATGTTAATCAAAAGGTTTTGCTATTCAATTTTAAAATTAAGCTTTTTGCAGGAAAACTTTGATCAAAGTGGCTCAGACCATTCAAGGTAACTCAAATTTTTCCTTATGGCACCGTGGAAATAGAAGACGACTCAGGAGTTCGATTCAAGGTTAACGGGCAAAGATTGAAGCCATACTATGAGAACGCCCTGTCGGATTGGTTGAAGAGATTGAATTAGAAGAACCCCAACTTTGAAATTGGGTCGTCGAGCTAACGAAGTTAAACAATGGCGCTTAATGGGAGGCAACCCATTTCGTTTTCGTTTCTTGTTTTCAATCTTTAGTTTTTGATTTTTTTATTTTTTTAATTTTGCTTAGTCATTTTTAATTCTTTGATTTGAATTTTTTAGGTACCCCGGGCATTTTAATTCGGACAAAGTCGAAGCAAAGAATTGGTTCAATTAAAGCATAAATTAACCGATTTCAAGGCCAATTTTCAGCAAATATCGTGAAAGGGCAGTAGCAGAGTCCCCCATGTTCTAGACGCACCATATCATTAAGTGAGGGGAAGCGTTCGGTGCACATTAGAAGCAGGAATAGGGCCGGCGCAAGATAGCACAACCCAAACCCACCTTTTGTCCCCTTGCCGCCAACACCCCGACATTAATCAGGGAGTACTTTCACCCTCTCTCTTGTGAATTTTAATTTTTATTGTTCATATTGGGGAAATATCATTTTAAGTGGAGGGTGGATTAGAATCAAGTTAACTCTTGTTTATTCGTTGATTTGAAATTGAGTATTTCTTGATTATGACTGTTGATTTATCTTGGTTGCCAATCTCTAATTTATTGAGTTTCTTTGTGTTTCTTTGTGAATTCAAGCATGTTCTTGTTGAATTTAGGATTCAAGATAGCATGTCATGATTAATTTGAGTAAATTTTTCGTGGTAATTTCATGCTTTCATTGATCGAATTGGATGCATGACTTAGTTCACAAGCCTTTCATGTGAGTTTTTGAAGCTATTGAGCATATCTTTTATTCTTGCTCTTTGTTTTAATTGAGTATGCCGAACCAATTGATTCCATTCTAGAACTTGTGACTCGATGCTTGTTGAGATTACATTGTTGATTATGATGCTATGATGTGATGGATGCATTAGGATTTAACCCAATTCTTTTCCCCAAATAAAATAGCCTACCCTCTTTGTTTTACCCCCTAGTGAACCCATTTAAGCCTTATCCTTTTCTTTGATTCACCACACTTCAAACCCGAGGCTATTTTATTTTTTACCATCTTTTTACTACCCTTTTTCATGACAAGGTGAGATTGTTTCAGAAAAAAAAAAAGGAAGAAGCTGTTCAAAATAACAGTCCAAATTCGAACAAAACCAGCCAAAAATTAACTCAGTTCGAACATAATTTTTTTAAACAGTGCAATTTTGATTTGAATGAGTAGAAAAACAGTTTGGTTCGAGCAGAAAAGAAAAAATAAAAAAATAAAAAAATAGAATGTTTTGAAAAAAAAAGGGGAAAAAAGAAAAAGAAGAAAAGAGAGTGAATTGTGCCCTGATTGAATTTCTTCTTTCTCCTACCTTCTATTTCTTTGAATAATTTTCGGAATAATTTTTTCCTTGTCTTGGAATTTTGAAACCTCATTTTTCAGCCTTTATCGTACCCGAACTTAGCTCCATTACAACCCGGTTGAAGTCCTCTTGATTGTTGCATCATTTTCATACTAAGTAGTGGAGATGAGATTTAGTTACAAGCTTATGGTAATGCATTGGTTGGCTCAGGCTTGAGCGATTCTTTCACCTGAAACACTTGAGCGGAATGAGTGAACCTATGTGGAGAACTAAGTCTTGAATTCTTTGGACTTGATGATTGATTGAAATGCCATGGCTGATTTGCTCATAATTGATTATACCTTGCTTGATTGAGCTTGAATTTCGACATTTGCTTGGTTGGGTTAGCTTAGAAACCTGGGAAATTTTATGAAACTGAAATTGGTAATTTTGGATTTTTGCATGATAATTGAGAAATGCTTGAGGGCAACTATTGAATAAGTGAGGGGGAATGTGATTAGTGTTTAAATTATACATTATTTCATGGTTGATTACTCCTTTATTTGTTATTTTGAGTTGCTAACTTGGCCTTTTTCAGTCCTTTTTGATTCAAAACATTGAATTGCAGAAATTGAGCTTAAATCAATAAAATTGAGCAAATTTTGGATTTTTCAAATACATGGCTGAATTACCGGGCGTGACTTGAGGCATGATGTCGCTGATGTGGCATCCAGTCAGCAGTTTCTAGAAGGTCCAGTCAGTAATTTCTAGAAGGCATTTGGCGTAGAGAATGAGACTTAGCCACCCATTTAAATTCAAATTAGGATTAAGATTTATTTTTATTTATTTAGGATTTATTTCTTAATTTTGACTGCTACTTTTTAGGATTTTTGAGGACTATAAATACCCCATTGGGGTAAGCCTCAAGGGAGATCTATCCATCGAGCATTCTTCACTTTGCATTTATTAAACTCTTTGTTTCTTTCTAGTTTTAATAAATTTCTCTTTTTTGATTTAGTTCTTAGTTTATTTTCTTAAAATGCTAAGTATGGTCTCTACCATGCTTAGCTAAGTTTTCCATAGCTAAAGGCTAAAGCGATGACTCGATTCTAAGTAATGATATTGAAAAGCACTTCATACCCTTGAGAGTTACATTTTTCATTTTCGGGAATCAAGGATTGGTAATCGACCATCCTTTTACAATCAAATCGGTTTGATTTCAAAAAGTGCACGTTGGAATAAAATTCGGTTTCGATTAACAGTTGGGAGGAAGGATCGGCCTGTGGCACTTCGACTTCCTGTGAACACGCTTAGCGGTGGTCCATAAAGGGAAACTGAAATCGGGTTAGATTCTTATTTGAGACGATAGAATCTGAGTTAGGTTTTTCCAGATTTTCAAAGCATTGAATTAATAAGCGATTGACGCTATTAGCTCATAAAGAATTAAGACGTAAAAATTGATTTTAGATTCTCGATTCACTTGAGAGAAAAACAAGTTATAGGGGTTGGGCCCTATAGACTGTAACCGACATGTGCCCAGAGGTAAAATCCCATTCGAGGATCGATTTAAATCAAGGCAAAGTCTTTAGCCCAAGGCTGATTTTTATCTATTGATTTCAATTTCAATCTTTTTAATTTACTTGTTTAATTTCAATCATTTACTTCACTTCAAATCTTACAAACCCCCACTTCTACTCCTCCCTTTACTCATCATGCCTAAGCAAAGTCAAAAGCAAGAAAATCATCAAACTCCTAGTCCCTGTGGCATCGACCTTTACTCTCCCTATTCTACTTATTCCAATTATTTTATCGAGATTAAGGCTATTTATTTTTGACATCATAATGACAGCGTGTAAACACGAGCCAGAGACACGAGCGTGTGCTCGACTGTGTGAAAACCTCTATAGGTTTGAAATGAAAAATAGTTCTGCACGAGCTAGGGACATGGGCGTGTGCGACCACAAAGCCTGCCCACACAGACGTGTCCCTGTCCTACACGGGCGTGTGCCCTGTTTTAAGTCAAATTTTCATAAGTGTTCAAGAAGTTTCGGCTTGGTCCTAGATCATACCTAAAGTATCATTTGGGCCTCGTAGGCCCATAATGCGGATGTTATACATATGAATGAAAAAGTTTTAAATTTTACGTGAAATTTATGTGTCGAAATCAAATAATCGTGTGAGTGTATGTTCGGTAATGCCTCGTACCCGTGTCCGGTGATGGTTACGGGTGAGGGGCATTACACCAATAATCTAAATTTAACACACAATGCCAGATCACAACATCAAAAATCTAAATTACTTTTCGAAATACATATACTCAATAATCCATCAAGTAAGAACTCTACACATGCTGAAATGATCATACGGATCTTTACCAAATAATCATTCGTAATCTAGATAACATCAGCAATAAACTCACTCTGAACTCTTTTAGATTATCATTCGCTATCACATTTCCGAGTTTCTCCATTTCGCAAGGACAAACCTCGCTTTAGCATTTAATATACTAGAATCTAGACCATTATCAATAATATTAGTTAGGTACCCAGTACTCACAAAATTCCATAAAGATTTCCCGTCCAGGCTTCTGTAACAAGAATTGCTTTTTCAAAGATTGATCGAAAATTTTCTTGTAATCTCACATTAACTTAATCCATTAACAAAGTCTTAAACTTCAGATCTTTTTTTTCATAGCATTAGACACTTAGGATCAAGGAGTATATGACATTTTTCCGTCGAACATATAATATTATCGAGCTCCCAATACAGACATAAGAATGGTCATCTTTGAATCACTTAGTCAAACAATTCCTTTTAATACGACTTTAATTGTCTGAAAATGCAAACCATCATCTTACATTTTTGTAATAAGACATACTCTAATCTATTCAATAATACCACACTGAAAGATCACAAATTCTTCACTCAATTTAAAACTGAACTTAACAGTAGGGCTTCAGCTAATAGTACTCTCATATGTTTAAATCTTTGTAACCATGCATAGATCATTCAGATTTTCATAGTGTGGTGACTTTATTAATCGGTACAGTTTTAATTCACGATAACTTCGCTCGATTAAAACAATCAATAGGCATACATCTGAATTTAAATTTCCAGAATTTAATTTCATCAATCAGGCTATCCTTCCATATCTATATATACTCGTAAGTGTACAGGATTTATTTTCTTAGCTGAGGACATGCCTAAATACATATAACTGTAATCATATCTCAATAAACTAGCTTAGTTCGATGAGATCAACTGGGCTGATTTCAACCATCGAATGGTAGAATGTCAAAACACTCTTTTCCTCATACTACTACCACAACCAAAATACATACATTCATTCACAATCCTTTCAATATGTAAATCGAAGGTCTTACAACCATACTAACTCAAGGAAACAAATATCTTTATTGGACTTATCAACTTTAATCAAACTCATGATAGGGAAGAAATCCATCATATAATATTGCGTTTATGCTCTCATCTTTTATATCGTACCGTTGTCAAATTCTTTCTTGAAAGTTATAAAAATTCGGATACCAAAATCACCACATTCTCATTATCGAATCCAGAAATACATCAACCTTGGCCTTCCTTTATATCAGAGATAATACACTTTCCAAACTATTTTCATCTCTGTATACAGTAGTAATTATTTCACCACTGAACTCTTTAGCTCATACTTATGAACTTATTCAACACTATTCTTGCAAAATTTCATCATAAGGCAACACCGGTAAGGGTGAGGTCATAAAGCCTCTAACTTGACTCTCTTAAGCATACACATATGACTTAGCTTTCATCACTAACGTGATATCATCAAAATCACATAGTTCATTCCAAGCAAATTAACACGCTTATTTGTTATAAAAATGTTTTCTGTCATCCACAATTTCAAACAATGGACTTACTTACTCGAGCTCAATATTAATATCTAATTAAACTTCCAACACTTAGCTTTAATTTTCTTACCACATTTTTCAAATTAGAGAACGCTTTACAGATTTGAGTACGTTGTTCATTTGACTCCATAGTCCAACTATGGTCTTACTCATATCACAATGCCATAGCCCAGCTATGGTCTTACACGAAATCACATATTGATACTAATGCCATGTCCCAGCATGGTCTTACATAGGATCATGTATATATTGCCATGGTCCAACCATGGTCTTACCTGTCTATTCCTCATTGAACGATCGTACTCATTTCATGTGTTCTACTCAATTTGACCTTCTAATTCAATTTTCCATACCATTATAATACTCATGGCATCAACAATAAAGACATAAAACAAAACATCGTATTATCTCTAGTTTAGCACTTAAACACAAGATTCTACCGTATAAACATACGGTTTACTCTTATTCTAGCAAGTGTACATACTATCATATGCATGCCAAGTAAGCACAGAAAGGTTTATTACCATATAAACTTTCACCTTATTCAACTTTTCCATATTTCTCAACTCATAGTTATTTCACCTCGTACATAAAAGCATACATATCATAAACTTTTATTCATACCTTTCTAAGTTTCATCTCATCATAGCTGCACTTGCTTAAATACTTTAATATTGTTATCAACATGATCGAATATAGCTCGGTTGGAGAGTACTTCTGTCTAAATAGTATAGTTCTCATTCCCGTCGAGAGACATCACACTATCACAGATTTGTGGCATGTATAGCTAGACTCTCACACATGCTAGGTTAGTCCAAGAACCGACTAAACCATAGCTCTGATACCACGAAATGTAACACCCCTTACTCGTATCCGACGTCGGGACAGGATTCGAGGCATTACCATACTTGAACATACTTAAACTTCTTAAACCAAGCGATAAATATACTTTCAAAATTAAAAATTTTCAATTTCCATCTTAAAGTCCTTTACACGGGCCTACGAGGCCCAAAGCGTATACCAATAATGGTTTGGGACTAAACCAAAAACTTTTGAAAGCTTTTAAGACATTAATAAAATTTCCATACTTTGAGGAGTCACACGCCCGTGTAGGAAGGCCGTGTGGTCTCGCACGCCCGTGTGGTATAGGACACGCCCGTGTCCTCCACCCGTGTAACTTTCTGTTTATGACATCATCAAACATTTAGGAGCATACGGCCAAGTCACATGTTCGTGTGATAGGTTGTGTCCTCCATACGACTGAGACACACGACTGTGTCTCTGCCCGCGTGGCCAACACATAGGCTATTTTCCAAGCCCTTTTTGTTGCTCTTAATTATTTACACACTTCTACATTACAAAGACACAAATCATAGTATATTTAAGCAACTAGACATCCAAAATCATAGCATACACCCTTCATGCACATGTTACATTTGTCATACACAAATATCACATACTCATCAACTCAACTTATGTAAGTACCATTTCCATGCAATGCATCACCATATGATTAGATATAATTAACATTAGCCAATTTTCAATGGCCTTATACAAAATGAATATCACACCATTATAAGCCAACACTTTTGGCCAAATTTACTACGACACATAAATAAAATAACCAAGTCCCTATATATGCCATAATTTTCAAAATGCTAAAATCATTAATACCAAAATAATGCATTGATTGTAACGCCCTAATTTTCGAGATTTTTCGGGTTTTTGTGACTTTTGGTGAAATTTTGAAATTTTGGTGTTTTAGTTGCTGAAATTATGTTTAAGGGTGTTAGTGGGCCTTTAGAAGGCCCAAGCCTAACTTAAAACCTGGTAAAATATCAAGTTTGGATTTAAAGTGAAAGGGGACATAGTTAAGTGGGCTTTGAAGAAAAACTTCGTAAATTATGACTCAAAGAGGCCTTTAGTAAAGTGGCAAGGTGGCGCCACTAAGTTCCTAAAAAAGTGGCGCGTGGGTGGTATTAAAGGGCCAAGGTTCAAGTTGCAAGGTAAGCAAATGATACTTTTATTTTTGGGCATGTGCCGAGCATGTGACAGAACTTAAGTGGAAATTTGGCTAGGGCCTTAGGGAGGTTGGGCCGATTGCTTTAGTGGTGATTAGGGTTAGTTTCTTTTCTTTTTCTGTCTTGGAAAATTAGGGTTAGCCACCTAGAGTGTTCATCTTTTTCTTTCATTCACCTCTTAGTGTAGCAAAAAGCCGAAAACGCAAGAAGTCTTTCCTTTGTGCTGATTTCTCCAACCTAAAATCCCTCTATTCTTTTCATCCCTTTTGACCAATTTTCACCTTCTCTAAACCTTTAACTCTTGTCGGCAACATTACTCCAAAACTACTACCCCAAATCACCTTCTTCTTCATCAGTCAAAAGCCAAAAGTGCCACATTCTTAGGAGTTATAGTCGAAACTTTAGATCTCTAGGATTCGAGTTCTACTAGCATTTAGGGGCTAGATCTACATCAGATCTGAGTAGCAACAGAAGGGGAATCAGTGGTAAGTGCTCATCACCCCAAATCTATACGTTATTCTATGATTTAGGAAAAACCTGAAGTCCCTAAAGTCTAGGGAGGCTGTCGATTGGGACTTAGGGCTCTAATGGTCGTTAACCAATGATTTCTTGTGGTGCTAGTATGTTTTAGAGGTGATTGATTGAGGGCTTCGGCATGTGGAACGACTAGATCTAGATCTAGTCACTAGTTTCGGCGAAGGTAAGATCTCAAGAGCCTAGGTGTTGATGGCCGAATATGGTAAGTGAATATTGGGATTGGTTATTGAAGATTTGTAATCTAAGAGTTGTGGTAATCGATTGTAGGATATCGTGGAAGATCTTGTTAGGAGTCGTCGCGAATCAGGTGTGTATCGAACACCCTTCTTTAGTTCAAATCGGTAAAAGCCAAAAAGCTGAAATGCCAAAATTTTAGCATTTCGTGGGCTTGTGAGTTCGTGAATGCTCATAAGATGGTTGGAAATCGTTGGATCTAAAATTGCAAGTGGTGAGATAGTTGTACGTGTAATTTCATGTTCTTTGGTAATTGGGCCTCGATCGGCTAAAAGTGGGCCCAATGGGCTTACGGGCCCATATAGGTGAAAATGAGTAATTAATGTGTACTGATAGACTGTAGGTTCAAAAATTGTTAAACTGATGAATTGATCATAAAATCTGAACTAAATGGGCTTAAGTAGCTAATAGACACTGTGGGGCCCATTAGGGGTTTTAGGGCCCAATAGCGTAAAACTGTTAAAACAAGTTAAATAACCACTGAGACGAAAGTTAGATTATTGGAGACTGAAATATGTATAAAAACCCTAAAAATTGATAAAATTACTGAAATATCCTTAGGGACGAGAAATTACGATTTTACCCCTAGGTGTAGAATTACCGTTATACCCCTAGGGTTTGATCTGACTGAACTGCATGCGTTACTGGTTGCTGTTCATTACATGATTATCTGTTGCATGGGACTGGGATATTGATGGAGGAAGTACTGAAAGTGGCTTGACCACGTACTGGAGGCTTCGCTTCAACTTACTAATATCTGAGCAGCTGTGCTGCAACTGTGGAGTGTAGGGCTGGGTGGGTTGAATTTTTCCCCACATGGTGTGTAGGGCTAGTACGGGTGGAGTGTAGCGGCTGGATTTAGGTTGGGTTTGGGTTGCGTCTATATTTAATATGTGTTCCGTTCTGAAATGGGCCTATGGGCCGTACTGTTATCTAAAAAGGGCTAAGGCCCAGATTACTGTTATCTGAAAAGGGCTAAGGCCCAGTGTACTGTATCTAGATAAGGCTTAGGCCCAATGGGTTGAGCTGACTTGGGCTCTGGATGGGCTTTCTATACACACTGAGTTTCCAAACTCACCCCCTCTTTCTTCCATCCATGCAGGTGAGCCCTAGTTGGTGGACTTGGAGCTGGGAGGGATTCAGAGTGGCCACAAAGATTAAAGTTTTGGTTTTTAACTGAGTTTTATTTTAATTCATTTAATTTTCGTTTTTATTTTAAATTATTTTATTATGGTTTTGGGTTGTAATAAGGCCGTTCCATTTATTTTCATTTTGGGTTTTAATTTTTCTTTTACTTACTTAATTTGTTGTTAACTTAAGATTAATAGTGTTTAAATTGTTTATGAAATCAGATAGCTCTAAGACGCGTTTTTATAAAAGTTACTTGTTTTCAAAATAGCACGATAAACGAGTGTTTTCAAAACCAAACGCACATTCCAAAAGTGTAACAAAAGTCATGTTTTTTAAATAAACCTTCAACGATCGGTAGCAGATAGGATATTCATTAAGTAAATCAGGAATTTCTTTTAAAACTTCAATAACGGTTTTTGCAAAGCTCACCCCCAATCTTGTAACTAGATTAGTTGTAGGTGATGTGGCACACCGGATTCGGCCGTAACGTCTGGGCCAGGTTTGGAGTGTTACATTTAGTGGTATCAGTGCCCGATTGTAACAACTCAGCTGTGGATCGGGTCCAAAAAGGCTTTTAAAATTTATAAGCCTAAGAAGGGAATTTTTGGAAAATCGAATTTTCTGGAAAATTTAGAAAGACTCTTTTCAAACTTATTTTTTTTTATACACACGTTTGAAAGGTTTGATCTTGAAACGTCCTAATCTTTTTGAGTTTTACTGATAACTAGAGAAATGGCACACTGAATCCTCGGCACCAAGTTTGTAAGTATTTCTGCTTTATACTGTACTGTACTGAAATAATACTATAGATAGAACTGAGCTTTTGATATGATACTGTAGGGAGGATAGTATTGAGACTACAAGACTGAGACTGTAGGGAAAACGAAACCCTAGAAGACTGAGACTGTAGTTAGACTATGATTATGTGAAAATAAACTCTGAAACTTTATTTGTGCATAAAACATTCCTTAATAAAGAATTGAAACATTAAACTAATGTCATAAAATTTTAAATCAGATAAGTCGTTATGAGTACGAGAGCTGCTCGTGGACGAGGCCGAGGACGTGGCCGAGCCAGTGGACAAGCTAGGTCCTCATATTCGGAACATAGACCAATGCCAGCTGGTGAGGCACGACCGCCACTGGGTGTAAAAAATGGGCCATATGATTGGGCTGCAGGGGACAACACTCTGTCCCAAGCTATGCTGAGGGTTCTGCAAAGGGTCGCTAGAGTTAATGTTGGGCCAGTAAATAAGGGATCTATTTCTGAGCCACTCCTAGCGAACGGAGCGGAGGTCTTTAGGAGCATATCTGGAGTGGCCTTGAACGTAGCTGAATATTGGCTGGAAGCTATGAAAAGAATTATGGATGACCTGGACTGCTCGGTGGAGCAAAAATTGAAG
Organism: Gossypium stocksii; assembly: GCA_020496765.1. Classification (NCBI taxonomy): domain Eukaryota; kingdom Viridiplantae; phylum Streptophyta; class Magnoliopsida; order Malvales; family Malvaceae; genus Gossypium; species Gossypium stocksii. Next base: position 62,530,710 of record CM035622.1, read on the forward strand.
GGAGCGGTGTCTCTGCTGTGACACGAAGCATACCAATAGTGGATTACTGTGAGAGAGAGTACACCAGCTGAGCGAGTAGCCTGGGAATTATTTAAGACGATTTTTTAAGGGAAAATACGTCGGAGCCAGCTATGTGGATGCACGTAGGAAGGAATTTCTGAACCTGACCCAGGGCAGTAGGTCAGTTGCTGAATATGAGGCATAGTTTTTGAGGTTGAGCTGATATGCCAGCGAAATTGTTGCTACTGAGTACGAGCATAGGGTTCGCTTTGAGGATGGCCTCAGGGATGAGCTAAGGGTGCTGATAGCTCCGTAGAGAGAGTGCGATTTTGTTGCATTGGTAGAGAAGGCTAAGATAGCTGAAGAGGTGAAGCAAGCTAAATGAAAGAACCGCGATAGGGATCGAAATCGATTTAGGAGAGATTCTGGACCATTTGGTGCTGCAAATCAAAATATTAAGAGAGCTAGGGTGGAGGAACTGGTTCGAGCAGTTTCGGTAAACACGGTTAGACCATAGCCTTGCAGAGACTGTGGTAGAGTGCATCTGGGGGAGTGATGGAAACGTACTGGGGCATGTCTTTGTTGTGGGTCAAAGGAACATAGGATCAAGGATTGTCTTTGGAGGCCAGCTCAGACTCAAGTTACTGAAAAAGGGGCTGTTCAACTGTGCGAGGGGGACCGCCGCCACTAAGAGGTCGAGGACAAGGTCGAGGTGGCAATGGCCATAGACGTGGGGCACTTGGCAGCGATGATGGTAATGCTGAGGCTTGTCAACCAGCTTTGGTTTATGCTGCTCGTCGCTGAGAGGAAGGTGATGCACCTGACGTCATAACCGGTACATTTTTGATCTCTAGCGTACCCTATACTGCTCTGATAGATGTGGGATCAACCCACTTGTATGTTGCATGTGACATTTTTGGGTCGCTGGGTGTGCACTCTGAGGAAACTGTGAGTGGGGTAATTGTGGTAAGTCCTCTAGGTCACTCGGTTAGGGTAGATAAACTCTTTAGGGAGGTGCCTTTAGAGACTCAAGGTAGGATCTTCTATGGAGACTTGATGGAGTTACCTTTCAGAAAGTTTGATCTGATCTTAGGAATGGACTGGTTGACCAAGCATAGGGCAACTTTGGACTGTACGGCTAAGAGGATGGTGTTAAGGACTGTCGAGGATGAGGAGTAATGGTTATTGGGGAGCGAAGGGACTACTTGTCGAGTGTGGTATCGGCTTTAAGGGCTGAGAAACTGATTCGTAAAGGATGTGAGGCATACTTAGCTTTCATAAGTCCAGCTGAAACTGAGGATCTGATTGTGGAAACAGTTAGAACCGTTAGGGAATTTCAAGATGTCTTCCCAGAGGAGCTTCCTGGATTACCTCTAAATCGAGAAGTCGAGTTTGGAATCTACTTGCTGCCTGGAATAACTCCAGTGTCCATTGCGCCTTATAGGATGGCACTGAACGAGTTAGTGGAATTGAAAGCTCAAATATAAGAGTTGTTAGATAGAGGCTTCATTAGACCGAGTGTGTTTCCGTGGGGAGCACCAGTGTTGTTTGTGAAGAAGAAGGATAGGACGATGCGTATGTGCATCAATTATCGCCAGTTGAACAAACTAACGATAAAGGACAAGTATCCTCTACTTAGAATCAATGATCTGTTCGATCAGCTTCAAGGAGCTTTGGTATTTTCCAAGATCGATCTTCAATCTGGATACCATCAATTAAGGGTAAAGGAGGAGGATATCTATAAGACAGCATTCAGAACTCGATATGGTCACTACGAGTTTCTGGTTATGCCATTTGGATTGACGAATGCACCTGTAGCTTTCGTGGATCTGATGAATCAAGTGTTCCAACCTTACTTGGACGATTCGTAATCGTCTTTATTGACGATATTCTGGTATATTTAGAAACTGAGGAGAAGCATGATGAGCATCTCTGTATTGTGCTGTAAGTGCTGAGAGAGAAGCAACTTTATGCGAAGTTCAGTAAGTGTAAATTTTGGTTGCGAGAAGTGACTTTTTTGGGTCACATTGTTTCTACTGAGGGGATTAGAGTAGATCCACGGAAAATTGAGGCAATTCTGAAATAGAAGCCACTGAGGTCAGTATCAGAAATTCAGAGTTTTCTGGGTCTGGCAGGCTACTACAGAAGATTTGTAGAAGGATTCTCCCTGATTACTGCTCCATTGACAAAACTGTTGAGGAAAGGAGTAGTGTTTGTTTGGACTGAGAAACAGCAAGAAGCTTTTGACTAGTTGAAAAAGGTATTGACTGGGGCACCAGTGTTGATTCAACTAGAGTCTGGGAAGGATTTCACTATGTACAGTGATGCATCACATGTGGGTCTAGGCTGTGTACTGATGCAAGAAGGTAAGGTAGTCGCTTATGCTTCACGATAGCTGAAGCCTCATGAAGCGAATTACCCTACACATGATCTTGAATTGGCAGCAGTGATCTTCGCGTTGAAAATCTAGAGACATTATCTATATGAGGAAAAGTGTATTATATACACAGACCATAAAAGTCTCAAGTATCTGTTGACTCAGAAGGAGTTAAACCTTAGGCAACGAATATGGATAGAGTTGCTTAAGGATTACGATTGTTCGATTGAGTATTACCCAGGCAAGGCTAATGTGGTGGCTAATGCATTGAGTCGAAGGGTTGTTGCTTATTTGAGAGCTATGTTTGCTCGTTTGAGTCTGTAAAACGATGGAAGTCTGTTGGCGGAGTTCTAAGTGAGATCTACTTAGACTGAACAGATTAAGGAGAAGTAGTTGAAGGATGAATCGTTGGTTTCTCAATTTCAGCAAGCTGAGAATGGGGAGAATTCAGAATTTAGACTGAATACTGATGGAGTTCTTTACTTTCATGGAAGGGTTTGTATTCCAAAGGACTCTGAATTGAGGCAGTCAATTCTGAAAGAGGCTCATGGTGGACCTTGTGCTATGCATCCTGGAGGGAATAAGTTATATCGAGACTTGCGAGAGGTGTACTGGTGGCCTGGTCTAAAAAGAGAGGTGACTGAATTTGTTGGGAAATGTCTGACGTGCCAGCAAGTTAAGGATGAGCATCAACTGCCTTCTGGGTTGGTTCAACCGGTGAAAATTCCACTCTGGAAGTGGGAAAGAGTAACTATAGATTTCGTGAGTGGGCTACCTTTGACACCCTCCAAGAAAGATTCTGTGTGGGTGATTGTGGATAGGTTAAAGAAATCTGCCTATTTTATACCTATCCGCACTGATTACTCACTGTAGAAATTGGCCAAGTTGTATGTGGCAGAGATAGTGCGACTGCATGGGGTGCCAGTTTCGATTATTTCTGATCGAGACCCCAGGTTCACATCTCGATTCTGGTAGAAGTTGCATGAAGCATTGGGTACGCGATTGGACTTTAGCACTGCTTTTTACCCTCAGACAGATGGACAGTCGGAAAGGGTTATTCAGGTTCTGGAGGATATGTTAAGGGGTTGTGTCATCGACTTTCGAGGTAGTTGGGAGGACTACTTATCATTGGCGGAGTTTGCGTATAACAACAGTTATCAGGCGAGCATTTAGATGGCTCCATATGAAGCACTGTATGGGCGAAGGTGTCGTATGCCTACGTGTTGGATAGAGTTGGGAGAACGGCAAGTTCTTGGACCAGACTTAGTGGCAGATACTGAAAGTAAGGTTAAGTTGATAAGAGATTGGTTAAAGGAGGCATCTGATAGGCAGAAGTCGTATGCAGATCTGAAACGTAAGGAAATCGAGTTCACCGTTGGGGATATGGTTTTCTTAAAGGTTTCGCCTTGGAAGAAGATCTTGAGGTTTGGTAAGAAGGGCAAACTGAGTCCGCGGTTTATAGGGCCTTATCGGGTTTTTAAATGAGTAGGGCCAATGGTGTATCAGTTGGAGTTGCCATCGGAATTGGATCGTATCCATGACGTTTTTCATGTGTCCATGCTAAGACGGTATCAATCAGATCCTTCACATGTAGTACCAGTGGAGGAGATTGAAGTAAAGACTGATTTGACTTTTAAGGAGGAACCTGTGCAAGTTCTAGATCGAGAGGTTAAAGTTTTAATAAGGAAGTCGGTTCCATTAGTAAAAGTGCTATGGCACAATCATGGCAGAGAAGAGGCAACTTGGGAGCCACAAGAGACAATGCATCAACAATACCCTCAACTATTTGGATCAGGTAAATTTCGAGGCCGAAATTTCTTTAAGGGGGTAGAGTTGTAATGCCCTGATTTTCGGGATTTTTCGGGTTTTTGTGACTTTTGGAGAAATTTTGAAATTTTGGTGTTTTGGTTGCTGAAATTATGTTTAAGGGTGTTGGTGGGCCTTTAGAATGCCCAAGTTTAAGTTAAAACCCGGTAAAATATCAAGTTTGGATTTAAAGTGAAAGGAGACCTAGTTAAGTGGGCTTTTAAGAAAAACTTCGTAAATTATGACTCAAAGAGGCCCTTGGTAAAGTGGCAAGATGGCGCCATTAAGTTCCTAAAAAAGTGGCGTGTGGGTGGTATTCAAGGGCTAGGGTTCAAGTTGCAAGGTAAGCAAATGATACTTTTATTTTTGGGCATGTGCCGGGCATGTGACAGAACTTAAGTGGAAATTCAGCTAGGGCCCTAAAGGGGTTGGGCCGATTGCTTTAGTGGTGATTAGGGTTAGTTTCTTTTCTTTTTCTATCTTGGAGAATTAGGGTTAGCCACCTAGAGTGTTCATCTTTTTCTTTCATTCACCTCTTAGTGTAGCAAAAGGCCAAAAACACAAGAAGTCTTTCCCTTGTGCCGATTTCTCCAAGCCAAAATCCCTCTATTCTTTTCATCTCTTTTGACCAATTTTCACCTTCTCTAAACCTTTAACTCCTGTCGGCAACATTACTCCAAAACTACTACCCCAAATCATCTTCTTCTTCATTAGTCAAAAGCCGAAAGCGCCATATTCTTAGGAGTTATAGTCGAAACTTTAGATCTCTAGGATTCGAGTTCTACTAGCGTTTAGGGGCTAGATCTGCATCAGATCTGCGTAGAAATAGAATGGGAATTAGTGGTAAGTGCTCATCACCCCAGATCTATACGTTATTCTGTGATTTAGGAAAAAGCCAAAGTCCCTAAAGTCTAGGGAGGCTGTCGATTGGGACTTAGGGCTCTAAAGGTCATTAACCAATGATTTTTTTCTGGTGCTAGTGTGTTCTAGAGGCGATTGATCGAGGGCTTGGACAAGTGGAACGACTAGATCTAGATCTAGTCACTAGTTTCGGCGAATGTAAGATCTCAAGGGCCTAGGTGTTGATGGCCGAATATGGTAAGTGAATATTGGGATTGGTTATTGAAGATTTGTAATCTAAGAGTTGTGGTAATCGATTGTAGGATATCGTGGGAGATCTTGTTAGGAGTCGTCGCGAATCAGGTGTGTATCGAACACCCTTCTTTAGTTCAAATCGGCAAAAGCCGAAAAGCTGAAATGCCGAAATTTTAGCATTTCGTGGGCTTGTGAGTTCGTGAATGCTCATAAGATGGTTGGAAATCGTTGGATCTAAAATTGCAAGTGGTGAGATAGTTGTACGTGTAATTTCATGTTCTTTGGTAATTGGGCCTCGATCGGCTAAAAGTGGGCCCAATGGGCTTACGGGCCCATATAGGTGAAAATGAGTAATTAATGTGTACTGATAGACTATAGGTTCAAAACTTGTTAAACTGATGAATTGATCATAAAATCTAAACTAAATGGGCTTAAGTAGCTAATAGACACTGTGGGGCCCATTAGGGGTTTTAGGGCCCAATAGCGTAAAACTGTTAAAACAAGTTAAATAACCACTGAGACGAAAGTTAGATTATTGGAGACTGAAATATGTATAAAAACCCTAAAAATTGATAAAATTACTGAAATATCCTTAGGGACGAGAAATTACGATTTTACCCCTAGGTGTAGATTTACCGTTATACCCCTAGGGTTTGATCTGACTGAACTGCATGCGTTACTGGTTGTTGTTCATTACATGATTATCTGTTGCATGGGACTGGGATATTGATGGAGGAAGTACTGAAAGTGGCTTGACCACGTACTGGAGGCTTCGCTTCAACTTACTGATATCTAAGCAACTATGCTGCAACTGTGGATTGTAGGGCTGGGTTGGTTGAGTTATTCCCCACATGGTGTGTAGGGCTAGTACGGGTGGAGTGTAGCGGCTGGATTTAGGTTGGGTTTGGGTTGCATCCATATTTAATATCTGTTCCGTTCTGAAATGGGCCTATGGGCCGTACTGTTATCTGAAAAGGGCTAAGGCCCAGATTACTGTTATCTGAAAAGGGCTAAGGCCCATTGTACTGTATCTAGATAGGGCTTAGGCGCAATGGGCTTGAGCTGACTTGGTCTCTGGATGGGCTTTCTATACACACTGAGTTTTCATTTAATTTCTATTTTTATTTTAAATTATTTTATTATGGTTTTGGGTTGTAATAAGGCCGCTCTATTTGTTTTCATTTTGGGTTTTGATTTTTTTTTTTACTTATTTAATTTGTTATTAACTTAAGATTAATAGTGTTTAAATTGTTTATGAAATCGGATAGCTCTAAGGCATGTTTTTATAAAAGTTACTTGTTTTCAAAATAGCACAATAAAAGATTGTTTTCAAAACCAAACGCACATTCCAAAAGTGTAACAAAAGTCATGTTTTTAAATAAACCTTTAACGATCGGTAGTAGATAGGATATTCATTAAGTAAATCAGGAATTTCTTTTAAAACTTCAATAATGGTTTTTGCAAAGCTCACCCCAATCTTAGTAACTAGGTTAGTTGTTGGTGATGTGGCACACCAGATTCGGCAATAACGTCTGGGTCGGGTTTGGGGTGTTACATTGATAATCTAATGCTACCTCTGACGGTCTCAAACCCCGAGCCAACCTAACAACACTAAGAGGAATGGAAAGGAAGGAGTAAGCTTATAGCTTAATAAGTTGGCATATAAAAATAAGCAATTAATTAACATGATTTATCCAATCCTCATAATGTATCATTAAGAAAAAAAAAAAAGAATCATTATTTTACATGTTTCTACTTTTTACTCATGTTCATCTTAAGCTATCTTATTGAGTTATAGTTGCTAAATTAATTATATTTTAAGCTACGAAACTCCAAATTAAGTTTTCTAAGAAACTAGACTCACATAGCTTCTTACCATAAAATTTCCAAAATTTTTGGTTTAGCCAATAAGTACAGTTTATTCTTTAAATCTCCCTTGTTTCGCTATCTGATAATTCTAACCTCTCTTCACTACAAATTGACTATCTCGTTACATAGAATTTGGATAACATTTCTGTTTATTTTATTTGAAAGTAGAGTCATTGAGGAGTTTAAGAATGTAAATTATACACCATAAAAATTCTTATACAATTTTTGGTGATTTTATGAACTCGGAACAAGGGATTTCCGAATTCATTCTGACCATGTCTCGTAAAACTTTAAATATCTCATAATATAAAACTCTTTTTCTTACTCTATATCTTTTATAATAAAGTAGACTCAATAAGATTTCATTTCATATCTCGTTCATTCTCTAATTCAATTCACACTATTTTTTGTGATTTTTCAAAATCACATAACTGCTGCTGTCCAATACTATTTGACAGCTAATTTCACTCTTTCATGATTTCATGGTTTAACTTCTTTTTAGACATACATATTATCAATCATTTTTATCACATTCTCATACATCATGGGTATTAACCTATAGTCACATGGAATCAAAAGATCATCTTCATATGCATTACTTACTCATTTGTATTCGTGCTAAAATTCATTCACATACTGAGCATATTACTCATAAGTTTGAATACATACCTGTACTGTTTCATAACACTTCCTATTCACATATACTCATTCACCACCTTACTGATGGTCCATCATGTATTTATCTCATTACATAACTTTTGCCTTTCTCGTTAAATTCATCAACTTGAATACTTTTCCTATTAACTTACTTGGAATATCGCAGGATACTCGAAAGTCGGCCTCATAATTAGATGCCAAAGCCATATCCCAGATATGGTCTTACATGGGATCACATGTCGATGCCAATACCATGTCCCATACATGGTCTTATATGAGATCTCATATCAATGTCGACGCCGTATCCTAGATATGGTCTTACACGAGATCATAAACTAATACCGATGCCATGTCCCAAACATGGTCTTACACAGAATCACTCTTAGATGCCAACGCCATGTCCCAAACATGGTCTTATAGGGGATCTAAGTCTCATCTTGGTGCCGATGCCATGTCCTAGACATGGTCTTATACAAGACCTCATGTCAATGCTAATGTCATGTCCTAGACATGGTCTTACATGGGATCTCAGTTCGGTGCCGAAGCCATGTCCCAGACATGGTCTTACACGAGACCTACATATCTAATGTCATGACTACGATACCCTTCGTATTCTTTAACATTTAACCGGGATTTCTCTTTTATTTCTTCCTCGTTTCTTTGTAAAAATCCATGTTAATACATTTCATGGAAATATCGTGAATATCAATCCATTACAATGTCGTAGACATATTCTAAATTATTTCGCATGCATAGCAAACCATATAACATTCTTGGAGTATTTCAATATCATATACATATCATCATAATATTTAATCCGACATAGTCTAATTGACATACTAATTTAGATTTCAAGCAAAATCAACAATAGTGTTGCTTTATTATTACACCAACTTACCTCGGAAGCGAAAGTAGCTAATTTTCTCGACTTGGTCCATAACCTCGATCTTCCCCGATCTAAGCCTGAATCTCATTTTCCATGATCTATAATATCACAATTAGCTCATGTATTAATCACACTATTCAATGTGACCCAAAAATCACGTTATGAAAAGATTATGTTTTTGCCCCTTAACTTTCGCATAATTACACTTTTTCCCCTAGGCTCGTAAATTGATTTTTATTCAATTTCCTTGTATTTTGGACCTAGCCAAACCATTTTCATAACTGTGGCAGTCCATATTTCTCATTAAAACACACACTTATGACCAATTTATAACTTTTACAATTTAGCCCCTTTTATACGATTTCATCGAAAATCACGTAGTAAAACTCGTTTCTCTCATCATAGACATGCATAATCTACTATTAATCATCAAAATATACAATTACTCAGCATGGGTAAATTTTTGAACTCAAACCCTAGCTCAAAATAAGGGTGGAAATAGCTAAACTGAGTTACTGGGATATAAAAAATGTAACGAGCATTAAAAACGGGGCTTCAGTGCACTTACTACTGAGCTTGAAAGCTTGGAAAAACCCTAGCCGTGGTGTCCATAGGGAGTTTCGGCCAAATGAAGAAGATGGACAACATTTTCGCTTGATTTTCCCCTTTTAATTCTATTAATTATCAAATGACTAAAATGCCTTTCGTCCTTTCTTGAGATTTTTTTCTACCCATGTCCATTTTTGTGCAAACTAAAGTATAATGGTCTAATTACCATTTAAGGATCCCTAATTTAAAGTTTTATAACAATTAGACATTTTTAACATATAGAACTCAACTTTTGCACTATTTATAATTTAGTCCTTTTGACTAAATTGAGTGCCCGAACGTCAAAATTTTCAAACGAAATTTTTTGCAAAAACATTCCGTGAAATTTTAGACCATAAAAATATAATAAAAATAATTTTTTTCTCATCGAATTTGTGATCCCAAAACCATAGTTCCAACTAGGCCCAAAATCGAGCTGTTACAATAGTAAAGTTTTATACAAGACTATAATTCAATTCTGAGTGATGAGGATTGAAGAAATTTAGAAAATGGTATTCCAAAATAAGGAATATACATTTTATATTTGAAGGAGGTAACTACTATCTGAGTACATGATGATTTAGGAATTATGATGAAACAATGGTTGGGAGTTAGGTGTGCAAGAGTAACAGTGTTTCGATGGTATGGACCTCTAGTAAGAAAATGAATAAAGGTTAACAAAAGTTCAAATTAAAGAGTGTAAGTGGCGTACTGAAGGCACCGAGGAGGAGAAATGAGTTCTGAGCAAGGTATGATAACTGATGTGTAAGTGAGAATAGAAATTGAGGGAGTATTTGCCAGTGATTAAGTTGAAGGTTCAAAACAATGAGATCATCTAAATAAATTATCAATTGAAATGTGCAAAAATGACACAGGTAAATGATGTTTTCCTTACTAAGTTCTCATGAACTTATCTATGTATGTTATGTTACAAGTATATTGATGTGGGTCTGTTTCAGGAGGGACGACACCAAGATTACGTCGAGGAGTGGCGTATTGGTTTATTATGCATACAGAGCATGCTGGCGAAGTGTTCAAAATCTATGTTGTCATTGAAAATCACATACCTTGAGGTGTCTATAATAGATTATGATTCCAAATCAAATATCGTTGTAATTTAATTACCTTATGTTGTAGTTGTATTTACTCATTGTACTCACTTATGTATTTTAGTTTGAGATTTTGTAGTTAAGTAAGTTGTCTTTATTTGTAAATTATATAAGTAAATTAAGTTTGTGTTTGTATTGGTGTGGTAATGCCCAAAATTCAAATTCAGTTGATTAGCTCGGGTTGAGGGTGTTACATAGCATGTCTATTCAAGCTTCAATCTCTAATTGTAAGAATGATAAGAATTATTTAAAGGCCATTACAGACTAAGGAGGAAGGAGAAACACCAATAAAGAAAAGAGATTAAAGAATGAGAAACTTGATTTAGTTTTATTGGTGATTAACAATAAAAATACCAATTAAGAAAGGTAAAGGTGTTTCTAAGCCTAAAGAGGAAGGAGAAACACCAATAAAGAAAAAAAATTGTCTTTGAAAAGAAAGTTGGATGCATCAAGAAAGATAACCTAGATTATATCAATATCAAATGACTCAAGAACTTGAAGAGGAGAAAGTTAAAACTAGTTGGACCCATCAATGCTAGTCTTTTCTTTTTGTTTTTTTTTTTTTTTTGATTTTCAGGTTGGACTTTCAACATTGGCTCATCATCTTTTGTGTTTTGATTGGGTCTATTGTTTTTGGGTGTAAATGTAATATTAAAGACTCTAATAATTTATTCTGTTTTTATTTTTGCTTTTTTACTTTGAGAATAAATTATATTAGAAGAATCTAAAATATAACAGCCTAATTTTAATGGTATCGAAAACAATAATTTCGGAATCTCGTTCTCTAACGATTGAGCCCATTAATATTATTATTTAATATTAACAAGTCTATATTATAGTTAAATTGAGTTTTAGTGTGATAATTTTGGTGATTGAATAATTAATTAGGGTGTAAGGACTAAATCATAAAAATTGTAAAACTTAATCGCTATTGAATTTTAGTTGATAAAAGGCTTAAATAATGAAACTATATGGATTAATATGGAAATGAAGCCAACTTTTGATATGGTGGATGGTTTAGGAAGATTTGAAAGATTAAAATAAATTATAAAATAAGATTTTATAAGTTAAAATAAAATAAACCATATAGCTTAGGTGGAAGGAGAGTGAAAACACATTTTCATCTTTAACTTTCCATCGAATTCATCATTGTTGGAAGCTTTCTTAAGGCTCAAAGCTTTCGATTATTATTTGGTGGGTAAATTTTTGTCTGTTTCTTGTAATTTTTATATTTTTGTGATCTCGAGAGCTTGATTTAGCTAGCCCAGGGCCTATTTCGCGAAACTATTAAAGTTATTGACCGCCTCTAGATGTACTAACATCCAGATTGTGAATACTATAGTAAAAGATATAAAATGAGGTGGTATCCACAAGTATACGAGTCTAGTTGTAATATAGTTACAACGAAATAGGTGAATACTCTGAGGATTGTGCCCAAGGGAGGCGAGTACTGGATCAATTTTAACCTAAACACTAAAAGATCTAATTAGTACTCTATAGTGTGGAAGTGAAAAAAAAAATAATTTTTTTAGGGTTTTCATAATAAAAATGAGAGATTGAAGAATATAAATAATCAAATTTGATTATGGGTGATTAGCTCACTTCGGTGATCCCCACTGACTGTCACTTTAGGCTTCTCGTTAATCAACTAGTCGTTATCCCAATAGGATCTTTTGATCTTCTATTCAAATAACAGGTCAAAAAAGACTACTTATCTTCTAACCTCACAATCCAGATCAATTTGGGGTGAAGGTGATCAGGGATTGGCAATACCAATTTTGGGTTAATTCTCATCTTGATGACTTCCTAGGGTTTGTTTTACATTATTCCTTTCTCAAACAGTTGATCCACTGATTATCCCTACAAAATAATTAACACATCATACCTCCACTCGCTAATCCCCCATAAAGGGATTAGTTCCTCATGGTTTCCATTGACAATATAGAATCGATATAAAAAGAAAACATGCTAAATAAATCAAAAATATAAAGTTTATGAAATAGCTTGATTGTATTAAGATTGATTGTGAATCCACAAAGTTTGATTATCTCCATAATACAGATCTCTCAAAATAGAACAAGAACCAAATGAAGATAAATCTAACCTAAGAAAAGAGAAAACTGAACTAAAATTAAAAGACTAATCCTAGGCTAAGTGAATGGTATCCTTTACATGTGACAAAGAAACCTATTTATAGATCTCAGTTGGCCATCGTCCTTAACCCTAAGTTTAGCTGAAGTTATCAAGCTTTAAGTTTGATTATGCAGACCAAAACACCCTCATCTCATGTTTAGTTCTCTTCTATAGTTGATTTCACGACATACTAGGACCTATGTCGCGACATAGTAATCAGTGTACTCCTCTTGGGATATCTTTAAGGGTATGTCGCAACACCGATGGGCTGTGTTGCGACATCAAAGGCAGTTTCATGATTTCTCCATTCTACTCCCTCTATTGCGACATCAAATATTCTGTGTTGTGACATAGTGATCAATATCTATCTACTATGCCTTTTAATGGTCTCCTACACACTTATACCGTTCGTCAGCTCCCTTAGGCCTAATTCAACCCCTAAGGCAAATAAAAGACTTAATTTGCACATTTTATTAACTTAATGAAACTTACAAAAACATAATTAATCCTAATGAAAATACTTGTTTTCAAGCTCCTAAAGTGCATAAATTAGTTTAATCTACTACACAAAATTACGACAGATCAATTATGAAAAAGTTAACATTGAAGAATTCTAAAGCTTTTGATTTTAATTGGTTGTATGTTGAGCTTAAATGTTAACATGACTAAATTGTAAAGTGAGGCTTGATAGTTTTACTATAAAGGACTAAAATGTGAAATTTGTAAAATAATGGTATGAAAATATATGTGTGGTGTTGCTGGTATGTTAATTGAGGATTTGTTTGAGATTGGTTTTGAAACCAAAGCTCAAATTTGAAAGTTATGGCATTTTCGGTTATAGGGATTAAATTGAAATGAATGCAAAACTTGAAGAATTGTTGTATAGATGAAACTGAGTTGTTATTTAAATTACATATAATGTTAAAAGATATTGAGAATAGATGATTGAGTTAAATTATGGTTTAGATCAAGAATTATAACAACTAGATTATTTACATGGAAAAAGGAAAACTGTCGAATAGTCACTGTTATCTAAATCATTATCGTTTTATCAGGTAAGTTCATACAGTGTAACCAAATTCATATTGTTGTTGTATTATGTTTAACAATGTCAAGGTGTTCTAATAATAGTTATGAATTTTGATATAAATTGAGCCTAAATCTTGATAAACTTAGTAAAAGTCTCGTATACGAGGTTACGAGTTAATGCCCAATGGTATTGAGCTCTAGAATTTGTTGCGAACTCAAGGATACATATATATTAAGCCTTGTCCAGGTTGTCTATTGTGTAGGTTTAACCCGAACAGGTAACCAGGCACTATTGGTTATGATTATCTCGGATGAGCAATTGATATTGTTGTATAGGTTAAACCCAAAAGGGTAATTAGATACTATTGTTTTCACATGTGTTTTGAGCTCTTTTACGATGTTTCATCGAGTAGAAAGAAAAGATGGAAATGTGAATATATGAATTTGGTGTTGGCAATTGAATGTTCATGATATGAATATGATATGCAAATTGATTTTTGATGGAAAAATGAACCTTTAAGGTTAGAAGTATGGTTTTAAGTTCAAAACCTTACTTATTTGATGATGTGCATTGTGCTTTGATATGGATTAATTGTTTTGCAGAATAAATTGTATAAGACAAATAATTTAGGTAAGTAAACATTTATATTGTATGAGCTTACTAAGTAATTAAAATACTTACTCAAGTTACTACTTTTTTTTTATAGATTTTGGACACTTGGAACATGTCAATCGGATTAGTGAGAAGCACACACCTATCATCTCCCAATTTGATAGAGTTTTGAATGTTCAAGCTTGATTATTTGTGGCATGTACATAGGATGGTTAAACTTGTGCAAGTTGATGAATGTGTTTTGGCATGGTTATACTTGTCTAAAAGTTTATATGGTAATTTGCTGAGTAATGTATGGTTTATTTCCATGTTTGGTATTTAGAAGGTTAATGGTAATGGTAAAGTTTAGATGTTGGTATGAACATGAAATAGAATGTGGTATGAAATGGTTAAGGGTGTTGGTTTGAATTATAATTACTTGAGTCTAATGTTGTGTTGGTGTCAATGAGGGCATATTGGTTGTATGTTTAGGAAATGAGTTATGCTCTGATATCTCATGAATTGAATAAGTTTTGGGACATATTTACATTATTTATTGAATGCATTATAGGTAAATTTGGAAAGGGTGATTTATGCTATGCTTTAGGTGGTCTATAATGCCGTACACTGTCTAACACACGGCCGTGTGCTTTGTATTATCAAGGTGGTTTTCGGTAAACAAGGTCATAGCCTCTTACGCAGCCTAGCAAAATGTTCATATAAATGTTTGCAAATTTTACATTTAGATCCACACAGCCACAGTTTGTTACACGGCCTGATAATACAGCCATGAAACTCATATTTACATGGCCTCATTCTGTAGCACAGTTTGAGGGTACAGATGTAACAACCCATTTTTAGAGAAATCGAAATGGTGGTTTTAGAACCACAAATCTAAGGTTAGAATAATTATTTTATTATTAAATTGAGGTTTTCAGCATGATAGTATGATTGAGTGAAAATTTCGTTAAGAAATTTTATCGTTTGAATGCTTAATTTGATAAAAAGGACTAAATCACATAAAGTGCAAAACATATGTGTTATTAGTAAAAGGTGTTAAATCGCTATGGAATTTAAATATGAGTGGCCTTAAATGGTAATTAGACCATTGGTTGTTTAAATGGACAAATATGGGCATTAAATCAATTGATTAGAATGTTAATTAAAAAGGTTAAAAGTGTAAATTAATAAAATAATTTATAATAAATTAAAGTAAAGAAAGATATCATCTCTCTTCATCTTCTTTACCAACCAAAACTAGGGCTTAAGGAAGCCATATTCAAGCTTCAACATTTGGCTAGCAATAAAGCCATTACATTGTATGATTTTTCAATCTGTTTTTGATTATTTCTATGTTTTTGAAGTCGTTATAGCTTAATCTAGCTAGCCCTTACCTTCGATTTCAAAACTGTTAAAGTATGTGAGTTTTGCCATTGATGAATAGGTGTGAGTTTTGTAGTTTCATGATAGATTATGAATGTTTGATGATAGTTAAACAAGTTTTATAAAGTGATTTTTAGTGAAAATGTCAATTAGGGATTAAGTTGAGAAATGTGTAAAATTCATGGTAAAATGAGTAAATAAATGAAAAATATGGGCTATTATAAGCATAATTGAAATTCAGCTAGTATTGGTTGGTATCAAATTGAATGAATTTGTATTTTTTATGAGATAAGGACTAAATTGTAAAAAAGGTAAAAGTTTACGGACAAAAGGTAAATTTGCAAAATATGTATTTTGGGCTAAATTGAATAGCATGATAATTAAATAAGCTAAATTTGATTATATAGATCAAGAAAAATGAAATTCGGAACTAGATTGAGGAAAAGATAAGGTTATCAACTAGACGTTTGTTTTTCATCCGTACTAAATCAAGTTAAGTTCGTATGTTTAATGAGCTTTATGTTATATGTGTTTAAATGTTTAAATTATATAATTGTAATAATATGACATTGCTGAGATTATCAACAAGGCATCAACAAAGCGTGAAATCCCAGTTGAACCTTAGGAATAGATAGGATACAAATGACATGTCATTAGGGGTTACCGTGATTGTGTGATTTGGGTGCTAGTCCTGTATGTCCTACCTCTGGCTGAGTTTATCGGCATGTGTTGCTGTTACTTGACAACTTGTGTGAGCAGCATCGAGTAGCTACGTCTTGACCGATAGTTTGTGTGAGCAGACTTAGTGAGAGCTCGAGAGTGAGCATGTATATGAGATGTGATGAGGTGGTTTAACCATATATATGGCAGTTAGTGCGCGATACCCGAGTATTCGATATTATTTCGAATGGTTCAATTGGTAAAGGTGATAGTACGAGGATATAAGGTAAGATACAGATCAGGTCAGGTACTCATGATAAGTTCAATGAGTAAGTGATAAGTAATGAATTCAAATATGATTCATATGGTTATGGCAATGTGCTCTTTGTTAGATTGAATGAAGTTTATTTATATTTACTTATGCTTGTTTAAATTGCAAATGAATTGATATATTGTACTTATTAACCGTACAAGCTTACTAAGCTTCATAGCTTACTTTGTTTTTCCGTGTTTTATAGTGATTCGGCAGCTCGCTCGGATTGGTAGTCATCAAAGATCCCATCACACTATCCAGCTATCATTTTGGTACTTTTGAACTTATGTATTTTGGTTATATGGCATGTATAAGAGTTGAGGTCATTATGGCTTATATGTTGGTAATGTATTTAGTCAATTAATTTGGCTTGTAAATAATGTATGACTTGGTTGTCTATTTATATGTGTAAATTGTAACAACCCTAACCTGTATCCATCACCGGACTAGGGTTAAGAGGCATTACCGGACATTTCGGATCAATTTGTAAACATTTTACAAACATCATTCATACATCATCACTCCATAGCAAATCATACACATAGAGTCCCTTTAGAAGGTCTACGAGACCTTAAACATACTTTAGGAAAGGGTCGGGACTAAACCAAACACATACAAAATTTTTTGAAACTTAAAATTTTTTCTAAGTAACAGAGGTCACACGCTCGTGTGAATAGGCCGTGTGCCTCACATGGCATTAGACACGCCCGTGTGTCTAGGCCATGGGGAAACAAGGCATACCTACTGATTTAGGTCACACGGTCAAGGACACGCCCGTGTGTCAGACCATGTGAAAACCTGTAGGGTAAACTAAGTTGGGTCACACGGCCAACCACACACCCATGTGTCAGCCCGTGCGCCCTTTCGAAATGGCCCACACGCTCGTGCATCAGGCCATGTGCTCGGCCGTGTCAAAACCTATAGGGTATACTATTACGCCACACGCCCATGTGTGAGGCTGTGTGGAGCGTCCAGGTTCAATTCAAATTGGCCTTCGAACAACACGGTAGAGACACACGCCCGTGTCCCTGCCCGTGTGGGCAAAAATAGACCATTTGCAAGGCCATAATGCCACCCAATTGGGGTTATCCCTACAAGCATCAAATGACACATATTTCACAACCAAAACGCAGCCAAATTAATTAAATCAAGCATCATTCATGCTACAACATCATCATTCATTTCCATACATAATTCCAACTCAAACATATCTATTTCATACACCAAAATTCATACCAAATGCATATGATTCATATCTCATTTCAATCCATTCAAAATATGCTATTTACTCAACATTTAATCTACCAAATAAAGCATGAAACATACCAATTCACTTTCACCAAAACATACCAAAATCAAATTCATCCTTTCCATCAAACTCAAGCTATATCACATGGCAAGATATACACATCTCAAAACATAACACATTATTCCTAGCCTATACATGCCACACACTAATAATCACAACTTCAAAAGTACCAAAATATCGTTTGATAGTGTGATGACGATCCTCAACAATCCCCGAGCTCATAGTAGCTTCAATAATCTATAAAACAATGAAAACACACACAAAGTAAGCTTTCAAAAGCTTAGTAAGCCATATACAAATAAACTTATCATATAAAACAAATATAAACCATATTATCCATGAAATCCATAGCAAAGCACATACACAAGCTTCATAATTCACATCTAAATCATTTGTTCTCAAATCACTTGCATATAACTTCATTCTTTCTCATGTAATTCACAAGTCATCTTGTAGACATATGTACCTTTCATTCTCAAACAACATATACATTTCATATGTACCTGAATTGGATACTCATTCACGTATTTAGTCATTTCTCGATATTGCTTGTTGAACCGTTCATAATTGACAAGGATACTTGGATAGCTTGTAAAGCCAATACAATGCCATATCTTAGATATGGTCTTACATGTTATCAAATATCGATGCCAATGTCCCAGACAGGGTCTTACACGAAATCATATACGATGCCAATGTCCCAGACATGGTCTTACACGTAAATCTCAAATCGGTTCCAATGTCCCATACATGGTCTTACACGATATCACATCTCAGAGTCCTATGTCATGACATATGTATCCTATACTATTCTTATGGTTCGTACGGGGCTTTCGGATATCTCAACTTTATTGATACTTTCACATTTCTGAACATTCAACATTCATAGCATTTCAATATCAAATACACATATATAATTCACATAAAACACATTTATTTGCATATGAACTTACCTCAAAAATGAAAACAGGAATAGGAATCGATTACTCGTTAACTTTTGACTTCCCCTGAATTAATTCCTATTTCTTTCGCTCTTGATCTATATAAATTCAAATTTCACTAATTTAATCACATATTTATTCAATTCAATCCACAAATACATAATTTAGGCATTTTGCACTTTAGCCACTAAAATTTCACATTTTTGACATTTTAGTCCTTAGTTCAAAACAAAACAAAATACACAAAATTCCCACATGCCCATGCTTAGCCAAATATTCCATTAATCCTTAAAAGCCCGTATCTTTCATTTATTTCATTTAACCCCTCAATTTCTCATTTTCACAAATTTATCCACAATAGGCAAATTCATCAAAATCACTATACAAAACATGTTTATCTATCATCAAACTTTCACATTTCACCATTTAACAACACAAAAATCATGAATTCATCAATGGCCCATCTCAAAATCATCATCAAATTCAGAAATTCTAGCATGGGCTAGTTAGCCCATGCATGGATTCATTAAAACCATGGTCTAATCAATGTCTATTTTTGTTTTGTTTTAATTAATCTTTTATTTAACAAATTACCAATTTAGCCTTATTAACATGATTTAAAATCCACTATCATACGTCCATGCATGTCCATTCATTAAAACCATGGTCTAATTGCATCATAAGGACCTCATATTTAATAAGCTATATCAATTTGGCATTTATACAATTAAAACACAACTTTTGCATTTTCTGCGATTAGGTCTTTTTCTCTAGTCGAGCACACAAATAATAAAATTTTCACACAAAATTTTCACACGTATCATATATTATGTTGTAAGCACAGAAAATAATATTAAAATATTTTTCCAACCTCAAATTTGTGGTCTCGAAACCACAGTTTCGACTAAGGTATAAATTAAGCTGTTACATAAATGGTCTTTTGTCAAGTGATTGTAGTTGCTTCATAAATGCTTTGTTGTGAATTGGTAATGGAAGTAGCAAATGGCTGAAATTGAGAATGAATTAGTATGGTAGTAATAGGAAAATAATGCATGTTTGAAAATGACCAACTAGGTGAATTATTGAAGGTGATTTTGGTTTGTTTTGGATTGGCAAAATATGATGTTATGAGCATTATAATTGTTGGTATTAGAATTACATAATTTAGGCTTGATTTTAGATTGGTTTGAATGCCTATCGCTGCTATGTTATGTGCCAATTGAAGTGTTTAGGTTGATGCAAGTTTGGGTGAGAAATTTGGCATGGAAAATAACCAATTGTCGTCCACACAGGCAGAAACACGGGTGTGTGTCTCAGTCGTGTGTGACAAACAGTCAGGTGACACAGCTGTGTGTTCCCGATAGTTTTTAAAGGTGGCAACTCAGTGAGTTACACGGGTTAGTCACACGGGCGTGTGGTCGGCCGTGTGATACAAGTCATAGAGTTACACGAGGTAGGACACGGTTTGGGACATGGCCATGTGATCCCATTTCGAATGTCCACATGGCCAGTAACACAGGCATGTCTTGTGGCCGTGTGAGACACACGACCTGGCCACATGGGGATGTGTCCCTTGTATTTGAAAATTTTCAATATTTTTCCCAAAATTTTCCTAAGCTTTGTAATAAGTCCCAAATTGTTTTAAATGCCCAATTTGGCCCTCGAAGGCTCGAGTTTGGGACTATACGAATGTGTGTGAATGTTTTATGTTTAGAATGAGAAATGTATATGAAATGTATGATGAAATATGTTATAAGTCCTGTAATGCTCTGTAACACCCCATACCCAGCCTAGAAGTTAGGCCCGAGTTTGGCGTGCCACATTGAAGTGTTTTTCGAAAACCATGTTTTCAAAGAAACCCTTCTTAAAGAAACTTGTGTTTGTTTATTTCCAAAACGTGGTCAACTAAAAGTTAATCCCTTTTAAAAACATTATCACCTTAAAAACCTTCTTTGTTGCGAAAGCTTAATTTAGTTAGTTGCGGAAGACGTAGTGTTCAAAAACAGTTAACATTTTGAAAACCGTGATTCACCTCAAGCAGATATAATTCAAAGTAAATAAAAACCTTAAAATAAAAATCCAGAAATTATGAAAGGCTTTATTACAAGCCAAACCCAAAATAAAGTACTTGAGAGTAAATAATTAAAACAAAAAGCATAAGCAGTGTGTGGCCTTATCCGAGTCCCTCGCAGCTCCGATCCGTCTAAGGCTGGGGATTACCTGAAAGGTTAATAAACGGGGTGAGTTTACGAAAACTCAGTGTGTAATCCCCTACTACAAATACGAACAGTCAGTCATGTAAAAGAATTAAAAAGTTTGCCCTACCATAGTTCCAGTATCAATTGGGCCTTAGCCCATTATAACAGACTGCACCAGGTAGGCCTTAGCCCATTATAGAATCAGAAACATTATCAGAACTAGAATCAAAATGAGAATCAGAATCAGAATCAAAATCAGAATCAGAGTCAATATTAGTATCTGTAAACGGTATGGCCCATAGGCCCATTCCAATATCACATGTAATATCAATAAACGTATGCAAACCCATTTAGGGAGACTACTCAACCCACCATCCGTTACTCTCCACCCGTACCAACCAAGCTCTCCATGTGGGGAATAACTGAACCCACTCAACCAAACTCTCCACTGGCAACATAGCTGATGTATCATATAACTAGAGGCCTATCCTCTTTTAATAACTAGGGCAAAGCCCCTTTCCGGTATCTGTGGCATTGCCACTTACACTTCCTCCACCAATAAACCCAACCCATGCATATAATGAGTATATCATGGCATATCATGTGCATATCATAGCATATCATGTGCATATCATGGCATATCATATATAACAACAACATCACATGCATCATAATCGTAATAAAACGGCACGAAGCCTACAATATCGATACGAAGCCCACAATAACGACACACAACCTTCAGTAACATGATCGGCACTCAGCCATCGATCGGTCCACAGTCATCTCGGGCGACTCGTGCGACCTTATCAAATTAGTACGAATATACGGCTCTTAAGCCTTCGGTGGATCCACAGTCGTCAAGCAACCATGCGATCCTAACAGATCAGATCTTCCTCCATACAAAATCCCAACCCATGCAACATGTCATGTATGCAGAATGTCATGCCCATATTTGAATCAAACAATCACAGTCAAGTCATTCATATCACCAACATATATTCACAATCAAATTCATCAAACACACAGTTCAAGTCAGTCACTTGCCCATAAGGGCAAAA
Organism: Gossypium stocksii; assembly: GCA_020496765.1. Lineage (NCBI taxonomy): Eukaryota > Viridiplantae > Streptophyta > Magnoliopsida > Malvales > Malvaceae > Gossypium > Gossypium stocksii. The sequence goes on from CM035622.1 coordinate 62,552,713, forward strand.
CAGTCATTTAACACCCTAGGGGCAAAATGGTAATTTCACCCCACAAGGGTATCTCGATAATTCTACCCTACAGGGGTATTTTGATAATTTTACCCTACAGGGGTATTTTGGTAATTCTTCCTTATAGGGGTATTTTGGTAATTCTACCCTACAGGGGTATTTCGGTAATTCTACCCTACAAGGGTATTTTAGTAATTTCACAAATAAAGGGTAAAATGGTAATTTTACAAATCAGGAGTAAAACGATAATTTTACAAATTAAGGGTAAAATGATAATTTTACAAATCAGGGGTAAAATAGTAATTTTACAAATTAGAGGTAAAACAGTAATTTTACAAATTAGGGGTAAAACGATAATTTTACAAATTAGGGGTAAAACGGTAATTTTACAAATTAGAGGTAAAACAGTAATTTTACAAATTAGGGGTAAAACGTTAATTTTGCAAATTAGAGGTAAAAAGGTAATTTTACAAATTAGGGGTAAAATGGTAATTTTGCAAATTAGGGGTAAAACGGTACTTTTACAAATTATGGGTATTTCTGTAATTTCACAAATCGGGGGTATTTCTGTAATTTTACAAATTGGGGGTATTTTGGTAATTTTACAAATCGAGGGTAATTTGGTAATTTTACAAATTGGGGGTATTTTTATAATTTTGTAAATCAAGGTTATTTCAATAATTTTGTAAACCAAGGGTATTTCAGTAATTTTGTAAATCAAGGGTATTTTAGTAATTTTTTAAATCGAGGGTAAAACGGTAATTCTGTAAATCGGGGGTACTTTGGTAATTTTACAAGTCGAGGGTATTTCAGTAATTTGGTAAACTAAAGTATTCTAAATAGAGATAACAATGCGAATGGGCCTAGGGCCCATTCTCGGCCCAAATGGGCCCACACACTCGTGTGGCCCTTTTAGCCCAAATCTAGCCACAGATATGAGATTCACCTAATCTAGTCCAATATTTACTACACAATCAAACAACCTATCCAATTGGGCCCGTAGGCCCATTGGGCCCACATGGCCCCTTTCGGCCTATCGCGGCCCGAAGTAGCCGTCCTACAGCTAGAGTAGTGAGAAATACACACCTGATAGGCATCTGAAGCTAATCCACCCTCTGAACATTGCTATGCCCAGAAGCCAACAATAGTCGCACCCTTGACTCCCTGGGGTGTCGATCAACTATGGTCACCATCACTATGACCCAACGGCATATAGATCAACGAATGATCCAACGCCCAACCCAAACGAACACGCTTCAACGTGAAAGGGGTAAGCCAAGAAAGGCATGCCTACTCTCCTCATGGATCGCTCTATTTAAAGCCAGCTTCTCGCCTACTCCCATGCTAGCTTCCCGATGTGGGATCCTCCATCAATCTCCAAAAACTAAAGTATTATTAAAATAATCAACCTTTGCGTGCAAAGGGATTCGAACCATAGTCCTCTCAATAACCATGCCACGCTACCACCACTAGGACACAAGCTCCTTTTGTGTCATAAGTTCAACGGATTTATCTTTAAAGCCCGCCTACTTGCTTCCAGATTTATTTAAAAGAAAAACAAAAACAAATTGCAAGAGTCAAGACTTGAACCTTGGACCCCATTGCTTCCTTGTCCCCTAAGTAGTGCTACTTTGCCACTACACCACACTCCTTTTTGTGTCATGCTTTCACCAAAAATATTCTTAAAGCCTACCTACTAACGTTAAGGCTCCCATAAGAGAAAAACATAAATTTTTGCTAAGGCCCAGGTTTGAACCCAGGACTTCTCCAACACTCCCAAACCTCTTAGCCATCACACCAACACGTCATTCAGTGGATATGAGCCCGGGGCCTATTACGCAACCCAAGTGGGGCCCACGTGCTCGTATGGCTCGCCAAGCCAGATTTGCCTACAACCACATGTACGACACAGTCGGACCACTAATTCTCGTAAATCTAAGGACAATGACCCATGTGGGCCCACAAGCCTATTGGGCCCAAACGGCCTATTCTTCCAGGCCCAATTTTGGGGCGTTACAAGCTCTGTAACCCTATTTCGGCAACATATACGAGTTAGGGGTGTTACAACGGATGTGTGTGTAACATCCCGAGATAGGGACGAGAATTTTTGGCCTTGCCAATGAGGGTTCACCAATGTTTCGATGAACTAGGGGTTCACCAAAAGAATATCAGTAAGAAGTTTGCCAGAGACATAATGAAACAATGTCCGTAAAAAGATGCAGTAAAGGGGCTCTACATATTCATTGCAAGTTGGGTTTGTCAATTGGTTTTGCAGACTGGGGTTCACCAGTTGGTTTGGTGAACTAGAGTTCTCTAGCTAAATTCGAGTCAGACTTAAATTAGGAAATTAATATATTGTGTATCTAGGATGCTTTTAGTGCACGTAACCTTCCTCTAACCCGACTAGGGTTTCTAGGTCAAGTAGGGTATCCTAAGTGTAATGCCCTAAAAATCCCAAACTTCTTTTTGTGTGGTTTTTTTATGTGAATATGTGCTTAGTAGTCTTAAGAAAATATTAATTGGGTGTTAGAAGGCCCATAGTAGAGTTCGGGTCCAAGTTTAAAAGGAAAAATATTAAATTTATTTTGGAGTTTAATTGTAGGCTTCTAGAAGATTGGTAGTGGCGTGAAGCTAGACTCTCAGAGAGGTAATCAGAAGAGAAAATTTAGGAAAAAGATTGGGGAGTTATCAGGGAGAAATACGAGGAGATGAGAAGGGGGAAGTGATGGAACTGATTTGGGAATTAAGGCTATAGGCTATAAATATGTGCCGAATTTGGGATACTAGGCTAATGCCAAATTTCTCATCTTTTCCTCAAGTGCCAATTTGTATTTTTTTTTTCTTTCTTCTTCTCTTCTTTCTTCTTTTTTTTGCCGAATTCTTCCTCTCCCTTTTGTTTCATCCATAGCCGAATCTTTCCCTTGCCAATTAAGCCATCCATTGTTTTGCCGAAACCCGTAATGGTCCCATTATTCTTTTCTCTCTTAAAAGCCAAAGAACCATACCCTTTACCGATTTCTCTTGTTCTCCATTACAATCTATTTTGCTACCCTCAATCAAGGGGGTTAGGAGTCGATTGCATATTTAGTGGATATTTAGGCTGCAAGATTCAAGGTGAGTTTTGGTAATTGTCTCATTCTCAATTTCGGTTTCTTAAAGATGTGGCCGAATATATGTGTAGCCTATAAGGGTGAATCGTGTGGAAGACGAGTCATCTAATGTTGATAGAATATGTGTGTTGATGCAGATCTAAGAACATACGGGATTAATTGCTAAGGGAAAGGCTAGAAAAGCCAAAGGTATACAGTAAGGCTACGATAAGGCTTTAAGATTTGATAAAGTTATAGTAGGGTTTGGAATTGATTCGAAAGTGGTTTTGATTATAGGTCAAGGCTAAGGATAGTGTAGTGCGGGTCGTCAATCAGGTGTGTACAAACACTACACACACGATATCGGCAATGCCGAAAAGCCGAAATGCCGAAAGTGGCTAAACGGGCCTGGTGGGCCCTGAGGCTAAGTTTTGTGAAATTTATTGATTTGGTTATATGAATTGAGTTAGTCATGCATATTACATTATTTGAATTGGATTTGGGACTAATGGGCCATACGATTGTGATTCGGGCCTAATTGGCCATATGGTTGAGAATGGGCTTTGTATATGGGTTTGGGCTTAGTATCTGTTAACTGCCAAATATTCATAAAACTTAAAAACACAAATGCAACCGTGGACAAGTCATAAGGTTGAAGTGTGGTAATGGGTATATGCATGTCTAGGATTGGATCTAGGAAGAGCTTGGTACTTAAGCGGTCTCAATGACCCACCTCCTCTTCTTTGGCATCCTACCTGGTGCATAGTGCTTGTTCACTTTGACCAATGGGGACTTGTTAACGGGCCAGGTAGGTACTGAATCCATAAAACTTAAAAATGATCGAAATGCCCTAAGAGCAAAAATGACTAAAATACCCCTATGTGTTAAATGTAGGATTTATGTTACATGTATGATTGCAGCATTCATATGATATTCTGTTTAGGTTGCATATGGGTGGGAATTATGGTACGGAGGAAGAACTTGAGGATTGCATGGTTGCTTGACGACCGTGGATCCACCATTGGCTTTTAAAGCCCAATATGTGATTAGCAGCTTTGCTGCAACGTTAGGTAGTACCGCAACCGGGCTACCATTGCTGTGTAGCGATGGGTGGGTCGATTTAGAAATCCCTACAGGTGTATAAGGTTGGACGGGAAATGTTGTGTAGCAGATGGATTATTGGGGAGGGTTTTTACTGCATTGCATATGTGATATATTACGATGATACTGTGATTAGGGCTTAGGCCCAATTGATTAATTGCATGTTAATGATTGCTGAGGGTTGTACACACTGAGTTTCGAAACTCACTACCTTTTTTATTTTCTCAGGAAACCCTTAGTAGGCGGTTCGATAAACGGAGGGACTTGGAGGTGGCCAGCTAGCGAGACATTTTATTTTATTTGTTTTCTTTATAGTTCATAAGTATTTTGATTTCGGATTGTGATAAGGCTTTACCTCTGCTATTTGTTACATTAAACGCTTTACTTTATTTCCTCTAAGTTATCTCACGTCTTATTTTGAAACAATGGATTTATTCAAAATTAAGCTTCCGCACTTAAAGATATTTTTCCTAAAAAGTTAAAAAAATAATTTTTAACTTATAGAAAGACTGATTGATTTTTAAATACAAGCCATTTGAAAAACAACTTTAAATTGGAATTTTACTCAAATTTCTTTAAGAAGGGTTTTCAATGAAAAACAAGGTTTTTTACAAAAATACTTCAATGTGACATGCCAGATTCGAGACTAACTTCTAGGCCAGGTTTGGGGTGTTACATTTAGTGGTATCAGAGCTCCAGTTGCAAAGCTTGGGCTGTAAAAATGGGCCTTATTATTAATTTTAAACATTTTTATAGTAAACTCTAGGAATTCTTACTGGTGGCACACCGAGTTTCCGACGTCGAGCCAAGTAAGCTTTCTTCCTTTTCTTTTCTGTTATTGAACTTGATTAAAATGCTGAACTGTATAGTGGGCTACTTTAAACAATAGGCTCTTAGAGACTAAAGCCCGTAGGAAACTTAAGCTTGTAGAGTATTTGCGACAACGAAATAATCTCTAAATTATTACTTGCATAAGACATAAGCCTTAAAACGAAATAATCTCTAAATTATTACTTGCATAAGACATAAGCCTTAAACAGTGGGACTCTGAACTAATATCATAAAAGTTTTAAACCAGAAATACGTAGGCAGCGATGAGGGCTAAAAGAGGTGCAAAAGGACGCAGTAGAGACTGTGGAAGTGTTAGGTGGATGTCTTGGGTGTGTATTAAAATAATTAGGATTAGAGTGCGTAGTGAAAGCGTAGTGGTGTGACTTGGGTAGTGCGATTAATAGTTAGTTGGAAATTTCGAGGATGAAATTTCTTTAAGAGGGGTAGAGTTGTAACGCCCCAAAATCTCAAACTTCTTTTTTGTGTGGGTTTTATGTGAATATGTGCTTAGTAGTCTTAACCAAATATTATTTGGGTGTTAGAAGGCCCATAGTAGAGTTCGGATCTAAGTTTAACAGGGAAAATATTAAATTTATTTTGGAGTTTAATTTTAGGCTTCTAGAAGATTGGTAGTGGCGTGAAGCTAGACTCTCAGAGAGGTAATCAGAAGAGAAAATTTGGGAAAAAGATTGGGGAGTTATCAGGGAGAAAAACGAGGAGATGAGAAGGGGGAAGTGATGGAACTGAATTGGGAATTGAGGCTATAGGCTATAAATATGTGCCGAATTTGGGATCCTAGGCTAATGCCAAATTTCTCATCTTTTCCTCAAGTGCCAATTTGTATTTTTTTTTCTTTCTTCTTCTATTCTTTCTTCTTTTTCTTGTCGAATTCTTCCTCTCCGTTTTGTTTCATCCATAGTCAAATCTTTCCCTTGCAAATTAAGCCATCCATTGTTTTGCCGAAACTCGTAGTGGTCCCATTATTCTTTTCTCTCTTAAAAGCCGAAGAACTATACCCTTTACCGATTTCTCTTGTTCTCCATTACAATCTATTTTGCTACCCTCAATCAAGGGGGTTAGGAGTCGATTGCCTATTCAGTGGATATTTAGGCTGCAAGATTCAAGGTAGTTTCGGTAATTGTCTCATTCTCAATTTCAGTTTCTTAAAGGGGTGGCCAAATATATGTGTAGCGTATAAGGGTGACTCGTGTGGAAGACGATTCATCTGATGCTGATAGAATATGTGTGTTGATGCAGATCTAAGAGTATTCGGGATTAATTGCTTAGGGAAAGGTTAGAAAAGTTGAAGGTACACGGTAAGGCTATGGTAAGGCTTTGGGATTTGATAAAGTTATAGTAGGCTTTGGAATTGATTCCAAAGTGGTTTTAATTGTAGGTCAAGGCTGAGGATAGTGAAGTACGGGTCATCAATCAGGTGTGTACAAATACTACACACACGATATCGGCAATGCCAAAATGCAGAAATGCCGAAAGTGGCTAAATGGGCCCGGTGGGCCCTGAGGCTAAGTTTTGTGAAATTTATTGATTTGGTTATATGAATGGAGTTAGTCATGCATATTACATGATTTGAATTGGATTAGGGCCTAATGGGCCATAAGATTGTGATTCGGGCCTAATTGGCCATATGGTTGAGAGTGGGCTTTGTATATGGGTTTGGCCTTAGTATCTGTTAACGGCCAAACATTCATAAAACTGAAAAACACAAATGCAACTATGGACAAGTCATAAGGTTGAAGTGTGGTAATGGGTATATGCATGTCTAGGATTGGATCTAGGAAGAGCTTGGTACTTAAGCAGTCTCAATGACCCACCTCATCTTCTTTGGAATCTTACCTGCTGCATAGTGCTTGTTCACTTTGGCAAACGGGGACTTGTTAACGGGCCAGGTAGTTACTGAATCCATAAAACTTAAAAATGATCGAAATGCCCTAAGAGCAAAAATGACTAAAATACCCCTATGTGTTAAATGTAGGATTTATGTTACATGTATGATTGCAGCATTCATATCATATTCTGTTTAGGTTGCATATGGGTGAGAATTATGGTACGGAGGAAGAATTTGAGGATCGCATGGTTGCTTGACGACCGTGGATCCACCGTTGGCTTTTAAAGCCCAATATGTGATTTGCAGCTTCACTGCAACGTTAGGTAGTACCGCAACCGGGCTACCATTACTGTATAGCAGATGGGTGGATCGATTTAGAAATCCCCACAGGTGTATAAGGTTGGTCGAGAAATGTTGTATAGCGGATGGATTATTGGAGGGGGTTTTTACTACATTGCATATGTGATATATTACGATGATACTGTGATTAATTCTTAGGCCTAATTGATTGCTTGCATGTTAATAATTGCTGAAGTTGTACACACTGAGTTTTGAAACTCACTCCATCTTTTACTTTCTCAGGAAACCTTTAGTAGGCGGTTCGATGAATGGAGGGACTCGGAGGTGGCCAGCTAGCGAGACACTTTATTTTATTTGTTTTTTTTTATAGTTCTTAAGTATTTTGATTTCGGATTGTGATAAGGCTTTACATCTGCTATTTGTTACGTTGAACGCTTTACTTTATTTCCTCTAAGTTATCTCACGTCTTATTTTGAAACAATGGATTTATTCAAAATTAAGCTTCCGCACTTAAAAATATTTTGCCTAAAAAGTTAAAAAAATAATTTTTAACTTATAGAAAGACTGATTGATTTTTAAATACAAGCTGTTTGGAAAACAACTTTAAATTAGAATTTTACTCAAATTTCTTTAAGAAGGGTTTTCAATGAAAAACAAGGTTTTTTGCAAAAACACTTCAATATGACACGCTAGATTCGGGCCTAACTTCTAGGCAAGGTTTGGGGTGTTACATTTAGTGGTATTAGAGCTCCGGTTGCAAAGCTTGGGCTGTAAAAATGGGCCTTATTATTAATTTTAAACATTTTTTATAGTAAACTCTAGGAATTCTTGCTGGTGACACACCGAGTTTCCTACGTCGAGCCAAGTAAGTTTTCTTCCTTTTCTTTTCTATTATTGAACTTGATTAAAATGCTGAATTGTATAGTGGGCTACTTTAAACAATAGGCTCTTAGAGACTAAAGCCCGTAGGAAACTTAAGCTTGTAGAGTATTTACGACAACGAAATAATCTCTAAATTATTACTTGCATAAGACATAAGCCTTAAACAGTGGGACTCTGAACTAATATCATAAAAGTTTTAAACTAGAAATACATACGCAGCGATAAGCGCTAAAAGTGGTGCAAAAGGCTGCGGCAGAGATTGTGGAAGTGTTAGGTGGATGTCTTCGGTGTGTATTAAAATAATTAGGATTAGAGTGCATAGTGAAAGCGTAGTGGTGTGACTTGGGTAGTGCGATTAATAGTTAGTTGGAAATTTTGAGGACGAAATTTCCTTAAGAGGGGTATAGTTATAATGCCCCAAAAATCTCAAACTTCTTTTTGTGTGGTTTTTTATATGAATATGTGCTTAGTAGTCTTAAGCAAATATTATTTGGGTGTTAGAAGGCCCATAGTAGAGTTTGGGTCCAAGTTTAACGGGGAAAATATTAAATTTATTTTGGAGTTTAATTTTAGGCTTCTAGAAGATTGGTAGTGGCGTGAAGCTGGACTCTCAGAGAGGTAATCAGAAGAGAAAATTTGGGAAAAAGATTGGGGAGTTCTCAGGGAGAAAAACGAGGAGATGAGAAGGGGAAGTGATGGAACTGAATTGGGAATTGAGGCTATAAGCTATAAATATGTGCCGAATTTGGGATCCTAGGCTAATGCCAAATTTCTCATCTTTTCCTTAAGTGCCAATTTGTATTTTTTTTCTTTCTTCTTCTCTTCTTTCTTCTTTTTCGTGCCCAATTCTTCCTCTTCCATTTGCTTCATCCATAGCCGAATCTTTCCCTTGCCAATTAAGCCATCCATTGTTTTGCCAAAACCCCTAGTGGGCCCATTATTCTTTTCTCTCTTAAAAGCCGAAGAGCCATACCCTTTACCGATTTCTCTTGTTCTCCATTACAATCTATTTTGCTACCCTCAATCAAGGGGGTTAGGAGTCGATTGCATATTCAGTGGATATTTAGGCCGCAAGATTCAAGGTGAGTTTCGGTAATTGTCTCATTCTCAATTTCAGTTTCTTAAAGGGTGGCCGAATATATGTCTAGCCTATAAGGGTGACTCGTGTGGAAGACGAGTCATCTGATGTTGATAGAATATGTGTATTGATACAGATCTAAGAATATTCAGGATTAATTGCTAAGGGAAAGGCTAGAAAAGCCGAAGGTACACGGTAAGGCTACGGTAAGGCTTTGGGATTTGATAAAGTTATAGTAGGGTTTGGAATTGATTCGAAAGTGGTTTTGATTGTCGGTCAAGGCTTAGGAAAGTGTAGTACAGGTCGTCAATCAGGTGTGTACAAATACTACACACACGATATCGGAAATACCGAAATATCTAAATGTCGAAAGTGGCTAAATGGGCCCGGTTGGCCCTGAGGCTAAGTTTTTTGAAATTTATTGATTTGGTTATATGAATTGAGTTAGTCATGCATATTACATGATTTGAATTGGATTTGGGACTAATGGGCCATACCATTGTGATTCGGGCCTAATTGGCCATATGGTTGAGAATGGGCTGTGTATATGGGTTTGGCCTTAGTATCTATTAACTGCCAAACATTCATAAAACTTAAAAACACAAATGCAACCGTGGACAAGTCATAAGGTTGAAGTATGGTAATGGTATATGGATGTCTAGGATTGGATCTAGGAAGAGCTTGGTACTTAAGCGGTCTCAATGACCCACCTCCTCTTCTTTGGAATCTTACCTGGTGCGTAGTGCTTGTTCACTTTGGCCAACGGGGACTTGTTAACGGGCCAGGTAGGTACTAAATCCATAAAACTTAAAAATGATCGAAATGCCCTAAGAGCAAAAATGACTAAAATACCCCTATGTGTTAAATGTAGGATTTATGTTACATGTATGATTGCAGCATTCATATGATATTCTGTTTAGGTTGCATATGGGTGAGAATTATGGTACGGAGGAAGAATTTGAGGATCGCATGGTTGCTAGACGATCGTGGATCCACCGTTGGCTTTTAAAGCCCAATATATGAATAGCAGCTTTGCTGCAACGTTAGGTAGTACCGCAACCGGGCTACCATTACTGTGTAGCGAATGGGTGGGTCGATTTAGAAATCCCCACAGGTGTATAAGGTTGGTCGGGAAATGTTGTGTAGCGGATGGATTATTGGGGAGGGTTTTTACTGCATTGCATATGTGATATATTACGATGATACTGTGATTAATTCTTAGGCCTAATTAATTGGTTGCATGTTAATGAATGCTGAGGGTTGTACACACTAAGTTTCGAAACTCACTCCCTCTTTTATTTTCTTAGGAAACCCTTAGTAGGCGGTTTGATTAACGGAGGGACTCGAAGGTGGCTAGCTAGCGAGATGCTTTATTTTATTTCTTTTTTTTATAGTTCTTAAGTATTTTGATTTCGGATTGTGATAATGCTTTACCTCTGCTATTTGTTACATTGAACGCTTTACTTTATTTCCTCTAAGTTATCTCACGTCTTATTTTAAAACAATGGATTTATTCAAAATTAAGCTTCCGCACTTAAAAATATTTTTCCCAAAAAGTTAAAAGAATCATTTTTAATTTGTAGAAAGACTGATTGATTTTTAAACACAAGCCGTTTGAAAAACAACTTTAAATTGGAATTTTACTCAATTTTCTTTAAGGGTTTTCAATGAAAAACAAGGTTTTTGTCAAAAACACTTCAATGTGACACGCTAGATTCGGGCATAACTTCTAGGACAGGTTTGGGGTGTTACATTTGGTGGTATCAGAGCTCCGGTTGCAAAGCTCGGGCTGTAAAAATGGGCCTTATTATTAATTTTAAACATTTTTTATAGTAAACTCTAGGAATTCTTGTTGGTGGCACACCGAGTTTTCGACGTCGAGCCAAGTAAGTTTTCTTCCTTTTCTTTTTTGTTATTGAACTTGATTAAAATGTTGAACTGTATAGTGGGCTACTTTAAACAATAGGCTCTTAGAGACTAAAGCCCGTGGCAAACTTAAGCTTGTAGAGGGCTTGCGACAACAAAATAATCTCTAAATTATTACTTGCATAAGACATAAGCCTTAAACAGTGGGACTCTGAACTAATATCATAAAATTTTTTAACTAGAAATACGTACGCAGCGATGAGTGCTAGAAGTGGTGCAAAAGGCTACGGCAGAGACTGTGGAAGTGTTAGGTGGATGTCTTGGGTGTGTATTAAAATAATTAGGTTTAGAGTGCGTAGAAAAAGCGTAGTGGTGTGGGTTGGGTAGTCCGATTAATAGTTAGTTAGAAATTTCGAGGACGAAATTTCTTTAAGAGGGGTACAGTTGTAACGCCCCAAAAATCTCAAACTTCTTTTTGTGTGGTTTTTTATGTGAATATGTGCTTAGTAGTCTTAAACAAATATTATTTGCGTGTTAGAAGGCCCATAATAGAGTTCGGGTCCAAGTTTAACAGGGAAAATATTAAATTTATTTTGGAGTTTGATTTTAGGCTTCTAGAAGATTGGTAGTGGCGTGAAGTTGGACTCTCAGAGAGGTAATCAGAAGAGAAAATTTAGAACAAAGATTGGGGAGTTATTAGGGAGAAAAACGAGGAGATGAGAAGGGGGAAGTGATAGAACTGAATTGGGAATTGAGGCTATGGGCTATAAATATGTGCCGAATTTGGGATCCTAGGCTAATGCCAAATTTCTCATATTTTCCTCAATTGCGAATTTGTATTTTTTTTTCTTTCTTCTTCTCTTCTTTCTTCTTTTTGTTGCCCAATTCTTCATCTCCCTTTTGTTTCATCCATAGCCGAATCTTTCCCTTGCCAATTAAGCCATCCATTATTTTGCAGAAACCCCTAGTGGTCCCATTATTCTTTTCCCTCTTAAAAGCCGAAGAACCATACCCTTTACTGATTTCTCTTGTTCTCCATTACAATCTATTTTGCTACCCTCAATCAAGGGGGTTAGGAGTCGATTGCCTATTCAGTGGATATTTAGGCTGCAAGATTCAAGGCGAGTTTCGGTAATTGTCTCATTCTCAATTTCAGTTTCTTAAAGGGGTGGCCAAATATATGTGTAGCGTATAAGGGTGACTCGTGTGGAAGACGATTCATCTGATGCTGATAGAATATGTGTGTTGATGCAGATCTAAGAGTATTCGGGATTAATTGCTTAGGGAAAGGTTAGAAAAGTTGAAGGTACACGGTAAGGCTATGGTAAGGCTTTGGGATTTGATAAAGTTATAGTAGGGTTTGGAATTGATTCGAAAATGGTTTTGATTGTAGGTCAAGGCTGAGGATAGTGTAGTACGGGTCGTCAATCAGGTGTGTATAAATACTACACACACGATATCAGCAACGCCGAGATGTCAAAATGCCGAAAGTGGCTAAATGGGCCCGGTGGGCCTTGAGGCTAAGTTTTGTGAAATTTATTGATTTGGTTATATGAATTGAGTTAGTCATGCATATTACATGATTTGAATTGGATTTGGGCCTAATGGGCCATACGATTGTGATTCGGGCCTAATTGGCCATATGGTTGAGAATGGGCTTTGTATATGGGTTTGGGCTTAGTATCTGTTAATTGCCAAACATTCATAAAAGTTAAAAACACAAATGCAACCGTGGACAAGTCATAAGGTTGAAGTGTGGTAATGGGTATATGGATGTCTAGGATTGGATCTAGGAAGAGCTTGGTACTTAAGCGGTCTCAATGACCCACTTCCTCTTCTTTGGAATCTTACCTGGTGCATAGTGCTTGTTCACTTTGGCCAATGGGGACTTGTTAACGGGCCAGATAGGTACTGAATCCATAAAACTTAAAAATGATTGAAATTCCCTAAGAGCAAAAATGACTAAAATACCCCTATGTGTTAAATGTAGGATTTATGTTACATGTATGATTGCAGCATTCATATGATATTCTGTTTAGGTTGCATATGGGTGGGAAATATGGTACGGAGAAAGAATTTGAGGATCGCATAGTTGCTTGACGACTTTGGATCCACCGTTGGCTTTTAAGGCCCAGTATGTGATTAGCAGCTTTGCTGCAACGTTAGGTAGTACTGCAACCGGGCTACCATTTCTGTGTAGTGGATGGGTGGGTCGATTTAGAAATCCTCATAGGTGTATAAGGTTGGTCGGGAAATGTTGTGTAGCGGATGGATTATTGGGGAGGGTTTTTACTACATTGCATATGTGATATATTACAATGATACTGTGATTAGGGCTTAGGCCCAATTGATTGCTTGCATGTTAATGATTGCTGAAGGTTGTACACACTGAGTTTCAAAACTCACTCGTTCTTTTATTTTCTCAAGAAACCCTTAGTAGGCGGTTCGATGAACGGAGGGACTCGGAGGTGGCCAGCTAGCGAGACGCTTTATTTTATTAGTTTTCTTTATAGTTCCTAAGTATTTTGATTTCGGATTGTGATAAGGCTTTACCTCTGCTATTTGTTACATTAAACGCTTTACTTTATTTCCTTTAAGGTATCTCACGTCTTATTTTGAAACAATGGATTTATTCAAAATTAAGCTTCTCCACTTAAAAATATTTTTTCCTAAAAAGTTAAAAAAATAATTTTTAACTTGTAGAAAGACTGATTGATTTTTAAATACAAGCTGTTTGAAAAACAACTTTAAATTGGAATTTTACTCAAATTTCTTTAAGAAGGGTTTTCAATGAAAAATAAGGTTTTTCGCAAAAACACTTCAATGTGACACGCCAGATTCGGGCCTAACTTCTAGGCCAGGTTTGGGGTGTTACACTAAGAATACTAAGGCACTTAGTGCCTATAAATGAAACTCTTAAGAATACTAAGACACTTAGTGCTTATAAATAAAACTCTTTCTCCATGAAAATTCTTTCATCGATTATTCTATTGTCAAGTCTATGTTCAGAACCAACTTCATAGAAACCAAGGTAAGTCTCTGTCCTGTTAGGGTTGATTGTCATGAAAGCTAGGTTCATTCATATATCTGATTATGTTCAGTTTGTTTAGTAATTTGTTTATATTCATGTATGTATGTTGTGAACTAGTCGAACCATCTAGTAGTAAGGATAAAGGAAAAGCAATAGTCATTTAAAATTCTCAGCTTTTCCAATAAGTGTTTAGGGTTCGTTACTGTGTGCAAACTGTTATCTTTTCCAAGAAATTTGGGTTTTTTAACTAAGTTCCATAAGTAAGCTTTTCTATAAAACTTTGTTTTCAAGTTCTGAGATTTTGTTTTGAAGTTATGTTTTTAAATTTGTGTTTTATGCATGCTCCTATTTGAGCCTATAATTTAAGATATGTTTTTAAAGTAAGGTTTTATAAGCTGTGTTTTTACGAGCTTTTGTGTGAGCTCTATATGAAAAAATGCTTTTATCCGTGCTCTTTATGCGAGCTCCTTATGTGAGCTCCTTATGCGAGCTTATATGGTGGATATAATGGTATGCCATAGAGTTGTGAGTCTCATCTTCAAGTGTGTGATTTGGGTGTTAAGACCTTGGAACATGTGGAGGGATAAAGGAATGTCGAGCCATGCTCCATTCATAAGGACAGCTTGGCGTATAGTTAGCTTATCTCTATAATTATGTGACATGTTAAGGACTCTCTAAGTCACAAGTGAGGCACTATAAGTGTAACAGCTGGATTTGTCCGGATATATTAAGTAAACCAATCATTCATCATTTGATCAAAGGCTTGTTTAGCCTCTCCTTCATTATTACTCGAAGTAGGCCGAGAATCAGCTAGCACTGTCCCTTGCACGGGAGCAGGTGCTATACTCTCAACATCATTTGCTACGGCTCAGTTGGGATCCATTTACTATATGAAAACACATTTTCAAGTGTCAAGAGTCATCACACTATCACAGTTTAAAATATGGCATGTATAGCTAGACTCAAGCACGCTACATTAGTCCTAGAATCAACTAAACCGTAGCTCTGATACCAATAAAATGTAACACCCTTAACCCGTATCCGTCACCGAAATGGGTTACGAGGCATTACCGAACCTTATCAACAATTATAATTTCACAAGTTCATATAATCAATTCTTTTAAACCAATCAAAATCATAAACATATAATCATAATTACACTATTTAAATCTTAAAAACACTTTGTTCAAAACATTTCAAATATCAAAGTAATAGGATAACTCATTACAACATAAATACCATGCGTATACACTACGGCATTCAAACATATGTCTTATCATATTTATTAACATATGCATATTAAGAAAACAATCTATAAAACATAATTTATAATCAATTAAAATATGCGGCATTATAAAAAATAACATATGACCAAACATACCATTGTTTAAATAATCATAGCACAATAAACAAAACCATTTACTAACTTGCATCATATCACCTTATTTATTTAAAAACATAAATCACTATTCCTTTGGTCATTTTACCAATTCTAACTGAATATCATTATGCAAATATTCATGCGCATATACCACTTTTGCATGCAAATATTCATGGTTTATAAAATGTATTATACTATTCATTTGGTCAATTTCATAGCTTTGCCAATTATAAAAAAAATGCTTAGTTCACATGATTTAATCATTGTTCAATTTCACTACCAACCATGACCCAAGCGCATTTATGCATATCCTCATGCCTCCATTTTTATACTATAAAACATGCATAGAACCCTATATCATATAATAACCTATTTCAATGCCACAAATTGAACCACAAGCAACATATAAACTAAATCATCAAAACCAATTATGTCCATTATTTATCTTTGACCATACACGACCATGCATTTCACAAATTTAGCATATCTTGGCCGATTCAAACAACCAAATAAAATCATTATTTAATCTAAAACATATATCATACACTTTAGTCAAATTTACCACATTTGGCATCATATCCAAAGAAAAACATATAATTACCCATGTCAAATCTCATAACAAACATTACAATATATATATTTATCAATATCGAAACCATTTAATCAATTCAGCTACAATCAAACATAATCAATTTCAATACCTATTACAACTATCAAAATAATACAACCATTAACCATTATAAATAAAATCGAACCATTAAGCCTATCGTTTATCAAATAAGTCATGGTCAAACATTACCTAAATGCCACATCTACCAAGTTAAGCACCAAGCACAAAAATCAACTCATAACCAAAACACATTAGACATTAATCACATTTATAGACGCATAACTAAATCATCCAACCAAGTAATTGTAACATCATCTTATTCACTCATAACACTTAAACATATCAAAATCAACAAGCCATTTTCGCATGGCTTATTATGTACACCCCATTCAAAATGAATTCAAAAGGTAGTATAGCTTATACATGCCATAAGTTTCAAATTTAATTTTTAAAAGAACCGATGAACAAACGATAGTGTGATTGACTTTGCTGACGATCCCTGAGCCCGTACTACTAAAATCTATAAAATATGAACAAACATAAACACACAAAGTAAGCTATAATAGCTTAGTAAGCTATAAGCAAATTTTAAACAACTAATTAATAGAATTTAATTCAATTAAATCTCACCAATTTATACTATCATAATCACATTAAGTTCCAAACTTACAAATTCATATATCTCGTATTATTTCATGTACACCCTATGTCTTAGCTGAATACACATATATCATTAACCAATGAATAATTCCATCTCAAGTCATGGTACCACTTCAAATCTGAACACTTATGCTCATATGCACATAATCATGAACCAATCTGTACTGTCACATTCATACTCACAATGTTTGGCCGAATATACTTAGTAATTACACACATAATTCCATTTTCATCACGAATACTTTAATTCCACATATCTATTATTCAACTTACCTCATTTCCAGATAGGTAAAGAATAAACACATACCTGATCACTTAACTCAATTTAAGCATTCATTCACAACTTAACACTGCTCGTTGAATTAATCAGAATTGAATGGGATAATTGAATGATCTCAGATACTGTACAATGCCAACGTTCCACACGTGGGGTTACATGTAATCACGTAGCAATGCAACTGTCCCACAAAAGGTCTTACTTGCAGTTACAAATCGATGCCGCTGTCCCACACAGGGTCTTACTCGAATTGCATTTCGTTGCCACTATCCCACATAGGGTCTTACACGAGAACATTTATCAATATTCCTTTGGTGTATATAGGACTTTCGATAGTCGTATTTCGATCAAATCAAACTTGTACTCATTGTTTCCATATATAAATACATTCGGCTATCCCATATAAAAATGCACATAAATTCAATAACATTCAAGCTCACATATATAAAAAAATTTTACAACATTTATTTGCTTATAGACTTACCTCGGATATCGACGGACGATAAAGATCAGCTATTCAGCTATTTTTGTTTTCCCCCGATCCAAGACCGATTTCTTTGGTTCTTGATCTATACATTTTCAAATTAAGCTCATTCAAACACAAATTTATTCAATTTAGTCCAAAAACACATAACTGGGCAAATTACCATTTTTCCCCTAACATTTTTCACTTTTAGCAATTTAATCCAAATTACACAAAACACAAAGCATGCAAAATTTTAATATACCATGCTTAGGCCAAATATTCCCCATGCTCATACAAGTCCCCACATTTCATTTATTTCACATTTTAGTCCATTTATTATTTTTGCAATTTAGCCCTAATTACTCAATTTCATCAAAATTTCTAAAAAAAAACATAGTAATCCAAAACCTATTTTCCATATTTCATCATCAAACACCACAAAAAACAATTATTCATTAATGGCATAACTCAAAATATTCATCAAAGTCAGAAATTCAAGTATGGGTCGGTTAGTATTCGAAGCAACGATCTAAAAAACGTAAAAATTATCAAAAACCGAGCTAATTACATACCTTGATTAAGAACAACAATGGCCGAAACCTTCAAAGTCTTTTTCTTTTCTTTCTTTGCTAATATTCAGCTATTTTTATGAACAAATAAGTGACCATTATCATGATATTTCTATTAAACCATATATTAATATACAAATGACTATTATAACCATTATAAAGTAATTTATAAACTTTATAAATGTTGGCTATAACCGTCCACTCATTTTAATATGGCATAATATCAACATAAGCACTCCATATTATAATAACATAACCAATTCGGCCATAAGTAATTAAACCACCAAATTTTCATTTTCTACGATTAAGCCCTTTTTATTAAATCGGACATATAAACGATAGAATTTTTAAACGAAATTTTAGCACACACAAATTCACACATTATAAACACCAAAAATAATTTTAAAAATATTTTTTTGACTCAGGTTCATGGTCCCGAAACCACCATTTCAATTAGGGTCAAAATCAGGCTGTTAAAATAAGGATATTCGCTTATCCAACAAAAGAGAAGTGCAAGTGACTATGAACAAGTTTTTCTGAAACTATTATTAACAGTACAAGTATAAGAATAAGAACAAGCACAAGTACATGTTTATGTTTTAAGTTTTCCTTTTAGGAACAAGCCATGTTTTTAAGTATGTTTTTCAATAAAGTACATATGATTCTATTTTCAAACTTATATGCTTTTCTAACAAATAGGTAACTATGAACTGGGTCTCGCACCCTTACGGCAAGCCAAACTTGAAAAAGAGTTTTTGAACTTGTATGTTTTTCTTAACGCATGCTTTGATGTTCCTGTATATTCATCGAGTTCTCAATGAACTCACCTATTCCTTTCTTACTTCGCAAGAAAATAGGTCGTAGATGGCAATGGTTAGGTAGATGACCTGGGGGAGGCTAATCCTTGAAAAAATATCCTCAAACCCAGGAAAAAGGCGATCGGGTTAACTATGTGGGTTTATTTTTACTATAGTTGCTACTGTTATTGAAACAATTTCCTTAAGTTTGATTTTATTTTATTTTACAAAACCTTGAATTAAACCATTATTGCTATATTCTTCTTTTTAGTATGAATAAAGTTTAATGTTCTTTTTTCCTCCTTGCATGCATGCCATGTTGTATTCTTATAATTTTTCCAAATTACATCTTATTTCCACATGTAAATTAGTTATATTGTGTAATACTACTTCATGCGACCTTGTATGTTTGCGACACCCAATATGCAAGCGAACCTTTAGTCGTGATAACCTTACTTTTTTGTGAACCCTACTAAAGTATGAGAACCCTTGTATGAATGACTCATTTTGTTACAAAGCTTGTTTTGTATGCAAACCCAAATATTTATGTTTACGTGCGAACTTAGGAAGTACGCGAACCTCCGATATTTTGCAAACTCGTGCTTTTCATGTGAAATCATGCTTTATATAGTTATAAGAACTCATGCGATACCTTCTTATATGAACCTATGTTGTATGATGCATGGGAATCTATGTTGTTGTGTGAACCTTAATAATAACCTGTATGTGCTTGTATTTATGTTTGAGTATCCGTACCTTAAAATACCCTATTTATTTCTTGCATGTGAACACTTAAGTTTTAGTATTTAGGTGACATACAAATCCTTCCTTTACTTATTTTTGTAAGCTAGCATGTTTTGCATTCCATGCATAATTTTATGACATTTTATTGTTCTGTGATAACGTAGCACATTATATGTGTTATAAATTTGTAGTGTGTTGGAAGATATGTTAGGAGTTAATGGAGAGTCACTTCAGTGGCTAATGTGGCTCGCCAAATTCGGGTTAAACCAACTCGGCCGAGTTTGGTGTGTTACATTCATTGGTATCTGAGCTAGCCAAGTTAAAGCTTGCCAAGCTCGAGCTAACCAGGTCTATTTGCCATGTGAGTTCTCCAGAATGGCAAGACAAGTTCACCAAACTTGGCAAGGTAAGCTCGCTAGAGCTGATAAGGTAAGTCTGTCGTATTATGAATTTTGAAGTGCTTTGTATGTATAATAGTTTGATTGGGGTAGGACTGGAAACAACATCGTCTTGGTTCAGCTATATCGTTTGCAGAATTATGCCTCAGATTATCCTTCAACTGTTCGCCATTCTAGTAAGTAGTAGTGTTTTGGTGAACCATGTTCGTATTAATGTCTGTTATGTGTGAACTGTATTTGCAAGTATGTCTGTAATGTTGGATTTTGTGTGTTTGATGTCTTACCTAAGCCAGTGTCTCATGTACATTTAGAGTAAGCAAGAATGCCTCCTCGTAGAATGAACGTGAATTAGGTGAATGAAGCTACCAACACCACTAAAGGTGACAGGACTTCGACTACGTGTAACACCCCAAAACTGGCCTAGACTTTATGGTCGTATTCGGCAATGTCACACTATAGTGTTTTTGAAACCTTGTTGTTACAATGAAAACATTCCAAGTTATTATCTTTAGGAAGTCGACTTTATTCATTTAAAACATTTGTTTTGAAACATCCCTCGTTGCGGAAGCTTTAATAAAATAGTCTAAGTCATCATGCGTTTAGAAAATACTTAAACTTTTTGAAAACCAAATTTCCTACGACCAGCAGGTATAGATCTATAAAGTAAAATAAATAAATAAATAAAAACCCAAATTTAAAACCAAAGTCCCAGAAGGTTCTTAAATTACAACCCAAATAATCAATAATAATCAAATCATAAATCGTAAATTGAAAACCATGAAGTCCAAAAATTAATGTGGTCATTGCTGAGTCCTCCGTCACACCGATCCATCTAAGTGTGGGGATTACCTGTGTACATTAAACAAAAAAGGTGAGTTTACGTAAACTCAGTGTGTAATCCCGCAGAAACAAACAAACAATCAATATTCACAATGCACAGTTGAACAGTCTTGGGCCTAAGCCCTTTTGAATATCAATGACAATTTAGGCCTTAACTTATCTCAGTACAATGTCAAAAATGCAGTAGGGCCTTAGCCCATCACAGTATCAATAGCAATAACAATTATGCAGTAGTAAACTCCTACCCAACCAGCCTCTACACACCATCTCTGTCTAACCCTACACACCATGTGGGGATTAAATCAACCCACCCATCCATACATACCATGCTATACCAAAAAGCAGCACATAATCAGAAATTTGCAACAAAGTTGCCAGATAGCAGGCTTAATAGCCTTTCAGAAACTTCTTCCAAATAACAATAACCCACCCCGATGCAATGCAACATACAAAAGATGTCATGCTATTGTGCAATTATAATACATACATTCAGATATCATAATTCATGCTCGGTACAGAAATCGAACAGACAGATCACTAATATAGGGGCCTAAGTAGGGCTTACCGACCCTTCAGAAGGTCCACAGTCGACTTGGGCGACCCGTGCAACCTTAGACAACTTTTCAGAAAAATGGGCTCACACGCCCGTGTGGCCCACACAGCCCAAATTGGCCTTGGCCGTGTGATTCATTTTTCATGTAACCCATGCTAGCTAATTATTCATATATGTTTTCACTATTTACTTATATGTTCATTTAAAGTTGTCTGCTTGAGTTATTGTCACTAAATTATTTATATCTTGAGCTACAGAATTCCAAATTAAAATCCACTTGATGTTTTTGAAACTAGACTCAAATACCTTTTTACATAAAATTTTTAGAATTTATAGTTTATCAAATTAATACAGTAAAATCTTCAAATTTATCCCTATTCTGCTATTTGACAGCTTCAACCTTTCCTTACTAAAAATTATTTATCTCTTAATACGGAATTTGTATGATGTTTCCATTTGTTTCTCTTGAAAATGGAATCATTAAGGATTTAAAAATATAAATTTAAGCTCCTAATCATTTTTCTACAATTTTTGATGATTTTTCAAAGTCAGAACAGGGGAACCCGAAATCATTCTGACCTTGTCTCACAAAATTTATTGTATCTCATAATTTAAAATTCCATTACTTACACTATTTCTTCCATGAAAAAATAGACTCAATAGAATTTAATTTCATAATTTATTCAACCTCTAACTCAATTTCCACTATTTTTAATGAATTTTCAAAGTTAGACTACTGCAGCTGTCTAAAACTATTTTAGTGCAAAATATTTATTTCCAAGTTTATAACACCCTTCTTTCCTTTCTCAACAATTTTTCGCATCATTTTCTCTTATTTCTCGATAGTAAGCAATTTCAGCTTTTCGTCAAATCCCATTTTCTATGTTTCAGGTACACACCTGGTATCAATTCGTTGTGCAAAGTAACCTGAGCCTTCAAAAACCTATATTTGACCAATATATCCCTTAATTAATCACTTGATTCGTCAATCAAACCAAATATCCCCAACATAAAACTTGATAAACTAAACCAACGACAATTCAAAAACTTACCGTGATGAATCCGATAACCAGTCATCTCCATAGACTAGAATATCCGCTTAAAACCTTTGAACAACACCTAAACGAGAGTAAAACTGTAACACCCTTATACCCGTATTCGTCGCCGAAATGGGGCACGAGTTATTACAGAACCAAAATCAACAATTTAACAACTCACATACATATGATTAAGTATTTAAGACATAAAACACGTCTTGTCAACATTTGTTTAAATCATTCAATATCTCAATAATAACTCAAATAAAAATCATATAATGAAATTCATAAATTATTCGGTCCTAATAAGATTTGATGCAATAACTATCATTAACCAAAAATCCATTAGTCTATATACAAGCCTATGCGCATATATAAATATAGCTAAGATAGCACAAACTATTTTAGTACCATATTAACATGAGTGTTACTATTCATTTGGTCAATTTCACTAGTAGCCGAATGTCCATGAGCATAAACCCAATCATTTCAATCGCCAACTCATACAACAAAAGTTTTATATATGTAAATATAAATATAAATGCGCATGACAAGTGAGCCATGTAAAGTTATTTATTTACTTCTAATATCACTAAAAGGTCTACCTAACAAAAGACATATTACCAACCTCAATTATATTTTATCAATCACTACCGTATATGTCAATCAAACTTCATACATAAATATGCTTATCATAGCCTATTTATAAACCCTTATTCGTGAAACATGGATATAGACCAAATCTTTCATACAAGTTACAAAACAACCACATTCCATCACAAATATACTCATTACTACTAATTCAAGTATTAAATACCTCAAAGTCATTTTATAAGCCATTTTTGAATGGCATTATATACACAACATTCAAAAGACGTTATAAACCCACTAGTCCAAACTATACATGCCATAAGTTCAAGTTTAGTAACACATATATATATTTATACCAAAATAATGGATAGTGTGATGAGCCTTCTGTCGATCCTCGAGCCTTTAGCTATCTTCCAAAAATCTATAAAACATGGACGAATAAAATAAACAGTAAGTTTTTAGACTTAGTAAGTCATTAACTAAACAAGTATATATATTAATCCATATCCTATACGAAAATTATTAGACTTATTAATCAACTTATTGTTTAACAACTTATAATACATCTCCAATATGGATTATCATATGCGCATATATATATCCAATCTATTTATGAATTAATAGCTCACATTCATATGTCATTGTTTAAATTGAAACCAAGTAAATATACAAATCTATTACCCTTGACTGATTCACATATACTTATATCTCAGCTCAATTATGCATACTTCAAGCATATAGCAACTCATTACAAGTACATATTACAATCACCAAATTAACTACTTAACTTGAATATCAAATTACCTTCATACCTACCTTCATCGCATAAATCATTCAATATTTAACAACCAAGCACATGTACATACCTATTTGGCCGAATGTAAGGTAGATTACTTAGCATAAAATTTCCACTCAAACGCTTCTTTCATTACACTTGAATCCTCATTATCATAATTCAGAATTTAAGTTACCGGCATTTAGCCTACTAGGCACTAAGACTGAATTAAACACCGGCACCAAGCCTGCTAGGCACTAAGCCGAATATGTTCACCGGTATTAAGCCTGCTAGGCACTAAGCCCAAATATGTTCACTGGCATTAAGCTTGCTAGGCACTAAGCACGAATATGTTCACCAGCATTAAGCCTGCTAGGCACGAAGCCCGAATATGTTCACCGACATTAAGCCTGCTAGGCACTAAGCCCGAATATGTTCACCGGCATTAAGCCTGCTATCAACCCAGCTACTCAAAGTAGGTATACTCTCATGTTATTAAATCATTTATATCCATTCATTTCCAAACTAAATATACAAGGTTCATATACTGAAAAACTAGTACACACCATTGTAACATAAGTCTCCAACCAAAATCATCAATTCCGAATATAAACACATTTTTGTTCATTCATTTCATAATCAGTAATCACATTTAACACATAGTGCAACTTACCATCAATTGAATTAATATTCAGCAACCATATAGTAATCTTCTGAAAATTTAATTTAACACCTATCTCAATTCATTAGTAAAATTTAATACATAAAAAAAGTTAATGACTTACTTCGGATATTCCCGAACGGAAATTTCGACTACTCGACTAATTTAGCTTTCCCCTATCCGAATTGGATTTCTTTTCTTCTTGAGCTTCAAATTTTCAAATGAGACCCAATTAAACTAAATTTTGATGCAATTTAATCCAATATATAAATATTTAAACAAATTACCGAATTCACCCCTACTATTTGTCACATTCGACAATTTAGTCCAATTGCACAAAATACCAAATTAATCACACTTTATTTACTTCTAGTTATAACCGAATACTCCCATACCAAAAACAAGCCCTCATGTTTAGCACATTTCATAGTTTAGTCCCTCTTTTAACTAAATTTCATGAATTTTACAAATTCACCTATAATTTACAAATCACATAAAACTAAATGAAAATCTCTAGTAATTTAACATATAACCTTCATTTTCTAACAACATCATCAACCAAATAAGAGAAACCTTCCATGGCCAAATAACATAATGCAAATAATTTCCAAAATTAATGCATGGGCTATGTGTATTTCTTAACAACAAACTCAAAAATACATATTTTATCAAAATATACACAAAACTAACCTTGAATTTTAGTCCCAAATGACTAAATGTGAGGGAGCTTTTCCTTTCCCTATTTCTTTTAGTTTTGGCAATTGAGGAAGAAGAACATGCATATACCTTGTTTTTTTCACCCTTTTGTTTTATTTTATTATTGTTTCTTTAATATAAAATGAATTAATTTAACAACACCTTATAAAATACATATAATATCATGTACATCACACTATTGCCGTCCACTAAGTCAACAAATGACTTATTTGCCACTTAAGATCTTAACACTAAAGAAACATGACATTTAAGCATTTTCATGATAGTATGCATATAATTCATTTGATGCAATTTAATCTCTTTTTAATAATTAAGCACCCAAATCTCAAAATTTAAACACGAAACTTTAGCACATCACAGCTCACATTCAAAACTCAGAAAATTACTATTTGAATATTTTTTGACTCGAACTCGTGGTCCCAAAACCACTATTCTGACTGAGGTCAAATTCGGGCTGTCACAAAAACGAACCATTTGTTAATTGCCTAATCGAAATAGGATAACTAAGAGGGAAAATTCCACTTACTGGGGAAAATTCCACTTACTGAAACAGATGAAGTCGAAAGTTGCACCCAAAGAGATGACTCGAAAAAAATACAGAAATGAAAAGAGTAAGGAAAAGAGAAGAGAATTTCAGCTATAGAGCAAGAGATGAATCGATCAAGAAAAAAAGAGAGGGGAAAGAGAAGAAACAAGATTCTGCAAAAGGGGAACAAAAACCCAAAGTGAATAAGAAGGGAGAAGAAACGGCAGTGAAAAAAAGTCTAACGTCAGGGAATTTGTTGGGAAAAAAGAAAATAGAAAACTGATAAGAAGAAAATCTTATGCTGATAACCTCTCCCTAATTATCTCCTAAAAACACTCTCTATTAACCCACTAAAACACAACTACTCAACAGTTTAGTGAAACAAAAATTAATTCCCCTGCTTGCGCAAGGACTCGAACACAAAATCTCCTACACACTAACACTCTGCTTAACCACCAGACCAGTAGGCCCATTCTGATATATTTTTACCAATAATCAAATTAAAGGCTACTGAACAAGGGTAAGGCCTAATTCATTCAAAATACCAAAGTTTTCCCATGTGAAGGCTTGAAATTGGGACGTCCCAAACACTCCTAGAACACATAACCACTAAAGTTGATAGATATTTGTGTCATATTTTCACAATAATGAAATTAAAAATTTTGGGGTGTTACAATTCTACCCCCTAAAACAAAATTTCATCCTCAAAATTTACCTGATCAGAATAGGTGAGGATACTGCTGACGCATAGCATCCTCAGGATCCCATGTGGCCTCTTTGGTGCTATGCTTATGCCACAGAACCTTTACCAGAGGAATAGACTTCCTACGTAGAGTCGCGTTCCAAAATTTGAACTGGCTCCTCCTCAAAGTTCAAGTCTGGCCTAACCTTCTCCCATAGCGAGACCTTGAGAAATACGAAGTCTTTCACAGAATACTCAATCTCATCACTTCTAGTTCATATAGGATTTTTGTCTGTCAGATGCCGCTTCCAAATGATCCCGAATCAGTCTAAATTTATCCTCAATTTCAGTAACTAACTTAGGAACCAAAACACGTTGTTCACCCAACTCAGTCCAACATAAGGGAGTGTGACACTTACGACCATACAGTGCCTCGTAAGGTGCCATCTGGATGTTAGACTAGTAGCTATTATTATAGGCAAACTCCACTAATGGCAAATACTCTTCCCAACTACCACGAAAACCAAAACTTGCACTTGCTAAACTTAGCATAGAGCTGTTTTTCCCTCAAAGTCTGAAGGACAACTCTAAGGTGCTCATCATGCTCATCCTTAATCTTCGAATAAACCAGTATGTCGTCAATGAACACCACCACAAACCGATCTAGATAGGACTGGAATACTTGGTTCATCTGGTCCATGAAAGTTGCCAGTGCATTCGTCAGTCTAAAAGGCATTACTAGGAACTCGTAGTATCCATAACGAGTCCTAAATGCTGTCTTAAATACGTCAGCCTCCTTAACCCACAACCAATGATATCCAAAATGCAGATCAATCTTGCAGAATACAGAATCCCCTCAAAAATTGGTCAAACAAATCATTAATCGTCGGAAGTGGGTACTTATTCTTAATCGTTAGCTTATTCAACTACCGATAGTTTATACACATCCTCATCGTCCCATCTTTCTTTTTCACAAACAGCACAGGTGCTCCCATGGAGACATACTGAGATAAATGAACCCACGATCCAACAACTCCTGAATCTAAGCCTTAAGCTCCGTAAGCTCCTTCGGTGCCATTCGATAGGGGGCGATGGACGCCGAAGTTGTACCTAACTGTACCTGGAAGTAGCTCAATCCCAAATTCCAACTCACAATTTGAAGGTAACCCCGGTATCTCCTCAGGAAAGACGTTCAGAAAATCCTTTACCATTCTGATATCCTCAACTATAGAATTCCTAGAATCTAAAACACTTAAGTAGGCCAAGAATGCCTCATATCCCTTACGAACCATCTTCTCTGCCACCAATGCAGAGACCACATTAGATAAGTAATTCTGCCGTTCTCCAATCATGACTACCTCCTTATCCTCCTCAGTCCTTAGTACGACCCTCTTAGTCGTACAGTCTAAGCTAACACGATGCTTGACCAGTCCCCAAATGAAAGCTCCATCAAATTAGCCAGAAAGATTGCCCCTTGTACCTCTAAAGGAACGTCCCTGTATAGTTTGCTAACTCTAATAGATTGCCTTAATGGGCTCAGTACCGTAACCTCACTCGTAGTGCTCTTAACTAAAATCCCCAAGTTTCTAGATATGTTGCTAGCTATGTATGAGTGAGTAGACCCTATGTCTATTAAGGAAATATACGATACATCAAGAATAAAGAACGTACTTGTGATGACATTCGGAGTATCTCCATCCTCTCGGTGACGAGCAGCATAAACTAGGGCCGGCTACCTCCCCTCAACCTGTCCAACACCTTTGCCCAGTGCTCTCTACCCATGACCCATACCATTACCACCTCTGGCCTGTCCACGGCCCTTCGATGGCTGTTGTACTACCTTCTGTGGTTGTGCCGTACTAGTACCTGAAGCTTGCATCTAATTGCCCTTTAGCGGACACTCTCTAATACGGTGCTCCAATGACCTACACCACAAACATGCCCCAGTCCTTCTCCAACACTCGCCTTGATGGCGTCTACCATAATCAGTACATGGCTACAATCCAATAACAGCAACAGAGGGTTCAGATTTAATTGGCCCATCAGCTCTGGCCTTTTTCTTAGGCCTCTACACAGAACTCGAGGGCTCTAAATCCCTCTTGTTCGACCTAATTCTGGGGATGGACTGGTTGGTCACGCTCCCTCTGTGGAGCCATCAGGACTCTCAAATTATCTTTGAGCCCATCCTCAAAATGAATACATTGCTCATACTCAAAGGCCACGATACATCGCGCATAACGGCTCAGTTGTAGGAACTCGGCCTCATACTCAGCCATTGATCGATCTCCTTGAGTTAGATTTAGGAATTCCCTCCTACGGCCGTCCATGTAGCTTGCCCACACATATTTCCCCCAGAAGGTGGTCTTAAAGAACTCCTAGGTCAGACGTTCGGGCTGAGCACCCTCCTTAATTCTGAGCCACCCCTGATAAGGCTCATCACTCAACAGTGAGACTGCACCCTTTAATTTCTACTATGGGGTGCAGTCTAAGTCATCCATGGTCCTCTCCATTGCCTCAATCCATTACTCGGCCACAATAGGGGCAACTCTAGTAACACCCCTAAAAAGCTCAGCTCCATTGGACAGGAGTAGTTCTGTAACCGATCCTCGGCCCCTAGATCCAGTATTGGGCCCAGCAACCTTAGCATAGCCTGAGACAATGCGTCGTCCCCAGCCATGCGATCTTGAGACCCAATCTCAGTAGCAAGCGACACTAGCATCTCACTCGTATCCGAATTCGGTATGCTACCCAGTAAAGAGAACTCAGCTTCGGCCTCTACCTCGGCCTCTAATACCTCGTCCATGGATACCTCGTGCGTTCATTGTCTAATAATGTTTATTTGTATTAATAATTTTATGAATCAGTTATAGTTCCAGTGTTTATTAACAAATGTTTTATGTAAAACAATATATGTTATTCAAAGTTTGTTTTCGTAAATCGCAGTCTCACTATAGCTTTTAGTTTCTCTACAATTTTCAGTATACACTAACTAGAGTGTTTTCAGTACAATTTACTACCTATAGTAGTTTTAGAATATACTATCCATAACAATTTCAATTTAAAACAAATCACAGTTCAGAATACTTATAGGATCAGCGCCGAAGACTCGGTGTACCACTTACTCAGTACGAACATTTCAAATCATTTGGAAATTAATCAATTTTTCGAAA
Source organism: Gossypium stocksii (assembly GCA_020496765.1). Taxonomy (NCBI): domain Eukaryota; kingdom Viridiplantae; phylum Streptophyta; class Magnoliopsida; order Malvales; family Malvaceae; genus Gossypium; species Gossypium stocksii. The sequence continues at coordinate 62,582,191 of CM035622.1, forward strand.
GCCCAAATTTTATAAAACCCATAATCCACAGCCAAGTTTTGGAACCTGACTCTGATACCACTAAATAAAACACCCCAAACCCGGCCTAGACGTTATGGCTGTATCTGGCAATGTCACATGATAGTGTTTTTGAAACGTCATTGTTACGATGAAAACATTCCAAGTTATTTTCTTTAGTAAACCTTTGTTAGAACTTAGGAAGTTGGCTTTATTCATTTAAAAAATTTGTTTTGAAACATCCTTCATGGCGAAAGCTTTAATACAACAGTCTAAGTGATCAGGCATTTAGAAAATACTTTAACTTTTTTAAAATCGAATTTCCTACGATCAGTAGGTATAAATTCATAAAGGAAAATAAATAAATAAAAACCCAAATTTAAAACCAAAGTCCCAGAGGGTCCTTAAATTACAACCCAAACAATCAATAATAATCAAATCATAAATCATAAATTGAAAACCATGAAGTCCAAAAATTACTGTGGTCACTGTTGAGTCCTCTGTCGCACCGATCATTCTAAGTCTAGGGATTACCTGTGCACATTAAACAAAAAGGGTGAGTTTACGTAAACTCAGTGTGTAATCTCGCAGAAACAAACAAACATTCAGTATTCACAGTGCACAGTTGAACTGCCTTGGGCCTAAGCCCTTTTCAGCATCAGTGACAATTTGGGCCTTAGCCTATCTCAGTACAGTGTAAAAAATGCAGTAGGGTCTTAGCCCATCACAGTATCAGTAGCAGTAACAGTTATGCAATAGCAAACTCCTACCCAACCAGCCTTTACACACCATCTCTGTCCAACCCTACATACCATTTGGGAATTAAATCAACCCACCCATCCCTACACACCATGCTGTACCAAAATGCGGCACATAATTAGAAATTTGCAGCAGAGCTGCTAGATAACAAGCTTCATAGCCTTTCAGACACTTCCTCCAAATATCAATAACCTACCCCGATGCAATGCAACATACAAAAGATGTCATGCTATTATGCAATTACATTATATACATTCAGATATCATAATTCATGCTCAGTACAAAAATTAGATAGACAGATCACTCATATCGGGGTCTCAGTAGGGCTTAGCAACCCTTCAGTAGGTCCACAGTCAACTTAAGCAACTCGTGCAACGTTAGAGAACTTTTCAAAAAAATGGGCTCACATGCTTGTGTTGGCCCACACGCCCTTATGACCTACACGGCTCAAATTGGCCTTGGCCATGTGATTCATTTTTAATGTAAACCATGCTAGCTAAATATCCATATATGTTGTCACTATTTACTTATATGTTCATTCAAAGTTGTCTACTTGAGTCATTTTCACTAAATTATTTGTATCTTGAGCTACAAAATTCCAAATTAAGATCCGCTTGATGTTTTTGAAACTACACTCAAATACCTTTCTACCATAAAATTTTTATAATTTATAGTTTATCAACTAAGTACAGTAAAATCTTCAAATTTGTCCCTATTTTGCTGTTTGACAGCTTCAACCTTTCCTTACTAAAAATTATTTATCTCTTTGTACGGAATTTGGATGATGTTTCTGTTTGTTTCTCTTGAAAATGGACTCATTAAGGATGTAAACATATAAATTTAAGCCCCTAATTATTTTTCTACAGTTTTTGATGCTTTTTCAAAGTCAGAACAGTGGAACCTGAAATAATTCTGACCATGACTCACAAAATTTATTATATCTAATAATTTACAATTCTATTGCTTACATTGTTCCTTCCATGAAAACTAAACTCAATAAAATTTAATTTCATATTTTATTGAACCTCTAACTCAATTTCCACTATTTTTAATGATTTTTCAAAGTTAGACTACTACTGCAGTCCAAAACTATTTTAGTGCAAAATGTTGATTTCCAAGCTTATAACACCTTTATTTCCTTTCTCTATAATTTTTAGCATCATTTTCTCTTATTTCTCTTATTTCTCGACAATAAGCAATTTTGGCTTTTTTTCGAACCCATTTTGTAACACCCCTAACCCATATCCATCGCTGGAATAGGTTACGGGATATTACTAGACAAGTCAATATTTTCGAACTATCACAAGCATACTCGGCATATAACTCAAATATAAAAAATTTTAAACAAAAATAATCAATTATATCTCATGTACTAATCATTTCAAAACTTCAAACATCACATAAATATCATAAAAAGAAATATAAAACTCAAAATGGCATATAAATCATTATAACATTTTAAAACACCAAAAGGAACTATAAATTGGTCATTGACAAAAGTATTAACCAAATAAACACACATGCTTTTCACTCTGAAGTCATTTCATTAACTATTATAATATACAAAAAAATGCAAAGCCATAATATCACATACACGAGATATATATAATAAGACACCTAATCGAACATATGCCATCTTTACCCAAACTTATTCGGCACATATAATATTAGTTACAAGTAATAATCAATTGTCCCTATCAATTACAAATAAAAACTACTATTCATATGGTAAATTACAATACGTAAGCCGAATATACTAATGCTATATACTCAAACTATTACAAAGATCACTTTAGCTATAATTAACCTTATTTACAAGCATCAACTTAAGTATAAAAATTAATCCCACTCTAAATCATGATATACATTTTTAATATATCAAAACATGAATAAGTTAGCTCACATGAAACCATAAGTAAGCATGCCATAATTTAATATCCTTTATTACGCATTAATCATGTGTACCATATCCACATGAATAAAGACATATAATTCAATATAATAACCTAATTCGTATATAAACTATTTGTTTCATTAAGTCTAAAATTTGAGCATTAACATGATATCACCTTATGACCGAAACCTATTTCTAAGCCTTAACCAAATATATCAACAAAGGTTCAATTACCATTACACATTCCATAACCGAATATCCATCCTAATAATTATACATTCCCAACTACAATACTTAATCACACATAGCACACACAAAAGTAATATTTGAACAAACACATATTAATAATTCAAATTTGCCGTTTTTGCATGGCGAAACATATATACATAACCCAACATTGAACAAAAACATTTAAGCCTATATATGTCATAAGTTCGACTTAAAATTTTTTAATAGTACCGAAAGTAGACGATAGTGTGGATGACTTCACTAACGATCCCTGTGCATATAACGACCTCCAAAATCTATAAAACCAAGGCAAATAAAATACACACAATAAGCTATTATAGCTTAGTAAGTCATAAGCAAATATACAATCCATTAACATTAATAAATCAATGAAATAAAACATAATTACACTTTAATGTTCACTCATTCATGTTCAATTTACTAAAATTTAATATATTAAACATATAACCCTACATCAATCCATCTTTTCCAAATTCACATGTAATTATAACATAACTTTAATTCATACAATCATATTCGCATCTACATGTTTGGTCGAGTACACAGTTCCATGAATTTCTTAACTTTTATTTTCATCTCGTATAATTTGCATTATAATTACAATATCTAACTTACCTTATAACACCAAAAACAGTTGACTAACACATAACTGTTCATTTTAACTTGTTTTAATTATTCATTTGTCACTTCAGCACAAAGTCTCGCAACCATGAACTCTTTATATTTCACCGTCTTCAAGCTTGCTAGGTATAAACCTGAATTCACACCGGCACAAAGCCTGCTAGGTATAAACCTGAAATATATTCACCGGCAATAAGCCTGCTAGGTGAAAAGCCCGAATTATACTTTTCATAATCAATTCAAGCACACTTTCAAGTATAAGAAGTTCGATTATCACACATATACCATTTAATTTCTCATTATCAAAACTTAATCGAAATAACTCAAATATTTTCCTTTCTAACACAATTTATTCGACTATCATTCAATTAGCCACAATTTAAATTTTAACATTGTAAACAAGTATTTATTCAAAACAAGAATGTTTAAATGCTTATTGACTTACCTCGGATATCGACGAACGACGTAAATCAACTATTCTTCTATTTTTGTTTTTCCCCGATCCGAATCCAATTTTCTCTTTTCTTGATCTAGATTAATTTAAAATAAACTTATTTAATCAAATATTCAATCCAATTCACTCAAAAACACATAAATCGGCAAATTACACTTTTTCCCCATACATTTTACACTTCACAAAATAAGCACAATTTGGTTGCACTAGGCTAAAGCCAAATACTCCGCATGCCCCTATAAGTCCTTACATTTAACTTATTTCACAATTTAGTCCATCTATTTACCATTTTTGCAATTAAGCCCTATTTACTTAATTTTCATGAAAATTTCCAATACAAACTTAATAATCTAACACATATCTTCATTTTAACAACATCAAACAAAAATTTCACCAAGATATCAATAATGGTAAAACACGAAATCATCATCAAAATAAAAAATTAGAACATGGGCTTTGAACATTTCATAGCAACGATCTCAAAAACATAAAAATTATCAAAAAATCAAAAATTAAACATACCTTAATTGAGCTTGAGAAGTTGCCGAGTGCCAAACTCTTTCTCTTTTTCTTTTTATGTAACGCCCTGAATTTTGGGCCTAGAAGTATTGGGCCTTGAGTTTTGGATCGGTTAAAAGGTGGCTTAAATAATTCAAATGTGTAATTTTGAAGTGTTTGGAGGGTACTATAAAGTCCCGAGTTCAAGTTAGGCCATAGGAAATGTAACACCCCAAACCCGGCCCAAACGTTATGGCCAGATCTGACATGTCACATTGGAACATTTTCGAAAACACATGATCTAATCTCAAAAATTTCCTTAAAGAAATTAACGATAATTTTAAAAGACTAAAGTGAATGGAAGCTGTGCACCAGGTAGGTATCCGAAACAGAGGAGGTGAGCCATGAAGGCTGCTTAAGTACCTAGCTCTTGATTGGATCCAATCCTCGACATGCCCACAACCATTGCCACACTTTAGGTTGCTGATAGTTTTGAAAATTTCTCGAGATGGAGTTTGTTCAAAGTGATGTTTTAGTTAAAACGTTATAATTTATGTTTGTCGGAGTTAGAAATCAAGAGTTATTTAAAACGTAACCTAGGTCTAGCCCATTTCAAAACATTATTAGTAGCCCAAAATATAGAGTTTTAACCCAAACAATCCCAAAAAGAAAATAATTAAAATGGCCTTATTACAACCCAAAAACAGATAATAATATGTAACTAAAACTCATTTAAAAGAAAGTCCAACTGAACATCATGGCCACTCTGAATCCCCACCGGCTCTAAGTCTCCACATCAAGGCTCACCTGCAAGGTTTGGAATAAGGGGTGAGTTTGGAAAACTCAGTGTATAACAAGCCCTTTCAGAGCCTAAATCCAAACATGCACAACTCATTTTCAACATATAATGGGCCGAAGCCTTTACTTTTTACAATAACTGGGCCGAAGCCTTTCATAGATCATATCACTAGGCCGATGCCTTTATTTTCTGTAAACAGTATGGCCCTTAGGCCCATTTCAATATCACAACTGTCAAGACATACATATATGCAGAAAACCCATTTTGGAGAGACTACTCAACCTACCAACCGCTACTCTCCACCCGTACCATCCAACACACCATGTGGGGAATAACTCAACCCACCTAACCAACACACTACTGGCAGCATCGCTGCTTAATCATATAACTGGAGGCCAAGCCTCTTTCGGTAACTGGGGCAAAAGCCCTTTTCGGTAAACTGGGGCAAAAGCCCTTTAACACTTCCTCCAATTATATATACTCAACCCATGCATGTAATGATTATAACATGGCATATCGTATACATATCGTAGCATATCATGTGCATATCATGTGCATATCATACCATAGCATAAAATATCAATATCACAATCATCATATCCAGAATGAAACCCTAGGGGTATACTGGTCATTTTCACCTAGGGGCAAAATAGTCATTTTCCATGTTTAGGGGTAATTTTGTAATTTCGTAATTGTATCGTTTATTAGGGTTTTCCATGTTATTTATCCATTCCACGTTTTAAACAGAAATTTTCAGCCTATATTAGTGCAACTAAGTTATTGGGCCCAAAACCCCTAATGGGCCTTACGTAACCGATTCCGTCATTTAGGCTCTTTTAACCTATGTTACGCAACGGTTCTAATAGTTTTAACATGCAATCTAACCAGATTCCATTTTTCTTACCAACTTTACCCAAATGGGCCCGAAAGTCTATTGGGCCCTATTTTAGCCCAACGAGGCCCAACTTACCAAATTTGCTCTAAATCGTGCTCTTACCTGTTCCATCAACTTTGTTTACTGCGTCCATCGTGAACGTACTCATCCACATACCATCTCGGGTTTCCAAGTTACAACAACAACAGAATTTGATATTTTGTCTTTTAAACAATATGGATCTAAGCTATTACGGGGTACGTTACACACCTGCTTAACAACGATTGACTTCCCAAAATCCTTCACGCACTCGTCCTATATTCATATACTTAATGTATCAGATCTTAAAAATCCAAAAGAATAACACAATCTTATTAATACTATTCGGCCACTACCCCTAATGCCGTAGATTGCTTACCTCTGCAAGATTCGACAATTCGAACTAAACTTATTCACACCGATTCTCCAATCCTTGCTGCTCTTCCAAAGTAGTCCTCTTTGCTACCAAAAGATCATAAAACGAATGAATAAGGCCTAATAATGCACATACCACAAATCGACAACCTCCCTAAGCTTTAGGGGGTTTCGGCTTTACTTAGCATCTAAAATATCGAATAAAATAGAGACACGAGTACTTACCACACTACTCTTTTTGAACTACTCTTAACTCTAAGCGAACCCGGCTCTCCCAACGCCAGCAACAAACACCCCTTACAAAGGTCTTAGAATTTGGCCACCAAGCCCCCCAAGGAAGATGTGTTTCGGCTTTTTACTTTAAAGGAGAAGATATTGATTTAATTTGGTATTTTTACAGTGGTATACTCGACATGGAATTGGGGTTTAGAGGTTACTAAAATCGGCTTCAAAAGATGGAGAAAGCTTGAGGGTTGTGGCTTAGAGAAAAACGACATAAAAAGGACTTTCGGGATTCAGTTTCCTTGGCTATTCGGCCAAGTAAAGAAAAAGAAGAGATGAAGAGTAAGAAAAGAGTATAGGGGAGTATGTGAAGAAAATGAAAGAAAAGAAAGAGGTTATGGCTTATGGGTAATCGGCAATAATGAAAAGAGAAGAGAAAATATGCCAAATAAAATTCAAAAGCCGAATTAGCACCAAAGAACACTCCCTTGGCTGGCCAACACTTCCCTACTTTCAAATTCTCCTAAAATCCCTCCTAGATATGCTCCCCCTTATCTCTCCACTATCCATGCACTTGACCGATTCAAACTCTTCTCACACAGAGTTATAATTGACTTCAAACTCTCAATAATTGACTTCAAACTCTCACATGCACAGGACATAAAAATAAACACACATTTGTTCCCTCAGTGAATCGATCCTTGGCCCTCTCTCCTCATTTACACGCCACCTTTTTAGGAGACTAGTGGCGTCACTTAGCCACTCTACCAAGGCTCCTCTTGAGATACATTTTACCCACATATTTTGATAAGGCCTCCTAACCAGAGCCCCTAATTCTTTAAGTCCAAAATTCAAAAATTCTACCGAGTTTTGGTCAACTCATGGGCCTTCCATAAGCCCATTTACACACTCTAAACATGAATTTCACAACCAAAAACCAACATTTAACATTTCACCAAACATCTCACAAAATTACTAAGCCCCAAAAATCAGGATGTTACAACTCTACCCTCCTTAAAGAAATTTCGGCCTCGAAATTTACCTTATCAGAACAGTTGAGGATATTGTTGACGCATCGCTTCCTCGGGCTCCCAAGTAGCCTCCTCTCTGCCGTGGTTTCTCCAATGTACCTTTACCAATGGAATAGATTTTCTTCTCAGCACTTTAATGTCGCGATCAAGTATCTGCACAGGTTCTTCTTCGAAGGTTAAATCCGCTTGTACCTCAATGTCTGCAACTGGCACGATATGAGTAGGGTCAGAACGATATCGCCTTAGCATTGACACATGAAAGACATCGTGAATACGATCCAACTCCGGTGGTAACTCTAGCTGATAAGCGACCGGTCCTATTCGTTTTACAATTCGATAAGGCCCAATGAATCGCGGACTCAACTTGCCCTTCTTACCAAATCTCAATATCTTCTTCCAAGGCGAAACCTTAAGAAAAACCATGTCTCCTACAGCATACTCAATATCCTTACGCTTAAGATCCGCATAAGACTTCTGTCGATCTACTGCCTCTTTCAAACGGTCTCTGATTACCTTAACTTTGTCTTCTGTATCAGCCACTAAATCTGGTCAAAGTACTCGTCTCTCTCCCAACTCAGTCCAACGAGTAGGCGAACGACATTTCCTCCCATACAGTGCCTCATATGGGGCCATCTGAATACTTGCTTGATAACTGTTATTATAAGCAAATTCCGCCAACGGCAAGTAATCCTCCCAGCTGCCTCTAAAGTCAATCACACAACCCCTCAACATGTCCTCTAAGATCTGAATAACTCTCTCTGACTGTCCATTTGACTGAGGGTGAAAAGCTGTGCTAAAATCCAGTCGCGTTCCCAACGCCTCATGCAATTTCCTCCAAAACCGAGATGTGAATCTTGGGTCTCGATCAGAAATTATTGATACTGGCACCCTATGCAAACTCACTATCTCTGCTACGTACAACTTAGCTAACCTCTGAAGTGAATAGTCGATTCGAACAGGTATGAAATGGGCAGATTTCGTCAGCCTATCCACAATCACCCAAACTGAATCTTTCTTGGAAGGTGTCAAAGGCAACCCACTTACGAAATCCATGGTTACTCTTTCCCACTTCCAAAGTGGTATTTTCACTGGCTGCAACAAACCTGAAGGCAGTTGATGCTCGGCTTTTACTTGTTGACACATTAAACATTTTCCCACAAACTCGGTCACTTCCCTCTTCAGTCCAGGCCACCAATATAACTCTCGCAAGTCTCGATACAACTTATTTCCTCCTGGATGCATGGCACACGGTCCACTATGAGCCTCTTTCAAAATCATCAATCTTAGATCAGAGTCCTTCGGCATACAAATTCTTTCTCAGAAACAGAGAACCCCATCACTATTTAATCTAAAGTCTGAATTCTCCTCTTTCTCGACTTGCTGAAATCGAGAATCCAACGACTCATCCAACAGTTGCTGCCTCTTAATCTGTTCTACCCTAGTCGGTTTCACTTGTAACTCTGCCAATAAGCTCCCATCGTCATACAAGCTTAAACAAGCAAACATTGCTTTCAACTCTGCTATAGTCCTACGACTCAACGCATCAGCCACCACATTTGCCTTGCCTGGATGGTACTCAATCGAACAATCATAATCTTTCAACAACTCTATCCACCTTCTCTGTCTAAGATTCAGCTCCTTTTGAGTTAATAGATACTTAAGACTTTTATGATCTGTATAGATGATGCACTTCTCCCCATACAAGTAATGCCTCCAAATTTTAAGCGCGAAAATCACCGCCGTCAGCTCTAAATCATGAGTAGGATAGTTCACCTCGTGAGGCTTAAGCTGTCTGGAAGCATACGCAACCACCTTTCCCTCTTGCATCAACACACAACCCAAACCTACATGTGATGCATCGCTATACACGGTGAAATCATTACCTGACTCTGGCTGTATCAACACTGGTGCCTCGGTCAAAACTTTTTTTAACTTCTCAAAAGCCTCTTGTTGCTTCTCAGTCCAAACAAACGGTACTTCTTTTCTTATGAGTTTCGTCAACGGTGTCGCCAGTATAGAGAACCCTTCCACAAACCTTCTATAATAGCCTGCCAACCCCAGAAAACTTCGAATTTCTGATACCGACCTCGGTGGCTTCCATTCCAGAATCGCCTCAATTTTTCGAGGGTCCACCTTAATCCCCTCAGCAGAAACAACATGACTTAAGAAAGTCACTTCATTCAACCAAAATTCGCACTTACTAAACTTCGCATAGAGCTGCTTTTCTCTTAGTACTTGCAAAACGGTACGAAGATGCTCATCATGCTTCTCTTCCGTTTCTGAGTATACCAAAATGTCGTCGATGAACACAACTACGAACTGATCCAAATATGGCTGGAATACTCGATTCATCAAGTCCATGAATGCTGCTGGTGCGTTTGTCAGTCCAAAGGGCATAACCAAGAACTCGTAATGACCATATCGAGTTCTGAATGCTGTCTTATGAATATCCACCTCTTTGACTCTCAACTGATGATATCCTGACCGAAGGTCGATTTTTGAAAATACTGACGCTCCCCTTAGCTGATCGAATAGGTCGTCGATCCTTGGCAAGGGATATTTATTCTTGATCGTCAGTTTGTTCAACTGCCGATAGTTGATACACATTCGCATGGTTCCATCTTTTTTCTTAACGAATAACACTGGTGCGCCCCACGGAGAAACACTTGGTCTTATAAATCCTCTTGCCAAAAGTTCTTGTATCTGAGCTTTCAGTTCCACTAACTCCTTTAGTGCCATCCTATACGGTGCAATGGATACTGGAGCCGTTCCAGGTAGCAGGTCAATTCCAAATTCAACTTCGCGATTTGGAGGTAATCCAGGAAGCTCCTCAGGAAAGACATCTTGAAACTCCTTGATAGTCCTAACTGTCTCCACGGTCACTTTCTCAAGCTCAGCTTGACTTACAAAAGCCAAATACGCCTCGCCACCTTTCTGAATCAACTTCTCAGCTTTTAAGGCTGAAACCACATTAGACAAATAATTCCTTCGCTCCCCTATAACCAATACCTCCTCATCTTCGACAGTTCTCAGCACCATCCTCTTGGCAGCACAATCCAATGTCGCCCTATGCTTAGTTAACCAGTCCATTCCCAAGATAAGATCAAATTCTCCAAATGGCAGCTCCATTAAATCTCCTACGAATACCCTATCTTGAGTCTCTAAAGGCACCTCCCTAAAGAGTTTATCTATCTTAACCGAGTGTCCTAAAGGACTTATCACTGATACCCCACTCACAGTTTCCTCAGGGAGCACACCCAACGCCCCAGATACATTACAGGCAACATACGAATGAGTGGAACCAACATCTATTAAAGAGTATAAGGCGTGCTATGAATGAAGAACGTACCGGTTATAACATCAGGAGCATCACCCTCTTCACGACGTCGTGTAGCATAAACAAACGCTGGCTGACAAGCTTCAGCATGACCAGCACCTCTGCCAGGTGCCCTACGTCATCGTCCATTACCATTACCACCTCTGCCTTGCCCACGGCCTCTCTGTGGTGGTGGTCCTCCTCGCACTGGTGGATCAACCCTTGGCCCAGCAACTCGATCCTGAGCTGCTCTCCTAGGACACTCTCTGAACTGATGTTCCTTGGACCCACATCGAAAGCATCCCCCAGTTTATCTCCAACACTCTCCCGAATGTACTCTCCCACAGTCTCTGCAAGTCTGCGGTCTAGCGATATTCACTGGAACTGCTCGAATCGGCTCCTCCACTCTGGCTCACTTAACATTTCGGTAGGTAGCACCTGAGGGTCCAGAATCCCTCCTAAATCTAGGTCGATCCCTCTGACGATTCTGCTGTTCAACCCGTTTTACCTCCTCAGCTATCTTAGCCTTTTCTACCAACGCAGCAAAGTCACGCTCCCTCTGTGGAGCTATCAGCACCCTAAGCTCATCTTGAAGGCCATCCTCAAACCGAATGCTACGCTCGTATTCTGTCGCAACTATCCCACTAGCATATCGCTCAACCTTAAAAATTCTGCCTCATACTCAGCAACAGTCTTATTACCCTGAGTTAAATTCAGGAATTCCTTACGACGAACATCCACATAACTAGCTCCAACACACCTGCCTTTAAAAGCAGTCTTAAATAGATCCCAGGTTACCCGCTCAGCCGGGGTACTCTCCCTTACTGTGATCCACCATTGGTAAGCCTCGTCTCGCAGCAACGATACCGCCCCTTTTAGCTTTTGCTCCACAGAGCAATCCAAGTCATCCATAATCCGTTCTGTTGCCTCAAGCCAATATTCAGCCACATTCGGGGCTACTCCAGATATGCTCTTAAAAACCTCTGCTCCGTTGGCCCGCAGTCGCTCAGAGATGGATCCTCTATTCACTGTCCCAGTACTAGCCCCAGCAACCCTCTCTAAGACCCTTAACATTGCTTGGGACAAAGCATCGTCCCCTATAGCCCGATCATGCGACCTAGTCTCTGTTGCTTGTGGCACAGATGCCTCTTCAGCTGGCCCATGCCCTGAAGATGAAGATTCAGCTCGCGCTCTACTGCGACCACGTCCGCGGCCCCGTCCACGAGTTCCTCTGGTACTCATATCGAATTATCTGATTACGAATTTTATGACATTAGCTTAATATTTCAGTTTGTTTATTACGAGATGTCTTATGAAAACATATTAGTTCAGAAATTGTTTCCGTTGCGTCGTATCCTAGCTACAGTTTCGATCTTACTGTTTTTAGCTCTTCCCTATCTAAAGTAACATAGTAGGCTCTTGATTCTATCTATAGCATCATAGCAATATCAACGATAGTATCATATAATCTTAAACATCATTTTAGAATGATAAGGTAAGTATACTTACAGACTTGGTGCCGGGAATTTAGTGTGCCACTTCTTTCTTCAAATCATTCAAAACATATATTTAGCCACAAAATAAGTTAAAAGTATTTTAGAAATCCTTAAATTTGATTAAAAAGTCATTATTTGAAGTTTTGAAAAAAACCCGTTAAAACCCACAGCCGAGTTGTTGCAACCGAGCTCTGATACCACTAAATGTAACACCCCAAACTCGGCCCAGACGTTATGGCCAGATCTGACATGTCACATTCGAACATTTCCGAAAACACATGATCTGATCCCAAAAATTTCCTTAAAGAAATTAACGATAATTTTAAAAGACTAAAGTGAATGGAAGCTGTGCACCAGGTAGGTATCCGAAACAGAGGAGGTGAGCCATGAAGGCTGCTTAAGTACCTAGCTCTTGATTGGATCCAATCCTCGACATGCCCACAACCATTGCCACACTTTAGGTTGCTGATAGTTTTGAAAATTTCTCGAGATGGAGTTTGTTCAAAGTGATGTTTTAGTTAAAACGTTATAATTTATCTTTGTAGGAGTTGGAAATCAAGAGTTATTTAAAACGTAACCTAGGTCTAGCCCATTTCAAAACATTATTAGTAGCCCAAAATATAGAGTTTTAACCCAAACAATCCCAAAAAGAAAATAATTAAAATGGCCTTATTACAACCCAAAAACAGATAATAATATGTAACTAAAACTCATTTAAAAGAAAGTCCAACTGAACATCATGGCCACTCTGAATCCCCACCGGCTCCAAGTCTCCACATCAACGCTCACCTGCAAGGTTTAGAATAAGGGGTGAGTTTGGAAAACTCAGTGTATAACAAGCCCTTTCAGAGCCCTAATCCAAACATGCACAACTCATTTTCAACATATACTGGGCCGAAGCCTTTACTTTTTACAATAACTGGGCCGAAGCCTTTCATAGATCATATCACTGGGCCGATGCCTTTATTTTCTGTAAACGGTATGGCCCTTAGGCCCATTTCAATATCACAACTGTCAAGACATACATATATGCAGAAAACCCATTTTGGGGAGACTACTCAACCCACCAACCGCTACACTCCACCCGTACCATCCAACACACCATGTGGGGAATAACTCAACCCACCCAACCAACACACCACTGGCAGCATCGCTGCTTAATCATATAACTGGAGGCCAAGCCTCTTTTGGTAACTGGGGCAAAAGCCCTTTTCGGTAACCTGGGGCAAAAGCCCTTTAACACTTCCTCCAATCATATATACCCAACCCATGCATGTAATGATTATAACATGGCATATCGTATACATATCGTAGCATATCATGTGCATATCATGTGCATATCATACCATAGCATAAAATATCAATATCACAATCATCATATCCAGAATGAAACCCTAGGGGTATACTGGTCATTTTCACCTAGGGGCAAAATAGTCATTTTCCATGTTTAGGGGTAATTTCGTAATTTTGTAATTGTATCGTTTACTAGGGTTTTCCATGTTATTTATCCATTCCATGTGTTTAAACAGAAATTTTCAGCCTATATTAGTGCAACCAAGTTATTGGGCCCAAAACCCCTAATGGGCCCTACGTAACTGATTCCGTCATTTAGGCTCTTTTAACCTATGTTACGCAACGGTTCTAATAGTTTTAACATGCAATCTAAACAGATTCCATTTTCTTACCAACTTTACCCAAATGGGCCCGAAAGTCCATTGGGCCCTATTTTAGCCCAACGAGGCCCAACTTACCAAATTTGCTCTAAATCGTGCTCTTACCTGTTCCATCAACTTTGTTTACTGCGTCCATCGTGAACGTACTCATCCACATACCATCTCGGGTTTCCAAGTTACAACAACAACAGAATTTGATATTTCGGCTTTTAAACAATATGGATCTAAGCTATTATAGGGTATGTTACACACCTGCTTAACAACGATTGACTTCCCAAAATCCTCCATGCACTCGTCCTATATTCATATACTTAATGTATCAGATCTTAAAAATCCAAAAGAATAACACAATCTTATTAATACTATTCGGCTACTACCCCTAATGCCATAGATTGCTTACCTCTGCAAGATTCAACAATTCGAACTGAACTTATTCACACCGATTCTCCAATCCTTGCTGCTCCTCCAAAGTAGTCCTCTTTGCTGCCAAAAGATCATAAAACGAATGAATAAGGCCTAATAATGCCCATACCACAAATCGACAACCTCCCTAAGCTTTAGGGGCTTTCAGCTTTACTTAGCATCTAAAATATCGAATAAAATAGAGACATGAGTACTTACCACGCTACTCTTTTTGAACTACTCTTGACTCTAAGCGAACCCGGCTCTCCCAACGCCAGCAACAAACACCCCTTACAAAGGTCTTAGAATTCGGCCACCAAGCCCCCCAAGGAAGATGTGTTTCGGCTTTTTACTTTAAAAGAGAAGATATTGATTTAATTTGGTATTTTTGCAGTGGTATACTCGACATGGAATTGGGGTTTAGAGGTTACTAAAATCGGCTTCAAAAGATGGAGAAAGCTTGAGGGTTGTGGCATAGAGAAAAACGGCATAAAAAGGACTTTCGGGATTTGGTTTCCTTGGCTATTCGGCTAAGTAAAGAAAAAGAAGAGATGAAGAGTAAGAAAAGAGTATAGGGGAGTATGTGAAGAAAATGAAAGAAAAGAAAGAGGTTATGGCTTATGGGTAATCGGCAATAATGAAAAGAGAAGAGAAAATATGCCAAATAAAATTTAAAAGCCGAATTAGCACCAAAGAACACTCCCTTGGCCGGCCAACACTTCCTTACTTTCAAATTCTCCTAAAATCCCTCCTAGATATGCTCCCCCTTATCTCTCCACTATCCATGCACTTGACCGATTCAAACTCTTCTCACACAGAGTTATAATTGACTTCAAACTCTCACATGCACAGGACATAAAAATAAACACACATTTGTTCCCTCAGTGAATCAATCCTTGGCCCTCTCTTCTCATTTACACGCCACCTTTTTAGGAGACTAGTGGCGTCACTTAGCCACTCTACCAAGGCTCCTCTTGAGATACATTTTACCCACATATTTTGATAAGGCCTCCTAACCAGAGCCCCTAATTCTTTAAGTCCAAAATTCAAAAATTCTACTGAGTTTTGGTCAACTCATGGGCCTTCCATAAGCCCATTTACACACTCTAAACATGAATTTCACAACCAAAAACCAACATTTAACATTTCACCAAACATCTCACAAAATTACTAAGCCCCAAAAATCAGGATGTTACAACTCTACCCTCCTTAAAGAAATTTCAGCCTCGAAATTTACCTTATCAGAACAGTTGAGGATATTGTTGACGCATCGCTTCCTCGGGCTCCCAAGTAGCCTCCTCTCTGCCGTGGTTTCTCCAAAGTACCTTTACCAATGGAACAGATTTTCTTCTCAGCACTTTAATGTCGCGATCAAGTATCTGCACAGGTTCTTCTTCGAAGGTTAAATCCGCTTGTACCTCAATGTCTGCAACTGGCACGATATGAGTAGGGTCAGAACGATATCGCCTTAGCATTGACACATGAAAGACATCGTGAATGCGATCCAACTCCAGTGGTAACTCTAGCTGATAAGCGAACGGTCCTATTCGTTTTACAATTCGATAAGGCCCAATGAATCGCGGACTCAACTTGCCCTTCTTACCAAATCTCAATATCTTCTTCCAAGGCGAAACCTTAAGAAAAACCATGTCTCCTACAGCATACTCAATATCCTTACGCTTAAGATCCGCATAAGACTTCTGTCGATCTGCTGCCTCTTTCAAACGGTCTCTGATTACCTTAACTTTGTCTTCTGTATCAGCCACTAAATCTGGTCCAAGTACTCGTCTCTCTCCCAACTCAGTCCAACAAATAGGCGAACGGCATTTCCTCCCATACAGTGCCTCATATGGGGCCATCTGAATACTTGCTTGATAACTGTTATTATAAGCAAATTCCGCCAACGGCAAGTAATCCTCCCAGCTGCCTCTAAAGTCGATCACACAACCCCTCAACATGTCCTCTAAGATCTGAATAACTCTCTCTGACTGTCCATTTGACTGAGGGTGAAAAGCTGTGCTAAAATCCAGTCGCGTTCCCAACGCCTCATGCAATTTCCTCCAAAACTGAGATGTGAATCTTGGGTCTCGATCAGAAATTATTGATACTGGCACCCCATGCAAACGCACTATCTCTGCTACGTACAACTTGGCTAACCTCTGAAGTGAATAGTCGGTTCGAACAGGTATGAAATGGGCAGATTTCGTCAGCCTATCCACAATCACCCAAACTGAATCTTTCTTGGAAGGTGTCAAAGGCAACCCACTTACGAAATCCATGGTTACTCTTTCCCACTTCCAAAGTGGTATTTTCACTGGCTGCAACAAACCTGAAGGCAGTTGATGCTCGGCTTTTACTTATTGACACGTTAAACATTTTCCCACAAACTCGGTCACTTCCCTCTTCAGTCCAGGCCACCAATATAACTCTCGCAAGTCTCGATACAACTTATTTCCTCCTAGATGCATGGCACACGGTCCACTATGAGCCTCTTTCAAAATCATCAATCTTAGATCAGAGTCCTTCGGCATACAAATTCTTCCTCGAAAACAGAGAACCCCATCACTATTTGATCTAAAGTCTGAATTCTCCTCTTTCTCGACTTGCTGAAATCGGCAATCCAACGACTCATCCAACAGTTGCTGCCCCTTAATCTGTTCTACCCAAGTCGGTTTCACTTGTAACTCTGCCAATAAGCTCCCATCGTCATACAAGCTTAAACGAGCAAACATTGCTTTCAACTCTGCTATAGTCCTACGACTCAACGCATCAGCCACCACATTTGCCTTGCCTGGATGGTACTCAATCGAACAATCATAATCTTTCAACAACTCTATCCACCTTCTCTGTCTACGATTCAGCTCCTTTTGAGTTAATAGATACTTAAGACTTTTATGATCTGTATAGATGATGCACTTCTCCCTATACAAGTAATGCCTCCAAATTTTAAGCGCGAAAATCACCGCCGCCAGCTCTAAATCATGAGTAGGATAGTTCACCTCGTGAGGCTTAAGCTGCCCGGAAGCATACGCAACCACCTTTCCCTCTTGCATCAACACACAACCCAAACCTACATGTGATGCATCGCTATACACGGTGAAATCTTTACCTGACTCTGGCTGTATCAACACTGGTGCCTCGGTCAAAACTTTCTTTAACTTCTCAAAAGCCTCTTGTTACTTCTCAGTCCAAACAAACGGTACTCATTTTCTTATGAGTTTCGTCAACGGTGCCGCCAATACAGAGAACCCTTCCACAAACCTTCTCTAATAGCCTGCCAACCCCAGAAAACTTCGAATTTCTGATACCAACCTCGGTGGCTTCCATTCTAGAATCGCCTCAATTTTTCGAGGGTCCACCTTAATCCCCTCAGCAGAAACAACATGACCTAAGAAAGTCACTTCATTCAACCAAAATTCGCACTTACTGAACTTCGCATAGAGCTGCTTTTCTCTTAGTACTTGTAGAACGGTACGAAGATGCTCATCATGCTTCTCTTCCGTTTCTGAGTATACCAAAATGTCGTCGATGAACAGAACTACGAACTGATCCAAATATGGCTGGAATCTCGATTCATCAAGTCCATGAATGCTGCTGGTGCATTTGTCAGTCCAAAGGGCATAACCAAGAACTCGTAATGACCATATCGAGTTCTGAATGCTGTCTTATGAATATCCACCTCTTTGACTCTCAACTGATGATATCCTGACCGAAGGTCGATTTTTGAAAATACTGACGCTCCCCTTAGCTGATCGAATAGGTCGTCGATCCTCGGCAAGGGATATTTATTCTTGATCGTCAGTTTGTTCAACTGCCGATAGTCGATACACATTCGCATGGTTCCATCTTTTTTCTTAATGACTAACACTGGTGCGCTCCACGGAGAAACACTTGGTCTTATAAATCCTCTGTCCAAAAGTTCTTGTATCTGAGCTTTCAGTTCCACTAACTCCTTTGGTGCCATCCTATAAGGTGCAATGGATACTGGAGCCGTTCCAGGTAGCAGGTCAATTCCAAATTCAACTTCGCGATTTGGAGGTAATCCAGGAAGCTCCTCAGGAAAGACATCTTGAAACTCCTTGATAGTCCTAACTGTCTCCATGGTCACTTTCTCAAGCTCAGCTTGACTTACAAAAGCCAAATACGCCTCGCCACCTTTCTGAATCAACTTCTCAGCTTTCAAGGCTGAAACCACATTAGACAAATAATTCCTTCGCTCCCCTATAACCAATACCTCCTCATCTTCGACAGTTCTCAGCACCATCCTCTTGGCAGCACAATCCAATGTCGCCCTATGCTTAGTTAACCAGTCCATTCCCAAGATAAGATCAAATTCTCCAAATGGCAGCTCCATTAAATCTCCTACGAATACCCTATCCTGAGCCTCTAAAGGCACCTTCCTAAAGAGTTTATCTATCTTAACCGAGTGTCCCAAAGGACTTATCACCGATACCCCACTCACAGTTTCCTCAGGGAGCACACCCAACGCCCCAGATACATTACAGGCAACATACGAATGAGTGGAACCAACATCTATTAAAGCAGTATAAGGCGTGCTATGAATGAAGAACGTACCGGTTATAACATCAGGAGCATCACCCTCTTCACGACGTCGTGCAGCATAAACCAACTCTAGCTGACGAGCTTCAGCATGACCAGCACCCCTGCCAGGTGCCCCACGTCCTCGTCTATTACCATTACCACCTCTGCTTTGCCCACGGCCTCTCTGTGGTAGTGGTCCTCCTCGCACTGGTGGATCAACCCTTGGCCCAGCAACTCGATCCTGAGCTGCTCTCCTAGGACACTCTCTGAACTGATGTTCCTTGGACCCACATCAAAAGCATCCCCTAGTTTTTCTCCAACACTCTCCCGAATGTACTCTCCCACAGTCTCTGCAAGTCTGCGGCCTAGCGATATTCACTGGAACTGCTCGAATCGGCTCCTCCACTCTGGCTCGCTTAACATTTCGGTAGGCAGAACCTGAGGGTCCAGAATCCCTCCTAAATCTAGGTCGATCCCTCTGACGATTCTGCTGTTCAACCCGTTTTACCTCCTCAGCTATCTTAGCCTTTTCTACCAACGCAGCAAAGTCACGCTCCCTCTATGGAGCTATCAGCACCCTAAGCTCATCTCGAAGGCCATCCTCAAACCGAATGCTACGCTCGTATTCTGTCGCAACTATCCCACTAGCATATCGGCTCAACCTCAAAAATTCTACCTCATACTCAGCAACAATCTTATTACCCTCAGTTAAATTCAGGAATTCCTTACGACGAGCATCCACATAACTAGCTCTAACATACCTACCTTTAAAAGCAGTCTTAAATAGATCCCAGGTTACCCGCTCAGTCGGGGTACTCTCCCTTACTGTGATCCACCATTGGTAAGCCTCGTCTCGCAGCAACGATACCGCCCCTTTCAGCTTTTGCTCCATAGAGCAATCCAAGTCATCCATAATCCATTCTGTTGCCTCAAGCCAATATTCAGCCACATTCGGGGCTACTCCAGATATGCTCCTAAAAACCTCTGCTCCGTTGGCCCGCAGTCGCTCAGAGATGGATCCTCTATTCACTGTCCCAGTACTAGCCCCAGCAACCCTCTCTAAGACCCTTAACATTGCTTGGGACAAAGCATCGTCCCCTATAGCCCGATCATGCGACCCAGTCTCTGTTGCTTGTGGCACAGATGCCTCTTCAGCTGGCCTATGCCCTGAAGATGATGATTCAGCTCGCGCTCTACCGCGACCACGTCCGCGACCCCGTCCACGAGTTCCTCTGGTACTCATATCGAATTATCTGATTACGAATTTTATGACATTAGCTTAATATTTCAGTTTGTTTATTATGATATGTCTTATGAAAACATAGTAGTTCAGAAATTGTTTCCGTTGCGTCGTATCCTAGCTACAGTTTCAATCTTACTGTTTTTAGCTCTTCCCTATCTAAGGTAACATAGTAGGGTCTTGATTCTATCTATAGCATCATAGCAATATCAACGATAGTATCATATAATCTCAAACATCATTTTAGAATGATAAGGTAAGTATACTTACAGACTTGGTGCCGGGAATTCAGTGTGCCACTTCTTTCTTCAAATCATTCAAAACATATATTTAGCCACAAAATAAGTTAAAAGTATTTTAGAAATCCTTAAATTTGATTAAAAAGTCATTATTTGAAGTTTTAAAAAAAAAACCCGTTAAAACCCACAGCCGAGTTGTTGCAACCGGGCTCTGATACCACTAAATGTAACACCCCAACCCGGCCCAGACGTTATGGCCAGATCTGACATGTCACATTGGAACATTTTCGAAAACACATGATCTGATCCCAAAAATTTCCTTAAAGAAATTAACGATAATTTTAAAAGACTAAAGTGAATGGAAGCTGTGCACCAGGTAGGTATCCGAAACAAAGGAGGTGAGCCATGAAGGCTGCTTAAGTACCAAGCTCTTGATTGGATCCAATCCTCGACATGCCCACAACTATTGCCACACTTTAGGTTGCTGATAGTTTTGAAAATTTCTCGAGATGGAGTTTGTTCAAAGTGATGTTTTAGTTAAAACGTTATAATTTATCTTTGTAGGAGTTGGAAATCATGAGTTATTTAAAACGTAACCTAGGTCTAGCCCATTTCAAAATATTATTAGTAGCCCAAAAAATAGAGTTTTAACCCAAACAATCCCAAAAAGAAAATAATTAAAATGGCCTTATTACAACCCAAAAACAGATAATAATATGTAACTAAAACTCATTTAAAAGAAAGTCCAACTGAACATCATGGCCACTCTGAATCCCCACCGGCTCCAAGTCTCCACATCAACGCTCACCTGCAAGGTTTAGAATAAGGGGTGAGTTTGGAAAACTCAGTTTATAACAAGCCCTTTCAGAGCCCAAATCCAAACATGCACAACTCATTTTCAACATATACTAGGCCGAAGCCTTTACTTTTTACAATAACTGGGCCGAAGCCTTTCATAGATCATATCACTGGGCCGATGCCTTTATTTTCTGTAAACGGTATGGCCTTTAGGCCCATTTCAATATCACAACTGTCAAGACATATATATATGTAGAAAACCCATTTTGGGGAGACTACTCAACCCACCAACCGCTACTCTCCACCCGTACCATCCAACACACCATGTGGGGAATAACTCAACCCACCCAACCAACACACCACTGGCAGCATCGCTGCTTAATCATATAACTGGAGGCCAAGCCTCTTTCGGTAACTGGGGCAAAAGCCCTTTTCGGTAAACTGGGGCAAAAGCCCTTTAACACTTCCTCCAATCATATATACCCAACCCATGCATGTAATGATTATAACATGGCATATGGTATACATATCGTAGCATATCATGTGCATATCATACCATAGCATAAAATATCAATATCACAATCATCATATCCAGAATGAAACCCTAGGGGTATACTGGTCATTTTCACCTAGGGGCAAAATAGTCATTTTCCATGTTTAGGGGTAATTTCGTAATTTCGTAATTGTATCGTTTACTAGGGTTTTCCATGTTATTTATCCATTCCACGTGTTTAAACAGAAATTTTCAGCCTATATTAGTGCAACCAAGTTATTGGGCCCAAAACCCCTAATGGGCCCTACGTAACCGATTCCGTCATTTAGGCTCTTTTAACCTATGTTACGCAACGGTTCTAATAGTTTTAACATGCAATCTAACCGGATTCCATTTTTCTTACCAACTTTACCCAAATGGGCCCGAAAGTCCATTGGGCCCTATTTTAGCCCAACGAGGCCCAACTTACCAAATTTGCTCTAAATCGTGCTCTTACCTGTTCTATCAACTTTGTTTACTGCGTCCATCGTGAACGTACTCATCCACATACCATCTCGGGTTTCCAAGTTACAACAATAACAGAATTTGATATTTCAGCTTTTAAACAATATGGATCTAAGCTATTACGGGGTATGTTACACACCTGCTTAACAACGATTGACTTCCCAAAATCCTCCATGCACTCGTCCTATATTCATATACTTAATGTATCAGATCTTAAAAATCCAAAAGAATAACACAATCTTATTAATACTATTCGGCCACTACCCCTAATGCCGTAGATTGCTTACCTCTGTAAGATTCGACAATTCGAACTAAACTTATTCACACCGATTCTCCAATCCTTGCTGCTCCTCCAAAGTAGTCCTCTTTGCTACCAAAAGATCATAAAACGAATGAATAAGGCCTAATAATGCCCATACCACAAATCGACAACCTCCCTATGCTTTAGGGGGTTTCAGCTTTACTTAGTATCTAAAATATCGAATAAAATAGAGACACGAGTACTTACCATGCTACTCTTTTTGAACTACTCTTGACTCTAAGCGAACCCGGCTCTCCCAACGCCAGCAACAAACACCCCTTACAAAGGTCTTAGAATTCGGCCACCAAGCCCCCCAGGGAAGATGTGTTTCGGCTTTTTACTTTAAAAGAGAAGATATTGATTTAATTTGGTATTTTTGCAGTGGTATACTCGACATGGAATTGGGGTTTAGAGGTTACTAAAATCGGCTTCAAAAGATGGAGAAAGCTTGAGGGTTGTGGCTTAGAGAAAAACGGCATAAAAAAGACTTTCGGGATTTGGTTTCCTTGGCTATTCGGCTAAGTAAAGAAAAAGAAGAGATGAAGAGTAAGAAAAGAGTATAGGGGAGTATGTGAAGAAAATGAAAGAAAAGAAAGAGGTTATGGCTTATGGGTAATCGACAATAATGAAAAGAGAAGAGAAAATATGCCAAATAAAGTTCAAAAGCCGAATTAGCACCAAAGAACACTCCCTTGGCCGGCCAACACTTCCCTACTTTTAAATTCTCCTAAAATGCCTCCTAGATATACTCCCCCTTATCTCTCCACTATCCATGCACTTGACCGATTCAAACTCTTCTCACACAGAGTTATAATTGACTTCAAACTCTCACATGCACAGGACATAAAAATAAACACACATTTGTTCCCTCAGTGAATTGATCCTTGGCCCTCTCTCCTCATTTACACGCCACCTTTTTAGGAGACTAGTGGCGTCACTTAGCCACTCTACCAAGGCTCCTCTTGAGATACATTTTACCCACATATTTTGATAAGGCCTCCTAACCAGAGCCCCTAATTCTTTAAGTCCAAAATTCAAAAATTCTACCGAGTTTTGGTCAACTCATGGGCCTTCCATAAGCCCATTTACACACTTTAAACATGAATTTCACAACCAAAAACCAACATTTAACATTTCACCAAACATCTCACAAAATTACTAAGCCCCAAAAATCAGGATGTTATAGGAAAAATTTTGATTTTTAGCCTTAGTAGAACCCTGATCTCATGTGGTATGACTCATAAATAAATCAGGGTAAAATAAGGTACAAAAAGGAGTGTGGTGTAGTGGCAAAGTGGCACTACTTAAAGGACAAGGAAGTGACGCCATAAAGGAAGCAAGGGGTCCAAGGTTCAAGTCTTGGCTCTTGCAATTTGTTTTGGTTTATCTTTTAAATAAATCTGGAAGCAAGTAGGTGGGCTTTGAAGTTAAATGTGTTGGACTTATGACACAAAGGAGCTTGTGTCCTAGTGGTGGTGGCATGGCATGGTTATTGAGAGGACTATGGTTCGAATCCCTTTGCATGCAAAGGTTGGTTATTTTGCTAATGAGTTTATTTTGGAGGATTGATGGAGGGATCCCACATCGGGAAGCTAGCATGGGAGTAGGCAAGAAGCTGGCTTTAAATAGAGCGATCTATAAGGAGAGTAAGCATACCTTGGTTGGCGTTTGGGCATAGGAGTGTTCGGAGCACGGATTAACTCCAGATTCCTATCAGGTGTGTATTTCTCACTACTCTAGCTGTAGGACAGCAACTTCGGGCCGCGAAGGGCTGAAACCGGTCATGTGGGCCCAATGGGCCTATGGGCCCAATTGGATAAGTTGTTTGATTGTGTAGTAAATATTGGACTAGAATAGGTAAATCTCATATCCATGGCTAGATTTGGGCTAAAAGGGCCACACGAGCGTATGGGCCCATTTAGGCCGAGAATGGGCCCTAGGCCCATTTGCATTGTTATCTCTATTTAGAATACTTTAGTTTACAAAATTACTGAAATAGCCTTATAAGGTAAAACTACTGTAATACCCTCGATTTGCAAAATTACAAAAATACCCCAGTTTACAAATTACGAAAATACCCCAGATTTTAAAATTACAAAATACCCCTGATTTACAAAATTACCAAAATACCCCTGGTTTGTAAAATTACCGAAATACCCCTTTAGGGTAGAATTATCGAAATACCCCTTTAGAGTAGAATTATCGAAATGCTCCTGTAGTGTAGAATTACCGAAATACCCCTGTAGTGTAGAATTACCAAAATACCCCTGTAAGGTAGAATTACTAAAATACCCCTGTAGGGTAGAATTACCGAAATACCACTGTAGGGTAGAATTACTGAAATACCTCTGTAGGGTAGAATTACTGAAATACCCCTATAGGGTAGATTTACTGAAATACTCTTGTAGGGTAGAATTATCGAAATACCCCTGTAGGGTAGAATTATTGAAATACTCTGTAGGGTGGAATTACCGAAATACCCCTGTAGGGTAGAATTATCGAAATACCCCTGTAGGGTAGAATTACCGAAATACCCCTGTAGGGTAGAATTGCCGAAATACCCTTGTACGGTAGAATTATTGAAATACCCTTGTAGGGTAAAATGACCGTTTTCCCCTTAGGGTGTATAATGACTGTTTCGCCCTTGTGGGCAAGTGACTGACTTGGTTAGTGTATTTGATTGAATTGACTGTGTTCGTATGACTGTATTTTGACTGACGTGACTATGGTTGTGTGACTGGTAGGTTTTAATATATGTTTAAATGACTGATAATGAGCATGGCCATTCTGCATACACATTTGATGATTGAGCATAGCATACACGACATATTACATAGGGTTGGGTTTGATATGGAGCAAGTGCTATAAAGTGGCTCTACCACGTAATCTGCATAGAGGCTCTACCTTGTATTTCTGCTCTGGTGGCTCTTCCACGATTTTTGTGTTAGTAGCTCTGCTGTGTCTGTGGTGTGTAGGGCTGGGTGAGTTCAGTTATTCCTCACATGGTGTGTAGGGCTGGTACGGGTGGTGTGTAGGGCTAGACTGGGCTTGGGCATTGCATTCACATTCTGATTTTGATTCTGATATTGATACTGATTCTGATTCTGATTCTGATTTTGATTCTAATTTTGATTTTGATTTTGATTTTGATTCTGATTTTGATTCTGATTCTGATTCTGATTCTGATTCTGATTCTGATTCTGGTTCTGATATTGATACTGACTCTGATTCTGATTCTGATATTGATTCTGGTTCAGATAATGTCTCTGATTTTGTAATGGGCTAAGGCCCATCTGGTACTGCCTTTTATAATGGGTTAAGGCCCAATTGATACTGGAACTGTGGTAGGGCAAACTTTTTAATTCTTTTACATGACTGACTGTTTGTATTTGTAGTAGGGGATTACACACTGAGTTTTCATAAAACTCACCCCGTTTACTAACTGTGCAGGTAATCCCCAGCCTTAGACGGATCAGAGCTGCGAGGGACTCGGAGAAGGCCACACACTGCTTATGCTTTCTTTTTTGATTATTTACTCTCAAGTACTTTATTTTGGGTTTGGGTTGTAATAAGGCCTTTTATAATTTCTGGATTTTTATTTTAAGGTTTTTATTTACTTTGAATTATATCTGCTAGAGGTGAATCGCGATTTTCCAAAATGTTAACTGTTTTCGAACACTACGTCTTCCGCAACTAATTAAATTAAGCTTCTGCAACAAAGAAGGTTTTAAAGGTAATAATGTTTTATTTAAAAGGGATTAACTTTTAGTTGACCATATTTTGAAAATAAACAAACATAAGTTTTAGTTGGCAATAAGTTTTAAATAAGAAGGGTTTCATTGAAAACATGGTTTTCAAAAACACTTCAATATGACACGCCGGACTCGGGTCTAGCTTCTAGGCCGGGTATGGGGTGTTACATTGTATATCTTAATATTTGGTGAAGAACACTTATGAATGCATGAATAAAAATTTTATGTTTTATTTAATCATATTATTAAGCCTTTTTACCATATTAACCTTACTTAAATAATATGAAACCATTATAAAACCAGGCTAATGCCGTCCATGACTATTTCATATGGTATATTTGCAACATAAAACCATCCCTAAATAAAAACATGGAAATTCGGCTATTTACTAAATAACATGCTTGTTTTACATTTGTTGCAATACAATCTTTTTTACTAATCAAGCACTCAAACATTAAAATTAAAATAAAAAAATTTTACGAATTGAAATTCACATGTAATAAACACATAAAATAATATTAAAATATTCCTCTGACTTGAATTTGTGGTCCTGAAACCACTATTTTGAATAGGGTTAAAATCGGACTGTCACAACTCTCCCACTTTAGGGATTTTCGTCCCCAAAAATATTACCGGTGAAAAGGTTTGGATAACGTTCTTTCATCAAATCCTCTAGCTCCCAGGTTGCTTCCTCGATCCCGTGTTTATGCCATAACACTTTCACTAGCGAAATTTTCTTATTTCGTAATTCTTTAACTTCGTGAGCTAGAATACGAATCGGTTCTTCCTCATAACTGAAATCAAACTGAATCTCAATTTCTGACAGAATAATCACATGTGAGGGATCGGATCTATACCGTCGGAGCATTGAAACGTGAAATACATTATGAATCTTTTCTAATTCAAGTGGCAACATTAATCTATACGAAACCGGCCCAATTCTTTCAATAATCTCATACGGCCTAATAAATCTCAGACTCAATTTGCCTTTGCGACCAAATCGGAGTATTTTCTTCCATGGCAAGACTTTTAAAAACACTTTGTCTCTGATTTGAAATTCTATATCTTTCCGTTTCAGATTAGCATATGATTTCTGACGATCTGACGCTGCTTTCAAACTTTCACGGATTACTTTTACTTTCTGTTCAGTCTCTTTAATCAAATTAATCCCATGTATCTTATTTTCACTGAGCTCAGTCTAATATAAAGGCGTATGACATTTACGACTATATAAAGCCTCGTAAGGTGTCATTTTGATACTCGATTGAAAGCTATTATTATATGCAAATTCGATCAGAGGCAAATATCGATCCCACGTACCTTTAAACTCAAGAATGCAACATCTCAACATATCCTCAAGTATCTGAATGATTTGTTTGGACTGACCATCTGTCTGGGGATAGAAAGCAATGCTAAAATGCAGTTTACTACCTAGTGCATCTTGCAGTTTCTTCAAAAACCACGATGTAACCCTCAGATCTCTATCCGACACAATAGAAATAGGTACTCCATGTAATCTCATGATCTGAGAAACGTACAACTCAGTAAGCTTATCAAGTGAATAATCAATACGGACTGGAATAAAGTGAGCTAATTTTGGCAATCTATCAACAATAACCTAGATTGCATCTTTCTTGCTCGATGTCAACGGTAAACCGGATACAAAGTCCATTATGACTCAGTCCCATTTCCATTCAAGTATCATGATCGGTTGAAGCAATCCAGAAGGTACCTGATGCTCAGCTTTTACTTGCTGACATATTAAACATTTCGAAACAAAGTCAGAAATGTCTTGTTTCATACCGTGCCACCAATAGTGTTGTTTCAAATCGTTATACATTTTCGTGCTACCCGGGTGAATAGATAATCGACTATTATGAGCTTCATTCAGTATCATCCGTATCAACTCCGAATCTTTCGGAACACATAATCAATTTTTGAATCTTAAACAATCTTCAGCATCAATAAAGAAATCTGAATCGACATTCAAGTCACATTGGGCCCTTTTTGCAATTAAATCATCATCGGTTTTTTGAGATTCGTAAATCTGTTGAATAAATAACAGTTTTGCTTTTAACTCAGCTAATATCGCACCATCATCAGACGTAGCTAAATATGCGTTCATTGCACACAAAGCAAATAGTGAGCTTTGACTCAAAGCATTTGCAACAACATTAGCTTTCCCCGGATGATAATCAATCACAAGTTCATAATCTTTTAGCAACTCTAACCATTGTCGCTATCTCAAATTCATATTTTTGAGTCATCAAGTATTTCAGGCTCTTGTGATCGGAATAAACATGACATTTCTCACCAAATAGATAGTGACGCCATATTTTCAAAGCAAACACAATAGCAGCCAATTCGAGATCGTGCATTGGATACTTCTTTTCGTGTGGCTTTAACTGTCTCGAGGCATAAGTTACAACTTTGCCTTCCTGCATCAAAACACAGCCCAAACCATTCAAAGATGCATCATTATAAATGACAAATTCTTTACCCGACTCAGGCTGAACTAACACCGAAGCTTCGGTCAAAAGGGCTTTCAACTGATCAAAGCTTTTCTAGCACTTTTCTGACCACTCAAACTTAACATCTTTCTGAAGTAGTCTCGTCATCGAGGTCGCAATCATAGAAAAACCTTTCACGGACCGTCTATAATAACCAACAAGTCCTAAAAAGCTCTGGACTTCAAAAACATTTTTCGGTGGCTTCCAGTCAAGAATAGTCGAAATCTTACTCAAATCAACCCGAATATCCGCTGTTGAAACAACATGCCCCAGAAAACTAGCTTCACGTATCCAGAACTCACATTTACTAAATTTTGTGTACAACTGCTTATTTTGCAAAATCTGTAACACAAGTCTCAAATGCTCAGTATGCTCCGTTTCATCACGTGAATAGATCAAAATGTCATCTATAAATACAACCACAAATCGATCTAAATACTGTCTGAAAATTTGATTCATCAAATCTATGAAAACAACAGGTGCATTAGTGAGTCTGAAAGGCATAACCAGAAACTCAAAATGTCTGTATCTCATTTGGAAAGTAGCTTTCGGCACATCGGAGTCTTGAACTCGTAATTGATAATAACCCGATCTCAAATCTATCTTCGAAAACACTGAAGCCCCTTTTAATTGATCAAACAGGTCATCAATCCTAGGCAATGGATATTTATTCTTTATAGTTAATTTATTGAGTTGTCGATAGTCGATGCACATTCTCATAGTCCTATCTTTCTTTTTCACAAATAGCACTGGCGCACCCCAAGGAGAAAAACTCGGTCGCACAAAACCTTTATCAATCAACTCTTGCAACTGTGTTTTCAATTCTTTTAATTCAGTATGTGCCATCCGATACGGAGATATCGAAAGAGGAGTCGTCCCCGGTATTAACTCAATACCAAACTCAACCTCTCTAATAGGTGGCAAACCCAGTAATTCTTCAGGAAACACGTCCAGATAATTGCACACAACTGGTACGGATTCAATTTTCTTTTCAGTCACTTTACTATCAAGCACATAAGCAAAGTAAGCTTCACACCCTTTTCTTACATATTTCTAAACCAACATCGAGGATATTACTACTGGTAAACCATTTAGATCATTAGATTCAATCCAAATAATTTCGTTATTCTGACTTCTCAAATCAATGGCCTTTCTTTTGCAATTCACAATTGCATCATGCAAAGTCAGCCAATCTATACCCAAAATTATATCGAACTCGTCGAATGGTAACAACATCAAATCAATTGGAAAACATGAGTCTCGAACCATCAACGGATAATTTTTACACACTTTATCAACCAAAACACACTGGCCCAGGGGATTTGACACTCGAATCACAAACTCAGTAGACTCAACAGGCAGAGTCTTGCTAGATACTAATGTCTCACACACATATGAATGAGTCAAACCAGGATCAATCAATGCAATAACTCTAGTATCATGAAGAGTGAAAGTACCAATAATAACATCTGGGGAAGAAGCCTCCTCACGAGCACGTATGGCATAAGCTCTGGAAGGTGCACGAGCCTCAGATCGAACTGTTGTATCTTTCGTCCCTCTCTGGCTGCCACTCACATTACCCGATGCCTAGGTGGTCTGCATCGTATTGTCATATTATTCGGTTTTGCATTCTGAACAATATTTTACTCAACTAACATCTTGCAATCTCGGATAAAATGATTTGTCGATCCACATTTAAAAAAAGACCGATCATGCAATCTACAATCTCTAGAATGCCATTTACCACAATGCTTGCATTCGACCCTATTTTGCCGAACATTGCCAACACTAGCAACCGAAGTGGCTTGCTAACTCATAGGGGGTCGGTCTCAATCTCGTCTAGAAAAGCCCGTAGTAGTCTTAGATCGACCAGAATCACCTGAACTTCTTCGATGAAGACTGGAAAGTTTTACCTGATGACCTTTTACGAAAATCTCTGACTTCAACATCAGCTTTTCTTTTCTCTTTCTCGAGCTCTTCGGCTTTACAAGCTCGCTCAACAAGTACCACGAATTCTTTGATTTCAAGTATGCCAACCAACAATTTAATATCTTCATTCAACCCGTCTTCAAATCTTTTACACATTATAGCTTCTATCGAAACACACTCTCGGGCATATTTACTGAGTCTCACAAACTCCCGCTCATATTCAGTAACCGTCATATGACCCTATTTAAGCTCGAGAAATTCTTTATGTTTCTGATCAATGAATCGTTGACTGATATATTTCTTGTGAAACTCAATCTGAAAGAATTCCCAGGTCACTCGCTCTTTCAGCACAACCGGAACCAAAGTGTTCCACCAATGATAGGCAGAGTTGCATAGCAAAGATATGGTACATTTCAAACACTCATTAGGTGTACATGATAATTATTCAAATATGCGGATAGTGTTATCGAGCCAAAATTTCACCCACTCAGCATCATCATCAATTGTAGCCCTGAACTCTTGAGCCCCGTACTTTCTGATTTTATCAACAAGAGGTTTAATTAATCTCATCGGATCAATCATCAGAGGTACCGCAGGTATCAGAGATGGATTATTCGGGGGTGAGGGTTGTTGAACAGTCGGATTAGTTCGGATATACTGAGTAAACCATTCATTCATCATTTGGTAAAAGGCTTCTTTAGCCTCTCCCTCATGGCTACTCGAGGTCAGTCGAAAATCAACTTGCGCTATCCCTTGCGCGGGAGCAGGCGCTATACTCTAAACATCATCAGCTATGGCTCAATCGGGATCCATTTACTCTACAAAAACACATTTCTAGCTGTCAGGGGTCACCACACTATCATAATATAAATTATGGCATGTATAGCTAAACTCACACACTCTACGTTGTCCTATAGTCGACTAAATCGTAGCTCTGATACCAATCAAATGTAACAGCCCTAACCCATATCCGTCGCCGGAATGGGTTATGGGATATTACTAGACAAGTAAATATTTTCGAACTATCACAAACATACTCAGCATATAACTCAAATATCAGAAATTTTAAACATAAATAATCAATTATATCTAATGTACTGATCATTTCATAACTTCAAACATTACATAAAAATCATACAAAGAAATACAAAATTCAAAATGGCATATAAATCATTATAACATTTTAAAACATCAAAAGTAACTATAATTTGGTCATTGACAAAAGTATTAACCAAATAAACACACATGCTTTTCACTCTGAAGTCATTTCATTAACTATTATAATATAAAAAAAAATGGAAAGCCATAATATCACATACATGAGATATATATATTGATACACCTAATCAAACATATGGCATCTTTACCCAAACTTATTCGGCATATATAATATTACTTACAAGTAATAATCAATTGTCCCCATCAATTACAAATAAAAACTACTACTCATATGGTCAATTTCAATGCATAAGTCGAATATACTAATGCTATATACTCAAATTATTACAAAGATCACTTTAGCTATAAGTAACCTTATTTACAAGCATCAACTTAAGTATAAAAATTAATCCCACTATAAATCATGATATTCCTTTTTAATATATCAAAACATGAATAAGTTAGCTCACATGAAACCATAAGTAAACATGCTATAATTTAATATCCTTCATTACGCATTAATCATGTGTACCATATCCACAGGAATAAAGACATATAATTCAATATAATAACCTAATTCGCATATAAACTATTTGTTTCATTAAGTCTAAAATTTCATATTACTATACGAATTAATTCATTCCAAACAAACAACGAATAACTCCATTTCAAGTGAGAAGACATTTGAGCATTCACATGATATCACCTTATGACCAAAACCTATTTCTAAGCCTTAACCAAATATATCAACAAAGGTTCAATTACCATTACACATTTCATAACCGAATATCCATCCTAATAATTATACATTCGCAACTACAATACTTAATCACACATAGCACACACAAAAGTAATATTTGAACAAACATATATTAATAATTCAAATTTGCCATTTTCGCATGGTGAAACATATATACATAATCCAACATTGAAGAAAAACATTTAAGCCTATACATGCCATAAGCTCGACTTAAAATTTTTTAATAGTACCAAAAGTAGATGATAGTGTGGATGACTTCACTAACGATCCCCAAGCACGTAACAACCTCCAAAATCTATAAAACCAAGGCAAATAAAATACACACAATAAGCTATTATAGCTTAGTAAGTCATAAGCAAATATACAATCCATTAACATTGATAAATCAATGAAATAAAACATAATTACACTTTAATGTTCACTCATTCATGTTCAATTTACTAAAATTCAATATATTAAACATATAACCATACATCAATCCATCTTTGCCGAATTCACATGTAATTATAAACATAACTTTAATTCATACAATCATATTCACATCTACATGTTCGATCGAATACACAGTTCCATGAATTTCTTGACTTTTATTTTCATTTCGTATCATTTGCATTATAATTACAATATCTAACTTACCTTATAACACCAAAAACAATTGACTAACACATACCTGTTCACTTTAACTCGTTTTAATTATTCATTTGTCACTTCAGCACAAAGTCTCACAAGCATAAACTCTTTATATTTCACCGGCTTCAAGCCTTCTAGGTATAAACCTGAATTCCACCGGCACGAAGCCTACTAGGTATAAACCTGAAATATTTTCACCGGTAATGAGTCTGCTGGGCATGTAGCCCGAAATATGTATTATAATACCCCTTACCCGAGACCATTGCCGGAGTCGAGCGCGAGGCATTACCGGACTTAACTTACTCAACCTGGGTGTAAAATTTGCTTCTAAAATTAATTTATTTTTATTCATTCAATATGTCCCTAAAAAGGGTCATCAAGAACCTAAATCATACAACTAAAATGATTCGGGACCAACTAGGATTAATGAAAAGTTCTCGATTACTTAAATGGAACAAAACATATCATTTCCCTGTTCCATAATAAAGCTGTCTAACTGCGTCACTATCGCTAAAAAAAATCATAACTCGAGCTTCGTAACTCAAAATTCAATTTTGTAAATTTTCTCTGAAACTAGACTCATATATGTTCTTACTAATATTTTTCTAGAATTTTTGACACAGCCAATTTGTATAGTTTATTATTTAAAGTTCCCCTATTTCACTGCTCAACTGCCCTGACCTCTGTTCACTACGAAATAGATTTCTCTCAGTACCAAATTCAAATAAAAATGTCGCTTTTTTATTACAGACTAGACCCAATAAGGAATCTAGGAATATAAACTATAACTTCTAATTATTTATGTAAAATTTTTGGTGAATTTTTAAAGTCAGAACAGGGGATCGCGAAATCAATCTGGAGTAGTCTCACTCAAATTCTTATAACTCATAATTTACAACTCCTTTGCTTCCCTGTTTCTTTCACATGGAAATAGACTCATTAAGCTTTAATTCTATATCTCACTCGCTATCTAATTTCATGTCTACTAATTTTTACTAATTTTTCAAATTCACATCACTGCTGCTATCTAATACTGTTTTAATGCTAACTTCACTTTTTCATGATTTCCATGTATTCACTTTCATTTAGGCATACATAACATCAAAACATATTCTTATTAGATATTTCAATATCTAATCCTTATCAAATATTTACCTGCTATACATTGGTCATATCATAATTGACACTTACTAAATATTAAGTCCCTATACATGCCATAAACTAGGACATTTGTAAATGAAGATACCCATTTGGTAACTTGATAGTCGATAGTGTGAAGCGATCTCCGCTGACCTCCAACAATAACAACCAGTGCAAAAATAGAATCTTTATACCTCTGAATACTATACCTCTATACTTTCATTATCAGGCCCAAACTCATAATCACCATAAACATACTCATAATAAGAAAAACTATTTTCGTCAATAAATCATTTCCTGCTAATATTTCATGGAATCTCATTCTGAATTGCCTTGCTGATAAGGGGGTGAGGTTGTAACACCTCTAACTTACCTCTTATATACTCATGCATATAACTTAACACTAATCAATATATAATTTTATCACAATTATTCAACTTACTTCAAGCAACTGAACATGCACATTCATAATACAGAGACTTCCTGATCATCTTATACAAACTAGTGCACTTATACATGCATTCTTGAATCTCGAATAAAATTGCTCATAGCATTCACTTAATTTTTCTAGTTATACACATAGCATCATACAAGTGCCAATTAAACATGAACACTTATCTTACTGTAAACTTTCATCTCATGTCATCTTTCCACATTTCAAGAATAACCCTTCTCACAATTTATTCATCATCGCATTGACATCATGAACTACCATTCTTACCTTTTATGAGCCTTAACTCATCATAAACATATTGTCTGCACTATCAAACTTAGCTCGGTTGGAGTGCGCATTTATCTGATATAACAAGTTACATCTGGGTCGGGAGTCGTCACACTATCAAAATATAAGTATGGCATGTATAGCTAGACTCTTACTCATACTGAATATTCCAAGAACCGACTAAACTTTTGCTCTGATACCAATAAATGTAACACCCCTTACTCGAGACCATTGCCGGAGTCGAGCGCGAGGCATTACCGGACTTAACTTACTCAACCTGGGTATAAAATTTGCTTCTAAAATTAATTTATTTTCATTCATTCAATATGTCCCTAAAAAGGGTCATCGAGACCATAAATCATACAATTGAAATGATTCGGGACCAACCAGGATTAATGAAAATTTCTCGATTACTTAAATGGAACAAAACATATCATTTCCCTGTTCCATAATAAAGCTATCCAACTGCGTCACTATCGC
This sequence comes from Gossypium stocksii, assembly GCA_020496765.1. NCBI lineage: Eukaryota > Viridiplantae > Streptophyta > Magnoliopsida > Malvales > Malvaceae > Gossypium > Gossypium stocksii. Next base: position 62,618,087 of record CM035622.1, read on the forward strand.
TAAAAAAATCATAACTCGAGTTTCGCAACTCAAAATTCAATTCCATAAATTTTCTCTGAAACTAGACTCATATATGTTCTTACTAATTTTTTTCTAGAATTTTTGACTTAGCGAATTTGTACAGTTTATTATTTAAAATTTCCCTAGTTTCACTACTCAACTGCCCTGTCCTCTGTTCACTACGAAATGGATTTCTCTCAGTACCAAATTCAAATAATAATGCCGCTTATTTTATTACAAACTAGACTCAATAAGGAATCTAGGAATATAAACTATAACTTCTAATTATTTATATAAAATTTATGGTGAATTGTTAAAGTCAGAACAGGGGATCGCAAAATCAATCTGGAGTAGTCTCACTCAAATTCTTATAACTCATAATTTACAACTCCTTTGCTTCCCATGTTTCTTTCACATGGAAATAGACTCATTAATCTTTAATTCTATATCTCACTCACCATCTAATTCCATGTCTACTATTTTTTACTAATTTTTCAAATTCACGTCACTGCTGCTATCTAATACTGTTTTAATGCTAACTTCACTTTTTCAGGATTTCCATGTATTCACTTTCATTTAGGCATACATAACATCAAAACATATTCTTAATTAGCTATTTCAATATCTAATCCTTATCAAATATTTACCTGCCATACATTGGCCATATCATAATTGACACTTACTAAATATTAAGTCCCTATACATGCCATAAACTAGGACATTTGTAAATGAAGATACCCATTTGGTAACTTGATAGTCGATAGTGTGAAGCGATCTCCAACGACCTCCAACCTGAGCTTTCTTTTAAGTACTCTGAAATATGGGAAAGGAAAAGAAGTAAGCTTATAAAGCTTAGTAAGTTCACATGTAAAATAATAAGCAGTAACAATAATTTTAGCTTACTACTAAGCTGTTTCAGCTTGAATAAATACTGCTAAATTCTTACTTTCCCAACTTACTTATCTGTGGCCTTACCAAAGGCTCTATATACTATAGGCTCATCACTTACTAATTTCCCTTGCATGCCTACATCATCTCATTGATTATAGTCATATTCCTTCCTGATATTAAGATATTTCAACTTATGTCATTCTCATGGTGTAAACTGAAAACTCATAAACATAAATTACCTTTCCTTTGTTGAAAGTTTCCTCAACTAATAACTATGGTGTTCTTACGAACTCACTTGGACCTGTTTATCATTTCTTTACCTGAACCTTCCTGTAATTTAACATGTACATTAGCCCGTTGAACCACTGAGAATACTAAGGATACTCGGGTTTTCCTGCCTGATAATAGCCTGCCAATGCCATGTTCTTGAGATGGACTTACATGAGATATTCCTGTCTTTCCAAAGCCATGTGTCTGATATGGACTTACATGGATTATTCCTGTCTTTCCAAAGCCATATGTCTAATATGGACTTACATGGATTATTCATGTCTTTCCAAAGCCATATGTCTGATATGGACTTACATGGATTATTCCTGTCTTTCCAAAGCCATATGTCTGATATGGACTTACATGTATTATTCCTGTCCTGTCTGATAACCCCAAATGTCATGACATTCGTATCCCAAACATTCCTAAGGTTCAAACGGGGCTTTCTGATACTTTTTATCTATCGACTCCTCTTCGATTCAACTTATCCCCTTCAAACTATGTTTTTCTATACTTTCTCAATATCATACAAGGCCATATTTCAGATATGGGCTTACATGTAACCTTTTATAATTTATCTCTTCAATGTCGAATTATTATCGAACAATAATTACTATATCTGAAATTCACTACTAAAATATGTATAGCTAAAATACCAATTTAACACCAAAATATGCATAATTAATTTCTTATTAAACATATGAACTTACCTCGATGCCAAAACGACCATTTTACCCACTTTCCCGATTTTCGATTTTTCTCTCGTTTTAGGTCCAAATCTCATTTTTTGGGATCTAAAACATCATATTTCACTTATTTAATTAATGTAATATTCAAAACAGTCCCTAACTTAAACTTTGGAAATTTTATAATTTTGCCCCTTTTTGCATATTTACACTTTTGCCTCAAGGCTCGGAAGTTAAACTTTATCCCAAATTCTTATGTTTTAGGACATGCTGATCATTTATTTACCAACATCAACCTCAAATTCCCACTATAACATGTACTTCTAAACAATAGGTATTTTTACCGATTAAGCCCTTTTACTCGTTTTTACTTAAAACCGAGTAGCACAAGTTGTCTAGCATAATTTAAAACCTCATATTCTATCATAAAACATCAAAAAAAATACTTTTTACCTATTGGTATTTTTCCAAATATGTACCCTAGCCTAAATTATGGCTAGAATAAGCTTTATCGAGCTACTGGGATTCCAAAAACGTAAAGAACATTAAAAACGGGGTTAGAACGGACTTACTATTGAGCTTGGAAAGCTTGGAAACCCTAACCATGGCTTCTCCCATGCTATATTCGGCCTCCATGAAGAAGATGGACCAATTTTGGCTTTATTTTCCTTTTTAATTCTTTTAATTACCAAATGACAAAAATGCCCTTAAAGGCTTTTCTTTCAAATTTGTCCTATTCATGCCCCTTTTTGTCCACCGAATTATCCAATGGTCTAATTACTAAATAAGGACCTCCACTTTAAGAACTCATTTCAATTAAATCCCCTTTAACATCTAGAACTCACATTTTACAATTTTTACAATTTAGTCCTAATTATCAAATTAGGCACCTATACATAAAATTTCTTCGCAAAATTTTCACACAATTACTCAAGCAATAAATAAACCTTAAAACTAAATCGGAATATTTTTTTTTGACCTCGGATTCATGGTTCCGAAACTTTCATTCCGTTTAGGCCCTAAATCAGGCTGTTACAGCAACTTTTACAAATAAGCTCTAATAGACAAATTAAACATGCAATCTATAAAATTTCTTATCGGTAGTCTAACACATGCATCTAGTCAATCGATAAATCATGATAATTCATCGTAATAAACTTTTCTATCTCAGATTTGTGGTTTCGCAACCTCTGTTCCATTTAGGCCCTGTTTCGAGATGTTACATGTATTCACCGGCAATAAGCCTGTTAGGCGAAAAGCCCAAATTATACTTTTCATAATCAATTCGAGCACACTTTCAAGTATAAGAAGTTCGATTATCACACATATACCATTTAATTTCTCATTATCAAAACTTAATCCAAATAACTCAAATATTTTCCTTTCTAACACAATTTATTCGGCTATCATTCAATGAGCCTGCTGGGCATGTAGCCCAAAATATGTATTCACCGGCAATAAGCCTGCTAGGCGAAAAGCCTGAATTATACTTTTCATAATCAATTCGAGCACACTTTCTAGTATAAGAAGTTCGATTATCACACATATACCATTTAATTTCTCATTATCAAAACTTAATCCAAATAACTCAAATATTTTCCTTTCTAACACCATTTATTCGGCTATCATTCAATTAGCCACAATTTAAATTTTAACATTGTAAACAAGTATTTATTCAAAACAAGAATGTTTAAATGCCTATTGACTTATCTCGGATATCGACGAACGACGTAAACCGACTATTCGTCTATTTTTGTTTTTCCCCGATCCGAATCCAATTTTCTCTTTTCTTGATCTAAATTAATTTAAAATAAACTTATTTAATCAAATATTCTATCCAATTCACTCAAAAACACATAAATGGGCAACTTACACTTTTGCCCCATACATTTTACACTTTTAGCAATTTAGTCCAAAATTAACAAAACACAAAATAAGCACAATTTGATTGCACTAGGCTAAAGCCAAATACTCCCCATGCCCCTATAGGTCCTCACATTTAACTTATTTCACAATTTAGTCCATCTATCTACCATTTTTGCAATTAAGCCCTATTTACTTAATTTTCGTGAAAATTTTCGATACAAACTTAATAATCTAACACATATCTTCATTTTAACAACATCAAACAAAAATTTCACCAAGATATCAATAGTAAAACACGAAATCATCATTAAAATAATAAATTAGAACATGGGCTTTGAACATTTCATAGCAACGATCTCAAAAACATAAAAATTATCAAAAAACCAAAAATTAAACATACCTTAATTGAGCTTGAGAAGTTGCCGAATGCCAAACTCTTTCTCTTTTTCTTTTTATTTCTTAATATTCGGTGAAGAACACTTATGAATGCATGAATAAAAATTTTATGTTTTATTTAATCATATTATTAAGCCTTTTTACCATTAACCTTACTTAAATAATATGAAACCATTATAAAACTAGGCTAATGCTGTCCATGACTATTTCATATGGTATATTTGCAACATAAAACCATCCCTAAATAAAAACATGGCAATTCAGCTATTTACTAAATAACATGCTTGTTTTACATTTGTTGCAATATAATCCTTTTTACTAATCAAGCACTCGAACATCAAAATTAAAATAAGAAAATCTTACGAATTGAAATTCACATGTAATAAACACATAAAATAATATTAAAATATTCCTCTGACTCGGATTTGTGGTCCCGAAACCACTATTCTGAATAAGGTTAAAATTAAACTGTCACACATTTTCTGCATTTCGGGTACACGCTTGGTATCGATTCGCTGTGCAAAGTAACCCGAGCTTTCAAAAACCTATATTTGAGCAATATATCCCTTAATTAATCACTTGATTCGTTAATCAAACTAAATACCCCCAACACAAAACTCAAGAAACTAAACCAATGACGATTCAAAAACATATCGCGATCAATCCGATAACCAGTCATCTCTACACACTGGAATATCCGCTTAAAACCTTTGCACAACACCTAAACGAGAGTAAAACGAACCCTTTGTTAATTGCCTAATCAAAATACGATAACTAAGGGGAAAATTCCACTTACCAAAACAGATGAAGTTGAAAGTTGCACCCAAAGTGATGACTCGTAAAAAAATACAGAAACAAAAGGCATAGGGAAAAGAGAAGAGAATTTTGGCTATAACCGATCAAGAAAACGAAAAGTGAGGGGAAAGAGAAGAAACAAGATTCAGCCAAAGGGGAACAAAAACCAAAAGTGAACAAGAAGGGAGAAGAAACGGTAGGGAAACAAAAGTCTAACATTAGAAAATTTGTTGGGAAAAAAGAAAATAGAAAACTGATAAGAAGAAAATCTTATTCTGATAACTTCTCCCCAATTATCTCGTAAAAACACTCCCTATTAACCCACTAAAACACAAGTACTCAGCAGTCCAGTTTAATTTGAACTCCACCATGCCACACGCCTTAAACAAAAATTAATTCCCCTGCTTGCGCTGGGACTCGAACACATGACCTTCTACACACTAACACTCCGCTTAACCACCAAAGTACCAGGCCCATTCTAGTATATTTTTACCAACAATCAAATAAAAGGCTACTGAACAAGAGTAAGGCCTAATTCATTCAAAATACCAAAATTTTCCCAAGCGAAAGCTTGAACTTAGGACCTCCTAAGCACTCCCAGAACACATAACCACTAAAGCTGACAGATATTTGTGTCATATTTTCTTAATAACAAAATTAAAAATTTTAGGGTGTTACACTACGCATGAACGACCTTATAAGAAAATTTTCTTGAAGATGGCACGAAGCCATTAATGCAAGTTATGATTGGATCTCTTCACTGAGCTATTGGCTAGTGCTGCTCCAGTGAATCGTGGATTGCCATTGGAGCATCTCTGAGGTCTAAGTGGCAAAGAATTCAATGGTGTTAGAGGATCTGGTTCTATCAAGGATGAGTATTGGATTGAGGGTGTAGAGAAAATCCTTAAGTAGATGTCATGTTCTAATGATAAGAGGTTGAGATCACTGTGTCCTTACTCACCGGCAAAGCCCATTGTTGGTGGAACACTGTGAAGTAGGGAACTACTGCAGACCATTTAACATGGGATTTCTTCTTGGGAACTTTAAGAAGAAGTTCATGGGTAAGCAGTATATGGAAGCTCACAAGCATGAGTTTATCAATCTGGTACAATGCGAGCTGTTTGTGGAAAGTATGAGATAGAAATTATGTAACTTAGCTAGTATGTAGTAGAGATGGATTCGCTGAAGAAGGATCGCTATCAAAGGTTTCTTTCTAGGTTGCATCGCAATATCTAGCTTTATTTGGTGACACATGATGCAGCAAACTTCTACGAACTAGTTGAGAAAGCCAAACCCATCGAGGAGATTAAGGCTTTGAGAATTAAAGTTGGAGCAAAAAAAGAAAGTGTCTGGGCAAGCATTCAAAAAGGATCGTGACTCACAAAAAGGATCGTGACTCACAAAATTCTAACAGGAATGTTCAAAGAAGTTTCAAATTAGACCATTAACAACAGCAGAACAACACTAAGGATGGAAGGGAGAGTTCGCACAAGTCAATGAGATGGCCATTTTGCAAGCACTATAAGCGAAGACATCCCAGTGAATGTCATAAAATGAGTGTGGGTTGTTTTAAGTGTGGATCCAAGGATCACTTAATAAAGGATTGTTTACAATGATAGGAGAAATCATAATCTTATACTGCGACCCCTACTCAAGTGCGAGCTGGTGCTTGTGGATAAGGAAGAAGTAGATATGGTGAAACAAGACAAGTTGGGCAACGAACTTTGGCTCGCACTTTTGTGACCCAAGATGAGATAGGAGTGTAACACCCCTGTCCCGTAACCGTCACCAGAATAGGTAAAGGGGTGTTACTAGACCTATAACTCAATTCAGAATGGTATTTCATCAAACATTGATCAAACTTATTTCATTTCAATAAAATTTCAAGCATTCATACACATAACATGCATAAATGAAACATATAAAACTTAATACGTATAATAGAGATTGAAACGGTAATATTTGAAGGCTTAAAGAAAACTTAGAAAAATTTTCAAGTAAGAGTCACACGGCCATGTGCCTCACATAGTCATTAGACACGCCTATATGTCCAGGCCATGTGAAAATAGGCCATACCTATTGACTTGTCCACATGGCCACCAGACACGCCCGTGTGTTTGGCCTTGTGAAAATTAAACAGTATACTGACTTGGCCACACGACCAGCCACACGCTCGTGTGCCAGCCCGTGTGCCATACACGGCCAGTAGACACGTTCGTGTGTCTAAGTCGTGTAACTCACTAACTTGTTTTAACTAAGGTGCAAGGGTCACACGGTCGAGTCACACGCCCGTGTGCTCAAACCGTGTGGCACAAAAATAGGCTTAGTTTAAGCCACTTTTCACACCCGATTTTCAAGTACCTACAAGCATCAAAATGGCACAAAAACCACATTCAAAATAGGCAACCAATTCAGCCAAAACAAAGCACATTTTATACCATTTCATAAATAATTAATTCATTCATCAAATTCATTCCTTTATAGCAAGTTTCATATATCATTCTAACATATTTCACATACCTTATTACATCAATATAACCACTTCTATATGTCGTTCACAAATCTATACAAATTCATTCAAACCACATTATCAAATACCCAAACTTCATCCATGCCAAATTATATATCATTCATCAAGTTTGCCACAAGATAGATATATCTTATAAAGCATACATACCAAACCAACTATGAGCTAACCCCAGCCATATCAGATAGCTTAGTCATGTACACAAATTTATACCAAATTCATTAACAAAAGTAGCTATACAATTCAACCTATAAACAAGCCTATACATGCCATATTTACACATTTTTCTTAAGTTCCCAAAAGTACCGAAAAGTTGTCTAGATAGTGTGATTGCAAATCTCGGACTTTGTCCAAATTGAGCAAGCTTTTGAGATCTATAAAACATAGAAAAATAAATGGAGTAAGCTTGAAAGCTTAGTAAGCATGTATAATATGGAATTAAACTTACCAATATGACAACAAGCAATTAAACAATTTAAATCCAACTCATTTGCTCAAAATTCCTATTCACAACATCCATTCACAATTTAGTCACTTAACAACAATATATTCATCCATTCACAAGGATGAAACCAAACATGAATGTTCATGTAACATGTCATCTCTATCATTCATGTAACTTATATACATACCATCTTTATCATTCATATAACTCATGTAACATATCATTTCTATAATTCATGTAACTTTTGTAACATTTCACATCTATAATTCATATAACTCATATCCATTTCATTTACATGTATATTCCATATGACATATATCACGATTCCTTACCTTATCATATAATTTGTAACAATAATATCCCGTTGAACCATATGAAATACCGAGGGATACTCGGGTGAAACACACTAAGTGTATAAATCGATAATCCATCAATTCATCATCATTTTCGCTCTTTCAAGCCATGATCGTAAGCTCCTCCTGAGCTGGTAAACGGTAAGCCCCGAAAAGTTAAACGGTAAGCTTATAAGAGTTGAAACGGTAAGCTCATATGAGCTGTGGTGAGTCTGTAACAAATGCAAGAGCTCGACCAAAATGGTAACCCTAGTGACATGTCACTTGTATCCTACCACTTTCTACGGTTCAAACAGGACTCAATAGTTCTCGGTAATTATCCATTTAGGCATTTAGTTATCATATCCATAATCATCCAATTCACATGTATTCATTTAAATTCCTTACCTACAATTACAACAATTTAAAATAAAGTTCGATTCTAATTATACAAACTTACCTTATATTGCTCGGATAACTGTCGTGTACTCGTCGACCTTTTGTTTCCCTCGATCTAGTTCCGGTAATTATGTTTCTTGATCTATATGTTATCAAATTCAGTACTTTCAGTAACTATTCAATTCAATTTAATCCATAATTCATATATTTGGTAAATTACATATTTGCCCCTATACTTTTAACTACTTTGCAATTTAGTCCTTTTCACACAAAGTAGCCAATTTATGCAATTTACCCTTAACCCATATATAGCCGAATTTCACATAGCCTCACAGCAGCCCATATTTTCATTTTATTCACATTTCTAACCACAACATTATACAATTTCACAATTTAACCCCTTTTTTGACATTTTTGTCAAAAATCACTTTATAAAACTTGTATATCTATCAACAACCATAAATAATATAATAAGAAACTTCAAAATACATAAGTATTCAACAATGGCTAGCTAGATTGAGCTACAACAAGCTCAAAATTGTAAAAATATTTAAAAACGGGACAAAAACCGTACCCAAATGAGCTTAGAAAAGCTGGACCGAATCTTGCCCTAACAATGGCTTCTTCTTCCTCCAAATTTTGGTATAAAAAATGATGAAGGTAAGATGATAAATTAATTTTGGTTTTACTGAATATGAAGTATTTTCTAAATTCCCAAATTACCCTTTTATCAAACATTAGAAATTCCATTATCTAAGTCCATTACCGTCCATGTAAACTATTAAGGGCTATTTCCCATTTAAGGACTTTTCATTTGAAATTCCATAGCTAATAAACCCTTTTTGCTAATAGAATTCAAATTTTTGCTTTACGTGATTTAGTCCTTTTTATCGAATTAAACATTTAATCGATAAAATTTCTTTACCAAACTTTTACACGAACATACTATCATACTATAAAAAATAATAAAATAATAAAATAATTATTTTGACTCAGTTCTATGGTCCCAAAACCACTATTCCTATCCGACTCAAAAACAAGTTGTTTGTAACGCCTTGGATTTTGAGCCTAGAAGTATTGGGCCTTGAGCTTGGGATCGGTTAGATGGCAGCTCATAAAAGTTTAATTGTTCTTGAAAATATCACAATTGCATGTTTGGTGTGTTGTTTAAGTGTTTTGGGTGTATGTGGGGGTTTTTAGAAAGCCTGGGGTCGAGCTAGAACCTTGGCAAAATTTTTAATTTTTGCCTTAAGTGGATCTGGACATTGACATGTAAGGTTTATAATAAATTATTATTATTTCATGACACATGGAGCCTGTTTGGCATGGTGGTAAGTGGCGTGATTTAGCATGTGGGAGAACTAAGGTTTGAATCCCCTTGCAATCGGATGCAAGTATTTTTGCTATGAGTGGGTGGCAAGAGTTAGGATGGTGGCAAACTCTATCAAGTTGGTTGTTGACTTGGTAAGAGGTAAGGTTGAATGAGTAAAGGTTGCTATTTGAATTAAATTCAAATTGAAAGGTTGAGTAAATCATGGAGATAATCAAGGAGAAAATCAAGGAGTAATTCGAGGAAATTGAATTTGGAACGGAGTGTGGCTGAATTTGAATTTGGTAATGAGGAAATGTGCATTTTTTGCATTTTCGGTTTTGGGTAAGGGGGTGCCGAATTGGTGAATGTTAGGGTAACATTTCTATTTTGGTTTTGGTTTGGTTTTGTCTTTGGTGGGAGTATAATCGGCTTGTGTGAGAAGTAGTGGCTGAATGTTTTGGTGTTTTGATCTCCCTTTTCTTTTGAGTGTTTTGGTTCGTTTTCTCTTTAGTACCGAATAGACTTGCCTAAACTTTTCTTCTCCCTCTCAATTGTTTCTCTATTTCTAGCCGAACTTCATTTTCTTCTCTCTTTTCTCTCTAGTCGACAAATGTTCTTTTTAAGTAACCACTTTCCTTTCACAAGTTTCACTAGAAGCCGAAATGTAACAGCCCGATTTAGACCCTAATTGGAACGGTGGTTTTGAGACCATGATTCGAGTTAGAAAAGATTTTTAAATTACTTTTTGTGTTTACTTTGTGTGAATTTATATCTGTGAAAATTTTGTGACTTAATTTTGTCATTTAGAAGTCCGATTAAATAAAAGGACTTAATCGCGTAAATTAAAAATTTGGTAGCTTAATGCATAAGGGCTGAATTATTAATGGCTTTCTAAGTTAGAGTATTTATGTTGCAATAAGCCCATTAACAATTCAGCCCTTATGCATCAAGCTACCAAATTTTTAATTTACGCGATTAAGTCCTTTTATTTAATCCGACTCCTAAACGACAAAATTAAGTTACGAAATTTTCACATATATAAATTCACACAAAGTAAACACAGAACGTAATTTAAAAATATTTTTCTTACTCGGATTCATGGTCCCGAAACCACCGTTCCGATTAGGGTCTAAATCGGGCCGTTAAAACTAACGATCTCGAAAACGTAAAAATTATCAAAAACCAACTAAAAACGAACCTTGGATTTGAGATTGGAGATGGCCAAACCTAACTTCTTCTCATTTCTTTTTATTTTACTTTAATTGTTACGGAAGCCTAATTTAAAACTGTTACGGAAATATGATATTTTGAAAAATAGTTGTTGTTTTGGAAAAACCGTGTCCGACTTCAAGCAATTATAAACAAATAAATAAAATCCCAAATGTAAAAAACCAAAAAGTTTAAAAGGCCTTATTACAACCCAAACCGGAATAAAGTACTTAAAAGTAAATCAAGACAGAGCATAAGCAATGTGTGACCTTCTCCGAGTCCCTCGTAGCATCGATCCTCGTAAAGCTAGGGATTACCTACACAATTATTAAACAGGGTGAGTTTTAAGAAAACTCAGTGTGTAATCCCCTACCATATAAAACGAACAGTCAGTCATACAAAATAATTAAAAGTCTCGGCCCCAGCCCTGCTACAATTCCAGTATCAATTGGGCCTTAGCCCACTATAACAAACGGTACCTGATGGGCCTTAGCCCATTACAGAATCAGAAACATTATCAGATTAGAATCAAAATGAGAATCAGAATCAGGTGGGCCTAAGCCCAAAACAGAATTAGTAATAGTATAATACAGATATGATGAACAGACTGGGCCGAAGCCCTATACAGAATAGATTAGTCTGGCCTTAGCCCTATACAGAATAGTGTGGGCCAAGCCCATAACAGAATCAGAACAATATGTGAATGTAATCCCAACCCAGTCCAGCCATCACACCACCCATACCAACCTAACACATCATGTGGGGAATAACTCGACCCACCCAGCCCTACACACCAATGACGTAGCCATGCTGCTAATTTAAATACGGCTTTAAGCCTTTAGTAGTAGTATCATAATTGGCACAAAGCCATCAGTAACTGTAATAGGATTGGCACATAGCCATCAATTAAGGTAATATAACCGACACACAGCCATGGGTAAATGTGATCGACACACAGTCATTAGTAAATAAGATAGGCACATAGCCTTAGGCAAATATAATCGGCACAAAGCCATGATCCCGATAGCACAAAGCCATATGTTGGTTGGCACAGAGCCATACTCAGAATAACTTGCATTAAGCCCTCAGTCGGTCCACAACCGTCTCGTGCGACCCATGCAATCCTATTAGAACAAAACTTCCTCCACATCAATGTCCCAACCCAATATGTCATGTATGCTATGCTCAATTATCAAACATGTATGCAGAATGGCCATGTTTAGTATCAGTCATTTAAACACATTAAAACATATCAATCACACAACCACGATCACGTCAGTCAAATCACTGTCATACAAACACAGTCAAATCCGTCAAACACATAGTCCAAGTCAGTCACTTGCCCACAAGGGCAAAACAGTCATTTAACACCCTAGGGGCAAAATGGTAAGTTTACCCCACAGAGGTATCTCGGCAATTCTACCCTATAGGGGTATTTCTGTAATTCTACCTTACAGGGGTATTTCGGTAATTCTACCCTATAGGGGTATTTCGGTAATTCTACCCTATAGGGGTATTTCAGTAATTTTACCCTACAGGGCTATTTCGGTAATTTTGCAACCCAGGGGTATTTCGGTAATTTCACAAACCAAGGGTATTTTGATAGTTTTGTAAATCAAGGGTATTTCGATAATTTTGAAAAAAACATATCAATCACACAACCACGGTCACGTCAGTCAAATCACTGTCATACAAACACAGTCAAATCCGTCAAACACACAGTCCAAGTCAATCACTTGCCCACAAGGGCAAAACAGTCATTTAACACGCTAGGGGCAAAATGGTAAGTTTACCCCACAGGGGTATCTCGGTAATTCTACCCTACAGGGGTATTTCAGTAATTCTACCTTACAGGGGTATTTCAGTAATTCTACCTTACAGGGCTATTTCGATAATTTTGTAACTTAGGGGTATTTCGGTAATTTCACAAACCAGGGGTATTTTGGTAATTTTGTAAATCAATGGTATTTTGGTAATTTTGAAATTCGGGGTATTTTTGTAATTTGTAAACTGGGGTATTTTTTTAATTTTATAAACTGAGGGTAAAACGGTAATTCTAACAAATCAAGGGTAAAATGATAACTTTACAAATCAGGGGTAAAATGGTAATTTTACAAATCAAGGGTAAAATGATAACTTTACAAATCAGGGGTAAAACGGTAACTTTACAAATCAGGGGTAAAACGATAATTTTATAAATCAGGGTAAAATGGTAATTTTACAAATTAGGGGAAAAACGATAATTTTGTAAATTAGGGTAAAACATTACTTTTACAAATCGAGGGTATTTTGTAATTTTTCAAATCGGGGGTATTTCTATAATTTTACAAATTGAGGGTAATTTGGTAATTTTGCAAATCGGGGGTATTTTTGTAATTTTGCAAATCGGGGGTATTACAATAATTCTGCCCTATAAGGGTATTTCAATAATTTTATCAATCCCTCAGAAAGTCTACAGTCGCCTCGAGCGACTCAAGTATTCTAAACAGAGATAACGTTGCGACTGGGCCTAAGGCCCATTCTCGGCCCAGGTAGGCCCACACGCTTGTGTGGCCCTTTAGCCTAAAACTAGCCACAGATATGAGATTCACCTAGTCTAGTCCATTATTTACTACACAATCTTACAATTTACCCGATTGGGCCCACGGGCCCATTAGGCCCACATGGCCCATTTCGGCATTCCGGCATTTGCCGTTCTACAGTTAGAGTAGGGTGAAGTATACACCTGATAGGTATCTGAAGTTAATCCATGCTCTGAATGTTACTATGCCTAGAAGCCAACAATAATCACACCCTTGACTCCCTAGGGGGTGTGTCGATCAACTACGGTCACAACCACCGTGACCCAACGACATACAGATCAACGAATGATCCAATGCCTAACCCAAACGAACACACCGCAACATGAAAGGGATAAGCCAAGAAAGGTATGCCTACTCTCCTCATGGTTTGCCCTATTTAAAGCTAGCTCCTCACCTATTCTCATGTTAGCTTCCCGATGTGGGATTCTCCATCAATCCCCCAAAACTAAAGCATTAGCAAAATAATCAACTTTGCGTGTAAAGGGATTCGAACCATAGTTCTCTCAATAACCATGTCACGCCATCACCACTAGGACACAAGCTCTTTTATGCCATAAGTCCAACACATTTAACTTTAAAGCCCACCTACTTGCTTCCAGATTTATTTAAAAGAAAAACCAAAATAAATTGCAAGAGCCAAGACTTGAGCCTTAGACCTCCTTGCTTCCTTTATGGCGTCACTTCCTTGTCCCCCAACTTTGCCACTACACCACACTCCTTTTTGTGCCTTATTTTACCTTGATTTATTTAAGAGTCATACCATTTAAGATTAGGGTTCCACTAAGGCTAAAAATCAAAATTTTTCCTATAGCCTAACTTGAACCCGGGACTTTATAGTACCCGCCAAACACTCCAAAATTACACATTTGAATTATTTAAGCCGCCTTTTAACTGATCCAAAACTCAAGGCCCAATACTTCTAGGCCCAAAATTTAGGGCGTTACAGTGGGTTCTTTGGTAATTGCCGATCTCTTCCTTAGGTATTGAGTGATGATTGGGGTTTTAGTAAGCAAATCTTCCTTCCATCTCTTAAAAATGGGTGTTTATTTCCCGAAGAGATCGATTGTTCCATAACGAGTGCATCTTTTAGGTTCTCTCGATAGCGTAGTTCATTTTGAAAGAGTAGTGTGTTCAATCTCAAATCTTCGATCCAAGGAACAGGCTATAGTTCTCTCGACGAGGGTAAGTAGTATTTCCAAAATATGGGTTATTTACTGATGAACCCTTATGGATTAAAGCTGACTTTTGATCATGTTGGATTTTAGGTGCTGTGTTCATAGATTATTCTACTCAAATCGTAAACAGGTGTGTAACCACACCCCTATTGTAATATAGAACGGCAAAAGCCGAAATGCCGAAATGCCGAAATGTCGGCATTTGAGGCCTTATGAGCGTGCGAATGCTTGTGGGCCAAACTGAGCTCACAAATGGCAGGCAAAAGTCCATCGAGGCTATCGTGTGTATTTCCGTGCACTTGGGCCGTTATGGGCCTCGATGGGCCGAAATTGGCCCAAT
This sequence comes from Gossypium stocksii, assembly GCA_020496765.1. Lineage (NCBI taxonomy): Eukaryota > Viridiplantae > Streptophyta > Magnoliopsida > Malvales > Malvaceae > Gossypium > Gossypium stocksii. The sequence continues at coordinate 62,633,312 of CM035622.1, forward strand.
GGGCCTACGGGCCCATGCAGGTAAAATACTTGATAAGTAATTATTATTAGACTGGATTATAATGTGTGTGATGTTGTATGTGAAATTGGACCGAACGGGCCACACGAGCGTGTGGTCCACTTGGGCCCAAAATGGGATTTAGGCCCATAAACAGTGTTTTGGCCAAATAGGTTATTCGTCTAGCTCAAAGCGATGTTAGACCTTTTAGGAGGTCGTATTAGGTACCGAGGCTTCGTAAGTAGCTATTGACCAAAATACCCCTAATGGGTAAAATACCGTTTTACCCTTAATTTGAAAAATTATCGTTTTACCCCTAATTTGTAAAATTACTGTTTTACCCTTAAATTGTAAAATTACCATTTTACCCCCGTTTACAAAATTACAAAAATACCCCCGATTTACAGAATTACAAAAATACCCCTAATTTGCAAAATTACCAAAATACCCATGTAGAGTAGAATTACCAAAATACCCCTGTAGTGTAGAATTACTGAAAACCTCTGTAGGGTAGAATTACCAAAATACCCCTATAGGGTAGAATTATCGAAATACCCCTGTAGGGTAGAATTACCAAAATACCCTTGTAGGGTAGAATTACCAAAATACCCCTATAGGGTAAAATGACTGTTTTGCCCCTAGGGTGTAAAATAACTGTTTTGTCCTTGGGGGCAAGTGATTGACTTGGTTAGTGTATTTGATTAAATTGACTGTGATCGTATGACAGTAATTTGATTGACGTGACCGTGGTTGAGTGATTGGTATGTTTTTAACATGTGTTTAAATGACTGTTACTGAGCATGGCCATTATGCATACCCGTGTGATGATTGAGCATGACATACACGATACTCTGTATGGGGTTGGGCTTGATTTGGAGGAAGTTCTGCGCTAGTGGCTTTGTCACGTAATCTGTGTCTGGTGGCTCTGCCACGTTATCTGTTATTAGCGGCATTGCTGCGTATTGGTATGTGGGCTGGGTGGGTCGAGTTATTCCCCACATGGTGTGTTGGGTTAGTACGGATGGTGTGATGGTTAGACTAGGTTGGGCTTTCATGCATATACTGTTCTGTAGAGGGCTTCGGCCCAGTCTATTCTGCATATCTGTACTATACTGTTATTGACTCTGTTTTGGGCTTAGGTCCACCTGATTTTGATTCTGATAATGTTTCTGATTCTGTAATGGGCTAAGGCCCATCTAGTACAGTCTGTTATAATGGGCTAAGACCCAATTGATACTGGAACTGTAGTAGAGCTGTGGCCCAGACTTTTAATTCTTTTGTATGTCTGACTACTTGTTTTATATAGTAGGGGATTACATACTGAGTTTTCATAAAACTCACCCCGTTTATTAACTTTGTAGGTAATTCTTAGCATTAAGAGGATCGGTGCTGCGAGGGACTCGATGATAGCCACACTGTTTATGCTTCCGGATTTGATTATTTATTTTTAGTACTTTTGATTTGGGTTGTAATAAGGCCTCTTAAAGTTTCTAGATTTTTAATTCTCAGGTTTTTACTGATTTTGATTCATAACTGTTAAAGGTTGATCGCGATTTTCTAAAAATGTTAACTGTTTTCAAAACAACAATACGTTTCTGTAAAACAACTGTTTTAAGTTAAGCTTCCGCAACAATTAAGGTTTTTAAGGTAATAACGTTTTATAAGAGAATGACTTTTAATAGACCACGTTTTAACAATAAGCAAACGAAATTTGTGTTTTTAAATAGTAAGAAGTTTTAAATTTCCTGAAGAAGGGTTTTAAATGGAAACAAGGTTTTCGAAAGACACTTCAGCGTGACACGTCAGATTTGGGCCTAACTTCTAGGTAAGGTTTGGGGTGTTACATTTAGTGGTATCAGAGCTAGGTTGCAAAACTCGGCTATGGATTCGGTTTTAAAATTGGTTTTTATGATTTAAGTTGTTTTGAAAATTTTATTTCTTTTGGAATTTTCCTTAGAGTAAGAGTTTTTAAATTTCTTTTTGAAAACTAGATTTTAAGAGAATTTGAATTTTTTTAAATGTTGGTACTGGAAGTGTGGCACACGAGTTCCTAGCATTGATTCTGTAAGTCTTACTGAAATGTTTGAATCTAGATTTTTATATTTATTTGTTATGTGTGCTGGTAATGTAGAGTACTGATATGGATTCCGAGAATAAGCAAAGTAAGCCAACTTCGGGTAGTGGTAACCCGAAGCTTGGGACTGAGGCACTGGCTCAATTAATAAAGAAAGTGGTAGAGGAAGTGTTGAAGACCAAAGTAAAGGAAATTAGGGAAACACTTCAGGCGAGGTTCTTGGAGTGTAAGAAGAGGAGAGACTACAGTCCTCAAAGGACAGAGCCTCAATCTATGAAACGTGTTAAGACATGTCTAAACTTTTCACCTTGCGAGCACTGCAACGGGCGCCATCCGGGTGAATGCAGTAGGAAGACAGTAGCATGCCTCAGATGCGGGTCTAAGGAGCATCGAGCTTGGGATTGCCCAGTCCCTTTTAACCCAGATGTGTTTTGTTTGGATACGATGTTTGGGTATAGAAATTGTATGCGTGTTTGATAAATGGTTGTCTGCTTCTTTGATTAGATGTTTTGGGATTAGAATGCGCAGCGGTAGCGTAGTGGGGTAGTTGTTACATGACTACCCTGTTAGTTGGAAATTTTGAGGGTGAAATTTTTTTAAGGGAGTAGAGTTGTAACGCCTCGAATTTTGAGCCTAGAAGTATTGTGCCTTGAGCTTGGGATCGGTTAGATGGTGGCTCATAAAAGTTTAATTGTGCTTGAAAATATCACAATTGCTTTTTTAGTGTGTTGTTTATGTGCTTTGGGTGTGTGGGGGGTTTTTAGAAAGCCTGGGGTCGAGCTAGAACCTTGGCAAAATTTTTAATTTTTACCTTAAGTGGATCTAGACATTGACATGTAGGGTTTATAATAAATTATTGTTATTTCATGACACAAGAAGCCTGTTTGGCTTGGTGGTAAGTGGCATGATTTAGCATGTGAGAGAACTAAGGTTTGAATCCCTTGCAATCGGATGCAAGTATTTTTGCTATGAGTGGGCGGCAAGAGTTGGAATGATGGCAAACTCTATCAAGTTGGTTGTTGACTTGGTAAGAGCTAAGGTTGAATGAGTAAAGGTTGCTATTTGAATTAAATTCAAATTGAGAGGTTGAGTAAATCATGGAGATAATCAAGGATCAAATCAAGGAGTAATTTAGGGAAATTGAATTTGGAAGGGAGTGTGGCCGAATTTGAGTTTGGAAATGAAGGAATGTGCATTTTTTGCATTTTCGATTTTGGGTAAGGGGTGCCGAATTGGTGAGTGTTAGGGTAACATTTCTATTTTGGATTTGGTTTGGTTTTGTCTTTGGTGAGAGTATAATCGACTTGTGTGAGAAGTAGTGGCCAAATCTTTTGGTGTTTTGATTTTCTTTTTTTTTGAGTGTTTTGGTTCGTTTTCTCTTTAGTACCAAATAGGCTTGCCAAAACTTCTCTTCTGCCTCTCAATTTTTTCTCTGCTTCTAGCCGAACTTCATTTTCTTTTCTCTTTTCTCTCTAGCCGATAAATGTTCTTTTTAAGTAACCACTTTCCTTTCACAAGTTTCACTAGAAGCCGAAATCTCAATTCTCTTTTCCTCTTACTTTCTTCCCTCTAGGCTGAATCTTGTTTGCTCCTCTTCTTGCTCTTTAGACGAAACCCATATCTCTTTTCTTATATCATCTTTCGCTACTTTCTCAAATAGTCGAACCTTGTTCTTCTTTACTTCTTATTGAATCGAATCTTCTCTTTTCTTTTCTCTACAAGGTTAATCAAACTCGTTCTTTTATATTTTCTTCTATGAACCGATTGTCATCTTCCTCTTTTCTATCTTAACCAATCATTGGTTCACCATTTCTTTTCGCAAGGGGTTTGTTTTCTTGGTCGTTTCCACTTAGACATTTGCGATTGTGGGTTCTTTGGCAATTGCTGATCTCTTTCTTGGGTGTTGAGTGACGATTGGGGTTTTGGTAAGCAAATCTTCCCTCCATCTCTTAAATATGGGTATTTATTTTCCTAAGAGATCAATTGTTCCATAACGAGTGTATCTTTTAGGTTCTCTCGATAGCATAGTTCATTTTGAAAGAGTAGTGTGTTCAATCTCAAATCTTCGATCCAAGGAACGGGCTATAGTTATCTCAACGAGGGTAAGTAGTATTTCCAAAATATGGGTTATTTAGTGATGAGCCCTTATGGATTCAGGCTGACTTTTGATCATGTCAAATTTTAGGTGCGGTGTTCGTAGATTATTCTACTCAAATTGTAAACAGGTGTGTAACCACACCTCTACTGTAATATAGATCGGTAAAAGCCGAAATACCGAAATGCCAAAACATCAGCATTCAAGGCCTTACGAGCGTGCGAATGCTTGTGGGCCGAACTGAGCCTACAAATGGTGGGAAAAAGTCTGTCGAGACTGTCGTGTGCATTGCAGTGCACTTGGGCCGTTATGGGCCTCGATGGGCCAAAATTGGCCCAATGGGCCTACGGGCCCATGTAGGTAAAATACTTGGTAAAGGATTATTATTAGACTGGATTATAAGGTGTGTGATGCTATATGTGACATTGGACCAAATGGACCACTTGATCGTGTGGGCCCACTGGGGCCCAAAATGGGATTTGGGCCCATAAACAGTATTTTGGCCAAATAGGTTATTTGTGTAGCTCAAAGCGATGTTAGACCTTTTAAGAGGTCGTATTAGGTACTGAGACTTCGTAAGTAGCTATTGACCAAAATACCCCTAAGGGTTAAAATACCGTTTTACCGTTGATTGGTAAAATATCGTTTTACCCCTGATTTGAAAAATTATCATTTTACCACTAATTTGTAAAATTACCATTTTACCCTTGAATTATAAAAGTATCGTTTTACCCCTAATTTACAAAATTATAGAAATACCCCCGGTTTACAGAATTACAGAAATACCCCTAATTTTAATTTACTGAAGTACCTCTGTAGGATAGAATTACCAAAATACCCCGATAGGGTAGAATTACCAAAATACCCCTGTAGGGTAGAATTACCGAAATACCCCTGTAGGGTAGTGTAACACCCCCTACCCGTATTCGTCGCCGAAATAGGGTACGAGGCATTACCGAAGTTTATCGAACAATAGTTTTTTTTTTTAACTCAATATATCCCCTTTATAAACATGTAACCTTCCCTGCAAAACTTAAACCAAGACCAATCCAAATCAATCAATCCAATTCAACATATTTTTAAAATAGATTCATTCACATTCATAAGATAATCTCATCATATACCAAACCAAGGTTTGTTAGCCATGCCAATGGCTAACTTTACATTCATTTCGCAACAACATTTACTTTATTAACTTGTACATGCCATTGATTTCCAAAATAAAGTTTCTAGATATACCAAAATATTGAGGTTGATAGTATGATGTATCTCCGACTGAATCCGACCTCCGAGCTCTTAATACTACAAAACGGGGAAAAATAAAACAGGGTAAGCACATTGTGCTTAGTAAGCTCATGTAACAAGAATTATACTTACCTAATATTTTCAATGCAATACAATAAACATACATACATCCATTCAATGCATTGTTACCTTAACATGCACAAACTCAACATTCAAGTTAGTACAATAATTTTAATGTATCAATAATATATATACTGAGATTGATGAGCTCATCAATACCATGATTTCCATTCCATTATTATTTTCCCATATTTATCCCGTTGAATTTCTCGGAATTTCGATGGATTTTCAGGGTACACTTTAGTGTACAAATCCGGGTCCGTCAATTCATATTCATGTGCGCACATTTTCATTTCAGAGAGCACACTCCCGCGAACCTCATCCTTACAGCAGGATTACCAGTCCAGGCTAAATCGCCTGTAATATAAACTCATAGAGTATTGTCGGGATTACCAGTCCAGGCTAAATCCCCTGCAACGACAATTACTCTAATGAGCTTGGATCTGAATTACCAGTCCAGGCTAAATTCAGACCCTAATTTGGATTACCCGTCCGGGCTAAATCCATTTTTCACATATTCTTCGGGAGGGCTATATCAGGATAGGATCACCCGTCCGGGCTAGATCCCTTTTTACCGTCAATTCCTTTTCAGAGATCCATCGAATTTTCCTTCCATTCAACCGGGATTTCTTCCACTTTTTATCAAATATATCAATGTTTCATCAATTTTCATATAATGAACATTCAATTCATATTCACATCAACAACATACATTTCAAGCATTTAAGAATATAATTCAAGTTACATGAACTTACCTCGATACTTGTTTGTATATAAAAATCTACTAATCCCAAACTTTTTCCTTTCCTCGATCTAGCTTTGTGTTTGAGTCTTCAGGATTTGGTGTAAAAATTATGAACAACCAGCTTAAAGAACCCCTCCTATGGCGTTTTTGCTGATGAGAATGAAGAGAAATCTCAAGAAATCTAGATATTTCCATATTAGTCCTAGTTTTATTTAGTTAATAATACAATATTCCAATTTTACCCTTAATTCATCCATTTTTCTGCTAATTTTATGCCCTTGCCGTCCAGCCCAAATAAATTTTGGGTCTATTTGCTTTTTAAATCCTTTCTAATTAAACACTTAAGCTATTTAATCATCCAAACAACTTTTACTCCTTTTCTAATTTAGTCCTTTTCATTTAATTGACTGCCCAAACGTTAAAATTTTCTAACAAAATTTTAATACAATATTACTAACATTTCACAAATATTTATAAAAATATTTTTGACTCGATTTTACGAGATCGAGGTCTCGATAACTTATCTTTACCTAATTTCTTCAATAATTTCTTTTTCTTAACTAACCACTAAATCGGTAATTTTTTTTCGATATTTTCATACAAATTTTCCAATCATATCAATATTTATGCAAAAATATTAAAATAAATTTCTCTTTAAATCAGATTTGTGGTTACGAAACCACTATTCCGATAACCTTGAATTTAGGCCATTACAGGTAGAATTACCAAAATACCTCTGTAGGGTAGAATTACCAAAATACCTCTATAGGATAGAATTACCGAAATACCTCTGTAGGGTAGAATTACCGAAATACCCCCGTACGGTAGAATTACCGAAATACCCCTGAAGGATAAAATGACCGTTTTACCCTTATGGTGTAAAATGATTGTTTTGCCCTTGGGGGTAAGTGACTAACTTGGTTGGTGTATTTGATTGAATTGACTGTGATCGTATGATAGTATTTTGATTGACGTGACTATGGTTGTGTGATTAGTATGTTTTTAACATGTGTTTAAATGACTGTTACTGAGCATGGCCATTATGCATACCCGTGTGCTGATTGAGCATGACATACACGATACTCTGCATGGGGTTGGGCTTGATTTGGAGGAAGTTCTGTGCTAGTGGCTTTGCCACGTAGTCTGTTTCTGGTGGCTGTCACGTTATCTGTTATTAGCAGCATGGCTGCGTATTGGTGTGTAGGCTGGGTGGGTCGAATTATTCCCCACATGGTGTGTTGGGTTAGTACGGGTGGTGTGATGGTTGGACTGGGTTGGGCTTTTAGTTCTTTTATATGTCTAACTACTCGTTTTATATAGTAGGCGATTACACATTGAGTTTTCATAAAACTCACCCCGTTTATTAACTGTGCAAGTAATTCCCAACATTAGAAGGATCGGTGTTACGAAGGACTCGAAGATAGCCACACACTGTTTACGCTTCCGGATTTGATTATTTGTTTTCAGTACTTTTGATTTGGGTTGTAATAAGGCCTCTTAAAGTTTTTGGATTTTTAATTCTCAGGTTTTTACTTCTTTTGATTCATTACTGCTAAAGGTTGAACGCTGTTTTCTAAAAATGTTAACTGTTTTTAAAACAACACTACGTTTTCGTAAAATAACTGTTTTAAGTTAAGCTTCCGCAACAATTAAGGTTTTTAAGGTAATAACATTTTACAAGAGAATGGTGCCACATGGGCATGGTGCCACAGATGTTATTAGGTACATTCACTCTACGAACTATTCCATTATTTTCCTTGATTGACTCTAGTTCCACGCACTCGTATGTTTCTAGTGAGCTAGGTTGTAAGTTGAGAGTCCTTGTAGAAACCATAAATAAGGGTATGACTGTCACTAGTTCATTTGGGGACAGTGTGTTGGTCAATAGAGTGTACCATAGGTCTCCACTGATGATTTAAAGGCAAGTCTTCTATGCAAACTTGATGGAGTTGCAATTTTATGGGTTCGAAGTGATCTTAGAGATGGATTGGCTGATTGAGCATAAAGCCAAGATCGACTTCGAGCTGAAAAGAGTCATCTTGTGAAGCAGTGAACGCAGGAAGATTGTTGTGGTTGGCGAGGAAGTTCAATTTATGTTCAACATGGTCTCGGTAATAAAAGCAGAAAAGATGTCATGTAAAGGCTATGAAGCCTATCTTACATTTGTGATGAGTTCGTAAAATATGAATTATGGAAGATTTTCATGATGTGTTTCCTAACGAGTTATCTGGGTTACCTCCAAATCGTGAAGTAGAGTTCACCATTGAGTTCGTCAGTGTCCATTACAATGTATCACATAGCATTTAAGGAGCTTAAGGAGTTGAAGATACAACTTCAGGAGTTGCTTGATAGAGGCTTCATACGACCAAGCATATCTTCTTGGGTTCGTTAGTGTTGTTTGTGAAGAAAAAGGATGGTAGCCTAAGGTTTTGCATCAACTACAAGCAGTTGAATAAATTGACTATAAAAAATAAGTACCCATTGCCAACAATTGACGATCTATTTGACCAGTTGTGAAGTACCACAGTGTTTTTGAAGATCGATTTGAGATTTGGTTACTACCAACTCAAGGTGAAGGAGTCTGATGTGTTGAAGACACCATTCAAAATGAGGTATCAGCACTATGAGTTTCTAGTGATGCCTTTTGGGTTGACGAATGCACTGTTGCAATCATGGACCTGATGAATTGACTATTCCATGAATACCTAGATCATGGTGTACTGGTGTTCATAGATGACATTCTTGTATTCGTGAACTAAGGAAGAGCGCGATACTCATCTACAAATAATGTTGCAAGTTCTACAAGAGAAGCAATTGTTCACAAAGTTCAACAAGTGTTAGTTTTGGCTTAAAGAAGTTGCATTTTTAGGGCATGTAGTTTCAGCTGAAGGGGTTCGCATAGACCCAAAGAAAATTGAATTCATTGTGGGGTGAAGATAGCCAAGAAGTGTTACTAAAGTGAGAAGCTTTTTAATGCTCTTAGGGCACTATCAGAGGTTTGTTGAGCAGTTCACCACTATAACAGCACCCTTAAAATATTTTCTCCAGAAAAAAGAAGAGTTCTCATGGACAAAAGAAATGTAATAGAGCTTCGACAAACTTAAAGATTTACTTACCAAAGCACCTATTTTAATTCAACCAGAACTAGGGAAGGAATTTGTGGTTTACAGTGATACCTCCCACACGGGGCTGAGTTATGTGTTGATGCAGGAAGGGAAGGTGGTAGCTTATGCTTTTAGGAAACTGAAGGTCCATGAGCATAAGAACTCAACCCACAACTTGGAGTTAGCCACACTGGTGTTCGCACTTAAAATTTGGTGACACTACTTGTATGGTGAGAAGTGTACCATTTATATGGACCATAAAAGCCTTAAGTACTTTCTCACGTAGAAGGAGTTGAATCTACAACATAAAATATGGATAGATTTGCTGAAGGACTACGATTGTGTGATAGAGTGTCACCATGGCAAGGTTAACATAGTAGCTAATGCACTAAGTAGGAAGTTAATATGCCAACTATGAGCTCTGCTCGCACAGTTGTTTATAACAAGTGATAAAAGACTACTAGTAGAATTATAAGTGAGACCAAATTTTCCATAACAGATCATGAAAAAGCAAGCCTTAGATGAAGAGTTAGTGCAAAGGGTTTGTCAAGTGGAGCAAGGAGTGCGAGGGGGACTTCCCACTAAATAAAGGTACTTTATTTTCGTGGAAGATTTTGTGTCCCAATTATGAGGAGTTCCAACATGTTATTCTTGTTGAGGCTTAATATACCTTATACAATTCACCTCGACAATAACAAGAAGTATCGTGACCTCTACAAACTTTATTAGCGACTTGGTTTGAAGTAATCTATTTAAGACTTTGTGGTAAAGTGCGTAAGTTGCCAAAAAGTCAAAGCAGAGCATCAGTATCCTGCAGGAATGCTCCAGCCACTTAAGATTCTAGTATAGAAATGAGAAAGAATCACTACACGTTTTGTGCCATGTTTGTCACTGACTACGACCAAGAAGAATGTTATTTGGGTGATTGTATATTGTTTTGTATTTCCTACTCGTTCACATAAACTACACTTCGCAATGTCTTGCAAAAATTTACATTGCTGAGATAGTAAGACTTGACGGCGTACCAATTTCCATTACTTCCGATCAAGATCCTCGAATCACTTTATGATTTGGGAAAAGTTTGCAAAAAGCTTTAGGTTTGAAGCTTAAATTTAGTACAGTGTATCATACTCAAATAGATGGTCAGTCTGAGAGAATGATACAGGTGTTGGAAGATATGTTGAGAAGCTTTATATTGGAGTTTACAAGAAATTGAGAATGTTATTTACCCTTGGTAGAGTTTGCAAAGAACAACAGTTACCAAGCAAGCATTTAGATGGCACCCCTTGAAGCATTGTATGGAAGAAGGTGTTGAACACCTCTATGTTGGACTGAATTAAATGAAAAGCAAATAGTTAGACTTGAGTTGGTTTGCAAGACTAAAAACAAAGTGAATGTGATATGCGAGAGGTTAAAGGTTGCTTTAGACAGACAAAAGTCCTACTCTGACTTGAAACGATGAGATGTTGAGTACCAAGAGGGCGAGCATGTGTTTCTTAAGGTACCTTCATAGAAGAAAGTCCTAAGATTTGGTTTTAAAGGAAAGTTAAGTCCAAGATTCATTGGTCTTGATGAAGTGGTGGAAAGATTTGGTCCTGTAGCATATCAACTCAAGTTACCTCGCAAACTTGATCAAATTTATGATATGTTTCATGTATCCATACAAAGAAAGTATCGTACAAACCCATCCCATGTAGTATCAGCAAATGATATTAAAATGTGACTTGATTTAACTTATGAGGAGGAACCAATAAAGATTGTGGCTCGCGAGGTGAAGGTCTTGCGAAATATGAAGATTCATTTGGTTAAAGTGTTGTGGGGAAACCATAAAACCAATAAAGCTACTTGAGAAATAGAAGAAGTATTGAAGCAACATTATCCTCAACTATTTGGAAGAAAACATTTCAAAGAAGAAATACCTTAAGTAGGGGAGAGTTGTAACATCCTGAGATAAGGCCTGGAAGTTTTGGCCTCGCCAGTGAGGGTTCGGCAATGTTTAGGCAAACTAGGGATTTGTTAAAAGAATATTAATAAGGAGTTTTTTTGGAGACACAACAAAGTAATGTACACAAAAATATATGGTAAGACGGTTCTCCAATTGGTTTTGTAGACTAGGGTTCGACAGTTGGTTTGGAGAACTGAGGTCCACCAATTGGTTTGGTGGACTAGGGTTTGCTAGTTGGTTTGGCTAACTAGGGTTTGCCAGTTAAAGTTGAGTCTGACTTAAATTAGGAAATTAAGATGGTTTGCTAGTTGGTTTGGCTAACTAGGGTTCGCCAGTTAAAGTCGAGTCTGACTTAAATTAAGAAATTAAGATATTGTGTATCTAGGACACTTTTCGTGCACATAACCTTCTTCTAATCGACTAGGATTCCTAAGTCAGGTAGGCTGTCCTAAGAATACGAAGACACTTAGTGCCTATATATACAACTCTTTTTCCATGAAAATTCTCTGTTCAGAACCAACTTCATAGAAACCAAGGTAAGTCTCTGTCCTATTAGGGTTGATTGCTTAGAAAACTAGGTTCACTCGTATATTTTAGTATGTTATTTTTGTTTAGTAATATGTGTATATTCATGTATGTATGTTGCGAACTAGCTAAACCATCTACCAGCAAGGATAAAGGCAAAGTAAAAGTCATTTAAAATTCTCAGCTTTTCAGTAAGTATTCAGGATTCCTTATTGTGTGTAAACTGATATGTTTTCCAAGAACTCTGGATTTTTAAACTAAGTTCCAAGAGTAAGATTTTTTACATAACTCTGTTTTCAATTTTTAACACTATTTTTAAGTTATGTTTTATGTGTGCTCCTATCGAGCTTATATTTTAAGATATGTTTTTAATGTACGCTTTATAAACTGTGTTTTTACGAGCTTTTGTGTGAGCTCTAAATCAAAAAGTGATTTTATGTGAGCTTGTATGTTGGTTATAATGGTATTGCATAGAATTATGACTACTCATCTATAAGTTTTTGATTTCGGCGTTAAGGTCATGGGACATGTGAAGGAATAAGGGAATTTCGAGCTATGCTCTATTCACAGGGACATGTTGGCGTACAGGAGAGTGTTTAGCTTATCCCTACAATTGTGGGATATGTTAAGGACTCTCTAAGTCACAAGTGAGGCGCTATAAGGATATTCGCTTATCCAACAAAAGACAAGTGCAAATGACTATGAACAAGTTTTTATGAAACTATTATTAACGATACAAGTATAAGAATAAGTACAAGTACATGTCTATATTTTAATTTTTCCTTTCAAGAATAAGCCAAATTTTTAAGTCTGATTTTCAAGAAAGTACATATGATTCTATTTTCAAACTTACATGTTTTTTCTGACAAACAAGTAATTGCGAACTAGGTCTCGCACACCTATGGAGAGCCCAGCTCGTAAAATAGTTTTTTAACTAAGCTTCTATTTTAAACACCATATTACTTAAGGCATGCTTTGATGTTCCTATGTATTCATTGAGTCCTCAATGCACACACCCACTCTTTTCTTACTGTGCAGGAAAGTAGGTCACAGATTGCAGTGGTGAGGTAGATGACCCGGGCGAGGCTAATCCCTGAATAGATATTTGTGAACCCAGGAAAATGGTGATGGGGTTAATTGTCTAAGTTAGTTTTATTATAGTTCCTACTATTATTTTATGAAACCTTGAATTAAACCCTTGTTGCTAAATTCTTCTTTTCGGTATGAATAAAGTTTAATGTTAATTGTTCCTCCTTGCATGCATGTCATGTTGTATTCTTATAATTTTTCAAAATTATGTCTTAACTCCACATCTAATTAAATTTTTTTGAGTAATTCTGTTCAAACGACCCTTGTATGTTTACGGCACCTAATATACAGCAGCAGAACGTCATAACCTTTCGTAAGCTTGATTGAAACAGAAATTTGTTTGAAATTCACATCAACCATGAAACTTAATTTTTATTTATTGATTTATTTAATATTATTGATAAAAAAAATGTGTTTGTTTTTGGTTTCTATTGTAGCATCCTGTAACTCGGGTTTGGCAACCAGACCGAGTAAGGGGTGTTATATTTAGTGGTATCAGACCTACAGTTTATATAACTTAAGGACTGAATGTAGCACATATTGAGTCTAGAAAATACATGCCACAATAACCTATATTTTTGTTTGATACTTTTGATCTTATCTGACTATGTTTTCTTATAGATTTGCAATGTCGTTCGAGTTTAATTTTGTCGCACATGATGAGGTGGATAGTAACATTCTGGAGTCTAAACATGGAATAAGTCAAAGTTCACTTGCACCCTATATACTTGGAAGTGAAGACCGTGGTGCACTCTTCCAAATGATGAATGAGTGGTTCGCTTAATTTGTCTGACCTACCATGATGGCTCCACCACCTCTACCCTCTCTTGTACTTCCCTCGACACCTTGTCATCCTCAAATATCGAATTAGGTAAATGTTAACCACCTCCTATGAATAAGATTCATAAATGTGAGGTAGAAGAATTTTGAGGTTGTATAATGATGATTCTGCGAAAGCCAAATATTGGCTAAAAGACAGTTTTTGATGAGTTAGTTTGCTCGCTAGAAGATAGATTAAAGTGTGTTATGTTGTTGTTGAAAGAATATGTATATCAATGTTGTGTTACTTTAACATCAGTGGTCCCGAGAGATCGAGTGACATGAGATTTCTTTCAAGCTGAGTTTAAGAAGAAATATATTAGTGAAATGTATTTGGAGAGAAATAAATGAGAATTCATGGATTTGAAATAGGGAAACTGCCAATTGTTGAATAGAAACATAAATTTGTCAATCTAAGTAAATATGCCCGATACCAATTAACTTCAGAGACTGAAAGGTGTATTCGATTTAAATAGGGTTTAAATGAAAACATTTGAGTAATGTTGGGTGCACTTGAAATAAAAGAATTTGTAGTGTTATCCGAGCATGCTCAAAAAATGAAAGCGGTTTGGAATGAGAAAAAATGAGCAAAAGTTAAAAATGAGAGCTCGAGCCAGCAAAGTATAACCAGAAATTTTCTAACTCCACTATCCAAGAAACCGAAGGATTTTAAAAGCTAGCCTTTTTCTTCCACTGGTAATCCGAGAAATAGTGCATTTAGACAAAATCATTCGAAGACTCAGGCTACTTTGGTAGCAAGTGCTGGTAGTGTTTGGAATGTAGACACACTCGTTTACGAACATTGTGGCAGGAATCATTTCGGTATTTGTAGATTCAAAAAGGGAGCCTGTTTTTGGTGCAGTTCATTTGAACATTTCTTGATGGATTGTTTGAATAAAACTGAATCAAGTTCAGAACAAATTGTCATATTAGTGATTGTTTCTTAGAAGGGTAAAAGATCGAGACCTGGGAACACCTCTGGAGCTAGTAGTAGTGAGGTGCGTGATGTGATCAATAGGTTTGAAGGTTGAGAACCAGCTAGAGCTTACGGGATTCGTGCTAGAGAGGAGGCTACGACACTTAACATTATCGCTATTACATTTCCTCTTTTTGATGCTCCTATTTATGCATTAATTAAACCTAGGTCAACACATTTATATATATGCACAACTTTAGTAATAGAAAAGAATTTTCCAGTAAAGTTGACTAAACTTGATATTAGGGTGCCAAATATGATAGGTCAGAGTGCGATTGTTAATAAAGTGTGTAAATATTATCCACTAAAAATTTGGGGTTACGAATTTCTTACTGATCTGATGTTGCCGTGAAATGAATTTGATGTTATTCTAGGTATGGATTGGCTAATAATCCATGTTGCAATTGTTAGTTACAAATAAAAACAAATTGTTTTGAAATGTCAAGTGATGATTTGATTAGTATTGAATATGATAGATCAGATAGTGTTACCAATATAGTATTGGCTTTTACTGCTTAGAAGTTTATTCGGAAAGGAGTAGAACCTTATCTAGCATATATTTTAGATACTCAAGCATCTGAATCGAAGATATATCAAGTTTCATGTCACATCTCAAAAATTAGGTTAGTAAAAATTGGGTTAATGAACCGAGAGTGGTCACGCCTAAATATTTTTTAGATAATCTTTTACTCATTTGATAATAAATAAGTATCAAATCTAGTGATTGATTAGTGGTGAAGCTATCCTTGATGACCTGTGTTCGAATACTTTCCCTCAAATTATTTTCTTTGTGGTACAATCTTGCTTCAAGCCTTAGCAAAGGTCACAACATATTTTTTTTAAAATAATTGTTGTAAGAGTGTGATCAAGCAAGTGAATTAGCCTAGTGGTTAATCGTTTAATTAGTTTCCTAAAGGTCCTATATTCAATTCCCCACACTCTCAAAATTTTTAGTTAAATTTTTTGACAACTTTAGCTTGTGTGAACACCCTTTGGCGTCCAACATACTTGCCATGAATGGGGAAAGCCTCTTTCCTTTCTTTTTAAGTCAACATGCCTTGTTTACCAAAACAGGATCACCCTTCTTGCTCTATTGTTCCCTCAACTTACCTTTTGCATCATTTTACTATGTGAGATAATACATTGAACCTAGACAAGATGAGAAAAACTCTTTAGATTCATCCTTTCTCCTTTTCCCTATTCATTGCCGTCCCCACCCTTGCTCCTTCCATTTCTCTCCATTTCTTTCTTTTGTTTTAGCCATCAACCACCTTTGCAGTTTTTCTTCCTCTTCTCCACCGCTTTCTTGAGAACTGAACCACTGCTGAACTTCCCTTTTTACCACTGTTTCTCCTTTATTTTGCTCCAATGTCGCCCCTTGCACCACCACTCACCTTTATGGCCACCACCTTGCACCATCATTGATATTACCATCTTTTCTTTATTTCTTTATTATTTTTATTTAATAATCTCCTCCCTTTCTCAAGTGCCGCAACACTTTTGTTCACCTCCTCCTCTGTCGAAATCTTATCTAACCACTGTCGTCGCCACCATTGAGTCGCCGTGCCACCACCAACATTAGTGAATCTTTATCTTTCTTCACCATTTTTCGATCTCTTCCATTCTTTATTCTAAACGAAATCTTACTTCTCCTATATCATTTTATTTTATTTTCAGTTCATTATTACAACTTTTACTCATCAATCTCTTTTTTCTTTATAATGATTCGTTAGTTACCATTCCCTCTTCAAATCAAGACCCTAGTGATCCATCAATCTTTCTAATCTGATCAAGTTAGAGTAAGTATAAGTTGGTTGAATGAAAACCACCATTTCTCTCTTATGCCTCTTTTGGCCGAATGTATTATGGGAACTAAGATGTAATTTCCTTCAATTCTAACACCTTGTACCTTATTCGTTTTGATGAAGAGCCAATTGTTATCAATAGGGAACACCCCCTAACTTGAGAAATGGCTAATCGTAATAGTGTAAGTATGGGTTGGAAATCTAGACTAATTCGACTATTATTAATAGAATACCTAAAAATGACACTTTAACGATAGATCATTATTTTACATTCATATTGGTAATCTGTATGGTTAAGATCCGAATGTGGGCATTCTTTAGAGTGATGATTTGTATTGGATCCACTATCTAGTATGGGTCTAACTTGATACAAGTTATATATATTGTTAAAAATGCTTAAATAGAATATTATTATTTGATTGATGTTTAATGTGAATAGTATAAGTATTCTGATATAAGAGATTAAATCCGTCAAAATGGACAATACAAGTAAGTGTTTTCGTACCAACTATTTTGTAAAAGCATTTTGTATGGTTATGTTTAATACTGATTTGAAAAGCATGTTGTTCTTATTCTCATGTTATGTGATAATATGGCATATATGATCATTCATGATAGTTAAAACGTGATGTTTCAATACATCGTGATAATATGTGATTTGCATGTCAAAGCATGCTTGTGTGATACCAAGTGTTAAATGATTGAATAAGCGAAATCTTCATGCCTAAAAGGGAAATTTTGTAACAAGTGAAAATATGTTTATTGTGGCCATATCACATGCATGGGGTGGGACATGTGTAAAGAGGAAGTACTAGTAGCTTGTTTGCACTTCTGGCAATTTATCTGCATTACTGGTGGCTTGACCATATTACTAGAATTTTATATACAATACTGGCAGCTTCTCTGCACTACTGGCAGTTTATCTGCATTACTGGTGGCTCGACCACATTACTGGTAGCTCGTCTACATTACTGGTGGCATGTCCACAATTTAGAGTGTCTGGATGGACAAGTTCCAGGGAACTCAATTTTGGAGTGTAGTGGTGATGGGTAGGATGTTTTAAAATAAATCTGCATAATAGTTTTATAAAAAAAATACATTGCCATGATCATGTGCATAAAGAGAATTGATTATCTTGTATGATGATTTTATGCTTATTGATATTTATTTGTTAAAAGACTCACACTAAGCTTTAAAAGCTCACTCTTTTAGTTTCATAACCTTTTAGGTAATACTTGGAATTAAAGCTTGAATTTGGCATTCGGTGAAGCCTTTCGAATGGATTTTAACAATGAATTTATAAACTATTAGGTTGTTATTTTGGACTTTGGACATTGGATATTTTATTGGGTTGTTGCTTTATTTTACAACTAGAAACTATCGTGCATGCATGCTTGATGAAATTTCAAATATTTTAAATTAATGGGTTTATTTAAATTACTTATTATTTTACTTGGTTTTCAATAAGATTGTAATCTGTGATTTTTTCAAATCTACTGCTAAAGCATTTTTACTCCAAATCATTTTCTTTAAGAAATTATTAAATTGCAAATTCCTTATTTTTATGTTTTAAAATGACATTATGAACAAATACTGGCTTTTTCAAATATCCCTGTTTTAATAAGTATTTTTCAAAATGAAAATCACTCAAAATTTTAAATTTTAAAGTTTTCGTAAACACAACTGAAACCTAGTTACTCTCAACAAGTAAACGTTTTACAATGGTTTTTATGTAACCTCTGAGATTCAGTCATAAGTCTAGGCCGAGTTTGGGGTGTTACATTCCTGCAGTTCAAGAATTTTTTGATGTTTTTCCAAAACATTTACATGAGTTATCGCTAGAAAGAGAAGTCGAGTTTATGATTGATCTAGTAACAGGGACTACTCTGATATCTATCGCACTGTACAGAATGGCACCTAAAGAACTAAAAGAGTTGAAAGCACAATAAGAATTAATAGATCTGGGATTTATTTGACTGAGTGTTTCACCGTGGGGTGCTCCAGTTTTATTTGTGAAAAAGAAAGAAGACCCTTTGAGATTATATATCGATTACATGCAGTTGAATATGATGAATGTAAAGAATAAATACTTGTTACCTTGAATTGATGACCTATTGGATCAGTTAAAAATGGCTACCATTTTCTTTAAAGATCGATTAGCTATCAAACTATTATTTGTTGCTAGTTAAAGAACCATCTGTACTAAAAACAACATTCAAAACTCAATATGGACACTATGTGTAACACCCTGCCTGGCAAAGCCTTAGCATTCAGTTCTTATAATATCAAAAAGATGGTGTTTAGAGTGAATTCTGAGTGAGTAAGGCATTAGATTTGATTAAGGATATGAATTCTTTGAATGTGCCTTCAGGCGAAGTCTGTGCTAGGCGAGCTTGGTGGTTGGGCAGACTCTTTAGAAGAGTATACGCCACCCCAACTGATACACTAATGAGTTAAGTCCTTAGTTTCATAAAAGCCATGTACTATATTATTTTTTTTATTATTCTAGTTGAACAATTTGGTTAGGCAAATGACAATTGGTTAGAATAGAACTAAGTTACATGAAAAGGATTGTGTAGCCTCTAGTAGGGCAAGAATCATTGCAAACCATATTGGCAAATCACGGCAGACGAATGAAAAGAATGAAATAAATAATATGGCTCGGTCATGGACTTTGGTATGGCTAACACGAAGAAGGTTGTCTGCATGGTTGCATAGGCTTAGTATATATGCCAAATGAATAGTGTCTCATGTACAGTATGGTTGTGTTTGGTGTTCGCCAACTGGCAAACTGTATGATCTCTTGAGTTGGATAGGTTCTACATGTGTTCACTGAAATGTTTGCTCTTAAACTCACTAAGTTCTTTGAACTTACTTAGTTACCTTTCCTTTTTAAGCCTCTTGAACTTACTAAGTTCTTTGAACTTCTAACATTTTGTATTATGCATGGCCTGGGAGTGGCATCTAGATATTTTATTTTGAAAATCGATTTATGTATTTGAAATTATGCTAAAGAATTATAACCCCTACGAAACTTTCAGTGACATTTCTATGTTTTTTATTAAAGTGTATAATCTTATTATCTTGGAATGACAAATTTTTTTATAATTCATATTCACTTAAACTGTACCTTTATGGGGTCTACGCCAGTCAAGAGTTTAAAGAAAAAGATTTTAAGGCAGTGACACACTATTTCTAGATCCTCTTTAAGGATTAGGTTCGGAATGTTATGTAACGACCTAATTTTAGTGATATCATATAACACCCCAAACCCGGCCTAGACGTTACGGCCAAGCCTGGTGTGTCACATTGAAGTGTTTTTCGAAAACCATGTTTTCATTGAAAACCCTTCGTAATGTTTAGAAACTTTTACTGGTAAACTTGTATAAAGCCTTTATTTTTTTCCAAAACGTGATTCATTGTAATAATCAAAACAACTTTGTAAAATCTTATGGAAAAATTGCGAAAGCTTGTAAACCTTTGTAGTTGTGGAAACATGTTATTAGAAAAACAGTTTAAGCATCAGAAAATCAGACTTTCCTGGTTACGGCTTAAAGTGAATGGATACTACGCATCTGGTAGGATTCAAGAGAAGAGGAGGTGAGTCATTTAGACTACTTAAGTACCAAGCTCTTCTTAGATCCAATCCTAGACATGCACACATCCATTGCCACACTTTACCCTTATGACTTGTCCACAAACAACAAATTAAGTTTAAACATATTTAAGATATTTATTTATGAAAACATTTATCTTGTGGAAGCTTTGCTCTGTTTTCGAAATATTTTGAAAAGAAGCAACTTTTATAAAAACGCGCCGTAGAGCTAACTGATTTCAAAACGATTTAAACAATGTCCTACTTAAGCTAAAAATAATTAAAGAATTAAAGAATTAAAAACCCAAAATAAAATAAATAGAGCGGCCTTATTACAACCCAGAAACCAAAATTAAATAATCTAAATAAATAATAAAATGAAATAATTGAAAACCAGAAATTTAAATCTTCCTGTCACTCTGAATCCCTCCCAGCTTCAAGTCCACCAACTAGGGCTCACCTGTATATTACAATCACTAATAATCCATCTGTCATTGCAAAAGTCTATTTAACTTAGTTTATCAGTTTTAGCTATTGGGCCCTAAACCCCTAATAGGCCCTATAGTGTCTATTAACAAATTAAGCCCATTTAGTTCAAATTTTATGATCAATTTATCAGTTTAAACGATTTTGAACCTACAGTCTATCAGTACATATTATTTACCTATTTTCACCCATACGGACCCGTAAGCCCATTGGGCCCATTTTTAGCCCATCGAGGCCTAATTATCGAAGTGCACGAAATTTCACACATGACTAACTTACCACTTTGCAATTTCAGATCTAACGTTTCCTAAATATCTTGTGAGCACTTGCACACTCACAAGCCCACGAAATGTCAAAATTTTGGCATTTCGGCTTTTACCGAATTGAACTGAAGAGGGTGTTTGATACACACCTGTTTCACGACGATTGCTACTGAGATCCC
Organism: Gossypium stocksii; assembly: GCA_020496765.1. Lineage (NCBI taxonomy): Eukaryota > Viridiplantae > Streptophyta > Magnoliopsida > Malvales > Malvaceae > Gossypium > Gossypium stocksii. The sequence continues at coordinate 62,654,374 of CM035622.1, forward strand.
CCACGATGTCCTACAATCGATTACCATAATTCTTAGATTGCAAATCTACAACAAACAATCCCAATATTCACTTACCTATATTCGGCCAATGCCCCTAAAACCTTCAAAATCTTACCTTTGCCGAAAATCGATGACTAGATCTAAGTCTAGTCGTTCCAAAGATCCAAGCTTTCAATCAATCACCTCTAGAGCACACTAATCACCAAAAGAAATCATTGGTTAATGACCCTTAGAGCCCTAAGCCCCAATCGACAGCCTCCCTAGATTTTAGGGACTTCGGCTTTTTCTAAATCGCAAAATAATGTAGATCTGGGATAACGAGTACTTACCACAGTTTCTCCTTATGTTCCTACTCAGATTTGATGTAGATCTATCCCCTAAACACTAGCAAAACTCGAATCTTAGAGATTTAAAGATTCGGCTATGAGCTCCTATGGTTATGGCAGCTTTGGCTTTTTAACTAGTTAAGAAGATGGTGATTTGGGGTTATAATCTTGTAGTAGTGTTGTCGACAGGTACTAAGGGTTTAGAGAAGATGAAATTCAGTCAAAAGGAACGAAAAAAATAGCGGGAATTGGCTTGGAAAAATCGGCACAAGAAGTAAGTTTTTAGGATTTCGGCTTTTATGGCAATCGGCTATGGTGGTTTTAGGGAGATTAGAATTGAAGAAAAGATGGATTTGAGTAACAGGGATGTTTGGCTGAGGTAGAAAGCAAAAAGGAAATGAAAGTAATGGAGGAGAAGAAGAGGAAGAAGAAATCAGCACAGAGTAGAAGGAATCTGCGTTTTCGGCTTTTGTGAAAACTTAAAGAAGGATAAATGAAAGTGAAAGCTTTTAGGTGGCTAACCCTAATTTGTCATGACAGAAAAAGAAAAGAAACTAACCCTAATTACTAACAAAGCAATCAGCCCAACCTTCCTAAGGCCCTAGCCGATTCTACTTAAGTGATCACATGCCCGGCACATGCCTAAAAATTAAAAGTAACCATATGCTTACCTTGCAACTTGAACTCTGGACCTTTAATTCCTTCCCAGGCGCCATTTTTTTAGGAACTTAGTGGTGCCACATTGCCACTTTGCCAAAGCTCTATTTTGTGTCATAATACACAAAGTTTTTTCTTAAAAGCCCACTTAACCAAGTCTCCTATCCACTTGAAATCCAAAATTGATATTTTACCAGGTTTTAACTTAGGCTTGGGTCTTCTAAAGGCCCACTAACACTTTTAAACTCAATTCCAATATTCAGACCACCAAAATTTCAAGATTTCACCAAAATCACAAAAACCCGAAAAATACCAAAAATCATGACGTCATCTAAATTACTCAGGCTGTCTTTCATCCGAACCCAGACTCAAAGCCCAATTCTTCTAGGCCCAAATTCAAGGTGTTACAACTCTTCCCCCTTAAAGAAATTTCGTCCTTAAAATTTCCAAATAATAAAATAGTCGTGCAATACTATGCTACTACGCTACCGCTGCGCATTTTGATCTAAATAATTTTTAGTGCGACCTAAAACATCTAATTACCGAAGTAAATAAACATCTATCAAGCATGCATACAATTCGTGTCCAAACATCACACACACCTAACTAGAATAAGCTTGGCAATCTTGAGCTCGATGCTCCCTGGACCCACATCTAAAGCATGCTCTTGTCGTCCTATGGCATTCACCCGTTTGGTCGTGTCTTAACATGTATATTTCGAAGAAAACTAGCTTGGAAGAGTTTTTTCTAAATTTTCAAAAACTAATTTCCAGAAATACCCTCTTTGGGCCTAAGTTTTAAAAAAATTTTGAAAATCTTTTTTAGACCCGATCCACAGCCGAGTTGTTGCAATCGGGCTCTGATACCACTAAATGTAACACCCCAAACCCGGCCTAGACGTTACGGCTAAGTCTGGTGTGTCACATTGAAGTGTTTTTCGAAAACCATGTTTTCATTGAAAACCCTTCGTAATGTTTAGAAACTTTTACCGGTAAACTTGTATAAAACCTTTATTTTTTTTTCCAAAACATGATTCATTGTAATAATCGAAACAACTTTGTAAAATCTTATGGAAAAATTGTGAAAGCTTGTAAACCTTTGTAGTTGCGGAAACATGTTATTATAAAAATAGTTTAAGCATCGAAAAATCAAACTTTCCTGGTTACGGCTTAAAGTGAATGGATACTACGCACCAGGTAAGATTCAAGAGAAGAGAAGGTGAGTCATTTAGACTGCTTAAGTACCAAGCTCTTCCTAGATCCAATCCTAAACATGCACACATCCATTGCCATACTTTACCCTTATGACTTGTCCACGAACAACAAATTAAGGTTAAACGTATTTAAGATATTTATTTATGAAAACATTTATGTTGCAGAAGCTTTGCTCTGTTTTCGAAATATTTTGAAAACAAGTAACTTTTATAAAAACGCACTGTAGAGCTAACCGATTTCAAAATGATTTAAACAATGTCCTACTTAAGCTAAAAACAATTAAAGAATTAAAGAATTAAAAACCCAAAATAAAATAAATAGAGCGGCTTTTTACAACCCAGAAACCAAAATTAAATAATCTAAATAAATAATAAAATGAAATAATTGAAAACCAGAAATTTAAATCTTCATGGTCACTCTGAATCCCTCCTAGCTCCAAGTCCACCAATTAGGGCTCACCTGGATGGATGGAAAGAAAGGGAGTGAGTTTGGAAACCTCAGTGTGTATAAAATGCCCATCCAGAGCCTAAGTCAGCTCAAGGCCACTGGGCCGAAGCCCTAACCAGATACAGTAAACTGGGCCTTCGCCCTTTCAGATAACAGTATGGCCCACAGGCCCATTTTAGAAAAGAGCAGATAATATCATGTATGCAAGCCCGACCAAGCCTAAATCTATCCGCTACACTCCACCCGTACCAGCCCTACACACCATGTGGGGAATAACTCAACCCACCCAGCCCTACACTCCACAGTTGCAGCATGGCTGCTCAGATAACAGTAAATTGAGGCAAAGCCTCCAATACGTGGACAAGCCACTTTCAGTACTTCCTCCACCAAGATCCCAGTCCCATGCAATAGATAATAATGACATGGCATACAGAAAACAGTAACAGTATAATCATGCTTTTTGCTCAAACTTAGCCCTAGGGGTATAACAATCATTTTGCTCCTAAGGGTAAAATAGTAATTTTCCACCTCTAAGGGTATTTCAATAATTCTATCAGTTTTTAGGGTTTCCATGCATATTACAATCACTAATAATCAATCCGTCATTGCAAAAGTCTATTTAACTTAGTTTATCAGTTTTAGCTATTGGGCCCTAAACCCCTAATAGGCTCTACAGTGTCTATTAACAAATTAAGCCCATTTAGTTCAAATTTTATGATCAATTTATCAGTTTAAATGATTTTGAACCTACAATCTATCAGTACACATTATTTACCTATTTTCACCCATACGGGCCCGTAAGCCTATTGGGCCCATTTTTAGCCCATCGAGGCCCAATTACCGAAGTGCACAAAATCTTACACATGACTAACTTACCACTTTGCAATTTCAAATCTAACATTTCCTAAACGTCTTGTGAGCACTCGCACACTCACAAGCCTACGAAATGCCAGAATTTTAGCATTTTGGCTTTTGCCGAATTGAACAAAAGAGGGTGTTCGATACACACCTATTTTGTGACGAATGCTACTGAGATCCCCCACGATATCCTACAATCGATTACCACAATTCTTAGATTGCAAATCTACAACAAACAATCCCAATATTCACTTACCCATATTCGGCCAATGCCCCTAAAGCCTTCAAAATCTTACCTTTGCCGAAAACCGATGACTAGATCTAAGTCTAGTCATTCCAAAGATCCAAGCTTTCGATCAATCACCTCTAGAACACACTAATCACCAAAAGAAATCATTGGTTAATGACCCTTAAAGCCCTAAGCCCCAATCGACAGCCTCCCTAGATTTTAGGGACTTCGGCTTTTTCTAAATCGCAAAATAATGTAGATCTGGGATAACGAGTACTTACCATAGGTACTAAGGGTTTAGAGAAGATGAAATTCGGTCAAAAGGAATGAAAAGAATAGGGGGAATTGACTTGGAGAAATCGGCACAAGCAGTAAGTTTTCGGGATTTTAACTTTTATGGCAATCGGCTATGGTGGTTTTAGGGAGGATGGAATTGAAGAAAAGATGGATTTGAGTAACAGGGATGTTTGGCTGAGGTAGAAAGCAAAAAGGAAAGGAAAGTAATGGAGGAGAAGAAGAGGAAGAAGAAATCGGCACAGAGGAGAAGGAATCTGTGTTTTTGGCTTTTGTGAAAACTCAGAGAAGGATAAATGAAAGTGAAAGCTTTTAGGTGGCTAACCCTAATTTGTCATGACAGAAAAAGAAAAGAAACTAACCCTAATTACCAACAAAGCAATCGGCCCAACCTTCCTAAGGCCCTAGCCGATTCTACTTAAGTGATCACATGCCCGGCACATGCCTAAAATTTAAAAGTAACCATACGCTTACCTTGCAACTTGAACCCTTGACCTTTAATTCCTTCCCAGGCACCACTTTTTTAGGAACTTAGTGGTGCCACCTTGCCACTTTGCCAAAGCTCCATTTTGTGTCATAATACACGAAGTTTTTTTCTTAAAAGCCCACTTAACCAAGTCTCCTATTCACTTAAAATCCAAACATGATATTTTACCGGGTTTTAACTTAGGCTTGGGCCTTCTAAAGGCCCACTAACACTTTTAAACTCAATTCCAATATTCAAAACACCAAAATTTCAAGATTTCACCAAAATCACAAAAACCCGAAAAATCCTGAAAATTAAGACGTCATCTAAATTACTCCGGCTGTCTTCCATCCGAACCCAGACTCAAAGCCCAATTCTTTTAGGCCCATATTCAGGGTGTTACATATCAGAACAATGGTTTCAGAACCACAAATCTGAGCTAGAAAGAAAATTTATTTTAATATTATTGCATGGTCTATAATATGATAAGAAAGTCATATTAAAGTACTGATAAGAAAAATTTTACCAATTATGTAAATAATTAGAAGAAGGACCAAATTGTATAAAATGAAGAAGTTGAATTCTAGTAGCTAAAAGGATTAAATAGGTATAGAATTTAGAATGAGAGGTCCTTATATGGTAATTAGACCATTAAGAAAAGTTAGTAGTTATGGATGAATCATCCATGGAAATTGAGAAAAATAAAAAGACTAAATTGGAAATTGAGGAAATTTAAAGATGATAATTAAATTAAATGGGATATATCATCATTTTGTATCATCTTCTTCCCAATTTACATGGAAACCATAGGAGAGAGAGAATAAACTTTTTTTGAAATTTATGGTACAAATTGAAAGGTCGTTAACAAATAAACAATTTTTACAAAGTGACTTTTGATGAAAATATGATTTAGGGACTAAATTGTAAACTTGTAAAATTCATGGAGAAATTCTAAATTTTATGAAACATAAGGGCTATAAATGATATATGGAAATTTTAGTTAGGCTTGGAATAAGGATTAGATTGCATGAATTTCATTTTCCAAGCCTAGGGACAAAATTGGATTTTATAAAAAGTTTAGGGGCAAAATGGAAATTTTGCCTAGAATAAAAATTGAACTCAATTTGATGTGAAATGTATGAAATTGATGATTAAATTTAATTATATAGACCCGAAAAACTCAAATACAAAGCTAGATCGAGGAAATGAAAATATTTTGGATTAGTAGATTTTCGTGTACAAACAAGTATTGAGGTAAGTTCGCGTAACTTAGATGAGTATGAAAATATGTTGATTTAAATGATGTATTGAATTGAATGTGATATATGAAATTGAATATGTGAAATGTATAAATGTTGCAATATAAGAAATGAACACATATTTGGAATTACTCAAAATGAGTTAAGTTCTGTTGAATATTGGATTTTGATGGAAAAAGGTGATTTCCCTTGTTAAATTAGGTCCTGCATTTGTTGCTAACAGGATTTAGCTCAAACGAGTAATCCTATTGACCTCATTACAGATAGAATTTAACCCAGACGGGTAATCCTGATATAAACCCTCTCAGACATATGATACAGATTGGATTTAGCCCAAACCGGTAATCTAGACCAAGCTCTTTAGAGCATATGTTATTGAAAGGATTTAGCATGGACTGGTAATACTAATTAAGCTCATGTGAGCATATGCTGGAGACAGGTTTTAGCCTGGACTGGTAATCTTGTTGAATGACATGTGGCTTGAGAGTGTGCTTTCTGATTTTGTGCCCTAAAGGGTACCCCTGAACATGAATTGATGGATTTTTGAATTGTACACCCAAAGTGTACTACCTGAGTATGCATTGATATTTCAATCATTCAACGGACGATACCCTGACTTGGGAAATAATGAGATAAAAAGAAAAATGTATTGAATGTACATGAAACACCTGAAAGATTTGGCATGATAAGCTCATCTATGTTAAAAATGTTATGTGAATCTACTTGACTAACTCAAATTGTGGAAGTTGTGTATGTTAGTTTGTTAATCAAGTAGTTTGGATGTATATGTGTATGATTAATTCAATGAAAACTTATGGTAGGTTAAATTCTTGTTACATGGACTTATTAAGCATTAAATGCTTACTAGGTTTTATTTCTCTGTTTTATAGTGCTCGGAAGCTCGAGAAGGTTGGAGAACGGTCAGAGTATCATCACACTATCTATCGGCATATTTTGGTATAAATAGAAATACTACTTTGGTATAATGGCACGTATAAGCTATTAGGACCAATGTTGTTGTTAAATTGGACAAATGAAAACTAGTCACTGGAGTGGCTAGTGATGACTTGATTTTTGTCATGTTTATAAAGTAAAGTTATAATTTTATAAATATGTTTGGTATAGAATGTTTAATGCATGTTTTGAAAAGGTATGATTAAAAGTAAGAGTATAAGATAATGCTTCATACTAGATGATTGAATTGGTTTGAAAATAATGCTTGAATTGGTTGATTGATATTGGTGAGTTTTAGTGCAGGTGAATAGTGAATTTGGGTGAGAAATAGGGCTTGGAAATAGCCTTATTTTGTCCACACGAGTAAACACACGGGTATGTGTCTTGACCCTGTGTGACACATGGTTTAATACATGGGCGTGTAATCTGGCCGTGTGTCCCCTGCATCCTAAAAATTGAGAAATAGAATGCTCTGAATTGAGCACACAGGCAAAGACACGGGCGTGTGTCTCAACCGTGTGAAGTACACAGCTTAGAACATGGGCATGTATCTTGGCCGTGTGAAGCCTGCACCTAATTTTCAAAAATTGAATTAACCACACAGCCTAGCACACGAGCGTGTGACTTGGCCTTGTGACTTCTATTATTTAAGGTTTCCAAGTCAAAGAGTTACACGGGTTGGGGACACGGGCATGTGAATCCACATAGCCTGACCACACAGGCGTGTCCCTTACCATACGGGCGTGTGACTCCTTTATATAAGAAAAATTTTGTAATTTGATGAAAAATTTCCTGAGATGCCGAATTAGTCCCAAATTGATTCTAATGTATGTTGTTGGTCTCGAGGGTCGATTTAAGGGACGTTATGATTAATCTTAGTAAAAGAATAGTACTTGACTCAATTTAGATGTATATGTTCTATAAACTCCAATAATACCTCGTAACCCTATTTCAGCGACGGATCTAGCTTAAGGGTGTTACACGTTACACTATTAATTTTTTATTATGTTGTTCGATATGACTAATGCTCCTGCTATATTTATGGATTTGATGAATAGAAGGTTTCAATCGTATTTAGACTGGTTTATAGTTGTGTTTATTGATGATATTTTGATTTACTTTAAAAATGAAATAAAAAATGATCAACATATGAGAGTTGTGCTACAAACTCTGCGCGAAAAGCAACTTTATTCTAAATTCAGTAAATGTAAATTTTGGCAACTCGAAGTTAGATTTTTTGGGCACGTGATCTCTACAGATGGTATTCGGGTTGATCCGAAAAAAAATTATTATAGTTTTGAATTGAACACCTTCGCGAAATGTTATAGAGGTACGTAGTTTTCTAGGCTTAGCAGGTTATTATTGACAATTTGTGAAAGGCTTTTCCACGATTGCCTTACCGTTAACAAAAATACTTCAAAATTGTCTAAACTAAAAAGTGTCAAAAGAGTTTTGATCAGTACAAAAAGATGTTGGTTGAAGCTCTAGTTTTGACTCAACCTAAATTCGGAAAAGAATTTGTAATTTATAACGATGCTTCATTAAAAGGACTAGGTTGTGTACTGATGCAAGATGGAAAACTTATAGCTTATGCCTTTCGTCAATTGAAATCACACGAGAGAAATTATCCATCGCATTACCTTGTGTAACACCCTGTTTTGACGAGTTCAAAAATTGTTGGTTTAACTAAGTAGTGTTCTAAACGGCATAGTTTTATCTCCCTAACTAATGCTCTTGGCGAGTAAAGTGGGTGCGTCACAGGCATTGAATTATTGCAGGGAATTATCTTGGAAAAGAGATAAATTGTTAAAAAGAAGAGCTTGGTAATGAATTAAGGAATTTTGGGTAATTGGGTCATCGCCGTAAAGTATTGTATGCCAAGTTTGGTTAGTCATGGTACTGGTTACATTCTAACAAGGTGATTAGAAATGAACAATGAAATTACTATATATATATATATATATTAGATTTTTGTACATGTTTCCTTTCAACTGTAAACCACCTATGCGGCAAATTGAATAGGATTATGACGTGTATCAAGTTTCCATAGGGAAAAAGGTTGTATATCTAGATAATCAAGATTGGAAAAGGGGAGTGTTTTTTCTCAAGAAGTATTTTTATCTAGATCTAAAGGAACCTAGAGTATTTCCTACTTTCACTTAAGCTAAGTTGTAGATCTAGATCTTCACCTATGAATGCTTCATGACAAAGTAAGGTTTTTTACCATCCATATTATGTTATGAAAGAGTAAATCTGTTAAGTTGGTAGATTAGTCAGATGGATTATATAAGGCCCTATTTGGGGATTTCTAGTGTTAAAAAATGATGGTAAGAAAGGGGTAGGGTATTTGAATAGACCTTGATGAGTTTCCATGATCTGTAGTAGTAGTTGTTGTTAATCTTACGAGGGAAGTCTAAATCTGGAGTTTCGAACTACAGTTGGTGAGAACCAAGTGAGTACCTAAGCCTACTTTTATATGTTGTACATTATTTATTCTAGGTACTTCTATGAAAGATCGTAAGAACTGTGATTTGAAACTAAAAGGGATGGTATGATGAATATGTTGATATATAAAAGTTGGATAAGACTAGTATGTATAGTCTGCATGAACCTGACAAGTATAGAGTATATAATGGGAAATTTGGAGTCAAAAGTATGACTATAAGAGAATGTCTGAGATGTATGTTAAGTTTGGTGCAAATGCATGAAATGTTTGTTATGTGAGTCTGTGTTTTTTCACTATGGTGGGCTTTAAAAGGGGTTTGTCGAGACTTTAATCTTGATCTCTAAAAAGAAAGCCCATGGCCATGGCACCATATCCTTAAAGACCATGGCTAGCAGGTTATAGCATTATATGGAAAGGCATAAAGGAATTTTATTATCTAATGAGGTTTTCTACGTGACCCAAGACTGTGAGGGGCAAACCTCATGAAATCTGAGTCTAGGGGAATCCCTATCATGAACATGAAAGAAAATAAAAGCCTTTGTAGCATATCTAAAATGGAAACCTTTGTGGTGATTTATGAAATGGAAGCCCTTGTAGCGCATTTGAAATGGAAGCCTTTGTTGGGATCTAAGAAATGGAAGTTGTAACACCCAAAAATTTTGGCTTTTGTGATTTGTTGTGCATGAAAATTTTGAAATTGTTTTGCGATTATTTGGCACAATTAAATGTCTGCTTTAATGGTTATGTGCTTTGGGTATGTTGGGAAGGTCCCAAGTTCAAGCCAAGACTTGGGCTAAATTTTGGTTTTTATTTGAATAAAGCCTAACCCTTGGTAAATAGGCTTAAAAGAATTTATTTGTAAAAACATACCAGAATGGGCCTGCTGGTCTGGTGGTTAAGTGGTGTGGTTATGAGTGAGAGGTCTCATGTTTGAATCTCCACTATGGCAAGAGTATTGTTTTTGTTGCAAATTTCGGCTAGTGTTTGAAATGGTTTAGAATACCGTAGTAGTTGAGGTTAAGGGGTTATCAAAATATTTTCTGATTAGTTTTTTTTTTGGGCAAAATCTATTCTCTTTTCCCTAAACTCTTCTCTACCAATTTTTCTCTTCCCAAACCTCTACTGTCAAAATTTTGCATCTACCAACCCTTTCTTCCCCGTTTTCTTTGCATTCAATTCATTTTTGTGCACATTTGGGGTTTCCGTCAGTTGGTAAGTTTCCATCTTAAAACTCGAGTGTTTCCTCGGTTAAATGATTAAAATCGATAAAGTGACTGAATTGGGGCTTGAAATTGTCAGTTCTAGGTTCTGGAGTGCTCGAGGGTCGTTTGGGCTTCAGTCAGAATCAAGTGTATACCCTAAATGCTCTAAAAATGTATTTCGGTGGAAGCCAAAAACAAAATTGTCGACACCACATGGGCCTGTGGACTGCCTGTGTAGAGGCCGTGTGGTGATACACGACCGTGTGGTCGACGAGTGAGGCCGTGCACGCGCCGTACGGGTGTGACAGACATGGGCGTGTGATACTGGCTAGGCCGTGTGAGAGGCACGGGCTAGGCCAATTGGGCCATGTGGGCTACACTGGCGTGTGGGGTTTTGGGCCAGGCCATGTGATCCACACGGGCAAGGCCAAGTTGGGCCGTGTAGGCCACACAGGCATGTGAGCCCACATGGGCAGGCCACATGGGTGTGTGAGCCCATCAATCTAAATTGTTCTGAAAGGTTGCATAGGTCTCCCTAGTCGACTGTTACCGATTAAAGGGGTCGGTAAGCATTACTTAGACCCTGTTCTGTGATATGATTCTGAGATGTGTGCTAGCATATTATACTTTGCATATGTATTAATACTATTTTGATCTGATCTAAATAAGATACGTATGGTATGTTTACTGTATGAAAGCATGCCATGACATTATTTATGCTGCATTGCATTGGGTGGGTTTGATATTGAAGAGAAGGAAGACTGTAAGGCTTTTAGCCGTTTGACTGGCAGCTGTACTGTCTTTACTTCTTATGTGCTGTTTACGGTACCACATGGTATGTAGGGTTGGATGAGTTGATTTTATCCCCATACTTGGTGTGTAGGGCTGGGGGGGTCGATTTTATCCCCACATGGTGTACAGGGTTGGTGGGCATGTAATGTATTGATTGATATGCATGTGTATCTGTATGGGCTAAAGCCTGAATGTATCTGATACTATTCTAAGTGGGCTAAGGCCTACACCGTTCTGTTAAGGGCTCAGGCTCGATTCATGACTGATTGACTAATATCTGTTATATGCATGCTTTACTGTGGGGATGTACACATTGAGTTTGTGAAAACTCACCCCTTTATTTATTTGTCTGTCAGGTAGTCCCCAGCAGTAGATGGATTGGCGCAACAGAGGGCTCGTCGGTGACCACTGAGACGTTTGCTACGATTTAAGACTTTAATGTTTTTACTATTTTTATTTCATTTTATTGGGCTATTTATCTAATTTGGGACTTGAACAGTTTTTGGTTTTATTTTGGAATTTAAATTGTTAATTTTATTGTTTTACAAATTGCGACATCTTAAGTGTGGTTTTAAAGTTAATTTCAGATTTTCATATGAATGAACATTTTTTAATGCTTTCGCGATAAAGAAAAGATAATAATTTGGACAAGTTCTTGATATTCAAAGCGGTTTTCCAAAAACACTCTCATGTGACGCCACCAGATTTGGCCATAACGTCTAGGCCGGGTTTAGGGTGTTACAGAAGCATCTGTGGCGATCTCAGAAATAGAAGCCCTTGTGGTGAACTAAGAGATGGAAACCTTCGTGGCAAATCTGGTAAAGGATTCATTTGTGGTACATTCTAAAGAATAGCCATTGTGGTAACCTTTTAAACGAAACACCTACGTGGTAGACCTTTAAAGAAAGAAATGATTTCCACTATGTAGTTTAAAGTGATAGAATTCTGGACAAATAAGGAAGGAACAATATGAAAGGCAGATTTTGGACTTATAGCCTTCGCAAAAAATAATATAGGTTATGCCCTTGCAGTAGGTTACGAAGGAATATCCTCTATGGTGGATCCTATAAAGAAAGTTCTCATGGCACACACAAAATGGGTTATGCCTATGATGTGTTCCGAAAAGGCTCTAAAGAATAAACCATGAAGAATGCTTCTTGTGGCAAAATCTATACTAAGTGATTGGCGTATTTCTTATTATTTATGAATACAAATAGTGAGATTAGTAAGTACAAAACATATCTATGGGTATTATGGTAAGGTACTCAATATGGTTAAGATTTGTTCAGGGATGGAAATTTTAAAAGATATAGTGAGATAATGAGAATGTATTCTGGAAATGAACGTAAATATGGTGCACTCGAAAAGAAGTATCGATCACTTGAGTAGGGATCTCTTCCTAAAGTTTGAGGAAGTTATGGCTTAGTGAACAGAGGATGAAGGTAAGGTCTCAAAGGCACTGAAAAGAGGGAAATGGTCACAGAGTAAGGTATGGTAACGAGCAAAAATAAAGAAACAGAAATGGAAGCAGCTTTTGTTAGAGACTCGGTGAAGAATAAAAGCAACAAGATGGTTCTTGAAACAGTAAATATGGCGTGCAAGTATGATTCAGGTAAATGATGGTTGCCTCAATAAGTTCTGTTGAACTTATCTCTGTGTGCTATGTTTCAAGTGGGTTTGAAGGGTCTTCGCCTAGAGGGACAATGCTAGGGCTACGCTGAAGAAATAGTGTAATAGGCTATTATGCATATAGAGCAATCTTGATGGCATATTCGAGTCTAAGTTGTTTTATAAAAGTCTTTTTACACAGAGTAATCATGATAGATAAGGACATCAATTTAATCATAGTTGTAAATAAATTCTCTATGTATACCAATTGAATTCTAGTATCGCTCACATTTATGTATTTCTTAGAGGAATTATTAAATAGTTTTAATCAAATGTAAATTTGTGTAATTAAGTGAGCTACATATGAACTAGAGTAGTAACACCCTAGATTAAGATCTGGTTCATCAGATCGGGTTTGGGACATTACACATTGAGTTAGTCATGATCGTTTTTGCTTTGAAAATTTTGTGACATTACCTATACAATGAAAAATGTCATATTTTCACTGATCACAAAAGTTTTAAATACTTTATAACTTAGAAGGAACTACATCTGAGACAACTTAGATAGCTTGAATTACTAAAAGACTAAAACTTAATCGTTCATTATCATCTTGGCCAAGCAAATATTGTTGTTAATGCTTTGAGCTAGAAATTTTTATTTGCCTTTAAAGCGTTGAATACTCGATTGACTCTAGAACATGATGGTTCTATTTTGGCTGAGTTGAGAGCTAGATCAACATTTCTGCAACGACTCTGAGAATTAAAGAAAAGTGATATTGTACTGCAACTGAAACAAGAATTGATAGAAAATGGCCAAACTACTAAGTTCGGTGTTGGTGAAGATAACAATTTGTATTTTAGAAATCGTTTATGTCTGCCAAATGATTTAGCTTTGAGACGGGACATTTTGAGTAAAGCTCATAACAATACTTATTCGATTCACCCTAGTAGTATAAAAATGTATAATAATTTGAAGCAAATATACTGATGGCCAATATGAAACGTTAAATATCTAAATTTGTGACTAAATATTTAGTGTGTCAATAGGTGAAAGTCGAGCATCAAGTTTCATCGGGTTTATTACAACCTGTAATAATTTCAGAGTGAAAATGGGAACGAGTTACAATGGATTTTGTATTGGGATTACTATTAACTCCAAAAAAGAAAGATGTCATCTAGGTCGTTGTTGATAGATTGTCGAAATCTACGCACTTTATTCCTGTAAGAACAAATTATTCACTCAAGAGATTGGTTGAGTTATATATCTCTAATATTGTTCGATTACATGGCATGCCGATATATATTATTTTCGATCGAGACCCAAGATTTACCTCTAGATTTTGGAGTAAGCTACATGAAGCTTTGGGTATGAAATTGAATTTTAGTATTGTGTTTCATCCCTAGACAGACGGATAGTCTAAGCAAGTAACTTAGATTCTCGAAGATATGTTGCGATATTGTATTATTGAGTTTGAAGGAAGTTGGGAGAATTTTTATTGTTAGATGAGTTTTGTAAACTGAAAAATATATATTATTTTTTCTATATAATTCATCACCTTTTTACTTAAATTTGTTGTTAAAACCAAGTGATTGTTTAATGAATTAATGAAAAATGTGAAAATATGACAGTAAGACATAGAAATTATTAAAATGTGATTTTATACTTTATTATATAGTTTTCATGCATAAAATGGCTTATTTTATGTTTATTTAAGCTTATTATATTTTTATGGGTCATGCATGATTAAATTAAATAATAAATTATAAAATTATTTTTAATAATTCAACTTAAATATTTCATTAATAAATTGGATTTTAATTAATTACGTAAATTGATAAATTAAAGTGGTTAAATTATATTCTTTGGTCCTATAATTTATCTACTATATTTTGACAGGTTTGAGAGCTTTATTTTGATGTCAAAACCATCCAAATTGGGGACCAAGTCAACCTAAAATTTTGCTGCACATGGATGTTTATAAACCATTTTTTTGGTTTAATTACACAACGTCCTTGAATAGTTAAAGAAATTAGAGATTTACCTGAAGATTTGCATGTGATCGAGTCTTAGTCATGAGTTATTGTGGCACTCAAATAAAGCAAAAAATCAACTCAATTTCCTTAAAGTATGGCCAGCTATGTAACAGCCCGGTTTAGACCCTAATCGGAATGAGTGGTTTCGGGACCACTTAACCGAGTTAAAATATTATTTTTATTATTTTAATAATGTTTACAGTGTGGTAGTATTACTGTGTGAAAGTTTCTTAAAGAAATTTTACCAATTAAATAGTTAATTCGATAAAAAGGATTAAATCGCGTAAACTGAAAACTATGTGTGCCATTAGTAAAATGACTTATTTGATCATGCCTTTATAAATTGGAGTCCTTGCATGGTAATTATACCATTCCAAATTTGAGTGGACGGTAGTGGACCTTGAATTACATAATTTATATGGTTATTAAACATGGGTATTTTAGTAAATTATGGAATAATGCTTAATAAAATAAAACCATATGATATTTTTATTATGTTTCATCATCTTCAACCGAATAACTAAACAAAAAAGGGTTTTGGAAGTTTTTACATTCGGGTAAGGCATTTTGCTCAATCAACATACGGTTTTGTCTCAGTTTTTAATGATTTTTATGTTTTTAAGCTCGTTGCAGCTAGGTATAGCTGACCCTTACCTCAATTTTTGAAATTGGTTGTGTTTTTGAAATGTGCCATTGATGAGTACATGTTTGTTTTATTATTTCTTGATAAATTATTGATGGTTGTTTATAGATATACAAGTTTTATAAAGAGATTTTTGATGAAATTGAGTATTTGGGATTAAATTGAAAAAAGATAGAATTTTTGTGGTTAGAAATGTGAATAAAATGAAAATATGGGCTGTTTAAATACTATAGAAAATTTGGCTAAATACATGTATAATGGGATTTTGTGTATTTTTGCATAATTATGCATTAAGGACTAAATTGTTAAAGTATAAAAATACAAGGGCGATTTTGCAAAATGGCCAAAATACTTGTATATGTATTTAATTGATTATGTTAGTGAATAATTGAGTTAAATTTTGGTTAGATTAGATCAAGATCAAGACAAACAAATTCAAGATTTTGATCGAGGAAAATAGGAAAGTAGACGAATAGTCGACGGATACACGAGGTAAGTTCGTATGGTTAAAAATCGAATTATTAGCTACTGAAATTGTTTTTAGTTGATGGTAATTGTATACATAATGAAGAATTTACTAAAATTATCGCCTCTATGAATATGTTGTCGTCACTAAATTATATGATTAAATTGATACAATAATTATATGTTATAAGAAATGATGGATAATTGGCCAAATTGTCAGTATGTAATGGTAGATATATTAAATGGCTTTGTACTTGATTATATTAATATTACATGATGATGGAATGCCATAATATATTCGGTCTTGTGTTTGGAAGTAATGAAGTACTTTGGGGTTGAGTAAATGTATATTGGAGTTAATTGAGTTTTAGTATATGATAAATTAAATGCCTTGTATGTGGTAAGTTACTAAGCAAATATTTTTCGTTGATTAAATTAAATACTATATATATACATAAATGTGCCGAATTGAAATGTATAAAAAGTTGAGGTTGCCTAATGCAAATAGAGTTGATAAATTTGAATTGATGAATATTAAGTAATTGAATTTCGGCACTGAGTGTGGGAGTAAAAAAGGTTACGGATGTAAAAATTGTACTAAGTGTGCGAGCCTAATTATTGAGCACTAAGTGTGCGAATTCGATATATAATGTTAAATAACTATTGGCACTAAGTGTGCGACTTTTCAAGTAATCGGGAATAGTCGAATGTATTTTTGCCTTGAATTTTTTGAGAAGTATTTATGATTTATAAATTTGAATTTAAGCAGGTGAGTATCAAACCTATAGGGTTAATATTATTGATCATAAATCTGTGTGATTGATAATGGTAAAGAAGGTTGCATGATAGATGTACAAATTGGATGAGTAAAAGGATATGATTATATATATCTATATACAATACCATGTAGTAAGTTTATAAGTAATTAGATGTATTGAATTTTAATTAAATGCAAGTATTCATGTTGAAATGAAATATATGAAGTTATATGTGATATTGCCGAATGGGTGATATCTTGTTAATCATGCCTAAGAAAATTACTTCGATTGAGTTTTAACATTTGAAAGTCTGTATGAATTATGATGTATACTTATGATTTTGGATATGTGAGTTATGTGCTAGAATAAATTTCGTATTAGTGATTTTTCATACTATAAGTCTAGCAGGCCTTGAGCTGGTGTGATTTATCAGACTATAAGTCTAACAGGCCTTGAGCCGATGTGATTTATCAGGCTAAAAGCCTAGCAAGCCTTGAGCCGGTGTGATTTATCAGGCTAAAAGCCTAGCAGGGCTTGAGCCGGTGAGTTTTATTAGTCTTGCGCCTAGCAGGCTTATACCGGTGTATTATTTTAGGCTCAATGCTTACAAAGTTGTGTGCCAATGTGGTATGGAATATGTAAGACGAGTTGGATTGTCAGGTATGACCTAATTTATTTTCTATTCGAAATAAGGTGTGTAAGTAACACGATTATTTGTTACAAATTATGAATTATTGAAATAAAAGATGATATATGATATAGTATACATAAATGATAAATGAAATTATATGAGTATTAAAAAGTTACATGAGATCAATGATTTATATAGATGAATTGATACATGGTTTAAATGAAATATAGTTATGAAAAGTGACATGATTTATGTAACACTCCAAACCTAGCACAAACATTATGGCCAGATCTGGTGTGTCACATGGACGATTGACTAAGCTTTTGATCTTCTTTTATTAAAACGCAATATTGTTTGTAGTTAAACCGTGTTCAAAAGTTTGTAAATAAGAATCATTTTTAGCTTTCAAACCGTAGTTATTACAGAGTAAAATTCCATTTTTAGTGGATCTCGTTATTGTGTTATTGATGTCAAGTTATTCAATCAATACGTATCGCATGTTTTGAAAACATTTGATTAAGTTTGGGAAAACCCGTATAAACTAGCCTACCGTTGTAGAAATAAGCAATAAAGAAAACAAAACCAAACATCTGAGCGGCCTTATTACAACTTAAACTCAAAATTTAAAATATAAATAAAGTAAATTTAAGAAAACTATAAACCAGAAACATGATTCACACGGCCACCCCGAATTTCTCGCAGCTCCAAGTCCTCTATGGTTGGGGGTTACTTGGATTGATGGACAAGAGAGGGTGAGTTTGTGAAAACTCAGTGTGTAAACGAACCCAACCAGTGTTAAAGATCAGTCGAAGCTCAATCTGGGCCGAAGCCCTATTCAGATATAGATTAAACTAGGCCTTGGCACTTTTCAGAAAATAGTGTGGGGCTTGGGCCCATTACAGAAAAAGATCAGTGCCATATATATGGATGTATGCAAAGCCCAAGCCCAGTCCAGCCCTACACACCACCCGTACCAGCCCTACACACCATGTGGGGAATAACTCAACCCACCCAGCCCTACACACCACAGTCGCAGCAGAGCTGCTAATACAGATATCGTGGCTAAGCCACCAGAACAGTAATACGAGGTAGAGCCTCTAAACAGATCACTGGCATTGCCACTTTTAGCACTTCCTCCGTATCAATAACCCAACCCCATGCAAATCAGAATATAACATGACATGGCATACAAAATATTAGATACAGTAACATGCAAATCTGTCAACTTTTCTCTAGGGGTAAAATTATCATTTAGCATCTAGGGGTAAAACGGTAATTTTCACCCTTAAGGGGTATTTTGGTAATTTTGCTATGTCTCTAAGTCTCATGCTTAATACGACCTTCTAACAGATCTAACGTCACTCCAAGCGACTCAAATAGCCCATTTATTCATACAGTGCCATCGGGCCTTGAAACCCCTAATGGGCACGAGGGAGTCTACAAGCTACTGTGGCCCGCTAAGTCTAAATCTTACACAAATTTTTGCAGAACTACTATCCAGTTTACCAGAAAATACATACCATATATTTATACCCATATGGGCCCGTAAGCCTATTGGGCCCAAATTCGGCCCATCGAGGCCCAAAACAGCCCAAGTGCACGAAAACGCGCATAGCAGCCTTACCATCCATTATTTTAAATTTCACGATACAGTACCGACCCACGAGCGCTCGCACGCTCGTAAGACCTCGAAATGCCGACATTTCGGCATTTCAACTTTTGCCGATCTAATCTACTAGAGGGTGTCGATTACACACCTGTTTGCGAACTACGCCGAGATCCCTCGAATAGTCAACCTACATAATTTTAATCACTATGTCAAACCACAATTCAATAGTAAATCAACACCATGGTGACTTATATATTCAGCAACCACTATCTTATCACCATTACTTACCTTTGCCGAAATCTAACCCACAGATCTAGATCGCTTTGCTATCTCTTATCCACCAACGCCCTTCACGAGATCAACCTTTAAGATCGGCTATGGACACAAGCAGATAAAAAGAGAGAACTTGAATCGGTTTCCAAAGAACGATAAAGGCCAATTAGTATAAAAAGGTTAAGGGTTTTGGCTTTTTATTACTCACTTGCAAGCGAAAAATAAAGAAGGAGATCACTTACCCAAAAGTTCACTGGCTTGCCTTGACAGAAGAGTGAATCCCTGATTACCAACCTAATCCCAAATCTATGGTAGATCTAAACAAAACATGAGAGAAAGAGATGAATGGATGAAAAAAGTTAGAAGATTAACAGGAAAAAGAGGATGGGATTCAATTCTAAAAGTAAAGGTAGAAGAAGAAGAAGTAGTTATTACGATAGAGAGATGAGAGTCTTGCAAGTTTCGGTTTTTCACACTAGAGATGAGAAGGGTTCGGCTTAAGGAGAAATCAACCAAGAAAAGATTTAAAACTTCGGGTTTTTGGCTTTTGAGACAATCGACCAAAGAAGAAATCAGCAAGAGACTAACTGTTTCGGGTTTTGAAATAATGGGCCAAGGTGGTTCAGGTAAATCGATTTCTACTAATGAAGAAAAGAAGAAAAAGCAGTGTAGTCAGCCAAAAGAAGCTCTAGGGGTTAGGGCTTTTGGCTTATGAAGAGAGAATAGAGGAGAGAAAAGAAAGGGAAGAAATCCAATGGACACTTTTACCTATTTGGCACTAAAGAAGGACAAAATAAATCCCGAAGGAATGGCAAAAAGAAATTGGCACACTCTCTTCACCTCAACTGCCGAAACCAAGACCCAAAAGATCCTAAAAAGAATTTGGCATACACCCTAATTGCCGCAATACACTACCCTTAGCCCCTTTGCCAAATATGCCATCGAAGCACTCCCACAATCGGCCAACTCTTGCTCCTCACCCAACTCCTAAATTTTCTCCTCTTATCACTCCTTAATCTAATCCCATGAACACTTCAAACTCCTTCCTTCAGAATTTAACTTGGAGTCCACCTCTTACCATGCACATGTAATAAAAATAAAACAAACACTTTGCTCACCAAGGGATTCGAACCTCAATCCTTCACAAGCTTCCACACGCCAATCCTATGCTCTAAGTGACGCCACCTTGCCATTTTTCCACAGGCTTCCTTGTGCCTTAAATCCCCAGCATTAATTTAAAAGCCCACTTAGTATAAGCCCATTCACTCATAAGCCTAAAATTTAAAATTTTGCCCGACTTTAGACTTAAAATTAAGCCTTCTAAAGGTCCACTAAATACACCCAACACATCAATATAGCACATCTAGCCATGCAAAAATAAATCCAAACAGAAATTCAAAAACCCTAAAAATTGGGGCGTTACAACTCTACCCCTTTAAAGAAATTTCAGCCTCAAAATTTACCTGGTCCAAATAGGTGAGGGTATTGTTGGCGTATCGCCTCCTCCGACTCCTACGTAGCTTCCTCTCTACCGTGATTATGCCAAAGCACTTTCACCAAAGGGACTGTCTTCTTTCTTAACACCTTGACATCATGGTCCAGAATTTGCACAGGCTTTTCTTCGAATGTCAAATCAGATCTAACTTTGATTTCCTCAACTGGTACAATGTGGGAAGGATCAGACCGATATCATCTTAACATGGAAACATGAAAGACATCATGAAACCAGTCCAACTCTGGAGGTAGTTCTAGCTGATATGCTACCAGACCCACCTGTTGAAGAACTCGATAAGGCCTAATAAACTATGGACTCAACTTGCCCTTCTTTCCAAACCTTAAAACTTTCTTCCAAAGTGAGACCTTCAGGAAAACCAAATCTCCCACCGAGTACTCAATTTCTTTACGCTTCACGTCAGCATAAGATTTCTGCCTATCTGATGCCTCATTTAACCGATCCCTGATCAGCATAACCTTATCTTCTATATCTGCTACCAACTCTGGCCCAAGAACCTGACGTTCTCCTAATTTTGTCCAACAAGTAGGCGTACGAAACCTTTGACCACACGGCACCTCATATAGTGCCATTTGAATACGCAACTGGTAACTATTGTTGTATGCAAATTCTACCAACGGCAAGTAATCTTCCCAGCTACCTCAGAAATCGATAATACACCCTCTCAACATATCTTCCAGAACCTAAATCACCCTTTTCGACTACCAATCTGTCTGAGGGTGAAAAACAGTGCTTAAGTCCAACCGTGTACCCAACGCTGCATGCAACTTCTGCCAGAATCGGGATGTAAACCTAGGGTCCCGATCAAAAATAATTTAGACTGGTACTCCATGAAGTCGTACTATCTTCACTACATACAACTTTTCTAATTTTTACAGTAAATAGTCAGTTCGAACGGGTATAAAATGAGCAGATCTAGTCAGCCTATCCACAATCACCAAAACCGAGACTTTCTTGGTAGGCGTTAAGGGTAGCCCACTAATAAAGTCCATGGTTACCCTTTCCCACTTCCAAAGTGGAATCTTCACCGGTTGCAAAAGTCTAGAAGGCAGTTGATGCTCAGCTTTCACCTACTGGCATGTTAGACACTTACCCACAAACTTCGTTACTTCCCGCTTAAGTCTAGGCCTCTAATACAACTCTTGTAAATCCTGATACAACTTATTCCCTCTAGGATGCATGGCACAAAGACCGCCATGAGCCTCTCTCAGAATTGATTGTCTCAAGTCGGAGTCCTTCGAAATACAAACTCTTCCTAGAAAGCACAGGACTCCTTCACTATTCAATCCAAAATCAGAAGTCTCACCACTCCTAACCTGTTGAAATCGAAGAACCAGTGACTCATCCACTAATTGCTTCTCCTTAATCTACTCTATCCAGGTCGGTCTTACTAGTAATTCCGCTAACAAGCTACTATCATCATACAGACTAAGACGAGCAAACATCACTCTCAGCTCAGTTACAGCTCTTCGACTTAGTGCATCAGCTACCACATTAGCTTTGCCTGGGTGATACTCAATAGAACAGTCATAATCCTTAAGCAACTCTATCCATTTTCGTTGCCTAAGGTTCAACTCCTTCTGAGTCAAAAGATACTTGAGGCTTTTATAATCTGTGTATATGATACACTTTTCTCCATACAAGTTGTGCATGTAGATCTTAAGTGCAAAAACTACTGCTGCCAACTCCAGATCATGTGTAGGGTAATTCGCTTCTTGAGGCTTAAGCTGTCGTGATGCATAAGCAACCACTTTACCCTCATGTATCAACACACAGCCCAATCCATCATGTGACGCATCACTATACACAGTAAAATCCTTCCCAAACTTCGATTGAATCAATACAGGTGCCTCAGTCAAAACTTTCTTCCACTTCTTGAAACTCTCTTGTTGTTTCTCAGTCCAAAAAAAGTGTACTCCTTTTTCTCAAAAGCTTCATCAATGGTGCCGCAATCAAGGAAAATCCTTCCACAAATCTCCTATAGTACCCTGCTAAACTCAGAAAACTCTAAATTTTTGACACAGATTTTGGTGGCTTACACTCCAGAACTATCTCAATTTTCTGAGGATCCACCCTAATCCCCTTATCAAAAACAACGTGACCCAAGTATTTCACTTCTCACAACCAAAATTCGCACTTGCTCAATTTTGCATACAGTTGCTTCTCCCTCAACACTTGCAGAACAGTCCGAATATGCTCATCATGATCCTCCTCAATCTTTGAATACACCAGAATATC
Organism: Gossypium stocksii; assembly: GCA_020496765.1. Lineage (NCBI taxonomy): Eukaryota > Viridiplantae > Streptophyta > Magnoliopsida > Malvales > Malvaceae > Gossypium > Gossypium stocksii. The sequence continues at coordinate 62,677,292 of CM035622.1, forward strand.
ATCTATAAAAACGACTACAAATTGATCCAAGTAGGGTTAGAATACCCGGATCATCAGATCCATGAAGGCTGCTGGTGCATTCGTCAATCCAAACGGTATTACCAGAAACTCGTAATGACCATACTGAGTCCTGAATGTTGTCTTATGAATATCCACCTTTTTTACCCTTAATTGATGATATCCAGATCGAAGATCGATCTTGGAAAATACTGAAGCTCCTCTTAGTTGGTCAAATAGGTTGTCGATCCTTGGCAGAGGGTACTTGTTCTTAATAGTCAGTTTGTTCAACTAACAATATTCAATGCACATACGCATGCTCCCTATGGAGACACACTTGGTCTAATAAAACCTCAGTCCAGGAGCTCTTGGATTTGCGCTTTCAACTCCACCAACTCCTTCGGTGCCATCTTATAAGGAGTAATGGACACTAGAGCTGTTCTGGGCAACAAGTTGATTCCAAATTTGACTTCACAGTTTGGTGGCAACCCCGAAAGCTCATCCAAAAATACATCCCGAAATTCCTTGACGGTTCTAACTTTTCCCACGGTCAAACTCTCAGAATCAAACTGACTTACATACGCCAAAAATGCCTCGCATCCTTTGCGAATCAGTTTTTTAGCTCTTAAGGCCGAGATAATGTTGGACAAGTAATCTCTTCGTTCCCCTATTACAGTTACCTCCTCATCCTCCGTGGTCCTTAACACCATCCGTTTGGCAGCGCAATCCAAAGTCATCCGAGGCTTTGCAAGCCAATCCATACCCAAGATGAGATCAAACTCTCCAAAGGGTAGCTTCATCAAGTCCACAGAGAAAATCCTACCCTGTGTCTCTAAAGATACATCTCAAAAGAGTCTGTCTACCCTAACCGAGTGACCCAGTAGACTTATCACAGATACCCCACTCACAGTTTTCTCATATTGCACACCCAACATCCCAGACACATCACAAGCAACATATGAATGGGTAGATCCTATGTCAATCAAGGCAGTGTATGGCGTGCTATAAATTAAAAACGTACCGGTTATGATGTCAGGTGCGTCACCCTCCTCTCGGCGCCGAGCAGTATAAACCAACGCCAGCTGACGAGCCTCAGCATTTCCAGCACCTCTGCTCGATGCTCCACATCCACGTCTATTTCCATTATCGCCCCTTACCTATCCACGGCCTCTCGGTGGTTGTTGTCTACCTATCACTGGCTGAACAACCCTTGATTCAGTAGCTTGCATCTGTGTCGGCCTCTGAGGACAATCCTTAACTCTATGATCTTTGGATCCACACTGGAAACATGCTCTAGTACGCTTCTAACATTCACCTAGATTTACCTTTCCACAAGCCCCACAAGCTTGTAATCTAACACATTCACTGAAACTGCTCGAACTGGCCTGTCTACTCTAGCCCTTTTAACAGTCCTACCCGCAGCACCCGAGGGTCCTGATTCCCTCCTAAATCGGTTCTGGTCTTTTTCATAATTCTGACGCTTTGTGCGCTTCACCTCCTTAGCAATCTTGGCTTTTTCCACTAAAGCAGCAAAATTACGCTCCCTCTATGGAGCAATCAGCACTCTTAGCTCAACTCTAAGGCCATCCTCGAATCGCACGCTACGTTCATACTCCATAGCGACTATACCACCAGCATATTGGGTTAACCTTAACAATTCAACTTTATACTCTGCGACTGTCTTTCTACCCTAAGTCAAATTCAGGAATTCCTTCCTTTGGGTGTCCACATAGCTCGCCCCGACGTACTTTCCTTTGTAGCCGTCTTAAACAGCTCCCAAGTCACCCGCTCAGCTGGGGTACCGTCCCTCACAGTGATCCACCACTGGTAGGCCTCGTCAGGCAGCAAAGATACTGCTCCTTTTAGCTTCTACTCCACTGAGTAGTCCAGGTCGTCCATTATTCGCTCCGTGGCCTCCAACCAATATTCAGCCATATTCGGGGCTACATCAGATAAGCCCCTAAAAATCTCCGCTCCATTAGCTCGGAGTCGTTCAGAAATAGATCCTTGATTTACCATTCCAGTACTCGCTCCAGTAACCCTTTCCAGAACACGAAGCATCACCTGGGATAAAGCATCATCCCATGCAGCCCAATCATAAGACCCCATCTTAGTTGCCAGTGGCGCTCATGCCTCCTCAGCTGGCATATGTCCAAAGGATGAAGACCCAGCTTGTGCACTTCTTCAGCCACGACCACAGCCTCTTCCACGTGCTGCCCTCGTACTTATATTGTATTATCTGATTACGAATTTTATGAATTAGTTCAATATTTCAGTATTTATTACAGATGTTTTATGAAGAGATAGTATTTTAGAGTTTTGTTTTCGCGAGATCGTAGCCTAGCTACAGTTTCAGTCCTCTAGAGTTTTCAATTTTCCCACTGGCTCAGTCTCCTATAGTCTTAGTATTACCCTAACTACAGAATTTCAGTAGAGTCTTAATACTACCTACAGTAGTATCACAGTATTTCAGTAAAATACAATAAAACAAAATATACTTACGGACTTGGTTCTAGAGTTTTGGTGTGCCACTCTTTGAAACCCAATTTAGAAAACCAGGTTTTGTCAATGATCAATACTTTTAGTAAACTTTGTTGGAAAATTCCAAAAACCCTAGACTTTTAGTAAAATGAAAACATTTTTTTAGATGAAAATCAATTTTAAACGAACTTTCTTAAGGAATTTTTAAAAATTGATTTCAAAACAAATTAGAACTTAGTTTTTAAGAAAATGTTTGAACCTATTCAACAGCCAAGTTGTTGCAACCGGGCTCTGATACAACTAAATATAACACCCCAACCCGGCCCAGACGTTATGGCCAGATCTGGTGTGTCACATGGACGATTGACTAAGCTTTTGATCTTCTTTTATTAAAACGCAATGTTGTTTGTAGTTAAACCGTGTTCAAAAGTTTGTAAATAAGAATCATTTTTAGCTTTAAAATCGTAGTTATTACCGAGTAAAATTCCATTTTTAGTGGATCTCATTATTGTGTTATTAATGTCAAGTTATTCAATCGATACGTATCGCATGTTTTGAAAACATTTGATTAAGTTTGGGAAAACCCGTACAAACTAGCCTACCATTGTAGAAATAAGTAATAAAGAAAACAAACCAAACATCCAAGTGGCCTTATTACAACTTAAACCCGAAATTTAAAATATAAATAAAGTAATTTAATAAAACTATAAACTAGAAATATGATTTAAGTGGCTACCCTGGATCCCTCACAGCTCCAAGTCCTTTATAGTTGGGGGTTACCGCATTAATGGAAAAGAGAGGATGAGTTTGTGAAAACTCAGTGTGTAAACGAACCTAACCAGTGTTAGAGATCAGTCCAAGTCAGTCTAGGCTAAAGCCGTACTCAGATACAGATTAAACTAGGCCTTGGCCCTTTTCAAAAAATAGTGTGGGCCTTGGCCCATTACAAAAACAGATCAGTGTATATATATATATGTATATATATATATGCATATATGCAAAGCCCAAGCCCAGTCCAGCCCTACACACCACCCGTACCAGCCCTACACACCATGTGGGTAATAATTCAACCCACCCAGCCCTACACACCATAGTCACAGCAGAGCTGCTAGTATAGATATCATGGCCAAGCCACCAGAACAGTAATACGAGGCAGAGCCTCTAGACAGATCACGTAGCATTGCCACTTTTAGCACTTCCTCCATATCAATAACACAACCCCATGCAAATTAGAATATAACATGACATGGCATATAGAATATTAGATACAGTAACATGCAAATCAGTCAACTTTTCTCTAGGGGTAAAATTATCATTTAGCATCTAGGGGTAAAACGGTAATTTTCACCCTTCAGGGGTATATTGGTAATTTTGCTATGTCTCTTAGTCTCATGGTTAATACGACCTTCTAACAGATCTAACATTACACCGAGTTACTCAAATAGCCCATTTATTCATACAGTGCCATCGGGCTCTAAAACCCCTAATGGGCACGAGGGAGCCTACAAGCTACTGTGGCCCGCTAAGTCTAAATCTTACACACATTTTAGCAGAACTACTATCCAATTTACTAGAAAATACTTACCGCATATTTATAACCATATGGGCCCATAAGCCCATTGGGCCCACATTCGGCCCATCGAGGCCCAAAACAGCCCAAGTGCACAAAAATGCGCATAGCAGCCTTACCATCCATTATTTCAAATTTCAAAATTTTGTACTGACCCACGAGTGCTCATACGCTCGAAAGACCTCGAAATGTTGGCATTTCTGCTTTTCCCGATCTAATCTACTAAAGGGTGTCGATTACACACTTGTTTGCGAACTAGACCAAGATCCCTCGGATAATCAACCTACATCAGTTTAATCACTATGTCAAACCAGAATCCAATAGAAAGTCAACACCATGATGACTTACATATTTGACAACCACTACCTTATCACCATCACTTACCTTTGCCAAAATTTAACCTACAGATCTAGATCGCTTTTTTATCTCTTATCCACCAACGCCCTTCACAAGATCAACCCTTAATATCGATTATGGACACAAGCAGACAAAAAGAGAGAACGTGAATTGATTTTCAAAGAAGGATAAAGGCCAATTAGTATAAAAAGATTAGGGGTTTTGGCTTTTTATTACTCACTTGCAAGAGAAAAATAAAGAAGGAGATCACTTACCTAAAAGTTTACTGGATTGCCTTGACAGAAAAGAGAATTCCTGATCACCAACCTAATCTCAGATCTATGGTAGATCTAAACAAAACATGAGAGAATGAGATGAATGGATGAAAGAAGTTGGAAGATTAACAGGGAAGAGAGGTTGGGATTCGGTTCTGAAAGTAAAAGTAGAAGAAGAAGAAGTAGTTATGGCGACAGAGAGATAAGAGTCTTGCAAGTTTCAACTTTTCACACTAGAGATGAGAAGGGTTAGGCTTAAGGAGAAATCGGCCAAGAAAAGATTTAAAACTTCGGGTTTTCAGCTTTTAAGACAATCGGCCAAAGAAGAAATTGGCAAAAGACTAACTGTTTTGAGTTTTGAAATAATCGGCCAAGGTGGTTCCAGGTAAATCGATTTCTACTAATGAAGAAAAGAAGAAGAAGCAGTGTAGTCGGCCAAAAGAAGCTCTAGGGGTTAGGGCTTTCAGCTTATGAAGAGAGAATAGAGGAGAGAAAAGAAAGTGAAAAAATCCAATGCACACTTTTACCTATTTGGCACTAAAGAATGACCAAAATAAATCCCGAATGAATGGCAAAAAGAAATCGGCACACTCTCTTCACCTCAACTGCCGAAACCAAGGCCCAAAAGATTCCAAAAAGAATTTGGCATACACTACCCTTAGCCCCTTAGCTGAATATGCCCTCCAAGCACTCCCACAATCGGCCAACTCTTGCTCCTCACCCAACTCCTAAATTTTCTCCTCTTATCACTCCTTAATCTAATCCCATGAACACTTCAAACTCCTTCTTTCAGAATTTAACTTGGAGTCCACCTCTTACCATGTACATGTAATAAAAATAAAACAAACACTTTGCTCACCAAGGGATTCAAACCTCAACTCTTTCACAAGCTTCCACACGCTACTCCTATGCTCTAAGTGATGCCACCTTGCCACTTTTCCACAGGCTTCTTTGCGCCTTAAATCCCCAACATTAATTTAAAAGCCCACTTAGCGGAAGTATTCTCTTATAAGCCCAAAATTTAAAATTTTGCCCGACTTTAAACTTTAACTTAGGCCTTCTAAAGGTCCACTAAATACACCCAACACATTAATATAGCACATCCAGCCATGCAAAAATAAATCCAAGTAGAAATTCAAAAACCTTAAAAATTGGGGCATTACAATTTATATAGAAGGTATATTTGAAAATGAATTATTGATGTTACTGATGAGTTAATATTTATACGAGTATAATTCTGCTATCGATTATATGAATGTGTTACAGGTTATACGTAACGAAATAAATCGACACAAATGCTATATGAATTCTATGATATTGATGTTGTATTGGTGATATGTGATATAAATGGTTTAGTTACATATATGACACTTAGTATGCAAGATACAGGGTTTTTGATGTTGGTCTCAAGGGCTCAACTGTAAAGATGATGCTACGAGAATAGAAATGATGATACAAATCAGTACAGGTATACATGGTACACTTGACAAGTAAGTGACACTGATAAATTATATGACACGTGAGTAGATGTGATAAATTACACATGAATTACATGACTGTTAAGGCAATAAATATTAAATTAGATGAGGCTAGTTCAACAGTAATCTTGTTGCTTAAAATGACAAGCTTAATGTTAAATCTTTTATATAGTGTTAATAATGATACGAGCTTACTAAGTTTATTAGCTTACTCTATCTATTCTCTGTATTTACAGTGATTCGAATGCCCGCTCAGGTTGGAAGTCATTGAAGATTTCATCACACTATCCAGGAGATAATTGGTATTTCTGAACTCTTTGTAATGGAGTAATATGGCATGTATAGGCTAGTTACTAAGTTGATTATATGGTCATTTGTTTATATGAATGTGAGATGAATTTTGGGTATTATGATCCAGCTATGTGATATGGCTTGATGTGAGAAAAGTTGGTTTGATATGGAGGCATTATATGACATGTGCATTTAGTGGTAAAATTTATAATTGGCATTTTGGTTTGAATGAGATGTGATTGTGGGTGAGTTGATAAGAATGGTAAAATGTGATTAATTTGTAAGTGGTATTTAGATGTATATATATATATGACTACATGAAATGGTTACTTTAGTATAGACTTATTTGTGATTCATGATATGTTGGATTAATGTTGAATGATGATGACGTTTGATAAGTTTAAAGTCTTACTATTTCTGTTTGAGTTACAAGTCCGGTAATGCCCCTTACCTATTCCGGCGACGGTTATAGGATAGGGGTGTTACAGGCCACCCATGGAAGAGGTTTCAAAAGATGGACACTCCTATTTTTAGTAAACTATCCCCCTTGCCTTACCTATAAATAAGACTCCATTTCTCACTTTTCTAATCATCCCTCAATCATTCATCATTCTCTCCTCTCTCAATCCTCTTAGCTTTCTTTTCTCCCTATGCCTTTCATCATCCTTGCATAAGGATTTAGCAAATTAGCCTCTTAAAGAGCCCTTGGTCAGCCACCTCAGAGAGCCATCAGCAAAAGAGCAAAGCAAAGGAATAAAGCCCTCATTGTTCAGAGTCTTGAGTGACAACCACTTTGAATTGGGTTTAATTTTTCTTTTCTTTAATTTAATTCAAGAATGTTTGCTATGTGTTCTTTGTTCTTTTTTACAACAATGATAGCTTAATTTTATTTAAGTTAGGATGGTTGCTTTGATTAAGTAATATTTACTTGATTCATGCTTATAATATTTGTCCTCAATCGATCATGTTTTCAATTAAAATCAAGTTTGCATTTAGTTCATACATGATTGAAATGTACCTAAATTAGCTAAGCGATCCTAACCAGATGACGGCTAGTGGACGCATAATTGAAATGTGCATGCTCAATTTAGATCCTAACCCGATTAAATTGCATGTTGCATAACAACCCTAACCAGGCTCTGTTAGCTACATAGTTTTTAGATTTGTGTGATTAAACTATTTCAAACCCAACATGTCCTTGTTACCTCGCACAAATTCTAAGAAACCCTTAGTAAATAAGGATCAGTAAAATGCGTATTTACTAAGTAAAGGATTTCAAAAGGACCTAGTGTGGTTTCCAAACTCATGAAAGATAGACTACATTAGGGATCATTGCATTTAGATTAATTTTACATAATTTTAATCAACACTTCCAAATAAAACTGTGTTTTTTTTATTTACCAAGTTGTTAATATAATTTTATAATTAAGTAACCAAATCTTAGGGTCTTTAATTTTGCATGTTTTGACAAATTGTATGGGTGGTGTGAGGGCTAGGAAGTTTGGGGTGTGTTTGACGGTGTTTACGAAGCCTGGGTTCGAGTCTGGGCCTTGGCAAAATTTTTAATTTTTGCTCTTATTAGAAGATGGCTGATAGCAATTAGGACTTATATTTAATTGTGTTTGTTTCATGACACAAAGAGCCTGGTGGTTTGGTGGCTTGTGGTGTGTTTGAGCATGGGGTGAGCTAGAGTTCGAATCCCCTTGGAAGCAAAATGTAATTATTTTGCTACATGGGGGAGTAAGAAGTGGCGTTGGTTCAAACTCTTGTGGGAGGTTGTTGTGGACTTGGTAAAAAGTGAAGTTTGAATTGGTCAAGGTTGTTGAATTGAATTTGAATTGGGAAGAGTTAGAGTGAATCAAGAAGCAGTATGTGGAGTGATTTGGAGAGATTTTCAAGGAGTTGGAGAGGGACAAAGATGTAGCCGAATTTGAATTTTGTGCAAATAGGGGAATTTGCATTTTCGGCATTTGGGGTGTTTAGGTGCCGAATTTTTTTCCGTGTGCTAATTCGAGGTTCTTTTTGTTTCTCCCATTGTTTCTTTGTTTTCTTCTCTCAATAGTCCAAGTTTGCTAGGGTTATATTTGCATTTTTGTCGGTTTTGGGTAAGTCAAGTACCTCTAACCGAAAGTCTTTTCTCTTCTATACATTTTCCATTTTTTTCTCTTCTACTCTTATTCTGTCGATTGGTGCCCAGTGCCGAACCTTTCTTTGTTTTTTTGTTATCACCATATTCCTTTTTCTTTTCAATTAATCTCTTTCTCTTAATTCTTCTTCACTATTCCCTTATAGCTGATTATAGTCTTCTTTTCTCTAATTATTTCAATCTCCCTTTTTGTTCTCTAAGCTGACCATCTTCTCTCTTAGGATTCTTCTTCATAGCCGAACCCTTTCCTTTCCTCTTACTTGTCATCTTCCCTTCCCATTAATTGGTGTTAGTGCACGGTTCTACGAGTGATCTATTTAAGGGTAGGAACTCTTACTTCTTTTTTCTGTCAATCCAAGTATGATTTTCTTTTTAAGGCTGAATGCTCAACCTTTGTTCATGGTCTATTTTCGATGGGCTTCCTAGGTGTTTCTGAGGGGTGAAAGCGTAAAGGTTCAGCCAATCAAGGCCTTTCTTATACTCTTCGGTCAAGGTAAAGTGTATTACTTGTTGGAAAAAGGCCGAATGTATCTTTGTTTCTATAGCCGAATGTTGTGGCTTAAAGCCTCATTCGAAATCTGATTTTGCTAATGAGGTTTGTTGTATTACAGCAAGTCAGTAGTGGTGTTTAGTCATTTCTAACATGTAGTTTAGGGGGTGCAAATCACAAATTACACAGGCAAGGTAGGTAATATTGTCATTTTTTGTAAGGGTTTTAACTCTAATAGACAAAAGACTGATGATTTGATGGATCGATTGTAGGCTTTGAGCGTAGGAGATTCTCTCGTTTTCGCAAAGCAAGGTGTCTAACTGTCCACTATCTTGCTATCGTCGTAAATCAAAAGATGTGTAACCACACCCTTATCTGTTATGAATCGGCACAAGCTGAAAAGCCAAAATGCCAGAATTTTAGCATTTGTGATCTTGTGAGTATGCGAACACTCATGGGGTGAATCGAGCCCACCAAGCATGGGCGACGAACTGAAAGGGCCTCCATGAGCATTTTCGTAGGCTTAGGGCCACCAAGGGCCTCAATGGGCCAAGATGAGCCGTGTGGGCCCCACACGAGTAAATTCCTAGGTAAGTGCTAATTAATTGTTTGGACTGTGAGGCTTGTGTTGCCGTGTCTAAATTTAGACTAAATGGGCCACACGAGCATGTGGGCCCACTGGGCCCAACAGTAGGTTTTGGGCCCATAAACTTTATTTTGGCTATGTAGGATATCTGAGTCGCTTGATGCGATGATAGACTCTCTAAGAAGTCATAACATGAGCCAAGATACCAAAATTAGTTAAATGACCAAAATACCCCTGAGAGATAGAATTACCATTTTACCCCTAACTATGAAAATGACCATTATAACCTGAAGTAGGTTAACTGATGAGTTTAAGGTATACCCATGTTTGTATCTGGGTCTGATGTTTTGCATGCACACTATATTTAAGACATGTTAGTCCGCATAGGGTTGGGTTTGATTTGAAGGAAGTTCTGATCTAGTGGTTTTGCCATGTATTTCTATTATTAGTGGCTTCGCCATGCATTCTGATTCTGGTGGCTCAGCCACATATTCTGTTATTAGCAGCTCAGCTGCGTTATTGGTGTGCTAGTTGGGTGGGTCGATCTAATCCCCATGTGGTGTGTTGGTTGGTACGGGTGGTGTGTTGGTTGGATTGGAATGGGTCACATATCTATTCTGTTATGTTTCTGTTACGGGCTTGGGCCCACACTATTTCTGTATAAGGCTTAAAGCCTGAACTGCTTTACTACTGCATAAGGTTTCGGCCCAGTTGTTTTGCATGTTTGATTTCTGTTATCGGTTGGGGAGTTACACACTGAGTTTTCACAAACTCACCTTTTTATTTTACTGTACAGGTAACCCCCAGCCAAAGGCAATTTGAAGTCGCGAGAGACTCGGAGGTGGCCACATGACTACAGCTTAATAGATTTGGCTTTGTTTATTTTTCTACAGTTTGGTTTAGGTATTTATTTCTGTAATAAGGTCATTTAAAACTTTTTAATTCTTCTTAATTGGGCTTCTTATTACTATTTTGAACTGCTAGAATAGGATAACGTATTTTCAAAATAATAAATGTTTTCAAGAAAGTCAGGCATATTAAATAGTCAACTTAAAAAGCTTTCGCGATTTAGAATGACTGAGTTTAACAAAGACCAACTTTTAAGCAAATGTTTTGAAATAAAATGATAATAAGTTTTAAAAGCGTTTTTAACTTAGAGCTAAACTTCTATCAATAAGACCAATTTTCAAACATAGTTCCTTATGAGCATTTGGCGTGTTATCGGGTGGATTAACTCTTATGAGCAATTAGCGTGTTTCAGTTGGATTACTTGCGTACTCGTATCTGTAAGCCGTTTTTCAGGTCATAAATTGTTGTATGATAACTTATTTATTGGTTTTGAATGGCATAGCTTGTATTTGACATCTTGAATTGACTCAGTTGTAGATATATATGTTTCCCGAAAACTACCATTTGAGTTTTGAATTGAATTATGCGATTCACTGGTTTGACATTGTGGATGATAGGAAACACTTGTTGTTGAATTATATTTGATTGAATTGTTATATTTACTTCGGTAAGATTTATTGTTTTTGTTTGTTGAACTTACTAAGCTTCAAAGCTTACTTGTGTAAATTTATGTTTCTTGAAAATACTCTTGAAGGTTGGATGATTGGATCAGCACTCAAGTCACACTATCCACCTAATGTCGGTAGCTTTTAAACATTTGTTTTGGGTTATATGGCATGTAATAGGCTTGTTTTTTCATTACTTTTGTTTTGGTATGTATATATGTAAAGAGTGAGTCCAAGTGCAAGTTAGTAACTTGAGCATCACTACATAACCTTGATGTTTATTTGGAAAATTTTTAGATAATGACTTGTTATGAATTATGAATGTTGGAAGATGTTTTTAGTTATAAACTTGTAGTATATGTATGACCAAAAAGTCTATTTGAATTGTTGTGATTTGAGGTGCCTATGATATGTATATTGGTTAGAAGTTAAGTTGTGTGAATTAGTAAGTTTTGTTTGATGATTTATATTATTGTATAAGTGTGTAAACTTGTGGTACTAATGAGGTACATTGGTTAGGAACTTAAGATGATTGAAATAGCATGATTTGAACTTGTTTAATGTCATTTTGAATAGGTATAATGGCTGGGAAATAGGTTTCTTAGTGTCCAAAAAAACTTGAAATGGTAAACTTGATGTTTAAGGTTCAATTAGATGCACACGACTTGGGACACACTTGTACCACCTGGCCGTGTGCCACACACGGTCTGAGATGCATCCTGTGTATTAACTCAGTGTGTTACACGGCCTGCAATATGGTCGTGTGTCACAAGTTAAAGAGTTACACAGTCTAGCGCACGACCTACGACACGATCGTGTGGCCCAACTCAGTGAGTTACACGGGCAGGGACACGGCCGTGTGTCCCTATTTTGAATGTTACATAGTCTGGGGCATTCCACACAGCTTGGACACATAGCCATGTGTCCCCTATTTTAAAATTGTTCATATTTCCATAAAACTTTCTTATTTGTTTCAAATTAGTCCCGAATTGTTTCTAAGCTATTTTTAGGGCCTCGAAGGCTCGATTTAGGGATAAAATGTATATGATTGGTTGGTTTTTAATAAGGTATATCTATTTAATGTTATGATGTTAAATGATTTTTGATAGATCAGTAATGCTCCGAAACCCTAATCTAGCGATGGAGATGGGTTAAGGGTGTTACACTACGTGGGAAACAGAAGAGTCTATGAAATCTCAATACCATAATCTGTTTACAACTAAGAATTTCAAGGTTGAAATTTCTTTTAAGAGTGAGAGTAGTAATAGCCCGATTTCAATGTTACAAAAAATCATGTTTTTAAAACTCTGTTCTTTGATGATCGAGTTCGTTAATATTATTATTTAACATTAACAAGTCTGTAGTACAGTTAATTGAGTTTTGGTGTGATAATTTTGGTGATTGAATAATTAACTAAGGTGTAAGGATTAAATCGTAAAAATAATAAAACTTAATCACTATTAAATTTTAGTTGATAAAAGGCTTAAATAATGAAATTATATGGTTTAATATGGCAAATAAGCCAACTTTTGATATGGTGGATGGTTTAGTAAGCTTTGAAAGATTAAAATAAACTATAAAATAAGATTTTCTAAGTTAAAATAAAATAAAACATATAGCTTAAGGTGGAAGGAGAGAGAAATCACATTTTCATCTTCAACCTTCCACCGAATTCACCATTGTTGGAAGATCTCTTAGAGCTCAAAGCTTTCTGTTATTATTTGGTGAGTAAATTCTTGTTTGTTTCTTGTAATTTTTATGTTTCTAAGATCCTGTGAGCTTTATTTAGCTAGCTTAGGGACTATTTCGTGAAACTGTTAAATTTATGAAAAGTTACCATTGAATAATTCTAAAGCTTTTATGTTAATTGGTTATATGTTGAGTTTAAATGTTAATAGGACTAAATTGTAAAGTGATATTTTGATAGTTTTGCTATTAAAGGACTAAAATGTGAATTTTTAAAATAGTGGTATGAAAAGTATATGTTTGGTGCTGTTGATAGTTTAATGAAGGATGTGTTTAAGATTAACTTCGAAATCAAAGCTCAAATTTGAAAGTTGTAGTATTTTCAATTGTAGGGACTAAATTGAAATAGATGCAAAACTTGAAAATTTGTTGTATAGATAAAAATGAGCTATTGTTTAATTTAAATATACTTTTAAAAGATATTAAGAATAGATTATTGAGTTAAATTATGTTTTAGATCAAGAATTACAACAATTGGAGAATTAACGCAGAAAAGAGAAAATTATCAAATAGTCATTGTTATTTAAAGTGTTGTCGTTTTATTAGGTAAGTTCATATAGTATAAAAAAGTTCATATTGTTGTTGTATTATGTTTAATTATGTCAAGGTGTTCTAATAATAGTTATGAATTGTGACATAAATTGAGGCTAAATCCCGATAAACTTAGTAAAAGTCTCGCACATGAGGTTACAGGTTGATGCCCGATGGTACCGAGCTCTAGCATTTGTTGCATACTCGAGATTACATGTATATTAAGCCCTAGAAAGACTATCTATTGTGTAGGTTTAACCCAAATAGGTAACCAAATACTATTGTTTATGATTAACTCAAATGAGCAATTGATATTGTTGTGTAGATTTAACTTGAAAGGGTAACCAAGCACTATTATTTTCACTTGTGTATGGAGTTCTTTGATGATGTTTCACCGGTAGAAATAAAATATGGAAATCATAACCTTACTTATTTGATGATGTGTATTGTGTCTTAATAGGGATTAATTGTTTTGCATAATGAATTGTATAAGATAAATAATTGAGGTAAGTAAACGTTCATATTGTATGAGCTTACTGTGCGTTACAACTTTTTCTGTAAATTTTGGACGTTCGAAACGTGTCGATCGGATCAACGAGAAGCACACACCTATCGTCTCCCGATTCGCTAGACTTTTGAATGTTCAAGCTTGGTTATTTGTGGCATGCACATAGATGGTTAAACTTGTGCAAGTTGATGAATGTGTTTTGGCATGGTTATACTTGTATAAAAGGTTATATGGCAATTTGCTAAGTGATGTATGGTTTATTTCCAAGTTTGGTATTTAGAAGGTTAATGGTAATGGCAAAGTTTAGATGTTGGTATGAACATGAAATAGAATGTGGTATGAAATGGTTAAGGGATTTGGTTTGAATTATAATGACTTGAGTTTAATGTTGTCTTGGTGCCAATGAGGGCATATTGGTTGGATGTTTAGGAAATGAGTTATGCTATGATATATCGTGAACTGATCAAGTTTTAGAACATATTTACATTGGTTATTGAATGCATTATAGGTAAATTTGGAAAGGGTAATTTATATTATGCCTTGGGTGGTCTATAATGACGTACATAGTCTAACACATGGTCGTGTGTCACACATGAACAAGTGGCACGGTCGTGTGCTCTGTATTATTAAGGTAGTTTTGGGTAAACACAGTCACAGTCTCTCACACAGCCTGGCAACGCGATCGTGTGAATGTTTGCAAATTTTACATTTAGGTCCACATAACCATAGTTTGTTTCATGACCTGGTGATACGACCGTGTGACTCAGATTTATACAGTCTCAGCCTGTAGCACAGTTTGAGGACATGATTGTGCAATACAACACCACAGACCTCAGCCTATCACACGGCCTTGTGACCCTTATTTTGCATTTTTACCCTTCTTTTTGTAAAAGTTTCAGAATAGTCTTGAATTGATTCTAAGTCGGTTTAAAAGCTTTCGTAAGCTCGATTGACACTCAGATTTGTTTGGAATTCATATTAAACATGAAACACAATTTGTATTTATCGATTTATTTAATATTATTGATAAAAATATATGTGTTTGCTTTTGTTTATTGTTGTAGCATCCTGTAGCTCGGGTTCGGTGATCAGAATGGGTAAGGGGTGTTACATAAAATCTATAATTTTTGGCATTAATAGACCTGAACATGGATAGGGCCGAGTTTGGGTTGATTCAACTTTTTAAGCCTGTTTTCTAAGCCCAGGCTCGGCTTGAAAAATGGGCTTAAAATTTTGTCTAAGCCTAGCCTAAATAAAAATTGCTAAATCCAATCCCAACCTAGTCCAGCTGTATTAATTTTTTTAGATTATTTTTCATATAAAAATAAATTTTAAAAATATAATACATCAAATACATTAAAAATATTAAAATAAATATTTCTTAATAAATTGAAAATACATTTTTAAAAAGTCTTTATACTTAAATAACACTAAAATAATTACACCTTAGAAAGCAAATACCTCTAAAATAATAGGAAAATTAACAATAAAACAAGAGTTATACAATTTTTAAAATAATAACAAAATAGTAGTAACACAATAGCGAAATGGTAGTAAAACAACAACATAATAGCAACAAAACAGTAACATAACATGTAACAACCCGAATTTGGGCTTAGTTGGAATAGTGATTTCAAAATCACTAACCCGAGGTTAGAGAAAATTATTTTAGCATTATTTTATGTGTTATATTATTTTTATAAGGGTGCATGAAAATTTTGATAAATTAATTTGTGCAATTGAGGGCCTAATCGCGAAAAAGGATTAAATCGTATAAGGGACAAAAGTTGAGATTTGCTAGTAAATTGAGTTAAATAGCTAGAGAACTAAAATTGGAGGTTTTTAAAGTGCAAATAGGCCAAATAATCTAGCCTTGGCCGGCCATATGAAGCAAGGGGGACAAGAAAATAAGAAAAGTCAAAGTTAGGTGACTTAATTTGGTAAAAATAATAGCCTAATTGCCTAGCCTTCAATTTTTCTTTCTTCTTGCCTTCACTTGCACCGAAAATACCAGCCATTAGAGGGTTTTGAAGCTACAAAATTTTCAGCAACTTATAACACTCAATAGTAAGTGATTTTTAAGGCCTTTCTTAAATATTTTTACATTTTTTGGAACCCTTGTAGCATAAGCTATCTTTTGAGGGGGCTATTGTGCAAAATGATTGAAAGTTTAGAGATTCACCATGAATGCATAAGTTTTATTTGCTGGAATTTTATGAAAGAAAATGGATCATAGTTGTCTAATAAACAACTTTTATGAAAGGGTGTTTAGGAAAAAAAACACCTAAAATGGACTAGTTTACAAAGTCGATAAGTTGATGTCATTTGTGTGAAATATTAGAATTTTGTGTTGCCTTAAGAGTGAAAAGAGTTCGTTTAGGCTTGGTGAATAAGGAAATTCGATAAAAATCAATTTATGAGCCTAGGGGTAAAATGGTCATTTTTTCAAATTATGATTTTTTGAATTATTTAGATTAAAATAGTGACTAAATTAGTGAACTTTTATTGTTTTAGATCAAGAATTCAAAATCTGAACTTAGATCGGGGGAAAGCCAAGCAAATTGACTAAACCAAGCTATTGCTCACATTTTGTATATCAAGGTAAATTGTAGGTAAATAATGCAACATTTTAATTTTTATGCATGAAACCATTGATTTGTCATAAGATTATGCATTTTGATATGAGATATGTATGAGAATGTTTACTTGAGCATAAATTGTTGAATGATGAACTTTAGTCATGTAATGACGAGAACATATGCATTAGAGCCCGATTGAACTTTGAGAATAGATTGGATATTCATGTTGTGATACTAAGGTTGATACGAGAGCTAGTGTAAGACCATGTCTGGGACATGGCATCGGCCTCGTTATGTGTTAGTGTAAGATCATGTCTTAGACATGGCATCGACACCGAGATGGCAAAACCAGTGTAAGACCATGTCTGGGACATGGCATCGCTTCGATATGTGCTAGTGTAAGACCATGTTTGGGGCATGGCGTCGGCACAAACCAATGAGTGCTAGTGTAAGACCATGTCTGGGACATGGCATGACTCGATATGTATGCTAGTGTAAGACCATGTCTGGGACATGGCATCGGCGATAAGACAAGAGCTAGTGTAAGACCATGTCTGGGACATGGCATCGGCTCGATACCCTACGTTGGAGACTCATTGAATGTCATTTCATATTCTAAATAGTTCAACGGGAAAAACTTAAAGATAATGTTAAGTTAAGAGATATTGTGATGATTTTTGCAAGTGGTGCAGGTGCCTAAGTGCAATGTATAAAATGTGAGCTCAGTAGCATGTTATATAATTAGAAATGGATGAAAACGAGTAAGTCAAGTTGTGTTTATTCTTTGCATTGTGCATAGATCATGATGTGTTGAGAGTACAACTTACATGATAATTATGTTTTCTTTTATTTACTTATGACTTACTAAGCTTTATGATTACCCCTCTCCTCTCCATTTTCTTATGGTGCCGCCTAAATAGTTCAAGGATCAACGAACATCGGAGTCATCGCTCACACTATCCATTGAAGCACTTGGTATAGTTAGTTTAAATCTTTTTGACTATAGCATGTATAGGACTCTATTCTTTTGTCAAGTGTCATATTACTTTGGGCCAAATGTGTTGGCTTGTCTTAGAAATTGATTCTTTTGTGTAATGCCATGAATGATGGCTAATATTGGAAGTTAATATATGGAAATGATGATGTTATTCATGCTTGTGTGTACTAGGAATAAAATTATGCATACTTGGTTGGATTAACTTCTATGAATGTGTTGGGATGCCAATTTATGGCTATTGGTTGAGCTTAAAAGTCTTGGTATGTTTGGATATGCATTTGGTTTTGTTTCAGGGTGGCAAAGAGGCTTGGTAGATAGCCTATTTTTGTCTACACGGGTAGACACACGGGCGTATGTCTAGGCCGTGTGTGACACACAGCTCATCCCACGGGCTTATAGTCTGGCCATGTGTTCACTGCACCTTGAAATTTTTGAATTAAATGTCTAGTAGTAAACACACGGGTTGAGACACGGCCGTGTGTCTCAACCGTGTGGAGGGCACAGCCAAGCACACGGGCGTGTACCACGACCGTGTGATTGCTAATGCCAGAAACAGAATTTCAAGGTTTTTGCACACGAACCGCGACACAGGGGTGTCATGGCAGTGTGAGGGACATGGGCTGAGCACACGAGCGTGTGCCAGACCATGTGAAAACCCTTGTAGGTTTGATGTTGGAAAATAAATCCACATGGACGAGGGGCACGGGCTTGTCCCAAGGTTGCTTAGGCCGTGTGAACCACACAGGCCATTGGCACAGCCATGTCTAGAGGCCACACGGGCGTGTCGCCCTCCCATACGGGCGTGTGCCCTATTTATAGCAGTTTTTGATGAAATTTTCTTAAGCACCCGAAATGGTCCCGGATCGTTTCTAAGTCACCTTTAGGCCTCGTAGGCCCATATGAAGGTCCGTAGGACATTGTTTGAAAAAGTTTTAAATTGGGACGTATTTCAATAAGGATGAGTTGAATGTTTACATGTGATTTAGTAAGGTAATGCCTCATACCCTATCCCAGCGTCGGATACGGGTAAGGGGTGTTACATAACAACAATAAACAACAAAAAACAATAGCATGGAAAAAAATTGTCAAATCAGGTCGGGCTAGGCCCAAGCCAAAAATGATCTTGCCCGAGGCCTAACCCATTTAAAAAATGGGCCTTATTTTTTTGTCCAAGCTCATTTTTCAAGCCTATATTTTTGCCAGACCCTTCCATTTTTTGGGCGGGCCTTTGAGCTTGGATGAGTAGTCTGATGCATGGTCAGGTCTAGGCACTAATAATACAATGTCACATCAACTTTTAAAAATGTAAACTTCTTATTATACAGTCACCTATATTGAACATCTTCTAACAAATTAAATTTTCCAATAAAGTCGATTGAGTTTTAGGTCGATTAGTATCGTCATTATTGTTAGTGCAAGAGTACATAGGTTTGAGTACGCTGAAGCGCATTATCCTCCTATTTAAAGGTTGGAGAGGGACTATGGATAATTCTAGACATTGTATCAAAAAGAGAAAAAAAATTTATAAAAACCTATAATGAGATTAATATTAAAAAAATTAATAAATAAACAAACATGTTTTATTTTTTATAGTTTTTAATTTTTTTTGTTTTTTTTAAATTTAATCAATCTTTTACTTCTTTACTTTCTAATCTAGTTTTATTTTATGCAATCAATTTTTTAAAATTATTTTAATTTCTAAGCAAGTAGAATTCCTTTTCCTTTTCTTTTTAATTTTAATTTTCTATTTTCTATTTTTTTAATTTTTAATCAAATTTCAAAATTTGATAAAGCCACCGATGGTGGTTATAAATTTTCAAATTTTGATTTTTTATTTTTTTTCTATATTTTTAATGGTTAATTTTAGTTTTTCTTTCATTTTTTTATGATTATTTTTTATTTTTAATTATTGATTTAAGCATTTTTCAAAAAAAAAATTTGGTTATGTTTTTTTTCAAGCATAGAGTTTCAACCTTCTCAAAATTTTAATTATTTTAATTAAAGTTAAATTAAATTAGAAATAATATCGTATGTAGTTGAGTGTAGAATAATATTTATATATCTTTAAAAACTGATGGCATGACATTATTTTATTGGTACTTAAAAATTATATATTTTAGGATCATTCGAATATAAGTTATTCTCATTTATTTTTATTGTAATTATTTGCTTCAGTATATGATTGATGTTAGTTGTTAGTATTTATTAATATTTTTTATTTTATTATTACTATTATTTAGTTATATATTTTTACATATATCCTAACTCATTTAATTGTGTTCAAATTATATGAACTAAAGGAAAAGAACTTGTAAAGATTTTGATTATAAAAAAATTTATTTTTTGGTATTTTTATATTCATTTTATGGTTTATGTTTAGGGTAAAGTTGAAAGCTGTATTTTATGATTTATGTTTAGAGTTTATGATTCTTCCTTTTTAATAATATTATTTCTAAAGTTGAAACTTGCATTTTTCTCATTAAGAATATAATGTCTTTTCACTACATCTAACACTTGTTGGTTAAAGTTTAAATATTTTTTTCTTCTAATTTAAGGGTTGTGGGTTGTGGAGAGATTATATTGATTTTACCTGTGTGTCTAAGGTTGGATCCAAGTGCTCTTCAAGGGGGATAAGGCCATAAGAGAGGAGGATAACGCAAGGTTAAAGAAATTGAGATGAAGTATCTGCCCATTATTGATGTGGAGTGTCAGACAGAGATGCTTAAAGAAAGAAAGAATAAATACTCTAATAGCAATTGTGAACAGGGGAATGCATGCACAAGGAAAGTCTACAGGGACGACGGCCATTGATTGCTTGGTGCAAATGGCATTGACATTTTTATATTTCTTTTGAAATAAGTTTTGGTTTGGTACGTAGGAGGGTGGGTGGGGGCATCTCAAATTGGACGTGTTGTTGTCAATAGAATCATGTGCCCCATGAAAATGGTATTGATCTGTCTTTTTGTGGGGTTCTTTATCAACGTATACAAAAAAATGTATTGACCAATGCATATTTTACTAGATTTTATTCCTCCTTTTGAGCCAAGTCAAAATCATCTATATTTTTCAAATTGAGCATTCACAAAATTCTTAGGCTTGACTAGAAAAAAGGAAGTGGTCACAATGCCTCATACCTGAATTATAGAGAGAAGCATTTTATAACATGAACCATGCTATTACCGTTGTTAGCTTTAAAGGCCTTGCCCCAGTATCACATGCTTTGATTTCATTTAATTTTCACCTGATAAAACTAAACAAAGCTAACCCCTAAAGCTTAAAGTCCAAAAAAAAAAAATTGCATCAAAAAGAGGTTTGAGTCAAGTGTAAGGCTAACAAATGCACATGGTAGCATAAATGAAACCTGGTTAAGAAATCCAGATTATGGTACAACGACCTTAGCATTATATTATTTTCATGGGGCTATATCTTAGATGCAAGTTGGGTAGCCAATGTGGCATGGTCAGAAACTTCAAGACCTTTCCTTAATCTTTGAGGTGACTCTATCTCTGAAAACATGAGGTCCCTACACTATTAGTGAATATATTCCATTATGGGCAGCGACAATTGCAACAGGAAAGAAAAGGTCATAGAAAAAGAAAACCTATGGATGAATCAAATTGATGAGAAGGGATCAAAAACTCTTAATTTCCGTCTGCTATAAATATAGACTTCAAAATGTTGTGTTTTTGCATACATGAGAGGAAGAAAGGTCTAACATGAAGATAAGAGATCTGTTTGGTAGCCAAGGATGACTTGCCTGCTCCTTCCAAGAGGTTTCAAATTTCCCTGAAACCATTGTTGGGTACCAGGCAGTCACCTTGGCTAACTTGACAGGTTCTTTTCTTTCATGCTAGTCCTTGTCTTTCTCCCCTTGTCAATGTACGTGCATTTGGGTATATATATATGGAATACAAGGAATCGATGAAATGGAAGAGAGGTCTTCCATGAAGATAAGAATCTTGTTTGGTAGCCAAGGATGACTTGCCTGTAGCTCACAAGAAGTTTCACCAAGTTTAATTTCTTGTTTGGGTTCCAGGCAATCATCCTTGGTTAAGCTGACAGGTTCTTCTCCCTCATGATGGACCTTTTCTCTTCTTCCTTTGAACAAGTTATTTTCGGAGCATGCAGGATATAGTGAAACCACCATTTTTAGCTTTTGGGAAAGAATAATGTGATCTATTGATCACTTTATTAACTGAATACAGATAGGAAAGAGTACAATGGCAGGTGATGAACCACTCCTTTGATGATAAGAGCATGTCAGTATCTCATTTCTTCTGAACATGCATGGTTTTAATGTCTGCTAGCTGCTTTAATGTTATCTGATAGCACTTTGAAATCTTAGTTCTAGTTTCACTTTGTTTGGTTTTGATATATGCATTTATAATGCAATTTCGTAGGCTACCAATGAAATCTTAGTTCTAGTTTCACTTTATTTGGTTTTGATATATTTTTAATAAAATATAAAATTATTTTTTAATTTATTAATGATGTGTTCTAACATGATTAAATTATAATGAATAAATTTATACACTATTCATGCATCAAATACAAAATCATAGGTTTATTATTTATCATTGTAATTGATTGTATACTTATAGTTAAAAAAATCTTAAACGAAATTTCCTCAACTTTTAATACATTCAAGTTTAAATTCTTGATAAGGTTGACAGTGTTGTTGACTGCTAATTATAACAAGAACTTTTTGGTTATTAAAAAAATATATTGAGAATTTGTGTTTTGGGGTTACAAATAAAGAGCCTTACGGCAGCCTAAGCATATCTATCGTTTCTATCCGCAAAAAGAGGAAGCCACTCCTGTTCAACCATTTGCAAAACTGCTCTCGGTGGATCACTGAAAATGCTGAGGTTCCCAAATTATTATCGTCCAAGCCTTGCCATACCATCAGCCACTAAATTCTGCTGTCTGCTAATATGCCGAAATATAACTCCCCATTTACTAGTACCGGGTCTTTGAATTTCCCCGACTTCTGACAGACCGTTTCTCGCAGCATAGCCACTACAAATAGCATTTATCAAGAGCGCATTATCGCTCTCAACCTCAACTCTCCTGTAGCCCTTCTCCCACGCTAGTCTGATGCCCGCCGAGAGTGGTGCCCGTGCTTCTACCTGGAAGACAGTCGCTGAACCTATCTTGTGCATGAAACCCAGGATCCAGTCACCTTGATCATTCCTTGGGATTCCCTCAATTGCAGAAATCCCAGCTTCAGTATCAACTGAACCATCAGAACTATCAGAACTAACCTTAACCCAGCCTTCACTCGGTTCGGTGTCTGCCAAGGACTAGATAGGTTAGACTAAATGGTCAGGTTCCTTAGCAAAACTGCAGTCCCTGGTTACATGCAAACCACTCTCCCACCTAGCCCCACACCGGGAGCAGTGGCTTTCCTCTTTCATCCCACGTCGTTGCCGGTCAACGTTAGTCAAGAGCCTATCACGCATGAGTAGCCAAAGAAACTATCGGACTCTTTGTTGCATAGGAACTCTCCACAGAAGCATGGACACGACACGCAATATAGGTACGACACAATACGTATATGGTGACATGGTAATTTAAAAAAAATGAGGACACAGATATTGTAATGGTAATATTTTTATATATTTTTATGTTAAAATATTCAATATAAATGAAAATATTGATATTTTTCATTAATATATAATCAATTTTTTTTTTCATTAAGTTATCTTATCATTACATAAAATATGACAAAATATACTAATACATTTTTCAAGTTCATTACACAAAGCATGTCATATCAAATCTAAATTTGAAGTTCAACCTATATCCTTAAGAAGGCTTGTACAAAAAGAAGCAAAAAGAGAGCAATTTTCTAGTTCAATTCATAGCATTAGCATTTTCCATATCTTCTTCTTCATTGGCAAAAATTATCATCTCCATATCCGGTTCATCAAGAAATAAACTAATAACTGCAAGAATTCCAATTCCTTCAAATGAGTCAAATACATCATCTCCAATATCCTACATCTTGTTCTCTCTTTCTTTATAATGAAGAGTTTTTCTTGAAAGTAATTAAAGATTAGTATGCACAAATACTAAATCTTCGGCATGTTGAGGATTAAACTCATTTCTCCTCATGGAATGGATAAACAAATATGTACTCCATTTCCTTTCACAACAAGATGATAATGAAGGTTGTCCAAGCAGTTTTAAAGCTAAGTTTTGGAGCAAAGGTATTGAAGCCCCATGAACTAACCATCAAGACTTGGGATCCAAAAGCCATCTATCTTGTAGTGAATCAAATGAATAAAAAATATTTAATGCTCCTAAAAATCTTGCAAACTCTTGGAAAACCATCTTCCTTTCTTCGGTAGAAGGAAAATATCTTCTTAAGCACTTATTCCTTTTCTCCGAGATTTCTACATCTTTATATAGAGGAAGGCGATTTAGAACCTCATATTAAGCCAATCACTACAATAATACCTATGTAAACAAATAAATTTAATTTTTTTAATTGATAATAAATAAAACAAGTATAAAATAATAAAAACAAGCATAAATGGAATATATGTTATCTAAGTTTACCTTGGATTTAAAGAATGAGCCATACAGTGAAGTGGTGTACTACTCTTAGTCCATCGATCAATAAGAAAATCATATACGACTTTATACAAGATTGATCTCTCACCTCCTTTCTTCCCTTCATGCTTATAAATGCTTGTCTTCACTTTTTCGATCATTTCATCACACATCTCATAAACCAAGTGAAAAACAAGTTTATCTGTGTCCATAATTCGAAGCATATCCATATATAGGTTTTGTAAAAGTAAGGATATAATCAACCTTATCCCACCAAAGGTCATCCAAATTTTTTTCCTTCACCAAATAGGCTTTGGAAATGTCATCTTCTCTATAAGTAGACCATTCATCACTGATAACCATATTTTGGAAACCCCATTTAATGAGCTTGAATCTTTTTAACATACAATCATAGAAGCAAATCAAGTATCCGCAACAGCAAGTAATTTCAAAGGCATAAAATAATTAAATATTGCCAACCTCATAGAGTGATTCATTGTGAAATTTCTTATAAAGATAACATCATCACCAACATTATTTATCCAACACAAAACATCATATGTAACCTCATTCTTTTTGATGTTTTTTTGTATCATATATATTTTTAAGAGCAATATTAAGAGTATGTACCACATAAGGTGTCCAAAAGATATGAAGATGTTGTGTCTCTACTAATGATCCTGTGGCTTTACAAACTGGTGCATTGTTGGTTATCACTTGAATGGCATTTTGTGCCCAACCTCACTTATGGGATCTTAAATTAAAGTTGCCACGTAAAAATTATCCTTGTACTCCTTTCACAATTTACGACTTTCAAGAAAACAGCTCCACCTTCAGAAAAGGCCATAAAGTTAATCAATGGTCGTCTTTGTGCATCTGCCCATCCATCACATATAATACTAATACATTTTTCCCTCTACATTCCCTTTATAGGTTGTAACAATCTCTCTATGTTTGCTCATTCTTTTTGTAACAATGTTGTAACACCCCATTACCCCTGATCGATACCGGAGTAGGGTACGGGGCATTACCGTACTACATATTGTTGAAACCTTTGACTTAAACTCTTGAAAATGTGTCCCAATTAGAAATTTTTTCAAACATTAATCTATGGACCTTCTTATGGGCCTACAAGGCCTAAATCATAGGTCAAAAATGAACCGGAACCATTTCGTACACTAGAGAAGATTTCTTCAAAAACTAGCATATACAGGGCACACATCCGTGTGAAAGGGCAACACGCCCGTATGGTTTCTAAACATGGCCGTGCTGATGGCCCGTGTACATCACATGGCCTGCACTATCGAGGGACATGCTCTGCCCCTCACCCGTGCGGATTTATTTTCTAACATCAACCTACAGGGATTTTCACACAGCCTGGCGCATGCCCGTGTGCCAAGCCCGTGTCTTTCACACAGCCATGACATGCCCGTGTTGCGGCCCGTGTGTAAAAACCTGGACATTATGTTTCTGACGTCATCATTCACACGGCCGTGGCATACGCCCGTGTGCTAGCCGTGTCTCATGCCCGTAGGGGAACCTGATGTCATTTAATACTATCCATGCAAGGTGCAGGGGACACACAATCGAGCCACACACCAGTGTGCGGCCGTGTGTCTCACACGGCCTAGACACATGTCTGTGTGTCTACCGTATGGGCAATATAGGACTATTCACTAAGCTCTTAGCCACCCTGAAACACATACAACTAAACCCTAATCTACAACATAACACCAATACTCATCTAAATGCCCCTAAAAAGGTATTCACACATCAACCAACTCATGACCAAAATGCATGCTTAAACTACTAACCAACTTTGCACAAATTCAAAGTAAATTCATCTCATTTCATTAAGCAACTAGAATAATTTTAGGCCAATTCCAAAGGCCATTTACAAGATGAACTTCATAAGACAAATGGCCAACACAATTGGCAAATTAGAGTATAATACACAAAATGACTATATGACCTATACATGCCATTACTCAAAATATAATTCATAACTATACCAAGTGCTTCGGTAGATAGTGTGTATGATATCTCCAGCGTCCTCGGACCCCTGAATTACTTAAGCGGCACTATAAGAAGATGGAAAGGAGAGGGGTAAGCAATAAGCTTAGTAAGTCTATATGTAAACATCTAATACCGAAATCATACATTAAACAATTAACTGTAGCATCAACCATACCAACTTCCAAACATAGGTTCACTTACTCTTACCACAACTCATCCAGTATTCTCAACACAATTTCATGCACAAAGCTCGTATTATTAACACACAAATTCCCTACGCTTATTCATCACCACATCACACATAATTTCATTCGTGAAGTTTTACAATAACCACATCCATGCAAGATAGGTTCGCATATAGCCATTCATAATGACATTAACATTGATAGGGTGGTTCCGCACTAAGCCCACCATCATCAATAATTCACGGTGGTTCTACACATAGCCTACCTTCATAAATCAGTTACGGTGATATCGCACTTAGCTCACCTTCATAATTAAATTACGGTGGTATCGCACTTAGCCCACCTTCATCAATTTGGTTTTTCGATAGTTTCGCTCTTAGCTCATCAAATAATAATCACTAACCAAGCTATTTGCACATAACTCACTACTCTCAACAAATACCCGATGGTTCGCACATAGCCCACCCTTACTCATGATTTAAGGATACTTAGTTGTACCCTCATTTTTCTCAATTTCATTCTACGTCCATAAAATTTAGTCACACACCATATAAGACATTCATGAGCAAAAACATCAATAAAAGAGGTATCGTTTACATATAAACTTACCTCGGCATACAAAACATAAGAAAAGTGGAATTTACTCTAAAGCATTGCCCTTGCCTCGGTCAAGGTTGACTCCACACTCCTTTTGATCTATATGAATACAAATTCATCCATTTAATTACTAAATTAATTAAAAAATCCAAAATTTAAATTTTGGTAAAATGACCATTTTGCCCCTAACCTTTTGGCAAAATGACTATTTTGCCTCTAGACTCGGAAATCGATTTTTATCAAATTTCCTCATCAACCAAGCCTATATAACTCCTCTTATCCTCAATATTACCCCAATTTCTCATTATAACACACAATTACTCCTTATTTTACAACTTCTACAATTAGGTTCAATTTGGGTGTTTTCATGTAACCTCTTACATAAAAGTTGTTCAATGGACAACCTACATTCATTTTCCTTCCCAAAATTTCTAGAAAACATCTCTTATTCAATAATGAAAAAACTCTAAAATTTTAATCATTTTGCACAATATACCCCTCAAAATGTAGCTCATGCTACAAGGGTCTCAAATATGCAAAAAAAAAAAAATTAAGAAAAGCCTTAAAAATTCATTTACTTGAGAGTGTACAAAGTTGCTAAAATTTTAAGCTTTTAAAATCCCAAATTTTTCTACGAATTTCGGTGCTTATGGAGAAGGAAGTGAAAAAGATAAAGGCTATGCTTATAGGCTATTATTAAAATGCTAAAAATCCTACCTAATATGACAAAAATTTTGACTTTTCTTCTTTTCCCTTGTCATGGCCGGCCACTCTATTTAAAAATGGGAAATTGCTCATTAAAGGCCCCTAATTTCAATTTCATTGCCAATTGACACCTTTATGGCTATTAAATCAAACTTTTTCCTTTTTTGCGATTTAGTCTGTTTTCGCAATTAAGCCTTCAATCGCGTAAATTAATTTACCAAAATTTTCTTACATACTTATAAAATTACTGAAACACATAATTTAACACTAAAATAATTTTCTCAAACCTTGGGAAGTGATTTCGAAATCACTATTCCGACTAAGCTCAATTTCAGGATGTTATAATTCTCCCCCTTAGGGATTTTCATCCTCGAAAATCTTACCAGTGAAAAGATTCGGATACTGATCTCTCATGGTCTCCTCAGACTCCCAAGTAGCTTCTTCGACATCATGTCGATGCCATAATACTTTCACTAGGGCTATGCTTTTATTCCTCAACTTTTTGATCTCTCAATCCAAAATCTTAACCGGTTCCTCACTATAGGTCATATCCGGACTTATCTCAATCTCTGCTGGTGAAATCACGTGTGATGGGTCAAAGTGGTAACGACATAACATCGATACATGGAAGACGTCATGGATTTTCTCTAATTCTAGAGGCAATGCTAATCGGTATGCTACCTGTCCGATCCTCTCAGTCACCTCGTAAGGTCCAATAAATCGTGGACTTAGCTTGCCTTTCCTACCGAATCGAAGGACTTTCTTCCACAATGAGACTTTTAGGAACACTTTATCTCTGACTTGAAATTCAATCTCCTTTCTTTTCAAGTCGGCGTAGGACTTCTGTCTATTCGAGGTAACTCTCAAACAATCCCGAATTACCTTAACTTTCTCTGCGGTCTCCTTGACCAAATCAACCTCGTATATCTGATTTTCTTTAAGTTTTGACCAATATAGGGGCGTTCTGCACTTGTGTCCATACAAAGCCTCATAGGACTCCATCTTAAGACTCGACTGATAACTGTTGTTGTAGGTGAACTCGATAAGCGGTAAATGCTTTTCCCAACTTCCTTGGAATTCGAGGGTACAACATCTCAACATGTCCTCAAGAACCTGAACAACCTTCTTTAATTGGCTATCCATCTGCGAGTGAAATGCAGTACTAAAATTCAACCTTGACCCCAACGCCTCTTGCATCTTTTTTCAAAATCGAGATGTAAATCTTGGATCCTTATCCAATTTTAACCACGAGGGCACCCCATGCAACCTCACTATCTCAAAGATGTATAGCTCAGCTAACTTCTCAAGTGAATAATCTGTGCAAACTGATATAAAATGAGCCGACTTTGTGAATCTATCCACGATTACCCACACTGAATCCCTCTTCTTTCGCGACAAAGGTAGCCTGGAAACAAAGTCCATAGTAATGCGGTCTCATTTCCACTCAGGGACCAATATGGGCTGAAGTAGTCTCGAGGGTACTTGATGTTTGACTTTTACTTACTAGCATACTAGGCACTTTGAGACAAACTCTAAAATGTCCCTCTTCATCCCCGACCACTAGTACATTTTCTTCAAGTCATTATACACTTTCACACTAGCCGGGTGAATCAAAAAGTGACTACTATGCGCCTCTTGCATAATTCTCTGAATGAGCTTATCATCCTTAGGCACACAGATTTGGTCTCGATACATCAAGCAACCATTGACCCCAACTCTGAAGTCTGACCCATTTCCTGCCTCGCACTAAGCCGTTTTACCTAGTAAATATTTATCATTTTTTTGAGCTTCGACGATCTCTTGTAAGAATACCGGTCTAACTCTCATCTCGGCTAAAATCAACCCATCATCAATAATGGTCAGCTGAGCATTCATAGACCTCAAGGGAAATAATGGTTTTCTACTTAAAGCATCAGCGACTACATTCGCCTTTCTGGGGTGGTAGTCAATTATCAACTCGTAGTCCTTGAGTAGCTCTAGCCATCTTCGCTGCCGTAAATTGAACTCTTTTTGTGTCATCAGGTACTTCAAACTTTTGTGGTCTGTGAAAACCTGGCACCTCTCACCATATAAGTAGTGTCTCCAAATTTTTAATGCGAACACTACTGCGGCTAACTCTAAATCGTGAGTTGGGTAATTTTTCTCGTGTGGTCTTAGCTGCCTCGAAGCATAGGCTATCACCTTGCCTTCTTGCATGAGCATACACCCCAATCCATTTAAGGATGTGTCGCTATACACTACAAACTCCTTTCTTGATTCTGGTTGTACCAACACTGGAGCTTCTATCAGCAAGGCCTTTAACCTATCAAGACTCTGCTGGCATTTCTCAGTCCACTCAAACTTAACATCCTTTTGAAGTAGCCTCGTCATAAGAGTAGTGATCATTGGAAACCCCTTGACAAAATGTCTATAGTAATCCGCTAGTCCCAAGAAACTCCTAATCTCTGTTACATTCCTCGGTGATTTCCACTCCATAATTGCTGATATCTTGTTTAGATCGACTCTGATTCCATCTCCTGACACAATGTGTCCTAAAAATCTGAACTCTTGTAGCCAAAATTCACTTGCTGAATTTGGCTTATAATTGCTTATCTCTCAATGTTTGCAATATAGTTCTCAAGTGCTCCGCATGCTCATCCTCGTCACGAGAGTATACAAGTATGTCATCAATGAAAACCACGACAAATTTGTCTAAGTAAGGTCAGGAGATGTGGTTCATCAAATCCATGAATACCGCAGGAGCATTCATCAATCCAAAGGGCACGACTAGGAACTCATAGTGGCCATACCTTGTCCAAAAGGCAGTTTTCGGTACATCTTGTTCCTTGGCCCTCAACTGGTACGGTTGCTCCTCTCAACTGATCAAACAAATCGTCGATCCTCGGTAACGGGTACTTATTCTTCACTGTAACCTTATTGAGCTGGCGGTAGTCTATACACAACCTCATCGAGCCATCCTTTCTCTTGACGAACAAAACTGGCGCTCCCCACGGAGATAAGCTTAGTCTAGCGAATCCTTTATCCACCAAATCTTGCAACTGAGTCTTCAACTCTTTTAGTTCCGTCGGAGCCATTCTATAAGAAGCGACCGAAATAGGTGTTGTGCTTGAAACCAATTCAATGCCAAACTCTACTTCTCTCTATGGAGGAAATCTAGGTAGCTCATCCGGAAACACATTTGGGTATTCACATACAATTGGCACTAACTCAATATTCTTTTTCGATACTTGAGTGTTCAGTACAAAAGCGAATAAGCTTCACATTTTTTTCGTAAATATTTTTCTACAGTCAAACACGAAACTATTCCCGGTAAGTTATTAGGTCCAATCGCCTCTACCCGAAGGTTATCTCCATTCTCACATCTCAATTCAATAATTTTTTTTCTACAATCCACTACTACACTATGGGTAGACAACCAATCCATGCCAAGGATCATGTTGAACTCTTCGAATGGCATTATCATAAGATTGGCTGGAAAACAATGACCTTTAACTATTAAAAGAAAATTTCTACATACTTGGTCGACTAACACAGGCTTGCCTAGCGGATTAGTCACTTTTACTATAAATTCCATAGATTCAACTAGCACATTAATACTAATACCAACTTCATGCAAATGTAAAAATGGGTAGAATCCGGATCAACTAGAGCAAGAACAAATATATCGTGGATAGAAAAGGTACCCGTAATCACATCTGGGGATGAGGCCTTACGAGCACGAATGGCATAAGTCCTTGTCAGCACTCGGCCCTCAGATCTCATAGCCGGGTCTCTAGGCATACTCTTACTGCCAACTCCACTCCTAGGGTTCCTTTGTGGTTTACCCCTCGACGGTGCACTACTCGATCGAGCATTTTGAAACCCCTCATCCTTAGCTCTCTCAGGGCAATCTTTAATGAAGTGGTTCCAAGAACCACATTGTAGTATGCTCTACTATTTCCCCAGCACTCACCAAAATGCTGTCTACCACATTGTGAACATTTAGGTTTATTCGATCGAGTACTGCTAAAACTCGCAATAGAGGTAGTCTAAGCTTTAGGCGCCGTATATTGCTTATTTTTTCTTCTCCCGAATATTCCACTGAAGCAATCAATCATGAAGGAAACTCCTTTGATCTTTTAGATGAGGATTGATGTGATTTCCCCATCTGTCTCTTCTTGGAGTCACGAGACTCTATATCCACCTTTCTCTTCTCTTTGGCCAACTCTTCGGCCTTACACACTTTTTCGACAAGCATTACAAACTCTCGAATCTCTAGTATCCCCACTAGCAACCGGATGTCCTCATTTAATTCGTCTTTAAACTGCTTACACATGGTGGTTTCAGAAGACACACACTCCCTAGCATACTTGCTAAGCCCCACGAACTCTCGTTCGTATTCGGTTTAAGGAATTCCTTTCTCCTCTGGTCGATAAACCTTTGACTAACATACTTTTTCCAGAATTCTTCTTGAAAGAACTCCCAATTTACTCTTTCTCTTGGTACCACCGACACGAGAGTATTCCACCATTGGTACGCTGCGTCTCGTAGAAGTGGCATCACACACTTCATGCACTCTTCAGGTGTGCATGACAACTCATCGAACACTCTGATAGTGTTCTCTAACCAGAACTCAGCACTCTCCGGGTCATCATCTTTGTTCGCTCGGAATTCTTTAGCTCTATGTTTTCTAATTCTATCAACTGAGGGTTTGTCTCTTCTACCTAATTCTGCTCCTTGAGGAGCCATCGAAGTGTGGTGGTAAATTGGAGAAGGTATGGGAGGTGGAGTGTTCAGATTCGCACGAACATACTCCATATACCACGCGTCCATCATTTAAAGATAGGCCCCTCTTGCCCCTCTGCCCTGACTCATCGTCACAGGCTCAGTTTCTACTGGTGTGGTCCCTTCAGCGAGAGCTGGCACATTACTCTCCACATCATCCGCCATAGGTTGCTGAGGATCCATTACTATACAAAAAACACATTTTATAAACGTCAGGAGTCGTCACACTACCATCAAATAATAATGGCATGTATAGCTAGAATCGTACACAAGCTAGGTTAGTACTAGAGTCGACTAAACCATAGCTCTGATACCACTAAATGTAACACCCCCTTACCCCTGACCGATACCGGAGTAGGGTATGGGGCATTACCGTACTACATCTTGTTGAAACCTTTGACTTAAACTCCCGAAAATATGTCCCAATTAGAAACTTCTTCAAATATTAATCTACAAACCTTCTTATGGGACTATGAGGCCTAAATCATGGGTCGAAAATGAACCGGAACCATTTCGTGCACTAGAGAAGATTTTTTCAAAAATTAGCATATACAAGGCACACGCCTGTGTGAAAGGGCAACACGCTCGTGTGGTCTCTAAACATGGTTGTGCTGACGGCCCGTGTACCTCACACGGCCTGCACTATCAAGGGACATGCCCGTACCCCTCACCCATGTAGATTTATTTTCTAACATCGACCTACAGGGGTTTGTACACGGTTTGGCGCACGCCCGTCAAGGTTGACTCCACGCTCTTCTTGATCTATATGAATACAAATTCATCCATTTAATTACTAAATTAATTAAAACAATCCAAAATTTTTATTTTGGCAAAATGACCATTTTGCCCCTAACCTTTTGGCAAAATGACTATTTTGCCTTTAGACTCGGAAATCAATTTTTATCGAATTTCCTCATCAACCTAGCCTATATAACTCCTTTTATCCTCAATATTACCCCAATTTCTCATTATAACACACAATTACTCCTTATTTTACAACTTCTACAACTAGGTTCAATTTAGGTGTTTTCATGCAACCTCTTACACAAAAGTTGTTCAATGGACAACCTACATTCATTTTCCTTCCCAAAATTTCCAGAAAATATCTCTTTTCCCCTGTCATGGCCAGCCACTCTATTTAAAAAGGGGGAAATTGCTCATTAAAAGCCCTTAATTTCAGTTCCATTACCAATTGACACCTTTATGGCTATTAAATCAAACTTTTACCTTTCTTGCGATTTAGTCCTTTTTCGCGATTAAGCCTTTAATCGCGTAAATTAATTTACCAAAATTTTCTTGAATACTTATAAAATTACCGAAACACATAATTTAACACTAAAATAATTTTCTCAAACCTCGAGAAGTGATTTCAAAATTACTATTCCGACTAAGCCCGGTTGCGGGCTATTACAAATGTAGTCCTTAAAGAATTATACCCCAAAGGTATGTAACTCGGAATCAAATTCTTACTCGCTAAGGTGAATGCGTTCACATAATGAGAGTTCCTAGCTAGATGAAAAAGCAATCCACCAGAATAAAACAATCGAGTAATTTCACTATCTAAATTCTCTCGAGCAACTAGGTTGAACGATTGTTCTAAAGGGCCTTTTCTTCTTTTAGAACCTAAACTATGCCCTTAAAGTGAGGTTGTGTTTGGCCCAAAGAAAGATGCTAATGTTTGAAAACTAGGTGGAAATGAGACTATTTTTTGTTCCAACTTGAGTTTCGCATCTTCAACTATTTTTTGCATTTCAGCAAGATGTTGTTCTGTTAATTTAGGACACATTCGAATTCCTTGCCCACGTAGTTTCAATAAATGTACTTTAACCCTAGAGTATGACCTCTTAAATGTAGCATTGCAAAAATTACACACAAAACTAACGTTCCTACCTCCTTCAATAGTTTTTGGTAATTTAGTAACATACGTGTGACTAGTATCATCTTGAGACAAACTAGGATTAGTAACATTATTTGATGAGTCAACACTGCCACTACCACTTTGAGATGTCATAATTAATGTTGGGGATCGACATGATTAAACAACGAACAAGTAAAAATAGTGAAAGAAATTGAGATAAAAACTAAACCCTGAAACCCTAAAACAAAACACACTCAAAACGTAAATACAAAATTCTTCAAAAAGGGTTGAGTTCTAATCGTTTAATGGATATATTTTCTAAGGTTGTAAAAGTATCTATTTTGAGACTAAATTTGTAAGTCAAATAAATTATACTAATAAATATAGAATATATTATATTTATAGATACTAAATCTTCTAGAAAGAAAATATATTTTGTTTAACTTGATTTGTAAGTAATCTCTTATTTTATTTAATAAAAATTTGGGTCACACATATATTTATTAATTTATAATTGAAATTAATTTTTTAAAAAATATATTTTTAGTCTAATAAGTACATTAACTAGACAACTATTACATATATATATATATATATATATATATTCTTATTATAATAGGTCTCACATATTTATAGATTAAATTCATCGGTCAAATAAATTATGCTAATAAATATAAAATATATTATACTAATAAATACTAAATCTTCTAGAAAGAAAATATATTTTGTTTAACTTGACTTCTAAATAATGTCTTATTTTATTTAATAAGAATTTGGGTTAGACATATATTTATTAATTTATAATTAAATATTTTTTAAAAAATATTTTAATCTAATAAATACATTAACTAGACAAATATTATATATATATATATATATATATATTCTTATTATAATGGGTCTCACATATTTTTATTATACTTACTTTCACTATTTTTATACTACTATAATTTCTTTTGGACTTTCTTACCCCATTATAACTAGATACATTAACTACTTTTTTTTTCTAACACTCATATTCCCCTTCTTTTCTTCCTCATTACCCTTTTTTTCCTCCTCATTTACTGTCTTTACCTTTGTCTTTGTCTTTCTTCTATGCAAAACCTTCATCTACAAAATCTCCATCATCATCATCTTTATATAAGCGAATCGACTCCAAAGAAGACAAGTATGTTAAAAGTCCCATATATTATCACAATTAAATGTTAAAGTTCTCCTTTTTATCTGTTTACTAAAGTTCTCCTTATATAGGTTCCTTTTTCCATTTCTGATTCAGGCCAAAAGAAAGTCCAGCAATGTCCCTTTTTTTTTACATGCATCAAGGTGTGTCCGGTATGTATCCGGTCGTGTTGGCGGCGTGTCTGTGTCAGATACCAGTACAACACTGGTATAAAGGGGTTTTCCCCGTGTCGATGCTTCATAGCTCCACACTAAATCCCAGCTCGAGTTGGCATCTCCCCATTCCCTATGACACATAGCTTTAAAAGTCTCGAAAGTAGAGAACATACCACTTTTGGACCAGCTCTAGGTAAGCTTATCCATGCCTGCAGCATTCGAAAGAGGTCAAATGTCTTCGATCATACGTAACATATTACGAGGAAGAACCTCTATTTCTTTCAGTTTAATCCACCAAATCATTACTAATATAGCGATTTTTGAGCGGATGTATCAACTTGAGAAAAAAAATAGTTATCACTTGTAACCAAAACAAAGTTTAAGTACCAATATGATAAAAAAGAGAGTATAGTTTAAGTATTAGTCTGTGGACTAAGCCTATTGAGCTACTCTCTCAATCCTCCCTTCTGTGGGAACAATTCTTTCATATTTATAAGTAATGGTTTCCTAATGTAGGGTGCTAAGGGCCAATTAGGTGCCATGCATACAACACGTTTCCCCCTTTAAGCTCGATACGTACCCTTAAACATGTCTGTTTGATAGGAAGGTATCATCATAAGGAGCAGACAACGCCCATGCTCCACCTGGCGAAGTGGTGGGGCTTGATGGGATCAACTAGCATAAAGACCACCTCGCGAGGTATCAATGGTGCGTGTGGTGATCATACATGATCTCCATTGTGATTGTAACACCCCAAACTCTGCCCAGACGTTATGGCTGAATCTGGCAATCTCACATTAAAAAGAATAATTGTTTCCAAAACGATTTTATGAAATTAAGAACATGTTTGATAGTAAGTTTACTTGGTTAAAATTTAAGTCGAGATTTAGAAATTCAAGTTCTAGTTAAGCCCAAAATGGAAGCCCATGCTTAAAGAAAAACGCCCAAAAAGCAATGTCATTTAAAATCCACGTTAAATTTGAGAAAGTTATCTAAGTAAAGATAAAACTAGGCAGTCAAAATAGAAATAAACCCTAATTACAGTCTTATCAGAGAAACAATGCCTTATTACAACCCATTTAAACAAAAACGACAAGTAAAGTGAAGTAATTTGAAAATTATTCAAAATTCCTAAGTAGCTTGCAGTGTGGCCATCACCGAGTCCTCTCCCACGTCAAGCCTTCTATTGAGGATCACCTGAAACATTAAATTAAAGGGTGTGAGTTTCGAAACTCAGTGTGTACAACCCTTGGCAATCAAATCAATATGCAAAAATCACATTGGGCCTAAGCCCTAATAATATTGGTGGCCTCTAGGCGTTAGCCCCTGATAGCCTCGGTTGGGCCCGAGCCGACATTCAAATATCAAGATGTTCATGCCATATGCAGTTACCCATAACCAACCCTGTACACCTCCTTCCATCCCTACATTCTTGTGGGGAGATACTCAACCTACCCATCCTTATACACCCATTGTGACACCGATTACAGCATCACTCATCATTGCAGCAGAGCTGCTCGTAGCACAAAAGCCTTTGTTGTAGCACCGGTTACAGCACTACTTATCGCTGCAGCAAAGCTACTCGTGGCTCAGAAGCCTTCGTTGGGTCCACAGTCGTCAAACGACTGTGCGACCCTCATATACACTTCCTCCAATCAAAACCCAGCCCACATGCAACATAACATCTCATGAATGCATCATCGTCACATACAACATACACCAGTCAAACTCATAACACATAAGGGTATTTTAGTCATTTCACTACCCAGGGGTGTTTCGGTAATTTCTACCCTACAAGGGTATTCCAGTACTCTTACCCTACGAGGGTGTTTCAGTAGTTCTACCTTATAGGGCATTTTCATAATACTACCTTAGAAGAGTATTTTCGTAATTTCATCCTAGAAGGGTATTTTCGTAATTTCCTAATGATACAGATTTTAGTTATGAATTTTGGCCCATCAACAAGTCCTTGCGGCTAAAATGAACAGACACTATGCACCAGGTAGGATTCAAGAGAAGAGGAGGTGGGTCACTCTGACCGCTTAAGTACCAAGCTCTTCCTAGATCCAATCCTAGACATGCACACATCCATTGCCACACCTTAGTCTAGCAACTTGCCCACGGACATGTTTAATTATTTAATTAAGTCTTATGTAAAATTTAAGAGATCAAAACTAGGCCTAAAGTCCATAAAAAACCCTAACATGCATTTCTATGATCCCATAAGGCCCACTAAGCCCAATCATATTCATAAAACCCATTAAGTCCCAAACATGCTTATGTAGCCCGTTAGGCCCGTTTACAATCCAACCATCATTCAAACATGTCAATTCATTATACAATTTCATATCACAACTTTGCCACTTTGGGCCCACAAGTTTGTCAGGCCCATTCGGGATTTCGAGATTTCAGCTTTTGTCGATTTTCGTGAGTGTAGTGTATGTACACACCTGATTGACGACCCGCACTACACTATCCTCAATCTTAACCTACAATCAAAACCACTTTCAAATCAACTCCAAACCTTACTAAAACTTTATCAAATCCTAAAGCCTTACCGTAGCCTTACCGTGAACCTTTGGCTTTTTTAGCCTTTTCTTAGCGAATAGTCTCGAATATTCCTAGATATGCATCAACACACATATTTTATCAACATCAGGTGACTCGTCTTCCACACGAGTCACCTTATGGCTACACATATATTCGACCACCCTCTAAGAAACCGAAATTGAGAATGAGACACTTATCGAAACTCGCCTTCAAACTAACGGCCTAGATATCTACTGAGTGTGATCAGCTTTTAAAATCTTGATTAAAGGTTGTAAATAACAAAAACAAATTTGTGATAGAAGAAAGCAAA
Organism: Gossypium stocksii; assembly: GCA_020496765.1. Lineage (NCBI taxonomy): Eukaryota > Viridiplantae > Streptophyta > Magnoliopsida > Malvales > Malvaceae > Gossypium > Gossypium stocksii. The sequence goes on from CM035622.1 coordinate 62,715,695, forward strand.
AGAAATCGGTAAGGGGATGTGAGTATTCGGCTTTTAAGAGATTAAAGAAAGAAATCAGCAAAGGGGATATTGGTATTCAGCTTTTGCAAAAAAGGAAAAAGAACTAGAAAGGAGAAGAATGAAGCATTCAGTTTGGCAAAGCAAGGGAAACTCTTCAAAAAGAATTTAGCACCCCCTATAAATACCCAAAGCTGAACCCCTAAAGTCCCAATTGGCTCCACTTCTTCCACATCCCATCTCCTAATTTTTCTCCATGATAAGCTCTCGTAACTTCTTCCTATATTTTCTCTTCTGATCACTCTCCTTAGAGTCCATATTCATGCCACTTCTAACATTCTAGAAGGCCAAAATTAAACTCCTAAAAATACTAAGCTAGGATCCAAAACTTAACCAAGGCCCAATACTTCTAGGCCCAAAATTCGGGGTGTTACAATTCACCCCTCCTAAAAAAATTTCGTCCTCGAAATTTCTAAATAATAAGATAGTCGTGTATCAACTACTCTACTACGCTATCGCTGCGCACTCTAACTCTAATTGCAAATTAAGTACATAGATCACTGTGAGAAAATCACATACCAGTATTCGTATCTGGAGTATTTTCCCCTCTTGGCGACGTATTGCATACATCAGAGTTGGTTGTCTTGCCTCAGCATAATCAGCACCTCTACCTGGTGCTCCACGACCTAAGCCATTCCCACCTCTAGCCTGACCTCAGCCATTTGACGGCTGTTGACCACCCCTATGAGGCTGCTCATGACCTCTACCTGCTTGCACTTGACCTCGCCTCCTTGGACACTCTCTAAAACGATGCTCCATTGAACCACAACCCAGACAAGCTCCCGTCTTACTCCAGCACTTGCCCAAGTGACCTTTCCCACAAAAAGCACAAGGTGGTACTCCAGTGTTAGCATTAGCAGCAGGGGGCCCAACTCTGACGGCCCATCCACTCTAGCCCTCCTCGTAGGCCTCTATCCTACATCAGAAGATTCTGCATCCCCATTTTTTGCCTCTTTCTTTATCTCGGTTTAAGCGCTCAATGCGCTTCACTTCTTCAGCAACCTTAGCTTTCTCAACTAGTGCTGTAAAATCCCACACTCTTTGTGGAGCTATCAGCACCCTGAGACTGTCTTTCAAGCCGTCCTCAAACCGCACGCACCGTACATAATCTATGGCTACTATTCCCTTAGCATACTTACTGAGTCGTAGGAATTCCGCCTCATACTCCGCCACGGATCTGTCTCCTTGAGTTAAGTTTAAGAATTCCTTCATCTGGGCATCTACATAGCCCGCTCCAATGTATTTCCTTGGAATGTCGACTTGAAGAATTCTCAAGTGATTTGTTCTGGTTGGTTGCCCTCCTTCACGGTCAACCACTACTGATATGTTTCTTCCCTAAGTAAGATATCGCCCCCTTCAGTTTTTGTTCTGCCGTACAGTCCAGATCATCCATTATTCTCTCTGTGGCTTCTAACCAGTACTCCGCCACATTCGGGGCCACCCCAGCTACTACTTTGAAAATCTCTGCCCCATTAGCTTAAAGTTGTTCCACGACCGCCCCACGATTTCTTGTTCCATTATTGGGCCCAGCGACCCTTTCTAAGAGCCTTAGCATAGCCTGCGACAAGGCATCCTCCGTAGCGGCGGCCCGTTCAAATGGCCCAGTCTCAGCCACAGGTGAGGCTAGAGCTTCTCCTACTTCAACATTAAACATATGGCCCGATGCCGACGACTCAGCCTTAACACTTCCACGACCTCGACCGCGGCCCCGGCCCCTTGCACCTCTTCCAGCGTTCATGGTCGACTCGCGTAATATCTGAATTAGAAATTTTATGAATTTAATTCATAGTTCCACTGTTTAAAGCAAATGTCTTATGTAACTAGCAGTTTAGAAGTTGTTTTCGCAGTCGTAAATCCACTACAAGCTTAAGTTTCCTACAGGATTTAGTCTCTAAGAACCTATTGTTTAAAGTAGCCTAATATCTAACTACAGTTTAGTAATTTAAACAAGTTTAGTAACAGAAAAACTTACTTGGCTCGACGTCAAGGGCTCGATGAACCACACTTCAAGAATTCTGTAAAAACTTTTCAATCTAGTTGTTTTAAAAACCCAAAATTTAAGACCCATTTCACAGTTCGAGCTTTGCAACCGGGCTCTGATACCACTAAATGTAACACCCCAAACTCGGCCCAGACGTTATGGCCGAATCTGGCGATGTCACATTGAAAAGAATAATTGTTTCCAAAATGATTTTATGAAATTGAGAACATGTTTGATAGAAAGTTTACTTGGTTAAAATTTAAGTCGAGATTTAGAAATTCAAGTTCTAGTTAAGCCCAAAATGGAAGCCCGTGCTTAAAGAAAAATGTCCAAAAAGCAATGACATTTAAAATCCACGTTAAATTTGAGAAAGTTATCTAAGTAAAGATAAAACTAGGCAGTCAAAATAGAAATAAACCCTAATTACAGTCTTATCGGAGAAACAATGCCTTATTACAACCCATTTAAACAAAAACGACAAGTAAAGTGAAGTAATTTGAAAATTATTCAAAATTCTTAAGTAGCTTGTAGTGTGGCCATTTCCAAGTCCTCTCCCATGTCGAGCTTTCTATTGAGGATCACCTGAAACATTAAATTAAAGGGTGTGAGTTTTGAAACTCAGTGTGTACAACCCTTAGCAATCAAATCAATATGCAAAAATCACATTGGGCCTAAGCCTTAACAATATTGGTGGCCTCTAGGCCTTAGCCCCTAATAGCCTCGGCTAGGCCCGAGCCCACATTCAAATATCAAGATGTTCATACCATATGCAGTTACCCACAACCAACCCTGTACACCACCTTCCAACCCTACACACCTGTAGAGAGATACTCGACCCGCCCATCCTTATACACCTATTGTGACACTGATTACGGCACCACTCATCGTTGCTGTGGTACAAAAGCCTTCGTTGTAGCACCAGTTACGGCACTACTTATCGTTGCAGCAGAGCTGCTCGTGGCTCAGAAGCCTTCGTTGGGTCCACAATCGTCAAGCGACCATGCGACCCTCATATACACTTCCCCCAATCAAAACTCAGCCCACATGCAACATAACATCTCATGAACGCATCATCGTCACATACAATGTACACCAGTCAAACTCATAACACATAGGGGTATTTTAGTCATTTCACTACCCAGGGGTATTTCGGTAATTTCTACCCTACAAGGGTATTCCAGTACTCCTACCCTACAAGGGTGTTTCAGTAGTTCTACCTTATAGGGCATTTTCGTAATTCTACCTTAGAAAGGTATTTTCATAATTTTATCCTAGAAGGGTATTTTTGTAATTTCCTAATGATACAGATTTTAGTTATGAATTTTGGCCCATCAACAAGTCCTCGCGGCTAAGATGAACGGACACTTTGCACTAAGTAGGATTCAAGAGAAGAGGAGGTGGGTCACTTGGACCGCTTAAGTACCAAGCTCTTCCTAGATCCAATCCTAGACATGCACACATCCATTGCCACACCTTAGTCTAACAACTTGCCCACGGACATGTTTAATTATTTAATTAAGTCTTATGTAAAATTTAAGAGATCAAAACTAGGCCTAAAGTCCATAAAAAACCCTAACATGCATTTCTATGATCCCATAAGGCCCACTAAGCCCAATCATATTCATAAAACCTATTAAGTCCCAAACATGCTTATGTAGCCCATTAGGCCCGTTTACAATCCAACCATACATTTATACATGTCAATTCATTATACAATTTCATATCACAACTTTGCCACTTTGGGCCCATAAGTTCATCAAGCCCATTCGGGATTTCGGGATTTCAACTTTTACCGATTTTCATGGGTGTAGTGTATGTACACACCTGATTGACGACCTGCACTACACTATCCTCAGTCTTAACCTACAATCAAAACCACTTTTGAATCAACTCCAAACCTTACTAAAACTTTATCAAATCCCGAAGCCTAACCGTAGCCTTACCGTGAACCTTCAGCTTTTCTAGCCTTTCCTTAGCGAATAGTCTCAAATATTCCTAGATCTGCATCAACACACATATTTTATCAACATTAGGTGACTCGTCTTCCACACGAGTCACCCTTATGGCTACACATATATTCGGCCACCCCCTAAGAAATAAAATTGTGAATGAGACACTTACCGAAACTCACCTTCAAACTAACGGCCTAGATATCTACTGAGTGTGATCGGCTTTTAAAATCTTGATTAAAGGTTGTAAATAAAAAAAATAAATTTGTGATGGAGGAAAGCAAAAGAAATTGGTAATGGGATGTGAGTATTCGGCTTTTAAGAGATTAAAGAAAGAAATTGGCAAAAGGGATATTGGTATTCGGCTTTTGCAAAAGAGGAAAAAGAACTAGAAAGGAGAAGAATGAAGCATTCGGTTTGGCAAAGCAAGGGAAACTCTTCAAAAAGAATTTGGCACCCCCTATAAATACCCAAAGCTGAACCCTTAAAGTCCCAATTGGCTCCACTTCATCCGCATCCCATCTCCTAATGTTTCTCCGTGATAAACTCTCCTAACCTCTTCCTATATTTTCTCTTCTGATCACTCTCATTAGAGTCCATATTCATGCCACTTCCAACATTCTAGAAGGCCAAAATTAAACTCCTAAAAATACTAAGCTAGGATCCAAAACTTAACCAAGGCCCAATACTTCTAGGCCCAAAATTCGGGGTGTTACAGTGATTATTTGGTTAGGCAACCTTGTGAGGTGGTGAGGTGATCACACCTCACGTGATATCAATGATGTATGGCTTATGACTTCACGAAGTGGTAAAGTGAGACATTGGTGGTGTGTGGCTCGTGACCTTGCGAAGTGGTAAAGCGAGACATTGATGGTGTGTGGCTCGCGAAGTGGGTCACAAGCATTCCACCTTGTGAGATGGGTCGTCAGGGTCATAAGAACAGGTTGAATTTCGGGTTATGAAGTATTCTATAACAAAGCCTTTTTTAATTTATCAAATTATATTTAATGATTTTATAGATTTATAATTTCATTAGTTAATAATATATTGGGTAAACTATATAAATGGTCACCCAACTATGTCTGCATTCTTGTTTTGGTCACCCAACTTTAAAATTTTTCAATTTAGGTACTAACGTTTGAATTCATTCTTGTTTTGGTCACCCATAGTAACACATTTAGTCATCAATACTTACATATTCTATTAATTTGATCGTCATTCTAAATAATTCAATAACTTAACTCTTCACATTTACATATTTTACCAATTTGATTCTCAAACTTCCTAACCAAAGCTTTCAGCTTTTAAAATAAAGACATTTCACATTTATAAATTTGTAAAACTCAAAAAAGGAAGGAAAAAAACATGCCTCAACTAACGAGCTGTTTTTCGAGCCAATTCTTGATACCAATGAGTTTATCTTGAAATTTTATTTTCTTCTCTTTTTTTTTTTTCATTCATTTTCTTCTAAATATAATATTTTATAACACTTTGATTGATTAATTTTTGGCTAAAGAACATGGAAGACCTAAAAGAACACTTTAGATTTACTCTTGTCGTTAACAGTATGATATTTCTTTCAAGGTACATAGAAATAAACCTCGAAGTTGATCCTTGAAATTGGAAATTAAATCCAGAGTTAAAAAAAAAAAAAGCTTTGAAAAATTCAATTTTTCAATCAATAATTATATAAGGAAAAATTATGAACATTTAATTTTTCACAAGTAAAAAATGTGAATGAATTAATTGAATTTCTTTTTTCTTACATTGATAATATTTTTTTTAATTTTATAAACCGGTTAAGAGATTATTATGCGTTCTATTTATTTTTAATTATCTATTTTAAAATTTTAAATCCACAATAAGAAATATGTATCACAAATAATCTGATTTAGGAGAAGGGATTGTATGAAACTGTAATTCAATGTCATCCCTATCCCTTTCCAATAGGAGAATGATAAATCAAATTTTTTCTCCTGTTTTTCAGCTTTTTCCTCCTAAAAAAATTTAAATTCAACTAAAAATGCTAAAAATCAGGAAGAAAAATATTATTTGTCATTCTCCTATTAGAAATGGATAATGATGACGTGGAATCACAGTTTCATACAATTTTTCTCCTGATTTAGTATCAAATCATTTCCCAAATTAATTAAAAATAAAATTATGCTAGTCAAAGTGAAATATTATTTTTTAAAAAAAATTAAATTATTTAAATTATATATTATAACTTTAAAATTTGTATTTTCTATTATTTTTAGTGGTGTTTAGTTAATTTCTAGGACTAACTTCTTGAAAATATAAACAAAAAGGGTTATGAACTAAATTGGATAATTTTAACCATAAATAAAGCAATTAATAGATGAGGAATGTCTCTTTTTAAAAAGCTGAAATCTTTGGTTAGGAAGCTTTTGTATCAAATTGAAAGAACTTATAAATGTTTAGGGTTAAATATATTGAATTATTTAGAAGTAGGATCAAATTGACAGAATATGTAAGTATTGAGAACTAATTGCGTATTATACTAGTTAGAAAAAGGTTTTTCATAATCAATTTAATTGGGTGACCAAAAAGGAACGAATTCAAACGTTAGTGTCTAAATTGAAAATTTTTAAAGTTGAATGACCAAAACAAGAACGCGAATATAATTGAGTGACTATTTGTATAATTTACCCTAATATATTATGTTATTTTTTTTAAGTATAACTTTTAAAAGACATAACTAAATTATATAATTTCATGATAATATAATGTCATATTAATAAAAATTTTATTATTACAGTATAATAATATTAATAAATTATTATTCTAATGTGAATTTAAAAAATATTTTGATCAGTTTTTTTGGCTATTATATATAGATATTATAGATTCTCCTTCAGTTTTATTCCTCTAAAACTTGTTGTAAAGCTTATCAACTCAATTTTTAATGAATAAGGAAAAAAATTATTTTTAATAAAAAAAACTATTTTTCTCTTACAACACCCATACAAGGTGTTAGGTGTGATGGTGTGTGGAATTTATTCGAATCAAAAGTTTGGGTTTTTAGGATATTTATGAGGGGAATTATGGGGAAAATGTTTCTCCTCTATATTGAAACTAGTCAAGACTCAAAATTGAGGGTAAATTTAGATGGATAGTAGGGTGTAGTGTGGCATGGTGTTGCGTTTAATTTATTTTTTATTTCATGTTATAATATTGTTATAATATCTAATTTTATCATTACTATTATTTTTATATTAATTTCAAGTAAATGCATCGCTGATCTAAACTTACCCAAAAAATCAAATTCAAGCATCCATCCTCCTTAAGGAAGCAGATGAAGCTCGAGACCAAGTTGCGCGCAAATGCACGAGATTAGAGAGTGATTCAAGAGCTAAATAGACTAAACAAATAGCCCCTTTGGTTCAGGTTTCCAACTCACTGCACTGCCGTTTGGATGGTATTAATTAGTGCAGTGGAAAATTAGACAAGTCACTGGATTGGGTGGACTGAAGCCAAACAATCTAGTTTAGTACAGTGAAAAAGCAAGTTTTTTTTTTATTTGGCAATAATACCCCTACTTTTATATATGATTTTTTATAACGTCGTAAGACAATTAAATCTTGGAACACGAGTGCCGTTTTCAAACGCCATTATTTATTTATTTACGTGGTCATATTTTGAAATAATAAAATTGCTTATGGATTAAATTGTAGAAATAAGCCAACCGACAAGTTTAATATAGAGACATGGAGTTTTTGAAGGATCAAGATTGATGATTGACAAGGCGTTAATAAAAAAATTTAACCAAGTCAAGAATTTGATAGTGGGTAGCCATGATTTATACCATTGATCTCTACTTAAATTATCATTAAAAGCATCATCACCATGGGATCCCACTAACAAGATTTTATTAGCTTAATTATTAAGAAAAATAGTTAAGAATTTAAGAGAAACTCTTGCCCACTGTTAAGGTATACAATGAACAATAAAATAGAATTGAAAAGAATGGTTGGATATACTAAGAAACTCTTGTTATTATTGCTTAAGTGAATCTGTACGCGAATAATTATTATATACATGATGATGAGCTGCTAAAGCTAACTGCTCTTGACTAACAGTATACCTACTTGTAATTGATTGTAACAACTTGACTATAACAAACTATAACAACTTCTTGATATATTAACATTCACCCAACTTTCTCAACCGGTAAAACCTGAAGCAAATTTTGAAAACGAGTAAATAACGTAACAGACAAGGGTTTTGTAAAAATGTCAATGACCTGGTCACAAGCTAGAACTTCTCCAACTTCAAGAGAACCTTGAGCAACTTTTTCACGTACAATAAATAAATCAAGTTCAAATGTTTGAACTTGGAATGTAAAACCGAATTGATAGTAACTGCTACAGCACCAGAGTTATCACACCAAATACTAGGCACATCGGCTGATGGTATTTGAAGTTCCGTTAACAGAGACATTAACTATGTAACATCACTAGTGGCTGCAGCCAAACTTCAATACTTAGTCTCTGCTGTTGATCGTGAGACAACCTGTTACTTTTTCGAACACCAAGATACTGGTGTGTTACCAAAATATACACAGTATTCAGTAATAGTGTAATGACCCAAATTCCACGGGCACCTGAAAAATGAGGTTAGGGCCTCCGTCTTTGAAAAAACGAGTCAGTAAATATTTATTAAAAATATTTATGAAGCTAGTTATGAGTTGAATTAGATTTTTGATAAGTGATTTAGTTTAATTAGAAATAATTAGTAGAAAGGACTAAATTGAATAGAGTATAAAAGTTTAATTATAGAATAGAAAAATATTAAGGGATTAACTTAGTAATTAAACTAAATTAGTGACGTGTAAGATAGAGAATAAATACATTTGTATTTAAATTATTAGTACAAATGTATATTATATATATTTACTTATAAATTAAGTAAAAGATATTTTATTTATTATTATTATTATTATTATTATTATTGTTATTATTATTATTATTATGTGATATTAGATTATTTTATTTAATAAATAAATGGTGCCAAATGTATGGTGATAGGATAATACATGTGTATATATATGTATTAGTACACATGTAATATATATATTAGTTATTAATTAGATATTTTATAATAATAATTAATTAAGTAAATAAAAGTAAAAAGAAATAAAGAAAAGAAGAACAAAGAAACATACCAGAGAAACAAACGAAATAGAAGAAGAAAAGAAGAAAGAAGGAATAAAAGGAGAAATTAGAGAATTGAAGCTTGAAATTTATTTTGGTAAGTCAATTAAGCCCTTATTCTTTAATTTAAATGTTTTGGAAGCTTTAGAATTGAGTTTTGTTGAAACTAAGTGGAAGTTATGGAGGTTTTTAAGTTTTTGAGTAAAGTTTATGTTGGATAAATGGTTGAATTAAGGGCTTAATTGATAGAATTATTGATTAGAAGTGGTTAAGGGATTAAATCGTAAAAGAGGATATAAGTTTTGTGTTTGAGGGACTAAGTTGAAAGAAAGCTTGCATTAGGATTCTAATATGAACATTTGATAGTTATATTGAAGTTTTGATGGAAATTGAATAAGGAAATGATGGGAATTGTTAAAAGGAAGAAGATAAAAATGGTTAGGACAAATTTGGGATTTAGGAAAAAGTTGCATGGAAAGTTAGTAATTTATTTAAAATATGTGTGTTATTAATTAATTGTAATTATGCTAATTTTCATAGCAAATAAGGAAACCGAGACGTCTAATACGAAGGGGAAGAAAAAAATGGTCGAGGAGTAGCTCGAGAAATATCGGTTTGTATTATCATAATTCATGTTATTTATTATTATGTGTTTAATTTTGTTATATATATATGCATGGAATTGAAATTGAGACAAGTAGTGATATTTGATTTGAATGTGATTGGATATGATTGATAAATTTTGAATAAGTGTGATTGAGTTATTGAAATGAGATTTGTGATATGTGATTGAAGGCATGAATCAAAGATTCATGAAATATTCAAAGTTGAAGTGTGGTTTGAAATATTATATGTGTGATTGAGAAATAATCCAAAGGTTTATAAATTGTTGGTAATTGTATTGATGAGATATTGAATCAAATATTGGAAGAGTTACAATGGAATTATGATATATTAGTATGGAATTATATTAATGATTTGTTATTATTTGTTTATGATTAGATATGTTATTATTGTTATAATTAGAATTATGATAATACCACTGAGTGTTTTCAATACTCAGCGTACAGTTGTTTCCCGTGCTCAGTTTAGGTAAAGTTGAAGTTCAGTAAAGCATCCAAGTCGATCCAGATCTCAGCTCAATTTTTGGTGATGAATCTATCTTTCTGAAATGTGGCATGTACTAGGTTTGGTTTTAGCCACTTGTAATTGCTTATGTTTTGAATGTAAATGTGGTTTATAAACCTTAAGAAGTTTTTGGTATGAATGAATGAATATTTGCTAAGTTTGAAAAATATAATGATGTTATTTGATTAAGATTTATAAGTCAATGATTTGGGCATGAATTAGGTATGTTTAGTGGGTGAAAGTAGCTTAAAAATGATGAAAAATGTTGTTTTCACACGGCCAAGACACATGGGCGTGTGCCCAGGCCGTGTGGCAAAGTCAGTGTTGCCCACGGGCTAGTCCCACGGTTGTGTGTAACAAGTCAGATCTGCCCACGGCCTGGCCGTATGGCCATGGTAGCCCCACGGGCAGGCCACACGGGCATGTGCCTCTATTTTCAAAGAAAAGTTTCAAAAGTTCCCGGTTTAATCCCAAATCACTTCCTGAGCTTATTTTGGGCCCCGTAGGCCCATATTAAAGACTTTTTGATGGAAATTAGAAGGTTTTAGATTGAAACTCAAATTTATATCTCGATTTTGTTCGTTTACTAGTGTATAAGTCTAGTAATGCCTTGTAACCCTAATCCGACGACGGTTTGGGGTTAGAGGGTGTTACAAATAGAGCAGCGATCATTAAAATCCAATCCCCAGTTGGCATCAGCATAACCAACGAGAGACAGTCGATCAGACAATCGAAAAACCAACCCATAATCTATGTTTCTGTGCAGACACCGCAGTATCCACTTTAGAGCCACCAAGTGAACTGACGTAGGAGCATGCATGAACTGGCATACACGATTTATAGAATAAGCAATATCTGGTCAAGTTAACACCACATACTGAAGTGCACCTGCCAGACTTCGATATTCTGTCGGGTTTGTAAGGTGGTCACCCTCATATTTAGGTAAGGTCGATGCACTAGTCATTGGTGTGTGAACACTTTTTGCATTGGTCATATTACTTCTGTCAAGTGGCTCCCTGATGTACTTGCGCTGACATAAATGAAGACTTCTAGAAGACGAGCGAGTAACCTCAATACCTAAGAAGTAATGCAGATCCCTTATATCCTTAAGGGAAAACTCTTTATCTAACAATTGAACAAAGCTAGTTATACTGACAGCCACATTCCCTGTAATAATGATGTCGTCCACATAAACCAAAAGATAGAGGATGGACTCATCTGTTATACGAATAAGCAGAGATGTATCAGATTTGGAGACGAGAAACCCCTTAGACATAAGGAACTTCTTCAACTTGTCAAACCTGGCACGAGGAACTTCTCGCAACCCGTATTGTGCCTTTGTTAGACGACAAACCAGCTACTCACCATTTGGACTGAACTAAACATACCCTGGAGGCTGTTGCATGAGTACCTAGTGTAGCAGGCCCAATCTGCCTGGGGCCCAATAACTATAAAAAACCCAAAATAGTAAACGTCCATGGTCCAAGCCCATTTGTACAATGTCCCAAATACAGATTCAAATTTCAACCCGATTTTTAACTCAAATTATAACCCAAAATTAACCCAATTAAGACCTAATACCCAATGGCCAGTTCCTAATCCAGTTATGGCCCACACTAATTATAGGGGCCCAAATAGACTAAAGCTTCTTAGAAACCCTAAGGGTTCCCAGAATCTCCTTTGTGCTGCAACCCCCACGGCCTCGCCTCCATACACCTCGAGCTTCCACACGCCACATCAGCCCCTCCGTACGGCCTTAGCACTTGCGAAAAAGGACAAAAACAACAGCAATATACAGTAAGGGAAAGAAAGAAAAAACGTTTTATGTATTTTATTTTTGCTCTTCGATTTGGCTATAAAAAGGCCACGAAAAATAATTTGTAACTCCCTTACAATTTTCAAATACAAAACAAACAGCAGAGGTATTTCTCAAATTTTTTAGCTTATTTTGTCTCTAATATAGTATACATACCTAGATAAATAAAAATAATACGAAATACCTTACCTCTTTCGACGATCGGAGATGAAAACCGAAAGGTTCCTCAATTTTCTTGGACTTTTACGAGGTTTTTTTCTCTGTTGATCTGATCCTGGATCTAGGTTCGGGAAAACGTGGGGATTAAAGTGATGTTCTCTGGTACCTCTCGACCGTCATGGATGGCGGCTCCTTTTTTAGAGACTGATGGCCGCCATAGTAGCCCGATGGCCTGAGATTGGAGAACTAGAGAATGCCCACTTCTCCTCTCAATTTTTTTTTAATAACAGACGCACAAATGATTTTTTAGGGTTTTTGTTACCTTTTATAGATGTCTTATACGACGTCGTTTAGGGCTGATTTTCATAGCCTTAAAACGACATCATTTTGAGATGGATCGTTTCGACCCGATCCGCTTTGAATTAGATCTGCGTGTTTTCTGAAATAAAAGGGACAATTATCGCTTTGATCCCCCACATTTTCTTACTTTAAAATCTAGTTGATTGTTTTTATTTTTAATTTTGGCCTCATAATTTGATTTCAGTTTCAATTCCGTCCATTTCAGAATTGCGCCGTTTAAGGGTTTGGGATATTTCCCTAGTCAGTCCCTATCTTTTTCACGTGCATTTATTTGGGTCTTTATTCGTGTTTTATCAATTTTTGCATTTTATAAATTATACTCTAAATTTTAATCCGTTTCAATTTTGCCCTTAATCTATTTAATTTGTTTATTTATTTATATTTCAAAAAGGGTCTGTTTATTATTGTTTATTTTAAATCTTTTTGTATATTATTTATTTCAGCTGTTTTATCATTATTTATTTTAAGTTTTTTTTCATATATATTAATTATATTAAACTTATATATTATTCATTTTAGATTTCCTTTTCTTATATATTATTTAGTTTAAAAACTTATAGATCATTCATTTTGAATTTCCTTTCTATATATTTAGTTTGAACTTTTCATATGTAATTTTAAATTGTTTTATAAATTAGTTATTTCTAATCGTTTTATATGTCGTTTCACTTCAAATAGTTTTGTATATTAATCATTTTAAATTCTTTTATATTAATGCCTTATAATGTTTATTTTAAATTTATTTTTTATATGTACTATTTATTTGAAGATTTACAATTTTTTTTTAAAAAATCCTTTTCTTTGTTATTCGTTTAAATTTCTGCTTTATTTTTTTATTATTTATTTTAAACATGTTCGTATCTTTTTTTTGCGTGTTATTTTGTTTCATTTTTTTTATTAGTTGGTTGTGAAATTGTGCGCTTGATAATTATTGTCATTGGGTGATTTATAACTCTTAATTTGCGCCTATTAGTTATTTATGATTCATTAGTGAAACATTTTGTGTATGTATTATTACTTTGCCTTGTATACTATTATTCCATTGCGTTTTATTTGTTAAAAATTGTGTCTTAATATCATTAAAGTTTTAAAATTATTCTATTCAAAGGTTTTACAATGAGCCAATACTCGTGTTTAGAAGTTTTAAAGAAATCGTGCCCTAACTCACTGGGTTCCGATTTTTCTCGTTGAATCTAAGTAACCAAGTACCCTTTTTCAATCAAAATGCATAGATTTCAAATAAAAGCTTATTCTTGGGAATTCAATATGTTGTGCCCTAACTTACCGGATATGACATTTTGTATCTCGAGGTAAGGATTTCTAAAAATAAAGGCAATATTCTATGTTTGGAACTTCGAGAAATTGTGCCCTAACTTACTGGATTCCGATTTTTCATTTGACCCAAATAATGGAATATCCTTTTTGAATTAAAGTGTATGAGTTTTAAAAAATCGAAAGACAAGCTTAATCTTGAGAGATTGAAATGCCGTATCCTAACTTACTGGGTGTGACATTTTATTTCTTTGAGATAAGCAGGTCTCAGTATTTCAAATTGGATTTACTCAAGCGCTCTTATAAATAAGAGGATCATAGTTTAAAATCTTTTCAAACGTTCAATGTTAGGACATTAATTAATCAATTAGGTACCAATTTTGGGCGTTACGAGGGTGCTAATCCTTCTCCGTACTTAACCGACTCCCGAACCTGTTTTCTCAAATTTTGTAGACCAAAATAATTGTTTTAATAAACCAAAATGTTTTATTAAATAATCAATCTCAATATGATTCGATCACACCTCAAAAAAGGATTGGTGGCGACTTCATTTTCGTTTTAAAGTTGATCCACATTTTCCAAAATAAAAAAATGGTTTCGACAGCTTGGCGACTCCACTGGCGACACTAGAGAGTCGAGCCACAAATTGGTTAATTTTTGTCCTTTTGTTGAAAATTGAAAATATGATTTGAAAAAATTACTATCCTTTTATTGTATATGTTTGTGTCATTGTTGTGGTTTGAGTTTCGTAGAATACTCTTGCACCATATTGCATAAAGACCTTTTGGTTTTTATCCCTTTTAAGTGGGAGCAAGAAATTACTCCTTCGTGAGGTCTTCACTTCCGTGCAGGATAGTGGATCGCTTTCAGGATATATCTGTACCTATGTCTTCGTGAGATTTTCATCTCCGTGCAGCCATAGGGAAATGTATTCCCCTGAACCGAACTTAGTCCTTATGAGCCTATAATGGGTGAGGATCGAGGAATCTGCTAGTTTGGGTACCTCAACTTTAGAACCAAACCACATATAGAGAGACCAAGGAGCCTACCCTAGGTAGAGCTACGCCAAACCTTAGTGGTCACCCAAATAGGTGTTCTATGTTGTTTATTTCTCCTGTGCTAACATGTTTTCTTTTGTTTTGACTGCATTTGCATTGCATCATCATAGAAAGGAGGTATTGATTAATTTTTTATTGCTAAATAGAGGAGCTTGTCATAGGAGAACGAATTTCTTGATAAAGTGGATTATAATATAGTTGTCCGGATATGGTCCAAGTAAACATAACGGAAGAAGGTTGATAGTTCGCGGAGGAATGTAAAACTTTGCCCGAAGGATTCAAATTGACAAAGACTATACAAGAGCCATCATGTCTCGACTTTCTTAAAGGAGCTAATGAACATCGCAAGAGTAAGTGAACAATGGGTCGTGACCCGGATCAAGCAGAAGGTGATAATAGAGGCATCTTTTGGAGAGCTCACAAGATTCAACCATAGCATCTAGATATGAAGAAGGGGATCAGTGTTTTCGCCTGGAATATGAGGGTAGGGCCACATATGTAATCCGTTTTATGTAAAGAAATTTGTTTTCTAGAAAAGTTGTTCTAATGAAATTGAATTCAGAATTAATGCCTCTCTTTCTTTTGCATTCATTCCATACATTTGCATTGCATGGCATCATTTGCAATAGATTTTCACAAAAGAAGCCTAATTAGGTAAAATTATTTCAGTTAACCTAGGAACCGATAAAAGTCAGTCGACTAAACATCTTTATGGCACACGAAAAAAGACAAGAGATATGGATCAGAGATTGGAAATACTTGAACAACTCCAAAAATAGATGCAAGAACAGCTGCAATTCCAAATGTAAAAGCAATTGGCTAAGATCCAGTAGGACACGATGGACCGAATGTTGGAGTCTTAAAGAAATATGATGACTCAAATGGCTCAGATGACTCAGCTGCTGAATAGGATTATGGATAAAGGAAAGAGCCCCATGGTCAATACTGAGGAGAATAATGAGTACTCTCAATATCCCCCTGGTTTTACTCCAACACATGCACAGACACAACATGAAGTGTGCCCACAAAGACCATTCGTCACAATCAGGCCACAACAATTTCAAGTCGGTGCTTCAATGCCAATGAACTTTCAAACTGGCTTAGGTTCTGGAGATAACCCAATCGATCTTACTATTCCTGATTTGGATGAGGTCGTGAAAGAGAGAAGACAAAGACTGAATTACCAAAGTAGCTAGAAGGCAGTTGTAAATGGCTGGAGGAAAAGTTCAAGGCAATGGAAAGCATTGATAGCCACCATGCGATTGATGCCAAAGATCTAAGTTTGGTCCCAGATCTGGTACTTCCCTATAAGTTTAAAATGCCAGAGTTCAAAAAGTATAATGGGACTAGTTGCCCCGAAGCCCATATTGCCATGTTTTGTAGACAGATGGCTGGCTATGTTAACAATGATCAATTGCTAATACACTGCTTCCAGGACAGTCTGGTGGGGGCAACATCCAAGTGGTACAATCAATTGAGCAGTGCTAGCATCGGTTCATGGAGAGATCTAGCTTCATGAGGCAATACAATCATGTAACAGACATATCACCCGACAGAATCACTCTGCAGAATATGAAAAAGAAATAAAATGAGAGCTTCAGACAATATGCTCAAAGGCGGAGGGAAGTCGCAACGCAAGTCCAACCACCTCTTTTAGAAAAAGAAATGATGATACTTTTCATCAATACCTTGAAAGCCCCGTTCATTAACCATATGTTGGGAAGTGCCACCATGAGCTTTTTAGATATAGTAATGTCTGGCGAGATGATTGAAAATGCGGTAAGAAGTGGGAAAATAGACGCGAGAGAAAGTGTCAAAAGATCAACCCTGAGAAATAGGGAAAATGAAGTGAACAACTTGAGCATACATTCCAAATCGGTCACCGTAGGCCAGCCGAGAGCTGTAACCACTGAACATCAGGGCTCATTAAGACAAAAATCCAGTGCAAAGAAAAATACAAAGAAACTCTAGTTTACGCCAATTCTAATGACATATAGGGAGTTGTATCAAAGCCTATTTGATGCTCATGTGGTGGCTCCTCATTACATGGAACCAATGCAACCCCCATACCCAAAGTGGTATGATTCAAATGCTCAATGCGAGTACCACGCGAGAATAACGGGTCATTCGATCAAAAACTGCACTACATTTAAAAAGTTGGTCGAAAGCCTCATTAAAATAGGGGTTGTGAAGTTTGATAATTCATTGGAACCTGATGAAGCAATAAAATATGATAATTGAAGGAGGGGTAGGAGAGTTGCGTTTCCTTGAAGAAGTCATCAGAAGCCCGAAAATTAGAAAATCAAAACATTAATGGCGTATCTAAAGAGGGAACTGAGGAATGGAAGTTTTCCAAGCATTCCTTATGTACTTGAGAGTGTTTTGAACAATAGGACTGTGGAAGAGACCTGTATTTTTAAGGGTAATCTAGAGTAATGTTCAGAACACGCTTATTGCTTTAAGCCTAGAAGTAATAAGAGTCCTTTTGTGAAACAGGCTTGTGTTCAGAATCTTTATTTCAATAAAATGTATCTTTTTGAGTAAATATTCTTTTATTCTTTCTATTTATAGATTCTTTCATACTTTCATTCAAATATGCTTTCATTCTTCATCCATGATCATACCATACAAATAACCATCCTTAGAATCATTTATTCTTTGAAATTTGCCTTTGTACCTACAATAGGTCCCCAGATATCAACGGCAAGAGCGACGCTGTTACTGACTCCCTTTTGAGTGAGATATGTGTCTAGAGGGATCTCAGAACTTTGAAGATGACAGAGATTGTAACCTATCCTCTAATTTGTTAAGGATGGTAGAACAAGAAGAAAATGGATCCTACCTTACAAAGGGTCAGTGGACATTGCGAGCTTAGAAAAGGGATGAAGATCGAAGCCTAGCTCACCATAGAAACGAAACGAGGCATTATTTTAAGAATTCAAAGATATCTTTGCATGATCACATCAAGATATGCCTAGACGTGAGGATGCTATAGAGTGTTGAAAAGATACATGCTAATGGTTTTACGATAGCCAAGCCAATCAAGAGGTTTGGGTACTGCTGGTCCACCATGGAAGGGGATTACATCAGTATGTTGTAAATGCCAAATTAAGGAAGACAAGACTTATATGCCTCCTCCATTTCTTCACAGATTTTCTATATGTGGGGCATGGATGTTATGGGGCCAATCTCGCTGACATCAATTCATCTTTGTGGTCGTCGATTACTTTACTAAGAGGGTTAAGGTTGCTTCATATGCCAAAGTTACAAAGTCAATAGTCATCAAATCCAAATTCAAATCTAAATCCAAAACCAAATCCAATTTCAATTTCAAATCCAAATCCAAATCCAAATTCAAATTCAAATTCAAATTTAAATTGAAGTCCAAATTCAAATTTGAATTCAAAATCCAAATTTAAAAAAAAAATACCAAAAAGAAACATGTCTAACACAATCACACAAAAGTTTACAGTTTGTTCAAAGATCAGATGCCATATCAGTGAGGCAAAGACAACAAAAAATCCAAAAAGATTTTAAAAAATGACTGAGACTTGTAAAGGTTGGCATAGAGAAGTTACCATTTACCCTTTATGCTCCTCGAACGTTGGCCAGGACCTTCGTCGGGGCAACACCCTTCTTATTGGTTTATGGAAGGGAATCAATTTTTGGAAGTTGAGATTCCTTTTCTCTAAGTTTTGATTGAGTTAAGAATTGGATGAAGCAGAATGTCTCTAGTAAGCCTGATTGAAGAAAGAAGATTGAAAGTATTCATCATAGTTAAATGTATAAAAAACGGATGATACGGGCTTATGACGAAAAGGGTTTCCCAAGAGAATTTCATGATGGGGACCTGGTATTAAAAAGATCCTTCTCATACAAAAAGGACTTCAAAGGAAAATGAATGTCAAACTGGGAAAGACCTTATGAAGTGAAGAAGGCCTTTTCTAGAAGGTCCTTAACATTGACCAAGATGGATGGCAAGGACATGCTCAAGCCGGTGAATTCAGGTTTCACCTAAAAAAGAGAGGCCAAGGTGAAAACCCATAAAGGGTGCCTTGAGATTTAAAAAAATAAAAAATAAAAATAAAAAAGAAATTAAAAAAGAAATAAAAAATCAAAAAAAGAAAAAATCAATCAAAAAAAGAAAAAAAGAAAAGGAGAGGCCAAGGCAAAAACCCGCAAAGAGCGCTTTGAGACCAAAGGGGATTTGAGTTGAAAACCCAAAAAGGGTGACTCAAATTTTGATCAAAAGTGGGGCATACAGTAGTCTTGCTATGCTTGAACTAACAATGAGGAAGTATGCTACATCTTGGGGCATCGATAAAGTACTTCGGATCCCCTAAACACATATTGAGCTTAAAATGGTCCTCAAGAAGTTTGAACAGAGAAGCTCAGGCTGTGATATCTGGGGCATCTAGTTTCTATCTTGCCCATTCTGAATTTGCTATCTTTGATTATTTTATTTGTTTCAAAATACACTCCCAATAAATTTCCTTCTTGATTACATTTACTATCTTTGCTTAAGTTGTTTGTTTCGAGTTCTGCTCCTAATTAATTTCCTTCTTGTCTATTGTTATGATATTTTTCAAGCATTTTGTATGAAATAATGATTAGTGGACTAATAATACTTTCATAAAAGGAGTTTCGCATATTACTCTAGAAGCTTCTAAATAATACAAGAACTTGAAACAGGACTATTGTTTAAAGCTCACCAAGTTTAAGGGATGGAAATATTAGAGAAGGAAAAGTCTAAACTGAGACTATCTCTTCGAATTTTCTATCAAAAATAGTGATTGAACAAAATGACAAGATATTGCGTCAGTGATACAATCTTGACGAGAAACAGGCAATGTTAACCCAAGCATAAAAAGAGAATTATTCTCAAAAAGAAAAATGATATTCCACATCCATGCGAGTATGCATATACATTTGGTCAGGTCACCAAGGGAGTGATCAGTTGATTGATACAAACCCTATACTCCTGAATTGTGTTAGAGTGGATTGAAGTTGATACAAATCTTAGACCCTTGAATTGCAGTGGGAACGGATCGAAAAAGTTTTTGATCCTATAACCCTGAATTGCAGTAGGGTGGTTTGAAGATGGTACAAACCTTATGTCCCCGAAGTACGGTAGAATGGACCCTGAAGTTACAGTGGGGAAAACCAGTTAAGCAAAATATGAATGTTTCTTCGGGTTTGTTGTCGACATATTAGCCGAGCAAGAGGGCAGCATAATACGTCAGTGATAAGGCCCTGAGGAACAACAAACAATGACGCCCTAAATATTAAAAAGGATCATTCTCATGAAATTTTGCATTCATACATATATCATTCATAACACATTCAGTTAGGAGCATTTGATTTAT
This sequence comes from Gossypium stocksii, assembly GCA_020496765.1. Taxonomy (NCBI): domain Eukaryota; kingdom Viridiplantae; phylum Streptophyta; class Magnoliopsida; order Malvales; family Malvaceae; genus Gossypium; species Gossypium stocksii. Next base: position 62,736,015 of record CM035622.1, read on the forward strand.
TCCGATCATAGCATCCTAATCATTTTGTGTAACGCCCCGAATTTTGGGCCTAGAAGTAATGGGCCTTAAATTTGGGATCGATTAGAAGGCGGTTTTAAATAATTTAATTGTGTAAAAAAAAGAATTGCATGTTTAGTTAATAATTAAGTGTTTTAGGAAGGATTGGTAGTGTGGTTAAAGTCCTGGGCTCGATCTAAGACGTTAGGAGCAGGAGGAGAAGTAGGGTTCTAGTTGCGTCATGCGCAAAAGGTGTTGGGTTTAAAAAAAAAACCTCGTGGTCGGTAGGAAGGTCTTATATATAATTACAGAGGAAATATGACGCAAATGAAGCCGGCAGCTCAGTGGCAAGGGGCGAGTAGTATATCCTAGAGGTTAGAGGTTCAAATTTGGTCAGTGGCAGATGTTTTTAGTTTTTACCGAAAAACCTAGATGCGAGTAAATAGGCTTTAAAATTAGTTAGGAATGAATTATGACATATAGAGCGCCTGTGTCGCAGTGGCAGTACCGTGTTAAGGGTTATGTAAGGGGAAAGGTTCGAATCGTAGGCCAAGCAAAGTTTTGTTTTTATTTTAAGGAAGCTGGCTTCAGCAGGTAAGCCTTAAAAGAATTCGTGACTATATTATAGCAAAGAAGAAGCTGCGTCGTAGTGGCAAGCAGCATGATGTGAGGCGCAGGTTGCAGCGAGGTCTAGAGTTCAAGGGGCTGCACGCATAAATGGGAGGAATTATTTTACTGCATGCAAGGAGGCTGGTGTTGGACCAAAACAAAGGTCTGACGCAGCTACTAGTCAGTGGTAAGGAATTTGAATTGAATTCAAATTCGTGGGTTGACCGATTAGAGCAAATTGTGGAGCGATAATGGTGGATTTCGGATGGAATGATTGAGATAAAATTTATGGGAATAAATGAATTTAATTTGGTGATAAGTTTGAGTCAATTGGGGATTGTAGGTTTATTATTTTTTATTATTTTATTTTATTTTTTTTAGTATATATATGTGCCAAATTCCTTTGAAATGTTCATTTGTTTTACCATTATTTTCTTTCCTCTCCTCTCTCTCATTCTATTTCTTTCATTGCCAAATAACCTACCATTCTTTTACCGAAATTCCATTGATTCCTTAAAAGCCGAACCCAACCCTTTTCTTTTTGTTTTATTTGTTCTCACACTATTTCTCCCATTGCCAAAATTTCTTTTGTGCCGTCATTAACTCTTTAACCTTGACTAACCAATTCTTGTTTTCAACCTTGTTTGTGTGATCGAAGGCTAAATCCCAATGGAAAAAGGGGATTCTAGTGGTAAAGAGATGACGACGAATAAGACAACGAGGTTTGAGCATGTAATCTCTACTCCCAAGTTTAAGCGATGTAAGGTGTCAGCCGTTCGGGATTTTTTGCCTGGATGCAGAAGAGGGGGTACAACAAACCTCGAACTAAATAGACAAATCACAGTAGATCAAGGTAAGTGATATTGTGTTTTCAAGTATGGCTGAATAGTGGTTCTTTAGAGGACTGTGCGATTCCTAGGGTAGTATTTACTTGGTTTTGTTATTAGATATTATTGGTTAATAAGAGTTTTGGCGCAGCAAAATTACAAGTGGAAAGACCGAGTCTTGAGCAATCAACAAATGAGTTAAAAGCTAAATTGATTAAGGTAAGGGGGATTTGGGAGATTGCGATTTTAAGTAAAGAGATTAGTTGTGCAGATCTAAGAATATTCGGGAATATTTGCTAAGGAAAGGCTAGAAAAGCCGAAGGTACACGGTAAGGTTACGGTAAGGCTTTGGGATTTGATGAAGTTGTAGTTTAAGGTATAGAATTGATTCGAAAATGGTTTTGGTTGTAGGTCGAGGCTAAAAATAGAGCAGTACGGGTCGTCAATCAAGTGTGTACAAACACTACACACACGGCGAAACGACAAAAGCCGAAATCCCAAAATCCCGTATGGGCTTGTCGAATTTGTGGGCCCAAATTGGCAAAATTGTGATATGAAATTCTATGATGAAATGACATGCTTGAATTGTGTGATTGGATTATGATTGGGCTTAATGGGCTTTATAAGCATGATTGGGCTTAATGGGCTTTATAAGCATGTTTGGGCTTTGTGGGGTTGTAGGAATGCATGCTAGGGTTTAATGGACTTTAGGCCTAGTTAAATGGACTCTCAAATTTTCATAAAACTTAACTAAGTAATAAACATGTTCGTGGACAAGTCAATAGACTAAGGTGTGGCAACTGACATATGCATGTCTAGGATTGGATCATAGAAGAGCCTGGTACTTAAGCGGTCCGAGTGACCCACCTCCTCTTCTCTTGAATCCTACCTGGTGCATAGTGTCTGTTCATCTTAGCCGCGAGGACTTGTTGATGGGCCAAAATCCATAATTAAAATCTGTATCATTAGGAAATTACGAAAATACCCTTCTAGGATAAAATTACGAAAATACCATTCTAAGGTAGAATTACGAAAATGCCTTATAAGGTAGAACTACTAAAGCACCCTCGTAGGTTAGGAGTATCAAAATACCCCTGTGGGGTAGATTTACAAAAATACACATGGGTAGCAAAATGACCAAAATACCCTTAAGTGCTTAATATGTGAAAATGTGTGAAAATAAGTATGATGCCTTCATGAATTGTATGTTGCACTTGGGTGGGTTTTGACGATACGGAGAAAGTGTTTTGAGGATCGCATAGTCACTTGACAACCGTGGATCCACCGTAGGCTTTTAAGCCATCGAGTAGCTTTGCTACACCGCACATATATAGCAACCTTGCTGCAACATGAGTAGTGCCGCAACCAGTGCTACTTTTGGAGTGTAGAGGATGGGTGGGTTGATGTAGACATCCCCACAGGTGTGTTGGGCTGGTACGGGTGGTGTGTAGTGGTTGGATTTGGGATGGGAACATTTGCATACATGCAATTCTGGCATGATATGAGGTCAATGTGGGCTAAGGCCCAGACCACTAATATTTTTAAGGCTTAAGCCCAATGTGATTTGTGTATATTGAATTGATTTGATTGACAACGATCGTACACACTGAGTTTCGAAACTCACACCCTTATTATTAATATTTCAGGTGATCCACAATAGACGACTTGACGCGGGAGAGGACTCGGAGATAGCCATACTACAAGTTACTTAGGAATTTTCAATATAGGTTTATTAAGTGTTTTATGATAATTACATTTAAATCTCCACTGTGATGTAATAAGGCTATGTATCTTCGATTTCATTATTTACTTGAGATTTTATTTAGTTACTGCTATATTTAATAAACATGTTTTTTTTCTAATTATTCATTTAATTTAATTCTTCAAATTTTTAACGAAGTAAATTCCTATCAAGCATATTTCATTTCGAACTAAGTTTTTAACTAAACCATTTTTTGAAAGCAACTCTTTAATTTGACATCGCCAGATTCGGGCCTGACTTCTAGGCCGGGTTTGGGGTGTTACATTTTGCATAAGCATAAGCACATAAAACCGATTCTATAGGATAAGTCCCCCGGAGGACGGTATAGCAACATCGGTGAATTTACAGATCTTGTCTCCCTAAGCAGTAGTGAAGCAGATCAAGGATGACTAGTCCTATCTCCCTGAATAGCAGTGGAGTAGGCTGAAGATGGTAGATCTTGTCTTCCTAAGCAGTAGTGGAGCAGATCAAGGATGACCAGTTCTATCTTCCAGAGTAGCAGTGGAGTAGGCTGAAGATTGTAGATCTTGTCTACCTAAGTAGTAGTGGAGTAGATGACTAAATATTGTAGATATTGTCTCCCTAAGCAGTAGTGGAGCAGATGACTAAAGATTGTAGTTATTGTCTCCCTAAGCAGTAATGGAGCAGATCAATGATGACCAGTTCTATCTCTCTGAGCAGTAGTGGAATAGGTTGAAGATTGTAGATCTTGTTTCCCTAAGCAATAGTGGAGCAGATCAAGGCCACCCGTCCTATCTCCCTGAGCAGCAGTGGAGTAGGTTGAAGATTGTAGATTTGTCTCCCTAAGCAGTAGTGGAGCAGATCAAAGATGGCGAATCTTATCTTCCCGTGATAGTAGGGGAGCAGATTTAAGCCACTAGCCTTATCTCCCTAAGCAGTAGTGGAGTAGACTGAAGATTACATATCTTATCTCACTAAGCAGTAGTGGAGCAGATCGAAGACGGCGAATTTTATTTTCTTGAAGTTCCAGTAGAGAAGATTGAAGCTACAAACCTCTTCTCCCTGAATTCTTATCTCCTCAAAGTTCCAATGGAGTAGGTTGAGGCTGCAAATCCCTTCTCCTTGAAATTACATTGAGGATCAATCCTTATTTCCTTGAAGTTTCAATAGAGAAGATTGACGCTACAAATCTCTTCTCCCTGAATTCTTGTCTCCTCAAAGTTTCAATCGAGTAGGTTAAGGCTACAAATCCCTTCTCCCTGAAATTATATTGAGGATCAATCTTTATTTCCTTGAAGTTTCAGTAGAGAAGATTGAAACTACAAATCTCTTCTCCCTGAAATCACATTGGAGTCACGATTTTTATCTCCTTGAAGTTCCAGCGAAGTAGATCAAAGCTACAATCTCTTCTCCCTGAAATTTTGTTAGAGCAAAGCAACAATTCCTATGCCCTTGAAGATGCGATGGATTGGAATGAAGCTACTTGAAGAGGATGAGCATTAAAAAAGGCAAGACTCAGTGAGACCGGGCAAGATTGGCCCTTCCTATAAGTATTTGCTCCATTCTCGTTACACAACAATGAGCAAAGAGGGGCAGTTGTAGCATGCCCAATCTGCCCGAGGCCTAATAACTATAAAAAACCCAAAATAATAAACGTCCATGGTCCAAGCCCGTTTGTACAATGGCGCAAATACAGATTCAAATTTCAACCCAATTTTTAACTCAAATTATAACCCAAAATTAACCCAATTAAGACGTAATACCTAACGGCCAGTTCCTAAACTAGTTATGGCCTAAACTAATTATAAGGGCCCAAATAGACTGAAGCTTCTCAGAAACCCTAAGGGTTCCCAGAATCTCCTTTGCGCCGCACCCCCACGGCCTCACCTCCATACACTTCAAGCTTCCACACGCCACATTAGCCCCTTCGTACGTCCTCCATACCTGCGAAAAAGGAAAAAAATAGCAGCGAAATACAGCAAGGAAATAAAAAAGAAAAAACATTTTATCTATTTTATTTTTCCTCTTCGATTTGGCTATAAAAAGGCTAAGAAAAAAATCTGTAACTCCCTTACGATTTTCGAATACAAAACAAACAGCAGAGGTATTTCTCAAAATTTTTAGCTTATTTTGTCTCTAATATAGTATACATACATAGATAAATAAAAATAATACAAAATACCTTACCTCTTTCGACGATTGGAGATGAAAACCGAAAGGTTCCTCGATTTTCTTGGTCTTTTGCGAGGTTGTTTTTCTTGGTTGATCTGATCCTAGATCTAGGTTCAGGAAAACTTGGGGATTAAAGTGATGTTCTCGCCTCTCAATCGCCATGGACGGCGGCTCCTTTTTCGGAGACTGATGGCCGCCACAGTAGCCCAATGGCCTAAGATCGGAGAACCAGAGAACGCCCCCTTCTCCTCTCAAGTTTTTTTTAAATAACAGACACACAAATAAATTTTTAGGGTTTTTTTGTTACCTTTTATAGATGTCTTATGCGAAGTCATTTAGGGCTGATTTTCATAACCCTAAAACGACGTCGTTTTGAGATGTATCGTTTTTGATCCCCTACGTTTTCTTACTTTAAAATCCAGTTGATTTTTTATTTTACATTTTGGCCTCATAATTTCATTTCAGTTTCAATTCCATTCATTTCGGAATGGCATCGTTTTAAGGGTTTGGGATATTTTCCTAGTCAGTCCCTGTCTTTTTCACGCGCGTTTATTTGGGTCTTTATTTGTGTTTTATCAATTTTTGCACTTTATAAATTATACTCTAAATTTTAATCCGTCTCAATTTCACCTTTAATCTATTTTATTTATTTATTTATTTATATTTCAAAAAGGGACTGTTTATTATTGTTTATTTTAAATCTTTTTGTATATTGTTTATTTCAGCTGTTTTGTCATTATTTATTTTAATTTTTTTCATATATATTAATTATATTAAACTTATATATTATTCATTTTAAATTTCTTTTTCTTATATATTATTTAATTTAAAAACTTATAGATCATTCATTTTGAATTTCTTTTTTTTTTATATTTAGTTTGAACTTTTCATATGTAATTTTAAATTGTTTTATAAATTAGTTATTTCTAATTGTTTTATATGTCGTTTCACTTCAAATAGTTTTGTATATTAATCATTTTAAATTCTTTTACATTAATGGCTTATAATGTTTATTTTAAATTTATTTTTTATATGTACTATTTATTTGAAGATTTACATTTTTTTTAAAAAAAATCCTTTTATTTGTTATTCGTTTAAATTTCTGCTTTATTTTTTTTATTATTTATTTTAAACCTGTTCATATCTTTCTTTTGCATGTTATTTTGTTTCATTTTTTTTATTAGTTGGTTGTGAAATTGTGCACTTTATAATTATTGTCATTAGGCGATTTATAACTCTTAATTTGTGCTTATTAGTTATTTGTGATTCATTAGTGAAACATTTTGTGTATGTATTATTACTTTGCCTTGTAAACTATCATTCCATTGCATTTTATTTGTTAAAAATTATGTCTTAATATCATTAAAGTTTTAAAATTATTCTATTCAAAGGTTTTACAATGAGGCAATACTCGTGTTTAGAAGTTTCGAAGAAATCGTGCCCTAACTCATTGGGTTCCGATTTTTCTCATTGAATCTAAGTAACCGAGTACCCTTTTTCAATCAAAACGCATAGATTTCAAATAAAAACTTATTCTTGGGAATTCAATATGTTGTGCCGTAACTTACCGGATATGATATTTTGTATCTCGAGGTAAGGATTTCTAAAAATAAAGGCAATATTCTATGTTTGGAACTTCGAGAAATTGTGCCCTAACTTACTGGATTTCGATTTTTTATTTGACCCAAATAATGGAATATCCCTTTTGAATTAAAGTGTATGAGTTTTAAAAAATCAAAAGACAAACTTAATCCTGAGAGATTGAAATGTCGTATCCTAACATATTGGGTGTGACATTTTATTTCTTTGAGATAAGCAGGTCTCAATATTTCAAATTGGATTTTACTCAAGTGCTCTATAAATAAGAGGATTGTAGTTTAAAATCTTTTCAAATGTTCGATGTTAGGACATTAATTAATCAATTAGGTACCAATTTTAGGCGTTACGAAGGTGCTAATCCTTCTTCATACGAAACCGACTCGCAAACCTATTTTCTCAAATTTTGTAGACCAAAATAATTGTTTTAATAAACCAAAATGTTTTATTAAATAATCAATCTCAAGGTGACTCGATCACACCTCAAAAAAAGATTGGTGGCGACTCTATTTTCGTTTTAAAGTCGATCCCCGTTTTTTTAAATAAAAAAATGGTTTTGAGACCTCATCAATGAGATCACCATTTAAGAAGGCATTGTGGACAGCTACTTCATGTATCTGCCAACCTCGAGAGACAGTGACTAAGAGAATGGTCTGAATAGTGGCAGGCTTGACCACTATACTGAATGTTTCCTGGAAATCACATCAGGAACTTGTGAGCACCCATCTGCAACCAACCGAGTCTTGCACCGAGCAATAGTCCCATCAGGATTTTTTTTGTTTTGAAGAGCCACTTACATCTTATTACCTTTCTTCCATGAGGTAAAGGAACAAGTTCCCAGGTAGAGTTGGCCATAAGCGCATCAAATTCAACTTGAACGGGTGGTCTCCAAGCGGGACTAGCAAGAGCTTCTTCAAGCATTCGTGGTTCAAAATCGATTGCTTCAATAGATAGAACCTTGGTTTAAATATTCCAGCCTTGGATTGAGTAATAATATTATGATGATTGTTTAACGAAGCAAGTGGTGATGGCAAGACTGGAGCAGATGGACAACTTGCAGTAGTCAGGGGTAGAAACTCAAAATCTTCACGAGTGGTACCTAGCTCAGCTATCGAGTCTCTTGGTATAGGGCTATGTTAAGGAGTGGGCTAAGGAGTAGGTAAGGAACCACTAGTAGAACTCTCAGCTGTGACAAAAGGATGGGATGCAGTAGAACGAACAAGAAGAATATACGTGGGAACATATGGGTTGGAGTTGACAGGACCCATGGTAGATGATGAAAATAAGAAACGTCGTTTATCAAACACAACATAACGAGAGAAAATTATTTTACCATCTGGTGTAAGACAATAATAACCTTTGTGTTGAGAACGATACCCCAAGAACGTACACAGCTGAGACTGAAACCCTAACTTATGACTCGTAAACAGTCGTAGATAAGGAAAGCATTAGCAGCCAAACACTCGTAAGTGATCATAAATAGGTTCATGACCATAAAGTACTTGATAAGGAGACTAACCTTTCAAGATAGGAGTCGGTAGTCGATTGATGAGATGAACAGCACTACAGAAAGCATAACCTAGTAGGTTATGGGCAAATTGGCATGGGTAAGAAGAGTGAGACCAGTCTCAACTATGTGTCGATGTTTCTGCTGAGCAACTCTGTTTCGCTTAGAGGTATGGGGACAGGATAGACGATGAAGGATCCCAATGTGTACTAGAATAGACGTGAATGCACGATACTCTCCTCCCCAGTCACATTGAAAACACTTAATATCCTTCCTAATCTGAATCTTGACCATCTTTTGGAACTGAATGAAACAGTCTACCGCCTAAGACTTACGCTGAATTAGATATACCTACGTAAATCTAAATGTCAATAAACGAGACATAATATAGATTAGCACCACATGCAACTGAAGCCGGTTCCCACAAATCAGAGGCAACTAAGTCAAACATTTCTTTATATTCAGTAGAAGAGTTTGGAAAGGGTAATCTATGAGATTTGCCCTTTTGACATGCAATTCACATATTATCAAGATACAATTTATTTGAAACAACTTTGCACTTATCAAGAACACTTTTAACAATTGCGGCCGATGGGTGACCGGTCTATTGGTGCCACAAAGCTAAAACATCATCACCATTATGCTGAGCATGAAGACAGATGTTAGAAGTTGAAGAAGCAATAGACAAATCAGGTAAGACTGGGGAAAAGTAATACAAGTCGTCACGTGTGTGGCCCTACAGCAAAATCTTCTAGGTCATGATATCCTTGACAACATAGTAAGTTGGATAAAACTTAAAAAACAAGTTATTTTCATGAGTAAACTGAGAGACAGATAATAAATTCTTCCGTATATTTGGGACACACAAAATATTGGACAAGTGGAGAACCTACTCTTCGTAGGTAAAACAGTGTTCCCAACACACGAAATTTTTAAAGGAGTCCCATCGACCATAAGAAGAGGAGAATTACCTAAATATGGCATGGGTTCATGCAAAGCAATGGCTTCCCGGCAAACATGATGTGTGGCTCCTGAGTCTGGACACCAAGGGGAGGTCCCTACAGGCATAGAAATTTAAGTCTTCAGAATTAAAATTAGAGCCATTTTGAGTTGTATTAGCATTTGACCCGAAAGTGTTTAGGTAGTCAAAGGCACAAAAGTCTGGAATACGTGGTATCCTGACACACGGTGATGCATTAATATCGTGAACACGAGCTCTTGGCTTGGTCCACCACGGTACACCAGTCCCCGTATTTTGAGCAGGAAACGGTTTAGCTAGCTCAATCTCAACAAAATTAGCTGTAGGCTTCACGTGTGGATTCATAATAGGTGCTGAAGGGGTTGGCCTATTATATGGCCCATAAGCTTGCCCATGCACAACTGGCCCATCAGCAACATTACCAATATTCGGTCCAAAAGTGTGGCCTAGAATAGTGGCATCATGAGGACCAAAATTTGGCCCAAATTGATAGCCTGGACCATGCTGAAAATAGACTCCAGCTGCGCCTTGTCCCATCAAAGGATTGGTGACATCTTGTGGGCCCTAGGTCGTCTTGTCAATCTGCCCATCTTGTACACCCTCATTTGCAAAACTAACGAAGGGAGCCCTAGCAGCTATGTATTCATCATTCACACATCCGATCAGAAGCACCACGTTCGACCGCCTAAAGCTACTGAAGTTACCATTGACCAACGGGCACCATCCATGACCAGATCTATCTTCACTCATGTTTTGACCGGCATGCCCAGAGAACACCGAGGCCGGAGCCGAGAGGTCGCCATAGTCGTCATCAAAGTAGCAATAACACTGTTGTGCCGTATGTCCAAATCGTCCGTAGATTTGGAACTAAAAATGAGTGTGGAACCCACGCCCACGCGTCGAAGAGGAGAATGAACGACCACCGCACCCTGAGTCAACCACCGTCGTTAGAGCCGTCAGAGCGAGTGCAACAAGATTTACATGAAATGTTGTCTCTGTCGCTGCGCGAGATTGCCTATTCTCAAATTCCAAAAGTACATCAACGAGTTTTTGAAAAGATAAGGCTTCGGTTGAAAAGGATGCGAGAGTTAAAATCGCATCAAAATCGAAAGAGAGGCCCGAAAGAACAATTTCAACTTTTTTTGCTTCAACAATGGTAGAGCCAGATGTCTCAAGTAAGGCACATATATTTTCAGTTTTTGCTAAGCATTCTCTTACTGTCATGGATCCTTTTTTTTATTGAATGGAGGTCATGTCTAACTCTAGAAACTTTTGCTCTAGTATCTACTGCGAAAATGTGTTGTGTCGTGCGTCAAACATCACATGCAGATTTTGCCGTAGTAAAACAAGATAACAATGATGAATTGATAGTAGAGAGAAGCCATGAAATTAGTAGCTTATCTTTTTGGACGAAAATCGATGCATCTGGATTTAGAGTTAGGACGCCATCGAGAGAGGAGATGAATCAAGGTAGGGCAGAGACCGTCCCTTCCAGGTAACCAAGTAGTTCATAACCTTTAATTATAAGTCATATATGTTGCTGCCATTAAACGGACGTTGTAACAACCTAAATTAAGGCCTAGTCAGAATAGTGGTTTCAAGACCACAAATCTGAAGTAGAAAAATTTACTGTGATAAAATTTTAAGGTTTACAATATGATTGAATTGCATGTGTGAGAATTTCGATAAGAAATTTTATCGATAATGTGTCCAATTAAACTAGTAGGACTAAATTGCAAAAAGTGCAAAATAAGTGTTTTAGAAGCATTGAGTACTTAATTGAAATGAATTGGTAAATTAGAGGTCCTTATTTTGTAATTAGACCATTTTATATCATGATGAACAAAAATAGACATGGAAGGGTAAAATTTCAAAGAAAGGCTTTAAGGGCAATTTCGTTATTTGGTTAAAAAATTAATAAAAAAGGGAAAATAAAGTCAAAATTGACCATCTTTCTCCTTGCTAGTGTCAAAATTTGAGAGACTCCATAGCTAGGGTTTTCTTCAAATTTCAAGCTTGATAGTAAGTGCCTCCTAGCCCCGTTTTTAATGCTCTTTACATTTTTGAAGTCATTATCGCTCGATTTACCTATTTCTACCACTAATTTGAGCTAGGGTTCATGCTTAAAAATTTACCCATGTATGACCTGCATGTATTTTGATGTCTAATGGTAGAAAATGAATGTTAGTTGTGTAATAAACGAATTTTACTAAGTGATTTTCGGTGAAAATGTCCATAAGGACCTATTTGTAAAAGTTGTAAAACATGTGTATAAAATGTGATTTAGTGAAAAATGTGGGCTAATATGAGCATATATGTGTGTCGACTAGGCTTGGGTAACAAAGAAAATAAGTACATTTTGTTATACGAGCCTAGGGACTAAAGTGTAAATAAGTCAAATTTTAGCAAAAATGTAATTTTTCCATAGTGGGATTTTTGGACTGAATTGAGTAATGTGATAGTTAAGTGAGTTAAATTTGGTATTATAGATCAGGAAAGACAAGGATTCGACCTTGACCGGGAAAAAGAAAAGATTTTAGACTAAATCGAATAACTTGTCATTTTGGACCGATGTAAGTTTGTATGTAAATAATGTATCATTTTATTTTACTTTAATTTCTTAAGGTTGTATGAAATGTGTGAATTGTATTATGTGACACAATCGAAAAGTTTCGACAAGTAATAAATGTGAATGGAAAAATCCTGATTGAACCTTAGGAATAGAGTCGGATACAAGTAACATGTCACTAGGAACCCAAGTGTATGATTGTATGATTATGTGATGTCCGGGTGCTAGTCTTGTACGTCTACCAGTAGCTAGGTAATGCTACATATGTTGCGAATACCTATCAGCTTGTATGAGCAGGACTGAGTAGCTACGTCCCGATCGTCAACTTGTGTGAGCAGACCCATGACTAGCTCAAGAATGAGCGTATATGTGATAAGTGGTAGCTTCGACTACATCTATGTGGCATTTATGTGCAAGTTTTCGAGTATCCAATAGTATTCCAATGTGTTAAATGGGAATAATAAAAGATGTGAAAACATGTGTTTTGTGTGAAGATGTGATACAGATGTGTACGAGAAATTTGTAACTACGAACGTTATAAGTGATGATATCATGGTAAGTTGTGCTTGATTAAGTTTAGCATATGTGAGTTCAATGGCAAATGTATCAACTTCCCTTATATGAATTTGCATGGTTAAGATGTTATTTATTTGCATATAAACTTACTAAGCTATATAGCTTACCCCTTATTTCTTTTCCTTTGTTTTATAATGTCACCAAGCTAGCTCGAGATTGAGACTTGTCGGAGGCTCGCATCACACTATCAAAATCATTATTTTTGGGTATTTGATATTTGTGTTATATTTTGAAAGTATGGCATGTACAGGGACTTGGTCTTTTGTTATATGTGTCATTGTTGGTTTGGCCAAATGTATTGGCCTAAATTGATTTAAAAATTTATTTTGTATAAGGCCATTTGAATTTGGCTTATGTTGGCGTAAGTGTATGATTATGATGATGCCTTTTATGGAGGTGTGGAAATGCATGATTTGAATGGTTGAATAGGTGAAATTTATGTATGGTAGTTGGGCCATGTACATGTTTGTGAATAGGTATAAGTGTATATGTGTTTCAGGGTGACAATTGGCTTGGTAAATAGCCTATATGTTGTCCACACGGGTAGACACATGGGCCTGTGTCTAGGCCGTGTGTGACACACGATCAGCCCTATGGGCATATGAACAGGTCGTGTGTCCCCTACACCTTAAATTGTAAGAAACAAAATGCTCAGTATGGAGCACATGGGCGTGTGTCTCGGCTGTGTGATGGCCACGGCCTGGAACATGGGCGTGTACTAGGCCTTGTGAAAACTATTTTAGCTTTGAAATGAAAAATAATTTAACACAGGCTGAGCACACGGGCATGTTTCTCAGTCGTGCGGATGGGATGGTCTTAGGCACGAGCATGTACCAAGGGCGTGTGAACTCTGCACCTAATTTACGAGAATTTAATTCGTCACACGGCCTAGCACACGGGTGTGTGGCTTGGACGTGTGGTTTCATTTAGTTGATGATGTCATAGATAGAGAGTTACACGGGGTATGGACATGAGCGTGTGTGACCACACGGCCTACCCACACGGGCGTGTCTTATATCTACAAGGGCATGTGACCCCTATTTTGATGAAAAATTTTCTAAGTTTTCCAAAGTTTCTAGTTTAGTCTCGAACCACTCCCAAAGTACGTTTTGAGTCTCGTAGGCTCACTTAAGGGACAATGTGCATATGTTTGAATGATATTTAAAGATGAATGAAATTTGATGTCCTAATTTTGCATGGATGTTTACGTTTAAGTCCGGTAACGCCTCGAATCCTGTCCCGATATTGGATACGGGTAAGGGGTGTTACAAACGTACCTTCTTCCAGCTTCACTGTATCATGTCAAGGAAAGGTTTGGACAAGCTGGATGCCACAGCGGAAGAGTCACCAGAGTTTGCCCTGAATCAACCACCAGAATCGTCAGGCGACTGATACCATGTTAAGGTATACAATGAACAACAAAATAGAATTAAAAAGAATGGCTGAATATACTAAGAAACTCTTGTTATTATTGCTTTAGTGAATCTGTACATGAATGATGATTATATACATGATGATGAGCTGCTAAAGCTAACTGCTCTTGACTAACAGTATACCTACTTGTAACTGATTGTAACAACCTGACTATAACAAACTATAACAACTTCTTGATATACTAACACCTACCATCTCTCTGTTTTATTATGTTTTTGTAAGAAAGGAAGAAAAAGAAAGTTTCATAGCTTCTCTTTTTCAAGACGAGGGCTTTGCCATAGAAATTGTGTAGAGAATTTTCAAGGAATTGCTAAATTTGGTGATAGAATATTTATATAGAGAGCTAGCCATGGGTTCTTGGTAAGAAGCTCAAAGGATTGGTGAGTGAAATTTCAATGTTTACAGGATAATTTAGTTGTTATGCATAGTTATACTCATTAAGAGACTTGATATATATGTTTATGTTTAGGAGGATTACTTTTGGGAGGGAGGAGAAACTTTTCTTGGGTTAGTATAGTTTTCAGTCAAGCTTGTTGGGAGGTGAGAAAAGCTTAATCTGTTAGCATATTTCATAGTTAATTTTCTAGAATTTCATTGTTATTTAATTGATTATATAATGATTATTTGTTATGGCTCTTATTGTGTGATTGTATCTAAGGAAACCAAACACTCTTTGGAAAATTCAAAAAGCTATGCAGAAAGCTAATGAATGAGAAAGTATTAACATTGGCACTATTGTAAGGATTATAAGTGACAAAAGTTGAGCTAATGAATGAGAAAAGTAGTAACATTGGTACTATTGTAAGGATTAGATCTGACAAAAATTGAGAGTTTGATAATAATGAGTTTTTATTTTTTTTTTATTTTCGTGATGCTGCTGAAGGAATAAAGCTTGAGTTCTCCACAGCTAAGACCCTAAATAGAATGGTGTTGTGGAAAGGAAAAACAAAACCATTCAAGAGATGGTCGGTGTCATGCAAAATGGTAAGGGAATTGCTCACAAATTCTAGGTAGAGGTAGTCAACACTATTGTTTATGTTATCAACAAAGTTCACTTGAGGCCAAAGACGTGAACCATTCACTATGAAATGTTGAAAGGAAGAAAATTCAATGTGAAGTATTTTTATGTAGTTGGAAGTATTTGGTACATTCTCCAACAAGGAAAGTTCAATGCCAAGAGTGATGAAGGATTTTTGTAGGCTAAACAGACTCTAACAAGGCTAGATTGATGGTTCAAGGGTACACAGGTTAAATCGATTGATTTCGATGAAACCTTTGTTTATGTTGCTCGATTAGAGGCTATAAGTATGTTGTTAGTAGTGGTCACTTATCTCAACATCAAGCATTACCATATAGATATAAAGAACGCATTCTTCAATGGTTTTTTTGAAGGAAGAAGTATATGTGGTTCAAACAAAAAGTTTTAAAAATCTTGAGTATTCAGACCATGTGTTTAGACTCAACAAAGTTCTTTGTGGATTGAAGTAAGCCCCACAAGCCTAGTATGAAAGACTTTCACATTAGACTTTCAACATTTAATTTTTTTTTCAGTTGATGAAACAACACTTAAGGATATATCATATTAAAAAAGAATTGCTTTTGTCAATTTTGTAGGATGAATCATCTTTTAACAAGAGCATAGTTGCAAACTAGTAAAATAAACACCTCAAGTCTCGTTATCTTTATAGAGATTTGATAAATTGGCAGAGGATAAAATAACATAAACTAGTTCAACCAATTATTATACACTGCATATTTTCCCCGCATATCAAAAATAACTTCCACAACATAGTGCCATCTCACTTTGTTATTACCTTATACATATTCTCTAAAACTGTATCATATTAAAAAAATTATTTTTTTCAATTTTACAGGATGCAACATTATTTATTAAAAGTATAACTCTGAAGTAGTGAAACAAAACTTCTTAAATCTCTTTAACCTTATAGAGATCTGATAAATTGGTAGGCGATAAATAACATAAGATAGTTCAACTAATTATTATACACTGCATATTTTTCCTACACATCGAAAGCAACTTCCACAACAAGGTGCCACCTAACCTTTTCATTACCTTAAATATATTCTCTAAGAGTATAATATATTAAAAAATGGATTTTTTTTCAATTTTACTAGATTCAACATTATTTATCAAGAGTATAAATGTGAAGTAGTGAAACGAAACTCCTTAAATCTCATTAATTTTATAGGGATTTGATAAACTGACAGACAATAAATAACATAAGATAGTTCAATCAATTATTATACACTGTGTATCTTCCAGCACATCAAAAGCAACTGCTACAACGTGGTGCCACCTTACCTCACCGTTACATTATATATATTCTCTAAGAGTGTATCATATTAAAAAAACACTTGAGTTTTTCAATTTTGCAGGATGCAACATTATATATCAGGCATATAATTGCAAAGTAGTGAAACGAAACTCCTCAAGTCTCAGTATCCTCATAGGGATTTGATAAATTGGCCGACGATAAATTAACATAAGATAGTTCAACCAATTATTATATAGTGCATACTTTTCCCGCACAGCAAAAGCAATTTCCACAACGTGGGGCCACCTCACCTTGCCGTTACGTAATATATATTCTCTAGGGCCACTCGCCTGCATTTCTTCTTTGTTATATATCTCTATTTTCTTTTTTTCCCTTAGGTTTAAGACTACAGATTCAATATCAGGAAAAAAAAAAGAGTGTTGCCTGCTATGTGCTCCTCAGCCTCTTCCTCCGTTGGTAACTCCATTGCAAATTGTGGCGAAAGAGGAGAGATCATGCTTTTTGGAGTCAGACTGGTGGTAGATTCGATAAGGAAAATTGTTAGTATGAACAATCTTTCTCAATATGAACAGCCTCGCGAATCAAATAATAACAACAAAATCGGTGACAAATATAAAGGAGAGGAGTATGTCACCGCCGATTATGCCTCTACAGACGATGTTTTTCCTCATTCCACCAAGAATCGAGAGCGCAAACGAGGTTGTTTTTTTTGGATCTCTACTTTTATTTTCAATTTATTATCAAACTTGTAATTTTCTTTTACATTTTGATCTTGTTATTTTTAAATGAATTTTAGGGATACCGTGGACCGTGGAAGAGCACAAGTTGTTTTTGTTAGGATTACAAAAAGTGGGGAAAGGGAATTGGAGACGGATTTCTATATACTTCGTGAAAACTCGAACCCCAACTCAAGTGGCCAGTCATGCTCAAAAATACTTTCTTCGACAAAGCAATATCAATCGCCGCCATCGTCGTAGATCTAGCCTCTTCGATATGACCCTCGATATGGTATTCCCTATTATATCTCTCTTTCTCATTATCCTATGTTTTTTTGTTTGTTTGGTAATTTTCTAAGTGGATTTTCTATATACGGTAATTGTATTAATTTTATGAAACATTAGAATTCTGCTAAAAACATATTGAGCAAAGAAATTATTGCCATTTATTGTAGAAATATTTTCAGCCTCTTTTTTGGAATTTTTATTTTTCTATTAAATTAATCCAAATGGTTAGGTGGAAGATGAGCAAATTCAGCCACAAGAGAACATTTGTTTTCCTGATCTTAACTTGAACTTGAATTCAGTCACCGAGCGTCCGCCGTTGAATTTAAAGTTGTCTTTACAATCTGATCAAGGGGATCCCTCATCATCATCGAGGCATTCTGCTTTTCAGGTGCTGCCAAGCTTCAGCAACGGAGATGGCACTAACATCGTCACTGTTGCTTGAGAAATGATATATGAAAAAGATAATGTAAAAGTTAGGAGACTGAAATTGAAAGCTTTGGTTTTTGATGTAGAGACTAAAAGTAAAAAAAAAAAAAAAAAAGGTCATGTCTTGTTAGTTTTGTCTTCTCGTTTTTTGTTGCTATTGCTCTTGTGCTAAATTCTTGTTCATTTGTCCGTCTTTTGCAATAGGTGCTTCAATACTCTCAGAAGAAAAATATTTTAGTTTTTCATTCAACTTTTAGTCTTTTTATCCTTTAAATTTTTATTTTTAGTCAAATTATTTCAAAATGAATGAAGAAATTAAGGTTAACTCTGTTGACATGGCATACATTTTATTGTTAGGTAGATGACATATCAATATTTAATTATTTTTTTAAATTTATAAAACACTAATTTTTAATAGTTTTAATGATTTTTAATTTTGAAAATAGTTTTTATAATTTTTTTAAATTTTAAAAAATTAATTAAATTTTGACATATCATCTATATGATAATCCACGTGTATGCAATGCCAACAAAGTTAAAAAAAATTTTAACTTTTCCATTTATTTTGGGTTGATTTGACAAAATATATAAGTTTAAGGGTTTAAAAAAGTGAAAAAAATAAATAAAACGCTAAAATAACTTTTTTTTTTAAAGTTAGAGGGCTAAATAAGTTATTATACCTTATATATTTAGATATTATTAAAAATATTTTTATATATTATTATAGTATATTAAAATAATTTGATTTTTTAACTGGCATAGTTATGTGGTAGTAACTCATCTCGTCCATTACTCATGTGGTCAGAAATTTGATCACTACTCATAAGAACGGAACACATTATGTCCTTAGCTATTTACTTTTTTAGAGAACTCTCGTGACAAAAAAAGTTTAACCCCTACTATTGATGGTGAAGACCTTGAATCGGATAAAAAAGAATATTTTCTTCACTAAATTTTTTTATTGTTTTTTCATCACTAAAATTTGTGAATTTGAATGGTGGAATAAATGGTAGATATCTCATTTCCCTAACATCTACTAGACTCGTAAATGATTATTAAAATACTCAAATTCTGTTCTCAAATTACTTCACTTTGAATAAACAATAATCAAGTCAAATTCTTTTCTTTTTCAATTTAAACTTAAATTATTTAAAGAATCAAATGTCTAAAATCTTGCAAGTTAAAAAAGCTATCCGTAGTCACAAATGAAATAACAAAGTTGTCATAAATTGACATCAAAAAACATGATTTGAGTTTTGCACATCTTATTTCCCTCTCATTTGTAATGATAATAATAATTAAAGGATTAAAAAAAAAAAAAAAAAAAGCTATCCACAACCAAAAAGCATCATGAGTAAGGAAATGAAAACAATGGGTATTCTAATTTCTAAGGTAACGTGCTTTAACAGGATGTTAAGGAAATGAGATATCTACCATTTATTCCACCATTCAAATTCACAAATTTTAGTGATGAAAAAACAATAAAAAAATTTAGTGAAGAAAATATTCCTTTTTTATCCGATTCAGGGTCTTCATCATCAATAGTAGGGGTTAAACTTTTTTTGTCACGAGAGTTCTCTAAAAAAGTAAATAGCTAACGACGTAATGTATTCCGTTCTCATGAGTAGTGATCAAATTTCTGACCACATGAGTAATGGACGAGATAAGTTACTACCACATGACTATGCCAGTTAAAAAATAAAATTATTTTAATATACTATAATAATATATAAAAATATTTTTAATAATATCTAAATATATAAGGTATAATAACTTATTTAGCCCTCTAACTTAAAAAAAAAGTTATTTTAGCGTTTTATTTATTTTTTTCACTTTTTTTAACCCTTAAACTTATTTTTTTTGTCAAATCAACCCAAAATAAATGAAAAAGTTAAAATTTTTTTTTAACTTTGTTGGCATTGCATACACGTGGATTATCATATAGATGATATGTCAAAATTTAATTAATTTTTTAAAATTTTAAAAAAATTATAAAAACTATTTTCAAAATTAAAAATAATTAAAACTATTAAAAATTAGTGTTTTATAAATTTAAAAAAATAATTAAATATTGATATGTCATATACCTAACAATAACATGTATGCCATGTCAACAGAGTTAACCTTAATTTTTTTCTCCGCATATCTATTTCTTTTCCAAAAGATAAAGGTTTGCCCATATAACCAGACATCAACATTTAGAATTATAGATATCTACCATTTATTCCACCATTCAAATTCACAAATTTTAGTGATGAAAAAACAATAAAAAAATTTAGTGAAGAAAATATTCCTTTTTTATCCGATTCAGGGTCTTCACCATCAATAGTAGGGGTTAAACTTTTTTTGTCACGAGAGTTCTCTAAAAAAGTAAATAGCTAACGACGTAATGTGTTCCATTCTCATGAGTAGTGATCAACATCCCGGTGTCTATGCATTGGAAGGGATTATGGGCTTTGTTTAGTTTTCACGGCAAGGTGGTGGATGCTTTCATCCCGGAGAAAAAAAAGCAAAAGTGGCAAGAGATTTAGTTTTGTGAGATTCTCCAATTTCACGGATGCTCAACGGGCAATTTTAAGACTAAATGGATTTGTGATTCTTGGGAGTAAAATATGGGTTAAGTTTGCTAGATTTAATGAAAGGAGGCATATTTGGAGAAAGGTTCATTCACATCGGGAATCTTTGGTTTTTAAAGATTCTGTTAAGGACAGGGAGGTAGGCGAGAATAAAAGGAAGGGCTTCGTGGTGGTGAAAGAAAAAACATGGGACGATAATACAAGCGATTATAGGAGAAACGTTGAAACGAGCTTAAGGAAGGAGAATCAATCAAAGGTTGTACAGGGTCACATTGAGGAGGAACATCTATGGAAGTTGCAGAAGTGTCTGATAGGGGAAGTGGCGTCTTTCTGTGAAACGAGGATTATAGAAGATAGAGTTGCGAGGATGGGATTAGGTGAAATTAGTGTGAAAAGAATTCAAGGGAATTTTTTTCTTATCGAAATTCCTGACGAGGTTCTATTTGATATATTAAAACAGAGAGATTGGTCTTACCTTAAGGAATTTTTCATTAGTATTATACCTTGGTCTAAAAAGTTTGTATACCCGGAGAGGGTTACATGGATTGAAATTTCGGGGGTACCTATACATTGTTGGAATTATGAAACATTCAAAAGGGTTGCTGGTGTTTGGGGT
This sequence comes from Gossypium stocksii, assembly GCA_020496765.1. Classification (NCBI taxonomy): domain Eukaryota; kingdom Viridiplantae; phylum Streptophyta; class Magnoliopsida; order Malvales; family Malvaceae; genus Gossypium; species Gossypium stocksii. The sequence continues at coordinate 62,756,923 of CM035622.1, forward strand.
AATGTGGTTTCGATGAGGGAGAACTTCACGAAAACATCGAACTATGAGAAGATGGGTTTGTTGGTTTTAGTTAGTCGAGTGTCAAAAATTGAAGAAGTAGTATTGCTGGAAGTGGAAGATAAAAGATATCCGATCAGGGTCAGTGAACAGGGTTGGTCAAAAGATCTTAATATTAACTTGTCGAATCGAGAGAGTCGTCAACGGGAGAGTTGTCAAGTGGAGGTCAAAGAAAGTGTGTCGGAATCGAGATCGGCAATTGGATTGGAACCAGAAATTTTCTCGGAGGGCAACTGAAACGTTTTGGGGAAGGTCATTATAGAATGTGGCATCAAAAAAGGGAGAACTGAGGAAGTCTGTCAGGAAGTGTTGGGGAAATTAATGTTGAGGAAAAAGATACAGGTTGAAACGGGATTGAAGGGGAAGGAGATTTGGGTGATAATAGCATAATTAAAAGCTTGGGTTGGGCTTGTAAAAATGCTGTTAATATGGGCTGGCAATAGTTTTAGGCCCAGGTGGGGGTTCAATTGGGCATAGGAATATGGAAGGAGAAGCAGATCCCTGTAATATCATTAAGCCGAGAGTGGGCCTGCTTTCTTCAAACAATTCAGAGGCACTAGATTTTGGGGATAGGGTTTTATTCCAGGAGATCGAAGATGACATTCTCAACTCTTTCAGAAGCAGAAAAAAGAAAAAATAATTTAACAAAAAAATCAAATCCATGCGGGAGATTCAAGACAAGGTGCTGACTTCCAAAGAAAAAAATAAGAGGGATAAGAGCAGGAGAAAAGAGGACAAGGTCGATCATAGGTGTGAAGAGAAAATTGTAAATCTTTCTTTGTCAGATTCAGACTTCAGTAATAGAAGAAAGGTAATCCTTAGAGAGGCAAAGCAAACGTGGGAAGTTGGAAAGAAATTGGGGTTAATAGCGTGGGGAGATGAAAGGGAAGTTTTAGAGGATCTTATGAGTCTTGAAGAACAAAGGAAAAGAAAACGAAGATTTCAAAGCCCTAAAGCTTCAACAGGTGCGTAATAGTTTTAGTTTGCCGTTGAGGCTTCTGAGTTTTTCTATTTGGGTGAGTATGAAGATAGTTTCTTGGAATATTAGGGGGTTGGGAACGGAGGTCAAAATTGCTATGGTAAAAAGTTTAGTGTGCAAGCACAGGGTTTTACAGGAGTCAAAATTAGAAGTTGTTTCTGGAGATTTGATTAGAAGAATATGGGGCGATGACAATTTCGATTTTAGATATGCGGTTGCTTCAGGAAGGTCTGGTGGGTTAATAACAATTTGGGACAAATCAATTCTTTTGTTGAAAAAGAAGTTCAGAGGTAATCGATTTATTATGTTAGAAAGGACTTGGTTGACTAAAGGGTGGGATGGTGTCCTAATTAATGTCTACGCGCCAAACTCCCTGTCTGAACAAAGGAATTTTTGGGCAGAGTTGATGACGTTTCGGAGCCAGTTCGCCAAACATTGGATTATGGGGGTGATTTTAATGCAATTAGGAATAAGGACGAAAGAAGTAATTGTGTGGGGTTGTTAAAGGGCTCGAAGGATTTCGGGTTGCTTATAGACAACTGCAAATTGGTTGATTTACCTATGACGGGGAAGAAGTTTACTTGGTATAGCCTGGATAGAAAGAAAAGCAGATTGGACAGATTCCTGGTGGAGGAAGAGTGGTTGGAACTTTTTGATGATATTCAACAGCAAAGGCTCAATAGATCTGTCTTAGATCATATTCCGATTTTATTAATAAAAGAATCTGTGGATTGGGGGCCGAAACCCTTTAAGTTCTTCAATGCGTGGTATAGAAACAAAGAGTGTCCGAATATTATTAGGAAGGAATGGGTTAAAATGGGTGGTAGGAAGGGTAGAATTTCGAGGAAACTAAGGAAATTAAAAGGGGCAGTTAGGAAATGGAACGGGGAGAATAGTAATGTGTTGGAAAAAAGAATTAAAGACATTGAAGAGAGGATCAAGACTCTGGATGTTGAAAGTGAAAGTCGGGAGTTAACAAAGTTGGAATTGGATGAGATGAGAAGATTGAACCTCAATCTTGGTGAATTGTTAAAGTTTAAGGAATCAATTTGGAGGCAGAAATCAAGAATGTCTTGGATTAAAGAGGGTGATTCTAATACGGGTTTCTTTCATAGTGCGGTGAAATTTAAAGCAAAAAGGAAAATGGTCAATAGAATGAAATTTGGTAACTCTTGGTATTGTGATCCTAAGGTGTTGAAGGAAAAACTGGTTGATTATTTTAATGATCATTTTAGCTGTCCTTTGAGGAAGTGGAAAATGGACCTAGTATTGAATTTCAAGAGACTAAATGAGTCCGAAGCTAGGAATCTTGAACTGCCTTTTTTAATGGTGGAAATTAAGGAGGCGGTGTGGAGCTGTGATGAGAACAAAGCTCCGGGTCCAGATGGGTTCAATATTTGTTTTTTTAAGAAAAGTTAGGGTGTCATTCAAAAAGACTTGTTTGAGATGTTGCAGGAATTTTATTCAACGGGAAAGTTGGAGAGAAGCAGTAATTCGTCTTTTATTACACTCATTCTAAAGAATAAAAATCCGATTGATATATCTGAATTCAGGACAATTTGTCTGGTAAGTTCGTTATATAAAATTGTTGCAAAAGTTTTATCACGGAGATTAAGTGTAGTGGTTGGGGGAGTGGTTAGCGGTACACAACGCGCTTTTATCCGTGGAAGACAAATTTTTTATGGTATTCTTATAGCAAATGAGGTTATTCATTCGTTAAAGAAAAATGTTATTGTGGGGGGTTCTTTGATATTTAAACTAGATTTTTTGAAGGCTTATGACAGTGTGTGTTGGGACTTTTTGGAGCTGGTTCTGTTGAAATTGGGTTTTGGGGAGAGATGGACGGGATGGATGCTTGAGTGTGTCTCAACGGTGGGAGCTGCTGTGTTGATTAATGGGGTAGTCACAAATGAATTCAGCTTTGCCAGAGGTCTTAGGCAAGGAGATCCATTTTCTCCTTTTCTATTTATTTTGGTGATGGAAGTTTTGCATTTACTGTTGATAGAAGCGGAGAAGTTAGGGATTATAGTGGGGATTAAAAATGTTTTTCCTAGTCCATCTATTTCACATTTACAACTCGCGGACGATACAATATTATTTTTAAAGGCAGACAATGATGTGGTGAGAAATTCTAAATTCATCCTCAATTGCTTCGAAATGTTCTCAGGGCTGATTATTAATTTTAGCAAGTCGTGCATTGTGGGTTTTGATATAGAAGAAGAGCTTTTGTTTCGAATGGCAGCTATTTGCAGGTGCAAGATTGGGAAATTACCGTTCAACTATTTGGGAATTCCTCTTGGGGCTGATCCGAGAAAGGTTTCTTCGTGGGATGCTATTATCGATAGAGTAGAGAGAAAATTATCGGGATGGAAGTCTCATTCTCTATCTTGGGTGGGTCGTATGGTGCTTATTAACGCAGTGCTTTCTTCGCTGCCCATTTATTTCTTGTCAATTTTCCAAGCACCTGCTACTGTGATCAATAAAATTGATAAAATTAGAAGGAACTTTTTATGGGGAAGGGTTGGTAGCGTTAATAAAATGTTGAGAATTAAGTGGAGTTTGATTTGTTTGCCTAAAAATAAGGGTGGAGCGGGGGTGGTTGATATCAGGTTTAAAAATAAGTCACTTCTGGCCAAATGGTGTTGGAGATATGCGCTGGAAAGGGAGGCTTTGTGGAGAAAGATTATTGCAGCAAAGTATGGTTCTCTTGTGCTTCAATGGCGATTTAGTATGAAGAATACTAGAGTTATGTCAGTGGTTTGGAAGGGCATAGTGGAAAATATTAAAGATCCGGGTGTGGCAAAATGGATGGGGTTTGATCTTTTTCATTGGGCAATTGGGAAGGGGAACAAGTGTCTATTCTGGGAGGACATTTTGTGCGAGGTGTAATAGCCCATTTCTGCCCGGGCCCATAAAATAAGTTTGCAAAAACAAAAAACAGAAATAAAAAACCAAAAAGTAAATGTCCATTTTTTTAAAACAGTCCATTTACAGCCCAAATCCTAAGCTTACCCCAAACCCATTCCCTTTACACCCTTAGCCTAGTCATTAAACTACCCAGCAGACCCACTACACCCTCAATCCAAAGTTGCATGGGGCCCAAAAGGCCTAAATGTCTTAGCAAGAAGACAGAAAGCCTAGGGTTTCAGAAACCCTAGGCGCCGCAAGGATTTTCCAGAACTTTCGTGAGCAGCTAGGAGGCTTGATCGTCACGCCGCAATCAATGCGCCAATCCCACCACCGACAGAATTGTGCCATCAGTGCCCCATCGTCGCCAGATTCCTCGCGTTTATCTGTAAAAGGAGAAAAGAACCACAGTAGAAAAACGAAGCAAATACGGCAAGAAACCAAAGAGAATTTCTTACCTAATTTGTAACTATAGATAGTGGTTATAAAAACCCAAACATATCTTTGTAATAGGAGGATTTTTTTTACCGCATATACAAACACAGAAAAACAAATTTTTGAATAAAAATACGAACAATTTCATACCAAAAAGCAGAGGTGATTTATTTTTTTCCTTCTTTACTTTATTCTTTCCCCATATAAGTTATGAATGCATACAAATAGTACAAAAATAAACAAAAAAGGGAATACCTCTCGATTCGCCATGAAAAGCGAAGCTTTTCGGATCCCGACCGCCGTATGTGGTGGAGTCGGTGGCGGGGCGTGAGGCGCGTACGGAGGCCCGATGAATGGAGCGAGCCCAGGAGCTCAGAGGGCATAGTAGAGGTTTCAGAAGGAAATTTTAAGGTTTTTAAAAAAAAAAAAAAACAGGTTTTAAAATGTTTTTGACGCTAAATCTGGGCTTATATAAGCTCATTGAAACGGCGTCGTTTTGCTTAATTCAATAAGCATTAAAATGGCGTCGTTTAGCCCAGGATTCGCGCGTTGACCCGTTTACCCAAGAAGGATCAGTGCATTTTTAAAAAAAGGAGTATTTATCCCTTGGGACCTTCCGCAATTTCATTTTGTATAATTTCATTTTATTTTTATTTTTAATTTAACCCCATCTTTTATTCATGTTTTAATTTAATCCCTTGGGCTATTTTAAAGTATGCGGAATGACATCATTTAGGGAGTAAGGTCAAATTGCCCAATGAGTCCCTCGATTTTAACGTGCGTTTCAGTTGGGCCCAAAATTCATTTTTTGTTATTTTAAAATTAACCCCAGAGTTTTATTTAAATTTAATTTTAATCCTTTTTTATATATTTATTTTAAATATTTTATATATTATTTATTTTACTATAAACACTATTTATATATGTAAAAAAATTATTTTTCGTATATTATTTTATTATTTTCATATATATTTATATTATTTTTATTATATATTACTTATTATATTATGTATATTTTTAAAATTTGTAAATTATTATTAAATATTATATTTTATGTGTTATGTAATATTCCAAACTTAATATGAATTTCTATTCCAATTTAATATATTATTATTCTTATAAATATATATAAAGTTATTATATCATATAGTATATTGTTATTAATTAATTATATATATTAACCATTGTTAAAAATCTCTCCTTTATTATTTAAATATTGTTTTAAATATTTTTTAAAATACCTCATTTATTTTTTTTATTGTATTTAGTTTTTATCTTTTTGACTTATTTTTTTTTATATATTCATAATTTGTTGATTTATTTTCGTATGTTTTTTATTTAGTGTTGTCTTAGTATGTTAATTTTTTCTTAAATTATTTGTTTTTATGTTATTTATTTATTTTATATATTTGCATGAAAATTGATTATTTATGTTGTTATTTTAAGTTATATTTGCATAAAATGTTATTATATATATTATGTAATTTATATTTCTATATTCATTGTTTTCTACGTTGTATTTTGCATGAAATACTAATGTATGTATATTTATGTTATCTATGATTATATATGCATGAAATGTTAATGTATATTATGTAATTCATGTCGTTATTTTCTATATTAGCATGAAATGTTAAAGTATGTATCTTGTAATTTATATTACTTAGTATGGATATCTTATAATATGCTAAATGCATCATTGTTTTAAAAACTTATATTTCATTTAACCCAAAAGAGTTTTGAAAATGAGGCAATGTTTTTCATATTTAGGAATTCGAGAAATAGTGCCCTAACATGCTGGGTTGCAATTTCCAATTTGTCTAAATGCCTAAAGTACCTTTCAAATAGATTTTGTAAATCACGAGATGATTTCAGTTACGAGAGTTTAAGAATATCGTGTCCTATCATGCTGGATGTGATGTTTGTATTCTTTCGGAGCTAAGGAGTCTCGATTTTCAACTTAAATTAATCCGATTTTAAAAAGGGATCCTATTTTTAAATCCTTTCGGATTTTTGACATTAAGACAAAAAACTATTCAATTTGGTACCAATTTTGGGCGTTGCAAGGGTGCTAATCCTTCCTCATATGTAACCGACTCCCGAACCTATTTTCTCAATTTTCGTAGACCAAAACGTTTTATAAGGTGATCCAATCACACCTAAAAAGGTTGGTGGCGACTCCCGTTTTCGTTTTTCAAAAGTCGATCCCCGTTTTTCAAATATCCTTTTTTTTTAAAAATGGTTTCGACACGGGGTCAGACCCTTGAGAGTGGATTTTCCTAGGCTTTTTCGGTTAGCAAAATTTAAGAACGGTGTGGTGAAGGATTATTCACTCCATAATGGTTTTATAGAGGTGAATTGGTTGGATCTTTTTATTCGTCCTCTACTCGATAGGGAGATGGTTTTGCTTAATCGATTGAATGAAATTGTTTGCAATAAGGTGCTGGTGCCAGACATGGAGGATAAATTGTTATGGGTCCATGATATTAATGGGGAGTTCTCTGTGAAAAAATTATCAAAATTATTTATTGAGGAGAGAGTGGTTGGCTTAAGTTTTGATTTTGACAAAATTTGGAAATTGAAGGTGCCTCCTAGGGTGAGAAGCTTTATCTGGATGATCTCAATAGACAGACTTCCTACAAAGGTGTTCTTGAGCAAAAGAGGAATGCAATTTTGTAATTTGGAGAGGAGTTGTCCTTGGTGCAATAGTGAACCGGAGAATGTAGAGCACCTATTTTTTAGATGCAAGTTCATTAACGGATTTTGGAAAAATATTTTTGATTGGTGGGATATTAAGTGGTGTCCTGTGGAAGGGTTTTTTGAGTTTTTCTCTTTATGTAACGATGTTTCTTTTTCAGGAGTGGGCAAAAAGTTTATGGTTGATTTTAGTGACTGCAGCTTGTTGGTCTATTTGGTTGGCTAGGAATGAGCTTGTGTTTGATAGCAAATGTCCTTCGATGAAGCGTTTGATGTTTCAATCCAAGTTGCGGGCATTGATGTAGGTGAGGGTTGTCCAAGATGATCTAAGGGTGGAGGAGAGGCTTTGGTGGTTCTGCCCGATTAGAAGCTGGAATGAGGCTATTAAAAATGGGATAGGAGGCAGGTTCTGGTGTTCTCCGAGAAAGGGTTGGGTTAAATTTAACCTATGTGGTGTTGCAAATGAGGACGTAGCAGGGTATGGTGGGATTCTTAGAGATATGGATGGTGTGGCAATGGCAGTTTTTCGGGCCCTGTGGTTTCTAAAGACTCCTTAGCTGCTGAGGTGGGTGCGATTATAATTGCGTTGGACATGTTTTCAGCTTTGGGGTGGAGTAGTAAATGTTTGTTAATTATTGAACTTGCTTCCAAAGAGGTAAGTTGCTGGATTGAGAATAATGATTTGAGACCATGGGTGCTGCGTCCTTACTTCAAGGAAATTGATTTAAGGTTCGCTAGAATAAGCAATGTCTGCTTTGAGATTGCTGATAAGAATGATTCGGATCTGGCATTCACTCTGGCGATAGCAGGTATTAGAAGACCTGGGTTGTACAAGGCTTGGTGGTGAGTTTTTTGGGGGTTTGATTGCGGTTTTTGTCCCAGCTATGCTGTCTTTTGCTGGTTTCTGCACTGTGGGTGGCGTTTTTGTTGCTGATGGTTTATATTTTTACGCTATGTCTAAGTGGGCAGAGTTAAGAAGGGGATGTGAAGCTCGTGGGGAGTATAGGTGCCTTGTTTTCGTGTTTTGGATTTTGTTTTGAGAAGTTGGGTCTCTGGGGTGGGGGTCCTGGTTGAGTTGCATCTTTTCTTTTGCTTCTGTGTTTTAACCTTCGATCGAGCGAAAAAAAGATTATTTTATTTGAAGTAGTAATTTAAATAATTAAATTTGAATTTAAGCATGAGAATCGATTTTATTGTAGGGTTGATTTCTTTGAAAGAAATTTTTGAAATGTTGTTCGTCGGACCATTAACTAGACCTCCAACAATCAAAGGCATTGTCTCACATGCTCTGTCTAGAGCTAATGTACCGTGTGCAATTGCTTTAAGGGTATGGTTTACAGAGCTAGGAGCACCTTGACCATACATGAGCTTACAACCACCCACTGAAGGGATGTGAGCATTTGCCTTTGGTGGGATTTGAACCCCTGACTTATGGCATATAGGTTACTTGTTGAGGAAAATGATGCTACTTGAATTAAGTGGTACCATGGTTGCAGGTAAGGGTCTTATAAACCTCAAGTTGGTAATTTGAGTTACCCCATGCTCAATTAATTTCAAAATTATTCTCATGCACAATATTAACACTTTTCTCAAGTTTTGCATGTATCACCAACTGAACACCTCCCTTGTTAGCCATACATAGCTCTCTATGGAAATTGAGGACAAAATCCCAATATAAAAACAATACTTTTAATTGTTAGATGTCTGATCCATTTAACAAAATTTTTTTTTTATTTGATAAATAAAACAAATCAAATTAAACTTGAAAATTTTAAGACTTAGGTTTAACTCGGCTCAACTAGGGCATTGTTATTAGAAGAAAGAATTATATTTTAGTCGATTTTCAAAACCTAGAAAGGATTATGGGAGGGGTTCTCCAATGTGATTATTTATTACGATTTGAATAAAAATTTAATATCAATTATATGATGTACATTTATCTCTTAAAATTTTAATTAATTAAAAAAAACTCTTTGAAATGGTTGATTATCATTTTTTTTTATACATTTGAAAGATTATATTTTATATTTATGTTTCATATGTATTGGATAAAAAATCTGATAAACGAATAATTTATGAAAAATAAAGAGTTTGATTAAAATAAAAGGACGTGCTAAAGCAGATGGAACTTTGATTCTAACATGTGAAGAAATTATTCGACAAAAACATAATATCGTGTTCTATCTAAGTAGTTGATGGTCCTAAATGAGCAAAGTTCAACTGAATCTGTTTTGCTTTACAGCACGAACCTCCTTTTTATGAAATAGACATGGGTATGCTTGGTTTGAAGAAAGATACAGTGGGATAACAAGTTAAATATTTGCATTTTTTGAATTATTTAAATTTGAATATGTAAAAATAAAATTTAAAAATGTTTATTAATTATAAATTATTTAAGTATCATTATTCAAATTTGAATATGAATTAATACTATTATCTACCGAATATACAAATATAAAAAGAATTGTTTTCAAAATTTTCAATCATTTCCTGAATATTTTGTTGGACAAAACACGTTAGCAAATAAATATAAATATAAATAAACGAATATTTATATAAGAACAAAATAAATATTTATATTTAAAATATCATATACGCTGCTCTTATAGTACTTGGAGAAACGTTGGTCGATTGTCCCCTAGGATACAATAACAAGATGATCGAAGTAGTAACACCTCTGTAGTATCAACGAACAAACTTTACTTTCTTCTATTACCAAAATGTTGAAAAATATGGGAAGGAAAAAGAGACAAATTTTGGAGAGCCAAATAAACTCGATGAGAGAGTGTGTAAAAAATTCTGAAAAATTCTTTAAGCCTTTATAAGTACTCAATATGGAAGAATTTTTGGAAATTTCCATGAATAAAGATAAAAAATCTGATAAAAATAAATTTCATGTTGGGCTATGTAAGATCTAAGCTTTTCTTTTCTTCTTTTCTTCAACAAATCTTCACAAGTAGCTTACTTTGAGCATCAATTTCTCATTCATTACTCAATCATTTTAAGCATATGATATACCATTGTAAAGGCAAGATTTCAACCTTAGTTCTTCAATCATCTTTTAAGTGGGTTATCATATATATACACATATCAAACTTGGTATTTAACCAATGTGGGATCTAAGCTTTTCTTTTCTTCAACAAATCTTCACAAGTAGCTTACTTTGAGCATCAATTTCTGATTCATTACTCAACCATTTTAAGCATATGATATACCATTGTAAAGGTATCATGGAGTAGAATATAAAACCATAATTTTATTATTCAACTCTCCACCTTTATCAATCGAGAATATGCCTCAAAGTTTCCAAAAGAATTACAATTTTTCCAACATATTTAAATTCACAAAAATCAAAATTCGATTTTGATAAACAAATTTATGAATACCGGAAATCCTATTACACATGAAGACCACAAATTTAAAATATAAAATTGTGTTTAAAAATAACATAAAATAAATAATGAAATGTATAGTTTGAAACTAATAAATAATAACACATGAAATTTATACGATATTAAAATTAAAAAAAAAATAAATTGAAATGTTTATCATTGTGCTATCATCAATCTTGAATCGGTGTCGAGTTAACTTATGACACCAACATAATCATATACATTATTAATATGTCTACAATTGATGGGGTAGTAAAGTGTGTATAATACAATTAAAATGTATAAAAATATTAAAATAAAGCTCTAATTAAGTGGTAAATTAAATATTTTACTAATACAATTGGTGTAGATTCAAATCTCATTATATGCATAATTGTATTGGTTTTCTTTTTAAATGAAAAGATTAAAATACCTTTGAATAATATAACTTATTTTAATTATAGAATAGTACTTTCGTAATTTTTCCAACTGAGTTGGCACTCAATTGACTTGTGACACTAACTCAATTAGGAGGTTAAATAATAGTATACAAATATATAGCCGATAACTAATATGAATTCAACTAATGGATATTCATTTTACTTAATATTTTTTAGTTGAGGCATCCCTATTCTATGTACTAGTATTTCAAATGTTGTAATTGGTAATGGATTAGTAACCACCTATACCAAATTAACACTAGGATAAATTTGTCGAACTTTAATATCAACTTTCTTCTCAAGATAATGATAGAAAAAAAAACAATTTTGGCAAAATATGTTTAATTCTATTTTTTAAATATATTCTCCATTTAATTGAGATATACACTAATTATCTTTATATAAGATAATTGGCGTCTTTTCTTAAGGAGATAGATGTGTTGGGTCATTAGTATTGGCCTTAACCTTAGTTAAACACATTCTTAATTAGTCTCATGCATTGCTATTATTTCTACATGATTTAAAGAGGTAACATCTAATATTGTTTTGTTGAACGATATGATATGAATGTGTCTCCACCTATAAATAAATATCTCATTTGAGATCATTCATCTTATAAACTAGCATAGCCCTATATCAATTGTCCACATGGCCTTTTCAATGATTGTGACTTTGAATGAGAATCTCTCTTACAGAGATGCAACACCTTTGCTTTTGAATATTCCTCACCAAGGGTAATGAATTAATAAGTTATGTAACATAGTTTTGCACAAAAATGATAGTGTTTCATTCTTAAACATTCTTAAGTTTTCAAACTCGGCATTAGCATTTGTAACTTTGGTTGCTTCCCACCAATGGCTCCCTCACAAATGATTAAAAGAATTGTCCAAGTTTCTCAAACAAAGACACATTTAGAGATGTGCATAATTCCTAGAAGTCTATGCCATTAAAAATAGCATCCAAGATTTTCTGAGTTATAACTTGCAACTCTATTTTTATCTATAGTTCGAAGTCCCATATTCATTTGTGAAAATAAGAGATTGCCAACTAAACAAAATAACTTTTCAAACATTTATCTAAAGATTTTATGAAAACTTTTCCATATCCATAATCAAACTCACCTAACAAAGGGGATTTGGTTACAAAGCTTCCTTCCTTCACATTCTCCATTATTTAACAACCAATAATAGAATCTTCACCAATTAGGTAAGGTGTATGGATCTTAATTGCAAGCGTTGATGCTAATAAGTTGTTACCCATATAATTTCAACTAATGTTAGAACAAGAATAAAAAATAGGAAGCTAATGAACACGAGCAGATTTTTACGCAGTCTATTAGAATTGAGTGACCCAAATCCTTTTTTAAATAAAATACAGTGGTAAAATAAAATAAAATTAAAATCCATATAGAACTACACTTCTTTTATTTTAATTTAAAATAAGGTTTTTTAAACATTATTAAACTCTATCTATTTGATATTGATTAGAATAAGGTGTTTTAATCTTAGTATACTCCTATTAGAATATAGTTTTATAAGCCTATAGATAAACATAGTCCACTCCTCTTATCATCATTTGAATTAGACATAGTGAATTATCTTCTTTTTTGCCCATGATTTTTTCCCGAAATCTGTTTGTTTTTTATTTTTTTCTCTTTTCTTTCTTTTTTTCTTTGCGATACATTATCATTATCGACATTCTATTTTTCATACAATCAAATGCCACACCTACGTTTGGAAGGCATTGTCTAATGAGTAGTCCACTATAAACTCAAAATACAAACTAAGATTTAAACCCAACCAATTATTTAGATTACTAAAGCCTCATTCTCATACATTTAATTAACTCTCTACTAACTAAGTATTTCCTCTATAAAACTCAAACAACTAGTTGACAAAATAATTTAATTACAAGTTCTGTCCTCATGACGGATTCCTTAAGAAATAGGATTTATTCACATTCAACTGTGTCTTCTAAGAAGAAATGAAGCGATTCTAATTTCAGTGAGTGTTATTAGATAAATTCTAATCAGTATGATATCACTTATATCAATTATCCTTTAAAGGTAGAAGATAAAGATTGAGATATATCACCATAAAGTCTATCCCAGATCTTTTTTTAATTACCTCTCTTCTAATGAGAAAAGTTCATTTCTGAAACTTTTGGACACTAAAAATATTCTAGATTCCTTTAACAATTAAAAATATCTCAATTTTGTTGCATATTATAATAAATACATGAAAAAAGTGCAAACAATAAATATCATATGGCCAAAACTCATTGGACAAATAACAAGCTACACTAACATAAATGATGGATGAATCAATACAGATAAGTAAATTCAGGCACAAATTATTTACAAAACAAAGTAGCAGCAAAGCAGAATATGATAATTTCACATCTATTATTTTCCCCGGAGGAATTGGTCAAGTTGTGATTGGGTTCAGGATCTGTTGGTGTTAGGAACAAGTATTCCGGAAGAAGTATGCTTTCTTGAACAACAACGTATTTAATCCGAAGAAAGAATGAAGGAAACTTTGAGAATTAGGTCTGGAGTTTTTAAGCAAAACAGAAACAAAATTGAAAAGCAAAGAAAAAATAAGCAAAGGAAATGGAGAGGATATTGAATGAAAAAGATGATAATTTTTCATTAACCTTGAACAATGGCAAAAGCCATTACATATACCAGACATTGGCTGGTAAAAAAACAAATTTCACCTAAACACTACCTAACTTCACTAGTTACATTGGAACTAGATGATTTTTGCTTACAAACATAAACAAAGCTGGTCATTAGCTCCATCAACATCACATTACATCAAACATAAAGTAAATATAGTTCAAATTGAACTAGATTACAAAATATCAACTAAACGAACTAAACAAAACAAAGTAGAAACAGTAGCATCGTTCCTCAGCTGGTGAAAGCATACTTTACCCTGATAACTAGTGCTTTTGTCTGCATGTGCTGCATGACCACCTTTGCTACTGCACGTGTTGCATGGGAACTAACTTCAACACTCCTCCTTAGTGTCCATGCTTGTAACACCTAGCATTTTCTTCAATTTTATAAACCTTGACACATTTAGGGCCTTTGTGAAGATGTCCGCAATTTGCTCTTCAGAATTGTAGTGAACCGGCTCTACCTCATGAGCTTGCTCCATTTCCCTTATCACATGTAGCTTAATGTTGAAATGTTTAGTTCTCCCATGGAAAACAGGGTTCTTTGCAATTACAACAGCAGATTTGTTGTCACAAAAGATCTCTGTTGTTTCCTTTTGATGTAGGTTTAAATCAACTAAGATTTTTCTAAGCCATATGGCTTGATTCACAGCTCCAGCTGCAGCAACATATTCAGCTTCTGCTGTTGACTGTGCCATAAGATTTTGCTTCTCTGAGCTCCAACAAAACATAGTTGAACCAAGGGTAAAAGCATATCCAGAAGTACTTTTCATATCATCCATAGAGCCTTCCCAATCACTATCAGTGTATCCCACAAGTTTCAACCCATCAGATGGTTTGTACATCAAGCCATAGCTTAGTGTCCCTCTGATATACCTCAGTACTCGTTTGGCTACTGGGAGATGTTGTTTGTTGCAACAATGCATGAACCTCGAAAGCACATTAACAACAAACATAATATCAGGTCTTGTTGTAGTTAAATACAACAGACAACCTACCAAGCTTCTGTAGGTAGTTTCACATACTGGCTCATGGTCACTTAGGCTTGACAACTTTGTTCCAATAGCTATTGGTGTGCTTGTTGGCTTACAATTCTCCATAGAGAACTTGTTCAGGACTTTTACAACAAATGCTTTCTGCCCCAAGAAGATTCCACCTTAAGTTTGCTGAACTTTCATTCCTAAAAAATAGGTCATTTGGCCCAAGTCAGACATTTTAAACATGTCTTGCATTTTAGTCTTGAATTTGGCTAGCATAGTCTGGTCTCCTCCAGTCACAAGAAGATCATCAACATAAAGAGAAACAATGAGCTGTGTTTCAGCATGCTCCTCCTTAACATACAAAGTGGGCTCACTAGCACTTCTTTTGAATCCCAAACTAACCAAATGACTGTCAATTTTGGCATACCAGGCTCTAGGAGCCTGTTTCAGGCCATAGAGAGCCTTCTTGAGCCTGTACACCATATGCTCCTTGCCTGTCACAACAAAACCTTAAGGCTGGTCAATATAGATCTCTTCTTCAAGCATACCATTCAGAAATGCAGACTTTACATCCAATTGGTGAATGAACCAGTGCTTTTGTACAACCAAAGCAACTAATAATCTGATTGTGTCAAGCCTGGCTACTAGAGCAAAAGTTTCCATGTAGTCTAGACCATACATTTGACTAAACCCCTTGACTACTAACCTGGCCTTTAGCTTATTCAAACTTCCATCAGCTTTGTGCTTGGCTCAATAGATCCATTTCACACCAATAGCCTTCCTGTTTGGAGGTTTTTCTACTAACTCCCATGTCTGATTTTTTCTGAATCATCTTGATTTCTTCAATCATGGCTTGTTTCCACCCTTTATCAGCTTCTGCTTCTTCAAAACTGCTTGGCTCCACTATGGCAAATTGAGCTCGTTCATAAACTTCAGCCAATGATCTAGTGCCTCTGATAGGCATGTCATCAATGTCCATTTCAGGACCAATTTGATCAGGTTCAGCCTGATCAGCCAGCAGCTCTTCAGAAACAGCTTTTGGTTCACTTTTATCCTAGCTCCAGCATTCTTTTTCATCAAAGATTACATCTCGGCTTACTTGGATCTTGCTTGTGTCTATTGATTTGAAGATGGCAGCATCATGAGTCATATGGTTTGTGCAACCACTGTTTATCAACCATCCCTTTATGGTATTTTCTTTAACAACTAAGCACAAAACTGCAAAGACTTGTTCTTCTTGGTCGCTGTCTTCTTCTACTACTTGAGCTTCAGCTCTTGGCTGTTGTGGTTGGGTCTGTCTTAGTCTGCCCTTATTTTTGCAAACCTTTTCTACATGACCCATCTTCTTACAGAATCTACATTGCACATTAGGCTTGAACCAACATACTTCACCCGGATGACTTACCTTTCTGCAGTGTGGACAGGGTGGATATCTTCTTGCACCATCTGCTTTAGGCTCGTTTGACCAGGTATTCTTGCCTTTGTAGGCAGAGGTGCTCGAGGCAGACTTGGCTTTGGCTTGAAAGGCACCTTCTTGGTGCTCCTACGATCTGCTAGCCCTCATTTGCTCTTGTGCATACAGAGCATTGATTAGCTCTATTAAAGAGATGCTGGTCAGGTCCCTTGAATCCTCTAAGGAGGATATTTTTGCCTCATACCTCTCAGGTAAGGTAGAGAGCACCTTCTCCACTATCCTTACTTCATTAAACTACTCACCAAGGAGCCTTATGCTATTTACCATAGCCATTATTCTATCTGAATACCATTTTACTGTTTCTTCTTCCTTCATTTTTAAGTTCTCAAAGTCCCTTCTCAAGTTCAGAAGTTGTTGTTGCCTTGTTCTCTCAATGCCTTAGAACTCCTCTTTAAGTTTGTCCCAGGCCTGCTTAAGTGTCTCACAGGCCATGATCCTCGTGAAGATCACATTTGAGACACAGTTCTGTATACATGACATAGCTTTATGCCTCTTGGTCTTCTCATCTGCACGCTGCCTGATCTGAGCCACTGTGGGGTTGGCTCTGAGTGGAGCTGGCTTAGCATCAGTGTTGACAACTTCCTACAGATCAAAGGCCTACAGGTAAGTCCTCATCTTGACCACCCATATGTGGAAGCCTTCTCCATTGAAGACTGGTGGGGTTGCTGGAGAAAATTTTGAAGAAGCCATTTGAGTTTAAGATTCAAAAACAACAGGTCCACTAAGAATATGGCTCTTGATACCAATTGTTGGTGTTAGGAACAAGTATTCCGGAAGAAGTATGCTTTCTTGAACAACAACGTATTTAATCCAGAGAAAGAATAAATGAAACTTTGAGAACCAGGTCTGGAGTTTTTAAGCAAAACAGAAACAAAATTGAAAAGCAAAGAAAAAATAAGCAAAGGAAATAGAGAGGATATTGAATGAAAAAGATGATAATTTTTCATTAACCATGAGCAATGGCAAAAGCCATTACATATACCAGACATTGGCTGGTAAAAAAATAAATTTCACCTAAACACTACCTAACTTCACTAGTTACATTGGAACTAGATGATTTTTGCTTGCAAACATAAACAAAGCTGGTCATCAGCTCCATCAACATCACATTACATCAAACATAAAGTAAATATAGTTCAAAATGAACTAGATTACAAAATATCAACTAAACGAACTAAACAAAACAAAGTAGAAACAGTAGCATGGTTCCTCAGCTGGTGAAAGTGTACTTCACCCGGATAACTAGTGCTTTTGTTTGCATGTGCTGCATGGCCACCTTTGCTACTGCACGTGTTGCATGGGAACTAACTTCAATAGGATCATCCCAAACCATTTTGTAAAACTAGAAGAAAAATATAATGTACATACAGTTATACTTCATACTAAGCAGCATGAAAATGGCAGATACACATGAATGAACATGAAAACTGAAACCCAGAATTGTGAAGATGGAGTAATATTATAAAGGGATTATTGGTTTCTACTTAATGGTGTGGGTGGAGGTAGAAGTATGCAAGGAGAATGCATTGATGTTTCATGAAAATTGCTTCAGTTCTTCTCATGTACCTTCCTTATATAGGCAGCGAACATGCCATTGACATCGCCGTTTCGAGCTAAACGAGGTTTAGAGCTGCTCTGTAGCTTTTCTAACCTTTAGTTCCCAGAAAATTGAGGCTGTGGCTGTAACACCCCTATCCTGAAACCGTCACCGGAGTAGGTAAGTGGCATTACCGGACTTGTAACTTATGTCGAAACAATAAGATTTTAAAATTTTTAATCATTAATAAACTTGTATCAACAACCATCAAAACATAGATCAATTGAGTATATCAAGATACATGTAACACATTTAGCATCTAATTGAAAACATGCCAAAAGATGGGGAAAAGTTCATAATTTTTTTCTAGTTAGGGGCACACGGCCGTGTCTCTTGCCCATGCTCTTCTCACACGGTCGTGTCCTACCAGACACGCCCAAACCACATATCCCGTGGTCGAAACTGTCGAAAATCATACGGCTGGTCACACGCCGTGTACAAAACAGAGCAGACCGTGTGACTATACTGCCAACTTTCACACGGCTACAAGTTACCAGACACGCCCGTGTGTCTAGGCCGTGTACCAAAACTGTCCAAAACATTTAAGGTGCAGGTGACACACGGTCGAAATACACGCCCGTGTTCCCTGGCCATGTGGCACAAATATAGGCTTGATTTAAGCCAATTTGTCACGCAAAATGGGTCATTCCCTACAAGTCAATAACCACCACATTTCATACCAATATTGGCAACCAAAACATACAAGTTCAAGCATAATATGAACATATAATCATCATGATATCTTGCATCAACTAAGCATTATAATTCAACGGCTAACAACCTCATTAATGAGCTCATTTATCAACATTTCATTTCTTACCATATCAGCTCATATATCCATCTTGATCATATAGTTTACCATATGCACATATAATAAAAAAGAAACAATCTCAAAATACTTAATTACATATGTATAAGCCAAGCCACATCTTATAGCTTGATCATCTACCCAAACATACCATATTCACTAAATAACTAGTCTATACATGCCATGACCATTTCATTTACAAAAGGTTCAAAAGTACCAAAGCTTGATAGATAGTGTGATGGCGATCTCTGACTTGTCCGATTATCGAGCTAGCTTCCGAATCTATAAGACAGTGAAAGAAATAAACGGAGTAAGCTTCTAAAGCTTAGTAAGTCCATATAATATGAAATTAAACTTACCGATTCGATAAGGTAATCCATATAAGTAAGGCTATTTCAATCATATGACCTTATAGCCTATTACAGAATCTCATTCATGTTAGTTCATATCACTTCATAATCAATCTCATATAAAAGTACGACATGTAATTCACATCCATAGGCACATACAACATCATAGTTCTTATACATCTTTGACTTATGTGGAACATATAGTTCAGGTTTCATATGTCAAAACATTCATGTAATACATATGACATATATCTCTTATGCACATGTACCATATAACTTTTTCTTGTAACATGTATCGGTATTGCCCGTTGAACCTATAAGAACATCGAGGGATACTCGGGTGATACACACACAGTGTATATACATATAACCTGTAATCCGTCAATGCGTCATATATGCTCTTTCGAGCCTGTACGGTAAGCCCGAAGGCTGAACAGGTAATCCCGAAGGATGAACGGTAAGCCCTTAGGCTGAACGGTGAGTCCGAAGACTAAACATATAATCCCGAAGGATAAACCTGTAGCTCATGAGCACGTGGTGAGTCCGCAACAAATGCATGACCTCGAACCACCCTGTAGTCCTAGTGACATGTCACTTGTATCCTATCGACTTCTACAGTTCTAACGGGGCTCGATATTCGATTTATCACTTGTAACAATTTAACATTTTCATTCGAATTCATATATTCATATTCAATTAGGCTATTCAATCAACTATCATTCCACATTTTCAATAACAACAAAAATGAACATGTACACATTAAATTCGTTATAGGAACTTACCTCGTAATCCCGTATCTACTCGTCTATTTTCCGTTTTCCCCGATCAAGTTCCGGGATTCGATCGTCTTTATCTATATTAATTCAAATTTAGCTATTTACTAACTCACGTATTCAATTTAATCCAAAAACATATATTTTGGCATATTTGCAAATTAGACCTTATAATTTCAATACTTTGCAATTTAGTTCTTTATCACAAAAATGACAATTTACATAATTAATCCACAATTTCCCTTAGCCGAATATTCAGGTAGTCTGTATAAGTCGATATTTTATCATTTAATCACAAATTTAACCTCAAAAATTCTATCTTTTTGTAAATAAATCCTTAAACTCATTTTCATCAAAATTTACTTTAAAATTCTTGTATTTTCTCACATAATATACAATAATTCATCAAAATCTATCAAAATATCAAGGATTCATCAATGGCATTTTTCAAAGATATTCACAAAATTAGAAATTAAGGTACGGGTCAACTAGTATACGAAGCAACGATTACAAAAACATAAAAATTATCGAAAACGGGACAAAAATGAACCTTGAATTTGAGCTCAAAGTGACCGAATGCTTGAAAGTATAAAACCCTTAATGTTTTGATGAAGAATCGGTGAAGAAACAAATGAAAATGAGTGGTATTTTGTTTTATTAAATCTAATTTAACATAGATTAATTAAAAACCAAAACTAACCTTTATAATATCATTTATAAAACTTTAATAATAAGGGCATATGTGTCCATTAGCTTTAAAAATGGTGAAACAACCATTTAAGGCCTTCCACTTATAAAGCCATCATCAAATAAGCCATTTATAAAATAGAACTCCTATTTATCGCTTTATGCGATTTAATTCTTTTTATCAAATTAACCGATCAGACAGTAAAATTTCAATACGAAACTTTCACACGGTAATTCTATCATGCTGTAAAACATATTAAAGCAATAAAAATAATATTTCGACTCGGTTAGGTGGTCCCGAAACCACCCGTTCTAACTAGGGTATAAAGTGGACTGTTACAGTGGCAGTTCATCATCAATAACCATATCAAAGTCTGTTGCCGGTTTGAGGTTTTTGGTTGGTGTTGAACGGTATCCGGTTGTTCCAGGACTCGTCTTCGCGATCGAAAAAGATGAAACCCTAATGATGTTCGTCACCATCTTCATTGATTTCTCACAAAGGGACTTGTCATTTCTTTCCTCAATCATCTTAAAACTCCAAGCACAATTAGGTGAAATGACAAGCTAATGAACCGTGCATATAGATAAGCCCTGTGAAGCGTTCTTCTCGAGCAATTGGAAAGAATATTATCAGAAGATTTATTACGTAGGTCCTTCTAACTCCCTTATAGTCAAGGGAACATGAAATAACTTTATAGTGGGTGGATCCTGGTTATTCAAGTCGGATCATTTCACTTCGAGTTCATTTTGCCACCGCTTCTCGTCTCATCCTATGCTTTTTCTCGAGGCTGTCGGTTATAGCAATCGGAGTTCAGTATGAATCTCTTATCTCAACCTTTCTAAAAGGAAGATATGCCATTCACTGATAATGATTTGAATTAACATTTTTATTATATATGAATATGAATTTTATCTAATTTCACACTTAATTGATATTTTTTTACGAAAGTATAATTATTATTGCGGATTGCACGAAATAATTGATATGAAAACTCGAGTTGATGCAGAGGATAAAAATTTTAATATTATTTTTATTATTTTTTATTAAGTCTTTTCATATTTTGAAGTTTATTTTTAGGGTTTTATTAATTTAGTATATATAATGCGTGAGTAGGATGGAAGACGGAGATGGCGCACGTTTAGGTTTTTAATTTATGATTATATATAATTATAGATTAAGTTTAGTGAGGGAAGGCACCGCGTCTCTTTTAGACTCGGATTTTAATTAGGTTTTATTTATATAGTGATAAGTATTATATAGAAATTAGAAGGAAGGGGCAGGCGCAATTGCGCAGACAACTAACTTAACATCTGTTATTTTTATTTTGAATAGTGTTCTTTTTATTTTTTTAATTGTTCTTTCGTTTATGAATTAGTTTGATTTAGTTTTAGGTTAATTTTTATCCTTTTTCAGTACAGTG
This sequence comes from Gossypium stocksii, assembly GCA_020496765.1. Taxonomy (NCBI): domain Eukaryota; kingdom Viridiplantae; phylum Streptophyta; class Magnoliopsida; order Malvales; family Malvaceae; genus Gossypium; species Gossypium stocksii. Next base: position 62,778,581 of record CM035622.1, read on the forward strand.
AGATCTGAATCTGTAATTACAATTTTTTATATTGGTATTTGTTATTTTTTTGGTTTAAGAGATAGATATTATCGTCTTATAAAGTTGTATTAGCATGAAGTTAAAAAGAACTCATTGCTTTGGTGTTGATAGGCATACAATTGAAATTACCGAGTCGATCGTCTGTTGTATTTGATATATTGAAGAAAATATTGACATGTCCAATTAAGTAGTTGGTTGGATTCTGTAAAGGGAAATAGCAATTGGATCTATACAACCTGTGTGATTGAAGTCGTTGGTTCGAGTTGGACCTTTTTAGTTCGTAAGGCTACCAAAGAGCTAAATCATGAACGTGTGTTTTGTGGTTAGTTCAGTAAGGATTAGTTGTTGGTAATCTAAAGCATTCCCAGTCACTATAACTAACTTATTAGTCCTAGAGCTATAATTTCATCACATCGGTTTATTCAATTTAATTTTGTTTCTATTTATTTTTATTTTAATTACTTTTACTTTTATCATATTTAAATTTTTATTTTTAGTTTTGGACAGTCAGCTTATGGGCACGACAACTGCCTAGATGCGAAACTTGATTGAACCAAATAGCAAGTTTAGATATCCTAGTCTATATAAAATCCACCCTACACTTTATACTAATATTTCACTAACTTTGAGGCTAGGTCTTCTATAATATATTCGTGGCAAAATTTTCTCATAATTGATTATCATTAATACTCATGAAGGTACTGGTTTAATTCTAAATTAGCACCAATCCTTTCCAAAATCTTATTTATGATAAAACGAAGCTATCTGTATAGAATTCAGCATCTAAGTAAAGATATGAAGTCAGAAAGAGAACAAGATTCCTCTCTAAAACTGCATTCTAAATTCTACTTCCCATTTTCTGAATTTTTCTTTTTTTCATTTCTTTTGGAGTCCTAACTTTTTAAGGCTGAATCTGGTTTCTTTCAAGCCCAACCCTAGGGTTCTTCAGTGCTTTGAGTTGCATCATATGGTTTCATACGTTTCAGTTTAAAAGTAAATAAGATTTGCAAAAGTTCTTGACATTCACATGTGGATTAATAAACATGATTTAGCTGAATTTCTGTAGTGAATCACCGCCATAGCCATATTACCATATGAATCTAAATCCTAATTACATAGTAATGTTCATTGCATACTTGAATCAGATGTACATTTTACATATGGGATTCAGATATTTGATAATGTTTGTACAAGTAATAAATGCTGCAAGGAAAGTGAAGAGTTAGGAGTAACACAGGTGGTAAAAGAAAGGATCTTGAATTTTACTGAGTTTGTTATTTGAAAACAAGTGTTGGGTACAACGGTAAGATACATTACACTCCCAATGAGAGTGAGTTTGTTATTTGAAAACAAGTGTTGGGTACAACGGTAAGATACATTACACTCCCAATGAGAGGAATCTAATTTTATTTTATATTTCTTTTACTGTAAACATAGATTTACAGGAGCTATTATAGCACTCTAATGTTAATTACTTAGAAGAAAGCCAAGGGTTAGGTGCTACATAAGTATAACCTTGAAAATGTTCACCTGCAGTTGGAGTGGAGGCTGGTGAGTCATCCGCCGGCATCGCAGTCCAGCATTTGTCGAAGTTGGCTGTACACTCCTTTCCACTCACATCTGGTTTGAACTTTGGTTGAATTTCTCTAGCTTCTAATTTCTTCCAATTGATTGACCGAAACCATTTATGTTTCTTTATCTCATCCCCTCCATCAGGACCACTACCTAACCTTCTTGATGGCTCCTTCTGCAGCAACTGCAAGATCGGGACAAGGTTTTCGAATCATTTGCAATTTTATAGCAAGGATAAAATGATGAAAAAATAACAGTACCGAAACTGGTATGTACCCCTTTCAGTAAAGAGTGAGCTTCTGTAGTAAGAAATGGTGGAAGTTTGAGTTTCTCTTGGATAATTCTTTGCTGAAGCTTCTGCCTATTTGCATGTGTATATGGAGGCTGCCAAATCATGGCACTCCATCATATAATTATTGAATGTAATGATGGATAGAAAACAAATCCTATGCTACTCGGACTTTATGTGTGAGTACTGATTAGGAGTCATATTCCTATATACATGTCTGAAAATGTGCAGATACGAATGTCAAACATAGGTACTTCAAGAATAATAAAAGTCAGAGCAAGACACATACTGATTGCTGTCAAATCCATGGATTACAGACACTTCACAAATATCTTGTATTAGAAATAGCAGGTCGGAGACATGCTCAACTAAGTAGTAAATCAGAAACGTTGTAGCTCAAGCTGGTGCATTAAACAAAACCAGGCGACTCGAATTAAATCATTAATAAGAACAAGCATTATAAAAAAACCGAATCAAACCCGAGCCAGCTTTTCATGTTAGAAAGTTCGAACTTTAAACTTGTAAAATTTGAAAAAGTTATACATACTGAAAATCTCTGTTTATTATTACCTGACCAGTTAACATTTCATATAACAGTATCCCAACACTCCACCAATCTGCATCTTTATTGTGACCTTTGGACTGTAAAATTTCTGGAGCCATGTACTCTGTTGTCCCACACATTGAATTCGATCGGCTCGATTCATCAATTTCCTTGGCCAGTCCGAAATCCGTAAGCATAACCTGGGACAACATACAGATTCAGGAACTGGGAACACTCGTAAGAACACGAACAGATGTATGTATATTTGGCATTCAAGTATGTTATGAGCATGGCTATTACATGTCCATCAGCATCCACGAGAATATTTTCAGGTTTAAGATCACGATGCACGATGCCGCAGTTGTGAAGATGTGAAACAGCAGATACAATCTCAGCAGTATAAGACCTTGCTTGATCCTCACTATTCAAGAAACATGTAAAAAAAACCAAAACTAAATAAAAGTTTGCAAACAGACAAATTACTTGAAGTTAAGTTGAAACAACATGATACCTGAATATCCCTTGGCGATATAGGTGAAAGAAGAGATGGCCTCCATTTATAAAATCCAGGATTAAATAAAGTTTAGACTGTGTCTGTAAAATTACATAAGAACACAACTGTAAGCATTGACACAATATGACCTTCAAATACATGACACAATCATGGATTGGAAGTGACTAGTGAGATAAACATCCTAAGTCCTCATATAAATAGCTCAAACAGACAAATTGCTGAACCATAAAAGACCTTGAATTTTTCAAAGTAAAAAAGAAAACCCTTCAATATTTTTGACAATTTGTATAATAGGAAAAGTCTAATTCATGACAAAATCAGATCTTCAGTCAGATATCAAGCTGAATCCTAAAGACCAAATATTTCAGATCCAAACCATTCGATTGTATTAAACATTAGAGCAAGAACTAACATCATTTCTCATATCATCTGATCAGAATCACAAAATACTTAACAAAAAAAGGAAAGTTGGAATAACATGAAGATATTTAGGGAAAGAGTAGTAAAAGGGACAAATTTTATGGAGATGCAAATAAAAAGAGAAAGTAAATTGCATAAGGAACCTGGAAAGAGTATCTAAGCTGAACAATAAATGGATGAACAACTTTAGTGAGGATATCCCTCTCAGCTCTCATGTAATCGACATGATTCTTTTTAATGATAGTTACTTTCTTCATAACTTTCATAGCAAAAAGCCCATCACCATCCTCATCATTCCTTCCTTTTTTCCTCACTTGAAAAACTTTCCCAAAAGCTCCTTGTCCCACAACTCTCAGGATCTCAAAATCCTCAGGCCCAATCTTGGGTTTTGCTTCTTCATCATCGTCATCTTGTTCCTCGGCTTCATATTCGGTTTCAGTTTGGATTTGGAGAGGGAAGGAAGAAGAGACGGTGTAACGAGGAGAAGGACCCACATAAGAATGGGACCTGGTGTGGATAACTTGAGGATCCCCAAGGAAAGCAGAAGGGGGAGACGTGGAGGAAGGTGAATGGAGGGTGGGGTTGGGATGGTGAGGAGTCAAAGGGCCGAAAACATCGCCAAAATCGAACTCATGATTAGAAGAAGGAGGAGTGATGGTGAGTTTCTTGAGGTTAGTGGCTAAAAGGGATTGAAGGTTTTTCTTTTGGGATGATGAAGTTGATATCATCTTTTATAATTTCTTATCAGAAAAAGAAAGAAAAAATATGGCAGCCAAAGAATGGATATTATTACTACATTTTAAGGAGAAGGAAGGGATGGGAGACACGAAACGAACTGAAAGTAGTGCAGAGGAAGATCACTTGGAATAGAATTGGAAATGAGAAACATGTTTCATGGAGAGGAGGGAGATGTTAGATGGAAGTGGCAATAATTTGGGGGTGTCTGATTTCAGTAACGCGCACCTGCGACACTGACAATCACACGCCAAAGTTTACAAATGGGATAATATCACATTCAGTACCTGTACTTTGAAATTGTCCAATCCTAAACTATCAATATGTGTTTTATTATGGATAAAATTACCCTAAAATGCCGATTTTTTAAAAAAATTACCAGAATAGGCCAAATTTTAGAATATTTACGGAAATAGTCTGATTTAGGTAAAACGCTTCTAGCTCAGGGGAAATCTATAAAAATACTTCTAGTTAGAAGTGTTTTCTCCGTGTCACCGATAAAACTCTTCCAGCTGGACATGTTTTTACCCTCCCAATGGCTACTTTTCCAACCTCCCCAACCTTATTCATTTCTCACAATATTCTCTCAAAAATCTCTCAAAATTCTCAAATTACTCTAAAAATTCTCTCAAATTCTCTTCTAAATTTATTACTAAAATACTATTTCTATCTAAATTAAATTTTTTATTAATATTTTCTAAAAATATTGTTTATTAAAAATTAATTCGTGTTCTATATAATTACAATGGCTGATTCTCTAATCCGTCATGATGATAAGCACATTTCCATTAGTCAATTGTAAATGGTAAGAATAATTTTTAATAAAGTTTAATTTTGTTTATTTCATTGTTATATTTTAACTTAATATTTTGTATTTTTTTATGTAAATAGGCAGAAGATCTAATTTTACAATGTCATATTCCTAATCTACCCGGTCCTCCATCACTGTCAATCGAACCATACTTGAGGAAAGTCGATTTTTGGCATGTGGCCCTTGTAGGCCGGGGCTGTAAGTTGGACCCGAAACTCGTAAGCACGTTGGTGGAGGGGTGGAGACCCGAGACACACACATTCTATCTTCCATGCGGTAAGTATGCTATTACTTTGGAGGACGTGTATTAACAGTTGGGGTTATCGATGGATGGGTTGGTAGTCATCAGGTCTGTTCAGTCTATTGATTGGGGATGCGTATGTGGTGAATTTTTGGGTTTGGTTCCGAAGACAATTTACAGAGTTCGGATCAAAATGGCTTGGTTACAAACAAATTCAGCAAGATTGGATGAGGATTCGACTGAAGTTGAAAGAGAATGAAATGTTCGGGCGTACATCCTTCAAATCATCGGGGGTATCCTGATGCAGGATAAGTCACGAAATCTCGTCCATCTAAGGTAGTTGTTGAAAATCGTCGATTTAAAGGAGCAGTGAACTTAGTTAGGGGTTCGTCGTGTTGGCGACATTGTACTGGGAGATGTATTGGGTGACACAACCACGAAAAATCAAAATTGGTGGTTATCTTTTACTACTGCAATCATGGGCGCAATACTAATTTCCATTTTTATGTCCTCAAACAAACAACCTATATACATTCCTACTCATAATAAGGTAAAATTCAATAGATATTACCATGATAAAATTTATTTAAATTAAAATTATTATGCTAACAAGTTATTTAAATAGTGGAACCAAACTTCGAATCACGTGAGATTACTTACTAAGCTTCAAGATATACGACTTCTATTAAAGCGGATGTATGTATTTATTTAAATTTGAACTATATAATCTTAACGCAGTCGATTTCGTATTTAGTAGTATATATATAACTAATATTTTTATCATGTTAATATTAGTTTGAATGGACACCATATGAAGATCTGACAATTTGAGAAGTCATCCTTGAGGAATCCTTTGTGAATCCTAACATTTGGCACGTGAAGGTCCCATTGGTAATGTACACTACGATCGAGATGTAAGAGATCGATAATGTTGTGGTAGTTAGGATTCCAACAATCGATTCTCATGGCACCGCAAGACTTTGATGATATGCATCCTATTGACTTGCGGTGGTCGAATGAGAATTGGTCGGTATTCCACTCCCAACATATCAACATGTGGAATAATCGATATGGTTTCTTACCTATTCGTAAACCTATTATCATTCCAGAGTTAGCATGTGATCTGGAGTACATGCCATGGTTTAGGATCCATGGCAAGCCATAACTGTACAGGGAAAATGAGAAGCGCCAACTTGCCTATATGAGTAGGCCACGACGACCCCATTTAAATCCAAGGGCTGGCAATATGAGTCTATCATTAGCGTCTATGCAAGAATCGACACCAACAATCGTAACCCTAATGCCCACACCACCTACCGTCAATATGTATCGTCTTATTCTGGTGTGTATTCTAACCCTATCATCTTCACACAAGCGCCATATATTGCACCACATTTTTCTGCTTCTAGTCCTATGTCAGGTTGGACTTTTAGACATCCATCCCCGATGCTCATTCCATCTACTTTTCTAATGACAACGATGCCGATAACGATGTATAGGTCGTCTATGTTTCAGGAACTGATGGAGAGTCCACTCATTATCCCATTGATGTATAGGACTCAACATAATTATGCTCATTCATTGTTTGTAACACAAACACCTCCGAGATCTTTGTTCTACCAAGCTAGGTCACCTTCCCAACCACCTATTCTTAGATGGAAGGATGCATAATGATAATTGAGAATGCAAGGATCACAATCGACCGAAGGTGAAGAAGAGGAGCTATCGCGACCACAACCCCAACGACACAACCCTGCCCAGAGGCTGAACCAAGAAGGAATCTAACGTGCAACTGCCAACCACCCCGAAGTGGCACAAATTCTGAGCGGCATCTGGACTAATTAATTTTATCCTTATATCGAACGTTTATATTGTATCGATAATTTTTATTATTATGTTTTTAGAGGAATATTGTTATCATTTAACAAAATTAAAGTTGATATTTGTTATCATTGCATAAAATTAAAGTTGTTAACGGTTATTATTTCATAAAATTGAAGTCGTAATTTGTTATCATTTCACAAAATGAAAGGTGATATTTGTTATCATTTCACAGAACCGCGCGTTTACATATTACAATGGAATTGATATTACATGAAAAATCAATGCTTATGCTTACTTTTTATACAAATAGTACTATTGCTCTAACTTATGCCTTCCCTGCGAACTTCTATTCTTCTAAACTTCTTCAAATTTCATTTCCTTGGCTTATGCCACCGGAGGCTGAAATATGTTATATTTATAGCCCAATGGATGACCTTCTATTTGATTCTTAAAAAATTCTTCAGATAGTGGGGGGTTGAAAATTATAGAGAAAAAACGCTTCAAGCAAGATGTACTGTCAGCAGAATTGCTGAAAGCGTGTCTAGCTGGAAGCGTTTTTAGTGCCACCTCAGCCAAAAGCGCTTCTAGCTGGACACACTTTCAATACTTTGCTAATAATGTGTCCTACTTAGAGAGATTTTTCTCTACAAATTTTAAACCCCACTATCCGGGACATTTTTTAAGAATCATTTCAGATATCCTGAGATTCTCGGGATATATTTTCAGAACCCATCTCATAAAAAAATGCACTGAATAAGTATTTTACTAAAATATGGGATCAAACTACGATTAAAAAAAGGCAAAGGTTTTTAAAACTAGTTTCGCATTTGAATCGAGTACTTTGAGTTCCGATTTTTAATCGATTTGCAAAATAAAATTCCAATATACAATTAGTGTAAATACGAATATTCTAAACATCAAATTCAATAATTACAATTATTATGTTAAAATTTTTTATTAATTTAAAACCCTAAACCCTAACACACAAAAAACCCTAAAAATCTTAAACAACCCGAACCTTAATATAACACTGGGGAAAATGCTTCTAGCTAGAAGCGTTTTACCTAAATCGACCTGTTCTCGTAAATATTCTAAAATTTGGCCTATTCTGATAATTTTTTTTTAAAAAAATTGGCATTTTAGGGTAATTTAATCTTTATTATGGTACTTGTACTTTCATAAAATATCCAATGTGATACTTGTACTTTGAAAAAGTCCAATATGGTATAAACAATCAATATGTGTTTTATTATGTTACTTGATGTTAACAACGTTGGTAAGTTGTTAAATTAGCTAAATTTTGACAAGTAATTTTTTCCCAGACCATCAAGTCCATATAAACAATATAATATTATGTGAAATACTAAATAAAAATTAAATTAAATTAAAAATAAATAATTAAACATACAATTAATTAAAAAAAGTAAATACTAAATTTACATAAACTAAAACAATATTTTTTCCCATTTAAGTAACTAGTAATCTTTTCAAAAAAATTTTCCATTTAAAATAGTATTTTTAATTGATTATAATGACTTTTTTTTTTTATTATCCAAGAAAGTACAGATAGGTTCATATAAGTTTAATATTTATTTCTTTTTATTAACTATGTGTTTAGTTCTTTTTTTTTAATTTAAAATGTTGTTTTATTTAATTTTTCACATAATATTATATTATCTATGTGGACTTGATGATGTGAATAAATTTTTATATGTCAAGTTTTTATTAACTGGTTTAGCAATTTACTAACAGTGTTAGCAAAAAGTACCATAATAAAACACATATCGATAGTTTAGGTACCAAATTAAATAATTTATGAAAGTACATGTACAATAATAACACACATACTGATAGTTTAGGTATCATATTAGACATTTTATGAAAGTATAGGTACCAAATATGACATTATTTATATACAAATTTACATTTTTTTCAAGGTTTTCATAACCAGACTAATAGTTGAATCAATCAGATTATCAATTTCTGGTTCATTTAATTTAATCAAATAAATTATTAAAAATTTATAAAAATAAAAAAAATATATTTAAAAATTCAATTCAATTAATTTTTTAACCTAATTTAATCTATCTGTCCGATTCAATCCCCCCACCAACTTATTGCTGTCGAATTCTCAAAAACAATTGCTTTTTCCATTTTCATAAATATTATAAATAACAAATTTTAAAATCGTGTGGGTACTCAATCCAATAAGAAAATTATAACACATAAATAAGTTTAGTAATTTTATAATATTAAATTATCATATCATATAATTTTTACTAATATATTTTATTTTTTATACGCTTAATGTACACCTCAAACCCTAAAGTATACAGCTTTTTTTTTATTTTGATCTTTAAAGTTTTTTTTATTCACTTCAGTTCCTGACATTATTAGACGTTCCTGGTCCAATCTTTTGGACGTTAAAAAAATTGGTTAGCCAATCATATGTTGTCCGGTGTCATATAATGACTCCACTATTAATATCATCATCCAAAAAAATCTTAAAATATTTAAAAATTACAAAAAATTATAAAAAATATTTAAAAAATAAAAAATATTTAAAATATAAAATTAAAAAATTTTATTTATAGCATACGTACTTTCAGTTAGATTGACAATCCACTCTCGAAGATCTCTAATTCTTATAGCAAATAGACTCAACAATATGGCACTACATAAGGGTGAGCAAAACTCGATTCAACTCGAAAAAATAAAAAAAATTTAAATTTCGAGTTAAACGAATCGAGTTATTCGAGTTATTCAAGTCAATTCTATTTTTTTTGAATTTCGAGTTCAAATCGAGTTGAGTTTTCGAATTCAAACAAATCGAATATCAAACTATAATATTTACATTTTTATCCCAAACACCCAAACCTTTTTACTTTTCCCTCAAAACTTTTACTCTCCTCCCATCCCAACCCTCATTGGAAACACGAAAATTTACACACTTTTACATGCTCTTTTTAACTTAAATTCATGCAAATTTGGTTAAATTCTTGTAGCAAAATAATTAATTTTTATAAAATAATTAAATTACACTTAAATTATGAACATGCTGAATTTTATTAATTTTATAATTATTTTTGATTAATTTTGACTATTTTTCGACAGATTTGTACAAATGGTGAAAAATGGCTCGGCAGACACTGCTAGAAGCACAAAACCGATAAGCAATTTGAAGTATCGAGGCGAAGTAATTTCCAGCCTAAGATGGTCCAAATATGTGTATTAATTCATAATATAATTAATTTTAATTTATACCCAGTTTAAGTTGGGCTAAATAAATTATTATTAATTAATTATGGAAAAAAGTGGTCCAGTTGAACCAAACCGATTGAATTGAACCGGCCAAGAATTGGTAGCCCAAAACCGTCCAAATGTTGACCCAACTCAGCTTATTAATTGATTAATTAAGCTTGCAAAGAGGTCCTCGAAGACTTGTCAAAGTTGCATTCAAACCCTCCACAATTGGAGGCTTTATGGATTTGCCCTAAGCCATATTTAGCAAAGTTGAAACCATCAACGTTGCCACATAAGTGGCTGGACAAGGGGTAGCTCTTTGGCTGCTATTTTTAGCAAATTTTAGCTACCACACTCAGCTATAAAAACCCCCTTGGCTGATCATTCGACACATCCCTCATTCACTCACATCTCTTCTCTCTTCTCTCACTTTCTTCTCTTATTTTCCTATTCAAAGTTCCTTGCTCTTGTGCCGATTTCTCCTCTTGGGAAAGGGGTCTTCTTTAGCCATTTTGGAACAGCAATTGAGTGTTCATAGCTATAACGCCTCAAAATTTGGGCCTAGATGAATTGGGCGTTGGGCTTTGGGTCTCATAAAATTTTTTTAGTAAGCAAGAAAATGACAAATGACATGTTGGAAAAGTTCTGGGTTTGAACTTTGAGGTGAAGAAATTTTAAATTAGTAATTAAAGGAACCTTGATGGCAAGTAGATTGGCTTTTAAATAAATGGAGATAAAACAGGACACAAGCAAGGCTGTGGTGTAGTGGATAAGTAACGCCACTTAGGGTGCAGGGAGGTGGCGTTAGTGGCAAGTAAGAGGACCCTAGGTTCGAGTGCTAGCTTAGTATTTTTAGGAGTTTAATTTTGGCCTTCTAGAAGGTTGGAAGTGGCGTGAAGATGGACTCTAAGGGGAGTGTTCAGAAGAAAAATTTAGGAAAAGGATTGGGGATTTATCAGGGAGAAAAACGGGGAGATAAGATGATGAAGAGGTGGAGCTAATTTGGACTTTAGGGCTAGCTAAGTTTTGGGAGTAGGCTATATATATGGGTGCCGAATTTGAGGTCCTAGGTTAATGACGAATTCTTCTTCTTTTTCTTTTTCTTTTTCTTTGTGTTGCCAATTTTCATTCTTTTTTCACCTTCCGAATTTTTGTTAGTTTTAGCCGATTCTTTTTCCCTCACTTGCTAAATCTTTTCTATTCTTTCTCTTCTCAAATTCTCCTAGATTTACCCTTGTTTTAGCTGAATCCTTCTTCTACTCTTCTTCTTTAATTTGTGCCGAATAAACCTTATTCACCATATTAGTTTAAAAGCCGAAAAGCCGAAAAGTCCCTGGGCCGATTACTCTGTTGGTGTAAGTACCTTATTTCTTTTTTGGTTACTATTGTTGATACCGATTACTCCTTTCCCTCACTCTTTCTAATCGGTTTTGGTAGGGGTTTAGTACCAAATCTTGATTATCCAAGTCTCTGCCGAATTGTTCTTTAAGCGTTTTGGGTTTAGGTAAGTATTCCCTATTTTTGGTTTCAAGAATGGGTCAAATGTGCCTAGGTAACTTAAATTAGGTACGAATCACTCGCTATTTTGATGCAGATTTAGGAGATACGCGTGATTAGTGATCAAAGAAGGGCTATTAAGGCTTATTGTTCAAGGTAAGACATAGGTGAGATTTCAGCTTTTGGTGATAGTATTTGATAAGCGTGTGTTTAATCGTTGAGTGACATCGTTTGTAGGTTGTGGCTAAGGAGATCGTAGCACGTTTCACTACCAGGTGTGTACATACACTTCACACACATAGATCGACAAATCCCAAAATGCCAAAATGCCGAAATACCGAAAAGCTGAAAGTTTGGCTACAGTAGTCGTGCGAGTGCGTGAACACTCGTATGAGGGAAATTGATGTGTTACCAGAGGCCCATGAGCGATCTCATGGACTTGGGCCGTGTATTGGCCAATCGGGCCATAATGGGCTAAATGGGCTCGATGGGCCATATGGCCCACAATAGGCAAAATTGACAATTTGATAATAAGTGATGGAATAAGCATATGATTGCATGAATATGAATGTGATTGGGCCTGATGGGCTATATGAATGAGATTGGGCCTAAAGGGCCATATGAGTATGTGTGGGCTTATTTGGGCTTTGTAAGGGGTTTTGCGCTTAGTATTTGATAAATGTTCAATCAGACGTAAAACTTTGATAATTAATTAATTATGACCGTGGACAAGTCATAAGGTTAAGGTGTGGCAATGGGTATATGCATGTCTAGGATTGGATCTAGGGAGAGCTTGGTACTTAAGCGGTCTTAATGACCCACCTCCTCTTCTCTGGAATCCTACCTGGTGCATAGTATCTGTTCACTTTAGCCAATAGGAACTTGTTAATGGACCAAGGTAAGTAACTAGACCCTTACTAATGGGAAATGACCAAAATGCCCCTAAGGGTGAAAATAACTAAAATACCCCTATGTGTTAAATGTAGAATTTATGTATGTTACATGTATGATTGCTGCATTCATATGATATTCTGTTTAGGTTGCATATGGGTTGGGAATTATGGAACGGAGGAAGTATATGAGGATCGCATGGTTGCTTGACGACCGTGGATCCACCGATGGCTTTTTAAGCCCAATATTTGATTAACAGCTTTGCTGCAATGTAAGGTAGTACCGCAACCAGGCTACCATTGCTGTGTAGCGGATGGGTGGGTCGATTTAGATATCACCACAGTTGTGTTTTGGTTGGACGGAGATGTTGTGTAGCGGATGGACTATTTGGGAGGGTTTTTTTTTTTTTTTTTTCACAGCATTGCATGTATGATATTACTATGTTATTATGATATGGGCTTAGGTCAAGTGAATGTTGTATGTTTTTTTGTTTGATGAGGGTTGTACACACTGAGTTTCAAAACTCACTCACCTCTTTTATTTTTTTTCTTAGGTGATCCTTAGTAGGCAGTTCAACGGATGGAGGGACTCAGAGGTGGCCAACTAGCAAGGCGATTTGGACTTGTTTTTTTTTTTTTTATATATAGATTTATGAAATTTTAAGTTATTTTATTTCGGGTTGTAATAAGGTCTTTCCTCTAGTTCTTATTCCATTATTATTGCTGTGCTTTGTATTTTCGAAACGGAACCTAGATTTATTTCTTTTAAACATATTTCAAGTTTTTTTTTTTAAATAATTGTTGTTTTAAAATCAAGCTTCCGCAGTTAAAAGGAGATTTTTTTTATAAAGTAACAAAGAAATAGTTTTTGAATACACCTCATTTTGAAAACAAATACAAACCGGATTTTACTCAAATTTCTTTTAGAAGGATTTTCAATGAAAATAAGGTTTTTCGCAAAAACATTTCAATGTGAAACGCCGGATTCGAGCCTAACTTCTAGGCTGGATTTGGGGTGTTACAATAGTAGCCTTGATCGGCGAGGACAAAAAAGAAGGAAGAAGAAGCAACCTAGTCAAGTCACGGAAAAACACCGGATTTGATTATTGTTCCTAATCTCTTTAATTTTTGTTGTTTTTATGATGAACATATCTATGAATATTTATGTTGTTGGAATGGTTAATTTAATCAGCTTAGCTTGAATTTAATTTGTGTTGGGTTGATTGCATTTCGTCTGCTTAAGTTATTAAAATTGTGTTTATGCTGTTATAGGTCTCGGTAAAATACTTGATTAAGTAAAATCATGTCTAAGTTATTCTTGCATTACAATTGTTAGGTAACTAATGAATTAATTATATAAACGGATTGAAATTGTAATTAATGGACACAGTTGTAACACCCCTTACCCGAGTCCAACGCTGGAATAGGGTACAAGGCATTACCATACTTAAACTTACTTGAAGATGAAAACTCGGCTATAAAAATTCATTCTTTTACAAAACCCTTCATGTATTCTCTTACTATCCTTATTATGGGCCTACGAGGCCCAGAACGTATATCGGGGATGTTTCAGGACTTATCCAAAAGCTCTCGAGCATTTAGAAAATTTTTAACTAAAACAGGGCCACACGCCCGTGTGGGCAGGCCGTGTGGTCTCACACGCCCATGTCCCTAACCCATGTCGAATTTATTTTTATTTTCAACCTACAGGAGTTTTGACACGACTTGGGCATACGCCTGTGTTTATGACTCGTGTCCCTCACACGGCCTAGACATGCCCGTGCCAATAACCCTTGGAATATCCTAACTTTGAATACTATAACTATCAAAGGTGCACCCAAATTGGATGCAGGGGACACACGGCCTATTAACACGCTTTTGAGGTTGACCGTGTGTCACATACTGCCTAGGCACACGCCCGTGTGCCCAACCGTGTGGACAATAATAGGCTATTTTCCAAGCCCTGTGCCACCCTGAAACATGACCAACACAAAGCCAATTCTATAGCACTCATTAAGCATAATATAATCTCTAATTACTCACAACTAAGGCATTCAATTGCTATCATGCATATCATTCTCATCCATCATTACTCTACTTAAACATGCAATGTTGCACATTCATGAACTTCATCTTCATTGTATAAAATATAAATTTGGCAATATTAGGCCATTTCTAAAGGCCATTACAACATTGCTTGAGTAATATCAAAGCCAACACCCTTGGCTACACAAAATGACACTTAACAAAATTATCAAACTTCCTATACATGCCATACATCAAAATAACTGACTTTACTATACCAAAAAGAATGGCTTGATAGTGTGACTTCAAGCTCCAACTTTAACGATCCCTGAGCCGGTTTGACAAATCTACATGAAAGAGAGAACGGGAAGGAGTAAGCACATAAAATGCTTAATAAGTTGCATTAATAAAATAGCAACAAAAATTATGAAACATCACTCAAATAAGTTATCATGGATTTCATATAGCTTCTTACTCATCCTCATGGCTTATTCAATCATATACTCACTCAAGCTTTTCATGTTGTATTTCTCATAATAATGTACTTTCAAATTTCTCATACTTACTCATATATACCTGCAACGCTCAACATGAAACTTTAGCATTTTTCTTAAAACTTATCAACTTGAATGCTTTTCTCCTTTTAGATTCTTTTAGAATACCGAAGGATACTCGTAATTCAATCTCATGAAATGATGCCAATTCCATGTCTCAGAAATGGTCTTATGTGGGATCACATGTCGATGTCGATTCCATGTCCCAGACATGATCTTACACGAGATCGTACTCTGATGCCAACGCCATGTTGTGGACATGGTCCTACATGGGATCTCATATAGGATGCCCATGCCATGTCCCAGACATGGTCTTACAAGGGATCCTTATCTCATCTTGGTGCCAAAGCCATGTCCCAGACATGGTCTTACACAGGACCTCGTCTCGGATGGCTATGCCATATCCCAGACATGGTCTTACAAGGGATCACATCTCATTACCAATGCCATGTCCCAAACATGGTCTTACATGGGATCTCAGTTTGGTGCCGATGCCATGTCGTAGACATGGTCTTATACGGGACCTACAATACTCATGACATGATTACGGTATCCTTCGTATCATTTAAACTTGCATGTAATTTCTCTTTTCATGTTTTCATCATTTCTTGGTAGAATTTTACATCAATAAATTTTGTGAGTTTTATACATTGCCTTAGCAAATCAATATCTTGGAACTTATACATAATTCATACAAGATCATATCCATGTCTTCATGGAATATCATAATTTCATAGAAAGTCATCATAATGAATTTACATAACATATGAGCTAAATTATTACATACAACTTATCTTGAGTCCAAAATGGGGGTGAATGCTCGGTTTAGTCCACAACTTTACTTTTTCCCCTGTTTTGGTCCGGGCTTCGTGTTTCTTGATCTAAAACGAAAAATTTAACTTATTTAGTACTCACATTGGCTAACTAGCCCTAAGTTCATATTTTGGAAAAATTTTACAATTTTGCCCCTAAACTTTTACATATTTGCAAAATAGTCCCTAGGCTCGTATAATGAAATGTATCTATTCTATTGGCTACCTAAGCCTAGCCGACACTTACTAGTGTCTATAAAAGCCCTTATTGCTCATAAATTCACATTTTTACTACATATTTTAACACTTTTACAATTTAGTCCCTATTAGGGACTTTCATGAAAAATCACCTAGAAAAAGGTGTTTACTACACTTTGAACTCTCATATTCTACTATTAGACATCAAAATACTTGCATGTCATACATGGGTATATTTTTGAATATGAACCCTAGCTCAAATTAGTGGTAGAAATAGCTAGATTAGGCTACAAGGATTTTAAAAATACGAAGAGCATGAAAAACGGACTTGGAGTCACTTACTTGGAGCTTGAAAATGAAAAAAACCCTAGTTATGGAGGGCTTGTGATTTTCAGCACTTGCACAGAGAAGATGAGCCTATTTTTGGCTTATTTTCCCTTTTTATTACTTAACCTTTCCATTGACCAAAATGCCCTTATGGCCTTTCTTTAAAATTTTACCCTTCCATGGGCATTTTTGTCCATAGTGCCAAAAATTGTTCTAATTGCCAAATAAGGACTCCTACTAATTTTTCTAGTGCTATTTCATACTTAAACCTTCTAGAAACTCAATTTTGCAACTTTTGAAATTTAGTCCTAAAGGACAAATTAATCACTAATTCTCAAAATTTCCTTCATGAATTTTTATCACTATTATGAAATCATGTGATAAACCTAAAAATAATTATAAATCATACTTTTCTACTCTGGATTTGTGGTCTCGAAACCACTATTCTGACTAGGCCTTAATTCGGGCTATTACAACAGTACTTAATCAGTGCATGTTTATTCTTTTAAGGTAGCTGAAGGTTAAATTAGCATTGTATCTAGCGATACATTTGCCTTGCATAACTTGCAAGATTATTGTGATTAAATTGTTTCAAGGTAAGGATACCTTGTTACTTCACGTAGTCTTTTATATGCTTATGAGATTTAATTAATCGTTTGAATTGACACAGGGATATGCAAGAGAATATTTTAATTTGATAAGTACGTATGTACAATAACATGTTTGCTTATAGAAATCTGTTTAATCTATTGAATTGGCATAGGGATATGTCAAGAGATGAATGGATTTTTGGTAAGTGAGTATGTTCTTAAGTTAGTAAATTACCGAGTTGCCGTGAATTTTTTTCGTAACAACATAAACATAAGTTTAATAGTTCTAAGTTAAAGAAATGTAATTAATCCAACACAACCCTTAAATAATTTATCAAACAAATTATTTTTCCTTACCAAAGTGTTTTAAATAGCATTAATAAATAATCCTTTTCACAGTCCCTGTGGGTGTGATAACTCGACATTTACTTGTCACTTTATTACTTGTTGCGATTGTGTACACTTGCACATTTTCGTCGTTCCAAGTTTTTGACACCGTTGCTGGGGACTGTTTTAAAAAGTCATTATTTGTGAATTTGTTAGTTTTGCATTTCGGTTTATTTTTCTGTTTAATTTTTTTAACTTAATTAATTTTTCTATGATTATTTCAGGTGTTTATGGGTATTGACTGAATTATTGACTTACTCGTTATAGACCCTAAGATTGAATGAACTTTTCGACAGCGAAAAAGACAAGCAAATCAGAGAAGGACTGAAGAAATGAATTTTAAAAATTTGAATCAAGGAAACAGAGCAAACCCTGCTCAAAATCCTATCCTTATTATTGATGATAGGGATAGAGCCTTAAGACAATATGCCGTGCCAGTGTTTCATGATCTTAATCCGGGTATTAGGAGACCCAAAATTGAGGTACAACAATTCGAGCTGAAGCTAGTCATGTGCTAGATGCTTCAGACAGTAGGCCAGTTCGGTGGAATGCCTACCGAAGATCCTTATCTTCACTTAAGACTGTTTATGGAGGTGAGCGACTCTTGCAAGTTAGCTGGAGTACCTGAAGATGTATTACAATTAAAGCTATTCCTGTATTCGCTAAGGGATAGAGCTCGAGCCTGGTTGAACTCATTGCTACCAAATTCAATTTCCACATGGCAAGAGTTAGAAGAAAGATTCCTCGTGAAGTATTTCCCACCTAGAAAGAATGCTAAGTTGAGGAATGAGATCACTGCCTTCCAACAAATGGATGATAAGTCATTGTATGAGGCATGAGAAAGGTACAAAGAATTATTATGAAAATGCCCTCATCATGGAATCCCATATTTTATCCAACTCGAGACGTTTTATAATGGTTTCAATGCTCACACGAGGATGGTAGTGGACGCTTTTGCTAATGGTGCTCTTCTTTCTAAGTCTTATAATGAGGCGTATGAAATCATTGAGAGGATTGCCAACAACAATTATCAATGGCCAACCAATCGAGCAGTGTTAGGAAGACGAGTTGCTGGAATACATGAAGTAGACGCTCTTACTTCACTTGTATCTCAAGTATCATCAATATCCTTAATGCTTTGTAGCACAACCACCTAATCAATTTGAGAATATAGCCTGTGTTTATTGTGGGGAAAGGCATTTGTTTGAAGAATGTCCATCAAACCCAGAATCCATATATTACATAGGTAACCAGAACCAAAATCGAGGAAGGCAAGGACTGCAATCTATATATCACCCGAAGTTTTCCTAGAGTAACCAATGGGCTAGAACCAGTAACACTTACGCCTAACCTAGACCGACCCAGCCACCTAGTTTCCCTCAACAAGTTTAGAAACCAACCCAGCTGAACCATCTAATGGCTTAGAAAATTTGTTAAACGCGTACATAGCCAAGAGTGATGCCCTAATCCAAAGCCAAGCAACTACATTGAAAAATCTTGAAAACCAAATGGGCCAACTTGTTACTAAACTTAGGAATCAACCACAAGGTGCTTTACCCAGTGATTCGGAGAATCCGAGGAATCCAAGGAAGGAGCATTGTAAAGTGTTGACATTAATGAGCAGAAAGATAGTAGAGCCCAACACTGTCGAAGTTGAAAAGGAGCCAGCTGATGCTCAAGATTCAGAGGAAGTTCAACCGAGTGTTGAAATTCTAGTTTCACAAGAACCAGAACCTGCAAAATCTGACAAGGTAACTTCAGAACTAGCTAATTCTGATCAACTAACAACTCCGTTAGATGCAGATTGCCACAAAAGGCGAATCAACCAGTTCCAGTAAAGAAACTACCACCAACCTACCCTTAAAAACTTCAAAAGCAGAAGCAGGAGATTCAATTCAAGAAGTTCTTGGACGTACTCAAGCAACTTCATATCAACATCCCATTGATTGAAGCACTTGAACAAATGCCGAACTACGTCAAATTCATGAAGGATATCCTGTCCAAAAAATGAAGACTCGGAGAATTTGATAGGGTAGCTCTGATGAAGGAATACAGTGCATATCTTCAGAACAAACTACCCCCAAAATTAAAGAGTCTTGGATATTTTACCATACCTTACAACATTGGAGTAACATATTGTAGTAAGGCATTATGTGACTTAGGTGTGAGTATCAATTTAATGCCTATGTCAATATTTAGGAAGTTGGGGATAGGTGAAGTTAGACTAACCATGGTTACACTTCAATTAGCGGATCCATCCTTAGCACATCTAGAAGGAAAAAGCGAGAACGTATTGGTACATGTAGACAAATTTATCTTTCTTGCTAACTTTGTAATTCTAGACTTTGAAGCAAACAAAGAAGTGCCAATTATTCTAGGAAGACTATTCTTAGCAACCGGAATGACCCTTATTGTTGTGCAGAAGGGCGAGCTCACTATGCTTGTTCAGGATTATCAGGTAACATTTAACTTTTTTAAGTCTATGCGATTTCCTGACACAAATGATGATTGTTCTGCAGTATTCGATTTAGAGGATTTAATCATATAGAAGGAACTCAACTATGTTGAGGATCCATTGGAACAAATTTTGACATTAGACCCTCCAAATGATGAAATGGAGGATGAATACTTAGTGTTGTTAGAAGCTAATCAAAAGGGATTTAATTTGCAATCCCGTTTTGAATATTTGAAATTAGAGAATAGGGATTACTCCCAGCCAAAAGGGTCAATCGAGAAGCCACCTAAATTAGAGCTCAAGGTACTTCCTTCATATTTAAAATATGTTTATTTAGGTAATGCTTCTACTTTGCTTGTGATTGTTTCAGTAGAATTAACTACTGAGCAAGAAGAGAAACTCATCCTAGTTTTGAAACAATTCAAGAAGGCTATCAGATGGACCATAGTCGATATTCACAGTATTAGTCATTTGTATGCATGCACAAGATCATACTAGAAGATGGCAAGACGATTGATGGACAACAAAGACTAAACCCTATTATGAAGGACGTGGTAAAGAAAGAAATCATCAAGTGGTTAGATGCGAGTATAATTTACCCCATCTCAGACAGTTCATGGGTAAGTCTGATCCAGTGCGTGCCAAAGAAAGAAGGTATCACAGTTATTGAGAACGAGAATAACTAGTTGATACCTACTAGAACGGTTATGAGATGGAGAATATGCATAGATTACCGGAAACTGAACAAGGTGGCTACGAAAGATCACTTTCTTTTGTTATTCTTGGATCAGATGCTGGATAGACTAGCGAGGCGAGACTATTACTATTTTTTTGATGGATACTCAGGGTATAATCAGATTATAGTAGCACCAGAAGATCAACACAAGACAATATTTACCAGCCTGTACGGTACATTTGCATTTAGACGCATGCCATTTGGTTTATGTAATGCACCTACTACATTTCAAACATGTATGATATCTATTTTTACTACCATGGTTGAGAAATACTTGGAAGTTTTTATGGATGATTTTTCAGTATTCGGAGATACATATGATGATTGCTTAGCCAATCTAGCCAAGTTACTAAGGCGATGCGAAGAAACAAACCTAGTACTCAACTGGGAAAAATTCCATTTTATGGTAAAAGAAGGGATTGGTCTAGGGCATCGGATAACAAGACACGGAATCGAGGTAGATAAAGCAAAAGTAGATGTTATTGAAAAACTTCCACCTCCAACATCTTTAAAGGGTGTTAAGAGCTTTTTGGGTCACGTCGATTTCTATTGGAGATTTATTAAAGACTTTTTCAAAATTGCTAAACATTTGTGCAAATTATTGGAGAAGGACACTACGTTCAAGTTTGATTTGGAGTGCTTAAGAGCTTTCAACGATTTAAAGATTCAGTTAGTGTCGGCACCCATAGTAGTCGCACCAGACTGAGATTTGCCATTTGAATTGATGTGTGACGCAAGTGACTTCGCAATCAGAGCTGTCATGGGCTAGTGAAGAAACAAAGTTTTTTATCCCATCTACTATGCAAGTCAGACTCTAACAGGAGCTTAACTGAATTATACGGTAACAGAAAAAGAGCTACTTGTTCTTGTGTTTGCTTTCGACAAGTTTTGATCTTATCTTGTAGGTACCAAAGTGACTGTCTATACGAACCACTCGGCAATTAAATATTTGCTTGCCAAGAAAGACGCTAAGCCGAGACTGATTCAGTGGGTACTTCTACTTTAAGAGTTCGTTCTAAAAATTCAAGATTGAAAGGGAGTAGAAAATCAAGTAGTAGATCACTTGTCCAGATTGGAACTGCAAGAAGGGAATTCTCCAGTTGTACCAATTTAAGAGACATTTCTAGATGAACACATACTGAACGTAAATCATGTCCATAATACCCATTAGTTTGCTGATATTGCTAACTATTTAGCTTATGGTTTGATGCCGATTGATAAAATGTATCATCAAAAGAAAAAGTTTCTTCACGATGTGAAGTACTGTTTCTAGGAAGAGCCATATTTGTTTAAAAAGTGAGCATATCAAATGATCAGGAGATGCGTGGCAGAAGATGAAGTACATAAGATTTTATACCACTGTCACTCAGCTTCGAGTGGGGGACACTTTGGAGGTACTTGTACTGCGGCCAAAGTATTGCAGGCCGGATTCTTTTGACCAACATTATTCAAGGATGCATATGCTTATGAAAAGAGTTGTGATTGATGTCAAAGGGTCGAAAATGCCACCAACAGGAATAAGATGCCTCGAAAAAACATCATTGAGGTAGAATTATTTGATGTTTGGGGTATTAACTTTCTCGGTCATTTCCCTCCGTCTTTTGGTCACAAGTACATATTGGTAAGACTATGTGTCCAAGTGGGTCGAGGCAAAAGCATATCCGACAAACGATGCTAAGGTTGTGATGAAGTTTTTGCAAAAACACGTGTTCACAAAGTTTGGAACCCCAAGAACCATCATCAGTGATGAAGGGTCCCACTTTGTGAACAAGTGGTTGAAACGGTTATTAGGTAAACATGGAGTGAAACACAAGGTCGCTACAGCTTACTATCCGCAGACGAATAGGCAAGCTGAACTGGCAAATAAGGAGATCAACGGCATACTTGAGAAGGTAGTTTGCCCAAACTGACGAGATTGGTCCAAAAGACTGGATGATGCTTTATGGGCTTACAAGACACCTTTAGGGATGTCACCCTACAAGTTGGTCTTTAGGAAAGCCTGTGATCTGCCTTTGGAGTAAGAGCACAAAGCTTTTTGGGCTCTTCGACAACTCAACTTAGATCTTAAGCCTGCTAAAGAGAAACAGATGCTCCAACTCAATGAGCTAGAGGAATTTTGAATGTTCTCGTACGAAAATGCCAAATTACTCAAGGAGAGACTTAAGAAATGGCATGACAAGCACATTTGAGTTCGAGAATTCGAAGCAAGTCAGCAAGTATTGTTATTTAATTCCAGATTAAGATTCTTTCCAGGTAAATGAAAATCACGTTGGTCTGGTCCATTTACGATTCATCACGTCTATCCATACGAAGTTGTTGAACTCCAAGGTAAGGGAGGTAATTTTCAAGTTAATGCTCAGCGCTTGAAACATTACTAAGGAGATAAAATTGAACGGGATCAAATCTTGTTCATTTTATCGAATATTTAAATTTTATTGTTTTCCCTTTTTAATAAATGATTTAGGGTATAACTTCGAGATTAGTATGTTTAAATAAATTCTGTCTAGGAGATTGGAAATTAAGCAGGACCACTTGTGACCCCTCCAATCTTTCCTGGGAATTGAATTTTACATAATTTTCCGAGAAATTATTCCCTAAATAGAAAAATCAATTTTTGGTTTTTTTAATAAAATGGTCAATTTTGACCCAAGGTTTAAATTACAACTCAATTTCAAATTTTCATTAAGTCTAGGGACTTAATTGAATTATTTTGAAATTTTAGTTGTACTTTTTGTAAATAATAAAAATTAGGTGCCTCTTTTTGTAAATATTTTTAAAAGGAATCTAGAATAAATATTTTTACTTAAAATATATATATTTATTTAATATTAATAACTTGATAAACTTTAATATATAATTATATCTATTATAATTTATATATTAAATTTTTTCAACTTAGCATAGAATTAGGATTAGTTTTATTTTAATTTTTATCTTAATAATTTAACAGCAATTGATAATTTAATTTATTGATTATTTTTAGTTATTTACTTTGAGTAGAATTAAACCTTAGAATTTTTAATTATTAAAGTTTGCTAAGAATTCTACTCTAACTCATATTCCCCTCACTATAAATATCACCAACCTTCTCCATCTTCCTTCATTCAAACTTTCATCCCACCAAACCACCTAGTGCCACAGCCAACTCCCTAGCTGCAGCACCACCGTTTGCCAGCAGTCAACCAACCAGCAGCCCTAGCCCTATTGTGTACATCCAGCTCTAGCACACGCCAAGCCTGTTCGGCAAGGATCTGCACACCGCCCGCACATCCAGCCCAGTTCGCGTGCTGGTGCATGCTCCCACACGCATCCGTTCGCACGACCTAGCAACCTTCCAACACCCAAGCGGCACACCAAGCCCCTTAGCTAAATCCTCCAGCCTACCTTAAATCGACCTCTTTTGTTTTTTATTTTATTTTTTAGGAGTTCTTAAAAAAGGTGGTAAGACTGAATTTTCTCTTAAATTTTAATTTCATTCAATTATTTAGTTTTTCAATTTGTTGAATTATTTATAATTTTTATTAAATTTTTGAGAAAATATTTTTTTTCATTTTAAGTTCAGGTTAATCATGCCTCGCAAGAGAACTTGTGCTTCCACCCAAATCAATGAAACATAAAACAAGTTCCACTGTGAAGAAGCCAAAGTGAGATACGAAATTATCTTCAAAAATCAACATATGCATCCAGAGAAAGGCTTCACGTTGAAAGAAAGCAACTATATTAATTTTATGGCACGCATTCATCAAGTTGCTGAAGCCCTCAATTAGGAATTGTTTTGTGAGAAGAGACCTAGTGTGGATGAGGAGTTAGTGCGTGAATTCTATGCAAATTTAACCTCAAGCGAGTTGACAGAAGTTCCAGTTCATGGAATCAAGGTACCAATAAATTCAAATGCTATTAATGAGTTCTTTGAATTACCTGATTTAAAAAATGATGAATGTTCTTTTTTGTTGAGCAACATTAAGCCTGAAAATTTGCAAGAAATTCTCGAGGAACTTATAGTTCCATCTAAGTGGACTATGTCAAAGTAAGGAATCCACACTTGTCGAAGGGAATATTTGACACCAATCGCAAAGGTATGGTTCTATTTCATCCATTTCAGCCTTTTGCCTAGTTCGCATGGGACTACAATTTCATTAGAGCGAATGGTCTTATTATACTTGATTTTAACTGGAAAGACCATTGATGTGAGAAAAATCATCCTGAGAGAAATGCGAAATTGTGCCGTTAGACGTTTTGGCCCAACTTACTTTCCCTTTACGATAACAATTCTGTCCTTAAAAGCTAAAATTCTTGCAAACATAAAGAAGACAGGGTATAGCCAGGGCACAATCACAGATTGAGACCTCAATCGAATAGCTAGAGATTCTGTTCTACACTAATGAATTGAAGAAAGTGGGGAAGAAGATCCTACATAGTTCGAGCTAGAGCAATCAGCTGAAGTCCCAGATAAGGTGGAACCAATGGAACTAGAAGCCGAACCTAATATCGAAACTTTAATGTTTAAAGCTTAGCTGCCTAGCCTAGATCTTTGAGATGAGTTGTCAAAGTTGATGGACATAATGCAACATATGCAATGGCAGCAACAAGCCTACTGGAGATACTCAAAAATAAGGGATAACTCGATGAGAAGTGCCCTTAAGAAAATTTACAATGACCCATTTATTTTTATGCCTGAGTTTCTAGATTTCATATTTGAACCATGGAGTCCATTATCAAAAAAGGAGCGAAGCGATTCATGCAGAGACAATAATAATGGAGCAAAAGATGTGTCGAATTCGAAAGGATCTGCAAATAAATAAAAAGGAAAGATCTCAACTTTATTTTATTTTTGTTTTTAGGTTATTTAGGATTAAGTTAATTAGGAATTTCTATTCTTCCATTATAAAATAAGAGAGGGAAATTATTAATAAAATTTGAACAAGTCACAAAGTATAAGGTGTGTCAATAGATATATACATGTCTAGGATTAGATTTAGAGAGAGCTTGGTACTTAAGCAATCAAATTGACTCACCTCCCCTTTTCTAAAATTCTACCTGGTGTATAGTATCTATTCACTTTAAACAATGAGAACATTGTTCATTTTAAGTAAAGGGACCGAAAAATTGAAATTATTTCTACTCGGAGTAAATTTTTCTTTTAATTATGATTAGGATATATTTTGTTCAATAATTTGAAATTTTGTTAAGTATGTTAAACTTCAGTATAAATAAAGTTCTATTATTTCAATAAATTGTTATGTTAGCTTAATAATGATATAAATGTATTCTTAATAAAACTTGTAAATCATACCATAAATTTTTAGTTCCTTACGAATTTAGGCATGCATGAAAAATTAAGTCTTTAGAATTGACTTAGTAGTTTCTTAAGGCGAAATTCGAGGAAGCATGGAATGTTGGAAATGATTTAGGCAACTGTTGTTTGGGCCGTTTGAGCCTTTCAAGCCAACCATGACAAATTTTATCATTTGAAACCCAACTTTGAGACTACATGGCCTAATTTTATTTGGACCCTTGCAATATTTAGCCATCACTTCTCTCTTAATTATCTTTAAATTGTCCCAAACACTAGACTCAGTACTATTAAGAATATTCTTTGAAAATGAGTTTGGGGGAGTTGAAAAGAATTATCAAATGCTTAAAAAATTATAGTACATGCAGTAAGTGCTCGTTTAAAAAAAAACAAAAAAAAAAGAGAGCGTATATACTTGAAAGACAATAAATGTACAAAGAGCGTGTAAGAGTAAAGAAAGTTGGTGTATTGAACGTAAATATTCCAAAGGTTCGATTGAAGCTGAGTCTAGGGTTTTAAGCCAAAATTTATCTATCTTTTACCTACCTCTAGCCTAGCCACATTACAACCTTGTTAAAGACTTACTGATTCAAGTTTCTATGCAACCTACATTAGTGGAGAGAAATTGCTATGATCAACATCTGAAGACATCAGTTAAACTTAATGATTGCATCTTAGTCTTGAATAAGGGGATAAAAATCAAATTGGTAAAGGTTAACATGTTTTTATTAAGGAAGCATTTAGTCTAAATTTTGCTATTATAATAGTTGTTGAGATTAATTTGAACGATATGTATACTTGAGTAGCATAACTATCAAATTTCTTGTTTTTGAGCATAAGTACTGAATTCATAATTTTGGGAAGAATGTTATTCTGAAGGAGTTTTTCAAAGGTGTTTCCGAGAAATTCTTTTCAATTTTGTGCATTACTTGGGACGAGCAATGAATTAAGTTTGGGGGTGTGGAAACACGAAAATTCACACACTTTTACATGCCCTTTTTAACTTAAATTCATGCAAATTCGGTTAAATCTTGTAGGAAAATAATTAATTTTTATAAAATAATTAAATTACACTTAAATTATGAACATGCTTAATTTTTATTAATTTTATAATTATTTTTGATAAAATTTGACTATTTTTCGATAGATTTGCACAGAGAGTGAAAATGGCTCGGCAAGCACTACTAGAAGCACAAAACTGAGAAGCAATTTAAAGTATCAAGGCGAATTAATTTCTAGCCTAAGACGGTCCAAATTTGTGTATTAATTCATAATATAATTAATTTTAATTTATACCCAATTTAATTTGGGCTAAATAAATTATTATTAATTAATTATGGAAAAAAAGTGTTCCAATTGAACCAAACCAATTTAACCGAACCGGCCAAGAATTGGGTAGCCCAAAATCGTCCAAATGCTGATCAAAATCAGCTTATTAACTGATTAATTAAGCTTGCAAAGAGGTCCTCAAAGACTTGTCAAAGTTGCATTCAAACCCCTCCACAATTGGTGGCTTTATGGATTTGCCCCAAGCCATATTTAGCAAAGTTGAAACCATCAACGTTGCCACATAAGTGGCCAGCCAAGGGGTGGCTCTTTGGCTGCTATTTTTAGCAAATTTTAGCTGCCACATTAAGCTATAAAAACCCCCTTGGCTGATCATTCGACATGTCCCTCATTCACTCACATCTCTTCTCTCTTCTCTCACTTTCTCCTCTCATTTTCCCATTCAAAGTTCCTTGCTCTTGTGCTGATTTCTCCTCTTGGGAAGGGGGTCTTCTTCAGCCATTTTGGAGCAGCAATTGAGTGTTCATAGCAGCCTTGATCGGCGAAGACAACAAAGAAGGAAGAACGGAGCAACCTAGTCAAGCCACGGAAAAACACCGGATTTGATTCTTGTTCCCTATCTCTTTAATTTTTGTTGTTTTCATGATGACCATATCTATGAATATTTATGTTGTTGGAATGTTTAAATTTAATCAGCTTAGCTTGAATTTAATTCATGTTGGGTTGATTGCATTTCGTCTGCTTAAATTATTAAAATTGTTTTTATGCTGTTATAGGTCTCGGTAAAATGCTTGATTAAGTAAAATCATGCCTAAGTTATTCTTGCATTACAATTGTTAGGTAACTAATGAATTAATTATTTAAATGGATTGAAATTGTAATTAATAGACATAGTACTTAATCAGTGCATGTTTATTTTTCTAAGGTAGCTGAAGGTTAAATTAGCATTGTATCTAGCGATACATTTTCCTTGCATAACTTGCAAGACTATTGTGATTAAACTGTTTCAAGGTGAGGACACCTTGTTACTTCACGTAGTCTTTTATATGCTTATTAGATTCAATTAATCGTTTGAATTGACATAGGAATATGCAAGAGAATATTTAATTTGATAAGTATGTATGTGCAATAACATGTTTGCTTACGGAAATCTGTTTAATCAATTGAAGGGATATGTCAAGAGATGAATGGATTTTTTCTAAGTGAGTATGTTCATAAGTTAGCAAATTACCGAGTTGCTGTGCATTTTTTTGTAACAACATAAGCATGAGTTTAATAATTCTAAGTTAAAGAAATGTAATTAATCCAACACAATTATGTCATCTTGATTAAATCATATTTTGAAATCGTGCACTAGAATTCTTATTTTCCATTTTATTTATTTTACTTAGTTTAAAATCTTAGTTTTCAATCACCGTTTTTTAAAACAAATTTATTTTTCCTCACCAAAGTGTTTTAAATAGCATTAACAAATAATCCTTTTCACAGTCCCTTTATGTACGATAACTCGACATTTACTTGTCACTTTATTACTTGTTGCGATTGTATACACTTGTACATTTTCGTCGTTCTACCCATCTACCCAAAATCCATTTCCCACCAAAATTTTACCCTCCTATTTACTTTTCCTCAAAATTTTACTCCCAAAAACCCTCAAAACTTTTTATTTTCCCACAAAATTTTTACTCCATTCCACGTTCCCCTTAAAACTTTTACTCCCCACCTCCCATCTACCCCAAACCCATCCCCCCAATTTTTTTTAATATTTTCCCTCCAAAATTGTACTCCCCTTATTTACTTTCCCTCAAACTTTTACTCCCCAAAACTTTTTTATTTTCCCTCTAAACTTTTACTTCTCACCATTTACTCCCAAATAAAATCAAAATTATCCAAAAAAAAAACCCTAAACATAAATAGTAATAATTTTATTTATATCTACTATTTATATTATTAAATTAAATTTCATATTTTGTATTATTCATATTATTGAATTGTTTAGTCATATTGGATATTTATATTAAAATTAAATTATTAATGATGCCATAAAATATTCATGTTAAAATTTTATATTTGTATCAATTTCAAATTTTACCTTTAAAATAACTTTTATTAAAAAATCACTTTTTTACATTTAATATATATTTCAATTCCAAAATACATAGTGACAAGAATCTGAAATAATTGAAACAACTAAGCAAGAAAAAAACTAACCCATATATAAAAGATTAATAAATAAATTATGAGGTGGTGAAAATTAATAAAAAATTTGATTACGGTGGACAAATTTTATTACGGTGGGTAATAGTGGTTATAAAGAGCCAAAATTATTTTTTAAAATTTAACTTCAACAAATATATTTGATTCGATTCGATTCAAATTCTATTTCACTCCACTCGATTCGAGAAAAATTAAAATCAAGTTAGGATGATAAAATATGATTCGTCAACTCGATTAACTTGAAAATTTTTCATTCGATTCGATTCGATCGAACGCTCACCCCTAACACTACATTTTACTTGATTTCTAAAAGTTCCTGATACTCACAGCCACTATCTCATTTATGTGATCCTTAAAATATAAATCCATTCCTACTCTTCCAAGGCATCCAAACAATAATGGAGAACTAGGCATTCTAGGGCCTCCCAAAATTTTGGAAAATTGTTGTTAGATTTTTCAAAATTTATGAAAAATTTAATTAGCCCTCTCCAAATTTTTTAAATTATCATTACACCTCAAATTTTTGAAAATTTTAACTAGGTCTTTCAGAATTTGTAGAAATTATCATTAAGCCCCTCAATTTAAAAAAATCAATTAAACCCCTCAAATTTTTTTAAAATAATTACTAAATGCTTTAAAGTTTTAAAAATTTTAATTAAACCATTTAACACCATAATCCACCCCTATTTTAAGGAATTCCTTCGATATTGAAAGAGCATACATTTTTGGAGATTATATAGATAATCCATTCTTTGAAAAGCATAGAGAAAAAATAATAATCTTGGCTTCAATGAAGCCTAAAGACCTTTAGCAAAGTTGTAGTCCCTTGCAGCATGAAGACTTGTCTCAATCCTTACACCACAATGATTACAGTTGCTGCTAAAACTTTTTATTTGAAATCAACTTTTATTAAAAATGAAAATAGAGTCGCCACCGATCTTTTTTATTAGGTATAATCAGATCACCTCAAAATTTAATTATCTTGATAAAAGATTTGATTATACTAAAAAGATAATTTTTTAAGCCTATAAAATCTAAGAAAATGGGTTCGGGAGTCGATTACGTATGAGGAAGGATTAGCACTCGGTTGCGTATGAGGAAGGATTAGCACCCCCATAATGCCCAAAATTGATACCTAGCTAGTTACTTGATGTTTTAATGTCGAAAATTGAAAGCTTGAAAAGAATTTAAAATACAATCCCTTTTTGCATAATGTTCCCTTTTTATTAAAATAGCTTAACTAAAGGTCTTATTTCGAGTTAGTCAAGAAGAAAAGATCATCCCCCTAAGTTAGGACACGACGCTTTGAATCCTTAAAAACAAGAATAATCACCATTTGATCTCTACTTAAATCATATTTTTATTTTAAATAGGATATTCGATTATTTTAGTTCTAAGAAGATGCCATACTCTGTAAGTTAGGAGCACGACTCCTCGAATCCCAAAAATAATAAACTTTGCCTTGGTTTTAAATATTTCCTATACATTAGGTGGAATGAATATAACTTTTTAAAATGATATATTGTTTAACACGTTTAGGCCTAGTAAAACGGATGAATATATTTGAACACGAAACATGGCATGGTGATTAGCAAAAATGAAATAAAATAATAGTGGGTTAAAAATGAAATGATGACGCTAAAATGATAAATAAACGAATGAATAAATAAATAAGTAGTTGAAGAAAAATAAGAAGATAAAAACCAAAGAAATGCTATACTAGTGAATAATATCGATACAACTATAATGATAATAAAAAAGATCAATTTATAGTAGTGATAGCAATAATCATGTTATGATTACAATCATAGTACTAATATGAATAAATAAAATAATAACGATAATAACAAGGAGAAAATAAACTAAAAAGTATAAATCAATGATATAGTAGATTAATAAAATAAAATATATAAATAAAAATAAAATGTATAAATTTTAAGTGCTAAATAAATGATGCAGTAAATAAAGAAGCAAAGCTAACCAAATAATGGATTAAATTGAAATTTAAGCAAAGCTTAAAGCATAAATCGCAAAATAAATAAGGAAAGGGGCATAAAGGACTAAACTAAAAGTCTGACAAAATCTAATGTCTAAATAAAAAAGGGACATAAAGGACAAAATTAAAATGAGAAAATGAAAAGGGACCGAAAGGGATATTATCCCACCCAGATTACACGTGTCCTTCCCTAAATGGGTCCACAGTGGTCGAGGGACTAAATTGCACAAAAAACAAAATAAAAGGGAAAAATAAAAGCAAAAATACTAAGCTGTAGGACAAAATTAAAAAATAGCAAAAAACCAGAAGGGCCAAAGCAACAATTAGATCCTCTACTTTAAAAACATGCAGACCTTATGGAAATATGTGTTTGGTCGTCGGGTCGGCCCCAAAACGACATCGCTTTGGGGTGTTTAGGACCACAATGAAACGGGGTTATTTAAGTACCTTATTTAAGTAAAAAATATTAGAAAAAAATCATTTCCACACACTTAAAAAAAAAAAAACTTTCTCCTTTCCTTTTTTTCCCTCTAAAATTACCCCTAAATCCAGCCACTAGGCCATCGGCCCTCTGCCATGGCCACCGATCATCGGTGACAGTGACTGTCACCTTTGGTGGCCAATGTTGTAAAAGAAAAAAAGCCTTTTTTTATCTTTGTTTCATGGGAAACTCGGATCTAAGACCGAAACCCTAAAATCTGACCAAAATTTGAAAATGCAAAAGGGACCTTTCGGTTTCAAGCCTTCTTTTCTGACGTGGCCTTCGATGAACCGAAGACGATTTAGAGGTCTTATGCTAGAAGAGCCATCCTTCATCGGAGATGGCGTACTTGTCCATTCGCGGTCGTGGAACATGAAGCGGCCCAGTAAGTTTTTTAATCTTTTCCTTTTTCCTTTTATGTTTTTATAAAAGAAAATAAAATAAAATAACAAATTTGAAAATAAAAGAATCACCTTTGAAATTTTTCTTTGTATTCTGTTTTTGATTGCTCTCGTGTGTAAATAATACAAAGCCATAGCCATATATTACATAATATTTATTTTTTTTGTATTTTTTTCTTGCTATTTCTACTATTTCTGTCATTTCCACAGTTTTTGCTCTGTGTCCTCTTTCGTTTTCTTTTTGCAGGTACCCATGGCAGTCAACGATGACGCTGGGAGCCATGCCTTGCCATTTTGGTGCAATGGTGGTAGATGGTGCGTTAGGCCTCGGGCGGTGAGCACGTCGACGTGGTGGGGCATGGTGTGAAAGGGGGACTTAGGGTTTTAGGTTTTCTAAAAAATTAGGTTATGAGCTTGGGTTAGTAATTTGGGCTTGTAATTTGGGTTTTATTTATTTTATTCTTATTTTGGGTTTACGTACGGGGACATTTTTTTGTAAATGGACTTCTATTTTATTTATTTATTTTTTTGGTTTCTATTTGGGCCGAACAAAATTGGGCCCTTACAATTACTATCTACTATCATCCCCCTAATTCTTTCGCCATTAGTAAGTAATCGGTCTAGTCAACAACCATAGGTGTTGCCCGACTCTTTGAGGCACTTCTAAATGAATTCCCAAACCAAATCCTCCCCCCTCCCGGAATCACTTACAATGGCGTCGAAGGCATGCAAAGTAGAAAAAAATAATTTCTTGACCAATTTTGTACAATTTTATATCTCCTGCGTGACCATAATTTTCTACAAAATGTTCAACTAGTTGAAGTTAACTCTCACCAATGTTATTTTCCATTCGAGTTGGCCATCTTCCTGATTAACATATCTGTAAATTCTCAGCAAAATTTTCTAAAGCAAATTAAAAACTTGAAGAAATTCTAAAGAACGTTACATAAGTTCTAAAGAAAAAGTAGTCTTTTGATCTAGTTCAACTCTAGGGAGGAATAAAAAAGTCATTTTCGAATAAAGTTACCTTTTGATCGAATTCAACTAAAGAAAGGAGGTTCAAACCTGGTTCAAAAGTAAGTTTTGGATCAAAGTCAAGTCAGAGAGAAGAATCAAAGGAAGGTTCCTTTGCATTCGAGAAGTTTTCAGAGATTGTAGCTTTCTTTCAAATTTATCAATAAATTTTAACTTCAAATTTTCAAGTCAACTTTCGACTCAAAATTTGTGTGCAGAATATCTTCCTTTATAGGAAGTTTCAAAACTTTAGGTTGATGTTACAACGTGAGGGAGTTCCTCATTATGGTGCAACTGACTAAGTAGGCCTCATTGCAACGACAATCGCTCGACGTAACGACATAATATACTGTTTTGCAATTTCCACTTGAACATACCTGCGAATTTCAAATTAAAACACATACATACGCTTATACACATTATACACATTAATAGCTTATAGGACTTAAGCATGAACATCAATAATCAAGAATAAGAAACATTTCAACCATTCATCATTTAAGATTATTTGATTGTAACACCCTGAATTTTGGGCCTAGAAGAATTGGGCCTTGGGCTCGAGAGCATTTAAATTTTTTTCTTGAGAGCTAGATTAAGCACAGTTGCATTTTGGTAGGATGGTTGTTGATTTTGGAGTGTTGAGGGGCTTCTATGAAGTCCTGGGTTCAAGTTAGGCCATAGGAAGAATTTTGATTTTTGGCCTTAGTGGAACCCTGATCTCAAGTGGTATACCTTTTAATTAATTGAGGTAATTTTGTAACACAAAGAGCTTTGTGTTAGAATGGCAGATGGCGCCACATGTGGGGCTTAGTGGTGGCGTCACAGGCATGGCAAGGAGGTCTGGGGTTCGAATCCCTCATTACTCAAAAAGGGTGATTTATTTTACATCTTGTTGGGCCAGAGGTTGAGTTGGACTTGAACTCTACATGGAGGAGGTTTGAATTGGCCTTCAAATTTGAATGGTGATGGGGAGTAAATTGTGGACTAAATTAAAGAGGAAATTAAGGAGATAATCAAGGGATTGGGTTGTAGGAAGAGTTATGGCCGAATAAGGAGTGTGGGGAAGTAAATTTCGACAAAAAGGGTGTTGAGTGAGTGTGCATTCGGTTTTGCTGTTCTTTTGGTACTTAGTGTCAAATTTTATTCTTTGTTTTGCCAATAAACCGAAGCTCTTTTCTTTTGGTTTGATTATTGCCGTAATTTTAATACCATTTAGGCCACTTTTTAGTCAAATTTGTATCTTCTGGTTTACTCCTCTCAATTCTATTTGTGCCAACTTTGCTCTCTTCTGCTAAGGCTCAATTCTTCTCTTTGCCAAAACTGAGTGGTGTTCTCCTTTGGTTTCTTTCATTTTTCTAGCATAGCCGATTCTCCTTTCATTTCGTATTGTCTTCTTCTTCTCTCTTTTACCATTCAAAAGCTGAATATTAGCCTTCTTTTCTTTAAACCAAATATTGTCCCTATTATTGTGATGTTTTTTCTCTCTTTTCTTCTCATTCTCTGCCAACGAGATCCGTACTCTTCTAAGCCTTAGACCGAATAGCTCTTTTGTTCTCCTTGACTTCTAAACATCTGTGGCCGAACCTGTTCTTACTTCCTTCTCCTTAGTATTTCTTTTCTCATCAACATTGGGTATTCTCCCTAAATCCTTGATCAAGTCGATTCCATCATCATTTTGTCTCCCTTCTTTATGTGTAATCGAATTACTGCTCATCTCTCTCTCCCTATCTGCTTCTTTCTGCGTTGCTAAGGTAAGTGGTGATGTGTTTTCAGACATGGCTGAATGGTTAGTTTTAGTGTTGGCCGTATGTTCCTTAGGATAGTTGTGGTTAATCTTGGTTATTTGATGTTGATGGTCATTTTTGGTTATAGTGCAGTTAATCCACAAGGAGAAGTAACTGACTCTTAATCGAACGGCTTAGGAGGTTTAAGCCGATTCAATCAAGATAGGTATTGATCTTCAGTTCAGTTCTTGTGTTAGTAAGACTTATGAAATCTTAGTGTTCGAATGGCTAATCAGGTACTTTAATCGAATGTAGGTTTTACGCACGTGGGACTAAGCGTTCTCGTTATCAAGGTGTGTACACGCGTACTATTTTAACGATTGGTCGGCAATAGTCGACATCCCAAAAAGCCAAAATGCCGAAACGTTGGCATTTGAGGCCTTACAGACGTGCGAGCTTTTGTGGGCCAAACCGAGCCCACGAATTGAGGGCAATAGGCTGTTGGGCCCATCATGCACGATTTCGTGCACTTGAGCCGTTATGGGACTCGATGGGCCAGAATGGGCCCAATGGGCTTGCGGGCCCACACGAGCAGAATTACTCGGTAAGTGAACGCTGTAAGGTTGGACTATAAGGCTCGTAAGGCCGTATGAGAAATTGAATGGTTTGGGCCACACGAGCATGTAGGCCCACCTAGGCCCAATAGAGGTTTTAGGCCCATAGACATTGTTAGACCATATAGACTATCTGAGTCGCTTGAAGCGACGTTTGACCTTTTAGAAGGTCGTATTAGGTACCGAGACTCCGAAATTAGTATAATAATCAAAATACCCATGAGGGGTAAAATTACCATTTTACCCCTGACTGCTACAATGACTATTACAACCTTAGTGGTAGGTAGACTGATGTATGTATGATATCTATATAATTAATAATGAGCATGACATCCTACATTCACGTATGATTTTATGACATGTCATCTTGCATGAGTTTGGGTTCTATTGATAGAGGAAGTATTATGGCTTATAGCCATCCTGTCTAAGGCTCATGGCCTTCCTGCTTATGGCTTCGAGCCATCCTGTTATTTGGTAGCTTTGCTGCGATACTTATGGCTCTGTGCCATCCTATTTATGGCTTTAAGCCATCCTGTTGACTTAGTGCCGCAACCGGTGCTGAGCTTGGTGTGTTGGCTGGGTGGGTTGATTTATTCCCCACATGGTGTGTTGGTTAGTACGGGTGGTGTATTGGTTGGATTGGGTTGGGATTCTATCTATATTTTTGCACCTGTTATTGTTACTGAATTGGGCCAAGGCCCACCTGAAACTATTTCTATAATAGGCTTAGGCTCATTCTGTTTCTGCATATTACATATTTGGCTATCTGTGTTATAAGGGATTATACACTGAGTTTACGTAAACTCACCCTTCTGACTAACTGTGCAGGTGATCGCTAGCGTTAGACGGGTCGATGCTGCAAGGAGCTCGATGGTGGCCCACACTTCTGCTCTGGTTTTATATTAGTTGGATTTAAATATTTTATTTGTATTTCTATTTTGTAATAAGGCCTCTTGAACTTTTAGACTTTATTTTGGGATTTTACGGTATTTGGTTTTATGTCTGCTAGTCTTAGGACGCGGTTTTCAAAAACGATAATTTTTTTCAAAATCAACACATTTCTACCACACTTTTATATAGATCTCGACTCAATTCCTAAACATCGTGTTTTTTTTTTAAATCAACGATTTTAAATTTAGCTTCTGCAACTAAAAGTGAATTTTTACGAGATTGATAACGTTTTTAAAAGTAATTAACTTTTCAGTGAACCACGTTTTAAAATTCAATGAACACAAACTAAGTTTCTTCACAAGTTCTTAATAATCAAGATGGATTTCAATGAGAACATGATTTTCTTTTGGAAAACGCTTCCATGTGACACACCAGATTCGAGCCTAACTTCTAGGCCGGGTTTGGGGTGTTACATTGATCCCAAGTATCCATCTAACTATGTTAATCATATTTAACCACGCTCGATATTTACATGCAAATAAATTAAATCATCAAAACATTC
Source organism: Gossypium stocksii (assembly GCA_020496765.1). Lineage (NCBI taxonomy): Eukaryota > Viridiplantae > Streptophyta > Magnoliopsida > Malvales > Malvaceae > Gossypium > Gossypium stocksii. The sequence goes on from CM035622.1 coordinate 62,815,746, forward strand.
ATGACCTTAAATGAACAAAATCAACCCTACACTAACACATATCTCAAGCATGACAATCACACATACAATTTTCAATTAGTTATCAACTTAAATATTTTACTTATCTTAATTTACCAACTTTAACATGAAAAGATTAAAAATGTTCATATTTCACCTTTCCAAAAGCATCAAACATTGCCAAATTATACATTAATTCAATCACATTCCATAACCAACATTCAAAATCATTATATACCATATTCATCTCAAATTGTCAACTCATCAAGACTCTTATACAATAAAGATTACACCTATACACTTACATATATTTCACAACCGTAGACTCAAAATAATTGCATAACTATTGCTTCGAGGATAGTGTGAGCTTCAGGACTATCCAACTTGACGAGTTTTACAATGTGACGATATGCAAGGAAAATGAAAAATAGACGAGGTAAGTGTTGGAAAAAATCCCAGTTTGAAAATGGTTTTTTTGCATAGTGAAAATTTAAAATTTTGAAAATTGACCCAGTTTGTGATATTTATAGTAATAAACCTTAATCGAATTTGTACATGTGTTTTCAGCTTAGCGGACATTCATTGTTTTCAACTTTCAACCAAATGATCTCCCTCGCTATTCTCGTATCACGAACTGCTTTAAGTGTGGGCTTGAACCAATTGAATCGAAACACAGAACTAGAAAAAGTTTTCTATTCTTTTAGGGTGAAAACAAAAATTTTCTCTTCTTAATAAAACCAATAGAATTGTTATTCTGGAAAAATATATGTAATACTTGAGAATAAATTCTCTCCACTTTTTGGTAGAATAACAATCTATCAAAGTTGTGTTAATAGCTCTACCGGTGCCATCTATTTATAGGAATAGAAGGTAGAACCCTTGTTGAGTTGTAGTGGTTTATTTCAAATAGAAAAACAACATCCTACTTAGAATAGGATTAGACTGGACGACACACTCTTATATTCCTACTATGGTTTCCTCCCCCTTCATGTCCATGAGGGGTTTTTGGGCCTCTCACACATTAAGTCCAATTACGAGTACTTCTTGGGCTTTTTTGACCCAATACTCTGTAATGTGATCCAACCCGATTCAGTTTTTCTATTTCTAAAAATAAACTTTAATATTTGAATATAAAATAATTTTCTTATCCTTGTTTTACCCCTAACAAAATTTTGACGATTTTACCCTTGATAAAAATTTGACGATTTTGCCCATAATAAAATTTTGAGAAAATATGTTCATATTTCACAACTTAACATGTTCACTATGACTGAATGGTTTATTTTCATTTTCAGGCATCAAAATAGTACAAAATAGTGAAGTAGATGATTCATGTTTTACATTCCTATGCCCTCTAATGTTTACCAAAGTTCTCTCTAGCTATAAACTCTTGGCTAAACAAATCCCCAAGTTTTGTCCTTAGATATGATTTTTTACTAAATTCACTATTTTGTTAAACACTCCTGTTTCCCTTAATGTGTTTTTTCCTTAAGTGGTTTCTTGTAGGTTTAGCTATATCTGCACTGTTATAGTGCCATTTTTCATACCTCATATTTTGGCCCTCCACAGTAAAGTTAGTAGTGTAATCCTACTTGACACTTATTCAGACTATCGACCATTTAGGACAAAAGTACGGCTAGATGTTGATTTCCTCGAATCCTGACCCGTTTGGAAGTCAGAATTAGTATAGTTGATAAAAGTAAGGTATCGTTCAAAATACACAAGCATATGATCCCTCGTTCGCCGTAAATGCTTGGGTATATGCTTAATTACTTGTAAGTGCCTTGGTCCTGGATTCACTGATATTGACTTACCAATCCTATTGTAAAACAAATATCTTAGCTTGTGTATAGCATAGCATGGCATACATGAAACTTCCTACTTTTGAAGCATAAGGAACCTTTCCCATGTTCTCTCTTTCTTTCGTTTTCTTAGAACAATTCTCTAAAGAGAGATGAAATCCCGATATGAAGGGTTGGTTTCCCTTCTTCGACTAGATCATTGTATAACGCTCCAATATTTTTCCTATGTATGAAACTTGAGACAGTTCTATCACTTTGTTCTTTCGATCCCTAAGACTTGAATACCTAATAGCTTTTTTGAAGTCTTTCATTTTAAACTATTGGGTTAATAATAGTTTAAACAATGACAATGTCCCTACATTATTCCCAATGAGTAGAATATCACCGACATATTGAACAAGAAAAACCACTTTTTCATCCCCTAAACATTTATAAACATAAGGTTCATTTACGTTTTGCTCAAATCCAAAAGTTTTGATTGCTTGAACATTTTATTGAATCTTAGATTCCATGAGTGGGAAACTTGCTTAAGTCCATATATGGATCTAAGCAGTTTGCAAAATTTATGCTCGTTTCCTTTAGCTATATATCTAGTGGGTTGTATCATGTAGATGCTCTCTTCAAGATAGTCATTCAAAAAATGCTATCTTGACATCCATTTGGCAGATCTTGTAATCTAAAGTCGTCGCAATAGATATTAATATGCGGATTGACTTGAGCATGGCAACTAGAGAGAACGTTTTTTAATAAGCAATCTATTGTTTCTGAGTATAGTCTTTTGCTACAAGTCTGACCTTATAAGTTTCCACTTTTCCATTTGCATTTCTTTTCCTCTTATAGATCCACTTACACCGTATGGGTTTTATCCCCTGCAGTAAGTCTATAAATTCCCACACTGAGTTGGAATACATAGAGTCCATTTCAGCTTCCATAGCTAATTTCTAGATCTTGGAATCAACATTCTGCATCACTTCGACATATGTGAGTGGGTCATCATCTTGCTGTTCGACAGACTCAATGTTAAAAACACTTCTGCCAGATTAGAAGAACTCAAGCTTACGAGAGATGGCTCCCTATTTTGTTGATAGTTTGCAAGTCTACTTTTAGGAGTTGGTTCTAGAACCGTTTCCATAGTGTTTTGTATATTTCCCGAAAGCTCCTCGAGTACCACTTTACTTCAAGGTTTGAAGTCATTTATGTAACTTTCTTAAAGGAAAATAGCACGAGTTAAGACCATAATAGTTTGTTCTTCCGAGTTATAAAACAAGCCACCCTTTGTTCACTTTGGATATCCTACAAACATACACAATTTTATCCGTGAATCCAACTTCCTCACATCATTATCCAATACGTGGGCCAGGCATCCCAAAGTCTTAAAATGATTAAGATTCGGCTTCCTTCCATGCTATAATTTGTATAGGGTTTTTGATGTTACCTTAGTTGGCACATCATTTAGAATATAATAAGTTATTTGTATAGTGTATCCCTAAACAGATATTGGCAGTTTCGAATAACTTAACATCGAAAGTACCAAGACCAAAAATGTTTAATTTCTTCTCTTTGCCATGCCATTCTATTATGGAGTGCTCGACGTAGTTAACTGGGATAAAACCTCATTCTTTATGAGGTACCCTAAGAACTCATCAAATAAATATTCTCCACATTGATCAAACCAAAGTGCCTTTATGGGTAAACCTAGTTGTTTCTCTACTTCTACATGAAACTCTTTGAATTTATCAAAGGTTTCACTCTTACGGTGCATTAGGTATACATACTCATATTTGGAATATTTATCAATAAAGGTTACATAATACTCGTAACCACCTCTTGCACTAATGCTCATAGGGCTACATATGTCAGGGTGCATAAGTTCTAGGGATTTTCCGACCCTTGTTCCTTTTGCATTAAAAGAGCACTTAGTCATATTACCTTCCAAGCAAGATTCACATTATGGAATATCAACTTCTTTAAGTGAACTTAAGATGTCGTCTTTCACAAGTCTAGTGATTCTTTCTCGGTTAATATGACCAAGCCTCAAATGCCAAAGGTACGTCCCATTAGAATGAGAAGTTTTAAGTTTTTTATTCGATATTTCAGTCTCAAGTAATGTATATATTTTTGGTTTGACAAAATAGATGTTATTTGACATCCATCCATTATATATAAGATTGTGTTTTCTAAATATTGTAATTCTATTATTAAAAGTCATGATGAAGTTGTCTTTATATAAACATGCAATGAAAATTAAGTTTCTTTTAAAACTTGGTACATAGAAACATCTTTTAAAATAATCTTCCTAAAATTATCAAAATAAAGATTTACATCTCTCATTGCTTCAATTGCCACACTTGTCCTGTTCCTGATTCTTAACGATAAGCTCTTATCTCTAAGATCTTTCATCTCCTCGAACCCCTGTAGAGAAACAAAAACATGATTAGTGGCCCTCGAATCAATGACCAAGTGATTTATTGAATCCTCCGTTGAACAAGTTTCTATCATCAAGAGTTTCATACCTTAGCCTTTTGTGGCAATGTATTCTTTCCACTCTTTACATTTTACCTTGAAGTGTCCTTTCTTATTGCAAAAAGAAGCATTTAGACTTAGATAACTCTTTTAGCTTTATCGTTCTCTTCTTTTCCACTTATGGTGGCCTAGAAGCCTTAGCATTGCCTGTTTTAGAGCACTTTCCCTTCCCTTTTGAGGAAGAAGTGACGAAAATATTTGTTTTTACTTTTCAAACTAGTTGATCATTGTTTAAAAATAACTCATAGGATTGTAACTCTTTCATAAGTTCTGTAAGCGTCAGGTTTTAGTTGCCAAGGTTATATGCGACCTGAAAACCAACAAAATCCTTGGACATGCTTTTGAACACCATCTCTATTTAGGTGTTTTTGTCCAAATTGGCCCCATTATTCATGGCCTCGGCAAAGTATCCCATAAGAGTGATCATATGGTTTTTGACTGGAGTGTCAGACTTTTGCTAGACATTTATTAAGCTAGTTTTAATAGACTATCGAGCTAAGATAGCTTGGCCTATGAACATGTCTTCTAGCTTATCTAATATCGCTTTAGCAATCTTGCAACTTTCTAGTTGCTTATATAGAGTACTGGTCATGCTTGCCAGCATATAGCAACAAGCTATCTCATCAAACTCTTCCTAGTGTTTTCTAGCCTTAGCTTGAGTGGCTGGAGGCCACTTAGCATCAAGAACTATTTTGGTTTCTTATAGCTCAAGACAATTATCAAGTTTTTTTTTCATTACTTATAGTTGTTTCTGTTCAATTTGTTTTCAGTAAGTATGTTCAATAAGAGAGTTGGTGCCATTTTCGAATTGAATATAGAAATATTCATATATTAAAATTTTTTATGAAGAAAACGTTTTGCAGCATTACGATATGCATTAAGATGATGCATGCATCTTACATTAAACCTTGAAAACATTTGTAAGTCATTGCAATGATAATTCCCACACCTATTGAATCAAGCCATAGTGGGGTGATCATGACCAACTAATAAAAAATAGATTTCCATCCAATTGGTACATGAACCTGATTCCTTAGGTATTCACAAGTACAAATAATTGTGTTGTAACACCCCCAAACTCGGCCTAGACGTTATGGCTGAATCCGATGGTGTCACATGGAATGGGTTTGAAAATGATAAAACCCTTTTCAGTTTACTAACTCTCATTTGCTTTTATCTATTTCAAAGTATCTTTTTAATTAGCCGATTTACCCCAAAACATATCTTTTAGCGGAAGCATAGGGAGAATCATCGTGTTTAAGGAAAATAGTTCACATTTTTAGAAAAACCTTGTTTTAGGTAAAGCCATTGCAAAATACTAAGTGTCGAAACCATTTTTTTTGAAAAACGGCGCTCGACTTGGGTTTTTGAAAATGAAAATGAAAAACGTAGGAGTCGCCATCAATCCTTTTTTGTTTAGGTGTGGTCGGGTCACCTCAAAAAGCGGTTGTTTTTAATAAATAGTTCGATTTATCAAAATAACGATTTGGTCTACGAAAATTAGAAAGATGGGTTCGGCAGTCGGTTACGCACAAGGAAGGATTAGCACCCTCAATACGCCCAAAATTGGTACCTTGTTGATTAATTAGTATCTTAATGACGAAGATTTGAAAACTTGAAATAATTTAAAATACGATCCCTCCTTTTATCCAAGAATGCTTGAATGAATTGAAAAGAACGTTAAAGATCCTCCCGTCTCGAGGTAATAAAATGTCATATCCAGTAAGTCAAGACACAACATCTTGAACCTTTGAGAATGAGCTTGCCTTTTATTTGAAAATCATGTATTTTAATTTTAAAAGGATATTCGATTATTTTGGTTATACGAGAAAAATCGAAACCCAATAAGTTAGGGTACGGTTTCTCAAATTTCCTAATATCGAATATTGCCTTTATTTGCAAAAAAGATCTTCTCTAGAAGTAACAAGGTGTCATGTCCAGTAAGTTAAGGCATAACACCTCGAGTCTTCGAGAATAAGAATTTGATTCAAAAACTTGTATTGCGATTTTAAAAGAATATTCCGCTATTTAGATTAAATGAGAAAAACCGAAGCCCAGTAAGTTAGGGCACGATTATCTCGAATCTTAAAACACGGAGTATTGCTTAAAAAACGTAATTTTATATAATGAGCAAAGGTTAATGCAACACAAATTCGCAGTATAAATATGCAAAGCAGAATAAATAAGGCGATAATAATAAAAACAACAATAAAAAGTGAACAAAATTAACATAAAATAATAAAAAGAGATGCAATAATAATAATAATAATAATAATAATAAGTTAAAAATAATAATAGTACATTATAAAAAAATAATATAATAATAATTATAATAAAAAAAACAATAGGAACAAAATATGATAACATTAGTTGTAGTAATAAAAGATGATAATGCTAATAAATAATAATAATAATAATAATAATAATACAATTAATTAAAAAATTTCCAAGTACAAAAAAAGGATTAAATCGAAAATAAGACAGAAAGTTCGGGGCAAATTTAAAAAATAAATAAAGATAAAAGGACTGCTTTCAATGCGCACAAACAATGAAGGGACTAAAAACGAAATAAACCCCTCCGGTCAAAATGCACAGCAGCACGGGGGACTAAAATGCGAACCAAAATAAAATTTAGGGCCAAATTAAAATTTAAAAACAAACTTAATTGTAGAAGCATTAAAAGCGGAAGGACCGCGCGCATAAATATCCAATTGAAGTGAAAACACGCCGATCCTCCGGCGGGTCAGGTCGAATCGGGTCGGACCAGGGCAAAACGAGGTAGTTTTGGGGCTTATGCAACGCCTATATAAGTTAAAAATAATTAAAAAAATCATTTGTTACCGAAAAATAAAAAAATAGTTTCTTTTCTTTTTTGTTTGCTCTGCAGGTCTCCTAGTCCGGCGAGGGATCCAGCCAGTCACCGCCGTCTGCCAACGCACTTCCGTTGCCAGCGACTGCCGTGTACGGCGGCCAGAGGCCAAAATTTCTCCTTTTTCGGCGCCTTTAAAATGTATTTACTCCTTTTATCCTTATATTATGTATTTTGCACACATATACATATATGCGAAAGGGAATAGATTTGTAAATAAGGAAGAAATAACGGGAAAATCACCTTAAGCTCTCGATTACGATTTTGATATTTTGTTGTTTGATTCGGGGCTATTCTTTTGCTTTGGTATTACTGGAATCACTGCTTTTCTTGTGTTTAAAATCTGATGCTTGTTATTGATCGTAAAATTGTCGAATCCCTTACAAAAAATTTGATTCCGGTTTTTATAACCCTTTTTACAAACATTTTTTTATTATATTTTGGCTATCCTTTTTTTCTTTAATTCCTTGCAGGTGCAAAGACGACAGTGACTAAGGCGGTGGAGACCAATGGGGGTGGCAGCAGTGCAAGTGGGGCTGATCAAACGGCAGAAGCTACTGTCAGAAGGCTGCACCTAGTGTTTGAAATTTTTTATTTTTGTTTTTGGTTTGGGCTAGTTGTGAGAGGTAGATTGGGCTGCATTTTGGGTCTTGTAAACGGGCCTAGTTGGCTTAATTTGGTTTATGGATTACTGGTTATGTGTTTGGGTTTGGTAGGTCAAAATTGGCCTACAATAGCTGCCCCTCTTTGCTCATTATCGTGAAACGAGAATAGAGCAAAGACATAAAGAAAGGTCAATTTTGCCTGTTCTTGTCGAGTCTTGATTTCTTTGGTGCTCCTCTTCTTCAGGTAGCTTCGTTCCAATCCACCGCATCTTGTTGTTTTGATCTGCTCTATTACAATTTCAGAGAGATGGGACTTGTAGCTCCAGTTTGCTCCAATGTAATTTCAGAGAGAAGAGATTTGTAGCTTCGATCTTCTCTACTGCAACTTCAAGGAGGGAAAATCTGGTGTCTTCAATGTAATTTCAGGGATAAGAGATTTGTAGCTTCGACCTTCTCTGCTAGAATTTTGAGGGTAATAAGAATTCAGCGAGAAGAGATTTGTAGCTTTGATCTTTTCTACTGAAACTTTAATGTGATTTCAAACCTGCTCCGCTGTATCTTCAGGGAGACGAGATTTGCAATCTTTAACCTTTTTCACTGCTGGTAAGGGCAAATAGGATGGTGGCTTAAATCATGTTCCACTACTGGTTACGGAGCCACGATTTTTCATTTGATCTTGGCCCACTACTGGTTAGAGTGACGAGTTCTACAATCTTCAACCTATTCTATTGCTGGTCAGGGAGATAGGATAGTGGCTTAAATCATGTTCCACTACTGGTTAGGGAGCAACGATTTGCCTTTGATTTTGTCCCACTACTGGTTAGGGTGACAAAATCTATAATTTTCAACCTATTCCACTGCTGGTCAGGGAGATAGGATAGTGGCTTAAATCATGTTCCACTACTGGTTAGGGAGCCACGATTTGCTTTCGATGTTGTCCCACTACTGGTTAAGGTGACAAAATCTACAATTTTCAACCTATTCTATTGCTGGTCAGGGTAATAGGATAGTGGCTTAAATCATGTTCCACTACTGGTTAGGGAGACAAGATTTGCCTTTGACTTGTCCCACTAATGGCTAGGGCGACAAGATCTACAATTTTCAACCTATTCCACTGCTGGTCAGGGCAATAGGATGGTGGCTTAAATCATGTTCCACTACTGGTTAGGGAGACAAGATTTTCCTTCGACCTTGTCCCACTACTGGTTAGGGTAAAAGATCTACAATTTTCAACCTATTCCACTACTGGTCAGGGCAATAGAATGTACGAATTCACCGATGTTGCTACACTGCCCTCTGGGGGACATATCCTGTAGACTCGGTTTCACATGTCTATGTTTATGCCAAATGATTAGGATGCTATGATCAGGATGAATCAAGTGCTCCTAACCTAATGTATTATGAATGGTATGAATGCAGAAATGTCATGAAAATGATTCCTTCTTACGTGTTTAAGGTGTCATCGCTCATTGTTTGTCAGGGTTGCTTCACTGATGCAATATCTTGTCTTCTTATGTAACTGATATCTTTAATAGTGGGTCTGGAGAGATAGTCACAATTTTAGACTCCTCTTTCTCAAACATTTCCAAACCTTAGGCTTGGTGAGTTCTAAACAACAGTCCTGTTTCAGGTTCCTGCACTGTTTAAAAACTTCTAGAGTAATATGCAGAATTTCTTTTATGAAAGTATTATTGGTCCATTAATCATTATTTCAATGCAAAATGCTTGAAAAAGATAAAAAATGATGGACAAAATTGGGAATAGAATTGGATTAATCAAGGGAAACAAACACTGCTTGGAATACAAAATGAACAAAAGGAAAGTAGGTGCCCTAGATATCGCCGTCTGAGCTTCACTATCCAGTCTCTGAAGATCATTTTGAGCTGAACAAGTGTTGAGAGATCTGCAGTATTTTGTAGATGTCTCGAGGTGTAACGTTCCTCCTTCTTGTTAATTCTAAAAGGACAAGATCGTCATGTATTCCTTCCTTTGTCAAAATTTGAGCCGCCCTTTCTGGGTTTTCGACTCAAAGCCCCTTTGGTCTCAAAGCGCCCTTGCGGGTTTTCGCCTTGGCCTCTCCTCTTTTGCTTTTCTTTTTCTATCTTTTTTTAGGTACCTTTTACAGGTTTTTGCCTTAGCTTCTCCCTCTTTTAGGTAAAGTATTTCTTAACCAAATCTGAATTGATGGGATTGGGCAAGCTTTTACTATCCATCTCGGCCAGAATCAATGCTCCTCCAGAAAATGCTTTCTTTACCACATAAGGTCTTTCCCAATTTGGCATCCATTTTCCGCTGAAATCCTTTTGTATGGGAAGGATCTTTCTCAATATTAGGTCTCCCTCTTGAAATTTTCTTGGGCGAACTTTCTTGTTGTACGCTCGCATCATCCGTTTTTGGTACATTTGACCATGACGGATGGCTTTCAGCTTCTTCTCTTCAATCAAATTCAACTGATCATATCGAGCCTGGATCCATTCTGCTTTGTCCAACTTCAATTCGGACAAGACTCGAAGGGACGAAATTTCAACTTCGACGGGTAAAACTGCCTCCATTGCACAGACCAATGAGAAAGGAGTTGCCCCGGTGGAGGTTCTAACCGATGTTTTATAGACGAAGAGGGTAAATGGTAACTTCTCATGCCAATCTTTGTAGGTCTCAGTCATTTTCCCCACTATCCTCTTGATGTTCTTATTAGCTGCTTCAACTGTACCATTCATTTTTGGGCGATATGGTGACGAGTTGTAGTGTTTAATTTTGAACTGGCTGCAAACCTCGGCTATCGTGTTATTGTTCAAATTCAATGCTTTGTCAGATATGATCCTTTCTGGCATTCCATACCGACATATGATTTCCTTTTTTAAGAATTTACTGACTACTGATTTTGTCACATTAGCATATGAAGCGGCCTCTACCCACTTAGTGAAGTAGTCGATCACCACAAAAATGAACCGATACCCGTTGGAAGATTTTGGCAAGATCGGTCCAATGACATCCATGCCCCACATAGAGAAGGTCTTGGGGAAGTCATAACATGTAGAGGTGAGTGAGGTACATGAATCTTGTCCCCATAAATTTGGCACTTATGACACTTCCTGGCATAATCGATGCAATCTCCTTCCATGGTAGACCAATAATACCCAAATCTCATGATTTGTTTGGCCATTGTGAAGTCATTGGCATGCATTCTACAGACACCCTCATGAACTTCTTCTAATATTTTCTTAGCCTCGGTAGTGTCCACGCACCTCAATAGCACTTGATCCTTTCTTCTTTTGTATAGGATGTCTCTGTCTAAGACATAGTCACAGGCTGTCTTCTCAACGTCCTTTTATCATTCTTAGTTGCTTGATCAGGGTATTCACGATTCTTCACGTATTGCAGTATATCGTGGTACCACAGGTGATCATCTTTCTCTTTTTCTTTAACGTTGTAGCAATGAGCTGGGGCCTCATAAATACTTATTTGGATAGCTTTTATATCTTCATATTTGTTTTTTTTTTTTTTACCATGGAAGCCAAAGTGGCTAGAGTATCAGCCATCTGATTCTCGTCTCTTGGCAGATAACTAAAAGTGATGTCATCGAACTCTTTGATCAATCCTTGGATCAATCTTTTATAGTCGATCAATTTGGAATCTATTGTCTCCCATTCCCCCTTGAGCTGATAAATTACCAGTGCAGAATCTTCGTATACCTCTAGTGTTCTAACTTTGTGTTCTATAGCGACACGGATACCCATGATACATGTTTCATATTCTGCCATATTATTTGTGCAATCAAAATCCAATTTCCAAGTAAATGGATAATGATCTCCATTTGGGGATACCAAAACTGCCCCAATTCTATTACCAATAGCGTTTGATACCCCGTCGAAGTTTAGTTTCCAAGGACGATCTTCTGGGGTACCTTCTTCAATTGTTGCCACATACATTAGATCTTCATTAGGGAAATTGAAACTCAACGGCTCATAATCCTCCAGAGCTCTACTGGCTAGAAAATCTGTTATGATGCTCACTTTCACTGCCTTTTGGTTCACATAAACTATGTCAAACTCAGAAAGCAAAAGTTTCCATTTGGCCATCCTCCCATTCAAAGCAGTCGACTCTATCATGTATTTTAGAAGGTCTAGCCTCGAGATTAGCCAAGTCGTATGGTACAACATATACTGCCTCAATCTCTAAGTTGTCCAGATAAAGGCACAACAAAATTTCTCAATTGGTGAGTACCTTGTTTCGCATTCAGTGAACTTTTTACTAAGGTAGTATATTGCCCTTTCTTTCCTTCCCAACTCATCATGTTGGCCGAGCACACACCCTATGGAATTCTCGAATACTACTGAGTACAGTATCGAAGGTCTATTTGGGCTGGGTGGCACTAGTACTAAGGCATTCGACAAGTAATGTTTGACCTTGCCGAAAGTCTTTTGGCATTCTTCATCTCATACACCAGAATTATGTTTCTTAAGGAGGCGGAATATAGGAACACATTTCTCAGTCAGCTGTGAGATGAAACGAGCAATGTAATTGAATCTTCCCAGAAAGCCTCGAACTTTTTTTTAGTACATGAGGGAGGTAGCTCTTGTATGGCCTTAACTTTATCCAGGTCGATCTCAATTTCCCTTTCACTGACTACAAACCCTAACAGTTTTCCAGACCTGGCTCCGAAAGTGCACTTTGCTGGATTGAGCTTTAACTGGAATTTCCTCATCCTTATGAAAAATTTTCTTAGGACCTGAACATGCTCCTTTTCTATTTGAGATTTGGCAATCATGTCATCAACATAGACCTCAATTTCTTGATGCATCATATCATGGAACAAGGTTACTATGGCTCTTTGATACGTTACCCCAGCAATTTTCAACCCAAACGGCACCACCTTGTAACAAAACATACCCCACGCTGTCACGAATGTGGTCTTTTCTATATCTTCGGGGTGCATCTTGATCTGGTTATATCTGGAGAAGCCATCCATGAAGGAGAACAGCGAGTGTCCTGCTGTGTTATCTACCAAGGTATCGATATTTGGTAGTGGGAAATTATCCTTTGGCTGGCCTTGTTTAAATCCCTATAGTCTATACACATTCGTACCTTTCCATCTTTCTTAGGGACGGGGACGATATTGGCCACCCATTCTGAGTATTTCACTATTTTCATAAATCCAGCATCAAATTGCTTTTTAACTTCTTCCCTTATCTTTAACAAGACATCGGGCCTTATTCTACGAAGCTTATGCTAAATCGGCTTGCATTTTTCTTTTATGGGGAGTCGATGGACCACAATGTCAGTGTCTAAACTGGGCATGTCTCGATATGACCAGGCGAAGACATCCTTGAATTTTTAAAGTAACTCCATGAGTTCTTGTTTTATCTCCACGGTGATGCAGGCTCCGATCTTTACCTCTTCTCCTTCTCCCAAATTCACAACTTTCATTGTCTCTTTGTGAGGTAGGATTTGTTTCTCGTCTTGTTCTATCATCCTTAACAGTTCAGGAGACAGGTTACAACCTTGGTCATCTTCCAAATATCGAGAATCTTCCATACCCATATCTTGTTCAAAAGGACTTTCTGAGTCATTGGTAGCGTCACTCAGATCATTGATATCTGGGGACCTATTATGGAGATGAAGAGAGGTTCATAGAATAAAAGAATCTAGGCATGATTATTGGCATGGTATGATTATGAATGAAGAATGAGATTATTAAAAAAAATCTAAAGAATAAAAGGATAATTATGATAATGAGTGAGGTAGAAGAAGATTTGCTCAAAAGATAGCTGATATGCATTTCATTGAAAATAACGATATTTAGACATGAGCTTGTTTCACAAAATGGAATCTTACTGCTTCTAGTACTTAAAGTAACAAGTGTGTTCTGAATATTACTCTGAATAAGTTCTAAAAGCTATAGGGATTTCCTCCGCGGTCCAGTTGTTTAGAACATTGCCATGCTCATAAGGGGGATGCTTGACAAGTTTTCCTCTTTAGCTTTCCCTTCGGATATAGCATTGATGTGCATGCTTCCCATCGTGGTTTCCATACTTTGCGTCCCTCGTTCTGGGTAAATGATCCCTCCTGATATGAAAGTTTTAGATATGTGGGGGAATATCATTAGTTCCCATTTGATTTCTTCCCCACTCAATCGTGCCTTCCTTCTTTCTTGTTTCTTCTCTAACTCTTTCTTCTTCTACTTTGCATTTGGCTTGAACCCTAAGCCGAAGCTGTCTCGTTTTTCTTTCAGGAACGGGGCCTCAATTCTTCCTTGAAGGTATTTTCCAAGTCCTCTTCCTGGCAAGGCTCCTTTTCCAACTGTCAACCACAGACTCATCCTTGTGGTCTTGGATATTTTGGGCATAAAGATCTTGTTTCCCTTGACAAAAAATGTTGCATTGATGCATTCCAACGATCAAAAAAAACATTCTATTGCTTCGTCATCTGTCCCTATGTATGGTGCGTCGCTGGTAATAGATGCGATAATATCTTCCTCCGTATTTATCGTTATTAATCTTCCTTCAGTTACCAACTTTAGTTTTTAGTGTAATGAGGACGGTACTGCTCCCGCCGAGTGGATCTAAGGCCTCCCCAACAGGTAATTGTATGAAGGCTTAATATCTATTACCAAGAAGTCCACCTCATATGTGTTAGGAGCAATCAAAAGGGGTATCTCGATTCTTCTCATCACCTTCCTTTCAGTACCATCGAATGCTCTCACTATGCTTTGACAGGTTTCCATATGAAAGCTATCCATAGGCAGCCTACTTAGTGTGAATAAGGGTAAGACATTTAAGGCTGATCCATTATCAATCAACACCCCTGGCAATGTATATCCCTTACAGCGGGTGGTGATATGCAGAGCTTTTGTAGATCCCATGCCCCCTGGCGGTATTTTGTCATCGTTGAAGAAGATGAAATTGTCAACGCTTATATTGTTGAGCAGACGATCCAGCTTGTTGACAGAGATGTCATCCACAACATAAGTTTCATTCAACACTTTCATTAAAGCACTGCGGTGTGTCTCTGAGCTTAAGAGTAGGGCTAATATCGATATGCGTGCTGGTTGCTTTTGCAATTGCTCGACAATGCTATACTCACTGTGTTTTAGAAACTTCAGAAACTCTTTAGCTTCTTTCTCGATCACTAGTTCATTGACAGACGATTCAGGTCTGGTCATTTCCTTCTTATTTTCTTTGACCATTACGGATTTTCCTTTAACTGGATCAATTTTTTCAATCAGGGTACCATAGCACCTTCCACTGCGTGTGTAGAAGCCCACATCCTGTCTTTTGCCTAAAGAGTTGATCGGGCTCTCCTCACCCGGGATCGTCACACTGTAATCATAGTTCCAAGGAACCTTTTTACTATCCTTGTAAGGAAAAGCTATAGGCTTCTGAATTGTGACTCTTGGTACGATTTGTGCCCTGACTTCACTGACTCTCGGTCGTGAAATGATGACTACTAGGAGATTGCCTTTGGAAACCTGGTTGGTTAATCCTTCTTCTGATGTATATACATCCTTTACCTCTGTGTCCTTAGCATATTCGAAGAATTCTAGCTCCTTGTTATCCATCAACTTTTGCACCAAGACTTTGAATTCAACGCATTCTTGGATTTCATGGCCTTTTTCAGCATAGAACTCACAGTAGTTCCTTATTTCTTCACATCCTCCCTTCGGATCTGATACGGCTAACCCCCTTTTTGTCATTTCCTTCCAAACCCATCTCATCGGGGTTTTTACTTCTACTACATCCATTTTAACTATTTTCCCCACATTCTCGCCTATCATATTTAGCCCATATTAGCATGGTTAGGTAGCGGGTGCTTTGCGCTAGGGGCATCATCGAATTTTACAATGCCCATTTGAATGAACTTCTCCATTAATTTCTTGAAAGCGAGGAAATTTTCTATTGAATGCCCCACAATCCCGGCATGGTACTGACATTATGTATTTGCATCATACCATTTAGGGTATGGGGGCTGCAAGGGTTTTAAGTAGTGAGGGGACATGACGTGCGCATCAAATAAGTTTTGATATAACTCCTTATACGTCATTGGGATCGGCGTAATTTGGAGTTTTTTAGTACTTCGCCTTGTGCCGCTTCTTTATTTGATAAACCTTGATGCCTCGTAGCCACTGCTTTTGGCTGATTAACAGTAATCGACTTTGAGTATCCTATACTTGTATTATTCACCTTGTTTTCCTTCATTCTCGAGGCTGGCCTTTTGTTACTCTTTCCCGCATCTATCCTTCCATTTCTTATCACATTCTCGATCATTTCCCCAATCATTATCATGTCTGAAAAGCTTTTCGTAATGTTTCCTAACATATGAGTGAGGAACAGGGCCTTTAGTGTATTAATGAAGAGCATTGTGGTCTCTTTTTCCAAGAGTGGTGGTTGGACCTGTATAGCCACCTTCCTCCACCTTTGCGCGTACTGCCTGAAACTCTCATTCGTCTTTTTTTCCATATTTTGTAGGGTGATTCTATCAGGAGTCATGTCTGTTACGTGACTATACTGCTTCATGAATGCTTGGGCTAAATCTCTCCATGAGCTGATCTTAGCTCAACTCAACTGATTATACCACTTGGCTGTAGCTCCCACTAAGCTATCTTGGAAACAATGGATCAACAGTTGATCATTATTGATGTACCCAGTCATCCTCCTACAGAACATAGTAATATGAGCTTCAGGGCAGCTCGTTCCATTATATTTCTCAAATTCGGGCATCTTAAAATTGTATGGGAGCACCAAATTCGGGACCAGGCTTAAATCTTTGGCATCGATTCCATAACAGCCATCAGCATTTTCTATCACCTTAAACTTCTCCTCCAGCCACTTACATCTATCTTCTAGCTGTTTCGGTAACTTTGTCTTCGATTTCTCTCCCTCTGCCATTTCATCTAGATCGGGGACAGTAGGGTGAGCTGGGTTATCCCCGGGGTTAGAGCCTGACCCGGTTTGGAAGTTCGTGGGTTTTGAGACGCCTACTTGGAATTGTTGGGGCCTGATCGTGATAGATAGCCTTTGTAAATTCGCTTCGGGTTGTGTGTGTACATGTGGTGGAGTAAAACCAGGGGGATATTGAGGGCTTTCAGTATTCTCCTCCTCATTAACCATAAGGCTCTTTCCTTTATCCACAAGCCCACTTAACAGCTGAGTCATCTGAGTCATTTGAGTCATCATGTTTCTTTGAGACTCCATCATTTTGTCCATCATGTCTTGTTGGATTTTAGCTACTTGCTCTTGCATTTGCGCTTGCATCTATTCTTGCATTTCTTTCTACATTTGTTCCAATCTTTCTAGCCTTTGATATATTGATTTGGTTTCGCGATGAGTGTTGTAGCGATATTTAGTTGGTGGATTTTCGTTAGTTTCTACGGTAACTATCATAATTTTTACTTAGTCAGGGTCTTTTAATGCATATGATGCAATGCAATGCATATGAATGAAATAAATGCAAAAGGCATCGATTCTGATTCAGTTCCATTTAGAAAACTTTACTAGAAAACAAATATCTTTACATAAAACGGATTACAAATACGACTTTGCCCGAATGCTCAGATTTTTAACTTTCCTAAGCAACGAAGCTAACTCTTGACCCCTATCTGATTCCAGCTCATACTTCACACTTAGCATGTCTGCTTGAACTGCCAAAGTTTTTAGGTGATCAGCTACCTCCCGAATTTGCGCCATGGCTTCGCCCATAATGTAATCTCGGCTCCTTACTTGGCTCTGAGAGTGATGTAGCTGTTCCTTCCAGCGCTCCTCATTTGCTTCAAGAAGCTCTACTCGAAGCTCACAATTCTGTAAAGTAGACTCTAGCTCGTCTATTCTTCCCTTCATTTCTTCAATCCTGCTCAAACTGGCTCTCAACTCAACCATCGAATTGCGGTTTCTATACTGATGAAGTACTCTTTCAAGCTCTGCTAATCGGGCATTTAACTCACTTTTGTCATTTCAGGCTTCCGATAGACTCCTTTCTAGAGCTTTTTTCTAATCTCGTGCCTCCTGAAACTTCCTCTCCCATCGAATAACTTTGGCTCTTTCCTCTTGAATTTCCTATTGCCACTGCTCTGACGTCTTTCCTAATCCAGCAATTCTCGTTGAGCGACATAATCTCTTATAAACCATCTTCAAATCCTTCAAATCCTCTTCAGTCTTATTTTTTTCTTTCCTTAGTTTTTCAGCCTCTAACTTTTGAACATTGACGTCCCACCTTAAATGCGTCTTTTCTTCCTCCAATTGTTCTATTTTCTTTTCCAGCTCCAAATTCCTCTTTTCAAAATCTTGTTTTATTATCTCTAGTTCTGATGGGACTACTCGCAAGTATTCTTGTGTTGGTCAGACACCTTCTAAATTCAGCCTCGGGACATTATCATTAACCCTTCACTGAACCAACCACTGTATTCAGGAGTCATTGATCCTATATCTAGATTTTCACCCGACGGATCCGATTCCAAGCGGTAGAAATCTCCTTGACCTTTTTCTTATAATTATCTCCTTTATACGGGAACTCGCATTGCGCCAGACCATGTGTCGCCGGTATAAATTGCTTCGATCCATATTGTCTTAATACCATTAAAGGAGTGCAACCAATGGCTCCCCAAATTCTGAGCAAGGGGACCTAATTGAAATTTCCACATCAGAACAGAATTTCATTGGGCACAAACCAATAAGCTCTTCATTCAATGTCCTCCTCCCAAAGATTTCACAGAAGTGCTATCCAATTTTCTTCCGACACGTCGTCTCTCCTTGACGTTGCTACGATTTCCTTTAATAGGGAATAACCATCCAAGAAAACCCAGTAAGAAACCTTGTCCACCTTCCAGAAGTGGCCATGAAACCAAGCCAACAACAACTGTGCACACCCTATGAACCTGCCCTCTCTGGATCTTCTACATGGATTCAATGACCTAAAAGTCTCGGCCAAGATCGCTAGAACTGGAATGACCCCTTTGTCGAGTCGGTCGAAGAGATCTGTGACCGGTTCATCTACATACCCCAAGGCCCTAGGGAATAACATTAACCCATAAATGCTCAGTGCAAGGACATTAACTCTCTTTGTTGTATCAGGGTGAGCTAGGATCAAATCCCTCAAATATTTCTATACGATGCACTTACATTCAACCTTTTGCTTAACCCTAGCCATAATCCACTGCTCGCTCATTCCCGTAATTTCATCAACTTCTTCCAAAAGGCTGGGACATAAGCAGCTTTTGAATAGATTTTATCAACTTGAACCCTCGGACAATTCAATAGAGCTGTGTATTCCTCCACGGTAGGTACCAAATCCATGCTTCCTAAGGTGAAGCAACTATACGCCGGGTTCCAATACTGGGTGAGGGCTCCAAATAAATGCTCATTTACCTTAATATCTAGCAAGTACGGTAAATCCTCATAACAATGGTAGAATAGCCTCTTAGTCTTATTATTCCACTGACCCCATATTTCTTTTAACTCCTGAAGGTTGTTTTGCGTAACACTAATGCAAGTGTAATCCCATAACTCTGACACATGTCCCGTAGCTAAGCTATCCCCTTTTTCTAATTGTGTTGTTTCTGACCACTTTTGGACCACCATGTTGCCTTCCACTTTATCAAGAAATTCGTTTTCCATGACCGAGCTCTCTAATTTAGCAATCGAACCCCAAATCGACACCTTTTAAAATATGGAATTGCATGCAAAATATGACAAAGATAACACACAATGAGTCAATACAATGTACAAAAACCAAAATTTAGAGCGTGTAAAAAGAAAAGACAATCAAGCACCTATCCGGGTGATCGCTAGGGTTTGGAGCAGCTCTACCTATGGTGGGTTCTTAAGGTTCGCTACATGTGGTTTGGTTCTAAAGGTACCCGAACCAGCAGATTCCTCGATCCTTACCCATTATAGGCTCATATGGACCGAGTTCGGTTCAGGGGGACACATTTCCCTATGACTACACGGAGATGAAAATCTCACGAAGACATAGGTATGGATGTATCCCGAAAGCAATCCACTATCCTGCACGGAGGTGAAAACCTCACGAAGAAGTAGCTTCTCACTCCCACTTAAAAGGGTGTAACCACAACGGTCATGTAATGTAATGCAACAGTATATACAAACACTTGAAAATAAAAGAAACATATGAACAAAATAACAAAGACCGTAATGCAGAACAGATTAAATGCAAAGGAAGGATCGTATATTAAAATCAATTTTTCAATTTTCGACAAAAAGACAAAAGTTAATCAACTTGTGGCTTGACTCCCAAACTTGAAGTCCCTAGTGGAGTCGCCAAGCTGTTGAAACAATTTTTTGAAAAACGGCGCTCGACTTGGATTTTTGAAAATGAAAACGAAAAACGTGGGAGTCGCCACCAATCCTTTTTTGTTGAGGTGTGATTGGGTCATCTCAAAAAGCGGTTGTTTTTAATAAATAGTTCGATTTATCAAAACAACGATTTGGTTCGGGAGTCGGTTACGCACGAGGAAGGATTAGCACCCTCAATACGCCCAAAATTGGTACCTTGTTGATTAATTAGTATCTTAATGACGAAGATTTGAAAACTTGAAATAATTTAAAATACGATCCCTCCTTTTATCCAAGAATGCTTGAATGAATTGAAAAGAACGTCAAAGATCCTCCTGTCTCGAGGTAATAAAATGTCATATCCAGTAAGTTAGGACACAACATCTTGAACCTTTGAGAATGAGCTTTCCTTTTATTTGAAAATAATTTATTTTAATTTTAAAAGGATATTCGATTATTTTGGTTATACGAGAAAAATCGAAACCCAATAAGTTAGGGTACGGTTTCTCGAATTTCCTAATACCGAATATTGCCTTTATTTGCAAAAAGGATCTTATCTAGAAGTAACAAGGTGTCATGTCCAGTAATTTAGGGCATAACACCTCGAGTCTCCGAGAATAAGAATTTGACTCAAAAACTCGTATTGCGGGTTTAAAAGAATATTCCGCTATTTAGATTAAATGAGAAAAACCGAAGCCCAGTAAGTTAGGGCACGATTATCTCGAATCTTAAAACACGGAGTATTGCTTAAAAAATGTAATTTTATATAATGAGCAAAGGTTAATGCAACACAAATTCGCAGTATAAATATGCAAAGCAGAATAAATAAGGCGATAATAATAAAAACAACAATAAAGAGTGCACAAAATTAACATAAAATAATAAAAAGAGATGCAATAATAATTATAGTCATAATGTTACAGATAAAAGATGTGTTAATTATAATAGTAATAAAAAGAATAATAGAATAATAAAGAATGATGAAAATATTAATAGCAATAAAATAATAATAATAATAATCATAATAGTAAAATAAAAAATAAAAAATATAATGTTAAGAGTAATATTAAAACAATTATTAAATATAATATAAAATAATAACAATCATAATAATGATAATAATAACAATGAGTTTAATACACATAATAATAATAATAATAATAATAATAATAATAATAATAATAATAATAATAATAATAATAATAATAAGAATAAGAAGTTAAAAATAATAATAGTACATTATAAAAATAATAATAATATAATAATAATTATAATAAAAAAAAATAGGAACAAAATATGATAACATTAGTTGTAGTAATAAAAGATGATAATGCTAATAATAATAAATAATAATAATAATAATACAATTAATTAAAAAATTTCCAAGTACAAAAAAATGATTAAATCGAAAATAAGATAGAAAGTTCGGGGCAAATTTAAAAAATAAATAAAGAGAAAAGGAATGATTTCAACGCGCACAAACTGTGAAGGGACTAAAAACGAAATAAACCCCTCCGGTCAAAACGCACAGCAGCACGGGGGACTAAAATGCGAAGCAAAATAAATTTTAGGGCCAAATTAAAATTTAAAAACAAACTTAAATGCAGAAGCATGAAAAGCGGAAGGACCGCGCGCATAAATATCCCATCGAAGTGAAAACACGCTGATCCTCCTGGGATCGGGTCGAATCAGGTCGGACCAGGGAAAAATGATGTCGTTTTGGGGCTTATGGATGTCGGCCAAAACGGCGTTGTCTTGCAATGCCTATATAAGTTAAAAATAATTAAAAAAATCATTTGTTATCGAAAAATAAAAAAACAGTTTCTTTTCTTTTTTGTTTGCTCTTGAGGTCTCCTAGTCCTGCGAGGGATCCGGCCAGTCACCGCTGTCCGCCGCCGCACCTCCATCTCCGGCGACCGCCGTGTCTGGCGACCGCCGTGTCCGGCGACCGCCGTGTACGGCAGCTGGAGGCCAAAATTTCTCCTTTTTTGGCGCCTTTAAAAGGTATTTACTCCTTTTATCCTTATATTATGTATTTTGCACACATATACATATATGTGAAAGGGAATAGATTCGTAAATAAGGAAGAAATAACGGGAAAATCACCTTAGGCTCTCAATTACGATTTTGGTATTTTGTTGTTTGATTCGGGGCTATCCTTTTGCTTTGGTATTACTGGAATCACTGCTTTTCTTGTATTTAAAATTTGATGCTTGTTATTGATCGTAAAATTGCCGAATCCCTTACAAAAAATTTGATTCGGGTTCTTATAACCCTTTTTACAAACATTTTTTATTATATTTTAGCTGTCCTTTCTTCTTTAATTCCTTTCAGGTGCAAAGGCAACAGTGACTAAGGCGGTGGAGACCAGTGGCGGTGGCAGCAGTGCAAGTGGGGCTGATCAAACGGCAGAAGCTGCTGTCAGAAGGCTGCACCTAGGGTTTGGAATTTTTTATTTTTGTTTCTGGTTTGGGCTAGTGGTGAGAGGTAGATTGGGCTGCATTTTGGGTCTTGTAAACGGGCCTAGTTGGCTTAATTTGGTTTATGGGTTGCTGGTTATGTGTTTGGGTTTGGTAGGTCAAAATTGGCCTACAACACTAAGCAAGTTAAATCAAAACCCAAAACGAAAGTCAAATTGTTATAAAAGTCCAGAGATTCCCCAAAAACTACAAACTCTCAAAATTAAAGCCAAATTTAAATAAAACCATAAATCAAAACGAAACAGTATAAAGACGGGTGGTCACCGTCGAGTCCTCCGTTGCACCAATCCACCTAAGTTTGTGGATTACCTGTACAGAACAAATTAAAGGGGTGAGTTTATGTAAACTCAGTGTGTAACCCAACAAAAATAAGCATGCACACATACAAATTATCAATACTAGTTAGATACAGATCTGGGCCTAAGCCCATTTCAGATACAAAATCAGATATAAGAATCAGTTACAAAATCAGAAATTAGAGTCAGATATAGAATCAAAAATCAGAATCCTACCCCCATCCTCTACACACCATCTCCGACCATTCCAACACACCATGTGGGGTTTTAAATACCCGTCCAACCTTACACACCATATTGTACTGATGCGGCACATAGCAGATAGAGTGTAGCCATGTTGCCAAAATATAGGCGATGGTCACCTTTCAGAACACTTCCTCTATATATATCAGTCCACCCTAAAAATAGATAGAGAACAATCAGATATAACTAACATATACAGATAACAAATTAACATGCTCGTCATGCTATTATTTAGATATCAGGTAGGCATATAGACAGAAATCAGTCATACATAATATTATTTCATATAAACAGAGCTTCAGATCATCAGTTTATAGGGTTGGATAGCCCTTACCGACCCTTTGGTAGGCCCACAGTCGTTTAGGATGACCCGTGCAACCCTAGGGAAAATTACAGAATTTTGGGCCCACATGCCCGTGTGGCCTACACGCCAAGATTGGCCTTGCCCGTGTGGATCACACGGCCTGGCCCAAAAACCCACACGCCTGTGTAGGCTACCCATATAGGCCCATACGCCCAATTTGGCCTAGCCCATGTGGCTCACACGGCTACACTCCGGCTACCACACGGTCGTGTATTGCACATAGCTTGGCCTTCATCGATCACACGGCCGTGTCATCGCACATGGCCTATCACACGGGCGACCACACGCCTGTGTTGTATCGGCAGATTCATTTTTTGGCTTTCACCGATTCTCATTTTTCTGTGTTTCGGGTACACACCTGGTAATGATTTGATGTGAAACCACCCTCGAGCCTTCCAAAACCGCTAGTAAACAACCATAACTTCAAATCAATCCGTAGCCATGAAGCTTCCAGCCTCACAACCTTTATCAAATCAAAAAGGTGAACCCGTCAACTACAACAACTCAATCGAATAATGAGTTTACGAATCGAATCCAAGAAGAAGAAATAGATCAGAGATTTTGCAAAGAAGAAAAGCAAAAGAAAAATGTTAGATATAGGGAGAACAAAGGAAATTCACATCAAATTACTCTTAAAGGAGAGAGAGAATTCGAAAAGAAGGAAAAATCCCTAAAATCTCTACAAATCCCTTATTTTACTCCCCACTGACCCACTAACATCCAACTTCTCAGAAACCCACTCCAACAAGACTCTAACAGGAGACCGAGCAAAAATAGTAGCATTCATGCTCGCATATAGATTCGAACACAGGACCTCCAACACACTCCCTTTCCACTTGAACCAGTAGGCTCATTGTGATATGAATTTACATATAATTAAATATAAGCCCACTCATCAAGTGTAAGGCTTTGGTCAGAAAAATAACAAAATTTTTAAATATGAGACTTGAACTCAAGTGTAACACCCCAAACCCGGCCTGGACGCTATGACCAAATCTGGTGTATCACATGGACCTACGACTAAGTATTGATCGTTGTTCATGGTGACAAAATGATTTTGATAAAACAATCACTTATAGAAAAACTAGCTTTTTAGCTTTTAAGTTATCCATTTATTACGTTGCAACATTTTGAAAACAAGTTTAAGTTTGATTAAAACCCACGCGGCCTGTATTTAGCACTTTCAATAAAGTATAAATAAAACCAGTAATTAAAACCATGAAAGGGAAAGAAATTTAAAGAGCGGCCTTATTACAACTAAAACCCAGAAATAGTAAAATAGGATACTTAAAATAAAATGAAAACCAAATTTGGAGATGCTATGGCCACTTCGAATCTCTCACAGCTCCAAGCCCACTATGATTGAGGGTTACCTGCAGAGATGAAATTAAGGAGTGAGTTTGGTAACTCAGTGTGTAACATAACCCAACCATAGCCCAAAACAGGTCAAGCCTTAGAGTCAGATTTGTTTGGGCTTTGGCCCAGTACAGAAATCAGGAGATAGCCTATAGGCCCATAACAGATACAGAACAGATATATAATATGCAAGCAAAAGCCCAACCCAGATCCGTCTATAACACCCCCGTACCAGTCGTACACCATGTGGGGAGACTACTTGACCCACCTATCCGCTACACACCATAGAAATTTGCAGCGAGGCTGCCAGATATTGTGACATAGTCACCAGATATAGATATTGTGGCGAAGCCACCAGAAACAGATATATGTGTCGAGGCCACCAGATTGCAGCAAGGCTGCCAGAACGCTTCCTCCACCAATATAACCCATATCCCATGCAACAGGTATACATGTTATGGGATATAACATACAGAAACAGAATATCATGCATTTCATACAAAATTAGCCCTAGGGGTATAATGGTAATTTTCTATTTAAGGGTATTTTAGTCTCTTTTACAATTTCAGGAATTTTATGCATGTCCAAGTAATTATTAGCCCATTTGTGCCTACAGAAGTCCTTTTAACCTTAGTTTCCAGTTTCGCCC
Source organism: Gossypium stocksii (assembly GCA_020496765.1). Taxonomy (NCBI): domain Eukaryota; kingdom Viridiplantae; phylum Streptophyta; class Magnoliopsida; order Malvales; family Malvaceae; genus Gossypium; species Gossypium stocksii. The sequence goes on from CM035622.1 coordinate 62,841,214, forward strand.
TTTTTAGCCCAAACCCCTAATGGGCCTTACTGAGTCCACTAACGTCTTAAGCCCGTTAAATCTAATTTTATTCTCAGATTACCAATTTTTTTAACCGTACTATTATTACACACTGCCAGAATGCCTTTAACATTAATTTTACCAATTTGGGCTCGGAAGCCCATTGGGCCCACCTTTGGCCCATCAAAGCCTAACTTACCCAAATTGCTCGGAATTGCACCTTCTGCAATTCTGTCACCGACAAATCCAAGTTTACCATAATAGAGTAAACGATTACTCACAGATCCTCACAAGACCGACCTTTCGGTCACTTTCGTTCAGTTTTCGGTCACTTTTCGGTCTTTACAGCCTTTGCCGTTCTAGTCTATAGTGGAAATACGATACACACCTGTTAACTGTCGAAGTGACGACGAGATCCACCTACGAAAGCCTGCGGTTGATCACTAAAGTGTTAGTCTAACAATCGACAACACATAAAGCCTTTACCTACTTACCATAATCAGCCAAATGGCCTAAGTCCCTAGAAATCTTACCTTTCTGCCGAAAGTGAACTAGATCTAGATGTCCAACTGCGTTAGTCCTCCAAGCCCCCTTGCTGCACGTCCCTTGTCCACACTAACGAAAACAAGACAAAAAGAAAAGGCCACAAGACCCTTAATCCCAAAACGTTGGCCTCCCCCAAAGGGTTTCGGCTAATACTTTAAACACATGAAACTAACAAAAATTACCTGAGTACTTACCAATGTGCTAATCGGTTCAAGAAGTGTCTTTAAGTGCCCTCTTAATCCTGATCTAAGTAAAAGAAAGAAAAGAATATGAGACTAGGAAGAATTCAGCCAAGTGCGAAGAGAGTTCCGGTCAACCAGGGCAATCAATTTCAATGGCTTTTAGTCTCAAGAGAAGTCGACAATGGAAGCAAGATGGAAAAGAAGAGATAGGTTGACAAGATGAGATGGATTCGGCTAGAAAGAGGAATGGTGGTATGGAATCGGTTTAAGGTGTGAAAGGAGAAGAAAAGAGGTATGAGTAAGAGAAAGGGAAAAGAATGAAATTCTTGGTCAAATGAGAATTCGGCAATGGGAATGTAGTAGGGTTCGGCTACTAGGTTGAAAGAAAAGGATAGAGTGGCAAAAACGAACCTAATATGCTATGCCAAACGAGCAAAACAAAAGAGTTTTACTGACCTAAGAAAATCGGCACAAGAACACAAGAAGAACCTAAGGAGAAATCGGCACAACTAGCATCTATTTGCCGAAAATGCACCACCAAGAGTCCTCTTGGCCGGCCACCTTCTTTCAAATTCAAAAACACCTAAAATCACTCCCCAACAAGCTCCCCTTATTGCTCCACAAAACCCTCTCTTGACCGATTCAAACACTTTTCAACAGAGTTCCATTCTGCTTCAAATTCTTACCTGTCCAAGCATAAAAATTAAACGCCACCCCTTGCATCATCTGGGACTTGAACCTTGGCCTTCCTCCAAGCTCCACACGCCTCATTTTTAGGCACCTAGTGGTGTCCCTACTGCCACTCCACCACTGTTCCTTTTGTGCCACATTCCACGCACAATTCCTTAAGACACCTCTTACCCAAGCCCCTTATCTCCTAGATCTAAAATCCAAAATTTACCCAATCCACCAGGTTTCAACCTAAGCCTGGGCCTTCTAGAGGCCCACTAATCTACTAGAATATTATCCATACAGTTAAAACACAGGATTTTAAGACTTAACCAATAATCACAGAAATCCCAAAAATCAGGGCGTTACAACTCTACCCTCCTTAAAGAAATTTCGTCCTCGAAATTTACCTGACCCAAACAAGTGAGGGTATTGTTGACACATGGTTTCTTCTGGCTCCCACATAGCTTCCTCCCTGCCATGATTACGCCATAGTACCTTTACTAATGAGACCAATTTCCTCATTAGAATCTTTACGTCTCGATCTAGAATCTGTACTGGTTCTTCCTCGAAAGTCAAGTCAGGTTGTACCTCAACCTCTGCAACTGGCACGTCATGAGTAGGGTCAGAACGATATCGTCTTAACATGGATACGTGAAACACATCATGAATCCTGTCTAGCTCTGGAGGTAACTCCAACTGATAAGCCACCGGACCCACTCACTTGATAACCCGATAAGGCCCAATGAACCGCAGACTCAACTTGCCCTTTTTTCTAAACCTTAATATCTTCTTCCAAGGTGAAACCTTCAGAAAGACCATGTCACCCACTGCGTAGTTGATATCCTTACGCTTTAAATCCGCGTAAGATTTCTACCGATCAGATGCTTCTTTTAATCGATTCCTAATCACCTTAACCTTCTCTTCAGTTTCTGCTACCAACTTAGGTCCAAGAACTTGCCTTTCACCCATTTCGATCCAACAACTAGGTGTACGACACTTACGTCCATACAGCACTTCATAAGGTGCCATACGAATACTAGCCTGATAACTATTATTATATGCAAATTCTGCCAATGGTAGATAATCCTCCCAACTGTCTCGAAAGTCGATAACACATCCCCTAAACATGTCTTCCAGAATCTGAATAACCCTTTCTGACTGACCATCAATCTGTGGATGAAAAGCCGTGCTAAAGTTTAATGGCGTTCCCAACACCTTATGCAACTTTTTCCAGAACCGAGATGTGAATCTAGGATCTTAATCAGAAATAATCGACACTGGCACCCCATGCAGTCGCACAATTTCTGCTACATATAATTTGGCTAACTTCTGAAGTGAATAGTCGGTGCGAATAGGGATGAAATGAGCAGATTTAGTGAACCTATCCACAATCACCCAAATTGAGTCATTCTTCGTCGGTGTCAAGGGCAACCCACTCACAAAATCCATGGTTACCCTCTTCCATTTCCAAAGTGGTACCTTCATTGGTTGCAGAAGTCCAGAAGGTAACTGATGTTCAGCTTTCACCTGCTGGCAAGTCAAACATTTTCCCACAAATTTCGTTACCTCTCGCTTCAGTCCAGGCCACTAGTACAGTTCCTTTAAATCATGATACATCTTATTCCCTCCAGGATGCATAGCACACAGGCTTTTATGAGCTTCATTCAGAATTGCTTGCCTCAAATTAGAATCTTTCGGAATACAAACTCTACCTCGGAAACATAGAACTCCCTCATTGTTAAGTCCAAACTCAGAAGTATCCCCATCCTTATCCTGTTGAAATCAAGAAAGCAGAGACTCATCCTTAGACTGCTTTTCCTTAATCTCCTCCGCCCAAGTTGGCCTTACTTTTAGTTCTACTAACAGACTACGTCATCATACAGACTCAAACGAGCAAACATTGCTCTCAAATTAGATACAGTTCTACGACTTAGGGCATCAGCCACCATATTAGCTTTGCCTGGGTGATACTCAATCGCACAATCATAATCCTTAAGCAACTCTATCCATCTCCGTTGCCTAAGGTTCAGCTCCTTCTAAGTCATCAAGTACTTAAGACTCTTATGATCTGTGTATATAATACACCTTTCTCCATACAAGTAATGTCTCCAAATCTTAAGTGCAAAGATGACTGCTGCCAACTCCAGATCATGGGGAGGATAATTTACTTCATGAGGTTTAAGCTGTCGCGATGCATACCTTTTGCATCAACACACAGCCTAACCCTACATGTGATGCGTCACTATACACGGTAAAATCTTTTCCAGACTCTGGCTGAATCAGTACAGGTGCCTCGGTCAGAACTTTCTTTAGCTTCTCAAAAGCTTCTTGTTGCTGCTCGGTCCAAATAAATGGTACCCCTTTCCTTATGAGTTTTGTTAGCGGTGCTGCCATCACAGAAAATCATTCCACAAACCTTCTATAGTACTCAGCTAAACCCAGAAAACTTCGAATTTCTACCACTGACCTCGGTGGTTTCCATTCCAGAATGGCTTCAATCTTTTGAGGGTCCACATTAATTCCTTCCGCAGAAACAACATGCCCCAAGAAGGTTACCTCCCTCAACCAGAACTCGCATTCACTGAATTTTGCAAAAAGCTCCTTTTCCCTCAATACTTGCAGCACAATTTGGAGATGCTCATCATGCTTTTCCTCAGATTCAGAATAAACCAAAATATCGTTGATAAAGACGACCACGAATCGATCCAAGTATGGCTGGAACACTCGATTCATCAGATCCATAAATGCTGCAGGTGCATTTGTCAGCCCAAATGGCATAACCAAGAACTCATAGTGACCATACCGAGTTCTGAATGCCGTCTTGTGAATATCCACCTCCTTAACCCTTAACTGATGGTACCCAGACCGAAGATCAATCTTGGAGAATACTGAAGCTCCTCTAAGCTGGTCAAATAAGTCATCAATTCTTGGCAATGGATACTTATTCTTAATCGTCAGCTTGTTCAACTGCCGATAATCGATGGACATTCGCATTGACTCATCTTTCTTCTTTACAAACAATACTGGTGCTCCCCACGGAGACACACTTGACCTAATGAAGCCTCTATCCAACAGCTCTTGAATCTGAGCTTTCAGCTCCACCAACTCTTTCGGTGCCATCCTATAAGGTGCAATGGACACCGGTGCCGTTCTAGGCAACAAGTCGATTCCAAATTCAACCTCTCGATTCGGAGGCAAACCTAGAAGCTCTTCAGGAAAAACATCTCGAAAATCCTTAATGGTTCTAACCTTATCCACAGTCAAATCCTCAATTTTTGGTTGACTTATGAATGCCAAATAAGCCTCACATCCCTTTCGAATCCACTTCTTGGCTTTCAATGCTGACACCACATTGGACAGATAATCCCTACGCTCACCTATCACCATAACCTCCTCATCTTCTGCGGTCTTTAACCTCATTCGCTTTGTAGCACAAACCAAAGTAGCCCTATGCTTAACAAGCCAATCCATTCCCAAGATGAGATCGAATTCTCCGAAAGGTAGCTCCATCAAATCTCCAGAAAAGACTTTTCCTTGAGTTTCTATAGGCACGTCTCTATACAGTTTGTTTACCCTAACCGAGTGACCCAGAGGACTTAGTATAGATACCCCACTCACGGTCTCCTCAGAGCGCACACCCAGCGACCCAGATATAGCATATGCAACATAAGAATGGGTAGATCCAACATCTATCAACGCAGTGTATGGCATACTAAAAATAAAAAACGTACCGGTTATGACGTCAGGTGCATCACCCTCCTCTCGGCGACGAGCTACATATACCAACGCTGGCTGGCGAGCCTCAGCAAAACCAGTACCCCTGCCAGGTGCTCCTCGTCCTCGACCATTACCATTTCCACCTCTGCCTTGTCCACGACCTCTCGGAGCTGGTGGTCCACTCCTCACTGGTTGCGCTACCCTTTGATCCGTAATTTGACCCTGATCTAGTTCTTGGGGACAATCCTTAACCCTATGCTCCATAGACTCACATCAAAAACAGGCTCCAGAACGTTTCCGACACTCGCCCACGTGTATTTTACCATAACTCCTACAACCTTGCGGTCTAACAGCATTCATCAGTACTACTCGCACTGGCTCTGCCACTCTTGCTCTCTTAACATTCTTGTTAGCCCCGCCTGATGGTCCAGAATCCCTCCGGAAGCGGTTTCGATCCTTTTCACCATTCTGCCTTTCTGTACGCTTCACCTCTTCAGCTATCTTAGCTTTCTCTACCAAAGCAGCGAAGTTACGCTCCCTCTGCGGAGCAATCAACACCCTAAGTTCATCTCTCAGACCATCCTCGAAGCGCACGCTACGCTTGTATTCTGTAGCTATATCCCAGAAGCATACCGGCTCAGCCTTAAAAACTCAGCCTCGTACTCAGACACTATCTTACCTCCCTGGACCAGATTCAAGAATTTTTTCCTGCGAACGTCCACATAGCTAGCCCCAACATACTTCCCTTTAAAAGCTGTCTTAAACAGCTCCCATGTTACCTCATCAGCTGAAGTTCCATCTCTCACCGTGAGCCACCACTGATAGGCTTCATCTCTAAGCAATGATACGGCTCCCTTCAGCTTCTGCTCCATAGAGTAATCCAGATCATCCATAATTCGCTCTGTGGCCTCTAACTAATACTCGGCCACATTCGGGGCTACACCAGACACACCGCTAAAGAACTCCGCTCTATTAGCCCGGAGTCACTCAGAAATTGATCCCCAAAATCCATTACCCGTACTTGCCCCAGCAACCCTTTCCAGAACTCGAAGCATCGCTTGCGATAAGGCGTCATTCCCAGCACCACGCTCATGAGACTCCACCTCTGTTGTTGGTGGTACCGGTACATCAGCTGCTGGCGTATGACCCGAAGACAAAGATTCAGCTTGAGCACTATCTCGGCCACGTCCACGGCCCCTACCACGAGCTGTTCGTGTACTCATTTTGTATTATCTGTTTAGAAATTTTATGAATCAGGTTAATATTCCAGTGTTTATTACAGATGTCTTATGGATAAATAATAATTCAGAGTTTGTTTTCTTTCGCAGTAGCCTAGCTACAGTCTCAGTAATTTCGTATTACAGATGTCTTATGGATAAATAATAATTTAGAGTTTCTATAGTTTCAGTAATACTCTAACAAAAAGTATCATAATAGGGTTTTTAATCAGGCATATAATCAGAATTTCAGAAACAATTCAGAAAAGTTTAGAAAACTTACAGACTTGGGTCGGAGATTCGGTGTGCCACTTCGTAAAACCCAAAAAAAAAACTTAATTTAGTCCTTGGAAAATTATTTATGTACGAAAGGATTTTATCAAAACAAATTCAAACAATTTTGAAAACAAGTTTTAAAAGCATGATCTTTCGAAAATCTTTGTTCTCATTGTTTAAAAACTTCCATTTTTAGACCCGATCCACAGCCGAGTTGTTGTAACCTGGCTCTGATACCACTAAATGTAACACCCCAAACCCGGCCTGGACGCTATAACCAAATTCGGTGTGTCACATGGACCTACGACTAAGTATTGCTCGTTGTTCATGGTGACAAAATGATTTTGATAAAACAATCACTTATAGAAAAACTAGCTTTTTAGCTTCTAAGTTATCCATTTATTACGTTGCAGCATTTTGAAAACAATTTTAAGTTTGATTAAAACCCACACGGCCTGTATTTAGTACTTTCAATAAAGTATAAATAAAACCAGTAATTAAAACCATGAAAGGGAAATAAATTTAAAGAGCGGCCTTATTACAACTAAAACCCAGAAATAGTAAAATAGGATACTTAAAATAAAATGAAAACTGAATTTACAGATGCTGTGGCCACTCTGAATCTCTCACAGCTCCAAGCCCACTATGGTTGAGGGTTACCTGTAGAGATGAAATTAAGGAGTGAGTTTGGTAACTCAGTGTGTAACATAACCCAACCATAGCCCAAAACAGGTCAGGCCTTAGAGTCAGATTTGTTTGGGCTTTGGCCCAGTACAGAAATCAGGAGATAGCCCATAGGCCCATAACATATACAGAACAGATATATAATATGCAAGCAAAAGCCTAACCCAGATCCGTCCATAACACCCCCGTACCAGCCGTACACCATGTGGAGAGACTACTCAACCCACCCATCCGCTACACACCACAGAAATTTGCCAAATATTGTGACATAGTCACCAGATACAGATATTATGGCGAAGCCACCAGAAACAGATATATATGGCGAGGCCACCAGATTGCAGCAAGGCTGCCAGAACGCTTCCTCCATCAATATAACCCATATCTTATGCAACAGGTATACATGTTATGACATATAACACACAGAATCTTATGCATCAGATATACATATTATGGGATATAACATACAGAAATAGAATATCATGCATTTCATATAGAATTAGTCCTAGGGGTATAATGGTAATTTTCCATTTAAGGGTATTTTAGTCTCTTTTACAATTTTAGGAATTTTATGCATGTCCAAGTAATTATTAGCCCATTTATGCCTGCAGAAGTCCTTTTAACCTTAGTTTCCAGTTTCGCCCTTTTTAGCCCAAACCCCTAATGGGCCTTACTGAGTCCACTAACATCTTAAGCCCGTTAAATCTAATTTTATTCTTAGATTACCAATTTTTTTAACCGTACTATTATTACATGCCGCCAGAATGCCTTTAACGGTAATTTTACTGATTTGGGCTCGGAAGCCCATTGGGCCCACCTTTGACCCATCAAAGCCCAACTTACCCAAAATGCTGGAATTGTACCTTCTGCAATTCTGTCCCCGACAAATCCAAGTTTACCATATCAGAGTAAACGATTACTCACAGATCCTCACAAGATCGACCTTTCAATTACTTTCGTTTAGTTTTCGATCACTTTTCGGTCTTTACAGCCTTTACCGTTCTAGTCTATAGTGGAAATACGATACACACCTGTTACCTGTCGAAGTGACGACAAGATCCACCTACGAAAGCCTACAGTTGATCACTAAAGTGTTAGTCTAACAATCGACAACACATAAAGCCTTTACCTACTTACCACAATCGGCCAATATGGCCTAAGTCCCTAGAAATCTTACCTTTCTGTCGAAAGTGAACTAGATCTAGATGTCCAACTGCGTTAGTCCTCCAAGCCCCCTTGCTGCACGTCCCTTGTCCACACTAACAAAAACAAGACAAAAAGAAAAGGCCACAAAACCCTTAATCCCAAAAAGTTGGCCTCCCCCAAAGGGTTTCGGCTAATACTTTAAACACATGAAACTAACAAAAATTGCCTAAGTACTTACCAATGTGCTAATCAGTTCAAGAAGTGTCTTTAAGTGCCCTCTTAATTCCGATCTAAGTAAAAGAACGAAAAGAATATGAGACTAGGAAGAATTCAGCCAAGTGCAAAGAGAGTTCCGGTCAACCAGGGCAATCGGTTTCAATGGCTTTTAGTCTCAAGAGAAGTCGACAATGGAAGCAAGATGGAAAAGAAGAGATAGGTTGACAAGATGAGATGGATTTGGCTAGAAAGAGGAATGGTGGTATGGATTCGGTTTATGGTGTGAGAGGAGAAGAAAAGAGGTATGAGTAAGAGAAAGGGAAAAGAATGAAATTCTTGGTCAAATGAGAATTCGGCAATGGGAATGTAGTAGGGTTCGGCTACTAGGTTGAAAGAAAAGGATAGAATGGCAAAAAGGAACCTAATATGCTATGCCAAACGAGCAAAAGAAAAGAGTTTTACTGACCTAAGAAAATCGGCACAAGAACACAAGAAGAACCTAAGGAGAAATCGGCACAACTAGCACCTAATTGCTGAAAATGCACCACCAAGAGTCCTCTTGGCTGGCCACCTTCTTTCAAATTAAGAAACACCTAAAATCACTCCCCAACAAGCTCCCCTTATCGCTCCACAAAACCCTCTCTTGACCGATTCAAACACTTTTCAACAGAGTTCCATTCTACTTCAAATTCTTACCTGTCCAAGCACAAAAATTAAACGCCACCCCTTGCATCATCTAGGACTTGAACCTTGGCCTTCCTCTAAGCTCCACACACCACATTTTTAGGCACCTAGTGGCTTCCCTACTGCCACTCCACCACTGTTCCTTTTGTGCCACATTCCACGCACAATTCCTTAAGACGCCTCCTACCCAAGGCCCCCTATCTCCTAGATCCAAAATCCAAATTTTACCCAATCCGTCAGGTTTCAACCTAAGCCTGGGCCTTCTAGAGGCCTACTAATCTACTAGAATATTATCCATACAATTAAAACACAGGATTTTAAGACTTAACCAATAATCACAGAAATCCTGAAAATCAGGGCGTTACATCAAGACCTCACACACACACCAAAACACTTAGCCACTGAAGTAGATACACAATTATGTCAAATTTTACAAAAACATAGATAAATAATTTGGAGCATTACATATGTAATGTTTGGCTATCATTCTAACTTAATTAAAGCTTCGTAGGAGTTACTTAACTAGAAGATCTTGAGTGTATAACCATCAAAACGTATTGCATCATGCACCACAAATGAGTCATCGTGGGACAATTTCATCGAGTAGCATGCTTTGACTAGTTGTCCTGTTTTAAAGATAGAATTACTTGACCTATCACATGATAATACCTACCACAAGGGCTACTCCATCTATCATTTGATCACAAGAGAGTTCTTCTTACTTTTAGTAGTGAAATCCACAAAGCAATCATATCGTAGGGTAGTGCACTTATCATGCCATCACAAGAGACCATTGATGGAGGCTGTAGGTCTTGTTTAAGGACCTTCTCCCACTCAATATTGTAAAAAACATGTATGGTTTTTATAATTTCTAGTTTCAATCATGTATGATCAATATATACATGAAAATTACATGTGACATTCTTTCTTAAACTATAAGAAATGCTATGGAAATTTTATAATATTCACATTTAATTATTCACAATAATCAATCAAACAAATTTTATTCTCCACAATTTTTCTTTGAAGGGAAAAACCGAAAAAGAAGTGAATGTGAATTGTGCACTGGGTAGAATCCCAAGAAAGGGAGGTGAATTGTATTTGACCACTTAAAACCCAAGTCTTTCCTTACCATATCCCATCCTAGACATGCACCTTCTCATTACCACACTTCTCACAGTAATCATATAACCTAAACAAGTGAATGAAATAATACAACACATGTATTTTCTCATTACCACACTCCTCATTTTTAATAGATTAATTGTGGATTATCTCATACATATATATCACAATTATATCATAAAAAATTTATTAAACAAATATATAAAGAGACGAGTAATAAAATAAAATTGCAAGCCAAGGTTTCCATGGTTCTATTTCTAGAAAATAAATGAAAATCCAAAAAAAAATTACATATTTTTTTGCCACGAGGCATTCCTTGTGTCTTCAACCACCATCACTGCATCTTCTTCTCGTCGTGGATTCTTTTTTGAAAATTTATATTTATGTCCTATGTTTGTTTCTAACTCATAAGAATTCTATAACTGAAAAATAATCCTACATGGAGATTATACTCCACGGTCTATTTCCTAAAAGCCACAACCTTGGAAAAAATAATAATTTTATATAACAAATATATATAATATTGCATTTATTCACATACATTCCCCTAAAAATGCGAATAATTACAAGAATGTCACATCTTATCTAATATTAATCAAATAAGATAGAAGAGATAGATTCAGTCACGGTTTACACCATAAACATAATACAACCTGGCGTTTTCATTCCAATTCTTAGAAAAATCCCAGTTTGAAACAATTTTCTTGCATAGAGAAAAATTTAAAATTTAAAAACTAACCCGGTTTGTGATATGTATAGCAATAAACCTTAATTGAATTCGTACCTGTGTTTTTAGCTTACCAAACATTCGTTGTTCTTGAATTTCAACCAAATGGTCTCCTCCTCTATGTGTAGGTTCGAACCAATTGAATTGAAACACAAAACTAGAAAACGTTTTCTCTCCTTTTTGGGGTGAAAATGAAAATTCTCTTTTCTCAATAGAAATCGATAGAATTGTTATTCTGGAAAATATATGTAATAGTTGAGAATAAATTCTTTCTACTTTTTGGTAGAATAACAATCTCTCAAAGTTGTGTTAATAGCTTTACCGGTGCCATCTATTTTTAGGAATGGAACGTACAACCTTTGTTGAGTTGTAGTCATTTATTTCAAATAGAAAAACAACATCCTACTTAAAATAGAACTAGGGTGGACGACACACCCTAGTGGTCCTACTAGGTTTGCCACCTCCTTCATGTCCATGAGGGGTTTTTAGGCCTTTTTCACATCGGGTCCAATTACGAGTACTTCCTAGGCCTTTTTGACCCAGAACTTTGTAATATGATCCAACCTGATTGAATTTTTCTATTGCATAAAATAGAATTTAATATTTATATATAAAATAATTTTCTTATCTCTATTTTATCCCCAACAAAATTTTGATGATTTTACCCTTGGCAAAAATTTGACGATTTTTCCCTGATAAAATTTCAGGAAAATATGTTCAATATTTCACAACTCAACATGTTCAAAATGACTGAATGGATCATTTTCATTTCTATTTCTATTTTGGAAACCTCCATTTATTTCCAAATGATTTCATTTCTCCATCTCGAAGAAAACTATAACCATTCCTAAATGGTTCCCATTTCTCTTTTGTAATAGCCTATTTTTAGTCAAATAAGAATGGTGGTTTTCAAACCACAAATTCAGGGTTTAAATAATTATTTTATTATTATTATTTTAATGTTTACAGCATGCTAGATGATTGTGTAAAAAATTTGCTAAGAAATTTTATCGTTTGAATGCTCAATTCGATAAAAAGGACTAAATTGAAAAGGAACAAAATTAGAGTTCTATAGGTTAAAGGCACTAAATGACTATAAAATGTAAATGTATAAGTATTTGGATGGTAATTAGACCATTTGAAATATGAGTGGCCATTTATGTGCATGGTTAAATGAAGTTTTAATGTTTAATAATAAGATTAATTAAGTAATTTAGTAAATAAACTAATAAAAACAAAAGAAAAAAATATGTATCATCTTTCTTAATGGATGATACCACTGAATCTTTAAAGGAGAAAGCCTCCACGAAAGCTCAAGTATTTGGCCTTTACTCCTAGCCTTGCATGTGAGTATTTTCCGTCCTGTTTTTAATGATTTTTATGTTTTTGAGATTATTGCAACTTAGTCTAGCTAGCCCAGGGACTATTTTGCAAAAATGTTAAAGGTTTAAGGTCTTTCCATTGATGAATATATGTGTATTTTGATGTTTCATGATAGATTTTGAATGGTTGTTATTAGATAAACAACATTTGTAAAGTGATTTTTAGTAAAATTGCAAATTAAGGATTAAATTGAGAAATGTGATAAATTGTGTGGTAAAAGTGTGAATACGTGAAATATATGGGCTGTTATACATATGTTTAATATTCAACTAGGTTTGGGTAGGGATAAAATTTAATGAATTTCATTTTATGAGCTAAGGACTAAATTGTAAGGAAGTTGAAATATTAGGGGCAAAAGTGTAATTTTACAAAACAAGATGTTTTGGATTAAATTGAATATAACGGTAACTGAATGAGCTAAGTTTGATTATATATAGATTGTAACACCCCAAACTCAGCTTAGATGTTATGGGCGAATCTGACGATGTCACACGGAATGGGGTTTGAATTCGCGTTATCAAGTTAAAAATGGTCCGATTCAATAAAACACTTATTAATAAGTCTGTCCTAATACACGTCTTTTTAGCAGAAGCTTTGGGATCCGTTTGTTTTAAGAAAACTGTTTCCATTTGGTGAAATCTTAGTTTTACTTATTGGGAAACCAATATTTTGTAGTGATTAAAGTTGCAAAACCATAAAAGTAATTAAAATCCCAAAATTTGAAAACAAACATTCCTTAAAGTTCAAATTACATAAAAATACCAAATAAGTAATAGTTTTGAAACTAATGAAAAATGGTTTAAAAATTTATGTGTGGCCACCGTCGAGTCTTCTGCTGCACTGACCCGTCAAGTCTAGGGATTACCTGTACGGATTAAATAGAAAAGATGAGTTTTCGTAAACTCAATATATAATCCCCACAGAAAGCATGCACAGTATCTAATATCAAAAATCAATCACACAATCTAATATCAAAAATCAATCACACACAGTCTGGGTCCTCAGCCCATCACATCTTCAGTTCGGGCCTTAGCTCATTCAGAAGCAGTCTCAGATATAACATGCAGTAATAGAATCAGAGTTTTAACCACTAGCCCTCACACCATCTTCGACCATCCCTACACACCATGTGGGGTTTATAACACCCACCCATACCTACACACCATATGGGGTGTAGAACACCCATCCATCCCTACACATGACATTGTACTGAAATGCGGTACATAATAAAAAATATGTAGCCTAGCTGCCAGATAACAAGCTTTAAAAGCCTTTCAGATGCTTCCTTCAAACTTCATCAACTCACCTCGATACAATGCAACATACCATAAATGTCATGCCAATATGCAGATAACAGTCCATACATACAGATCACTATCCATGCTTAGTACAGAAATCAGACAGACAGATCATACATATAGGGGTCTAGGTAATGCTTACCGACCCTACCATAGGTCCACAGTCGACTTGGGTGACCCGTGCAACCTTAGAGAACTTTCTAGAAAAATGGGCTCACACGCCCAAGTGGACTGCCCGTGTGAGCCCACATACTCGTGTGGTCCACATGGCCCAAAGTGGCTTGGCTGTGTGGATTACATGGCCTGACCCAAAATCCCACACGCCTGTGTGGACCCACACACTCGTGTGGCCCACACTGCCCAATTGGTCGAGCCCGTGTGTCACACACGACCACACCCAACCATCACACAGTCGTGTCCTTCACGCATAGCCTGGCGTCGTAGATCACACGCACGTGTTCTATCACACAGCCTACCACGTGGGTGACCACACGCCCGTGTGGCATCGACAGAAAGCTTTTTTAGCTTTTTGCCGAATCCTATTTTTTGTTTTTTGGGTCACACTTGGTTCGATTCCGCTGCCAACACCACCACATCCACTCCAGAACCTAAAATCGACAATCCTAAGTCCATAATTAGTGATACTAATCGAAGACTAATCAAAGATATGACAAGTCAATGACTTTCAACCAACACAACCTTACCTTCGACAGAAAGAAAATGGCAATTCCTCACTACTAAAGTGCCGATTAGCATCCCACTGATCTCTAATTGTCCCCTAGTCATAAAATGAATCCTTAGTAAACCATCGATTAAATAACCAAAACGAAGAACGCACCTCTCACTTACCAAAAATACGAAATCAGTCGTTGATATAAAAAGAAGCGAAGTAGAATCGAAAAGGAGAAAACCAAGAGATGAAGCAAAGGAAAAATTGGTATAGAGGGAATGATGGAATGAAATGTCAAAACAAATTTTGGGGATCCAACCAAATTTTTGAAAAAGAAACCTGAAAAAGATTTGACAATCCCCCTCTATCCCTTAATTTGCTCACACACTCCCTCACTACACACAACTACTTAGAATACCGGTCAAATCAATCTCCTACCCCACGCCGATAGCAAAATAATTTCCTTGCAATTGCAAGGATTTGAACACAAGACCTCTAGCGTATAGCACTCCTACTTAACCACCAGACTAGTAGGCCTATTCTATTAAATACTTTCCAGTAATTAAACTTAAGCTCTTCAAGCAAGGTCAAGGCTTTTCTTATAAAAATGCCAAAATTTAACCCAAGTAAGGCTTGAACTTGGGACCTCACACACACACACACCTAGAACACTTAACCACTGAAGTAGACAGATATTTATGTCACATTTTCACAGAAAAAAATATGAATTTTGGGGCGTTACAACTCTACCCCCTAAATGAAAATTCCTGCCTCAAAATTTTACCTGATAAAAAAAGGTGAGGATACTACTGACGCATCAAATCCTCAGGCTCCCAAGTCGCCTCCTCAGTACTATGGTTCTGCCATAACACCTTCATTAAGGGGATAGGTTTCCTTCATAAGACCTTAACGTCGCGATCCAAAATCTGAACCATCTCCTCCTCGAAGGTCTAATCTAGTCTAACCTCAATCTCCTCAATAAGGACAATATGGGTAGGATTAGAGCGATAACGCCTCAACATTGAGACGTGGAATACATATTGAATACTGTCCAACTTCGGAGGTAGCTCTAACTGATATGCGACTGGCCCCACTTGCTTCAGAATCCGGTACAGCTTGATAAACCTAGGGCTCAGCTTACCCTTGCAACCGAACCTCGGAACCTTATTCCACGGTGAGACCATGAGAAACACAAAGTCCCCCATAGAATACTCGATATCATTTCTCTTCAGATCTGCATTGGACTTCTGTCTGTTAGAAGCTGCTTTCAGACTATCCTGAATTAATATGACCTTATCTTCAGTTTCAAAAATCATTTCTAGACCTAGAACACGCCGCTCACCCAACTCAGTCCTGCATAAGGGAGTGCGACACTTATGACCGTACAAGGCCTCGTAAGGCACCATCTGGATGCTAAACTGGTAGCTATTATTGTATGCAAACTCTGCTAACGGCAAGTACTACTCCCAACTGCCTCAGAAATCAATAATGCAACTCCTCAACATGTCTTCTAGTATCTGGATTACCCACTCTGACTGACCATATGTCTAAGGATGGAAAGACTGAAGTCTAACCTTGAACCTAAAGCTTCGTGTAGCTTCTTCCAAAACCGAGACGTGAAGCGAAGATCCCTATCAGAGATGATCTAGACCTATGCGATTTAACTATTTCTGATATGTAAAGCTTAGCTAGTTTTTGAAGAGAAAAGTATGTCTTTACCAAGATGAAGTGAGCAGATTTGGTCAATTGATCGACAATGACCTAGACAGAATCCTTTTTAGCGGGTGTTAGAGGCAACCCACTAACGAAGTCCATCATTACTCGCTCCCATTTCCATAACGGTATCTTAATTGGCTGCAACAAACCCAAAGGTAACTGATGTTCAGCTTAACCTGCTGACAAGTCAAACAGCAAGCAGCAAAGTCAGTAACCTCATGCTTTAATCCTGGCCACCAGTATAACTCTCGTAGATCTTGATACATCTTATTCCTACTGGGATGCATAGTATAGGGACTACTATGTGCCTCCCTCAGAATCAACTGTCTTAAATCCTCATCATTCTGTACACAAATCTGACCACAGAAACAAAGTACCCCATTACTATTTACCTCAAAATTAGCAGTGTCACCATCTCAACTTGACGAAAACGCAACTTAAGAGACTTATCCCGCAACTATTTAGCTCGAATCTGTTCAATCCACGTCGATTTAACCTAAAGTTCTACCAACAGACCCCCATTGTCGAAAAGGCTGAGTTGAGTGAACATCGGTCTCAGGTCGGTCATAGCCCTACGACTCAATGCATCGGCCACTACATTGGCCTTACGAGGAGGGTACTCAATGGTACAATCATAATCCTTAAGCAGCTCAATCCATCTATGCTGCTTAAGATTCAGTTCCTTCTGAGTGAGAAGATACTTGAGGCTTTTATGATCGGTGTAGTGTGATAGCCCTAATTTGACCCTAGTCGGGAAGTGGTTTTGGAACCACAAAACCAAGTCGTATAAATAATTGAATGTTAAATTTTATTTTAAATGTTTATTATATGTGAAGATGCATGTGTGCAACTTTGATGCTTTAAATTTTGTTATTTGAATGTTAATTTAATTAAAAAAGGGCTTGTGTGAGAACTTTGAAAATGTGTTAGGTATTTATGTAATGGCCTAACATTTTATAGTTTAAAAGTATAAGGGTTTGCATGTTAAATTGCCATTTTTAGAGATAGTGGCCGGCCATGTTGTTGATAATTGAAAATGCATGTATTTTATTTATATAATTATATATATATATGCATTATAATAGACAACCATAATTTTATATTATAAAATATATGAAATGACATAAATTGATTATAATAAAATAGAAATGGGTGAGAAAAACAAAGTTTGGTTCATTCTTCTTCATTGCCATAGTAAAGAAAGAATCGAGAGAATGAAGCTCAAACAATCGGCCATTTGCATAGATTAATTTCTAAAGGTATGTAATGTGATTTTAGTTGAATTAATTATGAAATTTGGTTGTTAAGGACATGTGGTAGATGACCCATGATTTTAATTCTAGATTAAACGAGCATAGTGCATTCGGCCATTTGTGAGAAATGTGGAAATTTTGTTTAAAGCTTGTAATTCATGCTTAATTATTGAATGGAGTCTTGAATTGGTGGAATTAAGTTTTAAATGTAAGAAATGAGTGATGGTTGTAAGGATTTTTAAAGTTCATATAAAGTTTAACTTCGGTCATGTTAAGGAATTTTAAATTGGTTGTAATATTCTAAATTTTGATAGTACATTAGATTGTTTGAGATTTGAGCTAGTTACATGTGTTATTATGAGGATTTATGGATGTTTTGGAATCGGCCTATGTGTTTTAGTCATTACCCTATATTGCCGAAAGTAGACTTAAGGAATTGGTTAAGTAGATTGTTGTTAAGTCTTGTAATTGAGAGCTAAAATTTACCGTTTGGTAGTTGGGTGAATGAAGTGAGCAAAGTCTATGGTTAAAAGCAATGGTAACCATGATTTAGGTGATAATCAGAAATCCTATGAGAAATTATATATGTATATGTTTTATGTGTACATTGATTTCCTAATTTATATCATTCGGCTATAAGTTATCATGATAGAATTTTAATATGTAAATTTGTTAATCTTAAAGCCCAAGAGCATCAAGGACAAAAGTCAGATAAAAGGAAGGAAAAATTAAATGAATAGTCATAGATATATAGCCGTCGACAACTCCTAAGGTAAGTTTCAGTAAATTAAGCTTAGAGTAAAGCTGAATATGTTTATATATATCATGTAATATATATATATATATATATACGTGCAACATTTGAGAATCAAAATGTTTGATATGTGTGTACATATAGCCAAATGTAAATATATGTTATACATGTATGCAACATATTAAACGATCAATGTAAGTCATAGGAAGGTGTATGCAAATTAAAGATGAATGATTAAGGTGATCTATATATACATGCTCATGTGTATGTGTTATGATCGAATGTGCAAATATGAAATGTACCTATGCTTACATATGTGTGGTGTGGTCGAAAGACAAAATGTGAAATATGTATATTATTAGCCATGTAATAAGCTAAAGTGGTTAATGTAAAGTGTATGAATGTATATGCTTGAGGTGAGACCAAATGGCCTTTAGCAAATGAGTTGAATTATGTTAAATAAGGTTATGTTTGAAAGGGGTGAAAACTCCTTATTAATGTGGTTATTTCATGTGAATAATAGAAGTAGTGAATATGTTATGTGACAAACCTGTGAAAACAACTATCGTATGATGTTATTCGGGTCTTAAACCTAGCAAGCTGTAAAGCTAGTGATAGAATCGAACTTTAAAGTTCAGCAGGCTGCAAGCCGGTGATAAAATTTCAGACATAAAAGTCCAGCAGGCTTAAATGCCAGTGATGAGTTACGGACTTTTAGTCCAGTAGGCATTGAGCCGGTGACAAGATCGGGTAATACCCAGCAGGCTAAAAGCCGGTGTTATGTTAATGAAGTAAAATCGAGATATTCGTACTTTATCGCATCCGAATTAGATCAACGGGTTTAAACCGTTAAGGTACGTAATGCTATTATGCGTATGTGATTAAAGTGAATTGTTGTTGAAATGGAATGAGACATGGTTGAGATGTGAATGTTTGTATAGGCATTTGGATATTATGAAACCAAAAATATATGAGATTACATGGTATGTTTATGTGATTTATTATGAAAAGCTTATGTTCATAAAGCACCTTGATTTATTTGAAAATAATGGATAAAGGAATGACTAGAAAGCTTTGGTAATGTGATTATGTGCTTCTTTTAAGTTTTGGATGAAAGAAATTCTAGTGAAATGAGTTTGATGTGTACTTAAGTTTTCGGCTCAAGTGAGTTTATATTGATTTGATATATATATATTTTTATATATGTGATTAATGTATATTCTTCTGTTATCAAATCATTATTATTCATTCGAAACTTACTAAGCCCTTAAGCTTACTTTGTTTGTTCTGGTATTTCTGTTTTATAGATTACTGTTGCCAGTTACGAGCTCAGGGATTTCAAAGTCGAAGTCATCTACACTATCTAAGCTCTTTTGGTATCTTTAACGACTTATTTTGATAACGGCATGTATAGGTTTAACTCTTTTGTCTTGAGTTCTGTTTAATTGAAATTTTAAAACAAGCTATATGAAAATGGCTTGTGTTTTGTTCGATACAAATGTTTGGCTTGATGATTAGTACGTAATATTTCAAAAGTGATATTTTATAATATGGCATAGTGATGTGTTGGGTTAAATAACTTTCATGGTTTATTATTATGCATGAAATATAGTGATGCATTTGAATTATTAACATGATTTGTTTTCGGCACTTGTTATTAAGTTGTAAGAATTCTTCTGTTAATTTATGATCTGTGTGGTAATACTTCGTACTCTATTCCGGCGACGGATAAGGGTCTTGGGTGTTACATGTAGATAATACACTTCTCATCATACAAGTAATGCCTCCAAATTTTTAGAGCGAAAACTATAACAGCCAGTTCCAAATCTTGCGTCGGATAGTTTGCTTCATGAGTTTTGAGCTGGCAAGATGCATACACTACCATCTTACCCTTCTGCATCAACATACAACCCAAACCGACATGTGATGCATCGTTGTAAACCATGAAGTTTTTACCAGGCTCAGGCTGTATCAGAACAGGAGCCCGAGTCAGAACAGTCTTGAGCTTCTTGAAGCTTTCTTGCTATGCATCAGTCTAGACAAAAGGAAGTCCCTTACGTAGACTCTTAGTCAAAGGAGCTGCGATCAAGGAAAACTCTTCTACAAAATGCCGATAGTAACCTGCCAGCCCTAGAAAGTTGTGGATCTCAGACACATTTCTCGGTTGTTTCTAATCCAACAAAGCCTCAATCTTACAAGGATCAACACGAATCCCCGTAGCAGAAGCTACGTGTCCCAAAAAGGTCACCTCACGTAGCCAAAACTCACAATTACTGAACTTCGCATATAGTTGTTTCTTATGAAGAGTCTACAGTACCACTCTGAGATGCCCATCGTGCTCTTCTTCAGACTTCGAATACACCAGGATATTATCAATGTTGATCCAGATAGGGCTGGAACACTCAGTTTATCAAGTCTATAAACGCCGCTGGAGCATTAGTCAATCCAAAGGGCATAACTAGGAACTCATAATGTCCATATCGAGTCCTAAATATTGTCTTATGCACATTAGTCTCCTTAACCCTCAATTGATGGTATCCCAAACGAAGATCAATCTTGGAAAACATAGAAGCCCCCTAAACTGGACGAATAGATCATCTATCCTTGGAAGTGGGCACTTGTTCTTGATCATTAGCTTGTTCAGCTATCGGTAGTCGATACACATCATCATTGTCCCATCTTTCTTTTTAACAAATAAAATAGGTGCTCCCCATAGAGACACACTGGGACAAACAAACCACGATCTAACAATTCTTGAATATAAGCTTTAACCTTCGTAAGCTCCTTCAATGCCATTCTGTAGGGGGTGATAGACACTGGAGTTGTACTCGGAATAAGCTCAATCCCAAATTCTACTTCTCGGTTCAGAGGCAAACCCAGTAGTTGCTCTGGGAAAACATCCAAAAAATCCCTTATAGTTCTGATGTTCTTAATTGAAGAGTTCCCAGAATCAGAAACACTTACATAGGCCAAGAATGCTTCACATCCTTTCCAAACCAACTTTTCTGCCACTAACGCAGAAATCACATTAGTCAGATAGTCCCGACATTCCCCAATCACAACTACCTCGTTGTCCTCCTCAGGTCTCAATACAACACTTTTTGTCACACAGTCCAGACTCACCCAGTGCTTGACCAGGCAGTCCATCCCCAGAATTAGGTCGAACTCCCTAAACGGAAGCTCTATCAGATCAGCCAGAAATACTATCCCTTGGACCTCAAACGAATCATCCTTAAACAGTTTACTAACTCAAATAGATTGCCCTGAAGGACTTACAACCATCACCTTACAAAAAGTACTTTCCACTGGAATCCCCAAAGTTATAGACATAGTACTAGCTACATAATAGTGTGTAGAGCCTATGTCTATCAATGCAAGATAAGGTACATCAAATATTAAAAACATATATGTGATGACATCCGAAGCATCTCTATCCTCACGACGACAAGTAGCATAGACAAGGGTAGGCTACCTCGCCTCAGTATGTTCAGCACCTCTACCCGATGCTCTCTTTCCTCGTCCCATGCCGTTACCACTTCTAACTTGGCCATGACCCCTAGGTGGCTATTGAACTACCTTCGGTGGCTGGGCAATGCCAGAACCCGGAGCTTGCATCTGAGCGGCCCTCAGTGGACACTCTCAAACAAGGTGTTCAGTGGACCCACAGGATCAACGCTGGAGAGTCGGTGTACCACACACTCAGTCAAATCGTTTAAAATTATTTGTAAATCAACTTTTTTGAAACCAAACTTTTAAAACCCAAAATCCACAGCCCAAACTTGGCCTAAACATTATGACCGAATCAGAGTATATCATACGGAGTGGGGTTTGAACTCGAGTTATCGAGTGAAAAATGGTTCGGTTCAATAAAAACTTATTAATAGGTTTGTCCTAATACACGTCTTTTAGCGAAAGCTTTGGAATCTGTTTATTTTAAGAAAATCGTTTCCATTTGGTGAAGTCTTAGTTTTACTTATTGGGAAACCCATATTTTGTAGTGATCAAAGTTGCAAAACCATAAAAGTAATTAAAATAAAAAATTTGAAAATAAACAGTCCTTAAAGTCTGAATTACATAAAAATAACAAATAAGTAATAGTTTTGAAACTAATGAAAAAGGATTGAAAATTTTACATGTGGCCACTGTTGACTCCTTCGCTGCACTGACCTGTTAAGTTTGGGGATTACCTATACAAATCAAACAGTTTTGCAAACTCAGTGTAATCCCCACAAAAAGTATGCACAATATCTAATATCAGAAATCAATCACACACAGTCTAGGGCTTGAGTCCATCACAGATTCAGTTCGAGTCTTAGCCCATTTAGAAGCAGTCTCAGATATAACATGCAGTAACAGAATCAGAGTTTTACCCACCAGCCCTCACACCATCTTCGACCATCCCTACACACCATGTGGGGTTTATAACACCCACTATCCCTGCACACCATATGGGTTGTAGAACACCCATCCATCCCTACACACCATATTGTACTGAAATGCGACACATAATAAAAAATATGCAGCTTAGCTGCTAGATAATAAGCTTTAAAAGCCTTTTAGATACTTCCTTCGAACTTCATCAACCCACCCTAATACAGTGCAATATACCATAAATTTCATGCCAATATGCAGATAATAGTCCATACATACAGATCACTATCCATGCTCAGTACAGAAATCAGAGAGACAGATCATACATATGGGGGTTTAGGTAATGCTTATCGACCCTACCGTAAGTCCATAGTAGACTTGAGCGACCCGTGCAACCTTATAGAATTTCCCAAAAAAATGGGCTCACAAGCTCATGTGGCCTACCTGTATGGGCCCACACGCCCATGTGACCCACACGGCCCAAAGTGGCCTTGGCCGTGTGAATCACAAGGCCTGGCCCAAAATCCCACATGCTCGTGTGGACTACCCGTGTGGACCACCCATGTGGACCCACACGCCCTTGTGGCCCACACGGCCTAATTGGTCGAGCCTGTTTGTTGTACACAGCCTGTTTGTCGAGCCATGTCCTTCGCGTACGGCCTAACCTCGTCGATCACATGGCCTACCACACGGACGACCACACACCCATGTGGCATCGACAGAAAACTTTTTTGGCTTTTCGTTGAATCCTGTTTTTTGCGTTTCAGGTACACACCTAGTTCAATTTCGCTGCCAACACCAACACGTCCACTCCAGAACCTAAAATTGACAATCCAAAGTCCAAAATCAGTGATGCTAAATAAAAACTAATCAAAGATATGACATGCCAACGACTTTCAACCAACATAACCTTACATTCGACAAAAAGAAAAGTGTCGATTAGTAGCCCACTGATCTCTGATTGTCCTCTAATCATAAAACAAATCCTTAGTAAACCATCGATTAAATAACTAAAACGAAGAACGCACCTCTCACTTACCAAAAACATGAAATTAGTTGTTGATACAGAAAGAAGGGGAACAAAATCAAAAAGGAGAAAACCAAGAGATGAAGCAAAGGAAAAATCTGTACAGAGGGGATGGAGGAATGAAGCATCAAAACAAATTTTGAGGATCCAACCGAATTTTTGAAAAAGAAACCTAAAAAAGATTTGACAATCCCCCACTATCCCTTAATTTGCTCACACACTCCCCCACTACACACAATTACTTAGAATCCTGGTCAAATCAAACTCTTACCCCACGTCGGTAGCAAAATAATTTCCTTGCTTACTTAGGGGTTCGAACACAAGACCTCTAGTGTATAACAATCTTACTTAACCACCAGACCAATAGGCCCATTCTGTTAAATGCTTACCAACAAATAAACATAAGCCCTTCAAGCAAGGTTAAGGCTTTTCCTATAAAAATGCCAAAATTTAACCCAAGTAAGTCTTGAACTTGGGACCTCACACACACACCTAGAACACTTAACCACTGAAGTAGACATATATTTATGTCACACTTTCATAGAAGCAAAAATATGAATTTTGGGGTGTTACATAGATTAAGAAAAGCAAAGATTGAAATTAGATCAGGGGAAAAACAAAGTGGTGGATTGATAGCTCGATTTTTATTTGTGTTATACGAGGTAAGTTCGTATAGTTAGAATTGAGTAGTTAGATATGTATTTATTTGAAATATATTTATATGAATTGAGAAAATAAATCATATGATATTTGAATGCCTAAGTGATGAAGTTGACTAATAGTGAGCCCCTTTTGAACCTTAGGAATTCGTAGGGTATGAGTGACATGTCACTAGGGTTACCATTTGGTTGAGATTCCTGCATATGTTGCAGATTCACCACAGCTCGTATGAGCTTACCAATATTTCAGCTCGTAAGAGCTTACCATTTCTTAGCTCATTGGAGCTTACTGTTACCTCAGCTCAAGAGGAGCTTACTGTTTATAGCTTGAAAGATCATATACGTTCACGAATTGACAGATTACTTATTTGTACACTTCGTGTGTACCACCCGTGTATCTATCGATATTCTAATTGGTTCAATGGGCATAAATCTACTACGAGTTATATGAGTTGATATGAACTAGTACAAGAGTTCTATAAATTACATGAAATTGATGTTATATGATATATTGAATTATGAAATGAAATATATAAATACATGAAGCTTGAATGATTGTTGAATTCATCCATATTGATTGATGATTATCTGTACATTACACGACTAACCATTTGATGAATTCATGTGCTTAGGCATTTGACAAATTGAGTGGATTTACTATGTTTACTTGTAATTTGTAAATAAATGGTAAGTTTAATTCTATATTATACGAGCTTACTAAGCTTTATAGCTTACTCTTTTTCCTTTTCTATGTTTTATAGTGATTCAAAAGCTTGCTCGATTTGAAAGTCATTGGAGATCGCATCACATTATCCAACAATGATTTTGGTTCTTATGAATTTAATGATTTTGGTTATATGGCATGTATAGGAGTTATGGTCATTTTGTTCTATAGTTTAGTAATGGAATTAGCCATTTGAATTGGCTTGTAAATGATGGATGCTTGGTTATGTGTATAGCCATGTGACTTGGCTTATTTTGGCATGCTTGGTGGTGTTTATATATGTACAAATGGCCTTTTGATATGTTGTGCATAATTGCTATATAAATGCTTGTTGTGAATTGACATTTGAAGTACCAAATGGTTGGAATTTTAGATTGGAATGCTTGTGGTTTTAGTTAAAGAGATGCATAATTGAACATGACCATATTGATGAACTAATAATGTGAATTTGGAATGATAGTTGAATGGCTAGTTATGTTACTTTTGTGTCTTGTGAAAATGGTATGTTTTAGGGTTGATTTGGTTGAATTGAGTGCCTATTTTGGTTGTGAATATATGCTTTTGGATTGTATAGGTTGGCACTAAAATTGGGTGAGAAATGTGGCTTATAACCTAGCCTATTTTTGTCCATACGGGTAGAGACACGGGCGTGTGTCTCAGCCATGTGTGACAGACGGTTAGGTAACACTGCCGTGTGTCCCCTATAGCAGTTAATGAAAACAAGTCAATGAGTTACACTGGCTAGTCACATGGGCGTGTGGTTGGCCGTGTGACACAAGTTAGAGAGTTACATAGGGTCGGACACGGCTATGTGATGCCATTTCGAATGTTTACACGGCCTGTGACACGGGTGTCCCTCTTGGTCATGTGAGACACACGGCTTGGCCACATGGGTGTGTGTCCCCTTTGCTTTGAAATTTTCAAAGCTTTCCCAAAATTTTCATAAGTTATCGGTTTAGTCCCGAACCACTTTGAAAGCATGTTTTGGGCCTCGTAGGCTCATATTAGGGACAAAATGATTAAAATTGAATGATGTTCATTTGGAATTAGAAATTACATGTGAAGTGTATGCTTAATTATGATATAAGTCTGGTAATGCTCCGTAACCCTATTCCAACGACGAACTACGGGTTAGGGGTGTTACATCTTTCCCTATTCATCTCGTTCATTTCTATCCAAACATGCAATTCATTTATGGTTTAAATGAGTTAGTGGAGGGATCAATTGGACATATGTAGTTGAGGCTCAAATGATTTATAATTAAGTTTTAGATTTTCACCTATTAATTATAAATTCATTCAGTCATGAAGTCATTCGACTATAGTATCGTGACTGAGCTCTCCCTGAGGAGATATCGTTATGAAAGCACCTACTAAGTGCTCGTTTAATGACCTTGTCATAAGTCTGTTACCCTCATAAGATATCCTTGATCTCTTTGGGATAATATTCATTCTCCTAATATGATCCTATTTTATCTTATGGTAACCATTACATCTTCCTTCATGACAAGTTAATAACTATCAAATATTGATCAAGTCATCCATCATAAAGACGAACAACTTGTGGTCACGATTACTTTTCATCAACCATGTAATGTAAATAAGAGGATATTATTGACCCATGTTTTGGGTTATGAATTTCACTATTGTAAATGACATTACATACTACAAAAGTCATACATCTAATGCACCGGCTTTCGATTACTTATCTATTTGAACTCAGGCTCTTACTTACATCAAAGTGTACGAGTCCTGCATACATAGTCCACCATCCACTTAGGATTTAGGTATACCACACTATAAATGTTACAAGTGAAAAAAATCCATAAAGGAATTCCAGATCTATTCTACTTGGGTCATGTTCAATGTATTGTTAGTATAGTCAGTCACATCTACGTCTCTATCTTTTGGGAGTCATTCGTTCCGATGCCCAAGACAAGATATCTTCCTAATTGTACTTGATTGATGAAATATTAGTCTTTTCATCAGTTTTCTAATCATGATTAGACTAAGGTTGTGTTTAGGTTTGTCTACTAATACAAGTTGTCTTTTCGTACTACGATTCGACCATGTAATACCACTTAGTATTAGTTAAACATTGAGATATCCAATGAGCAACATTTTCTTCCATTCTATTTTGAGTGCAAAAACCATGTGAGGTCAATTCTAAAAAGTAAATTAATGTAATCAATGAATTTGTTTTTATTAATTAATCTATTTGAAAAAATTACAAGTGTACTTAGACGAAAATACTACACTTAGGGCACTAGATTACAGTAAGCATATAAGATGCTTTGTATGTCACATGTATTAAACAAAACTTACATTATTCTTACATAATGATCGCCTCCAAACATACTTACATTTAGAATGTGAATACTGCTGCAAAATATATGGAATTGAGGTAGTGTCCGCAAGTAAATGGGTCAAGTTGTAATACAGTTTGTTATAACAAAACACTTGGTAAGTATTCTGAGGATCGTACCCAAGGGATTGAGGTTTGGGGAAAAACTGCTATTAAGCCAATTACCAAAAATAATTAATAATCTACTCAAGCCACGAATTAGTAATGTTAATTAGAAAATAAGATGATAGTAATAATAAATTAAATAAATTCAACTAAACCTAAATCTACTACTAGGTTCATGTATTGTCGTTTCCTATTCTTTAGTTTAATTACGCGAGTTCCTTTAGCCTAGATCCAATTGTTTTACTTAATTAATTATTGATGTAGGGCTCTATTTAATCAGCTAGTCATCAACCTAGTTGTGGCTCTCGGCGTCCAACTAACTTAATGAGTCGGTAAGAACTACTTATCTCTTAACCTCATAGTCCAGACCGGTTCAGGGCTAAGATGTTCATGAATAGGCTATACCAATTTTGGGTTAATTCCCACCTAAATGACTTCCTAGGATTGTTAAGCCTATGGTGTAAGTTCTTCCTCTCTAAAATAGTTGATTTGTTAATAAACTCTATCTTTCAATCAATTAATAAGATTAGAACAATTGAAACATGCGAGATATGTGTAAAACATAAATTGATTCTAATATTTACACAAACATTCAATTAACCAATGTTAAAGAAAGAGATGTAAAGAATAGGATAGAGGAAAAGTGATGCTCATGGATTTATCAATGAAAGCGTGGCTCCGAAACAATCTCCCCTCATGAAAGTCTCACTTCGGAATAGGATCTTTCTGTTACAAGAACATTAAATACTCTAAGTGAAAACTAAAAATGAAATAAAAACCTAAGAATAATTTTTGTCTCCCTAAAATTGTGTGTTTAAGTTGATTACAATAGCCTTTATATAGACTAAACTTGTAATATTAAAGTGCCTAAGTTGTCCTTGAAGTATTTAGAGTTTGATTAGGACAAATACTCCTAATATTAAAGTGCCTAAATTGTCCTTGAAGTATTTAGAGTTTGATTAGGACAAATACTCTTAAACAGGCTTGTAGTGTTGTAACAGCCCGTTTTTGGTAAAAATAGGAACAGTGGTTTCGGGACCACAAATCTGATTCCAGAGGGGAAATTTATTTTAATATTATTTTATCATCTATAGTATGATGGAAATGTCATATGAAAATTTCGCAAAGAAATTTTACCGATTACATGTCTAATTTGATAAAGGACCAAATTGCACAAAATGCAAAAGTTGAGTTCTAAAAGCTAAAGGGATTAAATAGCTACAGAACTTTAAAGTAGAGGTCCTTATATGGCAAATAGACCATTTAAAAATGCTTAGTTGTTAAGGATAATGATTCATCCGTGAAAAAATAAAACAAAGAAAACGATAAAATTGGAAAGATGGAAAAGAAAGATGATAAATGATAAAAAAATATCATCATTTTATATCATCTTTCCCAAATTAAAAGCATGGAAACTGTAGCCATGGAAACCTAGCTCAAGCCAACTTATTTTGCTTGATTAGGTATGTTTTCTTGCCCCGTTTTAATGATTTTTATATTTCCAAGATCGTAATAGCTTAATTTTGCTATCTCGGGGATTAATTTGTAAAGATATCAAAGTACTATGGTTTTTCCATAGATGAGTATAGTTGATTTATGAAGTTTTATGGTAGAAATGAAGGGTTATTGAAAGATAAACAACTTTCGTAAAGTGAATTTTGATGAAATTAAGATTTAGGGACTAAATTATAAAAATGTGAAATCTATGGAAAAATTCTAAATTTTATGAAATACATGGGATATAAATGTTACATGTAAAATTCAGTTAGGCTTGGATTAAGCATTAAATTACAAGAATTTCATTTTTCGAGCCTAGGGACAAAATCGTCATTAATTAAAAGTATAGGGGCAAAACGATAATTTTGCTTAAAATGTAAATTAAGCTGAACTGAGTATGAATTGATGTTAGATTTACTCGTATAGATCCGAATAGATCAAATTCAGAGTTAGAGCGAGGAAAAGAGAAAAGGTCGAATTAGTAGATTTTATGTACACGAACATTTGTCGAGGTAAGTTTGTGTAACTAAATTGTGTATATTTATATGTTTGAATTAAATATGTTTATGTAAATTTTATAATGTCATAAATATACGAAATGTTCACATATCCGGCAATGCCTGAAAAATTTCAAGTCCCGTTTGAATAAATGAAAGTCGATGGATATAGGACTTTCCGTATTGGTTGTGGTCCAGCATTTGTTGCGGACACACCATAGCTCGAAAGAGCATCCTGTTTTAAGCCCTCTCAAGCTTCCAATTATATTGTTCTTGCGAGCTTCCCATTATATGGTTCTTAGAGCATCCTGATCGGTAGTAATCTTGTATGTGTTGCAGACTACTACAACTCTTTGTAAGCGTCCCGATATGGCTTGCTTGAACTTCCTGTTACATGCCTATCTAGAGCTCCCTGATAATAACTCTTCAGAGTTACCTGTTAAACTTAATAAGCTTCCTATTTAAACTCTATGAGTTTCCTGTTATATAGCCCGGATAAGCTACCCGTTATAGGCTCTTTGTGAGCTTCCCGTTATACAGCTCGGATTAGCTTCCCGTTACATGGCTTGAGAGAGAGCTTTCTGTTAATGTGCTCATAAGAGTACTTTTGAAAATGAATTGACATATTTTGATTTGTACACTTCGATGTACTACCTGTGTATCCATCGATGTTTTCAATAATTCAAAGAGTGAAATTTTGACATGAGGAGATATGAACATGGAATGAGTTATTACACGATCTGTCTGAAATACATGAAATGATGATACCTAATATATAGAAATATGAGATGATGCTATTTGAACATAGAATTTTCTTGATAAATATGTTCATCCATGATTATAATATTGTACACCTCGAGTGTACAACTCGTGTGACATAGATATTTCCAATGATTTAATGGGCAAAGTTCCGACATGAAATAACCTGAACTCAAGACGAGTTATTATGAAAATGTACTTGAAATACAGGATTGTGGTTTGTATTTGTTATATGAATACATGATGTGGAAAGTATATGTACATGGAAATCTAATCATTAATGAGCCTATACATGTCACTTGATATTTGTATGAGTATGTGACTAACAAGGGTGATGAGGATATGTGTTTGGGCTCTTGATGAAATTGATTTAATGTGTCTCACATGTCTATCTTGAATATATAAATGAATGGTAAGTTAATTACCATGTTATATGAACTAACTAAGTATTATATGCTTACTCTATTTTAGTTTTCCCCTGTTTTATAGTAAATTAGAAGCTCGTTGGATTGGAAGCTTGCGGAGATCACTCACACTATCCAGCGACCTATTTCAGTATAGATGGAAAATCAATTACGGTTATAATGGCATGTATAGGTTGATTAGCCAATGTTGGCATGTAAATGTTTTGGTTATAACTATCCATTGGAATGGCTTGTGATGAATATGCTTTGATATATATAAATGAGGCTATAACGTGTTTAGTGTAAGCTTAAATGGTTGATTAATAGATTTCATGTTGACATATAGATAATTTTAGCATATTTGGTAAAATATGCATAAAAGTGAATTTAATAAGTTAAGTAAGTTTGTATATTTCATTACAAGATAACAAAGTGTCATCTGATGTACTTAAGAGCACATTAGTTGTATGTGGTGATATGTCACGCATGAAACTTGGTTTTTACATTGAATTAATTGTTTTATGAAACGCACCGAATCTTGAGCCTAGAAGAAATAAGTCATGAGCATGGGAACTATTAGAAGGCTGCACATAAATTTTTAGTTGTGCAAGATAATGACATAAATGAATGTCTGCTTCAATGGTTAAGTGATTTAGAAGTGTTTGGGAGTGTCTGAGAAGCCCTGGGTTCAAGTTATAGCTTGGGCAAAAATTATGTTTTTATATGGTAAACCCCTAGCTTTGGGCCATAGGCTTATAATTAAACATGGGTAAACCATGACACAAAAAGCCTAGTTGTCTAGTGGTAAGTGGCGTGTGGAGTGTTCATGGGGTTTGAGGTTCAAGCCGTGGCAATGTAAGGGAATATTTATTTTGCTACCTAAGCCGTGTAGGTAGTAGAGTTGGACTGAAACACTACCGAGTGGAGTTTGAATTGGTCATGGAGAGGTTAGGGAGTGGATCATCAGATTTGATAGGAGGTTGGAGAGATTTTAGGAGAAATTAAGGGAGGAAAAGGGGGAATTTGAGGGGAGGAAGAGTTAATGCCGTTTGAGGAACTCTAGATACTCAGAATTTGGCCTTAAAGGATTGCTTTCCATTTCAGTTATGGTAAATATTTTGGAGTTCTTTTTTGCTTGTGTTAGCCAATTCTTGCTTGGGAGTCTTTCGGGTTTATTTCTTTTTCTCTACTTTTTGTGCACCTTAATCCTCTTTTCGGTCAAATAATTGGTTAATCGACTCCCTGTGCGATTCCTTCTATTCTCTCTCACATTTCTTATTCTCTTTTGGCCGACTTCTTCATCCTCTTTCTTGCATTCTTTACTTTAGCTGATTCTCTTCTATTCTCCCCCAATTGGTTACTTCAATATTTCCTATTTTCTTTTCTCTGTTCTTTTCCTTTTACGTTATTATGTTGGCTGAGCACCCATAGTGCCTTTCTATTTTGCTTTCGGTTTTGGTAAGTGTTCACTAATCAATTGGGTTCGGGCGCACGGTTCGTTCCTTCCTATCCCTAAATTGCTCTTCATTGGCTGAATACTGTTAGGTGAGTATCGGTAATATCCATTCACTTTCTTTTTGGTTTCCCTGCTCTAGACATCATCTCTTGTTTTCTTTTTCTGCACCCATTACCCTTCTTTTGTCAACTCTATCAGATTAACCCCGAATCGCGGTTCTTGGTTCGCTGCTTCATTAATCTATAGTCGGTTCTGTTGTGTTGGTAAGTGGTTGGGAATAAGCACTAAGAATTAAAAGTTACTTTGTTGAGATGATATCATACTTCTAGTATGAATCTAATAAAATGAGGTGATTTTGTGCAGGTGGTCGAGGGTGATCGGTACATCTTCAGAGAACTAAATGGGCGATTACTACTGTTTTGGTAAGGGTATTGTGATTGATTTGGAATTCCGTTAGATCTTGATTATAACATAGGTTAAGTAAATAATCAATAACGTATTGTCTTCCTCAGGAATAAGAGTGTTCGGATTAGTATTGACTTCTAATCGCATCAGGTGTGTATTCACATTGTTTTAATTGAATATTGGTAAAAGCCAAAAAATGGGAAAATACGACATTTGATGCGTGCGAACTGAAAAATACGACATTTGATGCCACACAGGTGTACGATTGCTTGTGTGGGAATCTGAGCCCACGGAACATGGGCGTTTGACCGTAAAGGCCACCATGAGCGATCTCATTGGCTTAGGCCGTTTTGGGCCATGTTGGGTCAAAAATGGACTGTGTGATCCTAATGAGCTTCTGGGCCCCACACAGATAAATCACACGGATGAGTGTAGGATATTGACCTGGCTGTGTCATTCACACTGCCAAGGTCATTTCTAGGCTTCATGGGCCACACGGGCAAGTAGAGTCACTTAGGCCACATAATGGGCTTTGGGCCCATTTTCACTGTTAGAATGTTGGGTCAGTAAGAATACCTAGACCCAAAACTAATAAATTGACCGGTATACCCCCATAGGGTAAAATAACTGATACACCCCTATAAGTAAAATGACCGATATACCCCCACAGGGTAAATTGATCGATTTACCCCTATAGGGTAAAATGACTGATATGCCCCTAAGAGGTAAAAATGACTAATTTTTTCTATGATATGTATGATTGTAATTAAGCAGGACATTTTGCATACACGTATGATATTATGTCATGACATATTGCATTGCATGGGGGTGGGTCGTTATATTTGGAGGAAGTGTACTGTACTAGTAGGGTTGCATGGGTCGCATAAGACGAATGTAGACCTATACCGGTAAGGTCGCAAGGGTCGCACAAGACGACTGTGGACCTATACTGGTAAGGTCGCATGGGTCGCACAAGACGACTGTGGACCTACTGATGTCTTTTAGCCGATCATATTATTGGTAGCATTGCTGGAATACTGTTTAATGCCGCAACCGGTGCTAATCTTGGTGTGTTTGGCTGGGTGGGTCAATTTAATCCCCATATGGTGTGATTGGCGGGACAGAGTGGTGTGTAGAGGCTGGATTGGGTAGGATTCCTAATTGCATTACTGCACTGATACTGATACTGCTACTGTTACTGTAATGGGCTAAGGCCCACGCTGATACTGTTTTTGTAAAGGGCTCAGGCCCAGACTATTATTACATACTATATGTTTAACTATTCGATGACGGATTACACACTGAGTATTTGTAAACTCACCCTTTTGTTTAATTGTACATGTAATCCTAATTGTAGGCGGGTAGGTGCTGCGAGGGACTCAATGGAGGTGGCCACACGACTGCGTTTATTTTATATTTGATTTTTATTTACTATTAATTTCGTTTTGGGTAATTTCTATGTAATAAGGCCATTCTATAGATTTAAATTTTAATTTGGGACTTTTACTTGCTTTGATATAATCTGTTTGATGTAGGAAGAAGATAGGTCTTAAAAACAAAATGTTTCCAAAGACACCACGTTTTCCCAACTTTTTGAAAAGCTTCCACTACAAAAAAAGATTTTGAAATTAACAACGTATTAAATAAAGTAGTTTTCCATAATAACGTGAGGTTTTAAATAATATTTTAAAGTGCACAAAGAGGTTTCCAACGACAACAAGTTTTACGTTTTACACTCCAATGTGACACCCCAGATTCAGCCATAACGTCCAGGCCGGGCTTGGGGTGTTACATTTAGTGGTATTAGAGCCAAGTTGCAAAACTCGGCTGTGGAATGGGTTTTTAAAATCTTTTATTTTTATAAGTTACTTTAAAGTGATTTAAACTATTTAGAATTATTTTTGCTAAAACTGTGGCACACCGTGTCTCTAGTTCCGATTTTGTAAGTTTTCTTGACACTAATGCTTTTTTAACTGAAATGCAGTAGATAGAAAAATACTAAGACTACTGTTGGTAGTAGACTATACTGAAACACTCTAGTTAGAGTAAACTGAAAATAGTAGGAAAATTAAAAACTGTAGTGAGCCTATGATCTGTGAAAACAAACTCCCAATTACTGTTTTATATAAAACATCTTCTAGTAATTACTGGAACTGTAAACTGATTTGCATAAAATGTCTAATTTAGATAAAGCATAATTCGATAATGAGCACTCAAGGTACTCGTGGAAGGGGTACAAGAGGCTGCAGCAGAGGCCGTAGAAGTGCTAGGGCTAAGTCTTCGTCGGGCCACATGCCTAACTTGAGGCTAGAAAGCCCCCGACTTTGCGGTAACTGATACGGGGTCATATGATCGAGCGGCTGGGGATGATGCACTGTCCCAAGCTATGCTCCGAATCTTAGAAAGGGGCGCTGGGCCAAATACTGGTACTGTGGGTCGTGGGTCGATTACAGAAAGACTCCAGTCAAATGGAGCTGAGATCTTTAGGGTTATTGCTGGAGTAGCCCCTAATGTGGCTGAATACTGGATTGAGGCCACAGAATGGATAATAGATGACCTCGACTACACCCTTGAGCAAAAACTAAAATGTGCATTGTTATTACTGCGAGACAAAGCCTATCAGTGGTGGCTTACTATGAAAGAGGGTACCCAGGCCGACCGGTTAACTTGGTAATTCTTCAAGGCTACATTTCAAGAAAAATATGTAAGCACTAGCTATATGGACGCCCGAAGAAGAGAATTTCTAAATTTGGCTCAGGGGGATAAATCTGTGGCGAAATACAAGGCAAAATTTCAACAACTTAGCCGCTATGCTCGAGGGATGGTGGTAGCTAAATATGAGCACTGTGTTCATTTTGAGGACGACCTCAGGGATAGTCTACGGAGACTGATAGCTCTACCGAGGGAGCGAGATTTTGCCGCGTTAGTGGAGAAGGCAAAGATCGTTGAGGAGGTGAAGCATGCTGAGGGCCAGAAGTGCGAGAAGGAAAGAGGCTAGAATAAGAGGGATTCAGAGCCCTCAAGTTTCTTTGGGAGGCCTAAGAAAAAGGCCAGGGATGATGGGCTGGTCTGAGTTGGGGCTCCCGTTGCTGCTACTAGACCGCGACTCTGTTCAAATCGTGGGAA
This sequence comes from Gossypium stocksii, assembly GCA_020496765.1. Lineage (NCBI taxonomy): Eukaryota > Viridiplantae > Streptophyta > Magnoliopsida > Malvales > Malvaceae > Gossypium > Gossypium stocksii. The sequence goes on from CM035622.1 coordinate 62,876,871, forward strand.
ACACCATCAGGGCGAGTGCTAGAAGAGGATTGGGGCGTGTCTCAGTTGTTGATCATTGGAGCACAGTGCCAAAAATTGTCCACAAAAGATTGAGTGGATGCAAGCTACAGGTCAGGGTACTATTCAACCATTAAGAGATGTTCAGTAGCCATGGAGAGGCCGTGGTCAGGCCAAAGGTGGAAACGGATGTGGACCGTGTTCGTGGAGCACTGGGCTGAGGTGCCGATTTTGCTGAGGCATGGCAACCAGTTGTTTATGCTGTACATCGCCAAGAAGGCAGAGATACCCCAGATGGGATTACTGGTACATTCTTCATCCATAATGTACAATATACCAAATTTAAAATTAGAGTGCACAGTAGTAGCGTAGTAGGGTAGTCTATGTTATGCAACTGTCCTAATAGTTGGAAATTTTGGGGACAAAATTTCTTTAAGGAAGGGTGAATTGTAACACCCCAAATCTTGGCTTAGAAAAAATAAGTCATGAGCATGGGAACTGTTAGGATGCTATACATAAATTTTTAGTTGTGCAAGATAGTGACATAAATTAATGTCTGCTTCAATGGTTAAGCGACTTAAGAGTGTTTGGAAGTGTCTGAGAAGCCCTGGGTTCAAGCTGTAGCTTGGGAAAAGGTTTTTTTTTTATTGGGCCAATAGGCTTATAATTAAACATGGGTAAGCCATGACACAAAAAGCCTAGTGGTCTAGTGGTAAGTGGCATGTGGAGTGTTCATGGGGTCTGAGGTTCAAGTCGTGGCAATGCAAGGGAGTATTTATTTTGCTACCTAAGCTGTATAGGTAGTAGGGTTGGACCGAAACACTACCGAGTGGAGTTTGAATTGGCCATGGAGAGGTTAGGGACTGGATCATGGAATTTGATGGGAGGTTAGGGAGATTTTAGGAGAAATTAAGGGAGGAAAAAGGGGAATCTGAGGGGAGGAAGATTTAATGCCATTTGGGGAACTCTAGACACTCAGAATTCAGCCTTGAGGGAATTACTTTCCATTTTAGTTACGGTGAACATTTTGGAGTTCTTTTCTGCTTGTGTTAGTCGATTCTTGCTTCAGAGTCTTTCAGGTTTATTTCTTTTTCTCTGCTTTTTGTGCATCTTAATCCCCTTTCTAGTCAACTAATTGGTTAGCCGACTCCCTGTGCGATTCCTACTTCTTTTCTCTCTTGCATTTCTTGTTCTCTTTTGGTTGACTTTTTCTTTTTCTTTCTTGCATTCTTTGCTTTAGTTGATTCACTTCTATTCTCCCCCACTTGGTTACTTCATTATTTCCTCTTTTCTATTCTCTGTTCTTTTCCTTTTATGTTATTACGTTGGCTGAACACCCATAGCGCCTTTCTATTTTGCTTTCATTTTTGGTAAGTGTTCACTGATCAATTGGGTTCGGGCACACAGTTCATTCCTTCCTCTCCGTAAATTGCTCTTCGTTGTCTAAATACTGTTAGGTGAGTATCGGTAATATCCCATTCGCTTTCTTTTTGGTTTCCCTACTCCGGACATCGTTTCTTGTTTGCTTTTTCTGCACCGATTACCCTTTTTTTGTCAACTCTATCAAATTAACCCCGAATCGCAGTTCTTGGTTTGCTGCTTCATTAATTTATAGTCGGTTTTGTTGTGTTGGTAAGTTGTTGGGAGTAAGCGCTAAGAATCGAAAGTTACTTTGTTGAGATGATATCATACTACTAGTATGAATTTAATGAAAGGAGGTGATTTTTGTGCAGGTGGTCGAGGGTGATCGGTACATCTCTAGAGAACTAATGGGGCGATTACTGCTATTTTGGTAAGGGCATTGTGATTGATTTGGAATTCCGTTAGATCTCGATTATAACATAGGTTAAGTAGCTAATCAATAATCTATTGTCTTCCTCAGGAATAAGAGTGTTCGGACGAGGATGAACTTCCAATTGCATTAGGTGTGTATTCACACTGTTTTAACTTAATATCGACAAAAGGCAAAAGAAGGGGAAAATACGATGTTTGATGCCACACGGGCGTGCGAACCGGAAAATATGACGTTTGATACCACACGTGCATGCAATTGCTCGTGTGGTAATCTGAGCCCACGGAACATGGGCTTTTGGCCGTAAAGGCCACTATGAGTGATCTCATGGGCTTAGGCTATTTTGGGCCATGTTAGGCTGGAAATAGGCTGTGTGAGCCTAACATGCTTGTGGGCCCTACGTGGATAAATCACACGAATAAGTGTAGGATATTAGACCCAACTATGCCGTTCAGACGACCAACATCATTTTTGAGCTTTGTGGGCCACACAGGCAAGTTGGCCCACTTAAGCCGCATAATGGGCTTTGGGCCCATTTTCACTATTAGACTGTTGGGTCGGTAAGAATACCTAGACCCCAAACTAATAAATTGAACGATATACCCCATAGGGTAAAATGACTAATATACCCTCGTAGGGTAAAATGACCGATATACCCCCATAGGGTAAATTGACTGATATACCCCCATAGGGTAAAATGACTGATATGCCCCTAAGAGGTAAAAATGACTGATTTGTTCTATGATATGTATAATTGTAATTGAGCATGACATTTTGTATGCACGTATGATAGTATGTCACGGCATATTACATTGCATGGGTGTGGGTCGTTATATTTGGAGGAAGTGCACTGTACTAGTAGGGTTGCACGGGTCGCACAAGACGAATGTAGACCTATACTGGTAAGGTCGCATGGGTCGCACAAGATGACTTTGGACCTATACTAGTAAGGTTACACGGGTCACACAAGATGACTTTGGACCTATACTGGTAAGGTCACACGGGTCACCCAATACGACTGTGGACCTACTGATGGCTTTTAGCCGATCATATTACTTGCAGCATTGCTGCAATACTATTTAGTGCCGCAACTGGTGCTAATCTTGGTGTGTTTGGCTGGGTGGGTCGATTTAATCCTGATATGGTCTGACTAGTGGGACGGAGTGATGTGTAGAAGCTGGATTGGGTAGGATTCCTTATTGCATTACTACACTAATACTGATACTGCTACTGTTGCTGTAATGGGCTAAGGCCCACACTAAAACTGCTTTTGTAAAGGTCTCAGGCCTAGACTGTTATTGCATATTGTATGTTTTACTATTCGATAAGGGATTACAAACTGAGTTTTCGTAAATTCACGCTTTTGTTTAACTGTACAGGTAATCCCCAGTCGTAGGAAGGTCGATGCTGCGAGGGACTCGATGGAGGTGGCCACACGACTGCGTTTATTTTATATTTGATTCTTATTTACTATTAATTTTGTTTTAGGTAATTTCTATTTAATAAGGCCTTTCTATGGATTTAAATTTTTATTTGGGATTTTTACTTGCTTTGATATAATCTATTAAATGTAGGAAAAAGACAGGTTTAAAAAAAAAAGTTTCTAAAGACACCACGTTTTCTCAATGTTTTGAAAAGCTTCCACTACAAACAAGTTTTTAAATTAACGTGTTAAATAAAGTAATTTTTCATAATAACACAAGGTTTTAAATCATCTTTTAAAGTACACAAAGAGGTGTCCAACGACAACGAGTTTTACGTTTCACACTCTAATGTGACACCGCTAGATTCGGCCATAACGTCCAGGCTAGGTTTGGGGTGTTACACTTAGTAGTATCAGAGTCAAGTTGCAAAACTCGGCTGTGGAATGGGTTTTTAAAATCTTGTATTTTTATAAGTTGCTTTAAAATGATTTAAAGTATTTGGAAATATTTTTGTAGAAACTGTGGCACACTGAGTCTCCGGTGCTGATTCTGTAAGTTTTCTTGACACTAATGCTTTTTTTAACTGAAATGCAGTAGATAGAAATACTAAGACTACTGTAGATAGTAAACTATACTGAAACACTCTAGTTAGAGTAAACTGAAAATCATAGAAAAACTAAAAACTGTAGTGAGCCTACGATCTGTGAAAACAAACTCCCGGTTACTCTTTTTCATAAAACATATTCTAGTAATTACTAAAAATGTAAACTAATCTGCGTAAAATGTCTAGCTCAGATAAAGCATAGTTCGATAATGAGCACTCAAGGTACTTGCGGAAGGGGTACAAGAGGCCGTAGCAGAGGCCATGGAAGGGGTACAAGAGGCCACAGCAGGGCTGGGTCTTCGTCATTAGGCCACATGCCCAACGTTGAGGCTAGGGTGCCCCTGACTTCACCGGTAATTGAGACAAGGTCATATGATCGAGCGGCTAGGGATGACTCACTATCTCAAGCTATGCTCCGAATTTTGGAAAGGGTCGCTGGTGCCAATATTGGTACTATGGGCTGTGGGTCGGTTACAAAATGACTCTGGTCAAATAGAGCTGAGATCTTCAGGGGTATTGCTGAAGTAGCCCGTAATGTGGCTGAATATTGGATTGAGGCCATAGAAAGGGAAATGGATGACCTCAACTGCACCCCTGACAAAAACTAAAAGGTGTAGTGTCATTGATGCGAGATGAAGCCTATTAATGGTGGCTTATTGTGAAAGAGGGTACCTAGGCCGACCAGTTAACTTGGCAATTCTTCAAGGCTGTGTTTTAAGGAAAATATGTAGGCACTAGCTATGTGGATGCCCGAAGAATGGAATTTCTAAACTTGACGCAGGGGGATAAATCTGTGGCAGAATATGAGGCTAAATTTCTACGACTTAACTGCTAAACTCGAGGGATGGTGGCAACTAAATATGAGCACTGTGTTTGTTTTGAGGACGGTCTCAGGGTAGTCTACGGATACTGATAGCTCCATTGAGGGAGCGAGATTTTGCCGTATTAGTGGAGAAGTCGAAGATCGCCGAGGAGGTGAAGTGCGCTGAGCGCCAGAACTGTGAGAAGGAAAGAGGCTAGAATAAGAGGGATTCAGAGCTTCCAAGTTCCTTTGGAAGGCCTAAGAAAATGGCCAGGGATGATGGGCTAGTCCGAGTTGGGGCTCCTGTTGCTGCTATTGGACTGCAGCTCTGTGTGAATTGTGGGAAACGCCATCAGGGCGAGTGTTGGAAAAAGATTGGGGCGTGTCTCAGTTGCGGATCATTGGAGCACCGTGCCAGAATTTGTCCACAGAGGACTGAGCTGATGCAAGCTACAGGTCAGGGTACTGTTCAACCACTACGAGATGTTCAGTAGCCATCGAGAGGCCGTGATCAGGCTAGAGTTAGAAAGGGTGTGGACCATGGTCGCGAAGGACCGGGTTGAGGTACTGGTTATGCTGAGTTGGGGTAGCCAACTCTGGTTTATGCTTCAAATGGGATTACTGGTATGTTCTTTATCCATAATATACCATATACCTAATTTGAAATTAGAGTGCGCAGCAATAGTGTAGTAGAGTACTCTATGTTATGCGACTGTCCTAATAGCTGGAAATTTCAAGAACGAAATTTCTTTAAGAAGGGATGAATTGTAACGCCCCGAATCTTGGGCCTTGAAGAAATAAGTCATGAGCATGGGAACTGTTAGGAGTCTGCACATAAATTTTTAGTTGTGTAAGATAGTGACATAAATGAATGTCTGCTTCAATAGTTAAGTGATTTAGGAGTGTTTGGGAGTGTCTGAGAAGCCTTGGGTTTAAGCTGCAGTTTTGGCAAAATTTTGTTTTTATTGGGTAAACCCCTAGCTTTGGGCCAATAGGCTTATAATTAAACATGGGTAAACCATGACACAAAAAGCCTAGTGGTCTAGTGGTAAGTGGCGTGTGGAGTGCTTATGGGGTTTAAGGTTTAAGTCGTTGCAATGCAAGGAAGTATTTATTTTGCTACCTAAGCCGTGTAGGTAGTAGAGTTGGACCAAAACACTACCGAGTGGAGTTTGAATTGGTCATGGAGATGTTAGGGAGTGAAACATGGGATTTGATGGGAGGTTGGAGAGATTTTAGGAGAAATTAAGCGAGGAAAAAAGGGGAATTTGAGGGGGAGGAAGAGTTAATGTCATTTAGGGAACTCTAGATGCTCAGAATTCGGCCTTGAGGGAATTACTTTTTATTTCGGTTACAGTGAACATTTTGGAGTTCTTTTCTGCTTATGTTAGCCGATTCTTGCTTCGGGGTCTTTCGGGTTTATTTTTTTCTCTGCTTTTTGAACACCTTAATCCCCTTTTCTGTCAAATAATCGATTAGCCGACTCCTTGTGTGATTCCTTCTTCTTTGCTCTATCGCATTTCTTGTTCTCTTTTGGCTAACTTTTTCTTTTTCTTTCTTGCATTCTTTACTTTAGTCGATTCTATTCTATTCTCCCCCACTTGGTTACTTCATTATTTCCTCTTTTCTTTTCTCTGTTCTTTTCCTTTTATGTTATTATGTTGGCTGAGCACCCATAGCACCTTTATATTTTACTTTTGATTTCAGTAAGTGTTCACTGATCAATTGGGTCCGGGCGCACGGTTCATTCTTTCCTCTCCCTGAATTGCTCTTCGTTGGCTGAATACTGTTAGGTGAGCATCGGTAATATCCTATTAGCTTTCTTTTCAGTTTCTCTATTCCGAACATTGTGTCTTGTTTTCTTTTTCTGCATCGATTACCTTTCTTTTGTCAACTCTTTCAGATTAATCCCGAATTACGGTTCTTGGTTTGCTGCTTCATTAATCTATAGTCGATTCTGTTGTGTTTGTAAGTGGTTGGGAGTAATCGCTAAGAATTAAAAGTTACTTTGTTGAGATGATATCATACTTCTAGTATGAATCGAATGAAAGGAGGTGATTTTTGTGTAGGTGGTCGAGGGTGATCGGTACATCTCCAGAGAACTAAGGGGGCGATTACTACTATTTTTGTAAAGGCATTGGATTGATTTGAAATCTTTTTAGATCTCGATTATAACATACATTAAGTAGCTAACCAATAATGTATTGTCTTCCTCAGGAATAAGTGTGTTCAGACGAGGATTAACTTCCAATCTCATCAGGTGTGTATTCACACTATTTTAACTGAATATCGACAAAGTCACAAAATCGAAAAATATGATGTTTGATGCCACACGGGCGTGCTATTTCTTGTGTGGTAATTTGAGCCCACGAAACATAGGCGTTTGATCGTAAATGGATTAGGACGTTTTGGGCCATGTTAGGATGGATAAATCACACAGATGAGTGTTGGATATTGGACCTGGCTGTGTTGTTCACACGGTCAAGGTCATTTCTGAGCTTCGTGGGCCACACGGGCAAGTGGGCCCACTTGGGCCGCATAATGGGCTTTAGGCCTATTTTTACTGTTAGACTGCTGGGTCGGTAAGAATACCTAGACCCCAAACTAATAAATTGACCGATATACCCCATAGGGTAAAATAATCGATATACCCCTGTAGGGTAAAATGACCGACATACCCCTATAGGGTAAAATAACCAATATACGTCCATAGGGTAAAATAACCAATATACGTCCATAGGGTAAATTGACCGATATACCCCCATAGGGTAAAATGACTGATATTCCCCTAAGAGGTAAAAATGACTGATTTGTTCTATGATATGTATGATTGTAATTGAGCATGACATTTTGGATACACATATGATATTATGTCACGACATATTGCATTGCATGGGGGTGGGTCGTTATATTTGGAGGAAGTGCACTGTACTGGTAGGGTTACACGGGTCGCACAAGACGACTGTGCACCTATACTGATAAGGTCGTACGAGTCACACAAGACGACTGTAGACCTATACTGGTAAGGTTGGACGGGTCGCACAAGACTACTGTGGACCTACTGATGGCTTTTAGCTGATCATATTACTGGTAGCATTGCTGCAATACTATTTAGTGCCGCAACCGGTGCTAATCTTGGTGTGTCTAGTTAGGTAGGTCGATTTAATCCCCACATGGTGTGACTAGTGGGACGGAGTGGTGTGTAGCGGCCGGATTGGGTAGGATTCCTGATTGCATTACTGCATTGATACTGATACTGCTACTGTTACTATAATGTGCTAAGGCCTACACTGATACTGTTTCTGTAAAGGGGTCAGGCCTAGACTGTTATTACATACTATATGTTTGACTGTCTAATAAGGGATTACACACTGAGTTTTCATAAACTCACCCTTTTGTTTAATTGTACAGGTAATCCTCAGTCATAGGCAGGTCAGTGCTGCGAGGGACTCGATGGAGGTGGCCACACGACTGCGTTTATTTTATATTTGATTCTTATTTACTATTAATTTCATTTTGGATAATTTCAATGTAATAAGGCCTTTCTATGGATTTAAATTTTAATTTTGGATTTTTACTTGCTTTGATATAATCTGTTAGATATAGGAAAAGGATGGGTTTTAAAAAAAACTATTTCCAAAGACACCACGTTTTCGCAACAAATTTTGAAAAGCTTCCACTATAAACAAGATTTTGAAATTAACAACGTGTTAAAGAAAGTAATTTTTGATAATAGCGCAAGGTTTTAAATCATCTTTTAAAGCGCACAAAGAGGTTTCTAACTACAACGAGTTTTATGTTTCACACTCCAATATGACACTACTAGATTCGGCCATAACATCCAGGCCGAATTTGGGGTGTTACATTTAGTGGTATCAGCGCCAAGTTGCAAAACTCAACTGTGGAATGGGTTTTTAAAATCTTTTATTTTTATAAGTTGCTTTAAAATGATTTAAAGTATTTGGAAATATTTTTGCCGAAACTGTGGCACACCGAGTCTCCAGTGCTGATTTTGTAAGTCTTTTGGACACTAATGCTTGTTTTTTTATCTGAAATGCAATAGATAGAAAATACTGAGACTACTGTAGGTGGTGGACTATACTGAAACATTTTAGTCAGAGGAAACTAAAAATCGTAGAAAAACTGAAAACTGTAGTGAGCTTGCGATCTGCGAAAACAAACTCCCAGTTACTGTTTTTCGTAAAAAATCTTCTAGTAATTACTAGAACTGTAAATTGATCTGCATAAAATTTCTAATTTAGATAAAGCATAATTCGATAATGAGCACTCAGGGTACTCGTGGAAGGGATATAAGAGGCCGCGGCAGAGGATGTGGAAGTGCTAGGGTTGGGTCTTCGTCATCAGGCCATATGCCTAATGTTGAGACTAGGGAGGCCCTGGCTTCACCGTTTACTGAGATGGGGTCGTATGATGGAGTGGTTGGGGATGACGTACTGTCCCAAGCTATGCTCTGAACTTTGGAAAGGGTCGCTGGGTCGAATACTGGTAATGTAGGTCGTGGGTTGGTTACAGAACGACCTCAATCAAATGGAGTTGAGATCTTTTGGAATATTGCTGGAGTAGCCCCTAATGTGGCTAAATATTGGATTGAGGCCACAGAAAGTATAATGGATGACCTTGACTACACCTTGAGTAGAAAGTAAAAGGTGCAGTGTCATTGCTGCGAGACGAAGCTTATCAGTGGTGGCTTACTGTGAAAGAGGGTACCCAGGCCAGCCAGTTAACTTGGGAGTTCTTCAAGGCTGTGTTTCAAGGAAAATATATAGGCGCTAGCTATGTGGATGCCCGAAGAAGTGAATTTTTAAACTTGACACATGGGGATAAATCTGTGGCAGAATACGAGGCAAAATTTCTTTGACTTAGCTGCTATGCTCGAGGGATGGTGGCAATTGAATATGAGCACTGTGTTTATTTTCAGGATGGCCTCAGGGATAGTCTACAGATACTGATAGCTCTACAAAGGGAGCGAGGTTTTGCTGCGTTAGTGGACAAGGCGAAGATCGCCGAGGAGGTGAAGCGTGCTGAGCGCCAGAACTGTGAGAAGGAAAGAGGCTGGAATAAGAGGGATTCAGAGCCCACAAGTTCCTTTGGAAAGCCTAATAAAATGGCTAGGGACGATAGGCCAGTCTGAGTTGGGGCTCTCGTTGCTGCTACTTGACCGTAGCTCTGTGCGGATGTGGGAAACGCCATCAGGTGAGTGATGGAAAGGGATTGGGGCATGTCTTAGTTGTAGATCATTGAAGGACCATGTTAGAAATTGACCATAGAGGATAGAGCAGATGCAAGCTACAGGTCAGGGTATTGTTTAGCCACTAAGAGATGTTCAGTAGCCACCAAGAGGCTATGGTTAGGCTAGAGGTGGAAACGGTGTGGTCCGTGGTCGTGGAGCACCGGGCCAAGGTGCTGGTTATGCTGAGGTGACGCAGGTGGCTCTTGTTTATGTTGCACGTCTCCAAGAAGGTGGATACACCCCAGATGGGATTATTGGTACGTTTTTATCCGTAATGTTGAATAAATGTTGAAAACGATACTCAAGTATCTTATTTAAAAGGTTGCTTATGATGAGTAAAGACTCATAAAGGTTTGAAGAAATGTTTGTAAGGAACATGTTGATGATAAATATTATGTTATAAGTGTGTATGTATGAAAGTCAAATTTTGAGGCTTTACGATCTCCACCCCCTCACCAGTACAGTTTTATACAATGAAATTTACAAGATTTATATTGATTAAGTTCACAAGTGTGAAACTAAAGAGTTCAGTGGCTGAATGATTAATAGTGCAGTCAGAGCTGAGAATGGGTTAGTAAGAAAAGACGATTTAGAAAGAGATATCATAATTTTTCTGAAGATTATTCAAAATACGCAATGTTACTGCTAAGGAAGAAGTTATTCATGAAAAATCGATTTATTCAGTTTAGTATCTACAAAACGGATTAACATGAAATTTTCTTCTGAATTAGTTCCTTTAGTGAACAGAATAAATGTGGGATCATTGATGACTTTAGTAGTCCGTGGAATAGTGATGAAATTGTAAAGATGTTTGAATGCAATTGATATAATTGGATATCTTAGAGTGATCTCTTCTGGGTATTCTACATGTTTTGTTACTTTTAGAGGCATATGTAAATGTTTATGTTCAGATGCGATACTTATCATATAGGAAGGCTGGCTAACTATAATGATAGACAGAATTGTTGTAAGTTTGGTTGATTCATGAGTGGTATTATTCTATCTTCCTCTAGTTTTCTAAATTATTATGCTTGAGAGAAGACTTGATGATAAGATTCATATGATACTATCTTTTATTTTTGCTGGTTGGAGCTTTGAATTTCAAATATACAATTTATATTGTTTCTATCACAGCTATTTCTAATGTGTATGTGGTATGTTACTCTTCTGGACTTTCTCTGGGATATCATTGATCTATTCATCATTCAATGTGGTTTTTATTCTCAGAAATTCAGTAAAGCTTTACATTTTGGACTTCATTATCTTAGTTTTCTTGTCATTCATATGGTCAAATCTCATCTAGCAAACATGGTTTATCTGTGAAAGATAACCGTTAGCCAGAGGTAATTACATTTACTACTAATATAAATCTGCTTAATTATGAGAGCTTAGTAATATTGATCTCAGATTATAGAAGTTGTATTACTGCCCTGGTTGTTATTGGGACTACTTTAGGTTTTCCTCTCCTATGTTGGAGTGCACTATTGATGTTGAGAAAAGTTTAAAGCTTGGGTGTTAATAATTGAAATAGCTACATTGATGACACGATTATTACAGAAAGATGTAAGATTTGAATGGTCTGATAAATGTTAGTAAAGTTTTGACCAGTTAAAAGCCTTGTTTACTGAAGTATCAATTCTAATTCAGCTTGAATCCGGTAAGGAATTTGTGATTTACAGTGATCTATCATTAAATGGTTTGTGTTTTGATGCACAAAGGCAAAGTACTAGTCTATACTTTCAGACAGTTAAAATTGTACGAAAAGAATTACCCGACACATGATTTAAAATTTGCAACTATTGTATTTGCATTGAAAATTGGTGACATTATCAGTTGGTGAAAAATGTTATATCTTTACTGAATATAAAACTTTAAATTATCTGATGTCACAAAAAGATTTGAATTTGAGACAACATGGATAGCTAGAGCTATTGAAAGACTATGATTTGATAATTGATTTTCATTTGGGAAAAACAAGTGTAATTACTGACACTCTAGTAGAAAATATCTGTTTGCTTTATAAGAAATGAATACTCAATTGTTATTGTTGATAATAGCTCAATTTTAACTGATCTTAAAGCTAAATTGATGTTTCTACAACAGATCTGTGAAACTCAGAAAAGCGATAACAAGTTGCAAGTTAAATGGATATAGAGTGAGTCAACTTCTGATTTAGAATTTCAGAATGGATCTGATAATTTTCTGTTATTTAGAGGCAGAGTCTGTGTACTAAAGGATTCAGAGCTTGTACAGAAAATTTTGCACGAAGTTTACAATAGTAATATGTCTGTTCATCCGGGGAATAATAAAATGCATAACGATGTAAAACAGATGTATTGGTGGTTCGAAATGAAATTTGGTATTTCTAAAATTGCATTCAAAAGTTTTATATGTCTATAAGTTGAAGCTGAACATCAAGTACTGATACCTTCGGAACTGTTACAATCAGTGACAATACTGAAATGGAAATGGGATAAAGTTACTATAGATTTTAGGGATTACCTCTGTCTCTAAAAAAAAGATGCTATTAGGTAATCGTCGATTATTTGATGCAATTTGCATATTTATTCCTAGTATGAATGTATTTCTCACTTAATAGATTGTCTGAATTATATGTTTCTGAGATTGTCAAATTACATGGTGTACCAGTATCTATTATCTCAAATAAAGATCCACGGTTCATTTCTTGATTCTGGAATAAATTGCAAGAAGCTTTAGGTACACAGTTACTTTTCAGTATCGTATTCCATCCTCAGATTGATGGATAGTCTAAGTGTGTGATTCAGATTTTAGAAGATATGCTTTAGTGCTGTGTACTAGAATTTGAAGGTAATTGGGAAAAATATCTACCTTTAGTTAAATTTGCATACAATAATAGTTATCAGTTCAGCATTAAAATGGCATCGTACAAAGCTCTGTATGATCATGAATGTAAAACACCATAGTACTGGACTATGCTTAGTAAGAAAAAGAATACATAGAGTTGACCTGATCCGTGAAACCGAAGAAAAAGTGAAAGTGATCTGATATAGTTTTAAGGTAGTTTCTGATTGTCAGAGATCTTATGCAGACCTTAAATAAAAAGAAATAGAGATTTGAGTTAGAAACAAAGTATTCTTGAAAATTTTTCCATGGAAGAAGTTCCCTAGTTTGGTTGTAAAGGCAAACTAAATCTACGGTTTGTTGGGATGTAACATCCCGTTTTTAGTGAAATCAGAACAGTGGTTTTGGGACCACAAATCCGAGGTCAAAAAATTTATTTTAATATTATTTTAGGGTCTACAACATGATAGTATAATTGCATAAAAATTTCTTTGAGAAATTTTATTGTTTGCATGTCTAATTTGTGAAAAAGGACTAAATCACGTAAAGTGGAAAACTTGAGTTCTAGAAGTTAAATGCACTTAATGGCTATAAAATTGAAATGTATGAGTACTTGAATAGTAATTAGACCATTAGAAGAGTTAGTGGACATTCTTGGACATGTATTAGGTGAATTTTAATGTTTTATAATAAGGTTAAAAAGGTAAATAATTAAAATAACATAAATTAAATTAAAGTAGAAGAAAAATATTATCTTTCTTCTTCTTCATCAATTGAAATTAGGGCTTAAGGAAGCTATAGCCAAGCTCAAACATTCGGCCAACATATCCTAGTGCATTTAAGTGCAATTTTGCTCAGTTTTTACTGATTTTTATGTTTTTGAAGTCGTTGTAACTTAATCTAGCTAGCCCAGGGACTAATTTGCAAAACTACTAAAGTAGTTGAGTTTTGCCATTGATAAATATGAACGTGTTTTGATGCTTGATGGAAAAAAATGAAAGGTTGTTGTTAGATAAACAAGTTTTGTAAAGTGATTTTGGTTAAAAATGTCAAATAGGAATTAAATTGAGAAAAGTGAAAATTATGTGGTAAATGTGTGAAATAATGAAATGTGTGGGCTGTTATAAGCATAGATGAAATTCAGCTAGCATGGGTGTGGATTAAATTGCATGAATTTGCATTTTTATGAGCTAGGGACTAAATTGAATAGAAGTCAAAAGTTTAGGGATAAAATAGTAATTTTACAAAATATGAAATTGGATTGAATTGAATAGAATGAGAATTGAAATAGTTAAATTTGATTATATAGATCAAGAAAAGCAATGTACGAATTTAGATCGGGGAAAAGATAAAGTTGTGGATTGAACGATCGTTTTCATCCGTATTATATCGAGGTAAGTTCGTATGTTCGATAAGCATTAAATTATATGTGTTTAAATGCTTAATTGATATAATTGTGATAATTCAACACTATGGAGATTCTCGATAAGTTATCGACAATATATGGATCTCAGTTGAACCTTAGGAATAGATAGGATACAAATGACATGTCAATAAGGGTTATCATGTTTTGGGTGCTAGTCCTGTACATCCTACCAGTGGCTAAGTTTTTTGGCATGTGTTGTGGTTACTCGACAGCTTGTGTGAGTAGCACCGTGTAGCTACGTCTTAACCGTCAGCTTGTATGAGCAGACCCAATGATGGCTCAAGAGTGAGCATTTATATGAGATATGTAATAGAGATGGTTTTAACCATGAATTGGCACTTAGTGTGAGAGATACCTGAGTATCCGATATTATTCCAAATGGTTTAATGGGCAAAGATGATAGTATGAGGATATAAGATATGATATGGATCATTTCAGGTATTTGTGAGAAGTATGACAAGTAAGTTATAGTTGATGTATTCATACATGACGAACATGGTTGTGATAATGTGCTAATCTTTGGATTGATTGAAACTTACCTATGTTTATTTATGCTTCATTAAATTGTGGATGAATGGTAACTTGTACTTATTAGCCATACGAGCCAACTAAGCTTAATAGCTTACTTTGTTTACTTTTCCATGTTTTATAGTGATTCGAAAGCTCGCTCAGATTGGAAGTCATCAGAGACCTCATCACACTATCCAGCAGTTGTTTTGGTACTTTTGGACTTAATGTATTTTGGTTATATGGCATGTATAGGTCATTTTGGCTAATGAAAGCCTATATGTTTTGATATGTGATTTGGCTTGATTTGGCATATGTGTTGGTATGTATATATAAGTGTAATTAGACTTATGTGATATGTTGATATAATGATATGTGAACGCCTTGTTGTGAATTGGTATGGTGAGTATCAAATGGTTGAGATTGTGATAGGATATGTATGCTATGTTATTGGTAAGATAATGTATATATGCCTTTGACCAATTAGGTAGCTTTTGGAGATGATATTTGCATGTTTTATAATGGTCAATTGTGATGTTTGATAGCACTTGGGTTAATGATATTGAAATTACATGTTTTAGGCTTGATGTTGGTTGGTTTGAATGCATATTTATGTTGTGGTTATATGTTATTGAAATCTGTAGGTTGGTACCAAAGTTGAGTGAGAAATGTGGCTTTGAAAATAACCTATTTTCATCCACACGGGTAAAGACACTAGCATGTGTCTCAGCCGTATGTGACACACAGTCAGATAACACGGTCGTCTGTCACCTGAGATTTCTAATGAAAGCAAGTCAATGAGTTACACAAGCTAGTCACACGGGCTTGTGGTTGGCCGTATGACCTAAGTCAGTGAGTTATACAGGGTCGACCATGTGATCCCATTTTGAATGGCCATAGGGCATGTGACATAGGTGTGTCTCTTGGCCGTGTGAAACATACGGCCTGGCCACACGGGTGTGTGTCACCTATACTTTGAAATTTTTCATTATTTTTTCAAAATTCTTATAAGTTTACATTTAAGTCTCACATTGTTTTAAAGGCTTGTTTTGGGCCTCGAGGGCTCGTGATAGGGACTATATGAATGTATGTGAATGATTTATGTTTGGATATGAATAATGAATATGAAATGTATGATTGTTTATGTGGTAAGTCCGGTAATGCTCCCTAACCCTATTCTGGCAATGTATACGGGTTAAGGGTGTTACATTTGTTGGTATCAAAGCTACGGTTCAATCAATTCTAGGACTAACATAGTGTATGTGAGTCTAGCTATAATGCCATATTTAACCTGTGATAGTGTGATATCTCCTGATAGTTTTTAAATCATGTTTTCGTATAATAATGGATTCCAATCGAGCTGACTCCAATGATGTAGAAAGTAATACGCCAACCTCCGTTCACAGAGTAGTGCTGTCTAGATCAAGACCTGTATCTAAGGGTCGAGGAGGAGAGGCTAAGGAAGCCTTCTTCTAGATGATGAATGAGTGGTTCTCTAAGTATGTCCGAACCAATCCAGCTACTCAACAACCTCCACCCTAACCTATTTCCCAACCGGTTCTCATAGTTCTTCAAGATTTGGAACTTTGTGAATGAGTAAGCCGCTTGTTGATAAAATTTGAAAGTATGAGGCTGAAGAGTTTAGAGCTACAGTAACTGATGATCTTGAGAGAGCAGAGTTTTGTCTTGAGAATACAATTCGAGTTTTTGATGAATTGTCTTGTACACCAGCAGAATGTGTTAAATTCGTCATATCTCTTTTGAAAGATGTTGTATACCAGTGGTGGAGTACTTTAATATCTATAGTACTGAGAGACCGAGTCACATGGGAATTCTTTCAGACAGAGTTCAGAAAGAAATGTATAAGTCAACGGTTTCCTGATCAAAAGCGTAAGGAATTCTTAGAGCTAAAACAAGGTCATATAACCGTATCTAAATATGGAAGAGAATTTGTTAGACTAAGCAAGTATGCCCTAGCGTGCATTCCAACTAAAGAGATTATGTGCAAACAATTCAAAGACGGATTAAATGAAGATATCAAGCTCTTAGTTGGAATACTTGAATTGAAAAAATCTGTTGTGTTTAGTGGATACAGCACACAAAGCTAAAGAGCTTAGCAAAGAAAAGAGAAGAGCCGGTTCTAAGGCCAAAGATTCGAGAAAGAGGTAACGGGTAAATCATATTATTCCTCATCAAAGAAATCAAGGGATTCATATAACCATTCAACTACTTCAAAGGGGTATTCAGATAGAGATCGTAGGAAGCAACACACGAGTCCAAGGGTTCAAGCCACTTCAGTATCGAGTGTTGGTAGTGTCAAAGCCAACAAACCTGAGTGTCAACAGTGTGTAGACGACATTTTGGAGATTGTTGGATGAATACCAGAGCCTGTTTTAGATGTGGCTCACAAGAGTATTTTATTCGTGATTGTCCTAAGTTATCTAAAAAAGATAAATTTCTGACTACAAGGCTGAGTAATATAGTTGCCAGAGGAAGGCCACCTCAAAATACTAGAAATGTGAATAGTAACAAAGGTACAACAAAGTATTCTACTATGAGATCCGAGGCTCGAGCACCAACTAGAGCTTATGCTATTCGAGCTTGCGAGGATGCATTGACACCAGATGTTATCACCGGTAATTTTTCTCTTTATGACACTTATTGATATTCGCGATATGAAGTAATAAAATTTATAATAATGATCACACTAGAAAATAACTATTATCACAATTTTTAGGCAAGCGCACCTATCGAACAGTAGTATAGTTTAGTGGCAAGATCGAGATATCGTACCCAAGGGAACCAAAAGTACTAGTACTAACTTTCTTTCTATTATTTAACCTGAGAATAAAAGGGGTTTTTATTAAACTAAACTAATTCTAAAACTAACTAAGAATGCACAAAAAGTAAATTGGGGGAAAACTCTTAGGAAAAATTGATTGATTTGGACAAAACTCAAGGGAGAATCCACCTAGACTTCACTTGTTATCAGCTCTTGAACTAGGCGATTTATTCACTTGACTTGACCCGTAGAAATCCCTAATTTATGTTAATACCTCCGTCGAGGATAAGAACAACTAATGCTAGGTTGATTAACTGAAATCTCTTTCTAGTTAAAACCCCTAGTCTTGCATTAACTCGATCTATGGATTCCCTTATTAGGTTTGACCCTAATCCGGCAGATTTATGTCGCCCTATGTTTAGGGTTGCATGCAACTCTGCTTAATTGTGTTGGATCTACTCCTATGCAGGGACTTTTTCTCCTCTACATAAGCATATTCGACTTAAATCAATATCCCGAAAATATCAATTTAAGGGTTAAAAACACAATGAAGAAAAAATCAAATATTTTTCATGTAATTCAAGAGAAAATAATAACAAGATCTGTCTTAGGTTTCATCTCCCTCAAGTATTTGGGGGATTTAGTTCATACATATAAAGGAAAACATCTTAGAAGAAATAAAATAACAAAACATAAAGAACCTAAAAACCCTGTAGGAATTTGAAGGGAGATCTTCAGTATTGAGGCAGAATTCGGCTTCTGAGATGGATCAATCGGCTTCGCTTGGAGTAATTCCTTGCTTCTACTCTCTGTGTTGGCAGAAATAATGCACTCTTTTGTGGGAGAAAAAACACACCTTTGTAGTTGCCCCCTAGGGTCTTTATATAGAGCTTTGGAGTGCCTTTCTTAACCCCTAAGTAGCCTTTTCTATGTGAAATTGCACTTCCTCACGACAGGGACACGCCCGTGGCATCGAGACCCAGGCCGTGGCCTGGTCTGTTGGTGGTGGCACGGCCGTGTGAGTCAGGGTTGGGCCGTGTTTGACATTTAAGATGGCACAGCCGTGTGACACGGCCGTGTGGTGAATCTCCGGGCCGTGTTGTTTTCATTCTTTGGCCCATTTTCTCTGTTTTTGGCCCGTTTCTTACTCTTTTCTCTTCTTTAAGCTCACCTGGGCATAAAACATGAAATAGAAGGATTAAGAGCACCAATTTCCACAAATTCAATGATAATTCATCCAGAAATTAAGTTAAGTATGAGGTAAAACATGTATAATTTATCGTTTATCAAATACCCCCACACTTAAACCTTTGCTTGTCCTCAAGGAAAATCTCAAATCATAATTAAGAATCATTCTTCTCAACTTATAACCCTTATCAACAATGTTTCAACTAATCCACAAGTAATCATACAATGAGAATTTAATTAGAAGAACATTAAAGATTCAATCACTCTAAGTTGAGAATTCTATCACAGAAACATAGGTTTTCTCCCTTCTCTTAAGTGACTATCTCTCAATCAAAATCAACAAGGTTTGACATCCTCATTAAAGATTCACTCTATCCACTCAAAGTGTTTAGGGTTCAAGAATTAAGCACTCTTTAGTCAATCTGAAAAATTATTACCATAGGCTTGCAAGAAAATCAAATCTCCACCACTATATATTGATATGACACATCGATCAAAAGGTCTTTCAATGGTTGTAATGGGGCTTTGGTTAGGGGTGTTGTCACAATCTGAAAAAGAGGGTTAGAATCAAGATTGAATTGGAAAATCATCTAGCTAGAAACATCTTTATCACTAGAACATATTCCTGGAGCTTAAGCCTTATGATGACATCGTTTTGGATTCGGAAGCTTGTAAAAATATGCAAAAACTATTGAACTATTACAACTGAATTAACTGTATATGCACATTTTTTAAAGAACAAATCAAAATATAATACCTTGACTATTTACAAACTTTAAAAACTGAGAAAGAGAATAAAGCTAGATAATAATTTCAACTCAAATCTCAACAAAAATAGGGATCAAAATAATTGAATGAAATTCAACAAAAATGGGTTATAGGTTAATATTAGAGGTAAGTCAAAGAATGGGTTATTAGGCTCAATGGAGTTCACTAGGGGTTAATTTATGAAGGTAGGCTTTTATGGAGTAAGTGGGTTAAATCCTAGGTGCCTTTATCATCTCAGTGTATCAAATCAATGATGTGGTCTTGACATGTATAATCGAAGCAAGTTTTAGAATAACAAATCAGTATTGATTCTCTCAAAGCAACAATAAAAGTGAGCACGAAAGAATGTATGCTCAAAAGGCTAAAAAATCTCACCAGAATTATGGCTTTTGATGTCAATCTTGCGAATTTCAAATCTCAAGATAACACTTAAAATTAGGGAAAATAACCTAGAAAAACTTTAAATTCTCAAAAATTTCAACTTATCATGCTTGATTCCCTAGTGTTTAAAAGTTTGAATAATCAAAGCATAAGCACCTATGTCTTAATTCTCAATATATCAATAAAAATCATAAATCAATCAGAATTCATCCTAATAGTAGATTGAAGATAATGCAAATAGTGAAAGTGAGAACTTGAAATTTTGAGAACAATGCAAAATGTTAGTTTTAAAAATTTTCAGGGGTTTCAAAGAAAATGCAATGACTGAAAGTAAGTTCCCCCCCACACTTAAGATGGATATTGCCCTCAATGTACAAAGAAACATTAGTAGCAATAGAAGTATAAGATCATACGATAGGGAAAGGCATGGAACTCCCTGAATTAGATGAATTTGTGCAGTGGTGGTGCCTATAGAGTGTCTGGGACAAAGGAAGGTGCGGAGGTGGATACTCTGGTGGTGGTAGTGTTTGTTTGTCCATAGCTTTCATGTTGGGAGTGTAGGCTTTGGCGGTGTCAACTAGGTGATGTTGTAGCAAGATTCCCTTTAGTTTTTGGATTTGAGCTGTAAAGCTCCTTTGAAACTGCGAAAGCATTTGTCAGTTTTAGGGAATTTGGATTAATAGAATATGTTTGTTAGGGGATAGCTGATATGAAATAATTAAAATAAAGGAATAAAGTAATTTAAGTTCTAAAACTACTAAAATTCAAATAATGAAAAAGATAAGATGAAATAAAATAAAAGGAAAATAAAAAGGAAAATAAGGGAGAAGAAAAGAGGATTAGTAAGTCCTAATCCTCAGATGGGTCGCGAGGTGGGGACGGTGAGGTGATGTGAAGGTTCTGGCATATCTGCTGAAGAGTGCCATCGATATGATCTAAGCGTTGGAAGCACTGCTGTTCGAATCGAGTAAGGCACTCAGATATGTCAGCGTGTGAAGCTACCGCATGAACTGGGCGGCGAGGGGGTGGTGGCTCAGCTGGGGCCCCCTCTGGTGGTGGTGGGACATCATCAGTAATGTCCTCTAGATCCTCAGCCTCTCGGAGTAGACAGTACTGTGAGGGGGTCAGTCCCAAGTCTGCGCTGGATCATCCTCATGTGGAGCATAGTCTGGATGCCCTAAGGGGACATCTGGCCGATCAGTGTATATGAGGATGTCTGAGCCGTGGTGTTGAGCAGCCCGAAGTGTGTTGGATGCCTCTCGGTCTAATGTTGGATGGCATGGGTGATAAAATAGGTGAGGTCGATGACGTGTGTGTTTGCCATGCTCCAAAAGAAGTAGGCATCGTGTGTACTGATGATGTCGATGCTTTCGCGTCTGCCCGTCAAGGTGTGTACGAGGAGGGCCTAAAGGTACCTCAAGGATGGGGTGAAAGCGGTCGCTTTAGAGCAACTAGGGTCGTATGTGGTCGATGCAGTGACTAGGGCCTCCCAATACCTAGCTGGTGATCGATGGATGTGGCGGTGGAGTGTGGGAAAGTTTTCGTCAGCTATGAACTCATCCGTGTAGAGCCCTAGTGCAATACCAAATTTGGGAATGCTCAATTGGTGCACCAATCCACCGAGGCGAAATTGAATGGTGCCTGGGTCATCGTGGTTTGTCATCACTACCTGTAGATGAAAAGTAGAGCAGAACTCTAATGTTAGCTCAAGGTAGGTGGGCTCAATGATGTTAAAGAGTTTCTCCCATGGGTCAGTGGACAGTAGGGCCCGAACAGCATTAGCAAGTTGGACTTGCTCTAGGGCGGCCTAGTCAATGCATCGTCTGGCTCCTAGCGGTCGTGCTCGTAGGATCTGAAATAACTCCTCTTGGGAGTTCTGTGGGAATTGAATGAATGGATGGCAGGTTTCGGCTGTGGTCTAGAGGATGAACCACCGGGCCCCTTTTGTTTCTTTGAAGCGAGGACGACAACTTTCTTTCCACGCGACGAAGACATAATTCCTAAAAACAAAATAGAAAATGACATGCATTAGTCCTAAAAATTGAAATTAAAATATGAATAATAATAAGTTCTTATACTTAATCGAAACAAAACATATGAAAAATAGTATTTGATTCACTAACCTAAATAATCATTCTATTTGTCCTAAGCATGTTAGCAAATTATGGAGGCATGGGTAGTAATTTATACTAAATGAATACTAATCTAGATAAGAAAGAGTGGCAAGCAAAGGAAAGTCTAAGTGGCATCATGAAGTTCTCTATATTATTCTAGATTGTTCATGCTAAATCAATGAATTTCATGCCTAAAAATAATGCAAAAACGAAATAAAACATGTTATTAACATAAAAATAAAAAAAAACTAGAAATTAGAGAGAAAAATGAGAAAAAGGAACCGAATAGGTGACTAATGGAGTGGAGCACAGTCGTGGTACGGGCAGCATGGTCGTGGAGGAGCTTTTGAGGCCGGCGGCGGCACTAGGAAGGGTTGTGGTGGTGTTTGGCTGGGGGGATTTTAGGGTTTTGAATGAAGGAAATGAATAGTGGCTTGTTTATATAGTTTTTAGGTTACACGGGTATCTCACACACCCGTGTGGCTTGGGTTTGGCCCGTGTGGTTTGAAATTTAGGGATTTTGGCGCGCCTGGTTCGAGACACATGCCCGTGTACCTAGGGCGTGTTAAGTCACACGGCCGTGTCCTTCGACGTTTGCTTCTCCCATGACCGTGTAGGGGGTCACACGCCCATGTCTGATTTGACAAGTTCGACCACGATTTGGGGGCATGGGCATGTCACACACCCGTGTTGGATTTGGCAGTGTTGGCCACGACTACATCGCACGGTCGTGGCATGTTGTTGAAGCCCGTGTTTTTAGAAAAAATTTTACCCTGCTTGTACATGGCCAAATTGCACGGTCGTGTCTCTGCTCATAGTGTCCACACGGCCTTGGGCATGCCCGTGGGCATGGCCGTGTGGTCCGAAAATCCTACATTTAAAAAGGGTTAGTCAATGTATTAGAAGTTTGAAATAGAAGGATTTACTAAGTTGGTGCTCGGGTTGCCTCCCAAGAAGTGCTTATTTAGAGTCTAAGCTCGACTCTGCTTGTATGTATCATGACGAGAGTTCGTGAAGCTGAAGCTCCTCCTTATTATTCTTGAAATTCTCACCTCTATAATGTTTAAGTCGATGGTTGTTTACCTTGAAAGTACTGTGTTTTGGATAAATCACCTTAACTGTGCCGTATGGAAAGATAGTTTGAATAGTGAATGGGCCTGACCATCTTGATTTGAGTTTTCCAGGGATTAGTTTAAGCCTTGAGTTGTATAGCAAGATAAGATCACTGGTTTTGAACTGCTTAGGTTATCTCAAACGATTGTCATTGCGTCGCTTTGTTGCTTCCTTATATAATCGTGAGTTTTTGTAGGCATTGTAGCGCCATTCGTCTAGCTAATTTAATTGCATTAAACATTTCTCACCTAGAAGCTTAAAATCAAGATTTAAAAATTTAATAGACCAAAATGCTTTATGTTCAAGTTCAAATGGCAGATGACAACTTTTTCCGTAGACGAGTCTATAAGGGGATGTTCCTATGGGAGTTTTGAATGCAGTTCTATAAGCCCATAAAGCATCATCTAGTTTTTTTGACCAATCTTTCCTATTTGATTCTATTGTTTTCTCAAGAATGCATTTTAATTCTCTATTTGTTACCTCAACTTGTCCACTGGTTTGTGGATGAGAAGGGGTAGCTATTCTATGGTGTACTCCATATCTTTTCAAAACTTTGTCAAATTGGGTATTACAAAAATGAGTACCCCTATCACTGATAATTATCATAGGTGTTTCGAATCGAGAGAAAAGTTTTTTAAGAAAACGTACTACCATTCTAGCATAATTAGTAGGTAAGGCTTGGGCTTCCACCCATTTTGACATGTAATCTACTGCTACTAGTATGTACTTATTCCCAAATGAAGTAGGGAAAGGACCTATGAAATCAATACCCCATACATCAAATATTTCACATAAGAGTATATAGTTTTGAGGCATTTCATTATGTTGAGAGATATTACCTGTTCTCTGGCATTTATCGCAAGAGGTTACATACCTGTTGGAATCTTTGAAAAGGGTGGGCCAGTAAAAGCCTAATTCGAGTACTTTGTGAGTAGTTCTAACTCCACTATGGTATCCTCCTGTTCATCCCGAATGGCAGTGATCTAGAATTTTATATGCTTCTATCTCAGTAACGCATCTTCAAATGACTTGATCTGCACAAATACAAACAAGGAAAGGATCTTCCCAAAAGTAGTTTTTCACATCAGCGAAGAATCGCTTCTTTTGCTAATGGGTCAACCCTTTTGGGGTTATATCAGCTGCTAAATAATTTGCAAAATTAGCAAACCAAGGAACTGCAGCTTCTGTTAAGGCTAGGAATTGCTCTTTAGGGAATAAGTCATTTATTTTAACGAGGTCTTTTGGGTGTGGATTTTCCAACCTTGAAAGGTGATCTGCTGCCAAATTTTCAGCTCCCCTCTTGTCTTTTATCTCTAAGTCGAATTCCTGTAATAATAGAATCCATCTTATTAATCGAGGTTTTGCATCAGTTTTAGTTAAAAGATAACGAAGAGCGGAATGATCAGTGTAAACAATGACTTTCGACAATATTAAATATGACCTGAATTTATCAAATGCAAAAATAACAGCTAGCAATTCTTTTTTTGTGGTAGTATAGTTTGCTTGTGCGGCCGTCAAAGTTTTGCTAGCATAATAAATCGGTCGAAAGTGCTTGTCTTTTCGTTGTCCTAAAACTGCACCTATTGCAAAATCACTCGCATCACACATTAGTTCAAAAGATAGATTCCAATCAGGTGAAATCACAATCAGGGAATTAACTAACTTTCCTTTGAGAGTGTTAAAAGACTCTAAACATTCCTGGTCAAAGTTGAAAAGTACATCTTTTTCTAGTAATTTTGTTAAAGGCTTAGCTATTTTAGAAAAATCTTTAATAAATCTTCGATAAAAACCAGCATGTCCTAAAAAAGCTTCTTATGGCCTTAACTGAATTAGAGGGAGGTAATTTTAGAGGGAGGTAATTTTTCAATGGTTTCAAATTTTGCTTTATCTACCTCTATCCCTTTACTAGAAATTTTATGTCCTAATACAATACCTTCTTGAACCATAAAGTGACATTTTTCCCAATTAAGCATAAGATTTGTCTCTTCACCTCTTATTAAAACACGTTTTAAATTATTAAGATAAAGTTGGAAGGAGTTACCAAAAACCGAAAAGTCATCCATAAATACCTCCATGATGTCCTCCACGAGTTCGTCAAAGATAGCTATCATGCATCACTGAAAAGTAGCAGGAGCATTACATAATCCAAAAGGCATTCTACGATAAGCAAACGTACTGTATGGACATGTGAATGTTGTCCTTTCCTGATCTTCTGAAGCTATCGGGATTTGGAAGTAACTAGAGAGGCCGTCCAAGAAACAGTAATACATGTGTCCTGACAGTCTTTCCAACATCTGATCTATAAAAGGTAAGGGAAAATGGTCTTTCCTGGTTGCGTCATTCAGCTTCCTATAATTAATACAGACTCCATCATGTGACTGTTCTTGTAAAAATTAATTCCTCTTTGTCATTAGACACCACAGTCATGCCTCCTTTCTTAGGAGCAACCTGCACAGGACTTACCCAAGAACTGTCAGAAATAGGATAAATAATGCCTGCGTCTAGAAGTTTAATTACCTTGACTTTTACGACTTCCTTCATGTTGGGATTCAATCGTCTCTGAGTTTGCACTGATGGCTTGTATTCATCTTCCATTAAAATTTTGTGGGTGCAAAAAGAAGGGCTAATTCGTTTGATATCAGAAATCTTCCAAGCTATAGCTTTTTTGTGTTCTCTTAACACTTGAAGTAATTCCTCTTTCTCTTCAGTGCTCAAATCTGATGCGAAATCACTGGTAATGTAGAATCATCTCCCAAAAATGCATATTCTGAGTGGTCAGGCAATTGTTTTAGCTCTAATTTAGGAGATTCATCAATCGAGGGTTTTTGTCTCAGTTTGTCTTTTCACTTAATACCTTCATAACTTATGTGCCTCGTGACAAGTTCATGGGAGTTCAATTCCTTCATTACTTCTTTTACTTCAGTGGTGGCTTCATCTTCCTCCCCACCTTGAATAAGACACAGTTTCAACGTGTCTTCAAGAGTGATTTCCTGTATATTGTCTTGAACAAAAAATCAATAACATCAATGAAATAACAGGAATCATCTTGTTCTCTAGAAAATCGCATAGCACCATAAATTTTAAAGACAACTTCTTCTTCACCAACCCTAAGTACTAATTTACCATTCCCTACATCAATAATAGCTCTAGCAGTGGCTAAGAATGGGCGTACTAAAATTAAAGGTACTTCAATATCTTCATCCATGTAAAGCACAACAAAATCAACAAGGAATATGAATTTATCTACTTTTACTAACACATCTTCAATGATTCCCCTAGGATATTTAACAGATATATCAGCTAATTGAATACTCATCCTAGTGGGCTTTGGTTCCCCTAGACCTAATTGCTTGAACATTTTGTAGGGCATTAGGTTAATACTAGCACCTAGATCAGCTAAGGCTTTTTCAATGATTAAACTACCAATTAAGCAAGGAATAGTAAAACTCCCTGGATCTTTCAGTTTGGCTGGCAGTTTATTTTGGAGAATAGCTGAGCATTCTTCGTTGAGTTCCACTGTGGCTAGTTCTTCCAATTTCCTTTTGTTTGTGAGAAGCTCCTTTAAAAATTTTACGTACTTTGGCATCTGCAAAATTACTTTAACAAAAGGTAAGTTAATATGTAGCTGTTTAAAAAGGTCAAGAAATTTACCGAATTGAGCATCCGTGCGGTCTTTCTTTAACTTTGCTGGATATGGTATAGGTGGCTTATATTCTTTAAGTGCTGGCGGAGTGCTTTCCTTAGGTTCTTCTTCCTCTACCTTGTCCTTTTTAGATTCCTGAACAGGCTTCTTTTCTGGTTCAGTGAGTACTTTCCCATCCCGTAGAGTAATTGCTTTTACATGTTCTCTAGGATTTGGTTCAGTATTACTCGGCAAACTACCTTGTGGTCTATCAGATATCATCTTTGCGAGTTGACCAATTTGATTCTCGAGCCCTTGAATGGATGCTTGCTGGTTTTTTAGTGCCATTTCAGTGTTTTAGAAATGGGTTTCTAACGCGGCCATAAATTTGGTAAACATCTCTTCAAGGTTTGGCTTTTTCCTTGTTCTGGAGGTGGCTGTTGAAATTCCGAAGGAGGTTGTTGTCTTTGATTTCCTTGTCCTCCCCATGAAAAATTAGGGTGGTTCTGCCAACCTGCATTGTAAGTATTACTATAAGGGTTATTTTGAGATCTAGAATTGTTACCCATATAGTTGGCTTGCTCGGTTTCCATGCTATGTCCATAAAAGGAATAATCTGGATTGTACATGTTTCCCTGAATTGTGTCACACTACATCACTGGATGTGCCTGCGTAGAACCAACAAAATTATCAATCTTTTTACTTAAAAGTTCTACCTAATTAGAAAGCATGGTGACGCATCAATGTTTAAAACTCCTGCAGCTTTTGTAGGCTTTGTCCTCATGACTTGCCACTGATAGTTATTCAGTGACATCTCTTTGATAAATTCGTAGGCTGCTTCTAGTGTTTTGTTATTGATTGTTCCTCTGGTGGCTGCATCTATCATTTGTCTTGTTGAAGGATTCAAACCATTGTGAAAGGTTTGAACTTGTAGCCAAAGAGGTAACCCATGGTGAGGGCACCTTCTCAAAAGATCTTTATATCTCTCCTAGGCATCATTAAGTGCCTTTAAATCCATCTGCACAAAAGAAGAGATATCATTCCGTAATTTAGCTGTTTTAGCTAGAGGAAAATACTTAAGTAAAAATTTTTCGGTCATCTGTTCCCATGTAGTGATTAAGCCTCGTGGTAGAGAATTTAACCATTGTTTAGCTTTATTCCTTAAAGAAAAGAAAACAGTCGAATGCGAATGGCATTATCAGAAACATCATTGATTTTAAAGGTATCATAGAATTCCAAAAAATTAGCTCCATGTGAATAGGGATCCTCATCCTGTAAACTATCAAACTGCACAAATTGCTGAATCATCTGAATAGTGTTAGGCTTTAATTCAAAATTGTTTGCAGCAATAGCAGGTCTAATAATACTAGATTGAGTACCAGCCAAATTAGGTTTAGCATAATCATACATAGTACGAGGAGCACCATTTTAGTTCACTGGTTCTACGGCTATCGCGGGAGGTGGTAGATTGTCTTGATTTGCTTCCATCTCTTCCGTAGGTTTTGGCTCTTGTTCTTGTCCTTGTTCAGGATAATTAAGGCTTCGTCTGATTTCTCTACGATTTCTGCGAATTGTAGCTTCTAAATCTTCGTCAAAAAGCAATGGTCCTGCTGGGTATCTTCTAGTCATAAACTAGAGATACCTAGAGGAAAAGAAAATTTCATAAAAATAAAAATAAAATTAAGCTGAAACTAAATAAAAATAAATATGGCTAAAGTAATAAAAATAGAGTGTTCCTAATATTTTAGTTCCCCGGCAATGGCGCCAAAAACTTGATATTCACGATATGAAGTAATAAAATTTATAATAATGATCACACCAGAAACTAACTATTATCACGATTTTTAGGCAAGCGCACCTATCGAACAGTAGTATAGCTTAGTGGCAAGACCGAGATATCGTACCTAAGGGAACCAAAAGTACTAGTACTAACTTTCTTTCTATTATTTAACCTGAGAATAAAAGGGGTTTTTATTAAACTAAACTAATTCTAAAACTAACTAAGAATGCACAAAAAGTAAATTGGGGAAAACTCTTAGGAAAAATTGATTGATTTGGACAATACTCAAGGAAGAATCCACCTAGACTTCACTTATTATCAACTCTTGAACAAGACGATTTATTCACTTGACTTGATCTATAGAAATACTTAATTTATGTTAATACCCGTTGAGGATAAGAACAACTAATGCTAGGTTGATTAACTAAAATCTCTTTCTAATTAAAACCCCTAGTATTACATTAACTCGATCTATGGATTCCCTTATTAGGTTTGACCCTAATCTGGCAGATTTTTGTCGCCCTATGTCTAGAGTTGCATGCAACTCTGCTTAATTGTGTTGGATCTACTCCTATGCAGGGACTTTTGCTCCTCTACATATGCATATTCGACTTAAATCAATATCCCGAAAATATCAATTTAAGGGTTAAAAACACAATTAAGAACAAATCAAATATTTATCATGTAATTCAAAAGAAAGTAATAATAAGATCTGTCTTAGGTTTTATCCCCCTCAAGTATTTGGGGGATTTAGTTCATATTTATAAAGGAAAACATCTCAGAAGAAATAAAATAACAAAACATAAAGAACCCAAAAACCCTTGTAGGAATTTGAAGGGAGATCTTCAGTCCTGAGGCAGAATTCGGCTTCTGAGATGGGTCAATCGGCTTCACTCAGAGTAATTCCTTGCTTCTAATCTCTGTGTTGGCAGAAATAAGGCACTCTTTTGTGGGAGAAAAAGCACACCTTTGTAGTTGCCACCTAGGGTCTTTATATAGAGCTTTGGAGTGCCTTTCTTAGCCCCTAAGTAGCCTTTTCCGAGTGAAATTGCACTTCCTCACGACAGGGACATGCCCGTGTGCCATGGCCATGTGGATCGAGACCCAAGCCGTGGTCGGGTCTGTTGATGGTGGCACGGCCGTGTGATTCGGGGTTGGGCCGTGTTCGAGATTTAGGATGGCACAGCCATGTGACACGAAGGCGTGGTGAATCTCCGGGCCGTGTTGTTTTCATTCTTTGGCCCATTTTCACCGTTTTTGGCCTGTTTCTTACTCTTTTCTCTTCCTTAAGCTCACCTGGGCATAAAACATGAAATAGAAGGATTAAGAGTACCAATTTCCACAAATTCAATGATAATTCATCCAGAAATTAAGCTAAGTATGAGGTAAAAACATATATAATTTATCGTTTATCACTGATGTAACTGCTTTGATTGATCCTGGATCGACCGATTCATATGTCTGTGTGTATCTAGTGTCTAGTAAGAGTTTACCTATTAAGTCCACTGAATTTTTGGTTAAAGTATCGAACCCCTTAGGTCAGTATGTCCTAGTTGACAAAGTTCGCAAGAACTGACCTTTGATGACTCAGGGTTACTATTTTTTGGCTGATTTGATGCTTTTACCATTTGATGAATTCGATGTGATTTTAGGTATGGATTGGTTGACTTTGCATGATGCTATGGTAAACTATAGACAAAAGACTATTGAGTTGAAATGTCAGAATAATAAAATTCTTCGTATAGAATCTGATGATTTGAGCGAATTGCCTATTGTGATATCGTCTATGCTAGCTCAAAAATATGTGACAAAGGGTTGTAATGCTTATCTTTCTTATGTACTGGATACAAAAGTGTCTGAATCAAAGATTGAATCAGTACTAGTGGTTTGTGAATATCCAGATGTGTTTCCAAAAGAGTTACCTGGTTTACCACTAGTTAGGGAAGCTGAGTTTGTTATTGAATTAGTACCAGAGACATCACTGATATCATTAGCTCCATACAGAATGGCTCCTACAAAGTTGAAAGAGTTGAAATCTCAGTTGCAAGAGTTAACAGATAGAGGTTTTGCACAACCTAATTTTTTGCCCTGGGGTGCACCAGTTCTGTTCGTAAAGAAGAAAGATGGGTCAATGAGATTGTTTATCGACTATCGACAGCTCAACAAGGTTATAATCAAGAACAAGTATCCTCTACCAAGAATTGATGATTTATTTGATCAGTTGAAAGGAGCAACACTATTTTCTAAGATTGATTTACGTTCTGGCTATTATCAGTTGAGGGTTAAAGACTCTAATGTACTGAAAATTGCGTTCAGAACCAGATACGGATATTATGAATTTCTTGTTATGCCATTTGGGTTAACTAACACTCCTGTAGTATCTATGGACTTGATGAAAAGAATTTTTAGACCGTATTTGGATAGATTCGTCATGGTATTCATTGATGATATATTGATTTATTTTCGAGATGAGTCAGACCATGCCGAGCATTTGAGAATAGTGTTATAAACATTGAGAGATAAACAACTGTTTGCTAAATTTAGCAAATGTGAGTTTTGGCTCCAAGAAGTTGGATTTTCGGGACACATTGTTTTAGCGCAAGGCATCAGAGTTGATCCGAGAAGATTTCAATCATTATTGACTGGAAACCACCAAGAAACATATCTAAAGTCAGAAGTTTTCTGGGATTAGCTGGCTATTACCAAATTGATTTTAATGTTTATTTTCCTAAAATTTTCCTGAGTTCTCAATTTAGTCCCGAATTGATTTTAATGTTTGTTTTGGACCTCGATGGTTCGTATTAAGGACTATATGATTGAATTTGAATGTTTATTGATTGGATATGAGAAATGAATATGAAATGTATGATTATTTATGTGGTAAGTCTGGCAATGCTCCTTAATCCTATTCTGACGATGGATACGAGTTAAAGGTGTTACACAGGACATATGAGATCATTGAAAAAAATCGAACTTGTTGCATATTGATTGGCATTATTGCCAAAGCTAGACAGAAATTGCAATGTTATTTATGCGTATATGTTACAATGGTATCACCAGATCCGTCACATGTTATATCTCTGATAGGAATTGAAATTCAGCTTGACATGACTTATAGTGAGGGGCTGATTGAAATTCTGGTATGTGAAGTGAAAGAAATGAAATAAATGGTAGCTTTAGTAAATTTTTTTGGCAACAACGTGATATAGAAGAAAATATTTGGAAACTGGAAAAAAATTTATGAGAAAGTAATATTTGAACCTCTTTACTAGTAGGATTTTCGAGGACGAAAATTCTTAAGGGGGAGAGTTGTAACAGCTAGTTTCCAGTAAAAATTAGAACAGTGGTTTTGGGACCACAAATTTGATTCTGGTGGGAAAATTTATTTTAATATTATTTTATGGTCTATAGTATGATGGAAATCTCATATGAAAATTTCGTAAAGAAATTGTAACAGTTACATGTCAAATTTGATAAAGGACCAAATTGCACAAAATGCAAAAGTTGAGTTCTAATAGCCAAAAGGATTAAACAGCTGTAGAACTTTAAAGTAGAGGTCCTTATATGGAAAATAGACCATTTAAAAATGCTTAGTAGTTAAGGATGATGATTCATCCATGGAAAAAAAAATAAAGAAAAGGATAAAATTGGAAAGATAGGAACTAAAAATGATAAATGATAAAAAAATAAAAATATCATCATTTTATATCATCTTTCCCAAATTAAAAGCATGAAACCCTAGCTCAAGCCAACTTATTTTGCTTGATTAGGTATGTTTCCTTGCCCCGTTTTTAATGATTTTTATATTTTTGAGATCGTAATAACTTAATTTAGCTATCTCGGGGATTAATTTGTAAAGATAACAAAGTACTAGGGTTTTTCCATGGATAAGTATAGCTGATTTATGAAGTTTTATGGCAGAAAATGAAAGGTTATTGAAAGATAAAAAAAAATTTAGTAAAGTGAATTTTGATGAAATTGTGATTTAGGGACTAAATTGTAAAAATGTGAAATCTATGGAAAAATTCTAAATTTTATGAAATACATGGGCTATAAATGTTACATGTAAAATTTAGCTAGGCTTCGAATAAGGATTAAATTGCAAGAATTTCATTTTTCGAGCCTAGAGATGAAATCGTCATTAACTAAAGTATAGGGGCAAAATAATAATTCTGCTTAAAATGTACATGAAATGAGTTATTACACGACCTACCTGAAATACATGAAATGATGATACCTGATATATGGAAATATGAGATGATGCTATATGAACATAGAAATTGCTTGATGAATATCATCATCCATGATTATAGTATTGTACACCTCGAGTGTACTACTCGTGTGACAAATATTTCCAATGATTTAATGGGCAAAGTTTCGACATGAAATAACCTAAACTCGAGATGACTTATTATGAAAATGTACTTGAAATACATGATTGTGAATTGTATTTGTTATATGAATACATGATGTGGAAAGCATATGTACATGGAAATCTAATCATTGATGAGCCTATACATGTTTCTTGATATTTGTATGAGTATATGACTAGCAAGGGTGATGAGGATACGTGTTAGGGCTCTTGATCAAATTGATTGAATGTATCTGACATGTCTATCTTGAATTTATAAATGAATGGTAGGTTAATTACCATGTTATACGAACTTACAAAGCATTATATGGATACTCTATTTTATTTTTCCCCTGTTCTATAGTAAATCGGAAGCTCATTGGATTGGAAGCTCGACAAAGATCACTGACACTATCCAGCGACCTATTTCGGTATATATGGTAAATCAATTACGGTTATAATGGCATGTATAGGTTGATTAGCCAATGTTGGTATGTAAATGTTTTGGTTATAACTAGCCATTGGAATGGCTTGTAATGAATATGTTTTGATATATATAAATGAAGCTATAACATGTTTAGTGTTTGCTTAAATGGTTGATTAATAGATGTCATGTTGGCATATTGATAATTTTAGCATATTTGGTAAAATATGCATAAAAGTGAATTTGATAAGTTAAGTAAGTTTGTATATTTTATTACAAGATAGCAAAGTGTCATGTGAGGTATTTAAGAGCACATTCGTTGTATGTGGTGATATGTCATGTATGAAACTTGGTTTTTACATTGAATTAATTGTTTTAAATTGGCTTGTGAACATGTTAAAGTATTGGTGTAGGAGGAAGGCAAAATGGGTGAGAAATAAGGCTAGGAAATGGCCTTATTTTGTCCACATAGGCAGAGACACGAGCATGTGTCCTTGCCGTGTGTGACACACGGCCTAGCACAAGGGTATGTGACCTAGCCATGTGTCCCTTGCATCTTAAAAATTCAAAACAAAATGCTCAAAATTGATCACACGGCCTAGCACACGGGTGCGTGGCTTGGCCGTGTGACCCCTGCTCCTTAATATTTTGCAAGTCAGAGAGTTACACGAGCTGGGGACACGGCCATGCGACCTACTTCATATACCACACAACCTAGGACATGGGTGTGTCATTTGGTCGTATAAGCTACACAAACTTGTGACGCCTGCATCTAGGAAAAATTTTGAAATTTCGTGAAAAATTCTCTTAGTTCCCGATTTAGTCCTGACTTGTTTAAAATGTATGTTTTGGGCCTCGAATGCCCTAATAAGGGACTTTACGATAAATTTCTAACATGTATGATAAAATAATATGAAATTTTCATATTCAATTCGTAAGTTCTGGTAGTGCTCTGTAACCCTGTTCCAATGACAGATACGAGTAAGGGGTGTTACAAGTGTTGCAACATTGTATCTAGTGTCACGATATCAAATGGTCGTGTTATGGCACCAAAGGTAGTTTTGCTCCAAGACTTTGTTTTTGCTTCTGTCTTCGATGTTGCGACATTAGTGTCATGGTGTTGCGACATTGACTTTAGTTTTGGTCCAAATATGCATCTTTAGCTTCCGATTTGTCCTACAAGATCATGTAACCTTATTTAGATATATAAAATATAATAAAAACTTCTAAAAAACAGAACTTACTACTTTAAGCATGAAAACCTAAATATATACTAAGATGATTTTATTAACTATTAAACAAGCTAAAGTTACGTGTAAAAAAGATGTAAATAATAGTGTAATTCGTGATAGATTACTCCCATACACTTAACTTGTTACTTGTCCTAAAGCAACCAAAACACATATATAGGAAAAAGAGGAAAAAATTATTGTGAAAATGACTTGATTTATTTCTTTAAACAAGCTAGAGTTAGTGAAGTTAGATGTAAATAAGAACCTTAGACCTAAGCTCTCGCCCATAGTTAACTTTTTTCTTGTCCTTAAGCAAACTAAGTCTAAACACATAGCATGCAATAATAAGACATCCTTTGGATTTTATTACTACTAAGAACATGATTGTCAAATATTAAAGGTATAACAATTCTTATCGCACATGTAACTTAATCTTGATAGTTCGATGCATTGAAACTTTTTAAAGTAAATTGGGGTTAGTTTACCAAGTTACATTACTAACAAATTAGAAGTAATTCCCATGATCAATTATTTAACAATATCACCATTAACATAAATCAAACAAATAGGGAGCAAATACAATCATGTGAATAAAAAATATTCATTAAGTATACTTATTAGCAATTTTAGAAGATTATGCATAGAGAACGCTTAAGTCACATTGGTATTCTAGGCTTGTAGCGTTCTAAGGCTTCGAATGGTATGAGTTCAAAGAAAAATATGGCTCAAAATGGTTCAAACACTAGATAGTTAGGCACGTGACATTATTCCCTTTCTTCCCCTTAAATGTGCCATCCAAGCTCACCTCATTTTGTTTCCCTCTCTCACGTACCTTATCTCTCCATGAAGGAAGATACAATATAATACTAGCAATTATGGTAGGCTTAATGAGTTTTGGTGCATTGATGACTGAGTTTTCTTTCACTTTTGTGACTTTTTGTTTTTATCATTTTGGCTTTTTACATTTTTTTTCAATCACAATGCTTTTGTTTCTGTTCTTTGCTTTTTCTTCTCATTTTTAATTTTGACAGGATTTGTAACACCCCTAACCCAGCCCCGACGTTATGGCCGAATCTGGCATGTCACTATGCACTGTTTTTCGAAAATATGAACTCCGTTGATAAAGACTTATTGCAAGTTAAAAACAAACCCCTTAAAAGTAAGAAAAACCCTTTTACGGTTATATATAAACTTTAGTGTATTAAGTTTTTTTGTTATCATCCAATCCATTAGGTAAAACGTTAGTCTTATTAGATTGCCATTATTTTATTAATCCGATTTAGTTGCGAAAGCTTTTCAAAACTTTGAAGGTTAAATCGAATGTCTTCTCCTAAACTAACAGTTTAAAGTAAACCAGCAAATGCCCAATTAAAATTCAAAACCATAAAAAGGCCTTATTATAGAATTAAAACCCAAAATGAAAATTCAGATAAAAGCGAAATCATGCATAGCATGACTGCGGTCATGTTGCCACCTCTCAGTCCCTCGCAACACCCAATTGCCTAAGGCTGTGGATTACCTGTACAGTGAAAAAGAAGGGTGTGTTTATGAAAAACTCAGTGTGCAATTCCCTACCTAACAGTCAGAATATAGTATGTAGTAACAGTCCGGGCCTTTAGCCCAATACAGTATCTATGGGGGCCATAGCCTAATATAGTAATAGTACAGTGCAGTAATGCAACCATGCAACCCACCCCAATCTAGCCAGACACACCACTCTGTACCACCAACACACCATGTGGGGGTAAAATTGACCCACCCAGCCAACACATCAATATCGCAGCCGAGTTGCCAGTAGTAGTATCGCAGCAAAGCTGCCAGTAACAGTAGCGCAACAAAGCTGCCAGTAACACTATATATGGCAAAGCCCCCAGTACAGTATACTTCCTCCATAACAGTATCCCAATCCCATGCAGTATGTCATGTCATAAATCATATGTGTATGTAAAATGTCATGCTTAGTAGCAGTCATGTTTATATCATAAATACATCAGTCAATCTACCTCTAGGGGTATAACGGTCCTTTTACCCTTTGGGGGTATTTTGGTCATTCACCTATAATGGGGTCTTGGTACACATACTGACCTCTTAGAGGGTCTACAGTCGCCTCGAGCGACTTATGTAACCAAAACAGTCATAATAGTGTAAATGGGCCCAAGGCCCATTACCCGGCCCTAGTGGGCCCACACGCTTATGTGACCCATTTAGCCCAAGTTTAGCCATGGCTATGCGAACTACACAGTCCAGTCCAGTATTTGCCATGTATCGTGGTTTTAATTCATGTGGGGCTCACGAGCCCATTGGGTCCACACAGCCCATTTCGACCCAACACGTTCCAAAACAGCATAAGCCCATAAAAATGCTCATGGTGGCCTCTACAGTCTTACGCCCACGATTCGTGGACTCGGCTTACCACACGAACGATCGCATGCCCATGTGGCCTCAAAGCCATACTTTCCGGCTTTTCGGCTTTTGCCGATTTACAATAGCAATAGTGAGATTACACACTTGTTTGCGCAACCGTTCCAAATTTTTTAAGCACCCAACCTACATTCATCCGAACATATAGTCAGTCTTTCATTCATTAGTGTTCATAACCACTAAATCCCCAAATTGATACTCCTTCTTACCTTGATCGAATGATATGCGATTTATTTCACTTGAATCGCTAGCTGAAACTGATCGCACACTTCTTGCCGATTCACTGCACTAATAATAGAACTTATTAGGTAGATTCGATCACAAGTGTGACTTAAATCCTCAAACATTAATCTTACAAAATCAATGAAATATTCGGCCTACCCAAAAAGGAAGGTAATGCGTTTACCTTATTCAAATAATAAGAAAAAGATTTGATCGCTTCCAGATTACTTGTACTCCACCATTCCTTATGAAATACCTAGAATCCCATGAACATCATAACATGAGAAAGGGATCAACAATCGTAATCAGAGAACATGTAGAAGTATTTGACTTCAAAAAAAGATAGAGGAAAACAGATTCAAACACATAACAATAACAGAGAAATAAATGAGGGAACTTATAGGTACCTACTGATTTGTTAAGACTCCTACAGAACCAAAATATCAATAACAATAGTAGAGCACAGAATGATCGAAGAAGATCGTGACCAATCAGTCTACCACACAGAAAAAAGAAAAGGTAGATGAAAAGAATGGAAAAGGAACAATCAACTAAGAGAAAACCGAAAGAAAAGAAATGGTGCGGCTAAACGTGGTCAAGATAAAAATGGAAGAGTAGAAAGGTAATCCAATGTCCAAGGCTCAAAAGAAAAAACGAACTAACAGGATTCCTTTAGAAGTATTCGGCACAGTAGAGAAAAAACACCAACAAAACAAAATACAAAAACCCAAGATGACAAGCAAAACAAATGGCACTCACTCCCCTATCCCAAAAACCAAATTCGACATAAGGAGAGACCCATTTTCGGCACACAACCACTCCTTGATCCACTCCTCACACCGCTCCATTTTTTCTCCCTAATTTCCTCCTTAATCTTTTCCTTGATTTCCTCCACCCAACACTCCCTGACCGATTCAAACTTCCCTCAACAGAGTTTCAATCAACCTCTGCTTCTTACACTGCAAAAGTAGCAAAATGAATACTCTTTTACATTGCCATGACTTGAACCTTAGAGCTTAGATACACTTCACATGCCATTCACCACTAGACCCCTAGGCCTTTTTATGTCATATTCTCACCACAGTTATTTTTAAAGCCTTCAAACAAGAGCCAAGGTTCACTTAAGAGAAAAACATAAATTTTGCAAAAGCCAAAGCTTAAACATAGGACTTCCCAGACACAAATAGACTCAAATCTCCTAGCCATTAAAGCAAACATGCAACTTGTGCCACAACGTGCATAATTACAAGATTTACATTTTTACAGAGTTATAATATTTTTCTTTTTGGCACATTTGTGCTTGACCTATAGTCACTGTATCACATTATTTCTTCATTTTTTGCTCTTTTTTTAATCCACTGTAATTTATCTACTTAAACCCTCATATCTATGGCATGATGTCTATTTTTTAATATATTAAATGACCAAAGATATGGAAGAGTTCAAGTTTTATGTGTGGTCTTGGGATTTCAATTTTGTTGGTTCATCAAAAAGGAGTTATCAGGCTCAAATAAGGAGATTAGAGATTCATAGCATTCAGGTATGGTCATTTGAGATCTGGTTATTCAAAAAATGCCTTTGGTCATCCCTTAAGCATCCCACCATACACAATTTCTTTCATTATTCAAATTAAACCAAATGAATAATAATCAATTCAAGCATTCAAGTTTCTACGACTATCTATAAGACTTATATCTCATATGGCATTGTCAAACATTTTTAGTTAGGTAATTCTAATCTATTATGCAATTTAACTAGAATCAATTTCCCTTAAAAATAATCAAATAATCTTATATTAATAAAAAATTTCATGCTTGACAAGAACCATTACATGCTTTATTATCTTCAATTGCTATTCATAGTATTAATATAATCCAAGCACCATGCAACAACAATAATAACTTTTTTTTTCTTTTTGTAAGTAAATAAATAATTAACTAAAATAAATTAAAAACACATAAACTAATCCTATGTTCTTTCCCCTACATTTTAGAGCATACATTGCCTTTAATGTAAAATAATTAAAATGCAAACAAGAAAACTTACCTGAGTAGGCCGAGTTCTTATTGTTATGACATAATGTAAAAAATATATAAATATAAATAAAAAGAAAAAGAAAAAGTGTCAATAATGGATGGCATAACGTCTACATATATTTGGATGAACTTGGACCTTCAATGTTGCAAGGTGCGTTCTGTCTAGGATGTCACGACATTAGGGTGTAATATCGTGACATCAAGCCCAGTTTCTGACTTGTTTGATTTTTTTTTTTTTTTGTTTTATCACTCCATGGTATCTATACCTGCCTTGGGAAAAAAACGACACACAATGAAGATTAATAAATATAAAATAAATGAAAAAAAACTAACAAAATTTAAAGTAGGAAATAGAAGTTCTTTAAAAATCGGGACGATCAGTTTCGCCACCATAGAAGAACTTCCAGCTAGTTCTTGACACTTGATTCAACATTTGTTCCTCTGTCAATGTATATGAACCAGCCCCTTCAGTTGATTCCATTGATATTGTCTTACTTTTTACCACCAGGACATCCACATTACAAGCCACTTGGTACCAAATCTGAGCCAACCCCAAATCATTTTCTGGAGTATTATTGCCTCAAGCTTCCTTCCCTCCATGTCACGTGAAGTTTAGTCACTCAAGCTTTATTTCCCTTGTCGAATGAGAATGAATCAAACTCATTGACCTCTTTCGCACCTTACATACTACAACTAGAAAGTGTATTGGCTTTTCTACACTTTCATTTAAGATCAGTTTAAGCTCCATGTCAGTGGTTACTTATACTTTTGCGTTAGTGACTGCATCTATTGTTATGATTGTTTCTACATCAATTACATTGGGGACACCTTTGGGGATGTTCAATTTATCAACACAGTTCCCAATTCTAAAGTCTTGCTGATTTCTGTTATCTATGTTCGAACGATTGTCAAGAATACAGTGGTCATAATGGTCAGAGTTGACAACATCGTGTATGACCTCTTCCTATAGAGGTAATGCCTCTGATATCTCTCTGAGCATTCCATCATCTATGTCATCTTATCTAACATGCTTGGTGTTGGATGTTTAATTGTTAGCTTGGTAGATTTGATCATAGTCATATGGATGTTGATTTAGCTCATGTATGAGTTCCTATTGATACTTGCTTTTATCTTCATTGCCATAACTCTCATGCGCATTATAAGGTAGCTCGTTAAGATGTTCAGGCATATTGTATTCATTGTTATCACTCCACTGGTTTGTCAAAGCTCTGTTCAACCAAAGTTGTCTTCCATTATTGTGCCAATGATCATACCAAAAGGACAACTTATTTGACAAGGACCAACTATCGTCATCATCAAATTTATCCATGTGTGTGTCTATGTTCTGGGCTGAAGGTTTGTTGGGCTCAATTGTTCTACATGAAAATACCCTTTGTGGATTAATAAGAGACTTGTTAGGTAATCGGGCATATCAATCTTTTTATCATTAACTTATATAAAGTTCATATAAATACCCTTGTTTTCCATGTTTTCTATTTGAATTCCATTGGCAAATCCCTATCTAACCAACTTGATTCCACATCATCATATAAATCATCCCACGTCTTGCCTTCATACCAATTGTGATCACCATTAATTACACTAATGATTAAATTTGCTTAATCAAAAAGAAAAATAAAAAATAATGAAAAACGAAAAATAAAGCTAAAATAATAAATTAATAAAATTAGCACACTATCTAAATCATTCGCCTTTTGACTAATATTATTCACAAGTAATTGATTCAATAACAATTATCATCATTGCAATCCCGGCAATGACGGCAACAACTTGATCGCCTTTAGATGCACTTACGTCTAGAGTGTGAATACTGCTGCAATATATATGGAATTGAAGCGATGTCTTCAAGTATACGGGCCATGATGTAATATAGTTTGTTACAACGAAACACTTGGTAAATAATCTGAGGATCATACCCAAGGGATTGTGGTTTGAGGAAAACTTCTATTAAGCCAATTACCAAAAATAATTGCTAATCTACTTAAGTCACAAATTAGTAGTATTAATTAGAAAACAAGATGATAATAATAAACTAAATAAATTCAACTAAACCTAAATCTACTCCTAGGTTCATGTATCGGCTTTTCCTATTCCTTGTGTTGACTACGCAAGTTATTTTAACCTAGATCCAATTATTTTACCTAATCAATTATTGATGTAGGGCATTATTTAATCAGGTAGTCATCAACCTAGTTGTGGCTCTCAGCCTCCAACTAACTTAATAAGACAACAAAAACTACTTATCTCTTGACCTCACAGTCCAGACCAATTTAGGGCTAAGGTGTTCATTGATAGATCATACCAATTTTGGGTTAATTCTCACCTAAATGACTTCCTAGGATCGTCAAGCTTAGGTTTTAAGTTCTTCTTATTTGAAACAACTGATTCACTAAGAAAATCTATCTTTCAATCAATTAATAAGATTAGAATAGTTAAAACATGCGAGATATGTATAAAGCATAAATTGATTCTAACCTTTACACAAACATTCAATTAAACAATGTTAAAGAATGAGATATAAAGAATAGGATAGAGGAAAAGTGATGCTCGTGGATTTATCAATGAAAGCATGGATCTGGAACAATCTCCCCTCATGAAAGTCTCACTTTGAAATAAGATCTTCCGGTTACAAGAACGTAAAATACCCTAAGTGAAAACTAAGAACGAAATAAAAACCTAAGAATAATTTTTGTGTCCCTAAAATTATGTGTTTAAGCTGATTACAATGGCCTTTATAAGGCTAAAATTGAAATATTAAAGTACCTAAATTGTCCTTGAAGTCCTTAGAGTTTGACTAGGACAAATAATCCTAATTTCCCTCAAAAACAAAATTATCTCATACAGGGAGTTTTTGGGTTATGTAGGGTGGTGTCGCAACACAGGCTTGTAGGGTTGCAACATCAGATCCGATGTCATGACATCAAAGGGTTGTGTTGTGACACTAAAGGCGGTTTCACTCTTGGGCTTTATTTTTGCTTCTATCTTTGATGTTGTGACATTAGATCTTGGTATCATGACATAGGCATCCATTTTTGGCCCGAATATGCATATTTAGCTCCCGATTTGTCCTACAAGACCATGTAACCTTATTTAGATATATAAAATATAATAAAAACTACTAAAAAGCATAAATTACTACTTTAAGCATGAGAACCTAAATATATACTAAGATACTTAGATTTAACAATTAAACAAGCTAAAGTTATGTGTAAAAAGGATGTAAATAATAGTGTAATTCCTCGCAATCACCTAACATTTTTAAATTACTTTAACTTGGTACAATATTTGGATAGACATTACAATAAAAAGCACCAACATTGTAAGCATTGGCTTATAATCAAAACCATATGATGCCACAAATATTTAACATGTCAATTCATTAAAT
The DNA here is from genome assembly GCA_020496765.1 of Gossypium stocksii. Taxonomy (NCBI): domain Eukaryota; kingdom Viridiplantae; phylum Streptophyta; class Magnoliopsida; order Malvales; family Malvaceae; genus Gossypium; species Gossypium stocksii. Next base: position 62,919,337 of record CM035622.1, read on the forward strand.
TTAGGTAACTAATCTCAAAAAACATATTCAATGAAATATTGAAACAATCACATATATGTTAAAGGAATTACTCTAGTCAATGTCTCATGTTCAATTCATTGAATAACTTTTCAATTAAATTTCAAGTTCATTGCATCCCATTTTAATTTCTCATATTTACATAAACCATTTTGCCCTATGAACCCTAGTAAAAGGATTCGGGTACACAAGTATCTACATTACACCAGTTGTTAGTCCAAGCTAAATATATATATATATATATATATATATATCATGTTACCTATCCAGGTTAAACCTTTATTACAACACATCAAGTTACTCGTCTGAGCTAAACTTGTGTCAAATAGTACTTGAGAATCCGTAACAAATGCTTAATTTGGTTAACGTTTGTAATAAATCTTATACATGTATGCACAAGACCCTATTGGCATGTCAATCGTATCTTAACCTTTACTAAGTTCACATGGGCATCTTTTACACATATTAACATCACATTCCAATTTAGTCCAATTGTAACCTTTTATACCAATTCACAACTAATTAATCCATAATCAAGCACACAAATGTATGTACAAATCAATTACATAACAATCTACCTAAATAAATAGCATATAAAGCTACTGACTGCCTCCGGACGTGCAACATCCAAGGTGTGAATACTACAACTAAATATATGAATATGAGGAATTGTCGACAAGTATATAGATCAAGTTGTAATATAGTTTTTACAATGAAATAGGGAGTATTTCAAGGATCATACTCAAGGGAGGCTACTACTAAATTAACATTAACCTAAACACAAATAGAATTAATTAGTAATCTAAATAAATTATATTACGATTAAACATAAAGGATAGATTTTTTGTAATACCCCTTACCCGTATTCGACGCTGGAATAGGGTACAAGGCATTACTGGACTTATCACACGAACAAACATACATTTTGGAACATGAATTTGTGTCCAAATTAAAACTTTTGACAATCACTCATAAAGTCCCTAAAACGAGTATACGAGGCCCAAAACATATATTGGAACCGGTTTGGGACTAAACCGAGAACTTTACAAAATTTTTCAAAACTTGGAAAAATTTCCACTATACAGGGGTCACACGCTTGTGTGGTTATGGGACACGTCCGTGTGAACAGGCCGTGTGGTCACACACCCCTATATCCTGACCCTGTGTAACTCTCTGACTTGTAATTTATGACCAAATTAAGCTCACACAGCCAAGTCACATACCTGTGTGCTAGGCCGTGTAGAAATATAATTTTCACAAAAATAGGTGTAGACTTCACACGGCCAGGGCACACGCTCATGTTTGAGCTGTGCCATCCACACGACTGAGACGCACGCTCGTGTCTCTACCCGTGTGCTCGATTTTGAGCATTCTGTTTCTTAAAATTAAGGTGAGGGGACACACGGCCTAAACACACGCCCATGGAGCAGACCGTGTGTCACACACGGCCTAGACACACGCCCATGTGTCTACCCATGTGGACAAAAACAAGGCTATTTACCAAGCCATTTTACCACCGTCACTCACTCACATTTACACAACATCACATGCCACAAATTTAAGTATGTAAAAGCAACCAAACAATCCCAACCAATACAATAACATGTCATTCTCATACCATTATTAATCATGCTTAGAACATCAACCTTTCCACATCAATTTAAGTAAATTTCCACATTCACAAATAACATTAATAAAGATATACTTATAATCAACATTAGTTAACTTCCAAGACTATATACAAATTAAACCACGAAATATTATAGGCCAACACATGTGGCCACAAGACTGAGTCCCTATACATGCCATAAACTCTAAATACTTGAATTCATCCATACCCAACATAATAACTTGATAGTGTGATAGGATCTCCGGCGATCTCCAACCCGAGCAAACTTGACAACACTATAAAACATGGAAAAGGAAGGGGAGTAAGCTATAAAGCTTAGTAAGTTCATATACAAATAATAAGCATCTTAAAACACAACTTAATCATGCAATTTGTATAATGAAAGATAACATAAATATCATTAAAAATCTCATAGTCATAACTTGCTCAATCACACCCTTACCGAGAGTCCATCACTTATCGAGTTCATCACTTATGAGCTTTATTACCAATCATTTACCAAAACCATCAAGATAAACATGCACATTAATTATAAGTATTCACTTTTCAAGCATATATTTTAACATCTTTCAATTGTTTAAAACTCATATTTTCCCACAATCATATTGTTAGGCAATCATACCAATCCTTTCTTTTTCTCAAATTTGATAAATCACACTTTGTGCGAATGAACATACCATATCATAACTCAATTTGGCCCGAAAGCCGATTACAAAATCGCCAACAGAATTTATCATATATTTTATACATCATAAGCATGGACCAATAATCACAAGGCTTTCACCAAAAACATTCTCACGAAAACCATGAACTCATAATATCATATAGTCAATACTTATAAACTTTATGTACATACCTGTATCACTTAATTCGTAACATAGCCATTTCTTACCCAATCATAACCTTACCATAAGAGCATTACTAAACATAAAATATTAACTCATCATTATTCTTCCATCCACTTGTCATATGGAATTCAAACGTAATTCTATTACTTACTTTGCATGTACTTTTGTTATAGTTTAAACTAGGTCCGTTGAACCACTCGGAATCACTAAGGTACTCAAGAGTCATACATAGGTCGTACAATGCCATGTCCCAGATATGGTCTAACATGTAATCCAATATCAATGCCAATAACCTAGCTATGGTCTTACATGAAAACTCATATCGATGCATGTCCCAGACACGGTCTTACACTAAGTCTCGTACCGACGTCATGTCCCAGACATTGTAACAGCCCGAATTTAGGCTTAGTCAAAATAGTGATTTTGAAATCACTTATCTGAGGTTAGAGAATTTTATTTTAGCATTATTTTGTGTGATATAGTATTTTTATAAGAGTGCATGAAAATTTTGGTGAATTAATTTACGCGATTAAAGGCTTAATTGCGAAAAAAGACTAAATCACATAAAGGGCAACAATTTGATTTTATTAGCAAATGGTGTTAATTGGTCATGGAACTAAAATTAGGGGTCTTCAATGAGCAAATAGGCCCATTTTATGTAGCATGGCCGACCAATGGGGGGATAAGAGACAAGAAAAGAAGAAAAGTTAAAGTTAGGTAACTTAATTTGGTAATAAAATAATAGCCTAAGAAACTAGACATCATCTTTTTCATTTCTTCATCCCTTCCACCAAAATTTTTAGCCATTGTTGGGTTTTGGAAGCTCAAAATTTATAGCCACTTATTTTCTCTTTAGTAAGTGATTCTCATAGTCTTTCTTGAATATTTTTACATTTTTGAGACTATTGGAGCGTGGGCTTTCTAATGAGGGGACCATTTTGCAAAATGATTGAATGTATAGGGTCATACCATGAGAGTGTCTATATTATTTGTTGGATTTTTGTGGAAGAAAATGAATCTTAGTTGGTTAATAAACAATTTTTGTGAAAGAGTTTGCATGAAAACACTTAGATAATTCATAGTTGTAGAAGTTACAAAATAAAGAGCAAAAGCATGAAAAAAATGGGAATCTTAGGCTGCCATAAGAGTGAAAAGAATCCGGTTAGGCTTCGTTAATAAGGAAATTTGATAAAAATCAATTTATGAGCCTAGGGGTAAAATGGTCATTTTGCCAAATTATGATTCTTGAGTTGTTTGGATCAAATTGGTGATTAAAATTAGTGAATTTTTATTGTTATAGATCAAGAAGTACGAGACCCGAACCTTGATCAGGGGAAAACCAAGCTTGTAGATTGATTCAAACTAGTCGTCTACATTTTGTATACCGAGGTAAGTTGTAGGTAAATAAAACAACATTACTAATTTTTATGCATGAAATCATTGTTTTGACATAAAATAATGCATTGTGAAGTGAGCTATGTATGAGAATATTCATTGAGCAAGAATTGTCAAATGATGATTTTTAGTAATAAATTGATGAGAAACAATGCGATAGAACCCGGTTGAACATTAAGAATAGACTGGACATTCACGCCATGATACTAGGGCCGATACGAGAGCTAGTGTAAGACCATGTCTGGGACATGGCATCGGCCTCGTTACGTGTTAATGTAAGACCATTTCTGGGACATGACATCAGTATTAATACGAGTGCTAGTGTAAGACCATGTCTAGGACATGGCATCGACCTGGAGGGGTGTCAGTGTAAGATCATATTTGGGACATGGCATCGACTTGGAGGAGTGCTAGTGTAAGACCATGTCTGGGACATGGCATCAGCACGGATAGAGGAGAGCTAGTGTAAGACCATGTCTGGGACATGGCATTAGCTTGGAGGTGTGTCAGTGTAAGACCATGTCTGGGACATGGCGTCAACTTGATATGTGAGCTTAAGGCCATGTCTGGGACATGGCATCGACTTTATACCCTACGTTGGAGGCTCATTGAATATTCTTTCGTATTCTAAATAGTTCAACGAGGAAATTTAAAGCTAATGTTAAGTTGAGAGATATTGTGATGATTTTTGCAAGTGGTGCAGATACCTAAATGTAAGGTATGAAATGTGCGCTCACTAGTATGTGTATGATTAGTAAAGGATAAAAACGAGTAAGTTATGTTTGTGGCCATTTCTCGTACCATGCACAAATTGTGATGTATTGAAAATATGCTATAACATAGTAAATTGTTGTTATTTATTTACTTATAACTTACTAAGCTTTATGCTTACCCCATCTCCTTTCCATTTTCTTATAGTGCTGCCTAGTTAGCTCGTGGATTTAAGTACGTCAGAGGCTTTGTTCACACTATCATCCAAAGCACTCGGTATAGTTAGTTTTAGCATTTTGAGAATATAACATGTATAGGATTTTTTTTTTGTTAAGTCTCATATTATTTTTTTTTAGCCAAATTTGTTGGCTTGAATTTGAAATACTTCATTTTGTATAAAGCCAAAGATATTGGCTAATATTTGACAATGGTTCTTAAATGCAAATGTTGTTATTTTTTTAAAAAAAGTGCAAGTTGTTTGGATGAACAAGAATGTTAGGATGGTTATATAGACGTTTGGTTGGATTGAATTTGTTTAATTGTGTGAATGCCAAATTATGGCCATTGGCTAAGTTCTGGAGTCTTGGTATGCTTGGATATGTGTTAGACTTTGTTTCAGGGTGGCAAAAAGGCTTAGAGAGAGCCTTATTTTGTCCATATGGGTAGACACACGAGTGTGTGCCTAGCTCGTGTGTGACACATGGTCATCCCCACGGACGTGTGGTTAGGCCGTGTGTCCCCTGCACCTTGAATTGGTAGAAATAAATGCCAGTAGTAAACACACAGGTATGCGACACGGCCGTGTGTCTCAACCGTGTGAAGGACACGGCCTAGCACACAGGCGTGTGCCACAACCGTGTGATTGCTGACGTCAAAAATAAAATGTCAAGATTTTAGCACACGGGCGTATCATGGCCGTGTGAGGGACACGGGCTGAGTAGACAGGCGTGTACCAGACCGTGTGAAAACCCCTGTAGGTTCGATGTTAGAAAATAAATCCACATAGACGAGGAGCACGGGCGTGCTTAGGTCATGTGAACCACACGGGCCATCAACACGGCCATGTCTAGAGGCCACACGGGGGTGTTGCCCTTCCACACGAACGTGTGCCCTGTTTTTAGTAGTTTTTTATGAAATTTTCTTAAGTACACGAAATGGTCCTAGATTATTTCTAAACTACATTTTAGGCCTTGTAGGCCCATATGAAGGTCCGTAGGACAATGCTTGAAAAAGTTTTACATTGGGACGCATTTTGTTCGCTCAAGTTTGAATGTTTGCAAGTGTTTAATAAGTTAATGCCTCAAACTCTATCCCAGCGTCGGAGACGGGTAAGAAGTGTTACATTTAGTGGTATCAGAGCTATGGTTTAGTCGATTCTAGGACTAACCTAGCTTGAGTACGAGTCTAGCTATACATGCCATAACTGTAATATGATAGTGTGACGACTCCTGACTATTATAAATTGTATTTTTCATATAGTAAATGGATCTTAAAGGAGCTATGGCGGACGATGTAGAAAGTAACGCGCCAGCTCCTGTTGAAGGGACCACGCCAGTTGAGACCGGACCCATGACAATGAGTTAGGGCGGATGGGCTAGAGAAGCCTACCTCCAAATGATGAATGCTTGGTATATGGAGTACATTCGAGCAAATCTAAATACTCCACCTCCCTCACCTCCACCGATCCCTCAGCCCATCCCTGCAACTCCTCAAGGAGCAGATTGGGTTAGAAGGGAGAAACCCCCATTGATAGAATTAAGAAACATAGGGCCAAGAAATTTTGCGCAAATAAAGATGATGACCCAGAGAGAGCTGAGTTCTAGTTGGAGAACAACATCAGAGTGTTCGATGAGCTATCATGTACATCTGAAGAGTGCATAAAATGCGTAGTGCCACTTTTGAGAGATTCGGCCTACCAGTGGTGGAATACTCTCGTGTCGGTTGTACCGAGAGAGGGGGTGACTTGGGAATTCTTTTTGGAGGAGTTTCGTAAAAAATATATCAGTCAGAGGTTCGTCGACCATAAGAGGAATGCGTTTCTGGAACTTAAACAAGACCAAATGACAGTGATGGAATATGAGCTTGAGTTCATAAGACTCAGCAAGTATGCTCGAGAGTGCATATCTACGGGGGGCACAATGTGTAGAAGGTTTGAAGACGGTCTGAATGAAGACATTCAGTTACTAGTTGGCATCTTGGAGTTGAAATAGTTTGTAGTGCTCGTTGATAGAGCATGTAAGGCCGAAGAGTTGACCAAGGAGAAGAGAAAAGCAAAAGATAAATGGGGAAATCACATCAATCCTCATCCAAGAAATCTAGAGAGTTTACCACCTGATCCAATGTTTCGATGGGATATTCAGGCAGAAGCAAGAATAAGCAGCATACAGCGCCCAAAGTTCAACTACCTCTGTTGAAAGTGTTGGTAGTGCTCGACTGGATAGACCTAAGTGCTCACAGTGTGGTAGACGACACCTTGGTGAGTGTCGAGGAAATGAAAGAGGTTGTTTTCGGTGCGATTCACTTGATCATTTCATCCGAGACTATCCCGAGATGGATGAGGGAAATAAAAAGCAAGAGGTGAGAGCAAGTAGTGCTCTTTCGAGGGGTGGACCTCAGAAGAACCCGGGTAGCAGGCTAGTAGTCGAGGTGCCCCTAGAGATTTTACGGCGAGGTCAGAGGGCAGAACGTCTGCGAGGACCTCTGCCATTCGTGCCTGTGAAGAAGCTTCGTCTCTTAATGTGATTACGGGTACCTTTTCTATATATAATATACCTGTTATTGCCTTGATTGATCCAGGGCTACCCATTCATATATGTGTATGAAACTGGTACCTAGTATGAATGTGCATGTTGAGCCAACCGAGTTTGTAGTAAAGGTGTTGAACCCACTAGGCAAGCATGTGCTAGTTGACCAAGTATGTAGGGATTGTTCGTTGACAATTAAAGGTCATTACTTTCTCGCTAACTTAATGTTATTGCCGTTTGACGAATTTGATATAATCCTTGGTATGGATTGGTTGACTGCCCATGATGTAGTGGTAAATTGTGGAAAGAAGTTTATTGAGCTGAAATGTGAAAACGGGGATGTTCTCCGGATTGAATCAGGTGAATTGGATGGTCTACCTATAGTAATGTCTTTTATGACGGCTCAGAGGTATTTGAGAAAGGTGTATGAGTTGTACCTTGCTTTTGTATTGAATACTCAAACGTCGAAAGTAAAGATTAATTCAGTGCCAGTGGTATGCGAGTAGCCAGATGTGTTTCCAAAAGAGTTGCCTGGATTACCTCTAGAGAGGGAAGTTGAGTTTGGTATAGAGTTAGTCCCCGGTATGGCGCCTATCTCAATCGCTCCATATAGGATGGCTCTAACAGAGCTTAAGGAATTGAAGGTTCAACTACAAGAGTTAACAGATAAGGGTTTTACGAGACCGAGCTACTCTCTATAAGGAGCTCCGGTATTATTTGTTAAGAAAAAGGATGGTTCAATGAGACTGTGCATAGACTACTGTCATCTGAATAAGGTTATAGTGATGAATAATTATCTCTTGTCGAGGATCGATAATTTGATCAGCTAAAAGGAGCAACCATGTTCTCTAAGATAGACCTAAGGTCGAGGTATTACTAGTTGAGAGTCAAGGAACAAGATGTGCCAAAAACTGCCTTTTGGACGAGGTACGGCCACTATGAGTTCCTCATCATGCCCTTGGGCTTGACAAACGCCCCCGCGGTATTTATGGACTTGATGAATCGCATTTTCCAACCATACTTGGACAAGTTCGTCATCATCTTCATTGATGATATACTCGTCTATTCTCATGATGAGGGTGAACATGTGGAGCACTTGAGGACCGTATTGCAGACTTTGAGAGATGAACAATTGTAGGCCAAGTTTAGCAAGAGTGAATTTTGGCTACGAGAGGTCGAATTCTTGGGATACATTGTGTCAGAAGATGGGATCAGAGCCGACCCGAGCAAGATATCAGCTAATGTTGAGTGGAAACCACCGAGGAACATAACAAAGATTAGGAGTTTCTTGGGCCTAGTGGGACACTACTGACAATTTGTTAAAGGGTTTTCAATGATCGCTACTCCAATGACGAGGCTGCTTCAAAAAGATGTTAAGTTTTAGTGGACGGAAAAGTGCCAACAGAGTTTTGAGAAGTTAAAGGCTTTGTTGACCGAAGCCCCAATGTTAGTGCAACCAGAATCAGGAAAAGAATTCATAGTGTATATTGATGCTTCCTTGAATAGATTCGAGTGTGTGCTTATCAAGAAGGCAAGGTAATAGCCTATGCCTCGAGGTAACTAAAGCCACACGAGAAAAATTACCCAACCCATGATTTAGAGTTGGCCACCATCGTGCTCGCATTAAAGATTTGGAGACACTATTTGTATGGCGAGAGATGCTGAGTTTTCACGGACCACAAAAGTTTAAAGTATTTGATGCTGCAAAAAGAGTTGCATCTATGGCAACGAAGATGGCTAGAGTTACTAAAGGACTATGAGTTGGTGATTGACTACCACCCCGAGAGAGTAAATATAGTTGCTAATGCGCTAAGTAGGAAATCATTGTTCGCCTTGAGGGCCATGAATACTCAGTTGAATATAAGTGATATGGATCAATCCTAGCCGAGATGAGAGCCAGACTGATGTTTTTGCAAGAGATTGTCGAAGCTTAGAAAAATGACAAGGATTTACAAGCTAAGGTGGCTCAGTGCGAGAAGGGTAATGGTTTCGATTTTCAAGTTGGCATCGATGGTTGTTTGATGTACCAAGATAGGATTTGTATACCTAAGGATGATGAGCTTATTCAGAGGATTTTGCGAGAGGCACACAGTAGTAATTTATCTATTCACCCGGGCAGCGTAAAAATGTATAATGACTTGAAGAAAATGTACTGGTGGTCGGGAATGAAAAGAGATATTTCAGAGTTTGTCTCTAAGCCTCTAGTTTATCAGTAAGTAAAAGCCGAACACCAAGTACCTTTGGGTTTACTTCAACCCATAATGGTTCCCGAGTGGAAATGGGACTAAGTTACCATGGACTTCGTGTCAGGGCTGCCTTTGTCGCCTAAGAAGAAAGATGCGGTATGGGTTGTAGTGGATAGACTAACAAAGTCAACTCACTTCATACCTATTCGTATTGATTTCCCACTTGAGAAACTAGCTGAGTTGTACATTTTCGAGATAGTGAGGCTGCACGGATTGCACTTGTCGATTATTTCAAACAGAGATCCAAGGTTTACGTCACTAAATTTTAGCATGCCTTTCCATTCGCAGACTGATGGCCAGTCTGAGAGGGTAATCCAAATACTGGAGGACAAGTTGAGATGTAGCGTCTTTGAGTTCCAAGGCAGTTGGGAGAAGTACTTGCCACTAATTGAATTCACCTACGATAATAGTTATCAGTCGAGCTTGAAAATGGCACCTTATGAGGCTTTGTATGGGCGCAAGTGGCGAGCACCATTTTATTGGTCAAAACCTAAAGAGAATCAGATATACGGGGTCGACTTAATCAAAGAGACTGAAAAGAAGGTTAAGGCGATTCGTGATTGCTTGAAAACTGCCTCGGATAGACAGAAATCCTACGCGAATTTGAAACGGAAAGAGATTGAATATCAAGTCGGGGATAAAGTATTTTTGAAAGTGTCTCTGTGGAAGAAAGTCTTTAGATTCGGTAGGAAAGGCAAGTTGAGTCCACGGTTTATTGGACCTTACGAGGTGACTGAGAGAATTGGACCGGTAGCATACCAATTAGCATTGCCTCAGGAGTTAGAGAAAATCCATGATGTGTTTCATGTATCTATGTTATGCTGCTACTGCTCCAACCTTTCACACGTGATATCACCGGCAGAGATTGAAATAAGCCCGGATATGACCTACAGTGAAGAACCGATTAAGATTTTAGATCAAGAGGTCAAGCGATTGAAGAATAAAAGCATAGTGCTTGTGAAAGTATTATGGCATCGACATAGAGTCGAAGAGGCCACGGGGGAAACCGAGGAGTCTATGAGAGACCAATACCCAAACTTGTTTACTGATAAGATTTTCGGGGACGAAAATCCCTAAGGTAGGAGAATTGTAACAGCCCGAATTTGGGCTTAGTCGAAATAGTGATTTTGAAATCACTTACCCGAGGTTAGAGAAAAGTATTTTAGCATTAGTTTATGTGTTATTGTATTTTTATAAGAGTGCATGAAAATTTTGGTGAATTAATTTACGCGATTGAAGGCTTAATTGCGAAAAAGGATTAAATCGCATAAAGGGCAAAAGTTTGATTTATTAGAAAATGGTGTTGATTAGTCATGGAACTAAAATTGGGGGTCTTTAATGAGCAAATAGTCCAATTTTATGTAGCATGGCGGGCCAAGAGGGGATATGAGATAAGAAAAGAAGAAAAGTCAAAGTTAGGTAACTTAATTTGGTAATAAAATAATAGCCTAAGCAACTAGACATCATCTTTTTCATTTCTTCATCCCTTCCACTGGAATTTTCAGCCATTGTTGGGGTTTGGAAGCTCAAATTTTGCAGCCACTTATTTTCTCTCTAGTAAGTGATTCTCATGGTCTTTCTTGAATATTTTTACATTTTTGAGACCCTTGGAGCATGGACTTTCTAATGAGAGGACAATTTTGCAAAATGATTGAAAGTATAGGGTTCTACCATGAGAGTGTTTATATTGTTTGCTGGATTTTTGTGGAAGAAAATGAATCTTAGTTGGTTAATAAAAACTTTTGTGAAAGAGTTTGCACGGAAACACTTAGATAGTACTTCATTGTAGAAGTTGCAAAATAAAGAGCAAAAGCATGAAATAATGGGAATCTTAGGGTACCATAAGAGTAAAAGGAATTTGGTTAGGCTTGGTTAATAAGGAAATTCGAAAAAAATCAATTTTCGAGCCTAGGGTAAAATGGTCATTTTCCCAAAGTCTAGGGGAAAAATGGTCATTTTGCCAAATTATGATTCTTGACTTGTTTGGATCAAATTGGTAATTAAAATTAGTGAATTTTTATTATTATAGATCAAGAAGTACGAGACCCGAACCTTGACCGGGGGAAAACCAAGCTTGTAGATTCGTTCGAACTAGTCATCTACATTTTGTATATCGAGGTAAGTTGTAGGTAAATAATACAACATTACTTTTTTTTATCCATGAAATCATTATTTTGTCATAAGATAATGCATTGTGAAATAGGCTATGTATGAGAATATTCATTGAGCAAGAATTTTCAAATGATGATTTTTAGTGATAAATTGATGAGAAACTATGCATTAGAACCCGGTTGAACATTAAGAATAGACTAGATATTCATGCCATGATACTAGGGTCGATACGAGAGCTAGTGTAAGATCATATTTGGAACATGGCATCGGCCTTGTTACGTGTTAGTGTAAGACCATGTCTAGGACATGGCATCGACATGGAAATGTGCTAGCCAGTGTAAGACCTTGTCTGGGACATGGCATCAGTGTTGATACGAGTGCTAATGTACTGGGACATGGCAAGGGCCTCTTCAGGCAAGCTAGTGTAAGACCATGTTTGGGACATGGCATCGGCCTTGTCAGGTAAGCTAGTGTAAGACCATGTTTGGGACATGGCATCAGCTTGGAGGTGTGTCAGTATAAGACCATGTCTGGGATATGGCATCGGCACGGATAGAGGAGAGCCAGTGTAAGACCATGTCTGGGACATGGCATTGGGCTCGATACATTCAGAGTTACTGTAAGATCATGTCTGGGACATGGCATCGACTTGATATGTGAGCTAGTGTAAGATCATGTTTGGGACATGGCATCTGCTTGATACCCTACATTGGAGGCTCATTGAATATCCTTTCGTATTCTAAATAATTCAACGAGGAAATTTAAAGCTAATGTTAAGTTCAGAGATATTGTGATGATTTTTGCAAGTGGTGCAGGTACCTAACTGTAAGGTAAAAAATGTGAGCTCACTAGCATGTGTATGATTAGTAAAGGATAAAAACGAGTAAGCTATGTTTATGGCCATTTCTTGTATCATGCACAAATTGTGATGTATTGAAAATATGCTATGACATAGTAAATTGTTGTTATTTATTTACTTATAACTTACTAAGCTTTATACTTACTCCATCTCATTTCTATTTTCTTATAGTGCCGCCTAGTTAGCTCGTGGATCAAAGTACGTCGGAGGCTTTGTTCACACTATCATCCAAAGCACTCGGTATGGTTAGTTTTAGCATTTTGAGATTATGGCATGTATAGGATTTTATTCTTTTGTTAAGTGTCATATTATTTTTTTTCAGCCAAATGCGTTGGCTTGAATTTGAAATACTTCATTTTGTGTAAAGCTAAAGATATTAGCTAATATTTGACAATGGTTCTTAAATGCAAATGTTGTTATTTTTTTAATGAAAGTGCAAGTTGTTTGGATGAACAAGAATGTTAGGATGGTTATATGGACATTTGGTTGGATAGAATTTGTTTAGTTGTGTGAATGCCAAATTATGGCCATTGGCTGAGTTCTAGAGTCTTGGTATTCTTGGATATGTGTTAGACTTTGTTTTAGAGTGGCAAAAAGGCTTGGAGATAGCCTTATTTTGTCCACACGGGTAGACACACGAGCGTGTGTCTAGGCCGTGTGTGACACACGGTCATCCCCACAGGCGTGTGGTTAGGCCGTGTGTCCCCTGTACCTTGAATTGGTAGAAATAAATGCCCATTAGTAAACACACGGGCATGAGACATGGCTGTGTGTCTCAACCGTGTGAAAGACACAGCCTAGCACACGGGCGTGTGCGACGACCGTGTGATTGCTGACGTCAGAAACAGAATGTCAAGGTTTTTGCACACGTGCCGCGACACGGGCGTGTCATGGCCGTATGAGGGACACGGGCTGAGCATACGGGCGTGTGCCAGATCGTGTGAAGACCCCTGTAGGTTCAATGTTAGAAAATAAATCCACACAGACGAGGGGTACTGGTGTGTCCTTGGATGCTTAGGCTTTGTGAACCATATGGGCCATCAGCACGACCATGTCTAGAGGCCACACGGGCGTGTTGCCCTTCCACACAGGTGTGTCGTGACATCCCTTGGTTATGCCGTGAAACCAAAGGCAGTGTAGCAATTCTGACATTTTGCTCCCTATGTTGCAACATCGAAATCCCCTTGTTGCAACACAGTGACCAACTTTGAGTTCTTATGCTTTTGAATAATCTCCTGGACGCTTACTAATTACGTTAACTTGCCTTTATGCCTCATTCGACCCCTATGGTAAATAAAAGACTCAAAATACACTTTTTATTGAATTTAAAATAAACTAAGAAAGCATAACTAAAACATACTAAAATTGCTTGTATTCAAGCTTCTTATGTATGAAAACTAGGTTAATCTACTACATCGAATTACGACAGATCACTTACCTAATCAAAACACCAAACAAGTTGATTCTTCAAGGACAAATCAACAATTTTAGCTTTTCCTCGATTAATTCCGCTTTGATCCGATTATTGATCTAAGCAATTATTTTATACAATCCATCAATACCAAACATTTTCATATTATGCCATGACATGAATGAACCTATAAAATCTCATTTTTTTATTGTCCTAAAATTTTACATTTGATTCATTTTAGTCTCTATATTCGAAATAGCTATAACTTTCAATTTTGAACCTCGGTTTAGAACCTGCTTTCACACATGATCATTAGCCATCCTATACTTCCTATTTCTATCAAAATTTCATAACAATTTTACATATTATTCACTTTGATCCTTATGTACAAAACTAACAATTAAACTTTACAACCTAGTCCTTTTCATAATTTAAGCTTAAAATCTATCAATGTCAAGCCTAATTCTTCAAGAAATCAACAATGGAAACTTTAAAAAATTTAATCTTTTACAAATAAGTACATAGGCTAGTTAAATCAAGCTCCCATGCCCTCAAATCTATAAAAATTACAAGAAAAATACTTAAATCTACTTACCAATTTATAACTGAAAGTCACAAATTTTTTTTTAGGTTTTCTTTCTTTAAGGGACGACAAGGGAGAATGGATGAGGAATATGACTTTCTCATTCACTAACTTACTATATCTCCTTATACACTAAGTCTGAGATAAGCATTGAATTTTTGAAATAGTGAGGAATAGCCAAAAGGATTGTCTTCACCAAAGTGACCCTTCCAACCATTGACAACTTCTATACATCCCAACCATTTATTTTTTTCCCTCACATTTTTTGTAAGAATTTAAAATGTGTCATGTTCTACTATGAAAGAGTGGGTTGCCTAACTACTTTCCCAAATCCTTCACCTTATTAAACCTAAGTTGCGTACCAATAACATGAACAAGGTCTACTTTAGTGTTTTTAGAAAAATAAATTTGTTTTTCTTTTTACAAAGCTAACCTTATATCTCAAATACATAGAAGAAGTGTTGAACATTTCAGTTACAATGTTGGCATGCCTTAAGTTTTAAGTTTACCTCGAAGAACAGTTCGTGCAAGTTTAATGGGAACCCACCTCAAGCTACTAACAAAAGCTTCAATTAGATGATCTAACCATTCTATACCCAAAACAAAAAGATAAGGAGAAAGAGAATTCCTTTGCCAAATCCCTGTATTTGTAGTTTGACCATTCCATAGAACATGCTTAATAACCATTGAAACACAATGCATAGTTACCCGACTAATAGAACTCAGAATCGCTACATCAATCACGAATCTTCTAATAAAATCTCATCTAATCTGATCATATGCTTTTTCTACATCCACCTTGATGACCTTCCATTTTTTACTCCATTCATTGTCTTCATGGAGTGAATGATCTCTTGGGCCAACAAGATGTTGTCTTTTATATCTTGATGGCTTAAAGCTCACATGGTTAGACTTAAATGAGTTTGTTTATAATTGACCTAAGTCGATTAACAATGGTTTTAGTAGTTACTTTGTAGAGCGCGTTACAAAGATTAATTAGTTTGAATAGTGATAAAGACTTTAACCCCAAAACCTTCCAAATTAAAATTAATAGTCTTATTTGGATCATGTTCTATTTAACTCTTCTAATCAAATCATAGATATTGAAGCCCACCATGTTGTCGGATAAACATGGAATGGGTCTGTGATTTTTAAAAAAAAATTATACAACCCAAAATCAATTAGGATAGTTATGAACAATGAATCAATAATAATTTAGTACTTGTCAAACAAAAAAAATGATACTTGTGTGTGTTCTGATATGCTTTTTCAAATTGAAAAATTAATTTGCGGTTAATTTCAAATTACTTATAAATAACTATATTCTTTTATGAAAATGATCATATCTCAAATTATAAAACTCAAAATTTAATAATTTTTAAGAATAACTTAAAAAGCTCTTCTTAAAAGCTCTATGCTAGAAGCACCCAACTTAAGAACCATCAAATTCACTAAATGAGAACCGAAAGCAAAAAATTTAATTGGACCTTCAGTTTTAATTGTTGGGTTCATTTCCTTCACTTCTTTTCAAGTCCTGTATTTTTTCCCCTTCATAGTGCTCTACTCATGACTCAAACTGGTTTTTATCAATTTAATTTAAGTATTTTAAAACAAACAAATATTTAAATATTGTATTAAAATTTTTTAAAAAAAATTTCTTGGTTGAGTCAACTTAAAATAATTTTTATATATTCTTAAAAAATTTAGAAGGATATTTTTCTGATATTTTTATTAGTTTTAGAATATTTTTTTATATAGATAGATGATATAAAATAACATGCGGTGCTTGAATGGACCATGATATTTATTCTTTTACTGGACGGCTTTCTTCCATATTTCGCCAAAGAATTCGCCAGGTTCTTTGAGTTGCCTATCCCTTGTTTGCTCTGCACCGGGATTGATAAAACCCTTTCTCGAAACAATGCTGAAATTTTGTTAAATATTGGCTCTCCATGCAGCACATGCACCATCAAGCAGATCGAGCAACTCAAGCCATGCAAGAAGCTGTCGAGCCAAGTGTTGCTACTTTTGTTCTTTACTTATTTTGTATTTTTTGTTAATGTAATTCACTCTAGTTCATTTTTGACTTAGTTTACTTCATGTTTGATGTAATTTGATGGTGATAAGAGTTGTTGACCAGCTTTGCTTTTGTGTACAAGTTAACTTACCAAATTCCAATGTATTAAGCGGAGTTAGGTAGTTATTAGGGTTTTTTTTTTTTTTTTTTTTTTTTTGCTTATCTTGATTAGAAAAATGTCTGATATATGTAAGGCCAATGAGCCACTGTTTTGTTAATGAAATTTTATCACTTTTTATTCATATGCTTCATTGATCCTTGTTCTTACATTGTTTTATTTTCTTTCTTCATTTTCTTCTCAAATTCTGCTCTTGTTTCTTACACAAGTCACGAGCCTTGTTACACAAGACTCAAGTGAACCAAGTTGTTTTGTCTCTCTAACACCAACAATCGGTATCTAGAGCTTTTGTCTTTGTGGACGTGTTGCATTTGAACCATAACTTGAATGGCTTCTTCAGGATTTTCTCCAGCAACCCCACCGTCTTCAATGGAGAAGGCTTTCATATATGGGTGGTTAAAATGAGGACTTACTAGGCTTTTGATCTATGGGAAGTTGTAAACACCGATGCTGAGCCAGCACCACTCAGGGCCAATCCCAAAGTGGCTCAGATCAGACAACATGCTAATGAGAAGACCAAAAGGCATAAAGCCATGTCCTGTATTCAGAACTGTGTGTCTGATGTAATTTTCACCAGAATTATGGCTTGTGAGACATTAAAGCAAGCCTGGGACAAACTCAAGGAGGAGTTTCAAGGCACTGAAAGGACAAGACAGCAGTAGCTATTAAACATGAGGAGAGATTTTGAGAATTTGAAGATGAAGGAGGAAGAAATAGTCAAGCAGTACTGAGATAGGATTATGGCTGTGGTAAATAGCATTAGGTTCCTTGGTGAGCAGTTCAATGAAGCAATGATAATGGAGAAGGTGCTCTTTACCTTACCTGAGAGGTATGAGGCAAAAATATCCTCCCTTGAGGATTCAAGGGATTTAACAGCCATCTCTTTAACTGAGCTAATTAATGCTATGTATGCACAAGAGCAAAGAAGGGCCAGCAGGATGGAGGAGCACCAAGAAGTAGCTTTTCAAGCAAAGGCCAAAGTTGTCTCTAACACTTCTGCCTACAAAGGTACGAAAACATGGAAAAATAGGCCTAAGCCTAATGCTGTAAGAAGTGGGGATCAAGCCTGTAGACATTGCAAAAGGCTTGGTCATCCAGAGGCCAAATGCTAGTTTAGACTAGATACACTATGTCAACATTGCAAGAAGAGGGGCCATGTTGAAAGGGTTTGCAAAAGCAGACTAAGGCAGAATTAACCACAGTAGCCAAAGGCTGATGCTCAAGTGGCTGAAGATAGTAGTGACCATGAGGAGCAGGTCTTTGCTGTATCTTGCTCAGCTGATAACAAGAAGAGCTCAAAAGGTTGGCTATTGGACAGTGGTTGCACTAACCACATGTCACCACATGCAACCATTTTCAAAACTTTGGACAGAAGCTACAAAACCAAAGTGAAAGTTGGTAATGGGCAATTTATCAAAGCTGAAGGTAAAGAGGATGTTTTAATATGCAGTCCCACAGGTGGCAAAGTCATCTCAAATGTGTTGTTAGTGCCTGAGATTTATAAGAACCTTCTCAGCATTGCTCAGCTACTTGAAAAAGGCTATTCAGTTGTGTTCAAGGGCAAGGAGTGCCAAATTGCTGATCCAAGTCACTATGACTAACAAATGCTTTGAAGTCAACTGCCCAAGTGACTCTCACTCAGCCTGCACTGGTCAAGATTCTAAGCTTTGGCACCAAAGGCTTGGTCATGACAACATCAGGTCAATGACTCGGATGGTTAGAGAGGATTTAGTTGAGAACTTCACCAATTCAGTTGAAAATGATGAAGTTTGTGAGGTTTGCCAATTAGGAAAGCAGACTAGGATGCCATTTCCTTCAAACAAGGCATGGAGAGCCTCAGAAAGGCTTCAGTTAGTGCATACTGATGTTTGTAGCCCAATGAAGACTCAGTCACTAAATGGCAGTAACTATTTCATTCTATTTATTGATGGTCACTCAAGATTTTGTTGGATTTTCTTCTTAAATCATAAATCAGAGGTGGCCTCAGTGTTTTGGAAGTTCAAGACTACTGCTGAGACTGAAACAGGGTGCAAGCTCAAGACCCTAAGGTCAGAAAATGGAACTGAGTACACCTTAGCTCAATTTCAAGCCTTTTGTGACGAGCCAGGCATAAAACATCAGCTCACTAACACCTATACTCCTCAACAGAATAGTGTTAGTGAAAGAAATAATAGAAGCTTGATGGATATGGCCAGGTGTTTGATGTTTGAAAAAAATTTACCAAAAACCTTATAGGCTGAGGCTATCAACATAGCTGTTTATATTCAAAACAGACTCCCAAACAAGGCATTAAGTAATTAAACTCCATTTGAAGCTTGGTTTGGGTTCAAGCCATCATTGGCTCACTTGAAGTCTTTGGTTGCCTATGTTACAGCCATATACCATTTGTGAAGAGGGACAAGCAGTCCAAAAAGGCTCTCCCTGGTATTTTAGTAGGCTACAACTCAGTCAAGAAAGGTTATAGGATCTTGGATCCTTCAACAAACAAAATTCAAGTAAGCAGGGATGTTGTGTTCGATGAAAAAGCATGTTGGAACTGGGAAAGAAATGAGCCAGAGGCTATTTTTGAAGAACTAATGGCTAATCAGGCTGAACCAGATCAAAATGGTGCTAAGTTGGATGTTGATGATGAACCAGTTAGGGGCACAAGGACATTGGCTAAAGTTTATGAAAGGGCTCAAGTTGCTGAAGCTAAACCTAGCTATTTCGAAGATGCTGAAGCTCATGGAGGCTGGAAACAGGCCATGACTGATGAAATTAGCATGATTGAGAAGAATCACACTTGGGAATTGGTTGAAAGACCAGCAAATAGGAAGGTCATTGGGGTGAAATCGGTCTATCGAGACAAGCAAAATGCTGATGGGAGTTTGAATAAGCTGGAGGCTAACTGGTTGTCAAAGGGTTTACTCAGAGATATGGCCTGGACTACTTGAAAACCTTTGCACCAGTGGCTAGACTAGACACATCAGACTTCTAGTTGCCTTAACTACACAAAAACAATGGATCATTCACCAACTCAATGTGAAATATGTGTTTCTCAATAGTATTCTTAAAGAAGAAATCTATATTGAACAACCACAAGGCTTTCAAGTGGCTGGAGAATAAGATAAAGTGTATAGATTGAAGAAGGCCCTATATGGTCTGAAACAGGCCCCTCGAGCCTGGTATAGCAGAATTGACAGCTACCTTCTCAATTTGGGATTTGAAAAGAGCATCAGTGAACCAACTCTGTATGTCAAGAAGAAAGAAGCTGAGACACAGCTCATTGTATCCATCTATGTTGATGACCTATTGGTAACAGGAGGTGACCAAGTTATGTTGGCTAACTTTAAAGCCAAAATGAAAGGTACGTTTGAGACGTCTGACGTGGGGCACATGACATATTTCCTAGGAATGGAGGTGTTCCAAACTAAAAATGGAATCTTCCTAGGACAGAAATTGTTTGCTATGAAGATTCTGTCTAAGTTTTCAATGACTAACTGCAAGCCAACTAGCACACCTGTGGCTGTTGGAATGAATTTATCGAGCCAAGGAGACTATGAGGAGGTTTGTAAATCAACCTACAGAAGCTTAGTCGGTTGTTTGCTGTACCTAAATGCAACAAGACCAGATATTCTGGTTGCAGTTAGCTTACTTTCAAGATTCATGCATTGCTGCAACATGCAGCACTATCAAGCAGCAGAAATAGTGCTCAGGTACATCAAAGGTACATTGAGCCATGGTATTATGTTCTACAAAGCTGAGAGTTTGAAATTGGTGGGATATATTGACAGTGACTAGGCTGGTTCAAATGATGATATGAAGAGTACTTCTGGTTATGTTTTTACCCTTGGTTCAGCAATGTTCTGTTGGAGTTCAAGAAAGCAATCGATGGTGGCTCAGTCAACAGTAGAAGCTGAGTATGTTGCAGCTGCTAGTGCAGTCAACCAAACCATTTGGTTGAGAAAAATTCTAGCTGACTTAAACTTATGTTAAAGGGAAGCAACAGAGATCTATTGTGATAACAAGTCTGCTGTTACAATTGCAAAGAATCCTATTTTCCATGGTAGAACAAAGCATTTCAATATCAAGCTACATGTTGTAAGGGAAATGGAGCAAGCTCGAGAGGTGGAGCTAATTTATTGTAATTTAGAGGATCAAATTGCTGATATCTTCACAAAGGGCCTTAATATGTCAAGGTTCATCAAATTGAGAATATAGATGGGAGTTTGCAGCATGGAAGCTAATGAGAAGTGTTAAATATTAGCTCTCCATGCAGCATATACGCCAGCAAGCAGATTGAGTAGCTGAAGCCACGCAAGAAGCTGTCGAGCCAAGTCTTGCTGCTTTTGTTCTTTACTTATTTTGTATTTTTAGTTAATGTAATTCACTCTAGTTCATTTTGGACTTAGTTTACTTCATGTTTGATGTAATTTGATGGTGATAAGAGTTGTTGACCAGCTTTGCTTTTGTGAACAAGTTAACTTACCAAATTCCAATGTATTAAGCGGAGTTAGGTAGTTATTAGGTTTTTTTTTTTTTTTTTTGGCTTATCTTGATTAGAAAAATGTTTGATATATGTTAGGCCAATGAGCCACTGTTTTGTTAATGAAATTTTATCACTTTTCATTCATATGCTCCATTGATCCTTGTTCTTACATTGTTTTATTTTCTTTCTTCATTTTCTTCTCAAATTCTGCTCTTGTTTCTTGCACAAGTCACGAGCCTTGTTACACAAGACTCAAGTGAACCAAGCTGTTTTGTCTCTCTAACACCAACAAATTTATTACAGTGATTCCATATGCAACCATCATAAGAAGAATGTCTTATTTTTTACTTTCTGCCATGTCACAAGAAGTTTTCGGACATAAGAAGCATGTGTGAGAGCTATCTTTTGTCTTCTGCAACTGAGAAGGAATCTTATTGTGATATTTATAAGTCACTTCTGGGGATCTTACACAAAGATATTGAATTCTTTGTTGATGAAGATCATGAAGTTCATCTGTCACTGCCTTCTTGTAAAAGAGAAGAAGAAATTGTTTTTGAGAATAGCAACGATCTTCTTTGTTCATGTTGTGGAGCGCCATTGAAGTTCAAACCTTCGTATTCAAAAGGGGAAGTTTCTACCCCTTTATTTGTAGCTCCTATTCCATCTCCCAAGCCTCCAACAAATCGAAACCTAGATTTCTCACATGTTAAATACACGGATTGCAAGCTTAACTGGGATGAATCCGAGGCGGCTCAAGATGATAATGATCGCTCAAAGGGATTCACAAGTGAAAAACCATATGAGTATAAAGAATAATCCTTTTTTTTACATTAGTAATTGTGAAAATTTGTCTGATTTAGGGCCATGAATGTTTCAATAGCCAAGGAAGATGGAAATGGTGATGATGAAGATAAGACCCCTACTTTTATCAAAGGGAACAGGTTCTTTGGAATCTCATTAGCGGATTCATCATCAACTAGCCCTTGATGGACAAAAAATCTCAAGGAAATTACTGCAAGAGAAAGCCGAGTTTGCTTCGGAATATGGTGATGGGCAAGTGCCAACCGAGTTCACATGGATCGCAAGTCACTGATGTCTTTTTACATGGAACTCGATGAAGAACGAAGCGCATCCGCTGTTGCAGCTTATAATGCAATGGCGATGATCACCAGGTTGCAAGTCGATAAAGCAGCTGTTCAAATGAAGGCATTACAATACCAAAGAATGATGGAAGAACAAGAAGAATACGACCAAGAAATCTTACAAGAAATGAACATATTTGCTGGTCAAAAGAGAGGAAGAAATCAAGGAATTAGAGGATGAACTTGAGATTTATAGACACAATTATGGATGCGTAAAGGCAGCTGATTTTGTAGGTCAAGGAGGAGATGGGAGTGATGAGGGATACCAAGTCTTGAAACCACCATCTTACTCTTCCACCAATGGCAGTCCTACTGCTCGTAGGCTTAATGAAATGAGAGGTGAATGTAACAGCCACACTGCTCTTAAGTTGAACGAATGGAGAGCTGAATGTACCAGCCCCACTGCTCGTAGGTTGAATGAATTGAGAGCTGAATAAACGGTCCCCACTGCTCGTAAGTTGAACGAATTGAGAGCTGAATGGACCAGCCCCACTGCTCGTAGTCTTAATGAAGGGTCCGATGCTTGGGAAAAAGCTCAGAACCATAGCCAATCTGATTCAATGGCGGATGATGGCGGAGGGGAAGCCATCGACAGACCAATGAAAGTCTCTGAAGGATCCCGTTAGTTTAGCCGATTGAAAATTCTAGGTAAGAAACCACATATTTCATCAGTTGGTGGGCGTTTAACCTCTAGGTCCAGCAGTGACGAAGAAGAGACAGGTAATATGCCTAAGAAGACACAAAAGTAATACAAACTATAAGTTGCTAACTCCGTTTCCTTTCTTCCTTTTTCTAATCTTGTTAGGATGAATATAAAAAACTCCTACTTGCTGGTTTTGGAGCTCCTCCGTCGGCCGGCCGGTCCCTTATACAAAAGGTAAAAATTTTCCACTATTATCGCCTATTTGCATATGGTGACTTGCTTGCTCAGTTGGGCAGTCCTTGCATATTTCAGGTATGGTTGTGACCGATCAATTTGCAGGAGAAGTAGCAGCAAATTGGAGCTTTTCCGTCTGACTTGGCAGGCAAGGTAAGCTTTTAAATTTCATGGTCGATGGAACAGTTCATATGAGATTTCGGTTTAAACTTGAAACTAGTCAGCGGTAGGCAAATTGCTAGGAAAAAAATCAAAGAGAAGATGGTTATATATATACACACACTTCAATACAGTGCTTTGAATGATCAACTCATCACTTTGCATGTTGTTCAACTCTAACCTTCAAAATAACAACAACAACAACAATGAGGTCTTCCAGGAGAGCTTGAAAGATACAAAAAAAATGTGTTCCCACTGAATTTCAAAGTGGACTGTAATTGAATTGGTATTTGGTGGATATATAGTTTCGTTCCCCTCTTTTTCCTTTCAATTTTCATTGGATGATTTTTCCGAGTACTAAATCCCTTATTACTCTACTTAATTGGTGATATTTCTCAAGGGATTAGGTAAAGCCAATGTTAATTACTGTTGATCTGAAAAAGGTTGAAGAAGTATTGCTAGACAAGCATCGGATTAATCTTGAACACCTTAAGACAAATTTCGGGTTATGTTCGTTCTCAGTCGAAATCTGAAACTTGTGGGTCCTATAGCTCCATAACTTGTGTATAATGAATTAATGTGGATTTCTTAGATTTATTTTTACAAGATAAATCTCGAATTATATTTGAGAAAAATCATTATTAGTCGGAGGATCTACTTCTATATTTTTGACTCAATTAAGGAGTCTTAGGTGCTCAAGGAATGTCCCCTTGCAGCATATTTCAAGGATATTAAAAAAAATAATTTTGGGACTAAAATTATTTATTTTCGGCGACAAAAAGTAAAGAAAAAAAAGGGGGCAATTTGAGGTTTCCATATTTGATTGTTTCACTCTTGTGAAAATCCCTAATATCAAAAAGAATTTAAGGATTCTTGTGGCGGATATTGATATTCTCATATTGTATCAATTGTCGAACCATTTTTAAATTTTGATAAACGGGGTCGACTTTTTAAAATGAAAATGGAGTCGCCACTAATTATCTTTGTTTAGGTGTGATCGGATCACCTTATAAAACATTTTGTCTTATTAGAACATCAATTTTGGCCAACGAAATTTGAGAAAACGGGTTCAGGAGTCGGTTACGTACGAGGAAGGATTAGCACCCTCATAACGCCCAAAAAATTAGTACCTAGTTGATTGATTTATGTCCTAATATCGAATATTTTGAAAAGATTTTTTTAAAAAACATAAAATCCTTTTACAACTCAAAGCCTTTTAGCAGATATTTGATTCTTTGAATTTTAAAAGAAACATTGAAACTCAGTAAGTTAGAGTGCGATCTTTCAAATTTTCAAATATCAAATTTCCTTTATTGTTTTGGAAATCCTCTCTTGAGATGATAAATCATTGCATCCAATAAGTGAGGACACAACTTCTTAACTTCCCGAGAATAGGTTTTTTTTATTAAAACTCGAAAGTTTTGATTTCAAATGGGATTCTTGGATATTTGAATTCAACAAGAAAAATCGAAACCCAGTAAGTTAGGGCACAATTTTCCTCGAAGCTCCCAAATATCAAATATCGTTTCATTTTCCTTTTAAAATTTTTGAATAAAATTGGGTAATTTTGCAAAATGTGTTTTTTGTTTAAACCAATGATTCGAGTAACAAAATCGCATTAATGTATCATAAGACTAGCATATCAAAAACAACTTACATAAATTACATGACATAATAACATTTCATACTAACATAGGCAATTAAAAGAAAAACAATCGTAAAATAATGAATGATACATATAATAAAATGACGATGCCAAAGCAATAATAAACAGATATAGAACATGGATTGACACATAAAAGATATATAATGAGCTATAGCAAATTCAAAAATATGCAAAATATAGAGGCTAAGGAGCGAATTCAAAACTTTACATACAAGATTAAATTTAAAGATAAAATAATAAATGAGGCATTTAAAACAACAAATAGATATTATAAAAAATAAAACGAAGTAAAAAAATAAATGACAATTTTAAAAGGGTTAATATATATATACATGTAAAATGATAATAAATAATATAAAAAAACTTAGGTTTTAAAAAAAATATAATGGACAAATATATATTATATAACAATATATTTTTATATAAAAAGATAATATACATATTTAAAGATAAACGATATATATAAAACTTTACATTAATAAATTAATTTAAAATATTATATAATATACAAATTTTGAAATAATACCTAATGTATAATAGATAATATACAAAAACACTAATATATATAAAAATAAAATAATATGTAACGAAACAATTTTATATATAAAAAGGAATTTAAAATAAATATTATATACAAAGTATTAAGATAAACAAATAATAATTGAAAAACTAAGTTAGAATAAAATACAATAAATAATAAAAAAAGGATTAAATCTAAATGTTAATAGAATTCTGGGGTAACAATAAAAAAAATAAAACCGAATTAGGACTTAATTGAAATGCGGACCACAGAGGAGGGACTCACTTGGCAAATATGCCTTATTCCCAAAAACGTCACCGTTCCAATGCTTATACTTCAATGGATCAGGGACCAAATCGGGACAAAATCAAATCCTCGGGCTGATTTTTAAACAAAAATAAATTTAAATTGGACTGAATTACAAATAATAAATATTTAGGAAAGACCAAAGTGGCAAATTACCCATTTCATAAAAACACGCAAATCCTCCATGAGTATCGGGTCAACGCGCGAGTTATAGCCTTGAAACGACGTCGTTTTGGACAATAATGATAACTCCCAAAACGGCGTCGTATAGATGGCTTATAAGACTGAAATTTTTGTTTAAAAAATATTTTTTAAAACCATTTAAAAAAAAAACATTCAGAGCTTTCAAAAAAAGCTCTCTCCTTCGGCCTCTAGCCAGTGCTCTGATCCGATCCACCGACGTGCACCGTCATATGTGGCAGTCGGAATCCCCAAAAGAGATTATTTTGCACCTTTAAGGCCATCTAAAGTCGAGTCTGGGGTCAAAACTACCCTTTTGTAACCCTAAAATGTGAACAACAAGGTAAAACCCCTCGGTTTCTCATCTGTTTCGTCAGAAATGGTAAGAAAATCAAAACCCGTGTATTTTTAATATGAATGTATGTATATGTGTATATTATTCGAAGCATAGAACAAAAAAATACCTAGGAAAATCTGATATTTTCTGTATTTCTTCATTTTTTTTGTATTCGTATTCGAAAAATCCCCCTTTTTTTACAGATTACAATCGATTTTTATAACCAAAGTAAACTAATCCGATAATAAATACAAAAGATTTTATTTTTCCTATATTATCTGCCACTGTCTGCGTTCCTTCCTCTTTTGCAGGTGTATGGCGATAATCCCGGCGATGGAGGTGTGATTCGCGCGCTGATTGCGGCGTGTCTAGGGTCTGTATTGGGTATTTGCGGCGTGAAGGGGAACCCTAGGGTTTCGATTCTGAAACAAAATTTGGGCAATTGTGCTGGGCATTATTTTGGGTTTGGATCGGGTTAATTTCAGTTTGGGCCAATTGGGGTGTAATTTAGTTTAGGTTAATAGTGGGCTAATGGTGTAATTGGGTCATGGCCACGGGTAGTGATTTACAAATTGGTTTTGTTTGGTATAGGGCTACAAGTGACATTTGGGCCTTTGTGTAATCTGGACTTGTAAGGGGACATTTTAACTTTGATTTATTTATTATTTATTATTTTATTTTTGTTTTTGTTTAATTTTGGATTCTGATAGGTTTCTAACAGGCCGGGCAAAATGGGCCTATTACAGCTGCCCCTCTTTGCTCATTACTGTGTAACAGGAATAGAGCAAAGACTATAAAAAGACCAATTTTGCCCGATCTTGTCGAGTCTTGACTTCTTGGTCCTCATCTTCTTCCAACCCATCTATAATTTCAGAGGTATTGGACTCTAGGTCTGACGGCTTCAATCTGCTTCACTGCAACTTCAGGAAGGCAATATCCGCTATCTTTAGTCTACTCCGTTGCAAACTCAGGAATGCTAGACTGATGTCTTTGATTTGCTTCACTATAACTCCAGGAATGCCAGATATGCTATTTTTAGTCTACTCCACTGCAAACTCAAGGATGCCAGGCCAATGTTTCTCGATCTGCTTCACTGCAAACTCAAGAAGACAAGATCTGCTATCTTCAATTGCTCTGCTGCAAACTCAGGGATGCCAGACTGATGTCTTCGATCTGCTTTACAGCAACTTCAGGAATGCCAGATCTGCTATTTTTAGTCTACTCCACTGCAAACTCAAGGATGCCAGGCTAATATTTCTCGATCCGCTTCACTGTAAACTCAGAAAGACAAGATCTGCTATCTTCAGTCTGCTCCACTGCAAACTCAGGGATGACAAACCGGTATCTTCGATCTGCTCCACTGCAAACTCAGGAAGACAAGATCTGCTATCTTCAGTCTGCTCCACTGCAAACTCAGGGATGCCAAACTGGTATCTTCGATCCGCTTCACTGTAACTCAGGAAGACAAGATCTGCTACCTTTAATCTGCTACACTGCAAACTCAGGGATGCCAGACTAATATCTTCAATCCACTCCACTGCAAACTCAGGAAGACAAGATCTACTATCTTTAATCTGCTCCACTGCAAACTTGGAGACACAAGGCTTATACCACCTTCAAACTATCTCACCAAGATTACAGGATTTAATCCGTTCCTATAGGAATTTAAGGGTAAAGGATCTGTTCCAAATCCATTTCCCCATAATTCGACGATTTTGAATCTTTTCCGTCAATTTGGTTTATTATACCGTTCTAGAAGGCTATGACCCAATGATCCTCTCCTAGGATTAATATTGTCCAATCATCATTTTGGACAAAAAAAACTCAAAACAGTTTCAATCTAGACTTTTTCTCAAGTACCTCCAACCCTTACACATGGAAATTCTTAAACAATTGATATGTTTTAATTTCTTGTATTATCTAGAAATTTCTAGAGTAATATGTAGAACTTCTTTTGTGAAAATATTACTAGTTCATCCATCATTATTTCAATGCAACATGCTTATGAATAATGGGTAACAAATAAACTGATCTCAAAGATAGTTAGAATTGAATAAATTTTCAAAAATATAAAAGAAATTAACTGGGAACATATCTTTGAGAAGAAAAAGAATCCAAAGATAGTATATTTAACATGAATAGGACAAAGATCAGGTGCCCTAAATATCGTAGCTTAGGCTTTCATATACAAACTCCATGAAGACTGCTTTGAGCTTAACATGTGTTTAGAAGATCCAAAGTACTTTGTTGATGCCCCAATATGTAACATGCTTCGTTTCTTGTTAATTCAAGCGTAGCAAGATCACTACATGCCTCTCTAAATTTGAGCCGCCCTTTTCGGGTTTTCAACTCAAAATCCCTTTGGTCTCAAGGCGCCCTTTACGGGTTTTCACCTTGGCCTCTCTATTTTTTTTTTGAAGTCTCAAAGCACCCTTTGCGAGTTTTCACCTTGGCCTCTTTTCCTTCTTAAGCAAAATACTTTTTGACCGAGTCCGAATTCACAGGATTGGGCAAACTTTTCCAATCCATTTGGGTCAAAATCAGTGTACCTTCAGAGAAAGCCTTCTTCACCATATATGGTCTTTCCTAATTTGGCATCCATTTTCCTCTAAAATCCTTTTGTATGGGAAGAATCTTTTTCAGCACAAGGTCGCCCTCATGAAATTTTCTTGGACGAACTTTTTTGTCGTAAGCTCGCATCATTCGCTTCTGATGCATCTAACCATGATGAATAGCCCTTAGCCTCTTTTCTTCAATCAAGTTCAACTGATCGTATCGCGACTGAATCCATTCTACTTCATCCAGTTTAATTTCTGACAAAACTTGAAGGGAAGGTATCTCTACTTCAATAGGTAGAACTGCCTCCATCCCGTAGACCAATGAGAAAGGAGTTGCCCTAGTAAAGGTTCTGATGGACGTTCGATAGGCATAAAGTGCGAATGGTAATTTCTCATGCCAATCCTTGTAGGTCTCTGTCATTTTCCCTACTATCTTCTTAATATTTTTATTGGCCGCTTCCACTACCCTATTCATTTTTGGACGATACGGAGACGAGTTGTGGTGTTCAATCTTGAATTGACTACAGACTTCAACTATCGTGCTATTGTTCAAGTTTAGCACATTGTCTGATATGATCCTCTCAGGCATTCCATATCGATATATAATCTCCTTCTTCAAGAACTGACTAACTGCCGACTTAGTAACACTAGCGTATGAAGCAGCCTCTACCCATTTTGTGAAGTAGTCGATAACCACAAAGATGAATCGATGCCCATTCGAACCTTTCGGTGAGATCGGCCTAATGACATCCATGCCCCACATGGAAAAAGGCCATAGAGATGTCATAACATGCAAAGGTGAAGGTGATACGTGAATTTTGTCACCATAAATCTGGCATTTATGACATCTCTTGGCATAGTCGATACAGTCTCCTTCCATGGTAGACTAATAGTATCCAAACCTCATGATTTGTCTAGCCATCGTGAAACCATTAGCATGTGTCCCACAAACACCTTCATGCATTTCTTCCAAAATTTTTCTAGCTTCAACAGCGTCAACACATCTCAAGAGCACCTGATCTTTCCTTCTTTTGTACAATATATCCCCGTCCAAAACATAGTTGCAAGCTAATCTCCTTAATGTCCTTTTGTTATTCTCAGTTGCATAGTTTGGGTACTCATGATTTCTTACGTATCTTAGTATATCATGATACCAATGATAGTCATCCTTTTCCTCCTCTTCCATGTTACAACGATAAGCTGGAACCTAAAAAATACTCATTTGAATGGGTCTTAGATCCTCTTGTTTGTTTACTTTAATCATGGAAGCTAGAGTTGCCAAAGTATCTGCCATCTGGTTTTCATCACGTGGAAGATAATTAAAAGTGATACCATCAAACTCCTCAATCAACCCCAAAACTATTTTTCGATAATCAATCAGTTTGGGGTCTCTTGTCTCACATTCACCTTTAAGCTGATAAATTACTAATGCAAAATCTCCATATACTTCTAACACTCTGATTTTTCGCTCTACAGCTGCTCGAATTCCCATGATGCATGCTTCATACTCTGCCATATTGTTTGTGCAATCAAAATCCAATTTGCATGTGAATGGATAATGATCTCCACTAAGGGATACCAAGACTGCCCCAATTCCATTTCCCACAGCATTTGACACTCCATCAAAATTTAGCTTCCATGGATACTCTTCAGTAGTAGCCACATACATTAGCTCTTCATTAGGGAAATAAAAGCTTAAAGGTTTATAACCCTCTAAAGCCCTGCTAGCCAGAAATTCTGCTATTGCGCTACCTTTTATAGCCTTTTGGTTTACATAGACTATATCAAATTTAGAAAGAAAAATCTGCCACCTTGCCATCCTTCCATTCAGAGCAGTTGACTCCATCATATATTTTAATGGGTCAAGTTTCGAAATCAGCCAAGTCGTATGATATATCATATATTGCCTCAACCTCTGAGTTGTCCAAATCAGCGTACAACACAACTTTTCAATCGGCGAATATCTCATCTCACACTCAGTGAATTTCTTACTGAGGTAATATATTTATCATGTTGACCAAGCACACATCCCATAGAGCTATTGAACACTGCTAAATACAGTATTAATGGCTTATCTAGATTCGGCGGAGATAGTATTGGAGCGTTTGACAAATATTGTTTAACTTTGTCAAAAGCATTCTCGCATTCATCATCGCATGTGCCTTGGTTGTGCTTCTTAAGCAGTCAAAATATGGGATCACATTTCTCAGTTAATTGTGAAATAAACCGAGCAATGTAATTTAACCTCCCAGGAAAACCTCAAACTTCTTTTTGAGTGCGTGGTGGAGGTAATTCTTGTATAGCTTTGACCTTATCTGAGTCAACCTCAATTCCTCTTTCGCTGACTACAAAGCCTAGTAGCTTCCCTGACCTAGCTCTAAAGGTACATTTCGTCGGGTTAAGCTTTAGTTGGAATTTCCTCAATCTCAAAAACAGCTTCTTCAAGACCTCGATGTGTTCCTTTTCTGTTCGAGATTTGGCAATCATATCATCAACATATACTTCAATTTCTTTATGCATCATGTCATGGAATAAGGTCACCATAGCCCTTTGATATGTTGCCCCTGCATTTTTTAGCCCAAATGGCATCACTTTATAGGAAAAGGTACCCCACAACATTATGAAAGTAGTTTTAGCCATATCTTCAAGATGCATCTTTATCTGATTGTACCCAGAAAAACCGTCCATGAAAGAAAACAGTGAGTATCCCGCCGTATTATCCACTAACATGTCAATATGAGGCAAGGGGAAATTGTCCTTTGGGCTGGCCTTATTTAAGTCTCTATAGTCTACACACATCTGAACCTTTTCATCTTTCTTAGGGATGGGAACAATATTAGCAACCCACTCTGAGTACTTGACCACCTGTAAAAAACCAACATTGAACTGTTTCTTGACTTCCTCTTTTATTTTTAACACCACATCAGCCCTCATCCTTCGTAACTTTTGCTGAACTGGCTTGCATTCTTCTCTTATGGGAAGCCAATGCACTACAATATCAATACTTAGCCCAGGCATATCTTGGTATGACCATGCAAAGACGTCTTTGAATTCCTGCAATAACTCAACGAGATATTGCTTCATCTCTTCGGCTATGTGCGTTCCAATTTTCACAACCTTTCCTTCCTCTAAAACTATATTCTCTACCACCTCTTCATGGCGTAAAATTTGTTTCTCTTCTTGCTTTACCATTCTTAACAAATCTAGAGACAAGTCACAATCCCTATCACCCTCAAAATCCTGAGATTCCTCTAGACACATGTCTTGCTCAAAAAGGACCTCTGAATCTGTAGTATCATTGCTCATGTCATTGATATCTAGGGACCTATGGTAGGCACAAAAGAATGTAAAAAGAAAAAATGAATTCAAGAACAACTATTTACATGGTATGAATGAGAAAAAAAAGAAAAAAATTTTGGATGGAAATTAGAAGATCAAAAGAATAAAGAATAAGGGAACATTTGCTCAAATTGATCATGAAAGCTGTATTTTATTGAAACAAAGATGTTTGAACATGAGCCTATTTCACAAATGAAATCTTATTGTTTCTAGGCTTTAAAACAACAAGTGTGTTCTGAATATTACTCTGTATAATCTCTAAAAACTACAGGAAGTTCCTCCGCAGTCTAGTTGTTCAAAACACTTCTCGGTTCATACGGACGAATGCCCAATAGGTTTCTTTATTCAATTCCTTCCTCAGAGATGACATTGATATGGAGGTTTTCATTTTTCAATAGCCCTCTCTCAGGGTAAATTATCCCCCTGATACAAAAGACTGGGATATGTGAGGGAATGTCATCAATTCCCACCTAACTTCTTCCCCACTCAGCCGTGCCCTCCTTCTCTCCTGCTTCTTCTCTATCTCCCTCTTCTTTTGTCTAGCATCTGGCCTGAAACCCAAGCTAAAATGGTCTCTTTTCTCTTTCAGCATCAGAACTTGAGTTCCTCCTTGGAGATATCTACCCAATCCTTTTCCCGGTAGGGCTCATTTCCCCACCATCATTTGCAAACCCATTCTCGTGGTCCTAGATATCTTAGGTACTAGAACCTCATTCTCTTCCAAAATGAATATTGCGTTGATGAATTCTAAGGATCGAAATGAGCATTCAGTTACCTCCTGATTCGCCTTTAAATAAGACGCGTCATTGGTTACAGTTGCTATAATGTCCTCTTCCGCATTTATAGTAACCAGTCGACCTTCTGTTACTAATTTCAAATTTTGGTGCAAAGACGAGGGCACTGCTCCCGCCGAATTATCCAAGGCCTCCCTAACAAGCAATTATAGGAGGGCTTGATGTCCATTACTAGAAAATCTACTTCATATGTGTTCAGTCCAATCAACAACGGTATGTCGATCCTTCCCATCACTCTTCTCTCAGTGTCGTCAAATGCTCTCACTATGTTCTGGCATGTTTTCATGTGAGAACTGTCTATAGGCAATCTATTCAATGTAGACAATGGTAAGACATTCAAAGTCGATCCATTATCGATTAGCACACTTGGCAGAGCATATCCCTTTCAACGAGTGGTGATGTGCAAAGCCTTGGTCGATCCCATACCCCCAGGTGGGATTTCATCATCACTGAAATAAATGAAATTGTTAGCACTTATGTTACTAACCAGACGATCCAGCTTATTGATAGATATATCGTTGGTAACGTAAGTTTCATTTAGCACTTTCATTAATGCCTCACGATACACTTCTGAACTTAGAAGCAATGCTAGCACTGATATGCGAGCCGTTGTTTGCGCAGCTACTCTACCATGCTATATTCACTGTGCTTCAAGAATTTCAGAAACTCTTTAGCCTCTTCCTCCTTTACCGATTCATTGATAAGTGCCTCAGCCCCTTTCTCTCGCTCAACTACCAATGTCTTTGCCTTCACAGGCTCAGTTCTGACATTTATCGAGTCGTAATGCCTTCCACTACGTGTGTAAGATCCTTCACTTTGGACCCCATTAGAAGTGCTAGCTAAGTTTTCCCCTCCCGGTATTGTCACACTACAGTCGTAATTCCAAGGTACCATTTTGTTATCTTTGTAAGGAAAGGAAACAGGTTTTTGGATCACAACCCTTGGTGCCATTTGTGTTCTGCCCTCAGTGCTTCTTGGTCAGAAGATGATGATTCTCAGATAATTGACCTTTGGATTTGTTGACTCTCCTTCTGTCGCGCATATGTTTCTTTCATCTAAGCCTTCTTCATAAAATTCCAATTCCTTATTGTCTATAAGGCTTTGCACCAAGTCCCTAAACTCAATGCATTCCTGGATCTCATGCCCTTCTGCTTTGTGGAACTCACAATAGTCCCTTACTCCTTCATATCCTTCCTCAGAATTTGATACTATCAATCTTCTTCCTACTATTTCTCTCCAGACCACTCTCAACGGGGTTTTTACTTCCGCAATATCCCTCTTGATTCTTCTCACGATATTGTCACCAATCGCATTTACCCCATTATCTCCATGGTTAGGTAACAGGTTCTCCGCACTAAGTTTATCATCAAACTTTACAATCCCTATCTTGATGAGTCCTCGACTACCTTTTTGAAGGCAATGCAGTTTTCTATTGAATGCCCCAGTATTCCAGCATGATAGTCACATTGAGCGTTTGAATCATACCATTTGGTGTATGGGGGTTGTAACGGTCTTAGATAAAATAGGGACACCACGTGTGCATCAAATAAACTTTGATATAGCTCTTTATACGATATTGGGATTGGCATAAATTAGAGCTTTTTAGAGTTTTGCCTTGTGCCTAATTCTTACCTTGTCGAACCTTGTTTCCCAACAGTAGTTACTTTTGGTTGATTGACAGTTATTGACTTTGAGTACCCTTTGTTGTACATGCTCATATTATTCACATCGTTCTCCATTTTCCTTGGAGCTAACCTTTTAGTAGCTTCCCCTTCAATCTTGCCACCTCTTATGGCATTTTCAATCATTTCACCTGCCATTACTATATCTGCAAAGCTCTTGGTGGTACTTCCTATCATGTGAGTAATGAATGGAGCCTTCAAGGTATTGATAAAAAGTATTGTAGTCTCCTTTTCTAGGAGCGGTGGTTGAACCTGCATGGCAACTTCCCTCCATCTTTGCGCATATTGCCTGAAACTTTCATTTGAATTCTTTTCCATATTTTGTAAGGTGATTCTGTCAAGTGTCATATCCGTCACATGATTATATTGTTTCATAAATGCCTGCGCTAGGTCTCTCTAGGAACTAATCCTAGCACGGCTCAATTGATTGTACGACCTGGCTGCAGCCCCCACTAGACTGTCCTGAAAACAACGGATCAACAGCTGATCATTATTAACATAGCCGGTCATCCGTCTACAGAACATGGTAATGTGGGCTTCAGGGCAACTAGTCCAATTGTACTTCTCAAATTCTGGCATTTTAAACTTATGAGGAAGCACCAAATCTGGGACCAAGCTCAAGTTTTTAGCATCAATTCCATGATGACTATCGGCATTTTCCAAAGCCTTGAACTTTTCTTCCAACCACCTACAACGGTCCTCCAACTGCCTTGAGGATTCAATTCTCGTCCTTTCCCTCTCCACCATATCTAAATTAGGCATAACAGGATTAGCAGGATTATCCCTTGGGTTTGATCTAGAGCCAACTTGGAGATTTATGGGTATCTCAGTATCAGCTTGACCTTGTTGATGCCTAATCGTGACAGACGGCCTACGGGGATACGCCTTAGGTTGTGCTTGTGTATGTGGTGGGGTAAAAGCCGGAGGGTAGTCCTCATGATCTTCTCTAGTATTAATCATGCGGCCTTTTCCTTTGTCCATTGCTCCGTTCAGTAGCTGGGTCATTTGAGCCATCATATTTCTTTGGGCTTCCAACATTTGGTCTCTTATCTCTTGTTGGAGCTTTGCCAATTGCTCTTGCATCTGGTCTTGCATGTCTCTTTGGAATTATTCAAGTCTTAGGTCCATGTTTTTTGTCTTGGCGCGAGTACCATAATGATGTCTAGTTTCCAAATTAAATTTTCCCTCTTTCTTTCTCTCTCTCTCTGAAGTAACTGCAACTAATTAGGGTCCTTTTATGAATTTTGATGCATATGATATGATGTGATGTAATACAAATGCGTGAATGCAAAAAGGCATCAATTTCGATTCAATTTCATTTAGAAAACTTTATTAGAAAACAAAATCCTTTACATAAAACAGACTACAAATATGCTTTCGTCCTAGTGCCCAAAGTCTTAACTTTCCTAAACAACAAGGCTAATTCTTGACCACGATCCGACTGCAGCTCATATTTCATGCTCAACGTATCAGCCTATACCGCCAGGGTTTGTAAATGATCAGCAACTTCTCGAATCTGAGTTATGGCTTTACCCATAAGATAATCCCTACTTCTTACTTGATCCTGGAAATGGTAAAGCTCTTTCTTCCAATGCCCTTCTCTTGTTTCAAGCAGCTCGATCCGGCATTCACAGTTTTGTAATACCGACTCTAACCCTTCAATCTTGCCCTTTATTTCCTCGATCTTGTTCAGACTTGACTTTAACTCGATTGCAGAATTACGACTATGATGGTGATGAAGAGACCGTCCAAGTTCAGCCACTTTAGCCTTTAATCCACATTTCTCTTTCTGACTCTCTGCCAAACTCCTTTCTAAGGCCTCGTTTTGCACCTAAATTTCTTGGAACTTCCTCTCCTATTGATCAGCTTTGGCTTTTTCCTCTCGAATCTCTTATTGCCACTGTTCTGAAGTCTTCCCCAATTCGGCTCTTTTCATCGATAGATTTATCTTCTTATATTCTGTCTTCAAATTATCTCGATCTTCCTCAACCTTCCTCTTCTCTTTTCTTAATTTTTCGGTCTCCAGTTTCTGAACATTCACGTCTAATCTCAGGTGCATTTTTTCTTCTTCTAACTTCTCTATCCTCTTTTCAAACTCTAAACTCTTCCATTCAAAATCTTCCTTTATAATCTCTAGTTCTGACGGAACTACTCGCAAGTATTCCTCCATCGATCGAGCACTCTCCAAACTTGGCTTAGGGATGTTATCATTGATCCTTTTATCCAACCACCCATTGTATTCAAGGTTGTTATCGGGCATTCATCCACTCTTTTCATACGGTGGGTCTGATTCCAACCATTAGAAATCTCCTTAACCCTTTTCTTACAACTTTCTCCCTTATAAAAAAACTCACACTGAGCCAACCCATGTGTTGCTGGTATGAACTGCTTTGATTTGTATTGCCTCAACATAAGCAGAGGTGCATATCCAATGACTCCCCAAATTCCAAGTAGCAGAACCCAGTTAAAACTCCCACATCGGTACAGAATTTCATCGAGAACCATCCAGGGAGCTTTCCACTCAACGTCATTTTCTTGGAGATTTTGGAGTAGCACTATCCAATTTTCTTCTGATACGTCATCTCTCATTGGTATGGCCAGCATCTCCTTTAACGGGGAGTAATTCTCAAGAAAGACATGATAAGAAGCTTTATCCACCTTCCAAATATGACTGTGAAACCAAACCAACAATAACTGCACACACCCTATAAATCTGCCTTTGCCAGTTCTCCTACATGCATTCAATGGTCGAAATGACTCAGCCAAGATTGCAGAAACCGGTGTGACCTACTGGTCAAGTTGATAAAAAAGATCTGAAACTACTTCATCCACGTATCTCAACGCCCTAGAGAGGATCATTAATCCATATATATTCAAAGAAAAAACATCGACTCTCTTTTTCATATCAGGATGTACTAGAATAAAATCCTTCAAAACATTCCATGAATTGCATTTGCACTCACTTTTTTGCTTGATTCTGGCTGTGACCCACTATTCACTCATCCTTATGATGTTCATCAATTTCCTTGCAAAGGTTGGAACACAAGTAGCCCTTGAGTAAACTTTATCAACTTGAATCTTAGGACAACGCAGTAAAGTTGTATATTCCTCCACCGTGGGTACCAAATCAACCCTTCCAAAAGTAAAACAAGTATAGGCAGGGTTCCAATATTGAGCGATGGCCCGAAACAAATGTTCATCTACCTTTATGTCAAGCAAATACGGCAAATCCCCATAGTTGAAGTAGAACAACTACTTGGACTCATCACTCCATTGATCCCATATTTCTTTTAATTCTTGGAAATTGTTTTGCGTCACACTGATGCAAGTGTAGTCCCATAATTCTGACGTGTACCCTTCAACTAGGCTATCCCCTTTCTCTAATTGCATTTTCTCTGACCACATGCGGACAGCTACATTGCCTTCCACTTTATCAAGGAATTCGTTCTTCATAACCAGCTTTCTAATTTAGTAAGTGACCATGAATCGATACCTTTTAAAATATGAAATGACATGCACCAAAATAAAGCACAACAAGCTAGTACCATGAAATAAAACATAAAGCAAATAAATATACGCCTATCTGGGTGACTGCTAAGGTTTGGCATAGTTCTACTTAGGGTGAGTCCTTACATTTTCTACGTGTGGTTTAGCTCTAAAGTTGAGGTACCAAACCAGCATATTCCTCGATCCTCACCCATTATAGGCTCATACGGACCGAGTTTAGTTCAGGGAATACATTTCCCTATGGCTACACAGAGGTGAAAACCTCACGAAGACATAGGTACGGATATATCCCGGAAGCGATTCACTATCCTGCACGAAGGTGAAAACCTCACGAAGGAGTAGCTTCTCACTCCCACTTGAAAGGGTGCGACCGTAATGGTCATGCAATGCAATGCAGAAATATTTTAATAAACCAACCAAATGCAATAAAAGAAGTATGATTTCAAAATGAATTTTCAAAATTCTAACATTAGGACAAAAAATAATCAACTTTACGGCTTGACTCCCTTATTGCGGCCCCCAGCGGAGTCTCCAAGCTGTTGAAACCATTTTTAAATTTAGATAAACGGGGTCGACTTCTTAAAATGAAAATGGAGTTGCCACCAATCATCTTTATTTAGGTGTGATCAGATCACCTTATAAAACATTTTCTCTTATTAGAACATCAATTTTGGCCAACGAAATTTGAGAAAACGGGTTCGGAGCTGGTTACATACGAGGAAGGATTAGCACCCTCATAACGCCCAAAAAATTGGTACCTAGTTGATTGATTTATGTCCTAATATCGAATATTTTGAAAAGATTTTTTTTAACAAACATAAAATCCTTTTACAACTCCAAGCCTTTTAGTAGATATTTGATTCTTTGAATTTTAAAAGAAACATTGAAACTCAGTAAGTTAGAATACAATCTTTCAAATTTTCAAATATCAAATTTCCTTTATTGTTTTGGAAATCCTCTTTCGAGATGATAAATCATTGCATCCAATAAGTTAGGACACAACTTCTTAACTTCCCGAGAATAGTTTTTTTTAATCAAAACTCGAAAGTTTTGATTTCAAAAGGGATTCTTGGTTATTTGAATTCAACAAGAAAAATTGAAACCCAGTAAGTTAGGGCACAATTTTCCTCAAAGCTCCCAAATATCAAATATCGTTTCATTTTCCTTTTAAAATTTTTAAATAAAATTGGGTAATTTTGCAAAATGCATTTTTTGTTTAAAACAATGATTCAAGTAACAATATCGCATTAATGTATCATAAGACTAGTGTATCAAAAACAACTTACATAAATTACATGACATAATAACATTTCATACTAATATAGGCAATTAAAAGAAAAACAATCGTAAAATAATGAATGATACATATAATAAAATGATGATGCCAAAGCAATAATAAACAGATATAGAACATGGATTGACACATAAAAGATATATAATGAGCTATAGCAAATTCAAAAATATGCAAAATATAGAGGCTAAGGAGCGAATTTAAAACTTTACATATAAGATTAAATTTAAAGATAAAATAACAATGTCAAATAAATGAGGCATTTAAAACAACAAATAGATATTATAAAAAATAAAAAGAAGTAAAAAAAATAAATGACAATTTTTAAAAGGTTTAATATATATATACATGTAAAATGATTAATGTATTTTAAATAAATAATATAAAAAACTTAGGTTTTAAAAAAATATATATAATGGACAAATATATATTATATAACAATATTTTTTTATATAAAAAGATAATATACATATTTAAAGATAAACGATATATATAAAACTTTACATTAATAAATTAATTTAAAATATTATACAATATACAAATTTTGAAATAATACCTAATGTATAATAGATAATATACAAAAACACTAATATATATATATATAAAAAAATAAAATAATATGTAACGAAACAATTTTATATATAAAAAGGAATTTAAAATAAATATTATA
The DNA here is from genome assembly GCA_020496765.1 of Gossypium stocksii. Taxonomy (NCBI): domain Eukaryota; kingdom Viridiplantae; phylum Streptophyta; class Magnoliopsida; order Malvales; family Malvaceae; genus Gossypium; species Gossypium stocksii. The sequence continues at coordinate 62,959,585 of CM035622.1, forward strand.
TACAAAGTATTAAGATAAACAAATAATAATTGAAAAACTAAGTTAGAATAAAATACAATAAATAATAAAAAAGAATTAAATCTAAATGTTAATAGAATTCTGGGGTAACAATAAAAAAAATAAAACCGAATTAGGACTTAATTGAAATGAGGACCACAGAGGAGGGACTCACTTGGCAAATATGCCCTATTCCCAAAACCGGCACCGTTCCAATGCTTATACTTAAAAGGCCCAGGGACCAAATTGGGACAAAATCAAATCCTCGGGGTTGATTTTTAAACAAAAATAAATTTAAATTGGATTGAATTATAAATAATAAATATTTAGGAAGGACCAAAGTGGCAAATTACCCATTTCATAAAAACACGGGGATCCTCCCTAGGTATCGGGTCAACGCGCGGGTTATGGCCTTGAAACGACATCGTTTTGGGCAATAATGATAACTCCTAAAACGGCGTCGTATAGATGGCTTATAAGACTAAAATTTTTGTTTAAAAAAACATTTTTTAAAACCATTTCAAAAAAAAAAAAACATTAGAGCTTTCAAAGAAAGCTCTTTCTCCTTCGGCCTCCGGCCAGTGCTCCAGTTTGATCTGCCGCCATGCACCATCGCCTGCGCCGCTGTATGCGGCGGTCGGAATCCCCATTAGGGATTATTTCACACCTTTAAGGCCGTCTAAGGCCGAATCTGAGGTCAAAACTACCCTTTTGTAACCCCAAAATATGAACAACGAGGAAAAACCCCTCGGTTTCTCCTCTGTTTCGTCGGAAACGGTAAGAAAATCAAAACCCATTTATTTTTAATATGATTGTATATATATGTGTATATTATTCGAAGCATATAACAAAAAAATACCTAGGAAAATCTGAGATTTCTGTGTTTCTTCAATTCTTTTGTATTAGTATTCGAAAAAATCCCCCTTTTTACAGATTAGAATCAGTTTTTATCACCAAAGTAAATTAATCCGATAATAAATACAAAATATTTTATTTTTGCTATATTATCTACCACTGTCTGCGTTCCTTCCTATTTTGTAGGTGTACGACGACAATCCCGGTGACAGAGGCGTCATTCGCGCGCTGATTGCGGCGTGTCTAGGGTCTGTATTGGGTATTTGCGGCGCGAGGGGGAACCCTAGGGTTCTAATTCTGAAACAAAATTTGGGCTATTGGGCTGGGCATTGTTTTGGGTTTGGATCGGGTTAATTTCAGTTTGGGCCAATTGGGGTGTAATTTAGTTTAGGTTAATAGTGGGCCACTGGTGTAATTGGGTCATGGCCACGGGTAGTGATTTATAAATTGGTTTTGTTTGGTATTGGGCTACAAGTGACATTTGGGCCTTTGTGTAATCTGGACTTGTAAGCGGACATTTGAACTTTGATTTATTTATTATTTATTATTTTATTTTTGTTTTTTGTTTAATTTTGGATTCTGATGGGTTTCTAACAGGCCGAGCAACATGGGCCTATTACATCAATCTTTCTCGGATATTTTTATTCTTATCAAACAAATCAATTTAATGTTTTTTTAAAAAGCATAAACAATTTAACTGTAAAAAATTAAAAGAAAAAAATCACACTATATGAAATTAAATATTTCTTTCCAATATAAAAAAAAAAGAATAACTAATACTATATTAAAAATTTCATAAATATTATTATAATTCCAAAAATTAAATTAAAAAAAAACTTGAATTTAGTCCTATTTCTCAATACTAGGCATCCTAAATTGTACCATATGGTTTTTTTATAAGATTGAACTCATCAATGATAGAATTTGTTGAAATTTCATGAGCTATCTCTTTTTAAGAAAAAGAAAAAAATAAGTCAAATAAATAATGAACATAATTTATGCAAAAATATTTATCAAGAGGTCTTTTACATAAGGAGTCAAGAGGAAGATAATTTGTATTTTTTTACTCTGTGCTCTCAGTCTCGGCATCAAACCCCTTTCTTTTTCTCTTGGCAGTGTCGGCATCTTACCAGAAGAAGATAATTCCTTAGCAAGACATACAAATCAAAATACAAGACATGCATCTTTCTAAAAGGAATAGTGGACCATTTCCATGACAATTTTGTGAGTTTACTTAATCAATTACATCTTCTTGAAACATATGTATTGAGTATATTCATAAGTAACTTGAAACTTGAGATTAGATAGTACCTTAAGTTGTTTAAATCTAAGAGCTTGGTAGAAGGCTATTTCATAGCTAGACAAGTAGAAAGCATTTTGATGAAACCTCAAAAGAAGAACATGACTATAAGGGGAGGAGTGGGATATTTTAAACCATTGTTCCCTAGACCTAAGATGTACCACTCTCCTGGTGGACCCATAGCAACAGGAGAGCACTCACCTACTAGCTCAGGACAGAAAACTCCCACTAAGTCCCTCTCCCAATCCGGAATAGAGGAGAGGAGAAATGGACTTTGCTTCTAGCATGCATCTAGATATGCACCAGGACACAAATGTTCCAAATCAAAATTGTACCAACTTTTCATTGAACCACAACCAAATTAGGAAGGTGACCTTAGAAGTCCAGCTTTTGAGGAATTCCAAGATTACCCTAAACAACTTGAGTTAGTGGACCAAGATACTGAACCCTCTTCTTCAATGTTGTCACTACATGCCCTCTAAGGATCCTAAGGCACAACACCATTTGATTGACAACTCGAATTGGTCAGTTGGAAGTGATTATTTTGGTCAGACGGTTGAATTTGCCTATGGAGCATTTGGGCAAGTAGAGTGATGATTTCCAATGAAGGTAGTCTCTCTACTCAAGGCCAATGTAGAGCTATCACATGGGAGGCACAGGGTTACAATTTCACTACTGACTTTATGGTACTTCTAGTGAAGGGATGTGATTTGGTCCTTGGCATCCAATGGCTTTTTTCTTTGGGTCCTATCATTTGGACCTTTGCCTCACAGTGTCACGTGATTACGTGCAAGTGTACACGATCGTACATGTAATAAGTAGTAAGTAAAGAGTTATTGTCCCCACATGGACTGTTGTGTAAATTAATTGCAAAGTTAATTATAAAACTATTTGGTAGAAAAAAGTAAAGAAAAATATTATTGATGAGAGTCGAAAATAATGTTAAGGATGTATTTAGATTTCAAATACCCACAAAATAAAACAACATACCTTTGCAGAAAATAATCACAATAGAAAGATCAAACAAAATATTTAATAAAACATAACATGAATAAACTAGAACAAGTATTTCACTTAACAAGAGTTTATGGGCAATCATAAAAAGAACATCACGAATGGATCGTGGCAATATGAAAATTCATTAAACCAAATTTCAATTAAGGCATAGGCTTCTCTTGAAGCCCTATTATGCCCCTAAGTTATTCCACTATGCTTATGTCAAAACTAAGCTAAAAACCACCCTTTCAAGCATTTATATAGCTTATGCATACAACAATCATCTTTCAATATCGATATGCAACATTTAGGTCTTTTGTCTATTAACTATTACCTCTTCCCAGATTAAATAGTTAATTCATTAACCTACAAATGTTGGTCATACGTTTACAGGTATTAACATTGTAATAGGCCCAATTTGCCTGGGCCCATACACAGTCCAAAAATAACAAAAATTTTTGAACCAAATTTCAAAACAAAGTCCCTTTACAATCCAATGTCCTTTTTACAATAAACAAACCCAAATACAAATTTTAAAACTTAGCCCATTACACCCGGGCCCACATTCTAACCTAACCCAAACCAAAAATGAGCCCAATTACAACTAAGTCCAAAAGTGTTTAGCTAAGATCAGAAACCCTATGGTGTCTAAAACCTTAAGGCGCCACAGCCAGCATAGGCTTCAAGTCGTGCCGCAATCGGCGCGCAAATCACGTCCCTCCGTCGGATCTCTCACCATCACCTGCAAAAAGAGAAAGAAGACGACAGAAACCCAAAATATAGCGAAAAGAATCCGCGTATTTATTTTAGAATAATTTATTTAGGCTATAAAAAGCCGAATACAGAATGTAAAAGGAGGGATTTTCGAATACAAAAAAAAAATCAACAAACAGAGATGATTTCCGCTTCCAGATTTTGTTAAATCTTTGCTCTAATTTTTGATGTTTTCTTCTCTATTTCTATATACAAACAGAATACACAACACAATATAAAAATAGATTTTAAATAAAGAAAGGTTTGAAGGGAAATATTTTGCATTCCTTTTGTTTTTTTTAATTTTTATGCAAAAATATTATCTAAAAGTGAAAAAGGAAGAGAGATTACCTGAAATTTGGCCACAACAGGAGGTTTTGGCCCTCCGACCACTGTGTGTGGCGACGCATGTGGTAATCGGTCGCCGGTGTCTAGGCCGAACTCAAGTCTGGGGGGGAGAGTTTTTTGATGCTTCGTTTTGTTTTTTTAAAGAGGAGTAAAACTGATTTTTTTTAAACCGTTTTTTGACTTATATAGACTGAAGAAACGACGTCGTTTTGGTGTGGTCAATTAATGACCAAAACGACATCGTTTAGGAGCCGTGACCCGCGCGTTCACCTGACCCGGGGAGGATCCGCATGTTTTTATAAAATGGAAAATTTGCCTCTTTGATCCCTCCGCAATCTTAAGTCTTTACGATTTCGTCCAATTTAAGTGTTTCTTTTATTTTTCAAATCAACCCTGAAATTTATATTTTGTTGCAATCTGGTCCTCGAGACCATTTTAGGATAGATGCTAGAACGATGCCGTTTAAGAGATAGGGCATAATTGCCCGACAGATCCCTACAATGTGGCGCGCGTTCTAATCTAGTCATTTGTACATTTTTCACGTCAAATTTCATTTTTTTTATTTTTTGATTTAATCCCTGTTTCCTTTGTTTTTTTAGTCCTCTTTTATATTTCTATTTTATTTCTAATTACTTTAGAATCCTATGTTAAGTTTTTATTTATATTTTAAAATAGGCTATTTTATTAAATTCTATATTATTTATTTACCACATTTTAAAAAAAATAATTTTGTATTTATTTTGTTTTTTTATTTTAAGTATTATATATTTAATATTTTTTATTATTATTTATTACTTATATCAAGTTATTTTGTTAAATTCCATATTATTTGTATATTATTACTATCTTGTATATTATTTGGAAATTTGCATCTTGCAAAACATTTTAATTTTTTTAATATAAAAATATTATTTATATTGTTTATTTTTAAATATGTAGTTTTTTATACGTATAAGTATTAGATTATTATATTATAAATATGTTTGTATTTAAAGTTATACATTATTTATTTATTTAAAGATATATTACTTATTTTCTCATGGATATTTATATTTTTTTTAAGTTTCCCATTTTTTTATATTATAATATTTTTTATTATTTTATATACTTTTATCACCCTATTTTTATCTATATACATTTAATCACGTGTAAAATTTTATGTTTGTTCCTTAATTCTTTTTTTAAAAATTGATCTTTTCTTTTTTCGTCTTTGTGTGGTCTGCATTCTATCTGTTATTTGATCATTCATATTTTTCAAATTTGTAATCTTTACTTATCTTAGTGCAATTGTTTTATTTTAATTTTTATCTTCATTTGTCCTTAGTTATCTTTATCTTTATATATGCTACATCTCACACAAATCATTGTTTTAAAAAAAATATATATATACTTTATTTAATTGCCACATTTTCATCCAAAAGTTTTTCTTAAATAAGGCAATGTTTGGTGTTTAAAAATTCAGAAAATAGTGCCCTAACGTGCTGGGTTTCGATTTTCTGTTTGGTTAAACAACTAAATATCCTTTTAATGAATTTTGTAAATCATGAGATGATTTTGGTTACAAGGGTTTAAAGCATTGTGTCCTAATGTGCTGGATGTGATGTTTGTATTCTTTCAAAACAAAGGAATCTCAAGTTTCAACTAAAATTGTTCAAGTTTTTAAAAAAGGATCATGTATTAAAATCTTTTCGAATTTTCGACATTAAGACAAAAAACTAATCAATTCGGTACCAATTTTGGGTGTTATGAGGGTGCTAATCCTTCCTCGTACGTAACCGACTCCCGAACCTATTTTCTTGAATTTCGTAGGCCAAAATCAATGTTTTGAAATAAAACGTTTTATAAGGTGATCCGATCACACCTAAGAAGATTAGTGGCGACTCCCATTGTCGTTTTTTTTTAAAAGTCGACCCCGTTTTTCAAATTTAAAATGGTTTCAACAAACATGAATTAAACCTAAATAACTGAAATAATCATTTGTACAAAATATTCACAATACAAAAACCTATTAACTCAAATCATGATTCATACATATTCTAAATGAACAAAATTAAGTCATGTAATATTGAATTGAAAACATAAATATGAGATGCAAACTTGTCTTTCAACATAAAAAGACATCAATTAACAATAAAGAGAACGGGAAGAAGAATAGTCGAGGGGGTTATCCAAGGCCAATTCACAATAAGAAGAGAAAATAGTTGAATTGCAATGGGTTATCTACGACTGGTCATTGTCGTTTCCCATGGTGGCTCTCCTCCTTGTCTTTACATTAAATCATTAAAATGCTCTCAAGTTTCTCTCTTTGACTACTCTTATTTTCGACAAGTGAATTGCCTTAATTTTTGGAAAATGTGTGTTTAACAAGCTATGAGAAAGAGAACAACACTTAAGAGACTTTTCTTTGAAAATTGTTACATTTTTTAATAAAGTGAAATCGTCCTTTTATAACCTTTAAGCCTTAAAATACCTTGCTATTTTTTGCAAGGGAATCATTGATTTTCTCCCGCATATGTGTTTTCCCTTAATATGTGGATGAGTGGGTGGTATTTTTCTAATTTTAGCAAAAATGAGTTGTTTATTTTCTCCTTGTATGGCCATCCATTGAATGGTAAAAATAGGGGTGGTTTTAACTATTATTTTTAGCAAATGAGTGAATGGTTTAAGGCTTAAATTAAGGGGAATGGTTGCTGGTTTTTATTTGATGGAGATTGGGCTCAAATATTCTATTTTTAGGAGATGAGTGGTTGATTATGAACTGCTAATTTTAGTTGTGGATGTTTCCTTTTTTTTTTTTGTGGACAGGTGGGTAAATGGAATGATTTTGGGCCTCTAATTAAACAATACTGAGCCTCTATGAATTTGAATTTGGAACGGAGTCATTTTGAAGCCTATGTGACTGCATCTTTGGTCTTCCAACTTATACCTGTTTAAAACCTAAATACTACAAAAATTCTGTCATTTTTTTCTTTACCCAATTATTCTTAAAAAAATAAAATAACATGTGTTTAACATAAATTTCACAAATTTAACACATTCTCATGGAGATTATAAAATATCATGAAACTAAATGAAAAACCACAGAAAGCGTTATTTATTTACTCGAAATTAGCATAAAATGTACATAAAAGAGTGTTGAAATATCTATATATTTTAGTGTTTACACTCAATGACCATGCAATTCCAATATCGGGGACAAAAATCTGTTCTTCAAGGCATCCTCCCTAGTGATCTGAAACTATTATCTGGTGTTCAACTATCTAAATGTCTCAGCATGACATCACATAGTCCTTGTCTTATGCTACTTACCTCTCAAACCCAAGCAACCTTATCCATTCCATCACCATCACTTCTATAAGATTTATATTCAATTTTGGTAGAGTTTGATGATGTGTTTCAAACACCTAAGGGTTTTCCTCTTTTCAAGCTACAAGATCATAGAATTCCTTTGTTGGATGAGAAGTCAGTGGTGATGGTAAGACCATACAAATACCCAATAGTGCATAAGGTAGAGATGGAGAGGCTTATTCAAGAAATATTGTAAGCTAAAATGATCAGGGACAACAACAACCGCTTTTCATCACAAATGATGATGGTTAAGAAGAAGGATGGTAGTTGGAAGCTATACATAACTATAGGAAGCTTAACCAATTGACCATCAAGAATAAATTTCCTATTTTGGTCATTGAGTAGTTCTTTGATGAGTTGGGTAAGCTAGCTATTTTTCCAAGCTGGATTTGAGGTTGGATTACCACCAAATCTGTATGTAAGGCAAGAATATTCACAAGACAACATTTCAAACCCATGATGGGCATTGTGAATTCACGGTTATGCCATTTGGATTGACCTGCACCTTCTAGTTTCCAATCCCTAATGAATGTAGTCTTCAAGCAGTTGCTTAGAAGGTCAGTGTTGGTATTCTTCGATGACATATTGGTTTTTTCTAGTGACTGGTGTCGAAACCCTTTTTTAGAGGTTTTGAAAAAAATGGGGTTCGACTTTAAAAACGAAAACGGGAGTCGCCACCAATCTGTTTAGGTGTGATTGGATCACCTTTAAAACATTTTGTTTTAAAATCATTAGATTTGGTCTACGAAATCAGAAAACGGGTCCGGGAGCCGATTACATTCGAGGAAGGATTAGCACCCTCGTAATGCCCAAAAATTGGTACCTAATTGATTATCGAATGTCTTTAATGTCGGAAATTTAAAAATTTTAAGATGCGATTCTCTTTAAGATATCTTGATTTTGGAAATTAGGGTTCGCTTATATCAAATGAGTCAAGACATCACATTCAGTAAGTTTGGAAGAAATGTTTTTAAGACATTCGAAACTAAGCTAGCCCATTTTTGAAAATCTCTATCTCGAAAAGACAAAGCACCATATCCAGTAAGTCAGGACACAATGCTTTGAAATTCCAAGACAGTGGCTTGTATTTTGAAAACCTTTAAAAACTTAGAAGGGTGCTTAACTATTCGAACTCAACGAGAAAAGTTGCAACCCAATAAGTTAGGGCACTACCTTCCTCGAAGCTTCCAAATACCAAGCATTGCCTCTTTTAGAAAACTTTTGAATGCTTTTCGTAAAAATGAATTTCTTTATTTAAAACAATGATTTATACAGAAATATGGCATTGATACATTATAAGGTAGATTACAATATGCTACAATTCTTAATAATATAGGCAAATAAGAAACAACATGAAATAATAAAATTTACAAATTATAAGATGATTATGCTAAAAGATAAATTAATATATGATGTTAGCAAGTAGAAATATAAAACGATTCATAATAAATCAAAGAATATAAAAATGCAAGTGAAAATCAAAATTTATAATAATAAAAAACGACAAAATAACTGTTAAAAACAAATATGAATATCTAAAAAGGTAAAAAGAAAATAATATAAAAAAAAAACATATATGTATATAATAATTAACATATTTAAATGAATAAAAAAGATTTTTTATTAAAGAAAAGAATATAATAGTATATAATAATATATATAGGAAAATAATTAACATAAAATATATATATATATACATATATATATATATATATATAATCTTTAAATCAATTTAACATATGATATAATATACATAATTTAAAAATAATTTATAATAGATATAAAATATATAAAAATATGTAATAAATAATTTTTAATAAAAAACAGAAAATAAAATATATATGCATAATATTAAAGTAAATATATAAAGTAAAAAAAAACTAAGTTAAAATTGAAGTGAAATAAAAGAACGGAAGGACGGAACTTAAATTTCAATAAAATTCATGGGGTAATTTTAAAAGAAATAAAAAACAGCGTTCAGGATCTAATTGAAACGCGTATAAATGAGCGAGGACCTGAGACATAAATAAATTGAATCTCAAAACACGGCGTTCAAATAAGGACTAAATCATAACAGTGCGCAAATATTTGGGAAAATGTAAAAAAACATGATTGAGGCTTAATTTAAGACTGGCGTAGGAGGAGAGGGACTGGTCCCATAAATAACCCAAAATTTTTAAAATGCGCGGACCCTGAGTCGGATTAAGGTCGACACGCGGGTTGCAGCACCAAACGGTGCCGTTTTATTAATACTATTTAAAGCATCTTTTAACCCAAAAATTATTTTAAAAGTTTGAAATAAAAAAAAAAACAAAAAGAAAGCCCGGATGCTCTCTCCCTTCACTGGCCTGAACCCCAGTGACCACCGTTGGCCACCTCTGTACGCGTCTTATGCGCCACCGTTCGTGGTGGCCAGATTTAAGTTTTCGTTTTTTCACACAAAATAGACGTTTGAAATCTATTCGTTTGCATGCGTTGAACAGGGAATATAAACGAAATAAAAAGAAAGAAAATGGGAAAAGAATCACCTCTAGTTTCAAAAGAAACTATTTTTTATATATTTTTCTATATATGCGGTAAATCGTCCCCCCTTTACAATAATCGTATTCAGCCTTTTATAGGCACTATAAATATACAAAGTTTTTGGTATGCTGTTATTGCTTGATTTCTTGCCATATCTGTTTCTCTTCTGTCGTTTTTCCTTTCTTATTTTGCAGGTCTGATTAGTGAGAAATTAGGCGATGAAGGAGTGTTGTCTGTGTGCTGACTGCTTTGTGGAAGGGAGCTGATGAAGGCTAGGGCTAATTGCGGCCCAAGGGCATGATGCTTGGTGTTCTGTTGGCTGCGGCGCGATCAGAGAGCTAGGGTTTCAAACCCTAGCTGAAGGACTTAAGCTGTTGGGCCTTTTGGGCCTTCATTTGTTGGGGCTGGGTAGGTTAAATTATAAATGGGTCTGGTTGGGTTAGGATCAGTTTGGGCTACGGGTTAATTGGTTGGTATTTGGGCTGGTCTGTTTGTAAATGGGACTGTATATGGACTGTATTATTATGGTTTATTTATTTTAAGGCCCGGGCAAAATTAGGGTATTACAGCTGCCCCTCTTTGCTCATTACTGTGTAACAGGAATCGAACAAAGACCTAAAAGAACCAATTTTTCCCGGGCTTACCGAGTCTTGAGTTCTTCGATCTATTCCACGTTGAATACAGAGACGCCAAATCTGCTTTCTTTGATCTATTCCCTGTCTAATACAGAGAGATAAGATCTGTCATCTTGGATCTGCTTTGATGTAAAACACATGAAGGTCAGATCTGCTATATCTTCGATCTGTTCCCTGTAAGCACAGGGATGCCAAATCATCTTGGATCCGCTTCAATGTAAACACATGAAGGTCAGATCTGTTATGTCTTCGATCTGCTCCACTCCTACCAGTGGGATGAGATCTATTGTTTTAGCCTATTACCCTATCACTTAGGGAGTTAAGGTGAGTCTTCAATCCACTCCACTCCTGCCAGTGGGATGAGATCTGCTATTTTAGCCTGTTACCCTATCACTTAGGGAGTTAAGGCAAGTCTTCGATCCACTCCACTCCTACCAGTGGGATGAGATCTGTTGTTTTAGCCTGTTACCCTATCACTTAGGGAGTTAAGGCAAGTCTTCTATCCACTCCACTCCTACCAGTGGGATAAGATCTGCTGTTTTAGCTTGTTACCCTATCACTTAGGGAGTTAAGGCGAGTCTTCGATCTGCTCCACTCCTGCCAGTGGGATGAGATCTGCTATTTTAGCATTTTACCCTACCACTTAGGGAGTTAATGCAAGTCTTCGATCTGTTTCGCTGTTGACTCAGGAATGCCAGATCTATAGCCTGTTACCCTACCGCTTAGGGAGTTAAGGCAAGTGGCCAAAATCTGCTCTATTGCCGGTACATGGAGATAAGATTTGCTAAAATTTGATCTATTACCCTACTGCCTAGGGGGTTAAGATCTGCTGAAATTTGTAGTTTCAATCAATCTTTCTACATTGTCCACTGGGGAATCTATCTGTAGAGTTGATTTCCTGGAATTTATGCTTATGCCAAATAATTAAGATGCCATGATCGAAATGAGTCAAATACTTCCTAATTAAACATATTATGATGCAAAATGTTATAAGAATGATCCCTATTTCGGACATCATCCCTCATTTATCTATCGAGATTTCTACTTCGTTCTTCTCGACATATCAATCATACTCTGCTCGTATGCTTTGAATCTTCTCCATCAATTTGGTCCACTGTACCATTCCCAAATGTTATGACCCACTGGAGATGCTTGTGAAATAATCCTCTCTTAGGATCGAATCGTTTGAATTGTCCAATCCCCATTTGGACTGAGGAAGAAATTCTCTCAAGGACCTCCGATCCTTACTCAGTGGGAATTCCTTAAACAATTGTCATGTTTCAGTTTCTTATGTTATCTAGAAATTTTCAGAGTAATATGTAAAACTTCGTTTATGAAAATATTTTAGTTCATCTATCATTATTTCAATGCAACACACTTTAAGAATAATGAAAAATGAATAAATTAATCTTGAGAATAGGCATATTTGAATAAGTAATCAAGAATACAATAGGAAATCAATCTGATTGGCATATTTTTGAGAAGAAAAAGAATCCAAAGATAGCCAACAGGACAAAAATCAAATGCCCTAGATATCGCTGCTTGGGCTTCTATATACAGGCTCTATGAAAACTACTTTGAGTTTAACATGTGTTCAGAAGACCCAAAGTACCTTGTTGATGCCCCAGCATGTAACATACTTCGCTTCTTATTGAATCAGGTATAGCAAGGTTGCTGCATGCCTTTCAAAATTTGAGCCGCCTTTTCGGGTTTTCAACTCAAAACCCCTTTGGTCTCAAGGTGCCCTTTGCGGGTTTTCACATTGGCCTCTTCATTTTCTTTTTTCTTTTTTTCTCTTTTTCTTTTTTATTTTTCTTCTTTTTTCTTTTCTCTTTTTTTTTTGAAATAGAAGTCTCAAAGCGCCCTTTGTGGGTCTTCACCTTGCTTCCGTGAGAAATTCTTGTGGACGAACCCTCTTTGTCATAAGTCTGTGTCATCCATTTGATTAGGATGAATACTTCCAAGTTAGGTTCATTAGAGGTATTCAATTCTTGACCCCATCGAAGCTTGGAAGAAAAAAAAGAATCTCAATTCATAAACCCATAAGAAAGGGATTGCCCCAGCAGCAGTCCTGGCTGTCGTTTGACAAACTCTATGCAAAAAGATGGTTTACTGATATTATCCTTCACCCTAGGAAGCTGAGGTACATAAAGTGCTCCTGGAGTAGTCACCCCACCACGGCTCGATGACGTCTCTGAAGCATCCACCAAGTTTATAAATTGCCCTAATTGGGAAGCTGCCAAATAAGCGTAGCAAACAGAGGCTACAACAGATATGGCTGTGATGCTCCTTCGATACACGTAGGATAGAGAGTGAACAAGCTCTTGCAGATCATTAGCTGAAAACCCAATCTGGTCTAAAAGAACATGATAGTGGGTCGGCCTTGTGGTTCCTATAGGCACAACGGTAAAAATCATTGTTATTCGAATGGCATACTTTGTTGTTAATGACAGCACCAGGTAGCACATTGTTAGGAGATCCCTGCTGGAAAACTTGGTATGATGGTTTTTGTGCAACAATAGCCACAAACTTAGGGTTCCGATTCTCGTCAAGGTGCTTGCAAGCCTCAATAACTTGATCAAGTCCTTTGTTCATCATTCGACTGAACTGAGACTCACTCCATCCTTGGAGATAATGACCTGATCAGGTTTCCTCTTCCCTGAACTTGTATAGAAGTCTAAGAGAGCTTCTCCCATGATACCACATCCACTTTGTCGGAAACTGGTTTGAAAAGAGAATCTATTATTTCAAGCTTTGGAGACTGTGTATGGATTGATGCCCAATAGCAAGAAATCAAAAGCCATTGCCTAGAGCAAACCCACACTGCGATTGATGGAATATCGAGCTGCTCAAGAGAGCCATGAGACACATCCATGCCAGGGATGGTGATTGGAACCTTTGAAAACTGGAATTGAAGGCGTTTGCTCCAACATAGAGAGTAAGTAGTAGTTTCTTATGCCAATCTTTACCAGTCTCGGTCATCTTCTGTAATTTATTTTTTCTTTTTTTTTTCTTTTTTCTTTTGGCAAACTTGGTTGTACTGTGATAGGGTGCCTAATCTTTGAACACACTACAAACTTTTGACATTGTGCAGTTGGATATGATCTCTTTTTTTTTTTGAAATTCGATGACTATTGACTTTGTAATATTGGCATACGAAGCTACTCTCTCCCTCTTAATGGAGCAGTCGGCAACCACAAAGATGATCTATTGTCATCTTGAAACTTTTGACAAGCACAGGCCCATAACATACATGCCCCATAAGTCTTAACTCCTTTAAATTTGGCATTCATCGTATAACGGATGTGATCCCTTTCCATGGTGGACCAACAGTGCCCCAAAACCTCATATTTATCCTGGCAATTGTAAATCCTCCTGCATGCGTCTTTCTGAATTTCCCATGGACCTCTTTTAACATCTTCTAATGGTCTCAACGAGATCTTGTTTTGGCTCTCTGGCTATGCATGTTCTAATTTCACAACCTTTCCTTTCCTCTAAAGCCACCTTTTTATGGGGTAAAATTTGTTTCTTTCTTTACCATTTCCATCAAATTTAGAAACAAGTTACACTTTCTGTCAAATCTTCAAAGTACTGAGGTTCCTTTAAACACATGTCACACTCAAAAGGAACTTTGAATCTGTAGTATCGTTGCCCCTATCATTGATATCTAGGGATCTTATGATAGGCACAAAAGAATGTACAAGGAATGAATTCAAGAATGACTATTTACAAATTATGAATGAAGAAATCAAAGAATGAAGGAACATTTGTCCGAGTTAATCGTGAAAGATATATTTTATTGAAACAATAATGTCTGAACATGAGCCCACTTCACAAAAGAAATCTCATTACTCCTAGGCTTTAGAGCAACAAGGGTGTTCTAAATATTACCCCGTATAATTTCTAAAGACTACAAGAAGTTCCTCTGCAGTCCAATTGTTTAAGGAGCTTTCCAGTTCGTAAGGACGAATGCCCTCCAGATTTCCTTAATCAGTCTCTTTTCATGTATGGCATTGATGGAACGATTTTCATTTCCAAACACCCCGTCTCTGGGTAAGCTATCCCTCTTAATACAAAAGTCTAGGATATGTAAAGGAGCATATTCTTTTCCACTCAGCCGTGACCCTCTTCTCTCCCTCTCTCTTTCTTTCTCTTTTTAACCTTAACTAATTAAGGTCTTTTTATGGATTTAAATGCATGTGTTGTGATACAATGCATATGCATGAATGCAAAAGAAAATGAGATGTTGATCATGAATTCAATTCCATTAGAGTAATTTTTCTAGAAAATAGATTTCTTTACATGAAAATAGATTACATATGCGGTCTTCCCCTTCATAGTCATAAACACTGATCTTTTCTTCATGGTCGAATCCTGTAAATTCTCCAGAAGATGCCTTTGCTAGCTCCTTGCTACTTAATCTGAGCATTGATCTCTTGCTCGCTTATCTCCACGATACTCATCAAAAAGTGCCGGCTCTTGGATAATCTTCGTTGGCAATCAAGTCATGTATTCCTTCGTGGACTTCTGACTTTCTCTCATTATGCTCTTGGACTATATTCAGACGACCGTACTATAATCCACTTTATCAAGAAATTCGTTTCCTTATAACAAACTATCTATTTAGGAATCGAATTTTGAATCAACACCTTCTTTTCTTTGATGTAATGTAATACAAATGCATGAATGAATTTCATTTAGAAAACTTTATTTAGAAAAAGAATATCTTTACATATGAATGGATTACAAATATGCCTTCACCCTATGGCCCAAAGTTTTAACTCTCCTAAACAACAAAGCTAACTCTTGACCACGATCTGACTGTAGCTCGTATTTCGCGCTCAATGTATCAGCTTGTACCTTCAAGGTCCGTAAATGATCTACTACTATCTTGAATTTGAGTTATGGCTTCATCCATGAGATAATCCCTACAGCCATGGATACCTCTTTCAATGTCTGTGAAGTTGTTCTGATTACCTTGAAAGAAAGGTTGGCAAACAAGTAAATATTCCTGCTTTGCAGCAAAAATGATATCTAACATCTTTAGTGCTTCTTGAGAGTCTTTAGATTTCTGCCCCTGCAAAGCATTTGAATTGTTTACATAGGTATCTTTGCAGCATGGCTAATCTCTACTTTAAAGGGCTTTGAATGATACGGTCTTCTTTAATCTCTGTCTTTTACGTTCATTTGGGCAGGCCACTAGGGCTTGCATTTCTATTGTCTTTAATAGGTACAACATGGTAAACTCCTGCTTGTTGTTTGGTAGCGGTCCTATAGTAAATAAGCCTTTTACCATCATAAGCCTAATTTTTCCATCCAACTCACTTTTGTAAGTCTCATGCATTCTGTCAATCACTTTCCTTCCAACACCCTTACCATCAACCATCTTCATATGAAAGAAAAATGCTGTAATGGTAGAAGTGTCCATCAGTACTCTTCTCGCTCACCTTGAAGTGATTGGTGAGTACATTACCTTCTGCCCTTTAGTTCCTGCAGCACACCTTGCCATAGGGTATCGAATAATCTTCCTTGCATCCAATTCTGCTTTGTTTGGAACAATATTAGGAAGCACCAGTGGCGGAAGAGGCAGGAATTCCAACGCTGCCCCTTTTCCCTCTTGCTCTTTCCTTTTTAGCTCGCTCCCTCTCCATGACGTTCATCAACTTCCTCACAAAAGTTGGAATACAGTCAGCCCTTGAGTAAACTTTATCAACTTGAATCATATGACAACGTCACAAAACCAAATATTCTTCCACCACGGGTACCATATCGGCTTTTCCAAACGTAAAGCAACTGTATACAGTATTCCAATACTGAGTGATGGCCCGAAACAAATCCTCGTCTATTTTCAAGTCAAGCAAGTATTGCAAGTCCCCATAGTTGTTGTAGAACAACTGCTTGGCTTCGTTACCCCATTGATCCCAGATTTCCTTTAACTCATGGTGATTATTTTGTGTGACGCTGATACAAGTGTAGTCTGATAGCTCTAACACATATCCCACAGCTAGACTATCTCTCTTTACTAACTGAGTTTGCTCTGACCATATATAGACGTCAGCGTTGCCTTCTATTCTATCAAGAAGTCCGTTCTCCATAATAAAACTCTCCAACTTAGAAACTAACCGAAAATCGATACCTTTTAAATGCGAAATGATATGCAACAAAAGAAAGGAAATAGTTAGTATCACATGATAACAATAAACTTAAAGATAACCTGCAAGGGTAATAACTACGGTATAATTCTATCTAGGTTGAGCTCTTACAGTCCTTATGATAACAATAAACTCAAAGATAACCTGCAAGGGTAATAACTACGGTATAATTCTATCTAGGTTGAGCTCTTACAGTCCTTCTATATGTGGTTCAGTTCTAAAGTTGAGGTACCCAAAAAAGTAGATTCCTCGATTCTCACCCATTATAGGCTCATTTGAATCGAGTTCAGTTCAGGGGAATACATTTCCTTATGGCTACACGGAGATGAAAATCTCACGAAACCATAGGTACGGATGTATCCTGAAAGTGACCCACTATCCTGCACGGAGGTGAAAACCTCACGAAGGCGTAGTTTCTCACTCCCATTTAAGGGTGTGACCACAACGGTCATGCAAATGCAATGCGCATCATAATATAGCAACATATGCAATAAACAGGCCCATGTTATGCAAAAGGATTGAATTTTAAAAATTTTCTAAATTTTCGACATTAAGACAAAGGGTAATCAATTATACGGCTTGGCTCTCTTATTGGAGTCCCCAGTGGAGTCGCCAAGCTGTCGAAACCCTTTTTTAGAGGTTTTGAAAAAAACGGGGTTCGACTTTAAAAATGAAAACATGAGTCGCCACCAATCTGTTTAGGTATGATTGGATCACCTTTAAAATATTTTGTTTTAAAATCATTAGATTTGGTCTACAAAATTAGAAAACGGGTCCGCGAGCCGGTTACGTTCGAGGAAGGATTAGCA
The DNA here is from genome assembly GCA_020496765.1 of Gossypium stocksii. Classification (NCBI taxonomy): domain Eukaryota; kingdom Viridiplantae; phylum Streptophyta; class Magnoliopsida; order Malvales; family Malvaceae; genus Gossypium; species Gossypium stocksii. The sequence goes on from CM035622.1 coordinate 62,977,301, forward strand.
CCCTCGTAACGCCCAAAAATTGGTACCTAATTGATTATCGAATGTCTTTAATATCGGAAATCTAAAAATTTTAAGATGCGATTCTCTTTAAGATATCTTGATTTTGGAAATTAGGGTTCGCTTATATCAAATGAGTCAAGACATCACATCCAGTAAGTTTAGAAGCAATGTTTTTAAGACATTCGAAACTAAGCTAGCCCATTTTTGAAAATCTCTATCTCGAAAAGTCAAAGCACCATATCTAGTAAGTCAGGACACAACGCTTTGAAATTCCAAGACAGTGGCTTGTATTTTGAAAACCTTTAAAAACTTAGAAGGGTGCTTAACTATTCGAACTCAACGAGAAAAGTTGCAACCCAATAAGTTAGGGCACTACATTCCTCGAAGCTTTCAAATACCAAGCATTGCCTCTTTTAGAAAACTTTTGAATGCTTTTCGTAAAAATGAATTTCTTTGTTTAAAACAATGATTTATACAGAAATATGGCATTGATACATTATAAGGCAGATAACAATATGCTACAATTCTTAATAATATAGGCAAATAAGAAACAACATGAAATAATAAAATTTACAAATTATAAGATGATTATGCTAAAAGATAAACTAATATATGATGTTAGCAAGTAGAAATATAAAACAATTCATAATAAATCAAAGAATATAAAAATGTAAGTGAAAATCAAAATTTATAATAATAAAAAACGACAAAATAACAGTTAAAAACAAATATGAATATCTAAAAAGGTAAAAAGAAAATAATATTAAAAAAACAACATATATGTATATAATAATTAACATATTTAAATGAATAAAAAAGATTTTTTATTAAAGAAAAGAATATAATAGGATATAATAATAATAATAATATATAGGAAAATAATTAACATAAAAAACAATATATATATATATATATATAAAATCTTTAAATCAATTTAACATATGATATGATATACATAATTTAAAAATAATTTATAATAGATATAAAATATATAAAAATATGTAATAAATAATTTTTAATAAAAAACAGAAAATAAAATATATATGCATAATATTAAAGTAAATATATAAAGTAAAAAAACTAAGTTAAAATTGAAGTGAATTAAAAGGACGGAACTTAAATTTCAATAAAATTCATGGGGTAATTTTAAAAGAAATAAAAAACAGCGTTCAGGATCTAATTGAAACGCGTATAAATAAGCGAGGACCTGGGACATAAATAAACTGAATCTCAAAACGCGGCGTTCAAATAAGGACTAAATCGTAACAGTGCGCAAATATTTGGGAAAATATAAAAAAACATGATTGAGGCTTAATTTAATACGGGCGTAGGAGGAGAGGGACTGGTCGCATAAATAACCCAAAATTTTTAAAATGCGCGGACCTTGGGTTGGATTCTGGTCAACACGCGGGTTGCAGCACCAAACGGTGCTGTTTTATTAATACTATTTAAAGCATCTTTTAACCCAAAAAGTATTTTAAAAGTTTGAAAGAAAAAAAACGAAAAGAAAGCCCGGATGCTCTCTCCCTTCACTGGCCTGAACCCCAGTGACCACCGTTGGCCACCTCTACACGCGCCTCATGCGTGCCACCTTTCGTGGTGGCCGGAGGTAAGTTTTTGTTTTTCGCATAAAATAGACGTTTGAAATCTCTTCGTTTGTATGCGTTGAACAGTGAATATAAACGAAATAAAAAGAAAGAAAATGGGAAAAGAATCACCTCTAGTTTCAAAAGAAATTATTTTTTATATATATTTTTGTATATATGCGGTAAATCGTCCCCCCTTTACAATAATCGTATTCAGCCTTTTATAGGCACTATAAATATACAAAGTTTTTGGTATGCTGTTATTGCTTGATTTCTTGCCATATCTGTTTCTCTTCTGTCGTTTTTCCTTTCTTATTTTGCAGGTCTGATTAGCGAGAAATCAGGCGGTGAAGGAGTGTTGTCTGTGCGCTGACTGCAGTGTGGAAGGGAGCTGATGAAGGCTAGGGCTAATTGCGGCGCAAGGGCATGATGCTTGGTGTTCTGTTGGCTGCAGCGCTATCAGAGAGCTAGGGTTTCAAACCCTAGCTGAAGGACTTAAGCTGTTGGGCCTTTTGGGCCTTCGTTTGTTGGGTCTGGGTAGGTTAAATTATAAATGGGTCTGATATGGGTTAGGATCAGTTTGGGCTACGGGTTAATTGGTTGGTATTTGGGCTGGTCTGTTTGCAAATAGGACTGTATATGGACTGTATTATTATGGTCTATTTATTTTAAGGCCCGGGCAAAATTAGGGTATTACAGTTAGAAGTGTTTATTGAATAAAGAAAGAAACATGTGGGTCCTTGCATGTCAAATACACCATTTTTTTAATTGTGGATGGATAATGATGGACAAAAGATAGTGGAATTTTAATGGAATGATAAAAATTATATTATTAAATTATATGTTATTATATATTAAATAAAAGAAAACCAAACTTCCACTCATCTTTTCTTCTTCATTGCCGAACTTTAGACAAAAAATATAAGGGTCTTGAGCTTAGAAGCATTCGGCCCTTACATGTCTTGATTGAGGTATGTTTTGAGCTCGGTTTTTGATAATTTTTACGTTTTTGAAATTGTTGCTTCGAAATGTACAAAGCCCATGTTCGAGTTTTTGATTTTGGTGATGATTTCATGTTCTTTCATTTTGATATCTTGATGAAAATTTTGTTAGATGTTGTCAAAATGAAAGTATGTGTTAGATTATTAAATTTGTATTGGAAATTTTTATGAAAATTTAATAAATAAGGACTTAATATAATTAAATAGAAACTTTGTGATTTAATATTGTGATAGCCAAATTTTAATGCCTTTATCTTTGGATGGATTAAAAATTCAATTATACCATTAAAATATATTGGACGGCATCTAGCTTGGAGTTAGTAAACTTTATATATTATTATAAGTGTTTATATTAAGTAAATAATAAAAATATTATTATTAATTGTAATGAAATAGAACTAATAAAGAAAGGAATAAAATAAAGAGACATTTTGCTTGGTTTTTGCCGAAAATAAAAGAGGAAATAAAAGAAGAAGAACTAAGCTATTCGGCCATGGATGGTGCAAATTAAGGTATGCATTTAGTTTAAATTTAAAAATTGTTTGTATTTTTGAGGTTGTAGTTGACGTTAGTTTTTAGCCCATGAATTTATTTTTCTAATTGATGAATATTGGGTGTTCGACTATGAGGATGAAATGAAGAAATGTTGAGTTCTTTGATGTATATGTTAAAGATATTTGAGTTTGATGTTAGAAATTAGAAATCAAGTGTTAGATGAATGCCTTTTGTGTTACGATTTTATGTGATTTTGAGTTTAAGATTAAATTGTGAAAATTATTAAATAGGAGGGTTAAATGGTTAAATAAATGAAATATGAGGATTTATATTTGAGTAAGACATATTCGATTTTAGTGTGCCATGGGAAGATTTTAATTATTTTGATGTATTGAGGATGTTTGAACCGAAATGTCAAAGCCTATTTTTTTAAATGGTTAATTGATTAAGCAAGTTTAATTTGTTTTTAAATTCAAGCTCAAGACCTAAGGATACGAGACTCAGATTGGAAAAAAAAAAAAGAGAAGTTAGCCGAGTAGTTGATACTATCGTACAAAATTATCCAAGTAAGTTCTTACGTGGTTAAACTCAATTATGTATGCTTAATGATTAAATAAATATAGTAAAAATTGAATGGTGATTTTATATAGACAATTGCCGAATGGTGATAACATTAGTTGACATGATCTAGCTAAGGTTTTAATTGTACCGTATGTGATTAAAAGGATTGAGTTGAAATAGGTAGGGTGTTACCTTGTACCGATTAGGATTTAAAATGATGAATGGTTCCAATTGTTGTATATTGAAAATGTCAAATGTGATTATTGTTGTGAAGAATATATGTTATGTTTTAATGTGAAGGTCGAATGTGTATTATATTGGTGAACTATATATGTTATTTTAAAAGGTAATTGTCGAATGTAATTGAAATGTAGTATGGCTTTAGTTATGTGTAATGAAACTTATTGTATGTGATATGGAGTGATGAATTGAATTGGCAAAAGGTTTAATCATAGTTGTCAATGATGAAGTTGTTTGGAGGGTTGTCATAACTATGAGTTTTATTAGCATTTGGCCATAGAAAGATTATGTACTTGGTATAACAAAGTGTGAATGTTAATGATATAAGTGTGGGAACATGAATTTTCGAATTTGAATGTGAATCAGGCTTTGTGCCTAGCAGACTTAGTGTCGGTGAATTTGATCTGGCTTTGTGCCTAGCAGGCTTTGTGCCGGTGAATGAAATCGGGCTTTATGCCTAGCAGGCTTATTGCCGGTGAATAAATATCAGACCTTAGGTCTAGTAGACTTCGTACCGGTGAATGAATCAGGCTTACGCCTAGCAGGCTTACTGCCGGTGATTAAATTACAAATTCATGTTTATAAGATTTCAAGTGAAATGTGAACTAAATGATCTTATAAGTTTATGTGTGTATTCGGCCATGTAGGTCTACTTAAGGTTAAAGTTATTTAAATAGCAAATGTTATGCCTTAAAGGTACGTTCAAATGTAATTTATTATTCAATGTTGAATACTTAACTTTGTGAATATTATATAGAAATGTAATGAGATGTTCTATGCTTATAGTATGCTTAATTGAGATGTGATATAAGCATATGTGAATCGATTAAGGGTAATAGACTGTAATTCACTCGGTTTCAATTTAAACAATGACATATGAATGTGAGAAATTATTTTATAAATGTGATGTTAAAATTAGTTAAATAGATCCGGCCATGTTTACTTAGCTAAGATAAGTAATGTTCCAATAGTGCTATTCAGCAAACTAAGTGATGCTTGCTTATGCGAAGTTAAATCTGGAATTATAGTTGAAAGTATAATGACATTTTCATGAATTTGGTATCATCAGTCATGTAGACTATGTATATATATGAGTGATATTATACTATGAATTATGAATTTGTTATATACATAAATGTATTATTGATGTTATGATTATTTGGATTGAAAGTGGATATGATTATGATCCGATAATATATGGTCTATGTGAAAATGAGATGTGATTAATGGTAAGTGACTATAATCAAATAAATTATATAAGAATTGTGATATAGTAACCGTATTCGTAAATATATAATTCTAGTACATGCAAATTATCTTTGAAACTCAGAAATGTAAGGTGATTATGTATTGAGTAATGATATGTGAAACAAGTTACCATGAATGAAAAAAAAAAGGTACACAGATGAATATATATATGATATATGTGCTTGCTATATTACCTTGTGGTCCCATGATTTGAACATGGGAAATATGAAATAAGAAAAATGGTTTTGAGATATGACTAGGTCTTAATTTGAAATCTGAACATGAAATGGATATTAAGACGATGATATTATGATGCTTAGTTTTTATATCTATAAATCGGTTAGTGAAGCAATGACAATGGTTTGGTTGGTTACATAATGAATATGTACAAGTTTGATTTATGTAATTGAGCTAATGGATATTATTCGAATTTAAAAGCATAGTTATATGGTATGGATAAATAAAATAAGTGAAGCTATTTAATGAAGTTATATGAATTCAAGAGTACAATAGATGTACATGTGATTGAGATTGTTTAAAAATTCAGTTTAGTGTTATGGAATTATAATTATCATTGAAATGATTTATTTGCTTATGGCTTACTAAGCTTTCAAAGCTTACTTTGTGTGTTTTTCCTATGTCTATAGAGCTTCGGAGTTTTGCTCGGGTTGGAAGTCTGGGAGACGTCTTCACACTATCCAGTTTTCGTTTCGGTAAATAAGTGTTTTGAATTTTGGTTATATGGCATGTATAGGTTAGTTTCGATATGTTTCATTTTGAATTGTATATATATAAGCCATGCGAAAATGGCTTGTTTATTATGTCAAATTAGTTTAGTACTTTGATTAAATGATGGTTACTCATGTTGAGAAATCAACCAAAGTATAATATAATTATGGACTATACTTGAAATGTTGTTTATGGTTTTGATGTTTTGGATAATTCAGGTATTAATGTTCATGTGTCGAATAAGGTTAGAGAAAGATGTTGCATATTTGATTAAGTATGTTTTTATAAGATTCATTAATTAATGAGATCTTTGATTGATTTAAGAGCATAAGAAAATGATTTCTTATGATTAATATAAATATGTGTGTACTTCCGGTAATGCCTCATAACCCTTCCGGCGACGGATTTGGCTTAGGGGTATTACATTATCCACTTGTTAATCTTTCCTAAGATATTTAGCCACTTGTGTTATTCATAGTCTCAATTTGAATTGAATAAATCATGTAAAGAACACAATTGATTTGGAAAAGATAAGAAATGTGAATAATCGTGGATTGGATATCGAATGAGGAATGGAGCAGCAAATCTATTGATTGGAATAAAGAAATAAATTGCATGCAAGAAAAGATAAACTGAAATATTTGAATAATATAAATAGACTCTTGGATCAAAATTGATTTAAGAGGAAAAACAAATAAGTTATTGAAAAGTCAAAATAAAATTAATCTAATCCTACTCTAAACTACTAGGGTTTTTGAAGGCGTTTAGAATGACTTAGTTACATCAAACCCTTAATTTCTTATTTATAAAATTGTTGACAACCCAAAATAAGTCTTCGGCATGTCCTAGGTCTTTGTATAAGGCTGATTGTATGGACAAAAATAGCCTTGATATACTTGGACAACACATCGACTTGTGTCGCACCACACAATGTCTATAGCGCGACACAACAGGCAAATTATGCCTTGTGCCATTTGTTTTATGCTTTAACATCCCGGGAAGCCTGTGCATCACTCATCCCTTACTTCCACGTCAATTGGGCTCTTATATCTTCATCCTACACACACAATTAAAAATATTAGTACTACTTAAGACCCGTGTCAGGCTATTAGATCACAACATTTATAAAATGTGTTAAAAAACACTTATTTTATTAATATTCTATCCTAAGACCTAAATAGTGAAAATGTAATATTAAATTCTAAATTGCAAAGAAAATAAGCTCCTTAAGTTCGAAATTGATCCGATTGACTACTACATTTGACGGCAGATCACTTATAATAGAGCCCTACAACAAAGACAAATACTAATCCTTAGCGCTTGCCCTTAAAGTCGTGGAGAAAGCCTTGCACTTCGTAGCATATGAAGGTTCCAAAACATTCATGTAGTCATTGTATTGCATTAGATGAGACCATGGATCTCTCCTTCCTTCAAAGACTTTATTCAACACCTTGAACTCTAGGGGTAAACCCATAATTGCAATTTTTGAAACCAATGGATTGTTGGAACAAAAAATCCAATCGATATCTTCTATGTTTAGATGTAATGCTAGAACACCCCGATACAAAGCATCTACTTCCTGCTGCCACGAATTAGCTTGTACTCTATAACCCTCCTTATGTAGGGGCACGTTATTATCATGATGATATGAGCGATCTGACTGTATCTTATGTATTATCTCCTCATTTTGTCTAAGCTGTTGTTGATGAAAATTTTGTTATTGTTGTTGTTGTTGTTGTTGTTGTTGCTGCTGCTGCTGCTGTTGTTGTTTATATATGGAATTTTCTTACAACATCTAGTTTTTTAAAATATGTATATACTCTTGTAAACTTAGATGTTGCTCGTGGGAAGCCTCTCAGTCAAAAGGATTAGAGACCTCCTCGTCTAAAGGAAAGTTATGGTTAAAAATATGGTGGGTATCATGTTGGTCCAGGTTTCCTACATTTTCTGGTTGATTAGCAAACCAATCAGCAAAGGAGTTAAGTTTATCGGGACCATTACTAGTTTCTCCTCTCACTTTTTTGTTTGAAGACGACTCCCTCGAAAATCTCTCATCTTGGTGAGCCATGCTAACTTTTTAAGTTTGAAGGTCGGAAAAAGTTCCACATTCATCGCTCCTGTAACAACCCGTTTTCAGTGAAATTAGAATAGTGATTTCAGGACCACAAATCTAATGAGTAAATTATTAGTTTATTATTATTTTAATGTATATAGGACATTATTAAGGTCCTAGTAAAATTTCATTATGAATTTTGATGTTTGCATAAGTAATTAAGTAAAAAGGACTAAATCGTAAAAAGAGTAAAAGTAGAGTTCTATTAGTTAAAAGGGTCAAATGGCTATAGAACTTTAAAGTGAAAATACTTAGATGGTAATTAGACCATTTTTATAGCTAGTGGATATTCATGGCAAGGTTTTGTCGCAAATTTTAATAAGTAGTAAGGCTAAAATAGTAATTTGGGAATTAAGAGAAAATTAAGAAAATAAAAGATGAATTAAAGTTATCATCTTTCATTCTTTCTTCTTGCTTGGACGAATACACCATTGAAGGGGGACAAGCTTGATTTTGAATTTCACTTGCATGGTATGATTTTTAAGCTCGTTTTTAATGATTTTTATATTTTTGGGATTGTTGTAGCTTAACCTAGCTAGCCCGAGGAACAAATTGCAAAACTATTAAAGATTTAGAGTTGTGTTATGAATGCTCTTGTTTGATTCTTAATGTTTTATGATAGATTATGAGCACTTGTTGATAAATAAACAAGTTTTGTTAAGTGATTTTTTATGAAAATTGTATTTAGGGACTTATTTGTAAAAATAATAAATTTCATGGTAAATTTGTGAAATGATGGTTTGTATGGATTGATTTAGGTCCCTACAGAACTCGGTTAGCTTGAGAAAATGATTAAAATGCTTAAATTTCAAATTATGAGATCAAGGACTAAATTGTGAGAAGTTAAAATTTTAGGGGCAAATGGTAATTTTTCATTAAAATGAATTACGGATTAAATTCTTTTTTAGAAGTACTTAATTGAATGAAACTATTTTTTTAGAGGTGACAATCATGGAAAAGGAAAGATTTTAGAATAGTTCATGTGCTTTGCAATTTCTACAATCTAGTTCGGTAAGTTCGTTATATGCTTATTTTTAGTTAAATTGAATACCTTGTTAGTGATTAATCTTTGAATTCTGTTTTGAATGATGTTTAAATGTTGAATTATATTGTTATTCAGGCTTCGTGCCTAGCAGGCTTATTGCCGGTGTTATTCAGGTTTTGTGCCTAGCAAGCTTAGTGCCGATGTATTAAAAGTTAACATCCTTTGTATATTTGTAGTTGATAGCAAATAAGTTTATTATCAAACTTACTAAGCTCTCTTATGCTTATTAGTTTGATTTGTTTTTGTAAGATTCTTGGAATCGTTGTTTTGATTAGATCGACTCGGAAGCTCACACACTATCATCATCATCTCGATAGTCATTTTGGCTCTTATTATAGTTGGTTAAATTGGCAAGTATTAGGAAAGGTCCTTAGTAATACAATATTTTGGTGAATATGTAAATATTAAAAGTTGGTATGCTTATCCTTGTTGATATTGAATTTTATTTAGACTTATGTTGCATACCTAGGTAAGCCTTTTGGAACACTTATATGTAGTATATGTGTTGGAATAAGAATGCTTCAATTGTGTTGTGTGTTTTAGCTTAGTAAGAAATGAGATATGATGCTTGAATTGTGATAGGTTTTTGGCATGTTTAGGTAAGTTGAGGATGAACTCATTTGAGGTGCCTTGTATGGCATATTGGTTGAATGATCTTGGACTATTGAAATGGTTATGTCATATAGGTTTTGGTCATATTTTGATGTCTTGATTATGTGCACCAAATGCTTTTAGATGCATGTTTGATATGGAGATGGAAATAGCTTGTTTTTAGGCAAATTCATTCCACACGGCCTGAGACACAGGCGTGTGACTCAGTCGTGTGTCCCTTGTATGTTTTAAGGCATTAATGTCAGGCTGTCCCAACCTAGCACACGGCCTGGAACATGAGCATGTGTGGCTATTTTGAGAGTTACACGGCCTGGCACACTGGAGCGTAGCTTGGCCGTGTGGCCTAATTTAGAGAGTTACACGGGCACGAACACAGGCTGTGACATGGCCATGTGTCCATATTTTGATTGTTACAGGGCCTGGCCACATGGCCGTGTGACCCCTGCAGTCCAAATTTTCTAACTTTTTTTTAAACTTTCCAAATGTCTTCAATTTAGTACCGGATTATTTCTAAAGTACTTTTAGGGCCTTGAGGGCTCAATTAAGGGGCATTATGTATGTGATTGAATGTAATTAGATTATGTTTGCATTGATGTATGAAATGAATGATTTAATTTTTCATATGTATGGTAATGCTCTGTAACCATATTCCGGTGATAGATACCGGTTAGAGGTGTTACAGCACCAAATTGTTGATGTTTAATTCTGTCGTCCCTTTGGAAGTGATCCATCCTTATTTATAAGACATGGTTCCTTTGATGTGACATACTAGAGAGGTAGTTATGTTCCATGTATATAACTTAGGATGACGTATCAACCTTTTAGGTTCAACACGTATCCTATACGTATCTTATTGACAGATCTCATTACCAAGTTTTACCATACTTGGTTAGGTATCCCACCACGTAAGACCATGAATGGTGTTCTCAAGTCTTCCTCACGAGGCACTGAGGTTCCTCATACATGGTCATGTATCCCACATCGCAAGACCTCAAGGGGTTTCTCGAGTATTTCTTGCGAGTTGTTGGCGTTCCTCCTCGCATAAGTTGCAAGGCATCCCCTATCGATACACTGGCAAGATTGTGGAGTAAGGCATCCCCTATCGATATGCCTCGCAAGATTGTGGGGCAAGGCGTCATTGTAGAACGTCTTATGTTGTTCCCACAAGATAGTAAATGTGTTAGTTATAGGTCTAATTTTGGGTCGCAAGGCTGAATTGCGATCGAGTTATAAGGTGTTCTGTAATAATACTCTATTATGGCGATGCTTGGATTGTGTTTATGCTTGGATGATGGATCTTCATATGAGCTACTTATGTTATGTGTCTTTGGTATTCGATGATGTATCAACTAATAGGGAGTTCCAATTATTTAAACTCGTGAGTGGACTTGTATTAGTAAAGTTTGTGGACTAAGATTGGTTTGGTTAATAAAACTTGTACCAGTGAAGTTTGTATAGTGAATCTGTTCTCTAAGATAGGTTTCACAGAGGTAGGTTGTTGAATCAAATCATGTCAACAAATTCTCGATTTCCATATTTTATTGACCTTGTTGTTTTATTCTCTCATTGCAACTATTAGATAGACTTTACATTGCAACATGAGTTGCATTTTCTTACTGAAACTAGTTGTTTATCATACTTAGGCTTAGTTTGGATGGACGATGTGTTTACCTCTAGTGAGGTTAAAAACATCAGTGACGGTGAGATTAGATATTATAGCGATGAGACTGGATATTGTAGCAATGATATTAAAAATAGCGGTAGTGTGTGTATTTGGATTCAAACACAACTATAGAGATGAGATGAAAATAGAAAATAACTATTAAGGACATTAGATTAAACATAATATATAATAAAAAAAATATAGATGATTTAACATTTACAAAATTAATAAATAACTAAAATTATTACAAGTAAATTTATGGCTAATAATTATTTAATTAAAAAGTAATTAAAATTTGAAAAAGAAATCAAATATTTATTATTTTATTTAATATTTCAAAGCTAATTATATATTTAGCTATAATTGTTGAATTTAATATTACTTTATTTATATAGTTATATATTTTATTTTTGGTTTATATTTTAACTACTTATAATTATTTACTTTTATATTATAAATTTTACTATCATTTTTTTTGTTTTATTTTAAGTTATTTTATGGGATTTATTAGGAAGAAAAAAAAGACGCTACAAACGTAGGTTTAAAATTTTAACTGGGAAAAAATTAACCAGTGAAATTTTTAGGGCATGGTGTGATTGTAATTATGTTGGAGTTGAGTCGTATAGTTTCTCATCTATTATGGCTTGAACCTTTTATGGCAGGAATTGGTGCACAAACCTCGTTTTTCTATATTTTCAGAGAAAAAGAATTAATATATGATCTATTCGAAGCTACAATCGGTATGAGAACGATGCATAATTATTTTCATATTGGTAGAGTGGTGGTCAATCTACCTACAAATGGATAGATAAATGTTTGGATTTCTGTAATTATTTTTTAATAGGAAGTGTTGAATATCAAAATCTTATTACACGAAATCCTATTTCTTTTTAGAACGAGTTGAAGGGATAGGCATTATTGGTGGAGAAGAAGCAATAAATTGGGGTTTATCCAACCCAATGCTACTAGCATTTAGAATCAAATGGGATCTTCGGAAAGTTGATCATTATGAGTGTTGCGACGAATTTGATTGAGAAATCCAATGGCAAAAAGAAGGAGATTCATTAGCTCATTATTTAGTCTGAATCAGTGAAATGACGGAATCTATAAAAATAATTCAGCAGGCCTTGGAAGGAATTTTGGGTGGTCCTATCTCTTCCACCACACAGCAGGCTTGTCATCCAAAAGCAATATTGTACTACAATTGCACAATTTTCGATACAAATCTCACTACGGCTGAACAGAGATCCAAAGAAAGCCTTAATCAACTTTAAATTTTTTTAATAAATATATTTTTACATAAAATTTTCACCCAAATCATGTTTGTAATAATAAATTATTTTCACGTGACTAGTATTTTTCAATTCTAACTAAAAACTTATTTCAAATTTTAAAATTTTTCATAATATTGAATATCTATACATTTTTACATGTATAGTAACATATATACAATATTTTTATCATATTTTATATTTTTATATTTTATATTTTTATTTCTAATATTATTATCTCTCCGTTATTATATTTTATTTCAAACAAATTTTAATATTTGAAATTTATTTCTAAAAGAATTATCTCAAATACAAATATTAATATTTTGAATGGAAATATTATAAGATACTAATATTTCTATATAGTTCCTCTAGAATTCTTAAACTTGTGTATCTACTTAAAGGTGGCCCCTTTTTTATAGTGTCAACCACTTAAATAAAAGCGAGTTCTTGTAAAATTTAACTTCTTCATTTGAGTGTTCTACAAGAATTAAATTCTTTTATTTAGTATTTATCTCTTATTAATTAATTTGATATAGAGATAAAATAATAATTTAATATCATCACTTAATTATTTTAATTTTCAATTAGTAATATTATATTTTTTATTATTTTTCTCTTAAATAATTTTAAATTTATTAGAGAAAAATAATTATAGCATAGTAATTCGACTTAACCAACAGTAATTTTTACACACCACGTGACACTATATAATTGATTAAAAAATTCTTCGAAATAATAGCTTGAAATTGTGTGCTTACTTCGATTAGAATGACATAATATTTTAAAATATATTTTCATATTTATACAATATTTTAATAATTTAGTGGAATATTAACATATTCAACAATTACTTAAAAAAGAATTCCAAATGTAAAAGAGGTGGTGGAAAAAAAATGTAAAAAAAAAAAATTATTGTAATATAGTTTATATTGTATTAAAATTGAAGGCTAATATTGAAATAGTTACAAATAAGAATGGGGATTGAATTTAATAAATAAAAACTGAAATCACCAGATTTAACCGCATAAAATGCGGAATATGGAGGACCGATACTTTAGTATAGATAATATGCTAATTTTTTTTACCCATACTTTGTGTCTATTAATTTCTTTTGTAAAAAATAGAATATTATGAAGAAAATTAGTTGTATAAAATTTAACAGATAAAACTAATACTTGTATTAAATAGATTATTGTATTATATCAAAAAAAAAAAAAATAGATTGTTGTAACAAATTGCATAAATTCATATAAAAAATTTATCTGTACAATTTTTTTTACAGACAAAACTATTAAATAGATTATTTGTACAAAATTTAATACAAAAAATTTAACAGATTATTTTTTTTATATAATTTAACAATTTTTTTTTTTACAAAATACATAAGTTCATGTCATAATTTAACAGATAATTTATCTAATCCTTATATACAATAGATTATTTGTACATAAAACTTGAAAATATAATATAAAAGAAAATCAAATATATATTATTAATAAAAAATATACATATTAAACACTAAAAAACATATTTTTTTTATCACATGAAATGTACTCCGTTTCCAAGAATGAAGATCAAATCCTCAATCACAAAGTTAAAGGCTAAAATAAGCAACCATCACACCTCATGGATTTTTTTTGGTACAATGATAATTCAAACCCAACTTATTCTTGAGGTAGATGAACACCCGACGAATAGACCACAACTTAGGGTTCACATTAATATAACTTTAATATAAGGGAAAATATTTGGTACATAACAAGTGGAGTTTTTAGACTCTATAAATAGCATTAGATGGTTGACAAGTTTCCTATAAAAATATACTAAAATATTTTAAAAAATAAACATTTAAAAAAAGACACAAAACAATTTTTAAGGTTGCTTGTAGAATAAAAAATTATATAGATAATGTAACAAAAACTAACCCTTAAAATTGCACAAACAATCTTTAAATTGTAATGTTAATCTTTTTTTATTTGGTATAGAATAAAAGTATATAGAATAAAAAGGTTAGCAATTGGTATACTGACAGTGTACTTTTTTTTATTACACAAATAATCTTAAAATTGTAATGTTATTTTTTTTAATATATATACATATATATTAATATTTTACTCTAACTCTATAGAACACTTATCAATTCTTGACCTTACTTGTAAAGTTTAAAAACTTCATTGATAGTGCACCAAATATTATTTCATTTTTAAATATCATTTAAGAAAATTATTTGAAACACCGGTTATAAAGTTTTTAGGCCACACAAATAAGTTGAGGGTATAAAAAGTTTCGCATTTATTTGTATGCTTGATTTATTTATTTATTTTATTATAACATATAAAACAACCGTCACACTCTAAATTCACTTATAGAATCTGTAAAAAGATGGAGTATGAGATAATTTTAATTAGTATTATTTTATTTTATTATTTTTATTATATATACTCATTTTTAACTAAATCTTTTATGATTATGTCTTATTTTCATTTTACCACGACACTATCAAACACAATTTCCACAATTGATTTTAATCTTTTCATTATGGTATTTAATTTTATTATTACATTAATTAATTTCACTATTAGTCTTTATTTCATCGAAATCAACCTCAGGACACATAAAATCTATAAGAAGTCGTATGCTGTCCTCTTTATTTGGATGTTAATGGTGAAAGTGATTAAAGGTGTCAGCCGCTTCGTTTCCATGGTTGAATGTGCCATAAGAAATTTGTCAGGGCTTTTACGCTTTAGATTGGGCTATCAATCTGAGCTTTGTTTACATTTCTCAACTCCAATGGATCCAAAAGACATAACCACTAAAAATTCTTACAACTGGACATTAACATTAACTACCACCGCCATGGAACATGTTCATGTTCTTGCATAAACTAAAGAAATATAGCTAATTGTAATTCAAGGTAGATTTACAGGTTTCCTCACCATCTAATCCTTTCACAAATGAAATACAAAGCTTCTAACCTGCCCCATCCGTTATATTACAGCAAGGAAAATTTCTTAACAATCCATGGAAGGATTCTAAATTGTATATGGGAAATTTTTTAAATCAATCCTTCATTTGAGGCTTGAGTTGTGATTCATAACAACGATGATATTAGCAGAAAAAGAATCCCCTTGGAAACACCCCTTAAGACAAATGAACAAGAACCAGAAACTATATAATCATTGCCTCATGGATCAGGGATAAAAGAGTTTTATATTTAAGGTTAAATTTTGTTATTACCTTGTACTTTAATTTGATCAAATTTAGTCTTTATATTTTTCAAATTATTTAATTTTAGTCTTTGTACTTATCGAGTATTGATATTTTAGTCTTGGCCCAAATAGCTGCAATTAAATTAGGTAGGTTAAAACTTTCTATTAATCTTGCACTATACGTAAATTTGTAGATTTATTTCATATTCTCTAACTGGATCATTTTTAGTCCCTATATTTTTCGAATTTCAAAATTGCAGTCTTGATAAGAATGAAAATAGTTAAATTAATTAATTGTCTTTTTTTTTTTGTGTGTGTGTGAGTAATATGTGAAAATAACAAGTTAACACTGTATTATACTTATGGTAATATGTTTGTTGCATAAATAGTATAACTTAATGAATTTAATAACTACCATTTCATAAAGAATGTCATTTTAAAACTAAAATAGTGCAAGGACTAAAAACAACCAAATTAAAGTATAAAGACTAAATCAATAACTTACATATAGCATAGGAACTAATGTTAGAATTTAACCATTTTTTTATGTCAAAATAGAATTTAACCATAAAAGGGTTAAAGTGTAGGAAGTAATCAATGAAAAAAAAAAAACATCTACCCTTTAGTTACCCTACAATGAATTTAAATTGTAGTTGTAAATTTGCTAGACACGGATACAATAGTTTTGTTTGTATCATTGTATGGGCTTTTTTGATCACACTTCTTATTTCTTTACTTTAGGCAACGATAATTAGAGTTGTTATGATTTCTAAGGTTTATTTCCCTCAAGTTTAGACTAGGCTTGTTTACCTTATTTTTCTGAGCTTTTGAACTTTTATGTATGTGCCTATGTATGGTTTAATGAATTTATATAAAAAAAAATTACCATCATTGTTATTTAACACTCGCTCAAGATTGAAAAGTAGAAAAAAATTGGTGAAAAGAAACTGATTACACGAAAGTACTTAAGTAATTACTCTAAGAGAGAATCTTCAAATAGTCTAGGATCTAATCTCCTATCAAGAACCATCTTCACAAGTCCATCTGTAATTTTATTCTCCCCGCGAGGGATATGTTGAATTTTCCAGTGTCTTACTGAGTCCAATAGTTGGTGAATTCTCCTGACAAGAGCCGGATTAGAACCTTACAACAATATGCCTTCAATTTCATTAACTGGTTCAAGACTATCCGTCCGTATTAGAACACTATCATAGCCCCATTGCAAGGTAAGCTTCAAACCATCTAGGATACCTCAGCGTTCGGCGTCAACAACCATGCACATGCCCAAATATCTACTAAAATCAAAGATCCACTCCCTATTGTGATCACATACAAATCCTCCCACAGTAGCAAAACCGTCCTCAGTTCTAACGGAACCATCTGTTGTCAAGTGAATGCAATTCTTTGATGGATTTAGTCTCGCAGCGAGATGTCGTGAACCATACTTAAAAGATTTGGAAGCATAAGTAAACTACTTTGCCCAACTAACAAAAACCTTAATGATTTCATCAATATTCCATGAGGAGCCTTGAAATATATAGAGGTTGCGATTCTTCCAAATATGCCAAGAGATGATTCCAAAAAGGCACAACCAATTAACTCCTTTCAAAAAAAAAAAAGTAAACATTAATTAAGAAGGTTCTGTATCATCCATTCATAAAGAAATTTACAGTAAAATTTAGAGCTTATCTTTAGGGGTAAGCTTGTTCCATATGTCTCTAGTCGTAAGATAATCCCTTAGGAAATGTAATACATCCTCGGCACCAAATCCACAGACCACGCAAGCACTATCATTTTCCTATACCTCTCCTCACCTTTTTTGTGTTTGTTAGTAAGCGTTCTTTAAGAACAAGCCACAAAAAGTATTTGACATGTTGAGGGCCTTGGAATTTCTACGGTAACTTCCAAATGGGTTCTTTTAAATTCCAAACTCCTTCCCTAAGCTTACCATATGCACTTTTGAGGGAAAAGGATTCTGTTGAAGTGTCCCCCCAAATGATCCTACGATGTCCAGCTAAAGAATAAGTAGGTGAGATCCCCACAATTTTGTTAATGATATCTTCATTAACCCATAATCTGAAGAAGTTTAAGTTCTAAGAGCAGTCATCTGTAACCATGTTACTAAGAGGACAATTCAAATCAAGATTAGCTCAAGAAGGGCTTTGCTTATACAAGGGGCCGATATTTGGAACCTAAGAATCTCGTTAGCAATCTATGCACTTCCCATCCCCTATTGACTACATTAAATTTTCCAAAATAAGAGGTCATACCTTTGTGACGAATCTCCATAAAAAATAGTAGTGCCCATTCCTTAGAGACTCAAGTAATAGACCTTGAACTCCGTACTTCGATCTGAAGACCCTAACCCAAATGCCATTGGAATTGGTCACAATACTGAAACCAACCTTCATCATGAAAGAAGTATTCTGGTCTTTTAAGTGTCTCAACCTGAGGCCATCATGTGTTTTGGGTTAGCACACCGAATCCCGACTCATTGAAGTCATCTTTCTCACCCTGTTATATGAACCCCACATAAATTTTCTGACTATCTACTCAATCTTTTCACACAAAACTTTTGGTATCATCATTGACTGCATGAAGTAATTTGGAATTGCAAGCAAAATCAATTGAACCAAAGTCACCCTATCAACTAGAGAGAGTTGTTTAAAATCCTAATGATGGGATGTTAACATCACAATAATAATGTGCAAGCATACACTGTCGATGCAAGTATAATAGACAGATATGAGTTTGCCAGATATCAATTCGACAAGGATGATTGTCTTTTTCTATCAATGTCAGTGCAATAAATAGATAAAAATGAGATAAATTGTGAAAGTAGTTGTCGAAGCAATAACTTGAAAACAATAAGATAAAATATGATAACGATAAACTAGGATCCCCAACGTGAATATTCAACAGAATACTAAGTGCTCACAAGGTATAAAAGGATAGATGATTGTCAATGTATTAAACTGCAATGAATATCTTACCAAGCTTAACTTCTATATTTAATCTAAGACTTAAACATGCACATTAACCACACCTTCTGATGATGGCAATGGAACACTATTAAGAACAATAGGATTAAATTCCTCTAATCCTCAAGCAACTTCTGTTGTTATGCTTGTTAGCTTGAACTATATTGCACTTTCCAGTGTCAGTGACTGCAATAACATTTCCATGCTAAAAACATTCAAACCCAAAGATTAAACAGTAGAAGCAAGATTAAATAAAATAACATTTAACCTATAAATCATGTGTACTTCTGTACAAACATGAAATAGAAAGTAATCACCATCGTTTAGAAAACAAATATAAAAGAAACAAGTAGAGAATACTATTCCTAGAAAATCTCGACTTGAATCTCTCTATTCCCTCTTGTGTCGCACTCAAGGCTCCTCGTCAAGAGCTGATCTGCGCCTTTTTCACGTCGATTTACCCGTAGAAGACTTAAACCGTCAGAGCTGAAAAACTTCAAAAGATAGGTTGAAGAAGATAATACCCTTCAAAAAATTGGTGTTGCGATCCCATAAAAGCAGCCAATTACACCTTGCTTTTTGGCGCCACAAAAGCTCCTCATGATGTAAGACGTTATCCAACTCTCCTATGACCTCCATTTCCAACTGATGAAGATAGGTTGAATTAGTACTATCGAAAGCAGACTAGATGTTATTAAGCTTACAAACTAGATGATTCTTGCGAGAAGTAATGTGGCCATACATATTTTTATTCTAGCGTCTCACTTTGTTTTTGTCAAAAAATATAATGTCGGTAATGACAAAATATCTCAAACAAATAAATAAAAATAAAATAAAAATAAAGAACACACAGATTTTACGTGGAAACCCTTTCGGGAAAAAAACCACGGGCAGAGGAGAAGAAAATTCACTATGTCGAAAATTCGAATCAATACAAGATGAATAGACTATGTCTATTTATAGGCTTGTAAAGCCATATTCTATTAGGATTGAAACACTTTATCCTAATCAATATAAAATAGATGGAGTTTAATAAGGTTTAAAAAACCTTATTCTAAAATAAAATAAAAGAAGTCTAGTTCTATTTGGATATTACTTTTATTTTATTTTCCATCTTATTTTATTTAAATAAGAATTTGGGTCACTTAATTCTAACAATCTCCACCTTGACATGAATTCTCAACGAACAAGTTCTTCATCGCGAACTTTCAATGAACAAGTTCTCCACCTCTTCCATAAAACCCCTTAAGGGTTTAACTTCAACGATGAACACCAACCAAGTCTAAGCAATGCCCAAACTTGGTTATAGGAAGTGACTTAGTCATCATATCTGCAGGATTTTCATGAGTACTAATTTTGCTCACAATAATATCACCACGAGCAATAATATCACGAACAAAATGATACCGAACATCAATGTGTTTTGTTCTCTCATGAAACATTTGATCTTTTGTAAGGAAGATGGCACTCTGACTATCACAAAATACTGTACTGATTTGAAGGTCTTCATTGAGTTCACTAAATAGTCCCTTCAACCAAATAGCTTCTTTACAAGCCTCAGTAATCGCCATGTACTCAGCTTCAGTGGTAGACAAAGCGACTGTAGTTTGCAAAGTGGCTTTCCAACTGATTGCACAACCTCCAATTGTAAAGACATAACCTGTGAGAGATCTTCTTCTATCAAGGTCTCCAGCAAAATCAGCATCAACATATCCAATGACTCCATCTCTAGTTCTTCCAAACTGTAAGCAAACATCAGTAGTACCTCATAAGTATCTTAAAATCCACTGAACTGCTTTCCAGTGTTCTTTACCGGGATTCGCCATGTATCTACTAACTGCACTGACTGCATATGATAAATCTGGACGTGAACAAACCATAGCATACATGAGAGATCCCACTGCACTAGAGTATGGAACATGTGACATGTACTCAACCTCATCATCTGTTTGTGGAGACAAAGCTGATGAAAGTCTAAAATGAGCTGCTAAAGGAGTACTAACAGGCTTAGCACTCTGCATATTGAACCTGCAAAGAACTTTCTCAATGTACCCTTTCTGACTTAGGTACAATTTACTTACTTTTCTATCTCTAAGAATTTCCATACCAAGTATCTTCTTTGCTGGTCCCAAATCTTTCATCTCAAATTCTTCACTTAGTTGGGCTTTGACTTTTCTTATCTCTCCTTTATCTTTTGCTGCTATCAACATGTCATCAACATAAAGGAGTAGATATACAAAAGAACCATCATTGTTTTTCTTATAGTAAACACAACTGTCAAAGCTACTTCTTTTGAAATAATGAGAAGTCATAAAGGAATCAAACCTCTTGTACCACTGTCTTGGTAACTGTTTCAAACCGCAAAGAGACTTTTTCAGCAAGCAAACATAGTCCTCCTTTTCTGAGACTGTAAAACCCTCTGGTTGTTGCATGTAAATATCCTCCTCAAGTTCTCCATGCAAAAAAGCAGTTTTAACATCTAACTGCTCAAGCTCCAAATCATGCATGGCCACAATACCAAGCAAAGCTCGAATCGAACTATGCTTCACAACTGGGGAGAACACATCTGTGAAGTCCACTCCTGGAATTTGACTGTAACCCTTTGCAACAAGCCTTGCTTTATATCTGGGTTCTTCAACTCCTGGAGTCTCTTCTTTCTTTTTATACATCCATTTACAACGAACAGCCTTTTTACCTTTTGGAAGTTTTACAAGATCCCATGTTTTGTTTTTGTGGAGTGATTCCATCTCCTCTTGCATAGCAAACATCCACTTTTCTGAGTCTTCACAACTAACCGCCTCAGAATAATTAGATGGCTCTTGATTTGCATCTATATCTTCAGCCACAATTAAAGCATAAGCAACTAGATCAGCCTCAGCATACTTCTTTAGAGGTTTAATTTCTCTTCTAGTTCTGTTTTTGGCGATAGAGTATTGTGGTGAAGAAGCAACTTTATTCTCAATTTTTGTACTGGCTTGAGGAGTCGACTCTGTATTAATCTAGTGCTCCACCTGCTTTTGATTTTCTTTATTGGAAGAATCTTTAAGAGATAAGTTAGGTAGCATAGCAGTTTCATCAAAAACAACATCTCTGCTAATCACAACTTTTCTATCTTCAGGACACCATAACTTATACCCTTTAACACCAGTTTTATAACCAAGAAAAATACATTTAATGGATCTTGGTTCCAATTTTCCATTATCAATATGAGCATAAGCAGGACACCCAAAAATCTTTAAATCAGAATAATCAGCAGGGTTACCAAACCATACCTCTTGTGGAGTCTTTTTCTCGATGGCAATGGATGGAGATCGGTTGATCAAAAAACATGCAGTAGAGGCTGCTTCGGCCCAAAATGACTTTGGTAAGTTGGAGTTTGACAACATACATCGAACCTTCTCCATTATCGTTCTATTCATTCGTTCTGCAACGCCATTTTGCTGTGGAGTACGACGAACTGTCAAGTGCCTCACGATCCCTTCTGACTTGCACAGTTTATTAAACTCATCAGAACAGAACTCTAAGCCATTGTCTGTGCGGAGGTGTTTTATTTGTTTTCCCGTCTGTTTTTCAATCATAGTTTTCCAAGACTTAAATGCGGAAAACACATCGCTTTTCTGCTTCAAGAAGAACGCCCAAACTTTTCTGGAAAAATCATCAATAAAAGTTAGCATATAATTAGCTCCACCTCTCGAAGGTACTCTGGATGGCCCCCACAAATCAGAATGAATATACTCCAACGTTCCCTTTGTGTTATGGATTCCTCTGGTGAATCGAACTCTTTTTTGCTTCCCAAAAACGCAATGCTCACAGAACTTCAGTTTGCAAATTCCTTGCCCATCAAGAAGTCCTCTTTTGCTTAATTCTGCCATACCATTCTCACTCATATGCCCTAGGCGCATATGTCAAAGTTTAGTAATATCATCATCTGACAGGGAAGAGGAGGCGACAGCTGCATCACCAGTAACAATAGAACCTTGCAGAACATATAACTTGGCAGTCTTTCTTTGCCCTTTCATCACAACGAGGGAACCTTTAGAAATCTTCAAAACCCCACTTTCAGTTGTGTATTTGTATCCTTTTGAATCAAAAGTACTTAATGAAATTAAATTTCTTTTCAATTCTGGAACATGTCGTACGTCACTAAGTGTTCTGACAACTCCATCAAACATCTTAACTTTAATCGTTCCAACACCTGCGATTTTACACGAAGCATTATTTCCCATCAAAACAACACCTTCAGGCACTGTCTCGTAATTTGTAAACCAATCTCTATTGGGACTCATGTGGAAGGTGCAGCCCGAATCAAGGATCCACTCATCGCTCACTTTAGAATTGATGACTGAAGTGACTAAAAGTTCACCATCACTATAGTCTTCTACAACATCAGCTTCACCGAAATTTACTGGTTGTTTTCCCTTTTGATTTGCAGCCTCCCTTTTGATCTTATTCTGTAGCTTATAGCACTCAGATTTAATGTGCCCTTTCTTCTTACAGAAGTTACAAGTTTTACCTCTGTTTGAAGACTTTGATCTACCCTTAGATTTACCGCGAGGATTTCATTCTTGTGTCCTTCCACGATTATCATCAACATTCTGATCTTGTCTCCCATGAACAATGAGACCCTCCCCCTGAGAGTCGGTTTTAGCCACAAGATGCTTCATCTTATCATACGAGGTTAAAGAATTATAAACCTCATCTACTGTGAGAGACTCACGGCTATATAAAATTGTATCTCTAAAGGTTGAATAAGACGGGGGCAACGAACAAAGTAGAATCAACCCTAGATCTTCCTTATCATACTGAACCTCCATGGCCTCCAAGTTTGAGAGAATTTCTTTAAACACTGTTAAGTGTTCGTGCACAGATGCACCTTCCTCCAAACGATGAGCATAAAGACGTTGCTTCATATGCAGCTTGCTGGTTAGAGTTTTCGACATGCATATTTGTTCCAGCTTTTTCCATAATCCAGCGGCGGTCTTCTCCTTCATCACATCTTGCAAAATTTCATTAGACAAATGCAGATGTAACTGTGTTAATGCCTTTCGATCCTTACGCTTCTTCTCTTCATCTGTTAATGTTGAAGGCATCTTATCTATCCCTAGTAGGGCATCCTCTAGATCCATCTGCGCAAGAACTGCTTGCATCTTAATCTGCCACAACGCAAATCTGGTGTTGCGATCCAACAGCGAAATTTCATACTTCAAAGACGCCATTAACGTGATTGAGATGAAAAAACCCGGAAGCTCTGATACCAATTTGTGAAAAAATATAATGTCGGTAATGACAAAATATCTCAAACAAATAAATAAAAATAAAATAAAAATAAAGAACACACAGATTTTACGTGGAAACCCTTTCGGGAAAAAAACCACGGGCAGAGGAGAAGAAAATTCACTATGTCGAAAATTCGAATCAATACAAGATGAATAGACTATGTCTATTTATAGGCTTGTAAAGCCATATTCTATTAGGATTGAAACACTTTATCCTAATTAATATAAAATAGATGGAGTTTAATAAGGTTTAAAAAACCTTATTCTAAAATAAAATAAAAGAAGTCTAGTTCTATTTGGATATTACTTTTATTTTATTTTCTATCTTATTTTATTTAAATAAGAATTTGGGTCACTTAATTCTAACAGTTTTAAAATTAGAGTGTGTCGTCTACATGCTACCAGAGATACTCCAATTCTCTTTAACAAATTTTGAAAAGGTCGAGTATTTAACCCAACCCACTAGGAATCCAAAATGACACCCCTTACTAGAGTGAAAATTAGGCCGAAGATCAAAGTGAAGAGGTCGGTGATTGGATTTTAGTTTAGGCAAGTGAGTTACCGTGGTGTGAGGTAAAGCTGAGTTCCATGAAAAATTGCAAACGACCCTATCCAACTTCTCAAACACTCTAGCTCTTTGCCAAGTAAATTGTGATCTCTGAAAACCCAAATCAAGCAACTCAAAAGAGTTTATAAATTCTCCAAACAGAAGGTACCTTCTCCCCAAGGCTTTCCCTCCTTTTTTTTTTTTTCATTGGAAGAAAGTATGGCGTTAAAATCACTAATTGCTAGCCATGGGGTCCCATCTGTTGGAACAAAATTTTTAAGAGCTTCCCAGATATGTCTTCATTTCCAACTATCAGGACTTCCATAGATGAAAGTAACCAAGAAAGGCCTTCTAAAAGAATTACCTGAAATCTTTAGGAGGATGAATCGGGGATGGCTTTTTAAAACCTCAACACCAAGCGAATCTCTACACCCAATCTAAATGCCACTTGAAAGTCCGACAGTCTCAGCTCGATGAGAAAACTGAGACTCGAGCATGGCGATGATTGAATCTGCTTTACGACCACTGACTCTTGTTTCTAAAAGACCAAGTAGATTCGACCAATATTCATGGTTATACTCACAAGAAATACGAGAGAATCTGGTGCTAGCACACCGTTGAAAATTCCAATAGAAAATGGTAAAATTTATAAATATTTAAAAAAATTAAGAAAAAAAAAAGAAACAAACCCTTAAAAAATCGCCTCAGGCCAGACGTCACCATTACGGCCATCTGGACATTTATCAGGATTATCTGCTTCGGCTCCAGCTTAAGAGTTTATGATCGTAGCTAAGGCAGAAATGGGTCTAAAACTTTCAATTATGGGTTTAAAACATATAATCTTAGGTATGTGTGAAAGTGAAAAGAACGAGAATTAATCAAAGAGGGACCTACTTACCGTTAGAGAGTCATAAGAACTTTATTCTGGATACGGTTGTGAATAGGCAAAATGATGATTGATTACAAGACATTCAATTATAGATTTACAACAATTCAGACAAGATTCTTGGGGGGGCATATGTGTAAGTGATGATGAGACAGATCAAGATATTCTAAATGTTTGGATTAAAAAAAAAGATATTCTAAATGCCATACAAATTAAATTCAGAAAAGAGTAACAGTAATAATAAGTACGTTTTAATGTAACAAAAAAAAAATCCGGGATATGTTTATTAAATGAGGAGGCCATAAAAGAACATGTGGGTTACAACTAATATAAAGAATGTCCCGAGAAGAAAAGTTAATGGCAATGACTTGACTAATAATACTTCCATCAGCTCCCAAATGTTTTTTTTTTATCTAAAAGTGTAAGCTTCTTGGAAAAGAATGTTCCAACATTCATTTCCATATATCATTTATTATTCTTTTGATATATAAATATATGTGAATTTTTTAAAAGAACTCAACAACGTAAATAATTTTTAAATTCTTTAAATTAATAACTATATCTTATTTAAATATGTAATCTTTATTAATATATTAAAGGTTAAAATATACAATTAGTATTTCTACTTTTCGTACAGAAAGTAAAAACTTTTTTATCAACTTCTTCTTTGTAACTAATCTTAAAAAAGACATTATTTGAAATGTTAAACCCATTTCGTATTTTATAGGTTTTTATCGAAACCCCTAACCCATTATATATACTTAAAATATATATGAATACCTGCATAAATTATATATACATAAATTGTATATAAACACCAAAATATAAATAAACACCCACACTCACATAAACTATCAAATTCAAGCAATAAAGTTTGATAAACACTATATATATATATATTCATAAACACACCTATCTTTTTATTTTCTTTTCTTTTTCTTTGCAATCCCAGATGCAAACAGGTTTCCATTTTACAAAACAACAAAAAGATTGCAAGATTGAGATTTAGAGACCACTGGAGGTTAAGTTCGGATTAGCTTCCAGATTCAAAATTTTATGCAATAGGTTAGGTTTTAGATTGGGTTAAATTTTCAATATTAAGGATTGGAAATGAGTTAGAGGTTTCACTTAAAAACCATAAAATATGACTGGGTTTAAGGTTTTTCTTGTAAATTTTCAAAGTTTTTTCTGTAAGGTTGGCATTAGAGAAGAAGAAGATGGAGTATCTTAGATTTGGGATTTTTTTTAACGAAAAAAATTACGAAATTTTTTAGTTTTTTGGCATTTTTTTTCGCTAGTTTTTTTTTTCTTTTCTAATTTAAATTTTAAATGATACATCAAGTAAGTTTTCTTTTTCATAAAATTCATGTGGGCATAATTAAGAGAAAATTTTAATAGAGTTATCCATTTAGCGTGAATTTTTAAATAAAAAGATATAAAAATTAAACTCTTAAAAATAAAATAGAATAGCTAAATTTACAATGTACGAAAAAATATAAGAACGAGGAGCATATTTTAATTAATTTAAAATTAAATTTCTAGCTTATTTAAATTTAAATTAAATTAATATATAAACCTGTGTTTGTGGGGCTAAATCCATTACTAAATTACAAGTACAACAATGATTAAGTCCGGGTTGGGCTAAATCCATTGCTAAATTACAATTACAACAATGATTAAGTCGGGGTTGAATCCATTACGAAATCACAAGTACAACGATGATCAATCACTCTCGCACATATAGTGTGAACTCTCACTCAACTAACCTTGTTAGCTGACTGCCCTGATCCAAATCTTCCATTACTCCCTCTTGTTAGGTTCTGTAAACAGCTCAGGGTGGCCCTGGACCTGGACCTGGACCTGGACTCCTCCCTTTATGCGAAGATAGGCCTAGGGGACACTTACGTGAACTCAAGGTTATAATTGGTGCACACTCATCGGAGAGATACATTCCCTCCATGTACAATACAACACAAAACAATGCATCAACATGAAATGGGAGATATTATCAAGGGTCGTTTACTAATTGGCACCATCAATTTTTCCACTTTGGCTCTTTTGCTTCATGAATAGTAACTTTGCATATAAAAGGAAAACTGTAAAATTGTATATACATTCCATGTTTCCAACAACGCTAAAAGGAGGCCAGGCGTGACCAATTTAATAATGTTTATAACCCGTAAGATTATTTGAAACTACGGATATATACAAGGTTGATCAAAGTTAGTGCCATTTGCAGGTGAGATGGCTGAAATGGAACATACGATAACTATGTAAACGTTTTTTGGTAAAAATAATTTATTTGAAAAGTGTTTTTGTTAGAACGAACCCTTACTTCGGCACTTTGAGATATTCCAATGCTCAAATAGAAAAATAAACTTGGAATAAATACAATAGCTAAGCATACAAGAATTTACATGAAAACTCTAAATTGGAGAAAAAGCATGACCGTTTTCAAAGATAACCAAAACTAAATCACTCTATGAAAATTATTACAACACACAAGCTATTTTATCAATCCCAAAAGCCCAAGTACACCCGTCCTTACAAAGCAAATATTAAACTACACCTCCCAAACACTCTAAAACAAGAGAAAATACTCTCAAGTAAAAGAAAGAGATGGATTTGAAAAAGTCAAATACAATGCTCAATACTCAACTTGGTGCATACGTAAACTAAGGACTTTTGTTCCTTATATAGACTTGGAAACCCCTTATCCTTTACTTCCTTAGCAATGTGGGGTTTCTCTTCATATATAAGATAACTCATTTCCTTATTTTCTTACTTCCAACATTTTCAATCAACCTCAACGAGTCTCCACCTTGATTGAAATGTGTCACACCCCAAAAACGACGAATCTAAAAAGGTGAGTGAGGTATGTATGTTAACTATTTTGGCACACTATGGTAGCATAATCTATCATCCTGCTAGCGAGTTAGAGTATTGAGGAATACTAGCATTAAAGTATCCGCCCGTTGGTAGTATCTAAGGATTTAATTATCTTCAAATGAAGAAAGAATGTGCATAAGAAAGAATATGCCTAAAGAATTCAAGTCGATTCTTGTAATGAGATTAGTTGGAAGTCGACTGTCTTCCTGCTTCAACCAATTTGCTCGAGCCCCCTGCTCCTAAAAATTCTCTTCTTTGTCCGCATCTAAACACATAACCAACTGAACTTTAATAATTTTTGCTAACATATCATTAGTGGTCGGTTTCTCAAACAACTTATGCAATCGATCCTACAAGGAAACCGACTTGCATTGTTTTGTATTGATTCTCTGTCAGTTCCAATCAACAAGCCCCAATCCCAATTAGTGAATCCATTTCATAATATCCCCCAAAGCAACTTTTAGATTTGACGAATAACCGTTTTACACTTGTCATCGGGAGCCCAAGCTGCCTCAAATCTAAATGGTCTATTTTTGTTTCGATTACCATGCTTGCACTCAAAGCCACCAGTATAAATCAAAATAGAGCAGTGATCAAATACTAGATATGGTAGATGTTTGACATAATAACTTGAGAATTGACCCCACCAACCTGAGTTTGCTACTGCTCTACACAAACTTTCCTGAATTTCGTTTCTGGCAAACTCCTCTTTTCCCATGTAAATCATCTTCCTTTAAAACTAAGGTCAATAAGGTCATAGTCTTCCAACATAGTATAAAAGTCCTTCATCTGCCTTTCTTCCCTAACTCAACCATCTTGTTTCTCAAAAAAGAGCTATTTCTTTAAAATCACTTGCGACCAACCAAGGTTGGTTATACGATTGATCCAACTGGCACAATATTACCATGAAGAAGACCTCATTCTTCCTTCCGATGGAGCTATAAAATCTAGTAAATCTCCCCTAAAATCCCTCCATATCATCCAAAAAAATCCAATTCAATGTGAATTAAGGAGTGACTTTGTATAGTTACGTTACATCTATCATTCCATTCTATGGATAAACCACCCTTTGATCCATGCATTGCCACATCAAAGTAATGAATAAACCCACAACGCCTTTGAATTCCACTGATTCTTTCTACATTTAATTTTGTTTCAATGAAAAATACAACTTAAGGAGTGTACAGCCACAACGTGTTCTGCAAACGACAAATGACTCGTTGGTTTCCCAGCCCCTGGACATTCTAACTTAAGGTTTTCATTATGAGTGGGGACCCTGCCTCTCAAATTCTACTAATATAACATTTTGAGTAGATGCATACTCCTTCACAGTCCCAAATGAATCCTCAGGATAAGAAGCATGTGGAACTTGATTACCCATTCTCATCCGCTTTTTCTTGTCATCTAGATCAATAAGGTTTCCCTCAATATCAACCCTCATAGAATCCGACCAACCAGTAATGGTGACGGTCAATTTTTCCCCATAAAACACACCACTCAGGTTAAGCCTAAGATTTAGGCTTGTTCCCTTTAAAAAATTAGAATCACACAAATCTCCCTTATCAAAACTTATATAACGCCCCATCTCTTCATTTTTAGGGATAATTTGATTACTTTCCTTTTTTAGCCAAATACTAGCTTGCGGGGTAGCTTACTTGGGATTAACCTAGAGGGAAACATCCTAATCGAATTGCACTTCCTTGCTACCGATAGTGATCTATTGCGGATAGAAGCTCTCACTGTAACCAAGTAGGTGACAAAAAAAAACAAAAGACCGTAAATTTCTCATATGCAAATCAAACATAGACATACGCTCCTTTGGTAAAGCAATTTTCTTTTTTCATTTCAAAGGATCGCGAACATCAATACGAACTTTAACATGCATAAACCCCTTCCTCCCCGCATTAAATATTTAGTATCATACTCTCGGAACTGGCCAATGAAGTTCCCAAATTGTATGACCATAATTTCTAACACTAAACTATGAGGTAAATCATGAATTTGTACCAAAAATCAACAAAAAAATAGAGGAGCTCTAAGCAGATCTTCATTCTTAACTAATTGAACAAATACTAGAAGATGATTGTTAAAAGTCTAAGGAGATCCAACATTTACCCGATCTAAATCAACTTCATAGGAAAAATTGAACAAATGACATTTTTCTTCGAGATCCAAAATAGCCACTCCCCCAAGAGAGTTCCACAAATTTGCCTTGATATTATGCATTGCTTGGAATTCAACAACTCCGGTGATCTACCATAATTTGATACATCAGTAGGCTCTTAAAAACACTCGAGGAGCTTATTCTCAAGCAATTTAAGTTTCTTTTATATGTTTTTGTCTCTTTTTTTTTCTTTTATCATTAATAAATGTTTTTGTTTAGTTTTGTGCCTTTTAAGACCCAAATTGGCAAAACTACACCATTGAGAGTCTAATATTTGATTTGAGCTTGTGTAGGGAGACAAAGAAGACCAAACCATGAGGAAAACTGCATCTACCATGGGTGTTGCAACATTGAATCCATGATGTCGCGACACTAAGCCTCCATGATCACCTCAAGGATACAAAACTTCAACGAGAAATCAACTTGGAGCCTACTGCTAAGAGAGTCATCGCACCGAGCCTGAAGTTGCAACATTGGGTCTCCAAGGTCATGATGCCCCTAAAGATGTTAAAATGAAGAAATTGAGGTAATCACCATGGTGTCGCAACACCGAGACCCCCTAGAGCCACTAATGCACCATTGTCAAGGGTGTTACGACACTAATTCCTAACGAGTGAAAAACTGATAAGACAATTTTGTGTCAAAATAAGCTTAAGTCATTTTTTTATTTAAGGGAATAATTGTCAATATTAGGTAAAATGTTAGTAAACTATAAATACTATTTTATAAGCTTTTGATGTTAGATTTTGGTGGCTAAATATTTTTCTTTAGTTTTCATAATTTTTAGGTTAGGTTTCCTTTCTTTTTCTTTTTTGTTCTTTTAATTTTTAGATTAGGTTTTCTCTTTTCTTTTTTAGAATAAATTTTATTTTGTTGTTTTATTTCTTCCTCCTTGTTGAAGGTTATGTCAATAAAGATATTAACAAGCTCTTGTGCTTAATTAGATTTCCATTAATTAAATGAGTATTTTCTCAAACTATTTACTTTTATTTTATGCCTACCATGTGTTAGATAAAATATTTTTTTGAAATTTAAATTTGATTATGTGCTAAGTTAGTTGATTGGTTATTTGTTAGTTTACTTTAATGTTTATTATTGATTATTGGATTGTTCAATTATATCGAAATGCTTAATATACTAGAATTGTCGCCTCTAGTGGAAAATCTAGATAAACGAGACCGAGAGGAGAGTTTATCATTAGATAGTTCAATATAATTGTGTCGAATAGTAAGACAGAGAGGAAATCTATATGCTTAGGTAAGACCAAGAGAAGAGCTTAGGTGGTATCTTTTAGTCTAAGATGAGACCGAGAGGAGATTCCTAGCTAAGAATGACTAACAATATAATCGGTATAGGTTCATTAGTTTAATTGGCAATCGATTAATCAATCAACCATTATTTTATCAATTATATTGTCTAAAACCACAATAAGAAAGTTTAACTTAGTTTGTTTAATTGATAGTTTAAATTTAGTTTATAAACAATTCATATTTGATTTTGCAGTAATAATTTCCAACTCGATCAGATTAGTAATTGCTTAACTTATAATAAACTTGATAAATTGATCTATTGTAATTTCTTGTAGCATATTAAACCATTTTCTGTACTTAAGGAGCTCGTATAAAAGCAATTTAGTTATGTTTTTACTTAATTTTCACTTTTAGTCTGTAAATAATAATAAGTGTAATTTGAGCCATTTATATTACCTTTAGGGGCCAAAATAGGCCTAAAAGAAGGCTAACATATTCAGTGAGTATGTAGGACATCATTCCAGGCATAAAAACACGAGAATGGTCGCGATGTTGTAACATGAAGTGCCAATGTCGCAACATAGTGAGCAGAGTACTCAAAAGGAGCAAATTGCCTTTAGTGTGGCAACATAGCCAGAGGGTGTCGCAACATAGCCCTGTAATCAAGCCTCAGCCCATAAACTGTATTCAGTGTTGCGACACTGCCTTGACGAGAGGAATTAATAAACCAAAGGCATTTTGGTTCGCACAAAAAACTTTAATGCAAAATCGTCAGTTAAATTAGGTCAATAGACCTCAGCTAACTCTAAGCCTATAAATAGATAGCTCTAAACACTTCATAAATAATTTTTATTCAAGTTTTAGGTTACAAATTTCAATTAGCTTTATTTTCAATTTCTCTTTAGCTATTTTCTACTTAGGTTTATTTTCTTTGCAATTATATTCCAATTTTTATTTTCATTCATCGTGGACTCGATTTGCAGATTCATCAACTATTCATGGATTGTTGATCGCACGATTATCAATATATATCAAGATTCTTCTTGACCTCTGTTTTTAATCTATTATTTATGTTTGTCCTTTTAATCAAGTTTATGATGTTTATTAGATCCATAGGGAACTAATCCTTTAATGGGAGATTAATGAGTGGGCGTGGGAGTGATTAACTTCTATGTAAGGTTTTTTAGCAGATCAGCTGGTTGGGATAGGAAGAACTTAAACCCTAGGCTTGACGACCCTTGAAAGTTACATAGGTGGGGATAAACCCAAAATTAGTATTGCCAATCTGTGAACACCTTACCCAATCTGGAGGTTAATGACTAGTTGATTGAATAGAACCCTAAATAGGAGTTAGTTATGACCACCGAAGCAAGTTAGTCTTTTGTCCTTAAACTTGATAAAATCCATGATTTGTTTTCCCTTCTTTGTTTTTATGTTTTTAATTATTTCTATAAAACATACTTTTCCATCACCTTAAGTCTTATCGTAATATAGTTTAATTAAATTACTAATTAGACTTGTTAATGTAAAGATCATAATTAGTTTAGTCTCACCTCCCTTGGGTACGATCCTCGGAGTACTCCAATACTTTATTGTATAAATCTATATTATAATTTGATCCATATACTTGTCGAAACTGCCTAACGATTATATTTGGTTGCAAGATTTACACTTTAGACCTTAGTACGTCTAGAGGTGGTCAAGTTGTTGGCGTCGTTATCAGGGAAGTAATGCAACTAGATCAATTTTACTTTTTGTGTTTAATAGGATAGTTAGGAAATTTTTAAATTATAGATACCATTTTTAAATTTTATTTTGTTTACTTTTAGTTTAATTTGCTAATATTTTTCCTTTCTTTGAAGATTTTAGTACCTACCTCGGAAGAGAAAGATAATTGTTCAACCAATAACTGAGGGTAATTTGACAATATTATTTAATCATGGATGAATTCGATTATATGTGGTCTAACGATGAAATGAACTATGATGACGAAATATACGAAGAGGGAGTGTACGAAGAATGAAATATTATGGAAAATCAAAGATTGTTAATGATAAAATTTAGCTAACGAAGAAACTAAGCCCCAACAAACCAATGGAACGATTACCAGAGTGCTGATATAGTTGAACACCACTACGAGTTTGCCAGCATTCTAAGCAATATCGAATATAACCCCAGAAAAATGAGAAGGAACAACCGACGGTAATAGCATTCTGCACAGGTAAAGTCTTAAAAAGCTTGGCTGACCTGACTTTAGATGAAGATAAAAAAGATGCCAATGATTCTCAAGAAGATATTACTCTAAAGGATGACGCTAAAATAGAGTTTGAACCAGTACCTAAGTTGGCAATTAAATGTGAAAATGTGCCAAACACTGAACTTGTTCCCACAAAGATACCATTCCCCTCACGGTTAGAGAACAGACAATAAAGGGATGAAACAGAATTCATAAGTTTACTAAACTTATTTGAATCACTTAATGCTAATCTACCCCTCATCGAATCAGAGAAAAAAGTTCCAAAATATGTAAAG
This sequence comes from Gossypium stocksii, assembly GCA_020496765.1. Classification (NCBI taxonomy): domain Eukaryota; kingdom Viridiplantae; phylum Streptophyta; class Magnoliopsida; order Malvales; family Malvaceae; genus Gossypium; species Gossypium stocksii. The sequence continues at coordinate 63,011,602 of CM035622.1, forward strand.
TCTTTAAAAGAGATAATGGATAGGTGTTAGAAATTTGAAAAGGGAAACCAAATTAACATTAACACATACTATGGTGTGATAATCACTAATCCAATACACCCAAAATTAAAAAACCAAAGAAGTTTTATGATTCTCCTAGAAATAGGGGACATACAATTGAGTAAGGCCTTATGTGTCCTACGAGCTAGTATTAATTTGATGCCCTTATTAATATATAAGAAACTTGGGTTAGGAGAACTTAAAAACACCTAATTCATACTACAACTAGCCAACAAACCTTTGATTCAATCGAAAGGGTTGTTTGAAGATGTGTTGGTTAAAGTGCGTAGATTTACCATTCTAGTGGACTTTGTAATCCTTGATTATGAGGCAGACCATGAGATCCCAATTTTTCTAGGGAGGCCCTTCTTAGCCACCTCAAGGTCCACTATTGGCTCAGAGAAAAGTGAACTAAGAATAAAGATCAATGGTGAAATTGAAACATTTAAATGTGGCGACTTACAAAAGAAGGGGTATAACAAAAAATTAGGGGAATCATGCCATAAAGTATCTATAAGTTTCTCTAACAACCTTAATCCAGAAAGGGTATTTTCTGTACTTAATACAGGACGAAAAGGCAAGTTTCAAGAGTAGAACAAGGGAGCAAGGTGGAGTGGTACAAAGGACGTTGGAAAAATGTGAATAGACAACCAAAAGAGAAAACGTCCATGTGTAGACTGATACAGCTGACGGATGAATCCGGCAGCAACACCTAATCCCCCTTATGTTATTTCAGTTTTTGTAAATTATTATATTTTAATAGCCTTAAATATTAGTAATTTGATAATAATAGGATTAGAAAGGTAGATTAGAACTTAATTTTATTTAAATTGCTTAGAATTAGGATATGTATGGACTGCGTATCTTAAAATTCAAGACGGAATGGCTAAAACAGGATCCATGTTGCAACACTGAGTCCAGAATAAAATTTTTTCAAAAATCAGGTTAATGTCATAACATAGTACCTCGATGTCAGAACACCTATGAAAATATCCCCAACTCCCAAAATTTTAAGCTGTGTCGCAACATTTGCAAACTGCTAGGGATGTCACGACACTAAACCCCTATTTTGCGACATCACTGCAAATTTTTATAGGGCCGACCTGACCTATTGCACAAGTCAACAGCCAAAATCCTATTTTTGTACTCGGTTTTCTAACCTAAAATACTAATTCTTTTCAAACTAAAACATCATTAACACAATCCTAATACTCTTCTAACTCCAAACCACTCAAAACCTCTCATAACCCTTTTCATCTTCTGACCCTATTTCCCATTCTTGTTCTTTTCTTCTTTCTACTACCAGTTCTCTCTCTTTCTTTTTTCGCAGGAAAAGCTTCACAACCACAAGGAATCCATGAAAAACTCATATACGGAATAAATAGTACCTGATGTAACAAGGTTAAAGGTTCCTTTCTTCAAATTTTAATGTTACATTGCTTCCTTATTGCTTCCTTATTTGTTTGTTTAGTTAACCATCTTAAAAAACATGCCTTCCATAAAAGCTAAACGAACTAATAAATAAGAGACATTGGTGGTTACGAACCCCTCTAGTTTTCCAAACCCAAACATTGAAAAATTTATCTTAGAGCTTCAAGGAAAAACATTAATACATGGAAGGGGTTTTGAACCTTTGGTGGTCTTGTGTAAGGAGATATGGGTATTGGTTCGATACCATAGGTGGGAGCATTTTTGCGTAACCCCTAAAGACCTTGTTGTAATCTTGATAGTACAGGAATTTTATGCATCATTCAGGGATAGAGAGTCTAGAAGATCATAATTTTTTTTTTTAAGAAAAGGTACCTGTACGAGGTATAGATGTGCATGTCACCCTTAGGGAAATTTGTGAATTTTATAATGCTTTGCATTATAAATCTATTTTTTTTTTTAAAATGGTGATTTAGAATATTTTAAGGATATTAATATGGATAACATTATAAACTATCTCACAGAGGGTAAGGGTGAATGGAAGCTCTGCCCCAGTATTAATATTCCCACTTCCTTTACTGAAGCAATAGTGTTCCCATCGCGAAGATATGGATGCAATTTTTATGTACCCAAATTGCTCCTACTTTAAATGTATTTAACATAAATACTTTCTAATCGGTTTTATTGTATGTTGTTTTGCAAAAAAAAAAAAAGATATTTGTTTTGGGACATGGATCTACCACTATATGAAGAGATGTATTAGTGGCCAGAAAGTTGGGGTTTCTTCCCCCACTTAGTGACGACCTTGTGTAAAAAGGCCAAAGTTCTAATGACTACAACAGAATAGTTTCTAAAGCTATCTAGGAGTCTCATCAGAGATTCACTATACACGCAGTATACGGAGCTAAAAAAACAAATATGGGATTGGAAAAAATGCAGAAAAGACAAGATTGATGTCCCAGTTTCATTAAAATGAAAAATAACATCAACGTCTCAGAGAGAGTTAGAGGGAAGCAACATTCCAGACATGGAATAAATGATAGAGAAACAATAAGAAAGAAGGAGAGCGCGTTTAAGTGGAAAGGAAGTCGAGTAGGAATCGATAACGTTCCCCCATATTTCCCAGACCTTTGTATCCGGAGGGATAATTTACCCTGAGGGAAGGCTGCTTGAAAATGGAAGTCATCACATCAATGCCATACATGATGAAGAGACTGAACAAAGAAACCTTGGGGGCATTCGTCCTTATGAACCGGGAAGCTCCTTAAACAATTGGACTGCAGAAGAACTTCCTCTAGTCTTTAGAAATTATACAGAGTAATTTTCAGAACACTTTTGTTGCTCTAAAGCCTAGGAGTAATAAGATTTCATTTGTGAAATAGACTCATGTTCAGATATTTTTATTTCAATAAAATACACCTTTATCAACTCGAGCAAATATTCTTTCATTCTATTATACTGATAAATATTCTTTTGACCTTTTAATTTCTTTCTAAATTTTCATTTCATTCATAACATGTGAATAGTCATTCTTAAATCCACTCATTCTTTGTACATTCTTTCGTGCCCCCACAAGTCTCTAGATATCAATGACATGAGCAATGATACTACGTATCCTGAATTCTCTTTTGAGCAAGACATGTGTTTAGAGGAACCTCAGAATTTTAAAGATGACGGGGATTGTGACGTGTCTCCAAATCCGTTAAGAATGGTAAAGCAAGAAGAGAAGCAAATTTTGCCCTATGAGAAAGAGGCAGTAGAAAACGTAACCTTGGAAGAAGGGAAAGAAGTGAAAATTGGGACACACATTGCCAAAGAAACAAGGCAAGATCTTGTTGAGTTACTGCGGGAATTCAGAGATGTCTTTGCATGGTCGTACCAAGATATGCCTGGGTTGAATACTGATATTGTAGTACATCGCCTTCCCATAAGAGAGGATTGCAAGCCAGTCCAATAAAAGCTGTGAAGGATGAGGCCTGATATTGTGTTGAAAATAAAAGATGAACTTAAGAAACAGTTTGATACGGGATTCCTGCAAGAGGTTAAGTACTCAGAATGGGTAGCTAATATTGTACCTGTCCCTAAGAAGGACAGAAAAGTACGAATGTGTGTTGATTACAGGGATTTGAACAAAGCTAGCCCAAAGGATAATTTTCCCTTACCGCACATTGATACTTTGGTGGACAATATGGCAAGATACTTGTTGTTTTCCTTTATGGATGGTTTCTCGGGGTACAATCAAATAAAGATGCATCTTGAAGACATGGATAAAACTACTTTCATAACATTGTGGGGTACCTTTTGTTATAAGGTAATGCCATTTGGGCTGAAGAATGTAGGGGCAACATACCAAAGGGCTATGGTAATCCTATTCCATGATATGATACACAAAGAAATAGAAGTGTACGTAGAGGACATGATTGCCAAATCTCGAACAGAGAAGGAACACATTGAAGTCTTAAAGAAATTGTTCCTGAGATTGAGGAAATTTCAGTTAAAACTCAATCCGGCGAAGTGTACCTTTGGAGCTAGGTTGGGAAAATTATTGGGCTTTGTAGTTAGCGAAAAGGGAATAGAGGTTGACTCAGACAAGGTCAGAGCCATACAAGAATTGCCTCTATCGCGTACTCAGAAAGAGGTTCGAGGTTTTCTTAGAAAGTTAAATTACATTGCTCGGTTTATTTTACAATTAACTGAGAAATGTGATCCCATATTTTGCCTTATTAAGAAACACAACCAAGGTACTTGGGATTAGGAATGCCAGAATGCCTTTGATAAAGTCAAGCAATATTTGTCAAATGCTCAAGTACTATCTCCGCCCAGGTCAGATAGATCGTTAATACTATACTTCTCAGTGTTCACTAATTCTATGGGATGCATGCTCGGTCAACATGATGAGTCAGGAAGAAAAGAGAAGGCGACATATTACCTCAGTAAGAAACTCACTGAGTGTGAGATGAGATATTCCCTGATCGAGAAATTATGTTGTACTTTGATTTGGACAACTCAAACGTTGAGGCAATATATGCTGTATCATACAACCTAGCTAATTTTGAAACTTGACCCATTAAAGTACATGATGGAGTCAACTGCCCTAAATGGAAGAATGGCAAGGTGACAGATATTGCTTTCTGAGTTTGATATAGTCTATGTGAGTCAAAAGGCTATAAAAGGAAGCGCAACAGCAGAATTTCTGGCTAGCAGAGCTCTAAAAGATTATGAACCGTTAAGCTTTGACTTTCCCAATGAAGAGATAATATATGTGGCAACTACTGAAGAGTATCCGTGGAAGTTAAATTTTAACAGAGCATCAAACGCTGTAGGAAATGGAATTAGGACAGTCTTGGTATCCCCAAAAGGAGATCATTATCCATTCACGTGCAAATTGGATTTTGACTGTACAAATAATATAGCCGAGTATGAAGTATGCATTATGGGAATTCGGGCAGCCATAGAGCGTAAAATTAGAAAGCTGGAAGTACATGGAGACTCCGCATTAGTGATCTACCAACTCAAGGGAGAATGGGAGACAAGGGACCCCAAATTGATTAATTATCAAAGCATAGTTTTGGGGATAATTGAGGAGTTTGACGACATCACTTTCAATTATCTCCCACGTGATGAAAATCAGATGGCAGATGCTTTGGCAACTCTAGCTTCCATGGTAAAAGTAAACAACGAAGAGGACATGAGACCCATTCAGATGAGTATTTTTGAAGTTCTAGCTCATTGTTATAGCATCAAAGAAGAGGAAAAGGATGACCACCCTTGGTATCAGGATATATTACGATATGTGAGAAATCGTGAGTACCCTAAACAGGCAACTGAGAATGACAAGAGAACATTGAGGAGGTTAGCCTGCGATTATGTTTTGGATGGGGATATCCTGTACAAGAGAAGGAAAGATCAAGTGCTTTTGAGATGTGTTGACGCTGTGGAAGCCAGAAAAATTTTGGAAGAAGTGCATGAATGTGTTTGTGGGACACATGCTAACGGTTTCACGATGACTAGACAAATCATGAGGTTTGGATACTATTGGGCTACTATGGAAGGAGATTGTATCAAATATGCCAGGAGATGCCATAAATGCCAGATTTTTGGGGATAAGATTCATGTACCACCTTCACATTTGCATGTTATGACTTCTCCATGGCATTTTTCTATGTGGGGCATGGATGTCATTGGGTCGATCTCACCGAAAGCTTTGAATGGGCACCGTTTCATTTTTGCGGTTATCAACTACTTCATGAAATAGGTGGAAGCTGCTTCGTACGCAAATGTTACTAAGTCAGCAGTTAGTCGATTCTTGAAAAAGAAGATCATTTGGTGGTATGGAATGCCTGAGAGGATCATATCAGATAATGCACTGAACTTGAACAACAACACAATAGCAAAAGTCTGCAGTTAATTCAAGATTAAACATCAAAACTCATCTCCGTATCGCCCAAAAATGAATGGGGCAGTGGAGGCAGCCAATAAAAACATAAAAAAGATAGTGGGGAAGATGACTGAGACTTATAGAGATTGGCATGAGAAACTAACGTTTGCACTCTTTGCTTATCGAACGTCTGTTAGAACCTCTACTGGGGCAACTCCTTTCTCGTTGGTGTATGGGATAGAGGTAGTTCTACCCATTGAAGTAGAAATACCTTGTCTACGAATTCTGTCAGAAGTAAAATAGATTCAATCGCGATATGATCAATTGAACTTGATTGAGAAAAATAGGCTAAGGGCTATTCGTCATGGTCAGATGTATCAGAAGCGAATACGAGCTTACGATAAAAAAGTTCGTCCAATAGAATTTCACGAGGGAGACCTTGTACTAAAAAAGATCCTTCCCATACAAAGGGATTTCAGAGGAAAATGGGTGTCGAATTGGGAAGGACCATATGTGGTGAAGAAAGCCTTCTCTGGTGGTGCACTAATTTTAGACGAAATGGATGGGAAAAGTTTACCCAATCCCGTGAACTCGGACTCAGTTAAGAAATATTTTTCCTAAAAAGGAGGAGAAGCCAAGGTGAAAACTCGCAAAGGGCGCTGTGAGACTTCTATGTCAAAAAAAAAAAGAGGAAAAAAGAAAAAAAGAAAAAGAGAAAAAAAGAGAAAAAGAAAATGGAGAGGCCAAGGCAAAAACCCGCAAAGGGCTTCTTGAGATCAAAGGGGTTTTGAGATGAAAACCCGAAAGGGCGGCTCAAATTTTGAAAGGCGTACAGTGATCTTGCTATATCTGAATCTATAAGAAGCAAAGTATGCTACATGCCGGGGCATCAACAAAGTACTTTGAATCTTATAAACACATGTCAAGCTCAAAGTAGTCTTCATGGAGCTTGTATATAGAAGCCCAAGCTGCGATATCTAGGGCACCTGGTTTTTGTCCTAGTTACTATCTTTGGATTCCTTTTCTTCTCAAAGATAGATTCCCAGATTAATCTCTTTTGTATTTTTTATAATTTTTTCAAACTCTAATTATCGTCAAAAAGATCAATTTATTTGTTGTCATTATTAAAAAAGCGTGTTGCATTGAAATAATAATTGATGAACTAATAATATTTTCACAAAAGAAGTTTTTCATATTACTTTGGAAAATTCTAGATAATACAAGAAACTGAACCAGGACAATTGTTTAAAGAAGTCCCATGTGAAAAGGACAGAGGTGCTTGAGAAAATTGAGACTATCTCTTGTGTCTAAATTAATGTGTTGAGCAATACCGATCCTAAAAGAGGATCATGTCATAAACATCTCCAATGGGTTATAAAATTTAGGGAATGGTATAACAGACCAAGTTAAGGGGAAGGATTCAAAACATACGAGCAGAGTATGATTGATACGGCGGGAAGAACTAAGATGAAACCTTGATGAATGAATGAGTGATAAGAATTACTCTCATAACATTTTTTTTTTTTGCATCATAATATGTTTAATTTGGAGCATTTGACTCAATTCGATCATGGCATCCTAATAATTAAGCATAAGCATATACCCATTTTACAGGTTATGGAACAATGTAGTAACAGATTTGGCAATCCCTGTATTCGCAGGGAGTAGATCAAAGATAGCAGATTTGGCAATCCCTGTATTGGTGGGGAGCAGATCAAAGATAGCAGATTTGGTAATCCCTGAGTTGGCAGGGAACAGATCGAAGATAACAGTTTTGGCAATCCCTGTATTGGTGGGGAGCAGATCGAAGATTGCAGATCTGGCAATCCCTGTATTGGCGGAGAGCAGATCAAAGATAGCAGATATGGCAATCCCTGTATTGGCGGGAAGTAGATCGAAGATAGCAGATTTGGCAATCCCTGTATTACTAGAGAGCGGATTGAAGATAGCAGATTTGGTAATCCCTTTATTGGCGGGGAGCAGATCGAAGATAGTAGATTTGGCAATCCCTGTATTGGCAGAGAGCAGATCGAAGATAATGATCTGGCGATCCCTGTATTGGCGGAGAGCAGATCGAAGATAGTAGATTTGGCAATCCCTATATTGGCAGGGAGCAGATCGAAGATAGCAGATTTGGCAATTCCTCTATTGGCAGGAAGCAGATCGAAGATAATGATCTAGCGATCCCTGTATTAGCGGGGAGCAGATCAAAGATAGTGGATTGCTTCCGGGATACATCTGTACCTATGTCTTTGTGAGATTTTTATCTCCGTGCAGCCATAGGGAAATGTATTCCCTTGAACTAAACTCGGTCCATATGAGCCTATAATGGGTGAGGATCGAGGAATCTGCTGGTTCAGGTACCTCAACTTTAGAGCTAAACCGTACGTAGATGACATAGGTACCCACCCTAGGTAGAACTATGTTAAACCTTACTGGTCACCCTGTTACGTGTATGCTTATTCTATTTGCTTTATGTTCTATTTTGCGATACTAACTTGTTGTGTTTTATTTTGGTGCATGTCATCTCATATTGTAAAAGATATCGATTCACGGTCAGTTATTAAGTTAGAAAGCTGGTTATGGAGAACGAATTTCTTGATAAAGTGGGAAACAATGCGGCTGTCCGTAAATGGTCAGAGGAAACACAACTAGCAAAAGGTGATAGCCTAGCTGAAGGATACACATCAAAATTATGGGACTACACTCGCATTAGTGTGACGCAAAATAATCTCCAAAAGTTAAAAGAGATATGGGATCAATGGAGTGACAAGGCCAAGCAGTTGTTCTACTACAACTACGGAAATTTGTCGTACTTGCTGGATATGAAGGTAGATGAACGTTTGTTTCTAGCCATCACTCAGTATTGGAACCCTGCGTATAGCTGCTTTACTTTTGGGAAGGTTGATATGGTACCCACGTGGAGGAATATTCAGCTTTGTTGCGTTGTCCCTAGATTCAGGTTGATAAAGTTTACAAAAGGGCTAATTGTATTCCAACTTTTGTGAGGAAATTGATGAACGTCACGAGGATTAGCGAGCAATGGGTCACAGCTAGAATCAAGCAGAAAGGGAAGTGCAAGTGCATCCCATGGAAGGCTCTGAAGGATTTCATTCTAACTCGTTCGGATGAGAAAAAGAAAGTTAATGTTTTTGCTCTAAGTATATATGGGTTGGTGCTTTTCCCTAGAGCATTGGGATATGTAGATGAAGCCGTGTTAGATCTTTTTAATCTACTCGATAAACATGTTACACCTGTTCCTGCAATCTTGGCTGAGACGTTTCGATCACTAAATGCATGTAGGAGAGCTAGCGAAGGCAGATTCGTAGGATGTGCACAGTTGCTGTTGGTTTGGTTCCACAGTCATTTTCAAAAGGTGAGTAAAGTCTCCTATCAAGATTGCTTCAAGAATTACTCTCCTATAAAGGAAATTGTTGCAGCACCATAAAGAGATGATGTGTCAGAAGAAAATTGGATAGCACTTCTCCGAGATCTCCAGGAGGATAATGTGGAGTGGCGAGCTCCTTGGTTTGTTCCCGATAAAATTTTATACCAACGTGAGAGTTTTGATTGGGTCCCACTACTTGGAATTTAGGGAGCCGTAGGATATTCCCTGTTGCTCGTGCTGAGGCAGTATAGGACAAGGCAGTTCATACCGGTAACACATGGGTTGGCTCAATGTGAGTTTTTATACAAGGGAGATCGTTATAAGAAACTGGTTAAAGAAATTTCCAATGCTTGGAATCAGACTTGCCGCATGAAGATAGTGGATGTGTGCTCAACGACGACTCCAGAATACACGGAATGGCGGAGAAGACGAGTGAATGACAATATTCCAATGCCAAGTTTAGGAGATGCTCGACCGATTGAAGAGTACTTGCGAGTGGTCCCATCAGAGTTAGAGATTTTGAAGCAATATTTCGAAAGGAAGAGCTCAGAGTTTGGAAAACAAATAGAAAGGTTAGAAGAGGAAAAGATGTATCTCAGATTAGACGCGGATGTCCAGAAACTGGAGGCCCAAAGGTTAAGGAAAGAGAAGAGGAAGGTGGAAGAAGATCGAGATGATCTGAAAGAGGAATATGAGAAAATACAGTTGTCAAGGAAAAGATCTGTATTAGGGAAGACTTCAGAGCAGTGGCAGCAAGAGATTCGGGTAGAAAGGGCCAAAGCTGATCAATGGGAAAGGAAGTTCTAAGAAATGCAAGCACGGAACGAGGTCTTAGAAAGGAGTTTAGCAGAAAGTGAAAAAGGAGAAAAGTGGATTAAAGGCTAGAGTGGTTGAATTAGGACGATCTTTTCATCAGCATCGAAGTCGTAATTCTGCAGTCGAGTTAAAGGTAAGTCTGAACCAGATTGAGGAATTGAAAAATAAGATCGGAAGGTTAGAATTGGCATTACAAAATTATGAGCTCCGCATCTAGCAACTTGAGGCAAGAGAAGGGCATTGGAAGGAAGAGCTTCATCATCTCCAAGATCAAGTAGAAAGTCGAGATTACCTCATGAGTGAGACCATAGCTCAGAATCGAGAAGTGGCTGACCATCTGCAAACCTTGACGGTACAGGCTGATATGTTGAGCACGAAGTATGAGCTACAGTCCAATCGTGGTCAAGAGCTAGCCTTGTTGTTTAGTAAAGTTAAAACTTTGAGCATTAGGGCGAAAGCATATTTGTAGCCCGTTTTGTGTAAAGGATTTTGTTTTCTAATAAAGTTTTCTAAATGAAATTGAATCAGAATCTATGCCTTTTTGTATTCATGCATTTGCATTACATTACATCATATGTATTTAAATCCATAGAAAGACCCTAATTAGTGGAAGTTATTACAGAAGAGAGAAAAATCTGGAAACTACACACCGTTATGGTACACGCACCAAAACTAAGAACATGGATCAGAGACTTGAACAGCTCCAGAGGGATATACAAGATCAGATGCAGGAACAGTTAGCAAAGCTCCAACAAGATATGAGAGAACAGATGTTGGAAGCTCAACAAAATATGATGGCTCAAATGGCCCAGTTGCTAAGTGGGGCAATGGACAAAGGAAAAGGCCCTATGACTAACACTGTTGAGGATAATGAGGATTATCCTCCAGGTTTTACCCTTTCTCATGCGCAAGCACAACCTGAAGCGTATCCCCGAAGGCCGTCTGTTACAATTAGGCCTCAACGAGCTCAAGTTGATACTGAAGTGCCTATAAATTTCCAGGTTGGATCGAGGTCCAACCGAGGAGAAAATCTGACTAATCCTATTCTTCCTAATTTAGACATGGCCGAGAAGGAAGGAATGAGCAGTGAATCCTCAAGGCAGCTAGAGGACCGTTGCAGATGGTTAGAGGAAAAATTCAGGGCTTTGGAAGGTGTTGATAAACATTATGGAATTGATGCCAAAGACTTGAGTTTCGTCTTAAATTTGGTGCTTCTTCGTAAGTTTAAGATGCCATAATTTGAGAAGTACAATAGGACTAGTTGCCCTGAAGCCCATATCACCATGTTCTATAAAAGGATGACTGGCTATGTTAACAATGATCAGTTGTTGATTCATTATTTCCAAGATAGTCTAGTTGGGGCAGCGTCTAAGTGGTATAACCAACTAAGCTGTGCTAGAATTAGTTCTTGGAAAGACCTAGCGCAGGCTTTCATTTAGCAATATAGTCATGTGATAGATATGACGCTTGATAGAATCACCCTACAAAATATGGAAAAGAAGCCAAATGAAAGCTTCAGGCAATACGCGCAACGATAGAGGGAGGTTACTATACAAGTTCAGCCACCGCTCTTGGAGAAAGAAACTACAATGCTCTTTATTAATACGCTGAAGGCCCCATTCATTACTCATATGATAAGGAATACCACTAAGAGCTTTGCAGACATAGTAATGGTAGGTGAAATGATTGAAAATGCCATAAGAGGTGGTAAGATTGAGGGGGAAACTACCAAGAGGTCAGCTCCGAGAAAGAAGGATAACGAGGTGAATAACACAAGTACATACAACTCGAAGGCCATTATTGTCAGCCAACCAAGAATGACCATTAATGGGCAACAGGGTTCGTAAAGACATGAATCTAGTGCAAAGCAAAACTCTGAAAAGATCTAGTTTACACCCATTCCGGTGATGTACAGGGAACTTTATCAGAATTTATTTGATGGACAAGTGGTAGCTCCCTTTTACTTGAAACCATTGCAACCCCCATATCCAAAATGGTACGATGCAAACACTAAATGTGAATACCATGCGGGAATATAGGGGCATTCAATTAAAAATTGCACTGGCTTCAAGAAAACTGTGGAAAGGCTTATTAAGATAGGGATCGTGAAATTTGATGATACCCCTAGTACTGAAAACCTGTTACCTAACCATGAGGATAAAGGAGTAAATGCAATCGGGGAAAATGTTGTAAGAAAAATCAAGGAAGACATCGCTGAAGTGAGGACCCCATTAAGGAAAGTTTGGAAAGAAATGACGGAAGGAGGAATGCTAGTTTCTGAAGGAGGATGTAAAGGAGTGGGGGACTACTGTGAGTTCCATAAAGAGGAGGGGCACGAAATTCAGGAATGTGTCAAGTTTAGGGCCTTGGTACAAAGCCTCATGGATAATAAAGAGCTAGAATTTTATGAAAAAGGCTCAGATAGAGGATATATATGTGCGTCGGAAGAAGAACCGACAAATCAAAGAACCAACTATCAGCGGATCATTATTTCTCAACCAAGGAATAATGAGGTTGGGACACAAATAGCACCAAAAGTCGTCATTCAAAAACCTGTTTCCTTTCCTTATAAGGATAACAAAAGGGTATCTTGGAATTATGACTGTAATGTGACAATGTCAGGAGGAGAAAATATAGCTAGTACTTCCAAGGAGATCCAAGGTGAAGGATTCTACACACGTAGTGGGAAGCGTTATGATGTAGGAGGCGTCAGAGTTGAGCCTATGAACGCAAAAGCCTTAGACGTCGAGAAAGAGAAAAAGGCTAAGATACACATCAACGAACCAGTGAAAAAAGAGGGGGCTAAAGAGTTTTTAAAATTCTTGAAGCACAGCAAGTATAGCGTGGTTGAGTAGTTGCGCAAACAACCAGCTCGTATATCAGTGTTGGCATTGCTTCTAAGCTCAGAAGGGCATCGTGAGGCATTAATGAAGGTGCTCAATGAAACCTATGTTACTAACGATATACTGTCAACAAGCTGGATCGTTTGGTTAGTAACATAAGCGCTGACAACTTCATCTATTTCAACGATGATGAAATCTCGCCTGGGCATGGGATCGACTAAGGCTTTGCATATCACTACTCGTTGCAAGGGATATACACTATCTAGTGTGCTCATCGATAATGGTTCAGCTTTGAATGTCTTGCCATTGTCCACGTTGAACAGATTGCCTATAGACAGTTCTCACATGAAAACATGGCATAACATAGTGAGAGCATTTGATGGCACGGAGAGAAAGGTGATGGGAAAAATTGACATCCCTTTGTTAATTGGGCCAAACACATACGAGGTGGATTTTCTAGTGATGGATATTAAACCCTCCTATAATTTCTTGTTGGGGAGGGCTTGGATACATTCGGCACGAGCGGTGCCCTCATCTTTGCACCAAAAATTTAAGTTAGTAACGGATGGACGGTTGGTTACTACAAATAAAGAGGAGGACATTATAGCAACAGTTACCAGTGACGTGCCTTATGTAAAGGCAAATGAAGAGGCTATTGAATGCCCTTTTCACTCTTCTGAATTTGTCAACGCAACATTCATTTCGGAAGAAAATGAGGTGCCATTGCCCAAGATATCCAGAACCACGAGAATGGGCTTACAAATGATGGTGGGGAAAGGAGCTTTACCAGGAAAATGATTAGGCAGATATCTCCAATGAGGAATTCAAGTTCCAGAATTGAAGGAGAAAAGAGACCGTTTCGGCTTAGACTTTAGGCCAGATCACAGACAGAATAGAAAGGAGATAGAGAAATAGCAAGAAAGAAGGAGAGTGCGTTTAAGTAGAAAGGAAGTCGAGCGAGAATCGATAACGTTCCCCCATATTTCCAAGACCTTTGTATCCGAAGGGATAATTTACCCTGAGAGAAGGCTGCTTGAAAATGGAAGTCATCACATCAATGCCATACATGATGAAGAGACTGAACAAAGAAACCTTGGGGGCATTCGTCCTTATGAACCGGGAAGCTCCTTAAACAATTGGACTGCAGAAGAACTTCCCGTAGTCTTTAGAAATTATACAGACTAATTTTTAGAACACTCTTATTGCTCTAAAGCCTAGGAGTAATAAGATTTCATTTGTGAAATAGGCTCAGGTTCAGATATTTTTATTTCAATAAAATACACCTTTACCAACTCGAGCAAATATTCTTTCATTCTATTATACCGATAAATTTTCTTTTGACCTTTTAATTTCTTTCTAAATTTTCATTTCATTCATAACATGTGAATAGTTATTCTTAAATTCATTCGTTCTTTGTACATTCTTTCATGCCCCCACAGGTCTCTATGTAATAGCCCGATTTTGGGTCTAGTCGGAACAGTGGTTTCGAGACCACTATTCCGAGGCCGGAGAAAATTATTTTGATATTATTCTCTGTGATATAGCATATTTTTTTAAGGTGCATGAAAATTTTGATAAGTTAATTTTAGAGATTTCTAGCTTAATTTCGAAAAAGGGCTAAATCGCATAAAGTGTAAAAGTTGTGTATTAATGCATAAAGGTGTTAAATTGATTTAGAATTAAAATTGGGGGTCTTTAAAAGGCAATTAGGCCCTTTAAAAATGAATGGCCGGCCAAGAGAATAGAAGAGTAGAAAAGTCAAAAATGTTGGGTAAGATATTTTGTAATAAAATAAGAAAAAGAAATAAAATGTTATTTCTCTTTCATTTCCTCTTCTTCTCCACAAAATGGGCAGCAAGAATAAGGGTTTAGAAGCTGGAAAATTTCAGCAACTCATCTCCCTTGATAGTAAGTGATTTTAATGTCTTTTCTTGATGATTTTTACATTTTTGGAACCCCTAAAGCATGAGCTTTCAAAAGAGTAGACTATTTTGCAAATTGATAAAGAGTTTAGGCTTTTGCCATGAACATATATGTGTTGTTTGCTGAGTTTTTATGGAAGAATTTGAGTTGTATTTGTCTAATAAACACCTTTGTGAAAGAAATTTGCATGAAAATGCCTTAAAAGGGGGTTATTATGCAAAGTTGTAAAATAAGTGCTAATGTGTGTGAAAATGATATTTATGAGTTTCTATGGTTTTGTAATGGTTTATTTAGGCTTAAGAAGTGAAGAAATTGAATAAAAATCAATTTTCGAGCATAGGGGCAAAATGGTCATTTTGCAAAAGTCTAGGGGCAAAATGGTCATTTTGCTAAAATTGTGAAATTTGGATTGTTTTAATTAATTTAGTGATTAAATGAGTGAATTTTAATCATGTTAGATCAAGAAAAGCGAGATTTGGGCCTAAATCGGAAAGTATGAGATTATGGACTAAAATGGAGTAATTAACCGGAATTGCCTTCGAGGTAAGTTTGTATGATTAAATAAGCATGATATTCATGTTATTACTAATATTTTTGGAAATTATCTTGCTATGTTGGTATTGGATTTTCTTTATTGGAAATATTGTATATGGAAAGTGACGCCAAGTGTTGAAAACAATTATGTGATGATGGAATGCATTGGGAATTTGATGGAATATGATATTCCATTGGAACAAGTAAGTTTTGAGTAATTGAATTTGGTATTTAATTTTAAATGCCATGATATACTTGTATGATAAATGAATGATGTCCCATTGTCCTTATCATAATAAGGTTATTGAGAAAGAAACCTATTACATGTTTGTTATGTAGCCGAATGGCTATTAGAGAACTAAACAAAGAAAGAGATTGGGGACATATGCTTATGTATGTGTTTGTTTATTGAGATAAAAGTTTAGTAAAAGAAGAATATATGTATTAGACTTGAATGATGTTTACGACACAAAGTCATTGAGCATGTTATATGTCTATATGCGAATGAGTGGACTTGAATTACAAATGTGATTTTGCTATGTGAAATGTGGTAACATGTGAATACATAAGACTCTGTGATGTGAATCCGGGATTAAAAACCCGAAGGCTATACGCGGAGATTATGTCCGGGTTAAGACCCGAAGGCTATACGCGGAGATTATGTCCGGGTTAAGACCCGAAGGCTATATGCGGAGATTATGTCCGGGCTAGAGACCCGATGGCTATGTATGGAGTTTACCCGAGCTAAAGGTCTCGATGACGAGGCGAGTAAAGTCTCGGACTAAAAGACTTCATGGTAACGATTGCTAATGGATATGAATTATATGTTAAATTCTTATATAGGATCATACATGGAGTCATATGGACTAACATGTGTGAACTTATAAAATAAGATACAAGAGCATATGAATAGAATTGGCTTTATTGTACATCTATGGATTATCTTAATGAATTGGAATGAGTCTTTTATTCTTGATGATATTGAGATTTTGTTGTAAACATTGATAAAGCTTGTTAATAAGTTGCTTATTGTTTTCATATGAACTTACTAAGCGTAAAGCTTACTCCCCTTTTCTTTCCCATATCCCCTAGGATTGCCAGGTTTGCTCGGGTTAGAGGCCGTCAGAGACATTATCACACTGTCAAGTTAATGCTATCGTCGTAAGTAAATCCTAGTGTACCGAGTCTATGGCATGTATAGGGTTGTAATGTTGAGTACGTAATATTATGATTTAGCCCAAGGCATTGGCTTGTGATTAAGGTAGTATGTATTCTTGTAAATTGGCCTATGTCGGCTGATCATGTTATGGATCTATATGATTATTCTTATGCTTGTGTGTTATTATCTATTGTGATGTGGCTCATAGTATGTATGCTTGAGTGAAAACTATGACATGGAATTAAGGAAAAATGTGAAAGTAGCTTAAAAATAGAACTTCATAATAGCAGTGACGTGAGTTTGAAAATTCACTAAAAATCATAGAAATCAAATTTGATGATGGATTAGTTATGAAATTGAAGCTTATTATGTCTACTTTCAAATGGAAGAAGCGAAATAGGTGAAGGGATTATATGTTATGAGATATCTGAGTTTGAGTAAAACAGGGCCGGAACAATTTCTGGATCCCCTGTTCCAACTTTGAAAATTCGCCATAAATTGTACAAAAATTATTAGGAGGATTAATTTTTATGTCTAGATTCCTTATTGAGTCTAGTTTTAAGAGAAATAAACTTCATAGTCATATGAAATTTGTACAGGGAGAAAAGTGGTTCGTAATGAGTAGGGGTAAGTGCAGTCGAGTTCTGCAATAGGGGAAACTTTAACTAATAAACTGTACTAAATGGCCCAGCCAAAAATTCTAGAAAAAAATTAGTAGATAGATATATGAGTCTAGATTCGGGAAAAATTTACGGATCTTGATTTTGAGTTTCGTGACTCGAGATATGATTTTTTGAGCGACTATGACGCGGAAAACAGTTTATTCCGAAAATGAAAATGGATTTTGTAAAGTTGTTTAAATTGGTATATTTTGTTTAGTAACACCTCAAGCTCGACTCCGGTGACGGTTTCGGGCGTTGGGGGCGTTACACTCTAGATATCAATGACATGAGCAATGATACTACGAATCCTGAATTCTCTTTTGAGCAAGACATATGTTTATGAACCTCAGGATTTTGAAGATAACAGGGATTGTGACGTGTCTCTAGATATGTTAAGAATGGTAAAGCAAGAAGAGAAGCAAATTTTACCCCATGAGAAAGAGGCAGTAGAAAACGTAACCTTGGAGGAAGGGAAAGAAGTGAAAATTGGGACGCACATTGCCAAAGAAACAAGGCAAGATCTTGTTGAGTTACTGCGGGAATTCAGAGATGTCTTTGCATGGTCGTACCAAGATATGCCTAGGCTAAATACTAATATTGTAGTACATCACCTTCCTATAAGAGAGGATTGCAAGCCAGTCCAACAAAAGCTGCAAAAGATGAGGCCTGATATTGTGTTGAAAATAAAAGATGAAGTTAAGAAACAGTTTGATGTGGGATTCCTGCAGGAGGTTAAGAACTCAAAATGGGTAGCTAACAATGTACATGTCCCTAAGAAGGACGGGAAGGTACGAATCTGTGTTGATTATAGGGATTTGAACAAAGCTAGCCCAAAGGATAATTTTCCCTTACCGCACATTGATACTTTGGTGGACAATACGGCAGGATATTCGTTGTTTTCCTTTATGGATGGTTTCTCGTGGTACGATCAAATAAAGATGCATCTTGAAGACATGGATAAAACTACTTTCATAACATTGTGGGGTACATTTTGTTATAAGGTAATGCCATTTGGGCTGAAGAATGCAGGGGTAACATACCAAAGGGCTATGGTAACCCTATTCCATGATATGATGCACAAAGAAATTGAAGTGTACGTAGAGGACATGATTACCAAATCTCGAACAGAGAAGGAACACATTGAAGTATTGAAGAAATTGTTCCTAAGATTGGGGAAATTTCAGTTAAAACTCAATCCGGCGAAGTGTACCTTTAGAGCTAGGTCGGGAAATTTATTGGGCTTTGTAGTCAGCGAAAAAGGGAATGGAGGTTGACTCAGACAAGGTCAGAGCCATACAAGAATTGCCTTCACCGCGTACTCAGAAAGAGGTTTGAGGTTTTCTTGGAAGGTTAAATTACGTTGCTCGGTTTATTTCACAATTAACTGAGAAATGTGATCCCATATTTCGCCTTCTTAAGAAACAGAACCAAGGTACTTGGGATGAGGAATGCCAGAATGCCTTTGATAAAGTCAATCAATATTTGTCAAATGCTCAAGTACTATCTCTGCCCAGTTCAGATAGACTGTTAATACTATACTTGTCAGTGTTCACTAATTCTATGGGATGCGTGCTCGATCAACATGATGAGTCAGGAAGAAAAGAGAAGGCGATATATTACCTCAGTAAGAAACTTGCTGAGTGTGAGATGAGATATTCACCGATCGAGAAATTGTGTCGTGCTTTGATTTGGACAACTCGAAGGTTGAGGCAATATATACTGTATCATACAACCTGGCTAATTTCGAAACTTGACCCATTAAAGTACATGATGGAGTCAACTGCCCTAAATGGAAGAATGGCAAGGTGGAAGATATTGCTTTCTGAGTTTGATATAGTCTATGTGAGTCAAAAGGCTATAAAAGGAAGCGCAATAGCAGAATTTCTGGCTAGCAGATCTCTAGAAGATTATGAACCGTTAAGCTTTGACTTTCCCAATGAAGAGATAATATATGTGGCGACTACTGAAGAGTATCCGTGGAAGTTAAATTTTGATGGAGCATCAAACGCTATAGGAAATGGAATTGGGGCAGTCTTGGTATCCCCAAAAGGAGATCATTATCCATTCACGTGCAAATTGGATTTTGACTGTACAAATAATATAGCCGAGTATGAAGCATGCATCATGGGAATTCGGGTAGCCATAGAGCGTAAAATTAGAACGCTAAAAGTATATGGAGACTCCGCATTAGTAATCTACCAACTCAAGGGAGAATGGGAGACAAGAGACCCTAAATTGATTAATTATCGAAGGATAGTTTTTGGCCTAATTGAGGAGTTTGACGACATCACTTTCAATTATCTCCCACGTGATGAAAATCAGATGGCAGATGCTTTGGCAACTCTGGCCCCCATTGTAAAAGTAAATAAGGAAGAAGACGTGAGACCTATTCAGATGAGTATTTTTGAGGTTCTAGCTCATTGTTGTAGCATCGAAGAAGAGGAAAAGGATGACCACTATTGGTATCAGGATATATTACGATATGTGAGAAATCGTGAGTACCCTAAACAGACAACTGAGAATGACAAGAGAACATTGAGGAGGTTAGCCTGCGATTATGTTTTGGATGGGGATATTCTATACAAAAGAAGGAAAGATCAAGTGCTTTTGAGATGTGTTGATACCGTGAAAGCTAGAAAAATTTTGGATGAAGTGCATGAAGGTGTTTGTGGGACACATGCTAACGGTTTCACGATGACTAGACAAATCATAAGGTTTGGATACTATTGGGCTACTATGGAAGGAGATTGTATCAACTATGCCAAGAGATGCCATAAATACCAGATTTATGGGGATAAGATTCATGTACCACCTTCATATTTGCATGTTATGAATTCTCCATGGCCTTTTTCTTTGTGGGGCATGGATGTCATTGGGTCGATCTCACCGAAAGCTTCGAATGGGCATCATTTCATTTTTATGGTTATCAACTACTTCACGAATACGCAAATGTTACTAAGTCAGCAGTTAGTCGATTCTTGAAAAAGGAGATCATGTGTCGGTATGGAATGCCTGAAAGGATCATATCAAATAACGCATTGAACTTGAACAACAGCACAATAGCGGAAGTCTGCAGTCAGCTCAAGATTAAACATCAAAACTCATCTCCGCATCGCCCAAAAATGAATGGGGCAGTGGAGGCGGCCAATAAAAACATCAAAAAGATAGTGGGGAAGATGACTGAGACTTACAAAGATTGGCATGAGAAACTACCGTTTGCACTCTTTACTTATCGAACGTCTGTTAGAACCTCTACTGGGGCAACTCCTTTCTCGTTGGTGTATGGGATGGAGGCAGTTTTACCTATTGAAGTAGAAATACCTCATCTACAAATTCTGTTAGAAGCAGAATGGATTCAATCGCGATATGATCAATTGAACTTGATTGAGGAAAAGAGGCTAAGGGCTATTCGTCATGGTCAGATATATCAGAAGCGAATATGAGCTTACGATAAAAAAGTTCGTCGAGGGAGACCTTGTACTGAAAAAGATCATTCCCATACAAAAGGATTTCAAAGGAAAATGGATGTTGAATTGGGAAGGACCATATGTGGTGAAGAAAGCCTTATCTGGTGGTGCACTGATTTTGGTCGAAATGGATGGGAAAAGTTTACCCAATCCCGTGAACTCGGACTCAGTTAAGAAATATTTTGCTTGAAAAGGAGGAGAAGCCAAGGTGAAAACCCGCAAAGGCCGCTTTGAGACTTCTAAGTCAAAAAAAAAAGAGGAAAAAAGAAAAAAAAGAGAAAAAAGAGAAAAAGAAAATGAAGAGCCCAAGGCGAAGACCCGCAAAGGGCGTCTTAAGATCAAAGGGGTTTTGAGTTGAAAACCCGAAAGGGTGGCTCAAATTTTGAAAGGCGTGCAGTGATCTTGCTATATCTGAATCTATAAGAAGCAAAGTATGTTACATGCTAGGGCATTAACAAAGTACTTTGAATCTTCTAAACACATGTCAAGCTCAAAATAGTCTTCATAGAGCTTGTATATAGAAGCCCAAGCTGTGATATCTAGGGCACTTGGTTTTTGTCCTATTTACTATCTTTGGATTCTTTTTCTTCTCAAAGATAGATTCCCAGATCAATCTCTTTTGTATTTTTGATAATTTGTTCAAACTCTAATTATCCTCAAAAAGATCAATTTATTTATTGTCATTATTACTCTGGAAAATTCTAGATAATACAAGAAACTGAAACAAGACAATTGTTTAAAGAAGTCCCATGTGTAAAGGACAGAGGTGCTTGAGAAAATTGAGACTGTCTCTTTTGTCCAAATTAATGTGTTGAGCAATACCGATCCTAAAAGAGGATCATGTCACAAACATCTCCAGTGGGTCGTGACATTTAGGGAATGGTATAACAGACCGAGTTAAGGGGAAGGATTCAAAACATATGAGCAGAGTATGATTGATACGACGGGAAGAACTAAGATGAAACCCTGATGAATGAATGAGTGATAGGAATCACTCTCATAACATTTTTTTTTTTGCATCATAATATGTTTAATTTGGAGCATTTGACTCAATTTGATCATGGCATCCTAATCATTAAGCATAAGCATATACTCATTTTACAGGTTATGGAACAATGTAGTAGCAGATTTGGCAATCCATGTATTCGCAGGGAGCAGATCAAAGATAGCAGATTTGGCAATCCCTGTATTAGCGGAGAGGAGATCAAAGATAGCAGATTTCGCAATCCTTGAGTTGGCAGGGAGGAGATCAAAGATAGCAGATTTGGTAATCCCTGTATTGGCAGGGAGCAGATCAAAGATAGCAGATTTGGCAATCCCTGTATTGGGAGGGAGCAGATCAAAGATAGCAGATATGGCAATCCCTGTATTGGCGAGGAGTAGATCGAAGATAGCAGATTTGGCAATCCCTGTATTAGCAGGGAGCAGATCAAAGATAGCAGATTTGGCAATCCCTGTATTGGCGGGGAGCAGATCGAAGATAACAGATTTGGCAATCCCTGTATTGGCAGGTAACAGATCGAAGATAATGATCTTGCGATCCTTGTATTGACGGGGAGCAGATCGAAGATAGCAGATTTGGCAATCCCTGTATTGGCAAGGAGCAGATTGAAGATAATGATCTAGCGATCCCTGTATTGGCGGGGAGCAGATCGAAGGTAGCAGATTTGGCAATCACTGTATTGGTAGGGAGCAGATCGAAGATAATGATTTGGCAATCCCTGTATTGGTGGGAAGCAGATCGAACATAGCAGATTTAGCAATCCCTGTATTGGCAGGGAGCAGATCGAAGATAACAGATTTGGCAATCCCTGTATTGGCAGGGAGCCAATCAAAGATATCCGCATGGCATTCCTGAGGTTGCAGTGGAGCAGGCTGAAGATAGCGGATATTACCTTCTTGAAGTTGGAGTGAAGCAATTAGAAGCTGTGAATGGCTTAAAAGTAAAAGGAGAAGGATTTACCTGAAAAAAGAAGGCTTTTTACCTTCCGACCGCCGTGGACGGCGGCACATGAGACGCGTGAGGCGGTGGGCCGATGATCGTTGCCGGAGCTCAGGCTGAGGAGGGGAGAGCTTTTCGAAATATTTTTTTGTTTTTTTTAAAAAATGGTTTCAAATGTTTTTTTTAAACCAATTTTTAATATATATAGCATTGAAGAAACGAAGCCGTTTTGGCTTAATTCAATAAGCACAAAACGACGTCGTATTTCAGCTAGGATCAGCGCGTTGACCCGTTTAGCCGAGGAGGATCTGCGCGTTTTATTAAAATAGGATATTTATCCCTTTGGTCCTTCCGCATTTTTTATCTCTTAAATTAGGTTTATTTCGTTTGTTAATTTTGCCCCAATAATTCCATTTTGATTTCGATTTGATCCCTGAGCCTTTTTAAGGCATTTTCGGAATAGCGTCGTTTTAGGGATTAGGGCGATTTTGCCCAGTGAGTCCCTCTCCTTTAACGCGCATTCCAATTGGGCCCCAAATTCAATTTTATTCTTTTTTAAATTACCCCGTAAATTTTATTAAAATTTAATTTTAATCCTTTTTATTCCATTTTATTTTTGACTCAGTTTTTATTTATTTTAAAATTTTGACTATATATTATTATGCAAATTTCTATAAAATTATTTTATTTTTACTACACATTTTTATATATTATTCATTATATTTTTTTTGTTTTAAAATTTATGTATACTGTATAATACTTTAAATCATTTAAATAATGTAAAGTTTTGTTATATATTATATTATTTTCAAATATGTATATTATTTTTTTTAAATTGTTATATACCATATATATTTCTTTTTTTAAAAATCTTAAGTTTTTTATATAAAATGTTTTATTACACATCTTATACATATATTTTATTATGTATTGTTTTAAAGTTTGTATATTGTATCATATTTTAAATCAATTTATTATTAATATAAATTTTATATCAGTTATTTTTTAAATAGGTATATTATATTTTTTATAAAATTATTTTTAAATTATTATTCATTATGTTTTTTTATTTTTTTAACCCTAAGTTTTATTTATTTATTTAAAAAAACATTAATTATTTATATATATATATATTTAAAAAATTGTTTTATATAATATTAATTTGATATTTAAAATACCTCCATTCATTTTCAAAGTATTATTTTGATGTTTTTTTATTATAATTTTGCTTTCATTTCTAAGTTTTTTATGTTTTATAATCTGTTATGGTTTATTTTATATTTTTATTAGCTAATGTTATGTATTAGTTTGTTATTTACTTTAGCATAACCATCTTATCACATGTATAATTTGTTAGTTTATGTTGTCTTTTTTTATTGTCTATATTTGTATGAAACATGAATTTTTATTGCAAATCGCTTTAATATTTATGCTTTATAGTGTATGAATGTTGCATTTGATCAAAGCATCGTTTTAAAACATATTCAAATAATTGTTGTTTTATTCAAAAATTGTTTTTTTTTTAAATTAAGGCAATATTTGACATTCGGGATTTTTTTGAAAGGACCGTGCCCTAACTTACTGGGCTTTGGTTCCTTTCATTAATTTTAAAGGGTTAAGTATCCTTCTCAAATTATAACGAACGATTTTCAAATAAAAAAACTATCTTTGAAAATCTAAGATATTGCGTCCTAACTTACTGGATGTGATGTTTTGATATTTCAAGATAGGGGTTTCTAAAAATGAAATATATTTAATGTTTGGGAAATGTGAAGAGTCGTGCTCTAACTTACTGGGATTCGACCATTTTTTTATTCCAAATAATTAAATGTCTCTTAAAAGAGGAAATAAGTTCTTTGAAACTCAAAAGGATCATACTTAAAAAAGTCTTTTCAAATCTTCAACACTAGGACATTTTATAATCAGTTTGGAACCAATTTTTGGGCGTTACGAGGGTGCTAATCCTTCCTTGTATGTAACCGACTCCCGAGCTCGTTTTCTTGAAATTTCGTTGGCCAAAATCAATATTTTAAAAAAAAGGTGATCCAATCACACCTAAAAAGATTGGTGGCGACTCCATTTCTATTTTTAAAAATTGACACCATTTTTCCAAAACCCTAAAAAATGGTTTCGACAGTTTGGTGACTCCACTACCTTATTATATAACTTATTAAAATATACAGAAGTTTTATCGACAAGACCTTTGATACCTTTACTAAGAGCCGAAATATTATTTTCATATTTAGGTTCAATATGCATAGTATGATTACAAGTTTTATCTTTATATAAACAATCCATTTCTTCCATATTATTTATCTTTGGTACCTAAAACCTTCTTTTATCTGAATATGTCTTTACCAAAAGTCTAAACACGTCCTCCCTGGACTTCAACAGGCACCACCATGGGATGAAATATGTATAAATAAATATACCTCATACTTAGATAAACACAGTAAAACAACTGGTTTAGATATAGAAAATATAGATACTATAGGAAATAGGATTAATTTTGCTAGGGAAAGAATAACTTTACATTGTTTACAAAGTAAAGCTGCTAAACAAGTTAAAAATAAATTAAGTCATAAATATTGTATAAAATTATTAGAAGGTGAATGGGAGTTTGATTGTAAACCTGTACAACCAAAGACTTATAAAAATTATAAAAATAAAAAATATAAAATGGCAAAATGGAAACCAGGAAAGAAAAAATATACTGATAAGAATAATAATAATGGTAATAAAAGGAAAAAAAATGTAAGAAGAAAAACTTCTAAAAATCCTAAAAAACAAATTTGTAAATATTTTATATGTGATGAAGAAGGTCACATAGCTCCTAATTGTCCTAATAAAGGGAAAAATGCAAGAAAAATGATTAAAAGTCTTGAAGAACAAGATTTAGAAATATGTTTTAGTGAGGAAACAAATCCTATAGAAATATTATATGAATTAATATCAGAAACAGATTCTGATACTGATAATGAAGAATATATCTTCATGTTAGGAAACAATAATCAATTAGAAGAAATTCCTAAAACTAAATAACAGGATATAAAATTAGGAAATTTAATTGGGGAAGAAAAAAACTTCTCGGAAGATATGATAGAAAAAATTAATAAAAATCATATTTTTAAAGAAGAAATATATAAAATATCTAAGTTTAAAATATGGTCACAAAGACATATAAAAAAGATTAACGGTAATACAGTCGCTAAAGATACTAAAAGAGGATTAATTGAAATTCCTCTATTTACTAAAGAAAAAATTAAGAGGATTAGGAAAAAATATCCTCAGGTTAGATATATACATTTAGGTATATTTATGATCACAATAAGAGCTTTATTTAGAAGAGGACATGATGTACCTATTATAGCTTTCTTATTAGATAAAAGATTTGAAAATCCAATAAAAGCACTTATTGGAGGACTCCAATCAAATTTATATAATGGAGTAATAGGTTTTAAGGTAAAACCAAATTACTTTATATCTATTACAGACCCTCTAATAGAAGAGTGTCTATGTTTAAGAATTCAGACAAAAAATTTTGATATTAAAGATTTAGCAGAAGATCTTGCAATAAGCTAGACTGTCATTACTGAATATACTAATACGGCAGAAGTAGAAATAAAAAAAGTCAATAATAAAATTATTGAACATTTTGAACCTAATAAAATTACTATGGAAATACAGCCAAAATTGTTACACTTAAAAGATCTTTCTATTCCAAAAGATTGGATAATAGGAGATATAAATGGTGCAAGTACTTCAAAACCAGTAAGTACTATAGAATATATTGCATCAGATGATAAGTTATATTTTAAAAATAATCTGTTAACAAATACAAATGATAATTTAGTTTTACCCTCAAATTCTCAAATAGAAGAAGAAGAGGATAATAGAAGTACAACATCTTCTAATGAAAACAGTTCATATTCCTATTTTCCCTACCGAACCTAGTAGAAATTCTAAAAATAGTAGAATAGAAGATATACAAACTTCAGTACAAGATACAAAAAATTGTATATATATTGAAGTAACAATTAAAGATAAAAATTCTTTGAATGCTTTATTAGATACAGGTGCTACAATAAGTAGTTGTAAAATGGATGTAATCCCTATAGAATACTGGCAACCTGTAAAAAGATCAGGTTTCCAACTAAGTTATATAAAAGAACAATATTTAGAAATATGTTTTAGTGAGGAAATGTTCCTACAAAATAATTTAAAAATTTCTCTTTTGTCCACACATTGCTATTATTGTTAACAACAATGGTCATTGATTGTGCCCAGTCATCTATGGTTTTCTCATAGTCTGACAAAGGGATTTTAGTTAAATCTAAATATATACCACCCTGAGCAACATTTCTTTTATTTAAATCATCAATCCTATAGGGTATAGGTTGACTAGATGATTCTCCTGGATTTTCAGGTTTTACATCATTAGTAGCTATTGTTTCAAAAATTATAGTCGTTTCTTCGACTTGTTCATTGTCTTTATTAAAAGATCTCAGATAATCATCTATTTGAATATCCGATTCTATTTTCCTTTTACAATAAGGATCTTCTTTAACTTTTTCTTTAGGTTTAGGAATAAAAGGATCTGTGTTGTCAGTATCCATAGGTTCTGGTATTTCTATGTTTTCTTCTGTTGAAGTATTTTCTTCATCAGAATTATAACTATTAGCATTAGTTTCTTCCGAAATTATAGAATTATTATCATCTGATTTAGTATCATTATTCGAACTACTACTACTATCTGTAATATCATTATTTAACATATAGTAATAATTAAATATTTTAAATAAACCTCTATGATTTTCATAAAGTTCTTCTATTAATTTTAAATACTCTATTCTTTCATATTGATCTTCTGTAGTAGAAAACTTATCTTTCCAATGTTCTATTAATTCTTTATAACATTGGAAATCATATTTTTGTTGTTTTGAATATTCTCTTTTTTGTTTTTCTTTTTTAATACTATTATTAGTATCTGACTCGTCCGAAGAAGTTTAGTCTTCCTCAGATAAAGCTAATATTACATTACTATTACCATAGTATAAAGAACCTAAATTCATTTCTTGTTCTTCACATTTATTAGAAAGAACATTATCTAGTTTATTATTAATATCTGATA
This sequence comes from Gossypium stocksii, assembly GCA_020496765.1. NCBI lineage: Eukaryota > Viridiplantae > Streptophyta > Magnoliopsida > Malvales > Malvaceae > Gossypium > Gossypium stocksii. The sequence continues at coordinate 63,039,312 of CM035622.1, forward strand.
AAAGTACTTTAGACTCGTTGTTCAAGTCTAATTCTGTTACTTTACTCATATTTTCAACTTTATGTTCAATATTATTAACCTTATTATATAACTTATTAAAATATACAGAAGTTATATCGACAATACCATTGATACCTTTACTAAAAGCCGAAATATTATTTTCATATTTAGGTTCAATATGCATAGTACGATTACAAGTTTTATCTTTATATAAACAATCCATTTCTTCCATATTATTTATTTTTGGTACCTAAAACCATCTGTTATCTGAATATGTCTTTACCAAAAGCCTAAACATGTCCTCCCTGGACTTCAACAGGCAACAAATATACAACAACAGATATATGGGTTTCAAGATAAACAACTATGAAATAAACAGAACTGTAAGCTAAAGATAGAAACTTATAATGATACTACGATAATATTTCTCCAAGTATCGTTACTCCGGCCCTCTGATACCAATTACGGGGGGACTATATGGCTCAATACAATGGAAGATAATTTACAAAGAGAGTTTTATTATTTAGTAAAGGAATTTTGTAGAGAACTTTACAAAGGAAAGCAAAATGAAAGAAAACTATTCTAAAACTCGATGCCCTCTTTAGGCTACAACAATGCCTATTTATAGTGTAAGATTTAGCTCTAATTTATTCACAATTTAAATTCGAATAGTGTCCTGATAAGGACGTGATAAATACCGACTTGATGGTTTTTTCCACGTAGTCTTCTTATCTTGTCATTTTCTTGGTGGTTGCTTCCACATGTCTTTTGTATTAATGGTTGCTTCTATCATCCTGCATCATGCTTTCATCATTTTTGTCTTATATTTTTAATGAGACATGATGATTTTTTCTTTAAGTCTCCATCAATAATAAATGCTCCTTTTTTGGATGTCGTGTTTTGTCTTTATCATTCTTGGATATTTGTCAGATTCATTTCCTCGATCTCGTCCAGGTGTAATGATTCCGGTGAGGGTGCTGGTGTATTCCAACTCTCCCACATGTCCTTGATTTCCATCGTTAATGGATAATCATCAATTTCCATATCAGCTATCTTTTTTAGTAGCTGCATAGATTCTTCATCCCTTTCTTGATGAGGTCTTTCTATATTGTACGCCAGTATTCTTCTTCCATCCGTCCAAAGAACATAAGTATCGTGTTGAAGTAGATACTGGGCCTTGACCATTAAATCAATTCCGGCTTGGACTTGATAGTGAGAAAAATTATTATAACACATGTCAATGATTTTTGACAAGTGGTCTTTATCTTCATTTACCGATGAGAGGTTTGTTCCTCCAAACATAGTTTTAATAATCTAGATTTGATATGGCTGATAAAATTTTTCTTGTTCAGCTATACCAATAAAACTACTAATTTCTATATGAAAATAGTAAAAGAAATCTATATTTGGAAAGCTTGATAATCTGGATTTTACAATAGCAGGAAAATCCTTCAATAAATCAAAAGAAAGATTTTGGATAGTTATTTCTTTAACAAATACCCATTCAATACTTGTTATATCAAATGGTTCATGATTAAGCCTAAATTTTATAGTAGGAAATTTTTCCCCTACATGATTTGTAAAAAAATAGGCTTGTAGAAAATATTCAGAAAAAGCTTTTTTAAATTGATTTTTCTGATTGCAAATTATAGTATTTATTTTCGTAAAAATTTCAACAGGTAAAATTCTTCTTGATTTGTTGAATAAACATCGTCTAAACATTTTATTTATAATAGGACTGTTTATCCTATTATCAATAAAATATTAAAATATATCAAGAAGATTATTTATCTCATTAATATCCATATATTCTATATAACATTCTTCCCAATCTCTATATAAAATAGATTTTAATGAAAGTTCATGGGCTTTATTAACTATAGTTGTTTTTTCAACTAAAAATTGAGAAAAATTAGTAAGAGCTCGTCTAAAGTTTGATCTTTGTTCTAAAATATGGGTTTTCCATATTTTGTTAATAAAATTATAATATTCCAGTGGTAATCCTGGATTATAAGAATCATTTATTTCAGAAAGCATTTGTTGTGATAAAAAGTTTTTGGCTCCCTGAATAACCTCAGCATAACTGGCTTGAAATGCCGAGTTTGGGTCTTGGGACCATTGAGATTGACTTACCGGTTTTGGTGTCAATGAAAACTGTGATCCAATTGGTGATCTTACCGTTGGATATTGTACATAATATCCTTGGTTAGGATAAAATGGTACTTGCGTTGGTATAGGAACAAATCCTTGGTTGGATTTTGTTATCTTCCCTTTGTTGGGTTTTTTATGGACTGTATTCCATTCTCCCATTAGAGGTTTTTTACCTCTATCCATAAGGCCTGCTAAGAAAATTAGCAAATAAATTTAGGATTTTTAACCATTGGTATTTCTATAGAAGTTTTTCCTATAGACAGCATAATTGAATTTTTATAAATAGAAAATGGTAAATATTGTTTTATAAAATTATTTCCTAACAATATATCTCTAAAATTGATTATTTTCTGTCCTTTTGTCGAAGTTTGAAAATTTGATTTTAAATTACAAATCCTTTTACATGTGATTGTTGCATATGTTTGTTACTTTCTCGCACACATTGCATTTGCATGACCGTTGTGGTCACACCCTTAAGTGAGAGTGAGAAACTACGCCTCCGTGAGGTTTTCACCTTCGTGCAGGATAGTGGATCGCTTCCGGGATACATCCGTACCTATGTCTTCGTGAGATTTTCATCTCCGTGCAGCCATAGAAAAATGTATTCCCCTGAACTAAACTCGGTCCATATGAGCCTATAATGGGTGAGGATCGAGGAATCTGCTGGTTCAGGTACCTCAACTTTAGAGCTAAACCGTACGTAGAAAACATAGGTACCCACCCTAGGAAGAACTATGTTAAACCTTAGTGGTCACTCTGTTAAGTGTATGCTTATTCTATTTGCTTTATGTTCTATTTTACGATACTAACTTGTTGTGTTTTATTTTGGTACATGTCATCTCATATTCTAAAAGGTATCGATTCACTGTCAGTTACTAAGTTAGAAAGCTGGTTATGGAGAACGAATTTCTTGATAAAGTGGGAAACAATTCGGTTGTCTATAAATGGTCAGAGGAAACACAACTATTAAAAGGTGATAGCCTAGCTGAAGGATACACATCAAAATTATGGGACTACACTCGCATTAGTGTGACGCAAAATAATCTCTAAGAGTTAAAAGAGATATGGGATCAATGGAGTGACAAGGCCAAGCAGTTGTTCTACTACAACTATGGGGATTTGCCGTACTTGTTGGATATGAAGGTAGATGAACATTTGTTTCGAGCCATCACTCAGTATTGGAACCCTGCGTATAGCTGCTTTACTTTCAGAAAGGTTGATATGGTACCCACGGTGGAGGAATATTCAGCTTTGTTACGTTGTCCCAGGATTCAGGTTGATAAAGTTTACTCAAGGGCTCATTGTATTCCAACTTTTGTGAGGAAATTGATTAATGTCACGGGGATGAGCGAGCAATGGGTCACAGCTAGAATCAAGCAGAAAGGGGAGTGTAAGTGCATCCCATGGAAGGCTTTGAAGGATTTGATTCTAACTCATCCGGATGAGAAGAAGAAAGTAAATGTTTTTGCTCTAAGTATATATGGGTTGGTGCTTTTCCCTAGAGTATTGGGATATGTAGATGAAGCCGTGTCAAATCTTTTTAATCGACTCGATAAATAGGTTACACTTATTCCTGCAATCTTGGCTGAGACGTTTCGATCACTAAATGCATGTAGGAGAGCTTGCGAAGGCAGATTCATAGGATGTGCACAGCTGCTGTTGGTTTGGTTCCACAGTCATTTTCAAAAGTTGAGTACAATTTCCTATCAAGCTTGTTTCAAGAATTACTCTCCTTTAAAGAAAATTGTTACAGCACCACGAAGAGATGATGTGTCAGAAGAAAATTGGATAGCAATTCTCCGAGATCTCCAGGAGGATAATGTGGAGTGGTAAGCTCCTTGGTTTGTTCCTGATAGAATTTTGTACCGATGTGGGAGTTTCGATTGGGTCCCACTACTTGGAATTTGGGGAGCTGTAGGATATTCCCCATTGCTCATGCTGAAGCAGTATAGGACAAGGCAGCTCATACTGACAACACATGGGTTGGCTCAATGTGAGTTTTTATACAAGGGAGATCGTTATAAGAAACTGGTTAAGGAAATTTCCAATGCTTGGAATCAGACTTGCCGCATGAAGATAGTGGATGTGTGCTCAGCGATAACTCCAGAATACACGAAATGGCAGAGAAGACGAGTGAACGATAATATTCCAATGCCAAGTTTAGGAGATGCTCGACCGATTGAAGAGTACTTACGAGTGGTCCCATCAGAGTTAGAGATTATGAAGCAAGATTTTGAAAGGAAGAGCTCAGAGTTTAGAAAACAAATAGAAAAGTTGGAAGAGGAAAAGATGCATCTCAGATTAGACGCGGATGTCCAAAAAATAGAGGCCAAAAGGTTAAGGAAAGAGAAGAGGAAAGTGGAAGAAGATCGAGATGATCTGAAGGAGGAATATAAGAAAATACAGTTGTCAAGGAAAAGAGCCGGATTAGAGAAGACTTTAGAGCAGTGGCAGCAAGAGATTCGGGTAGAAAAGGCCAAAGCTAATTAATGGGAAATGAAGTTCCAAGAAATGCAAGCACGGAACGAGGCCTTAGAAAGGAGTTTAGCAGAAAGTGAAAAGGAGAAAAGTGGATTAAAGGCTAGAGTGGCTGAATTGAGACGGTCCCTTCATCAACATCGAAGTCGTAATTCTGCAGTCGAGTTAAAGGTAAGTCTGAACCAGATTGAGGAATTGAAAAATAAGATCGGAAGGTTAGAATTGGCATTACAAAACTATGAGCTCCGCATCGAGCAACTAGAGGCAAGAGAAGGACATTGGAAGGAAGAGCTTCATCATCTCCAAGATCAAGTAGGAAGTCGAGATTACCTCATGGGTGAGACCATAGCTCAGATTCGAGAAGTGGCTGACTATCTGCAAACTTTGGCGGTACAAGCTGATACGTTGAGCATGAAGTATAAGCTACAGTCTGATCGTGGTCAAGAGCTAGCCTTGTTGTTTAGTAAAGTTAAAACTTTGCGCATTAGGACGAAAGCATATTTGTAGTCCATTTTGTATAAAGGATTTTGTTTTCTAATAAAGTTTTTTAAATGAAATTGAATCAGAATCGATGCCTTTTTGTATTCATGCATTTGCATTACATTACATCATATGCATTTAAATCCATAGAAATACCTTAATTAGTGGAAGTTATTACAGAAGAGAGAAAAATTTGGAAACTACACACCATTACAGTACACGCGCCAAAACTAAGAACATGGATCAAAGACTTGAACAGCTCCAGAGGGATATGCAAGATCACATGCAGGAACAGTTAGCAAAGCTCCAACAAGAGATGAGAGAACAGATGTTGGAAGCTCCACAAAGTATGATGGCTCAAATGGCCCAGTTGCTAAGTGGGGCAATGGACAAAGGAAAAGGCCCTATGACTAACACTAGTGAGGATAATGAGGATTATCCTCCAGGTTTTACCCCTCCTCATGAGCAAGCACAACCTGAAGCGCATCCCCAAAGGTCGTCTGTTACAATTAGGCCTCAATGAGCTTAAGTTGATACTGAAGTGCCCATAAATTTCCAGGTTGGATCGGGGTCCAACCGAGGAAAAAATCTGATTAATCCTATTCTCCCTGATTTAGACATAGCCGAGAAGGAAGGAATGAGGAGTGAATCCTCAAGGCAGCTAGAGGACCGTTGCAGATGGTTAGAGGAAAAATTCAAGGCTTTGGAAGGTGCTGATAAACATTATGGAATTGATGCCAAAGACTTGAGTTTGGTCCCAGATTTGGTACTTCCTCATAAGTTTAAGATACCGGAATTTGAGAAGTACAATGGGACCAGTTGCCCTGAAGCCCATATCACCATGTTCTATAGAAGGATGACTGGCTATGTTAACAATGATCAGTTGTTGATTTATTGTTTCCAAGATAGTCTAGTTGGGGCAGCGTGTAAGTGGTATAACCAGCTAAGCCGTGCTAGAATTAGTTCCTAGTGAGACCTAGCGCAGGCTTTCATTCAGCAATACAGTCATGTGACGGATATGACGCCTGATAGAATCACCCTACAAAACATGGAAAAGAAGCCAAATGAAAGCTTCAGGCAATACGCGCAACGATGGAGGGAGGTTGCTATGCAAATTCAACCACTGCTCTTGGAGAAAGAAACTACAATGCTCGTTATTAATACGCTGAAGGCCCTATTCATTACTCATATGTTAGAGAGTACCGCTAAGAGCTTTGCAGACATAGTAATGGCAGGTGAAATGATTGAAAATGCAATAAGAGGTGGTAAGATTGAGGGGGAAACTACCAAGAGGTCAGCCCTGAGAAAGAAGGATAACGAGGTGAATAACACAAGTACATACAACTCAAAGGCCATTACTTTCAGCCAACTAAGAGCGACCACTAATGGGCAACAGGGTTCGTAAAAACATGAATCTGGTGCAAGCAAAACTCTGAAAAGATCCAGTTCACACCCATTCCGGTGACGTACAGGGAGCTTTATCAAAATTTATTTGATGCATACGTGGTAGCTCCCTTTTACTTAAAACCATTGCAACCCACATATCCCAAATGGTACAATGCAAGCACTAAATGTGAATATCATGCGGGAATATAGGGGCATTCAATTAAAAATTGCACTAGCTTCAAGAAAACTGTGGAAAGGCTTATTAAGATGGAGATCGTGAAATTTGATGATACCCCTTGTACTGAGAACCCGTTACCTAACCATGAGGATAAATGAGTAAATGCAATCGAGGAAAATGTTGTAAGAAAGATTAAGGAAGACATCGCTGAAGTGAGGACCCCGTTAAAGAAAGTTTGGAAAGAAATGACGGAAGGAGGAATGCTAATTTCTGAAGAAGGATGTAAAGGAGTGGGGGACTACTGTGAGTTCCACAAAGAGGAGGGACACGAAATTCAAGAATGTGTCGAGTTTAGGGCCCTGGTACAAAGCCTCATGGATAATAAAGAGCTGAAATTTTATCAAGAAGGCTCAGATGGAGGATATATATGTGTGTCAGAAGAAGAACCGACGAATCAAAGAACCAACTATCCAAGGATCATTATTTCTCGACCAAGGAATAATGAGGTTGGGACACAAATAGCGCCAAAAGTCATTATTCAAAAACCTGTTTCCTTTCCTTATAAGGATAACAAAAGGGTACCTTGGAATTATAACTGTAATTTGATAATGCCGGAAGGAGAAAATATAGCTAGTACTTCCAAGGAGATCCAAGGTAAAGGATTCTACACACGTAGTGGGAAGCGTTATGATGTAGGAGGCGTCAGAGTTGAGCCTATGAAGGCAAAAGCCTTAGACGTCGAGAAAGAGAAAAGGGCTGAGGTACACATCAATGAACTAGTGAAAGAAGAGGAGGCTAAAGAGTTTTTAAAATTCTTGAAGCACAGCGAGTATAGCGTGATTGAGCAGTTGCACAAACAACCGGCTCGTATATCAGTGTTGGCATTGCTTCTAAGCTCAGAAGTGCATCGTGAGGCATTAATGAAGGTGCTCAATGAAACTTATGTTACTAACGATATATCTGTCAACAAGCTGGATCGTTTGGTTATTAACATAAGCACTGACAACTTCATCTATTTCAACGATGATGAAATCCCACCTGGGGGCATGGGATCGACTAAGGCTTTGCACATCATTACTCGTTGCAAGGGATATACACTATCTAGTGTGTTCATCGATAATGGGTCAGCTTTGAATGCCTTCCCATTGTCCACGTTTAACAGATTGCGTATAGACAGTTCTCACATGAAAACATGCCATAACATAGTGAGAGCATTTGATGGCACGGAGAGAAAGGTGATAGGAAAAATTGACATCCCTTTGTTAATTGGGCCAAACACATACGATGTAGATTTTCTGGTGATGGATATTAAACCCTCCTATAATTGCTTGTTGGGGAGGCCTTGGATACATTCGGCAGGAGCGGTGCCCTCATCTTTGCACCAAAAATTAAAGCTAGTAACGGATGGACGGTTGGTTACTATATATGTAGAGGAGGACATTATAGCGACAGTTACTAATGACACGCCTTATGTAGAGGCAAATGATGAGGCTATTGAATGCTCTTTTTGCTCTTTAGAATTTGTCAATGCAACATTTATTTCGGAAGGAAATGAGGTGCCATTGCCCAAGATATCCAGAACCACGAAAATAGGCTTACAAATAATGGTGGGGAAAGGAGCTTTACCAGGAAAATGATTAGGTAGATATCTCCAAGGAGGAATTCAGGTTCCAGAATTGAAGGAGAAAAGAGACCGTTTCGGTTTGGGCTTCAGGCCAGATCACAGAGAAAAAAGAAAGGAGATAGAGAAACAACAAGAAAGAAGGAGAGCGTATTTAAGTGGAAAGGAAGTCGAGTGGGAATCGATGACGTTCCCCCATATTTCCCAGACCTTTGTATCCGGAGGGATAATTTACCCTTAGAGAAGGCTGCTTGAAAATACAAGTCATCACATCAACGCCATACATGATGAAGAGGCTAAACAAAGAAACCTTGGGGGCATTCGTCCTTATGAACCGGAAAGCTCCTTAAACAATTGGACTGCATAAGAACTTTCTGTAGTCTTTAGAAATTATATAGAGTAATTTTTAGAACACTCTTGTTGCTCTAAAGCCTAGGAGTAATAAGATTTCATTTGTGAAATAGGCTCACGTTCTGATATTTTTATTTCAATAAAATACACCTTTATCAACTCGAGCAAATATTCTTTCATTTTGTTATACCGATAAATATTCTTTTGACCTTTTAATCTCTTTCTAAATTTTCATTTCATTAATAACATGTGAATAGTTATTCTTAAATTCATTCGTTCTTTGTACATTCTTTCGCGCCCCCACAAGTCTCTAGATATCAATGACATGAGCAATGATACTACGAATCCTGAATTCTCTTTTGAGCAAGACATGTGTTTAGGAACCTCAGGATTTTGAAGATGACAGGGATTGTGACGTGTCTCCAAATCTGTTAAGAATGGTAAAGCAAGAAGAGAAGCAAATTTTGCCCCATGAGAAAGAGGCAGTAGAAAACGTAACCTTGGATGAAGGGAAAGAAGTGAAAATTGAGACGCACATTGCCAAAGAAACAAGGCAAGATCTTGTTAAGTTACTGCGGGAATTCAGAGATGTCTTTGCATGATCGTACCAAGATATGCCTAGGCTGAATACTAATATTGTAGTACATCGCCTTCCCATAAGAGAGGATTGCAAGCCAGTCCAACAAAAGCTGCGAAGGATGAGGCCTGATATTGTGTTGAAAATAAAAAATGAAGTTAAGAATCAGTTTGATGCGGGATTCCTGCAAGAGGTTAAGTACTCAGAATGGGTAGCTAACATTGTACCTGTCTCTAAGAAGGACAGGAATGTACGAATGTGTGTTGATTACAGAGATTTGAACAAAGCTAGCCCAAAGGATAATTTTCCCTTGCCGCACATTGATACTTTGGTGGACAATACGGCAGGACACTCGTTATTTTCCTTTATGGATGGTTTCTCGGGGTACAATCAAATAAAGATGCATTTTGAAGACATGGATAAAACTACTTTCATAACGTTGTGGGGTACCTTTTGTTATAAGGTAATGCCATTTGGGCTGAAGAATGTAGGGGCAACATACCAAAGGGCTATGGTAATCCTATTCCATGATATGATGCACAAAGAAATTGAAGTGTACGTAGAGGACATGATTGCCAAATCTCAAACAGAGAAGGAACACATTGAAGTCTTGAAGAAATTGTTCCTGAGATTGAGGAAATTTCAGTTAAAACTCAATCCTGCAAAGTGTACCTTTGGAGCTAGGTCGAGAAAATTATTGGGCTTTGTAGTCAGCGAAAAGGGAATGGAGGTTGACTCAGACAAGGTCAGAGCCATACAAGAATTGCCTCCACCGCGTACTTAGAAAGAGGTTCGAGGTTTTCTTGGAAGGTTAAATTACATTGCTCGATTTATTTCACAATTAACTGAGAAATGTGATCCCATATTTTGCCTTCTTAAGAAACACAACCAAGGTACTTGGGACTAGGAATGACAGAATGCCTTTGATAAAGTCAAGCAATATTTGTCAAATGCTCAAGTACTATCTCCGCCCAGTTCAGATAGACCGTTAATACTATACTTGTCAGTGTTCACTAATTCTATGGGATGCGTGCTCGGTCAACATGATGATTCAGGAAGAAAAGAGAAGGCGATATATTACCTCAGTAAGAAATTCACTGAGTGTGAGATGATATATTCGCCGATCGAGAAATTGTGTTGTGCTTTTATTTGGACAACTCGAAGGTTAAGGCAATATATGCTGTATCATACAACCTGGCTAATTTCGAAACTTGACCCATTAAAGTACATGATGGAGTCAACTGCCCTAAATGGAAGAATAGCAAGGTGGCAAATATTGCTTTCTGAGTTTGATATAGTCTTTTTGAGTCAAAATGCTATAAAAGGAATTGTAATAGCAGAATTTCTGGCTAGCAGAGCTCTAGAAGATTATGAACCGTTAAGCTTTGACTTTCCCAATGAAGAGATAATGTATGTGGCAACTACTGCAGAGTATCCGTGGAAGTTAAATTTTGATGGAGCATCAAACACTGTAGGAAAGAGAATTGGGGCAGTCTTAGTATCCCCAAAAGGAGATCATTATCCATTCACGTGTAAATTGGATTTTGACTGTACAAATAATATAGCCGAGTATGAAGCATGGATCATGGGATTTCGGGCAGCCATAGATTCATAAAATTAGAACGCTAGAAGTATATAGAGACTTTGCATTAGTGATCTACCAACTCAAGGGAGAATGGGAGACAAGAGACCCCAAATTGATTAATTATCTAATGATAGTTTTGGGGCTAATTGAGGAGTTTAACGACATCACTTTCAATTATCTCCCACGTGATGAAAATTAGATAGCAGATGCTTTGGCAACTTTGGCTTCCATGGTAAAAGTAAACAAGGAAGAGGACGTGAGACTCATTCAGATGAGTATTTTTGAAGTTCTAGCTCATTGTTGTAGCATTGAAGAAGAGGAAAAGGATGACCACCCTTGGTATCAGGATATATTACGATATGTGAGAAATCATGAGTACCCTAAACAGGCAATTGAGAATGACAAGAGAACATTGAGGAGGTTAGCCTGCGATTATGTTTTGGATGGGGATATCCTGTACAAGAGAAGAAAAGATCAAGTGCTTTTGAGATGTGTTGATGCTGTGGAAGCTAGAAAAATTTTAGAAGAAGTGCATGAAGGTGTTTGTGGGACACATGCTAACGGTTTCACGATGACAAGACAAATCATGAGGTTTGGATACTATTGGGCTACTATGGAAGGAGATTGTATTAGCTATGCCAAGAGATGCCATAAATGCCAGATTTACGGGGATAAGATTCATGTACCACCTTCACCTTTGCATGTTATGACTTTTCAATGGCCTTTTTCTATATAGGGCATGGATGTCATTGGGCCGATCTCACCAAAAGCTTTGAATGGGCATCATTTCATTTTTGTGGTTATCAACTACTTCACGAAATGGGTGGAAGCTACTTCGTATGCAAATGTTACTAAGTCAGCAGTTAGTCGATTCTTGAAAAATGAGATCATTTATCGGTATGGAATACCTGAGAGAATCATATCAGATAACGCACTAAACTTGAACAACAGCACAATAGTGGAAGTCTGCAGTCAGCTCAAGATTAAACATCAAAACTCATCTCCGTATCGCCCAAAAATGAATGGGGCAGTGGAGGCGGCCAATAAAAACATCAAAAAGATAGTGGGGAAGATGACTGAGACTTACAGAGATTGGCATGAGAAACTACCGTTTGTACTTTTACTTATCGAACGTCTGCTAGAACCTCTATTGGGGCAACTCCTTTCTCGTTAGTGTATGGGATAGAGGCAGTTCTACCCATTGAAGTAGAAATACCTTCTTTACAAATTCTGTCAGAAGCAGAATAGATTCAATCGCGATATGATCAATTGAACTTGATTGAGGAAAAGAGGCTAAGGGCTATTCGTCATGGTCAGATGTATCAGAAACGAATACGAGCTTACGATAAAAAAGTTCATCCAAGAGAATTTCACGAGGGAGACCTTGTACTGAAAAAGATCCTTCCCATACAAAAGGATTTCAGAGGAAAATGGATGTCGAATTGGGAAGGACCATATGTGGTGAAGAAAGCCTTCTCTGGTGGTGCACTGATTTTGGTTGAAATGGATGTGAAAAGTTTACCCAATCCCGTGAATTCGGACTCAGTTAAGAAATATTTTGCCTGAAAAGGAGGAGAAGCTAATGTGAAAACCCGCAAAGGGTGTTTGGAGACTTCTAAGTCAAAAAAAAAGAGGAAAAAAGAAAAAAAGAAAAAAAGAGAAAAAGAAAATGGAGAGGCCAAGGCGAAAACCCGCAAAAGACGTCTTAAGATCAAAGGGGTTTTGAGTTGAAAACCCGAAAGGGCGGCTCAAATTTTGAAAGGCATGTAGTGGTCTTGCTATATCTGAATCTATAAGAAGCAAAGTATGTTACATGCCGAGGCATCAACAAAGTACTTTGAATCTTCTAAACACATGTCAAGCTCAAAGTAGTCTTCATGGAGCTTGTATATAGAAGCCCAAGCTGCGATATCTAGGGCACCTGGTTTTTGTCTTATTTACTATCTTTGGATTCTTTTTCTTCTCAAAGATAGATTCCCAGATTAAACTATTTTGTATTTTTGATAATTTGTTCAAACTCTAATTATCCTCAAAAAGATCAATTTATTTGTTGTCATTATTAAAAAATGTGTTGCATTGAAAGAATAATTGATGAACTAATAATATTTTCACAAAATAATTTTTGCATATTACTCTGGAAAATTCTAGATAATACAAGAAACTGAAACAAGACAATTGTTTAAAGAAGTCTCATGTGTACAGGACAGAAGTGCTTGAGAAAATTGAGACTGTCAATACCGATCCTAAAAGAGGATCATGTCATAAACATCTCCAGTAGGTCGTGACATTTAAGGAATGGTATAACAGACCGAGTTAAGGGGAAGGATTCAAAACATACGAGCAGAGTATGATTGATACGGTGGGAAGAACTAAGATGAAACCCTGATGAATGAATGAGTGATAGGAATCACTCTCATCACATTTTTTTTTTGCATCATAATATGTTTAATTTGGAGCATTTGACTCAATTCAATGATGGCATCCTAATCATTAAGCATAAGCATATACCCATTTATAGGTTATGGAACAATGTAGTAGCAGATTTGGCAATCCCTGTATTGGCAGGGAGCAGATCGAAGATATTAGATTTGGCAATCCCTGGATTGGTGGGGAGCAGATCAAAGATAGTAAATTCGGCAATCCCTGAGTTGGCAGTGAGTAGATCGAAGATAGCAGATTTGGCAATCCCTGTATTGACGGGGAGCAGATCAAAGGTAGTAGATATGGCAATCCCTGTATTGGCGGGAGTAGATCGAAGATAGCAGATTTGGCAATCCCTGTATTGGTAGGGAGTAGATTGAAGATAGCAGATTTGGCAATCCCTGTTTTGGCAGGGAGCAGATCAAAGATAGCAGATTTGGCAATCCCTGTATTGGCGAGGAACAGATCGAAGATAGCAGATTTGGCAATCCCTATATTGGCGGGGAGCAGATCGAAGATAGCAGATTTGACAATCCCTGTATTGGCAGAGAGCAGATAAAGATACCAGATTTGGCAATCCCTGTATTGGCTGGGAGCAAATCGAAGATAGCAGATTTGGCAATCCCTGTATTGGCTGGGAGCAAATCGAAGATAGCAGATTTGGCAATCCCTGTATTGGCAGGGAGCAGATCAAAAATAGCAGATTTGGCAATCCCTGTATTGGCGGGGAGCAGATTGAAGATAGCAGATTTGGCAATCCCTGTATTGGCAGAGAGCCAATCAAAGATATCAGCATGACATTCCTAAGGTTGCAGTGGAGCAGGCTGAAGATAGCGAATATTACCTTCCTGAAGTTGCAGTGAAGCAATTTGAAGCTGTCATATTTATGGTCCAATACTTTTGAAGTTACAGATGGGTTGGAGGTAATTTGAAGAAGATGAGGATCAAGATCTCAAGACTTCGCCACACCGGGCAAAATTGGTCCTTTTGAAGTCTTTGCTCTATTCCTGTTACATGACAATGAGCAAAAAGGGGCAGTTGTTATAGGCCCAATTTGCTCGGGCTATACAAATAGCAAATAAACAAAAATTAAAAAACCAAAAATAATAAAATGTCTATTAAAACAGTCCTTATACAACCCAGGTTTCAGGCCCAAATAACCTAAACTAGATTAGCCCAACTAATCACTACCCAAATACCCTAAACCAAACTCTACCCGTGGCCCAATACCCTAAATACCCCACAACCCAATTACACCCTCAACCCAAACCTAAATGCCAGCTAAACCCTAACCCAATTTGTAATAGACCTAAATCAGTGAGGGCCAAGAAGGCCCAATGCCTAAAGCCGAATCAGGAAACTCTAGGGTTTTCTGCAAACCCTCGCGCTGCAAGTGTTCCAACCCAGGTCTCCCATTAGTGCCAATTGACGCCGGATTTCTTGCTGTTACCTGTAAAAAGGGAAAGAAAACGACAGCAAGGAAACAAGAAAACATGGCAAGGAAATCAAAGGATATTTCTTGCTAAAAATTGTAACATTTATTTCGATTTCCAGTGGCTATAAAAGCCCAAAATGAAAAGAGTGTAAAAGAAAGAAGATTCTACGCATACTATACATTTTACAATAAAAATACAGTACTTTAGCTCACAGAATAAATGTGATTTCTTTTTTTTACATTTTATTTTTATTCACATAAAACCTACAGTAAAACGTTCGTTTTTGGTCTTTTTCCTATTTTTTCTACAAAATACTGCTTAAAAGTAAAAGGGGAAGGATTTACCTGAAAAAAGGAAGGCTTTTTACCTTCCGACAGCTGTGGATGGCGGCACGTGAGGCGCGTGAGGCGGTGGGCTGATGATAGTTGCCGGAGCTCAGGCTAAGGAGGGGAGAGCTTTTCGGAATTTTTTTTGTTTTTAAATGGTTTCAAATGTTTTTTTTAAACCAATTTTTAATATATATAGCATTGAAGAAACGACGCCGTTTTGGCTTAATTCAATAAGCACAAAACGACGTCGTATTTCAGCTAGGATCCGCGTGTTGACCCGTTTAGCCGGGGAGGATCTGCGCGTTTTATTAAAATGGGATATTTATCCCTTTGGTCCTTCCGCATTTTTTATCTCTTAAATTAGGTTTATTTCGTTTGTTAATTTTGCCCCAATAATTCCATTTTGATTTCGATTTGATCCCTGAGCCTTTTTAAGGCATTTTTAGAACAGCGTCGTTTTAGGGATTAGGGCGATTTTGCCCAGTGAGTCCCTCTCCCTTAACGCGCATTCTAATTGGGCCCCAAATTCAATTTTTTTCTTTTTTAAATTACCCTGTAAATTTTATTAAAATTTAATTTTAATCCTTTTTATTCCATTTTATTTTAGACTCAGTTTTTATTTATTTTAAAATTTTGACTATACATTATTATGCAAAATTTCTATAAAATTATTTTATTTTTACTATACATTTTTATATATTATTCATTATATTTTTTTTGTTTTAAAATTTATGTATACTGTATAATACTTTAAATCATTTAAATAATGTAAAGTTTTGTTATATATTATATTATTTTCAAATATGTATATTATTTTTTTAAATTGTTATATACCATATATATTTCTTTTTTAAAAAATCTTAAGTTTTTTTATATAAAATGTTTTATTACACATCTTATACATATATTTTATTATGTATTGTTTTAAAGTTTGTATATTGTATTATATTTTAAATCAATTTATTATTAATATAAATTTTATATCATTTATTTTTTTAAATAGGTATATTATATTTTTTATAAAATTATATTTAAATTATTATACATTATGTTTTTTTATTTTTTTAACCCTAAGTTTTATTTATTTATTTAAAAAAACATTAATTATTTTTATATATATATTTTAAAGATATTGTTTTATATAATATTATATTGATATTTAAAATACCTCCATTCATTTTCAAAGTATTATTTTGACGTTTTTTTATTACAATTTTGCTTTCATTTCTAAGTTTTTTATGTTTTATAATCAGTTATGGTTTATTTTATATTTTTATTAGCTAATGTTATGTATTAGTTTGTTATTTTCTTTAGCATAACCATCTTATCACGTGTATAATATGTTAGTTTATGTTGTCTATATTTGTATTTTTTTGATTGTCTATATTTGTATGAAACATGAATGTATATTGCAAATCGCTTTAATATTTATGCTTTATAATGTATGAATGTTGCATTTGATCAAAGCATCGTTTTAAAACATATTCAAATAAATTTTTTTATTTAAAAATTATTTTTTTTAAATTAAGGCAATATTTGATATTCGGGATTTTTTTGAAAGGACCGTGCCCTAACTTACTGGGCTTCGGTTCCTTTCATTAATTTTAAATTGTTAAGTATCCTTCTCAAATTATAACGAATGATTTTCAAATAAAAAACTATCTTTGAAAATCTAAGATATTGCGTCCTAACTTACTGGATGTGATGTTTTGATATTTCGAGATAGGGGTTTCTAAAAATGAAAGATATTTAACATTTGGGAAATGTGAAGAGTCGTGCTCTAACTTACTGGGATTCGACCATTTTTTTATCCCAAATAATTAAATGTCTCTTAAAAGAGGAAATAAGTTCTTTGAAACTCAAAAGGATCATACTTAAAAAAGTCTGTTCAAATCTTCGACACTAGGACATTTTATAATCAGTTTGGTACCAATTTTTGGGCGTTACAAGGGTGCTAATCCTTTCTTGTACGTAACTGACTCCCGAGCCCGTTTTCTTGAAATTTTGTAGGCCAAAATCAATATTTTAAAAAAAGGTGATCCAATCACACCTAAAAAGATTGGTGGCGACTCCATTTCTATTTTTAAAAGTCGACCCCATTTTTCCAAAACCCTAAAAAATGGTTTCGACAATAACTATATTATTAATATACTAACAATACCATTAGTTTGATTAATATTACTTTTTAACTCAAGTTTATTTTATCTTTTAAAATTTTTTGTTTTTTGCTTTACATTGAGAATAATAACAAGTATAAAGATTTTAAAATTACTTATATTATTGTATTTTTTTTATTTCTAAATCATATTAATTTTTAAATGTAATTTAATATATTATAATTAATAAATACAAGATAAAAAAAACTAGTTTATCTATAGTCCAAAGTTAAATTTAAAATTTTATATTAATGTAAAATAGTCAAGATAGTTTGCTTATATTTTTTTAACTTTTTAAATTAGTTTATCATATTATAATTTCATAATCTTACGTGTAATACATGTGTCATTAAAATTAATATAAATCCACATGGTTGGAAATTTTGATTGTTTCTTACACCTCATGTTGGAACAACAGTTAAGACAATTATTTTGGGACAATTAAAGGTGACGAGTTATGTTGGCATTTTTTACTATGTAAATTTTTAAATGTTTTATAGTAGCAAAGGAAAGAGGAATTTTGTGTTATACTATGAAATGACTTACTTTTTTCAATTGACTTGGAGAAGAAGAGGGAAGAGTTTGAGTTGTTGAAAAATATTATCCTTACCCTTATTTTCGAGAGTATTTGAAGCAGTTGAGAGGCTTATTTGTGAAGGCTTTATGAGACAATTATTTAGAATATTTAATGAAATAATTTCATATTTTAAATGAAAGGTTACAATTTATCAAAACACAGCTAAAGGAATTGTTTGTATCAACTATAACTAGCCCTAATTGCCACACATTGTTGATCTATTTTTCGGAGTGTCTTTGACTTTTATATTTTGCTTTTTTATTGTGTTATCTTGTGAAACTCTTTTTGGTACTTGTTGGAGAGAGTTTTATCATTTGTATGTGAGGATATTTTAGAGAGAGTGATTTGTAATAATTTGGGTTCAATATTGGGTTGCAAATATTCGTCAATGTATTGGTAATTTAGGTTCTAGACAATTGTTATACCAAGGGCGAAGCCAAAAAAAAAAAAAATTTTGGGACAGGGTAAAATTAAATTGTAATTTTTACGATAGTAAAAATACAATTTCACCATTTTAATAGTCTATATCTTTATAATGTTTAAAGGATTAAATCAATTTTTTATCATTTTTAGGGGGGACAAAGTGCAATTTTACCTTTACTAATTTAAAATTTTAAAAATTTTAAAGGGCTTAAATGAAAATTTTTCTATTTTAGGGAGGTCGAGGGCCCTACCAGCCCCCTTAGCTATGCTCCTGAGTTATACTAGACGAATTGTTGAAAGAAAATTATTTTCTAAGCGAGGCTTTGTAAACATAGGATTGCTTATCTAAATTGCATTAACATGTGTTAATTCTCTCTTCTCTTTACTTCTTGCTTTGTTTTATTTAAATTGTTGAGTATGCCTCATATTTCAGTCAAATAATAGATCACTTGCAAGTCAAGTGAAACAAAATATATTTTCTTTCTAGAAAATTTAGTATCTATTAATATAATATATTTAGCATTTATTAGCATAATTTATTTCACCTACAAATTTAGCCAATAAATAGGCTCTTTTACAACCTTAGAAAATACTCATAACACTTTTGAAGAATTTTGTATTTATGTTTTGAGGGTTTTTGTTTTCGAGGTATAGTTTTATCTTCAGTTTTTGTATTCTTTATTCTTTCGCCATTATAATAAAATTATATTTGCCTGTGGTTTTTTATCCTCTTTGGAGGAATTTTTCCACGTTAAATTTATGCATTCAATTTCTTAATTTCTTCCACTATTTTTATCTGTTCGTTGCTTAATCGACTTAATTCCCAACCTAAACTATTTTTTTCATATTATTTGTATCATTATAGCTACACCCCCATTTGAGTTTCCAGAGGAGTTCAATTTTCATTTATAGTCGTACAGTAAGTAAATTAATATACCATAGGATCATTCATTAGCTGAATTACATTATTTAATATTAGTTATAAATATTAATTAGAATAAAAATAAGGGTAAAGGAAGAAAATTGTAATCAATTACGTACAAATTATCACACACTGATGAGATGAAAGTTGCTTAACTTAATGAATCTTAAATTAGAATAGGTATGTGAATTTAATGACACAATATCATAATTAATTAAATATGTATACCTGACATAGCCAAAAAAGAAATTCAAGAATTTGTTATTTGACCTACTTCAATTATGACATATCTAATTTATTTTTAGATTTTTTGCCTACATTTTAATTATTTTTAATTGCAAATTGTTTATTTCCATTTCCATATTATTTGAAATAGTAGAAGTGGCGGTAAGAAATAAATTGATTTTAATATATTTAAATACAACATCACCGTTGAAACAACTTTGTATCAATAATTATATTGCCCTATAAACAATTAAATTGTTGTATTTTTTAGGAGAAGATAAATATTTTATTTTATACAATACTCTTTAAAGATTTTTTAAATTATTGCAATAATAACGATACAAATTAAATTTAAATATATTTATTGATCACATATTTTAATTAATTAAGTGTAAGATAATTGAATATTCTTTTTATATTTATTTTATTTATTTAATAGTGTATTTTATGTCAATTTTTATTTTTTAATTAATATTCTTTTTTTTCTTTTATACAATAAAGTAAAATGTAAAGTTTTTGACACAGGACAGAATCAATAGATCAGACTGGTTGGACCAAAAATTGATAAATAGTCTAAATTGGAGGAAAGCAAAAAAAACATTGATTAACCCGCAAACCAATATGAATTGGACTAAAAAGTTTGTTGAAACCATTTTTTGAAAACGGATGTCGACTTATTTTAAAAACAAAAATGGGAGTCGCCACCAACCTTTTTGGGTGTGATTGGATCACCTTATAAAACATTTTGGTCTACAAAGCATCAAGAAAACAGGTTCGGGAGTCGGTTACGCACGGGGAAGGATTAGCACCCCCGCAACGCCCAAAATTAGTACCAAATTGAGTAGTTTTCTATCTTAGGTAAAAAATTTGGAAAGATTTAAAAATAGGATCCCTTTAAAATTGGAATTATTGGAGTTAACAAAAACTGAGATTCCTTTGCTTCGAAAGAATTCGAATATCACATCCAGCACGATTGGACACGAGGTTCTTAAACTCTCCGAAACTAAGGTTATCTCGCGAGTTGCAAAATTTGTTTAGAAGGGTATTTTAGGTATTTAGACGAACGAGAAATCGCAACCCAGCACGTTAGGGCACTATTTCTCGAATCTCTAAACACAAAAATATTGCCTCGTTTTTTAAAATAATTCGCTTTTAAACATTTTTGGATTGAATGAAATATATTTTTAAGAACAATGATGCAATTAATAAAAATATTAAAATATAATATCAGAATATTAAATGCTGATTAGCAATAATAGAAAGAATGTGTTTTGAAAGGTATGTACGTGGCATTCAAAAAATATATATATAATATGTAAAAAAGATATAATATTAAAATGCATATGTACATAATATATAAAAAAATAAAAAATATATACGACATATATATTAGAAATGATAATACAGAAGAGTATAATAATAATAGGATATTAAAGTATATATAGTTAAGAAATACATACACGAGATTATGAAGTATAAAAATATATACATGACATATATATAGAAAATATAGTATTAAAATATAAGTTCGTAATATATATAGAATATAAATAAATAAATATACGTGGTATAAAAAATATAATCATAATAGTATTAAAGTATACACTTAATATAACATATATAAAAAGGGAGTATAACTATAGTATTAAAATATATATACATAAATACAATGTGTACGTAATATGTAATTAAAAATAACATATACAATATATAGATTAGAAATGATAATGGCACCAAAAATAATTATTAATAATACTAGGTAAATATGCACATAATGTAATGTTAACATATAAAAAGAAAATGATATACAAATATGCTAACAAACAATAATATTAAAACTATAATATATATGTGAGATAATAAAAATATGTGAATAAAATATATACATATAAAATATGCACATAATATAAAGTATATATACAAAATTATATATATATACGTATAGGTATGAAGTGAAAATATTACTAATGCTAATAAATAATAAATATAATAATAATAGTAATAAAATATAATAGTGTAAATAATATCAAAATTAAAATCAGATAATGAAAAAAAGTGAGAAAAGGATGGAATTGAATTAAACATGGAATCTTTGGGGTGAATTTAAGAATAGATGGGGGGAAGGGGACCGATCTGAACGCGCTAAAACATGGGAGGGATTGAAAGCGAAAATATCCCATCCTCTCAAAACGCAGCGTTTAATGCGGGGCCAAATTAAAAACGGGCTTAAATTTTAGGGCCAAATTATAAACAAATAAGAATTGGATTATAAAAGCTTGAAAAAGCGGAAGGGCTTAAAGCGCAATTAGCCCTTCTGTTATAAAAAACAAGCGGATCCTAGCGAGTCAGGTCGGATGGGGCTAAAACGACGTCGTTTTATGTTAAAACGGGCAGGGACTAAAACGCACCGTTTTGGTCCCTATAAAAGACAAAAAAATTATTATTTTTTATTTCATTTGTAACCATGGGAAAAGAAAAAGGGGAGAGAGTAAGAGTGGGGGATTCCCGGTGGTCGGTCCGATCACCAGACCAGTCGCCGGTCCGTCGTCACCACGGTGGCCGGAAAAGGTAAAAAACTCTATTTTTTTATTTTTTTAGTTTTATTTATTATTATTATTATTATTATTTTAAAATACATGCATGTAAAAAAAATTGTAAAATAAAAACAAAATCACCTTAAGATTTGGTCATGTTCTCTGATGTTTTTTCGATTCGGGGGTATCCCTTCGTTGTAATCTTATTAAAACTGCTGTTTGCTGTTTGGAATTTGAAGTTTTGAATTTTTGAGAGTGAAAATTTCAGTATCTTGCTTGTATTTTTTTGAAGGAAAATCCGGGCTATTACAAAAATCCGTTCGGCTTTTATAACCTATCCCTTTTACAAATTGCTTTGCTTTCTGTCCTTTCTTGTTTAATGCGTACAGGAGCGACGGCGATGGCCACTTGAGGCGGTGGATGTGATCGTTGTCAAATTTGGCAGCAGGAAGTGGGGGTGACCGGGGCTACGTTTAGGGGGTTAGGGTTCTCGGGTAGGTTTGGGCTGAATGGGTTAAAGGTATTGGGTTTGGTTTTGGTGTTGGGTCAGATGGGTTAGGGATTTGTTTGGGTTGCTGTTGGGCTTGGTAAATGGGCTCCGGGTTTGGGGGTTGATTTTGTATTGGGTTAAAAGGTTTTTGTAACCAGGCCAAAATTGGCCTACGACAGCTGCCCCTCTTTGCTCATTGTCGTGTAATGGGAATGGAGCAACGACTTTAAAAGGGCCAATTTTGCCTCGGCCTGCTGAGTCTTGGCTTCTATCGGCGCTTCTCTTCTTCAAGTAGCTTTGTTCTAACCCACTGCATCTTGTCGCTTTGATTCACTCCACTGCAACCTCAAAGATATGCCTTGCAACTTTAATCTACTCGCATCTTCGGAGATATGATAATTCAGAGAGAAGAGATTTGTAACTTCAATCTTCTCTGCTGAAATAGTAAAAGGGTGGTCCAGTCTGCTACTCTACGATCCGCTCACTGCCAATACAGAGAGATAAGATCTGTAACTTTTAGCCTGTTACCCTACTGCTTAGGGGGTTAAGGCAAGTGACCAAAATCTGCTCCACTACTAATAAGATTTGTCAAAATTTGATATGTTACCCTACTGCTTAGAGGGTTAAGATCTGCTGGGATTTGATCTGCTCCGCTCCTGCTCAGCGAAGATAAGATCTACTGTATCTTTGCCTATTACCCTACTGCTGAGGGAGTTAGGATCTGTTGGAATTTGATCTGCTCTGCTCCTGCTCAGCGAAGATAAGATCTGCTGTATTTTGCCTGTTACCCTACTGCTTAGGGAGTTAAGGCGAGTGGCCGAAATTTGCTCCATTGCTGATGTATGGAGATAAGATTTGCCAAAATTTGATCTGTTACCCTACTGCTTAGGGAGTTAAGATCTGTTGGAATTTGATCTGCTCCGCTCCTGCTCAGCGAAGATAAGATCTGCTATATTTTGCCTGTTACCCTACTGCTTAGGGAGTTAAGGCGAGTGGCCAAAATCTGCTCCATTGCTAATGTATGGAGATAAGATTTGCCAAAATTTGATCTGTTACCCTACTGCTTAGGGAGTTAAGATTTGCTGGAATTTGCGGTTCCAATCAATTTCGCTACATTGTCTACTAGGGAATCCACCTGTAGAATTGATTTCCTGATATTTATGCTTATGCAAAGGATTAGGATGCCATGATCAGAATGAGTCAGATACTTCCTAATTGACATATTATGATGCAAAAAATGTTATGAGAATGGTCCCCATTTCGACTGTCATTACTCATTCATCAAAGTTTCACTCGAAGTGTCACTCATACTCTGCTCGTATGCCTTGAATCAATTAGTTCTGTTACGACTTGCTAAAAAATGATCTTCTCTTAGGATCAAATTTGTTTGAATTGCCTTATCATCATTTGAGCTGGAGAGGAAATTCTCCTTGAGTATCTCCTAACCTTTACACATGGGGATTCTTTAAACAATTGTTCTATTTTAGTTTCTTGCATTATTAGGAGATTTCCAGAGTAATATGCAAAACTTCGTTTGTAAAGATATTTTAGTTCATCAATCATTATTTCAATGTAACACACTTTATGAATAATGGAGGACAAAATCTTGAGGATAGTTAGACTTGAATAAATCATCAAAAATACAAAGGAGATTAATCTGGCAACATATCTTTGAGAAGAATCCAAAGATAGTAGACAGGACAAAAATCAGATGCCCTAGATATCGCAGCTTGAGCTTCTATATACAAACTTTGTGAAGACTACTTTGGGTTTAACATGTGTTTAAAAGATCCAAAGTGCTTTTGTTGATGCCCCGGTATACAACAAACTCCACTTTTAATCGAATATGGTATAACGAGATGCGTGTCTTTCGAAATTTGAGCCGCCCTGAAAACCCCTTTAGTCTCAAGGTGCCATTTACGGGTTTTCACATTGGCTTCTCTATTTTTTTTTTTTTTTGAAATAGAAGTCTCAAAGCGCCCTTTGTGAGTTTTCACCTTGGCTTCCCTTTTCTTTTTAGATAAAGTATTTCTTGACTGAGTCCCAATTCACTGGATTGGGTAAACTTTTTTCGTCAATTTCTGTCAAAATCAGCGCACCACCAGAAAAAGTCTTCTTCACAACATACGACCCTTCCCAATTTGGCATCCACTTTCCTCTAAAGTCCTTCTGTATGGGAAGGATCTTTTTTAGTACAAGGTCCCCCTCGTAAAATTCTCTTGGACAAACTTTTTTATCATAAGCTCGCATCATTCACTTCTGATACATCTGACCATGACGGATTGCCCTTAGCCTTTTTTCTTCAATCAAGTTCAGTTGATCATATCGTGATTGAATCCATTCTGCTTCATCCAATTTTATTTCTGACAAAATTCGAAGAGAAGGTATTTCCACTTCAATGGGTAACACTGCCTCCAGCCCATAAACCAACGAGAATGGAGTTGCCCAGTAGAGGTTCTAACAGACATTCGATAGGCAAATAGTGCAAACGGTAGTTTCTCGTGCCAATTTCTGTAGGTCTCAGTCATTTTCCCAACTATTTTTTTAATGTTTTTGTTGGCTGCTTCCACTGCCCCATTCATTTTCGGGTGATAGGGGGATGAATTATGATGTTTGATCTTGAACTGACTGCAGACTTCCGCTATTGTGCTGTTATTCAAGTTCAGTGCATTGTCCGATATGATTCTCTCAAGCATTCCATACCGATAGATGATTTCTTTCTTCAAAAATCGACTCACTGCCGACTTGGTAACATTAGCATAAGAAGCAGCCTCTACCCATTTTGTGAAGTAATCAATAACCACAAAGATGAAACGATGCCCGTTCGAAGCTTTTGGTGAAATAGGACCAATGACATCCATGCCTCACATGGAAAATGGCCATAGAGAAGTCATAACATGTAGAGGTGAAGGCGGTACATGAATCTTATCCCCGTAGATCTGGCATTTATGACACTTTTTAGAATAGTTGATACAATCTCCTTCCATAATAGACCAATAGTATCCAAATCTCATAATTTGTCTTGCCATTGTGAAGCCATTAGCATGTGTCCCACAAACACCTTCATGCACCTCTTCCAAGATTTTCCTAGCTTCCGCAGCGTCGACACATCTCAAAAGCACCTGATCTTTCCTTCTTTTATACATGATATCCCCATCCAATACATAGTCGTAAGCTAACCTTCTCAAGGTTCTTTTTCATTCTCTGTTGCCTGCTCAGGGTATTCACGATTCTTCACATATCGTAATATATCCTGATACCAAGGGTGGTCATCCATTTCTTCGCCTTCGATGTTACAATAATGAACCGGAGCTTCGAAAATACTCATTTGAATAGGCTTCATATCCTCTTCTCTGCTTACTTTAATCATGGACGCTAGGGCTACTAAAGCGTCAGCCATTTGGTTTTCATCCCATGGGAGATAGTTGAAAATGATGTCGTCAAACTCCTCAAGTAGCCCCAGAACTACCTTTCGATAGTTAACCAATTTGGGGTCCCTTGTCTCCCATTCTCCCTTAAGTTGATAAATCACCAACGCGGAGTCTCCATATACTTCAAGTGTTCTAATTTTTCGCTCTATGGCCGCTCGAATCCCCATGATGCATTCTTCATACTCCGCCATATTGTTTGTACAGTCAAAATCTAATTTGCATGTGAATGGATAATAATTTCCATCTGGGGATATTAAGACTTCCCCGATTCCATTTCCTACTACATTGGATGCTCCGTCAAAGTTCAGCTTCCATGGGCATTTTTCAGCAGTTGCCACGTACATCAACTTCTCGTTGGGGAAATCAAAGCTCAATGGTTCGTACTCTTCCAGAGCCCTGCTATCTAGAAATTCTGCTATTGCACTTCCTTTTATGGCTTTTTGACTCACATATACTATATCAAACTCAGAAAGTAGTATCTGCCACCTTGCCATTCTTCCACTTAGGGCTGCTGACTCCATTATGTACTTTAATGGATCCATTTTCGAAATTAGCCAAGTTGTATGATACAGCATATATTGCCTCAACCTTCGGGTCGTCCAAATCAAGGCACAATACAACTTCTCAATTGGCGAATATCTCATTTCACACTCAGTGAATTTCTTACTGAGGTAATATATCACTCTCTCTTTCCTTCTTGACTCATCGTGTTGACCAAGCACACATCCCATAGAGTTACTGAACACTGACAAGTACAATATCAACAGTCTATCTAGACTGGGTGGAGATAGTACTGGAGCGTTTGACAAGTATTGCTTGACTTTATCAAAGGCATTCTGGCATTCCTCATCCCAAATACCCTGGTTGTGCTTTCTAAGGAGACGAAATATGGAGTCACATTTCTCCGTTAATTGTGAAATAAATCGAGCAATATAATTCAGCCTTCCAAGAAAACCTCGAACTTCCTTTTGAGTATGTGGTGGAGGCAGCTCTTGTATGGCTCTGACTTTGTCTGAGTCAACTTCTATTCCCTTTTCACTGACTACAAAACCTAATAATTTCCCCGACCTGACTCCAAAGGTACACTTCGCCGGATTGAGCTTCAACTGAAACTTCCTCAATCTCAGGAACAATTTTCTTAAGGCTTCAATATGTTCCTTTTTAGTTCGGGATTTGGCGATCATGTCGTCCACGTACACCTCAATTTCCTTATGCATCATATCATGGAATAAAGTCACCATAGCTCTTTGGTATGTTGCCCCTGCATTCCTTAGCCCGAATGGCATTACCTTGTAATAAAAGGTGCCCCACAATGTAATGAAAGTAGTTTTATCCATTTCTTCAGGATGCATCTTTATTTGATTGTACCCTGAGAAGCCATCCATAAAAAAAAATAATGAGTAACCCACTGTATTGTCCACTAGAGTGTCAATATGTGGTAAGGGAAAGTTGTCCTTTGGGCTAGCTTTGTTCAAATCTCTATAATCAATACACATTCGTACCTTCCCATCCTTCTTAGGGACAGGTACAATGTTAGCTACCCATTCTGAGTACTTGACCTATTGGAGGAATCTAGTGTCAAACTGCTTCTTGACTTCCTTTTTTATCTTCAGCACGATGTCAGGCCTCATCCTTCGTAATTTTTGTTCGACCGGCTTGTAATCTTGTTTTATAGGAAGGTGATGTACCACGATATCAGTATTCAGCCCTGACATGTCCTGATATGACCATGCAAAGACATTTTTAAATTCACTTAGTAGATCGACAAGATCTTGCCTCGTTTCCTTAGTAATGTGTGTCCCTATTTTCACTAATATCCCTTCCTCCAAGGTTATGTTTTCTATTGTCTCTTTCTCATGGGGCAGAATTTGCTTCTCCTCTTGTTTCACCATTCTCAACAGATCCGGAGATACATCACAATCCCTATCATCTTCAAAATCTTCAGGTTCTTCTGAACACATGTCTTGCTCAAAAGAGAGTCTAGGATTTGTAGTATCATTGCTCATGTCATTGATATCTAGGGACCTACGGGGTATGAAAGAATGTACAAAGAATGAATGAATTATAGAATGATTGTTTACATGTTATGAATGAATTAAAAATTTTGAATGGAACTAGAAGGTTAAAAGAATATTTATCGATGAAAGAACATTGGCTCGATTTGACAAAAGTGTACTTTATTGAAACCAAATATCCGAACATAGGCCTATTTCACAAAAGAAATCTTATTACTCCTAGGCTTTAGAGCAACAAAAGTGTTTTGGAAAATTACTCTGTAAAATTCCTAAAAGTTACAGGAAGTTCTTCAGCAGTCCAATTGTTTAAAGAGCTTTCCGGTTCGTAAGGACGGATGTCCTCCAAACCCCTTTGTTCGGTTTCTCCATCATGTACAGCATTGATGTGATAGCTTCCCTTCTCGAGCAACCTTACCTCAGGGTGAATTATGCCTCCTGATACGAAAGTTAGGATATGTGATAGAACGTCATCGATTCCCACTCAACTTCTCTTTCGCTCAAACGCTCCCTTCTTCTTTCTTGACGTCTCTCTATCTCCTTCTTTCTCTGTCTGTTATCTGGCCTAAAACCTAGGCCAAAGCGATCTCTTTTCTCACTTATTTTAGGAACTTGGATTCCTCCTTGGAGATATCTGCCTAACCCCTTTCCTGGCAGAGCTCCTTTTCCCACTGTCATCCGCAAGCCCATTCTTGTGGTTTTGGATATCTTAGGCAATGGCACCTCATTTCCTTCTGAGACGAAAGTTGCATTGACAAATTCCAAGGAGTAAAAAGAACATTCAATAGACTCTTCATCCGCCTCCACGTAGGGTACGTCACTGGTTATTGCTGCTATGATGTCTTCTTCCGCGTTTATGGTTACCAGCCGTCCATCTGCCACTAACTTCAATTTTTTATGCAAAGATAAGGGTACCTCTCCTACCGAATGTATCTAAGGCCTCCCCAACAAGTAATTATAACAAGGCTTGATGTCCATTACTAGAAAATCCACCTCATATGTGTTTGGCCTAATCATTAAAGGAATGTCAATTCTTCCCATCACCTTTCTCTTCGTGCCATCAAATGCTCTCACTATATTGTGACATGTTTTCATGTGAGAACTATCTATTGGCAACCTGTTTAATGTGGATAATGGTAGGACATTCAAGGCTGACCCATTATCGATAAGCACACTTGGCAGTGTATATCCTTTGCAACGAGTGGTGATGTGCAAAGCTTTAGTTAATCCCATGCCGCCAGGTGAGATTTCATCATCGTTGAAATAGATGAAATTGTCAGCACTTATGTTACTAACAAGACGGTCCAACTTATTGACAGATATGTCCTTGGTAACATAGGTTTCATTAAGCACTTTCATCAATGCCTCGCGATGTACTTCTGAACTCAAGAGCAATGCTAACACTGATATACGGGCTGGTTGTTTGCGTAACTGCTCAACTACGCTATACTCACTGTGTTTCAGGAATTTCAGAAACTCTTTAGCCTCTTCCTCCTTCACTGGTTCATTAATAAGTGCTTTAGCCCCTTTCTCTTTCTCGAAGTCTATGGCTTTTGCTTTCACGGGCTCAACCCTGATGCCTCCTACGTCATAACGCTTCCCACTACGCGTGTAAGAACCTTCAGCTTGGGTCTCTTTGGAAGCACTAGCTATTTCCTCTCCTTCCGGCATCGTTACATTGCAGTCATAATTCCAAGGTACCCTTTTATTATTCGTATAAGGAAAAGAAATGGGTTTGCGAATAATGACTTTCGGCGTTATTGGTGTTCCGACCTCATTATTCTTTAGTAGAGAAATAATGATCCTTAGCCAGATGGTTCCTTGATTCGTCGATTCCCCTTCCAACGTGCATATATGTCCCTCATCTGAGCCACCTTCATAAAATTCCAGCTCCTTATTATCCATGAGGCTTTGTACCAAAGCCTTAAACTCGACACATTCCTGAATCTCGTGCCCTTTTTCTTGATGGAACTCACAGTAGTCCCCCGCTTTTTCACTTCTTTCTTCAGAAATCAACATTCTTCTCTTTGTCATCTTTTTCCAAATTACCTTCAACGGTGTCCTTACCTCAGCAATGTCTTCTTTGACCCTTCTCATACCAGTTTCCCTGATTGCATTCACCCCTTGATTGCCATGGTTTGGCAGCAGGTTCTCTATACTAGGGGTATCGTCAAATTTTACGATCTTCATCTTGATAAGTCTTTCCACTGCCTTCTTAAAGCTGATGCAAGTTTTGATTGAATGCCCCTGTATTTTCGCATGGTATTCGCATTTAGCGTTTGCATCGTACCACTTGGGATATGGGGGTTGCAAGGGTTTCAGGTGATAGGGAGCTATCGCGTGTGCATTAAATAAACTCTGATAAAGCTCCTTATACGTCACCGGGATGGGTGTGAATTGGATCTTTTCAGAGTTCTATCTCGTACCAGATTCATGCCTTTGGGAACCTTGTTGCCCACCTGTAGCCGCTCTTGGCTGGCTAACCGTAATCGCCTTCGAGTTGTAACTACTCGCATTGTTCACCTCATTATCCTTCCTTCTTGGGGCTGATCTTTTAGTAGTTTCCCCTTCAATCTTACCACCTCTTATGGCGTTTTCAATCATTTCCCCTGCCATAACTATGTCAGCAAAGCTTTTAGTGGTACTTCCAATATGTGAGTAAGGAATGGGGCTTTCAAGGTATTAATAAATAGCATGGTAGTTTCCTTTTCTAAGAGCGGTGGTTGAACTTGCATGGTAACCTCCCTCCATCTCTGTGCGTATTGCCTGAAGCTTTCATTAGGCTTCTTTTCCATGTTTTGTAGAGTAGTTCGATCAGGTGTCAAGTCAGTCACATGACTATATTGCTGCATGAAGGCCTGCGCTAAATCTCTCTTGGAACCGATTCTATCGCGGCTTAATTGATTGTACCACCTAGCCGCGGCCCCAACCAAACTATCCTGGAAACAATAGATCAGAAGTTGATCATTATTTACATAACCGGTCATCCGCCTACAGAACATGGTGAGGTGGGCTTCAGGACAACTGGTCCCATTATATTTTTCAAATTCTGGCATTTTAAACTTATGAGGAAGGACTAAATCTGGGACCAAGCTAAATTCTTTGGCATCCATTCCATGATGACTATCAGCACCTTCCAAATCTTTGAATTTCTCCTCCAACCACCTACAACGCTCCTTCAATTGTCTCGAGGATTCAATTCTCGCCCTCTCTTTTTCGGCCAAGTCTAGATCAGGGGTGAGTGAATTGGTAGGGTCATCTACCGGGTTGGATCCCAAGCCATCTTGTAAGTTCACAGGTACTCCAATATCAATTTGCCCTTGTTGAGGCCTAATAGTAACAGACGGCCTTTACAGAGGTGCCTCAGTTTGTGTTTGCGTACGGGGTAGGGTAAAACCCAGAGGATAATCCTCACTATCCTCTCCAGTGGTAGCCATAGGGGCCTTTCCTTTATCCGTTGCCCCTTTTAGAAGTTGAGCCATTTCAGCCACCATATTTCTTTGGGCTTCCATCATTTGCTCTCGCATATCATGTTGTATTTTTGCCAACTGCTCTTGCAATTGGTCTTGCATATCCTTTTGGAGTTGTTTGAACCTCTGATCCATATTATTTGTCTTAGCGCGTATACCGTAGGGGTGTGTAGTTTCCAGATTCTTTTCTTCTGTAATAACTTCCACTAATTAGGGTCTTTCTTCGGGTTCAAATGCATGTGAGGCGATGTAATGCAAATGCATGAATGTAAAATATATCGATTCTAATTTAGTTTCTTTTTAGAAAACGTTGTTTAAGGAACAAAAATCCTTACATAAAACGGATTACAGATGCTTTCGCCCTTAGGTCTAGAGTTTTAACCCTTCCTAAATAACGAGAACAAAAGTCTTTACACAAAACTGATTACAGATACGCTTTCGCCCTTAGGCCTAGAGTTTTAATCTTCCTAAGCAACGTGGCCAATTCTCGACCTCTGTCCGATTCTAGCTTATACTTTATGCTTAACACATCAGCCTGCACCGTCAAGTCTTGCAAGTGATCGGTAACTTCACGAATCTGGACGATGGCTTCCCCCATGAGGTAATCCTTATCTCTGACTTGATTTTGGGAATGGTGAAGCTCTCCCTTCCAGTGTCCTTCTCTTGCCTCGAGCTGCTCAATCCAGAGTTCACAGTCCTGCAATGCTACTTCTAACCCCTCAATCTTGTGTTTCATTTCCTCAATCTTGTCCTGACTTGCCTTTAACTCGACCGCAGAGCTACGACTTCAGTGAAGATGAAGGGACTGTCTGAGCTCAGTCACTTTAGCTTTTAATCCTTGATTCTCTTTCTAATTCTCTGCAAGTTTCTTTCTAGGGCCTGATTCTATACCCGTATTTCTTGAAATTTCTTCTTCTAATGATCGGCTTTGGCTCTTTCTTCCCGAACTTCTAGTTGCCACTGTTCAGAAGTCTTCCCCAATCCAGCTCTCTTCCTTGACAGTTGCATCTTCTTATATTACGTCTTCAAGTCATCTCGATCTTCCTCCACTTTCCTTTTTTCTTTCCTTACTTTCTCGACCTCAATTTTCTGAACATCAACGTCTAAGCTTAGGTACATCTTTTCTTCCTCTAACTTCTCTATCTTTTTCACGAGTTCTAAACTCTTTCCTTCAAACTCTTGCTTTATGAGTTCTAACTCTGACGGAACCACTCGTAAACTTTCCTCCATTGATCGAGCAGCCCCCAAACTCGGCCTCGAGATGTTATCATTGGTCCTCTTGCTAAACCACTCTTTGTATTCAAGGGTCGTCGACGGACCGTCGGTCAGAACCTTCACATAGCAAATCTTCTTTCAAGTGTCTGAAATTTCTCGTATCTTCTTTTTATAATGATCGCCTTTATATGAGAAATCACTTTGAGCCAAACCTTGTGTTGCCGGTATAAACTGCCCCGCTTTGTACTGCCTCAAAACGAGTAACGGTGCATAACCATTAACCCCCCAAATTCCAAGAAGAGGTACCCAATCAAAACTCCCACAACGATAAATGATTTCTTTAGGAGTCATCCAATGAGCTTTCCATACAACGTCTTCTTCTCTAAGATTCTGAAGTATCTCTATCCACCTTTCTTCTGTAATATCGTCCCTTCTCGGCGTAGTTGCTGCTTCCTTTAAGGGAGACTAGTCCTCCAAGAATACTCGGCAAGGACCCCTATCAACCCTCCAAAAGTGACTATGGAACCATACTAACAACAACTGTGCGCATCCAATGAATCTACCGTCACTAGCTCTCCGACATGCACTCAAGGATCTGAATGTCTCAGCTAGGATTGCAGGCACAGGTGTGACCTGTTTACCGAGTCGATCGAACAAATCCGTGGCTGCCTCTTCTATATGCCCCATAGCCTTGGGGAAGATCACCAACCCATAAATACTTAAGGCCAAGACATCAACCTTCACCTTCGCATCTGGGTGTGCCAATATCAGAACCCTTAGAGCTGCCCATGGAATGCATTTACCATCACCCTTTTGTTGGATTCGAGCTGCGGCTCACTGTTCACTCATCCCCGTAATAATCATTAATTTTTTTATGAAAGTTGAGAGATTAGTAGCCCTAACATAAGCTTTATTATCTTAAATTCTTGGACAGCGAAGCAAGGTAGTATATTCTTCCAAAGTAGGTACTAAGTCTACCTCTCCGAATGTAAAACAACTATAAACGGGGTTCTAAAACTATACCATAGCTCAAAACAGATGCTTATCCACTTTAACATCTAGCAGATAGGGAAGATCTCTATAATTCTGATAGAACAACTGTTTAGTTTCATCATCCCATCGGGCCCAAATGTCCCTCAACTCCTGAAACTCATTCTGTGTCGAATTG
This sequence comes from Gossypium stocksii, assembly GCA_020496765.1. NCBI lineage: Eukaryota > Viridiplantae > Streptophyta > Magnoliopsida > Malvales > Malvaceae > Gossypium > Gossypium stocksii. The sequence continues at coordinate 63,072,928 of CM035622.1, forward strand.
ATACGAGTGAGGTCCCACAACTCCGACGTATACCCCTCGGCGACACTATCTCCTTTCTCTAACTGGGCTTTCTCTAACCATGCACGGACGTTAGCGTTGTCCTCCACTTTATCAAGATATTCATTCCTCATTACAAAACTTTCTAACTTAGAAATCGAATCGTGAATCGATACCTTTAAATGTTGAATGACATGCAATGATAACAAAATAAAATGGGTTAGTGTTACATATAACAGATATAATCCGAAGAAAATAAACAAGCACCTATATAGGTAGCCACTAAAGGTTATCTCCGTACTACCTAGGGCAGGCACTTAAGGCTCACTATATGTGTTTCAGTTCTAGAGAAAAGGGCACCTGAACCAGCAGATTCCTCGATCCTTACCCATTATAGGCTCATATGGACCAAGTTTAGTTCAGGGGGACACATTTCCCTATGGCCATGCGGAGATGAAAATCTCACGAAGATATAGGTACGGATGTATCCCGGAAGTAATCCATTAGCCCATGTGGAGGTGAAAACCTTACGAAAGCGTAGCTTCTCACTCCCACTTAAGGGTGTGACCACAACGGTCATGCAAATGCGATGTGTGCGAGGAAAGATAACAAACATGTGCAACAAACGCATGTAAAAGATCGTATTAAAAAATTTCTAAATTTCTAACATTAAGACAGAAAATGATCAATTTTCGGCTTGACTCACTTAGTGTCCCCAGTGGAGTCGCCAAGCTGTCGAAACCATTTTTTGAAAACGGATGTCGACTTATTTTAAAAATGAAAATGGGAGTCGCCACCAACATTTTTGGGTGTGATTGGATCACCTTATAAAACATTTTAGTCTACGAAGCATCGAGAAAATAGGTTCGGGAGTCGGTTACGCACGAGGAAGGATTAGCACCCCCGCAACGCCCAAAATTGGTACCAAATTGAGTAGTTTTCTGTCTTAGGTCAAAAATTTGGAAAGATTTAAAAATAGAATCCTTTTAAAATTGGAATTATTGGAGTTAAAAAAACCGAGATTCCTTTGCTTCGAAAGAATTCGAATATCACATCCAACACGATTGGACACGAGGTTCTTAAACTCTCCGAAACTAAGGTTATCTCGCGAGTTGCAAAATTTGTTTAGAAGGGTATTTTAGGTATTTAGACGAACGAGAAATCGCAACCTAGCACGTTAGGGCACTATTTCTCGAATATCAAAACACAAAAATATTGCCTCATTTTTTAAAACAATTCGCTTTTAAACATTTTTGGATTGAATGAAATATACTTTTAAGAACAATGATGCAATTAATAAAAATATTAAAATAGAATATCAGAATATTAAATACTGATTAGCAATAATAGAAAGAATGTATTTTGAAAGGTATGTACGTGGCATTCAAAAATATATATATAATATGTAAAAAAGATATAATATTAAAATGCATATGTACATAATATATAAAAAAATAAAAAATATATACGACATATATATTAGAAATGATAATACAGAAGAGTATAAGAATAATAGGATATTAAAGTATATATAGTTAAGAAATACATACACGAGATTATGAAGTATAAAAATATATACATGACATATATATAGAAAATATAGTATTAAAATATAAGTTCGTAATATATATAGAATATAAATAAATAAATATACGTGGTATAAAAAATATAATCATAATAGTATTAAAGTATACACTTAATATAACATATATAAAAAGGGAGTATAACTATAGTATTAAAATATATATACATAAATACAATGTGTACGTAATATGTAATTAAAAATAACATATACAATATATAGATTAGAAATGATAATGGCACCAAAAATAATTATTAATAATACTAGGTAAATATGCACATAATGTAATGTTAACATATAAAAAGAAAATGATATACAAATATGCTAACAAACAATAATATTAAAACTATAATATATATGTGAGATAATAAAAATATGTGAATAAAATATATACATATAAAATATGCACATAATATAAAGTATATATACAAAATTATATATAGACGTATAGGTATGAAGTGAAAATATTACTAATGCTAATAAATAATAAATATAATAATAATAGTAATAAAATATAATAGTGTAAATAATATCAAAATTAAAATCAGATAATGAAAAAAAGTGAGAAAAGGATGGAATTGAATTAAACATGGAATCTTTGGGGCAAATTTAAGAATAGATGGGGGGAAGGGGACCGATCGGGACGCGCTAAAACATGGGAGGGATTGAAAGCGAAAATATCACATCCTCTCAAAACGCAGCGTTAAATGCGGGGCCAAATTAAAAACGGGCTTAAATTTTAGGGCCAAATTATAAACAAATAAGAACTGGATTATAAAAGATTGAAAAAGCGGAAGGGCTTAAAGCGCAATTAGCCCTTCCGCTATAAAAAACATGCGGATCCCAGCGAGTCGGGTCGGATGGGGCTAAAACGATGTCGTTTTATGTTAAAACAGGCAGGGACCAAAACGCACCGTTTTGGTCCCTATAAAAGACAAAAAAATTCTTTTTTTATTTCATTTGTAACCGTGGGAAAAGAAAAAGGGGAGAGAGGGACAGTGGGGGATTCTCGGTGGTCGGTCCGATCACGGGACTAGCCGCCGGTCGGTGGCTGGAAAAGGTAAAAAACTCTATTTTTTTATTTTTTTAGTTTTATTTATTTTTTATTATTATTATTATTATTATTATTATTTTAAAATACATGCATGTAAAAAAAATTGTAAAATAAAAACAAAATCACCTTAAGATTCGGTCCTGTTCTCTGATGTTTTTTCGATTCGGGGGTATCCCTTCTCGTTGTAATCTTATTAAAACTGCTGTTTGCTGTTTGGAATTTGAAGTTTTGAATTTTTGAGAGTGAAAATTTCAGTATATTGCTTGTATTTTTTTTGAAGGAAAATCCGGGCTCTTACAAAAATCCGTTCGGCTTTTATAGCCTATCCCTTTTACAAATTGCTTTGCTTTCTGTCCTTTCTTGTCTAATGCGTGCAGGAGCGAGGGCCGTGGCCACTTGAGGCGGTGGATGTGATCGTTGTCAGATTTGGCAGCAGCAAGTGGGGGTGACCGGGGCTACGTTTAAGGGGTTAGGGTTCTCGGGTAGGTTTGGGCTGAATGGGTTAAGGGTATTGAGTTTGGTTCTGGTGTTGGGTCAGATGGGATAGGGATTTGTTTGGGTTGCTGTTGGGCTTGGTAAATGGGCTCCGGGTTTGGGGGTTGATTTTGTATTGGGTTAAAAGGTTTTTGTAATCAGGCCAAAATTGGCCTACGACAAAGTTGATTGAGTAAGATTTTATATTTTCTAATAAATTTTATATTAATTTATTTAATTAAAATCATAGAGAAGAATCGATTTAATTCAAAAAACAGTGGTAAAATAAAGTCCCTCATTGATTCGCAAATGGCAACCAATTAAGATCCTAAAAGCCATACTTATATATATTGTAATATTTAATTAATAGTATATCTTATATGTATTTTTTATGCTTTTTCTTATAGACAATACAGTAAAATAAAGTGCCTTACTTGATTGGCAAATGGCAAGAAATTAATATCCCCAAAAACATTCTATATAGTGTAATAGATAATAGAAGTAGTACATCATCTTTGCAATTGAAGTTCTTGTACCAATCTTTAAACTTTGAATAATTTCAATTGAAAACTGGAGGCATGATTAATGTGGTATAACTTTTAAAATTAGATATTTGCTGATTTGATCCAAATCAAATCAATTTATTATTTTCGTTTTAGATTAGTTATTATTTACCAAGTGATAAAGATTGAGACCTTTAACCTCTTATTTTAAATGAAACATCATTATATCAAACCAAATATAAAATTCATTAATTATTTATTAGATTTATTATTTATTAGTATGAAAATTAAGGGTAAATTATATCATTAGTCATTAAATTATGAATAAGTTTATATTTAAGTCATTAGGTTATTAAGTTTTCTTTTTTTACAAAATTTCCGTCAACGAGCTTCAAGCGATGATTTGATAATCGGTACAATATATCAATACTCATCGATGAGTAGAAGAACATATCTTAGATCCGAGTTGTTTTGACAGTCAATATCAGAAATCGGAGGAAAAGGTTGTTTAAATTTTGGTTCACAAATTTGTGACGTCCAAAACTGCTTTATGAAAATAAAAACTGAATAGTAGAAGAGAAGTGAAAAGAAAACTTTCGATGGGTTCTTGTAGAGCAAACAGAAAAATTCATATAGCATCAGTTTTATCAGTTTGGTGACTTTAAATAAAATTTTTTGAATTATTAAATTATCAAAACGAAAACTTACTTATAGTTTAATGATTAATAATGTAATTTATTTTAAAATTAATTATTTAAATTTTATATTAAATTAGTTAACCTAATCCAATCATAGGTTACCACATTGAGTGGCTAAAAACAAAATCTTGGTCAACAACAATTTTTATCCATTAATTAAGATAACCTAAAGCTTTGCCAAATTTCTATTAAAACTTAAAACTATCGTATAATTTATAAAGCTTTTTAATCAATCTCCACCAAATTCGACTTTTTTGGCATGTCATCTTCATCACCTATGTCTGTCAAAAGTCAAATCTTCTCGTTAATTTGCTATAAAAGTTTCTTCCAATAGAATGAAAAAGAAAAAGAAAATAAGGAGCCTATAGCTGGCAAAGCAGTACATTTAACTCAAAGAAACTTGGATTAGTCGATACGAGGGTGACTCCATTTAGGTCTTGATTAGTAATTGGTTTCATTTAAATATTGATGCTGCTGTTAAATTGAACTCATAAATTAGAGCTGTTGGGGGAGGGGTGCGTGATGGGAATATGGAGATTAAATTTTTGGGTATAATTAATATTTGGAGCAGTGTTCGGTGTTTGATGCTAAATTATGGGATATTTTAGATGGTCAGATACTCTTTTAAAAATAAGATTATAAAAAAGTAGTGATTTAACATCACATTTTGCATATGGTCAAAGCTATCCAAAACAGTTCATCGATAGATTCAAATTTAAATTTGATAAGGTTGATTCAATAAATTTTACAACATGAAAATTGTTGGCTCTTAAGACATGTTTGTAGAGAAAAAATCAAACTGCTGACTACACAGCAAAAATGTCTTTCGCCAAAAAAAAAAAAGATTTGCAGATATTTAACAATCTGTCTATAGATCTTAGATTCTAATAGATTAGAAAAAAAGATGTGGCCATTAGTTTAATTCTTTATGTTTGGTTTCATTAGAAAATAATAATAAATAGATGATAGCTTCCGTTTATCTATCTATTTATATCACTATAATAATATATTTTATTCAACTATACTTTTAAACAGATTTTAAATGTTAAATTGGTGTTATTTTTAAGATATAAATTTAATTAATTTAATTGGATTGAAATGTTTGATTAAAAATATAAATTAAATATTTAATGTTTATACTAAATTGAATATCAGAAGTTCAATCTTGACTGGCCATTGATTTTTAATCGGAGTATCTAATTACATAATGTAGTAACTTTCGTATTATGATTTAGAGATTATTTTATTTACTCTATTTTTTAATTTAATCACTCTATTTAAAATAATTATTTGAATTAAAAAATATCATTAAAAACTCGTTAATCCATTAAAAACTATAGGGACCTTTTTGTAATTATCCTAAAATATCCTTTCTTTTCTTTCTCTTTTTCTGCCAAAACCCATGTCGTCATCTTCCTGCATCAACGGTTGCCTCAGCCACCGAAGCATCTACGCGACCTTATCGTCCTGCACTAGCCGTTGGCTCTGAGGGAACTGCTTCCCTTTGCGGTCTGTCTACAGTAGCAGTCGGTGGGTGCTAGTAGCTCCTGTGTCCCCAAGAGCGTATGTATTGGACCTTCTGTCGAGTCAAGTGGGTAGTGCACACAAACATCGGTGGGTCATACTAATGCTTATGCTGTCGCTGAAGTTCCAGTGATCGCTATTGCTGAGCATGTTACTACATTGTTGGAGGTGCCTTAACCTGCTCTGGTTTCTCAAGATTAAGAATCGGATGATAACATATTATCTACGTTGGATTACTTATTTGAAGATGATGCATTTGTTACATTAGATGACTTGTTTTAGTCTTAGGAACAAATGCTACTGTTTGGTTTAGCTGTGTTCAAAAAAAAAAAAAAAATACATTTGCATTAATAGCACGATGTTTAATATGAATGCGTGGATTCTTCACCGGCACCCAAAATAATGTTCTAACAAAAAAGAAAAACATCGATGATGTGCCAATTCTTCAGTGGCACCTAAAAAGAATAATATGTTTACGCCAATTCTTTTTTCAATTTTTTAGCTAATTAAGGAAAATTAATTTTTTTTAATTACATGTTTGGCTGAAATAGTTTTTGAATAGAGATAATGGTAAGTTACATAATGGTTAGGTTAAGTACCTAGTTCAAGAAAAGAATTTAAATACTTAATTGAAAAAAATTAATTTGAAGGCTTATTATTCACTTAAGCCTTTATTAATGATGAGAAGTTATTTAAACAGTTAGTTTAATCAATAGTTTTAAAATGTGTAGTTATTTAGGAAGTAACTACTAAAATTATTATAAAAATTGTAATGATATAACTATACTTATTATCTTTTTTTATTAATTTTATTGAAATTTAATTGAGTTAATATCAACTGTCTCGTGAAATTAAATTCAATCAAATATATTATTGTAGTAAAAAATAAGTTAATGAAAAATTAAAATGAAATTTATAACTTAAATGTCTTAATTTATATAAAGCAGTGACTGAAGTTATTATCAAATATTTTTTTAACATAAGTTCAAATCCTCTTTCCCATGTACCTACCACACTATTATATTAAAAAGAAATTACACTGAAATCTTTTAAAAGAATTACAAGAAAGAAAGAAAGAGTGTTAAAAATATAGAAAATCATAATTATTAATAAAAGTAAATTATTGATATGATATTTTAAAATATATTCATAATGTAATTTTTATTTTTATTTTTTTTACTTTATTTTATCAAGTTAGTTTGGCTTACGATATTATACTTAGTTAAAGGTATGATTAATGGTATAAATAAAAATATAACATTTTAAGGGGAGGGATCCACTTATAGTGGTGTATAATTAAAGTAGTTTAACATCTTTCTATAATTTTTTATATGATTAATATTTTATCGATCTAACTGTCATATTTTATGTTACATTTATATATATTATAGTTCATGAATGTCAAATTTGATAACTTAAAATTTTTTAACAATTTGTTTTATAGATAAAAACTTCTAACCATTCAATAAATATTAATATATATTTTTTAGATCGATATGATAAAGATATCTAATTAATTTGAAATTTTACATGCATGTCAAGTATAATTATATCAATAAATATAATGGTTGAATAGATAAAATGTTAATCGTAAAATAAGTTACAAAAAAAAGTAAAACTACTTTAATTTTACACCAATATAGGTGAATCCTCACCTTTTAAATATATATTATTCATTATGTAATTTAATTTTTATGTGCCCGCCTTCATTGTATTGATGTCACTTTATTTGTGAGATTAAATTTATAATTTATTTATGAGGTGGGAAAAATAAATATTTTATATATAAAATTTATTAAAATTAATTATATGTAAAATAATTAAGTAATTTTTAGAAAATAAAAAAAATGTAGTTAGTAATTTTAGTGAGGAGTTATTCTTGGTTTAATTAAAACTTGAATTTTAGGTGGGTATTTCCTTTTGAAATATTAAGTGGTCAGTTATGTCAGCAGATAAATTTTAAAAATAAAAAATGTATTTAAATTTAAATACTTAATTAACCCTATTTTATTTTTAAATTTTTATTGGATTTGTTGTATTTTTTGTGCCACTCTTATAAAATTCAACTTAATCAAACAAATTATAATAGTATAGATATAAATTTAAAATGCCTAATTAATCCTATTTTATTTTTAAAAATAATTTAAAATTTTATTGCTTTTGTTGTTGTACTTCCACCAACTAAGTTTGTGCCGCTCAACTCAAGAAACCAAACTTAGTCAAAGGAATTATAATAGAATGAGTTAATTGCATCAATCATCTTTAAATTATAATCATTATTTTAGATTAGTTTCTAAATTTTAAAATCTATTAATTATATTTTTAAATTATCGATATTATATCAATTAGATCCCTGTATAAAATTTTATATGGCATAATATTTTTAAATAAAAATATTAAAGAAAAGTAAAATGTTACCACATAATTTTTAAAATTAAAAAATAAAAATAAAGTAAAACTGAGAGAGAGAACCATAATTTCTGTAAAAGCTTAAAAAAAAAATTTTATAACATCTATTTTTTACAATATTCATTTTTCTTTAATTTTTTCGTTTTAAATTATGTCACATAAGATTTAATATCTCATTTAGCAGTAAAATTAATTATTTTAGTAATGGAATGATCTTATTAATATAACATCAATAGTTTGAGTATGTGATTAGAATGCTTTAAAGTTTGAGGACCAATTTAATTAGAGGGTGTTTGATACAACTAACTCTAATGGTATAGTAGGATTACTATTTGATACACAAGTTGTGAACGTTATTAACTCCACAAGTGGATTAAAATGAGTGTATTACTTATTATTATTTTTAAAATATCAATTAAGAATATTTGGTGGCATCTTAACCCCATTGTGGGGTTAAAAAACTCAGCCACTAAACTATAAAATAATTATCCTAGTATCCGTATAGATTGAGAAATACAAAATTAACTTTAATTAATTTTTAACCTAATTAAAATAATATACAAGAAACAAATAAAACTAAATATGCAAAGCTCATAATTTTATTTGTTATGATGGTGTATGTTCAAGTTTACCTTATGTAAATCTAGTATAGGTTATCTCCAAATTTATTTTGATTTAAATATCATCACATGTGAGTTGTAACACCCCAAAATATACAGAGTTAGAATTAATAAATTATTAAAAAATGGTTTAGTCTTGATGGTTTTGTAGCTAAAATAATTCTTAAACCCCACTCTTTTCATTTTCTTTTATTTTTTTCAGCAACTAAGCAACGAAATCAAACTAAAATATATATTAAATATGGTAGAAATACATTAACTGTGGGCAATAGCTTAAATGGTAAGACCTTTGTATTTTCCCATTTGCTTCTTAGGTTTAAGTCATACCACTTTCCAAAACTTTGAAAATTCTAAGTATTTAATCTCCAAATTAAAATAATTTTTTTTCTAATTGAACCAAAATTTTACTTTCTATTTCCCTATTTCTTCCCCTTTTTTATTTCATTCTCTCCTGAAATTTTATTTTGAACTCAAACTCAAACTCGATCTCCGTTCAATCGTTCTTCATATCGCTTTAGTGTAATGCCATCAAATCTTGTCTTTAATGTTGCCAAGAATCGATAAGAATATTTTGATTTCAACTTTTAGATCTCAAAATAATTGTAGGATTTTGTTCTCATTAATTTCATCATCAATTAAACAATCTTTTATAAATCTTATCGATATTTCTCGAAATCTTGATAAATCTTGAAAATCATTATTAATTCGTGTGTATTTCTTTGTTGAAAGACTCGTTGTAGGTTTCCCAGATCAGATTTGGACATGAAGATCATTGTTTGAGACCCTAAACTCAAGTATGTGTTCTTTTACAAGAAAATCAAGGCAAAATCGAGCCCTAGGGGTTTCAGTTTGGGGAAAACTGTTATTACGCCAATTACCAAAAATAACTACTAGTCTAGTTGAGTAATGAATTAGTAGTCTTAATCTAAAAGTAGGATGATAATAATAGTAACAATAAACTAAACGAATTAAAGTAAACCTAAATCTACTCCACAATAAACTAAAAGAATTAAACTAAACTTAAATCTACTCCTAAGTTCATGTATTGGCTTCTCCTATTCCTTATTTCGACTATGCGAGTTCCTTTAGACTAGATCTAATTGTTTTACCTGATTTATTATTGATGTAGAGTTCTAAATAGTTGGTTACTAATTAACCTAGTAGGGCTTCTCAACCTTCTACTAACCTAACTAATCGGTAAGAACTACTCACCTCTCGATGACACAATTCAGACCAGGGTAGGTTAAGGTTTTCACTGATAGGAAATACCGATTTTGAGTTAATTCCTTCTTACATGACTTCCTAGGTTCGGCAATCCTAGGGTTTAAATTCTTCCTTTCCTAACCACTGATATGCTAAGTGATGCTTAGTAGGCAATACCAATTTCAGGTTAATTCTTACATAAATGACTTTCTAGGGTCGTCAATCCTAGTGGTTAATTGCACTCAACTAGATCCAACCAATCCAAATTAAACTCTAATTATCAATCAAGTAATTAGATTAAAACAATTGAAACATATGAAATATGTATAAAGTATAAATTCGTTCTAATATTTACACAAACATTCAATCAATAATGTTAAAGAAATACATACAAAGAATAGAATAAATGAAAGAGATGCTCATGGATTTATCAATGAAAGCGTAGCTTCGGAACAATATCCACTCGCGAAAGTCTTACTTCGAAATAGGATCTTCAAATTATAAGAACATAACATAAACAAAATAAAAATCAAGAATGAAATAAAAACCTCAGAATAATTTATGCCTCCCCAATGTGTTGTTCTAAGCAAGTATTTATGGATTACATGCATTATGACCTAACTAGGTCAAGTAAGGACGGGTAAGAATGTTACTTTAGGTTGTGTAGATGAAAACACCATTGCTCATTAAATTGGCCTCATCACAGCTGTGTCGCGACACCCTCAAGCCTGTGTTGCAACAACGAATGCAGTTTACTTTATTCGTGGTGTCTTCATGGCTATGTTGTAACATCGTCTAGCCTGTGTCGCGACATCCTCGATAAACTACTTCTTGGGTATTCTACTTGTTGTGTTACGACATCTCAGCTTCGTGTTACAACATCGGGAGCAGTCCACTGTCTTTTTTCCCTCGAATGATGTCCTGCACACTTAAACAACATGTTAATATTCCTTTAAGCCCAGATTGGCCTAGAAGGTCATAAAATATATAAAAGTGCTCATTTTATTCATGTTGAAACCATTTTTAATTTTGAAAAAAACGGGGATTGACTTTAAAACGAAATATGGAGTCGCCACCAATCCTTTTTCTAGGTGTGATTGGGTCACCTTATAAAACATTTTGTTTTATTAAAATATTAATTTTGGCCTACGATATTCAAGAAAATGGGTTCGGAAGTCGGTTACATACAAGGAAGGATTAGCACCCTCGTAACGCCCAAAATTGGTACCAGATTGATTAACTAATATCCTAATGTTGAAAATTTGAAAAGATTTTAAAATACAATCCCTTCGAAAATGTTTGGATAACTCGAATTGGATATTGAGATTCTCTTGCTCCGAAGGAATAAAATATTGTATCTAGCACGTTAGGATACGATATTTCAAACCCTCGATCCCAAAATCATCTTATAATTTCCAAAATTCATGCATTGAAATTTTAAAAGGATATTTGGTTATTTGGTCAAACGATAAGTCAAAACCCAGCACGTTAGGGCACGATTTCTCGGATTTCCAAACACAACATATTGCCTTGTTTTGAGAAATTTTCAAATAGGCGATTTTAAAGTCGACTCATAATGCATTTATTTGGTTCGTTTGGATAAAAAAATAAACAATTTTTGGATAAATAAGTTGGAGATCTCAACTACAATGCAATAATACAAACAAAAGTATAGTTGTAAGCATGAAATCACAATACATGGCAATAATGAAACACAAAAGAACAAATTAGGGTACATACAATAACAACACATTATACGCTAAACAAATACTAACACTAATATTTAAGAGCGAATGAACTAAAAGCCAATTTTAAAAGAAAATACCAAGCAAATTAACACAAAGAAAATGTAAAAAGTTCAAAAAAATAATATGGAAGAAAGAAAATTTGAAATCATTAATATACAAACAACAAATTATAGGTATAAGAAATTTTAAAAGTAAATAATATGTGAAAGCTTGAAATAGATAAATAAAGATAAAAATAAATAATATGTGAAATAGTAATGTATAAATGAATTTTAAAAAAAATGTTATATAAGAGGGAAATCTAAATAAGTCATATACAAAATAATATATATATATATATATATATATATATATCAATTTAAATAAATAATATACATGAAATGAATAAACTTATTATAAATATATATATTTATTTATATATTAATAGTATATAAAAATATTTGAAATAAACGAAAAGACATAATAAAATATGGTCTTTTAACGAAATAAATTATATACATAATAGATTTACGAGAGAATATATATACACGTAAATAGATTTAAAAGAAAGTATATACATAAAATAATATGAAATCTATAATACATACATAAAAAAGAATAATAACGTATAACATAATAATGCATAAAAATATTTAAGATAAAGAATCATGTAAATTTTAAAACAAAGAGATATATAAAAGAAAATTTTAAAATATAAATTTATAATCAAACATTTAAAAAAGTACAAATGAAAGTGTAAAAATAATAAATTACAACAATGTGAAATAAGTAAAATAATTCAAAATAAAATAGTATATTAAAACAATCTTTTAGCCATTGAATAATAAATAAATATAAAAATGAAAGAATTACAAAGAATGGAAAAAAGTAAACTGAAATGAGAGAAAATACTCAATTGAAATAAAACAGAATCCAAAAGACAATTTAAAAACAATAAAATTACTAAAACCAAAATCGAGGACCAAAATGAAATGCGCACAAATGAACAGGGACTAAAAGTAGAAATGAACCAAATCCCTACGTGCATCGTTTAGGCGTGGATTAAATTGAAATGGAACATAAAATTTAGGGCGAAATTAAAATTTTAAAAAAACTGAAGTAAGGTACAATGAAATGGTGGCGCAAAATGGGAGGCCCAACTGCGAAATTTACCCATTTAAGGTAAAAATGCGCGGATCTGCCCACGAATCGGGTCATCTCGCGAGGCTCCTCAATTTTAAATGGCGCCGTTTGTTTTATAAATTAAAACTAAAAAAAAAAAAACCATTTGGCTATCTGTCAATTTTTGAAAAAAAAAACAAGCACACCTGATTCCCCTATTTCCTTTGCTAGGGTTTAAACCCAAGTATAACGCTGTCACCGAACCACTACCATCTGGTGGCTGCCAACGCGCAAAAGGGGGTCCTCAGCCCTTCTTTTGAAGCCGATGACTAACTAGGCACAGATTTAAGGCCAAAACTCTGAAAACATGGCCAAAATCGACAGAGCAACAAAGAAACGACACATTTCTTCTCCTTTTCTGATTTGGCCCAAACGGAGAAGTAAGTCTCCTTTCTCTCCTTTACTCTCTTTTGCTTTGTGTATTATTACTATTTTTTTTAAAAAGCATCACAAAAGAAAAAGAACAGAGAATAGTAAAATGAATAAAAAAAAAAGAAAACACCTTTCGGCCGATCTTTTCAAATTGTTTTCTGTTTCTATTGATTTTTCGTGTCTGTTCATAAAAAAGGAGTTTTTTAATACATCATCTCTATGGCTTTTTATAGCCGAAAATAAGAAGAAAAATACAAAGAATTTTTTTGCTGTTGTTTTTCTCTTTGTTGTGCTATCCTTTTTGCATTTGTGCGCAGGTACAGAGCTTGGTGGTCATACGGTGCTGCATTGGAGGTGAGGACGGGGGGTTGTGGCACCTAGCAGCTAGAGTTTTCACCCTTTGGCTGAGAATTTTTTGATTTTCGGCCCTTTGGGCCTATTTCTATTATTGGGTCATTGAGCCATGTGATTTGGGTTGTAATTTGGACTGTAGAACTTTTTTTTATTTTTGGTTTTATTTTGTTTTATTTTATAGTGGGCTGGGCAAATTGGGCCTGCTACAATTCATTATGTGCTAAGACTATAACAACCCGGTTTAGACCCTAGTCGGAATAGTAGTTTCAGGACCATATATCTGAGTCTGAAAAAATATTTTAATATTATTTTCTATGTCTATAGTATGTGCATTAATATCTGCGAAACTTCTATGATTTAATTCGTCTGTTTGAGTGTTTAATTTGAAAAAAGATTAAAATGCATAAAAGGTAAAATTAGCATGTTACATGTCCATATGTTTAAATGAAATGGCTTTTTTTTAATGGCCTTATGTGGCAATAAAACCATTGAATATTTGAGTGGTCATAAATGACCTTAATATATGTGTTTTATGAATTTCTAAAGGAAGGATATTTTGGTAAAATAGCTTATTAATGTGTTTAACAATAAAACAAAATAAAAACAATAGACATTATGTGTTATGGTTGCCGAAAATACAAAAGAAAAGGAAAAAGGAAAAGAGTTTTGCATTCGGCTAGGGTTTTGGTTAATTGAGGTATGTATTTTGATTGATTTTCGATGATTTTTACATTTTTGTGATAGTTGCTTAGTTTACTACAAAACCCATGTCTCAATTTCTGTTTTTATTGAAGATCATGAAATGGGCCATTGATGATTTTATGAGTTTTGTGATGAAATTTGATGTATAATGAAAGATATGTGGTTGATTAACATGTTTTACCATGAATTTTTTATGAATTTTAAGTAATTTAGACTAAATAGTAGAAATAATATTTTGGAGGACTAATTTGTGAAATAAATGTGTTGTATGGGCTTAATTGAATACCACTGAAATTCAACTATGCCTAAATGTGGGGAAATTTGATGAATTTGATGATTTTGTGAATTAGGGACTAAAGTGTCAAAATGTACAAATGTAAGGGCTAAATTGTAAAATGCCCTAATTATGTGTTTTTGGATTGAATTGGATGAATTGTTGAATAAAATAGCTTAATTTGAACTTATATAGATTAAAAACCAAAGGAAACGGAATTAAATAGGGGAAAGTCGAAAGTAGTTGAATAGCCGATCGTGATTGTCTGAATCCGTACGAGGTAAGTTAATATACAAATAAATGTGTTAAATTGAATTATATTTGCTATTATGTTGATTGAATTGTGTTATATGGCTAAGAGAGCTGAATATGTGAAATCTGAAATAAGTTCCGAGCATGTAATCAAGTCCGAAAAGTCTCGTCCGAACCTTAGGAATAGTTAGGATACATATGTCATGACATAGGATCCAATATCTGTTTATGTGTAAAACCACATCTGGGACGTCGACACCGATCTGAGATTTATGTGTAAGACCATGTCTGGGACATTGGCATCTTATTTGACTTCGTGTAAGACCACGTTTGGGATGTTGGCATTATACGATCTTTTCTGAGTTTTCTGCTTATCCTTATTGATTCCGATTGGTTCAACGGGCACTTTGATAAAGTGTATGAGTATACAAATGCGCATATAAACTCCGGTACGTATGAATGTATATGAAATTTAGAGAATAAGAAGTATTTTTTTGTATGATCATTTGATATAGGAACTATATGGATATGATATGTGAATTTGATTAAGTGAATTTGATTAGTTGAGATCTATGAGAAATATGACTTGTGGTTATGTTATTGTGACAGCCCTATTTTGACTCTAGTCGGGAAGTAGTTTCGGGACCGCTAAACCGAGTCATAAAAATAATTGAATAAGTTATCTTATGTCTAATGTATGTGATAAATGTATGTGTGAAATTGAAATGTTTGAATTTGACATATTGAATGTGATTGCTGAACTAAAGGACTAAAGTGATAAGAACTATGATGTTTGTGGCCAAATTCAAGAAAGAAGTTGTATAAGGTTTCAAAGTAAGGGATTTGCATGTCAAATTAACCTTTTTACATTTAGTGGCCGGCCATGCATGATGATTAGGCTAGTAAATTATATTAGTTTTATGTTTATGATTAAATTATGTGAAATTATGCCTAATTGGATAATAAAGTGAATAAAATAACAAAGGAAATGGTGAAAAGAACAAAGTGAATTCATTTGTTCTTCTTTGCTGTAACTTGCAGAGAAAAAGGGGGGAGAAATAAGCCACCATTCGGTCATCTTGCTTCAAATTAAGGTAAAGTTTCATGTATTTTCTTTTGATTTTTGAGAAATTCGGTTGGTTTTGAAGCTCACAACAAAACCCATGTATTAGTTTTGTGAATTAATCCATGAACTTTCGGTTATGGCCACATGGTGAAAGATTTTGTGTTTTGTTTTGGTTAAAGTTGATAGACTATAGTAGTATACATGGAATTGAGCTAGAAATGAAGTCATTACCGTTGCCATGGTGGAAATTTTTGAGTCTTGGTTGTGTAAGGCTTTCGGCCAAGTCTAGAAGTATGCTAATGGTGGAGGTTTTGAATGTATGAGACTTTGAATTATAAATATAATATTTTGGTGCCCATTTTAAATTATAGTTGAGCTTTGATCATTGAATTGGTAAAAGTAATTGATATTATTAAATTGTATAAATTTTGCTTTCACATTCGGTTTGTGGGATAAGTTTTAGGAGACCATTCGGCCATAGTGTACAATGCTTGGTGAAGGCTTATTAAAATAACTCGTGTATTATGAATGAATTAGTTAATTGAAATGTTTTGATTTGAACCCTTATAGCATTCGGCAATAGGTGTGATTTACTAATAGAAGTGCTTCTTGATTGGTGGGTTGAAGTTTATGTATATTGAATTATAGATGGTTTAAAATGGTGTAAGACTCTTGTTAGTTAATATGGAAGTTTCGGCTTTGGGTAGTTTAGAATGGAAATTTAAATGTTATGAGGTCATTTGTGGAGCATTCGGTCATGATGCCTATCATGTATTCATGTGTATTAAACGTTTTAAAAGGATTTTTATCTTTGTTAATGTCATTGCTCAAAGTACCGAAATTAATAGTTGTGAGAAATAACTTTTAGTTATATATATAGGTGAGTACCGAGTGGTTTAATTTTTGAGACCATGCATACTTGGTAGAATAAATGATTTAGTGGAGAATTATGATGAACACATATACATGTTTATATATTTGACCGAATATGTGTGGGTGACTTAGAAAGGATAGTTGCATTCTTTGTTTTGATTTAGTGAAGGATATGAAAATTTATATACTTAAATTGTTTATTTAAGCTCAAGAGCTTAGAGGCGAAGCATCGGATAAAAGAAAGGCTAAGGTGACGGAATAGTCGACTCGTAAATACTCCGAAAGACGAGGTAAGTTTTAAGCGTCATAGTTTAGTACGAGACTTGACTTTTAATATGATGTACACATTTAGTTACTCATGTGGAAGATAAGTGAAGTATGTGGTCTATGAGTGGCATAATGTAATAGCGAAATTAGACAAATAGCCAAAAGGTTATTAGACATCTGAAGGCTTTAGAAATCAATTTGATAAGCAAATTTCTTATATGCTTGTTGACCGAACCTGTGTGAAATCAAATGTCGCACTATGCATTTGCGTATAAATGAGGCGAATGAATGTTATCATACAATAAGATCTGTGAAAATTATATGCGATGGTTTCAAATGAATATGTCTCAATGCTTGTATCCGGGTTAAATCCCGAAGGGCCTACGTGCCAGAGTTGTATCGGGGTTAAATCCCGAAGGGCCTATGTGCCAGAGTTGTATCCGGGTTAAATCTCGAAGGGCCTACGTGCCAGAATTGTATCTGGGTCAAGCCCCGAAGAGCATTCGTGCCAGTGATTTGTCCGGGTAGAATCCCGAAGAGCCTTAAGGCTAGCGTCATATTCCGGGCCAAGCTCGAAGGCATACATGCTGAGGATATATAAATTCGACTATAATAATTGTGACTGATGAATCTATTATCTTAAATTATCCAGGTATGTGCCGTATACAATTTGTGAGCCGAATTTCTGTTGAATTATGATTCATCAAATTAGTATTATCGTATTTGATCATGATTTAGGAAAGTAGAAAAGCATGTGACTTGTTGTGGTATTTGGAATTCGGTTTATGTGGAAAGGTGCTGTTCTGGTTAAGGCACGTATATATATATATATATATATATATTTACGCATTATGTCCTGATTCAATTTTGCAAATTGGTTGGATGTGTTTGGTCTTTAAGTATAGATTTTTATCTCTTAAAACTTACTAAGCGAATAAATGCTTACTCCGTTGCTCTTACTTTCTGTTTTATAGATCTCGATTGATAGCTACGGTCTCGGGAATTCCAGGGTTGAAGGCATCCACACTGTCAAAGCATCTTTCGGTTTTTTGTAACTATACCTCGAAAATGGCATGTATAGACTTGACATTTTGATGTTAATCAAATATGATTTTGAAGTTGTAATTAAGTTAACCATGTGAAAATGGCTTACCCGAATGTCTTACATCCATATTCATGGTTTTAAAGATGGTACGTTATTTGTGATTGGAAGTTTAAGATATGCATTTGGTAAACTAGGCTCGAAGTAAGTCATGTCTTAGTATATATATATCTTATAAAGCATGTGTGGTTTTAATGTGATTAATAGTGATATTGAATGCAACCTTTCGATAGGTACATAAGGACTAAATGGAGCGTATATGAAATTCGTTGGTATGTGATGTTTTACATTGTTTTGAACTTGGTAAATCGGCCTAGTTGATTTCGATTCTGAGTCTCATTAAACTTTGACATTCTTTTTACCATATGAATAGTAATGGTCTTAAAGGAAATGGTCTGGTGATGCCTCTTGACTCCTGCAACGGGTACGGGTCAAGGGGTGCTACAGTTATACCATAAATCATGTGTTTAAAATAGTTTAAAATTTTTCTTTGTTACAAATTTATTTGTATATGTCTTACTAAGTTACTTGTAGCTTACTTTGCATTTGTTTACTCTGTTTTATAGATATCGAAGCTACCGAAAGCTCGAGGATCGTCAAGGATCATCACCACACTATCAATCTTTATTTGGTATATTTTGTAAGTGAATATGTTGAATTATGGCATGTATAGCCTAGATGTCTTTGGGTTATGTTTTGAAATGTTTATAAGTTATGCCATGAGATGTGGCTAACAATGGTTATGGATATGCTTGTTTTGGTAAGCTATATGTGATGCAAGTATGGTCTTGAGTAATGGTCAGGTTAGTATGAAAAATGTTTTGATTTTGGTAAGTTTAGTAAGTGATTGAATATGATGCTATTAGGTTAAGGTAAGTGGACATTGGTATGCTATTGTATTTGATATTTTGGTATGATTTGTTTTGGATGATGAGTATGAATTGAGCTATGTTTTGGTTTGGTAATTGGTTGAAATGGTTGATCATTGTTGCTTCTTGAATGTCATACAAGGTTGATTTGTAGGTACTTGGCATTTGGATGGGAAATGTGACTTAAACCAAGCCTATTTTGTACCACACGGCCTGAGCACACGGGCGTGTGACTCGACCGTGTAACCCCTGTAACTTAGTCGAATTGGTCAGGATGTCACACGGGCTAGACACACGGGCGTGCCTTGTGGCCGTGTGCACAAGTCAGTAGCTCCCTTAATTTTCACACAGCCGAGCACATTGGCGTGTCTCGTGGCCATGTGAACAAGTCAGTATGTATGCCCTGTTTTGCCACAGCCTGGACACATGGGCGTGTCTGGTGGCCGTGTGAGGCATACGGCCTAACCACAAGGGCGTGTGACCTCAACAGCTTTGAAAAATGTTTAAGTTTTGAAAAAATTTCTAAGTGTTCGGTTTAGTCCCAATCTTCTTCTAACGCATGATTAAGGTCTTCAAGACCTTCATAAAGAACTATATGATAATGTTTGATTATGTTTTGAGATGAATGATTGTATAATGTCTGTAAAAGTTCTGATCTGTTCGGTAATACCTTTAGCTCTAGTCCGACGTCGGATATAGGTTAGGGGTATTACAAAGACAGAAAACTTAATAAAACTATATTAATTTGCTATAAGACCAAGTTGTTAAGTATAGAAATGGGCCTAACCTATAACAACGAATTGTGACAGATTACAATACAAGTTCGCCCAAGCTTGAATGAATTCTGGCTTGATCCCCCTTCAACTCCTTTTATAAACCATTATGCTTAGGAAACATAACAAAAACTAAGTAAGTTCAAATGACCCTAGTGAGTTTCTAATATAATATACCATTTATGAATTATAAGTCAAATCTTCATTAGTTTGATCTCCCGTTTGGCATCGCTTGCACAAGTAGGGTTCGCACATTCTTCCTGGTGTACTCCTGTCTTTCTTGACTTGTCTCATCTTGAGAATTTGTACACTTTCTGCATTGTCAAAATCTTCTACTTCTATATATCGTGCTATAGGCTATAATGTGGATTA
Organism: Gossypium stocksii; assembly: GCA_020496765.1. NCBI lineage: Eukaryota > Viridiplantae > Streptophyta > Magnoliopsida > Malvales > Malvaceae > Gossypium > Gossypium stocksii. The sequence continues at coordinate 63,093,177 of CM035622.1, forward strand.
ATTTTATTTGTACTGATTCCTTGTAAGATGGAATATTACCTCTTTTTCCATTAAAACATATGCAAACTACATTAGTAATTGTTGTCATTGTAGATTCACTTATAGTGGATTAATTCTAGAAAAATCATGCATAAAGATTCACACTTGCAAAATTTCTTTCACGTGTAGATTTATACTTAATGTATTATATACTCGAACTCGAGGTTGGCGACAAACCTTTATAAGCGGATTCATAATCACATATTCATACACATGGGTTCTTACTTATGAACTCCATCTTTAATAATAGTTGCTGCCAGACTCTTATTTAGCAGGTAGTCACTACGGACTCTTGATTTAAAAATAGTCATCGGTAGACTCCTACATGAAGAAGATCCTTGCGGTTTTGGCTTAATATAACTAGTTCATACAAACTCTCGTAACTTGAACATACTTGCTTAGATAATAGTCCTTACTGACTCTTATGAATGATAGTCTGTAACACCCCTAACCCATATCCAACACCGGAATAGGGTTTCGAGGCATTACCATAATTACAGAATTATTTTGAAAAAATCGAGTCAAACACTATTCATTTTCCAAATTTATCCATAATGTCCCTTGGGTGAGCCCTCGAGGCCCAAAACATACATTACAGTCGATCGGGAAAAATTTGGGAACTCAGGAAATTTTTTGCAAAATTAAAAAACTTTTCTCACTTATAAGAGTCACACACCCGTGTGGTATGGGACACGCCGTGTGGTATGAGACATGCCAGTGTGGTCAGGCCATGTGAGTTCACACGCTTGTGTCCCTAACCCGTGTAACTCTTTGACTTGCAACTCATGAACAAATTGATGTCACATGGCCAAGTCACACGCCCGTGTGCTAGGCCATGTGGTTAATTCAAAATTTCGAAAAATAGGTGCAGGTTTCACACGGCCATGAGGCACGCCCATGTTCTGGGCCGTGTACCTCACACGGCTTAGACACACGCCCGTGTCTCTGCCCATGTGCTTAATACGGAGCATTTTGTTTCTCAAATTTCAGGATGCAAGGGACACATGGCCAGGCTACACCCCCGTGTCCCAGACCGTGTGTCACATACGGCCTAGGCACACGCCCATGTGTCTACCCATGTGGACAAAAAGAGGCTATTTTCCAAGCCTTATTTTTCACTCATTGTCATCTAAAACCTGCACAAAACCTCACCAATACCAACCAACCAATTCAAGTATAATTTCCAACAAATTTTATCATGTAATATGTCATATTTTCACATGCACACTTAATACAAATCTTACATCTTCAAACTTACATGTTTAATCTCATCAATTTAATCCATATCAAGCATACATGTAAACTATAATTTGTTTTATAAACATACCAAAAATTTAAGTTATCACTAGCCATTCTAATGGCTAGGTTACATTCATCCACTTCAACATATACATTAACCTTACTAGCCTATACATGCCATTACACCAAATAAGGTCTATATTTATACCAAAATGAGTGAGAAGATAGTGTGATGTTGCTCCAGCCGTCTCCAACCTCTACGAGCTTTCGAGCACTATAAACAGGGAAAATGAAACAGAGTAAGCACTTAGTGCTTAGTAAGTTCATGTAACAAGGAATCTAACTTACCACAAGTTTCCATTAAATTAAATCAAATATTTATGCATCCAAGCAAATAGATTTTTATCCTATCGTACACCACTTCAACACTTTGAGTTAGTCAAACAATTTCATATAATACCAATACATAGATGAGCTCATCTTATCATGATATCCACATACTTAATTCACATATCACATGTACCTTTTCAAGAACAAATTATTCCAAGATTCACTATCCATTTCCAAGTATTTACCCGTTGAATTTACTGGAATTTCAATGGATACCCTGTAGTACACTTAAAGTGTACAAATTCATAATCTATCAATTCATATTCATACTTATCAGAGAGCACACTCTCGAGCCTCATCTCATACAGCAAAATTACCAGTCTAGGTCAAATCCTCTGTAACATATGCTCAAAGAGTTTTGTCCGGATCACTAGTCCAGGCTAAATCCTTTCAGTGACATATACTCTATAGAGCTTAATTTGGATTACCTGTCAGGGCTAAATCCAATATATAACATATACATCGGGAGGACTTATGTCAAGGTTACCCGTCCGAGCTAAATCCTTTCTACAACACTTGTAGTATCTCATTTTCCTTAATCTATCGAATTTCCCTTTTATTCAACCGAGACTTTCTCCTTTTTCTCCAGTAATATCAAATATTTTATCATTTTCTATACATTGAACATACAATTAACATTCTTATCATGTAACATGCATTTCAAGCATTTTAAGGTTCAATGCTAAGTTACACGAACTTACCTCGATACTTGTTTGTTTATAAAATTTACAAATCTGAGATTTTTTCCTTTCCTTGATCTAATCTCGTATTTGAGTCGTCTGGATCTATATAAATGAATTTAATCATCAATTTCACTCAATTAATATTCAGTTGAGTTCAATTTACTCCTTAGGCAAAATTACTATTTTACCCCTAAACTTTTCATTAATTCCAATTTCATCCCTCGACTCGAAAAATGAGATTCATGCATTTAATCCTCTTTCCAACCCTAGCCGAAAATTTCATGTAATATTTACAACACATATATTTCTCAAAAATTAGAATTTTTTATTAAATTTCACAAGTTTACAATTTAGTCCCTAAATCCCAATTTCATGCAAAATCACTTTGTAAAAGTTGTTTATATATCAACAACCTTTCATTTTCTACCATAAATTTCTAATTTTCAGCACATTCATCCATGGAAAAAACTTTATACTTTGATAACATTTCAAATTGATCCCCAAATTAGATAGTTTACACTATCCCGATCTTAAAAATATAAAAATTACTAAAAACGAGACATGGAAACTTACCAATTTATGCCAAGAAAGTTTGTTTCCTCTCTCCTAGGGTTTCCATGGAAATATTTGGGGATGAAGATGATAAATGATGATATTTTCTCATGTAATTAATTATCATCTTTTAATTTTACTAATTTCCAATTTAGTTCTTTTCCTTTTTCTCAAATTCCATGGATGATTCATCCATAAAAATATACTAACTTTTGATTGATGGTCTAATTACCATATAAGGACCTTAAGTTTTGAATTCCATAGCCATTTAATCCCTCTAGCTTCTAGAATTCAACTTTCACGTTTTATGCAATTTGGTCCTTTTTCTAATTAATCACTAAATCGATAAAAATTTCCTATCAATACTTTCATTCATCTTTCCTATCATATTTTAAATCATGTAATAATATTAAAATAAATTCTCTTTTTAGCTTGGATTTGTGGTCACAAAACCACTATTCCAATATAACTGAAATTGGGCCATTACATAGTCTCTTTGATATCTTAAACTTGAAACATGAATATAAGACAAGTATATTGTCATTGCTTGAATCATAATGATAAATCCAATAGACTATCATATATATATATATATATATATTCATATAATAGATTCATGGATGCGAGCTCATATATGGTGGACTCAACTGTGTAGATCCATAGGCGAATACTTACATATAAATGCATATTCATAAAATAAACTTCATAATTGTGGCAGATTTATACATGTGGATAAATGTAGGTTCATGTCACAGACTTCACATGATGAAATCTCACATACAACTTTGACATAAATCTTAAAAAACACGTCTGGTGAACTTTCATAACTTACATATGCCATGGCCATAGACTTGCTCACCATATAAATCTTTAAACCTGAGACTCCATAAAGTCTCACACTTGAAAGAACCCACATAGGGTTATCATATACATGTGTGCATATATCTCCATACAATCCAATTGAACCTCCTCAAAGTCAAATACCATGCGTATACATTCTTCGTACATTCTACCCGAACCTCTGCAAAACCAATATCATGAGGCATAGAGATCACAACATGTCATTTTTTCATCTTTCATCTGCCAAGACAACCCTCTATACTTCGCATATCATTCAAATTTATGACAGACATATAACAAGCATTCAAGTGGTCATTCTATTAATAACACAACATAGATCATACCAAGCATATCATCTAGCGGACCATTTCAATGATAACTTCTTCAGTAATTCTTTTACCAGTGAAAGTTTAACAAAATAATGAACTAAAACAAACAATCAAATATGCATCTGTAAATCACCACTTTGCATACTTCAACCGTACAACAAAACAACCTACAATAATTCAACTCATCAACTGCAGAACACGAAGTCAAACACAATGTAATAACATAGTATTGATATATATAAAACAACCACAGAGAGTTCTAGTTTAGAAACTCACCAGCAAAATACCTGAAAGTTGGTACTGATTACACTTGCTTAGCTTTCCTTATCACCTGAGCTTCATCTGTCAGACCCCAAAATATAAGGGGTTAGTTGTAATAAATAAGTAAGAAATAAGCTTTAGGCTTGAAGGAAAAGTAGCTTGTACATTCCTCAAAAGTCCTAGGTTCAAACCACACCTCTCTCATCTTTTTCTCTTTTTATTTTCAACAACTTAAGATGAAAATCACATTAGAAGAAATAATATTTAGAGTGAAAATATAATAAGTATGGGCAGCAGCCTAATGGTTAAGCATTCTTCTTACTCCATTGAAATCCCAAGTTCAAGTCACATCGCCCTTCCCCATTTTCATTTTAAATTTTGGCCAAATTGGGTAATTTACCATGCAACCCTTAAAATTTGAAAATCCTAAGTAGTTAGTCCTCATTTTCCTAATTATCCTAGGATTTTGATTTCTTTTCTAGTTCAACTTGAATTCTCCCTCTTTTACCTTTAAATTCTTTTTTTCTTTTCTCCCCATTTTTCAATCAAATTGGTCATTCCATTGCAAAATTATTTTTCCCTCGATATCAAATCAATCCCTGATAAATCAATTCTTTATTGATTGTTGAATTCATCGTTGATAGCCTCCGTAATTCCATCAAGTTTGATAAGTGCATCTCGATCTAAAGTTTAAGACCTCAAATCTCGTAAAATTTCTATATGATATTGATCTTTCAAATAAAGTAGTCGATATTTCATGATTCTTGACTAATATTTCGTTAATATTTTGAATCTTAATAAATCTTAGAAAACAAACCCTAACCAGTGTACAAATGTCATTTGAGGACCCATTATAGGTGCATCAGACTAGATTTGAAAGTGAGGGATATCGCTCGAAATCTCGGTGAAATGTGTGTGTTCTTTTACTAGTGAATTAGTGCAAACCATGCCTAGGATTAGTACCATGCAGTCTGCCGCCACACGACCGCTCATACAACCATGTTATCATGAAACCCTAGATTTTGCGATTCTCAGACGGCCAAGGACCCTCCACACAGCTTACCACACAACTGTGTTTCCCTTGTAGCTTGTTTTTGTTAATTCCATATGGCCACAATCTGTCACATAGCCTAGCCACCCAACTATGTACCCCTTCTACATGGTTCGGTCACAAGGTTGTATGTCCTTTATTTTTTAGATTTTACAATTTTGTCCCCTATTTTTAGATTTTATAATTTTGCCCCTACTTTTAGATTTTATATTTTTACCCTTATTTTTCAGATTTTACAATTTTGCCTTTATTTTTCAAATTTTACAATTTACCCAAAATTTTATGTTTAGTTTAGTTTAGTCCCTGATTGGTTGTCAAATTGTTTTAGTGTTTTGTTTTGTTCAATTAAGCCCTTGATAATATAATTAATGCTAGAATTCATTATTTAATTAATTGAATTATTAATATTATGTATATGTATGATATGTTCACTTTAGCCCCTATATATGCCCAAAATTGTCTTTAGAGTTTTTATTTGCTCAATTTAGTCCTTAATATTGTGTTATTTTGGAACTTGTGATTTAATGGCTGAAGTGTTATGGTTATATCATATATGAAGTGTATTTTACATGCTATTGACATTGTGAAATAGATAATCTATTAGTGTTAATATTGACACCACCTTATTGAAATACCTATTAAAACATGTTCATTGCTAGTGAATGAATCGAATACATGTTAAGCATAAGTACTACAAGTGTTGATTTATTCTATTACAAAGCATGTCATATTGCATTGCAAGGGGTAGGATGATATGTACAGAGGAAGTGACAGTTTAATCCACAAACAGTGTAGTTCGATAATGAACCATGTGACAGTTTGTTTAATTTACAAATATGTTGTGCACTCACAACAAGTGGCGATAATTGCAAATATGTGGTTCAATCATGAACCAAGTGGTAATTTGTTTAATCTACAAATATGCCGTGCACTCACAACAAGTGGCAGTAACTGCAAATGTAACAGCCTGTTTTTCAGTGATGTCAAAAATAGTGGTTTCGGGACCACAAACCCGACAAATGGGTCTGTATATTTTATTATTTAATATTTATGATTCAAATATAATATTATAATTAATTTTTATTTGATATTTTTTTTGGTAATTGAATGAATATTTAAGTACAGGTGGTTTGTCCCTAAAGTCAAGTGGTTTTACAAAATGAGAAATTGGGACATCGTTTTTATAAAACGAGCCCTTAAATATTTTTATTAAATATTTATAGAGTGATTACATAGGTGTATTGAAATTTGGTCTAGTAATTTTGATGTTTAAATAGTTAATTAAGGAAAAAGGACTAAATTGTAAAAATTGCAAAAGTTAATCATTATTAGTTTATATTTTCTAAGTGATTATAAATTCATAATTGGATTGTTTTATGAGGTAATTAGCCCTTATAAATTATATTAGACGGTAGAATGCATGATTTATTATCATATTATATTTTAATTTAATATTAAAATTAGATTAAAATAAGTTAAAACATAAAAAGAAAATAAAGGATGGCCATATTCACTTCATATTTTTCACTTTCACCACCAAATATCCATTGTTAAGGAAGCCATGAATTCGTCCAACCTCTCATCCTTGCATTGTGAGTGAGTTTTAATTCATTTTTAGTAAATTTTATGTTTTTGAAATCGTTGCAATTAGGTTTAATTAACTCGTATCTTTGTTTTCAAAACTATTAAAAGTTTTAAAATTTGTCATTAATGAATCTTCGATTTTTTTTGTAGAAATTGTTATATTTAGAAGCTATGAAATGTTTAAGAACTATTTGATTAAGTAAATTTTGTTAATTTTGTATTTAGGGACTAATTGTTAAAATAGTGAAATTGTAAGAAATTCTTGTGAAAATGTGTTAAATATGGGTTGTACAAGAACAATATAAAATTTGGCTAGTATGGTTTTGGATTAAATGTGTTCAATTTGAAAGTTTCAAATTTAGGGACTAAATTGAATAAAAAGTAAAAATTTAGGGTAAAAGTGTAAAATATTGATAAAGGATAAATTACATGAACTGAAATATTTTAAAGTATTTGAATTGGATAATTGAATTAAATTATTATATTTAGATCAAGAAACGAGTCAATCAGAGAATAATCGCCGTTTTTGGATTAGGTAAGTTTGTATTAGGTTTATTATATTTTTATTGATTTGAATTTAATTACTTATGTGTATGTGTATATAAATATATGTTATAGTAAATCATGACAGAAACAAATAAGACCACAGTTGAAAGACACTATGGCATCATGATGGAAACAAATAAGACCATAATTGAAAGATTCTATGGCATCATGACGGAAGTGAGTAAGACCATGGTTGAAAGACGCAATGAAATCATTGTAAATAGGTCTAAGACCATAGTTGAAAGATGCTACGACATCCTGTAATAGTTAATTATTAGATACTAAATATCGATGAAGGAGTTTATACCAATGGCTTGAGATCATGCATGTGTTGCAAATTCTTTGAAGTTTGTGTGAGCTTTACCCTCCCTCATATCCGAAATAATTGTTCTATTGTTTCTCAAGCAAAACAATTAATTATTATGATAAAGTAAAGATATGATGAATTACATAATGACATATGATTATTTAGCATGTTGAGTTTTGTTGAAATGATTATACGAAATGGTTAGATGAAATGGGTGCATGAAATGGTTAAATGAATTGGTTATATGGTAATAGATGTATGAATTGAGACATTGGATATTTATATTTGAAATGGATATGTGAATTGTGAAATAAATATGTGACAATTTGTTTATGTACCAAATGTGTTTTTCGTGTATATGTTTGACAACATGATAAAGTTACATGTTTTATATATGAACTCACTAACCTTGTGGGACTTGTGATGTGTATAGGTAATTAATGAACTTATGATCATGATATTGAATTGTCTTGTAAAATGTTTAAATTACATCTTTTACAATAAGTTAAAGTTTAAGGTTATTACGAACTTACTAAGGTTTATGCAAGCTTAACTCATTTTGATTTTTCTTCCTTGTAGATCGTCAAATTCGAGTTGTCTATTGGATTACTTTTGGAGATCACACTATCCGTTAACACATTGGATAGTTATATACTTAATTTGACCAAGTTATAAGTGGCATGTAGATAAGATTTTTGGTATAACTATATGTGATAAGTATTTGATTATGTCTTGAGCCTTTTGGTATATGAATCAATGTATAAGTAGTAAGGTTAAATGGTTAGGTATAATGGTTGATTATAACATGTTATTTTGGACTTAATTTATGATTGAACAAGGTTAACATGTTGAGTTGTTTTTCTTTGGATAGTTGTTGTTTCATGATTGATTATGAAGTGTTGTGGTTGTATTTTCTTAACACTTTTGGTATATCTTGACCATGTGTATATATGGGAATTTTGAACTGTGTTTGATGGGTTTGATTGTGGATGGAATTGATGAAATGGTATAGTTGATAGGTGTCTGAGTCATGATTTTGTTATGGATGAATGTAAATTTATTTGAAGTTGGATATGTGATGCCATTGAGGGCATATTAGTTAGGCACTTAGGTTGATTGTTATTGGGTGTCTTATGGTATGTTTTGATGCATGTTGAATAGGTAAAAATGGTGAAATGGTTTGGCTTGGAACCTAAGTAATGAAAGATGTAATGACTTGATTTTGAAGTTGTTTTGGACGCATACAGCCTGGTACACGGGCTGTTACATGACCGTGCGTCACACACGGCCACCCCATACGGTTTTGTGTCTTACTGATTTTTAGGTGCATGTTTTTTTTCACAAGACATTAGGTTGTTACGCGGTAGTGTGACCCTGAATTACATCATCTAGGCTCTGACACACGGTTGGCCACACGGGCCATGTTTTTGAACCAAACGGTCAAGGCTGTCACATGGCCATGTAACCCTTGTTTTCAGTTTCTATCATATTTTTTTGTTTTGTTTTAGATTAGTCCTTATTTGTTTCCAAACTAATTTTAAGGTTTCATAAACTCAATTCAAGGCCCGTATTCGTATATATATACTATGAATAAAGATTAGTTTTGAATATTTAATTTTTAAATTAATATTTGAATGATTTTATATTGTATTTGGTTTCATATAACTGTAGTAATATTCTATAACCCTAATCTAACGACGAATACAGGTTAGGGGTGTTACAGCAAATATGTGGTTCGACCATGAACCAAGTGGCAGTTTGTGTAATCTATAAATATATAGTGCAACCACAACAAGTAGTAGTAACTGCAAATCAATAATGGTTTATTCACAACCTAGAGTTATAAGGTTGGATGAATTTTGGGGAACTCCTAGTATGGTATGTAGCAAAGGGGTAGGAGGGTAGGATCTTTTTTGATAAACTAGAATTGCATTTCTATTCATAAGCATGTGCATATAAAACTATCAAATCTGGATTAGAACACTCAAATTGAGATGGTGTTCAAAAGCTTGTCAAAATATTTTGCTGGGTTTCGGGTTGCATATAACCTTGGCAACAAAAACCTGATACTTGCATAACTCATGAACGAGTTACAATCTTATGAGTTGGTGTTGAATGCCGGTCAGCTGGACCAAAAAGCATAAGCGAATATATTCTTCACCTCTTTCTCAAAACATAATGGAAAGCGCGCTAAGAAAGGCAAGACTAAGATCTCTAGGCCACAACAAGTGGAAAGGAATAGAACCAGAAAACCTAAAGACCTATCTAAGTCTAAATGCTTCATTTGCAGTAAGAAATGGAACTTCAAGGCAAATTGTAAAGAATGGAAGGAATACCTAGCTACCAAAGGAAAATGTATGGAACTCTTAATGATAGAAGCTTGTTTAGTGGAAGAGTCAATAGACCATTAGGTCATTGATCCGTGAGCCACTAATCATGTTTGTGTTTCTTTATAGGGGTTTGAGGAGACGAAAGATCTTAAAGACAAAAGCTTATCGTTGCGGATAGAGAACAAGAGAAGTGTGGTAGTTGAAGCAGTGGGAGATGTATATCTTTATTTTGATAATTTTAGGAAGATTATTTTAAGTGACATTTTCTATGTGCCAAGTTGAAGTAGTGGGAGATGTATATCTTTATTTTGATAATTTTAGGAAGATTATTTTAAGTGACATTTTCTATGTGCCAAGTTTCAAAAGAAATTTAATTATCATTGCATGTTTATATAAAGACAGCTTAGTTGTGACTTTTAAAAATGGACTTGCAATATTTAGAAATCACATTCTTATCTGCAATGGATGGATGTAAAATAATCTCTATTCTATCAAACCAAAGATGTACTCACTGCTTGAGACTGAAATATCAGATAAAAGACTTAAAACTTCTTACTATAATAAAGTATACATTTGGCATTTGAGACTTGGTCATATTAACTGAGAAAGAAACACTATACTTGTGAAAGATAACATTTTAAGTTCACTTAAAAAGTTGATCTTCCACAATGTGAATCTTGCTTGGAAGGTAAGATGACTAAGCAGTCTTTTAATGCAAAAGGAACAAGGGTCAGAAAACCCCTAGAACTTGTACACACTGATGTATGTGGCCTTATGAGCATTAGTGCAAGAGGTGGTTACGAGTATTATGTAACCTTTATTGATGACTATTTTAGATATGAATAAATATATCTGATGCACCGTAAGAATGAAACCTTTGATAAAATCAAAGAGTTTCACGCGGAAGTGGAGAAACAACTAGGTTTACCCATAAAGGCACTTTAATTTGATTGAGGTAGAGAATATTTATCTGATGAGTTCTTAAGGTACCTCATAGAGAATGAGATTTTATCCCAGTTAACTGTGTAGGGCACTCCACAACAGAATGGCGTGGCAGAAAGAAGGAATTAAATTCTACTAAACATGGTACGCTCGATGTTAAGTTATTTGAAGCTGCCAATCTCTTTTTAGGGATATGTTGTACAAACAGCTTGCTATATTCTAAATGATGTGTCAACTAATGCAGCTTCAAAAACCCCCATATGAATTGTGGCATGGCAAGAAGCCGAATCTTAATAATTTTTTGATTTGGGGATGCCCGACTGATGTATTGGATAAAATGCTAGGAAGTTGGACTTACAGACAAAATTATACATGTTTGTAGGATATCTAAAGGGAACAAAGGGTGGTTTGTTATATAACCCAAAAAAAGCAAATTGTTATAGTGTTAACTAATGTTACTTTCATGGAAGAAAGTTACATGAATGACTTCAAACCTTGGAGTAAAGAGGTACTCGAGGAACTTTCAGGAAATGTACAAAACCCTACGAAAATAATTATATAACCAACTCCTTATAGTAGACATGCAAGCAATTAGCAGCATAGGGAGCTTCGTCGCAGTTAGAGGGTCTCTCATAAAGCTGAGTTCATCTAATCTGGTAGAAGTGTTTTTAACACTGAGTGCGTTGAATAGGAAGATGCTAACCTACTCACATATGATGAAGCAATACAAAGTGATGATTCCAAGCTCTGGAAAATAGTTATGAAAGTTAAGATGGACTCTATGTATTCTAACTTAGTATGGGAAATTGTAGACTTACCAGAATGGATAAAACTCATTGGGTGTAAGTGAATTTACAAGAGGAAAAGAAATACAGATGGAAATTGGAAACTTATAAGGCTAGACTTGTAGCAAAAGGTTATACTCAGAAAGAAAGTATCGATTACGAAGAAACCTTCTCTCCAGATGCCATGCTTAAGTCAATACGCATATTCTATCCATTATGACAATTCTTGATTACGAGATCTGACAAATAAAAGTTAAGACAACGCTTTGTAACAACTATCTTGAAGAGAGCATCTACATGATGTAACCGATTGAATATATAGCTAAAGGAAACGAGTGTTAAGTTTGCAAATTGCTAAGATCAATATATAGACTTAAGCAAGCATGCCGCTCATGGAATCAAAGATTTGATCAAAGGATCAATACTTTTGGATTTGAGAAAATATATATGAACCTTGTGTTTACAAATGTTTAGGAGGTGAAAATGTGGTCTTTTTCGTTCTATATGCCAATGACATTCTTCTAATTGGAAATGACGTAAGGACATTGTCATTAATTAAACTGTGGTTAACCCAACAGTTTAGCATGAAGGACTTGGGAGAAGCTAATTTTGTTTTAGGTATTCAAATCTTAAGGGATCGAAAGAACAAAGTGATAGTACTGTCTCAAGCTTCATACATATAGAAGATATTAAAGTATTATGCAATGATCGATTCAAATAAGAGAAATCAACCTTCCATATCGGGATTTCATATCTATTTAGAGGGTTGTCCTAAGACAGCGAAAGAAAGAGAAAAAATGAGAAATGTTCCTTATGCTTTAGTAGTAGGAAGTCTCATGTATGATATGCTATGCACACATCCAGATATCTACTTTGCAGTGGGGTTGGCAAGTCAATATCATACGAATCTAGGTCCAAGACACTACCAAACAGTTAAGCATATACTCAAGTATTTATGAAGAACAAGGGATTATATGCTTGTGTATTCTAGATGAAACCTTACTCCTATCGAATATACTAATTTTGACTTCCAAACGTGTCGAGATTTGAAGAAGTCGACATTAGACTGTCTTTTTATCCCAAATGGTAGGTCTATAGTGTGAATAAATGTCAAGTAGGGTTACACTGCTAATTTCACTATGGAAGGTCGAACATAAGGTACAAAAAAGCTATGACACTATAACAATGCAAATTTAGCTAAAGCTAAAAGAAACCACATAAGGACAAAACATATTAAGGGAGACGGTAGTGTTTGACGGAATAATGGATGTAGTCAAAGAATGCATATGAGGATAAACCTTGGGGATTTGTTTTACCAAGACTCTACTAGCTATATAGTTACTTGGAAAACATGTGGAGGGGCATAGGAATGTGAAACATGACTCATCCACTTCATTAGGGCAAGTGGGAGACTGTTGGATATAGTGCCCTAAGTGTAGTATTTTCGTCTAAGTACATTTGTAATTTTTTCAAACATATTGGTTAATAAAATTATTCATAAATTACATTAATAGTTTGTATATTGTCCTTACATGGTTTTTGCATGCAAAGCAAAATGAAAGAAAATGTTGCTCATTGGTTGTCTAGTGTTTAACTAATACTAAGCAGTATTACGTGGTTGGATCGTAATACGAAAAGACAACTTGTATTAGTAGATGAACCTAAATATATCCTTAGTTTAATCGGAAATGAGCAAACCGATTGAAAGACTAGTATGTCGTTTATCAAGTCCAATTAGGGAGATGCCATGTCTTGGGTATCGGAGCATATGACTCCTAGAAAATAAAAAAATAAATGTGACTGATTGGATTGACAATGCATTAGACATAACCCAAGCAGAATAGATCCTAAATCCATTTATGGATTTATTCACTTGTGACGTTATAGTGTGACATACCTAAATCCTGAGTGGATGGAGGACTATGTATGCGTGACTTGTACACTTTGATATAAGTAAAAGCCTGAGTTCAAATAGATAAGGAACCAAAAGCTGGTGCGTTGGGTGTACGACTTTTGTTGTATGTAGCGTCATTTAAAATAGTGGAATTCATCCTCTCATTGGTATTACATGGTTGATGAAAAGTAAATGTGGCCATGGGTTGTATGCCTTTGTGATAGATGACTTGATCACTATTTGATAGTGATTGATTTTTCATGAAGATGTAATAGTTACCATGAGATAAAATAGGATCATATTGAGAGAGTGGATATTGTCCCAAAGAGATCAAGGATACCCTATGAGGGTAACACACTAATGACGAGGTCATTGGACAAGCATTAAGTAGTTGCTTTCGTAATGGTATGTCATTGGGGATAGCTCAATCACAATACTATAGTAGAATAACTTCGTGGCTAAATAAGTTTATAATTAATAGGTGAAAAGCCAAAACTTGATTATAAATTATTTGAGCCTCAACTTCATAGGTCCAATTAGTCTATCCCCTAGCTCGTTGAAACTAAAAATGAATTACATGTTTGAATAAAAATGAACATAATTAATAGAAATAGAGAAATAGGAAACATTCAAGAATGGTTATTTTTTTCTCTAAAATGGAGAAATGGAATCATTTGGAAATGAATGTAGGCTTCCAAAAATGGAAATGAAAATTTGCAATCCTATATAGGATTACTCAAAAAATGATGGAAAAATGATTTTATGTTTTTGGACTATTTTGAAGCTCGAAAATGAAAAAAAAAAAAAACCATTTAGTCATAGTGAACATGTTGAGTTGTGACATATTGAACGAATTTTCTCGAAATTTTACCAGGGGTAAAATTATTAAAATTTTACCAAAGGGTAAAATAATCAAAATTTTAATAGAGTAAAATTGAGATGAAAAAATTATTTAATATGTAAATATTAAAATTTATTTTTGGAAATAGAAAAACTGAATTGGGTTTAATCACATTACAAAGTATTGAGTCAAAAAGGCCCAAGAAGTACTTGTAATTAGACCCAATGTGAGAGAGGTCCAAAATCCCTCGTATAACATTAAGGCTATGTTGGTTGGTATGAATAGCCATTCCACTTAGGTTAGATTCAGTGGTGAATAGTAATTCAATAGTTTAGTTCATTCAATGGGTTATTCAGTGGAATCCATTCTTTCTTTATTCATTAAATTCACCGAATCAACATTCGGTAGAAGAAGTTAAGAATAGCTATTCAACGTCAACACGAAACAGAAAATTTTTGTTTTAGTCAATTTTACTCAGTATTTTTTTCAAACCCACTCTCAGTCATTTTCAAAAGCTTCAAAAATAAATTGCAAAACCCATTTTTGTTTCCATCTTGTTTTTACTTTGATCTTACTCCTCATTCTCTTCTACTCTCAACACTTTCAACTCTTGATTTTCAGAAGATAAAAAAAAATTAAAACTAAAACCCATTTTTTAATAATAGATCTGTAAAATTCTCTTCTACTCTCCATCAATTTCTAGAATATAACAAGAAAGAATAAAAATTCATTTTTCAACAGTTTTAACTCTTAATCAATTTCTAGAAGATAACAAAAAAACTAAAACTAAAACCCATTTCTTAATAATAGATCTATAAAATGTGATTTGGAGAGGGAAGCTTTCTTACCCATTTTTCTTATAGATAACAGATAAATAAAGGGGGAAAACAAGAAGATGAAAAAAAAAGCTTAAATTAGTGACTTTTGAAGCAGGTGAAATAGTGGACGACGGCGCCACCGGTGGTCGACTGTCGGTAATTGATTCCAATTTATGTTAAGAGAAAAGATTAGATGAAGAAGATGAGCAGTTAAAAGTGACGATGAAGAAGATGAGAAGAGAAAAGATTAGATGAAGAAGATGAGAGAGAGGCACGATAAAGAAAGAGAGAAATAAAAACACTAAAAAATAATATTAAATTTTCTATAATGAGGTGGGTGTTAAATCAATTTTAAAAATAATTTTTTAAAATATAAATACATGCATTTTTATATAATAAGTATATAGAAAATACCAAAAAGAAATTTTGAACAAATTAATATTTGAAGTATAATTTATAAAAATATCTCTTGATATTAATTTTTATCATAATATTCTTATTTTAATATTAAATCTAATTAATTTATATATACAAAATATGTATTAATAAAATAAATAAATAATATTTATCAAGTTTAAGGGTTATAATATGTATTAATTCATATTTTAATAATAATTTTAGGTAAAATTTTAATAAAAATTATATTAAGAATGTTATTAAATTATATTTTTTATTTAATTATATTTAGTAATAATTATATTAAAACATGATTAAATTATTTATTATTTTAATAATAATCTTAGTAAATTTTAATAACTATAATTATGCACTTAAAAAAAATCTGTTAAGGGTACTCTGGTCATTTTAGTTTTTTCTTATATTATTACAACATCATTTTATTCAACTAAACACAAGAATACCATTACAGTTCTATTCCATTCCATTTAACCAAACAATTGAATTATTGATTACAGCTCTATTCTATTACAACTCTATTTCATTACAGCGAACTAAACGTGACCTAAGGGGGCGACAACCCTAGTAGAAATACAAGAGTGAGTCGTTCACCCCTCTCCTACTCTAAGTAGGATGTTGTTTTTCTCTTTAAATAAACCTCTACAACTATACAAGGGTTCTACCTTTTCTTTCTATAAATAGATGACATTAGTAGAGCTATTAATATAATTTTTGAGGAATTGTTATTCTGCCAAAAAATAGAGAGAATTTATTATCAACTTATAAACATATTTTTCAGAATAACAATTTTACCAGTTTCTATTAAAAAATAGAGAATTTTCGTTTTCATCAAAATTTTTGTTTCTAGTTCTGTATTTTGATTCAATTAGTTTGAACCCATACTTGAAGCAGTTCATAGTACGAGAATAGTAAAGAAAATCGTTTGGTTGAAAGTAAAAAAAAAAAAATCAATAATCCTTATCCAAAAATACAGATACAAATTTGATTAAGATTTATTACTATAAAATTACAAACTAAGTTAATTTTCAAAATTTTACTTTCACTAATAGTGTATCAAATATGATTTCGAAATAAAAATACAATATATTTTACCTTTTACTTAATTTGTTGACATGGTAAATAATTTAATTTAAGGTTTTTAAAATTGGAATTACCGATGCCATCGATTCATTTAAATAAACTATTAAAAGATGATAAAAATGAAAAATAGAGAAAATTGATTAAAAATCGAAATCAAATGATGAGTGACCCGGCGAATTTCTTTCGTTGAATCCATATTGGGACGGATTCGGATCTCTTAAGATTTGTATGATTGAAAAGAAAACTGAACACGTGGGTGGGATAGTTAAACAGTTGATGGACACCTAAGATTGAGTGCCGGAAATTAAAAGCTGAAACATGGCGGCCTTTCCAACGAAGAATCCCATTTCCCGTGTCTTTATCATTCATTTCAACTCAAAATTCCCCAGTTAAATATATTTTATACTTTTCTTCCTTCAAAATAAATCAATTTAAATTAAATAAATTAACAGCGGTTTATCAAATTTACTTTGTTTTTATATTTTTGTTGTGATAGAATCTATATCATAGCTTCTAAGTACCTCCCTCCTTTTACGCGTTTCCTTTCACACATTTATAACCCCAAACTCTTTCACCCTCTTTCAAGACTACTATAAATTTTCTCTTCCATTTTCTGTGTCTCTGCCTCTCGATTTCATCGGTTGTCCTTTTTGGGTTGTGGGAGGGGATAAGGAAATGAAGAAATCGAAATTATCGAAGCTAGATAGATTTGACAGATTCGATATGTTCATTTCCTTAGCAAAGCAACGATCGGTTCAGATTCTGTTCATCCTTGGTTTTCTGTACTTAATTTTGGTTACCGTCGAGATCCCATTTGTGTTCCGGACTAGGTTAAATACTTTGTCTCAGGAACCATTAACTCGGGTTCCTAGACTCGCTAGCGAGGTTGAATTTCAATACAAAGAGGCACCGAGTCGGCCCTTGAATTGGGTTTCCAAGAACGCGCCCACCCCAACTCAGTTTCAACATCAGAAGCAACTAAAACCCCAGTCTACGATCCTTTCTCGTTTGTCTTTTGATGCCGAATCCTTTGACCCGACTGCGAAAGACGGGTCGTTGGAGCTCCATAAGTCAGCAAAAGTTGCTTGGAAAGTTGGGAGAAAGCTATGGGAAGAACTAGAATCAGGGGAAGTCAAAATTGGCTCTATAAGTAAACCCAAAAAACCCAAGAATGAATCCGAACTATGTAGGCCTTCAGTTTCTTTATCGGAATCGGAGTTTTTGGCCCACGGCAAGGTCATGGTGCTTCCCTGCGGGCTGACTTTGGGGTCTCACATAACGGTGGTGGGGAAACCGAGAGCAGCCCATGCGGAGACAAATCCGAGGATTGCGTTGCTAAAATCCGGGGAAGATTCTGTCATGGTTTCGCAGTTTATGATGGAATTGCAGGGGTTGAAGACGGTGGATGGGGAGGACCCACCGCGGATTCTTCATTTTAATCCCAGGTTGAAAGGGGATTGGAGTAGGAAGCCGGTGATCGAGCAGAACACTTGTTATAGGATGCAGTGGGGAACTGCCTTGCGTTGTGAAGGGTGGAAATCCAAGGTTGACGATGAGACTGGTGAGTTTGGTTTTTCTATTTTTTTTTTTTTTTGATTGAAGGCTATGTTGATGCACATGCTAATCAGAGGTGGATTATTTTTGGTGATCAAAAGGTTGTTTTGTTGGATGTGCATTAGAACCTTCAAATCTTAATCTGTTGGTAGTTTTTAGTTGACTTTTACCTTCTGTAAGTTAAGAAATATTTCTGTTTTGTAATTTGTAATTGATTTCTTCTTAGCATCTTCTTGATCGGTGAAATATTTTGGTTTGGGATTAAGGCCTGTCTAATATGTTCATATGTTAATTCTAGACGCTAGATTTAGGGTGTTTCCGAATACAAATTTTATTTTTCTTAGTGAATTTATTCATTAGCATGTGTGTGTGTGTATGGTACGGTATGTTTGATTTCTTTTAAGTTATTTCATATATTTGAAGGACTGTAAGCCCCAGCTATGTCCGAATACATGTCAGACACAGGTATTAGATATAGATACTTCAAAGAAAATAAAGAATTGGAGTAACATAAAGTTGCTATGCGGATCTGCAAAGGCTATTTCCTGCCATTTTGTTTTTGTTCTTAGGCTTTTCTTCCTTGTTTAAGAGATGAACCATGGCGTGCTTGCTGGTGATATTTGAGCTTTGCCTTCTCTTGTGACTCGTGATTTTATGGTTAGCATTTTGAGTTCTGTGGCATTTGCTTCTTCAAAATCTCCTTTTTAAATATGATGGATTGCAATTTTTCTTGTGTTTCGTCAAAACATTGGCTACTGATATATGTATCTTGGAAGCAAACAGGAGAGACAGGCTGCCCCAAAAAACTTTAAAAAACCTATCAGATTTGCTTTGCGGTTTAATCATGTTGTTCTAGAGCTCTCTTTTGCCTAGACAAAGAGATAAAATAAGAAAGAAAGTTCTCTCCTTTGGTAAACTCCCATAGGTTTCCCAATTATTTCTTCTTTCCTTGCAGTCCTTGCTTCGCCGTCGGCAAAATTACAATATTGCTGTTTTGAATTGTCTGCAATGGCTTCGTTAATTTCATCACTGATTCTCATGCCCAAAAAATTGTCTACTCTGCAGTTGATGGTCAGGTCAAGTGTGAGAAGTGGATACGAGATGATAATGACCGTTCTGTGGAGTCTAACGCAACATGGTGGTTGAAAAGGTTAATAGGTCGAACGAAAAAGGTGACTGTAGACTGGCCATTCCCATTCACTGAGGGGAAGCTTTTTGTCCTGACACTTAGTGCTGGTTTGGAGGGAT
This sequence comes from Gossypium stocksii, assembly GCA_020496765.1. NCBI lineage: Eukaryota > Viridiplantae > Streptophyta > Magnoliopsida > Malvales > Malvaceae > Gossypium > Gossypium stocksii. The sequence continues at coordinate 63,112,907 of CM035622.1, forward strand.
ACCATGTTAGTGTTGATGGGAGGCATATTACTTCTTTTCCTTATCGGACTGTAAGTTGTATGACGTTGACTTAGTATTATTATCATGTTGCATCTTTATTCATTCTTGATATGATTTGATCTTGTTGACAGGGATATACCCTTGAGGATGCCACCGGACTAATGTTGAATGGAGATGTTGATGTCCACTCTATTTTTGCGGCATCTTTGCCTACGTCACATCCTAGTTTTGCTCCTCAAAGGCATCTTGAGATGTCCAATAGATGGAAGGCTCCACCACTTTCTGAGCAACCTGTGGATTTGTTTATTGGTGTACTTTCTGCAGGCAATCATTTTGCTGAGCGAATGGCTGTAAGGAAGTCGTGGATGCAGCATAAACTTGTTAAATCTTCACATGTAGTTGCTCGTTTCTTTGTGGCAATGGTAAGACGAGACTTATTCTACACTTACAAGTTCAATAGTTTCACACCTCAAGTTCTGTTTTTAACCACCAACTCCTTATATTCATACAGCATGCAAGAAAGGAAGTGAATGTAGAACTGAAGAGGGAAGCAGAATTTTTCGGAGATATCGTCATTGTGCCATATATGGACAACTACGACCTTGTCGTGTTAAAAACTGTTGCGATCTGTGAATATGGGGTGAGTAAAAACATTTCCAAGTTCAAAGAAATCAATATTTGAACATCTTCTTGAAGATTGTTTAAAGGGTTTGTTTGAAACAGGGTCGTGTAGCAGCCGCCAAGTATATAATGAAGTGTGACGATGACACATTTGTGAGAGTAGATGCAGTAATTAACGAAGCAAAGAAAGTACATCCCGATCGAAGCTTCTATATTGGCAACATCAACTACTACCACCGGCCCCTACGTGCTGGTAAATGGGCAGTAACATATGAGGTATGCATTCATTTTCTTTAAGTACCTACATCCGACACATTTTCGAAGGACACATACTCGAGTAATACAGTCTAAACCCATTATTCATGTATACAGGAGTGGGCAGAGGAAGTTTATCCGCCATATGCAAATGGACCAGGATATATAATGTCATCTGACATAGCACACTTCATCGTCTCTGAATTTGAGAAACACAATTTAAGTGTAAGTTAACAGTGTCGTCTCTCATTTTTTGCTTTACAAGATCATGGTGCTGCTGGGATGTTTATAATGATATATGTGTATATTTATTGAAATAATAATAAATTAAAAAATGAAAAATGGGCAGTTGTTCAAGATGGAAGATGTGAGTATGGGGATGTGGGTGGAGAAATTCAACAGCTCAAAGGCGGTGGATTATATACACAGTTTGAAGTTTTGCCAATTCGGATGCATAGAAGGTTATTATACAGCTCATTACCAGTCACCAAGACAAATGATGTGCATGTGGGACAAGTTGCAAAAGCAGACAAGGCCTCAATGTTGTAACATGAGATAGTTTTTTTTTTTTTTAATTATATATATATTATATAAATAAATATTTGGTTTTCCATTCTTGGTATCTCTTTCGGATTATATTGTAGGCAGATTTTGCAGCTATAGTCTTTTTTTCTTTGTAAATTTTTGGACATTTTGGGTTAGTTGGATTTAGGTTGTCTCAATTCAAATTTATTCTTTTCAAGTTTCTGTTTTTGTTCTTCTTAATTCAAATTCACTTTCGAATTTATCCAATAATCTCATTTTTAGGTATGTATATGTTCAATTCTTAACTCAATATATCCATATTCTTTACACTCTTAATGTGTCTTAATTTTTATTTATTTATTTATAAGGATATTGTGATTTATTTCATTCGCGATATATAATTTTTGAACTTTTTATGCAATTAATTTAAATTAACATAATTAAAATAATTTTAATAATTAAATTATTATAAAAAAAGTTTAATCTACTATGAATAATAAAGTTTAAATTTATTCTTTAATTTTTAATTATTAATTAATGAAAAGAAATTAAATGTCGAATGTTAATATATTTCTGTCAATTACGAATGGAAAAGCTCTAAAGGTTGAATTTACCTTTTTAATGGTAAGGTATAGTTTTTTATTATTAAAATTAGCTCCTAAATATACTCAATAATTGAATTTGTAAACATGACTCTCAAGTAATATGATATTATTCTCATGAGAACTAATTTCCATCAACTATTCACTTTTATCTGATCTTAGATTAATAAGATAAATTCTAACTATAATTAAAACTAAGCCAAACAAACGAAGAAAAGTATTAACTAAGACAGTGGCAATGAAAACTTTGGGATTTACACAGTTAGATCAATAACTTGGAAATCTATTTTCGGATAATAACCATAGAAATTTGTAGGCAAAATTAGTTAAATATGTTAAAACCTTTTTTTTTTTTTAGAAATTAAACTCTTTTTTTTTTAATTTATCGATTTATGTTGATTTTGGAGAGAGAAAGGAAAACGCATCCTATAGGGCATATTTTCACTGCCATGCTTTTTCATTTTGTTAAAAATTATTTTTTTCTTTTTTCTTCTTATGGTTGAAAATTAAAAGTTTGTAGATTTATTTTTGTTTATGTTTGAGATAGACATTGATTATAGTTTTAAGGAATGTTTGAATTTACGGTGGTGTCGTGGAGCTGGGTGACTTACAAATTTCATCTGCCATGTGAGTATGGAGCCATCTCTAGGGAAGTCAGATCGCGTTACAACTCAAGGTCCCAGTTGATGGTAATTATACGGTCTAGGGTTTCAGTGTAACTAGGGTTTCAAGTTTACAGAGGTTATGCTGTCAAAAGATGGAGCATAAATGGGGCCCCAGTTGGCAATGGTTATGTGAGCACGACAACTAGTTTTTCCTCGTCAGAGAAGGATGTTTTATAAAACCCAAACAGAAGTATGAGGAAGAAAAACACAGTAATGTTTTAGTATAATCAAATATTTTGTTTTATCCATGTCCACCAAAGGCAATGACCCCGTTATTATAACCTGTGACATAATTGGGGTGTAACAAGTTTTACTAGCAGGATCATTACCTTTGGTGGAGATGAACAACATGAATTACTTGATTATACTGGAAGGCCCCTGTGTTTATCTTCTTTGCACTTCTGTATGGGTTTTATAAAGCATGCTCCTCCGACGAGGTGAAATTGGTTGCTGTGCCCGCATAACCATCGTCAATTAAGGCCCCAATTATGCTCCATCCTTTGACAACATAACCTTTGTAAACTTGAAGCCTTAGTTACACTACAACCCAAGACGATATAATCACCACCAACTTGGACCTTGACTCACAAAGTGATCCTGATTTCTTAGGTGATGGCTCCATACTCACATGGTAGGTGAACTTTGTAGGTTACCAAGCTCCATGACATCACCATGAACTCAAACACAGCTTAAAACTATGACTATGTCTCCCTCAAAGTGAGAGAGAAATAAAATCTTTAAACCCGAAAATTTTAACACACAAGAAAAAGAAAAAAATTAAAGGAGACTGATATATGGGTGAGTAGGGGATGAGAGCGTGCATTTATATAGGGGATGGGGTGGGGTAAAAAGGGAATTCTTTTTATCTCAGAAATCCCAGGTTGCAAGGGCTTAGAAGCAATTAAGTTGGCTTGGGTGTAGATTGCATGACCTACATTGACGAAGTTTACAAACTTGAACACACGTATAATGTTTGGAAATCTGAGAAATTCTTTGCTTTCTCAAAATATTGTACTTAATAAATGGACGGAGAAAAACTTAAATAAAAAAGAAACATAAATAATTGTAAATTTTAAACTCACAATATGATATGGTACAAAACAAACCAATTTAATAAATTTGTTTCGTATATTATAAATAAGTATATAATTTGGGATGTAAAACAGAGTATACAATTTTAGAAAATTACAAATAACATAATCATCGATGTCTCGAATGTGTGCCACAATTGGATGGGTGTCGGGAACATCTAGGGTTTCGTCGTACTATTTGGGTTGGCGACTCTTCATCAACTTTGTCTTCATCTTCACGTGCATATTAGGGTTGATTGCCACGATCATCTCCTTCCTTCGTGGCTGACTACGATCGTGTCCTAGTCGCCCACCGTACATCCCCCTGTTTGAGTTGGCAGTTGTGAGGATTACCCACCTTAGTAGAACGAGCTAGGGGTGTTTACGACACTATTGATGGATGTTTATATGGTGTTGCATGGGTCGTTTTTGAATAAAATGTGGGAATTATTGACGATACCAGATGCGTTAGTGTTGCTGGAGGCATCGACGTGTAATATGGTATGGTTGGTGGATGTTGTGCGAAATATTCCCTTAGAGAAGGTGTTGATGTAGGGAATGATTGTGCATGTTTTGGTGCTTGTGTAAAATAAACTAAAGCTGAAGGTGTTGATGTCGAGAATGATTATGTGTGATGTGATGCTTGTGTCAAATAAACTAGGTTAGAACCAAAAATAAATTAACCATACTAACCAAGAGGTTGCACGACAATCGAGTCCTCCGTTGCAGGTGGAGAAGATGTTGATCCCCCCGAGACATCTTCTCCCGACCTAGGATTGATGGACCCTGGTCTTGGTCTCCTATGGTGACATTGCATACCCCTTTCTGAAGTTGGCAGTAGATACGACTTGCTGTTATTCCTGAACCAATCCATGTAATCTAGAGATGTCACCAACTTCGGTGTGAGAAATAGTTCATGCGTTGGCAAGTAATCGTACCTATGCTGCCAAATCTTGATATACTTCTTCTGAAATGTTAGTCAATCTTCCTTGAGTCTTTCCCACATGTTGAACTTGTACAGGTCAACGAGTTCCTGGAGTGGCAATGGAATACATTGCGTAACACTCGATCAGATTTATGCATCTTGACCATTAAAAAAATGATCAATGGCACTTTTAGGTGCAAGATCTTGCAATTGGCAAAAAATTTGACCAAGATGCATTATTGAATCCTCGAATCCAAATATGACATCCATACAAACTAAAATACAAATTTATAAATTTTAGCAGTTGCCTAATATTTAATTTCAAATGTTGGAATAAAAAAATTGAAATTCATAAACTAACCTCCTCTTGGGTTTGTTGATCTAAAGCTAGTCGGATATCTTCAAGCTCGGTCGATATATCGCTATGTCTCGCGGGGTTGTTTCACTTATTCAAATAATATATTATTTCAAAATTACAACAATGAAAAATAAAAAGGGTAATTGTTTAAGTACAGTGCACCTTCTGCTTAAATTGTTTATGTACATCTCCAAAATCCGATATTCGAGCTAAGCATATGAACATAAAAAATTAATAATCTAAACAACATAATAATTAACTATTTAAAATTAAATAATTTAATAATATTTTCTTACTATTTGAAATTGAACATAGAAGATATACTTGTCATAGAAATGAATAAGCTATTTACTATTTATAAATTATAATGAATAAAATAAAATTGAAGAGAATAAAATTCAAAAAAAGAATTAAAAAATAATTGAGGATTGAGGGTTAAGGATTCAAAATTGGAAATTGGAAATTGAAAATTGAGATTGAGAATTTATGATTGAGGATTAAGTATTGAGTATTTGGTTGAAAAGAATGAAGTTTGGAGGGTTTTGTATAAAAAAACTATGGTTGTAGGAATTCTTTTAGTCGTTGAAAATTAATAGCCCGTTTTTGGTAAAAAAAATCAGAACAATGGTTTTGGGACCACAAATCTGATTCCAAAGGGAGAAATTTATTTTAATATTAATTTATGGTCTATAGTATGATGGAAATATCATATGAAAATTTTGTAAAGAAATTTTACCGGTTACATGTTTAACTTGATAAAGGACCAAATTGCACAAAGTGCAAAAGTTGAGTTCTAATAGCTAAAGGGATTAAATAGCTATAGAAATTTAAAGTATATGTTCTTATATGGCAAATAGACCATTTAAAAATGGTTTGTAATTAAGGATGGTGATTCATCCATGGAAAAGAAAATAAAGAAAATGACAAAATTGGAAAGATGAAAAATAAAGGTGATAAATAGTAAACTAAATGAAAATATCATCAATTATCATCATCTTTCCCAAGCTAAAACATGGAAACCCTAGCCATCAGAACTTGAGTTCTAGCAAGCTTATTTGGGTCAATTAGGTGAGTATTCAAGTCTTGTTTTTAGTAATTTTTATATTTTCGAGATGTAACAGCTTAATTTAGCTATCTCGGGGATTTATTTTTAAAGTTATCAAAGCACTAAGGTTTTGCCATGGATGATTATGCATGAGTTATGAAGTTTCTTGGTAGAAAATGAAAGGTTATTGAAAGATAAACAACTTTTGCAATGTGAATTTTTGTGAAAATGTGATTTAGAGACTAAATTAAAAAAATGTAAAATCTATGGAAAGATTATTAATTTTATGAAATACATGGACTGTAAATATTACATGTAAAATTCGACTAGGCTTGGAATAGGGATTAAATTGCAAGAATTTTATTTTCCAAGCCTAGGGACGAAATAGTCATTAATTAAAAGTATAGGGAAAATGGTAATTTTGCCTAAAATGTAAATTAGATTGAATTGAGTATTAATTGATATTAAATTTACTCGTATAGATCCGAATAGACCAAATTTAGAGTTAGAACGAGAAAAGAGAAATATCGAATTAGTAGATTGCACATACACGAACATTTGTCGAGGTAAGTTCGTGTAATTGAATTGTGTTTACTTATGTTTGAATTGAATGTGTACATATGAATTTTATAAAAGTCATAAATATATGAAATTATCACATATCTGACAATACCGGAAAAATGTCAAGTCCCATTTGAATAAATTAAAGTCGATGGATACAGGATTTCCCGATTGGTATTGATCTTGCATATGTTGCAGACATACCGTAGCTTGAAAGAACATCCCAATATAAGCCCTTTCAAGCTTCCTGTTATAGTGTTCCTGGGAGCATTCTGAGCTGTAGTGATTTGCATATGTTGCAGACTACCGCAGTTCTTTGTGAGTGTCCTGTTATGCGTTCGGTTGTGATCCTGCATATGTTGCGAACACAAACGCAGCTCTTTGTGAGCGTCTTGATGTGGCTCGCTTGAGCTTCCCGTTATAAGCTATCCAGTGCTACCCGATAAGTTCTCTTTGGAGCTACTCATTATAAGTTATTTGTGAGCTTTTTGTTATATTGTCCGAATACGCTTTTTGTTATATGGCTTATATGAGCTGTAACACCCCTATCCCATAACCGTCGCCGGAATAGGTAAGGGGCATTACCGGACTTGTAACTCAGATCAGAACAGTATATTATCAAACATATAACAAATATCATTTTAATTCAATAGTTTTCAAACATTCATGATCGTATCATGTTTTAATCAAACATATAAAGCTCTAGTAATACAATAGGGACTAATTCGATAACATATAAAAGATATAGGAAAAATTAAGAAAATTTTTGAAATAGGGTCACACGGCCGTGTGCCTCACATGGGCACCAGACACGCCCATATGTCTGGGCCGTGTGAAAATAGGGCATACCTACTGACTTGGCCACACGATTACTAGACACACCCATGTGTCTAGACCGTGGGTCATCCTGACTTGGCTACACGGGTACCAGACACACTCGTGTGTCTAGCCTATGCACCAACCTGATTCAGCTACACGGTCACCAGACTCGCTCGTGTGTCCAGCTCGTATGCTAAACTGACTTAACTAACCACAAAACAGGGGTTACACGGTCGAGACATACGCCCATGTGCTCTGGTTGTGTGGCACAAAATAGGCTTGGTTTAAACCACATTTCCCCCACATATTTCTTGTACCTACAATAATCATTTTTGCACCAATTCCTTATACCAAATAAGCAACCAATTCAACCATTTTCAAGACACATATGGACCATTCAATATCAACCAAAACCATACTATTTAAAACACAATTCATATATCATTATCCAAGGATTCATTTCATACCAATCTTACCAATTATCAAACATCAACTATACCAAAACATCATTCATCAAATTTACCATGTAATAGACATATCATATAAAAGTTTCATGCCAAAATAACCATTTCCAAACCAAGCCACATCACATAGCTTGGCCAGATGCCAAAATTCATGCCATATACTAGCATAAGTGACCCAAATGATTCAACTTAAAAACTAGCCTATACATGCCATATTTACATCATTTACAAAAGCTCCAAAAGTACTAAAAAGTTGCTTGGATAGTGCGGTTGCAATCTCTAACTTTGTCCAAATTCAAGCTAGCTTCTGAAATCTATAAAACACGAGAAAAATAAATAGAGTAAGCTTTAAAAGCTTAGTAAGCCCGTATAATATAGAATTAAACTTACTAAATTTTCATTAAGCATTTAAAACAATTTAAAACCAATTCATTTGCTCATATTGCCTATTCACATCATTCAACCACATGTTAGTCACTTATAAATTATATAATCATCCATTCAAAGGATGAAACCAAGCATATAACTTTCATATAACAATCCAATATTTGTATCCCATCACATATCAACTTTCATTTACAAGGTTCATACATACCATGTGACCTTTCATCTATACATATCATATACATCATTTGACATATCATCATATAATACATATACTCTCATACCATTTAATTCATATAAACCATGTAAGTTCATGTATCATATACCATGTAATCATCTACTTCTTATAACATATAATTCATGTAATTTGTAATTCATGTAACATATAGTCCATGTACATTTTATAACTCTTTTAACATGTATTCATATCGGTATAATGCCCGTTGAACCTTTGGAAACATCGAGGGATACTCGGGTGATGCACACTAAGTGTATATATATCTGTAATCCATCAATTCATCATATATGCTCTTTCGAGCCATGTACGGTATGCTCCTCCTGAGCCAGTAATTGTAAGCTCAAATGAGCTGAAATGGTAAGCCCGAAGGTTGAACTGTAAGCTCATGAGCTGTGGTGAGTCCGCAACGAATGCAGGAGGTTGACTAAATATGCAAATTACCAAAATAACCATAATATAAAACATGTATAATTATTCATTTTATGGATACTACAGTCCATATACATTAATGAAGGGTAAATTACACCTTAAGGACTTTTAATTATAAAACCATAGCCATTTAAGCCATTTTACTAATAGAACTCATGTTTTTCACTTTAGCGATTTAGTCCTTTTTACCGAATTAACTATTTAATCGGTAAAATTTCTTTACGAAACTTTTATACGGTAACACTATCATGTAATAAGACTTATTAAAATAATAAAATAAATATTTTGACTCGGTTAAGTGGTTCCGAAACCACCTGTCCAGATCAAACTCAAAATTGGGCTATTACATGAGCATCCTGTTATATGGCTTGAGAGAGCTTTCTGTTAATGTGCTCGTAAGAGCATTCTCGAGTGTGAATTGAAGAATTATGATTTCTACACTTCGAGTGTGCTACCGGTGTGTCCATCGATATTTTCAATGATTTAACAGGTAAAATTGTAACAAAAGAATATATGAACATGAAATGAATTATTACAAGTATCTGTTGGAAGTACATGAAAAAGATGATATATGATATATGGAAATATGAGATGATGATATATGAACATAGAAATATGCTTGATGAATATGTTCATTTGTAACTAAAAAAGTGTACACCTCAAATGTACACCTCAAATTGTTAATTCAAATGATTAAAAGGGTAAAGTTCCGACATGAAATAATCTGAACTCAACACAAATTATTATGAAAACGTATTTGAAATACAAGAATGATATTTGTACATGTTATATGAATTCATGATATGAAAAGTATATGTACATGGAAATCTAATTATTGATAAGTCCATACATGTTTCTTGATAGTATGAGTATGTGACTAACAAGGGTGATGAGAATCTGTGTTAGGGATCTTGATCAAATTGATTGAATGTGTCTCACATGTCTATCTTGAATATGTAAATGAATGGTAAGTTAATTACCATGTTATACGAACTTCTAAGCATTATATGCTTACTCTATTTTATTCTCCTCTGTTCTATAGTAATTTGGAAGCTTGTTGGATTGAAAGCTCGGCAGAGATCACTCACACTATCCATCTATACGGTGAATCAATTATAGTTATAATGGCATGTATAGGTTAATTAGCCAATGTTGGCATGTAAATGTTTTGGTTACATCTAGCCATTGGAATGACTTGTGATGAATGTGTTTTGATATGTATAAATGAGACTATAACATGTTTGTTGTGTGGTTAAATAGTTGATTAATAGAGGTCATGTTGGCATATGGATAATTTTAGCATATTTGGTAAGATATGCATATAAGTGAATTTGATAAGTAAAATTATATATATTTGTTTACAAGATAACAAAGTGTCATCTGAGGTACTTAAGAGCACATTTGTTGTATGTAATGATATGCTATGCATGAGACTTGGTATGACTTGATTTAAATGTCTTGAAATGGTTAGTGATTGTGTTTAAGTGTTTAGGTAAGTGAAAGGTGAAATTGGGTGGGGAATGAAGCTTGGAAATAACCTTATTATGTCCACACAAGTAGAGACACGAGCATGTGTCTCAGCTATGTATGACACATGGCCTACTAAACGGCCATGTGTTTTGGCCGTGTGTCCCTTGCATCTTAAAATTGAGAAACAGAATACTCAAAATTAACCACATGGCCTAGCACATAGGCGTATAACTTGGCCGTGTGACCCTTGTATTTAAATGAATTACAAAATAGAAAGTTACACTGGCTGAAGACACGACCGTGTGACCTACTTTATATACCACACGGCTTGGGACATGGGTGTGTCACTTGCCCGTGTGAGCCACATGGCTTGACCACATGAGCGTGTGTGACCTACACCTAGAAAAAAATTTTATGTTTCATGAAAAATTTCTTGAGTTCTCGTTTTAGTCCTAACTCAATTCTAATGTATATTTTGGGCCTCGGGGGCTCTTATTAGGGACTTTATGATAGACTTCTGATATGAAAACTGTATGATGTGTAATGTTTGTTAACTGTTCTAATATCTAAAGTAATGCTCCGTGACATTGTTCGAGCGATGGATACGGGTTAGGGGTGTTACATTTGTTGGTATCAGAGCTACAATTTAGTCAATTTTTGAACTAAATGTAGCATATGTGAAGTCTAGAATTAGATGCCATTATATAACCTGTGATAGTGTGGTATCTCCTAACTTTTATGAGAATTGTTTTACTAATAGACAAAGATGTTTTGCAACCGAGCTAATTCCGATAATGTTGAAAATAATACTCAAGTCTGATTTTAAAGGTTGGTTATGATGAGTAGAGACTCATAAAGGTATGAATAAATGTTTGTACGGAACATGTTGATGATAAATGTCATGTTATAAGTGTGTATGTATGAAAGTCAAATTTTGAGGCTTTACGATCTCCACCCCCTCACCAGTACAGTTTTATACAATGAAATTTACAAGATTTATATTGATTAAGTTCACAAGTGTGAAACTAAAGAGTTCAGTGGCTGAATGATTAATAGTGCAGTTAGAGCTGAGAAATGGGTTAGTAAGAAAAGACGATTTTAAAAGAGATATCAGAATTTTTTTGAAGATTATTCAAAATACACAATGTTACTACTAAGGAAGAAGTTACTCATGAAAAATCAATTTATTTAGTTATGGTATCTACAGAATGAATTAACCGGAAAATTTCTTCTGAATTAGTTCTTTTAGTGAACTGAATAAATGTGGGATCATTGATGACTTTAGTAGTCCGTGGAATATTGATGAAATTGTAAAGATGTCTGAATACAGTTGATATAATTGGATATCTTACAACGATCGCTTCTGGGCATTCTATATTTTCTGTTATTTTCAGAGGCATATGTAAATGTTTATGTTCAGATGCGATACTTATCATATAGGAAGGCTGGCTAACTATAATAATAGACGGAATTTTTGTAAGTCTGGTTGATTCATGAGCAGTATTGCTCTATCTTCCTCTAGTTTTCTAAATTATTATGTTTGAGAGAAGACTTGATGATAAGATTCATATGATACAATTTTCTATTTTTACTGGTTGAAGCTCTGAATTGCAATCATACAATTTATATTATCTCTATCACAATTGTTTTTAGTGCATATGTGCGATATTCCTCTTCTAGATTTTCTCTGAGATATCATCAATCTTTTATTATTTAATGTGGTTTTTATTTTCAGAAATTCAGTAAAGCTTTACATGTTGGATTTCGCTATTCCAGTTTTCCTGTTATTCTTATGGTCTAATTTCATCTAGCAAACATGGTTTATCTGTAAAAGATATTCATTGGCCAGAGGGAAATTGCATTTACTATTATAACTACTGACTCGATCATGGGAGTTCAGTAATATGGATCCCAGATTATAGAAGTTATATTACTGCCCTGGTTGTTATTAGGAATTATTTTCGGTTTTTCTCTTCTATTTGGAGAGTACTATTGATGTTGAGGTATTGTTCCATCTATACTGTTGAAATGTCAGTCCTATTGTGGCACTATGGTTTTAATCTATCAGATGATTGTGGTTTCAAAATAATTCAAAGCTCCGATATTAGCATTGAAATAGCTACATTGATGACATGGTTATTACAGAAAGGTACAAGATTTGAATGGCCTGATAAGTGTCAGTAAAGTTTTGACCAGATGAAAGCTCTGTTGGTCGAAGCACCAATTTGGGTTCAATTTGAATTGGGTAAGGAATTCGTGATTTATAGCGATACATCATTAAATGGTTTAGAATGTGTTTAGATGCACAAATGCAAAGTAATAGCCTATATTTCTAGACAGTTAAAGCCGTATGAAAGAATTACCTGATACATAATTTAAGATTTGCAACTATTATATTTGCATTAAAAATCAGTGACATTATCAGTTGGTGAAAAATGTTATATGTTTAATGATTATAAAAGTTTAAATTATTTGATGTTGCAAAAAGATTTGGATCTGAGATAGCATAGATAACTAGAGTTATTGAAGACCATGATTTGATAATTGATTTTCATTTGGGAAAATCAAGTGTAATTGCTGATGCTCTAAGTAGAAAGTCTCTTTTTGCCTTGTTAGCCATCCATACCTAATTGTAATTGTCTGATAATGGTTTAATTTTAGCTGAGCTTAAAGCTAAACTAATGTTTCTACAACAGATTTGTGAAACTCAGAAAAGTGATAGCAAGTTGTAAGTTAAACGGATACAGATTGAATCAACTTCTGATTTAAAATTTCAAAATAGATCTAATAATTGTTTGTTATTCCGAGGTATAGCCTGTATACTGAAGGATTCAGAGCCTGTATAGAAAATTTTACATGAATGCTCACAGTAGTACTATGTCTGTTCATCTAGGGAATAATAAAATGCATAACGATGCAAAACAGATGTACTGGTAGTCTGAAATAAAATGTGGTATTTCTAAAATTGTATTCAAATGCTTGATATGTCAGTAAGTTAAAGTTGACTATCAAGTATTGGTACCTTCGAGACTGTTACAGTCAGTGGCAATACTGAAATGGAAATGGGATAAAGTTTTTATGGATTTTGTATAAGGATTACCTCTGTCTCTGAAAAACAAAGATGCTATTGGGTAATCATTGATTGTTTGATGAAATTTGCATATTTATTCCTTGTATGAATGGATTTCTCACTTAATAGATTGTCTGAATTATATGTTCTTGAGATTGTCAGATTACATGGTGTGCCAGTATCTATTATCTCTGATAGAAATCCATGGTTCATATCTTGATTTTAGAATAAATTGCAAGAAGCTTTAGGTACATAGTTACATTTCAGTATCGTATTTCACCCTCAGATTGATGGACAGTCTGAACGTGTGATTCAGATTTTAGAAAATATGCTTCGGTGCTGTGTATTAGAATTTAAAGGTAATTGGGAAAAATATCTAACTTTAGTTGAATTTGCATACAATAATAGTTATCAGTTCAGTATTAAAATGGCATCGTACAAAGCTCTGTGTGATCATGAATATAAAACTCCATAGAAATAGATTAAGCTTAGTGAGAAAAAAGATACATGGAGTTGATCTGATTTGTAAAACTAAAGAAAAATGAAAGTGGTCTGAAATAGTTTTAAGGCAGTTTTTTATTGTCAAGAGATCTTAAATGGGTTTGAAATAAAAAAATAGAGATCTGAGTTAGCAACAAAGTATTCTTGAAAAATTTACCATGGAAGAAGTTCTCTAGTTTGGCTGTAAAGGCAAATTAAGTTCGCAATTTGTCGGGACATATGAAATCATTAAAAAGAATTGGATTTCATGCATATCGATTGGCATTATTGCCAAAGCTAGATAGAATTCACAATGATGTTTATGTGTATATGTTACGATGGTGTCGACCAGATCCGTCACATGTTATTTCTCTGAAAGATATTAAAATTCAGCTTGACATGACTTATATTGAGGGACTGATTGAAATTCTAGTATGTGAAGTGAAAGAAATGAAATAAAAAGGTAGCTTCAGTAAAAGTTTTCTGGCAATGACATGATATAGAAGAAGCTACCTGGGAACTGGAAGAAATTATGAGAAAGTAATATCTAAACCTATTTACTAGTAAGATTGAGGATGAAAATTCTTAAAGGGAAAGTTGTGACAGCTCGTTTTCGATAAAAAAATCCGAAACGGTGGATTCAGGACCACAAATCCGATTCCGAAGGGGAAATTTATTTTAATATTATTTTATGGTCTATAGTATGATGGAAATGTCATATGAAAATTTTGTAAAGAAATTTTACCAGTTACATGTTTAACTTGATAAAGGACCAAAATTGCACAAAGTGCAAAAGTTGAGTTCTAATAGCTAAAGGGATTAAGTAGCTATAGAACTTTAAAGTCGAGGTCCTTATATGGCAAATAGACCATTTAAAAATGGTTTGTAGTTAAGGATGATGATTCATCCATGGAAAAGAAAATAAAGAAAATGACAAATTTGGAAAGATGAAAAATAAAAGTGATAAATAATAAACTAAATGAAAATATCATCAATTATCATCATCTTTCCCAAATTAAAACATGGAAACCCTAGCCATGAGAACTTGAGTTCTAGTAAGCTTATTTGGCTCAATTAGGTGAGTATTCAAGTCCCGTTTTTAGTAATTTTTATATTTCTGAGATCGTAACAGCTTAATTAGCTATCTCGAGTATTTATTTGTAAAGTTTTCAAAGTACTAGGGTTTTTCCATGGATGATTATGCATGAGTTATGAAGTTTCTTGGTAGAAAATGAAAGGTTATTGAAAGATAAACAACTTTTGCAAAGTGAATTTTTATGAAAATGGGACTTAGGGACTAAATTGTAAAAATGTGAAATCTATGGAAAAATTTTAAATTTTATGAAATACATGGACTGTAAATATTACATGTAAAATTCATTTAGGCTTGGAATAAGGATTAAATTGCAAGAGTTTCATTTTTAGAGCCTAAGGATGAAATCATCATTAATTAAAAGTATAGGGAAAAATGGTAATTTTAACTAAAATGTAAATTGGATTGAATTGAGTATGAATTGATGTTAAATTTACTCATATAGATCTGGATAGACCAAATTCGGAGTTAGAATAAGGAAAGAGATGTCGAATTAGTAGATTGTACATACACGAACATTTGTTGAGGTAAGTTTGAGTAATTGAATTGTGTTTATTTATATGTTTGACTTGAATGTGTACATATGAATTTTATAAAAGTCATAAATAGATGAATGATCACATATCTATCAATGCCCGAAAAATGTCAAGTCCCGTTTGAATGAATGAAAGTCGATGGATACAGGATTTCCAGATTGGTGTTGATCTTGCATATGTTGCAGACATACCGTAGCTCAAAAGAGCATCCCAATATAAGCCCTCTCAAGCTTCTTGTTATAGTGTTCCTACGAGCATTCTGATCGGTAGTGATTTGCATATGTTGCAGACTATCGCAGCTCTTTTTAAGGGTCCTATTATGCGATCGTTTGTGATCCTACATATGTTGCGGACACAAACGCAGCTCTTTATGAGCGTCCTGTTATGCGATCAGTTGTGATCCTACATTTGTTTTTGACACAAACGTAGCTCTTTGTGAGTGTCCTGTTATGCGATCAGTTGTGATCCTGTATATATTGCAGACACAAATGTAGCTTTTTGTGAGTGTCCTGATGTGGCTCGCTTGAACTTTTCGTTATAAGCTATCCAGTGCTACCCGATAAGTGCTCTTTGGAGCTTTCCGGTAAGTGCTCTTTGGAGCTACCCGTTATAAATTTTTTGTGAGGTTTTTGTTATATTGCCTGGATACATTTCTATTACATGGCTCATATGAGCATCCTATTATATAGCTTGAGAGAGAGCTTTCTGTTAATGTGCTCATAAGAGCAATCCTGAATGTGAATTAACGAATTCTAATTTCTACACTTCGAGTGTGCTACCGGTGTATCCATTGATGATTTCAATTATTCAATAGGTAAAATTGTGACAAAAGAATATATGAACATGAAATGAATTTTTACAAGTATCTGCTGGAAGTACATGAAAAGGATGATATATGATATATAGAAATATGTGATGATGATATATGAACATAGAATTATGCTTGGTGAA
This sequence comes from Gossypium stocksii, assembly GCA_020496765.1. NCBI lineage: Eukaryota > Viridiplantae > Streptophyta > Magnoliopsida > Malvales > Malvaceae > Gossypium > Gossypium stocksii. The sequence goes on from CM035622.1 coordinate 63,129,468, forward strand.
TATGTTCATTTGTGATTAAAGAATTGTACACCTCAAGTGTACTACCCATGTGACATTGTTAATTCAAATGATTAAAAGGGTAAAGTTCTGATATGAAATAATCTAAACTCGAGACAAATTATTATGAAAACGTATTTGAAATACAAGAATGAGATTTGTACATGTTATATGAATTCATAATATGAAAAGCATATGTACATGGAAATCTAATTATTGATAAGCCCATACATGTTTCTTGATATTTGTATGAGTATGTGACTAACAAGGGTGATGAGGATATGTGTTAGGGATCTTGATCAAATTGATTGAATGTGTCTCGCATGTCTATCTTGAATATGTAAATGAATGGTAAGTTAATTACCATGTTATACGAACTTACTAAGCATTATATGCTTACTCTGTTTTATTCTCCTTTGTTCTATAGTAATTCGGAAGCTTGTTAGATTAGAAGCTCTGTGGAGATCACTCACACTATCCATCGGCCTATTTCGGTATATACAGTGAATCAATTATGGTTATAATGGCAAGTATAGGTTAATTAGCCAATGTTGGCATGTAAATGTTTTGGTTATAACTAGCCATTGGAATGGCTTGTGATGAATGTGTTTTGATATGTATAAATGAGACTATAACATACTTGTTGTGTGCTTAAATAGTTGATTAATAGAGGTCATGTTGGCATATTGATAATTTTAGCATTTTTGGTAAGATATGCACATAAGTGAATTTAATAAGTTAAGTTATATATATTTGTTTACAAGATAACAAAGTATCATCTGAGGTACTTAAGAGCACATTTTTTGTATGTAATGATATGCTATGCATGAGACTTGGTATGACTTGATTTAAATGTGTTCAAATGATTGGTGATTGTGTTTAATTGTTTAGGTCAGTGAAAGGTGAAATTGGGTGAGGAATAAGGCTTGGAAATAACCTTATTTTGTCCACACAGGCAGAGACATTAGCGTGTGTCTTAACCGTGTGTGACACACGGCCTAGTACACGGGCATGTATTCTGGCCGTGTGTCCCTTGCATCTTAAAATTGAGAAACAAAATGCTCAAAATTAACCATACTGCCTGGCACACGGGCGTGTGACTTGGCCGTTGACCCCTGCATTTAAATTAATTGCAAAATAGAGAGTTACACGGGCTGGGGACACGACCGTGTGACCTACTTCATATATCACATGGCTTAAGACATAGGTGTGTCACTTAGCCATGTGAGCCACACGGCCTGATCAAATGGGCGTATGTGCTTTGCACCTAGGAAAATTTTTGATGTTTCACGAAAAATTTCCTGATTTCTCAATTTAGTCCCAACTCAATTCTAATGTATATTTTAGGCCTCGGGGGCTCTTATAAGAGTCTTTATGATAGATTTCTGATATGAAAATTGTATGATGTGTAATGTTTGTTAACTGTTCTAAAATCTCTAGTAATGCTCCGTAACCCTATTTCGGTGGCGGATAAGGGTTAGGGGTGTTACAAAAAAAGTTATCGTTGGAATAGTTATCATTAAAAGGAAAACACATCCTACAGAATGCATTTTCACTAATGTGGCAATGAAAATGTGCCCTGTAGGACATATTTTCCTTTCTATCTCCAAACATCATAGGTCGGTAAATTTAATGTAAATCGTGATTGGTGAATACCCAACCTTGCGGGGGAACACTCACGTGTTCGAAATACAATGAGGATGAAGGAGGTATGAAGGTTATGACTGGTTTAATGGATCTAATGAGCGGAATGAAGATACAGGAAAAATGGTTCTTCGAAACTAGGATCAGAAGCTAGCACAAGGAAGAGAGTATGTGGATAAAAAGGTGAACATTGTGTAAAACAAGTGTGAATGTTGCATGAAAAATGTAAACAATACGGTAGACTGTCATAAAAGGGTAGTCCTCTAAGGTGACATACCAATAGAGTTGTGGTGCCTAATGTCTGGTATACGCAGTTCTCGAATAATGGATAGTGTCAGCCGTGGGGCTGAGTCTGTTTATGAAAGTATCCACCAGCAGATGCTTCAGAATAAAAAGAGTTGTGTCCATCAGATGTGGCGTACCATTTTGTTAGTCTAAGTCTTAATCTCTTAATGTCTATTAGTCACTATTATGGGACTTTGCTTCCTTGGAACTCACTAAGTTCTTATGACCTTACTTAATTTCTTTCTTCTTATTCTCAAGCTCTTAGGTTGGACATCGTCGGAGTAGGGAATCAGCCAAATTAGCGGCCTACTATGAGCCATCTCTTGTCTTGGTGTAACATGTAATTCCTAGGGTGTTTAGTTGCCATTAGTTGAAATTATCAACCTGTATTTGAAATGATATTTTGTAATTTCGAATGTTTATTTGTAGCCTTGTTAGGTTTTATGCCAAACTTGATTTTATGTGATATAGACTTAAATGAATTTTTAAAATACAACTCGAGTGATAACTCAATTGGGAAATTTTATTCGAGCTTATGAATATTTATGAAGATTCCGCTAAAAGCTATTTACTAATATCGTATTTTAAAGTTGCATGATACTATTCTAAATTTTCTTTCAACCTACTATATGTTTTCAAAATATCGGGATACTACTCTAGCAAGCTGGTATCCGCCAAACTAGGAAGTTAGTTTTCAAATGGTATAGTCAGTTCAATGGTTTAACTTGTGACGCTCCATACCTAGATTTGAAGATCAAGGCGTAAGGTGTTACAGGTAAAGTTATGCAAATATCCACCAAATGAGAATGTAGACACTCAATTTTGCCCGGGCCCAGAAATAAGTCCAAAAACAAAAATAATAAACCCAAAAAAAAAAAAACGAAGTCCAAGTCCAGTCCAGAATTACAAATATAATTTGGCCCGATCGGAATGGCCCATTACTTGAAAAGATTTAAGGCGCATCTACAAGCTTGACTCATATGGAAATATAATCTTCAAGGATATGCAATCTTAGATATGATATGCAATCTTAGATATGATACAATCTTAGATATGATTGCAATCTTAGATATGATATGCAATCTTAGAAGATATGATTTTGTAATCTTAGAGATTTAATTTGTAGATACCTTTTAATCTTAACCGTTGATGTAATTGATCTGTACCGTTGGATTTGAGGAGGCTCAACTATAAATAGAGGCCTCTCCTTCATTGTAAAAGACACTTGAGTTTTGAGAAGCAATAAAAATTCTTGAGAGCTTTCACTCAAATTTCTCTCCCTCTTACGTTCTTATTTTCTGCGGTTTGTTCTTATTTTATTCTTTGTTCATCTTTGTTTTTCAACCTTTTTTATTTTGATTTAATCCATGTTTCCTTAATTTTTTTATTTTTTTATTGTTTTTTTAAATTTAACTCAAATCATTGTTTTAAAAAATATATTTCATTTAATTGTCATTTTTATCCAAAAATTATTTTTTTAATTAAAGGCAATATTTGACATTTAGGATTTTCGAGAAAAGTAGTGCCCTAACTTACTGGGTTGCAATTTTTCTCGTCGAATTCGAATATCCAAGTACCCTTCTAAATGTTTTGAGTTTTAAAATATAAACAACTATTCTTGAGATTTCAAAACGTTGTGTCCTAACTTACTGGATATGGCGTTTTGTTGTTTCAAGATAGAAATTTTCCAAAGGCAAGCTTAGCTTCAAAGATTTTGAAATATTACGTCCTAACTTACTGGATGTGATGTTTTGATTCGTTTGAGATAAGTGAGTCTTAGTTTTCAAGTTCGAGGCATTCAAATAGTTTTCTTTCAAAAGAGGATTGCATTTTAAAACTTTCAAATTTCCGACATAAAAGACGTCAAATAATCAATTAGGTACCAATTTTTGGGCGTTACGAGGGTGCTAACCCTTCCTCGTACGTAATCGACTCCCGAACCCGTTTTCTCTATTTCGTAGACCAAAACTAATGATTTTAAAACAAAATGTTTTAAAGGTGATCCAATCACACCTAAAAAGATTGGTGGCGACTCCCGTTTTTAGTTTTTAAAGTCGAACCCCGTTTTTTTTCAAACCCGTTAAAAATGGTTTCAACAGAGAAGTTTGAAAAGTTATTATGAAATAGGTACCAAATGGCCTAATTTTTTATCAAAAACAGAGTCGATGTCTCGATGAGCAATCTTCGTCCTCACAACGTCATCAACAGTATGTGACGTTGCAACATCAAGTGGCCTAACATTGTGACATGAAAAATTATTTGGCGATGTCATGACGTAGAAGTGTTAACATCACGACATCGACTCAGAAATTTCAAAACTTTAGAATTTGACACTATTTCATGCTCAAGAAAAAAAAAAGAGCTTTTGTAAGCTCGATTGAGACTTGAAACTAATTGTGTATCATAATCAAGTGTGTTTATGACATGATTGTATGTTTGGATTATTTATTTATTGTATATTTGACAGTAGTTGTTCCAGCAATGGATGTGGCATCCTATAGCTTGAACTCGGCGTTCAGGTAGGGCGAGGGGTGTTATAGAGGGAGGATGATCTAGCCTTTATACAATGGTGAGGTCGCTAAATTGTTAAATGTTAAACCAATGTTAGGATTTAAAATCATTGTTTGTACTGTGAGAAAGATAGGGGATTATTGCTTTGGGCAAAACCCTACAGAGGTAGACTGGAGTCGAATTGTGTAAATATCAGTGTTCTTTTTTGGTTTCGTGGTTGAAATCATAGTCACAATCCAAACACTACTTTAGCCACAATTTCTATTTTGGAAAGCAAGTTCCTCCCTGTTTCTACACTTGAACAATATCATAAAAAACTTTGCATAACATTCATACATGAATTAGTAAAATTCTGCTTAAAATGAATTAATACTCTAAAAAAAATAAAACACAAATGGTATAAAAATTAACATATGAATAACTATAAAACAAATCATTAACATATAAAAAAATTATAAATTTATAACACTTTTCAACACAAAAATAACACCAACGTAAATACAAACACAACACAATTAAATAAAATTTTATTATAGACTACTTGGAAAAAAAAAAAAAAAAAAACTGACCTCACTACATAACAATACAACAGATATAGTCGTTCTGAAATTTTAGGCAACACATAGCAAAAGCAGCAAAAAAGCGGATAATAGCAGATTTATAGGTGTCAGCTTGTTTGAATGTGAAGGCAGTGGTGATGTCCTGGGGCTCGGTGCTTCGACAGCGGTAGCATTTTCCCTCGAGCATGTGTAATTGCAGTGGCTCGGCGGCACAACTCGATAAACTCCACTGCTGGTTAACAAGTAGATGTCTTTGCTATTGTCCTGACCAAATGAGAAAATATAACCCAATGCCGGAAGGTCACTTCCTGGGACACTGCTGCATTGTAAAGGAGAGTCTCTTGCACAACCAAAACGAATCGTGCTCGTAGAAAAGTTGCCACTGTTTTCCGGGTCTTCAGTTGCTGCCCATATTGCACCTGAATACAAGTCTGCGTACAGGTACCTGATATAAAAACACACAAGCATTAGCAAGAATTGTTCGCCTCGGCCTGCCTAAGATACGGAAAGACTGTCATCTGTCTGGAAAGGCCAAAGTTCTTTTTCTTACCTTCCATACATACAAGGATCGGTGTTGGACCGGTAAAAGTAGCCTCCTATAATCGAGGCTGATCCTATTTTCTTGTTTACTTCGGAGTGATTGTATCCCATAACTGGGAAAATGGGGTTAATGGAATTTGCAGATGTGTTCCCTCCAGGTGATGATGTTGGATTGAAACGATATGGACCCTCGTAAACACGCCAACCGTAGTTTCCGCCTTTGCTGATGATGTCAACCTCTTCATACAGATCCTGTGAATTCATAAAATTCGAAATATCAAAACTGTCAAAAACTTTCTCAACTCGGAATTTGATCTAACATGTTACACACCCCGCATTTTAGTTGCATCTCATTGAAACAAAGACACTGGAGATGGTAACCAAATCGAACATGACATCAAGAGAAAAATCAAACCTCGCCAACGTCGCCACACATAAAATAAGAAGGCCGCTCTGAATCGAAACTGCAGCGCCAAGGATTTCTGAACCCAAAAGCCCATATTTCAGGCAGCAAGTTTTCGTCTTCGCTATATGGATTGTCTTTGGGGATAGAGTAGTTTCCCCATAGACCAAGTCTATTAATCTCCGCTGCACCTGGAACAACATATTGTCAGTTAAAATGAATAGCAAGCACCTGAATTATGCAACGTTGAATAATGCTGATCCATGACCGAAGTCGGCATAAACGAGTGAAAATCGATACATACTCGGTATATTATCTACATCAAGCCTCATGATTTTGCCAAGCACTGATTTCTTGTTTTGAGCAAAGTTGTATGGATCACCGTCACCACCACCATCCCCCATCATAAAGTATAGATACCCATCTGTAGGTCCAAAAAGAATCTGTCCACCATGTTGTGAAGTAAAAGGAAGTCCCATAGTGAAAATCCTTCTCACTTCTGATGGCCTAGCATTTTCTACCTGAAAAAAAGGTTTAATTCAATTAGAATATTGGATCTAAAAAAGGAAGTTTTAAGTGCATAAAGATGTGTACCGAGGAAGGCTGCGTCGCGGAACCATTGCTAGTATACTCTGCAACAACACTTTGATACTGACATGGTTGAGCACCATTGTCTGTACCTAGTTTTGAAGGATCACAGTTCACATCCGAGTTACAGGAACATCTTCCAGTACATCCGGGCGATGTACCCTTGTTACAATTAAATGAGGCAAAGAATCGGCCGTTCTGCGTGAAGTTAGGATGAAAAGCAATCCCCATCATCCCAAATGCAGTATCAAAATGAACTTCATCAGTAAGGTCTATGAAGGGATTGGACTCATCAAGCTCCAATGTTCCTCCTGATCCAACTTTCGGAATAGTCGCCAACCAAATCTTTCCTTGTTGATTGGAGAAGAATGCACGGTTCGATCCATCGGGGTGAGCAGCCATATCCAAGTAACTTCCATTCCCAATTTTCTCAAGGCACAAACCATTTGGAGCACTAGGAGTTCCAGTCTCATTTAATGTAACAGGTTCACCATCATAGCAAACTGATTCATCAGTAGATGCTCCACCAAAGGCATTACAGAAATCAGTTTTGGACTGCCAAAGATCAATCAATTTGGTGAAATTCAAATTGGCAGGTGCTCCGGCTTGCCCTTGCAAGGAAGGTGCAAAGGGGGAATTCAACATAGATACATTTTGACATGTATCCCATACATTAGAGCAGAAATCATTTGTAGCTTGGTTAGACTGAGATGAATTTGTTGAAACAGTAGAGTTGCAAAGGAGAGGCACCGTACGAGGGTCGGTATCAATTGTGAATAACTGCGCTGAAAATGGATCGCATCTCTGCAAAATCATAATAATAAAAAAGGATATAAACCAATGAATCAAGCATTTAAACCAGTGAAGAAATGAAAGTCTTACAGCGCAGAGGACTGATTGAAGAACTGAAGCACAGCTTGGATCAGAGATATTCATATCTTGAAATTGCTTCTGTAATTGTGAATCAACTGTGGAATTGCAGCAGCTACTTCCATTGTAGGAACAAAATTTCAAAGCAGTCTTCAAGGTGAAAGGTGCCTCTGCAAACAAAACCCAGAAAGAAAAATTAGAAACCTAAAAAAGAAATAAATTCAAACTTTTTAGGTTCAGAACTTACCTGAATTTGTACACAAAGGAAAAGAAGTAGAAGGATAAAGAAGCAACAAGAAGCTGAACATAAGATTAAGAACAAAAACACCTTTCATTGCACCAAATTGGTAGAGAAACAAAGGGCTACAAAGTTGACTTCAGCTACAAAATATGTTCTTAAACTTCATATACAATAAAGGGTTTTCTTCCTTTCCAGCTTCTCAACATTCTTCCCACTACCCATCAATGAAAATCCATTTCTAAACATCACCCTTTATTTATTTATTTAATTATAAAATTACCCTTTTCGAGAAGGAAGCTGGATTCAACTTTACTGTACTTGTGAAGGCAAAACTAGCTTTTGACATTTTGTGATTCAAACATAAAAAGAGTTGAATATCATGAATTGATTATGGGGTAGCTTTCAATAAGATCATAAAGGACATCAATTGGATGGTACGCATTAGTTGACTTTTCCATAACTTTCTTCTAGTTGCGGATTAAAGACAGTGGGTGAGACTCTAAATGTAAAAATAGTTTGTTTGTTTTTTTTTTTCCTTTATCGCAGACAAGGACTGTTTTTTATTCATTATTATCCACTATTGGGAAAAGGATCTAAAAACTTAAAAAATGACAAAATACACGAAAGGAATGACATCAAAACTATAGGAAACGGACAAAGATATGACGACAACCATTACACTTTTGCATTTAACTATTAAAATACGCATAATGATTTATATTTTTTTAGCTAAATTTTATCCCAATTTTTTAAAAAATAGTCAAATTTGACTATTACCTCTTAAAAAAACCGAAATACAGATAAAAATGTTATATTTTTAAACATAGTAATTTAAGTGGACTTTTCTTTACTTTTTATAATTTTTTTGAATTTTAAATTTTTATTATTTTTATAATTTATAAATTATTTGTTGGCATGGTTAATCAATATTTCTATTAAAAAATATTTTAATTCTTTTTAAAAGATTAATAATTAAATTTAATTTAAAAATTAACTAAATTAATAAAAATATATAACTATTGAAGAATAAATTTATTATTATGCCTATAAAATAAAATAAAGAGAGACACGATGGATTTCGTCCTTTGATATCCAAATTATAGCCAAATTTGAATTTTTAGAATATCCATCACAATTCGATTTGATTTTTGATTTTTATATTTTAACTTTTTATTATTTAATTTTTTTTGATAGAATGCTTTTTTTAACCTTTAGATATTATTCAGTAATGTTTCAAAGTTTTTTTTTTTTATTAGTTGGTTTTTTGATAGAATGAATTTTTTTATTTAATAATGTTCCAAAGTTTTTTTTTTTATTGGATTTTTGTTGACAGAATGATTTTCTTTTAACTTTTGGATATAAAGTTTGAATTTTTCTTTAATAAATATTTCTAAAAAATAATTTTTAAGTAAATAAAAATTAATCAATAATTGTTTGGAAAATATTTTTTATATCAATATTTTAAGTTATTTTTATTATTTTAAATATAAAATAATTTCGTTAGCAATTCAATTTTTTTTTCATTTATCGCTTGTACTTGTTTTACTTTTACGAATAAACACTTCGAATATGAAGGGACATTCATTTATTTGCAAAATGCAAAAAAATATAAATAAACTGTATTTACTAAATCTGAATGTCTGAATTTAGATATTTGACAAATGTATTTAATTCAAATTTAATACATATAATAAATTAATTCAAAATTTTATGTCAATAGAATAAAATTTTTTTAGGTTTAATCTATAAATTGGTTTTTTTTTTTTTTTTTTGATACTTAACCTACAACTTAGTATATAAGTTATATCGTTTTCTCCAAGTTGATACTTGAACTTTCTTTGGATCAAAAGTAGCACCTAAACTATTCTTTCATTGCTCATTTTACACCTAAATATTATATCTGTTAAAAAATCTAGCCAATAATAGATTGTTACGTGATATAAATATTAACATTTTTTAATCTTTTTATTTTCCTTTCTTCTTTTACATTATTTTTCTCTCTTTACTTTTTTTTTCCGTTTCTTCCTTTATAATGTCTGTTAATGCCAACAATACTCGAAATTCTTCCTCTCAATGTTGAGACAGTAGCAATTAGTTCTATTTTTGAACTTCATTGTTTGTTTGCTCTTCTTTCATCAATTAAGACTAGTGTTTTCAGAATCGAACTGGCCAATCGGACCAAGAACTACCCAAAGTATCGATCTAGAGATAGGGTTGAACTGATTGATTCGCAAACCAATGCAAACATATTGAACCAAGATAAAAATCAGTTGAGCCGATTGACTCGATTTCTCTATTTTTTAAATATATTTTTATGGATTTTTAATAGTTTATTTGATCAAACCAAACGAACTAATCAAATTGAGAACTGGTACCCTGACTGTTTCTACTATCAGTTTAGTTTTGAAAACCTTGATCAAAATCATGCAACTTAAAATGCTCACATTCGTAGAACAAACATTAGATAAGAGGAAAAAGAACAAAAAAAAACTGAAAAAAAAAAATATATATATATATATATATATAAAGAGAGAATTTAATAGTCTTTTTATTTTTAGAAAATTTTAAATGATTTTTTTAAATAACTTTAACGGTTTGAGATATCAATTTATGGATTAAATCTTTTTTTTTAATAGACTTAATAATTTAACTAAGATATCAACTAAAAGAAATAATTTGAGCACCACTTTTGACAAAAAAAAATTAAGTATTAAAATACGAAAAAGAATAGTTTTGTGGATTAAGCCTTATGTTTGAATGTGGGACTTTTCAATGTGCATGGAGACAGATGCACTTGAAACAGCTTCTATGGTTTGATGGTGGACAACTTAGACGAAAATCCATGGAGTTTCAAGTAATAATTATAATGGTATTATACTGGCTTTTTTCTTCATATATAAATATATATATATATTGAAACAGAAATTAAATTAAATAAATATAATCATTATTTAATAAACTAAGTTGATTTGTACCTGCCCCTTTTTTGTACACATTATAAAAAAGATAAATGGAGCATTTAGTCCCCAATTTGACACTCTTTATTAATTTAATCCCTCAATTTGTTTTTGACTCACATTAATCTTATAATTTGGTTATTTTTTCAATTTTGGTACATGTAATGATGTGGTATTTTGAGTTGTGTCATATCATCACCTTATAATTTTTTAGATATTAACACAACACAATCTCAAAATATCATATCATACTTGAACCAAAATTGAAAAGTTATCAATTTTGAAAATAATATAGATTAAAAATAGTTTAGAGATGAATTTAAAAAAAAAACAAAATTCAAAAATTAAATATTACTTTATCTCTTAAAAAGTGTTCCAAAGATATGATGTCGGAGTGGTGTCTTTCACTAAAGGCACCACCTCCATAGAAGTTTTAAATATTAAAACATAAAATAATATATATGTATGTATTAAATAGAAAATAAATTAATTACAAGACTAAAAATCATAATAAAAAATCAATTACAAAGCTAGAAAAACGTTACAAAACTAACATAAAGAAAATCCTAAAACCTAACATAAAAAATCTATCAACCACTCTATAAAACTAAATTAAAAGAGATCGCAAGTTAGTAGCCTCTATTAGAAGAAATAAGAAAGCTAGAAACTAGATTGGACCTAGTTGAGAAGTAAACCTGGTTCAGTTAAATAGGAACTAGCTGGTTCCTTAGTGGGAGACATAATAATTAGCTATTGACGGTTCTCATAAGGGTGGTAGTACTACGAGAAGGGTTATAAATAGTTAGGAGATGGCTCCCAAGGATGATTTTCTTCCCAATTTTGTACTCTTCTCTCTTCTTCACCATCTTCTTCAGTTGCTTTGAAGAAGAGGAGGTCATTAAAGGTTTGTCATAAAGTAGAATTTGTGAGGTTAAGCTGGAAGAGTAGGGAAACCAGCAAGCTGCTTCCAGGAGAATGGAAGATTTGGCTTTCAAGGAAGCTAAGTTGTGGAAGCGATGAGGTTTTAGGTGAGTTTTTAAAACTCCATGGACTTTATGATTTATGTTGTCTGAGTATGTCATGGTTGTATAAACATAAAGCATGATTATATGTGCATGCATTGCATGATTGGGGGAAAACCTCAAGGGGATAGATGAAGTTAGGATGGGAAATAGAGAGTGACCCTGTTAGTTATCGCCTCACGCGAAGCTTCGGGCCTTGCAGAGGGAACATTGTAGTGTTTGAGCATCAATGTTTGGTGGCATAAAGGAGGTAACGTGAGAAGGATTTATGAAATGAAAAGCTTGGAATGGTATTTACTGTGATAACGGTTTCAATTGGTTATTCAAGGCAACACAATGATGACAGTATGTAGCTTAAGACTATAGGTGAAAGACGTTATGAGAGTCTAGTATGAAGTACATAGCGTAAGACCATGGATGAAAGACACCATAGCAGAATGGTACACGGTATAAGGTATACGGCATAAGACCATAGATGAAAGATGTTATGGTAACCAGGTATAATGAGTAAGACAATAAATGAAAGACTTCATGACATCATAAGATAGTACACCAAGATGGCAAATCAGTGTAAGACCATGGATGAAAGACTCCATGGCATCCACAAAGATAAAGTCCACTGGGACAGTAAACACACATAAAGTTCACTAGGACAGTAAACATGGGGTAAGTTCGCCAGGATAAGAGAAAAGAGAAAAGAAGGGTATAAGACCATAGCTTGGCTACGGCAACCCATAAAGTGCGCCAAGAAACATGTATGGAAAGTTCGCTAGGATCTTAAGCAAATGGTATATTGTCTAAGCAATAGGTATGAGATACACCGTAGGTAAGAGAATAGTTAAAAGAAAGTGTAATTAGTGGCAAGTGGATCTTGAAGAATTCGCCAAACGTGATGAAATATGTAAAGGTAGATGTGAAAGCCGACAAGGTATGGCCAAAGACCCGACAAAAAAATTTAATGAAAGATAGGCTACGTGACAGCTGGCCTAATTATGGAAATGTAATAGGGGAGGCAGACTCGTGTAGTCTTATGAGCAATGATCTGTCAGGGCAATAAGTTAGTTGTTAATCATATGAGACAAGTGAGGTCTTAGGTTAGTCTTGTACAAAAGGTGGATTACTAGAAGTAATCCCACCACTGTTACTAATAGGATAAAATAAGAATGGGTTTACTAGAGTAGTGAGGTCCACTATAAGTCAACACAATATTGAAAAGCCCATGTGCCCTCTAGGACTATGGTATGTAAAGAGGGGGTCCGCCAAGGACTGGCTCGACCACGAAAATTCACCAAGGAAGGTATGCCGTAAGAAATCTTAGGCAGAAAGGATTAGAAAGCTATCAAAAAGGTACATGAAGGTAAACATATGTACAACCAAGTCAGATAAAGGTTAACGTGTACCACAAGTGAGGGGAAAGTGTAATGAAGGAAGGATAAGAAAAAAATATAAGATTTGTTGATTTTGTGAAGTATCTGGAATACGGTAGAATGGAGAGTTTGATCAGAGGAAGGTCTATTAGTGAGCCAAGTAGCTCAGAAGATTGGGTGGAGTCCGCCACCGTAATAAAGAACACTCACCTTGAGTGAGCATGGAGTATTTATGTTTAGTTTATTTTACGTTTGTTACCCTCTTATGATATGGTTAATTTATGGTACAACGAATGAACTCATTAAGTTTATTTGAACTTACAATTGGTTGGCTTATGTTTGCAGGATTTACAAAGGTTGATCGAGGACTTCAAGGAGGGACCAACCAAATAGTGAAGAGATCGGAGATCTCATGTAGTCAAAATCATGCACATAAGAAGGGGTACTATTGGAGGCTTCGCCTCAAGATCAATGTAACAGCCCGTTTTTGAGTTAGATCAGAATAGTGGTTTCGAGACCATAAAATCGAGTCAAAATATTTTATTTTATTATTTTAAGAAGTTTTACAGCATGATAGAATGATAGTATAAAAATTCCATTAAGAAATTTTACTGATTAAATGCTCAATTTGGTAAAAAGGACTAAATCGTGTAAAGCGTAAAAGTTGACTTTTAATAGCAAAGAGGGTTTATTAGCTATAGAACCTTAAATGAAGGGTCCTTATATGGTAATTAGACCATAAATATTAGTAGTGGATGATAATGGCTTGGTATAAGTGTAATATTTAAAGTTTATTAAGGTTAAAAAGGTAATTAGGTAATTAAAGTTAATAATAATAAAACAAAAGTCAAATTTTCTTCCATTCATCTTCTCTAGCCGATTTTTACAAGGGAGAATAGCCATTGTTAGTGCTAAGGTTCGGCTAAGCTTCTCTAGCTCATTAAGGTACAGTTTTTGCTCAGTTTTTAATGATTTCTACGTTTTTGAGCTCGTTGCAGCTTAATCTAGCTAGCCCATATCTTCGTTTTTGAAACTATTATATATTTTGAATAATGCCATTGTTGAATGCTTGAGTTTTTAAATGATTAATGATAGATTTTAAAGGTTTACTGAGAGATATACAAGTTTTATAAAGAGATTTTTGACAAAAATGAGAATGTAGGATTAAAATTGGAAAATTTGAAATGTTATGGTTAAATGTGTGATTAAAATGAAAATATGGCTATTATGAGGCTATATTAAATTCAGATATAACGGGTTTTGGTTTAATTGTGCAAATTTAAATTTTTTATGTGATAAGGACTAAATTGCAAAGTAATCAAAAGTTTAAGGGCAAATGTGTAATTTGCCAAAATTATGAAATATGGACTTAATTGAATTGAATGAAATTTTAAATGATTTAATTTGATATTATATAGATCAAGATAAGCAAATACCAGAACTAGATCGGAGATAATGAAAAGTTGACGAATAGGCGATATTTTCTATCCGAGCAAAACGAGGTAAGTACGTATAATTAGAATCAAATTTTTATATATTCGTACTTGATGAGTTGAATATATATAATTGTATAAATGAGACATTTGAACTGAAATGCCTAACTAGTTATTTGTTGGATAATTACTGAGTCCTGTTTGAACCGTAGAAAGTCATAGGATATGAGTGACATGTCACTAGGGTTACCGTTTTGGTTGAGCTCCTGCATTTGTTGTGGACTCACGACAGCTTGTATGAGCTTACCGATCATGGCTCGAGAGAGCAGGAATGATGATGAATTGACGGATTACCGATTTATACACTTAGTGTGTATCACCCGTGTATCTCTTGATATTTAATTAGGTTCATCGGGTATTATACTCTTACAGATTACATAGATGAAATGTGATATGAGTTATATGAATTATAGAGATAAAATGTGACATGATTTACATGGATTATATAGATGAAATAAGAGAGGAATTGGATGTTAAATGAACATTTCATACTTGATTTCATCCTTGTGAATGGATGATTATATTGTAGCTATGTGACTAACTTGTGAATGGATGTTTGAGAATAGGCATTTGGCAAATGATTTGGATTTAAATTGTTTAATTGCTTGATGTCATTTTGGTAAGTTTAATTCTATATTATACGGCCTTACTAAGCTATCATGGTTACTTGGTTTATTTTTTGTCTTTATAGAAGTTTGATAGTTTGCTCGATTTGAACAGCGTCAAAAAAAGACAGCACACTATCCAATCGACTTATCAGTACTTTTAAACTCATGGAAGATGTATAAATATGTTATGTATGGGCTAGTTAATAGTTTAATGTTTTGGTCACTTTAGCTTAATAAGCAAATATGTGTGTTAATGTGTTTTGAGCCATGAGATTTGGCTTAGTTATTAAAATGGTTGAATGTATATAAGTTGATATGTTATGGTGATTTCATGAATGAAAAACTTGATGCATATGTTATATTGTATTGAAATGAGTAAATGGATTGAAAATGCTTGAATGGTGGTGGATATTGAATGGTTTTAGGGTTGATTTATTGTTTAGATCATATGTATACAATAGCTTGTGAATCATGTTAGTTTAATGTATGTTTGAATGCACATAAAGGCATGAAATTAAGTGCATTATTGGTTGGTTATGAAATGGTATAAAATGTATTTTGAATTGGTTGTTTTGGTTGCTGATTTGAATGTAGATTTGTTACCAATTGTATATTTGTAGGTACATAGAAATTGGGTCAGAAAAGTGGCTTAAACCAAGCTTATTTTTGTGCCACACAGTTGAGCACACGGGCGTGTGTCTCGACCGTGTGTAGCACATGGCCTTGGTACATGGTCGTGTGTCCCCTAGGGTACCCTTTCGAATTAAGTCAGTATACCCTACAGGATTAGCATGGCCTAGACACAAGGCATGTCTACTAGTCGTGTGTGGCACACGGGCGTGTGGTCGACCGTGTGACCCAAGTCAGTAACCCCTACAGATTTCACACAGCTTGGCACATGGGCGTGTCCACGGCCGTGTGGTGCAAGTCAGTATGTATGCCCTGTTTTCACATGGCCTGGATACACGGGCGTGTCTCATGGCCGTGTAAGGCACCCAGCCTATGCACACGGCCGTGTAACCCTTATGCAAAAATTTATCCAAGTTTTCTCAAATCTTTTATATGTTATCGATTCAGTCCTAAATGTATGAATTAAGTTCTGTATGCTCGATTTTAGCATGAAATGAATATGATTGATGGATAACTAGTAAAGTGGGATAATATTTGATGATTAAATATTCTGAACTGGGTTAAAAGTTTGGTAATGCCTTTTAATCTATTCAGGCGACGGTTACGGGTTAGGGGTGTTACATATTATTGGTATCAGAGCTACAGTTTAGTCAACTAGGACTACCGTAGCGTATACAAGTCTAACTATACATGCCATATAAAAATTGCGATAGTGTGATATGTCTTGAAAGATTCTGATTTATGTTTTATACAGTAAATTGATCCAAATCGAGCTATAGCTGATGATGTAAAAAGTAATACGCCAGCTCCCACTCAAGGGACTGTGCCGTCTGAATCTAGTCCCGCTATAGTCAGTTAGAGAGAAGCTAAACAAGCTTTTTTCCAAATGATGAGTGAATGGTTTACTGAATTTGTTCGAGCAAACCTGGCTGCTCAACAACCGCCACCCCCTTCTGTTCCCTAACTGATTCTTGTAAATTCACAAGGTACGGATCCTTTGAGATTACCTAGACCCCCTATTGATAAGATACGGAAGTATGGGGCTGAAGAATTTAGAGCCACAGCTAGTGATGATGCTGAGAGAGCTGAATTTTGGCTTGAAAATACGATTAGGGTCATTGATGAACTATCTTGCACACCTAAAGAATGTTTACAATGTGCTATTTCACTATTGAGAGATGCAGCATATCAGTGGTGGAATACCCTAATATCTATTGTTTCACGAGAAAGAGTTACATGGGATTTTTTCCAAACTAAATTCTGAAAGAAATATATTAGTCAACGGTTCATTGACCAGAAACGAAAAGAATTTCTTGAATTGAAACATGGCCATATGACGGTAACTGAATACGAGAGAGAGTTTGTCAGGCTAAGAAAATATGCTCGTGAATGTGTTTCCACTGAAGCTATAATGTGTAAAAGATTCGGGGACAGATTAAATGAAGATATTAGATTGTTAGTCAAAATTCTTGAGTTGAAAAAGTTTGTTGTCTTGGTTGATAGGGCTTGTAAAGCCGAAAAGCTTGGCAAATAGAAAAGAAAAGCTAATTTTGAAGCGAAAGATTCTAGAAAGAGATTCGCGAGTAAATCGCATCAGTTTGGATCAAAGAAATCTAAAGATTTTCACCCCCGTTCAACTACTTTTATGGGCATATCAATCAGAGATAGAGATGCTAGACAGTTCAATCCGAAACCCCAAGCAACATCTATTGCCAGTGTGGGTAGTGTGAGAAATATGGGATTTGAATGTAAACATTGCAATAGGAAGCATTATGGTGAATACCGAGTTAAAAGTGGGGCATGTTTCAGATACGGATTATTGGATCATTAGCTCTGGGATTGTCCAGAGAAGTCTACCACCGAAAGAGAACAATCTGTGAAAGTGAGAAATAAAACTACTAGAGGGAGGCCACCCCGAAATACTGGAAATCTGAGTGGTAATCGTGGTGCTACGCGAGACTCGAGTGTGAGACCTGTGACACGAGCACCTACTCGAGTATATTTCATCCGTGCCCGGGAGTGCCTGATGTCATTACCAGTACTTTTTTTCTTTATAACACTAATATTGTTGCGTTGATAGATCCTGTATCAACCCATTCATATATTTGTACGGAATTAGTGTTTAAAAAGAGTTTAAATGTTGACTCTACAGAATTTGTAATTAAAGTATCGGACCCCCTAGGTAAGTCTGTTCTAGTTGATAAAACTTGTAAGAAATGTTCATTGATGACTCGGGGTTACTGTTTTCCAGCTGACTTGATGTTTCGGTCGTTTGACGAGTTTGATGTGATACTGGGTATGGATTGGCTGACTCTGCATGATGTAGTTGTAAATTGTAAACGAGAGATTATTGAATTGAAATATCAGAACAGTGAAATTCTTCGGATTGTGTCTGATGATTCAAGTGAATTATCGACTGTGATATCATTTATGCAAGCTCAGAAATGTGTGAAAATGGTTTGTGACGCATACCTTGCATATGTACTTGATATAAAGGTATCTGAATCGAAGATTGAATCTGTGTCAGTTGCCTGTGAGTTTTCAGATGTATTTCCAGAAGAATTGTCGGGATTACCGCCGATCAGAAAGGTTGAAGTTGGCATTGAATTGTTACTAGGCACTACACCAATATCAATAGCTTTATACAGAATGGCACCAATTGAATTGAAAGAGTTGAAAGCACAGTTACAAGAGTTGACAGATAGAGGTTTCGCACGACCGAGTTATTCGCCCTAGGGTGTACCAGTATTGTTTGTAAAGAAGAAAGACGAGTTAATGAGAATGTGTATTGATTACAGACAACTAAATAAAAGTAACAATCAAGAATAAATATCCTCTACTGCGAATAGATAATTTATTTGATCAGTTGAAAGGGGCTACAGTATTTTTAAAGATTGACTTAAGATCCGATTATTATCAGTTGCGAGTTAAAGACTCAGACATATCGAAGACTGTACTCAGAACACGATATGGTCATTATGAATTTTTAGTTATGCCATTTGGTTTGACTAATGCTCCTACCGTGTTTTATGGATTTGATGAATCGGATATTTAAACCGTATTTAGATAGATTTGTTGTTGTGTTTATTAACAACATTCTGATCTATTCTCGTGATGAAACAGAGCATACCGAGCATTTGAGAATTGTGTTGCAGACCCTAAGAGCTAAGCAGTTGTATGCTAAATTTAGCAAATGTGAATTCTAGTTTCGGGAAGTTGGATTTCTAGGCCATATCATTTCAGCGGAAGGTATTAGAGTTGATCCGAACAAAATTTCCCCAATTATAGACTGGAAACCACTGAGAAATGTGTCTGAAGTCTGAAGTTTCCTTGGTTTAGTGGGCTATTACCGGAGATTCATGAAAGGATTTTCGATGATCGTGACACCGATGACACGACCACTTCAGAAAGATGCAAAATTTGATTGGTCAGAAAAGTGTCAACAGAGTTTCGAGCAGTTGAAAGCACTATTAACAGAGGTACTGGTATTAGTTCAACCTAAATCGGGTAAAGAGTTCATGATTTATAGTGATGCGTCATTAAACGGTATTGGTTGCATTCTGATGCAAGAAGGAAAAGTTATAGCTTATGCTTCCCGACAGTTGAAACCGCATGAAAAGAATTATCCAATACACGACCTTGAGTTAGCTGTAATTGTATTTGCATTGAAGATTTGGCGACACTATTTATAATGTGAGAAATGCCGAATATATACAGATCACAAAAGCCTGAAATATCTGATGTCGCAGAAAAACTTGAATATGCGACAACGAAGATGGCTTGAGCTATTGAAAGATTATGAGTTTGTAATTGATTATCATCCGGGAAAAGCTAACGTGGTAGCTGATGCTTTGAGCTGGAAGTCCTTATTTGCTTTACGGGCAATGAATACTCAGATGATGATATGTGATGAAGGGTCAATTCTAGCTGAGTTAAAAGCCAAACCAGTATTTCTTCAACCAATTCACGAAGCTCAGAAAGATGACAGTGAGTTACAAGCTAAACGAATTAAATGTGAGTCTAATTCTGATTCAGAATTTCATACTGGAACTGATGATTGTTTAATGTTCTAGAATAGAATTTGTGTACCAAAAGATACCGAACTTTTTCAGAAAATTCTGCACGAAACATACAGTAGTTGTTCTTCTGTTCACCCCGTAGCACTAAAATGTATAACCATTTGAAATAGTTGTATTGGTGGTCGGGAATGAAACGAGATATATCAGAGTTTGTATCGAAATGTTTGATCTGTCAACAAGTAAAAGCCGAACATCAAGTACCTTCAGGTTTATTACAGCCAGTGATGATTCTGGAATGGAAATGGGATAGAGTTACTATAGATTTCGTATCGGGATTGCCCCTAACTCTGAAAAAGAAAGATGCAATCTGGGTTATTGTTGATCAACTGACGAAATCTGCTCATTTCATACCAGTACGTACAGATTATTCACTGGATAGATTAGCTAAATTGTACATTTCAGAGATTGTTCATTTTCACGGAGTGCTTGTATCTATTATTTCTGATAGAGATCCGAGATTTACATTGAGATTTTGGAA
Organism: Gossypium stocksii; assembly: GCA_020496765.1. Taxonomy (NCBI): domain Eukaryota; kingdom Viridiplantae; phylum Streptophyta; class Magnoliopsida; order Malvales; family Malvaceae; genus Gossypium; species Gossypium stocksii. The sequence continues at coordinate 63,149,741 of CM035622.1, forward strand.
GAAACTGTAAAAATCTCTAGGAACGAAATTGAATTTTAGTATAGCTTTTCATCCTCATACTGATGATCAGACTGAAAGAGTTATTCAGATTCTCGAAGATATGCTGAGATGCTGCATTTTAGAGTTTGAGGGCAATTGGGAAAAGTATATATTATTGATCGAATTCGCGTATAATAACAGCTTTCAGAAAAGTATAAAGATGGCACCATACGAAGCTTTATACAGCCGTAAATACAGAACTCTGTTATACTGGACTGAATTGAATCAGAAAAAGATTCACGGGGTTGAGTTGATTAGAGAAACAGAGGAAAAAGTAAAAGTAATTCGCGATAGTTTAAAAGCAACTTCAGATCGACAGAAATCTTATGTAGATTTGAAACGTAAAGAAATTGAATTTCAAGTCGGGGACCGAGTATTTTTGAAAGTGTCACTGTGGAAGAAAATTCTCTATTTCGGTCGTAAAGGAAAGTTAAGTCCGTGATTCACCGAACCATATGAAATTATTGAAAGAATAGGGCCTGTAGCATATCGGTTATCGTTACGGTCTGAGCTTGAAAAGATACGTAATGTCTTTCACGTTTCTATGCTACGTCGATACTGATCCGACCCATCACATGTAATCTCCCCAGTTGATGTTGAGTTACAGTCTGATTTGTCGTATAACAAAGAACATATTAGGATTCTGGCTCGAGAAATCAAACAATTGAGAAATAAACATATAGCCCTAGTGAAGGTTTTCTGGTGTAAACACGGGATCGAGGAAGCTACGTGGGAACCTGAGAAAGCCATGCAAAAATAGTACCTAAACCTTTTTACCGGTAAGATTTTCGAGGATGAAAATCCCTAAAGGGGGAGAGTTGTAACAACCCGTTTTTGAGTCAGACCGAAATAATGGTTTCGGGACCAGAGAACCGAGTCAAAATATTATATTTTATTATTTTAATAAGTTCTACAGCATGATAGAATGATAGTATAAATGTAACACCCCTAACCTGTATCAGTCGCCGGAATGGGGTTACAAGGTATTACAGGATAAGACATAACATCCAAGTAATTACATACCTACACATAATCAAGTCTCTTAAACCAATCAAGATTTTAAACCATATAATAAACATAATCTCTTTACAAATCATTTTATATAGTATAACGAATGTAACACCCCAAACTCGACCTAGACGTTATGGCCGAAACTGGCAGCGTGACATGAGAGTGCTTTTGGAAATGTTTTAGCAAGTTAGAAATCATTTAGGTTATTATCTTTACTTAAGTCGAAAAATCACGAATCAACTTAATTGCTTAAACCTTTTCTTTTACGCGGAAACTCTTAGTTAATTTTTAGGAAAACGATGCTTTTGTGGCGTTTGCAATTTAAAAATCCATAAATAACAATTTAGGAACCCAAATAAAAATCAAAACAGTCCAAGTCCAATATTTACATCAAAACTTCGAAAATAATCAAAAACAGTAAATAACTAGTAAAATCGTGAAATCCAAAAAGTATCTAGCAGTGGTCACTGTCGAGCCCTCCGCTGCACCGATCCATCTACTACTAGGGATTACCTGACAGATAAAACAATAAAGGGGTGAGTTTTCACAAACTCAGTGTGTACATCCCCATAGTATAGCATGCATACATACAGTTAACAGAAACAGATAACAGTCATAATTTGGACCTAAGCCCATTACAGAATCGATGTAGGCCTTAGCCCACTCAGATCAGAATCAAATATAATTGGGCCTTAGCCTATACAGATACAGAATGCATAATAGATCAGAATATCGTATATCATGCCCACCAACCCTGCACACCATCTCCGTCCAACCTTACACACCATGTGGGGATAAAATTGACCCACCTAGCCCTACACACCAAGTATGGGGATAAAATCAACCCATCCAACCCTACACACTATAAGGTATCGTGAAACAGCACATATAAGATATATGCAAATTAGCTGCCAGATAACAGGCTAATAGCCTTTCAGACTTCCTTCACTTCAATAACATCCCACCCCAATATAGTGTAACATACAGATATGACATGCTATTATGCAGATAAATAGATCATACTCACATAATCAGAACATATCAGATCTGATATACATACTATAAACAACATGCAAATACATATATCAATATCAGTTAAGAAAATTGGGGTCTAAGATATCCTTACCGACCCTACGACAAGTCACAGTCGACTAGGGCGACTTGTGTAACTTTACAGTTCACTTCGAAAAAATGGGCTCACACACCCATGTGGCCTGCCCGTGTGGCCCACACGGCCCAAATTGGCCTTACCCGTGTGGATCACACGGCGTGGCCCAAAATTCCACACGCCCATGCGGTTCACCCGTGTAGACCCACACGCTCGTGTGGCCCACACGGCCCAATTGGCTGAGCCCGTGTCTCACACACGGCCTCGCCAACTGCATACGGCCGTGTTTGTTGTGCCCATGTTGAGCGCACATGGCCTGGTTCGTCGATCACACGGTCGTGTCTCGCCACACTGCCTCCACACGAGCAGTCCATGCGCCCATGTGGCGTCGAAAGTTCCGTTTTCAGCTTTAGCTGAAACACGATTTCAGTGCAATAAGAGTACACACCTGGTTCCTTTTCGATGTTAACATAATCCCAAGCACTTTAAGATCTATAATCAGCATATCCAACCTTTAGAAACCCATAAGTGGGTCTTATCACTTAATCCCGAAATGAAAGAATAACTTACCACTACTAGAACGTCTACCACCTCGTATCAATTCAACGAAACATTGTTTTTAATCTCCTGATCGTCACCTAAATAGTAATCAAACCTCTATTAATATCCTATTCAACTACGGTAACACCAAGAGAAAAAGATCACTTACCAGGTGTGCGCCTCACCGAGTAACACTAAAACGATCGCAAGGGAAAAGTCGAAAGAGAGGGACACAAAGAAATTTCGGTAGTAAGAAAGAAAAATAGGGGAAAATTGACAGCACAGAGAAGTAAAGGGAGAGGAAAACGGCAGCAAGAGAGAATAGGGGGAGGAGAGTAACTGAGATTTTATCAAAAAGAGAGCATAATGCCCACAACTATTAACCCCCTAATCAAAATCCCTTATTTCTCTTCACTATTCTGAAACCACACCAATTCAAACTCTTACAGAACCAAATAGCAAAAATAATGTCCCTTATCAATGCAAGGAACCTAACTCAAGACCTCATGCATATCCACTCTCTCCTTAACCATCAGACCAACAGACCCATTTTGGTAGGCTTTTACAACTAATTTTTTTAAGCCTATTAACCAAGGCTAAAACCTTACCCAAATAAAATCTAAAATTTAGCCCAAGTCTAGACTTGAACTTGGGACCTCCCCAACACACCCCAAAGCTCATAACCACTTAAGCAGGCAATAATTTATGTTGAATTATTGCAGAAACATTTTCAAATATTTTCCATGCCAAAATTCACAAAAGCCAAAAATTACCAAAAATTTGGGGCGTTACAACGAACATATATGTAGTCACATAATTCATAAGCAAAAATATCAAATATAACATTTTATCACATAAGCATGTGTGCATATCTAAGTTAACAGAATTATTTCATTTCATCATTTCATACATGAATCTTATAATTCAAACAAATCAAAACACATATCATTTTGACCATATCATATTTGGCCCAAACATATATTTTTATTCTATGATCAAGTGGTTTTATGACCTAAATGGTTAACTAACCAAGTTTAAAGCATATCTGTACATTACCATTTCCCTATCATCAATTTGACTAACAATTAAAACATGAAATCAAAATCAAATTCAAACATTTACAACCATGGCATAAGCACATATATAAATACTTCCAATTTACCTAAACTTTTGCCAAAACTATAATGGCATCACTTTCAACTATATATCTATTTATAATATAAGCATATATCAATATACAAGTACATAACATGTTTATTCATTCACTACCCTTAAAATACGTATATATAAATATATTATTAGAGCCATTAAACAAAAAAAAATACAACCATTTTCCAAGTATAAACCCCTTTTCATTTTCACTATCATTAACCGAATAATACGATTAAATTCTTCATCACATACAATTCATTATATATCAACCAAAATACTTTATTCATATAACAAAATCAACCAAACAAATATATTTAACTTCTTATACACATTCGGCCTTCCTTTCTAAACGTATAATAAAGCTTTACAACACATTACAAACCAGAACTAATATCCATAATATAATCGGTTACAAATTTGTCACTTATAATATCACTTTGCCGAAATAATTTAACCATTTCGCTACGTACATATCCAACAACTCACATACATATAATATGCGTATCATTCAATTAATATATGAAATGACCTATCTCGACTAACATACATACTTACCTTGTTATTGAAACATATATCAAGCCTTAACAAACCATGCCAAGCATAACACTTTTATAAATATATACTCTAGCCGAATCAACCAAACCACATCCAAATTCACCAACCATTATCAATGCATACCACACATATGAACTTGACTAAAATTGCATATACTTAAATAAAATATTAGTCATTTTCGCATGGCTCATATTTACATACCCTAAAATCAAACATAATAGCTAGCCTATACATGCCATAGGTTCGAGTTCAAACTTATAAGAATACCGAAATCAATCGATAGTGTGATAGACTTTTCTAACGATCCCCGAGCCCGTAACTAGCTTCCAAAATCTATAAAACAGAGAACAAACATACACACATAGGAAGCTATCACAGCTTAGTAAGTCATAAGCAAATAAAACATTCAAGGACATTAATAGCTTAATTTGACTAAACCAATTCATGCTACCATAATCACATATAATTTCAAGCTTGCAATTTCATAGAACAAAACATACATTTAGGTATAAATTCCAACTTGGCCGATTACACATATATTCAATAACAAAGTTATCATTTACTTCCTGTGACAGTCCTATTTTTGATCCTAATCGGAAAAGTGGTTTCGGAACCACGAAACCGAGTCAGAAAAATAATTAAATAAAATATTCTATGTTTATTTTACGTGAAATAGCATATGTGAAAGGTTCGTATGAGAATTTGATTATTTGAGTGCTTAATTGCTAAAAAAGGGCTAAATTGCAACAAATAAATTATATATGTGCTATAATGAAAATGCTTAGGTGACATGTTTCTATAATCATAGGAACTTGAATGGCAAATAAGCCATTTGAGATGTGATGTACGGTAGTGGAGTAGGTAAAATGTTATTATGTGCATGATATATGTATGTGTTATATATATTATGAAATGTGAATTTATTAATTATAATAAAATTTAGTGATAAAAACAAAGTGATTATTTATATATGGATGAAAATGGCCTTTAGTAAGTGGAAAAGAAATCTTTTTAAAAGGGCTAGTATGGTAATCTATTAAGTCCATTATTTGTTAAATAAAGAAACATAAAATTGGCTTCATATTTTCTCTTGTTATTGCTGAAACCTTTGAATAAAAGAAAGGAGAAGAGTAAGGTGTGTTCGGTCATGCTTGTAACTTGATTAAGGTATGCTTCCATGAATTTTTCTTTAAATTCTTGTGGAATTTAATTAGTAGCTAAGTTCCTTGCAAAGCCCATTAGAAAATTTTGATTTTTGGTTAGGAAATGTACATTCGGCCATGAAAAGAAAAAGATGAATGGAGTTGGAATGTCTTGATGGTTTAATTTGATAATGGATGTAAGATAAGATTAGAGCTTGTTAATTGATAGAAATTTAGGAGTAAATGTTGAATTAATTCTTATCAATGGCCGATTGTGTTTTATACCAATGTATTGTTTAAACGAGTGTAAATTGAGATATGGGAAAAGATATTGCCGTGTATAAGTCATTAAATAAGAAATTTTCTTTGTTTTAATTGAAAATTTCTTTGTTGTTTATTTTGCGTAAATGTCAAAACATATATATATGTGTATATGCCGTTTATGAATGGTTGTGAGAAATGATATAAATTGTTGATAATAGGAAGGTCAAAGTTAATCTATAAGGTGTATAATTTTTACCTTGATAATGTGTGTAATTGCCGAATGTGATTGATGGTGACTATAATTATATTAAAATTTAGTTAAGTGTGGCTAGTAAGGCCTAAGTAATTTTCTTGTTACATTCGGCCAAAAGTATGAATAATTGAGTCGTAACAAGTTAAAATTTGTTTGATTAAGCTCAAGAGCAAAAGGAGCTTAACTCGGAAAGGGGAAAAGCGAAACTAATTGAATAGTCGATTCGTAGTCGTACAACGACGACATTCAAGGTAAGTTCTTAAGTGATTAAGTTTAATTCTTTTGTATGCTTATGAATTTAATGAATATACCAAAGATACTGTTAATCTTATATAATCAATATGCTGAATGAGTATTGATTTAAGGCTATAAGTCAAATGTGACTAGTAGATCTAATTTGAAATGGGCGTAATGATACGATGTGTTTAAAGATGAATTTTGAAGAGTGAACTACTGTATGTGATATATTAGAAGGATGAGAACCTTTGTGTATAATTATACATTCGGCTATGTATATATATATAAATATATATATACAAATGTGAAATGCAGATTAATAAGGTACAAAATGATAAGTGTTTGGTTATTGTAAGTGACATTAAGTGTGAATTATGTGTATTATATATATATATGAAGGTGTCTATAATTGGTCACAGGGTGGTTTTGTGACCTTGGAAGAGATTGATGGTTTTGATTATGAATCTATGTGAACTTCGGCCTAGTAAAAGTATAATGAAGTGGCCGAGAATGAGTCTTGGTTGTATACATGTACTTATATCCTTAAGAAAATATTTGCTTCATGTCTTGAATTAATAAGGCTAAAGCGGATTATAATGTTTGAATTATTGTCTTATGAGAAGTTAAATTATTGATTAAAATGAATCAATTTGTTTAAATTAAGCTCAAGAGCAAGGAGAGCCAAATTCGGATAGGGGGAAAGCGAAACTAGTCGATTAGCCGAACCGTAGTCGTTTAACGATATTCAAAGTAAGTTCATAGGTGTTTAAGCTTGATTCTTTTTATACGCCTAAAAGTTAAATTAATATGACAAAGTGAATGCAAATTTTATTTAGTTAATGTGCAGAATATGTATTAATTTAAGACAATAAGCCAAATGTGGCTTGGTACTAAGGTGATTAAATGTGAACTTCGATGAGGTAAATTTTAGTGATCGATGATATAAGTAATGCTTATAAAATATATTCGGGTTTCAAACCTAGCAGGCATTGTGCCGTTGTATTCGAATCAAATTGGTACTTAACGAGCAATATGCTCGAATGTTATTACAAGACTTTGGATCGATTGTGCTATTATGTGAGTTAATATACATGGAAAAGTTAAACATGAGCTAAAATTTTGTTAGCTCGTAATAAAGTACGTATGTGTTTTATTATGCAATTAAATTATATAAAAAGTGTTTGTATGATGGTTATGTATCCGAATGAGAATGGAATTAATGCTATAAACCGAAGATAGCTAGTATATCTAAATTGAATTGGATATGAAAATATGATGTGTTAAATGAGCATTTTGATGAATGTACTATGTCGTATGTATGATGAAAGGGGTATCACTATTTGTGATTATTAGAAACCCAAGAGTAACCATATTGGATATGACTTTATTATTAGTTATGTGTGGAAGTCGAATGTGATTGAGATATGGGATTTGAATATAATACGATATGTCAAATGTATGTTTTATACGAATGATGAAAACTTTTGTACAAATGTATATGTTCCGGCTATATGTAAAGTTGAAGCATAAGTTACGAAAATATTAAAGAATATGTGAAGTGATTATCATAATGAGATATTTGGGCTTTGAGCCTAGCAGGCGTAATGCCGGTGATATGATATTCGGGCTTTGAGCCTAGCAGGCGTAATTCCGGTGATATGATATTCGGGCTTTGAGCCTAGCAGGCGTAATGCCGGTGATATGATATTCGGGCTTTGAGCCTAGCAGGCGTAATACTGGTGATATGATATTCGAGCTTTGAGCCTAGCAGACGTTATGCCGGTGAAATGATATCGGGCCTTGAGCCTAGCAGGCGTAATGCCGGTGAAGTAATTTTAGACTTAAAAAGTCTAGCAGGCTTTGAGCCAGTGATGGAACTCGGGTTTTATACCCAGCAGGCCAAGTGCCGGTGAATTTAATAAAAGTATATGACAATGAGATCCTATGCTAAAATGACAAATTGAATTTGTATTACATATTAAGTGTCCCAGGTATGTGATACTTGCCTATTTATGTGAGAATAATTCGAAATGGATTTTGATTATGTTCATTTGTGAACATTTGGTTCATGTGAAATTTTTCATGGAAGTATATTAATTATGTATGTGGTTACGAATAAAGAAAGAATGTTTGGAATGTGGAAATGGAATTAAATTATAGCTCAATTTGGGTGAATTAAAATGGGTATTGAGAACTTGAAATGTTCAGGTTTATATGAATTTGGAGCTAGTTGAATGATTTGCCATTAGTGCATATAAGTGATTATGTATATTCGGCCCTTGTGGTATTATATACAAGGAGGATATGTTTTGTTCATATATGATCATAATCATTGAAATTATAAGTGGTTATGAAGTCTTGAATTAACTCTGTTAAATAGAATCAAGGATTGACATCGTGCCATACAATTTCTGTGATTATGTGATTTTGCATTTTTTTTAAGAAATGATATGGTATCGATTTAGTAAGCAATAACTGTAAATGAGTAAATTTAGCCTGGACAGCTTTGGGTTACAATAGTGGTGTAACTTTGAAAATACACTAAAAATAGTGGGAAATGAGTTATAGGATGAATAAAATATTCAATCAAAGCCTAAAGAATCTAGTTTCACATAAAAGAAACCGTGAAAACAAAAGAAATGCCTATAATGAGATAATTGAAGTTGGGTGAGACAGGGTCAGAATGACTCCGAAATCCCTTGTTCTGTTTTGAGAAAATCATTATAAATTGTACAAAAATATCCATGAGCTGAAATTTATATTCTTAGAATTCTTAATGAGTATATTTTCAATAGAAATAGACGAGAACATTATCCGAGTTCTGAGCTATGAGGTAATTGAACTTTAGTACAGAAGGGTCGGAACAGTTAGTTAGTGAATCAGTAGTAAATTTTAGAAATAAACTGTATCAATTGGCCAAGTCAAAAATTCTGTAAATTTTATGGTAGAAAGGTACATGAGTCTAGTTTTGGGAAAAATTTACGGAACTTGATTTGGAGTTTTGTAGCTCCAGATATAAATAATTTAGTGACTATTGCTTAGGAAGACAGCTTGTCGTGAATTTGTGATATTATTGTAAACTCGGGTAAACTTATTAATGAATTGTTTATTGTTTTCTTATGAACTTACTAAGCGTAAAGCTTACTCCCCCTTTCTTTCCATTATTCCCTAGGTTGTCAGGTTAGCTCGAGTTGGGGGCCGTCAGAGATATTATCACATTGGCAAGTTTACGATATCGGTGTAAGTAAATCCAAGTGTTTCCGAGTCTATGGCATGTATAGGGTTGTAAAGTTGAGTAGGTAATATTATGATTTAGCTAAAAGCATTGGCTTGTGGTTAAGGTAGTATGTATTCTTACAAATTGGCTTATGTCGGCTAATAATGTTATAGACCTATATAATTATTCTTATGCTTGTATGTTATTATTTCTAGTGATGTGGTGAATAGCATAATTATTTTGAAAGAAATTTTATAGCCCAATTTTAAATGATTGGTTGAGTTTAAGTCCGGTAGCACCTCGAACCCTGTTCTGGCATTGAATACGGGCGAGGGGTGTTACACTTCCAAAGTCACACTTTCGTCATATGACCAAATATATATATACACACATAAGTATACACATAAATCACACTTTAATTTCACATTCATATATCATTTGGCCAAATATAGATTTGCATTCAATATACATATAATTAACATTATAAAATGTAATTCATATCATCATTTCAAATATCAAAACTTACCTTATTTTCAATACATTTACTAACACATAGTTGAACCTTTTAATTCGATTTCACATTCGGTCTTTACTTAACATTGTCCATTGAACCATTCAGAATTAAAAAGGATACTCGGATAGTCAAACATCTCGTACAATGCCAACGTCCTAGACGTGGTCTTACATGTAATCAAATATCGATGCCACTGTCCCAGACAGGGCCTTACACGAAATTGAATACGATGTCGATGTCCCAGACATGGTCTTACATGTAAATCACAAGTCGATACCAATTTCCCAGATGTGGTCTTACACAAAAACACATATCGAAATCCTATGTCATGACATATGTATCCTAACTATTCCTAAGGTTCGTACGGGGCTTTTGGACGTCGTAACTCGATCGAATCGAACCTGTAATTGATTCCTTCAAGCTTATACACATTCAACTACCACATATATATATATATATATATATATATATCCATAAATTCATTTTAATGTTTATAATTCGTATATATTCAAAATTAGCAATATCTATTTGCTTATAAACTTACCTCAGACAACGACGATCGGAACGAAACGACTATTCAATAACTTTGGTTTCCCCCCGATCCAAATCCGATTTCTTTGGTTCTTGATCTAAACATATTCAAATTAAACTTATTCAAACACACATTCAATCAATTTAATCCAAAAACACAAATGGAAAAATTACCATTTTGCCCTAACATTTTACACTTTTCACAAATAATCCCTATTGCACAAAACACAAAATATGCAAAATCTCACAACATCATAACTAGGCCGAATCTTCCTCTTGTTCATACAAGTGCATACATTTCATTTATTACACATTTTAGTCCCTCAATTTATTATTTTTACAATTTAGCCCTAATTACTTAAATTCATCAAAAATTCCAATACAAAACATATTAATCCAAAACATATCTTTCATAATTCATCAACTTACATCACAAAGCTCATAAATTCATCAATGGCATAATTCAGAATATTCATCAAATTCAAAAATTGCAACATGCGCTTTGTAGATTTCATAGCAACGATCTCAAAAACGTAAAAATTATTAAAAACCGAGCTTAAACTCACCTTGAATCAAGCTTGTTAATGGCCGAATACCTAAAAGCTTTCTTCTTTCTCTTTTCTTTTTTTTTCAGTCATGAGAAAAAGATGAACACATGGGTTTTAATTTTTACGTTTTATTTATCATATAATATTACTTTAATTACTAAAGTAACCTTTGTTATTTTTATTACAATTCCACTAAGCTATGTCCACAATCGTCCATGCTAAAATTCAAGGGTATATTTTCATTATAAAGACCCCACATTAAAAGAACATAGCAATTTAGCACTTTAACAAATAGTTAGCAACTTTTACCACTTACGCGATTAAGTCATTTTAATTAATTGAACACTCAAACGATAAAATTAAAACACGAAAATTTCACAAATATTAATTCACACATTTTAAACACAGAAAATAATTTTTTAAAAATATATTTTTCTGACTCGGATTTGTGGTCCCGAAACCACTGTTTCGATTAGGGTCTAAACTGGATTGTTACAATAAAAATTTCATTAAGAAATTTTACTGATTAAATGCTCAATTCGGTAAAAAGGACTAAATCGCGTAAAGTGTAAAAGTTGGCTTTTAATAGCAAAAAGGGTTTATTAGCTATAGAACCTTAAATGAAGGGTTCTTATATGGCAATTAAATCATAAATGTTAGTAGTGGATGATAATGGCTTGGTATAAGTGTAATATTTAAAGTTTATTAAGGTTAAAAAGGTAATTAGGTAATTAAAGTTAATAATAATAATAATAATAATTCAAATTTTCTTCCATTCATCTTCTCTAGCCAATTTTTACAAGGGAGAATAGCCATTGTTAGGGCTAAGGTTCGGCTAAGCTTCTCTAGCTCATTAAGGTACGGTTTTTGCTCGGTTTGTAATGATTTCTACATTTTTGAGCTCGTTGTAGCTTAATCTAGCTAGCCCGTATCTTTGTTTTTGAAACTGTTATAGATTTTGAATAATTCCATTGTTGAATGCTTGAGTTTTTAAATGTTTAATGATAGATTTTAAAGGTTTACTGAGAGATATATAAGTTTTATAAAGTGATTTTTGACAAAAATGAGAATTTAGGATTAAATTGAGAAAAATTGAAGTGTTGTGGCTAAATGTGTGATTAAAATGAAAACATGGGATGTTATGAGGCTATATTAAATTCGGCTATAATGGGTTTTGGTTTAATTGTGCAAATTTGCATTTTTTATGTGATAAGGACTAAATTGCAAAGTAGTCAAAAGTTTAAGGGCAAATGTGTAATTTGCCAAAATTATGAAATATGGATTTAATTGAATTGAATAAAAGTTTGAATGATTTAATTTGATATTATATAGATTAAGATAAGCAAATATCAAAACTAGATCGGGGAAAACGAAAAGTTGACGAATAGGCGATATTTCCTATTCGAGCAAAACGAGGTAAGTTCGTATAATTAGAATCAAATTTTTATATATTCATACTTGATGAGTTGAATATATATAATTGTATAAATGAGATAGTTGAACTTAAATGCCTAATTAGTTATTTGTTGGATAATTACCGAGTCCCGTTTGAACTGTAAAAAGTCATAGGATATGAGTGACATGTCACTAGGGTTACCGTTTTGGTTGAGCTCCTACATTTGTTGTGGACTCACGACAGATCGTATGAGCTTACCAATCCAGCTCTTATGAGCTTACCGATTCAACTCTTATGAGCTTATCGATTCAGCTCTTCAGAGCTTACTATTTTAGCTTTTATGAGCGTATTGTTTAGCTCGATAAAGCTTATCGTTTACCAGCTCAGGAGGAGCTTACCGATCATTTCTTGAAAGAGCAGGAATGATGATGAATTAACGGATTACTGATTTATAAACTTAGTGTGTATCACAAGTGTATTCCTCGATATTTCATTAGGTTCATTGGGCATTATACTCTTACGGATTACATAGATGAAATGTGGTATGAGTTATATGAAATATAGAGATAAAATGTGACAAGATTTACATGGATTATTTAGATGAAATAAGAGATGAATTGGATGTTAAATGAACATTTCATGCTTGATTTCATCCTTGTGAATGGATGATTATATTGTAGCTATGTGACTAACTTGTGAATGGATGTTTGTGAATAGGCATTTGGAAAATGATTTGGATTTAAATTTTTTAATTGCTTGATGTCATTTTGGTAAGTTTAATTCTTTATTATACGGGCTTACTAAGCTATAATGCTTACTCAGTTTATTTTCCATGTTTATAGAGGTTCGTTAGTTTGCTCGATTTGGACAGCGTCGGAGAAAGGCATCACACTATCCAGTCGACTTATCGGTACTTTTGAACTCATGGAAGATGTGTAAATATGGCATGTATAGACTAGTTAATAGACTAATGTTTTGGCCACTTTAGCTTAATAAAATAGACTAATGTTTTGGCCACTTTAGCTTAATAAGCAAATATGTGTGTTATTGTGTTTTGAGCCATGAGATTTGGCTTAGTTATTAAAATGGTTGAATGTATATAAGTTGATATGTTATGGTAATTTCATAAATGAAAAACTTAATGCATGTGTTATATTGTTTTGAAATGAGTAAATCGATTGAAAATGCTTGAATGGTGGTGGATATTGAATGGTTATAGGGTTGATTTATTGTTTAGATCATATGTATACAATAGCTTGTGAATCATGTTAGTTTAATATATGTTTGAATGCACATAAAAGGCATGAAATCAAGTGCATTATTGGTTGGTTATGAAATGGTATAAAATGTATTTTGAATTGGTTGTTTTGGTTGCTTATTTGAATGTGGATTTGTTACCAATTGTATATTTGTAGGTACATGGAAATTGGGTGAGAAAAGTGGCTTAAACCAAGCATATTTTCGTGCCACACTGTTGAGCACACGAGTGCGTGACTCGACTGTGTGTGACACATGGCCTTGGTACACGGCCGTGTGTCTCCTGGGGTACCCTTTCGAATTAAGTCAGTATGCCCTATAGGATTGGCACGGCCTAAACACACGGACGTGTCTACTAGCCGTGTGTGGCACACGGGTTGGCACACGGACGTGTGGTCGGCCTTGTGACCCAAGTCAGTAACCCTTCCAGATTTCACACGGCCTGGCACACGGGCATGTCCACGGCCGTGTGGTGTAAGTCAGTATGTATGCCCTGTTTTCACACAACATGGATACACGGGTGTGTCCCTCACACGGCCATGTGACCCTTATTCGAAAATTTTTCTAAGTTTTCTCAAATCTTTTATATGTTATCGATTTAGTCCTGAATGTATGAATTAAGCTTTGAAAGCTCGATTTAAGCATGAAATGAATATGATTGATGGATAACTACTAAAATGGGATAATATTTGATGATTAAATGTTCTGAACTAAGTTGAAAGTTTGGTAATGCCTCTTAACCTATTTCAGCGACGATTACGGGTTAAGGGTGTTACAATCAATCATGGTGTAACCAAACGACGTCCTTAGGGTCTGGGTTTCGAGTTAGCTAACCCTAAGTTAAGGAAACTTTACGGGTCTCTTGTGTTCAAATAGTTTAATTAAAAATAGAAATTTGAAGGACTAAACATTTATTGGCTTAAGGCCTTGGTTGTAAGAATTATTGTTGGTCTTATGATTAGATGGTTTTATTTTAATCTATTCTATAATAATTAGTCAAAAAGTTTTAGGTTAAGTGAATCCAATCTATTTGTGACGCTCTATACCCAGATCCGACGGACGAATCAAGCGTGTGATGTTACATCTTCTTACAAAGTTTTCTCCAAATTATGTTTATTATTGCAGTTAATTTTGTATTATGATTTTTCTTTGGTAATATTAATAACAAAGTTTTCTTTTATATATTTTTTATTTTTTGAAAATTTTATTTTCCTATACAAACTTAACATAAATCTATCAATCGACACGACATTTTTAGAAGACACTCATTGAAAGTATCACTCGAGCGTGACACCTTTGGAAAACACCTCCGTGGTATGGCGTTTTTCTATATGATGCCTCGGGGACCTAGCATTTTATCCAATTATTGTAGGAACCAATCTATTTTGCTAAATGATTTATGGGTTGATGAAATTTATTAATTGGTTTTCAGTTTTCATATATATGAAAAATGGAAACAAAAATATTGGTACATATAAAATAGAAAACTTGCTTAATTTTATATATTTTGAAAGATATGTATTTATATATTGATAGCGTAATAAAAATATAACAACACTTATCAATAAAGAAATAAACAGTTTTAAAAACCATCAAATAAATAGATAAATAAAATAATTATATATTCAAATTTGCACACTACATCAAATATAAATATGATTTTAACTAGGGGTGAGTAAAACTCGATTCGACTCGAAAAAATCGAAAAAAAATTCGAATTTCGAGTTAAACGAATCGAGTTATTCAAATTATTCGAGTTATTCGAGTCAACTCGAATTTTTTTTCGAATTTTGAGTTCAAATCGATTTGAGTTTTTAAATTCGAATAACTCAAATAATTTGAATCATTCGAATATCAAATTATAATATTTTACATTTTTACCCCAAACTTCCAAACCTTTTTACTTTTTCCTCAAAACTTTTACTCTTTCCCACTTTCTCCCCAAAACTTTTACTCCCCTCCCATCCCAACCCCCATCTACCCAAAATCCATTTCCTACCAAAATTTTACTCTCCTATTTACTTTTCCTCAAAATTTTACTCTCAAAACCCCTTAAAACTTTTTTATTTTCCCCCAAAATTTTTACTCTCTCCCACTTTCCCCTTAAAACTTTTATTCCCTTTTCATCCCACCCCCCATCTACCCCAAACTCATCTCCCTAATTTTTTTTAATATTTTCCCTCCAAAATTTTACTCTTCCTATTTACTTTCCCTCAAACTTTTACTCCCAAAACTTTTTATTTTCCCTCTAAATTTTTACTTCTCACTATTTACTCCCAAATAAAAAATTAAAATTATCCAAAAAAAACTCATAAACATAAATAGTAATAATTTTATTTATATCTGCTATTTATATTATTAAATTAAATTTCACATTTTATATTATTTATATTACTGAATTGTTTATTCATATTGAATATTTATATTAAAATTGAATTATTAATGATGCCATAAATTATTAGTGTTAAAATTTTATATTGGTATTAATTTCACATTTTATCTT
This sequence comes from Gossypium stocksii, assembly GCA_020496765.1. Lineage (NCBI taxonomy): Eukaryota > Viridiplantae > Streptophyta > Magnoliopsida > Malvales > Malvaceae > Gossypium > Gossypium stocksii. The sequence continues at coordinate 63,166,008 of CM035622.1, forward strand.
TAAAATAACTTTTATTAAAAAGTTACATTATTACTTTTAATATATTTTTTAATTCCAAAATACATATTGCCAAGAATCTGAAGATAATTGAAACAACTAAGCAAACAAAAAAGCTAACCCGTATATAAAAGATTAATAAATAAATTATGAGGTAATGAAAGTTAAAAAAAAAATTGATTATAGTGGAAAAATTTTATTACGATGAGTGATAGTGGTTACAAGAACCCAAATTTTTTTTTAAAATTTAACTCGAACAAATATATTCGATTCGATTTGATTCGAATTCTATCTCACTCGACTTGATTCGAGAAAATTTCAAATAAAATTTAAATGATAAAATAAGATTCGAAAACTTGATTAACTCAAAAAATTTTTATTCGATTCGATCGAATGCTCACCCCTAATTTTAACATGGATTATTTTGTGAACTGATAGACTATTAATCCAAGAAAAAACCTAAATTAATTTGATTAAAATTGGTTTTAGGTTTTCTACTTTAATTTTTTTTATTTACCTTTCACAAGTGATAAATATTGAAGCTTTATTCTCTAAATTCTATATTAAAAGTTTATATTTATTTAATGGGCGAATATTTAGTATACTAGCAATATATTTTTTTATTCCATAATCAATTTTAAAAATTTGATATATATTTATTTTTAAAAAATATTTTACTATATCCTTTTATGGAGTCTAAAAACTCCACTAGCAATGTATCAACTAATTTTCTTTCCACTAGTAATGTATCAACTAATTTTCTTTACTTAATATGATTTTTTTTATATTAATACTTATTTGATATTAAAATCACATAATGTAACCATGATGTATGGTGTGGTGGTTGCTTACCTTATCCCTTAATTATGAGGTTGAGAGCGATCCCTGTCCATAAGAATAGAGCACATTTCATGGCCGATTGCTTACCTCTTTATAGAGCACTTGCGAAAAGTAAATTAATCACTATTACCGACAATAAACATCTTAATTTTGACCAAAAATTTCACTTAAAAGTTTATCTCAAAATTTTAATTTCATCACTCTAACTTTCGATTCTATTTTTAATTTATAATTTAAAGAAATCAAAATAAGTTAACATTCCATTTATCTTATTTTTCCTTAAAAAATGCTCATCAACTATTTGGATCTAACGGTAAGTTTGACTTTATGAGATTAAATGCAAAAGTGAAATAAATTAATAGTAAAATATGCTATTTAGAGGTCAAATACCTATAAAGTCCCTATACTAACCAAAGCAATTTAGTCCCTCAATTTTATAATCATATATATTGCCAACTATACTCATGTAAAGAGGAAATCACACCTTAGTCCAGTGAAACCTACAACTTCCGAGAGTCTAATGATAACATTGATGCTAATTAAACTCAGGGAGTACTTAAAGGAAGGGCTGAGAGTTTGATCAAATCGAATCAAATGAAAAACTTTCAAGTTAATCGAGTTGACAAATCATATTTTATCATCCTAATTTAATTTGAAATTTTCTCGAATCGAGTCGAGTGAAATGGAATTCGAATTGAATCGAATCAAATATATTTGTTCGAGTTAAATTTTAAAAAATAATTTTTGGTCCTTGTAACCATTGTCACCCACCGTAATAAAATTTGTCTATCGTAATCAATTTATTTATTAACTTTCATTAACTCATAATTTATTTATTAATCTTTTATATACGGGTTAGCTTTTTTGTTTGTTTAGTTGTTTCAATTATCTTCAGATTCTTGTCACTATGTATTTTGGAATTAAAAAATAATTAAATGTAAAAATGTGATTTTTTAATAAAAGTTATTTTAAAGATAAAATATGAAATCGATACCAATATAAAATTTTAACACGAATATTTTATGGCATCATTAATAATTCAATTTTAATATAAATATTCAATATGACTAAATAATTCAATAATATAAATAATATAAAATGTGAAATTTAATTTAATAATATAAATAGTAGATATAAATAAAATTATTACTATTTATGTTTAGGGGTTTTTTGGATAATTTTGATTTTTTATTTGGGAGTAAATGGTGAGAAGTAAAAGTTTAGGGGGACAATAAAAAATTTTGGGGAGTAAAAGTTTGAGGGAAAGTAAATAGAGGAGTAAAATTTTGGAGGGAAAATATTAAAAAAAAATAGGGGGGATGGGTTTGGGGTAGATGGGGGTGGGATGGGAAGAGAATAAAAGTTTTAAGAGGAAAGTGGGAGGGAGTAAAATTTTTGGGGGAAAGTAAAATGTTTTGAGGGTTTTTGGGGGTAAAATTTTGAGGAAAAATAAATAAGAGAAAAAATTTTGGTGGGAAATAGATTTTGGATAGATGGGAGGTTGGGATGGAAGGAAAGTAAAAGTTTTTGGGGGAAAGTGAGAAGGAGTAAAAGTTTTGAAGGAAAAGTAAAAAAGGTTTGAGTGTTTGGGGTAAAAATGTAAAATATTATAGTTTGATATTCGATTTATTCGAATTATTCGAGTTATTCGAATTATTCGAGTTATTCGAATTCGAAAACTCAACTCGATTCAAACTCAAAATTTGAAAAGAAATTCGAGTTGACTTGAATAGCTTGAAGAACTCGATTTGTTTAATTCGAAATTTGAATTTTTTTTATTTTTTTCAGTCGAATTAAGTTTTACTCACCCCTACTTAAGAGGGCTGGTTGAGACCTGATCTCTTCTAAAATGAAATTTTTTTCAGTTAAGCTCTTAAAAACTTTTAAAATTTTAAATTAGTAAAGGTAAAATTACATTTTGATATTCCTAAAAATAATAAAAATTTAATTTAATCCTTTAAAAATTATAAAGATATAATCTATTCAAATAATAAAATTACATTTTTACTATAGTAAAAATTATAATTTAATTTCATCCCTAATTTTTTTTTTCTAACTTCATCTATGTAATAATTTTAATCTTTTAAAACTTCGGCAAAAGATAAAATAATGAAGGAAGTTGACATAATCGGTTAAAAATGAATCTTTGAGGGTCAAATAATACTGAAACTGTGGAATGATGATGCATTAAAAATAAGATGTATTATTTTTACATGTCATGTAAAAGAAAAACACTAATCAAATATTTTTTTAATACCACATAAAACTTGTATGCACGTCACATCTTTTAATTCATCACACTCTTATAAAGTCAACATTTAGCTTTGGAAATCATTGTGATCTTTCATAAAAATATAATTATTTTATAAAAAGCATTTGCAATATTTTATGGTTAAAATGTGCTCCCAATGTTTGTTAAAAAATTGGGCGTGATATTAAAAAAAAAATAACAGTATTGTAATGAATTTAAAATTTACTAAAAAGTTTTAATGATATTAATAATTTAATTTTATATTTTTAAATTCAAAACTAAATTCTTTAAAATAAATGAGAAATTAGATTTCAAAATGTACAGATAAGCATATTTTAACCTATTTTTTTTATTATCAAAATAGTATTGCAACAGAAGAACTTTTATTCTACAAAAAATGTTGTAGAAATTATAATGTTATAAGAAAAATGTCAACAAAATTTTGATAGTGTTTGCAATGGTTAAGGTCTTTTCACTTAGTGTTTAGGTTCGAGTTTCATCACGCATAAACTATATGTGTGCATTTTTAGTATAGATTTTATTTTGATTTTAAATTTTATTATGTATGAGTTTTGTTTTAATTTAATTTCATTTTAATTTAGAAATATTACAATTATTAGTCCATTGATTTTTTTCATTGTAATTATTTGATTTTGGTCATAATTATATAATTGTATTTATTTTTTTTAGGAAATATATGTATTTTCTTAGGTATATAAATTACATATTATATTTAAAGACTAGTTTAGTTGTCAATCCTCTTATGCATGAATCAAAGATAACACTTTAATTTATTTTGCTAAGAAACTTGGGATATTTTAACAACTATGACTTGCCTCCATGTTTTCCAACCTTTCATGTCATCCATCTTTTCTGTGATTTGATTTTGTCCTTATGTTTACAAATAAAAATTGACCAATTTAAGTAGATTTTCTAATAAATTAATGTTAATTTTGATTAGAGCTCATTCAAATATTTTATTCTGTTATTTTTCAGTACGATTATTATTACCATTGATATGCATAAATGATGATCAACAATCTTATTAATCAAAAACAACGTACTTAATTGCATTAATATGCGCTTTTTTCAATGCTTTGACCGAATGGATGGAATAATTTCCCAACCGTACCATGGCATTAATGTACATGTTATCCTCAAAGGTACAATGGCTAGATAACGGCAACACTACTACACTATGATTAGTTGGGAGAGCACTGCAATTCGGGCCCACACCAAATTTATGTTTAGTTGCCTATAATGACCTATTATGGCTTGCATTAATTAAAGGTTTATTCCAGAAAGAGGTTTTATAGTCATTCAACCTGGTGGAGTAGGGAATTTTTTTTCTCATTTTCAATTTTTGCCTTCACATTTACTCAAAGGATGAAAACGTTGGTAACTTCCTTTCCTTTCCATCTTTACGCTTCCATTTTTTTTTCCTTTAGTTGCAGACGAGACCCAGGTCAATCGATTGAAGCCATAATCTTCCATTCTTTCTCTTTTTCTTTACGTTTTAAGAAAATAAAACTCTTTGGTTGTAGAGTTGCAACCCTTTTTTTTCTTTTCCTTTTTCTTCTTTTTTTTTCTTCACCTTTGGTTGCAGAATTGCAAGCAAAAGCGACGACTAAGTGCTTCTTTGATATTGAAATTCGTGGTAAGACTATTGGTAGAACCGTTATGGGCTTTTCTGGGGATGTTGTTCCTAAATCTGTTGAGAATTTTCGTGCCCTCTGCACAGGCAAGCTAGGCTGAGTCTTCTACATTCACTTTTATTTTTTTTCCTTAACATTTTTCTAAATTAGATCAACATTTTTATTTCTTCTAGGAGAGAAGGGATATAGTTTCAAAGGATGCTCCTTTTAACGTATTATTAAAGATTTCATGATCCAGGGTGGTGATTTTACTAACAGAAATGTAAGCTCTCTCTTTCTTTCCCCTTTTCCTTTGGCTTTCTAAAGAAAGAAATTTCCATTACTAAGTAGAAAACTGGTGCACTTGTTGGCTGTAATGAACTGGGGGAAGGGGTATTTATGAATCTAAGTTTGAAGATGAGAGCTTTTCTTGTGAGTTGTTCTCTAGTAACTAAAACCCTTCAAGTTTCGATATTTTTATGGATTCATTAGAGAGTGTTTTCATTTATGTTTCACCAGTCCCATTTGTTTAAGTTTACAGATTTTTCGTTTACATTGATAATTTGATATCTAGATGCTATTAGTGAGCAATCATCAAACAATTATTTGCTTATTGCTACAAATGGAGGATTGAATCAATAAAGAACATGAGTAAGTGGAATTATTTATCACCAAGTTGAGTTACTTTGACATTTCATTTTTTTTCTTTGAAGTAATTGTACCAAACACCCATATGCAACGTATATCTAGAAATGTGTACAAAGATATGGTCTTCTGAGAATCCTCTAATACATGAAAAGTCTTAGAAAAACATTAAACATACTCACGTTGCCTGCATTGCCATTTCCATTGCTTACACCCAAGTCTGAATAAGTATAAATTAATAATTTGCTTCTGCCACACAAATATCAAATGTTGTAGTTGTTGCATGAATTCTTAATGCAACCTTAGTGGTACCTGAGTTGGATAATAATTTCTATTGAAAAGATTATAGGTAAGTTGAATCAACTTATTAGAAGTTCTACTAAATTGAACCCTCTAATGGTTCAAGAACTCAATACTGGTTCAAGTTTGGCAAGAATGGTGTTGATGCTGCTGGCATTTATGGTAGTAAAAAAGGAAATGATTTGACAAATATGATGTTGAATAGGTTATTTCTTTATATGCTTTTTTTTGCTTGTCTTTGTTTCCCATGTTGTTGTTCTTAAGTTTGGGATTGGACTATGTTTGTTTAAATGTCACAATGAATTCATTTCTAGTTCTTTTACTAATTCACTTTGAGAAGTATGATTATGAAATTAGTACAAACATGTATATAGGTTTACACATTGCTCAATACTAGTTAGATTGTTGTAGCTTTTAGTTGAACATTTTTAACTTGGTCTACATATAAGTTTATAAGCATTACAACTGATCATACAACTCTTATTTGCTCTCTTTCAACTATTGTCAAACTAAGACCCGAAAATAGCAACTTCGTTCATTTTGTCGAAGCATAGTTTAGTTCAGGTTTGTAAGTAAACATTGTTGTATTCAAAGCATATATGTAGGCTTCATATATATTTTTGGTGTAAATTTGACATGTATTAGTGGATTATGGTGGCAGCTGGTCATGGGGCATGGTTGACTGATATGTGCTAAGAAAAATATGAAGTTAGGAAAAAGAAGAGTTCTAAGAAGGTAACGTATGATTTGGTTTCTCTTCTTTTACATTTCCTACAATGCAAGTTTTTTTTGCTATTCATGTTTCTAATGTGGGTTTTGGCATGATGCATAGACCAAGAGGATTGAAGGCCATGAGGAGTACGGAAAGTAATTCAGATTGAAGATACATCAATGGTAGCAGCAGAGCCCTTTTTCTTTTCTAATAATTTTTAGGGAATATTTTTGGAGTTGATGTTAATGGTTGGGGAAAAATATAGAGAAGTTAAAATAATAGTCTGCTTTTTGGGGTTTGTTTGGTGTATAGATGTTTGATATTTTTCATATATATAAAAATGAGAATAATTATTATTTTTGGATCAATATTTGTAATTTTGGTAACTATAATCCCATGCAATTATGTTTTGTCCTTTATGTTAGGCATTTAGTGAAGTGAGGCAGTAGATTTGGTAAAAGAAATTATGTCATATTTGATGGATGGAATCATGGAAACTCTAATTTATATAGAGTTTTTATAGTTGTTTTTGACACATTTTTACTTGAAAAATTATGTAATCCCGAGAATATGATAGTTAATTAGGTGAATTTTTTCATATTACGAGAATGGGCATGATTTAATAAAGTATGCAATTTTATGCTTTTATGTATTAAATTTGTGCATAATTTAATTAATTCATGCTACATATTAATTTCCTCTATTTAAATATGTAGTGGGACCATGAAGTTAATAAAATATGAAGCTCATTTTAATTTTGCATGGACATGAGACTATTCCTACCCTAGTTGCATAGCAAAAACATGCAATTTGGGTCATGAAGATGTCACCTTGATCCAATTAAAGATGGTTTAAATAAAGGACAAGTTTAGCAACAAATTGGGTTACAAAACTGTCCAAACAAGGGGGAGAGAAGCCCAATTCGGCAAGGGCATATGAGCAGCCTAAAATCAGCTTTTGGGAGATCTATTCGAAGTTCCCTACACTTGGAAATCAATAAAAAATCAACACAACCCTTGAAATTGTCCACCACCTTGCTTGATTCAAGTATGATTTCATGTATGAATCAAGCAACCAACAACCTCCCATCTCTAAAGTTCACGGTAGGCCATGGGGAAGAGAAACCTAAGGGATTTTAAAGCTATTTTTAGTAAACCTCCTAGCCATCCATGCACTATAAATACTACCCTTTACGTCCCTCATTCTTCACTTCACATTCTTTTCTCTCATTTCATTTTTCTCTCCTTTTCACACATAGCCATCCCCATTTTCACTTTACCTTAACGAGCAATTCCTTGAGAAAATACTCTCTTGGCCAACCACCTTAAGGAGAATTTTTGCAAAGGAGCAAGCATAAGGATTAAAGGAAGCCATTATGATCGATTTTCAGAGAACTACCGAATCAATAAGAGTTTATTCTTCCTTATCTTTGTTTTACTTTTGATATTAATCATGGTCACAATTTGTTTTGTTTTTTTTTTTTCATCAACAATGGTAGCTTAATCTTGTTTAGCTAAAATTATTACATCAATTTGATGAAGTTCTTTTTATTCATGTTCATGGTGTTCTATGCCTCAATCGTTCATGCTTTCAATTAAAATCATGCATGTATTTCTTTCATTAAAATGTTATTGAATGCATTAAAATTAGTTGCTTAATCCAAACCAGATGGTGATTAATGAACACAATAATTGAAATGTGCATGCTTAATTTATATCCGACCAAGAAAAAATTGAAGGTTTGTAATAACTTAAACGAGCTCTATTACCTTGCATAGCTTTTATGTTTATGTGATTAAATTGTTTCAAACCGACCCAGTCTCTGTTACTTCCCATGAATTCTAAGAAACTCTTAGTTAAATATGGTCATGGTAGTTGTAACGTGGTTTGTACAAGTGTACATAGTCGTTCAAGTAATAAGTAAATAAAATGATTTATCATCTCCACAGGGATTGAGTATGTTAATCAATTATTTGTAAAATTATAAATTCACAATTTGGTATAAGAACACAATATTTTATTAGAATACGAGATTAGGTTTTGAGTTCTTACATATGTTGCGGACTCGAGAATACAAGAAGATTAAACCTTGGACAAGCAATCTATCGTGTAGGTTTAACCTTAACGGGTAACCGGACACTATTATTTTCACATATATACTGAGGTATTTCATTAGAAAGGTTTGCTATTAAATTCATGGAGACATACTATTCACAATTGGCTAAATGACTATTATATTTCAGTTATGATATCAAAATTGGTTGCTTGGAAATGAGAATGCTTATGGTTGTTCATATGGTTAAGATCAAGGCATTATATCTGTATTGATGATGTGGGTTGAATTTTGATAGGTTTATCTGCATCTCATATTGAATTTGTTTATGATAAGAATTTGAGGTAAGTGAATATTTATATTGTATGAGCTTACTAAGTATTTTATATACTTACCCATATTATTACCTTTCTGTAGATTTTGGACTTTCAAAACGTGTCGATCAGATCAATGAGAAGCTCACACCTACTGTCATTAAATTCGGTAGATTCTAAAGTTCAATAGTTGGTTACTTGTGGCATGTATATAGGATGTTTATGTTGCAAGCTAATGATCATGTTTTGGTATTTTAGTTGTGAATGAGATTATATGAAACTTTGATGTATTAAATGTTTAATACCTATTTGATACATGGTAATGAGATGATGTTGGTCAAGTTTTGAATGACTTTATATGTGTTTAGGTAATAGAATGCTTTGGTTATGAATGTTGGTAATTGCTAATGTTGGAATGATTTATTTGAATGGCATGAATGGTTGATGTTTCATGTTTTAATTGTGGTGCCAATTGTGGCATATTGGTTATGCACATAGGTTGAATGTGAATTGGTATATTTTTGGCATGTTTTGGTACATTTTGAATAGGGTTATGTGATAGTAATCATATGGCTTGGTATCTAAGGAAGTGTAGGTGAAATGGCTTGAGTTTGAAGGTATTTTTGGGTACATACGGCCTATGACATGGTCTACCACACGGTCATGTGCTCCACACGGTTGCAGGACATGGCCGTGTGGTCTCTTTGATTTTTGGGTATAGGTTTGTGCACATGGCCTGGAGACACAACCGTGTGACCTTGACTTACACCGGCACAGGTTCTTACACTGTTTGGCCACAATACCATGTTCTTGAGCCACACAAGCTGAACTTTATCACACATTCAGGCCACACAGTCGTATGACCCTTGTTTGCACTTTTTACTCAAATTTTTGTAAAAGTTTAATGTTAATCCAGAATTGTTCACGGTTTGTTTTAAATGTTTCGTAAGCTCAAATTAAGTCCCGTTTTGATTGAATAACATGGAAAATGATTGCAAATTAATTATTTGGTTTTTTTTTATTTTATTTAAATTGTGAACAATGTTATAGTTTTATAGTTATAATACTTTATAGCTCGAATCGAGCGATCAAATTGGGTATAGAGTGTTACATTAGCTATCAGAGCTAGTTTGATTCTAAAAAATAGAGACCTAGATGCTATTGTATAGACTAGAAATGCATCAGACTGAACCCAAGTTGAATAAAAATAAATCTTGAGCATGTTAGAAGCATACAAACAAGTTGATTCCATAAAATGAAAATTTCGTGAAAGAAAGGGGAAAGAAATGAAGATGATCATATGCTAAAGGAGGTTGCTTATGAAGAGACCCAAAACATAACTTTTGATAAACCCTAACAGAGGTTCATGTACCTGAAATTATGAATAAAATGAGATATCTCAATTAGTTATGTCATAACCAAAGATGATGGAGCTGACAAAAATAAATATTATGGAAAAGTGAGGATTTTGAATGAAAATATACTTGAAAGCATTAAGATGAGAACAAGTCATCAAAATAAATAAACGCTTCTATCATAACTTATGAAATGTATCTCAGACATAAAGTCCAAACACCCGAAAGGTGTAAAGCCAAGTGGAGTACATGTTAGCATAATAATGAACAAAAATACAAGTCATAATATATAGAATTGACTTGTAACACAAACTTTCACAAGACACTTGGTTTTGGTTATGAAAAATGATTAATTTGTTGTAGATGCAATAACCTGACACTAAATAAAATTATTTATTTAAGTCTAGTGAATTTGTATTCAGGTGATATAAATTATTTGATAATATTGATGCTTGAAGTATAAAACTCGAGTTTCATGAGAAATCATTAAATGTGAATATGATTTTGTTTGAGAGTTTTTATTCATTAATGTATTTATACATATAGGTTATTATCATGATTATGGATATTAATGTATCAAATATCATTGCAGTTCCTAAAGAATTTTCAAAAGTAATAATTATTCAGTAGATAAACTTTATATGAAAGTATATCTAAAATTAAATTTTGTATTAACCTAAAAGTCGAGCGCTCAATAAGAACAAATGATCATACAATCATGTTATAAAACAATGGTCTTGAAGTATCAATCCTTTATGTGTACAATACACTTATTGTATTGGTAATAGTGAATGATACAATACATCATGCTTTATAAAGCTGTTGGCGACATCTAAAGCATGAGAATGTGTAACACCTCTAACCTGTAATCGTCGCCGGAACAAGGTTATGAAGCATTATCAGAGTTTACAGATCAAATACAATTAATTCATGTCATTTACTATTCATATCTGAAATTAATCTTATCATCCCTTGATTGGACCCTCGAGGCCCAATTTAAGCATTATAAGTAAGTCGGGACTAAATCAAAAACTCAAAAAAAAATTTGTGAAATTTCAAATTTTTTCTTAGGTTAAGAGGTCACATGCCCGTGTGGTCAGACCATGTGGTTCACACGGCCAAGTCACACGCCCGGGTGCTAGGCCGTATAGTCAATTTAATTTTTGAAAATTAGGTGCAGGTTTCACACGGCCATGACACACACCAGTGTGCTAGGCCATGTGTTTCACACGGCTGAGACACACGCCAGTGTCTCCACCCGTGTGCCCAATTTTGAGCATTTTGTTCCTCAAATTTAATATGCAGGGGACACACAACCAAATCACATGCCCATGTGCCAAGCCATGTGTCATACACGGTCAAGACACACGCCCGTATGTCTGCCTATGTGGACAAAATAAAGCCATTTCCTAGCTATATTTTCTCACCCAAACTTGTCATCAACCTACACCAAAACTTACAAGTATACATCAACCAATTCAAGCATCATAACCTAGCCAATCTTATCATCTAACATGGTATATCCACATATGTACATGTACTCATGTTTATAACCTTACCTTTTTATGAAGATTTATATTTTACCCTAATTCAATCAAATCATACTATATACTTATATATTAAACAAGATATACCTTATAGCAATATACCAAAATATATTATTATTAGTCATTCCAATGGCTATGTTACAAATAACCATTTACATACCAACATTGGCAAAGGTAGCATATACATGCCATTATACCAAAATAAATTTTCTAGTTATACCAAAACAAACAAGTGGATATTGTGATGATACTCTGACCGATCTCCAACCTTTACAAGCTTTCGAGCACTACAAAACAGGGAAAAGAGAATCTAGTAAGCATTTAATGCTTAGTAAGTTAGTATAATAGGAATTAAACTTACCAATCATGTTCATTAATATTAAGTATAAAATAACATGCTTCCTATAAATTTAGCAAATTCCCTAAACACATACACTAAATCAAGTAAGTTAGTCATGTAATTCATATGTATATCAAATATGCATAGATGAGCTCATCTTGCCACAACTTTCAGGTATTTCATATACGTTCGATACATCTTTCTTTTGATATCATAATTTCTCATGTCAGGGGTATTGTCTATTGAATTACTAAAATATTGATGGATACTCAGGTAGTACACTTAAGGTGTACAATTCAGAAATCCGTCAATTCATTTCCAGGGGTACCCATTAGGACACATAATCAAATAGTACACTTTCGAGCAACTTATCAAGATGCTCTTATGAGCCATGTATCAGAATGCTCATTCGAGCTAAATCTCAAGAGTGGTCATTAGAGCCGCAACTCAGGAAATTCACAAAGAACTTTTAATCAGAAAGCTTACAAGGAGCTTATCAAGATTGTTCTCAAAGAGTCATGTAATAGGAGCATCGAATAGCCATATCTTAGGGAGTTCAAGCAAGCTATATCAGGACGCTCACGAAAAGTTGTGTTTGTGTTCGCAACATATGCTAGAACACAACCGATCGAAACATGTGCCAAGACGTTCACAAAGAGCTAAGGTAGTGTTGCAACACATGCAAGTTCACTACCAATCAAGTTGCTCGTAGGAACTATTAATAGAATGCTCGAGAGGGCTATATTAGGGATTACTCGTCCAAGCTAAATCTCATCCGCAACATATACAGGACCACATTTAATATGGGAAATCACATATATCCATCAAATTTATATATTCAAACGAAACTTAACCCTTTTACTAACATTTCTGAGCATGAGATCATTTCTTACATTTATAACATTCATCTAGTTCACATAAACTTATACCACATTCAATCCAAATACAGCATCAATTTAAACATATTTACATGCTCAATTAAGTTACACGAACTTACCTCGACACTTGTTCGTGTATAGGTCTATTAATCTGAAACTTTTTCTTTTTCTTTTCCTTGATCTAGCTTCGAATTTGATTATCCAGATCTATATAAATAAATTTAATATCAATTCAATACATGTCATACTCAATTCAGTGCAATTCACATCTTAGGAAAAATTACCATTTTGCCCCTAAACTTTAATTAATTACGGTTTTGTCCCTATGCTCAGAAAATGAAATTCTTGCAATTTAATACTTATTCCAAACCTAGCTGAATTTTATATATCACAATAATAGCCCATGAATTTCACAAAGATCAAAATTTTTCCATGGGTTGTACAATTTTTCAATTTAATCCTTAAATCATGGTTTCATTAAAATTCTCTTTGTAAAATTTGTTTCTCTATCAACAACCTTTCATTTTCTACCATAAATTTCAACTTTTCAGTATATTCATACATGGAAAAACTTTTATACTTTGATAACTTTTCAAATTAATCCCTAAAATAGAAAAATTAAACTATTCTGATCTTAAAAATATAAAAATTACTAAAAACGAGACTTGAATACTTACCTAATCAAGCTTGATTAGTTTTCTCTCTCTCTTAGGGTTTCCATGCAAACTTTTGGGGAAGATGATGAAAATAAGATGATAATATCTATTTAACTTAATTATCATCTTTTAATTTTATTACTTTCCAATTTAGTCCTTAGTCTTTCCTAATTTTTCCATGGATGAATCATCAAAAATATCTAGTAACTTTCTTTAATGGTCTAATTACCATATAAGGACCTCAAATTTTGAATTCCATAACTATTTGATACTTATAACTACTAGAACTCAACTTTTGCGTTTTATGCAATTTGGTCCTTTCCGTAATTAAGCACCTAGTTGGTAAAATTTTCTTATCAAAATTTTCATATGGCATTCCTATCATAATGCAAACCATGCAATAATATTAAAATAAATTTTCTTTCCGGCACGAATTTGTGGTCCCAAAACCACTATTCCGATTCATTGAAAATGGGCTGTTACAGAATGCAATTGAATTTTATTGATATATTGACATGCATCAACAAAATTTTTGTATATGTTGATGATTTACTATTGATAAATAATATTGAATGTCTCAATTTTGAGTTATAAAATGATGTTCAAATAAAGGGGAGTAAAACATGCAATGCTGTAACACCCTTCACTTGATGTGAAGAATAATTGAGAATTCAATTAGGTACTCCCAACCACTACATTTAAGAAGTTAATTTTTAGCATTGGATTGCATTATTTCAAAGATTTTAAGTGATACTTACATGAGGGGGAGTAAATTAGCACTACATTTTTCTTTTAAATTTGTGACATACTATGTATCAAGAGATTATGTACTCTTTTTTCCTTCACGAGGTGTTTGTCCGACAAGGTTTTTCCTAGTAAGATTTTTAATGAGGCATATCATTTATGCAATGAACATCCAAGGGGGAGTGGTATTAATGCTATTAAGTGGATGTTCATTATAATCAACTTTTCACCTATCATCTTCCTTAACTCTTCACATTTCATCTCCTTGTAACCCCTTTCCTATTTATGTATTAGAAAATGAGGAGTCTAATCTCCTATATATATATATAGAAGTATACTACTTATAGTGATGATGAAAAAGAAAAGAAATGCCATAGAAATTTACATTTATTCTCATATATTATTCTTATGTTTTTTGCATTATTATTGTCCTAACATATTTTAATTTTTAAAAATTATAAATTAACTAAATACTAAATTATATGAAAAAAAAAAACTTTATAAAAATTATAAAATAAACACAATACCAAGGATTGGATTACGCTTCATTTCAATATTTTATAAATTAAAAAAATATTTGTTAACTTCTAAAATTAAACTAAGTTGTTATCTAAATATGATTAGTGTAATTATTTAAAAAAAACAAAAGTTTTTTTAATGAAATTTCAATTTGTATGCTATTTTACTAAGAAAATTTCATTGGAATTTAATATTTTTTAAGAGCTTATAAATTCGTTTGCACTTTTTTTATTTTTTACATTAATTTTAATTAGAATTTAATAAGTTTTATTTTTTTCCTTATCAAAATAAATATGTAATCAGTAAAATTTCTTTGCGAAATTTTCATACGACATTTCATTCATACTATAGACTATAAAATAATATTAAAATAAAATTTCCTTCCGGAATCAGATTTGTGGTCCCGAAACCACTGTTCCGATTTTTACCAAAAACGGGTTGTTACATAGAGTGTTACATTAGCTATTAGAGCTAGTTTGATTCTAAAAAATAGAGACATAGATGTTATTGTATAGATTAGAAATACATTAGACCGAACCCAAGTTGAATAAAGATAAGTCTTGAGCATGCTAGAAGCATGACAAACCAGTTGATTCCATAAAATGAAAATTTCATGAAAGAAAGGAGGAAAGAAATGAAGATGATCATATGCTAAAAGAGGTTGGTACTTATGAAGAGACCCAAAACATAACTTTTGATAAAACCCAAACAGAGGTTCATGTATCTGAAATTATGAATATTATGAGATATCTCAATTAGTTATGTCATAACCAAATATGATGGAGCTGACAAAAAGAAATATTATGGAAAAGTGAGGATTTTGAATGAAAATATACTTGAAATCATTGAAATGAGAACAAGTCATCAAAATAAATAAACGTTTCTATTATAACTTATGATATGTATTTCAAACATGAAGTCCAAACACCCGGAAGGTGTAAAGCCAAGTAGAGTACATGTTAGCATAATAATGAAAAAAATACAAGTCATAATATATAGAATTGACTTGTAACACAAACTTTCACAAGACACTTGGCTTTGGTTATAAAAAATGATTAATTTGTTGTGGATGCAATAGTCTGACACTAAATAAAATTATTTATTTAGGTCTAGTGAATTTGTATTCAGGTGATATAAATTATTTAATAATATTGATGCTTGAAGTATAAAACTCGAGTTTCATGAGAAAATCATTAAATGTGAATATAATTTTGTTCAAGAGTTTTTATTAATTAATGTATTTACACATATAGGTTATTATCATCATTGTGGATATTAATGTATCAAATATCATTGGAGTTCCTAAAGAATTTTCAAAAGAAATAATCATTCAATAGATAAACTTTATAATGAAAGTATACCTAAAAATTAAATTTTGTATTAACCTAAAGATTGAGCGTTCAATAAGAACAAATGATCATAAAATCATGTTATAAAACAATGGTCTTGAAGTATCAATTCCTTATGTGTCCAATACACTCATTGTATTGGTAATAGTGAATGATACAATACATCATGCTTTATAAAGTTGTTGGCGACATCTAAAGCATGAGAATGTAATTGAATTTTATTACTATATTGACACGCATCAACAAAATTGTCATATATGTTGATGATTTACTATTGATAAATAATATTGAATGTCTTAACTTTGAGTTATAAAATGATGTCCAAATAAAGGGGAGCAAAACATGCATTGTTGAAACACCCTTCACCTGATGTGAAGAATAATCGAGAATTCAATTAGGTACTCCCTACTGCTACATTTAAGAAGTTAATTTTCAGCATTGGATTGTATTATTTCAAAGATTTTAAATGATACTCACATGAGGGGAGTAAATTAGCACTACATTTTTCTTTTAACGTTATGACATACTATGTATCAAAAGATTATGTACTCTTTTTTTGTATGTACTCTTTTTTTCTTCACTAAGTTTTTGTCTCACAAGGTTTTTCCTAGTAAGATTTTTAATGAGGCATATCATTTATACAATAAACATCCAAGTGGGAGTGCTATGAATGCTATTAAGTGGATATTTATTATAATCAACTTTTCATCTATCATCTTCCTTAACTCTTTACCTTTTCATCTCCTTGTAACCCCTTTCTTATTTATGTATTAAAAAATGAGGAGTCTAATCTCCTTATATATGTAGAGAGAGAAGTATAGTACTTGTAGTGATAATGAAAAAGAAGAGAAATGCAATAGAAATTTCTATTTATTCTCATATATTATTCTTATGTTTTTTGTATTATTATTTTCATAACATATTTTAATTTTTAAAAATTATAAGTTAACTAAATACTAAATTATATGAAAAAAAAAAACTTTATAAAAAATTATAAAATAAACACAATACCAAGGATTGGATTACGCTTCATTTCAATATTTTATAAATTAAAAAATATTTGTTAACCTCTAAAATTAAACTGAGTTGTTAACTAAATATGATTAGTGTAATTATTTAAAAAAAGTTTTTTTTAATGAAATTTCAATTTGTATGCTATTTTACTAAGAAATTTTCATTGGAAATTAATAATTTTTAAGAGCTTATAAATTAGTTTGCACTTTTTTTTATTTTTAATTAATTTTAATTAGAATTTAATAAGTTTCACTTTTTTTCCTTACTTTTTATCTCTATAACTTTTAATATTCTTAATTTTTTACATTGATTATATTAAAGTTTAATCTATATTTAACTTATTTTATTTAAGACAGTTTAATGGTCTTAATTGCTTTAAATTCTTTTTAACGTTATTATTTCGTTTATTTATTAATTACAATTTTGTGTTACACAAATAACCACTTATATTTCTCCATTTTATTTTATTAGAAATTTTTATTCTGAAGCTTTCTACATTTTATTTAAGATGTTTATTTATAGAGATTACAAAGTCCCTATTTGAAAGTAATTGCGTCTCCAGGAGGAACACTAAATAAAATGCTCCTGGGTGGAATTTATGAAATGAATGGAGATGTAGAGTACAAGGTGTTTTGTTTTTAAAATATATATTATTGAATATTTTTCCGTTTTAAATATAATATCAATTAATTTTCTTATTATTCAACATTTTTATTTTTTTATTTCTCTTTAAATCATGATTAAATTGTATTTTGTTGTTTTCTCTTTATTTTTTTTTTTGTTTATATTTATCGATTATGTATTTTTCATTTTTCCATTAAGTTTTATTTTAAGATTAAAATGTACATTTAATTTTTCCTATAAGTCAAGCCTAAATATAAATATCTCCCTACTGTTCCTCTTTATTTATAATGTATATATAGATAATTAATATATAATTATTTTGTTTTTAATTATAAGAAAAAAATCCAATGTATATTATAATTTCAGAATTTCTTATTGAAATTTATTATGTTTTGAATATAAATACTTAAATATTGTATTATTATATAGTTTCGAAAATAAAAATCTTCAAATTATAATTAAACTAATATTATTATTTTTAAGTTGGATTATCAAATTAATAAAATAAAATAAAATAAATCTATAATATTTTATAATTCTTCATAACTTCTTTTATCAATAAAGTTACAGAATTTTAAATTTTTTCATAAAACAAGACTTTTATCATGATACCTATAGTAATAAATATAATCAAATATAGTAGTTGTGTTTTTGAGCTTCTGAGAGAGGTTGAAAACACAAATCGAAAGGGACAGATTTGTCGAATGGTTTAGCTAGAGTTCAAATCTTTTAAATTTTTAATTATATGATATTTTCCGTTATTTTTGAACTTTTGGATACTTAGAGAGTAGACTCTAAGGCAAAAAAACCTAGCACAAGATGAAAATTGACACTTTCCATATGGTGGAAGTTGACATTTTCAAGGGGAAATTCAAAATTGAAATCCAATTTTCCAAATTTGAATTATAATTTTCAAGAAGAATGCCATTATAATCTCACAAATTTTGGATGATTAGAGTTACATAGATGAATTTAAAAAAAAAAATTAATAGCCCAATAAACTAAATAAAAATTTTAAAAATTTAATGATCTAAATAAAATTTTAAATAATTCCATAATCATTTTATAACTTTTTTTTAAAGTAAATAATTAAAACGTAAAATTTATTAATAATTTAATCACATTGGTAATTAATTATTATTATTATCATCCACGTTGTTGGAGTATAAATTATTTAGGGAGCCTTGGTTTGGTACAAGATATTAAGGAGTTTCATAGGCATATCTTTCATCTCCAAGTGCGTTTTCAAACATTTTCAACTTCGAGTCTTGTTTGGGCCAATTGCTTAACCTAGAATTTTGACTTCCCCATCATTAACTTGCCTCCAGATTTGACCATCGCGGGATCTTTAGCGGTCCGAATAACATATTTTTTTTAAATTTAAATTTCATTATAAAAATATACAATTTTTTAATATTTTACTAATGAGTAAATTATACAACAGGTCATCTAATTATGGGCCTGTTTTCTTTTTGGTCACCAAGTTATGAACTTTTTTAAATTGGTCACTCAACCAATTAAGATTGGTGTTTTTGGCTTAATGCACACTTCAGTCCGTAATGTATACCGCCTTTCTCACTTTGATCCTTAAAATTTTTTTAATTCACTTTAATTCTTAATGTTATCAAACATTATCAATTTAGTCCGTAATATTATCAAATGCGGTTCAATTATTTGGACGTTAAAAAAAGACCAACTAATCATATGATGTCTCATGTCATATAATGATGTCAAAATGACATCATTAGAAAAAAATCTTAATAATCTTTAAAATTTACAAAAAAATTAAAAAAATTATAAATTTTAAAATATATATTTAAAAAATTTTAAAAAATTGTTATAAAATAAAATTATAAATTTATATAAAAATTAAATTTATTGAAATTATTTTAAAAAATTACAAAATTTGAAAACGAATTTTAAAAATATAAAAAAACTAAAATTTACTAAAAAATATTAAAAAGAAATAAATGTTATTAAAATTTTATAAAAACACACTTACTAGAGCTCGAAAATTTTGTAATATATTTTTAACTTTTTTAGTAAACTTTAGTATTTTTATAACGATTTTTTGTAAATTTATAATTTTTTCTATTTTTAATCATTTTAATCCTTTTTGTAATTTTTTAAATAACTTTTCTAATTTTTATAAATTTACAAATTTATATTTTTTTTCTATGTTTTAGTAATTTTACTAATTTTTTAAAATAATTTTTAAAAATTTCTTTGTAATATTTAAAACTTTAAAGGCTTTTTCAAATGATGGCATCATTGAATGACACGTGAAAACATATGTTTGCTTGGTCAATTTTCTTAACGTCCAAAGGACTGAACTGGAAATGTCTATTAACGGTAGGGACTAAATTGAGAATGTCTGATAACATTAGGGATTAAAGTAGGCCAAAACAACTTTAAGGACCAATGTGGGAAAAGAGGTACACTTCAAGGACTAAAGTGTGCATTAAATTTTTTTTGTCCATTTTTATTAATTGCCCTTAGTGCAGAGGGTGATATGAGATTTAAAAAATCGATATATTAATAAATTTAGCTTTTAAATTTTACATATTATATCAATGTAATTATAAAAAAAATTTAAAAATTAACCCTAAAAAATTATAAATAATCTCAAATTTATCCTCATTTAAAAAATATATAAAAATACATAAATACTTGTTTTCCACAAACAAGCAGAAATAAAAACCAATTTAGCTCAAATTAACGATGAAGTGATCCAATTTTCACAAACTGGCAATATTGAGAACCCAAATATAGTTAAAATCGGACAAATAAATATCCTTAGATTCAAGAAAGAAAAATAGATCCCACAACTGCAAATAGACTAAAAAACCAAGTTAACACAAATGAGACCTAAAAAAACTCATACGCTTTAGGCAGTGCAAGAAGTAAAGCGGAAATCTTGGGTAGGATAGTTGGGAAGGTGAAGAAACCAATGGAAACGAAGGTCCTGCTAAATGAAAGCCAGGTGAAGTAAGAAAAAGTTTTTGAAATTCGAAATTAAATTATATATTTTTATAATTGTAAAAATATAGCTATATTATTTTAATAGTTTTATTTTAAAAGATTATTTTAAATTTTAGATCAAAATACATTTTATTATTTTAATTTAAAATTTTACAAACATACCAAAATAAAAAATTACTCAGGATTTGCGGCTGTATGAAGCTGAAAGTGCCAATCCCTTTGTTCTATTTCGAGGTGTGTCGAAACTACGAGAGTTTCACGTTGGAAAACTCCAACAACATAACCTAAAACCAGAAATAAAATAAATAATAAAAGAGGGGTCGTTTGTAGAGAAAAGAAAATAAAAATAAAAGCTGAAAGGAGAGAGAGAGCAAGGGAAAGAGTTGGGAGACAGAAGTAAAAATGGGGTTTGACTTGAATTGTGAAAATGAGAGATTCTATTGAAAATGTGACTCTCCCTCTAGGTGCTCCCATGTGAGTTCCATTAAGATAAAATTTTAAAAATTTAAATTAAAAAATAAAATTATTTTAATTTAATTTTTTAAAAGTTATTAAAATAGTAAAATTATTTTAATTTTATAAAAGTTTTTCGACTTTGCCCCTACTCTTCCTTTCTCTTTTCTTTTTTTTCTCTCTTAACTTGTATAACTGTGCTTTTAACGTTCTTCATACGGCCTCACCTCATCTCCTGTGATGTATTTCTTTAAAATTTTTAGAATTATTTGTAAAATTTGAATGTATATATATATTTTAAAAATTATAACTAAATTTAAAATTTAAGTTTTAAAATTGTTATTATATTGATTTTTTAGTTGTTACATCATTCTTCTGTCATACACTTAATAAAATTGAATTAAACAAATAATTTTAATTAGTTGGATGTGTAATTAAAAAAAATTCATACTTAAGTGATAAAAAAGAGACAGACCCGTAATAATTAGATAAGCTATTATGTAATTCACCTTTAACTAAAATGAATTTTTCGAACAAACTGTGAAGCTTGAAATTTTTCAAAATCCAACCATAGCACTGACAAATGAAAGTGAACTAGTCTACTTTTGTCCTATGAAATCTTCAGAGAAAACTCAAGTTCTAATTTTTACAAACTCTCATATCAAATCTTTTTTTTTTTTTTTAATAAAAATGGATTACTTCTCAAGATATTGATAAACGCCTTAATCTTCTAACCACGAGCTGACGATAAAACCACCTTGTCCGGAAGAACAATGCCAAAGCAACCAGGAACCCAAAGAAAGCAACCGATGCCATGATGATAAACGACAACATGAAACACTTAGTTCCATAGCAAGAATTGCCTTCACCCTCCGCCACCTTATCATATAGATACCCAATGATTCTTACTGAGAAAACGTAAGATCCAACAGGGCTAGCAATGGCAACGGCGTTGAAAATGGTACCCATATGTCGAACCCCAAATATCTCAGAAGTAATGGCTGGCATCAATGACCACTGTGAACCATAACATATACCCACCACGATTGACCCAATGTATAAATTCCCAGGGAAACCTGAAGCCACAATCAAGTGACCGAATGTCAATGTTGCAAGTGTAATGACAATGAACAATGGCCTCGCCCAACCTTTGTGTAGGAATATGTCTGATATAAACCCTCCCCCGAACCGACCGAGGAAGTTCCATATGCTCCATAAAGCAACCAATGAACTTCTCTCCATTGTTGTGTAGCCTAAAGATTCGCCTATTTGACTAATGTTGTTTATTGTGGCTAAACCTGAACCCATCCCACATATCATAGCAATGAACAACAACCAAAAGTTTACTGTAACCATTGCTTGGAATAGGTTCATGTCTTTTTCGTCGTCTTCATCGTCTCGAAATAAATCGACACCAGATGAAGAACCCACCGTGGTTTGGTCTGGTTCACCAGGTATCTGGTGGTAGCGCTCCAAAGGGTCTTTTTCTTCCTTTAAAGCTTTGGCTGCAATTCCAACAGGTGAAGCAAGTAAAACCAGTAGAATGATGAAAGTAATGGTTCGACCCCATACTGGAAATGAGAAGATGTTTTCCAATATTATAGCGAGCATAAGATAAGCAGCAACAATCAATGCGATGGCGGAGAAGGCATTCAAGTGATTCTTGTCGTCAAATGTGGTGGTTTTATATATTTTGACACAAGGCATAAGGGTAAGGGAGACAAGAGTGGGTACGATGGCAAGGATCAAAATGAAAGTGGTTGGATCACCTTGACATAAGGCGTTATACACTTGAATTAGTATTGCTCCACTCAAACCAAGAAAACCCTGTCCAGCAACGCAGTTTAGTTTAGGTAAACAGCAACATCAAGATATAAATAACGCATTAGTTTAATGTAAAGAATAATGCATTAGGTAAACATGGTTAAACCTTCCACTTAAATTGTTCACTTCAAAATCAGTAATTAAAATTTTATATGTAAGAAATTTGTGGAAATCAACTGTTTAACCACTTACATGTAATAAATTAACAGAAGACATACTTGTAATTAAAAAAGAAAAAAGGAAAAACCTTAACCTCATCTACAGGTTTTTTTTTTTCAATTATATTTTTCTTAATTATACAAAACAAAAAATTCTTGCCTTGGCAGTGTGAGCCTGAATTATTATTTAAAATATATTAATATTCAACTATAAAATATGGATATTTTTATTTTATATATTGTAACAAAAGTTTCAATTTTCAATCCTGACGCCCCTTAAGAAAAAAAATTTTCCTCAAACATGAACTTGAAATTAATAGAAGGTTCGACTCCGTCTGAACCCGAACTTAAAATTTAATAGAAAGCTCAATTTCGCCCCCGCTTCCCAACCCAAATTTATTTAATTGTTTTATTTGAAATAAATAGAATTAAATTTTTTTATTTTTTATTTTAAAGCAAATAACTTTTTTCAATATATTTGTTTAAAGTAAAAACTTGATATATATTAGAGACATTTTTATAAATATCTCAAAATAAATTTACCTTAAACTCGATCTCCACCTGTCATGAAATTTTTTTAATTTCGCCCGGTCCACTTCAAACCCATTGTTAAAAAAAACTTGAACCTTAATGGATGGAGTCGAGTTGACACAGTCGAATTTGGAACTTTTTTTTGCCAATAGAGGAAAGACAGCAAAATTCTCCAAATCCGGCCGAATCTACACGTAAAGAGAAACAAGTTCACGTCACTCTAGGTCCAAACCAAAATTGCTAGCGTTACCTTCATTATCCCAACGATGGTCCCACCGAAGTCCCGAAAATTTTCGACACCGCTTACCACGTTGGCCGTATTGAAAAACGTTTGCGCGTGAGCTGCCACTAGCATGAACAAGTACATCAAAGGCACCGGCGGCCGGCTGATCAACCCCACCACCGACGCCCACATGAGGAAATACCCAACAAAGCACTGTATGGCCCCAGCCACATGAACCACCCAGAGTCTACTATTGACACCGCTACGGTGGCTACTGGTGGTGACGGTGGAGTAGAGGAGGCCAGAGAGGACGCCGACGTTGGCGCCAATGTCTTTGAAGACGGAAACGGTGTCGAGAGTTGATTGGTCGTAGGATTGGGATGATTTGAGAACGGAAGAGTAGATGCCGAACGTGTACGACGCACCGCTGGTGCACTGGATCCATATACTCGCCGCTGTGGATACCCATTTGGTGTTCAGTAAACTCTCCATAACTACCAAATTTGAGGGAGATGAGAGATTTGATCGTGGGGGGGGGGGGGGCGGGCATATAAAATTTATGTATATGGTAAGTTGCGTTTTTGTAAGAGTAATGTTCTTGTGCTTGACTGTTTGTTGTAGTAGGTTTGTTGTAGTAGGGAATTATATTACTCGTATTTATCTTACACCGCACCAATATCGGAAAAAAAGACATGTAAAATCATAATATGTAATTTAAATGGATTTAGTTCCTTGTAAAGGAATAGTACTTGTTTTTCTTTAAAAATGACTTTTTTAACAAGGTGATTTTTTACATATTAGAAAAAAAATTACATTATTTATTTATGAAAGAATGGGATTTAGTGAAATCTCAAATATTAATTGATTGAATGAGATCAAATTCAATCAGAAATTTTATACCTGGATATGTATACCACTACAAAGTTTTTGATGAATTTATTCTCGATTTTATTTAAAAATTAAAAAAGAATTTAAAATTTAAAAATCAAAGATTAAATGTATACCTAACTGTCATAGCTTGAATAAAATAAATTCGGGAAGCGAACAACTAATACGTCATTATCCGTGTGAAAGAAATGGTCACACAAGGAAGGCATCTAGTATAATTATATCATTAGAGATCTATTGATTTTAAAATTAGTATTTCAAATTAATCAAATATTAAGGATTTGCATGGAGGTACATGATAATTAGATAAAAGTGTATCAGTGACTTTTAATATGAGCGACTTTCTTCCTACGGTGGAGTTTGTGGTTAGGGCAAATTTGTCAGAATCCAACGGTAGTATGGGTCGTGCGATAAAGAAAGTGCAAAGGTGGCCTAACATTACACCAGAGTCGGAGGGTCCGACGGTAGATAGATATGGTTAGCTAGTTCCAAATCCGGGCATAAAGAAGGCTTCTTATAAGTCTAATTTATTGGGGTCGTCTACGAGTCCTATGCAAGATGTGAACATGGAGGAGGAATTTGAACTAAGGGCGGTGATGTGGTTACGGAAGTGGTTGATGGTATTCCAACAATTATATTTTTTGATCAGGTGCATAAGTATATTGAACGCAAGATGGCGAAAACGATTATTATGAAGCTGTTGGGGAGAAGTATAGGGTTTAATGTTTTGCTCAAGAAGATTACTTCTCTGTGGTGTCCTAGAAGCCCCATTCAACTCATGGATCTTGAGAATGGTTACTACTTAATCAAGTTCAATAATGAAGATGACTACAATAAAGTTGTATTTGGTGGTCCATGGGTGATTTTTGGACAATATTTGATTGTTCATCTGTGGTCAGCAGATTTTTCAACCAGTCAATCGAAAGTTGATACTCAATTAGTTTAAGTGAGATTACCTTGATTACCTGAGGGCTTTTATTTGGATTTCCTTATCCGAGCCATTGGTCAACTACTTGGACCGGTGGTGAAACTAGATGCTCACACCAACAGTGCACGGAGAGGGAGATTTGCAAGGTTAGAAGTGCTTATAGATTTGAAAAAACCTTTGGTGTCAAAAATCAAAATAAACGGGAGGATACAAAGGATAAAATATAAAGCTCTGTTTGTTTGCCAGTAAAATATTTTTCGGAAAATTATTTCTGAAAAATGATGTACTTTTCTGAAAATGATTTACTTTTCTGGTGTTTAGATGAAACTGTGTAAAATATTTTCTGTTGTTTGGCAGATTTCCTGAAAATATTTTCCAGAAAAGTTGTTTTTACATATATTAATAAATATATATATATATATATTAATAAATTTATATTTTAAATTTTTTTTACATATATTGCAATGATTTATTTATAAATAAATTAATCAAATTAAATATATAATAATACTCAATTATTAAGCTAGAATATTAATTGAAAGTAAATTGAAACGAACCAATGTCAAATAAATTATTTGTAATTGTGTTATAAAAAAAATAAAAAACAAGGATTGAATAATTATAAATTAGCTTCCAAACCACAATTAATATTATAAATTAATAATACTATCCAAATGCATAATTAGTAGTACATCACATAATAACAACAACATTATCCAAGTGCATAACTAATATTACACCACATTAAAAGTATCAATATCTTCAACCTTGAGAAAATTTTTGAAGCTAAAATTTTCTATGCTTCTTACTTTTAACTAAAAAAGTTTTGGCCTCGGATTCATGACTCACTAGATAATCAAACACAGAACACAGGAAGTCATCATCAAACCTTCTTCCTCCATCGACATCACTTCTTCGTAAAGATGTGGTGTCTTATCCACAATAAATTGTTCCAAAGCATTAGCAATTTTGCCAAGTTGTTCACCCACAAATTAATTTGTTCATCAATGACACTTTCTTGAGCATTTTTCTTTTACGTTTGAATGTTCTAGATGAAGATACATGTAATGGCCTAAATTCAAAGTTATCGGAACAGTGGTTTCGTAACCACAAATCCGATTTAAAGAGAAATTTATTTTAATATTTTTTTTACATGAATATTGTTGTGATAGGAAAATCGTATGAAAATATTGATAGAAAAATTTTACTGAATTAGTAGTTAGTTAATAAAAAGAAATTATTGAAGAAATTAGGTAAAGACAAGTTATCGGGAGCTTGATCTCGTAAAACCGAGTCAAAAATATTTTTATAAATATTTGTGGAATGTTAGTAATATTGTATTAAAATTTCGTTAGAAAATTTTAACGTTTGGGCAGTCAATTAAATGAAAAGGACTAAATTGGAAAAGGAGTAAAAGTTGTTAGGATGATTAAATAGCTTAAGTGTTTAATTAGAAAGGATTTAAAAAGAAAATAGACCCAAAATTTATTTGGGCTGGACGGCAAGGGCATAAAATCAGCAGAAAAGTGGATGAATTAAGGGCAAAATTGGAATATTGCATTATTAACTAAATAAAACTAGGACTAATATGGAAATATCTAGATTTCTTGAGATTTCTCTTCATTCTCATCAGAAAAACGCCATAGGAGGGGTTCTTTAAGCTGGTTTTTCATACTTTTTGCACCAAGTGAGTTAATCCTTGCCTTTTTCTTGTAATTTTTGTGTTTTTAAGACTTTTACAACTAGGTCCTACTATTAAATTCATTAGTTTTTGATTTTATGGATGAAATTGAAAGTCACCATGGTTGAGTTCTGTAAGTATATGAATATTTAGCATGGAATTTAAGCTTTAATCTTATTATATGATGATTTTATGGAATAAAATGTAAAGAAAGTAAATATTTAGGACCTATTTGTAAAAGAGTGTGAAATTGAAGTTTGCTTCTGAAATTCTTGTTCCCAAAGGTTACAAGGTAGTTTAAAATGATGGAATAAAGTATTAATTGAGAAAAATCAGCTCAATTGAGAGGTTAATTGAGTAGGGACGAAACTATCACTTATTAAAAGCTTGGGGGAAAAATGGTAATAAACCTCTTGCACTAAAACAGTTTTGGACAGCAGCAGTAGTCCAACTTTGAAAAATCACCATAAATTGTAGAAATCGAATTATAGGGTGAACAAAATATAGAATTAAAGCTTATTGAGTCTAGTTTCTCATAGAAGAAAGAGAGTAAACAATAGAATTGTAAATCTTGAGATATAATGCATTTTGTGAGACAAGGTCAGAATGATTTCGGGTTCCCCTGTTTTGACTTTGGAAAATCACCAAAAACTGTATAAAAATAATTATGGAGTTAAATTTATATGTTTAAAATCCTTAATGAATCTATTTTCAAGAGAAACAAGCAGGAACATCATCGAGTTCCGTATGAGGAGATAATTAATTTTTAGTGAAGAAAGGTCGGAACTGTCATATAGCAGAACAGGGGTAACTTTAAAGAATAAACTGTACAAAATGGCTAAACCAAAAATTCTGAAAATTTTATGGTTAGAATATATGTGAGTCTAGTTTCAGGGAAAATTTACGGATCTTAATTTGGAGTCCCGTAGCTCAAGATGAAAATAATTTAGTGACTATGACGCAAGTAGACAGCCTCGGATGAACTATAAATGGTAGTGGAATTGTAGAAAATGGTACATATGAACATGAAATGTTAATTTGATGAATAAATTTATTTATTTAGATCCTGAAGACTCAAACACGAAGCTAGATCGAGGAAAGGAAAAAGTTTGGGATTAGTAGATTTTTGTATACAAACAAGTATCGAGGTAAGTTCGTGTAACTTGAATTATATTCTTAAATGCTTGAAATGTATGTTATTGATGTGAATATGAATTGAATGTTCATTGTATGAAAATTTATGGAACATTGATATATTTGATAAAAATGGGAAGAAATCCCGGTTGAATGAAAGGAAAATTCGATGGATCTCTGAAAAGGAATTGACGGTAAAAAGGGATCTAGCCCGGACGGGTGATCCTATCTTGATATAGCCCTCCCGAAGAATATGTGGAAAATGGATTTAGCCCGGACGGGTAATCCAAATTAGGGTCTGAATTTAGCCTGGACTGGTAATTCAGATCCAAGCTCATTAGAGTAATTGTCGTTGCAGGGGATTTAGCCTGGACTGGTAATCCCGACAATACTCTATGAGTTTATATTACAGGGGATTTAGCCTGGACTGGTAATCCCGCTGTAAGGATGAGGTTCGCGGGAGTGTGCTCTCTGAAATGAAAATATGCGCATATGAATATGAATTGACGGACCCGGATTTGTACACTAAAGTGTACCCCTAAAAATCCATCGAAATTCTGAGAAATTCAACGGGATAAATATGGGAAAATAATAATGGAATGGAAATTACGGTATTGATGAGCTCATCAATCTCAATATATATTATTGAAACATTGAAATTATTGTACTAACTTGAATGTTGAGTTTGTGCATGTTAAGGTAACAATACATTGAATGGATGTATGTATGTTTATTGTATTGTATCGAAAATATTAGGTAAGTATAATTCTTGTTACATGAGCTTACTAAGCACAATGTGCTTACCCTGTTTTCTTTTTCCCTGTTTTGTAGTATCAAGAGCTCGGAGGTCGGATTTAGTCGGAGATACATCACACTATCAACCTCAATATTTTGGTATATCTAGAACTTTATTTTAGAAATCAATGGCATGTATAAGTTAATAAAGTAAATGTTGATGTGAAATGAATGTAAAGTTAGCCATTGGTATGGCTAACAAACCTTAGTTTGGTGTTTAATGTGATTATCTTATGAATGTGCATGAATCTATTATAAAGATATGCTGAATTGGATTGGTTGATTTGGATTGGTATCGGTTTAAGTTTTGCAGGGAAGGCTACATATTTATGAAGGGGTTATATTGAGTTTAAAAAAAAATATATATACTATTGTTCGGTAAACTTCGGTAATGCCTCGTACCCTATTTCGGTGACGAATACTGGTAGGGGGTGTTACATTTGTTGGTATCAGAGCTACGGTTTAGCCGGTTCTCGGACCGACGTAGCAAATACGGTATTAGCTATACATGCCATTTAAATTATTGTTGATAGTGTGATATCTCCTGACCATTTAAATGTGTTTTTCTTATAGTAAATGTCTGCCGACCGAGCTCAATCCGAGGAAGCTGTGAGTCATGCTCCGGCCCCGGAAAGGGAACAAAGAGAAGTCGAAGCTACTAGTAGGAGAAGGTCCGAGACAAGGGACCAAAGTGAAGAGGCTAAAATGGCCCTCTATCAAATGATGAATGATTGGTTTACTCAGTATATAAGAACTAACCCTGTAGTGCAGCAAACTCAAGCTCCTCTTCCTCCTCCACCGGTTCCCGTGACTACACAGGGTACAGGTATTGAATCTACCAGAAAAGGAAAAGCTCCTGTTGATAAAATTAGAAAGTATGGGGCTGAAGAATTCCGAGCTGCAGTTGATGATGATTCTGAAAGGGCTGAGTTTTGGTTAGAGAATACTACCCGGGTTTTAGAAGAATTATCATGCACACCAGAAGAATGTCTGAAATGTGCTATTTCACTGTTAAAAGACACGGCTTATCATTGGTGGAAGACTAAAGCTTCGGTGGTTCCAAAAGAAGAGATTACTTGGGAGTTCTTTCAGAATGAATTTAAAAAGAAATATATCAGCCAGAGATTTCTTGATCAGAAAAGAAAAGAATTTCTTGAGCTGAAACAGGGCAATAGATCGGTATCTGAGTATGAAAGAGAATTTGTTCGGTTGAGTAAATATGCTCGGGAATGGGTACAATCAGAAGCTGAAATGTGTAAACGATTTGAAGAGGGGCTAAATGAAGACATTAAGTTGTTGATCGGAATTCTTGAAATTCGTGAGTTTGCTACACTGGCAGAGCGAGCTTATAAAGCAGAAGAGCTGAGTAAAGAGAAGAAACAAGCTGAAAGGGAAGCTCGAATTGCTAGTAAGAGACCGGTGAGCAAATCACAGTTTTCTACTTCAAAGAAATTGAAAAAGTATCAAGATCGTTTCACTTCAGTCACTGGACATTCAAGTAGAGAACGAGGCTCTCAACGCTCTAATCCAAGACCATCTACTCCATCAGTGACCAGTGTGGGCAGTGTCGGTACTCCTAAGCCGAGATGTCAGTACTGTAATAAAGTTCATTTTGGAGAATGTCGACTGAGAAGTGGGGCTTGTTATCGATGCGGTTCAGTTGATCATTTTCTCAGAGATTGTCCAGAAAGGGGTGAAAAAGAAGCTGAACAGATATTGAAACCGAGTAATCCAGTTTCGAGAGGCAGACCACCACGACCAGCTGGTAATGTCAGTGGTAGCCGAGGAGCTACGAAAGAATTTGCAGGCAGGTCTGAGACACGAGCACCTGCTAGGACATATGCCATCCGTGCCAAAGAAGATGCCTCAGCACCCAATGTTATTACTGGTACATTTTCTTTGCTTGACACTAATATTACTGCATTAATTGATCCTGGTTCTACGCATTCATATATATGTATAAAGCTTGCATGTGTTAAAAATTTATCTGTTGAACCAACTGAATTTGCGGTTAAAGTCTCGAACCCCCTAGGCCAGTCTGTGTTGGTGGATAAAATTTGTAAAGATTGTCCACTAATGGTAAGAGGTTATTGTTTCTCGGCCGATTTGATGTTACTTCCTTTTGATGAGTTTGATGTGATATTGGGCATGGATTGGCTAACCCAGCATGATGCAGTAGTAAATTGTAGACAAAAATATATTTTGTTAAAATGTCAGAACGGTGAATTGCTTCGGGTTAAATCAGGTCAGACAGAGGGGTTATCTGATGTCATTTCAGTTAT
Source organism: Gossypium stocksii (assembly GCA_020496765.1). NCBI lineage: Eukaryota > Viridiplantae > Streptophyta > Magnoliopsida > Malvales > Malvaceae > Gossypium > Gossypium stocksii. The sequence continues at coordinate 63,197,658 of CM035622.1, forward strand.
TACTGCTCAAAGGTATATCAAAAAGGGGTATGATGCTTTTCTTGCTTATGTATTAGACACTAAGGTATCTGAGTCGAAGATTCAGGCAGTGCCAGTGGTATGTGAATTTTCTGATGTGTTTCCAGAAGAATTACCAGGGTTGCCACCAGAAAGAGAAGTGGAATTCTCTATAGATTTGGTTCCAGGAACTACTCCAATTTCCATAGCTCCGTACCGGATGGCTCCTACAGAATTAAAAGAGTTAAAGATACAGTTACAGGAACTTGTTGATAAGGGTTTTGTTCGACCGAGTCATTCACCTTGGGGTGCCCCGGTTTTGTTTGTGAAAAAGAAAGACGGATCTTTGAGATTGTGTATCGACTACCGACAGATTAATAAAGTAACTATAAAGAATAAGTACCCGTTACCCCGGATTGATGATTTATTTGACCAGCTGAAAGGTGCTACAGTGTTTTCAAAGATTGATCTCCGATCGGGTTATTATCAGTTACGGGTAAAGGAATCAGATGTGCCAAAGACAGCTTTCAGAACCAGGTACGGGCATTATGAGTTTTTGGTTATGCCATTTGGGCTAACTAATGCACCTGCAGTATTTATGGATCTGATGAACCGGATATTCAAACCGTATTTAGACAGATTTGTGGTAGTATTCATTGATGATATTTTAGTCTATTCTCGAGATGAAAATGAACATGCAGAACATTTGAGAATAGTGTTGCAAATTTTACGTGAAAAACAGCTTTATGCTAAATTCAGTAAATGTGAATTCTGGCTTCGAGAAGTGGGTTTTCTTGGACATATTGTATCTGCTGAAGGCATTAGGGTAGACCCGAATAAAATCTCAGCTATTGTAAATTGGAATCCACCGAAAAATGTATCTGAAGTTAGAAGTTTCTTGGGCTTAGCTGGGTATTATCGGAGATTTGTACAGGGGTTCTCTATGATAGCTTCTCCAATGACTCGTCTACTGCAGAAAGATGTAAAGTTTGAGTGGACCGATGAATGCCAGCGGAGTTTCGACCGATTGAAAGATCTGTTAACGAAAGCACCTGTACTAGTGCAGCCTGAACCGGGTAAGGAATTTATTATTTACAGTGATGCCTCATTAAATGGTTTAGGTTGTGTTTTGATGCAAGAAGGTAAAGTTATAGCCTATGCTTCAAGACAACTTAAACCTCATGAAAGAAATTACCCAGTACATGATCTTGAATTAGCTGCTATTGTATTTGCGTTGAAGATATGGCGGCATTACTTGTACGGTGAGAAATGTTATGTTTATACTGATCATAAAAGCTTGAAATATTTGATGACACAGAAAGATTTGAATTTAAGACAGCGCAGGTGGCTCGAACTGATAAAGGATTATGATTTGACTATTGATTACCATCCGGGTAAAGCTAATGCTATAGCTGATGCTTTGAGCCGGAAATCTTTATTTGCTTTGCGAGCTATGAATACCCGGTTATCATTATCTGGAGATGGTTCAATTATAGCTGAAATGAAAGCTAGACCAGTGTTTCTACAGCAGATCTGTGAGGCTCAGAAAAATGATGAAAAGTTACAAGCTAAACGGGCACAATGTGAGTCGAGTACTGATTCTGAATTTCAGGTTGGGATCGATGGTTGTTTATTATTCAGAGACAGGGTATGTGTACCTCAGAATTCAGAACTCATACAGAAAATTTTACACGAGGCTCACAGCAGTACTATGTCTGTACATCCAGGGAGTAATAAAATGTATAATGATTTGAAAAAGTTGTACTGGTGGCCAAGTATGAAACGTGATATCTCTGAGTTTGTATCAAGGTGTTTGGTATGTCAGCAAGTTAAAGCTGAACATCAGGTACCTTCGGGGTTACTTCAGCCAATCACTATACCAGAATGGAAATGGGAAAGGATTACAATGGATTTTGTATCTGGATTACCATTGTCTCCGAGAAAGAAAGATGCTATTTGGGTGATCGTTGACCGGTTGACGAAGTCAGCACACTTTATTCCAGTACGTATAGATTATTCTTTAGATAAATTGGCTGAATTGTATATATCTGAGATTGTCAGGCTACATGGAGTGCCTGTCTCTATTATATCAGATAGAGATCCCCGATTTACATCTCGTTTCTGGAACAAATTGCAAGAAGCTTTAGGTACTCAATTATCTTTCAGCACTGCATTTCATCCTCAAACAGATGGCCAATCTGAACGTGTAATTCAGGTATTGGAAGATATGCTCCGATGTTGTATATTAGAATTTGAAGGTAATTGGGAGAGGTATCTACCTTTGATTGAATTTGCTTACAATAACAGTTATCAGTCTAGTATTAAAATGGCTCCGTATGAAGCTTTGTATGGTAGAAAATGTAGAACACCGTTATATTGGGCAGAGCTTAGTGAAAAGAAGATACATGGAGTTGATTTGATTCGGGAAACAGAAGAAAAAGTAAAGGTGATTCGGGATAGTCTAAAAGCAGCTTCCGATCGTCAAAAGTCATATGCTGATCTTAAACGAAAAGAGATTGAATTTCAGGTTGGTGACAAGGTATTCTTAAAAGTGTCTCCGTGGAAGAAAGTTCTCCGGTTCGGTCGAAAGGGTAAATTGAGTCCAAGATTTATCGGGCCATATGAAATCCTAGAAAGAATTGTACCAGTAGCTTATCGATTGGCATTACCACTAGAACTTGATAGAATCCATAACGTTTTTCATGTGTCTATGCTACGACGGTATCGATCGGATCCTTCACATGTTATTTCTCCGACAGAAGTGGAGATTCAGCCAGATATGAGTTACAGTGAAGAACCAATTAAGATTTTGGCACGAGAGACAAAGGAGCTCAGAAATAAAAAGATAAATTTGGTAAAAGTATTATGGCAAAAGCACGGGATTGAGGAAGCGACATGGGAACCGGAGGAGGCAATGAGGAAACAATACCCGAACCTCTTTACTGGTAAGATTTTCGAGGACGAAAATCCTTAAAGGGGGGGAGAGTTGTAATGGCCTAAATTCAAAGTTATCGGAACAGTGGTTTCGTAACCACAAATCCGATTTAAAGAGAAATTTATTTTAATATTTTTTTTACATGAATATTGTTGTGATAGGAAAATCGTATGAAAATATTGATAGAAAAATTTTACTGAATTAGTAGTTAGTTAATAAAAAGAAATTATTGAAGAAATTAGGTAAAGACAAGTTATCGGGAGCTTGATCTCGTAAAACCGAGTCAAAAATATTTTTATAAATATTTGTGGAATGTTAGTAATATTGTATTAAAATTTCGTTAGAAAATTTTAACGTTTGGGCAGTCAATTAAATGAAAAGGACTAAATTGGAAAAGGAGTAAAAGTTGTTAGGATGATTAAATAGCTTAAGTGTTTAATTAGAAAGGATTTAAAAAGAAAATAGACCCAAAATTTATTTGGGCTGGACGGCAAGGGCATAAAATCAGCAGAAAAGTGGATGAATTAAGGGTAAAATTGGAATATTGCATTATTAACTAAATAAAACTAGGACTAATATGGAAATATCTAGATTTCTTGAGATTTCTCTTCATTCTCATCAGAAAAACGCCATAGGAGGGGTTCTTTAAGCTGGTTTTTCATACTTTTTGCACCAAGTGAGTTAATCCTTGCCTTTTTCTTGTAATTTTTGTGTTTTTAAGACTTTTACAACTAGGTCCTACTATTAAATTCATTAGTTTTTGATTTTATGGATGAAATTGAAAGTCACCATGGTTGAGTTCTGTAAGTATATGAATATTTAGCATGGAATTTAAGCTTTAATCTTATTATATGATGATTTTATGGAATAAAATGTAAAGAAAGTGAATATTTAGGACCTATTTGTAAAAGAGTGTGAAATTGAAGTTTGCTTCTGAAATTCTTGTTCCCAAAGGTTACAAGGTAGTTTAAAATGATGGAATAAAGTATTAATTGAGAAAAATCAGCTCAATTGAGAGGTTAATTGAGTAGGGACGAAACTATCACTTATTAAAAGCTTGGGGGAAAAATGGTAATAAACCTCTTGCACTAAAACAGTTTTGGACAGCAGCAGTAGTCCAACTTTGAAAAATCACCATAAATTGTAGAAATCGAATTATAGGGTGAACAAAATATAGAATTAAAGCTTATTGAGTCTAGTTTCTCATAGAAGAAAGAGAGTAAACAATAGAATTGTAAATCTTGAGATATAATGCATTTTGTGAGACAAGGTCAGAATGATTTCGGGTTCCCCTGTTTTGACTTTGGAAAATCACCAAAAACTGTATAAAAATAATTATGGAGTTAAATTTATATGTTTAAAATCCTTAATGAATCTATTTTCAATAGAAACAAGTGGGAACATCATCCGAGTTCCGTATGAGGAGATAATTAATTTTTAGTGAAGAAAGGTCGGAACTGTCATATAGCAGAACAGGGGTAACTTTAAAGAATAAACTGTACAAAATGGCTAGACCAAAAATTCTGAAAATTTTATGGTTAGAATATATGTGAGTCTAGTTTCAGGGAAAATTTACGGATCTTAATTTGGAGTCCCGTAGCTCAAGATGAAAATAATTTAGTGACTATGACGCAAGTAGACAGCCTCGGATGAACTATAAATGGTAGTGGAATTGTAGAAAATGGTACATATGAACATGAAATGTTAATTTGATGAATAAATTTATTTATTTAGATCCTGAAGACTCAAACACGAAGCTAGATCGAGGAAAGGAAAAAGTTTGGGATTAGTAGATTTTTGTATACAAACAAGTATCGAGGTAAGTTCGTGTAACTTGAATTATATTCTTAAATGCTTGAAATGTATGTTATTGATGTGAATATGAATTGAATGTTCATTGTATGAAAATTTATGGAACATTGATATATTTGATAAAAATGGGAAGAAATCCCGGTTGAATGAAAGGAAAATTCGATGGATCTCTGAAAAGGAATTGACGGTAAAAAGGGATCTAGCCCGGACGGGTGATCCTATCTTGATATAGCCCTCCCGAAGAATATGTGGAAAATGGATTTAGCCCGGACGGGTAATCCAAATTAGGGTCTGAATTTAGCCTGGACTGGTAATTCAGATCCAAGCTCATTAGAGTAATTGTCGTTGCAGGGGATTTAGCCTGGACTGGTAATCCCGACAATACTCTATGAGTTTATATTACAGGGGATTTAGCCTGGACTGGTAATCCCGCTGTAAGGATGAGGTTCGCGGGAGTGTGCTCTCTGAAATGAAAATATGCGCATATGAATATGAATTGACGGACCCGGATTTGTACACTAAAGTGTACCCCTGAAAATCCATCGAAATTCCGAGAAATTCAACGGGATAAATATGGGAAAATAATAATGGAATGGAAATTACGGTATTGATGAGCTCATCAATCTCAATATATATTATTGAAACATTGAAATTATTGTACTAACTTGAATGTTGAGTTTGTTCATGTTAAGGTAACAATACATTGAATGGATGTATGTATGTTTATTGTATTGTATCGAAAATATTAGGTAAGTATAATTCTTGTTACATGAGCTTACTAAGCACAATGTGCTTACCCTGTTTTCTTTTTCCCTGTTTTGTAGTATCAAGAGCTCGGAGGTCAGATTTAGTCGGAGATACATCACACTATCAACCTCAATATTTTGGTATATCTAGAACTTTATTTTAGAAATCAATGGCATGTATAAGTTAATAAAGTAAATGTTGATGTGAAATGAATGTAAAGTTAGCCATTGGTATGGCTAACAAACCTTAGTTTGGTGTTTAATGTGATTATCTTATGAATGTGCGTGAATCTATTATAAAGATATGCTGAATTGGATTGGTTGATTTGGATTGGTATCGGTTTAAGTTTTGCAGGGAAGGCTACATATTTATGAAGGGGTTATATTGAGTTTAAAAAAATATATATATACTATTGTTCGGTAAACTTCGGTAATGCCTCGTACCCTATTTCGGTGACGAATACGGGTAGGGGGTGTTACAATACTTTTGTTCTTACCTCTTCAGCCTCTTCATTTTCGTAGTTTATAGGCACTGAATCTTGGTTACCATCATCCAAATCTATGTCAACAAATGTTCTGGCAAAACTCTATGTTGCCATATCTTTGCCAACAATCAAAGCCATTTCATCATAATGATCAATGCTTTTATTCAAAAATGGTTCATACTTCTTGTGTGCTTGTTGGATAAACACAATTAGAATAACAAGTAAAAAACAATTGAAATATACTTAACATATATATACATATATTACCATCACTGCTGCATCATATGTTGCTCTATCACATATGATCATTTTCAAGTTATCATCCCATCCAAAATCACTTTCACCCCGCATTGTGCATATAATCTGCCACTATTTTTTTTATGGTCCTCAAATGATTTTCCACATGTTTCGCATCGCATTGGACTTGAAATCTTTTAGAAATAGCTTCGACAACTCGATTAATAGAAACTGCTTTGAAATTATTAGAAGGCTTATTTCCTTTCTGGGCCTCCTCTGTTAGAATTTCCAGAAAAAGATGTTCCATCAATTTTGTCCACCTGAATTGCTTAGAGGTCCCTTCTTTGTTGCCTTTACCCATTCTACATTAATAATTGTCATTGTTAATCATTTCAATATCCAACAAGCTTAAAACATAATAAATTCAATATCTAACAAGCTTAAAACATAATCAATATCTAACAAATTCAAGACATAATAATTTCAAAATCCAACAAACTAAAATTTCAATATCATTATCCAACGAACATTAACAAAAAAAATCATTTTAATACTAAAACATACATAATATAGAAACAATAACCTTAAGCTCTAAACCTATATAATATTTCTAGCCATATAATCAATCTACATAGTTTGTGCAATTTCATCTCTCTTAGCAGACCATTCTCTTGCTTCTTCTCTTTCTTCTCACTCCGTAAGAGTTGGTATTATCAAATCATTATCAAGCTCCTCATATAATCCTTGATTAAGTAAACCACTAAGATCAACTCCCACTATATGATTATGAATGATACAACAAGCCAAAACTATAACTACTTGAGTTTGAAAATTCCAAAATGGTTCAGCATCTAATACACGAAACCGTTTCTTCAAAATCCCAAAAACACGTTCAATAGTGATTCGCAATGATAATGACGAAGGTTAAAGAGTTCCTTTGCATTTTCAGGCCCCTGAGCACTAAACTCTTTTAAATGATATTGGACACTACAATATGGGGTAATATATCCATTTCGAATGCTATATCCAGCAACAGTAAGATAATATTTACCTACAATTTGACAAAACATAATTATTACTAATAAATTATGAGCTTACTAGAACTATTTGGTATTTAATGTTTTATAATTCTTACCTTCCGAAATTCTTAATCCTATTGGGTGTGAAAGTGCATCACTTAAAATACGAGAATCATATGCACTACCTTCCCAACCAGCTAGAACATAGGAAAATCTCAAATCAAATGTAATGGCAGCCAATACATTTTGTGTCATCCCCCTTTTACGGCTACGAAATCTTCCTTGAATGCTAAGTGGAATGGATGCACAAACATGAGTTCCATCTAGTGCTCCAATACAATCTTTAAAATAAGGATAAAACCTTGGATTATTTCTGATTTCACTAGGAGTTGACTCATCGGGTAATCTAATAACTAGCTTATACAATTTCAAAATGGCTTTCAATACAACCCTATAGTAACGGTGAATTGTCTCAGTTGATCTATAATATCTAGATCCTATCACTCGAAACCTTACATTATGACCAATTATATGTAAAAATATAACTACTTGCTCCCTAATATTCACTGATTTAGTTGATTGTAACAAATTATTTCTACTAAGAATATCACACAAATTAAAAAAGGCAATCGGTCTCATCCTTATCACATCAATACAATGATGGTCACCACTATATAAAATACTATTAATATAATTTTCTCTTTCATAATCTCGATTCACACTGGGTGAGAAGTAATTTCTTTCCTAGTTTTTAATTTTGTAATCCAGAGAGCCCCAAAAGCTAAAACTGAAGCCACGACTCCAACAATTGCCTTTTGATCTTGATTACGATCCATCTACATAAAATAATACCACACAAATATTTGATCACTACAAAAAAGATGCAAACTATTCATAATATCACATATATGACTAAAGTTACCATGACTAAAGTACATACATATATATATGAAAGTTTCTCAAGCAATGACTCAAGCAATGACTAAAGTTACCATGACTAAAAGGAATAGAGTTAAATAACCAACCCCAACGTAAATAATAACAAAAAAAGGCATAATTCAAGACATATTCATCACAAACTGTAGTACCCAATAGAACAAATTTTGCATCCTATACATATTTATAATTATTGGCTGAGTTAACCATTGAAATTAATAGACTCACATATATGTGAGTTACACATATCAACTGTTAGTTTCTGTTTGTGATTATTTACATTGCCCATTTAAACTAAACCTTAACCTAGATAACTTGAAAGATCAACCTTTTTTTTTTCTTTTTTATAACAGAACAGGTGGCGCTTCACATGTGCAAATCTCCCATCAACACTTGAAATACTCATATAAAGATGAATGATTATTTTTAGACTTTAATGATGATTCGATTAATAGGGACCTTTGTTAATTAATTAGCATTTAATCAAAGAAAATAAATATTTATCAATAATTTTATTTATTTTTAATTATCAGCTATATTAAGCTATAAATAAAATAATGAATAATGGAAAAGACATTCTCTTTTCTTAATATTTTTAAGCACTTTGGAACATTGAGAAGCAACATCCCATTTTCTCCTCTAGAAATCAAGCAGACCAAACCACAAAGTGGGGCTGATTAGTTAATTAATTAGTCTTAGAAAAACGAAACATGCCTACTGCCCAAGCAAGAAAATTATATTCTTATAGTAATGTAATAATAAACACCACTTTTGTTTTACTTGGAAAAAAAATGAAGTTTCAAAAACCAACCGACACAACATGCTTTCTGGATTTCTTTGAAACTTGAAAAGAAAAAAGGGTTGTAATTGGCCCATTTCGCCTGGGGCCCAAAAACAGAAATAAACTAAATTAATTAAAATAATAATTGTCCAAATGTCCTCTTACAAAGCAACAGGCCCAAAACCACTAAACTCAGGCGGCCTAATTTACCAACCTATAACCCAAAATAATAAAACTAGCCTAAAAAACCCAAAATATAATAAGGTCGGATGGCCCAATGACAAAGTCAGCCCAAATAGCTCAAGGAGCCAACACCTTTGGAAACCCTAGGGTTTTTGAGATTTCCTTGTGCCGCTGCCGTTCCCTCCGGCCTCTAAGCCACGTCCGCAGCTCACGCCATCACACTCCATTCATACCTGCGAAAAAAACCCAAATGACAACAACAGTGACGATAATATAGCAGAAAAATCAGAAATTTGTATTTTGATTCTTTTGATTTATTCTGGCTATAAAAGGGCCGAATATAATCAGTTTAAAGGACTACGAACACTAATATATAGAAATCAAAATAATAAAAAAAAACATTCGAAGGATCTAGAGGTGATTTTTTGGTGTTTCCTTTCATTTTTATTTTATTCTTATTTTATTTTTTTTAATTTTCGAAGCATAAAAAAGAAAATGGAGAAGGAAGCTTTACCTTTCGATTCACTTCAAAAAGGGGATTTTTTTTGGACTTCCAGCTGCTGTATACGGCGGCGCTGGAGGCGGCGCATGCGGTGGTGGCTCGTTGGAGCATTGACCGGAGAGAGGCCTACTATAAAGAAAAAGAAAAGAAGTTTGGTTTTTTTTTTCGAAAATGTTTTAAAATGATTTTTTTGAAGGAAATTTGACTTAAATAGGGGATTGAAATGGCATCATTTTGGCCCATCCCCTTTAACCCTGAAACGGCATCGTTTAGGACATTTTAACCCTCATGTTGACTCAACCCGAGGGAAGGATTCGCATATTTTTGTAATATTTGGGATATTTATGCGTGCGGCCCTTCCGCATTTTTTATTTGTTTCGATTTAGTCCCTTGTCATTTTTTATATTTTTTAATTTGGCCCTTTTATTTTATTTTTTATTCAATTTGGTCCTCTGACCATTTGAAGTTGAACATTGAAACGGCGCTGTTTTGGGAATAGGGCACAATTGCCCAGTAAGTTCCTTATTTATGGCACGATTTCAATTCGATCCCTAGATCAGCCCTATTCTTTTAATTTTTTTTTAAAATTCGCCCTTAGAAACTTATTTAAATTTTATTTTAGTCCATGTTCGCTTATCTCTTTATTTTTTACCCTTGATTTCTTTTTTTATTCTGATTTGGTCCTTAATCATTTGGATTTTAACCTTTTTTTTAATTTTTTATTTATTTATTTTAATATTATATATATTATTTATTTTAGACTATTTTATTCATCCTTTTTTTATTATTTACATTAATTTGTTTTATTATACCTTATTATAAATTATTTTATTTATTATAATATTATATTATATATTTAATTTGTTAGATTCTTTATTTTTTTTTAAACTGTTCTATTATTTATCTAAATTTTTTATATTATTTTAAATATATATTATTTATTTTAGTTTTTTTATGTCATCTTTCTTTCAATTGTTTTATTTTTAAATTTATTTTCCATATATTATATTTTAAACCTCTTTTACATGTTATTTTAACTTATTTTATAAAGTATTTATTTTAAGTTACTTTATCTATTAGTTATTTTAAAATTTTTTTACTATTTACTTTAAATTGTTGTTTATAATATTTTTTTCAAACTTTTTTATATAATATTTATGTTTTTTTATTGTTTATCTTGAACCCTTTTTTTCTCATGCGATTTATTTTGTACTTTTGTATATGCGTATATATTACCTATTTTAAATTTTGTCACATATTTTTTTAGTCATTTTGTATATTATCAATTTTCATATTTTTTTTTACATTGTTAGTTTGATTTCTCTTATTATCATTTTTATTTTTTTTTTTTACATTTTATTTCAACTTGCTTTATATTATTTATCTTTAAATTGTTATATATGTCTTTTAATTTACTTGTCTTTAATTATTAATGTTAGCTTCTTAGATAATTTGTATTATGTGATTATTGCAATTATGTGTTCAATAAACTGTTCATCTATATTTTCATATTGTTGTTATTCATCAATGTTTTATTTATACAACATTTTAATATTGCATCAATTTTCCCCCAAATTCAAAAAGGAAACTTTTAAAAATAAAGGCAATATTTCGTGTTTGAGAAACTCGAGAGATCGTGCCTTAACTTACTGGGTTTCGATTTTTCTCTTTTATCCCAAATAATCGAGTATCCTTTTAAAATTTAAATGCATGAGTTTTGAAAATCAAAAGACAAGCTTAGTTTCAAGGGTTTAAAATGTCGTATCCTAATGTAATAGATGTGATATTTTTTTACTTCGGGACAAGAGAGTCTTAACACCCATTCCGATTTATTCAAGCATTTTTAAATAAAAAGGATCGTATTTTAAAATCTTTTCAAATTTTCGACATTAATACATTAATTAATCAATTAGGTATCAATTTTGGGCATTACAAAGGTGCTAATCCTTTCTCGTGCGTAACCGACTCCTGAACTCGTTTTCTCGAATTTCGTAAACCAAAATCATTGTTTTAATAAATCAAAATGTTTTATTAAAATGATCAATCTCAAGGTGACCCGATCACACCTCGAAAAAAGATTGGTGGCGACTCTATTTTCGTTTTTTTAAAGTCGACTCCCGTTTTCAAATAAAAATAGTTTCGACAACTTGGCGACTCCACTGGGGACCTAAAAGAGTTGAGCCACAAATTGGTTAATTTTTGTCTTTTTGTCGAAAAAATTGAAAAATCTGTTTTAAGTTTGCGATTGCTCCATCGCATTTTATCCGTCATTTCCGTGGTTTTTATCACAAAATGTTTGCTTTGTTGGTTTAAATTTGTCGATATGCCTTTGCATTTTGCATTGCATGACCACTTGGTTATACTCTTTAAGTGGGAGTGAGAAACTACTCCTTTGTGAGGTTTTCACCTCTGCATGGGATAATGGATCGCTTTTGGGATACATCCGTACTTATGCCTTCGTGAGATTTTCATCTCCGCATGGCCATAGGGAAATGTATTCCCCTGAACTGAACTCGGTCTATATGAGCCTATAATGGGTCAGGATCGAGGAATCTACCAGTTTAGGTACCTTTACTTTAGAACTGAGCCACATATAATGAGCCTAAAAGTCCCACCCTAGGTAGAACCACACTAAACCTTAGCGGTTACCAGAATAGGTGCTCTGTTTGTCATTTATGTTTTTATACTAACGTGTTTCTTTTAGGATTGCATTACATTTTCATCATAGAAATCTTTTCTTTGCATTTCATCTGTCTTTGTTACGATCCTCATTATTATGGTTTATGTTGTATTCATTTAAGTTTTAGTATCCTTCTTCATATTGCATTACATGATCGATCGATCTTACCCCTTTTAAGAGGGAGTGAGAAGCTATTCCTTCGTGAGGTTTTCACCTCCGTGTAGGATAGTGGATCGCTTTCGGGATACATCCGTACCTATGTCTTTGTAAGATTTTCATCTCCATGCAGCCACAGAGAAATGTATTCCCCTAAACTGAACTCGATCCATATGAGCCTATAATGGGTGAGGATCGAGGAATCTGCAAGTTTAGATACCATTGCCTTAGAGCCAAACCGCATATAGAGAGCCCTAAGAGCCTACCCTAGGTAGAGCCAGGCCAAACCCTAGTGGTCACTTGGATAGGTGCTCTATTTCGTTATTTATTTTTCTTATGCTAACGAGTTTTCTTTTGTTTTGATTGCATTGCATTTTCATCATAGAAAGAATGTATTGATTCATATTCGATTGCTAAATAGAGAGTTTTTCATGGATAATAAATTTCTTGATAAAGTAGAATATAATACGATTGTCCGAATATGGTCCAAGTAAACACAACGAGAGAAGGCTGATAATTCGTGGAGGAATACATGACTTTGCTTTAAGCTGACAAAGATTATTCAAGAGCCGTCACGTCTCAACTTTCTTAAAGGAGCTAACGAGTATCACGAGATAAGTAAGTAGTGAGTCACGGCCCAGATTAAGTAAAAAGAAGCTAGTAGAGACATCTATTGGAAAGTTCGCGAGATTTGACCTTAACATCTGGATACGAAGAAAGGGATCGATGTCTTTGCTTCGAATATGAGGGCAAGGCCGTATAAATATCCGTTTTATGTAAAAAAATTTGTTCTTTAGAAAAGTTGTTTTAATATAATGAAATTCAGAATCAATGCCTCTCTTTCTTTTTGCATTCATTTCATGCATTTGCATTGCATTTCATCATATGCAAAAAATGACCCTAATTAGGTAAAATTATTTCAATTAACCTGGGACCGACAAAAATCTATCGACTAAGCATCATTAGGTACACGAAGAAAGACCAAAATAATGGACCAATGGCTGGAAAGATTAGAATAGCTTCAAAGAGAAATACAAGATCAGTTGCAAATGTAGATGCAGGAGCAACTAGCCAAAATCTAGCAAGACATAAGGGACCAGATGCTGGAGTCCCAAAGGAATATGATGAATCAGTTGACCCAATTACTGACTTGGGGATTGGAAAAAGGAAAAACCCCATGGACAATGCTGGAGATGACAATGAAGATCCCATCTATCCCTCAAGTTTTACCCCAATAAGCGTTCAAAACCAACTAGACGTACATAAACAAGGGGTACCTGTTACTATCAAACCCCAATAGTATCAGGATGGTACTTCGGCACCTATGGACTACCCAATAGGCTCAGGCTCAAATCCGAGGGGCAATCCAATCAATCCTACAATTCCTGATCTAGACGAAATGGCAAAAATAGAAAAAGAAAGGGTAGAATTGCCAAAACAACTCAAAGATCGATACAGGTGGTTGGAGGAAAAACTTAGGGTAATGAAAAATGCTGACTACCATTGTGTGGTTGATGCTAAGGATCTGAGTTTGGCCCCAGATCTAGTACTTCCGCTGAAATTCAAAACTCCAGAGTTTTAAAAGTACAATTAGACTAGTTATCCTGAAGCTCATATCACGATGTTCTGTCAAAGGATGACATGATATGTTAATAATGACCAGCTATTAATCCACTGCTTCCAAGACAGTCTGATCGGGTCAGCAGCTAAATGGTACAATCAATTGAGCCGTGCTAAAATTAATTAATAGAAAGACTTAGCACAGGCTTTTATGAGACAGTATAGTTATGTAACAGACATGACACCCGACATAATTACCCTGCAGAATATGAAAAAAAAGTAAGGTGAAAGCTTCAGGCAATATGCCCAAAGATGGAGAGAGATAGCAACGCAGGTCCAGCCACCTCTTCTGAAAAAGAAACGACGATACTTTTCATTGATACTCTAAAAGCCCCGTTCATTAACCATATGTTACGAAGTGCTACCATAAGCTTTTCAGATATAGTAATGTCCGGTGAGATGATTGAAAATGCAGAAAAGAGTGGAAAGATAGACACGGGGGAAAGCGCCAAAAGATCAACTCCGAGAAATAGGGAAAATGAAGTGAATGTCTTGAGCATGCATTCCAAATCGGTCACTGTAGGCCAGTCGAGGGCCGTAACCACTAGTTATCAAAGATCTTTAAGGTAGGAATTTAACTCGAGGCCAAACACAGAAAGGCTCCAGTTCACACCCATCCCAATGACATGCAAGGAGCTGTATCAAAATCTGTTTGATGTACATGTGGTATCTCTGTTTTACTCAGAACCCGTGTAACCTCCATTCCCAAAATGGTATGATGTGAATGCCTAATATGAGTACCACACGGGAATAACATGACACTCAATCGAAAACTGCACTACATTTAAAAAGTTGGTTGAAAGGTTCATTAAAATGGGAATTGTGAAGTTTGATTATTCCTCAGAATCTAATCACTCTGACGAAGCAGTAAATGTGATAATTGAAGGAAGGGGCAAGAGAGTTGCGATTCCTTGAAAAAGTCAAATGCCCGAAAGAAATATTAAGGAATCTGAACATTAATGACGTATCCAAAGAGGGAACCGGGAAATAAAAGTTTTTCAAGCATCTGCCTTTACATACTTGGGAGTGTTTTGAACAATGGGTCTGTGGAAGAGATCCTTGTATTTTTAAAGCTAATTTAGAGTAATATTCAGAACACGCTTATTACTTTAAGCCTAGAGGCAATAAGAATCATTTTGTGAAATAGGCTTGTGTCCAAAATCTTTATTTCAATAAAATGCATCTTTTTGAGCAAATATTCTTTCATTCTTTCCATTTAAAGATTCTTTTGCTCTTTGGACTCTGTTTCAAATATTCTTTTATTCTTCATTCATTATCATACCATACAAATAATCATCCTTAGAATCATTTATTCTTTGGAATCTGCCTTCGTACCTATAACTAGTCCTTAGATATTAGCGACATGAGCGACGCTGCTACTGACTCAGAATCTCCTTTTGAATGAGATATGTGTCTAGGGGGATCTCAGGACTTTAAAGATGACAGAGATTGTAACTTATCTCCTGATTTGTTAAAGATGGTAGACCAAGATGAAAAACAAATCATACATTACAAAGAGTTAGTGAACAACAAGCCTACGAGAAGAGAAAGAGGCAAAGATCGGAGCCTACATCACTACAAAGACAAAACGAGACATCATTGAGTTATTCCAAGAATTCAAAGATATTTTCGCATGATCGCATCAAAATATGCATAGGCTACTAAGACGTAAGGATGCTGTAGGGTGTTTGAAAAGCACATGCGAATGGTTTTACGATGGCCAGGCTAATCATGAGGTTCGGGTACTGCTGGTACCAATGAAGGGGATTGCATCAGTTATGCCATAAATGTCGAATTTAGGGAGTCAAGACTTATGTGCCTCCTTCATTTCTTCACAAATCTTTTATAGTGGGGCATGGATGTTATTGGGCTTCTAACTGATATCGATTCATCTTTATGGTCGTCGACTACTTTACTAAGAGGGTGGAAGTAGCTTCATGTTATAAAGTCGACAGTCATCAAATTTCAAAAAAAATTAAAATTAAAATTAAAATTAAAATTAAAAAATTTAAAATCAAAAAATTTAAAAAAATCAAAAAAAGGAAGAAAGAAAAGAAGAGGCCAAGGCAAAAACCCGCAAAGGGCGTATTGAAACCAAAGGGGTTTTAAGTTGAAAACCCGAAAAAAAGCGACTCAAATTTTGATCAAAAGTGGGGCATACGGTAGTCTTGCTATGCCAAAATTAATAATGAAGAAGTATGCTACGTCTTGGGGCATCGACAAAGTACTGCGGATCCCCTAAGCACATATCGAGCTCAAAATGGTCCTCAAGAAGTTTGTACGGAGAAGCTCAGGCTGCGATATCTTGGGGTACCTAGTTTTCTATCTTACCTATTTTGAATTTGCTATTTTTGATTACCTTATTCTTTTCAAGATATGCCTCAATGAATTTCCTTCTATTGCCATGACTATATTTGATTAATTTAATTGTTTTGAGCTATGCTCCTATTTAATTTCCTTCTTGTCCATTGTTATGATCTTTTTTCAAGCATTTTGCATTGAAATAACAGTTAATGGACTAATAATACTTTCATAAAAAGAGTTTCGCATATTACTCTGGAAGCTTCTAAATATTTCAAAAACCTGACACAAGACTATTATTTAGAACTTACCAAACCTAAGGGTTGGAAATGTTTGAGGAAGAGGAGTCTAAATTGTGACTATCTCTTCAGATTTTCTGTCAAAGAGATCAGTTGAACGAGAAGAAAAAATATTGTGTCGATAATATAATCTCGACGAACAATGAGTAATGTCAAAAGGGGATTATTCTCGAAGATGACATTCTACATTCATGCATACACATCTGGTCGTGTCACCCAGAGAATAGTAACAGATCAGTACGGATGTGTGGCCACTATCACAGCTCCTCGCAGCACCAAATCGCTTAACGCTGAGGATTACCTGTACAATTAAACAGAAGGGTGAGTTTACAAAAACTCAGTATGTAATCCCTTATAGAACAGTATGCAATAACAGTATCAGGTAGGCCTTAGCCCATTATAGTAAATAGTATCAAGTGGGCCTTAGCCCAATACAATAGCAGAATTAGAACAGAAATGCAACAGAAATCCCATCCCAATCCAACCAACATACCACTCTGTCCCGCCAGTCACACCATGTGGGGATAAAATCAACCCACCCAACCAAACACACCAAGATTAGCACCAGTTACGGCAATAATCGATATCGTAGCAAAGCTACTAGTAAACGGGATGGTATAAGCCATAAGCAAGATGACTAAAAGCCATAAACAGGATGGCTAAAAGCCATAATCAAGATGGCGAAACGCCATAACACTTCATCCGTCCATAATAACCCATCCCCATGCAAAATGTCATGTCATAATATCATATGTGTACGTAACATGTCATACTCAATCACAGTCATACATATCATAGGCAAATCAATCATGTTACCTCTAGGGGCATAACGATCATTTTTATCAGAAT
Organism: Gossypium stocksii; assembly: GCA_020496765.1. Lineage (NCBI taxonomy): Eukaryota > Viridiplantae > Streptophyta > Magnoliopsida > Malvales > Malvaceae > Gossypium > Gossypium stocksii. Next base: position 63,215,196 of record CM035622.1, read on the forward strand.
GGGTCTAGGCACACTTATCTACCCATCAGAAGGTCCACAATCGTCTCGGGCGACTCATGTAACCTCAACATATATATCAATATGTATGGGCCCAAGGTCCATTATACAGCCTATGTGGGCCCACATGCCTGTGTGGCCTACTGAGCTAGAAATGACCTTAGCCATGTGTGCGACACAGTCGGGTCAAATATTTTTATCATGTTCGTGAAATTTACCAATATGGGGCCTACGAGCCCATTAGACCCACACGGCCCATTTCGACCCAACGTGGCCCATGACGGCCTAAGCCCATGAGATCGCTCATGGTGGTCTTTACAGTCTTTTACCCATGTTTGTAGGCTTGGTTCACCACACGCGCGATCGCACGCTCGTGTAGCATCAATCGCCAATTTTTTTAGCTTTTGCCGATCTACGGTTAGAACAGTATGAGTACACAGTTTTCGACTCTCTTACTAACTACCGATTACAGAGTATTGTTACACACCTTTTTACAAAATCGAGTAAACCGTCATTAGTATCCCAACCTACATTCAATCACAAGTTCTGGTTAATAAGCTAACAAACGAGCCGAAGCGACCCCTAATTCTAACGCTTATATATCAAATATTACCTATCACTTGACTAGATGAGTCAATTGTGGCTTGCCCACTAGGTCTAACAATTGGTATAGCCACCCTACTGCACCCTGGCAGAAAATCTCGAACCGCTGACACTTTACGCTGCTTAAATTTAGTGGCAGGGGCCATGAGTCCATTTCCATTTGGCACCCTTCCTGATCCTTCCTCAAAATGGCCATTACTTGCCACCATTGATATCCCTTTAACCGACATACTATCAAAAACCCTTCACTCATCAAGAATTCTAGAAGCCCAATAACCACCACACCTAGAAGAGAGGGAAAAAAAAATAAAAAACAATAGCAAAGAGGGGTAAGGTACACTCGGCTTAAAACAGTACAAAAATGGGGTGATTTAAAAATGGTCAGAGGAAAACAGGGAAGAATCGAGTGAACTTACCAATTGCCAGAGACCAATTGTCAATCCGAAGGCAAATTAATAAGATGAAAAGGGAAAGGATCAACAGAGAGTGTAAGCAAAGAAAAGAAGAGAACTTGCCAAAAATCAAATGACAAAGGGGAATAGAACAGTGTTATATTTGGCTAAGAGAAGGAAGGAGAGGAAAGAGGAAAAGACAATGGAGAGAAATAGAAGAGTAGAGATTTGGCCAGAGGTATGCAGAGATTGAAGGAGGAAACAGAGTGTTCGGTTAAGGTTTGGAAAAAAAGGAATCGGTCACTTAAAATTGAAAAAATTGAAAGAAGAAAGGAGGATATTCGACATAGAGTGTTAAAACACAAAAACGAAAACGAAAGAAGCCAAAAAATGAAACAAGGGAATTCGACAATAGTAACAAAACTCCAAATGATACTTTCAACTCCCCTTAGACAAACTCTTGTGTGCCAAGAGTTCAAAATTCGGCAGTCAAACTCCCTTCCTTCAAACTTCACATTTTTCTCCCCACAACACTTCACCAACTAATTTGAACTACATTCAAACTCCTCCATCCAAACTTTCCTCCTCAAATTTCTCCGACAGATCTCTATCCATATCCCTTGATTTTCACTCCACATATCTCTCCATGACAAAATCAACTCCACTTAGCAGTGTTTCGATCAAACTCTACCACCCTCATGAATTAGGCAGCAAAATAAATACTCCAATACGCAACCCAGGACTTGAACCTCAAACCTCCAACAATTACTACACGCCACATACCACTACACCACCACTCTTTTTGTATCATATTTTAACCAATTTAATTAAAGAAGCCTACTATCTAGAACCAATGTCCCTATTCACTTATAATTTAAATTTTTGCTAAAGCCCGAGTTTGAACCCAGGACTTCTCCAACACCTCACAGGACATATAACCACTAAAGCAGACATATATTTATGTCACTTTCTTGCACCACTAAAAACTTATGTGCAGTCTCCTAACTGTTCCCTTGCTCAATGCCCAATACTTTTAGGCCCAAATTCGGGGTGTTACAAAAGCCAAATGGCCTAATGACAAAGTCAGCCCAAATAGCCCAAGGAGCCAACACCTTTGGAAACCCTAGGGTTTTTGAGATTTCCTTGCACCGCTGCCATTTTGTCGGGCCTCTAAGCCACGTCTGCAGCTCACGCCATCACACGCCGTTCATACCTGCGAAAAAAACGAAAATGATAGCAACAGTGACGATAATATAGCAGAAAAATTAGAAATTTGTATTTTGATTGTTTTGATTTATTCTGGTTATAAAAGGGCCGAATATAACCACTGTAAAGGACTACGAACACTAATATATAGAAATATGAATATAAAAAAAATTTTGAAGGATCTAGAGGTGATTTTTTGGTGTTTCCTTTCATTTTTATTTTATTATTATTTTATTTTATTTTTGAAGCATAAAAAAGAAAAGGGAGAAAGAAGTTTTACCTTTCAATTCGCCTTCGAAAAGGGGGATTTTTTTAGACTTTCGGCCGTCGTATACTGCGGCGCTGGCGGCGGTGCGTGCAGCGGTGGCTTGCTGGAACATTGACTGGAGAGAGGCCTATTACAGAGAAAAAGAAAAGAAGTTTGGTTTTTTTTTTCTGAAAATGTTTTAAAATGATTTTTTTGAAGGAAATTTGACTTAAATAGGGGATTGAAACGGCGCCGTTTTGGCCCATCCCCTTTAACCCTGAAACGGCATCGTTTAGGACATTTTAACCCGCGTGTTGACCTGATCCGAAGGAAGGATCCGCGTGTTTTTGCAATATTTGGGATATTTATGCGCGTGGCCCTTCCGCATTTTTAATTTGTTTCGATTTAGTCCCTTTGTCATTTTTTATATTTTTTAAGTTGACTCCTTCGTTTTATTTTTTATTCAGTTTGGTCCTATGACCATTTGAGGTTTGAACATTAAAACGGCGTTGTTTTGGGAATAGGGCACAATTGCCCAGTGAGTCCCTTCTTTATGGCGCGCGTTTCAATTCGGTCCCTAAATCGGCCCTATTCTTTTAATTTTTTTAGAATTCGCTCCTAGAATCTTATTTAAATTTCATTTTAGTCCATTTTCGCTTATCTCTTTATTTTTACCCTTGATTTCTTTTTTTATTCTGATTTGGTCCTTAATCATTTGGATTTTAACCTTTCTTTTAATTTGTTATTTATTTATTTTAATATTATATATATTATTTATTTTAGACTATTTTATTCATCTTTTTTATTATTTATATTAATTTTTTTACTATACCTTATTATATATTATTTTATTTATTATAATATATATTTAATTTGTTAGATTGTTTATTTTTTTTAAAACCGTTCTATTATTTATCTAAAGTTTTTTTATATTATTTTAAATATATATTATTTATTTTAGTTTTTTATGTCATCTTTCTTTCAATTGTTTTATTTTTAAATTTATTTTCCACATATTATATTTTAAACCTCTTTTACATGTTATTTTAACTTATTTTATAAAGTATTTATTGTAAGTTACTTTATCTATTAATTATTTTAAATTTTTTTTACTATTTACTTTTAATTATTGTTTATAGTATTTATTTCAAACTTTTTTATATATTATTTATGTTTTTTTATTGTTTATTTTGAACATTTTTTTTCTCATGCGATTTATTTTGCACTTTTATATATATATATATATATATATATATATTACCTATTTTAAATTTTGTCATATATTTTTTTAGTCATTTTGTACATTATCAGTTTTCAGAATTTTTTTAAATTGTTATTTTGATTTCTCTTATTATCATTTTTATATTGTTTTACATTTTATTTTAATTTGCTTTATATTATTTATCTTTAAATTGTTATATATGTCTTTTAATTCATCCATCTTTGATTATTGACGTTAGCTGCTTAGATAATGTGTATTATGTGATTACTGCAATTATGGGTTCAATAAACTGTTCATCTATATTTTCATATTGTTGTTATTCATCAATGTTTTTATTTATACATCATTTTAATATCACATCAATTTTCCCCCAAATTCAAAAAGGAAACTTTTAAAAATAAAGGTAATATTTCGTGTTTGAGAAACTCGAGAGATCGTGTCCTAACTTACTGGGTTTCAATTTTTCCCTTTTAACCCAAATAATCGAGTATCCTTTTAAAATTTAAATACATGAGTTTTGAAAATCAAGACAAGCTTAGTTTCGAGGGTTTAAAATGTTGTATCCTAACATACTGAATGTGATATTTTATTACTTCAAGACAAGAGAGTCTTAACACCCATTCCGATTTATTCAAGCGTTTTTAAACAAAAATGATCGTATTTTAAAATCTTTTTAAATTTTCGACATTAAGATATTAATTAATCAATTAGGTACCAATTTTAGAAGTTACGAGGGTGCTAATCCTTTCTCGTGCGTAATCAACTCTCGAACCCGTTTTCTCAAATTTTGTAGACCAAAATCATTGTTTTAATAATTCAAAATGTTTTATTAAAATGATCAATCTCAAGGTGACCAGATCACACCTCGGAAAAAAGATTGACGGTGACTCCATTTTTGTTTTTTTAAAGTTGACTCCCGTTTTCAAATAAAAATGGTTTCGACAGGGGTAAATAGACACTTTATACAATTGTTTAATCTTTGATAGAGAGGTAATGAAGGATGAGAAGATAGTATATGTATATATTTTCTGAATTTTCCATTTTAGAGACTTAGGAAATAAGAAAAAAAAACATCATGCAAACTGATAATTTTTTATAACAAAAATCATTCATTTTGCTTGTTTACAAAACAAAGCAAAAAAACTGTAATAAAAATCGACACAAACGAATATCCTCCTATACAAAACAACTCTCTTTTCTCTTATTACCGTTCCCTATCGTGTCCCCTTTGGACCACAACAACATAAATTACAAACTCAAACTTCTTCACATCAAATCTATAGCTAATGGCATTCATAAAACAAAACCCAATGGACAAACAATGTCACCTACTTGGAACCTTTAATATATATATATATATATATGGTTTCTTTTTTAGTTTCTGTATCCATATGAAAATCCACTAAAAAGTTTCAAGTAATCAGCTGATGATCACAAACTTGATGTTCCATATCTGCACAAAACAAACCCAACACTCTCTAGTTTCCAGTTGCTGTATATATGCTGGAACGTATTCAATTTTTCAAGGGGAAAAAAAAATAAATGGAAGGCAGGCACTCAATAGGGAATTAAAAAGCCTACTAACCAAGTTCTGTATATTTAATTCTCTGACCATTGTGATTGGAGCCGTTGTTTTGAGTGATGATTTTTAAGGGGTAAATGGTGAGTAAATACTGCTATAAAATATACTGCTAACTGGGTAAATGGTGATGATTTTTAAGTAATCCAGTTCAACCAGAAGTGATTGGAGCCATTGTTTTGAGTGATGGACATAAAACTAAACATTTAATATCATCACACCAACGAGCTAAGAGTGAGAAATTTAGGGTTTGGCTTTACATTTAGGAGGGTTTAAACTAAACTCTAAATCCTTAGCTCTTAGGTAAAAAAACCTCCAAGAAATAAAAGCAAGAAAAAAAACTCTAAAGTCTTTGATTTAGCCCTAAAGGACGTTGATTTATCCACTGTTTTTTAAAGGAATTTAAGGTTTTTACACTACTAAAACTATCTCACAGCATGGCATTGCCAAGATGCTGCAGTCAACCATAAACCAATATTAATTACTTATGGCTCAATACCAACAAATAAAACTATGACCTTTGAAATTTGAAGCATCAATCATCATGGAGATGCTTAGAGTGAGGTTTTTAAGAACTAAATTTATTGGATAATCACTCAAAACTTAAGTATTTTCATTTTGCATCAGCAATTGGAATGAGGTAGTATTGTTGCTAGGGTGGATAGGATTGGCTTCGGGACGATTGGATATCCCCTCTCCTTCTAATAACTTGTCAAACGTGGAACATCTTTGCATTGTTGCTTAAGTCTAGGACCCCAAATTAAATTCTCAAATCAAAACAACAACAGAACAATCCCAATGTAGCTTAACTTGATGATCCAAGTAAATCAATTCAAAGATAATTTAAATCATGTTTAACTTAATGATCCAAGTATCAAAATTGCTATGAAGCACAAGCAACTTCAAAGAAGATAGAGGCAACCATTTCCTAACATTGAAATATCATCCACACCAAAACCCTGAATCGATAGAATTTACCCAAACCCAGAAAAAAAAATTAAAAAAAAAAAAGAAAGGCATAAAATTTCAGGCATAAAATCGGTAAAAATGTGGACAAGTAAAGAACAAGAAAAAAAAGAGCTTTAAAAAGAAGATGTCATACCTTAAGCCAAGACCTTGAGAAGAGGAATGAGATTTGCCTGAGAAAGAGAGAATGAGAGAATGAGATTTGCAGAAAGAGAGAATGAGAGGAATGAGATTTGCAAAAAGAGAGAAAGAGAGAAAGAGATGAATGAGATTTGCAGAAAGAGAGAAAGAGAGAAAGAAGATGAAGAACAAAATTGGAAAATGTCTTAGGGAAAAAAATCTATAAGACATTTTACATAAAAGGCGTTGATTTTACCCGTCCTTTAGGAAAATATTTTCCAAATGGAAAATGATTTCAGGCAACCAAACACTGGAAAAGTAGGAAAACATTTTCCGAAAAATGCTTTCCTACAAACAAACGGAGCCTAAATCTTTGCCTATCGTTTGTTTTTCAGTGTAGCATGTATGGACATAACACGGACTTCTGTTTGGGGAAGAAAGCTCCATTGTTGGAGGGTGAACCGGTGGTTAATAGAAAGGCAGATAAATTGGTGATTCCAAAGCGTATAGAAGAGGAGGATTTCAGCCTTTGCATGCTGGTGGAGCACCGGCAGCAAAGGCGAGGCAAGAGTGAGGGATTGGCAAGGGAAACAATCACGACGTGAAATTAGAGGGCTCACGATTTGTGGCTCTTAACGGGTGTCAGGATGACGTTCTTACCATGATTAACGGGGATATGGATAGGGTTTAGAGAGGGGGTCGTGATTGACGACAATTAAGCAAACAAATGATGATAAAGGTGGCAAGTAATCAGTATAAAAAGGCAAAGGGAAGAAGAATATGTTTGTAGCTGGGCCGAGAAATAATGTGAAAATTTTTAAGGCCTATTAATTCAAGTATAACATGAGGCCTGATGGATTTTAAGATGGGTCTAAAATGGGTGGTAACTTTAGTGTAGTAGAAGGAAATAAGGTAGGTACGCAACCCGTTATGGTCTCAACCCAAAAAAATAAAAAAAAACATGTTGTAATACGGGTTGTCAGAATAGGTTAGTTTTGGGTAAGGAGAATAATGTTTTTCTTTTAGGGGGGGAAAGGAGAAAAAATGTTTTCAAGCAAGGGCTTCAAGAAATTTCAAAGGGAATTATTCGGAAGAAAAAGCCTCTAGATGGCTTAATGGAAGAATTATCTCAATCAATGGAATCGGTAAAAGCGGTTCAAAGTATTGTCGGGGAGTTGGATTGGGTACATCTGGATATAGCTCTCATGGAGGATGATGTCCTGGTTTAAGAGAAGGTTATAAGAGCCATAATTAATGAAAATACTACTATAAGTTGTTAATTAATGTATCAGGCGAGGACTGTTGGTTTTTTCTCATTTACTTATAGACATAAAATTATTTCTGTGGAATTGTCAAGGAACTGGACATTCTCAGCTTCATAAAATCGTAGTTGCGCATTGGAAAGAATTTAGACTTGATATTCTTTATTTTTGTGAAACTCGTGTAAGTGGCTCTAGAGTAGATGGAATTATTTCGAGCCTCGGGTTCCCTAAATCTTTCCGGATAGAGGCTAATGGTTTTCTGGGGCTCTCTAGGTGCACTGGAGTGAGTCGATTTTGGTTGATATTTTGAAGTGTCATTCGCAGTTGGTGCATTTTAAAGTCAATAATAGGCAACGCTTGGCTAGTTTCTTGTACTAGTTTGTTTATGCTAGCCCACAAGTAGCAGTGCGACGGGAACTTTGGCATGTTTTGAATTCTTTTGCAGAGTCGATCTCTGAGCCATGGATTGTGGCTGGTGCCTTTAACTCCATTTTGGATGGTTCAAAGAGGATTGGGGGGATGATAACTATGTGTCGTGGTTGCAAATGGTTTGAATCTTTATTGTTTAATGGTGGGTTACGTGATTTGGGTGCTTGTAGCCCAAAGTTTACTTGGAGTAGAGGCAATTTATCTCAAAGATTGGATAGGGCAATTAGCAATTCTGCTTGGGATTCATTCGTGCCTCATTGTTTGGTTTATTATCTTCACCTGCTTAAGTCAGATAATAGACCATTATTGGTGTCCTTTACTCCAGAGCATCAGAGGGGCACAAAACCTTTTCGTTTTATTTTAGGGTGGTTACTTTATGCTGAATTCAAAGCTCTTGTTGGTGAGAATTGGATTAATGAGGTTGAGGTGAGAATGAATTGGAGAAATTTGAAGAGATAGTTATTGACTGGAACAAAAGGGTACATAGAAATATTTTTGTGCACAAATGACATTTAATCTTCGAGTTAGCTCTTGTGCAAAAAAATTTATAATTAAAGCCCTTTTTGAAACTACGCAAGTGGGAGTTGGAATTACGTTAAGAGATAGAGGAGGTTCTTAAGCATGAGGAACTATTATGGTTCTAGAAATCTAGGTCTCAGTGGCTTTGTAATGGGGATTGGAATATTAAGTATTCTATAGTTATATGATGGCAAGAAGGAAACGAAATAGGATTGTGGGGCTAAAAATTGAGACGGATAAGTGGTGTTTCAATGGTGCCTCGCACATATTGCATCTATCTTACCACTATCTGCTAAAGCCGGATTGGATCAATTAGCTTGGAAATGGACAACAAAAGATAATTTTTCCAGTTTTGAGACTTATAAGAATCTTCTAAAATTTGGAACTTGATTTGGAAGTCTAAAGCTTCTCAAAGGGCGCGAGTCTTTATATGGCTTCTATAGTAGAACAGATTAATGACAAATAAGGAGAGGGAAATGAGGCATATGTCTAACAAGAGACATTGTATAAGGTGCAGCAATGTTTTAGAATCGAGTTTGCATGCCATTCGGGATTGTTCTTTCTCCAAATTTGTTTGGCAAAAAGTAGTCCCATACTATGCGCATGGTATATTTTTCTCTATGTCACTTCAAGAATGGTTGGTTTGGAATCTGCAAGATAAAGGGAAATGTGGTAGAGATGATCTTGCTTAGAAAACTTTGTTCTCCATTTTTTGTTGGTTACCATGGAAAAATTATAACCTCTTTGTATTTTGTAATAGTAATAACTATATGCAAGCCTAATAGATACAGGGTTTACTTGGGCAAGAAGTTATAATCAAATTGGATTGAAATTGGTTACTCCGAATCCATCAATTATGAAGTCATATTGGTCGTCACTGGAGAGAGGATGGATGAGACTTAACACCAATGCGACTTTGTCGAGGAATGGTATGTCTATGTCGATAGGATAAGTGACTCGAGATGCTGATGTTACTTAGGTATGTGGTTTTTCAATGGCTGTGGATAAGGAGACACCTTAGAGCTATTGTAGAGGGTCTCCATTTAGCATGAGAAAAAGCATTAAGAAAGGTTGAGTTGGAATGAGACAATGCTCTTCTAGTGGAATCTTTGTTGGCAGGTGGAGCTATTAACAGTTCGATGGCTGAGCTACGTTCATTACATTGTCTCTTAGGTAGGAATTGGGAGGCACGTTCAGTAGGTCTTTCATTTCATAAGAATCTACCTCTGAGCAGTGACTGAAAAGTTAAAAACACTGATAAGTAAGCATAGTTGTATATGCAAATAAAAATCCAGGTAGGAAAAGGCATTTGGAATATATATATTAACATCATGACAAGTTAATCTCATTTTGAACTACAATATATGTTGGAGTTGAAACACTGACTCAAACCACGAAATTAACATACATGCATGAAGAGGCAAACTTGTAATCCTTGTATTATAAACAAAAATAAGAAAGAGACCATGCTAGTATGTTGCAATATAAGTGCAAAATCAAGTAGCACAACATAGTACAATAGTAAATATGCACAATTTGTTTCAACTCAATTTAAAATCAAGCAAATTTATATTTCCTGCTAATTAGAAAACTCAAAAACAAATATCTACAGCTTAGCTTAATATAATTCCTTGAAACAAAGAAAAGAATTGCAACACATAAAAATGCATAGGGAGCTAGTGCCATCTTTGAGAAGCACAAACTTAACAGACTTCATGATAGTCAACTAACCTGAATGTAGTTATGATGACCAAAATCAGATACAGTAGGGTACTCCAACAAACCCTGAAGTTAATAAATTTAATTAGTAGTTTAGCACATTACAAATAATAAACAAAATGTTTTTTTTTTTTTTTTTTGCAGAAAACCAACTCAAAACCTAGAAATGGTAAAAAACCAACTCAAAAAAATTTTGAAAAATGAAAAAGAAACAAGAGAGAGAGAGATAGAGAAGAACCTGTAGTTAAATTGACATTGGTGGCTTAACTTTTGGTGGAGCAAGCAAGCCAAGGGACTGAGGGCTGTCTGGTCGAGTAAGGAGGTTAAATCGATACCATAAATAGGCTCAGGTATTTTATTTTAGGGTTAAGTGAAGAATAGATGAAGCTGGGGATTTGTTGATAATTACAATGGAGGGAAGAATCATGGAAAAAAAGGGAAAGATCCAGTTAGGGATTTTAGACATGAGAAAAAGGGGAATGGTGAGAAAAAGGGATTCAGTGGGGAAAGCACCGAATGATGTGCCGCAGTTTGCCTAGAATAAGCCCGTATTCAACATGGGTCGTGATAGCGTATTCCCCCCAACCAAACAATGGTTTGGTGGTAGGCCCGTTGAATTGGACAGTAATGCATTCATATTCCCCCCAACCAGACATGGTGTAGGTGTTGTGCTCTTTATTTTACGTTAAATCTAAAATAGAAGAGTTAGATTTATTCATTTTGATCTAAGGGCTAAAACTAATTTGGTTATCATGGTTCTCATTTTAAGAGTTCTTACTATAGTTGTCATCTTAAACCATGAGTTAATTATAATTTGTTTGTGTCAAATTATAGAGTAAAAATTTGAAATTTAAAATATGCTTTAAGTTCATATACACTTCATATATCTAAAATTTAGTCCCCTACTTTTATTTTTAGAAATTAGTCTATTTACTTTTTTAGCTTTAAAAATTTAGATCTGGTTGTTACCACCATTAAAATTCTTCTATTAAATTATCTAATTTGACATTTTGAAATTAAAAAAATTTACTTTGAAGTCTTTAATAATAAAAATAATATTAAAAATACTGTTTATAATATTTCTTAAAGACACTCATTCAAACTGATCATGGTAAAGTAATTTTTTTTTGTTGGAATAGTGTTTTTAAGAAAAATTAATGTCAGTATTTTTATTGAAATATTAACAATATTAACTATTTAGACTAACTAATGACATTATAAAAGTAGAGGGACTAAATCTTAAGTTCCAACATAGGGCTCAGAATTAAAATCTGACAATTGTCTTATAATGTAAAGCAAAGTAATGTAAACCTAAAAGAAATGAAAAGTTGTATGTGAATTTCTAAAACTCTTAAGCATTCAAATTATATATAACATAATATTTTAATTGAAAAGTTAATAATAATAACTATTTAGATTAATTAATAAAATTATAAATTATAGAGATGAATTTTTATTAAAATATAAAACTTAAATATTTATAATAAAAATATCAAAACTAAAATTAATCGTTTTTCTAAAATGTAAAAAAGAGAAAGAGAGCATCAATGCATGTGAACAAATGAAGGTCCAAAAAATGTTGAAATGTAGCCTGTATATAAAGATGAAAACATATAGAATATTCATAATTCTTAAAATATCATGATTGGATTTTTAAAAAAATAAGAAGTTAATTCTTCAACTTTAATTTATGATAATTTGGTGTTTCTAGTTTATGAAAAATAAAAAGTTTCATCCAATTTTTAGGAAACACATTAACTTAAACCTTTAGTTTTTGATGACTTGTTGTATAAATTATTGAATTGTTAAGTTTTGTAATTTTTTTCACATAAATTATGAAATTATTTAATTTTATATTAACGATTTAATGATAAAGTTTAACAAAATTATTTAATTGGACTAATTTCCTAGTTTTAGTAGAGTACAATGGGTAAATTCTAGCGAATGAAATGGATTAACTTTTTAGCCTTGTAAAATAAAAAGATAAAATTTACAATTAAACTTAATTTATATGATATTAAATATGTTACTAATTGAATTTGCATCCAGTATAGATCCATGGACGGTTGTTTAATGACATGTGAACAAATTCAACAAGTGAAATTTAAAATTTTAATTAATTTAATTTTTTAAATACGATTGAAAATATGTAATGAAAATTATGGGATAATTTTTTTAAAAAAATAAGTAAACGATGAGTTACATCATTAAAGGAAATTTTTGCTTTTTAAGATTATATTATCTTAAATTTTACATTTATTACATATAGACCTGATTATAGATTGAGTTTGGTCAAATTGTAATAAAATTGTTTTTCTTCATAAGTCATAAAATTATTCTAAATTTTGCTATTGTCGATTACCTCTTGCTGCTATTTTAATTGAGGCTTGCACACTATGGATAATTATTAGAGTCTTTAACCACTAAACCAAGGTGATAACGATGATATTAAAGAATCTCAGGTATAATTTACTATAATTTATTTATTATATCATGTTTATTATAATTGGAGACTAATCGTGACAACATGAATAGATAGATTTTGATTTGAAATTCATGCATGTTTACGATGGTGATTATGAAATAAAGAATTTTTTGGAACGTTGATAAGTTCATCCTAGTAAAACTATTGCATTCCACAAAGTGAACGCAAAAGAAAATATAAACCAATATTACTCCAATATTTGATAGTACAAAATTAGTCGAAAGCTCCAGAAGAGCTAATATTAATATCTTGTTATGGTTAATCCATTTGTTTTAAAATATATTTATAATGGAGTCATATTGAGATTGTGACTGAAGAAAAGATTATATTTCATATGAATCACTATTGCTATAAATATTTATTCTAAAAGGATGAAAAAAAAAGATTGAGTTATTGATTACTCTTGTTATTAAATTGAATTGACTGTGACAATCTTTACGATCTTATTTTGTCATCATCCCCATTAAGGGATTGAAAGCAAAATATTTGATTGTGAAAGGTCTACTTATGAGTAATAGAATATGGTAATTCTATCTAAAGCTCGTTATGGTTGGATGCACCTGAAGTTGCAAGTTTTTTTTTTTTTAAAAACTATGAGTATAACTTTACAGTATTCAAAATAAGTTCTCTATTAAAATTACATGGAAAAAATATTACTGTTGAGAACTTGTAAGAGAGAAAACTTATGCATGAAAAATCATTGGTTATGTACCAGTTGTACACCTGAAAAATAGTGATTTAGACTTCACATTAATTTAGACATTTCCAGTAGTAAATATCATATAATACTTATATGTGGATACAAAGTAAAAGAAATGATAGTAAAATTATCAATTTGTCATAATTTGTATTGACATTATTAGTCCAATTGAAATGTATGTTAAAGTAAACCAGAAGTTTACTGATACAAATGCATTTACTACTTTACTTGACCAGTTAGACTATTCTGGATCATATATGATACGAAAATTAATTGAGAATTCATATAGACATTCATTAAAGAACCAGAAGATGATTCTTTAATTTAAAGAATTCTCATTTGTTGTTTGTTTTCAATGAAAATGATTGTTAGAAACTCACAAGCTAAAGTTAAGATTTAATGTCTTACATTTCTAAAATGAATATAGGCCCATTCATACACCATGTAGATAGTTTTGATATTATATGATTTTGGTAGATGCATCTACAAAATAATCACATATGTGTTACCATTTGTGTTACCAACTTGCAACATGTTGTTTGCAAGATTACTTGTTTAAATAATTAATTTCAGATCATGCAATTAGGACAATTCATTTTGCTAATACTGATGAGTTCATATCTCAGTCTTTTATTGATTAAGTTTGAAAAACTTTTGTAAAAGTTTTTTATTTATGCGCATAATGGTTTAGAGAAATTATTGATTGAACGCATCTTATTAATATCTAAACAGTTACTTCTGAGAACTAAACTTCCTATTTCAACATGAGATTATGTTTATTTACATGTTGTATGCATCAAGCCAATAAGCTATAAATACTCCCCACTACAATTGGCTTTTGATCAAGAGCTAAATATTTCCCATCTTTGAACTTTTGTATGTGCGTATATATTTCAATTGATCCACCACAACGCACAAAGATGAGTGAATCATTAAATAAAGTTGGGAATATATATTAATTACTTACGAGCCTCTTTGTATTATTATATGTTTTGAATGTTTTGGAGATTCAATTATGACATGATTTGTGACTACTATTTTGATTATATAGTTTTCCTGACATTAGGGGGAGAGAAATAATGACTTGTAATGAGCCAGGAGGATAGTAATTTGAATCAAAAGTTCGACAGGGATAACTCATTACAAGTTCCAAATATAAAAATTCTCATAAAAGAAAATATTTATTCTAGAAGGTTATATAATGGAGGCGGGTGCTCCAGAAGAGATCTAAGACATAACTAAAGCTCCAGAAGAGATCCAGGTACTTGAAACTGAAGATTAAAATAGCAAAAATAAGATATCTCGATAAGTTATGTCAATTCAAGAAAATGTGGAACCGAATAATAAAAGTGGTCGACAATGGTTTTGCATGCAATATTATTGTTAAAATAATGAAATAAAAGGAGGATCTTGAATAAATCTATTGAGAAATGTAGATATGGAATAGATTGATCAAAATAGAAAGACACAACTCAAATTTGTGGAGTTTTTGGACCAGCAGTCAAAATATCTAAAGGTATAAAGCCAGTGAGAGTACAAATGAAGTAGTTTTGCAAAAGCGGCATAAAAATATAAAGTTTTTTGCTAAGTCCTAGCATTGATTATGAAAGATATAATATTCTTTTATGGTGGATGCAATAACTTTTAGATATATTATTAAACTGACAATTCATAAAAGATTTAACTTGTGTCTAATGATTGTTGTTACAACCTTTTATGAATCACTATATAATAAAGTTTATATTAAAATCCTTGAAGGATTTAGAATGCAAGAAGCATTGAAATTTTCAAGAAATTGTTCATTTATATGAATTGAAATAATTTGAACATATATGGTAAATTTGACATAGTGAATAGTAGTTGAAAGAGAATTATAAAATGATAAAAAATACATATTTGTGTTTTTATAGAATAATCATGATTAAAGTTTGCTATGATTATTGTTAAAATTCCTGAAGAGATCAAAATATATATATGAGAAGGTATGTGATGTTTTCATGATGGGTTTCGCCCCATTGGGATTTCCTGGTAAGATTTTCAATGAGGCGGCATATTATGCATAATATAGATATGTGTAATCTTTTTCGTTTCACTAGAAATTTTTTTTCTCACAGGGTTTTTATATCTTAGTAAGTTTTTAACGAGACACATTATCTACCAATGGACATCCAAGGGAGAGTTATGAATATCTTATTATGTGGATGTCCATCAAGATCTAGATAAATTTTGATTTACTTTAAATTTTAATAGTAATTAAAAGTAGATCTTTACTTTATTTATAGTTCTTATGCATATAAATAGAGATTGTAAATATTCCAAGTACATTATAATAGTCAAATAAGGGCAAAATTGCAACAAAACAACTATGAAATAATGAAGTCTAGGAAAATAGTGAGTTTATAATAACAATGCTAGAATTGAGGGAAAAAGAAGTTGGTGTTGATAATTAATTATTAATAAAAATATATTTTCAGATTGCTAACAAAAAATATCAAGTTTTTGCTAAGATTATACGCCATTAAAGTATAGGATCTCAACACTGCCTTCATCCTCAACAATAAAAAGAGTAAACAAAAGAAAATTTCTTGTAAAAAAAAAAAGAAAAAAAAGAAAAGAAAGGCTTTAGCCGCTTCAAAATAGCATCAGCTTTATACATTTTCCCAATCCTACCTTTGTTGCAATAACTAGAGATAAAGAGCATTATAGGTAATTACATCTGGCAAGACCCCTCATGCTTTGAAGTCCTGAATAAACATTACTAGCCTTATTCAATTTCCCAACTTTACACAGTCCATTGATCACAGTATTAAAAGTTATTGCATTAACTTTAATTCTCCTTATAATAATCTCTTTATACACATACTCCACATCTACAATCTTATCCTCCTTCACTAAAGCTCTCAACTGTCAAAATCATTTTTTTTAATCGATTTTTGTTTGAAAATAAAAAATGAGAGTCGTCACCAATCTTTTTTATGAGGTGTGATTGGATCACCTCGTAATTTGATAGTTTTAATAAAATATTTGATTTACTAAAACAACAATTTTTGGTCTACAAAATCCAGGAAATGGGTTCGGGAGTCGGTTACGTATGAGGAAGAATTAGCACCCCCGTGACGCCCAAAATTGGTACATAGTTGATTAATAAATGTCTTAGTGTCGAAAATTGAGAATTTTGAAGAGATTTTAAAATAAGATCCTTTGTTGAAATATTACTTAATTGAAAATTTTTTACAATGCATATTTCACGTTAATCGAGAAAGAGGATTACGTCCCGTAAGTTAGGACACAATGCCTTAAATCCTTAAAACGAGAATAAATACCAAAAATTTTATTTTAAAATAGATTTGACTATCTCAGTTTTCGAAAGAAGCCATATTCCGTAAGTTAGGAATACGACTTTTCTTAATTCCCGAAAATATTTTAATTAAAATTTCATATGCTTTTAAAAAAAAAGGATGTTCGGTTGTCTTTGGTTCAAAGAGAAATTCGAACCTTGTAAGTTAGGGCACGACTTCTTAAATTTCCCAATATGGAACATTGCCTTAATTTTGAAAATTTCCTTTTTATATATTGAGTAAAGGTTAATGCGACACTTAAAATAATATACATTTAGTTTATTTGGGTACGGTATAAAAACAGACAAATACGTTTAAATACGATACTTGACGCAAATATTAGCATGATATAATAACGAGCAAAAAGATGACTTAATAGATAGGTAAATCAATAAACAAAAATACTATGCTAATGAATGATGATAATACATTATAATACTAAAAATATTTAATAATAAAAGCAATAATTATACTACATTCCATAATAATAATAATAATAATAATAATAATAAAAGAAAAATAATATGTATTACGATGAAAATATAAACATCACGAAAAGAAGATAAGGGCAAAGAAGTAATTAAAGAAATAAAATAATAAAAAATGAACAATCGAAAATAAAATAAAAAAAGGATAAAATTGGAATTAAAATAAAATTAAAAGTATAAGTTGTAAAAAAGGAGGTAAATAGATAAATACGTAAATAATAAAAATTATAAAAGATTGAAATTAATTACCAAGGGATAAATTAGGATCTAGAATGAAATTAAAAATATAAATTTAATTAAAATATTAAATAAAGTACTAAAATAAGGAAGCAAAAATAAAAAAATAAAAAAATAAAAGAAAACAGAGGATAAATGGTTCAAGGACCAAAATAAAAAAAAAAAAAGATAAACTTAACTGGATAAATTTTTTTTTAAAAAAAGGTTGTAATTGGGACTAAAATAAAACACGCGTAGGGGACAAGGGACTAAATGGGAAAATTTTCCAACCTTCCTAAAATGGCGTCGTTCGTCTAGGGATCAAATTGAAATAAAAATAAAATTATGTGGTAAAATTAAAAGAAAAAATAAAGAATGGGACTAAATTGAAACTAGTTGAAAAAGTGGAAGGGCCAAAAGCGCAAATAACCCTTTCGCTAAAAAAACATGCAGATCCTGCTGGGTAGGGTTGGGTCGGACGCGGTTTGCGTCAAAATGACATCGTTTCACAAATATTATATAAATCAATTTTTTAAAAAAAAAATCATTTTTCTCTTCTTCCTCAAAAACCAAAAAAAAAATCTCTTAACTTCTCTCCCTCCCCTCCGATCTCCGATCAGGGGTCCGGCATCGACCGCCGTGTTGGCCATCGGTCACCGGCGACGGTGCTACCATCAATAGTGGCCGAAAAATAAAAAAATTCATTTTTTTGGCCTTTCGAATTCGAAGCCCGTAAGACGTCGTTTTTCATTGGAAACGACGAACCTTGGCTGCCTACAGTGACGGAATACAAAGGGTCAGGTAATTTGTACACCCCTTTTTTTATGCTTTATGTTTTTTTTTAAATAACGGCAAAAAGTAAAGCGACGAGAAAGGAAAAAAAATAAAAAAAAGGCAACCCTTTTAGTGCTCCAATTGATTCTGTTGTTTTTTGTTTTTGCGTATCTGATTTTTTTTTTTTGCATTCAAACTCTCTTTTTTTTATTTCTTCATCACCAAAACTTTACATTGGATTTGTAATGGCTTTTATAGCCATTAATCTATTATACATTGCTACTGTTTTCTCTGCTTCTGTGTACTGTTGTCTTTCTTTTGTTCTGTTTGCAGGTTCAAAAGGTCAACGAAGGCGGTGGCAAGTGGTCGACGTGACAGAGTGGAGGCGACTAGGTGCGATGGTGGTGCAGACCTAGGTGCGGTGCACCTAGGGTTAGGGTTAGGTTTTGTTTGTTTTGAAGATGTTGGATGTTGGGCTTGGGTTTTGGGCTGTTGATATTTATTTGGGTTTGAGTTTTGGGCTGTAAAAAAGATGGACTATTTGGGTTTTATTTATTTGAGACCGGGCTAAATTGGGCTTTTACAGCTACCCCTCTTTGCTCATTGTCATGTAACGAGAACGGAGCAAAGTGTAACACCCCTAACCCGTATCCATCACTGGAATAGGGTTACGAGGTATTACCGATCAATCACGTCA
Source organism: Gossypium stocksii (assembly GCA_020496765.1). Taxonomy (NCBI): domain Eukaryota; kingdom Viridiplantae; phylum Streptophyta; class Magnoliopsida; order Malvales; family Malvaceae; genus Gossypium; species Gossypium stocksii. Next base: position 63,234,155 of record CM035622.1, read on the forward strand.
ATTAAACATTTATTCATCGAACATTAAGCAATTATAATCCAATATCATTCAAACATATACACATTGTCCCTTTTATAGGTCTACGAGACCTTAGATATGCTTTAAAGAAGGTTTGGGACTAAACCGATCATATATAAAAACTTTGGGAAACTTAGAAAATTTTTAAGTATACAGAGGTCACACGCCCGTGTGAACAGGCCGTGTGCCTCACACGGCTACGGACCCGTTCGTGTTACAGGCTGTGTGAAAACAGGGAATACATACTGACTTGGGTCACACGGCCAACCACACGCCCATGTGTCTAGGCTGTGTAACTCACTGACTTGGTTTTTATTTCATCATTAGGGGACACACGGCCGTGTACCAAGGCCATGTGTCACACATGGTTCAGCCACGCACCCGTGTGTTCTACCTGTGTGAACGAAAATAGGCTAGTTACAAGCTACATTTCTCACCCAAAACACCAACACCTACAATAAGATCAAATAATACCATTTCTAAACACAAATATGCAACCAAAACATCCTCAAATTATCACATTATAAGCCATTTCAGTATGTCAAGCACCTTACTCAACATTTACCATAATTCATCTATCAAAACATAACCATTTGTCTAACAAAAAACATACCCAATTCATCATGATTCATTGGCCATAGTTCATATATAATACCCGACCTATGATAAACCAATTTATCATCTAGAATCAAAACACAACATGGGATATCTCAAGAAAATATTCACCACATAATTAGCAAATTAAACAACCATAATTTTATCACATTAACCATACCAAAATGGCCATATACACTTTAATATTAACAAGCCAATCTCATGACAATTCTAAGCTATTTAGCCATTATCAAGTTTATCAAAATATACCAAGTTCCATAACCACATTCATAATTAACCCAAAATCAAAATCAAGCCAGCTCAAATGACTAAGTACATGTCAAACCATTAAATCAATTACCATAGCCTATACATGCCATATAACCCAGTCACAAAGTGTATAAATACCGAAATCAATAGTCAGATAGTGTGATGCGATCTTCGTCGACTTCCAACCTGAGCGAATGTTCGAAACACTATAAAACATAAAAAAATAACACAAAGTAAGCTATAAAGCTTAGTAAGCTCGTATGATAATAAACTCATCTTACCAAAAAAACACATGTTAAGCAATTACATATATTATAATGTAACTTGTATGATTTCACCTATATAACATGTATTCAATTACATGGTTAGTCATGAATTTCACAAATTGATTCATCTCAATGCCTGTATAGTTCGAGTACATCTTATTAGTTCATTCATATTTTATACCATTTCAATATCAACAACTGCTATACTCAAAATCACTATAATTCATCCATTTTACAATATACCAAAATTACATACTTTACTAACCATGATTCACATATGAATTCATCAAATTTCTTCCATTCGATATTCATATAGGTTTCGTACATACATGTATCACTTAACTCAATTGTACTTTCATTCTTGTCTTGACTATGCCCGTTGAACCATTCGAAATCGCTAAGGATACAAGGAAATCATGTATAACTTGTACAATGACATATCCCAGATATGGTCTTACATGTTATCACATATCGATGCCAATAGCCCAGCTATGGTCTTACACAAAATCTTGTATCGATGCCATGCCCCAAACATGGTCTTACATGTAATCTCATCTCGGTAATCCTAATGTCATGACATTTGTATCCTATACTAGTCCTAAGGTTCGTACGGGACTTCCGGACGTCGTAATTCTATCGATTTTGGCTCATATTCATAACCATTTAGCATTCAATTCAATTCAATGATAAATAAACATTTATAACACAATTTAAGAACGTTTATTAGCAGACGAACTTACCTCATTTGCTGAAACGATGAATTAAGTCGACTAATTCGATACTTTATTTTTCCCTATTCTAGATCCCAATATTGTTTTTCTCAATCTATACCATATCAAAATTTACTTATTTAATCAACAATTCATTCAATTTAGCACAAGTTACACTTTTTGGAAAAATTATAGTATTGCCCCTATTATTTCGCATTTTTTCTATTTAGTCCTTATCACATAAAATCATAATTTCATGCAATTTCATCCTACCCATGCTTAGTTGAATTCTTCTTATTGCTTTATCAGCCACAATTTTCATTTATTTCACATTTTAACCACTAAATTTACACATTTCACAATTTAGCCCTAATTTGCATTTTCTTTAAAAATCACTTCACAAAACTTGTATATCTATCAACAAGTATTCATAATCTATCAAGAAACTTCAAAATACATGCTTGTTCATCAATGGAATATTTCAAAATCTTTAACATTTTTGAAAACAGAGATACGAGCTAGCTAGATTAAACTGCAACGGGCTCAAAAACGTAGAAATTATTAAAAACAGATCAAAATCCATACCTAAATGAGTAAAACAATGTTGGCCAAACCTAGCTCATCCATGGCTGCCATTCTTTTCAAATTTCAGTGGAAGGGATGATAAAAATAAGGATTTTGGCTTTTGTTTTATTAATGTTAACCTTTATTAACTAATTCCTTATATAACCTTTAAAAACATTACTAATTACACCATATGCCACTCCACCATCATCCACTAACTCATAAATGGGTTATTTATCACATAATAACCTTCACTTTAAAGTTCTATAGCTATTAGAGACCTTTAGATTATAGAATACAACTTTTGCACTTTACGCGATTTAGTCCTTTTTATCAAATTGAGCACTCAAACAATAAAATTTCTTTAAGAAAATTTCACACAACTCTAATATCATACCGTAGACAATAAAATAATAATAAAATAAATTTTTTGATGTCAGATTTGTGATCCTGAAACTACTGTTTTGATTTGACCCAAAAATGGGTTGTTACAGCTGCCCTTCTGTGCTCATTGTTGTGTAACGAGAACGGAGCAAATACTTCTAAGAAAGACCAATTTTGCCTGATCTCACTAAATCTTGACTTCTTTAGTGCTCCTCTTTTTCAAGTAGCTTCATTATAGTCCACTGCATTTTGTTGTTTCGATCCACTCCATCACAACTTCAAAGAGATAAGACTTGTAATTTCAATCTATTCCACTGCAACTTTAGGTAAATGAGATTTTTGGTTTTAGTCTACTCCACTGCAACGTCAGGGAGATAAGACTTACTATGGTAGATTTAATCCGACCTACTGCAACTTTAGAGGTATAGGATTTATCGCTTCAATTTGCTTCACTCTAACTTTAGGGATATAATATTTGTAATTTGTAGCTTCAATATGTTCCACTGCAACTTTAGAGAGATATTATTTGTAATTTGTAGCTTCAATCTATTCAATGCAACTTCAAGGAGATAATTTTTGTAATTTATAGCTTCAATCTGTTCCACTACAACTTCAGGGAAATAAGATTTGCTGTCTTCAGTCTGCTCTACTGCAACTTCAGGGAGATAAGACTTGTAACTTCAACCTGCTCCACTACAACTTCAGGGAGGTAAGGTTTGTAACTTATAGCTTCAATCTGTTCCATTACAACTTCAGGGGAATAATATTTGCTATCTTTAGCCTGCCCCACTACAACTTCAGAGAGATAAGTTTTGTGACTTTAACCTACTCCACTGCAACTTCAGGGAGATAAGGTTTATAGCTTTAATCTACTCTACTGCAACTTCAGGAAGATAAGATTTGCAATTTGTAGCTTTAATATGTTCCACTACAACTTCAGGAAAATAAGATTCACTATCTTCAGCCTACTCCACTACAACTTCAAGGAGATAAGACTTGTAACTTTAACCTACTCCACTGCAACTTCAGGGAGATAAGGTTTATAACTTTAATCTGCTCTACTGCCACTTCAAAGAGATAAGATTTGCTATCTTCAATCTACTCCATTGTAACTTTAGGGAGATAAGATTTGTAATTTGTAGCTTTAATCTGTTCCATTGCAACTTTAGGGAAATAAGATTTGCTATCTTCAGTCTACTCCACTGCAACTTCAAGGAGATAAGGTTTATAGCTTTAATCTGCTCTAATGCAACTTCAAAGAGATAAGATTTACTATCTTTGATCTATTCCACTGCAACTTCAGGAAGATAAGATCTGTGGCTTTAATATGCTCCACTGCAACTTCAGAGAGATAAGACTTGTTACAATTAGTTTAATCCATTCCACTACAGCTTCAGGGGTATAGGGTTTATGGATTCACTGATCTTGTTACACCGTCCTTTAAGGAACATGACCTGTAAAATCCATTTCATAGACCTATTTTTATGCCAAATGATTGGGATGTCATGATTAGAATGAATCAAATGCTACTAATTGGATATGTATGAATGATATTTGTATGAATGCAGAATGTCATTTTTCAAGAATGAAGCATTTTTAATGCTTAGGTTGACATTGCTCATTGGTCATGAAGGTTCTATCATTGATGCATTACCCTGCCTTCTTGTTCAGCTGGTATCTTTGACAGAAAACCCAAAGAAATAATCATAGTTTGGGCTATTCTTTCCCAAATGTTTCCAATTCTCAAATTTGGTTAATTTTGACTAATGGTCCTGTTTCAGGTTCTTGTACTATTTAGGAAACTTTTCAGAGTAATATGGAAAACTCCTTTTACGAAAATATTATTAATCCATTAATTGTTATTTCAATGCAAAATGCTTGAAAAAAATCATAATGCTGGACAAAGTTGGAATTTATCAGGAGCGAAACTTGAAATGAATAGATTAATCAAAGATAGCAAACATTGTTAAAATACAAAATGAGTAAGATGAAAATAGGTGCACCAAATATTGCAGCATGAGCTTCTCTGCACAAACTTCTTGAGGACCATTTTGAGCTCAATATGTGTTTAGGAGATCTAAAGTACTTTGTTGATGCCCTAAGATGTGACATTTTTCCTTCTGGGAGACCCAACCACCACATGTTCGATCTTCAATCCATATTTGAGCAGCTTCTTTCCAGGTTTTCAACTTAAATCCCTTTGGTCTCAATGCGCCCTTTGCGAGTTTTTGCCTTAGCCTCTCCTTTTTTTTTAGGTGAAATAGTTCTTGATCAAATCTGAATTCACTGGATTAGGCAAATCTTTGCCATCCGTCTTAGTCAAAATCAATGCTTCTCCAGAAAATGCTTTCTTTACCACATAAGGTCCTTCCTAGTTTGGTATCCACTTTCCTCTGAAGTCTTTTTGTATGGGAAGGATCTTTTTCAATACCAGTTCCCCTTCATGGAATTCTTTGGGGAGAACCTTTTTGTTGTAAGTTCGCATCATTCGTTTTTGGTACATTTGACCATGACGGATAACTTTTAATCTCTTCTCTTCTATCAAGTTCGGTTGATCATATCGGGATTGGATCTATTTTGCTTCATCTAATTTCAACTTTGACAAAACTCAGAGAGAAGGAATCTAAACTTTAATAGGCAAAACCGCCTCCATTCCATAAACCAATGAGAAAGGCGTTGCCCTGGTGGAGGTCTTGACAGACGTTCGATAAGCATAAAGCACAAATGGTAACTTCTCATGCCAATCTTTATAAGTCTCAGTCATTTTCCCTAAGATCTTCTTGATATTCTTATTGGCTGCCTCAACTGGACCATTCATTTTTGGGCAATATGGTGAGGATTTGTGGTGTTTGATCTTTAATTGACTACAGACCTCCGCTATCGTGCTATTGTTCAAATTCAATGCATTGTAAATATAATCCTTTCTGGCATCCTATACCAACATATGATCTCTTTCTTCAAGAATTTACTGACTGCTGACTTTGTGACATTGGTGTAAAAAGTGGCCTCTACCCACTTAGTGAAGTAATCGATGACTACGAAGATGAATCGATGCCCATTGGAAGCGTTTGGCATAATCGATGAATTTTGTGAAGAAGGCACATGAATTTTGTCTCCATAAATTTGGCACTTATAACATCTCTTGGCATAATTGATACAATCCCCTTACATGGTGGACCAATAATATCCAAATCTCATGATTTGTCTGGCCATTGTAAAACTATTAGTATGCGTTCTGCAGACACCCTCATGGACTTCGTCCAAGATTTTCTTAGCCTCAACAGCGTCTACACATCTTAGTAGCACCTGATCCTTTGTTATTTTGTATAGGATCTCCCCATCTAAGACATAATCACTGGCTAGCCATCTCAACGTTCTTTTATCATTATCAGTTGCTTGGTCAAGGTATTCACGATTCTTCACATACCGCAATATATCCTGATACTAAGTGTGATCATCCTTTTCTTCTTCTTCAATATTGTAACAATGGGCCAAAGCCTCACAAATACTCATTTGGATAGGTTTCACATCCTCTTGTTTGTTTATCTTGACCATGGAAGCTAAAGTAGCTAGGGTGTCAGCCATCTGACTTTCTTCTCGCGAGAGGTAGCAGAAGGTGATGTTATCAAACTCCTTAATTAACTCTAGGACCAACCTTCTATACTCGACCAACTTGGGATCTTGCGTCTCCCATTCTCTTTTGAGTTGATATATCACTAGTGTAGAATCCCCATATACCTCCAATACTTTGATCTTGCATTCTATGGCGGCACGGATACCCATGATGCAAGCTTCATATATTGCCATATTATTTGTGCAATCAAAATCCAATTTACTAGTAAAGGGATAATGATATCTGTTTGCGGACACCAGAACTACCCCAATTCTATTAACTATGGCGTTTGACGCTACGCCAAAGTTTAGTTTCCAAGGATAGCCTTTTTGAACGTCTTCTTCAGTGGTTGCAACATACATTAGATCTCGTTTAGGAAATCAAAATTCAAAGGCTCGTAATCCTCTAGAGCTCTACTTGTAACAACTTATTTTCGATCAAATCAAAACAGTGGTTTTTGAACCACAAATTCAAGGTCAAAAAATTATTTTAATATTAATTTATTTGTTTACAGCATGTCAGCATCAATGTGTGAAATTTTCGTGAATTAATTTTACCGATTGAATACTTAATTTGATAAAAGGACTTAATCGAGTAAAATGCAAAAGTTACCTTCTAATTGTTAAAAGTGCTAAATAGCTATGAAATTGAAATGTGGAGGTCCTTATGATGCTATTAAACCATTGATAGTTGAGATGGACTTAAATGTTCTTGAATTATGTGTTTTATAATGTTTATAACTAAGGTTAAAATTGTAAAATGGTTATTAAAGGTTAATTAAATAAAACAAAACATTTTATCATCTTCATTCATCCTCCACTATCGAAATTGAGAGAAAAAAAAACACCATTGTTAGGGCTAAGGTTCAGTCAAGCTTCATTTGTCCAATTAGGTAAGGTTTTTACTCGGTTTTTAATGATTTCTACGTTTTTGAGTTCGTTGCAGCTTAATCTAGCTAGCCCGTACCTTAGATTTCAAAAATGTTCAAGATTTAACATGCTGCCATTGTCGAATGCTTGAGTAATTAGATGGTTGATGATAGATTTGGAAGGTTTAATGATAGATTTTTAGCTTTTATAAAGTGATTTTTGACAAAAATGTCAAAAATGGATTAAATTGAGAAAATGTGAAATTATGTGGTTAAAAGTGTGAATAAATTGATAATATGGCCTGCTAGTGATATGTATGAAATCCATCTAAGAATGGGCTTGTACTAAATTGCATGAATTTGTAATTTTATGTGATAAGGACTAAATTGTAAAAAATGTTAAACATTAGGGGCAAATGTGTAAATTTGTGAAATTATGAATTATGGGCTTAATTGAATTGGATGATTATAGAATATGCTAAATTTGATATATTATAGATCAAGATAAGCAAATATCAGAACTAGATCGGGGAAAAAGAAAGTTGGCGAATAGGCGACACTTTACATCCGGGCAACTTGAGGTAAGTTCGTATAATTAGAATCGAACTTTAATTATTTGAATTTATTTAAATTTGGTTTTAAATAATGAAAATGGAGTATGAGTTAATTGTAATACCGAATGCCTAATTGAAAGGTCTGATGAATATTGAGTCCCATTTGAACCATAGGAAGTTGTAGGATACGAGAGACATGTTACTAGGGTTACCATTTTGGTCGAGATACTGCATGTGTTGCAGACTCCCCATGGCTCGTATGAGCTTACTGATATTTCAGCTCGTATAAGCATACCGTTCTCAGCTCTTTAGAGCTTACTATTTTAGTTTGATAGAGCTTATTGTTCATCAACTCAGGAGGAGCTTACCGATCATGGCTCGAAAGAGCGAAAATGATAACGAATTGACAGATTACCAATTAATACACTTAGGGTGTATCACCCGAGTATCCTTCGATATTCTAAGAGGTTCAAAGTGCATAATTTCTGTTACTGATCATATGACTAAGTTACGTGTTTATACAGATAAATGACTGTTTATACGAATGAATTACTGTTTATCGAATGAATTATAGTTATTATGATGGAAAGCTAATTGATACAAATGATATATGTTTTATATGGAATTAATATGATAAAATGTATTGAGTATGAGATTGTGAATGGTTGATACATATTTATGAATGGATGATATGTGTACATATATGATTAACATGTTGATGGATTAATGTGTATAGGCATTTGGCAAGATATACTATGTTTAATTTGTATTGATGTTGGACATGGTAAGTTTAATTCTGAATTATACAGGCTTACTACGCTATAAAGCTTACTCTATTTATTTTTCGTGTTTTATAGAGGTTCGATAGCTCGCTCGATTTGGACGACGTTAGAGATTCACATTACACTATCCAGTTGGCCGATTGGTACTTTTGAACTCAAGAAAATGTGTAAATATGGCATGTATAGACTAGTTATAAAGATGATAGTTATGGTTACTTAAGCTTATAATTTTGGCACATGTTTTGGTATAAGATTAAGCCATGTGATTTGGCTTAACTTAATATATGCTTTGAGTTACGTTTATGATATGTAATGTGGTTGCTTGATGAATTCAAAGGTGGAATGAAATGGTGAAATTAGTCAATTTGGTATGTGATTAATGGTTGATAAAACTTGATAATTTGGAATGAGATTAAACATGAAAATGGTAATGAATTGATTATTGAAATGTTTGATGTTGAATTAGGATAATGTGTAACGAATGTTGATGTTTGGCTGTCTATTTGTATGTGGAAATGGTATTAATTGATTTGTTGTAGGTACTTGAAATTTGGGTGGCAAGATGGCCTTATAAATGGCCTATTTTTTTTGTCCACACGGGCAAAGACACGGGTGTGTGTCTCAGCCGTGTGTGACACACGGTCATGGTACATAGCCTTGTGTCCCCTGAAGCTAAATTAAAAATCAAGTCAGCGAGTTACACAGCCTAGACACACGGGCGTGTGACTGGCCTAGCCGTGTGACCCAAGTCAGTATATCCTATAGGTTTGACACGACCTAGTACACGGCCTGGCACACGGGCGTGTATGGCCATTTTGAATAGGCACATGGGTTTGACACACGAGCGTGTGGTCAATCGTGTGGCCAAGTCAGTTTGTATACCCTATTTTCACATGGCTCTTGATATGGGTGTGTCGATGGCCGTTTCAAACACACGGCTTGTTCACACGGGCGTGTGTCTCTGGATTTGAAAATTTTCTATGTTTTTCTTAAACTTTCGTATGTTATCAGATTAGTCTTAATTGCATGTTTAAAGCCTCGTATACTTATTTTAAGTATGTTATGTGTGTGAATGTATGATATTGATTATAATGTGATGAATGTTTGAAAATTTTAATGTATTAGAATGTGTTATATGTTCGGTAATACCTTTTAACCTATTTCGGCGATGGTTACGGCTTAAGGGTGTTACATTTGTTGGTATCAAAGCTACAATTTAGTCGATTCTAGGACTAACGTAGCGTATGTGAGTCTAACTATACATGCCATATATAAACTGCAATAGTGTAATATCACCTGACACTTTTTGAATTATGTTTTATATAGTAAATGGATCCAAATCGAGCTGTAACTGATGACTTTGAAAGTAATACGCCAACTCCCACTCAAAGGACAACCCCTTCTAAATCTAATCCCGTAACGGGAAGTCAGAGAGGAGAAGCTAAGCAAGCTTTCTTTCAAATGATGAGTGAATGGTTTCTTGAATATGTTCGAGCAAATCCGGCTACTCAATAACCTTCACCCCCACCTGTCCCCCCACTGATTCCTGTAATTCCTTAAGGTACAGATCCTCTGCGATTAAATAAACCCCCTGTTGATAAGATATGGAAGTATGAGGCTGAAGAATTCAGAGCCACTACTAGTGATGACGCTGAGAGAGTCAAATTCTGACTTTAAAATACGATCAAAGTATTTGATGAACTTTCCTACACGCCTGATAAGTGTTTAAAATATGGTATATCATTGTTGAGAGACACTGAATACCAGTGGTGGAATACTTTGATATCGGTGGTACCTAGAGAAAAGGTTACTTGGGATTTCTTTCAAGTTGAATTTTGAAAGAAGTATATCAGTCAATGATGCATTGATAAAAAATGAAAGGAATTTCTTGAACTAAAGCAGGGTCGTATGACGGTAACAGAATATGAAAGAGATTTTGTACGACTCAGCAAATATGCTCGTAAATGTGTTTCTTCCGAGGCTATAATGTGCAAAAGGTTTGAAGATGGATTAAACGAAGAAATCAGACTGGTAGTTGGAATTCTTAAGTTGAAATAGTTTGTTGTTCTAGTTGGCAGAGCTTGCAAAGCTGAAGAGCTTAGTAAAGAGGAAAGAAAAGCCGATTCTGAAGTTAGAGACTCTAGAAAGAGATTTGCGGGCAAATCACATCAATCAGTATCAAAGAAGTCTAGAGAATATCATCCTTGCTCTACTGCTTCTGCGGGGATTTCGATTAGAGATAGAGATGTGAGACATTATAGCTCTAAACCTCAAGCGACATCTATTGCCAGTATAGACAGTGTTAGAAATATCGAGCCTGAATGTAAGCATTGCAATAAACGGCATTACAGTGACTGTAGAGTGGTGAGTGGAGCATGCTTTAGATGTGGTAATACGGCTACTTGAGGGAGACTGCCCCAAAACACTGGAAATGCGAGTGGTAATCGAGGTACTACGAGAGATTATACTATGAGATCTGAGGCACGAGCACCTGCCCGAGCTTATGTTATCTGTGCACGAGAGGAGGCATCATCGCCAGACATTATTATCGGTACTTTTTTCTCTTTACAACATTGATATTGTTGCGTTGATAGATCCTGGATCAACTCATTCATATATCTGTATGAATTTAGTGTTTAAAAAGAGTTTACATGTCGAGTCTACGAAGTTTGTAGTTAAAGTATCGAATCCCTTAGGCAAGTCTGTTCTAGTTGATAAAATTTGTAAGAAATGTCCTTTGATGAATCGGGGTTACTGTTTTTTGGCCAATTTGATGCTTCTACATTTGACGAGTTTGATGTGATTCTGGGTATGGATTTGCTGACTATGGATGATGCAGTTGTGAATTGTAGACGGAAGATTATTGAATTAAAATGTTAGAATGGTGAAATTCTCTAGATTGAGTCTGATTATTCGAATGAATTACCTACTATGATATCATCTATGATAGCTCAAAAATGTATGAAAAAGGGTTGTAATGCATATCTTGCATACGTACTAGATACAAAGGTGTCGGAGTTAAAGATCGAATCTATACCTGTTGTTTGTGAGTATTCGGATGTTTTTTTAGAAGAACTACCAGGGTTGCCACTGATTAGGGAGGTTGAATTTGGTATAGAGTTATTACCGGGAACAATGCCGATATCAATAGCTCCGTACAGAATGACTCCGACAGAATTGAAAGAGTTGAAAGCTCAGTTGCAAGAGTTAACAGGCAAATGTTTTGCATGACCAAGTTACTCACCTTGGGGTGCACTGGTATTGTTTGTAAAGAAGAAAGATGGCACAATGAGAATATTTATCGATTACAGACAGCTAAATAAAGTAAAAATCAAGAATTAGTACCCTTTTTCGTGAATTGATGATTTATTTGACCAGTTGAAGGGGGCTACAGTATTCTTAAAGATTGACTTGCGATCGAGCTATAAGAGTTAAGGAATCAGATGTACCGAAAAATGCATTCAGAACAAGGTATGGACATTATGAATTCCTTGTTATGCCTTTCAGATTAACTAATGCTCTTGTTGTGTTTATGGACTTGATGAATCAGATATCCAGACCGTATTTAGACAGATTCATTGTTGTGTCTATTGATGATATTTTGATCTATTCGTGAAATGAATCCGAACATACAGAGCACTTGAAAATTGTGTTACAAACTCTACAGGATAAGAAATTATTTGCAAAGTTCAGCAAATGTAAGTTCTGGCTTCGAGAGGTTGGATTTTTGGGGCATATTATTTCAGCTGAAGGTATCCGAGTCGACCTGAGTAAAATTTCTGCCACTGTTGATTGGAAACCTCTAAGAAATGTGTTTGAAGTCCATAGTTTTCTGGGTTTACCGGGCTATTACTGAAGATTCATGAAAGGATTCTCGATGATTGCAACACCGATGACACGACTGCTTCAGAAAGACGTGAAATTTGAATGGTCAGAAAAATGCCAGCAGAGTTTCGAACAGTTGAAAGCACTGTTACCTGAAGCACCAGTTTTGGTTCAAGTTGAATTAGGGAAAGAATTTGTAATTTATAGTGACGCGTCATTAAACGGTCTGGGATGTGTTTTAATACAAGAAGGAAAAGATATAGCTTATGCTTCTCGACAGTTGAAACCGCATGAAAAAATTTATCCGACGTACAACATATAGTTAGCTACAATTGTGTTCGCATTAAAGATTTGGCAACACTATTTATACAGTGAAAAATGTCACATTCATACGGATCACAAGAACATGAAATATTTGATGTCATAGAAAGATTGGAACCTACGACAACGAAGATGGCTCACGTTATTGAAAGATTATGAATTTGTGATTGATTATCATCCGGGGAAAGCAATTGTAGTTGCAGATGCACTGAGTAGAAAATCTTTGCTTGCATTATGAGCAATGAATACCCAGTCAATGATTTTTTATAATGGGTCTATTTTAGCTTAATTAAAAGCTAAACCAGTATTTCTTCAACAAATCTGTGAAGCACAGAAAGATGATTGTGAATTGCAAGATAAACGCGTTCAATCTGAATTTGTTCCTGATTAAGAATTTCAAATTAGAACCGGTGGTTGTTTAATGTTCCAAAATAGAATTTGCAGTAGTTTCTTGTCTGTTCATCTGGGAAGTACCTAAATGTACAACGAATTGAAACAACTTTATTGGTGGCACAGCATGAAATGAGATATCTCGGAGTTTATTTCTAAATGTTTGATTTGTCAGTAAGTTAAAGCTGAACATCAAGTACTGTCAGGTCTATTACAGCCCATGATAATTCTCGAGTGGAAATGGGATAGAATTACAATGGATTTTGTGTCGGGATTGCCCCTAACTCCTAAAAAGAAATATGTTTTTTGGGTTATCGTTGATCAACTAATGAAATATGCTCATTCCATACTGGTATGTACAGATTACTCACTTGATAAATTAGCTAAATTGCACATTTCTGAGATTATCCAATTGCATGGGTACCACTATCTATTATTTTTTATAGAGATCCGAGATTTATGTCGTGATTCTGGAAGAAATTGCAAGAAGCTCTGGGAACAAAATTGAATTTCAGTACTTCTTTTCATCCTTATACTGACGGTCAGACTAAGAGAGTCATTCAGATTCCTGAAGATAAGTTGAGATCTTATATTTTAGAATTTGAAGGCAGTTGGGAAAAATTCTTACTGCTAATCGAGTTTGCATATAACAATAGTTATTAGAAGAGTGTAAAAGTGGCACCATACGAAGCTTTATATGGTCGCAAATGCTGAACTCCACTATACTGGACTGAGTTGAGAAAAAGATTCACGGGGTTGAATTGATTAGAGAAACTGATGGCGACAGTTTAAAAGTAGCTTCAGATCGACAGAAATCATACACGGATTTGAAACGTAAAGAAATTAAGTTTCAAGTTGGGGACCGAGTGTTTTTAAAGGTATCACCGTGGAAAAAGGTTCTTTGATTCGACCATGAAGGAAAGATGAGTCTGAGATTTATCAGACCGTATGAGATCGTCGAAAGAGTCAGGCTTGTAGCATATCGACTAGGTTTACTGTCGGAACTTGAAAAGATTTATAATGTCTTTCACATTTCTATGCTATGTCGATACAGATCTGACTCGTCACATGTGATTTTTCCAGTAGATATTGAGAAACAAGGTGATTTGACGTAGAACGAAGAACCAAACAGGATTTTGGCTCGTGAAATTAAAGAATTGAGAAATCAACACATAGCTCTAGTGAAGTTTCTTTGGCATAAACTCAGGATCGAGGAAGCTACGTGGGAACCTGGGAAAACTATGCGAAAATAGTACCCTAACCTATTTACCGGTAAGATTTTTGGGGACAAAAATCCCTAAGGGGGAGAGTTGTAACAACCCGTTTCTGGTCAAATCGGAACAGTAGTTTAGGAACCATAAATCTGAGGTTGAAAAATTATTTTAATATTAATTTATGTGTTTATAGCATGTCAACATGACTGTGTGAAATTTTCGTGAATTAATTTTACTGATTGAATGCTTAATTTGATAAAAGGACTTAATCGAGTAAAATGCAAAACTTGCCTTCTAATTGCTAAAAGTGCTAAATAGCTATGAAATTACATGTGGAGGTCCTTATAGTGTTATTAAACCATTGATAGCGGAGATGGACATAAATATCCTTGAATTATGTGTTTTATAATGTTTATAACTAAGGTTAAAATTCTAAAATGGTTATTAAAGGTTAATTAAATAAAACAAAACATTTAATCATCTTCATTCATCCTCCACTACCGACATTGAGAGAAAAAAACACCATTGTTAGGGATAAGGTTCGACCAAGCTTCATTTGTCCAATTATGTATGGTTTTTACTCGGTTTTTAATGATTTCTACGTTTTTAAGTTCGTAGCAACTTAATCTAGCTAGCCCGTACCTTAGATTTTGAAACTGTTAAGGATTTAACATGTTACCCTGGTTGAATGCTTGAGTAATTAGATGGTTGATGATAGATTTAAGGTTTAATGATAGATTATTAGCTTTTGTAAAGTGATTTTTGACAAAAATGTCAAAAAAGGATTAAATTGAGAAAATGTGAAATTATGTGGTTAAAAGTGTGAATAAATTGAAAATACGAGCTACTAGTAATATGTATAAAATCCGGCTAAGCATGGGCTTGTACTAAATTGCATGAATTTGCAATTTTATGTGATAAGGACTAAATTGTGAAAAATGTGAAACATTAGGGGCAAATGTGTAAATTTTCTAAAATATGAATTATGGGCTTAATTGAATTGAATGATTATTGAATGGGCTAAATTTGATATATTATATATTAAGATAAGCAAATATCAGAACTAGATCGGGGAAAAAGAAAAGTTAGCGAATAGGCGGTAATTTACATCCGAACAACTTGAGGTAAGTTTGTATAATTAGAATCAAACTTTAATTACTTGAATTTACTTTAATTAAATTTGAAATAATGAAAATTGAGTAAATGAGTTAATTGTAATACCGAATGCCTAATTGAAAGGTCTGATGAACATTGAGTCCCGTTTGAACCGTAAAAAGTCGTAGGATACGAGTGACATGTCACTAGGGTTACCGTTTTGGTCGAGATCCTGCATGTGTCGCAGACTCACCATAGCTCGTATGAGCTTACTGATATATCAGCTCATATGAGCTTACCGTTCTCAACTCTTTAGAGCTTACTGTTTTAGCTTGATAGAGCTTACTGTTTATCAGTTTAGGAGGAGCTTACTGATCATGGCTCGAAAGAGCGAAAATGATAATGAATTGATGGATTACCGATTAAAAAACTTAGAGTGTAGCACTCGAGTATCCCTCGATATTCTAAGAGGTTCAATGGGCATAATTTTTGTTACTGAACATATGAATAAGCTACGTGTTTATAAGGATAAATTACTGTTTATATGAATGAATTATGATTTATCGAATGAATTATAGTTATTATGATGGAAAGCTACTTGATGCAAATTATATATGTTTTATATGGAATTGATATGATAAAATGTATTGAGTATAAGATTGCAAATGGTGGATACATCTTTATGAATGGATGATAGTGTACATATATGACTAACATGTTGATGGATTAATGTGTATAGGCATTTGGCAAGATATACTATGTTTAATTTGTATTGATGTTGGACATGGTAAGTTATATGGGCTTACTAAGCTATAAAGCTTACTCTATTTATTTTTTCGTGTTTTATAGAGGTTCGATAGCTCACTCGATTCGAACAATGTCGGAGATTCACATTACACTATCCAGTTGGCCGATTGGTACTTTTGAACTCAAGAAAATGTGTAAATATGGCATGTATAGGCTAGTTATAAATATGATAGTTATGGTTACTTAAGCTTATAATTTTGACACATGTTTTGGTATAAGATTAAGCCATGTGATTTGGCTTAACTTAATAAATGATTTGAGTTATGTTTATGATATGTAATGTGGTTGCTTGATGAATTCAAAGATGGAATGAAATGGTGAAATTAGTCAATTTGAAATGTGATTAATGGTTGATAAAACTTGATAATTTGGCATGGGATTAAGCATGAAAATGGCAATGAATTGATTATTAAAATGGTTGATGTTGAATTAGGATAATATGTGTATGAATGTTGATGTTTGGCTATTTATTTGTATGTGGAAATGGTATCAATTGATTTGTTGTAGGTATTTGATATTTGGGTGGCAAGATGGCCTTGTAAATGACCTATTTTTTTTGTCCACACGCGCAGAGACACGGGCGTATGTCTTAACCGTGTGTGACACACGGTCATGGTACACGGTCGTGTGTCCTTTGAAGCTAAATTAAAAATCTAGTTAGTGAGTTACACAGCCTAGACACACGGGCATGTGACTGACCATGTGACTCAAGTCAGTATACCTTACAAGTTTGATATGGCCTAGTACACAGCCAGACACACGGGCTTGTGTGGCCATTTCAAATAGGCACACGGGTTAGACACACCGGCAAGTGGTCAGTCGTGTGGCCAAGTAAGTATGTATGCCCTATTTTCACACGGCTCTTGACATGGGCGTGTCTGGTGGCCGTGTGAGACACTCGGCCTGTTCACACGGGCTTGTGTCTCCGAATTTGAAAATTTTCTTTGTTTTCCTTAAACATTCGTATGTTATCGGATTATTCTTAATTGCATGTTTAAAGCCTCGTATGCTTATTTTAAGTATTTTATGAGTGTGAATGTATGATATTAATTATAATGTGATGAATGTTTGAAATTTTTAATGTACTAGAATGTGTTATATGTCTGGTAATACCTCTTAACCTATTCCGGCGACGGTTACGGATTAGTGGTGTTACACTAGTGGCTAGAAAATCTGTTATTGCATTCCCTTTTACTACCTTTTGGTTTACATAGATTATATCAAATTTCGAAAGTAGAATTTGCCATCGGGCCATTCTTCCATTTAGAGCAGCCGACTCCATCGTGTACTTTAGAGTATCCATTTTTTTAGATGAGCCACGTTATGTGATACAACATGTACTGTCTTAATTTTTGGGTTGTCCAAATTAAGGCACAACACAACTTTTCAATTGGCGAATATCTTATCTTACATTCGGTAAACTTCTTTCCGAGGTAATATATCGCTCTTTCTTTTCTCCCTAACTCATCATGTTGGCGAAGAACACATCCCATGGAATTCCCAAATACTACCAAGAACAATATTAGTGGCCTATCTAGACTAGGTGGCATCAACACTGGGGCATTAGACAAGTAATGTTTGACCTTATCAAATGTTTCCTGGCATTTCTCATCCCATACACTTGGATTGTGTTTCTTAAGGAGACGGAATATGGGGTCACATTTCTAAACTAGTTTTGAAATGAACCAGGCGATATAATTTAACCTCCCTAAGAAACCTCGAACTTCTTTTTAAGTATGCGGTGGAGCTAGCTCCTGTATAGCCTTGATTTTATCCGGGTCGATCTAAATCCTCTTTCCACTGACTACGAATCCTAGCAATTTTCCCAACCTAGCCCCGAAGGTATACTTTACTGGATTGAGCTTTAGTTAGAATTTTCTCAATCTCATGAATAATTTCCTCAAAACTTGTCCATGCTCCGTTTTTGTTCGGGATTTGGCAGTCATGTCATCGACATAAACTTCAATTTCTTTGTGCCTCATATCATGGAATAGGGTCACCATGGCTCTCTGATATGTCGTTTCTACATTTTTCAATCCAAATGGCATCGCCTTATAGCAAAATGTTCCCTATATGATTACGAATGTGGTCTTATCCATGTCTTCAGGATGCATCTTTATCTGATTGTATCCGGAAAAGCCATCAATGAAGGAGAACAATAAATAACCTGTCATATATACACTAAGGTGTCATTGTGAGGCAATGGGAAATTGTCTTTTGGGCTGGACTTGTTTAAGTCCCTATAGTCTACACACATTTATACTTTTCCATCTTTTTTAGGGACGCAGACGATATTGGCTACCCATTCTGAGTATTTGACCACTTATAAGAAACCAGCATCAAATTGCTTTTTAACCTCCTTTTTTATTTTTAGCAAAACATCGAGCCTCATCCTTCGAAGCTTCTATTGAATTGGTTTGCACTCCACCTTTTTGAGGAGCCTATGTACCACAATATCAATGCTTAGCCTGGGCATATCTTGAAACGACCATGCGAAGACATCTTTAAATTCTTGATGTAACTCAATGAGGTCCTTCTTTGTCTCTTCGACAATGCAAACTCCAATCTTCATTTTTTTCTTCTCCTAGGCTCACAGTTTCTATTGACTCTTTGTAAGGTAGGATCTGTTTCTCTCTTGTTCTACCATTCTTAATAAATTAGAAGATAAGCTATAGCCTCGATCGTCTTCAAAATCTTGAGGTTCCTCTGGACACATATCTTACTCAAAAGGAGACTCTGAGTCCATGGCAGTGTCGCTTATATCATTGATATTGAAAACCTCTTATAGGGACTGTAACACCCCTAACCCGTATCTATTACAAGATTAGAGTTAAGAGTGTCATAGCTCGATTTTAGGCTTAGTTAGAACAGTGGTTTCGGGATCACAAATCCAAGGTTAGAGAAATTTTTTTAAAATTTTATTTTATGTATTATAGCATGATTATATGAGTGCATGAAATTTTTGGTGAATTAATTCTAGCGATTGTGAGCTTAATTGCGAAAAATGACTAAATCGCATAAAGGGTAAAAGTTCTATTTTACTAACAAATGGTGTCAAATAGCTATGAAGCATAAGTTAGAGGTCTTTAATAGGTAAATAAGACGTCCAAGAAGTTATGGCTGGCCATAGTGGTAAGAAAAATAGAAAAGTCAAAAGTTAGGTAAAAATTTGGTGACTTATTTGAAAAAAAAGATAAAAATAAATGGCCATCTTCTTCTCCATCTTTTCTCCACCGAAATTTTGAAAGGAAAACCCCCCATGGAAGCTTGAAAATTTTCAACAATTTACAACCCCTACAAGTAAGTCAATTTGATGGCCTTTCTTGATGATTTTTACATTTTTGGAACCCTTATAGCATGAGCTAGCTATTGAGAGGATTATTTTGCAAAATAGTTGAAAGTCTAGGGTTTTACCATGAGAATGTTTATGTTGTTTGCTGGATTTTTTAATGAAGAAAATGAATCTTGGTTGTTAAATAAACAACTTTGTGAAGTGGTGTTCATGAAAAACACCTAAAATGGACAATTTTGTAAAGGTTGTAAAATAGATAGTAATTGTGTGAAATACTTAGAATTTGGAGTTTCCATAAGAGTCATAAAGGTTTGGCTAGGCTTGGTGAATAAGGAAATTTGATGAAAATCGATTTCTGAGCCTAGGGGTAAAATTGTCATTTTGTGGAAGTTTAGGGGCAAAATAGTCATTTTGCCAATATGTGAATTCTAGAATGCCTAATTTAAAATGGTGATTGAATTAGTGCATTTTATTATTATAGATCAAAAAATATGAAATCCAGACCTAGACTGGGGGAAGGCCAAGCAAATGGATTAAGTCGATTAGTTACTTATATTTTGTATACCGAGGTAAGTTGCATGTAAATATTGCAACTCTATTGCGTTTATGCATTGATTTATTTATATAGCATGAAACGTTCAATTGTGATTATGAAATTGCATGATGAAAATGATATGGTAAACTCTCGTTTGAACCGTAGGAATAGATAAGATATTCATGCTATGACATTAGGGTCATACGAGAGCTAGTGTAGGACCATGTCTTGGACATGGCATCAACACCGATATTTGCGAGCCAGTGTAAGACCATGTCTAGGACACGACATCGGCGTTGATACGAGTGCTAGTGTAAGACCATGTCCGGGACATGGCATCGGCCTCAACATGTGAGCTAGTGTAAAACCATGTCTGGGACATGGCATCAGCTTTGATGTGTGTGTCAGTGAAAGACCATGTTTGGGACATGGCATCGACTTAACATGTGAGCTAGTGTAAGACCATGTCTGGGACATGCCATTGGCCTCGATATATGAGAGTCAGTGTAAGACCATGTTTAGGACATGGCATCGACTTAACATGTGAGCTAGTGTAAGACCATGCTTGGGACATGGCATCGACTAAAATTAAGGGTCCTTAAAGAGCAAATAAGCCTTCCAAGAAGTGATGGCCGGCCATAGTGGTAAGAAAGATAGAAAAGTTAAAGGTTAGGTAACAATTTGGTGACTTATTTGATAAAAAAATAAAAATAAATGGCCATCTTCTTCTCCATATTTTCTTCACTGAAATTTTGAAAGGAAAACCCCGTGGAAGCTTGAAAATTTTCAGCAACTCACAACCCTTGCAAGTAAGTCAATTTGATGGTCTTTCTTAATTTTTTTTTACATTTTTAAAACCCTTGTAGCATGAGCTAGCTATTGAGGGGACTATTTTGCAAAATGGTTGAAAGTTGAGAGTTTTTCCATGAATGTATAAGTATTGTTTGCTGGATTTTTATAGAAGAAAATGAATCATTATTGTTAAATAAACAACTTTTTTGAAAGGGTGTTTAGGAAAAACACCTAAAATGGACTATTTTGTAAATGATGTAAGATAGAGAGTAATTGTGTGAAATAATGGGAGTTTTGGGTTGCCATAAGAGTGAAAAGAGTTCGGTTAGGCTTGGTGAATAAGGAAATTCAATAAAAATCAATTTCTGAGCATAGGGGTAAAATGGTCATTTTGCCAAAGTCTAGGGGCAAAATGGTCATTTTGTAAAATTATGATTTTTGAATCGTTTAGATTAAAATAGTGATTAAATTAATGAATTTTTATTATTATAGATCAAGAAGTGTAAAATCTGAACCTTGACCGGGGGAAAACCAAGCTTGTAGATTGAACCGACCTAGCCGTCTACATTTTGTATACCGAGGTAAGTTGTAGGTAAATAATACAACTTTACTATAATTTTTCATGAAGTCATTGATTGGTTTAAATTGAATAATTGTGTCTATGAAATGTACATGAGAATATTTATCGAGCATGATTTGTTAAATGAGGATTTTAGTCATGAAATGATGAGAACCTTTGTAATAGAGCCCGATTGAACTGTAAGAATAGATTGGATATTCTTTGCCGAGATACTAGGGATATACTAGAGCTAGTGTAAGACCATGTCTGGGACATGGCGTCTGCCTCGCTACGTGTTAGTGTAAGACCATGTCAAGGACATGGTATCGACATAGATATGTGCTAGCCAGTGTAAGACCATGTTTGGGACATGGCATCAGCGTAGATACGAGTGCTAGTGTAAGACCATGTCTAGGACATGGCATCGACTTAGAGATGTGTCAATGTAAGACCATGTCTGGGACATGGTATCGGCACAGACAGAGGAGAGCCAGTGTAAGACCATGTTTGGGACATGGCGTTGACTTGACATGTAAGCTAGTGCAAGACCATGTCTGGGACATGGCATCGGCTCGATACCCTATGTTGGAGGCACATTGATATCATTTCTTATTCTAAATGGTTTAATGGGAAATTTTAAAGTTAGTGATAACTTCAGCAGGTATTATAATGATTTTGTGAGTAGTGCAGGTACCTAAATGAAATGTATAAAATACGAGCTCAATAGAATGATGTATGATTAGTAAAGTATGAAAACGAGTAAGTTATGTTTGTGACCATACTTTGTATCATGCACAAATTATGATGTATTGAAAGCATGTCCTAAAAGGGTAAATTGTTGTCTTTTATTTACTTATAACTTACTAAGCTTTATGCTTACCCCTCTCCTTTCCATTTTCTTTAGGCTTTGCTCACACTATCATCCAAATTACTCAGTATAGTTAGCTCTAGCATTTTGAGAAATGGCATGTATAAGGACTAGACTTAGTTAAATGTCATTCTATTTTGGGCCAATTGGGTTCGCTTTATTTCTTGAAGTATCTCATTTTGTATAAGGCCAAAGGTATTGGCTAATATTCACTATTGGTTAATTAATGCAAGTGTTGATGTTTTCATGGATGTGCTGAGTAGTTTAGAGAAATAAATGTACTAAGAGTTGTGATATGATTGTTTGGTTGGATTGATTATATTAAGTTGTGTGGATGTCAAATTATGGCCTTTGGTTGAGTATTGGAGACTTGATATGCTCTGGTATGTGTTTGACTTTATTTCAGGGTGGCAAAAAAGCTTGGTAGATAGCCTTATTTTGTCCATACGGGTAGACACATTGGTGTGTGTCTAGGCCATGTGTGACACACGGTCAGCTCCACAGGCGTGTGGTTAGGCCGTGTGTCCCCTACACCTTGAATTGGTAGAATTGAATGCCAAGTAGTAAACACACGGGCTGAGACACGGCCGTGTGTCTCATCTAGGGGTGAGCATTCGATCGAATCGAATCGAATGAAAAAATTTCTAGTTAATCGAGTTGACGAATCATATTTTATCATCCTAATTTGATTTGAAATTTTCTCGAATCGACTCGAGTGAGATGGAATTCGAATCAAATCGAATCGAATATATTTGTTCGAGTTAAATTTTAAAAAATAATTTTAGGTCCTTGTAACCACTATCACCCACCGTAATAAAATTTGTCCATTGTAATCAAATTTTTTATTAACTTTCATCACTTTATAATTTATTTATTAATCTTTTATATACAGGTTAGCTTCTTTTCTTACTTAGTTATTTCAATTATATTTAGATTCTTGTCACTTAGGGATTTTTTATGGATAATTTTGATTTTTTATTTGGGAAAAAAGTGTGAGAAGTAAAGTTTAAGGGGAAAATAAAAAGTTTTAAGGAGTAAAATTTTGAGGGAAAGTAAATAGAGGAGAGTAAAATTTTGGAGGGAAAATATTAATAAAAAAATTTAGTGGGAGGGTTTGGGGTAGATAGGGGGTTAGGATGAAAAGGGGGTACAAGTTTTAGGAGAAAATAGGAGGGAGTAAAAAATTTAGGGGAAAATAAAAAGTTTTGAGGTTTTTGGGAGTAAAATTTTGAGGAAAAGTAAATAGGAGAGTAAAATTTTTGTGGGAAATAAATTTTGGGTAGATGGGGGGTTGGGATGGGAATGGAGTAAAAGTTTTGGGGAGAAAGTGGGAAGGAGTAAAAGTTTTGAGTGAAAAGTAAAAAGGTTTGGAAGTTTAGGGTAAATATGTAAAATATTATAGTTTGGTATTCGAATTATTCGAATTATTCGAGTTATTCGAATTTGAAAACTCAACTCGGTTCGAACTCAAAATTTGAAAAAAAATTCGAGTTGACTCAAATAACTCGATTAATTCGAATAACTCGATTTTTTTAACTCAAAATTTGAATTTTTTTATTTTTTCGAATCGAATTGAGTTTTGCTCACCTCTAGTCTCATCTGTGTGAAGGACACGACCTAGCACACGGGCGTGTGCCATGACTGTGTGATTGCTAAGGTCGGAAAAAGAATACCTAAGTTTTTGTACAAAAACTGCGACACAGACGTGTCATGGCCGTGTGAGGGACACGGGCTGAGCACACGAGCGTGTGCCAAGCTATGTGAAAACCCCTGTAGGTTCAATGTTAGAAAATCAATCCACACGGATGAGAGGAATGGGCGTGTCCCTAGATGCTTAGGCCTTGTGAACTACACGGGCCAATAGCATGGCCATGTCAAGAGGCCACACGAGCGTGTTGCCCTTCCACACGGGTGTGTGCCTTGTTTTTCGTAGATTTTGGTGAAATTTTCTCAAGTAACCAGAATGGTCCCGGATTGTTTCTAAACTACGTTTTAGGCCTTATTACAAAATTAATACCCAAAATATAAAATTCAAATAAAGAGTCTACAGTGGAGCGTCAACGGTTGTGTGGCCAACTCCGAGTCCCTCGCGGCTCCAAATCACCTACAGCTGAGGATTACCTGTACAGTTAGACAGAAGGGTGAGTTTGTGAAAACTCAGTGTGTAACCCCTTATAATACAAACAGTCAGGTATACAATATGCAGAAACAGACTAGGCCAGAGCCCATCATAGGAACAATATCAGGTGGGCGTTAGCCCATTTCAGAATCAGGTGGGCCTAAGCCCAATATAGAATCAGTATCAGATGCAGATATATAGATAGAAATCATGCCCAATCCAACCAATACACCGCCCATACCAAGCAACACACCATGTGGGGATTAAATCGACCCACCCAGCCAACACACCAAGCTTAGCAACGGTTACGGCACTAAGTCAATAGAACGGCTCAAAGCCGTAGATAGAATAGCTAAAAGCCGTAAGTAATGCAGCAATCCTGCCAAAAAAAAGAATGGCTAAGAGCCATAAGCAGAAAATCTGTAGCCTTAAACAGAAAAGCTATAAGCCATACACTTCCTACGTCAATATTAACCCAACCCCATGCAGAATGACATGTCATAATAACATACATGAAATGCAGGATGTCATGCTCGATATCAATCATATAAATATCATACATACATCAGTCAACCTACCACTAGGGTTGTAACGGTCATTTCGTTAGATAGGGGTAAAATGATAATTTTTCACTATAGGGTATTTAGGTAATTTTACAGTCCAGGGTCCTAATGACCCAACAAAAAGTCCACCGTCACCTCGAGCGACTTTCGCAACCTAAACAGACATAACGGTGTAAATGGATCAAAGGCCCATTACTCAGCCCAAGTGGGCCCACACACTCGTGTGGCCCATTTAACCCAAATTCAACCACGGCAATGTGATTTACAAGGCCCATCTCAATACTTGCCACTTATCAAGGATTTCGTCTATTTTGGGCCCACGAGCCCATTAGACCCACACGATCCATTTCAGTCCATCGAGGCCCGCAACGGCCTAAGATCACGAGAACGCTCGTGGTGGCCTCTACAATCTATCGCCCATGATGTGTGGGCTTGGTTTACCACATGAGCGTTCATACGCTCGTGAGGCCTCGAAAGCCGTAGTTTCGAATTTTCTGCTTTTGTCGATCTACAGTCAGGTCAGGGTGTATACACACCTTTTCGGCTTTTCGAAAGTAAAGGATTTCGGTGTACAGTTACACACCTTTCCGTGAAGATGAGAGAACCGCTCACGCCTAGAGCCTACATTCAATCCAACATTTAGTTAGTCCCCACCTTTAATCGATCAAGATTATCTAACCTCTAAAACAACACCTCCGCTTACCTTGACCGAAAGGGGTGTGGCTAACTACACCTAGATTGGTCAGAGCCGATCACTCGTAACCTGATGCTTAACTGCACACATAATAGATTAATATATAGAACCCATTAAGAAGTAGCCTAAGATCCATAAAGATAATACTTAAAGAACTAAGTGTAATCGGCTTATACCCAAACTAACAAGGTATTGGAAATACCTTGATCAAATATTGAAAAACCGGGTTTTAATAGATTGAGAACATTTTGTGCCTTTCAGTCCTCAGTAATATTTGGAATCTACGAACATACATCATGGAAAAAGGAAGTCACCATTCAGCAAACACAAAGAATTAAGTCAAGGGGGTATTCGATTTTAAGAAAATAATAGAAAAACAGGGTTGACAGATCACCAAATAGTATACTTACCGATTCGTCAGAACGCTTGTAGGTCGAAACATTTGATTGATAGCAAAGGGGAAAAATGAATGAGAGAAGAGAAAGAGAGAACGGATTCGGCTTAGATTAAGAAAAATAGAAAGTAGAGAGAGGAGAATGAAGAAGAATACAATCGGCTAAGGTTTGCGAAGAAATGAAGTGGTGCCGAATTCAGCCAAGTCAAATAAGGTAGCACAAATCGATCGAGAGTAGAACAGAGAAAGGTTCGGCTTGTGAGAGAAAATTGGAGAATACCGGGGTAGAGAGGAGAGATAGGTTTTGGCAATGTCAAAAAGTAGAGGAGAAGAGAGACATAAAAGTGTTCGACTTAGAGGAAACTAAAACGAAAAGGCTAAAATTTGGTTTCCTAAAGTTAAAATCCTATACCAAAAACGGCACAACCAGCAAAAGATACCCCAAAAATGCTTCCCACATAACCGATTGCACACCCTAAAGTAACTCAAATTCGGCCAACGCTTCTCCAATTTCAATCTCCTTGAAAATCTCCACCGATTTCTCTCCTTGATTTACTCCAACTCCTCATTCAAATTCAAACTCAATTCAACAACCTTGTCCAGTTCAAACTTCACCTTTTACCAAGTCCACAACAACCTTCTAGCATTTGAACCCCCTCAAACTCTTGCCGCCTCTATGTAGCAAAATAATTGTATTTTGCTTGCAAGGGAATTCGAACCCTTGCCTTTCTCACATGCACACACGCCACTTGCCACCATAACACAAGCACCTTTGTGCCTTAAAACAACCACTAATACTCAAAAGGCTTATGTCCCCTTGTCCAGATTCTTTTAAAAAAAAAACCAAAATAAATTGCAAGAGCCAAGACTTGAACCCTTGCTCCCTTGCAACCCTAATGACGCCACAACCACTAGACCACATGCTTGCTTGTGTCATTTCTTTAACACAATAATTTAAAAGGCCTACTTCCAAGCATGCAAGGTTTTATTCACTTAAAACCAAAATTTTTGCTAAAGTCCAGGTTTGGACCTAGAACTTTTCCAACACCCCAAACACACCCAAATCATCTAGCCAACACACCACACATGCAATTTGTGATATTTCATGTACACATAAACTTTTATGTGTAGCCTCCTAAAGGCTCCTACGCCCAAGGCCCAATTCTACTAGGCCCAAATTTAGGGTGTTACAGCCATAATTTGGCATTTACACACATTCACATACCCAAATTAACCAAACATTTACTCAACTATCCTAATACTCTTGTTCATCCATACCAGTTGCACTTAAATATCATTAGAAAATATTAGCCAATATCTTTGGCCTTATACAAAATGAGGTATTTCAAACTCAAGCCAACACATTTGGCCCAAAATAATCACACTTAACAAAACTAGTCCCTATACATGCCATTTTCTCAAAATTCTAGAATTTACTATACCAAATGCTTTGTTGATAGTGTGAACGAAGTCTCCGACGTCTGTTGATCCACAAGCTAATTAGGCGGCATTATAAGAGAATGGAAAGGAGAGGGAGTAAGCATAAAGCTTAGTATGTTGCAAGTAAATAAAAAACAACAATTTACCATGCTAAAACATGCTTTCAGTACATCATAATTTATGCATGATACAAAGAATGGCCACAAACATAACTTACTCATTTTCATCCTTTACAAATCATACAACATACTATTGAGCTCACATTTCATACATTTCATTTAGGTACCTGCACCACTTACAAAATCATCATAATATCTCTCAAACTTAACACTAAGTTAAATTTCCCGTTGAACTATTTAGAATATGAAAGGATATTCAATGAGCCTCAAACATAGGGTATCAAGTCGATGCCATGTCCCAGACATGGTCTTACACTAGTTCTCAAGTATCGAGGCCAATGCCAAGTCCTAGACATGGTCTTACACTGGCTCTCCTCTATCCGTGCTGATGACATGTCCTAGACATGGTCTTACACTGACATATCTCCAAGCCAATGTCATGTCCCAGACATGGTCTTACACTAGCTAGCGCATATCCGTGTCGATGCCATGTCCTAGACATGGTCTT
Organism: Gossypium stocksii; assembly: GCA_020496765.1. Lineage (NCBI taxonomy): Eukaryota > Viridiplantae > Streptophyta > Magnoliopsida > Malvales > Malvaceae > Gossypium > Gossypium stocksii. The sequence goes on from CM035622.1 coordinate 63,262,313, forward strand.
AAACTAGCACGTAACGAGGCCGACGCCATGTCCCAGACATGGTCTTGGACTAGCACTCATATCGACCCTAATCTTACAGCATGAATATCCAGTTTATTCTTAAAGTTCAACTGAGCTCTATTACATAGGTTCTTATCATATCATTACCACGAATCATAATTACCAATTCATGCTCAATAAATGTTCTCATACATAACTCATTTCAAAATTCTTTATTTCATAACAAACCAATGATTTCATGCATAATTATAGTAAAGTTGTATTATTTACCTACAACTTACCTCAGTTTACAAAATATAGGCGAATGGTCGGCTTAGTCTATCTGCTTGGCCTTCCCCCGGTCTAGGTTCTGATTTTGTAATTCTTGATCTATAACAATAAAAATTCATTGGTTTAATCACTATTTTTAATCTAGACAATTCAAAATTCATATTTGGCAAAATGACCATTTTGCCCCTAGACTTTAGCAAAATGACCATTTTACCCCCATGCCCGAAAATTGATTTTTATCGAATTTCCTTACTAACCAAGCGTAACCGAACTCTTTTCACTCTTATGGTAGCCCACAATTTCCATTATTTCAAGCATTTACTACACAATTTATAACATTTACAACTAAGCTCAATTTACGTGTTTTCCATAAACACCATTTCACAAAAGTTGTTTATTTAACAACTATGATTCATTTTCTTCCATGAAACTTTAGCCAACAACACAAGTGTTCTCGTGGAAAAATTTTAAAATCTTAACCATTTTGCAAAATACTCCCCTCAATAGGTAGCCTATGCTACAAGGGTCTCAAAAGTACAAAATTTTTTAAGAAAAACCATCAAAATCACTTACTTGTAGAGATGATGAATGGCTGAAATTTTTGAAGCTTCAAAACCCATAAGTTTTCTGAATATTTAGGTGGAAGAAGAAGATAGAAAAAGACGATAGCCTTTTTGTTTTGTTTAATATTAAAACTAGTCAAAATTGCCGCCAAATTCCCACCTAATTTTGACTTTCCCATTCTTTTGTCTCTCCATGGCCAGCCACCTCTAAAATAAGGGTCTATTTGCTCTTTAAAGACCCCAATTTTTAGTTCTAGGGCTATTTAACAGAATTTGCTAGTAAATCACAAATTTTTCCCTTTATGCGATTTAGTCCTTTTTCGCAATTAAGCTCTCAATCACATAAAATAATTCGCCAAAATTTTTCATGCACCTATAATATCATGCTATAAATCATAAAATAATGCTAAAATAATTTCTCCAACCTCGGTTTAGTGATTCCAAAATCATTATTCCAACTAAGCCTAAATTCGGGATGTTACACACAGTCCACCCCATGGGCGTATGGTCAGACCTTAGGTTGGCAAAAATTAGATGCCCAGTATTAACCATACGGGCTAAGACACGACCGTGTGTCTCAATCGTGTGAAAAACACAACCTAGAACACGGGCGTGTGCCAGGCCGTGTGACCTTAAATTGTTGCTGACGTCAGAAATAGAATGTCAAGGTTTTCACACATGGGCTAGGACACGGGCGTGTTAAGATCGTGTGAGGGACACAGGCCAGGGACACGGGCATGTGTCAGGTCGTGTGAAAATACCTTTAGGTTCAATGTTTGAAAATAAATCTACATGGGCAAGGGGCATGGGCGTGTCCCTATATGCCTAGGCCGTGTGAGCTATATGGGCCTTCAGCACGGCATGTTCTAAGGCCACACCGTTGTGTTGCCTATCCATACGGGCATGTGCCCTATTTTTAGTGGTTATCTTAAAAGTTTCCTAAGTACTTGGAATAGTCTTGAATCGGGTCTAAAGTGTGTTTTGGGCTTCGTAAGCCCATATTAGGGACTTAAAAGCAAATTTTGAAAACTTTTAAATTAGAATGAAGTTTATTGATCCAGGAATGTATGATTGTATGTGCCTTAGCTAAGTAACGTCTCGTACCTTGTCCCGGCGTCGGGTACATGTAAGGGGTGTTACAAAGAGGCATTAACAAACATTTCGTAACATTAATCAATCATAAAACATACTTAGTTCATACATCATCATACCATAGTCATTCATAAACATATAGTCCCTTAAATAGGTCTACAAGACCTTAAACATGCTTTCGAGAAGGTTTGAGACTAAACCGATCTCGTATAAAATTTTTCAAAACTTAATAATTTTTTTAAGTTACAGAGGTCACACGCCCGTGTGAACAGGCCGTGTGCCTCACACGACATTAGACACGCATGTGTGTCTAGGCCGTGGCAAAACAATGCATATATACTAACTTAACCATACAGCCTCAAGACACGACCATGTGCCAAGCCGTGTGAAAATTAGGGTGGTTATTGACTTGCTCACACGGCCAGTCACACGCCGGTGTCTCCAACCCGTGTGGCTATTCAAAATGGCCTCACACACTCGTGTCTAGACCGTGTACTCAGCCGTGTCAAAACCTGTAGGGTATACTAACTTGGACACACGGCCTGCCACACGCCCGTGTGTAAGGCCGTGTGGATCACCCAGGCTCAATTCGAATTAGCCTTCGATCAACATAGAAGAGACACACTCCCATGTCCCTACCCATGTGGGCAAAAATAGGCCATTTGCAAGGCGAAATTTACCACCCTTTAAGGGTCATCCCTACAAGCACAATTGACACATAATTCACCACCAATTTGTAGCCAAAACATCACCAAAACATACACCAATCCTGCCATAATATGACCAATCAATTTCATACTCAAATTCACTTCAAAACATACCAATTTCATGAACATAAATCATACCAAAACCACATACCACATATCTCAACATAAACCATTACAAAACATACCAAATCCTTACTATTTCAACCATGAAACATACCAAATCAACTTCATGTCAAGCTTACCAAAATGACCATTTCCAATAGGCCATAAATGAACACATTATAAACATCATATTTCATCACATAACTTATGCCAAAAATCAATTCATAGTCTAAACCATAACCAAGCCCTATCACATGGCAAGATTTTCATAACTAAAAACATCCCACAACATCACTAGCCTATACATGTCATACATTATTATTTACAACATCAAAGTACCAAAATATCGGTTGATAGTGTAATGATGATCCTTGACGATCCCTGAGCTCACGGTGGCTTCGATAATCTATAAAACAATAAAGACACACACAAAGTAAGCTTTCAAAAGCTTAGTATGCCATATACAGATAAACTTATCACATAAAACAAATATAGACCAATTCATTCATGTAAATCACAGCGAAATACAATTACAAGTTCACATTTCTCATATAGCTCATTTGTTCATAGTTCACTTGCATATAAGCATATCTCATTCTCATATAACTTACATATCAATATTCATATTCATGCTCACCTTTTATACTTACACTTTATATGCATTTCTTTCATATCTGAATCGGATACTCATTCACATTCTCGTTCTTTTCACAATAATGCCCCTTGAACTGTTCAAAATCAATAAGGATACTCGAATAGCTCGTAAAGCTCATACAATGCTATATCCCAGATATGTCTTACATGTTATCAAATATCGATGCCACTATCCCAGACGTGGTCTTACACGAAATCATATAGATGCCAATGTTCCAGACATGGTCTTACACATAAATCTCAAATCGATGCCAATATCCCAGATATGGTCTTACATGATATCACATCTCGGAATCCTATGTCAAGACTTATGTATCCTATACTATTCCTATGGTCTGTACGGGGCTTTCAGATATCTTAACTCTGTCGATACTTTCTCGGATTCAATGATTCAGCTCCCATAACAATTCAATACATTTCCACAACAATCAAACATATATAATTAAATTGAAATATGTTTATTTGAATATGAATTTACGTCGTACGAAAGTGAACGAATTGAACCGACTATTCAACCACTTTCGATTTCCCCCGATCTAATTCCGTTTTCTTTCGTTCTTGATCTATATGAATTCAAATTTGAGTATTTAATAACACATTTCATTCAATTCAATCCACAAACACATAATTTGTCATTTTTATACATTGACCCCTATAATTTCACATTTTTTGCATTTTAGTCCCTATTATAAAAATACACAAAATTCACATAATCTCATTAATCACAAGCTTGGCCCAATATCATTTGACTCCCTAGCAGCCCATATATTTCATTTATTTCACATTTTAACCCCTCAATTTTTCATTTTCACAAATTAGTCCATAATAAGCAAATTCATCAAAAATCACAATACAAAACATGTTTATCTATCACTAAGCTTTTATATTTCACCATTTAACAACACAAAACTCACATATTCATCAATGGCATATCTCAAAATCATCATCAAATTCAGAAATTCAAGCATGGGCTAGCTAGAGCAAGATGCAACAATCACAAAAACATAGAAATCATAGAAAACGGATCAAAAACCATACCTTAATCACCCAAAATCTTAGCCGAACCCTAGCAAGCTTTTAATCTTTCTTTTTCTTTTTATTTTCAGTGAAGATGATGATAAAAATGGCCATCATGTTGTTTGTTTTAATTAATATTAACTTATTAATCAATTTACCATTTTAACCTTTAATTAAAACATTAAAAATTACATAATTCAAGGCCATTTATGTCCATCTCCACTATCAATGGTCTAATATCAAAATAAGGACGTTTAATTTAATAAACCATGACAATTAAGTACTTTAAACAAGTAGAATGCAACTTTTGCGTTTTATGCGATTTAGTCCTTTAGTCAAATTAACCACTTAAACGATAAATTAGCATACGAAATTTTCACACATATATAATCACATGCTGTAAACATCAAAAATAATATTAAAATAATTTTTCAACCTCGGATGTGTGGTTCTGAAACCATTATTCCAACTAGGGTCTAAACCGAGCTGTTACAAGGACGAAAGAAACCCAAAGAACAAAAGAATCTAAGAGTAACTATTTGTATGGTATGATTATGAATAAAATGAATGAATAAAAAATATTTGCTCAGAATGAGACACAAAGATGTATTTTATTGAAATAAAGATGTTGGACATAAGCCTATTTCACAAAAGGATTTTTATTGCTCCTAGGCTTAAAGCAATATGCGTGTTTTGAACATTACTCTGAATTAGCTCTAAAAACTATAGGAATCTCTTCTGCAGTCCAATTGTTCAGAATACTTCCAGGTTCATAAGGGCAAATGCCTGATAAACTATCTTCCCCAATTCCTTCTTCAGATATGGCATTGATGTTCAGATTTCCCAACATTCCTTTCGGGCATTTGACCTCTTCAAAGAATTCCAACTTTTTTAATTAACTAGGGTAATGCATATGATGAAATGTAATGCAAATGAATGAAATGAATGCAAAAAGAGGCATCGATTCTAATTCAGTTCTATTAGAATAACTTTTCTAGAAAACAAATCTCTTTACATAAAACGGATATTTACATATACAGCCTTGCCCTAGTACTCAAAGTGAAGACATCAATCATTTTCTTCATATCCGGATGTTAAGGTTAAATCTCGCAAACTTTTCCAAATGATGCATTTACTATCTCCTTTTTGTTTGATCTAGGCTGCAACTCATTGCTCGCTCATCCCTGTGATACTCATTAGCTTCTTTAAGAAAGTCGGGACGTTGGAAGCTTTAGAATAAGCTTTTTCGTCCTGGAGTCTTGGGTAACGAAGCAGAGTTGTGTACTCTTCTATGGTGGGCATCAAATCTACCTTCTTAAAAGTAAAGCAGCTATATGCGGGATTTCAATATTGGGTCAGAGCTTGAAATAAGTGTTTATCTCCTTGGACATTAAGTAGATAAGGCAAATCACCATAGCTACTTGGTTTCGTCATCCCATTAGTCTCGTACCTCTTTCAACTCTTGGAGGTTATTCAAGTCACTTATACGGGTGAAATCCCATAACTCTTACACGTACTCCTCCATCAGACTATCACCCTTCTCTCGTTGCGTTTTCTCGGCTGCATTCGAACGGCCGTATTATCTTCCACTTTATCAAGAAATCCATTTTCCATGACAAGCTCTCTATTTAAAAGCTAAACGTAAATCAACACCCCTTTTCGATAATGAAAATGCAAGTGTAATCATAACCAAAACAAAACAGAACAGGTTAGTACAAAGCAAAATCAAGCAAGAAAAATAAATAGAGCACTTATTCAGGTGACCACTAAGGCTTGGTATGGTTCTACCTAGGGTAGGTTTTTATGGCTCATTATATGCGGTTCGGTTCTAAAATAAAGGTACCTAAACCAACAGATTCCTCGATCCTCACCCATTATAGGCTCATACGGACCTAGTTCGATTCAGGGGAATACATTTCCCTATGGCTACACAGAGATGAAGATCTCACGAAAACATAAGTACATATGTATCCTAAAAGCGATCCACTATCCTATGCAGAGGTGAAGACCTCACGAAGGAATAGTTTCTCACTCCCACTTAAGAAGGGTGAAATCGATCAATTATACTATACAATATGTGAAGATATACCAAAGACTCGAACTAATAAAGCAAATATATCAAAATGATGAATACCATAAAAATGAAATGCAACCAAAGGATCATAGATTTAAACTAAATTATCAATTTTCGACAAAAAGATAAAAAGTAATCAACTTGTGGCTTGACTCTCTTTTTTAATCCCCAGTGGAGTCGCCAAGCTATCGAAACCATTTTTTTAATCGATTTTTGTTTGAAAATGAAAAATAGGAGTCGCCCCCAATCCTTTTTATGAGGTGTGATTAGGTCACCTCGTAATTTGATCGTTTTAATAAAATATTTGATTTACTAAAACAACAATTTTTGGTCTACAAAATCTAAGAAATGGATTTAGGAGTCGATTACGCATGAGGAAGGATTAGCACCCCGTGATGCCCAAAATTGGTACCTAGTTGATTAATAAATGTCTTAGTGCAGAAATTTAAGAATTTTGAACAGATTTTAAAATATGATCCTTTGTTGAAATATTACTTAATTGAAAATTTTTTTTACAATGCGTATTTCACGTTAATCGAGAAAGAGGATTACATCTCGTAAATTAAGACACAATGCCTTAAATCCTCGAAACGAGAATAAACACCAAAAAGTTATTTTGTTTTAAAATAGAGTTGACTATCTCAGTTTTCGAAAGAAGTCATAGTCCATAAGTTAGGAATACTACTTTTCTTAATTCTTGAAAATATTTTAATTAAAATTTCATATGCTTTTTCAAAAAAAAAAAAAAAAGGATGTTCGGTTGTCTTTGGTTCAAAGAGAAAGTCGAACCCCGTAAGTTAAGGCACAACTTCTTGGATTTCCAAATATGGAACATTATCTTAATTTTGAAATTTTCCTTTTTATATATCGAGTAAAGGTTAATGCGACACTTAAAATAATATAAATTTAGTTTATTTGGGTACAGCATAAAAACGAACAAATATGTTTAAATACGACACTTGGCAAAAATATTTGCATGATATAATAACGAGCAAAAAGATGACATAATAGATAGGTAAATCAATAAACAAAAATACTATGCTAATGAATGATGATAATACATTATAATACTAAAAAAATTTAATAATAGAAGCAATAATTATACTACATTCCATCATCATCATAATAATAATAATAAAAGAAAAATAATGTGTATTACGATGAAAATATAAACATCACAAAAAGAAGATAAGGGCAAAGAAGTAATTAAAGAAATAAAATAATAAAAAATGAACAATCGAAAATAAAATAAAAAAAGGATAAAATTAGAATTAAAATAAAATTAAAAGCATAAGTTGTAAAAAATAGGTAAATAGATAAATATGTAAATAATAAAAATTATAAAAGATTGAAATTAATTACCGAGGCATAAATTAGGATCTAGAATGAAATTAAAAATATAAATTTAAATAAAATATTAAATAAAGTACTAAAATAAAGAAGCAAAAATATATTAAAAAAGAAAAGAAAAGAAAACAAAGGATAAATGGTCTAAGGACCAAAATAAAAAAGATAAACTTAACTGGATAAATTTAAAATAAAGGGGTTAAAATTGGGACTAAAATAAAACACACATAGGGGACAAAGGACTAAATGGGAAATTTTTCCAAACTTCATAAACCGGCGTCATTTGTCTGGGGACCAAATTGAAATAAAAATAAAATTATGCAGTAAAATTAAAAGAAAAAACAAAGAATGGGACTAAATTGAAACTAGTTGAAAAAGCGGAAGGGCCAAAAGTGCAAATAACATTTCCGCTAAAAAACACGCAGATCCTGCTGGGTTAGGTCGGGTTAGATGCGGTTTGTGTCAAAACGACGCCATTTTGGAGTTAAAGGGCCTAAGTGAAACGGCATCGTTTCACAACTATTATATAAATCAAAAAAACACTTTAAAAATCATTTTTTCTCTTCTTCCTCAAAAACTAGAAAAAATTCTCTCAACTTCTCTCCCTCCCCTCCGATCTCCAATCAAGGGTCCGGCATCGACCGTTGTGCCAGCCACCAATCACAAGCGACGGCGCCGCCATCAACGGTGGTCGGAAAGTAGAAAAACGACCATTTTTTCGGCCTTTCAAATCCCAAGCCCGTAAGACGTCGTTTTTCATTGGAAACGACGAACCTCAACCGCTTACGGCGACGGAATATAAAGAGTCAGGTAATTTCTACACCCCTTTTTTTATGCTTTATGTTTTTTTTTAAATAAAGGCAAAAAATAAAGCGAAGAGAAAAAAAAAAGGCAACCTTTTTAGTGCTCCGATTGATTCTGTTGTTTTTTTGTTTTTGTGTATCTGATTTTATTTTATTTTTTGCATTCAAACTCTCTTTTTTTATTTCTTCATCTCCCAAACTTTACATTGTATTTGTAATGGCTTTTATAGCCATTAATCTATTATACATTGCTATTGTTTTCTCTGCTTCTGTGTGATGCTGTCTTTCTTTTGTTCTGTTTGCATGTTCAAAAGGTCAACGAAGACAGTGGCAAGTGGCTGACGTGATGGAGTGGCGATGAATAGGTGCAGTGGCAGTACAGACCTAGCTGCGGCGCACCCAGGGTTAGTGTTAGGTTTTGTTTTTTTTCTGAAAATGTTAGATGTTAGGCTTGGGTTTTTGGTTGTTAATATTTATTTGGGTTTGAGTTTTGGGCTGTAAAAAAGATAGATTGTTTGGGTTTTATTTATCCGGGCTCGGGCTAAATTGGGCTTTTACAATTACAAGATTCAGTTGATAACTTAAAGCCATAATCACAAGCTCTCTTAAAAGCTTCAAATGCTAAATGACTTTTGATATTGTTCATATAAGCAAATACCAACATATCAGCAATTATTGAACTAGCACCAATACTATCACCAGATATTGAAATAGCATGAAAATTAGATGAAATTGAAATGGAGTTTTCACTCTTTACAAAGCTATACAAGAAAAAAAAAACTGAAGAAAATGAAGGCAAGAACAATATCAGTTCTCTCGAACTTGGATGGTTAATCCAACCCATAATCAGATCTAATTACATATCTATTCATTCAATTTTTATTCAATAAATTTTCTCCAAAAGTAAACTATCAATTACAAGTGATAATTTTTTATTTCTAGTTTAATATTTGAATTTTAAATTTATGTTTTTCAATAATTAAGGTTTATTTCAATATATATATATATATATATATATATATTTCAATATATATATATATATATTTATATTTAGGCTCACTCATTAAATTATATAATTCCTACTTAGTCATGTCAAATCTTATTAATTTAATTTAATTTAATTCTTTTTAGCTTGATAAATTTTTTCTTCTAAAATATTAAAAAATAATTTGAATACAAAATTTTTAATTTTATCTTAAATCTCATCACAATTTTTGACATTGCACCTACGTTATAAGACACATATGGTGAACACAATTAGACACTCAATGATTATTCAAAAGCAAATTTATATCCAAACATATTTGAAACTTTGAAAATGGAAAATGGAAAATATAAAATATAAATTTTTATAACTTAAAATTTATATTTATCAAACAAATTAATTAAATTTAGTATTTAAATTTTAAATAACATATCAAATTAATTTTATAATTGTTTTGAATAAGTATGCATAATATTTTAATGAAGATTCAAATCAATAAAATTTGTTAAATCAAATTTATTTAAAGATAAAATTAAAATTAAACCACAAAGAAATATCATATTCAGATATCTGAATTCACACCAAATTAAATTAGATTCAAATGATAAAATATCTAAAAATAATAATATATGAATCTACAAGAACTTAATAAAAAATTATTATAATTATTTATTTAGAGAGTTTTTGGAGAATTATATTCATGAACCAAGCTATGAATAATGATGATTCATAAATTAAAAAGTAATGGAATTAATGAATTAAATTTAACCCAATATCAAAGTATCCCTATCCAACATGCAACACAAATACTTACAAAAAGGATGATGTAAATGGCTATAATCATCTGAACTTGGGAAAAAGGAAGTTTATTATTATCTAGTGAAAAAAGAATCAACACTTATTTCAGCAGTGTGAATACTGAATGTAAAATCATTTACCAAAATTACCAAATATATATATATAAATATATATATATGAATATAATATATATTAAAACTTTACAATAAAGAAAAAAAAGAACTCAAAATTGTGGGATGTGCACTATATAAGATCTGATTAAGAAAAAAAGAATAAGAAAGGAATGGGAGTTGCAGTACTAGTAAGAAAAAAAGAATAAGAAAGGAATGGGAGTTGCAGTACTAGTTTTTTTGGGTGGCAGCTGATCAGTTGACACTGGTGAGACTGAAACAAGCAGCTGCATTTTTCAAATCTTTGCTTCCAACATTCCCCACCATTAATTGCGTTGTCTCTTTGAGTGATTCTTCGGAACTGCATTTTGCTCTATATTCATTTCTCCACTCATAAATTATGTATAAAAAAATATCGGTTTTGTTTGAATGTTTAAAGAAATTAGGTGGTAGTTGTTGTTACCTGCTGGAGTCTTCGGCATCTTTGGTATCAATATAAGATTGTCTGTCGTCGATGGAATCGAAAAAGGGATGAATTTCATCGTAATCTTGAACCACTTGGTGTTGAGTATCGGCTAAGGGTTCGGAGTTAGGGACCAATAACTGAGATTGAATGGCAATGGGACTATCATTGTTGCTAGTACCTTGATTATTAGTGTCGAGAAAAAGATGTTGGATCCACAAAGAATTGTTTTCTACATTGTCTTTAGGAGGAGAATCGATGTCTGAGGAGGAGTAAGTGTTTTGCATAGTGTAGGGTTGATGAGTAACTTGATTAAAGAGAGGAAGAGCATTGTTAGACGGTGCCATGCCGAGTTCTAACTGAGAAATGACATCGTCCGCCATTGATGAAATTTGGTGCTGGTGCTGATGTTGCTGTTGTTGTTGGTGGTGATGATGGTGTTGTCTATACATCTCGAGTTGTGTAAGTACGGTATGCATTTCCTCTTCCAACATCTGAATTTGATAATAAAGCTGACGAATGACACCCAAACAACCGTAAACCGGGAAGCGATCACGGACATTGGCTTGATATTTGATGGAACGCATTGCTTCGGCATGTTGGGAAGGATCTAAGCTTCTTAGTATCTTAACAATATTGCTAACGCCGAACAATTTATGAGCGTTTTGAAAGACTTTGGTTTGATCGGCGGGGAAATAAGGGGCAAGAAGACATTCAGGGATGCACTTACGGCGTTGGTACTTGCATGCGGCGCAGGCACTGGTGGCGCCACCCTTGAGGGTCATGGTTGCATTTCAAGTGTGTGTGTTGAGGAATCAATGAAATGGTCAGATAAATTGATGAAAAGAAGAACAAAAAAAAAAAAAAAAAAAAGAAAGAAAGAAAAAGAAAAAGAATGAAGAAGAAGAAGAAAAGGGGATTAGAGAGAGAGATTATTGTTGAAAGATGAAACTGAAAAGGGTAGCAAATTGAGCTGAACAGGTCTGATATCAGCGGATTTGTTGGATTGCTAAAAAAAGGACTCAGTAAAAGATGGAGAATGCTAAGTAAATATGTATAAATATATACTTAGATTTTCAACACGCCTGAAATTACATTTCATAATCAAATGCCTTAAAATTTGCTCTTACTCCCTTCACTCTATTTAATTCAGATTTGTTCTCCTTGCAATTTTAAATTTCAATCCTTCACTTTTTCCATTTAAAATTTCTTTCAAAATTATGTTTATTTTTTTTGTGTTCTCCTTGGAATTTAAGTAAAATTTAAAATTTCTTTCGGATTTGTTCACCTTGGAGTTTAATTAAAATTTAAAATTGATAAATTTTGACATAAAATACTGACTATTTTATTTAAATAAAAAAAGATATTTTAATTTTTAATTTTTAACCAAACAAAAAGCTTAAACTGTAAGTTTTGAAAAAAAAAAAATCGGGTGAAAAGAAGATTTTCTTTATGTTAGATTTTGAAAAGTAATTCAGAGAAATTCTTTTAAACGGTTGAGAAGTTATTTTGAATATTTAGTTCAATTAATATTTTTATAAGTGTCTAACAAATCACAATATTTTTTTTAATGGTGTTGAGTTATATACAAATAAGGATTAATATAGATGATGAGAAGTTTTTTAAATTTGATTAATTTGATTTTTTTAAAACTATTAATTTAAAATATATTTTTCAAAAAATTTATGTTTTCAAATAAAAATAATTTGAAATTTAAAAATAGGAAAGTAAGGGTGCGTTTGATTTCCGAGAACATCCTTAGTTTTTATTTTTCATTTTTATTTTCAGAAAATAATTTTCATTTTTATTCTTCAAAAAAATATGTTTGGTAAATAAAAATAGAAATTTGTTTTCAATAGTAAAAAACGTGTTTGGTATATATTTTTCAAACTACAAATGAAAAAATAAGTAAATAATTAGATTAAGAGTAAATATTTGATACATTGACAATTCACTTTTTGATTCCACAACACATTCATCTCTTTTTTTTAAATATTTTATTATATCCCTATAAGACAACCTTGTGGAGTCTAAAAACTTCATTGGTAGTATATCAAATAATTTCTCTTAAATTAAAGTATAACTTATTAAAAGGGTAATTATTCTGTCCATGGCCAGATAAATAAAAGAAAAAGTCCATAAATGAGTCTAAGATGATGCCAAGTGTCTTTCTTAATTATCTATGGGAAATTATTTAATGTACTGCCAATAGAGTTTTTAAACTCCACAAATATAATTAGGCGATTGACAAGTAACCTATAAGATATAGTAAAATAATAATAATAAGTGACACTTGTCAAATTTTCATGTTTACTTGTGAAATTTAAAAAAAAAAAACTATCAATATATCAAATGCTAAACTAATATTTAATTATTATTTTACTATACCTAAAAATAAATTATATCAACCCATAGCCGTTTATAGAGTATTTTTTTCTTAACTAATAATGTAGAAGATAATAATCCTTATTAAAAATGTACTGCAATAGTAAAATAAAAAGCAATTAAATAAAAAAAGTTTAAAGGTTATGAAAATAAAAAGTAACTTCTAAACGGACTGCATATAAAGTAAATTTAATGCAAAAAATGAAACTTTAAAAAATTCATTGTTTTCAATTTTTACATTTTTCAAAAACATTATTATTAAAAAGAAAACATGTTTTTTCAAAAACATTATTATTAAAAAGAAAACATGTTTTTTCTTTTCTTTTTTTTCTTTGCTTTTTGAAAATTTTCATTTCACTTTTCAGAAAATATTTTCAAAATTTTTAACCAAATAGTTCATTAATTTTCATTTTCTAATAAATAAAAATAAAAACAGACTCTTATTTCCTGAAACGAAACACACCCTAAGTTTCTAAGTGGCAATGTTATTTTAGTGGGTAATTATTTTTCAAAAATATAAATAAAATAAATAGAAAATACTCCTCATTTTTTTTATTATAATGGAGAGTTTTTAGACTCCACAAGTAAAGTTCAGAAGTTGACAATATTTTATGGGGATAGTAAATATTTAAAAGAAAGACGCATGAAATTTTTTAAAGTTGCTTGTGGAATAAAAAATAATGATAATTTTTTTGAAATATTTTAATATATCTCTATATGATATTTGTCAACCTTATAGTTTGCTTATAAAGTCTAAAAATTCTATCAAGAGTATATAATTAATTGAGTTTTTTCTTTTATGGAGGTATTTTCATTTCCAAGTTGAGGCCATTTTACAAAAAAAAGTTCTTTTCCAAAAATATTTAAGGAAATGGGCCAACTTTTCTATTATTTACCGGAAAGGATTGAATTCCCCAAAAACACGTCCATGTTAGCGCAATCTCAGGTGATGTGTCAACAAAACGCGTCCCTGGGGAGCGTTTTGCCTTTTTTTTAACCCCTCAATGGCTTTTTTTTACCGTTTGAGTTCCAACGGTAAAAAAAATATAAAAATCCCCCCTTTCATTTTTTTCACACAAAAATCCTCTCATAATTCTCTCAAATTTTTCTCAAATTTCTCTCAAAGCTCTCTTTAATTTTTGCAAAAACCTCTATTTAAAAATTTTCTAAATTAGTTTTTTTTAAATTAAAAAATATTCGATCATGTTAGCAATGGCCGGAGAATTAATTCGTCTCCATAATAAACACATCTCCATCAAACAAATGAAAATGAAAAGTGTTAATTTTAATTTTTCAATATTATTTAATTTTTTTTCATTTATGCAATTTTAATTAATTTTTATTTTATAATTTCTTATAACAGTCTGTAGAACAGGTATTGCAATGTTATATCCGTAATATGTCTGGTCCTCCATCAACGTTGATAGAGAATTACCTGCGGGAAGCGGGTTTTTGGCACGTGGCCACGATAGGCCGGGGGTGCAAGTTAGACTCGAAACTCATTAGTGCATCGATAGAGAGGTGGAGACCCGAGACGCACACATTCCATCTTCCATGCGAAGAGCGTACTATCACTTTGAAAGTCGTGCAGTTGCAATTAGGATTACTGGTGGATGGGTATGCAACCACCCGTTCGCTCAAATACTGATTGGGGAGTTGTATGCTTCAAGCTTTTGGATGTTATTCTGGATAATATTAACGAAGGTCGGATCGAGATGGGCTGGTTACGAGACACATTCCTGGAGCCAGATAATGATTTAACTGAACTAGAAAGAATACGATATGTTCGGGCATACATTCTTGAGATGATTGGAGTTTATTTGATGCCAGACTTGTCACAAAACCTCATACATCTGAAATAGTTGCTGAAACTCGTTGATTTTAGAGCAGTTGGTGAATTTAGTTAGGGCTCTGCCGTGTTGGCAACATTGTACTAGGAGATGTGTGGGGTGACGCGACCGACTAAAGCCAAAATCAGAGGTTGCGTATCACTACTACAATCATGGGCACAGTTTCGCTTTCCATTTTTACGTCCTCGAGTGGACCACCCATACATTCTCACTCATAACGAGGTAAATTTTATATTAGATTTTACAATTATTACGTAGATTTAAAATATAATCGTATGCTAAAAATTTATTTAATTAGGTGGAACCATTCGGCGAGTTATGTTGGAATACCTACCTCTGTTAAAGATATACGGCTTCTATTAGACCAACGGTCGGAAACACAAGTAAGTATTAAATAAAATAGATATACATAATAAAATAGTTGATTCGTATTTAGTATTTAGTATTATGTATATAACTAATATTTTTATCATATTCATATAGTTTCAATGGACACCATACGAGGATCCGGCAATTCGGGCAGTAATTTCGAATGAATTCTTTCAAAATCTGAACATTTGGAATGTGAAAGTCCCATTGGTCAACTATGCCATCGTAGAGATGCATTAGTCAGATAGAGTATTGCAGCAATTTGGATTTCGACAACCAATTCCCATGGCACCTGAGGTGCTCGATGATGAGCACAAAGTGACTTATGGTAATTGCATACGGATTGGCCGAGATTCTAGTCAGCATATATCGAAATGTGAGAAAATCGATATGATTATATACCTACTCGGGAACCGACCATCATTCTAGAGTTAGCGTGTGTGCCAGAATACATGCAATGGTTTAGGATCCACGGCAAGCCATATCTACTGTCGGAAGAGAAGAGACGACGGCAAATTCATGTCCAAAGGGAACGACGGGGGCCTATAAATCTAAGAGCAAAAGATGACGATGCGGGCTCATCAACAGAGCCCACACAATCACCGGGCCCATTAACAGTGCCCACACAATCACCAAGCCCATCAACAGCGCCCACACAATCACCGGGCCCAACACTTCAACCGGCAACACCCACATTACAGCCTTTTCAGATTATGCCAGGTGCGTATCCTAGCCCTTTTATGTATCCTAACCCTTATATGTTTCCTTTTTCCAGTTCTATGGCAAGTAGGAATGCATGGCCCGATTCATCTCCGTTCCCAATTACTTCGAGTGGACCGCCGATCTATAGGCCGCCTTCGTATGAGTGATGCAAACACCTCCACATTCATTATTCTATTAAGGTGGGTCATCCTCCAACACCCACAACAGCTCCCCTGCCGGAAGAACCATAATCGCCGCCGGAGCAACCACAATCCCCACCGGAAGCTGAACAAAGGAGGAATACAGCGCATAATCGTCGACGACCCCCATGTAGCACTGATTCCGGCTGGCACCAACCTTGATTTTTTTAATATATTTGAATAAATTTTTTATATTATTTCATTTAATAAAATAAAAGTTATTTTTAATATTTTAATTGTAATTTACTTTTATATTGTTAATAAAGTATAAGTTATTTTAAATAAAGCAATATTTTAAATATTTTTATATTTTTAATATATTTGTACAAACTTTTTTATATTGTTTCATTTAATAAAATAAAAGTTGTTTTGAATAAAGTAATTTTAATTTACTTTTATATTTTTAATAAAACAGAAGTTCTTTTGAATAAGGCAATATTTTTAATATTTTTATAATTTTAATAAAATATAAATAATGCAACATAGTTTTATTACAACAACTATCAGCTATTCCGATTTGGACATGATCAAATTGTATGGCCTAGATTCCTATACCATCTGCACAACTTCTGTTGGTTGGTTGTTTCTTCGATATCCATATTGTTATGTATTCTAGTCGAGTAAGGTCGACCTTTTGGTTTACGACTCAATTCTCTATCCGGTAACAACTTAAACGGAGCAACGATACAGACGGCCACTTACGTTCATCTGGGACCGGTAGGAATAAGTGTCTCCACATGTTGTACATGTATTCTATTTTGTACACTTCGTCGACATAGCTCATAGGATCTAGATGGAGATTCTGACAAGCTGCAATTACATGAGCGCATGGATAGTGAAGTGCGTCAAACATCCCACAGTCCCAAGTCATATTTCTCAAGTGTACACGATATTACCCGCAAGTAATACCTTGGTTCGATTTGTTAAACTCCATCACACGAAACCATAGGTTGTCGCAATCGTGACATACTATGTGCATGGAGTTCACCCGCGCCTTCGTCTTTTAATTTCTTGCAATACCTTCCAGCACCATACATGGCCTCCCTGCATTTGCCCTTCATAACTCGCTGTTCGCTTTGGAAATAATGCCGCTAAATGAAAATATGTCTCTCGCACAACTGATGTTATCGGCAAATGACGCGTTCCTTTTAGAATAGAATTTATGCATTCAGCCAGGTTTGAGGTCATATGACCATATCGTAGGCCGCCATCGTATGCTTGTGTCTACTATTCAAAAGGTATGTTATAGAGGTAGTCCACGCCTTCATCGTTAACTGAACGCAAAACCGCCAACATCTCATGAAAATGGTCATTACTTATCTCATACCCTACCAATATAAGTTCATAGCGAAAATTACATACCACTCTTCTATTCAGAATAAATTGAATATTACAAACGAAATTATATTTATAGAGATTAAATACCCGTGTTGGTCACTTGTTGTCGTTCACTTGTAGATCGATATTACCCGTAGTAGTTGGATGTAACATGCCTTAGGTAATACCGATGGTGTGTGCGATACCATAGGCTTCTTTGTCACTCAATTGCGGCTAGTATTCCAGTGCCCTGATCCAATATAACGCAGATATCAGGTTAGGGGCATACATGCCTCCTTAACCTAGAGAGAAAGAAATCACAGTCATCAGTTGACTCCCTCGGTGTTATTGCAAACATAATTGAAAGGATTCTTCCACTACTATCCTGTGCCATAGCTAGCAATAGCCGATGGGTATATCTACCAAACATAAAGGTACTGTCAATTTGTACCAATGACTTGCAGTATAGAAATACGCATCGGTATTACTTAAAGCTCTAGAACAGACGGTTGAACACTTGGCATCCATGGAGCAATCGGTCATTATAGTACGCAGGTGCTGTTTCAAAGTCTGTTATGCAACCTAGGACGTATCTCTCCAGCACTTGACACCACTGCCACACTTTATTATATGAAGCGTCCCACCCACTATGCATATTTTTCAACGCATTCTACTTAGCTATGCAAGCATTGCGGTAAGAGGGCGTGTATCTCAATTGGCTACGAATATTAGAAATTAAGACTGGCACTGAAGTCTTGGGATTTACCTTCATTGTCGGTAGTATTAAGCTAGCTAGCATATCTGAATCCATCTTGGGATGATATTGTGAAACACTTGTCAACGAAGTACGTTAAATAATGCAACATTACGTAATAACAGTATTATTTAAAAACCCTATATATTGTACCTGCAACACTTGTATGTAGACCTTTGTAATTTTTTATCTCCCACAACCCTGTCTTTTTCCTCAACGAGGCATAGATTTTCCATGAACATGTACCGTCTTACATTGCACACTTGGCCTCGAATTTATCAGATTTGGATTTAATCACATTATAGTTAACCCTGTTCATGATACTATGTTATTTTAATGCAGCAAGAAAACTATCCTTATTGAAAAACTCATTACCAACTTCCAATTCACCCGAATTCAATAACGAACTTGTATAATCACGCATTCTGTGTGGTAGATCTCGAAACTCCAACACATTATCTGCAGATAGATCGACGTTATGTATGTGGATTGGAGGCGAGTACGCCCTAAATCACGGATCTCCTTTTTCTTCATCTGAACCCCCTTTAACATCTTCAGGTTCGGTTGGAACAGGCTCCAATTCAAAAAATAATGTAACTTCTGCACCATCGGGGCTAGGCTCTCAAGATGAATTCATATCGGACTCATTATCTAACCAACTATCATCTACAACGTACGAGGTCCCCTCACTGGTGGATGTCGTAAGGAGTACATCATCCCTTCTTCTGGATGTTTCATAATGTCCCCAATTAGATGTAGATTGCCAACCACTAAAAGTTGAAATCATTCCCCAGTATATATTTTTAGCATCAAACATCGACCCACTGAGGTGCATGTTTCATCCATTAACGGAGTGTCGTACAGGGGATGTGTATTCCATACTGTTACCAAACACGGGCGCTTCCATGTTTTGCCACCTACTAACGGAGTGTTGGGTAGGGGTTGTGTATTCCTCTCGAATAGCAGTAAATGTTGAAGTCGTAAATGCATCATTTGGTGAAGAAAATTATACATATAACTCAAGATAGGGTGATCCACTAGCGAGATGAGTCTGCACCCTTGCCTCCAAGGTACGAGCACCTTTGATGTCGAATGAGTCATATGTCACAAGATCAACCGAATCATAAAATCGATACTTAATAGACAAAATTTTCATTGACGTCGTTCCGAAGATTTTACGCCTAATTCTTTTACGAAGTTCTGTCAAATCTATGTTTTGGTTAAAAACCAGTCGCGCTGTGTTCTCCGATAAAAGAACAACGCCGTTCTTGGTATGACGGACCTCATCATCATAGTAAATAATAGCACTAATACGTTCACTCATCTTCAATTTCTATTTTGTTAGCCTCTCTAATTTTTCTTGTTGTAACTTATGTAACCTGAGAATGAAATTTAGCTCATTTATAATTTAAGGCCAAATAAGAACTACTGTAGAAAAATAGCGTCCACGTGGGAGCTTTTTTCAGTAATTTTGCTGACAGTGCATCCTGCTTGAAACGTTTTTTACACTATTTGTTCAGAAACATCTTCTCAAAATTATTTTTTAGAAACTACTGTAAAAAAAGCGTTCACGTGGGAACTTTTTTCAGTACTTTTGCTGACAATGCATCCTGCTTGAAGCGTTTTTGACACTATTTGTCCAGAAACATCTTCTCAAAATTATTTTTTTCAGAAACTATTGTAGAAAAAAGGCGTTCACATGGGAGTTTTTTTCAGTACTTTTGCTAACAGTGCATCTTGCTTGAAGCATTTTTTACACTATTTGTCCAGAAATATCTTCTTAAAATTAATTTTTCAGAAACTACTGTAGAAAGAACGCGTCTACGTGGGAGCTTTTTTTTAAGTACTTTTGCTGACAATGTATTCTACTTGAAGCGTTTTTGGCACTATTTGTTCAAAAACGTCTTCTCAAATTTATTTTTTCAGAAACTACTGTAGAAAAAGATTTCTTTTATTGCTAATATATTTTTTTCCTAAACCCTAAACACAAAATTATTTAAAATAACTAATCCATAATTTAATTAATTAACCTTAAAACCCTAAACCCTAATCTAATTAATTTTTTTAAAATTAATAGTTAATTTAATTAATTAACCATAAACCCTAAACCCTAATTTAATTGATTTTTTCTTAAAAACCCTAAACCCTAACCCTTAAAAACCTAAAAACCCTAACCTTAAAATCTCTAACCCTAAAACCCTAAAACAGTGCAAAAAACCCTAACCCTAAAAAAAAAGACAAAACGCTCCCCTAGGGACGTGTTTTGTTGACATGTTACCTGATATCACGCTGACGTGAATGCGTTTTTGGAGAATTCGGCCCTTTCCGGTAAATAATAAAAAAATTAGCCCATTTTCGTAAATATTTTTGGAAAAGGGTTTTTTTTATAAAATGGCCCAAGTTGGCATTACTATAATTATAGGTATTTTCATTTACGCCTGAGGATTTATTGTTTCCTTATATCATCCCAAAAAAAGAATAAATATATCATTAAAATCCAATTAGTAATATTTGTTTTAATACATTATACTTGTTAATTATTAAATTTAAATTAAATTAAGAATATTGGTATTGATATATTATATTTTGTTAATTATTGCAATTAAATTTATTATAATTATTATGGAAATTTTTATATATAATGCAACTCAACTATTTTAAAATTAAAAAAAATGCTAAACGAGTAAATTTATCACTCAATTAAAGAGTTTTACAAGTAGATTTATTCATTGGCTGGACACCTATCTAGACTTGAAGGTTCGCTTGAGAAATGAGAAAATTTAAATAAAATATGAAGTTCAGAAAATGAGCTTGGGTAAAATTTAAGGCCTGTTTTCTATATGAGTCGAGCCTTGGGTAAGCCCGAATATATTATGTTATAAAAATATTATATTAACTATATATGTAAAATAATAGTTATATATATATATATATATATATATATTTATATATATATTTATATTAAATCATTAACTCAATAACAATTAAATTCATTACCCAAAACCTAAAAAAAACAAAAAAAACTTAGTTGACTAAATAACCAAATCCAAAATATAACCTTGCTCATTCAGTGATTTCAAAAAATGGAAATTCTCAATAATAGAAGCAATTCAAAGATAAAAGAGTAATGAAAGAACAATAAAGCCACAAGAAAGTAAAAGCACATCAAATGTTTGAGTATATACTCTCAATAGTATTCAATTACCATAGATGATTATAATTGAGTGATTACAAATAAGGGGGAAAACTCTATTATATTTGAGTTTCCCTAAATCCAACGATATAGGTTACTTTATATTGACAGTCGAGAATAAAACTTATCTATAATTGATGTTCTTAAAAGATTGACATAATCCTTTAAAATTACAAAATTAAATCTTATCAGATTACAAACTTCTAAGATTACTCTTCATATTTACCAATGTACCCCTTATTTTCCTTAAATGCTTCACTAGGCCACCAAGATTTCAAATAGATATATTTCTACATATATTCCACAAATCAAGTCAGTTCAAGTGGATTGAATGAATCTCATATAACTCCGTTTGTTTCACTAAAAATGACTTCCAAAAAATGATTTCTAGAAAATGATTTACTTTTCTGGAAAAGTTAATATTTTTTGGTGTTTGGATAAATCTATGTAAAATATTTTCTGTTTTTTGGTAGATTTGTTAAAAATATTTCATAAAAGTTGTTTTAAATTAAACAAACATATATTTGAGATTTTCTTATTTTTTCATTGTTTAATTAAATTTATTTTTATCTATAATTTTATATTTTATATTATTTTTGCATATATTAAAAATATTATGTTAAATTCAGATTCAATACAACACCATTTTTTAATTACATGACTGCTAAGTGAGTATTTTTTATTTAAAAATGTGACATCAACAAAATTGACAAAAAAAATTAATGGTGTTAATAATTAAACTTGATTTCCAAATTTGAAAAATAAAGGGACTAAATTTTTGAAAGTAAAAGTATAACGACTAAATTACAAATTTGTAAAGTGTATATAGATTTGTGACATATTTTAACCTTTATACTACAAAACATTTATTATTAATATATTTATAATTGTAATAATATTTATGATTAAAATATTAATATTAAATATTTTCAATAATATGTAAATAATATTATTTAAAATTATTATTTTTTAAATTTATTATTAAAATAAAATTGAAATATTAAATAATTCATTAAAATAATAAATTATATTTATTATATTAATAATTTATTATATGACTAAATATAAATAATTAAATATGTATGTTTAATAATATTAAAAAAATAATATTTTAAATATTTTTAAAAATAAAAATAAAATTTATTATCAATATAATAATATTAAGCTTAATTTAAGTTAATTTTTATAGAAAAATAAAATTATCTATAGATGAACTCTTTTCCGAAAAATAACTTACGCTTTTCAAAAGGGTAAGTCATTTTATAAGAAAAATGCTTATTTTACCTTGACCTATAAGTCATTTTCTATTGACCAAACTATTTTCTGTGAAACAAACACAGAAAAATTAAAAAAAGTATTTTTCGTAAAACTTTTTACATGTAAACAAATAGACCCTTAATCAATTAACCTTCATAAAATGCTCTATGTGCATTAGTCATAGACTTTGATCTGCGAGCCAGATATGTCACCCGAATGAAAAACAAAATTAAGTGAGACTAGACAATGTTAACAAAACCAAATAGGCTCCAAATAAAACCTTCTAGTAATCTGTCAAAAAAGTAATTAACCAAACATTCAAACGTTGATTAAAAAACAATATCCTCCCCCCAAAAAAGGTAGTAGAACTTCTAGTCTTCGCTCTTTTGTTGGCTCTTTGTTGATTGGAGGGTGTTGTTGAGTTCTTGTAGGAGCTCTCTTAAATTATACGAGCAACAATGATTTTTTTAATAATTAAATAAGCTTGGTGGCTAGTTGGAATTATTGAAATTAGACAATTTAGTTTAAATGGACAATTTAGTTAAATTAGACAATCCTTACACCTTGTAGTATTACGTGCAGTTTCAGGTCCTTGGGTTGTAGGTTTTAGTGTACCAGTTGGTGGTGTTGAAGTTGCTGGTTAAGGTGTAGCACCTGCAGCTTGAGATCCAGTGACTTTTTCCTTTCTCTGAGATTTTATGCGTAGTTTTTTTTTTCTTCATGTTGTTACCTCAAACCTTCCCTTACATGTTCTGATATTGTGGCCTGATTGACCACCACATTTCATGCAGTTCATTTGCATGCCCTCCTCGACCATCTTTCACCAGTTAATTGAGCTTCATCTACTGCCTTTTTCCTTGCTTTGCGGGGTTTGCCTGGTGGCCTTCTAAGCACTAGAGGTAGTATTGGCTCTATACTTTGAACTTGACTCCACTGTTTTGCACCTCTGATTGGTTTGATCAAATGTGAGTAAATTAAAATGTATATGGTCTTGGGGATCTCTTGCAACATCATCATGATAGTTAATACATTAATGGAATTCCATTCAAGGAAAAAAAGATTAGTTAGAAATTATGGTTTATCCACATGTGTTTCAACATCATAAATTACTGGTTAGATCCTATTTTATTTATGAACAAGTATCGTCATCCAAGTTAACCACAAGTTGTGGGATGGACCACATGCAACTTGGTACATAAGCCCACCAACATGCATTGGCCAACAACTATTAACAAAAGTATGTTACACTTAAAAACAGTAGCAAAACATTAGATATTTGAGAACATAAGAAAATTTTGACATATGTTACACTTTAAAACATATTAAAAACAGTAGCAAATCATTATATAAGTAAGAACATATAGCAAACCAACACTTAACCAAAACAACAGTTTACAAACAGTAGCCAAAAAGTAGATATTTAAGAACATATGACAAACTAACACCTAACCAAAACAAGAGTTAAAAACAATAGCAAAATATTAGATATTTAAGAACATGTGAAAATTTCGGCATATGTTACACTTTAAAACATATTTAAAATGGTAGCAAATCATTATATAAGTAAGGACATATGGAAAACCAACATATAGCCAAAATTACACTTAAAAACAGTAGTAAAACATTAGATATTTAAGAACATATGAAAAACAGTAGCAAATCATTATATAAGTAAGAACATATGGCAAACCAGCTATTAACCAAAACAACACTTATAAAATACTAGCCAAACAGTAGATATTTAAGAACTTAAAATGAATTGGAACAATTCACCTATTGCACAGCTCAGTTATGGTGTCCAACTTCTTCTGAATCTTTGGACACAATGGTTCAATGACTTTCTTAGCTTATTCTTTCTTTTGAGCAATCCTTTGTATAATTTTGGTCATAATGGTATCAACGCAAGTTAGGATGAGCTTCTCCTTAGCACCTAGAATAAACTTGTAGACATAAACAATAAAATTGTTAGTGGTATGCAAATTAGTGAAGAAATAAATCTAAAAGACATAAAAAATGGTGTTAGGAGTCAACTTACCATATTAAAATACTCTGATAGATTGTTTGACAACATTTTAGATTTGGATCTAGTGGAGAAATGAGCTTTTGACCACTAAGCTGGGTGTTTCTGAGCCAACCATTGATGTGTTGCATTTAACAAATTCTTCATTTCTACCATTACTTAAACAAGCTCTCTTCCATATGTTGATCTGGTAGCTTTCTACAAGGTATCTTTCAATGCCTTACCCTTGTGGCTAGTCTTGAAGTTAGTGTACAAATGTCTAACACATATCTTGTGATTTGCATTAGGGAATAGCCCAGCAATGGATTCCACAAGGATGTGTTTAGACATGTCATTTCCACTATCAGTTAGGAATAAACAAATAAAAAATAGTTAACAGTAAAGTAATACAAATATTTTTTTTTCTGTCAGTCATAAATGTCTAATGGTTGTTGTTCTGAATGTCCAAGTTATTTGCAAATAGTTCAAGGAACAAGAACCATGATGACTGGTTTTCACTCTCTACTGCTGCATATGCAATGGGGTGGGATAAATGCAATCATTTGCATCAATCCCAACTGCAGACAGTAGATGGCCTCCATAGTAACCCTTTAAGAAACAGCCATCAAGGCTGGTAATTGGCTTGCACCCATCTCTTAACCCTTCCTACAAGTAGCTAAACAGATGTACATTCGTTGGAACAACCTATTGTCTAGCTTACATATATGGTTGTGGTCCTAGGGTTTGTGTATCTAAACTCCCCTAGGTACTCATATCATCCCATATTGTTTGTTGTGGCTTCCTATAACCATCTCTAGTGTCGTAATCTTGGCCCTACCACATTTTCTATGGGGCACATGAATTAGGAAGTCTTTCTTCACATCTTGTTGTAGGTTACGAATGGAATATGTAGGATCAGTCTGAAACTTTTCCAGGTAATGTTGTACCAACCATTAGCTAGAAATATTCCTATTCTTGGTCTTTTTCAAGCAACTATGTCATTATCTGCCAAGTATTATCTTGGGGATCTTTTGTATTCATCTTTAAACCCCATAAAAACCATGGACAGGCTGACCTATACACTGCCTTTACCCTCTTCTTGCCATTCTTGTCAAACCTCACTTTTGTATCTGTTCAAGCTACCATATTCTCCCTATTAGCAAATACCATCCCAGTCTTCAAGTCAGGGTTTCCCATATCTATCCTAGTGTTGAATTTAGGGGAATTGTTTCCCTCTGAGTCAAAAGAGTGAACATTGTGTAATGACTCTAACTGCCCGCTTTTAGTGTCACTTTCAACCATTAATCCTTGATTTTTCCCTATCATCACCTCATAAATCCATTAGGTTCATTTCTACAACCTGAACAACATGAACTTCACAAATCTTCTCATTAACTTCACCGATAATATTGTTATTATCTTCAAAGTCAGAGACAAAAATCTATTTTAGTTTTATAAGCATGGTAGTTGGAATCTTTTGAATCAGAATTTGTACTCTTTGTTTCCCTACCCTCACTTGCTACCTTACCTTCCCTACCTTCATCACCTACTGTCTTTCATTGACTTTCAACACTAGCATATGTTTTATCTTCAACATATACACGGAGATAATGATTTCTAGGCATACAAGGTACCGTATTAACTGTATCACTATCAATTTTCAGCGGCCTAACGTTTACCCCCTTCTTCTTACCAAGACAAATGAACCATATCCTCCTTCAGACTTATTCGAGACATCATGCCATGCATTTCAATCATGGACGTAGCCTCTACATGGCAATAGTCAAAGTAATCAACTAATCTTCCTTTGTATTTCATGGTTAGCGAGTTCAATAGGCGCCCATCATGATTCATGACAAATTGTAAAATATTCCGATCTGGATTCTGTAAAAAGCATTAACTTCTAATCTATTTCTAAAAAAACCCTAATCTTGTACTCCAAAACAGTAACATTTTCTTTTAATTTAAATGCATGAAACAGTAACAAATCTAAATTTCCTTAAACTCCAAAACAGTATGAAAAGTATAGCGTTTGTTAACCATACTCTAATTATTTAGATACACTAGTCATACCATAGCATCACTGACCAAACACATGTTTACACCTTATTTTATTATTATCAACTTGCAGGAAGCATCAATATTGAGATACACCTTTGGCATATTTACAAACACATGGTCCGGTAAAATTGTTTGAATCCCAACTTATGACCCACAACGACCATCAAACATACGAGCAAACATGGAATTAACTTTTCCAGCTATCCCTTTTTTTGCTTCACCAGCAGACAACACATGGTCCACATTCCTAACAATTTTCTATTCAACAATACTGCTATACAAAGTTAACATTTCCCATCTTTCATCATGCATAAAAGCACAAAGAATCCAACATGCTAACCATAAAATGACATAAATAAGAAAGTCAACACTTTCAGATCCTCTTATGTTCTATCTATAGATATCATTTTAAATTTCAACGTATCAAATACCAGTGCCACAATTATTTCATAGATACTTTCAATAATCAGCCCTAAAAAAATTCAATCAAACAATGCAAACAGTTATGAAGGCTCAATAGAATAGAATAAATCAACAACACAAACCCAATAATCCAACATATTTTACAATCATAAACTGAAAACGTGTTACCCCATACATAGTAGAATCTAAACAAAAAACACACGAAGCATGGGTCAAGACTAGTTACAACGACATTTGAACAAAACCGAAAATAAATTTAGGAAAATTTCATCAATAAATTAAACAAACATCGCAATACACCACCATTACCGTATTTCACTGGCTATGCCCCTTCAAACGAAGCTGTCTCCTCGCCATAATGCTTTGTCGTATCCCTCACCACACCTTTGTTTACTATGCTCTCAATTCGTTTTCACCAAATTTCCTTTTCCTCTTCAAAATTTCCTCCCAAATCACTATTTTTGCAACTAATTTCTCTTCTCCCAAATTGAAATGTTTAGGGGTTTTTTTTCCACCAATTCAATAAAATTCAAAAAATTATTTCGATCCCAATAGCTTTAGGGGTTTAATTTTATAGGTTTTGTCGCTTTCTTCATTTAGCTTTACCGTTTAATCTTTATGGGTTATTGAAGCATTGTCATTTTGGTTGTAACTGAGTTTATAATTCTTTAATTATGTGGAAAAAAATCAATTACTTGTATTACATAGTTAACAATCCATTAGTGAGAAAACAAAGGAGTGATCAGTTGGAATAATTATATTAACAATTATGATTAAATTGAGAAAAAATATTAAAGTGATTAAGATAAGATAAACTCAATTTTAGAGTGATTATAGAAATGGTTTACCTTAATTAAGCGAAAAACCTATAATTTAAGGGTAAAATGATAAAAATTGAAGGGTTAAACTGATACAAAAGTAATGCTCTACAAAAATTTTACCTTTTATGAAGATGATTTGGTATTAGAATTTCATCCCATATTTTGAATTTTTAACACTATTGGAAATGTATGAGTACAAGCTTAATGTAATCTTTGAAATCGAAACAAGAAAATGTCATTCAAGAATCTTGTGATATTCTTTCAACTAAACATGTTTTATAAACTTAATAATTGGTATCTATAGCTATAGTGTTGTTTAGATGTATTTTGGTTGGTGTTACCGAAAGCAAAACAAAACAAAATCAGCTCAAATAATTATATACAAGTATAAAGGTGTTTGTATTTTTTAAATTTTTTTTAATTTTATAATACATGAAAAAAACTTGAAAACTCGTCAATATAATTATCTTAACTTATTAATTGATATCTAAACTATGCTCTTTTTCTCATTTTAGTATCTACATTTTTTTTATCACAAAAAATACCTAAACTACGTTTTATCTTTGGTTAGTACCTCTGTTAGTTCAATAATTATTCAAACCATCAAGTTAATTTTTTTTTAAAAAAAATTACCAATTAAAAAATTTCATGTGACAAAGTATTATTATATATATATATATATATCTTTATTTTTATATTTTCTTTCTTTGCTCTTCCTTTTATATTTTCTCCCATGTGTGAGCATTTGAACTTCATGTTTTGATTAAGGTATTGAATAGATGGTCAAATCGATTATACCACCATTTTTTATCTAGCCGATTCGTCTAATTCAATTAAATACATTATAAAAAATTCATAAAATTTTAAAATATATATTTTAAAAATAAATAAAACCAAATCTATTTGTATCAATTCATGAGCCAACCAATTCAACCCCTATCTTCAAATTAGTACCCAATTGATTCCCTAACCAATAGGTCCAACCAACTAAACCAATTTTGAAAATACTGATTTTTGATCAATAAAATAACCTTTTCGACCCTATCAAGTCAAACAAGCAACGTTTGAAAACAAAATCAATCGCCAACATCTCGACCTCAAGAGGGCAAATTTCGGTCATTGTCAAATATCATAACAATTTATTATCCAGAATCTTTTAACACATATAACATTTTGATGTAAAATGGATAACAAAAGAATAATTAATATAATTTAAGTACTAATTTATGAATCATACTTTTTTAAAATAAGCATAATGATTTAACTAATAGAGGTAACAACTTGGGCAAAAAATAGTTTAAGTATCACTTGTTACTAAAAAAATTTAAGTACCAAAAAAAAAAAAAGGAAAATATTTTTTTTTGAATATGGTGGCTTTGTGAAAATCTAGCGTAAAGTAAGTGCGAGGTCGTATAGAAAACAGGATGTTTTTTAGAGGTATCTGCCGATTCCAAAGCATACGAGCAGTTGGGGACAAATATCGTAATTCTAGGAGCCGAAGTAGAATCTGGAAAGCTCTAATACCTAGGGGCAATCATTGTTTATCAAATCTCATACAACACAATTATGTTGTATGATATTCTAAAATTAAGTTTTAATCCTAAAACAATTGATAAAATTTCATATCATCATCTAATGATGAAATAATCAAAATTCTGAAATGAACATATACACAAACAAACAAACAAACAAACATGCCCCAAGATCAACCAACCATTTTTATTTGACAGACAAATGGGTCATATGACTACACTTTCTACTAATTAAAGCTGGCAACTTTGTTGAACATGAGAGCAAAAGATAATAACTAAATCATGATACAGAACACGAGACGAAACTTGACATGAAAAAAAATCTAACATAAACAAATATAATACGTATCTGTCAATTTATATAACTAAGTTATTAACATGTCAATATTTGCATTACGCATATAAAACTTTAAACGTGATTATAACACATGGAAATACATGAGCACAACACAAGTCCAAGTGCAATTTCTGATGCACCATATATTTGTACCCATTACTGCAGATTTATATTTCAAATACTAACATAAATCTGCTTAGACATAAATGCAAAATGACTACAGCACGAAATATATTGGGTAATTAAAAAACAAAAATTCATAAAAATCACCATGTAATGTAATGTAATGTAACCTCATCAACATCAAGATGACAATAAAATTTGACTATATCATCAATAGTTGAATGAAAGACCCTAATAGCCCTGATGTTGATCTATACAAAACCATCTTTCAACTACTGGGGGAAACAATCTTCGGAAAGAACCCAAACCACCCATCAAAATCTACCACTTTTCTTTTTGTGAATCTAATAACTTCCCACTCACCCCCTCCCCCCACAATTCACGTATCCTCCTAAAAACTGGGCAACCCTCTTTGTACTATTATATGCTATTTGCTCTTTCAATGCCATTCATCGTCACCCAATTGTATTAACTGAACCGAACCCAAAGCCACCTTATTGGGAAAGAAAATTATTTTGGAGGCATAAGGGCATAAGGGCATAAGTACCTAAAAAAACAAAACTAACTTCATGCTCTTCCGTTTGTCCAATTTCCTCAATTTTCAAGAATATCTACTTGTAACATCATTTCTTCCCTCAAAAACACCACTTTCTCCTACAAAAACACATTTTATCCTGAAACTCTTCCTTTTATATCACATCTCAAGATTTTCTTAACAAACCAAAACTTCTCAAACTTCCTTTGATATCAATTTTGCATGTTTATACGGTATAAACAGCATTGGTGTAAGCTGCAATGTGACTATGAACATCTTACCACCAAAAGCAATCAGATGCCAAACCCTCGTTAAGAAGTTCAAGGCTATCTGGTGTACCAAATGTCATAACAAGATTCAACCATTTTTTTTAATTTACAGCTTCAAAGAATAGAACCTGAGGTTGCAAGTGCCCCCGCTCACACATTGTAATGACATCAGCCCAGCTACCAATTACCTGGACATCAAATATCAGATTGTAACACCACAAACAACAGGATACACTGGATGACATCATAAAATAGCACAATATTACCTTGACAATTTTGTCATCATACATAATCCATCTTTCACGATCATGACTATAGGCAAAACAGTGATAGTGTTGCCCGTAATAGCAAACCTGACAATTTCAGAAGATATATGAAAAATGCAACAAAATCAAACCTTATAAACAATGTTCAAAGTTCACCGCATATTAAATTTGTACTAAAAGTAAAACTCAAATAGATTTTTTTTTGGGGGGGGGGGAGGGAGGAGAATACACAAACATACCACTGAGACTAGATTATGCTTGTTTTTCGGATCAAGACCACGATAAAGGACACTAATATCTATTTCAGTGTTTAAGGCAGCAAGTGTTGCTGCTATGTCATCAGCACTTTCACAGGTATTCTGCCATCCAAGAACTGCAAGAACAAAAATGACAATGGTTTTTTAAGTATAAATCACTGAGTATGAGTGGCTAAGTATAAATCCACTTAAGACCTCTAAGCACAACCTGTCGCGAAAACACGTGGTGAATTTGAGAGAATGTGGTGGATATAGTTGAGCTTCCCACAGCCACCAGCCTCTGCATCACATGCTAACTGATGGTTCATCTCCACAAGATTTAAAAGCTCATCAAAGGAACTTTCTGCACACATAACCTGAATGAAACCAAAACTTGTTACGAAGAACCAAGAAAAATAAACTTGTTCAAACTTGTTCAGGAATTTGTGAAATAGATTATTTTCTAAAGGATGATACCTTCATTGTTCGCAGTGCACTGGCATTTATATTATGAAAGAAAGTAGTGTATTTCAAATGTCTGGACTCCAGACCACAACCGTAGCAGTTCATTCGCTCAAAGATATCCATCCCAAAAAGGGAATGCACTATACAAGCATTATTTGCACAATCCCAGGAGCCAGTGCAGTGGCTGTCCCCAGAGTCAGCATCACAATCGCTTGAACCAGAAGTAAAAGAGCGATGAAGGCAATCAAATATCACAGCCAATACTTCAGAAGCATCATTCATCTGAGCCTGTAATTGCTACTATTCATGTCAAAACTTTCCAACATAGGATCCATCTAAAATCATAACTATCGGTAAGAGATATATAACAATTAAGTAGCTTCACTTTTTGTCCAACTCATTTCCCTTTTTCTGTGTGAGTTCCTAGAATATCCTCATTCAGAAAGCCAAGTTGTAAGATAAAAAACTGAACCTACCTCCTGGAAAAAGTTACTATCTGGATACAAGTTGCTAAGAGCTATTCTAAGTGATGTAGGGGCAACAGGTTCTTTCCGTGCATCAGTAGATGCAATGTTCAGGGCAATGAAAATTTCATATAGTGAACAGACAACACATGGATCTCCCACATGAACATGATCTGATGTCGATCTCCGCAAGAATTCATCACGAAACCGTCTCAAGTGCCATAAAGACTGATGTTATACAAAAGGCAGAAAGCAATTTAGCAAGAGAAGATTATATATAAAGCGAAGTTCAGAACAGTATGGCAAAAAAGACCATTTCACTCATATGAGAAAAAACCAACCTGTATTATAACATTCAGAAAACAATTATATTCACCAACTTCATTCTGGAGGCCGGTACCAAACACATCAGTTTCATTCAAACCTTCATTGGAGACATCATTTAGTGAGACAATATGGTTGTTTACTTGCAAAGGTACTCTTTGTGCTTGGTATGTGTCTGAAAAATAAGATAAATACAAGGTTATAAAGCTGCTGAACTAGCCAAGATATTCAATGAAACTGAAAACTAGGAACTTGACACCAAGTAACAGTTTGCCAGTTTCCCAGCCAAGCTGCAATAAATAAAGAAGAATGTTATAGAACTGAATAGAAACTACAGAAATTAATATGCAACAAAATTGCAACTTTAGGCAAAACTAATACAAGTCCAATTCATATAAATGGAACTTATTTCATCATGTACTGAAGCATCAATGTGAAAATATATATGTAACTACACGATAGACTACCAAAAACACATTTATATATTACTTACAAGGGTTGAGCCAAAACAACCTAGTTAAATACTGATGCATAACTAAACAGAACTCATTGTAAAAAGTTATAGTGCATTAGACAATCAGATAGAGGACTCCAATACTTAACCCAGCAAAAAGAACTCTCACCCAAGTCAGTCACAACATAAACTGCAGAAAAGCAATACATAATGATGCAAAATGTTCCTTAAATAGATAAAACCAAAATCTCTTTTTGCCGCTAAAAAATTCATAGGTGAAATCATTTTAAGTTTGTTCATAAGATGCTACTGAGAATATGGTTGCCCAAGAAAAATCATCAGATATACACTACAATAGTTCTTTTATGTTCAAGAAGTAAAACTGACTTGTTTCAAGACACCCAATGCCAAACATAATGCTAGAAAGTGTAGCATAACCATAAGAAGCATGTATAATTAAACCCAGTAAGAACATTACCAAGGCTTTGGCGAACTGCCTTCTTAAGGTCAGCTTGGAACCTTTCTTCATCATCTTCCTGAGCCTGCAGTTGACCTAAAGTCTTTGTATTGCCTTCTCCAGAGACGGAAACAACTGGTTTCAAAAAGTACCAACGTCAATTTAGTTCCTATAATATGAAAAAATCTGAAAAACAACCTACCATGACAAGGACATAATGCTATTGAAATACCTGATAATGATATCCAATAAAATTTTCATTAGCATTAATTTAGACAAGAATCAAAGTGTCATGTTATTGAAAGATATAATTCCATTGCACACATAAACACATTAAATAACATAAGCAGATCAACATCGAGACCAATATCATGAAAATCCAGTACTGCTTCCATTTTGAAGACACCCATTTGGCAGTAAAATAGGAGGAAGTCAATTAATCTCTCCTTTTCCTGTCTCACTATAAATGATGTGAGAAAGGAAGCACAACTGAACACCGCCACAGTTTAAATCTAAACCATGTTTCAATTATCATAGAACCATTTGTCAAATACATCCCAAGTCCTAACAAGTAAAATATAACATCATTCTTCTAGCACAACAAAGCACAAAGTAAATTTAATATTCTAGTACTTGGAACTGCGCAAACATCAGCATAGAGTTAAGCAATGTAAAATATAACATTCTAGCACAACAAAACAAAAAGTAAATTTTACCGCTATCCATGGGGACACTATCAACATATCTAACTTGCTCTTCTACATGGACATGAGAACTTCCAACTTGAATACTTTCCTTTTCAGAAGACACTACTGGAGACTTTCCATCAAGAATTTTGTTGGAACTCTTATGTCGTCTACCCTTTCTTCCTGTCCGTCTTTCACTAGGCAAAAGACCATCCTCTGAGACTGAACCATTAGATAGTCCTGCATAATATGAAAAGATGAGATCTCCCAGGTTTGATGATGATAATTAGCCTATTCACAAACTTTACTATATTGCCAACCTTGTTTAAATTTATTATGAGTTACTGGCACAACTGAACCATTGGCATTGCTCACTGGTATGCTATTCCAATTGTTTACAACCCCATTCCTTGGTGCCAAATGTTCCTGAAAAGAAAGTTTATATGGTTTTCTAAATATCTCATATTCTCATTATGGTTCCTCTAAAAAGAAAACATAAAGCACATCTCAACATAACAGCATTGACCAACTTCCATCTCATCATGTTAAAGGAAGAGTGTTTACCTGAATATCTAGATCACCTACTTCCAAGTAAGCATCATGCAAACCATCTGGTGCATTCTTTGCATATGCTTGATTGGTTTTTTTATTTTGCTCGGCAAGGTGCTTCTGTTTAGCCTCATTCTCAATCCGTCTTTGATACTCCAAAGTCTCTTCAAGCTTTCTTTCCTCTGCTTCAAGCTCAACTTTTCGTCTCAATTCCTCTTCTTGTTGTTTCAAGTCATCACTATTCACAGAAACAACTTCAGAATCTAGATGATCACCATCAGAAGCAACTGCCAAAGAACTGCAAGAAAACACACAAGAAAATGCACATTAGTAGTAGACTACGCCAAAAAGTATTAATAACAGTTATGTGAAGGCAGAAAACTTCAAAATCATAAACAAGAATCTCTAAATTCAAACAGAAGGAAAACATACACTTGCTCAGCGGTCTCATCAGTAAGTATATGCAGCTCATTTCCACCAGAAACCTGAAACAGTAGAAAACATTAGACCTGCACAATAGAATATTACCTTAGGAAACTAGCAGATGAACTATTAAAAAGAAAAAAAACGAAAAACAAGTAACCTTTGAGTCCTTGGATTTTCGGAACTCCTTGTTCTTTTTCTTATCCTTGCTTTTATCCTGTGAATGTCTGGAATTATCATTTCCCCCTCGAATACCCTTCTTAGAGTCACGTGCAAGCTCTGCTAAAAATGCTTCTCTTGCAGCATCAGACTTCTCAGTGGCATCTCTCTCGGCCAGATCCTCCAAGTGTACCTAATATAAAAATAATTAATAAAACATATAAAGTAAAAGCAATATCAAGATATATGCATTTTGTCTAGAAGAGACAGAACATCAAATGAAAATTTTAACTGGTTTCTTACGTACCCTCAAGTATGATTTCACTAAAGGCAACAACACTGATTGATAATCATGCGCAGACACAGGCTCATGTTTGACTTCCAACTGCTGCATCCCAGTAACATTTCGCATAATTCGTGCATCAATTTTGCTAAGCTGCACAAAAAATGGAACAGTTAAGAATGGCAATTTAAGAATCAATTCTTTATATTGAAAGTTGCACATGAAGTAAAAGATCGACCTCATCTGATAATTGTTCCTTCTGTCTCTGAATGGCAACCTCTATGCAGGCGTCCACTTGATGCAGATAATCCTTAGCTCCCCAGTCATCATCTTCACCAGATTCCAAGTCACATAACTGAGAAGTCAAACCAGCAAAAGTATCCCCGTAGCCAAATTGATTGACATTCAATGCTTCTGCTTCTTTTAAAATATTTGATATAGCATCCAACTCAAATCTGCCGCTGAGGAACATAACATCACTTTCATTCTCAACAAGTTCTTCTCTTCGCTTCCTAAGGACAGATTCATAGCTTCTATGAACAAATTCAGTGGAAGTCTCTCTCTTCTTACCTTCTTCAAGACAGAGATCCTCCACAGCCTGCAGTGCTTCCTCATAGCTTATATGATCACATTTTCTCTCACAGAGGCTCTGTAGGTGATAAAATTCCTTCTCCAGCATCTGAAGCATTTCAAGTCCTTGCTGCGTTTTTGCTTCTTTCATGCGCATCCATGATGCCAATTGATCCCCACTTGAGGGGCCTGCAAATATCCAGGACAGCAGAGCATCAGCATCCTGTAAAACCCCATTTCCATTGTTACCATTAGCATTGCCGTGAGTAGCATCTTCTATTGCTGCATCAGGCAATAAATGTTCATCCAGGAGTAGACAGGAAGCATCTGCACTAAGAATAATATTCTCTTTAACCTCAAGAACCTCAGCAGCACCATTCACATCATCCATAGTAGCAGTCTTCTCAGAATATCTAGCCAGACCACAAGAATGAGATATATCCTGCAATAATTTGAGGATTTTTCTAAGTTGTGTAGCTCCTAAAAAACGAATGCACATGGGACTCTGATCTACACCGTAATTCAGAAGCTGAGAACCAGAAACCATACTCTGCAACTCATCCATTGTGAACTGTATCACCTTGTTAAGATGGCCAGCAGCAAGGTAGTTATGTCTAATAAGCAGTTCAAAAGTAGCACGGATTCTTTCAAGCAGCTTGGCACGCTCAGCATCATCCACCGTCGGCCAACTACTCATAAGGGGATATGCTACAGAACCGTGGTTTCCATCACATTCTTTGCATTCAATGTTGTGAACTTTGTCACAATCATTTCCCTTAAAACTACCACAATTGCAGGGATCCCTAAAATTTTCCTTATCACTCACATCTTTGAGGCAATCATCACTATCTTCATTATGGTTCCGTGAGTAAAAATCATGAGAAAACTCCGGCTCACAAAATTTAGGCTGGTTGCTAATCATTTTAACTGCAGCAGAAATATCCAGGGGATCCCAAGAGCAGTTAAGGAGCATCTCTATCCACTCTTTATCAACACTTTGTGGCAGAACAGTCTGCATTTTAGGGATGAGGTTCCCCATATGTTCCTGAACAACATGCTGCATGTGAGACTCTGAATCCGCAAACTTCTCACTACATCTACAACAAACCCAAAACTTAAAAGTCTTGTTAACCTCCGCAAATGCTAAAGCCTCTAATAAGACCTCACTCGCCAACCCATCTTTCAACAAACCAAAATATGCTTTGAGATCACTAACCCTAATCTTAAGCAAATCTTTCTTCGAAGCAACACTCATTGAATTCCAAAACGATCGAACCCAATCTCTCCTTTCAGCTGTAGAACTATTCTTCCTCCTCCTATCTGCTCCTCCCCTTTGTCCACCTCCGGAAGTAAAATCCAGTCCGTTCCTCTCTCCCTCGCCCTGCAACACTGGAGAAGAAGAGGCTGCGTCAGATTTCTGCTGCTGCAACAATCTAGCAGCAGCAACTCTAACCTCAATCTCTTTCCTTCTTTCTTCTGGCGTCTTTGTAGCTTTCTTAATCTCGTTAGGTCTTCTCGCTTGTACTAACCTAACCTCCATAGGATCCTCGGGTAGTCTCCTAAGCGGAATGACCCTATACTTCTCTTCTCCACTCCCTAAATTCTTCATCCAATTAGAAATTGAAGCGATATTCGATTTCTGTATCAATGACTTCAGCTCACTCTGCACGTGCAAAATTCTTGCCTCCGCGGTTGATATTTTCTGTTGACTCTCTTCTTGCAAGCTTTCTTTGGCGGGATCCACCGGATTCTCAATGGCCAATGCGCGTTCACATTCTTGAATCACCACTTCATAATCTTTCGCATCGTTGGCTAATTCGTACAGTAAATTAGCATAAAAATGAGCAAATTCGATCGAGTTAGGAGACAACTCCACAGCTTTTTTGGCCGAATCGATAGCGTTCTTCAAATGCCGCTGCTTGGCGTTAGAGTCATCGATGATGGATGCCACTTTCACGCAGACCGTGCCTTGAACGCGGTGGATTAGCGCCGCATGAACCGAGTTCTCATGACGAGTACACGAATCTTTCATCAACCGAAGCGCTTTGGTATGATTGCCACGTCGGAGTGCCGTTAGGGCTCGTTCACACTCCCCCTTAACCGCCGCATAGGACGACGGCGATGAAGAGGGAGAACCATAATCGGATTCAAGTGGAAGCGCCAATACATCGATCTTCGCATTATTGGGAGTCAGCTCGGGCGCCTGTTTTGATCTTGGAGCAACGTTTTTCTTCCTGTGCCCCATCTACTCTAATCTCAATCACATTAACATGCATAAATCTCTGTTTTTCAGCAAATTAATTGGAGATTTGAAGAGAATGATGGAGGAGAAATGGGAAGAAGATCGGCCGAAATCCAAGCGTCGATCAGACTCTGATGACAGACTAAAGGGAAAAATAGAATCGCTTCGTCTTCTTTTGCTGCTTCTTGTTGCTTTGGTGCGTGTGAAATAAATAATAGAGGCTGAGGCTTTTTTTTTTTTTTTTTTTGAGAAATTTAATTTGGATCTAAAAGTTAGATGTATTTATATAGCTGGGGGTATTTAGGACGTGTATTTGTGTTTGATTGTTGCTTTTCCTCCTCCTCCTTTTCTTCTCTTATTATTATTACTATTATTATTATTATTATTATTATATTTCGAATCGAGGCTATTCGTAGAATAGGTGAATATCAATTATTATTTATATTTTTCAAAAAACCAAATAATTGATCAATAAATATGTTCCATTTGCATTAGCGGAGATAAAATTTTTGATCTCTTGATTAAAGAGAGGTTAACAACCACCTCATCACATCTCGGTTCAATTATTTTAATTTCACAAAATCAATGTTTAAAGAAAATACATTCAAATCAACATGGATTCAATAATAAAGTACATTGCATTCTTAAGGAAAGACAACAAATTTAAACTTTAAAAACTATGTTGGAAACTACAAATCTCGAACCTTGATCATAATAAATTTTTTTAGAGTACCTCAATACCGATGGGTATCAAGTTTGGTAAGTTTGACTTAGGGACCTCGACATCTATGAGTGTCGAGTTTGGCTTTACTCTATCGACGCCAGTGTAACGATTTGACTTTTTTTCTTACGATTTTTTTTCTTTCTTTCTTGTTATATATACAATCAACCTTCATTATAATAGTCTTGTTTATCTACTAAAATTTTAGCTATTATAGAGAGGTGGTGTAACACCCTTAACCCGTATTCGTTGCTGAAATAGGGTTACAAGGTATTACCGATCAAATAACATCATTAAGCAAACATTTTGTATTAAAAAAACAAAACATTATCAATTATCTTTCAAACATATTCAAATTGTCCTTTATAAAGGTCTACGAGACCTTAAACATGCATTAAAGAAGGTTCAGGACTAAACCGATCACAAACGGAAACTTTGAAAACTTAGAAAAATTTACCAATCTACAGGGGTCACACGCCCGTATGAACAGGCCGTGTGCCTCACACGGCTATAGACACGCCCATGTCACAAGCCGTGTGAAAACAGGGCATACATACTGACTTGGCCACATGGCCGAGCACACGCCCCATGTGTCTAGGCCATGTAACTCACTGACTTGATTTTTATTTCAGCTTCAGAGAACATACGATCGTGTACAGTCGAGCTACACGCCCGTTTGCTCAGCCGTGCAGACGAAAATAGGCTTGTTACAAGCCACATTTCTCACCCAAATTTGCACATTTACAACAAGATCAAATGATACTAATTCACAACACAATAGGCAACCATAAACATTCTCAATTCTCAACCTTTTTATACCATACAAAACCAAACATTTTATTTACTCAAACAAATACTAAAACATCAAGATCATAGCTCTAATTTATACAAATATATGTCAACCTATAATTCACCAATTCAACAACCAAACAAATCCTCAATTCCACACCAATACATCATATTCAAATCGACTACTTAAATCTTACCAAACATGCTTCATTAAGCAACAAGTTCACAAGCACATAGCTTCTCTATGATCAACTATTTGACATTCACACTCATCATGTCCATAAACATCATGAATTTAACCACAAACTCATCAAGATATACCATGTCACAAAGCATTATATACATCTCATATCATATACCAAATTCACAAAATAAGCCAAACTATATAGCTAAGTACAGAGCAACATTTACATCATTCACTAGCCAAATCACATGGTTATAAGTTCATTACTCAAAAACTTACCAAAATAACCATAGCCTATACATGCCATATAACCAAAGTCACAAAGTGTAAAAATACCAAGTAAATAGCTAGATAGTGTGATGAGAGCCCCAACGACTTCCAACTCGAGCGAGCCTCTGAAATCCTGTAAACATAGGAAAATAACACAAAGTCAGCTAATAAGCTTAGTAAGCTCGTATGATTAAATAAACACAACTTATCGAATAAACACTTATTAAATATTTTCATTACTATAATATAAACACATTTAATTTCACTTTCATATCATAAATCCAATTACATAATTAACCAAAAATTTTCACAAGTTTATTCAATTCTATGCTCGTATGGATCAAATACATATTTAATAATTTGTTCACATTTATTAATATACACAATCGAATATCTATATAACTTTCATTCGATCTAATTTTCATCACATTTTCCTTAGCCAGGGTGAATTATGTGAAACATTACCAAATAACGTTATTTCGCACACTATGTGCCATATATATATGTATAGTAAAACAATTATAAATCATATCTCATATATCCTTCAATTCATATTTCAATATAGCCAAATAAACACATTATGGCATGAAGCATACTTATACACAAATCTTTCTCGTATCATATACATGATACACTATAAGCTCACTAATTTACCTTTATTCGATTCTCCCATAGGTTTTGTACATACCTATTTTACTTTATTCATTTGTAACACCCCTTACCCGTATCTGTCACCAGAACAGGGTATGAGCGTTACCGGACATAAACACATGCATACAAATATTTCCGGGTCATGAAATTTCATTCAAATTTAAAGCTTTTCTAACTTCATCTTAAAGTCCTTAATATGGGCCTACGAGGCCCAAAACATACTTTAGGAATGGTTCGGTACTAAACCAGGTACTTTAGAAGATTTTGGAAAATTTCACTAAAAATAGGGGCACATGCCTATGTGGTAAAGGGCACGCCCGTGTCGGCAGATCGTGTGGTCACACATGCCCATGTCCCTAGCTCGTGTGGATTTATTTTTATTTCAAACCTATAGGGGTTTTCACACGGCCTAGCACACGCCCGTGTCCATGGCAGTGTCCCTCACACAGTCGAGACACACGCCCATGTCTCAGCTCGTGTACCAAAACCTTGACATTCTGTTTCTGACGTCATCAACAACTTAGGGTCACACGGCCAAGTCACACGCCTGTGTGCTAGGTCGTGTGGCGAATTTAATTTCACATTTAAGGTGCAAACTTCACACGGCCTGGGCACATGCCCATGTGTTGTGGCCGTACCTTCTACACGATTGAGGCACACGGCTGTGTCTCAACCCATGTAGTTACTACTGAGCATTCTGTTTTTCCAAATTTAGGTGCAGGGGACACAGGGCCGGACTACACGCCCATGGGGCAGACCGTGTGTCACACACGGCTTAGACACATGCCCGTGTGTCTACCTGTATGGACAAAAATAAGGCTATCTACCAAGCCTTTTTGCCACCTTTACTTACACCAACCTAAGCTATACCAAGCAACACTAATCCACACATAAATACATGACCAAATCGGCCACACCCAAGACATCCACACATCAAGGCCACTACACTCCAATCATATGCAAAACTTATCACATAATTTATCAATCCAATCATGCAAATTTGCACATTCACTAAAAACATCATAATTTGCATATATCAATAACAAATATTAGTCATCATCCACGACCTTACACAAAATGAATCAATCTTCATGACAACCCAACACATTTGGCCAAAACAATACGACCTTAACAAAAAGACCAAGTCCCTATACATGCCATACTCAAAATGATAGATCTAACTATACCAAATGTTCAGATTGATGGTGTGATCGAGCCTCCGACGGTCTTCGAACCCAAAGCTAGCTTGGTGATACTATAAGAAAATAGAAAGGAAAAAGGGGTAAGCATAAAGCTTAGTAAGTTTGCATGTAAATAACTAACATCATGAATCATGCATTATCAAACACATAACACATCATGAACTTGCACATAATCATTAAATGATCATAGGCTTATCTTATTCATTTACATCCATACCACAAGGCATCATAAACCGAGCTCATTTCTCATGAGTTTTATATAAGTACCTGTACCACTTCATAACATAATCATAGTCTTTCATATTACCGACATGACTTTATATTATCCGTTGAACCCCTTGGAATATTAAAGGATACCCGATAAGCCTCACACAAAAAGGGTATGATGCCAAAGCCATATCCTAGATATGGTTTTACATGGGATCATCCATCGATGCCGATAGCCCAGCTATGGTATTAAACAATGTCTCATACCGATGCCATGTCCTAAACAAATCCTCAATTCCACACCAATACATCATATTCAAATCGACTACTTAAATCTTACCAAACATGCTTCATTAAGCAACAAGTTCACAAGCACATAGCTTCTCTATGACCAACTATTTGACATTCACATTTATCATGTCCATAAACATCATGAATTCAACCACAAACTCATCTAGATATACCATATCACAAAGCATTATATAATCTCATATCATATACCAAATTCACAAAATAAGCTAAACTATATAGCCAAGTACACACCAACATTTACATCACTCACTAGCCAAATCACATGGTTATAAGTTCATTACTCAAAAACTTACCAAAATAACCATAGCCTATACATGCCATATAACAAAAGTCACAAAGTGTAAAAATACCAAATAAATAGCTGGATAGTGTGATGAGATCTCCAACGACTACCAACTCAAGTGAGCCTCCGAAATCATATAAACATAGGAAAATAACACAAAGTAAGCTAATAAGCTTAGTAAGCTCGTATGATTAAATAAACACAACTTATCGAATAAACATTTATTAAGCATTTTCATTACTATAACATAAACTCATTTAATTTCACCTTTATATCATAAATCCAATTACATAATTAACCAAAAATTTTCACAAGTTTATTCAATTCTATGCTCATGTGGATCAAATACATATTTAATAATTTGTTCACATTTATAAATATACACAATCAAATATCTATATAACTTCATTCGATCTAATTTTCATCATATTTTCTTTAGCCATGGTGAATTATGTGAAACATTACCAAATAATATTATTTCACACACTATGTGCCATACATATGTATAGTAAAAAACTATAAATCATATCTCATATATCCTCCAATTCATATTTCAATATAGCCAAATAAATACATTATAACATGAAGCATACTTATACACAAATCTTTCTCGTATCATATACATGATACACTATAAGCTTACCAACTTACCTTCATTCGATTCTCACATTGGTTGCTTTACTTAATTCAGATGTACTTACATTTTTGTCATGACTTTGCCCGTTGAATCATTCGAAGTCACTATGGAACTTAGGAAATCACTTATGCATAGTACAATGCAATATCCCAGATATGGTCTTATATGTAATCACGTATCGATGCCATAACCTAGCTATGGTCTTACACGAAATCTCGTACCGACACCATGCCCCGGACATGGTCTTACCCGTAATCACATATCGATACCATAGCCCAGCTATGGTCTTACACGAAGTCTGATATCGATGCCATATCCCATATATGGTCTTACATGAAATCATATACTGCTATGGTCTAACCATGGTCTTTTTCCGTCAATTTGTCTTTCACTATGAAACGATTGTGATCGATCCTGCGTTTTCACTTATTTTGAAAATTTAATTTAAATTGCACAAATCAATCAATTATATAATGCATATAATACACAATTTAATAACATTTATTATCATACGAACTTACCTCGTTCACTGTATCGTAGAGTTAGGTCGATTAATCCGAAACTTTGTTTTCCCCCATTCTGGATCCAATTCTCATTTTTATCAATCTATATAATATTAAAATTTACTCATTTAATCATCAATTCATTAAATTTAGCACAATTTACACATTTTGGAAAAATTACACTTTTGCCTCTAATATTTCACTTTTTTGCAATTTAGTCCTTATCACATAAAATCACAATTTCATGCAATTTTATCCTACCCATGCTTAG
Organism: Gossypium stocksii; assembly: GCA_020496765.1. Taxonomy (NCBI): domain Eukaryota; kingdom Viridiplantae; phylum Streptophyta; class Magnoliopsida; order Malvales; family Malvaceae; genus Gossypium; species Gossypium stocksii. The sequence continues at coordinate 63,307,033 of CM035622.1, forward strand.
TCGAATATTAAACATACTTATAGTAGCCCATAAATTTCACATATTCACACTTTTACCATACAATTTATCATATTTCTCAATTTAGTCCTTAAATGACATTTTTATGAAAAATCACTTTACAAAACTTGTAAATCTAACAACAATGATTTATTTTCCATCATCAATTATCGAAATACCCACTTAATAAAAAATGGAAAAACTCACAAACTTAAACAGTTTTGAAATCGAAGACACGAGCTAGCTAGATTACGATGCAACAATCTCAAAAACATAGAAATTATTAAAAACTGAGTAAACTTACACTTACATGCATGGGATATCCATAGCCGAACCTTAAAGATTCTTCCATGGTGTTTTATTTGCTGAAATTTTTGGCTTATGCATGTAGGAAGATGATAACTAAATCGTTTTATTTTTATTTTATTCATTTATTACCTAATTACCAATATAACCTTACCTAACATTTAAAATTACATCAATATCATGCCATGCACATCCACTAACTCAAATAATGGTCTAATTATCATATAAGGACTTCCACTTTAAAGTTCTATAGCTATTTAATACCTTTAGCTAATAGAACATAACTTTCTCACTTTACACGATTTAGTCCTTTTTCACAAATTGAGCATACAAACAATAAAATTTCTTAACGAAATTTTTATACCATAATTATATCATGTTTTAAACCTTAATAAATTAATAAAATAATTATTTCAACTTTGGATTTGTGGTCCCGAAACCACATTTCTGGTTTGACTAAAAACCGGGTTGTTACAGGTGGTTGTTATACACCTATAACAGCATGTTGTTATAGATAGAAGTGTTATAAGTCTACCATAAGTTTCATATTATGAATTCCCATCCAATGAAATAATTGAGAATTATGTCAAAAAAGAAACAAAGTAAGAATCAAATCAACAAAATTAAAATACGTATAACAGATGCATGCATTATTGTTCTTATGCATCTTTTAGTTTATATTCTTTCACATAACTAATTATGAAGTTCATATATCTAACATGTTCAATTAATCAACATAAGTTATCAAATTAAATTGATTAATTTATCATGAGTTGTTAATTTAAGTAATCAATTTATAAGGTTGTGTTATTCCAAATTCATAATAGAATATTCAATTGTGGAACTTAATAATTTATTGAATTGATATCTTTAACTCCACTCATTGATGATTGTTGAGGCAAGGTGAGCTGTATTGAGTTAAGTGGCACTCGGCAATGCCCACTACTATCTACTACTAAGATAGTGGAGTTAGTTGTCATATTTAAGTTGGCAATATAATGAAGCTAAATCTTTGGACGAGTTATTGTGATGATATTTTGAAGATACTATGGTACATCTATGGGAACCAATCCGTGGCTAGTGAATAATAGATTGGATTCAAATGAATTTAAGACAACCCTTATTTTGTAGACAATTGGTTAGGATTATGATGCTGATTTTGGAAGGTCATATCTTCATCAGATTATGCTTTTATTGGTTATATTATACTAGCTTTTTTAAAGGAGTTATTGTGTATGCATTTAGTTTCTATGTTAACAAGTTGAGATTAGTATATGTTAAAGAGGTTTGTCTAGGTTATATAAGAAAGCATATTAAGAACACTAGATTTTGTTCATTAAGGAACTATTTTACGTAATAGTGCAAACTGAATTGTAAACTTTTAGTGTTTATTGCCTAAATCCTCAATGAAAGAATTTAGAGGTGAGTGTTCTAGCCTTTAGGTGCAAAGGTGAGATCTCTACACTTGGAAGTGATAAAGTGTGATTTACTTGTTGTATTGTGGACTAAATATAGTGGAATTACCTATTGAGCTAGACTCTACAGATGCAAGGAAATTGAATTGCATAAACAAACCTTGGTCTTCTTTGTGTTTATGTTTGCATAGTTTTTTATAGTACCAGTAGTGACCACTATAGTTAAATACTTCCATTAATTGTTGTGTTATTTAGTAAACATCAATTGTAGGTAGCAATAAAGGTTATTTCATTTAATAAAATATTATTAATTAATTTTTTTCATGTAAAATTTAATCATTTTATTGAAATAATATTTTAATTAAGATCATTTTTATTTTACAATTTGTAAGTAATAGGCTTGCTTATATGAAATAACCATAATTTTACTTAAAAATATTAGATAATGTAGGGATAAACCCTATTAAACAATGAACAAAGTGAAGAAAATAAGAATAAAAAAGATTGATGACACAAATTTTACGTGGAAAAACTCATCTAGAGAGGATAAAAAACCACAAGCACAAGGAGATTTCACTATAATAAAGGAGAGTGCAAAAGATGGAGAGAATTAAAAGAAAAACCCGAAGCCCCACAAGAAAAAAAACTTCGAAACAAAGAACAACCCTCAATCTAAATATTTTTTGTTGTGTAAAACCAAAAGTAACTAATGCCTATTTATAGGCTGAAATTCATAGAATATATGATACAAAAACTCTAGTTAATCAAAGTTTAAGTGGAAAACTAGAAATAGAGTTTAACTGGAAAAAGAAAAGCTAAATAAACTTTAGTGAAAATAAGAGACATTTTCCCACAAATCACCACATTGACTCATATTTAGACCAACTCCCTTGTCTAGCCCTGTTACAAGCTTAACTGATTCTTTGTTGAATAGTTACCAATTCCAAGCAATCTTCGAACTTTGAAATTGGAAGGCTTTTTGTCAAAATGTCAGTCGGATTGGGTTTTGTGCCAACTTTAGGAATTTGAACATTCCCCTAAACAATCACCTCTCAAACAAAATGATAACGAATGTCTATGTGCTTCATTCTCTCGTGATGCATTTGATCTTTGGTGAAATGTATGGCACTTTGACTATCACAATATACGATAGTTGCCCCTTAACCAAATTGCTTCTTTTACTACTTTTATAATTGCCATGTATTCCGCTTCAGTAGTCGACAAAGCCATTGTAACTTGAATTGTTGCTTTCCAACTAATGGCACAATTCCCAAAAGCAAAAAAGTAACTTGTGAGAGACCTTCATCGATCTAGGTCTCTTGCATAATCAGAATCAACATATCCGATTAAACCTTTTTGAGTTCTTCCAAACTCTAAGCACATGTTAGACGTAACCTATAAATATTTGAAAATCCACTTAAATGCATGCCAGTGTAACTTACTGGAAACACAAAATTATATAGACTTTTTAGCACATTTTGAGCTCTAATTCATGCAGTTTCATAGCAATTTTTTGTCAAAATTTATAATTTAATTATAAAATAATTAATTTGCACTTAAATTATTAACATATTGAATTTTAATTATTTTTATAATAAAATTTCACAAATTTGGTTTATTTTCGACAGTTTTGCACAAAAGGCGAAAATTGGTTTGACAATCACCTCGAAAGGCTTAAATCGTTGGGGGTAATTTTATGCATCAAGTGAATCAAGAGCAAGACTAATTAATTTTCTAGCATTGGACGGTCCAAAAATATTTATTAAACATACTTTATATTTAATTTTGATCCAACATTAATTGAGTTAAAAATTAATATAAAGTCTGAAGGAGAAGAAGGCCTAGTTGTGCTAAGTAAAGAAGATTGGTCCACAAAGCAAAATTGGTAGCCCAAAATCATCCATATAGCTGACCCAATCAGTTGATTTTAGCTTATTTTTACACTTGCAAAACAACCCTTTAACTTCTCCTAAATGCCATTCAACTCCCTCCACTTGCTATGTATTTTACTTTTTGCCCCAAGCTAAAAATAGCAAGTTTGATATTCATTTTCTATTTTTAGCAGCCATTCCCACCTATAAATACTCCTCTTCCCTTCCTCATTTCACACACCACAACTTTCCACACATCTCTTTGTTTCACTCACTTTCTCTCTTCCTTTCCCTTCTTTGTTTTCCCATTTTTCTTGTTACATTCCCTTGTCGATTTCCCTCTTGAAAAAGAGCTTTCATCCACCTTGGAGCAGCAATATTCAAGTGTTCGTGAAGACCTTGAATCGATAGAACAAGCAGAGAAGGAGAGGAGCACACTAGTTTGGCTTCGGAGAAATACTAGATTTGCTTTCTAGTTCCCTTCTCTTTAATTTTCTTATTTATGTTGTGATCATGAACATGGATATTTTTTGTGTTGTTATTCTTAATTTAATTAAAATGACTTTAATTTAATTCGTGTTAGATTGATTGCATTTTGTCCACTTAAATTATTATAATTGTGTTTGTGTTGTTATTAGGCCTTGGTAGTTTGTTCAATTAAATAAAATCATACCTATGTTATACTTGCATTATAATCGTAAGGTAACAAATGAATTAATTATTAATCGTATTAAAATTCTTATTAATTGATACAGTTTTTAATTGATGCATGTTTAATCTTCTAAGGTAGCTGAAGGTTAAATTAGCGATGGTATTAAATGGTACATTAGCCTTGCATAACTTGCAAGATTATTGTGATTAAATTGTTTCAATATAGGACTATGTTGTTACTTCACATAATCTTATACTTGCTTATGAAAATTGATTAATTGTTTGAATAAGCAATGAAAAATGTTCAAGAGATTCGTTAATTTAGTAGGTATGTATGAGCAGTAGTTAGCAAATTACCAAGTTGTCGTGAAAATATTCGTAAAAACATGAACATGAGTTTAGTAATTCTAAGTTAATGAATGTAATTGATCTAACACAATTATGTCATCTTGATTAAAATCATCTTCTGAAATTGTGCATTGAAATTTTTATTTTTATTTTATTTTACTTAGTTAAATTTTAGTTTTTAATCACTCCCTCAAAATCAAAATATTTTTAATCACCAAAGTGTTTGATTTATATTTCATAAATATTTTTCTTTCATAGTCCTTGTGGGTACAATAACTCAACATTTACTTGTCACTTTATTACTTGATATGATTGTGTACACTTGTACATTTCCGTCGTTCCAAGTTTTTGGCAGCATTGCTAGGGATTGTTTTAAAAAGACACTATTTGTGAAATTGTTAATTTTGCATTTTGGTTTATTTTTCTATTCAATTCTAATCTAATAATTTTTTTGTGATTATTTCAGGTGTTTATGAACATTGATCGAATTATTGACTTACGCCCTGTAGATCCTGAAATTGAAAGGACATTTCGACAAAGAAGAAGACAAGCAGTTTAGAGAAGGACCGAAGAGATGAACTTTGAAAATCAGAATCAAAGAAACGGAGCAAACCATGCTCAAAATGCTATCCTTATTGCTGATGATAAAGATAGAGCCTTAAGACAGTATGTCGTGCCATTGTTTCACGAGCTTAATCTGGGTATTAGGAGACCCAAAATTGAGGCACAACAATTCAAGCTAAAGCTAGTCATGTTCCATAAGCTTAATCAGCTTAGCCATCGAATCAATTTGAAAATGTAGCTTGTGTTTATTGTAGGGAAGGGCACTTGTTCGAAGAATGTTCATCAAATCCATAATCTGTATTTTACCTGGGTAACTAGAACTATAACCAAAACTGAGGTATGCAGGAACCACAATCCAATTTTTATAACCAATCTTGGCTAAACCACCCTAATTTTTCTTGGAGTAACCAAGGGGCTAGACCTAGTAACACTTATTCACAATCTAAACTGACCAACTGTCTCGTATAAAATGATATACGATTTGTGCAAGTATACACGTTGTGTAACGCCCTAAATTTGACCTAGAAGTATTGGGCCTTGAGCAAGGGGACAGTTAGGAAACCGTACATAAATATTTATTTGTCCAAGAAAGTAACACAGATCTATATCTGTTTCAGTGGTTAAGTGTCCTGGGAAGAGACTGAGAAGTCTTGGTTCAAGCGTGAGCAAGTGCAAAAAGTTTTATTTTTAAGGAATAAACCCTTGCTTATAGTTATTAGGCTTTTGTTTAAATGTAGGTAAACTATGACACAAAGGAGTTGTTGGTCTGGTGGTAAGTGGCATGTGCTGCTTTTGGGGTTTGAGGTTCGAGTCATGGCAATGCAAGGGGAGTATTTATTTTGTTTTTCTTGCCATGTGAGAAGCAGAGGTGGATTAAAATACTACTGAATGGAGTTTGGATTGGTCATGGAGAAAATGTAGGAGGAAATCAAGGAAGATTTGGATGGAGGAGTTTAAATGAAGTTCAAACTAGTTGGTGGAGAGATGTGAGGAGATTTTCGAGGAGTGGATCAAGGGAAGGAAGTAGTGGTGCCGAAATTGAACTCTTTCTCAAGAGAATTTGGCTACCGTCTATCATTTCGGCTTTTTCCTCCTAGTTTTGACGTTTTCGGTTCAGGAGTTCTCTCTACTTCATCTTTCAATATTTCTGCTTTGGTGCCCTACCGTCTTTTGTTTTCTACTTCCTATTTCTTTGCTTACACTTTTTTCAATCGATTCTGATCAGTTACCTTCGCCTTTTGTCATTTGCCGAATACCTGTTTCTCTTTTTTCTCTATTCCTTTGGCTTTTATCGAGTTCTCCTCTTGCATTGTTAAAGCCGAATATCATCTTCTCTTCTCCTCATCCTTTGATTCTTTTGTAATTAATGGATCTCCCCTCTTTCTCATACTGTTACTTTGACTGAATACTTCATTTTTCCTTTTCCCCAATCATTTTCCTCCTGATCGAATATTACTCATTCTTTTACCCTCTTTGTGCCGTTTCTCCTGTGCTCTCTATCGTTTTTAGTAGAGGTACGACTGTTACATCTTGTGCCTCGATTCGAGTGGGTGTTTCTAGGGGTAGGTCGAATACTACTGCCTTTTATTCTTAGTCTACTCTTTCGATAAGTGCTATACACTTGGTTCATCTATTTGCGTGTATAGTATTAGTTAACAAGTTACAATTAGGATGCAAGTAGTCTTTAAGGATTCTAAGTGATCCCTTGCAACGGTTTAGTGTGATCGATCAAGGCGAGTGATAGGTAATCTCTCGAGCAAGTGTTTTGGGTTAGGGTTCTTTTCAATTGATTAGTAAGCAACTAACCGAAGTTTCTGATTGTGTTAGGTTGGGGTTTCGTGGGTTAGTCGAGCACTTTCACAAATAGGTGTGTAACAGTACTCTATTGACAGTAATTGGTGAAAAAGTCAAAAAAGTGTGTATTCACACTGTCTTAACTGTAAATCGGCAAAAGCTAAAAAGTCGAAAATACGACACTTGATGCCACACGGGTGTGCGATCGTTCGTGTGGTAATCCAAGCGTATGAAACATGGGTGTTTGACCGTAAAGGCCACCATGAGCGACCTCATGGGCTTAGGCCATTTTGGGCATTGTTGGGTCAAAAATGGGCTGTATAGGCCCAACGGGCTTGTGGGCCCCACACGGGTAAGCTACACGGATGTGTGGAGGATATTGGACCTGGATGTGACGTTCACACAGCCAAGGTCATTTATGGGCTTGGTGGGCCACACGGGCAAGTGGGCCCTCTTGGGCCGCATAATGGGCTTTGGGCCCATTTTCACTATTAGACTGTTGGGTCGGTAATAATACCTAGACCTCAAACTAGTTAAATGACTGAAACACCCCTATAAGGTAAAAATGATTATTATACCCCTAAAAATGACTATTATACCCCTATGAGGTAAAAATGACTGATCTGCTCTATGATATGTATGACTATAATTGAGTATGATATTCTGCATACACGTATGGTATTATGTCACGATATATTGCATGTAGATGAGTTGTTATATTTGGAGGAAGTGTACTGTACTGATAAGGTCGCACGGGTCGCCTAAGACGACTGTGGACCTACTGATGGCTTTGTGCTGCTCATATAACCGATAAGGTCGCATGGGTCGCCTAAGACGACTATGGACCTATTGATGACTTTGTGCAGTTCATATTACCGATAAGGTTACACGGGTCACCTAAAACGACTGTGGACCTACTGATGGCTTTGTGCCAATTATATTACTAGCAGCTTTACTGTGTTACTGTTAAGTGCCACAACCAGTGCTAACATTAGAGTGTAGGGATGGGTGGGTCAATTTATTCCCTACAAGAGTGCAGGGTTAGACAGAAGACAATGTGCAGGGTTGGTTGGGATAACATGCATCATGCATACTGATTATTGATACTGTTATAGGCTAAGGTGTAACACCTCAAACCCAGCCTAGACATTATGGCTGAATCTGGCATGTCACATCGAAGTGTCCTTTGAAATCATACTTGTTGGTAAAAATCTGTTTCCAAGTTAAAAACGCTTTTATTTCTTTTAAGAACATATCTCGTCAAAATGTTTGTCATGTTTGTTACTTTTGATTTCTCAATCCGATTTAAACCACGGAAGCTTTCTTTTAAAACCATGAAGTTTAAAATCCATGTTTTCCGAAAACAGTTATTATTTCTTGGACTACCATTTTAAAATGAGCGATCAAAAGCCCAATTAAAAATTAAATCCCTCAAAAAGCCTTATTACAAATTTAAATCCCAAATACGAAATTTAAAATAAAGTCAACAGCAAAACATCTATGATCTGGTGGCCACCTTCGAGTCCCTCTGCGGCCCAAATAGACTAAGGTTGGGGATTGCCTGTACAATTAAAAGAAAATGGTGAGTTTACAAAAACTCAGTGTGTAATCCCTCAGCAGTCAAACAGTAAATAGTGCATGCAGTAACAGTCTGGGCCTGAGCCCTATTCAGTAACAGTATAGTCTGGGCCTTAGCCCAATATAGTAACAGTGTGGGCCTAAGCCCAATACAGTATCTGTATAGTGTAGATATGCAACCCATCCCAATCTAACCAACACACCACCCGTACCAACCAACACACCACCCGTATCAACCAACACACTATGTGGGGATAAAATCGACCCACCCAGCCAACACACCAATATCGCAACGAAGCTGCCAGAAGTAGTAACGCAACAATGCTGCTAGTAACAGTAAATGTGGCAGAGCCACCAGTATCAGTATATGTGGTAAAGCCACCAATACAGTACTCCTTCCAAATCAAAATCCCAACCCCATGCAGTATGTCATGTCATAAATATTACGTGTATGCAAAGTGTCATACTTAGTATAGTCATACAAACATCATACACTCATCAATCAACCTACCTCTAGGGGTATAATGATCATTTCCAACTATTAGGGGGTAAAACAATAATTTTATCCTCTAGGGGTATTTTGGTCACTTTACTTATTGTAAGGTCTCGGTATAGACAATAACCTCTTCGAAGGTTTATAATTGCCTCGAGTGACTCGGATAACCTAATTGGTCATAAAGGTGAAAATGGGCCTAAGACCCATTCTTTGGCCCAAGTAGGCCCACACGCTCGTGTGGCCAAATCTACTCAGATTCAGTCACAGGTATACGAACACCATAGCCCAAACCAGAGTTTGTCACTTAACAAAAATTTGATCCGTGTGGGGCCCACACGACCCATTTTTGGCCCAACATGGCCCATGACGACCCAAGTCCACGAGAAAGCTCGTGGTGGCCTCTACAGCCTATCACCCATTATTTGCAGGCTCGGTTCACCACACGAGTGTTCGCACGCTCCTAAGGCCTCGAATGCCGAAGTTTCAGCTTTTTAGCTTTTGCCGATTTACAGTAAAGAGTGGTGTGATTACACACTTGTTTGTGAAACATGCGATTAACCCACTCGTATCGAACATACATTCCATTAGAATACCTCGTTAGCCAATCATCGATTAGGGTTAATCACTTCTCCACACTTAATAAAAATGTAACGCCCCAAGAATATTGGGGTTGTAATTTTGCATGTTTTGATAAAATATATGTTTTGCGTTTTGGCTAGAGTGTTTTGGGTGTGGTTGGGGGTGTTAGAGAAGCTTGGGTTAAAGTCTGGCCTATGGCAAAATTTTTTTAATTTTGGTTGTAATGGATATGGATGTTGGTAAGTAGGCTTTATGTTTAATTGGCGTTGTTTTAGGACACAAAGAAGCTTGTGTTAAAATGGCTTGTGGCGTGTATGAGCATGGGGGGAGCTGGAGTTTGAATTCCCTTGCTAGCAAAAGGTAATTATTTTGCTACTTGGAAAGCTAGAGTTTGTGGTGGAATCAAACTCTTATGGGAGGTTGTGGACTTGGTAAAAAGTGAAGAGAATCATGATTTTGAATGGGGTTATTGGAGGTGGAAAAGATGGAGAGATAAGGGGAGCGAATCGTGAGATTGTAGAGAAGGAGAAAGTTGGCCAATTTTGGGGTCTTTGGGGGTTGCATATTCGGTCATTTGTGCTAAATTAGTATAGAGGGTAAGGTTTTTTCCTTTTGTTTCTTTTTCGTGAGCATTTCTTTTGAAGCTTTTCGTGTTTTATTTTGGTGTATTTTTTACCATTCGGGTTATTTGCTTTCTCAACCCTTTTTCTCAATTTGCTTCTGTCCTTTCTACCAAAAACGCAAGTCATCAAGTGCATTCTCTTAGGCCGACCCTTACATCTCTGCTTACCTCTTTTCATTCTTTTGGAGCCGAATACTACTATCTATCATCCCCATTATTTTTGTTCTCATTCGTTCTTTTCAAGCTTCTATTCTAGTCTTTTTCACAGTTTTTCTTCTCCATCTCATTTGTTTCCCTTCTTTTCCCTAGCTATTTGCTCTTCTCCCTAGCCGTTTGCTCTTCTCTACCTTCCTCTACTTTTCTTTTGATACTCTTGATATCTTAGTCAAGCGTTTGTTGCTTCTTCTTCTCAATTCTCTTGAGACCATCAAACCCCTTGAGAAATCATAATATATACATAATTTTGCCCTATGCTTAGCACATTTATGGATGATTTATCATTAAATTTATGGAATTCGATGCTCCTAACCCTTTAATTTCATGTTTTACACTTAGGTGAGCATAGGAAAGTGAAAAGAATGAGAAACGGGCCAAAAACGGGCCAAATAGGCCAAAACTAGAGCGCAACACGGCCTGGACCTCCACTCGCGGGATATCCACATGCCCCTGTCAATTTAACAGCCTTGAACACGGCCTGGGCCCGAATCACACGATCGTGTCACACGGGCATGTCCCTATCGGGCCCTGCTTCAATTTCACACAAAAAAGGTTACTTGTAGGCTAAGAAAGGTATTCTAGAGTCTATATAAACACCCTAGGAGAGGACTAAGGAGACACACAGAGTAGAAGGTAAGGAATTACTCAAGGAAAGCCAATCGATCCATCTCAGAAGTAAGGATCTATATCAAGACTGAAGATCTTCCTAAATTTCTCTCAAGAGTTTTGGGTTTTCTTTATGTTTTGTTGTTTCTCTTATTTTGAGATGTTTTCTTTTATTATTATGAACTAAATCCCTAAATACCTGAAGGGGATGAAACCTAAGATGAATCTTGTTATTGTTATCTAAACTATATGATAAATATTCGATTTGTTCTTAATTGTGTTTTTAATTTTTGAGTTGATATTTCAGGATATTAATTCAAGTCGAATGTGCTTATTTAGAGGAGCAAAAGTCCCTGTTTAAGAGTAGATCCAACATAATTAAGCGAAGTTGATCGTAATCCTGACATAGGATGACGAAAATCTGCCGGATTAGAATCAAATCTAATAGGGGATCCATAGATCGAGTTAATGCAACACTAGGGGTTTTAATTAGAAAGAGATTTCAATTAATCGACCTAGGGTTAGTTGTTCTTAGTCTCAACGGAGATATTAACATAACTTAGGGATCTCTACGGATCAAGTCGAATGAATAAATCGTCTAGTTCAGAGTTAAATAACAAGTGAAGTCTAGGTGGATTCTTCCTTGGGTATTGCTTTTATCGATCAAGTTTTCCCAAAGTATTTCCCCAACTCATTCTTTGTCGCGTCTTTAGTGGTTAAAATTTTAGTTTACAAACAACCTCCCTTTATTTCTAGGCTAGATAATTGGAAGAAAGTTATTACTAGTACTTTTAGTTCCTTGGATTCGACGTTCCGGTCTTGCCACTAACTATACTACTATTCGATAGGTGTGCTTGCCTTTGATCGTGATAATAGTTAGTTTCTAGGTACGATTATTATTATTACTTCATCACAATCACGATCAAGTTTTTGGCGCCGTTGTTGGGGAACTAAGATATTAGGAACACTCTATTTCTATTACTTTAGCCGTTTTTACTTTTATTGAAATTTATTTTCTATTTTTATTTTTAGTTTTTATTTACTAAAATTTTCTTTTTATTCTTCTCTGATAGGTATCTCTAGTTTATGACTAGAAGAAACCCATCAGGACCACTATTATTTGATAGCGATTTGGAAGCCACAGTTCACAGAAACCGAAGAGACATAAGGCGAAGCCTACAGTACACAGAACAAGGACAAGAGAACGAACCCGAATTTACTGAAGAGATGGAAGCAAATCAAAATAATCAGCTACCTCCTGTGGTAGCCGCAGATCCTATGAATCAAAATCCTGTTCCACGTACTATGTATGATTATGCTAAGCCTAATTTAGCTGGTACTGAATCTAGTATTATTAGGCCTGCTATTGCTGCAAATAAATTTGAACTGAAACCTAACACTATTCAAATGATACAACAGTTTGTTCAGTTTGATGGTTTGCAGGATGAGGATCCTAACTCACATTTAGCTAACTTTTTGGAATTCTACGACACATTCAAAATAAATGGCGTTTCTGATGACGCCATTCGACTTCGGTTATTTCCCTTTTCTTTGAGGAATAAAGCTAAACAATGGTTGAACTCTCTACCACGAGGGTCTATCACTACATGGGAACAAATAACCAAAAATTTTTTACTTAAATATTTTCCACCAGCTAAAACGGTAAAGTTGAGGAATGACATCTCTTCTTTTGTACAGATGGATCTAGAGACACTCTACAATGCTTGGGAGAGATACAAGGATTTATTGAGAAGGTGCCCTTACCATGGGTTACCTTTGTGGCTACAGGTTCAAACCTTCCACAACGGTTTGAATCCCTCAACAAGACAGATGATTGATGTAGCTGCCGGTGGAACCATAAATAACAAAACACTTAAGGAGGCCTATGAGTTTATAGAAGAGATGTCACTGGATAGTTATCAGTGGCAAGTCATGAGGATAAAGCCACAAAAATCTACCGGTGTTTTTAATGTTGACGCAGTCACAATGCTGTCAAATCAGGTAGAGCTCTTAAATAAAAAGATTGACGATTTAGTTGGCTCTATGTAGGTACATCTAGTGATGAGGTGTAATTCAAATGGAGGAGGAATGTACAACATAGATTATTCATCCCACGACCCTGGCACAGAGAACGAACAAGCCAACTATATGGGTGACAATTCTAGATCTCAAAATAACCCTTATAGTAACACTTATAATGAAGGTTGGAGGAACCACCCCAATTTCTCATGGAAAGGTCAAGGAAATCAGAGACCACCACCTCCTCCAGGCTTCCAACAACCACCTTACTAGCAAGAGAAAAAGCCGAACCTTGAGGAGATGCTCACGAAATTTATCTCCGTATCAGAAACCCATTTTCAGAATACCGAGATGACACTTAAAAATCAGCAAGCATCCATACAAGGGCTTGAAACTCAAATAGGTCAGCTTGCTAAGCTGATCTCTGAAAGACCACAAGTTGGTTTGCCAAGTAACACAGAAACTAACCCAAGGGAGTAACTCCATGCCATTACTGTGCACGACAAAGAGGGGTTAGTTGAACGTAAATCTAAAGAGAAGTAGGAAAATATGGTGAGTAATGGTAAGTTTGAGGTAAGTTATGGTACACAAAAATTGGTAAGCAAAGAGTATAAACCTCAAGTCCCATACCCAAATGCAACAAGGAAAGACCGTACAGATGAACAATTTGGTAAATTCCTAAAACTTTTAAAGAAATCACATTTTATTACCGTTTATTGAAGCTCTTTCACAGATGCCAAACGCGGTTAAATTCTTAGAAGAGCTCCTGGCAAACAAACAAAAGCTGGATGAGTCGTCGCATGTAGAGCTAAATGCAGTTTGCTCGGCTATTTTGCAAAACAAGCTACCTAACAAACTAAAAGGTCCAGGGAGTTTTACGATTCATTGTTTAATTGGTAGCTTAGATGTTAAAAATGCCTTGGCTGATTTAGGGGCTAGTATTAATGTAATGCATTATAAACTGTTTAGACAATTAGGTATTGGGAAACCTAAACACACTAGGATTAGCATTCAATTGGCTGATAAAACCATTAGATTTCCTAGGGGTATAATTGAAGATGTTCTTGTTAAAATTGATAAATTCATATTACCAGTAGATTTTGTTGTTCTAGACATGGATGAGGATAGCAATGTGCCTTTAATTTTAGGACGCCCCTTTTTAGCAACTGCTAGAACCATTATTGATGTTGGCAGAGGTGAACTTACACTTCGTGTAGGCAATGACACAATTACTTTGCAAGCTCGTAGTTCTATTAGAACCTCAAATAATAGATGTTGTTACAAGTTCTTGTAATAAGAATAATCTCACTATCCAACCTTTTTTGCAGGATTCTCTTAGCGAAAGTACAATTGAGCCATGTCCGAGTTCATGCTACAACAAGGAAGCAATCTATGAAGAGCGAATGTTACAGATTGACGACTTAGACGAATGGAGGAATTATAGCAAAAAGGAACCTAAATTATACCACACAGAAACGAAACAAATCCATGGCGAGCCTACACTTAAACCAAATCAACTTAAGGTAGGGGATAATATGTTATTAGAGGAAGAGGACCCTTGAATTGCAAATTCAAAACTTCATACAGATGACGCCCCTCCCTTCACGGTAATGAAAATCTTCCCCTATGGTACAGTCGAGATAACGCATAAAGAACTCGGTACTTTCAAGGTAAATTATACTCGACTCAAACCTTATTATGATAGAATTGATAGAATTGATAGTAGGAAAGAAGAGTTCCAACTCCTTGAACCACCGTGACCATGCGAAATTAAGGTAAAGTCGAGCTTAGACTCTAAATAAGCACTTCTCGGGAGGCAACCTGAGCACTAACGTTGCTAATCTCTTTAATTTCAATTTTTAACATATAAATCATGAACTGAGTCCTTGAATGCAGGTCTTTTAGAGCCACACGGCCAGGCGCACGGGCTTACCTAAGGCCGTGGACACACCACGGGTGGAGACACGGCCGTGTGAAAACAAGGAAATTTTTTTCCAAAACACGACTTTCGACAAATCGCCACGGCCGTGCGAAGTGGCTGTGGGCGAACCTGCAAATCAACATGGGCGTGGGCCACGATCCTCACACAACAGTGCCCCTTTTTAACTTCCCCAACCCTACTCTTTATTTTTTTATTTTTGTTTTTGTTCTTCTTTTTTCTCTTAGGTTTTCCTTTCTCTTTTAAAAGACTTATTATTTTACAACTTTATTTATCCTTATGGTGCTTATCAAGTAATGCTTTAATTCTCTCGACAGTTGTCTTTATTTTCTTAAGTAGCTTAGAACCATACATTTCAAGTAACCCTCCCTCCAATTCAGCTTTCACTATTCCAAGGCTTTCATCCAAAATTCAGAAAGTTCCACTTCTCTCCCTACCTTATGATATTATGCCTATATTCTTATTATTTATCTTTGTACATTACGGACAATGTACATCTTAAGTGTGGGGGGGTCATTCATATCATTATAAAAAATCCCTGAATTTTGTCTTATTTTCAAGTAAC
This sequence comes from Gossypium stocksii, assembly GCA_020496765.1. NCBI lineage: Eukaryota > Viridiplantae > Streptophyta > Magnoliopsida > Malvales > Malvaceae > Gossypium > Gossypium stocksii. Next base: position 63,322,599 of record CM035622.1, read on the forward strand.
TTCCTTATCACTATTAGAATGAATTTTGATTAATTTATGATTTTTATTGATATGTCTTGAATTAAATCATAGGTAGTTGTGCATCGATGGTTTAAACTTTAAGACATTAGAGAATCAAGCATGATAAGTTGATTTTTAAGAATTAAAATCTTTCTAGGATGTTTTCCCCAAGTTTAGGTATTATCTTGAAGTTTGAAATTCACAAGGTTGACATCAAAAGCCGGAATTTTTTGTGAGATTTTGAGCCTTTAGAGCATATATCCTTTCATGCTCACTTTTATTATTGCTATGAGTGTGTCAATATCGATTTGTTATTCTAGAACTTGCTTCGATTATACATGTCAAGACCACACCATTGATTTGATATGTCGAGATCATAAAGGCACTTAGGTTTAACCTACTTACTCCATAAAAGCCTACCTTCGCAATTAACCATTAGTGAACCCTGTTGAGCCTAACAAACCGTTTATGATGTCCCTCAATATTAACCCATAAGCCTGTTTTTGATTCCTTGAGAATTTCCTTCATTCTAATTTGATCCCTATTTTTGTCGAGATTTGAGTTGAATAATTATCTAGCTACGTTCTCCCCCTTAGTTAGTAAAGTTTCATTATTCGATTTGTTCCTAAAAAAATATACAAAGTATTTCAGTTGTTAATTTATCATTAGGCATATCATTACGAACTTATGTAATACTTGAACTTGAACTAGGAAAAGCTCAATATTAGGATTATTTATTCAGTGTTGTATTTTTTTAGTTAGGTAATTTTTCAGTTCAATCTTGATTCTAACCTTCTCTTTCAGCTTGTAACCACACCCCCTAACCAAAGCCATGTTACAACCCTCTAAAGACCTTTTGATTAATGTGTCATGTCAATACATAGTGGGGGAGATTTGGTTTTCATGCAAGCTTATGGTAATAACTCTTCATGTTGACTAAAGAGTGCTTAATTTCTAAACCCTAAACACTTTGAGTGATTAGAGTGAACCTTTAGTGAGAATGTTAACTCTGTGTGGTTTTGAATTAAAGATAATTACTTAGATAAGGGGAGATACCTATGTCTTAGTGATAAAATGTTCAACTTAGATTGTTTGAAACTTTGATGTTCTTTTAGTTGAACTCTCAAGGTATGACTACTTATGGATTATTTCGAAGCATTATTGATAGAAATTATAAGTTGAGAAAAATGAACTCTTAATTATAAGTTAAGGATTTTGCTTGAGGACAAGCAAAGGCTTAAGTGCGGGGGTATTTGATAAACCATAATATATACATAATTTTACCCCATGCTTAGCACATTTATGGATGATTTATCATTAAAATTATGGAATTCGATGCTCCTAATCCTTTAATTTCATGTTTTACACTTAGAAGGGCATAGGAAAGTGAAAAGAACAAGAAAAGGGTCAAATGGGCCAAAACTAGAACGCAACACAGCCTGGACCTCCACATACGGGATATCCACACGCCCGTGTCAATTTAACAGCCTTGAACACGGCCTGGGCCCGAATCACACCACACTGGCATGTCCTTGTCAAGCCCTACTTCAATTTCACGCAAAAAAGGTTACTTGTGGGCTAAGAAAGGTATTCCAGAGTCTATATAAACACCCTAGGAGAGGACTAAGGAGACACACAGAGTAGAAGGCAAGGAATTACTCAACAAAAGCCAATCGATCCATCTCAGAAGCAAGGATCTACATCAAGACTGAAGATTTTCCTAAATTTCTCTCAAGAGTTTTGGGTTTTCTTTATGTTTTGTTGTTTCCCTTATTTTGAGATGTTTTCTTTTATTATTATGAACTAAATCCCTAAATACCTGAGGGGGATGAAACCTAAGACAAATCTTGTTATTATTATCTGAACTATATGATAAATATTTGATTTGTTCTTAATTGTGTTTTTAATTCTTGAGTTGATATTTCAGGATATTAATTCAAGTCGAATGTGCTTATTTAGAGGAGCAAAATTCCCTATTTAAGAGTAGATCCAACGCAATTAAGCGGAGTTGATCGTAATCCTAGACATAGGGCAACGAAAATCTGCCAGATTAGAATCAAATCTAATAGGGGGATCCATAGATCGAGCTAATGCAACACTAGGAGTTTTAATTAGAAAGAGATTTCAATTAATCAACCTAGGGTTAGTTGTTCTTAGTCTCGACGGAGATATTAACATAATTTAGGGATCTCAACGGATCAAGTCGAATGAATAAATCGTCTAGTTCAGAGTTAGATAACAAGTGAAGTCTAGGTGGATTCTTCCTTGGGTATTGCTTTTATCGATCAAGTTTTCCCAAAGTATTTCCCCAACTCATTCTTTGTCGCGTCTTTAGTGGTTAAAATTTTAGTTTACAAACAACCTCCCTTTATTTCTAGGCTAGATAATAGGAAGAAAGTTATTACTAGTACTTCTAGTTCCTTGGATTCGATATTCCGGTCTTGCCACTAACTATACTACTATTCGATAGGTAAGCTTGCCTTTTATCGTGATAATAGTTAGTTTCTAGGTACGATCATTATTATTACTTCATCACAATCACGATCACCCCTCCTTCTTAATTATTGTTTGGCCGAATACAACCCTTCTTTTTACTCAGCTTAAGGTAAACTTTAGGGATATTACTTAAAGGGTAGGCCAAATGCTCATTTCCTCCTTACGCTAATATGAGTTCTATCTAGATTTAGAGTATTACTTCAAAGTTTCCTTTTTCTTGTGGATATCATTAATGGGTTCATCATTATTGTAGTTTTTCATCAAGGAGAACATAGTTAATCTCCAATTAACTGTTGGGGCGTACTAATCACACTTGGTGATTAAGGCAAGTGTTAAAACTTTCTTATTTTAGACTAAGTGTTATAAGTAAGTGAGTTCTATTATCAAGCTTTTAATGGAACACTTCGATTAACGTTAGTTGGTGTTCAAGGATGATCGTACATTTTGCGATAAAGGTGTGTAACTGTACCCCCGATTTCATTGTCAAAAGTCGATAAAGGTGTGTAACCATACCTTTTTTTGTTGTAATCGGTAAAAGCCGAAAAGTCAAAATGCTGAAACATAAACATTCGAGGCCTTACAAGTGTGCAAACACACGTGGGGTGAACTAAGCCCACAAAACGTGGGTAGTAGACTGTAGAGGCCATTATGCGCGTTTCGGGCACTTAGGCTGTTATGGGCATCGATTGGCCGGAATAGGCCCAATGGGCTTGGGGGCCCGCGTGGGTAAAATACTCTGAAAGTGACTGTTGGTAGATTGGTTTATGAGGCACGCAATGCTGTATGTGAGTCTGGACTGATTGGGCCATACGCCTATATGCGTGGTTTTGGCCATGTAAGTTATCTGAGTCGCTCGAAACGACAATAGACCTTTTAGGGGGTCGTGATAGGTGCTGAGACTTAAAGATTTACTTAATGACCAAAATATTCCTGAGGGGTAAAATTACCATTTTACCCTTGACTGTTTAAATGACCATTATACCCTTAGAGGTAGGTTGAATGGTGTGTATAAAGTATACGTATGACCGTATCTGAGTCTGACATTTTACTTGTACATTATATCTATGTTATGCTACTCTGCATGGGGTTGGGTTGTTTCGGAGATAGTTCTGTACTAGTGGCTTCACCACGGGATTCTATTATCAGTGGCTTAGCCACGTTTCTGATTTTAGTGGCTTTGGCACATTTTTTGTTATTAGCAGCACGGCTGTGTAATTGGTGTGTTGGCTGGGTGGGTCGAGTTATTCCTCACATGGTGTATTGGTTGGCACGGGTGGTATGCTGGTTGGTTTGGGTTGGGTTACATTCATGTACTGTTTTGATTCTGTATTGGGCTTGGGCCCACACTGCTTCTGTTTAAGGCTTACAGCCTAGTCTGCTCTGCTACTGTTTAGGGCTTCGGTCCAATCTATTTTGCATGTCTGATTTCTGTTACCGGTTGGGGAATTACACACTGAGTTTTTGCAAACTCACCATTTCCTTTTAACTATGCAGGTAATTCCCAACCTTAGGCGATTTGGAGCCGCGAGGGATTCAGAGGTGGCCATGCGAACTCTACTTAGTTATTTGGACTTATTCATTTTAAAATTTGATATTTGGGTTTATGTTTTGTAATAAGGCCATTGGATTTTAATTTGCTTTTGTTTGGGTTTTGCTTATCATTTTTAAACTGCTAAAGTAGGTAAACCGAGTTTTGAAAAATTAACAAATGTTTTCAAGAAAAACACGCGTTTTCAATCTTAAGAATTTTAATAAAAGGCTTCCGCGGTTTTAATCAAATTAAGAGATCAATAAAGATTAATATGGCAACTATTTTTCTAAAATTTGTTTGAAAATATAATAATGAAAATTTTTGAATTTTCTCTTGTAACAAGTATGGATTGGTTTTAACTTCATATCAACAAGATCAAATTTTGAAAAGCCTTTGAACAAGATCTTTCACTAATTTCAACTATAAATGGGTTTTAAACTTAGAACTAAGCTTCTACTTCTGAGATTGGTTTTGGGTCTTACCTTGTCTGAACGAAAGCTTTTAGCTCTCCTAAGACCACCAATCACAAACGGTTACACTCCTCGATCTAATATTTTTAGTATAACAAATATTATTAGATTAAACCATTCATAAATGTGACTTAAACCCACATATACTACACATCCAACCCATAGGCACATTCAACCCATACCCGATAATATCAAAATCGTTCTCACCTTGATTGAATGATGAACAGGAAATAAAGGTTGGATTACTTCTAACCACTTACGCCCCTTCACACCATCGGAATCCCTAAGCCCAACAATGGCCTTATCCCAGAGAAGAAACGTATGTTGTAGTCAGAAGGTGTAAAAAAGGAATCATTTGATTATCAAGGAAGAAATTAAATGAAAGCAGAGTTATCGAGAAAATAAAGAAATAAATAACATATAAGTACATATCGATTGTCAAAATCCTTGCAGAACCGAAATATAGGGAAACGGTACTGTGTTTCGGCCAAAAAATAATAGAAGAATCGAGGGAGAGGAGGAGCAGAAAATAGAGAAACAAAGTAAGAAAGTTCGGCTATGAAAGGAACCAATTGGAGAAGAAATAGTAAGGAGAAGGAGAGTAGTCGGCCAAAGCTTTGAAAGAATCAGAAGAGCCAATGAGAAAGGGAGGGTTTCAGCAGAGGTTAGTGCAAAAAGAAAGAAAAGAGATGAAGTCAACACTTGCCAGAAATGATCGAAGAATTGCATGAATGGTCAATTTCCAGAATAGGTTCAACAACACAGAGAAAAGAGGGGAAACAAAATGCAACCAAAACCCAAAATGACAACAAAAGAATTCTGCACTCACCCCCAATTACCCCAAGCCAAATTCCTATTCCTCACTAACCAAATTTGGTACACTCCCTCAACCCCTCAAACTCCATCTTTTCCTCTACAAATCCCTCTATAATCCTCTTCTCGATTTTCTCCACAATCCTCTTCCCCAAATCCTTCCAACTTCTCATCCATCAGAGTCCTAATACACCACAAACTCCAGCCGCAAAGAGTAACAAAAAATAAATTCGCTTATTGCACACCCTAGGACTTGAACCTCAAACCTCATTGTTGTGCAACACGCCACCTTGCTACTAAGCCACAAGCTCTTTTTGTGACATAAATCAATCACTATTAAATATAAGGCCTATATGCTAGCATCCTGATTTACTTAAGAGCAAAAATTAAAATTTTGCAAAAGACCAGACTTGAACCTAGGCTTCTCAACACTCCCAAACACACCCAAATCACTTAGCCAATAAAGCAAACATGCAATTTGTGTCATAACTTGAAATAATTAAAAAAAACTTAAATTTTTGGGGTGTTACATAAGGCCCAACTAATACTGTTACTGTGAAGGGCTTAGGCCCAGTTTGTTCTATTGCATATTGCTTGTATGTTTGGGGCATTACAAACTGAGTTTTCGTAAACTCACCCTTCTATTTTAACTGTATAGGTAATCCCCAACCTTAGGCAGATTGATGTATCGAGGACTCAACGGTGACCACACTACTGCACATGATTTTTTACTTTCTTTTAAATTTGCAAGTAGTTTTAATTGGGTATTTGTTATGTAATAAGGCTTCTCTAGATTTTATTTTTAATTTTGGGTTTTTAATTGGCTTTGGTTATAACTGCTAGAATTAGAACTCGGGTTTTAAAAAGGAATAACGTTTTTACAAAACAAACACAAATACGCAACTGTTTTAAAAGAAAAGCTTCTGCTATAAATGAGATTTTGAAATTTAATAACATTTTAAAGAAAGTAACTTTCGATAATAACACAAGGTTTTAAATCATCTTTTAATGCACACAAAGAGGTTAAACTAAGATTGGGTTTTTCAAACGAAATCACGTTTTAAAAGCAAATAACTCTTCAACGACACACGTTTTTGAAAATGAACAACCCATTTTGGAGTCACCGTTTAATCACAAATTGATTAACTAATTTTGAGGTTTTCAACGACAATGAGTTTTACGTTTCACACTTCAATGTGACACTGCCAGCTTCGACCATAACGTTTGGGCCAGGTTTGGGGTGTAACACGTTGGTTCAAGTGATAAAGTGATGAGTGAGAATCATTCTCACAAGGATTGGATTGAGGCATAAAAGTGGTCAGGTTATTATAATAAAATGCGATTAATGCTATGGCAAAGTCAATGATAAATATGTAGTGGTAATTAGTGGAGTAATGATGTAAGCAATACGTGGAATTAATGAATAACTGGAAATGCTATGGCAAAAGTAAAAGTATAAATGTAATGACAACAACGAGAGTGATTATCCGAATAAAATGTAAATAAAGAAACAAACAACTAAATATGCTGGGATAAAGATACTATGACAAAGAATAAGGATAGAGTGATGTTTATTCAGAAGGTCGGGATTACCCAAAATCGACCCTGACTGTCAATAATGCATTGGAAAAATCGTATCTACTTTACTACACATAAGAGATCTAAAATGGTCTGCCTCTCATGAGGATAAAACCTAAAGTTACCTTGCCCATGTCTAGAGGCTTTTTAGATATCTTGCATGGGTTCCTTCTATATGATCGTGAGTCCATGTCTAGAGTTGACTACAAGTGTCGATTGAATACTTGCTCATTCCATTTAATTTTAATCCAACCAACCCAACCATTTCAGAATTAAAATTAGTTTATAGCATGTGAACAACCTTCTATGTGTAGAGATCATTGCATTTTATTTAAGAAATAAGAACAATCAAATGAAATAGTAAAGCAAATTAGATATATACGACATCTATAAAAAGAATTAAGGTTTCATCGAAAGTAATCCCAACCTTAAGAGATTTAGCTCATAGGCTGGGAAATAAAATTCCAAACCAAAGTATTATTTGACATTGTGTTCAACTACTTCAACTCAATCTTTTGAAAGAACACTAATAGAAATAATGGAAGAACTTCCAGAAGTAACTTTCGCTTGCCCAATCCACACTTCGATAACATAGCCTTCTAAGATGGCTAAGAAGGACTACCTTGGACTTCTTATTTTTGCACAGTCAAACCCTTATTCACTCCTAAAGATCTCTTTCTCTTTTTCTTTATTGTTTATGAGGTCCCTTTCATCGGGTTTTATAGATAGATTAGGCTAGGGTCGACTAACAGCTTGTGATTATCTTCTCCTCTTTTAGGAGGGTTTATCTAGTACAAGTTTGACTTTGAATTTGAAATGGGAATGTTGTGCGAAAAAATGGTGACTTGGTCTTCCTAGAATTGCGATGACATCCGTGCTGGCAAACTATCTACACTTTGCCCTGACAAAACTTCACTCATTTATTTCCTCGTTCCAAAACCTGTTCCTGCCACACCAACACAAAAAAACTCCACCATAAGCGATTAAAAGCACCTAATTTCACCACAGTCCAAGTCCTATGCCATATTAAAGTTGCTAACTAAAATGTTCAAAAAATGCAACAAAATGTACTTAAGTACAAGCAATTAGCTAGGTCTAAAGGCATGAAATATAACTCTTTTCAAGAGTTATCACACCACTAAACTTGAGTTATTGCTTCTCCTCAAGTAAAATACATCTAAATGCAAGAATGCACACATCTTATCTTGGCAAAAAATACTTTCTCGTACTGCCTAGCTATTCGAAAAACAATTTATACCTCCATTCTCAGCAGTCTTCTCTTTTCCTAAAATTAATTCAATTGTCAAAGGTAGTGCAAAAATTTCTCCCTAAAAAGAAAATTTCCTAAGTACCCATGCATTCTCTCTTTCGTCCTATAGCAAATATCTTTTTTATTTACTTAGTTCATTTGTTACCTAAACATAAGTCATAGGCTTTAAGTCTATATCAAAATATGTTATTTTTCATATATTTATTCTTATCTATTTTTTAAAACAGTAAATTATTATTATTAAGGGATTTAGCATGTGACAAAATTCCCTGACTTGACAATCACAATGGAGCATACAACGAATTGCCGAGTACTCAATCATGCCACAATTTAAACTAAAAGTCACTCATAAAGCTAAGGCTTTTAATTAAAAAAGATGGATGGAGCAAACAACTACCTCCTTAGCTACTCAATCCTTTGCTATAGTAGAATGCCCCTTAAAGTTATACCACATACTCTTACTTTGGTCCTCCTTTTTAATCAACAGCACGATGGAGCAAACAAAGTGATGCTAACCTACTTAGCAACTCTAAGCATTAGTGTGCATATTTATTTAAACAAAATGACGTAGCAATTTACTAATGTTTGGTTTCAAAAATCCCTATGGGTATTAAAAAGATACTTACTATATTTCAAAAAACAAAAAAATAAAGTATAGGACATTTAATTTTTAGAAATAAATTTCCAAGTAACTTAGCCTAAGCTAATGCCTAAGCTAACTTCAACCAATCCATTGTTACCTGTTCTAGGTATATCGAAAAAAATTTTAAGCTCATCACCAAACATCATAAAGAAAAATTGTACTTTTTATAGACAAGGTAGTATTTCAATAGTTATTATGCCATGGCAAAATATCCTATATACCAAAATGAACATACAAAATGCAACCAAGATGCACAATACACCCCCAAACCTAAGGGATACATTGTCCTCAATGCATGTAAAATCATGAACAGTATATAACAAGTATGAATATGCATACGAACAAGAAAAAAAATTATGCAATGCATAAGAGAAAAACAAAACTTAACCTCATTTGACTGAAACGTTGGCACTTCATTTAATTCTTTCTCATGGACTTACGAGCATTGACTTTGTATTGCATCTTCCTTTTCCTTAGGTCGACTTCGTCACCTTCTTTGCTGGTCTCCTTTAGTTCCTCGATCAGTTAATCGATTGCTTGATCTTGTTCAGTAATGGACATGGGTGAAGAAGTTGGTTTAGGACTTTTACCTTTTTCAGGCGTAGTAGCTGGTTTGTTTCATCCTTTCCTACTTTTACTTCCTTTTCTTGGTCGGTAGAGGCTGACTTCTCTAATTCCTCCTAAACAACTTTTCCTTTATTTATAGTGACTCCTTCAGTCACGAGGTCAGTTCTGGCAGTGGGTGGAACTGGCTCTTTTTTGCACTCTATAGACGAGAGCAAAGTAGCTAGAAAAGTAGGAAATTCTGGCATGGGTCTCAAAATTTTTTTCTAAAGTGATCTTCTTAATGCCAAATCCCTCTCCTTCACATACGAATAGTACTAGCCTGGCGTTCATTGCTTTGTTCCAAATTTTCCATCATTTGGTATTGTTGCACCTCAAACAGAGACAAATTCTATTCTAACTATTTTAGGGAAGTCAAGATTTTTTGGTCATGAGGGGCAGGAGATGTTGCTGTGGGAATACGTGTAGTAGGGGCAGCTTGACTGTGCTGGGATGCTGCGACAAACTCAGTTCCTTGTAGCTTGGCAAAATTTGTTAGTGTTATCCCACCTTTATTGGGGGTAACATCCTCAGCATCATCTAAAGACGCATTTGCTATCTTACATAGGGCAAAAATAAGGGAAGAAAAATTCAAACTCCTGGCATTCTTATCAGTACACCAATGAACCTCTTAGAAGATAATCTTCCCTACATTTATCTTCTTGTAGAATAGAATGCAACAACAACATTTTTTCTTTTGAAATATTCATGTTATGCGTAAACGGCATGAGACGACTCTTTAAAAAGTGGTACAACACCTTCCTAATTAGTTTTAATGCAACTCTTTCAACCGTGTAACACTCTTGGCTTGAAATAATCCACTGTGTTCCTTCAACGCATAAATCCTTTAATACTCTTGCCAACCCCTCCTGTGTCATATTCTCAACAAATTCAAAATGCTTATCTCTAACCTCTTCGATACCGAACTAGGCATTAATATGGTGTTTGTTGAATGGCACAGATTTACCCCACACATAAATAAAAGGAGAATCTAGGGAATTTACATGAGCGTAAAACTCTCTAATCACTTTACCCAAAACATCCTCTGGGTGTAGATCAAATCTGCTTCAGTTGTGCTTTTCCGCAATCGATGATATCAATTCATTGTACCCCATGTTGGGTTCATTATTCAACAAAATCCCTATTCAAAACAAAATGGCCGCTTTAGAATATTAGTGGAATTCCTTGTGGCTGCTGTAGCATTGAAGAAAATCTTTGGTTGCGGGGTGCCAACACATGAAGATTCTACTGTTTTAGAAGTACTCTTTACACTAGCTATGAAGAAAAGGTCAGGGAAATAGGAAAGGAAAAATAATGGAGTAAAAAAAATAATAGCAAAGAGGTTGAAGACGAGAAAACTATAAAAATGTGAACTTTGTGAGAAGCGAGGAACATGAACTAACTAAAGAAAATAAAAAAGGGATAATGATGGCAGTTTTTAGGGAATAAAAAATATGAGGGAGAAGGGTTATGACATGGAGGAAAAGTTAAAAACTAACAAGACTTTTGGGGGAAAAATGAAATAATGGAGCCCCACATTGTGGGCCTCATACTTTGGATTTCCCAATATTCACTAAATGCACTATCTAAAAATCTTTCCTTTGGAATTTTCTAACCAGTCAACTCTTTTAGTAACACCTCATAATTCAGTTTGCGATGGCATAATGCTTCTTTGTAATACTGGGGCAACTGCTGCTCTGTATACACTAACAAATCTTTTTTTTACTCTACTCCTGTTCATAATAATAAAAATAGAAATGAAATTGTATTAAAAATAAAGAGAATTAAAATGAAAATAAAAATAGGAAATAAAATGGAAACACTACTTATTAACAAAAACAAAAATTCAAACATCACGAAGGCTAACATTTTGCTTGTCACACTCTATAGGAGCACCCCAGTAATGCTTCAAGCATTGTCAATTAACCTTGAATGTAACCCCTGTTCTTAGGTCTTTAATAACAACAACACTATATGAATACACTTGAATTACTTCAAAAGGTCCTGACCATCAAGATTTTAACTTACCAGGAAATAATTTGAGCCTTGAATTGAACAATAATACCTGCTGTCCATGTTCAAATGGCCTTGGTAAAATTCTGGCATCATGCCATTGCCTGGCCTTTTCTTTATACAAATAAGCATTCTCATGTGCTTGTGTTCAAAACTCTTCCATCTCATTCAATTCTGGCAATGTCTTGCCACCAGCAACATCCCAATCCATGTTTAACTTCTTAATCACCAAAAATGTAATAGCCCGATTTAGACCCTATTTGGAACAGTAGTTTCGAGACCACGAATCTGAGTCAGAAAAATATTTTAAAATTATTTTTTTGTGTTTATAATGTGTGAATTTGTGTGTGCTAAATTTTCGTTTAAAAATTTTATTGTTTGGATGCCTGATTTAATAAAAGGGCTTAATCGCGAAAAATGAAAATTTAGTAGTTGAATGTGTAAGGGTTGAATTGTTGTTGTCTTTATAGCATGAGGCATTTATAATGCAATTTGACCATATTAAAAGTGATGGACGGTTGTGACCATATTTTATAATGGTTATACATTAATTAATAAAAGGCTAAAAATGTAAAATGATAATAATGTTAATATAATTAAAATAAAACATTATTCCATGCATGATATTCATCTTTCTTTCACCAAAATAAGAAAAGAAAAAGGGGTTTAAAGATTTTGCTATTTTCGGCCATTGTTGCTCTTAATCAATATATGTTTTTTTTTTGGTTTTTGATAATTTTTACGTTTTTGAGATAGTTGCTTCGAATACTACTCGACCCATGCTTCAATTTCTGATTTTGATGAATATTTTGAGTTATTCCATTGATGAATAATTGCATTTTGTGATGTTTGATGATGAATTATTGAAGGTATGTTTTGGGTTAGTAAGTTTTGTATTGAAAATTTTGATGAATTTGAGTAATTAGTGCTAAATTGCAAAAATAATAAATTGAGGGACTAAAATGTGAAATAAATGAATTGTGTGGGCTTGTATGGGCATAATGAAGATTCGGCCAAAGCTTGCTCCATGTAAATTTTGTATGTTTTATGTTTTATGTTTTATGTAAATTGGACTAAATTATAAAATGTATGAAATGTTAGGGGTAAAATAGTAATTTGCCAATTTATGTTTTTTTTGGGACTAAATTGAATGGAATTATATTGAATTAGTTTATTTTGAATACATTTAGATCAAGAACCAAAGAAATCGAATGTGGATCTGAGAAAAACTAAAATCGTCAATTAATCGTCCCGTTTCGATTACTGTTGTCCGAGGTAAGTTTATAAGCAAATAAATGTAGTTGTTTTTAAATAAAAAAATAAGTTACATGTGCTGAATTGATATATTGGAGAATGTATAAATAATAGCCAAATATGTGTACACTTGGGAACTATATTTACAGTTCGATTCGACCAAGATTCGACGTCCGAAAAGCTCCATGTAAACCTTAAAGAATAATTAGGATTTCTGATACAGGAATTATGTGTAAGACTGACTTTGTATCAATGATATTCGGGCTTTATGCCTAGTAGGCTTCGGGCCGATGAATTATATCAGGCTTTATGCCTGTAGGCTTCGTGCCGGTGTAATATATCAGGCTTTGAGCCTAGCAGGCTTTATGCCGATGTATTATAATAGGCTTTACACCTAGTAGGCTTTATGCTGATGTGGTATTGATATGTGATTACATGCAAGACCACGTTTGGGACGTTGGCATTGTACGATATGTGTTATAATCCGAGTATTTTTTTTATTCTGAATGGTTCAACTGGTAAGCATAAGTTATGAATAGATGTGGAAACAAGTTAAAGTGAATAGGTATGTGACAATTTATTACCTATTTGGAAATAAGGTAAGTTAATTATTTGATATGTGATACAAGTTATAAATGATGTTAATGGTAGTGATTGTGTATATGAAAATCTATTTGTGGATTAATGTATAAGTATGTGATATTAATGTTTGATTTTTGAGCTTATATTTGGCCTAATGTTACATGAGGAATGTAACGCCGATCTTTGTGTAATTTTGCGTGCTGGACTGCTAAATTTGTGTTTAAGTATGTTAGTGGGTCTTTAGGAGGCCCAAACTCCAGTTAAAACCTGATAAAAATAGCAAAGTGTGTTTTAAGTGGAAGGAGGAACTTGGTCAAGAGGGCTCTTAAGAAAAACTTGGGGAAATTTGTCACAAAAGGAGCCTTGGCAAAGTGGCAAGGTGGCGCCACTAAGCTCCTAAAAAAGTGGCGCCTAGGAGGTGTATGAGGTCCATGGTACGAGTCACAAGGTAAGCTTAAATGACTTTTATTTTTATGTGCATGTGTGGTCAAATGTTGGCACTCAAGTAAAACTCTGTCTTGGAGAATTTGAACTACTCAGGAGAGTGATTTGAGGAGGGTTTTTAGGATGTTTGAATTTGAAAGAGTGGTGGCCGGCCATAGGACTTTGTGATAGTGCAATTTCGGCAAACAACTTAGGTTAGCATTTCGACAATTTGAGTGATAGTTGTGCCAATTTCTCTAGGGTTCTTTTTGAACATTCTTGTGCCGTTTGGGGTATAGCATCTTAGGTTTTCTTTTTTTCATCCTTTTGCTATATTCTTTCTTCTTTTCTGACCTATAGCCAAACCTTATACCCCAAAAAGACCCCTATTGCCGATTTCTCTGTTGACCGAAACCACTTCTCTATTCTTCTTCTTCTTCTTCTCTCATTCTTCTTCTTTTTCTGCTTGCACCTCAAACTAATTGCAAATCATCACTCCTCTTCAAAGCTGAATCAACCTGCTCTTCTCCTTCTCTTCTCAAGCCTCTGTCGACAACCACTGACCGAAACCCCTATTATAGCCGAATATCCCTTGAACAAAAGCATACCATTGCTGAATATACTTTTAACCGAAACACAACACTTCGTTCTCTTCAAACTTTCACCAAGCCGAAACCCTACTCATCCATATTTTCTTCTATCGATTTAGTCCATCTAACCCCTTACTAAAGTCGACAATAGCATCTAGATAGATCCTAAAGCCGAACCTCTTAGATCCTTTTTCCTTGATAACGTTGGGGGTAGATCTATCATAGATCTTGTCTAGGGAGAGCGTAGAAGCAATATTCATCATGTAAAGACATCGGTAAGTGATCGAAACCTTGGGTACATTCGTTTTCTTAACATCTAAGGAGAAGCCGAAACCCTTAAGTCATTAAAGGCTTTTTCGACTTGGTCTATGGATAACATAATGTTGTATTTTGGTTTTTTTACGTGTTAGTTAGCAAAAGAGGAGAGCAAACGAGAAACTGAAAGCATCGATTCAAGTGAATCTAGATCTAGTGCATCTAAATCGACAAGGTGATATTTCAAGGCCATTAGATGTACTGGTCGATTATGGTAAGGGACTTTTTACTATGATTTTCATAGATCTGTAGTCTAATCGATTAAGTATTGGATTGTAGGAATTATAGCGTAGGGGATTTTGTCAGTGGAATCGTAAACAGGTGTGTGTATCGAACACCCCTTCATAGTTCAAATCGGCAAAAGTCGAAAAGCCGAAATACCGAAGTTCTGGCATTTTGTGGGCTTGTGAGCATGCGAACGCTCTCAAGACAATAGGAGAATGATGGATCTGAAAACGGTACTGGTAGGCGAGTCGAATGCGTTATTTTGAGCACTTCGATGAGTTAGGCCTCGGTGGGCCGAATGTGGGCCCAATGGGCTTTTGGGCCCATTTGGGTAAAAATAGGCTTAAAGGGTACGTTGATAAACTGTAATGTTAAAACAGCTAAAATCGATAACTGAATACTAAAATTGGACTGAATGGGCTTAAGTGATCAATAGGCTTGTAGGGCCCATTAGGGGTTTTAGGGCCCAGTAACTGAAATTGCTTAAAACTACTAAATTGACCGTTCAAGTGGAAGTAAAGACTGTTACTAACTGTAACCTGCTTAAAACTGGTAATGATAGTGTAAATGACTAAAATACCCCTTAGGGTGAGAAATTACTATTTTACCCCTAGGTGTAAAATTACCATTATACCCCTAGGGCTAGAATCAACTGTACTGCTTAATTTGACTGTTACTGTTACTGCATGCCATGTTATATCTATCTGTTGCATGGGTTGGGTTGATATTGGAGGAAGTGTGAGTGGCACTGCCACGTTTACTGAAAGGGGCTATGCCTCGTATTATTGGAAAGGGGCTTTGCCTCGTTATACTGTTTATCTGAGCAGTCATGCTGCGACTGTGGTGTGTGGGCTGGGTGGGTTGAGTTATTCCCCACATGGTGTGTTGGCTGGTATGGGTGGTGTGTAGCAGTTGGGTGGGTCGAGTAGTCTCCCTACATGTTATGGGCTTGTATTCATACTATTATTCTGTACTGTTTTGTTCTAGGCCTATAGTCTGAATAGGGCTCCAGCCCAGCTTACTGTTATCTGAATAAGGCTTCGGCCCAGTATCTGACTGAGACTGGATTGGGCTTAGGCCCAGTGGACTTGAGCTGATTGGGGCTTTAGATGGGTTTCTGCACACACTGAGTTTTCCAAACTCACCCTTTTCATTTCCATCCTTGCAAGTGAGCCCTAGTTCGTGGACTTAGAGCTGGGAGGGATTCAGAGTGGCCACAAGGACTGCAGTTGGTTTTTTTTATCTTGCTTAAATTATTTCACATCTTAATTACTCGTTTTACTTTTGTTTTGGGGTTTGTAATAAGGCCGCTATAATTATGTTTATTTGAGGGTTTATTTCTTTATTTATGCATGATTTATTTCATCTACAACGACACACGTTTTTCAAAATTAAACCAACATTTTCTAAACCAACCCTATAATGCTATCGGTTAACCAAGACATTAATGAAGAAGTAGCTCGTTTAATAAACGGATAGAACATAGGATGACTATCAAATGAAACGAGAATTTTTACTAAACCTTATGTATTGTTTTACAAAACTCATCACCAAACTTAGTAACTAGGCTACGCGAGTTTCTTTAGGTGATGTAGCACACCAGATTTGGCCATAACGTCTGGACCGGGTTTGGGGTGTTACAAGGAATAAATTGAAATGTGAAATCATATTGATATTAAATGATTTATGTGCATTCGATTAGTAGGCATTTGAAATGTGATCTTTGAACGTGTTTATATGGAAGTGTATATATTCGGCAAAAATAAGGTCTATGTGATATTAAACATGTTAATGAATCAATGTGTGTTTGGAAATGTTATAATTTATGTATAGATAAATGTTTGGTAATTAAATTTCATAAGTATGACTTGGTTATGCCTTAATGAATTATCAATGCCATTGAGATAATTTTTCAATTAAGAATTGAGCTATGAATTAAGTGAATGAAACTATATGTTTAAGTTTATGATTGGACATATTCGGTTTAATGATATATATATATGTATGATATGGAAATGTGAATTTCATACTTATGCCAAAGTTTATATGTGCATTTGTTTATAAAGTAATTGAATGTGAAATTATGATTAAGGAAATGTGAATTGTATAAATGTATTATGATAGTATGTATTCGGTCAAGTGAAATTTTTTTATTGATATTAAGTATGAAAGATGATTTAGGATAAAGAATGAATGCATGTTTGGACAAAACTTAATTCATGTATAGTTATATGTGGATATTTGAATTTTACAAGTATGGTTTGGTTATGTCTTATTAAATTATTATTGTTATTGAGTTAATATTTGCTTATGACTTACTAAGCTAAGATAGCTTACTCTGTGTGTGTATATTTTATAGATTTTGGAGACTAGTTACAGACTTGGAGATCGTCAGTGAAGTCTATCACACTATTGACTGCTTTCAGTACTTTTAAAAGTTGAATTAGAAACCTATGGCATGTATAGGCTATACTACTTTTCGAATATGATTGAAGTTGTATATATATGTATAAGCCATGCAAAAATGACTTGTCCATTTCATTAATCTTGGAATTTATGCTTTGGCTTGATGATTATGTTTGGTTGTGGTTTTGGTTGATTTGGTTTTGGTATACATATATAAGTATGGTTATGTTTGATATTTTACTCATGAGTTTATTGATTCAAATATGTCTTGTATTTGGTTTTATTGAAAAATGGGATTTTGTGCATATATGGCTAAAACTTTAGTTGTATAATGATAGGTATAAAATTTGATTCATAGTGTACTTTTATTGAATAGTCGAATATGAAATGACTTCATATGGTCTTGTGATTTGGATAAAGTATAATTCCTATATGTATTTTAAAGCATATGAATTTAACTTGTTTTTATTCGGCAATTGTATTTGGGTTTTGACCGTTTGAATAGTAAAATGTGGATGCTTTGTTGTGTGTTTTCAAATTATGTTAGTTTGTTAATAATTATTGCCGCATAAGAGATATATGTTTAAGACATGATATTTATATATAATGGATGTGTTAGCTTATTAAAATTCTTTCATTAAATAAAGAAATAGATAAGAATTATGTTGGTAAATTAATCACGATTTGGTATTTATATATATTTACATATAAGTATATGAAGTGCTGGGTTGATTTATATATAATTGTATGTGCTTAGTTGAATATGTATTTATTGAATTGGTCTTGAATATGAAGTTTGTTACATTGCAAATATATAGTTGTAATGTTCTTAATGTGATATGAAAATTTTGGATAATGTTTGGAATTATTTCTATGTAAGAATATACGCTTGTAAAGGGATTTATTAAGTTAAAAGTGGACATTGAATTATGCATTACTATATTCGGCTGAGGTTTTGTAAAGTGATTAAATGAATAGTACTTTAAGTTATAAGGAATTAAGTTTGTTATTTTCTAAATGGTGCCAAATGGAACTTGCCAAAAATGAGATGTGTTTGAATATCTTTATTTATTATGTCTTATATATGTGTTTATAGATTGTAGTATTATATTATATTTATGGTATGAACAAATGCAATGTGATAAAATGATATGTTCGGTGCTTATTGCTTATGACTTATAAATCTGATTATCTGTTTAGAGAGTACCACAATATGATTTGCAAAGAGATTAATTTAGTTTTATTTATATTAATAATTATCTGTTTTAAGAGTTTCAATAAAATTATGCATAGGATTATTCAGAAGTTATGTTTTGTCTGGTAATACCTCGTAACCCCTTTCCGGTGACAGATACGGGTTAGGGTGTTACACAAAATGCTTTATGCTCAAGATCAACAAGTAAATGACATGGCTTACCCTAAACAAGTTTAAAAGGTGACATCCGTAGTGGTGTTTAAATGCAATTTGGTATGCCAATAAAGCTTTAACCAATCTAGTAGACCAGTCCTTTTAAGATGGATTTAAGACTTTTTCCAGAATTTGTTTAATTTCTCTATTAGAAATTTCAGCTTGGCCATTTACTTGAGGGTGATATGCTATGGCAATTCTATGTTTCAACCCATACTTGCGCAAGGCGTTGACCATCAGTTTGCAATCAAAATGGGATCCCTCGTCACTGGTAATGGCTCTCAGTGTACCAAATCGTGTGAAAATATTCTTATGCAAAAATTTCAATACCGACTTAGCATCATTAGAGTCTAGGGCTACTGCTTCTACCTACTTAGAAACATATTCTACTACCAAAGTATGTATAGCTTGCCCACAGATGGTGGAATTGGACCCATAAAGTCTATTCCCTATACATTAAATAGTTCAATCTCCAATATACTTTGCAATGACATTTCCTATTCTCTGACAACGATCACATGACTTATAAAATTCATGAACATCTTTAAATAAACTTGGCCAATAGAATCCTGACTGAAGTACCTTGGTAGTTGTTTTCATCCCTCCAGAATGTCCTCCAAAAACTTGTCGCGTGTAAAATGATATGCAATTTGTGCATGTATACACGTCATTTCAAGTAATAAAGTGATGAGTGAATATTGTTCCCACGAGGATTAGATTGAGGTAAAAAAATGGTCAAGTTATTATAATAAAATATGATTAATGCTATGCCAAAGTTAATGATAAATATGTAGTGGCAATTAGTGGAGTAATGATGTAAGTGGAACGACAGAAATGTGCAAGTGTACACAATTGCAACAAGTAATAAAGTGACAAGTAAATGTTGAGTTATCGTACCCACAGGGACTATGAAAATGAATTACTTATGAATGCAATTTAAAACACTTTGGTGAAGAAAAATATTTTGAATTAAGGAGGTAATTAAAAAATAAGATTTTTGACTAATTAAAATAAATAAAAATAAAATAAAGTTCCAATGCACAATCTCAAAATATAATTTTAATCAAGATGACATAATTGTGTTAGATTATTACATTTCTTAACTTAAAATTATTAAACTTATGTTTATGTAGTTACGAATAAATTCACGACAACTCGGTAATTTGCTAACTTATGAACATACTTACCTATGTCAATTCAACTGATTAAACAGATTTTAATAAGCAAACGTGTTAATGCACATACATACTTATGAAATTAAAATAATCTCTTCTACATATCTCTATGCCAATCCAAACAATTAATTCAATCTCATAAGCACATAAAAGACTACATGAGGTAACAATGTATTTCTACCTTGAAACAGTTTAATCACAATAATCTTGCAAGTTATGTAAGACAAATGTATCCCTAGATACCGTTACTAATTTAACCCTCAACTACGTTAGAAGATTAAACATGGACTGATTAAGTATTGTGTCAATTAATTACAATTTCAATTCGTTTAAATAATTAATTCATTAGCTACCTTACAATTGTAATGCAAGAATAACTTAGGCATGATTTCACTTAATCAAACATCTTACCAAGGCCTATAACAACGCAAACATAATTTTAATAATTTAAGTAGACGAAATGCAATCAACCTAACACTAATTAAATTTAAGCCATATCAATTAAATTAAACATTTCAACATCACAAATATTCATAGACATGTTCATCATAACAACAACAAAAATTAAAAGGATATGGAACAAGAATCAAATCCGGTGTTTCTCTGAGGCTTGACTGGTTTGCTCCACTCTTCCTTCTCCACTTATTCTTGTTGAACTGAGGCTGCTACGAACACATTAATGCTGCTCCAATTGGTGGATGAATGACTCTTTTTCAAGAAGTGAAATCAGCAAGAGGATAAAGAAAAATGGATGGGAAATGAAGAGAGAAAGTTGCGAGAGAAGAGAAGAGATGAGAAAGTTGTGGTGTGTTTCAAATGAGCAGCCAAGGGGGGGTATATAGGTTGAGAGGGCTACTAAAAATAGCCAAAATCAGCAGCCAAAGAGCCCTCCCTTGGCCGGCCACACATGTGGCAAGTTTGAAGTTTTCAAACTTGCTATATTAAGAAAGCGGCAAATCTATAAAAGCACAAATAATGGAGGGGTCTATTTGCAATTTGACAAAGTCTTCAAGGGACATTTTGCAAGCTAATTAATCAACCAAGCAAGCTGATTGGGTCAGCATGTGGGATGGTTTTGGGCTGCCTAGCACTTTATCGGTTCGGTTTTCTCGGTTCAGCTCAACTAGGTCACTTTTCATCATTAATTGTTATAATTTATTTAACCCAAATTAATTGGATATAAATTAAAATTAATTATATTATAAATTAATACACATAATTTGGACCATCTTGGGATGAAAAATTAATGCACCTTGATGCTTCAAAAATTGTTTCTCAGCTTTGTGCTTCTAATAGTGTCTGCTGAGCCATTTTTCGCCCTTTGTGCAAATCTGTCGAAAATAATCAAAATTAATTAAAATTTATTATGTTAATAATTTAAGTACAAAATAATTATTTTATAATAATTATATGTTTTTCGACAAGAAATTTATCAAATTTGCATGAATTTGAGTTAAAAAGGGCATGAAAAAGTGTGTATATTTTTGTGTTTCCACAACCCCAAACTTAATTCATTGCTCGTCCCGAGTAATGCACAAATTTGAAAAGAATTTCTCAGAAACACCTTTGAAATATTCCTTCAGAAAAACATTCTTTCCAACAATTGTAATGCCTCGAATTTTGGGCCTAGAAGAATTGGGCCTTCGGCTTGGGTGCGTTTAAAATTCTTGAGTGTAAGACATCCACTCAATTTGCAAGTTAGAATTGTTGGGTTAGTGATTTTGAAATGTTAGAGGGTTTTTATGAAGTTCTGGGTTCAAGCTTGTGTATAGGAAAAATCTTGGTTTTGGCTTTAAGGGAACCTTGAGCTCAAGTGGGATAACTTATAAATAAAAGAGGCTAAAATAAAACACAAAAGGAGTTGTGGTCTAGTGGCAAATGGCGCCGCATGGGAGACAAGGAAGTGATGCTATAGGGGAAGCAAGGGGTCCAAGGTTCAAGTTTTGGCTCTTGCAATTTATTTTGGTTTCTCTTTTAAATAAACCTGGAAGCGAGTAGGCGGGTTTTAAAGTTAAATATGTTGGACTTATGACACAAAGGAGCTTGTGTCCTAGTGGTGGTGGCGTGACATGGCTTTCGAGAGGACTTTGGTTCGAATCCCTTTGCACGCAAAGGTTGATTATTTTGCTATGAGTTGGTTTTAGAGGATTGATGGAGAATCCCACATCGGGAAGCTAACATGAGAATAGGCGAGAAGCTGGCTTTAAATAGAGCAAACCATAAGGAGAGTACGCATACCTTTCTTGGCTTATCCCTTTCGCGTTGTGGCGTGTTCATTTGGGTTAGGCGTTGGATCATTCGTTGATCTGTATGCCGTTGGGTCACGGTGGTGGTGACCATAATTGATCGACACACCCCCTAGGGAGTCAAGGGTGCGATTGTTGGCTTCTGGGCATAACAGCGTTTAGAGTGCAGATTAACTTCAGATACCTATCAGGTGTGTATTTCACAATACTCTAGCTGTAGAACGGCAAATGCTGGAATGCTGAAATGCCGGTCACACGGCGATGGTAGCCACAAGAGTGTGCGAGCGCACGTGTGAGAGCTTTGATGTGATAGTTGAGACCATCATGAGTATTCTCGTGGGTTTAGGCTACTTTGGGCCACGATGGGTCAGAGTGGGCCATGTGGGCCCAATGGCCCGTAGGCCCAATCGGTCAAATTGTATGATTGTGTAGTAAATAATGGACTGGACTATGTGAATCTCATATCTGTGGCTAGATTTGGGCAAAAAGGGCAACACGAGCGTGTGGGCCCACTTGGGTCGAGAACGGGCCTTAGGCCCATTCGCAGCGGTATCTCTGTTTAGAATACTTGAGTCGCTTGACGCGACTATAGACCTTCTGAGGGATTTAAAAAATTATAGAAATACCCCTGATTTGCAAAATTACCGAAATACCCTCGATTTATAAAATTACCAAAATACCCTCGATTTGTAAAATCACCAAAATACCCCCGATTTGCAAAATTACCAAAATACCCCCGATTTGTAAAATACCGAAATACCCTCGATTTGTAAAATTACCGAAAGACCCCTAATTTGCAAAATTACCAAAATACCCCTGAATTATAAAATTACCAAAATACCTCTAGTTTCAAAATTACAGAAATACCTCAAGTTTGTAAAATTACAAAAATACCACTGGATTGTAAAATTACCTAAATACCTTTAATTTGGGAAATTATCGAAATACCCTTGGTTTGTGAAATTACTAAAATATCCCTAATTTATGAAATTACCGAAATACCCCTGATTTGTAAAATTACTAAAATACCCCTAGTTTGTGAAATTACCGAAATACCCCTGATTTGTGAAATTACCGAAATACCCCTAGTTTGTGAAATTATCAAAATACCCCCAATTTGTGAAATTTCTGAAATACCCCTGGATTACAAAATTACCAAAATACCCTTAATTTGTGAAATTATCGAAATACCCCTGATTTGTAAAATTACAGAAATACCCTCGATTTACAAAATTACCAAAATATCCCTGGTTTATAAAATTACAAAATACCCCCAATTTATAAAATTACCAAAATACCTCTAGTTTGTGAAATTACTGAAATACCCTTATAGGGTAAAATTACTGAAATATCCCCGTAGTATGAAATGACTAAAATACCTCTAATGGGTAAAAAGATAAGTTTGCCCTTCGATGGTTTACGACTCATTGGTGATACAATTTGATTGATTTGACTATGTTTGACTGAGAATGTATGACTGTGATTGGACTGTTGCAACTGTGATTTGTATGATTGTTTATGGGCATAACTTTTCGCATACATGACATACTGCATGCAGTTGGGATATTTGTTATGGAGGAAGAAATAGTACTGGTGGTTGTGCCACATATTTTGATATTAGCAACTTTGCTGCGGATTCTGGTTAGTGCCGCAACCGGTGCTAACACTGTAAGTGTAGGGATGGCGTAGGTGATTTATTCCCCACAGGAAGTGTAGGGTTAGATGGAGGCAAGTGTAGGGTTGGATGGGGTTAACATGCATTATTAATATAAGATTGATACCGATATGGGCTAGGCCCAACTGTGATAATATGGGCTGAGACCCAAATGATTCTGTTATGAGTTGTGACCCAAATGATTCTATAAAGGGCTTAGGCCCACTGAATTTGTACTGTTTCTATATTAGGGCTTAGGCCTAAATTGATTAACACTTGTTTATGTTTGACGAGGGTCGTACACACTGAGTTTTTGTAAATTCACCTTGTTTATTAACCTTTCAGGTAATCCAACCTTAGACGGATCGGAGTTGCGAGGGACTCGGAGAAGGCCACACACACTGCTTATGTTTTCAGTTTTGACTAATTACGTACAAGTTTTTTTACTTGGGTTGCAATAAGGCCTTTAAGATTTCTGGATTTTAAATTTTGGATTTTATTTATGGTTTTATAATTGCTAGAGGTAGAACATGGGTTTTTCCAAAACAACAACTGTTTTAAATTAAGCTTTCGCAACGAATAAGATTTTAAAAGTAATAACATTTTAAAAAGGGAATAATCTTTTTAATAAACCACGTTTTAGAATTGATCAAATGTAAACTGAGGTTTTACACAAATTTTTAAACAAGAAGTGTTTCAGTGAAAACATGGTTTTCGAAAAACACTTCAATGTGACACGCCAGATTCAGGCCTAACTTCTAGGCCGGGTTTGGGGTGTTACATTTAGTGGTATCAGAGCTAGGTTGCAAAACTCAGCTGTGGATTGGGCTTTTAAATCTGGATTTCTGAAAGAACTGTTTCAAAAAATTTGAAGTATTTGGAATGTTTTATTGAATGTTTTCCTGAAAGTACGGTTTACCGAGTCTCCGGTACCGAATCCGTAAGTTCCTTTAGATATAGACAGTACTTAAAATTAGATTTTTTTATTAATTCTGTATGCTTTAGAAATGAAGATTCTTAACTAGCACCTTAATGGATTCTGAGAGTAAGCAAAGTCCGCTAACTTTGGGTGCTGATAACCCTGAGCTTGGTACTGAGGCACTGACCAAGTTAGTAAGGGAAGTGCTGGAAGAGGTGTTCGAGGCCAGATTTAAGGCGGATGATGAAACACTTCAGGCTAGGCGCTTGGAGTGTAACAAGAAGAGAGATCGTAGTCCATTGAAGTAGGAGGCTCGTTCTGTGAAACGTGTTAAGACACGCCCGAACTTTCTGACTTGTGAGCACTGCAAAAGGTGTTATCCGGGTGAATGCCGGAGGAGGCAGGAGCAGGTCTCAGGTGCGGATCTTTGGAGCATCAGGTTCATGATCGCACGATCCCTTTTTAAAGGTGTGTTTTGTTTCGATGCGTTGTTAATATTAAAATTGTATGCATGTGCTTGTTAGGTGTGTTGGATGTATGTATGAGAAGTTCCAAGATCTAGTGAAAGTGTGACAGTAATAGTAGGAACAGAGTGCACAGCGGTAGCATAATGGGGTAGTTGTACACGACTACCCTATTGGTTGGAAATTTTGAGGACGAAATTTCCTTAAGGGGGTAGAGTTGTAACGCCCTGAATTTTGGGCCTAGAAGAATTTGGCCTTGGCTTGGGTGCTTTTAAAATTCTTGAGCGTAAGACATCTGCTCAATTTGCAAGTTAGAATTTTTGGGTTAGTGATTTTGGACTGTTACATGGTTTTTATGAAGTTCTGGGTTCAAGCTTGGGTATAGGAAAAATCTTGGTTTTGGCCTTAAGTGAACCCTTAGCTTATGTAGGATAACTTATAAATAAAAGGGGCTAAAATAAGACACAAAATGAGTTGTGGTCTAGTGGCAAATAGCGCCGTATGGGAGACAAGGAAGTGATGCTATAGGGGAAGCAAGGGGTCCAAGTTTCAAGTCTTGGCTCTTGCAATTTATTTTGGTTTCTCTTTTAAATAAATCTGGAAGCGAGTAGGTGGGTTTTAAAGTTAAATATGTTGGACTTATGACACAAAGGAGCTTGTGTCCTAGTGGTGGTGGCGTGACATAGCTTTCGAGAGGACTTTGGTTCGAATCCCTTTGTACGCAGAGGTTGATTATTTTGCTATAAGTTGGTTTTGGTTGAGGGTTGTTAGGTGTGTTGAAGGCTAAACGGTAAGCCTGAAAGATGAATGGTAAGCCTAAAGGATGAACGGTAAGCCTGAAAGTTGAACGGTAAGCTCATGAGCTTTGGTGAGTCCGCAACAAACGCAAGAGCTCAACCAAATGGCAGCCTTAGTGACATGTCACTTGTATCCTACGAATTTTTATGGTTCAAACGAGACTCGGTATTTAGCCAAAACATTTAACCAACAGGATATTCGAAACCACATCTTATTTATATAATTCATATGAATCATGTCACCAATTACTCATGTAATTTACACAAGCCATGTACCATTTCATATATACACATCATACATCTCAAGTAGCATTTTCTTTTATAACACGTATATTCATGTACTATATAATTCATATAGCTTGTGTAACATGAAATCTTTATAATCCATATCCATCTCATTTACAAACACATATCATATAACTTATAATACTTTTCCATACTATATCATGTAATTCGGTGGCAGCAACAAATTTATAGAGTCGATAATTCTATAAATTATTTATTACACATACATATTCATTCAATTAAAACAATTACAATAGCTAATAGTTCAATTTTTAACCATACGAACTTACCTCATAATTGCTCGTATAATCGTTTACCCGTCTATCTTTCATTTGCCCCGATCAAGTTATGATATTTGTTTATCTTGATCTATACGAATTCAAAATAATCTATTTATTCATCAAATCATTCAATTTAACCCATATACATGTATTTTGGCCTATTTACAAAATAGCCCTTATAATTCCACACTTTGACACTTTCGTCCTTTATACACAGAATGGGAAATTACAAATTTTTAGCCATAATTCGTCATGGCCAAATGTTCATATATTCTATTCAAGCCCATATATTCAATTATTTCACATTTTTAACCATAAAATTTCTATCTTTTTTAATTTAATCCCTAGTTCACATTTTTATCAAAAATCACTTTATAAAACTTGTATATCTAGTAACGACCATCAATAATCTAGCATAAAACTTCAAAATACACATGTATTAAACAATGACACATTTCAAAAACATCATCAATTTCAGAAATTGAGGTACGGGCTAGCAATACGAAGCTGCAACGAGCTCAAAAACATAAAAATAATTAAAAACCGATCAAAAACCGTACCTTAATAGCTAAATGAAGCTTGGCTGAATGCAAGGTATAAAAATGGCTAGGTTTTTCTTGTTTATTCGGTGAAGAAGAAGAAACATAAAAATATAATATGGTTTTGTTTAAATAATAACATATAAACCATTTTACATAATTAACCTTTAATAAACTATATGAAAATCATACAAAATATGGACATAATTGTCCACCACCATCCATACACATTAATGAAGGGTAAACTTCACTTTAAGGACTTCTAATTATAAAGCCACCGCCATTTAAGTCACTTATTTAATAGAACTCATATTTTAGCGTTATGCGATTTAGTCTTTTTTACCAATTTAACTATTTAAACGGTAAAATTTCTTTTTGAAATTTTCACACAGTAATTCTATCATGCTGTAAGACTTATTAAAATAATAAAATAAATATTTTGACTCAGTTATGTGGTCTCAAAACCACCTATTCTGTTCAGACTCAAAAATAGGCTGTTATAACTCTCCCCTCTTTGGGGATTTTCGTCCCCAAAAATCTTACCAGAATACAGATCAGAGTATTGCTTTTTCATATTCTTTTCAAATTCTCATGTAGCTTCGAAATTTTCAGTTCTTGAATCTTTAAAGCTAAGATTCTGATTCGCTCTTCACTATACAACATATCGGATTGTAATTCAATCTTGGAGGAATAAATTATATGTGAAGGATCTGATCGGTACCGTCGCTACATAGATGTATGAAACACTGATCTTATTCTCTCGTAAATCTCATACAGCGCAATATACCACATATTCAACTTTACTTTAGTCAGATTAAAGAATCTTTTCTCACAGTGTGATTTTCAAAAATATTCAGTCGCCAATCTTGAAATTCAATATCTTTATATTTTAAAACCCTATACATTTTTCGTCGATGTGAAACTGCTTTCAACTGTCATGTATTACTTTCGCTTTTTCCTTCCATCTCTTTGATCAGATTAACCTAGTGGATCTTTCTCTCACATAACTCTATCCAGTACAACGAAGTTTGGAAATTTTTAAAACACAGTAACAAAATATATTTCCGAGAATTTGAATCATTTGACCATCAGCTTGAGGATGAAATGCTGTATTAGAACTCAAACTTGTATCCCAAAACTTACTGTAGCTTTCTACCAAATCATAATATAAACCTCGGGTTCTCAAGATAATGGAGACCGACATGCTATATAATCTGAAAATCTCTAAAATATACAACCCAACAAGTCTATCAAAAGAGAAATCTGTACGTATAGAAATGAATGTGCAGACTTTTTAAACGTTCGACAGTAACTCAGATAACATCTCTCTGTTTCAGTGATACTCATAATCCCAATACAGAATCCATCGTATTACTATCCCATTTTTCATTATGAATCATCTCAAATTATAACAATCCCGAAGGCACATATTAATCAGTTTATCTTGCTGATACTTTAAACTTCTAAGCGTAGAGTAAAAAATTTCATACCTGTCTATCGATATAACTGTTTCAGATTATTGAACATCTTGTTTTTCTTAGAAAAATAGGCTAATTACTACTGTGAGCTTCATGTATCAATTGCTATAAAATCTCTTGATTTATTAGTACTTAAACTCTATTTCAGAACAACAAGTAATCATCATTTCTAATACCAAACGCTAAGTCAAAAGACATCTCCCCTTGTACTATTTTAGCTAGCAATTCATACCTTAATTCTAGGTCCCACAAACTTACTAAATAAACATCAATTTAGCTTCTTAACCTAGCTATTATAGAATCACTTTCTTAATTAAATCTGATCCGATAATTATAATTCTGTTTCATATCTTCTAGAATATGAATTCTTCATTCAGACTACCCGTCTGTTCACCCGTGAGCGTATAAAATTCATTTTCCGAACCTAAGGGTAAACTCAAGTACAAAAAAATCAAATACTTTTCAAATGAATAACCCAATCAGATTAAACAAATGAGTCGATCTCTCCTGTCGATAATGCAGTTTGGAACAAAAGTGAAAACCAAATATAATTCCAATAACAACCAGTGCAGAATCACAACCTTTATAAATCCAAGATTTGTATAACAATAATACATAATCAAACCAGAAATTATAATCGAAGCAAATATGATTATATCCATTCAATAAATATCTCTCAGAAATAACCATATAGAATTATAAGAAAATTGAGATACTAAAATCCCAAATATAATACTATACTAAACTTTTTCAGAGAGCACCCATATCAGATGTTATACATCTCAATGATGTCTTAAAGAAAATCCAGAAGTAAAGCATCATTCATATGCACTAGAATCAACGGTAACAGAAGCAATATAATCTTCATGTATATTCAATAGAACAATAACCAAGAGAGACAGAATACTAACATCATATAGATTTTATAGTCGACCTTTAATCGACACAATGTAATAGAATACCAGAGAAAATAGAATAATGCTGACCGTAACCCAAACAGCCCAACAATGCTTTTGTATATCAATATATTAAATAATGTTCTCATATGATAATAATTTCTTCTGAAAATATATAACTACCATACCTCTGAGGATAAATGAACACATAGAATACCCAAAAGAAATCATTATAATTTAACTATACTGCGATACTCAGATGTCTTTATAATTTAACACTATCCTACTAACTGTTTCTATCATCATTAAAATCACATCATCCCGTTCACTATTGAAATCAACTTAGAAGAAATTCTGGTAATACATTCTTTAATTATCATTCTTGAATAATTCAGTTAACTGAAGTAAATTTCTTCTTTAACAACGACTTTGCGTAATTAGAACAATCTTCTGAGCATTTTGTCATCTCTTCCAGAACAGTCTTCACTTGCTAACCTATTCTCATATCTAACCATGTTATATATTGTTCAATCCTTGAACTCATTTATTTCCCACTTGGGAACTTATCCAATCCAAATATGGTAAATTTCATTGTAACTCTATACTGGAAAGGGGGTGAAGGTTGTAAAGCCTCATAATTTGACTATCATATATATTCACATAAAACATAATATTTATCAATAACAAAACATTTTTATACTCTTATTCATACCTTTATGAGTTTCAACTCATTACTAACACATTTTACTCGATATTCAAGTATCACAATTAGTACTATCAGAATTAGCTCGGTTGGAAAGTACATCTGTCTAATTAAAACCAATTCTCGTTAGAGTCAAGAAATATCACACTATCTCAGGTTAAATATGGCATGTATAGCTAGACTTGTATACACTACAGTAGTCCTAGAATTGACTAAACCGTAGCTCTGATACTAGTAAAATGTAACACCCCTATCCCGTAATTGTTGCTGGAATAGGTAAGGGGCATTACCAACATATAACACAGTTCAGAATAGTAAAATTATAAACTTTTAACAAATAGCATCACAATTCATGAGTGTCAAACATTCATAGTCATAGCATGCTTTAATTGAGCATATAGAGTTCTAATTATACCAATTCAGACATGAAACTTACCAATCCATCTTTATCAAAAAGCCAACATCATTCATCAATCTACCACATTATAGACAAACCATATAGAACTTTCATATCAAACCAACCACATTTAACTCAAGCCATATCTCATAGCTTTGACAGGTACCAAACTTGTACCAAAATCAACCAAATAAGTAGCCATGTAATTCAACCTATAAACTAGCCTATACATGCCATATTACCATATTTCAAGAGTTCAATATTACCAATCGTCTCCTGGATAGTGTGATGAAATCTTCGATGACTTCTAACCCGAGTGAGCATTCAAATCACTGTAAAATACAAAAAATAAATTGAGTAAGCTAATAAGCTTAGTAAGTTCGTATAATTAACAGTACTATTTATCGTTTAACAAATATTTCACCATTTAAATAAACTTGATGACATGTAATCCAACTCTAGAAAATTCAATATCTCTTAACAACCATACAATTCAGGTATGGATTCATCAATTTTCACTTACTTAACATATAATTTATCAAATATCACTTACTTGTCGAGCGTACCAGGTATACATGTACTGATTCATAACATTATTTCTATTCTCGTAACATCATCTTTTCCGTTGAACCGTTGAAACCAACATCGAATACCCGTATCTTACACACTAAGTGCCATATATGTGGTTTAACCATTTATATCTCATATCATCTATGTAACATCAATATCATATAGTTCACATGGCATTTGTGTCAATTTATTTCAATACGTATGACCTGTAACGCATTCATATAACTAATAGCAGAATAAGGCCCATATAAACATTAACTCATCAGTAACAACAGTAATTCATTTTCAAATTAGTCATTTAACATCAATATATTCATCCATTCATAAGGATGAAACCAATATGTAATGTCTTTATAACATTCAGTTTATCTCTCATTTCAAATCTACCTTCTATATAAATCATGCCACATTTCATAATTATATTTCATTTAAACCATGTATTAATTCATCTATACAAATCATTGATCTCATGTAAAATTTCAATACACGTATCATTTCATTTATCTATTACTTAAACTACATCACATATCATCTTTCATTTCTATAATTCATATGTGTACCATGTAACCTTTCATCTATACAATCATACATTTCATATAACATATAAATCATGTAACATATGTCATGTAATCATATACTTGTAACATGTAATTCATGTAATTCATGTAGTTCATGTATCATAAACCATGTCTCATATATTTCTTGTGTAACACCCCAAACCCAGCCTAGAAGTTAGTCCCGAATTTGGTGTGTCACATTGAGGTGTTTTTCGAAAACCTTGTTTCCATGGAAAACCCTTTTTATTAAAACTTGTTGCCATTTAAAATTTGTGTAAAATCTCAAATTTCGTATGCATATTTTTAAAACGTGGTTTATTAAAAGACGTTCTCTTGTAAAATGTTATTACCTTTAAAACCTTAATTGTTACGAAGCCTAATTTAAAATAGTTGCAGAAACGTGATATTTTTTAAAATAGTTGTTGTTTTGGAAAAACCGTGTTTGACTTCTAACAATTATAAAACAATAAATAAAATCCCAAATGTAAAAACCAGAAAGTTTAAAAGGCCTTATTACAACCCAAACTGGAATAAAGTACTTAAAAGTAAATCAAGACAGAGCATAAGCAATGTGTGGCCTTCTCCGAGTCCCTCGCAGCACCGATCCTCCTAAAGCTAGGGATTACCTATACAATTATTAAACAGGGTGAGTTTTATGAAAACTCAGTGTGTAACCCCTACCATATAAAACGAATAGTCAGTCATATAAAAGAATTAAAAGTCTGGGCCCCAGCCCTGCTACAATTCTAGTATCAATTGGGCCTTAGCCCACTATAACAAACAGTACCTGATGGGCCTTAGCCCATTACAGAATCAGAAACATTATCAGGTTAGAATCAAAATCTGAATCAGAATCAGGTGGGCCTAAGCCTAAAACAGAATCAGTAACAGCATAAAACAGATATGCAGAATAGATTGGGCCGAAGCCCTATACAGAACAAATCAGTCTGGGCCTTAGCCATATACAGAATAGTGTGGGCCAAGCCCATAGCAGAATCAGAACAATATGTGAATGCAATCCCAACCCAGTCCAGCCATCACACCACCCGTACCAACCCAACACACTATGTGGGGAATAACTCGACCCACCTAGCCCTACACACCAATGACGCAGCCATGCTGCTAATTGAAATGCGGCTTTAAGCCTTTAGTAGCAGTATCATAATTGGCACAAAGCCATCAGTAACTGTAATAGGATTGGCACATAGCCATCAATTAGGGTAATATAACCAGCGCACAACCATGGGTAAATGTGGTCGACACACAGTTATCAGTAAATAAGATTGGCACATAGCCTTCGGCAAATATAATCGGCACAAAGCCATGATCCCGATAGCACAGAACCATATGTTGGTTGGCACAGAGCCATACTCAGAATAAATGGCATTAAGCCCTTAGTCGGTCTACAGTCGTCTTGTACGACCCGTGCGACCTTATCAGATTATTACTGGATCCACAGTTGTCTCGTGCGACCTGTACGATCCTATTAGAACAGAACTTCCTCCATATCAATGTCCCAACCCAATATGTCGTGTATGTTATGCTCAATCATCACACATGTATGCAGAATGGCCATGTTCAGTATCAGTCATTTAAACATATATTAAAACATATCAATCACACAACCACGGTCACGTCAGTCAAATCACTATCATACAAACATAGTCAAATTCGTCAAACACACAGTTCAAGTCAGTCACTTGCCCACAAGGGCAAAACAGTCATTTAACACCCTAGGGGCAAAATGGTAATTTTACCCCACAAGGGTATCTCGGTAATTCTACCCTACAGAGGTATTTCAGTAATTCTACCCTACAGGGGTATTTCGATAATTCTACCCTACAGGGCTATTTCAGTAATTTTGTAACCTAGGGGTATTTCGGTAATTTCACAAACTAGGGGTATTTCGATAATTTCACAAACTAGGGGTATTTCGGTAATTTCACAAGTCAGGGGTATTTTGGTAATTTTGTAAATTAGGGGTATTTTGGTAATTTAAAATTTGGGGTATTTTCGTAATTTATGAATTGGGGTATTTCTATAATTTTGTAAACTGAGGGTAAAACAGTAATTTTAACAAATTAAGGGTAAAACGATAACTTTACAAATTTGGGGTAAAACAGTACTTTTACAAATTGGGGATGTTTCTGTAATTTTACAAATCGGGGGTAATTCGGTAATTCTACCCTATAAGGGTATTTCAGTAATTTTATCAATCCCTTAAAAATTATACAGTCGCCTCGAGCGACTCAAGTATTTTAAACAGAGATAACGTTGCGAATGGGCCTAAGGCCAGTTCTCAGCCCAGGTGGGCCCACACCATTGTGTGGCCCTTTAGCCCAAAACTAGCCACAGATATGAGATTCACCTAGTCTAGTCCAATATTTACGACACAATCATACAATTTGCCCGATTGGGCCCACAAGCCCAATGGGCCCACATGGCCCATTTTGGCATTCCGGCATTTGCCGTTCTACAGCTAGAGTAGGGTGAAGTACACACCTAATAGGTATCTTAAGTTAATCCACGCCCTGAACGCTGCTATACCCAGAAGCCAATAATAATCGCACCCTTGACTCCCTAAGGGGGTGTGTCGATCAACTACGGTCACCACCACCGTGACTCAATGGCATACAGATCAACGAATGATCCAACGCCTAACCCAAACGAACACGCCATAACGTGAAAGGGATAAGCCAAGAAATGTATGCCTACTCTCCTCATGGTTTGCTCTATCTAAAGCCAGCTCCTCACTTATTCTCATGTTAGCTTCCCGATGTGGGATTCTCTATCAATCCCCCAAAACTAAAGCATTTGCAAAATAATCAACGTTTGCATGTAAAGGGATTCGAACCATAGTCCTCTCAATAACCATGTTACACCACCACCACTAGGACACAAGCTCCTTTGTGTCATAAGTCCAGCACATTTAACTTTAAAGCCCGCCTACTCACTTTTAGATTTATTTAAAAGAAAAACCAAAATAAATTGCAAGAGCCAAGACTTGAACCTTGGACCCCCTTGCTTCCTTTATGGCATCACTTCCTTGTCCCCTAAGTGGCGCTACGTTGCCACTACACCACACTCCTTTTTGTGTCTTATTTTACCTTGATTTATTTAAGAGTTATACCACCTGAGATCAGGGTTCCACTAAGGCTAAAAATCAAAATTTTTCCTATGGCCTAACTTGAACCCGGGACTTCATAGTACCCTCTAAACACTTCAAATCACACATTTGAATTATTTAGGCCGCCTTTTAACTGATCTAAAACTCAAGACCCAATACTTCTAGGCCCAAAATTCGGGGCGTTACATCTTGTATCATATAATTCATATACATCTTGTATTTTTTGTATCATGTATTTGTATCGGTATAATGCCCGTTGAACCTTTGAAAACATCGAGGGATACTCGAGTGATACACACTAAGTGTATATATATATGTAATCCGTCAATTCATCATATGTGCTCTTTCGAGCAATGTACGGTATGCTCTTCCTGAGCCGATAATGATAAGCCCGAAGGCTACACGGTAAGCCCAAAGGCTGAACGGTAAGCCTGCCCTAAGGCTGAACGGTAAGCCCGAAGGCTGAATGGTAAGCTCAATGGCTGAACGGTAAGCCCAAAGGCTGAACGGTAAGCCCAAAGGCTGAACGGTAAGCCCGAAGGCTGAACGGTATGCCCAAAGGCTGAACGGTAAGCTCATGACCTATGGTGAGTCCGCAACAAATGCAAGAGCTCAACCAAACAGTAGCCCTAGTGACATGTCACTTGTATCCTACGACTTTCTATGGTTCAAATGGGACTCGGAATTTAGTTGAAACATTTAACCAATAGGTAATTCAAAACCACATCTCATTTATATAATTCATATGAATCATGTCACCAATTACTCAAGTAATTTACATAAGCCATGTACCATTTCATATATACACATCCTACATCTCAAGTAGCATTTTCTTTTATAACACGTATATTCATGTACTATATAATTCATATAACTTGTGTAATATGTAATATTTATAATCCATATCCATCTCATTTATAAACACGTATCATATAACTTATAATACTTTTCCATACTATATCATGTAATTCGGTGGCAGCAACAAATTTATAGAGTTGATAATTCTATAAATTATTCATTAGACATACATATACATTCAATTAAAACAATTACAGTAGCTAATAGTTCAATTTTTAACCATATGAACTTACCTCGTAATTGCTCGTATAATAGTTTACCCGTCTATCTTTCATTTGCCCCGATCAAGTTATGATATTTGTTTATCTTGATCTATACGAATTCAAAATAATCTATTTATTCATCAAATCATTCAATTTAACCCATATACATGTATTTTGGCCTATTCAAAAAATAGCCCTTATAATTCCATACTTTAACATTTTAGTCCTTTATACACAGAATGGGAAATTACAAATTTTTAGCCACAATTCATCATAGCCGAATGTTCATATATTCTATTCAAGCCCATATCTTCAATTATTTCACATTTTAACCACAAAATTTCTATCTTTTTCAATTTAATCCCTAGTTCACATTTTCATCAAAAATCACTTTATAAAAATTGTATATCTAATAACAACCATCAATAATCTAGCATAAAACTTCAAAATACACATGTATTAAACAATGGCATATTCTAAAAACATCATCAATTTCAGAAATTGAGGTACGAGCTAGCTATACGAAGCTGCAACGAGCTAAAAAACATAAAAATCATTAAAAACCGATCAAAAACTGTACCTTAATTGCTAAATGAAGCTTGGTCGAATGCAAGGTATAAAAATGGCTAGGTTTTTCTTGTTTATTCGGTGAAGAAGAAGAAACATAAAAATATAATATGGTTTTGTTTAAATAATAGTAGCATATAAACCATTTTACATAATTAACCTTTAATAAACTATATGAAAATCATACAAAATATGGACATAATTGTCCACCACCATTCATACACATTAATGAAGGGTAAACTTCACTTTAAGGACTTCTAATTATAAAGCCACAGCCATTTAAGTCACTTATTTAATAGAAATCATATTTTACGCGTTATGCGATTTAATCCTTTTTACCGATTTAACTATTTAAACGGTAAAATTTCTTTACTTAATTTTCACACAGTAATTCTATCATACTGTAAGACTTATTAAAATAATAAAATAAATATTTTGACTCGTTTAGGTGGTCCTGAAACCACCCGTTTTGTTCAGACTAAAAAATGGGCTGTTACACCCAATCTGTAATTGTGCCTTGACTATAACCTGTCTTCTTTATGTTTGCAAGAATTTTAGCTTTCAAGTACAAAATTGTTATCATAAAGGGAAAGTAAGCTAGACCAGAATGTCTAGCAGCACAATTTCGCATTTCTCTTAGGATCATTTTTCCCACCTCAATGGTCTTTCCAATTAAAATCGACTATAAGAAGACCATTCGCTCTAATGAAATTGTAGTCCCATGTGAAATAGGCATAAGACTGAATCAAATGAAATAGAACCATACCTTCAGAGTGGTGTCAAATGTTCTCTTCGACAAGTGTGATTCCTTGCTTTGACACCGTCCACTTAGAACCTAGAACTGTAAGTTACTCGAGAATTTCTTGGAGATTTTCAGACTCAATGTTGCTCATCAAGGAAGAATATTCGTCATTTTCAAAATCAGGTAATTCAAAGAATTCATTAATAGTATTTGAGGTTATTGGTACCTTGATTCCACGAACAAACCTGAGCATATGATGGAAACAAATATTCTCTCAAAAGTATAACTATTAATAATTCAACAAATTAAAAAATTAAATAAAATTAAAATTCAAGAGAAAAAATTGTCTTACCACCCTTTTTATAAAAATTAAGAACTCCTTAAAAATTAATTATAAATCAAAAGAGGTCAAAATAGGGTAGGTTGGAGGGTTATTGGCTAAGGATGTTGGTGTGAGACTGGTGTGCAGCACGTATGTGTGAGGGAGCAGGCAGTAGTGCGCGAGCTAGGGCTAGAAGTAGCACTAGGCGCGCGGGTTCTGGTAGGCGTGTCGAGCAGGCCTGGCGTGCGTAGCTATGCAAGCCACAAGTAGCAACGCCGAGTGGCCAACAACGTTGGCGCGCACAAGCTAGGGCTAGGGGCAACACAAAGTGCTTGGAGCAAGGTGTGCAACACGCGATGGCGGTAGGTGCATGTAGGGTGAACTGCTGGCCGAATGGCTTTTAGGCCGTGTTGCGGCTAGGGAGTTGGGGGCTTGCGGCACAAGGCGATTTGGTATTTGGTGGGGGTGGAGTTTGAGTGATGAATAATGGAGAAGGTTGGTAGAATTTATAATGAAGGGAGTAGGGGTTAAAGTAGAGTTCTTAGAACAATTTAATAATTAAAATATTCTAAGTTCTATTTCTACACAAAGTTAACAACAAATAATAATTAATAAAATGCATATTAAATTATTATTTTCAATTAATTTATTAAAATAAAAAATTATTAAATAAAATATGATTAAATTTAAACAAATCCTAATGTAAAGTTGATAATAAATAATACATAATATAATGGATGTAATTATATATTAATGATTATCATTTTTTATAAAAAACTAAAAACTTTTATTCTAGGTGCCTTTTAAAAATATTTACAAAAAAAGGCATCTAATTTTTAATATTTACAAAAAGAACAACTAAATTTTGGAAATAATTCAATTAAGTACCTAGACTTAAGGAAAATTCAAATTTGAATTGTAATTTAAAACTTGGATCAAAATTGACCCTTTTTATTTGAAAACTAAAAATTTATTTTGTCATTTAGGGGATAATTTCTCGAAAGATTATGTTAAAATCAATTCCTAGGAAAAATTGAAGGGGTTATAAGCAGTCTCGCTTAAGTTCCAATCTCTTAGACAGAATTTATTTAAACATACTAATCCCGGAAATATACCATAAATCATTTATTTAAAAAAAAAGAAAACAAGAAATTTAATCATCTGATAAAATGAATGAGATTTGATCCTGTTGAATTTTATCGCCCCGGTAGTGTTTTAAGCGCTGAGTATTAACTCAAAAATTACCTCCCTTACTTTGAAGTTCAACAACTGTAATACCCCTTACCCGTATCCGATACCGAGATAGAGTTTGAGGCATTACCAGACTTACACACACATAAACATACAAAGCCGAGTCATAAAATTTGCGTCCAATTTAAAACTTTTCAAACATATTCATAGCATCCCTATTACGGGCTTATGAGGCCCTAACCATATATTGGAGGGGGTTAGAGACTAAATCTAGAACTTTTGAATCTTCTACAACACTTAGAAAAATTTCATGTTTTGGAGAGTCACACGCCCATGTGGTTCGGGACACGCCCGTGTCCACAACCTGTGTAACTCTCTGTTTATGACGTCATCAACAATTTAGGGGCACACGGCCAAGTCACACGCCCGTGTGCTAGGCCGTGTGGCAAATTTAATTTTCGCATTTAAGATGTAGACTTCATATGGCTCTGCCTGTTTGTTTACTACTGGACATTCTGTTTCTCAAAACTAAGGTGTAGGGGACATACGTCCTATCAACATGCCCATGGGGCTGACCGTGTGTCACACACGGCCCAGACACACACCCGTATGTCTACCCGTGTGGACAAAAATAAGGCTATTTACCAAGCCACTTGCCACCTTGAAAAACAATCATGCTTATACCAATTTCAATAACACATAGCATGATATAATTTAGCAACCAAACATCTTTAATTGAGATGTCTACACATCATTCACATACCACAATCACCGTGTGTGATCCTTACACAATTATCAACTCAATCATGTAAGTAACCATATTCATGAAAGACATCATCACATGATTATACTAATAACCAACATTAGGCAATTTCAAATGACCTTATACAAAATGATGATCACACCAATATAAGCCCACACGTTAAGCCAAAATAACTATGACACATATACAAAATAATCAAGTCCCTATACATGCCATATTTTCAAGGTGCTATAATTATCAATACCCAAAATAAAGCCTTGATAGTGTGTTGCGTTACTCCGACTATTCCTGATCCCCTAGCTAGCTTGGTAACCCTATAAAATAAGGGAAAAAAAGAGGGGTAAGCTATATAGCTTAGTAAGTTTATATGCAAATAATAAACATCTTATTTATAACTTAATCATACACATTCCATCATGGGAATTGATATAAACATTACTAAACTCTCATGGCCATTTCTTACCCAATCATAACCTTACCATAAGAGCATTGCAACACATTACTTTTTAACTCATCATTATTCTTCCATCCAAAAGTCATATGGACTTTGTACGTACCTGTATTACTTACCTTAAACGTATATTTGCTCTCGTTTAAACAAGGCCCGTTAAACCATTCGGAATCAACAAGGATACCCGAAAGTCAGACATAGGTCATACAATGCCATATCCTAGATATGGTCTTACATGTAATCCAATATCGATGCCAATAGCCCAGCTATGGTCTTACACGATAACTCATATCGAAGCCATGTCCCAGACATGGCTTTACACGAAATTTTGTATTGACGCCATGTCCTAGACATGGTCTTACACATACTACCATACTGATGCCATATCCTAGATATGGTTTTACACGGACCAGATATGGTCTTTGTAACACCCCAAACTCGACCTAGAAGTTAGGCCTGAATCCGGCGCATCACATTGAAGTGTTTTTTCGAAAACCAAGTTTTCATTAAAAATCCTTCTTATTATTTAAAAGCTTAACTCTCGGTTTGCGTCGTTACTTCAAAAACATAGTTCATTGAAAAACAATTTACTTTTAAAACCTTAATTACTGTCATAAGTGAAAACCAAGTAAGTTTGCGGAAGCTTTATAAAATTTCGTAGTTTGCAAAAACGTGTTGATTTGAAAACAGTTAACGTTTTTGAGAAAATCGAGTTCTACTTAGAGCAGATAAAAAACGCAATAAACAAAAACCTAGCTTTAAAATCTAGAAATTATAAAAGGCTTTATTACTAACCAAACTCAAAATAAAGTACTTGAGAGTAAATAGTCCAAAACAGAAATCATAAGCAGTGTGCAGCCTTCTCCGAGTCCCTCGCAGCTCCGATCCGTCTAAGGTTGGGAATTGCCTGAAAGGTTAATAAACGGGGTGAGTTTACGAAAACTCAGTGTGTAATCCCCCTATTAGAGTAACAGTCAGTAAACAAAAATAAAAATAGAACCAAACTGGGCTGGAGCCCTTTAGCAGAATCAGGTGGGCCTAAACCCTATTCAATATCGGTGGCCTTTGGGCCTTAGCCCATAGTGGCCTCAGTTGGGCCTGAACCCATATCACAAAACCAATATGCTTATGCAATGTGCAATTACCCATAACCAACCCTGTACACCCCCTTCCAACCCTATGCTCCTGTGGGGAGATACTCGACCCACCCATCCTTATTACAACCCGATATGGAACCAGTGCGGCCCCACTTAACAGTGTAGCATAGCTACTTATATACAGTGTAGTACCGATTACGGCACTACTTAACGGTGCAGTAAAACTACTCGTGGCTTAAAAAGCCTTTAGTAGTAGTATTATAATTGGCACAAAGCCATAGGTAACTGTAATAGGATTGGCACATAGGGTAATATAACCGGCACAAAGCCTATGATATCGGCACAAAGTCTTCAATATTGGCACAAAGCCCATAATTACGGCACACAGCCCTCGATAACATTATCGGTGCAGCATAGTTGTTCGGTGGCTAAAAAGCTTGCGATGGCTATAAAGCCTTCGGTGGCTAAAAAGCCTTTGTTGGATCCACAATCGTCAAGCGACCGTGCGACCCTCATATACACTTCCTCCAATCATAACCCAACCCATATGCAACATATAATCTCATGAATGCATCATAATACACATATGACATACAAATCGTACATATATCACACAGGGGCATTTTAGTCATTTTACCCTTAGGCATATCAGACATCATTTCATCGTGGGCCCAGGTACACATTCTAGCCCATTAACAATTTCAGATTTATCCGGAGTATTTAAGTTACTATTATGAAAGTTACAAATTTACTGGGCCTAAAAGCCCGTTACATAGCCCAAGATGGGCTCATACATTAATATGTATATCACATAGCATGCTTACGAAAGACAGTCACATTCATAGCTTAAAACAGTTACCTACCCTCAACAGCATAATCGTAATTCTAACCTACAGGGGTATTTTGGTAATTCTACCCTATAAGGTATTTCGGTAATTCTACCCTACAGGGGTATTTTGGTAATTTTACCTTATAAAGGTATTTCAGTAATTTTGCAATCTGAGGGTATTTCAGTAATTTTGCAATCCAACGGTATTTCGGTAATTTTCCACAAATCGAGGGTATTTCGATAATTTTACGAATTAAGGGTATTTTAGTAATTTTACTATTTTGCAAATTAGGGGTAGTTTTGTAATTTTGTAAACCAGGGGTAAAATGGTAATTTTACAAATTAGGGGTAAACCGGTAATTTTACAAATTAAGAGTAAAACAGTAGTTTTACAAATCAGGGGTAA
The DNA here is from genome assembly GCA_020496765.1 of Gossypium stocksii. NCBI lineage: Eukaryota > Viridiplantae > Streptophyta > Magnoliopsida > Malvales > Malvaceae > Gossypium > Gossypium stocksii. Next base: position 63,364,736 of record CM035622.1, read on the forward strand.
AATGATAATTTTACCAATCAAAGGTAAAACAGTACTTTTACAAATCGGGGGTATTTCTATAATTTTGTAAATCGGGGATATTTCTGTAATTTTACAAATCGAGGGTAATTCTGTAATTTTGCAAATTGGGGATATTTTTGTAATTTCTTAACACTATGGGTTTAATTACACACCTTGGCCCATCAACAAGTCCTCGTTGGCTAAAGTGAACAGATACTATGCACCAGGTAGGATTCCAGAGAAGAGGAGGTGAGTCATTAAGACCGCTTAAGTACCAAGTTCCCCTAAATCCAATCCTAGACATGCATATACGCATTGCCACACTTCAACCCTATGACTTGTCCACAGTCACACTTAATTGATTAATTAAGTTTTATGTCTGCTTAAACAATTATTAGATACTAGCCCAAAAGTCCATTAAAAAACCCTAACAAGTCCATTTGGCCCATTTCAACCTATCAAACAAGGGTTAGAAGTACACACCTGATAGGAATCTGAAGTTTATCCGCGCTCCGAACACTGCTATGCCTAGAAGCCTACAGTAATCGCACCCTTGACTCCCAAGAAGTGTGTTGATCAAATTCGGTCACCACCACTGTGACCCAACGGCATACAGATCAACGAATGATCCAACGCCTAACCCAACGATCATGACACAAAGCGAAAGGGATAAGCCAAGAAAGGTATGCCTACTCTCATCATGGTTTGCTCTATTTAAAGCCAGCTCCTCATCTATTCCCATGATAGCTTCCCGATGTGGGATTCTCCATCAATCCCCAAAAACTAAAGCATTAGCAAAATAATCAACCTTTGAGTGCCAAGGGATTCAAACCAAAGTCCTCTCGAGAGCTATGCCATGCTACCACCACTCGGACACAAGCTCCTCCTCATCTATTCCCATGATAGCTTCCTGATGTGGGATTCTCCATCAATCCCCAAAAACTAAAGCATTAGCAAAATAATCAACCTTTGAGTGCCAAGGGATTCAAACCAAAGTCCTCTCGAGAGCTATGCCATGCTACCACCACTCGGACACAAGCTCCTTTGTGTCATAAGTACAACACATTTATCTTTAAAATTAGCTTACTCGCTTTTAGATTTATTTAAAAGGGAAACTAAAATAAATTGCAAGAGCCAAGACTTGAACCTTGGACCCCCTTGCTTCCTTTATGGCGTCACTTCCTTGTCCCCTAAGTGGCACCACTTTGCCATTACACTACACTTATTTTTGTGTTATGCTTTCACCAAAAATATTCTTAAAGCTTACCCACTAACGTCAAGGCTCCCATAAGAGAAAAACATAAATTTTTGCTAAGGCCCAAGTTTGAACCCAGGACTTCTCCAACACTCCCAAACTTTTTAGCCATCATACCAACACGCCATCCAGCGAATATGGGCCCGGGGCCCATTACGCACCCAAGTGGGGCCTACGTGCTTGCATGGCCCACTAAGCCAGATTTGCCCATAGCCACGTGTATGACACAGCCGGTCCATTAATTCCCGTAAGTCCAAAGACAACAACCCGTGTGGGCTCACAAGCCCATTGGGCCCACACGACCTATTCTTCTAGGCCTAATTTTGGGGTGTTACAGTCTTACACGGAATCTCATATCACATGCTGATGCCATATCCCAAATATGGTCTTACACAGAATCACATGTCGATAACCTCAATGCTATGACTCTTCTATCCTGTAATGTTCCTAGGGTTCGTATTGGACTTTCACACTTACTGAATTATTATCGATCTCGTTCATATAATTAAACTCGTCCACATGGTCAATTATACAGTCAAGAAATAATTAAACTTTTAAACATAATATAACAATGCATTATTTACACATAAACTTACCTCGGTACAAAAATGACTATTTTGCGATTTAGTCTACTACCTTGTCCTTCCCTTCGTCAAGGTCAATTCCTCGTCTTTCTTGATCTATAATAACACATTTAACTCATTTAATTATCACATTATTCAATTAGGCCCAAAAATGATATTAAGGAAAAATTACATTTTTGCCTTTAACTTTTCACTTATTTACACATTAGTCCCTAGGCTCGTAAAATGAAATGTATTCATTTTCTTTGCTACTCAAGCCTAGCCGAACTATTTCCATACTCATACTAACACATATTTTTCATTTAATCACACTTCCTACACATATTTTTAAAACTTTTACAAAAAGGTCCTTTTATGTAATTTCATCAAAAACCATTTAGTAAAAGTTGTTAAACATATATCAAACTTTCATATTCTTCCATTAAACATCAAAACACATGCATGTCACGCATGGGTAAATTTTTGAACAAGAACCCTAGCTCAAATTAATGGTAGAAATAGCTAGATCGGTTGATTACGACTTTAAAAACGTAAAGAGCATTAAAAATGGAGCTAGGATGCACTTACTATTAAGCTTGGAAAGTGATGAAACCCTAGCTATAGATCCCTTGTGAATTTCGGCTATGGTAGGAGAAGACGGACACAATTTATGACTTTATTTTCCCTTTTTATTCTTTTATTAACTAAATAACCAAAATGCCCTTAAGGCATTTTCTTTGAAATTTTACCCTTCCTTGTCCATTTTTGTCCATCATGATATATAATGGTATAATTACTAAATAAAGACCTCTAATTTACAAATTCGTTTCAATTAAACCCCCAATGCTTTTAAAACACATATTTTGCACCTTTTGCAGTTTAGTCCTACTAGTCAAATTGGACCCTCTATCGATAAAATTTCTTAACGATATTTTCACACATGCATTCAATCAAACTGTAAGCCTTAAACTTTATCGTAATAAATTTTTATATTTCAAATTTGTAGTCCCGAAGCCACTATTCTGACTTGGCCCTAAATCGGGCTATTACAACAACTCCATATGGATAAACTCGGTGAATCGTAAATGGACTGGACCAATGTGATTTTAACTTACTTGGAAAGAACCTTAATCTGGAATTGAATAACAAGACTTTCTAACCTACTTCAAATTCTCAAACTCGAATGTGCTTGTCATGCCATTTCTTAAGTCTTTCCTTGAGTAATTTGGCATTCTCATATGAGAACATTTAGAATTCTTCTAATTTATTGAGTTGGAGTATCCGTTTCTCTTTAGCAAGCTTAAGATCCAAGTTGAGTTGTTGAAGAGCCAATAAGCTTTGTGTTTTAACTCCAAGGGCAAATAACAGGCTTTCCCAAAGACCAAGCTATAGGGTGACATCCCTAAAGGTGTCTTACATGCTGTCTTGTAAGCCCATAAAGCATCATCCAGTCTTTTGGACCAATCTCATCGGTTCGGGTAAACTACCTTCTCGAGTATTCCTTTGATCTCCTTGTTTGCCAGTTCAACTTGCCCATTCATCTGTGAGTGGCAAGTTGTGTCAACCTTGTGCTTCACTCCATGTTTGTCGAGTAATGATTTCAACCATTTGTTCACAAAATGGGACCCTTCATCACTGATAATGGCTCTTGGGGTTCCAAACCTTGTGAACACATGCTTCTGCAAAAACTTCATTACAACCTTAGCATCGTTTGTCGAATATGCCTCAACCTCAACCCACTTAGACATATAGTCTACAGCTACCAGTATGTACTTGTAACCAAAAGACGGAGGGAAAGGATCGATAAAGTCAATACCCCAAACATCGAATAGTTCTACCTCAATGATGTTTGTTCGAGGCATCTCATTTCTACTGGTGACATTTCCAACCCTCTGACATCGATCACAACTCTTTACATAAGCATATGTGTCTTTGAGTAGTGTTGGCCAAAAGAATCCGACTTGTAATACCTTGGTCCCAGTACGTGTGCCTCCGAAGTGTCTTCCATTCGGAGCTGAGTGGTAATGGTAAAGAATCTTATGTACTTCATCTTCTGCTACGCATCTTTTGATCATTTGATCTGCACACTTTTTAAAAAAATATGGTTTTTCCCAGAAATAATATTTCACATCGTGAAGAAACTTTTTCTTTCGATGATACGTCTTATCAATCGGCATCAAACCACAAGCTAAATAGTTAGCAATATTAGCAAACCAAGGGATATTATGGACGTGATTTACCTTCAGTATGTGTTCATCTGGAAATGTCTCTTGAATGGGTATAAGTGGAGAATTCCTTTCTTATGACTCTAATCTGGACAAGTGGTCTGCTACTTGGTTTTCTACTCTCTTTCGATCTTGAATTTTTAAATCGAGCTCTTGAAGTAGAAGTACCTATTAGATTAGTCTCGGCTTAGCATATTTCTTGGCAAGTAAAGACTTAATTACCGAATGATCCATATAGATAGTTACTTTGGTACCTATAAGATAAGATAGAAACTTGTCAAAAGTAAACACAATAGCAAGTAACTCTTTCTTTGTTATTGTGTAATTTAGTTGAGCTTCAGTTAGAGTTCGGCTGACGTAGTAGATGGGATGAAAAACTTTGTTCCTTCACTCTCCCATGACAGCTCCTATCGCGAAGTCACTCGCATCACACATCAATTCAAATGGCAGATTTAAGTTTGGTGTGACGATTATGGGTGCCAAAACTAACCTATTCTTCAAATCGTTGAAAAATCTTAAGCACTTTTCGTTAAATTTGAATGTTGTGTCCTTCATTAATTTGTATAAGGGTTTAGCAATTTTAGAAAAGTCATTGATAAATCTTCGATAGAAACCGGCTTGGCCCAAAAAGCTCCTAACACCCTTTGTAGATGCTGAAGATGAGGGTTTCTCAATAACGTCTACCTTTGCTTTATCTACTTCAATTCCATTGCTCGTTATCTGATGCCCTAGAACAATACTTTCTCATACCATAAAATGACACTTTTCCCAATTGAGTGCAAGGTTTGTTTCCTCGCATCACCTTAGTACCTTGGCTAGATTGGCTAGGCAATCGTCATATGTATCTCCAAATACTAAAAAATCATCCATAAAGACTTCCAAGTATTTCTCAACCATATCAGTAAAAATAGACATCATACATATTTGGAATGTATCAAGTGCATTACATAAACCAAATGATATGTGTCTAAATGCAAATGTACCGTACGAGCAGGTGAATGTTGTCTTGTGTTGATCTTCTGGTGCTACTGTAATCTGATTATACTTCGAGTATCCATCGAGAAAACAGTAATAGTCTCGCCCTATGAGTCTATCCAACATCTGGTCCAAGAATAGAAAAGGAAGGTGATGTGTCCTAGTTGCCTTGTTCAACTTCCAGTAATCGATACAAATTCTCCATCCTGTAACCGTTCTAGTTGGTATTAGCTGGTTATTCTCTTTCTCAATGACCGTAATACCTCCTTTCTTCGGTACACATTGGACCAGAGTTACCCATGAATTGTCTGAGATGGGCCAAATTATACCCGTATCTAACCACTTGATGATTTCTTTCTTTACCATATTCTTCATGATGGAGTGCAGTCTTCGTTGTCAATCAATCATCCCTTTTTCGCCATCTTCTAGGATGATCTTATGCATATATACAGACGGACTAATACCGTGAATATTGGCTATGGTCCATCCGATAGCCTTCTTGAATTGTTTCAATACTAATATGAGTTTCTCTTCTTGCTCATTGGTTAATTCTGCTAAAACAATCATAGGTAAAGCAGAAGCGTTACCTAAATAAACATATTTTAAATGTGAAGGAAGTACCTTGAGTTCTAATTTAGGTGGCTCCTTGATTGACGCTTTTTGTTGAGTATAATCCCTATTCTCTAACTCCAAAGATTCAAAACGGGATTACAGATTAAATCCCCTTTGATTTGTAAAGCCCTAATTTTTGGGATTTAGAGATTTCGCTTAAATTTATCTTTATTTGTCTGGATGTGCTAAATTATGCTTTGAGTGTGTTAGTGGGCCTTTAGAAGGCCTAAGCTTAAGTTAAAACCTGGTAGAATTTTAAAATTTTAGACCTAAGGGAGAAGGGGCTTTGACTAAGTGGGCTTTTAAAAAAATATTGGTAATTAGAGACACAAGATGACCTGTGGTAAGGTGGCAATGTAGTGCCACTTAGGGCACAAAGAGAAGGCATGTGGAGGCTATGTAAGAGCTAAGGTTCAAATCCCGTGGTAAGCAAGGTGTTGTTTTATTTTTTTAATGCATATGCAAGGCATCTGGTGGACTCCAAGTGAAACACTGTTGGGAGGAGTTTGGAGTGCTCATGGGGTTGAGTCAAGGAGGGATAAGGGGAGAAAATTTAGGAAATTTGAATGGGAAGCAAGTGGTGGCTGAATATGGGGCTCTTGGGAGAGCATTTTCGGTTTTGGTCTTTTGGTTTTAGCATAATTGACGAGGGGAGTTGAGGGGTGCTAGCCGAATACTGCTTAGGGTTCTTTTGGGGTTTTAGTTTCAACATTTTAGTAGGTAAGTGCTGATAAGGTAAGTCCCTAGGGTCTTTTCTTCTTTTCTGTTCTCCTCCCTTTGCTCTAAAAGCTGAAACTACTGGCATAAACCACTTGTGCCAATTTGCCCAGAACCAAACCCTTTCTTTTTCTTTTCTTCTCTTTTCTTCTCAATCCGAATCCTTCCTTTCCTTCTTCTTCACTTCATAGCCTGTCTAAACTCATTTAGAACCTTATCTAGCAGTTTTCTCAAAAGCTGAAATCTCGAAAAGTTTAGGTTGGTGTCGATTTCTCCTTGGCTGAATATCTTTATTCTTTTCTCCTCTTTTAGCCGAATCACTTATACTTCTCTTTTTTATTTCTCTGTTGAGTTCTCTTGCACTCCTTGGAAAGTTGAATCTTGTCATCTTTTCGTAGATGCCCATCCTTTAGCCAAAAATGTTAAACCTCTTCTGTAGCTTCGGGTTTTGGACTAGATTCTCTAAAGGTCGAGATCTAGTTTAGGGGAAAACGACTGCTGTGCTATCTATCGGATCGAGTAACTTTTTGGGTAAGTAGCCTTCCTACTCCATTCTTTCTTACGAGTTAAGAAAAGTCAAAAATCTCATTGCCAAGGTAGTTATTAGTTTTGACTTTTTTTTGGGATTAAAGACTTAATTGAGCCTTTTCTTTTGGATCTCGTATGTTGGTGTGGAAAAAGGGCAATCTAGCGAGGAACAGTTCGAGACTTGGGGCACTGAAGCAATCTAGATCTAGGTCTAGTGGTAGATTTCGGCAAAGGTAAGTGATTGAGGGCTTTGGATGGTGTTGGCCGAATATGGTAGGATGTTGATTTTATTGTTTTTGTTGGTTTATAGTTTAACAGTGTGGTTAAAATGATTGTAGGTTAATTCAGTGCGGATGTCGACATAGTACGCAAATAGGTGTGTACTCGACACCCTCTAGTAGACTAGATCAGCAAAAGCCGAAAAGCCGAAATGTCGAAATTCTGGCATTTTGAGGACTTGAGAGCGTTCGAGCGCTCTTGGGTCAGTTGAAATGGTAAAGTTGGTAATCGCGAATGGTAAGACGGTTGTGTGCATGATTTCGTACACGTTGGTGGTTTTGGGCCTCGGAGGGCTGAATTTGGGCCCAATGGGTTTACGAGCCCATATGGGTGAAATTGGGGATAAGTATATCCTGGTAGTCTGACTATTAAATCTGCTGAAACGACTGTAAAAGTTGGGCTTAGTGGGCCGTAATAATTAGTGGACTCCATCAGGCCCATTAGGGGTTTTTAGGGCCCGATGGCTCGATAATAATTAAATGGGCTTAATAACTAAATGGACAACAATAGGGCTGTTAATATACTGTAAAAAAAGTATGAAACCCTAGAATCTGGATAATTTTGTAACGCCCTGAATTTGGGCCTAGAAGTATTGGGCTTGAGTTTGGGTGCGGATAAAAGAAAACCTGAATAATTGAGAAGTTTTAAATATTAGTGTTAAAAAAATATTATTATTATTGATAAAATATTACTGTTATTATTATTACTGATGCCTTAAATTTTTTATGAAATTATAATTGTTATTATTAGATAAAATTATTATTATTATTATTAGAAAATTATAATAATATTATTATTATTTTGGTGTTTAAATTTAGTGTTTAAGTAAATTATGAAAAGATTTATAGTGCGGGAAAAGTCTTGGGTTCGATCCAAGACTCTAGCAAAGAAATTTTTAATTTTGTTTCTTTAGGGGAATCTGGGCAATAAGACTTATATATAATTTGGGCTGAGGTTAGACACAAAGGAGGTGCCTGGCCCAGTGGTTAAGCACGCTAGGAGGATGTGGGAGTGCTTGGGTTCAAGGCACGGCGCGCGCAAGAGGTGTTGTTTTTTTTGAATCAGTAGGTTGCGTTAAAGATATGGGTTAAAAGGAGTTGCGGATATAATTTGTCACAAGGGCGTCAGTGGCGCAATGGCGACAGTGTGCTAGGATTTCCAAAGGGACGCGGGTTCGAGTCCAGGCGCAGGCAACTTTAATTTTATTTTTTAAAACAGCAGGGACTGCAGGAGGTAAGGGTTAAAATTGAATACAACCGTATATTGTTGAAAACAAAGCCGCGACGCAGTGGTCAGCAGCACGCTTGGTACCCTAGAGGTTCCGTGTTCGAGCTGAGGAGCGCCCAGGAGGATGGCCTTTTTGCTATGCGCGCGTGGAAGGAGCCATGCGGGACTAGGGGACTCGTAGCAGCATACTATGCGAGAATCATGCGGTGCAGTCGGTGGATAAGGGCTGCTGCTGTTCGGTGAAGGGATTTGGATGAAATCCAAATCTATTAGTTGTTAAAATTAAGCAGCAAGGCATGGTATTTGAATTTAGGAAGAAATCTTCTTTTTTTTGTTATGCCAAAATACACCATTCGATTATAGGAATTTAGTGCCAAATTGCCTTTGTTACTTTGCTTTTATGATTTATTTTCTTCTTTGATTAGTTTGAGTGTTAGCCGATTGTGTTTTTTTTCAATCGAGTTCTTGTTTTAATTATCATTCTATCTATTTTCTTTTGCTCTTTTGCTCTTTTATTTTCTTTTCCATTCAAAAGCCGAAGCAACATTTTTTTTTCCAAAGTAAAATCCTATTTAGCTTTTCGTTTCATTATTCTTTCCATAATAGCCGATTATGGGGTCCCTTCTCCTATAATTAAAGTCACAACCTGCATCCCTTTTTAATCCATTCGAATATTTCTTCTTCCTCTTTACTTATAAATTCTAGAAGCCAAAACCAATTCACCATAGTCGATACCATAGTAAACAAGATCACTCTTCTCGTCTCGTCTATCGAAAACCTGAACTTACAAGTCTCTCGTCTCCCTGTCGCATAATCTATGATAGATCTGTGTTTAGACTGGTGGACGTGGATTCTCTTTTCTAGCAAGGCTAGTCAACAAACATTGGGTAAGTGACCTTCTTCTTTGTTAATAGAAAATCGAAACCTCTAACTCTTAAAGGTGACTATCGTTTGGGCTGCAAACTCTATAGATCTTATTGTTATTCGCGGTGTTATGTGTAAATGTAGATTAAAGGCTGTCGATCAAGGAGCTTTGGAAGGCTAGGACCATTTGGGTGACTAGATTTAGACTTAGTCACCAGTTTCAGCAAAGGTAAGTGTTTTAGCGCCATTAAGGATGTTGGCCGAATATGTATGTGGGGATTTTGGTGAGCATTCGATTTGGTTTTAGGTATTAATGTGATCTAAATGAATGTAGGATTGATCTGGAGCAGATATCGTCACCAGTAGAATCGCAAACAGGTGTGTGTAAACGACCGCTACTCGTAGACTAGATCGGCAAAAGCCGAAATGCCAAAAAGCCGGCATTTTGAGAACTTGCGAGCGTGCGAGTGCTCGTGAGATAGATTGTTTTTAATCTCGATAATCTCAAGCGGTAAGATTGTAGAGTGCGCAATTTTGTGCACTTCGGTGTTTTTGGGCTTAATGGGTCGAAATCGGGTAAATAGGCCAATGGGTCCAATTCGGTAAAAACGCTCGGTAAGTGTTTCTGTTAAAACGATTAATGGATGTAACATGGATGAAAACCCTAAAATAGTAAATTTACTAAAATACCCCTAAGTATGAAATTACCATTATACCCCTAGGTGCAGAAGGACCGTTATACCCGTAGGGTTAATTTTTACTGAAATGCTTGATATTCTGATTCTGTATGTTATATGCCATGACATGTATATCTGTTGCATGGGATATGGGTTATATTGATGGAGGAAGGTTCTGGTGGCTCTACCACAAATATCTGTTTCTGGTGGCTATGCCACAAATATCTGTTCTGGTTGCTCTGCCACAATATCTATATCTGGTGACTTTGTCACATTATCTATTCTGGCATCTCTACTACAAATTCTATGGTGTGTAGTGGATGGGTGGGTCGAATTGTCTCCCCACATGGTGTAAGGTTGGTACGGGTGTGTATATGGAGGGATATGGGTTGGGTATTCTGTATAAGGTTGGTACGGGTGTGTATATGGAGGGATATGGGTTGGGTATTCTGTATACATGATATATCTGCTCTGTTTCTGTAATAGGCCTATGGGCCGTACTGTTATCTGTACTGTAACTGAATAGGGCTTCGACCCAGATTACTGTATCTGAATAGGGCTTCAGGCCAGTAACTGAGCACTGAATAGGGCTTCGGCCCAGTTGACACTAAGACTAGATAGGGTTTAGGCCCAGTGGGCTTGAGCTGACTTGGGTTTTAGATGGACTTTCTGCACACACTGAGTTTTCGAAACTCACCCCTTTTTCCTTCCATCCTTGCAGGTGAGCCCTAGTTGGTGGACTTGGAGCTGGGAGGGATTCAGAGTGGCCACGAAGACTGCTTTTCTAGTTTTAAAGTTGATTATTTCACTATTTCATTTAATCGCTTTATTTTCAATTTGGGTTTGTAATAAGGCTGCTCTTATTATTTTTATTTTAGGTTTTTAATTATTTAAATAGTTTTAGTTAAGTAGGATATTGTTTAAATCGTTTTGAAATTGGTTAGCTCTAAGGCAAGTTTTAGAAAAGTTACTTGTTTTCAAAATATCACGATAACATAGCAAGCTTCCGCAACGTAAACGTTTTCATAAATAAATATTTTAAATGGACTTAAACCTAATTTGTTGTTCGTGGTCAAGTCGTAGGGTTAAAGTGTGGCAATGGGTGTGTGCATGTCTAGGATTGGATCATGGAAGAGCTTGGTACATAAGCAGTCTAATTGACTCACCTCCTCTTCTCTTGAATCATACCTGGTGCATAGTACCCATTCACTTTAAGCCACAACAGAGAAGATCTGATTTTCTGATACTTAAACTTACAAGCTTTCACAATTTTCCGTAAGATTTTACAAAGTTGTTAACAATGTTTGAAAGGGAAATGATTATTCATGTTTTGGAAAAATAAACAAACACAAAGGGTTTTATACAAGTTTAACGGTAATAGTTTCTAAACATCAAGAAGGGTTTTCAATGAAAACATGGTTTTCGAAAAACACTTCTATGTGACACGCCAGACTTGGCCATAACGTTTGGGCCGGGTTTGGGGTGTTACATGTAGTGGTATTAAAGCCAGGTTGCAACAACTCGGCTGTGGATCGTGTGCAAAAAGGTTTTCAAAATTCTTAAAAATTAGGCCCAAGAAGGGATTTTTTGGAAATCAGTTTCGAAAAAGTTTAGAAAAACTCTTTTCAAACTTGTTTTGTTTAAAATATACATGTTTTAAAGGTTTAATTTTGAAAAGTTTAAATCTTTCTGAGTTTTCTGAAATCTGGTTTCTGAAGAAGTGGCACATTGAATCCCCGGCACCAAGTCTGTAAGTTTCTCATACTATACTATACTGAAACGACATTGTAGATAGAACTGAAACCCTGCTATGATACTGTAGATAGAGTAGTACTAAAAACTATAGAGACTAAGACTGTAGGGAAACTAAAAACCCTAAAAGATTGAGACTGTAGCTAGGCTGTGATTCTGTAAAAACAAAAACCTTAAAATACTATCTCTGCATAAGACATATAATAAAATTTTGAGATCTTTGTCGTTATTTAGTAAGTGTACTGGTACCGAGTTAATAAGGAAAGTGGTACCGAGGCAATGGTCGAGTTAATAAGGAAAGTGGTAGAAGAAGTATTGGATACCAAAATTAAGGAAATTAGGGAAACGCTTCAAGCAGGATGCTTGGGGTGTAAGAAGAGGAAGGATCCTAGTTCGCAGAGGATAGAGTCTCGTTCTATGAAACATGTTAGGGCACGACCAAACTTTTCGACCTACAAGAACTGCAACAGGCGTCATCCGGGTGAATGTCATAGGGAGAAAAGAGCATGCTTTAGATGCGGGTCCCTGGAACATCGAGCTTTGGATTGCCAAGCTTATTTAGGTGTGTGATGTTTGGAAACGAATTGTGTGCGCAAGTGATAATGTTTATTTACTGCAATAATTAGATGTTTTGGGTCGTACTAAATCAGAGTGCGCAGCGGTAGCGTAGTAGCATAGCGTGGCACGACTATTTTATTATTTGCAAATTTCGAGGACGAAATTTCTTTAAGGGGGATAGAGTTATCACACCATGAATTTGGGCCTAGAAGTGTTGGGCTTGAGTCTGGGTTCGGATAAAAGCAAACCTAAATAATTGAGAAGTTTTAAATATTAGAGTTAAAAAAATTATTATTATTATTGATAAAATATTACTATTTTTATTATTACTGATGCCTTAAATTTTTTATGAAATTATAATTGTTATTATTAGATAAAATTATTATTCTTATTATTAGAAAATTATAATATTATTATTAATTTGGTGTTTAAATTTAGTGTTTAAGTAAATTATGAAAAGATTTATAGTGAGGGAAAAGTCTTAGGTTCGATCCAAGACTCTAGCAAAGAAATTCTTAATTTTGTTTCTTTAGGGGACTCTGGGCAATGGGACTTATATATAATTTGGGCTGAGGTTAGACACAAAGGAGGTGCCTGGCCTAGTGGCTAAGCATGCTAGGAGGACGTGGGAGTGCCTGGGTTCAAGGCACGGCGCGCGCAAGAGGTGTTGTTTTTTTTGAATCAGCAGGTTGCATTAAAGATAAGGGTTAAAAGGAGTTACGGATATAATTTGTCACAAGGGCATCGGTGGCGCAGTGGCAACAGCGTGCTAGGATTTCCAAAGGGACACGGGTTCGAGTTCAGGCGCAGGCAACTTTAATTTTATTTTGTAAAACAGCGGGGACTGCAGCAGGTAAGGGTTAAAATTGGATGCAACCGTATCTTGTTAAAAACAAAGCCGCGACGCAGTGGTTAGCAGTGCGCTTGGTACCCTGAAGGTCCCGTGTTCGAGCTGAAGAGCGCACAGGAGGATGGCATTTTTGCTGTGCGCGCGTGGAAGGAGCCAGGACTGGGGGACTCGTAGCAGCGTGCTGTGCAGGAATCGTGTAGTGCAGTCGGTGGATAAGGGCTACTACTGTTCGGTGAAGGGATTTGGTTGAAATCCAAATCCATTGGTTGCTAAAATTAAAGAGCAAGGCATGGTATTTGAATTTAGGAAGAAATCTTCTTTTTTTTTGTTATGCCGAAATACACCATTCGACTATAGGAATTTAGTGCCGAATTGCCTTTGTTACTTTGCTTTTATGATTTATTTTGTTCTTTGATTAGTTTGAGTGTTAGCCGATTGTGTTTTTCTTCAATCGAGTTCTTGTTTTTATTATCATTCTATCTATTTTCTTTTGCTCTTTTGCTCTTTTATTTTCTTTTCCACTCAAAAGCTGAAGCAACCTTTTCTTCTTACCTTTTCTTTTTCCAAAGCAAAATCCTATTTAACTTTTTCTTTCGTTATTCTTTCCATAATAGCCGATTATGGGGTCCCTTCTCCTATAATTAAAGTCACAACTTGCATCCCTTTTTGATCCATTTGAATATTTCTTCTTCCTCTTTACTTATAAATTCTAGAAGCCAAAACCAATTCACCATAGTCGATTACCATAGTAAACAAGATCACTTCTTCTCGTCTCGTCTATCGAAAACCTAAAACTTACAAGTCTCTCGTCTCCCTATCGCATAATTTACGATAGATCTGTGTTTAGACTGGTGGACGTGGATTCTCTTTTCTGGCAAGGCTAGTCAACAAACATTGGGTAAGTGACCTTCTTTTTTGTTAATAGAAAACCGAAACCTCTAACTCTTAAAGGTGACTATCGTTTGGGCTGCAAACTCTATAGATCTTATTGTTATTCGTGGTGTTATGTATAAATGTAGATTAAAGGCTATCGATCAAGGAGCTTTGGAAGGCTAGGACCATTTGGGTGACTAGATTTAGACTTAGTCACCAGTTTCGGCAAAGGTAAGTGTTTTAGCGCCATTAAGGATGTTGGCCGAATATGTATGTGGGGATTTTGGTGAGCATTCGATTTGGTTTTAGATATTAATATGATCTAAATGAATGTAGGATTGATTTGGAGCAGATATCGTCACCGGTAGAATCGCAAACAGGTGTGTGTAAACGACCCCCACTCGTAGACTAGATCGGCAAAAGCTGAAATGCCGAAAAGCTGGCATTTTGAGATTTTGCGAGCGTACGAGCGCTCATGAGATAGATTGTTGTTAATCTTGGTAATCTCAAGCGGTAAGATTGTAGAGTGCGCAATTCTGTACACTTCGGTGTTTTTGGGCTTAGTGGGCCGAAATCGGGTAAATGGGCCAACGGGTCCAATTCAATAAAAATGCTCGGTAAGTGTTTCTATTAAAACGATTAATGGCTGTAATATACATGAAAACCCTAAAATAGTAAATTTACTAAAATACCCCTAAGTATGAAAGTTACCATTATACCCTTAGGTGCAGAAGGACCGTTATACCCGTAGGGTTAATTTTTACTGAAATGCATGATATTCTGATTCTGTATGTTGTATGCCATGACATGTATATCTGTTGCATGGGATATGGGTTATATTGATGGAGGAAACGTTCTGGTGGCTTTGCCACAAATATCTGTTTTTGATGGCTATGCCACAAACATCTCTTCTGGTGGCTCTGCCACAATATCTATATCTGGTGACTCTGTCACATTATCTGTTCTGGCAGCTCTACTACAAATTCTGTGGTGTGTAGCAGATGGGTGGGTCAAGTTGTCTCTCCACATGGTGTAAAGTTAGTATGGGGGTGTATATGGATGGATATGGGTTGGGTATTCTACATACATGATATATCTGCTCTGTTTCTGTAATGGGCCTATGGGCCGTACTATTATTTGTACTGTAACTGAATAGGGCTTCGACCCAGATTACTGTATCTGAATAGGGCTTCGGCCCAGTAACTGAGCACTGAATAGGGCTTCAGCCCAGTTGACACTAAGACTAGATAGGGCTTAGGCCCAGTGGGCTTGAGCTGAATTGGGTTTTGGATGGGCTCTCTGCACACACTAAGTTTTCCAAACTCACCCCTTTTTCCTTCCATCCTTGCAGGTGAGCCATAGTTGGTGGACTTGGAGCTGGGAGGGATTCAGAGTGGCCACAAAAACTGCTTTTCTAGTTTTAAAGTTGATTATTTCACTATTTCATTTAATCGCTTTATTTTCAATTTGGGTTTGTAATAAGGCCGCTCTTATTATTTTTATTTTGGGTTTTTAATTATTTAAATAGTTTTAGTTAAGTAGGATATTGTTTAAATCATTTTGAAATCGGTTAGCTCTAAGGCGAGTTGAATAAAAGTTACTTGTTTTCAAAATATCACGATAACATAGCAAGCTTCCGCAACGTAAATGTTTTCATAAATAAATATTTTAAATAGACTTAAACCTAATTTGTTGTTCATGGTCAAGTCATAAGGTTAAAGTGTGGCAATGGGTGTGTGCATGTCTAGGATTGGATCATGGAAGAGCTTGGTACATAAGCAGTCTAATTGACTCACCTCCTCTTCTCTTGAATCATACCTGGTGCATAGTACCCATTCACTTTAAGCCACAACAGAGAAGATCTGATTTTTCGATACTTAAACTGTTTTAAAAAATAACATGTTTCCGTAACTACAAAGGTTTACAAGCTTTCACAATTTTTCGTAAGATTTTGCAAAGTTGTTAACAATGTTTGAAAGGGAAATGATTATTCACGTTTTGGAAAAATAAACAAACACAAAGGGTTTTATACAAGTTTAACGGTAACAGTTTCTAAACATCAAGAAGGGTTTTCAATGAAAACATGGTTTTCGAAAAACACTTCTATGTGACACGCCAGACTTGGCCATAATGTCTGGGCTGAGTTTGGGGTGTTACAAATTTACTAAAATACCCCTTAAGGGTGGACATTACTATTTTGCCCCTAGATGCTAAAAGACCATTTTACCCCTAGGGTTAAGTTGACTGATTTGCATGCTAAATTATATCTGTTCTCTGTATGCCATGTCATAATATACTCTATTACATAGGATTGAGTTTTGATGGAGGAAGTGCTAAGTGGCAATGCCACGTATACTGTTAGGCTCTGCCTCATATTACTGTTCTAGTGGCTTGGCCACGTTATTTGATTAAACATCTAAGCTGCGACTGTGGTGTGTAGGGCTGGGTGGGTTGAGCTATTCCCCACATGGTGTGTAGGGCTGGTACGAGTGGTGTGTAGGGCTAGATTGGGCTTGGGCTTTGCATTCATGCATAATACACTAAACTGTTACTGTAATGGGCCTAAGGCCCACACTGTTTTCTGAATAGGGCTAAGGCCCAGTAATCACTGTTTTCTGAATAAGGGCTAAAGCCCAGTTAACACTGTACCTGAATAGAGCTTTGGCCCAGCTTGAGCTTGAACTGATCTAGACTCTGGTAGGGTGAGCTTACACACTGAGTTTTTACAAACTCACCCTCTTTCCTTTTCATCCATGCAGGTGAACCCAACCTTAGAGGACTTGGAGCTGGAGGGATTCGGAGTGGCCTCATGGACTGCTTTCTGGTTTTATTATTATTTCGTAAGTTACTTATTTTAGTATTCCGTAGTTTTTGGGTTTTTTAATCTGTAATAAGGCCGCTCAGTAATTCTTTTATTTCTATTTAGTTTTTAATTATATATTTATACTTGTCTAAAGATAGATAGACTAAGGCTGCATGGATCTTTATTTTAAAATTAACAAACATTTTCAAAATATTCCTTACGTGACAAATAGATAACTCGTTAATAACGACACTCTAACAAGATCTTTTAAAAAGTGAACTTCAAACTGATAGTGGATAGGATTTTATGAGTTAAACAACCTTCTTTTTCCCAAAACACATAAAATGGTCTTGCTAAGTCACCCTAAACTTATTAATAGAGGAACGAGGCGTAAGTAACTGTCTATGTGACACACCAGATCTGGCCATAACGTCTGGGCCGGGTTTGGGGTGTTACATGATTAGCTTTTAGCAAAGCTAAGTATTCATTCTCCTCTTCATCATTTAGAGGGTATGATATCAAAATTTGTTCCAATGGGTGCTCAACATAGTTGAGTTCCTTTTCCATGATTAAATCATCTAAATCGGACACTAAAGAATAATAATCAATTGTGTCAAGAAATCGCATAGACTTAAAAACATTAAATGTTACCTGATCATCCTGAACATGTATAGTAAGCTTGCCCCTCTGTACATCAATAAGGGTCCTTCTGGTTGCTAGGAAAGGACTTCCTAGGATGATTGACACTTCTTTGTCTGCTTCAAAGTCTAGAATAAAAAAGTCAGCAGGAAAAACAAATTTGTCTACACGTACCAATATGTCCTCGATTTTTCCTTTTGGATGTGTTAAGGATCGATCTGCCAATTGAAGGGTAACCGTAGTAGGTCTAACTTCACCTATCCCTAACTTTCTAAATATTGACATGGGCATCAGGTTGATACTCGCACCCAAGTCACATAGTGCCTTGCCACAATATGTTGCTCCAATGTTGCAAGGTATGGTAAAACATCTATGATCCTTCAATTTTGGGGGTAGTTTGTCTTGAAGATATGTACTGCATTCCTTTGTCAGGGCTACTATCTCAAATTCTCCAAGTCTTTATTTTTTAGACAGGATATCCTTCATGAATTTGATGTAGTTTGGCATTTGTTCAAGTGCTTCAACCAACGGGATATTGATATGAAGTTACTTGAGTACGTCTAGGAATTGAATTTCGTGAAGTCTTTGAGGGTAGGATGGTGGAGGCTTCTTTATTGGAACTGGTTGATTTGTCCTCTGTGGCAATTCTGCATCTAATGGAGTTGTTACTTGATCAGAATTAGCTGGTTTTGAAGTTCCCTTGTTAGATTTTGTAGATTCTGGTTCTGGTGAAACTAGAATTTCAACACTCGGTTGAACTTCCTCTGAGTCTTGAGCATTAGCTGGCTCCTTTTCAATTTTGACTGTATTGGGTTTTAATATCTTTTCGCTCCTCAATGTCATTGCTTTACAATGCTCCTTCCCTAGATTCCTCGAATTCTTCATATCACTAGGTAATGAACCTTGTGGTTAATTTTTTAGTTCAGTTGCAAACTAGCCCACTTGAATCTCTAAGTTCCTTAGAGTGGCATCATTTTTTGCCATGTATGCCTTTAATAGATTCTCTAAGCGATTGGACGGTTCAGGTTGGGTTGGTTTCTAAACTTGTTGGGGGAAACTAGGTGGTTGGGTCGGTCTAGGTTGGGCATAAGTGTTACTAGTTCCAGCCCCTTGGTTACTCCAGGAAAAATTTGGGTGGTTTCACCACTATAGGTTATAGAAATTGGATTGTAGTCCTTGCCTTCCTCGATTTTGGTTTTGGTTACACATGTAATACATTCTGGGTTCGATGGATATTCTTCAAACAAATGTCCTTCCCCACAATAGACATAGGCAACATTTTCAAATTGATTCGGTGGCTGAGCTACAAAACTATTCGACCCATTAGTGGTAAGATTCTTTAGCATTGATGATATTGAGGATACCTGAGATGAGAGTGAAGTGAGAGCACCTACTTCATGTATTCCAGCAACTCGTCTTCTTGACGCTACTCGATTGGTTGGCTATTGATAATTGTCGCTGGCAATCCTCTTAATGATTTCATAAGCCTCATTATAAGACTTAGAAAGGAGAGCGCCATTAGCAGAAGCGTTAACTACCATCTTCGTGTGTGCATTAAGACCATTATAAAATGTTTCAAGTTGGATATAATGTGGGATTCCGTGATGAGGGCAGTTCTGCAATAATTATTTGTACCTTTCCTGTGCCTCATACAAGGACTCATCATCCATTTGTAGGAAAGCAGTGATCTCGTTTCTCAACTTAGCATTCTTATTGGGCGGGAAATACTTCATGAGGAATCTTTTTGCTAACTCTTGCCATGTGGAAATTGAATTCGGTGGCAATGAGTTCAACCAGGCTCAAGCTCTATCCCTTAGCAAATTTGGGAATAGCTTCAATCGTAATGTATCTTCGGGTACTCTGGTTAACTTGAAAGAATTGATCACCTCCATGAACAATCTTAAGTGCAGGTGCGGATCTTCAGTAGGAATTCCACTGAATTGGCCCACTGTCTGAAGCATTTGAAACATGACTGGCTTCAACTTGAACTATTGTGCTTTAGTTTCGGGTCTCCTAATACCCAGATTAAGATCATGAAACACTGTCACGACATACTGTCTTAGAGCTCTATCCCTATCATCAACAATAAGGATAGGATTTTGAGCAGGGTCTGCTCCGTGTCCTTGATTCAGATTTTTGAAGTTCATCTCTTCGGTCCTTACTGACTTGCTTGTCTTCTTCACTGTCTAAAAGTTCTTTCAATCTCAGAGTCTACAGGGAGTAAATCAATAATTTGATCAATAAACACCTGCAATAATCACAAAAAATTAATTAAGTTAAAATTGAATAGGAAAATAAACCGATGCAAAAACTAACAAATTCACAAATAATGACTTTTTAAAAAACAATCCTCAGCAACGGCGGAAATGTGCAAGTGTACACAATCACAACAAGTAATAAAGTGACAAGTAAATGTTGAGTTATCGTACCCACAGGGACTGTGAAAAAGAATTATTTATGAATGCAATTTAAAACACTTTGGTGAAGAAAAATATTCTGATTTAAGGAGGTGATTAAAAACTAAGATTTTTGACTAAGTAAAATAAATAAAAATAAAATAAAGTTCCAATTCACGACTTCAAAATATGATTTTAATCAAGATGACATAATTGTGTTAGATTAATTACATTTCTTAACTTAGAATGATTAAACTTATGTTTATGTTGTTACGAATAAATTCACGGCAACTCGGTAATTAGCTAACTTATGAACATACTTACCTACCAAAATCTATTTATCTCTTGACTATATCTCTCTGTCAATTCAATCGATGAAACATATTTTAATAAGCAAATGTGTAAATGCACATACATAGTTATGAAATTAAAATAATCTCTTCTACATATCTTTATGCCAATTCAAACAATTAATTCAATCTCATAAGCACATAAAAGATTACGTGAGGTAACAACGTATTTCTACCTTGAAACAATTTAATCACAATAATCTTGCAAGTTATGCAAGGCAAATGTATCGCTAGATACCGTTGCTAATTTAACCCTCAGCTACCTTAGAAGATTAAACATGCACTGATTAAGTATTGTGTCAATTAATTACAATTTCAGTCCGTTTAAATAATTAATTTAGTAGCTACCTTACAATTGTAATGCAAGAATAACTTAGGCTTGATTTTACTTAATCAAACATCTTACTGAGGCCTATAACAACACAAACGCAATTTTAATAATTTAAGTAGACGAAATGCAATTAACCTAAAAAGAATTAAATTTAAGCCGTATAAATTAAATTAAACATTTCAACATCACAAATTTTCTTAGACATGTTCATCATAACAACAACAAAAATTAAAAGTATAGGGAATAAGAATCAAATTCGGTGTTTCTCTAAAGCTTGACTGGTTTGCTCCACTCTTTCTTCTCAACTTGTTCTTGTCGAACCAAGGCTACTACGAACACTTTAATGCTGCTCCAAATGGTGGGAATGACTCTTTTTCAAGAGGTGAAATCGGCAAGAGGATAAAGAAAAATGGATGGGAAATGAAGAGAGAAAGTTGAGAGAGGAGAGAAGAGATGAGAAAGTTGTGGCGTCTTTCAAATGAGTAGTTGAGGGGGGTTTTTATAGGTTGAGAGGCTGCTAAAAATAGGCAAAATCAGCAGCCAAAGAGCCCTCCCTTGGCCGGCCACACATGTGGCAAGTTTGAAGATTTCAAACTTGCTATATTAAAAAAGGGGCAAATCTATAAAAGCACTAATAGTGGAAGGGTCTATTTGCAATTTGAAAAAGTCTTCAAGGGCCATTTTTCAAGCTAATTAATTAGCCAAGCAAGCTGATTGGGTCAACATGTGGGACAGTTTTGGGCTGTCGAGCACTTGGTCGATTTGGTTTTCTCAATTCAGCTTAACTAGGTCACTTTTCATAATTAATTAATTATAATTTATTTAACCCAAATTAAATTGGATATAAATTAAAATTAATTATATTATGAATTAATACACATAATTTGGACCGCTTTAGGCTGAAAATTAACTTGCCTTGATGCTTCAAAAATTATTTCTCAATTTTGCGCTTCTAGTAGTGTCTGCCGAGCCGTTTTTCGCCCTTTGTGCAAATATGTTGAAAATAATCAAAATTAATAAAAATTAATTATAAAATTAATTTAAATTCATTATGTTAATAATTTAAGTACAAAATAATTATTTTATAATAATTATATGTTTTTCGACAAGAATTTTACTGAATTTGCATGAATTTGAGTTAAAAAGGGCATGAAAAAGTGTGTATTTTTTTGTGTTTCCAGTAAGTGATACATGGAATTAATGAATAATTGGAAATGCAATGGAAAAAGTGAAAGTAGAAATGTAAAGGAAATAACGAGAGTGATTATTTGAATAGAATGTAAATAAAGAAATAAAAAACTAAATATGCTATGGCAAAGATGCTACAACGAAGAATAAGGATAGAGTGATGTTGATTCAGAAGGTCAGGATTACCTAAAATCGATTCTGACTATCAATAATGCCTTGGCAAATTCGTATCTACTATGTTGCATAGAAGAGATCTAAAATGGCCTGCCTCTCGCGAGGACAAAACCTGAAGTTTCCTTTCTTATGTGTAGAGGCTTTTTAGATATCTTGCATGGGTTCCTTTTGTATAATCGTGACTTTATGTCTAAAGTCAGCTACAAGTGTCGATAAAATACTTGCTCATTCCATTTAATTTTAATCCAACCAACTCAATCATTTTGGAATTAGAATCAATTCATAGCAGTGAACAACCTTCTATGTCTAGAGATCGTTTCATTTTATTTAAGAAATAAGAATAATCAAATGAAATAGTAAAGTAAATTAGATATATATGGAACCCATAAAACAATTAAGGTTTCATTGAAAGTAATCCCAACCCTAAGAGATTTAGCTCATAGGCTGGAAAATAAAAGTCCAAATCAAAGTATTATCTGACATTGCGTTCAACTACTTCAATTCAATCTTAGAAAGAACACTAATGGAAATAAAGAAAGAACTTTAGGAAGAAGCTTTCACTTGCCTAGTCCACACTTTGGCAGCACAGCGGCGTATGATGGCTAAGAAGGATTGCCTTCAACTTCCTATCCTTTGCGTAGCTGAACCCTGATTCATGCCTAAAGATCTCTCTCTCCTTTTCTACTTCATAAGGTTCAAACGGGATTTCCACGTAGTTGAATCATCATCGAACATATCTGCAAGGTCCTATTCATATTTTAAATGATATTAAATCATATAAAACATTATTATGACAATTTTTATTGCATACGAACTTACCTCATATAGCACGGATGAAAACGGTCGTTTATTTGACAACTTTGCCTTTTTCTCGATCTAATTCCGATCTTTACTTATCTTGATCTATATAATATCAAATTCAATTCATTCATTATTCATTCTATTCAATTTAACTCAAACTACACATTTTGGCAAAATTACACTTTTACCCTTATTATTTTATATTAAAAATTTAGTCATTATCACATAAAATTTCAAATTCATGCAATTTCATTCTAACCTATGCTTAGCCAAATTTCATATATGCCCATAATAGCCCATATATTTCATTTATTCACACTTTTAATCACACAAATTTTACATTTCTCAAATTAGTCCAAAATTTACATTTTCACTAAAAATTACTTTACAAAACTTGTATAACTTTCACTAAACTTTCATTTTCATCCGTCAAACACTAAAACTCATGCATGTTCAATAATGGAAACATTCACATAACTTTCACTAAACTTTCATTTTCATCCGTCAAACACTAAAACTCATGCATGTTCAATAATGGAAACATTCACATACTTTACCAGTTTCTCAAATTAGTCCTTACGCTAGTTAGAACTAGTTGCAACGATCTCAAAAACGTAGAAATTGTTAAAAACGGGACAAATATCGTACCTTAATGAGCAAAAAGTACCATGGCTGAATGAAAACCCTAAGAATGGCTTTTAATCTTGCTAACTTCAGCTAAAAGATGAAGAACATCAAAAATGTGGTTTTTGTTTTATTTAATTAACTTTTATTTACCAATACCAAAATTAACCATTAAACCAATTTTTAATTAAACCAAATGCCATGCCACTATCATCCACCATCTCATAAATGATTTAATTTCAACATACAGACCTTTTCTTTAATTTTCTATAGCTATTAGGCACTTTTACCTATTAGAACACTATTTTTGCACCTTACGTGATTTAATCCTTTGTAGCAAATTATGCACTCAAACGATAAAATTTCTGAATGAAACTTTCACACAATTATTCTATCATATCATAGTCATTAAAATAATAATAAAATAAATTTTTTGACCTTAGATTTGTGGTTCTGAAATGACTGTTCTGATTTGACTAAAAACGGGCTATTACAACTCTCTCCCCTAGGGATTTTCGTCCCCGAAAATCTTACCAATGAATAGATTAGGGTACTATTTTCTCATATCTCCTACAATCCTGTTTCGATGCCAAAGTATCTTTACTAATGCTATTCTTTTATTTCTCAACTCTTTAATCTTACGTGCTAAGATTCGAATCGGCCTTTCGTTATATGACATGTCGAGCTGAATCTCAATGCAAAGGACCTTTCACTATCAAATGGACTATAGCAGTTATCTGTGGTATTAGTCCATCCATGTGCATGCATAAAATTATCCTAAAAAATGGCAAGAAAGGTACGATTGATAGACAACAGAGATTGAACCCTATTATGAAGGACGTGGTAAAGAAAGAAATCATAAAATGGTTAGATACGATATAATTTATCCTATCACAGATAGTCATGGGTAAGTCCAGTCTAGTACTTGCCATAAAAAGAGGTATTACGATTATAGAGAACGAAAATAACAAGTTAATACTGACCAGAATGGTTATGAGATAGAGAATTTGCATAGATTACCAAAAATTGAATAAGGCGATTAGGAAAAATCACTCTCCTTTATTGTTCTTGGATCAAGTGTTGGATACACTCACGGGGTGAGACTATTACTGTTTTCTAGATGGATACTTAGGGTACAATCAAATCACAGTAACACTGGAGGATCAACACAAAGCAACATTTACATGCCCGTATGGTACATTTGCATTTAGACGCATGCCATTTGGTTTATGTAATGCACCAACTACATTTCAAATATGTATGATGGATATTTGACATGGTTGAGAAGCATTTGGAAGTTTTTATGGATGATTTTTTAGTGTTTGGAGACAATTATGATGATTGCTTTTCCAATCTAGCTAAGGTACTAAGCTGGCGCAAAGAAACAAACCCAGTACACAATTAGAAAAAGTACCATTTCATGGTACGGAAAGGTATTATTTTGGGGCATTGAATATCGAGACAAGGGATCGAGGTAGTTAAAGCCAAGGTAGATGTCATTGAGAAACTCTCACCTCCAGCATCAGTAAAAGGTGTTAGGTACTTTTTGGAACATGCCTAATTTTATCAAAGATTCATTAAAGACTTCTTCAAAATTGCCAGCTTTACTCAAATTATTGGAGAAGGACACAACATTCAAATTTGATGAAAAATGTTTGAAACCTTTTAATTATCTAAAGTATTGGTTAGTTTTGGCATCAATTATTGTCACACCGGATTGGGATTTGCCATTTGAGTTAATGTGTGATACAAGTGACTTTGCGGTAGGAGCTATGATGGGCCAGCGAATGAACAAGGTTTTTCATCCCATCTACTAAGCAAGTTGGACACTGACGAGAGCTCAACTAAATTATACGATGATAGAGAAATAGTTACTTGCTATTGTTTTCATTTTTGACAAGTTTCGATCTTATCTTATAGGTACCAAAATAACTGTCTATACGGATCATTCGACAATTAAATTCTTACTTCCTAAGAAATATGCTAAGCCGAGATTGATCTGATGGGTACTTCTACTTCAAGTGTTTGATCTAGAAATTTAAGATCGAAAAGAGATAGAAAACCAAGTAGTAGATCACTTATCTAAATTGGAACCACAAGAAGTGTAATGCCCTAAATTTTTATTTTTTTTAAATCATTAATTCTGCATGTTGCGCCACAAAGTGGTTGTTTACTTTAATGGTTAAGTGAATTGGGTATGTTTGGAGGTGTTTGAGAAGTCCTGGGTTCAAGCCCTGACTTTTGCAAAATCTATGATTTTTTTTAAATAAACCTTGATGTTAGCTTGTAGGCTTTAAAATAAATTGTGGCGAAATTATGTCACAAGAGGAGCTTGTGGCTTAGTGGCAAGTGGCGTGTGACACAGTTGAGAGGTCTGAGTTCAAGTCTTAGGGAGTGCAATGAGGGGATTTATTTTTGTTGATCTATGCAGCTAGAGTTTGTGGTGCAGTAGAACTCTAATGGATGAGAGGTTGGAGGGATTTGAGGAGTAGATTATGGAAAAAATTGAGGGGATTATGGAGAGATTTTAGGAGAGGGAAGGGAGTTTGAATTGGAGAAGGCTGGTACCGAAATTGCTTAGGAGATTGGGAGTGTTCGATTTTGGTCACTTGGAGTACTGAAGCCGAAATTGTTAGTGGCCAATCGGGTTTTTGTTAATTTCTTCTCTTTGGTAAGTATTGTGTTTTGGTTCTTTTCTCTCGACTCTCGTTTATGCCTCTTCTTTCTTTTTACTCTAAACATTTCTACAATACCTTACCGATTTGGAGTTTCTTTCATGGGCCGAATTGTGCTCCTCTTTCTCTCATCTTCTGTCGACCACTTCTCTCCCTTACCATCTCTCTATTCGATTTCTGCTCATAGCCAACCTTCTCATTTTACTTTCTTTATTTTTTGTTCCCTGTCTTTTTTTCTCTCACTCTCCTTCATCTTGGCCGTATATACTTCCCTATTTTGGTTTTAACTATTCTTTGTCTCCCTTTTCTGTCCTCTAAGAAACTAGCCGTATACCATCTTGATCTTTCCTTATCTTTACTGTCACTTCTTGTATCTTTTTTTTTCATCATACCTTTTCTCCTACTTGATTTTGTTTGTTTTTCCCTACTTATTGTTGTTGACCGTTTATCTCTGTGCTTACTTTTTTGATGCCATGGGTTTGATCTTGCAAGGGTGTCAACGAATCAAAAGGTAATCCTATGATTCTTCTTTTGTTCTCCAGTTTGTGTTCATTCGGTCCTGTGAGAAGCCGAATGTAGTTCTCTTATGACTTCTGACTACGAATTTTTTTCTACTACGCGATGGGATCTAGGGTCTTTCAGTGAAGTGGAGTAACCCAAGCGATTTAGAAGCAATCACAACCTTCTTCTTCCCTTGCTCAGTAGGTAAATGAATTAGCTTCAATCATTTGGTATAGGCCGAATGTGCTTTTGGGTTGCAGTATTGTACGTGTGGATTTAAGCCACGTTCATGAGTAATTTTATCTAATAGGGTCTGGTACACTACAAATTGTGATAAGGACATGAAACCAATTGTGATCAGTGGTCTTGGGAGGATTAAAGCCGTTCATTCAGACAAGGTAAGGAAGGAGTATTTTGGGCTATGTGTTAAAGTGATTAACTCTAGTGGACAATTAACTAATGAGATTTTTTGATTGGGTTGTAGAATCGATACCAGTGGGTTAAGCACGCGTCTCGCAAACAGATGTGTTGTTCACACTAAATAGTCTGTAGAACGGCAAAAGCAGAAAAGTTAAAAAGCCAAAAAGTCGAAAAGCTAAAAAATCGAAAGATTGAGCTTTTGGCCACATGGGCGTACGAACGCCCATGTAATCAACTGAGCCCACAAAATGTGGGTGTATGACGAGAAAGGCCACCATGAGCGACTTCATAGGCTTGGGCCAAAATGGGCCATCTAGGCCCAATGGGCCCGTGGGCCCCACATGAGTGAATTTCACCATTGAGTGGGTAATACTGGTCTATTTATGTCACACGCATGGCCTAATTCAATTTTGGGCTTGGTAGGCCACGCGGTCGTGTGGGCCCACATGGACCTGCATAATGGGCTTAGGCCCATTTCCACTATTCGCATTATACAGTCGCACGAGTCGCACGAGACGTCTGTGGGTTTACTGATGGGCTTAAAAGTACATAGGCCCAAACTAGTAAAAATGACCAAAATACCCCCCGTAGGTATAATGTATGTTTGGACTCTATATGATGCACGGTTGACTATGTATGTCATGATTTATATATGAATGTTTTGTATACATGCATAATAATATGATATAGTGTGCCACTGATGTATGTTGCATTGCATGGGGTCGGGTTATATGATTGGAGGAAGTGTACTGTTTTGGTAGCTCTGCTGCATATTTCTAATGGCTTTTAGCCTACTGTTCTAGCAGCTCAGCTGCAAATTCTATCTAGTGCCGCACCGGTACTATTATTTAGAGCGTAGGGATAGGTGGGTCGATATTATATCCCCACATAGAGTGTAGGGCTGGACGGAGATAGAGTGTAGAGGCTGGTTGGGTAGGAATTTTGTATGTTTGGTTTTACTGATATTGTTATACTGTTAGTGTACTGATTTGGGTAAGGCCCACACTGCTCCTGTTCTGAAACGGGCTTAGATCTAGTTTGTCACTGCTACTGAAATGGGCTCAGGCCTAGATTGTTCTGAATAATTACTGATTTTATTTGGGATTACACACTGAGTTTTTGCAAACTCACCCAACTATTTAACTGTGCAGCTAGTCCCCAGCGTTAGGCAGATCGGTGCTCCAAGGAGCTTGATGGTGATCAGTACTGGTTTTATATTAGCTTTTGGATTATAAATATTTCATTTGGGCTTTCGTTATGTAATAAGGCCTTTCTATGGTTTTAAATTTTTAATTGGATTTTACTTGCTTGATATATTATTCTAGTATAGGAAAAGACGGGTTTTTAAAGAAAAGGGTTAACTATTTTCAAAACACCGCATTACGCAACTCTTTTGGAAATGCTTTTGCAACAACAATATTTTAAAAGTAATGACGTTTTAAATTGGTTAACAAATGGCTAAGATGATTTGAGGATTAACAAAGAACATAAAGTACAATAGTTTTTGATAAAGTACAAAACGTTTTGATAAAAGCATAAAGAGTCTTTAACTTCTTAATGAGTTTATTGATAAAAATCAAGTTTTCAAACAGCACTTTGGTGTGACACTGCTAGATTCGGCCATAATTTTTGGGCCGGGTTTGGGGTGTTACATTTAGTGGTATCAGAGCCAGGTTACAAAACTCGGCTGTGGAATGGGTTTTCAAATCTTGAATTTCAATAAGTTGTTTTCAAATATGTGAGGTGTTTTGAGATCTTTCTTTTGAAAGGTGTGGCACACCGAGTCTCCGGTACCGAATCTGTAAGTTTCCTATATACTATTGTCTATTTAAAACTGAAATGCAGTAGGTAGAAATGCTGAGACTACTGTAGGTAGTAGACTACATTGAAACACTCTAGTTAGAGAGATTAAACTAAAACTATAGGAAACTGAAAACTGTAGTGAGACCTCGGTCTGCGAAAACAAGCTTTAACCTACTGTTTATCATAAAACATCTACTAATAATTATTGGAACTTTCAACTAATGCATAAGATTTCTAAAACAGATAATAAGTGAATCGATATGAGCACCAGAGGTACTCGTGGAAGGGGTACAAGAGGCCGTGGAGGTGCTAGAGCTGGGTCTTTGGCTTCGAGTCACATGCCTAATATTGAGACGATGGAGGCACTGACTTCCCCTATTATTGAGACAGGATCGTATGATCGTGTAACACCCTAAATTTGGGCCTAGAAGTATTGGGCTTGTGTAATGCCCTAATTTTCGAGATTTTTTGAGATTTTTGTGATTTTGGTGAAACTTGAAATTTTGGTATTTTGGTTACTAAAATTATGTTTAGTATGTTAGTGGGCCTTTAGAAGGCCCAAGCCTAAGTTAAAACCTGGCAGAAATATCAAGTTTGGTTTTTAAGTGAAAGGGGACTTGGTTAAGTAGGCCTTTAAGAAAAAGATAGTAAATAAAGACACAAAGAGGGCCTTGGTAAAGTGGCAAGGTGGCGCCACTAAGTTTCTAAAAAAGTGGCGTGTGGACTGAGTTTAAGGGCCAGAGTTCAAGTCACAAGGTAAGCGTGTTGATACTTTTATTTTTGCGTGCATGTGTCGGGCATGTGATAGAGCTTAAGTGGAATTTCGGCTAAGGCTTTAGGAAGGTTGGGCCATGGGTCTAAATGGCCATGAGGGCAAGCTTTATTTTCTTTCTATCTTGTCGAATTAGGGTTAGCCACCTAGAGCCTTCACTTTCATTCTATTCTCTTCTCAGTGTCCCAAAAAAAAAACCAAAAACGCAAAGTTAGATCTCTTGAGTGCCGAATTCTTCCTTCTCTTCTCCTCTCTTCTTCTATGTTTTTTTCTCCTTCTTTTCTTCTCTAGCCAAAACATTTCTACCACTCTACTCATCTCCTCTTTCATTCCCATTCTTTTCTAAACCTCTATAGCCGATTGCCATAAAAGTCGAAATCCTAATAGTTGTTTCTTGTGCCGATTTCTTCTAGCCAAAATCCTCATATTTTCTTCATCTCTTTTGGTCGATTTTCACATCCTCTAAACCCCAACCCCTGTCGGCAACACCACTGCAAAACCACCACACCAAATCATCTTCCTCTCCACAGTTCTAAAAGCCGAAAACACCATAGTTTTTAGGGACATAGCTGAATCTTTAGATCTCCAAGATTCGAAATCTGCTAAGTGGTTAGGGGCTAAATCTACATCAGATCTAAGTAGAAGAATCACCTTGATTAAGGAAAACCTGTGGTAAGTACTCGACATCTCAGATCTACTCGTTACCTTTGGATTTAAGAAAAGCCGAAATCTCTAAACTCTTTAGGGAGGCTGTCGAATGTTGTGATAGGTAAAAACAATTCTTTTAATTGGTTTTATGTGTACTTGTTGTGGAAGAGGCGATCTAGCAAGGAGCATAAGAGGCTTGGATCTTTGGAACAATCGGATTTAGATCTGGTCATTAGCTTCGGCAAAGGTAAGTGTATAAGAGACTAAGGTTATGGTGGTCGAATATGTATGTGGGGTAGTAGTGGTTATTCGATTTGATATTTAGATGTTAATGTGATCTAAATAAATGTAAGATTGTTTTGGATCAGATCTTGTCGTTGGTCGTCGCAAATCAGGTGTGTATCGAACACCCTTCTGTAGTCTAAAATCGACAAAAGCCGAAATGTCAAAATTCTGGATTTCGTGGGCTTATGAGCGTGCAAACGCTCATAAGTCAGTTGGAAATCATTGGATCTGTAATTACAAGTGGTAAGAAAGTTGAGTGTGCGATTTCGTGCACTTCGGTAAATTTGGGCCTTGATGGGCTGAAATTGGGCCCAATGGGCTTACGGGCCCATATGGGGAAAAAAGTAAGTGGTAAGTGCATTCCGATATTCTGTAGATTAAGACTGTTAAGTTGGACTTAGAATTTGGACAAAACGGGCTAAATTTGGTAAATGACATTGTAGGGCCCATCAGGGGTTTTAGGGCCCAATGATTGTAATATGCTAAAATGGGCTAAATAAGCTACCGGGATCAAAGATAGACCATTACTGATTAAAATATGCAAGAAACCTTAGAAACTGCCATAAGTACTGAAATACTCCTTATGGGTGGAAATTACTATTTTACCCCTAGGTGCAAAATGACCGTTATACCCCTAAGGCTAAATCTGACTGAAATGCATGTTTTACTGTTTTTGTCTACTGTATGTCATATCATGATTATTGTTGCATGGGTTTTAGGATTGTTGATGGAGGAAGTGCAAGTGGCATCGCCACGATTTCTGTTTTCTGAAAGAGGCTTTGCCTCGTACTGATATCTGAAAAGGGCTTTTGCCCATTTTATTTTCTGAAAGAGGCCTTGCCTCGTATTACTATTAGTGGCCACATTATCTGAGCAGCGATGCTACAACTGTGGAGTGTAGCGGCTGGGTGGGTCGAGTTGTTTCCCCACATGGAGTGTAGGGTTGGTAGGGTGGAGTGTAGCGGATAGATATAGGCTGGGTTTTGGGTTTGCATTCATACATGCATATTTATTGATCTGTTATTGAAATGGGCCTATGGGCTGTACCGTTATCTGAGAAGGGCTAAGGCCCCGTTTACTGTATCTGAATAGGGCTTCGGCCCAGTTTATTGAGACTGGTTAAGGCTTAAGCCCAGTGGGCTTGAGCTGATTTGGGCTCTGGATGGGCTTTCTTTACACACTGAGTTTCCAAACTCACCCTTTTCCTTCCATCCATGCAGGTGAGCCCTAGACTGGTGGACTTGGAGCTGGGAGGGATTCAGAGTGGCTATGTGGACGTCGTTTCTGGTTTAATTAAGTTAATTAACTAATTATTTATTTCATTACTTATCTCAATCATTTTATTTTTAATTTGGGTTTATAATAAGGCCGTTCTAATTATTTAATTTGTTTTAGCTTAAGCATGATATTGTTTAAATCGTTTTGAAATCGGATAGCTCTAAGGCGTGCTTTTATAAAAGGTACTTGTTTCCAAATATCATGATAACAGAGCAAAGCTTCCGCAACGTAACCGTTTTCATAAATAAATATTTTAAATAGACTTAAACCTAATTTGTTGTTCGTGGACAAGTCATGAGGTTAAAGTGTGGCAATGGATGTGTGCATGTCTAAGATTGGATCTAGGGAGAGCTTGGTACTTAAGCAGTCTAATTGACTCACCTCCTCTCTTTTGGAATCCTACCTGGTGCATAGTATCCATTCACTTTAAGCCATAACGACGAAGGTCTGGTTTTTTTATACTTAAATTATTTTAAAAATAACATGTTTTCCGCAACCAACAAAGGTTTATAAGTTTTCACAATTTTTCGTAAAATTCTATATAGTTATTAACAATGTTTAAAAAGGGAATGATTATTTTAATGAACCACGTTTTGAAAAAAAATAAACAAATACAAGCTGAGGTTTTATACAAATTTAACGGTAGAAGTTTCTAAACACTAAGAAGGGTTTTCAATGAAAACATGGTTTTCAAAAAACACTTCAATGTAACACACCAGACTTGGCCATAACGTCTGGGTTGGGTTTTGGGTGTTACAGATTGAGCAGTTGGGGATGACGCATTGTCCCAAGCAATGCTCTGTATTTTAGAAAGGGTTGCTGGGACTAATTCCGTTACTGTGGGCTATGGGTCGGTTACGAAACGACGTCAGTCGAATGGAGCCAAGGTCTTCAGGGGTGTTTCTGGGGTGGCCCCTAGTGTGGCTGAATACTGGTTGGAGGCCACGAAAAGAATTATGGATGACCTCGACTGCACCCCTTAACAAAAAGTAAAGGGTGTCATGTCCCTGCTGAGAGAGGAAGCCTACCAATGGTGGCTGACAGTGAAAGAAGGTACCCCGCCAGACCGATTGACCTAAGAATTTTTCGAGTCCACGTTTCAAGGAAAGTATGTGGGCGCCAGCTATGCCAATGCTCGTAGGAAAGCATTTTTGAATTTGGTTCAAGAAGATAGAACGATAGCTGAGTATGACACAAAATTTTTGTGACTTAGCCGGTATGCTCGAGGAATAGTAGCAATGGAGTACGAGCACTGTGTTCGATTTGAGAACGGCCTTAAGAACAGTCTTCGAGTGTTGATAGCTCCACAAAGGGAGCGAAACTTTGTTACGTTGGTAGAGAAAGCTAAGATCGTTGAGGAGGTAAAGCGCACAAAGTGCCAGGATCGTGAGAAGGACAAAAGGAAAAACAAAAAGGATGCAGAGCCCGCCGGTTTCATTCAGAGACCTAAAAAAAGGGTTAGAGTTGATGGGCTAGTTAGAGCCGGGCCCCCTATTATTGCTGTTAGGGAGCAACCTTGTGCTGAATGTGGGAAGAGCCATTTTGGGGAATGCTGGAAAAGGATTAGAGCCTGTTTGAGATGCGGATCAATGGATCACCGTATTAGGGAATACCCACGGAGACCAATTCAGATGCAAGCTACTAATATGGGTGGTTTGCAGCCACTGAGGGGTAGTCAGCAGCCACTGAGAGGCCGTGGTTAGGCCAGAGGTGGAATCGGTATGGGCCACGGTCGTGGAGCACCTAGTCGAGGTGCTGGTCATGCAGAGGTAAGGCAACCAGCTTTGGTGTATGCTACACGACATTGAGAGGATAGTGATGCTCCAAATGTGATTACTAGTATGTTCTTGATCCATGATACACCTTATACTGCTTTAATTGATGTAGAGTCCACACATTCGTATATTGCATGCACTATGTCGGAACTTTGGGTGTCTTGTGTGAGAATACTACTAGTGAGACGACTGTTATAAGTCTATTGGGGTTGTCAGTAAAAGTGGATAAGTTATTCAGAGATGTGCCTCTAGAGGTGCAAGGGTTACCTTCCTAGCTGACTTGATGGAATTGCTCTTCGAAGAGTTCGATTTAATCTTGGGTAAGGATTGGCTGGTGAAGCATCGAGCGAGCTTAGATTGTGCTGCCAAGCGTATGGTTTTGAAAACTACTAAGGATGAGGAGGTAGTTGTGATTGGGGAGCGTAGGGATTACCTATCGAATGTAATTTTTGCATTAAAGACCGAGAAATTGGTTCGTAAAGGGTGCAAGGCATATTTGGCCCATGTTGGTGTCACTGATTCTGAGGGTTTGTCTGTTGGGGATATCCGAACAGCGAAAGATTTCACTGATTTTTTCCCTAATGAGCTCCCTAGGTTGCCTCTAGACCGTAAAGTTGAGTTTGGTATTGACCTTCTACCTGGTACGGCTCCGGTGTTCATTGCCCCTTATAAAATGGCACCGAAGGAGCTTGTTGAACTCAAACCCAAATTCAAGAGTTGCTGGACTGAGGATTCATTCGACCAAGTGTGTTTCCGTGGGGAGCACAGGTGTTGTTTGTAAAGAAGGATGGATCTATATGCACGTGCATAGACTATCGACAACTAAACAAATTAACAATTAAGAATAAGTATCCTTTGCCAAGGATTGATGCTCTATTTGGTCAACTACGAGGAGCATCGGTCTTTTCTAAGACAGATCTCCGTTCTGGGTATCATCAATTGAGAGTAAAAGAGGCAGATGTATACAAGACAGCATTTAGGACTTGTTATGGGCACTACAAGTTCCTAGTAATGCCGTTTGGACTAACGAATGCACCAGCGGCTTTTATGGACTTAATGAACCGTGTGTTCCAGCCCTATTTGGACCGCTTCGTAGTGGTGTTTATAGATAACATCCTGGTGTACTCGAGAATTGAGGAAGATCATGATGCACCTATTTGAGTTGTTTTGCAGGTTCTAAGAGAGAAACAGTTATATGCCAAATTTAGCAAGTATGAATTTTGCCTGCGAGAAGTGATGTTTTTGGGTCACTTTTTTTGGTCGAAGGGATTAGGGTTGATCCTCGAAAAATTGAGGTGGTTCTGGACTGGAAACCACCTAAAACTGTGTCTAAGATACAAAGTTTTCTAGGTCTGGCAAGGTATTACAGACGTTTTTTAGAGGGTTTTCTTTGATTGTTGCGCCTCTGACTAAGTTGTTGCGTAAGGGGGTGCCTTTTATTTGGACTGAAAAGCAACAGTTTGAGAAACTGAAGAAAGTTTTGACTAAAGCCCCTGTCTTAATACAGTTAGAGTGTGGAAAGGAATTCACTGTTTATAGTGATGCGTCACAGGTTGGGTTAGGATGCGTATTGATGCAAGAAGGTAAGGTGGTTGCGTATGCATCTCGCCAACTTAAAACTCATGAGGCAAATTACCCTACAGATGATTTGGAATTGGCCGTGATGGTATTCACACTGAAAATTTGGAGGCATTACTTATACGGTGATAAGTGTATTATCTACACAGATCACAAGAGCCTCAAGTATCTCCTCACTCAGAAGGAGCTGAATCTTAGGCAGCAAAGGTGGATAGAGCTGCTTAAGGACTATGATTGCTCAATCGAATACCATCCAGGTAAGGCTAACGTGGTAGCCGACGCATTGAGCCGTAGTGCTATGTTGGATTTGAGGGCAATGTTTGCATGCCTAAGTTTGTTTGATAATGGTGGGTTGTTGGTTGAGCTCCAAGTTAAACCGAAGTGGACTGAGCAAATTAGGGTTAAACAGTTGATGGATGAGATGTTAGTTCCTCATTTCTAGTGGATTGAGAATAGGGTAACTACTGATTTTAGGTTAAATAGAGAAGGGGTATTGTGTTTCCGTGAGAGAGTTTGTGTATTGGGGGATTCTGATTTGATGTAGTCTATACTGCAAGAGGTGCATAGTAGTCTGTATGCTATGTACCCTGACAGAAACAAGTTGTACTAACACTTCGTGAATTTTACTGGTGGCCAGGACTTAAATGCAAGGTTACCGAGTTCGTAAGTAAGTGTCTAACGTGCCAGTAGGTCAAGGTTGAGCATCTACTGCCTTCTAGTTTATTGCAGCTAGTTAAGATTCCTCTCTGGAAATGGAAAAGGGTAACTATGGACTTTGTTAGTGGGCTGCCTCTGACGCCCACTAAGAAAGATTTGGTATGGGTTATTTAGATCGGTTGACTAAGTCAGCTCATTTCATACCGGTCCGTACTGATTACTCGTTGCAAAAATTGGCTAAGTTGTATGTGGTTGAGATTATGAGACTGCATGGGGTAACGGTTTCCATAATATCTGACAAAGATCCATGTTTTACGTCTTGATTTTGGAAGAAGTTACACGAGGCACTGGGTACCAGGTTGGACTTCAGTACCGCGTTCCACCCTCATACAGACTGTCAATCAGTGAGGGTGATTCAGATACTGGAAAACATGTTGAAGGGTTGTGTAATGGATTTCCAAGGCAGCTCGGAGGACTACTTGTCGTTGGCAGAGTTCGCATATAACAATAGTTATTAGTCCAGCATTTAGAAGGCATCGTACGAGGCATTATATGGTCGTAGGTGTTGTACTCCTACGTGTTGGACTGAGTTGGACGAGCGGCGAGTTCTGGGGCCTGAGTTGGTGTCTGATACCGAGGATAAGGTAAAACTAATTTTGAATCGGTTGAAGGAAACTTCTGATAGGCAAAAGTCTTATGCCCTAAATGCTGTGAGATTGAATATTTTGTAGGGGACTACGTTTTTCTCAATGTCTCCCCATGGAAGAAGATATTGAGGCTTGGATGGAAGGGTAAGCTGAGCACTAGGTTCATTGGGCCTTACCATGTACTGAAGCGCATGGGGCTAGTTGCCTACCAGCTTGATTTGCCTCCAGAGTTGGACAGAATTCATGATGTGTTCCACGTTTCTATGCTAAGACGATACTGCTCTGACCTTTCACATCTTGTGCCAGTTAAGGAAGTCGAAATTAGGACTGATCTAACCTTCGAAGAGGAGCCAGTGCAGATATTGGATCGTGATGTTAAGGTTCTGCGTAGGAAGTCTGTTCCATTGGTGAAAGTGCTATCATGTAATCACGACTCAAAGGAAGCCACGTGAGAACCTGAGGAGGCGATGCGACAGTAATACCCTTACCTATTCTAACCAGGTAAATTTCGAGGCCAAAATTTCTTTTAGTGGTAAGAGTTATAAAGCCCTAAAACTTTTTTGAAATCATTAATTCTTCATGTTGCGCCACAAATTGGTTGTTTATTTTAATGGTTAAGTGAATTGGGTGTGTTTGGAGGTGTTTGAGAAGTTCTGGGTTCAAGCCCTAAATTTTGCAAAATCTATGATTTTCTTTTAAATAAACCTTGATGTTAGCTTGTAGGCTTTAAAATAAATTGTGGCAGAATTATGTCAAGACAGGAGCCTGTGGCTTTGTGGCAAGTGGCGTGTGACATAGTTGAGAGGTCTGAGGTTCAAGTCATATGGAGTGTAATGAGGGGGTTTATTTTTGTTGATCTGTGCGACTAGAGTTTTTGGTGCAGTAGAACTCTGATGGATGAGAGTTTGGAGGGATTTGAGGAGTAGATTATAGAGAAAATCGGGTTTTTGTTAATTTCTTCTTCTTGGTAAGTATTGCGTTTTGGTTCTTTTCTCTCGACTCTCTTTTATGCCTCTTGTTTATTTTTACGCTAAACATTTCTACAACACCTTACCGATTTGGAGTTTCTTCTTTGGGCCGAATTGTGCTCCTCTTTCTCTCATCTTCTGTCGACCACTTCTCTCCCTTACCATCTCTCCATTCAGTTTCTGCTCATAGCCAGCCTCCTCATTTTAATTTCTTTATTTTTTGTTCTCTATCTTTTTTTCTCTCACTCCCCTTCATTTTGGCCGAATATACTTCCCTATTTCAGTTTTAACTATTCTTTGTCTCCCTTTTCTGTCCTCTAAGAAACTAGCAGTATACCATCTTGGTCTTTCCTTATCTTTACTGTCACTTATCGTATCTTTCTTCTTTCATCATACCTTTTCTCCCATTTGATTTTGTTCGTTTTTCCCTACTTATTATTGTTGGTCGTTTATCTCTGTGCTTTGTTTTTTGACGCCGTGGGTTTGATCTTGTAAGGGTGCCGACGAATCGAAAGGTAATCCTATGCTTCTTCTTTTGTTCTCCAGTTTGTGTTCATTCGGTCCTATGGGAAGCCAAATGTAGTTCTCTTATGACTTCTGACTACGAATTTTTTTCTTTTGCGTGATGGGCTCTAGGGTCTTTCAGTGAAGGGGAGTAACCCCGGCGATTTAGAAGCAATCACAACCTTCTTCTTCCCTTACTCAGTAGGTAAATGAATTACCTTTAATCATTTAGTATAGGTCGAATGTGCTTTTGGGTTGCAGTATTGTACGTGTGGATTTAAGCCGCGTTCATGAGTAACTTTATCTAATAGGGTCTGTTACACTACAGATTGTGATAAGGACGTGAAACCAATTGTGATTAGTGTCTTGGGAGGATTAAGGCCGCTCGTTCAGACAAGGGAAGGAAGGAGTATTTTAGGCTATGTGTTAAAGTGATTAACTTTAATGGACAACTGACTAATGAGATTTTCTGATTGCGTTGTAGGATTGATACAAGTGGGTTAAGCACGCGTCTCGTAAACAGGTGTGTTGTTCACACAGAGTAGTCTATAGAATGGCAAAAGCCAAAAAGCTGAAAAGCTGAAAAGCCGAAAAGCGAAAAGATTGGGCTTTTGGCCACATGGGCGTACGAACGCCCATGTGATCAACCGAGCCCACGAAATGGGGGCATACGACGAGAAATGCCACCATGAGCGACTTCGTAGGCTTAGGCCAAAATGGGCTGTACGGGCCCAATGGGCCCGTGGGCCCCACATAAGTGAATCTCACCGTTGAGTGGGTAATACTGGTCTGGCTATGTTGCACACCACGCGGTCTTGTGGGCCCACATGGTATTGCATAATGGGCTTAGGCCCATTTCTAGTATCTGCATTGTCACGGTCGCACGAGTCGTACGAGACGTCTGTGG
This sequence comes from Gossypium stocksii, assembly GCA_020496765.1. Lineage (NCBI taxonomy): Eukaryota > Viridiplantae > Streptophyta > Magnoliopsida > Malvales > Malvaceae > Gossypium > Gossypium stocksii. Next base: position 63,403,415 of record CM035622.1, read on the forward strand.
GTTTACTGATGGGCCTAAGATTACATAGGCCCAAACTAGTAAAAATGACCAAAATACCCCCATAGGTATAATGTGTGTTTAGACTCTATATGATGTACGGTTGACTATATATGCCATGATTCATATATGAATGTTCTGTATACATGCATAATAATATGATATAGTATGCCAGTGATGTATGTTCAATTGCATGGGGTCGGGTTATATGATTGGAGGAAGTGTATTGTTCTAGCAGCTCTACTGCATATTTCTTATGGCTTTTAGCCTACTGTTCTGGCAGCTCAACTGCAAATTCTGTCTAGTGCCACATCGGTACTATTATTTGGAGTGTAGGGATGGGTGGGTCAATATCATATCCCCACATGGAGTGTAGGGCTGGACGGAGATGGAGTGTAGAGGCTGGTTGGGTAGGAATTTTGCATGTTTGGTTATACTGATACTGTTATACCGTTACTATACTGATTTGGGCTAAGGCACACACTACTTCTGTTCTAAAATGGGCTTAGGCCCAGTCTATTACTGCTACTGAAATGGGCTCAGGCCTAGATTGTTCTGAATCATTACTGATTTTATATGGGATTACAACACTGAGTTTTCATAAACTCACCCAACTATTTAACTGTGCAGCTAGTCCCCAACGTTAGGCGGATCGGTGCTATGAGGAGCTCGATGGTGATCAGTACTGGTTTTATATTAGCTTTTGGATTATAAATATTTCATTTGGGCTTCCGTTATGTAATAAGTCGTTTCTATGGTTTTAAATTTTTAATTGGATTTTACTTACTTGATATATTATGCTAGTATAGGAAAAGACAAGTTTTCAAAGAAAAGGGTTAACTGTTTTCAAAACACCGCGTTTGCGCAACTCTTTTGGAAATGCTTCCGCAACAACAATGTTTTAAAAGTAATGACGTTTTAAATTGGTTAACAAATGGCTAAGATGATTTGAGGATTAACAAAGAACATAAAGTACAATAGTTTTTGATAAAGTACAAAACGTTCTGATAAAAGCATAAAAAGTCTTTAACTTCCTAACGGGTTTATTGATAAAAATCAAGTTTTTGAAAAGCACTTTGGTGTGACACTGCTAGATTCAGCCATAACGTTTGGGCCAGGTTTGGGGTGTTACAAAAAGGAACTTCTCTACTTACACCCATCTAGGAGACATTTCCAGATGAGCACATACTCAAGGTAAATCATGTCTATAATACCCCTTGGTTTGCTAATTTTGCTAACTATTTAGCTTGTGGTTTGATACCGATTGATATATCAATAAAAGAAAAAGTTTCTACATGAAGTGAAGTACTATTTCTAAGAAAAGTCATACTTGTTCAAAAAGTGCACGGATCAAATGATCAGGAGATGCATGACAAAAGATAAGGTATATAAGATTTTATATCATTGTCACATAGCTTTGAGTGGCGAACACTTTGGAGGTTCACGTACTACAGCTAAAGTATTACAAGATGGATTCTTTTGGCCAACATTATTCAAAGATGGGTATGCCTACATAAAAAGTTGTGATCGATGCCAGAGAGTTGGAAATGTCACCAACAGAAATGAGATGCCCCAAACAAACATTATTGAGGTAGAATTATTCGATGTTTGGGGTATTTACTTTCTTGGTCTGCTCCCTCCTTTTGGCCACAAGTATATATTAGTAACAATAGACTACGTATCTAAGTGGGTTAAAGATCTTCTTGATGTACCTTTGTTGCGGTAAAAAAAATTTCCCACAATGTCTCTTTAAAAATTTCCATCCCTAAAATTTGCTTTACTGCTCCTAAATCCTTCATCTCAAACTTAGAGTTAAGCATGATTTTAAGGTGATCAATATCAGATGGATTCTTAGCCACAAATAACATATAATCGACATAAAGTAGAAAATATATAAAAGAATCATCATTAAGACATTATAGATAAACACAATTGTTATACTTACTTCGAGAAAAATCAATACTCAACATGAAGGAGTCAAACTTTTTATACCACTAACAAGGAGACTGCTTCAAACCGTACAAACACTTTTGTAAGAGACAAACATGATCTTTTTTACCTTCAGCTTTGAAGCCTTCTGGTTGTTGCATGTAGATGTCCTCCCTAAGGTCACCATCAAGGAAAGTAGTCTTTGCATCTAACTACTCTAACTTAAGATTAATTAATGCAACAAGGGCCAAAAGCACCCGAATGGACTTATGTTTCACAACGGGAAAGAAAATATCATGAAAATCAACCCCCTCCACTTGATTGTAGCTTTTTTGCAACCAATCTTGCCTTGCACCTAGTGTTGTTAGAACCCGAACATTCCTTCTTTCTAAACCCCCATTTGCAATAAACAATTCTTTTACTGATGGGTCGTTTAACTAGCCTCCAAGTCTCATTCTTTTGAAGTGATTCCATCTCTTCTTCCATTGTGACTAGCCAGTCGCTAAAATCAAAGACTTGAATTGCCTCATAATAACACGAAGGATCAATTGTATCAATACTTTCGACAACACTTAAAACATAAGCCACTAGATTTCCTTCACAATATTTCTGTGGTGGTTGGATTTCTCGCCTTTTCCTATAATGAGCCAACTTATAATTAGTTAACTAAGATGGTGAGGGTAGAATTAAAACAAAAACCTGAAGCCCTACAAAAAACAAACCCCTTCAAAACAAAGAACAAAATTCTCTCAATCTAAATATTTTTTGTTGTGTAAAACCTAGAGTAACTAAAACCTATTTATAGGCTGAAATTCATAGCATAAATGACTACAACAACTTTAGGTTAATCAGAGTTTAAGTAGGAAACTAAAAATAAAGTTTTACTAGGAGAAGAAAAGCCAAAATAAACTTTGGTCAAAATAATATGTTGTTATAGAGAACTAATTTAATAAATAATGTACTTTATAACTCTGGTTGTTGCTTTTATAAGTGAAAATATATTATAGAAGGTTAAAATAAAATATAAAAAATAAGTTCTACTAGAATCTTAGCTATTATAGCTATAACACCTCTAATCCGTATCCATCGCCGGAACAAGGTAAGAGGCATTACTAAACTTATTACATCATTTACACATTCATTTCACATACATTATTATGCACAAACATTTCTCATTCAAACATAATCACATTGTCCCTCAAATGAGCCTATGAGGCCCTAAACATACATTAAGAGTGGTATGGGGCTAAACCGATAACTCAGGAAAAATTTTGGAAAAACGTAGAAAAATTTCTCAGACAGGTGACACACGCCTGTGTGAACAGGCCGTGTGAGACGCCCGTGTCACAGGCTGTCTGGAAATTCGAAATTGAAGCACATGATCGTGTCCCAGATAGTGTCCTACCCAGTGTAACTCTCTAACTTGTGTCACACAGCTGACCACATGCCCGTGTGTCTAGGTCATGTAACTCACTGACTTGTTTCTATTAAATGCTTCAGGGGACACATGACCGTGTACCATGATTGTGTGTCACGCACAGCTGAGGCACACGCCCATGTCTCTGCTTGTGTGGACAAAAATAGGCTATTTACCAAGCTATTTTGCCACCCCAAATGTGTACACCTTTTTTTTTTTTGAAAGAAAAAGACCCGAGGGTCAATATCAATTTATTTCATCATTTAAAATAATATCATGGATTTCCACCGAGTAATCCATATCAAAATCCTTATTACAATTTTTAACCAAAGCCCATTTACAAAGGCCACTCGCAGCCTTATTACAACTACGCGGGGCCCAAAAAACACTAACATTACAGTCTAAATGCACCAGATTAAGAATTTCCTTGATGCGGTACCCGATAGTTGAAAGCCCTTTTCCCACATGTGCACACCTATAGAAGCATAAAAGGTACCATTTCCATACACATTTAGGCATCCAACCAATACCATTTTATACACAAATCATGCCATTTCAACTCTATCCATTTCAAGACACAATTTAGTACCATTTATAAATTCAACTTACATACCAAAACATCATGCTTCTCAAGCCATAAACCACATACAAAATGTAACACCTTCCAACCCAAACCGTCACCGAAACAGGATTACAAGGTATTACCGGACTTATACACTAGCAGACGAATAAAAACGAGACATAAATTTGAGTTTCAATCTAAAACCATCTAATTTCCATCAAATAGTTCTTAATATAGGCCTACGGGGCCCAAAATAGGTTTAGAAAATGATTTGGGATTAAACCGGGAACTTTGAAAATTTTTCTTTGAAGATAGGGGCACATGCCCGTGTGGCCTGGGACACCCCCGTGTGGCCAGTCCGTGTGGCTCCCCATGGCCGTGGGGCCAACCGTGGGCAGATCTGACTTGCCACACACAGCCGTGTGGCTCCCCATGGCCGTGGGGCCAACCGTGGGCAGATCTGACTTGCCACACACAGCCGTGCAACTTGCCCGTGGGCAAGTCTGACTTCCCCACACGGCCTAGGCACACGCCCATGTGTCTTGGCCGTGTGAAAACATGATTTTTTACCATTTTTAAGCTACCTTCACCCACTAAACATACCCATATCATGCCCAAATCATTGACTTATAAATATTAATTAAATGCCATTCATTTCATTTTCAAACTTAACAAAAACTCATTCATTCATTCCAAAAACTTCTTAAGGTTTATAAACCACATTTACATTCAAAATATTAAATATTTACAAGTGACAGACATTAAACCTAGTACATGCCACCTTTCCAAAAGTTATATATACATCACCAAGATTTTAGCTGAAGCCGGGATTAATTCGGATGCTTGACTGTACTTCAACTTTACCTATCCTGCGCACGGGAAACAACCGTACGCTGAGTATTTAAAATACTCAGTGGTATTATCATAATTCAAATATATAACTACAATCAAATATCATAACATACTTAGGTAAATAATACATCAAACATATAAGTTCATGCTAAATTATCATATTATCAATGTGCCATTTTCAACATTCAAATTAATATCTCAACAATAGAGTTCCAATCATTTGTGAACCTTAGGTTCATCTCTCAATCACATATACATATCTAATTCACATTTCAATAGGAACCATTCATGAACCTTTAATCTCATAACATAATATCATTTCTCATTTCAATTCACAATATAGCTTTCATTGTTCATTCAATGGTTCAAATAATCAAATTCAATAGATTTTCTCATTTCACATAATTACCCCTATTAACATGACTCGGACTTTGGCGGATACACGGATCCAACCAAACACACTATATTGGCACCCAGTGCCTCATCGGATAGTTCGAAGATAAGTTGACACCTAGTGTCTCGTCGGCCTAGCCGAAGTAAAGTGGTACCCAGTACATCATCGAATCTATCCAAAGCAATATGACACTCCAAGTGTCTCATCGACTCGAGGTCGAAGTAACCCTGAACTCTTCCAATCCTATGGCATGCCAACTATATCCACTAAGCCCGACTAGTTAATAGGGTATTGAATTCCTTTCTCTTTTCGATCAAATTCACATCAATTGCACTTTAACCACATTTTCTCACATATTTCTCAATTCAAGCACAACTTATTCAAATTCATATTATCACATACTTTCACTTCATTTTCATTCTCAATTGATCAAAATCATTCAAAATCAATTCAATCACATTAATAGTTCAATTTCAAATCTCAAATCCATATGCATACCAACATTACTCAATTCAATCATATAATTCAATCTCACATGCATATATTTGTTCATCAAATAAATCTAATACACATTCAATTCAACATTAATATTTACCCCACATTCAAATTCCATACGCATATATTAAAATTAAACATTTAATAAGAAATACTTGAATTATGATAATACAAACCGATTTCTCTCGAGCTACTCCTCGATCACTTTTTCCTTTCCTTTCGTATTGGGCGTTTCGGTTTCCTTATTTGCTACGAAAATTAGCATAATTACAATTAATTAATTTCACACATATTTTATACAAAGTAATAATTTTCTATGCAACTTTTACCTAAATACCAAATTTGTCCTAAACACATTCATCTTCTTCCTTTTTGCAATTCACATCATTTCCTTATTCAATTTCCATCAAAACTTCAATATAACTATCAAATTTTCATCATTTTTCCATAATTTCAAATTTCTTCCAATTTAATCCCTAAAACACAAAACTTATAACCTATTGCACAAATTAGTGCTTAAATAAATTCAAATCAAAAATTTTATCAAATTAATCCCTAATTCCATCATTTACTCAACATAAACCCTACTCAAATATCTATCAACTTCCATAACTTCCACCTAGTTTCAACAAAACTCAATTCTAAAGCTTCTAAAACATTTAAATTAAAGAATAAGGGCTTAATTAACTTACCAATTAAAACTTCAAGCACTAAAACCTTAATTCTCCCTTTTCTTCTTTCTTTCTCTTTTCTTTCCCTATTTTTGTTGTTTTCTCTGCAACTTTCTATCTTTTTCTTTCTTTTCTTTCTTTTTATTTTATTTTAATTTTATTTACTTATTTTAATTTATTAATAATAATAAAATATCTTATTATAACTAATTATACACATGCATTTGTATACATACATGTTATTACACATGTATTAATCCACACCATACACTTGTCTCTATTTATTTAATTAAATAAATTATAATATTTACAAAATAATAATAATAATATCAAATAAATAATTAAATATCTTTTACTTAATAAATAAGTAAATACATACATGTTATACATTTGTACCAATAATGCAAAAACACATGTTTTTATTTTCTAACATACACATGTCACTAATTTGGTTTAATTACTAATTTAATCCTTTAATATTTTTCCATTCTATAATTAAACTTTATGCTCTGTTCAATTTAATCCTTTCTACTAATTATTTCTAATCAAATTAAATTCTCTTATTCAAAACTTAATTAAACACACAACTAAACACTCAAGTATTTCTAATAATTATTTACTAACTCGATTTACTAAGATAAAGGCCCTACGACTCGTTTTTCCTAAGACAGAGGCCTTAAACTCACTTTTTCGGTGCCCGTGAAATTTTGGGTCGTTACATTTCTCTCCCCCTTAAAAAATTTCGTCCTCGAAATTTACCTGAGAATAGATGGGGGTACTGAGCTCTCATAGTTTCTTCCGGTTCCCATGTTGCTTCTTCTACTTTATGACTTTTCCATAATACTTTTACTAGGGAAACTCTTTTATTTCTTAATTCCTTTACCTCTCGTGCTAGAATCTCGACTGGTTCTTCTTTATACGACAAATCCGATCGAATTTCAATATCTTCAGTAGAAATAAAATGAGAAGGATCCGATCTATATCTTCGTAACATTGATACATGAAAAACATCGTGAATCTTCTATAACTCCGTAGGTAAAGCCAACCGATAAGCTACCGGTCCAATTCTCTCCACTATTTCATACGGCCCAATGTAACGAGGACTTCATTTACCTTTCCGGCCAAATCTCAACACTTTCTTCCAAGGAGAAACTTTAAGAAATTCTTTGTCCCCAACTGAATACTCGATGTCCTGTCGTTTCGAATAAGCATAAGACTTTTGTCTGTCAAAGGCTGCTTTCAATCTCTCTTGTATCTTCTTGACTGTTTCTTCTGTTTCTTGAATCAATTCTGGTCCAATTACTTTTCTTTCATTCAACTTTGTCCAACACACAGGTGATCGATATCTTCGTCCATAGAATGCTTCATAAGGAGCCATTTGAATACTAGATTGAAAATAATTATTATAAACAAATTTAGCTGAAGGCAAATAACGTTCCCAACCTGATTCAAACTCAATGATACAAGCCCGAAGTATATCTTCTAAAATCTAGATTACTTATTCGGACTGTTTGTCTGTTTGCGGATGAAATGCAGTACTAAAACTAAGACGTGTATCCAATGACTCATGTAATTGTTTCTAAAATCTCGATGTGAAGCGAAGATCTCGATCTAAAATTATAGATGACGGAATACCATGTAATCTAACAATTTCCCAGATATATACCTCAGCTAGTTTCTGTAATGACCAATTTGTTCTAACTGCTATAAAGTGAGCTGACTTGGTAAATCTATCAACTATCACCCAGATGGCATTCTTTTTACTTGTTGACAACGGTAATCACGAAACAAAATCCATCGTGATGTGATCCCATTTTCATTTAGGAATATTAATAAGCTAAAGTAAACCTGTCGGTACCTGATGTTCCGCCTTTACCCGTTGACATGTAAGACATTTACCAATATATTCAACTATGTCTCTTTTCATTCCGGGTCACCAATATAAATCTCGTAGATTACGATACATTTTTGTACCTCCCAGGTGTAAAGCAAATGAACCATCGTGTGCCTCTTGGAGTATTAACTCTTTCAATTCAGATTTAGCTGGAACATAAACTCGATCTCAGTACCTAAAACATCCATGTGCATCAATGCTGAAATTTTCTACCGTACCATTCTGTATCATCTCTCTTTTCTTTATCAACTTATCATCTTCCAACTAAGCTACTCTAATCTGATCAAACATTACCTGTTTTACTCTCAACTCGGCTAACAAACTCCCATCATTTTCGATACTGAGTTGCGCAAACATTGCTCTCAATTCAATTGCAGATTTTCTACTTAATGCATCGATTACCACATTAGCTTTTCCCGGATGATAGTCTATAACACAATCATAGTCTTTCAGAAGCTCGATCCATCGTCTCTGTCTCAAATTTAATTCTTTTTTAGAAAGAAGATATTTCAAACTTTTATGATCTGTATAAATGTAGCATTTTTCTCCAAAAAGGTAATGTCTCCAAATCTTCAGAGCAAAAATCACAGCTGCAAGCTCCAAATCATGAGTCGGATAGTTACGCTCATGTGGTTTCAATTGGCGAGATGCATAAGCAATGACCTTTCCATCTTGCATCAATACACAACCTAAACCACTCAATGAAGCATCACTGTACACAATAAAATCTTTCCCCGACTCTGGTAAAGTCAAAACTGGTGCCTCTGTTAACATTTGCTTCAACTTCTCAAAACTTTTCTGACATTGATCGTCCCAAATAAAAGAAACATTCTTCTGTAGCAGCTTAGTCATAAGCAAGGCTATTTTCGAAAATCCATTCACAAATCTTCTATAATATCCAGCCAAACCAAGGAAACTACATACCTCAGATATATTCTTCGGAGCTTTCCACTGAACTATGGCTTCTATCTTTTTCGGATCAAATCTGATTTCATCTGCCGATACCACATGTCCTAGAAATACGACCTCTGACAACCAAAATTCACATTTACTCAATTTCCCATACAATCGTTTTTCTCGTAAAATCTATAGCACTATTCAGAGATGCTGATCATGTTCTGTCTCTGTCTTCGAATAAACCAATATGTCATCAATGAAAACCACAACAAACTGATCTAAATATGGCTGAAATATACGATTCATCAGATTCATAAAAGCAGCTGGGGCATTAGTTAACCCAAATGGCATTACCAAAAATTCGTAATGGCCATACCTGGTACGAAAAGCTGTCTTCGGCACATCACATTCTTTTACTTTCAACTGATAGTAGCCGGATCTTAAATCAATCTTTGAAAATACCGAAGCTCCTTTCAACTGATCAAATAAATCATCAATACGAGGAAATGGATATTTGTTCTTGATTGTCACCTTATTCAACTGTCTATAGTCAATACAAAGTTGCATCGAACCATCTTTCTTTTTAACAAATAATACTGGAGCTCCCCACGGTGAAATACTCGGCCGAATAAAACCACGATCTAACAAATCTTGTAACTGTACCTTTAACTCCTTCAGTTCTGTAGGTGACATGCGATACGGAGGTATAGAAATTAGATTCGTACCTGGATACACTTTAATAGCAAACTCAACTTCTCTGTCTGGCGGCACACCCGATAGTTCTTCAGGAAATACATTAGGAAACTCACAAACTGTATGAATTTTACTGCATTGACTCCCAACCGAATTTGAATTAATAATATGAGCCAAGTATGCTGTGCAACCCTATTGTAACAACTTATTAGCCTTCATTGCTGAAATAACACGTGTTGGCCCACTACTTCGAATACTTTTTACCTCAATAGTGCTTCCATTTTCAACCTGAATACTAAACTTCTTTTTGTAACAATCCAAAATCACACCATGTTCAGACAACCAATCCATACCCAATATTACATCAAAATCTCCAAATGGCATAATCAACAAATCAACTAGAAAAGTTTCATTCTGAATTTTCAACGGGCATCTCGGACAAACTTGATTTACTACCACCGTCTGTCCCAACGGACTCGACACCTCTATAGTTACTCTAGATATTGTAGAGTCTAATTTCCTCAACTCAACTAGCTTTGAGTTAATATATGAATGCAAAGATCCAGGATCAATTAAAGCATAAACAGGTTCAGAATATAATAAGAATATAAATGTTACAACATCATGCGCATCGCTTTCTTCGCGAGTTCTGACTACATATGCTCTAGCTGGTACTCGAGCCTCAGATTGCTGAGAACGATGTCCCTCCCTCTTCTTGTACCTCCTCCTCTAGATACTGATCCACCTCTGCCCGATCCTCTACCTCTAGTAGTAGAGCCCGATCTCTGTGATGTCACAGGTGTAGCACTACCAGCTTTCAGACAATCTCTGATAAAATGGTCTTTAGATCCACATCAAAAATAGCCTCTAGTTAATTTCTAACATTCACCCCTATGTTTCCTCCCGCAATGTTCACAGTCTGGAATAGTAGCATCTCGAGGCAGACCTCTTACACTACCAGTGGACACTGTAGTTTGTTTTCCTTGACTCTTTCCTCCTCTATCCGATCGGAAACTAGATTTCCATCCACTTCGAGAATCTCTAGATCTTTTCGATAAAAGATTTGAGTTTGTAGTTCCCACACGTCTTCCAACTAATTTAGAAGATTTAGACTTTTTATCAAGTCCCAAGGCTTGTTCTACCACTTTAGCCCGCTCAATCAAATCAACAAATTCAGTAATTCGATGAGATACTAATAACACCCTTATTTCATCTCTTAATCCCCGTAAGAATCTTTTATAGCTTTCAACTTCAGTTGGTACGAACTCTTATGCATATCTACCAAGTCTTGAGAACTCCCGTTCATAATCCACTACTGCCATTTCACCTTGTTTTAGAGTTAAAAATTCTTGTTTCTTATCTTCTATATACATGTCCCCAATATACTTCTTTTGGAATTCTTTTTGAAATAGATCCCATGTTACCTGATCAGTTGGCAAATGTCGGATCACAGATTCCCACCATAAGTATGCCTCACCCTGTAACAAAGATACAGCACATGACAGGCTTTCTCGTGGAGTACACTCCAACTGCAGTAAAATTCTTTTTGTTGCCTCCATCCAATTTTCGGCTATGGACGGATCAACACCTTTTAGATCTGAAAATTCTGTGGCACCGTATTTTCTTAGTTCTTTGATAGGGGCCCGTCTAGGAACAGGTACAGATGTGGTAGCAGGTATAGTCCCCACTACTCATTGGAGAGCATCAGCTAAAACTCTTAATAATTCAGAATCATTTCTACCTTTTTTATCTCTCTCCCTAATGTTTTCCCTTTCTACAATGAGAGACTGATTTCTAATCGGATTTACATTGGGTGTAGCTAATTCAATTTCATCCAAATCATATGATTCTTCATTCATTTCTTCATTTATATCATCAAGGTGTTCATCAGACATCTTTAATCTATAAAACAAAAACAATTAAATGGATCAGCATCTAAAAATCCCGACTCAGTTTTAACTTGACTGTGGCATGTACTTCTAGACTCACTTACGAGCTCAATTTAGTCTGAGAATCAGCTAAACCTATAGCTCTGATACCAACAAATGTAACACCCTCTAACCCGAAATCGTCATCGGAACAGGGTTACAAGATATTACCGAACTTATACACTAGCAGACGAATAAAAACGAGACATAAATTTGAGCTTCAATCTAAAACCATCTAATTTCCATCAAATAGTTCTTAATCTAGGCCTATGGGGCCCAAAATAGGCTTAGAAAATGATTTGGAATTAAAGCGGGAATTTTAAAAATTTTTCTTTGAAGATAGGGGCACATGCCCGTGTGGCCTGTGACACCCCCGTGTGGCCAGTCCGTGTGGCTCCCCATGGCCGTGGGGCCAGGCCATGGGCAGATCTGACTTGCCACACACGGCCGTGCAACTAGCCCGTGGGCAAGTCTGACTTCCCCACACAGCCTAGGCACACGCCCATGTGTCTTGGCCGTGTGAAAACATGATTTTTCACCATTTTTAAGCTACTTTCACCCACTAAACATACCCATATCATGCCCAAATCATTGACTTATAAATCTTAATTAAATGCCATTCATTTCATTTTCAAACTTAACAAAAACTCATTCATTCATTCCAAAAACTTCTTAAGGTTTATAAACCACATTTACATTCAAAATATTAAATATTTACAAGTGACAAACATTAAACCTTGTACATGTCACCTTTCCAAAAGTTATATATACATCACCAAGATTTGAGCTGAAGCCGGGATTAATTCGGATGCTTGACTGTACTTCAACTTTACCTATCCTGCGCACGGGAAACAACCGTATGCTGAGTATTGAAAATACTCAGTGGTATTATCATAATTCAAATATATAACTTGTAATGGCCTAAATTCAAAGTTATCGGAACAGTGGTTTCGTAACCACAAATCCGATTTAAAGAGAAATTTATTTTAATATTTTTTTTTACATGAATATTGTTGTGATAGGAAAATCGTATGAAAATATTGATAGAAAAATTTTACCGAATTAGTAGTTAGTTAATAAAAAGAAATTATTGAAGAAATTAGGTAAAGACAAGTTATCGGGAGCTTGATCTCGTAAAACCGAGTCAAAAATATTTTTATAAATATTTGTGGAATGTTAGTAATATTGTATTAAAATTTCGTTAGAAAATTTTAACGTTTGGGCAGTCAATTAAATGAAAAGGACTAAATTGGAAAAGGAGTAAAAGTTGTTAGGATGATTAAATAGCTTAAGTGTTTAATTAGAAAGGATTTAAAAAGAAAATAGACCCAAAATTTATTTGGGCTGGACGGCAAGGGCATAAAATCAGCAGAAAAGTGGATGAATTAAGGGCAAAATTGGAATATTGCATTATTAACTAAATAAAACTAGGACTAATATGGAAATATCTAGATTTCTTGAGATTTCTCTTCATTCTCATCAGAAAAACGCCATAGGAGGGGTTCTTTAAGCTGGTTTTTCATACTTTTTGCACCAAGTGAGTTAATCCTTGCCTTTTTCTTGTAATTTTTGTGTTTTTAAGACTTTTACAACTAGGTCCTACTATTAAATTCATTAGTTTTTGATTTTATGGATGAAATTGAAAGTCACCATGGTTGAGTTCTGTAAGTATATGAATATTTAGCATGGAATTTAAGCTTTAATCTTATTATATGATGATTTTATGGAATAAAATGTAAAGAAAGTGAATATTTAGGACCTATTTGTAAAAGAGTGTGAAATTGAAGTTTGCTTCTGAAATTCTTGTTCCCAAAGGTTACAAGGTAGTTTAAAATGATGGAATAAAGTATTAATTGAGAAAAATCAGCTCAATTGAGAGGTTAATTGAGTAGGGACGAAACTATCACTTATTAAAAGCTTGGGGGAAAAATGGTAATAAACCTCTTGCACTAAAACAGTTTTGGACAGCAGCAGTAGTCCAACTTTGAAAAATCACCATAAATTGTAGAAATCGAATTAGAGGGTGAACAAAATATGGAATTAAAGCTTATTAAGTCTAGTTTCTCATAGAAGAAAGAGAGTAAACAATAGAATTGTAAATCTTGAGATATAATGCATTTTGTGAGACAAGGTCAGAATGATTTCGGGTTCCCCTGTTTTGACTTTGGAAAATCACCAAAAATTGTATAAAAATAATTATGGAGTTAAATTTATATGTTTAAAAACCTTAATGAATCTATTTTCAATAGAAACAAGCAGGAACATCATCTGAGTTCTGTATGAGGAGATAATTAATTTTTAGTGAAGAAAGGTCGGAACTGTCATATAGCAGAACAGGGGTAACTTTAAAGAATAAACTGTACTAAATGGCTAAACCAAAAATTCTGAAAATTTTATGGTTAGAATATATGTGAGTCTAGTTTCAGGGAAAATTTACGGATCTTAATTTGGAGTCCCGTAGCTCAAGATGAAAATAATTTAGTGACTATGACGCAAGTAGACAGCCTTGGATGAACTATAAATGGTAGTGGAATTGTAGAAAATGGTACAAATGAACATGAAATGTTAATTTGATGAATAAATTTATTTATTTAGATCCTGAAGACTCAAACACGAAGCTAGATCGAGGAAAGGAAAAAGTTTGGGATTAGTAGATTTTTGTATACAAACAAGTATCGAGGTAAGTTCGTGTAACTTGAATTATATTCTTAAATGCTTGAAATGTATGTTATGGATGTGAACATGAATTGAATGTCATTGTATGAAAATTTATGGAAAATTGATATATTTGGTGAAAAGTGGAAGAAATCCCGGTTGAATAGAAGGAAAATTCGATGGATCTCTGAAAAGGAATTGACGGTAAAAATGGATCTAGCCCGGACGGGTGATCCTATCCTGATATAGCCCTCCCGAAAAATATGTGGAAAATGGATTTAGCCCGGACGGGTAATCCAAATTAGGGTCTGAATTTAGCCTGGACTGGTAATTCAGATCCAAGCTCATTAGAGTAATTGTCGTTGCAGGGGATTTAGCCTGGACTGGTAATCCCGACAATACTCTATGAGTTTATATTACAGGGGATTTAGCCTGGACTGGTAATCCCGCTGTAAGGATGAGGTTCGCGGGAGTGTGCTCTCTGAAATGAAAATGCGCGCACATGAATATGAATTGACGGACCCGGATTTGTACACTAAAGTGTACCCCTGAAAATCCATCGAAATTCCGAGAAATTCAACGGGATAAATATGGGAAAATAATAATGGAATGGAAATTACGGTATTGATGAGCTCATCAATCTCAATATATATTATTGATACATTGAAATTATTGTACTAACTTGAATGTTGAGTTTGTGCATGTTAAGGTAACAATACATTGAATGGATGTATGTATGTTTATTGTATTGTATCGAAAATATTAGGTAAGTATAATTCTTGTTACATGAGCTTACTAAGCACAATGTGCTTACCCTGTTTTCTTTTTCCCTGTTTTGTAGTATCAAGAGCTCGGAGGTCGGATTCAGTCGGAGATACATCACACTATCAACCTCAATATTTTGGTATATCTAGAACTTTATTTTAGAAATCAATGGCATGTATAAGTTAATAAAGTAAATGTTGATGTGAAATGAATGTAAAGTTAGCCATTGGTATGGCTAACAAACCTTAGTTTGGTGTTAATGTGATTATCTTATGAATGTGCATGAATCTATTATAAAGATATGCTGAATTGGATTGGTTGATTTGGATTGGTATCGGTTTAAGTTTTGCAGGGAAGGCTACATATTTATAAAGGGGATATATTGAGTTTTAAAAAAAAAAATACTATTGTTCGGTAAACTTCGGTAATGCCTCGTACCCTATTTCGGTGACGAATACGGGTAGGGGGTGTTACATAACTACAATCAAATATCATAACATACTTAGGTAAATAGCACATCAAACATATAAGTTCATGCTAAATTATCATATTATCAATGTGCCATTTTCAACATTCAAATTAATATCTCAACAATAGAGTTCCAATCATTTATGAACCTTAGGTTCATCTCTCAATCACATATACATATCTAATTCACATTTCAATAGGAACCATTCATGAACCTTTAATCTCATAACATAATATCATTTCTCATTTCAATTCACAATATAGCTTTCATTGTTCATTCAATGGTTCAAATAATCAAATTCAATAGATTTTCTCATTTCACATAATTACCCCTATTAACATGACTCAGACTTTGGCGGATACACGGATCCAACCAAACACACCATATTGGCACCCAGTGCCTCATCGGATAGTTCGAAGCAAAGTTGACACCCAGTGTCTCATCGGCCTAGCCGAAGTAAAGTGGTACCCAGTACCTCATCGAATCTATCCAAAGCAATATGACACTCCAAGTGTCTCATCGACTCTAGGTCGAAGTAACCCTGAACTCTTCCAATCCTATGGCATGCCAACTATATCCACTAAGCCCGACTAGTTAATAGGGTATTGAATTCCTTTCTCTTTTCGATCAAATTCACATCAATTGCACTTTAACCACATTTTCTCACATATTTCTCAATTCAAGCGCAACTTATTCAAATTCATATTATCACATATTTTCACTTCATTTTCATTCTCAATTGATCAAAATCATTCAAAATCAATTCAATCACATTAATAGTTCAATTTCAAATCTCAAATCCATATGCATACCAACATTACTCAATTCAATCATATAATTCAATCTCACATGCATATATTTGTTCATCAAATAAATCTAATACACATTCAATTCAACATTAATATTTACCCCACATTCAAATTCCATACACATATATTAAAATTAAACATTTAATACAAACTGATTTCTCTCAAGCTACTCCTCGATCACTTTTTCCTTTCCTTTCGTATTGGGCTTTTCGGTTTCCTTGTTTGCTACGAAAATTAGCATAATTACATTAATTAATTTCACACATATTTTATACAAAGTAATAATTTTCCATGCAACTTTTACCTAAATACCAAATTTGTCTTAAACACATTCATCTTCTACCTTTTTGCAATTCACATCATTTCCTTATTCAATTTCCATCAAAACTTTAATATAACTATCAAATTTTCATCATTTTTCCATAATTTTTAATTTCTTCCAATTTAATCCCTAAAACACAAAACTTATAACCTATTTCACAAATTAGTCCTTAAATAAATTCAAATAAAAAATTTTATCAAATTAATCCCTAATTCCATCATTTACTCAACATAAACCCTACTCAATATCTATCAACTTCCATAACTTCCACCTAGCTTCAACTTCTAAAGCTTCTAAAACATTTAAATTAAAGAATAAGGGCTTAATTAACTTACCAATTAAAACTTCAAACACTAAAACCTTAATTCTCCCTTTTCTTCTTTCTTTCTCTCTTCTTTCCCTATTTTCGTTGTTTTCTCTGCAACTTTCTATCTTTTTCTTTCTTTTTATTTTATTTTATTTTAATTTCATTTACTTATTTTAATTTATTAATAATAATAAAATATCTTATTATAGCTAATTATACACATACATTTGTATACATACATGTTATTACACATGTATTAATCCACACCCTACACTTGTCTCTATTTATTTAATTAAATAAATTATAATATTTACAAAATAATAATAATAATATCAAATAAATAATTAAATATCTTTTACTTAATAAATAAGTAAATACATACATGTTATACATTTGTACCAATAATGCAACAACACATGTATTTATTTTCTAACATACACATGTCACTAATTTGGTTTAATTACTAATTTAATCCTTTAATATTTTTCTATTCTATAATTAAACGTTATACTCTGTTCAATTTAATCCTTTCTACTAATTATTTCTAATCAAATTAAATTCTCTTATTCAAAACTTAATTAAACACACAACTAAACACTCAAGTATTTCTAATAATTATTTACTAACTCGATTTACTAAGACAAAGGCCCTACGACTCGTTTTTCCTAAGACGGAGGCCCTAAACTCACTTTTTCGGTGCCCGTGAAATTTTGGGTCGTTACACAAAACATAGCCTATAATTAATCATTGCATCAACCAAAATTAATCCACAACAAGCATATCACAACCAAGTACATACCTCATACCATAATAACTATTTGACCATAAAAACTCATCATCAAACATACCAAAATATCCCATAGTACATGACAATGTATACATCACATATTACATATAATTTGAACCACACAACATCATCATAACTACATTACCAAATTCATAAAATAAGCCAGCCTATAAGGCCTTACAGATATCAAACCTTATATTATTTACAAGTCAAATCTCATGGGTTTAAATTCATAACTCAATAAATATCCAAAGATTACATAGCCTATACATGCCATATACCATAAATACACAATTTCAAAAGTACCAAATAGATATTCGATAGTGCGATGAAGTCTCTGACGATCCCCAAATTAGAGCTAGCTAGATTTCACTATAAAACATGGAAAGTAAAACGAAGTAAGCTTTGCAGCTTAGTAAGATCTTATGATAATAAACTTAACATAACAAATAAGTGCAATTCAGTCAACTAAGCATAATAAGGCATCATATGCTATATCACATATCTATTCACAAATTTTCTCATGTTCATAACATGGTTACACATGAATTTCTCAACTTACCTCATTTCAATTCTCATATATATATATATATATATATATATATGTCGTACGTGCCTATGACACTTAGATCAGTCTTACTTTCATCCTCGTCTTGTTTATACCTGTTGAATCATTCGAAATCACTAAAGGATACACGGAAATCACACATTTATAGTACAATGCCATATCCCAGATATGGTCGTACATGTAATCTCATATCGATGCCATAGCCCAGCTATGGTCTTACACGAAATCTCATATGGATGTCATATCCTAGATATGGTCTTACACGTAATCTCAATAACCCTAATGTCATGACATTTGTATCCTATACTATTCCTAAGGCTCGTCCGAGACTTTCGGCTGTCGTATCTCTATCGATTATGTCCGTACCTTATATCCAACCAACTTTGCAATTCAATTCAATAAAAGTAGTACACTTGTAACACAATTTAACAGCATTTATTAGCATATGAACTTACCTCATATATGGAAACGACGAATCGAATCAACTATTCTATTCCTTTGCTTTTCCCCCAATCTAAGTCCGAATTCTTCCTTTCTTGATCTATATGTAATCAAAATCAAAATCGAATCAAAATATGCATTTAGGAAATTTTACATGTTTTCCCTTAAACATTCACTTTTTTACAATTTAGTCCTTATTACACAAAATCACAAATTAGTGAAATTCCTTTAATACCCATGGTAGCTGAATTCTATATATGTCTCTAGCAGCTCATATTTATCACTCATTCACACATTTAACCACACATTTTCACATTTTCACAAATTAATCCCTAATTTACTTTTTTATTCAAAATTACTTAACAGAACTTAATAATCTAACAACAAAGTTTCATATTTCATCAACAAGCATCAAGGAACACATATTTTCATCAATGGAAACTTTCAAAATCTTTAACAGTTTTGCAAAATAGTCCTTGGGCTAGCTAGAACTAGTTGTAACATCACAAAAACATAAAAATCATCAAAAACTGAGCAAAAATCACATACTAATTGATTCCTCAAAGTGCTGAAATCTTTAAAGCTCCCAAACCCTTATTTCTTTTTTAATTTTTAGTTAAGATGATGAAGATGAAGAAAGAAATGGTTTTTGTTTTATTATAATAACCTTAATTCACAAATTACAAATTTAACCTTAGTTATTAAACATATAAATCAACTAATATATGTCCATCATTGTCCATCCACCTATTAAAAGGTCAAATTTCATTATAAAGACCTCTAACTTTACTAATTCGTAACTATTAAGCACTTTAAACTATAGAACATCACTTTTGCATTTTATGCGATTTAGTCCTTTTTGTCTAATTAGACATTCAAACAATAAAATTAATTCACGAAACTTTTACACATACATACTATAATGCCGTAAAAAATTAAAATAATAATAAAATAATTTCTTGAGCTTGGATTGGTGGTTTCGAAACCACTGTTCTGAGGTTGTTGGAAATTTTCAAATTTCACACACACAAAAAGCTTAAAATGCTACAGAGGTTGTTGGAAATTTTCAAATTTCACCAATACAAAATAAAAGAAATAAAAATTTAATTTCAGTCCAAATGGAAATATTTCATACTTGCAAAGAATAGGTGATATTTGTAAGTACAGATTGTTCGATCTTTGACTTTAATTGTTGTTTGTCTTCAATAGAACTATTCAGACCGACCATAATATTAGTTCAATGCCCCAAATAGTCAAATCTTAAACCAATTACAGAGAACTTGTTTGTATATGCATTTTAAGATAATGTTAGTGTCACTTACAGCCATAGCTAAAAGATAGATGTCGAAGATGTATACTTTGTTAGGATTTTGTACTTTTGGTGTAATAATTTTCATGTTAAGTGTTGTATTTATTTGAACTGATAAATTAATAAAATTTTCACATGTTATTCATTATTCTATGTACATTTGTCCTTAGTTGTTTATTATATGTAAAGAAATTGTTAGAAATAAATATCAGCTCATTAATTACAAAAGGTTTATAAGTTGCATAATAAATATTGTTTCGTTATATAAAAGATAACTTATATTAATAAGTAGTCTAAATTAAATTCGTACTTTATGGAATCATTGTGAGGAACTAATTCATGTTAGGACTATTAGGTTGTTTATAAGTACAAATAGGAGATAACTTGTTTTGACTGTCGAAACATAATTGACTCCTAAGATAGAGATATAAATGTGATTGTCTGGACCGATAGTATATTAGATTAAACCAAGATGAATTATCCTAAATCTGTTTATGAATTAATTCACTGTTGACGTTCATTATACAATTACCTTAATCTTGTGCAAATGAAGTCTTATGTATGCATGACTTGCATAATTTGATATATTGAATACATATGCGTCTCAAAGTAGTAAAGAAAATATTGATGCACTAGGTATTTAAATTATACATGATGTAACTTCACTTATAAATAGTGGAAAAACTTATAACACCCGGATATCTCTATTGAGCAAAAATTTAAAGAAAGTTAAGATTAAATTGAATGGATTAGCAAACTGTCAGGCTCTACCAAAACATTCTGAACATTTTAGTAGCTGAATTATGATTTGGTATATCTCAATTTTGGTTTGGTTAGGATGAAACTGGTTGGTTCCTTAGTGGAAGACATAATGATTAATAGTGATTGGCTATAAAGAAGTAAGGAGGTCATGCCAACTTTGGCTATATATATGTTTATGTTGAGGAAAGATTTCTCCTGAATCTGACTTATAATCTCCTTCTCATTTGTAAAGTCATCTTCAGTTGGTTCGAAAAAAAAAGAAGAGGAGGTTTAAGAAAGCTCTGCATGAGGCGGTAAATGTGAGATTCGAAGCCTGTGAAACCAAGAATTTGATAAATTTGTAAGGTTAAGCCTCCTTGTACTCGTGGATTAGAGAAAAAAGAAGTAAGAATTCTCAAAAAGTTTTATGGGTTCTGGGTTTTTAAGGTTTGAATACCTTTTGTTTAATCAATAAATGTTTTTCATGTTTAGTGTTAGGACGAATGAGCCTTTAGCGTTTGGACAAGCTAAGCTGTCAAGGATAAATGAAGCAAGGTGAGTTTTTGCACTTGACTTTTAGATGATTTTTTGATGTTGTGTTGTTTTTTTAAACCACATTCGTGGCTGCTTTAAGTTGTGTCTTAAACTATGGTTGTGCATGATTATGGAGGTTAAGTAAGCCGAGCATACATATGTTTGTAACTATATTTCTTGAGTGTTATTTTGTTGAGAATTGATGAATAGATGCATGATGAAACGTGTGTGATAAGACACTAGCTCGATGAATTGCATGAAATACATGAATATAATGTATGTAGAGTACGGAGGTATTTTACCTTGATGGGGTAGATGAAGTTAGGAATATCGATAGAATGGAGGAACCGACAGATTGTTAAGGGAATATAGGAAAGTATGGTTGTGCTGTGGAATGATATCATTTGGCTAGCTAGAATAAAACTGTGACGATAGTTATCTATTAGTCCTTCAGGGTTACATTGTAAGGACGATTTATAGGTTCCATAGAGCAACACCATGCTAACAGTTTGTAGGCTCTATGGGACGACACCGTGACAGTGATACATAGGTCCTACGGGTGACACCTCGAAAAAGGTTCAAGGTGTAAGGCCTTAGCTTGGCTAATGCAACCAATAGATTCCGCAAGGATGTTAAACATGGGGTTACAAGGTGTAAGACCATGCTCAGCTATGGTAACCAATAAAGTCAGACAGGACGTTAAATATGGGGTTACAATGTGTAAAACCACAACTCAACTATGGCAACTAATAGAGTCCGCTATAAGGTTAAACATGGGTTCAGACTGGTAAGACCATGGCTCAGCTTGTAACACCCCAAAATTTTGATTTTTGGTTTTGTGAATGTGTGACACAACGGTCTATCTGCTTCAGTGGTTAAGTGTTCTGGGTGTGTGTAGGAGGTCCTAAGTTCAAGTTTTGTCTTGGGCAAATCTTGGTACTTTTCTGAATATATCTCTATCTCTGGACAATAGGCTTTTAATTAAATGTTAGTAAGAAAGTATCATAATGGGCCTGCTGGCCTGGTGGTTAAGTAGAGTGTTGGTGTGAAGGAGGTCCTGTGTTCAAGTCTTTGCCTAGGCAAGGGATTAATTTTTGCTAATTGTTTCAGCAAGAGTTTGAAATAATTAGGTGAGCATAGTAGGGTAAGTAGGAGTAAAAATAGGGGTAATTAGAATTCTAATTTTTATTTGTTTCCTCAAATTCCTTCTGTCGTTCTTTTTTTCTTTTCACTCTCTCTCATGCCATTCCCCTTTGCTGCTAACTTTTTCCCTTCTTCTCTTTCTTGCTGTCGTTTTCATCTTACTGAAGAATCTCTCCTTTCTGTTAGTTCGGCTTTAGTGCGTTATTGGTAAGTTTCGATTTGTCCCTTTAAATGTTTCTGTTGTCTTTCTAAGAAGGGTTTTTTTATTAGTGTCAGGAGCTAGTCTAAGGACGATAAATCATTCCCCAAGTGATGAATTAAGTGCATAGGATCGCTCGTCTCGTTTGAAGGTAAGTTTCGTCACTTTAAGGATAGGTATCTTGATTCGGGCTTATTTACAATTTATGGCATGTACAGGAACTTGGCCATTTTGTGTGTATGTCCTTATGATATGGCTAAATAAGAACATGTGTTGATGTTATGTATGTCTAAATAAGGTTTAATGCAAATAAATTATGAAAGAGTAAAAGTTGCTTATGAAATAGTTTTGGGACAGCAGCTGTGAGGTGGTTTTGAAAAATCACTAAAGATTGTAGAAATGGAATTATATAGTGAATTAGGTATAGAATTAAAGCTTATTAACTCTATTTTCATAAGAAAGAAACAGAGCAAGTAATGGAAGTCTATATTCAGAGATATTTAAATTCTTGTGAGACTAATTCAAAATGACTTTGTGATCCCCTATTCTGACTTTAAAAATTTACTAGAAATTGTACAAGAAGAATTAAGGGTTATATTTCCCTAATGAGTCTATTTTTATTAGAAATGAGCAAAAACATTAAATGAAAATTGTACTATGAGATAATTTATTTTTAGTGAGGAAAGGTCAGGTCCGCTGGACTGCAAAATAGGGGAGACTTTAACTAATAAACTGTACTAATTAGTCACACCAAAAATTTTAGAAAAATTATGGTAAGAAGATATATGAGTCTAGTTTCAGGGAAAATTTATAGATTTAAATTTCGAGTTTCGTAACTCGATTTATAATTAATTTAGTGACTGTTATGTAGGAGGACAGTTTTATTATGAATAGTGAAATAAATTGTTTTGATCTGTTTAAGTAATCGAAAAATTTTTAATGTTCTCGGTTTCATCCCGAACCATTTCAATTTCATGTTTTAGGTTCTCGCGGGCCCCTTTTTAGGGATATATTGAATGAATATGAGTGAATTAATTTTAAAAGTAAATTTTTATGCCTCGAACTAGTAAGATAAGTCTAGTAACGTCTCATGCTTGACTCCGGCGACAGTCTCGGGTAAGGGGTGTTATAGATATAGTGATTATATTAGTGAATTTTTATTCATTTTAGATCAAGAAGTGCGAAACCTGAACCTTCACTGGGGGGAAGTCAAGCTAACGGATTGAACCAAATTATCCGTCTATATTTTGTATGCCGAGGTAAGTTGTAGGTAAATAATTCAACTTTCTATTGTTATGCATGAGATTATCTAATTTGCATAAAATGAATAAATGTGAATTTGAGTAATGCATTGATGAGAAAATTATGCGATAAATACCGGTTGAACTGTAGGAATAGATTGGATATTCTTGTCCATGATACTAGGGATATACGAGTGCTAGTGTAAGACCATGTCAGGGACATGGCATCGGCCTCGTTACGTGTTAGTGTAAGACCATGTCTGGGACATGGCATCGACCTTGACATGCAATCTAGTGTAAAACCATGTCTGGGACATGGCATTGGCTTAGATTTGTGTCAATGTAAGACCATGTCTGGGACATGGCATCGGCACAGACTGAGGAGAGCCAGTGTAAGACCATGTTTGGGACATGGCATCAGCCTTGATATATGAGAGTCATTATAAGACCATGTCTGGGACATGGCATCGACTTGATATGTGAGCCAGTGTAAGACAATGTCTGGGACATGGCATCGGCTTGATACCCTATGTTTGAGGCTCATTGAATATCCCTTCGTATTCTAAATTGTTCAACGAGAAAATTAAATTTAGTATTAAGATCAGGAGATATTATGATGACCTTGTGAGTAGTGCAGGTACCTAAATGAAATATATGAAATATGAGCTCAATAATATGTTGTATGATTAATAAAAGAGGAAAATGAGTAAGTTATGCTTGTAGCCATTCTTTTTATATATCATGCACAAATTGTGATGTATTAAGAGCATGTTATAGCATGGTAAATTGCTATTATTTATTTACTTGCATCTTACTAAGCTTTGTGCTTACTCTTTCTCCTTTCCATTTTCTTATAGTGTCGCCTAGCTAGCTCGTGGATCAAAGTATGTCGAAGGCTTCTTTCACACTATCAACTAAAGCATTCAGTATAGTTAGTTTCTTACATTTTGAGAAATGGCATGTATAGGAAGTAGTCATTATTAAGTATCATTTTATTTTGGGCCAAGTGTGTTGGCTTGATTTTGAAATACCTCATTTTGTATAAGGCCAAAGATCTTGGCTAATATTTGCTATTGGTTTATAAATGCAAATGTTGATGTTTTCATGAATGTACAAGTAGTATGGATGAGCAAGAGTATTAGGATAGTAATATGAATGCTTGGTTGGATTGATTATGTGAAGTTGTGTGGATGCCAATTTATGGTCATTAGTTGAGTATTGGTACCTTGTGATGTTTTGGTTTGTGTTTGATCTTGTTTCAGGGTGGTAAAAGGCTTGGTAGATAGCCTTATTTTTGTCCACACGGGTAGACACACGGGCGTGTGTCTAGGCCATGTATGACACATGGTCCGCCCCACGGGCGTGTGGTTAGGTTGTGTGTCCTCTGCACCTTAAATTGAAAAAATTAAATGCCCAGTAGTAAACACACTGGCTCAAACACGACCGTGTGTTTCAACCGTGTAAAAGACACAGCCTAGTACACGGGCATGTGCCACGACCGTGTGACCTTTAAGAGTTGCTGACGTCAGAAACAAAATGTCAAGGTTTTTGCACACGAGCTACGATACAGGCGTGTCATGGCCGCGTGAGGGACACAGGCTAAGCACACGGGCATGTGCCAGGCCGTGTAAAAACCCCTATAGGTTCGGTGTTAGAAAATAAATCCACACAGACAAGGGGCACGGGTGTGTCTGTAGGTACTTAGGCCATGTGAACCACATGGGCCTTCAGCACAGCCATGTTTAGAGGCCTCACGGGCGTGTGCTCTATTTTTAGTAAAATTTCTTGAATGTTTTCTAAACATTCGGATTGGTTCTGAATGGTTTTCTAAACAAGTTTTGGGCCTCGTAGGTCCATATTAAGAGTTGTTAAACAAAGTTTGAAAATTTTTAAGTTGGGACGAATTTCGTTGACTCAAGATTTTATGTTTGCATGTGTTTTAGTAAGGTAATGTCTCATACCCTGTCCCAGCGTCGCATACTAAGGCGAGGCAGCTGATTCTATTTATGCTACACGTCACCGAGAGGATGGAGATGCTCCAGACATCATCACGGGTACGTTCTTTATTTATGATGTACCATATACTACATTGTTGGATTTGGTCTACTCATTCCTTTGTAGCCTACTCTGTTACTGAAAACTTAGGGATTCTGGTTGAGAGCACTTAGAGTGAAATTACTGTATTGATTCCATTGAGGCAATCCGTCGGGGTTAATAAGTTGTTTAGAGACATCCCTTTAGAGGTTCAAGGGGTTATCTTTTCGGCTGATATGATGGAGCTTCCATTTGGAGAGTTTGACTTGATATTGGGAATGGACTGGCTAGTCAAGCACCATGTTAGTTTGGGCTGCGCAATTAAGAGGGTCGTGTTGAGAACTGAGGAGGACAGCGAGGTAGTCGTGATTGGAGAACGTCGGAACTACTTGACGAATGTGATTTCTACATTGATGGCGGAAAAGTTGGTTCAAAAAGGGTGTAAGGCATTTCTGGCCTACATAAGTGTTTCAGATTCTAGGGTTTCTTCTGTTAAAGATATAAGAACGGTAAAGGATTTTCCATACATTTTTCTTGAGGAGCTACCTGGATTACCTCTAAGTCATGAAGTGGAGTTTGGGATTGAGCTCCTTTCTGGTACAGCTCCGGTGTCCATCGCTCCCTATAGAATTGCACTGAAGGAGCTTGTGGAGCTTAAGGCTCAGATTCAAGAGCTATTGAATCGTGGGTTCATCTGTCCGAGTGTGTCTCCGTGGGGAGATCCAGTACTGTTTGTAAAGGAAAAGGATGGATCCATGCGTATGTGCATCGATTATTGGTAACTGAACATACTAACCATTAAGAATAAATACCTCCTGTCCAGGATAAATGATCTGTTTGACAAGTTTCAAGGAGCTTCAGTTTTCTCTAAGATTAACCTCTGATCAGGATATCACCAGTTGAGGGTTAAGGAGGCTGACGTGCATAAGACGATGTTTAGGACTTGTTAGGTCACTACAAGTTCTTAGTGATGCCATTTGGACTGACTAATGTACCGGCGGCTTTCATGGATCTAATTAACCGGGTGTTCTAGCCCTATCTGGATCAGTTCATAGTGGTATTTATTGAAGACATACTGGTGTATTCAAGGATGGAGGATGAGCATGACGAACACCTTAGAGTGGTACTACAGATTTTGCGTGAAAAACAACTATACACTAAGTTCAGTAAATGTGAGTTCTGGTTACATGAAGTTAATATGTCATTATATAATCAAACACACATATATACATATTTAGCTAAACTCAAGAATCTGATTGTGATATCATGTACATATACTACTTATATAATTATTTCCATTTTTTTTTTTCACCTTGACCGAATGTTTATAAAGCCAAAGATCAACTTATTATGATGTAACATTCAAGACCGAATATTTAATATATATCTAGGCACATACACAAATATAAAACTCACATGTTTTAATATAATTCCTTATACATATGTTAACCATATAACTGAATATATATATATAGCTTATCATTCATACACATATATTTAGGAACTAATCATAACATACTTACTACTCATACACTAAACCAAATACACATATCATATACACATGTTTTCTTAATTTGCACTTTAAAGGGTTCGAGACAAATAACTAAGGTTTTTGCTTACCTTTGTTCAAGTAGGTGATAAGTAAATTCTTACCTGACCTATAGCTTATTTTACACATTCGTTCTTATTGTGCCTTTGCCCGATGAAGCATTTGGAATTGGATAGGACACTCTGATAATCACATGAGTCGTACAATGCCAACGTTCCAGACGTGGTCTTACATGTAGTCACATGTCGATGCCACTGTCCCAGATAGGGTCTTACTCGTAAACACATATCAGAATCACATATCGATGCCATGGACCTACTCGCACACATATATCAGAATCCTATGTCATGACATATGTATCCTAGCTATTCCTAAGGTTCGTACGGGGCTTTCGGACGTCGCAAATCATTCGGATCGAACTCGGAAGTGTATTAGCCACATTTAATCATATTCGGCCATAGTACATTTAGTTTCTAACATTTCATAACAGCAAGTAAATTTAACATTAAGATATCGATAAACAAGTCTACTTGCTTATAAACTTACCTCGGACGTCGTAAGACGGAACGGGGCTGCTATTCGACCACTTTTGTTTTTCCCCGATCTAAATCTGGTTTCTTTAGTTCTTGATCTTGATTGAGCTTCCAAATAGGCCGAACCCTAGCTTATTCTTTCTTCTTTTCTTTTAGCTTATTTCGGCAATGAAGAACAATTAAAAACCAATATGTAAACTTTATTTTATGTTTATATTATATACATTATAATAATTAAATTACTTTTATAACCTTATTTATTTAATATAAAATATCACATAATATAGCCTTAACCGTCCCACTAATATAATTATGGGTTATTTACAACATAAATCCTTCACCTTTAAAAGCCACTAACAATTCGGTCCTTTAGATATTAATCTATTAAATTTTCAATTTACGCGATTAAGTCCTTTTATTCAATCGGACACCTAAACGATAAAATTAAGTCACGAAAATTTCACAGATATAAATTCACACAGAATAAGCACAGAAAATAATTTTTAAAATATTTTTCTGACTCGGATTCGTGGTCCCAAAACCACCGTTCCGATTAGGGTCTAAATCGGGCTCTTACAATCAATTCCAAACATCAATTAACAGCCTACTATAATCATGTATCATTTCAATTTCATCTACCAGATATTCCCTCAAGTTTTGCATTTTATTTAATTTAGTCTCTAAAACCAAAACAATTATAACTTTCACATTTAAGTTTCGTTTTTCAATCCGATTTCAATTTCATCATTCTATAACCCTAAATTATCTATAATTACAAAAATTTCATGTAAATTTTGAAATAGTTCCACTTTAGTCACAAAGTTCAAAACTATCAATTTTCACTTTAGAATTTAGTTATTTTTCATATCTAAGCATCAAATATAACCAAATAATACCAATTTCATCAAGCATTCATCAATGGTAACACTTTGAAACTTTAATAATTTTGAAAATTAACACTCAGGTTAGCTAAATCGAGCTTCAACGATCCCAAAAATATAAAATTTAAGAAAAATGGGCTTAGTTTGACTTACCATGCAAGAGGATCAAATAAGTTTGAAGTAAAACAATAGTTTCTCAAGTTTTCTTTTGTGTTTTTGTTGACAATGAAAGAAATAAAATGGATGATAACTTTTCTTTTCATATTATATGTATATCAGATTATTATTATTAAAGTTTTATTATTTTAATAAAGGAAATCAATCCAAACATCCACTACCATTAAAAAGTAGTTAATTTCCACTTTAAATCTTGTTTAATTTACCATATAAGCCTTTTAACTAATAAAAATCTATAGCGATTAAGTTTTACCACCTTTATGATTTAGTCCTTGTACCAAAATTAGTCACTAATTCGGCAAAATTACTTATCCAAAATACGATTCACCTATATAACAAATCTGTACACATTTAATAAAAATATTTATGGGCTCGGTTTACAAAGCGAGGTCCCTGTGTCTCACTTTTTGACACCACTAACTTTAGGATCTTTCTAATTGTACCTTAATTAACTATCAAATTACAAAATTAAAGGATCCCACTCTAATTAAACTTCATACTAACCTCATAAATATTAAATAATAATATTTATGGACTCAATTATTGCAAAATGGGGTTCCTAGAATAACCTTTTTCAGTACCACTAAAAAGCGGGTTATTATAGGTAACCTCAACACAATTCAGCATGTGTAAGCAATTATGTGAAAATGTCAACTTGTGTGAGCAATCTTGAAATACTATGAGCTTGTGTGAGAGTCCATTTTACTATAGTCCCACCGGGAGATGTTCAATTGATTGAAAATGGAAGTTAAATCATGAATTGAAAATGAAATGGTATAGATTGTTAAGTGATTATGTTTTAAATTTTGATGGTATTACGAGTTGAGAACGTAACTAACGTATTTTATTTGTGGTGATGTTGCATGTATAGATATGTATCCAAGTGTCAAGGAAAGTTAATTTGTTAGCTAATAGAATAATTGTTTATGCTTAAATGATCAAGGTAAGATTTAGTTTCCATATAAGCTACTTACTAAGCATTTTATATGCTTACCCGTTTGTTTTCCCTTTACCCTTATAGATCGTCAACTTGCGAAACATGTCAAGTTAGATCATTTTGAAGCTCACACTATCCTATCACCGAATCTATAACTATTTGGTCATTTTGAGTCTTAAGTTGTGGCATGTATATATATAAGGTGTTTTGAAATTATTTTGATGTATATAAGTTGTAGTGAATTGAAAAACTTGGTATGTTATGTTGTTTATGGTGATGCTTAATTGGAATGGTACATTTAGATTAATATGCTTGAAGTATGAATGGTATATGGAATGGTAAGATATGGTTTAGTTGAGGTATGCATTGAATTGGTGCATTTGAATGATATGCCTGGATCATAGAATAGTGAATAGTAAAATTGGTTGATGTTTTAGGCCTAAAAGCTATTAATGTAAAGTGTGCACTTATGTGCATGAAATTGAAGTGAATTGATTTGTTTCATTATGGTTCAGACTCGATAAAGATAAGTGTTGGGATGCTTTGATTTGTATACCCTAAGGACATTGAAATGTTAGATTCAATTGAAATAGGTTTGTTGGAAGCATTGAAATAGGTACCAAATGGTTCATTTTTACAAAAACAAAAGTCCACATCTCAACGAGCAACCTACCTCGTCTCAACATCGATCAACAATGAGTCACCTTGCGAAATCGAGTGGCCTGAGGTCACAAAGTGACATACTATGTAACACTCTTAACCCGTATATGTCGCCGGAATAGGGTTACGAAACATTACCATAAAATCGTAACTTAATATCATTTGTTTTCAAGTATTTCATAAATCATAGCATACTCCATTCAAACACATGCATATTGCCCCTTGTTCAAGCCCTCAAGGCCTTAAAAACACTTTAGAAACGGTTTGGGACTAAATTAGAAACAAACGAAACCTTAAGGAAAAGTTAGAAAAATTCATGCTGCAGGGGTCACACAGTAGTGTGCTCAGGCCATGTAACATTTGAAATAGGGACACACAGTCATGTCCATGCCCGTGTCTCTAACTTGGGTCACATGGCCAGGCTACACGCCTCTGTGCTAGGCCGTGTAACTTTCGAAATGGCCCCACACGCCTGTGTGCCAGGCCGTGTGCTAGGCCATGTAACTTTCGAAAAGTAACCTTTTAAACCTACATGGGACATGGCCGTGTGTCGCACATGACTGAGACACACGCCCATGTCTTTGGCTATGTGGACAAGAAATTGGCCAAATTTAAGCCATTTCTTTCACCCTTTCAAAAAAAAACCTACAAGCCATACACACATATGATCAATGCACCAAAAACCTACCAAAACATGCTTAATTTAACCAATTCAAAAGATCCAAAATCCATTCAACCAATACGCCTTATAAGGCACCTCAATCACAATCAAACCAACTTACCAAAACATATGCATAATTAACCTTACTTCCAACATACATATCTATTTCCATATCATACTAAACCATAAAAATATTGAGACCATTTCTAGCATAACAACTTCATTCATCAACAAGCCAAAACAAACCACAAGTGTATACTTCATACCATTCTAATAGTACCCAAAAAGATACCTATTTACAACCTTAGTAAAGTGCCTAACAACACAGTTTAGTATTTTGTCAAAATGTACCATAACAACTTATATAGCCACATATACATGCCACAACCCTAAAGGACACAATAACTACCAACATCGAAGCGACAGTCTGAGCCGAAGATTTGATCCATCCAACGTCAGCAACAACGATCTAAAAAATAATTCACAAAGATGAATAAGCTTATAGAGCTTAGTAAGAACATAGTATATTATTAAACTTAACAAAAATTGAGTACAACACATATTTTACTAGATTCAAGGTTACCGGAGTGTAAACAAGGCACGTATGTGTATTTCGGGGGTACCGAAGTACAACATGGGCACGTATGTGTAATTTAGGGGTACTGTAGTACAAATAGGGGCATGTATGTGCAATTCAGGGGTATTGAAGTACAAACAGGGGCATGTATGTGCAATTTAGAGGTACCAAAGAACAAACAATGGCACGTATGTGCAATTTAGGGGTACCAAAGTACAAACAGGTGCACGTATGTATAATTTAAGGAATAATTAGGTACAGGAAATTAATCACATAACTATATTGTAAACATACAAGTAGCAATTCAACTACATTTAGAAATACTATGAACTTACTTTGACAACTAAGACGAAGAAATACGATCGAGCTAATCTGTGACTTTCACCTTCTCTCGATTTAGGTCCAACTGAGATTTATCTTGATCTAAATAAATAATCATATTCAATTAAATGTTTCAATCAATCTCAAACATTCAACTCAATCCATCATTCACATTTATACATAATTACAATTTTACCCTTACTATTTTTAACTTTTCACAATTTAGTCCTTTAGCTCGTAAGATGATATTTATGTAATCTCATCCACATTTCCTGCTAACTAAAACAACTAGGGACTTATACAGCCTCATACAAATTAACATTTCACAAATTTATCTTGGCATTTTACTACTTTTACAAATAAGTCCCTAAATGATAATTTCATAAAAAATCACTTTACAAAAGTTGTTTATTTAACAACAAGGACTCATAATCTTTCATTAAACTTCAAAAACCATACAAATATGTTCATGTAAAAACCCTAATCCTTTAAAAATTTTGTAAATTAGTCCCTCTGCTAGATAGATTAAGCTGCAACGATCCTGAAAACATAAAAATATTAAAAACAGAATCAAAATACATATCATGCAAGCAATTTTAGATGGACGAACCCTAGCTAACCTCCCTTTGTATATTTGGTTGAAGAAAAACACAATGGAAGAAGATGATGTCTTTTTCCTACTTAATTTTTATTTTTATTTACCTTTTTACACTTTTACCCTTTTAAAACATGCATAATTTCAATAAAACCTTGTCATAATCATCCACTAATAACATATATGGTCTAATTACCATCTAAGTCCTCTTACATTGAAGTTCTATAGCCATTTAATACCTTTATCTACTAGAACTATACTTTTACACCTTTCGATTTAGTCATTTTTTTTAATTAAGCATGCAAACGTTAAAATTTCTTAACAAAATCTTTATATGACCTTACTAATATTCCACAGACATTAAAATAATAAAATAAACATTTACTTGTCAGACTTGTGGTCTCAAAATCACTATTCTGATTTCACTCAAAACGGGCTATTACATTTTATTTTGGTGACGTTTCGACATGGAGGAAATGATGTCATGATGTCAGCCCAAAACTTATAAAACTTTACAATTTGGTCCTATTTCATGCTCTACTTGATAAAAGAGTTTTTTTGAACTCGGTTAAGACTCAATTTTAATTGTTTAATATGAATTAAATGTGTGTGATATTGGTTGCATATGTAAAATGTTATTTACTATATATTTGTCTGAAGTTGCTCCGGTAATGAATGTAGCATTCCATAGCTCAGACCCGAATATTAGGTTGGGCAAGGGGTTTTAAAACTTTCATATCAACAATACTAAACTTGTAAAAAAAAATAAAATATTAGGATTATTTTTCATAGAAAATGTCAAAAATATTACAAGCTTCTTAAGCCCAAAACAATTCCATATCATAAACGACATTATTCCTTGTGGGATTGAGACACATTCTCATCCCCCACTTTATAAAAACTAGAAGTAAAAGATGGTAAAAGAAACATCTCTTTCTTTGCTAAAGCTTTGACAACATTAGGAGACATTGCTCATTTAACCCCTTCCCAATGATAAAAAAACTTTTGTTCTTCAATATTCAATACCTTAGTATCACTTGATTTATTACGAGCTATACGGTTTTACTTCTTCTTTAAAGTAGGCATCTTAGTTTGTATTGAATTTCTATTCAAATCCATATAGCTTGATTCAAGCTACCCTATAAATTTCTTTGACCTTAATTTAGTACAATAATCAATTAGGAAATAAATCTCCTTCAAAACATACACATCACCCCTATTAGAATAATCATTAAATAATTGCGGCCCAATCGTACTTAAATATGTTAAAAAAATTTCATGGAAATAGGTTTTATCGCACAACAGAATTTTGAAATTTTTCATAAACTAGATCTTGGGTTCTAATATCTATAGTAAACAAATTCCACTAATTTTTGTACCTATAATGTAACAGCACATTTTAGGGCCAAATCAGAATAGTGGTTTTGGGACCACAAATCTGAAGTAGAAAAATTTATTATGATATTATTTTAAGGGTTATAATATGACTGAGTGCATGTGTGAAAATTTTGTTAAGAAATTTTATCAATAGGGGGTCCAATTTGATTAGTAAGACTAAATTGTAATAATTGCAAAATATGTGTTCTAAAAGCTATGAGTGCTTAATTGAAGTGAATTTGTAAATTAGAGGACCTTAAATGGTAATTAGACCACTATACTATAAGATGGACAAAAATAGACATGGTTAGGTGAAATTTTAAAGTTAGGCATTAATGGCATTTTGGTCATTTAGCTAATGAAAGGACTAATAAGTAAAGAAAAGACAAAATTTTTGTCCATCCTCTTCCTCCATAGCCGAATATTACAAGGAGACATAGCTAGGGTTTTGGCCACTTTCCAAGCTCGATTGGAAGCCTGTTCTAGCCCTGTTTTTAATGATTTTTACGTTTTTGAGCTCCTCGTAACCTAATCTCGCTTTTCCAAGGACTAATTTGAACTATTAGCAAAGTCTAAAATTTTACCCATGTGAGACATGCATTTGTTTGGATGTCTAATGGTAGAAAATGTATGTTTGGTGTTAGATAAACAACATTTAGTAGGTGATTTTTTATGAGAATGTCAAAAATGGCCTATTTGTAAAAAGTGATGTACAGTAAAAGTGTGATTAAATGGAAAATATGGGCTGGTATAAGTATGAAAATAGTTCAGCTAGGCTTGGGGTTTAAGGAAAATGAAAACATTTCATTTTACGAGCCTAGGGACTAAAGTTAAATAATGGAAAAGTTAGGGGCAAAAATATAATTTTGCCTTTAAATGAATTTTTGGGCTGAATTGAATAATGTGTATATTAAATTAGTTAATTTTGTTATTATAGATAAAGAGAAACGAGGTTCGGACCTAGATTGGGGGGAAAACAAGGTGTTTGATGATTAGGTCCTTATTCTACTATTTTTGTACCGAGGTAAGTTTGTATGTAAATAATGCATCGTTATATTTTGATTAAATGCTTTATTATTGCATGAATTGTGTGATTGAGTTTTTGGGACGTATTCGACAAAGTTTCGACAAGCGAGAAATCCCGGTTGAACATTAAGAATAGTATAGGATATGAGTGACATGTCACTAGGAACCCATGAGTATGTATATGATTATGTGATCCGAGTGCTGGTCTTGAACGTCCTACCAGTGGCTGGGTACTCTGGCATATGTTGCGAATACCCGACAGCTTGTGTGAGCAGCACTAAGTAGCTACGTCCTGACCGATAGCTTGTGTGAGTAGACCCGTGATTAGCTCAAGAGCGAGCCTATGTGCGTTATGAGGTATGAGGTAGCTTTGGCTACATATGTGGCACTTATGTGCAACTTTCTGAGTATCCGTTAATATTCTGAGTGCTAAACAGGATTCTCAAATATGTGAAGGTATGCAATTGTGTTACGATTGGTACAGGTATGTACGTAAAACTCAGAAGTAATGAAGTCAATATGTGATGAATTCTTGGTAAGCTTGTGAATAAATGAGTTATGTCTAGGAGATCTTGCTGATAATTATGTTAATTTCCATTATATGATTTGCATGAAATTTGTATAGATTAGATGTTTATTATTTGCATATGGACTTACTAAGCTATTTAGCTTACTCCCTTTTTCTTTCCCTTGTTTTACAGTGTTGCCAAGCTAGCTCGGATCGATGATCATTGGAGATTCGAATCACACTATCAACTCTCTCATTTTGGGTATTGATGATTTTAGCATTTTGAATGTATGGCATGTATAGGAGGACTTGGTCATTTTGTTATGTGTCAATTTTGATTTGGCCAAATATGTTGGCTTATTTTCGTTTGATGATTATTTGTATAAGGCTATTGGAAATGGGCCAATATTGATTATAAGTATATTTATATGATAATATCTTTCATGAATGATGTGATAATGTCTTAGTTGTGGATATTTAGTTGTATATATATATGCTTGGATTGGCGTTAAGTTTTGTTGTGCAAGTGTGTGCATTAAAGGGTGGCAAAATGGCTTGGTAAATAGCCTATATTTTGTCCACACGGGTAGGCACACAGCGTGTGTTTAGATCATGTGTGACACACTGTCGGCCCTATGGGCATGTGTTTTGGTCATGTATCCCCTGCACCTTAATTTTGAGAAACAGAATGCTCAGAATTGAGCACACAGGTAAAGACACGCAGGCGTGTGCCCTGGCCGTGTGAAGTCTGCACCTATTTTGTGAAAATTAATTTTCCACACGGCCTAGCACATGGGCATGTGACTTGGCTGTGTGAGTTCAATTTGGTCATGAGTTATAAGTCAGAGAGTTACAGGGGTCAGGACATAGGCGTGTGTGACCACACGGCTTGCCCACACTAGCGTGTCTAGAGCCACATGGGCGTGTGACCCCTGTTTTGTGGAAAAAAATTTAAGTGTTGTAAAAATTTCTAAAGTTCTCGGTTTGGTCCCGTACCACCTCCAATGCATTCTTTGGGCCTCGTAGGCTCGTATCAGGGACCTTATGATTAATTGCAAAAATTTTTAATTTAGACACAAAATTTATGACTCGAAATTATATGTCCTTTTGTATGATAAGTCCGGTAATGCCTCTTACCCCGTTTCAGCGTTGAATACGGGTAAGCGATGTTACATATAATATCAAGCTAAGGAATCTTATTAAATTCTAGATTAAATGGCTAAACCATTCTAGCTATTGACTGAATGATCTTATTTGCTATTCTCGAACTTTCGGATGCTAAAAGAGTGAGCTATATTCTAGAATTGACCATAAAATGAAAATTATAACTTTCCATTAGAGAAAGTTCAAGGGAAACCAAAATTGAAAATTCATTGTCACTAATTTGAATCTCGAGTACTCGTGAATATAAATTTTTTTAACCTAAATAAATTTCTACTAAATTTCAATAGTGGTGTGTTTTTTGGCTATTCTATAGCCCTTATATAGGAAAAATCACAATAGTTCTATTAGGATAAGAAGAAAGGGAAAAAATATTTTAATGAAAAAACCAGAGTTCTACCAAAACTCTAGAGTTATGGGTGACGCACACACTAGGATTCTCCCCGCCTACCCCTTGTTACATATGGGCTCATTGGGCCTTCCATGTATTGGGTAAAATTATATGTGCAAACCAATTTTAAACAATCTCATATAATTATCCAACCCAATAACCAATTTTCTATTCCAAAAATATTATTTATTTAATTAACTAATTCAATTAAATTATTTTCTCAATGCAATTCTAATTTCGTAAAAATTTCATAAAAGTTATAATGATTTTACCATATTAGAATCTGAGTAAATAAATTTAATTATCTTATTTAGTAAAATTGTGATGACTAATCAATTTAATTTTCAAATTGGACTCAATTATTTAATTACATTCAATTAAATAATTCAAAGAAATTAAATTAATTTCCAAGTTTCCAAGAAAATGCATTTACTGTGGATAGTAATTCATACAATCTATTTCTCATTCATTATTTTCATTTATTTATCATAATGGTTCTAATCTTCAATCTATACAAAGTTGTGTTAAGCTAGTGGAGGGATTAGTCAAACACATATAATGAGGGTTTAAATAATTTGTAATTAAATTTTGACTCTTCGTATATTATTTAGTCATATAGTTACTCCACTAGAAGTACCATGACTGATCTCCCCAATATATGCCATTATGAAAGCAACTTAAATTTATTATTTTTCCAATGATGTTGTCATTAATGTGTTACCTCCATGGGGTATCCTTAATCTCTTTAGGTTAAATCTGTCCACCCGATATGATTATATTTTATCTCATGGTTATTATTACATCTTCTACAATGAAAAAGATTATTACTAACAAATAGTAATGACAATACTCATTCTTGACAAATGACCTGTGGTTACGTTCCTTTTCATAATCTATGCAATGCTAGTGAGAGGATACCATTTACTCTTTAACTGAGCCATTAATTCCACTATTTTAAGTGAAGTTATGCCATATATAAGTGGCATACCCAAGATACTAGCTTTCGACTTTTGGACCAATAGAACATAGGCTTTCAATATATCAAAGTATATGAGTTAGGTACACATGGTTAATAATTTACTCAAAACTAAGGTAAGTCACACCATGAGCATCACAAATGAATAAATCTATAAACAAATCTAGGATAAATTCAACTTGAGTCATGTTCAATGTATTGTCAACACTGGTAATCACATCTATGTTTCTATTTTCTAGGATTCATCTACTTCGTTTCCCAAGACAAGGTATCTCCCAAATTGTACTTAATAGACAACACTATAGTTTATCTAATCAATTGCCCATTTTGATTCCTCAAACAACGGACAATTTAGATTACCTACTAGTATAAGTTGTCATCCTGCATCATAATCCATTTTATGATGCAACTTAATATTAATTAAACTTTAAGAAATAAATGAGCCAATATTTGCTTATTTATTGTGCTTTTCATACAAAAACTATTAAGGAAAAAACATACAAAGATAATAATTTAACTATAGAATTTTATTTTAATCAAACTATTCAAAAAATTACAAGCAGAATGATGAAATCATTACATTAAGGGCACAAAATCCTAATAACATCATGATCTTGTTAAGCCAAATTATTGGCAATTTTAAAGTAACTTCCTCCATATTAATAACCTCATGTAAGCACACATCCTTAGTAACATCCATTACCTAACTACAACTAGCTTTATACATAAAGCAAGAATGAAACTTAAATTGTGTAAGACTTTTCTTGGTCCTAGATTTTCAAGAACTAACCCCACCAGCATCGTTATCATCAGTTGCAGCCAACTCTAGTAACATCGCTCCTCTATCCTTCTAAGTGGTTCCAAGCGTCAATTTTTTCAAGTATAGCATCACTAGGTTCTCTCCTTTAGTGCTACTTGTTCTAATAATGTGTTTTTTCCCTAAGAAAGTTGATTCCACCTTTAGCATCATTGTAAACAACTTATCTTCAATTGGCTTCTTTTTTTGTTCCTCCTTTACAAACAAACACTCATTCTAACCATGACCCATCTAGCCATAACCAAAATAAAAAAAAAATGGTAAAGCTTCATATTTAAATGCCATCCAACCCTTTTTATCAGCCTTTTTTATAATGAAAATATTGCGCCTAAAAGGTTTCACACATCTAACTCAATTTTGATTTTAAACCATTTGCACAAAAATAATACATTATGAAACCTCTAAAAGTTGAACCAATGCTCTAAGCTAGATGTCATGATCAATAGGAAACTTTTGCATCTTTAACCAAAAAGGTGATGTATTCAACAATTGTTCATTATTCTTAGTCAACTCCATCAAATGTTTAAGCAAAACTAATTATTGGTGAAAAAACCAAGGTCTTCCTATGAGAATCATAACCAGATTACCTTTATCCTTAATAGTTACCTAAAATAGATTTTGGGTAATCTCAACCATGTAGAATTTATGTTTTATGTTCCAAAAACTCTGAAATTTTGTAATGAATATACTGGAGTTTCAAAACCTTATGGCCTACATTGAATAGACGAGCATCAAACTATTCCCTAGATTGAGTTTAAAACTTTTTACTATAAGGTTAACCATTTCCTCCTCAAGGTGAGCAACCTCATTCTCCATCAATTACACTACCACTTGAATCCACTTAAGTCAATAATCCAAAGCCCAATATCCTTCAAAAAAAAGTCTCACCATTTTGCCTCTGATAAGACGACCCAAATTCACTTTCTGATTAACATATAAGAAACACTCTTGATAGTTTAGTAAATTTTTCATCTAAATACTTTTGGTATTCCTTTAATGAACTTAAAATTATCTATGACATTAGCCAACTTAATTGACACACCTAGATTTGTTAAGTCTTAAGATTTGTTAAGTCTTAAGTTATATGGGAGATTTACAGATTAAATTGAAAAGTTTTCTATTCTAGAGAGACATTTTCATAAAGAAGCATTTTTGGTGGGCTAGTTAAGAAAAAGTTGAATTTTAACTTTAGTTTGGTTACTTAAGAACTAGATAGTTCTTAGTGGGATACAAAATGATTATTGTTATTCCAGGTGGCTATTGATTTGGTATTAATGAAGGATGTGTGAGAGGACTATATATATAGGAGAGGTGTTAATCTCCAAGATTGCTCTTTCATTTTTCTATTCCTTCTTCATCTTTCCTCTGGTTTGCCATAGAAGAGTGAAGGCTTAAGGATTGTTGGTGCATGAAGGATGAAATGAAGGTTTGGGTTTAGAAACTAGAAATCTCATAAGCTAGTAAGCTTCTTAACCTTTCTATGCTAACAGATTTAAGAAAAGGAAAAAAATTAAGCATTTTAGTTATCCATCGAATCTGTTCTTCTAATTATTTAAATGGTCTCTACATGCAAGCAAAGTATGCTTATTATGTTGATAATCTATCTTCACTGGAATTTTGAAATGGTGATTATGTTTGTAAGCTAGTGGCTCATGTAGTAAAAGAGAAGTGTAGTGGATGGAATTGACATCAACTTTTAATTGAGTTCTTGGACTTAGATCTTAAATAGATGTATCCTATGTCATTAATATACTGAATATGATAAATTAGTGTTTTTCCAATGGTGAATCAACTTGTGGCTAAATGTTGATGTCTTTTGTGTGTATGTGGTATTGAATGCAAATACCGTTTGGATGGGTCTAATCATGATTGAATAGATGAGTGGTTTGGTGTGATGTATGTTGTTTAATGAGATGCAATTGTATGACCGAGTAAATATGATTATGATGCATAAATGATATGATCCAATGGATGATGAAACTTAATCCATCTGTAGACATCCCAAACACTACAACTCCAATGACCCATTTGTTAATAATAATTGATTGGCTAGCTCACAACATACCCATACCAACAATACTTTCTTGTAGGAGCAACTAAAAGCCGTCAAGATGGAAGTGTTACAGGAAGTGAAATGGGCCAAGATCAATGAAACTTTGTAGAGTTATTCCAATGAGCCTCTCATTCCACATCTTCTAACCTTCAACATATTGGCTTCCTTTAAATTTCCCAAGGTCTTGCATAGTAGTGCAAATAACCTGAAGGATCACTTGGCAAACCACAACAACCATATGAACACTTTAAAATCCTCTAATGCAGTCAAATACAAGGCTTTCTCTATCACTCTATCCCATACTGCTCAGGCGTGGTATTTATCTCTTCCGAATAGGTTAATTCACTATTTTGATTAGTTGGTCAGGTTGTTTATGAGTCAATTCCTAGTCAATAAGGCATTACAGAAATCCCAAACTTACCTAATGTCCATCTTTCAAGGAGAAAATGAGTCCCTCCGTGACTCATTCACCATTTCAATAGTGTTACGATGATTACCAAAGGAGTTACTGATAAATGGGCAATTCAAACCTTCATTTTAAGCATGACCTACTGATAAACCGTAATTTATACATATTTTTACCCTATGCTTAGCATAATTTTGGATGAATTATCCCTTAAATTGTGGAATTTGATGCTCCTAATCCTTTAAATTCATGTTTTATACTTAGGTAAGCATAGGAGAGTGAAACAACGAGAAACGGGTCAAAAACGGAGCAAATGGGCCAAAGTAAGAGATCAATACGGCCTGGAGCTCCTCACACGGGTGAACCACATGCCCGTGCCACATTAACAGCTTGAACACGGCCTGGCCTCGATTCACACGGGCGTGCCACATGGGCATGTCCCTGTCATAACGAGTTTCAATTTCAAGTGGAAAAAGCTACTTATGGGCTAAGAAAGACACTCCAAACTCTATATAAAGACCCTAGGAGGCGACTATAAGGGTGTACAGTGTCCCTACCAAGACTCGGAGTAGAGGATAGGGAATTACTCGAAGAAAACCGATTGATTCATCTCAGAAGCAAGGATTTACAATGAGACTGAGGATCTCCCTTCAATCCTGTCAGGGGTTTTGGGTTTTCTTTATGTTTTGTTATTTTCTTTACTCTGAGATGTATTCTTTTATAAACATTAACTAAATCCTCAAATACCTGAGGGGGATGAAACCTAAGACGAATCTTGTTATTGTTATCTGAACTATATGATAAATATTTGATTTGTTCTTAATTGTGTTTTTAATCCTTGAGTTGATATTTCAGGATATTAATTCAAGTCGAATGTGCTTATTCAAAGGAGCAAAATTCCCTATTTAAGAGTAGATCCAATACAATTAAGCGGAGTTGATCGTAATCCTAGACATAGGACGATAAAAATCTGCCAGATTAGAATCAAATCTAAT
This sequence comes from Gossypium stocksii, assembly GCA_020496765.1. Classification (NCBI taxonomy): domain Eukaryota; kingdom Viridiplantae; phylum Streptophyta; class Magnoliopsida; order Malvales; family Malvaceae; genus Gossypium; species Gossypium stocksii. The sequence goes on from CM035622.1 coordinate 63,446,069, forward strand.
AAGGGGATCCATAGAATGAGTTAATGCAAAACTAGGGGTTTTAATTAGAAAGAGATTTCAATTAATCAATCTAGGGTTAGTTGTTCTTATTCTTGACGGAGATATTAACATAATTTAGGGATCTCTACGGATCAAGTCGAATGAAGAAATCATCTAGTTCAGGGTTAAATAACAAGTGAAGTTTAGGTGGATTCTTCCTTAGGTATTGTCATTGTCAATTAAGTTTTCCTAAAGTAATTTCCCAATTTACTCTTTGTCGTGTCTTTAGTTAGCTAGAATTTTAGTTTACCAATAAAACCCTCTTTATTTTTAGGCTAGATAATAGGAAAAAAGTCATTACTAGTACTTTTAGTTCCTTGGATTCGATATTCCTGTCTTGCTACTAACTATACTACTACTCGATAGGTGCGCTTGTCTTTTATCGTGATAATAGTTAGTTTCCAGGTACAACCATTATTACTTCATCGAAATCACGATCAAGTTTTTGGCGTCGTTACTAGGGAACTAAGATATTAGGAACACTCGATTCCTATTACTTTAGCTATTTTTACTTTATTTGTAATTTATTTTCTATTTTTCTTACTAAATTTTTCTTTTTCCTTTCCCTAACAGGTGTCTCTAGTTTATGACTAGAAGAAACCCGTCAGGACCACTATTATTTGATAACGACTTAGAAGCCACAATTCGCAGAAAATGAGGAAACATAAGGCGAAGCCTACAGTACACAGAACAAGGACAAGAGAACGAAACTGAATCTACTGAAGAGATGGACGCAAATTAGAATAATCGACCACCTCCGGCGATAGCCGCAGATCTTGTGAATTAAAACCCTATTCCTCGTACTATGTATGATTATGCTAAGCCTAATCTAGCTGGTACTGAATCTAGTATTGTTAGGCCTGCTATTGCTGCAAATAATTTTAAACTGAAACCTAACACTATTCAAATGATACAACAGTTTGTTCAGTTTGATGGTTTATAGGATGAGGATCCTAACTCACATTTAGCTAATTTTTTAGAATTTTGCGACACATTCAAAATAAATGGCAATTCTGATAATGCCATTCGTCTTTGGTTATTCCCTTTTTCTTTGAGGAATAAAGCTAAACAGTGGTTAAATTCTCTACTCAGAGGATCAATCACTACTTGGGAACAAATGACCAAAAAGTTTTTACTTAAATATTTTCCACCGACTAAAACGGAAAAGTTGAGGAATGATATCTCTTATTTTGTGCAGATGGATTTAGAAACACTCTACGATGCTTGGGAGAGATACAAGGATTTATTAAGAAGGTGCCCTCACTATGGGTTACCTCTATGGTTACAGGTTCAAACTTTTCACAATGGTTTAAACCCCTCAACGAGACAAATGATTGATACAGCCGCCGGTGGAACAATTAATAACAAAACACCAGAGGCAGCTCACGAGTCTATCAGTGGCAAGTCATAAGAACAAAGCCGCAAAAAGCTGCCAGAGTTTTTAATGTTGACGCGGTCACCATGCTTTCTAATTAGGTAGAACTCTTTAATAAAAATATTGATAGTTTCGTTGGTTCTACGCAGGTACATCCAGCAATGCAGTGTGACTCAACTCTAGGAAACATGAGCAATCCGGAGTACTCCTCTTATGGACATGGCATGGAAAATGAGCAAGTCAACTATATGGGTAATAATCCTCAACCTCAAAACAATCCTTATAGTAACACTTACAATGCAGGTTAGAGGAACCACCCTAATTTCTCATGGGGGACAAGGCAATCAAGGAAATCAAAGACCACCACCCCCTCCAAGATTTCAACAACCACCTTACCAGCAAGAAAAAAAGCCGAACCTTGAGAAGATGCTTACGAAATTTATCTCAATATCAAAAACTCATTTCCAAAACACCGAGACGGCACTTAAAAATCAGCAAGCATCCATTCAAGGACTCGAAACTCAAATAGGCTAGCTAGCTAAGCTAATCTCTAAAAGACTACAAGGGGGTTTGCTAAGCAACACCGAGACTAACCCTAAGGAGCAACTCCACGCCATTGACATGATCGATGAAGAAGGGTTAGTTAAAGCCAAATCAGAGCCAAGTCAAGAAACTGTGGTAAGTAAAGGTAAGGATGAGGTAAGTCGCAAAGAACCAATTGTCAAAGAGTATAAGCCTCGTGTCCCATACCCAAATACAACAAGGAAAGACCGCACAAATGAACAATTCGGTAAATTCCTTAAACTTATAAAGAAATTACACATTAACTTACCATTTATTGAAGCTCTTTCGTAGATGCCAAATGCGGTTAAGTTCTTAAAGGAGCTCTTAGCAAACAAACGAAAATTAGATGAATCATCACATGTGGAGCTGAATGTAGTTTGCTAAGCCATTTTACAAAATAAGCTACCCGACAAACTAAAGATCCAGGGAGTTTCACAATCCCTTGTTTGATTGGTAGCTTAGATGATAAAAATGTTTTGGCTAATTTAAGGGCTAGTATAAATGTAATGCCTTATAAACTATTTAAACAACTAGGTCTTGGGAAACCCAAACAAATTAGGATGAGCATTCAACTGGCTGATAAAGCCATTAGATTTCCTAGGGTATAATTGAAGATGTTCTGGTTAAAATTGACAAATTCATATTCCCAGTGGACTTTGTTGTTTTAAACATAGATGAGGATAGCAATGTGCCATTAATTCTAGGGCGACCCTTTTTAGAAACTACAAAGACTGTAATTGATGTAAGCACAGGTGAACTCACACTTCGTGTAGGTGGTGACACAATTACTTTGCAAGCTCGTAATTCTAATAAGACTGTTAATGATAAAGATTTTATTACGAGTCCTTATAATAAGAATGATCTCATTGTCCAACCTTCTCTACAGGGTACTCCTCATGAAAGTGTAACTGAGCCACATTCGAGTTTATACGATAACAAGGGAACAATCCATAAGAACGAATGCTACAGATCGAAGAACTAGACGAGTGGCTGAACTACCGCCAAGGGAAACCTAAGATATGCCACATCGAACCAAAGCATCACCATGACGACCCTAAGGTAAAGACGAATCAATTTAAGGTAGGGGATAAGGTATTATTAAAGGAGGAGGATTCTCGAATCTCGAATTCAAAATTTCATACAGATGACACACCTTCCTTCACAGTAATGAAAATTTTCCCCTATGGGACAGTCGAGATAACACATAAGACATTTGGTACTTTCAAGGTAAATTATACTCGACTTAAACCTTATTTTGATATTAAAACTGATAGAAGGAGAGAGGAGTTTGAACTCCTCAAACCACCGTGACCATGCAAGCTTGAGAGAAGTCGAGCTTAGACTATAAACAAGCACTCCTCGGGAGGCAACCCGAGCACTAACATAGTTAATTTCTTTAACTTAACATCTAAATCTTAAAATGACTTCATGAATGTAGATTTTCCAAAGTCACACGGCCAGGCACACAGGCGTGCCTAAGGCCGTAGACATACCACGGGAGGAGACATGGCCGTGCAACACGGCCGTGTGAAAACAGAGCAAAAATTTTCCCAGACACAGCCTTCGACAAAACGCCACGACCGTGCGATATGGGCGTGGGCGTACTTGCCAAATCAACACGGGCGTGTAACATGCCCGTGCTAATATGCCGTGGGTGAAAGTGAGAAATCAGCACGGGGATGTCCTATCACCCATGGCCAAACCATACGTCCACGAAACACACGGGCTAGACTCAGAGTACACGGGCGTGTGCCACAGCCGTGTGCCCAATCCCCTATCTTAAACCACCCATTATTCATCACCACACCACCACCACCTCATGATTCATCTGTCGATAAGAATATTTGAGTCCAGTTTTGTTTATTTTATTTTATCTGCCTTCTTAAGTTTCTTTCCTTTATATTTTTCCTTTTCCTTGTAAATACATTTCTTTTTGCACTTTATTTCCTATCGAGTAATACTTTAATTCTCCTTACAGTTGTGTTTATTCTCTTCAGCAGCCCAGAATCATGAACCTCAAGTAGTCCTTTCCCTAATACAGCTTTCACTATTCTAAGGAATTCATCCAAAATTTAGGGAGTCTCATTTCCATCCCTCACTTATGCTCTATGCTTATATTTTTACCTATCTTCGTACATTGAGGACAATGTACATCTTAAGTGTGGAGGGTTTATAAGTTGAATTTTTCTCAAATCCTTGAATTTTGCCTTGTCCCTCAAGTCACTTTCTCATATCACTATTAAAAGGAATTCTGATTGATTTATGATTTTTATTGATATGTTTAGGATTAAGACATGGGTATTTTTCTTTGATTATTCAAACTTTAAGACATTAGAGAATCAAGCATGATAAGTTGAAATTTTTGAGAATCTAAAATTTTTCTAGGTTATTTTCCCCAAATTTAGGTATTATCTTGAGATTTGAAATTCGCAGGATTGACATCAAAAGCCATAATTCTAGTGAGATTTTTGAGCCTTTTGAGCATACGTCCTTTCATGCTCACTTTTATTGTTGCTTTGAGTGAGTCAATACTGATTTGTTATTCTAGAACTTGCTTCGATTATACATGTCGAGACCACATCATTGATTTAATATACCGAGATGATAAAGGCACCTAGGTTTTAACCCACTTACTCCATAAAAGCCTACTTCCATAAATTAACCCTTAGTAAACCACCTTGAGCCTAACAAACTATTCATTGATTTACCCTCAATATTAACCCATTAACCATTATTGTTAAAATCCCCATAATTATTTTGATCCCTATTTTTGTCGAGATTTGAATTGAATAATTATCTAGCTAAGATTTCCTTTTCAGTTAGTTAAGTTTGTAAAATATTTGATTTGTTCTTAAAAAAAATATGTATATTTATTTCAGTTGTAATTCGATGTTTCGTCTATTTTTATGTAATTATGAATTTCTGATCCTAAACGATGTTATCCAAAAGAAAAAGGCTTTATTCTAGGAATATGTTTCAATGATAGAGATTTTTCTAGTTAAATATTTTTTTAGTTCAATCTCTATTCTAACCCTCTTTTTCAGCTTGTGACCACACCCCTAACTGAAGCCTCATTACAACCATCTAAAGCCCTTTTGATCGATGTATCATATCAATCTATAGTGGTGGAGATGTGATTTTCATGCAAGCCTATGGTAATAACTTTTCATATTGACTAATAAGTGCTTCATTCCTGAACCCTAAACACTTCGAGTGGATAGAGTGAATCTTCAGTGAGGATGTCAAATCTTGTTAAATTTTGACTTTAAAGGTAATTACTTAGAAGAGGGAAGAAAACATATGTTTCTGTATAAGATTCTCAACTTAGACTGTTTGAAACTTTAATGTTCTTTTAGTTGAATTTTCAATGTATGATTACTCATGGATTGATTCGAAGCATTATTGATAAGATTTATAAGTTGAGAAGAATGATTTTTAAGTGTGAGTTGAGGATTTTGCTTGAGGACAAGCAAAGGCTTAAGTGTGGGGGTATTTGATAAACCATAATTTATACATATTTTTACCCTATGCTTAGCATAATTTTGGATGAATTATCCCTTAAATTGTGGAATTTGATGTTCCTAATCCTTTAAATTCATGTTTTATACTTAAGTGAGCATAGGAGAGTGAAAAAAACAAGAAACGGGCCAAAAACGAAGAAAATTGGCCAAAGTAAAAGATCAACACGGCCTGGAGTTCCTCACACAGGTGAACCACAAGCCCGTGCCACATTAATAGGCTTGAACATGGCCTGGCCTCGATTCACACAGGCGTGCCACACGGGCGTGTCCATGTCGTAACGAGTTTCAATTTCACGCAGAAAAAGCTACTTAGGGGCTAAGAAAAACACTCCAAACTCTATATAAAGACCCTAAGAGGTGACTATAAGGGTGTACAATGTCCCTACCAAGACTCGGAGTAGAGGATAGGGAATTACTCGAAGAAAATCGATTGATTCATCTCAGAAGCAAGGATTTACAATGAGACTGAGGATCTCCCTTCAATCCTGTTAGGGGTTTTGGGTTTTTTTTATGTTTTGTTATTTTCTTTACTCTGAGATGTATTCTTTTATAAACATGAACTAAATCCCTAAATACCTGAGGGGGATGAAACCTAAGACGAATCTTGTTATTTTTATCTAAACTATATGATAAATATTTGATTTGTTCTTAATTGTGTTTTTAATCCTTGAGTTGATATTTCAGGATATTAATTGAAGTCAAATGTGCTTATTCAGAGGAGCAAAAGTCCCTGTTTAAGAGTAGATCTAACACAATTAAGCGGAGTTGATCGCAATCTTAGACATAGGACGACGAAAATCTGCCATATTAGAGTCAAATATAATAGGGGGATCCATAGAACGAGTTAATGCAAAACTAGGGGTTTTAATTAGAAAGAGATTTCAATTAATCAACTTAGGGTTAGTTGTTCTTATTCTTGACGAAGATATTAACATAATTTAGGGATCTCTACGGATCAAGTCGAATGAAGAAATCGTCTAGTTCAGGGTTAAATAACAAGTAAAGTGTAGGTGGATTCTTCCTTAGGTATTTCCTTTGTCAATTAAGTTTTCCTAAAGTAATTTCCCAATTTACTCTTTGTCGTGTCTTTAATTAGCTAGAATTTTAGTTTGCCAACAAAACCCTCTTTATTTTTAGGCTAGATAATAGGAAGAAAGTCATTACTAGTACTTTTAGTTCATTGAATTCGATATTCCGGTCTTGCCACTAACTATACTACTACTTGATAGGTGCGCTTGCCTTTTATCATGATAATAGTTAGTTTCCAGGTACGATCATTATTACTTTATTGAAATCACGATCACCTACCAATTCTTAAAATATCATATCATCAATAATACTTCTGATAGGTTATCCACCTTGTATGAGTTGGCACACAAGTTCTTGGAGAGTGATGAGTACGCCAATTTCGTGTCAAGACTTCTGCTTTAGCTGTTCAGCCAACCAACCCCTACATCACTCCGTTCCGCAACGGTTCCGAGATTATCTGCAGACAATTCTCCCTAGGGTAGGTGACAAGGGACATAAGTAGTATAACCCTTCGAATCAATGCGGCCATTAGCAGGTAAATGCTGTGCATTCCTCTAATCACTCAGGACCTATCAAAGATGTTGGAAAAATAGGTCTAAAAAATAGTGTTTTTAGGTACAATAGAAGTTTAAATTTTTTTTTAAAATCGAGCCTTTGTGATATTTATAGAAATAACATCTTAATAGAAATTATACTTATGCTTTGTATAAGGCGGTTAAGTCAATCCCGGCTTTCTACCACACAACCTTCTCCATTATTCTTGAACCATGAATTGCTTTAAGTGTTGGCTCAAACAACACGAACCAAAATACATAGAATGAAAACTTTTATTAACTTTTCAGTAAGAAAGTTTCTCTCTATAACCGAAAACTATATGTGTTTCCTAAGAAATAGAATTTATTCTCTAAAATAAATTACCACTATTTTCTAACTGAATAACGACACTCAATAGTGTGTGTAAATAGTTCAATACGTAGTTCCTATTTATAAAGAAACAGTACAAGAGTTTTGTTTGAATAAGGTCTAATTAAATAATTATATTTTAATAGAACACAACTTCTACTCTAAGTAAAAGTCAAAGGGGCGACGACAAGCCCTAGATAATACTAGGGTTTGCCGCCCCTTACATGTAACAAGGTCTAATTGGAACTTTCATGTATGAGGTACAATTATATGTGTTATCCAGACTTTTATCCAACACTTATAATTTATCCAACCCAATAACTATTTTGTATTTTGCAAAAGATTATTATTTTTGAATTAAAAAATATTATTTATGTAATCAATTAATTTAATTAATGAAATTAACTAAATTAATTCCTCAATTAAATTATTTTATCAATCCAATTTTAATTCCATTAAAGTTTCGCAACTTTACCATATTAGAATCTATTAGGAAATATATTTAATTTCTCATTCAACAAATCCATGATAATTAATTAGTTTAATTCTTCCTTCAAACTTTATCATGTTTTTTTTTACTTTATCATCTTCATTCATTCCATATTATTAGTTCTAGATGCAATTTGTTTCTGGTTATTTCAAGCTAGTAGAGGGATCGATTGTGTTGGATCATCGATATGCCTTTTAGCACAGCAAAAAAAACTATTTCGATGACCATAAGCCATGAATATACCTTTAGCAATATGGAAATAACACTGGTACAAAAGTGATTCCTCTACCTATGTCGAAATCTCAGTCGCAACGCAAAAATCCCAACCTCCATGTGATTCACCTGGAAGTGCACGATTAGAAAAAAAAATCTCAAAACCATTCTAAAAGAAAATTAAACTATTTTTGTTGCTAGTCAAAGACAATATCAAGTAACCTAAAACTGATATTAGCTTCCTTTTATTCAAAAACTAATTTAAATGGTCATTAGCCACTAAGAGAAAAAATTGGATATAATCTTTAAATGTGATTCTCTCTTTTACTTATAGAAATATCAATTTAATTTAAATCCTAGCCTAATCCCCTTAACCAAATTTTATCAAATACAATATTTAATAAATTCAAAAAGGTATATTTATATATTTTCACATTATTTTAATTGAATGCTCTTTATATATGCGCATCAAGTATGTGCATTTATTATGATTAATTTTAATGTTATCAAATTAAATTAATTATTAGAACATTTCTATAATCAATTTAACTTTTTTGACATGGTAAACATAATTTGAACTTTTATCACATTTTGTTCATCCCAACCAAAAGGTGTGACCCAATAAGATCCTGTAACGTTGGTAGTAACATTAAAACAATTCTAATGTTACAAACATTGAGCGACATCTAGCAATGCATCATTGCTACCTAAGTCGTAGGAAGTCGTGATTCGACATAGCCTTCTGTGATAATATTATTATGTAGCTTATCCATTTTTCATTTATATCTAGATTGAATACAAGTTATGGAATAGTCACACTTGTATAGTTCAATCTATTGTTCATTGATTCTCAAGTAGACTAAGATAAACAAATAAGTGTGATATCTCATATCAACTAATTTGAGCATGATTATGCATTTCTAGTCTCACTCAATCAAGAGGCCTAAAATATTTCTCTCATTATGTAGGAATGAAGAATCATATCTTGATCACTCACATCCTACTACACAGAGTGTGGCATACCCAACATCAGTCTTTATGGTACATTTTTTACGAAAGACATTTAACTGTGTCAAAGTATACAACTTACAATGTTGGAACAATGATGATCTCAAGTTTAAGGATCACAAATACAATTATTACTATGAGAAATATTGTGACAATTATATAATAATCCAAGAAACATTCTCATGGTGAGTTAGTCTAGTATATTATTCTCTAACATATACTTATGTATTGATTTGGTATCATATATTTATAACAACATTTGTCATTAATCAAACATCATTTTTAAATGTCCTTAGTAAAAAACATAATCAATTTAAATGTCCTACAAATTTTTTTACTAAGGAAATTTAAAAATGAGCATATCATTCTTTGGACATTATCATTATACAATTTATCTGAACACAAAAATAAATATTGAAAATAATAATGACAATGTCTTTTATTAATAAACTAGGTAAAAGTAGGTTATTACAATCATCATATGACTAGTGTTTAGGCATACTTCAACAGATTGAGCATATATAATTAGAGCTCAAATAATTTGTAATTAAGTTTTGGCTCTTCACTTATTAATTATAACATTATTTAGTTATGAAGTCATTTCACTAAAGTATCATGACTAAGCTCTCTCTTATTATATATCATTACGAAAGTCACTCGTTGGGTGCTTGTCCAAGAACCTTGTCATAAATGTGTTACCTTTATAGGATATCCTTAATATCTTTGGGATAAGTTCATTCTCCCAATATGATCCTATTTTATCTCATGGTAACTATTACAGCTTCCTCAACAAAATCTCAATTATTAACAAATAATAGTTAAACCATTTATCTCTAAGTCAAATGACTCGTGGCCACATTATTTTTCATCTATCATGTAATGTCGATGAGAGGTGATCATTTACACTTTATCAAGCTATGAATTACATTGTTGTGGAATAATGCTACATCATGCAGAAGTCTTATACCCAACGTACCAACTTTTGGTTCATTATCTATTTGAACTTAAGTTTTTATTTACATCAAAGTATACGAGTCACGCATACATAGTCTATCACTCACTTAGGATTAAGTTATATCACACTATGAACGTCACAAGTGAATAAATCCATAAATGAATATATGATCTATTCTACTTGGGTCATGTATAATGTGCTTTATTCTAGTCAGTCATATCTATGTCTCTATTTTTCAAGAGACATCTGCTTCGATACCTAAGATAAGATATCTCCCAATTGGACTTGACAAACGACATATTAGTCTTTCAATCGATTTGCTCAATTTTGATTAGACTAAGAATGTATTTAGATATATAATGTACTATATTCCAGTAAGTCATATCTATGTCTCTATTTTTCAAGAGACATCTGCTTCGATACCTAAGATAAGATATTTCTCAATTATACCTGACATACGGCATATTAGTCTTTCAATCGATTTGTTCAATTTTGATTAGACTAAGAATGTATTTAGATTATCTATTAATATAAGTTGTATTTTCGTATTACGATCCGATCACGTAATTCCATTTAATATTAGTTAAACGTGAGATAATCAGTGAGTAAAATAAAGTATTATAATAAAAATTGATTTTGATTACTGAAGGTTAATGGTTGGTCATAAAATATACTTTATTCCCATGAATAAAGATCAAACCTTGAAACTCAAAACTCGTGATTATAGGATGAAGTAAACAACCATCACACCACACCTCATCATTATGTGTAAAATTTGTAATTTTAATTCAAACTCTAAAAAAATCAATAAAGTTAACCTCCAACATTTACAAAATGTCAAATTATAATTTTTAAAAATGGTTGGTCATAAAATATACTTCATTCCCATGAGTAAGGATTAAACCTCAAACCTCAAACCTTATGATTATGGGATGAAATAAACACCCACCACACTACACCTCATTATTATGTATAAAATTTGTGGTTTTAATTCAAACTCTAAAAAAAGTCCAATAAAGTTAACTTCCGACATTTACAAAATGTCAAGTTATATATATTTTAAAAATTTGTAAAATTTATGATTTTGATTTTTTTTGAACAATTTCTGATTGTATTTGTTTTTTTTATACAATGTCTAAACTACTCATAACTTCTCCTAACCCATAAATAAGAGAATAATATACTTCGACACACTCGAATTCACATTCTCCTATATTAACTTAATACTAATCAAATTAAAAAACTCAATCCACTAATATTTTTTTAAAAAAAATTCAATAAAAAATCGGTTTCAACTTGTACATCCAAATATATCAATTGTTTGCCATATCTTAGAAACGTAGTTAGCAGCACGTTATTCGTATAGGCCCCACACCTTTTTGAAGATATCATCTTATATTATTATATATTACGAAAAGATTCAATTTTTTCCTTTTATTTTTTAACCGTCAGATCCTCTTTTCCCTTCACAGCCTTCCCTTCCATAATTCAGTTTCACATTCTCCGTTTCTTCCTCAATATTTTCTTTCTAGCCAAACAAACAGAAGAAAGAAAAAAAAAACACAGAATCATGGGCGTCGATTATTACAATATTCTGAAAGTGAATCGCCACGCCAACGAAGAGGATCTCAAAAAGGCTTACAAGAGGCTGGCCATGATTTGGCACCCCGACAAGAACCCTTCCTACAAAAGACCCGAAGCCGAAGCCAAATTCAAGCTTCTCTCCGAAGCTTACGATGTTCTATCAGATCCGATGAAACGACAGATCTACGATCTTTACGGCGAGGAGGCTCTCAAATCCGGACAATTCCCGCCTCCTAACCAATCTCACGCTTCCACGTCGGCGTCGTATCCCCGCGGAGCTGGCCATTACTATAATAATAGTAATAATAATCAGAGGCAGCAGCAACCTAATACGGGTTCTTTCAGGTTTAAGCCGAGGGACGCGGATGATATATACGAGGAGCTGTTTGGGGCGGAGGCCAATGGTGGAAGAGGAAATAGAGGGTTTAGAGAAGGGCATTTTAGGAATAGTAATGGTTACGGGACTAGTAGCACTACTAGTAATGGAGAATTGAGGAAAGCTGCTGCCGTGGAAAATGTGTTGCATTGTAGCTTGGAAGAGCTTTATAAAGGTGCCAAGAAGAAAATGAGGATTGCGAGGAATGTTTTTGACCCTTCCGTCTCAGGGTAAGCTAAGCTTTTTTTTTTTTAATTTATAAGTCTTTTAACTTTAATGATGGATAAATTGATATTTGTGTTTTGATATTATTATTTTTTATTGGGATTTATGTCATTGACAAGACGAGAACTTTGTTTGTTTGATAGTGAAGTGTTTGTTGGAGTACAAAGAACCCTTTTGTCGCTTGATGGCAGGCAACGCTATAGTTTTAATTGCTTCTTATAAAGATGCAAATGATATATTTTTACTAGAGTTGAGTTTGAGCTACATTCTATTTGGCATCCGATGCTAGTGGTGTGAGTAATTAAGATACTTATCCTCCAACTAGTAGTTCGCAATTTGAAGAGGATGGATTGTTCTACATGATTGTTTTTTCTTTGGATTAAATTTCTTGTTCTATTTGGTTTTATTTATGGTGAGAAAGTATTTCGAGTTGTTTGCTATGAATACCAGTCAACTGAAGCACTTTCACTTTTACTTAAATCAATGTTGTGGAGTCATTGCCTTGCATGGTTGACTCGAGGAAGGAAAGGTCATCTTCTGTTTTCTTGATGATCATAAGAAGTACCAAACCATAACTTTGTGGAATGTGAGATTAGCAATAGGCAAGCAGAGACTGTTGACTCTGTTAGCATTCCCTAGTCAGGTATTTCAGGTTGGTTAGAGATCATATGTTCAAACATTGCTACCCTCCTACTGTACAGAATAAGGGAATTCCTGTTAAGGGTGATCAATTATTTGAACATCACAGCTTTGAAGATGCTTTGAGAGGGAATCTAGTGATTTTGAGTCAGCTAAATCTCCTCAATAGTCTCACTTAAAATTTCTGTAAGGTACTTATCTCTTCTAGACTGTAAGATGCATTAGTAAGGACATTTTGTTCTCTGAAGTAAAGATTCTGGGAGTTGAATAATTCTGTTTCATTTTTTGGAAGGTGAATATTCTGGGATAAGAATTGGTTTATACACCCTGTATCATTCCATCTTTAAAGGCATCACCCCCAGTGGGGAATTCTGTTTATGGACCTTGCTAACATGTCATCTTGTTCTTCTGGGTTGGCATAAATAATGGTTTCTGTCTTGGATTTTGTAGTTGGTTTTAGGTGGGATCCTTTTATTTGTTTTGGATGTATGGTTAAGTTTTAAAACAGGATTACCCAAGTCAAAGATGACTGTGTTTACTCCTGAAGTAATCTGCAAATGTAAGGACTAAATGTTACTGCAAATCTAATTTTCTAAAGTGCCAAATGATGCTAAGATACTCCTCGCTCTTTGAGTTATGAACCAAGTATGAGTAACTCCTCCACCCCCAGGTCTTTTCCTTCTCAGAAGCTCCACAAAAATGTGATTATCTACTTACATTGAGACAATATCTGGTCATGTTGCCGACAGGCTACTGTCTCTTGTGTGTTCCCTTCTGAAATCTTGGGCTTTGAGCAAGAAAACATTTTCCCAACTTGGACATTAAACTCCATTCTAGTGAGTTGTAATTTGGTCATTTTAACTAATGCCCTTCCACATATCGTAGAGGTTGATTAGGATCAGTATTATTGTAGACTTCGATGCTTCTGTACAGCACATGACAACTTAAGCTGTAACAGTTGAGGGAAAAAAATGGAAAAAGAGAATATAAAGCCCAAAAATGTTGCATTAGATCAACATTATAATTAAGATGAGTAAGAGCTTTGTCTTTAGTTTTACTTTTCCTCTTTAGGTGGATGCATGGTTTATGCCTATGAGAAATATCTAGTACATATCTTTCCTTTTTCACTACGGACCTAAGTGATATTCATATCCTTGATATTCCTTTGTGGCCTACTACACCAACATTTGCAGGGAAACAATAGCTCCTCTTTTAGTGTATGCCATTAGAACATGTCAGTTATTTGTGGCTATCTATGTGATTTTCAAAATCATCTAGAGAAGTAGAACAGAATAATAATCATGAACTCTTTGTAGCATTCTCATGTTTGATAGATGATGCTAAGTCTGGCATTGCATTAGTTGGTTTCTATTCATTTTCGTTAATGGTCTTTGTGGTGTTATTTTCATGATTCCTTCCCTTTGTTACTTTGACCTGACAGCTGGGCTACTTCCTTGCAGTAAGTTTAGGACTCTGGAGGAGATATTGACCATTGAAATAAAACCTGGTTGGAAGAGGGGCACAAAGATCACATTCCCTGAGAAGGGTAATGAGGAGCCCGGTGTAATTCCTGCTGATGTGATTTTTGTGATAGAGGAGAAGCCACATGCTACTTATAAGAGGGATGGTAACGATTTGGTCGTCAATCAAGAGATTACTCTTCTAGAGGCCCTCACAGGTAGGACTCTTGACCTGACTACCCTGGATGGGAGGAGTCTCGTGATACCACTAACTGAGATCGTCAAGCCTGGTGCTGAGATTGTGGTTCCAAATGAAGGAATGCCTATCTCAAAAGAAGCGGGGAGGAAGGGTAATTTGAGGATCAAGTTAGATGTCAAGTACCCATCAAGGCTAACCACAGAACAGAAATCTGAGCTAAGGAGAGTTTTGGCCAGTGTTTCGTAATATCTTAAATATTAGTAGGTCTTGAACTTTTGGTTGCATGTAAATAGTGTGTTTACAGTCGTAGGATTGAAGGTTTGGAAGTTTTTGGGTTTCCCATTTTTCTTCCTTTTGGTTTGGAGGAGCTGAGAATTGGCTATCCATTTCAATCAACCATTTGGAGATCAAGTGGGAATAGGTTTCATTCCAACTGGAAGGATAGGGTTCATTTGGGGCTAAATAGGTAATTAGACCGGAGCTTTATCTATAATTTATATATTTTTTGTGTGTGGGTTTTTCGCTCACAAACTAAATGCAATATATAGAAATGTGATATGCCTTTGGATTTTTGGCTTTGCTTAAAGGAAACAATTGATTGGTGATTCTCTTGATTTTTGTTCTTTTGGGAATTATGTTATGATTCTTTTGAATCCTAAAATACCGTTTGGAAATGTAATCTTGTCTTGCCTTGATTAGATTCATCAAAATATTGTTGCTTGTCAATAGCTGCTAGTGTTAGCCCTAGAAATGCATGCATGAACATGAAAATTGAAGTCACAAGCAATATAACTTATTGGAGATGTGCAATCTTAAAGTCTGATAATCTACATGGGTAAAGATTGGTAGCATATTGTGTGGTGTATGATGCATCTAATAAGTCACTTAGCTCCAAATAAAAGTATCATGCAGGTCCATTTCATGTATTAAGAATTTGATTGCATTTTGCCTCATTTATTCAAAAAAAAATGAGCAAATTAGTCTATATATGTTAGATCAAATAATAAACTAGTTTATCTATTAAAAGTTTCATCCAATTTTTATTGTTAAAAATTAGTCTTTGTAAGTCAATATAAGATATATGTGACACGTCATATTATCTGACTATTCCATTAGTCATGTTAATAATTTTTAATCGTATAAATAGATGGAATATTTAATATAAAAAAATTATTTTTACTCTTTAATTTAATATACAAAGATTAATTTTTATATATATATATATATATTTGTTAAGATAAGGAGTCAAAGGCAGTCTTACAGACATTGGGCTGGAGAGCAGAAGGTAAACTACCAGTCTTAAAGTCTTATCGCATGGATTTCGGAGTATTATTGCTTGGAAAGCAGACAACTTTTTATGACAATGAAATAGGACAGGCGAGCAGGTCATAATTGGGTTGACAAACTTGGTGTTAAAACATGCATCATCAGATAAAAAATGGGTAAAGATATGATGAATTGGGTCCAAATGGAGCCCTTTGTCTGGATAGGGAAATGACATGGTTTAGCTAATGTATGGACTTACAAATGTATTTTGTAATTTGTTGCAATCGTATTTAATTTAAATTAACCATCTTCCATTCGGGTTTTTAAGATTAAACATGTTGCGTTTTTACTTCAATTGTGTCAAATATATATATATATATATTAAAACTTCAATCAACATTAGACTTGAAGTATCTTCTAATTAAATTAGACTTGAAACTAATTTTGATAGAATCAGAATAAAGTCGCTCTCACTTTAATCAACAATTTGATATCATTATTAAAATTTTAAGGTTTTAATTATTGGTACTACGAATTAACTTTGCACATCAAATTCTATACTATCTTCCCTATCTTTTTAGATTATATTTATGACCAACCGTCCATAATCTTTTTTCCTTTTTACATTATTAACATAAAAGGTTTTTAAAATATGATCAAATTTCATCTTTGATTTTTATATTACATTGAAATTTGATAGCTCAACGTTTATATTGCCATTAATTATTTTAAATATTTTGTTCTAATTAAAATATTGAAATGAATTTTAAAAAATGTTAACACCATTAAAATTCTATTAAATTTAAGTCCATTGTAATACATTCTTTTTATCACATGATTACCAAGTGTGTGTTTAAATTTTAGAATTTTATACCAACAATTTTAATAAAAAGAATTTTAATAACTAAACCCCAATTCTTAAATACAAAAAGTACAAAAATTAAATTCTTAAAAATAAAATTATAAAAATTTAAATTTAAATCTATAAATAACACAAAAACTTCAAATTTTAACTCTATAATTAATCCAAAAGGAAGAAGGTTTAATCAAATTATATAATGATCGATGGGAATGTGTGACAAAGGTCATTGGCATGCTAATTGTTTATTCGCTAAAATTTGTAACCGACAAAAGGCCTGCCTCCTAATCCCTTGCATTTCATGTTACTTCAAATTTTAAACTAGGATTCCCAAGCTAAACCCCATCATTCTCTCAATATAATATACTATCTTTACACTTTTTTTTTTCTTACATGTTCATAAAAATTGTTACAAAATTTAGGAGGGCTCCATTTATCCAACTTTTTGGCCAAAAAAAATTTTCATCCAACTTAAATAATCATCGTGATAAAATATATTATTTTAATTAAATTTAGTTATAATGATATATAAATAATATCTTGTTCTTTTAATTAGTAAAACGTTTATTTTATTAGACGATTTTATGGTCTAATGTGCTTTTCTTATTTATTTTAGTTTTTTTAAATAATAAATTATATTTGTAAAGTTTATTGTTAAATTTTTTATATTTAAAATTTATTTAATCTTATTCATTTGATATTTCTAATCATTTTTATACATATGTATTAAATATTTTTAAAAAAGGTAAGTCATGTTAGTAGTCATTTAATTATTAGTGAATTTCTTTTTTCGGTCATTTAATTATGAAAAGTTACAAAATGTTCACTAAACTATTAGTAAATTTCTTTTTTGGTTACCCAACTATAAAAAGTTACAAAATGGTCGTCCAACTATTTAATTTTATTTTTTATTTTGGTCACCAGCTGGCTAACGTAAAAATGAAAACACTCAAAAATCCAAGATAGTTGGATCACCAAAAAAGACAAAATTAGAAAGTTGAGCGATCATTTTGTAACTTTTCATAGTGAGAGACCAAAAAAATTTTATTAATAATTGGTGACCATTTTGTAACTTTTTTATAGTTGGAGGACAAAAAAAAAACTAATAATTAAGTGATTACTAGTATAGTTTACCTTTTAAAAATATCAATAAAGTCAAAACAATACATCAAATCTATTGATATTAATGCATATCAATACCAACCAGTGGCAAAGCCAGAGGGGTTAGCAGGACTTCTCCCCATATTAAAATAGAAAATATTTTATTTAGACCATTTTATAATTTATAAAATTTTAAATTTATAATAGTAAAATTACACTTTAACCCTCAAAATGATAAAAATTAAGTTTAATCTTTTAAAATTATAAAAATATAAACTACTAAAATAATAAAATCGCGTTTTTACTGTAGTAACAACATATAATTTAATTTCGATCTAAAAAAAATACCAATTCATACATAAAAAATAAGTAACGTGGACCACTTTTTTAGCATAAGTTTTTAGTATAAAAGTTTGGCACGCACAAATTTGTAATTTAAAAAATGATTTTCACAAAAAATGAAATTGCCCTTTAAATGATGGTTGAGTAGGGTAGGGCAAAGCTTTTGTATCTTAAAATTAAATTTTATTCTTCATAACAGTTTTCGTAGAAATATCAAATGTTTTAAAGTTTTAAATCACATTTTTGTTTTATGATGTCTCATTTGATTGTAAATTTAAATTTTGAGTGATTTAATGTTTTTAATCCATTTTATAACAAATTTTAAAAGCCATTTAATTTAATTGTTTTCAACCACTGAAATAAATTAATAAATTAGAATTACTTACTCTTTAAAATTTTAAAATTTATCTTTAACAAACAATATATTTATATTTAGTACATTATTTTCAATAAATACCAAATAAATTTTATAATTCAATTCGGTATTAATTAAATTTCATTTTTAATTTTTAATTTTTAATTTTATTTTTTTTGTATTCTCGTTGTCCATTCTACGATCCATGTACTGTATGCTATATTACCCTGTTTGGTTCATTTAGCGAAAATGTAATATTTAAATATTCAATTAACGGAATGTAAGATTACTTAAAAGCACATTTCATTAATTTCTCCTAATTATGGAAATTTTTTTTATAATAACCTATTCTATCTGAAATCTTAGATAACCTAATGAATGGGTGGTATTGATATTACACCCCATATTACGACATCTTGACAGTATTTGGGAATCTGAGATTACGGAATGACTAAAACATTGATAATCAAAACAACATAGTCTTATTTCAGAATGTAACCTCCTCAAATCGGCCTAGACGTTAGACCCGAATTCGAGAGATTACATTGACCATCGAGATGGCCCAGTAAGCTATCGGAGTTTATAAAACAGACATTTTAAAACATTTGATTATTTTTAGAAGAAAACTTAGTCTATTTTCATAAAAACTCGCAAGTTATCAAGAAATCGATTTAGATTAACTATGTAACGATGCCTACTTTTCTTTTAAGAAAACTTAGTTAATTTCCTATTTATTTGCTACTCAAAATCTTAAATAAAATTTAGCAATGGAAAAGTGATAATAGTTTGTATTTTTAATAAAAACTGAAGTTCATTCATAATTAGTTATTATTTCAATGTCCTAAAATCAAATTAAATGTCATGCATGCTAACAGAAAACAAACCCTAAGTCTCATGCCACAGTTCAAAATAAAACAATACCACCTCTGAATAATATAAATATCAAATAAAAAATTTAAAATATTTTAATAAACAAATCGAGCTGAAACCCTTCGGATTTTGTGTTTGCATCCTAATCTGGTGAGTCATCTGCAGAGATGGAAATAAAAGGGGAGTGAGCTATGAAGCTGTAACACCTCACACCTGGTTCGGTGTCGCCTGACTTGAATAACAGAATGCTACAAAAAGCATTGAAACTTACATACATGCACACATAACCTTAATCAAGAACAATAGCTACCATGTTTAAACATTTAAGTAACAATGTTCGTGTCTAATTTACATCATATGACATTAGGAACCACATAATACATAATTAGGGTCTATTTATTAAAGTCCTAAAGAAATCACCATAGGTATCGATACAAAATCACATGTATTGATATTTAGCAAAGTAGGTATCAATACTAATAAGAAAATCGATACCAAATTAGCATTCTGCCAAATTTTTAATTCAAAATATTTTATCGATACTTAAACAAATGTACTGGTGTTTCTACCTCAAATATCAATACTCGTGAATGGGTATCGATACCAAATTGAGCCACTATTTTTCCTACACATACGTTCCAACACCGAGGTATTAGTATTATGCCTCAAATATCGATACCTCTGCATAAATCAACAAAAATATAGCAAAACAGAGAAACATTCATGCTCATACAATATTCCCATCCAACATGCATTATCAAACACGGTAACAGTCATGAAATTGTTCATAAACATAATCTCAAGCAACATCAATACTCCAAAAGTCTAAAACCATAATAAACTAATAAAAATATTGATTTTTACCAACCGAAATTCTTACCCATATTGTCTTTATTCAAAATACCCAAAGACTATAAAACTACCTACTCAAAAGTTTATTCCCTAGCTTGGATCACTTCCTTGGCCGCACTGCTCACACCAAGAGCACTATGTATCTGCAATAATTTAGTGAATAATGTGTGAGCTTTAAGAAGCTCAATGAATGGTCAAAATTACTGCAAGTATACACAACATCGTGAGTTAAACAAAAGCAACTAAAGCACAATCACAACCATATTTAATTACAATGTCAAACTAACATATTCATACCTCATACATCTTATACGTCTAACTTATGCACTCACATGCATATACATACAACATATTTTACATATAATTCATTAAGTGATAATATGGCAACTTGGGACTATGAAATGTAAAAGTGGGCTATAACATCACACATTAGATACACGGATCTCCATCACACTAATAACTCAAAGAGACTCTCCATCACACCAATAACTCAAAGAGACTAACATATCCAATAAGTGTAGCTTCAAGCTAACACTATCCAACACACCAATATGTCCTGATGAAAGAAGCTTAAATTACATTCCCTTATCCCTCCAAATTATCTTAGGCCTCAATGCCCAAATCACAACACAAGGGTAAGTACTCACAAATCCTATGACATGCCAACTATATCCAACGATCTCAAGAGATCACAAGGCCAAAATATCTACAATTACACATGTTTTTTACTTACGGTTTTAATGCACGCTATCACTGTTCTTAAACATCATACACATAACATTATCACTTCTACATAGCATACTTACCATGCACTCTATTGTTGCACTTAAAAGTGCTAACATATTGCCCAATAACCTATAACCATAATAAACCACATATATGTGCATAAAACCAATAATTCTATTTTACATATTAACACAATTACATAGTACTCATAGCATTAACCACCATATTGCATATCTCATATCACATAATCACAATTTTGCAAAAATAAACAAAATGAGTAAGAAGGCTTACACTTGGAACTTGGGATAAGGGATTAGGCTAACCTAAGCTCTCGTTTGACACCATGAATCATGCCTACTAGCAGCGAAACCAAAACAATCATCGTTCATGCTTCCTATTGATAATCGCAAGCTCAAACTAGTTTTTCCTTACCTTTCGTCTTACTCGAAGAGAGATCCAGTGATTCTGAATCTTTTCACATATTAACCACACAACATATACAAACAATTAACAGCCAAAACACACCTTAATTCAAATAAGTATGTTTAAACTAATTCCTCTTTAAACTAAAATTTTTTATTAGCTGTAGCGACGAAAAATTTTTAGCTTAGGTCGCTAATTGTGGCGATTTAAAATCTTGAAAACGAATTTAGATTTATTTAAAGCAAAGGAGTCGCCACCGATCCTTTTTCTTAGGTGTGATCGGACACCTATTAAAACTTCTTTTGGCTGAGAAATTCGTTTTTTAAGTAAAAAGGCTAAATTTAGGTCCACGTTGAAATTCAGAGAAAAGTAGGGTCCGGGAGTCGGTTACGCGCGGGGAAGGTATTAGCACCCCCACGACGCCCAAAAATTGGTATCTTTTCAAACATGCGTTGTCTTAATTTTTGAAAATACGAGTTCAATTTAAAAATTTAGTTGTGGTCCGATCAAAATACGAGCATTTTAAGGGTTTTTTTTATTTTTAAGAAGGATATCCCACTTTTAACACGAGCCATCCGTGATTCACCCAACATAGCGATGAAATCACTGACTTAATGTTAGAGTCGGTACATTGCCTTGTTTATTAAAACATAAAAAGATTGTAGAGGAGTAATATTGATGTAGAAATAGAATACGAACTAACATGCTAAATTCGAAACAAATGATGACAAAGGTGAAAAATATATGCGATAAATAAGACGTATAACAATGCATGCGTAATAACAATGATTATAATGATACATATAGTATAATAATAATGGTAATGCAAGATATGAAATAATAATAAACACATATAGAACATATAATGCTAGGTTTAAGAAAAGTATACATAATAATAGGGTGTAAAAATAACATAAAAATAACTAATAATAATAGTATGTACAAAAAATGCGTAATATATAGAAAAGAAATAATATACGTATATAGGGTTTTGACATTAAAAATGTAATACAAGGATATATATATATATCTATATATATGTATATGACGGTATTAAGAATAAACACATAAAATAATATAAAAATATAACGATAATAGTGACAAAGTACGTACGTGAGTATATATAAAGTATATGTGAAAATATATATGAATATGATATCATGAATATATATATATATCTAAGGTAATATATATAAAGAAAATATGTATACGAAAATGTATCTACACATGTAAAGATAAATAACTCAAAACGTACGTAAGTAATATGTAAAAAATATATATATATATGCATAAGATAATATGTAAAATATATATAAAAACAATATAATATTAAAAGTATATATATAAACATATATTTAATGTAGTATTAAAAATATATATAATATATACATGTTAGAAACAATAATATTAAAAGCAACTATTAATAATACTGTGTAAAATATATATATATATATATATATATCCGTATATTAAAATAGATAAATAATGATGTTAAAAGTATGTACATGAAATATACATAGATATATGAATTAATAATGAGAATTATAATACCAATATAACAATAATAATAATAGTAATATATAGTAAAATTAATGGTAAATAATAATCACATACAATGATGGAAATAGTAAATAATGGTAATGATGAAAAATATAAGTAATAAATATAGTATAATAATAATATCATATAATAGAAATACATGGAAAGAAAACAAAATGATAAAAATAATAATAAAATGATAAATAGGACTAAATTAGAAACAACATCAAACGAACGGGGTAAATTTTAAAATGAAAACGAAAAATAAGGACTTATTAGAACACGCTAGAAACCACGGGGGACCAGGAGAGAAAATTTCCCGCGCGTTTAAAACGGTGCGTATTGGGATGGACTAAATTGATGAAGATAACAAATTCTGGGGTTAATTTAAAACACAAAAAAACTTAATTGCAAATTGAATAAAAAGCGGAAGGACTGGGGTTGAAAATAACCCCAGTGACGTCACAACGCGCGGACCCTAAGCGGACCTGGGTCGGGTCGACCCGACCCAGGTCGGTTAGTATAAAAGACGAGTTTTTTTGTTTTTGGGTCATTTGGTACCCGGGGAAGAAAAAAAAAGAGAAGGGGGAGAGAGGAGAAGGGAAGGAAAGAAGAAAGGGAAGGAGAGGGAAAGAGGGAGAAAGAGAAAGAGGGAAGGAGAGGGAAAGAGGGAGAAAGAGAAAGAGGGAAGGAGAGGGAAGAAGCTCCGGGGGGAAGGCTCCGGTGCCGGGCTGGTCATCGGACCGGTCACCATCCGGTCACCGGCCGGTCACCGGCCGATGATCGGACCACCGTGCGCGCCGCCGTCCGCCGTCGTTCCGGCCACCGGAACGGTGGCCGGAAAAAGGTAAAATTTTGATTTTTTCTTTTATTTTATTTTTTTATGTTGTTATTGTTATTATTTAATAATATATGTGTATAAAAATAGGTTTAAAAAAAAACAAAGATCACCTCTGCCGATAGGGTTTGGATACTGCTTTCAATCGGGGGTTTCCCTTCGCTGCGATGTCGCTAATATTGTTGCCTTTTCAGTGTTTTTGAATGCCCTTTTTTATGTTTGTATTCGAATAGAAAGCAAAAAAAGTCCTTACAAATGTTTCGGTTTTAGGCTTTTATAGCCTGATTTCTTTACAAATTGTTTCTGTAATCATTTCCTCTATTGCTTTCTGTCCTTTCGTGCTTAATGTATGCAGGTACAGTGGGCGGTGCTGCAGAGGCCTAGGGCGGTGCTGGGACGTGACAGAGGTGGTGAAGCTGCTGAGTCAGGGGCAGAGGCCAAGTGGGCAGAGGCGGCTAGGGTTTCTGCTAAGATTGGGTTAACTTGTAATGGGTTAGGGTTTCCTGGATATTGGGCTTAGTGGGTGACGGGTTTGGGTAGTTTGAAACGGGTAGATGGACATTTGTAATTGGGTTTAGTATTTTTGTAAATGGACTGGACTTATAATTTTGGTTCTTGTTTTGTTTTTGTTTGGGTTTATAATGAATGCAAAATTGGGCTACAACATTAGCTTAGCCGAAACTCAGATTTTCTTAATCTGAACTTATTCTCATTGCTTAAAAAAAGTTCTAAACATCTAATTTTTCATCTAAGAATGATTTTCAACCCTTAAAAGACCAGAACTCTTTAGAATTATGGTTTTAGAAAATTTCGACATCCATGGCCATTTTCAATGAAAACTTAATATAATCTTCAAATCCTTTAATGAAAGTTTAAAATGAGTTTAAAAACCTTCTAATCTCATCAAAATAAGTTGATAAACATTTAGAAGCAATAGTTTCATTTAAAAATCTAAATTCTGCCATTAACAACCCCAATTTCGGCTAACACACAAACTTCTTGTTTCAATGAATTAAAATTTGATTTGAAAGACTAATTTGCATCAAAATTTAATATGAAAACAAAATCTTACCTTCATTGAGGAGGAAAACAAACGGTTGATGGAAATATGAGAAAAACCCACAAGATGAATGATAACGAAATTAATGGTGTTATTGATGTTCCTTTTTGAATTTGGAAGAGATTTGGTGTTTGAAAGATAATAGAAATTAAAAAGATTTGAGTATTGAGGATCAAAATTGGTGAATGATAGTTTGGGGTTTTCAATTGACGGCAAGAAAAAAGAAGAATGTGTGTTATTAGGGGTGAGCAAAACTCGATTCGACTCGAAAAAATAAAAAAATTCGAATTTCGAGTTAAACGAATCAAGTTATTCGAATTATTCGAGTTATTCGAGTCAACTCAAAATTTTTTTCAAATTTCGAGTTCAAATCGAGTTGAGTTTTTAAATTCGAATAACTCGAATAATTCGAATAACTCGAATAATTTGAATAATTCGAATATCAAACTATAATATTTTACATTTTTACCCCAAACTTCCAAACCTTTTTACTTTTTCCTCAAAACTTTTACTCCTTCCCACTTTCTCCCAAAACTTTTACTCCTCTCCCATCCCAACCCCCCATCTACCCAAAATCCATTTCCCACCAAAATTTTACTCTCTTATTTACTTTTCCTCAAAATTTTACTCCCAAAACCCCTTAAAACTTTTTATTTTCCCCCAAAATTTTTATTCCCTCCCACTTTCCCCTTAAAACTTTTACTCCATTTCCATCCCACCCCCCATCTACCTCAAACTCATCTCCCCAATTTTTTTTTAATATTTTCCCTCCAAAATTTTAGTCTCCCTTCTCTCAAACTTTTACTCCCAAAACTTTTTATTTTCCCTCTAAACTTTTACTTCTCACTATTTACTCCCAAATAAAAAATCAAAATTATCCAAAAAAAACTCATAAACATAAATAGTAATAATTTTATTTATATCTGCTATTTATATTATTAAATTAAATTTCACATTTTATATTATTTATATTATTGAATTGTTTATTCATATTGAATATTTATATTAAAATTGAATTATTAATGATGTCATAAATTATTCGTATTAAAATTTTATATTGGTATTAATTTCACATTTTATCTTTAAAATAACTTTTATTAAAAAGTCACATTATTACATTTAATATATTTTTTAATTCCAAAATACATAATGACAAGAATCTGAAGATAATTGAAACAACTAAGCAAACAAAAAAGCTAACCCGTATATAAAAGATTAATAAATAAATTATGAGGTGATGAAAGTTAATAAAAAAATTTGATTATAGTGAAAAATTTTTATTACGATGGGTGATAGTGGTTACAAGAACCCAAAATTATTTTTTAAAATTTAACTCGAACAAATATATTCGATTCGATTCGATTCGAATTCTATCTCACTCGACTCGATTCGAGAAAATTTCAAATAAAGTTTGAATGATAAAATAAGATTCGAAAACTCGATTAACTCGAAAATTTTTTATTCGATTCGATTCGATTGAATGCTCACCCCTATGTGTTATGCGTCAATTGTGGGGTGAACGGGAAAAATGGGTTGATTTTAAAATTTTAGTCTATTTGCCTGTGAGCTATTCTCAACTTAAACCTTTTTACAAAAGAATCATTTTTCTTTAGATTAAAAGTTTTTTTTCTCATTTCTTTCATAAATTGATTTTTTTTCAAAATCTATTTAACGAAGGCATTTTTCAGTTACCAAATCCTAAATTCCCAAACCCAATTTCGGGTCCCAATTTCTAAAACTAACCTCAAAACTTCTAGACCAAATTTTGGGATGTGACAAAAGCTCAATGTGAATTCAATCACAAGAAAACCAGTTCAAACTGCAGATATAGGATACTAAATAATAATGTGTAAAATAATCATCATCGAACAACAATTCAGAGTACTGTTATTTCGGATCAATTTAACACAATATCATCACAAAATTCTTAGTTTTATATTTACATGTTGATGAATGTAATGCAATTTCAGTTTAACAGAAAATGTCCTACCCAACTCCACTACACTCCACAGTAGGAGTTCCCAAAAACTCCTCTACCTTTACA
Source organism: Gossypium stocksii (assembly GCA_020496765.1). NCBI lineage: Eukaryota > Viridiplantae > Streptophyta > Magnoliopsida > Malvales > Malvaceae > Gossypium > Gossypium stocksii. The sequence continues at coordinate 63,472,924 of CM035622.1, forward strand.
CCACGGTGTGGATGAACCACTAAATGTTACTGATAAAAGCTGCTAATACGATGTGGATAAATCACTAATCAGTGTAGATAAAAACTACTAATACGGTATGGGTAAACCACTAATTGTATAGATAAAAGCTGCTAATATGACATGGATTAAACACTAAACGGTGAAGACAAGCTACTAACACTTCCTCCATTCATATTATCCCACCCTATGCAATTCAACATGACATGCTGTAACAAATTGGTATGGTGCATTAAAATTCTTTTAACAAGTATATACAATGGTAATTATCATGCTTATAATAGATCATAATAGTAGCAATAAATTTGTTTAATGTGAGTTCAGTTTAATAGTGATTGTAGGCATGTATATCATGCAATCAATAGTACAGTGGTATGGAAAACATTATCAGTTCATCAAAATTACAGTGTCCATAAACATGTAATATTTTCATATAATGCAAATACAATAATAATTTAGTCAATCAGATCATGTATTCTAGCATTATTCATATTGTCAATGATGTAATTGAATGAAATAGAACACTAAAACAGTTTAGGGATTATTCTAGGACTAAACTGCACAATTCACAACATTCTAGGAAAAACTGTAAAACAGAGGTCACACGGATGTGTGGAGGGTTCTAAGCCATGTGATTCATGAACTAAACTAGGGTTTCTAGGGTACATGGTCGTGTGGTGTGCCGTCTGGTCCACCTATGTGGCCCTATCCTAGACATGTTTTGTCACAATTCTCTTGTAAAAGAACACACGCCTTTCACCGGAAGCTTGATTGACGTTCCTCACGAAACAAATCTAATCCAATATTCCTAAAACGAGTCCTTCAAATGACATTTATACACAAGTTAACGATCGATTTCAATTTTCGTCAAGAATGTCGAAAGATTTGTCCAACATAGTAAAAGATTGAGTAATTGAATTGAAATATTATCGTTGAATAGAAATACTACGAAAATTCAGGATCTAAAATTCGAGAACGAGATGTACTTACTGATTCTTGGCAAGAAAAAGGATGATATTGATGGCAATTACAAAATCGATAGAAAGAATGATTGAATGGAGGATTATTTGATTCGAAAAAACAAAATAATTGTCAACAATTAGGATAAAAATATGGTGTAAAGAAAATGGAAAGAAAATAAATAGAGAATAAAGAGCAAATTCTATTTAGGATTTGAAAAGGGCAATATGAAAATTCCAATTAGGAAAAAGAGAGAAAAAGATGGTGCAATTCTAATTCTATTGAGATTTTGAAGAAGGGCAAGATATGAATTTTATTTAGGGAAGAATTGGTTAAATTCTTAGAGTTTATGAACCTTAAATTAAAATGAAAAGGCAGGAGAAGAAAGCTTGTACTTAGGTTCTTAAGAGAAACTAACACCTTAACCATTAGACTATTACCCACTTCTTGTTAATTTTTTACCTTAATCATATAGATATGTTTTGAAGTGTCTTTAGCGAAATTATTAAATAAAAAGAGAAGAAAGGGGATCAAACTTAGAATCACACGAGAGAAAAACTAATACTTAACCATTGGACTATTATCTATTTTTTATTAAGTTTTATCCCCAACAATATATATTTTAGTATGGCTTTTATCCTAGGTTACTGACAATAAAAAGAAAACAAATGGAAGAAGAGTGACTCAAACCTTGGTTTTTAAAAAGAAAGCATTAATGCCTAACCACTCAATCTATATCTTGTTTCTTGTTTATTTTAGTCACTTAATTATATATATTTATTTTGGCCTCAATTTATATACTTTTTATTAGCTTACACATTTACTTATTTTTTGAACTTATTTAACTTTATAGTTCTTAACACATTCCATTTTAGTTTATATATAATAATTAATATTTATAGTCAAGTTTCATTATTAATATTTGTGAAAAAATATAATGTCGGTAATGACAAAATATCTCAAACAAATAAATAAAAATAAAATAAAAATAAAGAACACACAGATTTTACGTGGAAACCCTTTCGGGAAAAAAACCACGGGCAGAGGAGAAGAAAATTCACTATGTCAAAAATTCGAATCAATACAAGATGAATAGACTATGTCTATTTATAGGCTTGTAAAGCCATATTCTATTAGGATTGAAACACTTTATCCTAATCAATATAAAATAGATGGAGTTTAATAAGGTTTAAAAAACCTTATTCTAAAATAAAATAAAAAGAAGTCTAGTTCTATTTGGATATTACTTTTATTTTATTTTTCATCTTATTTTATTTAAATAAGAATTTGGGTCACTTAATTCTAACAATCTCCACCTTGACACGAATTCTCAACGAACAAGTTCTTCATCGCGAACTTTCAACGAACAAGTTCTCCACCTCTTCCATAAAACCCCTTAAGGGTTTAACTTCAATGATGAATACCAACCAAGTCTAAGCAATGCCCAAACTTGGTTATAGGAAGTGACTTAGTCATCATATCTGCAGGATTTTCATGAGTACTAATTTTGCTCATAATAATATCACCACGAGCAATAATATCACGAACAAAATGATACCAAACATCAATGTGTTTTGTTCTCTCATGAAACATTTGATCTTTTGTAAGGAAGATGGCACTCTGACTGTCACAAAATACTGTACTGATTTGAAGGTCTTCATTGAGTTCACTAAATAGTCCCTTCAACCAAATAGCTTCTTTACAAGCCTCAGTAATCACCATGTACTCAGCTTCAGTGGTAGACAAAGCGACTGTAGTTTGCAAAGTGGCTTTCCAACTGATTGCACAACCTCCAATTGTAAAGACATAACCTGTGAGAGATCTTCTTCTATCAAGGTCTCCAGCAAAATCAGCATCAACATATCCAATGACTCCATCTCTAGTTCTTCCAAACTGTAAGCAAACATCAGTAGTACCTCGTAAGTATCTTAAAATCCACTGAACTGCTTTCCAGTGTTCTTTACCGGGATTCGCCATGTATCTGCTAACTGCACTGACTGCATATGATAAATCTGGACGTGAACAAACCATAGCATACATGAGAGATCCCACTGCACTAGAGTATGGAACATGTGACATGTACTCAACCTCATCATCTGTTTGTGGAGACAAAGCTGATGAAAGTCTAAAATGAGCTGCTAAAGGAGTACTAACAGGCTTAGCACTCTGCATATTGAACCTGCAAAGAACTTTCTCAATGTACCCTTTCTGACTTAGGTACAATTTACTTACTTTTCTATCTCTAAGAATTTCCATACCAAGTATCTTCTTTGCTGGTCCCAAATCTTTTATCTCAAATTCTTCACTTAGTTGGGCTTTGACTTTTCTTATCTCTCCTTTATCTTTTGCTGCTATCAACATGTCATCAACATAAAGGAGTAGATATACAAAAGAACCATCATTGTTTTTCTTATAGTAAACACAACTGTCAAAGCTACTTCTTTTGAAATAATGAGAAGTCATAAAGGAATCAAACCTCTTGTACCACTGTCTCGGTGACTGTTTCAAACCGTAAAGAGACTTTTTCAGCAAGCAAACATAGTCCTCCTTTTCTGAGACTGTAAAACCCTCTGGTTGTTGCATGTAAATATCCTCCTCAAGTTCTCCATGCAAAAAAGCAGTTTTAACATCTAACTGCTCAAGCTCCAAATCATGCATGGCCACAATACCAAGCAAAGCTCGAATCGAACTATGCTTCACAACTGGGGAGAACACATCTGTGAAGTCCACTCCTGGAATTTGACTGTAACCCTTTGCAACAAGCCTTGCTTTATATCTGGGTTCTTCAACTCCTAGAGTCCCTTCTTTCTTTTTATACACCCATTTACAACGAACAGCCTTTTTACCTTTTGGAAGTTTTACAAGATCCCATGTTTTGTTTTTGTGGAGTGATTCCATCTCCTCTTGCATAGCAAACATCCACTTTTCTGAGTCTTCACAACTAACCGCCTCAGAATAATTAGATGGCTCTTAATTTGCATCTATATCTTCAGCCACATTTAAAGTATAAGCAACTAGATAAGCCTCAGCATACTTCTTTGGAGGTTTAATTTCTCTTTTAGTTCTGTTTTTGGCGATAGAGTATTGTGGTGAAGAAGCAACTTTATTCTCAATTTTTGTACTGGCTTGAGGAGTTGACTCTGTATTAATCTGATGCTCCACCTGCTTTTGATTTTCTTTATTGGAAGGATCTTTAAGAGATAAGTTAGGTAGCACAGCAGTTTCATCAAAAATAACATCTCTGCTAATCACAACTTTTCTATCTTCAGGACACCATAACTTATATCCTTTAACACCAGTTTTATAACCAAGAAAAACACATTTAATAGATCTTGGTTCCAAATTTCCATTATCAACATGAGCATACGCAGGACACCCAAAAATCTTTAAATCAGAATAATCAGCAGGGTTACCAGACCATACCTCTTGTGGAGTCTTTTTCTCAATGGCAATGGATGGAGATTGGTTGATCAAAAAACATGCAGTAGAGGCTGCTTCGGCCCAAAATGACTTTGGTAAGTTGGCATTTGATAACATACATCGAACCTTCTCCATGATCGTTCTATTCATTCGTTCTGCAATGCCATTTTACTGTGGAGTATGACGAACTGTTAAGTGTCTCACGATTCCTTCTGACTTGCACAGTTTATTAAACTCATCAGAACAGAACTCTAAGCCATTGTCTGTACGGAGGTGTTTTATTTGTTTTCCCTTCTGTTTTTCAATCATAGTTTTCCAAGACTTAAATGCGGAAAACACATCACTTTTCTGCTTCAAGAAGAACACCCAAATTTTTCTGGAAAAATCATCAATAAAAGTTAGCATATAATTAGCTCCACCTCTCAAAGGCACTCTGGATGGCCCCCACAGATCAGAATGAATATACTCCAAAGTTCCCTTCGTGTTATGAATTCCTCTGGTGAATCGAACTCTCTTTTGCTTCCCAAAAACGCAATGCTCACAGAACTTCAGTTTGCAAATTCCTTCCCCATCAAGAAGTCCTCTTTTGCTTAACTCTGCCATATCATTCTCACTCATATGCCCTAGGCGCATATGCCAAAGTTTAGTAATATCATCATCTGATAGGGAAGAGGAGGCGACAGCTGCATCACCAGTAACAGTAGAACCTTGCAGAACATATAACTTGGCAGTCTTTCTTTGCCCTTTCATCACAACGAGAGAACCTTTAGAAATCTTCAAAACCCCACTTTCAGCTGTGTATTTGTACCTTTTTGAATCAAGAGTACTTAATGAAATTAAATTTCTCTTCAATTCTGGAACATGTCGTACTTCACTAAGTGTTCTGACAACTCTATCAAACATCTTAACTTTAATCGTTCCAACACCTGCGATTGTACACGAAGCATTATTTCCCATCAAAACAACACCTTCAGGCACTATCTTGTAATTTGTAAACCAATCTCTATTGGGACTCATGTGGAAGGTGCAGCCCGAATCAAGGATCGACTCATTGCTCACTTTAGAATTGATGACTGAAGCGGCTAAAAGTTCACCATCACTATAGTCTTCTACAACATCAGCTTCACCGGAATTTTCTGGTTGTTTTCCCTTTTGATTCGCAGCCTCCCTTTTGATCTTATTTTGTAGCTTATAGCACTCAGATTTAATGTGCCCTTTCTTCTTACAGAAGTTACAAGTTTTACCTCTGTTTGAAGACTTTGATCTACCCTTAGATTTACCGCGAGGATTTCGTTCTTGTGTCCTTCCACGATCATCATCAACATTCCGATCTTGTCTCCCACGAACAATAAGACCCTCCCCCTGAGAGTCGGTTTTAGCCACAAGATGCTTCATCTTATCATACGAGGTTAAAGAATTATAAACCTCATCGACTGTGAGAGACTCACGGCTATATAAAATTGTATCTCTAAAGGTTGAATAAGACGGGGGCAACGAACAAAGTAGAATCAACCCTAGATCTTCCATATCATACTGAACCTCCATGGCCTCCAAGTTTGAGAGAATTTCTTTAAACACTGTTAAGTGTTCGTGCACAGATGCACCTTCCTCCAAACGATGAGCATAAAGACGTTGCTTCATATGCAGCTTGCTGGTTAGAGTTTTCGACATGCATATTTGTTCCAGCTTTTTCCATAATCCAGCGGCAGTCTTCTCCTTCATCACATCTTGCAAAATTTCATTAGACAAATGCAGATGTAACTGTGTTAATGCCTTTCGATCCTTACGCTTCTTCTCTTCATCTGTTAATGTTGAAGGCATCTTATCTATCCCTAGTAAGGCATCCTCTAGATCCATCTGCGCAAGAACTGCTTGCATCTTAATCTGCCACAACGCAAATCTGGTGTTGCGATCCAACAGTGGAATTTCATACTTCAAAGACGCCATTAACGTGATTGAGATGAAAAAACCCGGAAGCTCTGATACCAATTTGTGAAAAAATATAATGTCGGTAATGACAAAATATCTCAAACAAATAAATAAAAATAAAATAAAAATAAAGAACACACAGATTTTACATGGAAACCCTTTCGGGAAAAAAACCATGGGCAGAGGAGAAGAAAATTCACTATGTCAAAAATTCGAATCAATACAAGATGAATAGACTATGTCTATTTATAGGCTTGTAAAGCCATATTCTATTAGGATTGAAACACTTTATCCTAATCAATATAAAATAGATGGAGTTTAATAAGGTTTAAAAAACCTTATTCTAAAATAAAATAAAAAGAAGTCTAGTTCTATTTGGATATTACTTTTATTTTATTTTCCATCTTATTTTATTTAAATAAGAATTTGGGTCACTTAATTCTAACAATATTTTAATTTTTTCATTCCTTTTCCAATTAGGTCCTAACTCAATTAAAACACACTTGTTTTCAAATTAAACCTCGTAATCAAGTTTTGTTTTAGATTAATTAATATAAGAATATTTGATTATATTATTTTAATACTTTAATTGATTATTTATGACCATAATTTTGATATCTGTATCAAACTTTTGGTTTATTTACAATGCACAAAGATAACTTTATAAATCGGGACATGGCCACTCTTGGTTTTCACAAACTCAATTCTTCTAACCTGATTTTTAGAGTGTGACACGGAATATAACATTGCGAACATAATATAGAATTTGACCAACCAAACACATCCTTCTAATATTAGAATTATCGAAATGTAAAATACAATATTAAATAAATTTACATACCAAACCAAAATATCAAAACAAACCAAATCTAAATGTAAACCACGGTAAAAAAAAAGTTACTAATTTTCAAATATCAAATTCAAACATATTAAAAATCTAAAATAACTAATAACCAAATAACATTTTCAAGTAGCTGAATTAATTTGCTTAATCGAACCAAATTAATTAATAATCAAGTTTTTAAAAGATCTATATTGTTTATTAAACGAAAGTTTTTTTAAGGTTAATCGATTAGTGGAACCAAATAATAAACACCCTTAGAGAAATTTAATAGAGCAAAACAGACAATACCCTGTAAATTATGGTAGATTGTGACAATATGCATGTCATATGTAGGGGAGGGGGAATTACACATATTAGTCCAAATGTTTTAACTCAATCGGATTGTTTGCTTAAATCTAACTCGATTTAAAATATGAATCTCAAACAAGTTAATATTTATAATTAATTAATTTAAACTTATTTCAAATTTATTCATATTATTTTTAAAAAATTGCTAAAAAAATATGTTATTTTTAATTTAATATTTAATAACTTAATATGTGTTCTCTTGTATTAAACTTTTAAACAAGAGAAAATTAACATAATTTTTATGTTTACCTTATATCATTATATATTATTATAGATTTAATTTTTATGTAATATAAATTACATAGATCATAAAAGTAAAATATTATACAATTAAAAAAAGGATTAAACTAGATTAGACTAAGACCTTGAATATTGTAGTTTAAACTTGACTTATATTTTAAACACATAATTTTTTTAATTCAAAGTTATTTATTAAGTTTAATATTTTTATCCAAACTTGAAAAATGATTGTTGGTTGAACCAGGTAAGAGAATAAAGAAAATTTTTATTAAAGCTATTAGGCAAATGTCTTTTTCTCAAACTTTTGCTAAAACCATCCCAACGATGTTTGTCTATTTTTTTAAGGGTAAATTATATTAGTATTCATCTATGATTTTTTTTAATTATTTAATTATGAAAAATTATAAAAAAAATCACTTAACTATTTAATTTTATTTTTTTTTGTTATTTAATTAACTTGAATTTTTGGGTGTTTTCATTTTTATGTTATTTAAGTAGTGACAAAAAAAAATTGAATAGTTGAATGATCATTTTATAACTTTTCATAGTTGGTGACCAAAAAAGAAATTTATCAAAGATGACCATTTTGAACTTTTTATAATTGAATGACAAAAAAATAATTGGATTAACTTTAACATAATTTACTCTTTTTTTTTTTTTCATTGGGAAAGGAAGAAAAGACTTATCCCTTAAGACTTAAAAGGGAAGATAATAAAAGTAAAGCTTGGATTTTTTTTAACATAGCTTGGATTATTCAATCCACCTCTAAATTGTCACGACATAATAAAGGTAGAAATTTTAATGCGCTATTAGTGAATAGATTTCATGCACTAGTAAATAATAAGATAATACATCGTGGTGTAAAATAAAAAATATTAGAGAGTCAAAATTAAATATAAATAAATTTATTTTAAAAATTAAAAATTACTTATAATCATTAAACATAAGTAAATACAAAAACATTAAATCCGAAATTAGAAACTTAAAACCCCAAACTTAAAAGAGAAAAAAAATAGTAATAATTAATTTTTAATTATATAAATAAATTAACTTTATATATTTTTATGTCCTTCAATATTTTTATTTTACACCAATAATAATGTACAATTTTATTATTAACTGATAATGCATGAGACCTTTAAAATAATGTATCAAAATATTAATCCATAATAAATATAATTTTTAAGGTTGAACATTTATGTCCATATTGCTTTTCTTTTCCAATTAAACTACCTCATTATGCAATTTTATAAGCAAAAACTAAAGATATTTTATAAGTGGATAATTTTCTTTTAATTAAAGTTATTATTATATTGATTTATTTTGTAATTTATCAATTAAATGAATATCAATTAATTCATAAGATCGAACTCATTAAATGGGTATATATGTATATTTGCATCTTATTCAAAATAGTAAGAAAATTTCACCCAAATTCGAAAAAAGAAAAATGTTAGCATCCATTTGAAACATGGTAATTGGTATCATATCGGAATCATTTGTATTTATTGGTACGTATTGTCTCAGTTCTAAATCAGTATCAAAGAGTTTATGTTTCGTTTTAGTTAAAATTTTCGTATGTTTCAGTCATGTTAATGTATTTCGATTTGTTTCAATCAATATCAGTTTGTAACAGTTGATGTAAAATTTTAGCATTTTAAACTAATTTTTAAAAATTTTATTTTAATCATTTTCATTTTCTAAAATTAAATGTAAAATGGAAAATGAAAAGTTATTAAATTGAATTATTCAACCCAATTAATCAATTTGAAACTTACATTTAGATATAAATATATATGGATATAATTGAGATATATTTGCATGTTAATATAATATATATAAATTATTTTTTAACCAAAATAACATAATTTATGAAGCAAAAAAATTAGACTATAAATATATATATATAATATTTAAATTTATATATAATTTATCAAGAAACTAAAAATTAGACTATAAATATATATATGCAAGAAAATATTTAAAAATATTTATAAATTCGAAAGAGTACATTGAAACAAGTCGATGCCGATATGTACTAGTATGAAGACAAAAACGGTACGCCCACAGGTACAGTAATAACTATCTTGATTTGAACTCAAAATCTTTTTCAATTAAATTTTATCAAATATATGTTGGTCTAACTCAAACTTGAAAGCCTTAACTTAAAAGGAATAGTGGTTAAAGCTCTTGTCAAACACTTGTTTGCATGGGTTCGAATCATATTACCCCTATCTCCTACTTTTAATATTGTATAAAAGAGATTAACTCTTATCAATAATTTTTTTGGTTTATAATGATTAGCAAAGGATGCAATCACAAAATGATAGTTTGGATAACATGGGGTTGTCTTGGAATAAATGTATTGCAAGTGGTTTGAGTGCATTTAGAAGGGGCATATCCTATTTTTAGGAGATTTGGGTGTTTTTCTTTCTCTCCATACAGGGTGAAAGCAACGATCGATTAAAGTAGTTGAAAAAGTAAAAGGAAATAATTGAAGGAAAAGGTCCTATGATATACATACATCCATATCAGATTCCACTGTCATTCATGTTGGGATTTTCCACCCTCCCAAAAAGCAATGCTTTTTTGTTGGCAATGCCATTGCCCCAACCTCAGCCTGCTTTTTATCTTTCCCGGATTTTTCAGTCCTCTTTGAATATCTTTTTTCTTCTTTTGGCCTGTGTGTTCGAATATATTATTGTGCTGTTTAAGGTATTTTCAATGTTTCTTTCTTTTTTTTTTTTTAAATAACAATAGATATCTTGATTTTTATAAAAAAGATTTTATTATTTATATTTGAAATCATTGGAAACTAAATTAAAATTGATTTGAGAGCTAAACTTAAAAAATAATTTTTATTAACTCTAAACCCTCAAAATTTATCCAAGGATGTTACAATATTCTATAGGTTCTTGGAATTTGTGGTTGGGAAAAGCTCAATTTACAATATTCTATCCATCATGGAAACCCTAGCATTACATGTGGGTGTGTAGGCTAGCATTTAATTTCATGCTTCACTCCATGATGTCATTCTTTTTTTTCTTATTCTGGGGGTGGGCAAGGTTCAAGATATGGACTTGTCAATGGACAAGTTGAAGTGCATACAGATGCTTTATGACCCTAGAACATAAAACAAACCCATCATCCATTATTGTTTTCACATTTTATTGCTTAATAATTTTTCAGATTTATATGTAATATATACGTGTCAGTGAAATAAAATTATTTTTTAACAATTTTATTGAGATGATATTATTTAATTTACACATCTATAATATAGACTTTCAATGCAATAAATACCAACTTTAATTTTCTTTCTTATAATTTGGTGAAAAGCTAGCTGGACTTACCAAATTAATTGAAGATAACAAAAATTTGATTTTGTAAAATCATATTTGTATTATAACTATTTTAACTCTTAAATTGATTTGTGTTTGTGAATGCGACTCGGCCTTGATAATTTTGAGATTATTTTGATTTCTTGGGTTAATTATCAATTTAGTGTGTAATAATTGATTAGATTATGATTATGTATATAGATTTAATTATGATTACAACTCTTTCACAATTTTAAAAATTAGATTTAGTTATTTTATGTTTATTTAGTACTTTTCGTTTTCTACATTCAACTTTTTCAAATAAACTTTTTTTAGTTTACGGTGTCTGACTTTTAGGCTGATTGTTGGTCGTAGTTTTTTCAATATCTTTTTCGTAATTTTTTTAATCAATCCATACTATCATGATTTTGTCCACAATTTCATAGTTTTATTTTGTTCACAGTTTTGCAGTTTTGTTCTTTACAATATTTTTATGGTTTTGTTTTGTCCACCATGTTTTCTTTAAAAACAAATGCGATTTTATTTTTACTTTTAATTTTTAGCCATGTTCTGGCACATATTCAAGATTTGTCAATATAAGGGTGCTATTAGATCTATTAGGAACCGTTCTTGAAGGCTTTAACATGATTGATCATAGTGATGGTGATAGATTCAAGATGATGAGGAGAGAGATAGGCTATTTGAGACTTGGTCTTTTGTGCATCACTGATGTGGTGGGTTTATTGGGGCTTTAGGCAATTTTTTCTTGGTTGATCGGTGTTTATCATCAAGTTGACTTGATGATGACGAAATTAGGATGCAAATTTTAATGATTTGATCAAGTTGATGAATCTCTTATTTTATTTTTAAATTATTTCAGTGTTGCAGCTACTATCAAATTGCCCTTTTTTTTAGATTACTTTGCAGACATGACATTTGTGCATTAATTTGTAAGAATTTATTTATTGTTTGTACTTTGTGTCATATCTTTATATTATTATTGTTCACTGTTTCTATTAATAAGAAAATATAAAAAAAATTAAATTTAGTTCAAATCTCTTTTATATATTTTTTATTTTTTTAATAAATAATATTTTCATTTATAGAAACCATGAACAGCAGTAATGTGTAGGCATGATGCATAGTATACAATGACAAATAAAAACGCCTACAAGAGTTCAATAGAAGGGAAAGACAAACTAACAATAAAAACACTTTTTAGAGATGTATGACCAATAATTGTATCTTACCCCTTTATAGTTAAACTATCCCAATAGCAAATTCTGATTCATAAAATAAATATTGTCAAATGTATAAAAAATCTTACTTCAAATAATCTATTATCATTATTATTATCTTGAAATCTAATCTTGCGATCACCATCACAATATCGCGTGCTTAATTGGTAAATCTTATAAATATGTCAAAATACATTTGGAAATAAAATTAAGACTAAGAGATTCAAAACTAAAACCACTTCAACTTTTAAGGAAAAAAATTACAATAATATAATAAAATCAAGAGGAACCCTATATTTAAAAAGGCACGTAAGTTAATCTATTCAATAAAAATTCTTACCGACTCAGCTGAATTTAATTTATTAAATAAAAGCAGTTTTTTTTATTTATTTAAAGTTGAAAGATAATGGTAGACGGCTTCCAGAACATCAAAGCCACTTAAATGAATAACTTGTCGGCCTTGTATTCCTAAATATTATCTATACGATAAAATACAGGGTTTTCTTACAAAATTTTACATCCACTTATATTATTTTAAAATAAAAATTCACATCATTAATATTTTAATAAATCAATTATGGGTTTAGCAATATAATTATACTCATTGTACTTTCTTATATTGATAAAAACAATGTTTTGTTAATAAGGAAAATTAAAAAATTTAAATTATATACTTTTATAAAAATTTAATTTTTAAAATACTTCATTAAATTTTGTTATATATTAATCTGAGGTGTGTAACACCCCTATCTACCTACCCTAGTTACATTCAATATATAAAAGGCTACAAGTATAATACAAAAAACCTAACGTGCATATTCTATATTTTCATAATTTTATTACACTAATAAAATTGATGATTAAATTTAGTAATATAATTACACTCAAGGCTTTTACATCCATAGTGTTGTTGTCTTTATATTCCTCATTTAGAATTTTTTTTTATATGGATAATACTGTATTTATCAAAAGCATTAATAGTATATATATGATTGAAGAAGCAGTAGTGCAATAAGCTCCACAAGTTGTAAAAAGCAATGGTCCAGCTAAGGATGGTTAGGGTAGGGTAGGGTAGGGTAGGGAGCAATCTCAGTCGCTGCCTTTTCCTAATGGGATAAATCTCTCTCTATTCTCTCCTCCACAGCTTCAATTCAATTTATATAATACAAATATTATATTTTATGAAAAATACACAATTTCTTTGAAATCTCAAAGTGTATATATATATATATATATATATAACAAAAATAAATTAAATAAAAATTATATTCCGTCGGTTAATTAAATAAAACTTCTTCATAACCTGGATGCTGCATCCATTGAATATAACTCGAATTATTATTTAATTAATAAAAAACATTTTATTTCAATATATTCATATATATATATATATATTAATATAAAAATAAAATGTCTAAAACTAATATTAAAAGTATGACTATTATTTAGTGCATCATAAATCTATTAAAGGCTTAAGTTATCCTTTTCGGCCTATTTAAAAATATTAGGCTTTAAAAATAGATTTAAACAAAAAATTAAGTTCATTTTAAAATATCGATCGAGCTTCGGTTTAAATATTCAAAAATCGACTTATTTCCTAAATTTTTAATTATTATATTATATGTTTCTATATATATATTATGTAATTCATAACATATAAAAATTAAATTTAGAATAATATATAAAACTATAACGTAAACATTGTAAAAATGTTAAGTTACTTATATATATAATTTTAATAAATGAAAATATATAAAATTATTAAATATTAAATTAAAAATAATGTAAATATTTTTCAAAAAATTAAAAAAATAATATGGCGCAGGTTTAATATATGTTTGATTTAGCCATTTACAAATATGAATAGAATTAAATAAAATTTTACTTATATTTTAAGTTGAATCGGACTTAAACAAGTATAAAATATATTAATATTATATTTATGTTAACTTCAACTTAAAGCTCACCATTAACATTTTTAATGTGTCAGTGAAAATGAAAAAAAATTCTACTAACAAGATTTAAATAATTGAATTATATTTAAAATTGTTAAAAAAAATTTCCCACTTTCTGTGTTGTTGATAATCACTATAAGTAATTTAATTATTAATTAATAGTGATTAATTGAATGTCATTTTCTATTTTGCAAATTGTCAACCCTAATAATCTCCGTTCAGTAGCCCGTACAAGAAGATTTATGTGAAGTTTTTTATTACGAAAATGTGACTTCCTAATAAGGATTTTAATTTGGAAAATTATTTAGTATATTGGTCTAGATTTTAGATTTTATAAATAAAATTAAAAGTTCACAAATATTTTATAAGATATATTAAAATATTAAAAAAATCTATTTTTTAAGCATACGTGTGGAATAAAAAATGTAACATTCCAATATATATGGAGTTAGATGAAATAAATAATTAAGAAATGACTTTGGTTTTTTGGTTAAGTAGTTTGCACACTATCTAGAAATCTTAAGTGTTATCTACTCCTCTTTCATTTTTTTTTCTTTTTAATTTTCAGCAAACTAGGATGAAAATCGGTTTAAAATAAATATTAAAGGGTAAACTACAAAAATAATCACTTTTGTTTGGCTTAGATTACATTTTAGTCACTTATGTTTGAAACGTTATGTTTTAGTCACTTACGTTATCGTTTTTTATAAAGTAGTCACTCTGCCGTTAAGCTCCGTTACCTCTTTAACGGCAGTCCTACATGGCAGTCCAAATGGATTTTAAATGCCAACTTGGATGAGAATAGTTTTTTCAGTCAAAATGGAAAAGAAAACTAAAAGAAAAAAGAGAAGAATTGTTTTTCTTTTCCATTTCAAGGTGTAATTAATTTAAAAATTTTAATTAATTAAATCTATTTAATTAAAAACCTATTCTCGTTCCAATTGGACATCCAAGTTGGCATTTAAAATCCATTTGGACTGCCATGTAGGATGTAACACCCCTTACTCAAGCCCAACGCCGGGACCGGGTACGAGGCGTTACCGTACCTAATCATGCTTGAACATGTAATTTCAGGTTATAAAATTTCTTTCCTTATTAAAAATTTTCATTCATTCCTTTAATAACCTTATCATGGGCTTACGAGGCCCAAAATATACACCGAATGCGTTCTGGATCCAGTCCAAGAACTTTTGGGCACTTAAAAAAATTTCACCTAAACAGGGCCACACGCCCGTGCGAGATGGAACACGTCCGTGTGGTCAGGCCGTGTGGTAACACACGCTCATGTTTCTAGCCCGTGCTGAATTTATTTTTATTTTTGAACCTATAGAGGTTTTAACACGACTTAGGCACACGCCTGTGTCAATGGCCCGTGTCCATCACATGGCCTAGACACGCCCCGTGTCATTATCCCGTGGAGGACTCTGACTTAGAACACTATAACATCTTAGGTTCACATGCCCAAGGCACACGCTCGTATGCTTAGCCCGTGTGCAATACTGACTTAACCCCAAAACAACTTGGGTTTAACACAGCCAAAGCACACGCCCGTGTGCTCTGCTCGTGCTCAACACTGATTTAACTAAATTGGATGCAGGAGACACACGGTCTACTAACATGCCTATGGGGGCCGATCGTGTGTCACATACGGTCTAGGCAACGCCCGTGTGTCCATCCGTGTGGACAATTATAGGCTATTTTCCAAGCCTTTTTGACACCCTGAAACACATCCAACTCATACCAGCTTCAAGCTCACAAATCAAGGTATAACATACATTAAAAACATTCATCATTGAGGCACTCACATGCCATCATACATATCATGAATTTCATCATCATTGCGTAAAATATAACTTAGACAATATTAGCCAATTACAAAGGCCATTACAACTTGACTCAAGTGATAACAATAGCCAACGCATTTGGCTGCTCAAAATAACACATACCAAAGTAATTAAACTTCCTATACATGCCATACAACAAAAAGACTAACTTTACTATACCAAAATGAATTCCTTGATAGTGTGACTTCGAGCTCGAACTTCGAGTGATCCTCGAGCTAATTCGGCAAATCTACATGAAAAAGGAAATAAAGGAGCAAGCATAAAAATGCTTAGTAAGTTACATGAAATAAAATAGCAATAAATGTCATGGAATGCCATTCAAACATGGCATCATGGGGTATATTTAACTTCTTACTCTTTCTCGTATCTCACTCATTCTTATAACATATTCATTCAAGACCTATTTCCTCTCGTAACTTACTCTTTCCCATGGCTTACTCAATCACATGCTTTGCTCATTCTCATGCCTTACATTTTCATAATTTCTCATGACTTACTCAAATGTACCTGTAACACTCATCATAAAACTTTAGTCTCTCTTGTTAGCTAAACAACTGAGATACATTCTCTATTAACATACTTAGAATATCGAAGGATACCCGTAGTGTCATTCTCATGGTAAGGTGCCAAAGCCCTATCCAAGGCATGGTCTTACATGGGACCTCAAACTGATGCCGATGCCATATCCCAGATATGGTCTTACACGGGATCTTATGTCGATGTCGATGCCATGTCCCAAACATGGTCTTACACGAGATCGTAAACTAATGTCGATGCCATGTCTCAGACATGGTCTTACAAAGAATCTATATCTCGTCTCGGTGCCGATGCCATGTCCCAGACATGGTCTTACATGGGATCACATCTAGATGCCAATGACATATCCCAGACATGGTCTAACATGGGATCTCTGTTCGGTGCCGATGCCATGTCCCAGACATGGTCTTACATGGGACCTACAATGTTCATGGCATGATAACGGTATCATTCGTATCTTTTAATACTTACATATAGTTTTTATTTCATGTTTTCATCATTTCCTACTAAAAGTTCATATCAATAACTTTCATGGAATTTTAAATAGCTCATAAATTGACTTAGAAATAAACCTCATGAAAATTCATGGATTCATAGAAAAATCATTACATTTTAAACATTCATAAAATATAAGGCTAGATTATTACATACAACTTACCTCGAGTCCAAAATGTGGAAGGGTGTTCGGTTAGTCTACTACTTTATTTTTCCCCTTGTTTCGGTCAGGGCTTCGTGTTTCTTGATCTAAAATGACAACCCACATTGACTAAATGGCCCATAATTCACACTTTGGAAAAATTTATAATTTTTCCCCTAAACTTTTACATATTTGCAAAATGGTCCCTAGGCTCGTATAATGAAATGCACTTATTTTTTAGGTTTCATGTGCTCATACCAGCCCACATTTCTCATCAATTTGTACATTTACTACACATTTTACTAACTTTGCAAATTGGTCCCTATTAGGGACTTTCATGAAAAATCACCTAGAGAAAGGTGTTTACTACACTTTAAACTTTCATATTCTACCACTAGACATCAAAATACTTGCATGTCATGCATGAGTATATTTTTGAGCATAAACCCTACCTCAAATTAGTGGTAGAAATAGCTAGATTAAGCTATGAGGATTTCAAAAATACGAAGAACATGAAAAACGGGGCTTGGAGTCACTTACTTGGAGCTTGAAAATGAAAGAAACCCTAGCTATGGAGGACTCTTCAAATTTGGAACAAGCATGGAGAAG
The DNA here is from genome assembly GCA_020496765.1 of Gossypium stocksii. Taxonomy (NCBI): domain Eukaryota; kingdom Viridiplantae; phylum Streptophyta; class Magnoliopsida; order Malvales; family Malvaceae; genus Gossypium; species Gossypium stocksii. The sequence continues at coordinate 63,490,823 of CM035622.1, forward strand.
ATGGACACTTTTTGCTTTCTTTTTCCCTTTTTATTTCTTTAATTTACCAAATGACCAAAATGCCTTTATGGCATTTCTTTGAAATTTTACCCTTCCATGGGCATTTTTGTCCATAGTGCCAAAACTTGGTCTAATTGCCAAATAAGGACTCCTACTAATTTTTCTAATGCTATTAAATACTTAAACCTTCTAGAAACTCAATTTTGCAACTTTTTCAATTTAGTCCTAAAGGACAAATTAATCATTAATTCATAAAATTTCCTTCATGAAATTTTCTCACTATCATGCAAGTATACCATAGACTTAATAATGATCATAAAATATACTTTTCTACTTCGGAATTGTGGTCTCGAAACCACTATTCTGACTAGGCCCTAGCTTGGGCTGTTACGTAGGATTGCCGTTAGGGAGGTAACGGAGCTTAACGACAGAGTAACTACTTAGTAACAAAACAATAACATAAGTGACTAAAATGGAATCTAAAACAAACAAAAGTGATTCTTTTTATAGATTACCCAATATTAAATGAAGTGAAAATTGACCAAGAGTGGGTGATAACTTAATGGTTAAACACTCTCCTTCTTCCTTTCATTCTAGGTTCGAGCCACGCCAATCTTTCTCCCCATTTCTATTTTTTCGGCTAAAGGGGTAATTTACCATTCAACCCTTAAAAATTTGAAAACCCTAGTTATTTAATTCATCTTTCTAATTGCAATTGAACTATAGTTTCCTTTTTCAAATTAAATGGAATTTTTTCCCTTATTTCTTCTTCCTTTTCTTCTTTATCTTTTTCTTTGCAAGTGATTATTTTCCTAATTGCTTTCGTTTCCCCAATCAAAATCAATCTCGAGTGTGAACCATTTTCCACCGATAGCCAATCTTGCTATTGATAGCACTCGTTTCTCTCATCCAAGTTCGATAAGTTCAATCATTCCTACTAGTAGAACTTGTAATTTTTGAAATAACACCGATCCACGTTAATCTTGAAACTCGATTACCCAATCTTTCTCTATAACACCCCTAACCCGTATCCGTCACCCGAACAAGATTACAAAGCATTACCAGAGTTTTCAAATCATACAGACATATTTTTATAAAAATTTTATATCATATCATTAAACATATTAAAACCAAGTTAAAACATACATATTGTCCCTTGAACGAGCACTCAAGGCCCAAAATACGCGTTAAAAACAAGTCGGGACTAAATAAAAAACTCAGAGAATTTTTTAGAAAACATTGAAAATTCTCAACACTACAGAGGTCATACGGCCAAGAGACATGCCCGTGTCTATGGCCATGTAGGCATTCAAAGTGGGGATACACGACCGTGTCCTAGCCCGTGTCCATGTCCGTGCTCGTGTAACTCACTAACTTGGGTCACACGAACAAGACACACGCCCGTATGCTAGGCTGTTTTCCCTTCGAAATAACCTCACATGCCCATATGCCAGGCCGTGTGCTAGGCCGTGTAACAGCCTGACATGCAATCGTTTAAATGCTACAGAGGACACACGGTTATGTTGCCTGGTCGTGTGTCACACACAGCTGAGACACTTGCCCGTGTCTCTACCTATTTGGATGAAAATAGGCCATTTTACAAGCCATTTTTCTCACCCAACTAGGCATGTACCTACAACCAAAAATGCACATATATACGAGTCGTAACAAGGCACTAAAGTCAAGCATATTCTAGCTATATACGTATGGTATAATCTCATACAACCAATATTCCCTTAGGCACCTAAAATGACAATATATAAACATGTCTAACCATGTACTCAATTTGACCAAAATAATCAACTAGCTTATAGGCATATTTGCACAAATACATGCCATTTAGCCTATATGCCAAAACATATCAAAACTCATCAAATGGTACCAAACATGCCATTCAACCACAAAGTACCAATGCACAACATTTCCATCAAGTTACAAACCATATATATAATATGCATATTTAAACCATAATTTCATCTTCCATAACTCATATATCAAGCCAAAACATCAACTATATTAAGGCTTATCCATACCAAAATATACCATTTCACCAACAAAATGCCAAAATAGAAGCCAAGCAAAATGGCCATTTCAACAACCAAAACACATGGCCAACAATAGCCAAAATACCTATACATGCCATTATAACTGAAATTAAACATTTGAAAGTACCGAAAGAGCTGATGAATAGTGTGATATAGTTCCGACAAGCTTCCAACCCAAACAAGCTTTCGATTCACTACGGAAAATAACATAGAGTAAACATTTAAGCTTAGTACATTCGTATAATATAGAATAAAACTTACCATTTAGTCACATAATAGGTAAGTAAACATAGCATATCCCAACATAATTTGGCCAAATGCCTAAGCACATATACATCAATCATGTTAGCCATGTAAATACATATATAAACCAATAATCATGGATGAGCACAAGAATTGATTAATGTTCATATAAATGTATCATCCAATTTAATTTTCCATATACTATGTAACAATATTTCCATGTAATTCATATGTGTCCTTGTAATAATCCGTATTGAACTCTTACCATTTCGTATCAGTATATTACCTGTTGAACCATTTAGAATACCATTGGATACCCATGATAACTCACACATTGTATGCTAACTCATATAACTGTAATCCATCAAATCTTGTAATGTATGCTTCCACGAGCTATGAATTGGTATGCTCTATGAGCTGTAAATCGGTATGCTCATACGAGCTATGAAAATGGGCCTGCTCACATGAGCTGTGGGTTGGAACGTAGCTACATGATACTGTTCACATTAAGCTGTGGAGTATCTGCAACACATGACGGACCTCAACCATCGGTAGGACGTTTAGGACCAGCACCCAAATCATGTAAACCTTAATGACATATAATTTGTATCCTACGAATTCCTAAGGTTCAAACGGGGCTCGATAATAGTCGTACGTCGTTGGATATGTAGTCGAAATGTACGTATAGTAATTCACAATACAAGTATAATTCAACTAAAACATATATGCATGATTTAATTACACGAACTTACCTCGACGAGTATATGTAGATACGGAGATGATTAATCTGAGACTTTCTCTTTGCCCTAATCTAAAGCCGTACGAGGTTTGTCTTGATCTATACAGATAAATTTAACTCAATTCAATAGATATTTCATTCAATTAAGTCCCTATACTTTCATTCAATTAGCTCAAATCATATTTTGGCAAAATTACCATTTTCCCCTATACTTTTATTTTTTTTGCAATTAAGTCCCTATCTCATAAAAATGGAAATTCATGAAATTCCACCACAACCCATTATAGCCGAATATCAATTAGGTTCCTATCATGCTCTATATTTTATTTATTTCACAATTTCACCATGTAAAATTTCTATTTTTCAATTAAATCCCTATTTGACAATTTCATAAAATATCTTTTAAACAAAAGTTGTTTATCTAACAACAACGATCCATTTTCTATCATCAAACATAAAAAATCATGTATGTTCATCAATGGCAAAACCTTAATATTTTAATAGTTTTACAAATTAGTCCCTAGGCTAGCTAGATTATGCTACAATGATCCCGAAAACATAGAAATCAATAAAAACGGGACGAAAATACATACCAAATTGGCAAGAATAAGATTGCCGAATGCGAAGCACAAAAATGGCTTCCAAATCCATAACTTTCGATTGAAAGTGATGAAGAAAGATGATAACATATTTTAATTCATTAGTTTTTATCATTATTTACCTATTTACTTAATTAACCTTAAAAATTAATCAAATTTACACCAATGCCAAGCCATGCTCATCCACTAACATATAAATGGACTAATTACCATATAAGGACTCTTACTTTAAGGTTCTATAACTATTTAATACCTTTAGCTATTAGAACTCAACTTTTGCACTTTACGCGATTTAGTCCATTTTTTTTATCAATTTGAGTATGTAAACGGTAAATTTCTTAACGAAATTTATATACGGTACTACTATCATGTTGTAGGCAATAAAATATAATAAAATAAATTTTTAACTTTGGATTTGTGGTCCCGAAACCACTGTTCCGATTTAACTGAAAACGGGATGTTACATTATGATTTTTGCTGGATCTTTCGATAACATCGTCGAATCTTGAAATAAAACATTAAATCTTGTGTAATTATCATTTGAAGGACTCAAATTAGGTACCCTAAATTGGATTTGAATGTTAGGATCGTCGTTCGAAACCCTAGTAACAGGTGTATGGTCATTTGCAAGTGAACCGGGACAAAATCGTGCCTAGAATAGGGACACACGATTTGCCACACGGGTGTGTGGGCCACACCTGTGGACCACATGGCCCTTTACATGGCCATGTCCTACAGAAACCTCAGGCTAGTTTGTGAACCACACAGTCTTGTCTTCCTTGTAGCTTAATTTTGCAATTTCCACACGGTCATAGTCTATCACATAACCTAGCAACATGGCCGTATAACCCCTCTAGACGGTCTGGTCACATTGCCGTTTGTCCCCTGTTTATCATATTTTACAATTTTTACCCAAAATTTTATGCATTTTTCAGATTAGTCTCTAGTTGATTCTCGAACTATTTTAATGTTTAATTTTGTTCAACTAAGTCCCTGTTAATAGGAATCTTGTTAGAATTCATGACATGTTTGATTGAATTGATATTGTAATTATATATACATTTTTGCATGAATTGTGAACAATACATATGACTATTGTATCTATATTTGCGATCATACAAGTAACTTGCCTCATGTTATGTTAATTAGAACACATGAAAAGTATAACTTTTGCTACTGAGTTGCCATGTTATAAGCATATTAATTGCTACCATATTGACCTGTATTAAGTATGCCACATTGCATTGCATGGGGTGGGACGATGTGGATAAAGGAAGATTTGACAGTTTATCTACGAATATATTTGTTGTGTATCCATAGCTAAATGTAGATTCCATTTGCAGGCACTTGCTGTGTATCCATAGCTAGAGGTAGATTCCATCTGTGAGTTATTTGTTGTGTAAATCATAACCAAAAGCAAAGTTCATCTGTGGGGATTTGCTGTGTGTCCACTGCCAATGGCAGTTTTATCTGCGAACCAGTAGTGGTTTAACCACAACTCAATGTGTTGGTGGGTAGAGTTTAGTGGAACTCCCATTGTGGTGTATAGTGGTGGGGTAGGATCTATTTTGTTAAAGCTAAAACTGTATGACATCTATAAGATCATGTGCATACAAGTCTTGAATTTCTGTTATAACATATATGTATATATATATGTATATTATGGGCAATCTGAATATTCGTTATTATGAAATTTTATTGTGAGTTCTGTGATATTAATGATGGTTAAATTGAAAAATATAGACTTTGGCTGTTGTTTGATTTCGATTATTTTATGTGATATTATTTAATGTGTCTTATCGACTGTTCACACTGATTTTATTTTCAGTGAACTTACACTAAGTGTCATAGCTCACTCCCCCTTAAATTTTCATCCTTATAGATAACCCACCAAGTTAAGGCGTGGGAGCAACATCCGAAGGGTCTCGGCTCGGCTTATTTACTATGATATTTATACTTAATATTTGATATTTTATCATCCAGAGGTTGTATTATTATATTATGAACTGTGGCATGAAACTTCGGATAGGGTTTGTTTTTGATTTTGCATAAAATTTAATTTAAGTTTTAGGATATCGAGATATGATTATTAATTAATTATGCATGACCCCCAGTTTTTATTAAAAACAAATAGTTTTCACTTTTTGCTACAAACTTATAGTTTCGTTTTCGAGTAATAAATAAATTGGTAACTAACTAAGTTTTCTTCCAAAGATAAACAAATGTTCTAAAATGTCTGTTTTTAAAACTTTGATAGCTTACTGGACCATTTTGTTAGCTAATGTAATCTTTTAAATTCGGGTCTAACATCTAGGCTGGATTGAGAAGGTTACATTAAAAAGATATCCTATCAATGTACTAAATATTCACCCTTTTAATTTAGGGAGATGTTAGACCTTCAAAAAATAATCTTTTACACAATTTATATAAATTTTGTATAATTACATGAATATTCTTATGGATGCAATTGGTAATTTATCATTTTAGTATTTAGTTTAATTTAATATACAAACAATAAACATGCTCCCCAAAGATAAATTAAGATTCAATTTATTAATTTGTGTTTGTTTGCCAATATTACTAGTAAAATTTAAATCTTAATCACTATAATTAAGGGTTCAATTTATGACTTTATTAGTATTTTTAAACTAATTTGTTTTGGGTTTATTTGAAGACAAATGAGTCGATTGCAGAGAGTCAAAACAAAAACAAAAACCAAGAACAACACGCAGCATAATCCCTGGTCAAGCCAAGCAAGTTAAAGCAAATAAATGAAAAGACAAACACCATAAAAAGTAGGAACCCCCAAATCATAACAAAACAAAAACAGAACCAGAACCCTAAAAGATAAAAAGTGGAACACCCAACCTTTATCTTTCATCTCCACAAAACGACTGAAACCTCCCTACATAGTTCAATAAGAACAAAGAAGCAAGAAGGAAGATTGAGGGAACCTTTTTCCCAATTAATATTAAAACCTCAATCCTACACAGACCTATACCAGTCTGCTTTCACGGAGGATGGATCCATCTCTGATCTGCCGCAGTGATCTCACAAACCTCTAGAGAGGCTTCTCTACCCAGAATCGGTTATTCGATCCTTTCTGACCAATTACTGCCATTGCATAAACAACAACATTACATCCTCTAGGTTTGAATTTGAAATGACAGTCCTCAAAACTTCTTGACAGAGCTTTCACATCCCAGGTTGGCTGAATAGTTGAATAATTTTCTACTATTTTCTATAACTTCAGTATTACAGTCCGCAAATCACTCTCTAGGACGATTCACTGAAAACTCTTTTCGTGGCCAGATTGGAGTCCATGCAAGACCACTGTCACCTCAGCCATGACCAATATGTTGACCCAGGTATGGAACTGATAGCCCAATCCCAATATTTGCCCCAACTCATTTTTAGTGACAAACCCTGATATTGCCTTTTTATTTGGTCTAAAATAACTTGTATCAACAATTATCTTGATCCATATCGGCAGTGGAAGGGACCAATGAACTGTAGTTGTAACACCCTTAACTCAAATCCGTCGCCGGTAAGGGTTACGAGGTATTACTTAACAAATCACAGTTCATACTTAGAAACATTTCATTTTAGCAATTAAATATTTAAACACATCATTGTTCGCAAAATTATCAAATATAAAACCAACAAAAAGGAAAAGAAAATTTTGTAACATTTATAAGGTCACATAATTAGAACATAAATCGGCATTTAATGTAACAAATTATAAGTATGTTTATAAATAGAACATATATCCACCCACAACTATATTAAAGAAATGTCAATCAAATTTTCATAAAGCCCTGCTCACGTACAAGCTGTACTACATATGAAACAAATTTCAAAACCTAACTTGTCATTCATTTATACATCATTATCATATTATTAAATGTAAATTTTGTAGTTCATGTCTTGGTATAATTTACCACATCCATTTGGTCTTATGTATGTGTACATTTAAAGTCATTTAACAAATTTGAATAAAACTTTATAGCAAGTCATGTTTACGATTTAATAAACAACCAATAAACAAGAGATACAGCATATGTCACCGAGCTCAAGCACATTTTACCATTGAACCTAAATCATTTTCGAACCCTAATAATAATTCAATACCATTTTATGCATAATTCACTAAATCATCAAGATGCCATTTAATCACGAATATCAATCTCTGCTCGCACTCATAAATAATTAGTAGAAATAATAATACATAATTTAATAAATAATCACATGTATATCATTGATGCAATTTAACATGGCTGTACATGTTATTAATACATGTATATACCTAAAGCGCATTTACCCAAAAATTAAAGTCACACTAAACATGTGAATACATGCCAGACAAATGACTAAATAATCCTGGAACATATTCCATACTTGTTACCCTTCATCACCGAATTAAAATACTTAATTCTAAGTTCATTAAACATTATATCTAAGAACATATGAGATTAAGTTAAAGCACATTAAGCAATTTCGCATATATATATATACACACTTTATCTTAGTATGAGATACCATCAAACTAACTAAACATACTTATGACCGATTCTATCATGCCACATACAAAGTCATAAAACAACCTTAATGTACCATTATATAAAACAATTTATAATTATTCATAGCACACGGCATCACCACCAAAATAGACTTAAACCTTAACTAAACCAAAACCAAAATCAAGCAAGATAATTAAGCCATTTTCGCATGGCCAATATGCATACACTTTCAGAATAGCTAACTCCAAAGCCAGCCTATACATGCCATAATTTGAGTTTAGCTTATAAGGTACCAAAATAGTAGATAGTGTGATGAACTTGCTATTGATCCCTGAGCTTGTAACTTGATGTAAAATCTATAAAACAAAAACACACATATACACATAGTAAGCTCTTTATAGCTTAATAAGCCATAAGCAAATAAACAATTCAACGATGTTATCAATTTAATTAAACTGAACCACATTGTATTATCATTGTACTTTGAAATCCAATCACATATAGGTTCATATTACATATATATATTCATTAAAATATCACCTTGACCGAATGTCTATTTAGCCAACTTAACATATTAACATTTAATTTCCAAAGTCAAATAGTCATTACAAATCAAATCCACATACACACAATTACATATGCTCACGTGTCACCATATAATTTCATATGCATATATGGGTTATGTGACTGAACACATAAATTCCCATGAATATAATTAAAACTCATTCCAATAATATTCACAAGGTTGAACACACCTACCTAGTTCACATATAATCCTCATTTGCAGTACACCCAATTTGTGATGAGTATCAAATTACACACTTACCTTATTTTAAGTAAACATCAAACTAATTCATACCTGGTCATTTAGTTCACTTACACACTCGAACACAACTTCTCTTTGCCCGATGAACCATTCGGAATTGGGTAGGACACTCGGATAATCATATATTATCGTGCAATGCCAACGTCCCAGACGTGGTCATACATGTAGCCACAAATCGATGCCACTATCCCAGACAGGGTCTTACTCGTAGACATATATCGGAATCACATATCAATGCCATGGTCTTACTCGTACACATAAACTGGAATCCTATGTCATGACATATGTATCCTAACTATTCCTAAGGTTCATACGGGGCTTTCGGACGTCATAATTTGGTCGAAGCAAATTCGGAAACTTTGAATTTAAGCCTACTCACATTCGACCATATTGTATAATAATTTGTACTTTTCATTTCAGCATGTATTGAGCATTTAACTAAATTTAAGTATGTCTATTCGCTTATGAACTTACCTCGGATGATGAAAAACGGGACGGAACGACTAGTCGACAACTTTAGCTTTTCTCCGATCCAATTTCGATTTCTTTGGTTCTTGATCTAAACATATTCAAATTAAGCTCATTCAAATATATTTCCATTCAATTTAATCCAAAAATACATGGGCAAATTACCATTTTACCCCTGACATTTACACTTTTTACAATTTAGTCCCTAATGCACAAAAACACAAAATATGCAAAATTGACCACACCCATGGTAGGCCAACTCTTCCCCTAGTACTCATTCAAGTCCATACATTTCATTTATTTTACATTTTAGTCCCCCCACATTTTTATTTTTTCAATTAAGTCCTAATTACTCAAAATCATCAAAAATTCCTTTACAAACAATGTTAACCCAACACATATCTTTCATAATTCATTATCAAACAATAAAAATCACAAGCTTTCATCAATGGCATAACTCCTAATATTTATCAAAATTCAAAATTTAAGCATGGGTTTTGTAGGACTCGAAGCAACGATCTCAAAAACATAAAAATTATCAAAAACTGAACAAAAACGAACCTTGATTGAGCTTGAATAAGTGCTGAACCCTAGCTTTGATATTTCTTTCTTTTCTTTGTTTTAGTTTCGATAAAAACAATGATAAAAACACATATATTAACTTTGTTTTATGTTTTATTATATATATAATATATTATAACTTAAGTTTAATTTACCAATATAACCTTAATGAACTAATATAAAAACATTATATAATAAGCCTAATACCGTCCAACTAACATGAAAATGGGATATTTACAACATAAAGGTTCCCATTAAAGAAGCCAATAGCAATTAGGTCCCTTTTAGAAATAAACACCAAAGTTCCCTTTTAGCGATTAAGTCCTTTTATTTAATCAGATACCTAAACAACAAAATTAAATAATGAAAATTTCATAGGTATAAATTCACACAAAATAAACAAAGAAAATAATTTTTTAAATATTTTTCTAACTCGAATTCGTGGTCCTGAAACTACCGTTTCGATTAGGGTCTAAATCGGGCTGTTACAGTAGTAGTTGGAGGAGACATCAAGATTAAATTCATCACCCAAAATTCTCTCCTATAGCCATGGATAAAGGTAACCACATCATTTACAATTTGCAAAATCCTTTCATGGGTAAGTTGATTTCGAGCATAGTACAGTGCCTAAATTGTAATTGTAGCAAACTCTTTATATTCTGTATTTGAATGTTTGAAAATCTAGCACAACTAATCCACAAAGTCCGTCTCAGTCATTATTTTAGTCCACTGGAATCCCAAATTTTTCTAGAATTGCTTTGCGAAGAGGCAGTCTCGACTAACATGCAAAGTTGATTCCCCACAATAACGATAACGAGGGCTTAATTGACCGTTTGTGATTCTTTTACAATATAAATTTTGCAAAGTTGGAACATAATTTTGAACAAATTTCAAAATCAAGATTTTGATCTTTGACGTGCAACTCAAACCCCACAACTGCTTAAATATACTACGATCAGACATACTACGATACTGTTATAAGGCTTTATAGCCATTACGCACGGAATATTCCCCTATATGTTCCCCAAACCAAATCTGTTTATCTATCTGATTATTTTTTGGCATAGGAATCCCCAGAATTGTATTTGCCTCAACATCATATAAAATTGATCTAATCAAATCATTGTTCCAGTAATTCGATTCTTGAACAATTAAATCACAAACCCAATCAATAGGTAGCACTCGCTCCGTAGCTACCTTCACCATTTCTTTACTAGGCAACTGGTAATCTTCCCAAATAAACATCAATAACCTTAACCCAATCCTCTATTTTAGCCCTGATTTCAACAAACCCTTTGCACTCCAAATGCTTTTCCTTGTCAACGAAGGGTTTGTGCCTAGATTTGATCCTAGGAAATTTGAGTTCGGGTAATACTTCGCCCAAATCAATCGTACCGATAGTGAACCAGGATTCTCAAGCAATCGCCAACCTTGCTTTGCCAATAAGGCAATGTTAAAAATTTCCAAATCCCTAAATCTCATTCCCTCTCTTCATTCAAATTGCAAAGCTTCTATTAGGAACACCAATGTATCTACTTTGTTCCGCCTAATTTCTGCCACCCAAACTCAGCAATAAGTTCTTCAAGCTCCCTACAAAATGACGTAGGCAATAAAAATCACGACATAGCAAACATCAGGATTACCTGTAATACTGACTTTATAAAAATTTCACGGCCACCTATTGACAAGACTTTAGAGCTCCAACTGTTCAATCTACCCATACACTTCTCCTCCAACCCCCTGAAAGCTCCTCTTTTATTCCTACCTACAATTGATGGAAGACCAAGGTACTTCTTCGGGTTGTCAATAGAATTCACACAAGGGCTTGGCAAACCTCTGCACTTCTCTCTCGATTCACATTTGCTTTAAAAAAAGTACCAAATTTGTCAAAATTAATCACCTGACCTAAGCAATTTGCATATTTTCCAAAATACTTTCAGTACGCTCTCCCCTTCTAGCAACGCCTCTCTAAAAATCATGTTATTATTTGCAAAAAGTAAATGGGTGACAACCGGGGAATACCTATTAATCTGTACTCCCTGTAGCCATCTATAAGCGTCGCCATTCGCAACAATGCTAAAGGCCTCTCACTGCATACAAAGAACAAATATGGATGTAGATGATCACTTTGCTTCAACCCTCAAGACAGGTAAAACTGCTCACCCACTTCTCCATTTATCACAATAGAGTAAGAAACTAATTCCACACACCTCATCACCATTTGAAGCCATTGATCTGAGAACCCTATCTGATCGAGCATCTGCCTTAGAAATGACCACTCGACTCTATTGTATGCTTTACTCATATCCAGTTTGAGAGCAAACGACCCTAATCTTCCTTACCTCTTGTGCTTCAGAAAATTATAATCTCATATGCTGCTAGTATATGATCCGAAATAAGCCTTCCAAGCACTAAGGTATTTTGGGCCCTGCTGATACAATAATGAATCACTAACTGTAACCTGTTCACTAGCATTTTTGAAATGATTTTATAAAGAATGTAGCATAAACTTATTTGCTTGAATTGATTCATGCTCTATGGGTTACTAACCTTTGGGATTAAAACTATTTGAGTACTGTTTATCTCTGTGATGTTATGCTCACTGGCCAAAATTTTAAGACAGTACTTAGCCACCTCCTCGCCAACTATATGCTAAAATCTTCGGTAAAAGGTAGCATTGAGCCCATCCTCCCCCAATGCCTTTATCGGGCTCATTGATTTAATCACTTTACAAACCTCATCGACTAAAAAATCCCTTAGCATGTTCTCATTCATTTTTAGATTAATGCAATACGCAACTCCTAGTAGCACCTTTTCAACACTACGTGAACCATTCGAAGAGAAAAGAGTGTGAAATATTCTTCCGCAATATTTAACAAATCTAAATTACCTTTATGTAAGTGCCACTCTCATCCCTCAAGTGTACTACTCGATTCCTTGTTCGCCTTTGCGAAGCAAAATTATAGAAATATGAAGTATTTCTATTCCTATTTCTCAACCAGTTTGTCTTTGTGCGTTGCTTCCAGTAAATCTATTCCTTATAGGGTTTCATATTCAAAGCTAATTTCACATCCATAGTCTCCCTAAAACCTCATCTATAGGATAAGACTCATTCAGATTTTGTAGTCATTTCCGTAGTTCAATCTTTGTCATGGGCCGAGTCTTCCTTAACGAGTTAAACCATCTTCTAAGCCAATTCCTACCACCTTTAGCCGATGTGGAACCAATCCTGTAGTAAAATACCATAGTCTCTATACTTCGCTTTCACACAACTCCTCTATAATCCAGGAAACCACAAATTTAAAATGCAAGATCTGTCAGTTATTCCCCCTCTATCTGTGTTAATCAGTAAAGGATAGTGATAAAAAAAAGTGGGTCAGGTGATCAAAACTATAATTCAGGAAATGAATCCTCCACTCCTCGCTTGCCATGCCTTTGTCAAGTCTTCCCCGAATATTATTTCCTTCTAGGTGCCATATCTCCCATGTAAACCATTATCCTCGAAAACCCAAATCGGACATAGAACAGTTCGCCACAATCAACCGAAAATCGTGCATCTGATGTTCCCTATGAGACAAGCCACCCAACTTTTCAGATGAATAAAGAATCTCATTGAAATCCCCAATAATCAGCCAAGGAACATTCAACATATAATTTAAATGTCTCATTAGATTCCAGGAGTCCTCTCAGAACCTCTCTTCGGGTGCCCCATAGAAACCCATGCATCTCCACACTTGCCTCTCTCCATTTTCCTCTACCATTATATTAATATGTCTTCTCGAATACAACTGCAATTAGAGGTGAGTATGGGCCAGGTTTGGGCCGGGGTCTACTAAAAATTTAGGCCCGTTTGTTAGGCTCAGGCCCTGCTTGACTCAAAAACTAGGCTTAAAATTTTGCCCAAACTCGAACCAAATAAAAATGCTAAAACTTGGGCCCGACCCAGCCTGCTCATATTAATTTTATATTATTTTTATATAATTTTAAAAAATATATAATACATCAAAAATACTAAAAAAATCAAATAAATATTTCCCAACAGATTGAAAATAAATTTTAAAATATATATATATACTTAAATAACACTAAGATAGATGCAACTTAACAAGCAAATGTCTCTAAAATAATAACAAAATTAACAAATGTCTTTAAAATAATAACACAATTAACAATAAATAAGTTTTATACAATATCCAAACAATAACAACAAAATAGTAGCAACATAATAGTAAAATAGTAGCAAAATAGGGAGAAAGCAACAAGAAAATAATATTAAAAAAGTAGATTTTTATGTCCTTTAGTGGATTCAGGCCGAGCTAAGCCGGGTTCGGGCCAAAAATGCTTACCCGAGGCCTGACCCTCTTTAAACGGGCCTTTTTTTTGTCCAAGCCCATTTTTCGGGCCTATATTTTTGCCCAAACCCTCCCACATTCCGGGTAAGCCTTTAGGCCGGGCATGATCAGGTCTAGCCGCAATGATACCTTGCATGGATCATTCCATCCCATTGTCAAACCCCCACTCTTAACATCCGAGTTAACATCGATACTATATCTAAACCAACATTGACTTCTTACTATAGCCATACGCGACACATTCAATCTCGGCTCAATTAAAAAGACTACATAGGGATTTATATCTCTCAGTGCATGCTAGAAACGATAAACTATCCGAGGCCTCTCTAATCCCTGGACATTCTAACTTATGAGTTCATTGAGTCCGGCTAGCCTACTTAGCAAAGCCTGCTGATACAATATTGTCAGAATTTTGAGATATATTCTCCCTATCTTCCTTCGGTCCATCTAATGACCCTCCTTAAAAAACACTCAAATTCATACAAGGTCTTTTGTACCCCTTAGTTTGGTGTATTGGGACATTTTTCCCTTCTATAAAAGCCATTTCCTCATCAAAGCTAGCATTTTGACTATTAACAGTAGAGACCAAACCTTATCCACCTCTTGAGCCCACTGGCCAATCACCCACAAATTTGTTTATCATAGGTTGAGATAAATTTGAATGCATATCCCCCATTACTCCTTGATTTATGGGATAAGGTTTGGGTGAATCTAATTTAATCCCACTTGTACTAAT
Organism: Gossypium stocksii; assembly: GCA_020496765.1. Lineage (NCBI taxonomy): Eukaryota > Viridiplantae > Streptophyta > Magnoliopsida > Malvales > Malvaceae > Gossypium > Gossypium stocksii. Next base: position 63,505,912 of record CM035622.1, read on the forward strand.
TGAAAAGCTTCCAAAATTCAAGCCTCCACCATTCCCATCCTCCACAAACCATTTGCTCTTCCATACTGTAGCCCTACATGGCGACGCACACAATGTAAGATCCCACTAGAGCACAATCTCATGTTTTGGAATTATAGCTCTTAACGGACAGAAACTCTCCCCATGCCCCAGTTTGCCACACAAAAAATAGAATAGCGATTGTTTCTCGTACTCAAAACGTACTTAGGCACAAACACCATTTAGGAGTGCAAACCTCTTTCTCCATCGTTGTGGCCTTCGAACATCATTCTCACCCAAACCCATATGAACCTTTTACTCCTTGGTTGAATGGTTGAAATATCATAGTCAATAAAAACCCTAATAAAATTTCTAATTGTTCTGTAACAATCTCAGACATAAAGCTATGAAGAATGTCATGAACCAATACCTAAAACTCAACCTAATTTAACTCAACACCCAACGGGTTCTCCCCCTCCTTTAATCGATAAAGAATCAAAAGATGAGAATTAAAAATCCAAGGTCCATCCAGTTCAATCCTATCCACATCCACTTCAAGATAAAGCTAGAAACTATCCTTCATCCAGATCCGAAATAGAGACACCTCCAATCGGATGCCAAACATTGCCAAGGTAGATCGCATTGCCTGGAAATTAACCACACTAGAAGTTAGGAAAGTTCCTACAAAGCAATTCGCATAAGAGATATCCTTCTCCACCGAATTCGGTCCAAAGTGAAGTGTATCCTCCTCCTCTTCACCTAAAGACAGGTCCATTATAGCTCTCACCATCACGAACCCAGATGTTAAGTACAAGGCCCTAGCCAATCAACTTTCTAAAAAAAACAAAAAACAAAAAGAAAAATGTCCTACACAATAAAATTCATGCCAAAAAGCATAGAAAAGTGTGCCAAGCGACAAGCTATTAACTATAACCACTTTTTCAAATTAGTACTTGAATCTTAATTATATTATATATTATAAAAAAACAATTTAAAAGATAGTTGTAAAAGTGAAAAAAATAAGATGATAGGTGACATATTTGAAAATTAAACTAGTATGTATAGATGTGTTTGCATGTTATTAATATTTTAACGATTTAACCATCATATTTTATATTCCATCCATATAGATCTTGCATGTTAAATTTGACATAAATTAATTTTTTTTAACTATTTGTTTTATGTAAAAAAATTCAACCGTTCAACAATTTATATGCATGAAAAGTACAATGATATTGATAAATTCAATAGTTGACTTGTTAAAATAATAATCATATAAAAGTATACTAAAATAATTTTAGACAAATGTAAATAAATCCCTCCTTACAGAGATATATGTATGTATATGAAATACCTTAAAATTTAAATATAATCATTAACATATTAAAAATATTATTTTATATAACATTTATACCCGTACTCTATACATATGATAAAATTGAATAATATTGTTTATGATAAAATTGAATAATATTGTTTTTGTCATTCTAATAAATTTAATGTCCTATTAACTATATAGCAAGTACTGTTTTCCTATCTTAATTTTCTTTTCTAACTTAATTTTAACAATTATTTTTTGAGTTTCTTATTTTTTAATATTAATATGAACTCAATTAAAAAATTAATAATATTTTTTTTGATAACAAGAAAACAATTAAAAAAGCGATAACATAAAACAAATTAACTAGATGTTGTAATCATAGGATGCAAATCCCCCTTGAGAAGCTCCTTTAAAGAGGATGGACACTCCTTAAATATATGAATCTCATCATAGTTCCCTTTGCCAAGCTTAGCCATCCAATCAGTGGCTTTGTTATGATATCTAGGTATGTATTGAAACCGAACCATCCAATCACGACATAAGAGTTGCTTAGCCAAACGTAATTTAGGTAACATAATAGATCTTATACCCTCAGCTAAAATGGTTTCCACTGCTAAAGATTATCACATTCCAACACCAACAGCCTAAATCTCATTGAGCGTGCTAATTTGATGCCTTCTATAACAACACGTACCTTAGTTTTGAAAATAGAATCTTCCGTAATTCGCACGTACCTAATTTTGAAAATAGAATCTTCCGCAATTCACATAGAAAACCTACACTTCCAATTTCCACCATGGTCTCGAAAACCTCCTTTTATCGTTGCCGTGTTACTGTTATCTGAAAAGGCTCTATCTGTATTCAATTTGATCCAGCTTATATCAGGTTTCCTCCAATGATCACCTAAAATCATTTGCATGCTATGTATGTCACTTGATTTTGAATTAACGAAGCTCTTGATCCAGATTAAACTTGTATCAACAATAACATCAACATTACTACGGACATCATTAAAAATGAAATTGTTCCGGCATTTCTATAGTAACCAGCATAGGATTGCAAACTGGGTTGACCAATTCTTTCCATTTGCTGACAACAACTCATGGGAATCCAAATTTTTGGTTAACCAAAAGTGCAAGTTTGTTGAGAAGAAAGTATTAGTAAATGAGTTGGCAATCGTTAAGAGGCCTAACATGTTTCAACCGACAATCGTTCCAAAAATTAACCACTTAACCATCACCTATAAACTAGAAAACATTAGCAATGACATCAGGCCATACTTTCATGATAGATTTCCAAATAAAAGAGCATCCACTTCTTGAAATTGTATGTGGCAAAATCCCATGAACTTTGTACTTATTTTTTAAAATACACACCTACAATTTGCTCGGATTAGCTACAATGTCGAAACCTAATTTAATAGGAGAAACTCTATTTTGATTTGCTAAATTTTGGATTCCAAGGCCACCAAAGTCTATCGGCTTGCAACAATTCGACCACTTTAGTGGGAATGGTTTTTTTTCGATTGAACCCCAAATAAAATCTCTTGCAAGTTTTTCAATTTTCCCACAAACCAAAATAGGAAGCCTAACTGTACTCATAAAGTAATTTGGAATGACTAAAACTACTGATTTGGCTAACGTAATTCTTCTTGCTAAAGAAAGATTTTGTGCTTCCCAAGCACTGAGCTTACTTCAAATCTTTTCCACAACAAAATTAAAAGTACCCTTTGTTATAGGCCAATTTTGGCCCTCATCAAAGTAACCCATTTACAAATAACCTAAACTAACCCCCAATTATTAAAACCCAATACCCACCTAGCCCATACCCGAATGACCCACTACCCAATTACCCACTAGCCCAATCCAGAAACTAAACTAAAAAATTCCAAACCCTAGGTGCAGCCTTCTGACAGTAGCTTCTGCCGTTTGATCAGCCCCAGCACTGCTGCCACCGCTACTAGTCAACTCCATCACCCCTCTGCACCTGCAAAGCATTAAACAAGAAGAGACAGAAAGTAGTGAACAAGTTGTAATAAATCGGCTATAAAACCCGATCTAAAAGACAGTGTAAAGGATTCGAATTTTTTTCAAGAATACAAATCAAAGTTTAAAACACGAAAATAGGGTTTCAAAAACACAAAACAACAATTTCAATCCTATTACAGCAAAGGGATACCCCCAATCGGAAGCAATATCGGAAAACAGAACCGAAACTCAAGGTGATTCACTCTTTAATATTTTTCAGACCTTTTTACATGCATATATATATTTTAAAATAATATAAAAAATAAAGAAATTTACCTTTTCCAGCCACCGTGTACGGTGGCCGGAGGCGGCAGAGCTACGGTGGTCGTCGAGGATCTGGTGACCGGATTCTGGGCTCATCCGGGAAAGGAGAGAGCCCCCACCTCTTTTTTTTCTGAAGCAGCTGAATGGAATGAAAAAAACAAAAAAACTTGACTTATATAGAGGGCCAAAACGCACCGTTTTGGACCCCCGGGTATTAATTAAAAATGACGTCGTTTTGGCCCCGGGTCAGATGAACCGAGAGGATCCGCGTGTTTTTTAAGCGGAAGGGCAATTTGCGCATTTAGCCCTTCCGCCTTTTCTATGTTTTGTAATCAGGTTTTTTTAATTATAATTTGGCCCTAAAATTTATGCCTGTTTTCAATCTGGCCCCGATTTAAACGCCGCGTTTCGAGGAGACGGGATATTTTCGCTTTTAGTCCCTTACTGTTGTTCGCGCATCTGATTCAGCCCTCCTTTTCATTAGATATTTTCAAATTGGCCCCGAAACTCTATTTTATGTCCAATTTCGTCCTTTTTCCTTTTATTTATTTTATTTTATTTTATTTCAATATTATTTTTACTATTACATTTATTATTATTATTATTATTACTAATATTACATCTATTTTGCTATCATTAAATCTACTACTAATATTAATATTATTATTACTATTATTACTATTATTTTATATCATATTTATACTATGTTTAGTCTTTTGCTAACATTTACTATTATATTATTATTATTTTCACTATTATTATATTATTACTCCTATTATTATTACTAATATGGTTATTTTTATTTTTATTTATATTCTTACTATTAATACCCTTTTTTATATATTATTTTTCACTATATATTATGTATATATTGCATTTATATATATATATTTTAATATTATAGTTACATGTTATTTTGTACTATCTTACGTATATGTTTTTAATACCATTATGTATATGTTATATTTTCTTCATATATTATATACGTATTTTTCATTCTATTAGTTACGTATTTCTTATATTACATTACGTATTTTAATACTATTATGTTTAATATATTTTTACGTTTTGGCCCCCTTTTTCTATATACATATATATTATTATCATATTTTACTTAATGCCATTTTAATATTATCTTAACTATTATATTACTACCTTTTTAACATTATTTCATTATTATATTATTATTATATTTTACTAACATATTTTCACATACCTATTATGATTTCTAATATATCCCTATTATACTATTAATACATCATTTCCATTATTATTTTGTTAATTTTATTATTATTACTGTTTAAATACTTTTTGTTACAAATTATGCTATGTTTCTGCCCTACGCCAAAATGATCTTTTTATAAAAGGCAATATTCTGTATTTAGAAATTCAAGAAATCGTGCCCTAACGTATTGGGTTTCGGTTTTCTCGTCTAAATCTAAATAACCGAATATCCTCCTTAAAAATATAAAGATTAAATAAAAAGCCTGTATTATTACTATTTTGCATACTATTGTTGTTCTTATTTCTGTTTCATTGCCACATTTCATTCTGTTATACATATTCTTATTGTCATTCATTACGTGTTTTATAACAAATTACCTTTGCCCGATGCAAAAACGATTCTTTATAATGGCAATGTTCCGTATTTAGGTATTCGGGAAGTCGTACCCTAACGTATTGGGTTGTGGTTTTCCGTTTAGATTTAAATAACCGAATATCCTTTCAAAACAAATGCATAATCTTTCAATATAAAAACTTATTCTCGAGAATTAGAGATGTTGCGTCCTAACGCATTGGATGTGATATTTTGTTATCTCGAGATGAGATTTTCTAAACCAAGGCAATGTTCTGTACTTAGGAATTCGAGAAATTGTACTCTAACATATTGGGTTTCGATTTCCCTCGTCTACTCCAAGTATTCGAATATCCTTTCAAAATTAAATACATGAATTTCAAATAAAAGGCAAGTTTAGCCTCAAAGGTCGAAATGTCGTGTCCTAATGCATTGGATATGATGTTTTACCTTAAGGCAAACCAGCCTTTCATACACATTGTCAACCTATCCAGATGTTTCCAAAGCAAATGAGGATCATATTTTAAACTCCTTCAAGTTTTCGAATCATCGACTTTAAAGACACTAATTAATCAACAAGGTACCAATTTTGGGCGTATCGGGGGTGCTAATCCTTCCTCGTGCGTAACCCACTCCCGAACTCATTCTTTGATTCTTGCAGACCTAAATCGTTGTTTTGATAAATCAAATCGTTTATTAAAAGCGACCCCCTTTTGAGGTGACCAATCACACCCTAATAAAAAAAAAGATTGGTGGTGACTCCCATCCTTGTACTCATTTTTAAAATCCCAAGTTGACATCCATTTTCATAAAAAAATGGTCTCGACACCCTCTGACACTCTTTGATGAAAGATAGGCATGCCAAGATACTTCCCAAGATCATTAACACGTGATACTTCAAGACCTTGACAAATTGCAGTAGCAAGCTCACCGAGGTTTTTTAAAGAAAAGAAAGCCTAAAATTTATTCCTATTGATCTTTTGACTCGAAAAACCATAAAAAGTATTAATAATACCATTAGCAGCTTATTAGCCTTACAGAACAAAATTAAATCATCTACAAAAAAGAGATGCGAAATTTTTTGCCTACACCTCGAAAATAGAAGATGGGTCCAAACATACCTATCCATAATGTTGTCTATAACATGACGGAACCGTTCCATACACAAAACAAATAAGTAATGAGATAAGGGGTCTCCTTGTTGCAATCCACATATAGGACAAAATTGATTAGAAACGGAACCATTCCAAAGGACCTGCATAGATGATGAAGTCACACAAAACATTATTAGGCAGGTAAAAATAGATAGTAAACCTGCATCTACCATAGTGTCTTCCAAGAAATCCCAACGAACTTTGTCATATGCTTTTTCTAAATCAATTTTCAGCACAATCCAACATTTTTACCCTTTTTTGGATCTCATAGTGTTAATAGCCTCCTAAGCAATGATTATGTTATGCGAAATGTTTCTTTCTGCAATAAAACTATTTTGGTTTGGATTGACAAGGGTAAACATGATCGATCAAAGGCAATGAATAATAGTATTTGTTATAATTTTGTACAACACCGTATATGAACTTATCGGATGAAACTGAGATATGTATTCGAGATTTTATTTTTTCAGGATCAACACAAGCAACATCTTATTAGTGTTCGGATCAATACATTATTCTAAAAAAAACCTTCTGAATCAGATCACACATAGAATTGCCCACTGTATCCCATTAGGATCGGTAGAACTTTGCATGAAACCCATCAATTTTAGGAGCTTTCAGAGGTGCCATACAAAAATCCGCCTTATCAATTTCTTCATGAGACACATTCCTTGATAAAAGTTCTCGGTCATCCAAAGACATAGAAGGAAACATACCAGAACAAGGAAATGATCCTACATTCCTAGAGCCAACTGTATAAAGATCCTGAAAAAAACCACATCATGTTGCTTTAGTTTGTCATCATCAAAACACCAACCTTTATATCCTATTATTAACCCATCAATTCTATTGGCTTTTCTTCTAGCTATCGTACGATTGTGAAAAATACTTGGTGTTTCTATCGCCATTTGTCAACCAAACTGATCTAGATTTCTAGAACCAAAGGAGTTCTTCATGTTTAAGGACAATATCAATTTGTTTCTGAACTTTAATTTGTCTTGAGCACAACTGTGGAAAAGATCAAAACTTTAAGACTCTCTGTATACGCCCTAGTTCCTTGATTAGTTCCTTCTTCCTAACAAGAATATTCCCATAGACATTTTTATTCCAGCCTTGTAGCACAGAGTTCAAGAACTCCAAGTTTTAACCTATCTCAATATTCAGATTCCAATTTTCCTAAATAAGATCCCTAAATTTTGATTGTAGTAGCTAGGTAGCTAAGAAATGAAAGGGTCGTCGATTAACATTGGGACAACTGAGGCGATGTACAATCAAAATTAAACTATGATCTGATTTTAACCTATGCGAATGTCTTATAGAATGGTTCGATGCAACTACCTCCTACAAAGAATTACAAATAGCATGATCAAGTCTTTGAAAAAGCATCCCTCGGTTCCAAGTAAAATGTGGCCATGAAAATCCCATATCTCTGAGCCTAAATTTAAAGATAAAGCTTTTAAACAAATCATAACCAAAACCCCCTCTACTTGCCTTACATTATCTCTCCGAACCATGTAAGATGGAATTAAAATCACTTACAAGAATCTATAGTTCATAGACATTACAAGCAAAATTATCTGGCGCTCTCCATAAATCACACCTTTTCTGTAATTGTGGACTTATATAAATAGAAGAACAAAAAAATGTTGAAGAAACCTATATAATCCTCATATGAACGACCTGAGGGTGAATCTGAATGATATCAACATTAATACAATCATTCCAAATGAGCCAAATTCCCCCTGAAAACCCTAAGGCTTCTAATCTGAAAGAGTTTTGAAATCCTAACCTATCAAAAATTCCATCAGCTCTACCCCCACTAATTCGTGTTTCAAATAGACAAAATAAATCAGGAGAGAATTCTCTATTATACTCCCTTACGAAACTATGAAATCTGTAACAGCCCGTACCCGTCTCCGACGCCGGGATAGGGTTTGAGGAATTACCTTACTAAACACGTGCAAACATTCAAACTTGAACAAACGAAATGCGTCCCAATTTAAATTTTTTTTCAAAAATTGTCCTACAGTTCTTTATATGGGCCTATGATGCCTAAAACGTAGTTTAGAAACAATCCCTGACCATTTCGGGTATTTAAGAAAATTTCATCAAAAACTACTAAAAACAGGGCATACGCCCGTGTGGAAGGGCAACATGCCCGTGTGGCCTTTAGACATGGCCGTGCTGATGGCCCATGTGGTTCACACGACCTAAGCACCTAGGGACATACCGTGCCCCTTGTCCATGTGGATTTATTTTCTAACATCGAACCTACAGGGGTTTTCACAGGGTCTGGCACATGCCTGTGTGCTCAGCCCGTGTCCCTCATAAGGCCATGACACGCCCGAGTCGCTGTCCGTGTGCAAAAACTTTAACATTCTGTTTCTGAAGTCAGCAATTACATGACCGTGGCATACGCCCGTGTGTTAAGCCGTGTCCTTCACATGGTTGAGACACATGGCTATGTCTCATGCCCGTGTGTTTACTACTGGGCATTTATTTCTACCAATTCAAGGTGCAGAGGATACACGGCCTAACCATACATCTGTGTGTCTAGCCCGTGTGGACAAAATAAGGCTATCTACTAAGCCTTTTTGCCACTCCGAAACAAAGTCTAACACATATCCAAGCATACCAAGACTCCAGAACTCAGCCAATGGCCATAATTTGGCATTCACACAACTAAAGAAATTCAATCTAACCAAACGTCTATACAACCATCCTAACATTCTTGTTCATCCAAACAACTTGCACTTTCATTAAAAAACAACAACATTTGCATTTAGGAACCGTTGTCAAATATTAGCCAATATCTTTGGCTTTGTACAAAATGAAGTATTTATAATTCAAGCCAACACATTTGGCTCAAAAAAAATAATATGACACTTAACAAAAGAATAAAATCCTATACATGCCATATTCTCAAAATGCTAAAACTAACTATACCGAGTGCTTTGAATGATAGTGTGAACGAAGCCTCCGACGTACTTTGATCCACGAGCTAACTGGGCGGCACTATAAGAAAATGGAAAGGAGATGGGGTAAGCATAAAGCTTAGTAAGTTATAAGTAAATAAATAACAACAATTTTCTATGTCATAGCATATTTTCAATACATCACAATTTGTGCATGATACAAGAAATGGCCACAAATATAACTTACTCGTTTTTATCCTTTACTAATCATACACATACTAGTGAGCTCACATTTCATACATTACACTTAGGTACCTACACCACTCGCAAAAATCATCACAATATCTCTCAACTTAACATTAGCTTTAAATTTCCCTGTTGAACTATTTAGAATACGAAAGGATATTCAATGAGCCTCCAACGTAGGGTATCAAGCCAATGCCATGTCCCAGGCATGGTCTTACACTGACTCTCAATGTATCGAGGCCAATGCCATGTCCCAAACCTAGTCTTACACTGGCTCTCCTCTATCCGTGCCGATGCCATGTCCCAGACATGGTCTTACATTAGCTCTCTTCTATCCGTACCGATGCCATGTCCCAGACATGGTGTTACACTAGCTTGCCTGACGAGGCCGATGCCATGTCCTAGACATGGTCTTACACTAACACTCGTATTAATGCCGATGCCATGTCCTAGACATGGTCTTACACTGGCTAGCACATTTCCGTGTCGATGCCATGTCCCATACATGGTCTTACACTAACACGTAACAAGGCCAATGCCATGTCTTAAACATGGTCTTACACTAGCTCTCGTGTTGACCCTAGTATCATGGCATGAATATCCAGTCTATTCTTAATGTTCAACTGAGTTCTATCGCATAGTTTCTCACCAATTTATTACTAAAAAAAATCACCATTTAACAATTCTTGCTCAATGAATATTCTCATACATAGCTCATTTCACAATGCATTATCTTATGACAAAACAATGATTTCATGCATAAATATTAGAAATGTTGTATTATTCACCTACAACTTACCTTAGTATACAAAATGTAGACAACTAGTTCGAATCAATCTACAAGCTTGGTTTTCCCCCAGTCAAGGTTCAGGTCTCGTACTTCTTGATCTATAAAAATAAAAATTCACTAATTTAATCACTATTTTAATCTAAACAACTCAAGAATCATAATTTGGCAAAATGACCATTTTGCCCCTATACTTTGACAAAATGACCATTTTACCCCTAGGCTCAGAAATTGATTTCTATTGAATTTCCTTATTCACCAAGCCTAACCGAACTCTTTTCACTCTTATGGCAACTCAAAATTTCCATTATTTCACACAATTACTCTTTATTTTACAACTTCTACTACTAAGTCCAATCTAAGTGTTTTCATGCAAACTCTTTCACAATAGTTGTTTATTTAACAACTATGATTCATTTTCTTCCATAAAATTTCAGCCAACAACACAAACACTTTTATGGTAAAACCCTAAAATTTTCACCATTTTGCAAAATGGTCCCCCCATTTGATAGCTCATGTTATAAGGCTCCCAAAAGAATAAAAATTATTAAGAAAAGACCTTAAAATCACTTACTTGCAAGAGAGATGCATGGCTGGAATTTTTGAAGCTTCAAATGGCTATTTCCATGGTGATTTTCAGTGGAAGAAGGAAGAAAGTAAGAAAATGAAACCTTTTTATTTATTTTATTCAATTCTAACCAATTTAATCACCTGATGCCACCTAAAATTTGACTTTTCCTAGCCTATTGTCTCCTATGGCCGACCATGCCTTTGCTAAAGGCCCAATTGCCCTTTAAACACCCCACATTTTGGTTCTCAAGCTATTTAACACCTTTGACTAATAAAACAAAACTTTTGGCTACTATGCGATTTAGTGCTTTTTCGAAATTGAGTCAGCAATTGCTAAAATTAATTTACCAAAATTTTCATGCACTTTAAAAAACATGATATAATCCATAATAAAATATTAAAAAATAATTTCCTCCAACCTTGGATTAGTGGTCCCGAAACCACTGTATCAACTAGCTCTTAAATCGAGCTGTTACAAAATCTATGATGGCGAACCCCTTGACAGTTCTAAAAATACATTTTAATCTTCATAAAAAAATTAAGAAGGTTAAAGAATAGACCTAAAAGAAAAAAAATCAGGCTAGCAATCTACCTAAGAAACTCTTGCTACCTCCATATCAACTCCTTCAATTGTCATAGAAAGCCCACCTGTCGAACACCCCAGCTCAGCTTCCAGATCCATAACCCTAAAAATCTATTTTATTGCCTCTCTAATTTCAACCAAAATCTGACTTGGATGTCTGGTTGCAATCTCTAGAGGTTGAACTCTTTCAAAATCTCCCTATCTCCATTGGTTTTTTACTAGAAACTTTACCATTCAAAATCGCACTGTCATTTTCAGGAATACTGCTCTCACTTTTTTTCTCCATGCCTTGTGTATTTTTTTCAGCTGAAGCTGCTTGAAACAACTTTATTTTTATTTTTATTTTTATCTAATCCCCAAGAAGTTTGTACTAACTGAAAGCAAAAAGGATCCACAATACCCGCCCCAGCTCTATGACTTATAATCGACCCATGATTAAAAACTAAAGCCCTCCTTTCATTACCTCTATTCATAAGCTTGAGAACATTAGAACTCCATTTAGCTCAAAACCAATTCAAATTGCCTTACCTTTGGGCTTCAACCCGTTCCATAATTGAGTAACACTTATTTTAGGGTTTTTTTATCATTAAAACACTCTTTACCATTATAGATTTCTTTACCAACGGTGGGTTCACTTTCAATGTTTAAACCATCCCCCTTGGATCCATTTTAATTCCTGTCTAGAGCTACAAATCTAGATCTACCACTCTGTTCGCCTTAAATGTCGTTTACCATAACCCCCAAGCTTCTCCTATTACGCCGTTGTCGGCATTCAACTAACATCCACCATCCATAGTCCTCTTCAATTCGCTAATTTAGATATTGAGAACCAAGTGTTTTTAGTATTGCTATATTGACAGAATTATTTTCCATCGACAGACAGGCATAAACTTTTTGGCATAAATCAGACCTATGCCCATATAGGCCACATATGAAACAGACATTGGGTAACAACTTGTATTTAATGTAACACCCCTATCCCGTAACCATCGCTGGAATAGGTAAGGGGCATTACCGGACTTGTAACTCAGATCAGATCAGTAAAATTTTGAACTTTACAAACACAATATAGTTCTATAATCATTCGCCCAATCATGCTTTGAAGCTCATACAATCATACACACATTCATTTAGGATCAAAATGAAAACATATGAAAGATAGGGAAAACATTAAGAAAATTTTCAATTTAGGGACACACGGCCGTGTCCCTAGCCCGTGCACATCAACACAGTCGTGCCTACTAGACACACCCAAACACTCAAACCATGGGCAACACTGCTAAACCCTACACGGTCACTAGACACGCTCATGTGTCCAGTCCGTGGCCAACACTGTCAATTAGCACACGACTACCAGACACGGCCGTGTGTCTAGGCCGTGTGCAAGACTGCCTAAAATCTATTAGGTGCAAGGGTTATAAGGCTGAGTCACACGCCCATGTGCTCTAACCGTGTAGCACAATGTAGGCTTGGTTTAAGCCATTTTGCCACCCAAATGGGTCATTCCTATAGGTATCAAAGTAACCACAACCTTTCATACACCATTTGGCAATCAAAACAAGCATTCCAAGCATAAAATGGGCCATTTCAAACACAATTTACAAACATTATTCATCATCTAAACATGTACCAAATATGCATCATTCCTTACTAATTCACTCATCAACTCAATAGCTAATAATGCTACCTAATTAACATCATAACACTTTGCAATTTATCACATAGAAATACATCATGATAGTCATTCAAAATAGATTAGCATATATAAAACAAGCTACATCTCATAGCTTGAATAAGTGCCCAAAACATACTACATTCCTTATCAAAGCTAACCAAATCATTCACTTAACAACTAGCTTATACATGCCATGACCATCTCATTTACAAAGATTCAAAAGTACCAAAAGCTTGATGGATAGTGTGATAGCAAGTCTCCGACTCGTCAGAAAATCGAGCTAGCTTCCGAATCTATAAAACAAGGGAAAGTAAACAGAGTAAGCTTTAAAAGCTTAGTAAGCCCGTATAATATAGAATTAAACTTACCGAACATTAGAGATAAACACATATATAAAATCAAACCAAGTCATGAACTCATTTTGCCTATTCATCAATAATACACAAGTTAGTACTTGCAAAATCTTGTGATCGTCCATTCTCCCAATGGATCATTCACATAACACAAGCATATATCAAATACTTATGACATATAATTCATGTAATTCATAACATATAGTTCATATAAATCATGTAGCTCATGTAACTTAAAATTCATATACTCTTGGATCATTATGTAACATGTATTGATAATTGCCCATTGAACTTTTAAGAACATCGAGGGATACTCGGGTGATACACATACAGTGTATATACATGTAACCTGTAATCCATCAATGCATCATGTATGCTCTTTCGAGCCTGTAACGGTAAGCTCGAAGACTGAACATGTAATCCTGAAGGATAAACGATAAGCCCGTAGGCTGAACGGTAAGTTCGAAGATTGAACATGTAATCCCGAAGGATGAACATATAGCTCATGAGCTGTGGTGAGTCCGCAACAAATGCAAGAACTTGAACCACCCTGTAGCCCTAGTGACATGTCACTCATATCCTACGACTTTCTACAGTTCGAACGGGACTCGGTAATCATATTGAACTTGTAATCTTTAACATTTCCATATCAATTCATATACATATAATAAATACACAATTTCATTTATATAAAGTATCATACATTCACATGACAAGTTAAACCACAATTATAAGCATTTACAATTCAATTCTAATTATACGAACTTACCTCGATTTCCCGATATCTACTCGTCTACCTTTCATTTTCCCTGATCAAGTTCCAAGATTTGATTGTCTTTATCTATATTAATACAAATTCAACTATTTAATCACCAACACTTTCAATTTAGTCCAAAAACATGTATTTTGGCCTATTTACAAATTAGCCCTTAACTTTTCATACTTTAACACTTTAGTCCTAAATTCACAAAATAGCAAATTACACTATAAGACCCTCAATTCATTATAGTCGAATATTCATATACCTCATTTAAGCACATATCTTTCATTTATTCGTAATTCCAACCACAAAAATTCTACCTTTTTCAATTTAATCCCCAAAACTCATTTTCATCAAAAACTACTTTGTAAAACTTGTATATTTCCAAATAACCTTCAATAATTCATCAAAAATCATCAAAATAACCATGTATTCATCAATGGCACATTTCAAAACACAACCAATTTCAGAAATTGAGGTATTGGTCAGCTAATATTCAAAGCTACGATCTCAAAAATGTAAAAATTATCAAAAACCATTACAAAACATACCTCAATTATGCTTGGAAGTAACCGAAAATAGGAAAGCTGTAAAACCCTTTTTATTTTGTTCCAAATCGGTGGAAAGTGACGATAAAATAGAAAGAAAATTTGTTTGTTTTATTATAACATATAACTTATAATTCATTTACTAAAATAACGTTTATACATAAACATATAAATCATGTTTAATAAGGCCATTTATGACCACACATGCATTTATTGGTAAAGTAACTAAATAAGGACCCCATAATCAAAGGCTAAATCAAATTAAGCTACCTATACAATAGAACTCAAGTTTATCGCTTTATGTGATTTAGTCCTTTTTATCGAATTAGCTATTTAAAAAATAAAATTTCTATACGAAACTTTTACAACATATATCTATCTTGCTGTAAAACATATTAAATCAATAAAAATAATATTTCAACTCGGTTAAGTGGTCCCAAAACCACTCGTTCTGATTAGGGTCTAAAATGGGCTGTTACATTTAACCCTCTAAAGATTACCATTAATCTTAACTTTAGAGATCAAGGGTTTCATTAGATAAACACAAATGGCCAATTTGGCGAACCTTCCCCGTTTCGCACTATCAGTGTTTTCATCAATCCTAACCACCGAACCATCCTCTTGTCCAATAACTTTGAGAATACAAGGTGAACAGTAACTATCAAAAAGTCTCAATAACTGAAACCATACCACTTGGATTCCCACCTCATCCTGAGCCGTCAAAAAATCTGGTGTCTAAGGACGAACTGTTTAGATATTGACCAAATATCAACCAAAGTCCATTTGTCAGCACCTTATTATAGTCATCCTCTAAATTGAACCAGATAATAATCATTTTCTAAATCCATTAATTGGAATGGATTGTTTGTTTTCCACAGTATTGTGACCCTATTTAACAGTGCATTGAAGGTGATTTTTCTACCCAAAAGCTTAATAATAATTGTTCTTTTCTAGTTTCCTCTCAATGAAATCCTTAACCCTATCAGAAAACGTAATCGAAGGGACCCCATCTACCAATTTTGTCCACACATCTCTTTCCTGGATTTCAAAATCATCAGCCATCTACACAGGCTCGTTTGAATTTGAACCCATTAGAGTGTGCTTATAACTCACCTTCTGTAAGGAACCCTTCGGCACCTTTTTACTGTCTCTATCCACTGTGGGATCATTTGAACCAAATGGCAATTCTGTTTTTTGTCTAACCTTTTTTGTAACCCTAGCCACGCCCGAATTTGAGATATTAGGACTGGTTCTAGTTGCGAAAACCATAGACATATTATATTATAGATAATAAATTAATTTGCATACCTGTGCTATGCATGAGTTAATTTTATGTATCAATTAAATTATTTTTAATTATTTTTTTAAAAATTAAGTTTTACTAATATATATATTTTTAAATAAATATATGTAACAATTATCCTAATTTAACTATTGAATCCATTTTTACCATCCATTTTTTTTATTTTTAATATATTGTTCATAACAATTAATAACCACAACCTTTGACACCTAGAGTTGCGTTTCAGATTTTCTCTACAATCATTGTCACTTCCCCTTGAAAGCCTTCTTTGCCTACTTCTGACACAAACTTTGGTCAATGAGGTTAAGGATACTGCTTTCAAACTTATGTATAGGAGTTATAAAGCATCCTCTTTTGGTGGCATTAAACTTCAACCCGTGACTGCATTACCATCGTCAACTGGGGCCGAAGTTATACTTGAACCTGTTACCGCATAACCACTATCAACTGGGAGCCCTAGTGATACTCGGACCCATGACCGTATAACCCCCGTGAATTGGAAGCCTGAGTTGCAATGCGATATCTTCTAAGGTGATGGTGCACTCCCCATATGACAATGAAATGCGTGGGCCTCCGAGCACCGTTGCATCACCATGAACTCAAACATACCTTCAAACTATCATAATTTCTCCCTAAAATACAAATACAAATACAAATACAAATAAAATTTTCTCCTCAAACTTTAAACACACATCACACACAAATTTTTTTTAGAAAGATAAAAGATGAAAACGCTTCCAGCAGGAGGCATTTTCTGTTTCTCTTTTCAAAATTGGCCTATTTCCTTAAATTTAGGAAAAATCGACCTAATTCCCTAATTATCTTTTAAAATCGACATTTTTGGCTAATTAACCCAACATAAATAGCCATTTTTTTCTTAAGTATGATTCTAAATTACACTAAAGATACCTACTTTAATTTTCATACATTTTATTTCTATTTCTCAAAACGTAACTTAAATCCAACTTAAGTCTTTTTATTTATTTTTTCGTACACTATAAATTGAATTTTTCTTTACATAAACACAATTTGAAACATGATATTTGAAAAGCCAAATAAGTGATTTAATCACTAATCCTTTGTATGTTTGTTTTGAAGTACTCCCTTATATATTGCTAACGTTTTGGTTTATTGTTAATTTATTTAAAATGACATATTTACATGAGTTTTATAATCTGATTAACCTTGCCACGACATGTGTGAACCGGGGCTATGAATCAACACTAGTATACTTAAATATCTGGTAGTTTTATTGCAAGTGTGACAGGTTGAGTTGTAATATTTGTAGTGTTTCAATGGAACACTCGAGTATTCAAAGGATCGAACCCAATAGTGTTCGGGAATTAAGTGATTCCTAACTGACAAGCATGCAAAAAAGAAGTCTAACTAATTAACCATTGAGTTCTATATTACGGTAATTCATGGTCAAGGTTAATTAAGCTAAGTAACTACCTAACACTAACAATGGCCAAATTGTAAAACAATAAAACTATGAAATTAACAATCAAATAAACGATAGTGGTTGGTTGACTTCGTGTTACTGGTTAGTCTTTTGATTAGGGATCTAAAATGTCTAAACTTCTAATTAGCTCTATTTTACCTTTTAGTCACCATTTCACCGAATTAGACGATTTAGTCCAGTTTATCTCTCAACCTCTCCAAACTAACTTGGGATAAACAAATTGTTGCTCAATAGGATCTCCTCTCGGTCTCACTTATCTATATGTTCCCTTAGAGTCGTCAAATCTAAGTTTTAAAATTTTTTCATTTAGTCTAATTTTTACAATTTAGTCCCTGTACCAAAAACTAACTAATTAACATTTCAATCAACCAACTACCATAATTTTAGTTACCTACATTTCTGTAACATCCCAGGTCAAGCGGGTTTAAGGTTTTTGGTATAGTAGTAAAATAGTCTGTCTAGCGAAGTGTAATCTGCCTAATTTTTTATTGTGGCGTATATGTGAAGGTCTATAGTAACCACCACATATGAAGGTAAGGATTTTGTTTCATGCTATTCTACTATATTAAAGAGAAGTTTTTGTTAAGCGATAAAAGGGTAAATATGGTATGAATTAGCACCAAAGGTGTAATACGCCTTGTTTGTCTAGAGTATTGTGCTAGTTAGATTATATGTAATCTGGTTAGGAATCAGCTGGATAGCCTAGCCTGATAATTATGAATGCGAGGTACTTATTTACATATCTCTAAAAAATTGTTGACCATTAAGAAGGAAAATTCTGAAATGTGTGACACTTATTAGGTTTGAAAAAGTAAGTGGGTCATATTTATATGTGTGAGAAGGGTTCTAAGTGATGTTCTTTTTCTTCTTCCTTAAAAATACTACTCTCCAATTCTTTCTTTAAAAAGTATAAATGCATCTCTTTCTCATAAAGCTAGAAGTTATGATTTGGGGTTTAATAAGTAGTTATTCTATCTTTAGGTAAATGTTTCAGCTTTGCATGTAAGTTCTGAAAGTGTAAGGCTTTAAGAGTTGTATGAACAGTAAAGCTTTAAGTACAAGTTTTGCATGAGGTTGCCAGCGATCGAGATGATAAGTTAATTGTATGTATAAGGGCTGTAATAGTAAATTTATGTTTTTAAGTAGTTGTTGCTACTGGTTCAAAAGAGATATTTGAGTCTGGAGCTTAGGACTACAATAGGTGAGATAAGGTGAATTTCTACCTTGACTTTTTTTATATGAATTGTTCAAATAAAAAGTATATATATACACATTCATAGATAGAATGATGATGTCTATGGAAAATGGTAAAGTATGGGTATAGTAAAGATGCAAGATGTTCTGTAATAATATGCATAAAGTTCTGTTAAAAGAATAATGTTTGATAAACATATAGGTAAAGGTTTGCTATACGAGGTGTATGAGTTTGTAAGAAGGTGATTATCTGGGTACGTAAATGTAAAGCTAACATTCTATTGTGAAGCCTCTGGTAGGGCAGTTATATTGATAACAAGATGGTATTTCACGAATTGAAATCCAGTGTAAGACTAAGAGGTAGAGGCCTATGGTAGCTTGGTATGATTTGGAAACTTTCATGGTGTAGCCTCTAGTAAAATGAAGACTGGATTGGCAAAACATGATATGATATGTCTGTATGTATTGTTCGTTGTGAAGCCTTTGAAAATGTGTAAATTGAATTTGTAGATCACAATACATGAAATTTTGTAGTAGTTTATAAAAGAGAAAATCATGGCATCCTCTGTGAAGTCCGTTGGGATAGTAAACATGAGGTTCTGTATTATGCCTTTATGGTATATTTTGTTTTGCCTTTGTGGTGTGATTTATCATGTATGTTTGGTAAGTTGTGTATATATGTTTTTGTGGTAATTATAGATAAATTTTGTTGATTTTGAAATAATGTATGGTTATGATAAGGTATTAATATTCTTAAGATTGAGGGTGGAGTAAGATGTGTAAAGTAAATGAATAAGTTTTGAAAAGAACCGTGTACATGTGTGTTAATAAGGGTATCTACCATGATAGTCTGGTAATGTTGGAAACAAATATATTTGAAGCCATGTGTGGCTTAAGAATTTGACAATGGCAGATCATTTGAGTTATGAAATGGTTGAGCCAGAGTTATCTGAAATTTATTTTGTCTGGGTTGTATAATGACTTCGTCTGTAACCATATGAAATCTTATCATTGATTATTTGGGATTCTAGGGTTCTGAAGTAAAATGGCATGTAAGTTATCTGATTGATCTACATAGTATATTATTAGTGTGGGTTATGTGGTATTGGTTCAGGATATGATTTGATTAATAGTTTGTTGGTACTTAGATTTGCATAGTATTCGCCAAAAGTGCGTGAATTCTCCCATGATTAATGTTAGCAAACAACTATTTTGAGTCAAGTGCAAGTATTGGAAAATGGGTTGTATTAGTTGGATTTTGAAGGTATGTTCTATTCAGAAGTGCATATGTGAACTAGAGAATTAAGAAACATTTTGTAACACCCTAAAATTTCAGCTTTTGTGATTTGTTGTGTAGGAAAATTTTTTGAAATTGTTTTTGTAATTATTTGTCACAAATAATTGTCAGCTTAAGTGAGTATATGCTCTAGGTGTGTTTGGGGAGGTTCCAAGTTCAAGCCTTAGCTTGGAAAAAAATATTGGTTTTTATTTGAATAAGGCTTGGTGCTTGGATAGAAGGCTTAAAAGAATTTATGTGTAAGAGAATAACAAAATAGGCTTACTGGTCTAGTGGTTAAGGGGTAAGGGATTATGCTGAAGATGCTATGTTTAAATCGCACTGTGGGCATTATTTTTATGCTCATTCACTTTAAAGAGTTAGAATTGGTTTAGGAAACTGAGTAGTGGGGGAATGAATTTGGGGATTTGGTAGTTATCGAGATTTTGTTTCCTAATATCAAAAATTCTTTCTTCCCCAAAACTCTCTGTCGAATTCTTTTGCAAACTTTTTCCTCACTTCTTTCTTTTTTCTTTTTGCTTCAACTAATTTTCCTCTACTTGCTGGCGAAACTCCTTTTTCCTCCTCTTGACATTTTTATTTTTGTCATAGTGGGCTTTTGCGAGTTATAGACGAGTTCATCATTGGTAAGTTTCTAGTTATCGATTAGAATGCTGCTTTGATTAAGAGTTTAAAAGGTGTTTTACTGTTGTTTAGGAGTCACTCAAGGGTCTAGAATCAACGATTCGTAGAGTTATTTCGAAGTGGGGATCGTTTGGAAGTAGTAAGTTTTCGGTAGGCAGATGGTTATTGACTTGTCGAGATTTCAATCAAATGCCGATTTAAGTGTTAATTTGGTGTTACTTTGACGATTATAGGTATTGAAGTGCTTAAGGGTGCCTTAAGATGGTTTCGAAACAAGGTGTGTACCTTTAACGCACTGAAAATGCGATTCGACAAAAGCCAAAAACGAGGCTGTTGACGCTACACGGGTGTGTGACTGCCAGTGTGGAGGTCGCGTGGTAAGACGCAGTTGAGTGGTCAAGGAGTGAAGCCGTGCTCATACCGCACGGACACGACGGACACGGGCGTGTAATGCTGGCTAGGCCGTGTGTGAGGCGCGGGCTAGGCCAATTTGGCCATATGAGCCACACGAGGGTGTGGGTCCACATGGGTGAACCACAAGACTGTGTTTGGTTTTGGGCCAGGCAGTGTGATTCACACTGGTAAGGCCAAGTTGGACCGTGTGGGCCATACAGGCGTGTAGATCCACACGGGTAAGCCACATAGGCGTGTGAGCCCATTAATCTGAATTGTTCTGAAAGGTTGCACAGGTCACCGTAGTCGATTATGACTGGTTAAAGGGGTCGGTAAGCGTTACATAATGAATCTAAGATGTATGCTAGCATGTTATACTTAGCATGTGTATTACTGTTGTTCTGATTTGATCCGAGTATGATATGTATGATCTGTTTACTGTATGAAAGTATGCCATTACATGAAATTATGACTCAATTGCTTTGAGTTGGGATGATTATTGGAGAGAATGAAGACTGTAAGGCTTTTAGCCGTTTGACTGGCAGCGGTACTACCTTTATTTATTATGTGTCGTTCTTCAGTACAATTTGGTGTGTAGGGTTGAATAGGTTGATTTTATCCTCATACTTGGTGTGTAGGGCTGGGTGGGTCGATTTTATCCCCACATGGTGTGTAGGATGGTTAGAGATGGTGTGCAAGGTTGGTGGGCATGTTTAATACTGATTAATTCGCATGTAGATTTGCATGGGCTAAGGCTTGAATGTAACTGATACTACTCTAAGTGGGCTAAGACCTGCACCGTTCTGTTAAGGGCTCAGGCTCGATTTATGACAGATTAACTGATACCTGTTATATCCATGCTTTACCGTGGGGATGTACACACTAAGTTTGCGAAAACTCACCCCTTTATTTATTTGTCTGTCAGATACTCTCCAACATAGATGGATTGGCATAGCGGAGGGCTCGTCGGTGACCACTAAGACGTTTGCTAGGGTTTAAGACTTTGATTTTTTTTACTATTTTTATTTTATTTTATTGGGCTATTTTATGTAATTTGGGGCTTGGACGGTTTTTGGTTTTATTTTGAGATTTTAAAGTGTTAACTTTATTGTTTTACCAACTACGACACCTTAAATGTATTTTGAAACTTAATTTTAGATTTTTATATAAATGAACGTTTTTCAATACTTTCACGATAAAGAAAAGATAATAATTTAGACAAGTTTTTGATATTCAAAGCGGTCTTCCAAAAATACTCTCATGTGACGGCACTAGATTTGGCCATACCGTGTAGGCCGGGTTTGAGGTGTTACATTTAGTGGTATCAGAGCCCAGTTATAAAACTCGAAGGTGGTTTTTAGGTTTTAAAGTATGGTTTTGAGAAAATGATTTTGAATGTTTTAATATTGAGTTAGTGGTACACCGAGCCTCCAACGCCGATCCAAGTAAGGTCACTGTAATTTTGATATGTACTGTTTAAGGCATGATTAGTTTATACTGAAAGATTGTTTGATCTGATTGAAACTGTATTATGAGACTACTTAGGTAGTATTTTACTGAAAGACTCTAGGTAGTGTAAACTGAAACTGTAGTGAGACTCGTAATCACGAAAAACTGATTGAAACTGTATTATGAGACTACTTAGGTAGTATTTTACTGAAAGACTCTAGGTAGTGTAAACTGAAACTGTAGTGAGACTCGTAATCACAAAAAACTAACTTTGAAACTCTGATACTATAATGCATAAAAATTTACTAGTAATATATTGGAGCTAGAAACTAATTTGCATAAAACTTTTAATACAGATTAATTCGATAGATACAATGAGCACACGTGGTATTCGCGGACGGGGCACTAGGGGCGGTGGTAGAGGCAGTAGAGGGGCTTGAGCTGAGTCTTTTGCTTTTGATACTATACTGGTGGTGGATGCTAGTGAGACACCGGTATCGCCTACAACTGATACTAAGACTGGATCGTAAGATCATACGGTTGGGGACAACGCATTGTCCCAAGCCATGCTTCCTATTCTAGAGAGGGTCGTTGGACCCAACACTGGATTTGGGGTCATGGGTCAATTACGGAACGACACTGGTCCAATGAGGCTGAGGTATTTAGGGGCATTGCTGGAGTTGCTTCGAGTGTGGCTGAGTATTGGATAGAGGCTACGGAGTGCATCATGGTTGATCTGTATTTCACTGATGGGCAGAAGCTCAAGGAGGCTGTGTCTTTACTTCAAGACGAGACGTATCAGTGGTGGTTGACTGTCAAGGAGGGTACTCAGCCCGATCGATTAACTTGGGGTTTGTTTAAGACCACCTATCAGAGTAAGTATGTGAAGCCAACTACACTGATGCTAGGGAATGTGAGTTCTTAAACCTCATACAAGGGGATCGTTCTGTGGCCAAGTATGAGGCCGAATTCCTGAGACTGAGCTGTTATGTGAGGGGTATGGTAGTGGTCGAGTATGAGCGTTGTGCACAGTTTGAGAATGGTCTCAACAATAGCTTGCGTGTTCTGATAGCTCCACAGAGGGAGCGAGATTTCTCAGCCTTAATCGAGAAGGCCAAGATAGCCGAGGAAGTGAAGGGCACTGAATGCCAGAACCATGATAGAGGGAAAGCTAAGAGGGATCCAGAGCCTTCTAATACTGCTGCAAGGCCTAAGAAAAAGGCCAGGACTGATGGGCCCGTGAGGGTTGGGCCTACTGTTGTGGTTTCTACTAGGACGGCTATCTGTCAGCACTGCAATAGGAGTCATCCATGCGAGTGTTGGAGAGTTACTAGAGCATGTTTGAGGTGCAGGTCTACTGAGCACCGAGTTAAGGACTGCCCACTAAGGGGTAACCAGACGCAAGCACCAATTATTGAGATTGCACAGCAGTCGCAAGGGGTACAGTAGCCACCTAGGGGCCGAGGGCAGGCTAGAGGTGGTAATGGTATGGGTCGAAGTTAGAGAGCACCAGGCAGAGGTATTGGGCCGGCTGAGGCGAGGTAGCTTGCACTGGTTTATATTGCACGTTGTCTGGAGGATGGAGATGCTCTAGATGTCATCATGGGTACGTTTCTCATTTTAATGTACCTTATGTTGAACTGATAGACATAGGTTCTACACATTCTTATGTTGCATGTTCTATGTCTGAGAACTTGGGAATACCGTATAAGAGTATTTCTAGTGAAATTTCAATGGTGAGTCTGCCGGGGCAGTCTGTTAGAGTTAGTAAACTATTTTAGGCTGTACCGTTAGAGGTCCAAGGGACCGTGTTTTTGGTTAACTTGATGGAGCTTCCGTTTGGGGAATTCAATTTGATTCTGGGCATGGACTGGTTGGTGAAGCATCGCGTGAGTCTAGATTGTGCTAAAAGAGGTTGGTCCTAAGGACTAAGGAGGATGATGAGGTAGTCGTGATTGGTGAATGACGGAATTATCTGACTAATGTGATATCTGCGTTGGTAGCAGAGAAGTTGGTAAGGAAGGGATGTGAGACATTCTTAGCCTACATCAGTGTTTTGGATACTGGGAACTCTTCGGTTAGAGACATCTGCACGGTGAGAGACATTCTAGATGTGTTTTCAGAGGAGTTATCGGGTTTACCCCCGAGTCTAGAGGTGGAGTTTAGGATTGATTTGATCTCTGGTACAACTCCGGTGTCTATCACCCCTTACCGAAGGCACCGTAGGAGCTCACTGAACTTAAGGCCCAGATACAAGAGTTGCTGGATCGTGGGTTTATTCCTCCTAATGTGTCTCTATGGGGAGCACCTATTCTATTAGTAAAGAAGAAGAATGGTACGATGAGGATGTGTATCGACTACCATCAGTTAAATATGTTGACGATAAAGAAGAAGTACCCATTTTCGAGGATTGATGATCTTTTTGACCAGTTCAGAGGGTTGTCAGTGTTCTCAAAGATTGACTTGTGATCAGGTCATCATCAGTTGAGGGTAAAGGAGGCCGATGTGCATAAGACGACATTTAAGACTCAGTATGGACATTACGAGTTCTTGGTTATGCCATTTAGGTTAACAATGCACCAGTGTCATTTATAGATCTGATGAACCGAGAGAGACAGTTGTTTACAAAGTTCTCTAAACACGAGTTCTAGCTTCGAGAAGTTTATTTCTTGGGGCATGTGGTATCTGTTTAGGGGATTCGTATGGATACTCGTAAGATTGAGGCTATGTTGGATTAGAAACAACTGAAGATTGTGTCAGAGATTCGTAGTTTTTTGGGGTTGGAAGGATACTACCGGTGATTTGTTGAGGGATTCTCTTTGATCACAGCTGCATTGACTAAGCTGCTGCGGAAAGGAGTTCCTTTCGATTGGACTAATGCATAGTAGGAGAGCTTCGAGAAGCTTAAGATAGTTTTCACTTAGACACTAGTTCTGATACAGCCTGAGCCCAAGAAGGACTTCGTCGTTTATAGTGATGCGTCACATGTGGGTTTGGGTTATGTTCTGATGCAAGACAGTAAGGTTGTTGCTTACGCATCTCGACAGCTCAAGACTCATGAGGTTAACTATCCGACGCATGACTTAGAGTTGGCTGCAGTGATTTTTGCCCCTAAGATTTGGAGACATTATCTATACGGTGAGAAGTGTACCATCTATGCTGATCCTAAGAGCCTTAAGTATCTCCTTACCTAGAAGGAGCTAAATCTTAGACAGCGTCAATGGGTTGAACTGCTTGAGGATTATGATTGCAGCATTGAGTATCACCCTGGTAAGGCCAATGTGGTGGCCGATGCGTTGAGCCGTATGGCTGTTACTAATTTGAGAGTGTTGTTCACTCGACTGAGTCTGTATAATGATGAGAGTCTTTTGGCTGAGCTCATGTGAAACTGACGTGGATTAGGCAGATTAAGGATAAACAGATGGGAGATAAGTCTCTTGAGTTATGGTTTCGTCAGGTTAAGACTGGGGTTACTTCAGATTTTAGACTCAATGATGATGATAGGGTTTTGTGCTTCAGAGGTCACATTTGTGTGTCGAATAACAAGGATTTGAGACAGTTGATTTTAAGGGAAGCGCATAGTAGCCCTTATGCTATGCATCTCAGTGGGAGTAAGATGTACAAAGATCTTTGAGAGTTATACTGGTGGCTGGGGTTGAAGCGTGAGGTGACCGATTTCATGGCTCGCTGTTTAACTTGGCAGCAAGTTAAGGCTGAGCATCAGTTGCCTTCGGGATTGCTAGAGCCAGTTCAGATACCGATGTGGAAATGAGAGCGAGTAACGATTGACTTCATTAGTGGGTTACCCCTAATACCTACTAAGAAGGATTCTGTTTGGGTCATCGTGGATCGATTGACCAAGACTACTCACTTCATTCCGGTTAGGACAAACTACTCCTTTCAGAAACTAGCTATGTTGTACATCTCTGATATAGTGAGACTGCATGAGGTTCCTGTGTCTATCATCTTCGATAGGGATCCTCGGTTTACATCTCAATTTTGGCAGAAGCTTCATGAGGCTTTGGGTTCACGACTTGACTTCAATACTGCTTTTCATCCTTAGACAGATGGTCAGTCAGAGAGGGTGATTTAGATATTGGCGGACATATTGAGAGGGTGCGTCATCGAGTTCTAAGGTAGTTGGGAGGAGTTATTGCCTCAAACAGAGTTCACCTACAACAACAGTTACCAGTCTAATATTCAAATGGCACCTTACGAGGTACTGTATGGTCATAGGTGTCGCACTCACTTGTGCTGGACTGAGTTGGGTGAGCGATGTATTTTGGGTCCAGAGTTGGTATCAGAGCTTGATGACAAGATTCGATTGATTTGAGAGCGTCTGAAAGATGCTTCTGATAGACAAAAGTCTTTTGCTGATCTGAAGGAGAATGACATTGAGTATTCTGTGGGGACATAGCTTTTCTTAAGGTCTCACCATGGAAGAAGGTTTTGCAGTTCAGTCACAAGGGCAAGCTGAGTCCTCAGTTTATTGGGCCATATCAAATTTTGAGACGCATAGGGCTAGTCGCGTATTAGTTGGAGCGACCTCAAGAATTGAATCGCATTCACGATGTATTTCATGTCTCAATGTTGAGACGTTACCGCTCTGATTCCACGCACATTTTGCCAGTGGAGGATATTAAGATTAGATCAGATCTAACGTTCGAGGAGGAGCCAGTTCAGATTTTAGATCGCGACGTGAAGGTTCTATGGAGCAAGTCTATTCCATTGGTGAAGGTGCTATGGTGAAATCATAGCACTAAGAAGGCTACTTGGGAGCTAAAGGATTTGATGCGACACTAGTATCCTTATCTCTTCTGACCAGGTAAAATTTCGAGGACGAAATTTTCTTTAAAAGGGTTAGAGTTGTAACGCCCCGAAATTTCAGCTTTTGTGATTTGTTGTTCATGAAATTTTTTTGAAATTGTTTTTGTAATTATTTGTCACAAATAGTTGTCTGCTTAAGTGAGTATGTGCTCTGGGTGTGTTTGGAGAGGTTCTAGGTTCAAGCCTTAGCTTGGGAAAAAAATCTTGGTTTTTATTTGAATAAGGCTTGGTGCTTGGATAGAAGACTTAAAAGAATTTATGTGTAAGAGAATGACAGACTGGACCTGCTGGTCTCGTAGTTAAGGGTAAGGGATTATGCTGGAGATCCTATGTTCAAATCTAGTAGGGGCATTATTTTTATGCTCATTCACTCTAAAGAGTTAGAGTTGGTTTAGGAAACTGAGTAGTGGGGGAGTGAATTTGGGGATTTGGTAGTTATCGGGATTTTGTTTCCCAATATCAAAAATTCTTTCTTCCCCAAAACTCTCTACCGAATTCTTTTGCAAAATTTTTCCTCACTTCTTCGTTTTTCCTTTTCGCTTTAACTATATTCCTATGCTTGCTGTCGAAACTCCCTTGTCCTCCTCTTGTCTTTTTTGTTTTCGTAATAGCGGGCTTTTGCGAGTTATAGGCGGGTTCATCATTAGTAAGTTTCTGGTTATTGATCTAGAATGCTGCTTTGATTAAGAGTTTAAAATGTGTTTTACTGTTGTTTAGAAGTCACTCAGGGGTCTAGAATCAACTATTCGTAGAGTTATTTCGAAGTGGGGATCGTGTGGAAGCGGTAAGTTTTCGATAGGCGAATGGTTATCGACTTGTCGGGATTTTAATCGAATGTCAATTTAAGTGTTAATTAGGTGTTACTTAAACGATTGTAGGTATTGGAGTGCTTAAGACTGCCTTAGCATCGTTTCGAAACCAGGTGTGTACCTCTAACGCACTGAAAATGCAATTCGGTGAAAGCTGAAAACGAGGCTATCGACACCACACGGGCGTGTGGACTGCCAGTGTGGAGGTCGTGTGACGAGACACGGCCGTGTGGTTGACAAGTGAGGCCGTGCTTGCGCCACACGGTGGCGATGGAGACGGGCGTATGATGCTGGCTAGGACGTGTGTGAGGCACAGGCTAGGCCAATTGGGCCACGTGGGCCACACATGCGTGTGGGTCCATACGGGTGAACCACATAGGCGTGTGAGGTTTTTGACCAGGTCGTGTGATCCACACGGGTAAGGCCAAGTTAGACCATGTAGGCCACACATGTGTGTGGGTCCACACGAGCAGGCCATATGGGCGTGTGAGCCTATTAATCTGAATTGTTTTGAAAGATTGTACGGGTTGCCCTAGTCGACTATGACTGGTTAAAGGGGTCGGTAAGCGTTACATAAACCCTATTTTGTGATATGGATCTGAGATATATGTTAGCATGTTATACCTAGCATTTGTATTAATACTGTCCTAATTTGATCCAAGTATGATATGAATGATCTGTTTACTTTATGAAAGCATGCCATGAAATGAAATTATGACTGCATTACATTGGCCTGGGATGATTATTGGAGAGAAGGAAGACTGTAAGGCTTTTAGCCGTCAGACTGGCAGCGGTACTTCTTTTACTTATTATGTGCCGTTCTTCGGTACGATTTGGTGTGTAGGGTTGGATGGGTTGACTTTATTCCCATACTTGGTGTGTAGGGCTGGGTGGGTCGATTTTATCCCCACATGGTGTGTAGGGTGGTCGGAGATGATGTGCAAGGTTGATGGGCATGTTCTATACTAATTAATTCGCATGTATATTCGCATGGGCTAAGGCCTGAATACAACTGATACTGCTCTGAGTGGGCTAAGGCTTACATCGTTCTGTTAAGGGCTCAGGCTCGATTTATGACTGATTGACTAATACTTGTTATATGCATGCTTTACCACAGGGATGTACACTGATACTTGTTATATGCATGCTTTACCGTGGGGATGTACACACTGAGTTTGTGAAAACTCACCCCTTTATTTATTTGTCTGTTAGGTACTCCCCAGCAGTAGATAGATTGGCGCAGCGGAGGGCTCGTCGATGACCACTGAGACGTTTGCTAGGGTTTAAGACTTTGATGTTTTTACTATTTTTATTTTATTTTATTGGGCTATTTTATGTAATTTGGGTCGTGGACGGTTTTTTATTTTATTTTGAGATTTTAAAGTGTTAACTTTATTGTTTTACGAACTGCGACACCTTAAGTGTGGTTTTAAACTTAATTTTAGATTTTCATATGAATGAACGTTTTTCAATACTTCCGCGATAAAGAAAAGATAATAATTTGGACAAGTTTTTTATATTCGAAGCGGGTTTCCAAAATCACTCTCATGTGACGCCACCAGATTGAACCATACCGTCTAGGCCGGGTTTGGGGTGTTACACACTTAAAGAAATCTTCAGTTAATTAAATAAGAAAAAATTGGTATGTTAAAAGTATGATAGTTGGTATATATGTGTATATCAAAACTGTAGTGGTATCCGCTCGATATAACTGGTTCAGAATGATGGATGACACGTTAATGTCCTTCAAATATTAAGAAGTACCTGCCAATGTAGTTTAAATAATTCTCACTAAGTTCTTTTGAACTTGCCAAGTTTATTGTGGTTTTCAGTACTTGGAAAAGAGTTTGTGCCAAGAGAGACGATGCTAGGAGTACGCCAGAGTAGCGATGAAGTGGGTTATTATACATACAGTAGAAATGTGACATAATTTTGGGACATATCTTAAGTGTCTATAGTTAACAAACTTCCTTATTGTAATATTATGTATCACGTCTAATGTAATAAGTATTTTTAAATTCTCCTTCTATTTTTAGATATTAAGTTTTTCAATTAAAACGATAAATAGAATATTTAGAGAAATGAGAAATTGTAATATGTTCTTGTTAAATTGTTAAGTATAGTGTGTTGTAACACTCAGAATCTAGACCTGGTGCATCGGGTTAGGTTTAGGGCATTACAATTTCTATATAAACAACAGCCCAATAAACATTCAAAGCATCCATTAGATCAAGCATAAAAAGTAATGATAAGAATGCTTAGTAGTTTTCTTGATGGATGCTTAAGGGAGAAGATGTAGGCAACAATGGAGGTGAAAAAAATATCAACAAAGATCAGATTTCTAAGCCTCTAAAATGAAAATGAAGCTGGGCTATATTAAAACCTTAGATGAAATGGAAAATACAAGTTAATGTTTGAGTACTAAATTGTAAATAACACCTAGCTACAATAACAACTAACCAACTAACAGCTAAAAACCAGAAATGTGATAAGCTAAAACCCTAAAAAATGACGAAGAAATAACTACTTAGCTAAAAAGATGATAAAAAAATGTGTGGAATAATAATAATAAAGGTGGCTCCTTTAAAGTTATCAGCCAACAATTGAATACAACCCAATATTTTTTGACAAAAATGCTTTAAGACGCTGAATTTTGATTGGGGTTGATATTGGACAAAAACTATCCTTGCAGTTAATTCTCTCTTCGTCTAGCAATGGTATTGCAACACCAGGTTTCAATGTCGCGATACTTAAAATAGTATCAAAATTGGGGATCTTGGGGTCTTGATGTTGTGATACCCATCCTCGGTCTTGCGATATCATAGGAGTTGGTATCAATTTTCTTCACTTCAACACCTTCAGGGGTATCATGACTTCCATAGCCTCAATGTCGCGATACCCACTGTGAATCATGATTTCCTCAAGCTTAGGCCATTATCAACTCCTTACACCAACTCAATCATATCATTAGGTCCCCATGGCGCCATTTGGTCAATTTGGGTATCAAAAAGGCATAAAACTAATAAAAACCATTTATTAATAAAAAAAAGCTAAAAATCGAAAAAATAAAGAAAAAAACCCAAATTGCCTAAGAATAAACTCCCCCAGTATAATGGAAAGCCTAATTTGACGTATTAAATTATAACATATCAATGATAAAGTAACTTATGATTTTAAATCAAATTCTTAAGATTAATAATTAAAAAATATTATTCTAAAAGTAAACAACCTAAATGATATTTTAACATTTATATTATATTATATTATATTATATTATATTATATTATATCTATAATTTATAATTTATAATCTATATATGATATAAACAAATACGAGTTTAGAAAAACTGTTAAATTGACAAAAATACCCATTATTTTTCTTCAAATTACTAAATTAACATTTAAAAATAATTATAATTAATTTTAAAAATTGAAAAAAAATATCGTAGTAGTTATACTAAAATAAAAATTAAGGTGATTATAATAAATTTAAATTTATTAGTTGGAAAATATTATAATAAAAAAGATGTGATAATTATCTTATATATTTAGATTTATTTAAAGGGTTAATGGCACCGTTGGCCCCTATACTTTAGGATTAGTTCTAATATGGCTCTTATACTTTCAAAATATCCATTTAACCCCCTGTACTTTACTTTCGTTAGCTAAAGTAGCCATTAACCCAAACCACATTACTTTTTGATGATGTGGCCCTTGTGCCCAATGAGAGTGCGCTACATGTAAAGTTGACCTTTTATTAGCAATTATACATTTTTTATTGTTTTTCATTTGGAACAATTTCTTGTTAAAAATAATTTTATTTTTTCTATTTACTTTTATTTAAAAATTTCTTTTACTTTTACTTTTGTTATTTCTTCACTTTAAACAAGAAAATATGAGTTACAATCACCTAAAATCATGAAAAACCTAGAACCAAAAACTTGGTCAAAGAGAGAGGGAAAAATCCCAGAACTAAAAACTTGATTCAAAGCTGAATTTCTTTAATCAATGCTTTCATTTACAAGTTAGAACAACAAACTAAGTTATATCCAAAACTGAGTTCTTTAATAGCACAATCATTTAATATTAAAAAAAAAAAAAAAAAGACTACCCTATTAGAATTGATAGAATATGATATAAGCCAAAAACTATCATGTCAGATTATTAAGAACAAAATTATAACAGTCCGTCTTCAGTGATACAAAAAATGGTGGTTTCAGAACCCCATTTATCGATGATTGAGTTCATAAGATTTAATATTTAATATCCACTATTCTGTTTTAATGTTATATGAAATTATGGTTTGTTAAATTTTGTTGACTGGATAATTGATTTAGTATAGGGACTAAATAGTAAAGATAGTAAAAGTTAGTTGACCTTAACCTCTGTGAGTTAAAAGGTTTTATGTGACAATTATCCACTTTTCATATTAATGGATGATTGTCACATAAATTTGGATGAATAGGTGTTAAAATATTAGTAATATAATATTATAAAAAACATGTAAGTAGGTATTTAAGTGGAAAGAAAGAGAATGTTTTCATTCTCATCTTCTCCACCAAAATATTACCATTTTAGGAGGAAAGGAAAGCTTCAAGAATTTCCTTAGCTTTCAGCCTTGCATGGTAAGCAAATTGTGGTATGTTTCTCATAAATTTTATGTTTTTGTAAATATGGTAACTCGATTTAGCTAATCCGTGTGTCAGTTTTCAAAACTGTTAAAGTTTTAAACTGTTTTCATTGAGGCATGCTTGAAATGTTCATGCCAGTTGGTTAGATTAGAAGTTTAGATATGAAAAAGATTACTTGGTAAAGCAAGAATTGTTATTTTTAACTATAAGGACTAAAGAGTAAATGTCTGAAACTGGTTTTAACGCATTTTAAGCTAATGTGTAGTGTTTATAATTGCTAAGTTGAATTAAATCATGTTATAGATCAAGCGTTGAACCAACCAGAAGACAAGCATGGAAAAGGGGAGATTCTGGATTGACCTTTGTTGTCGAGTCTATTTCCGTTTTGCTAGGTACGTTTATATGCTATCAACACTATTTAAATCTTATTTGTCTTTGTTCTTTCATTGTATAATTAGAGAATTGGCAAGTCAGATTTGGTTGTTGAGTACAGAAATGAGATATTGAATTATGATTGGTATGCGAAATCTTAAGTCTTAAACCTCATGTATGTAAGCAAGTTCCACAACTACGAGTATACGCAAAATAAGACAGCCCCCTGGAATTGTTCTCTAAGCTTCGTAACAAGGTTCCTCGTGGAAATTCTCCATATGAAATTCTGTAGAATAGTTTGTGTGTATGAATCCATATATATATATATATGTATGATAGTCTGCCGATACAAAGGTGTGAATAAGAGGTTATGAAGTGAAAGTGTCTCAATGAACTTAGTAAAAGACTTATAGAAATGGTTACATGTTATTTCCTAATGATCTCGAGATCCAACATTTGTTGCAAACTCAAAGATATATTTGAAACAGGTTAGCCTAAATTGGTAATCATATGTCGTTTTAAAGGTTTAGCCTAGACTGGTAACCTTACATATATATACAATCATGGCCAGGCTTTTATTGTGTCGATAAATGTTTAGCTTGGACGGGTAACTTGACACATCTGTACATGATTAGCTCAGACGAGCTTCTGATGTGAATCATACCTGTGTTTTGAGTTCTTGTACGATGTTTCATCGAGTATCATAAAACATGCAATATGTGAAATTAATGAATTGTGGAATCAAAGGTAATAGAAGATTTGATTGTTAAACTTTGATCCCGCACCAATAGGAGGAAAGGGAATGAATCAGGTATGAAAGTCTGAACATACCATGTGGTGTACTTGATATACAATATGTTTAATAAAGAGTTTGCACTCATTGTGTTGAAAATGGTATTAGTTTGTTGGTAAACCATGAAGTAATCAAGAGTTTAATAAAGAGTTGGCACTCATCGGATAATTTTGAGGTAATCAAGTTGCATCCAGTGCTCATCGATGTAACCGAAGTACAAATGTACCCTACACTCATCGAATCAAAGTTGAAGTAACCCGTACTTAATCTATCCTATGGCATGCCAACTATATTCGACTCTGTCCGAACAATTAAGAGGGTAACAATTTATCCAATTCTGAATATTGCTCAATTTCAAATTCATCATTTTCATTTCATCAATCAAATCATCAGTTCATATGTAACATAGCATGAATCAAACCAAATTAAAATCAATTTCAAATTTTCATTAAGATTTACACTATTTTCAACTTTATTCAATTTGGTCCTCAATCTCAAAATATCAATATTTTCATCAAATTCAATCCAATTAATCAATCTCAACTTACCTCAATATCTTAACATGTTATGCAATACAATGATACAACAATTAAAGCAATTCAAATTGTAGAAATACAAACCAAAGAATTTGAGCTCTTTGTCGACGATTTTAGCTTTTCCCTTCGCTTTTAAGGATTTCGGTTCGTCGTTAGCTACAGATTAACATAAACATACAATATCATTAATAATCAACCCAATTCACATTCAATTATCAATATATACATATTTTTCACTTTATTCAATTTAGTCCCTAAAATCGGAACTAACATACCTTTCAATCTAAAGCTCCAATTTGAAATTGGGTTTTACCATTAACCATTAGGGACCTCCCATATCTTATTTATATAGCAATTTTTTTAGTTAGACATTTTATTCCATAATTTATGAAATTATCAACAAGCAGTACAATCATTTTTCACTTCTAAGCTTAAAATCTATCAATTTAATACCTAAAAATTCAAGAAATCAATAATGGTAACTTTCTAAACTTTAATAGTTTAAAAATTGAGGCATGGGTTAATTGGGTTAAACCCCCACGATTTCAAAAATATAAAATTTGCAAAAATGACTAAATCGCACTAACCAATTAAAACCTCATAATTGAAACCCCAAGGTCGAATGTTCTTTTCCTTCTTCTTACAATTTTGCCATGCATGGAAAGAAAATAGATAAATTCTCTTTCTTTCCACCATGCTAAGTTATTTTAATAGTATAATATTTTAATTAAATAAAAAATTTAACAATATTTTTACAAAATAACCCTTAGGCTTATCATGCTTTAACGTTTCTTCCTCTTGCATACAATGAGAAATAAGCTCATTTAGAGTTCATTTCTCCTTTTGATAATTGTAACTAATTTTGAATCGGTTGAACTGTGCAGGAAGGGATACCAAACCCATAAGAACAAACAATTCCTCAGAAAATTTAATCTTAAGTGCCTTAAGTCTTGAAGCGACATGGAATATCTCCATATTGTACTCCCTCACATTTCTTTGACCCTTTATACTTCATAGACATCAAACAAGTCAGAAGTGATGTCATCTCAACCTTATCATTTTTGGCAAAAAGTTTCTCAATTTCGTCAAAGAAACCCTTGGCCTGATAATCTCTTCAAATTTTGTGCCCCTAAAGGCTTCTGGAATGTTGTGTTTCATGATCATTAGACTTATGTGATTTGAACGATGCCACCTCTCAAAATCCCTTTTAGCATTGAGGTGCTAGCCCTAGTGAGAGGTGCATGTTTTTCTTCTCTTAGTGCAAGGTCTGTGTCCATACAACCAAGCACTATAAGTAAGTGCCTTTTCCATTCCTTGAAATTGGTCCCATTAAGCATAGGTATAGAATTGATATTAGTAGATATTTTGGCAGCAAAAGATGAACTAGTTGAATATAGCACAAAAATAAATAAAAACAAGCTCACGTCAATATTCATAAGTAAACAATAAATTCAAAATAATGGCTAATTCCATCTCAAGATACTAAACATAACATTAATATCAAGTCTTTGGATACTAAAATTAACAGTAAGCGGTACTCTTGTTATAGCAATCAAACATTAACAATAAATTATGTCAAAGAATAAATCAATGTTTGGACTAACATATTGCTCACGTAGAGTACCTTATAATTGTCACACATTTATCACCATAGATGCCGTTGAAATTCTGCAAATATTAACTTACCTTTGGGTCATTTAATAAATGCATAAATCACAAATACATATAATCATTTTCATATTTTAAACAAACTAATCTATGCAAATGATGTCACTTTTGTGACATTTTGTTTCAACTAATCTATTTAAAATATTAGACATCCTTAATTAAAATCCAACTAAAATCTAAATTTATTTATTTTAAAATATTTCTCTTAATTTCATCTTCCAATCAAATTAAAAGATAATATTATATATATATATATATATATATATATATATATCCTTAAACAGCATACATCAAAGTTAAATATAATACAAATATACAATTTGTATCCAATTCAACTATATATAATAAAAATAAATAACCAATATGTATGGTTTCATAACAAAAATCAATCACCATCATCAATCAACTGAATGTCATTTATATATATATATATATATTTAAATATATCAATATTTAAATTTAAAATTCTCATAACAGTTAAAAGTTAAAACTGAAATTTTTTAAACAGTTTCTAAAATTAAAGTTAG
This sequence comes from Gossypium stocksii, assembly GCA_020496765.1. Classification (NCBI taxonomy): domain Eukaryota; kingdom Viridiplantae; phylum Streptophyta; class Magnoliopsida; order Malvales; family Malvaceae; genus Gossypium; species Gossypium stocksii. The sequence continues at coordinate 63,542,572 of CM035622.1, forward strand.
TCTAAATGACGCAATCAAAAAACCCCAAACATTATTCTTTTAACTGAACTTGATATATATTAGATATTAAAAATCAAATATCACATTGGAAGCTTAAATTCAAAGACCAAAATTTATAGCCAATATCGAATAAAATAATAACAGAAAGATCGATAATATACCTATTGAATGCCGTCGTGAAGCTTCAATTATAGTATTTATAGAATTTAATTACACATATAAATTGAAGTATATATTATCATAAACCACAGCAGCGTATGTATGAACTTACAAAACCAAATCAATTGAAGCAAACAAGAATTTCAACCATCTTTGATTTTCAAGATCACACAAATATTCCAAGCCTTAAAACTTAAACTTCGTATAACCCAAAAACTTGTGTAATTTTTATTTTAAATCCTATACTTTTAAAATTCAAAAGATTTAATATGTGTATAATTGAGACACCATATTCATAAAATTCGAGGAATGAATTAATTCAAAATTAATAAAAATAACCCATTCTCAATGGTTTGACATGATGAGGTTCAGATGCCACTTGTTAGAACCAAAAAATCTGATATAAACTAGGAACTATCATGTCAGATCATTAAGAACAAAACTATATGCGGAAGCGTACCTGAATCCATTATTGTAGATTGCCCAGAAGGTTTTGATCTTCCAAGAAAATAGGTTTTTTTTCTTTGTATATTTCTCTGATGGAGATGAAAAAGAAATACGAGATATATCTATTTCTTGGGGACCACTACCACTTCTTAAAATAACTGATTATTAAATCAACTTTTGGGTATTCAGAATTTGGCCCCTCATCAAATTATAAATACTACTTATGATATCTACACATTCTTTCTATGATACTTTAATACATATGACACTTATAACATAATTGATCACTTAATTTTGTATCATACTTTATAATAACATTATACATTATATATATATATATATATATATATATCCATAATTGAGGAATTTAATCCAACTTACCCATAATTCAAAAATCCTATTCAAAATATTAAAAATGAGAGAAATCATCAAAATGATTTACTTCATCCATTCAATAGCCAAACTGGACATTTTCCAAATCATCAAAACTAAATATTCATCTCTTCTGACTTTATTAGCTTGAGAAATCAAATCGTTTAATTTCCCTCAAACCCATACCAACATGGGCTTCGACCTTCGTCAACCACCAAATTTTCTTTTTAAATAAGATTCAATTAAAAAATTCTAATTCATTTAAATTATTTTTTAGAATTCAAATTGTAAAAATAAATTATATTCAAAAATTTATTTTCTTATAATGAAAAGTAGATGAGGTAAAAAAAATAAAGAATGACACATATAATGCTGGGTTTGTGCAAGTATACATAGTCGTTATCAAGTAATAAGTAAGTAAAAGAGTTATCATTCCATAGGGACTGTATATGTTGATCAATATTAATTAATGTTTTACAATTTGGTGATAAAACACAATAATTTTGATTGTTTGATGTAAAACTAAATAACTAGATACAAAATTAACCTCAGTGTGATGAATAATTAAAATGGATGAGATGGATTTAGTAGCAAATTTGCAAGCTTTAACAACAATAACATGAATAGGCTAGAATAATTACAACAATTGACTTGGTTCAATTTCATCATGCTTACAATATTCTGGAAAATATATCATGGCAACTCGATCTTTCATGAATTTTGAAACCAGTATTAAGTCCTTTCGGAATCTTTTACTTAGAAAAACATGCATACTACTATGGTCATATTTAACTAAGGGTTTCTTAGAGTTTATGTGAAGTAATAGGGACGGATTAGGTTTGAAACAATTTAATCACACAAATCTAAGATTTATGCAAGGTAATAGAGCTCTCTCGAGTTATTATGAACCTTTAATTTAATTGGGCTAGGATCTAAATTAAGCATGCACCTTTCAATTAGATAACGTACATACGGTACAGTGCGATGCGGTAAACTACTATACCAGTAAGGTTGCAGCAAGGCTACCAAATTAGATAGTCATACGCAGTGAAGCTAACGTATATGCTATACGGTGTAATACGGTAAACCACTGTACAAACCAATTGCAGTAAAACTGCCAGTTCAGTTCAGCATCAGTCTTCATTCTCTTCAAAATCCCACCCAAAAATGTCTTATGCATGTGTATGAGTGTAGACAGACGAACAGTAACAGATTACCAATTTCAGATAGTCAGTCAGAGATAGACACTCGTATTCAATCAATCAGAGTTAGAATTGTGCACACTCATTACTCAGGTTCAGTAACATTCGCAAGTTAATCACCCAAAACAGTGCTATATTGTCAGTCATTCAAATAGAACTAGTTGCACACTCACACCTCGATAATTGGGTTTAGAATCAGAATGTCACTCACCCAAACACAGATATCAAATAAACCACAGCACAAATCAGAGACTTAACTACCCTCACTAAGCTTGGCCAAGGGTTGAAACATACAGAAACACGATTAGGCACTAATTCGACCTAGAACAAAATCCAGCAAGATAGGGCCATACGCCCGTGTGCTTCGGCCATGTGGAATAACCTAGGCCGTGGAGGGGTCCAAACGCCCATGTTAGGGGTGGCACACTGCCGTGTGACAAAGGCACACGTTTGTGTGATGTAGAGACACTGCCGTGTGAACAGGCCATGTAACTCATTGTCTAATTATGCTAAAATGAAGTGCAGGACAGACACGGCCGTGTGAGGGTTTCACACGCCTGTGTGCCCATCAGATACGGATGTGTGTCCCAAAACACACGCTTGTGTGGAATCCCTAAAACCCTAAATCGGCCACACGGCCATGTGGACAGGCCGTGTGACTCCAAATCCCTGAATCCCTGTTTCCCAAATTCACACGCCCGTGTGCCTAGAGGACACAGCGGTGTGAGAAACGATAAAAAATTTGCAAATCGGCCACACGGCTATGTGGCCAGCCCGTGTGGCACGCAATTTGGCCTGAAAACCCTAATTCACAATATCACACGGCCGTTTGACCCGACACATGCCCGTGTGGCCTTTGGGGAGGTTACGGAACCCCAAAACAACCCAAAAACTACCGCTTTAGCCACTCAAACCGTCCCCAACTTTAGTATTATCAAAAGCGTAACAGAAAATGAAGTTTTCCCCTCACTTCCAATGTCTAAAACCCAAAACCTTCGGGTTAACACACATTCAAGAATTACTGAAACAAAAGTTTGCACAATAAAACTAGTAAACAGAAATAACATAGTCATGGTTTGAATACCACACCTGATTTGTAGTCAAAGAGGACAATAGAGGAGTGAGCTTCCCGAGTCCCCAGTTAAAACCGTTTTCCAAAGGCATAGAGAAAAGTAAAAAAAAAAATGGAGAAAAGAAGAGGAGAAGCAACGTGAAAATAGAAATTAAAATAAAAATCAAACAAAACACAATAATCACCAAATAAAATTAAAAATAAGCTAATAATTAAGTAACAAAATAAAACTATATAGTTGTTTTAATACTCAAAACGCACGTGCAAAAACTCAAACCCAGAACCTTGATTTACACTAACACTCACTTAACCACCAGACTAGCAAGCCCATCATGACATGAAATTGCCCAACTTAACTCATGTGTGCAAGCACCTGACTGTTCCTATGCCCAAAAATTTGCTTGACCCAAAAATTTGGGGCTTTACAAAGTGACATTCTCTTGGCCCAATTTCCTTGCCTTTGCCATCCAACTAAGGTGAAATAAAACTCATGTCCATGTGTAATTAAAATAAGCTTCACAAATTATTAACTACATGGTCCTACTGCAACAATTAAATACAAGAAATTATTATGTAGCATGAAATAATTAAATTATGCACAAATTTAATACATAAAAGCATAAAATTGCATATTTTACCAAATCATGCACATTATCTCAGTATAAACAAAATTCACCCAATTAACTATCAAATATTCGGGATTAACATTACTTTTTAAGTAAAAAGGCACCATAAAAAACTATAAAAACTCTATATAATTTAGAGTTTAAAACACACCCCAAAAAACTGGGTTAGAATAATTGAGTTTGTGAAAATCAAGAGTGGTCACGCCCCAATTTATAAGGTTACCTTTTTGCATTTATAAATCGTAAGTTTGAAATAGATACCGAAATCAGAGTTAAATAACAAGTGAAGTCTAGGTGGATTCTTCCTTAGGTATTGGTTTTATCAATTAGTTTTCCCAAAGTAGTTTTCCAATTTATTCTTTGTTGCATCTTTAGTTTAGTTAGAATTTTTAGTTTACAAGCAACTCCCCTTTATTTCTAGGCTAGGTAATAGAAAGAAAGTTATTACTAATTCTTTTAGTTCCTTGGATTCGACATTCTGGCCTTACCACTAACTATACTACTATTTGATAGGTGCACTTGCCTTTTATCGTGATAATAGTTAGGTTCTAGGTACGATCATAAAAATATTAAAACTTATCACACACATCAAGTTTTTGGCGCCGTTGCCGGGGAACTAAAACATTAGGAACACTCAATTTCTATTACTTTAGCTATCTTTACTTTTATTGCAATTTATTTTTATTTTAGGTTTTATTTACTAAAATTTTCTTTTTGTTCTTCTCTGATAAGTGTCTCTAATTTATGACTAGAAGAAACTCGTCAGGACCACTATTGTTTGATAGTGATTTAGAAGCTACAGTCCGTAGAGACCGAAGAGAAATAAGGCAAAGCTTACAGTACACAGAAGAAGAGCAAGAGGACATAACCAGTATTATTGAAGAGATGGAAGCAAACCAAAATAATCAGCTACCTCCAGTCGTAGCCGCAGATCCTGTGAATCAAAATCCTATTCCTCGTACTATGTATGATTATGCTAAGCCTAATTTAGCTAGTACTGGATCTAGTATTGTTAGGCCTGCTATTGCTGCAAATAATTTTGAACTGAAACCTAACACTATTCAAATGATTCAATAGTTTGTTCAATTTGATGGTTTGCAGGATGAGGATCCTAACGTACATTTAGCTAACTTTTTAGAATTCTGTGACACATTTAAAATTAATGGCGTTTCTGATGACACTATTCACCTTCGATTATTTCCCTTTTCTTTGAGAAATAAGGCAAAACAGTGGTTAAATTCTCTACCCAAAGGGTCAATCACTACTTGGGAACAAATGATCAAAAAGTTTTTACTTAAATACTTTCCGCAAGCTAAAACGGCAAAGTTGAGGAATGATATCTCTTCTTTTGTGCAGATAGATTTAGAGACACTCTACGATGCTTAGGAGAGATACAATGATTTATTGAGAAGGTGCCCTCACCATGGGTTACCATTGTGGCTACAGGTTTAAACTTTCCACAACAGTTTGAATCCCTCAACAAGACAGATGATTGATGCAGCTGCCGGTGGAACCATAAATAACAAAACACCTGAGGAGGCTTATGAGTTTATAGAGGAGATGTCACTAAATAATTATCAGTGGGAAGTCATGAAAACAAAGCCACAAAAATGTAACGCCCCAAAAATCCCAAACTTCTTTTTGTGTGGTTTTTATGTGAATATGTGCTTAGTAGTCTTAGGCAAATATTATTTGGGTGTTAGAAGGCCCATAGTAGAGTTTGGGTCCAAGTTTAAAAGGGAAAATATTAAATTTATTTTGGAGTTTAATTTTAGGCTTCTAGAAGATTGGTAGTGGCGTGAAGCTGGACTCTCAGAGAGGTAATCAGAAGAGAAAATTTAGGAAAAAGATTAGGGAGTTATCAGGGACAAAAAAGAGGAGATGAGAAGGGGGAAGTGATGGAGCTGAATTGGGAATTGAGGCTATGGCCTAAAAATATGTGCCGAATTTGGGATACTAGGCTAATGCCAAATTTCTCATCTTTTTCTCAAGTGCCAATTTGTATTTTTTTCTTTCTTCTTCTCTTCTTTCTTCTTTTTCTTGCTGAATTCTTCCTTTCCATTTTGTTTCATCCATAGCTGAATCTTTCCCTTGCTAATTAAGTCATCCATTGTTTTGTCGAAACCCCTAGTGGTCCCATTATTCTTTTCTCTCTTAAAAGTAGAAGAACCATACCCTTTACCGATTTCTCTTGTTCTCCATTACAATCTATTTTGCTACCCTGAATCAAGGGGGTTAGGAGTCGATTGCATATTCAGTAGATATTTAGGCCGCAAGATTCAAGGTAATTTCGGTAAGTATCTCATTCTCAATTTCGATTTTTTAAAGGGGTGGCTGAATATATGTGTAGCCTATAAAGGTGACTCGTGTGGAAGAGGAGTCATCTGATGTTGATAGAATATGTGTGTTGATGCAGATCTAAGAATATTCGGGATTAATTGCTAAGGGAAAGGCTAGAAAAGCCGAAGGTACACAGTAAGGCCACGGTAAGGCTTCGGGATTTGATAAAGTTATAGTAAGGTTTAGAATTGATTCGAAAGTGATTTTGATTGTAGGTCAAGGCTGAGGATAATGTAGTGCGGGTCGTCAATCAGGTGTGTACAAACACTACACACACGATATTGACAATGCCGAAAAGCCGAAATGCAGAAAGTGGCTAAATGGGCCCGGTGGGCCCTGAGGCTAAGTTTTGTGAAATTTATTGATTTGGTTATATGAATTGAGTTAGTCATGCATATTACATGATTTGAATTGGATTTGGGCCTAATGGGCCATATGGTTGAGAATGGGCTTTGTATATGGGTTTGGGCTTAGTATCTGTTAACTGCCAAACATTCATAAAACTTAAAAACACAAATGCAACCATGGACAAGTCATAAGGTTGAAGTGTGGTAATGGGTATATGCATGTCTAGGATTGGATCTAGGAAGAGCTTGGTACTTAAGCGGTCTCAATGACCCACTTCCTCTTCTTTGGAATCCTACCTGGTACAGAGTGCTTGTTCACTTTGGCCAACGGGGACTTGTTAACGGGCCAGGTAGGTACTGAATCCATAAAACTTAAAAATGACCGAAATGCCCTAAGAGCAAAAATAACTAAAATACCCCTATGTGTTAAATGTAGGATTTATGTTACATGTATGATTGCAGCATTCACATGATATTCTGTTTAGGTTGCATAGGGGTGGGAATTATGGTACGGAGGAAGAATTTGAAGATCGCATGGTTGCTTGACGAACGTGGATCCACCGTTGGCTTTTAAAGCCCAATATGTGATTAGTAGCTTTGCTGCAACGTTAGGTAGTACCGCAACCGGGCTACCATTACTGTGTAGCGAATGGGTGGGTCGATTTAAAAATCCCCACAGATGTATAAGGTTGGTCGGGAAATGTTGTGTAGCAGATGGATTACAGGGGAGGGTTTTTACTACATTGCATATTTAATATATTTATGATGTTACTGTGATTAGGGCTTAAGCCCAATTGATTGCTTGCATGTTAATGATTGCTGAAGGTTGTACACACTGAGTTTTGAAAGTCACACCTTCTTTTATTTTCTTAGGAAATCCCTAGTAGGCAGTTCGACGAACGTAGGGACTCGGAAGTGGCCAGCTAGCAAGACGTTTTATTTTATTCCTTTTTCTTTATATTTCTTAAGTATTTTGATTTCGGAATGTAATAAGGCTTTACCTCTACTACTTGTTACATTGAACACTTTATTTTATTTCTCCTAGGTTTATCTCAATTTTTTTGGGGATTTTATTCAAAATTAAGCTTCCGCGCATAAAAAGATCTTTCTAAAAATAATTTTTAACTTATAGAAAGACAGATTGATTTTTTAAACACAAGTCGTTTGAAAAAGAACTTTAAACTAGAATTTTACTCAAATTTCTTAAGAAAGGTTTTCAATGAAAAACAAGGTTTTTCGCAAAAACACTTCAATGTGACACACCAGACTTGGGCCTAACTTCTAGGTCGGGTTTGGGGTGTTACAAAAAACTACCGGTGTTTTTAATGTTGACGCAGTCACAATGCTATCAAATCAGGTAGAGCTCTTAAATAAAAAGATTGACGGTTTAGTTGGCTCTACGCAGGTACATCCAGTGAAGAGGTGCGATTCAAATGGAGGAGGAATGTACAACATAGATCATTCATCCCACGATCCTACCACAGAAAATGAACAAGCCAACTATATGGGTAATAATTCTAGATATCAAAATAACCATTTTAGTAACACTTATAATGCAGGTTAGAGGAACCACCCCAATTTCCCGTGGGGTGGTCAAGGAAATCAGGGACCACCACACCCTCCAGGCTTCCAACAACCACCTTACCAGTAAGAGAAAAAGCCGAACCTTGAGGAGATACACACAAAATTTATCTCAGTATTAGAAACCCATTTTTAGAATATCGAGAAGACACTTAAAAATTAGCAAGCATCAATTCAAGGTCTTGAAACCCAAATAAGTCAGCTTGTTAAGCTGATCTCTAAATGACCACAAGGTGGTTTGCCAAATAACACAAAAACTAACCAAGGGAGCAACTCTATGCCATCACTATGCACGACGAAGAAGGGTTAGTTGAATGTAAATATGAAGAGAGACAAGAAAATGTGGTAAGTGATGGTAAAATTATGGTAAGTCATGGTACACAAAAATCGGTAAGTAAGGAGTATAAACCTTATGTCCCATACCCGAATGCGACAAGGAAAGATCATACAAACGAACAATTCGGTAAATTCCTTAAACTCTAAAAAAATTTATATATTAACTTACCGTTTATTGAAGCTCTTTCGTAGATGCTGAATGCAGTTAAATTTTTAAAGGAACTTCTAGCAAACAATCAGAAATTGGATGAATCATCGCATGTAGAGCTAAATGCAGTTTGCTCAGCCATTCTGCAAAACAAGCTACCCAACAAACTAAAAGATCTAGGGAGTTTTACGATTCCTTGTTTAATTGGTAGCTTAGATGTGAAAAATGCCTTGGCTATTTTAAGGGCTAGCATAAACGTAATGCCTTATAAAATGTTTAAACAACTAGGTCTTGAGAAATCCAAACGAACTAGAATGAGCATTCAATTGGCTGATAAAACCATTAGATTTCCTAAGGGTATAATTGAAGATGTACTTGTTAAAATTGATAAATTCATATACCCAGTGGATTTTGTTGTTCTAGACATGGATGAGGATAGCGATGTGCCATTAATTTTAGGGCGACCCTTTTTAGCAACTGCTAGGACTATCATAGATGACGGCACAGGTGAACTCACACTTCGCGTAGGCGATGACACAATTACTCTGCAAGCTCGTAATTCTAATAGAATTTTAATGATAAAGATGTTATTATGAGTTCTTGTAATAAGAATAATCCCACTGTTCTACCTCCTTTGCAGGATACTCTTAGCGAATGTAAAATTGAGCCACATTCGAGTTCATGCTACAATAACAGAGCAGTCCAGGAAAAGCGAATGTTACGGATTGACGAACTAGACGAGTGGCGAAACTATAGCAAGAAGGAATCGAAAATATGCCACGCCGAACCACAGCATCACCATGATGACCCTAAGGTAAAGAGGAATCCATTTAAGGTAGTGGATAAGGTATTATTACAGGAGGAGGACCCTCGAATGTCGAATTTAAAGCTTCATATAGGTGACACACCTCCCTTCACAGTAATGAAAATCTTTCCCTATGGTACAGTCGAGATAATGCATAAAGATTTTAGCACCTTCAAGGTAAATTATACTCAACTAAAACCTCACTTTGATAAGATTGATAGCAGGAGAGAGGAGCTTCAACTCCTCGAACCACCGTGACCATGTGAAATTAAGGTAAAGTCGAACTTAGACGCTAAATAAGTGCTTCCCGGGAGGCAACCTGGGTACTAACGCTTTTAATCTCTCTAATTTTAGTTTTTAACATTTCAATCATTAACTAAGCCCTGAAATGTAGGTCTCTCAGACCCACACGGCTAGGCACACGGGCGTGCTTTATGCCATTGGCACACCAAGAGTGGAGATATGGCCGTGCGACACAGTAGTGTGAAAACGGGGAAATAATCTTCCCAAGACCTGGCTTTCGACAAATTGCCACAGCCGTGCGATGTGGCCGTGGGCGAACCTGCTAAATTAACATGGGCGTACAATACGCCCGTGTCCCTAAGCCATGTTTAAAGCTGAGAAATTAGCACGGGCATTTTACACGCCCGTGCCTGAGACCCGTGGTCAAACCTGCTAATTAAACAAGGGCGTGTGACATCATACACGGGCGTGGGAGAAGTGAACAATATAGGACACAGCCGTGCGGCACGGCAGTGTGAACCAGTATGCCCAAAGAACACGGCGTGGCCCAACTATCAGGGGCACCAAACCCTAAAATTTTGAATCACATAGGCTGACCGTAAGGCACACGGGGATGTCATAAACCCCTTCACTATTCACTCATCCTCTTCCATCAAACTCTAGCCACCAACCTCCTCCAGTAGCCGCCGCTCCTCTCTAGCGCCACTATTACCTAAAAACTGACCACCACCACTCTTCCATTCTCCTCCACCCTCTTACTCTTTTCTTTCTCCCTCAGCTCAAAAACCCCAAACTACTTCCTTCCCCATTCTCTTCCTCCCCTCCCCACCCATAGTCAAAACCACCAGCCCCCTTACCTCTTCAGTGCCATCCCGCCTCTAACCATCGCAGTCTATGCCCGTACGCCCTCACCACACCTGTGCGAGGCACACCCCCAGATTCCAATCTTTCTCCATCGGTTCCCTCTTTTTCTCACCTTTCTTTTAATTGTTACTTTTATTTTTGTTATTTATTTACTGCTCATATACTTAGAATCTATTCACATATCCTGGATTTTATCTTTTACCAGTCACACTAACTATGTCATAAGAGATGAATGAATAATCATGCTATTTCAATGGTTGCCATTACAATTGCTATTGGCTGAGTTTTGTTCTAAATCGATTATTTCTTAGATTAGCCGAGACAATTGATTTATCTAAGCATTTTTCCAATAAACTTTTAAGTAGGATTACACTCATATAGGTTGTCTGATGTTCTTGCTAGTTTTCACTACCACCTATAGACGGTAATGTCCCAGTATGATAATCCCAAAACGATCCAATTTCGTTTTGGTGGTTTGGTACGCCAACTAAGTGTACTTGAGTTCGGTGTAGCATTAGGCTTATATACCGACAGATTCATAGAGGAAGAAGACCTATCCGAGCTCCATCGTCACATCCACTGCTCTCCATCAAAATGTTGGAGGGCCCTGATCGCTACTTCAGCCACCTACAATCCCAGTCGCTCTAAGATGATGGCTCTCTCCCCATCACTAAAATACCTACACACCATCCTTGCACACACCTTGACGAGTCGACGAGAGAGCACCAGCTTCGTCAACACCCACGACGCCTATTTTATGTGGAGTATAGTGCACGGGCATGTATTTGACCTTGCTTATTTCATCGCCTTCGCCATTCAACATCAGACAGAGCGACACAGTAATGGGGTAATTTCCATGGGGCCATATATGACGTGCCTCGTGAGATATTTCGGCGTCCTCAACATGGTGGTGCAATCATCCTCCCTCACTCTTATCTGTCAGATGTCCCTTCAGGGCATCTCAAGCATGCTTTATATGAGGATGATCGAGCGACGACGTGGGACAAATCCTCCTCAGTACTGTCTAGCTCAATTTACCCAGCAAGAGGACCTAGAGGACATTACTGATGATGTCCCTCCATCTTACGAGGAGCCACCGTCTCAGCAGCCGCCCATTCATCATCTAGTTCATGCAGCTGCTTCATACTCTGACATATCTGAGCGCCTTATATGATTCGAGCAGTAGCATTTTTAGTGTTTTGATCATATTGATGCTACTCTCATCAGATTTTCCAACATCTCTACATCTCATCACCGCCCCCACCTCACGAACCATCTGAGGATCAGGACTTTCGATTCGTCTTATCTTTTTCTTTATTTTCCTTTTTATTTTGTTCTTTATTTTTATTATTGTTTTTCTTTTTAGATTTCTTTAGCTATAACTTTTTCTTTATTTAAATTTCAATATTCTAAAAACTTAGCATAATATATTTTGAACATTTTATATCAGCTATTTCTTAACGAGTAACCATGCTAATTTATATTCCCTAAAGTCTTATTGATGTCATCACAGTTGCACAAAGCCTTAAAGCTCAATAGTATTCTGCCAAATCCAACTCTAATGGAAAACCTACTTCATGACTGCCATGTCCTACTCAACCGTGGCTATAGCCACCAAGGTTTTGACACAGCAATCGTGGATAGGCAATCTTTACAAACTCAAAATACCCTCCTCAAACCTCACTGTTGCCCTAGCCTCCAAATCAAGTTTCCACACTTCCACCATCCAATTTTCAAGGAGTTTCATTTCTCTCCCTATCTTATGATTTTATGCTTATATTTTAAATAATTCTATCCTTGTACATTGAGGGCAATATACATCTTAAGTGTGGGGGGGATTCACTTTCACTTTTTGCATTATTCTCAAATCCCTAAATTCTGTCTTGTCTCTCAAGTCACTTTCTCATATCACTATTAGAATGAATTCTGATTGATTTATGATCTTTATTGATATGTATCAGATTAAGACATAGGTATTTGTGCTTTGATTATTCAAACTTTAACATGATAAGTTGAAATTTTTGAGAATTTAAAATTTTTCTAGGTTGTTTCCCCCAATCTAGGTATTATCTTGAAATTTGAAATTCACAGAATTGACATCAAAAGCCATAATTCTAGTGAGATTTTTTAGCCTTTTGAGCATACATCCCTTCATGCTCACTTTTATTGTTGCTTTGAGTGAGTCAATATTGATTTGTTATTCTAGAACTTACTTCGATTATGCATGCCAAGACCATACCATTGATTTGATATGTCGAAATGATAAAGGCACTTAGGTTTAACCCACTTACTCCATAAAAGCATACCCTCATAATTAACCATTAGTGAACCCCCTTGAACCTAACAAACCATTTATTGATTTACCCTAAATATTAACCCATAAACCTATTTTTGATTCTTTGAGAATTTCCCTCACTCTAATTTGATCCCCATTTTTGTCGAGATTTGAGTTGAATAATTATCTAGCTATATTCTCCCCCTTAATTAGTAAAGTTTAATTAATTCGATTTATTTTGAAAAATAATAATGATAATAATTCAGTTCTAATTTGATGTTTCATATATTTCTATGTAATTGTGAGCTTCTGATCTTAAACGATGTTATTCAGGAGGAAAAGCTTAATTCTAGGAATATGTTTCAATGATAGAGATTTTTCTAGTTAGATGATTTATTAGTTCAATCTTGATTCTAACCTTTTTTTTCAGCTTGTGACCACACCCCTAACCAAAGCCCCATTACAACCCTCTAAAGACCTTTTGATCGATGTATCATCTCAATCTATAGTGGTGGAGATTTGATTTTCATGCAAGCTAATGGTAATAACTTTTCATGTTGACTAATGAGTGCTTAATTTCTGAACCCTAAACACTTCGAGTGAATAGAGTGAATCTTTAGTGAGGATGTCAACTCTTGTTCATTTTGAATTCAAGGTAATTACTTAGAAGAGAGGAGAATACCTATGTTTCCGTGATAAGATTCTCAACCTAGATTGTTTGAAACTTTGATGTTCTTTTAGTTGAATTCTCGATGTATGATTACTCATGGATTGATTCGAAACATTATTGATAAGATTTATAAGTTAAGAAGGACGAGTTTTAATTGTAAGTTGAGGATTTTGCTTGAGGACAAGCAAAGGCTTAAGTGTGGGGGTATTTAATAAACTGTAATTTATACATATTTTTACCCCATGCTTAGCATAATTTTGGATGAATTATCCCTTGAATTATGGAATTTGATGCTCCTTATCCTTTAATTTCATGTTTTATACTTAGGTGAGCATAGGAGAGTGAAAAGAACAAGAAATGGGCCAAAAATGGAGAAAATAGGCCGGAGTGAGAATTTAACACGGCCTGGAGTTCATCACACGGGTAAACCACATGCTCGTGCCAAATGAGCAGACTTGAACATGGCCTGAGCCCGATTCACATGGGCGTGCCACACAGGGGCGCCACACAAGCGCGTCTCTGTCATGACGAGTTTTAATTTTACACGGAAAAAGCTACTTAGGGGATAAGAAAGGTATTCCGGAGTCTATATAAACACCCTAGGAGAGGACTTAATAGGGGGACAGAGAGTAGAAGGCAGGGAATTACTCAAGGAAAGTAGATTGATCCATCTCAGAAGCGAGGATCTATATCAAGATTGAAGATCTCCCTTCAATTCCTTCAGGAGTTTTGGGTTTTCTTTATGTTTCGTTGTTTCCCTTATTTTGAGATGTTTTCTCTTTTTATTATGAACTAAACCCCTAAATACCTGAGGGGTTGAAACCTAAGACAAATCTTGTTATTGTTATCTAAATTATAGGATAAATATTTGATTTGTTCTTAATTGTGTTTTTAATTCTTGAATTGATATTTCAGGATATTAATTCAAGTCGAATGTGCTTATTCATTGGAGCAAAAGTCCTTGTTTAAGAGTAGATCCAACACAATTAAGCGAAGTTGATCGCAATCCTAGACATAAGACGATGAAAATCTGCCAGATTAGAGTCAAATCTAATAGAGGGATCCATAGATCGAGTTAATGCAAAACTAGGGGTTTTAATTAGAAAGAGATTTCAATTAATCAACCTAGGGTTAGTTGTTTTTAGTCTTGGCGGAGATATTAACATAATTTAGGGATCTCTACGGATCAAGTCAAATGAAGAAATCGTCTAATTCAAAGTTAAATAACAAGTGAAGTCTAGGTGGATTATTCCTTAAGTATTGCTTTTATCAATCGGTTTTCCCGAAGTAGTTCTCCAATTTATTCTTTGTCGCATCTTTAGTTTAGTTAGAATTTTTAGTTTCCAAACAACTTCCATTTATTTCTAGGCTAGATAATAGAAAGAAAGTTATTACTAGTACTTTTAGTTCTTTGGATTCAACGTTCCGGTCTTGCCACTAACTATACTACTATTTGATAGGTGAGCTTGCCTTTTGTCATGATAATAGTTAGTTTCTAGGTACGATCATAAAAATATTAAAACTTATCACTCACGTCAATATCTTACATTAAATCTAAACAATATTTTTCGGTTCATGACAAATCTTTCAACAATCTTGCAAAATCTTGAAATCAGCCATTAATTCTTATGTAAATATTATTTAGAGGACCTGATTTAAGTGAATTGGATCAAAATCAGGCATGAGGAACACCAGACTCCCAATGAAAGGTGTGTGTTCTTTTACAAGTAAATTAGGGCAAATCAAACTTCAATTTAGGACCACACGGATGGACTACACCACCATGTGCCCTGGAAACACTAGGGTAGTTCGTGAACCACATAGCCTAAACCCTTCCACATGATCGTGTCTCCATTGTAGCCTAATTTTGCACATTTCACATCACCATAGTCTATTACACGGCTTGACCAGACACCCATATAACCTCTTCACACAGCCTATAGCCTCTTATATGGCTGGCCATACGACAATGTGACCCTTATTCTACAAAATGTACAGTTTTGCCTAGAAATTTATCTTATGTTTAGTTTAATCCCTAATTGACACCTAAATTGTTCTTATAAGTTTTTGTGCACTTAATTGATCCTTGACTTAGTGTTCATACAAAAATCTATGACTTATATGCCTAAATTGATACTATTTTAATTTGTTTATTAATATTGTCTAGTTGAATCATTACGATGATATGGATAAACAAGTGATATTAATCATGCCTACTGTTAAAGTTTTATTGATAAATTGTGAGTCTTAATACTGTTATCGCCCACTGAATACATAATAAACATGTCATTGCTAGTGTTGAATGGAATAAGTGTAAAATATGCCTATAGATTTCTACATTGTTATAGTATGAAGTATGCCATATTGCATTGCATGAGGCAGGATGTGTACCAACCTGATTTTAGCTAAGTTGGAACAATGGTTTTGGAACAACAAGTAAGAGGTCGTAAAATTATTTTAATATTATTTTTTGCATTTACTGCATGTGGTTAGATATATGTGAAAGTTTCATAAAAAAATTTTAGTGTTTGGTTGCTTAATTTGCAAAAAGGACTAAATCACATAAGATGCAAAAGTGACATTCCATTTGTTCAAATGTGTATTTGCTATGGGTAGTTAAATTTGAGGTCCTTATAATGTGATTAGACCTTAATTAGTGGATTATGACATAAATGGACATGATTCGTAATGCATTAAAGGTTATTAATTAAGGGTATTTTAGTAATTGTATAAATAAATGATAATTAAATAAAAAACCTATTTTCTTCTGTCCATCTTCTTCACCATCGATTGGAAGGATAGAAAAACACCATTGGAGGATTTAAAGCATTCAGTTGAGTAATCCCTAGATGTAAGTCCCTTTTTGTTGGGTTTTTAATATTTTTGTATTTTTATAATCGTTGTAGCTCGTACTAGCTAGCCCGTACCTTGATTTTAGAAATTTTTGATAATTTTGTGAAGCACCATTGTTGAATTTATGTGTTTTGTGATGGTTGATAATGAAATATGGAAGATAGATGTTGGATTTAAATGTTTTGTAAAGTGATTTTTAGTGAAAATATAAAATAGGGATTAAATTGAAAAATGTGTAAAGTTAGTGGTTAAAATGTGAAATAAATGAAAATTTTGGGCTGCTAGGGACCTATATAGAATTCGACCAAGCAGGGGTCTTATAAGGTTTTGTGTAATTTGTAATTTTATGACATAAGGACTAAATTGTGAAAAAAGTGAAATATATGCGGTAAATGTGTAAATGTGTTTTAAAGAGTGATTTGGATTAATTTGAATGAATTTGTGATTAAATTAGATAAATTTGAATACATATAGATCAAGAAAGAAAGAAATCAGAATTAGATTGGGAAAATCGAAGGTTATCGAGTAGTCGACCCAATACGTCCATCCCGAATACGAGGTAAGTACAGATGCAAATAAATGTCTTTAAATTGAATTATACATGTTTATGTGTCATTGAATTGCATTAAATGCCAAATGATCAAATACGAGCAAGAATCGACAGAGTTACAATGTTCGAAAGCCCCGTACGAACATTAAGAAGAATCTAGGATACAAATGTCATGACATTAGGATTTTCTAAGATGTGATTACATGTAAGAACATGTCTAGGACATTGGCATCGATATATGATTTTGTGTAAGACCATAGCTGGGCTATTGGCACCGATATGTGAAAACATGTAAGACAATGTCTCGGATATTAGCATTGTATGTGATATATGAGACTTCCGATTATCCTTAGCAATTCCAAATGGTTCAACAAGCAAAGTCAAGAAGGGAATGAATGTGTGAATGAGTTAACCGATCCAGGTATATATGATGTTTATATGAATATTTAAATGGAAAGGTAAGTATGAAGTTAAAGAATGATATGTGAATTACATGAGAAAGGATTTTAAATATGAATATGATTAGCTATGCATTGATGTTGTTATTGTTCTTACGATTTATTTGTATATGGCCTACTAAGCTTTTGAAAGCTTACTTTGTGTGCTATTTTTCCTTATTTTATAGAGTATCGAAGCTAGCTCGGACTCAGGGATCGTCAGGAACCATCGTTGCACTATCGATCCCTATTTCGGTACTTTTAAAGCTTGTAAATATAGTATATGGCATGTATAGGTTAGTGCCAATATGGTATGTTTTGTGTTGTGAACCTTGCCATATGAGTTGGCTTTAAATTGATGTTAATATTGTTGTTTATTTGGCTCATTTTGAGAAGTATGACATATAGTATAAGATGTGTTTATAATGTTTCATGTTTTGGAATTACTTGAATTGGTAATTTTGGTTATTGGATGAATAGGTATTTTGGTAAGTTATTCATGATGAATATTGATTGTGAATTGGCATAGTTTTGGTAAGAGATTTGGATGTAGGATTTGGTTAATTGAATGTTGAGTATGTGTAATATTGGAACTAGGTGAATAAATGATTTTGGTATATGAAATAAGTGTGTTTTGGTATAACAATTGTGTATTGAATTGGTTGATGATATTATGGAATGAAATATGCATAATTTGTATGGTCCTAGCTACCTTTTGGTCATGAATTATGCTTGGATTTATGCTTGTAGGGTAGAGCCTTTTTGGGTGGGTGGTAAATTGGCCTCGTAAATGGCCTATTTTTGTCCACATGGGCAGATTCACGGGCGTGTGTCTTAACCGTGTCGTTCAAGGGTTCAATTCGAATTGAGCCTGGGTGCTCCACACGATCTCGCACATGGGCATGTGACAGGCCGAGTGGCAAAGTCAGTATACCCTATAGGTTTGGCATAGCCGAGCAGACGGCCCAAACATGGCCGTGTGAGGCTATTTCAAATAGGCACACCGGTTGGACACACGGGCGTGTGACTGGCCGTGTGGCCAAGTTAGTACAGCCCCTAAATTTCACATGGCCTGACACACGGACGTTTCCTTAGCCGTGTGGTACAAGTCAATATGTATGCCCTGTTTTCACACAGCCTATAACACGGGCGTGACTAAAGCCGTGTGAGTCACATGGCCTATTCACACTCACACGGGCGTGTGACCTTTGTTACTTAAAAAATTTTAAAGTTTTGGAAACTTTTATACAAGATCGATTTAGTCCCGAACCTTTCCTAAAGCATGTTTAAGGTCTCGTAAACCTACTTAAGGGACATTGTATATGTGATTGAACTTTATTTGATGATGGTTGATTATGGATTTGTTAAATGAATGATTAAAGTTATGTTTCGATCGGTAATACCTTGCAACCCTAATCTGGCAACGGATACGGGTTAGGGGTGTTACATTTTATTGGTAACAGAGCTACGGTTTAGTCGATTCTAGGACTAATGTAGCGTGTGAGAGTCTAGCTATACATGCCATATATATGAATTTGTGATAGTGTGATGATTCTTGACATTTTAAATGTGTTTTCGTATAGTAAATGGATCCCTAACATGCCTTAGCTGATGATGTTGAGAGTAATAGGCTCACTCCCGTTCAAGGAGCAACGCTGGCTAATTTTAGGCTGATTACAACTAGCCATGAGGGAGAGGTTGTAATAGCTCAGATTAGACCCTAGTTAAAATAGTAGTTTCGGAACCACATATCCGAGGTCATAAAAATATTTTAATATTATTTTTCATGTTTACAACATAATATATGATATGTGTGAAGGTTTCGTGTGAAACTTTTATTGTTTGTGTGATCGATTTGTGAAAAAAAGACTAAATCGCAGAAAATGCAAAAGATGTGTTCTAATCGAATAAGTGCTGAATTGCTTTGATATATTAAATGTGAGATCCTTTTGTTGTAATTTGACCATTGGTTTAATGAATGGACAAGTATTGTCATGAATTAGTGGGATTCTAATGATTTTATAAAGGTTAAATATGGTATTTAATTAATAATGACATTATTAATAAAACAAAGTTAAAAATTGTTCATAATTTGTGCTCTTTCACCGAAAATAAGAGAAGAAACCTAGGGCTTGAAGCTTTTACACATTCGACACTCATTTTGCTCAATTAAGGTATGTTTTTAGTTTGTTTTGATAATTTCTATGTTTTTGAGATTGTTGCTTAGTACTCTAGCTAGCCCATGCTTGAATTTCTGAATTTGATGATGATTTTGAGATATGCCATTGATGAATATGTGAGTTTTGTGTTGTTAAATGGTGAAATATGAAAGCTTGGTGATAAATAAACATGTTTTGTATTGTAATTTTTGATATATTTACTTATTATGGACTAATTTGTGAAAATAAGAAATTGAGGGGGTTAAATGTGAAATAAATGAAATATATGGGCTACTAAGGACTCAAATGATATTCGGCCAAGCTTGTGATTAATGAGATTATGTGAATTTTGTGTGTTTTTGTAACAACGACTAAAATGTCAAAAATGTGAAATTATAGGGGTTAATGTGTAAAAAGGCCAAATTATGTGTTTATGAATTGAATTGAATGAATGTGAGATTGAATAAGTGAAATTTGAATTTATATAGATCAAGAATGAAAGAAAACAGAATTAGATTGGGGGAAATCGAAAGTGGTCAAATAGTCGGTTCAATCCGTTCATTTTCGTACGAGGTAAGTTTATATGCAAATAAAAGCCTTTAAATTGAATTATATGTGTTTATTTGTCATTGAATTTTTATGAATGTTGAATGAGAAATTACGAGCAAGAATCGACAAAGTGAGGATACCCGAAAGTCTCGTACAAACCTTAGGAATAGTATAGGATACGAATGTCATGACATTAGGTTATCGAGATGTGATTACATGTAAGACCATGTCTGGGACATTAGCATTCTATTGAGATAATGTGTAAGACCATGTCGGGGACATTGGCATCGTATTATGATTCCATGTAAGACCCTGTTTGGGATAGTGGCATCGATATGTGATAACTTGTAAGAACATATCTGGGATATGGCATTGTACGAGCTTATGTGATTTTCGAGTATCCTTAACAATTCCGAATGGTTCAATGGGCAAAGTCAAGTCGAGAAAGAATATGTGAATGAGCTAAGTGACTCAGGTATGTACGAGATTCATACGAGTATTGAAAAGGGGAAGTATTTGATGAATTCAATTAAGATATTGAATATATGTTCAATGAGAGAGGTTTGTGAATTTGAATGTGATTATCTATGTTTAGCATATTTGAATTAATATGCAAATATTCATGTGATGACTTTATTTGTATATGGCTTACTAAGCTTTTAAAGCTTACTTGTATGTTCTTTCCATGATTTATAGATTATTGAAGCTAGCTCGGACATCGGGGATCATTGGGAACCATCATCACACTATCGACTACTTGTTGGTATTTTTGGATGCTTGTAAATATGGTATATGGCATGTATAGGCTATTGTGTTGATGATATGTTTTGAGATATGGTATAGCCATGAGATTTGGCTTGCTTTTGTTTTAAATGTTGGTATGTATTTGGCCATTTAAGTTGGCCTAAATTATGTGTTGGATAAGTGTTATATGTGATGTAGATAATGTCTTATGTTTTGGCATTGTTTGCTGTGGTTGTTGATATGACTACAGGGTTGCCCATTTGGTTACTTATTAATGCTTGAGGAATGGTATATTATGGTATGATTTATAGATGATGAATTGATATGTTTGAGAGGCATGATTTAGTTGATGGAAAGGTGATGAAAATACAATTAAAAGTTATGTGAGTTTGATGATTGTGGCATATTGATTTGGTATGTTTTTGGCTATGGATTGTGTATTTAAGAGGATAGTTTCTAAATGGCATGAAATGTGTTTGGAATAACATGTTTTTTTCACTTATATATGTGTTGAAATGATACCAATTTGGTTGCTTTGTGTGCATGAGAAAGGGGTGGCAAATTGGCTCTACAAATGGCCTATTTTTTTGTCCACACGGGCAGAAATATGGGCGTGTGTCTCAACTGTGAGGTACCCTTTTGAATTAAGTGAGTATACCCTATAGGTTTGACACGACCTAGACACACGAGCGTGTCTGCTGGCCGTGTGTAATACACGAGTTGGCACATGGGCGTGTGGCCGATTGTGTGACCCAAGTTAGTAACCCCTCCAGTTTTCCCACGGCCATGGCACACGGGTGTGTCTTCTGCTGTGTGGTGCAAGTCAGAATGTATGCCATGTTTTCACACGGCCTGTGACTCCTCACACGGCCTGTTCATACGGGAGTGTGACCCTTAAATGTTGGAAAATTTTATAAGTTTCTCAAAGTTTGCATATGTTATCGGTTTAGTCCCAAACCACATCTAAGCATGTTTTAAGGCCTCGTAGAACCTTATAAGGACACTGTGAATGTTTTGAATGAATTTTGATTATGAATGCACAAATGTATGTGAATGAGATGTATTATCCGGTAATGCCTCGTACCCTATTCCGGCGACGGATACGAGTTAGAGGTGTCATAGAGGCTAAGCAAGCCTTCTTCCAGATAATGAATGAGTGGTTCATCGAGTTCGCTCGAATGAATCCGGGTGCTTAACAACCTCCACCCCCACCTAAGCCTCCATAAATATCTGTGATGCCTCAAGTTATTGATCTGATACGTCTAAGTAAGCCTCCAATTTATAAAATTAGAAAATATGGGGTTGAAGAGTTCAGGGCCACTATGGATGATGTTGCAGAGTGAGCTGAATTCTGGCTCGAGAATACTATTCGAGTGTTTAATGAAATATCATGTACTTTGGAAGAATGTATTAAATATATTGTGTCTTTGCTAAGAGATTTTGTGTACCAATGGTGGAACACATTGATATCTGTGGTTCCAAAAGAACGAGTTACCTGGGAGTTCTTCCAAATCAAATTCTAAAAGAAGTACATCAGTCAGAGGTTTATTGATCAAAAGTGGAAAGTGTTTCTTGAGTTGAAGCAGGGTCGTATGACTGTGACAGAGTATGAAAGTTAATTCGTAAGATTGAGTAAGTATGCGCTAGAATGTGTGTTAACAGAGGCTATTATGTGCAAGTGATTCGAAGACGGGCTAAATGAAGACATCAAACTTCTTGTTGGGATTCTAGAAATTAAAGAATTTGTAGTACTTGTTGAACGTACCTGTAAGGCAGAAGAGCTCGGTAAAGAAAAGAGAATGGCTAATTGGGAAGCCAGATATTTGTGAAAAAGATCATCGAGTAAGTCATTTCAGTCTACATCAAAGAAGTTTCGAGATGATTATAGCTGCTTAAAGGCTACTGTGGGTTGTTCTAGATGAAACTGAGAAAGGCCATCTGTGAGTTCGAAAGCTACTTTAATAGCGAGTGTTGGAAGTGCCAGACCAAATTAACCCGAATGCAGGCATTGTGGTAAACGACATCGTAGTAATTGTAGATTGAATGATCGGGCTTGTTTTAAATGTGGGTCAATGGATCATTTTATCCGTGACTGTCCTAAGTTGGTTGAGCAAGATACTGTACAGAATACGAGGCTGAGTAACCCTACAACAAAAGGTAGACCACCTAGAAACATGGGAAATGTGAGTAGTGGTCAGAAAGGGATTAGAGACTCTGTTGTGAGATCTGAAGCCCGAGCACCTGCTAGAGCTTATGCTGTATGCGCTCGCGAAGAAGCTTCATCTCCAGATGTTATTACAGGTACTTTCACTCTCTATGATTCTAACGTGATTGCATTGATAGATCCAGGATCAACTCATTCGTATATATGTATGAACTTAGTATCCAGTAAGACTTTGCCTGTAGAGTCTACTGAATTTATGATTAGAGTATCGAACCCTTTAGGCAAGTGTGTCTTGGTTGATAAAGTATGCAAGAACTATCCATTGATGATTTGAGGTTTTTGTTGTCCGGCTGATCTGATGCTAGTGTCATTTGACGAATTTGTTATAATTCTGGGTATGGATTGGCTAACGCTGCATGATGCTATAGTAAATTGTAATCAAAAGATGATTGATTTGAGATGTTAGAATAATGAAATTATCCAGATTGATTCGGATGATTTGAATGGGTTACCTATTGTGATTTCATCAATGTCAGCTCAGAGATATATAAAAAAGGGTTGCGAAGCTTACTTTGCTTGTGTTCTCGATACAAAAGTGACTGAAAAGAAAATTGAATCAATGCCAGTTGTGTGTGAATATCCGGATGTGTTTCCTAAAGAGTTACTAGGATTATTATCGATCCGGGAAGTTTAGTTATCGATAGCTCCGTACAGAATGGCTCCGACTGAATTGAAAGAGTTGAAAGGGGTCCACCGATTCTATTTATGAAAAAGAAAGATGGAACTATGAGAATGTCCATTGATTATTGACTACTCAATAAAGTGACTACCAAGAACAAATATCCTCTACCATGCATAGATAATTTATTTGATCAGTTGAAAGGGGCTACAGTGTTTTCAAATATAGATCTGAGATCGGGTTATTACCAGTTGCGAGTTAAAGAATCCGATGTAACATCCCAAAAACCAAGGGTTAGTAGGATCAGGTTTGGGAATCGAGATAGAGTGGTCATGCCTTAATTTTTAAAATTATCTATGCATTTCTAGGAAAAAAATGAGGTATTGGTTTGTTAGTTAAGTGTTAGTGAAACGTTCCTTGAAATCTAAATTCTAATCCCTTCTTTCTCACCATTTTTATTATTTTACAAATTTTGCCTTAAATCTTACCCTAGTATGCGACATACCTTGTTTTTAAAATAAATATTGCAAAATTATTTCAAGAATGAGGAAAAAGCCTAATGGTTAAAAGAAATATGAGAAAGCATGGAAATTAAATGAGATCCCAAGTTCGAATCCCTTGCGAAATAATCAAATTTTACAAAATCCCTTGTTTTTTTAATGTGTGCACCATTCATACCCTTGAAACCTAAGTATATATATAAATTTTTATTGTATTTTTCAGCCTTTAATTCAACTTTTACCTACCCAAGCTGTTCACCCTCTTCCTCTCCTCTTTTCTCTTCAATTTTCTTTCTTTATCCCATTGTTGTCGTCACTTACACCTAGTTTTACCATCTCTTTCTTCTTTTTCTTTCTTCCACAATATTTGTTAATATATTCTACACCATATTGCTATTATTTTTCCTCATTATAATCAGCCCCATATATGAAATCTTGAACTTCAAGATCGATCCCGAACATTGCCAAGAAAGTGCCATTGTCGTTTCTCTTGACTAGCTGGGGTAAGGTCTCTTCTTTCTTCAATTTCTTAATTAATCTTGCCCATTAAAAACTTAAATTTCCAGATCTGGAATTTGGGGGATATTAAATTATTTCAAAGGTATTTTTCTAGAATTTAATGAAATCTCAAACTGTTTTAAAACTCAGCCCCAATTTTGGCCACCGCGAGTGGTGGTGCATGCACCTATGGGCAAGAAAAGGGGTTGTTTTGTTTCTTGGTTCTTGCCTATATTTTCCAGCATTAATTTGAGTTCTTGAACCCTCCTAATCAGCCTTTAAACCCATTTCAATTAGGGAAAAACGTTCTTGACCGATTGGTCATTCGAATCCCACAAATCGTGAAGCGTAAGTGTAATTAAGGGTGACTAGTCTCTTATTTCGACATAGTTGTTGGGTAAAGATTGTGAATTGATTAAGTGAAGGAATTTAATCATTAATTAGATAATTATTTTTCAATATATTATTTAATTAGGATCTGACCCAAATGCCCCAAATCATTCGTAAAGGCGAAGAACAATTGTACGTACAGTTTGCATCGATACAGTGTAAGGAATCTAACTAGTTTGGATCCATAAAATGGTTATAATTTCAATGATTGGTTTGAACTCATAAGTGGGTGTTTGGGGGGGTTTAATGGTAAATTAATTAAATTGATACTAAATTTTGGTTTAGGTTCGTTTAAGGAATTATTAAGGAAAACTAGAAGATTCGCTAGTGTGCTGCGAGGAAGCAAAAAATAAGGCGTGAGTCCTAAACTTATAAAATTGTTTGAAAATGTTAAATATCATATTATATTTGATAAACTATCTTGCTGATCTTAATAGCCAAATTATTGATTTTTTGAGTGGTCGAACCAAGTATGTTTCGAGCCTTAAAAGATTCATATGTTGGCAAAATTGCTAGTTTGATAGTATGGATGTTTGATTGAGTTTGTAATTGCATATTTGAGTTATGAGAAATGAGAATGTTTTACTGAATGATATAATGTGTTGAGATATTCAACTTATGTATGATTTACATGCATGAGATATTTGTTATATTGTGTACTGAAAATGGTGCTATTTATGCACAATAAAAATCTGTAAAGTATGTGAAATTGAACGATATTGATTGATACCAACACAATGGTAATTTGAAAGATTGGAACACTATTTCCATTTACTGATATTATTTGATTATTGAGGACATACTGAGCATGTCAAATGAATGTGAAAAGTAGTGAGATATGATTATGTATGAGATTGTGTGACATATTGCATATGCATTGGGTTGGGATTTTGTGGTTGACGGAGAAGTTCTGTGGAGTACCGGCGGCATATTAAGTCCTCATTATTTGTAGTCAGTGCACTGCACTTATAATATTGAGGGGATTGACGATTTTATCACATCTTATCTGTTATTGGTGATTGTATCGCACTATTTGATATCCAAAAGATTTTCTGTATTATTGATTATTCGGTGGTTTTACCACATCGAGCTATGGTCATAATGTTTTGGAGTTTGGCAGACAGGTTCTAGGGAACTCGTGGTGTGTAGTGGATGGTATGGGTAAGAACTTTTTTGCATTGCATCATGTGCACGACATAGTCAAATGTTATTGATTTATGCTACGCATTGTATTTTGTTATATTAAATGGTATCGAAATTAATTATTGCTACTCGAATGAGTGATGACCTATGCTCATACCCCGTTTGACCTCAATTTGATAATGGCTATCTAATGACATGAAATTCCTATGAGGGTTCTGTTTTCTTCTGTTGATGCTAATATGTTTCACTATGTTTGATGTTTTTACATGTTTAAATAATTATTCGACTCACACTGAGCTTTTCATAGGTTCACCCCCCAATATAGTGTTTAAATTTTCAGGTAAACCTCAAAATTAGGACCAGACTTGACATTCAGAGAATCATGGTAAACCATGGATTATCTTTTTTAATTAAGTATTACGAAGTCTTTATTGGTTTTGGCTTGTAATTCTTCACTATTTTTGGTTTGTGGCTTGGTAAATTTTCTTTTGGGGATTTTTGCATGCATGGATTACTCAAGCATAACAATCAGATAATGCATTATATCTCGCTTAAGTAAAATTTGATATTGTTCCCTAGTTTCCACTACATTGCAAAGGAACTGTTTTTGAAAACAAGTCGATAAGGTAAATAATTTTCCAAAATAACTTGAAAAATGGTTTTCTACTGCATTAGTTTAACTTCGAGTTTTTTTTTAAAGAATAGCAACAAGCAAACAGTTTTTCTAAAACAGCTGTCAACAATAAAATGAATTCTAAGCATACACAACCTAATGAATGAATGCTTTTAAGATAACTTAAAGTACAACTACGGTTTTCTCTAAAATGAGTTTATTTAAAGTCTTCAAAAGTAACGTAAGTTATCTTAGCCATTTCGATGGCTAATTTAGCCTTCTCAATCTAGCTATAACGTCTAGGCCGGGTTTGGGATGTTACACCTGATATACCAAAAATTGCTTTTCGAACGAGGTACAAAAATTATGAATTTTTAGTTATGCCTTTTAGACTAACGAATGCTCCTGCAGTCTTTATGGATTTGATGAACCAAATTTTCAAACTGTACCTAGATCGATTTGTCGATGTATTCATTGATGACATTTTGATTTATTCACGTGATAAATCTGAGCATGACGGGCATTTAAAGATCGTATTACAGACTCTGCGTGATAAGCAGTTACATGCAAAGTTTAGTAAATGTGAATTTTGGTTGTGAAAAGTTGGTTTTCTGGGGCATATAGTGTCAGCATCGGGTATACGAGTCGATCCGAGTAAGATTTCTGCAATAATAGATTGTAAGCCTCTAAAAAATGTATCTGAAGTTCATAGCTTTCTAGGACGTGCTAGTTATTACAGATGATTCATAAAAGGCTTCTCAATTATTTCAACTCCAATGACGAGATTACTTCAGAAAGATGTTAAGTTCGAGTAGTCAAATAAGTGCCAGAAAAGTTTCGATCAGTTGAAAGCCCTATTGGTTGAAGCTCCAGTGTTAGTTCAACCAGAATCGGGTAACGAATTTGTGATCTCTAATGATGCATCATAGAATGGCCTAGGTTGTGTTTTGAAGTAGGAAGGCAAAGTTATAGCTTATGCCTCGAGACAACTAAAGTTGCATGAAAAAAATTATTCGACGCACGATTTAGAGTTAGCAACCATTGTGTTTTCATTGAAGCTTTGGCGCCATTATTTGTTAGGGGAGAAATGTCATGTTTATTCTGATCATAAGAGTTTAAAGTACTTAATGACTCAGAAAGATTTGAATTTGCGACCACGAAGATGGGTAGAATTGTTAAAAGACTACGAGTTAGTAATTGACTACCATCTAGGAAAAGAAAATGTTGTTGCTGATACTTTAAGTCGAAAATCTTTATTTGCTCTATGTGCGATGAATACTCAATTGGCTTTATCTGATGATGGTTTGGTTGTAACTGAGTTGAAAGCGAGACCATTGTTTTTACAGTAGATTTGTGAAGCTTAAAAGTTGCTAATGAAATATTGGCAAAACGAACTCAGTGTGACCTGAACCCTGATTCAGAGTTTCAAATTGATCCTGATGATTGTTTGAGATTTAGAGTTGATTCAAATGATTTTGAATGAAGCACATAGTAGTCGTTTATCTGTTCATTCAGAAAGTACGAAAAAGTATAATAATTTGAAACAGCTTTACTGGTGGCCTGGTATGAAACGCGATATCTCTGAATTCGTTTTGAAATGTTTAATTTGTCAGTAAGTTAAAGCTGAACATCAAGTGCCGTCAGGTTTATTATAGCCTATTATGATTCCCGAGTGGAAATGGGACAGAATGACGATGGATTTTGTGTCGGGATTGCCCTTATCTTCGAGAAAGAAAGATGCAATTTGAGTTGTGGTTGATAGATTGACCAAATCAACTCATTTCATTCCTATACGTACGGACTATTCGCTTGATAAGTTAGCTGATTTGCATATCTCTGACGTTGTAAGATTGCACGGAATACCTATTTCTATTTTTTCGGATAGAGATCTAAGGTTCACATTGCGGTTTTGGAAGAAACTGTAAGATGCACTGGGTACAAAGCTATATTTCAGTACTACATTTCACCCACAGATGAACGGTCAACCCAAACGAATTATTCAGATACTCGAGGATATGTTAAGATGTTGCATTATTGAGTTTGAAAGTACATGGGAAAAATATTTGCCATTGATTGAATTTGCGTATAATAATAGCTTTCAATCGAGTATGAAGATGGCACTATATGAAGCTTTATACGTCGCAAGTGCCGAATACCTTTGTATTAGACAGAGCTTAGCAAAAATAAAATTTACGGGGTTGACTTGATTAGGGAGACTAAAGAGAAAGTGAAAGTAATCCGAAATAGTTTGAAAGCAGCTTAGGATAGACAGAAATCATATGCAGACTTTAAACAAAAAGACATTGAGTATTAGGTTGGGGATAGAGTGTTTTTAAAGTATCTTCGTGGAAGAAAATACTTCGTTTTGGTAGAAAAAGAAAGTTGATTCCGAGATTTATCGAGCCGTATGAGATTATTGAGCGAATCGGGCCAGTTGCCTATCGGTTGTCATTACCGTTAGAGCTAGAGAAAATACATAATGTTTTCCATGTATTGATGCTTCGACGATATCGCTTTGATAGTTTGCATGTCATTTCCCTGACCGAATAAGAGATTCAGTCAGATTTATTATACAATAAAGAACCGATCCGAATTTTAGCTCGTGAGATAAAAGAGCTAAGAAATAAGAAAATCGCATTAGTGAGAGTCTTATGGCGTTGACACGGGGTCGAAGAAGCTATGTGGAAACCTGATGATTCTATGAGAGAGCAATACCCGAACCTATTCACTGGTAAGATTTTCAGGGACGAAAATCCCTAATGGGGGAGAGTTGTAATAGCCCGGTTTTAGCTAAGTCAGAACAGTGGTTTTAGAACCACAAATCTGAGGTCATAAAATTATTTTAATAGTATTTTTGGCATTTACAACATGTGTTTAGATATGTCTGAAGGTTTCGTGAAGAAATTTTAGCATTTGGTTGCTTAATTTGCAAAAAGGATTGAATCGCATAAGATGCAAAAGTGACATTCCATTTGTTTAGATGTTTATTTGCTATGGTTAATTAAATGTGAGGTCCTTATGATGTGATTAGACCTCAATTAGTGGATTATGACATAGATGGACATGATTCATAATGTATTAAAGGTTATTAATTAAGGGTATTTTAGTAATTGTGTCAATAAATGATAATTAAATAAAACAAAACTTATTTTCTTATGTCTATCTTCTTCACCACCGATTGGAAGGATAGAAAAACACCATTGGAGGGTTTAAAGCATTCGGTTGAGTAATCCCTAGCATGTAAGTCCCTAGCTAGCCTGTACCTTGATTTTAGAAATTGTCGATGATTTTGTGAAGTGCCATTGTTGATTATGTGTACTGTGATGATTGATAATGAAATATGGAAGATAGATGTTGGATTTAAATATTTTGTAAATTAATTTTTAGTGAAAATACAAAATAAGGATTAAATTGAAAAATGTGTAAAGCTAGTGAAAATACAAAATGGGTCTTATAAGATTTTGTGTAATTTGTGATTTTAAGAACGAAGGACTAAATTGTGAAAAATGTGAAAAATGTAGGGTAAAAGTGTAAATGTGTTTTAAAGTGTAATTTGGATTAAATTGAATGAATGTGTGATTAAATTAGTTAAATTTGAATTCATATAGATCAAGAAAGAAAGAAATTGAATTTAGATCGGGGAAAATCGAAGGTTATCGAGTAGTCGACCCGATACGTCCATCCCAAAAACGAGGTAAGTACATATGCAAATAAATGTCTTTAAATTGAATTATACATGTTTATGTGTCACTGAATTGCGATAAATGCTGAATGATCAAATATGTGTAAGAATCGAAAGAGTTACGATGTCTGAAAGCCCCGTACGAACCTTAAAAAGAATCTAGGATACAAATGTCATGACATTAGGATTTCCGAGATGTGATTACGTGTTAGACCATGTCTGAGACATTGGCATCGTATTATGATTTCGTGTAAGACCATGTCTGGGACATTGGCATCAATATATGATCGTGTAAGACCATAGCTGGGCTATTGGCACCGATATGTGAAATCATGTAAGACGATGTTTGGGATATTAGCATTGTATTTGATATATGAGACTTCCGAGTATCCTTAGCAATTCCAAATGGTTCAACGGGAAAAGTCAAGAAGGGAATGAATGTGTGAATGAGTTAAATGATCCAGGTATGTATGATGTTTATATGAATATTAAGAAGGAAAGGTAAGTATGAAGTTAAAGAATGATATGTGAATTACATGAGAAAGGATGTTAAATATGAATATGATTACCTATGTTTAGCTTTTATGCATTGATGTTGTTATTGTTCTTATGATTTATTTGTATATGGCTTACTAAGCTTTTGAAAGCTTACTTTGTATGCTATTTTTCCTTATTTTATAGAGCATCGAAGCTAACTTGGACTCGGGGATCTTCAAGAATCATCGTCACACCATCGATCGCTATTTTGGTACTTTTGAATCTTGTAAATATAGTATATGGCATGTATAGGTTAGTGTCAATATGGTATGTTTTGTGTTGTGAACCTTGCAATGTGAGTTGGCTTTAAATTGATGTTAATATTGTTGTATATTTGGCTCATTTTGAGAAGTATCACATATAGTATAAGATGTGTTTATAATGTTTCATGTTCTGGAATTACTTGAATTGGTAATTTTGGTTATTGGATGAATAGGAATTTTGGTAAGTTATTCATGGTGAATATTGATTGTGATTTGGCATAGTTTGGTATGAGATTTGGATGTGGGATTTGGTTAATTGAATGTTGAGTATGTGTAATATTGGAACTAGGTGAATAAATGATTTTGGTATGTGAAATAAGTGTGTTTTGGTATTGCAATTGTGTATTGAATTGGTTGATGATATTGTGCAATGAAATATGCATAATTTGTATGGTCTTGGCTGCCTTTTGGTCATGAATTGTGCTTGGATTTATGATTGTAGGGTAGACCCTTTTTGGGTGGCAAATTGGCCTTGTAATGGCCTATTTTTGTCCACACGGGTAGATACACGGGCGTGTGTCTCAGTCATGCCATTCAAGGGTTCAATTCAAATTGAGCCTGGGCGCTCTGCATGGCCTCTCACACAGGCGTTTGACTGGCCGTGTGGCCAAGTCAGTATACCCTACTGGTTTGGCACGGGTGAGCACACGAACATGTGACTGGCTGTGTGGCCAAGTCAGTATAGCCCACTAAATTTCAAACAGCCTGGCACACAGGCGTGTCCTTGGCCATGTGGTACAAGTTAGTATGTATACCCTATTTTCACACGGCCTGTGACATAGGCATGTCTTAAGCTATGTGAGTCACACAACTTATTCACACGGGCGTGTGACCTCTGTTACTTAGAAAAATTTTAAAGTTTTAAAAATTTTTAACGAGATCGGTTTAGTCCCGAACCTTCTCTAAAGCATGTTTAGGATCATGTATACCGACTTAAAGGACATTGTATATGTGATTAAACTTTATATGATGATTGTAACACCCCAAACCCAGCTTAGACGTTATGGCCGAATCTGGTGGCATTACATGAAAGTGTTTTTGAAAAATCGTTTCGAGTATCAAAAACTTGTCTAAATTATTATCTTTTCTTTATCACGGAAGCATTGAAAAACTTTCAGTAATACCCAAATCTAAAATCAAGTTTAAAACCACACTTCAGGTGTTGCAGTTTGTAAAACAAAAAAATTAAGAATTTAAAATTTCAAAATAAAACCAAAAATAGTCCAAGTCCCAAATTACATAAAATAGCCCAATAAAATAAAAAAATAGTAAAAACATTAAAGTCTTAAACCGTAACAAACGTCTCATTGGTCACCGACGAGCCTTCCGTTGCGCCAATCCATCTATTGCTGGGAAATACCTGATAGACAAATAAATAAAGGGGTGAGTTTTCGCAAACTTAGTGTGTACATCCCTACAATAAAGCATGCATATAACAAGTATCAGTCAATCAGTCATAAATCGAGCCTGAGCCCTTAACAGAACGATGTAGCCATTAGCCCACTCAGAGTAGTATCAGATATATTCGGGCCCTAGCCCATACAAATACACATGCATATCAATTAGTACAATACATGCCCACCAACCCTGCACACCATCTCTGACCACCCTACATACCGTGTGGGGATAACATCGACCCAACCAGCCCTACACACCAAGTATGGGGATAAAATCAACTCATCCAACCCTACACACCAAATTGTACGGAAGAATAACACATAATAAGTAAAGGCAATACCATACAATCTTCCTTCTCTCCAAGAATCATCCCAACCCAATGCAATGCAGTCATAATACCATGTCATGGCATGCTTTCATACAGTAAAAAGATCATACATATCATACTCAGATCAAATCAGAACAGTATTAATACGCATGCTAAGTATAAAATGCTAGCATACATCTCAGATTCATATCACAGAACAAGGTCTATGTAACGCTTACCAACCCCTTTAATCGGTCACAGTCGACTAGGGCGACCAGTGCAAACTTTTAGAATAGTTCAGATTAATCGGCTCACACACTCATATGGCCTGACCGTGTGGGCCCAAATGCTCGTGTGGCCCACATAGCCCAATTTGGCCTTGCTCGTATGGGCCCACACACCTGTGTGGCCCACATAGCCCAATTTGCCTAGCCCGTGCCTCGCACACGGCCTAGCCAGCATCACACGCCTTATCCGTCGTGCCCGTGCGGCACGAGCATGGTCTCACCCGTCAACCACATGACCGTGTATCGCCACACGCCTCCACACGGGTAGTTCACACGCCCGTGTGGCGTCAACTGTTTTGTTTTTGGCTTTCACCGAAACGCGATTTCAGAGCATTCGGGGTACACACCTAATTTGTTTTTGATGTATAATCACTCTTAAGCACCTCTGAACCTGTATTCGACAATAAAATGTCCTATTTTCAGTCTCGTGAGTCGAATAGTTAAGAATAGACAAATCCTGAAACGAGAAGGATCACTTGCCACTACTAAAACGCTCCTTACTTTGAATCAATTCGAGAGATCGTCAAGTCTAGACTCTTGATCAACATCTAAACAACAGTCATAACCACCATTAAGCACTTAAAAAAACTAGGTGATCGAGATATTGGAACAGAGACTTACCACACACTTCCCAAAACAATTCGTGGAATGATTGGAGAAGGCAAAAAGAAAAATCAACTGAGATCAAAGAGGCAATAAGGGAAAAATTCGGCAAGAAGGTAGGGATTTTCGACAATAGAAGAGAGAAAAAAAGAGCAAATTCACAAAAGAAAACTAATCAGAGAAGGAAATTCATGATAACCTGTTAATCTCAACTACTGCAGTGTTCTAAACCATCTCAAACACTGGCCGAAATCTGCATCAAAAATAATACTTTTACCACAGTGGTGACTCGAACACGAGACCTCTCACTCATAACCACACCACTTAACCACCAGACCAGCAGGCCCATTCTGTTATATTTTTACCAACTTTTACTTAAAAGCCTGATTACCAAGAGATAGGCTTTATTCCATAAAAACCAAAATTTTAACCCAAGTTTTGACTTGAACTTGGGACCTTCCCAAGCACACCAAGAGCACTTATCCACTATAGCAGACTATTATTTACATCAGGTAAGAGCAAAAACATATTCAAAAAATTTTTAGCCATAATTTCACAAAAATTGAAAACCTAAATTTTAGGGCGTTACAACTCTACCCCCTTAAAGAAAATTTCGTCCTCAAAATTTTACCTCATCAGAAGAGATGAGGATACTGCTGTTGCATCAAATCCTCTGGCTCTCAAGTAGCCTCCTTAGTGCTATTATTCTACCACAACATATTCACCAAGGGTATATATCTCCTGCATAGGACCTTCACATTGCGATCTAAAATCTGAATCGGCTCCTCCTCGAATGTTAGATCTGGTCTAATCTCAATATCCTCCACTGGCACAATGTGCGTGGGATCAGAGCGGTAAGGTCTCAGGATCGAGACATGGAATACATCATGTATGCGATCTAACTCCAGAGGTAGCTCCAACTGATATACGACTGGCCCCACTCACATCAAAATCCGATACGGCCCAATAAACAGAGGGCTCAGCTTGCCCTTGTAACCAAACCTTAGAACATTCTTTCATGGCGAGACCTTAAGAAAAATATGGTCCCCCATAGAATACTCAATGTCCTTCCTTTTCAGATCAGCATAAGACTTCTGCCTGTCAGAAGCCGCTTTCAGACGCTCTCGAATCAATTGGATCTTGTCCTCAGTATCTGCTACCAACACTGAACCTAGTACTTGTCGCTCACCCAACTTAGTCCAGCATAAGGGAGTGTGACACTTACGACCATACAGTGCCTTATAAGGTGCCATATGAATACTAGACTGGTAACTGTTATTGTAAGTGAACTCTACTAGAGGCAAGAACTCCTCCCAACTACCTCAAAAATCGATGATGCACCCTCTCAGCATGTCCTCCACTATCTGTATCACCCTCTCTGACTATCCATCTGTCTGAGGATGAAAAGCAGTACTGAAGTCTAACCGATAACCCAAAGCCTCATAAAGCTTCTGCCAGAACCATGACGTGAATCGAGGATCCCTATCAGAAATGATTGAGACGGGAACCCTATGTAACCTCACTATCTCTGAAATGTAGAGCTTAGCCAACTTCTATAGGGATAAATCTATCCTAACTGGATTGAAGTGTACAGATTTGGTCAATCAGTCCATGATTACCCATACAAAATCCTTCTTAGTGGGTGTTAGAGGCAATCCACTAACGAAGTCCATCGTTACTCGCTACCATTTTCACATCGGTATTTTAACTGGTTGCAGCAAACCTGAAGGTAACTGATGCTCAACCTTAACCTGCTGACAAGTCAAACAGTCAGCAACAAAATTAGTCACCTCATGCTTCAACCCCGGCCACCAGTACAACTCTCGAAGATCTCTGCACATCTTACTCCCACCGGAATCCATAGCATTAGGGCTACTATGCGCTTCCCTCAAAATTGACTGTCTCAAGTCCTCCTCATTCGATACACAGATGTGACCTCTGAAGCACAAAACCCTATCGTCATTAACCGCAAAATCAGAAGTAACCCCAGTTTCAACCTGATAGAATCGTAACTCAAGAGACTTATCTCCAATCTGCTTATCCTTAATCTACCCAATCCACGTCGGTTTCACCTAGAGCTTAGCCAACAAACTCCTATCCTCATAGAGACCCAGTCGAGCGAACAACACTCTCAGATCAGTAACATTCCTACGACTCAATGCATCGGTCACTACATTGGCCTTACGAGGGTGATACTCAATGCTGCAATCATAATCCTTAAGCAGCTCAACCCATCTACGCTACATAAGGTTTAACTCCTTCTAGGTGAGGAGATATTTGAGGCTCTTGTGATCGGTGTAGATAGTACACTTCTCACCGTACAGATAATGCCTCCAGATCTTAAGGGCAAAAACTACTGCAGCCAACTCCAAGTCATGCGTCGGGTAGTTAACCTCATACGTCTTGAGCGGTTGAGACTTATAAGCAACAACCTTACCGTCCTGCATTAGCACATAACCCAAACCCACATGTGACGCATCACTATAAGCAATGAAGTCCTTTCCAGGCTCAAACTGTATCAAAATTAGTGCCTAAGTCAAAACTAACTTAAGCTTCTCGAAGTTCTTTTGCTGTGCACCAGTCCAAAAAAAAAGAACTCCTTTCCGCAGCAGCTTAGTCAATAGAGCTGCAATCAAAGAGAACCCTTCCACAAATCCACAATAATATCCATCCAACCCAAGAAAACTACGAATCACAGATACCGTCTTTAGCTATTTCAGTTCCAACGTAGCCTCAATCTTACGAGGATCCACATGAATCCCCTCAGCAGATACCATATGCCCCAAAAAAGTTACCTCTCGAAGCCAAAACTCACACTTAGAGAACTTCGCAAACAACTGTTTCTCTCAGAGAGTCTGCAGAACAATCCTGAGATGTTCATTGTACTCATCCTTTGTCTTAGAATAAACCAAAATGTCGTCAATGAACACAACTACGAACAGGTCTATGTAGGGTTGGAACACTCGGTTCCTCTGATCCATAAATGCCGTTGGCGTATTAGTCAACCAAAATGGCATAACTAGGAACTCGTAATGTTCATACCGAGTCTTAAATGCCATCTTATGCACATCGGCCTCCTTCACCCTCAACTGATGATAACCCGATTGCAAGTCAATCTTCCCCTCCTTCTTCTTTACGAATAGAACATGTGTTCCCTATGGAGACACACTGGGATGAATAAACCCATAATCCAACAACTCCTGTATCTGGGCCTTAAGTTTAGTAAGCTACTTCGGTGCCATTCAGTAAGGGACGATAGACACCGGAGCTGTATTATGAAATATATCAATCCTAAATTCCACCTTTCAACTTGGAGGTAAACACGATAGCTCCTCTAGAAACACATTTGGAAAGTCCCTCATCGTGCAAATGTCCCTAACCGAAGACTTCCTAGTATCCAAAACACTAATCTAGGCTAAGAATGCCTCACATTCTTTCCTTACCAACTTCTCTGCTACCAACGTAGATATCACATTAATTAGATAATTCCGTCGTTCCCCAATCACGACTATTTCATCATCCTCCTCGGTCCTTAGAACTATCCTCTTTTTAGTACAATCCAGACTCACGCGATGCTTTGCCAACCAGTCCATACCTAAAATCAAATCAAACTCCCCTAACGGAAGCTCCATCAAGTCAGCCACAAATATGGTCCCTTGGGCCTCTAACGGCGCAGCTCTGAATAGTTTACTAACTCTGATAGATTGCCCCAATAGACTCACTACTGATATCTCGCTAAAAGTACTCTCATACAGTATCCCTAAGGTCTCAGACACAGAACATGCAACATAGGAATGTGTAGAACCTCTATCTATCAATACAACATAAGGTACTTTAAAAATGAGAAACGTACTCGTGATGACATCAAGAGCATCTCCATCCTCACGACGACGTGCAGTATAAACCAGTGCAGACTGCCTCGCCTCAACCAGTCTAGCACATCTGCCCAGTGCTCTCTGACCTCGACCCATACCATTAGTACCCCTAGCCTATCCTCGGCCCCTAGGTGGCTGTTGTACCCTTCTCGGCTGCTGTACAGTCTCAACTATCGGCGCTTGCGTCTGATTACCCCTTAGTGGGCAATCCCTAACTTGGTGCTCAGTAGACTCGCACCTCAAACATGCAATAGTAACTCTCCAACACTCGCCTAGATAACTCCTACTATAGTGCTGATGATAAGCACCCTAGCAGGAACAACCACAGTAGGCCCAACTCTCACGGAACCATCAGTCCTACCTTTTTCTTAGGCCCCGCAGCAGCATTAGGAGGCTCTAGATCCCTCCTAGCTTTCCCCCTATTACTGTTCTAGCGCTCAGTGCGCTTCATCTCCTCGGCTATCTTGGCCTTCTCGACCAAGACTGAGTAATCCCGCTCCCTCTGTGGAGCTATCAAAACACGTAGGCTATCACAGAGTCCATCCACAAACTACACACAACGCTCATAATCGGTTGCCACTATGCTCCTCGCATAACGGCTTAGTCTCAGGAATTCAGCCTCATACTCAACCATAGAACGATCCCCTTGCGTGAGATTCAGGAACTCATGTCGCCTAGCATCAGTGTAACTGGCTCCCACATACTTACTCTGATAGGTGGTCTTAAACAAACCCCAAGTCAATCGATCAAGCTGAGTGCCCTTCTTAACAATCAACCACCATTGATACTCATTGTCTCGAAGTAGAGACACAGCCCCTTTGAGATCATCCATGATACGCTCTATAGCATCTATCCAATACTCAGCCACACTCAGAGAAACCCCAGCGATGTCCCTAAATACCTCAACCCCATTGGATTAGAGTCGTTCTGTAACCAACCCACCGCCCCCAGATCCAATGTTAGGTCTATCGATCCTCTCTAGAATACGAAGCATGGATTGGGAGAGTGCGTCGTCCCCAGTCGTACAATTATACGGTCCAGTCCCACTATCAGTTGTAGGCGATGCCGGTGTCTTACTAGCATTTAATATCGCTATAGTATCAGAAGTAAGGGACTCAGCTCGAGCCCCTCTACGGCCTCTACCATGACTTCTAGTACCCTGTCCACGAGTACCACGTGTGCTCATCGTATCTATCAAATTAATCTGTATTTAGAAGTTTTATGCAAATCAGTTTACAGTCTTAATATATTATTAATAAATATCTTATGCAATATAGTTATCAGAGTATTCAGTGTCAGTCATAACGAGAGTAGAAATCGTCTCTCTAAAGTCTTAGTTTACACTACCTAAAGTGTTTCAGTGGGATACTATCTAAGTAGTCTCAGAATACAATTTCAGTCAGATCAAATAGTCTTTCAAGATAAACCAATCATGCTTTAAATAGTACATATCAGAATTTTAGATAACTTACTTGAATCGGCGTCGGAGGCTCGATATACCACTTACTCAGTAACAAAAACATTTCTAAATCATTTTCTCTAACCATACTTTAAAACTTAAAAATCACAGCCGAGTTTTGTAATCGGGCTCTGATACCACTAAATGTAACACCCCAAACAAGGCCTAGACGTTATGGCCGAATCTGGTGGCGTCACATGAAAGTGTTTTTCAAAAACCGTTTCGAGTATCAAAAACTTGTCTAAATTATTATCTTTTCTGTATTGCGGAAGCATTGAAAAACGTTCAGTAATACCAAAATCTGAAATCAAGTTTAAAACCACACTTCAAGTGTTGCAATTTGTAAAACAATAAAATTAACAATTTCAAATTCCAAAATAAAACCAAAAACAGTCCAAGTACCAATTACATAAAATAGCCCAATAAAATAAAAATAGTAAAAACATTAAAGTCTTTAACCGTAGCAAATGTCTCATTGGTCACCGACGAGCCCTCCGTTGCGCCAATCCATCTACTGCTGAGGAGTACCTAACAGACAAATAAATAAAGAGGTGAGTTTTCGCAAACTTAATATGTACATCCTCATAGTAAAGCATGCATATAACAGGTATCATTCAATTAGTCATAAATCGAGCCTGAGCCCTAAACAGAACGGCGTAGGCATTAGCCTACTCAAAGCAGTATCAGATACATTCGGGCCTTAGCCCATACAGATACACAAGCATATCAATCAGTACAGTACATGCCCACTAACCCTGCACATCATCTCCGACCACCCTACATACCATGTGGGGATAACATCGACCCAACTAGCCCTACACACCAAGTATGGGGATAAAATCAACTCATCCAACCCTACATAACAAATCGGACCGAAGAATGGCACATAATAAGTAAAGGTAGTACTGCTACCAGTCAAATGGCTAAAAGCCTTACAGTCTTCCTTCTCTCCAATAATCAACCCAACCCAATGCAATGCAGTCATAATATTATGTCATGGTATGCTTTCATACAGTAAACAGATCATACATATCATACTTGGATCAAATCAGAATAGTATTAATACGCATGCTAAGTATAACATACTAGCATACATCTCAGATTCATATCACAGAACAGGGTCTATGTAATGCCTACCGACCCCTTTAATTGGTCACAGTCGACTAGGGCGACCTGTGCAACCTTTTAGAACAGTTCAGATTAATGGGCTCACAAGCCCATGTGCCCTGCCCGTATGGGCCCAAATTCTCGTATGGCCCATATAGCCCAACTTGGTATTTCCCGTATGGATCACACGGCCTGGCCCAAAACCCCACACACCCGTGTGGTTTACCCGTATGGACCCATACACTTGTGTGGCACACACAGCCCAATTGGCGGAGCGACGCGAGCACGGCCTAACCCGTCAACCACACAATCGTGTA
The DNA here is from genome assembly GCA_020496765.1 of Gossypium stocksii. Taxonomy (NCBI): domain Eukaryota; kingdom Viridiplantae; phylum Streptophyta; class Magnoliopsida; order Malvales; family Malvaceae; genus Gossypium; species Gossypium stocksii. The sequence goes on from CM035622.1 coordinate 63,583,173, forward strand.
TCGCCACACAGCCTTCACACGGGCAGTTCACACGCTCGTGTGGCGTCGACTATTTCATTTTTTCCTTTCATTGAAACGCGATTTTAGCGTATTCGGGGTACACACCTGATTCATTTTTGACGTATAATCACTCTTAAGCACCCCCGAACATGTAATCGACAGTAGAAAGTCCTATTTTCAGTCTCGTGAGTCGAAAGTTAAGAATAGACAAATCCCAAAATGAGAAGGGTCAATTACCGCTACTAAAACGCTCCTTACTTTGAATCAATTCGAGAGATCGTCAAGTCTAGGCTCTTGATCGAGACTTAAACATCAGTCATAACCACCATTAAGCACTTAAAAAAACTAGGTGATCAAGATATTGGAACAGAGACTTACCACACACTTCTGAAAACAACTTGTGGAATGATTGCAGAAGGCAAAAAAAAAATCAACTGAGGTTAAAGAGGCAATAAAGGAAAAATTCAGTAGGAAGGTAGGGATTTTCGGCAATAGAATAGGGAAAAGAGAGAGCAAATTCGCAAAAGAAAACTAATCAGAGAAGGTAAATCCTGATAATCCCTTAATCTCAACTACTGCAGTATTCTAAACCATCTCAAACACTAGGCTAAATCTGCATAAAAAATAATACTCTTACCACAGTGGTGACTCGAACATGAGACCTCTCACTCATAACCACTCCACTTAACCACCTTACCAGCAGGCCCATTCTGTTATATTTTTACCAACTTTTACTTAAAAGCCTAATTACCAAGAGATAGGCTTTATTCAATAAAAACTAAAATTTTAACCCAAGTCTTGACTTGAACTTGGGACCTCCCCAAACACACCGAGAGCACTTATCCACTATAGCAAACAATTATTTACGTTAGGTAAGCGCAAAAACATATACAGAAAATTTTAAGCCATAATTTCACAAAAATCGAAAAACTACATTTTGGGGCGTTACAATGATGGTTGATTATGGATTTGTTAAATGAATTATTACAGTTGTGTTTTAATCAATAATACCTTGTAACCCTAATCCGAGAACGGATACGGGTTAGGGGTGTTACAGGATGATTTATATGAAAGAAGTGTGGTAGTTTAATAATTTGCAAACCAGTGGTGGCTTGTCCAAAAACCAAGTGGAACTTTATTTAATCTACAAACATGTTGTATACTCACAAAAAGTAGTACTAACTGTAAAATGAGTGGTTCGATCTCAAACCAAGTTGTAGCTTTTCTACAAATGTTTTTATTTAAAATACTGGTGGTTTATCCATATTGTTTATAAACATAATAAAAGCTTTAATCTGCAATTACGTTGTTTATCCATAAGCAGTGGCAATTTATCTACAAATCAGCAGTGGTTCATCTACAATCCGAAGTAATATGGTAGATGAGTTCTATCACAGCCCAAATTTGGAGCATCTGATTAGAAGACGTGTACATGTGATGCTATCTATTTGGTGTATTATAGTCCGCCTATTAACAGTATTCGATGTATTAGAGTTTGGCATAAACTATCCACCGTAGAAGTAATTGAAAATTTTATCTCAGGGTATTCTGTTATGTAAGAAAAGAGTGTGACAAGCAAAGAGTAAGCATGATGTGAGTTACCACTAAAAGTATAGTACGCCTAGTTTACTTGAGCACTATGCTAATTCAGTGTTGTAACGTGATTTGGTTAGGAACCAACTAAATTGACTGGTCAAATAATATTTTTACAGGATTCTTATTTACATTTTTCCAAGATTCTGTAGGCCATTTATTAGGACAAATTCTGAATATAATTGACACTTGTCAAGTTCCATTAAGGGGAACTGGATATATATATGGTGAGAAGGGTTTGTCTAGAGGAGTTTTTCTTTCTTTAATATTACTCTCTGGTTCTTCTTCTTAAACTTATATATTTTCTTCTTCTTTATTAAGTTGGAAGCTAAGGTTTTTGAATTAATCAATGGATGTTGCACCTCCTAATAAGTTTGATTCCTCTGTATGTTCAGTTTTTGAAAGAATAAGGATATTAAGAAGCATATGAATAGTAAGTTATGAATAAGAAGCCCTGCATAGGGTTGTTTGTAATTGAGATGTTACAATTTGTCTGTAAATGGGTTTTAATTGCCGTTCCATGTTCTTTAAGCAGTTGTGACTGTTGGTTCGAGAGGGATGTTTGAGTTTGGAACTCCAAGCAGCAGTCTAGGTGAGTCTCCATCTTGGCTCCTGTATGTGGACTGTTCAATTAGAAATACACATGGTGGTAATATCTTAGACAATTGGTAAATGTGTATGTGAAGTATTGTAAAGATTCTACATGAGAAAGGGATAATATGTGTAAGGTACTATTTGAGTAAGAAGTTAAATTGTAAGTTTGCCTATGATATCTGATATGAAAAGGTAAGAATCAGTTAGGTATGTGAACAAATTTGGGTAAGTAACTTTTAAGTAAAACATTCCTTCATGATGCCTCTAGTAAGACATTTATATTGCTAATCAGGCTGACAGGTCATGATTGAAGACATGCGTAAGTCCATGTGGTGGAGACCAATGGTATTATATGACAACAAATACACTCATAGTGTTGCCTCCAGTTAGATAAAGACTAGATTAGTAGATCACGACATGAGAATGTATAAGTTCATGTGGCTGAGACCCATGGCATAATATGGTAATAAGAATACTCAATGTTGGTCCTTCAGAGATATGTAAGCTAAACTGACAGATCATGTCATGAAGATATATATAGGTCCACGAGGGAGAAAACCATGGCACCTTTTGTGGTAGTCCACTAGGATAATAAACACGTGGTGTTATGTGTTGCCTTTGTGGCGTGATCTGATTAGCCTTAATGGCATGCTCTATGTAGCCTTTATGACGAATTCTTAAACGCCTATGTGGCGTATTTGAGGATACCTATGTGGTAGAATCTGGTTATTCACCTTTGTGGTAAGACCTGGGTAAGTTTTGAGATTTCTTTGAAGGATAGTTCTTTGATGATGATTTGATACGTCCAAAGTTAACTTAGTTTGGTTAGTCTTGTGATGAAATTGAATGAGCCTTCAGGAATATTTCCTTAAAGAAAGTATGTATTTGTATTTCTAAAGAGGGAATCTGTCATAATAGTCAGCCAATATAGGATATGGGCATATTCGCAATTATGAAAGGTATAAGTGTTCGTTGCTCTGAATTCGTTTACGCTATGTATGGTTAAATTTTGAGTTATTTGGTATTTGTTATATCTTAATGGTATCATGTCTCGTTCTGGGGTTATGTAGAATCTAAACCATTTTTCAATTTGGGCGTTCTTGTATTATGTAACATGGACGTATGGAATTCATCTAAATGATCTGGAATGTTACATCATTAGTATGAGTTTGTTTTGGGGTTTGATTTAGGATACGATCTGATTGCTGGTCTGATAGTTATTAAACCCAGTAAGAGAATCCACCAAATATAAGATCAATTAGTAATTATCTGCCATAGAATAGTATTTGTGAATAACCATTTCAAGAAAGATGTGAAGCATTGGTTTGAAGACAAAATCCATTGAAAGTCAGTTCTATATTGATATTTTCCTGAAAAATATCTTATGATCTAAGAAGGATTAAGATCTAGATCGACTGGTAAGATCTGGAATTAGTCAAGGAGTGAAGTGCGAGTGACATTAAGTATGGAAATTAACATATAGGTATAGATCCAATATTATCAAAGAATCTGCCAAAGCTAGAGTGGTAATCCAAACTTTTAAGATGGGAAATTCAACTGGAAAGACTCCACAATATTTTGTATTCAAACTCACTAAGCTCGCGTGAACTTAATAGTATTTTGTTCATGTTTTAGGTTTAGTTGTAAGAATGAGTATGCCAAGAGAGATCAAGCCAGGAATGTGCCAAGGAATCAGCGAGTTGGGTTATTATGCATACAGAGAACATTTTAGGAATTTAGCATAGAGTACATTACGCTAATAAGAGTCTATCTTTAACGAAATTTTGTATTGTAATGAAGTGATGTGTGTAGCGGAGTGGGTAAGGCCTTTGGAAACACAAAAATATACACATTTTTTCATGCCCCTTTAAACTTAATTTCATGCAGTTTCGATAAATTTCTTGTCGAGAAATATATAATTATTATAAAATAATTAAATTACACTCAAATTATGAATATGTTTAATTTTAATTAATTTTATATCAAATTTTGATTAATTTTGATTATTTTCAACAGGTTTGCACAAAAGGCGAAAAATGGCTCGGCAGATTTTTTTAGAAGTGCAAAACTGAGAAGCATATTTGAAGCATCAAGTTGAATTAATTTTTCAGCCTAAGACGGTCCAAATTATGTGGATTAATTCATAATATAATTAATTTTAATTTTAATCCAATTTAATTTGGGTTAATAAATTATTTTTAATTAATTAAGAAAAGGGGCCTAGTTGAGTTGAACCGAGAAAATCGACCCAACTGAACATTAGGCAGCCCAATACTGTCCCACATACTGACCCAATCAGCTTGCTTGGCTGATTATTTGGCTTGCAAAATGGCCTTCGAAGACTCCTTCAAATTGCATTCAAACCCCTCCACTATTTATGGCTTTCAAGATTTGCCCCTACCTTAAAATAGCATGTTTGAAATCTTCAAACATGCCATATCTATAGCCAGCCATGGGGGGAGTCTTTGGCTGATGATTTTGGCTATTTTTAGCAGCCTTCTCAACCTATAAATACCCCATTGGCTGCTCACTTCAACATCATCTCAACCCTTCTCATCTCTTCACTTCTCTCTCATTTTTCTCTCTTCATTCCCCTCTATTGTTTTCATTTTCTTCCCCTATTCCCTTGCCGATTTCACCTCTCGAAAAAGAGTCAAGCAATCACCATTTGGAGTAGCATTCAGGTGTTCGTAGAAGCCTCGATTCGACAAGAACAAGCGGAGAAGAAAGAGTGGAGCAAACTAGTCAAGCCACGAAGAAATACTAGATTTGATTCTTATTTCCTATCCTTTTAATTTTGTTGTTGTTATGACGAACATGTCTATAACTATTTGTGATGTTGATATGTTTAATTTAATTAATATGGCTTAAATTTAATTTGTGATAGGTTGGTTGCATTTTATCTACTTCATTTATTAAAATTATGTTTATGTTGTTATAGGCCTCGGTAAGATGTTTGATTAAGTAAAACCATGACCAAGTTATTCTTGCATTACAATTGTAAGGTAACTAATGAATTAATTATTTAAACGGATTGAAATTGTAATTAATTAACACGGTACTTAATCAGTGCATGTTTAATCATTGAAGGTAGTTGAGGGTTAAATTAGCAACGGTATCTAGCGATACATTAGCCTTGCATAACTTGCAAGATTATTGTGATTAAACTGTTTCAAGGTAGAAATACATTGTTACCTCACGTAATCTTTTATGTGCTTATGAGATTAAATTAATTGTTTGAATTGGCATAGAGATATGTACAAGAGATTATTTTAATTTCATAAGTATGTATGTGCATTAACACCTTTGCTTATTAAAATTTGTTTAATTGGTTGAATTGACATAGAGATATAGTCAAGAGATAAATGGATTTTGGTAGGTGAGTATGTTTGTAAGTTAGCGAATTACCGAGTTGCCGTGAATTTATTTCTAACAACATAAACATGAGTTTAATAATTCTAAGATAAGAAATGTAACTGATCTAACATAATTATGTCATCCTGATTAAAATCATCTTTTGAAATCATGCATTGGAACTTTTATTTTCTTTTTATTTATTTTACTTTGTTAAAAATCTTAGTTTTTTTTAATTACCTCCTCAAATCAAAATATTTTTCTTCACCAAAGTGTTTTTAATTGCATTCATAAATAATTCTTTTCATAGTCCCTGTAGGTACGATAACTTGACATTTACTTGTCACTTCATTACTTGTTACGATTGTGTACACTTGCACCTTTCCGTCGTTCCAAGTTTTTGGCACCGTTGCCGGGGACTGTTTTAAAAAGTCATTGTTTGTGAATTTGTTAATTTTGTATTTTGGTTTATTTTCCTGTTCAATTTCAACTTAATTAACTTTTCTGTGATTATTTCAGGTATTTATGAGTATTGACCGAATTATCGATTTACTCCCTGTAGACCCTAAGATTGAAAGAACTTTTCGACAGCAAAGAAGACCAGCAAGTCAAAGAAGGACCGAAGAGATGAACCTTGAAAATTTGAATCAAGAAAACGTAGCAAACCTTGCTTAAAATCCTATCCTTATGTTGATGATAAAGATAGAGCTCTAAGATAGTATGCCGTGCCAGTGTTTCAAGATCTTAATCTAGGTATTAGAAGACCCGCAGTCGAGGCACAACAGTTTTAGCTAAAGCCAGTTATGTTTCAGATGCTTCAAATAGTGGGCCAATTCAATGGAATGCCTACCAAAGATCTGCACCTGCACTTAAGATTGTTCATGGAAGTGAGCGATTCTTTCAAGATAGCAGAAGTACTCGAAGATGCATTACGATAGAAGCTACTCCCATATTCGTTAAGGGACAGAGCTCGAGCCTGGTTGAACTCATTGCCACAAAATTCAATTTCCACATGGCAAGAGTTGGTAGAAGGATTCCTCATGAAGTATTTCCCACCTATCAAGAATGCTAAGTTGAGGAACGAGATCACTGCCTTCCAACAAATGGATGATGAGTCCTTGTATGAGGCATGGGAAAGGGACAAAGAATTATTACGGAAGTGCCCTCATTACGGAATCCCTCATTGCATCCAACTTGAGACATTCTATAATGGTCTAAACACTCACACGAGGATGGTAGTGGAAACTTCTACTAATGGTGCTCCCATTTCTAAGTCTTATAATGAGGCTTATGAAATCAATGAGAGGATTGCCAGCAACAATTATCAATGGCCAACCAATCGAGCAGTGTTAGCAAGATGAATTGCTGGAATATATGAAGTAGATGCTCTTACTTCACTCGCATCTCAGGTATCCTCAATATCCTCAATGCTAAAAAAATTTTACCACTAATGGGTCTAATTGTTTTGCAGCACAACCATCGAATCAATTTGAAAATGTAGCCTGTGTCTATTGTGGGGAAGGACATTTGTTTGAAGAATGTCCATCGAACCCAGAATCCGTATATTACATGGGTAACTAGAACCAAAATCAAGGAAGGCAAGGACTGCAATCCAATTTCTATAACCTATCATGGCGAAACCACTTAAATTTTTCCTGGAGTAACCAATGGGCTAGAACCAATCACACTTACGCCCAACTTAGACCGACCTAACCACCTAGTTTCCCTCAACAAGTTTAGAAACCAACCTAGGCTGAACCATCCAATGGCTTAGAAAATTTGTTGAAGGCATGCATAGTCAAGAATGATGCCTTAATCCAAAGCCAAGAAGCTACATTCAAAAACCTAGAAAACCAAATGGGTTAACTTGCAATTGAACTTAGAAACTGAACACAAGGTGTTTTGCCTAATGATACGGAAAATTCGAGAAATCCAAGGAAGGAACATTGTAAAGCATTGACATTAAGGAGCGAAAAGACATTAGAGCCCAATATAGTCGAAGTTGGAAAGAAGCCAGCTGATGTTCAAGACTCAGTGGAAGTTCAACTGAATGTTGAAATTTCTGTTTCACCAGAATCTAAATCTATAGAATTCGAAAAGGTAACTTCTAAACCAGCTAATTTTGATAAACTAACAACTTTATTAGATGCAAAATTTGCATTGATTACCGGTCATTGAGAATGAGAATAACGAGCTAAGAATAATAAGCTGATATTGACAAGAACAGTTATGGGATGGAGAATTTGAATCGATTACCGGAAGCTAAACAAGGCAACTAGGAAAGATCACTTTCCTTTGTCGTTCTTGGACCAGATGTTAGATAGACTCATGGAGCGAGACTATTACTGTTTTCTTGATGGATACTTGGTGTATAATCAGATTACAGTAACACCGAAAGATCAACACAATACAACATTCACCTGCCCATATGGTACATTCGCATTTAGACGTATGCCATTTTGTTTATGTAATGCACCTGCTACATTTCAAAGATGTATGATGTCTATTTTTACAGACATGGTTGAGAAATACTTGGAAGTCTTTATAGATGATTTTTTAGTATTTGGAGATACATATGATGATTGTCTAGCCAATCTAGCCAAGCTACTAAGGCGATGCGAAGAAACAAACCTTGTACTCAACTGGAAAAAGTGTCATTTTATGGTACGAGAAGGTATTGTTCTAGGGCATTAGATAACGAGACATGGAATCAAGGTGGATAAAGCAAAGGTAGGCGTTATTGAGAAACTCACACCTCCAACATATGTAAAAGTTGTTAGGACATGATGTTCAAATTTAAAGAGAAGTGCTTAAGAGCTTTCAAGAATTTGAAGAGTTAGTTAGTTTCGGCACCCATAATCGTCACATCAAATTGGATTTGCCGTTTGAATTGATGTGTGACGCAAGTGACATCACGATAAGAGCTGTCATGGGCTAGTGAATGAACAAAGTTTTTCATCCCATCTACTACGCAAGTTAGACTCTAACAGGAGCTCAACTGGATTATACGGTAATAGAAAAAGAGTTACTTGCTATTGTGTTTGCTTTTAACAAGTTTTGATCTTATCTTGTAGGTACCAAAGTGACTGTCTATACGGACCACTCAAAAATTAAGTGATTGTCTATACGGGCCACTCAGCAATTAAGTATTTACTTGCCATGAAAGACACTATGCCGAGACTAATCCGATGGGTACTTCTACTTCAAGAGTTTGATCTAGAAATTCAAGATTGAAAGGGAGTAGAAAACCAAGTAGCAGACCACTTCTCTAGATTGGAGCCGGAAAAAGGGAATTCTCTACTTATACCCATTCAAGAGACATATCCAAATGAACACATACTGAAGGTAAATCATGTCCATAATACCCCTTGGTTTATAAATATTGCTAATTATTTAGCTTGTGATTTGATGTCGATTGATAAGACGTATCATCAAAAGAAAAAGTTTATTCATGATGTGAAGTACTATTTTTGGGAAGAACCATACTTGTTTAAAAAGTGTGCAGATCAAATAATCAAGAGATGCGTGGCAAAAGATGAAGTACATAAGATCCTATATCATTGCCACTCAGCTCCGAGTGGGGGACACTTTAGAGGTACACGTACTGCGGCTAAAGTATTGCAAGCTAGATTCCTTTGGCTGACACTATTTAAAGATGTGTTTGCTTAAGTAAGGAGTTGTGATCAATGTCAAAGGGTTGGATACGTCACCAATAGAAATGACATGCCTTGAACAAACATCATTGAGGTAGAACTATGTGATGTTTGGGGTATTGATTTTCTCGGTCCTTTCCCTCCGTCTTTTGGTCTCAAGTACATATTGGTAGCAGTAGACTACGTGTCTAAGTGGGTTGAGGCTGAGGCATATCCGACGAACAATGCTAAGGTTATAATGAAATTTTTGCAGAAGTATGTGTTCACAGGTTTGGAACCCCAAAAGCCATCATTAGTGATGAAGGGCCCCATTTTGTGAACAAGTGGTTGAAATAGTTACTCGACAAACATGGAGTGAAGCATAAGTTTGCCACAGGTTACCACCCGTAGACAAATGGGCAAGCTGAACTGGAAACCAAGGAGATCAAAGGCATACTCGAGAAGGTAGTTTGCCCGAATCGACAAGATTGGTCCAAAAGACTGGATGATGCTTTATGGACCTACAGGACAGCATACAAGACACCTTTAAGGATGTCACCTTATAGGTTGGTCTTTGGGAAAGCTTGTCATCTGCCATTGGAGTTAGAGCACAAAGCTTACTAGGCTCTCCAACAACTCAACTTGGATCTTAAGCTTACTAAAGAGAAATGGATGCTCCAACTCAATGAGTTAGAAGAGTTTCGAATGTTATCATACGAGAATACAAAATTACTCAAGGAAATACTTAAGAGATGGCATGACAAACATATTCGGGTTTGAGAATTTGAGGCAGGTCAGCAAGTCTTGTTATTCAATTCCAGATTAAGCTTCTTTCCAGGTAAGTTAAAATCACATTGGTTTGGTCTATTTACGATTCACCAAGTTTATCCATATGGTGTAACAGCCTAAATTAAGGCCTAAACAGAACAGTGGTTTCAAAAACCCCGAATCTGAAGTAGAAAAATTTATTGCGATTGAGTTTTAAAGTTTATAGAGTGATAGAATTATCGTGTGAAATTTTCGTTAAGAAATTTTATCGATTGGGCACTTAATTTGGCAATTGGGATTAAATTGTCAAAGGTGAAAAATGTGTGTTCTAATTCATAAAGGTACTTGATTAGAATGGGTTCTTAAAATGGAGGTCCTTAAATGGAATTAGACCAATATGTTTTGTTTGGACAAAAATGGGCATGAATAGGACAAAATTAAAAGAAAAGCCTTTAAGGGCATTTTGGTCATTAGGTAAATAAGAGAAAATAATGGGAAAAATAAGGCAAAATTTGTTGTCATCTTTCTCATGTTGGCCGAACCTCTCATGTCCACCATGGCTAGGGTTTGTTCAAGCTTTCCAAGCTTAATAGTAAGTGATTCCTAGCCCCGTTTTTAATGCTCGTTACATTTTTGAGATCCCGATAACTCGGTTTAGCTATTTGTACCATTATTTTGAGATAGGGTTTGAGTTTAAAAATTTACCCATGAATAATATGTATGTATTTTGATGTCTAATGGTAGAAAATGAATGCTTAAAGTGCAGTGAACGTCGTTTGCTAGGTGATTTTTGGTAAAAACCGTAAAAAGGACTAAAATGTGAAAGTTGAAAATTTGTGCATAAGTATGTGATTTCCTGGGAATTAGGGGCTAGAATAGGGAGATAATGGTTCAGCTAAGTCCATTTTACAAGGAAATCGAATAAAAATTATTTTACGAGCCTAGGGGCAAAAGTGTAAATATGTGAAAGTTTAAGGGCAAAAACGTAAATTTGCTATAATGCAATTTTTGGGTCACAATGAATAATGTGATTAATAAATGAGTAAATTGTGATGTTATAGATCACGAAAAATAATATTCGGGCTTGGATCGAGGTTGTGGACCAAATCGGGAAAAGTAGTTACTTCTGAGTCCGAGGTAAGTTGGTGATATAATAATGATACAATAATGTCGTAAAGTATGTCAGAAACCTAAATTGTGGTGTTAATTGAATTTTATAGAATTACATGTTAGCATATTATTATGTTGGTGAATTGATTCAATAATAACGTCTATGATAAAAGGGTGACATAAGTGTCATGGAAATAAATTGAGATGTTGTGGTGTAAAGTGTTTTCTATGATTATGGTGGTTGGGTAAAATTGTAAGTAATATGTTAATTTGAATTGTACATTGCTAACTTTAATGAATATTATGAAATGTTGATATTGAAACTTCTCTATGATGTTGGGTGTGTCGGAAATGAGAGTTCCCGGTTGAACGTTTGGAATAACGGGTGATAAGGATAAAATATGGTTTGGTTACATGTGTGATAAAGTGATCTTCACCATGTAGGCCTGAGGCTATAGAGCTTAATGGCTAAGCCACACGTGTGATAAAGTGACCTTTACCATGTGCAATGATAATTATGGGACTTAATGACTATGCCTTATGGGTGATAAAGTGACCTTCACCATGTATACATGAGAGCAATGTCATTTGTAGCTAAGTCACATGGGTGATAAGGTGACCTTCACCATGTGCACACGAGGGCTACGAGCTTAAATGGCTAAGCCATATGGGTGATAAAGTGACCTTCACCATATGCTCATGAACGCTACAAGCTTAAATGGCCAGGTCACATGGGTGATAAAGTGATCTTCACCATGTGTATCCGAGAGCCGGGCTTATATGTTGGTGGGATCATGAGCTGAAAATCCACTGAGTATCAAATTTTAATCCGAAGAGTTCAACGGGAAAGCTTAATAAAGAGCTTTGGTGTGGTAATATGGCATGTAAGTGCAGGTGTATACTTGGGCAAATGTACATAAGGGCAATGGTGTGTTGTGGGCAATGTGCTCGATATGGATTAAAATTGTGGTAAGGCAGATAGGAGTAAGTATTACTATGAATACTCATAAATATTGGTGATGATTATTCATTTGAATGGTTGGTATTGAACATACTTGATGTTATGTGTGTATTTATGATAATAATATGGAGAAAACATGGGAGAGCAGAATTTCTAGCAAAACAGTTTGAAAACAACTGAAGTTATGTGAATTTGAAAAATCACCATAAATAGTGGAAATTGAATTAAATGCTGAATAAGATATTAAATTAAAGCTTATTGAGTATATTTTTACATAAAAGAAACGGTGTAAGCAATTGAGTTTTATATTGTGAGATATTTAAACTTTGGTGAGACAAGGTCTGAATGGTTTCAGAAATCCCCTGTTCCAATTTTGGAAAATCACTAAAAATTGTATAAAAAAGATTATGGTGTGTAGTTTCTATTCTTAGAATCCCGAATGTGTATAATTTCAAGAAATACAAACGAGAAGGTTATCTGAATTCTATATGAGGAGAAATCTAATTTTTAGTAAAGAGGAGTCAGAGCTATCGAACAGCGAAATAGGGGAATTTTTAATGAATAAACTGTATTGATTGGCTAAACCAAAAATTCTGTAAATTTTATGGTAAGAAGGTATGTGCGTCTAGTTTCTAGGAAAATTAGTGGATTGAAATTTGGAGCTCTGTAGCTATGGATATAATAAATTTAGCGACAATGACTTAGGAAGACAGCATAGGTTGGACTTGAGTAAGAATGAAATTATGTGAAATATCTTCCTAATTAAATTGATTATTAATGTATGCCAACTTACTAAGATATAAAGCTTACACCATCATTTCTTTTCTCCTAGTGTTGTCAGGTTAGCTCGGGGTTGGAGATCGTAGGAGTAGCGTCACACTATTAATTCGACAAGTTGGGGTAATGTAAATTCTTGTTAGTTTTAAGCGAGTGGCATGTATAGTGGTTTATTTATGAGTAACATGTGCCATTGTGAGTTGGTTAAATGTATTAGTTTATGATACTTCCTTATATATAGCCATAAGATATGGTTCATAATGGTTATGGGTATGTAACCTATTTTATACATGCATAGGAAGGCTTTGATGTGGTTAGGTATGTTATGTAGGTTTGTTGGTTAAATCTGCAATAATCAAAGGGGAGATGCATGTTATGAATTGTTTGTGAGTGTGAAGTGCCAAGAGCACAAAAAGGGCTTGGAAAATAGCCTAAGTGTCGACCACACGGGTAGAGACACGATCGTGCGTCTCAGCCGTGTGGGGAACACGGTCTAGCATACGGACGTGTGACTTGGCCGTGTGCCCTTAATGGGATGCTGATGTCATAAACAGAATGCTCGGTGTTTTTAACACGAGCTGGAACACGGGCGTGTGTGATCACACGGCCTGCCCACACGGGCGTGTCCCATGTCACACAGGCATGTGACACTATTTTGAAGGAAAATTTTATAAGTGTTTCAAAAGTTTCAGTTTAGTCTCGTATTATTTTTAAATTATGTTTTGGGCCTCGTAGGCCCATATAAAGGATCTTAAAGTGGAAGTTGAAATAAAAATTTTAAATTGGAGTGAAGTTTATATTTCGATATTGTACATTTAACTGTATTGTCGTCTGGTAACGCCTCGTGCCCTCTCCCGGCGTCGGATACGAGTAAGGGGTGTTACATATGGAGTTGTCGAACTTCAAATCAAGGGAAGTAATTTTCGAGTTAATGCTCAGCGCTTAAAACATTACTAGGCAGATAAAATTGAACGGGATCAAATCTCGTTCATTTTATCAGATGATTAAATTTTCTTGTTTTCCTTTTAAATAAATGATTTAGGGTATATTTTCAGTATTAGTATGTTTAAATAAATTCTGTCTAGGAGATTGGAACTTAAGCGGGACCCCTTGTGACCCCTCCAATCTTTCCTGGGAATTAATTTTAACATAATTTTCCGAGAGATTATTCCCTATATGGCAAAATAAATTTTTAATTTTTCAAATAAAAGCGTCAATTTTGATCCAAGTTTTAAATTGCAACTCAATTTCAAATTTTGTTTAAGTCTAAGTACTTAATTGAACTATTTTCAAAATTTTGTTACTCTTTTTGTAAATATTAAAAATTAGATGTCTCTTTTTGTAAATATTTTTAAAAGACATCTAGAATAAATGTTTTTAATTTAATAAATAAGATAATCATTAATATATAATTATATCTATTATAATATATATTAATTATTATCAACTTCGAATTGAATTAGGATTAGTTTAAATTTGATCATATTTTATTTAATAAGTATTTATTTTTAATAAATTAATAGAAAATAATAATTTAATTAATTATTAATTGTTGTTAACTCTATGTAGAATTAGACCTTAGAATATTTTAAGTATTAATTTGTTCTAAGAATTCTAAATAAACTCTTACTCCTTCCACTATAAATTGCACCCACCTTTTCCATTCCTTTCACTCATCCCTCTATAGCACCCTAAACCCACCAAATCACCTAAGTGTAGTAGCCCCCAACTCCCTAGCCGTAACACCGCCAAGCAGCCCCATTCGGCCAATAGATCACCCCACACACACTAGCCCCTATCGAGCGCTACACGTCTTACTCCGCGTACATCGTGCTCCTCCTAGCTCCAGCGCGCGCGTGCCCACGCTGTTGCCCATTCAACGTGCTACCTGTGGCCCGCGCAGCTGCTAACACCAGGCCTTACTGTTCCCTCACACATCTGCCTACACGCCCAGCAATTCCCAGCATCCATGCGGCACCCCAACCTAACTACTTGCACCAATATCCCACACTTAGTTAATAACCTTCCAAACATCCCTAAATTGACATCTTTTGATTTATAATTATTTTTCTTGGAGTTCTTAATTTTTATAAAAAGGTGGTAAGACAAAATTTTCTCTTAAATTTTAATTTTGTTTAATTATTTAATTTTTCAAATCATTAAATTTTTCATATTTTATACGAATTAAATTTTTGAGAAAATATTTGTTTCCATCTTATGTTCAGGTTAATCATGCCTCACAAAAGAACTCGTGCCTCTGCTCAAATTGATGAATCACAAAATAAATTCCACTGTGAGGAAGCCAAAGCGAGATACGAAAGTATTTTCAAGAATCAATAGATGCATCCAGAGAAGAGCTTTACACTGAAAGAAAGAAACTATATTGATTTCATGGCGTGCATTCGACAAGTTGCTAAAGCTCTCAATTGGGAGTTGTTTTGTGAGAAAAGACCTAGTGTAGATGAGGAGTTAGTTCGTGAATTTTATGTGAATTTGATCTCAAGTGAATTGACGGAAGTTTCTGTTCGTGGAATCAAGGTACCAATAACTTCAAATGCTATTAATGAATTCTTTGAATTACCTGATTTCGAAAATGACGAATATTCTTCCTTGATGAGCAACATTGAGTCTGAAAATCTGCAAGAAATTCTCGAGGAACTTACAGTTCCAGGTTCTAAGTGGACGGTGTCAAAGCAAGGAATTTACACTTGTCGCAGAAAATATTTGACATCACTAGCAAAGGTATGGTTATATTTCATTCGATTCAGCCTTATGCATATTTGTAACTCCCCGAATTCTAGGCCTAAATAAATTAGGCCCTGAGCTTTGGGTCTCATAAAAATTTTTAAGTGAGCAAGGAAATAACACAAATGGCATGTTGGCTTTAAGCGTTTAATGAATTTGGAGTGTCTAAGGGTGTTGGAGAAGTCCTGGGATCAAGTTGGGGTATAAGAAAAATTTTGGTTTTAGCCTTAAGGGAACCTTGACTTTAGGTAGGAAGTCTTTTAAATAAATGGGGATAAGATACGACACTAGGAGGCATGTGGTCTAGTGGCAAAGTGGCACTACATAAGAGGCAGGGAGGTGGAGTCATAGGGGTGGCAAGGAGGTCTAGGGTTCAAGTGTTGGCATGGTATTATGTTGGGTACTTATTTGTATCCTTGGACAGCCAGTATTTGTGTTGAAGTTGAATTCTGGAGGAGAGAGTTTGAAACGGTCAAGGGAGGAAATCGAGGAGTGAATCATGGAGGAAATTATGGAGTGGATTATGGAGTGATAAGGGGAGAAAATCAAGGAAAGATTTGAATGAAGAAGAGTTCTAGCTGAATGTGGACTTGGCACTCAAGAATTTCGGCTAAGGAACCTTAATTGTGTGCATTCGACAATGGGGAAATCTTTTTTGGAGATGTTTTTATTTAGTTGTGCCGAATGAAAGATTAGCTTTGTGGGGAAATTGTTTTTGGTCATTTATTTCGGGATAGTTTTTGCTTAAAAATCCCTAAAGTGCCAAATTTGCTCTCTTTTCTGGCTCCCTTGTTTTTGCCGAATTGCCTCTTCTTTTACTTTGAAGTTTCACTTCTTTTCTTTAAGTCCGAGCACTACTTCTTTCTCTTCTTCAAAACTTCCTACTCATCTTTTCTTCTTTCTTGAAACCAAATATTCCACCCTCACCCTAGTGCAATTGATCATTTTCTTCTTTCTTTTTCTCCTCTTGCCTTCATTTTTAAAGCTTTTGCCGAATTCATTTAAACCCTTAACCGAATAGTCCCTCCTTTTCCTTTGATCTTTAGACACTTAAAGCTGGATCTCTGATCTCGTTTACTTCTTTTCAATTATGGTGGCCGAATCTTCTTCTCTGAACCTCTGCTAATACTATTCTGACCACTTCTATTGCAATTCTTCAATGAGTTATCAATCGGTATGTAGTTGTTCCTTGTTGTTTCATTTGTTGATCATTTAGCTTTCGATTGGTTATTTCCCCTATAACCAAATACCTTTCTCTTACGCCTTCTGACTATAAAGTTCATTCTTCTCTGTATTATGGCCTTGGTGGGGCTTAAGGTTTTCAGAAGTGTGAAGGGTCAAGTGAGGTTAAAGCAATCAAACCTACATCTTCTATTTAACGTTCGATTAAGGTAAGAATGATCTTTTTAATGTTAGGCTTGGCTGATCATGCCTTTCACATATATGGATGTTGATTAATGAATCGATCATTCTACGGATTCATGATAGGGCATATAGTTGATTGTGATCAGGGTTGTGGAAGGTTCAAGGTCGAGCAGATGGGCACGTAGGCCCGACATGAGCAAATATTATAGACAGAAAGAAAATAACAAGCCAGTCATGTTGTCCACATTGCCAATAGCAGATTTGGGCTCAATGGGCCACATGAGAGGGTGGCCCCCACTTGGGCCACATATTGGGCTTTTGGGCCCTAGTGTAACATTGATTGCTAAAAGTGATATAAGTCACGCTATATGATCGTGGGCTTAGTAATGGGCAGATTTGTGTGTACTTAGGGCCATAGTGATAAATGACCGTTATGCCCCTATATGCTATCTGACTGATTTTGTATGCCATGTTATGATATGTTTGCATACATATGATATTATGCTGCATGAGGATGGGAAAGTTGTTGGAGGAAGTGATTAATTTGTTATGGTCGCACGGGTCACCCGAGACGACCGTGGACCTGATCACACGGGTCACTCAAGACGACTGTGGATCCATTTGGGTAAGGTTGCATGGGTCGCCCGAGACGACTGTGGACCCACCAATGGCTTTAAGACGATTATGTGATTGGCAGCTCTGCTGTGATATTGTTAGTGCACAACTGGTGCTACATTAGGAGCGCAGGGTTGGGTGGGTTGATTAAATCCCCATAGGAGTGTAGGGTTAGAAGGGATACGGAGTGCAGGGTTGGATAGGATATATGTGCATTGCATATGTTGATTTTGATTGTGATATGGGCTCCGGCCCAACTGAGGTTGTTATGGGCTAAGGCCAAGATGCCACTGTTATTGTAATGGGCTTAGGCCCAAAGTGATTAATCCATATTATATGATTGATCAGTGTTGTACACACTGAGTTTTCATAAACTCACCCCCTCTTTTTAACTTTTCAGGTGATCCTCAGTAGGTGGTTTGACATATGGGAGGACTCGGAGGTGGCTACACTACGAGCAGCATTAAACTTTAGTATTAAAATTTTACATTATTTTTAATTACTTCCTATTGGGTTTTGTTGTAATAAGGCCATTATCCGATTTTGTTTTGGTTTTGGATTATATTACGTTGACTGCTCAATTTCTAAAATTTAAGACTGGTTTTCTAAAAGGAAAATAACATTTTATGTTAATCAAATGTTTTCAACTAAAAGCTTCCGCTACCAACTGAAACATGGGAATTTAATAAGGAAAGTAAAAACTAAGGTTTTCAAAAGAGAACTCAAGGTTTTACTCTAAGCTTACAAACATGCAAGCTTCCACCGGTTTTCATTTTAAACACTGTTTTAAATAGCAAACAACCAAACATTTTTTTTCAAGGTTTTCCAACATCATCGATTTGTACAGTCTACCCTCCAATGTGACACCGCCAGATTTGGCCATAACGTCCAGGCCAGGTTTGGGGTGTTACAATATTTCACATGGGACTACAATTTCATTAGAGCGAATAGTCTTATTATACTCGATTTTAACTGGAAAGACTATTGATGTGGGAAAAATCATCTTGAGAGAAATGCAGAATTGTGCCGCTAGACGTTTTGGTCCAGCTTACTTTCCCTTTACGATATCAATTTTGTGCTTGAAAGCTAAAATTCTTGCAAACGTAAAGAAGACAGGGTATAGCTAGGGTACAATCATAGATTGAGACCTTTACCGAATAGCCGAAGACTTTGTTCTATAGCAACGAGTTGAAGAAAGCGAGGATCTGGAAGAAGAAGAAGAAGATCCCACAGAGATCAAACCAATGCAATCAGCTGAAATTCCTAATAAGGCAGAACCAATGGAACCAGTAATCCAACCTGACATTGCAACTTCAATGTTTAAGACTCAATCACCTCACTCAGATCTTCGAGATGAGCTGTCAAAGTTAATGGACATAACGCAACATCTGCAGTGGTAGCAACAAGCTTATTGGAGATATTCAAAAATATGGATGACTCAATGATAAGTGCTCTTACGATATACAATAACCCATTTATCTTTGTGCCTGAGTTTCCAGATTTTATATTTGAACCATAGAGCCCACAACCGAAGAGGGAGCGAAGCGATTTATGCAAAAACAAAGACGATGGAGCAAAGGATGAGTCGAATTCGGAGGGATCTGCAAATAAATAAAAAGGTAGGATCTTAACTTTATTTTATTTTTTGTTCTTAGGTTATTTAACATTTTAGGATTAGGTTTTACTAGGAATTTTTTTTCACATAATAAAACAAGAGGTGGAAATCATAAATAAAAATGAACAAGTTGCAAAGTACAAAGTGTGGCAATAGATATATACATGTCTAGGATTGGATCTAAAGAGAGCTTGGTACTTAAGCAGTCAAACTAACTCACCTCCTCTTTCCTAAAATCCTACTTGGTGTATAGTATCTATTCACTTTTAACAATGAGGACATTGTCCATTTTAAGTAGGGGGACAGAAAAAATGAAATTATTTCCACTCAAAATAATTTTTTGTTTCAGTTATGATTAGGTTATATTTTGTTCAAAATTTTGAAATTTTGTTAAGTATGCTAAACTTCAGTATAAATAAAGTTCGATTATTTCAATAATTGTTATGTTAGCTCAATAATGACATAAATGTATTTTTAATAAAGCTTGCAAACTGTACCATAAAATTTTTAGTTCCTTAGAAAAGTTAGGAAGCATGGCAAGCTGGAAATGATTTAGGCAACTTTTGTTTGCACCGTTTGAGCCTTTCAAGCCAACCATGATGAACTTTTATCCCTTGAAACCCAACTTTGAGGATATATGGCCTAATTTTATTTTGAACCTTACAATATTTAGCTATCACTTTTCTCTTAATTATCTTTAAATTTTCTCATACACTAATTCAATACTATTCAAAATATTCTTTGAAAATAAGTTTGGGGGAGTTGAAAAGAAGTATCAAATGCTAAACAAAATTGTAGTACATACAGTAAAGTGCTCATTACAAAAAAAAGCATATGTACTTGAAAGAAAATAGATGTACAAAAGAGCATGTGAAAGCAAAATAAGTTGGTGTATTGAAGGTAATTATTCGAAGGTCCAATTGAAGCTGAATCTAGGGTTTTTAGCCTAAATTTATCTATCTTTTACCTACCCCCTAGCCTAGCCACGTTGCAACCCTTTTTAAAGGCCTATTGATTCAAGTTTCTATGCTGCCTACATTAGTGGAGAGAAATTGCTATGTACAACATATGAATAAATAAGTTAAACTTAATGATTGCAACTTACTCTTGAATAAGGGAATAAAATCAAATTGGTAGGGATTTAACATGTCTTTATTAGGAAGCATTTAGCCTATTTTTTCTATCATAAGAATAATTACGATTAATTTGAATGATGTGTATACTTAAGTAGCATAAATCTTAAAATTATTGTTTTTGAGCATAAGTATACTACACTCATAATTTTTGGGAAAAATGTTGTTCTGAAGAAAATTTTCAAAGGTGTTTCTAAGAAATTCTTTCCAAATTTGTGCATTACTCGGGACGAGTATTGAATTAAGTTTGGGGGTGTGGAAACACGAAAATTTACACACTTTTTCATGGTTTTTTTAACTCAAATTCATATAGTTTGGGTAAAATTATTGTCGAAAAATATATAATAATTATAAATAATTACATTGTACTTCAATTATGAACATGTTGAATTTTACTTAATTTTATAATAAATTTTGTTTAATTTTGATCATTTTTGACAAATTTACGCAACGGGCAAAAAATGGCTTGGCAGACTGTAACACCCCAAACCCGGCCTGGACGCTATGTCCAGATCAGGCAATGTCACATGGTAGTGTATTTGAAAACCGTAAGTTTGGTTAAAACATTTTCCGTTTAGAAGCTCTTTGTAAATATATATTAATTTTAAAATCGTGTTATTTACTCAGTCATAAGTTTTCAAAACATTATTCAATGCGGAAGCTTTTAAAACAATTTGTGTATTTTTTAGTATTTTGTTAAAACATACGATTCTTTTGAAAACTCGAGTTTTCTTAAAAAACTAGCAGTTATAATCCATAACCAAATAAAAACCCCCAAATAAAGATAAAAATCCATAGAGGCCATATTTACAATAAAATACCCGAATAAAATTTAAAGCATAAATAAGAAATTAACAGTTTTAAAAGGGCATGTGGCCACCGCTGAGTCCTCCACCGCACCGATCCACCTATGTTTGGGGATTACCTATACAGTTTAAACAGAAGGGGTGAGTTCACGTAAACTCAATGTCTAATCTCCATGCAAATAGCAGACAGTAAACAGACAATCACAGTCTGGGCTTAAGCCCTTTTCCAGTATCCGTATTAGTCCAGTTTGGGCCTTAGCCCTTCTCAGGATAGAACCAGACATGCAGTAGGGCCTTAGCCCATCATAGTAACAGTGGTAGTAACAGATATGCAATCACAAATCCTACCCTACCAGCCTCTACAAACCATCTCCGTCCAACCCTACACTCCATGTGGGGATATAATCAACACACCCATCCCTACACTCCAAATAGCACCAAATACGGCACTAGACAGTAATTTGCAGCTGTGCTGCCAATAAATTAGGCTCGAAGCCTTTCAGTACACTTCTTCCGATCAATATCAACTCATCCCCATGCAATGCATCCTACAGTCACGTCATGCCAAATCATGGTATTACACATGTATTCAGTACAGTATTAACAGCATGCTCAATATACAATCATACATATATATATACAGATCATATATGGATATAACAGTTGTTCAGTCATTTCATTCAATTAAGGGTCTAGGTAAACTTACCGACCCTACAGTAGGTTCACAGTCGTCTCAGGTGATCCATGCATCATTAGGAGCAAATCAGTGCAAATGGGCTCACATGGCCTCAGAAGTCAATCACGCAACTCCTCAACATATCCTCCTGTATCTGTATCACCCTCTTAGATTGGCCATCTGTTTGAGGATGGAACACAGTACTGAAGTCCAACCTTATACCCAGAGCTTCATGTAGCTTCTTCCAGAACCAACACGTTAAACGAGGATCCCTATCAAAGATGATCAAAACTGATACCCCATGCAGTCTCACTATCTTAGACACATACAATTTAGCTAGCTTCTGTAAAGAATAGTCAGTATGGACTGGTATGAAGTGGGCGGACTTGGTCAATCAATCTACGATGACCCATACAGAATCCTTTTTAGTGTTGTGAGGGGTAACCCACTAACAAAGTCCATAGTTATGTGCTCTCACTTCCATAGCTGAATCTTAATTGGCTGCAACAAACTCGAAGGTAATTGATGCTCAGCCTTCACTTGTTGGCACGTCAGACATTTTCCCACAAAATCGGGAACCTCTCGTTTAAGATCTGGCCACCAGTATAACTCACAAAGATCTCGAAACATCTTATTTCCACCAGGATACACAGTATAAGGGCTACTATGCACCTCCCTCAATATCAACTTCCTCAAATCAGTGTCTTTCGGTACACAGATTCTCCTACAGACATAGAGTACCCCTTCGCTATTTAGTTCAAAATCCACAGTATTCCCACTCTCAATCTCTTGAAAGTGAAGACCCAAAGACTCGTCCTCCAACTACTTACCCTTAATCTGCTTAATCTACGTCGGTTTAACCTAAAGTTCGGGCAATAGACCACCATCATCAAATAGACTGAGGCGAGCAAACATCACCCTCAAATCAGTTATAGCCCTACGGCTCAATGCGTCAGCCACCACATTGGCCTTACCAGGATGGTATTTAATCATACAATTGTACTCTTTAAGCAGCTCAATCCATCTATGCTACCTAAGATTTAGTTCTTTCTGAGTGAGGAGGTACTTGAGGCTCTTATGATCAGTGTAGATGATACACTTCTCGCCGTATAGATAATGCCTCCAGATTTTCAGTGGAAGCACCACTGCAGCCAACTCTAAGTTATGTGTCGAATAATTCACCTCATGAGTCTTAAGCTGACGAGACGCATATGCTACCACATTACCCTCTTGCATCAATACACATCCCAAATCGACATGTGATGCATCGTTGTAAACAGTAAACTCTTTCCCAGACTCTAGCTGTATGAAAACAGGGGCCTCAATCAGAACAGAGGCCTCAATCAGAACAGTCTTGAGCTTCTCAGAGCTCTGTTGCTGCACATCAACCTAGTTAAACGGCACGCCCTTACGTAGCAGCTTAGTCAAGGGTGCTGGAATCAGTGAAAAACCCTATACAAATCGTCGATAATACCCTGCCATTCCCAAAAAACTATGAATCTCATATACATTCTTAGGTTGTTTCCAATCCAACACTATTTCAATCTTTCGAGGATAGACTCTAATCCACTCAGCAGAAACCACATGTCCCAAAAATGTTACTTTACATAACCAGAACTCACATTTACTGAACTTGGCGTACAGTTGTTTCTATCGCAGAATCTATAGAACCACTCTGAGGTGTTCATCATGCTCATCCTTAGTCCTCGAATACACCAGTATGTCATCAATAAATACCACCACGAATTGATCGAGCTGGAACACTCGGTTCATAGATCCACGAAAGCTGCTGGTGCATTCGTCAGTCCAAATGGCATCACTAGGAACTCATAATGACCATATCGAGTCCTAAATGTTGTCTTGTGTACATCAGTCTCTTTAACCCTCAACTGATGATATCCTAATCAGAGGTCAATCTTGGAGAGAACTAAAGCCCCTCAGAACTGCTCAAACAGATCATCTATCCTCGGTGAGGGATACTTATTCTTGATTGTCAACTTGTTCAATTGTCGGTAGTTAATACACATACACATGAATCCATCCTTCTTTTTCACGAACAGAGCTTGTACGGAGACACACTAGGGTGGATGAACCCACGATCCAATAACTCTTGAATCTGGCCTTAAGCTCCACAAGCTCCTTCGATGCCATTCTATAAGGAGCAATGGACACTAGAGTTGTACCAGGAAGGAGCTCAATCCCAAACACTACTTCACGATTCGAAGGTAACCCAGGTAGCTCTTCAGGAAAAACATCCAGAAAGTCTTTAACCGTCTTGATATCCTTAACTGAAGAATCTCCAGAATTTGAAACACTGATGTAGGCCAGATACGCCTCACATCCCTTGCGAACCAACTTTTCCGCCCTCAATGCAGAAATCACATTCGATAAGTAGTTCCGACGTTCCCCAATAATGACTACCTCGTTGTCCTTCTCAATTCTCAGTACAACCCTTTTCGTGGCACAATCTAAGCTCACTCGGTGTTTAACCAACCAGTCAATTCTTAGTATCAAATCAAACTCTTCAAAAGAAAATTTCATCAAATTAGCTAGAAAAATAACCCCTTGAACTAGTAAAGGAACGTCTCTAAATAACTTATTCACCCTTACTGAATGTCCCAACGGGCTCAGTACAGTCACCCCACTCGTAGTGCTCCCAACCAAGATACTCAAGTTTTCAGTCATAGTACAAGCTATATAGGAGTGAGTAGATTCTATATCTATTAGTGTAGTATAAGGTACATTATAAATAAAGAATGTACCTATGATGACATCCGGAGCATCTCCCTCCTCTCGACAACTTGCAGCATAAACTAGAGCCTGCCGCCTCACCTCAGTATGCCCAGCACCTCTACCCGGTACTCTCAGACCACGGCCTAAACCATTACCATCTCTAGCCTGACCATGGCCTCTCGGTGGCTGCTGAAGTACTCTCGGTGGTAGTGCAATACTAGTACCCAGAGCTTGCATCTGATTAGACCTCCGTGGACACTCTCTAATACGGTGCTCTAATGAACCGCACCTCAAATAAGCCTCAGTTCTTTTACAACACTCGCCCTAATAGTGTCTACAACAGTTGGTACACGGCGACTGTCTAGTAGAAGCAATAGGAGCCCCAACTCTACTCGACCCTTCAATTTTGGCCTTTTTCTTAGGCCTCTGAAAAGAACTCGAGGGCTCCGAATCCCTCTTGCTCCTACCTCTCTAGTCGCTGTTCTGGCGCTCAGCGCACTTTACCTCCCCGGTGCTCTTCGCCTTATCAACCAATGCAACAAAGTCTCGCTCCCTTTGTGGAGCTATCAGAACCCTCAAATTATCCCTGAGGCCATCCTCGAAGCGAACACATTGCTCATACTCAGTCGCCACCATACCTCGCCCATAGCGGTTCAGTCGTAAAAATTCAACCTCATACTCAGCCACTGATCTCTCATCCTGGATCTAAATTAGGAACTCCCTCCTACGGGTATCGACATAACTAGCCCCCACATATTTCCTCTGGAAGGCAGACTTGAAGAACTCTCTGGTCAGTCATTTGGGCTGGGTGCAATCCACTGATATGCCTCATCACGTAGCAGCGACACAGCACCCTTTAATTTATACTCGGAGGTGCAATCTAGATCATCAATAATCCTCTCTGTAGCCTTAATCTAATACTCAGCCACATTTGAGGCAACTCTAGCAATACCCTTGAATATCTTAGCTCCATTAGACCAAAGTCGTTCCGTAACCGACCATCGACTTCCCACTCCAATATTGGGCCCAGCAACCCTCTCTAAGATTCTTAACATGGCCTGGGACAGTGCATCGTCCCCAACCGTACAATCATGAGACCTAGATCTAGACCCAGTCTCTGTAACAGGCGACACCAACATCTTGCTAGTGTCTAAATTCAGCATATTGCCCAGTGAAGAGGACTCAGCTCGGGCCTCTCTATGGCCTCTACCGCGGCCTCTTGTACCCCATCTACGAGCACCTCCTGTGCTCATTGTCTAATCGCCTTTATCTGTATTAATAGTTTAATGTATCAGTTTACAGTTTCAGCAATTATTAACAAATATCTTATGTGAAGCAGTATCAGAAGTGTAAAGTTTATTTCGTTCGTCGCAGTGTCAATCAATGTCTATCAGTCTTACTACAGTATCAGTATACACTATCATGAGTGTTTTTAGTACAATCTATCTATAGTAGTTTCGGTACATACTATCTATAGCATTTTCAGCTTATAAACAAATAACAGTTAAGAAGACTTACGGGATCAGCGCTGGAGACTCGGTGTACCACACATTAGTAAAAATATTTAGAAATTAGTTCTCAGAAACCACGTCTTAAAAACCCATATCCACAGTCAAGTTTTGCAACCTGACTCTGATACCATTAAATGTAACACCCCAAATCTAGCCTGGATACTATGATCAGATCAGACGATGTCGTATGGTAGTGTATTTGAAAACCATAACTTTGCTTAAAACATTTTCTGTTTAGAAGCTCTTCGTAATTATCTATTAATTCTAAAATCGTGTTATTTACTCATTCGTAAGTTTTCAAAATGTTATTCAATGTAGAAGCTTTTAAAACAGTTTGCATATTTGTGAGTATTTTGTTAAAACGTACGATTCTTTTGAAAACTTGAGTTTTCTTAAAAAACTAGCAGTTATAATACATAATCGAATAAAAACCCCAAATAAAGATAAAAATTCATAGAGGCCATATTTACAATAAAATACCCGAATAATATTTAAAGCATGAATAAGAAATTAAAAGTTTTAAAAGGGCGTGTGGCCACCGCTGAGTCCTCCGCCGCACCGATCTGCCTATGTTTGGGGATTACTTGTACAGTTTAAATAGAAATGGTGAGTTTACGTAAACTCGGTGTGTAATCTCCATCCAAATAACAGACAGTAAATTGACAATCACAGTCTGAGCTTAAGTCCTTTTCCAGTATCAGTATCAGTCTAGTTTGGGCCTTAGCCCGTCTCAGTATAGAATCAGACATGCAGTAGGGCTTTAGCCCAACATAGTAGCAGTGGCAGTAATAGATATGCAATCACAAATCCTACCCAACCAGCCTCTGCACATCATCTCTGTCCAACCTTACACTCCATGTAGGGATAAAATCAACCCACCCATCCCTACACTCCAAATAGTACCAAATGCGGCACTAGACAGTAATTTGTAGCTGTGCTGCCAATAAATTATGCTCGATGCCTTTTAGTACACTTCCTCCGATTAATAGCAACATATCCCCATGCAATGCATCATACAGTCATATCATGCCAAATCATGGTATTATACATGTATTTAGTACAGTATTAACAGCATGCTCAATATACAATCATACATATATATATATATACATATCTAGCATGCTAACACTCCACTTAACCACTAGACCAACAGACCCATTCTGTTATACTTTAACACACTTATCCTTATAAGCCTGCTGGCCAGAGATAGGGATTATTCATATAAAAACAAAAACTTTGCCCAAGACAACGCTTGAACCCAAGACTTCTCACACACACCCAGAACACTTAACCACTGAAGCAGACAGATATTTGTGTCATAAATACACTTAAACAAATATACAAATTTTGGGGTGTTACACAGATACTACTAGAAGCGCAAAACTGAGAAGCAATTTTGAAGTAACAAGACAAATTAATTTTTCAGCCTAAGACGGTCCAAATTATGTTTATTAATTCATATTATAATTAATTTTAATTTTGATCCAATTTAATTTGGGTTAAATAAAATATTATTAATTACTTATGAAAAGTGGCCTAATTAAGCTAAACCGAGAAAATCGATCCAATCGAGCACTGGGCAGCCTAAAATCGTCCCACATACTGACCCAATCAGCTTGCTTGGCTGATTATTTGGCTTGCAAAATGGCCCTTGAAGACTCCTTCAAATTGCATTCAAACCCCTCCACTATTTATGTCTTTCTAGATTTGCCCCTACTTTAAAATAAAATGTTTGAAATCATCACACATGCCACATGTGAGGCTAGCCACAGGGGGAGTCTTAGGCTGCTGATTTATGCCATTTTAAGCAGCCTTTTCAACCTATAAATACCCCCTTGGCTGCTCACTTCGACATCATCTCAAACCTTCTCATCTCTACACTTCTCTTTCATTTTTCTCTCTTCTTTCCCTCGCATTCTCCTTCATTTTCTTCCCCTATTCCCTTGTCGATTTCACCTCTTGAAAAAGAGTCAATCAACCACCATTTGGAGCAATATTCAAGTGTTCATAGAAGCCTCGGTTCGACAAGAACAAGCGGAGAAGGAGAAGTGGAGCAAACAAGTAAAGCCACGAAAAAACACTGGATTTGATTCATGTTCCCTATCCTTTTAAATTTGTTGTTATGATGAACATGTCTATGAATATTTGTGGTGTTGATATGTTTAATTTAATTAATATGGCTTAAATTTAATTCATGTTAAGTTGATTGCATTTCATCTTCTTAGTTTATTAAAGTTGTGTTTGTGTTGTTATAGGCCTCGGTAAGAGGTTTGATTAAGTAAAACCATGACTAAGTTATTCTTGCTTTACAATTGTAAGATAACTAATGAATTACTTATTTAAACGGATTGAAATTGTAATTAATTGACACATACTTAATCAGTGCATGTTTAATCATCTAAGGTAGCTGAGGGTTAAATTAGCAATGGTATCTAGCGATACATTAGACTTGCATAACTTGCAAGATTATTGGGATTAAATTGTTTCAAGGTAGAAATACATTGTTACCTCATGTAATCTTTTATGTGCTTATGAGATTGAATTAATTGTTTGAATTGGCATAGAGATAAGTACAAGAGATTATTTTAATTTTGAAAGTATGTATGTGCATTAACACATTTGCTTACTAAATTTTGTTTAATCGGTTGAATTGACATAGAGATATAGTCAAGAGATAAGTGGATTTTTGTAGGTGAGTATGTTCGTAAGTTAGCAAATTGTTGAGTTGCCGTGAATTTATTCATAACAACATAAACATGAGTTTAAGAATTCTAAGTTAAGAAATGTAATTGATCCAACACAATTATGCCATCCTGATTAAAATCATCTTTGAAAATCTTGCATTGGAACTTTTATTTTCTTTTTTTTTTATTTTACTTAGTTAAAAATCTTAGTTTTTAATTACCTCCTCAAATCAAAATATTTTTCTTCACCAAAGTCTTTTTAATTGCATTCATAAATAATTCTTTTCACAGTCCCTGTGGGTACGATAACTCGACAGTTACTTGTCACTTTATTACTTATTGTTATTGTGTACACTTGCACATTTTCGTCATTCAACCCTTGAAGACTCCTTCAAATTGCATTCAAACCCCTCCACTATTTATGCCTATCTAGATTTTCCCTACCTTAAAATAGCATGTTTGAAATCTTCAAACATGCCACATATGTGGCTAGCCACGGGGGGAGTCTTTGGCTTCTAATTTTGGCTATTTTTAGCAGCCTTCTCAACCTATAAATACCCCATTGGCTGCTCACTTCAACATCATCTCAACCCTTCTCATCTCTTCACTTTTCTCTGATTTTTCTCTCTTCATTCCCTTCTATTGTTTTCATTTTCTTCCCCTATTCCCTTGCCGATTTCACCTCTCGAAAAAGAGTCAAGCAACCACCATTTGCAGCAGCATTCAAGTGTTTGTAAAAGCCTCTATTTGACACTAACAAGCGGAGGAAGAATGGAGCAAACTAGTCAAGCTACGGAGAAACACAGTATTTGATTCTTGTTCCCTATCCTTTTAAATTTGTTGTTGTTATGATGAACATGTCTATGAATATTTGTGATGTTGATATGTTTAATTTATTTAATATAGCTTAAACTCAATTTGTGTTAGGTTGATTGCATTTTATCTACTTAATTTATTAAAATTGTGTTTGTGTTGTTATAGGTCTCGGTAAGATGTTTGATTAAGTAAAACCATGAATAAGTTATTCTTGCATTACAATTGTAAGGCAACTAATGAATTAATTATTTAAACGAATTGAAGTTGTAATTAATTGACACAATACTTAATCAGTGCATGTTTAATCATTTAAGGTAGCTGAGGGTTAAATTAGCAATGGTATCTAGAAATACATTAGCCTTGCATGTAGAAAACTGCAGTGATGTCTAGACATAGGGGTTTGATCTCGCGACTCTAAAATTTTTGAACCATAGGTAAATTGTCTTCTATGTCATGACACAAAGGTACTCTGTCGCGACATCAAGATGATTTTTCTTGATTTATCAATTCTGTGTGTGGTGTTGCAAATGAAGATTCCATGTTGCGACACTAACTTTGTTTTAACCCTAATTTCCAATTTCAAAAGTGCTTCAGGTTCTATTTAATTAAAAAGGTAATAATAGTTAAGGTCAAAACTAATTGGTTAGTTAACAATACACTATTGTACATAAATTTAGCATTTAATTTTAAATTATCAAGTTTTTTTCTGGTTTCATTCGTCAACTTAATTAATGTTAATTTGCTCTCATGTGTTTACTTTCCTACACCTAGACATGATTTCTTTTAAATAATTGGCATACTTAGGAACTTTTTCAATCAGATTAATTAAAGGCAAGTTAACATTAAAGGATTTAAATAAATTGAGAAAACTTACAAAGTCATCCTCATCCTTTCTTTGCTTTTCTTCCAACTGTGAAGGAAATGGTATCCTTGTTATTGTAGGTTCTTCTATGGACTTATCTTTCAACTCAGCTACTGGTTTGGCTACCTTTTTTTATTCTAATTCAACATCAGCTCCTTGAGTTTCTTGAATATCTTTGGAATCCTCCTTATTTTCCTCTTGAGAGAGTTTTTTCGAGTTATTTTATACTTTACCCAAACGAAGAGTTATTGCCTTCACATGTTCCTTCCCCTCTTTCCAAGGATTATTTTTTGTATTACCCAGGTTCCTGTGCCAATTTGCCTTTTGATATCTCCCATCATGCTCATCAATTGGCT
Source organism: Gossypium stocksii (assembly GCA_020496765.1). NCBI lineage: Eukaryota > Viridiplantae > Streptophyta > Magnoliopsida > Malvales > Malvaceae > Gossypium > Gossypium stocksii. Next base: position 63,613,879 of record CM035622.1, read on the forward strand.
CATCTGATCTTCAAGTTTAGTCAATGTTTTTGTTGTACTAGTACACTCAAACTAAACCCATTTCACTTCTGTCCCCATTGATTGCATATCATCCTCAATTCAATCTAGACATTGACTGTATTTAATATGGTCATTTGGGTTGACCCTTTTTTAAGGTTTCTTTAAATAAAGAGGTTGATAATTGGAATTTTTAAATTGGTTAGAATTGTTAAGTCCTCCTTGGTTTCTGCCCATCTCAGGTTTGGGTGATCCCTCCATTAGAGATTATAAGTATTTGAATAAGGTTTTCCACCCCTATTCCCGATGTAATTCACATCCTTAGTAAGATTATCGATGTAAAGGAAGAGAAGGTTGTCTCCTCTATATATCTATGACGCACTGGATGAGGATTTTATATGGTTTAACCTATCCGCTATCTGTTCGTATCTATCATCCTCTTAGACAACTTTAACTGCAGATGGCTGCTAGTCGCATGTGTAACGTTTTGTTGGCCACTAGTAGGAATTCATCATCATAATCTCTATTAATTCATACGCATCACCGTATGTCTTATTCATTAGGGCTCCTCCTACGGCTCCATCTAGTCTCGATCGTGCATGTGCATGTGTAACGTTCTTTCGTTGTGTGCTATATGTATATTTGTAGGTAAGTATGGTGGTGGTGGTAAGTCTTCTGGATTACTATTATTAATTTCATCATACAGCGGGTTGTCTTATGATGGTAAATTGCCTGCAGCAGGTGGGGGTTTTGCATCTGTTGTTGCTATTGTTGTCGACGATTCTTACAAATTATTCTTTCTGGATTGATGGTTGGCTCTATAAGTGTTCCCCTACTACAGTCATACTCTAAACCAAAAAGAGAATAAAAGATATTAGCAACAATAAGAAAATAAATCATATCTATAATTTAAATTTTTCCTAATTATTCTATTAAAATGCAAAAATTAAAATCAATCTAGTGGCGTTGCCTCCCCAGAAACGATGCCAACAATTTGACCGCCTCCAGACGTACCAAAGTACAGAGTAAGAATCCTGCACAAAATATATCAAATACGTGGTGTCTGCAAGTATACATGTTAGGTTGTAATATAGTTACAACGAAGTAGGTAAGTACTCCGAGGATTATACCCAAAGGAGGCGAGCACTAAATTAACCCTACCCTTAAGCAGAAATATAGTTAATTAGTACTTTAAATAAATTAAATTACGAATAAATATAAAAAAGGTTTTTAGTATTTTTTAAAAATAAATAATAAAATAATATAAAGAAAAAGACTTTGGGAATTTTAATATAAAAATCGAATAATATCTGAACATGGGTTATTAGCTTACCTTGGTAATCATAACTAATTGTCGCTCCAGGTTCCCTGTTCAATCAACTAGTCATTATCCTAGTAGGATCTCTCAATCTTCCACTAGATTAACGAGTTGACAAGAACTACTTATCTCTCGAACTTATAGTCCAAACCAGTTCGGGGCTAAAGTGTTCACAGATAGGTCATACCAATTTTGGGTTAATTCCCACCAAGATGACTTTCTAGGGTCGTCAAGCCTAGGGTTTAAGTTCTTCCTCTCCCAAACAATTTATCTACTAAGAAAACCCTACACAACAATAAATTAATCATACCTTCACTCGCTAATCCCCCATAAGAGGATTAATTCCTCAATGATCTCAAAAACACAATAAACTTGATGGGAAAGATAAACACTAATAATGAATCAATAGACGAAGGTTTAAAGAATCTTGAATTGTATTGATTGAAGCATGAAATCCACAAACAGTTGATTAAGTTCCACAAATCAAATCTCCTGAAAAATTCAAATAGCAAAACTGAAAATAACCTAAAGCCTAAGAAAAAGGAAAACCAGAAAGTAAAATTACAAAGAAAATTATAAAGTATGAAAGTTGTCCTTAACAAGTGTTAAATGAGTCTATTTATAGAGTTAGGGATGCTGTCATCCTCAACCCTAGGTCATCTGATGCTCTCTTGTTTAATATTTGATTGTGTAGACCAAAACACCCCTAGCTCATAAATATTTCTTGTATAAGGTTGATGTCGAAACACCCTAGTGCCCATGTCACGACATCGAAGGCAGTATGCTCAGGTTCAGGGTAACTTCATGGGTGTGTCACGACATCCCTTGGTTGTGCTGTGACACTAAAGGCAATCTTGATATTCTTATATTCTACTCTCTATATTGCGACACCAATCTCCCCGTGTTGCAACACAGCATCAATATTGAGTTTGTACGCCCTTTAATGGTCTCCTACATACTCACTAAATATATTAGCTTACCTTAAGACCTCATTTGGCCCCTAAGGTCAATAAAATACTCAAATACACTTTTTATTATATGTAAATGAAATTATAAAGACTTGACTAAAACATAACAAAAGTGCTTGTATTCAAGCTCCTCTAAACGAAAACTAGTTTAATCTACTACACTGAATTAAGGCAGATCACTCAACCTCATGATCTTGTGGTAACCCTAGCGGTTCCTTAGAAAAACATCCAAAAAGCTCCTAACCGTACAAATTCCTTCCACTATCAAACCCACTACACTCGTATCATGCACATAAGCTAAGTACGCCTCACACCCCTTTCGAACTAGTTTCTTGGCTACCATAGGAGAGATTACATTAGAGAGGTAATCTCGACACTCACCAACCATAACAATCTCCCTACCATCAGTCATTTTCAGAGTTACCCTTTTAAAAGCACAATTTAGATTAACTTGGTCTTCCACCAACCAGTCCATACCCAGAATCAAGTCGAAGTCCCCAAACAGTAACTCCATCAAATCAACCAAAAACACAAACCTCTGAATCTCTAGCAGGCACATCCTATAAACCTTACTAACTTGCACAAACTGCCCCAAGGGACTGACTACAGAGACCTCACTCGACAGAAATTCCCAAATTACAAGAAACATAACTAGCAATATATGAATGCGTGAAACCATTATCAAAAAAAGAAAAGAAAAATACTGTTGAGAATAAATAGTAAAAGTACCTACTATAACATCGGTAGTGTCTCTATTAGGGGTGAGCGTTCAATCGAATCGAATTGAATCGAATCGAATGAAAAAATTTCGAGTTAATAGAGTTGACGAATCATATTTTATCATCCTAATTTGATTTAAAATTTTCTCGAATCGAGTCGAGTGAAATGGAATTCGAATCGAATCGACTACATTTGTTCGAGTTAAATTTTAAAAATAATTTTGGGTTCTTGTAACCACTGTCACCCACCGTAATAAAATTTGTCCACCGTAATCAATTTTTTTATTAACTTTCATCACCTCAAAATTTATTTATTAATCTTTTATATATGGGTTAGCTTTTTGGCTTGCTTAGTTGTTTCAATTATCTTCATTCTTGTCACTATGTATTTTGGAATTAAAAAATATATTAAATGTCAAAATGTGATTTTTTAATAAAAGTTATTTTAAAGATAAAATGTGAAATTGATATCAATATAAAATTTTAACATGAATATTTTATGGCACCATTAATAATTCAACTTTAATATAAATATTCAATATGACTAAACAATTCAATAATATAAATAATATAAAGTGTGAAATTTAATTTAATAATATGAATAGTATATATAAATAAAATTATTACTATTTATGTTTAGGGTTTTTTTGGATAATTTTGATTTTTTATTTGTGAGTAAATGGTGAGAAGTAAAAGTTTAGGAGAAAAATCAAAAGTTTTGGGGAGTAAAAGTTTGAGGGAAAGTAAATAGGGGGAGTTAAATTTTGGAGGGAAAATATTAAAAAAAATTGGTGTGAGGGATGGGTTTGGGGTAAATGGGGGGTGGGATGGGAAGGGAGTAAAAGTTTTAGGGGAAAAGTGGGAGGGAGTAAAAATTTTAGGCGAAAAAAGTTTTGAGGGTGTTTGGGAGTAAAATTTTGAGGAAAAGTAAATAGGAGAGTAAAATCTTGTTGAGAAATGGATTTTGGGTAGATGGGGGGCTGGGATGGGTGGAGAGTAAAAGTTTTGAGGGAAAAGTAAAAAGGTTTGAGTGTTTGGGGTAAAAATGAAAAATATTATAGTTTGATATTCGATTTATTCGAATTACTTGAGTTATTCAAATTCAAAAACTCAACTCGATTCGAACTCGAAATTCGAAAAAAATTCAAGTTGACTCAAATAACTCGATTTGTTTAACTCAAAATTAGTATTTTTTTTCAAGTTTTTCGAGTCGAATCAAGTTTTGCTAACCCCTAACCTCTATCCTCACAACATCTCACCACATAAACTAGTGTAGGTTACCTAGCCTCATTCTGATTAGCACTTCAACTCAGTGCCCTTTGTCCACAACCACCACCATTACCACCCCTAACCTAACCACGACCCCTCGAAGACTACTGAACTACCATCTAAGGTTAAACCCAATCCTGAATCAAAGCTTGCATCTGCTCAGCCTGATGCAGACAATCCTTAATCTGATGTTTCGTAGACCCATATCACATGCATGCTCTCATCTTCCTCCAACACTTGCACGAATGGCGTCTACCATAATCAATACAAATCTGAGTCCTACCAATATCAACTATTGCCTCAACTTGCTGAGGCCTATCTACTCTGGCTCGTTTCATAGGCCATGGTGCTGTAATATAAGAATCCAACTCCTTATTTTGATTTTTACCCTGACTCTTACTTTGTTCCCTCATCCACTCTACGTGCTTCATCTCATCCACCACCTTAGTCTTCTCCACTAACGTTTTGAAAACCCACACTTGTTGTGGAGCTACCAAAACTTTCAAATGATAACGAAGCCTATACTCAAAATAGACACTAACATTTCACCTTAGAAGCATGGCCTCATACTCAGGCACTAACATTTCACCCTACTTAAGCTTAATGAACTCTAACCTACGGGCCTCAAAATATCTCACCCCCACATATTTCTTCTGGAGGGCACTTTGAAAGAACTTTCATGTTACACGCTCAGCCTATGTGCCCCACAACACAGCCTACCACCACTGATATGCCTAATCATGAAGCAAAGATATTGTACCCTTCAACTTATACCTTAAAGTGCAATCTAGATCATCCATGATTCTTTCAATGACCTCCATCCAATACTCAGCCACTATCGAGGTAATCTCAACAACACCCCGAAATAGCTTAGCACCATTCGAGTAGAGTCACACAGTCACTGACTCTCAGCCCACAGATCTAGGTTGGGCCCCAACAACCCTTTACAACACTCTAAGCATAGCTTAGGACACTGTATCGTCCCCTACACCCTGATTTCTAGACTTAGTAGTAGGCATCTCAATCATCTCACTTGATTCTAGTTTGGGCATATTGGCCAAAGAAGATGACTCCTCGACGACATCTACTGCGCCCTCGCATACCACGACCACGTGTACTCATTATGCTTATCTACAGTCTCAGAAATTCTGCATGTTAGCTTAGGTTTATTAAAAAACCTAAGTCTAAAGTTTAATAGAAGTGATTAGTCAAAAGTAGAGAATGTTTTATCCTACAGTCTCTAAAGTTCAACAATTTTACTAAGTAACTAAAGTATAGTAACTAGAGTAAAAAATTTTCTTACTTTGATCGGCGCGGAGTCTCGAATTCTCATTTCTAAAATCTTAGTAATTTTTATACAAATTCACTCACATCATAATTCCCAAAAAAATTCTTTAAAATCAGAAATTTTAAATTTACACATGTGATTTTTTTTTAAAACCAAAATACCACAACCCGAGTTTTGAACTTGAATCTGATACCAACAAATGTAACACTCCAAACCTGGCCTAAACGTTATGACCGAACCTTGAGGGTTACATCCTAAAAGTAATGTCCAAAAACTATCCAATAGTTCAAAAATCCAAAATAATCGTGAAATCAAATTAAATCGTTCAATGCAAGAATGACCAATCTGAGCCCCAACTGTTGCCCAATCATAAGTTTATGGATTACCTGAAATGATTAAGTAAGTGGGTGAGCTAAAAGCCCAGTATGCGATTTGGCCCACGAATATAACAGATGGCAGAATAATTAATGCACAGATTACAATATAACAAAGCAGATGCAGATGACATGGTATGATAGCGATGCATTAATTAAAACTATACACCATCTCCATCCAGCATACACCATCTTCGTCCCTCCCAACACACCAAATAGGGTATTTAAAACTCATCCAACCCCACACACCAAGTAGTGATTATATGTCACTGTACAGTAATATACAGCCAAGCTGCCAAATATTTTACGGAAATCTAGCAGAATCAAATATTGCAGTTTTAACTGCCAGATACAAATATTATGGTTTTACCATCAGAAATACAGATCATAATCTGTCAGAACTTCTTCTGTCACATTACAACGCCCCACCCCAATGCACATGCAACGTCATAATACATATATAGTTACATTCAAAATTAAACATGCTCATTTTAAGCATTTCAGACCAGAAACATGCTAATTATACTTTCTGATTTATAGATCAGATATACAATTCATTCGACTAACATGCTTTTAGAAAAATATATACACACAATAGAAACATCAAATTTCATTTATCGGACAACACACATATCATTCATCAAAGCTTATGAAATCACTGACCTCGAATACGCAATCCAAAATATGGTCCTAGCTAAACTTGCTCAAAATGAGCCCATACAACTTACTTGGCACAACTTATGTGGCCTACATGGTATGGCACACGCCCTTGTAACTCACACAGCCTGGCACACAGCTAGATACAAGGTCGCGTGGCGTCGACAGTTTTGATTTTTCACAGTTTTACGATTTGAGTTAATGCCACACACTTGATTACTTCTAAAATATCGACAGAACTACAGCACACCAAATTTTACACATAATACATCCACAACTAATCAATTAACATTCGTTCATACAAAATAACCAGCCTAGGCATTCAACTACTCACCCTTAAAGGCAGAAGTTTCCAATGTAACTAATTTATTAAAGGGTAATGCTCCTCCCGATCCATACCTAAACAAAAACACGAAGTAATTCCTCTCATACTAATCGATCAACCCAAACAATAACCTCTCTTCTACATATACCCAAAATGAAACACTCACCCCTATAGATGCATAAAAATTACTTACAATTAAATGTAACCATAATGTTAAAATACTTCTAAGCACACATAGCTAGCACCAAAAACCCAAAGATCAGCGGCAGCTCAAGGGAGTTCAAAGTTGAAACAGCTGCAAAAATAACAAGAGCTAATGATAAAAAGAAAGAAAGGAAGAAAATGTGAGTTGCAATTGCACAATAAAGAAATTGAAAGGAGAAAAAAAAGAAAAAAGGAAGGACGACAGAGAGGTTACAATAACCAGAGAAAGCCAAACATGAAAGAAGAATAAGAAAAGAAACAAACAAAAAAAAAGCCAGACGGAGAATGTGTGGAGAGAGGGAACAACACAAGAGAAAAACTAGGAGATAATTTCTCCACACTTTTGAAAAAAACCTAATGAACCCCAACTAAATCAAATCAAGTTGTTGAAATTTGAGTTTGACCCAAATTTTGATCATGGGTGGCATAGAAAAGAAAAGCAAAAATAATTCTCCTTTTACACACAACAAGATTTGAACTTGAGACATATGGGTAAGTTAAAGCCTTACCACTGAACCAGCAGGCTCATTGTTGTTAGCCAATTTACAAAATCAAAAATAAACCTTATGAACCAAATCGGGTATGGAAACAAAATTAATAAAGAAATGCCTAGGGAAATGGAATCAAACTCAGGTTCTCAAGCACACCTCCAGACACTTAACCATTGAACCAGATCAAATTACTTGAGATAATTTAATAATTCAAAACTAAGAAATTTGGGGCATTACACAAGGCCTAACCACACGACCATGTAACCCTTCCACACGGCTTATAGCCTTCTACACAGCTGTATGAACCTTATTTTACAAATTTTCAAGTTTTTCCCAGAAATTTATGTTATGTTTAGTTTAGTCCCTAATTGATCCTTGAATTGTTCTTGGAAGTTTTCATGCACTTAATTGATCCTTGAATTAGTGTTTATACGAAAATCTACAATTTATATTCCTGAATTGTTACTGTTATAGTGTGTTTATTGATATTGATTTGTTGAATCATTACGATGATATGAGTAGACATGTAATATTAATCATGCGTACTGTTAAACTATTATTGATAAATTGTGAGTGCTAATATTGTTATTGCTCCACTGGATACATGATAAACATGTTATTGCTAGTATTGAACAAATTAAGTGTTAAATATGCCTACAGATTTTTGCATTATTATGTTATAAAGTATCTCATACTGCATTGCATGGGATAGTGGTAGCTTGTCCACAAACCTAGTGGCAGTTTGTTTAATCTGCAAATATGTCGTGCACCCACAACAAGTGGCAGTAATTGCAAATATATGGTTCGATCTCGAACCAAACAGTAACTTGTCTGCAAATGTTTTTATCTAAAAATACTGGTGGTTTACCCACAATTTTTACAAACACTGTGGCAGCTTTTATTTACAATTACGTTGTGTATCCACAAAAAGTGGTAGTTTATCTGCAAATCAGTGGTAGTTCATCCACAACACGAAGTGATATGGTAGATGAGTTCTCGTGACTAAACTCACTCTGAGCTTCATAGCTCACTCCCCTTTAATTTATATCTTTACAAATAACCCACCAAGTTACAAAGTGAGATCAGCAATTTGGAAGGCTCGGCTCAGATTGTTTTTATATAAAAGTATTTTAGATTATTGTTTAAAATTTCAGTTATTCTAAGACTGTATCATTTTATTTTTACAACCGTGGCATGGGACTTAAGTTTTAGAATTATTTAGCATGCATGACATTTTAATTTGATTTAGGCTATTGAAATATGAATTACTAATTATTCATGCATTAAAATTTGGTTTTCATTAAACTTACGGTAAATATCACTTATTTTGTTGTATAGTTATGAAAATAAGATTTGAAAAACATATAATAAATTGAAAATCACCTTTTGCAAAAATATCATTAAAAACAACTAGTTTTAGAAATATATTCTACCTTTTTAAAATAATAATAATAAAAATAATAATAAAGTTTTCTTCTAAAGTAAGACAAATATTTTGAATTGATTGTTTTATAAACTCTGATCACTACTAGGCCGTTTCGGTGGTCAATGTAATCTTCTAAATTCAGGCCTAACATAAACTCTGATCGCTACTAGGCTGTTTCGGTGGTCAATGTAATCTTCTAAATTTAGGCTTAACATAAATGCCGGGCTGAGAAGATTACAGATAACCAATAATTTTAATTATTATTTGAATTTTTAATATTATTAAAGAATTATTGATACACAAAATATCAATCTTTTAATATGGTATTTCAAAATTTCTTTTTATTCTATTTGAATTCTTAAATAAGTAAATATATTTTTAATTATATATAAAAATAGAAAAACGAATTAAAATTTAATTATAGAAATTAAAAATACATTACTTAAAAACTAATTAAAAAATTAAACACTTAAAATCACATGTAATACATGTGCTATTAGAAACTAGTAATACATAAAAGTACGAGTTTAGAGAAACTTTTAAACCAATGAGAATACTCTTTATTACTCATTAGATTACTAAATTGACATTATATAAAACTATTTTTTATTTTTTAAATAATAGAGTTTTAATGCAACTATATAATTAAGGTGAAGTCTACGTATCAAGAATAAATTATTAATTAATTATTAATAATAGATAAAATCGTATCAATAATAATTTGTATTGGATTGAACTACAGAGTTGAGCATTTTAATTAATTATTAATGTATATTATTTTAAATTAATTATTATTTAATTAGTGTTATAATTATATACGAATGAAAATTAAGATTTACTATTATAAATAACATTTGAAATTTAAGTATTTTCAAATAAATAGCATTCAAATAATATCACCAAAAAAATGAAAATGATTAGCATTGGTACATTTAAAGTGTCTAACAAATGGAGTATTAAATTATTAATTTTTCGAAAAGGAAATTTCAAGTCATACTCAAATGACAATACCACAAAGAGAGGTGAAAAATCATTTTAATCAATGATAAGGTAAAATTATGATATTCTTTCATTACACATTTATTTAGTTGATTTTACATATTATATTAAATTTATTTTAAACTTACCATTATTCACTTTTCCCTATCATTCTATTGTTTAATATGAAAATTTCACTTTATAATTGTACATTCTTTATCATTTTTGTAATTACTTTTTGCTATTTTATAATTACTATTATAATTATAATTTTATAATAATTTGCAAGTCCAAAATAATTATATTTATTTTTACTTTATGCTTTTTATAATAATTTCAACAATATCTTATTGTTTTAAATTGTTTCTTGCTTGGAATAAAAATTTATTTTTACTTTTATATTAAAACCAAATTAAATTTTTAACAAAGTAAATTTAATAAAATTTAAATTATACGTTATATTAATTCTAAAATATATTTTTATAATATTTTTAACAATTTCATTATAGTTCTAATCAGATTTGCTCTTTTTGACATAAAACTTAGAATTATTCATAGTCCCTCCTCAACCAATAATTCAGAGGATAAAATGCTTCGGCATATTGGAACCCACGTCCTTTTATATTGATAATAATACTCATGTTAATCGAGTTAAAATTCAATCAATATTTTTTTAGTATTTTAAATTATTAAAATTTATATAAGTAATATCTCATTATAAAATATTTTAATTATTTTATGGTACATGAAAAAATAATTAATCATGTAGTATTAGAAAAAAGCCAAAATTTGATTACTTTGTAATTATGTAGCTCAATATCCTTTTCAATCTTTTTAGCACCTTTTGCCTTTATTTTATGATAAAAACATAATGAAGTGGGGTGAGGTGTTACGGTCTCCGTACGGAATTGTACCTTTGCTAATTTCCAAGAGAAAAGGGACAAGTTTCATTAAAGCGCACCTAAATATAGCTTTCCAGTTTTATCCTTTTAAATATATATATATATATATAATAACAATATTTTTTAGTATAAATGAAATAATGATTTTTTTATTTAATGTAGTATTTTTATTATAAATATATTTTTTTGGTGAAAATTTTTATTATAAATATTGAATATGAAACAAATATCACAAACGATAATTTTGAATTGTCTTCATAAAGAAAAGGGTTATCTTTGGGTGGAGTGCACATCTGCCAACGCACAACAGCAATTTCCAACCAATAAGACAATTGCCACATGGGATGTGGTCACATCCACATGCAAAATGATTAAATTAATTCATAAAATTACCCCTTTTTATTTTTTGACATATTATGAATTACCTACATACTTTAGTAATACTACTATTATTATTAATTTATTACTATAATTGATTTAACTTTTTTTATTGATGGACCGACCATGACAAATTGACAAATGAATCCAGACCCACCTTTTGAAACCAATAATGAAACTATGAAACAATTTTGTCATAGTAGGTTTTTTTTTTTTTTTTTTAACAATTTTGATATCGAGTAATTTATTTTTTAAAAATTAAAGTAATTTATTTTATATTAATTTTAATTCAAGGCAAGTTTACACATTGTATCTATATATTTGAAGTTAAAGGTTTTTTTTTTTATTTTTTTATATATTCTTTTTGAATTTTTAGATTTTGTAAAATTTTTATATTTTTTTCTAGATAATTTTTTTAGAATCATGACTAATTTAACAAAATATGTAAATACTGAGGGCTTAATTTTTTATTATATTTATCAATAAAATTATCTATCAATATAATACATTTTAACACACTCGAAACTATATCTTCTAACATTGGTAGCAATACACATACCAATTAATTTAAAACTCAATCGGCATGATAAAAATATTTTTTAAAATTATTAGTCGAGTATTGCTTAAAATCTAAATACATGACAATATTTAAATGAAAAATATTTGATATATTTTGTTGTCATTTGAGATATAACGTATAGTATGTGTTAAAATTTTAATATATATTATTTTAAAAATATTAGAACATTATATTTATTAATTCGTATGGTGTCAAATTTAACTTTCAGCGTTTACATTTTTTGTTAATTTGACCTTTATCTTTTAAGCTAAATCTGACATTCAGCCTTTTAAAAAAAGCCGATTATTCGCCTTTCAAAAGAGTTAAATTGTTATTTATTAAATTGAAATACTAACTAAAATATTAAAATTTTAAACCTGGCGACTCGATTTTTGAATTTTTATGAACTTTTTATATATATTTTTTGAATTTTAATTTTTAAATTAATTATTAACATAATATATAAGACAAATAGTACCATGTCAACATGAAAGTACACATGGATTGCCATGCGGGTTGTCGCACTAACATCGTTAAAAAATTAATATTTTTGTCAACATTTCTATTAAAAAAATGATTTGACTCTTTTAAAAGGTTAATGGTTAAATTTAACTCAAAAAAAAGAATAATGACTAAATTAACAAAAAAATGTAAATGTTAAAGGTTAAATTTGATATTATTCCTTATTAATTTTATTATTATGGGATTTGTTTTTATTAGATCATCACAATCATAATTAAAGCAGTAGTTGGTTCCAATTAAAGAGATTCTTATGCAAACAGCATCTCAGTTTGCTTTGGTGTCATACATTATTTATGTCTTTTAATACGGATTTGAGATTTTCTGTTTGTTCATAAAGATTTAAGATTTTACAGATAAAATCAGGTATTCGTTTATGCCAATTAAAATAGTGATACTAACATAACAACAAGGAGATGTGCTATGGAATACCTTTTTATTGGACTTCTTTAAATAAAAATACAAATCTTACAATTGTATTTAAATCTATCGTGACATATTTATTAGTTGTTAAAATAAACATTACATTTGTTTAACATAAAATCAATATTTATTATATTTTATCCAAATTTTATTTTCTTCAATATTAATTATGAAACTTTTTTTTTAAATTAAGATATCCACTATCGACAATAATAATTAATTTATTTACCGTATGTGTTCTTTAAAGAGGTAAACTATTAACTACGAAATGTGCTTCATTTTCATAAGTAGTATCAAACCTCCGATCACATAGTTAGGAACCTCATTTTAAATAATCTCTAACACAATTAATAATTTATATCGCTACATTTAGGGTTAATATTTGATATATTGTTAGTAGAAAATTTTTACTCCACAAATAAAGTTCAATTTTGTTTCATTTTTCTCTCTTGTTCATCTTCTTCCTCGGTTGCTCTAAGGAAGAGATGGTTATGGAAAGCTTTGTTTGGAGTGGTGATTGTAAGGATTTAGTCAAAAAAGTAGAGAATTCAGTAAACTAGTAAGGTTCTAAATTCTTTAGAGTACGTAAGTTTAAGAAAACAAAGTTAAGATTTGAGATAGTAAGGATGGAGCTAGTGGGCATTGGGGTGGAGATGAGAGGCAGATGGTAATGGCTTGATGATGGAGTTCTCAATTGGAGTTAAGAGTGGCGGTGAAGAAGCTTAAGAACAAGCATACAATGGAAGGAAAATATGATTGGTGGGTAAGAAAAAATTAAAGGCTGTTGATTGATGGGTGGAAAAATTAAGAGTTAGATTAGTTAAAATTTAGTTGACTTGGTCAATCTCTTCAAACTAAAATTTTTTTGAGAAATAATAAAGATGTTAATTGATAGGTGAAAAAATTGAAGAGTTTGATTGATTATAATTTTTTTTTTTGCAATTTATATAATTTCTTGTAGTTTTTTTTTTTACAATTTTTATATTCTTTTCATAATGATTTTATAATTTATGTATAATTAAGTGTTTTCCCCCGACAACTCAAAAGACTATAAAATGGAAGGAAAATAAGATTGATGGGTAAGGAAAATTTAAAGGATGTTGATTGTTGAGTGGAAAAATTGAAGAGTTAGTTTGGTTAAAATTTATTTGACTTGGTCAAACTCTTCAAACTAAATCCTTTAGAAAAATAAAATAAAAGGTGTTAATTAGTAAGTGAAAAATTGAAGAGTTTGATTGATTATAAATTTTTTACATTTTATATATTTTTTTATATTTTTTTACGATTTTTATAATGATTTTATAATATATGTATTATTATTAAGTGTTTTCACTAATAACTCAAAAGGGTAAGTGATTAAAGTTTTATTTTGACATCTTAAGGTTTAAAGTTCAAGTTTAGGTCATAACTTCTCCTCCACCTAAATTAATGTTTTTATGTAAACATGGTAGCTTTTGATTAGTTGGAGGAGGTAGTTGGTCTTTTTTTTTTTTAATGACATCATGTAACGAAAAAGATTTAAGTCTTAAACCATTATATAATTTATTTTAAGAACCAAACTAAAAAAAATTAAATACTTTAAGAGTAAATGATCCCCTATGCAAACCCTAGGTGTGCGACCCCTTTTGTGCAAACCCAGGCGTGTGAGCCTTATGGGCGAGCCCGTGTGTGAACCCCAATGTCTGATCCCCTATGTGCGAGCCTCTCTGTGTGAACCCTACATGTGCGAACCCCTAGGTGCAAGCCTTGTATGCGAATGTGCAAACCCCCTACATGTGCGAACCCTCCTTGCATGTGAAACCCTATAGGCGAGCCCTTGTACGCGAAACCCTATAGGTGAACCCCCTATTGCGAGCCCATATGTAAAACTATGTAGGAATTAGTGTGCAAGCCCTTAGGACAATCATGCGAACCTAAACCAATTATACATGTGGACTATAACACCTCAAAACCTAGCTTAGAAGTTTCGGTCGGATTCCAAAGGTCACATTAGCCACCATAATGACCCAAAATAAAACGTTGTTCAAATTTTTTAAATTTATTTTCAAAAATCATTTTCTTTTCATGTTTAACAAAATTCGATAACAACCTATCTTACATTTATCAAATAGTGGTTTAATTGTCGTTAAAATTATATTAAACCAAATTGATGTTTCCTTATTTAGTTTGCAAAAAACTTCAAATTTTGCTAATCATTAATCGAAATTTCAAAAATCAGTATTGCAACGGAAAAATTCTGATATCTTTCTATTAATTGAAGTTCATAAGAACAACTCTTAAAAATTTGGCCGGTTATTAAGGTAGCAAATTGGTTGGCTAAAACCCATGCGTGAAATTATAATATTTAATTCAAAACCAAAAATTCAAAACTTTACGAGTCCAAAATCAAGAAAACCCATACCACAGTTTATATAACTTAATTATAGTCTGATTGAAAATAATTTATTTAAACTTATGAAAACTTTACTAAATCAAACCAATATGAGAAGTTCTGAGACCTCCGATTCGCTAAGTCCAAATCCTAACCACAAGGGTTACGTGAAAAGGAAAACTAAGAGAATGAGTTACGGAAGCTCAATTGAGTTCAAAATAACAGTAATTAAGCAGAGCCAAACAATTGATCATACATGCAAGTATTAAAGTCAAATCACATACAGAGATCACCTCAGATTGAATTATCATATCACTATATTACTTAGCAGATATACAAAATATATTCATATAAAGTTGCTAAAACATACAATAGTCGAGATCAAATCGTAACCAGATATCATATCAGAGTAGAGCACCAAAATACTTACAATAATAGATATGTAAATTTTGTTCATATGTAACATGGCCCAAGACCCCACCTATCCAGTTGTTACACACCAACTACATCATCCATCACACACCAATAAGGGTATACTAGACCCTTCCTAACCTCTACACACCAATATTTAGGTTATGGTGGACCCATCTAACCGAACACACCTTAATGTGGTTATTCACCACTTGAGTTATTATGTAGTCAAGCTGCTAATATTATTGCGATTTTATCACCATATTATAATTATGCAGTTAAACTACCAAATCAAAATTTCTTCTCTTCATAACCATATCCCAATCGCAAATACAAATGCAAATATTAATATACATTCGAATGTATAGAATTTGACATACTCACATTCATACGGACATGCAAAATTGGACATATATAAGTCCTTGTTACACTTCCAGACAATCTTCCATCACAAAATCATTATAACAAATCAAATTAACCACTTATTCAAGTAACAATATCATACATGTACATACAAGCGCATAGCATGCCCAACATAAATACACTTATCACGGTCACCGACAATCAATATTTATGTCTCAACCATACCTAAGAAGCTTAAACATGCAAGAAACCAACCAAGGACTAAAACGAATCATTTAACAAATAAGGAGTAAAAACTGCAAAAATAGGACCACAGGATCGTGTAGGAATGTTCAGATCGTGACAACGTACACGACCGTATGTCTAAGAGACACGCCCATGTGATTGGATTACACACCATGTGGCTAAAAGACACGTATTTGTAACTAAGATACACAGTTGTATGGGCAGACCGTGTAGCTCTCTAACCCCATGTGACAAAATTCAGAATCTAGAAGTAGGGAAGACACGTCTGTGTAACTGAGGCACACAACCGCGTGGCTGAGGGACACGTCCATATCCTATTGACAAGTTTTCTCAACAGGGGTCACACGGCTGTGTGGATCGCTTATGTGTAACACATGGCCGTGTGGTCTAAAACCACACCAAAATCTGCTACAAATCATGAAATTCGATACCAAATCAACCCCTAAATTACATATGATTAAGAAACAAACCTTAGAAGTGATTCCCAAGCACCCACGAACGACTGAATCACCATTACTATACCAATCTAAAAATTCAATTTACACAAGTACACAAAGACTAAGAAAGTTCCCATTCATAATAGAGTATAGGATTCCAAAAACAATTGATTAAAACCTAAACAATAGTACTTACCCCTTAAGATCATGATTTACGAAAACAAGTGTACAAACGAAATCTTGAGAAGCGAAAATCAGCAAGAATTCTTTGAACCAAAAGGGATGACTCAAAAGTATTAAAGCTTTTGTAGCAAATGAATAGTATAACCCAAAAAAAACAAAAAGAATCAAGAAGAAAATAAAATAATGGCAAGAAAGAAAGAAGAATATCGTAGCCCAAATAATCCCCAAAACACCAATTAGAAAGAATGTGGAAAGAGAGGTTTGCGTGAACAGAAGACCTGAACAGAATTTTAGGAGTATATTTTTTTTAAAAATAAAATAAAATAAGAATTTAACAAAAATCCTATTAGTACATAACCAAAATTAACCTCCTCTAAACTCATACAATGATTCAAACACGTGACCTAAGGTAAGCTACCACACACCTAGCCACTGAACCAGTAAGCTCATTCTGTTCCTATAACGCGAAGACTAACTTAAAAGTCCACTCGAACCATTGACCCAACCAAAAAACCTTAATTCTTCTAACTCCAATTTCGGGGTGTTACATGAACCTAAATTGAATATTACATATGAACCGTAAGTGATTAATATGTGAACCCTAGCATGAGTAAGTATGCGAGCCATGTATTATGTGAACTCTTAATTTATATCTTCGCGAACCCTACACGATAATTTATGCGAACTGTATATAGCATGCAAACCCTTTTATATGACAGCATGTGAACCCTATACATGCGAACCCTTAGATGCTAACCTTTATATATGTGTTAAGATAAACTAGGCCTGTTAATTAACATATAGATGCTAAGTATTGACACTCTCTTTAACTCGTACAAATTATATGTGTATGTGAAATTAATGTGAATAAATGCATGAATACATGCCATTAAATGTGAGTATATGATAATAAATGTGATTGTTAAGCATAGTATCAAACATTGATAATGAGTATGATATGATGACTATATGTGCATAAATACATAAAATCAGGTACGAAGGACGAAAGAGTTTCGTAGGAGACTGTGGCAATTTAAGTCCACACCGAAAGTCAATACTACACAAAGTAGGTGACAATGTCATCAAAACTGGATAAGTTGAGATGGTAATTTAAAAAGCCATCAAAACTAGGTCGATCAAGATGATAGTTATTGTAGTAAAAAACCATCAAAACCAAGCAACCGAGATGGTAAGTTATTGTAGTAAAAGTCATCATCACAAATAACAAGTGAACAACCATCGTCACTGAAAAAGCAAATCTGAGATGGTCAGTTATTTATATGTGTTTTTGGTGTGTCAAGCAATTCTCGAGGGCGGTTAGGATAGACAGGTGGGAAATTTGCATGTGCATTGCATCATAAATATATCTTGTATATGCATTGATTTACTATACGTTTCTTACATTATGCTTAATATGCTATTATGCTATGAACTAAATACTTTATTATTTGAATTATTAAATGTAATGGTTTAAGTTAATCTCACATTGAGTCGTTGTAAGCTCATTCCCCCTTTCTTTTCCTTTCAGGTAGTACAAAAAACTAGGACTCGGGATGGCATCAAAGGAACCTTAGATTAAGCAGATTATTTTGCTTTTAAAAGTTTCATTAAAGTTTTCCGTAATTGTTTATTTTTGGGTTTGTAACTATTAAGTATCTTCTTACTTTTATTTTAAATCATGTCAATTAATTATTACTCTGAAAAATGCATGTTATATGGTTTAGAAAGCTTTTATTCTTAATTAATATTTTCCGCTCCTTTACAAAATACTCAAAGTCTTGGTAAGTCTTTTCTTAAAAACCTTAAACTGTTTTCCAAAACTTCACATTAACAATATTGTAATCAAATTACTAGGTAAAGTTGGTTTAATAAAATGAATTTTTTTTTCTAAAAACAAAAAAGGGATTTTTCTATAAATCAACTCAAGCAAAAGAATGGCTTTACAGGATCACTTCGGTGATTGAATGTAACACTTTCGACTTAGTCAAAATTCCTAGATCGAATTGGGGGTATTACAGATCCCCTCTAGCATCCGCCTTTGACACAAAGCTTACATTAAAAACAAAAGATGAAACACAAAGGGAACTTCCAAGATAAGCTAGAGCATCCACACATCTATTCCCTTCCTAGAAGATATGTTTCATGCTCATAGAAGTCAAAGTAAAGAGGAGCCTGTTGCAATTATCAATTAACGGTGGCACAATAGATTAGTAGTGTTAATACTAGATATGAAATGAATAATAAGAGTAGCATCAACTTTAATTTTAAGATGTTCAATATTAAGGCTCCTAGCTAATCTAAGACCGTCTCTAAGTACCTATAGTTTGACTTCAACGTTAGACATTATGGGGATATGTTGATAAGATCTGATGATCTAGTTTTAAGGTGATCGTGGATAACCACTTCGGCACTAACAATTACCAAGTTCCCATGCGAAGAACCATCTAAATTAATTTTGAATGACCCTCTCTTTAGCAACTTCCACGTGACTTGGGTGATATAGGGTGTTAGAGTAATCAATGAAAGCAGTTAAAGTCATTACTGGATAGTTAGCTGTTAGAAGCTGTTACTTGTTAGTTAGCAGTTAGGTATTCTGTTATTCTATTAAGACTTATGTTGTTGTATAAAGGTATGAGCAACCAGTGTATTGAAGCAACTGGAATAAAATGCATTCTTCTTGAATAAGTCATTGTACTTTGTTAGCTTCTTAGTATAATTTAACATGGTATCAGATGTTCATTCTTTCCTGGAGTTTTTTTTTCTTATTGCCTTCATGGATCCTATCTTTAGCCCATCTGCTGTGCAGTCTACTTCACCAGCAATGGCCTCTAATACTACTAATGGGGTTATTGACAGCCGATTCTTTTCTACAAAGAAAATCAGTGTCCTTCTTGATGATAATAACTATCTGCTATGGCGATAATAGGTGTTGTTAGCAGTCAAAATGTATAAGCTTCAAAATTTATTGGACTCTCGAACGACTCCTCCTACTCAGTTTGTTTCAGATGATAATAGTGTACTTTAAGATAACCTAGAGTTCGCGCGTTTCGAACAACAATACAGTACTCTTGCGTCATGGTTGCTGTCATCAATCAGCCAAACAATCCTTTCTCACCTTATTGGTATGGATTCAAGCACTCAAATCTGGAATACAATTGTAAACTTATATGGTAGTAAAACCACATCTAGGTTGATGTTCTATAGAAGGGCCCTGCACTCTCAACACAAGGGTGAGCTTTGCATGAAAAAGTTCTTAATGAAGATTAAAGGCTATTGTGATAACCTTGCTAGTTGCGGTGAGGTTATTAGTGAACACGGGCATATTACTGCCATACTCAATGGTTTCTCATCCGAATATGAGTCTGTAATTACTATTATCACAGCAAGTCAAATACTATACACCATCCAGGTGTAACTACCATGCTTCTTGATGTTGAAGCTCGACCACAGGTTGTGGTTTCTGAAGCACCTAGTTCTATTAATATGGTCTCTCATCAACCTTCAGATCGTAATGACTCTATGCCAGCTTATCGCCCGTCCTCAGCTACTCAGGGTCGTGGGCATGGTCGCTCTTTTGTGTCGTGAATTCGATGTCAATTGTGTAGGAAAGCTGGTCATCTTATCGACCATTGCTACTATAAGTTTGATTCATCTTACAAAATTGCAAACTATAGACCTCCCCCATAAGCGAATATTTGCATGCTTGGTGCAGGACCTACTGTTACACCTTGTGGTTCACCCTCTATGCACATGTCTCAGTCAAATGTTCTATGTTCTCCACCAGGTTGGTTCTTTGCACCTTATTCACCATTTTCTTGGACTAACCCATTTGCTGGCAGTTCTTCTCTACAGCAGGTCAGTCCACAGCAAATCAGTGTACCTACTTCTGGTGCACCACCGTCGCAGGCATATGTTGCAACTTCTGAAACAGTTATTGATAACTCTTGGTACCCTGATTCTGGTGCCACACACTATCTTACACATTCTACTGTTGCACTTAGTGACAGTGTGTTCTACAGTGGTCAGGTAAGGTGTATATAGGCAATGGTTTCGCACTCCCTGTTCTGTCTACTGGATAGTTATCTTTGTTTACTAGTTCTCGACCCTTATATATACGGTCCTTGTTACTTATCCCTGGCATAACTAAAAATCTTTTGTCTGTGTCAAAGTTTGTAAAAGACAATTAGGTGATGTTTGAGTTTCTTCCTTCACAATGCCAGGTCCGTGATTTGAAAACCAGAGAGATTCTTCTTTGA
Organism: Gossypium stocksii; assembly: GCA_020496765.1. Classification (NCBI taxonomy): domain Eukaryota; kingdom Viridiplantae; phylum Streptophyta; class Magnoliopsida; order Malvales; family Malvaceae; genus Gossypium; species Gossypium stocksii. Next base: position 63,634,941 of record CM035622.1, read on the forward strand.
GGCTCAGTGCACCATGGCTTATACAAACTACACTTCAACAACTTTGCCAAGGCTGGTTCATCCTCTAGTCATGCTTAATGTTTTACAGCTAGTACAATGGTACCTCTCAGTGTTTGGCATTCTAGATTAAGCCATCCCTGTAAGGCCATACTTAAAAATGCGCTTCTAAGTTGTAATATACAGTTTGTTGAAAATACTGAATCTATTGACTATGTTGCTTGTCAATTGTGAAAAGAGCATAAACTTCCATTTTCTAAATCGTTCACTGAGTACACATCACCTCTTCAGTTAGTAGTTGCTGATGTTTGAGGGCTAGCTCCTGTTGTGTCTAATGGCTTTTAGTATTATGTTGCCTTTACCAATGCTTATACACGTTATACATGGGTCTATTTTCTGAAGAAAAAGTTAGACGTGATCAATATGTTTCCACATTTTCATCGTCAAGCTGAAAGAGTTCTTGGTGTCAAACTTAAGACCTTGCAAACAGATGGGGGAGGAGAGTTTCATATGCTAAAAGGCTATTTAGCTTAGCAAGGGATCGTGCAGCGTTTTATTTGTCCTTCACTTCTGCGTAAAATGGTCTTGTTGAGTGCAAACAAAAACAGATAGTTGAAGCGGGGCTGTCCATACTAGCACATGCGTCCATGCCTTTAAAATTTCGGAATGATGCCTTCTGCAGTGCTACGTATTTGATAAACAGACTACCCTCCTATCCCTTAGATAACATTTCACCTCATGAGAAACTTTTTCAGACCCAACCAGATTATTCCTTCCTTTGAACATTTGGCTGCCCATATTTTTCTAATCTTAGACCATTCAACAAAAACAAGTTGCAGTTTCAGTCAACTCCATGTGTTGTTTTAGGCTAGTCCCCACTACCCAAAGGGTACAGATGTCATGATAATACTGGTAGACTCTATATTTCACGTCATGTCACATTTCAAGAAACAATATTTCCCTACAAAGTCAAGCTCTCACCAATAATTTTGTTCGTACCTACTTTCCAGTCTAGTTCCAAACTTCTTATCTTGGCCCCAAGTCGTGTACCTTGTGTCAACTTACCACCTGTTGTTGCTCTTCATACTCAATCTCATTCGTCCAACTCTCCTAGTCCACCTACTCAATCTACATCACCTAGACCCCTTACACCCGATCAGTCACAGCCTTCCCCACCTGCCCCACTTAACACTCATGCCATGGTTACCCGGAGTAAAGTTAGGATTTTCAAGCCAAAGGCATATCTCAGCATAGCTCATTGCTCTTCTAGTGATGCTCCTCTTGTTCATGCAGCAATGAAGTCTGAGTGTTGGCAAGCAGTAGTTCATAGTGAATTACAGGCTTTAATTCGCAATAATACATAGACACTTTGTTCTCTACCCGTAAATCGATAAGAAGTCGGGTGCAAGTGGTTGTTTAAAATAAAAAAAGAAGGCTGATGGGTCAATAGATAGGTATAAGGCACGTCTGGTAGCGAAAGGGTTCTCTCAGCATGCAAGGCTTGATTTTTGTGACACCTTTAGTTTGGCGGTACGAACGTCTACCATTCGCATAATTCTTGCGCTTGTTGTTATGTAGGGGTGCTCACTAAGACAGGTTGATGTAAATAACGCCTTTCTTAATGGGGAATTAACTGAAAAAATATACATGGAGCAACCCCCTGGTTTTAAAGTCTCAGATGACACTGGGCAGAAGCTTGTATACCGATTGAACAAAGCTATCTATGGCCTTCGCTAAGCTCCTCACTATTGGTTTCAAACGCTCAAGCAATATCTTGTTGTTCAGCTTGGTTTTAGAGCGTCCAAAGCTGATCATTCACCATTTATTCGAGTGTCTGCAAGGACCTATTTGCTGCTCATGGTATATGTCGATGATATTGTCCTCACTGGTAATTCTGATAAAGACATAGGAGATGTGGTGCAACAGCTTCATAATAAATTTATTCTTAAAGATATGGGAGACCTCAACTTCTTCTTGGGAATTGAGGTACAGCACATGTCTCAGGGTTGATGCTCAGCCAGAAGAAGTATATCACTGAGCTCCTTCACAAAATTAGAATGGCCAGTGCAGTAGCCACACCTACACCCATGGTGTGCACTCCTAAGCTAGCTGCCTCAGATGGCAGTCCTCCGTTTACCAATGTCCATTTGTATCAAAGCGTGGTGGGCATGCTTCAGTATGTATGCATTACACGTCTTGATTTGTCCTTGAGTGTTAATAAACTTAGCCAGTATATGAATTCCCCAACTGACACTCATTGGAAAGCAATCAAACAAGTGTTAAGATATTTGGTTGGTACCATAGAGCATGGACTGTATTTTTCCAAAGGCAAGCAATAATTGGTCTGTTACTCTGATGCTGACTGGGCGTCATCTATTGAAGATCGACGCTCTACTTCAGGATATGTTGTGTACTTAAGACAAAATCCTATTGCTTGGTGTTCGAAGAAGTAGGCAGTGGTATCTAGATTCTCATCTGAAGCAGAATACCATAGCCTAGCCAACTGTGTGTCTGAGTTATTGTGCGTGAAGTAGTTACTAGATGAGGTTGGTATGTTAATGTCCCAATCACCAATTGTTTGGTGTGACAATACCTCTACAGTATCAATGACGGCAAATCCCACACACCATGCAAGGATCATGTTGAAATAGATCACCACTTTGTTTGGGAAAAAAATTATTGTTGGTCTGTAACGACCTCAAAAGCATAGGTAATCGGAAAATATGTTATCGGGTCTCCGTTTTTAGTAAGACAGACTTGCAAATATTTTTAATAAATATTTGCAAAGTCATTATGTGTTTAATTAAGTTTTGATTAGACGAACTTAGTTTAATTTAGAGAAATTAGTAGAATGGACTAAATTGAAATAGGAGTAAAAGTTGAATTATAGATTGAAAGAAAGTACAAGGGGCCAAAATGGAAAATATGCCATTTGGCAATAGTTGAGGCGGCAAACTTAGAAAAAATTCTAAGATTTTTCTTAGATTTTATTATTTATTATTTGTATTATTAATTATGGTTTTATATTAAATATTATTATATTATAAAATAAACTAAAACATGACAAATGTATGGTAAAATTTGTGACATGTGTAATAATAAAAATGTGTACAAATGTAATCAAAATATTTGTTATTAAATAGATTTTTTTAAAAAACAACTATTATTATAAACTAATATATATATATATATATATATGATATAAAGCATAAAACAAAGAAAGGAAATAAAAAGAAAGAAACAGAATAGGCAAACGTGAAACAGGGGAGAAAGAAGGAGAAAAAGAAAGGAAAGAAAGAAAAGAGAAAATTCAAGGTTTGAAGCTTTAAAGTTTAATTGGTAAGTCAATATAGCCCTTTCCTTTTAATTTTGATGTTTCATAAGCTATAGAACAAAGTTTTGATGAATTTAAGTTAAGATCTTTGAAGTTTTAAGGTTTGTGAACATAGTATATGTTGAACAAAAAGCTGGAATAGGGGTTTAATTGATAGAATTTTAAGTGAGAATGAAAGAGAGGATTAAATTGTAAAAGATGCCATAAATTTTATGTAGTAGGGATTGAATTGGAATAAGTTTTAAATTTGAGTTCTAATATGAATATTGAATAGTTAAGTTAAATATGGGAAGAGATTAAGTAGAATTGAAGTATGAATTGAGTTGTAAAAGTAAGTAAATTTAGTTAGAAATTATATGCAAAATAAGCTATAAGAAACAGTTTTAGACAGTAACAGAATCTTAACTTTGAAAAATCACCAAAAATAGTATAAATTGAATTATAAGTTGAATGAGATATAGAATTAAAGCTTAATGAGTCTATTTTCAGATAAAAGAAACAGAACAAGCAAAGGAAGTCTATAAATTGAGATATTTAAATTTTTGTAAGACTGGTTCAGGAAGATTTCGAGATACTCTGTTTTAACTTTAGAAAATCATTAAAAATTGTACAAAAATATTTATGAGTTGTAATTTATATGTTCAGATACTCAGTGAGTCTAGTTTCAAGAGAAATAGACGAGAACATTATCCGAGTCCTGAGCTATGAGATAATTGAATTTTAGTACAGTAGGGTCGGAACTGTCAGACAGTGAATCAGGGGTAACTTTGAGGAATAAACTGTATTAATTGGAAAAACTAAAAATTCTGGAAATTTTATGGTAGAAAGTTACATAAGTCTAGTTTCAGGGAAAATTAACGGAACTTGAATTGGAGTTTCGTAGCTCCAAGTATAAATAATTTAGTGACTGTTGTGCGGGTAGACAGCTTTAAAAGAATATATAATAGGATTGTGTAAAAAGAGAAGTAGAATGAAGAGGAAGAATAGGAATTGAATAAAAGTTTAATTATTTAAATTTTAATGCTGTAATTAATAATGTAAATTATTATTATTTCCGTAGTAAATAAAGAATTCGAGACATCGAGCAAGGAAGGAAAAGAGAGAAACAAATGAGGAGTAAAAACGAGAAATCCAGGTTAGTATTACTATAATTCAAATTTGATTAATTGTTAACTTTTAAATTGATATGTATATAATAAGCAAATTGAGGTAAGTAAAAGAATAAATTGTATGTGAATTACATGGAAATTTCTGGTTAATATGGTTTGAATTAGAAGAATTAATGTGGTATTGAATTATATATATATATATATATATATATATGGGATTGAGTAATTGATTTGAATGTGAACATTAGAAATTATAAATTGAATAATATTGAAATGAATTATGAACATATATAAGCATTTGATAAAATATTGATTGGAAAGTGGAAAATGTATTGAATTGAATACATGAGGAATTGTGATTGGAATGCCTTTGAATTGAATCAAATTGAATTGAATGTGATTGAGTTGAAATGTGACTTGGAAGTAAATAATGTGAATATGTGAATTTGAACTTGAATCCGAATGATTGTGATCAATCGAAAGTGAAAATGATATGGATATGTGATTTCGGTACCCTATTAACTTGTCGGACTAGATTTGATACAAATGGCATGCCATTGGATTTGTGATGTGATAAGGAGATTTGTAGCTCGGCCGAGAAGATGATTCTGTTATTATATGCTTCGGTTTATCCGAAGAGGCATTTAATGCCTTATTGGTGTGTTTGGGAGGATATGATATACTGGTGTGTTTGGGAGGCTATATTATACTGGTGTGTTATGGATGATTTATATTATTCTGGGTGTGTTTGGGTTGGATATTCTGGTGTGTTTGGGTGGAATCCGCGTATCTGTCAGAATCCGAGCCTTGTTAATAGGGTGTATAATTGAAATGAGAAATTTATAAAAGTTTGATTGGTTAATTGTACTATTGAATACCGAAATGAATGAGAAATTAAAATGTGAATCGAAATTATGGTTGGAATTAGAAAACATGAACTAAATGTTCAGGTAGCAAATGTAATTGATGTTATGACATATAGATAAAATTGATACATAATTAAAGTATGATATTATTGTTAATATAGTTTAAGCAGAAATGTATAAGAAATTCAATTGTTATATGATTATTAATAAAACTTAAATAAATATGATTAATTGAACTATGGAAGAAATGGGAAAGTGAAATTGTGAATTGATATGAGATTTGAGAATATGAACCTAAGGTTCACAATTTGATTAAGTTTGAATTTCTGATATATGATATTAGTGGTTACAAGTTGATATAGAAATGATATTGAATAAAGTGATAAATTGCATGAATTGTCTATAAGATGAAATGAATTATTGGAATAAAATGTGAAAAATCTAAAGAAATTGAGTTAATGAAGTAAGATATGAATACAATTAAATACAAGATTTGAAATACTGCTTATTGTTAGTATTGATCTAGCTAGTTTGAAGTATGGGATAAATTCTGAAAAATTTTAAGCATAATTTGATTGTATAGAAATTATCGATTAATGTAATAGATTTGAATTATGGTAATACCACTGAGTATATCTATACTCAGCGTACGGTTGTTTCCGTGCACAGGTTAAATGAATGCAGTGTTTGGTCCAGCATCCAGATCAATCCCGACTTCAGAGTATTATTAATAATGTATTTTAGCGTTAGTAATGGTGGCATGTACCTAGGTAATGAATAGGATGAGTAAATGAATCTTGTGATTATGATTGTGAAATGATGATTTAAATTATTATTTGTAAACTAATATGACATATTATATATAAGTATGAAATGGAATTAACTAAAGTTTATTTTTATGAATTTAATTAGTGTATGTATGATTAATGAACAAATAGATAAATAAATTGTTTAAAAATGGTTAGATATGTTTATATATGTAAATATATTGGTTGCTACATAAATTGTACATTGATTTTGGGTTAAAATGTGCAGAAAGGTTAATTTAGCGTCTAAGACTCATAATGGAGTCCAGACGGCCTGGCACACGGGTGTGTGGACTGGCCGTGTGTGAAAAATCAGAATGCTCCATGGGTAAAGGACACGGGCGTGTCCCAAACCACCACGGCTGTGTTGAACTACACGGTTCATCAACATGAGCATGTCATGGGGTCACACGGGCGTGTCCCCAAATCTACACGGGCGTGTGAGCTCAGTATTTGAGAAAAATTTTAAAATGTTCGTAAAATTTCCTGAGTATTCGAATTAGTCCCGAATACTTTTAACTCGTATTTCTGGATCTCGAAGATCCATACATGGGACTATAAGGATAATTTATATTATGTTTGTTAATAATTGTGTATTAATTGTAAATTGTCCAGTGATTCTGGTAATGCTCCGTAACCCTGTTCCGGTGATGGTTCGGGGTTAAGGGGTGTTACATGGTCTGCTCCAGGTCAATTCTGTTCCATCTGCTAAACAAATCGTTGATGTCCTCACAAAGCCCATCCCACCGAAGTAGTTTGCATCCCTTCAACATGATCTTCGAGTTCTTTCCTTTGATGAACTTAATGCTCAAAAGTCAAGAAAACCAGGGAAATGTTAGAGTAATCAATGAAAGCAGTTAAAGTCGTTACTGGATAGTTAGCTGTTAGAAGTTGTTACTTGTTAGTTAGCAGTTAGGTATTTTGTTATTTTGTTAAGACTTACGTTGTTGTATAAAGGTATGAGCAACCAGTGTATTGAAGCAACTGGAATAAAATGCATTCTTCTTGAATAGGTCATTGTACTTTGTTAGCTTCTTAGTATAATATAACATAAGGAAGAGGGACAATTCTCGTTGTTCCTACAAAAGCCTGAAATTCAACAACATTGTTTAATGCTCCTTTAACCAGACCGATAGTTTGCCTATTGTTGTCAAAGACTTTGGCATTTCACTGAAGCCAAATCTCCCAAAGGCAGAAACTAAAACCCAGGTACCAAGGGAGTTTCGGTCGACTGATCCAAGACTTGGATGTGGTGTTACAGTGTTGCCACTCAGTACATCTGGGAAGATCCTGTTGCAACCACAAGTTTGGTCCAAACAGATTTAGCAAAATGGAATTGCCGAAAGACCTGCTCAACCTCTTTATTGCCCATAGAGCACTATGGGCAAGCAAGGACAGTTGAAATTTCCCGATTATGCTGCCCCATTTGTTTTAGTCTAGTCTAATTAGAGCATTAATTATGCTATGTTCCATTTATTTTGAAGTACACTCAAAGTTTGGTTCACCCTTTTTTCAAACATGTTTCGCTTCTTGAGTTACAAAAATAAACTTGAATTTGGGTAAAATAAAGGATCTTGTATTTAAATATAGTGAAAAATTTTATTATTTCTTAAAATATGTCTCACCAAAACTTTTTTTTTTCAAAATACATTTCTTTTTATGAAGACTTCAATATTATATATGTTGAGGTTAGTATAAAATAAAATTCTTATTTTTTTTCTTTTTTTAAAAAATTAGTCTCTTTACTGAAAGCTTAATAAGATATTAGTTTTATTTATGTCTAAAAGTTTTTTTTTTTGTTTTTTTAAGTGTTTTATTAAATCCATTTTAATTTTACCATCATAATCAAAACATCTACTTATTTTTATTTGAATTTTCAATGAAAATATTTATTACATCATCTTTTTTACTCACATCATGAATGTTCTATAAATCCGATGTGTATAAAAAAAAGCTTACAATATTATATTGTCATTGAAAATTTTCAAAATCTCACTAATCTAACAAAAATAAAGGGAAAATAAAAATTAATTTCACTCAAAAAATATTTTAAAATGTCCAAAACAAACACCTACATGTTAAAATCATAATTTCCTAAGATTATATATGCACGTAGTTAACCAAAAATAGATTTTTTTAAAATAATACTTTAGTCAAGAATGAATTTTATTCCTAAAATATTAACTTAAGCTTCAATACATGATGTCGGAGAAGACGATTTAAACAATTAGGAAAATTAAAACAAATACAAAATAAATCAGAAATAAAAAGTGTGGAATCGAAAATGACCATCGAAACAGACTAAAGCATTTGCACACTTATTCCCTTCTAAAAAATTATGTCTTCAACAGATAGAATTCACAAAACGGAGAAATATTATGCACTTATCAATAAAAGGAGATAGCATTATATTAGTCTTTAGTATCATTTACGTGTTTTCACATGAAAAAATATATTACAACACTTCATCATCCCTGCTATATGTTATATAAAATTTTAATTAAATTGATGTTAACATTAATTGATTTATGAAAAAATTACTATTTTTAACAAATATAACTATAGAATAAATGATACTAAATTAGCTTTCTAATATTTACGTATTCTATCAATTTGATCATAAATATAAAAAATCCAACAATTTAGCCTCAATGTTAACAAAATTTTTCATTTTAGTTGTAATTCTAAAAAAAATAAATAAATTTGGCCTTCAACATTCACAAAATGTAACACCCTCGCCCAGTCTGGTAGTCGGACCCAAGCTATAGGGTACTACAACAATACAACTTGCACTTTTGTTATAGCACAAATGTTGACGCAGCTCGTGTATTGACATAGTTCATACGTCAATACAGCTCGTAGATTTACACAACATGCATATTACTACTTGGCATACCAGCTCGCACTTAGATACTTTACTAAGAGCTTGCACATACACATCATACAAAGTCAATTTACACATAACAACGTTAATGAATCAATTTGTACACACTTGGCAAAGTAGGTTTACATGTACATTACAGACTCAATTAGTGCATGACTACTTACAGAATCAATTCACACATACATTACAGTGACAGTTCGCACATTGACACAACTCAAATGTTTACACGGTCCACACATTAACATAGTTCGCATATAAACACAACTTGCATATAAACACAGCTCACGCATTATCCTAGTTTTCCTCATAACTATTTATATAGAATTCGCATATAATTATCTTATAGGTCAAATACAGGGATAGTTCGCACATTCAAATAATCACATATACCTAATAAGACCTAAATACGTTCACGAAGTATTCAAGCATAATAATCTCAATCTTGTTAAACAAATGCTTCTTTCACTGCTTGAGACATTTCCAACAAACACATATTAAACCATAATTCCAAGCCACATTCAAATTCCAAGCCACATTCATGATCTAGACTACCATAATTCGACATCTTATAACACCATGTTTTCATATCAAACCATACCTATAAATACCATTTGGATGCCATTCAAGACATCGCATTAAACTATCACCCAACCATCATATATTGAACAATTTTACACCATTTTTATAGCATTACCCCAACCATTCCACATTCAAATTTTGGCCATCAAACACACTTATATACATAACATGTAAACATCCAAAATCAAGTATCATGTAGTCTCAAGTTCATGAGCAATCAAAATGACATATATGCAATGCGACTCATGTATATATACCACATAACCAAGTGCAGAATGATTAAAAATCTATCGAGTCAGAAGTTGGATAGTGTGGACTCTGAGTTGATCTGATTAACGCGTTTCGCAAAATACAACTACAAGACAGGAAACATAACCTAGTAAGCATTACGAATGCTTAGTAAGTTCATAGATTTTAAAACAAATAATTCACCTCAATTCATAGTTAACAAAATGAAATAGCTAACTATGTAACTTTATTATTTTCACAGATCACAGACATAAGGTGAGTATGTTATACACAAGTCACATAATATATTGATATATACAGTACAATGCAATTCAGTCCGTTCAATTTTAATTATCAAACATATACATCATTTGTATCAATCCAATCATTTATATGTATTTCTATTCATCATACATACTATCACACCCTGAAATATATTTACGATTCAGTGTTTAAATTAAGTAAGAAATGAGCAATAGGCTAAATGGTTAAGTATTAGTACCCCTCCCTAGAGACCCAAGTTCAAGCCCCTCATTCCTTTTCATTTTTCCTTTAATTTTCAATTAGATTGATATATTTGCTTGTGCCACCTTTAGGGTTTACAAACTCTAGATATTTAACCAATTCTTTTCTAATTAGATTTCACATCTTGCCCTTTCACAAAATTCCAATAGAATTTGCTCTCCATATTATTTTTCTTTTTTTTCCCTCATTCTTGTACCATATTTATTTCTTTGTGTTGTTAATTATATTTCTTTCCCCTATCAAATTATTCCTCGTTTGTTTCATTTCTATTGGTATTTGATATCGTCATTAGTAGCATTCAATATTTTTATCAAGAATCGGTAAGTACACTTTGTTTCAATAATTAGATATCATATTTCTGTAATATCATAGCCCAGCTTAAATCTTTCAACTTGTTAATCAATTTATTTTAGATTTTACTGAAACCCCTACCAAATTTAACATACGAATACTTGTATGATTGTCATTTGAAGGACCGAATCTAGGTGCATCGAATCAAAATTGATTGTGAGGAGCGTCAATCAAACCCGTGGTCAAAAGTGTGTATTTTTTCCAAGTGAATCGCTGGTGATCGTGTGTAGTTTTAGGGCCACACAGACATATAGACCATACAGCCATGTGCACCTATAAATCTTAGGGTAGCTTGTACTACAAACAACCCAGCTTGTTACATGGCCTACTACACTACTGTGTTCTTACTGTAAGGTATTTTATCACTTTTCACACGGCATCAGGCTGTTACACGACCTGGACACACGACCGTATACCCTTCCACACGATATTAGCCTTCTACATGACTGTGTGGCCTTTATTTTACAGTTTTTCTTAGAATTTTTGTGATATGTTCAATTTAGTCCTTATATCAACCCCAACCTATTTCCCAAGCATTCATAAATTCAATTGAGTCCTTGATAATATGATTGTTCTAAAATTTTTGATCCTACAAATTGAACTGAGACGATATTGTATGTATAATTTAGGAAACTAGTCATGCTTACTGTCACTATAATTTTGATAAATTATAACTATTATTACTATTTTTGTCTTATCGACTGCATGTTAAGCATGTCTACTACTACTGTTAAACTGAATACATGTTAAGCATTCTATTGTTTCTGTACTGTGCTATTACAAGTATGTCATATTGCATTAGTGGGGTAGAACGATATAAACGAAAAAAGTACTGGAAATTTAATAATATGTAAACACTGATGGTTCATCCACATCTTAGTGACAGTTTATCTGCAAACTTTTTATCTGAAATTAATGGTGGTTTACCTATAAATTTTTTACTGGCAGTTTATCTTCAAATTACTAGTGGTTTATCCACAACACAGTGTATAGGGATGGATGAGTTTTGGGGAATTCTTACTATGGTGTGTAGCAGAATTGGGTAGGATCCTTGCTGATAAACTGAAATTGCATTGACATACATAAGCATGTATAAGCAAACTGAAAATTCTAAAATGCTATACTAATGTGTTGATCTGAGAAACTGATATTTTGTATGATATGTTCTCTGTTTGCATTGATTTTTTTTAGACTCACACTAAGCTTCTTAAGTTCACCCCCTTAATTTTCATCTTTATAGATAACTCACAAAGTTAGGACGCCGGCTCAACATTCAGAGGACTTGTCATGGATAGTATTTTTTTTATAAAAGTATTTTAGACATATTATTTATAATTTTTTATTTGGGAACTATATTGTTTTTATATGAACTGTAGCTTGGGACTTAAATTATAGGGTTAATTATTGGCATGCATGACATTTAAATTAATTAGGTTATTGAATTTTGGAATTTAATTAAAGATGCATGAAATTTTAGTTTTTAAATTAAAACCCAGTTGATTATCACTTTTTTGTTGCAATATAATGAATTTTTTTTTAGTAATAGATAAAAAAAAACAACATTTTTTTTCAAAGAAAACATTAAAATCAACTGGTTTTTGGAAAGATTGTATCTTTTCAAAACACACTAAGTTTTTCTTCTAAAATAAGCAAACGTTTTTTTTTAAAGACTATTCCATAGAACTCCGATAATTTTTACTAGGCCATTTCGGTGGCTAATAGCCTTTGGAATCTGGTCATAACGTCTAAGCCTGGCTAGGGAGGTTATGTAACGCCCCAAATTTTAGGCCTAGAAGTATTGGGTCTTAAGCATAGGGACAGTGAGGAGGTTGCGCATAAAAGTTAAGTTGCGTCTTTTAGTGACAGAATGGGCCTGCTGGTCTGGTGGTTAGGTATGCGCTAGTGTAACTCAAGGTTTTGGGTTCGAGTAGCTGGTTGCGCAATTTTGGAGAGTGTGTTATTTTGTTCTGTCTTAGTATTAATTATAAATTTTTATTTATTTATTATATTTTTATTTTTATTTGTTAATTGTTATTTTTAGGGTTTTGTTTTTATTCCTGTTATCTTTTTCACGCTTTTCTTTTCTCGTTTTTGCTCCTCTCTCGATTCTTTCACTTTTATTTTTAAACAATTTCGGCTCGTGAATTCGAGAAGTTGCTCCTCTGTCATCTTCTCTATTGACGTATAATAGGTGTGGGACTCTAACTTTTATTCTATACTATTGTGGTTTTTGTAACTTTTGATTTGGGTTATTTTGAGTGATTGTTAAACCAAGGAATTGTAGTTCCTAGTCAATGGAAGTGATGAGAAATCGCCACTTTCCGACATATGATGATAGGGTGAAGATTAGGGACTGTTACGGCAGCTCCAACGGTGTTTTTGGAACTATTTTGAAAAGGGTTCGAGGCTATTCCGGTGGCCCTACGGGTATGTGCCGAGGCACACGGCTGTGGGGATTTGTAGATTAGGGTTTCTGACCAATTTTAGGTGTCACACGGCCTGGTTACAAGGACGTGTGGCCAATTTAGGGATTTTTGTCGAAATCCACACGGCCATGTCCTAAGGGCACACGAGCATATGAGTTTAGGAATTAGGGATTTGGAGTCACACGGCCTGGCCACAGGGTTGTGTGACAGATTTGGGAAATTAGGATTCCCGCACGGACATGTACTCGGGGCACACAGCCGTGTGACTAATTTGGGCCCTAGGGATTCTACATAGATGTGTGTTAGAGGATACACGGTCGTGTCTAATGGCCATACAGGTGTGTGACACCCTCACACGACCATGTCTGCCCTGCACCTTAAATAAGTGAAATTGGACAGTGAGTTACATGACCTGTATACAGAGCCGTGCCCCTACACCACATGGTGTGTGCCTTTGTCAAACAGCTGTATGCTACCCTTTACATGGGCATTTGGATCCCCACATGGCTTGGATTGCTCCACACTACCGGAGCACACGGGCGTGTGGCCCTAACTCGCCAAAATCTAATTTTGGGGCAAATTAAATGCCTTTGTGAGTCTATGTGTTCCAACCCTTCGACTAAGGTTACTGAGGGTGAACACGACTCTATACTGACTTTGATTTGTACACTGTTGGCAATTGGTTGTGTGAAATGATACGTACCAAAATTGAGTGCACAAGTGTACAAATTTCTGAAACTGAATGACTGTTTCTGAATGACTATTTCTGAATGACTGCTTCCGATTGACTGCTTCTGAATGTCTATTTCTGAATGACTATTTCTATATGATTATTTTTGAATGACTGTCTCTAATTGTGTTCTGAGTTGGTCCATTTGCATTCATAACATTTGCATACATTCATTTGCATAAACCATTTTGGGTTAGGATGTTGAGGAGAAGGAAGACAGATTTGATCTGGCAGTTCAACTGCATAGATGATCATCGTTACCGGGTAACCCAGGATGACATCATATAGACAGTATAGCAGATTACTGCATTACATCATACCGTACGTACATCAGCTACACTGCGTACTAATATCTGATCTAGCAGTTCATACTGAATGTCTGTACTGCGGTATTCTGCATTGCACCGTATAGCTTATACGCTAGCATTACTGCGTAATATATAAGACTGGTAGTTTATCTACACAGTGATAATCCCAATACCTTGAGGGTCGTTAACAATACTGATAATCATCGTTGCTAGGCAACCTGGGGTGATACATCTGAGGATCTGTACTGAAAGGCTCTTAAGCCTATTATCTGGCAGCTCAGCTACAAATGTTTGTTTAGTGCTGCAACTGATGCTAATTGTAAGTGTAGGGATGGGTGGGTTGATTATATCCCCACAATAAGTGCAGGGTTGGATAGAGAGGTGTGTTGGCTGGATAGGTGAGTGCATTTTGTAACTCATCTGTACTCATATGCATTTGATTAAATCTAATTGAATGGATGTGTTACTGTGACCGAATTGATTGTATTGTTGTTTAATATATCTGATTGACTGTTTGCAAACGATTGATTGACTGAAAGGCACTTGTGCCTAAGATATTCTATTGATATGACTGTTATCGTCAAACTGGATAGTTATCGAGAGGTGCTAAAGCCCTAAACTGAAATTGATTCTGATTCTGAAAAAAGGGTTTAGGCCAAGTTTGTGACTATTGAGAATTACCGTTACTGTGTCTAATAGAGCCACATGACTGTAAAGTTACATATGGTCTGTATTTGATTTAATCAGTCTGTAAGTATGTTCTGTTTTCGAACTACTTCTAGTTTTCAGGCTCCCTTTTGTAGAATATTTGTTTTGATCTCACACTGAGCCCGAGTAGCTCACCCCCTCTTCTGTTTCCCCTTTCAAGTACAGTTCTGGTTTTTAGATGCTGAACTGAGTACGTGGACGTCTCGAATAGGCTTGGAGGAAACTATAAGTTTTATATCAGTTTTTTTATTTGTTAATCGGTTTAAGTATAACATAACGTTTTCTACCGCTGTGGTATAGTTTTTGTTTTATGTTTTTATTCGAGTATTTCGAATGAGTTTTATTGTAAACCTTTACTGGTTTATTATTAAACATCTTCGAATACTTTTGTTTCACTAAGATAAAATGTTGTAAATTTTTCCTACGATCACCTCAGTGATCAATGTAGCATTTCGGATTCAGTCTAGGCTCCTAGGCCGAGTTTGAAGTGTTACATTTAGTGGTATTAGAGCCAGGTTTGCAAAAACTTGGCCTGTGCTTTCTACTTGGACGTATGCGTAAATAAATGATTTTGAAAAAAAAACCTTGAAAAATTGTACCACGGAAAATCAAAATGATTTGAATTTTGTAAATGATTTACGGAAATGACTTGTCTGAGACTCCGTTGCTAGTCCAGGTAGAAATTCGAAACTGTGATACCTAAAAATTAGAATTTGTACTGATTCTATGCTTGTCTTCTGAAAGTGTAGATTTTTACTGATATGGATTCTGAAGGTAAACAGGACCGTAAGGAGTCTTTTGTTACTCCGGAACGTGAGACTGTACAGGAATCAAAAGTCAATGCGATTCCGCTAAATGCAAGTAACGATAACCCAGAAGTTGAAACTGAGGCACTGACTCGGATAGTGAGGGAAGTGCTAGAGGGAGTGTTTGAGGCTAGAATGGAAGAGATTAATGAGACACTCCAGGCTAGGTACGTGGATTATGGGAAGAAGAGAGATCGTAGTTCTCCGAGGTTGGAGCCTCGACCTACGAAGTGTGTTAGGACACATCCGACTGATAGTAAAAGTAGTGCCGGTAGTGGTACGAGTGTACCGACTTGTGAGCACTATAAGAGGCATCATGCCGGCGATTGCTGGAGAAAGTTAAGAGCGTGTCTCCGATGCGGGTCCAAGGAGCATTGGGTTCGAGGCTGTCCTCTGCAATTCTGAATCAGGTATGATTGGATATGTTGATTTGAGTATAGTGATTGTTTGTTACAACTGTCTGTCTGCTTCAATGGTTATGTGTTCTGGGTGTGTATGAGAGGTCACAAGTTAAGTGTTTGAAAATTACAGTGCGCAGCGGGAGCGTAGTGGCATAATTGTTATATGATCGTACTGTTCGAAATTTTGAGGAGAAAATTTCTTTAAGGAGGGGTGAATTGTAACGCCCCGAATTTTGGGGCCTAGAAGTATTAGGTCTTAAGCATATGAACAGTGAAGAGGTTGCGCATAAAAGTTAAGTTGTGTATTTAACTGATAGAATGGGCCTGCTGGTCTGGTGGTTAGCTATACGTTAATGTAACTCAAGATTCTGGGTTCGACTAGCTTGTTGCGCAATTTTGGAGAGTGTGGTATTTTTTTTCTGTTTTAGTATTAATTATAAATGTTTATTTATTATATTTTTATTTTTATTTGTTAATTGTAATTTTTACAGTTTTGTTTTTATTCCTATTATCTTTTTCATGTTTTTCTTTCTCGTTCTTGCTCCTCTCTCAGTTCTTTCACTTTTATTTTTAAACGATTTTGGCTCGTGAATTCAGGAAGTTGCTAAATTGTCATCTTCTCTGTCGACATATAACAGGTGTGGGACTCTAACTTTTATTCTATACGATTCTGGTTTTTGTAACTTTTGATTTGGGTTATCTTGAGTGATTGTTAAACATAGGAATTGGAGTTCCTAGTCAATAGAAGTGATCAGAAATCGCCACTTTCTGACCTATGATGATAGGGTGAAGATTAGAGACTGTTACAGCAGCTCAAACGGTGTTTTTGAGACTATTTTAAAGAGGGTTCGAGGCTACCCCGATAGCCACACGGGCATGTGCCGAGGCGCACGGCCGTGTGGATTTATGGATTAGGGTTTCCGGCCAATTTTGGGTGCCACACGGCCTGATCATAATGGCGTATGACCAATTTGAGGATTTTTGTCGAAATTCACACGGCCATATCCCATGGGCACACGGGCGTATGAGTTTGGGAATTAGGGATTTGGAGTCACACGGCCTGGCCACACAGCCTTGTGACAGATTTGAGAAATTAGGGTTCCCACACTGGCATGTGCTTGGGTACACGGTCGTGTGACTAATTTGGGCCCTAGGGATTCCACACAGGAGTGTGTTAGGAGACACTCGGTCGTGTCTGATGGCCACACGGGTGTGTGACACCCTCACACGATCGTGTCTGCCCTGCACCTTAAATAAGTGAAACTGGACAGTGAGTTACACGGCCTGTTTACAGAGCCGTGCCCCTACACCACATGGGCGTGTGCCTCTATCATACGGCCGTGTGCTACCTTTTACATGGGCATTTGGATCCCCACATAGCCTGGATTGCTCCACACGGCCGGAGCATATGGGCGTGTGCCTTAACTCGCCAAAATCTGATTTTAGGGCAAATCGAATGTCTTTGTGAGTTTATGTGTTCTAACCCCTCGACTAAGGTTACTAAGGGTGAACATGACTCTGTACTGACATTGATTTGTACACTGTTGGCAATTGGTTGTGTGAAATGATAGGTACTGAAACTGAGTGCACAAGTGTGCACATTTCTAAAACTGAATGACTGCTTCTGAATGACTATTGCTAAATGATTGCTTCTGAATGACTATTTCTGAATGACTGTTTCTGATTGACTGCTTCTGAACGTCTGATTCTGAATGACTGTTTCTAGATAACTATCTCTGAATGATTGTCTGTAATTATATTCTGAGTTGGTGCATTTGCATACATAATATTTGCATACATTCATTTGCATAAACCATTTTGGGTTGGGATGTTGAGAAGAAGGAAGACTGATTTGATCTAGTAGTTCAATTGCATAGATGTTCATTGTTACCGATCCAACGGGATGACATCGTATAGATGGTATAGCAGATTATTTTATTGCACCATACCGCATGTATGTCAGCTACGCTACGTACTAATATCCTATCTGGCAGTTCATACTACATGTCTGTACTGCAATATTCCGCAATGCACCGTACAGCTTATACGCTAGCATTGCTGCGTAATATACAAGACTGGTAGTTTATCTACCCACTGATAGTCCTAATACCCTGAGGGTCGTAGGCAATACTAATAATCATCATTGCCGGGCAACCCGGGGTGATACATCAGAGGATCTGTACTGAAAGGCTCTTAAGCCTGTTATCTAGCAGCTCAACTGCAAATGTCTATTTAGTGCCGCAACCGATGCTAATTGTAAGTGTAGGGATGGGTGGGTTGATTATATCCCCACAGTAAGTGCAGGGTTGGACGGAGAGGTGTGTTGGTTGGATGGGTGGGTACATTTTGTAACTCATCTGCACTCATATGCATTTAATTGAATCTAATTGATTGGATGTGTTATTGTGACCGAATTGATTGTATTATTTGCTAATATGTCTGATTGACTGTTTGCAAACGACTGATTGACTGAAAGGCACTTGTGCCTAAGAGATTCTATTGATATGACTGTTACCGTCTAATTGGATAGTTACCGAGAGGTGCTAAAGCCCTAAACTGAAATTGATTCTGATTCTAAAAAAGGGTTTAGGCCAAGCTTGTGACTACTGAGAATTACTGTTACTGTGTCTGACAGAGCCATATGACTGTAAAGTTTCATATGGTTTGTATTTGATTTAGTCAGTCTGTAAGTATGTTCTGTTTTCAAACTGCTTCTAGTTTTCAGGCTCCCCTTTTGTAGAATATCTGTTTTGATCTCACACTGAGCTCGAGTAGCTCACGCCCTCTTCTGTTTCCCCTTTCAGGTATAGTTCTGGTTTCTGGATGCTGGACTCAGTACGTGGACGTCTCGGACAGGCTTGGAGGAATTGAACTATAAGTTTTATATCAGTTTTTTATTTATTAATCGGTTTAAGTTGAAACGTAACGTTTTATACTGTTGTGGTACAGTTTTTGTTTTATGTTTTTATTCAAGTATTTTGAATGAGTTTTATTGTAAATCTTTACTGGTTGATTATTAAACGTCTTCAAATACGTTTTGTTTCACTGAGATAAAATATTGTAAATTTTTCCTACGACCACCTCGGTAATCAATGTAGCATTCCGGATTTGGTCTAGACTCCTAAGCTGGGTTTGGGGTGTTACAAGTTACACATACCATTATTCAATTGTACTTTCTTTTATACTGATACGTCCGATAAACTAAAAATAATAGATATGGATCCGCAGGTAACTACCGAAACACACATGATTGCTCGTCTGAGCGATATCTCCAATACACATATGAGCACTAAAGTGTTAAGTGCGTAGGCATAATATGTCATAAGATATTACATCCCTCCAAAACATACCAATGTCTCGGTAGAGACTTAACTTGGTAAGTCGTAACAAATGTTTATTCCGATATAATCAATAAACTCTCTATACATTAATATAATATGTATCAGTTCTTTCACATACACTGTACAGCGTGCAAATAACCCTATTGGCATGCCAATTTTATCATACCCTTTCTTACCTTTTCTCACCTTAGATCAATTCTTCACAATTCAGTCCATTTCTCACATACAACACATTAGATCGATTCTTTACAATTTAGTCAACTTCTCACCTTTTAAACCATTTTGTAAACAATTCAAATGATATTCCTACAATACAATTTCACAATTCAAACACAAACATTACAATCACATATGTAACTATACCATATGAACTTAACAGGTAAAATAGACGATAATTGAAATGTTAGGGACTAATTTGTAATTTTCTCTTTTCCTCGATTATCTACCAGTTGATTCAAATATTGATCTATACAGTAATTCATTTCAAATTATCAGCTCCAATTACCTTATAACAACCTATTCTATGCATATGAAAATTTAATTTCATTTTTCCTAATTTTCCTAAATTTTTACATTTTATTCAATTTAGTCCTAAAAACTAAAACAATCATAATTTTCACATTTAAGTTTCATTTTACAACTTGATTTCAATTTCATCCTTCTACAACCCTCTAAATTCAATTGTTACAAAATTTTATGTCAATTTTGAAATATTTTTATTTTAGTCCTTAAACTCAAAACTAACAAATTCTACTTTACAATTTATTCCTTTAACACATCTAAGCTTAAAAAAACCATTTAATATTAAAAGCTTCAAGAATCATAAATTGTAACATTTCAAAACTTTAACAGTTTCACAATGTAATACCTGAGCTAGCTAAATCAAGCTCTTGGGATCTCAAAAACATAAAATTTATAAAAAAAAAGGGCTCGGAATAACTTACCATGCATGGTTGAGAGCTTGACCAAACCTAAGCCTTTTAAAAATGGTTGAAATAGGTGGAAGAGAAGAAAATTAAGAAGATGACCTTGTTGATTTTATTTTATTATGTTTTAATATAATTTAACATAGTTTTTAGCTTATTTTATTATTATTAAACAAGAATTAACCTGCCACCATTAATAAAAAAGGGTTTAATTATCACATAAAGCCTTGCGCATTCACTATTTAAGCCTTTTAACTAATAAAATTCATTAGCCATTAACTTTTACAATTTAATCCTGGTATCTTAAGTACTAACCGGTCAACAAAATTATCGGACCAAAAATCAATATAACACTATAACAGACTCGTAAATATTAAATAATAATATTTACTTACTCGATCATCGAAAAATGGGGTTCCAAAACCACCATTTCTAGCACCGCTGAAAAATAAGTTGTTACACAAAATTTGTTAATTTAGTCCTAACTCTAAAAATTAAAAATATATATTTAAAAAATCATTTTTAGCCCTTTATAGCCCATCGTTTAACTCATATGAGCTATTAAAATAAGAAAAAAGAGTAGCCTCTTTTTAGCCACTTGCAAAAGAACTCTAAAAAGTTAGGATAAAACACAAAAAAAAATTAAGATCTAAAAGAAAATAAAGGCATTAAAAATGTTATATGTTTGGGTAGTAATACAATCAATTATTCCAAATATGTTCCAAATCAATTAATTTAGACTAGTGTGAAGTGTAAACTATAGTAAAAGAAATCAATGCAAGTGACCTGAACGAGGGTACTTTTTTTTCTTATTTTAATCTCACAAGGGTTAGTCAATAGGTTATAAAGTGCTAAAATGAATTTTTTAAAACTATTTTTTAAAATTTTTAGAGTTAGGACTAAATTGACAGATTTTATAAATGTTTAAAGCCACATTTATTGAATTTTTTAGAATTAGAACAAAAATGATAAATTTTGTAAACATTGGGGGCTAAGTTTGGTGAATTTTTTATATTTAGGATCAAATTGATAGAATTTGTAAACATTAGAGAAATAATTTTGTTACATCAGCCCAAAGTGACTAAAATATTTAATTTTAAAAAAATTACTACATAAATCGAAAAAAATTAATAGTTAGGTGACTAAAATAGAATGAAAGGAATAGTTAGGTGACCATTTTTATAGTTTACCCATAAAAAAATAATTTTCAGCATAGATTTAAAGTTCCACATCAACATTTAATAGATAATATTCAATGGATGGGCTAATTTGCACGTTTCAAAATGTATAAGAGCTAATTTACCTATTTTTTCAATAAAGGGGCCGAAATACAATATGCCTCTAAATATAGTATAGGGGCTACCCTAATACTTTTACCACTAGTTTGTATTCTCGTACAATGAGAGTGGATTGTGTATATTAAATTTAAAATATTTTTATAATATTTAATTACATATTGATACATCTGGATATTCCTATAAGTTTTTGTTATTTTGAGCATTGAGTTTTAATTATTTTCCAATGTTACATCTTTGTCTTAATTTATTTTATATTTTAAATTATTTTTCCACCTAATTCAATTAGAGAAAAAAATAAAATTCCATGTCACGACTACACTAATTAGATATTTTGCATATTTGTTAGAGCAATTTAACATAAATGAAAAAAAATTATGATAATACATATTCATGTGTCATTTTGCATGAGTTTAAAATACTTACAATTATATATATATATATATATATATTTATATTTATATTTATATTTACATATTAATAATTTGTTTCATGTGATTTTGGCATACTCATGTTTCATGTTGTGTTGATGTTATTTATTTTAACTATTTTTTTTTGTCCAGTCTAACTACATTCCATATTTCACATTACTTTATCTGAATCAAATTTAAATTTAAATTAAATTATATAAACTTCATTATAAATAAACCGGTTCATGTTTAGTTTGTAGCTAAGCTTTCAGGGAGAAGTCTTAATGGTGAGAGATATCTTAGATTAATGCGTAGTAGTGAGATTGCAATTTGATGAGTGAGTTGAACTTAAATCACATATTGTATTGTTAATTTATGATGGATTATTCTATGGGCAAGACCATGCATACGTAGGATAGTTTTCCAAAGTGCGTAACTGACTTATTTGATCATCTTAATTTTACTCTTACAATTAGTAAAGCCAACTTCAACTGAACATGTAATTGGCAGGTAAATCAAAGAGGTTTCAATTGGTATCAGAGTTACACATTTAATGTTTCAAGTAATGACCCTACTATTGAGTTTCCTAAAGAGATAGAAGGAACCTAAACCTCAATCTCAAGACCTCCTATGCTTGATGGCTCAAATTACTCCTATCATAAAGCACATATGAGAGCCGTTATAAACTCAATTGATAACAAGGCTTGGAAGGCTATTTTATCAGTTAGGAACCACCTGCTAGAGAAATTAATGGACTTCAAACCATCAAACCTAAAACCATATGGTCAACAAATGAAGACAATGTAGTCAGTTAATTGCAACTTGAAAGCCTTGAATGCTATCTTCAATGGTGTAAAATCTCATCAATTCAAGCGCATCTCCAAGTGTATTACTACTCAGGAAGCTTGGAAAATATATGAAGGCACCATTTCTATGAAATAATCAAAACTCTAGTTTAACATCTAGGTTTGAAAATTTGAAAATGTCAAATAAAGAAACCATTTTTGTTTTTTATGCTGAATTATGTGACATCTCTAACCAAGTGTTTGTTCCTCATGAAGAGCACTCAAGTGCCAAGTTGGTTCGAGAGGTTTTGCGATCTAGGTGATTGCAATAGATGAGGTAAAATATATTGATACAATAAGGATTGACGAGCTCATTGGATCCTTACACACTATAAGTTGAATCTTAAGGTGGCTGAGAGGAGTAATGTCAAGGCAAAAAATAGTAGTGCTTTGTAAGTTGTTTCTTTAGTTGCAACTGAAGAAGAAACTTCTATTGATGATTTGCTAGAATAGTTAGCCTTTCTTAGAAGAAATTTTAACAAAGTCATCCATACATATAATGTTGTTGGTCAATCTTCAACCATAAATAGAAGAAAATATGGTATGAAGAACATAAAAATAAAAAAAAAGTTTAATGTCATGAATGAAAAGGCTATGGACATATCGAGGCTAAATGTGTCGACGTTATTAAAAGGTTAAAGTCTTTAGAAGTTATCTTGAGTAATTTAGTGGAGATGTTAATGACGAAGATAATAACAACAACTATGTTAATTTTACTTCTCAGTTGCTGACAAAAGTTGCAACTCATTTAGAAATTTGCAGCAAACTTTTATGTTTCTAAATATCACATCAACAACAAACAAAAAGAGGAAAAAAGGTTCCCTTGCTTCAGACTTCTATATAAGGGTAAAAATTTTTATTAGTCATTTTCCCCTCTAAAAATATCCTTACCAACCCTAATCACACCATCTTTTATAATTCCCCCAACATTATTGATAGATGATACCATTGAAAGCATCAAGGCCAAAAGCTTTATAAGCTCTCATTTGATATACTAAGATGATAATCTCTTTTTTAGTAACCTCTTATATTAGTTTCTTGATTATCTTTATTCAATAATAACAATTGGAATTTACTCAAAACATTTCATCAATCACCCTGCCACTTGTTTTGAACAAATCCACATACTATTTATAGAAACAATCCTTAATCTCTTCTTTATTATCAATCTAACACCCTTCATCCTTTATTCTTAGAATCTTATTGCTCTTCTTTGTGTTGCAATATAGAGGAAAAAAATTATATTTTTTGCCACCTAAGGTTAACTAATTCCTTCATGCTTGATATAGTAATATTTCGCCTTCTCCCATAAGTCATTTATTTCCTCTTTAACCTTTTTAGCTTCAGACAATCACTATCATTCCACTCCCATTTTGAATATACTCAATTTCCTTTTCTAGCTTATCACTCTTCATTATATTATTCTAAACATTTTTTACTACATTTCCTAAGTTCTTTTTGTATCTTCTAATTTTTTTGATAAATCCAAAGTGATCTAATTCATTATATACCAAGCTCAAATTATGTTTTTTTAGCTCTTCAAAGTATTCGTACTTTAAGCACTTAGCCACAAATTTAAATTTCTTAAGAGATCTATCTCTAAAACCTAAAAAAAGAAGTACTTTTAAGAGAGTGATCTAACTTAATTGTAGGGAGATTAAACCCTTTTTGTATTTGGGAAAATTTATAGCCATCTTTATTTTAACCAATGCTCCATTTAATCTCTCTTACACCAATGAGTTGTATCTAACCCTAAATGTAACACCCTAAATTTTACGGTTAGAATTTTTGAGTTTTGCGGTTAGGGTCAGTAAGTAGGTTGTGCTATTGTGTTTACTTGCCTGTTTAAGTGATAGAATGGGCTTGCTGGTCTGGTGGTTAGTTGTGTGTTAGTCTATCTTTAGGTCACGTGTTTGAATCTTTGTATGTGCATTTTGGAGAATTTTTTTTATTTTGTTAAATCGTAGACTTGTTTTAAGTCTAAAAATAATTATTAGTTTTATTATTTTATTTTTGGTTACTGCTTTTCTTTTCACGTTCCCATTTCCCTCTCTTTGTTTTTTTCTTTATTTTCCTTTTTTCTTTTTCTTCTATTGGAAAACGGTTTTGCTTGTGGATTTCAGAAAGCTTCACTCATTTGTCATCGAGTCGATGTCTAGACGTCATTAATCGCAAATTAGGTGTGGGATTCGAACCTTATCTAATTTATTTGCGAGTTGTTGTTTCAACATTTTTTGAGTGTGCTCTAAACCGTTGATTTTGGGTATTTAGTTGTTGGGGAAGTATGGGGAATATTGCGTATTCCGATATATTTTTGTAATTGCTAAGGTTGAGGACCGATTTGACGGCTAGAACGGTGATTTAGGCCTGTTCTGATGAGGTTTCGTGACCACATGGGCGGCTATACGGGTGTGTGCCTGTTCACACGGTCATGTTGAATTAAAAATTAGGGTTTTCAGGCAAGATTAGGTGCCACATGACTGTATGGCTGATTTGGGGAAATTAGTCGATATCCACACGGCCGTGTCCCCTAGGCACATGAGCGTCTGTGTTTGGAAAATAAGGGTTTAGTTATTTGGTGCCACACAATCGTGTGGCTAATTTAGGGATTTAGGGATCCTACACGGGTGTGTGTTTTGGGCACACGGTCGTGTCTAGTGGGCACACAGGCGTGTGAGACCCTGTAACGCCCTCAAAATCTCGAACTTTTTTTTGTGTGGTTTTTATGTGAATATGTGCTTAGTAGTCTTAGGCAAATATTATTTGGGTGTTAGAAGGCCCATAGTAGAGTTTGGGACCAAGCTTAAAAGGGAAAATATTAAATTTATTTTGGAGTTTAATTTTAGACTTCTAGAAGATTGGTAGTGGCGTGAAGCTGGACTCTCAGAGAGGTAATCAGAAGAGAAAATTTAGGAAATAGATTGCGGAGTTATCAGGGAGAAAAATGAGGAGATGAGAAGGGGGAAGTGATGGAGCTGAATTGAGAATTGAGGCTGTGGGCTATAAATATGTGTCAAATTTGATATCCTAGGCTTATGCCAAATTTCTCATCTTTTCCTCAAGTGCCGATTTATATATTTTTTTCCTCTTTTATTCCTTCTCTAGTCAAAGCCGAATCTCCATTGAAATATCCCTAAACCTTCTTTCATTCTCTTCCTTATTTTTTTCCCTCTTTTCTTAAACGTAAAACCGATTGCTATCCTTTACATTCAGCCTTGCCCCTTTTCATTCTTCCTTTGATTTTTATTACCTACTTTCGCTAGATCTTGAAACTCCAAAGTCGACTAGGAGCTTGTTAGGAAAAGCCGAATTCCTCATTTAGGCTATTGTGTTCTCGAAATTAAGGTAACGTTAGGGGTTGGTAAGGATGGCCGAAAGTCCCATTTTAGCCGGTTTTGAGTATTGTTTTAGTTGTTATAATATTGGTCTTGACTCGTGGTTGGATGCCAGTCACCTAATATTCGGGTTTTATGATCAAATTGGTACAGATCTAGGGTCTAATCGTGGTGGTGATAAAGAAAAGGGGCTATTAAGGCTTGGCACATGGTAAGATTACGGTGAGGCTTCGGGATTTTTATAGATAAAGTTTGCATTTAGCCTATGATTAATTGTTAAGTAATATCGACTGTAGGTTCGTGACTAAGAGGAAATCGCAGCACCCTCTATCGCCAGGTGTGTACAAACACTATACACACGATATCGGCAATGCCAAAAAGCCGAAATGCTGAAAGTGGCTAAATGGGCCCAGTGGGCCCTGAGGCTAAGTTTTGTGAAATTTATTGATTTGGTTATATGAATTGAGTTAGTCATGCATATTACATAATTTGAATTGAATTTGGGCCTAATGGGCCATACGATTGTGATTTGGGCCTAATGGGCCATATGGTTGAGAATGGGCTTTGTATATGGGTTTGGGCTTAGTATCTGTTAACTGCCAAACATTTATAAAACTTAAAAACACAAATGCAACCGTGGACAAGTCATAAGGTTGAAGTGTGGTAAGGGGTATATGCATGTCTAGGATTGGATCTAGGAAGAGCTTGGTACTTAAGCGGTCTCAATGACCCACCTCCTCTTCTTTAGAATCCTACCTGGTGCATAGTGCTTGTTCACTTTGGCCAACAGGGACTTGTTAACGGGCCAAGTAGGTACTAAATCCATAAAACTTAAAAATGATCGAAATGCCCTAAGAGCAAAAATGACTAAAATACCCTTATGTGTTAAATGTAGGATTTATGTTACATGTATGATTGCAGCATTCATATGATATTCTATTTAGGTTGCATATGGGAGGGAATTATGGTACGGAGGAAAAATTTGAGGATCGCATGGTTGCTTGACGACCGTGGATCCACTGTTGGCTTTTAAAGCCCAATATGTGATTAGCAGCCTTGCTGCAACGTTAGGTAGTACCGCAACCGGGCTACCATTGCTGTGTAGCGGATGGGTGGGTCGATTTAGAAATCCCTACATGTGTATAAGGTTGGTCGGGAAATGTTGTGTAGCAGATGGATTATTGGGGAGGGTTTTTACTACATTGCATATGTGATATATTTATGATGATACTGCGACTAGGGCTTAGGCCCAATTGATTGCTTGCATGTTAATGATTATTGAGGGTTGTACACACTGAGTTTCGAAACTCACCCCCTCTTTTATTTTCTCAGGAAATCCCTAGTAGGCGGTTCGACAAACGGAAGGACTCGGAGGTGGCCAGCTAGCAAGATGCTTTATTTTATTCATTTTTCTTTATATTTATTAAATATTTTGATTTTAGAATGTAATAACGCTTTACCTCTGCTATTTGTTACATTGAACGCTTTATTTTATTTCTCCTAAGTTTATCTCAATTTTTTTGGGGTTTTATTCAAAATTAAGCTTCCGCGCATAAAAAGATCTTTCTAAAAATAATTTTTAACTTACAGAAAGATAGATTGATTTTTAAACACAAGCCGTTTGAAAAACAACTTTAAACTAGAATTGTACTCAAATTTCTTAAGAAGGGTTTTCAATGAAAAACAAGGTTTTTCGTAAAAACACTTCAATGTGACATGTCAGATTCGGGCCTAACTTCTAGGCCAGATTTGGGGTGTTACATTTAGTGGTATCAAAACCCAATTACAAAGCTCGGGCTTTGAAAATGGGCCTTATTATTAATTTTAAACATTTCTTTAGTAAACTCTGGAAATTCTTACTGGTGGCACACCTAGTCTCCGACGTCGAACCAAATAAGCTCTTTTGATACTTAAATATTTTGAATTGTTATACTGTAGATAGCGGGCTACTTTTAGAATATACCTAGAGTAAAACTAAAGCCCATAGGGAACTAAAACTGTAGAGGATATACGACTGCGAAAATAATACTCTACTTAATACTCCCATAAGACATCAGCGTAAATACTGAAACTAACTAAAACTTCATAAAACTTCTAATACAGATAATGAGTGCTAGAAGAGGTGCAAGGGGCCGCGGCCGAGGTCGCGGAAGTGTTAGGGCTGAGTTGTCGGCATCGGGCCATATGTTCAATATTGAAGTAGGAGAGGCCCCGGCTTCACCCCTAGCTGAAATTGGACCGTATGATCGGGCCGCCGGAGAAGAAGTATTGTCGCAGGCAATGCTGAGGATCTTGGAGAGGGTCATTGGGCCCAATAATGGTACGGCGAATCGAGGGTCAATTCTAGAGCGACTACGTTCTAACGGGGCTGAGGTCTTTAAGGGCGTAGCTGGTGTGGCTCCTAATGTGGCCGAGTATTGGATGAAGGCCACTGAAAGAATAATGGACGAATTGGACTGCACCCCTGAGAAAAAGTTGAAAGGGGTGGTGTCACTGCTTAGGGAAGAAGCCTATTAGTGGTGGCTAATGGTGAAGGAGGGCACCCAAGCCGAGCAGATTACTTGGGAGTTTTTCAAAACTTCATTTCAAGGGAAGTATGTGGGTGCAAGCTATGTTGATGTTAGAAGGAAGGAGTTTCAGAATTTGACCCAAGGGAACAAGTCTGTGGCGGAATATGAGGCGAAATTTCTACGCCTTAGTAGGTATGCAAGGGTTATGGTGGCAACGGATTATGAGCGGTGCGTTAGATTTGAGAATGCTCTTAAGGATAGCCTCAGGGTATTGATAGCTTCACAGAGGGAGCGAGTTTTGTCAGAGTTGGTTGAGAAAGCGAAGATAGCAGAGGAGGTGAAGCGCACTGAGCGTCTAAAACGAGAAAAAGAGAAGAGTAGGAATAAAAGGGAGGCTGAATCTTCTGATGTTGGACAAAGGCCTAGTGCTAAGGCTAGAGTCAATGGGCCGGTAAGAATTGGGCCCCCTGCTGCTAATTCGGGGATACCACCTTGTGCTGATTGTGGAAGAGGTCATATAGGCGAGTGTTGGAGGAGAACATGAGCTTATTTGGGTTGTGGATCCATGGCGTATAGGATCAAAGATTCCCCTAGGAGGCCAGTTCAGGTGCAAGCCGTGGGTCAGGCTAATGTTCAGCCACCGAGGGGTGGTCAACAGTCGCCAAGGGGCCGAGGTCAGGCTAGGGGCGAAAATGGTAATGAACGCGGTCGTAGAGCACCAGGCAGAGGTGCAGGTTATGCTGAGGCGAGGCAGCCAGCTTTTGTCTATGCAGTACGTCACCAAGAGAACGAAGACGCTCTAGATGCGAATACTGGTGCGTACCCTACCAGAGTGTACTGAGTGTTTGTTTTTGCTTTAGAATTAGAGTGCGTAGCAAAAGCGTGATGATGTAGTCTATGTTAGGCGATCGTTAGTTAGTTGGAAATTTCGTGGACAAAATTTCTTTTAGGGGGTAAAGTTGTAACCCCCCAAAATCTTGAACTCTTTTTTTGTGTGGTTTTTATGTGAATATGTGCTTAGTAGTCTTACGCAAATATTATTTGGGTGTTAGAAGGCCCATAGTAGAGTTTGGGTCCAAGCTTAAAAGGGAAAATATTAAATTTATTTTGGAGTTTAATTTTAGGCTTTTAGAATATTGGTAGTGGCGTGAAACTGGACTCTCAAAGACGTAATCAGAAGAGAAAATTTAGGAAATAGATTGCGGAGTTATCAGGGAGAAAAATGAGGAGATGAGAAGGGGGAAGTGATGGAGCTAAATTGGGAATTGAGGCTGTGGGCTATAAATATATGTCGAATTTGAGATCCTAGGCTTATGCCAAATTTCTTATCTTTTCCTCAAGTGACGATTTATATATTTTTTTCCTCTTTTCTTCCTTCTCTAATTAAAGTCGAATCCCCATTGAAATATCCCTAAACCTTCTTTCATTCTCTTCCTTGTTTTTTTCCCTCTTTTCTTAAACATAAAACCGATTGCTATCCTCTACATTCAGCCTTGTCCCTTTTCATTCTTCCTTTGATTTTTATTACCTACTTTCGTTAGATCTTAAAACTCCAAAGTCGACTAGGAGCTTGTCAGGAATAGCCAAATTCCTCATTTAGGCTATTGTGTTCGCGAAATTAAGGTAACGTTAGGGGTTGGTAAGGATAGCCGAAAGTCCCCTTTTAGCCGGTTTTGAGTATTGTTTTAGTTGTTATAATATTGGTCTTGACTCATGGTTGGATGCCAGTCACCTAATACTCGGGTTTTATGATCAAGTTGGTACAGATCTAGGGTCTAATCGCGGTTGGTGATAAAGAAAAGGGGCTATTAAGGCTTGGGACACGGTAAGATTACGGTGAGGCTTCAGGATTTTTATAGATAAAGTTTGCATTTAGCCTATGATTAATTGTTAAGTAATATCGACTGTAGGTTCGTGACTAAGAGGAAATCGCAGCACGCTCTATCGCCAGGTGTGTACAAACACTACACACACGATATCGACAATGCCAAAAAGTCGAAATGCCGAAAGTGGCTAAATGGGCCCGGTGGGCCTTGAGGCTAAGTTTTGTGAAATTTATTGATTTGGTTATATGAATTGAGTTAGTCATGCATATTACATGATTTGAATTGGATTTGGGCCTAATGGGCCATACGATTGTGATTCGGGCCTAATGGACCATATGGTTGAGAATGGGCTTTGTATATGGGTTTGGGCTTAGTATCTGTTAACCGCCAAACATTCATAAAACTTAAAAACACAAATGCAACCGTGGACAAGTCATAAGGTTGAAGTGTGGTAATGGGTATATGCATGTCTAGGATTGGATTTAGGAAGAGCTTGGTACTAAAGTGGTCTCAATGACCCACCTCCTCTTCTTTGGAATCCTACCTGGTGCATAGTGCTTGTTCACTTTGGCTAACGGGGACTTGTTAACGGGCCAGGGAGGTACTGAATCCATAAAATTTAAAAATGATCGAAATGCCCTAAGAGCAAAAATGACTAAAATACCATTATGTGTTAAATGTAGGATTTATGTTACATGTATGATTGCAGCATTCATATGATATTCTGTTTAGGTTGCATATGGGTGGGAATTATGGTACGGAGGAAGAATTTAAGGATCGCATGGTTGCTTGACGACTGTGGATCCACCGTTGGCTTTTAAAGCCCAATATGTGATTAGCAGCTTTGCTGCAACGTTAGGTAGTATCGCAACTGGGCTACCATTGCTGTGTAGCGGATGGGTAGGTCGATTTAGAAATCCCCACAGGTGTATAAGGTTGGTCGGGAAATGTTGTGTAGCGGATGGATTATTGGGGAGGGTTTTTACTATATTGCATATGTGATATATTTATGATGATACTGTGACTAGGGCTTAGGCCCAATTGATTGCTTGCATGTTAATGATTGTTAAGGGTTGTACATACTGAGTTTCGAAACTCACCCCCTTTTTTATTTTCTCAGGAAATCCCTAGTAGGCGGTTCGACGAACGGAGGGACTCAGAGGTGGCCAACTAGTAAGACGCTTTATTTTATCCGTTTTTCTTTATATTTATTAAATATTTTGATTTTAGAATGTAATAAGGCTTTACCTCTGCTATTTGTTACATTGAACGCTTTATTTTATTTCTCCTAAGTTTATCTCAATTTTTTTGGGGTTTTATTCAAAATTAAGCTTCCGGGCATAAAAAGATCTTTCTAAAAATAATTTTTAACTTATAGAAAGACAAATTGATTTTTAAACACAAGCAGTTTGAAAAACAACTTTAAACTAGAATTTTACTCAAATTTTTTAAGAGGAGTTTTCAATGAAAAACAAAGTTTTTCGTAAAAACACTTCAATGTGACATGTCAAATTCGGGCCTAACTTCTAGGCCGGATTTGGGGTGTTGTGTTTGCCCTGTACTTAATTTTAGCACAAAAGGACAGGAGTTACACGGCCTGTTCACACGACCATGTCCCTGGTTGACACGGGTGTGTGCCTCAGCCACACAGCCATATGCCTTCTCCCACATGGGCATGTTGACCCCCCACACGGCTTAGGCTTATCCACACGGTTAGAGCACACAGCCGTGTGGCCCTAAGCCACCAATTTTAGTTCTGTGTAAGTTTTTTTATCTAAAAATATGTCTGTGTGTTTCGACCTTGACTAGGCTTTAGTGAGGGTAGACTCTGATCTAGGCTTCGGCTTATGTGTTATTTGTGACTGATGTGCGAGATATCTAATTCTGAACCCGGTTAGCTGGGTGTGTGCATGCTTATTTCTATCTGACTGTCTGTCGATGTGTTCATTATTTCTGTGAGGTTGTAAGCATACATGCACTTGCATAAACTAATTTTTGGGTTGGTTGCGAAAAGAAGGAAGACTGATTCTAATTTGATTTGGCAGTTTAACTGCAACTTATCAGTATAGCGGTTTACCGCACTATACCGCATGTACATCAACTTTGCAACGTACTATTACCTAATTTGGCAATTTAAACTGCAACATGTCTGTACAACGGTTTACTGTAATGCACTGTACTGTATATAAGCCAACCTTGCTGCGTATTATAATCTGAGTTGCCTAGTCCACATACAAGATGTGTAGGTCCTATGTGCTGTATTTGGTTGGATGAGCTTAAACTGTAACACTCCTTACTCATTTTCGACGCCGGAATAGGGTACGAGGCATTACGGAACATAAACACATGCAATCGTACAAAATTGAGACATAGTACCACCCTTGTAGCCAAATCTACCTTATTCATAAAGTAACCTTCACATAGTACCACACTTATGACCAAAGCTATATTTCTTCACAAAGTGGCCTTCACGTAGTACAACACTTGTGATCAAGCTATCTCTTCTCAAAGTGGCCTTTACATAGTACCACACTTGAGTCACTAGTGACATGTCACTTGTATCCTATTCTATTCCTAACGTACAACCGGGAAATTTCTCACTTTTCAATACTTGTCAATTTCATTCAATATTCAGCCAGATTTCATAAAACATAATAAAATATGATAACGTAAGTAAAAATGATGCATTATTTACATACAAACTTACCTCGGTAGCACAATCGGTGAAAATGACTTATTCATCAATTTCTCGTTTTCCCACATTCTAGTTCCAAACCTTGTTTTCCTTGATTTATAATATCACATTTAATTTATTTATTAGTCACATTATTCAATGTGACCCAAAAATCATATTATGGCAAAATTACATTTTGCCCCTAAAGTTTCACATATTTACAACTTTCCTCCTAGGCTTGTAAAATGATTTTCATTCAATTTCTTTGTACTTTAAGCCTAACTGAACCATTTTCATAACTATAACAGTCCACAATTTCCATTAAAATACACTTTTATGACACATTTCTTAACTTTTACAAATTAGTCCTTTTAGGCATTTTCACCGAAAATCACTTAGTAAAAGTCGTTTCTCTAACCATAAACATGCATTTTCTACCATTAAACACAAAAATACACACATATTTATCATGGGTCAAAATCCTATACTTTAACCATATCTCAAATTATTGGTAGAAATAGATAGATCTTGTTACGAGGATTTTAAAAACGTAAAAATCATTAAAAATAGGACTAAAATGGACATATAATCGAGCTTGGAAGCTTGAAAAACCCTAGCCATGGTTTCCCCTTATGAAATTCGGCCATGGCATTGAAGATGGATAAAAATTGGCTTTTAATTTTGTTTATTTAATCATTTAATCATTAAATGACCAAAATGCCCGTAACTTAAAAATATTCTATTTCACCTATTTCATGTCTATTTTTGTCCAAAAAATTAACCAATGGTCTAATTACCATTTAAGGACCTTCAATTTAAAATTTCATAACAATTGGACACC
Organism: Gossypium stocksii; assembly: GCA_020496765.1. Classification (NCBI taxonomy): domain Eukaryota; kingdom Viridiplantae; phylum Streptophyta; class Magnoliopsida; order Malvales; family Malvaceae; genus Gossypium; species Gossypium stocksii. Next base: position 63,669,002 of record CM035622.1, read on the forward strand.
TCTAACAGGTAGAACTCAACTTTTGTACTTTTTACAATTTAGTCCTTTTGACTAAATTGAGTGCCTAAACGTCGAAATTTTCGAACAAAATTTTCATGAAATCATTTCATGAAATTTTAGACCATAAATATATAATAAAAATAATTTTTTCCTCGTCAGATTTGTGGTCCCAAAACCATTATTCCGACTAGGCCCAAGTTCAAGCTATTACAATTCTCCACCTTTAGGGATTTTTGTCCCCGAAAATCTTACCAGAAGATATTAGGGTAACATTCTTGTAGTTTCCTCTACCTTATCAAAGAGTCCTCTTTAAGGGCAATACTTCCAGAAGCACTCTGTTATTGATCTAGAATCAAATATCTTAAATCTTCAGATTCGTGTACCACTGATGTCAATCTGAAGTTACATTTAACTTTTACGACTCCTTTTCACCCTTTTCCCTCAGAATCACAAATCAGTTCCACCACATATATCTCTTTTCACTCACTTTTGAACTCTAAGACACAGTGTCGGAGTATATCGTCAAAGAACTAAATTACTCTCTCAAGCCTACCATCAATTTAAAGATAAATTTCATTGCCAAGATGCAACTGCGTACTCAAAGTTCTTTGATCATCAGAACACCTTCTTTAAATAACTACATAATTATTACTCTCTGACTGAACAAACGAGTTACTACTGAGTCTCATACAACACTTTCTGTATAAGCTCTGGATAAATCTTTGCGTGAATTCTTTCTCGAAATAATAATAACAGAAATCAGAATCAAAAGTCATCTCACACTGTACTCATTCAGTTTACCACTCACTGTCACATTCCTGAGGTGCTCAACCATGCAAAGAAAACATCGCTTTAGCCCTTTAATTTAGTTACATTCAGACTTCCATCAAACAAGGTCAATCAGGTAACTAATACTCACAAAATGAACAAAAGTTTTCCATACAAGCATCTGCACTATATTTAATTTCCCAAAGATAATCGTTAACTATTCACAATCTTTCAATAGTTCAAGCCATCACGTTGTCTTAATTTCAAATTTTTCTGTAACATTAGATACTTTATACTCTTAGAATCAAGAAGCATATGAAGTGTTTCGTCAAACCAGCGATGTCATCACTTTCTCACACAGACATATTAGTGGCAAATTCAAAATCACTCGTCGAACATTTCTTTTAATGAAATTTTAACTATCTGAAAGCATAAACTGTCACTTTACATTCTTACCATTAAAACACATTCCAATCCGTTCAATAAAGCATCACTGAAAAATCATAATTTCTTTACTCAATTCAAACAAAACCCAGAATCAGTACTTCAATTAATAATACCTTCAACTGGTTTCAACTATACTAACATGCAACAGACCATATAAAATTTCACCGATGTGATAACATTTATCAATCGGAATAGCTTTAATTTAAAATAACGCCTTTCAATTAAAACAAATATAATGGGTATATCTCTGTATTGTACTTTTTAGAATATAAATTCGTCCATCAAACTGTCTATCTATCACCCTTGAATGCACAAGATTTTATTTTCTTATCTGAGGATAGACTTAAACGCGTATAACTCAACTTACCTTTTGACTGACCTTCTCATTAAGATAAAAACAACCGTGTCGATGTCAACTATCAAACCATAACATATCAATATACCTCTTTATTTATTCTGTTAAACAACTCAAACATGCAATCTTTTATAATTCCCTTAATAGGCTAATCAAAGATCTTTACAGCTGCATTTGTTCACGAAAGCAAAGTATCCTGATTGAACTCATTAACCTTTAATCAAACTTACTTGAAAAAAGAAAACCGTCATACACTTTGAACTTAAACTTTCACTATCTATATCTTTTCCAATATCAATTCTTTTCACGAAAATTAGGGAAAATCTTGATACCAAAGTCACCATGTTCCTATGATCGGACCATAAATACACCCATAATAGGCATAGTTATCACAAACCAAAGAACACACTTTAGAGATAAGCCATGATTGATAATTTATGAAATAAGGATGATAAGAAAATTGAGATAAAGAAATCCAGATACGATACCATATCTCAGAAGACCGAGAACATATCTCATAAGAAAATAATGAAGAACTTGATGATCCCTTAGAGAAATCCAAAAGAAAGACCATGCTTACACGCTCTGAAATCAATAGTAGCAGAGATAATATATTTTCCATATATATATGTAAAACAGAACAACATTCAGTAGAAACAAAAGAATAGCCTCACATAAATTTTCACTATCAACTTTTAATCTAAACACAATAGAATAGAACCCTAAAGAGAGATAAAATATGCTGATCATTAGCCAACCAAACCAACAGTGCTTTCATCCATCCTTATAATCATCTAACATTCTCACACGATAAGAATTTCACTAGAAAATGCACGATCACATATATTTCTGTGGATAAAAGAATATATAGAATACCCAGAAAAGACCATCATAATCTACTCAACTATAATTGATACACAGACATTTCTACAACTCAACTATCATTTCTCTGACTAATTCTGTCATCATGAACCCCATATTATTCCATTCACTAACAAAAATCAATCTGAAAGAAATTCCAGCAAACTCGTACTTTAGACATCATACTTGAATGAGTCAATTAGCCGAGATTAACTTTTTCTTAACCGGGACATTGCAAAATCCGAATGATCTTTAGAATAACCTGACATCTTTGCCAAAACTATATTCACTTGCCAAACTATTTTCAATTTGGATCACGTTATCAATTATTCCGTTATTGAACCTTTTAGGCTCTCACTTGTGAGCTCATTCAACTTAAATCTCGTAAAATTTCGTTATAAAAATATCACATTGATAGGGGGTAAGATCGTAAAGCCTCTAACTCATATCTCATATCTATACACACATGTGACTTAACATTTATCACCATCATAATATCATCACAATCATATTATTCATTTTAGGTAAACTTACACACATATTCATGTTTCACAAATTTTCTGATTATCTTATTCAATTAAGTGCACTCATACATACATTCAATAAATTTTTGTGTAGGTCTACTTAGAACATGCACTTAGTCAAACAAGTTAGGCACATAACATCATATGAATACCAAACAAACATGGATGAGCTTATCACAACATAAACTTTTATTTCATTTCACTTTCCCATATTCCTCAACTTATAAGTATTTCATTTTGTACATCATCACATACAAATCATGAACTTTTATTCATACATTGTCAAATTTCGACTCACGATAAAAACATTTTTAATACCTTAGTACTATTTTCAGCATTAACAAAAATAGCTCGATTAGAAGGCATCTCTGTCTCAACAAGACAATTTTGTCAAGATCGGGAGATATCACACTATCATAAATAATATTATGGCATGTATAGCTAGACTCACATATGCTACGTTAGTTCGAGAACAGACTAAATCGTAGCTCTGATACCACTAAATGTAACACCCCTTACCCGTTTTCGACTTCGAAACAAGGTACAAGGCATTACCAGAACATAAACACATGTAATCGTACAAAACTAAGACATACTTTTTTTTCTTTTTTTCTTTTTTTTTTCATGAAATGCATCATCATAAACATATAATTTGATCAATATTAGCCAACATCAATGGCCTTATACAAAATGAATTATCAAATAACATAGATCAATATTTTAGGCCAAATCAATTATGACACATAACAAAATAACCAAGCCTTCTATACATGCCATAATTCAAAATATTAATTTCAAAATATCAAAAGAGTGTTGATAGTATGGATGGATCTCCAACGATCTCCGTACCCCGAGCTAGCTTGGTAACACTATAAGACAAGGGAAAGAAATGGGTAAGCATATAACTTAGTAAGTTAATATGTAAATAATAAACAATTTATTAATATGCTTTTATCAATCATCATAATATGTTCTCAAAATAATACAATCATAATTGCACATAGTTCCAATATTTACTCAAGTTCATATCTAGTTGTCTACTCAAGTCATAGTCACTAAATTATTTATATCTTGAGTTACGAAACTCCAAATTAATATCCGCAAATTTTCTCTGAAACTAATCTCACATATCTTCTTACCATAAAAGTTTCAAAATTTTTGGTTTAGCCAATAAGTACAGTTTATTCTTTAAAGTTTCCTCTGTTCTGCTGTCTGACAGTTTCGACCTCTTTGCACTAAAAATTAATTATCTTCTCGTACAAAATTTGGATGATGTTCCCATTTGTTTCTCTTGAAAATGCTCATTCAAGATTTTAACATATAAATTCTAACCCATAATTATTTTTGTACAATTTTTAATAATTTTCCAAAGTTAGAATAGGGGATTCTGAAATTATTCTGACCTTGACTCACTAAAATTCAAATATCTCATAATATGAAATTTTTTTGCTTACAACATTTCTTTTATATGAAAATAGACTCAATAAGCTTTTATTTCATATCTTATTCAACCTCTAATTCAGTTTCCACCATTTTTAGTGATTTTTCAAAGTCGCACAACTACTGCTGTCCAAAACTGTTTTATTTCTAAATTTCACTCTTTCATGTTTTCTTTATAGTAACTTTCATTGTAACACTTACTCCATATCAACCTTACCAAATTTCAATCATATATCGAGCACATTGCTCATAAGTTTACACACACATACCTGCACTTATTCATCACATAGTCATATTCGTTTACATTTAGTCATTTCCCGTTGAACATATCGAGATAATAACAGATACCTTGTGGCCTGCACATAGTACCACCCTTGTAGCCAAAACTATCTTATTCACAAAGTGGCCTTCACATAATACCACACTTGTGACCAAAGCTATCTTTCTTCACAAAGTGGCCTTTACATAGTACCACACTTGTGAGCAAGCTATCTCTTCATAAAGTGGCCTTCACATAGTGCCACACTTGAGTCATTAGTGACATGTCACTTGTATTCTATTCTATTCCTAATGTTCAGCCAAGAAATTTTTCACTTTTCGATACTTGTCAATTTCATTCAATATTCAGTCATATTTCATAAAACATAATAAAATATAATAACATAAGTAAAAACGATGCATTATTTATATACAAACATACCTCAGTAGAACAATCGTAAAAAGGACTTAGTCGTTAATTTCTCGTCTTTCTCTCGTTCTAGTTCCAAACCTTGTTTTCCTTGATCTATAATATCACATTTAATTTATTTATTAGTCACATTATTCAATGTGACCCAAAAATCATATTATGGAAAAATTATATTTTGCCCCTAAAGTTTCACATATTTATAATTTTGCCTCTAGGCTCGTAAAATGATTTTCATTCAATTTCTTTGTACTTTAAGCCTAGCCAAACCATTTCATAACTATAACAGCCCACAATTTCCATTAAAATACACTTTTATGACACATTTTATAACTTTTACAAATTAGTCATTTTAGGCATTTTCACCGAAAATCACTTAGTAAAAGTTGTTTCTCTAACCATAAATATACATTTTCTACCATTAAATACAAAAATACACCCATATTAATTATGGGTCAAAACCCTATACTTTAACCATATCTCAAATTAGTGGTAGAAATAAATAGATCTTGTTACAAGGATTTCAAAAACGTAAAAATCATTAAAAACGGGGCTAAAACAGACTTACAATCGAGCTTGGAAGCTTGAAAAACCTAGCCATGGTTTCCCCTTGTGAAATTCAGCCATGGGGTTGAAGATGGACAAAAATTGGCTTTTAATTTTGTTTATTTAATCATTTAATCACTAAATGACCAAAATGGCCCTAACTTATGGTCTAATTACCATTTAAGGACCTTCAATTTAAAATTTCATAACAATTGGACACCTCTAACATGTAGAACTCAACTTTTTCACTTTTTACAATTTAGTCCTTTTGACTAAATTGAGTGTCCAAACGTCGAAATTTTCGAATGAAATTTTCACGAAATCATTCTATGAAATTTTAGACCATAAATATATAATAAAAATATTTTTTTCTCTTTAGATTTGTGGTCTCGAAACCACTGTTTCGACTAGGCCCAAGTTCAGGCTGTTACATAAACAACTCTTTTGGGGTGTGATGGAGGGACAGAAAGGTGTTTTGGCTAGATGGGTGGGTTTTTATTACTTGAATGCATTCATAGGCATCTTTCTAAGTGACTAGGTGTAAGATTATTTGACTGTATTCTGTCTGATTGAATAACACTTGTAATTGAGTGTCTATGTATGACATGGTGTACTTAAATTGTTATGTTCTGTAGGGACGGTGGTTCTAAGTTTACTTTCTGATTCTATGTATATCTATAAGTATGTTTCGATATCGAATTGATATTTGTAATTCTGTTTTTAGTCGCATGTCAAACTTACACTGAGCTCATGTAGCTCACCCCCTTAGTGTTTCATCTTGCAGGTACACTTCCGTTTTCTATATCTTGGACTCGGCATGCTGGAGGTCTCGGACCACCACATTTTAGAATCTGCTTTAAAATTATTTTCATAAATTTCATATTTATAAATGAACGATTTGATCTGGAAGTTTTATATTGATTACTGTGGTATGAAATCTTGTGTTATACGCACGTAATTGTCTTTTAGACTAAAATTTTTGTAATATCAGGATTCTACAACTAAGAGTTTTACGTAACTTAAATACCCTTTTTTTTTTCTAGCTGGTTAAACTAAAATTTTTTCTATGATCACTTCGGTGATCAATGTAACCTCCGAGATTCAGTCTAAACTTTTAGGCGAGGTTTTGGGGTGTCACTAAATTAGATAACTTTTTTATAAGTTTAATTTCATTTAATTGACAAAATCTAATCATTTCTCTAATGCTTTCCATTTTCTTTCTCTCATTAGGAGCCTCTTTTCTCATTCTCTCCTACAATATTAGTGAAGTCTACGGTTATCACTCTTCTTGTTTATACACACTTTCCTCTTATCATCAAAATTTACTCTTTAATCATTATATTTTGAATCTTAACTAGGTGCTATAAATTTTACATGAGTGAAATATGAACATACTATAAATACATTTTTTATTTGTGAAATCTTTGGCATTGAATATTTTTTGAGTGAATATATTTATTTGAATTAATGAAAATAAAACTAAAAATTTAAGATTTTAAAATGTAATTTTAAGTTATTAAAGACCAAATAAATTTGATAAATTTATTTATCTAGTTAGATTATTGAAAAAAAATTCAATCCATTGAATATTATTTTTTGAATAGTTTGATTCAATTAACAAATTTTATGTATTTGATTATGAATTTTTACTATATTAATTGAATAAACACCCTAATATTTGTGCATATTTAGGACTTTATTTATAATTAATTTTGTTTAGTACTATTAAGTTAGTCTTGAAATAATTTTGCATCAAGATTTTAAATGGCATGTAGACTTGTCAATTGGGTAAGTAAGGTTGGTTTTAAGTTGGGTCGAGTAGGATTTAAAACTTGTTTGTAGAATAAGAAAAAGTACTCTATGAGTATATCAAATATTTATTCATTTAAATTTTATGGGATAAAGAGAAATCATAGAAACTAAAAGATAAACTAGTTACAGATTTTTTTTTTTTTGGATTTTCAAATATATCAAAATTTAAATCAAATGAAAATAAAATTTCAATTTTTTTTAAATATTTAGAAGTTAAACAAAATCAAAACCGAGATTTGGAAATATATAAGTTTTTCTTTTTTAGATTTTATATTTATTTAGATAATTTCTCTTGCATATTTTATAATAAAGAGATAACATAGCCTTTGGTTAATTTAGACATATATGTTGAAAAAGAAAAACAATTAAGAAAGTAGGCTAAAAATTTTAAAATTTACCGATCTATGTTGTTTTTGGAGAAAGAAAGAAAAACGCACCCTGTAGGACACATTTTGAGGAGAGAGAATAAAAACGCATCCTGATGTGGCAGTGAAAACACGCCCTATAGGAAGCGTTTTCTGTCGTACAAATTGTATAATTTGTTTTACATCTTAAATGTACACTTATTTACAATATACGAAACAAATCTATTAAATTGGTTTGGTTTGTAACATATCATATTGTGAGTTTAAAATTTACAATTATTTCTATTACTTTTTCATTTAAGTTTTTTTCATTGATTTTTTAAGTACAATATTTTGACAAAGCAAAGAATTGCTCAAAAGCTTCCCAATTTTGGATTAAAACTTTGGCTTGTGTATTGTAATATATCTTACTTGAAGAAGTAATAATAACTTACACTTTACAGAAAAAATTAATGAATAAACGAATAAATTAGTGTTTTAATTAGCTCTTCTCCTCGATGCTCATAGGTTGTATGGACATGTTGACTTCGTATGCCCTGGGTTCCTACAGTATGTGCATAACCTCGGTGTGTCTCCATGTTCCTGAATATCCATATTTCCTCGTATTCGAGTGAGTTCGATCGACTTTTCGGCTTGCACCGCGAGTTCTTATTTGGTACCAACTCAAAAGGAACGTGCGAGGTAGGCAACCCCATGTTTTCATCAAAGATAGGTAGGAATTAAGATTTCCAAACATTATACATGCGTTCAAGTCTGTAAACTTAATTAATGTAGCGAGGCACATGCCGTAATTGCATATGCGCATGGGTAATAAAGTACTTGAAATCTCCAACAATTGTAGGTCATTTGTCTGAGGTTTACGTGGTATGCTCCACCAATAACTCCACGGTTGAGTTTATAGGGTTGCTTAACCCAAAATACCATATTTGGTCGCGAGTGACATATTGAAGTCATTGAGTTCGAGATTTCTACATTTTCCCCAATATTTTTCAGTACTGACTCACACCAAACATGACCGCCTTTAGTTGTCTTGCATATGTCTTAGCCCGCTTTGGAAACAAGGCTGCTAATAAAAAATATGTTTCCTTGACCACTGAGGTTACCGACAAATAACGCATCCCCTCCAATATGGAATTTATGCATTCTGCTAGGTTCGAAGTCATGTGTCTGTATATTAGTCCCTCGTCATACGACTATCTCTACTGCTCCATCGATATCCCATTGAAGAACCACACACCCAGTTAGTTTACAGCTCATAGTTTTTCTAACATTTCATGGAATCGATGTTGGATGAGCTCGTACCTTGTCGATGACAATAAAAATATGTTCAAGAAAAGCAACCCACTAGAGCAATGGGATTCAATCACCTGCTCTAGATCATTGTCCCTATTAATATAAAAAAATGTCATATCTACCAGGTTCCAATTATGATATATCTACATTTGAGGATCCCCACTTTGTGCCTAATCCTTGCCTGAAGCTCTTTTAATGTTATGGTCCGGTTGAATGCCAGATCTGCAGATTATGCTGATACAAAAATGGGGCTACTTTTGGCATCACAAATTTAACCGTTGTAATGAATAAGAGTTCTGACTCATCTGCTCATCTTCATCGGAATAGCCTGTTCCACATGTTTAAAACTGAGAAAATAGTAAAAAATATAGTACTCATCACTCCAAACCCTAAACCTATAGGTAATTTAACGAATTACCTTTGCTTTAACAACAACGAAAGGACAAAATTCAAGTTTTCACGACAACGCCAATTACTCATAGTGCCAAGTATCCTTCAGATAAAAAATCTGCTTCATAGGTCGGTATGAAAAATCAAAGGCTTGTATTGAGTTCTTTTTATAGAGCTCTTTTATGGGGGAGAAAACGCTCCCTCGCAGAAGCATGGGGCGAGGAAAAAGGGATTTTTTAATCTCGGGTTGTAGGAGCTCAAAGGTAGAAGCAATCGAGTTGGCTTGTGGGATGAAGTGGCCACAGAGAAAATGCTCCCTGCAAGAGGCGTTTTCAACTGCATGTGGTAGGAAAACACTCCCTACAGGAAGCGCTTTAACTGGTATGTCAAATGAAAACGCCTCCTGTAGGAAGCATTTTTACTGCTATGTCAAATGAACCCCCTAGCCAACTCGATTGCTTCTACCTTTGAGCCTTTGCAACCCGGAATTCTTGAGATTAAAAAAATCCCTTTTTACCCTGCCCCATCCCCTATATAAATGCACGTTCCTATCTTCTAATTCAGTATCTTCAATTGTTTTTTTCTTTTTCCTTACGTGTTGAAATTTTTGAATTTAAAGATTTATTTCTCCCTCACTTTGAGGGAGATATATTTACAGTTTTAAGTTGTGTTTAGGTTTACGGTGATCTCATGAAGCTCGGTAACCTACAAATTTCACTTGTCGTGTGAGTATGAAGCCATCACCCAAGAAACTAGGATCGGTTTGCAACTCAAGGTCCAAGTTGGCGGTGATTATACCTTCTCAGGTTGAAGTGTAACTAGGGTTTCAAGTTTACAAATGTTATGCTGTCAAAGGATGGAACATAACCAAGGTCATAGTTGACGGTGGTTATGCGGGCATGACAACGAGTTTTTCCTCGTCAGAGGAGCATGCTTTATAAAACTCATACACAAGTTCGAGGAAAAAATCACAGGGGCTATCCAGTATAATCAAGTAATTCGTTTTATCTATCTCTATCAAAGGCAGTGACCTTGTTACATCCCAATTTCGTTATAGGTTATATTAATGGGGTCACCGCCTTTGGTGGAGATGGGTAAAACGAATTACTTAATTATATTGAAATGCTATTGCATTTTTTTTCCTCATACTTGTGTATGAGTTTTATAAAGTATCCTCTTTTGATGAGAAAAACTTGTTGTCATGCCCGCATAACCACTGTCAACTACAACCCTAGTTATACTTCATCATTTGATAGCATAACATTTGTAAACTTGAAGCCCTAGTTACACGTCAACCTTATATCGTATAATCACTGTCAACTGGGACCTTGAGTTGCAACGCAATCCGACTTCCTGGGTGATGGCTCCATACTCACATTGTAGGTGAAATTTATATGTCACCCAGCTCCACAACACTGCCATAAATTCAAATATTCCTTAAAACTATAACTATGTCTATCTCAAATGTAGATAAAAATAAATCTACAAACTTCTAATTTCCAACCGCAAGAAAAAAAAGGGAAAAAAATAATTTTTAGCTAAGTGAAAACACGTCCTACAAGGCGCGTTTTCTAACGTGACAATGAAAACACGCCATGTAGGATGCATTTTCAGGAGAGAGAATAAAAACATGCCCTATAGAACGCATTTTCCTTTCTCTCTCCAAAAACAATATAGATTGGTAAATTTTAAAAATTCAGCCTAATTTCTCAAATGATTTTTTTCAGCATATCTATATTAACCCATATATTTCTATTAAGTGTTCTATTTGAAATTTACTATCAAAATCACGAAATGAGCTAAAATTACATATTTTATGATGATATACAATGATAACTATAATTTTCAAGCTATAAATTAAAATAAATTAATAATTTGCTATTATTTTTTTTCTAAAAAATTATATTTAATTTAAATTTGGTAACTTCGACTTAATTATTCAAGTTATTTTGAGTTTCGGTCATTTCAAACTTGAATCAATTTTGAATTTAAAGTAATTATGGATTGGACATGTTCGAATTATTGACTTTTCATGACTAAATAGAATTGGATTGGATTTGAGTTCAAACTTATCAGATTAAACTTTTAAATTCGAGTTAGGATAGATAGGATTATTAATATATAATAAGAGAATTTGTTTTCTAAGTGTTTTTTTAACAAAAAAGTAAAATAATGAAAATTAAACCGCAATAAGTGGAAATGAAAATAAATCAAGCATTTAGAATAATTATAAAAAACAACTAATATAACAACTTTAATTGATTTATATGGCCATTTTCAAAGATATTTAAAAATTTTAAAATCCAAATTTATATATTAATATATTTTCACTAGTGCAAAATTGGTTCTAAACTTTTCTTTTTAAATCTACTTTTATTCATAATTTCTTGTAATATTTAAATATATAATAATAATAGGAATTAAAGCTGAATCCATTATGTGGTGAATTATAGGTAGAGAGTAGATAAGTAATAAATTTGGAGATCACCCGCATAAAAAAAGAGAAGGGTAAATGCCTATATTTTTCTCTTAAATTTTACAAGTAGATAATAAAATAACAGGATATGTTATCTACCTTCGTCCCTGAAGTTTGATGTTTTAAGTTGTAAATTTGATTCTACAAGTTTAAGAATTGACGTATAAATGTATCACCTTTTTGTGAATATATATATATATATATATATTTATATGAATTCAAGAGAAAGCAGCGTTGGCCAAACATGCATGTGCATACTGGTTGGTATCCATTATCATCCCTGGGTGCCTAATAAATATATTTTTTAAAACTAAAATTCATTTTGTCACCATTTCACCTTCCTATTATTTTTATATGTAAGAAAAGGGGTTTGAGTAAAAAGTGAGAATGGTTTTATATTTTTAACTTTTAATTAATTTGACTACAAAATGTTAACAAAAGCATGTACTCGAATTTCTCCGCCAATCTCTACTTTTAACCTGCGGAAAATTTTGAAGGGTAAAACATCCTAGTTTTTTTAGAAAAAGGTTAGATTAAACAAACATTCACAACGTTGATGAAAAAGGTGTTCTTCGTATTTGTTCTTTTTAACGTAATGCTTAAAATTAGCTATAATTTCACTTTACAAAATGAATTATATTATTTTAAATCCAAAAAATATCAAAATCTCATTATCTCAACTTTACCCTTTTAACTTTTATATCAATTTTTATAAATTTATTACATAAATGTTAACATCATGTGGATATATCATAATTTAGTATTAGTGGAAAAATATAAGTAACAAATTTATAAGAAATTGATATAAAAATAAAATATTACTTTGGTTGAAATAATAAAGTTGAGATTGTGGAAATCATGTTATTTTGAGTTCAAATCATATGTAATATTTTTTTTATCTAAAATTATATAAAAATATAAAACCAAAAATATTCTCAAAATATTATAGGTAAACTACATTAGTAGACTAATATAAAAATGAAAACACAAAAAAAATCCAAAATAAATGGGTGATAAAAAATAAGAAATATATAATTAAATGACCATTCAATAATATGATTTTTTATAATTTTACCATGAGATTAGAACTTATTAAAGAATGATATCAACAAAAAAATTTAAATAATAATATAACAAATATAATATGGGATGCATCAATTGTGTAACCATGAGAAGTGACATGATAATTACTTATTCATGTGATTAAAGATTTAATTCTCCATATTTTATAATTAATTATTTAATTTTTAAAAGCAGTGAAAAAATCAGTCATTGCGACACACACTGATATCTTGCTTTAGAAAAGAAAAAGTAAACAGTAGAATGATATATAATATAATTCATTTATGGTAGTATAAATATACAGTCAGGTGGCTTTGGATGTTTTTCCTCAAGTAAAAAATAAAAATAAAAAACTAAAGAAAAAAGAAAAACAACTAATAGAAAATGATAGGACTGTTACTTACTGCAGTACTGGATATAGTATATAAAAATCATGTATAAAAAGTTATCAACAACAACACCGCCACTACTTCTTTAAGCGGTTCTTCTTCTCTGTTTGGTCTTTTTCTTTTTTCCTGGTTTGTTGTAGTTTTGGAGTTGTTGGTTTGTTCTCATTTTGGTTCCTCAACAGTAATCTAAATTCAAGATCAAGCCTTTTGAAAACTGGGTATCAGTTTTTGTCTTTCAACTTTTCTTTTTCTTTTTTCCTTTTCTTGGTAGTTGTGTAATGTCTTCTTTTCTTTTCCTTATTTTTTTGCAGCGAGGTAAAGTTCATCTTTTTGGGAGTCTTGAGCTAAGAGCAAGAGAAAATGGGGGATAAAAATGAAGTCTTGGAGGCTGTATTGAAGGAAACTGTGGATTTGGTAAATAGATCTGACCAAACTTCGATGGATTTTGCTTGGAACTAAGTTATGTTTCATGTTCACTAGTGTTTTTTTTTTTGGTTCATATTATGAGTTATTGTCTTTTTTTTTTATATCAGGAAAATATACCCATTGAAGAAGTTTTTGAGAATCTGAGATGTAGCAGAGAAGGTCTCACTACTGAGGCTGCTGAAGAAAGGCTGACCATTTTTGGACACAACAAGCTTGAAGAGAAAAAGGTACTGTCTTTATCTTTACAATTCCTTTAACTTTTCTATGCCTTCTGTTTTGTGAGTTCTGATTTAGGCCTCTTTACCGTACAGGAGAGCAAATTCTTGAAGTTTTTGGGCTTTATGTGGAATCCTCTCTCATGGGTTATGGAAGCTGCTGCTATCATGGCCATTGCTCTTGCAAATGGAGGAGTGAGTGCTTCTTTTAATTGCTCCTATATCAAAATTAGTTCCAAGATCTTTTTGTTTCAGGGTTCTTATTGATGATTTATCTTCTATCTATTTCAGGGAAAGCCACCAGATTGGCAAGACTTTGTTGGTATCATAACTCTGCTTGTCATCAACTCCACCATCAGTTTTATCGAGGAAAATAATGCTGGTAATGCTGCCGCCGCTCTAATGGCTCGTCTTGCCCCTAAAGCAAAGGTATTGTTCGAGTTTCTTGTTAGGAGCTTTGTGTATCTGCTTTATGCTATAGGCTGCAGTTTTCTTATGATTTTTTTCGAGTTTTTTGTCGTTGTTAATCGGTAATGAAATCTTAATTAAAGGTTCTTCGAGATGGAAGGTGGAACGAGCAAGATGCTGCTATTTTGGTTCCTGGAGACATAATAAGTATCAAACTAGGTGATATTATTCCTGCTGATGCCCGATTACTTGAGGGTGATCCGCTTAAAATTGATCAGGTAGGTTTTAATATAACTGTTGCTTTGCTTACCATCTTAATATTGATTTATTGAAATCTTAGTTGTTTTTAATGACTGCAATTTTGGTATTACAGTCTGCACTAACGGGAGAGTCCCTTCCTGTAACTAAAGGACCTGGTGATGGAATTTACTCTGGTTCTACTTGCAAACAAGGAGAGATTGAAGCTGTGGTTATTGCCACCGGTGTCCATACTTTCTTCGGGAAGGCAGCTCACCTTGTTGATACCACTAACCAAGTTGGTCATTTCCAAAAAGTCTTGACAGCAATAGGAAACTTCTGCATATGTTCTATTGCAGCGGGGATGGTAATAGAGATAATTGTGATGTATCCAATTCAAGACCGGGATTACCGTCCTGGAATTGACAATCTTCTTGTCCTTCTCATTGGTGGGATCCCGATTGCCATGCCTACAGTTTTGTCAGTTACCATGGCTATCGGTTCTCATAGGCTATCCCAGCAGGTTGGTTGGATTTGTTTGAATATTTTTAATCGACCTCGGTGCAAGGTATTTGGTATCCATTGAAGTTTTGTTTATTATTGCTACAGGGGGCAATCACGAAGAGAATGACTGCAATTGAGGAAATGGCAGGCATGGACGTTCTTTGCAGTGATAAGACTGGAACACTGACACTGAACAAACTTACAGTTGACAAAAATCTTATTGAGGTCTGCTGGATATGGATGTTATCTGATTGTAACTGCATGTTTTCTCCGCAGAAGGCAATTCATTGTTTGTAATTGTGTCTGTGTTGATGTATCAGGTGTTTGCCAAAGGAGTAGATGCAGACACTGTAGTTCTGATGGCGGCCCGAGCCTCTAGAACAGAGAACCAAGATGCTATAGATTCTGCAATTGTTGGTATGCTGGCTGATCCAAAGGAGGTAATTGGTCTAATCCCATGATGTTCTTATCTATCAGGTTTATTATTTTTTCCACTATATTTTCTTGCAGAGTATTTTTTATCTTCTTCTTTTGGTTCTTACAGGCACGTGCAGGCATTCGGGAAGTACACTTCCTTCCATTCAATCCTACTGATAAGAGAACAGCTCTAACCTATATTGACAGTGATGGTAAAATGCACAGAGTTAGTAAAGGTGCACCCGAGCAGGTAGCCTGTTCTTCCCTCCTTTATTCCTGAATTTGCTCCCTCTTTTTCTTTTCTTTTTTTTAATTTTTTTTTATATCATCCTAAACCCTTGCTTTTGAAATGCTTTCTAGATCTTACATCTTGCACACAATAAGACAGACATTGAGAGACGAGTTCATGCGGTCATTGATAAGTTTGCTGAACGAGGTTTACGATCTCTTGCAGTGGCATACCAGGTAACTTTTGTTGTTTGTTTTCATTACTCTAGCATTATGTGCCTACTGCTATCTGCTGTCTTATCTTTCTGTCTTTTGTAATTAAATCATAACTAACCAAAATGTGTCACTTTTTTCATTAACTGCAGGAAGTTCCAGACGGAAGAAAGGAGAGTCCTGGTGGTCCATGGCAGTTCATTGGTCTCATGCCTCTCTTTGATCCCCCTCGTCATGATAGTGCTGAGACAATTAGAAGAGCTTTGAACCTTGGAGTAAATGTCAAAATGATTACAGGTGGGTTTCTTTTGCAGCTGAATGTGGTTATTGACTTTTCTGGTAGAGGAAACCGAGCAATGAAAAAATGTTTCTGAGGACGTATATAGTTCGTCATATATCTTGAATGATGGGATGGACTTTGATTTCGTGCAATGAAGCGTTGATTCCTTGGATGTGATACTATTATATATAGTTTTTAAGTATGTTGGCATTGTATTAATTCCAGTTTATGAATGGCAAACTTCTCTCAGGAGATCAACTGGCAATTGGAAAGGAGACTGGGCGCCGTTTGGGCATGGGAACCAACATGTATCCTTCATCTGCTTTGTTAGGACAGGACAAGGATGAATCTATAGCTGCTTTGCCAGTTGATGAACTAATTGAGAAAGCTGATGGCTTTGCTGGTGTTTTCCCTGGTAATTATCGTTTGAGATTAGATGTTTGTTTGATTACATCATAAATTGTCTTGTGTTTTTGGTTTTCTTTTGGATTCTTCAGTTTTCACTGAATTGTGTTGCTGCAGAGCACAAATACGAAATTGTGAAACGCTTGCAAGCCAGGAAACATATCTGTGGCATGACTGGTGATGGAGTTAATGATGCTCCTGCTCTTAAGAAAGCCGACATTGGGATAGCTGTGGCTGATGCGACTGATGCAGCACGTAGTGCTTCTGACATTGTCCTTACTGAACCTGGACTTAGTGTCATCATCAGTGCTGTCTTGACCAGTCGTGCCATTTTCCAAAGGATGAAAAATTACACTGTATGCTCTCAGTGACTCTGATGTGTGGTTAATTTCCTCAGTTCGATATTTTGGAAATACTGTTGAGAATAAATTTTTTCTGTAGTCTGCCATTCCTTCATTGGTAGGATGTGGTTACTTCTTCTGAGTGTGTGCTTATTTTTGTCCTTTTTGTGGGCAGATTTATGCAGTTTCCATCACGATCCGTATTGTGGTAAGTGGAAGCTTTTTACTTCTAACTTCTTCGTCTCTCCCATCCCTTGTTTGTCTCTTTGAGCTTTAGGATGTCGAGATGGATATTATCAAATCTCTAAATTTCTTATGCTTACCTTTTATCACAGTTGGGATTCATGCTGTTGGCCCTCATCTGGAAATTCGACTTTCCACCATTCATGGTGCTTATTATTGCTATCCTCAATGATGGTTTGTTCTCCATTCCAACCAAAACTTTCTTTTTCTCTTTTGTTTACCAAATCTTACTGGATATGTAAAACACCTTGACAAGTTTAAAACTTAACGAAGTATCAACTTTTCATCTTAGCTCTCCTAGGAACATGTATTGATTCCTCCATTTGGCCATTTGTGCTCCCTTGGGTTTATTGAACATTTTTTTTTTTTCACAAACGTTAATGTTGGTTGCTGTTGCTGATGTCCTCCATCTCTCGGTTTTTTGCTGGTATGAGTTTACGGTGACTACTGTTGTCAACTGAATAGTTTCATCAAATTTTAGGTACCATTATGACGATATCCAAAGATAGGGTCAAACCATCACCTCTACCAGACAGCTGGAAGCTGGCGGAAATTTTCACTACTGGAATTGTTCTTGGTAGTTACTTGGCAGTAATGACGGTTATATTCTTTTGGGCTGCATACAAGACCAACTTTTTCCCGGTATGAGACCTGTCTAAGGATTGGAAGATTTATATGTTAGTTTGAACTCTACGTTCTATTGTTTATGTTGTTAACTTGGCAACCTTGACCGTTGTTGTTTGTGTTTCAAAGCATAGGAGGTTTAGCACTTCATACTAGAGTGTCAATATTTGATGGCTGATTTTTATTTGTTTTATTTCTTAATTTTTTTCCGTTTGCTTGCTGGAGATCTAGACTTAGCAAATGTAGTTATAATATGTTTGTATCGGATAATCTAGACTTAGTGCGATTCTTTCAACTTGCATTTCAGTATATTTGATCAATTGTTTCAACTTGGCAGCGTGTATTTGGGGTGGCAACTCTTGAGAAAACAGCTCATGATGACATCAAAAAGCTTGCCTCAGCTGTATATTTGCAAGTGAGCATTATAAGTCAGGCCCTAATATTTGTAACTCGATCTAGAAGTTGGTCCTTTGTTGAGCGTCCAGGTTTACTACTATTGGCGGCCTTTGTCATAGCTCAGTTGGTGAGTCAATTGTTTGAAAATACTATGATGTTTCTTGTTAATACTGGCAAAAATTCATCATTCCTTTTGACAATGAATAGATTGCCACTCTTATTGCTGTGTATGCCAATTGGAGCTTTGCTGCGATTGAAGGGATAGGATGGGGTTGGGCTGGTGTGATCTGGCTTTATAATATTATCTTCTATATACCACTTGATTTCATCAAGTTCTTCATTCGCTATGCTTTGAGTGGCCGGGCGTGGGATCTTGTTATTGAGCAAAGGGTATGCATCCCGGTTTCCTACCCTGTCCATTGTTATTGTCGTTGTCTTATACGTCATATTGGGTTATCTGATGAATTCCTTTTTGATGCACAGATTGCATTCACAAGGCAAAAGGATTTCGGAAAAGAGCAACGTGAGCTTCAATGGGCGCATGCACAGAGAACATTGCATGGTTTGCAGGCACCTGATACTAAGATGTTTACGGAGCGAACCCATTTCACAGAGCTGAACCAAATGGCTGAGGAAGCCAAAAGGAGAGCTGAAATTGCTAGGTAAGTAGTTGTTGAGCTCATGGGCCATTGTGTTTACAAAAGCCAGGATGTTGCGATGAATGGTATTTTATGATTGGGCAGGTTGAGAGAACTGCATACACTAAAAGGGCATGTGGAATCGGTGGTGAGATTGAAGAACCTGGACATAGACACAATCCAGCAAGCGTACACGGTGTAAGGTGGTGGAATGGTATTCCGAAGGAATAGTGGAAAATGTAATGAGAGGGAGCGTTTTCCTGCGAGTGAAGCTCTAATATATGTATCTTTTATTACCTTAATCCCGTCCGCCATTTTAGAAGGGAAAGGTTATTGTTTATGGCATTTTATGTTTATATTAGTAGTAAAAAAACCATGTGTTTTGCTTTTGTTGTATTAAAAAAAAAAAAAAAACAAAAACTGTGATAGTAGGAATAAGAACCCAAATTAACTTTTTCGGATAATTCCAGTTTTCTTTTTTCTTAGTGAAATAAACTAAGTATTTGTAGCAAAATTATTTTTATATTATTATTTTTAAAAATAACAAAGTTGATTTTATAGCTTGATTGGACAATTTCAACCACACCGAACCTAAAATTTTTGAGTGAGGCTAAGGGGTCCGACCTACTCAGAGGGCTTTTAATGGGTTGTTCCTCCATATTTATCACAAATTTAGAATAAATATCTGAAACGGATTAAATTATAAATCAAATAAAATTTAAATATTAAATGTATTGTACCTATTTATTGTAATTTTGTTGTTATTAATTGTGAGTTAGTGACAAGGCAAGGCAATTAACATTACTAATATATATATATACAACTGTCAAAGATAAGACATTGTGCATAATGCATTATTAAATAAAATTTTATTTGAGTGATAAATTTAAAGTTTTATTAATTCAATTAGTATGAATTTAAATCTCACCATCCATTTTTTTTAATTTTTGTTAAAATAAAAAATTAAAATACCCTCGAATAATATGATTTATTTTAATTACAAAATGGTATTCTCGTAATTTTCTAATTGAGTCGGTAATCAATTATTCCGTGGCACCAACTCAGCCGGAAGCTTATTAATAGTATAGATTTTTAGTATAAATATAATTTTAATTGTCATATGATGTAATATAATATAAATTTCAACCATTCTTATCCGGCCAGTTTCAATATCACTAAAGAAAGAGATTTTATCTGTAACTTTTTATATTTTTTATTATAATTTTACTATAAATATAATTTTAACTTAGCCTTTATTATTTAATATAAATATAAATTATTTTTTTATTAAATAGTCTAAGTTTACTTTTTAATATTTTTAATAATTTATTATATATTTTAATTTAATATTTTTAATGACCATTTTGTATTCTCATCTAGCAATTATTGTTGTTATCAAATTTAAATAAGTATCTCATCATTAATTTTAAATTTATTGTTACAATATTCAATTCCACTGTTATAATAACTAATTTCACCGCTATTATTATTTTTAATCTCATTGAATCTAACTTCATTGTTGATTTAAATGCACTTTTAGAATCGATATACCAATTACATTAATTATGACAATTATTTGATATACAAATATTAAAAATTGTTAATTATATAAATAAAGTTAAAAAATTAGCAAGTATCTTTAATTGATATTATATAAATGAGATACATTGCAATGTTTTAGTCTCGTTCAAAATTTTCACCATTTTGTGTTTGTGTATCAAATAATAATCTATATATATATATATGATTGAGTTGATGTTAGATTAATTTTTCGGATATTTATATGATTATAAGATTTGATAAATTATATATTATTTGTTATAGTTGAATGCAGAAATCTTATCCGTGGGATGGCTGAGTGGAGATAACAATTGGGAGACTCATAAACTTTCTAGGGTTTCTATTGCTACCCCATATACCACATTGTTTGATTAATAAAACATTACGAGGTAGTATTTTGAAAAAAAATAATTTTAAAAATTAAGCTTTTCTATTTTTAAAATTTCATTCTAATAATTAGTATTAATAGTTGTCGAAACCATTTTTATTTTTGAAAAACGGGGATCGACTTTAAAACATGGATGAAGTCGCCACCAATCCTTTTTGAGGTGTAATTGGGCCACCTTATAAAGCATTTTGGTCTACGAATTTTAAGAAAACGGGTTCGGGAGTCAGTTACGTACGAGGAAGGATTAGCACCCTCGTAACGCCCAAAATTGGTACCAAATTGATTAACAAATGTCCTTATTGTCGAAAATTTAAAGGGGTTTTAAAATATGATTCTTTTAAAAAATATTTGAACGGTTCGTTTTGGAATATTACGACTCATTTGTTCCAAAGGGTCAAAACATCACACCCAGCACGTTAGGATGCAACACTTTATCCCTCAAAATCAAAATCGTCCCCTAATTTCCAAAACCTAAAATTAGTAGGATATTTAGACATTTAGATGACCAAAAAAACCACACCCAGCACGTTAGGGCACGACTCTTTTGGACTTCCAAACGCGAAACATTGCCTCTATTTTACAGAACAATTGAAGATAAATCCTCGGACGAACGGATTTGGGAAATTTAAAATTTAAGAAAAATGATAGTATGCGATATAAAAATAACAATATAACAATAAACTTGGCAACATATATATTAATACCTAAAATATAGTAACCATAAGAAAAATTAATAATCACTATAACAATAGTGATAATAATAACATATAAACATAGCAAGAATGATATTAATGACATAAAGGGACCTAGATGGAGATGAAAATAATATGTCTATGAAAACACAGTGATAAAAGAAAATAAATAAATATACTAAATTAAGACATATGACAATAATAATATAGTGAATAAAAATGGTAATAATAACGATGATGGTCTTTTAAAAAACAATAGAAATAATATGATAACATGATAAGACTATTAATAATTATAAAAAACTTTATGTGAAGAATATATATATAACAAAGTATAAATAAGAGTAATAAAATAAGAGTAATAAATGGTAAAAAATGTATAATGAATATGAAAGACAATATTTAAAATAATTAACTTTTATAAAATATATATAAAAAAAGTATAATAAAATAAAACTTTAGTAAATATGTGAATACAATAGAATGATAGTAGTAAAAAATAATAAAATGTAATAAATATAAAAACTATATTTAAAGTAATTAATTTTTAATAAAAGAGTATATATATAAAAAGATTAACAATAATATAAGGATTTGAAATGAATAGTGTATATAAAAATTTTAATAAAACAAACGTAATACACGTAATATAACAAAAATAACAAATTGTAGTATAATACAAATAACATAATAAATAATAGGATAAAAAAAATAAAAAATAAAGGTAGAATATAATAAAGTAGTAATAATAAAAATAACAGTAATAAAAAAGAAGTAATGTATAATGCATAATAAATAATAGATAATAAGTATAGTAAATTATATTAAAATAATTAACTCTTGAAAGGGAAAAAAAATAAAATAAAAAATAAAAAAATAATTATGAGCAATTTGGCTAAAATAATCCAATAGGGCCCAATTGAATTAAAAAACAAAATTTCGGGGCGAAATCGAAATAAAAGAGACAAGGGAGGACCCAATTGGGCGTGCATGCGAACTAAGGGGATCAAAACAGCAAAATTCCCCTTGTCCATTGTACAGCACTTAATACTGGACTAAAATGAGGAGGCGCTTAAACGTTTGGGGCCAATCTTTAAAAAATAAAAAGAGCATGAAAGGACCCAATTGAGTGGCCACGCAACCAGCAGGGACCATATGCACAATAAAACCAAAAAGAAATGGCACAACTTCCATGGCAATTAAAGGCAAAACAATAATGGCTTGTCTGCCATTTGAAAATCAAATTAAAACATCCCCCACCCCATTTCTTTCATCTGCCGAAGGCAAAAGAAAGGAAAACCCAAAGGGTTTTCACCCTTTTCTTTCTGCTAGGGTGTGGTGCTCCCATCCTCGCAGGCTCCTCACGTGTGCACAACGATGGTGGCCGGAGAGCAGGTAAGTCTTTCCGATCCCCTTCTTAAAATCTTTTTTTTTAAAAAAAAAAACTCTATCGTATCTCAAAAAAAACTAAGATAAATCTGCCACCAAAATTAAAAACATGAATTGGAAATTAAAAGACAATAACCACCTTTGGATGTGTATAAATCTCACTTCAAAAGAACTTGCTATTTCTTTTTTCTGTTTCCTCTTGATTGCTAAAAAAAAGACCCCTTTTACATTACTTTTGAAAGCTTTATATAGCCTCTTTTACAACAAATTCCTGCTTGTTTGCAGGAACGTGATTGAGCACGACTCTGACGATGTGGGAGACCAGCGCCTGAGGAGGAGGGACGCGCAACGTGTGGAGGCTGGAGTCCGACTTTAGTGGTTGCGGCACTGAAGCTTCCCTGATGCTGGGGTTTCTCCCTTTTTTTGTTTTATTGGTATTTGGGCTAGGTTTTATGTGGGCTTGTGTTTTGTTTTGTATTTGGGTTTGGGCCGGGCATATATTTGGTCCTACAGCTGCCCCTCTTTGCTCATTGTTGTGTAACGAGAATAGAGCAAAGACTTTAAAAAGGACCAAATTTGCCTAGGCTGGTTGAGTCCTGGCTCCTTTACGTAACTTTGTCGTAACCTACTGTATCTTTGTTGCTTTCAGATGCCCCATTACTGCTTTGCGGAGATATGATCTATTAATACTTGATCCATTCCACTCTTATTCAGTGGGGTGGGATCTGCTGAAATCTGATCTACTCCGCTCCTGCTCAACAGAGATAAGATCTGCTGCGATTTGATCTGCTTTACTCCTGCTCAGTAAAGATAAGATCTGCTGTGTTTTGCCTGCTTCACTCCTGCTCAGTGAAGATAAGGCTGATGATTGGAATCTGCTCCATCGCCGGTACGTGAAGATAAGATTCACCAAAGTTTGATCCGCTCCGCTCCTGCTCAGCGAAGATAAGGTCTGGTATATTTAGCCTGCTCCACTCCTGCTCAGTGAAGATAAGGCTGATGATTGGAATCTGCTCCATCGCCGGTACGTGGAGATAAGATTCCCCAAGGTTCGATCTACTCCGCTCCTGCTCAGCGAAGATAAGATCTGGTATATTTAGCCTGCTCCACTCCTGCTCAGTGAAGATAAGGCTGATGGCTGAAATCTGCTCCACTCCTGCTCAGTGAAGATAAGACTCGCCAAAATTTGATCTGCTTCACTCCTGCTCAGTGAAGATAAGATTTGTATGTTTGATCTGCTTTACTCCTGCTCAGTAAAGATAAGATCGGGTATGTTTAGCCTGCTTCACTCCTGCCCAGTGAAGATAAGGCTGGTGATTGGAATCTGCTCCATCGCCGGTACGTGGAGATAAGATTTACCAAAATTTGATCTGCTTCACTCCTGCTCAGTGAAGATAAGACCTGTATGTCTAGCCTGCTCCACTCCTGCTCAGTGAAGATAAGGCTGGAGATATCTGTCATTTTAATCAATCTCGCTACGTTGTCCACTGGGGGATCCTATCTATAGAAGAGTGATTTTATGCTTATGCTAGATGATTAGGATGCCATGATTAATATGAATCAAATGCTCCTAACTAAATGACTTATGGATATTAAATGCATAGACGCAAAATGTCATGAGAATGATCCGTTTTAATTTTTGGGTTGTTATCGCTCGCTGGTAACATCTCTGACGTATGCCTTTTTGTTCAGCTTGATAACAGCGGACCTGAAGATGCGGCTAATTCCTTATCCTTCACATGTTTTAAGCTCGGTGAGTTTTAAATAATTTTCTTGTTTTAGGGTCCTGTATTATTTAGAAACCTTTCAGAGTAATATGTAAAACCTCTTTTGTGAGCATTGTTAGTCATTAATCATTATTTCAATAAAATGCTTGAGAAAGAGCACAAGGGTAGGTAAAACTGAAATTTATTCGAGTCAAAATTCGCGAAAGATGTACTTAACAAAGAAAACATTCATTATTTGAAGTACGAAAATGGATAAAAGGAACAAATAGGTGCCCTAGATTTCGCAGTTTGAGCTTCTGTGCACGAACTCCTCGATCACCATTTTAAGCTTGGCATGTGCTTAGAGGATCTATAGCGTTTTGTCGATGCCCCAAGGTGTAGCCCATCCCTTCTTTGTCGATTCAAGTATAGCGAGAATATCACTTGCCCCAGTATGGATCAAAATTTGAATCGCCCTTTGTGGGTTTTCGATTCAAAACCCCTTTGGTCTCAAGGCGCCCTTTACGGGTTTTCACCTTGGCCTCTCCTTTGGTCTCAAGGTGCCCTTTGTGGGTTTTCACCTTGACACCCTTTTTTTTTTTAAGTGCCCTTTATGGGTTTTCACCTCCACTGCTTCAAGCAAAGTATCTTTTGACAGAATCTGAATTTATCGGGTTAGGCAAGCTCTTGCCATCCATCTCTGCTAATATCAATGCCCCTCTAGAGAAAGCCTTTTTTACCACATAGGGTCCTTCCCAATTTGGCATCCATTTCCCCCTGAAGTCTTTTTGCATAGGGAGAATCTTTTTCAATACTAAATCCCCTTCATAGAATACCCTGGGACGAACTTTTTTATTGTAAGCTCGTATCATTCTCTTCTGGTACATTTGACCATGACGAATAGCCCTTAGCCTCTTCTCTTCAATCAGGTTTAGTTGATCATAACGGGATTGGATCCATTCTGCCTCGTCCAGCTTCAACTCTGATAAAACTCGGAGAGAAGGGATTTCGACCTCAATAGGTAGGATTGCCTCCATCCCATAAACCAATGAGAAAGGTGTTGCTCCGGTAGAAGTTCTGACAGATGTACGATAAGCATAAAGGGCAAATGGGAGTTTTTCATGCCAATCTTTGTAAGTCTCAGCCATCTTCCCCACAATCTTTTTGATGTTCTTATTAGCTGCCTCAACTGCCCCATTCATTTTCGGGCGGTATGGCGACGAATTGTGGTGCTTAATGTTGAACTGACTGCAGACTTCCGCTATCGCGCTATTGTTCAAATTCAACGCGTTGTCAGATACGATCCTTTCTGGCATACCATAACGGCATATGATCTCCTTCTTTAGGAACTTGCTGACCGCCGACTTCGTGACATTGGCGTACGAAGCAGCCTCTACCCATTTGGTGAAGTAATCAATGACCACGAAAATGAATCGATGCCCGTTAGAAGCCTTTGGTGAAATCGGCCCAATGACGTCCATGCCCCACATTGAAAAAGGCCATAGGGAAGTCATGACATGGAGAGGTGAAAGAGGCACATGGATTTTGTCTCCATATATTTGGCACTTATGGCACTTCTTAGCGTAATTGATGCAATCTCCCTCCATTGTGGACCAGTAATACCCGAACCTCATGATTTGTCGAGCCATTGTGAAGCCATTGGCATGCGTCCCACAAACCCCATCATGGACTTCTTCTAGGATCTTCTTAGCCTCAACAGCATCAACACATCTCAGCAATACTTGATCCATCCTCTTTTTATACAGGATCTCTCCGTCTAAGACATAATCGCTAGCTAACCTCCTTAAAGTTCTTTTACCATTGTCGGTCGCTTGATCAGGGTACACACGATTTTTCATGTATTGTAGGATATCATGATACCACGGATGATCATCTCTCTCTTCCTCTCCATCGATATTACAGCAGTGAGCTGGAGTCTCACAAATACTCATCTGAATGGGCTTCATATCCTCTTGTTCATTCACTCTGATCATGGAAGCTAGTGTAGCCAAGGCGTCAGCCATCTGATTCTCGTCTCGTGAGAGGTAATGGAAGGTAATATCATCGAACTCCTCAATTAGCTCCAGGACTAACCTTCGGTAATTGATCAATTTAGGATCTCTTGTTTCCCACTCGCCTTTGATCTGATAAATTACCAATGCAGAGTCCCCGTATACTTCAAGTACCTTGATTTTGCGGTCTATAGCTGCCCAAATTCCCATGATACATGCCTCATACTCTGCCATGTTGTTCGTGCAGTCAAAATCTAGCTTGCAACTGAATGGGTAGTAATCTCTATTTGGGGATATTAGTACTGCCCCAACCCCATTTCCAACGGCATTTGATGCCCCGTCAAAATGTAATTTCCAAGAACGATCTCCAGGCATGTCTTCTTCAGTAATCGCCACATACATTAGGTCTTCATTGGGGAAATTAAAATTCAAGGGTTCATAGTCCTCCAAGGCTCTACTGGCTAAAAAGTCCGCTATTGCACTTCCCTTCACAGCCTTTTGGTTGACATAGACTATGTCAAATTCAGAGAGCAGAATTTGCCATCGGGCCATTCTTCCATTCAAAGCGGTTGACTCCATCATGTACTTGAGAGGGTCTAGCTTTGAGATTAGCCAGGTCGTATGGTACAACATGTACTGCCTCAACCTTCGCGTAGTCCAAACTAAAGCACAGCATAGCTTCTCAATTGACGGGTACCTCATTTCACACTCAGTGAATTTTTTACTGAGGTAATATATCGCCCTTTCTTTCCTCCCAGTCTCATCATGTTGGCCGAGCACACATCCCATCGAATTATCAAATACTGTTAAGTACAGTATCAATGGTCTACCAGGGCTAGGTGGTGTTAACACTGGAGGACTGGACAAATATTGCTTAACCTTTTCAAAAGCTTTTTGGCATTCATCATCCCATACCCTAGGATTGTGCTTTTTAAGAAGGCGGAATATGGGGTCACACTTCTCAGTCAGCTGCGAGATGAACCGAGCAATGTAATTTAGTCTTCCCAAGAAACCTCGGACCTCTTTTTGAGTGCGTGGTGGAGGCAACTGCTGTATAGCCTTGACTTTATCAGGGTCAACTTCTATTCCCTTCTCACTGACTATGAAGCCGAGCAACTTTCTGGACCTAACTCCAAAAGTGCACTTTGATGGATTGAGCTTTAATTGGAATTTTCTCAACCTCAAGAACAATTTTCTCAAGACTTGCACATGTTCCTCTTCAGTTCGGGATTTTGCGATCATGTCATCAACGTAGACTTCAATTTCCTTGTGCATCATGTCGTGAAACAAGGTTACCATGGCTCTTTGGTACGTTGCTCCCGCATTCTTCAACCCGAACGGCATCACTTTGTAGCAAAATGTCCCCCATAAAGTTATGAATGTAGTTTTTTCCATGTCTTCAGTATGCATCTTAATCTGATTGTACCCAGAGAAACCATCCATAAAAGAGAACAATTAGAAGCCTGCCGTATTATCCACTAGGGTATCAATGTGGGGCAATGGAAAGTTATCTTTTGGGCTGGCTTTGTTTAAATCTCTATAATCTACACACATCCGCACTTTCCCATCTTTCTTGGGGACAGGGACGATGTTGGCCACCCATTCTGAATAATTGACCACCTGTAAGAAACTAGCGTCAAACTGCTTCTGGACCTCTTCTTTTATTTTCATTGCTACATCAGGTCTCATTCTTCGAAGCTTCTGCTGAACTGGCTTGCACTCCTCTTTTGTAGGGACACAGTGCACCGCGATATCTGTACTTAGACCAGGCATATCCTGGTATGACCATGCAAAGACGTCTTTGAATTCTTGCAATAGCTCAACGAGGTCCCGTCTTGTTTTCTCGTCAATGCAAGTGCCAATTTTCACTTCATTCCCCTCTTCCAAAACCACAATCTCAATGGTCTCTTTGTGTGGCAGAATCTGTTTCTCTTCCTGCTCCACCATCCTTAACAAGTCTGAAGATAAACCACAATCCTCGTCATCTTCAAAATCCTGAGATCCCTCAAAGCACATGTCTCGCTTAAAAGGAGATTCTGGGCTCGTATCAGCATTGCTCATGACGTTGACATCTAGGGGCCTATTATGAGTATGGGAGAATGACCAAAGAAAAACAACAATGAATAATTCCTTTGTATGGTATGATTGTGTATGAAATGGAAAAAAGAATGAATAATTGCTCAAGCTGATTTATGAAAATGCATTTTATTGAAAATAACAATGTTTGAACATGAACCTATTTCACAAAAGATTCTTATTGTCCCTAGGCTAGAAGACAACAAGTGGGTTTTGAATATTACTCTGTGTTAGCTCTAAAGATTACAGGAATTTCTTCCACAGTCCAGTTATCCAAAACACTCCCAGCTTCATATGGGCGAATGCCCGATAAATTTCCTTCCTTTGATTCATCTTCCAACGTGGCGTTGATGCTCCAGCTTTCTACCCAATCTTCAGCCATTCCTCCTCTTGTCTCCTCTTGTGTCGAATGAATAAACCCTCTCGATACGAACATTTGGAAAATGTTGGAGAAGCTCATCGGTCCCCACTTGACTTCTGCCCCACTCAATCTTGCTCTCCGCCGTTCTTGTTTCCTTTCAAACTCTTTCCTTATTTGGCTTGTATCTGGCCTGAATCTCAAACCGAAGCGATCCCACTTTCCAACCAAGACTGGCACTTTAACTTGTCCCTGAAGGTGCTTTCCGAATCCTCTCCCGAGTAATGCCCCTTTCCCAACTGCCAGCCTCAGGCTCATCTTCGTAGCCCTAGATATCTTAGGCATTGGAATCTTGCTTCCTTCAGTTATAAATGTTGCATTCACAAACTCTAGGGATCGAAATGAACATTCAAATGCTTCAGTATCATTCTCCACATAGGGCGTATCGTTGGTAACCGACGCAATAATGTCTTCCTCTCCATATATCGTTACCAACCGGCCCTCCGTAACCAACTTCACCTTCTGATGCAACGAGGATGGTACGGCCCCAGCTGAGTGTATCCAAGGTCTCCCTAATAGGCAGTTATAGGAAGGCTTAATATCCATCACGAGGAAATCTACCTCGTACGTGTTTGGGCCGATCTGGAGAGGTATCTCTATTTTTCCCATCACTTTCCTTTCTGTGCCGTCAAACGCTCTCACTATGTTCTGACATGTCTTCATGTGAGAGCTATCTATAGGCAGACGGTTCAAGGTGGACCAAGGCAAGACGTTCAGTGCGGATCCATTATCAATCAGTACCCCTGGCAGCGTATACCCCTTGCAACGAGTAGTGATATGGAGAGCCTTAGTAGACCCCATGCCCCCTGGCGGTATCTCATCATCGCTGAAGGAGATGAAGTTATCGACACTTATTGTACTGACGAGGCGGTCTAATTTGTTAACTGAAATGTTATCTGCAACATAGGTTTCATTCAAAGTTTTCATCAGTGCATTGCGGTGGACCTCCGAATTTAACAGTAGAGCCAATACAGATATGCGATCCGGTTGTTGGTGCAGTTGTTCCACAACACTGTATTCGCTGTGTCTTAGGAACTTCAAAAACTCCTTGGCTTCATTTTCCTTTACTGGCTCATTAACCAGTGATTCTGATTTCCTTCCCTCTTGTCTGAGTGCAACGGGTTCCCCTTCTGTGTTTGGCGTGTTAATTGAACCCTCCTTCTCTGGCACTGTTATACTGCAGTTATAACTCCAAGGCACCCTGTGGCTATCCTTATAAGGGAAAGCTACTGGTTTTTGGATTATAATCTTTAGTGTAGCCCTTGTTTCGACTTCGCTGACTCTGGGCTTCGTGATAATTATCACTGGGCGGCGGGCTCCGCTGCCTTCTTCACTTGACTCTCCTCCTAGAGAGCATACATCATCCTCTTCAACAAGCTCGAAGAACTCCAACTCTTTATTATCCATTAGACCCTGAACTAGGGCCCTGAACTCAGTACAATTTTGAATCTCGTGATCCTTCTCATGATGGAACTCACAGCAGTTCCATGTATCTTGGATTTTATCCTCCAACCCTTGTGGGACTAGACCTTTCTTCTGCATTTCCCTCCAGACCAGCTTCAACGGGGTTCTCACTTTAGCGACATTCAGCTTGACCTTCTTCCTCCCATTCTCAATTATTGCGTTTACCCCTTTATCGGTGTGACTGGGTAACGGGTTTCCTGTACCAGGTGTATCGTTGAATTTCACAATACCCGCCTTAACCAGCCTTTCGACGCATCTTTTGAATGAGGTACAGTTCTCTATCGAGTGCCCCTTAATCCCTACATGGTATTCACACCGAGCATTTGCGTCGTACCATTTAGGGTACGGGGGTTGCAATGGTTCTAAGTGGAAAGGGGCCACTATGTGTGCATCGAACAGTTTTTTGAAAAGCTCCCTGTATGTCACTGGTATAGGAGTGAACTGGAACCTCTCCGTATTCTGCCTTGTATTAGGCTCTCGCACTGGTAAGGCCTGCTGGCCTGTGACTACCATTTTCGACTGACTAACAGTAACAGGCTTTGAGTAGCCCGAGCTCACATTACCAATTTCGTTTTCCCTCTTCTTTGAGGCCGTCCTTCTTGTGCTTTCCCCCACTTCTATCTTACCTGACCTTATGGCATTTTCTATCATTTCGCCAGACATCACTATGTCCGCGAAACTCTTGGTTGCGCTCCCCAGCATGTGGTTGATGAAGGGTGCCTTCAAGGTATTAACGAATAGCATGGTCGTTTCTTTTTCCAGCAGTGGTGGTTGGACCAGCGTAGCAACTTCCCTCCACCTCTGGGCATACTTCCTGAAGCTTTCGCCTGGTTTCTTCTCCATGTTCTGCAATGTGACTCTGTCAGGCACTATATCAGTTACATGTCCGTACTGCCTCATAAATGCCTGTGCTAAATCCTTCCATGACTTGACTTGAGCACGGCTCAACTGATTGTACCATTTGGCTGCAGCCCCAGTCAAACTCTCCTGAAAGTAGTGAATTAACAATTCGTCGTTGTTGACATACCCTGTCATCCTTCGACAGAACATTGTGATATGGCCGTCAGGGCAACTGGTCCCGTTGTACCTCTCGAACTCTGGCATCTTGAACTTTGGAGGGAGTACCAAGTCTGGCACCAGACTTAACTCTTTAGCATCTATTCCGCATTGGTAATCAGCATTTTCTAACGCTTTGAACTTCTCCTCCAACCACTTGCATCGATCCTCAAACTGCTTTGGGAGCTCATGCTTTGCCTTTTCCACCTCTGCTGCATCATCAAAGTCAAGGATCTGAGGGTTTGCCAGATTATCTCCAGGGTTAGTGCTTGATCCTGTTGGGAAATTTATCGGCGCTGAGGTACCAGTTTGATAGAGAGGTTGGGCATTAATGGACACCCTTGGTGGTTGGACACTTGTTGGGGCAAAGCCAGGAGGATATGCAGAATCCTCATTATGGTCACCAGTGTCACCCATAGGGCCCTTCCCTTTATCAGGCCCTCCAGTTAACAGTTGTGTTAACTGGCTCATCATGCTTCTCTGGGACTCCAGCATTTGGTCCCTCATATCTTGTTGGATCTTGGCCAACTGTTTTTGCATCTAAGCTTGCAGCTAATCCTGTATGTCCTTTTGCATCTGCTCTAACTTTTCTAACATTTGATCCATTGTCTTCGTTTTCCTTTGAGTGTAGTAGTGATGTTCCAGGGTAACTATAATGCGATCTTTAATTAATAGGGTTCTTTTGTGAAATTAAATGCATATAATGCGATATGATGCAAATGCGTGAGATGAATGCAAAACTAAGAAGGTGTCATTTCTGATTCAATTCCTTTTAAAAGAACTTTATTAGAAAATAGAAAACTTTACATGAAACGGGTTATATATACGGCCTAGCCCTTATGCCCAAAGTTTTAACTTCCTCGAGAAGCTGAGCCAGCTCTCGATCTCGATCTGACACAAATCCATACTTTATGCTTAACACGTCCGCTTGAGCTGCTAGAGTTTGTAAATGATCAGCCACTTCTCGTATCTTGATCACAGCCTCACCCATGACATGGTCACTGTCTCTGACTTGGCCTTGGGAATGACGGAACTGCTCCTTCCAATACTCATTGTCTGCCTCAAGTTGTTCACTCCGAAGTTCGTGACTTTGAAGCAACATTTCAAGTTTCTCTAGCTGCTCTTTCAAATTTTCAATTCTGCTTAAACTGGCCTTTAACTCGATTGCAGAGTTACGATCATGATGCTGCTGTAATGCCTTTTCCAAATCTACCACTCGAGCTTCTAGCATTTTATTCTCATTCTGGCTCTCAACCAATCTCCTTTTTAAAGCATTCTCTCGTGCTCGAGCATCATGGAACCTTCCTTCCCACTGATCAGCGCTTGACCTTTCTTCTTGGACTTCTTGTCGCCATTGCTCTGACGTCTTTCCCAGCCCAGCATTTCTCATTGATTTATGTAGCTGTTGGTAATCAGTCTTCAAAGTGTCCAAGTCCTCCTCAGCTCTTCTCTTCCCCTTTCGCAGTTTCTCAGCCTCGAGTTTTTGAACGTTGACATCTAACCTTAGATGCATCTTCTCTTCTTCCAGCTGCTCTATTTTCTTTCTTAACTCTGAATTTCTTTTTTCGAAGTCTTGTTTTATTATTTCCAGCTCGGAAGGGATTACTCGCAAACGGTCTTCTAGGGACTGAGCATCTTCTAACCTTGGCCCTGGAATATTATCATTGATCCTCCTACTCAACCACCTACTGTACTCAGGAGTCGTCATTGGGTATCCAGCCAACTTCTTCATTCGGCGGGCCTGCTTCCATGCATCGGTAATTTCTCGAACTCTCTTCTTATAATTGTCCCCTTTATACAAAAATTCACTCTGAGCCAAACCATGTGTCGTAGGTACAAACTGCTCTGACTCGTACTGCCTTAATACCAACAAAGGGGCATACCCAACAGCTCCCCAAATTCCAAGCAAAGGTACCCAGTCAAAATTTTCGCACCGGTAGAGGACTTCATCGGGAACCATCCAAGGGGCCTTCCATAGCACATCTTTCTCCTAGAGATTTTGGAGAATTGTCATCCATCTTTCCTCCGATATGTCGTCCCTCATGGGCGCAGCTGCTATCTCCTTCAAAGGGGAATAATTTTCAAAAAATGCTCGATTCGGCCTTTTGTGAACTTTCCAGAAGTGGCCATGGAACCAAACCAATAACAGTTGCGCACATCCCACAAATCTTCCTTCTCCGGCCCTCCGACATGCACTTAGAGATCTAAAGGTCTCTGCTAGAATTGCCGGTACCGGTGTAGCCTGTTTGGCAAGTCGATCAAATAAATCAGTGACAGCTTCGTCGATATGTCTTAATGCTTTAGGAAAGATCACCAGCCCATATATACTCAAGGCGAAAACGTCAACTTTCTTCTTTGCATCTGGATGTGCCAAGATCAAGTCTCTCAAGTTTACCCAAGGAATGCATTTCCCCTCACCTTTTTGCTGAATCCGAGCCGTAACCCACTGCTCACTCATCCCAGTGACATTCATTAGCTTCTTTACAAAACTTGGGGTATTGGGGACCTTAACATAAACTCTATCGGTTTGAAACCTTAGACAACGTAACATGACTGAATACTCTTCCACAGTTGGCACCAAGTCCACCTTTCCAAAGGTGAAACAACTATATGCGGGGTTCCAGAACTGAGTCATAGCTCGAAACAAGCACTTGTCTACCTTAACATCGAGCAGGTAAGGCAGATCACCGTAGTTACTATAGAACAACTCCTTGGTCTCATTATCCCAGCGAGCCCATATATCTCTTAACTCTTGGAGTTCATTCTGTGTCACACTAATACGGATGAAGTCCCACAACTCCGACGCGTACCCCTCAGCTAGGCTATCCCCTTTCTTGAGTTGCGCATTCTCTGACCATGCACGGACAACCGCGTTATCCCCCACTTTATCAAGAAGTTCGCTCTCCATAATCAAGCTCTCTAACTTAGTAATCGAACAGGTATTGACACCTTCTTAGATATGAAATGACATGCAATCATGGCCAAAATAAAATACAATAAGTTAATATCGAATGATAAAAAAAAAAGAAAAATCAAAGCAAGTAAGAAATAATCAAACACCTATTTGGGTAACCACTAGAATTTGGCATGGCTCTACCTAGGGTGGGTTCCTAAGGATCATTATATGCGGTTTAGTCCTAAGGGAAGGGTACCTGAACCGGCAGATTCCTCAATCCTCACCCATTATAGGCTCATATGGATCGAGTTCAGTTCAGGGGGATACATTTCCCTATGGCCATGCGGAGGTGAAAACCTCACGAAACCATAGGTACGGATGTATCCCGGAAGCGATCCACTAGCCCATACGGAGGTGAAAACCTCACGAAGGCATAGCTTCTCACTCCCACTTAAAGGTGTGACCACAACGGTCATGCAATATGATGCCAGAATAATATAAGAGACTTAAATTAAAATGAAACAAGCAAATGTGATGGAAAAATCATAGCTTCAAAACAAAATTTCCATTTTCGACAAAAGGACAGAAATCAATCAATTTCACGGCTTGACTCTCTTATTGGTCCCCAGTGGAGTCGCCAAGCTGTCGAAACCATTTTTATTTTTGAAAAACGGGGATCGACTTTAAAACATGGATGGAGTCGCCACCAATCCTTTTTGAGGTGTAATTGGGCCACCTTATAAAGCATTTTGGTCTACGAATTTTAAGAAAACGGGTTCGGGAGTCAGTTACGTACGAGGAAGGATTAGCACCCTCGTAACGCCCAAAATTAGTACCAAATTGATTAACAAATGTCTTTATTGTCGAAAATTTAAAGGGGTTTTAAAATATGATTCTTTTAGAAAATATTTGAACGGTTCGTTTTGGAATATTACGACTCATTTGTTCCAAAGGGTCAAAACATCACACCCAGCACGTTAGGATGCAACATTTTATCCCTCAAAATCAAAATCGTCCCCTAATTTACAAAACCTGAAATTAGTAGGATATTTAGACATTTAGATGACCGAAAAAACCACACCCAGCACGTTAGGGCACGACTCTTTTGGACTTCCAAACGCTAAACATTGCCTCTATTTTACAGAACAATTGAAGATAAATCCTCGGACGAACGGATTTGGGAAATTTAAAATTTAAGAAAAATGATAGTATGCGATATAAAAATAACAATATAACAATAAACTTGGCAACATATATATTAATACCTAAAATATAGTAACCATAATAAAAATTAATAATCACTATAACAATAGTGATAATAATAACATATAAACATAGCAAGAATGATATTAATGACATAAAGGCACCTAGATGGAGATGAAAATAATATGTCTATGAAAACACAGTGATAAAAGAAAATAAATAAATATACTAAATTAAGACATATGACAATAATAATATAGTGAATAAAAATGGTAATAATAACGATGATGGTCTTTTAAAAAACAATAGAAATAATATGATAACATGATAAGACTATTAATAATTATAAAAAACTTTATGTGAAGAATATATATATAACAAAGTATAAATAAGAGTAATAAAATAAGAGTAATAAATGGTAAAAAATGTATAATGAATATGAAAGACAATATTTAAAATAATTAACTTTTATAAAATATATATAAAAAAAGTATAATAAAATAAAACTTTAGTAAATATGTGAATACAATAGAATGATAGTAGTAAAAAATAATAAAATGTAATAAATATAAAAACTATATTTAAAGTAATTAATTTTTAATAAAAGAGTATATATATAAAAAGATTAACAATAATATAAGGATTTGAAATGAATAGTGTATATAAAAATTTTAATAAAAAAACGTAATACACGTAATATAACAAAAATAACAAATTGTAGTATAATACAAATAACATAATAAATAATAGGATAAAAAAATAAAAAATAAAGGTAGAATATAATAAAGTAGTAATAATAAAAATAACAGTAATAAAAAAGAAGTAATGTATAATGCATAATAAATAATAGATAATAAGTATAGTAAATTATATTAAAATAATTAACTCTTGAAAGGGAAAAAAAATAAAATAAAAAAATAATTATGAGCAATTTGGCTAAAATAATCCAATAGGGCCCAATTGAATTAAAAAACAAAATTCCGGGGCGAAATCGAAATAAAAGAGACAAGGGAGGACCCAATTGGGCGTGCATGCGAACTAAGGGGATCAAAACAGCAAAATTCCCCTTGTCCATTGTACAGCACTTAATACTGGACTAAAATGAGGAGGCGCTTAAACGTTTGGGGCCAATCTTTAAAAAACAAAAAGAGCATGAAAGGACCCAATTGAGTGGCCACGCAACTAGCAGGGACCATATGCACAATAAAACCAAAAAGAAATGGCACAACTTCCATGGCAATTAAAGGCAAAACAATAATGGCTTGTCTGCCATTTGAAAATCAAATTAAAACATCCCCCACCCCATTTCTTTCATCTGCCGAAGGCAAAAGAAAGGAAAACCCAAAGGGTTTTCACCCTTTTCTTTCTGCTAGGGTGTGGTGCTCCCATCCTCGCAGGCTCCTCACGTGCGCACAACGATGGTGGCCGGAGAGCAGGTAAGTCTTTCCGATCCCCTTCTTAAAATCTTTTTTTTTTAAAAAAAACTCTATCGTATCTCAAAAAAAACTAAGATAAATCTGCCACCAAAATTAAAAACATGAATTGGAAATTAAAAGACAATAACCACCTTTGGATGTGTATAAATCTCACTTCAAAAGAACTTGCTATTTCTTTTTTCTGTTTCCTCTTGATTGCTAAAAAAAAGACCCCTTTTACATTACTTTTGAAAGCTTTATATAGCCTCTTTTACAACAAATTCCTGCTTGTTTGCAGGAACGTAATTGAGCACGACTCTGACGATGTGGGAGACCAGCGCCTGAGGAGGAGGGACGCGCAACGTGCGGAGGCTGGAGTCTGACTTTAGTGGTTGCGGCACTGAAGCTTCCCTGATGCTGGGGTTTCTCCCTTTTTTTGTTTTATTGGTATTTGGGCTAGGTTTTATGTGGGCTTGTGTTTTGTTTTGTATTTGGGTTTGGGCCGGGCATATATTTGGTCCTACAATAGTATTTTCCATCTAAATTTATCAACTTGGCATATGGATTAAGTCGTCTTCATATTATGTGACATAGTTGATAAAAAATATACATGTTAAATTGGCAAATTTTAACAGAAGCTACTAATAATAATGATGATTGGACTAAAATTTTTAAATTGAAAAAGTAGGAGGATTAAATTTTTAACTTTCAAAATTAAATGAACTAAATCTCAAATTCTATAAAAATACAGGGACTAATAATATATTTTAACCAAAAATAATTTAAACCCAATATATCATAAATGTCCTTGTCTCTTTTCTTATCTATTTGGGTAGAAAAAAGCGGAGTCTACATGGGAGTAGTAAAAAGAACTAACCCTTTTTTATATCAATTTTTTATTTTGAAATTTTACACTTATTTTTGAAGAAATAAGGTTTGTTTTTATGACTTCTGAATATTATTTTATAAAATTTTAAATGTTTTTCATTAGTATTTCTAAAAAATATAAAAAAATTGTTTTTATATCATAAAAATTTAAATAAATTATATACTATGATAACGTGATTATGATTACGTTAGTGAATGATATAAAATGACATGAGCAGGAGCAGGAGATTCCTAATATTGGGAAAGCCAAGATTAAGGGACAAAGTTTCAACTACAAATACATAATATCTTTATAGTCTTATAAGCATACATAAAAATGATTGAAAGTCGTGGTCAGAAATTTCCCATTCATTATTGCAGAAATGGCTGCTCAAGTTTCACACACCATCACTCTGCAACTTCACCATATGGTCATCACCTTCAACCCCACTTTCTTTGTATTTATACCAATTTGCACACATTATAAAATACCCTAAATTCATTACTTCCAGCCCTGCAACCAAGTAATAAAAATAATCCAATTTCCCCTTGTTGAGATCTTCAGGCAACCAGTCACCTGTTTGGGACCTTTCCGAGATCTTATGAACAACTGATATCAAGAAACTGCTGAGGTAACTCGACAATGCAAGGCCAATAAAAGTGAATGATCCAGCAATGCTTCTCATGTTTTCAGGGAACTGTTTGTAGTAAAATTCGACTAAACCAATTAATGTGAATGCTTCGGAGAGTCCTATTAATGTTAGCTGAGGGATTAACCACATTGTTGACAGTGAAGAAATGGATCTTTTCTTTGAATCTATGCCGATGGGGTTACTCAAAGCTAAGGCTCTTCTTCTATCTTCAACAATGGCGGATATAACCATGGTGATTATGGCGAGAACCATGCCTATACTCATCTTTTGCAGTAATGTGATTCCTCCTTCCTTTTTGGTGTACTTTTGGAGCAATGGAACTATTAAACGGTCGTAAATCGGTATCCATATCGTAACGCCGATCATAGTGAAGATGCCGAACGAGGCCGCCGGGATGTTGAAACCTGTGTGCCCGAGGTATCGGTCGGATTGAATGGCTTGGAAGACTACGTATGTTTGTTGTTGAACCATGGCTACACTGTAGATAATCCCTGATGCCCATATAGGAACAACTCTAATCAAGCATTTTATTTCTTCAACTTTCTGTAAACTGCAAAGTTTCCATGGATTCATTGCTGATCCATCTGAGTTGATTTTATCCTCTGGGGTTAATATTGCAGCTTTGTTTAGAAACCTATTTGGGAATAAGCCGGTTAGGTGAGTGTGGTATATGACTATGTATTCGAAGAGTTGAATATTTACCTGAATTGATCAGAGTAAGCGAGCTTGGAGTTGATAGAAGCTTTAGGGATATGGTTAAAAAGTGAGATCCATGGTTCATCTGGTTGCTTCAATTTCCTCTTTCGAACAGCTGCAATTATGACTTGAATCACACTTGTGATTGGGCTACCTTGGGGTTTCACTTTCACATACATTTTGGTCCCAATGAAGAACATGAGGCATGATAAGAACATCATGAAGGCAGGAATGGCTAAACCCCAAGCCCAGCTCACATCGGATTGTACGTAAACGATGATCGTCAAAGATACCATCATGGCAAACGTGTAGGTGAAGTAATACCAATTGAAGAAACTGGTTATACCCCTCTTCCCCGATTTAGTTTCGGGATTGAATTGGTCTGCTCCGAAGGCAAGGTTACATGGTCTAATCCCACCGGCACCGATCACCATAAGTCCTAACCCGCTCAACAGAAATGTCATTTGCCATGGTGTTGGCCCATCACATGTTCCATTTTCGCTCGACTTATTACAAATCGGTGGGTGCAACTTGGAGACTGCAGCTGTTAGTGTAAGTAGAACCATTCCCTTCATCAAACAACAAAGAATTCCACCATTAGAGATGGGTTAAGTTGGTATACGAGATTACGAAGGTTAATTTCAAAACATAATCAGTATACCAGAAAAGAAGATATGGAAGCAAATCCCAAGGTGGTGTATCGGCCGAAATAAGTATCGGAAAGGAATGCACCTATCAAGGTAGCCAAGTTGCATGTTCCATTGAAAACATTAACAAGATTTGTAGCCGAGATACTTTTCATGTTGAAAATGGTAGTGAGATAAACCAAAAGATTGTTTGAAGTACCAGTGGTCCCCAACTTCTCAAAAGTTTCATTCCCTGTAATGAAGGGTACAAAAAAGAAAATAAGATAAAAAAAAAAAAACACCATGAAAGCACAAAATGAGCTCTTACCTATGACATAGGGCATTGCTTTAATTCCTCTATAGTGAATCTCTGGTTCATCTGTAGTTGCAGCACTACAGTTCTCAGTCTTCTCCATGTTCAGGTTTGTTGAGGGATAAGTTGAAGATGTTTTTCAAGCTTATTTATAAGTTTTATCGTCCCATTGAACGTAGATTAATTAGTGAATTTTTATGTCAGGACATGTTAAGATCTGAAGTCATCAACGCTTACCAGCTATCTATGGCACGTGTTGTAAATTTGCCATTGTTTGGATTCTTAGTGGATGATGACAATGGCTCATAATGTGAACCCGAGACTTTGATTTTTGAACATAAGAGTTCCATAGCTATCTCTTAAATCGAAGTCTTTGTCAGTTTGAAAGTTACGTCATAAAATCTTGTCAAAATCTAAATTTAGTTTCTAAAATATATTTAGTTTTCAAATTTTAAATTGGATTTCCATCTATGGTTGATAAAATAATTTAATAGTAACATGTGATATGTCAAATGTATCTTATGCTAATATATAAAGATCGATTTTAACAGTAAAAATAGATGAAAATTTTAACAAAAGGATCACTTTGTTATTTAATCTAACGTATAATGATTAATTTACTCATTTTTTAAATAAAGAAATTAAAATATAATTTAATTCTTAATACAGATACTTTCATAATACTTTTATCAAAAAATTTTAGTAGTCTTGAATTTAGATAATTTGAAAATGGTTTTATAATTTTTATTTGTAGTATTATAGCCCAAATTTTTAAATGGTAACGTTAGACTGTAAAATGAAATTATATATATATTTAGATATCTTATGATATTTTTGGTGGTCTTGTGATTGTAATGTTAATTGTTTTATTGTCCAAGTTGATATTACATAACAGTGAAATGATAATATATAAAATGAAAGGGAAGTGGACTCTAACATCAAGGCTATCCAATAGATGAATGAGATTTTTAGAATTGACTGATTGACTAAGTTTGTCATTTTGTATCCATTCCAAATGGTCATGGCTTAACTATCATCAATTTGGTAATTGTTAGTTCAATAATTTATGAAATAGGAGTCACCCTTTCCAAACTCCTACCTCATCTACCCTACTTATTCCAACATTATTGTCTTCTGACTTTTTATTTTTTATTTTTCTAAAGATTCCAAATTGAATCTTATTTTGGATTGGAGTAAGACTTTTAATCGTGATGAACTTTGTTTTCGCACGGCTAAGATAGGCGGCCGTCTTCTTCCTTTACACATGACAGATTCCACCGCTGGCTTCCCAATAAACATATATTTAGCCCTACTCTAAGATTGTCCGAGATTTGTTCGAAATTTAAAAGCATTTACATAAAAAATAAGTATTAGTCTAGATAAAAAAATTATACCCACTTAAAATACTAATTAAGTTTAAGCATTCAAATTCGAATTCAATCGACCTGTTTTTTAAGTTTTTCTTTTTAATATATTATCTATATTATTATTTAAGTCATTGGTTAAGTTAGTGCCATAAATCAATCAAGCACCATTTAAATTAGAAAAATTGTAAAAAAATCCCATAATTAAAATAAGTTATAATTCAAGGTACTTTAGACTTTTTGTTTTTGTTTTTTATTTTTTTTTTAAAGTTAATAAAAATTTGCATATAGTAAAATTTATTCTAGTGATATTTACTTCAATAAAATTTTAATTTTATTATCAAACTAAAATTTTATTTTAATATAATATTTACACTTTAATTGTATTATGCATATGACTTACTTCCATAAATTGTATATATTGATCATATTGTTAATTGAATTGGTGTCACAAGTTAACTCAACACTAACTCAAGATTGATGACAGCATCGTGCATAATATATTATGTATTTACATGTTTAAATTTTCTTCTACTCACAATTTAATCTATTTTTATTTATTATCATACATATTTCGTGTATTGTTATTAAATAATTTCAATCCATATATTTTATTATTTATTATATATTATTTTTAAACACATCTATGTGTTTATAGCACGTAATTTCTACACGTATATACGAGTGATAGGATTTCTAATATAATATACGTCACATAAAAAAATCTATAATAATATATATCACTGAAATATAAACATATTAAAAGAGAGAGATCCACTTACATCGATGAAATTATCAAAATATATTTAATATTTTAACAATCCAACCGTTAAAAATTTCAAAATATTTGTACCTCCATGCATGTAATTCTTGATTAGAGGTGTACATGGGCTGGGTTGAGTTGATGCCCGATTCCAAAAAAATTCAAGGCTAGGCCAATTTTCAAGCTTACCCAAAAAACCCATTTCGTCATTAAAAAATAATTAAAAATAATATATTGTAATTGATATTTTATATATTTTTACAATTGAATTTAAAAATTTTAAAAATATTTTTATTATTTAAATTGAATTCTAGTCAGGATGACCCAATGTACAAAAATTCTTGTTCAAGCTCGGCCCTAATTGGGCCAGGCAAGCTCTCTGACCCTTGGACATGTCTAATACCAATCTATATAATATTGTCTATATTAATATATATATATATATATATATATTTAAGCGTTGTAAGTTTTTTTTACATAAAATGAATAGTTAAAATTTTTAATTTATACAAAATTTGACATACAAGATCTATATAATTAGAGCATGAAATATGATAATCGGATTATTAAAATGTTAAATATATAAAAAAATACAAAATTTATAAAGATAATTAAAAAAATTAAAAACATCCAAGATAAAAAGAAAATAAATTAATTGAAAATATTACTTATAAAGAAGTCAGGGATAGAACTGCCCGGGTAATATGATATAAATTGCAATGTAATTAGTCAATGAGAAGCTAGAGTTGCGTAGAAGCAAGGAAAATACGATATACAGTCCATGATTTTAAGCGGTTGACCCTCGCAGAATTTTGTATGAAAGTGCTGAGGATTTGAATATAACCTGTAATTGTCATCTCTCCTTATGATAATCACTAAATTGAAATTTTGATATATTTGAGATTTTTTTTTCAATTTATTCTGTATTTCTATAATTACGTTAGTTAGTACACATATTATTCTAAATTTTTCTTTAAAAACACTTTTTTAACATTAAAAATATATATTTTTTCATGATAAGTTGCAAATGATATTTTTAAGAAAAAACCGGGATAAGCATTTTAAGCGAAATCATTCATGGTGTTAACAATTTGGATGTATTACCTAAAGTAAAGGAACCAAATTATATCAAATTACAATGCATAGATACTAAATCTTAAATTTAAACATAATAGGGAGATCGTAATCATAATTTATTCCAAAACAATCTATAACTAAAAAAAATCAATTTTCATTTGATTTAATAAAAAAACTAACATTTTCTATAAAAATTATTTTTAATTAACTTGCGCATGGAAAACAAAACTGTATACTGAGTAAAACTCAGTGGTATTTGTATATTCCAAATATTTAAAGATAAGAAATTATAAATATACAATTGAAATATAAACACATATTAATATTTAATAATTACAATAATCATATCATATTTCATTTGTTTCACAAATATCTCAATTCTCATACTTGCTATATAAATAGTTTTTCACAATTTATTTCACATTTCTTCATACAATTGCATTATCCATTCCATATTCATTTCATGAGTATATAACTTATATATTCCATATATTTGCAACATATTTCACATTCTATTTTCAGTTCACTATTTCA
The DNA here is from genome assembly GCA_020496765.1 of Gossypium stocksii. Classification (NCBI taxonomy): domain Eukaryota; kingdom Viridiplantae; phylum Streptophyta; class Magnoliopsida; order Malvales; family Malvaceae; genus Gossypium; species Gossypium stocksii. Next base: position 63,713,158 of record CM035622.1, read on the forward strand.
CTTCCACTTCTCATACCATGCCATTTCAATATCAATTATAAAATTTTATTATTCATTTACCCCTATTAACGCGACTCGGACTCGGAAGGATACATGAATCCAACCAAAACACACTAGTTTGACACCTAGTGCCTCATCGGATAATTTGAAGTAATAATTTGGCACCCAGTGTCTCGTCGGCTAAACCGAAGTAAATTGGCACCTAGTGCCTCATCGAATTAATCCGAAGTAGTAAATTGACACCCAATGTCTCATCAACTTGAAGTCGAAGAAATCCCTAAATTCTTCCAATCCTATGGCATCCATTTATATCCGACTTAGTCCGATACAGTTAATGGGGTTTAATTTCACAATTCAAAAACAATTGATATCCAATATTAATTTTTCATATAATCACGTATACATATAAATTCAATTCAATATCAAAATGTCAAATATTCATCTCAATCACTTACCATAAACATTTAATCAAAATATAATAATTAATAACTAAATTCAGATTATAGAAATACAAACCAGAAATTCTAGGCTATCCATCGTCGACTTTATCTTTCCCCTTTTTAGTCAAGGGTTCCGGTATGACGTTAGCTACGTAATTAAAACAATTAAAAATCATCAATACAACACAATTCAATTTTCTATTGAATATTTCAATTTTCTATTGAATATTTCAATTTTTACTCAAATATTGCCCAAATTTCAATTTAGTCCCTAAACCGAGACTAATTTTATTTCTTCACATTTAATCTTATATTTTCATACAAATTCTACTTTAAACTAAATTTAACTCCCTATTTTCATTCAAATATATAAATTTTGAATTTTCACAATTTAGTCCCTATTACTCAAAATTTACAATTTAATCCTTTTTCATTTTTAACTTAAAAATCTATCAATTTAATCCCTAATACTAAAATTATTCAACATAGACAACACTTAAAAACTCAATAATTTCTAGAATTTTGACATGGGTTGGGTAGTATTTAACACTAGAATTCTAAAAACATAAAAATTATAAGAAAAAATGGCTAGATTGACTAACCAAATAAACCTGAAACTTTGAAACCCCTAACCCCCTTCGTCTTTCTCCTTTCTCCTTTCTCCATTTTCTTTTTTCTTTCCTTCTTTCTTTTCTGTTTCGTTTTACTTTGTTTACTTTTTCTATTTCTTTTTATTACTTATTTTATTATTATAATATATATACTTAAACATTAGATTTTATATTATAATATATTTACACACATTTTAATCTTATGCCACCTCATTTAATGCCAATGGCCTAATTGCTTATTTAATCTCTTTAATTATTCTTTAATCTATAATTTAACTTTCACCTTATATGCAATTTAGTCCTTATACCTAATTATTCTTAATTCTTAATTCATGCAAATTCACTTAACCAAAACCTATTTAACCACACAACTAGCTTTGTAAATATTTTTAATAAATATTTACGAATCCGATTACAAGACCAGAGTTTCAAAAATACATTTTTCGACACCCGTGACTTTCGGGTCATTACATAATTTATTTTATCTTTAAAATAATCCTAAAAAGAATATTTTCAATTATTTCCTTCCCATTCTACTCACGTTTCATTTGGTTTTACCCATTTTTCCTATTTCTTTTGCTTCACATCTGTTCTTGGAAAGTATTTGCAAAACTTGTCATTTCCTTTCTTTTGTTTTCCACACCAAAGTTTGGACTTTCTTGTTTTGGTTCTTTGAGTTCTTCAATTGCGGTGGTAGATTTGTTAATTACTCCGTCTCTTGTAAGTATCATGTTTTAGTATTGTTTGGTATTTCTTAATTTTTAGTTTTAAATGAGGTTTGTGTAGTGAGTTATTTCGTATTAATCATTGGAGTTTTCTAGGTGACATTCACGAGATAATTGATCCTTCGGCAATCTAGTTCTGTGGTGTTCGTCTGTTGCGTTATGGGTAAGTAGTTTAACGTGGTGTTGGGAATTTCGATTGGCATAATTTGGACTTGATGTTGTCGATTTCATATTTAGATTTGATGAAGGAAGGTGTTAATTGAATGTATTTTCTGTCAATTTAGGTCGATAGTTTACTTGTGTGTGTTTGGCATCAAAATCAATCTATCCAGGTGTATAACGAGAAACCCGAAAAATAGCAAATGGAAAAAGCCAAAATTAGAGCTATCTACGCCACACAGTCTAAACCGTTTTGGGCCATGTGAACCCAAAATTTAGAATTTTTTCTTAAAACCACACACGTCATCTCGATCGACCGTGGGCCTTCCGTGGAACCTTCCGTGGGGCCTTTTCTATTAAGACTTACGTCTATTTCATTTGTGGGTGTTTAGATGGTTATGTTTAAAAAAAAGACACCAAGCGTTGAATTTTGGACTCCACTTTTGGGGAATGGGATATTTATTAATCTTTACTTGCAATGCCAGTTTGACTTCAACCACAAATTGTGGGCATGAGGTCATTAACTAAAATGAAACTCCCTTGCATCGAGGGGAATCCTATGTTTATTATTATTATTTTTTTTTTACAAATTTGAAAGCTACTTCTAATATATAAATTTAATACATGGGAGGGGAGAGGGTTCCAACTTCGTAAGTATTGCATTTATGAAATTTTATAAACACATCACATAGTAGTAGAGATGCCAACAAGGATGGAATTATTATGTAGTTTAGTAAATGAAATCACAACCAAGGTGATGGGGATTTTGGTTTCGAACGCAGTTATTTTGAAATAGTCAAAGGTGATGAGTTATGTTGATATTTTCGACAAATTTTAAATGTTTTAAGTAGCAAATAAAAGGAGAATTTCTTGGTCAATCTGATCTTTTTGAATGGCTTGAAGTAGAGAAATTTGAGATGTTTGAGGATGTTTATCCTTAACTCGGCCTCCTCTCTTGAGAGAGTTTTGAAGTTTTTGGATAATTATTGAGATTTTATTGATGGTTTTGATGTCATCCATCTATTACACCCAATTAAATGTCCGGTGAAATTTGTTCAATTTCTTAGCTTTTTGCCCATTTTGAAGCCCACATCCAAATTAGTCAGGTTGAACTTCTCAATTTGGACTTCCCCGTTTGCTTGTTTGAATTGTTTTTCATGTTTACATCCTTTGCCTACTTTTGATTGAGTTCATGGCCCAATTTTGTTAATTTTACATTTATATACTAAATGGTATATAGAGATATTATTATATTTATATCATCATTCTTATTTATTGTTCTTAATTATTATATTATCATAAATTTTATTATTATTTTATTTAAAAGTTGGAGTAATTTTTTTAAATTAATTAAATATTGAACTGTTTTGAGATTTTTAATTTCTTCGAAAGAAGCTTTCAAAGCGTTGTCTACCTAAATTCAATAGATCCCTCAACACGTCTAGTATTATTTAAGGTCAAGATTTTGTCTTCTGATTTTATCGAGAGCTATGCGAGGTTCACAAACGTGAGAGTTGGTCAAGTGGTAGCACACATGTCATTAGATGCCATATAAAGGGCAAATATTCAAACCCTAATAAGTGTGTGACGCTTATGTCCGCTAAATAGGTGGTTGTGTTCCATGCATGTTTCGATTTGACAAGTCGTTGTCACTCTATGAACCTCACGTGGCTCTCAACGGAGTCAGGATATAAAACCCTAACCTGAGATAATATCGAATGTGTTGAGAGGTTCATGGCTCAAAGAAAACGACACTTCAAAAACTTCTCCTAAGAGAGTTAAAAATCTCTCAACAAGGGATGGCAAGAGGGGGGTTGGCAGAGGCCTCAACCTCCTAAATGAGAAATTCAACATTTGGCCCTTTGAAATTTATAAAATTTTTAGTTAATATATAGTAAAATTACACTCTAACCTCTCAAAATGATAAAATTTTAATTTAATCATTAGAAAATTATAAAAATATAAGCTATTCGTACCAATTTTAAATTCTTTGCTTTGTGGTTTAAGCTAATGTAACGCTTAGTTTTGGCCCGTGTGGAGTGAGATGAGAGAGTTGTATTGCTAATTGCTATGTTCTACTGGTTCATAATATTGTAATGGTTGATGTTTCACATCTTTAGCAAATAAACGAAATCTTATAGTAAAAAGAAAAATCCATTTACCTTAAATTATCTGATCTTATTTTGTTTCTCTTTCAAAACATTTTCTTCACATTATTTCTTTTCTTATTTTCATTCACATGCATATTTAAGTTACGCTCCTTCTTTTTCCAGCTTAAGAAAACCACTCTTGCGGTTTAATAATGGTCACTCATGGTTCAGAACTTTTTCCCTCTGTGACTTGGACTTTCATTTCATTATTTTAGGTTCTAAGGTATTCCCATTACCATGAAGTAAAGGTGTTCGTATCAAGGTAGGACCTAATCACTTTGATGGCTGATCCATCGTAATAGCATATCTAAATCTTTCTTTGCAACAATGGAGGCATGATTCAAGCAATGGTTGCTTGCTCTTTTCTTTTATAGAGTGTTAATCTTTACTTTCATGGGGTCTTTACTTTGTAGTGGTAAACTATTCTCCTTAGTTTGTAGCTTTACTAATCTATGTTTTATACGTGGAGTTGGTCCTTGACTATTGTATTTCAAATGAATTGTGTTATAAAGAATGTAACCATTCTTTGACCTTGCTATTTTAAGGTAGAGGATTACCTTGATATTTTTCTTCGTTTTTAGGGTAAGATGAAGAAGCTAAATAAAAAGAAAAAAAAAACATTATTAGCCAATAATAGGTTTAGTCAGGTAAGTAATCAATTTGTCCTTTTTTCCCTTCATATATGGCTAAGATCAAAAGTCTTGAAAGTATCATCATGATATCAATATGAACCATCCATTCGCCTTCCACTACCAAAAAGTTGATAGGGATATTATAATCTCGACTGGGGTGATGTATTATTGTCTTTCTTCAAATAGAAACTTGGGTTTCAATTAGAGGGATGAAAGTTTGGTTCAAACTTAATTTGATTAAAAATTTTATTAATGCATAATGTTTTTATTTTTATTTTTACATGGTAATGCATAGTCTTATGATTTATTCAAAATAATTTCGTCAATTTCGATTTTTGAAATTAAATCGTTTCATTTTTATAATTTATTTATTTAAATTTAACAAAAAATCTTATTAAATATAAAGCCTGTAAAAGAAAATTATTTCCTATTTTTAATAAGTCTGATGTTGTAATTCATATTTTGTAGATGAATTATGAACAAAAATATTTCAAAGTAAGTATGATGTTCAATATTCTTTTTTGGGATCTCCATACTCATAGATATCAAGCTTAGTATAAGATTTTAATTACCGAGCTTCCTTAGGATCAAGGAGAATGAGAAATTCTACTAACAAGTTTGACTCTGGTGTTGAGTTCTATTTTAATATTTTAATTATCTTTTAAGTTTCACTCTAGACCTTGACTTCAATGGTTGTCGGGGTTAGTTTAATATATTGACTATTTTTTTGTTTCTTTTCTGTTTTTCCTGTATATAACCAATTTTGACTATAAGTTACCTCATGGTGTTTCTTCAATAGAAGAAGCTGTTGAAAGCTTGAGGAAACTGATATAGCCCGAGTTGCAACTAGGCATACAACTGCCAAAAGTCAAATAGAAAACTTTGTGTCGAGAAGAAAAGATAAAAAAAATGTCTTATTGTTGTTGATCAATATTTGAAAGTTACGGATGCTCTCGCCATATGATTGGTGAGCAAGAAAATATTACTCGAAATAAGGTAAGATTGATTGCACTAGATTACATACAAGTTGAAAGGATTGACTTTGATGAGACCTTTGCTCTAGTGACTAGACTAGTGACTATCAAGTTACTTTTAACAGTTGCAACTCATCTTGATATCAAATTATACCAAATGAAAAAGTGCACTTCTAAATGCCTTTTTGAATAAAGAAGTTCATGTAGCTTAACTAAAGGGATTTGAGACACAAAGCATTCCAATTATGTCTTCGAACTCATTAAGACTTTATATGGTTTGAAGAAAGCACCCAAGGCATGGTATGAAAGATTGTCTAAGTTTGTTCTTGACCAATGATATCAAAGAGATTTAGTTGGTAAAACCTTTTATTCATAACGAAGGAAAGAGATATCAATACTACTGCTCAAATTTATGTTAATGATATCATCTTTGCTCTTCTTCTCCGTAGGCAAAAAATCAATTTGTGAAGATGATACAATCTGAGTTTGAAATGAGCATAGTGGGATAACTTTTATGTTTTCATAGATTCCAAATCAAGCAGATGAAAGATGGGATATTTCTGTCACAAGAAAAATATGCCAAAAACCTTACAAAGAAGTTTGGACTGGAAGGAGCAAAGACTATCAAAATTCCTATGTCAATTGTTGAGAAGATATGCGCAAATACAAGAAGAGTTGCAATGGAACCAATCACCTTCAAGAGACTCCATTTGATAGTTAGTAAGCCTGACTTGTGCTTTGGTGTAGGTGTTTGTGCAAGGTATCAGTCCAGTCCAAAAGAATAACATCGGAATGTAGTGAAGAGAAAAATTAGATATGTTAGTGGCACAATAGAGCTAGGTATTTGGCTTTCCAAAGACAACAAGATGAATTTGGTAGGCTACAATGATTCATATTGGCAGCAACGTTGATGACAAGAAAAACACATCTAGAGGATGTTTCTATCTTGGTTCAAATTTGGTATCTTGGTATAGCAAGAAACAAGCTTCGATCTCAATATCAATAGCTGAAGCTGAATATATATAGCTACTGGTAGCTATTATACTCAACTCCTACGGACAAGAAAAATTTTAGAAGACTTTGGGGTAGCACTGCTAGTTACGATTGCCTATTGTCACAATTCCACCACTATCAACATTTCGAAGAATCTTGTGATGCATTAAGTTCTAAGCACAAATGATACTTTGAATTGAAGTATGTTTCAATTGAACACCAATTGACAAATCTTTTCACAAAGGCCCTTGATGCTGCTAGATTCGAGACTCTTAGAAACTCTATTGGGCTTTATCGGGTCTAAACTTGGCATGAAAGGCAAAGGCATTAAAACACAACCTATATTGTTGTATTGCCTTGAAAATATTTTGGGTGAGTTTTTTGTTCTAATTTTTCAATTTTTGGAGAAGAAAATTTTCATTTATTTTAACTTCCAATATTGGGAGGGAAAAAAGGCGGTGAAGATTTGGGTATTTAATACCTTTGATTGAGTTGCAATTTTACTCAACTATTGATTTTTTTTAGAGATCGAGTTCCTTCAGTTTTTCTCTGAGGTTTTTTTTTTTTTTTTTTAACCAGCACACCGCCTTTATATTTTGGTTTCTTTTCAAGAAAACATTTATTTATTGAGAAGAATATAACTTTTATTAAGAGGACTGCTCCAACAAGTGATTCTTAATCTTCATCACCCTCTTCTTACGAAAAATTAGAATTAAAATAGAAAATTTTATAAATATTAAAGAATAAATTTATGAAAATTTTTTAGATTTAAGATTTAATTGATAGGATGTCTAAATTTTAGAGAAAGATATTTACCTTTTGAATCAAAGGCAAAGATCTTCATCATGCATCAAGATTATTCTCTCCCTTAAATCATAAAAAAAGTGCAACTTATAAAGATTATCCAACAACTCTTCTCATAAAAAAAGACGTTATTTAATTACATTCCATGCATGGAAGTAAAGCAAACCATTGAGAACCCTAAAAATAGAAACCCACGATTAAACCATTTCTTTTTCAAACTACAACCAAACCCCACCACCACCTGCTACATACTTTTCGATTGGGGTGGAATTGATTGATGTCTCAATTTATATATATACATATACACACATACACACATATGGATTGCATTGTAGATATACAACTTAATAAGTCCAAGACCAGATAGGATGATCTTCAACAGGGAAACCAAAATTAGACGAACTTGCAGGAGGATGTAAGCTATCTTCTTCATCTTGTGATAAATCAGACTGGTCTGGTTCGAAAGGGTAAGATGAATCAGCAGCCTCCAACAGTGAAGAATGAAACTCATCACTATAATATTGTGGGATATTGTCGGAGTCAATATCTTCTTGTTTACGGCCTGCCATTGAAACAACAATTGGCTTTTGTGATGGTTCTTGTAATAATAATGGCTTCACATCAGAAAATTCTGAATTCCTTTGCTCATTTTCTTTCGTTTGCAACTTATCTGTGAGTTGAAGAACCTATAAAAACAACCACAAATATAAGATAGTAACATGAAAATAATCAAGATTTAAGTTCGTGTAAAGCTGCTTGTTAATTACCTCTTCTTTTAGTTTATCTTTTTCCTTGAGGAGATCATCATAGTCAGCCTTGAGGCTATTATACTTGGCTAGCAAAGTGTCATAGTCTTTCTCCAGCTGCTTTGTTTTCCACCGTGCACGGCGGTTCTGAAACCATATGGCAACTTGCCTGGGTTGTAACCCAAGGTCTTTAGCCAGTTGAATTTTCCTTTCAGGTTCAAGCTTGTTGTCGACCTCGAAACTCTTCTCTAGAAACTGGATTTGGTCAACAGTTAGCCGTCTTTTCTTCTCAGGTTGATGAAAACGCTCATCTAAATACTCATCATATCCATTCTCTTGTTCATCAAACATCTTGAAAATTGATCTTTTGGGCCTGTTTGTTTTAAGGGAATCTTCAAAGCTTACCATCGATCTTGTCCCTGAAAATTGCCAATCAATTGAAGTTGCAAAATCTATGAAAAAGTAAGGATATTTAGATAAACCCAAAGTGAGAACAAGATAGTAAAAATACCAAGAAAAGAAGGAGAAGGAGAAGGAGAAGAGCCTGGAATGAAAAGGGGATGAAGCCTTTGATTTTGAAGCAAAACAGAGAGATTGTTAGGAACGCCATCAGTGGTATCATTATTACTAGGATAGACCCTCCCACCCGCCATGAGAATTCGAGGCTAAAAGGGATCAAACGTTGTTGTTGTTGGTTGGTTTTTAGGGAATCACCTTAATCCTCAAAACCATTATACAATCTAAAAACAAAAGAAAAATGGCCACCCTGGTGTTTGGGGTTTCTCAAGGCTTGTGGCGAAAGAAGCTGGTGATGATGATTTGTACGAAATGAGAAGTGTTGGAACAACGGCAGCTCATACCCATCACTCATCAGAAGAAGATAAAATTTTGTTGAGATTTGGCAGTGGGGAAAGTGAAGGAAAGCTGGGAGAGAAAGGAAAAGGGAAGTGGCAAATTGAAAATAAAAAAGATAAGGGGACTCTTTTATCTTGGAGTTGTTGAGCTTTGATGGGGTAATAATAAGATCCAGCTTATGGGGGGTTTCTTATTTTGGGGTATGGTGTGCTTGTAGTTACTTTGATGCCCCTCTTGCTTTTACTTTTGTTTATAAACTTTTTTTAAGGGCTTCTTTTCTCCTTTAATTTTCTTTATGCCTTTATTTTTTTTTTTTATAGATTTTTCGTGTTTTATAACGAGGTTGATCCCGGTTAAATCGAAAATAAAATTTGAGTCAAACTCTTAAATAAAAGTTTAAAGTTTTATTCACTTGACTTCAGTAATAATTAGATTATAGCATATTTACTATATAGTTGGAAATAATTATGTAACAAGTTTATATAAAATACAGTTTTGGTTAAAAGAATAAAATTGAGATAGTTAAAGATATAACATTTTATAATGCTATGCTTTTTGATTTTCTTTTAGGTTTATTCAAAATAATATAAAATAATATTTAGTAACTTGTTGATAACACCACTCAATTATAGATGATTTTATTCTTGAAAAGCATATCCTTTCCAAAAGTAAATTTCCACTAATAACATAATATCATAATAAAAGAATGATGCATTCAATATAATAATTAAAACAATGGGGTATTGAGATAGTTGAGGGCCTAGGAAAGAGGCACAAAGCCAACATTGAACTCAAAATAATATCTTTTAGGAGAGATAGTAAATGAAATCATGCATTTGGTCATGGTTGAGAGGAAGAAGAAAATAAGATGGCCGTCGTTCAAGGGTTGGAATGGGAATAACCCAATCCTTCTCTTTTCATCCAAAAACAAATGGTTAACACTAAAGTCAGTTGAATCTTTAAAATAAAGAATGAGAGGGATAAGGCAAAGGGAGAGGTGTGGGGGAAGAAGACAAGAGAAAAGAAGGGTGTAAAAAGAAAATCAAATAAGTCGGTTTCAGGAGAGGAGTGGATGAGGTCGAAATTTAAGGGGCATACACGACTGGATTGGTTCACTCAGCCTGGCCCTTCATGTTCCCTGCACTACCCCACCACCCACTCTTGCCTCTTGCCCTCTGCCCCCATCTTTCCTCCCTTCCAACGTTTCCTTTTGGTTCTCGTGATCCCCCCCCCCCCCTCTATCAACCACATCACTCAATTTTCCTATCTTCCTTAATAAAGTTTTTATATTAATAGTTAGATTATATTTCGTCTCTTTTATTAAAGATTAAGACGATTAATCTTATATATTAGATTAAGAAGTAAGTTGATCTTTCGATTATAAATTTCATCCAATTTTAATTTTAAAAATTGATCTTTATACATTAGCATAATGTATACATAACACAACAAGTATAATTATTTGCTTATTCTGTCAGCTACGTCAACTTTTAATAATAAAAATGAATGAAAATTTTAATATAAAGGGTCAAATTGCTATTTGATTAAATCTACAAAGATTAATTTATCCATTTTTTTCAATAAATAGGACAAAATTTAATATAACTTCAATGATACTTTTACCGCTAAATTTATTTAAATATTTTATAATATTATTTGGTATAACTCCATTTCAGTTTGGATCTCATCACTATTCTTACAGCATTCATTCTATAATTTAAATTCTGAGTCAAGTTACGGTAAACCACTGTCTAATTTTTTAATCCCTTTTATCAATTTATTTAATCTCAATTTCGGATTCCATATCAAACTAAAAAGTCTTTTTAACTCTCGATGAGCTGATCGAATCAAATGATTTTCAACCATAATCATGAACTAAAATACGAATGCTAAACTTCTTTTTCTTTTCTTTTCCTTTTTTCCCTAAAAACCAATACTGATGACATTAACAATGCCCCTATAGCATTTTAGAGTTACATATGAGAGATGCCCATTTTTAATTTTAGGGTAAACTAAACCTAAATTTATTAAATTATCATTAACTTTGTATTTTGTTTACTCACTTTTAAAAAGTTACGAAATGATCACTAAATTATTCAAAAGTTTTTATTTAAGTTACTGGGTGGCTAATTTTTTTTCCTTAAAGTTCGGTTAGTGAGCTTTGAGCGACGATTCGACGACTAATATAATAGATCAATACCCATAGACGAGTAGATGAACATACCTTAGATCTAAGTCGATCTAACAAATAGTGTTGAAATCGGATAAGAAAGTTGTTTGGATTTTAGTTCATAAATTTATAACATTCAAAACTGTTTCATGAAAAAATTTGAACTGTAGAAGAGAAGGGGAATGAGAGTTTTCGATTGGTGTAGGTGGTGCGAATAGTTTAGTGATTTAAGTAAAAACTTTCGAATAGTTTAATGACTATTTTGTAACTTTTTGAAGTTGAATGACCAAAACATAAAAGATAGCAAGCTAATTTTGTGTGTCTAATGTATCTATTTCTGGCTAATTTTTCAATAGAATACTACTAAGCTTGTGATTTCTTACTTAAATTTTTTTAGAGATGAAATTGGAGTGCCAAAATTCAAAATCAAGCAAATTTGGCTAAATTGGAACAAAAAGCAAGGAAAGGGGCCAAATTGAAATAATTGTAGAATTGGTGGTTGATAAAAAGAATCAGATTTTTTATTTTTTTATTTTTTCAAACTCTATAAATAAATAAAATCTTATTTTAGTTGATTGTTAGGCATAATCTTAGAGAGAAATCATGCTAAATTTAGCATTTGAAAAGTGTATAAATACATTGTAATGGTGGCATGGAAGGACACAATGGAATAGAATTAAAAACAAATTCTTATCTTTTCTCTTTCACACTTCAATAGCTATTCAAGTTTGTTGCCATTTTTATTCAATTTCTTTATTTTTTGGTTCAATTGCTTTTTAAGTTCGTTCTCCTTTTCACCTATCATCATGACATTCAAATCCACTTTTAAGCCCTAATCGAGTATAATTAATCACATGCTCAACTAAATACCATTTAGCCTTGGGTCTGTTGTCATTCTGATCTAAAATCGTGAGATATGAACCTGCACTAAAACCTCACAACACGGTATTCATTATCTTTCAAGTATATGGGATAGTCACATTCGTCCCTTAAAGTTATCCAATTTTAGCTCAAAGTGCACGCTGGAAGAAAGTTCTTTTTGGCATACAATTGGGAAAATGAGTCTGTCGTTTGTAGTATTCGAGTTCCCGTGAATAAATTGGCATGTCCAATTGGAAAAAGCTAATTGAGTTCTGTCAAGGGAGATAGTGACTGGATTTAACCCCCGTAGTTGAGGTCGTTAATTCGAGTTGGGCTTTTCTATATCATAAGGCTGTTGTGATCTTAAATTGCGAACACGTGTTACGTGGTTAGATAATTAGTAAGGGTTGGTTTCCAGGTCGTATTGGAACCAACTACACAAGGAACAGTTGGCGGTTAAGGCATCATTGGTTGTTATATCCAACTCATCATTAAGAAGAAGGAAATCAATTTTCAAGGATTGATTCAAGTCCAGAGTGTGACGAGACTAAGGCTAAACATTCACATATTTGATTTACAAATTTAATTTAAATTACTTGACTTTATTTTGCAACCTTCATTCTGTTATTATTTCATTTTATTTTATACTTAATTTTTTCTTTATCAACTTAATTCCCCTTTTATTTTTTAGCTCTACATGTACAAGTCATAAGCACGACAGTTGTCTAGACTTAAGAATTTAGTCACGTAAACAGGAAAATTAAGAATCCTAGTCCTTATGGGGTCGACCCTAGTACTCTACTATTGGTTAATTCAATTAGAGTGTAGGAAATTATATTTGGTGGTTTCGACGCCTGTCAAATTTTGGCATCGTTGCTGGGGATTGGAAATAATTCTAATTTTCATTTATTTTACTTATGACTAGGTTAGAATCAATGACCTTAGAGTTTGAACTGGAAATTGAGAAATTAGCTTGAACACTACTAAGAGAAGCTATTCGATGCGGAAAACAATCGTAAATGAAAAAGGCCAAATACGAAACATTGTCTTACACGGAAGCAATAGATGATACACTCAGTAAACCAGAAAAAATGGCAAATCAAATCATTCAACAACTCGCTGCGGCACCAGATAAGCAACAACCATTATGCATAACTTATTTGATGAAAGGAACACCGTTTGAGTTAAAATCAGTCTTAATTAATCTATTACCCACTTTTCACAGTTTGCAAAACGAGAACCCCACACTCATCTTAAGGAGTTTCATATGGTTTGCTTAAGCATGAAACCTCAAGGAATAACATAAGATCAAATTAAACTTTGAGCTTTTCCTTTCTCATTAGCCAACTCTGCTAGAGAGTAGTTGTTTTATTTATTTCAAAGATCAGTTAATACATGATCTGACATGTCTCATTTGTTTCTTGATAGGTTCTTTCCAGTAGCTCGGATAGTCGAATTAATGAGAGATATTATCGGGATACGACAAAAGTAGGCCGAATCACTCTATGACTACTAGGAGCGATATAAGAAGTTGTATGCACGTTGCCCACAACATGGCCTAACTGAATAATCACTTCTTCAATATTTCCATCAGGGGTTACACTTTATGGAAATGAAGATGATTGATGTTGTCAGTGGAGGAACACTTGTTAACATGACTCCTCAAAAAGTAAAGGAATTAATTTCAACCATGGCTTTAAATTCCCAACAAGACAGGTTCATAAGCTAAGTACTTCATCCTTAGAAGATAAAATTGAAAAGCTCACTAATGTAGTTCAAAATTTACTTGTAGGAAAAACGAACCTAGCTTGGTTGTACGAGATTTGTGTCATGTTTGATCATCCAACAGACTCGTGTCTGATTTTACATGAGGATAAAATAGCACGAGTAGATGATGTTGGAAACTTCCTAGGTCCACCCTTAAGACACTATGAACCACATTCAAATACTTACAATGTGGGGTGAAGAGATCACCCAAGCCTGAGATATGGATCGAATCCTCAATACAACCAATCGTATCAGTCAAGGCCACCTCCGACTCAACAATTTCAACCCTCAAAGACATTTCTTGAGGCCAAAATGAAAATATTAGCTGATAGTATCGAAAAGTTCCAACAAAAGATTGAAGCAAACCTACAAGAAATATATCAGCAAATGAGTAAGTTTGCGCTTGTGATTAGTCGTTTGAAGCCCCAAAAAAAGTTGTTGTCTCAAGAAGAGCTAAATCCACGACCAAAATATAAGTGTTATAACCTTAAAAGTGGAATGATTTTGGGGAATGACACGAATCGTGAGCACGAAACCAGACAGGAAAAAAAAAACATGATCTAGCAGCTACTACAGAGTTAACACCACAAAAAGCATTCATGGTACCACCCCCATTCCCTAGAAGGCTCGCCCAATGTAAAAATGAGCCAGATGAGAAAGAAATCCTAGAGATGCTCCAGAAAGTTGAAATTAATATACCCCTACTCGATGGGATAAAGCAAGTTCCATGTTATACTAAATTCTTAAAAGATTTATGCATTGGCAAGAAGAAGAAAGATTTATACATTGGCAAGAAGAAGAAAGATTTATGCATTGGCAAGAAGAAGCTTCTAGGTAACAAAAGGGTAAGTGTAGTAGAAAATGTTTTCGCAGTTTTACAAAAGAAAACTCCACCTAAGTGTAAAGACCAATATATGTTTGTTATATCTTGCAAAATAGGTAATGTTGACATTAAAAAAGCCATGTGTGATTTAAGTGCATCTATTAACGTTATGCTTTTATCTGTTTTTAAATTACTAAACACGAGTCTTTAAAAGAGATAAGGGTGATCATTCATTTAGCAGGTAGGTCAGTTGTGTATCTCGAATGGGTGTTAGAAAATGTCATTGTAAAAGTAAATGAACTAATTTTTCCTACAAATTTTTACATCATAGACATGAAGGATGACAACTCGACAAATTCTTCCACTATTCTACTTAGGAGACCATTTTTAAGTGTCGCACGAACGAAAATTAATGTTCAGAGTGGAACACTCATTATGGAATTCGACAGTAAAGTAGTCAAGTTCAATGTTTATGAGAATATGGGTCACCCAAATGCAATAACAATTGTCTCTAGTATTAATATAATTGAACCATTCAAAAACTTACATTTTGAAAAGGATAAATTAAAAATTATGCTTTGCAAGAGTGTAGATCTCAATGTTATGGGAAAACAAAAAGAATTATTGACGATCAAAGAACTAATACGTGAAGTTGTCATTCACATGGAGGCACCACAGTTTCCCAAAATACTAGGTAAAAGTTTTGACTTGTCTAATTCATTAACTAAACTCTTCACTTCCATTTTGCAAGACCCAAAATTGGAGCTCAAACCATTACTGAAACATTTAAAAATTCCGATAGAGAAAAAGGCGATCCTAAATGAAGAAGCTCAGAGACACCTAAACTCATCGATGATGGAGGATGGGAAAGAAGAAATTCAAAAATTACTAGACGCTGAGAGGATATACCCAATTTCAGATAGTAATTGGGTTAGCCCAGTTCATGTAGTACCTAAGAAAACTGGCGTAACTATAGTTAAAAATTCAATAGAAGAATATCGAAAATTACATATTCAAGAGCTCGAAAAAATTGTCATGATAATCTGGCATGATGCATATGAAAATGCCCAAATTTATATGACAAAACCAAGGTGTTTCGTGATTAGAAGATATCATGTAAACAATTTTTAATATAATAAAAAGTGTTGCTTTATGATCCCACACTAAGTATCTTTGCAAATAAACTTTGAACCAAATGACTAAGTCCTTTTTGTTATTACTCAATTGTTTTCTCATGGTGTAGTTAAAATTAAGAGCGAAAAATCTGGGAAGAGCTTCAAGGTCGATGGGCAAAGGTTGAAACCTTTAAACTTCAAAGTTAATGTAAAAGAAAAGGTAATTCTCGAAGAGCCAAACAGATAACATTTTCAAGTCATCGAGCTAACGACTTTAAACAAAAGCGCTTTTTGGGAGGCATCCTATAAATATTTCACTACAGCAAAACAGGTTTTAGCAACATTTTTTTTACCCTATAAGCGCCGCTAAAACAGTTTACGGCGCTTATCAAAGTATCGCAAAAAAGCCACTATAGATAGCGTTGTTAAAATTTGCGGCATTTATGTGGGAAAACACAACTAAAGAACATTGTAGCACATGAAAAAACGACCTTCTTTTAGGAAAACATCAGCCTTCCCATCCAAGAGGCACTAATTTCTACATTCAGTATCTTCTCAAGAGGGTTTAAACTCTCCAATTCACTAGAAGAATCAACAAATCATGAGTACTATAATAATGCCCTTACTGCAATTTGATTGCAGAAACAAAGGGAAAGAGATTATAGTAGAATTACTTATGAAATTACCTATATCAGCTTTATTTTTCAAGTGCTTCTAATATCTGTGACCTGTTTTGGTATTAATGGTAAGAGTGTTTCCCATCACCCAAGAATGGTTTCTATATATGGTCCTCCCTAGCAATGGCAATGAAGAGTAGAAACTTGATTTCTATTGTTGAACCTAGTGTAACCAGATATGATAAACAAATACAAAAAATATCCCATTTCATCTGCCAAATGTCTTTAGCAGATGCCTTCTACATTATACAATGTCATAACATCTAACGATACCATTATATTTGTATGTAATATTATATTGTTGTTCTTTCTTCTTTTTCAACGCTAAAAAAATGTAGGTTTGAAATTGCCAAGATGGATTAAATCAGATTCTTTTATAGTTATACATATCAGAATTCATATAAGTATTTTATAGGTGATAGAATATCTTACAAGCAACATCCATGATCCTTCATCTACACCACATTTGACAATTATAAAAAATTCTTCAAGTAATGCACTAAGTACCACAAAACCTAAAGTTAAGACAAGTAATTACTTGGATTACATATATTACACTTGAGCATGGTATCTGGATCCCAAGCTCAACTTGTAGCATTTTGGCAAACTCACCTAATCAGTTTTTGATGCTAAAGAACTTCCTTAATTTCAACCAATATTCTTCACTTTGATTAATAGGCGAAAAACCATAAGACATACATCAAGAGAGATAATATGTTTATCCAAAATATTAAACACTCTACATGTTTAGTATAATGATTTCTCAAACAATTAGAAAATCATTAAAAAGAAACACCACCCTCAAACATTGCAAGATTGAGTACAGGGATTTGAGTACCTTCAATAACACAGTAATTGAGGAATTACTTTGTTATTTTCTACATTATCACGTTTACATTTGTTCCAACAAGTCAGCCAACCCAACAAAACACCATGTCCTACCTAGAATCCACAAAAACAACAATGGTTAAGGTCCTTTGAATACAGTGAATGCTTTTATATAACCGTCGAAATTTCATAAATGTGTAGTCATTAACATCACTCCAGCTCAACATGCCCCGTTCCTTTACCCAATTTAAAATGCAGACATCTATACTGTTCAAATTTTTAATACCACTCCCATAGAGAGAAAAAGGAAATAGTGCACAACCCTTATAATAGTAAAAGAATCATCCAAGATTGACAAATGGAATTAAGCATATATCTCGACTTTTTCACTAAGTGAAACAAGATTTAAAAAAAAAATCATCATGAAACTTTTTTCAAGAAATAATAATTAAAATCATATGGTAACATAGGAAAAAATAATAAAAGATGATACTTTGCATCACAAGATTGAGGTTATATATATTATTGGAGTCATATGTTTTGTGCAATAATTTTGTAACTTGGAGACTATCCTATACCACTATCATGCATAGATGCCCAAACATTCCCCAAAATTTCTATGGAGGCAGTACTTATATATCCTTCTATTCTGAAATCCAAAATCCTCGAAAGGTTAGAACTTGAAACGTTCAGCTTTAAGGTCTTAAGTTTGAGTTTTGGGAAGGAGCTTTTGAAAATTGAGGAAGTAGATTCTCAGCTCTTTTAATGGAAAAAATATTAAATTGAATTTGTTTAAGTATATATGTGTATATATAACAAAAAGTAGAAAACAAGAGAAGACAACAAATAAACCAGATATGTAACTTCAAGTTGAATATATTCAACAAATCAGAATACATGTGAATTGGGCTACATAGTATGATAGCATTTGATCTCTTACTTTACCAGTTATATTAAATGACTAGCATCAAAATGAAAGGCAGAATTAGAAACAAATAGTTACTCAGATAGAAGATCATTTGGCTGATTCAAACAGAAAGTCCTTGAATTTTTTAATTCTACATTTCTCAATTTATCCCACTTCTACATTTTTAAAAATAAGCAAATAACTTCACAACCAAAATTGCTTCCTCTATATTTGGAAACAAAACAAAAAACAAGCAACTTATTATAGAATTTCACTGAAAGTAATATGGCAAAACTCATCATTTCTAGTGTAGTTAAACTATCAAATCACTTCCTACTCGAAGTCCTATTACCAATAGATTTGGAATTCAGAAAACAAGAGCAAGTAGCTTATTATAGAATTTCACCAAAGGCAATGTGGCCAACCTTATCATTGTTTTTAATACCAGTGAAATTTATATCATTTTACTATTTAATTTGAAATCAAAATTTACCTGTCAGGTGACTGTTCCAATAATTACAGTCATTAGGAATTCCTTCCATCCTCCTAGGAATTGCAAAAGGTTTGCAAGTAAAAACGGAAGATTAGATTTAAATGTTTTAGGAGGAAGAATAGTACGCCTCACAAGTTACATAGTTGCTACCATTTCATTTTGTTAAGATTTGTATGATTCCCTCATGCTGCAAAAAAATCTGCTTTACTCTCAATTTATAGAAGCAAAACACAGAAATTCCATTCTACTAATAGAAAATGGTCAAAATAATAAAATTAGGCCTAATTTAGAAACTCTAAATTAAAAGACTGCAAGCTAAAAGAAAATTTTCAGTAGCATATACAAGTCATAATCTTTGATTTGCTGGAGTCCTATATGAAAAAAGTACATATTACAAAATTAAGAATACCACAGTACGTCCACGCAATTAGCATAAGGAACTAAATAAAAAAATTTAAAAATAAAAAAAAGCATTCAAAATAACAAAAAAGTCAAAAGCGTAGCGGACAAGAACTTTATTCAAGAATCATATCAAAATATACGAGCAAGACAAAAGTAAAATAAAATGACAACTGAACCATCTATGAAAACCCATAATTTAGAAGAAAAGATAAAATAAATTACAGCAGATCTAGAGATTAAAGAAAAACACAAAAATAAAAAGCCAATGAGAAAATTAAAAAGAAAGAAAGAAAGGATTTCTTTGTGAAAAGTAGCTAAAAAAGAATAACAAGGTTTGTATATTTGTGAAAAACGGATTTCTTTGTGAAAAACCAAAGACGAGATTTTAGGGTATAAATTAAGACTGAGAAAGAAAGTAGATAAATCGTGGGAGATAATATCAAAGAATAAAAAGAGGCAGGATTTCTTTGTGAAAAATGGTGCCTTTTCAATAAATATTAAAAAACTTCACGGTGTTTATGGGCAAAATGCCGCTATTGCTTTACCTTTTGCGGCCTTTATGGGAAAAAGCCACAATAGAATGACTTATTACGGCGTTTTTCGGTTAGTGCCACTAATGGTATATATTTACGGCATTTTCGATCCAAACGCCACTAAAAACATCATTAGAAGCTTAATTTGTTGTAGTGTTTATGTTATTTTATTTAATGTTGAATTCATTTTAATTTGTTGAAAATAAAAAAAATATTATTATTTAATCTACTTTAACATGTTGTTTTATAAGAATAATGATGGAGGCAACAAGCTAAAAATGGCGAAAAAATGTTTTCAGGAGATGCCCATTGTTGCCATTTATTGAAACAAATCGAATTAGCCAACCAAATCGAATCAGCCAACAACCCTCTGCCAAATTAAACATACATGGGGAGTACACTTGATCCTTCTCTTTCTTATTCTTTTAAAATTGCACATTGAGGGCAATGGGGCTAAGTAGGGAAAAACTAAACACTAAATTTATAAAGAAAAACTTAGAATACCAATGTTTTCCTTTAACAAGTTTTTTAAGAGCTGATTTATAAAGAACTAAAATAAACTTAAAGCCTAAAAGAAAGGAAAAACTAAAGGCTAAATTTACAAAGAAAAACTTAGAATATCAATGTTTTCCTTCAACAAGTGTTTTAAGAGCCTATTTATAAAGTTATGGTTGTTGTCGTCCTTAACCCTAAGCCAGCTGACATTTTCGTGTTTAATATTCATTGTGTAGATGAAAACACCTCTAGCTTGTAAGTGCTTCCCATACAGAACTAATGTCATGACACTCTAATTCATGTGTCGTGACATCGAAGGCAATATGCATGGTTTAAGGCTACCTTTAGGGGTATGTCGCTATAATAGGCCTAATTTGCCCGGGCCCATTTAAAAACTAAATAAAAAAGCCTAATAAAATAAAACCAATTACAAAACAGTCTTTGTCCAGATTACATTACAAAACCTGAGGCCCAAGTCCAATGGCCCAAATAAGAACAAACTTAGCATACAGGCCTAAAGAACCAAACCCAAGATCCGATTGAACTTAGCCGAGCCAGCTATTTTTAAAACTGAATGGGTGTAAATCGGGCATGACCCAGATTAATTACAACAGCCCGAATGGCCCAAGAGTTTTGGCCAACAAAAACCCTAAGGGTTCCAGAAGCGACTTCGCGCCACGCGCGTGCCCCCACGTGCATCACCATGCGCGCCACTGCTCGTGTCTCCATAGCCTCCGTACCGCCACATTAGCGCCTCCACGGCCTCCGTACCTGCGAAAGAAAACAAAACAAGGACAGCCAATACAACAAGAGAAAAAAAGAAAAAACAATTTTGTATTTTTCATTTTTTATTTTTGAATCGGCTATATAAAGACCGAAAAACAATCTGTAATTTTTCTTACGTTTTTTAATACAAAAATAGAAAGAGGTATATTTCCAGTCTTTTTCAACCTATTTTCATTTCTCTTATACTGCATTTATAGAGATAAGGAATAAAAATACGAACTTTTACCTCTTTGAGACGATCGGAGTCTTGAATCCAAAGCGTTTTGCTCGTTCTTTCATTTTTTGGTGGGATTTTGGTTATTTTGAGTCTAGATTTGGGCTTAGTGGGTTTTAGAGGGCTCAAATAGCCTCTCTAGGCCTCTCTGACCACCGTCAGCGGCTGTGGAGAAGGAGGAGCTCGACGGCCCGATGACCGAAGTTAAGTCGATTCCAGGCCAGAGCTCAGAGGGCCTTCAGAGAGTTTCGGCTTATTTTTTTTTGGAGGGTTTAAAATGTTATTTTTGAAGCTTTTTTTTGTATTTAAGGCCAGTGTATACGACGTCGTTTTGGAGTGGGTTATTAAGACCCAAAACGGCGTCGTTTCACAGCTATAGACTCGCGCGAGTGACCCGACCCGGGGAGGATCCGCACGTTTTTGATTGTTGGTCTATTTGTGCGCCAGACCCTTCTGCTTTTGCGGTATTTTGCAATGTAGTCTTGTGCCCGTTTTTTAAATTTAGCCCTGTTTTTTATTATTGTTGTAATTTAATCCCCAGGCTGTTGAGTGACTAGTATTGAAACGGCATTGTTTCGGGTACTCGGGATAATTTCCCAAGGAACCCTCAGAAGTTTGCACACGTGTTATTTTGGTCCTTAATAGCCTGATGTCATCCTTTATATTTTAAACCTTGAATTTTATTTTAATTTCAAATTCATCCTTTGCCATTTTTAATTTATTTATTTACTTACCTTTTGAAAAATGGTTATTCTATTTCGAATCTTTTTATATTTTGCTTATTTTAATTTTTTATTTTGTTCTTTTAAATATTTTATATATATTAAACTTATATATTCTTTAGTTAAATTATTTTTTTATATCATTTACTTTAAAATTTTGCATGATTATTTCTCTTAAATCTATATATATATATATATATATATATATATTAGTTTAAATTGTTTCATAAAATATTCTTTATTTTAAAATGGTTTCATGATTTTGTACATTTGTTTTTTATTAAATTTTTTATATTATAATCGCTTTATGTATTATTTAATTTAAATCATTTTATACATCAGTTTAAGTTGTTTTATAAATTTGATATTTTAAATCATTTTATATATTATTCTACCTTAAAATCGTTTTGCATGTTAATTATTTTAAACTACTTTATATTGTCGCGACTTATAGTCTTTATTTTAGATTAGTTTTGTCCTATGTTACTTATTGTCATTTGGCTTGCACTATTTGTTTTCAAACTCTCACTTGTTTCTTCATTTTGTTTTTTATTTTATTTTATTTCTTAGATTGGTTGAGTATAAATTTATACCTTTTATAATTAGTGCTATCATGTGCCTTATAATTCTTAATTTGTACTTGTTGGTTGTTGTGGTGTATTAGTGTAGTGTGGTGTATGGATTGATATCTTGCTTTGTATACTATTGTCTCAATACATCTCACTTGTTAAAAATGAGCTTTAATATCGTTGAGATTTTAAAATTATTCTATTCGAGGTTTAAAATGAGGTAATGCTTGCGTTTGGAAGCTTCGAGAAAATCGTGCCCTAACTTACTGGGTTCCAATTTCTCTCGTTAATTCCCTTTTCTTTTTAAATCGAACAAATAATTTTTTAAATAAAAGCTTATTCTTGAGAATTCAAGATGTTGTGTCCTAATGGATGTGACGTTTTATCATCTCGATATAAGAATTTCAAAAAGAAATAAAGGCGATATTTTATATTTGGAATTTTGAAAAATCGAGTCCTAACTTACTGGATTCCGGTTTTTCATTTGACCCAAAATAATTAAATATCCTTTTTGAATTTAAATGCATGAATTCTTCAAAAAAAAAAAAAAGGACAAGCTTAATTTTGAAGGATTGAAATGTTGCATCCTAACTTACTGGGTATGGCATTTTATTTCTTTGAGATAAGCGGGTCTCGATATTCACTTTGATTTGTTCAAGTGTTCTTTTAAATAAAAGGATCGTATTTTAAAGTCTTTTCAAGCGTTCGATGTTAGGACACCAAGTAATCAATTAGGTACCAATTTTGGGCATTACGAGGGTGCTAACCGTTCCTTGTATGTAACCGACTCCCGAACCCGCTTTCTCGAGTTTTGTAGACCAAAATTTGTTTCAATAAATCAAATTTTATGATCAATTTCAAGGTGATTCGATCATACCTCGAAAAAGGTCGGTGGCGACTCCATTTTCATTTTTTAAAGTCAATCCCTATTTTTTTAAATAAAAAATGGTTTCGAGAGTTGCAACATCCCTTGGCTATGTTGCGACACCCAAGGCAGTATAGCAATCCTAGCATTCTGCTCATTGTGTTGCAACATCAAGCTCCCCGTGTTGCAATATAGCAACCAACTTTGAATTCCTATGCCTTTGAATGGTCTCCTACACACTTACTAAGTATCTTAACTCGCCTTTAAGCCTCAATCGGCCTCTAAGGTCAATAAAAGACTCAAGATACACATTTTATTGAATTTAACTAAACTAAGAAAATATAAGTAAAACATACTAAAATTGCTCATATTCAAACTCCTCAAGTACGAAAACTATTTTAATCTACTACACCGAATTTCAGTAGATCAATGATACTAACAGGCTCGCTAGAATGAAATCCTGACTACAATTACTGACTAGTCCTTTGGGACGACACTGCGACAATGGTTTATAGGCTCCATAGAGAAACACTATGACGATGGTCTATATGCTCTATGGGGCGACACAATGATAGTGGTATACGAGTCCACCGAGATAGTAAACACAAGGATTTCAAGGTGTAAGACCATAGCTCGGCTATGAAAACCAATAGAGTCTATCAGGATAATAAACATGTAGATTTCAAGGTGTAAGATCATAACTCAACTATGATAACTAGTAGAGTTCGTCAGGACAGTAGACACGGGGATTTCAAAGAGTAAAAACATAGCTCGACTTTGGCAACCAATAGAGTCCATCTGGACATTAAACATGGATTTATACTGAGTAAGACCATAACTCGGCTATGGCATGTTGAACTTAAAAGCTGACAGGACAATGTAAGGGAGATCGAGATATGACTTACATGGAAGGTAACATGATTGGACGAATATGGCGCGTTTAAGAATGTACGTAAACAGAGTAAATCAAAGATCCTTCAAAATGTAAGGATAGGAAAAAAAATGGGTAGAAAAGTTTGAAGTTGCAGGTAAGCCTCGTAACGATGATTAATTATATTGAGTTATGTAGAACCCGTGGGTATGAGTCTGCAAGTTTTAGGCGAGTAAACTTGAAACGATGGCTACAATAAATGATCAAGCAGAACTTCATTCTAAGGGTCTATGGGTAAAAAGGCAACCAGAGACAAGTAAGTCCACTGAGGTCCACTCGAAGGTAATAATTACTCGAATGGTCTAACTGGTAGAGTCTATCAAGAATCTACAGAAAAGAGGAATATTGACCAGAACTAGGTAACACCGATTAAACCATATGAGGCTAACAGAAGAAGGAGTCCGCCAATAGTTACGTTGGACGAATAATCCACTGGAAAGTGGTAGGTTATAGTTAGATAGAAATTAGATGTTAATTTTAGTTATCTAGAAGATTATAACGAGACAAAGCCTAGGGCCAGTCTATAAGGGTAAGGATCCAAAATTAAAAAGAATACTAGTGGAAGACAGCCAGTGGTAGGCAATGAACCTTTATCCAAGAGTGTGAGGTAAGCTGGTTAAGGTGCAAAGGAATCTAGGGTGAGGCAGAATTAGGCCAAGACCATAGAAACCCCGTATCGGGAAAGGGGCGTATACATCTAAGATAGGCAGAATAGACAGGATTGTTGGAAACTTTTGGTTTAAAACATTTTATTTCCTAAGGTTTACAAAAGATTGTTGTGCATTATTTTCACAAAAGCTCATTAAGTTCATTTGAACTTACGAAAATACTGCTTATTTACAAGATAAAAGTTTGACCTAAGAATTGAGGGGAGGGACCAAGCTAGACACATTTAGTTTGAGGGGTGGACGTAGATGTCATTCATGCATATAGAGAGGCAATTTTTTAAAGGCTACGCCTCAGGATCAAATCAGATGTATTCGTGTTATAGACTTAAGTTAAAATTTTAAATAGTGTTAGGTCTACTAATGTAATAAAATTGTAATAATTGTAGCATTAGAATGATAAGGATATTTTTTAGCTGAAGCTACGTCTTGTAATTTTAATAGAGCCAAAATATTTATTATAAGTCAGACTAGAAGTCATGTTAAGTTTTTTATTTGACTATGAAATTCGGTACCCGAACTTGACGATCGGGTCGAATATAAGGAGTTACACTTTCCATCATAGATGCCACTAATAAACCACATCCTTCAAGCATTTCTCGATATAAAGATTGGGTTCTAGGAAGTTTAAATTGTGTTGGACCCGAAGAGTTCAATCTATCAATTGTTAAACAAATATCACAGAACTATAACATAATTTCGAAAAATCTTATAAATATTATTTCAATAATTTAAAAATAAAAAAGATTGAGTTGGAGATTTCACTATATTGAAGGCACAGTTGGTAGTGTGGTTGGTCATTCCCCCCTGACAAATACATAAATAAAAGCAATTTTGTTAGTATAATGAGCTTATTGATAAGTTTTGGTGGGAGGGAAGGAAAAAGAAGGGAGGATGGTATTTGTAGAGTGGAAGTCAACAACCATGGGAATCGACTTCCACTACATTAAATGGGATTGGTTAGGCAAACAAATGAATAAATATCCCGATCAAACCTTCCAAAACTAAACTTGACACTTGTGGGTATAAGATCCTTTGCATGGAATGGATTATTTTAGTGATTTAACACCATAAAAAAAACTAAACACTTGTGAGTGTTGAGATATCCCTAAAAAATGTATTTTAAGAAATAACTTTCTTAAAAACATATATTAATAAATAATATTAAAAAAACTAATAACATAGTATAAAGAAACATTTGTTTCGCATTTATTAGTTCATAGATACAACCCTATCTCTTTCTAGTGATACTCAGGATGAATATAGTAGCTATTGGTGCTTGCAAGCTACTCAATTTCACTCGAAAAAATCAAACCCAATTCGGTAATTATCGAGTTGAGCTGGATTTGAGTTTAGGAATACACGACTTGAATGGATCACAAGCCTTATCAAGTTTTTTCATATTTTTATATTATTAAATTATATTATTACCCTTAATATATATTATAAACCCTAAGCTTAATTATCGAACTAAGCTTGAGCTTAGGTATATAAATTGATAATTGAATTTAATTGAACTCGAATTTAAGTAGTTTTATTATATCTCGAGCCGAGTTAAAATTTAAATAAAAATTCAATTGAACTCAAGTTTAACAGTCTTGGGCTTAGATAAACTCGATTGCACCCCTAGTCGGATGTTTTAACATATGAAGAACCAAATAAAATTGCATTTAAGAATATATAAATAAACGTAGAAGGCCCTTAAAGACTATTTGGTTCAATTCCTATATACTTTATGGATTTTTATAATAGAATATCTCTCCTTGTTTAATTTAAAAAATAAATTAATTTTAAAAACTTGCTATAATCTGAAACCAATTTGTTGAAGGTAAAAAGTCAATAATGTAGCAAAAAAGCTTTAAGCTACCCACACTTTATAATTAAATACGTTTGGAACCAAAATAATATCAATTATACTTTAAACTGATATCTTTGAAATTTTGTGGCATATTAGGAGTATGAGTATAATCAAATTTATGTGATTTAAGTGCTAACACTTGTTGCTGCTTAACAACCTTAATTTGTAACCAAAATGGAACAACCTTCGTATCTCATCAAAATGTTAACATTATAAAAATGGCCCATGAACCAAGTCCTAACACCTAGTGTTAACATTATAATCATATTTTTATAATTGCCAAAACTAAACAAAAATGTGTTAAAAATCAAATTAATTTGTTCATTTTTATAGGGACCAAAAATGAAATTATTCCATTTAATGAAAGACTAGAAAATCTTAAATTTAATGTTTTAATTTTTGGGAAGACCTGAAAGGAAATTCTCCCGTTTAGTCAATGAGGGCAACTCCCCTGCTACGCCTTGAATAGAGGAACGAAATCCAGAAAGTACTGCATATTACAAGTTTTTCACGTAAATTTTTACCCCAAAGTAACAAGAGATTTGACGGAAACTCTGACCTCCTATACCCTTAATTTTCTATATTTAATTTTAAGTTTATTTCCAAAAAAGAATTAAGCCTTCAATTGAGTTCTTAAAGATGAAAAATTAATCAATCAAGCCCCTCAACTAACGTTGATCAAGTTTGGACATTAAGTTTTGTTGTTGTGACTAAGACTCCATTTGTTTCAACATAAAAGTTTCTACGAAAAATATTTTCAATCTTTTCTAATGCTTGTTTCGTGTAAAATAGGATAATCAATGTAAAAGGTTTTTCAGTCAAAATAAAATTACATCATTATTTCTGTAAAATGTCTTACCAAATCTTTTTCCATAAAACATTTTTCAAATTAATAGGGTTAACTATAACACCCCCATACCCAACCCAAACATCAGATCAAAGCACCGGGTTGTTAAATTATCTACTACATTCTTCATTTATCAAATATTTTCTTATAAACTTTCATAATTTATCAATTTAGTCCTTTTTTATCATAAAAGTTCAATATTCACTAATTGATCATATTAAATCAAATTTATTTCTTCTTACACTTTAATCACACAATTTATCTCAATATCTTATTTCACATATCAAATTTCTATGTATTTCACTTCTATTATTTCATCCACATATCTTCTCAAGTTTAACAATTTAGTCCTTGTCATCATAAAAATTCCATATTTTTCCACAATTTCACTTTTACAATGCTTTATGTATATTTCATCATCTCATAACTCATTCATTAAACTTTTATCATAATTTCCTTATTCACATATTAAATTGTTTCACACTTAAAATTTTGTACATTTTCAATTTAGTCCCTATTGCCATGTAATTTATTTTTCACCATATAAGAACTTTAATTAAATAATTCATTATACTATCTTATTTCACATAATTTTTTTATGAATATCACTTCTCTTGTTTCAATTATAAATTTCACAAAGTTTACAATTTAATCCTTAACATCATGAAGATTCATTATTTACTACAATTTCACCTTAACATCACTTTGTAATCAATTCACTACTTCATTTAAACTCTTTATCATAAATCTCAAGTGTATATTAGTTTCATTGGAAATAACTTTTATGAAATATTTTCAGGAAATCTGCCAAAATAACAGAAAACATTTTATACAAAGTCATCTAAACACAAAAAAATATTAGCTTTTTCAGAAAAATAAGTCATTCTCCAAAAAATAAAAAATGAAAATAATATAATTCTAGAATCTATTTTCAGTGAAACAAACGAAAATATTTGCAATAATTATTTGATTTTATAAATAAAAAAGTTATTAATTAAAAGATGAATTAAAAACAAAAAAAAACTTGAAAATAATATAATTATTGATTAAAAATATTAATTAAAAATAAAAAAAAAGATTGAAACAATGAAATAAAGAAATACATTAGTATGCTTATAAAAATAATGGAACTTGGGATTCAAAGATGTAATCTCAATTATCTAATTATCTAACCAAATGAGCTAATATGTTAAAAATATTAATTAAAAAAACTTGAAACAACATGAAATAAAAAAAAAGTACAATTGTGAGTAGGAGAGAAATTGAACTCATGACTCAAGGATAAAAGTACTAACATTTAACTATCTGACCAAAAGAGATGATTTGTCAAAAATATCACAAGGTGGTTAAACATCTTACTGAAAATGCATCCAACTTTCTCTCTCCAAAATCGACCTATTCCAATAAATATCATAGAAATCAACCTAAATAGTTAAAGTTCTTTAAAAATCAAAATTCTTTTCATAATTTAGCCTATTTTAAAAGGTATGTCCAATTCAAATATCCAATTCATTTATCATCTTCATCATAATAATAAATAAATAAATAATAAAACCAAATAAATAAAATGTTAATTAAAATTCACAAACTTTATTGTATGGTTCTTTCAAGAACTTTCTTCCCCTTACTTTTCAAGTTTCAAACTTTGTATCTTGCCTTTATTAAAGTATGATTCTCACTTACGTGTTTCATATTAAGACTTCGTTTGTTTCATAAAAAATGATAAAAAAATATTTTTTTTTCATTTTCTTATGTTTGTTTCATAAAAAACAACTTAGTTAATGAAAATTAAGTCTATTTTATTATAAATTGACTTACTCTTTTAAGAAATGAAGTCATTTTTCGAAAAAAAGCTCATTTATGAGTGATTTTATTTTATATAAAAATTAACTTGAATCAAGCTTAATATTGTTATATTAATAAAAAATATATTTTAATTTTTTTAAAATATTAATATAAAAATATTATAATGTTGAATATTGTTTAAAATACATATTTAATTATTTATATTTTTTTTCAAATAATTGTTTTGTTTATATAAAATCTATAACACCCCAAACCCGGCCTAGACGTTATGGCCGAATCTGGCGATGTCACATGAGAGTGTTTTGAAAACCGATTCGAATATAAAAACTTGTTTAGATTATTATCTTTTACTTAGTCGGAAAATATGTATTGGTTGATTTGCTTGAAAACATTTCTTTTACGTGGAAGCTTTGAAAATCATTCATGCATACGAAAACCTTTAATTTAGTTTAGGAAAAACACATTTGTTGTATCGCAGTTTATAAATCAATAATAACAATTTAAAATTCTCAAATTAAAACCAAGATTCCAAGTCCATAATACATAAATAATCCCAAAAGTAAATAAAGTGGTAAAAATATAACCCATAAATAAATGGTTCAAAAGTGGTGGTCACCGTCGAGCCCTCTGCTGCACCAATCCATCTACTGCTGGGTGTTACCTGAACAGTTTAAACAAATAAGGGGTGAGTTTTCGCAAACTCAGTGTGTAATCCCCACAGATAGCATGCACAAAGACATAAATCATTAACAGATAATTCGAGCCTAAGCCCTTTACAGTAACGGTGTAGGCCTTAGCCCACTCAGAAGCAGAATCAGATATAATTGGGCCTTAGCCCATACAGATATAGCATGCATAACAAATCAGAATAGCATAATCATGCCTACCAACCCTGCACACCATCTTCGTCCAACCTTACACACCATGTGGGGATAAAATCTGCCCACCCAGCCCTACACACCAAGTGTGGGGATAAAATCAACCCATCCAGCCCTACACACCAAATGGTACCGTAATGTGACACAAGTCAGAAATATGCAGCATAACTACCAGATATCAGGCTTAGAAGCCTTTCAGATACTTCCTTCACTTCATCAATCCCACCCCAAGGCAATGCAACATACATGAATAACATGCTATAATACAGATAAACAGATCATACGTCAATATTCAGAATGGTACAAATTACACATGCTAGAGATAACATGCTAAACACACATATCACATACTCAGATCATATAATTAGGGGTCACTGTAACTCTTACCGACCCTACAGTAGGTCCTAATCGACTAAGGCAACTCGAGTTACCTTATAGAGCATTTCAGATAAATGGGCACACACGCCCGTGTGGCCCACACGGCCCAAATTGGCCTTGGCCTTGTGGACCACACGACCTGGCCCAAAATCACACACGCCCGTGTAGACCCACACGCCTGTATGGCCCACACAGCCCAAATTGGCTGAGCCCGTGTCTCGCACACGGCCTCATCGTCCTTCACATGGTCGTGTCCGTCGTGCTTGTGTCGCGCGCGCACGGCCTGCCTCGTCGACCACACGCCCTTGCATCACCACACGACCTACCACACAGGTAGTCCACACACCTGTTTGGCGTTGACAGTGAGCTTTTCGGCTTTCATCGAATCCCTTCTTCTACGCAATCAGAGAACACACCTAGTTCGTTTTCGAAGCTAACGCACCCACGAACACTCCAGAACCTACATTCAATATATCTTAACTCTTAAAAACCCAAAAAGGAGCCTAAATCGATTAAACGCAAAAACCACGCTTTGGCTTACCACTACCAACGAACACTACCCTGATTCAAATTGTCGAATCACTGATTTCCAGTCTCTTGAATGACTCCTAAACAGCAATAAAACACCACTTAACACTTAATGAAAATCGATATTCGAGTTTAAGCAACAAAAACTTACCACACATGGCCCTATAAGATGATAAACAGAACGATTGAAAGCGTGAAAGGACACAACAAGTCGAAATAGGAGGAAAAACACTACTCAGTCTTTCATTTGAACTTAAATACCCACACGGCACTCCAGAACCTACATTCAGTATATCTTAACTCTTAAAAACCCAAAAAGGAGCCTAAATTGATTAAACGAAAAAACCACGCTTTGGCTTACCACTACCGACGAACACTACCCTGATTCGAATTGTCAAATCGCTGATTTCTAGTCTCTTGAATGACTCCTAAACAGCAATAAAATACCACTTAACATTTAATGAAAATCGATATTCGAGTTTAAGCAACAAAAACTTACCACACATGGCCCTATAAGATGATAAACAGAAAGATTGAGAGCGTGAAAGGACACAACAAGTCGAAATAGGAGGAAAAACACTACTCAGTCTTTCATTTGAACTCAAATACCCACACGGCACTAGCACAAAAATAATGCCTCAATATAGACTCAAACCCAAGACCTTCTTTAATCCAACACTCCTCCTAACCACTAGACTAGCAAGCTCATTCTGTTAAGCTTTTACAAATAAATTCTTATAAGTCGTTTAACTAAAGGTAAGGCTTTATTCAGTAAAAAGCCAAAAATTTTACCCAGCCTGAGACTTGAACTTAGGACCTCCTAAACATACCCAGAACACATAACCACTAAAACAAATAAATATTTATGTCAAACAATTACGAAAACATATTTACAGAATTTTGGGGCGTTACATAATCCTATAATATATTATTAATATGATTAATATAATATATTATTTTAATAAATTATTTAATATTAAAATTTTATTTTAATAATAAATTTTAACAATAATAATTTTAAATTTTAAATTCTAAATAGCATTCTTAGTATATTATTGAAAAATATTTATATTAGTGATTTAATAATAAATAATGATTTAATAATAAATATTTTATAGTATAAAATATGAATATTTTAATTATATAAATATGAGTATTTGTTTAAATCATGCTTAGCTTTACTTATCTCTTCAACTCTAATGTGTCATTATGCACTCATATATATGTAATCTATGTAATTTAAATTAAGTTTTAATTAGACAATTCATTATTAAGTTTATATATGATATAAATTATTATAAAATATTATCTTATTGAAAAATAAAATTTGATTTTCCAAAGGAAATTTTATTATAATATTTTGTACCAATTATATTTATATTGTATTTGTTTCACTACAAACAACTTTTAAAAAATGATCTCAAGAAAATTTGTCAAACAACAAAAAATATTTTATACAGAATCATCCAAATATCATAAAATATCAACTTTTTTCAAAAGATCAATTTATTTTCCAGAAATCATTTTCTAAAAGTTGTTTTCTTTAAAATAAATATAGCCTAACATACAATTTATGAAGCGGCTAGTTCATCAATGTAAAGTAAGTTATAATTGTTGTAAGTATTGTTCTAGGAATATATACGTTAGATTTACTAAAATTTTATTGAGATTAATTGAATAAAGTATATGAGAGATAAATTAGACACTGGATGTAACATCACTAACATTTAATCCTTACTAAAAGACATCTATTCATATTTTCCCTTCCAATGTCAATTCGGGTTTACACGTGTTCAAAATCATCAAAGAAGACAGAAATGAAAATATTAAGATCAGTAGAGAAAATAATTAAACACTATGGGAAATTAAAAATGACTTTTGAGTTTAGAGAAATTAAATTAAGAGGTGGATTAAATTGAAATAGTGTGAGAAGTCTTGGGCCATAGTACAAAATTTAAAAGTAAGATATGATGAAATTAGATGGATGAGAAAAAGAATAAGGACTTAGAGTGTAAATTGACCATGAAGTACATAGTTATGTGATAGTAATAATGATGAATATAATTTATTTTAATTAAATGTTAGAAAAATGGAGGATGGATAAATATTTCATTAGAAAATTGTAGAATATTCCATCATCTTTCTTTTTCTATTCTCCTTCTTCTCACGTTACCTTCTCCCATCTATAGAAAAGTTTTTTTCTGTTCATTTTAGTCCTTCTCCACCATTTTAGCCATACCAAGCTTTTAAACTTTAAATCCTACCAAAGGTTTTAGTAAAAAAACCATAGGAATTTCATGATATGATTAGTTTTGGTGGTGATAGCAATGATACACTTCGAGGAGAAAAGAAAAGTTATGGATTTTAAAAGTTAAGGTAAGATGATGAAATTTCTTAAAGATTTCATGTTTATTTCACTCTAATACATGGAAATAATGTAGGGTTCTTGTTTTGATATTGAATGATTTGTATATGTATTATGTTATTGAAGAGAAAGAGAAGAAGGGTGAATGACAAATTGGAGATAAAGGCAAAGGGGTTGCAAAAGAGAAAAGAAGGAAGAAGAAACACTTATCCAAGTATTTTTGTTGCAAGTATATCAAGAAATTTACTTTATATTACTTAAACCCTTTATGAAAATTTGATGAATTAATTTAGCAATATCATGTAATCTTATTTTATATATTAAAATGATGCCTTGTATTATGAAATTTAATTGAAAGAGGGGTTGAATTGTAACACCCTAAACTCAGCCTAGACGTTATGGTCAGATCTGGAGATGTTATTGCAAGTTCATTTGAAAACCCAAAATCCGTTGGTTTTGAAAAGGCGTCATTAGCTTTCCTTACATGAAAATTTGATTTATTTAAGAACTTATCTTTCTTAACTGATTTGTGAAACGGTTGTCTGTTTTCATTTTCTAAAACATATAAGTTTGCAACGAAAATCTTTAGCGTGTTAGATTTTGGAAAACACCACTTATTGTTTGAAAATCCATTGTTTTGTAGGAAAACCGAACATCGTCAATAAAAACGGTTAATCAATTTTGAGAAAAAAATAATAATAAAGTCCAAAACCAAAATAGTCCCAAGTGTCCAAATAGTCCAAAATTTACAAAACACCTTAACTCCATATTTAAATAAATCAAATGTAGCAAAATATTATAATTGAGCTCCTGTCGCACCGATCTGCCTAAGCCTATAACAGCCCGAATTAGGGGCTAAACAGAAAAGTGGTTTCGAAACCATGAATCCGAGGTTTAAAATATTATTCCAATTTAGTTTTAATGTTTATTGAGTGTTTGAATAGTTATGTGAAATTTTGGTGTGTGAGTTTTATTGGTTACATGTCCAATTTAATAGGTTTGACTAAATTGCAATAAGTGAAAAATATGGGTTTTAATCCATAAAGGTATTTGATTGAATTGGGTTTCTAAATTAGATGTCCTTATATGGTAATTAAACCATTTTAACTTAGTTTGGACAAAAATGCCCAAGGAAGGGTGGAATATCAAAGGTTTTTAATGAATGGCATTTTGGTCATTTAGTTAATAAAAGAATTAAAAGGGAAAATAAGGCCAAATTGTGTTCATATCTCTTCTCCTTGGCTGAATATTGGGGTGAAGCCATAACTAGGGTTTTGTTGATTTTCAAGCTCACAAGTAAGTGCAACCGAGCTCTGTTTTTAATTTTCTTCGTATTTTTGAAATCCTCGTAGCTTAATCTAGCTATTTCTACCATTATTTTAAGCTAGTGTTAATGTTTAAAATTTTACCCATTTGTGACATGCAAGTAATTTGATGTCTAATGGTGGAATATGAAAGTTTAAGGTGTGGTAAACTATGATTTCTAGGTGATTTTTCATAAAAGTCCCTAATAGGGACCAAATTGTAAAGTTAACAAATTGTGTGGTAAAAGTATGAATTTATGACGATTGTGGGCTGTTTTGAATGCCATTGGGATTTAGCTAGGCTTGGGTAACCAAGGAAATGGATACATTTCAATTTACGAGCCTAGGGACTTAGTTGTAAAAATTGACAAAGTTAGGGGTAAAATGGTAAAAATTGTCATAGAATGATTTTGGACTAAATTGAGTAATATGTGTATTAAACGAGTTAAATGTGTCATTGTAGATCGAGAAGATCAAGGAATCAACCTTGACTGGGATAAGGGCAAGGTTTCGGATTAATTTGCAAAGTGCCGCTTTTTGTTGTCGAGGTAAGTTTATATGTAAGTAATACACCATTTTGATTTGTACATTAATAATTTTGATGTATGCTATGAAATATTGATATTGGAAAATTTTCTATGATGTTGAAAGTTTTGGGAAATGGGAGTTACCGTTGAACCTTCGAAAAAGCAAGAGATACAGATAAAATGTAGCTAGGTCACATGGGTGATAAGGTGAACTTCACCATGTGTACACGAGAGCTACGGATCAAAGATAGATAGGTCACATGTATGATAAGGTGAGCTTCACCATGTGCACCCGAGAGCTATATTATATGTAGCTAGGTCACATTGGTAGATCCGAGGGACTAGACACCATGTAGACACGAGAGCTACGAGACTTATTAGCTAGGTCACATGGGTGATAAGGTGAACTTCACCATGTGTACACGTTAGCCGAGTATGGGTTAGTGGAGCAATGTGCTGAAAACCACCGAGTATTGAATGTTAATCCGAAAGGTTCAACGGGAAAGTTCACTAAAGAGATTTGGTGTGGTAATATGATATACGAGTGCAGGTACATTCTTTTGAGCAAGTGTAATTGTGGGTAATTGCACATGGGTGCAAGGGTGCATGTGGACTTGTGTAGGTGAAAATAATGTGCATGATTTGTATGGGAATAATGGTAAGATTAGGTGATAAGTTGGTGTGTGAAAGATAACCATTGGGATTGCTAAATGTTGCTATGATGTTAATTATTTACATATAGACTTACTAAGCTTTTAAAGCTTACTCTTTCCTCTTTTCCCTTGTTTTATAGATTCAGTCGAGCTAGCTCGGGATTGGGATGTGTCAAAGAATCACCCACATTATCAGCTTTATCTTTTGGCATATTGAAATGAACTCCTTAGACTATGGCATGTATAGGTAGAGGTGTGCATGGCCCGCCCGAAAAATGGGAGGGTTTGGGTAAAAATTTAGGCCCGAAAAATGGGCTTGGATAAAAAAACGAGGCCCGTTTAAAAATAGGCAGGGCCTTGGGTAAGATTTTTTAGGCTTGATTTTAATATTAAATTATTATTTTTTAATCCTTTTTTATTTTTAACTTTAAGTAACTTTACTCTTTTTGTTATTCACTTTCGTTTAGTTGCTGCTACTGCCTTCCTCCCCTTATTCTCATTTCCAAACCCAAATCCCTAGCTCAGCACCACCTCCACCGATCTACCGATCCAGTTGTCCGTCAGCCACTTCCAACTAGCCTCAAGCTCAGCTCAGCTCAGCTTCTTTATTTTTACTTCTTCATTTGCAGTCTCGGTAGTTGATCCAGTTGTCTTTTAGCTTTTTCATTTGCTATCTTCTTCACGGTAAGCTTCTTCTTCTTCTTCTTTATTGCTGCCATGTTTCTTACTGTAATTATTTTGGTGAAAATACTGAAGTAAAAGCAAGAATATATAGACATATGCTATTGCAGCTATTCAAGTCACTGGACACAAACAAAGGTAGGCAAACATGGGATTTGGTTGGTATTCTTATGTTTGCCAATTGCTACCAATGTCTCTTCTTTGGCCCTCTTTCTCTTTTTCTCTTTATGTAAATTTTTTTTCCATCTTTTATTTGATGTCTTTAAAACAAACACTTCTGGTTTAACATTAATTTCCAAGAGGATCATGACATATATTAGGTTTCATTGGACAACTTTGGGTTATCTTCAAGATAATTTAAAATATTATATCTAATTAAGAATATTTATATTTTTCAGAAAACATAAAACTATAATTAATGAAGTGTGTTTTTAGATAATAATTACATAATCTTTAATCAACTACTTGTTTAAGCAATAAGTAATGATATCCATAATCATGGCTTTCGGTCATTTGAGAACATAATGGACCAACTCCATATGACAAGTCATTATAATTTATAAACCCCAGAAATAAATCCAAATAAAATCATCATTTTCTTTCTCTATTTTTGAATTCTATTCTTTAATGTATTTTTTAAATCATTAAACATTGCCATTAAATTACTAATCTGAAAATTAATCACTCAGCAATTTATATGTAATGAATAAGCAAAAGTCAAACAATAAAATATGTAGGAAATAATTTCTAATAAATTAAAATAAATAAACTAATTTTTCAATTCTCATAAAATTAAAATAAATTAAATATGCTTGTCCCTTTATGCAACTTCCTTCCTCGTTTCTCCACATCCTTGAGCTCCATAGGTGAACCACTAATTGACTCATTGCTTGAACTATGGTTATTATTATCACCTAATTCAATCACCACATAATCTTCATCACCACCATTACTGATTGGATCTTGTGGAGCTAAGCTTGGTGCATTGATGGTACTACTCGAAATACTCGTTCTGTAAAGTGGGCAATTCGCATTGTTTTGAAGCCAAACATCAATGCAATCTATATGTCATGATCAGAATTATCTTGATCTATTTTTTGGTTGGACTAAACTAATTGGTTGGGGTTTCAATGACTGTTTAATTATTGCCAAACTATAGATAATTTTGTTAGGCTTGTGGTAGATATGTAAATAAGATGAAGCCATTTGGTCTCAATTATAAATTGTATCATAATTATTAGATATTTTTAGTATGAAAATTAATAATCTTTTGGTTTATTTGGATTTTAGGACTTGAGTTTTTATGACTATGGCTAGTTCGAACAGTCTTATACATGTGGATGATGGGTTTAATGAGTATAAAAGTGCTGCCAAATGTCAAAAGTCTACCATTTCAAAGGTGTGGGATGAAATGAAAAAGCTTGAATACGAGAATAAAAATGAATTGAAGGCACAATATAATCATTGTAAGACTATCTTATCTATTAAATCTTCTAGTGGAACCTCTCATTTAAGACGTCATCTAAATAGCTATTTGAAAAAAGTTAATAAGGACATCAGTCAATACACCATAGCCACTCAACCATCAGTAGGAGGTGTTCCATTTATAAAAAACTACAAGTTTGATGCTGATGAGTGTCGTAAAGCTGTTTCTACTTTTCTTGTATGCGGTAAGCATTCATTTAGGACAGTTGAAGAACTGAGATTTAGATACATGATGAGTATTGCTAGTCCTAATTTTAAGAATATAAGTAGATATACAGCTGCTAGGGATGTCCTAATGTATTATACAAAAGAGAGATATCGTGTTAAAAAAGAGTTGGCTAAAGCACCTGGTTTAATTTATCTAACTTCTGATAATTGGAACTTAGAGCATACTAATGATGAATATATTTGCATTACTGCTCATTGGGTTGATGAAAATTAGAAGCTACAAAAGAGAATCATAAGGTTTAGAGCTTTATTTCCTCCGTATGATGGTTTGAACATAGCGGATGAACTTGTTTTATGTTTATCTCAATGGGGTATAGACAAGAAAATTTTTAGCATCACTTTGGATAATGCTTCTTATAATGATGTTATGGTTTTTTGTCTTAAAAATCGTTTTCGTGCAAATCAAGCTATTTTATGTAATGATGCTTTTTTTCAAGTTAGATATTGTGCACATATATTGAATCTTATAGTTAAAGCTAGTTTGGAACTTGCTGATGATGTTGTTGGTAAGATTCGACATGGAATTAAGTAGATAAAAAAGTCGAGAATTCGTAGGAAAAGATTTTATGATGTGGTTGACAAAAGTTTTTATTTGAATGTGACCAAAAAGTTGCGTCAAGATGTCTGTGTGAGATGGAATTCTACTTATTTGATGCTTGAATCTTCTCTTTACTATAAAGATGTGCTAGATTATTGAGGCCAACGGGATAAAGATTATCAAATATTTGTACTTTCTAACGAAGAGTGGAGAAATGTTGCTATTCTTTGTAAATTTTTGAAAGTCTTTTATGATGTGACTTGTGTTTTTTCTAGTTCTAATTATCCAACAGCTAATCTTTATTTTAGAGGGGTTTGGAAGGTTCACAAGGTATTGCTTGATACAGCTAAAGGTCCTTATTCGTTTTTAACTCCAATAGTTAAGCAAATGCAAGAGAAATTTGATAAATATTGGACTGAGTATTCGTTGATATTGTCATGTGCTGCAATTTTAGATCCTCGTTACAAGTTGAATTATGTGCAGTATTACTTTACTACAACCTATGGTATTCATGCTTCAGATTTTGTTGAAACCATTCTTAGCAATCTTAGACTCTTGTTTGACGAGTATGTTAAGAAACTCAAATCCACGTCTTACTCTTCGGCTGGGAGTTCTAATGTTTCGGATAAAAATCCTGTTGATTCTAGTTTGGATGAACACAATGTTAATAGTGTTGATTTTTGGGGAGATTTTGATGAGAGTGATGATTATAAACGGTATTTAAATGAATCTAGCACTAGGAGTGAAAAGTCACAGTTGGACATTTATTTGGAAGAACCAGAGCTTGAGTTGAATAGTCAAATAGATGTTTTGGATTATTGGAGCAAAAGTTCAATTCGATATAATGAGCTTTCATTATTGACTCGCGATCTTTTGGCAATTCCAATATCAACTGTAGCTTCCGAATCGGCTTTTAGCATGGGTAAGAAAGTTATCACACCTTTGAGGAATTCACTTAAGCTAAAAACAGTTCAAGCTGTTGTTTGCTTGAATGATTGGATGCGAGTTAAGGGATTTTCAACAGGTAATTATTATTCTCGTTTTATTGTTGTAATTTTATATTATTTTTTTTATCAATTTGATTATCTAATTATTTATTCTTATTTCATGTTAGAAATTGGTTGCAAGAATGATGATGACGATGAGGACGATGTTTCTTCAATTGCAATTTAGGTTACCTTCCTTTCTAATTGTTGACAATTTAATTTAGCTTACAATTTATATTTTGTTATAAAATTAAATATGTTGATTGGTTAATGTATAGATATTTTGGTTGGTTGATTATATTTTGCAGGTTTTTGGTGTTGTTTTGGTATTGTTGGTGATGCTTTTTTGTGCTGTTTTGTTGTTGTTTGGTGCTGTTTTGCTGCTATTTTTTATGCTGTTTTGCTGCTGTTCTGGGTTGTTTTGCTGCTACTTTTTGTCGTGTTTTATTGTTCTTTTGCAACTATTTATTATGTTATCTGTTGTCGTTTTTAATATCATTTTGATATTGTAAAACTGTTATTTTGTTATTAATTTGGTTATTATTTTAGTTCTAATTTGTTTCAATTTTAATATAACTACTTTTTTATTATATTTTCAATTTATGCATTATTTTAAAAATTGTTTTAGTCTCATTTTTATTTGTTTTTTGTTTTAATATTTATTTTTATGTTTTTAAATGTGTTTGATTTATTATATTTTAAAGTTTTCTATTTAATAAAAAAAGAAAAAAATTAATATGGCCTGGCCGGGCTCGGGCTTACCAATTTTTTCGGCCCGGGCTTGGACAAATTTCTAGGCCCATGTTTCGAGCCGG
Source organism: Gossypium stocksii (assembly GCA_020496765.1). Taxonomy (NCBI): domain Eukaryota; kingdom Viridiplantae; phylum Streptophyta; class Magnoliopsida; order Malvales; family Malvaceae; genus Gossypium; species Gossypium stocksii. The sequence goes on from CM035622.1 coordinate 63,753,947, forward strand.
GCAGGGCCCAGGCCTTGAAAACGGGCCTAGAATTTTTTATAGGCCCGGTCCGACCCGGCCCGGCGCATGCACACCTCTATGTATAGGGACTTAATGGTGTTGTAAAGGTTAAGTAGGATTGATAACCATGTGGGTATGTGTCTCTTTTTGTGATATTTTGTAATTAAGGCATTGTGATATGACCAATAATGACGTTGTTTTACTTATCTATCCTTATGAGGCATTTCATAGAATGATTAGTGCGTTTGTGTGTGGTTAAATTAAAATAGATGATTGATGGTTAAATGAAGCCATTTAGATGCCTAAAAATGTGTAAGTCATGTGGTATTAAAAGTGGTATAGTTAGCATGTGTTTTGGGGAAAAGAATGGCTTGGAAAATAGCCTAACTTAGGGCCATACGGCTAGCCCCATGACCATGTGCGTAGGGCGTGTGAATGTTGCATGGGATTTTTGGAGACTAAGGATGTCACACGGTCTGGTCACACGGGCTTATCCCGTGGCCATGTGACCAAAATTGCATGTTGACATTATAAATAGAATACCCCCAGTTTTTCACACGGGGAGGCCACACAGGCGTGTTGAGGCCGTGTGAAGGACACGAGTCAAAGGCACGGGCGTGTGCTCGGCTGTGTGAAAACTCCTATAGGTTTGAAATAAAAAACATTTTTTCAAAAATTCAACACAGGTTGGGGACACTGGCGTGTGTGACTACACGGCCTGCCCACACAAGCGTGTCCTTGTCTTACACGGGCGTGTGCCTTGTTTTTGACTTAATTTTCCAAAATTTTTCTAAGTTCTCGGTTTGGTCTCGGACCACTCCCAAATCATGTTTTGGGCCCTGTAGGTCCATTTTAATGATCGTAGGATAAATATTGTGTAAAATTTTTAAATTGGAACTAAATTTTTGGTTCGATTGTGTATAATTGGTTATGATATTGTCCGGTAATGCCTCGTGCTCGGGTAAGGTGATAACCTGGATAATGGGTGTTACAAATAGAGGTGATCATGGGCTGGGCTAGACCGGGTTCGGGCCGGGCCCAGAAGAAAATTTAGCCCATTTTTTATGCCCGGGCCTGGCCCGACCCGAAATATGGGCTTGAAAATTTGTCTAGGCCCAACCCAGAATAAAAATGCTAGGCCTGAGCCCGGCCCAAGCCAGTCCATATTAATTTTTTTTGTTTATTTCATTAAAAAAATTTAAAAATATAATAAATTAAATACATTTAAAAACATAAAAACAAATATTAAAACAAGAAATAAAATAAAAATGACACAAACAATTCTTAAAACAATACACAAATTAAAAATATAATAAAAAGTGGTTATATTAAAATTGAAACAAGTTAGAACTAAAAATATGGTTAAAAAATTAAAAATATATATTTATATAATTCGGGTCAGGCCGGGCCTGGGCCAAAAAAAGTTTGCCCGAGGCCCGACCTGTTTTCTAAACGGGCCTCGTATTTTTGACCAAACCCATATTTAGGGCCTATATTTTTACCCGAACCCTTCCATTTTTTAGGTAGGCCTTCGGGTCGGGCCGGGCTGCCCAACCCATGATCATCTCTAGTTACAAAGCCTGAGAGTTACTTGAAAGTGACAGACAAATAGAGAGTGAGTAACTTTTTAAATCAATATCACAGATTAAATTTCAAACATAATTCATAATAGGACAAATACAAAACATATATCACATATAGAAACAGAAATAGATGCAAATTTACAATCCTACCCCCATCGCTACACATCATCTCCGACCATCCCTACACACCATATAGCGTATTAAATACTCATCCAACCCTACACATTGCTTAGTGTCGGTACGACATTTTTCAAAATATTTACAGCTTAGATGCCAAATCATTAGGCTATTTATTGCCGTTTACAGAAATATGTGTGGCTAAGCCACCAAAGATTGCAGGTTATTATACTTCCTACACTTCCTCCATATACACAAATCTCATCCCAAATGCAAATACAAATATACCAAATGCCAGATATGTATATGTCATACATGTTCAAAATCAAACTCAAGTCATGTTTATTAGATATCAAGCCATACATAACATTTTTCAGTTCATACATAGCATTTTACATATTTTACTTATCTTATATCATTTCAAACATGCATATTTATATCTAATTTTACACTAACAGATGGTCAGAATTCGTATTTTATAGTTTAATTTATAACATACCGACCCTATGAAAAGCCTATGATCAATCCAAAAGATGTTTGTGGCCTTAAGAAAAAAATTAAAATTTTGGGCCCACGTGCCCGTGTGGCCCATACGGCCTAAATGGTCAGCCTGTGTTGTCCACACGGTCTCATAGATGCCTGTGTGACCCACACGCTTGTATGGCCCACACGGCCCAATTAGCCTAAACCTTGTGTCTCACACAGTCCAGTATACAACCGTGTGTCACAAACGGCCTACCACACGACCAGGCACACGGCCGTCTGATGTCAATAGTCTACTTTTTCGGCTTTCAACATTCATTGTTTTTCGAGTTTTTCGTTACACACCTAGTCTGATTTTGATGCAAAATCACTCATGAGAATTCCAGAACCTAAACACGTCAAATAAATAACACCAATTTCAATAATGATTCGCGAAACTGTTAACCAAACCAAATTTTTTCAAAAAAAATTAACAGAACCGTAATATTTCGGTTAATTCACTCGATTAACTGAAATTTATATGTTTTTATTTTTTGGTTAAAACAAGTATAAAACATATCAAAAGAATAGCTAAATTGAAAATGTTCATTTGACCGAATTAGCCGAATTAAAACTACATATAATTTGTATTATTAGTTATTAAGTTCGGTTAATTCAATTAATTTCCTAATTTCGAACCGAATTAACTGATAACCGAACTTCTAAAAACTCATTAGCCGACTCTGAACAAATTAGATTGGTTAACCGACTAATTAACTAAATTAGACTGGTTCGATCGATTAATTTAGTTTTAATCGAAATTTGAACACACCTAAGCACAAGTTTGGTAAAACTTTTGAGCAAACTAGAGTACCTTTATTTTTCATCATATTAGTAAGTTCACATTTAAAAATAATTATAATATTTAATTTAGACTCATTAGTTAAAAGGTTGAAATAAAATAGAAGTTATGATAATTACACATTTAAAAATAATTATAATTATATTAATAATTATACATTTACAAATAATTAAAATTAAAATTAAAATTATTCCTTAAAAAATTGTGCTAATCTTAAAATTAAGTTATTATTTGAATAGAATTTCAAGTATAAAATATAAAAAATTGTGATAATTATAATTTACAATTATTAATTTAAAAAATATTAATATAAACAATGATTAATTTTATTGATGTAAAATAGAATTATTATTTAAATAGAATTTTAAGCATATTAATTAACAGAGTTAACTTATGTTAATAATTATTATTTTAAATAATTTTAGTTTATATAAATTAGATAAAGAGTGTGTTGAATATATACGTTCAAAATATTTTAATTATTATTTAATTTTTTATAATATTTAGATTAATAAATTAATATATTTTAATTATATTTAATAATTCAAATAAAATTATTATTTTATGGTAATTAGTGAAAGTAAAATATAATATTAATATTAAAAAGTTAATTAAATATTAAATGTAATGGTTGAAGGACAAAATTGAGATAAGTTAAAGTTTAGGGTAATTATCTTTGGTAAGAAAAGTAGCTTGGTAATTAAGTTAGGGGAAAATATATATTTTTTTGAAAATCCACACATTGTGAGTGTTATAGGCCAATTTTGGCCTGTTTGTATCTAAACCCGGGGCCCATTTTACAATACAACCCCACCTTAACCAAACCCCACAAAGACAAACCCAAACCCAAATAACCATAAAACACCTAAAAATCAAAGAAGACAAAACCCTAACCCTAGGTTGCCGCCCCTAGCTTTTGATAGCCTCTATTGCCACTGCTCCACTGCCTCTCCACCGCCATTTACCTGCAAAAGGAAGGCAGAACAATCAAGTAGCAAAACAAGTTGTAAAATAGGCTATGTTGAAACCATTTTTTAACGGGTTTGAGAAAAACGGGGTTGACTTTTAAAAACGAAAACGGGAGTCACCACCAATCTTTTTAGGTGTGATTGGATCACCTTTAAAACATTTTGTTTTAAAATCATTAGTTTTGGTCTACGAAATCAGAAAACGGGTTCGGGAGCCGGTTACGTTTGAGGAAGGATTAGCACCCTCGTAACGCCCAAAAATTGGTACGTAATTGATTATTGAATGTCTTTAATGTCGGAAATTTAAAAATTTTAAGATGCAATCCTCGTTAAGATATTTCGATTTTGAAAATTAGGGCTTACTCGTGTCAAATGAATCAAAATATTACATCCAATAAGTTAGGACGCATTATTTTTAAGACATTCAAGGCTAAGTTAACCATTTTTGAAAATCCCTATCTTGAAACGACAAAATGTCATAACTAGTGAGTTAGATCACAACGCTTTGAAATTTCAAAACAGTTGCTCGTATTTTGAAAACTTTAAAACTCAGAAGGGTGCTTGACTATTCGAACTCAACGAGAAAAGTTACAACCCAGTAAGTTAGGGCACTACTTTTCTCGAAGCTTCCAAATACCAAACATTACCTTTTTATTTTTATAAAACTTTTGGAATATTGTTTTAAATGACGTTTTAGAATGACATTTCATATTACATGACATAGGTATTTAAACAATATATATTGCTAAATATTATAACGTTTCATACAAATGCAATCACTACATGTAAAAAGGCAAAATAAGATAATACAAATAATCATGCTAAGCAAATAGGAATATAGTAAAAAGAAGACATAATAAATATAATGATTTATATAATAATATATCATAAATAAAACATTAAACAAATAAATATATAAAACATAAGACATCGCAAATATTAATGTGGAAAACGTATATAAATAGATGACATGCATAAAAATGGATTAGTAGAATTTGCATAAAATATAAAACATACAATCCAATAACTTAATATACATACGAATGGATTAGTGAATAAAGGGATGCATATAATACAATATATTAATATACATGTATATAAAATATGTATTTGAAAATAAACTATAAAAATAATACATAATGTAATAACAATATATCGATTTTAAAATGTAATAATACTAATTAAGAAAACAACGTATAATGACAATTTTTAAACTAGCATTTAGTATATAAAAACATATGTAATATAATACTAATACACCAAATCTAAAATATAAATAATAACATATATTAAAACATAATATTCGATAATTTCAAAATGATATTTAACATATATAATAAAGAATATATAATAAGAATAATATACAAAAGGGAAAAAAATAATTATAAAAATATATAGGTTTAAAGTAATAAAATATATATAATTAATAATATAATATAATATTTAATAACAAAATGGTATTTAGTGTACATAATTAATAATAATATATAAGAGGATTAATATATAATAAAATAATTATAAAGATATGAATTTAGAATAAAATAATATATAATGTAAGAATAAGTAACTAATAATAAAATAAACATATAATACGAATAATAATTTCAAAATAAATAATGTATAACAAGAATAATAATATATAAAATGATATATAAAATAATTATAATATATGATATAAAAGTATGTAAGTTAAAATAAAGTAATACATATATAAATAAATAGTTAATAAAATAAGTATATAGTACGAGTTAAAAATATAATATTAAATAAAAATAATATATAAATATAATAATACAAAATAATAACAACGTATTTAATATAATAAATAATATGATGAGTAATAAAAATAGTATAATAATGACAATTTACATAACATAATAGTATCAAATATAATAAATAATATAAAATGGAAAAATAGTATAATAAATAATATAGTAAAATATAATGATAAATAATGTAATATAAAACTAATATAAATATAAAAATGATATTAGATAAAAACATATATAATAGCGTTTATAGTAAAATAAAGAATAAAATATTTTTAAATTAAAAATGTAAAAAGGATTAAAATTAGAATTAAATAAAAATACAGGGTTAATTTTAAAATAAATAAAAAAAATGAATTTTGAACTCAACTAAAACACGCGTTAAGATCAAGGGACTCATTGGGTAATTTAACCCTTGTCTTGAAACGACTCCATTTTGTGGTGTTTTAAAATGACCTCCAATGACTTAATTGAAGCAAAGGCAAAATACTCGGGTACAATTAAAAGCAGAAATAAACTTAACTTTAAAATATAAATATGCGGAAAGACCAAGGGCGCAATTAGCCCCTTGATCAAAAAACACGCGGATCCTTCGGGTCGGATCGGGTCGGATTCTGGGTCCTATATAAGTTAAAACCGGTTTAAAAAAAATCATTTGAAGTCTGTTTAGGAAAAAAAAAACTTTAAACACTCTCTCCGTCCCCTCTCTCAATCCCGAATCCGACCAGGGCCCTAGTGATGGTCCACTGCACGCGCCTCCACACGCGCCGCTGTGCGCAATGGTCGGAGGTTCAAAACCTCCCTTTTTTCAGCATAAGTCGCAAAGGTAAATTTCTTTAGTCTATTTCTAATAATATTTGCAAACTATTGATTCGAACAGAAAATAGAAATAAAATAAAAAAAACCAAATGAAATCGCAAGACAAAATCACTTTTTCTCTAAAAATGTTTGCTTTTGGGTGTGAATCTTTGTATGTATTTCGTGATGAAATCGTTGTCCTTACACTGTCTGTTTAAAGGCTTTTTATAGCCAAAGTAAATCGGAAAATAAATGTTACAAAATTGTTTCTTGATTCTCTGCCATGTTTGTATTGCTGTGCTCTTTCCTCTTTTGTAGGTAATCGCGAAGATCCCGTGGCCAAGGCGCGTTGATTCGTGCGCCGATTATGGCGCGATACGAGGCTAGATGGTTGCGACGTGAGACAAGAAGCCCTCGATTGCGGCGTGACGATTGGCCTGGCTTGAAGCTTGCGGCGTGAAGGCTTCTGGAAACCCTAGGGTTTCCTGATTCAACTCAGGTGTCTGGGCCATTTGGGCTGTTTCAATTGTTGGGCTGTTGGGTAGGCATAGGCTTAGTAGTTTGGGTCTGGTTAAGGCTAAGAGTTTGGGCCACGGGTTAATTGGTATTTTGGGTAAAGGGTTGTGTGTTAAATCTGGTATTAATGTATTGTAGGGTATTTGGGCCTATATTATTTGGGTTCTGTAAAGGATTTTTGAATGGACTGTTTTAAAATAAATAAATATTTATTTATTTAATTTTCTATTTTTGGTTCTTTAAGGCCTGGTCAAATTTGGGCTATTACAGGCTATATAAGGTCACAAAACAATGTAATAAGGGAGGATTTTGATATATGAATACAACCACAAAAATAGACATTCAAAAATACACAAATACAGTGATTCGAAGCATAAAAATCACAATAGAAAGCAAGCAACCAAAGAGAGAAAGAAGAGAGAAAGAGAGCAAAGGGGCTAAGGTCATTTTGTTTTTACATATTCTCTTCTTTTATTTACTTATTTATATATATATATATATATATATATATATATAATTTTAATCTATTTCAAATATATACATACATATCAAAAAACACACGCATAAAAGAGGGCAAACTTATCTTTTTGATCGCCGAAGAAAAATAATTTTTTGCGGTCCTCCGGCCGCCGTATACGGCGGCACCGTCGCTGAAGGACGGAGGCCGACGGTCTGTCTGGTGACCGGAATCGCAGAGGGGAGAGGGACTTCAGATTTTTTTTGAAGTTTTTTTGTTTAAAATGAAGAAAGAATGAAATTTTACAAAAAAAAAAAAAACATGCCTTAAATACTAAATCAAAACAGCACCGTTTTGGTCGGCTTCCATAAGCCCCAAAACGACGTCGTTTTGATGACCCGACCCGAGATCCGACCCAAACCCGCCTAGGGTCCGCGTCTTTTAATTCAATGGGCTATTTGCGCTTTTAAACCTTTCGCGTTTTCTGCTTTTTAAATCAAGTTCAAATTTATTTTCAATTTGGCCCTTGATTTTTGCTTGATTTTCAATTAGATCCCCATATTGCTATGTGTTTTAGGCCAGAGGGATTTATTACATTATTGCTCCCTGCACCATTTTCGTGCTTTCAAATCAATCCTTCTCTCCTTATTTATTTTCAAAATTAGCCCTAAATTTCTGTTTTGCTTTCAATTTAATCTTTATTTCTTTATTTTATCACTTCATTAACTAATCGCACTATTGTTTATTATTATTAATATCATTATTATTATTATATGCTCCATCTCGTTATGTTTGCTATTATAGTTATTATATTATTATTTTTTCTTATTAATCCATTATTGTTTTCTACTTTTCTATTATTATTATTAGCTTTATTAATACATTAGTAGCTCTATTATGTTTCACTTTGGTATTATATTATATTATTACTCCTATTATTATTACTAATATGATTATTTTCATTTTTATTTATATTCTTACTATTAATACCCCTTTTTATATATATTATTTTTAACTATATGTTATGTTACTTATGTATATATTGTATTTATATATATATATATATATTTTAATATTATAGTTATATATTATTTTATACTATCTTATGTATATATATTTTCAATTTTTTTTTACATATATTATGTATATACCCTTAATATATATATGCATATATATAAGTAGTATTAATAGTTGTTTTTAACATTATTATTATTTTTAATATTTATATATTATGTATATATTCTTTTAATATGTCTTATGTTTATATATATTTTAATTCTATATTATGTATATGTATTTCTAATACTATATTATGTTTTTCATATATATTTTTAATATTATTAATTATATACTTTGTACCATCTTATGTATATATTCATAACGCTATATTATGTACATATTATATATATATATATATATATATTATGAATATATACTTTAATATTATATTTTCTATATATATATATTGTATATATTTTTTATTCATATATTTTTTATTATCTCATGTATATATTTCTTAACTATATTATATACATTTTAATATCCTATTATTCATATACTTTTGATATTATCATTTCTAATATATATCGTATTTTTTTATATTATGTATATATTTTTATATATGTCCTTTTAATATTATGTCTTTTTATATATTATGTATATACTTTTAATACTAATATTATATGTTATATATATAGTATGATTTGTTTTTTTATATTATGTTCCGTCACCTTAGTTATTATTATATGTTTATATATATATTCATTGTTTTATTTTGTGTTTAATACTATTATTATCACGTTAAATATCACATGCATTGTTAGTATTTTATAATATCATATGAATTACGTATTTTAGTATTGATATCTTGTAATCTGCTAATATTATATTTTGATCGCATCATTGTTTTAAAAATATATTATTTCATCCAAAAAATATTTTTAAAACGAGGCAATGTTTTTGTGTTTAGGGATTCAGGAAATAGGGCCCTAACGTGCTGGGTTGCGATTTCCCGTTTGTCTAAATACCTAAAACATCCTTCTAAGTAAATTTTGCAACTCACGAGAAGATTTTAGTTTCGAAGAGTTTAAGAACGTCGTGTCCAATCGTGCTGGATGTGATGTTTGAATTCTTTCGGAGCAAAGGAATCTCGATTTTTCGACTCAAATTATTCCAGTTTTAGAAAAGAGATCCTATTTTTAAATCTTTCTAAATTTTTGACCTAAGACAGAAAACTACTCAATTTGGTACCAATTTTGGGCGTTGTGGGGGTGCTAATCCTTTACCGACTCCCGAACCTGTTTTTTTGATTCTTCGTAGACCAAAATTTATATAAAATGATCCAATTACACCTAAAAAGGTTGGTAGCGACTCCATACTCGGCCCCGTTTTTCAAAACCTCCCCTCTTCAAAACGTGGTTTCGACAGTGAGATTCTTCATCTTCTTCTTTCTTGATACCAAAAAAGTAAGAACTCCAACTTTTCTCCTTCGAAAGAAAATTGCAATTAAGTCAGGGGAATTTACCGTTCTTGTTTTTCCCCTTATTCTTAACGATCTCCAATTTACATATGGTTTCTTTGAATTTTCCGTTTTCTTTACAAAATCCTTTTTTCTTTTGCATTCTCGTGCCTCTTATTTTTCTGTCAATTAAACCATAATATAAGGTTTTATAATTGATTTTATCAATGAAACTAATGAAAATTGACCAAATTCAAGAAATCCATTTTGTAGTTTTATCTGTTTAAGCTGGCAAAGAAGAGATTAGCTGTAACAGTCCAATATTTATAAGTTTTTCTTAGTTTAATATTATTTGGAGAACTTATTGATTCCTTGTTTTTCATTTTCCATGAATTTGTGTTCATAGATGCAACCCATGACTAGAATTTCAAGGTTTTAAAGTTGTTTAGTGTGTTATATGGAAACATAGATTTTCCATTCAAAAAAGGACAACTATTCGTGGTTTGCTAAGTTTGATGGGTTTTTTTTCTTTTTCATATTGGTGAACCCTCTTAGGAAATTTGGCCGTGCATATTAAACATTATGACTTCTTTGTTATCATATACTAAGAAATAATGTAGGTGGGTCACATTATCTGTTGACTTTTGTGGGTCAATGTTAATATTCTGTATTGCCATACTATTTCAATGAAATTGCAAAAGGAAATAATGTGTTTTGGGGAAGTTGTAGTAATTATTCTGAAATTGTTTTCCAAGCCAACTTGTGATAGTATATTTATATATTTCATGTCTAGTTGAGTTTTATCTCTATATTTTATTAGTTTTCTTTGTTTTCTTCTGCTTTTTCATCCTTCTGTTCATCAATTTGTAAGATTTCTTAGTTCTTTTATATGTTCTTATCTTTTGTCTCTATGATATCCTGAAGATGATTTGAAAGTTAGACTGGTTTTATAAACCTGGGGTGATAATCTGCTAAGCTAGTCTTTTATTTGGCACTTGAAGTTAATTGGGTTTTTTTGGGAAGGTTGTGAGATTAGTTATTTTACATTTTCTAGTGATAATGTATTTCCTGTTCTGTGTTCTTTCATTCTTGAGTTTTAGCATTTGATATCAGTTTTCATGTTTCAAGGTTAATATTGGTGTCCTATAGATTGTCTAAATCATCAATTATGGTACATGTTGATGCTGATATGTGCTAGTTGATCAGAGATAGCGCTGGTATTTGTTTGAGTTCTTTTAAACTGATATATAACCTGTTGGGTTCTCAGAGCTAAGAGAAAATGGGTAATCTTTTCTGTTGCGTACAAGTTGGCCAGTCTACAGTAGCCATCAAGGAGAGATTTGGCAGGTTTGAGGATGTTCTTGAGCCAGGATGCCATTGCCTACCATGGTTTCTTGGAAGTCAGCTTGCTGGCCACCTGTCACTAAGATTGCAGCAGTTGGATGTTCGTTGTGAGACAAAGACTAAGGTCTATCAATTGCTTTTTTAAGTTGTAGTTTTCCAGTTTATGACTCTTCTTTCTTGTATAACTCTTTAGACTTTTAGGATGAAGAATTCATCCCAAAAGATCCCCATTTTGTTCTTGTATTTTTATTCTTTTCTCCAACTATAGCATGTGCAGCCATGTTTGTCTTTCATCAGTTTGCTAGGGAAGGTAAAGGTGTAGGACAGGACTGAGTGCATAATCATGAATTAATAAATTGTCAACGACTTTCATGTCACACGTAGCATACAATATTATGCCTCCCTTGTGCAGTGGAAACTAACTGGTCTTTATGGTCATCATATCAGGATAATGTATTTGTCAATGTTGTTGCATCTATTCAATACCGGGCACTGGCAGATAAGGCAAGTGATGCCTTCTACAAACTCACCGACACAAGGAAGCAGATTCAAGCCTATGTTTTTGATGTTATGATATGAAGAGTATACATTCACATTGCACACTACTATATGAACGCATGCCGCACACTTTTATTTATGTACATAAATCCAAAGTTATATGGGACATGTTTTAACATTTTTCATGTTCTGATATTCAGTTAGTTGTTCCAAATGAAGGACAGAAACCAACATTTTTTTGAATATTTTTAGTTATTAGGGCAAGTGTTCCAAAGCTAAATCTGGATGATGTTTTTGAACAAAAAACTGAAATTGCTAAAGCTGTTGAGGAAGAACTTGAGAAGGTATTCAACTTGATTACACGTACATTGATATGTAAATATGTTTTTCTATTTCTTTTGACTCTTATTTCTCTTACAGGCTATGTCTGCTTATGGGTATGAGATTGCTCAAACACTTATTGTGGACATAGAACCTGATGTGCATGTGAAGCGCGCGATGAATGAAATCAATGCTGGTAAAATTTAGTACCTCTTACTTGGTTCTTACTCTTTCAAACTTGATGTTGTTTAGGACAGGCTAACTGTATACCGGATTGCCTAGCTATATTCCCCAAATATGCATCAAATAAATCAAGCCACTACAGAAATATGAGAGTAACATTTAATGAAATTTTTCAGCCCCAAAAAGTAAAAACTGCTGGAACTCTTGAATTTGCCTTTTGACAGCCATGGTCAACTTTCTTGCCGTCTGTTATTTGCTTAATCGTTTTAGCTTTAGATTCATTAGAGTATATTTCTGAGATGAATATCTATCAATTGGGTTTTAATAATGCCTCCCCTTGAATATAATTTTCTGATTGTGTTGTATTTGTAGCTGCAAGGATGAGGGTGGCAGCTAACGAGAAGGCAGAGGCAGAGAAAATTCTGCAAATCAAACGAGCTGAAGGTGAGGCCGAATCTAAGTACTTGTCAGGGCTGGGTATTGCTCGCCAGCGACAAGCTATTGTTGATGGGTTACGAGATAGTGTGCTTGGATTCTCTGTTAACGTCCCTGGGACTACTGCAAAGGAGGTCATGGACATGGTCCTGGTCACCCAGTACTTTGACACCATGAAAGAAATCGGTGCTGCTTCTAAATCTTCGGCTGTGTTCATCCCTCATGGTCCTGGAGCTGTTCGTGATGTGGCCACTCAGATTCGCGAGGGACTCCTCCAGGCTGCACATCAGTAACTAATACACTTATACTGGGTTTTGCTTAAGGCCAGCATGCTTTGTTTTTCTTTTTCCTGGACACTAGTTTGTTTTGGTATTTGTCTGGTTAGTTCTTGGTGCCATTTTGTTTAGCTGTGGTTGCTGCTTTTTTTTTTATTATATATATATGGTATGGCCCTGAAAGGGGTTGTGAAGAACATTAGGTGCATAGTTTTCTATAAAGTAGATTTTAAGACATCTTTATGTTGGATTTTTGTGGATTTAATTATTACCTATACTGCAATTTGAAATTTAATCTTGAATTTAATATGATGTAATTTGATTATTCTTGAAGCGATAGACATGAATTTTTTGAAGAACAACATTAAGCATTTAATTCACATATAAATTTAAATTTATTATTAATTGAATATGATTAACTAGATTTTCATATCACTCTAATTATTTTATTTGATTGACAAATTTAGAAAATTGTGAGTAGCTCATCACTAACCTCTTTATGTGTGAGAATATTGATAAAATGGAATCGAAATTTCATGATCTTCAAAAGAGTGTGTTGATTATTTTAAGAAATAATTAATAACTTTTTAAATAACTATTTAGAAGAATTTGTGATAATAATTGATTGTAATTCAACAAGTTTATTTTTAATTTTTTTTATCTTAACTATTTTTATAATTATATTTTAAAATAAAATAAAATATTGTATTAAATTATTAAACTTAATTAATAATTCTAAATTTTCATGCAATTAATATATGTTTGCATGTATATATAATATGAAAAATATTTAATATAAAAAAACATTAGTACTGATAAGTATCATCACCAACATAAAAACGATATATCTATCGATATTGTATTGACTACCTTAACTAAAAAAATCATCTAATTATCAGTGACTCCGATGAAGTGCGGCAAAAGAAAAAAAAACGAATTAAAAAATTAAATAAAGTTGTGGAAGAAGACTACTATCCCTAACTTTTAAAAAATAATATACATTTTCTCAAATTAAATCTTGGATAATTATAAATCAAAAGACATTATAAATATGTTATTGTTAAATACATAACACATTTTAAATATATTTATTTATAGAGAATGTCACTAAAACTAGAAAGCGAATACCCAAAAGATGAGGAGAAATTGAAGAGAGAGACCAAAAATCTGACCATTAATGGGTAGTGGTTTCCATGAAATTTGGATCTCATTTCACTTGTATTTAAACAGAATGGGAATTTGAAACATTTGAGGAATATCAAATAAAAAACTAAATTAAAATCGAATAAAAGGAAAGCCCTGCGTGCAATACTCATTTCCTGGTTACGTAGGGTTGAAGAAGACAATTGCTAAAAATGAAAGTAGTGAAGTTAATATTGGTGTTGGGGCTGATTGTGATTGCAAATAGTGGGATTGTGATTGCTAACATTGCTCATTTCGATGAAGTATGGGCAAAACGAGCTCAGAGAGCAAAGCAAATTGCTGAGAAAGCCTACGATCCCAATCCTCATCATGTTGCCAATCATCTCAACCACAAAACCCACCAAGCTCATAAAGCTCACAAGTAACTTCTTTTTTATTCACTTTATTATTTTTTATCCATTCCTTTTTTTAGTTAAATTTAGCTTTTAATCTTTTAAAAATTATTGAATTCGGCAATTAATTTCTTTTAAAAAGTCGATTTGTTGTTTTTTTTTATAATAAAAATACTATTAAAATGTTAAATTTTAAGCAAGGGCAAGAGGCAAAATTGAATTACTAATATTTTTATCATATATTAATTTATGGTTTTATCATTTTTGAAGAGATTAAATATAATATTTTTCATTTGAAAGGAGACAAAGCATAAATTTCTCTTATATTAATTTATAATTTAGTCATTTATAGGAGCTAGAATTGCAATTTTCCAATCTTTTTGGGAGGGTCAAAGCCCCTGATTTTAAACATGACAACTTAGATGGCTATTCACGTGTACTTCATATGTTTTTTATGAACTTTCTATAATATTTTTGAATTTTGGACTCTTTTTTTTTTATTTTGTAAATACTTTCATAAATTTTAAATTATTTATTGATATGATATATTAGACAAATAGTGATATGTTAATATTAAACATGTGTGGACTATCACATAATTTGTCATACTAATATTGTTAAAAAAATAATATTTTAATTAGTATTTTTTGTAAAAAAAATTGATTTAATTATTTTAAAGGTAAATAGCTAAATTTAATTTTAAAAAAGACCAAACTAATATATATATATATATATATATATACACATTGAATACTGAATACTAAATTTATGAAGAATTTTATGAATAATGTATTGAGATTTCTTTTTGCAGGGAAGAATTTTATGAGTAAAGTATAAAATTTGTTTCAATGTTTTCCCTGATATATGTTTAGTAGTTGACAGTAAATTAATAAATCCTAAAATAATAGTTGTAACAATTAAAATGATAAATTTTAAATAGGAGCGAATTTAGTAATTATTTTAAGGGTATAAATGAATTGTGAAATATAGATTTTTATGATTTTATCATTTTTAAAGGGATTAAATAGAATATTTTTTATTTGGAGTAAAGCATAAGTTTCTCTTATATTAATTTATAATTTGATTATTTATAGAGAGCTAGAATTGCAATTTTTCAAATTTTGAGAGGTTAAGGCTCCAGCTATCCTGATTTTAAACATGATAGCCTGCATGACTATCTACGAGTATTTCATATATATTTTTTAAAATTTTATAATATTAATTTTTTTTTTTTGAATTTTATGAATAACGTGTTGTGATTTGTTTTTGTAGGAGAGATTTGAAAAAGCAGGGAGAAAATAAAAAGAAGTAAGTATAAAATTTATTTCCCTGTAGTGGACAGTAAATTAATAAACCCTAAAATAATGGTTAGACATATGAAAAAAAATGTGCAAAAATTAAGGAACATTTAACAACCATAATAAAAAGTAATTACCTTATTCACCAACCATATATATTGTTGTAATGTATAATATATATGATTGTAATAATAGGATCCTTTTTCATAATTAAAAACAATATATATTTTCCTACTTAATTTTCTTTATCTATTTTTAGAGTGATTTGAGAAAAAAATTTAAGTAATTTTTTTAGAAAAATTTAAAGGATTAAATAAATAATTATATCGATTTATTTATTTTTACTTTTTTAAATTAAAATTTGAATGATTGGCTTTATTTTTATTTTTTTAACATTAATCTCTTATTATATCTGTTCATTTTGATACAATGCATAGAATTACTTATAATTAGATCTTCCCTCGAAAAGTGAGAGAGTCTGAGCAAAACTATTAGCTCGAAAATGAGTTTGGGAAAAAAAATAAGACCCATTTAAAAACAGGTTGGGCCTTGGGTAAGACTTTTTTGCTCGGGCCCGACTCGACCTGAATTAGCAAAAAGACAAAACAAATATGTTATTTTCTTCTCTCTTTTTTTGTTGTTTTCTCATTGTTTTGCTACTATTTCACTATTATGTTACTTCTATTCTGTTGTTATTGTTTGGATATTATATAACTCATGTTTTATTGTTAATTTTGTTTGTTAAGTTACACCTATTTTATTGTTATTTAAGTATAAATATTTTTTAATTTATTTTCAATTTGTTGGTAAACATTTATTTTAATGTTATAAATATTTTTTTATGTATTCTATTTTAAATTTTTATATAAAAAAATAATATGAAAAAACTAATTCAGGTGGGTCTAGGTTTTAGCATTTTTATCCGAGCCGAGTTTGGGCAAAATTTTAAGCCCATTTTTTGGGTCGAGCAAGCCCAAGCCTAGCAAATAGGCCAAAAATTTTGATAAGACCCGACCAGAACCATGGACAAGTCTAGCCTTAAATAAGAAAATAATACGTTTCAATGCCCTCTTGCACTCACAACAATATCAATACCAATCAAGTTAAGATTCAATCGACAATTTTATGTTTTTTTTTTAAATGGTTATATATTAATAGAGTTTAATTAATGGTGGATATTGTTTAAAAGAATTGGTTTGTCTCAGGGAATCCAAGCCTCGGAAGATGCCTAGGAATGTTTGATATTAAATCAAAGCTCGAAGCTAAAAATAGCTTTTAAGAATGTAAATTGGAATAAGGCAGGTCAAATAGCCATAGATGACTACCCATAATTACATATTATTGCACCTTATTGTAACTTATAATTTTTTTTCATTAATCAAACTTTTGATCTTCTCAGTTTCTTCCATTTATACTTACTACTCATATATGATATTTTATTTTCATTTTTTAAATTATGAAACTTATATTTATATAATTGTTTAGGAGCCTAATTTTATTAAATTAATTTGTGAGTTCACAATCATTTTAAATACATAATTTAAAGTAGAATACTTTTTTTTTTGGTGAATTGCAATAATCGGGAAAAACTTGAATAATCAACGCGATTAGCATAACTTGAATCCATATTACACTTCGGGCGGTGAACACCTTTAATCGTCAGACCATCACATAGGGTTCATAAAGAGTTTTTCTTTTCGAATTTGTTACATTTAGATATTAATCCTAAAAATTTAGATTTTTTTAAACTAACATACATATCATCTCTCATATTTTCTTTCTTCTCACTTTTCTTTCCAACCAAACATACTCAAAGCTTATTTTCCTTTCACTCCCTCCCAAAGGATAATAATCCTAAAAACATATAATAAAATAATTTGAAAGCAAATTGAATATGGATTTAAATCGACTTGGAATTAGATGCATGAAGAAAATCATTTTTGTACTTGATTCATATTAAAAATAAAATTAATTATTTAAATATTTTTTGCTTTAAACATTTATCATATTCTTCAAAAGTACAAGGATTGAAATATAATTAGACCCTTTTTTTCACCTTCTTTCCTACATTCTTGAAACTAGAAGCAAGCAAGGGATTAAATTTCTGAAATTAAAAGTTTAAAAATAACTTAAAAATTTCTAGATTTGCTCCTGCTATGTTTAAAATTTTAATGTTTTAGTAAGTATTTGGATTAAAAAAATAGTAAATAAACTCTTTTTGAGATATTGATAGTCAAATTTGATTTTTTTTTAAAAGCCGGAGGCTAAATTTAACTAAAAAAATAAAATAAAATAAATAAAAAAAATATAAACATTAACGACTAAATTTTTTATTATGCTTTTATTTTTGTATCTATTTGTGAACTTTTGTAAACACAAACGTTAACATAATGGCTTTCTAAAAAGTTCAAAAGTGTTGTATTTTTTATAACAATGTAAATGAAAAATTCAATACAAAATTCCAATAAAATAAAATTATCTTTTTGTTTCACAAACTATTTTTTTTTCAAATTAACGGTAGAAGATGAAATAACACAGTTTGAACTTACATCAAATAGATGTCTGATATGAGCTTTAACTACTGCTTCATTCAAACGAAGTCTCAAACTATTTATTCTTATTTTACCTATAAAATATGTTGTCATAAACCAGATACTTAGCACTAATACACTCAAAAGAAAATATTTATTATTTGTACCAATCAAATCTTTCCAAATCCATAAAATAGAACGTTAAAACATATAGTTTGATTGTTGTTGCAAAAGTTAACATTATAAGTAACTTATACATTCAAATTAAGTAATTCCATGCATATTCCAAACATATCGTGTAAAAAAATATTTTATAGATCCTTCTTATTATTTAAGTTACTGTAAATGAAAAATAAAAGAAGAATTAATTATCAACTTTTGTCTGGATTATTTCTCTATCAAGACTTGCTTTTTTTCATTGTTTATTTTTATTTAAAATATGTAAAGGACTGGCTCAAATTTGCATTGAATCTCTTCTTTTTTGGAACCCAGAATTTGTATGGATTCTCTTCACTTTACTGTACATGCTTTCATTCAGTCTTACAACCATATCTCTGTATGTGTCTCTTTACCTTTTACAATA